>JAKFHU010002080.1:33037500-43037500 GCA_023783475.1 Daubentonia madagascariensis | reverse complement strand
TTTCCTGCGGAGGTTCATTAAGCAGGGTCATTAATTAATCTTACATTTTCTTATTGGGCTTTTAGTTGTAAAGTAAGGGAGTTAACTTCAGTTGGATTACTTTTAGAATCCCTTCTAGCTTGATAATTCTATAATAATAATGAACATTTATATTATTTAATGAACACTTTTGCTGAAATTATTTGAAATTTTCATTTTAAAAATAATATTGTTAGTGTATTATTAACAGTTGAAGAAACTGAAATGCAAAAGTGTTTAATAGCTTTGGGAAAGTCACATGGGTAATAAATAACCAGTCTGTGTTATTATGTATTGTATACTCTTTCATGACAAGTTATATTCAAAATATTTCAAAACAGGATTTTTAGAGTTGTGATTTATATCTATTTTTAAAATTTCTGACTTTACATAACACTTTGTATTTAGGTTAAGACCATCCCCATTCTTATACCCTGACTTATCAATGAATGAATTAGAAATCAGATTTAGCCAGGACTTTGGCTTCATAGAAAGATTTTTTTTAATTTTTGGCAGACATTGTCTTGGAGCTCTGTGCGAGGTGATCTTTAATAATGCCTGCCTGTGGAATGGGGGACCAGGAAAGGATGGGATCAGAATGGGAATGTCAGGAGACCCACACAGGAATGTATTTTGTCTTTAACTTTTTTTGTACCTATATGATCATCACTGCTTCTGTTTAATTACTCTAAGGGCTACTGTTTTTTATTCTACTTGCCACTTCTTTCATTATTATCTCACCTTGCTAGTTATAAGCCCCTTGCTTTTCCCATTTTAACCATATTTTTTCCTATTCTCTCCCGTGGGATAAGCCTACACATATGCCTTCAGTGGAAAAAGGAAAGTTGAAAATTAGAACATTACAAATGAAAACAAGAGTATTTAACATATCTTTTTGGGTATATGTGTAGTGTTCATGTAGCAATCATGTCTACATTAGTATGTTCATCTGAAAAATAAGTGAGGCCAAGGAGTTGGGGGGATATTAGAAAGTTTTTCTTTATTTCTTAATCTCTATACTCGGGAAACATATTGTCATTTTTATTTTGGGGTTTTTAAAAAAATATTTATCAACTTGTTTTTACAGCGCATTATGTGAAGCACTTTCTCATTCAGGCAATGTATCTTTTCAAGCCTTAACTGTAAGATCATGGATCCGTTGTGTTTTGCAAATGTACATAAAAAACCTCTCTGGGCCTGATGATTTGTTCATTGATAAGAATCTTGAACAGGCAGTTGGTAAGTGTTGTAGGCTTTCTTGGGTGGATGGTGATACTATGGAAAGCTTTTGCTGTCTAGATCATTTGTTACGTAAACTAATAGAAAATATACAAAATATATTTGTAATTAGGTATGAATATAAGCAGAAATGTATTTCATTTTGCAGCCTGTTCCTTTTTTTTATATATATATTTTTCTGTTATTGTATATGATAAATTTCTCTGCTGTCAAGATAAAAGAACTTGTTTCCTTGGAAGCCAAGAACAAAAACTTGCTCCTCAGGTGACAAACTATTTTTTTTTTACCCTGAAGAAACTGATCATAAAAACAAAGTGGAAATCTGAAGTAAATAACCAGATATCGCACTGTGAATACCCTAAAAAGAAAAATATCCAATTATGAATAATTCCCTCCTATTTTTTATTAGAGATTTTTGCCTTTCTTCTGCTTTACTATTAGTCATTGAGTGATACATGTACTTTTTTTTAATATCCCATACAATTCTGTTGTCTGTAGGACATACCTTTTCCTAAAGCTATTGTTTATGGCCACTTGTTAATTTCATGAAAGCTGGCCTGAAAAAAATGTTTAAAATTTACTTTGATATCTTATTACATCAGTTGGCTTTACCTGAATAACTTTTTGGGGTAGGATATTGATAAGTGAGAGAAAGTTAATTCAAAGTCTTTAATTTTTGGAAATTTGAATTTTAAAAGAAAGCATGTCATAAATGAAGAGAGCTACATTCTGTCCTCTCATATATGTACAATTTTGTATTTTATTATATGAGTTTATGTAACAAATATAAATATTATATAATTTCATTTTATTTTAACAGAAAAAGAGTACATGGAACAGTTGACTGAACTGACAAGGTTACTATTTAAACTCTCAGAAGTAAAGAGTATTTTCTCAAAGGCTCAAATTGAATATTTACCCATCCCAGAAGACCCGAAGAAAGCACTTATTCGCTTCCTTGAGGTAATTTTTATTTATTAGTATAATTGTCCAGATCAATTATAATTATTTTTCAAAAAAACCTTAAAGTTTTTCTATAAAATGAATTTTTATAAATTGAATTATATTATTGGTTGCCTGCTATTATAAACTTCTGGAAGAAGAAAAATGTGAATCTAAGGTACAGAAAAATTCACACTTAAGGACAGCAGAAAAATTACATTTAATGAAGAATAATAAAACTAAAGAATACTATATAAAAGCTTTAATCCAAGGCTAACTTAAATTGTAGGAATATCTTACTGCAGAAATAGCTGGACACAACATTCATTAGATAACTGGGAAATAAATTTCCTTGTAAAGGATCCATAATAGTTCTGGCTTAATGTTTACCACTCTGTAGCAAACAGTGTAAGCATAACCACCATCTACTTCATATGATAGTATGGTTGGGGCGTTGAAATCCAATCCATTTGTTTTGTTTTGTCTTGTCTCTATAATAAATAGTCCCATTCAAAATTTCATTTTTAATTATTAATTTTACAGGAATATATGTGGTAGTGTTTATTCTGCAAACCTAGTTGAGGTTGTCAATGTGTTTGGATTAGTGTCTTTTGTAAGCTATTCACAGTAAAAGTTGGTTTATTTTTCCACAGAATGATTGCTATTAGCTGCAGTGAAAATACAACCAAAAACAACCTTTCTATAAGTGTTAATTCTTCCATTGGTTTCCATTAAGTTAAAGTACAACTGTACAACAATTAGAGATGTCATATAATTCCCCAAAATATTTAGTAATAGTAAATGCAAATGTAAAATACACATTTCTGCTGAGCTCTTTACTTCGTTGTTGATTGGATCTCAACCTGCAGTTAACTAAACACCTGTGGTATGTTAGGAGCCATATTGGATCAGAAAGGGAAGTAGAAATCAAGCTCTCTATTGATAGTTTTCAAAGGCTCCCCTAATTTAATTTGGCCCAAAATAATTGTTCTTTCATCACTGAGTAAATGATAGTTTTTTGCTGAATGCTAGGTAATATTATGTGAGAACTTGTTAGGGATTTGAAAAACCAAAAGTAGTAGTTCTTGATCTCAGAGAACTTTTACTTGTCTGAGAATATAAGACATATACAGAGGTTAAAATAATAACAATGCATTATATGCTAAGGGCCAATTGCTTGATAGGTCAATCAGTAAGTAAATAATTCAGAGCATTTTGGTATAAGAAGTATGGATTTTATCCTATGAAGAGTGTGAAGACTTTGTAAGTTTTTAAGTAGGTATGATTTGATCAAATGACTTTTTAAGAAAGTGAGTAACAACAGTGTAGACTAAAGGTACAGAGAATTATTGGCCAGAAACTAGTGAGGTTTTAAAGGAATTAAAGATTGAATGGTTATGGGATTTCTGAATGGATATGAAATAAATACTGTGTTTAGAAGAGTGATGATACCTTAAGGAGAAACAGGAACATCATGATTTAGGGTGGGGGAGAAGTAGGTGAGGAGTTCAGTTTTAAACTTATTTAGTTTGAAGTTGTGTTGAGGGGTCCCCAAGATCATCCCCAGGTTCACTAAAAGGACTCACAGGACTCAGCATATAGTTTGTTGTATTCACAGCTATGACATAATACAGAGAAAGGATATAAAGCATAATCAGCAAAGGCAAAAGGTACATGGGGTGAAGTGTGGAGAAACCAGGCACAGCTTTCAAGAGTCTTTTCCCAGTGAATTTAAACAGGATGTGCTTAATTCTTCCAGCAAGGAATTGTGACAAGACATGAAATATTATCTGCCATGGAAGCTCATTAGCTACTCAGTGCCCATGGGTTTTTCCTGGGGACTGGTCACGTATACCCTCTTTGCCTCACACTTACAGAATTCCAGACTTCCAAAGGAAAGCAGGCATTCAGCATAAACCATAATGTTTGCACAGACAGTTTAGGTACAGTGAGCTACTCTTATCAGGGAATGGTAGGAAGCTTCCCAAAATCTAAGACTCCAAATACTAGCCAAGGGCCAACCTTGCAAGTAGGATGTTTTAAGGGTACCAGTCTTGGATCTGGTATGTTAACTCTTTTATACATAGAAATGATAATATGACATGAAAGAAATTATAGTCAAGCTACTGAAAAATACATGTCTTTTAGTCTAGGAAGGTTAAAGCTAAACATAGAGAAATACTGAGATGTTGAGGGCACTGGTGTTCAAAAGTTTGGTTCATAGACTCCTGGGGGTACTGATACCACCAGCTCAAAGCTATCTTGACATTTATACAAACAGTGCAAAAGCTTTTGCATGAATCAACACTGTGGCCCAAGATTATACTAGTAGTCATGATAATTTACACTTCCATGCACTCACAGAAAAAAAATCCAGTTTCACTTAAGAATATCCTTACTGAAGCAGTAAAATTATTAATTTTATTAAATGTTGACCCTTGAATACATGTCATTTTAATATTCTATGAATGACAATGTAAAGTACACCTAAAGCACTTTTGCCACATACCAAAGCAATGTGGTTGTCTAAATGAAAAGCATTTGTGTGACTATATGAATTGCAAGCTGAACTGACTGCTTTTATCTTAAAAGAACCACTGACAAAGTATTATTATTCAGACTTGGTTATTTGGCAGACATTTTCTCAAAAATGAATGAACTGAGCCTATCACTTCAAAGAAAACAACTGACAGTATTTGTTGTTAATGATATAATTCAAGCTTTCAAGAAAATTAGAGTTTTGGAAACCTTGTATTTGCCATCATGAGCTGTAGAGCTTCCTAATACTTAAAGACTTTTCTAATGAGAATGGTGGTGGTATTAACAAGTATGATTTTTTTCCAATATGGATAATGAAATATGTCAATATTGGGAGGCTGAATAACTCAATGAACCAAAATTTTCTAAATGACCGATACAGGCTTTTTAAAAAGCATTCATGTGTGTTAAAGATTCATTCAATGTACAAGATAGACCAATGGCTTTTAATGTAGTGGAGTACAAAATGTTCATTGACATAGTTTCAGATTCCATGATTCATTAGATTCCGTGATTTAGTCACAACTAACCTTTATGAAATACTGCTTGTTAAGTTTTGGTTTAATAGCAAAGAGGAATTTCCATAGCTATCTGAAAAATCTTTCAAAATACTTCTTTCTCTTCCAGTTACAGATATTTGTGAGGCTGGATTTTCTTCAACTGCAACCTATCATAATAAATTATATGCAGAAGAAGATAGGAGAATTTAGTTGTCTTTTATTAAGATAGACATTAAAGAGATTTGTAAAAAGGTTAAAAAAATACTCTTCTCACTAATTCTTTTTTGTTTTGAAAATAATCTTTCAATAAAATGTTATTTATATTAACATGTAATATTCATTATTTTTCCATGAATATAAATAATTTTAAATTTTCTAATATGGTAAATATCAATAGAGATAAGTCAAATAATGAAAAACTCTTCAAGATCCTCAAATTTTAAGTGTGTAAAGGGGAACTGAGACCAAAAAGTTTGAGAACTTCTGGTTGAAGGAAAGAAATGTAGAAAACAAAGGGCAGAGAGCTAAATAGAAAAGAAGGGGATTAATCAGGTATATCTCTTGTTCTCATCTGCCCATCTCATATTCACTCAGGTTCACTGAGTTTGTTATCTTTTTTTCCATTTCACATTTTATTATCAACATGGTCAACTTTGATGTCACCATGGATAATTTATCCTAAGCCCTCATTTCAAAGCTTCTTCAGTAGCCTCTCAGTCAAAGAAAGAGTCTTCACTTCTGTCCTACTTCATCCACCCTTTCTATGACTCAACCCTGAGCCATGGACTCACTTGGCGCATCTGAAAGCTCTTTGAGTACTACCACCTGTCCCTCCAGCTCATCAGTGACCACATTTTGACCTTTTACTCCCTTTTATCCAAGTATGACATCCTCTCAAGGCCTCGCTTCCTCCCCTGTTCACCTCAGTTAGAACCCTTTGGGCCTCACTTCGGCTACTCTTACCAACACCCTCACAATCTCAGATCTTTTGTCTTTCAGTCACACCTACAAACCCTCAACCTTGGCTCAGTGCAACCACCTGCTTTTTTGTCTTACCTGCTGAGTGCTGCAGAAGAAAAATCACATAACTGTGTGTATTAGTGTCATTCACGTTCCAGTTTGGGTCATTGAAATCCATTCTAAGTTCTCAAAAATGGTTTGAAAACTTTACTACTTTCCTCAAACTTTCTAACCCATCTTTAGCCAGTCGTCTTTTGATTCTTTTGTGGCTTTTCCCCTCTGACTTATTCTTACCGTTCCGCAGTTTGTTCTCTCATCTATTTCTCTTCTTCTTCCACTTCACTTTTCTTCTCTTACTGCCCCACCTCACATTTCTGTCCACCACCTCTCCGTCTTGCCATCCCTACCCTCTCTGCCCCATTCTTTTTTTTTTTTGAGAAAGTTAAGTTGGCATCAGATGGCTCATAAAGAAATTCTGGGGAGGTATTAAGCTGAACTTTATAGAGATTTTACTTGTGAGAATTTGATATTACTTGTAGGCCTTCCTTGTAGGAATTTGGGGATTTTGAATTCTTAGTCATTTACTGGGAAATATGGTGAGCCAACCTGTTTGGAAGTCTTGATGTGATTTGGTCACTGGCCACTTATACATCAGTTTCATGTTTCTTTTCATTAATACTTTGCTGAGTCACACCTTCTATAAATAATTATTGGCAAATTGACTTTTTTATTCTTTAACCTTTATTTTAATTATTAAAGATAAGACAATTCTTTTCACTTAGATTTTAATTGCTATGAGTCTTTATTGGAAAGTTAAGGATGAAGGCTTAAATATAAGAAGAGTGTGTGTGGGTGTGTATTGTGTATGGTGAGTAAGAGAGAAAATTATCTTTTTCATAGTCTGTATTGTATAAAACTTGGAAAATTAAATAATGTTTTCCTTTATTTATAGGCTGTCGGCATAACTTACGGGAAACTCCAGACACTTTCTGATAAATCTGCCATGGTCACAAAGTCCTTAGAATACCTTGGTGAAGTATTAAAATATATAAAACCTTATTTGGGAAAAAAAATTTCCAGTGCAGGGCTGCAGCTGACTTATGGAATCATGGGTATGTACTCCTAACATTATTTTGCTAGTAACATTTCCTTAGGTTAAGCATATAGCATCATGGTTGATAGGAATATACTGGCTAAATCACTACTCTCTATATGTTCATAAGAATAATCTGAAATACAGTGATCTAGCTTAAAATAATTCATGTTGGCATTGCTGTACCTCTTTTCAGTACTTTTGTTGTGATTGTGTTAATATTAAGGTTATGATCAATATAGAAAATATGCCAACACCAATTGCTCTCAGCAGTCTGTTGTGGGTCACATTGTGAATACCCAAATAACTAAAATGGACCTTTTAAATGCTAATTTATACTTTGTTAGTATTAAAAAAATCAGAAAACTATCACTTTCTTCTATTTTTATGGCCTGCTCTGTATGAAGGAGGTTAGGAGAAGATTTAATGCAGCACTAAAGATATTTATGCTTCAAATCTTGTTTCTGAAAATACTCTGTTTCTCTTTTCAAAAAGAAGTATTTTTCTGTGCCTGTTCTATAACAATGGAGTTCATATTTCTTTAGGAAATCAGTAATTTGAATATCTTTGTTCACTAAAACCATCTTGCTAACCAAAAATAGGAACTGGATAAAGGTAAATGAGAAAGAATTCCTTATAAGTTTTTATATAGAATTTAGGTTTTTTTGGTTTTTTTATTTCTCTGGGGCCAAAACCTTATATCTGTTCCCTTTAATCTTGTGAACATATGAATAAACCTGATTTGGGCTGTCTGAACCTTTTATCTTTGTTGTGAAAGATAAAGGAGAGTGTGAAAATGTGTAAATATGGATGATGTAGATTGTAGTGAAGGTGATAACAATTCAAGCATCTTAATTTTAGAGAAAAATATAAATGGGAATTTATTATAAATTTGACATAGTAAAATGTAGATTAGTAAATATTTTAACATTTAGGCTTATAATGTATTAGTCTTTAAAAAAGTTTTCTGATGTTTCAAGATTTAGATTTTTGCCAAGCTAAACGTATATGATTTCAGGGTATGTCTTTATTTTACAAAATATACGATAGTCTTATTGCTGTAACTACAAAATCACAGTTGGATTACTGATATGTAGACTTGAAGCAGAATTCTATTCATGAAGAATTGAGGGCCTTCTTTGTTTTGCTGCCACGTTAATTTTTGACTTAGTGACAGATAGATCTGTATTCTTTCCTTTTGTCTAGGTCTCAAAGATTGGGAGTAGAGTAGACTGCTACAGTGTTGCCCATTTATTCATTTTTTATTCATTAGAAATTAGGACCGGTGACTTAGTGTTTTCTTCATGTTAAAGGTTTAGAACAAAATGGAGAAAGAGCAAATATGAACACTTGAGAATTTGAACCTACTTTTAAGTGTGTTGGGGTTGAGATATCATAACCACTTGAGGGATAGAGTTAACCCCTAAACTTTGTGCTTTACTTACCTTACCAGTTCCTAACTGGAAAAACCCCTGCTGTTCACTTACTTAGCAGGCCTGCTAGTGGAAGGCACAAAACTGTTGATAAAAATCACACTTCATATTAAGGAAGGCATCTGGGATCTTAATTGTAGCTCAGTAATTTCTGAAAAGCCAGGGTTGGTCCATCAATAATATCCTCAACTTCCCTCCTCAGTATAAGGTTGGGTTTTTTTTCTCATTCTTCCTAACTCATAATTTTTTGTTTCCATGCCTTTCCTTTTGATCATCCCTGTCTCTTCAGTCATTCTTCTCTTTTGTCTTTGTAATTGAAATTCTACCCATGACCTTGGGTGCCCAGCCCAAATTTCCCCTTCTTTCCCACATTCCCAAGTAGATTTGATCTCCTTGATTGCATTTCATCTGTCCTTTTCTTATGATATTTTTAATAGCTTGCCATTTGTGTATTTAACATGCCCTTATTAAATTTCCAATTTATTTAGGGTACTGGGCATATCTTTTGAATTTTTTATTCCAATTCTCATGTTGTATCTTGAATAAAAAAGAATATTTATTGAGTATATATCAGGCACTGGATTGGGAACTGCGGATACATTAGTTAAAGAGCTGCTTCAAGGTAGGAGATAGCATATACTACATAAACATTTCTGAAATTTAATAATTTTATAAACCTAGCAATAGTACATGATATATTTTTTATTTTATTTTTTAATGTTCTTAAATGAGCAAAATTACTTTCTAACTATAAAGATTTTTAAATACATATTGTGGTGATCCCAATTCTTTATGTAGAGAGTGGAAAATAAGTAAACATGTAAGAACTTTCATAGTGGTTATCTTTGGATGAGAAGGATTATCTTCATATTAATATTTGTCTGTATTTTCAGTTTTATCAGTAAATAAATAATATGTTTATAGCCAGGAAAAAAAAAATTAGTTTTTTTACAAAGCTACTATATGTATTAATACTTAAATCTTTCCTAAAGTTTTTGGCCTAAGAAATTCCTTTCTCTTCATATTTCCTTTTTGCATTTTTAATACACCCACCCCCCACACACAAATATTCTTTGCTGAACCATAAAAAAGTAAGGGTTTGATAGAGCAGTAAAACAAATACATTACTTCTGCCTTATATGAACTCATAAAGCTTAAGGTCTTCAGCAAGAGATTTTAACCATCACAGAAAATGAAATACAGTAGTCCCCCCTTATCCATGGGGGATATGTTTCAAAACCACCAGTGGATGCCTAAAACAGCTACAGTACTGAACCCTATGTATACTGTGTTTTTTCCTATACATACATACCTATGATAAAGTTTAATTTATAAATTAGGCACAACAAGAGATTAACAACAATAATTAATAATAAAATAGAACAATTAGAACAATACACTGTAATAAAAGTCATCTCTCCCCTCCCCCCCTCTTGTATCTTCTTGTACTATATCGTGGATAACTAAAACCATGGCAGGCGAAACATACCTGTGTGACACCTGAGAGTGATATGAATCATTTCGAATGTCAGTGGTGATGGCAGTTCCCTCTTATGGGTATATTAATGTTAATTAGAATGTAAATTCTTCTTATATTGCTGTCATACTGAAATTTTCCACCTACTGAAAAAATGAGGAGCAAGCCAGCATTATTTAAAATATTGCTAAGGGAACATTATGTTTCTTTATGATTGATTATTATACTTCCTTTTATAACAGAAGATTAATGTTGCTGTTTGTTGTTCTTAGAAGTGATAATTGCTTGAGTTTTTTTTAACATCAATATACTCTTCCATAAGCATATTTTTATTTTCCTTCAGAGCTTGAATTTTAAACTTTAGTTTGATCGAAATGACTTTGGATTTTATCATCTTATTTGCTTTCTAAGATGGGAAAAAATATAAAAGTTTATGCAGTGTATGTACCACTGTGCTGTTTGGACAAGTGCTTAATCTCTTTTACATTCATTTTTCAGTAAAGGAGACCTCAGTAGCAATAATACATCCTAATGGGAATTATCTATCTGCTCTTAATTACTTCCTTAAACAAAGGGTGCTCATTTGTTAAGCTTTACTGTCATCAAATGTGGCAATTGACAGACATTGAGCACCAAGGAAACCATAATATATTTCCAGTAGTAAAGAAGTCTGTTTCTCTTCCTTCAGAATCAAAATTTTCTTTGTTTATATTAACTAATTGAAAGATGTAAAAAGTGAAATTCAAGGAGATTGAGTGATGCTCACTCCATGGTATTGCAGCTAATCCTTTTTCATTTTAACAATTAAATTAGTTATACCTCTTCTTGTTGCAAATTGGATAGAGGCAGCTTTAAAATTATAAGTAAGATAAAAATATAAAGAAATAAGGGTATCAGGACAATAAATGCAGAGTAGCATGATGAGAGCCAGGGAAAATTGGTATGCGCACAAAAGCATAATATATAATCCTACAATATTTTAAAAGTTGGATTGTCAATTTGCCCCTGAGCTTCCTAGCAGCCAAGGCAAAAAGGGTAATTTGATTAATTTCAACATTCAGTTTGTATAGTCACATAATATATAAATATAATCCACTGTATGTATGAGTGTATACAGTTTAAGTATCCTTTATCTGAAATGCTTGTGACCAGAAGTGTTTTGGATTTCAGCTTTTTGTTGATTTTGGAATATTTGCATTATACTTACCTGGTTGAGCATCCCTAATCCAAAGATCTGAAATCTTAAATGTTCTGATGAGCATTTCCTTTGAGCATCATGTCTGCATTCAGAAAGTTTTGGATTTTGGAACATTTCAGATTTCAGATTTTCAGATTAGAGATACTCAACCTGTATATATATTAACTGCCAATTGCTCAGAAAATAGATGTTTTTCTTGGCCCAGAACTATGAGAGAAGTTTATGTCTTTATTGAAATACATGACTTGACATAAGTTTTTTGATTTCTAGTATATGTTTCTTCCTACTCCTTATTTTAATTTGGTTCTATGTGCTTTAAATACAAATTTTCTCATGGAATGACAGCATCTTCTGGTTAGAAGATAACCACAACTGCTGTTACTTCTGTTCTTTGTTAGGAATTCTTGTTAAATCATGGGCACAAATCTTTGCCACCTCTAAAGCCCAAAAATTACTATTCCGGATCATAGATTGTTTACTGCTGCCACATACAGTGTTACAGCAAGAGAAGGAACTGCCTGCACCTATGTTGACTGCAATTCAGAAGAGTCTTCCTTTGTATCTCCAGGTATAGTAAGTGTGATTACTTAAAAATTAAAAAAAAAATTTTTTTAATTGAAACTTTGCCTTAAAACATAGTTTACTAAATGCAGATTTAAAAATCATACATTATAATGTCAGGTGTATGTGTGGCACATCCATTGAATAAGTTTTAAATTTCTTTTATGTTTGGCTTTGAAAACAAAGATGAAAAAGGCAAAATCTGTACCCTCAAGGAGCTTAAAGTTGATATAGGAGGTAGACTAGCACAGACATTTATGGTAGTGTGCTCAGTATTTTCCTTAGAGACCTCAGCTATCTAGCAATCAAGACTGGGGGTGAGGAGATCTGAGAGAAGACACTGTAGAGCAGGTGTAAAAGAGCAGACTGGGCGAGAATTGGAGGGCTTTTCCTCTCAGAGGGAGCATCATTTACAAGGGCATGAGCTTTAAGAAAATGTGGCACGCTGGGGAAAAGCAAATAGTTCTGTTGTGGCTGGAGATTCGTATGGAAGGAGCCATATAATGGAGGGCTTTATATGCCATGCTAAGAAGTTTGTACTTAATCTTTTACATGGGTACTGTTGATGGATTTTGAGTGGAGAAGTAGAAGTGACAATCATATTTACATTTTAGAAAAATGATTCTAGTGGCAACATCTAAGACAGTTGGTATGGAGGTTATATTAGAGACTTGGAAAGCACTGACTAGTTCATTGTAATAACTCACACATTACCTGAAAGTTTTGAAGTAAGGCAGTGGGAATAGAGCCCACAGAGCAAATTTCAAAAATATTTAGTAACTCTGATTAAAAGTACTTCCTGAGTGAATGTTGTGGGAGAACAGAAAGAAATGAAATACTTCATACATTCCAGAGTGGAGGCTTATGTATATAGTAGTGCTACTTACTGAAATGGGAAATTCTGGAGATGCAGGGATGAAGGTAGAAATTGGTTTCTGAGCAGCTTTAGTTTGAGGTGCTATGGAATATCTAGGTAATGATGTCCATTAGGCAGTTGGAAATATTGATCTGTCATTCAGAGAAAGGATGGGGTTGGAGGTGTACTTTATTAATTAGTGTCTGATATTAAAAGATAAATGCTTCTTAATTTGAGGTCCAGCAAGGGAAGGTGAGGAGGAAGGGAAAATGGATTTTGATTAAGTAACAAGCAATCCCTTTCATAGATGGATTTTTTTAAATAGAATTTTAAGATTTCTGAGAAGTTTTAAGTTGTCTCTCTAATTTGTATTCATAATAATGTTTAAAACAAAGTTTAGTGTATCATCTAGCAGAAAGGTAGAGGAGAGGCAGCCACAGCACAGCCTGAACTGCCAGTCCCACAGAAGGGAAAATGGGTGGAGGGGACTTGTGGCAGCAGGAGAGTCTGGAGTGTTTGTTCCATGTAGTCCTTTTAAACCCAGACAGTCCATTTAATAAGAATTCTTAAAACTTTATAACTGGTAAATTGAAAAATTTGGTATATTATCCATTTGGCAGAATTGGAGCTATGTCTTTAATTTCTTCAAGATACCCCGCTCCTCTTTAGAATTTTCAGAAAGTATCTATTTATTACTTCATCTTCCCTTCTGATTTAATATGATTTACCTTAACCAAACCATTCAAAAAAACAGAATTGTGGGGGGCGGTGGTTGTTTTTTTTTTCCCCCAGTTGTTTATTTGCTAGTGTTTTAACAATTCTATGCTATTTTTTATTACAAATAAACGTTCAAAATTTATCAGGCAGATATACATTTATGGCTAAAATGGAGACTTAACAAACATTTTTAATTATTTCTCTGGGAGAACACATTGTGAATCACAAAGTACCAAACTATAAATTAACTTTTAGAACATAGCTTATTGCTGTGTCAGTGATTATCTATATTTAGTAATATGTAATATTAGCAGAAAAACATTTCTTTTTCTCAGGGTATGGGTTTAATTGTTTAAGTTTTAAATACTGTAATCCATATGAAAATATTTGTTAACTGCTATACAAAATGGAAGGGGGTTAAATCAAGAGACATGAAACAAGACAGTATGAATTCTGTGTGACCTTGATTAAGCTCTTAACTTCTCTAAAGCTCAGTTTCCCTAGTTGTAAAGTGGAGGTACAATATTACTAACTCAATGGTTTTTATGAGAAATTTAAATGCAATAATGAATATAAAGCACACAGGACAGTACCTGATGTAGAAAAACCTCTAAATAAATTGTCATTCTGAGTCTTAATCTTCTGTATGTATTCCTCACCTTTTGTTAATTATTATTTTTTAAAAACTTACCACATTTCTTAACATGGAAGATTTTTAGCATAAATTTTATACTCTTAGACAAAAATGACCAGTAGCTAGAAAGAGTGGCCTAAAAATGTGTTTTATAACTTTGTAATAATATACATATGTAATTGATGATCAAATGGTAGTCAAGTTTTCTGAGGATGAGAGGAAGAAAGAATCTCCCTTTGTCTTCCTACTCTTCTCCCCTGCTTCCTTTGTCCATGCCTCAGAGATGTGCATGCTTGGTTACATACCATATCATGTATTGCCTAAGGTCAACTCCCTGAGTTTCATATGTACATTACCTATTGATAATATGAAGTGTCCTTTTGATTGTGATAAGTACAAATTCTGACATGAATATTAACACCGAGTACTGTTAATACATGAGGAAGCTTCTAAATATTGTTTATTATTTGAAACTTTACCTCTTAGTATTTCTTATTTTTTCCCCCCATAGGGCATGTGTATCGTGTGTTGTCAGTCTCAAAATCCAAGTGCCTATTTGAATCAATTGTTAGGGAATGTTATTGAGCAGTATATTAGGCGGTTTCTTCCGGCGTCACCATATGTTTCAGATCTTGGACAACATCCCGTTTTGTTGGCATTGAGAAACTCAGCCACCATTCCACCGATATCGTCTCTAAAGAAATGCATTGTACAAGTCATAAGGTATATCTAAATATTAAATATAGGTAATATGTACAAATTATTAATCTCTATTAAAAGTGATAAAATGGCATCTCAGAAATGTTGGCAACCCTTACAATACTGGTAGTTTAGAAATTCTTTTTCCTGAGCAGCATTATCTAAGAGTTTATTAAAATGACATTTGCTCATAGTAGCCTAAGACAAAGTTCTTTAAGTTGCTTCTCTTTTAGTTTCTCATCAGATAAGTGATAAACTGTATTCTGTGCTGTATAAAATACAGTAATTATATTTTATAGAAGATAATAATTAAGTGGAAAGATGAATGCTAATATGAAAAATGAGGCAATCTGAAGTCCTATTTTGTTAGGCTACTCTTTAACAACTCAGTTTTATTATTAAGCAAATGAGTAAATGAAACTTCTTAGGTTTTCTATTAAACTCCATATCCTATAACTATAACATTAGAAGGTTCAGTATAGAAATTATCTTTTCTTTGTGTTCATGCAGTATTTAGCCTTACTTGAAATTAGGTTTTAAACTTTAAGATGCTATGGTGATATATTATTCTTATCTAATATTGGTTTTCTGTGTTTTTTTAATGACCTGATTATTTTAATGACCCAATAATATCCATCACTTCTCGTTATAGAATTTCATGCCTAAAATCTGTCTCCCTTCTGACCTTCTTTTTGTGTTCCTAGTATCTTGTTACTCAGGTTTGGAAGCTTTATCTTCTTTGCACCTTCTCCTTGCCTATCCTTTGGCAAGGGATTGTTTCCTTTCCTTCTTTTCACATTTCTCTCCCCTTATCACATTATAGAACTATTGTGAAAATCTCCTAACCACTTTCACCAACTCTCATCTTTTCTTCCAGTCCAGCCTAAGCAATGCCCCCAGATTACTTTTCCTAAAATACTGTTCCATTATGATACTTCCCTGTCCCTAAACCTTCATTGTCTCCTTTTTGCCTGTGGAATAAATTCCATGCTCCTTAGCTCTCTACAATCTGTCACTTAACTTGTCCAAATGTATTACATGTGGTGTCATATGCAAACCCTAACGAGATTGGTTTAGTTATTGCCTCTCCAAAATGCTTCCCTACATCACAGCTTTGTTCATACCAATTTCTCCATTAAAATATCATCTTTCTGGGCTAAATCCCACTTATTCTTTATAAAACCTACACCTGATATCTCAGTGTACCATGGATGTTCTTTTCTGTTTTTGAAGTCATATGCCCCATAGGACTCAATTTGCAGAATCATGATAGTTTTGCCTTACTTGTATCTGAATTTCCAAAAAGACTGTGGTAACCTACCACTGTGTTTGAGACATTGCATAAGTAATTTTAGTACAAACTAAATAAGTGTTAAACTGAAATTAAATCCATAAAACTGTTTAAAACACAGCGTTTAGGATCCTGGCTGCATTAGTTGACTTTCCTTTTTACTTAGTATACAGTGAAAATGTTTTTTCTCATGGTTACTAGTTAAAGGCTCAAAAATTTAACAGTTTGGTTTTTTGTTTTGTTTTTTTAATACTCAGGAAAAATACAGAGATTGCCTCCTGTGACTTCCTCCATGCCGTGCCTCTCTATGG
Source organism: Daubentonia madagascariensis (assembly GCA_023783475.1). NCBI lineage: Eukaryota > Metazoa > Chordata > Mammalia > Primates > Daubentoniidae > Daubentonia > Daubentonia madagascariensis. Next base: position 43,021,033 of record JAKFHU010002080.1, on the reverse strand, counting down.
AGAAGGATGCTTTTTCATGCTATGCTTCTCTAACGTCATCTGAGTTAGGGCTCCTTCCTCTGAATTCCTGAGAATTCTGTGCTTATCTTTGTCAAAGCACCTGTCACGCTATATTATAACTGTCTTTTTTTTTTTCCTTGTCTAACTTTTCCACTGGATAGTGAGCCCCTTGCTTTTAGAGACTATATTTTACTTAACTTTATATTCTTGTTCTTAGACTTGTATCTGGCATACCATAGGTGCCCAATCAATGTTTGTTCTAGGCATTAGCAATTCAGCAGTGAACAAAACAGACAAAACCCCTGCCCTCAAAGAATGAATGAATCTTCTAATATGTAATATTTGTTGGAAGTCACTGTAAGGAATAGAAATGATTACTCAGATATAGCTCCTGCCCTTAAGGAGTTTATAATCCTTAGTGATTTCTATGCCTCATTATGATAAATCATTATTACTTTGCAAATATATATGGACATCTAGTTTAGATTTAGTTGTATTTGACAAATTTTCATACTGCCTAGATGTTTTTAGAAATTGAGTAATTCCCTCTTTCATTTATTCACTTAACAAATGTACACTGAACACCTTATGAGCCAGGACCTGTTTTAAGAGGTAAGGGTATGCAGAGATAAGTCAGACAAATTATTATCCTTATGATCTCTGTTTAATTCTAATGCTAAAATTTGTGTTGCCTTAAGAGATGATATTAAATCCTAAATTAGTTATGTGATTCCTTTACTTATTGGAGGAAGGAAAGAGGTAAAGCTTGAATGGGAAGCTAATACCTAGGACAGTCCTCTTATTTATTTGGAAAAATAAGATCCCTCCCAAATCCCTAAATAAATAAATGTGAGGAGAGATTTCTTTATGCAAATTTGACATTAGAGAAAATGTTGCAGCATTGAGGAGCCAATAGAGGAGATCAGACTTATATTAGAAAGTAAAAAGCAACCAAATTAACAATTAGGCTTTCATTTGGATTTTGATTCAGTTCATTTTAGGACCAGGTTGCTTTAAATTTAGTTCATGTCTCTATTGTGCTTTAGCCCTTACAGCACACAAGAAGGGTGTAGTCATTGCTCCTAAAATCTTGTATTTGAAGATAGCATGGTAAAATATACATCCTTTTTAAAAATTGCACTTTATTAATTTGGGGAGTAAATTTTGCCAATATCTTTAAAGTATATAACTCTATCAAAGCTTTAAACAAGAGAAAAAAAAATTTTGCTTCTTTTCAGAAAATCCTACTTTGAGTATAAAGGGTCCTCACCCCCTCCTCACTTAGCATCCACTCTGGCCTTCATCCTCCAACTCTTGAAGGAAACTAATGTGGACATTTGTGAAGTTGAACTACTCCTCCCTGGCATTTTAAAATGCTTGGTGTTGGTCAATGAACCCCAAGGTTAGTTTGTTTATAAGCTTATTTGTATTTATTTTCTGTTTACAAAGTAAGAAACTACTCTTTCCCATCAATTAAATTGATAGTTACAAAAGGTATGTGGTTATTTTATATCCATGTTGGTATATATAAAATAAACTCCAGCCAATACCAGAGTTTGGGTATGACAAAATGGTTAAAAATTGACATGTTTCAGTCTATTTTAGTTTGGGGTTTTTTTCCCCTCCCTTGAGGGGAATAGTTTATTTAAGGGCTACTTCCTTTGATTAGACTTATTAACCTCTTAAAGAATATTTGTTCAATCTGACTCCAGTATTAAATGCAACTTGTTAAATAACAAGTGGTGAGAGATCAGCATACTTTTTTTCTATTCAGGTTTTTGCTAGAATATCTAAGCTGATTTGGGGAACAAACTTAAAAGAATCCTTTGATTCTACTCCTTTTGTTTTCAGTCTCATCAGCTTTACTTCCAGTGATCGCTTTAAGATATCATTTATTTAATCCCCAATGTGAGTAACATTCTTTCATAAGCTTATTGGGAATATGCAGAATAATAGCCACAGTTCTATCCTGTAGGAGTTTTTAATGTAAATAGGGTGGTGTGTATGTGTATCATTATAATGTGACTGTTCAAGGTGGGGCTTTTTAAATGTTTCCATGTATGTATTTTTAACTGCTGGGATAAGTGAGTACAGTGCATACCCTGAAGAATCTGAGGGCAGTGCCCAAAGTGGTAGTGGGAAGCTCAAACAACTCTTTGAAATGGTCTGTTTTATCTAAAAATATTGTGCATATTTTTATTAATCCATATTTATTTCAGTATTTAAAATGTTCTTCTCTGCTCCCAAGCCTGGTTGGCAAAAAGTATTGTGTTATGTTTATATAGAATACCCCTGCCGTTTGATGGTAACGTCCTCTTAACTGGAGAAGATCCAAAGGTAGACCCCCAAATTCTTCTTTAGAAATTTTGTCCTCATTGAAAACTTATGCATACTTTGAATTTCAGTGAAAGCCTGTTGGACTATATAATACAAAATTAGTGAGACAGAGCAGACAGTATAAAGTTTTGGCCTGTTGTTTTGGTGATAGTAATATTTTATCATGAAGGAGAACAGGGTTTAGAAGGTAAATTTTGCTGCTCCCATTTAGCTAGTGAGTGCATCACATATTCAACATAGTGGGATACAGAATTCTCCATCTCTGCATTGCTATCTTTATAAGCTGAAAAAGCAGTATTAAACACATATTTGCATGCTTGGCTCAGGGAAAATTATCTCTGACTCTCCTTGTGGCCTTAGTGTTTTAAAAGTTTCTATCATTAAGCTAGAGTTACCAAATGACTCAGCAATTCCACTCCTAGGTGTATGCCCAAGAGTACTAAAGACAAGCCCAGTCAGAAACCTGTAACTTGTTGAGTTCTTCTGGCATAACAACATAAGGAGCTCTGCAGACCTGCTTCCCAGCAAAACTGGTAAAAATTACTTAAAGGACAATATTAAAGGACAATAATTTCCAATTATTTGGAAATGGTCCTAAGGGTATACAGCAAATGGAGAAACATTTAAGAAAATCTACTAAAACTTGGTTAGAACAGCAAGAGTCAATGGTGTTTGAAGCAAGATCAGACTGCTGTCTCCTTCTTACCTCCCAGCCCAGCAAGGTGGAAACTATAGACCAGTAAATCCAAGAACATAAGACTCCCACTTTCCCCAGCTCCCAGTAGGAGAGCTATCCTCCTAGGAAAGGGAGGATATCAGCATTTCTCATCCTGCTCCAGCTACCTCATGTTGAGATTATGTTCCAGGGAAAAGTGTGGACTAGAGGTAGGGACTCCATTCTTCTGTTTAGCCCCCACTCATGGAATGAAGGCTCTACATTGAATGCAGCACCACTGAGAATACTGGGACTCCAGTTGCCCTTGGGGTCATGCCAAGAGAAGCAAGCCAAGGAGACCTGGGGCCGCTGCCCCTCTTTCCATAAGCACTCAGCTTCTAAAGTGGTGTGTCACACAGAAAGTAGTGGGCATTGTTTTCCCTGCCCCCAGCACTTGAGCGGAACCTCTGAGATTTTGCCTGAATGGGGGCAAAGAAGTATCAGGTCATATAACAGAGAGTTCTGAAATCTCTGGAACTGACTTTATTTGCAACAGAATGTGGAAAAGTTCAAGCCTAAGACTGCTCTCAAAAACAGTAGAAATGATGGGGAGAGCCAATAGGTAGATTGATAATTTATTGGAGATACAGGCTAATCTGTAGGCCAGCTAGTTTATGTGAGAGAATTGGTAAAAGACAGCTGGAAAGAACCCTTGAGTCACAACAAATCTCAAAAACTGACCTAAGAAACTTTTTTCAAAACAGACTGAATTTGATTGGATCAGTCTGTTAAGCAATTTATGCCCTAGGGCATTGTTAAAAACAGTAGAGCTATTAGCCAGAAATTAATTAGTGGAGCTTAACTGCTGGGTGTGGTCAGGAAAAAGAACAAAGAGAGCCCTGCCAAAACCATTGTCTTTCCTTGGAGACTGGGCATACCCTAGGTTACACTACCTGAGTAAGGGGCAGTAGGGGGCAAGAGGAGGAGTAGATGTCACTAAAAAAAAAAAAAAAAAGTCCAGATTTCAACAAAAAAATTACAAAACATGCAAAGAAACAAAGAAGCATGACCCATACACTGGGAAAAAAACAGGCAGCAGAAACTGCCAGTGAAAGCAATCATATATTGGATTTATTAATATTACACAGAGACTTCAAAACAGCCATTAAATATATTCAGAGAAGTAAAGGAAAGCATGAGAAATGACATAAAGGAAGGTATGATGACTGTGTTGCCACAGATAGAGAAATCAGTAAAGAGACAAATATTATTAAAAAAAGAATCAAATGGAAATTTTGGAGTTAAAAAGTACAATAGCTAAATTGAAAAATTCACTAGAGGGCTCAAGAGTGGATTGGAACTATCAGAAGAAAGAATGAGCAAACTTGAAGATAGACCAATACAGATTATACAATCTGAGGAACAGGGAGAAAAGAGAATGAAGAAAATGAACACAGCTTTTGAGAAATGTGGATACACTATTAAATACACCATCATACATGTAATAGGTGGGCCAGAGGAGAAGAGAGAAAGGAGCAGAAAAAGTAATTTGAAAATATAATGGATAAAAATTTCCCAAATTTATTAAAGAACACTAACCTATACATTTAGGAAGTTTTGCTAACCCTAAGTCAGATAAATGCAAAGAGATTTACAGACACATCATAGTAAAGATGCTGAAAGTCAAAGGGAAGGAAAAAATCTTGAAAGCAGCAAGAGAAAAACAATTCATCTTTTACAAGGGAACCCCCATAAGATTAACAGCTGACCTCTCAGAGGAAACAGTGGAGGCCAGAGGCAGTGGGATAACATTCAGAGGGACCAAAGAGGGGGAAAAACTGTCAACTAGGAATCTTTTTTTGACAAAGCTACCCTTCAAAAAGGAAGGAGAAATAAAAACATTTCCAGATAAACAAAAACAGAAAATTTCTTGCTAGCAGACCCACGTTTAAAAAATAAATATTGAAGATAGTTCTTCAGGTTGAGAGTGATCCCAGACAATAATTCAAATCCACATTAAAAAAAAAAAAAGAGCTCCATTGAAGGCCATTATGTAATTGTAAGACAGTATGAATGTCTATTTCTTCACCTTTATTCTCTTAACTGATTTTAACAAGCAATTGTGTAAAACAATAGGCAGATATCATTGGGCCTATAACATATAGAAATGTAATATATTTACTAATAACAGTACAAATGAGGTGGTGGGATCAAAACTGTATTGGGCTAAGGAAATGACTCCGGATGGTAGCTCAAATACCCAAGAACAAATGAAGAAAACCAGAAATGATAAATAAGAATGTTAATACAGGTTGACATCGCTTATCCAAAATGCTTGGGACCAGAACTGTTTCAGATTTCAGATTTTTTTGGATTTTGGAATATTTGCATATATATATAATGAGATATCTTGAGGGTGGGACAGAAGTCCAAATGTGAAATTCATTTATGTTTCATATACACCTAATACACATAGCCTGAAGGTGATTTTATACAATATTTTAAATAATATTTGCAACCTGTGACATGAAGTCAGGTATAGAATTTTATGCTTAAGGCATCATGTCAGCACTCAATAACTTTCGGATTTTGGAGCATTTCAGATTTCAGATTTTTGAATTAGGGGTGCTTAGCCTGTATAGCAAAAATTAAGATATGTATTCACTCTCCTTTCTTCTCTTACCTTCTTTGAAAGACATAAAATTATATAAAAGTAAAAATTATGAAAATGTATTGTTGGATTTGTTACATTTGTAGATGTAATAAGTATAACAATACCACAAAAAAAGGGGAAAAGGGAATAGAGCTATACAGTGTATAAGATTTACATTTCTATATTTCACCAGAATTAAATTGGTATACATTTGAAGCTCTCATAAGTTAAGATGTATATGGCTGTCCTATAGTACCCACTAAGGAAGTATTTCAAAAATAACGAAAAATCATTAAAGAAATTAATGCAAGAAGAAAACAGTAAAGGAGATTAAAGGAACAAAAAATATGAGACATTAAGAAAAGAAAAAGTAGAATGGCTGGTGTAAATCAAACTATATCAATAAAACATTAAATGTGAAAGGATTGAACCAGTCCCGATCAAAAGGCAGAGATGATCAGATTGGATTTATAAAACAAGATCTAACTATATCCTATCTACAGGAAACACTTACTTTTTTTTATTTTTTATTTTTTTTAGGAAACACTTTAGATTTACAGATGCAAATATATTGAAGGGAAAAGGATGGAAAAAGACACATTATGTAAATAGCAACCAAAGAAAGCCAAAGTGGCTATACGAATAAGTAGCTCCATATAAACTATTAATACTAATTCATATGGAATTGCAGGGGACCTAGAATAGCAAATCAATCTAGTAAAAGAGCAAAGTTGTAAAACTCATACTTCCCAATTTCAAAACTTATTACAAAGCAACAGTAATCAAGATAATGTGATATCTGGAATAACTGGCATAAAGATAGACATATAGATAAATGGAACAGAATTAAGAGTTCAGAAATAAACCCATGTGTTTCTGCTCAACTGTTTGTGTTTTTTTGTTTTGTTTCGTTTTATTTTGTTGACAGTGATGCCAAGGCAATTTAATGGGGGAATACAGTCTTCAACAAACTGTTCTAGGTCAAATGGATAGCTACATGAAAAGAATGAAATTGAACCCTTACTTCAGACATATACAAAAATTAACTCAAAATGGATCATAGACCTAAATGTCAGAGCTAAAACTAAAAACCTCTTAGGCAAAAGTATAGGAGTAAATCTTCAAGACTTTGGATTTGCCAGTAGATTGTTAGCTATGACACCAAAAGCATGAGCCACAAAAGAAAAAAAGAGAGATAAGTTGGACTTCATCAAAATTAGAAGCTTTTGAATTTAAAATGGCAACGATCTAAAGAATTTATCCAAAGAAGATAAACAAATGGCCAATAAACATCTGAAAGGATGCTCAGTATCATTAGTCATCAGGGAAATGCAAATCAAAACTACACTGAGAATCACTAGTTTGTTATAGATAAGTTAGGTTAAAAGGAAGAAATAGACAATAAAACGATTCGGGGAAAATGTGGAGAATCGAACCATTTCTGCTGTTGGGAATTAAAATGGTAGTCCTCAACTTTGGAAAACAGTTGACTGTTATCCAAATGGTTTAACAAGTTACTGTATAATCCAGAACTTGCTCAATATAATATCAAAGAATGAAACTATCCATAAACTTGTACATATACTTATAGTAGTCATTCATATGCCAAAATTAGAATGGTCCATACAAATTGATGCATGATTAAAAAAATTATTATCTGACCAAGAAAGTTATTGGCCATAAAAGATAACTGCTGATAACATGGGTAAACTTGAAGGAAATATCTTAAGAAAAACATCAACAAAAAGCCAGTACATATTTCACATATATTATTTCATTTATATGAAGACTAGAATAGTTAGTATCTATAGACGGAATAGTGTGATAGCTAGAGGCAGTCTGGGTGAGAGTGAATCTTTCGAAATAGAATCTTCTGAATTGCGTGATGGTGGTTGGACAACTCTGTGAATATGCTAAAAACCATTGAACTGTATACTTTAAATGAGTCAATTGTATAGTATGTAAATTATAATAAGGCTGTTTAAAAAACAAAAAAGATTATCCAGTTTAAAAAAATAGTTCATTTCATTTAAAGAAATAAACTGCATCTAATATGAGAAGTTATAAAAAGTTCAGTAAGAGGTAAGGATGGTGCATGTTCCTTATCCACAAGCTTCATGCCATGGAAAACATTATCTACTGCTTAATTAATTTATGTTCATCATCTGTTTTATGCTCCTGCTATAATGGGTTACAGTTTCTGAAAATTTTCTTATTCTCAGAGAAAGCACTTTTTCTTTCTGGCTCCTTATATTTAATGTCAAAAACAACATAACAAAAATTTAGTAGCTTTCAGAACATGTTGGGTTTTCTACCTTTCTTGATATTTTTGCATTATTTTTATGTACAAGTACACAATTTTAAAGGATTTGGTTAAATATTTAAAGAATATGATTGTTCTTTATATACTTTGCTATCTCTTGAAGGTAGCATCACAAATAACTTTTTTATATATATATATATATATATTTGGCTAATGTTAAGCAAAGAGTTGTTGAGGGGAGTGGGAGGAATATACTTATGAATTTTTAAAAAGTTAATCTGTAAATCAGGTGAATTTTTAATGGTTTTTTTTTTGTCAGTATGTAACAGTGTTTATGTAAGGTATAGGTTTTTTAATAGGTCTCTTTCTAAGAGAAAGATAATCTTCACATGTATTCTTTCAGTTTTAAGACTAAAAGTAGACTTTTAAACTTTCTATATTTTCTTAAAATGGGAGATAGGTATACTTTAGAATAAAACAAAAACTCATTTTGAAAAATAACCAAAAAAAGCATGTACATACTTTAAGAAACAAATTTTCAAATCAAGAGTAGTTCATAAAAAAAGCATTCAATTCAAATCAGACAGATGTTTTAATCAAGTTTTTTTCTAGTATCAAAGGCTGGCACACAGAATCTGCATACATGGTAAAAGCCTGCCAGTGGTAAAAGCAGCAATGACGCCCAGCTGACTTCTGTGTCAGTACTGGAAAATAGCCAACTGGCAGGGAGACCTGTTTGCACACTTGACAGCCAACTGATTTGTAAATAACAATTTCCAAACAAATGTTTTATTTTAATAGTAATTTCAATATTTTTGTCAGTAGTTTTGTTACATTGTGTTGTTCTATTGAAAAATTAAAGTGCCAGGGAAAAAGAAAGTGACCAGGCTTAAAAATTACTTGTGAATTTAGTAAGGAAGAATCTTGTGTGAATAGTCATGTGTCGCTTAACGACGGGGATACGTTCTGAGAAAGGTGTCAATGTGTCATTAGGTATTTCAAAGATCAGTTGTGCAAAGTGTTCATTATTTGTACTTATACCAAACTAGATGTACAGCAATAACTACACCTAGGCATATTGTATAGCCTACTTTCCTAGGCTACAGCTTACAGCAGTTCAGTACAGATAATGTAGGCAATTTTATCACTTGGTATTTGTTATATCTAAATTGTATATCAAAATAGAAAGACAGTAAAAGTACATATATATATCTTACGGAACCACTGTTGTTGACTGAAATGTCTTTATGTGGCCCATGACTATATTTGAGAGGAAAAAGTGGGAAACGTGTGATGATGACAGGTGCACAGGCCTTCAGAGCTTGCTAAATATGGTATTTAGGCTCTATTACAGACGTACATGTCACTGGTTTTCTGACTTGCTTTAGATACTGTAGCTCCAGAAAGCTCCATTATGTTTAATTTGTGAAGCAAAATACTTCTAGGAGTAGATGTGTTGTTCACAAGAATAACAATGCAACTTGAGGAATATTTTCTTTTTCTTCCCTACCTTGTCCCCCTTTAGAGTCTTGTGCTTTCTGTTAGGGCAAGTTAGTATTTCTTTCTGAGGTTTCTACCAGTTTACCTTTATTATTCTTATCTCTACCTCACCACTACCACGATAAATAATTTGGGTCCATTTCCTTCATTCTGTTGGATCTTTGATTCCTCAGTTTTTCTCTCATCATGTAATTAGTGCTTGTCAAGTTTTTACAGTTTATTTAAATTGTGATCACTTGATAATAGATTTGTAAAAATTATGAAACCCTAGGAGGGGAGAAAAGGATTTTATATGATCAAAGATAAATGTTTGTTATCTACAATTTATTAAGCTGGGTGGCTTTAATTTTTGTCGACTGGTAGTGGGGGGGTGGAAATTATAGGGTTAAATACATAATTTTTATTTATAAAAGTCTTCTGTGGGTTTATAGTCTCTTGTTCAGTTAAGGAACAGAAAAACAAGTTATGAATAACTTGCATTCCTTATAAAAATATTGTTGATTTGCCTGGAGATATGAAGGACTAAAAAATAACTAGGAAATATTTTTTCTCCTTCTTACTGTCTTCTACACCCTTCCCACCTAGATTTCAGTGTGCGGAGTACAGCAAAAATGTCTCCGGGATTTTTGACTTTTTCCCCTTATTCTCACTCCTGGATTCCAGCTCATGCCATCACTCTAGTCACGGCTCACACCGAAATAAGCCATTTTTGTTCTTTAAAGTGTTACAAAGTCTTCACATCACATCTGGATTCTTACAGTAATCTTACGTGACATGATCTTTCTTGTGTTCAGGTTATAGCTGATTGCCATGTAGATACCAGCACAGGAAATTGCCCCAGAAGTAATCTTAAGTAACCTCTTTTACTTTCAGGCAATTTATACAGGATTATGGTATGAGATATGATTATCAAGTTTACAGCATTTTAGAAACAGTAGCAACATTGGACCAGCAGGTTGTCATCCACTTGATTTCTACCCTCACTCAATCTCTGAAGGATTCAGAGCGGAAATGGGGCCTTGGCAGAAATATTGCACAAAGGTATGTTTGATAATTTAATTACATTCTTTTGGGCAATGATTATAATATCTGTTTCATTTTATAGAAATGGCTTATTTTGTTATTCCCAAAAATCTGGGGTATGTTCTTTTGAGTTGAAAAATGTTTCAATCCTGTGATTATCAGTTTTACAAAGTATGAATGGAAAGTAGTTTCTACATCTTTGCATTTGTGAATTGTGCTGATATAAACATTCAAGTGCAGGTGTCTTTTTTATAGAATGTCTTTTTTTCCTTTGGGTAAATACCCAGCAGTGGGATTGCTGGATCAAATGGTTGTTCTACTTTTAGTTCTTTGAGGTATCTTCATACTCCTTTCTACAGAGGTTATATTAGTTTGCAGTCCCACCAGCAGTGTATGAGTGTTCCTATCTCTCCGCATCCACGCCAATATTTGTTGTTTTGGGACTTTTTGATAAAAGCCATTTTCACTGTAGTTAAGTGATATCTCATTGTGGTTTTGATTTGCATTTCCATGATGATTAGAGATGTTGAGCACTTTTTCACGTTTGTTGGCCATTAGTCTATCTTCTTTTGAAAAGTTTCTGTTCATGTTCTTTGCCCACTTTTTAATGGGGTTGTTTGATTTTTTTCTTGCTGATTTGCCTGAGTCCTTTGTAGATTTTTTATAGTTATCAGCCCTTTATCAGATGTATAGCATGCAAATATTTTCTCTCATTCTGTAGGTTGTCTATTCTCTCTACTGATTGTTTCCTTGGCTGTGCAGAAGCTTTTTAATTTGATCAGATCCTATTTATTTATTTTTGTTGTTGTGATTTCATTTGTGGTCTTCTTCATAAATTCTTTGCCTAGAATGATGTCTATAAGAGTTTTTCCAACATTTTCTTCTAGAATTCTTATGGTTTCATGCCTTAGGTTTAAGTCTGTTATCCATTGTAAGTTGATTTTTGTGAGAGGTGAGAGGTACGGATCCTGTTTCAGTCTTTTACATGTGGCTATCCAATTTTCCCAGCACCATTTATTGAATAGGGATTCTTTTTCCAAGTGCCATCAATACATGAGTGGATTAATAAAATGTGGTATGTTTATACCATGGAGTACTACTCAGCCATAAAAAAAAAATGGTGAACTAATACCTCTTGTATTAACTTGGATGGAACTGGAGCCCATTCTTCTAAGTGAAGTATCACAAGAATGGAAAAACAAACACCACACGTACTCACCATTAAATTGGAACTGATCGATCAAGACTTATGTGCACATACATATGGAAATAACATTCATCAGAAATCAAGCAAGGGGGAGGAGGGGATGGGTAAACGCACACCTAATGGGTGCAATGCACAGCACGCTATCTGGGGGATGGGCACACTGTGGCTTTGACGCAAATGGTACAAGGGCAATTGATGTAACTGAAAAGTCTGTACCCCCATAATATTCTGAAATTTAAAAAAAAATCAGTAATGTCTGCCAAGGACCTGAAATAGAATGGTGGTGTCTGTGCCATCCTAGATAGATTGTCTCACGTTGTTCTTTGTTGGCTTTTCCCAGACCTATTATAATTTCCTTAAAAGCAGGATAAGTTTCACACAAGAAGAACAACTCACTCAGAAAGTAAAATTTCTGTTTATAGGTCACTAAGGGTACAGAGACCTTTGTGAAATCATTCCTAAACCTTTAACTAATACATTGATTAAGAAGGAAAAGGCACATCCTGACTCCCTAGGCTCTGTGTCATTTATACAGTCATGTTAGGGAGCATTATTTTAGTTTCTTAAAATTATCAGTTTAAGTAGCAGCTATATATTATATGCTTACTGGAGCATAGAAATATACCTCCCCCTTTTTTAACCAAAGCTCCCCTTCAATAATCTTGGCGAAATTTCTGACCTTGGCTAAAAACTTATAGGCCATGGAAATTTCTACCATTTAAAATATTTTTTGGATATCTGCCTCAATAATGTTTGGCTTTTATTTATTTTTCCTTTAAAACATATTTTGTATTAAAAGAACCAAATGTGTCATTGTCGTGGGCACAAAATCATCTTGTTTATTACAAAATGATTCATACAAATTAGTAATGAAAGAAATCTGTCCTCTTCAGGAGCAGTAAACAATTTGCACAAAATATTCTCTAAAATTAAGTTGAGCTTAATCTCAAAACCTCATGTGATTTATGAAATGTTACTGGTATTTCCAAAACAAAAAATTAAGATTATTGAGATGGAGTCAAAAGCCCCCATGAACCTGTACATTGCCAGACCACCACCACCCAAGGGTGTTTTATCCCCAAACATGAAATCCCCAATGGAAACCAACAATTTTCCTATTAAAGTTGGTTGTCTATGTCAAAAAAAAGAGAACAAAAGTAGTGTGGTTTATCAACAAACTTAGCAGAATCAATATGTACATTTGCGTATTTTTCCTTTTAAAGTGACCACTTTAGAAAGCTGTGTATTTCAGCAGTGCTGCTATTGCTGAAAACACATTCAGTGTTCCTCATTGAGAAATGGACTTCAGAGCCTCAGGTGTCTTGTTTTTTATAAAAATTTATGGTGTTAAGTCTTAACCCTTTGAGGGATGCTTCATTTATTGAGTCAACTGTATCACATGTATCCAGTGAATATGGTAAGTGATCCAATTATATAATATGGGTTTTGGTCAAAAATGGGTAATAAGGCTTCTTTTCTTACAGGCTTATAATGCAACCAAAAATAGGGCTGGACTATTTAGAGTAATGCAACTCTCTTGTGGGAATAAGCCTATAGTTCCTAAAGAGATTGTTTTAGAATAGTCAGTATTCACAGAACTCATATGTCCTAAAGTTTGTTAAAGAATCAAAGTACAATTACGCAATGCTTAAAAATACATACATTCTGAGAAATGCGTCATTAGGTGATTTTGTCATTGTGCAAACATCAAATAGAGTGTATTTACGCAAACCTAGGTTGTATATCCTACTACACACCTAGGCTATATGGTACTGCTCTTAGGCTACAAACCTGTATAGCATGTTACTGTACTGAATACTGTAGGCAATTATAAAACAAATGGTAAGTATTTCTGTAAATAGAAAAGGTACAGTAAAAACATGGCACAAAAGATAAAAAATTGTACACCTGTATAGAGCACTTACCACGAATGGAGCTTGCAGGATTGGAAGTTGTTCTGGGTGAGTCAGTGAGTGAATGTGAAGGCGTAGGACATTACAGTACACTACTGTAGACTTTATAAACACTGCACACTTAGGCTATACTAAATTTATTTTAAAATGTTTTCTTCAATAATATGTTAACCTTAGCTTACTATAACTTTTTTCCTTTTTAAGTTTTTTCATTTTTTGACTTTTTAACACTTAGCTTAAAACACCATATCGTATAGTTGTACCAAAATATTTTCTTTCTTTGTATTCTTATTCTGTAAGCTTTTTTCTAGTTTTAAAATTTATTTTAAAAAGTTTTTAAACTTTTTTGTTAACTAAGACACAAACACATACATTAGCCTAGGCCTACATAGGGTCAGGATCATCAGTATCACTGTCTCACACGTCTGCATCTTGTCCTGCTGGAACATCTTCAGGGGCAATAACATGCATGGAGCCGTGATCTTCTGTGATAACAATGCTTTCTTCTGGAATGCCTCCTGAAGGACCTGCCTGAGGCTATTTAACTTTTTTAATAAGGAGGAGGAGGAGTACACGCTAAAATAACAATAAGAAGTACAGTATAGAAAATACATGAACTAGTAACGTAGTCATCTATTATTATCAAGTATTATGTACTAAATTATGTATGCTATACTTCAAATGACTGACAGCACAGGTTTGTTTACACCCTTATCACCACAACACATGACTAACGCGCGTTGCTCTACGACCTTACAGTGGCTGATGTCACTAGGAGACAGGAATTCTTCAGCTCCATTATAATCTTATGGGACCACCGTCATATATGTGGTCCATCATTGACCAAAATGCTGTTATGCAGTGTATGACCGTACTTTAATCACATTGTTTGTGTATATGTATCAACATACATACACAGTCTAATAAATATGCATATTATAATTTTCAGTTGAAAAATTTTGACTATAACAAAGTCATATTTAAGATTTCTCTAGGAGACCTGACTATATTGAGTATTGTTTTAACTGACTAATGGAATCCATCTTTTCAATACAGTAAATGAAAACCAAAAAAAGGGAAAAACCAGAGAGACCATCCTTGTATAGCTTTTCTATGCCAGGGTGGAGCATCTCTTTTCTTCTCTTGCATGGTAACTTGGCTTGCAGAAGATTGGATCACTTTAAATCATAGCTTTGAAGAAATGGTGTTTACTATTATATCATGTCACAGATCAAGCTTGTGCAAAGACTGTCTAACGTCTCGCTTCTCTGAGCAGGCCTCAAGTGTGAATGGAAAAACTGGAGAGGCTTTGTGTGAATTGCCCTAATGTAGTATGTTGTTGGGATAAATGCCCTGCTAGCCTACTACCTTGTGTGGTAGGGCATGCCCGTGAGAGAATCTAATAGAGAAAGAACATTTTATTTTCAAACTTTGTTACTTCTAAGAAGATAAAAAAAAAATGGGGCAATATACCAAAATTGTTACATAGGTTTTATGATTATAGAATTTTTGTTTTAATACTTACGTTTGTAACACATCTCCCCATTGTAATCATTGTCATTGTCCTTAAACAATATTCCATGAATGTATTTCATTACCTATGAGCATTATAGTATTTCAGAAAGTTAATGAACTTTTACATGCCATTCTTAGCCCACATTTTATATATAAAAATCATACTTAAAAAAACTGAGTAAATCTTAACATCTAGGTTTACTAATGATATATAAAAAGCATTAATTTTTTTAAAGTATTATGCTAAGCCTGCTGGATGGATGGATGGATGGGTGGATGGATAGGCAGGCAAAATTTGTAAATACTTAAGTGAAAAGTAATAAAAGAGGTAATATATTTGCTTTCTTTTTCTTTTTCTTAAACAGGGAAGCCTATAGCAAACTTTTATCTCACCTAGGACAAGTGGGACAAGATGAGATGCAGAAACTGGAAAATGATAATACCTAATATATTTTGTGATTCATCTTCTCTATTGATTATCACTATCTAAATCCACTTTGCACCACTCTAACTTCTGTTTTTAATTAATTGTATAATGTTCTGGTAAAAATAATTCCTGAGACTTTTTCCTTACATACCTGTAAATAAAAAGTATATAAAAGGAAATAAAAGTTAATTAGTAACTATGTAATAAGATCCTTGGAACTTTACAAAACTGCATTCTATTCTGAAGAAGAGATTTTAGTTAAACTAAATTAAAGAAACTTTTTCTAACTGGGAGTGTTTTCTGTGTATGAGTATTAAGCAGATTTGTACTGGTTCATCCATGGACTATTTACTATAATGTGCCTTCCTGCTTTCCTGCCTTGTGCCTCATTTGTCATGTTTATTTACTTGTTTTTATTTTTTTTTACAAGTTATATTTTAATATATTTTTTTAAATTACATGGCTGCCCTATTCTGGGGGTTTTTTTTGGTGGGGGAGGTGTTGGGAGATGACACTATATTATTTGTTTTCCTGTTTTATACTATATGTGAGGCAAATTAATAAAACACAAAGCACACTTACCCCTGTGAGGCGTGAGACTGACTCTGGCTGAAGGAGTGTCCAGATAATACCTAAAAAAACTTTTTAAACTATGCCAGCAGTGTTTACGCTTAGGTTCCAAGAGTTGCCAGATTTTTTTCTCTACTCATCCTGTGGAGTTGTCATTAAAAGACATATCAGGAGGAAGAAATACAAGAGCATTTAAGAAAAGAGTATAAATAATATTCTAGAAAATCTTAAGATTACTAATAAGAGAAGCCATCTGAGAAGTCAACTGATCTATCCTCTTGCTCTTCAGTCAGAACTTCTTATAACTTAGCATCGTATACAGAGAACTGAACCTGTTTCATTTCCTTTAATGGGTATTGTTTCTCAACTTTTTAATCTATCTCATCTAGATTGTTTATTTTACCCGTTGAATCTTATCCTTGATTCCTTTTTGTGGTGAGCATTATTTGGTAGTAAGAGCTCTAGTTTTAGTTTTGGGAACCCACCTGGGTCTCAAACTCAGCTCTGCATAGTGACCTTTAGCTAGTTACTTAACCTTTGTGAGCCCAGTTCTTTCATAGTGAAAAATAAATAACGATCCTTTACTATTAATATTTCACAATGTCACTGTAAGAAAGAATCAATGGGGTAATGTATTTGAAAATATTTGGTTGCCCATATTCTGTTTGGAGATGTATAAACATTATTATTCATGCACAATAAGGCAAAATACACCTCTCAATTTTGTTCCTCTTTCTGTAATGATATGTCCTAGATCAGCAGTCCCCAACCTTTTTGGCACCAGGGACTGGTTTCATGGAAGACAATTTTTCCATGGGGGCAGGGGGAGTGGGGAATGGTTTCAGGATGATTCAAGTACATCATTACATTATTTATTGTGCAGTCAAACCTCTCTGCTAATGATAATCTGTATTTGCAGCCACTCCCCAGCACTAGCATCACTGCCTCAGCTCCACTCAGATCATCAAGCATTAGATTCTATAAGGAGAGCACAACCTAGATCCCTCACATGTGCAGTTTACAGTAGGGTACGTGCTCCTAGGCAGAGCTCATGCAGTAATGTGAGCTATGGGGAGCGATGGGGAGCAGCTTGGCTTGCTGGCCCTCCACTCATCTCCTGCTATGCAGTACTGGTCCGCCGCTCAGGGACTGGGGACTGCAGTCCTAGATGAATGATCCCATTTTTTTCAATATTTTCTTACATGTCATGTTTGCTAACTTTGAAATAATTTGTTTCCTTCTTGGGATTTTCCATCGTGGTTCCATTATTTGCTTCAAGAAAACATTTCAACCTTTTTCTGGCTCAAGAAATATCTTGAAAAATGAAATACATTGCAATTAGCATTCTATAGTTAATAGCTCAAGCTATTAACTATAACTAACTATTAACTAAGGGGATGCAATATACATATGGTTAAGGTGTGACAGAAATATGAAGGGAAGAAAGTATGAAAAGTACCCTAATCATAACCTAATTGGCATTTTGTTATTATGGATCTAAGGAATGTTGTTCCATTGAACATACACATTATCATAGAAATTCATGTCTTTGCTGGCTTTTCATCCCACAAGAATATCTGCTAAGAGCTACATGGTACTGCTTTTCGGTTTTTTAAAGTAAAATCTTGAAGTCATATTTAAATGTTTGGAAGTCTCATTGTCTTCCTGCAAAAATTCACATTAGTATAATTTAAATATAAATATTTAATACAATATTGCCTTCAATTTTGAGGAGTAAGAATGAAAGATGAATTACTATAGGGTAGTTCACTTAAATAGAAAATATGTATTTGAATAGTTTCAACAGAATTTGGCTTATGTGACCAAACATAATTTAATAGAATTTTTATTTCTCTTACTATTGATACTTTGAGGAAAAGGATCTAATTATAAGTGACCTGAGTTTTTTTCTTTTTAGAGAAGGGATGTTGTATTTTGATGCTACTCAGCTGTAAAGGGTGCTGCAAAACTTTTTAAACATTCTGAGTTCAATTTTATAATATTAGTGAATAATAAATTATAAAGATCACCAAGGAGGGGTTTGATAATATATGCTCATTTGTTTTATATGAATAGTTAGAAATCTATACAGAAATAATCAAGGGTAGTCTCAGACTGCCTTTCCATTATCAGTCAGGCAAGCTTATTTTTAGACCATTTCTCTTTCATTGATTGGATGTAGGGTCTGAGAATACAAATAGATTTTAATGGTTTTATAAGGCAAAACTGCTGGAGGGAAAATTCATGTGCCAAATAGAAAATTTAGTACACCTGAAATATTTCTTGTTTGCATCCTTGGTGAAAAGACTTCTGAAATGGATTGCTGTAGTCCATTTTCCTGGCTTGGTAAGTCGTTTTTAAAATTAAGTTTAGACGGCCTATACCTTTTAAAGAAGCTGTCATCATTCTAAATACCAATTGCCAATATCAATTTTCACTGTTCAGAACTGCCCAAATACTCTTAAGGTTTTTTGTTTGTCTAAACTAAATTCCTATTCTTTTA
The DNA here is from genome assembly GCA_023783475.1 of Daubentonia madagascariensis. Classification (NCBI taxonomy): domain Eukaryota; kingdom Metazoa; phylum Chordata; class Mammalia; order Primates; family Daubentoniidae; genus Daubentonia; species Daubentonia madagascariensis. Next base: position 43,002,467 of record JAKFHU010002080.1, on the reverse strand, counting down.
AAAATTTACCTTTTTCCTTACCTCTGGTCTCCCCTCCTGCCCTTTAATCTGAATACCCAGAAATCATATATATTTTAAAAACAATGCTTTAGGTATCTTAAAACAATGTATAAAGTTAGTGAATTCTGTATTTAAGATAAAAAGATTATTTTTCATTCACTTTTGATTACTAAAAGTGGTTATATGAATAAAATGACAATTTCCTATAAGAGAGGGATTGCTGAATGATTAAACTGCCAAGGGAAAAAAAGTCAGAGTAGTATCTTCCCTGTAATAAAGATTGATTACCTAGGTCCTGAAAAAATTAGGAAAAAAGAAAAACTAACATTACACTTGTTGAATTTATGTTCAAATGTGATTATTAACTTGTTTTATTTATTTTTTGTTATAGACAAAGCAAACCCAAAAACCTAGCCTAGAAAAGAATTCTTATGCATTATTGAAAGTGGTAGTAATAAAATATGTATTGGTGGTGGAGAAGAATCCCACAAGCACTCAAGATTGACATAACCTTTAACAAAGTGGAAAAACTTTTATTAGAACTGCCAATTCTAGGTTCAAATTTATGTCACAGCACTTTATGGTACCATAATTAGTACAACTAAATTTTTTTTTAGCTTTAAAATGTCATTTTTCACTAAGTGACTTTAAATGAGACATTTGAGTTATTATTTGAGACAAGGATTTGTACAAGTTTAGATATCTTTGGTTTTGGTAAAATCCCTATTTCCTAATTAGTGTATCTCTTTCACATGATTTTCAGAATTATTTATCCCATAGCATGTTTTCAAAATTCTATGTAGCAATTTTTAAACTTCAAAAATAATCTTCCTGTTCATTTACAAGGTTCTAATGACATAATTTAACATTTTTTTCCTTAAGTGAAGTACTTCAAAGCATTTGCCTAATCTTCACAGTGTTGTTTTGAATTAATATGTAAATCAGTAATATTCTCATTAAAAGGTAGCAAAACTGAAACATTGTAAAGTTAAGTTATGACCCAAGGCCAGAGTAACCACGGTGAAAAATCTAGGTATTCCAATTGCTGTTCCAGTATACTTCTATTATTTGTATCACCTTGAATAAAATATAGCATTTAAAAATTTACGATGTCATAATGCTGAGTCTCTACTGAGCAGGGCTGCACAATGTTAAATTTTAAAAAGAAAAATTACAAGCCTAGGTTTAAGTAGTGAAAGGATTCAAGGATTTTTTTTTAAGATCATTGATGCCATTGTGTGAAATAAATTGCCTTACTAACAGTGTCATGTTGTCCTAGACAGTGCTGATTAGAAGAAGTGTACAAAGAACGCTCTAAAGACCAATGGGAAAATAACGTACCATTAAGATGGCACTAAGCTATACCACAGTAAAAGTCATACACATTGTATTGCGTGTTGACATACAATGAGAAGGATGACGTGAGTTTTCAATAATGTATTTTAGAAAATTGTTCATTTTTTGCTAATATTTATCTGAATATAAGATCTATAAAACAAGACAAGGAAGCATTGAGCACTGAATCTTTTCATGCCCAGTGTCCAAAAGTCAGGGCTTTGTTTTTCCTCCTGTTCATGATGGTATTAACAGAGCATTGGCTTTTCAGATGGTGCCAATCCTATGATGAGGCACTTGGAGAGTTTGAAGGTTAGGGCATGTGAAGTATGGAGCTGGAAGAAAGCATGCTGCTATTCCATTGGAAGCAAAAGGGAGTGTAGGCCCATAGAATACTTCCTCTTTGCCTTCTCTACTTACATCCAATACCTACAAAAGAGGAAGAAAAGCCTGTACGTCAAAGATGATTGCTCAGAATAAAGCTGTGTACACATAAAAGGAAGCCTGAACTTAAATTCAGTTATGCCACCATCACTATACCTTAGGAGTTATTATTTTTCTTGCTAGGATGGTACCAGAAATATTTATTAAGCCCCTACAAAGTGCTACACTATATGTTTATGTATGTACATATACATATGTGTTTATAATCATTTAATCCTCAGAACAGTGATAAGGTTAGGTAGCATTATCCTTATTTAATAAAACTGCCTTAGACTGGTTAAATAACTTGCCCAAGCTAGTTAGTAGATAGTGACGTGTCATAATGTTGGCTTACAAATCCTCACCTGTCAAATGAAGAAAACAAGGCCTTGAAGCTTTGTTGTGAAAATTGATGACATCTAACTCAGTGTCCGGCACATAGAAGAATATTATAATATAGTTTAGTAGCAGGGTCAAAACTAGTTCATTTGATTCTGGAAATTTTTCCCCAGTTATTTCCCACTCATGCTGGGGTTCTATGTGGTCTTATATAGCACAGCTTCTTTGTTAGTTTGTGCCTGCTGTCACCTAACTGTATCTAGCTTAATATTACTACTAGGAAAATTCTTTCTTTGGGAAAGCTGCTCTCCCGCCATTTGTCAAACCTACTAGGCTCTTTCCAACCCTCATCATCTTAACCTTTCTTCATCTGACTGTCCTCTAACTTCATTTAAAACCCTTCCATGGTTTAAAAATAAATAAATAAGAGTTTGGCATTGACATTTTCCTACTGCAATCCACCTTTGGTCCCTTTTTCTTTACCTGCATCCTAAATGTAGGTGTGCCCCAGTAGTCCAACCACGGACCTCTCAATACCTTTCTTTAATGATCTTGTCCACTCGTGCCTTCATCTGTCACCTGTGTGGGTAACTCTTAATCCTTTAACTGCACTAATGCATTATTTTAGATGAAAGGGGCCCTTGTAATTTAGGGGCCCAAGCTCATAAAGGAGGAAATTACTAAGTCCTAAAACAAAAGAATGATTAACTTTTAGCTATTTTTCCCCCAAATGGACATTTAGCTGTCCCAATCCATTTATTGAACAATATACCCTGCCACTACTCATTTAAAATAACTCATATGTGAAATACAAACTTTTTCTCAGTTCTCTTTTGTTAATTTATGTATCTCCTTGCAATATTACGTTTACAGTTCTTTTGACTGAGTAAAGCAAGACTCTCCATTCATTTTCAAAAATCTTGATTATTATTATACGTTTCCTTTCCTAGAGAAACTTCAAGATCAGTTGACAAATATCACCTCCCCACCTGGTCAGAAAAAGGAAAATCCCATTTGACTAGTATTTCATTAAATATAGAAAGTAAATTAGAGATCATTTAATATTTACCACAACTATATAAGGTTAAGTATTGTCTTCAATTTATAGAAAAGAAAATTGAGATACAGAGAAAAGTGACTTTCTTAAGGCCACATGGCTAGTAAGTGGTAGAGTCAGTATATGAGCTCAAGTATGTAACACAGAGCAAGGATTTTGTGCCATTCATGATATCCCTCCCCACAAGTGAAAACATTTTCAGAAGGCAAGATCCCAGTGAGGTAATCATCCAGAGAGCTTTTGTCTGGTTCCCTGGGCCAACAGAGACTGCATATGTTAAGCAGATGTAATGTATTTAATCTGAGAAGGGAAAAAGAAGCATTGGCAGTTTTTCTCCAAAACACTCCCCTGTAAACTGGCAGAAAGAAGGCGTTTGGGAGAAGGTGGTGCCAGCTTGGCAGCATATCCTCCAGCCAAAAGGAAATAATAGTAAATGAAGAGAACAGTAGACGTTATCTGGAAACACAGACTAATCACTTGCACACTTATGCAGCTGCTCCCTTATGTGGCACTTGTCATACATGGTGCACCAGATTAGAGTCAAACCTCTGTGCCAGACATTTGCTTACACACCCGTTAAATAAACAAGGGCACCTTCACTTCTGTCAGGAATCTGTGTCCAATATTTCCTATGAGTCATTATTACTAAAAAGTTCAAAGCTCAATCTAATTTAAGAGCATCTCAGCTTTTCTCTTGTTTGGGTTGTCCTTGTGATGGATCAAGAAGTCTGTGCTAAGTCAAAGTAGTGGCAGGAAATAAAGTAGTATGCTTTTTCAATATCTGAAGTGCTTCATCCCAGTGTGGCTGAATCCCACAAATGACAGTTAAATGAGCTTGGATTAGGGTCCAGAAGAGGCAGTCCAATGAGATAGGTTACTGGCTGGTGTTTTCGAGGGTAAAAAAATGACTTTAATCCTTCTGAATGTTAATGGGACAATCTCTGAACTATTTAAGTATGACCTTAATTAATCAGCCATGCTTTTGGATGAATGATTTGTGGATTAATCTTGGATTAAGGATTATATAGATGTGTGATTTAAGACATGAAAAATTTAAACTTTGATATTTTCAGTACGCATATGATTTTCTCCACCACTTCCCTGTGCTTCTCAACCTGCTAACTTGTACTTAGGAATTTCTACTATCTAACCAACATTTTCTCATAAATACTATTCCAGTCTCCCATTATCTTGCCTCTGTTGGATATTCTTCTAGCAAGTAGTAAAGAAGTTGCCCACTTTTGAACATGTAGCCAGCCTCTCCAACCATCAATATATTACTATTAGTGCACTGAAATAAACAGTTCTGTAGTCATCCATAAAATAAGAAAATATTTGAGCCTTAGTTCAGAATGAATAATATAACCTGTAACCAGTTGTCAATACCTAAAATGAAAGATATTCATGATATATGTCTGTTATCCATGAAGACTTCTATTCCAAGTGTCTCTTTAAGTGACAATCCATATGCTTATAAGGACATTTATTATCTATTAATAGTAAAAGGCTCTTAAAACTTCTATCAAATTTGTCTGTGCTTTGTAGGACCAGTGTGCCAGCCAAGGTAATAAACATAGCATTTGCAAAAGGATTGATTCTGTTCATCAAAATGGCTACTGGAACATGGAACTACCCATCATGTTGACTTTTTTAAAAAGCAAATATATTAGAATATTTTATTGTATGATCTCAGAGGTGAAATTTATTACATTCATATAAGCATTGATTAAAAAATTTTTGAATCCCCTCTTTTAGAATCACCTTAATCCTGATAATACTCTTGAATATCCTCAGTGGTTTAAAATATACAGTTGTACTCCTTCATCTCTTGAGGATAGATTTGCTTGTTTGAGAACAGCCAGATGGAATTAGCAATTAATTAATTAGCAATTAATTAGTGTATATGATTAGTGATTGTTCTAAAGAAAAGCTCTTTGGGGACAAAAAACAAATAATATGACTGTGAAGGGGTTTTTTGTTTCTGTTTTTGTTTAATTTTCTATGTCTTACAAGCTAACTTTCAAGACTATTCCAAAATAGGAGATATGGAAAAATTTGAACTATGGCAGCACTCTGGTCTCCTAAATTTGATATATACAGAGCGTTCTTTATTTTCTCATTATGTTATAGCTTCAGTTTCTTTTCTATCCCTTGAGCTAATCTGATACTAAAATTATAGAAATATACCCATAAACATATTTAAAATTTGCAACTTTACTTCATGATAAACCTAAACTTATTTCCATTGTGCACATAGTCAAATGAAGGTTCCTAAAGCCCCTTAAAAAACAGCATTCCAGCACTACAGAGCACTACCTATTGCCCAATTCAAAGTTTTATTAATTCTGAAAAGTAAAAAATAAAAAGAAACCTAAAAGACTATGAAGATTGCCAAATACAGGCTTGGATGGAGACTAGAAGCACTGTTTGGGAGAAAACAGTTTGCTCATTTGTTATCCAAAAGATATGACTAAGCTCTAATACAAGGCAGCCTTCAATTAACTCCCTTAAAGTCTTATGTGGCTTTTTTTTTTGGCATGGCTTTGATAATTTTTTCTACCGTATTATTGTTTTCCTAGTTCATTTATTTCCTCTCATTTTTATTATCTCTCTTCTACTTTCTTTGAGTTTATTTTTTGGTTCGTTTTCTAACTTATTAAGCTATATCTATCCCACAAGTTTTGCTATATATTGTTTTCATTATAACACAGTTCTGGGAATTTTTTTAAGTTCCATCATGACTTCTGCTTTAACCCGTAAGTTACGTTGCAATGTGTTTTATAGTTTCCAGATATATAGGAGTTTATTTAACTTTTTGTTAAATTCTAACTTAATTTCACTGTATTGGAGATACAATACTATGTAATACTTAAATTTTGACATTTATTAAAGTTTTCTTAACTTTAACCCTAGTGCATGATTGATTTCTGTAAATGTTCCATATGTGCTAAGAAAAATATATCCTCTCTAATTGTTCAATTCAGAACTCTCATCCATTCAGACAAGCTTGTTCATTATATCAACCCTACCCTTGCTGATATTTTTTTCTATTTCATCTGTATGAATAATAGAGGTATATTAAATCCCCAGACAAACGTCAGGCAAGACAAATCAAGAGAAGAAAAGAAAAGACAAACAATATTATGAATGTAAAGGGAGATACAACTAAGGATAACACAGCAAGTATATGTTAGGAATTTTGAAAACTTAGACAAGGAAAAGTTTTTTGAAAATATATACATATACCCTGTAAGATGTGACTGAAGAAAAAACACAAAGCTTGAATAGTTCTGCAACTACTAAAGATACTAATGCAGTTGTTAAAAATCTTGCCACAAAGATGAGATTAGATAAGAAGAGTAGTTATAAGGATATACTTTTCTGGAGGTCAGGAGAAAGGTAAGGCCTAATACATGTCAATATTTTATCATAGAACATGTAAAATATAAAACTATAGTAAGAACTGTAAAATAACAATAGGAATAATACCATAAATATGTATATCAACAAAGGCTATCGCTGTTCTGAAAGGCCCAGCTGGCAGCTTGCCCAGCCTGGGCTGCTCACATGCCAAAGTGCCAGAGCTATTCTTTGGGGCAGAGGCTGTCTCTGTCAGACCAGTCACAAACCACTGCTGCTCACAGCCTCTGCCAAGAAGAAAGAACACCTTTGGAGGTGGCATTCGTGGAAATGAATGAATTACGATATAAAAAATAAGGCAATGGCATGGAAAGGAGACATTTGTAAAATTTGGAGGGGGTGAAGGGACTATTACCAAAGATTTTTAGAATTTTTTGGTTTATGAGAAAGGGGAAGGTATCCTAGTTTCCCCATTTCCAGTATATATTACATATATTTTCAAAGTATGTTCCCACCTTTATTTTTAGTAAGGTTCAATCGTTTATTAGGCATCATTTTTAGTATATAGGATGAAGTTTAGGGGCTGAACTAGCTTGCACGTAAAAAGAGACATTGAGCCTCTTTCTACATGTAAATATCTCTTTCTTCAGTAGCAGCACTGGTAACCTCATTGAACCACTAGAACAAACTTCAAAAGGAACGTCAATGACTCACCTGGATACAAGCCAGAGGCTCATTTGTCCAAATTGAATATCCACCAACTAAATATATTCTCCCATTATGGACAGCAACTCCAGATTCATTTTGGCCTAAAGTCAAGAGAATCAAATAAAAAGAAAAAAAAATCTATTTTTTGCATGTTTTAATTAACCCTTTTGCCACTGAGAGATAAAATTTCCCACTGTGGCATACTTGTATACATCATGGGATTTTTGCAGCAAGTAATCACTGCCTCCCAATACTTGGAAGAATTAAGCACTATTACTCAGAGAATAAATTTGTGTTGGGTCAGAACCAAGCCAAAACACTTATTAGCTAGCTGAGTTAGTAAATACAGGGATAGTAAGCCATGTATAACAGAGTTCTGTACTACGTTGTATGCCATTAATTTATAGTGGTGGAAATAAGGTACCTTTTAGAAATGCAAAACATCTCTTGTACCTACAAATGCTTTTTAGGCAAGTGCTTACATTTGTAAAGTAACAGCTGCAATCCCAAGAAGCCAATAAACCAGAGCCATGCCCCTAACATGACCCAAATGAAAACAAATGGCAGAAAAGATCGATAAAGTTGCCACTCTCCCTTTCTTTACATGCACAGTTTTAAGATAATATTAAAGTTCCTGAGCTGGGACCAGCCTGGATAATCCCTAGATACTGACACACCAAAATGATAAAAGGTTTCCCCTCCCATTTCAAAAATTTAAACTAAGATTTAGTTCAGCACAGAATAACTCACTACCACATATTCTTCCCTTGAGGCATCAGAAAGTGAAAGAGTCTCTTTTTATTGATGGGCTGACAGTGGATTGACTGGAGTAATAAATAAGCTGGATCCTACAGCAGGCAGAATCACAGATCCAGGATGGAGGGCCTAAGGTACCACTAAAATTTGAGAGTTAAATCCTTGTTGGTGGGCCTCAAAAATCATTTTGCAAAAACAGGAACTCAATACAAAGCATCTAAACCTCTGGTTATGCTCCCAATGTTGCCTCCCCCAGCAGCTGTTATGAGTGACTGAGTGCCCACTCAGCATGTTAAAATGTCTTTAGGAATTATCCAACCCACTGTTTTGAGTCTGTGATTTTCCTATTATTTGAGCAGCCCTGGAAGGGATCTGATCACTTGTGGAGATTAATAAGCTGATGAGAGAGAAAATTTTCAACTCCATAAAGAAACATGAAGGGTAAGTTGTTCATCGTGTTCCTTTGAGGGGTGGAGAACCTGCAGCCTCAAGGATTCAGTCAAATTTGGATTCAGTCAAAAGGCCACACTCAAGTCCAGAAGGCCACATGTGGCCCCAGGACTGCAGGTTTCCCACCCTACAAGGTTTCATTTGTAGGATAATATACCCAGAAACAATATTTGACAGTGACAAATAATGAAAATCATTCTCCTGAACTCCTGAACTCACAAGAAATAAAAGAGGACTGAAGCAGTCGGAAGTAAAAAATAAATTCCTTCTCTAAAGAGTTGTTAACTCTTTCAGTGCCTGCTTTCTCCTCTTTGTATCAAAGTTCCTATGCTAATATTGATTGATAACAATGGACTTGACATGCCCCCTTAGCCTCATGAGGACATGCATAAAGGTAATACAGGCCCTGAGAAACTCGATGCTAAGCCACCTGAATGAGTTCAGTTTTGTTGTGAAATAAATAATGCATACCTTTCTGGTTAATAAATGCAAGTTGTTCTTCTACTGTGCACTTAATTTTGAGAGATGCACTAAGTGTGTCTAAGAATCAAGTTTAGCAACTTCTTGAATCTTTGCTTTTTCTAATTTACTTAATCAAAGGTACTTGCCAGTCAACAGGTTGAAATTACAACGCGTCCACTGGTCAGTGTCTATGTTATAAGAATCTATATGGCGTACAAGGATCCGGTCATTATTGTAGTCTAGGTCATTGCCTCCAAGAACATAAAGCTTCCTTTGAACAGCAGCCATGGAATGGTAAACCCTTCTCTGTAGCATGGGGCTGCGGCTTATCCACTTATTCTGAAAAAAGAAATTCAAGGGCATTCTGTTAATCAGAGACCTCCATGGCAGAAAAACAGCAGTGGGTGCCTCATTAATAGTGGGAATCCTAATATTTATCAATCACATTCTATCTGAATGTTTACATACATTGAAAGATATGGGCTTCTTATGTGAGAACAAGTACAAAAGAACCACATATTCTATTTTCCTACTTACATAAGGTATTTCCTCTTATTTGGGTTGCATTTTATAGTGCATTTTGCATTTTATAAAGAGGAATACTAAAATTTTCTTAATGCTCATCTCACCCAATTAAGAGAATTTACTCATGCAAATTACTTAAGAGTGAAAGCACATAGCTAGGTATACTGTGTACAGTGATGTAATAATTAAGAAAACAGTCTCTGGATCCAGAATGCCTGGGTTTATAACCTGTGTGTGATCTTGAATTTACTTAACCTCTCTGTGCCTCTTTCCTCAGCTGTAAAATGGGGATAATAATACCTACCTGATAAGTCTGTTGTGAAGATTAAATGAGCTGACACACACAAAGCACTTAGAAAAATGTCTGGCATATAATAAATGTCCAATACATGTTCACTTTTTAAAGGTTATTGTGATGACAATCACTGGGTACCTGAGGCCCCGACATAAGCTAAGGTAAAGGTGGTAAAATTAACCTCCTGAGATCAGTGGAAGAGCTAAGTTTAGTTCAGCACAAACCTCCTATGCTTCCTTTGTATCAGCCTCCTTTAACACATTTACAATCACATCTTCTGCCACATGGGGAAGTTATTTCTAGGCACACAGTTATTTGTTTTGGTAGAAGGCCAAGTTTTATATGATAACTTTAAGGAATGGTGAAACCTTCAATATTTGGTTCTAGGTCACCCTCAGTATTGAGAAAGGAAGGCTCCTTTTGTAAAATTAGATGAAAATCAAATATGACTTTAATTTTAAATGTCAGCTAAATAATGGACAGGTAAACAAGCCTAGCCATTTTCTTTCTCCATAAACACTAAACATACAGGAAGAACCCAGATTCCTTTTTGCCAAAAAAAATTTGGATTTTGGCCAGAAAAAAAATCATGTGATGTTTTGAATATATAGAATTTCACTATTTCACAAAGCTGTAAGGGAAGAAGCAAAAGCAACAACAAACATGTTTGTATAAACATTGGTCCATTCGCTATAGACGTATGTACTAGCTCATTTCTAATTTCTCTTTCAAAGATACACTCCAGGAAAAAAAAAAAAAAGGATTTGTACAGTTTGAGAGGCTTGCATTTATCTGCTCCCCCTGTTTGAACATGTCATAATAAGAATCTCCTTCCAATCAAATATCTTCTTTAATAAAACAGGCCTCTCCTTCACATATTTTGTTAAGAAATATACACTGAGCATGAGTGAATTTAACTCAAACTCTGATGATGCTTTTCTTAGGCGCTTTCCATGAGACAACCCATTAGTATTAGGAATCAATGTTTGCATTAGCAGTCCAGTCCCCTGCCACAAGACTACAGATGCCATCTGGTTTGCAAAGCCTGCCTGCATCCCCTGATTATATCTTTAGCTTCCTTCACTGCAGTGCCTGCCAGGTGAGCCACCAACCACTGCAAAGGCAAAGAAACAGAGAGGCCTGGTGGGGTCATTCCTAATAAGCTAGCGTGTGAATACTAATCAGTGGTGAGGAAGCAGAGGTCACCCCAGCCTGCCTGTTGGCAGGTAGCGATGTGCTCTGTGGCAGATGGCAGGCATTATCGACTCTCCACAAAGGCCTAGAAGAGAAATAAGCACCAAGGCTGAGTGATAGAGTTATTGAGATTCTGAGCAAGATGCAAGCAGATGTGATGTTTGCCAGTACCCACTGTAAACAATATGCCCGCAGAATTTTAAAAAAGAGCATGTGTGTACAAACATGAAACAGAACTCATTTGAGAAATGTTAACAACTTCTTCCTCTTTAACCACGTGTACACCAAACTCAAGCAACTCCAATTAATGATCCCTCTAGAAACAGCTGACCCATGGACATTTGGTCTCTGAAATCTACAGCTTCTAATGATATCAGGACACCCACTTGCAAAGAGACAAATGCCTTCATTAAATTCAGAACCAAGTAATTATTTAAATAAAAAGATACCAAATACACTGAGATCACTTTGGACATACATTTGGTGGCCAATCCCAACTCAGACTGCCAAAGCCAACCTGTTATTTATTTCATATCCCATTATCTTCACCTGATGGATATTAAACCTCCAAATCAAATCATTTTGGAACATTATCATAATCAGGAAAAATATTTATATTACCAAAATCATAGAAATGGAAAAATTCAGCAGACATTTGCCAAAGTCATAAATATTTTGGTGGAAGGAAAAAAGAATAAAAACAATTCTTCTTTTGGGGCAAAAGTCATTAAGTGGGCATGAGAAGTGGGCAGAAGAAGAGACAGGTACCACCAGAATGCCTGTAAACAGACCCCAGCTGTTAGATGAAAACCCTTCAGGTACTCTTCTTCTCAAACTCTTCAGATACTTCTACTTCAGACTAGTCCTAGATACTGTTCTAGGTCATTCTGGCTATGTTAAGTTAAATAATACTTATTATTTTATTTAATAATGAAACTATAAGCATGTTCCCCTCCTAGAATGGAACCCTTTCCAGAAGGACACAGCAACAGGACAATCAAAACCCTTTCTACATTATGCAAAACTCTAAAAGAGTGACACATTGTATACAGCATAAAACTAGAGAAGCTGAAATTTTGTAACAAAAAAAAAGAAAAAAAGGAGGAACCAAAAAGCAGTTCATCCAGACGGTTCCTATTCTCTATACAAGCTTAAGATGCATGTGTGTGTGTACAGACTTGGCATTCCAATTACTAATTACTGTGGAAATCTTTTAAAATTCATTTTAATTAAGGTAATGAGCTTTTCTTATATGATTCTTACCTGGTTAGGTTCATATACCATTAGTCTGTTCTGATACTGTGCCGTGTTAGTTACTCCACCTGTAATGGATTAACATGTGTTAGAGCTTTTCATGAATAAGAAATAAGATATTCCAACATAAGAATGAGATACAATTAAAGGAAAATTAGCTACTGCTGAGGATCCGTTTGTATACCCTCATGGTGAACCCATGACATAATTAAAAAGCTTATTGTTGAAGCAGTTTCATTTTCAAGAAACATTTCAGAAGCAATCCAGTTGAGAGCAAGCAACAAGTATGCTGACATTACCAAGAGGCCCCCAATTCTGGTGAGCTGCTCTGCATGGCCAGAATGAGGGGCAAAGTACAGGCAAGGAGTTGGGGGTGAACATAATATACACAGACAAATCTCTATACAATTTATGCCGCAGACATATGGAAAATTCTTGTTCTTAGCTAAATTGGCAATTTTAAAGCTCAAACCTCTGTACACTAACATAGTAATATGTTGATATCTCCTTAGAAGAACCATGTCTAACAAAAGGCATTACTTATCAAAAGGGATCTAGAGCCAGTGCTGTCCAATGAAGTGTAACAGGAGACATAAATGCAAGTCACATATACAATAAATTTTCCAGTAGCCACATTAAAAAGGAAAAAGAAACAGTGCAATTAAATGTAATAAATAGTGTTTACCTTGATATAGCCAAAATATTATCATTTCAACATGAAATCAATATAAACATTATTGAGATATTCTATATTCTTTTTTCCACACTAAGTCTTCAAAATCCAGTGTGTATTTGACATAGCACATCTCAATACAGATTAGCCATGTTTCAAGAGGTCAATATGCCACATGTGGCTAATGGCTACCATATTGGACAGCACAAATCTAGAGTTCTCCAGTGCAGCTGCTGTTGTAGTCAACTCTTTTGAAGCCCTCTTGATAACTGCATAGATCCAAGAGACTTGAGACCTTTTGCTTAATCAAGAACCACTAAAAAGTCATCACATTTCCTGCTAAGTTTCTATTTGTCCTCAAACTTCTTTCATGCTTGTGGTGTACATTGGACCCTGTAAAATCCAGAAATTATTAATTTTGCTTTAATTTTTACCATCAAATAGAAAAAACTCTATAAAACAACACATAAAACAGTACAATAAGAAAGTAACACCACTAGATATTAAATGGTGGGTAATAAAATAATGAATATGGGACCAAAAAAATCTATTTTTAGAAATATTGCCTTATAAATAGTTTTAGAGACACTGGTTTAAAATGAATAACATTCTTATTTTAATAAGTATCATAAATAAGCAGCTAATTTTTCAATAAAGATGTAAAATTGAGCCAGACTAAAAAAGTTTCCTTTTGAAATTTTTTGAATTTAAAAAATAAATACTGTTACAATACTCACCATGATATTACTCACCTTACTCACCTTAACATTCCCCTCAGCTTGACTAAACAGGCTGCTTCCTGACTCTAGGCCCCACCCTCCCTTTTTTTTTCTTAGAGAATTTATTTTAGAAAACATAAATTCTTTCTCTGCCTCTTTGAGATGTAAATCATTTTAAAAGCTGCTTGCCAGTTTTACAACCCAAGAATATCTTCCTGGGGTACCTGGGAGCCATCCCTTTGAAATGTAATCATCAAGGTAGACAGTTCCAGAAACTGCCCTATGTTCCATTTTCCATGGGTGGGTAAGACCCTAACTTCGATTGGCACCAATTAGCAAACACAGATGGCCTAATCACAGAGAAAAAATTGCAAGCTCAGGAATAACTGGATGTGCTCAACATATCCATTGATTAACTTTCCCCCAAAAGTCCTTCAGTACTTTCCCACTAGCTCACCCCAGTGCTTAAAAACTATCCTCTTAAAAATCTCTCGTTTTGATGGAGTTGATTTCAAACTGTGTTGTGATCTCTCTCCCCTATTGCAATAGTCTTGAAAAAAGTCTTCCTATCTGTTTAACTTTATCTGGTACAATTTTTGCTTTGATAGTTCAAATACTTTAAATAGTCGCCACTATCAACTCCATGGCCAGGAGTAAAGTCAACCAGAATCTAGAGAATTAGTGCCTAATCCTCAACTGAGCTGGAATAATCCATCAATACTAATGGATACATAAAAGGGAGGGAACCTGTCTAAACCAAGCATTACTCTCTCACTCAACCCCAATAAGGAGTAAGGAGATTATATCTTCCATGCAATTGACCATGGCTATTATTAACTAGAGGGCTACTTTTTTATTCTCTCTGAAGCTTGAACATTTAAGACTTTAAAAATCAACAAAAGCTTTGTCTGCAGAGGAAATCCACAAAGAACAGAAAGAAATTAGCTTCCTACCCTCAAAGAAAGTCTATTTCCCATTGAATGTCTCATTTCTAAAATGAAATCAAAGGAAAGGAAAACACACTTAAGAAAAGTGAGGCTGAAACGCCTACATGGAGGCAAGATGTGTGTCAAAATAAATACAGAGGTATATCTGTTTTTACTCCCAACCTGCCCTTTCTTACGTGATTAAAAATGAAATGTTGAGTAATTTTTTCTCAGCATAAGCACACAAGAATAATCAAATCTTTTGAGACCTCACAAGTCTTCAGGGTTAAAATGATTGCCAGTGCTTTTGATCTGGGCCACAGCTAATAGATTAATGTCCAACTCCCCTATGAGCATTTCTCCGACTGAAAGGGAACAGAGAGTAATGCTCCACCCATTACTTTACAACTTTGAAAGCTTCTCTACTTGTTTTAGAAATATGGGGCAGAATGAATACCTTCTGCAGTAAACTGTCTGTTTTATGACACTATTTGAAAATATTTACACTACCATATGTATCAGACTCTGCCCATTATAGATTAAATGTACACCCAATGGATTATAATGTAGCTATTACATCCCCTTTCCCAAGCAGGGCATACAATTTATCTCCGTGTTCTTTAGAATTATTATTTACTGTCTTCCATAGATGCATCTATAATACATTTTTTTCTTAATCTGCATTCAGTAATTAGATTCCTTACGCTTACATACAAATTTTCACTCACAAAACAATGCTTAGAAGTGAGATATTAGGTTACTAGTTGAAAGTAAAAATAAAAGTCCCAGTTAGTTATTTGGTTGATTACCTCTAGAATGTTAAACCACAGGAGGTACTTAACAAACCTAGCGATGTAACTTTTGCCAAGTCAGAATTGCAAAGGAAAACCTTGGAAATCCATTCTATTGGTTTCCCCTTTGAAATAATTTACAAATGAGCATATAAATAAAAAACATTTCTACTTGCTATAAAAAATAAATCAGCCAAGTTTGCAGCCCGCATTTCTTTAGCAGTGCTACTCATTTGCAGAGTTTTATCCTTACAGTCCCTTCACATAACACTCTTCACTTTCAGATTAATCTGCTGAAATGAGATGCCAAGGATTTGCATACAGATTTGACTATACAAAAATAGATATGGAATTAATAACAGTCTCTATATGTTTTAATTTCTCCTACACTGGAGTACCCTTGCCTGCAGCAGTATTCCTGGCTTTCAAAGTCATCAAGCTGATTTGTCTGCTCTGGGTTATGATGCCACATGCTGCTATACTGTCCCCTGCAATCAAAGCACTTGCAAAGATAGACTCCATGCCTTCCTCTATCGAGTATATTTTACAGATTGGCAGTTTTGATCTCCCTCCCCCACCCAGGGGGGATAATCTGCATCTTAACAGCTTTCTATAGATACATCTGTCATTAAATATGCCATCGTGGATCAGTATCCATTTTTAAAACCAAGTTTTCTCTAACTTTGAAGTGCCACAGTCAAAGTTAAGACTTTTCAGCCAAAATTGAAAATGAGCAACCCTGTCTTATACTTTTGAACTGTGACTTAAAGATATACTGTAGGTTCCCCCAAAGTCAAATAAGTCTTTAAATACTGCCAGAAGGAATGAAAAGTTACACCATGCTACCAGCAGTGAGAAATGCTTTCTATCATCGAGACAAGAGTAAAGCATTTTTCTTAAGCTTCCCTGTACAACTCTCCACAAAACACTGTGACAAATGGAGGATGACAAGTGACTGCCAAACAAGCAACCTTTGTCTCTGCCACCGAGATCACCGACTCAAACTCGTACTATGCTCAAAAGTAACAACTAGTTGATGCTGACAGTGTCTATAAAACAGGGTGTATGGAAAAACTGCTCTTATTATATTTTTGTGGGGGTCAAGTCTGATGGCTCTGCTAGCTTTTTTTTCCTCAAGGGCAGAAAATACTTCTGTTGATAGAGAGTCCTACACTAAACTCTAGGAGTAGGTGCCTATGGTTCCTAATGCAGCACTAGCGCACAACCGAGGCAGAGCAGGATGCAAAGAACTGATCATCTCCAAGCTCTTAGGCTGAAGCATGTTCTAGGTTGGAATTCTGCCAACAAATTCAAGACTGAGGAAAACCATATCAAGTTCTCGGCTACTCTTTTGGAGGCCTGCGGTGGCTAGCTTCACGCTAGTTTAGGGGAGGAGTTTTGGGACAGGCTGTGGCATTAACACAGGCTCCTTTATGACTGTTCTTAGGGAAACCATTTAACATAGCCAAGCTCAGACTCCTCATATGCAAAACAGAGAGGATGATACCTCCCTCATAGGTTCTAGATGAACTACAGTGCATGGCACAGAAGCAATCCATAGAGGGACATTTACTATAATACTGTAGCTGTTTGTTTATCAAAATTTCTTACCCGTTCCATAAAAGATACAAATGACTATGTGTGGAATACTGAATTAATAAATTAATTTTGTAGTCTGAAACAGATTTCTTGAAATTCTTTTTCTCACAACCAGAATTGCTAGCTGGTTTATATGAGTATCCAATGGCTTTTTCCTTCTTCAGTAATTTAAACTTTTCCTCCAAAACCTGCTATAATACTCAGAAGACTAAAACTTCACACTTATAGTTTAATTACCTAAAGAATAACCTGGCATTAGGTATGAGTTCATACTACTCACTGTTTATAGAGCTAACCTCATTATTAGTCCTTGCTAATATTTTGAACAGTAAACAAATAAACAAACCTACTTAAACTATCAATTTTAAAGCCATTAGGCTACTCTGCTATGACACCTCAGGAATACTTAAACACAAAAATAAACTTTTTATTATCTATTTTTATATGATATCAGACTGCCCATATTTTCAGGATGTTTATAATGCTACATAAATAATTACAACTAAGAAGCTTTCTACTAAATTAGCATTTTGAATAGAAGCATTACTTAATCCATTCATTAAATTAAAACTAGTATGCATATTATTTCTGTCATAGTTGAGGAACTCACACAAATGGATGAGTAATATACTCAAAACCTGCAAAGTAAGTCTCAAATTTATAAAATATCTATAAAGACAGGGTGGCTGCACTTGAAAATATAAATGATATTTATGTCATCTAGAGGGAATAGGTACAAATTTGAAACTCAGAAATATGTGAAGTATGCGTCCTATGTTGTTTTAAATAAGTGAAGTGATAAAATTGAGGGTAAAATCTCCCACATTACAGATGTCAACTAGGTTTACCTGCCCTTTAAAAGCTCAATAAAATTAGCTCTAACTCCCACGCCTCATTTCCTCATTCTGTAGAAAGTTAAAATCCTGCCTCCAAAGATTTCTGCACGTGCTAGCAGGATGAAGCTCTCAAGGTCACCTCTGTCTGTCTTTTATGTCTTGGCTTTGCTGTGTTCTTGTTGGATATTTTATCTCCCAGCAGCCATCAACCAAATTCTTCAGCCATTCCCCATTTCTATGATATAACTTTAACCATCTTGTCTCTTCTTGGGAATACAGAAAATAATATATTTCCGATATTCTTTGGTAGAGTAATCCCGCTAACCCTTTATTCTACCGTGTTTTTCTAGACCCATCTAGACAGACACAAGTGCATCATCTAAACAAAAGCAGTTCTCTCCATGAGAAGAGTTCTGGAGTCAATGATTTGAACACTAAACAAACCAACCAACCTATTTAAACTATCAATTTTAAAGACATTAGACTACTATGCTATGATAGGTAACATTTTGGAGTAGTTCCATTTTATCACTAAGTTTCCTTTTTACATTTTAACTTTATATTGCTGTTTATGTTTTAGAAACTGAACTGTACAACCACAAAAAGGAAGACATTATGTGTCTCAGTTCTGGCCCTGAGAAAGATGGACAGTTAAGCAATTAAAGACGATCAATGACTGTTGATTCTAAACAAATCTCCAGGTATCATTATTCTTCTGAGTATCATTTACTTTCAGTTTTATGTCATTTGGAAGTTCTTTTTATAATTTAAGCATCTGTTTTCCATACTTTTGCTGTAGTGATAAACAACTGGTACCTGTGTAATTTAGTGGGAAAAGCATGGTTTAAAAAACCAGAGACACAGAGTTCAAATTCTAACTTTGTCAAATTATAGCTGTGTGCACTGGGGAGGCATTTATCCTCTTCGAGCCTCATTTCCTGGGCAGTGATGTGAGGGTTAATAGAGTGCTACTTCTCCAGGATATGGCTAAGTTAGTTTGAGATGAAAGCTTTGTTAATTATTTGGAGAATGTAGGTGATCTGATTGCTTTCTTTCCTTCTAATCATTTAGCTCTTTTAGAAGCACTGTAGTTCATTTCTGTTTGGCTTCCATCTCAGTCCAATACTGCAGTGATTTTGTTTTAGTCTCTTTCACGTGGGGTGGGGGAAATGGAGAGCAGAAAAGGTTGGGGCATAAGTGAAGAAGAAAAACAGTTAACTGCTGGGGGCAGCTCATTGTTAGAACCCAAAGCAATAAATATTTAATTCTTCATGGACCTTCCAATCCACTAGAAACTTTTAAGTGGATGTATCAGGTGATCCGGCTCCAAACCTAGTCAGGTGGCTTCCTCATGTGATGGCTGCCTCCAGGGGCAACAAACAGGTGTTCTGTCATGTATGTGCTCCCGCAACACACATTGTTTTCCCTTTCCTTCCAATAGGATCCTCTGGGCTATTTGCAGCCAAAACACCTTCCATCATGAGTGAATCCAAGTATCTGCCTTCTCCAATTCTCTGCTGAGCACCACGAAAAAATAGGACAGAAACTTACAAACGGGGCCACTACAGTTTTGTGGTTTCCAATCTTAGTATAGGCTCTGAACACGTAATTTTCTTTAACTTGTCAGTTCCCTCTCTGTTTTCTCTCAGAGGCTTTTCCAAGGTCACTCTCCACAGGTCCTCTACCTCGTCCTGAAGCAGCACAATCTCAACAGACCGCTCTGTTTCTCACATGAATCCACCAACGAGGAATCTCCTCAGATTCCTGACCCTCACCTGTGAGCTTACCTAGGTCTACACCCATAACTATCTCCTCCCCTCCAGGCTTGGAGCTTGAGGGGTCCCTTTCTTCTTGGGTTCAAGACCTAACCCCTTCCCCAACTTCCTCCTGCCTGTCCAGGATTCTATGTTTGTTATCAATATTGTACCCTGAGCACTTATCACCATTCCCAGTACCTAGGAGATGCTCTCAGCATTTACCAACCAAATGGATGTCCCTCTTCCCTTCACCTTTAATTTCAAATCTCTTTTTTCCCTTATCTACAAATTTGCTTAATGCACTTGCATCTTTAAACAAAAAAATACTTCGACACTGGATTTCCTCTTCTAGCTACTCTCTCTTAGAGAGTCAGCCAGACTTCCTTCTTCCTTCCTTTTCTTTCCTTCCTAATCTCCTTTATTCTTCCTAAAACCAAATGTGACTTATTAATTTACAATGAAAAAAATGTGGTTATTACATGGACTAAAATATGTATATACCTAGAAACAGCACATTCTCTTTCTATAGGTAGGAGTACACGGGAAGCCAGACAATAATTGGAAAGTTGTCTAATAAGCTCAGATTCAAGGAATGAAGTTTAAATAGCACATTTGTTCACGAGTATTAAACTAAGGCAGCCTTTATCCCAACTTCTTCCTCACCTTCCAATCACACCTTAAACTACCGTATTCTAGTTTCCACCTTCTTCCATTCCCCTGAAACTGCTTTCACTAAAATTTTCCTGATTGAAAAATGAAGTGGAAATACTATGGACTTTGATGTCCCTGTAGAACTGGACAGCTCTCACTTACTGCACCCTTCTTTTGTGGTACTGGTTTCTCTCACGCTCCTCCTCCTCTGACTTTGCCCACCCCACATTCCCAGGCTCCTTCCTCAGTTCCCCTTTCCCTGCACCCTCCTTGCTGGTGTTTCTCAACCTTCTGCGCTCGGCCCCTTTCCACACAATCTCAGGTGCCCATCTGTATGTGTCCTTATACTCTCTACCTCCTCATCTTCTCTCTCAAGACAAGGTCTTCTCTTTGAGTTTGGGGAGGGAGGTTTGAAGAAAGTGAGGAAGTCAGAGCTAGGGAAGGACAGGGATGTGAGAGTGGTGACAGACTAGAGAGGGCTGAAAGTGCCACTGTGCTTGGTGAGCTGAGTGTGTGCCCATACCAAGCCCTCCGGCTAACTGTCCTCCCCCCATAGGCTTAGCTCCCTGGGTACAGACACAGGCCAAGTGGATCACTGGGTTTTCCAACACTGTGTGTTTGCCAGAGGGCAAGAGAATTATTGAAATGATTGAACCATGAGTACAAGCAATGTGGACAGGGAGGGATTAATGGGTAGTACAAAGTGGCCAACAGAAGACCTGAGGCCAAGTTAGGCTGGAGATGCTACCTTTCATGCCCCCTGCAATGGTTACTCCCTGCTTTGCACTCTTCTGTACCTTGGAAAGATTTCTATCATCACAAGCTGTATTATAATTATCTGTTTAAAAGTCTATCCCCTATACTCTACTCAACTTCATTGCTCCAGCACTAGCCCGGAACAGGACTTAGAGAGATTAGGAATTTTGCTCAGCACCTCATGATCGGTAAGAGGTGGAGCAAGTTTCACGTGTGTGTGTATGACCATAGTCTGTGATCTCGGCACACCACAACCCAGCCTCTGCCACGCTTGCTGTTAGTTCCCAATATTTTGTATATAATTTTTTAGATGCAAGTAAAATAATAGCACAAATACAGTAAGATAAAGCAATATTTTTAAATGTTAATGAAATTTTACATTGTTTTAATTTTAACGAATACTAGAAAAACCAAAGTCCCCTTAGTAGGTTTGAATAAATTAAAGTTATTTAAAATGGGGCAATGCAAGCTTCATATAAATTTAATCAAGATGAAAATACACATAGTTTCTAGGGAGTTAAAGAAGCTTTAACAAATGTTCTTTCATTAATGAAATATCTGAAAAACTCTTTGATTGTCAGCTCCTAGAGGGCAGGAAGTGTGTTTGCTGAATTAATTTTATCTATGACCCAGCACTATACTTTATAAGAATGTAGCATTCACCAAGAGAATCACGAAAGCACTAAATATTGCTTTTGTGTAAATGCAATAACATTTGCTTTACTTTTGTAGTTTTAAAAACACTAATTTTGTGGTTAGCCTCTCAATATCTTGCTGCCATTTCATAAAAATGAAAAAATAAGTTGCTCTTCAAGATGAGCTCAGGATTAATTTTCCCTCAATAAAAAAGAATCTTCTTGGTAGCTCACAAACTATACCTTACAACAGAGAGCATATATTTTAAAACACAACTGTAGGATATTTAATGCTTATTTTACTTTGGTACTGTGAATTTCAAATCAAAATGGTAATGGAGCATTTGTGAACTGGGTCACAATGTCAAATGCTACAGGAACCTATACAATTTGACTCTTTCTAACATCTTAAATTAAATGCTAATGGGTATATACATACAGCCTGATTTTCTGAATTTCTCTCTTCTTGTCACACTTTAAAAACTATGGACAGGTTTCAAGATGTCCTGATCAAGAAACAGACGGAAAAAAGGGAGGAGGTCGGGGAGGGAGTGAGATGCTGGAAATGTTGAATCTCTAAAGAAACTTTCATTTTGTGTTCTATGGAACAGAACTAAGCCCCTAAAATCCACATTCTATAATCCATGCTACCTCCACCTCAGGCAAAGCTTGCAAAATACAAGAAGGATGCCAATGACCCAATCCCCCATCAATTAAATTGGAAATACTTGATTATTTGGTAAAGGATAAGGAATAGCCTCAAACATTTTCATCTGCTCCAATAAATCAAGTTAACACTTCTAAATCAGTGATAGGCAGGGTGAAATATACCTGTCTTTTTGTTAAGGGGCCCATTAGCAAATCTAGTCACCCCTCCCTATTCATGGTTAGATTCACAATTGATTTATTATAAGCTGGGCCTGAGGAAAGAAGCAGACGACTGATAGTATTAGAAATATCACTGGCGATTTCCTCTTCTTTCCAATTAAAGGTATTGCACTGTACACAGGAAAGTGCGGTTTCCATCTCAAGTACACAGTAGGGAGAAAAAAACCTGAGAAAATTGTGATTGTTTTCATTAAGTATGGTTAACACAGGCAGCATGCATTAGTGCAAAAGAAGAACAAAGGAAATGCATTTCCTTTCACAGCAGGAGAAAAACAAAGTAAGACAGCAATAAGATCTGTAATAAGTTGATAGACTTAATAAAATGGAAAAGGAAACATATAGACCCATATTGAAAGGGAAGTCAGCTTGATACCAGGATGATAGATCTAGCTAGTCTCAGATGAGCTTCTGTGCTTTCTTAAGGCCTCACTGAAGAAGGTATTAAGTAGTCATATCTTTAAGACTATGTAAGGGAAACTCCAGGATTTTTTTTACAAGATAGTTTTACAGCCAAAGCCATAAGGAATCCTTATTAAAACATTTATGAGAAATTCATACAAAATTTAGAAAATGTAATGCAAAATTTAGGAATATATACATTAACAATATATGAAACTAAATGAATCAATGGAAGGAATGTAAACTGGAGAAAACGTAAATTGCATTGATGTCATAAATCCATCATTGTTTTGTTATCCAAGACAAGTACAGATCTGTTCCTTTTATTACCAAAGACTTATTTGCTGCCTACTTTGAAGCTACTACAGCAAAGCGAACAGGATATAGTCCTGGTGGTTATTTTCTTAACTGTTGAAATATACATTTTAAGAAAAAGGAATAGTCACTAGATAAATGAGGTTCTAATTCAAATATATCTACATATACTAACATAAACGCACATTCCTAATGTTTATTTGGTATACGGGACCAATACTTGTTGGGTCCACTTCATTTGTCTTCTTCCTTAGTTAGTCCTAGTCTTAACTTCATTCATTAATTTATTAATCACTTAAACCCTAATGTGAGCTAGGTTTTGTCACTTAAAATCAGCAAATTGACAATGTTTAGGGTGCTATCCAGAGAAGCTGAGACTGTGACTATCTCCCTGGTTATTGAAGACAGCAGAAGAAAAAACAGAGTCCAAATGAATTTAGTTTAAATGCAAGGGAGAATTCTGTCAGAGTAGGTATTAAAACACTAGAGATGATGATTGAGGAAAGCTGAGAAGCCTTCGAAGGTGTACTTAAAAGTGATTATTTCTTCTAAGTTAAGAAAATCAAAGTTATTCTTAATATTTAACTTATTTGACCTGTCTATTCCTCTTTGTCCTTGACGACACAAAAATCCAACAAGTTCCATTTGGGTTACAAAATGGGCATCCTCCAACTGAGAGAAGATGCAACTTTCTTCCCTGATAGGAAACTCTTTCAAAGGGGAACACTTCGGGCCTTTCTCATCACAGGTTGATAATGTGATGTTGATAACATACGCCTCAAATACTCCTTCTGTACAAGCAAAAAGGCAGCCAACAGGGGTAAGAAGGGATATGTAGGTGTGGATGAAACAAGATCGGCAAGGAGTGGATAACTGTTAAATCTGGGTCTGGGGTAAATGGGGTTCATTTTCCTAGCCACTCTACTTTTTCTATAATCAATGACTTTTTAAAAAAAGACAAAAAGGTAAACTATTAATAAAATAGAGCTCAAACGGTACCCCCAAATAATCAGTAAGAATGGGAAAGTAAATAGGAATGAAGAATTAGGATGGCATGAGTAACTACTATGCACAGATAATACAAAAACTTTGTTTTAGTAACTTAAATCCCTTCCCTTCAATGCACAGCATGGCTATTACCTGGATATATACCCATTGCTACACCTAGCAAAATGGATTTACTGGGCTTTTACTTTTCCTGCCTTATCTTTGATGAGATGGCTCCTAGTCAGGCACCCAAAGGCAAAGGACCTAGATAAACCACAAGTTGTGCAATACAATCCATGAATAATCAAGAGCTGACACTAGAAGGTTTGGTAGAAAAACAGGTGCGATGAACCATTAATTTCCATCTTGAATTTGTACTCCACTACTCACTCAGAAAGTCACAGAAAGGCCCATTCTTTCCAATTACATTGTTCTCTAGAGTAGGTACTCAATAAATGAATGTTAAGTAGCTAAAATGGCACGCTTGGCTCAATCTTTCAACTACACATGGCCATACTACCAAAGCCTAACTTTTAAATTTAACCACAATGAAAGTGTTTTTTGGTAAATCCAACATATGAGGCATGTTCTACCTGATATCCAAAGAAGACCATCAGCCACATATCCAGCATGACATGAAAGGGATCGGTCAAAGGACTGAACAAAAGTCCATTTGTTCTTCTTGGGACAATATCGCTCAACCGTAGGCAGAACCTGGCGCAGTTCATTTCTGCCCCCAACTGCATAGAGGTATTCATCCATGGCACCTAGCACGAAATGCTCCCGGCAGTTTTTCATGGGTGCTATCTCTGCCCAGGAATTACTGCGGGGGTCATAGCGGCAAGCAGTCCTCACGGCACACGTCCGGCCACTGGCGTGCTCAACTTCCCCCCCTGCTACAAACAGGAAGTCCCCCATGACTGCCACACAATGGTGGCTCCTTCCCACAGGCATGGGAGCCAGCTCACTCCAGTTGGCAATGGCAGCTATGAGAGCATTCTCCTGATCAACAGGATTGAAGTACCGAAGTTCCTTGACTTTACAGACCTCACGCTTTTTCCCACCAATGATATACAGAGTGTCTGACTGGAACCGTGGTTTGGTCCTGCAAGTCTGCCAGACGGGCTGTGCGTAGATGCTCTGGTGGTATTCCAGGGCCTCGTGGACCAGGGCTGTTGCGGTCTCACTTGCTTGGACGAGGGGGTGGGACAGGGCAACTGTATGGAGAGTATCCACATCCATTAGGCCAAAGCGGATGTACTGCAGGAGCTCATCCATGTACTGGTAATGGCAGTTGTGCTCCAACCACCTCACGGCTAGCTGAAACAGAGGGAAGCGATATGAGAGGAGATACAAACGTGGCAAAGAAAGAGCGAAAGCAATGGCACATAGGCAGGTCACCTGTATCCTTTCAGACACAGACTAATATAGTTTTCCTTACAAACAGGGTAACTGGAATATTTTGTTACCTAGGTGAGAAACTTTTTTTCCTCTATCAGCAGAGACACAAAAGAATTCACAACATTGCTGGAGGGGTTAGGAACGATGCACAGCAATGCTGACGGGGGCTTAACATATCATTTGGGATGAACAATAATTGCTTTTCGAAGAAGGAAAATACTGTCGTGAAACAGCCTGTTCCCTTAAGTTTCGTACATAAGAGGCCTTGGTACATCCCACCACCAGGACATGTCAATATGGGCCGTGTCATCACAGCTCAAGTAAAATATGTCAACCCATGAGTCAAGGTGCTGTATCAATATGAGTAAGCTAAGAAAATATGTGATCATCTGAGACCACAGGTTGTACTTGAGAGAAAGTCAATATGACACTAGTAGAATGATTTTGTAAGAAAAAAGACTGTTCCCCCCACCCCCTTTGGTAGATACAACAGTCAGGAAGCAGGAGAAGAAAAAGGAAGATTGCAACCTATAAATTTTATTTTTTTCTCTCAATTAGTTTTCACCTTAAAGACCGTTGTTATTTGCACATGTAAGATTCTGGCAATCTGTTAGAGTCATTTTCACAAAAACCAATTTCTTACCGTAGATTATCTTTGTATTATGGACACAATAGCAGAATATAATCCCAACCTTTTTATTTCCCTTTCCAGATCTCTTTCTAGAAGGAAAAGGGTAGAAAACTTTTGGCTCCAGGCAAAGAGAATTTCTTAAAACTAAAGCAGGTACATTAAGTCATAAATAATACAATTAAGTAATATTTTTTAAATACCATAAAAAACCCTAATTCACTTATGGGACACCTGAAGTAATTTAATTAACGTGACTTAATATTTAAGTTTGATAAACCTTCCCACACATCACACATGAATTAGAATATTAAATTATTTTATTGTGTTTTATTTGCTTTCTGACCCATGGAATTGGGGTTCCGGGCTTCCCTATTCAGATGAAGCATATCACTGGGGGAAAGAAAGTCTACTGAGGGAGGGAGAAGGAAATGTGGTGTTCTTAGACCATTGCTCCTTGGCAAACACAAGCTGGGTTTCATCCTGGTAAAAAGAGTCATTAAACTCTCTGAGGCATTAAATGATTTCAGAGTTTCTATAGCCATTTGACAAATGGTTCCAAAAAGGCCAGGTGCACTTTGGGCTTGTCTTTTTTAGCTTTCTGAACGAAGCGAATGGAGGAAGTGAATTCACGTCTGGTACATTGTGAACTGCATCCCCTAATGAATTATAGAGTGAAGAGAAAGGAAAAGAGAATGTCACTGGGTGCCAAGGAGGCAGACACCGTGGAGGGCAGACAAGTGGCACTCTCCAGATGTTTTTCTAGAAGGCTGCATTTTCCATTTAAATAAGATACCAAATTATCCATGCATGGTAACATCAGCAATAATCAAAGATATTACAAAAGAAAAAAGGTCACTCATTAACTACCAAGTCTCTACCAAAAGTGGAGAGAGCGCCCACATATAGCATCCTAGATTTTCTCCACCCTTATTTGAGAAGTTTCAAGAAATAGGGTTCTAATTATTTTCAGGGAGATAATTCAACAACTTGATAAATGATTTTCCATTCTTTGCCCACAATGCTTTCAAAAGTTCTCAGGGATAAAATCATCCTGCTCAAGATCATTTCTTATGCACCAGGTAAAATTTTCTGAAACTTAATCTTTGATATTGCTCCTAATTTAATCAAGTAATTCTGGCTGATGTTGCTTTGCTCTGTAACCAATTTCTTGGCATCCTTACATCCCTACAGTACTGCATCTTTCATATAGATAGTACAGGAAACGCACTGGAGAAACATTAGATAAATATCCATGTCTCCATAGCCTCTTTTTATAGCATAGTGCTGCCCATTTAATTATTTTTCTCTGTCCTCATAAATCAGTTCTTCCTATGCCATAATCAATCTTCTAGCCCATTTCCAAACACTCTCTGGTATATCTTTATCTTTCTAGCAAACAATGTCACTAACTGCATGAGAGGTACACAAGCATCCACTGTGCTCTGCTTTTAAGGAAATCTCTAACGAATCAAACTGGCAATGGAGCAGTGACCACCGAGATCTATTACTGATTAACTTCTGGCTTTCTGTCTACTATCACCCCACATCACATGCATCATGATGCTTTCTGTGTTCAATTTCCCCAAATACTATGTATTATTACATAGAATATTTCATGCATATTTATTAGTTTGCATTTTCTGGGATAATCTTGATCTTATTTCCTTCCAATATTTCTAATCTCTCACAAATTTCATATAATTTTTACACTTTTATCATTTGTTATTATTTTCAGACTACATAAATCCTTCATACTTGTTGGGTTTATCTTTTCTCCAGATCAAAGGTGAATGTAATTTACAACGACCACCCTGCTACCACCTTCAAACTTTACATGTGCATGAGCTACCTGGTGTTTCTTGTCAAAATGCAGGCTCTGATTCAGTAGGTGGGTAAGAGGAGGATGGAGAGTGCATTTCTAACAAGCTCCTATCAGGGGTGGGGAACCTGTGCCCTTGGGGCCACACGTGGCCTTCTGGATCCTTGAGTGTGGCCTTTTGGTTGAATCCAAATTTTACAGAACAAATCCTTTTAATAAATAAAGGACCTAGGTGATACATATGCCCATGGACCACACTTTGAACAGGAAGGTTTTTTGACAGACTTCCATTCATAAAACAGTATTCTCATGCCATGCTGTCTGAATTTAGGTACTTTAGGTAGCTGCATTAACTCTTCCATCCACTAGGATAAATTGCTGCCTTATTAGAGTAAATTAAGCCGGTTGTTTCAAATTTAAGAAGGTATAAATCGAATAAAGTCTAAGTAATACAATCGTTAAGATATAGGATGCTTAATTAGCTTACAGGTAAGATAACATGTTTTGAGACTCAGGTTCT
Source organism: Daubentonia madagascariensis (assembly GCA_023783475.1). Lineage (NCBI taxonomy): Eukaryota > Metazoa > Chordata > Mammalia > Primates > Daubentoniidae > Daubentonia > Daubentonia madagascariensis. Next base: position 42,974,006 of record JAKFHU010002080.1, on the reverse strand, counting down.
ATAGGATTTGTAAATCAATGGCTGGTTCTGATGACATAAAGTCATATAAACACTCTGTACTTTTGCTTTTGCATAAATAAATGTAAAAGTGTTACTGTGCTCTCTTTTTACTTTCATAAAGATGTAAAGGAGAAAAACTACTAAAACCACGGACAACTCTTGTTTATTCAAATAATGAAGGAAATGGCAGAGAAAATTCAAAACAGTAGGCCATTTCAAAATCACTTCCATGCTGTGAACCTCACCAGAGCACTATTCACTGTCCTGCTAAATTAAGAGCAAGGTGGTGGGGGGCATCCTGGAGCCCATTTCAGGGGTTTAGTGACTACAGAAAGCAGAAGGCTGATTCATCATTGGGACATCATGGAACCCAAAGATGACATTAGCTTTGTAGTGTATTTTGATGCTGAGGCTTGGAAAAGGTTATTCTGGGAGCTGGTGGCCTTTAAAGTAATGACACTACACTGAGAAAGCATAACTCAGAGGAGGCTGAAATCCTATTCTATCTTATTTATTCTGGCATACCTATATCCCCATTATCCCAAACTCTAGCATTTAATGGGGAAGAAAGTAGAGTATGTAGCCTTTTTTTTTTTTTTTTTGCTTTATTATTAACTTTTTTTAAATTTCAGAATATTGTGGGGGTACAAGTCTTTTTTTTTTTTTTTTTTTGAGACTGGGTCTCACTGTGTTGCCTTGGCTAGAGTGCAGTGGCATCATCATAGCTCACTGCAAACTCAAACTCCTGGGTTCAAGCAATCCTCCTGCCTCAGCCTCCCAAGCAGCTGGGACTACCGACGTGCGCCACCATGCCCTGCTAATTTTTCTATGTTTTGTAGAGACAGGGTCTCGCTTTTGCTCAGGCTGGTCTCAAACTCCTGACCTCAAGCAATCCTCCTACCTCAGCCTCCCAGAGTGCTAGGATTACAGGTGTGAGCCACTGCGCCTGGCCTAAAGTCTTGTCTTCCATCTTTATGGTGACAAAGCCAGCAAGAGTGGAAAAGAAATTAGAGATTCAGTTTGGGAGGGCACTACAAAGAGTGCATAGGAAAGAGGACCATTAGGTGAGAGGTTTCCTAAACCATCTGAAACACGGTCGACCTTCACCTCCAAGTACAACAGGAGATCTCCCAAGCACCCTGCCTGACCCAATTCATCTGACCACAGTGGAGAATTGTTCCTTCCTAAAAGGAGCATTAGCTGCAGCTTAATCCAACTTCAACTCATCGCATCCTCAGATCTTTGATAAGAATAGTGCCTGGCCCACAGTTGGCTATAAATATTTGCTGCATAAATAAAAAATTCTTTACAATTGTTGTTAGGCTATTTCTTATATTTCTCTTGAGCAAATTATATCAATTTTTTTATTCCTTTATATATTTACTTATCCATCACAGGCTTCAGTTTCCTATTTTATTATCTTATCTTTATGGCTTCCCTATAAGGCCTTTACAAGCTTTCAAACTCCACACTGCAGCATGTAATGCACTGGATTTAGATATGTAAGCCCTTGTTTTCCTCCCTCATATGCTTGGTGCTGGCCACCTCTATTCGAGATTCTTGGCAATGCAATGAGCATTGTAGTCTTTTAAGCCTTCGAATAAATAATAAAAGGTTTGGGCAAGAAGAAACTTTAGAGTCCATTTGATTCAAACTTCTCAATTTTACAAATAAAAATCAAATCCAGACAAGTTAACTGACTTAACCCAAGTCATGCAACTAATTAGCAGCAAAACTAGAACTAAACACAGTTTTTAAATTATACAATGCATTTTTCTATTATATCACCTTGTCATTATTTTTCCATCAATAATTATTTTAAGGTAAAATCCAAGCAAAGACACTCAAGTCCAAACATAATCTCTGTATTCTCTATTAGAAAAACAAAGTCTGGTTTAAAATAAGTAACCTTTGCTTCAAGATAGGTTGACGATATTTTTCAATGAGTCTCACTTATGGATTTACTTTAGGAATAAAGAGCATTTTTTAATGGTGCCAATTAAAGAACAAATACTTAGAAGAAAGTATGGGTCTTGAGTCTTCAATTATTGTTTGATTTTTTATGGGAATATGTATTTTAATTCTAGGTTGTTCCTTGTTATATAAACCTGACCCAAAAATATACAGAAAAGATAACCCGTCCCCTTTAGTTTTCTCAGCATAGCCTCACTGATTGCTATTCTACAGAGCAGAGTATGTGATATACATAAACTTAAATACAATAGTATATAATCCTAAGTTCTACAAATGTTCTAGTTCAATGAAAATTTGCAATTTTATTATATGTATTTCAGAAATATATCAATTATATTAACAAATGTTATATTCCTAACATTATCAAGTCTTCAAGTTGTGAACCAAATTCCTTTAACTCTTCGTGTCAAACACACTCAGCTAGAAGCTGCCATTTTGAAATCTAAAATTCCTGATCCTTTTAAAGAAGTGGATGTTTTGAAGTCTTACCCTGCTTGTATATACCCATATATGTGTCTACTATACAATATGACCCCAAAGCAATGCAAAAATAATAAAAAATCTTATTATCACAGATTTCCAGAAATATTAATTATGAAGTCATCTCAAATCCAAGAATACACACCAATGCACTCTTCCAAAGAAGTGTCTTTATATCTTGCAAATATTTATATATGTGTATACACATATATACATGCTCTTAAAAAGCAGTTTCTAGCTGGGGAGAGTGGCAAACACCTATAGTCCCTGCTACTCGGGAGGCGTAGCCAGGAGAATTGCTTGAGCCCAGGAGTTTGAGGCTAGCCTGGGCAACACAGTGAGACCCTGTCCCAAAAAAAAAAAAAAAAGCAGCAGGTTCTCATCAGATGATTGAGCAAATCTTTTTAAGCAACACTAACAAAAGATAAAGTGCTTATGACATTGTCTTAAAGTAATAACTATTTCGTTGTCTTGGTCTACAAATACTCTCTTTCACTGAAAAGGATGTTCTTATCACAGAACTCATCAGCCAGAGCTGAGGAAGTAATGACTGGTATTTTCGCTCATAGCCTTATTCTGCCCCTTGGCCAGGGCAGCTATTTTTATTCTCCTATTTAAAATCTGGTTGCAGACAGCTCTGCTGAAGGTGTACACTGAGCCCTCCCTTTTGCAGGAACCCATGCTGTGAAGACATAAGTGTCTATATTTTTGCCAGTCTTATCCAATTGAGATATGCCAGGGCACCAGTCTCCCCTCAGTGCCTGAAAGGCAGCGTAAATTTCACACTTGCAAATTCAGAAAAGAACAAAGGAAGGGCACAGGAGCACATCAACAACTAACTGACTTTCCTGAACCTCCACCAAAGAGCAGGGCATGTTAAAGAGCTCTTGGGCAACAAGGAGTGGGAAGCCAAGGAAACATGTTTTAATAGAATGAATGACTATGCATAGACTGAATTTTTCTAAGTGGAGTATTGAGCATGCTCTCTATCTTCTAATCCATGTCCTCAAAGGGAAGTTCAGTGATCATTATATATTAAAGTATACAATTTTATATGTTATTTTATAATGTCCTGAATTCTAATAGACACAAAACTTTAGCATATTAACCTTTTAATATTACATACAGTTTCTTTAAATTAAAAATGTGGAAAGTTTCCTTAATGCAAGTGAGCAGATGTTGAAATGTGCCATGCAATACTACACAGAAGCACACCTTTAACATGAGTCACGTAAAGTCCAAATAATGACATATTAAGCCACAATAATGACTGTCATAGAAAGAAAAGCATATATTAATCAATAAATGTAACAAATCATATGGTCACATTCTCTTCTTTAAGATCAAATGAAACATTTCTGTTCAAAAAGACAACATTCCCATAAAATCCAGAAGCATTAGAAACAAGGGACACAGGATCAGAGCATTTTCCTCTACCAGAACAATGAAAGTGTTACCATGGAGGAGCATTAAAAATTATAACATTGCTCACTCGAGTGCTATAATTAAAATTGTGCCAACATTTTGCTTGTAAAACAGGTTTTTCAAGGGAGGTTGCACATTAACCATTATAGCTGACAATAGACTTACATAAGATACATAGGCTATTTTTTCCCTATAAGAAATATATTTCAATGAAATCAAATTTGATGAGGACCCAGGCTAATACCCTGTCAGAAAAAAAAATGACTAATATTTAAAAGAATATTCAGCTTAGCAGATATGATAATAACATGTATTCTTTCATTGTTCATTAAAACCTTATGAAGTTGGGAGATTGATAAGTACTCTTACTTCCACCTCTAGCATAAGATTTGTGCTATTTTTTTCTTTTTCTTTTTCTTTTTTTTTTTGAGTCTCACTTTGTTGCCTGGCTAGAATGCAGTGGCGTCCTCATAGCTCACTGCAACCTCAAACTCCTGGGCTCAAGTGATCCTCCTCCCTCAGCCTCCCAAGTAGCTGGGACTATAGGCACATGCCATCATGCCCGGCTAATTTTTTCTATTTTTAGTAGAGATGGGTTCTCACTCTTGCTCAGGCTGGTCTTGAACTGCTGAGTTCAAACAATCCTCATGCCTCAGCCTCCCCGAGTGCTAGCCTCCTAGATGCTAGGTGGCATGAACCACCACACCCAGCCCAAGATTTGTGCTCTTTATACATATTTTTAAAAGTACATACTGCAGAGCTCTAAAAGCAAGAAGCCCTTGAGACTGAAGGTGTCTCTTTCCCATAGAGGAGAATAAACATATAGAACTGGGGGAACCACAATGAAAACTCCCCTGTGTGGCCTGCCACATGTAAGTTCCAGATATTTAGGAGGGCAAATAAAAAGTGACCCGAATTGTCCTTTGGCTCAGTCTTATAACAAAAGCAATCACATTCAGACTATTTTTACATAATACAGTATTGTGCAATATTGATATGAATTTTGAGAGAGTTCTATGGTTGATAAGAAACTTACTACACAGTATTAAATATTTTACATGTTGTAAAGTGATAATAAAAGCATGGCAGTGCAACAGATTATGAACTAGCCCATATGATGAGCCTATTTTCACACAAATGAACTCAGTAATTCTAACACAATAATTTAAGTTCTGTGCCTTTGTTAAATCCTAAGTCAGAGAAGCATGAGTGAGTGAATGAAAACAGAGAGACAGACTTAGACCTAGTTGTTTCTGCATAATACTCAGCATATACTTACTTTCTTTACTTAGCTTGGCTCTCCCATAAAAAACATTTGAATTCATGTCCATACAGATCCCCTCAAATCTCAACTCAGTTAACTTACTGGCAAAGAAAAAAATATATAAACTAGTTCTCTGGCTTGAGAAAACTAAAACAATGATTGATTGTCTGAGTTGATTACTTTTATTCTTGTTTTGTTGTTCTATGGGCAAATAATAAAACTGTCTTTTCTTTCAGGTTTTTCATTCACATATTCCTAATTTCTTAAGTGTCCATTATGTGCCAGGAACTTGGTGAGAAAGGAGATTCTAATCAATACACAAATAGGCATTCTTATTTCCCATTCATTTCCAAGCTCTATATTCTTGATCTTAAGTATCTTGATATGTCCCTGTAAAATATACTCATAGAATTTGGAATTAGGGGAGAAAGTCTTACAAATCTGGAAGTTTTAGTCTTTTGTAGACAGATTTTTGGACACATGCACAAACCATCTTTCTATGTTATTTCGTTTGGTGTTTTAAATGTTACTGGCACATTTATAAATTTTGTGCTTTTAAAAAAACTATTTAATTTGTAAATATGCCTTAAAGCAGCAGTCCCCAACCTTTTTGGCACCAGGGACTGGTTTCATGGAAGACAATTTTTCCATGGACTGGGGATGGGGGGATGGGGGGATAAAGGGTGGGGTGTCATGGGGGGGAGCTCAGGTGGTGATGTGTGGTCTGTTTCCTAACAGGTCACGTACTGCTAATGAGCCGTGGCCCGGGGGCTGGGGACTGCAGCCTTAGAGTATCCTGAGAGCATCAAGCCTCTGAATATTTCTCTATGAACTGATTCAAGAATAATGAGCCAACAGCAGGTTCATTAGCACATGTGCTCCCCACCTGAATCAAGCTTTTAGTAGTATGACTAAATGGACCTCCCAGGTTCAAGTAGCTTCCCCAGGTCATTGACACAGAGATAGTGAAATACCTCAAACAAGTAGTACTCTGATGACTTTAGATGTCCAGAAGTAGCTAAAGGCTTAATGTTGGCAGCCTCCAAACAAAATGAAAGAATCCTCAAAGGTCACTTTAAGCATCTTTGAAAACCATGGAGCACAGAGATTGAAGCGGGGAGCCCACTAACCAAAGCACAGGACTAAGCACTCTCAGGCCCAGACTCTCCTATTAAGGGGATGGAACCCAGAGCACCACCTGCCAGCTGGTGGGGCTGGGGAAGGGGAGCCAGAGTCTACACTGTCAGTGAGTTGCAGAGGATACACATAAATGTGATGCCACCCCCTGACCACCCTCAGCACATGAATTTCACACTGGCACTGATGCTTAAAGAGCATATTTCCTACTGCATTCTCTACCTTCATTTCATCATAGAATAAATTACTGGGGAACAATGAATCCTCTCTTCCCACCTTGCATCTCCTTTGAGTGTAGCACACAAAGTATCTCTTTATCAAAGATGATGCACTCTCCAACACGATTACCATAAATTTCTTTACCCAAATAGAAGTTTCAGAGGAAATTTAGGCTGATATCCAAGTGGTCATATAAAAGGATTCAGAGTATGAAAGGATCATTAAAAACAAGTAAATGTCAGATGAGTCTCAAAACAGAAATCAAGCATGTAAGAATCAACACTGCTGAGAGAGAAGGACAGGGCTTAGTTTGAGTGGGTGAAGTGGCCTAGAGCAGCGGTCCCCTACCTTTTTGGCACAAGGGACCAGTTTCATAGAAGACAATTTTTCCACAGATGGGGCAGAGAAGTGGGGAAGACGGAGCTCAGGTGGTGATGTGAGCAATGAGGAGCAGCAGCTGTAAATACAGATGAAACTTCCCTCTCCGCCACTCACCTCGTGCTGTGCAGCCCCATTCCTAACAGGCCACACACTGGTACCAGTCTGCAGCCCAGGGATTGGGGGCCACAGGCCTAGAGAGCCTGGTCTGTAGCAGTCATGCAAGGAAGAGAGATGGCCCCGCCAGGGAGAATTGGTGGCTGGAGAGTCTCAGAAGAATTGTGAGGGAAGAGGAACTACATGGATGAAGGAAGGCAGTGGCTATTGCAAAGGCTAATGTGTAAGACAGGCTGAAGAGAGGCTTGTGTTTTAGTTTCACTGAGAATCTGTAAGCGTTTGTCGAACGAGAGAACGTGGGAGTCCAATCTGAAGAAATCACAGATCTGAGACATTCTTTGTACAGTCAGGAGGAAGAGCAAGAGGAACGTTGAAGGTGATGATGGAAGCACTAAAGTGAAAAGAGAAACTGGGCCCAATGACCAGCCTGGGAGCAGAATTGCCAGCACAGGCCAATGACGCGCCAGACGCTCTGGAGGGTAACATCACTGCTGAAGGGGCACAGCCTCGGTGAACTGGGTCAGCAAGAGAGCTTGATGGTGGTGGGCATGGCATGAGGGCTTCTAAGGACGCAGACAAAGTCCTCTGTATCAGAGATGGGCTTTCCACAGTGAGATATAAAGAGGACACAGATTCACAGGGAAGGTTGGAACCTAGGTAGGCTTCAACCAAAAACAATTTGAAACATGAGTTATACTTCCTTTAAGGAGAAACAACCTTTGCTTGGATCCCATTAATTTCCAAACACAGGGAATCTATGAAATAAAATCACTTATTGTCACAGATTCCACAAGTTAATATTAAAATGACCGCTCACGCTACTTTTCTAAAGTCCAAAAAACTATTGATTGATTTGATAGACATATTTCTCCCCTAATTACTTTTATTTCCCATCTCTTAAACAAAAACAAGACATCATTGATAATTTTATGAAGCATCCCTGAGGGCTACCTTACCCATGTTGTCCACAGAGCTAAACAAAAATAATCATCTGTGGTTTAGTGCAGTGAAGAATCTGGCAAGACCATATTTACACAATCTTATTCTCATGTCTTTTAAAATAAACATTTTAAATAGCACGATTCATTAAATAAGGGCTGCACTAAAACAGCAACTGGATTCAAGGACTTAATTCATTTTTGGAGCCTCTTCAGGTGAGACTGAATTATCACCTAATGACTCTCTTTACTATTCAAAAACAAATAGCTTTTTTTTAAAGCAAGACATAAATAATGTGAAAATAGAACACTTGAAGTAAAATTATAATCATTATGGTTCTGTCATTTTAATATCTATAGACTTAATTGTTTTACAATTGACATGTGAGAAAAAATCTCCCAGGCTAGGTAGAAATATGCTGCTGAATGTTCACTGAGGGGGCTGCAAATGAAGACAACACAAACAAAAAAGCAAAACAATGATTCTAGCTCTCGGGTGCCTAATATATGAGATCACTATGCACAGCTTAGAGACAGAAATAAAGCTTTTCCTTTATTTTTTCTTTCCCTCTATTTTTCTTTTTAAAGGGTATACATAAAAGAGGTGCACAGCTCATTACAATATGAGCTGCACATTGTAAACACCAGCATTATTAGATGCCTGCATCGTTTTTACCCTATACTTCAAATAGCTACAAGATTAGGTGCTGGATTTATACAAATTGAAATTTGCAACTTTTAATAACCTTAGTGCTTCTACAGACAAATATCTGTCTCCCTCCTTCAAACCCTCTCTATGCTCTAATCAACAAGGAGGGAAAAGGAGTAAGATGCTGTGCTTAGAAGTAGGAATTCAACAAACTGTTGGGAGACATGATAGTGAGAGAAATGTAAGGAGAATGGAGCCTTCGGTTCCACATATGTGCCCATTTTGAATTTACTATGTTTGCTGGTTAGTGTAAGAAACAGTGTGGAACAACTGTGTGAGCTGCTGCATTAGCAAACTGGCCAAAGTACCCGTGTCGTTTATACTTCCCCACTGCACAATCAGAATGGAAACATTTGCTCTATTGGAAGGCGGTGATAAGGACGGATTTTTAAAGTTTCCATTTTTAAGTGAAAATGAAAGAAAAATGCTCTTCTAGATGTGTTGTGCCTTTGAGCTCCATTTGAAAAAAGAAAAAAAAAAAAAAGGCAGAGAAAGCTGCTGTGAAGGTCACCGAGTGAAAGAACTTCCTCAGGGCACAGAATAAATTAAATCCCAGGGAAAAAATAAAATGTGATTTCCAGAGTGTGAGGCACAAACTCCAAATGACAATGATTGACAGCCAAACTATATCCGTGCAATATCCAAGACTGCACGTTCTCATTTACCTCAGTGTAGCCAGCAAGCGCCCATTAAACATCCGTCTGATGCCCAAATTAACCTTCTTGGCAAACTGAAAGAGGCACAAACTATCATAATCAACCTTTCATTATCACAGCAGCCTCTAGTTAAAGGGTCAGAATAATTGTGCCATCAGAGCCTTGATTGTTTTCAATCAACAGACGGCTGGAGTGACAGCTCCGTGATGGAGGAGTCTGATGAAACCGCACCAGGCCTAATCAGAGCAGATGAAAGGAAGGCATGATTGGTGCAAATGAACAGTCGTGCCTCTCCTTTTCATTTACAATCTGAAATTACTCTTAAATTTGTGGGGTTTTTTTTCCCTCCCTTATGAGCACCACTGAAAGAATGTTTGACTTATTATGAGTTCTGACAGTGCAGAGTTATAAAACACAGGTAGGGTTATGAGCTGAGGCTTTAAGTGGGTATTCAGCATAATTCTAACAAATTCACTCTTGAAAAGCACAAAATGACTAAAAAGGCTTCCAATGACCCAACCTCTCAGTACTGTTTGATTAGCAGATCCATTTATTCCGCTGGCATTCTAAATGATGAGAAGATAAAACCCAGGGCAGGAATACCCTGTAAATGTTTTCTGTCAGCCCCGCTCCTCTGTTTACTTCAGTATTAGGTTTCTCTACCCTAAATCCTTACTGTTCTCTAAGAACAGTAAGAGCTCAAAAGAGCTCATCCATCAGAGGGCATGGATAAAACAGGGGCTGTTTTGGTTAAGAACCTGATGCTATACTGCGAACCACAAGTGGTGGGAACAACACTGGAACCCACCAACCCAATGCTGATATCAAAAAGAATATCTGGGTAAAAGGAATAAAAAATTCTGTGATAGGCCAGCTAAATTTGGCATAAAAAGGATTTGGAGAAAACTGAAGAAATAAAAGCTGCGTTTCTACGGCTGCTTTTGTTAACAAAGATAGACATTAACATCCTTAAAAAATTTAGTGATGAATGGAACATACACTTGGAGTGGCAAAAATAAGCTTCTAACTTCTATTTTCTTCCTTAATGTTGAGATCAATCAGGCGATCATGAAAGTATTATGATTCAGGTCAGTACTGCAAAGCAAAGGATAGACAAGCCTTTAGCTGCAAAGATAAATATGCATCTAATGTTTGTGTGTGTTTGTGTGTTTTGTGTGTGTGTCTACCTGCAAGTGTGTGTATGGTGTGAACCAAGCCTGCATGTGTGTAAGAGACAGAAGACAGGGTGGTTGCTGGCTCAGGATTCAGGGTAGTTTTGAACCTCTTTACTCAAAATTTTTATATAAAACTTAGGCCATTTTATTTGCTAGGTTGTGTGTTAGAATGATGAGACAGGGGTATATAATTAATGAAGTAAAAAGAAGGGTTATTAAAAAGAGCCTTGAATTTTCCATGCATTATTTAGCAAAATTTGTTCCCTCAGTGCTCCACCTCATTTTATGGGTCAAATTCTCACCACGAATGTACCCAATATGTACAAAATTCACATAGTTCTACCTACATGCAAATAGACATTAAGCAGAATATTGCCAAATCTTTCATATGAATTTCTGTAACATCTCAAAGTTTTTGTTTTGTTTTTCAGAAGACAATTCTCAGAGGAAGAGATCTGGCAAATGGTTCAAACACATTTATTTTCCAAATCCATCCTTGCTCTTGCTCACTTTCTCAAGTGCTGTATTCTTCGGTGGGTCACTTTACTTCTTGTGTGTTCACAGGCACCTCCAGCAAGCTTTATCAATGAATGACACATGCTCCATCATCTCCTGAGGGTTTAGTTCTCTCAGTGTGGTGTTGGCTTTTTAAGGCATGACTTTCTTCTGCCCAGAAGGCAGTTTGTGTATAGGTCAAATAGGAGTGGCTTCGGGATACTGACTACACATGGGGTTTAAAACAGGATTTCCTGGCTGTTTCACAGAGCGTGAAGACAAAATTCAGGCCAGTTTGGGTAAGTGCCTATTCTAATTCCCAGAATCCAAGGGGTGTGGAATTAATCATTCTAAAGCAATACACAGCCCCTCTACATTGCCTAAATCTTAACATGAGACGAGAAGAGCAAAAAGATTCTTCAGGGGACCTGGCAAACCTGATAAATCAACCCTTTGTTTACTTTATTATCTACCCTTTATTGGATTTATATGGGGCTTCACTCCAAAGAGTATATAGTCCCAGCAGTGGGCAGAATAAGGAGTCGATTCCAGTCCTCAGCAGGTCCAATGTCATTCTCACAGCCAAAGCGAGGGATGCCTAAAGTGTATGTGCCTCTTAACTAAGCGTCGTCTTTTCTGGATGGAGAGTTTCAGTTTTAGATTCAGCTGTGAGTAATTTCCCATTGTGATTGGCTGACTTATAGTCAATTTAGTATAATTAATGCCAAATTACATTGTAATTCACGTAGAATTACAAATTAAAAGCTATATTAAGAGCAAATGAATTAATCAAAATTAATGATATTATGCTCACTTGTTGTAAAGTGTTAATAAGATAGGTCCTCCTAAAACGTTTAAACTTTAGCGCAACATCCATCACTCCTTTAATTACCTGATTTCCTTGTGTGGCCAGAGGAGGTAGTGTGTGGGCATTTCTCATCAACAAGAACCCACACAAAGAAGGTATGTATATTCAGCCTCCAGAGTGCAGGGCTCTTTTTAGCTTCTGTTCTTGAAGCATAAGTAGTATCTGTGCCACTTACCAATACTGACATATAAGTCCTCCTATAGACAAAGGGGAACAATGTAAAAAATCTTTGATATCTACCTTTAGAACCAATCATGGACTTTTTTTTTTAAAGAGGATTTATCCTCCTGGTTATACTTTCTCTACCAGAATATCGAAATCCGTTTGCAGTCCTTCAATGTGCCACCCCACAAAACAAGGAGGAGGTGGTCAGATGACGGAGCAGAACCTCACCATACAGAATGCACAATTCTGTATTATGGGTATAAGTCTAAGAATGATCTTTATCTATGAATGTTGCCTCCAATTATTATCTTACAATGGCTACTTTTCTCCTCCAGGTTTGTTGAGTCAAGGTGTTCTTTATTTTTACTTGTAGCAAAAGTCTTGGCAGCAGGGGTAGAAGCAGTGTGTAAGGATGTCAGTATTCAACAATAAATGCTGAGGCTTCTCCTGACGTCTCTTTTGAATGTAAATAATTCTAGAGCCTATGGGCTACTCCACAGATAAGTTTAGATCCTCTCCCTTAGAACGCCCAGGACAGCAAATCTCCATGGTCTGACAGAGCCAACCAGCATGAACGCCGTGGCTATTCAACTGCCCTGATATTGCAGGATATGGGCCCACAGGTTCATTTGCATTGGAAGGGATTAATATTTATCAACTTCAATAAATTAATATTTTTCTCCCTTTCTCTTAAATCCCATATGTAAGCCATCACCCAACTGTTAATTTCTGCTGCATAAATTTCTAAATTTTCAATATATTGGGCATAAAATGAAGATGTAATAATTAATCATTTCCATTTGTTTCATCCAATCTCTAGTCCAAGATAGGGACAACTGTCTGCTAACTTTCTCCCACACAGTCTGTGTCACTGCAGCAGAAATAATGGCACTCCAGGTTCTTTTTTCTGCTGATTTAAATCTCTTGATCAGATTTTGAAGCGATCCTCCCTTATTGGCTTTTGTTTCCTGCTTTATACTCCACCACCTTGTACTCTGAAGAAATGAAAGGTGGTGCCCTCCTTCTGACAGAATTTTCTATCCATTCTTCCTCATCAAAGAATCTAGAGCACCAATCTGGGATCCAATCAAAAAAGACCTCCAAGAACACTTTCCTGTACTATTATTGGAGTTATTCTTGGAACTTCCTGCAAAGTCACACAACACGTGAAAATGTAAACTGATAATTTATTAGGAAATGTCAGCTTCTGGATCACTCATTATAGAGTAATATATAAAAGCTTCTGACTTATAAGAAGATATAAAAGGTACTTTGAGGTTCTGTTTTCTTAGAGACTTGTATTTCAAGAGAGCACAGCGAGACCTCCCCTAAAACCTGTACTGTGAAGTGAGTCAACCACTGAACCTCTACAAGCTTTAGTTTTCTCACTAGTTAACATCTGGATAATACTTGCCTTATCAACCTTAACAAGGCTGATGAGAGACTCAAATGAAATTAGGTGTATAAATATGCTTTAAAATGTAAAACTCTCTAGGCTTGTAAAGAATTATTATTGTTAGTATTATTATTGATGGGCTTCTGTGCCTAGCCTCAGGGTCTCTAGCTCATATATAGCTTATAGTTGGGTTTTATTTTTAAATCCCTGATAACCCAGGTAGCAGCAATATTACTGCAGGCCACCAATGCATAAGTAATATTCTCCAGTCATCTTTTTCCTTCTCACAGCAGCAACAACAAAAATATCAGTTTGGAAACAACATGAATCACAATGAAAATTAGAAGCACAGAACATAAATATGTCATATCTCATAAATCACCTTGTTGTTCTGTTGTGCTTATTCTTTTTTAAAAAAGAAAGAAAAAAACTATTAACTCATGGGAACAGCAGCACACAAATACAAGCTGGGTCTCCTGTAATTTCTGATAATCACTGCCCCTCACAGCTACTTGACAACGCACAGCTCTAGCACTGAGGATTAGCTGGAGCAAAGTCCCTCTGAAATGAGTGTATCATGCATCTCGCAAAGGCATACAGCCCAGACAAACAACAGCAAAGCCACTAGTAAAGCTACTTGGAGATGAATCCCCACAGAGGAATTAGCCCTTCGTAGATCAGGAGGAATGACTAAACATACACTGTGGCAGCTTCGAGCACCAAGCTTTGAAATAGCAGCATTACGCAGTGTCCAGCGGGGGGTCCCTAAGGATAAAACATCCTCTCGGCCCAGCACTATTTGGGATGCAAAGGAGCCACTGTTTATTCTCTTCACTAATACCTAATAAAAGGAAATAGAGACATATCCTCATCACATTTGTAGAAAAAACGGTTATGTAGCTGGGAGGAACTATAAGAAGTTTCAGGAAGAAAATTGAGAAGTGGTACAAATTTGATTAGTTTATGGAATAGTACGTTAAAAAACAGAATGAGACATCATGAAGATACCCAGAATGTATCTGGGGAAAAAAAATAGTAATGACACATACATGTATGAAACAGAACTGAGGAAAGGTGGAAACATGATGAAAAAAATTACAATTTTGTTTGGGGATAAGAGTTTTCAGGCCGAAGTATTTTATTTCATTTCTAGTTACCAAGGTCCAAGTATTTAAAAATGTGAACAGTACTCATAGAGTTTTGTGATTAAATAATCATCCACAGTTTGATTTCTTTGAGGCTTGGACTGTACCACGTGGACTGGCAAAGGTTTGCAACAGTGTTTTGAGGGTTTGTACAATGAACATGAGTAAACAATGAACAAAGCACTGAAGAAAAGGCAAAGGGACACAGGGTGGCGTGGGAACGTCCAAATAAGTGCATTTCCTTTTCCACTGTACTTATATCATTCCTACAAGCCCCAAATTGGCAAAGAAATCATCACACTATTTGACACAGGCCAGTCCCCACTGGGAAGGAATCAGGCATGGTGGGAAAGAGTCGCAAGCAGAAAGCTCCACGTCAGACTCTGTAAGATCCAGGAAAGCAGGGCCCGTTGGTCCTTTCCATCAATGACCGCCCAGCCCCCATCACATGGCAGGCAAGAGTCACACTCAATAGGGCACGGTGGGGCAGAGCAGGCACCCAATCACTATTTGGAATGAACGAAAGAATGAACGAGGCACATTCCAAAGAACACAGAATTAGAATTAGCAACATGACAGACAATGAGGCAGGCAGAGTGGCCATGATCCTTTTAATCCGTGGGCACTACTCCAGGGAACTGGAATGATCAAGCCCTTCTTAACTCCTTTTAAAGTCACAGGATTAATTTGATGCACCTCTGCGTCTATCACTCCCAAGTATTTCTGAGCTTCTATTATAAATTTAGAAGCTATCGACCAAAGTGGACAGAGCCCAAGAATTAGAAGACGTGAGTTTGATTTTTTGCTTTGTTACCTCAGTTTCCCCATTTGAACTATAGGAGAACAAAGCAATAATAAATGCAGAAGCATTCTCGAAACTGTGATGTGATATTCAAATTAGAAATATTATGCTAGTATTGTTTGACATATAGTACTATTTGAAGTTCTTGCTTCTCCCTGGCCAGAGGTACATTGGGTCAATTTATCATCTAAGAGATAAAAGATGAAAGCTGAGTACATTGCTAGTGTCCTCTACTTTCCAACTATAAAGGGATAGTAGCTTTTTGTTTGGGTTCACCTCTGGGACTCCTTTTGATGAAAATGATTAAATCAAACTGTAATGTGGGTGATTTTTGTGGTATAGATAAAAGCCCAGGAGGAGCTTGTCAAAAAACCACTGCATGTGAGGTTGTTGACTACTCTAAACAATATGTGACTTATGTCTCTAGAGATATAAAGTGAATGTGTTATTAACAGTATAGCTTACGGAAGCAAATTTCCAACAAAAATATAAGGGAAAGCTGCAGCCTTTAAAAGGCCAAACTCATTTTGTATACCGATTTTTCTAAAATAAATCCAGCCTTTTATAGGAATAGTAGGATGTCTTATTATCCATTCAATATATCTTAATATGAAAACTCTACATTATTGTTTTTATTTATTATGTATAGAGTGGAAGAGAACAACATGACAGTGTACAATGCAAACACTACAGGCACAGCCTCTGCATCTGGGAATATGTAATCGAAGACAAATGTAAACAGGATTATCCCCAGCCCCAAACCAGGTAACATGATCCCCTCTTTGCCTCACTAATACGGGACATAACTAGGATAAAGAAGACTGCCTGCTAAGGTCTGACCTTCTTTGGTGTTACTCACGTGACCACTGAGTTGTTTGCTCTTATTATCTACTTAAGTCCAGCATTGTTAGCCTCAAAATACAAATAGGAAGTGTTAATAAAGGGGAAAAAAGCACTGATAGGACCCCGAGCCTTATAAAGGAAGAAAAGTACTATCCGTACAAAATAGTAAGTCCTCCTCACTAAAACTAGGAAACAGTTAATAAATTAATAATTAAAGTAAAATAAAACATCTACACATTCAGGGACAAAAGTAAAATAAATCTAACTTAATAATTGAATATTTTTATAAAGCCTTTTACCCCAGGATCTAGTTTCTAACACTATGCCAAGCACGTAACAGATACTGAAGAAATTTTCATTTTTATTTCCACAAACTATCTTTATCCATCTTAAAATATTCTTGTTTCTGCTACTTCAGAGATGAGATAAAAATTCAGAGAGCTAGATTAATGGTTTAAAATCCAGGAAATGGAGTTGATAGTCCTGTCCTCTGTCTTCCCCTCCAGCATGGTTTTGGGCAGGTAGTAGGTATTCAGTAAGTATTGATGGGTGGAGAGCCACACCTGCTCTCTATGCTGGTGTGTATAAGAATTTATGTTATATTCAGGCTCTTTCTATAAACTGTACTCCCATGGAATTCAGTGATCTCCCACTCACTCCGGTGAAAGAGAACCTGAGGTAGAAGAGGCAGAGAACACACATTCCTGAAAATACAACTGTGATTTGCCAGCACTTGCTATGAAAATGAAAACAGATCCAGTGCATGGGAGTGGTATGGTATTATTTCATTATTTTGTTCTAAGTTTTGTTTTTGATGAAGAGTTGCCATATTTTGGCCTATTTATTTATTTAAAAGTATTTAATTGACAAATAAGGATTGTATATATTCAAGGTGTTCACTGTGATGATTTGATACATATATACACTGTGTAATGATTACCACAGTCAAATTAATTAACATATCCATTACCAGCCATGCTATACAACAAGCTCCCCAGAACTTTTCCATCTTATAACTGAAAGTTTTGTACCCTTTGACCAACATCTCCCCATTTCTTCCACTCTCCAACCCCTTATGGTAGTACCCGGGGCTCAGTAGTCTGAAACCATATACTGAACCTAACAGAAGGTATTTAACAGGGCCCTATTGAAACACAGTTCTAAGTTAGAGCTAAAACCCAAAAGCAAAACTGAACTGGTTGAGATCTGCCAGGTCACGGGAGTGATCTCAGGCCCCGTATTTCCTCTTCAGCTGATTTGCTCATTTTTAGTCTCTTCTTTCTTTGAACTTTATAACCAATTTGGTGTCTTTCATCTGGAACTTGAGAAGCTGCTGGACTTGAAAAATAAAACCAAATCATTGAGCTGAATTAAAAAAAAAAACAAACTACTTTTTTGAGAGACCTCTAGGTCCTTATACATCTAAAGTGTGTATGTGGTACCAGTCTCTCTGTCACCTCTGAATATAGAGTGAAGTTACCCAGCAGACTAGGTAGTTTCACGCCATGGAAGGGAGAAACAAATTGTCTGGGAGGGACAAAGAAGCCCCCTGTGAGAAAGAGACTTAGAATGAAGCTTTAAAAGGTCAGATGGAAGAAAAGAGCAGATATAGGGCATAATCTCAGGGTGTTTCACAGGTTCATGGATCCACAGAATGGGTATCGTGGCCTGTAGCACATTTTGTTAAGGGAAGGGACTGGGTAAGAGACAGCAGGAAAAAGTAAAAAAGAGTTGTTCAGTGAGGATAATTTGAAGGTTCTTATGACAGGTCGTCTGGTAAATAATGAAAATTAGGCCTTTTACCAAAAAAGAGATTATCCCAGATTACATTATCAGTAGGCAGCGGTAGAGCCACCTCCATAAACGGGTGCGTGTGTGTTACTGTGCTCTCACTTAAGTTACCAGTTGCATATATTAATCAAATAGCACGACCCCTCCCCTGTTTTTCTATTACCTGTCCTACTTTGTGCTAATTTCCTTTCTCCTCCCCAACACCCCTTGCTTCACTGTTCTTCTTCAAGACATGGGATGGGGATTTGTCAAAGTCAATGAGCACTTTATTACAGTGAGAACGCGCTGTAATGAACAATTCAGCAATTTAATGAGATTCTGTAGATCTGTCTCCAGCCTGTCCATCAAGTTTCACTTCTATAAAGCACCCTGACACTAATCCTCTGGCATACCCAATCTCCACCCTGGGCTGAATATTAGATTCTTCCATGGTATATTGCATTACTAGTATAACCTCAGCAAAAATGATGAACTTAACTACACTTGAGGCAAAATAGCTGGTCTGATTTGATTTTTCTCTATTGGACTGAATATGAGGAAATCACTTATTTACTAAGATAAAGCAAAAACAGTTTCTTATTGCCGGCTGAATGCCTAAATTGATAATATTTATATGAGTCTTTTAATTCTTTCTTGAGGACCAGGTATAAAAAAAAGAAGTATTGCCTGCAGCAGAAACCAGCTTTTAAAATTGTACATTATAAAATTAGTAAACTTTAGAGAGGCAATTACAATAACTCTTAAGTGGACAGTATGGAATTTTTTTGACATTCAGACATCTGCACATTACCCACATTGATCTCTGGCAGTACCTTCAACTGTGCCACAAAAAGAGATAGAAGTCACAAGGATGCTTAGCCTCAGATCTCAATTCAGTTAGAAAAATTTAAATGCAGGATTCATTCCAAGTCTCTCTTTTTCCCCTGGGAAGTAAAGAAAATTTGGCTACTTCCCACTTTGAATTGACCAATTCAAATTCTGTCGATTTATGTTTATAGGGGAGAATTGCAGATAATTGAAATTCCTACCAAAAACACCTCCTCACCAACACTTTCAAGCTCTGTCTGAACAAACATTACCAGAAATACCCAAGAAGCAGCAAAAATGTATGACTTGCTTTTTTTTGTCCTTGTATTTTCTTTGTCAAGACAGTATAGAATAGTGACGTCAAGACAGTGTGGAATAGTAAAGAATAGAAATCAGTCCAAAAAAGGGCAGGTGTTGGCAGACTTAAATTTGAAGGTTGGCTCTGCTCTGCAACCCTGAGCAAGGCACTAATGCTTCCTTTTGTTTATCTGGTAGACTGGCCATTCTTCAGGCCTGTTGTCAATAAGTTTACAAAGAGCCTGGGATCCAGGCAGCCTTCAGTACACTGCAGCTCTTGTTATCCTCACTGTTGGAAGGAATAATGAAGAGGGAACTGATTAATGTAATACAAATAAAGAAATAAGGGAGAAAGTCATCAGGAAAATCATCAATCAGTAGAGTCAGATGCTGGATAATTAACAGCTACCTATGACTCTGTTTGGGCCAGAATCAAAGTACTCTCTAAATATCATTTGATAAGAGACCAGGAATTTACTGTTTCATCAGCTAATAGAAGACTTGAAATTTTCCCTTGTAGTCTGTACATAATTATTTTTCAAATGATTGTGAAATCTTGAAGGCCTGGTGCCCTAGAAGTAACAAAACAGCTAGCCAGTGCTTCAGAGAGTGGGATAGACCGACAGTGTGAGAGGAAGGGGGAAGATGGGCTCTATTTTCCACCGAGACTGTGTGGATTGTTCAAGGATAGTCACTGGGGATGAGCAGAAGAAGATTTAAATTGAATAATCAACTTCAAAACACAAAACAGCCTCCCATCCCCTAGACAAGGGAGTGACACAACGTAAAAAGAGTGCATGTCAGGCGAAAAGGCAGGGCTTAGGAAAATAGCAATGAATGCAAAATGAACTAAGGAGGGAGATTTTTCCACTGCAGGCAAGAAGAGCTTCATTTCATTCCAGCTCCAAGGTGCTCTCTGTTGCAACAATGAAATGTTTCTGAATTGTTTACAGGAAAGCCCAGAATTTATTCTGATTCCACTGGTCTCGAATATGCATATATATCACTTGACAATCCATTTTTCTCATATTCAGTTTAAGAAACAATTTTTTTCAGGGGAAAAAGCCCTTTGGCCCTTTCTGACGTGACCACGTTAGGTTCTGGGAAGCCACAGTGAGGGTCTCACTCACGAATCTCACCTGCAATTCCCAGAGCGAAGTTGCAGTCAGAGGAGGCCTCCGAGCCTTAAGGGCTAGTGTTCTCCAATCACTTGCCCATCAAGGGAGCGTGACTTCTCAAACTTCAACCCCATGAGGACCAAACTAGATAAAATAGTGGTCGTCACTCCTCAATCCTTTACCTTCTGCCTAGCGAGGACCGTGCAGAGCACCCTTACCTGCCAGATCTGCTCCTCACTCAGGGAGGTCAGGCGGTCGCTCTTCAGGACCTCCTGCAGCAGACAGTAAGGCAGCGTCAGAACGTCCTCCGGGCGGCTCTTCAGGAGTTCAGAGAGATGTTTCACTAAGAAATCAATCACCGCTTTCTCCAACAAAGTGAGGTTAAAGAGGTCAGCAAGTCTGTACAGATCCAAATAATTAAAGCTATTTAATTCCTGGGTGCCAAAAAATAAAAATGAAAAAAGATCTCTTAGAAATCAATCCACAAAAGAGCAGGCAAGAAATTCAGGTTGACTCACTAAGGTTTTTGTAACAGGGGTAGGAAAAATGGGACTGTTAACGAAAAAAAAAAAATCTCAATTCTAAGGCGTTGGGTAGAGAGAGAACTGCTGCTCTAGAATTCATAAGTTTTCCTCATTTTACTCCTTTTAAAACCTATATTCTTAAAGACATCTTAATAAAGGAAGTAAAAGGGTCTTCTGGTTTGACTGGCTGAAATGTTACTTTGCAACTTTTCAGAAACATTTTACTAATGAAGACAATTGATTTTTCTACCCTTATCATAATTTAGAGCTCTCTTTTTTCCTACTAAAGATATGTAAGGGCATAAACTGAGATTCATGATTAGATGACACAAAACTATATGAAGAGAGACTGACTCTGCTCTTTTTCCAAAACTTAAAACTCAGTATATCTTTGAGTAAAAACCAACCCTCACTAACTTAATTAAAACACAGAGTTTTACATGTAGGGTCTCAGAAAATGAGGACATCTCAAAGAAAAGGCTCCTGGCCCAAATAATTCTATATTGAACCCATCTAAGATTAATGATTTATAGTTACTCTTTGTTTTTCGTTAGCCTCAAACATTCAGACCACCAGTAGCGTTCTTTCCCACCTTTTCAAAGAGGTTGTTTTGGGGAAGTTCACCTGTCTCTACAAGCTCTTCAAACTCATAGCCAGGGCTCTACAATAACACCCCCAGAGACCAACGGCTTCCATGGAACCTTTGTCATTGTAACCCATGGACAATCAGAGTGGCCATGTACACTTGTTGACAGAAAATTTACATATTTCAAGTAGAATGAGAATGGACTTTGTTCTACTTTCCCCTTAGTTTTAACTTATAATCATTAATGCACAAGCAATATTTTCCAATAACTTAAGGAAGGTGGAATGTCATCAGGTAGCTCTTTTACTCTATTAATCTATTTAAGTAAATTTCGCCCTTTTCTAGTTACCTAAGGGTATTAAGAATTCTTTACTGAGGTGCATGTAGTTTGCATATCAGTAAACTGTATAAAGTGGAAGGTTGAAGAAAAAAGAAAACCCACTTTCACTGAAGCCATGATACCATAGCACACACTCCTCCTATTGGGGCAGACAGGCTCTGTGAGCTTTAAGCACAATCATTACTTCTTGTGCTTTTGGTTAAGACCATATGTAAACAAAGTAAGCACCAATAATGCTGCTTTTAAGGATTTCCACTAATGTGATGGAGGAAGATGGAAAGCAATGGTTAAATTGCACTAAATGCCCACCCTCAGTACTGTGGATAGGAAAAAAAATCATTGCTGCTTTGGAAAGAGTGCCATTATGTTTCTGGTTATAAAAAGTAACACATGCTCACTTCATAAAATTCAGAATATACAAAGTATGGAAAAGGAAACAAAAATCATTCATAATTTCACCATGCAGAGATAATCACTATTAATGTTTTTGTATACATATTTTTAGACTTTTTAAAAAGTCTTTTATATGTCAAAGACAGAGAAAACATAATTGCATTTCAGGCAAAACAAACCATCAGCCACCACAGGCACTTGGAGGCAGCCCAGGCTGGTAGAGAAGAGCAAGGGCCATGAAATCACTTGGTTCAGATCCAGATCTGACACTTACCACTGGCTGGACCTCAGGTCAGTCACTGAATCTCCTTGTTCCCCATTTACAAAATTGAGAGTTCAACTGGCTCATAGGGTTGTCATGGAGATAATGTATGAAAAGCAATTACCATAAAAATTTGGCACGTGGAAAATATACAATCAATACTTTAAAGAACAATAAAGTATATTTGAGTATTAGGTATCCGTAAACCATGATTCATCACTGATGCAAAGAGGTCAAAATGAAGAATGTGTCCTCTTTTGGTATCCAAGTCTTGAATAAGGTATACCATTAAGCCAGGGAAAGAAAGGATGGCCAAAGTAAAATCCATAGAATTGGGTTATAAAGTAATTGCATGTTAATGTTTCCCACATCTGTAATATTAACCCAAGCCTTTCTCCTAAGCTCTGAATTCATTTTTCCAACTATCTATAAGAGGACATCTTCTCTTGAGTATCCTACAGCCACACTGAACTTATCATGTCCAAACTGTACTTATTTTATGCAAATCTGCATCTTCTCCTGAATTCCCTCTCTCAGCAAATGGCCACATCTACATTCCTCCCTTACATCTAGCAATCACCAACTCCCATCTGTTCTTCCTGCTTAGCATTTCTTGTTCTGTCCCTTATCCTCTGTCTTGACTTCCTGCAACAATGTCCTAAATTACCATTCCTGCCTCCAGTATCAAACTCTCAATCCTCTCTTTTCACAAGAATCTGACCACATTGATCATCTGTTTAACACCTATGAATAGGTTCCTATTTCCTCGTGGGGAAAAGTCCAAAATCAGTAACATTGCACAGGGCTTCCAGGACCTGGACTCTGCTGATCTTCTCATCCTACACTGCAGCAACCCATCCATCCTGGCTTGGCTCTAGCCTTGACAACAACCTACACATTCCCATCATGTGCCAGGACTTCAGCAGGCATTGGCAATATAATGGCAAGCAAAAATTGGCAAGGCCCGGGCCTCGTACAGTATATAGTTTACTGGAAGGGAAAGCCAGCCATAAATCAAAAAAACTTACAAACAAATGGAAAATTATAACTGAGGTGAAAGTTACAAAGGGTAGAATTTAGAGCTGTGAATGTCCATAATAGGAGATTTGTCCTGGAGTGAAAAGTTAGTAAAGGCTTCCCTGAGAAGGCATATATGAAGCTGACAGCCGACTGAAGAGCATACGTTAACTTGGCAAAGGGTGGGCTGGGGATGTATCCTAACTATATTTTCTTATTTCTGTATTCTTGATGCTCCAATATCTGGGGTCTCACTGACTGGGAAGACACCACCCCTCCCAGAACTAGCCAATTCCTAGAGATAGCAAATGGCTTTACTCTGAGCTGCCTCCTCTATCTGGCACCTACACTCCTGGAGGCAATATTTCTCTGTCTTGATCATCCCAGGGCCAAATACCAGACAACCAGAGCCCGCCCCTCGACCCCAGAGCCCACTGAAACTATTCAAACTAGCCAGCTGTGAGCCTGCTTGCCCTGCCTCACCCCTTCCTTCCCGCAGAAACCACAGTAAAGGCTCCCTCTAACTTTTCCCCTTCACTCCCTCAGACTCCTTGCCAACCCTGGGGCTGCCTCACGTGGCCCTGCATGGTGCGGCCCGTGCCCTCCTCTTGGGAACCGTAAGTAACAAACTCTCTCTTTTCAATGGCAATTGTCTCCTGATCTGTTGGCCTCACCACAACTCAATAATAATAAAACCTACCTCTTAAAACAGGATGGTGGTGGGACTGCAGGGAGAATGCTCCAAGCAGAGGAAGCAGCATGTGCAAAATTCCTATGGATGAGAAATAGTATTTCCCTCGTTTGTCGTGTTTCCCTTCCCTGCACATCCTATTAATATATAGCACAGCCCCATTGTTCTCCATGTCACCCTCTCATTATTCCATTTATTTGCTAAATTTTAGCACTTATCACTATCTGTAATTACCTTCCGCATTTAGTTGCCTACTTGTTTATAATGTGTTTATCTCCTTCTGTTCAGCCCCCAATAAGTCAGTCTTAGGAAAGGAAGGACCTGCCTGTTTTGTTCACTGTTGCATCCCTGGAGCCTAGAACAGTGCCAGGTACATAGTAAGGGCTCAAGCCAGCCTTGCCGAATGAATGAACCATTTCACCTTTTCAACTTCCCTGGCTCAGGTTAAATTGACCACTTCCTCCCTCCTGCTTCTACCCGGCCCTCTGCAGGTTTCTAGCTTATCACTTGACACTGTAAGTGCCTTTTGATTGCAGATCTGTCTCCCTCTATCAAATCTAAGCTCCTTGGTAGCAAGGATTATGTTTTACTCTTCATGTGTCCCTGGTATCCAGTAGGGAGCAGATGCTCAATACACGTGTGTTCAATGAAAGAATGTCCATGAGCTTTTCCTGTTTACTTGTAATTCAGCAAACCAGAATAGCCCACGTCTTTCCAACATGTCTATCCAATTCTGAACATCATCCAAATCAGGTCATTTTTCACACCTCACAGGCCTCCCTCATCTTCCCTTTCTCTTTCTGGCCTTCTTACACATACACACAAAGGCAAAGCCAGTGGTCATTCAGTTTTCTGAGTGGAAAATTGGTCATAATGACTCAAGTTCAAAGTGTTAACAGACAAGTGGAATATAATCATTCTTCTGTGAGAAAAAAAATTTTCAATCTACCTCAAATTTCTTTTCCAGTTCAAGACAGAATTATTTCCTCTATCAATTGGCTACTCAAATCAAAGTATTTTAATACCTTTTCAAATGATACTTTGTCCTAAATATGAGATTGTCTCAGTTCTCCCATATTCTATGACTTAAAAATCCAAGTACCCAGGTAGAGGCCATGGTTTTAAATGGAAATTATAGCTCAGCAACAAGAAACTCTCTTGAGTAAAAAAAAATCTTTCTCTTTTTTTCCTAAAAAGGTTTCATTTCTGTCACACTGCTTCTCACTTGAAATTTAGTTTTTATTCAGAATTATGGTGCATACATTGTTGTTCTTTGGGGAATATTTTAAAATAGTATTTATTTTCTGTTGGTTTAGGGCTATTTGGCTTCTCCTTTTCCTTCTATTTGTTTCTTATAGTGTGAATGACAAGTTAAATAACAGAAGAAGAGCCATAAAATGTGTCCCCAATATTCCACTAGCTATGGAATAAACATCAGTTTTTCAAGTTCAACAATTCTTAAACTTTATATATTCCCCAAACTCGTCTTTCTGTGTGGCCTGTTCCCCTAATTAGATCCTTAAAATGGTTATTCCCGAGATTAACTACTGAATGTGGTAGGGCAAAGAAAACATGAGAAAGGCAAATATGATCTTATTTTGGGTTATACTCAAATGTAATTTGCTTGGCAAATTATCCAGTGGGTAGGACATCAGTGGAGGAAGTAGGGCAGTTTGAAGGCTGTGTTGACCCTGTGGCCTGTCTACCACTCTCTCAAACCAGGGGCAGCAGCAAGAGAATGATGGCTCTCGGCCTCTGTGATGTCCCTGGTGGATCTCATCTGAGTAGAGTGATTGGCCATTGACTTTGAAGTGTCTCTCTGTATCTCAGTTAAGCAGGTGCTAATAATAAATGACCAACATTCATACAAGAAGTATTTTATAATGTGGAGTACATTTAAGCCTATCCCTGAAATAACGTCACTCAGACTCACTTGTACTCTAAGAAAAGCATGTAGCCTTTTAGCTAGGGTCTGCAAATTCACTGCACATAATCCACAGCCTCGCTTGTATATGCCACAGCCAAGAGCTATGTCTTGTGTGCCAACACCACCACAAGCTGAGAGTCAATGATCTATATTTCTGAAACATAGTCTATCTTAGTTTTGGCTACACCCATGGCTCCTTGGCTTGTTGGTGACCCTTTGCCTATCCAGCATTGCAATTTAATCATGTCCCTGGCACAGAACTTGTACAGAACACAGAAAATATTTGTTGTCACGTGATTGCATCTACTGTAGACTATTCCTAGTATCTGTCCACAAACACTTTGCCTCAAATCTAGGAGTCCTTGTTAAACTGACAAGATTCAGCAATCTGATGGAGATGCTTTCTTTGACTTACCACTATGAATACCTGTGCCTTAATAACACCTAATTCTCTTGTTGCCTCATCTAGTTCTGAGAATGTCGCTGATTTGTGAAAGAAAAACAAGCGTCAACGTGTACTATCAGTATAGAAAACTATGACTTAAGTTGAAGATAGTAAAATTCTCTCAAGATTGAAATAAGAGTAATGCCATTTTGAAAAATGGGAGATTTTTCTGGGTAATAACACTGAACAGATCTGGTTATTTTAACAATGCTATTTCACTGACATAATTATAATCTTTCATTTCCAATTACTGATGCCCTTCACTGAGACACCCCCCCTTCAAAATGTCACCCAATTATCACATGTCAATACTACAGATGAAGTTGGTCAAGAGACATGGTTTCTATGCATGTAATGGCACACATGAAACTTGAAGTTCTAATGTAAAATGGTGACATCACATTTCAAGGATTCTTCTAAATGAAAGGTCATCATTGATATAAAAGTCAAGAAATTATCTCTTTAAAACCACTCCCAAATCTATTTCAAATAGCCTGAGAAACCCAATCTTCATAAAAAGTACTATGGTTTGATTTTTAGCAATGTTAACTCAAAGTGAAATAAAAAAACATTGTATCAGCTGCTTATAAGGACCAAGTACAAAGTAGGATGTACGTATGAGGCCCTTCATCACGGACTAAATTCTATGGCCTCCCATTTCAAGTCTCCTGTCACCTACCAAATAAGCTTCCCACCAAGCTATTCATGCATGTAGTCTTTCAGCTATTAAAAATGCTCCTAGTAATAGTAAAAAGTAGGTTTTGAATCTTATGCTTTTCGTATCCTACACAATACCAACCATAATGCCTTTTTCATAGATTGTAATTGAAAAATATTTGTTGGAATATGAATGGAAAAAAACAAGTTATGAGGCACATCTATGACTTTACATGGAAAGAGGAAATGATAGCTTGGTTATAGATATGACTTCATAGTTGGGCAAAATGTACAGATTTCTCACACTTAACTGAGAAAAGTGCTCTCAAGTGTTGGATCTGAGCTTAAGAAATTCTCTTGTGATGCTAACTAGGTATTAGGTTTTTCATACAATTGGTAAATATGGTGGAAAGCCCACCTGTGGTGCCAGATATATGAGGCCTGGCTTCCACAGCAAATCTTGGGTCTTCTTACTTTCCACATGTTAGATTTTTCTCCCCTCTTCCTGGAATGTTGAAAAAGTTGTTTACTTCTTTATTTAGTAATGATCAAAAAAAATAAATGTCCATACTGTTTGCCAAAAATATATCAAACATTATCAAGTAGAAATGAATTCTCATAATTTTCCTTTAGACCATAAGGAGAACTTTGAGACTCTTTTTCATGAACAGTTGTTATTTGTGAAGCATTTAAATACATTGTTTGATTCAACAGACTTTAAAAAGCTTATAAAAAAGGGGAAGTTCTGCAATATAAATGCTCGTCCCCTTCTGAGGGATAACCCGGATTAGATTCCATTTCCTTGGAAAGGCAGGCCACTCCAGCTTGAAGGACTTTTCCCTCCTGTGACTTTTAATTGCACTAGTTACCTGCATCATTTGTTTGACCCTTTTCCCTCCAGCTGTGCATAAAGGTGCAGAGAGTATCTTTACTTCTTTCGATCTTCCTCTCTGTCTTCACAAAGTGGCAACTTAGCAAATTTTGATTGATGTATGGTGGGTAGGCAAGAAAAAATATCATACTTTTAAAAATTCAAGTTTTATTGCTTTTATTTTTTGTTTGCAATAAAAACATAGATTCTCCTGCTCCTCTAAAATATTTAAATATTTTTAATATTTTGAAGTACAATTTATTAAATATTTTAATATTTAAATAATTACATTAAGGTATATGCCTAGAATGTTAGCTACAGTGGAGCTAAATATGGCAGCCTAGAGAGAGAAAAAACAAAAAGCTATTGCCTGAACTTTTCATAACTGTATGCTATTTTTAGGCTGCCATTCAATATCAGGTGTACTGGCATCTTACTCCTTATGACTCAGAAAAATTATAAGTTCAACTCATTGTGCATATTTATTAAGTTTTCTAATTTTATATTATCCCTGTCTGGGTCATAAGTTGTGGGGACAAGGCACTGGTGACATCTTTAGTTTGGAGTTGTAAGAAAAGCACATGATTTGAAACTGACCTATCTGAATGGCTTCAGCAAGTGGTTTACCTCTTCAAGTCTAATTTTGTCATCCAAAAATTAGAAAAAGTGACACGGCATTCCATATCCGTGACAAGGATTCCCAAAAATGTATGTAAAGTGCCTTCAACATAGTAGATGCTCAATAAACAGCAGTTACCATCATTACTATTATTCCCTTTTACTAATGCTGTTAATAATGCTTAAACTACAGCTTTGCATAGTTCATAAATTTTATTCACTGATTGGGTAAAGTGAAGAAAACACTGAATGTCTGATATGGACTTTGTTTTTCTAAAAGTATCAACACAAATCATAGTTGTCATGTAAAATCATTCATTTCTTTTGTACTTGAAAAAATACTTCACCAAAGATAAGCAAGAAGAACAGATTGAGACATTCTACTGGACTATAAGCAAGTACGTGTTACTATAATATACTCTGGTTCCCAAGCTCTATATTACTCATAGCAGAAAAGGCACACAGAGAAATCTAAGGATGGGGGAGCAGCATTTCTTTATGACCTTATTTGAAAGATAAACTCCTTGGGGAAATACAATTTATTCAGATTATCAAGACCCTGCTGTGCAAATCTACAGTCTGGGAGTACACTATGGAGATCAAAAAATATTTACTTTATTCTGTTGGGTATAAAAGCTTTTAATGAATGCATAATTAAGACAAGAAAGTATATACAGCTTTAGAAATTCCACTGCTGAGCCAAGCCATTAATATCCAAGGCACCATACCCGGTTGTGATTCCACCTGTTTCCTATTTTGATTACAACCTAGTTATAAATCAAGGTATTACTAGACTACCCAACCTGGTGCTGGAGGAAAGAATTGTGCTCCAAAAGCAGCGGAAGCAATGAAAAGGGCGCTGGTGAGGCTGTGCGGTGAGGGGTTGGCCCTTTGGAACAGGTTGAAACAAACAAACAAATAAACAAAATCCAAACCTTTTAATAGCCTTGGGATGAATCACGTAGGAAAAAAGTTATCATGTTTATCATGTATGTAAAGAGATCTGTGAGTTTTCTCAATACTAACTTAGAGTTGATAGGATGAAGTCTAATTGTTATAGAAGAAAAAATGAGCAATTCATTGACAATGCAAGCCAGATTACTTGTGATATGGTAAAATTATGTAAACCCAGATATTTTTATATGTATAAATATAGAGAGAGGTATAGGTATATTTCATAAACAAATAAGTAAATATGTCTGGACAATGACATGTAACCACATATTCATATACTGATATAAATATGTAAATGATACAATTTAACTGAATAAAAACAAAGTATTAGCAGCAATTCAAAAAATATAAGAAAAAACCCAGCATGCTCTAATTTTTGGAATCTTGGAAGGCCTATTTAAATATATTTGTGCTGTATAAGAGAGGAATAGTACAATTAGGTTACTGGTACATTTTCATAATCAATTGTATGCATAATATCTAAGGCTCATGAATAATTTTATATTGTTCCTTGGGAAAGTCTCTAGTAAACTGCAAATCTAGTAGGGAGGAGGCACAGAAACATAGCCATTTCATCGACAACTAATTATTCTGGCCCCAGTCACTATGTGCTGCAAAATGCTGTTTCAAAATTTACTAAAGCTGACTCAGCACATCAGAAGAGTACCAATGAATTATGGACTATATAGGGGAAATTAATGTATACGTTTTTCCCTTAATTGAAAATAGTCTATCTGGGCAACTAGGGTTTTAAAACTAAAATCTCAATAACTACAAACTTTTTTGAACTATGGGAGGCAAAATAAGTTTAAATTTTTTAAAAAGGATAGCAGAGTATAGAAGTAATTATGATATATTGCCTTATTTGCTCTAGTACACAGAGTGCTGAAAATAAGCCCAAAACTTCAGACTTTAAATGATACTTCAGTATGTCAATCATAACTTAATAGTTTTAGTTTTAATCCCTCAGTTATCTACACAGACTATTTGTCTTAATCATTATTATAAATAAGAGTGAAGATTGGAGGGATTTTTTTGTCTCAGATCTGCATTGTTTTGGCCTTTTATATTTTGCACGCTTGTAAGGATACATAACATCGACATTTTTAGAAGTATAAACTAGGACTGGTTCAAATTCATCTAAATGTGATGACACTTTCAAAATTTGGATATCAGTGATTTACTAGTCAGGTACTTGATGAAAAGCAGTGTGGCAACAGCATCTAGAGTAGGAGTCCTCAACCAGTGCTCTCCAGCACAGACATGAGCATCCCATGGAAACTTGTTAGAATTCAGATTCTCAGGCCCTCCCCAGACCTCCTGAATCAGAAACTCTGGGGTAGGGCCCAGTAGTCTGTTTTAACCAGCCATTCAGGTGATTCTTTGCATGGTCAAATTTAAGAACTATTGATCTGGAGTATGCATGTGAGTGAAGAATGGAATGACTCTATCCCGCATAAATGTATTCCTGCAGCAAAGTAACTGTATGACGCTAGCCCCTCATCCCTGCCTCTGATGTGGGCAAACATTACACTGAATGTGTGGGGCTGAGGCCAGGGTACCTGGAGCTGAGTTCATGACACAGACAGGCAGTCATTTCCTAGAGCCTGTAGCATGTGTCCCTGGACGTGAGTAGGAAGAAAGTTGGTAGCCTGCTCCAAATGATACTTATGAGACAGTGAGAAAAGGGTGGAGAAGTCTGGGAAGGAAAGCAGGAAGAAGTGGATAGCATTTTCCCAGTAAGAAATAACTTATAACTTACATTTTATTCTTTTAAACAAATGCACTGTTTCTGTTTCCCTTAGTCAGGAAGCATAGAACACCATGCAACTTTATAACAAAAAGTTCTATCACAGAGAGCTCTCATGGTGCATGCAGAAGGAATTCAATCAAACAATACGTGTTTCTAAGTACCTACTATGCACTAGAGCTAGAAAGGAAAGACTTTTCCAATTGTTTCTGTATACGAGGATGGGGCAAGATGTTTTATTTGCAGGAAGAGCAGAGGAAATGATAAAACAAAACTTCTTATCTACTAAGTGTCAATACCATATAATGTGTCGCTTTTGTCAAAGCATTGACTTTATTATTTATTAAAGTACAATTTCAGTATGATGTTTTCACATTTCAGAAGCAGGGAGAAAGTGATGGCTCATTTAATTATTTGTGACTTTTTAAAAACAATGTATGCATTCCTATAAAATCAAAGAGATGTGGCTGAGAGAGAAAAAAAACCTTCTATAGAATGGTGATTATTCCCCCAAGTTTCAGCAAAGGACTTGTCTAATATGTTGTTGATTCGAATAAGGTAGTAAAGTTGCTAAAATTTCTAGAAACAAGGGAAGAGGAGCCAGGGGTTGGGTAGGAGGATAACTGGAATTAATAGAGGAATTCACAAGTGAAGCATTGCATTATATTGGCTCTGGTTTCTAGGTCACCTACTGGTGTAGGATACTGTGTTGTAGGACAGCAGTCCCCAACCTTTTTGGCACCAGGGATTGGATTCATGGAAGACAATTTTTCCACGGAAGGTGGGGGGAATGGCAAGTGATGGGGAGCAGCTGTAAATACAGATGAAGCTTCACTCACTCGCCCACTGCTCACCTCCTGCTGTGTGGCTTGGTTCCTAAAAGGCCATGGACCAGTACTGGTCCTCGGCGTGGGGGTTGGGGACTGCAGTTGTAGGATACTTTGTGTGCACTATCTCACTGAGTCCTTCAACACCCCCAAGAGGTAGATTGTATATAGGGTACCATATCTGTATTTCACAGATGAGGAGTGGGGGCTAAAGGTTTAAGTAACTTGCCCAAGGTCACACAACTTTGGGACATGAACTTATACCATGGGGAGATAGATAAGTAAATAAACACACACAATACAGTATGATCAGCCTCCCAGAAGACTGCCCATAATTAAGAAGAGGAGGGAAATCTAACTCCAACTGGGTGGATTGAACAGGCAACTCTGGAAGAAGAGATAACACATGAGCCAAGCACTTGAAGGTGAATAGGAATTCAGAAGGTGACAAAGTGAGTTAAAAAGAATGCACAGAAAAGGCGGCTTCATACAAAGCGGTTTAGGTACAGGGAAATGCACGAAGTTCACAATGACTGTGGCATAGCACGTGGGTAGTAAATTGTTTAAAAAAAAAAAAGGCTCAAGAGATAGGAAGTTTCATAATAAAGACAGGCCCTGTGTGCCAAATTAACAGGAATAAACCTTATCCTGAAGGCTACGATGAGCCACTGAATAACGAATGATTTTAAGCAAGAGTGTGACATGATCAGTTTTTTTTTTTAAATCAATCAAATAGAATTTTTCTTGGATTTTAAAAAAATTTTCAAAATCAATCAAACAATTTTGGAGGAGGTGCTGGTGTGGGGCAAGAGTGAAGGCAGGTTCATCTTTTAGCAGCAAGTTTCTTCAGTCCAGGAAATAAGCAATGAGGACCTGAATTAAGACAGTGGTAATGGAAAGAGAGAGAATGACAGATATTCACAAGTCAAGGGAGTAGAGTTGAACGGTCTTGGTGTCAGTGTACGGGGGTCACAAGGAGATGGGAGATTCTAGGATGGCTCCTGGTTTCCTGGCTTGGGTTCACACACAGAAAGGTCGTGTGCCTGAGGAATATCCAAGAGGAAGTGCAGACTAGGCAGCTAGCTCGGAGATGACAACACAAGCTGTCCTTGGGGTACAGGAAGAATAGGGTACATTGTGGAGACAAGAAACAGAAAGGACCAGGTTGGAAAACTAGTCTGCAACCAGGAGATGGGAAGCTAGCTTGGATTTTAGGGGAAAAAATTGTTTTGTGGGTGAAATAACTTAAATGGTATAATATTGATTAGCATTAGACTACAGACAGGGAGCCCAGTTGAGTTATTGCAGGAAAGTCCGGGAAAAATAATGCAGACCTGAATGATGTCAATGACAGTGAGGAGAAAGAGACGGCAGCAT
This sequence comes from Daubentonia madagascariensis, assembly GCA_023783475.1. Taxonomy (NCBI): domain Eukaryota; kingdom Metazoa; phylum Chordata; class Mammalia; order Primates; family Daubentoniidae; genus Daubentonia; species Daubentonia madagascariensis. Next base: position 42,940,568 of record JAKFHU010002080.1, on the reverse strand, counting down.
ACTGGAGAACTATTTAAAACGCTAAACCAATAAAATTTAGTGGAAGTCATAAGGTCACAGGGGAGTGTAAGATTACACCAAGGTTTCTGGTTTGGTGACTGAAAGATGATGCATGAAAGAGAGTGATAGTGAGCAGAAGAGAACACCCCCACAGAGCCTCTGAGCCCCAAGGAATAGTCACGGAGCTAATGGAAAAAGAAGAGCTTGTGAAGCAACTGAAAAGGAGCAGGAGGAGAACTAGGAGAGAGGCTTGGGAAAGAGAGGTGCAGGAGAGAAAGGAACCACCTATGTCAAAATGCTGTAGAGGGCTCACATTAAGACACCACAAAAGGGGCAGGCATGGTGGCTCATGCCTGTAATCCCAGCACTTTGGGAGGCCAAGGCAGGAGGATTGCTTGAGGCCAGGAGTCTGAGAACAGCCTGGGCAACATAGCAAGACCCTGTCTCTACAAAATATTTTTAAAAAATTAGCCAGGCACAGTGGTGCACGCCTGTAGTCCCAGCTACTCGGGAGGCTGAGGTGGGAGGATCACTTGAGCCCAGGAGTTTGACACCAGCTTGAGCAACATATTGAGACCCTGTCTCTACAAAAAAAATTTAAGCAATTAGCCAGGTGTAGTGGCACACACCTGTAATCTCAGCTACTCAGGAGGCTGAGGCAGGAGGATCGCTTGAGTCCAGGAGTTTGAGGCTGCAGTGAGCTATGATCACGCCACTGCACTCTAGCCTAGGCGACAGATCCTGTCTCAAAACAAAAGGCTCGCTGCAATTGACAACTAGGAGGCTTCTGTGACCTTTGTCGTAACAGCTTTTGAGAAGTAATGAAGTCAGGAGACTGAGTTCAATGGGGCTGAAGAATAAGTAGAAGGTAAGGAAGTGCAGACCCTAGGCACAGTTTGGTAGTGAAGGGAACGAGAGCAGAGGGGTAATAAGAGATAAAGAAAAGTTTCTCCCACTATTTATAAACTGAATGGAAAGTGCCAGTGGAGTAGAGAGAACAAACCACAGGAAACACAGGAAGTAACTGAAAAAATGCAATAAGGAGCAGAAAGGTGGTTTAGTTTCAGAGAACAGGGCAGACATTTCACCACGAGTGGAAATAGTTGCAGGTAGAAGGTGGGTGGGAGGATGATTATCTCAAATAAAACATAGATTTTCTTTTAACCTAATTTCCAAGTATTAATAATGAAATTAAGGAGAATTATGTTTGTTCATTTTGTTTACTGATTCCAAAACACTCAGTGTTTTAATAAAACACTGGAAACACTTTTTTTAAGAAGAAAAATATATGCTGAAAGTGATTTTAAAATTTCCCAGCTAACAACAGTTAGCTTAGAATTGAAATTACTAATATTAGAAAAATCTTTCAAGATAATCTTTCCCCTCTTTCAAAAGTCACAAAGAAAATACAGTCAACCCTAGATTGCCCACACAACAAATTAAAATGCCAAAATGACTTCCCCTGCCAGCCAGTGTACCTCTGGGCTGTCACTTACCGACACCCTTTACTGTGGGCTTGGGGAATAAAAGCCAACATAATAGCATATGAAAAAATTAATTTGGACCCTAAAATGGCTACTACAGATCTTATGATGCATTTCAGAGCCAAATATGAATGATATTTGGCAAATATGATATTTTGGATTATCCATGCCAGACAGAAAATATTCTTGATTAGAACAAATAACTAGTAGTCGACTATGCTTTAATAGGTCTGATACATTTCCATCCTTTTTGATCATTTTCACTGATTAAAAATAATCCAAAATATTAAACCATTTGTAATACATTTTCTAAACTTTGTACTTTAACTTTCTCCAAACACAAGAGTATCTCCTCCAGTGAACTATGGAATGGCACTCAGTTAGTGCATTTGATTATGAGTATATTAAATATATATGTTGGTATAATCATATGTCTTCTCTAATGTGCAAAAAAAAATGGCTCAGTATTGGAGAAAAATGAGCATGAGTTATAACTTCTCAACCTTGAGGATAAATTCTTCTATTCAGAACACCCATGATACATTATGTATTTAGGCAATACTGTTAATTTAATAATTAAAATTATAATAATACATTGTTTAGAAGAGATAACCTCCTATAAGTCACTGTATCATTACTCAGTTAAAAATTGATAATCTATTATAATACTGTAAAATACATAAGCTCCTCAGTGTCAAATTTAATCCCCATAGAAAGTATTTTCAACTTAACAAAATATTCAATGAGTAAAACTAATGGAAGGCTGGTAATATATTTTTCTTACCATAATATAAAATTTCAATATTTAAAAAGCAGAGAAAAATTACTGAGTGGAGGCACCTGTCCATCCGTCAATACATACTGAACTCCCACAGTGTGAAGGAAGGGGGGGTGAGATATAAATTGGTATAAGGCATGACCCTGGCCCTCAAGAGCCCCACAGTGTAGCTGGGAGTGATAGAAGACATTTTCCAACCACATTAAACTATGTTCAGAATGATGCAAAGGCAGCACTCAGATACTTTCGGGCTGAAAGTATTTCAAGGATCAAGTGCTTCTCAAGGTTGAAACTGGAAAAAATATTTTCTTACTAAAATCCCCATTTTTGCAAAAAAACAAAAAACAACAAAAAAAATTACCCATAATTCTCCCTAACCCACTCATGAGAGAATAACGTTCTTTAAACCTTTGTACCTTCACTGAAGAGAGAAAATGACTAATTCTCACGGTAGCCCATTTAGTGTAAAACTTAATGAAGACAAGGGATGCTGAATAAACATCAGTCACAGAAGAGATTTAGGGCAGGGGCCACTTCCTCCCTCCCATTCCCTTTACGTTCCTTCTTGGCTTCTGAATGATGAATAGTAAGAATTTGGGCTTTGCTTTACTAGATGATCCACATGTGCACACCATAAACAGAACAACACCTTCAATCTGGGGAAATGATCTTTCATGCTTGCAAAAGCAGAAAACAAAACCAATGGAACAAACCCCCCTCTCTGTTTCCCATACAGTGATAAAATGCTCTTCCTACAGCCCTTGCATCCCTTTCCTCTCACATCCCAGCAGTCTCCTCTTGCAGATCACGTCTTTCACATAAAAGTGCTAAACTAATGCCGCTTAATGACAAATTAATGTCCATGAATAAAAAATACACCTCTAATAGCATAGAGTAATTTGCCATTACAATATCATCATTGGACATGCCCCTGGTTTAATACGATGTATTTAATTCATAACCTAATGAGTGATATATAAAAAGAGGGAGATGAACCTTGCAATTACATTTATGTGAGACTGTCACCTTATTTGTAAAACCTTAGAGTCATTTACATTCAAATTAGAACAAATGAGTGATTTCACAAAGTGTGCTGATAAATGACCACAGCAGCCCAAGACAAAACTGTATTTCCTGTGAACACATTAACAGTTTCCTATTATTTGTTAAAAATTACAATGTATATTGCCCAGTGTGGTGTGAATAATGACTTTTTTGCTGATTAGGTCAGAAGAGTAATATGTAGCAAAATAAATAATTTTTCTTTTCATTTTTTCTGATTTTTGCTTTAAATTAACTACTGAATTCTGGTGGATTCACACTGCCACCTGCTGTCTAGGAACAGATACTAGACACACATTCCTATCAAAGGGAGTTTATGTATTCACTACTTTGGTGGTTCTATACAAAAAGTCTACGTGAGTCTTTTCTCAATATATTTAAATTGCATATCATTATAAAGACTGTGATACTTAGCGAACAGAAAGAACGCTTGTTAATCAAACAATAGGATATATTATTTGGGAAAGGTGGTATAAAATGTACAAACTTTGGTTGGTTTGTTGGAAAGCTAACTATAAAAAAAGACATCTTCAGCAAAGCACCTGGCCCCTAATGCACCACTTTCAGGGGATGCAGCACAAAGTCCAGTTACCAATACCTCTGATCTTATGGAATTGTGCATCAGCAGAGGACGGGGTGTGTGTGTGCGCGCATGTGTGTGTTTGTTTTCCCCACCCCTCCCCCTTAGTACAATCTAAAGGGGACTGAAAGGCTCTGCCTGCCTCCGAGGATCTCCACCACCTACTCTCCTCCCTGAACGGCAAGTCCCAACATGAAAAGTCTGCCTTAGGGTCCAGAATAAAGCGGGCCAGGAAAGGCACTATGGCAGGAGATGAGGCTAGGGAGGGACAGGCCTGGCCTTGGAGATGAAGCTAAGGACTTCTGTAGGTGAAATAATGCACCTGAATGATTATCACAGGAGCTAACATGAGTTTCCAAACCTGATCAACATCCTAGTTCTGAATTCAAGTTTCTCCAACCATGAAAAGAAAACAACACCCACTGACTTAGCAGAGCGGGAGTGGGAGTCCCTACAAAACACTCAGCATTGACAGGCCCTCAATAGATGCTGAGTCACTTCCCTGGGAAAGACAGTGATGCTCTGGGGACTAAACCTTGGCATGGATTGAAGCTAGAAACAAGCAGACAGCTTAGGAGGATATTATAACCTACAAGCAAGAAAGGTGAGAGCCTAAAGAAAGGCAAGACCCCCTACCTTCCATCAATTAGCATCACCTTCATTGTCTGTTCCCCACTTTTTTCCATAAACATGCTCTGAGAGCCTGTGTGAAGGCCTCACAGCCTACAGGGCTAATTCAATAGCTGTCCTCATTGACACAGGGGCATTGCTCCTGCAGTTTGGGGTCCCTGCCCTCAGAAGCCCGCCAGAGGAAAAGCAAGAGAAAGGAGCCCACACAGTGGCCTCAAGGTGTCCCTTTCCTTTTCTGGGGGGCAGGAACAGCATCTACATGTGTTCAGAGGATCTTCAGGCTGAGGCAATAGCTGATGGCCAGGGAGGCTCAGGGAGCTTCCACAAACAGTTATCCTTGGACACACTTCATAGTAAGCAGTGGTATTGGTGACAGAAGGTATTAGAGCAGGGTCCACCCTTCACTCCTCTGGCAGAGAAACCAAAGAAATGATGGCAATTTAAGAACAACAAAACAATACCTGACATCTTAGTGAGGAGAATGGTTTCAAAAACTCCTAGCTGACAAAGTACCACCTAAGGATGGAGAATATATTAGCACTGATTGACGGGGCACAATCTCTTAAACATTGGAAATTTTTCACTTAAAGAATTATTTTTATATACTCGATAAAATGGTCTCATATGAAATTAAAAATCATTTGAGCAATATTGCCAAAAAATAGCAAATAGGTATAGACTGCGTCAAAACATAAAAGAAGAGTAAGCCATTCTGTGATTTTTATAATCCTAAGAGAGAAGCAGGGTAGATATTTTTAAAAGGCTGAAATAATGAAGGGTTCTACATATACATGATTTTGGTACTTATATAGTCCAAGTTTCCTTCTATAAGTTTGACATCTTGCAACAATCACAGATAAAAAGAAAAAGTAAAGTTACACAAGAGAATGAAAGGAAAACATATTTGTGAAAAGACAGTGAAAGTTTCAATCACTATTCAAGAAGCCTGAATAATAACTGTCCACAAAATATATCTGTATGCAAGCTACACTTTTACCTCAGCAAAATAATGAAATGTAAGAGTTAAATTCCAAAGTGCAAACGTCACTTAATATCTCAATAAATTCATCTGATGGGACAGGAGAAAATACCCATGTACTTTTGATGTTCACCTGGGATTCTCATTTATAGAAAATTATAGGTATAGGTATACACACATACACATGTATATACACACTACTCATAATATGCATCATGTAACTAACACTATAACCAAACTTGTATCAACATGCATCACTGATTATTATCTGCCATGGAAAATGTGAATCAGGTGATGATGCGTAAAGCTCAAGTTGCGATATTTGATGTAGAAATGTCAAATAAAAGTAATTTCAATTTCACAAGTCAAACACATACTTTTGAAGTCTTATAACCTTTCTATGTGATTCCCATTTGCTACTGGCAGAAAGGGATTAAAAACAGCTTTCCCACACCACCTAATAATATTGAAGGGAAAAGAAAGGAACATGAGATAAAAATAGTTGAACATTTACTGTTAGATTAAATGTGCTGAGATAATGATAAAAATTTCATATGCTGTATTTGAATTGCTCCTTAGGTGAACAGGGCTGACATTCCTCACACTATCTCCCTGGGAGGCACTGGTTCCTATTTCCCAGGGTCGCTAGGAAGATTAAATAAGACGCTATACGAGGAAGAGCTTTGTGAACTACCTAATGGGTAACAGAAGTCAATGATACAGGAAATATTTAAAATTAGAGAAAAGGATTAGAAAGGAAAATAAAGTAATTGGGCAGGAAAACAAAATCTTTCTGTCCACTAATATCACGTCATATGCACAACGATAGTGGAATTAAATTGTGTGGATTTATTATTTCTTAAAATTAATTATCACTGTTGTTATAATGCTACAATAAATGCAAGTGAAAGTGACACCAGTGGGGGAAATGGGAGGATCCTAAAATTGGAAATTAGTTCTTAACTCTCTGTAAAGTCAAAGAGCCTCACAGCCATGCTATCTGCCTAAGATGCCCCATATCTCCCTACCTAACAAATAGTTTTCATCCAAGAAGAAAAATAGTCTTTGGAATCAGAAAAACCTACCACTCACCAGCCATATTGCCTCAGACAAGTTGGATACATTTCAAATCTCTGATTTTTCATACATAAAAATGTGCAAAGTTGTTGTAAGGACTGAACGTGAAACATCTGTGAATACACGGTCGGTGCTTGGTGTACAGAAGTTTTCTCTCCCTCCCTCTCATGGAGCCTTTCCTGACCAGCCAGAAAATCAGGGGAAAAAGGCACAGATCATTCATCCCTTCTCCAGCATATACTGCCTGGCAAGTTCACGTGGTAATTAATCATATATGACTTTGTGATATATTAGCTACTGTTACTAAAATCTTCAACAACTACTGAACTTGTCTTGCATTTGTGGTTATTTCTGAAACCAGACAACATTCTTTCAGACCAGACCCCGTCCAGCGTCATCTCTCCAGGACCCCACAGGGAACCCTGTGTGTGGCTGTTGAGTTAATCTGCTGCCCCAGGGTCGTAGGGACCTACGGTAGGCAGGGAAAGTGGAGGAAAGCACCCACTTCTGTGATAGGACACAAGAGCTGCAGCTGCCCTCCTAGGAACCTCTCAGCTTGCCTCCCAGAGAAATTCTACCAGAGGCCACAACCACACACATCCCCATTTTACCTGTCATTCAGCTCCAGTTGGTGGGGGACAGCTTATGTGTGCAGGGGAAAGGAATGTGAAGGGCATATTAGCAGAATGCAAGCTCACATACCTGGATGAGATAGTGGGAACATAAATTGAGAAGCTCCAACAGCTGTAGGTGACTGCCAGCTGCTAACACATCCTGGATCACGCCTGGCTCCAACAGAATCTGTTTTGTTTTTTAATAAAAAGAAAACTATCAGTTAAATCTAAAAATTAATATGGTATTGCTTAGTATGTAAATATACCATACTATATTTAAATTTCTGCTTTACATATTCTACCTGGATTAATACTGCTCCTTATTACGGAAGTCAGTTCTCCTCTTTCTGTTCTGATTAATGAGCTGTGGCCCTCACTCTAACAGCTGAGTTTTCTCCTTACTGTGTGGGCTGATACTCATTTCCTGTATGTAAAGCTCTGCACTTAAACACTTATTTTTTTAGGAGGATATGGACATTCTCAAAGAACAATATAACCCTGTTAAAATTCAGTTTGTAATGTAATGTCATAAAATATAAAAGAAAGGAGTTTTAGTTTTTCAAAGTATATTTCAGAATTTTGCTTTTTAGTAGATCACAGAAACAGTATGGTCAACAGGTATTTTAGGGAAAGGGGCTATGTTTCTCCTTGCCATGTGCGACCAGAGGTGCGTACTATTTCATTTTATTTCTAAGTCCTGTAACAGTAAACTTCAACCACAAACTTTCATTTTCCTCTTTCTCAGTCTCAGATTCTCTCATCCTTTCTATTTAAAATAAAGGATTTACAAATAGCATTTGCAGAAAACAAAGACATCACAGAGAAGAAAAGCCTCCCAAGGATCCTGGTGATAGCAATTCTTCACCCTTTTCGCTTAAGTCTAACTATCTGCCTACTGCGGCCAGCTCTTGAGCAGCTGGTCAGGGCTGGAGAAAGGCATATGACTGTGCTGACAAAATTCATGTTACATGCATGACTGCCAGGCACGTGGAGGCCTTGAGTGACGCCCCAGCCATCCATCCTAACTCCATGTCGCCAGCCCAGTAGTTCCCAAAGTCTGGTCTCTGGACCAGCATCATCAGCATCACCTGGGAACTCCTGACAACTGCAAACTCCTGGGTACCTCCCCAGACCTACCAACTCCAGAAACTGTCAGGGTGAAGCAACTGGTGTTTTAACAAACACAGTGAGGCATGAGCACACTCATAGTCAAGTCACCCTTCTGCTCTTCTACTTCACCACGCTCCTTTCTCAAGCCTCCAACTCCTCCTCTGCCTCATTTTCCACTCACACTCGTCCAAAGACTCCCACCACCAAATCCACCAACATGCCTACCTGGATCTGTATCAGCGCGTTTTGCTTTCCCCAACACTCCACCTGTGCACTTGATCCCAACGCCTTCCACCCGCAATTGTCCCCTCTGGTTCCTGCATCATTATGTGTTCTCTTTCTACTGGATGGCAATTCCCGTCGGCATATAAACATGCCATCATAGCTCTTATCTTAAGAAACAGAAATCCCCTCCCTGGACACCACAGCTCCCTGCAGCTGCTCCATGTTCCCCTTCACAACAAATCTCCTCAGGAAAAGTGTCTATACACACTGCTGATATTCGCTCCACTCTGCTCTCTCGTGCACCCACTCCTGTTGAGTTCTGTTCCCACTGTTCTTCTAAAAATGCTCTTGTCAAGGTTGCCAGTGACTTGCACATTTCCAAATCCAATGGCCATTTCTCAATATATTCAATCTTACTCAAGCCAGCAGCAGTTCCCAAAGCTGACTGCGCTCCTTCTTGGAACGATTTATTCTCTTGCCTCTGGGACCACATTCCTTGGCTTTCTTCTGCTTCACTGGCTACTCCCTCTCCATCTCCTTCCCAACATTTAAGCTTCGGAGATGCCCAGGGCTCAGTCCTCAGACCTCTTCTCTCCTCTCTCCACTCACTCCATGGATGTTCTCATGTAATCCCACGGCCTTAAAACCATATGCAGTTGACCCTTGAACAACATGGGTTTGAACTGTGCAGGTGCACTTACACACAGATTTCTTTTTCAACCAAACTCGGATCAAAAATATAGTATTTGTGGGATGTGAAAACCACGTATATGGAGGGCCAATTGTCTTATATGTGGGCTCTTCAGGACTGACTGTAGAACTTGAGTATGCTTAGATTTTGGTATACTTGGGAGTCCTGGAACCTATCCCCTGCATACATTGAAGGATGACTATATACGCTGATTACACTAGAATTTGTTTCTCCTGCCCCAACCTCACCCCTTGAACTCCAGACTCTCATATCCAACTTCCTATTCAGCATCACAACTTGGATATCTAATGAGCAGCTCAAACTGAACATGCCCCAAAGTGAACTCTTGACCCTTTCCATCACAAGCAAACCTGCTCCTATCCTGATCCCATCATCTCAGGAAAAAGCAACTACCAGTCATTTAGGCTAAAAACCTCAGTCTTTCTTGACTCCTCTTGTTTTCTTCATGCTACATATCTGATACATCAGCCAGTCCTGTCGTCCTGTCGCCTCTATCTTCAAAATAGTTTCAGAATCCAATCACCACTCACTGCTTCCATCACTGTTGCTCTAATCCAATCCATTCTTCCTCCTAGACTTCACTATAATAGCCTCCTCATTAGGTGCACTGCTTTCTCCTTTGCCCTCTTGCACTGTTTTTAATAACACCAACCAAATGCATCCTTCACAAACATAAATGAAACCACGTCACTCCTTTTATTCAGAACTCCAATGACTTTCCATCTCAATGAAAATAAAACCCAAAGTCTTCACTATAACCTAAAAAGTTATTTGAATATGTTGAGTGCCTTGGTGTTTACAACTAGTTGTTTTCTCTGCCTGGATCACTCTCACCCAAGATAACAGTGTGGCTCGCTCCCTCACGTCCTTCAGACTTCTGCTCAGATTACATCTCACCTGAGAGACTTCCCTGACCATTCTATGTAAAATGGTACCCCATTCCCCAACACCCATCATTCCCTATCTCCTAACATTGCTTTATTCTTCATCATATCACTTACCACCTCATATTACATATTTATTTGCTTGACTACTTTCTGTTTCTCTACTGGCTAGGATATACACTCCAGGAGAGCAGGGCCTTGGTCCATTGTGTATCCTTAGCACTTAGAACAATGCCTAGCACACAGCTGTTGCTCAATATTGATGAATTTATTTAATTAAAAATATTGATGAATTAATTGATCCCTACACATGTTTTTAATTCAGAATTAATTTTAATTAATTTTATTAATTAATCTAACCTACAAGGAGAAAGAACTCTAAATTATTTTTCTAAGCTAGTGAAGAAGTGAAAAAGTTAAGTACATGTGGCAAAAATACCAACACTCATCTTATTCCAAAAATTCTTTACAGCTCCTTTTCCATCTAGTCAGAAAAAGAAATCTGAATTTCTCCAACTCCTCAAGGAAGGAGACTTTGACTGACATCCCGGAAATTAGTGCAGCTCCCATCAGAGGAGCAAGGATGTCGTATAGTCTTGCAGAAGAGGCATGGCCTAAGGCGGAGAATGGGGAATAGATGGATTAGAAAGGTTAGTTTCGGCCTTTAAATCCTGTCAGTTGCACTCATTTCACACAACTGGTATTCATGATAACCTCCAAGGCTCGGTAATGCCAAACACAAAGACATATATCACAGAGAGACAAGATGAATATTCCATAGCATGTGTAACACGTCCAGCAGGCCGACTTCAAGAAACCTTCACAGGAAAAACCCATACTGGGACTGTTTTTGTCTTTGGTTTGTTATTTTTTGTTCTGTAGTTTTTTCCTCCACTCATTATAAGTTTTTCTAAAAGACACTTTAGCACAGAAAATCCCTAAGTGCTTTCAAAGGTTTGAGGAAAGGCACCCTACCAGAACAGCTGGTTCTCACTTATGGAAACAGAACCAGCATTTGCAAACCACACTGTATTAGAGTGTTTTAAATTCAGCTCTGTTGCTTTTTGGTGACTGATTGTTCTAATAGATTTTGCAAAAGAATTTATGTTTGGGCAGCAATAAAAACAAAGGTTCAATCTCCTCATGATTCACAGTGTGGTGAATTTATCTATCACCTGCCTTGAAGGGTTGGCCAAAAGAATTACCTCTGTAGAAGGAAGGGACCTCAAATATGCACAGCTCAGCTGGGGGCATAAACAGTGAACATGACAAAATGTCTTAATAACAAGAGATCGGGAAACTGCCAGATGCATAAAGCCAAGTGGCCCAGAATCCAATGGGGAAAGTGAAAACCCTAAAATAAGCCAAACTGGGCTGGGCATTGCCTCCACCCTCAATGATGCTCACCTGTTTGGGTGGAGCTCACCTGCAGAGCTGGGGCTTCTCCAGATTTGCAAACAGGTTTGCACTAAGGATCAGGAGCAGGCTTAGGTGGGGTATGAGGGGTATGAATGTCTCTTGTCCACAGGGCCATCAGTATGCTCTCCCTGCCACCATCCACACCTGACCTCCGGGTAGCAGAATACAGGGGCTTGCACATGAAAGAGAGGAGCTGGCCATTGCCAGCTGGGGAGGTGACAATCTCATTACGTGTGTCAAGCCCAGGAACCTTTTCTGCAGTTTTTGCCAGGCAAGGCCATTTTAACTGAGGAGAGGTCCACAGCTGACTCCCACCCCAAATGCCAAGACTCTGTACTCATTTTGGTGGGGATAAGAACTGACTAGCAGCTGTGATGCTGGATGGTGTGACAAAGTAATAGGGGTAAAACCCACAAGTGCAGGAAAAGGGGATAGATGCTTGGTGAGAGAGATCACATTGGAATTCAGTCATGAAGCAGTCCAACTGCTCTCCTGGGAGGAGGCACTCTTAAACACTCTGTCCAAATACGTCCCCTGGCCGCCAATCCAAGCAGAATTGGTAGTGGATAGACGAATTTGCATAATCCCTAATGAGGGCCCTCAAAACCGGAGTAAGACTGGGGTTCCTGCTTTCAGGAATATCTTCAGGCAGGATGTGGGGCCCAAAACTCAACAGAGGAGCGGTGTAGGACCTGAGGTGAGATTCTGCACCGGGCATGATAGCGTGAGCGACCTCAGCAGCACCCACCCCTCACTGGGCAGCGCTCTGGGAGGCCAGAACTGTAACTGGCCGGTCACGGCAGAGACAGCCCAGAAACCCCAGGGCATCCCAGTCCTTCCTTCTTCAGGTCATCCTCCCACATCACCAGGTGTCCATTCTCTCAATTCTGTCTTTTTCTTCTTCTCTTTATTTTCCCTTCTACTTTCACCCAGCTGTTTGGACTGGCTGCTGGTAGGGACTGTCTTTAACAGCCATGGTAAGTCTCTGTGTGACTTTTTTTTTGGCCCGTGAACAGGGAGTTGGCATCTTCAGAAAATTGTGTATTTTCAGGTCTTCAAAGCTGTCTTCCTCATTTCTTACTTTAGACGACCTTTAAATTACTTACTTCTGGGTTTGTGGATACAGTAGGCTGAAGAATTTGAGCATATTAAAGCCAGACAACTAAGGTCTTTACTAAGCACACATACACATGTGCACACATGAAGGCACTTTTGCAAGCACAAGCACTCACGCAACTGCAAATGAGATGTAGTCTAACATAAGAATAATGAATACATTTCCCTCTTCTTTATACTTTGTTTCTCTGGGACTTCTTTTCCCTGTATAACAAAACGGCAAGTTATCACAATTTTGAATTTATGAATCATCAAATAAATTGAATACAACAGCATAAATAGCTTTTAAATGATCAGATATTCAAGACACATAAAACCTTTTGCATAAAGTTCTCCTTTATAAGAGAATTCTTATAGATGGTACATGAAACACAAGATCTACCTAGCTACGAGAAATTGCCACCAATCTAGTTTTTGTTTCAAAAGCATAAGGATTTTTAATCCACAAGGTGGCGCCCATGCCTCAAGCAAAGGATTTCTAAATTACTCATGTACTGCACGTTTATCTCTTACCGTAAGTTTATTTTTAAGAAATAAAAAAAGTTCAAGTAAGGATAATAAAACACATGAGTTCTACTTTGTAAATATTTCTATCACATTGGGAAATGTTCATAAATATTTCCACTGAAGGGCTCAATCTGAGCAATACTGGTTCTGCATAAATCGGGGAGTTCAAACTTTTGGAAGTTGTATTCAGAAACCCTCATGGTGTGGCCCCAACTTTATTTTTAAAACTTATTTCCAATTATTTGACCTTCTAGTTCCTCTACTAAAGGCAACACTCCACTGTTCTCCACACTCAAGCGATACCTTGTTCTCCATCCTCAATGACCTCCTCTTTACTTCATCAATCTCCATTTGTCAAAATCCTACTCGTTCTTTCCATCTCTAAGTCCACTTCCTAGACAAAGCTTAGCAAGATCTTCCACCCACTCCAACCTCCAGCTGGAATTAACCTCACGGGACTCCAAACTGCCACAGATGTCTGGTGAACTAAGCCCATGGGCTCTAGGTCACATTGTCCAATTTCAAATCCTGGATCTTATACTTGCTGGCAGCAGAATGAACTTGGGAAAACTACTCAACTCTATGTGCCTCAGTGGCCTTATATGTACAGTGAAAATAATATCTACCTCAAAAGACTGTTTTAAGGACTGAGAAAACATATGTGTATCATTACCATTGTGTATGCCTATATGTAACAAAATGGCTTAAAAATATGAGGCTTATTTTTCTCACAAAATTTGGAGTAGGCAGCTTAGAGTGCCAACTAACTAGCCTCCTTGTATTTTCCTGCTTGGCAAATCTTAGCCTGTGGTTTCATCAGCACAAAATGGCTGCTATACCTCCAGGCATTGAATCTGCCTTTAAAGCAGAAAGAAAAAAGATGGCAAAAAACAAAAACCATTTTCCAGCTGAGTCTGTCATTATTTATCAGAAAAACTATAGATTTCGTATAAACACCATCACATAGACTTCTATTTACATCTCAATGGCTGGGTGGTTACACACAGCTGCAAAAGAGCCTGGGAAATTGAGTTTTTATGGTTGGACGCACCATTGTCCCAAATCAAACTTGAGTTCCCTATAAAGAAAAAAGAGGAAATGAATACTGGGTGGGCAATCAGAGTGTAGGCCATGGCACTTAGTATAGTATCTGTTTATAGTAAATCCTCAATAAATGTTAACTATTATTGGTTTCTTTTTTTGTAACTAAGTGCTTTTGCCCTGAGTAAGTTGTGCCCTGTCATGTTTTACCTAAAAGACCTTGATGGCAGAGTCTATCCTATTTTATGTTCATTGCTGTTGGACATCCTAGAAGAGCACCTCTAGAATTATTTACTCAAGAAATTCATGGCCTTGAAATACAATTTTTGGGGAAAATGTTACAAGACGTCAAAAGTCTCATGGGGAGCCTGGGCACATGCTAATCCTCATTAACGGTTATCTAATTAAAGGAGTCAAATAAAAGGACACAATAGACATTTGAACTACCAGCTATAATAATATGTCCAAATAAAGGTAACCTTTGGGTTGGGTATTGTATATAAAGAATGTGTGATTTGATTATTAATTCCTTAAGTCTCAAATTTTGTCCGGTGGCTTTCTTCCAAACATAGTACATTGTACAAATTTCTAAAAGATCTCAAAATCAATCATTTAAAAATATTAACTTATAAATATTTCAACTTATCAAATAAATTTTCACTTTATGAAAAAGCAATCAACTTTTCCATCTATTAGAATATGAAAAAAGATAAAACTAGATTTGATTATCAGAATATTTTTAAATAATGTTGAAAACCACAATAATAAAAATCCTAGTTAAAAAAAAGAAAGGTATGGGAATCACTTTGAGAATTCTATTATTAATACTTTCCTCCACAAGTTTGTACGTTCTCATTTGGTTCCTTTGGAATTTCTAAGGTTACAGGCAGGTTGTAGAAGCACAGCCTTCTCTAAGACATCAACAAGAAACTTCAGAACAGATAATGAAGCAAATATTACATTACCAGAAAAACTACATGCTGCCCTGCCACTAATACAATTTAGAGAAGGATTTTCCAGTCTATAGATGTTGCTACTGAAACTGGATCTTCCTTTCCTATTTTAGGACATAGTGGAAGGAAGATAGATTAAAGACTCATCTACTTGAGCTAGGTGCTTGAGTAGAGACAGAAGAAGGGAGCCAAATGGAATTATTAAGCTGTGGTGTAATTAAGGCTAAGAAAGTGGTGCTGTAGGAGCACTGGGCTGGGATGCCTAATTTCATTGAAAGAAGCTGTGAAATAATTTTCTGTATGAAAAAACATATTATTACTATCCAAATCCTTGTTCATTTGGGTAATTCCCTGCATTTGCTTTATAAGGAACGGAGGTAAAGGTATGACTCTAGGCTGGGCGTGGTGGCTCACACCTGTAATCCTAGCACTCTGGGAGGCTGAGGCAGGAGGATCACTTAAGGTTAGGAGTTTGAGACCAGCCTGAGCAAAAGCGAGACTCCATCTCTACTAAAAATAGAAAAAATTAGCTGGGCATGGCAGCACGTGCCTGTAGTACCAGCTGCTTGGGAGGCTGAGGCAGGAGGATTGCTTGAGCCCAGGAGTTGGAGGTTGCAGTGAGCTATGATGACGCCACTGCACTCTAGCCAGGGTGACAGAGTGAGACTCTGTCTGAAAACAAAAAAACCAACCTGGGAAAGTCATTGACACGTTTCTTTTTAGCATCACCTTACTTAAAAAGTAGATGTCTAATACTGGCTAGGCCCGGTGGCTCACACCTGTAATCCCAGTAGTTTGGGAGGCCGAGGCAGAAGGATCGCTTGAGCCCAGGAGTTCAAAACCAGCCTGGGAAACATAGTGAGACTCCAGTCTCTACCAAAAAAAAAAAAAAAAAAAAGAAAAAAAGTCTAGTCTGCTACCTACCTTCATAGGGGTTGAGTAAGGATAAAATGAGATGACCCAGGTAAAATGCTTAGGATAATGCCTGGTACATTTTACATAGCATTGAAAAAAAATGTAGCTACTATTGTTATTGTTGTTAATTCCATGAAAAAATAAATCTATTTCGCAGTGAGCCCTACTTCCACTGCTAGTATTGACACACTGCCTGCTCTGCACCAGCTATCACGGGGGTGTTTCACCTATGTCATCTGTCCTTCTCACACACTTCCCCACTTCTCATTCTTGCCAGTAAATATTATCCCCACACAGCAGATGAGAAACCACAAGCAAGGAAATCTACCCCAATCAGCAAATCCTTTGAGTGCCTGCGGCGTTCCAGGCATCTTTCTAGGCACTGTAGATATGACCACGAACGAGACAAACACATTTCCTGGTTGCCATGGTGTTTAGCGTCTAGGTGTTGGCCACCTGGGTAGACTACGGTGCCATCAACTAACAAGAGTAAAATAAAGGAAGAAGCTGGTTTGAAGGGAAGATCAAAAGCTCCGTTTTGAGGATATGTTAAGTTTGTGATGCCTATCGGTCATCCAAAGAGAGATATCAAGTAGACAGAAAGATGAGTCTAGTTGGTGAACTACAATCCCTAGGCCAAATCTTCGTATCACATGTTTTTGTATAGTCTGTGAAGTAAGAATTGTTTAAATTTTTCTACTTGCATTTTAAAAATTTAATTTTTTAATTAATAGACTTTATCTTTTAGAGCAGTTTTAAGTTCACAACAAAATTCAATAGGAAGTATACAGAGTTTGCATATACCCCCTGCCACCACATGTGCACAGCCTCCGCCACTATCAATACACCCCACAGGGTGGTACATTTGTTACAACTCATGACCAATGTTGACACATCACTATCTCCCAAAGTATACATTAGGGTTCATGCCTCCTGTTAAGCATTCTATGGCTTTTGAGAAATGTATAATGACATGTATCCACTATTCTATTTTGGTATTATACAGAATAGCTTCACTGCCCTAAAAATCCCCTTTCCTCCTCCCTAACCTCTGGCAACCACTGATCTTTTATACTGTCTCCATAGTATTGCCTTTCCCAGAACGTCACATAATTGGAATCTCACAGTATGTAGTCTTTTTAAATTAGCTTCTTTCAATTAGTAATATGTATTTAAATTTTCTCTGTCTTTTCATGGTGTGATAGCTCATTTCTTTTTACCACTGAATAATATTCCATTGTCTGGATGTACCACAGTTTATTTATCCATTCACCTACTGAAGAACATCTTGGTTGCTTCTAAGTTTTGCCAGTTATGAATAAAGCAGCTATAAACATCTATGTGCAGGCTTTTGTGTGGACATAAGTTTTCAATTCATCTGAGTAACTCCAAGGAATGTAACTGCTGAATTATATGGTAAAAGTACGTTTAGTTTCATTAGAAACTCTCAAACTGTCTTCCAAAGCAGCTGTACCACTTTGCACTCCCACCAGCAATGAATGAGATCTCCTGTTGCTCCACATCCTCACCAGCATTTAATGTTTTGTCAGTGTTTTGCCTGTTGGTGCAGGGTGTTAATAGGCGTGTAGTGGTATGTCATTATTGTTTCAATTTGCTATTCTCTAATTACATATGCCGTTGAGTATCTTTTAATATGCTTATTTGCCACCTGTACACCTTTGGTGAGGCGTCTGCTCAGGTCTTTTGTACATTTTTAAAATCAAGTTGTTCATTTTCTTACCGTTTAGTGTTTAAAGTTCTTTGTATATTTTGGATAACATTCCTTTATCAGACGTGTCTTTTGCAAATATTTTCTCCCAGTCTGTGTCTTGTCTTCTCATCCTCTTGATAGTGTTTTTCACAGAGCTGAAGTTGTTAATTTTAATAAAGTCCAAGTTATCAATTATTTTTTCCATGGATCATGTTTTTGGTGTTATATCTAAAGAGTTATCACCATACCCAAAGTCATCTAGATTTTCTCCTATGCTACCTTCTACGAGTTTTCTAGTTTTGCGTTTTACATTTAAATCTATAATCCATTTTGAGTTAACTTTTGGGAAGGGCGTAAGGTCTGTGCCTAGATTCATTTTCTGTGCACGCGGAAGTCCAGTTGATCTAGCACCATTTGTTGAAAAGACTGTATTTTCCCTATTTTATTATCTTTGCCTCTTTGTCAAAGAGCAGTTGACTATATTTATGTGGGTTTATTTCTGGGCTCTCTTCTCTGCTCCACTGATCTGTTTTTCTATTCTTTTGCCAATATACACTTTCTTGATAACTGCAGCTTTTTAGGAAGTCTTGAAGTCAGGCATTGTCAGTCCTCCAACTTTGTTTTTCTTCTGCAATATAACGTTGACTATTCTGGGTCTTTTGCCTTTCCATCTTAAACTGTAGAATCAGTTTGTTGATGCCCATAAAATATCTTTCTGGGATTTTGATTAGGATTACATTGAATCCTAACTTGATCTATAGATCAAGTTGGGAAGAACTGACATCTTGACCATATTGAGTCTTCCTACCATGAACGTGGACTCTCTCTCCATTTATGTAGTTCTTGATTTCGTTCGTCAGAGTTTTGTAGTTTTCCTCATATAGATCTTGTACATATTTTCTTAGATTTATACCTATTTCATTTTGGGGGGTGCTAATTTCTAAAAAAAAAAATCCAAAAAGCCCC
This sequence comes from Daubentonia madagascariensis, assembly GCA_023783475.1. Taxonomy (NCBI): domain Eukaryota; kingdom Metazoa; phylum Chordata; class Mammalia; order Primates; family Daubentoniidae; genus Daubentonia; species Daubentonia madagascariensis. Next base: position 42,921,805 of record JAKFHU010002080.1, on the reverse strand, counting down.
AAAATATGAATAATATGTTGTGACACATGAAAATTATATTAATTTCAAATTTTTAAAAATTTTTAAAATTTTTAATTATTATGGGTACTTAATAGTTGTATATCTTTAGAGGGCACATGTGATGTTTTGATATAGGCATACAACGTGAATTAATCAAATCAGGGTAATTAGGGTAACCATCACCTCCAGCATTTAACATTTCTTTGTATTCGGAACATCCCAATTCCACTCTTTTAGTTATTTTAAAGTATATTCTAACTTACTGTTGATTACAGTCACTTTGTTGTGCTATCAAATATTGTCCGTTCTATCTAACTACCCAACTATATTTTTGCACCCATTAACCACTTTATTCCCTCTCCCCACTATCCTTCCCAGCCACTGGTAACTGTTATTCTACTTTCAGTCTCCATGAGATCAATTGTTTTTAATATTTAGGTCCCACATATGACTGAGAACATGCAAGATTTGTCTTTCTGTGCTTGGATTATTTCACTTAACATAACGTCCTCTAGTTCCATCCACGTTGTGGCAAATGGTAGGATTTCATTCCTTTTTGTGGCTATATAATATACCATTGTGTATAATGTACCACAATTTCTTTACCCATTCATCCGCTGATGGACACTTAGGTTGATTCCAAATCTTGGCTATTGTGAATAGTGCTGCAATAAACATGGGAGTGCAGATACATTTTTGATACACTGGAAATTCAACTTTTGCTGTAAATAGAGTTTTACTGGAATGTAGCCATGCTTATTCATTTACATATCTATCTCTGTAGCAGTTTTCACGCTACAACAGCAAAGTTGAATAGCTGCAAGAGACAGTCTATATGGCCTGCAAAGCCTAAGTTATTTACTATCTGGCCCCTCACAAAAAAGTTTGCCAATCCCTGGTCTAGAATAGGTGGGGGGACTGGGAGTCAATGGCATAAGATTGTACCAAATAACATGGGTCTGGATGACATCATCAAGGAAGCTAGTTAGACTCAACAGGAGGGTGCTGAAGCCTGGGGAATTCAGGGCCCAGAGAGGGGAGGAGCAAGCAAAGCCTCCTGGAAAGGAAGGGTGGGAGGATGGATGTGGCACAGAATGAAAGCCCACAGAATGTGGGGGCACAAAATCCAGGACAGAAAAGGCTTCAGTGGAGAGGCAGGTTGGCTGCCCCAGTGGAGAGGGCATATATGACAGTATTTAATTGACTTTGACAATATTTGTGACTATTAAGAACACTTTCAGTGGAATGCTGAAGATGGATGTCTACAGACTTGATGAGTGGAAAATGAGTAAAAAATGAGTGAAAATGAGGAAAAGTATGTTTATGTAACACTTCTCATAAGTTCTGCTGTGAAGAGAAGCAGAGAAATAAATGGTAGTTTATTCAGGGAATATAAGAAAAAGACAGGGATTTTTAAAGGTGAGCAATAGAGCATGTTTATATGCCATGGGAATGATGCAGTGGAGAAAGAGGAACTGATGTTGCAAGAGGCAGAAGTGAGGATTGTAGGAAGGATGTCTGAGGGGGTAAGAGGGAGTGGGATCCAGAGCTTAAATGGGGGGATTAACCTCTGAGAGCTCAGGGACACTTCTCCCACTGTAAAAGATGGGAACACATAGAACAAGTTCACAGAAACTGGGCGGTTTGGGGATCAATGATGGGAATTTGCAGATCTTCCTGTCTGCTCCTGTGTTCTCAATGGAGAGTAAATTTTCCTCATGACATGTGTATCAGAGGTGGGGTAGTAAGGGGGCAGCGTTGGAGAAGGAATGAGAAACTCATCAGGAAGAGGAGGAAAGCAAATTTACTAGGGAAACAGATTAGCATTGCCTGGCAAGATGAGTATCTGTCTGAGACTTGGGATCACGGATCTAAAGTGAAAACAGTGACTTTCTCCAGCAACAATCAGCAGAGTTGATTCTTACGGTTGGATTCAATCAGTAATTCTCCAAAGGTCCCACAGGCTGGAATCAAGCTTGGTTCCCTCTTAGATCAGTGGCTGTAATCTTTGTGCTGTGCCAAATTGTTTCTACCCTGACGGATACATGCTAATATAGCAATGAATAGCTATGATCAGTTCGTTAGGAGCAGTATCTATTCAATTACCATAGAAAAAAATGTCTATTTTTTTCTCCCTGCAAAGTACAGTGCAAATTAACCTCTTATTTTTCAGGCAGTGCTCTATGAAGTACTACAACTCAATTTTTTATTCTCTATCTGAACTAGTGTAACTTTTGGAGCATTGAACATCCTCAGATATTTCACTATGCACTATGCTCCACATACAAATAATTCAAATCCCTGTTAATCCATTTCTTATAAATGCAATGATGTGTTGATCTGCCATTTCCAATCACAGTTTGACCCACTCTGAGAAAACATCAATGTGCATTTTTTTCATCAGTGCATTCCTAAAATCTAGTAAGTCCTCAACATATAGTAGATGCTCATTAAGCATTCGTTGAATTAATGAATCTCGCTTTGAAAATAAAATATAAAGGGATGGTTTTATGAAGTATATAGTAAGTAAAATATTCACAAATTAACCTACCACATTCAATACATTCAAATTATTCCTTCATTTGAATGTTCTCATCATTATATTAATACTACTCAAATGGAATATCTACTTGCAATATATATCTTCTCAAAAGTACTGTTTGGTCAATTATGTATCCTGATATTAATTACAAAGGCCATATATTTTTACTATAAGGTTGTTTTCTTTTTTAAAACCTTACATTTAGAATTGTACAACTCCCATATACTACTACTTCATACAAATACTAAATGCTTCCAGCAGGGGGCTCAAGAATTCCATTTTAAGGGAAAAAGTTTAAAAAGCTCATTGTCCAACAGTAGCTACTATAAAACTCAGAAGGCAATTCCCACAAAAATATGTTCCTCCTTTTGATCAAGTAAATCCAGGTCTCTGAATTTACTTAAAAATAATCCAAATAAAAGAAAAAAACTAGATTACAATAAAATGAGATTATTTACATAGTGTGCATTTATGGATAAACGTACTTATATCTTATCTAATTCCAGAAAAAAAAAAGTAAATTATAATCACAAAATCTTTATAAAATTAAATAGGTATATGAGCTAAGTCCAGAAGAAAACAGAAAGATAGCATAGGATACGTAAGTGAGAATTTGGATGGAATTATTTTTCACTTTTATTCTTATTTATGTTTATAAAAACATTTGGGTGGTTTTTTTCCATCTTCAAAGATAAAAAGGAGTAATTTATTTTTATAGAATTTGCATGCTCCTTTATTCTTAGTGCTGAAATAATAATGGAAAAAATTTAGAAAGCAACTGGAATGGTTTATTTATGAAACAACTTGGGAATGTGGAGGCACTTCATTTTCATAGGTAGAATAAACGGGGTACAGCACCACTTTATTCCTGCCTACAACCAACATTATTGTTCCTCTGGGATTGCAAAAACTTTCAGACAGAGGTCCTATATCTTTTTATTCACTCTATTTACTTATATTCTGCTTCATTTCAAGAAGAATCTGAGGCATCAATACAAGCATTTAAATATTAGGAAAATAAATAATTCAAGGTAAGAGAAAATAGGAAACAAAAAGTAATATGAGATCAGAAGAAGATATATACACACACATACACAATATATATGCATCCGCATAACTACGATAAATGGACCACAAATGTGACTTTAACTTTCCTAGCACCAAAACTAAAAAAGACTAAAAAAGAAATATAACCTAATACAAGATCAAAAGGTGGAAATACTAAAAAGAATTCATGCTTCTCCAGACCCTGAGATCTAATGGAAATTTTCCTATAGACATTAAAAGGATCATTGAGTGATATACCTGGTAATACTTTCAATACCAACAAAAGTGTATTCCATAGAACACTGCATAAAAAGCAAAGGTTAACAAAGAATTTTTTAAAACCCAGATATTCAGTTTTCTGATATCTGGCGTGATCTAGGTACAAAGTTAGAATACCTAAGTAGTGTTTCTCAATGGAGTCAATACCACCTTCTAGAAGACAATTTGGAAATTTATGTACACATTTTTGGTTGTCCCAGAAGGGTGGGCAATACTGGCATTTGTTGGGCAGTGGCCAAGGATGCTAGACATCATGCAGCATACAGGGTAGTCACTAACCACAAAGAATTGCCCTGTAGGCTGCACACTGGAATGCCCTGCTGGATGTGCACATAAGAGAAAATAAAGGTTAAAGCACAGAATATAACTCTGTTTTACATACACATTTTTTTTCTTATTCTGTGTCAAGATACACTGAATTTTCCAGGAATGCTACCACCACAAAAACTAAGAAAAGACAGTTGCTTTGTTTTATTTGGAGTTTTACTACAAGAGTTGTTCATGACTTTTGGAAGAGTTGTGCCCCAGCATATACATACTGAAATATATATTATTTTTAAATAAATTTCTTTCCTTTTGTTTGTTCCTTATATACAGTTAAGGCATTGTATTGATGTTTAGAGTAATTTTTGTAGGTAATTTATATTACCTAAGAATTTCATTTCAAGATAAGAAAGGTGGCCTTTTTATATTAAGGTCTGATGGATGATTAAGAACCACCAAGCCAGATGGACAGACTACATATCTTCTGAGGAATCCTTTATGTGTATAATTGCTCTCAAATGAAATTTTAGTAAGAGCTGTCTAGCAAACAGGATGAGGCTGGAGTGCAATTATTCTCTTTTCTGAATAAGGGGAAAAGTTTATGTACTTTAAAAATCCACCCATAGGCTAATCCTTCTTATGGAATTTAAGGAGCTAGCCAAGACTCTCCACTAAATAAATGGTTAACCTCCCTCCACTCAGACATGATTTGAGGGAGCACCTAAAGTAAGACTCAAAATTTCTTTAGGAAATTATTCTGAGTGCAGCCAACACTCAGAAATTCCAACGACCAAGAAAGAACACAGTTGTGATAATTTCTGTTTAGAAATATTTCAAAACAGTTACTGCTTATACACCATGGCAGAGGAAAAATCTCAGATGTACACCACGAATTACAAAACGTGTGGCAATGGAACTTTCTGCTGAAACATTCAAGAGGAACAAGTGCACAAAAGTACAATACCCACCCTGAGTTAATGAGGTAGGTTGACCTACTGTTTTGAGTTGCTGAATACTAGCCATTGCTACTTTGGAGGGTGTCAAGTCAGAGAAGGACCAATTGTTTATTGCCCCACGGATGACAATAAAACCACTTTAAAGGCAACAAGGAAATACTTCTCTTTCTATTCCCTACACTGGCAGTGGAGTGGGGTAGGAGGTACAGAGAGTTGGAAGGAGAGTGGAGGAAAGAACAACAACAAACCCAGCTCATTTGAATGAAATTTCACATAATGATGATGCGTTATAGCACTCATGAGGACTCCACACTCATCCTGGTCATCCAGTATAATCTCAGATATCTGGAGCCCCTCAGGGTGTTATCAGCGTGTATGTTCTGTACAGAGGAGTTCAAGCACCCTGTCCCACAATGGGTTCCACAGAGAATGGTGCCAAGAAGGATTAAAAATGCTGCAAGCATAATGTTCAAACACATTTTGTTTTCATTAGGTGACTGAGTTTAACAATGTCCCAAAGGAAAATATCAGTGCCTGAAACGTGACTATTACTCAAGTAGAATGCTAAACTAATGTAACAGAGTTGGCTCCTTTTTTGATGTTTGACTGCTGACAGCTTTCAAGCCCCACCCTTCCCTCTTCCCCACCTGCCCCACATATGAGCAAAGGTATAAGAAAGCCTGAAAGCCTCCAAGATATACAAGCCCCACCTGCATAGAGAACCCTCATTCCGGCCCCACTTTCTAACCACAATAAAAGCCAAAGCCAGTCACCCCTCCTTGCTCTCTCGAGCCATTTTTTGTACCTGCTTGGGAGCCATCCTACTCTCCTCAGAAAGCCTCACTATATGAGTAATAAACCTCTTCATATCCTGTTGGGATGTGTGTGGCATTATTGGTTTCAACATTTGAATCACATTGTGGGGGGCATCAGAGAGTGAGTATAAGACAATTAAGACATCAAAAACATAGGAAAAACAAGAATAAATTCTTCAAAAAAAATTAAAATATCAGTTTTGTTACCAAATTGAAAAGCTGATCTCAGAAGGATGGCCACAGCTACACCTCCTCACACAGAAACAATTTATACATTAATCTGCTGAACATATGGCTTTGTAAATCTGGCAATATAAACTACACTCAACCAGACAGCACACACATTTAATACGGGAGAATAGACTGGCACGAAGTAGAGACTGTCAGCTGGAACTGACCCTGCTCTGTAGGTGGGAGGCTCTCCCACGTGACATCATTGGGTCTGAATCAACTGTTTTCCCTGAGGAAAAGATAGGCCTTGGGACTAATGAAGTTGTTCTTGAGTCCTCAGCTGAGAAAAGTAAGCTTCTGGGGGTCAGTCATGACTTGGACTTTTAAAAACTCACTTCTCATTTTCTCACAATAAACAATTAGATATACTTGTCCTTACCAATTTTGAACACCGAACTATGTCAAAGGTTTATTATTTTATCTGATATCTTGGGAAGCCATAAAAATTCCATTTGGCATATTGCCTCCAATGGCTATAGGTAAGATTCTTGTCTGTTAAGTGGGTTGACACATTCTATGAAACCATGACTGTGAACATATAACAACTTCACCCCCAAACAGGAAGCAGACTAATCTGCTAGTTTGTTTGTCTCAATAATGCACTGATAAAAGAAAATCTCTCCAAAGGCAAATAATAATGTTTCAAAAGATTAAAGAAATCAAAAAAGTCACCGATGGAATTCAAACTTCCTCTTTCGTTTCACGCTTCTCAAACTTTCTATGTCAACAATTCAGTTATGGACTCTGGCACAACTGTGACAAGAGTTAAAGTAAGCAGAAAACAGTCACTTTTCACAAAATTCAAAGTGCAGTAGTTCTCACTTATCTGTGGTTTTGCTTTCTTTGGTTTTAGTTACCTGTGGTCAACTGAAGTCCAAAAATATTAAATGGAAAATTTCAGAAATAAACAACTCATAAGTTTTAAAATGCATGCTGTTCTGAGTAGCGTGATGCAATCTTGCAATGTCCACTCCATCCCACCCGGGATGTGAATAATCCCTTTGTTTAGCAGAGCCACATTGTACATGCTCCCTGCCCGTTAGTCACTTGGTAGCTGTCTCGGTTATCAGATTGAAAAAACAGTGTATTTAGGGCTCAGTACTAGTCACAGTTTCAGGCATTCATTGGGGGTCTTGGAACATGTCACCCTCAGATAAGGGGGGACTACTGTATTCTTCCTTAGAATGTGGATTTCAGGCCTGGGGCACAGTGGAGGTGCCTCCAGGGCCTTTTGCTTGCCAGACTTCTGTAGGTACTGCCTAGCTGACGAAAGGATTCTGAAGCTAAAATATTTAAGCCACTGAATAGGCTTAACACTGCTCCCAAGAGAAGCATTTAAGAATATTTCTTCCAGATTTGTTCCATCTGCTACCATTTAGTTCAGCCACGCTATGTTTGTAAGTAATCTGATGGGGACTTTCTCCATATAAAGTGACACATCACCCCTGAAGGGGTAGTCCATGGGAAAACAGTTCCAATTAAGACTCCTGTCACTCTGCTGCCTGGCCTGATGCTTAGGCCTCCAGAGAAACGTATTCTGCTGTGGGAAATAAATACAGTTTCAATGATCCTCAAAACATAATGCTACAGTGCATGCATTATTAGTGCTATATAAAAAAAAGGTCATGTGAACTTATTAGGAAACCAAATGAGAATCAGAAAGAAAAACTTTACTACTTAAGACCTTGGAATTTCAGGAGTTTCCTTTAGTTTTCAATTCCTGACTGCATAAATATTTTTATATAACTGCAATGATAGCTAAAAAATTTTTTCACTTAAGAGTATCATACTTTTCTAGATTTCCAAAAGGCTTCAAAATATGAATAGTGATGGTTACACAATATTTTCTTGTGAAAATTATAAAAGTATTCTCTGGGTCAGAGAAAGGTAGTTAGGATGCGTATCCATCAAGAGATGGGTCCTTCTATAATGCTGAACAGCCATGGGCTGGAGTTACTGGATAACAAGGAGAAATGCAAGGGGACACGGATACCAAAGAATCTTTCTTCTTCAGATGCCCAGATACAACATAACTGGTTCATGGCCGACAAAGTTAACAGTATCCAGAAGTGAAGAATTTTCAAGGGGACTACAAATGTCACTATCATTTGGTGTATAGTCTCTTCACTGGGCTTCTGGAATCTCTCCATCAGGTTACAAGGGACAAAACAGGAGAAGGACAGCTCTCTGGAAAGTAAGAGGAAGCTAAATAGGTTTAACCCTTGTTCCACTACATCTAAGGTATTTATCACAGTGCTTGACACATACTCTGTCTTCCTTGGCATCATTATGCCACCAGTGTTAAACATTAAACTTTACTGTGGTGCTCAGTCCTACTTGCTTCCATTTTGGTCCTATACTACTCAAATTTCTAGAGGATTATTCCTAAGCCTTTGGGGTTGGAAGTCCTTCTACCTTCCAAGCGGGGCTCTTTTCTTTATAAAAGGGTCTCGATATTATTACACTGGCTGGGTAGTTTTTTTTTGTTCGTTTGTTTGTTTGTTTTTTTAGCAACACCTGCTCGCTCCTGGGTGGCTGACCTCTTGTCTAGTTTGGACTGGGATTCCTCTCCCAAGTAACATCTCCATCAAACTCTTTTTTTCCACTTCTTCCTCATGTCTTTTCTACTCCAGAACTGGTGTGAAACACGAATGAATTCCTGGCCAGAGCTGGAAAGTAAGGAGAGTGAGGGAGGCCAGGTAACAGGATGGGTCCTCTTGCCCACCAGGGTAAGTGGAGTTTGTGTTTTCTTAGATTGACTTTGTCCTTTTCTCCCTAAGGCAGATCTGCCCAGGGACAGTTTACATCACACCACTGGCTTCCAACCTCACTCCCAGAACAGGGCCCGCAGAGCAGGAGCAGCCTGGCCCCTTTGCCCTCCATGGCTAGTTCTGCTGTAGCCAAGGCCTCTGCGTATGGTTGCTCAAGGACACCCACGAGGGCTGTGATGCATCCCAACCTCTACTCAAGCAGCGCCCCAAGCAGGGCGTGGCCAGAGGAAGGGCACGCTTCTTGTGCCTAGGTAAAGTGTGTGCTTATACAGCCCTGTTCTTTGCATGTGTTTTCAGAAGATGTATTAGCATTAGGGGGGAAATTTGCTTTTTCTTTAAAATTTCCTGGATGAAATCTGTGGGCCAATTTTTGAGAAGGCTATACTTTAGAGCAGTATGTAGGAGGAACAGGCACACATCTTGTTACACTTAGCGGCAGTCATTCATCACTCCCACTCTGTGCTTCCAATTTCTCTCCAAGACAGCAACAATTTTCAGATGCTTAAAATACTTACATTTTATACTATACTCACTACAACTGACTAAACATATAATCAACTGTCAGTAGAAATAGCTATAGGTAGATAAAATCAATGTTAACCCTGAATTTTTTTCAAATCTATATACACATTATGGTTAAAGACTATATGTCAGTAAACGTCCATAACAGTAAATAACAATTAAGAAATTGAAGAATTATGCTTTTATTCCCACTTCCACATTCCAAACTCTTTGCTTAATCTTAATTTCAATTCCACAGTAAGACAAACCAACTGCTTGCTATTCCCAAGCATACTACAATTTCATTTTTTTTTTGCCATAATCTGTGTCCCTGTCTCAAACGGAAAAAAGATTTATTATAAAGTCACTTTAATGTTTAAGAAACCAAACTCCCTTGGATGTTGTCCAAGAAAGACTATCAATATCCAACTTCCACTCTGCAGCAAAGAGTAATCGTATACAGAACACAAATGCAACAACTCTGAAACCCTTCATGGACTGAGGAAAGGCACAGTTTCCAGGTTGAGAAAACCATCAAAATACTTTACTCTCTAAAATGCCCGAACACTTCCCTGCCTCCTTCAACAAAGTATAACAAATACAACTTAACCTTTTCTTAATGACAGAGGACATTTAAAAGGAACAATAGACTTGAAATTAGGAGGACTGGGTTTGACTAATCGGGTCAAAATATACCGGGGGAAATGATCTTAGTCAATTCACCGCAACTCCCTGGCCTTGTCATCTTTCAAATGGGATCACAACATTCCCCAGAGCTGTTTTAAAGATCAGGTTAAACAGCACACATAAAGTAGCTAGTGCTGTCCTCTGGCTCCTTCAGAAGGTGCTCCGTGAGATGCCAGCCACCTTCCTGCACCTCAGTACACATGTGAACAGGTGAGTTACTGCTGTGTGCCTCAGGCCCATCACTCCTCTGTGGATGTCCAGTCAAGAATGGGTCTCTGGTGTCTGCACAGAACAAATGCAACCCCAGGTCTGGCCCTAGCCCTTGCTTTTCTTTCTTTCTTTTTCTGTAAGGCACTTACACCAGCTACCTATGTATTTTCATCTCATTTGGCTTTCTTTTCCTCATAAAAGTGGACTTTGAGTATCTGAGGCATATGACTCCTGGGCAATGGGATATGGCTGCCCTTCTGCAAACTTCTTCCCTCTGAGTAGTTTTCTTACCCTTCAAAAAGTGAGCTCCCCTTCTGCTATCTTCAGATCACGTTTCATAGATCTTTTGTGCCACAGGCATCATTTTATTTATATTTATATATATATATATATATATAAAAATACATATATAAAAATAAATATATATTTATTTTATATATATATATTTTTTTTATATATATATATTTATATATATATTTTTTATATATATATATATTTATATATATATATTTAAACTTAGCCATTCTGAAGGAAACCACAAAGCAATCCAGGCAAACAATGAGGCAGCCACTTATCTTTGCATGTATATTCTAACTAAGCCTTCACAGCAATTTTTTGTGTTCTTGAGTTTACTAACAATTTAAACATGCTTTATAGCTTATATAGCCTCTAAGCTTAAAACTTTTAATGCCACTGAGTACAGATACCACTACTTACTATCATCTCCACTGCACACCTGTGAAGTGTGAGCTATGGGTTTTCAGTCTTACTTTAGAGATGGAGAAATGCAGGTGCAACTGTAATTCAGGTATAAAGAGAAAAATTTACATGGACACAATTTAGAGCTGGTATTTTTCTTTACATCTGTAAACCAAAAAATACACATTATTTATTTATTTTTTTAAAGAGAACCAATGGTGGTTTTATTCCATTTTTCAATAAATGAGGCCAAGATTTCATAGATTCAATTTAGTCCAGTAAACACCAGTGCAGGAGTAGATGAGTTAAAGTCTATAAAGATTAAGATCAGGACCTGCAATTAGTGCATGTCCTCAAAGAACATCCATAAAACTAGAACAGAGAAAAAGAAAATTTTGCTTTGTAGTCAGGCACATTTGGATTCATATCACAGTTTCACCTCTTGGTATTGAGTAACCTTGAACAAATTTCTTAATGTTTCTTGAACTCTCTTTCCCTTTTTATAAATGGAGATAATAATAGCCTCAAAAAATATAGGTAAAAAATAAGGCAACGTGTGTAGTACATCTAGCAGAGTCTGAAAACAGAACATGTTCAATAAAAGCATCATTGCAGTTGCAAAATAAATTGTGGAAACAGACATGCAAATGCTATTCAGACCACAAAATAGTTAAAATGTGATTATTTCGGATAGGAGATTGTAAAGAATTAATTGAGAAGATAGATTTAGAAAATTTAACTAATAAAATTATTTTTGGTAGTGGTTAGAATTTTAATGTGGAAAATTGATGGAAAAGGGCATTTCAGAAAGAGAGAACCCTAGAAAAAGAGGCTAGAATATTTGGATATTTTAACATGGGTGAGTGATACTATTTGAAAGGACTGCCTTTGGGGGTAGTTGTGTAGAGTCTTGAAAACCTCACCAGGATTTATAACTTGATTCCTGATGCACCGATAGCAATTGACATGTTTTGAACAAGTGAATATCATTAAAAGACATTTTCCCATTACCAAGATTATTTCGCTTATTTTTATTTTTAAAGCTAATGAACCTATTAAGAATGCCTATCAACTCAATCTTCTCCTCGCATGTGTAAATGATGAAACTGTATATATTAAAATTTATTACAAATCCTGTAACACATCACAAAATGCTTGTGAAAATTTATTTTTGTACCCATAGTGATGCTATTTGTTTTTTATTTCAGAATATTATGGGGGTACAACACTTTGGCTATATATATTGCCCATGCACTGCCCGTGTCAGAGCTACAATCACGGACATCCCCCAAACTGCGCTCCCCGCATCCATTCAGTGAGAGTTTTCCCATCCCCTCCACCCCGCCCGCCTGCCCCCTGATGAATATTATTGCCCTGTGTGATGTAAGTGTTGATCAGTTAGTACCGATTTGATGGTGAGTACCAGTGGTGCTTGTTTTTCCATTCCTGTGACACTTCGCTTCGAAGAATGGGCTCTAGCTCCAACCAGGATAATACCACATGTGTTAATTCCCCATTGTCTTTTATTGCTGAGTAATACTCCATGGTATACATATACCACATTTTATTAATCCACTCATGTATTGACGGGCACCTGGGTTGTTTCCACATCTTTGCAATTGTGAATTGTGCTGCTATGAACATTCGCGTGCAGATGTCTTTATTATAGAATATCTTTTTTTCCTTTGGGTAAATACCCAGTAGTGGGATTGCTGGATCAAATGGTAGTTCTACTTTTAATTCTTTGAGGTATCTCCATATTACTTTCCATAGAGGTTGTACTAATTTGCAGTCCCACCAGCAGTGTATGAGTGTTCCTACACGTTATTTATTCACGTCACTAGGAATATTTTTTAGCAATTCTGTGAATGGTAACTGTCTGCCTGAATTTCTTAAGGCTTGAAATTTGGCTGGGCTAACCCTGAATTTGTGATCCATCACCTTTCTTTCCCCCTTTGTACCACCTACTTGATGGATAATTTTTTTCCTTTCTATCTACTTTTCATTCCAACTGCCAGAGTTGACTCGATTCTATGAAACATATCTCAAACTCTACTAACTCCAGAAAAGAGATATGGACAATATCATATATTTTAATAAGCCTATAAGGAAAATTTAGTAGGAAATAGAGACTCCAAAGATAGTAAAAAAAGATCAATGAAACTAAGAGTTGGTTTTTTTGAAAAGATAAATAAAATCGACAAAACGTTAACCAGACTAAAAAAAGAGAGAAGACAAATAAATAAAATCAGAAATGAAAGAGGAGATATTATAAATGATATCACAGAAACACCAAGGATCATAAGAGACTACTGTGAATAATTATATACCAACAAATTGTATAACCTAGAAAAAATGGAAAAATTCCCAGAAATATACAACCTATCAAGACTGAAATAAAAAAGAAATAAAAAAATAAAAGAAATAAAAAGTCTGAAAAGACAAATAGTGAGTAAGGAGATTGAATCAATAATTTAAAAATCACCCATCAAAGAAAAGCCTAGGACCTGATGACTTCTCAGCAGAATTCTACCAAGTACTAATCCTTCCTCAATTTTTTTTTGGAAAAAAATTGAGGAAGAAAGAACACCTTCAAATTCATTTTACAAGGCCAGCATTAGACTGATACCAAAGCCAGACAATGACACGACAAGAAAGGAAAATTACAGGCCAATATCTCTGATGAACACAGATGCAAAAATCCTCAACAAAATACTAGCAAACCCAACAAAATACTAGCAAACTGAATTCAACAGCATATTAAAAGAAGCATTCACTCTGATCAAGTGAGATTTATCCCTGGGATGCAAAGATGGTTCAATATATACAAATCAATAGATGTGATACACCATATTAACAGAATGAAGAACAAAAACCATATGATTGTCTCAATAGATGCAGAAAAAGCATTTGACAAAATTCAACATCCTTTCATGACAAAAACTCTCAACATATTAGGCACAGAAGGAATGTACCCCAAAACAATAAAGGCCATATATGAAAACCTCACAGCTAACGTTACACTCAATGGTGAAAAGTTGAAAGCTTTTCCTCTAAGATTAGAAAACAAGGATGCTCATTCTGACTACTTCTATTCAACATAGTACTGGAAATTCTAGCCAGAGGAATTAGACAAGAAAAAAAAATAAAAGGCATCCAAGATCTCAAACAGCCAAAGCAATCTTGTGCAAAAAGAACAAAGCTGAAGGCATCACAAGAAGACAGCAAGGAAACAAGTAACCCAATCAAAATATTGGCAAAGGACCTAATAGACACTTCTCAAAAGAAGACATATAAATGGCCAACAGATATATGAAAAAATGCTCGTCATTATTAATCATCAGGGAAAGGCAAATTAAAACCACAATGAGATATCAACTCATGCCTGTCAGAATCGCTATTAACAAAAAGACAAAAGATAACAAGTATTGGCAAGTGTGTGGACAAAAATGAACACTTGTGAACTATTGGTAGGAATGTAAATTAATACAGCCATTATGGAAAACAGCATGGAGATTCCTCAGAGAACTAAAAATAAAATTACCATATGAACTAGCAATCCCACTTCTGGGTATATATCCAAAGGAACTGAAATCAGTATGCTGTAGAAATATCTACCTGTACTCCCATGTTCACTGCCTCATTATTCACTACAGCTAAGATACAGAAGCCCCCCAGGTGTCCATCATCAGATGAATGGACAAAGAAAATGTGGTATATATACCCAATGGAAGACTGTTTAGCTTTAAAAAAGGGAGAAATCCTGTCATTTGTGACAACATGGATGAACCTTGAGGACATTATGCTAAGTGAAATAAACCAGGCACAGAAAGACAAATACCACATGATCTCACTTATATGTGGAATCTAAAAAAGTTGAACTCATAGAAGTAGAGAGTAGGATGGTGGTTACCAGAGACCAGGGGAAGGTGGTTGTCTTAGTCTACTTAGTGTTGCTATAAAAGAATACCTGAGGCTGGGTAATTTATAAAGAAAAGAGGTTTATTTGGCCCACAGTTCTGCAGGCTGTACAAGAAGCACATCACTAGCATCTGCTTCTGGTGAGGGCTTTAGGCTGCTTCCACTCATGGTGGAAGGGGAAGGGGATCTGATATCTATAGAAATCACATGGTGAGAGAGGAAGCAAGAAGGGGGAGGTGCCGGGTTCTTTTTAACAACCAGCTCTCATGGGAACTAATAGTGAGAACTCACTCACCTGCCCATCCAGGGAGGGCATTAATCTATTCATGAGGGATCCAACCCCATGACCCAAACACCTCCAATTTGGCCCCACCTCCAACATTGGAGACCCGAATTTCAACATGAGATTTGGAGGGGACAAACATCTAAACTACAACAGGGGAGAGCAGTAAATGGAGAAAGGGGAGATGTTGACCAAAGGGTAGAAAGTTTCAGTTAGACAGGAGAAATAAGCTTTAATGATCTATTACACAGAATAGTGACTGTAATAAATAATAATGCATTATATATTTCAAAATTGCCAAGAGTAGATTTTAAATGTTTTTACCACTAAAAAATGATAAGTATGCAGGGTGATGGATTTGTCAATTAGCCTGATTTAACCATTCCACATTGCAAACATATATCAAAACATTACATTTACCCCATAAATATATATAATTATTATTTGTCAATTAAAATCAAAAATGAAGAAAAATTAACGGAAAGGTGACCTCCCACCCATTCTTGAAGACCCAAATACCACCTGCTCTGTGAAATTTTGTACCAGTAGCCCCACTTGAGCACATCCTCACTTCTCCCACTGTGATTTATATTCTGCTTCTGTTATGACTCCCATCTCAGTGAGGACACATAATTACGTATTTGTCTCTCTCTCTCACAAGAATGTGAACCTATCAAGAGAAGAGGCCCTTATGTTAGCACAGCATAGAAGATACTGAATTTAAGTTGGATGAAATGGAATTAAAGAACAAAATTTTATAAAAGAGTATAAACATCCAGTCTGTGTCTGAATTGATTTATTTGAGTAGTTCTCAAATGTAAATGGATTACTCTGATGTCCTGTAAATCCTATAACAATTTTAGTCATGATCATATTAGGATTTCAAATCATCACAATCTAATCTAAATTCCTTAGATTCTGACCCTGAGGTATGTGGAGGACAGGGTGCCAAGATGCTGGACATAGATTTTTGGAGCTTTAAATATTTTTTGTCTTGTTTTTTAAGACAATAAAGCCATGACTTAGTCACTGAGCTTCAGTGATAACAATGAGAATCCAAGTTATCTTGCAAACTCTTTCCCTTATGATAGTTCTTTAAGACATTTTCAAAATTATGCCAGAAAGCACTAAGATTAAAATACTATGTTCACTGGATATTAAAAATCAAATTTCTTTACTTTCCATAACTTTAGTTACAAAATTAAGTAGATGTGAGCCTTTTTTCTTAACATCAAAATGAGTAACAAAAATATAACTAAAGCTCATACCTCAAGGATAATTTCCTCTGGTTAGGTGCAGTTAACATGTTAATCCTCTCAGATCACATTTGGTACCATACCTGTCCTGTGTATGCAAACTCCAGAGCCTGCTTTAAGCCAAGGCTGGTCACACCGTGTAAATTCACCTCATCAGCTCCACTTTCCACCATACAAAGACTGAACATTGCCTGAGGTGGGGAAAGAAAGAAAGAGATAGAATTATGGGACTTAGAATGCAAGGGAGCAAAGGAACATCCTAGAGAGACTAGGAAAGAAAAAGTTTTACTAATTAAAGATTGATTTTGATTTTGAAATGCTTCTACAAAGCTTCATTCACACAAGCCACTGCAAATCTCTTTGATGTCTAAACAGTTACAGTAACAATGCACACAGTACCTCATTCCTTACACATAGAGTCTCATTTGAGGTGACTGTGCTTAGGCTCACTGAACTCACTCTCTTGATCCTGGGTTCTCACTGATACCAAGTAATAGGCACCAATCCCAAACATTCTGGCCAATAGGATATGGAAAGTGGCACTTCTGTCTCCTGACTTCTCTGCCTTTTCTTCTGCCTCATTCCAATGACACATCTTGTTCTCTCATCTGCCATGTGTCACTCACTCCATTCCAGTCCTTCTCAAAGTGTGGCCCCTGAACCAGCAACATTAGCACCACCTGGAAACTTGATTGAGTATAGATTCTCAGGGCCTCACTGCAGACCTACTAAACCTGAAACTCAAGAGTGAGGCCCAGTGATCTGTGCTGTAATAGGCCCTTCAGGTAACTCTGATGCTCACTTGAATTTGAGAACCACTAAGTTATTCAGTGCAAATCAATTTGCACCCAACCAATTCTTCAAATGGCCAACTTATTGAAAATCAGTTCTCCCACAAACGATCAGTACGTCAAATGAAAACTTGAAAGTAAAAAAATAAAAACTTGCCAAATTAAACAAACACATGGATTTTTTTTAAAAAAAGCAAACAAATAAAAACCCAAATACCACACTAATGTGTACACTTTTGACAAGTTTCACTTAACAAATATAAAAAGAACATTCAATTTTGGTTATTGATGATGAAATGTGCACTATTTAGAAAAGTATGCTTCTTATAGTGAAGAAATAACCTCATGAGAGGTCTCGCCTTTGTCCTTGGCTTCTGAGAGGTGATTTCTAGGCCCTTGGAATGTCCTGACTGATTGGAGTATCTTTGTTTACCTTGGGCCTTGGCCACCAATAGTCAACCATGTGATTTGTGATGGGGCTTTGGGCTACCCCATATCAGTTTGACCTCTACAGGAACTGGAAACTAAAGGTATTAGCCTGAACTCTGGCAGAGGCTGGAAACTAAAGGTCACTGAGCCCAAACAAAATCCCTAGACACCAAAGGCATGAGTGAGCTTCCAAGACTGGCAATCCTCTGTGCATACTGTCACATATTATGTCCAAGAGGAGGTAACATCATATATTACTCCATGGGAGGAAGCCAACCAGAAGATCCATATTTAGTACTCCTCCAGACTCCACCCCACGTGTCTCTTCCCTTGGCTGGTGCTAATTTGTATCCCTTCCCTGTAATAAACCATATCCATGAGTATAAAGCTTTCAGTGAGTTCTGTGAGTCTTTCTAGGAATTACTGAACCTGAGAGTTGTTTTGGGAACTCCACCAAACTTGCAACTGATGTCAAAAATGAGAGAAGTCTTATGGGGACTGTTCTGTCAGATTTTTCTGCTTGGCTAACTTCACAGAGGTAAACTTCAGAGTAGTAAAATACAAAAACAAAAACATATCACTATTCTATGTAGTAATTATTATTCAGTTCATGCTAATTTTTTTTAATTTGAAAAATGTAATTTTTCATTTACCATTGTATTAATTTTCATCTTTTAGCAATTTTTTAACAAATTTATTTTTTATCCTCACAATTCTATACATTTTAATCAATATGTATCAAATACAAAATTATTGCTTTCTTGCCATGTGGGAAATTTTCTAAGGAATATTTTTAAATGCTTGCAATTTGAAAAGATAAAAAATAACATTCAAAATATCCTAAAGATATTGGGGGTATTTAGCATGTAATATATGCAATTATATTTAATACACTAAAGAGCAAACATTCAGAATATATATAACTTTCAAAAATGTACTTTACCATGAATAAGCAAAATTGCACATTTCTTTGGAACAAAGAATGGCCACACAGAAAAGTATAGGAAACATTTTACCTGCATCACCCCATCCCCCAGGCCAGTACAGCTCAGTGCCAAGAAGAATCCCCTTGGCAACTACATGTCCCTGCAGGGGAAAAGGAGAACAAGAGGATCCCCACAGTCTCCACCAATGCAAACCCAAGCCGATGGAGCTACCTGGAGCCCATGCCGCTGTGCCACATGGAGATGGAGCTGCCACACTGCCCCCGCCACTTCCCCCAACCTTGGTACCCTGGACCTGGTGCCGCTGCACATATGCTCATACCTGGATATGGCATCACTGCCCTCACACCCACACCCAAGACCTAGCACTGCCACATACCCACTTGCCCAAGCCAGTGCCACCCAACCTCCAGAACCTGTGCATCACCACACATTCCACCCAGCTGGCACCCTCATACTGCAGGTGAAGGTCTCTCCCCATCAAATCTAGTACATAACATCTGCAAGAGGTGACTGCTCCTTCAAATGTGCAGATACCTATGGAAGGCTACAAGGAACATGAAGTATCAAGGAAGCATGACAACATTAAAGAAACACAATGAATTTCCAGTAACTGATGCCAGTAAAATGCAGGTCTATTAACTAACTGACAAAATAATTGTCTGTCTTCAGAAGGTATAGGAGAACACAGATAGACATGATATCAGAAAAACAATACATGAACAAAATGAGAAGTTAAAGAAATATTAATCATTAAAAAGGAAGCAAACAAATTTTGGAGCTGAAGAATACAATAAATGAAGTGAAAAATGCAATAAAGAGCTTCAACAGCAGAATTGATCAGGTAGAAGAAAGAATCAGTGAAATTTAAGACCAGTCATTTGAAATTATCCAAAGGAGAAAAAATTTAAAAAAATAAAAAAGAGTAAAGAAAGTCTACAAGTTTTATGGGACACCATCAAGTGAGCCAATATACATATTATGAAAGTCCAAGATTATTTAAAGGAATAATTACTGAAAACATCCCAAATCAGAGGAAGGAAATAGACATCCATACTCAAGAAGCCCAAAGCATCCCAAATAAGCTGAACATAAAGAGATCTACACCAAGGCACATTATAATCAAATTTTCAAGAGTTGAAGACAAAAAGAATTTTGTAAGTAGCAAGAGAAAAGTGACTTGTCACATATAAGGGAACCTTCATAAGACTATCAGATTTCTCAGTAGAAATCTTGCAGGCCAGGAAAGAGTAGGAGGATAAATTCAAAGTACTAAAAGAAAAAAAAAATGCCAACCAAGAATACTATAGCTGGGAAAACTATCCTTTAAAAATGAAAGACAGATAAAGTCTTTTCCAGACAAACAAAAACTGGGAGTTTGTCACTTCCAGACCTACCCTACAAGAAATGCCTAAGAGTGTTCTTCAAATTGAAACAAAAACATGCTAAACAGCAATGTGAAAGCATATGAAAGCATAAATCTCACCAGTAAAGGTAAATATATAGACAAATACAGAATAATATAACACTGTAATGGTGCTGTCTAAATTATCTTTATTCCTAATATAAAAGTTAAAAGACAAAAATTTGTTAATGAATACACAATATAAAATAAGTAAACTGTGACTGCAAGAACACAAAGTGCAAAGGAGGTGGTAAAAGTGTAGAGATTTTTGTAGGCAACTAAAGTTATTACCAACTTAAAATAGACTGTTATAACTACAAGATATTTTATGTAAGCCTTGAGGTAACCACAAAGAAAAATAACTATAACAGATACTCAAAAGATAAATAGAGACTAATCAAAGCAAATGATTTCAAAAAAAAATCATCAAATAACGAAGACAGCAAGAGAAGAGAGACCACTTCTATTCAACTTAATACTGGAAGTCCTAGTCAGAGGAATTAAACAAGAAAAAGAAGTAAAAGGCATCCAAATCAGAAAGGAAGAAGTAAAATTATCCCTGCATATGACATGATTATGTATGTAGAAAACTCTAAAGACTCAACAACAACAAAAAAAACCTGTTAGAAATAATAAATGAGTTTAGTAGAGTTCTAGGATACAAAATCAACATAAAAAATCAGTGTTGTTTCTATACACAAACAACAAACTATCTAAAAAGGAAAATTTTAAAATCCCAATTATAATAGTAATAACAACAAAAAATAAAATACTGAGGAATAAACTTAACCAAAGAGGTGAAAGACTTGTACAATAAAAATTATAAAACATTGATGAAGGAAATTAAAGAAGACACAGATAAATGGACAGACATCTATGTTCATGGATTGAAAAAGATAATAGTGTTAAAATGTCCATACCACTCAAAGTTATCTATACATTCAATGCAATCCTTATAAAAATCCCAATGGAATTCCTTATAGAAATAGGAAAACAATTCTAACATTCAAATGGAATCACAAAAGACCCTGAATAGCCAAAACAATCTTGAGCAAGAAGAGCAATGCTAAAGGCATCACAGTTCCTGATTTCAAAATATATTACAAAGCTACAATAATCAAAATAGTACAGTACTGGCATAAAAGCAGACATATAGACAAAGGGAACAGAATAGAGAGCGCAGAAACAAATCCACACATCTATGGTCAATTATCTTTGACAGGGTACCAAGAACATGTAATAGGGAAAGAAAGAATAGCCTCTTCAATAAATGCTGTTGGAAAAACTTGAAATGCAGAAGAAGGAAATTAGACCCTTATCTCACAACATATACAAAAATTGACTTAAAATGTATTAAAGACTGAAATGTAAACCTGAAACCGTATAGAAGAAAACATAGGGGAAAACTTTCTTGACATTGGTCTGGGCAATGATTTTTTGAATATGACACCAAAAGCACAGGCAACAAAAGTAAAAATAAACAAATGGGACTGCATCAAACTAAAAACTTCTGCACAACAAAGGAAACAATGAACAGACTTAAAAGGCAACCTACAGAATGGGAGAAAATATTTGCAAATTATATACCTGAAAAGGAGTTGAACAAGAAAAGGAACCACAAAACAGCAAAAAACCAAATAACTGGATTTTTAAATGGGCAGAGGACCTGAACAGACATTTTTCCAAAGACATACAAATGGCCAAGAAGTATATCAAAAGGGCTCAGCATCACTAATCATCAGGGAAAAACAGATCAAAACCACAATGAGGTATCACTTCACACCTGTTAGGATGGCTATTATCAAAAAGACAAGTGTGGGTGAAGTCGTAGAGAAAAGGGAATCTTCATTCACTGTTGGTAAGAATGTAAACTGGCACAGCCATTATGGAAAACAGTATAGAGGTTCCTCAAAAAATTAAAAATAAGCCAGGCCTGGTAGACTGCATCTGTAAACCTCGGGAAGCTGAGGTGGGAGAATTGCTTGAGCCCAGGAGTTTGATACCAGCCTGGGCAACATAGTGTGATCCCATCTTAAGAAAAAATTAAAAATAGAACTACCTTATGACCCAGCAATGTCACTTATTGGTATATATGCAAATGAAATGAAATCAGTATCTCAAAGAGTTATCTGCACTCCCATGTTCATTGAAGCATTATTCATAATAGCCAAGACATGGAAACAACCTAAATGTCCACTGATGGATAAACTGATTTAAAAAATGTGAGATACACACACACACACATACACACACACACACACACACAGTTGAATATTATTCGGCCTTAAAAAAGGAAAGATATCCTGCCATTTGCAACAACATGGATGAACCTGAAGGAAATTATGCTAAGTGAAATAAACCACACAGAAACATAAATACTGAATGATTCACTTCTATAGGCGTACCTTGGAGATATTGTGGGTTTGGTTCCAGACCACCATAATAAAATGAATATCATGATAAAGTGAGTCACAGAAATTTTTTTGGTTTCCCAGTGTATACAAAAGTTATGTTTACACTATACTATAGTCTATTAGATGTACATACAAAGTGAAAAATGCCTGACATATGGCAAACTCTTAGTCAAATTTATATTTTGTGATAACAATGAAATGGAATGAAGTTCCTTTTATGTATTCCCTGGTTAAAAGGATTGATATATTAGGAAA
This sequence comes from Daubentonia madagascariensis, assembly GCA_023783475.1. Classification (NCBI taxonomy): domain Eukaryota; kingdom Metazoa; phylum Chordata; class Mammalia; order Primates; family Daubentoniidae; genus Daubentonia; species Daubentonia madagascariensis. Next base: position 42,899,105 of record JAKFHU010002080.1, on the reverse strand, counting down.
AGTATCAGTTTCTGGCTTTTTTTTCTAAATCAAGTATGGCTATAGATAAAAATGCTAACAGGAAATTGACTTTAGAGTTAAATGGATTCTGTTTATTCATTGGTAGAAGATGGCCTGAAATTCCAAAATAAAAAAGCACAGTCACAGTTAAAAAAAAAAAAATTAATTTGTGTAATTCTGAATTTGCTTCTAGACTTCTTATAACTACTTTGAAAAGAACCTGAAAGGTATTTAAATTGTTTTCAATGTCTGCTTTTCATTGTATGGGTGGTTACGTTTTTAATATTCCCCACACCATGTTCTTTTTTCAGATCTTTCAAGTTGTAGCTGCACTTGATGTGGTGACCAGCTGCTCCCCACCAGCTAATACACAGAGCAGGACCAAAATGGTTCAAACTGCAGAAGAGTGATCTGGGTTAATGAAATGGAAAATCTTCCTGAAAGCAAAAGTTAAAAAATAAGAATAGGCTGCCAAAAGAGTTTTTAAAACCTGCTTTTCTAGGGTCTTTCAAAAGTAATCAGGGTAACAGTGGCATAGATCAGAGATCCTCAACCAGAGGCTTGTGAGCCAATGAATTTGTAGCCTGGCTTAGTAGACTTGGGGAGAAAACACAATTCCTTAAACAATGGACATCTATATTTGTACACATTTGCATAAGCAATAAAGGAACACCAAATTGGTAATTGTTTTATACCAATATAATTAAATTAATTTACCTATAATTGTTATATTATAGGTTATGATTATAGAGGGAAAGAAGGGACTCAATTTTATCCTTTTTACATAAGAAGTATTTGGATCATTACAATAAACATGTATTTTGAACAAATGCCTTTTTAAAACTTTGCTTTATTTTTAAGTTCAGGACTGTGTAGGAAGATACATCTGATTTGAATCCTGGTTCTATAACCTGGTTATGGGGGCAATTTACCTTGACCCTTTGGCTAATCTGTTAACTTCTATGAGCCTCAGGCCCCTTACCTGTAAAATGGTGATAATACCAACCTCGCAGGATTGTCTTAAGGTTTAGATACAATTATGCTTCATGTCCAGCATGATACCTGGCTCCTAGTAGATGCTCAGTAAGTAGAAACTGTTGTTATAGGCAGGCCCTACTTTCCCGTGTCACCTTTTGATTCCAATTGAAAGGAGAGCCGAGAAAGTCCTCTTCACCCAACTGCGTCTGAATCCCTTCCTTTCAAATATTTTCTTGGTGACAATCCCATTCTAAATCCCTCTCTCTGGCTACAGGACTTCACTTTTGCTACATACTCCTACACCCCTACTTAATGGAATGACCCCATCATAAAAATCACCACCATTTCTATAAACATGGAACTTACATTTTTATATCACATCATATCGTTTCAGAAATTTAAGGTTACAAATTTAATGCTTATCATAATTTTAAGAACTAGAGTTGGTTAATTTAAAGATTTTAAAAAGGGAACTATTAAATCAAGGCCAATGTTTGGGTTAATAAATTGACAAGACACTTCAATTAGGAAAAGCCTCATTGGACACCACCAGAGTGGTATCCAACCTGGCCATTTGGCACAGTGAAACGCCAGCTGCCTAGGCTGCCTAGGCTCTCTGAGCTTGTGAAAAAATGTCTAGAGACCTGCTGGAGCCCACAAGGAAGGACAAAGCCTCCTTTGGTAGCAAAAGAGGTGATGAGACCAATAGTGCTATTTTTCAGCATCAAACTTCTTGCAAAGGTAAACTGCAGGCTCCATGAAGGTGGGCACCATATCTTTCTTACTCATTGTAGTGCCCCTAGACCCTAACATTGCATGCATGCCGCAAATACAGGCAAATGAATAAGCAAACCAACATGCTCTTCACAACTCATCGGCAGATGATGGCCTGCTGCTTTATAGTGTTGTAAACAAAAAGAATTAGTTCTATAAAAGAATGTTCTGCATGTAAGGTATTTTAGATACCAAAATATAAAATCATAATTAGAGTTAAACAGTATCTACTGTAAGCTAAACACGAGTTCAAAGCTAGACATTTAGAAAAAAAAGAACATATGGCAATGTCCTCTATCAAGCCACAACATTCTACCAAAGCATGGGATAAGGCTCTGCTTAGAAATATGAAAGCATTGCACAGACTTGTGCTTGGTTCACATGGTTTTTTCTTTGGGAGAGCCTGGGCCAGGCTGAGATTTATAGTCATCACAGCTCACTCTTGGCTGATAATATGCTGCCACCACCACAGATATATCTAATTGAAAACCCAGTTTGTGAGAATACAATCCACTTTAAGTGCCTACCACAGTGGGAGGTGTGGATTTATAGTGTGTAATTCCCTCTTTATTTCATGCAGAAATGACACAAATTGAGTCCTAAAATCACAGTACATGAATTAAGTTTCCTTGGGGCACATTAGTTGCCATATAGTCACAAGATGAGTTACAACCTCATTTTAGGTTGGTACATTATGCCACAAAACTGACAAAAATTCGACTATATCTTCAAAGATAAGTTAAAATGGCAGATAGACTTTTGTAAACACTCAAAGTTAGTAAAATATGATCTTTTTACCAGGTAAATTATGTGCAGCTTTGTAATTACACTGGACATGGGCAAAATGTACTATGAATTCCAATTTTATGAAGAATCCAAATAATCTTACAGGTGAAATAACTGAATTGTTAAGAGGCACATTCAACCCTTACCTTTTATGAGAGTTAGAGAGAGTTCAATGAAACTAAACAGACATGTTTAAGGAAATCATTGAAAAGAGAAACTTGCAACACTTGCAGCATATCCATTATATCTTACATCCTCTATATGCCCAGTGTTATATAATCAGTGATGTTTACAATGGCCATGAGCCATTACAGAGATTTGAACTAACTTCTAAATCAACAAAGATTATATTTTGCTCAATTTAGTGCTAATGGTGATTATTCTTTATTGCATTTTGGTTATACTTCACATACAGAATGGCTAGTAAACTTTAGTTAATGAGAATGTTCAATTACCCACAATAGCCCATTCCCTTCCATTAGGGAAAGAAGGGTCCTGACCACAGTCAAACTGGACTATTTACATCCTTTATCTTGCAAATGTAAAAGTAACCCAATCCATTTAGAGAGCCTAATGGTCTGAAAAAGTAGGAAGTTTTGTTGGGGGGGGCGGTTTCCCATTTATATTTATAGCTCTTTTAATTTTTCTTCAAACAATATAGTATTAATAATACTCTCAGAGAATAAAATATCACAAGACAAACTAAAACAGCAAAACTACATTACCATAAATATAATTAGGCAGCAAAAATTAATATCTCTAAAACACCTATTTGCCTTCACCCTTACCACATAAAGATCCACCTTATATGCTAAAAACTGTGCTACATATTGTTTTTTCCAACTTCTTCAAATATGTAGCTTGTTTATTCAAAGGACCTAGCTGTGTTTCACAGCTTTGCTCTTGGCACAGTTGCTTCCTAAATTAACTACATGGTGATGATGAGCCCTTCAAAACAAGCATCATTACAGTTTATCCGACGTCTCTTTAGAATTCTCTTCCTGGACATGGCCATGTTTCAATGATCTGGGTCTTCCAGGAGAGAAAAGAATGGAATGGAAAACGGACACAAATCAAGTTGTTTTTTCCTTAGCCGAAGTTATGATAAACGGGAAGGCCAGAAACTGCTGCCCAACTATTCCTCTGGTGCTTCTGTTACCTTTTTGTTGTATCACCTGAATATGGGATTGCAATACTTTACTACCCACCACGTAAAGAAGTCCCTTCTGTTATCTGTCACGAATTTGCCTCTTTTGGATGTTTAGGGATGGCACTTTTACTCTTCCTTATTGAATACATCTGCTAAGCCATTACCGAATGAAAGGATCCTTCCTGTGTAGAGATCACTTATTCTGTCCTTCATGTGGCACCCAACACCACAATCCTGCTTTTCAAAAACTTGTAAGGGCTCCCTGACTGAGACACAACCTGGATTTCCTGCATTTTGACAGCTGTCCTAAGAAAAAATTGGGGGTTTGCATAAAGGAGTGACTGCACAGATGTGATATGGAGTCTGCGTGAATCAAGGAGCATAGGTATGAGAAAAGGAACCTTTTTTTAGAGAACAGTGACATCAGAAAAGGTTGAAAGCCTGGAGAACAAAAGAAGAGGTGGAGCAACTGAGGAGGCAGAGAGGGGGATTCTTTATTGAGGAAAATACGATAGAAATTCAGGGCAAATTCTATAAAACACAGAAGGGAACAAAATATGGTTTATCAAAGCTGCAATGGATGTGTAAGAATCATGACTCAACTATAGCTTCTCTTCCATAAATGGAATTTTGGAATTTTAAAACTGGAAGGTACTTTAGAGATCACTGGCCCCTCAGTACTCAAGGTGTGGTCCCTGGAGCAGCAGCATTGGCATCGCCAAGGAACTTGTTAGAAATGCAGAATCTCAGATCGCACCCCACGCTTACTGGATGGGAAAGCTGAGTTTTAACAAGAGCCCCAGGTGAACTACATGCATATAAGTGTTAGGGACACAAAAACAAGAGAGGTAATGAAAATCAGAAAAACAGAAAGGAGAAAGCAGTTATAGAAAAACAATAAGGAGGAAATGGTTACAGAAAAATAACCAGGGGAAATAGTTATTTCAGTCTTAAAGAATGGGGTAATTAGGCCATGGAACACTGATGACCAGAGAATGGGAACGGAACTTTCCCCGCAGTATGTATGACATAACCTTTAAGTCATGTCCAAACATAGGAAGGAATCCAGTCCTAATTATAACTAACATACAGCACATAAAAAGGAAAATATGGAACTAAATGGGGTCTTCTCCACTCGTGGAGACAGACCCGTTTCCCATTAGGAAACATCTTTGCTTTCCTCTCCTATACTATCTCGTAACTTCACTGCTTCCAATAAATTCTTCACACATACTTGCTGAGTGTCTGTCATCTCTCTCCATTGTGTGGGCCCGGCTTGTGATTCTTCCAAGCCAGGAGCTCAAAAACTGGAGCAACACTTCAAAGGCCAGCCAGGGACCTAACCATGACGTAAATGTTTGAGAAGCATGACTGTTGTGGTCAATCCTCCCGCTTTGCAGAACTCCTTGCATATTTGAATATTTGAAGTAATGAAACACCTAATACTTTGCATGACAGGTGTCCATTGCTGGAGAAGTATTAGTAAAACCTTCAGAATATTGAATCATAATTATCCTCCTGATAACTTTCTCCTGTTGGTCCTAGAAGAAGATCAGTAAGTTTACTCCCTTTACTGCTTAACAGCTCTTAAGTCTCCTACTGGAAAGAGCATCTAATCCGAATTCTCTGAGTCATAAAACGTTAGTGCTTGAAGCCAACACTAGAAATTTTGTAGTCTGGACAGAAGGCCTGAGTCCAAATCCCAGCAAGGGAGGACTGATCCTCAGATTTGGAGGGGTGGGAGTGATTATTGTATAGGAAATAAAAGTTATATGAAAAGAAAGACTGATTGTTTCAAGGACATGGCCTTTAAAAGAGTAAATCATCCTATGTTCTTGGATGGTGGCAGTGGTAAGAGCCATCAGGCACACCCTTCATACTACCTCCCTTTTCCCCAATTATTTTGGTCAATTTTCTGTGGTTCATTTCCTTCTTGTCATATTTTCCTTCGGAGGAATTTCATGTGGCCACCTCAGAGCTGCTTTTAACACAAATCACTCAGAATATTCCTATGGAATTTCAAAGTAGAAGCTTTTAGCGAGTTTCAATCTGCTACAGTGACAAGGAAGTTTCTTGCCTGCCCAATCTGGTATTAGTAATGGCTTCCTGTAGCCCTGTTGAGGGCTGTAAGGCCACATCCAGCCCATGTGGGGACAGTCAGGATCTAGTCATACTGTCTGTCATGGGTATAAACAGGGACCAGGAGCAGACAAGCACTAAAACACACTGTTTCTGTCCCAGAGTTCACAATGTCATTCACAAAATCTGTCATCCTCTTTCTATAGAGAACTTTTTGGAAGGATGTTGAAGATAATAGTGTGGAATTTCCTCAATTATCTCTTATCCTAGTCTCTTAAAACCTAATGTAAGTTAGTGATCGCTCTTAAAATTTTAACCCAAAATTTAAACAGTCTCTTATTTTTAATGTCCTCTCTTAGTAACTTTTTCTCCAACATTCTAACATAAAATAAGGTGTATAAGACTGTAAATATAGGTGTCCAGTCCAGCAATCTTTCATTTTATTCATCACTTTGGTTTGACGGTTGCAAGTCAGGCAATACATACTGGAGCCAGTCTCCCATTCTTAGGCATAGGCACAGATAAGGAGGGCAAGAGCCGGCTAACAGAATGTTTCCTTTAACTCCATTAGTTGCTAAGCAACCATTTCACCGGACTTTGCTAATCTAAGGCAGAACAGGCCAGCTTAACAAATATGAAATGTTCAGGTCTTCCCAAATGTTCAAATTCACTTTTTCTGCAAACACATTTGCTGCTTTGTCCATGCAGACCAATGCAAAGTCTTTACAGCTTATAAAATGGGGGAAAAAATAATTCAAGAATAACCCTCAAGAGTTCAAACACCATTTATCCAAAAGAAAAAAAGACATTTTATAATAAAGACATCTGCTCTCGAATGTTCATAGCAGCAAAATTCACAATTGCAAAGTTGTGGAAACAACCCAGGTGCCCATCAATACACGAGTGGATCAATAAAATGTGGTATATGTATACCATGGAGTATTACTCAGCAATAAGGAACAACAGTGAATTAACACATCTGGTATTATCCTGGTTGGAGCTAGAACCCATTCTTCGAAGCGAAGTGTCACAGGATTGGAAAAACAAGCACCACTGGTACTCACCATCAAACTGGTACTAACTGATGAACACTTACATCACACAGGGCAATAACATTCATCAGAGGGCGGGCGAGCGGGAGGGGGGTGGAAGGGATGGGAAAAACTCTCACTGAATGGATGTGGGGAGCACAGTTTGGGAGATGACCACAATTGTGGCTCTGACACAGGCAGAACAGGGGCAATGTGTATGGCCAAAGTGTTGTACCCCCATGATATTCTGAAATTAAAAAAATAAATTAAAAAAAAAAAAAAGAGTTCAAACACCTTTAAAAAAGTAATTAGATGATGGAATTCTTTTATTCCTGTGAAAATTTATATATATAAATAATTTATTTCTAAAAATTTATATAAAAATAAATGTATCTTATATATATCACCCATCTTGATCTTCACTTTTATTTGGGTGAAATGAGCTCTGTTCAATAATTAGGAAAAATAAATAGCTTTTTCTTCTAGGGCCTCCCTATAGCTGTAGTTTGGTAACAACAACAATCACAATAGCAACTCATGTTTATCCAGCCTTTATCATGTGCCAGGCCCTGCTGTCAGAATCTTACTTAAAGTTTCATCTTCACAACTCCGTGAAGTAAAGCATTACTATTACCTCATTTTAAACATGAGTAAACTGAGAACCAGTGAAGTTAAGCAACTGGTCCAAGGTGATAAAGCTGGTAGGCGGGAGAGTCAGCACTTGAACACACACACGTCACCACTAGTCTTCAGAGCCTACCTTCGTGCCTCCCTCTCAAGTTGGATAGACTGTTGGATAAACTAGGAAACCATTAGGCCCTTCAATTCAAAGAAAAACACAGACATCAGACTATTTAGACTTACAGACATCCTCTCCTCTATTTCTTCCAACCACAGTTGACCTCAGAAGGATGAATATTCATTGCCTACCTAGGAATTGCATTACTTCCTATTACTGGAATCTCACATGAGGTAGACTAATTTCCATGGGACAAGAAAGCATCAAATACATGTATTGTTATTACAAAGTGACACAAATGATTTGATATGAAAATCTCTCATCACTTTAGAGTCACATCTCTCCAAATTAGAATACTGGTAATTCAATCTTTCAGGAATTCAGACATGCAAGCCCAGAATCCAATCAACATCAGATGGACTAATTAAAAGCAATTGATTCAACAAGCAGCTGGATCAGCCCAGTGTGGACAATTCCTTCTCAATCAGTTTTTTACAAAGATGATAAACAGAATCGTGGCATAGCTACAGATACCAGTAATTCTTTACACCAATTCATTAGGTTCACACGATCAGCTATCATGCCCCTCTTTCACAAAACATCTACCTTCTCTCAATACCCATTTTAAAGGTTTAAATTTTTCATTGCCTTAGTATCCTTTAAACATGTGTTTTTCTTTCAGCTGAAGCTGAGGATGACTGTATACCTGAGATCAAATAAGCATGAATGAAAATTTTATTGTAAATAAAACTTAGCATAGAAGTTATAATTTTAAAAGCATAAAAAAGATACGGCAAAAAAATGAAATAGTCTTTCAACACTTAAAGCAAATACATATAAAGGGCTTAGTACAATGACTGGCACAGTGTAAATGATAAAAAAAATCAGTTATTATTACTTTATAATTATTTTTCTAGCTTCACAATACTTATATTCAGTAGAAATTAATCAGTTTACATAAAGGAATAAAATGAAGACCAGAGTTCACTGTTCTCCATTCACTATAATGAACACAGTGAACTATAAGCACAATAATGAAAATTATAGTCATCTGACTCTGAAATATTAATGATTTCCCTGTTATTCATTCAAATAATTTAGAAAAGGAATATGATGATGGCTCTTTAGATGGTCCACAGCTTTCTATTTAAAAAGGAAATAACCTTTGACCACCATCATTGTTAACTGGTACTTTTCCTTGAATTGACACAAGGAATTTTATTTTCAATGAATGTGCTCAGTGCAAAAAGGAAACTATGAAACCATTTTAATTTTAAAAAACAAAATACCCACACTCTCCTTGGTGCTCACAAGGTTCTGTCCCACAGTACATCCAAAATCAGCCTTCTCCCAGTTATTCTACCACGTGCAACTTCTATAACAGCAGATGTGTAGCTGTTCATTGTCAGCCAGGCAATTAATGCTTATCAAATGTCCACCGGGTGTGAGACTCTATAACAGGCTTTCTATAAAATGTCAGACTGACTGCTTAATTTGGCTTTGCTGAATGTCAAGGCCATCATTAATGGTACTATTTTTTCTGGCTAAATTTAAAAGCTATTTCTTGAGGCCTCTTCTTGGTAGATACTAACTAAATGATTAATCATCTGATTACAAGTTGCATAACGCCAACTTCTACTCAGACAATAGTCTAACATGACTTAGGTAACAAACTGAGGACATTTTCAACTCTGGATGATTTTTTGTCAATTTCTACAGCTCCTTGGAACTATATTTTTTCATAGATTTTTTTTAAGTCACAAATGCCTTAAGAAAAGACAAGAAAAGTCTATTGCAGCATTTTAGGCTCCTCTTCTGGACCAGATTCTGGTATTTCTAGAGAGTTACAAGTTGAAGGGAAGAGATCACAAGCTACCACATTAGATCCCCAACTGATTAGCCAAGGACTCTAAAACTTATAAGTAGCCAGGTGGCCAGTTTTCCCTGGCCCCTACATCCCTAGTGGCTTTAGGTAATACTGTCCACATAAGACTAGGCACACTGGATCTAAGAAAACAGCAAAATGCCCGCAGGGTCACAAGTCTTCAGGACTCAGCACTTAAATCTCCTTTCCTGTAGTACGTATCCACTAAGAATCCGAGAAGTTCTATGCTGAAGAATGGGTACAATCACAACTATCCTGGATTTTAAATCAATCACGGCATCAGCAATGCCATATTCTCATGTGTAGCAAGAAAACAGAGACAGTGCCAGTCTATGAGCCATCCTTCTGTTTCCCACCCCCACAGCAGCTATTATACAGAAAAATATGTATGGATAAAAACCAAAAAAATATTATTTAGTTTTAAAGAAAATCACTTTTACTTGTGAAAAGTGAAATAAACAAGTTGTACTCATCAGTTTTACACTTACAATTGTATCTATGGATCCAGGGATCTTGTCACTGCTGAATAAATATGATCCAAAATTCCACAGAGGAAAACTCTCTGGCTGATCAAGTCCATGCCTTCAAAAGTTTTTAAAAAAAAAAATCAAAAAACTAAATGGTGCCTTTTTTGTCTTTACTATTTTCTAGTTTCACAAGTAATACATGAATATAGTCTTCTTTTAAAATTAGGTTATCACAGACAAAATTAAAGGTAATGCAGTATTTGAGCAAAGACCTGGAAAGGCCAAGCAAGAAAGTCATACATCTACCTAGGAGAAGAGTAATCCAGGCAGAGGAAACAGCCGTGCAGAGGTCCTCAGACGTGCCAGTAAGAAAGGCAGTGTGACTGCAGTGAAGGGAGAACAGGAGCCATAGGAGGGACACCTCTGAGTGAGAGGAGAAACCATCACAGGGTTTTGAGCAGAAATGGCAATCCAACCGCTGTTTTCAACAGGATCACTGGGGCTGCAGTACTGAAACAGACTCTAAGGGATCAAGGATTAAAGTAGGAATACAAGGTAAGAAGATACTGTAAAACTCTAGGCAAAACATGATGGTGGCTTCCACAAGGACAGTAGTAATAGAAGTGGTTGGAGTTTGGAGCCATGGTATCTGCCAGCAGTTTGGATGCAATAGTTAGGAGTCAAGAACACAGATATTTGGGGCCTGCATTAACTACAGAGGTGCCATTAACTGAAATGGAGAAAACTGTGCAACACGCAGTTTTGTGGGCAGAAATTGGTAGAAACTCTGGTATGTAATTGGCAAGAAGTAAGTAAAACTATAAGCCCTGTGTTCCAGAGGCTAAAATAATAGGAAAGCGGGTGGGCAATAATGTTTATTTACTTAGGTGCTAATGTATCACTGCACAGAATAATATGGTAAGAAAAAAATTAATTAGAAATTTTTATCTAGAATGTAAATGTGATTTCATGGGCACTACCACTAAGGTTTGGAGGAAAAGTATTCATTGACTCATTTGACAAATTCTGATTGTCTACTATGAGCCAGGTAATCTGCACTTTGTCATTTAATCTATGCAACACTTCTCTGAGGCATGTACCTTCATTTTGTGCTTGTGGAACCTGAGGCTTAGGGAGGTAAAGTAACCTGGCCGAGGTCACATAACTAATAAGGGATGCAGCGAAAGTGCAAATCCTTATCTGCTGGGCTCCAGAGCTTAAATTCTCAACTCTGTGCTCACTTTCCTCCTACTCCGCTGAATAGCTCAGTATCAGAGCAAAGGCTAGAACTGCTACTGGTTCTTAAAGTTGATATGACTGGAATTTGGGGTGCAAATTATCATATTTTACAGATGTTGATTTCAAAAGAAGAGAATCCTGGATATGTCCTGATGGGTTATCCTATGGAAGTGTGCTTGGGATTTAGCAAATTAACAAGCTAGTGTGTCTAAAAGATTTTGCCTGAGCTCAGAGAGAGATGGCAAAGTTAATTCCAACTGGAGGCTTCTTAATCCCCAGGGTTCTTATCCAAGGTTTAGGCCACCAGAGGGAATGTCCTCATCATTAGGATAGTAGCTGGTCTGCTCTACCTGTAAGTTACAGTTTGCTGGTAGCCTTTCATTCTGGAGAGAGGCTGATGGAACAGATAATGCCAAATACAGAACAAAGGCTGGGAATCATGTAAGGATTAAGTGGAAAAGAGCACGGAGCACAGAGAAATAAATTGTGCCATGCAAAGGGGCCAGGATCTTCTAATCTTGAAGTAGTGATAAGCAAGCCAAATAATTCACAAAGGTGTAGAAACAAGAATGTGGCAGAGGCGGACAGCTAATTTATGTTGCCTTTCTGGAGTCATGGCTTGGAAGTGTCTACTCAGCCAGGGACTTCATATCCCAGCATCACTTGCATCTAGATGGGGCCACATGACTAGTCCTTCTCAGGAAAGTATGACTAGAAGGTATGAGTCACTTGCAGGACAAAGTGGTTATGAAGCAGATGTACCTGCTCCACAGTCTCTCCTTCCCTGTCTACAAGCCAGATGGAAAGGACCCACGGGGCCTCTGAGGAGCGCAGAGGAAAGGAGCCTGGGCCCTAAGTGACCATGTGGATGGTAGCTCACCTAGGAGTGCACACACTGGGCTGAGTTGTGCGTGAGTGAAGCCACTAGGAATTTGGGTTTTTAGCTATAATAAAACTAGCTAAGATTATAATGTCATATATCCTTAATTAATACAGAATCATCAACAGACTCAACAAATGAATGAACTTATGATGGCGGAAAACAGTTATTGATACAATCAAAAAGGGTACTGTAAGTATAATTAACATTGAATGAAGAAACTTTTTGTAGTGCCACATATGTTTGAGGAGAAAAAAAGAAAGCATGAAAAATAAGAGGGGTAAGTATCCTTTTCTCACAAATTACATGTCATGAGATTTCTGCTGTTTAAGGTTACAAAACTCACTGACCAAGCACCATTTGGGGGCATGGTGATCTCTGTTATTAACAAGAAAAAGCTGAAATATTAAAAAGGAGCTCCTTTGGAATTATGGTATTGAGGAAGGAACAGTGAAAAGTAATAATAACCATAACCATAATAATAATAATAAAATTTTCTACACCAAATACGTCAAATCCTTCTGACTCTCTACAGATATTTTGCTTTGAGATAAAAGAACCCAATTACTTCTTATATGAGAGCCCTTACATATAGTTTAATTGCTCTTCAAATATGAGACCTGACTGCGCCCATTTCCCAATATTTTCAGGTGGCACCTATGAGGCCAGTTTACAGAAATGATAGTGAGCAAAGCTATATCTGAAAACTCACGAAAACATCAAGAAAAGTTCGCTACAGCTAGCTATTGTTAAGATGCTTATATTAATTTCCTTGCTGTTGTGATAGTTGTTACCACAAACTTAGTAGTTTAAAACAACACAAATTTATTATCTTACAGTTCTGAGGTCAAAAGTCCAAAATAGGTTTCACTGGGCTAAAAGCAAGGTGTCAGCAGGGTTGTGCTCTTTCTGGAGACTTCAGGGAGAATCTGTCTCCTTGCCCGTTCCAGCTTCACTTGCCTCCTGGTCCCTTCCTTCACAGCCAGAAATCTCACTACCCCAACCTCTGCTTCTGCCCTCACATCTCCTTCTCCGACTCTTCGGACTCCCTCTTCCACCTTTTAAGGACACCTGTGATTACACGGGGGCCAGCCCTATAATCCAGGATAATATCTCCAACTCAAGGTCCACAACGTAATCACAGGCTCCAGAGATTAGGACATGGACATCTTTGGGGGGCTATTATTTTGTCTACCATAATGCTCAATAGCTATGGCACCCTTAAAGAGAAAGTTCTTTTGAGTTCCACACAGCTTGGTATAATGGAAAATTGAGGGAGTTTGGAGGCACATGGACCTAGGCTGGGGTTTGGATTCTAACATTCAGCAGCTGTGTGATTTTAAACAAATTACTCAATGTTTAGCAAGCTCAATTCCATCATCTGTAAAATTGTTGTAGTACCTACCTCTAAGGATTATTGGGGGATTAAACAAAGTAACAAATGTGAATACACCTAGCACTAAGGCTAGCAAACAAAGATGTTTAACAAATATAAAACATTTAATATATATAAAATATATAAAATAAAAATGTTTAATAAATTTCCCTTCCCTTCCATGTTTAGGCTTTGCAGCTTGAATAACAATCATTATTTCCTTAGTAAGAAATACATTCATTTTCTGGTCTATCCTTGTACCATCAATGCCCTTTCGACTAAGAAGTATTGAATAACTTTAACATTTACATAACTAGGAGATTAGTTTGCAATGACTCTGATGCTTAATTTTAATTCAAGATAAAAGATTTCACTCTGAATATATATCTATTTGGCTCACTTTGGTGACTTGGGGTTTTATACAATTTTATAGAGCTTTTAAAGATTGGGGCAAGGAAATTCAACATTTTTATAACTTAAGAGTTTTATTTGCCCTTTTAAAGTGACATTTTTCATTCATTATGTAAAAGGCACAAATTTCTTTTCACTATAGCTTTGAGATTTGCTCCCACAACACATATACTTTGCAAAGAATAATTAATAATTCTCATCACTATTAGAAAGCTTGTCTCATTCCAACCATTAGGACATAATTCACTAGTTTCTCTAGGTGATTTATCAAAAAGCTTCTTGAAACTGACTTTTGCCTAGAATATGATGATATGGTTCCTATTATTTTCAGCAACCATCTCTTGTAGCATTCAAAGAAGAACATGTCTCCTATCCTATTTTATTATATGACCTCAAGTGCTGACCTAATGGAATTTAACATGGACTTGGCTAGACAAGAGATAAATTACCTAGCAGTGAAATCATGACACAAATACACAGTGTCCCAACGCTGCTCCTCCTCCCACTCCCACCCACGATACAATAATGCTCCACTAGAAATACAATCTTCTCCTGAGCAGGCTACTGTGTACACCAAGTATAAGTGTTAAGGTCCAGAAAATACCTCCATACATCTACCAATATGTCCTGTGACTTGCTGGACATTGTCCAGTAAAGAACAGTAAGCTTGGTACACACCAAATTTCTAATTTGCTGTCCAGAAGACTCAGTGAAACAGTAACTGTTTTGCTGCTTAGGACAAAAAAGCCTACTAAGATATACAGAGGAATGTGGCTTTTATTCTTTTATGGCCTTTCCTTAGATCTAAAAATAACTGCTACTTCCTTTCCTAGGTAGCAAGATTTGAGCTCTTTTGGATATTTGTTTTTCAACATTAGAACCAAAATATAAAACACAGCAGGATATTAGCAGGTATTTTTTCTTTAGGAAAACACTTTTGTAGTTCTTTCTTCACTCATACACACACAGAATTGAGAAAAGATAGGTTTAAATTCTTCAATGTCTAAGATAACATGACGACATATAATTAGAAATAAGGGAAACAATGCACTTTACAGGACTCTTAATTTACAAAATATTCTGTAATGATTTGAGTGATGTTCATAAATGTTTCAAAAATATTTGCTGCATCTGTTATGTGCAAAGCCAAGGATGAGTATTCAGCAAGGATGAGAGGTGAAGGGAGAGACAGACATATGTACAAGTCTTGACTCTTCTAATTCCATCACCCCTGCTCCACCAGCCCTACCAGAGCCAAACACCATTGCTGCTACAACTGTTGCCCCTACCTCTCTACCCATTCTGCTGTTGCTACCATTGCTTCTACTGGCTTCCATCGATTGATAATCTGCAATGAACCAGGAGCATGGCATAGGGCATCCTTAAATATTTTCCTGTTTGCTCACTTTTTTTCTTTTAAACCACTGCCTGATCCTTTCCTTTCCTCTAAGCCTAAGGCAAAAACCAGTAGCTTGTTTGGGCCATTTCATTTTGCCTTCCTTTGTACGAAGCTGAATAGAAGTCCTCACAGTCCTGCAGCCTGCAAGCTAGGAACATAGCAACCTCTGTTTGTGTGAGGCCCTCTCCCTGACAATGCCCTTCAGTCCCCAGAACTAATATCAAAGCTCTTTCAATGGGAATGCAAATTACTACCAAACTATAATCTCCACATATATTTTTAAGACACTAGAATTAAGGTCAAGAAGTTCCTCACACACTTTGTAAACTGCTCTCAAATATAAAACAGTCTAAGGATTTGGCAGGTGTGAGCATGAAATATAAGTAGCCTTCCCTTCTACTGTCCAGCAAGATCCCATTACACTTCCAGCCAACCAGGGAATCCAAAGTGGTAAACAAATTATGTTCAAAATGGTAAATAAGCACATATGACAATAACAACAAAGCACATACAAATTCCCCCTTTCATAACATATAAAGTAAAGGAATATCTCACTTGCATTTTTAAAATCCCATATACAACTTTCCAAACATTTAAAATTATGTTTATAACAACACTGAATTGTAAATGAAAGCAGAAGCAATGGCATGGCCAGTAAATCCTAAAGAAGCAACAGTGAAGAGAGTTGGGTACCTGGAGAGCTGGCAACATGCTGAAAAGATTAAACATTTACATCTGAAAAGTAGAACCTTAGAAAACATTATTTCAAAATAAAAGAAACCTGGAAATCTAAAATATAGACAAATCGGTAAAAACTATCTTGCTGAGTAGCCTTTAAAAATGTTTTTTCCTAACAGAATTTTGCTTTAAAAACCAAAACTCTGCTCTCCTGAACTTGAAAAACAAATGTAGCCATGACTCAAGCATTACAAAAGAAATCCATGTAACCAAAAATATCTGTACCCCCCTAATATTTGAAATTTAAAAAAACAAAAAAAGAGCTCAACATTAGAAATCAAAAAACAGAAAAAGGAAAAAGAAAAATAAATACCATCACCAATACTAGTAAGCCGTCAATTTAGCACATAGTATGTCTCACGCACTTGGTTTGCACCTGACATTTATTAACTCATTTAATTTTCACATCAGGCCCATGAAGTGAAAATTTACCTGCTTTTACAATTAGAAAAGCAAATAAAACTTAGAGATATTAAGCCGCCCCTTGCTTAAGGACATATACAGCCAGAAAATATTTGAACAGAGATATTATAAACCAGATTGGTCTCAGTCTAAAACTCTACTGCCTCTCTAATTAATTCTCTTATAAAAATGTGGTATCTTTATAGAGTTCAAAATATATTCTTTTTTGCTCTTAAGATGTATTATTTATACTTTTTAAGTTAAGCTTTTTCCTTGAGATATTTTAAAGTAAAATTATTAGAGGCAACCAGGAGGTACCACAGAAGCATGTCAAGGAATCAACTGCACAGCAGCTTCAAACAGTTCAGGCAGTTCCTTTAAACCTGGGTACTTTCAGGGTTAACTCACCAAGATATAGCTCCTGGCAGGACACTCCTCACACCCCCAGTGGGGTGAAGGGCACAGAGCCAAATGAATCATGGTGGGAAACAACATGACAAAACACGGGCTTTGGAAGTGCCAGCCTTGGGTCTGCATCACCCCTCTGCAACTTAATAACCACCAGACTTTAGGACACTTCCTCAACCTCTTTCGGTCTTAATTTTCTTATATAGATAATGGGAATAGCTCTCACATCTGGTTAATGTCAGAATAAAATGAGAGTGAATACGTAACTCACTTGCACAATAGCTGCCACAAAACAGGATAAACTATACTATCTTTACTCTCGTCTGCTTGCCCTCTGCCTCCAGGACTACCCTGATGCCTCCCCAGCCTGGAAAGGCCTCCCAGAACTTTCTCTGTGTGGGTAAGGGCCTCCTCTTCCAAGAAGCCTCCCAGGTAACTCCAAACCAATGTTTTTTTTCTATCCTTCAAAATCACTCATATATTTACTAATTCATTCAGCAAAAACATTAATTTTGATATATGCTCAAGGTACTTTACTAGATCCTATAGGAGACAGAAAAAATTCTATTTCTCCCCTCAGGTAGCTGGCATCCAAATATATAAAGCTACGTAAGTTAGTTACTACCGTGAGCCTGGTTTCTTAACCTATACGTTGAGGATAAAGACATTTCCCTAAAGGGCTGTTTTAAGAATCAAATGAGAGTTTACTGGTGGATATTATTATTGCTATTGTTCTGGCACTGTCATTTTGCTATTGAAGTGTGCATGCTTTGGCCCCTATCAGGCTACAAGTGTCTTCCAGAGAGCGTTTTCAGAGAAGCTCTTGGTCTGGCACAATGTCTTGCACACAAAAACGTTGATGGTTCACTGGATGCTTCGCTCCCACGGAGACTGAAGACCTTTGTACAATTCCAGAACCAAGAATAACACCCCATTCCAAGTCAATAGTACCACTAGTGATGAGACTAATAAGCAAAATGGGGGGAAGTCAATAAGAAAACCAGAAACACAGCCCTGCATACATACCCTACCTGGACCACAGACTGCTGTCAGTCTGTACCCTCTCTGCGTTACAGTCAACACATTCATTCCTCGAACACTCACTGAGCATGTAGAAGGCACCGTGATAGAGAAGAACAAAGTGAGCAAGATCCTGTCTGGAAGACTAAAACCTTCTCCCTCAGGAAACTCTCCACCTTGTGGGAGAAACTGTAGGTGCATAAAAGACTAGATCATGAGTATGGGTAGAGCCCATGGTTTGTCATTAACATACCCAAATGACTGCAAAAATACCCAAAAAAATGCAGCAAATGATAACTTCATCCCTCCAGTGCCTTAGGCAAATGCCATGGAGTCAGTCTTGACACCTCTTTCCCTCACACCCCACCGCCAGTTCATCAACAAATTCCATGGGCCCTTCCTCCAAAATGCATCCAACAGTCCTCACCACCCTCAGCCCCACTACCCGTGTACCAGCCATCGTTCTGTTCCTGTCTTATTTGAACAGTCTCCTAACTGGAGTCCCTGCTTCCACCCTCATCTCCCTACAGAAGCTGAGGGATTATCTTTTCAAAACAGAAGTCAGATAATGTCACATCTCTGTCAAAATCATCCAAGGTCTTCCCATCTCACTGAAAGTAAAAAACAAAACCCTAACCACAGGCCTACAAGGTAGGTGGTCACATGTAATCCAGCTTCACATCCTCCTACGTGCCCTGCTGGCTCACTCCTTTCCTTTCTAGCCACCAGCCTTCTTGCTGATCACAAACACTCCTCGTACCTCGAACCTCAGGCTTTTGTCTTTGCTGTTCACACTACCAGGAACGTTCTTCACCAGATGGCATATGCTTGTTCCTTCACTTGTCAGTAGGGCCTTCCCAGACCATCCCATTAAAAAGCAGTAACTCCCACAACCACTACGACCAGCACCACCTACCTCACCCTGCTCTATTGTCCTCCACAACTTTTAAGCCCATTAGACAAACTTCATATTTACTTATCTGTTGGTTTATAGTCATTCTTTCCCAACTAGAATGGAAATGCCATAAGGGCAAGGATTTTGTCTATTGTGCACCCTGCTGTATCTACTGTAATGTAATGTATATGTTGCTATATGCTCACACTCTAGAACAGTGCCTGGTGCATAGTGGGCAGTCAACACATTTGAATGAATGAATTCAAATTCATTCTGAACACAGTCGAATGAATGATTAATGAATGAAAGAGAAAACAAATTAAGTGAGATATGTACAGAGTGTGAGGGTACCAGAGGACAGACTGGAGACTTAGGAGGCAGGAGGCTACCGAGAGAGAAGGCGTCACCAAGGAATGACGTGTGAGATGGAGCATCAAAGGAAGCTCAGAGCTCATACAAAAACCTAGCTTTCTAAAAGGCTTGGGTTCATATTATATGCTATGTCATTCTGCCTTGAATTATTAATTATGTGGGTATGTTTTACCTTTTCTACAAACTGTACATTCTTCGAGGGCAGAGATACTGTCTGTGATCATTATGTGTTAACTTGACTGGACCATGGGGTGCCCAGATATTTGGTTAAATGTTATTTCTCAGTGTGATGGTGTTTCTGCATGACATTAACATTTGAATCAGTAGATTGAGTAAAGCAGATTGTCTCCCCTAATGTAGGTGGGCTTCATCCAATCAATTGAATAAAATGCTGAGCAAAAAAAAATTATTTTCCTCTGCCTGACTGTCACGGAGCTGGAACATTGTTCTCCTACCTTTGGACTCAGACTCTGACTGGAACTTACAGCATCAGCCCTCCTGGTTCTCAGGACTTCATACTTGGACTAGAACCGTATCATTAGCTCTCCTGGGTCTCTGGCTTGCCAACTGTAGATCCAAGGACTTCTCAGCCCTCATAATCATGTAAGCCAATTCCTTATATCTATCTATCTATCTATCATCTATTCCTATGGTTCTGTTTCTTTGGATAACCCAGACTCATAGAACATCCTATTTATTTTTCTTTCTTGCAACAGCATCATTACAATGCCCTGCATATGCAGGTGCTTAACATGTTGTCTGAATGAATGGTGATGCCCTTTAACAGAACAGCCCATAAGATCATCTTCAGAGTGCTACTCTCCATCCAAAATTATCTACTATTCCTGTTATTCTTAGAATCACTCAACTTTGAAACTAAGACCTGATTGACAATGACTTACTATATTAAAGCTGTCTGTTCCTCAAAGGGATGTGTTTTGTTTTCACAACCTAATTGTTCAATGTTAAGAAGAAAAAACAAAGATCCTTCACTGGAAGGTCACCTTTCCTGAAAATAATAAAACAATTATGAGACAGCTGTAAGGTACCTACAATATAGTTTCTTTCATTTAAAAAAATTTAATAAAATTTTTTAGACTAGTTTTACTTTCACAGCAAAACTGAGCAGAAAGTACAGAGAGTTGCCCATAGTTCCTTCCCCCTCCTCAAGCACAGCCTCCTCCACTATCAACATGCCCCAGCAGGATGGCAAAACTGATGAAGTTACACTGACACATCATTTTCAACCAAAGTCCATAGTTTACATTAGGGTTCACTCCTGGTGTTGTACATTCTATGGGTTTTGACAAATGTATAATGACATGTATCAACCTTTACAGTATCACACAGAACAGTTTCACTGCCTTAAAAATCCCCTGGGCTCCATCCATTATCCTTCTCCCCCAACACCTGGCAACCACTGATCTTTAACAGTCTCCATAGTTTTGCCTTTTCCAGAATGTCATATAGTTGGAATCATACAGTATGTAGCCTTTTCAGACTGGTTTCTTTCTGTTAGTAATATGAATTCAAGTGTCCCCCATGTCTTTTCATGGCTTGATAGTTCATTTCTTTTTATCACTAATATTCCATTGTCTGGATGTATAACAAGTCACCTATTCACCTACTGAAGGACATCTTGATTGCTCCATGCTTTGGCAATTATGTGCAAAATTTTTTTAGAGAATGTTTTCAAGTAATTAGAATAAAAAGAAAAATAATGATGCCATATATCCAAAAATAACAGTGACAGGAATTATTAGAAAGAAAAAAATTCTTAAAAGTTTCATTTGATGTCTGGAAAATGGCAAAAGTATTTCCAATAGATATTATAATTATAACTTATGTTACCTAACAACAAAGTTATAGATTATATCTAAAAATGGAATCATGTACCTAACTATATTGCATATTATTTGTACCAGTGCACCTCAAAGAAGGCTATCTGTGAACTGCTACTTAAGCATCCAGGACAAGATCAGAAACCCTTAGCAGAACACAAATGAACTCACTACATACTTCCTTGAGAAATACTTTCTGACTAAAAAAAAAGAAAAAAAATGCCAATTGAACTAATACAGTGTGTCATGATATAGCTGATGTTCATTCTGTAGCTCATTGGCGTGGAGAGTTAAGCATTTTGCAGACTGGCACTGCTACACGGACCATACTTTGAACAGTTTTATATATCACCCCTTAGAGTTTGGTTTCCTTTCCCAACACTCTAAGAAACCACCTTGTTGAATTTTTCTGAATCTTCTTTCATCTTCAACAGAATATGTCAAACTCTTGGAACCCTTTCCTTTTCTGGATTTGATTAAAATGTACACCCTGGTTATGTTCACACATCTTTGACTCTTCCTTCCTTGTGCCTTTGGCCATCTTCTCATTCTTTTTCTGCCATCCAAGTAAAGGCATCCTGTAGGTTCTGATCACAGACATTTTTTTTTCCTGCTCTCTCTTTTCCCTCTTCATATACAATCTCATACGTTCCCGAGGTTTCGACCATCATCTCTGTACAGAAGCTCTAGTGGTGATGTTTTTGTAACCCTTGTAGCATCCAGCTCAAGTCTTTTTTGCATGACTAGATGCTCAGTATATATGTATGGGGTTGAGATAGTGGTGAACTATTGTACCATCTGGCACTGTTATCCACCATGCAGCTTATTTGTTCTTACCACATTAAGAAATGTAATAAAAGAAGCACATTTATTCACAAAGGAAGCAATAGATACTGTATTAAAATATTAAATAAAACATTACATACCAACTAAAATCTAAAAAAATTAAAATGTAGATGTTTGAAAAAATATTTAACATAGAAAATATTAGAAGTAAATTATGTCATAGCTGCATAGAGTGTAATAAATTTATCATCAGAAAGAAAATATAGCAGTTATATAATGGTCCTAATTACCTGGGTTTTTACCTTTTTCTATTGTCAGGAATTGTTCATTTCAAAATTCCATCAAATGTGGTGAAAAGAGATGACAATCTGCAAATAAATTTTTTCCTTGATGTTTTTGCTATCAAAACTCAAACAAAAAAGGAAATAAACTCTTTTAAAGCAGCATACTTCTGAGTCACTTTCCCATAGCCTTGTTAATCTGCCCATGAGAAGCTTCCTTACGTTTTTTTTTTTTTCCTTCTTTGGGTCTTCATAATATCTTCAAAGCTGAATAAAACCTCATTCTCTAGCCATCCTCTTCAATTCCTAATAGACATTGTTCTACTTCTTAATGATTTCTACAAACAGGTTTTATAAAATTGAATGTTAACAAAGAGTGTTCAATGATCAGTTTACCATATAACACATAATTCAAATATACTGTAAGAATGATACTCTGGTTCCTCTGTGATAGATATGTGAAATACGGAAGTCAGAGAAAGGAAAGAACACAACAGTGTGCAAATACGCCAGAATTAGCAATGCTGTTATTTTCAGCATAAACACCCGATAATCACAGACTCAGTAGTGCTTGTTTGGCCTCAAGCGAAGTAGTTAATCACAGGACAGGCCAGTGTAAAATTGACTATGGAAAATATTGAACATAACGAGATTTAATTTTAGTGACATTCATGCACCAATTAAATAACTACAGAATAATGCTTTGCTATTTAGGGCAGTAGTAGATATTTATACGCTTACAGTAATCATCAAAAAACTAAACTAAAAATAATCACTGTATGTACTGAGGGACTTTGAGTTATTTAACAATTTTTTTTCATGTTTTTTTTCTGAAAAGGAGATCAGGTGTAAGTCACTCCCAGCTAAAATTTAATTCTCGAGGACCGTTTTAATCAGACTGTGACAATATACTGCAGATCAAATAAGCGGATCCTAGTCACAGCATCAAGCCCAGTAGCTGCTCAGAATGTACCCAGAAGAAAGCCGCAGCATGGATGACTGAAGGAAAGGCAAAAAGTGACTATTAAAAGTCTTTAATATGCAGATAGCATTTGATGGTTTACAAAGTGCATTTATTTTTATTAATTTTATTTTTTAAGCAAAATGATAATTTACTGGAAGCAACCTCGAGGGAGGTTGAGAGGCAGGCTGGGAATAAAGGCAAGAGCTGTAGTCTCGGGGGCTGGAAGCAAAATAACTGTCAATGCTACACTGCCGTTTATCCTTTATGTAACAAACACCATGTGTCTCCACACGTGGCTTCTGAGAATTAGAAATGTTAATGAAGAGTATAGAAAACAATCAAATAGGAGACAGCATAACCTAACAATGATTTGATTTATATGTTTTAAAGTCAGCAGTGCTATTCCCTTCAAGCCTTTACAGGACACTCTCTCAGGAAATAAGACAAACTAATATGTTAAACAGATAGCACATATATGAGTGTTCTTAGGGGGAAAATTCTGCAGAGGGGATTGGTGAGGGCCACCCACGTGACACAGCA
Organism: Daubentonia madagascariensis; assembly: GCA_023783475.1. Classification (NCBI taxonomy): domain Eukaryota; kingdom Metazoa; phylum Chordata; class Mammalia; order Primates; family Daubentoniidae; genus Daubentonia; species Daubentonia madagascariensis. The sequence continues at coordinate 42,875,665 of JAKFHU010002080.1, read as the reverse complement.
AAAAACTGTCCCAATCAAATAGCAACAGGGAGAATGAAGACAGAGGGTCTGTGGTGGGCCAGGCACTGTTGTAGGCTTTAAGGAGGCAAAGATCGGAACAGCAAAAGAGACAGTGACCCAACCCTTCAAGGAGGACTTACAGAAACATCTTCATACACACAGCCTTCCTCGCTTCTGCCCTCGATGGTACAGCTGCCTTCAAAAGGCCTTGTGCCTGCTCTTTTCCCAACCCCTCAAGGCCTCAGCCTGTGGTCAGCATGAACATCCCCTAGCGCTCACGACCCCTGACCCTCAAGCCAGGAGCCACACTCATACTAAGTCCTCCCTCTCCCTCTCCATCCATCACAACGTCCTGCTGACTCTACCTACTAGGTGCGGCTCATCCACTCTACCTCCCCCAACCCACTCCTCAAACTCCTCTTCTCTCCAGCCACCTGCTCCCTGCCAAGCTCACACCATCATCAGCTCTTATGTAACCGCTCTTCATGCCCCTAGTGTGAATTTTTAAGTTTGGGCCTCCTTTTCTTTATTTTTAAAATGGAGATGATAATAATACCCATCTTATAGGTTTCTTTAGAGGATTAAATGAGTCAATACACATAAAACATTTAGAGTAAGTGCCTGGAGCACAGTAAATGCTCCATTAATGGCAGTTATTACTAATGTTTTTAATGAGAATGCTGAAGAGGGAAAAAGGGATTAAAAAAAGGCTTGAGCTCAAAACACCACCTCAAACCCCACATACCAATTATACTATATTGCAGTTATTTGTTTATTTGTCTGTATCTTCTACCAGACCATGAATTCAGTGTCTGAATAGTAGTTACCCGTAACAAACGCTTATTGAATTTAAAAAAAACATTTATTTCTAATTATATACTGATTTAATAGCCTTTTATGCCATCTTAATCAAATAGTGACTACAGAGTATAATTATAAAAATACACAGAATACAGATTTTTATTTTTATCATGGGCTTTATGCCCTTCTCTCAAATCTAAAAATTACATAGGCAGAAGCTCACTCAGGCTGTAACGGAAAAAGATGCTCAAATATTTAATTTTCCAAAATGTCATATTTGAATCACTTTACCAACACATATAAGAAGCTATGTTAGACAGTCAAGACATCTGCTTCCTTGGCCAGAAAGTGTAGGTGTGCGTGGAGATTTAAGCTGGAGGTAGCAAATACTAAACAACAGCTTCCAGACGCTACAGGGTGGTCCATAACCCAGGGCTGCCCACCTTGGGGCCCTACAACTTATGTGTCTCCACTGCCAGAGGGGCTTCCAAGGGAAGGGGGATAAGAGGCTGACTCGTCCCCACCTGTCCCACACACACTCTAGCCCACAAGGCACCTAATTTCTCCTGCTATCTCTAGTGCAATACTTCCTTATTCAATTGTGTCCAACAGTACTTTGACGGACTTCCTAGTGCTTGGCTAGTCGCTGTCCCTCTCAGATGTTACTGGTAAAGGAGCTGCAACACATGGTACGTAATCTTTAATTCCTTGAGGGAGATAAGCTGAAAGTTTTAAGATTTCAGAAAAGAGGGACCCTGCATATGAACATAGGGAGGCGGCAGAAGGTGGTCAGGACAAGACTTCGTGAGGTACAACTTGGCTGTTGGTTATGATATATCCTGGAAGACAGACAGGGTAGACTGAGAGGAGAATAGGAGGAAAGAGGTGGTAAGAATGGTCATTAGCGAAGCTGAGAAGTGCAAAGGCCCTGGGGTAGAATAGAGTGTGTTTGGAGAACAGTGTGGCTGCAACATCGGATGGGGGACAAAGGGGAGAATGAATGCAGATGAGATGGCATGAAGGCCACTCAGGGGATCTGGCGGGTGGGCAGGGAGGCACTCTGGAACACCCGAGCAGGGAGTGAAAGCCAGTCACCAGCCATCTGTACGATGGTTTGGGAAGGGACAGCCAGAGAAGGAGAAAAGTTAGATGGCTACTAGAGGGTTATAAGCAAGAGAAAGAGAGGTGTCAGATTCAAAAATGAAAAGATAGGAAAGGATGAAAACAACAAGTTATTCTGACCCATCAAAAGGTGGATGATCCTGCAACCAGCTGACCTTAAAAATGAACTGAGCTTTCTTCACACCAACACCCAGGCAGAGCATGGCCAAGAATCCCAAGCTAGTCCAAGGAGAGAAACAGCTACCATCATCGAAAGTCTACTGCGCATCAAGACACTGCACGTAGTGTTTTATATATCTTATCTCATCTAAATCTCTATGCCAACCCATCCTGAGAGTGATGCTTCATGGTCATCAATTTACAGATGGAAAAACAGATTCAAGGAAGTAAGATGACTGCCCACAGTCATAGAATAGACAGTGAGGAGGGTGGCCGACAAATGTTAATTAAAATAGCACCTACTATTTGCCAGGCACTGTAGAAAACAATGGTGTACAGATAGATACAGTCCTTGGCGCTAGATTCAAACTCAGATCTGACTCCCAAGTTCATCCCTTTCTTCCTTCCACCACTACTTTGCACTTTTATAAAAGAAGTTCCTGGTCTGACTCAGTTATAGCATTTGACTAATACCATGCCATCTCCATACTGTTGATATTAAGTCTAAATTTTTTAATTTTTTTAAAAAAGCATTATTACTTGGCTGAACAATGTGTTTTTACATTTTCTTTTAAAATGATGATCACAGGAAGTCACAGTACTTTGTACTCAACTGCTCATTCATCATTCATATTTTAAGCAAGAAAAACTGATATGAACTCCCAGGTCAGTACAAAGGAACAGTTTACATCAAAGCTTGGGCTTTCTCGGTCTTGCGGTCCCACCTTCCCTGAATCAGAACAACAATTACTTTAGCTTCAAAATAAACTGCCAGATATCAGAGTAAAGAGTACAAAAATATAGTTACATCAAAGTACTTAATTAACTTGAACAGATCACACAAGAAGGGAAAAAAAATCCATACATAATTTGCATATTTTTCATATTTAAGATCTTAAGAATTGAGATATACATGGAATTCTATGACAACTAGAAAACATTCCTTCATTGACTTAAGAAATACTTATTAAGCAATTATAAAGCATGAGACAATATTATAAATGTTGTGAGAGACAAAGCAATTACTAAGACAAGATACTGTTTCCAGGTGTTTCAGTGTGGTAGAGCATAGGGCAAAGAAAACAAACATAATTCTAGTTTAGGGCATGTGGCTGATGGGAGACAATTCTCCATGGGTCTCTTGCATACCTGCATATGTTGTGTGGGTCTCTTGCATTTCTGTATATATTGTGAGTGAGACGCATACCTTTTGTTCTGAACTTTCTTTTTAAGGATGTTTCTATAGCCCTCCAGAGCAAAGGACAGGTTTGCTTATAATCCTAGAAGATACAGTGTGCCTTTGCAGAGCAAAGGGTAGGCATGCTTACTGTCCAGGACAATTATGTCTCCCTCCAGAGCAAAGGGCAGACATGTTTACTCTCCATTATAAAAGATTCTGGTTCTCTAATCTCAATGATCCTTCCCTATAACACAACCCACTCTGTGTGCAGTAATGCAACCTGGCCCTCTTTGTGTCATCCTGTGGGAACTGGGACTCAGAAAAAAAAAAAAAGAATGCTGATACTCAGATACTGCTGTTCTTGTGAGTAATAAACTGTCCTTTGTTTCTGACTTAGGAGTCTCATGTCTTTTACCAGCATCTATAACACTGTAGTAAGCTAATTAGTTAGCTTGCAAATAGGATAAAATCAGATGCTTGATAGTTTTTGACAGTGGTAGGTTGCAAAAATGGCAATAAATTCTTCCCCTTCCTGCATCCATGCCCTTTTGTATAACCTCTTACACTGACTCTGAGCTTGGCCATGTGACTTGCTTGACCAAAGAGATATTAGCAAACACTATACAAATAGAAGCTTGAAAAGAACCTGTACATTGAGGCTTGCCCTCTTGTCATTCTTAGAATTTAGTTGCCAGGTGAAAAAGTCTAGGCTAGCCTGTTTGTGAGAAATACATGGCCCAGTTTCCCTTATCACCTCAGCCAACAGCCTACCAATCACCAGACATGTAAACAAGGCCAACTTAGATCCTCTAGCCTCCAACCAACCCTCCAGTTAATCACTGATGCAAGAGTAAATCCAGCAAAGATCAACTGAGCTGGAAGACGAGGAGAACTATTTGACTTCTAAGTTTTGGGGTGGTATGTTATGTAGCAAAAACTAATAAAAATACTGGGTACAAGGCAAAAATTACTTTCAGTATAATATCTACATTACAAGCTCCACAGGGCTCAGTCTATGTCTAGTTAAATATTGTAACTCCAGCACTTAGCACAGTGCCTAGAAAAGAGTTAAGTGTCAATTGTTCCAATTTTGTTTTGGTTTCTCCATCTGAACAATCAGTGCACAAGTCATTGAATTTTCATCTTACAAACAGGTTGTGAGAGTGAAGGAACTATGTATGAATCCAACAGGTCACATAGCTTAAGCAGAAAAACCTGGTACTCAGGGACAACAGATAAGTGAAAATCAGCTGTTCTACTTAATATCTGGAAAAGTTATTTAAACATATGACACTTTAGTTTCCTCACCTACAAAATACAAATAATAAAATTTTCTTCACAGGCTTTATAATATAGGTATTATAAAGGAGGCACTCTCTGTGCACAACCTACCAAAGTATGAGGGGCATTATGGTGGAAGAGATGAAAAACTAGGAATAGCAGCATACACTGTTAAATGCCAACAAGTGAAATGGTTTCTCACACCCGCATGCATGCACTCACTCACATTCTCTCTCCTCTCTCTCTTACACACATAACACGTGCACAAAATCACACCATTTCCCAAAATTAAATTCAAAACCCAATAGGCAGAGACCTAAGCGGAGAGAAGCTAGCACTAAGACTATATTATGGTCTACAAAAAGACAAAACTCATTATATAATGTGCACGCAATCCAAAGTATTTTGTTGATTCTAAAGCCCCTCTGAATAATATAACCTTTCTGGAAGATTAATACCTGACAAGGTGAGGGTGTATAAATGTATCATTATATTAATGGAACTAAAAGATTACTTTACAGATATTCTGCTTCATTTCTGCAGTTTAGAATTAAATCTCTACTTTTTATTTTAGAAACAGACATTTCAAATAATTGCCTCTTTATCCTCTACATTACTCAGTTTTCTCACATTTAAAACAATTTTTTAAAAAGGTGTTCTTCTATAATTTGGCATCTTGGAAAATTTTCTGTGACTGCTAGTTGGCAACTGAATGCAGATGATATTATTTCTTAAACATCAAAAACAAGATTATTATTAGAAATATCAAAACCAACCAACAAATTGTCCATGGGCCTAAGTTGGTTTCAGTATCATTTAGAGACTTTGGTGGGAGAAATTTTAAAAAAAAAAATCACAATTAAATTTATATTCTCATTTATACAGAGATTCATACTGTTATGTTTCAAGAGTATAACCCAGTCACTAATTAACTGAAGTAACATGGAAAAGGAAATTAAATAAGAATTGAAATCATATATATTTTCAGAAATTAATATTTTTAAAAATTCTGGTTAATAATTATCCAGGTTTGCTTTCTTATATCCATACAAAAGGTAGAATAGCATGCTGGTTAAGTGTCAAACATGGATTTCAATTCCAGATCTGCCATCTAGGAACTCAGAGGTTCTTAGTTAACCTCTGAGTTATTACAAAGTACTTAGCCTTTAAGATTCAGTTTCCTTTTATGCAAAATGGTGATTTTTAATAGCATGTATATATGTTTGTACAAAGGGTTGTTGTGAGGATTAAATGAGATATGCATAATGTCCTTTGCCCACCACCTGAATCACAGGAAGTGCTAAATAAGTTGCATTTAACCAGCTATAACCATACTGTACACTTTCATCTTCATAAAAGCAACAGTCTTATCACCACATATCATTAGCTGTTGGGAACCAAACTCCAAAATTCTACTAAACAACCAGTGTGTCTTCTTCAGCCACATGTGTCAACCATAAAGGTCCATTTGGCCAATTGCATCGCTATCTCTGGAGCAAATAATTAGAAAGCATTAAGAACACGTATAGAAAATAAAAAGTCAGAAATACTACATGTATTTAGAGACATTTTTATTTTAACAAATTATATTACAGATTGTTCTTCTGATCTTGAATCCAAAAACATCCCTCCCAGAGCCTGCACCCCCATACGGAGCAGGACAGTGCCACATTTTCTCGTGGTGGTAAAGTGCCAAACGTCCCTTGGCTCAGATGCAAGGGGAGGTCAGCTCTCCATCAAAGGGACATCCAGGTGTCCAGCCCAGGGAGCACCCCAACGAGCCCCAGATTGCATCCTGCCCAGGAAAGAACACAGTCCCCCAACATTCACAACTCTGGGGGCTACTATCTCATCTAATTGTTTTGTGGTTGAGGGACAGTTCCAGAAACACTGTCATCCTCTGTTTATGATACCTTAAGACACTCAAACAAACAAACAAACTAACCTGACTTACCCGGAAATAGTCGCTGCATGCTGCCAGGACTGCCTTGTGAGCATGGAATTTCTGCTCCTCAGCAATCAGGGTCACGTCACAAAGGATGCCGTCACTCCTCTGCTGATTTAGTGCTGCCAGGACGCTATCATTGTGAGATTCTGAGTGGCAAAGCCTCTGGCCTGTCAGCATTTCCTGAATACTACAAAGGAGAACAATCAAGTCAACCATCTTCCTTCCACCAGCCCCTCTGCCCGGGTGCTCCTCACTCCCTCAACACCCACGGAGGCAAGGCGGGCTCCAGTGCACTGGAGGAGCGTGACCTTCCTGTGCCCCACTTTTCTTTCTCTCTACCATTCCCTTGCTTTCCTTTCTCTGGTTCTCTCTTCTCCTCGCCCCATAGGGTCTTGCCCTCTTTTACTAGAGCCCCTCTTTCTGAATTTGTGTTTGTGTGTACATCGTCTGTGTCTGCGTATTAGTCCAGGTCTGCGGACCTGTAAGCCTCTGTTTCTGGGCCCAGGTCCCTTCAGTGTGTGAACATCTGTAAGTGCAAGACTTTCTTTAGATGTGTGTCTGGACGCATGTACATGTATGCGTGTGACCCTTCCCACTCTGTGACCCCCTTAACTCCCTGATTCCTTCTCCAGCTTTATGCCTTACCACATCTTCCCACAGAACACAATACTCCATTAATAAACACAAGAAAACTGAGCAAACATTAGTTAGGACACAAAGGGCTGCAAGTGACCATTCCACGTAAAAGGCAATTAAACCATACAGCTTATTATTAAACTTCAGAGATTATGCACCACAAGAAGAACAGCAAAAGAAATGCCATTATAAATGAAAACAAACTTAAAGCTAAAAGTAAAATTTATCTATATCGTCGGCCTTCAATGTCTATGTATGATCATTATACTAGATTTATAAATGCCTACACAATTTTATTTTATTTTCTGTTTTGTGAGATTGCTAAACTTACCCCTTCAGTCTCTATCCCAACTTAAAACATTTATTTTTCCTGGGTCCTTTCAAAACTCCTAGGTGAAACTGTAAATAGTTCTAAAATAATGCCATAAAGACAAAATGTAACTGAATTTATAGACAGCTATGAACAATTTCAGCTTAGATCAAGGAAAATCTCCAAAGTGCTCTAAGATCTCAGAACTGGTATTGGACTAAGATGGTTGATCTGTGCCAGTAATAAGTACTCCCAGAATGAGAACAAGGGCCATCAAGCTCTATTTCTGGCCTATTTCAAGCCCTCTTCTCAAAGCTGAGTAAAGATACCACAGGGATGAGTGAACCTTGTCTCTCCCCCTGACAATCCCTCCCTCTGAGTGTGAAAGAGCTGCCCAGGGGAGCCAGAGAGTCACCACCAGCCTAGTCTGCATGGCTGGTTTATTTGACAGGGCTCTGCCCAGCCTGCAGTGCCAGTTGGCTGGTAAATTACAGGTAAGCACAAATGACCACCTTAAAATTAACCAAATGCTTTCCGTGAAATGCCAGAGTGCAGTCAGCATCAAGCTTTATTGAATAGTGTTGACTGGGAAGCATCAGAAATATCAGAACTATGAAAAGAAAAAAAACTTGACAAAAGGCGATGATATAGGAAGTTCTCATGGGAAGGTGGGAGGATTATTTTTTGTTGAAATGCAGCAGTGAGTTTTAAAATGGTTACTGTCATTAAATATTCATGTAGTGGCTCAAGCTATGACAAACTTTTTTTTAGGTTATTCTCTTTTTTTTAAGTTTCAGAACATTACGGAGGTACAAATGTTTTGGTCACGTAAATTATGGCAGACTTAAAATCAGTAATTGAAAACCACATTCAGAAACATAGTTTTTTTATAAATTCTATGCAAAGCCTAGAATGGAGATTAATCAGCATCACTCAGTTAAAGAAATGAGGAAACAGAATAGTAATAGAAATACTGTATCAGCTAAGCAAAGCTTTAGGATAATCTCTGAATAATGTTTTCTAAAATGATGCCATTTTTATATATTTAACAACCACATAGTGTTTACTATGTTCCATGAACTATTCTTAGTGATTTACAACGATTAATTCATTTAATCTGCATAACAACCTTATGAGGCAAGTACTATTATTACCTCTATTTTACAGATAAGAAAACTGAAGGTCCAAGATCAGGCATTTTGAGAACATATCACCAAGAATACAATAATGTAATTCCTCCTCCTGCTTACACACACACACACACACACAAAAAAAAAGGTAATCTATAAAAAAGATCTCAAAAATCTATGCTCGAGGGGAAAAAAATCACAAAGTCCCTATTAATTTTATGTATTAATATTATGTATAATTAATCTAAAAAATCAGCCTTTTAGAATGATATACATGAACATAATAACATGAGATAGCAGTAAGAAATACTTGAAATCACACTTCAAAAACATTTATCTTCATACTGTGACTAAAAGTTTGGGGATAGAAAATAGATCGTAATTATTATAACCTTATAAAATGTATTTGAAACTTTCATAACTTTTCTCTCCTTTTATATCACCTTAAATGTTAAATAAATGTATTTTGAAGTTTCATTTGTAGTGGAACAGAATATATTAAAATAATTGCCTTAAAATGTTTCCTTACTCATTTTCCAAATATAGTGCCACAATTCCTCTCCTTATTATTAAGACTGAATCAGTATTTGCATTTTAGATGTCTACTGAGAGTGAATAAATCTTGCCAGGGAAAGAGCAGCTGTAAACTGAAATTTGGCAAAGAATAAAAGGCTCAGCTTTGAAACAATAGTAACGCTGCACAATTTCACAGGATCATTCAGCTGGGCTTGAAATATTCAAGCTTAAAGAAAACAACATGCTAAATGTTTAAGACAACACTTGGCACAAGATCCCAAATATTTTGGAACCAATATGTTAGGAATCCTTAAAAGCAGAAACAAATACTCCAACATTTGGCAAGAAATAAAGGCTTATTAATCAACAAATCATTATTGTATTCTGAAAGTAACTTCCCACTCAACTCTCAGACATAAATCTGCAAAAGAACTCAACCTTCTAAATGTTAAGGCACATGTGGCCACAGAACACAGATGGAAGGTGACAGGCCCATTTTACCAAGTCAATAATCATAAACCAGGGAGGAGATGAATCAAAGATTATAATGGGCAATGTCTAAATTAAGATGGGGAGCAGATACATGATTGCAAACAGCTCCCTCAGCATCTATAACATATATTGAATTAGCAAACTAAACCTCCCAACTTAGAGTAATGATTATTTGAGATACAAAGAAAAAGGAAGGAAAATCATATACTAAAACATCTAAATTACTGGGAAAAGACAGAAAGCAGGAGCCACATTTCTCAAGAGAATATAGATTTGAGTGTCAACCTAAAATTGGGAAAGGTCTTCCATAGAATCAATGCTGCCAACTCAAAATTAATAGGTGAATGCAGAGAGTGTCCTGGCTTCCCTAATACAACCCTGATACCCTTTTGTCTGAGGGATCCCCTAGAACTGCATTGTTCAATACAGTGACCACTAGCTATGTGTGGCTATTGAGCACTCAAATGTGGCTAGTCCAAATTGAGATGTGCTATAAGTATAAAATGCACACTGATGTCAAAGACGATATGAAGAAAAGACTACAAAATATCTCATTAATGTTTTTGTATTGATTGCATATTTAAATTATAATATTTGGGGTATATTGAGGTAATAAAATATATTGTTAAAATTAATTTTACCTGTTTCTTTTTACCTTTTTTTTAATTTGGCTTCTTGAAATTTTAAATTATATATATGCTTCCCATTATGGTTCTATTGGACAATCTTCAAGTTCACAGTGGGATATGTCACTCTATTTCTTTCCACCTGAACTCTGTAAGGGCTTTAGGCGACCCCCATTAGGCTGCCAATGAGGACTGCGGTTCCTGTATCTTGCAGGGCCCAGATTAGGCCCTGGTGCCACAGCGGAAAGCCCCACGCTCCCTGAGCAGCAGATTGCTTTTTAGTAATGCCAAGGAGCAACCATTTGATCAGCCATATGTCGGTATTAAGTAATGGGGAGATAAATAAAACGAGGTCTCAAGGAACAGGACTATTCATGACTTTAAGCCTTTAACTTTCATTCTGGAAAACTAAACTAATAAATCAAATGCAGAGCATGATGTTCACAGCATTTAATGCCCTACTCAGAGTGAATCACTGCTTTAGTGAAAATTGCTACTTCAAGTTCCTAAAGTTAACATTTTTGGTCACAGAAATCCCACAGGGTCTCATTTTCATAGAATAAATTTTGGCTGAGTTCAGTCAGTTTTTAAGATGTAAATTCCAAAACAGCTATATGGTTTTAAACATCTGCATTCAAATGTAAAAATTCAAGTCAATTTCTATTATCAATATTTACCTACTACTGAGATATACAAAAAGTATGCAAGTAGTTTTCAAGTAAAACTACCAATAAGGTGTTACATGCTTATATATCAAAAACAGTCAAGTAGCATAAAAATCCTCATTTCTTAAATAGACTACTTACACAAGAAAGAAAAAGACTGGACAAAAAAAAGTCTGATAGTAATAGAATTATGCATGATTATCTCAAGTAAGTTTATGGGTGAACTACTAAGTGTCCTAATCATTTCAATTATATAGTCAAAATATTTTCATACAAATTAAATATATTAATATTTTTAAAATTCTATTTAAATGGGCAGCCAATTAAAACATCCTGCAATAAAACTTACTTTTATTTTTCTAGAACACTAATTTATAAATACTTTTAAATGAATGCTAACAATAGCAATGGTATAATAATAAGCAAAGAAAATATAATATGCTTAGAGAATGATGAAGCAATAATAAAGACTACGCAGAAAGGAAATTAATTACAAATGAACAGTTTTGTTTCCTTCCTTCCCTCATTCATTCACCCACCCAACAAATATGTATTCAGCCTGTGCCAGGTATTGTGCTAGGTACTGGGGATAAAACAGTGAGTAAACCATATGTTGGTAGCAGGCCTCATGGAACACTCAGTTTAGTGGGGAAGTTACACATTAATCAAATAACCTGGCCTTCCTGAAGAAGTAATACTTAAGCTGCCAGATTGAGGAACAAAAACAAGTTACCTTGGTAAAAAGGGAAGAGAAAGTTTTTCAGGCAGGAGAACATGGCCCTTACACAGTGTCCACAGAATGTTAATGACTAGAACACTGAAGACAAAGGAGAGCGTGGTACAGGTGAGGCCTGAGCAGTGGAGGCCAGAGCTCACTTGTGTAGGACTTCTGGGCCAGGTTATCCTAAGGGCAATGGGAAGTCACAGCAAAGGTCACTCAGGCTGCAGTACTGAGAGCAGTCAAGAAGCCTGGGGCAGAACAGCGCAGACCTCGAAGGTGGCTGTAGTTCAGGTGGGTGATGGACTTTGGCCTTGGACAGAAGCACGGGGGTAGAGTTTCAGAGAGGTGAATGTATGTAAAAGCCATTTAGAGGGAAAATCTACAGGCCTTGGTGACGGACTAGATATGGAGGTGTGTGGGAAGGAGATTTCCAGGAAGACACCTACATTTCTGGCTTATACAACTTGAAATAGAATAGGAAACCAATGGAAGAGGATTAGAATTGCAGAAGAGAAAGATGATGAATTTGGTTTGGGGCATGTTAAGTTTGAGTTGTCTTTAAGACACCCAAGCACAGATGTCAAATATGTAGTTTGATTCATGGATCTGGAGCTCAGAGAGAAGTCTTGGCTAGAGATATAAATCTGTGACTCGTCTGCATAGAGCAGATAACAGAAGCACAGCTGTGTCTCAAGAACACAGCTAAGAGACGACCAGCAGGCAAAGGCTGCTGAGAAGATAAGGAAGGTGGAATTCAAAGCACAAAAGCAGGACTGGGCTTAGTTGTGGGAAAGGAGTGTAGCTTGAATAGCAGGGAATAACTGGACCAGAAACACAAACTAAAACTCTGAGCATTGTTTGGTTTGTTGAATCTAAAGATTCTGTGGAACCAGTCTCTACTGGACAATGTAGGCATGGAGCTATGAATAGTTGGGTTCATCTGGATTGGGACTGTCAAATGAAAAAGAGTCACAGAGTTAGTGAATTTAAAAGGAGTGCTTTATTTCCAAGGGAATTGCGTTCTGCAGGCAGGAAGCGAGCCTCCCACCAAAACCATAAAGCCATGCTTCAAAGGAGAGAAAGAAGGAGTAAGTATATATGTTAGAGAGGGCAGCAAGGTATACATATTCAATAGGATATAGGAGAAGTTCATGAATATTCATGGGGGAAACCCATACACATGACCATGAGGTTTACATGTAACTAACATACAGAAACATACAGCCCATGTTCTCATTGGGAATGGAGATTTAACATTTAAATGCATTATAATTATGTCTTATACATAAAAAGGTGAAATTTAGGGCACAAGTCCATGAACTACACATCCTCAGAAGACAGGTCAAAACTAGTCTGCAGCCGGCAGTCATCCATCAAGAAAATGTTCTTTGTGGTGCAGAAGAGTTGACAATTCAGAACCATAAAAGCAGGAGGAGGGCACCAGGTGGTCAGATGAAGTAAGGAGGGATCTTCTGGCCTTTTGTTTCTCTCAAGCCAACCTCTGATAAAGTCTAGTAATGGTTACTAACATGTTGGGGGTGAAAGTAAATGAGACATGAACACTCTCCCATCTTGCCACAGCCGAGAGCTTTAAAACTTGGTGTTTTTAGCCAAAAGAGGGTCCATTAGTCTGTTGGAAGGGTTCAGGACTTTTATTTTAGTCCTCAGGGTCTTCTCAAGAAGTAAGAGTGATAGAATCTAAACTGGTTAAGAAGGTAAATGAGGGAAAGAAAGGATTGGTGGGTTGGTAGAAAGTAGCAGGGCCAGGACATGAGACACTGCATGCAGTAAGGTGAAAGTACAACCATAGTGAGGAGAGGTACGTCAGCAAGCTAGAAGGACAGGGGGCTATGGTAAGAGTGAAGCAGCTTATGCAGTGATTTCAGAAACAGAGCAATTACCAGGGATGACAAGGACAAATGTGTGACCATGGAGCAGGTGGCTGAGAGCGAAAATCTTTGGAGACAAGCAGGCTGAGGGTCTCACGCGACACTGAGGGCCCTGAGAGGTTGTAAGGGTTTTGTGATGGGGAGGAAGATAAGCCAGGTGCCAAAGTGCTCAGTGCATAAGGGGCAGTGAGCCTGACCACAGCAGGAAGAGGAGAGGGTAAGAGAGATGAAGAGCACCACCTTCAGAAGAGCACGTCTTTGTTGTTTTTGTTGTTGTGGCTTTCCTGAATAACCACTTTGAGCAGTAATGATCTAGAAGCAAAACTACATCCCAAGGTAACAACAATATCTCTACCTATCCCTGAAATACATGAGATGTGAGGAAATAATAATGCCACTACCTGAGAGGGCTACAAGGGAAGTGGTCCTCAGGGGACAGCAGGTCTCAGTGAAGTTGGATGTGAACAGAGCTTTTTGGAGGAGGGAGATGACACAGCAGAGCACACAATCATATTGCTACCACATGACACAGTGGGAGAGTTTGAGAGGTAGGGAAGGGAGGGCTCTGAGTTGAAGCAGAGAAGGAGAGACCATTATAGAAATGATTCCGCTGTGGAGGACACATGATGGTGGGATGACAGCTGATTAATAAAAACAAGGATGGCAGACTTAAAGTAAAAAAATCATTTTAAGAATGCACACTAATCTTAGTAGCCAGAAATAAATAACTTGGCTGAGGTGGTGGCAGACAGATATCATGGTCTCCATGTGCTGTACTGACTGGATGCCAGATCTAGAGCAGGGTTTCTCAGCCTCGCTACTACTGACATTCTGTCTAGATCAATTTTTGCTCTGGGGGACTGTCCTACGCATTGTAAGATGTTTAGCAGGATTCCTGGCCAATTGTACCCCTACTCCCAGTGATAACCAAAAATGTTGTCAGACATTGCACAAGGTATGCTGGTGGCAAAATCATCCTTCATCGAAAATCACTGATGGAGAGCAACAGACTCACACAGGGAGTGCAGAGGCGTTACACCTGCTATAGCAGTGTCACCATTTCTGAACACATTTTTGGAAGTAGTCATCTCTAATAGCTTCAGAGTCATGGAGGGCAGGAGGCTGGTCTCAGTATTTAACAGATAGGCCCAATTCTTTAAAAAATATATATATTCCCCTGGTTTATCACATCTCTTATTCTTTGCTCTGAGGATCTTTTGGCTGTTCCCTGGAGGAGGACTCAAATTTACCTCCAGTGAGAATATTCAAACAAATTCCATGCATTTTCTCATTAGCCACCCCCCACTTTCTGGAATGTGCCAAGCTCCTTCCTCCCTCAGGGCATTTCCCCCTTCAGATCTCAGGTTATAGAGCAGCAGTCCCCAACCTTTTTGGCACCAGGGACTATTTTCATGGAAGACAATTTTTCCATGGACTGGGGCTGGGGGATGGTTTCAGGATGATTCAAGCACATTACATTTTATTGTGCACTTTGCTTCTATTATTATTACATTATAATATATAATGAAATAATTAGACAACTCACAATAGGTTGGGGACCCCTGTTATAGAGCATTTCCTCAGGAAGGCATTTCCTTCCTCTCTCTATCCTATATTTTCCTTCAGAGTACTTTTCACAATTATATTTGCATTGTTACTGGTGTGATGATTTGTTAGTATGTGTTTCCTTCACAGAATATACATTTTAAGAAGGCAGGAACCTTACCTGTTTTATTCATAGCTGAATCCTCTGCACCAAACAGAGTGCTTGACTCAATAAATATCTATTAAATACTTAAGAATAAGCATTGTGCTCCTCAAAGGGATTACTTTAAAGGGGACAATATTCATATATATGTGTCGTTTTCTTATTCTTTTTTCTAATTATATATCTTTATAGTAGTATACCTTTTGTTCGAGGGAGGTGAACACCCTAAATAAGAAAACAATTTTAAAAAGTAGTATCATTTAAAGAATCACAAAACATATGTATGTTTGACCAGTAACTAGGTCACAGCGGTTAGTCCTTGTGCCACCATATTAAATTCACAAAAGTTCTGACTAGTTTGCTTATTCCTTCAAATATGTGTTGAGCCCCTACTCTGTGCTGGGTCCTGGAATGGGCAGTGCAACTATGTCAGGGCTCACTACACTAAGCAAAGACACATTATACGGAGTGTACCTGAGACAGCATTCAGACGGCATTCTCCAGCTGGGTTCCTCAGGGTCTCAGTCTTAGAAGTTTGCAGAGGAATCAGTAAGCATTCCAGCTGAATAAAACAAGAAAAAAGAGTACATTGAGCTAAATGCAAAAAAAGCGTGCTCTGGGTCTTCATGATGCTAAAGCTTTAGGATCCCAAGGAGGCAGCTTGGACAGTTTCACTGTTGACACAGAACATTCTACACAAGGCTCTTCTAACAAGCAATGGTTCTTGATGTTTTCAAGTTTTTTCACATTGTTGAAGCTTCAAGGACTAGGAAGTGAAATGTGTTCGAGAATCAACAATAGCTAATTAAAAGTTGAATTAAAAATTAAAATATCAGATGGCAAAAGGGAAAAACGAAGATTTGATAAAATAAAGCTATAAGGCTCTAAACCACAAATACTAGTTGACCTGTCCTTCATAGAGATTCTACTTTCCTTCCAAAGATGATTAGTGAAATTAAGTTAAAATCAAGTACCTCTTGGCTAAGTATCTACAGAAATATGATTTTCTATTCAAAGAGCAGATTTCTGAAAACTAGATGGAAAAAAATAACACAAAGAGAAGATAAAAATTAGTAGGAAATGAAAAATGGATTCTTCCACAAGCTTCAGGATTAGCATAATTGAAATATATAATAAGATGCCGTTGACAGGCTTGAAACTGTTCCTTGGCCATATACTTACTCATTTAGTCCCTGCCCCCATCTTTGCCTTTGTTTTTTATCATTGATGTAACTCTAAACAGAAAAATAAATTATTTCAATAGTCTGGGAACTGGTCCATGGCTACACTTTACAACTCTCATTAGAGGGTCTAGCTCCCATTTTTTAATACACCCAAGTGGCAAAATTAATTATAATCTGGATCAGCTAAACAAGCTTCCTGCTGTCTCAATTTTATTTTGAAAAGCAATAACAGGATGAAAATGCTTATGAAAAGAATATGTTAAGCTGTGCCTATTTCTGCTGATTTGTATAAAAGAGAAAGCTATGATTTGCAATCTGACTAAAATACAGTATGTGTTAAATTGTATACAAACCCTCAATTGGTATGATTGCATAATACTTCATGTAGTATATCATATTTAGTTAAATATTCCATTTTGTTTAACATTAGGTTGTTTTGAACATTTTTCATATAATTATATTTTTTATTTCTTATTTTCTATTTTTAATTATTAAAAATAGGACATCTGTTCTTTTATTTCTAATTTAAGTTTTGACAAACCTAAAAGTGTCATTTTTAATTGATCCAGTATGACTGATCAGCACAGGTGGTCAGAATAATTCAAGGCACATTGTTTAATTAGCTAAGAGATTTGCTTAGCAACCTAACGTTGCTAGAGTTTCCTCAGAATCTGGGTTATAAACCCCATGCTCTTATAACCTAACACAAACTCCAACAGAGATGGACACTTGAGCTTTAAAATTGCAAGGAATATTAATTATTACAGGGAGGTGAAAAACCTTAACCTTACGAAAAGTCCAATGTTTTTAAAACACTCCTAACAATCACATGAATGGAGAACAAAAATCCTAAAAGTTAAAATAATCCAAAATTAGAGGGAACATCTAATTTGATGTTTTTCAGACATTTTAAACACAATCATTAAAAATTATAAGATAAATGAAATTCCCTTCTAGAGACACTGTTTGGAGATCAAGTCACTAAATTAGCTCTTCTCTAAAAGAATCTAATTGCAATCTGCTATATCTTACAAAATTTAGTGAAATGAACACCATTTTAAAGGTGAGTTAATATGAGTTAAGGATGAATCACCACTGAAAAAGGTTGGATATTATTTATTTTATTTACTATTTTTACTGCATATTACTATTTGCTATGTATATTTATCTATTATATTAAAATTAAAATTTGTAGGCAAATACATTTGTTTTTATAAAAATTTCCTTTACAGTTAGTACAACGTACAGCATGGCTACTTGTAAGCTTCAGCCAGAAAGACCTCTACTTCCTCCTCCCACCTCCTTGTACTTTTTCCCATACCTGGCACGTGGATTACTTCCTAAACCAAGGCTCTTAACCCTTCCAATGAGCTCAGGGAGATCCAGGCCAGTCTCCTGCTGTTCCCCTCCTCAGAATCCAAAAATGATTCAGAGCTAGGCCAGGTTGGCAGAGCACTATGAAGCAGAACGCTAGGAAGAAAGGCTAGAGTTGCCCTCCAGGTATCCAGTTCTTAGGGTGCTCACACACCACTGGAGACAGAATCACATTTGTCACAAACCCCAAGGGGAGTGCTATGTGGGATCGGAAGCATTTGAGACGGCTCTTTTTCTGTGAATTGAGAGCGATTACCTTCAAGGTCTCTCAGCTGTGACTACCTGCAACTTTCTGAGCCCACTGGCATAACAAAGATTCTGTCCTTGACCAAACTCTAGTCAAGATCCTCTAAGTTCTTTTTCAAGTAGTGCTGTCCTTGGGCATATCCTCAAGAGCTTTGTGGTCAACCACTGAATAAATAGATATTATTTTGGTGAATGGAGAATTTATTAATTTCACCAGCTATCACTTAAAGACACGAAATACACTTATAAAAATAGTTACAAAAACAAACATAAAAAATTTTAAGCATCTCTCAATCAGCTTCTCAGTTCAGCTTACTGAACTTGGGAAGGAAGGAGGGCATTTTCCTCTCCAGCATAAGTACTATAAAAGAACAAGGCAGGGAAGGGTACCAGAATATGTCACCCCAAAATATTCCTCTTTAGCACATGGATTATTTTGAGCTACAGGCCATTGAGAACCACCAGATGCAGGAAAAGCTCCAAACATAGAGCACAGTTTTCCATTGTAAAGAAAATCTACATTTATAAAGGAAATTTCCATTTGTAAAAGGTCTCTTCCTCTCTTGTAGCAGGAAGTGGAGGACTCTTAACAACTCTTATCATTGGAAAAGGCACTGACTTAAATCTGAATAACAAACCTTACTAAACAATTCTTGTTTACCACACTTCTCCTGGTCTTCATCCCATAGCTTGCCTCTGTGATCCAGAAGCCCAAAACCCCTTTTCCTCTGATTAGCCTAAGATGGTATATAAGGCCAAGTTCTAACCATGCCTTTGGGGTACTAATCACTGGGTGCTCCCGTGTGTATGTGCAATGCACATGTCAATAAACTTCTGTTTATTTTTCTCTTATTAATTTGTCTTTGCCAGTCTAATTTACAGGAGCCCAGCTGGAGATGGATAAAGGTAAAAAGATTTTTCCCCCTCCCCTACATTAAGTACAGTGCTTTCAATTTAACAGTGTAAAGTTTGGTTGTGGTACTTCTCAAAGTGTGTATTGACCCCCAAAAGACTAGTACCACAAATTTCACTCTTTGTGGTTAAAGATAAAACCAAATAAATCTAGCTTGCAAACAAAAATAAAACAGATATTTTACAAAATGGAGCCATGTTCACGTATCAATTTGCCATCATGGTAGATGGTCCATGTTTGGCTAGTTACCTTTTCTAAGCCTCAATGTCTTCATTTTCTAAAAACACTAGCCATAGTGCTGTGTATCATATATAATGTACCTAGTTCAAAAACTGGTATGTCACAGGGTCTCAGTAAACATCAATTGTGTCTCCTTTTATTATACATACAAATATAAATCACATAGTGATTTGTTCAGGTGACAGATATGTTGGTGAATTTTTTCTTTTGTTTCACTTTTTGCTAATGTAGTTCACACGCCAAATACTAACCTTTTTAATACTGTCAACTAAAGAAAATAACAAGTTTCACAAATTTGGAAAAGACAGCTTTATTTCCCATAAAGGGTTATAGCCTGCACGGTAGCCATTCCGACAGGCTGCAAAGCAATTGCTTTGGGCCAGAAGGTGAGAGCATGTACTTCCAGGGAGGGACAATGGGAACAGGAATTTATGCTGAATGGGGTGGCCTCCTATTAAACAAGCTATAGGAGGATTCATGAACATTTATGAAAGGAGAAACATGTTCATGCACAATTGAGCTCTATGCAACTTCACGGGATCCATGTTCAGAAAATGGCAGCCTTAGCATGATCCAAGGATGGAGTTTTCAGCCCTCTGACATCAAAAAGTGTAGCAGAGGACATGAAAATCCTCTCTATGCAGCCTCTGTAGACTGGCTAGAACCATTCCATGGTCAGTGGTCTCTTATCAGGCAGGAATGTTGGTCAGTGGATGTGCCAATACTGCAAAAAGGGAGCAGCAGTATTAGCAGATAATTGAAATTAGTGGTGGGGCAAGTCTTCCCAAAGGCTGGTTCTGAGGGAAGAAAGCTTGATGTCAGTCAGCGAGTGAGGTGGTATAACAAGGCCTGTCTGACCTCCCATCATGTCATGGCCAGGGACTCAGTCTTAAGGTTTCTCTGGGGCCACTTTGGCCAAGAGGGAGTCTGCTCAGTCAGTCTGGGGGCTTAGGACTTTATTTTCATTTCCCATTTACCTCTTTTGACCACGATATGCCAGAGGCAACATCAATGGCAAAACTTTCATCTCGTCTCATCTTTACCAGGGTAGTGTGGCTACCTGCCCCAGGTCCATCCAGGCCCTTGGTGGGACCCCTGTGATCACGGGACTTAGAGCCAAAAGGCTTACAGCCAATTAAACATTCTAGGCCAGACAGGAATGGAGGTGAGCAGGCACTCATTAACCCTTAAAAACCTTTTAAGCAGCATAACCAAAAACCAAAAGCTAAAAGCCAAGTTATAAAGTTAATTTATTTATAAGCATTGAACTACTGTAATCTTGGTCTTAGTTATAGACTGGTAGCAATTAGCTATGTAAAATACAAGTATTTTGTTAAAACCATCTGAGCTAAGAAATTTAGAGACTTGTGCTGCAATGTTTTTTGCAGTCTCTTTAGTAATTTGTCCCAAGGTGGCTGACAAATTTCTTATTATATGCCTATTTGCATAAACCCCATAACTAGGAACAACTATACGCAGGAAGCTCTGTCACCAGGTAGCTTGTTATTTTCTCTGCAATTTTCTTATAAGTCTATGGGAAACAGGAAATTCTTTATGGTTGGGATGGATGCCTGGGCCACATGGCCCAGGAGGCAAAGTCCTTCATTTTGCCAGCTGTTTAGGCATCTATGTGTCCATCCTTGATTTGGAGGATCTGAACTAACTCCATCCCTCAACACTGGCCCTTACTATCTTACACACCCACCTCCTTCTGCAATAGTCCCTGGGCCTAGAGGAAGGTGTCTGTATAGTTTTCACAGCAGGGCACTGGCAATAGAAAAGAGATCAGGCCTGCTGGGATTCCAAATGAGGGAGATTTGCAGGCCTTGTTGAATCATCTCTAGTCTTCGGAATACCATGATTCTGGTTTTGTCGGAAGAAGTAAGACAATGAGAGATAAATATCATTAATAATTTGACAATCAAAGAGAATCTGGGTGTCAGAACAGAAAAAGAAATCCAATTCATTAAGGAGTCAATTAAAAACATCATGAAGAAAATTACAACCTGGTTCTTCTTTAAAGATTTGTAGCCAAGAAATAACCCAGGATTGAGTCTGAACTACAGGCAAATAACAAAAACTCAAAAACAAAGGCCAGGGCTGGAATCTAGTAACAGAATCCAGTAACAGGTGTGTTATAGGTTTTTTTGGAAACATAATTTTTCTCTCTCCTGTCCCCGCTTTCTACCAAAGAGAAATCACAGTAAGACCAATTCATGTGCATAATAAATTTTAGTCTTATTATACCTGGCCTGATTACTCGCATATCTAAATTCTGGATATCAGATAGAGAGATAAATTTTGCTACTTTACTCAATTGTTGTAGGCTATAAATAGTTCAACAGAAAAAGGTTTTCTTAACTCTGGAAAACAAAACAAAGAATCAGCAATGTATTAAACAAAAAGTCATAAAGAAATTATTTCAGTCCTCTATCAGTTCAGCATCATGTAATTCTTGTTTTGCTTGATATTGGGTCAGTAATCCTCACAGACGCATCAGCTTTTTAATTAGAGTCCTGGAAGTTTTTACCTAAGTCAGTCAGAAACCTGTATTCAAGTGTACTTATCAGAGTCCTTTCCATGAATTTCCTAGCCTTTTGAGAAGAGTCAAAGTAAAACAATAATTGTCTGTGGATGACAAAAGTCTTAGATTGTCATAGTTACAGATGGAATTGACAAGAATATTTGGTTATTTCTGTGGCATACAACAATTTAGTATAATCATAATTATTACCGATAACATACTAAGACATATCAGAATTTTAAGAACTTCATATAATGTCAGAACACATATCATAAAACATTTATATAAATATAACCCAAAGAAAATTAAGCATCATTTCATATTTGATGATGATTCCCATATAATTTTAAAATCTCAAACAAGCTGAATATGTCTCTCTTGGACTTTCAGGGGCTCTTATATTTAAAAAGCCAGTTTGAGGTCAAAAAGACTGAACTTATAATCTGAAATTTTGATTTTGGAAAGTTTGTCAAATATCAAGGATTTAAAACAGTTGTCACAAAACAGGATCACAGGTTACTATAAAGTAATAGTCATTTATTCAGCCAAAAAGATAACTCAAAGATTTTGAAAAGCAAAAATCTTTACTCTTTGATAGAGGGAAGATTCACTTCCCAATCAAAGACCTCATGAAGACAGTATAAGGCAAACTGAATCTCTTTCCACTTTTTCTTGCAGTTTACTCAAAAGGTAAACAAAAACGTCTTACTCTTATTAATATTACATGAAAATCTTGTTCAAAAGAGAAAATCAAATTCTACCTTTGTATTAGTGTATCATTAATGCTAAAGCTAACATTAATAAAACCTTATAAACAAATCCATTTAATCTTAATCAATTTGACCATAAGGTAAGATTTTTATAAACCTTTTCTAACATTTTACAGTTCCTCACATTCGCTTTCCTTCCCAACTTTCTATATCTATTCAGTTTTATGCATCATTGTTTTTATTTCTTTAATTTAAAACAATTCTTAAAACCTCTAAACTAGGCAAAATTATTTTTAACAATATTCTAATGCTTTTTTATAAATTCTGTATCAAAAAACACATCTTATTTTTTATACCCTTTGTATACAGGTTGGGGTTTTTGGTATCCAGTAGTTTTAACTATATGTATTAATTATAACGTTAACTCTTAGTAACCCTTATTTTAGTGAAAAATCTAAGAGGTAAGTAACTTTAATTATGTATCAGATATAGAGCCCAGGACAAAAGACAATGTCTGGAGTATCTCATCTTTATTAGTAGAGCCAGGCCAGGAAACACAGGCAGGCATTTTGTTTTTTCTAGGCCTCACCATAGCCTAAAGGCTCAAATTTAAAGTCATAAGCATATAGACAAGTTAAGCAAGTACTAAAAATGTGTATAGCAGCAATCCTTCCATTATGTTCTCAAGACCTCTCTACAAATGGTGATGACTCAGACCCTCCACTCCAAGCTCTCCAGAGGAAGCTGGGCTTTCACCCCCAGGAAACCCACCAAACATTTCTCAAAACTACAACTTCTTTTATATAATTGAAATTATCCACTACTCTCACCCTTAGGAAATGTTCATTAGTGGAACCTCCTCTGTTACTGGTAAATTTCTTTTCAAATATAATCTTCTTTGTACATAGGACTGATTAGGTTTAATCTTGCTGGGTTTTATTTTTTTAAAATGTTTCAAGGTTGCCAGAGTCTCACTTAGACTTTTTGAAGTGAAACTTCAAAATACAATATTTTCAGAGAAAAAAATAAATATCTTATTAAACCATAATAGTTTAAAAGGGGAGGAAAAAAGTAAGTGTCCTATAGGTCTTGATGACATGCAAAAAAAGAAGTACCATACAGACTATCTAGGTCAATATGATCAACAAACACAAGATACTAAAAATTAAACTACTTTAGTTATGTGGATTCGTACCAGTCCCAACAATACATAAGAAACTGGTTTATTCTTGCTATTATCATATATTTGTTTGTTTTAGTATTATATCTAATAATAATGTCTGATGATTTTTTAAAGTATTACTTTAAATTCCATTCCAGAAAGGGCCCTGCCCCATACCCATAAGGAAGGAATGCATGCTCAGAGAGGCTAAGAAGAATCTAGACAGGCCTTTCTGGGTTTCCACACTCAGTCTGTTAGCATTAGATCACACCCTTTTTGTCCAATCATAATTCTACACAGCTGTCCTTACTTTGTTGAACCTAAACATAAAAATGGACAATTTCCCTGTACCTTTGAGTTCTCATTCTGAAGGTCCCCATGTATACACATGAAAATAAATTTGTACCCTTTTCCTCCTATTAATCAATCTGCTTCATGTCACTGATTTTTCAGTGAACCTTTATGGGGATAGGGGCCTTTGCTCCCTACAGTTTGGCAAACCTTTGGGGAGCCAGGGGTCTTTGATCCCTATATTACAAAACCCTTTTAATATATAAGATTAAAAAAAACTTGATTATTCAGAACATGTTCCCTGAGATCATAACTTTGAAGGCTTTCTATTAAACAACTGCTATTGTAAGTTCTAATTCAAAAACATGTGAAATAATAACCATTTCACCTGCTATCATCAACCAAATGCTTTTTTTGACTGCTATTATACTAAGAAGTACTTTATATTAATGATCCAATTTAATTCTCACAATAACCTGATGCAGGAGATATTATTATTCTCAGTTGATTGATAAGGAACCTAGAGATAAGTAATTTACCAAAAGTCACAGGACTAGGAATTGGTAGTATTAGGGATCAAAACCTGGTCTGTTGACTCCAAAGCTTGTACTCTTAATTATTCTGCTCAAATAATTCCAAATTTTATAAAAAAGTCATAAAACTACTATTTTTTAAAGATACATCTAAAATAAAAATATATAGATTATGTGAAAAGTATAGAAGAAATCAGTGAGTTCTTAACATTATAAGACACAAATATGTATATATTCATATACTGAGTATTTCTTATAATCCTATGAGAGAAGGAAAAAAGCAAGATAAAAAAGGTTAAATATCTTTTTTCAGATAGACCTCATTGAAGGTTGCTAGGACATACAAACAACCAGTGTATACTAGCCCAGCACAATAATACCAGTCAAATTGATATTTATAATAGGGAAAGAGCTAAATTTTTTAAAATTATGAAACACACTGAATCATGCAGCAGAGCATCAGGGTCTTCTATATTATTATATTTAACATTTTGCATATTTGAAAGTACTTAGAACAGTGCTTGGTACACTGTGGTGCACAACAAACATCAGTTTGATTCTCTTCCTCCATCACCTGGATGGAAGTACGGAGGGCAGGCACACTTGCCAAAAGTGTATTTATGATTATAAGCTAGGAGAGAAACTGAACATGTTGGATGAGATAGGCAGCCTCAAGTAGAATCTGGCAAGATGAGGTTAACGGGGCTCAAGAAATGTTCTGTACTTCATCAAAAAAAATTATCAAAATGGAGGAAATATAGCTTAATAGTCACATGAAATTTAAATAAAAATCCGAGGAATTTATATGACCATGAATAGTTGTCAAAAGAGAGAAGGAAATCAAAATACTTCCCCCATATATTTCTTTGACATATTTTGAGATGGCTGTTCAGAGAACCAACAAACAGAAGCATCCCTGCAAAGCTGTTCTTTTCCTGGGGGAGATTTGCATCTGCAGAGAATCTGCATTGATGCAGCCAGACCTTTCCTTGTCTGGATCTAGGAAAGATTAACTGTGAGTCTGACCCCTTAAAAATTTGAAAGAAACACTTACCATCTATTCTTTCTGAGGGCTGCTACCTGTGGGTTTCATCCACATAAGACCACCTTTGCTAGCCAAGCCTTCTCTCCAGCCCATAACCTGTCTAGCCACTATAACCTGATTTACCACCATGACCTGTTTTTGACCATGTTCTGAGCCCCCACTCTTTCTGTAACTTCAAGATGGTCTATAAGTTTCTGTACCCCATTGGGGGTTGGGGTAATCACTCTGATTTTCTCCCCCATGTACACATTAATAAATTTGTATGCTTTTTCTCTAAATAATCTGCCTTTTGTGACTTGATTTTTCAGCAAACCTTCAGAGGGCAAAGAGGAAGTTTTCCCTTGGCCCCTACAAGAGCAGTAGATAGAAAACAACTCACTAATATTCTTAATATGTGAAGTATTTACACATCAATAAGAAAAAGAGGCCAGGCCCAGTAGCTCATGCCTGTAATCCCAGCACTTTGGGAGGTCGAGGTGGGAGGATCACTTAGGACCAGGAGTTCAAGACCAGCCTGGACAATACAGCAAGACCCCTATTTCTACAAAAAAAAAATTTTTTTTAATTAGCTGGGTGTGGTGGAACACACATAGCTACTTGGGAGGCTGAGGCAGGAAGATCACTTGAGTCCAGGAGTTCACAAGGTTATGGTAAGCTATGATACCACCACTGCACTCCCCTCTGGGCAACAGAGTGAGACCCAGTCTCTTAAACAAATAAACAAATAAATAAATAAATAAGAAAAAGAAGAATAGTTCCATAGAAAATAATAGACAAAGAGCATACACAGGCAAATCATCAGAAATATACAGGAACAATAAACATATACAAATGATCGATCTAGTTAGTAATGAAAATGCAAATAAATAAAAAACAAGATTCCATTTCCTTCCAATCACATGGCAAAGAATGATATTGGCAAAAGGAACAAGGAAAATGGCATTCATACAAGCAGGCAAGGCCAGAGGGCAACTTGTAAATACGTATCAGAGATCTTCAAATGTGTAAACCCTTAATCGAGAAACTCCACATCTAGAAAACTAACCCACGGAAATAATCAGATAAGTATCCAAAGTTATATATACAAGGAGTTATACTGGAGTGTTATTTATACAAGCAAAAAATAGAAGTAATCTGTGTATGAATGATTAGTTAAATAAGGTATGTCCTTCAATGGAAAACCAAGCAGTAATTAAAAATGATGAAGTAGATTTATACCTATTAACATGAAAAATTATTTACATATTTTAAAATAAAATGAGTAATAAATCAATACATATTATATAAAACCATTTTCATAAGAATATGTGATCATCATTTGGAAGTTTTTTTTTCCAATTATCTATATTTTCTAATGTTTCTACAATAAACATGTACATTGTACGTATGTAATCAAATACAAGGATAAAAGAGAAAGGAGGTTTCAACCTGTGTCCACCACTTACTGGCCATATAACCTTAGGCTAGTTGGTTAATTCCAGCACTCAGTTTCTTCATATATAAAATTAGTATAATAATAAATAATACCTCTCAGAGCCAATATGAGAATAAAACTAAAGCAAAAGGACTCTGAAACTGAAAAGTACTTGATAAACATTGGTGGTTATTACTGACATAACATCCTATAAAAGACAATCCTATAAAGAGGCTGGGGGAAAAACACCTAACAGACTCTCAGGTGACAGTAAGAAAAGTGTGGGGAATGTCAGTCCTCCTCCACCTGCACGGGTCATCACGTGTGTGGCAGTGCAGTCCTTTCTAAATGTCATATTAAAGGGAAAGACAGTGACAATGATGAAGATGACAGGACCTTTATTAAACACAATAAGTGTCCGTCGCAGTGCTAACTTTTCCCTACCTTATTTAATCCACTAGGCATTCTACTATCCCCTTTTTATGGATCAGGATACTAAGGCACAAGGAGGTCAAGTAGCTTGTTGAAAGAGTCCAAACCCTTAACCACACCTAACACTAAAAAAGGGAACATATTCAGGATGCAGTCACACCCTGAAGTGCTAAAGAGACCAGGGACCAACAGCTTAAACACCTAGCACCAGGGCAGGAGAGCTAAGGCAACGTTGACTTTGAATCAGGAAGTTTCCAATAATCTAAGATGCTCACAGGCTATGTAAAGTAATCTCTCTGCTCCAGAAGTGAAGAATGGGACAGTAACATATCTGGGGTTGTTCTGAAGGAAACTCAAATGCCCCCAGGCCTCCCTGACCCACAGAAGCTAGCAGCAGAGGATCAGGACCTGCAACCCCTACATGCTGGTGTCTCCCAAGAAGGTCCCTATTGTGGGCTGAATTGTGTCCCTCCAAAATTCATATGTTGAAGTCCTAACCCCCAACACCTCAGAATATGGCTGTGTTTGGAGATTTGGCCTTTAAAGAGGTAATCAAGGTAGAAAGATCATATGGGTGGGCTCTAATCCAAAATGACTAGTGTCTTTATAAGCCATTAGGACACACAAGTACAAAGTAAAGACCATGTGAGGACACAAGGAGAAGGCAGCCATCTACAAGCCAAGGAGAGAGGCCTCAGAAGAAACCAACCCTGCTGACACCTTGATCTTGAACTTCTTGCCTCCAGAATTGTGAGAAAATAAATTTCTGTTGTTTAAGCCATCCAGGCCATGGCACTTTGTTATGGCAGCCCTAGCAAACCAATACAGCCTACAAGGGCAGGTGTAGTCTACATATGAGAGGGTCCTCTGTTGACATAGCTTGCCAGTCTCTTCTAAGCTACTGTGGCTCAGAGGTTGTGCCAAGCCTGCTGACCACACTGCCTCCAGGTCTGGGACAGCCTGTGCTCTGCTCAGACAAAGCTGGGCCACAGGTGGTGCTAAGAAACTCACAACCTCGGAGGCCCCTTGGGGCCTGGGACAGCGGCCTCTCTGCTACGGTCCTCTTGGAGCATGTGGCCTCCAGTTTTTACTTTTCCAATCAGTGCTCATCTTTCTCCAGATGCTAAAACTCTCCTTTCTTGGAGGAAATTCCAGGCATAGTTTCTTTGTTTTACCAGAACACTTTCTTTCCACGTTGCATAAGTACTGTGGGGGTCCAAAGTATGGAAGCACAGCCCAGCCATGTGTTGGAAGCACCTCCACCTCCCAACACCCTATCCCTGAGGCTAAGCTGTGGGTACTTGCATGCTTTCTACATAACTTAGGGTGATTTTTTTCTGCTTGGCAGGCCTTCTACCAATCTGCCTTCATGGGTAACCCCACCAGTCTGTCACATATGACCACAGATGTCTGAACCCTTTTCAGTGCAGTCCTGCTGCTGCATCCACCGCAGAGGGAAGGGGAAACACCACCCAGTCCCAGCCAAGAAACCTGGTTGCATAATGGTCAAATGAACATAGGCAAAAGCCCTGAGCTCACTTGATCATCTCACTGCCCTGCTTAAAGCTGCTGTGATAAAGTCAAACTTCTTAAAATGGTACCCCTGCCAACAGTTCCAGCCTTCTGTTTTGCCACCCGATCCCTTGTCTTCTGGTCACAGTCATGCAGACCTACTTGTCCACATTGAACTTTTCCATCCCTTCAGGGCACTGGTAATTCCATCTTCACTTCTCAGAACTTTTACCCTTCCTTTTCACCTGGTTTGTTCCTATTCAGCCTGCAGGTCTCAGATGTCACTTCCTCTGGGAAGCCTTCCCCGGTCCTCCCAGGTCAAAGTTAATTACTCTCCTACATGCTCCCATGCATCCTATGCATCCCCACTCACAGCATAATCAGCACTCTATGTAATTACTTGTTATGGGGGGAATCTATTGCCTCAGCCTTATTTCCACCCATAATCCCACCCCCTAGACAGTAAGTCCTTTAAATGAGGTGACCATTCATTCTGGGATGGTCACAGTGTGCGTACTGTCCCAGTGCAATTACTAATCGCATCCCATTTATTCTTTTTCATTTTCCAGTTTGGATGACAAATTATTTGGTCATCCTGTCTATATGGGCAAGATCAACATCTGTCTTGCTCACTGTTTTGAAATTTCAAGGACTACCGTCATTAGTACAAAATCTCCCAGAGCAGAAAAAAGAAAAGTACGATATATTTCCATTTTGAAATGAACATGACAGATTATTTGCATATATTGAACCACAATGTTTTAGTTTATGTTATGAAATTCATTCCCTAAAAGAATAAAATGTTACACTAAGTATTAAAAAATTCTTTACCTAAGAACAAGGATAAAGTATCTAGTCACCCTCATGAATACAGCTGGAGACCTTGGGAACCAAACTAAAATATGTTTAAGTCAGTTCTTCCAATCATATTAGCACACCCCTTTTCAGCTCTTATTTTAATTTAATTTTTACCTCCATCACTCCTCTAAGAATAGAAACATAAAATGCATGGATCAGTTACACAGTCTTGTCACAATAACCTAACCTGCAATTATAACATCCTGAGGTACTTTTAAAAAATATTGCCGAGAAATTTTTTATTAAAGAATTTCCTATAGTTCTCACATCAATTAAAACTAAATTAAATTGTCCATATGTATCTTTATAGATGGCACAATGTAGTACTTGAGTGTTTTGCTAGTAAATAAATCAGTTGTATGATAAACATATAACTTTATAATATGGCAAAATCATCAACGTGCTGCATATATGTATTTTATTTCATTAGAAAACCCTGTATAAAAAAGTTACTAATCAGACAGTAAATGACCATTCTCTTCTGATTAATGACTGCCTTCTAACAAATAGAAGATACACAGTTTAGAGTTCCCAAACCTATGATCTAGATGTAATCCAAACTCCATTTTCAAACAGAACAATGGCTCTACTGTTGAATTTTAAAAGATGGACAAGTATCAAATAAACAAATATCAACAAATATTTGCTAAATGCTTAATACATTTTCAGTAATCACCGAACAAGATGTGATGAGAGACACAAAAAGATTAACAACAGTCTCTGCCTTCAGAGAACTTATAATCTACAAAATAAGGCATAACATCCACATTTGCAGTTACCCTAACAGTATTAGGTATCCCATATTTTCTTCAATTCAGAGATGTACAAGTTTTCCTCATTTTAAAATTCCTAAAACTGGAGTTGTACCTTAAATCACTGTATACATTAATGTGCTACTATTTTTTCCCTTGAAAAGCTGATGTGTGCAAGAAGCATTAGAACTGAGGAAACACTGTAGTTCAAGTGCCTACATGTGGAGGCTAGGAGTACATATGCAAATGTGCTATTACATTTAGTTCTCACAACTACCAAGCATTGTAAGAATTAAATGGGTCCTTTTTCAGAAGAAAAAGCAGAGGCTCAGCAAGCTGAGATGCTTGAGGTAAAGCTGGTAACTGGTGAAGCTGAGACGCAAACCCAGCTTTCTTACATTCTGCTGCACTACATTATCCTACTAAAGAAAGAGACTGGTGTTGGTTAGAATGCTGGGTGAAGATTAAATAGAGAAGCACTAAAGGATGGAGAGAAAGGAGAGGGCTTTGCAGATGAGAAGTACAACACCCTCAAAGATATGGAGGCCCCCAAGTTATACTTTTATAAAATGAGAAACCTGTACCAGCTGGAGATGTGGTATAGTATACTGGTAGAAAGAATGAGTTCTGGAGGTAGACTGCCTGGGTTTACATCCTGGCTCCAGTACTGTTTATGTGACCTTCATGAAGTTACTAAATTTCTCTAAACCTCAATTTCCTAATTAGTAAAAGAGGTATAAAAATTGGAACTTACCAAAAGGCTTCCAGTTAAAGATGGCAGATTGAACACAAGTCCATACAAATGTTTACAGTGACTGCAACACACACCCTGATTTTAGGACTGTGAAATTTTAAAAAAAGATTTCCATCTTTCTCTTGAGCATATAACCCCACTGAAACCATAGTAAAGAGACTATAAAACAACAAAAGTACGCCCACAAGTTCAAAGAGAACAAGAAAAGAAATAAAAACCATAAAACTTATTGAAGCTAGAAAATGGATGGATGCATAATAACTACCTTAGTAAAGCCGAGAGAAAGGTGAATTCCAATCCGGCAGCAGGGGATTCAAGGAAGAAATCCAATTTGCATCAAAGATTGTATCTATCCAGAAGACTCAGGAACTGATGGTACCAGCATGGGGTTGATGCTAGGGACTGAATGTTTATGTCTCTCCCTCCCTTCTACCACCCCTCCCCTCCACCCACACCACCACCAAAATTCCTATGTTAAAACTCTAATACCTAATGTGATGATACTTGGAGGCGAAGTCTCTGGGAGGTAATTAGGTAATAAGGAAGGAGGCTTCATGATGGGATTAATGCCCGTGTAAGAAGAAACAAGACAGAGATTGTTTCCTCTCTCTGCTCTCTACCACGTAAGGATACAACAAGAAGATGGTCATCTGTAAGCCAGGAAGCAGTCTTCATCTTTCTCTTGAGGAAATAACCCCACTAAAACTATAGTAAAGAGACACCAGATCTGCCAGCACCTTAATCCTGGTCTTTCCAGCCTCCCAGAATTGTGAGAAAAAAATATCTGTTGTTTAAGCCACCCAGCCTATGGTAGTTAGGTATAGCAGGCCAAACTGGCTAAGGCAGTTGACAATAGAAAAACTAGAGGAAAATCTACTTAAAAAGCAGTTTGAACTCCTAGGTCCCTTCCCTACTCTGTACTACATGGCTACTGTCCCTGTCTTATCCCAGTGGCAGACTGGATATTTGCTCTCCAGAGAAAACAAATGCATCTCTAGACTGGGAAACACCCGGTGCAGGGGAAGGTGGAGGTGCCATTTGGAAAACAAGAGTGTGAAGTTTACATAGCAAATGTGGTGACCCTAAGCTTTCATGCTCCACTCAGCTTCCAGAATGCCAGCAGCTAGGTTTATATCATCCAGGGAAATTAGATTATTCCCTGGGGAATATAAATAAACCAACAGGAAAACCTAAAAGGTCTGACATCATAGGTTCCCCAAATAAATAGTTCAACAGATCACTTTATTATGGGGTAGACCCTGCATAGCAAACTTGCCCATGTGCTCAGAGCTTCCAGCTAGCTTTCTTTCTCTTTAGTATGAGTGAATATCCAAGGATCTCCAAAAATTTGAAAAGAACAAAGAGAATCACCAAAGCAAAGAAACAGAAAAAAATTGGAAGAAAAGAAAATTAAAACTAAAATATTTTTCCACTGTAGAATTCTATACACAAATTATCAATTTTTTCAAAGTGTAAAAATAGAGAAAAGATGTTTTCAGACTTGCAAAATACAAATAATTATCTCCTAAACATTGTTTCCCAGGAAGTTACTACACGATGTTTTCCATCCAAACAAGGGAGTATACTGAGTAAAAGGAAGACATGATTCAGGAAACCAAGGATTCAGCACAAGAAAGAGATGAAGGGAATCCCCAGGTGATGGTGAAGGAAGATCCCAAAACTGTAACTATGAAGAACATCAAGACTGGAACAGTTCAGAGGGATCCAGAGAGACTTCCAGAAGGTGAAACTGATAGAAAACCTAATGTGATTTCTATTGATTTACAATTAGAAAAGAATTTGGGGATTGAATTGGTGATCACAACATAAAAACCTAAGCAAATGAAAAAACAAGACAATTATTAATGAAAAGCAAAAGTTGTGCAGGAAGGATAAAGTATGGTTTGATTATGAATAGCATTTAGATTGTCATAGCCATATAAAAATGGAATAATGACCCAACCAAAATATCAGTGTAACTAACTGAGAGAATGGAGGGATGGTGGGAAGTGTGCATATGCGTG
Source organism: Daubentonia madagascariensis (assembly GCA_023783475.1). Taxonomy (NCBI): domain Eukaryota; kingdom Metazoa; phylum Chordata; class Mammalia; order Primates; family Daubentoniidae; genus Daubentonia; species Daubentonia madagascariensis. The sequence goes on along the minus strand of JAKFHU010002080.1, from coordinate 42,842,513 downwards.
ATGGGGCGTTTACAGGGGATGGACAAAGAGGGCTAAATTTTCATCTTCCACCAACCAATAGACTCAAATAAGCTGAAAAAACAAGAACTGGCAACATGAGCATGTTATTGAGAAATATGGAAGTAAATACAGTAAGTTCTCACTTAACATCGTTGATAAGTTCTTAGAAACAATGCATAATGAATCAATTTCACCACAGACTATTTGATATAAACAAGACTTAAGTTCCTACAGCATATTTCTGATCACAAAAATGACACCAAACTTCTAAATAACGACAGAAACACTTATAATATTAAACGCTGAAATAAATGTGAGCTATACATTTAAGAAAGATGAATAAAAACAAGAAAGATAATTATTTACTTGCTTATTCCAGTTCAGGGTCATGGGTGGCCAGAGCCTATCCCAGCAGCTCAGGGCTAGACGGGAACTCACCCTGGCCAACACACACACCCTCACACTGGGACCATGCAGACACGCCAATGGACCTAATGTGCACAGTTTGGGGATGTCGTAGAAAACCCACACAGACATGGGAAGAATGTGCCAACTCCACACAGACAGCGGCTGACTGGGAATCAATTTTTTTTCCTCATCAATGTTATAAAGAAATGGTGTTGAATGAGATGGCATTAATTGTAGATCTGTGTATATCTAAAGAAACAGCTAGAAGAATTGAAAGCAGTGGCCTCTTCTATACTTCTACATAACTAGCCTTGTGGATTATTTGACTCTTTAAGTCATGTTTGAGTATAACTCTAGTAAAAATAAAAACTAAATTAAAAAATATATATAACTTATCTCACAAAGTACACATTTTAATTAGCTGAATTATAATTAATGCAATTTATGAGAAAGACACTTAAATAAGACAATCCAAAGTACATATCAGTTTCTGGTACATATATATTGCTCAATATTAATACTGAATAATTAGTATTATCTTGATAATGATAATAAGATGATGGTAGTGATGGTGACCCCTAAAGTATCAGCCCCTTTCAGTTACAAAGGCTTTCATATGTTAATCAGTCTTTGCCTCCTTCCTAAACAAGTCTTAGCAAAGCTAGGTGGTACATAGGAACTACCTTAATGACAATGGCTAAGATGCAATGGGTAGGGTGGTACAGAGCCCCAACATGCCCCAGCCCTTTCTTGGACCCATTTAAAACAGACCCAGAATCACCATACTACTCACCCGACTTTGAGCACTAGCTACAAACTTTCTTCCTGCTGCTGTCCCCTCATGGAACTGAACTTCTAGCCACTGACATGAGCTAAACCCAGCACAAGTTCATGACACTCCAGGAACAATGTGTATAGGGCCACTGATGATCTTCTCCCATACAGACATTCTAGACTGTTCCCTTTGCCTGAGCCTGACCTGGTTGTGGCTTCTTCCCCGTTCTCCTCAGGATGCTGTAAGTCTCCTTTATCCTCAAACAAAGCCTGACCCATGTACATTTTCCCATTATTAATAATAAAATTTTAAATATCATGTTTTAAATTAGAAATGTGACTACTTTATATTTAGATTGGGTCACAATTCTAATGTAACTTATAAAACATTCAGAATTACATATTTTGTGGGAAGTACTTTTTTTGTTCAAACTGAGCAATTTGCATTACAAGACTTTCTTAAGTTTAAGAAATCAAGGACAGCTCAAATGTCTACAAAACTGCATTTTCATACTATTATCTCATGCATTCTAAGATAGTATGAGAATGTCTTCTCTTGTGCAATCCCAAGTAGAGTGAGAGTAACACAGTAATACAGGAAATGCCCTGGTCTCTGTCTTATCATGTTTCCTGAGGGACTGGTTGGATGGTCTGCTACTTCCTCCTCTGGAGTGCTTCAGGACTGGTCTGGGCTGTCTCCTGCTTTGGAGGTGCTCCCAGTTCTAGGAAGACTCAAGGGCAAGGAGCCACAATGGCCACCAGGCTCTCTTGTAGGTTTTCGGCATAGGAGCTAAAGGGGCTTTGCATCTCCCATCCCAGTCTCCTTGGTTAAGAAATTCATGCAAAAGTCAAGTATTAAACAGGTAAAATTGCTCTGGTAAAGCAAACTTTACCTGGAACATCTGAACTCTCAAGGCTGTGAACAGTGAGTGGCTGACTCAGGAGTCTAAGATTTAGAGATCAACCCTTTATCTAGGTTGATAAACAACAGCCCTTGGGCCAAATCCAGCCCACTGCCAGTTTTTGTACATAAAGTTTTATTGGAACACAGCCACACTCAACTGTTCAGTTACCGTCTATAGCTGCTTTCATGCTAAAACAAACAGAATTGAGTAATAGCACATAGACCATGTGGCCCACAAAGCTTAAAATATTTACCATTTGACCCTTTACTGAAAAAGTTTGCTAATTCTTGATCTAGGCCAGAGTGAAATCCCTTTCTCTTCTTTTTCTCTGTCTGGCTTTCCATTTTGGAGATGTTACGAAGATCAACGTCTACAGCAAAGAGCACAACACTGATCTATTCAATTATGTTAATTCACACTTCATGTGATAAACATGCTAATTCTTTCAGACAAAATATCTGGTTTCCCATGAAAACAGATCTAACCAAACTGAGTAAGAAAGAATTTACTGTAACTAACCATTCAGTAACCATCCAGTTATTCGCTCTCTAACTCACTCACTCAGTCATTCAATATTTAAATAGCATTTACCATGCCAGGAATGCATGTAAAGGAGTAAGATTAAAATCACTTCCTAAAGCAAAGTGTCTGATTTTTTTTTTTTTAAATGACAATTGATAAAAGCTATCACTTAAAGCATAATTTTCTTTTTAAAAAAGAGACGTAAGGTAGAAGAACAAACGTGGGCATGAGGTTAAGTTCCTTCAGCTGGGTTGAGCTGCATGTTAACTGACATCTTAACTATGAATTATAGGGGCAGGGACCACATCCCACTCATCTCTGTGCTAGAATGAGCTGTGTTCCTAGAAGACTCACTAATAAGTTTATTGTTTATAAAATGGTCTTGTTTAGGGAGTTAATGGGCTTTTTACCACAAATATGGAAATTCCAAAGTGATCCAAAATCACTTTACTCTGTCATTGAAAAGGCACTTCAAACTCTCTTATAAGATATGCACATGATCCTAACTTCAAGATATCAAAACCAAAAAGAAATCCAAATTTCATTTTCATCTTAAAATTAGCATCGCTTTAAAATCTTGACTTTGAATAAAAACCCTGTGGGTAAGAGTCCTCAACTTTAAGACAATGTTACGTTGTCTTGTTTTTCACAAAATAACTGAGCAGCAAGATGAGGCACTTTGAAAATATAACGAGCACTTGAGACACTAAAGTTATAATTTGACAATTATCAGAGGAAACACAGAATACTGATTGAGCAACAAATTTTAAAGTCAGTATATTTAATTCTAATAATCTGTGGCAAACTCCATAAACATATTGCATTTCTTTTCCTTAGCTCTAACTAATACCACTAAATACCTTCGAAAAATATTCAAATTTAAGGGGAAAGAAAGATAGGGAAGTTGTGCTTTCTGAATCACAATACTAATTACACTATGAATTTTTATATAAACAATGCAAAACCATTAATGTCACTGGAGACCTTCTAAGATATTATTTCATCTAATGAAGTAAGAGATGTCATTAATAATTGGTACAACCTCACTATGATTCATTCAAGTGGAAAATACTGTCAATTTTTTAAAAAATTAAAATGAAATTACTAAATACTAACTCAGTCACCTTTATACAAAAAGATGGTGGCAACAATAGAAATGGACCCAGAGGCTCTGGATCTGGGTGAATAAGTAACAATAACAAGTGTGGACAGACGTGAAGGATGGCAGAGGGAGAATGGCACAAAAAGGCGGCTGACTACCCAGAATGTCAGGGCCGGAGCTATGGAGGTCCAATTTAAATGAAGTGAAATGCATGAGAATTTTAGGAATATTCATCCATTCAAAAATAGTTATTAACGCCTACTATGTGCCACTCCCTCTAGGAGACACAGTTTAAAACAAGACAGACAATGTCCCTATTTTCATAGAACTTACGCTCTAGGAGAAACAAACAACAACAGACAAACAAGACAACACTGAAACACGGGATAGCAGTGAGTGCTACAAGGCACAAAATGCCAGGATGTGATCCAGTCAATGTGCGTTTACGGAGTTTGAGTGGTTAGGGAAAGCCTCTGGAGAAATTAAGTTAATCTAAAATATCACTTAATCATACAAACATCAAAATACCAAAAAATATTCCAAAGTCAGAGATAAGAAAGTTTTCCACATTATGTTTTGTAATTTGGGCAATGTTTTGAATTGCTACATGACTTTTTGGCATGAGTCAGAAGAGGAGGAGGAGGAGAGTGGAGTCTGTTTTCTTGGCTCAGTCAATAGGCTTGGGTTAGCTCGACAAGTGGGATGATAAATCTCAGAGAGAATAGCGTGGGGGAGGTGGAGGGGAAAAAGGCTGTCAAATCCATCACAATGACTGAAGTTGAATTCTTCCTTCATCAATCCTAATTTTCCCAATGCACAAAATCTATGATCACATAATGTTGTTTTCTTTAAGTATATTCTCTAATCAAGATATTATTGCCCTTTGTGATATCCTTTATATAAAACTGCTAAATACTATCAGTGAAAACAAAACCATCATGTTTTTTCACAAAGAAACACACTCAAAATATATCCTATAGTTTCAATAATTGTGTATCACAAAAAAATAGACTTGCCCACATAAGGACACACCTACATCACCAAAATTTTCTGTAAGTCTCAGAAATTTTCTGATGTCTCGGTTAAATATTTTTTATCCATGCCATTAAAAGCAAAACCAAAAATTTTGTTCTCCCTGGAGAAATTTCTAGGAACATCAACTATGGTGGTCTACCAAGCAGAGGATATGAACCCAACCTCAAGTTTGAGGTGGAATAACTTTTACAAGGTCACCAGGCTAGTAAGTGGTAGAGCCAGGACTGAAAATCAGGCATGTTTGACTGGAGTTCACACCTCTCATCACAGACTACGCTGCCTCCCCTATTAGTAACACACAATAGCTGGATTTCAGGGATTTTCCAGAGAGAAAAATCTCTTTCATAATTGCTCAATAATTTCCAAGATGTCACCTACAACAGGCAATTTTCTGAAAAATGTTCAGTATAACTATTTCTCTTTTGGATCCTCTAAAATCTACCCTTGGATTCCAGAATGGCATCTAACACAAGGATAAGAGTACAAACTTTGTAGTCAAACTGTCTGGTTTCAAATCCCAACCCACTAACAATATGATATTTGGCAAGTACTTAACTTCTCTATGCCTCAGTCTCCTCATTCTGTAAAATGTAGTTAATAACACTACCTACCTCACAGCATGTTTATAAGAGTTAAATGAGTCAACATACGTAACATACTAAGAACAGCGCTAAGAGCATAAAATCCATGAAAGCATTACCTGTCATCATTATTATGCTAGAGTAAGAAAGGCTATTCCCCTCCCCTATTTGACATCCCCATCTGTACTCCCAAATTACCATTACTCTGTATACTGAGATATAACAGAAAGCCTCAGAGAAGTGATTTGATAACCCTGTAAAGATGCTTGGAAGACACTGCTTATGACATTCATTACACAGTACCCTTTTCATGAGAATCCTTGAGAAATATTTCTTTCTGGTCCTAATATAAAGAAACAAATTGTATCAATGCTCCTGAACATTTGGTTTTATTTACGTTAAAAGAAAAACTTTAGACAAATTAAATTTAACATAGTTTATTGAGCAAAGAAAGATTCGTGAATTGGGCAGCACCCTAGAACCAGAAGAGGTTCAGAGAGCTTGGCTCTGCAGCATGAGTGTCAGGCTTTTATAGGCTGAACACAAAAGCAAGGCAAAGAAATTACTTGATTGGTTACAGCTAGGGTACAATCAGTAGAAAGTCCCCAGGGGTTAGTTGGTGGTTTCTGATTGGTTAAGCTTAAGTTTCATTTTACTGTTTACATCGGGCTTCAGTTTGCCTGTGTAGGAACCCAAGGTGCCAGAGCCATCTCAGACTGATGGCCTCCCAGTTAAATTTCTTTTAACATTTATAAATGCTTTAAATCAAGTAACTAATCAAGCTTCTCATTTTACAATGATTGCCAAGAAAGTTTAGACTTAAATGTGTTCCCACTCTTGGTAGGTATATAGAAGCCAACATTTTTCTATTGTTCACAGCTAATTTTATGACCATTCCCTTTCTTTTTCTTTTACCAGCCATTTCTCACTTAAGCTAACCCTTACTCTTTTTTTCCCTCTAAATAATCAGGGTATGAAATAATCTTTCCATCCACAAGAATGGGAAAGGGAATGAGGGGAAGACACAGAGTTGTTATCTTATTAGGAACCTACTTCAAGGTCTAATGGGAACAGGGTTGGCAGGAAGGGCAAAAACATAAGGTGAGAATCGCAAATTTAGAAGTGGCCTGGCACCACCTGGCTCTCTCCCATCCTTGGTGTCTGCCCAGTTATCAGTATCATAAAAGAATTCTCCAGGCCCCTATTCCTCACAAAACAAGTATAATAATTCCAAGTTCATGGGCAGTGAAGTTACAGATTCTTGACTTAAGAATCAGCAAGTATTCATTTAGTGGCTACCACATCCAGGCACTCTTATAGGGTCTTGGAACGTATCATGGAACGGGACAGACAAAATGCCTGCCCTGTGGAGCTTACTTTCTACACAAGAAGAGAGATAAACAATAAACATGGCAAATAAGTAAATTATATGGTGTGCTAGAATGTAATAAGTGCTTTTAAAAAATCAAGCAAAGTAAATGGAATCTGGATGAAGGACTCATGTAAAAAAAATTTTTTTTAACCAGGAACTGGAAAAATATGTTATGTATCTATTCTGAAAGGTTAGATTGGTTCGAACAGCAGATATCACTTAAAACAAAAATTTTAAAGTATTTTTGTACTAACAAACTCATTTTAAATGTCTGAAAGCTTACTAATTCTGTTGACATTGCTATGGTAATGTGTACATTTTTTTCATAAAACAAGATAAATCACCTCTTGTCATTTGTGTAAACCCTTATTTCCCAGGCCACTTAACTTAAAAATAAGATCTTAGAGAATGTCATAAAACATTTCTTGTCTAGCCTTGAACCCCACACTCATAACTACAGAAGCTTCAACTACACAGGGAAGACCAGCCCCTCAGTTCCAAGGTTTGTCTCGTGGACTCTCAAAACCATAATTGCCCTCCTAACACCCACATTCCCACTGGTCCACTTGGTGCAACAACACCTGCTGCTGAATCTACTGATGTGGACACTAAAGGGGCCCAGGCTCATGCCAAAAACACTGACGATGGCAGTAAAACCTGTGATACCTCCAAGAAGGCACAAACCCACTTCTCTGAAGGAGACATTGCCTAAGAATGCCCTTTCCTACAGTGACCAAAATTCTAAGTGCCAGCACTGCCCAAGTCACCAATGCTACTGTGCATTCAGGATGCCATAAGGGTTTCAGTAAAACAATGATTTTTTTTTTTTTACTCTTTCTTGCTCTTTTTAAAGCATCCCCCTCTTTCTAGGACTTGGACTTCAGCCGAGAACTCTTGGGCCAGGGGAACTGGGTGACAGACACTGTGCTGTACTTGGAATTAAGCTTTTGTTCTGACGCTGGCCCACATAAAAGCTTGAAAGCTTTTATTCTCTTCACAAGGTCTGTCATCTCTGAAAAGGCCTGCCCCATAAACTTTCCAGACATACTACAATCTTAGGGTACATGCTGGGATTCCTGCTCTAAGGGAGATGGATGTGGGTTTCCAGCTCTTTGAAAGAAGCATAATTTTGACTCATGTGGCATCATGGTAAGCAATGGAAAATGTCCGAATTAGCCCTGCTGTGCCCTCTCCACAGTCAGCGTGAAGAGCTGGCCCAGCAATGTGCTGGGATGAAAGGATGATGTTTAAAAACAACAACAAAAATAAACGAAAATGAAGTAATAGAAGCTGCATCCAATCTCTCAAGGAAATGCTTCCCAAATCACAATTAAAATCTTTAGAGTAGTTCATGACAAGAGATCTACAAATTCAGTGCAGAAATATTGGAATTATTCAATACAGGCAGAAGTCCTATGCTTTAATCATCTATAGTGAGAAGAGTTATGAAAGTCATGTTATAGTCTTAGAGTTATAAATTTAAGAGCAAAGATGATCATTCTTCCAATGAAGAGTGAGTCTACTTTTCCTTCATGTGACTATTTACTCTTCTGAGGAAGAGTGGATCCTGAAGATTCCATTAAAGAAGACAGTATTTCTTATATTTTCCCAAATATAGCAAGGCTATGTTATAGAGTTTCCTGCCACTTCACGGACTTGGAAAGTGTTACAAAATCACGGACAAATCTTGTGTTCTAACCCAAACTCACAACTTATTACTCATGTAACTTGGGCAAATCATTTAACTCTTATGAGCCAACATTTATTTCTCCATTTAGACAGGGGTAAAACTACCTCCCCCACAATACTTTCATTGAGACTAAACGAAATGATGAGTTTCAAGTACTTTTTAAACTATGAGGTACAATACAAGCAAGTATACAGCATCATCAAACTACTGTGGCAGACAGGGCCACAGTAGTAGAATATTAAGTTATTAAGTTCTCTTAATAACTTGAGAAATCTAAGAAAACTAATTTGTTTCACCTAAACAGTATTCCTCATGATCCTATTATATAGTTTTATTTTGTAAAGAAGTTAAAAAAGACTACTGTTTAAAGTGGAGAAAGTTCATCATCCCTACATAGCATTTTTAGCCAGAATATCTGAATAAAACAAGAACAAAAACATCTTATTACTGCCTAGGCTATCCTAGATAATGCCTTTTATTCTGACACGTTGAATCCATGCATGCCTCATAGGTAACATTTTTAATTATTTAAGCACTAGTTAATATTGCTGGTGTCGGCATGATCAGTAATTACCATCTTAATAATCACAGGCATCTGATTCCAGCTGCTCCCATCTTTGATATAACCATGAGCAACAGCCTGGAGGACAGGAACTGACAAGAAATGAATACATCCAGGGGTCAAATTAATGCTGGTGGTGTACTAGCTTTCAGTGAGCCACTAAAGTCAGAGACACATGCTGAAAAATGATACTACAGATTGAGAAGGAATTAAAGTTCTGAAAGTAGTATAAAATAAAATTTTTTCTGGGCTGGGTGCAGTGGCTCACACCTGTAATCCTAGCACTCTGGGAGGCCGAGGCTGAGGGATCGCTTGAACTCAGGAGTTTGAGACCAGCCTGAGCAAGAGAGACCCCGTCTCTACCAAAAATAGAAAAAATTAGCCAGGCGTGGTGGCACACACCTGTAGTCCCAGGTACTCGTGAGGCTGAGGCAGGAGGATAGCTTGAGCCCAGGAGTTTGAGGGTGCAGTGAGCTATGATGATGCCACTGCACAGAGCGAGACCCTGTCTCAAAAAATAAAATAAAATAAAATATTTTCTGAACAGGAGAATGGCTTTGAATCTAGATCTGAAGAAGCTGGCTAAATAAATCATATCTTCAACAACATTCTTTTGAGTAATTATAAAAAGAATGCATCTGTACACTCATTCCCCTGCCAGATATGACTTTTCCCTTCCCCAGATGGCTAAAGCGAGTGTCTGTGCATATGGCAAGGGAAAAAAGCAGGAAGCTCAAAGTACTTAACTGTAAAAAGAAGAAGTGAAGGATTATGAAATGTGTTTGTGTGAGGCACGGTAGGGGCCATAAAACCAAAGACCATCCAGTGAAAAAAAGACCTCAGGAGACCTGTGTCCTAGTCCCAGCTCTGCTACTAACTATCTCCCTGGGCAAACCAGTTTGCTTCTCTGGGCTTCTGCCTTCTTATGCAGAAAGTGGAGGGATCCAACTAAATCAGTTTGTGGGAGAATTCTTTACAGCTGATGTGAAATTATCCGATATCAAGGGTCAGCAGGAATAGGTAAAACAGGTGTCAGCCTGTGTATAGGTAAGAAATCTCCTTGGCAGAACAGTGTTAAGTTTTTCTTCTTCTCCTTGCAAACAGAAGTAAAAATAATACTACTGCCCAGATCCTGTGTGAATGACACCAAGAGACTCAGCCCTTTAAGAGCTGGTACTAGAAGAATATGGACTCTGCATTTACCATAAGCCAAATCCATTTTGAGGAAAAGAACAATGGGCCCATCACAGTCCTCTGCCCCAGGATGGGGCATGAGAATATGTGTATGTGTGTAGGGGCGTGTGTGTGCATGCATGTATGTGTGTATAAGTGAGTTTGTACAGGTAGGTTGTGTGTGTAGAGGGGGCACAGATAATCCATCTCATTTCTCTCTTCCTTTTTGCAAACTGTCCCTTCCTCTAAATCTCTGGCACTGTTTAATTTTTAACCATGCATGTGGGCAGGAGAGAGGTAAAACAGGTGCTCTACATATTACTCAGGCTAGCTGAGAAGCTATTCTGCATTAGTGAGCGATTGTCTGCAGAGTGGGGACAACAAAGGATTAAAGATGAGGGCATATTCTTAGTGCAAAACACACACACACACACACACAACCCCACCCTCACCCTCACAGCTGAATCAAGTTCTCAATGCTAATGTCCTTTTCAGCTCTAACACTTACAGACATACAGCTTCTATTATTAGCATACTTTGAAATGAAGGAAACGCACATCAGATGACCAGAGAACAACAAAGGGCAATTCTACGTAGCTAGGTGGCAGAGTAAATGAGGAATTCTAAAATAAAGAAAAATATTGTATATTGGGGCTAATTTGGAATGGTTTCATGGAGGAAAATGGGTACTGAACATAGATTTTGCCTGGATGCACAGATGTTGGACTGAGAGGAAGGTGAAAAAGCATGCTGGGGGGCAAAGCATGTGCCAGGTGGCAGGAGTGGCTGGAAAGGACAGTGAGGAGGACAGCAGCAGTGCAGGAGAAGAGCCAGATCAGGCTGACCAGGGTAGGTGGGGCCAGTGGACCTCGGGTTATAAAAAGCAGCAGAACCTAAACTGACAAATGGTGACTGTGGAGTCACCACTGGCTGTAAAGCAGGAGAATGCTCAAATAGAACGTGCTTCTGGAAGCTCTTTTAGATTATGGTGCCCAGGACAGTTCAAAGCAGAAGGTTCTAACGGGGATCCGTGAACAGACTTCACATGTTACTATATATACAGTACATATGCCACTCTTTCTCAGCCCATATTCATGGTTGCATTTTGTACAGGAATGAGGATCTGGAACATTTATTAGATTCCCCAAAAACGTATGGGACAACCACTTCCCGCACTCAGCCCCCACCCCTACACACAACCCCAAAAAATTAAGAGTTCAGAAGAAAGTGTTGCAAAATTGTCGTTGGGGGTCTTCTCATTGCTTAGGTGGGGCAGATCAGTAAAGGGAAAATTAGAGAAAAAGAGCGGCTATGTGACACCATCCCAGGTGATCCTTGTGCAGCAGGAAACCCAGCAAAGGCTCCAGAGGGGAAGCCTGAGAAGATACTTTCTCAGGCTCACTTTTTCAAAAGATGCTGTAAGAGGGCTTACATGGATTATGAAGTTGCCTGCAACACCCAGTCTTCACGTGAATGCTTTATGGTTATCACCTCATATCAAACCTCTTCTGCTTAATAGTAATACAATCAACGTTTCTCAGAGCTTATCATCTCATTTGACTAGACTATATCTAATCTAGTCATTCGGGAAACCTATTTAAAGAATTAAATCAGATTGAGTATAGCTAATTCTTAATGGAGATATATATATAAGCTTTCAAAAAAATAGAAGTAAGAAACATGATATATCTTAAATCAAATATCAAAATCCATGTTTCACCGCTTCCTAAATAAAGAGAAGACTAATTATTTGGAAGGGATATTTAACATTTTAAAAACTACTGCCAACCCAGGTCGAAAGAACAAAATATACATTATCTCTATTAAAGTAGTACTGACTTTTTGAATACTTCAGTTAAATTTAGTTTGTTGTTGGAATATGTAAATCATGAAAGCTATACCTTTAAAAGCATTTCCAGAGAAATTTATTTTTTAAAATTTCAACCTTATAAGCAAACCCTTGAAAAAGACTTGAAAATTTGTTTACAAAAGTACAAAGGAAGAAATGACACCTAAGAAAGACTAACGAGCTATCGGGTGGCACTCTAAGTAAATCCCAAGGTGTTAATTATCTGAGATTTCCAGGAGGCTTCTTACCCCAGGTATGCTCGATTTTTGATTCTGCATTTCACATTTCTATTTTTGATTTGTGCATTCCACATCATCTATTAAGCTTTCCCGTCTCTAAATTCCAACAATTTGCGCCTGTGTAAGTGATGCTAACATTATGCCTAGATTGACAGTTACAGATGTATCATTGTTATATCTTTCCTTTCTGCTGTTCCGTGAGTGTGTTCAGGGCATGGCACACCTCTCACCTAGCTTCCATATAGATTACCCAATAAAGTCTGCTAAACGAATGAGTATACAGCATTTAGAGAATAGGTACAAATATTACGGGTGTGCAAGAAACAGCTCATTTTCCTGTTTTCTATAACGCATCTTAATTTCTGTTCTACCAGTTGGGAAATTCTGCCTTCTTGAGGTTGCTCAAGCAGGGCTATAGGATGGTTCTGGGATTTATGTGGTGGCACAGTGACCAGGTCTGGGCTGCAGGTTGCCTCTGGTTTCCAAGTCACCCATGCATGCCTTATCTTGATGGTCATCAAATCCAGCTGTCACTTTCACCCCTCTACTTATTGGATATTGGCGACATTCTGCATCATTAAATGCTCTCTCCTTGAATCACACTACTGCCTTGGCTTCTGTAATTCCATTATCTCGAAGTTTTTCTCCTTCCTCTCTAGCTATACCTTTTCTTGTTCCTTTTTTCTCATCTCTCTCTACTGAATCATTAAGTGCTATAGTTCCTTAAAATTGAATTTAATTGTCTACTCTGTCCCTAGGCAATTTCAATCCCAATCAAAAATTTTATCACAGGCCCAGAGTCTTCTATGAGCTCCGGACATAAAATAACCTCCTATCTGGTATCTTCATTTCAACATCTTAAAGACAGCTCAAATTGGCCAGGCACAGTGGCTCATGCCTATAATCCTAGCATTTTGGAAGGCTGAGGTGGGAAGATCGCTTGAGACCAGAAGTTGAAGACCAGCCTGAGCAACAGAGCAAGATCCCTTCTCTAAAAAAAAAAAAAGTTTTTAAATTAGCCAGTGTGGTGGCACACGCCTGTCATCCTAGCTACTCGGGAGACTGAGGCAGGAAGATTGCTTGAGCCCAGGAGTTTGAGGCTGCAGTGAGCTATGATCACACCACTGCACTCCAGCCTAGGCAACAGAGTGACACCCTGTCTCTAAAAAAAAAAAAGATCAAGTTTAATATTGCCATAAGCACACAATTGTATGGATTAATACTACCACCCATGCAAATGACACCACCACCCATGCAGTTGTGTGGAATGGCAACTCCACCCATGCTGTTGTATGAAATGGTACCCCTACCCATGAAGTTATATGGAACAGTACTTCCAACCCAGGCAGCTGGATGCAATAGCACCTCCACCCATGCAGTTGTGCAGAATGGCACCACCACCCACACGGATGTAGGAGTCATCAGGTTTTTCTTTCTTTCACCCTCATGTTCAATACGTTACCACGCCCTGAAAATTTTACGTCTTTAAATTGTCCTTAAAGAATGAATTTCTCTTCTTCTCTATTCCCACCTCCCTAGGGTAAGATAGTACCATCATCTCTGATCTGAAGCAATGGACTCCAGTGCCTTCCTATACTGATTAGTGTTCTCCAGCAATCAGACACCATCATTAGCCTTCCAGGTCCTGTCACTCCCTGATTACAATCTTTCCTCAATGGCTTTCCAGTGCTCTTAGGATGAAGACTGGTATTCTCATAGGCCCAGGTGGGGTCCTGCCCTACCCACTCTCCAATACCATTTTCCCCTGCATTCCCCATGGCTCTCTGCACCCCACTTTATCTTGTTGCTGTGTTTCCTCCCAGCCCTGCAATGGATTTCTGCACAGATTTTTTTTTCTCCCTTTACTTGAAACATTCTCCACTCTCTCCCTTTCACTTCATTAACTCCTCATGTCCTTCAAATCCCCAGCCCACTTCCTCAGGGAAGGCTTCCTCACCAACCCCCAGAGCAGGTCAAAAACCCCTGGCTTTACACTTTTCATAGCACCACGAACCTCTCGTTCTCAGCATTTATTTCCATGGTATAGTAATTTCACCCTTATTTGTGAGATCATGTGATGAATGCCTATCTCCTCCACTAGAGTGTCAGCTCAGAGACAACAAGGCTCTGTCTCCCTCACCATGAATCATCAGCACCTGGCACAGTGCCTGACACTTGACAGATGCCCAGTAACTGTGTGCTGAATGAGCATTCTTGACAGCCTAGAATAATATTGAGAAAACTGGCAATGCTTTTATAAGCAAAAACACCAAAGGCAGCATATTTAAGAAGCAACAACAACATGGAACACTTTTCTAATTTTCATCCTGAAATGAGAACATGGGATCACACAAGCCCATCAGTTGTGGCCCACGTGTCACAGCTGTTCGCTAGCATCAGAGACCAAGGACTGGAAAAACATACATGGTGGTCAAAAAAGATTGCCAACGTTCACACTACCCCCAAACCCACAGAGTGGTGATAACAGGAAGAAGGGCCTGCTCTCCCCAAGGAAAGAGGAGAAACCATTAGCTCCCTGGGCCTTCCTGTCTCGCTTTAGAATAATCTTAACAGTCAATAGCAAAAACTTACTGGGTGCTGACTTTGTGCCAGGCACTGGAAAGTGAAATTAATGTACGTTATTGTACGTGAGCCACATGATCAGACTGCAGGGTAGGTACAACCATCCCCATAGTACAAAGGAGAATACAAGGGTTCAAGGAAATAAGTAAGACCAAATAACTAGTATATAAAAGAACCAGATTCAACCTTAGGGCTGTCTATCTTCAAAGCCATTCCACCAATGCACCCCATCACCACCACCACTACTGCTGCTGCAGGAAGAAAGAAAGTAAGCTACAAGCAGCAAAAGCCCACTAGCTATGGAGGAGCCGGTGAACAGTGTTGTCCAAAGGCAGCTTTAACATAACTGGTCACCAAGGAGCGCAGAGCAGCCAGAAGCAGCAACAACAGCACAGAGAATGTTGGATGTGGTATCTGTAGCACACCAGAAGCATGTGAGAAGGCGGTAGCCCAGAAGAGAAGGTTTCCACTGTGGGGCCCAGCCCTGCCCCAGCACCACCACTGAGAGCCCTGGCCAGGGGCCCTGGGACTCTCTGGCAGGAGCAACAGTGGATCAAATGGAGCTAAAGTCTGGTCCTGACGCTGGTAGGCCTTAGCCAGACATGTTTGGTTTGTTTCCACTATGGAATTATCCTGTAATTTTCCTTTAGTATGCTGGTGGCCAGAGAAAATCGTGGTAAATGTATAGCATTTTGTGTATATTTTGAGACTACCCAACTTGGGAAAATATATACAGATAAATTACTAGATTCCTTCAAATAGTCAACTCCTAGAGGTTTTAAGGGTTTTTTTCTTTGTTTGTTTTAAATAAATTGCTCATTACTTGACAAGGAGGCTTAGGAACCAGAAATACATAACACTAAAGGTTGTCTAGCTATCAGTATTTCCTGAAAGCATGTTTGTGTACAGAGCCTGAGAAAGAGAGACGGTTCACACTGAGAAGAATCAGAAGGCAGGTGGGGAAATGCTTTTTGAGACTAATTAAGCCATAGGTCTTAAAGAATCACTGGAGGTTTTTAGAAAGGAGAAATAATGGAAGCCAAGTTTCTAAAGATACTACCGACAGCAGTCCATAGGAAGGGATGGAAGGAAAAGGAAAGTGGCACAGAAAGACCAAAAGGAAGCTAAGGGCCCAAGGTAGAAGGGCAGCTGTGAGGACAGAGGAGGACACGTGAGGTAGCAGGAGAAGATGCTGACAGGGTCTAATGGCTGATTCCATGTTCTCACGCATAACTGAGTGAAGAAATCATGGAATCATTCATAAACAGAACATGCACGAGGAGTCAGCTCACCTCCCCAAGGAGCCTGGGGCAGTGGAGAGACTCACCCAGAGGACCCAGGAACGTCACCCAACAGACAAACACAGACTGAGCAGCGGCACCCCCACATGCCTTTCCCATTTCTGCCCAGCCTCCACGTGTCCTGACACCCTAGTTATCCGAAAATAAGGTCAGAAGCACAGGTAATATAGTAATGTTTGAATTTCACACAAATATGCAGCTCCTTCATCCACGCGACCCACACGTGCCGGGCACGATGCTACAAGGTCAAATAAGACCAATAGTCAAATGCCTGGAAAAGGCAAACTCACAGATGCAGAAGCACGCCTGAGGTTGCCCAGGATGGGGTTGGAGGGGGGAACAACTGCAAATGGGAACAAGGGAACTTTTGGGGGTGACAGAAATGTTCTAAAACCGGATTGTGGTGATAGCTGCACAACTCTGTACATTTCCTTAAAACTGGTGAAGTGTACAATGGGTGGACTTTAATGGTATATAACTTTCCCCTCAATAAAGCTGTTTTTAAAAAGTGATAAGAGCTGTGGGAAAAAATAGGACAGGGTAAGGTGAACTGAGAGTGAAGGGGTGGGGGTGGTGGGTAGGCTGTGATTTTACATGGGGTGATCACAACGGACTTCACTGAGGAGGTGACATCTGAGCACAGACCTGAAGGAGCGGAGGCAGTGAGCACGGGAGGAGGAGCACCACAGGCAGAGGGAACCACGAACAGTGGCGCGGAGCACAGGCCCTAAAGCAGAAAAGGAGGCCAACGAGACCAAGGCAGGAATGGACAAGGAACCAGGAGATCGGAGGGGGCAGATGGTGTAGAGGATGCTGGTTCTTGGGATGAAAGCTGCTGCAGTTTTGAGCAAAGAAATAACATTACCTAACTCAAGTTTTGAAAGGCTCACTCTGGCTTCTGTGTTGAGAAGAGTCTTAGCGAGGCAAAGGAGAACAGTTGGGAATCCGTTGCAGTAATTTAAGCAAAAGGAGATGCTGACTGAGACATGAATGGTCGTGGGATGTGGAGAGAAATGGTCAGATTCTGGGTAGACTTTAAGGGTAGAGCCGACGGAATTTCCTCACTGTTTGCATGTGAGTTATGAGAGGAAGAAGCCAAGGAGTAGTCCAAGGTTTGGGGCATGAGCAGCCAAAGACAGGGAGGCTCTGGATGAGGAAGCTTTTGGAGGAAAAAATTTAAAAGCATGTATAGGAAACTTTGCTACTGAGCTATATGTGCCAAAATCACTTCATGTAATTTTGGTGACCTTTTTTAAAAGGCTGCCTTCATTGTAGGGTAGGTTTCCTTCTAATACATTCATTAGTCGAGGTATTTTAGAGAAATGAATGTCCATGCAAAATGTAGAAATGTCTATTTAAAATCTTGATTCGTACCTTCTTTATCCTTAGTTATAGGATTGCTGAATAGCTTATTTTCTTATAACTTCTTAATTATATTTCTAATGACATTAGACTTAACCTACCTATAAAGGTCCTACTGCTGGTTCAAGCTAACCAGCAGAAAGTGCAGTGACACCAAACGGTACTCACACATCTCTGAGCAATTCTCTTAAAGGAGTCAGCTGAGCTAGGAAAATGCTCGATAAATATTGGGATAAATTAATGAAATCCACCTACTATGACAGAGCAAATTCAAGAAGCATCACAAAGAATACCAAAATTCAAGGTCAATCTCTCTTGAGATTTATTTCTCCTTAGGAGAAACTGTGAAGAGATGAAGTAGAAGAGGTCATATTCTTGTCTAGAAATTTAAAATATACCTACTGTCATTTCATGATGTAAAATACAGATTCTTTTTTCTTTTACTTCTAAATTTATATATGTGTGTTTGGTCATCACTTATTTATTCTGCACATTTGGCCACTGGATGTGTCTATGTGGTCATTATCTTCAATACACAAGTTAGAAATACACATTAGACTCAGCAACTGTGCCTAAAGCTATTACTTCCTATAATTTTTCACAGATGGCCAAAAAAGGTGACTTTGGTAGAACGGCCAAATGCTAACCACCTAATGAGGCTGCAGCCTCAAAATCAACTGATGGTAAATGCCATTCCACAGTTAGTGTTTCCTCTCTCTTTCCTCTCTCTCTCTCTCTCTGTTGTCCTTGACATCAAAGGCAGAAGAGTCCAACCTAACTCTAATTTGACAAAGTTCTACACACAGCATTTTACCTGATTTTCTGGGGGGGAAGGTAACTCAATAAAACAATTCCTATTCCGAAATGGTCATTCTTCAGGTCAAAGGACTTTTTCTTCAATTCAAAAGTATTAGTAAGTAATAAAAACTTTCCTGCAATAAGAATTAAGCTGGTTTGTACCTCACTCAATATCAGGGAAGCCATCACAATAGCCATAATAATGATTAAATTACCCTAGACAGATAAACGTAAGTATGGTATCTGTCCTCTCATATATTCATGCACCACAAAATGACTTCTCTTAAAGTTACAATTAAGCAACTTCTCACCATGCATAACTTGATCATTTTGGTAGACGTCTAAAATTCATTTATACTTTCACGAGCTGTCTAATGGCAAGGTTTATTTTTCTTCTTTTCTATACACTGGTGCTTAACAATTGCATATCTCCTCAAAATGCCTAATATTCAAAAAGCACATTTTGAACCTTCCCCCATATAAAAAGCAAACTGCAATTTGAAATTGTAGCCTCTCTGCTCCCAAAATCCTGCCATATTTATACTATCCTGCAGCAGTTCACAACCAGCCTGTTAATCAATGACTCATAAGATTTCATCCACAGCAGAAATGTCATTCTCCAGTTGGCTTATATAATGCCATATAATCACTATCAATGCTGTAAATCTAAAAAGATATAAAATAAAAAGCATATGATTTTATCTTATGCAAAAAATGTACATTTTTAATCAATCTAACACTATATAGGCAATATAATGAAGATCTATAAGGATACTCTCTGCAGCAATCCACCTGGATTAGTTGTACACAATTGTGAGTGAAAAATCATAACCTCTGTTTCAGTAGTAAAGATGTTAATCACGTTATGACTTCTATCCAGACAAGGCATCTGGTTAGTAAAGAATTATCTACATTGTTTAAATGTCCACTAAATATCTGGAGAGCTGTGATCTCAGAACTGATTTAGCTTTAAGTCTGAATGACAAGAAAGCTGAGGCCCACATCCAGCCGGCATGGCTGGTGCCTGGGAGGTGGGAATAAGAAGCAGAGTGTTAGCAGGTCACTGTTCTCTAGCCCACAGCTCTCAAATTAGACCTATCATCAGAATCACTCCAGGAAAGTTTCTTAATACACAAAAGTCTCAGCACCAATGCAGATTCTAACACAGTTAAGTATAGAGGATCTAGCAACTTACATTTTTAAAATAACTCCAGGTCATGCTGAGGATCCGCCTAGTTGCAAACCTCTGGATTGCATTTATCTGTAGAACAGTGGTAAATATATTTCTAAAGCAAGGTCCTAGAATGGCTAACCAAAAGCAATAACAAAGCACTCAATATAAACACAGCACTTTTTAAATTTATCTAATTTTATTCTCATGAAAAAATGGTGTGAGAAAAGTAAGATTCTTTATGTTATCCCAATTTATATAGAAGGAGACTAAGTAAGGCACAGAGTTCTGAAATCAAGGTCACTCCAAGCCTCCCTGCAGAGTGGAAACTCAAGGAATCTGACTCCACCTACTCTCCCAATCCACTCATTGTGTCCACCCCCAGCCTCACCTTACTCCACAGAAATAATACCAGTGAGGGATTTTCAGTACTGTTCTGTGACCCAAGCAACCATAAGTGGAGGGGCCTTAAGAAAAGGCCTTATTAACTCTGTCACTTCCCTTAGGAAGCCCCAGAACTGGCCAAGGAGGGACATGTGGCTGGCTCCTGGGAGATTACCCTCTATCCTGGCTGAGATACTGGTACGTGCTGTGCTAACACATGGAAAGATTCTCTCCTGAAACTCTCAATATGCTCCCATTTCTGAGGTCAACCATGAGGCTCCAGATACAAAAAGGAAAGGCACCAAATCCTAAGAAAGTTCTTGAGAACAGTGACACCTGGGCTTCCTAAACATCTCAGTCAACAGTTGGCCACTGACAGGGAGGGCTCACTTAATGTTGACATGCAAGAGGTCCTCTTCCATCCTTGCCTCTGTCCCTTCATCAAATAAAGGACTAGTACAACAATAGCTGCTGACTGAGGCACTGCAAGTTTCCACATGAGCAAAGAATGGACAGCAATCACAGGATATGGATTTCCAACAAGAGGTCAATATAGAGGAAGAACTCCAAAAATACAGTGCCCCAAAAGAAAAATACAATAACCAAGGCACATATTTAGAGGGATCTGGGAATTTCATGCCCCATGAGGTCCAAGGGTAAAGTACATCCTTATTTTCAAAGGCTATAAGTAGGACTGATGCTACTACACAGTTAAACCATGTAACTAATTCCTCCTGCCCTAATTCTATGCTCACCTAACCCTTATCCATTAGGAGAAAATGTGCAGGCCAAAGAATTCCACCCACATCTGCAAACCCCTCGGCAGTTACATACACAGAATACATTAATATTCAATGTTAAAGCAAGTAATAAAATTTAATGACAACAAATTAATTGCAGACTTCTGATGAGCAACACTGATAGAACAACATAAAACACAGAAATCAAAAATTGACAACTTTGTGAAAGAGTACAAGGTCAGGGAAGGGAAATTTATCAGAAAAAACCCTACAGATGACACTAAGATTCACAAATTAGAGTTTCAATAAAAAGTCAAGTTAAATGCTGTGTAGAAAGGCCTAAGTAACGTGAGTTTCTCAAATGACATTCGATCAATTAGGAAGCCCTATATGTAGGTGATATTAAATACCTGCTAGAAATGATAAATAGCTTTGGCCCAAAGCTAAAGAAGATAAGCTGATTGTAAATCAGATTGTAGGTGATTGATATTTTTATAGAAAAAAAAACCCAAAAACATTGATTCCATATTTCTTTAGGCTTTGAATTCTCAAAAAAAAACCAATCAGCCATATCAGCTCAAGGACATCGGGCTGGGAAAGACTAGTGAATCTTTTCACAGCCGAAGGGTTATTTGATTATATCTACACCATTGCCTATTACAAGAATAGCATTTAAAAAAAAAAAAATCTCCTTTCAGGGAATGTCAAACAGAGTAGATGAGGAAGCAAGTCAAAGAGAGACTCTTATCAAAATAAATCTCTTCCACTCAGATATCTGCCTCAATTATGAACCTAAATTTCCAAAATAATAACCATAGCTGTCACTTGGGGAGTGGTTGAGAATAAAGCCAGTATCTTCACATTTAGAGTAGGCTTTTTTCTTAGTCATATGATTTTGTAACTTTGCTGGTCTATGAAGGTGATATAGACATAAGACCTGGCACCAATGTCATCTTGGCTACCATCCCAGAATCCACATTATGTTTTTATTAATAAAAATATATCTGAATTATGAAATTGCAATTTTTTTAAAACACTGAAATAAATAAATATATGCCTACATACATACCAGGTATAAGCAGAGCACATTTAGCATGAGAAATAGTCTTTTCTTTAAGGATGTGCTTTATAATCCATTGCATGATGAAAACGGAACTTAGTTTGGTCTATAGGATCCTAAAATTTACTGTTCAGACTAACTTCCTATAAATGTTCTTTTTGTCTGCAGTGCAGGTGGGCTGCAAGCAGTTCTCACTGCTGTCTCACCCCTAAGCCCATGAGTTGGGGGGTAACCCTGAAAAGAGTGAAGACATACTAACCACATCTGCACTCCTAGATTGTTAGAGACCCAAATGATATTTAAATGCAGAAAAATTATCCTGACACTTTTGAGAGTGAGGAGTTGCTGGTGGGAGCAGGGAAGGGGTGAGATTACAGTACAGAGAAAAAAGTAAACAAAATAGATTTAACTAGAAAGTATTCTCTTTGGGAAGATTTTAATCCTATCTGACTTAAAAGAGAATTCGAGGAGTGTTTTCTCTGAGCCTGGTGAGCTTTTGACCTTTTCATAAAATTTACATAATTCAGCATGAAAGGAAACCCCTAGTTGTCTAAAAAGATGTAGGCAACTTGAAATTGACCTTGCAGAAAGGATAGGAGGTCTGTATCCGCCAGGTACTTGATGTTGCTATTATTAATTCCACGGGGGACGCCAGGGTCAGCTCTGTGCTTTTCACAGATGCAGACTCCTGAAGAGATCCTAGAGTAGAGCCCAGAGAGCTGCCTAGGCAGAAGGAAACCGACTGACCCTCCCTCCTTTTCCCTGTAGCCATGCTGGTGCTCCAGGAGCTGCAGAAAAGAGGGAGAAGTGGCTTGTCAGAGAGGAAAGACGCCATTAACCCCAAGACACACATCCCGCTCCCTGGACGAGCCTGCCCAATCTGCGTACTGCATCACTAAAAGCTCCTTAACATAAAGAGGCTAGCTCCTCTCTAGGGCTGGCACACCAGATTAAGACTTTTTTTAATATGGTATAGGAAATTTAAATGGATTCCATCATCATTCTGAGGAAGACAAAAAGACAAAAAGATAGCGCGGAAAGGAGAGGCAAAGGGAAGGAATTAATAAATACTGAGTTTGTATTATGCACCAGGCATTGTACAGGTGTGTGTTTCTATGCACACCTTATTTAATCTTAAAATAGTCCTATAATCTAGGTAACAGAATTACCATTTTACAGATGAGGAAAATGAGACTTAGAGGGGATATATAACTGGACTGTGATTCGCAAAGCCAAGAAGTATCAGATTAAGTATTCAAATCCAGGCTCCAAGGCTCATGTACTTCTGGTTGTGCCATGCTACCTTGTACTTTCAATTGTAGAACTAAAAATCATAAATAATAAGGCTTCTAAGTAATGATTTAAAATCTAAAACTTATGTCATAAAAAATTGCAAAATGCCTCCTCCACTGCTCTTATTGTCTGTGCTATTAGCATCAAATATGTTCTCACTAAAGCAATCAGCCAGGATGGGACTACTTATTCCATCAATATCCTGTGTGCCAAAGCAGTTGTACGGTCTGGGTGGGGAAAGGGGGGTAGTCCTGCTTCTAAGTAACTGGAACTGGTTCATCTGGCATGGAAAGTAGAACATATTATGCCTCAAATAAACATGTAGGAGAATGTTGTCAAGAGTCCATGAAAACTGCCAAAGACTTTCCTTCTTCATTTAAAAATCATCTTATCAGGTCGGTGATTTCACCCTTGCAAGGCAAAAGCTATTTTAGACAAATTTACAGCTTTCAATGCTTTTTGCCATATGTGGAACTAATCTGACTCCAAGTCAAGTTTGCAAAACTGTTTTTTTTTTACATAGTTCTTTTAAAAATTTCACCAAAATTTATAGTGCCATATGTCTAAATCAAGTAAATTAAATGAATTAATGCATTGAAATGTGCATATGAAATAGAGAAAGAACAAAAGGAATATGAGGAAAGTTGAGCACTTCATCCTGCTCAGCACCTTTTAGGTAAAGATCTTGGCAAGAAGGGTCTGGGAATGAAGGATCCAACTAGAAATGTCAGGACCAGGTGAACAAAATGCCAGGAAAAAGGTGAACAAAAGGAATTCCATCTACTAATTCCCAAAAAGAGGGAAAATAAGATATTCTAAGATAAATTTTGAAGTTCTAATCTGAAAATTGGAAGAAATTATGAAATAATGAGAACCAGTCATATAAGGAGAGAGGGGAGAGTAAGGCACTGCTTGATCAGAGACAGAGCCACATCTATCTCCACTGTCACCAAAAAGCCCTGTTTAATAAGAAAGATGGGCTCCTTACATCATTTGTTCATAATATTTTCCACTATGTGCCAAATATATCTGTGAAATACAATTCATCATATTGGCTTAAATTGTACTTGATGGGAATTAAAATCCCTCCAACTTTAAAGTGAATTCCTGTTATGCCAAATGTCCCCAGTGCTAGACTCTAGCTATGACGTTTTCTATTTTATTTCCTCCTGTTACCTGTGCCCGTCATTCTAACAGGTAGCTCTCCCACCCAGTCATTGCCAATCTAGTACTTAAATCCAAGTCCAACTCTCACTTGCTTATCACATTTATTTCAAATCTCCATTCAGTTAACAAATCAAAATGCTGCCCAACAAGGATCAAGAGCCCAGTACAGTTATCTGTCACCAAAGGCTTCTGGTCTGGATTTGAGTATAGCTTTTCAAATGGCTAACACAGAGCTCACATTTCTCCTTATTTGTCCCATAGATACAAAACTTTATCAAAAGTGTATGTAACATTAAGATTTCTTATCTGCAAGAACCTCCTTAGCCTCCAAGTCTATGACTCTACTAGAAGAAAATGATCACATCTTTTATCATCTAATTTGTCAGAATCTTCTCCCATTTTTGAAAATCCAAGTATGTTATCCACTCCAATTGAATTCATGTAAAACATGTATGCTCTTTCCATAGAAAAATGATATGAGAAAAATTACGTGCCAGCCATTGGATATTAAAAACGCAGACACATCACAATATTTCACGGGTATTTATTGTGTACCAGTTTCGGTATGGAGAATATAATACCCTTATGTTCAGAGTCTTTGAGAAGAATCAGTCCTGCATTCTCCAGATTCTTCTCTCTGTGGCTACAATTCCTTTCCTCATCTCCTTCCTCGATTTGTCTTCCTCCATCCCCTGCCAGTTCCATCTTCTTGCTGCACTCCATCTTAAAGACCATATTTCTTCTGCTGCAATTAGCTCATCAATGTCAGATATCACTAGCATCATCCTCTCTACTCACATTTCCAACTATCTGTCAGAGTCTCCAATCTTTCAATAGCTACAAGGATCTTCACTTAATATAATCAGACCCAGCCATTGAGCTCCAGCACTCACCCCCCTCCCACACAGGGAGTGACCTGCTCTCCACAATCAAAGTATTTTTTATTTCTCCCTGTGTCTGTGCTTCTATGGAATCTTGTATTTCTACCATAACGTTTAACACATAACTGCCTCAATATCATAATTATGTACCTGCCTATAAGCTCTATTAGGTAACGGTCAGAGAAGAAGGGGTGTGAAGTAAGACCAGCAGCTGAGATCTCAAATTTTCTCTCATTGGTCCAGTCTAATTTCACATAGTCTTGGATTCTTCATCTGTAAAATGGAAATAAGATGCCCACTTTATAGGGGCATGGTGAAGACAATATGGAAAGTAGCTTGCACGCACAAGGGGCTTGAAAAGTGGAGTTGCCAGGAGCAGTTTGTTTGCTCTGAATCCCTGAGGGCAGAGATGGTACCTCCACAGCACTCACCCAGGACTTTGTTACAACAGTATTAACTAACACCTGCATAAATCTTTACTAGGGGGTGCAAAATATTTCTACAAAATGAAAACTGAAATGCCTTTATTTACTATTAAAGCATCCTTACAGAGGGTGATTTTAGAATAAGAGAACCATTAGAAGCCACACTATTCAAATGTTTTGGCTTTTTTGTAAACTCCACCTCTCTGGATCCACAAAAGAAACAACATAAATAAAATAACACTCCTTTCTAACTGCCTGCTTCAGTAAATTCCGCTGAGATCTCTATAGCTCTAGTAGAAACTGAGAAAGTGGCAGCTTCTCCAAAAGTATTTGCTTCATTACAAGATACTATTATTTAAGACACAAATAGCATTTTCTATGCCAGGGTGCTAGAATTTAATGCCTCTCTTCCACTTATGCTTTTGTTTCTTTTGTACCTTGCAGTATTCAATGGTGGGTCTTAATTAATTACCTAACACCTTAATAAGAAGTTTTCACTGAAAGACTCAGGATGCTCCATTTTCTGACCAACTTTTTATTCTACCTTCTCACAATGGCAAGCACTCAACTGACTTTTTCTATACTTCTTAGCCCTGTGCCAAGAAAAAAACTAAGCCAGGAACATAAGTTTTAAACTACAAATGTTTTTGTTTCACCAGATTCAAAAGTTCCTATTTTGCAGCACTTTTTGCTCCTTTATTTTCTCTGATATGAGAGAGACCTCAAAACAAACTTGGACCTTAACGTTGAAATCAGAAAACTCCTGATCACTCTTATAATAATGGATGTATTTGTTCACATTAGTATTTTATTAGAGAATAATAGCTTAGAATTGGATGAGACCTCAGTAGTTATAGATTGCAAACTAGCAGGCCATAGGCCAGATAGGACCCAGATATATTTTTAATGTGGTCCTTACAGTTTTTAAAATTAAGGACACTTCACATAGAAAAAAATACAGACATTTCTGCTTTCCTTGAGAAACTGGAATGTTTTAGAGCCTGGGTAGTAACAATCAGCTACAGTAGAGTGGGAACCGGCCCCTTTACAGTGGTTTGCAAGTTCCAGAGGCCATAGTCCATACCCCCTCTCCCACGTGTCCTCCACCAGGCTTGCTCCACTCCTTTATCATACCTGTCAAACCCCTGCACACATCTGAAATGCAAACAACATTTTTTTCAAAGCAAAGAGCCTGTATACAGAAAGGGCTTCCCCCCAGGACTGCCCTGTGACTTTTCGGTTCCTCAGCTTTAAACTGAAGGTAATTTCTTGACCTCACAAGGCTGTTACAAGGATTAAAAAGGAAGTGTATGAGGCCGGGCGTGGTGGCTCACACATGTAATCCCAGCACTTTGGGAGGCCAAGGCAGGACTGCTTGAGGCCAGAACTTTGGGACCAGCCTGGGCAACATAGCAAGACCCTGTCTCTACAATAAAATGTTTTGAAAATTAGCCAGGTGTGGTGGCATGCACCTGTAGTCCCAGCTACTTGGGGGATTGAGGAAAGAGGATCACTTGAGCCCAGGAGTTTGAGGTTGCAGTGAGCTGTGATGACTCCACCGTGCTCTCGTTCGGGTGACAGAACAAGATCCCTTGTCTCCAAAAAAAAAAAAAAAAAAAAAGTATGAAAAGTGCTTTGTAAACTACAATGTAATGTTTGTCACCATTAATCATCTCCCAGAGCTCTGTGAGTTGCATAAATCCTTTCTACCTACCATTATTTTGTTTCCTTGTTTCTCATATTATTACACTACATATGACACAGTTTAAAATCTAAATTAAAAGAATTTTATTTATTTCCTTGCCTCATTTAACAAGAAAAGATGAGCAAGTATCGAAGGAAAGTAATGAATTTTTGAATGCCAGTGGATCTTTACTAGGTCATTTTTGTTTGTGATGAAAGTATGAAATTAGTGCAAAGTGTAATTACTGGATTGCTGATGCCTTCAAGTATTGTGTTATAAGTTCACCCACTAATCACCTGAGGCCTCAAAACAAAACTGAAGGCCCAGGTATTAGGGGCACCTGTGAAATAGGAGCACCGGCCTCTTCCATGAGCCTCATCAGCATTCCAGTAGAGAATCCAATCCATCAGGATGGGAAAAAAAAAAAAAACACTTGAATATAAGCTTTAATAGCTTAGACTCTAGAGTACTAAGCCATGGCACACTATCTCCATAGACATAAAGATATAGATATATCTCAAAAAAAATTAATAAGACATTTGAAACAAAACAGAATCTTTTCAGAAATGGGCAGAAAACTGCACTTAAATAATGATGCAATGGATATAGAAATGCTTACTAAGATGTATATCATAAATGCTATCTTGTTACATTAGGAATTCACAAACATGTATTTCTTTTGTGGTTAATTTACAACAGAAGATCATCCTTTAATTGTGGGCAACCACAATTAAATCTTCCGCTTTTAATGTTAAGATAATCACACCTAAGTAAACTGCAAAACAGAACTGTAAATAGAGGGGAAGAAGGATTTAAATTGGAATCAGCTTTCTTTATAAGATCTCCAAAATGGGAGTAATTTATGATTCAAGACACAATCCGTTGAAAAATTCATCTGACGAATCCTTTTTAAAGCATACCATCTCGTGCAATTACGGCTTTTCTTGAAGTTGAATGAAACCGTCGCTTGAATACAGATTAATGAATGCCAAATTACCACAAGGTCCTCGGTGTATATTTTACTTTAAAAATCAAAATAAATAACAGCATCATTTAAGAAACCTGTTTTTTCAATAGATGTCCCAAGGCTGATGTTTAAGCAAGTCTCCTTGGCAACCAAGGAGCACAGCACATATTGGGCTGGGGGGAAGGGAAGAAGGGGAGAGCAACTCCAGGGTTGGAAGCATAAGTAACCCGAGTAGTAATTGCTCCCGCTAGACGACGCTGGTAGAGGCTGCACCGGCTGCATGCCCCTGAAATTCTAACTCCGGGTCTCGCCCCCACTGGCGCACCAGCATTCTCCCACCCTCTCCCTCGGGTCTGCAGGCACCAACCCCGAACAGGTTACCAGGAGAGAGGCTGGCTTACCCGATGGGGTGAGCGGTCTGCTGGGTTAGGTACCTGAGGCGGCAGCGCAGGCACCGGACTGTCCCTGATGCACAATGGCTCTGCTTCGCCCCACGATGCTGGGGTTAAGAGAACCCGCAGTTGCTTCGCTCTGCCGGTTAGGGGATGCAGTAGTGAAAAACGAGAGCGCCAGCGTGTGTGTATGTTTGTGCGTGCGTGTGTGTGTGTGTGTGTGCGTATGAGTGCGCGCGAGTGCCGGCGCGCTCCCGGACTCTCCCGCTAGGAAACTGTTCCCTAGTAAATAAAAAGCACCAGCCAGCACTGCAGGTGGCACGTCCGGCTCGCTCCGCCCCAGGCGGCCGCGTCAGCCGGGAGACGCACCTCTGGCAGCCCCTGGGACGGGTTCAGACGCCGGAGCGGCTCCGCCCCCTCCCGCCTCCGGCGAGCCCGCGCACAAGCTCTCCCCGCCGCTCCCCCCACGCAACTCGGCCGCCCGCGGGCCCGCGCGCACGCTCCCCTCCCTCTCCACCCCCGCCCCCGCCGCCGGCGAGCCGGCGCGCGCGCCCGCTCTCCCCGGAAGTCCCCTTCTCCACGCCGCCCTTCTCGCTTTCTGGCACCTGCGCCCGGGCCCCTGGGTCACGAGCACCGCCTGCAGCCGCCGCTGCGACGACTGAGAGACCCTGAGACCCAACCTGACTGCCCCCAGACTCCCTTCCCAGGGCTGGCGAACTACCTGCGCGAACAGACGCCGTGACCCTAACTTGGTGTGCTGGGCAGTATTGGCCCTTTGCTTTCCTCTACCTAACCCTGCTACCCTGTGAAGCTCAAGTTGCCTCTATCCACAGCAGCCCTACAGTGGCCCTCCTTAGGATAATACACTTTTATGGTACTGTCGAGAACAGATTCAGTGTAACTTTAAGAAATGACAGGGGGACAAACCCTACCTCCCTGAGGTAGATGGAAGCCTCAAACCTAGGAATGAGGAAGGGTATTTGATTACAGGTAATTTAGCATTAAAACCACAAACCACCCCAGAACACCACCATAAATTCCAGGGCCTAGCACACTCTTGTGCCACTTATGGGTCATTCGTGTCACTCTTATGTAAAACATGCTGAGAAACTAACACTTAAGCAAAGTCCGTAATTTTAGTAATTCCACCTTTGAATTGAATACCTTGGTCAGATGTAGAGTTAAGACACCAGGAGCAGTGGAATGTAACGCTAAACTGGAGTAAACTGTATTTTGCAGAAGTTCAGGCTTTATGCTGCTGCAAAGATGGAATTTTATGGAATGTTAAGTTCTTGAAGTTAAGTCTCTTGCAGGTTTACATTCTTCCACACACTTGGGATAGAATCAGTGTCCTGATCTATTTTGAGGTATCCCTAACTTTCTCATTAATCTCAAATCAATGGTTTAGCAATTGTTTTCCATTTTTGGACACAAGATTTCTGGATCTGTTCGCTCCCGCCTTGGGCCTGTCTTGCTTCCAGTGCTTCATTACCATGGTTTTAATATTTGGATTTTAGGATGCTGGGTACCTACTTATCTAGCAGTCCTGGACACCAGGATACATGCAGGGGAAAAAATAACAACCAACCAACTGCAAACCTTAGGTACAGTGTCATTCTGTAGGATTTTTCATATGCAACTTGATATTTTTATTGGGTATTGCTTTATACCAGAAAATCAAATGTGAAAGCAAATGTGAACCCAAAATATTGACAATGTCTGGTGTCAATAAATAAAACACTCCTTTAAGATTCATAAAGTATTCATCACTAAAGTGAGTACTTAAAATTTTAAGCCCACCTATATTGATTGGATTGTTTGTTTAGAATAAATAGAAGCTACTTATTAAATATAATTAAATAGAGTAAAGAATATAAATGCATGTAAACAGAAAAAAGAATCTTTATGTCACCAGCTCACCATGTGTGTGACTATGGACAGGTCTCTTATTGCCCACACTGGGTGTGTCTTGTTCATCATTGTATCCCATGGTCCTAGCACAATGTCTGTCACATAGTAGGGGCTCAGTAAATATTGCTCGCTGACACATAGATAGTGAAGATTAAATAAGAAAATATATAATAAATGCCTGTTAGAATGTCTAATTCCAAGATGGCAATTTTTTTCCTAAATGACTCCTTAAGTATGGATTTAAAGTTTAGTGGGCTATTTTTAAGCCTTTATCTCTCTAAAATAAAAGACTCAGTAGTTTGTTTGATAGCCACCAAAACTCAACACAAACATATTTTCCAGGTTACTTTGTCACTATAGGAGCAAATAGATTTGGGGCATTATTTCTCTCAGGTACCGTTTTGTAT
This sequence comes from Daubentonia madagascariensis, assembly GCA_023783475.1. Taxonomy (NCBI): domain Eukaryota; kingdom Metazoa; phylum Chordata; class Mammalia; order Primates; family Daubentoniidae; genus Daubentonia; species Daubentonia madagascariensis. The sequence continues at coordinate 42,811,775 of JAKFHU010002080.1, read as the reverse complement.
GATCTTTCTCCTTATTAAGGAAACAGCTTAAGACAATGCTTCCCAAAAGCTGTTCTTTAGAATACTGGTCATTTGTTCAGCAATTTTTTTTTCTTTTTTTTAGCTCTTAGAAGGTGTTAGGCAGTGTAATCATTACAGGGCTTTTAGTTATTGATAATTAGACACTATTCTTGTTTCGGTCTAGTGATATTGAGAGATGAGATGAGGTAGAAAAAAAATGTGAGTCCTTTGGTTGCAGGTGACAGAAAACTACTCTGCCCAATTTAAGCAAAAAGGAATTTAACAGAAGGATATTAGGAGCTATGAGAACTGATGGGAAGCCTACCTAGATTACCAGGCTAGGAAGCAAACAGGAATGACAGCAACTCCAGAGGGCACAGAAGCAGTGACAACAGGATAACATCAGGGCAAGAAGATTTTGATCAAGTATCTCCCTGGAATGGGTGAGCCCCAATTTATTGCTCTTTGCCTTTCCAATTCAGATTCCAGCTTTCAGTTGTCCTGACTTAGAGCATTGGTCAGACCCTCAGCTGGGGTAGAGTGGGACCCATGATCACAGCCCCACCAGATTTAAGAAAGAACAGGGGACACTAGGTGGCTGGAAAATAGCATACATTCACTGTAGGAAATAGTGTACCAATCAAATGAGTTAGAGAAACACTGGAGACTGGATCCCTGTCACACTGGTGTATTAAAGACTCAGATCTTACACTAAAGAAACCTCTTCCATGGTTTTTTTTTTTTTTTTTTTTACATGAAACAGCACCCATTTATTATCACACAGTCTTTCTGGGTCAGGAGTCTGGGCATGGCTTAGCTGGGTTCTCTGCTCAAGGTCTCAAGGCTAACATCCAGGCTGGGCTGTATGCTCATCTGAAGGCTTGGCTGGGAAGGATCTGCTTCCACACTTCCTCAGGGTGCTGGCAGAATTCATCTCCATGTGGTATCTTGCTTCCTCTGAGCCTGCAGTAGGAGAGTCTCTTCTGTGTGAGTCTCCATGTCAAGGAAGCCCTAGATCCACTGTTGAAGGACTCACCTGATGAGGTCTGGCCCACTTAGGATGATGTCTTTTCATTAATTTGATATCAACTGATTAGGGACCTTAATTGTATCTTCTAAATCCTGTCCCATTTGCCAAATGTCAGTAATCATGGGAGTGACATCCCATCACTGCCTGTTACAACACCCTATTTGTTAGAAGTAGGTCACAGGCTTCACCTGCACCAAAGGGGAGGGGGTTTTATAGGGCATGACTCATCGAGGTCATCTTTGGTGGGATCTGAGCCACTTCCCCCTCCTGCCCCCACCCCTGCTGACAATGCACCCTACAGGCGCTGTGTCCAGGCTGTGTCCTCTGTCTTCACCCAGTGGCTTGAGTCAGAGGCTCCAGCTGGGGAGCCCAAGGCATGTATAGCTCTGTGCACACCCCACCACTGGCCCTCTGTCTGCCTTGTCCCCAAGCAGCAGAGCCATTTCCAAGGTGATGGGTGTAGAATCCCAGCCGTTCTGCCCTGGCCTGTGCTGCTGGCATTACTCCCCCTCCAGCCCTTCATGGGTTGCGAATGGCTCCTCCCTCCCCCTCTTCAAGCCTTGGGCATTAACACTCCCCCCAAAAATGAGAGACAGTCAGCTCTGTAGAGAGGAAAAAGCCACACAGGATAGTACCCCATGCCTGTCTTCAGAGCTGCAGGCTTGCATGGCTATCTCCCTTCCACCTTCCAAATCCAGACCTCACCCGGCTGCATCTGAGAGCGAGGCTGTTTTCCTACTGGTGCTACGGCCTCCTAGGCCTGTGTGTGTGTGCAAAAGGGAGGGTGTGAGAGCATGTGTGTGTGTGTGAGTGCACGAGTGTGTGAATGAGCGTGTGTGAGAATGTGAGTGTGAGTATTCAAGCACAACTGTGAGTGCATGTGAATGTGAGTGCATGAGTAAGTGTGAGGGTGTGAGCACCTCTGTGTACCCGACCCCCATGAGGAAGAGGACACAGAGAACTGTGACTGTCCCTCAGTTCCCCTCAAGGGGCCCATGTCTAGTGCTCCCACGCCCTGCACACACATGTACACACACACTCTCACACTCACGCACACACTCCATGTCTGTGCGCTTTCAGACGTTTCCGGGTGTTCTCTGTGCAGGATGTCTTCCCATCATTACACAGTCTGTCTCATTCTACTTTGAAAACTCTTTGACAAGGAAATAATCAACCTATTTCTTCAATTTTTTAATTTAAAATATGCTGTAGCCATTCTAGGAAAAGAAGATTTTTCTCTATCTACGGACACTACCTGGTGATTCGGGCCACTCTGCACAGGAAGGGCTCAGTGGAGAAGTTCTACTTTCTGCCCAGGGTCATTCTGAATGCTCATGATCAAGGTGAAGGGGTCACTGGTAGAGTACTGGAGGCACCCCTTCTTTCCGTGTAGGGCATTTTTGTGTCTGTCACAGGCGTGGGGAGTTGGTGCCATCCTCTGTGTGGTGCCTGCCCCTCTGGTCCCCCACACATGCTGGGGGCTCTCTGACTCCACATCCCCATCTCCCTCCTGGCCTCCACCACCCCAGAGTCCATACCTGGGCACGCCCTTTCAAATCCCTGGCAGTGGTCACTGCTCAGGGTCCCCAAGTCCACGCCAGGCCAGGCCTCCTCCTGTCTGCTCGGTTCCCATTGCCCTCTGTCCCCAGCTCTGCAGAGGCCACCCCTCAGGCCCCCACAGTGCCAGCTGGTCCTCCCCTGACCCTCTTCACAGTAGCATCTGTGTTTTAGGTCCCATCAAGACCCAGATCAAACATCACCCTTGTTGGGTGCCCCTCCTCCTCAGTCCCGACTTTCCAAGTTCCAGAGCCTCTCCATCACAGTCACCTCCTGGGCTGTGTCTCCCTTGAAACACACCCTGAGGTACACTGGGGCCCCCAACCTTGGCACAGCTCTGGTGGGGGGTGCCATGCAGGGGAAACTCACTGGATGAATTCATGGAGGGCTCCCGCTGGCATGCCCATAGCCTGACTCAGGACCCACACAGGGCACCTGCCCCGTCAAGGGAAGGCCTCACCCTGAGAAGAGCTTCTAAGAAGTAAACAGGTTGCTGTTCTGCCTACAGCAGTGAGAACCGGGCTGCTGTAGGGAGTCTGGCTGTGGCCAGGTATTCAGGCCTCTCCCTTCTGCATACAGGACAGATAATATCGATGATATGATGACGCATCCCCCTTGTGTATCAGGGTAAGCTGTACCAAGGTTTCTCATACCACCATCCCCCTTGGTGCCTGCATGGGCCCATGTCATGTGGCAGGGATGACAGCAGTGGGTGACAAGGCCAGATTCTCAACTGGCCCCATGACCAGGAGGCAGGGCCTGACTGAACCCAGGGTGGGATGAGCCCATCAGGGCTGGACGAGCTGGCTGTGCCAGAGGGTGGTCCCTGGTGCATCCAGCTCCCCCTGCACCACAGCCCCCGTTCCCCACACCTACACAGGGCCACACACACTGGACGCACAGGTGAGCCTGCTGCATGAATATGGAAAGCTGAGGGGTGCTGAGTGGTCCAGGCTAGGGGGTTGGGCAGCCTGGTCAATGCACTGCAGGATGGACCTTCACCAGCAAGTGGGACAGGGTCTTCAGTAACACAGCTACGTGCCCTGGGCCTCCCCAGGCCCAACCTTACCCCCCGTAGCCTGACTCCTCTGGGACTCTGTCCCCCCCACCATAAAGAGGGCAAAAGGATAAACTACAGAGTAAGAGAAGATATTTGCAGTAGATGTAGCTGAAAATATCATCTATCCAGAATACATGAAGAACTCACAAACCAATGATAAAAAGACAAATGGGAAAATGGGCAAAGACTTGACCAGGCACCTCACAAATAGCCAATGACCACACTATTTTAAGTTCGTGGAGTTAATTACATTTCCATGAAGTAGTGTATGTACCACTCAGTGATGTCCCTGTGCAATAAACGTACAAAGGGAAGGAGGGCTATTATAGCTCGGGCTGCTCTAATAGGTACCATGGATGGGGGTATATAGAGAACAGACACTTACTTCTCACTGTGCTGGAGGCTGGAAGTCTGGGTCAGGGTGACAGCATGGCTGGGCTCTGGTGAGGCTTCCTGGTTCACAGATGGCTGAGCGCTCACTGTGTCCTCACATGGGGGAAAGCTCACGTTCTTAAAAAAGTATCCTAGAGTATGGGTGAGTATGGAACACTTTTTTGGTTTTTGTTAGCTTACCTCTTAACATACTCTGAGAAGCGTCTTGGAACACAGTAAGTTTTTGCAGCACTTTTTTCCCCATCTATCATCAGCTTGTCCATGAACCAAGATATTAGAACATAGCATAAATCTAGTGTTATCATAAGCTTTTATAAAATCTACACTTTAACAGCTCTGGGAGAATCAGGGAGCTGACACTGTCGGTAGACAGATCAGATTTCAATCTAAAACTATATCATAAAAAAGAGCGATGTCATAGTTCCTTATTCAGCTCCAGAGCAAACACCTGATAGCTGCCTCCTCCCATGGCAAGTGATGAGGAAAGTGTCATTCTTAATGCCAATCTCACGGTTTTCTGTCACAAACCAGCAGTGACATTAAGGAAACACTGAGCCATATTTCTAATTACTGTATTTCAAGCAAGAACAGATCAATATTAATTATGCCAAAACCAAAATTGATTTTGACTGATATTATCTAGTTTTCAAGTGGAAAATACAAAACTCTAGCTAACACCTCAATTTATTCAATTACCTGTGGGTACATTTTGTAGCTAATTCATCCTATTCATCAAGAGCCAGTGTCACTCAAAACTAGTGCCATGGGAAAATTTTTGCTGTAAAAGTGTTTGATGTTTACATTTTCTCTCCCACATTCTCTGATATCAAATGCTGTTGTTGTTTTCAGTCTAATCAGCCTAATCAACTAGACACATCATGGGATCTTAGTGAAAATTTACTGTGCTGAAAAGAAAATAATCCCTACCCATAAAAGAAAATATTTTAGTTGCACTACCAAATAAGTTCAAGCAAAAGATGAAGGGTATTCTTAGTCATCATTAGTAAGGCAAATTTAAAAGTAAATTATAGTTTTTTATGTATCAGATTGGCAAAGATGTAAAAAGGACTATAATACCTAGTGTCAGTGTTAGAGAGAATATGGGTAAATAAGAACTTATGAGAATGCAAGTTGATGCAAACATTTTGTAGGATAACTTCTCAATATTGACGTTTGTTATTTTCTTTAAATGTACACACCTTTTGGTCCAGCAATTCAACTTCTAGGAATTTATCCTAGGGTTACCTCAAACAAAAGTACAAAGACTTATGTGAAAGGATACTCAAGATAGCTTAGTAATAGGGTGGGAGGGAGGAAGGGAGAGAAAGAAAGAGAGAAAGGAGGGAGGAGAGAGAGAAGGCAGAGATAACTAGAGGTCTATTATTTGGGGACCAGTCAAATTATGAGGTTACTAACGAGCTATTTAAAAAATAGAGATCTTTACACACTGATGTCAAAAATATATCAAAAAGTGGAAAAAAGCAAATTTAAAATCAATAGGTATCATATGATCTAGTTTGTGTAAAAGTAGAGGAAGGGAAGGAGGGATATGTGTGTGTAACAGTGTGTGTTTTTCCATTTTATTGGCTCAGGAGGAAAGGGGTGAATCTCAAACTGTCTCTGTTCAGTTCCACACACATAAAGATGCTGGGACCTGTCCTGTCATCCCACTACCATTGACACTCTGTGTCACTCTCTGAATCAGGGGGCTCTCTCATGTCCTAGGCCATCCAAAGGGTCAGGATGGGCTCCACTCAGGACACAGATGGGATCCTTTCCTGCTGGATGTCAGAAGGTGGGACAGTATCGAAAGGAAAACTGACACACTCTCCAGCACAGGTGACAGTTGTATAGGTCTTAGCTGAATAAAGACTTAGTGTCTACAGGTGCTAAGGTGATGGTGCTCAGTGTGGTGGAGGATGGTGTGTCTGACACTGACTCTGCTCCTGTCCAAGGATTCTTCTTGACCAGGCCCCTTGCCCTGACCTAAAGGACCACACTTGCTTAATGTGTCATCATTATCTTCCCATCATACCAACCCAGGGAAGCCTATCCAGTCATTGTAGTTAGCCAGCTTTGCTCTTCCTCATCATGTCTTTCCCCAAAACTGTTTCTGTTTCTGGGCACAAAAGACCCTGCCTTTCCTCTGAGGCCTAGCCATCTGAAACTCATAAGTCAAGAAGCAAATCTGGTTGGTTAGTTTGTTTTCCCAACCTGTTTTCTCTAATGTTATGCCTCTACTGAGGCAAATTTTATAATATGCCTACTTGGTTGGATGGGCAACAGGCCCAAGTACTAGAAAGCACCAAGAACTAAAAGCTGTATCTAGAAGTATCCTAGATAAGAAATTTTATTTTCTCTGGGAAAGGGGATGATATGGATCTTTTATTTTTCACTTTATACCTTTTGTACTGTTTATAATTTTTATGATGAGCATAACTAACATTTATAATATTAAAATGAATTAGTAAATAAAAAGAACCACTTTTTACAATCAACCTATAAAAATGGTTATTATAACACTTTTAATTGCATTACTGGAAAATACTAAGCATCATAGTCAAAAAAAATTGCTTAAACATTTTGGTAGTCCTGAAATTAATCAGGCCACATTGGCAACTACATAACTACACTTAAGTATATAAGCCCGGTATGGATGGAAGATTAAAAAACAAAGAAATGCATGCAAATAGATCCCATACTTCCAACACTTGGTCAAGCATAGACCCAAGATGTCTACCTTTCCATACTCTTTCCTGACCCTCTCCCTTTCTCTTTAACCTTAGGGACAAATGAGTCACAATATTTTTTATGAGTCTCCTATATCAGTTATAGCTCTCTGGCTTTGTTTTAAGCAACAGAAATTGATTCTAAAGAACTTAAGAAAGAAGGTATTTCATTGGAAGGATACTGGTGGCTGATAAGAGTTGAAGGACTGGGAGGGAAAACCCGAATACTCAAGCTTTTGTTAGGACCAGGAACACAAACAACTTCACTCCATCCAAGATTCGAATTCCCAGGAGAATCTAATTGGCCCAGTCTAGGTCATGAGCCCATCACTGTGCTAAGATGGAGGTCACAGGTGGTGGGGAGCACAGGAACATGTGGAATGGGGAAGGAGTGCTTCCCCAAAGAAGGGTGAAGCTCTCTTACCCCAATAAGGGGAACGGGATGCACAGGAAAAATAATAGCTATTCATTTTCTCCATCTTTTAAAGGGAGACTTAATTGAGAAATTTTACTATTTCTTTTTAATATTTCCTTTTATTATCTCTCTTCTTCCCCATTACTACTTCAAAACACATTTAAAGTAGAATAAGACTTGTTATTTTTTAAAAAATTAATGAAAGTTCTTTTTAATGATATGAATTCTCTTTATTAAAAAGCAAGTAACACACTGAGTGTAAAGGTATTTCACAGACCCTATTTTGAAAATTCTCTCTCTTATGTTTAGGCCACCTATCATGGAAGTTAAAATGAACACTTGGTGATATATCAAAATTTTAGTTTCTAATCTTAGAACTATCTGTGTGGGATCAATTTTCACAGAAAGTTCATCACTATTGTACAGTAGTGTAATGTAGATTAATGTACCTGACGTTTCTAAAATTCTAATCCCACAGTAGTAATGTATGAATTTAAGCATGCCATTAAAAATAATTAACTTCATTCATTAAAATAATCCATTCATTCAAATTTAACTAATGCTTCCCAGGCCACATCAGCCTGAAGGTAAAAAGAGGTCATGATAACTGTCAAAAATAACACAAACATATTTCTCCAGCTTCAGCCTGTCTGCTTAATAAAACCAGCAGCCCTGGCTTCCTAAAATTTTATTTCAGGTTGTCTCAAAGGTATTTTACCAATGAGCTCCATTGACTCACCCAACGCATCCTTGGTAGCACAAAAAAATGGTACTTTTGCTGCAGATACTACAAGTGAGTCTCCACGGGTACCTTGGACACCAGCTCTTTCCCTTTTTACTTACTCCCCCTCCCCTGCCTTTTTATAGCTCCTTTCTTCTAGGCCATTGGTTCTCGAGGAAAAGTGATCTTGTCCCTCAGGGGACATAATGACTGGGATCATTATTGTTTTGCATCCTGGAGAGAGAGTGAATGCTTCTGGCATCTAGAGGGCAGACCCAGGGATGCCGTTAAACATCCTACAATGCACAGGACAGCCCCCGCAACAATGAATTATCACTGTCAATAGTGCTGCAGCTCAGAAACCCTTCTCTAGACACAGACCTAAGTCTCAGATAGCTGGCCAAGGGAACAATCTGAGTAACAGAAGATGTTCTGTCCTCAAGAATCATCAGTTCCCTGGTGTTTTTAAACTAAACATGCTCCTCATCTCTGCCTTCCCTTAGGATGATGTTCTTCTCCCTGAAGTCACTTAAGCACATCATAGGAATTGATCTGTGCCACACAGAGGGCCATATTCAGCAGTCTTCCTGACAAACCCAGACATGCCTGAATACCAGAGGAGACCCAGCTGAGGTTCCCATGGGAACCCCTGTAATATGAAAGATAGGATTGCCTCCTCTACAGAGAATGTAACAAATCATTTAGGGCTGTGGTCCCCAACCCCCGGGCCGCAGACTGGTACCAGTCCCTGGCCTGTTAGGAACTGGGCCCGCAGAGCTCTGCCTCCCCTCCACCCCTTAATCCCCCACCCCTCACCCCCCACCACTGCCCAGTGGAAAAATTGTCTTCCATGAAACTTAGGAACCAGGCCGCACAGCAGGAGGTGAGCAGCAGGCAAGTGAGTGAGCAAAGCTTCATCTGTATTTACAGCCACTCCCCATCGCTTGCATCATCACTCCGCCACCCTCCACCCTGCCCCCTCCATGGAAGAACTGTCTTCCATGAAACCAGTCCCTGGTGCCAAAAAGGTTGGGGACTGCTGATTTAGGGCACTGAACAAAAATGGTGCTTCTGTCATGGCTATTGTTTTCTGTTGCCAGCACCTTTCTCTGGCCTCGTCCTTCTCCTGGTAACAGAAGGTCAATAGAGCTTCACCAGGATGTTTTTCTTTTTAATTCACATGGAGGAAAGAGAATCTCTTCTCTGGTCTGAAGACAACAAAGTACAAGGCTCCAGAGTGAACCGTTCGTGAGAGTGAGGCTATCACGCAGAAAGAAGCAGAGAGGAAGGACAGCAAGGAGAGAAGAGGAAGTGGGAGAGAGAAGTGACAGTGCTTGCATCCTAGGTCATCCTAAGACCAGCTCTAGGCCCACATTTCCCACCATTTGATTTTGTGAGCAATAACATTTTCATTTACTGTTTAAGCTCAGTTAATTTGGGTTTTATCATATCCAACATAAGAACCATGGCTAATACACCAATCTTCAAAGTCCTTACGAGTATAAAGCAGCACATGAAAAGTGCTTATATGAGGTGTACACAGGGTTTTCCTGTGGTTCTGGTTATGTTTTTGACTCTAGAAAAGGGTTCAGGGCCGTTCATTTCATAACAGTTCATTATGTTGTGCATTTACATTTTCTGCATTGTTCTGTGGGTTGATTATATTTCACCTGAGAAACTCTGTGGTGACTGCCTCAGTGGGACCTGCTGCAGGGAGAGAGCCCCAGCCCCACCCCTGAGGCCCCAGCGCCACCACCCAGCCCCACGGCCCTGACCCCACAGCTCTCACCTGCCGCATGGCGGGACCCACCCCTGCAGTCCAACGCTCTGACATGGAGCCACTAGCTGCATTCTGCCATTGCACCTGGACCCAGGTGGAGTGAATGCCCACAGCCCTAACACCTGCAACCACTGCCTAGATAGCCTCATCCAGCTGCCACTGCCATGGGAGACCCAGGCAAAGCAATCCTACAATGCCAGCCTCCTTGGAGAAGGATTTGCCCAGTCCCCCATCTGAGCCTCCAAAAGTGGCCTGGGGAACAACCCACCACTCCCACGAAGATCATCCAGCACCAGCTTGGACTGTGACAATCACAAGGGAATAGGACAACACAGAGCAGCTGCATTACAGGCTCTCAGTGCATCCACCCCCTCCTGCCAGGTCAATCTTCTGTAGTAGGACACAAAAGCATCATCTAGGGACCTCTGCTCCTCACTAAGTAGGAGAGTTCCCACACAGAAGAATAGGTACACTGCAAACCTATCTACCCTGAGCTAAGAGAAGAGGTTTCAGATGAGAAGAAACCAGCAAAAGAATTCTGGCAACATGAAAAAACAAGCTGTTTGGACACCTCCAAAGCATAACAACAGATCCATAGCAATGGACCCCAATCAAAAGTAAATTACTGAAATGTCAGAAATGGAATTCAGAATACGGATGGCAAATAAGATGAATGGGATTGAAGAGAAAGTTGAAAATCAACACAACAAAGCCAAAAAAATATTTCAGGACATGAATGAAAAAAATGAAAAAGTCACTAAAGAGTTAGACAACATGAGAAAGGATATACTAGAACTTAAAGAAATGAAAGAGTCATTTAGGGAATTTCAAAATACAGCAGAAAGCTTCAGCAACAGGCTAGACCAAGAAGAAGAATCTCATAGCTTGAAGACAAGGCTTTTGAACTAACCCACTCAGTCAAAGATGCAGAAAAAAGAATAAAGAAGAATGAACAATCACTAAGAAAAATATAAGACCATGTGAAGCAAGCCAATATATGAACTACAGGTATCCCTGAAGGAGAAGAAGAAAAAGAAAAAGCATGGAAAACTTATTCAAGGGAATTATTGAGGAAAACATCCCTGATATTGCCAGAGATTCAGATATCCAGATACAAAATGGTCATCAAACACAGGGAAGATTCATAGCAAATAGAACATCTCCAAGACACACAGTCATCAACCTTGCCAAAGTCAATATGAAGGAGAAAATTCAACAAGATGTAAGATGAAAGCAACAACTAACCTACAAAGGACAACCCATCAGGTTAACAGCAGACTTCTCAGCACAGACCTTACAAGCCAGAGGGATTGGGGCCCCACTTTTAGTCTTCTGAAGCAGAACAACTGCCAGCCAAGAATGTTGTATCCTGAAAAATGAAGTTTCATGAATAATGGAGAAATAAAGACTTTTCCAGATAAGCAAACACTAAGGGAATCTGTCACTACTAGACCTGCCCTACAGGAAATGCTCAAAAGTGCACTATACATGGAATGGCACAGCAGATACCGACCATTGTAAAAAAATCCAAAAGTTATACCTCACAGCTCTTATAAAACAATAACACAAGTGGGAAAACAAAACAAGGTATTATCCAACATGATTAATAGGACAGTATCCCACATATCAAAATCCTCAACCAAATACTAGCAAACCAAATTCAATAGCACATCAAAAAATAATTCACCATGATCAAGTGGGTTTTATCCCAGGGATGTAAGGATTTTTCAACATATGCAAATCAATAAATGTGATTCACCACACAAACAGAAGCAAAAACAAAGATCATATGATCATTTCAATAGATGCAGAAAAAGCATTTGATAAAATCCAGCACTCTTTCATGATAAAAACCCTCAAGAAGATAGGTGTAGAAGAAACATACCTCAAAATTATAAAAACCATATGACAAACCCACAACCAACACCATACTGAATGGGAAAAAGTTGAAAGCATTCTCCCTAAGAACTGGAACAAGACAAGTGTGCCCACTGCCACCAATTCTATTCAACATAGTACTGGAAGTCCTAGCCAGAGCAATCAGGCAAGAGAAAGAAATAAAGGGTATCCAAAATAGCAAAGAGGAGGTCAAACTATTGTTTTTTGCTGATTGTTTTCGCTGATCTAGAAAACCCTAAAGACTCCACCAAAAGATTCCTGGAATTGATAAATAAATTCAGAAAAGTCTCAGGTTACAAAATCAATGTACACAAATCAGTAGCATGTCTATATACTAATAAGAGTCAAGCTGAGAGTCAAATCAAGGACTCAATACCATTTACAATAGTTACAAAGAAAACAAAATACCTAGGAATATACTCAACCAAGGAGGTGAAAGATTTCTACAAGGAAAACTACAAAACACTGAAGAAAGAAATTGTAGATGACAAAAATAAATGGAAAGCATCCCATGCTCATGGACTGGCAGAGGCAATATTATTAAAATGTCCATACTGCCCAAAGTGATTTACAGATGCAATGCAATCCCTATCAAAATACTAACATCATATTTCACAGATCAAGAAATAAATAATTCTACACTTCATCTGAAACCAACAAACAGCCCAAATAGCCAAAGCAATCTTAAGCAAAAGAACAAATTTGGAGGCATCACATTACCAAACTTCACATTATACTACAAGGCTATAGTAACCAAAACAGCATGGTACTTCTATAAAAGTAGAGACACAGACTAATGGAATATAATAGAGAACCCAGAAATAAAACCATATAGCTATGACCAACTGATTTCTACAGAGCAGACAACAACATACCGCAGGGAAAGGAAGCCAAGCCCTATACAATAAATGGTGCTGGGAAAATTGGACAGCCACATGTAGAATAATGAAACTGGACCCCTATCTCTCACCATGTACAAAAATTAATTCAAGATGGATGAAAGACTTAAATGTAAGACATGAAACCATAAAAATTCTAGAAGAAAATGTAGGAAAAACTCCTGTAGACAACAGTCTAGGCAAGGAATTTATGAATAGGACCCCAAAGGCAAATAAACCAACAGTAAAATAAATAAATGTGACTTAATTAAATTAAAAAGCTTCTGCACAGCAAAGGAAATAATCAACTGAATAAACAGACAACCTACAGAATGGGAGAAAATATTCACAAACTATATATCCAACAAAGGGCTAATATCCAGAATCTACAAAGAACTCAAACAAATCAGCAAGAAAAACACAAACAACGCCATCAATAAAGTAGGCAAAAGTCATGAACAGGTTTTCAAAAGATGATAGTCAAATGGCCAACAAACATATGAAAAAATGCTCGACATCATGAATCATTAGGGAAATGCAAATTAAAATCACAATGAGATACCACCTTACCCTGTCAGATTGGCCAATAATAAGAAGTCAAAAGACAATAGATACTGGTGTGGATGCAGAGAGAAAGGAATGTTTATACTCTGTTGGTGGGACTGCAAATTAATACAACCTTTGTGGAAAACAGTATGGAGATTCCTCAAAGAAAGAAATGTATACTCACCATTTGATCCAGCATCCCACTACTGGGTATCTACCCAAAGAAGTCATTTTGTCAAAAAGACATCTGCACTCAAATGTTTATTGCAGCACAATTCACAATTGCAAAGATGTGGAATTAACCTAAGTGCCCATCAACTGATGAGTGGATAAAGACAGACACCATGGAGGACTACTCAGCCACAAAAAGTAATGAAATAATGTCTTTCGCAGGAACTTGGATGGAACTGAAGACCATTATCCTGAGTAAAGTATCTCATGAATGGTAAACAAACACCATATGTTCTCACTAATAACTGGGAGCTAAACAATGGGTACACGTGGTCATAAAGTGGTGTAAAGAACATTGGAAACTAAGAAGGAGGGAGCGTAGGAGTAGAGTGAAGGATAAAAACTTACCTGTCAGGTACAATGAACACTATTCTGGTGATGGGCACACTAAAATCCCTGACTTAAGCACTATACAAGCTATCCAGGTAACAAAATCATTTGTACTCCCTTAATATTTTGAAATTAACAAAACAAAACAAAACAAAACAAAAACAATGCTCAGGGCTAGAATCTGAAAAAAATAAATAAATAAATAAATAAAGTGAGCTGATTAGCCACCTTAATTTCATCTGTAACCTTAATTCCCCTTTGCTTTGTAAGGGAACATATTCACAGACTTCAGGCATTAGGACATGGACATCTGCCTACCACACCCTTCCCACTGGGGGAGGAGACTGCCTCAAGCCTGGCTTGCATGAAGAGAGCCCTAGTTGTTGAGGTGCACATACATCAAGAGAAAGCCTGGAAATAATCTGATACAGGCCACTCTCAAAATCACCACTTTCTTTCAGAATCTCTTTCCACTCATGCACAGTTAACTCTTACGTTCTTAAGATGAATGCATATTCGTGAAAGTAAAGTTCATATTGTCCCCCTACACACTCATCTAGACTGTGGTGTTCTAGAGCCTGCTTTTACCACTTGCAAAAAGTTATCACTAAATTTTCAGGAATTTGGCAATGTCAGGCTGTCATCATCAGTCAAGGTAGGACTATTTTCACCAGAAAAATGAGCAAACACTACCCATTACGGCTTTTCCCTTGGGAGAGTGAGGTATGAAATGTTTACTGGCACACCACTGGGTAGATATGAATTTAGAAGTAATTGCCGCAAATAGTCAAGCTGGGACCTACATTATGTTTCAAAGATAGTGAGGGGCTACTGCAATTAGTCTGGGTTTCTGAGACAAATGCCAAGGCCAAATAGATAATAATTTTGTTTAATTAGCCTCTGTTCTCCAGTAGGATATGCAGGATTCAATTTATTAGTTGCTGGGGTTTTGCCATGGCTGATCAGAGTTATGACGTATCTAAACTGGGCAGGCATGTCAGGAAGGCAATACTTCATTAATAGTTATTCCTCATCTCAGCAAGATTATAGACAGCCATAAATCCATGATTGATGAGGGTTCAAGCACTTCAGAGCTGGTCCAGAAAGTGGAGAATTAGCAGAAGCAGATAGCAATAATACACTGAAATCATGTTGTATCCATATGCATTCAGACAACAAAAAGTTTTGAGCTTCTACAAAAATTATAGCATACCACAGTAAAAATGACAGCTATGGTTCCTGCTCCCACAGGGCCCACAAGCTAGCTTGGTGGGAAGTGTGTAGGCACAGGTAGTAGGAAGAGGAGAAAACAGACAAGTGAACAGGTAATTATAATGCAGGGGGACTGGTTCATGGAGGGTCACCCCACTGAGATTTCCAAGGTGAGGCAAGGAATCCTGGATAATGTGACATATAAACTGAGTCCAATAAGTAATAATAACAATAACTAGCAAATATTTATTGAATACCTTCCATGCTTCAGTTTCATCCTAAGCACTTAGACACATTTTATTTCATTTAGTCCTCTAACACTCATGAAGTAGGTATTATTCTTATCCCTATTTTACAGAAGAGGAAACTGAAGCACAGCTATGTTAACTTACCCAAAGTCTCCTGATGAGGGGTAGAACTGAGAAAGTAGAAATTAGCCATTTTAAGGGATAATGGGGAAAAGAGCACTCCGTAAAGGGAACTGCATAGGGAAAGTCATAATGGGTTCCAGAAAAAGAGAAAGCTTATTTGACTGAAGGTGCAAGTGGAGGGTGATGAAATATGGAAGCTACAGAGGAAGCACAGGCTGGATTGTGAAGGAACCAGTAAGCAGCATTTGTTTCTTGGTTGTTAATCAGGGTGAGGAAAAGATGGCTTACTGGTAAAGGATCACTGCAGCATGAGTATGGCAGCAAAGGGAGGAAAGCCAGCGAGAGTGTAATCCAGGCAAGAGATGAGAGCAGCTGCACGTGGATGATGGAGGGTATGAAGAGAGGGTAACAGTTGAGGATGCTGCCCAGGTTTCTGCCCTGGGCACTCGGAGAGATGGTGACGGTCATCCCTGAGCTAGGGAACACAGAGGAAGAGCAGGTTTGTGAGGGGAAGATGAGTTCAGGTTCGGGGCATTACATCTGAAAGGCCTGTAGGACAACTGGGAAAATATGTCTAGGAAGCAGGTGGCTGTAGCGACAAATTCAGGAATTGTCAAAATAAGGATGGAAATTGAAGCCAGCAACAGGATGAGAGGTGCACAGTGAGGAGAAACAAGAGCTTAGGACAAAGTACAAAGGAAATCTGTATTTAAGGGGCAAATGCAGGAGCAGCAGCTACAAGAAAATGAAGGATAGGCCAGAGAGGTACTTGGGGAAAAAAGCATTTCAAAAAGAAGGCCACAGCCAATAGTGTCAAATACTGCTGAGTGGTCAGTAAAACAAGGACAAAAAAGTGTTTATTGGATCTAGCAGTTTGGGACTTTGTGGTCTGCTTGGCAGCACGTTCATGGAAGATGTGGACATTGAAGGCTGCTTGCCAGAGAATGAAGAGTGACTGGGAGGCCTGGACATGGAGATAGGAATGTAAACAACTCTTTCAAGAAATTTGACTTTGACAGGAGAAGAGATACAGGGTAGAAGGTAGGGGACACAGTATTGAGGTTGTTGATTTGTTTTTAAATTGGAGGCGGCTTAACCACATTTAAATGCTGGGGAGAAAAAGACTGTGGAGTGAGTAAAAGAAATCAAAGAAAAGACAACTGATCAAGAATCACTGTGAGTGAAGAGAATTAAGACCAGTGAGAAAAATAAATTTCTGTTGCTTAAATCACCCAATATGTGGTACTTTGTTACAGCAGCCCTAGAAAACTAATGCACGATATCAAAGCACTAGCTGTACAGTTTTAAAAAGGCATTTAAAATATAGTTGTGTCTTATTATGTTACTTATACAATTAACTATATTCATTTTACAACACATATCCACATAGAATTGGCCATTTATACTGTATAAATAACTATAATTTTAGTAAATAGTGGTATTTAAAATAAAATTGGCAATTATTTATCCTGGACAGCACTCACTTGAGAGTCAAAGTTTGAGTCTCTTCTAGTTTTATGGTTCTCTGATTTTATCAACAAACTGTGTGCCAAATCTAATTGACTCATGGTAATCCAGATTAAAATCATATTTCTATTAATACTGAGGATTTACCTAAAAGGCTTATGGGATTACATGGGAAAATGTAGCAAAAATTGAGAAGTAAATCAGTAACTTCCATTAACATACAATTGATCTTAAAAATAATCAAAAATTGTAAACTTACATTTGGTTATCAGCAACAAACATTTACTAAGCATGTACTGTTCGCAAATCGCCATATAAAGAGCTGTAGATACACAGAGGCAAGTGATAATGATACTGCTCCACAGGTTCTCACAATATATTAATAGTTGGGAAGACAGTGCACATGTAAAAATGAAACACACAAGTTAGAGTGCTCATACAAAAAGCTGAAGACCTGTTGCTTATCTAAAGTGCTATCAACATTTTCTCTCATGAACAAAGGAGCCATTCTTCACTCTATCATGTAAATGCATTCTGGGATAGTCCCCTTTGAGTAACCTCTCTGACATAGCCATTAAGAGAGGTAAATTTTGTCTTTTTTTTTTTTTTTTGCATTGTCTTCTGTTGGAATGTTTCTCTTTCTCTTTCCCTGGGGCCAGGGTTATTAAAAACAGGGAGGTTGTGGGTGTGAGGCTTCTCAGATGCCACTCCCTGGTTCCAAATGCAGGAGACTCCACGATACAGTGTGTTGAGGGTAGTGGAAATGTCAATTGTGAATTTAGGAGTCAGCTATAGCTCTCACTACCAAAAAGGCTGTTGTCATGGGTCTAGGGAAAGTGACATCTCATAATAGAGCTGCGGTAAACTATAACCTGGCTCACTTCCCGAACTGGTTATGGGTACCTTGTCTCACTCCTGCTGTATACTGCCAGTCTTCCTCCTGCTATTTCTCCTATCCCACCTGTCCACATGCGTGGAAAAGTCCAAAGTACAAAGTCCTTTAACTCTTCCATTTCAAACTACCATTCATTTTCTTAATAATTTTACAATTCCAGCGGGATACCACTGTTGACATTCTATTTCTAACATTTAATGTGTCCAAATCATAATCCCTGCACACAAAAAGTCAAGACTCTTTCAAACTCTTCTGAACGTGCTGATGTATCTATTCTTTTCTGGTTGGCTTTCAAATGCTGGGCTGAAAATAATGACATGCAGTACGAAGGAGCACTGGGTGGAGACTCAGAACCTGTGGGTTCTAGTCTTGCCCTCACCACCTGTAGGATCTTAGGTAAGTCATTTCATCCCACTTGAGTCTGTCTCTGCTTAGCTTGTTCACCATGGAGCTAAGAGATGACACTGCCTTGGCTAAAGAGTAACCCAGAATGGTGTGAGCAGGGTAGCAGTAGATCTGCTCTTTCTAACACTGTAGGATAAGCTGGGTTGCAAAGCATAGTCTAGAACCAACATCAAGACCAATCACACAAGGCTGTTGCATCTAAAAACTGGGTCCTTACAGGCAGAAAGAAGTTCTAAAAATAAGACTTCGTGACACACATGTGAAATTCCAGAGCAAAGCAGTTAATTTTAGGAGTTGACAGAAGTGTTTTTCTCTACACAGCATCTCTATCTTTACCATCCTCACCTCCACATGGTTCTGGTAGGAATGCCTAATTCTCCATCACTACCCAAGGATGAGCACATAACCCAAGCCAGGTCAATTAGTATCCCTCTTGCCTGAGAATTTAAATCTCAGGAAAAAAAATCCAGCAGCAGAATTCAGCTGGGCTTGAGTCCCTGAGTGGTGACATCTTAGCCCTTCTGCTGTTGAGACCCCTGGAACTGCCCTGGTAAAGAGCTTCCTTTATCAGGTCTCTGTATCCTTCGAATAAACTTTTTTTTTTCTTTTTTGTCAAAGTGTTCATTCAGATTCTCTTGTTTTCAATGAAAGAACAAAATGTATCCCAAAACAATTCAAATTCAAACAGCCACAAGTAAAAAGCTTTGGTCTTCCTGGGCAGCAGAACTCACCCAGGGGGAGCTGGCTGGGAGCAAGCGGGAGGCATGTTAGAGTCAACACCAGAAACTGGAGAAAGGGAGGGTGCAAGGCAGTGGTGAGAAGAGGGGGCAGTTGGAGGGAGGGGGATGTGGACAGTGAACAGTTTTTCATTGAAAAATGGGCTATTAACCTAGATGATTTCTATGATCTAACTAACATCCTATGTTTCACAGTGATCAACTCCATGGCCCAAATTCTTAGTGCCATGTTTTAAGTGGGATAGGGAGAGGAAGAAGCTTTGGTCTTTTTCTCTTTTGGTCTTAATTTTTGGTAAGAGCCTAGTGAATGGGAATATTCAGAATTGTAGGATGATGCATGGATTTAAGCATTCTGAGTCACTGCTGTAAGTGTAGAGAGGTGTGCAGGTGGCAGAACCCTGGTAATGACATTTGTGTGACAGTTTTCATGTGTCTTACAAATCAATCCCACCAAATCATTAGGTGAGCTCAGTTTTATCATTAAATGGATAAATTTATCCTTGGACACCTCAGAGTGTGGCAAAGTTTTGGTATTCTCCTTTTCCAGGAATATTCCTTGATGTTAATATCAACTTCTACTTTTGTACCCTGGGCTACCATGACACATTCATCTTGAAATTTCCTCCTATTTCCCTTGCAAACTACCAAGGAACACATTTGCTGAACCTTAGAGACACAGCTGTACCATTGTTAGCTTTGCTGGACTGTGATCCTTTTTGGGGTTTTATGGCCTGGCTGTGATAGAAAGGACAACACCAGTACACATGAGTACCATGTCAAGCATGCTTCTGCCTCAGAGCCTTTGCATTTTCTGTTCCCTTGGCTTAGAACACTTTTCCCTCAGATGTCCACTATTCATTAGTCTATGAATCTTCTGTCTGTTCTACTGGTTTCTGAGTTGGAAGAAATTAATTAGTCCACTTACATATAAAGTAGAGCTATTAATTGTACATCTTGGGCACTAACCAGAGCCCTGATTTGGGGAGCGGAGTTAGGGGGCTGGCAAAGGAGCAGGGATGAGATGTTGTTACTCACATGGATAATATTCCACTAGTCATCTGGCTCAACCAACTGGTTAAAAACAAAAATGACCTTTTAGCAGCAATTGATATACAAATGAGCTGGGTGAGTTAAGTGTCAGCATCTTGAGATCACAGAATAACTCTTCTGATGAGTAGCAAACTATCCAGCCTTTTAGAGGAAAGAAAGCCAGTGAAATAGAAGCCTATGGGCACTGTGCAGAGTAGGGTGAAACACAATTTTAAGAGCTTCCTGTGCATAAAGTGTTTAACTGCCATATTATGACTTTATTGCTCAAGCTCACTGAAAACAAATAATAAAATTTGCTGAATGTGAACCCATACAAAAGTCTGTACTTTTTTCTTGTTCACAGCTCTTTTAAAAAGAGTACCATTATTTTGTGGTTATGTTTTAAAAGAGCAGTCCTTGTCTTTGGTAAGAGGTCCTTAGAACGGTAAGATGTATCATTAAAAGCAGGATTTGCTTCATAACAACTGGGGGGGGGGTGGGAAAATGGGAGGGTAATGGAAAGAAATTAGACTGGCCATGAATTGATAATTATGGATGCTGGGTGATGAGCACATGGGGATTCCTGATACTGACTCTGCACATTTAAATGTTTAAAATTTTCATAATCAAAAGTTATTTTTAAAAAGGCTGCCACTAGTTTTCTAACAAAGCTACACTGCTAAATAACAAGACTCTCTCTTACTTGCATAAATACTTACAGTTTCTTACAGTAAACATATTGAAACCCCTTATTAAAATGTAGCTGGCTAGGTACTATCTTTTTGACAAAAATGGAAACTTCATGTACTATTTTACTAGATCACACTGCTGAGATCTGAAGACAGAACTGATATTTTTAGCCCTCTCTGGAAGTGTAAGAGCTACCCTGCCTTTGGCCATGGGGTAGGGACTTGCAAGTCAACAAGACTGCACCCATACATCCTGAGCCTCTATTAATCCAAAGCTCTAAAAGAGATTAACTACACCAAGTGTGATATGAGAACATTACCATAGATAACTATATTTCATGCTACATCCTCTGAATCCCAAATCCCACTACTTAGATTGTTGTTGCTGTCTATTTGTGCAGCTCAAGTGGAAGGTATATCTAAACAGTGCCCCTCCAAAGACCTCTTATTAAATAGATATCCCTAAAAAAAGTTTGGCAATAACACTTACCTCCCACATGGACAATAATAACAGCATCTTACTTGGTCATCCTTTACATAGGGGTCAGTCATCTTTCTAGGACAGATCTAACTTCCATTCAGGAGACCTGCACAGGAGCCACGTGCAGTAGCTCACATCTGTAACCCTAGCACTTTGGGAGGCCGAGGCAGGAGGATCACTTGAGGCTAGGAATTTGAGGTTGCAGTGAGCTATGATGATGCCATAGCACTCTAGCTGGGGCAACAGAGCAAGACCCTGTCTAAAAACAAACAAACACAAACAAACCCTGCACACACAGAGAATAGAGACCAAACTCTATGTTCCATCATTTAAAGACCTCTACCACCTGACCTGCAATAACGTCAATAATAGCCACACTCATTCTCCCAGTCTCTTTCTTCTACTCCCACTGAGTCACCCCACCACCCACTTCATCCATAACCTTACTCTCAGACTACCTGCTGTATTCATTTTCTATGGCTTCATAACTAATCACTACAAACTTAGAGCCTTAAAACAGTATCTATTTATTATCTCGTGGTTCTGTAGGCTGGACAAGTCCAGGCAGGCTCAGCTAGGTTCCCTCCTTAGAGTCACTGGGGGTCACAGAATTCTGCTTACAGTGCCTGCATCCTTCCTCGGCCAACAGTGTCTACATCCAACAGAAACGAGATTCAGCAGGCGGTTGCGTGCACTAAAGCTTAGGGGTGGCTGTACAGAATTGGTAGAGACAACGGAGAGAGAAGCTAATAAATGAGGGGACTATCAGGATAAAAAGGCAGAGTTCTGCCTGCAAGGGCATGGACTGACAATAAAAAACTACTCTGAAAAGCTTACGAGCAAGGGCTCTTTATATACTTCCCAGGGTATCCTTTACCATTTTAAAAACATTAGGCAGCTAAATGTGCCCTCTGAAATATTTACAAATGGGTATAATACTAGAGAACATTGCAATAATGTATTAATAAAATGACATATCTGAAAATACTAATCTCTAAGCTATAAAGTGCTAATCAAACCCAAAGTATTATTACAATGTTTCATATATTTTTGTCATAAAAAGAATAGCTAACAGTTTTTGAATGTTTACTATATGCCAAGCCCAATGCCTTCGAATGGATTACATCTCACAACATCCCTATGAGATAAGTAGAATTTCCATTTTACAGATGAGGAAACTGAGTTCCAGAAAATTTAAGGAATTTACTGCAAAATCATACAGTCAGAAAGGGATAGAACCAAGATTTAGATGCAGGTCTGTCTGGTGCCAAGCCTGTTAGTCATCATTATGTTACACCACGGCTGCTAAGGAAAGAGTCAGAGAGACAGTTATAAACAGGGAAAATGAATCAGGCCTGAAGACAGACAGATGGAGAGAACAAACACAGACCCTAGTTCTGGAGTTACCGAGTTGGGTTCACCAGCTAAGGTAAACTGCTCTGGTAACAATTTGCTTTTTATAGCTTTTCTGAAGTCCTTCTGGAATTCCCCGTTTTATATTCCTTGCTTTCATAATCTTTGAAATGAAAATTAGTTCTGGAGTATTTGCTAGATCTTTGCTGGTTTTCACTTTTTTTTCCTTGCCAAATTGTCAAGGGTACCTTCTGAAGATGATGACTGAACATCCCAAAGATGGGGATGGTGGACAGAACAGTCCCAAAGATGTCCATCTCTTAATCCTCGAACCTGCAAATGTTAACTTACATGGCAAAAGGTACTTTGGAAATGTGATTAAATCAAGGATTTGGAGAAGCTGGGATTATCCTGGATTCTCCACATAGGTCCACTGTAATCATAAGGGTGTTAAAAGGGAAAGAGGGAGGCAGAGAGTCATAGAGAAAGAAATGTGACAATGAAGTGATGCAACTGCTGGCTGCCAAGAAATGCAGGAAGCCTCTAGAAGACGAAAAAGACAAGGAAAAGGATTCTCCCCTAGAGCTTCCAGGAGGAAGATAACTCCACTGACACCTTAATTTTATCCTTGTAAGACCCATTTTGGACTTCTTACACCCCGAACTTTAAGATAATAAATTGTTTTGTCTTAAGCCATTCTTGTGGTAATTTGTTAGCAACAACAGAAACGAATACAATGACAAAAGTTATGAGTGCCGCAACCACAGAGCAGGCATCTGGGCGTAACTGCTGCTTGACGATTTTAATCTATGAGACCCAGTGTTTCTCAATATGAATACTGGATCTGCACAAAGCCTAGTTTGTTTTGATTTTGAATTTGGTCTCCCCACCACACCCCCATGATTCCAGGATTCTAGGTTTTACAAACCGACAACACTGCATTGCTATGAAACTGGCCAAGTTCGGGAACCTCATAAATTACTTCAGTTGGACTCTCGTAATTCTCTGGCTTCTAAGCCGGAGTCCAGGCCCTGAAGGGGTTCTCTCTGCCTGAACACCAACACCTCTGCCAGGATGAGTCATTCATTCCTCCATAAATCTGCTTTGCTGCCCACTAGTGGTTGGGGAGTGGTCAATGGAACCTCTAGAGGCTGTCCTGGGCTCCTTGAGTCACCTCTCACCTGGGTTTAGTGACTGCAATCCTTTGGAAAACACAGAATACTGTTGAATTATGCTCAAAGGAGGGAGTGCCCAATGATAAAAGTCTAGGGAGACAGAGAAAGACAGAGAGGGGTAGAGGGAGGCAAGGAGAAGACTGGCTGGGGACTACTGCTGCTGCCAATGCCAGGCAAAGGCAAGTGGCATTTTATGCCCCTAAGCTAGTGATTCCTACCCATATTCCAATCTTAATGAGCACAGAAACACCACACGTGCACAGAGAATGCTAATCCTCAAATAAAAATCAAATTTAGAATACCTATTTCTTTAAATTAAATGATTGAAGAACATGAATCTTACTTCCAGATAGTTATTTTATCCCTTTCATTCACCTGAACTCACCAGAGCGTCAGAATATCTATTCTTTTTCAAACTTCTCCTTGCTCCTCTGGAAAATGGAAAGCAATGCAAATATTGAAGATCATATGCTGAGCTGAGCATTGTACTAGACACTTATATTTTTAATCTGTATAAAATCTATTAGGTAATTACTATTATTCCAATCTTAAAATGAGGAAAGTGGATTCAACCAGATTAAGTAACTTGCACAAGGACTCACATCTGCCACCAAGGCTAGTGTTCAGGCAGAGAGAGCCTATCCAGGGTCTGGACTCTAGCTCAGGGATCCTACTTGTCTTTTCGTTCATCTGACATTTATTTGACATTTGTTTAGTACCTACTGTGTAATTGCACCATTCCACATGTTGAATACAGCAGTGAACAAAACAGACAAAAATTCCTGTCCTCACAGAACTTACTTCTAGAGTGTTGGTAAGACCCTGGGTTTATTTCATTAGTATTTTAAGATACTCAGCCATACGTACCTATCATAACACTCTACTTAGGTGGAAGCTTAATTCTGAGCAGCATCCTAATTATACTTTCCCTGGGGACCTGACTTCAACCTTTAACATAAGCCCCAGGGAAATTCTTAAGTTCAGAGTTCCTATTAACTTATATGTTTTGACAAGAAGAGCCAGAATTATGCATTTATGGTCAGGTTTTATTTCTGTGATGATTACCAAAGGGTGACAGCTAATTGTTCCTTTCTGGTGGAGCATAGCTGCCTTCTGTTTTGCACTTTGAGGGCCTGGGCAGCACCAGACCAGAACCAGGCAAAGCAGCTGGCACATGTTGGATGCTCTTTAAATATTGAATCCAAGCTCTACCTGAATGTGCAAGAATTCAAGGAATTCTTTCATATTGTAATCCTCACTGCTCCAACACTGTAATGTCTAATGTTACTTTTTCCTGCTGCCTATAGTTAGGTAGAATTTCTATGAAAATGAGATTTTCACTTTTAAAATATTTTAACAGGCAGTGAGTGTGATTTCTACCTTGGTTGAAGCATATAGACATAATGAAGCAGGTTAAAAATTTCATTGCACCCATAGGAATAGGAATACCTTGGCTAAAAAGCACTGAATTACAACTATGCTTAAAAGTCTCCAAGATGGAAATCTTGGGGCAGCCTGCCATCTTCAGGATAACTTCTCAATTAACTCCAACAGAGAACACTGGTTTTAGCTTCTATAAATTCCAAATACCAATCCCAGTAAAAATATTTCACTATAATCAATGGTGGAAGCTATGTTTCATGTAATGCTTTGGCTATGATTAGGTATTATATTTAATAATTACATTAGCTCTCTTTAAATAAAATTGTCCCTTTCTTTACTTTGATTCTTGGGGTTTTTTTAATTACTTCAATTATCTTTACATCGATTCTTTTCTTACTTTAAACAGGTTTTAAAAAACCAACCTACTTCATTTCACTAATCAGAACTGAGAACACTAAAAACAGACTTTTCAGCCACAGTCCGTGAGAAATATTATAACTTTGGAAACCCTACTTTCTTCCTGGTGGATTTCTCTTATTACAGATTAATCATAATATTTCTAAAGAGTTTTAAATAAAAGCAGTACCACAGTAACCCATTCAGAAATGGAGGGGGGGAGAGAGAGCCAGAGAATGCAACACCTTTTTTCTAATGTCTTACTGGTTGTTCCTTTCATCGGTTACAGAGGCTTAAAAAGAATGAGGAAGGCAGAAGAGAAACAGGCTAGGGAATGACGGGGTGACTCAGCGTTTAGTAGTAGGGAGAAACAAATCAAACTAGTAGCAAAAATACAGAGAAGGGAAAGAGAAGTATAACTAAAATCGATACCATTACGTCAAATGAGTTATGAGAAAGCGACGTAAAAAATAATGGAAAAAGACAATACCGTGGCTC
This sequence comes from Daubentonia madagascariensis, assembly GCA_023783475.1. Taxonomy (NCBI): domain Eukaryota; kingdom Metazoa; phylum Chordata; class Mammalia; order Primates; family Daubentoniidae; genus Daubentonia; species Daubentonia madagascariensis. The sequence goes on along the minus strand of JAKFHU010002080.1, from coordinate 42,786,115 downwards.
GAAAAAGCATCAGGCAAGGGGACGGGAAAATAAGGCATTTAAATAAAAGAGTGGCTGAGAATAAATATTTATCAAGAACGAATACCCTTTCATTACTTTCCTTTCACAAAAGTAGGACCGCGCAACTTTAGAACTCTGCTTGACGCTGGCGTTTATGGCTTTATCTCTGGCTGCACTGACCCGTTAAACGAGTCCACGGGCAATTTCCCTAATACTTTGATTCTCCGCTCGTCACTGCAATTTTGGAATCACGTGGGCAGCTTCAACCAATGCCGGCTCTCACCCCATCACTCCATGAGAATTAAGTCTGAAAGTCTGGGATTGCACCCGTCCGGAACAGTTTCAAAGCCTCCCGCCGACTCCCCCGGGTCTACTAAATCGAGAACCTCTTGGGGTCTGGGGCTTAAGCCCCGCCCCCTCCCGCGGGAAGCGACCCCACGTGGGAGCACGTCACCCTCCCTGGAGGAGGGGCTCCCTTTGACGCGCTCTGGGTTGAGATGCGGTTGTGGGGCCTCCCGACCGCTAGGAGGCGACCGGCGCGCATGGTGCCCAGATGTGCGCATGCTCCGTGCGTCCCGGAGGTCGCTCGTGCCGGTGTTTTCACACGTGCGGCGTGAATCTGCGGGCATCACGTTATGACGAGATGGGGGCTTTGGTGACTCGCGGGATCAGGAATTTCAACCTAGAGAACCGAGCGGAACGAGAAATCAGCAAGATGAAGCCCACTCCCGCGCCCAGGCACCCTTCCACCAAGAGCCTCCTGGGAGAGCAGATCAGGGGTGAGTGGTGCAGGGGCGCTTCGGGGTGCGGGGGCGCGGACGCTCTGTGCGGGCCGGGCGGTTCCGCGCGCTTGGACCACCTCGGTCTGGAGGCCGGGTGACCAACGTTAACCTGCTCGGCCGCGGCCGCTCTGGCCTGCAAAGCGCAGGAAGGTGGCGCCGCCTGGTCGATGACATTGAGAATGTCCCCTCGGCGCCCGCAGTGTGGTGGACGGCTCCGCCTACTTTCTAGTCCCCGAGGTGGCGGCCTGTGTCCCCGCTAACCCGGCCCTCGCCGGCTTTTGTCTTACAATGCTTGACGACTTGATACAAGGACTCAAAATCCGAAGGGATCATGTGTCTCCACAGAACGCTGGATTCTGAGCTTGACCTAGTATTATGATTTATAGTTAAAATCCGAACTGTCTAAATGGTTCTGTTTATTAAAAAATATTTAAAGCAGCTGCCTTGTGTAGGGTCTTAGAGGAGATTTTCATTGGTTTTAATATTGTGGTATTTTTTTTTCTTTCTTTAGGCCATCCAGAAATTAAGGAAAAAATTACTAGAAAAGATGACAAGCTGCTGTCATTACTAAAAGATGTGTATGTCGATTCCAAAGATCCTGTGTCTTCCGTGCGGGTAATGTGTGTTTTAACTAAGTGGATACATAACTTACTTATTTTTGGGCTCCAGGACAATAATCAAGAGAAGTGTGGCAAATGGTAAAAAGAGTGCTCTGCTAGTGTAAAATGTCAGTTTAGTTGTGGCTAGAGTATGGTGCTTTGGCAAAGTTTAAGTACAGTGATCTAAGACAGCGAGACACATATGCCTTGGCTTATTTGATATTTATCAGAATTCTAAAATACATGTGAAAGTATTAATTGAATGCAACTGGGTGAATTATTTAATATTATTTCAGAATTTGCAGGATTTGATAAGGTAATTCTTGTAGTGGCTGTCATTTGAGCAACAGAAGGAGAGGTGTACTATTTTTTAATTCTCCTGTGGATTCAGGTGTGTTCTAATCTCAGGGACTTCTTTAATTAGTTGTTGGGTTTTGTGGTTTTTTTGTTTGCTTTTAAGGATGTATTTAGATAGGATATGTAAAATTAGAGGGAGGATCATAGAGTACATTGGGAATGGGGACCTATATGTAAATTCATATACCGTAATACGTAAGAGCCAGGCACAAGTGCTTTGTATACAGTGAGGAACAAAACAGACCTAGTCCTTGCTCTCACAGGGCTTATGATGTTGTGAAGGACACAGACTTTAAACAGATGAGCAGCTGTGCAACCATAAATACATAATTACGAATGGAGAAGTATAGGCACTGTGAGGGACCTCTTTGGAGGATCAGGAACGGTTTCTGAGGCCTAACATTTAAGCTCAGGCCTGAGTTGGAGTTAATGAGTTTGTGGGGGCAGGAGGGTTCTAGGTAGGAGGAAGAGTTGGACTAAATGACAAGGAAGTGCCAACAGCTCCCATCTTTTTCCACTCTAAAATACTCTGGTACTGTCTGTCTCTAGATAGGCAGACTATTTGCATAAATATTGTTATTAATATAATTTTCACTAGAAAGAAATAAAACAAGATTTATAAGATTTGTAAATCGTTTGCATGTAATAGTGATTATAGGGTTCGGTTATCACCAGATGCTCACATAGAAAAGGTGTAGGGGTTGATGTCCATGTTCTTTTTGTTATTTTTAAATTGGTGTTGAGTAATACTTCCAAGTATTGTTTCTCTCATGTTATACTAAATCATACAGTGTAGAATAGCTTCTTGGGGTTTGAAAAAAATTTAATGCTTTTTATGTATAAGACAGACATTATACACAAAGAGAAATACCGTGGTATTAAAATTTCATGGGGGACATTGGGAAAGGTCTAAAAAACTCCATAGGGGAAGTGGTAATGAAACATTGAATTGCCTATTTTTGTTCTTTGTCCCTTTTTTCTCATGGACAGTTTGAAGTTTTCTTACTGATTTGTGATGTCTCTAGACATAAGTGATACTGTGCCTGTCATATGGCAAATAATTTATTTGTTGTCTGACTTTATAATTTGTTTATTATTGTTCAAAATTCTGCCTAATATGTGAGCCTTTTTGTCCTTAATGGTATAGGAAGACCCGGCCCACTCTAACATCATAAATAGTCTTCTGCATTTACTTCTAGTAGTTTTATGATTATATTTTATGTTAAAATCTTTATTTGCATTAAATATGGTGTTTGGTATGTGAAAGAGATCAGTTTAACCTCTTCAATGGATGGCCAGTGTCTAAATATAATTTATCGGATAACCCAGAGTTTTTTCCACTTACTTAAAATGCAGCTACACATACACATACAGGTTAGTTTATGGACTCATCAGTTCTATTTACTTATTTTTCTATTTTTACACTAGACCCATACTGTCATAATTAATAGAGCTTTATAATGTGTCTTGATATCTGTTACGACTTTCTCTCAGTCTTTTCAGAAGTTTCTTATCTCATACATTTATTTTTTTGGAATCAAATTGTGAGGTTCTTTAATAAGTCTTATTTGGATTTTGAGTGTAATTGAATTGGAATTTATAGATTAATTTGTGGAGAATTAACATCTCTTAGTTATTGAGCCTTTGAGGGATAGAGGGAAGGTTGTTACTATGAGTGGGATCTTTTTTTACTCTAAATTTTTAAACTGTTTATTGCTAATGCAGTAGTTCCCCCTTATCCGAGGAGGATACGTTCCAATTCCCCCAGTGGATGTCTGGAACCGTGGGTGGTATTGAACTCTATGTATAGAGTACTGTTTTTTCCTATACATACATACCAATGGATAAAGGTTAATTTATCAATTAGGCACAATAAGAGATTAACAACAACAACAATAATAAAATAGAACAATTGTACAGTTTCACGGATAGGAGATTCATTCTTTCATAGATCTTAGCAACTTCAGCATATAATTTTTTTTATTATTGTTATTAACTTAAGAACTTTCACCTTTTCACTTAAAGGAACCACTTTATGGCCTCCCTTTGGCATATCCAAATAGCTGGCATCACTACTTTTGCCCTTTGGGGCCATTATTAAGTCAATTAAGGGTCACTTAAACACAAGCACTGCAATACCGTGACAGTCAGTCTCATAACCAAGACAGCTACTAAGTGACTTATGGGCAGATAGTGTCTACAATGTAGATATACTGGACAAAGGGAGGATTCACATCCCAGGTAGGATGGTGAGAGATTTCATCATGCTGCTTAGAATGGCATACAATTTAAAATTTATGAATTATTTCTAGAATTTTCCATTTAATATTTTCAGACCACAGTTGACTGCAGGTAACTGAAACTGCAGATAAGAGGGGACTACTGCATATTAGTGAGTGATCTTTCTATTGTAGCTACTCACATTGCCAGGTTATTATTTCCATTGGTTTTGAGTTGATTCTATTTTTATGAAGATATTTTCATACCTATATGGTATTATAATTTTCCTTTTTAATATTTACACTTGTTTTATTGTGTTGTCTGTAACATTAATATAGGCATTCTCACCTGTCCCTTCCTGATACAGGATGTCTCTACCGTTTCAGCATTAGTTACAATAAAATGATACTAGTTTTCGATTAAAAATACTTTTATCACATTTGGGACTTCTTTTCTATTTTTAATTTCCTAAGGGTTTTCTTTTGGTCAAGTAATATTTATTTTAGTATTTAATATTAATTAGGAGGGAAATCTGAATAAGGGTGTGTTGGGAATGGAAAGAGGATCTATCTGGGAATAGGAAGATGAGAGAAGCTTTGAGTTTTAAAAGGGGAAGAAGTTGGAAAGCGTGTTTTAGGCCGAGGTTGCAGTATGAAGACATGAGAGTGCAAGATGCCTTTGGAGAATGGTTAGAGTTCATTGCACTTAGGGGAAAGTGTGAGGGGTGATTTGGGAGAAATGAGTTGGGATAGGGGATAATAGAAGCCAGATCATGAAGGTTCTTATTTATCTTGTTAATGAATTATGGAATTTTGGTTTCATTCTGAGCAGTGGGAAGCCAATGAAGAGTTTCATGTTAAAAAATGATGTCAGATTTCAGAGTGGGCTGTGAGGGAACAAAGCGCATTTTATTCAGTTAGAGGAGACGAGCTAGGAGGTGTTTGCAGTAGCTCCTACAAGAGATATTGACTTGAACTACAATGATTTAGTGATGGGAGAGAAGTTGAATGGGTTAGAGAGAAACTTAGGATGCTAATATCAACAGGATGCAGTCATTGATTGGATATAATGAGGGAAAGGGATGTGTCAGGTATAATTCCCAGTTTTTGGCATGAGATATGGAAGGTGGGTGGTTTTGGTCACTGAGATTGAGCATATGGGGATAGAACTGATGATAGATTCAGTTTTAGGTATATTGAATTTGGGGTGTTTGTAGGTCATCCAAGTGGAGATACCTATTAGGCATTTGGGAATGGATGTCAGGAAAAAGGTCTAGGTTCAAGATCACAGATTTGGAACTCATTAACATGTATGCAGTAATAGAAGTTAGGGGAGTGTGTGGGATTACTTTGGAAGAATGTGTAGAGTGAGAAGAGGGCCTGTACCAGAACTTGTGGCACACTAACATTTAAGGGGCAGGAGAAGGGAAAGGATGCACAAAGAAAACCATGAAGGAACAGATGGAAAATTGGGAGACGGATGGCAAAGAAACCAAGGGGAGAGATAGTTACAGGTATGTTGGAGTGGTCAACAGTGTCAGGTATAGTGAAATGCTGTAGTGAGTTCAAATAAGGTCTGAAAAGTGTCCTCTGAATTAAGGACACTTAATTAAGGAAGTCATTAGAAATAGCAAATATCATTGTGTTTTAAACCTTAGCTGAAGAGAAGGAAACTGGTCATAAAGGAGGTGTTCGTTTTGGATTTGGTGGGTGTTTTAAAAAGGTAGTGAATATAGTATTTTCACATTTTGACAAAAAGCAGCAGTGGGCAGGGTGCAGTTAAAAGGAAAAGAAAAAAGGAATGATAGGCATGGCTAGGTAATGACAATGGAAGGCAGAGCACAAACTCAAGGGTTAAGCTTGGATGGGACAGACATGTGGAAGGATGGGTGTGCATAGGTTGTTTATTTTGGGGTATTTTAGGCATTAGATTATTTTCTCAGAAGAGGCAAGATCTCTAGCAATGTTTGAATTCATTCAAGGTGTTTGGGGGCATTGAATATGAAATACAAAACTAGGAAAATATAATGGATATTATCAAGTTAGCTGTCAGGGCAGAGTCAGAGTCCTGCCCTTCTAAAGCAGGTATAGTTTTTCACCCAGTTAACTCTTTTTGTTGTTGTTCTTTTAGTATGTATGAAATAATGTGGTGAGTGGATGGTATACATTTGATTATTATTTTCTAGAGCTACCTAAATTTCTTGATAACAGAGCTGTGGTTATGAAAAGGCAATGTGGCAAAAGTGCCATCAAACTATGGCTCATTATAATGAGAAAATGAAGTTTGGGGAAGCATGTGCAGTATTTATTTGAAGGAGAATAGTGTAGATTTGAGAAGCATGAAAGTAAATGTCAAATCTTTTCTCTCATCCTAAAAGCCTTTTTTTTTTTTTTTTTGGATACTAGGTAAAAGCTGCTGAAACACGTCAAGAGCCAAAGGAGTTCAGATTGCCGAAAGGCCATCACTTTGATATGAATATTAACAACATTCCCAAAGGCAAAATTTCCGTTGTAGAGGCATTGACACTTCTCAATAATAATAAACTTTATCCAGAAACATGGACTGCTGAGAAAATAGCACAAGAATACCATTTAGAACGGAAAGATGTAAATTCCCTTCTCAAATATTTTATTACTTTTGAAGTCAAAGTCTTCCCTCCTAAAGACAAGAAAGCCATACGTTCAAAATGAAGAATATCAAGAAATTACTTTTCCTATGTGTACTCCCCATCCCCATGTCCTGTATATTTCCTCATTTTTAGCATACTATATAAATTACCAAGTGATTTATAATGCTCCCTACTTGTGAGAGCATACTATTTATTGAATTGTGCTGGCTTTTCAGGATTGCTCATAGAGTGTATTTTGTTTTCTTTTAAGTTTTAATTTGCTTTAGGCATAGTTTATATGTATATGTCAGCATGTCTAATCAGCACATCTATAAATTTATTATAAATAAAACAATATGTTATTTTAGGCATATCATATCAGCTTTTAAGTTGGTTATATGGCCCCTTGGAAAATGTCCTGAATCTGTCATCTAACATTCAAAGTTTCACCTTACAGTTTAGGTGGTTACTTCATTCTTCCTTTGAATAGTGAAAGTAAGAGCTTTCCTGACTCTTAAGACTGTAGCATTTTCTTGTCGGGAAAGAGAGGCTCAACAGTGAGGTAGAATGATAGTATTTCTCAAATAAAGGCAGACAATGGACTGGGTACAAAATCAGTAAAAAATACATTTTTATTCCTACTCCAAGAAATAGGAATTAGCAAAGATTTCCTTTGTTTTGAGTTGGTTTTAAGTATGGAATAACTGTCTTTAAGAGTATAAAAAGTAATTAGTGGTGTTTATAAAATGTGAGCAATTCCTGCTTTAATGAACAAATAGGTAAGTTTAAAAGCTTTCAGAGAGGCAGGCACTATTTGAAACTGTCTGAAAAAATAATTTTTCTCTGGATTTAATATAGAAGTACGAGAACATTTTAAAAAATAGTTGAAGAATCATGGTAAAGAAATTTGGTGATCAAATATATATATTTTCTGATTTTAATGTTGGTTGAGAGAAGGAAAAAAAATAGCAAGTAGAAGCATAGAAAGTGATTATTGGAAGGGACTTGGGAAATTGCTGCTTCAGCCATTTAACAAACTCAGGAGTACAACATGTACCAGTACCAGGATCTTGAGCGAGATTGTGTGAGTTTAGCTCTGCCCAATATATTACTATCTGTGGCCTCTTGGATAGACTAACCTTTCTGAGACTGAGTTTTTTCTACAAAATGAGCATGATACTGAATTATTTAAGGGTTATAGTGAAGATAAATAATAAAGGACTACAAAGGACTAAGCAAATATGAATTATTTTTTGCAGTTGAGAAATAGGTGCTTGGGGAGGATACATGACCTAAGATTCTATAATTTATGACACAGCCAGGCCCAGAATTTAGTTTTTCAGTATCCTAGTGGTGTGTTTGTGTTTTTGGGTTTTTTTTGTTACGCCAAAAAGAAGCACATACCAAAAAGGCAGAAGGTACAAGTTGTGGGAATATTGGAGTTATCAGTGTGCTTCTGAAGGAAGGTAAGCATCACTACTTCCCAGAGGTTCCCCCCAGAAATGATATAGTGGATGCTGAGAAATGAAGCATTTGTAGTAATGTTGAGAAGAGAAAAATGGACTGAGATGGGAAATTTGTAAGCTTTTCAAATGCAGTTTCATTATGTGAATAAATTATACCTAGTTAATTTTGGTTCAATATAGTAGTTCTTTTAAGAAAACATGAAATAACTCTAGTCAAGATAAAATTGCATTTTAAAACTCCTATAAATCAGTCAGAACTTTTCCTTTATCACGTAAAGGTCAATACTTCAATCACTAGTACTGCTATTTCTGAGCCATCTTCCCTATTTATAATTAATCTACATTGTGCGGTTAGGCAGCTGTAAGTATGACTACTGTTATATGGTGTCAGATGATAAAGTATAATATTTCCCATATCATTCATTAGCATACAGTACTGCTTTTTGTTATGCATAGGAGAGCACTTGGGTAGCAGTATCACAGAAAGTGCATGGGACTGAGATGCAGAGAGCCTAGGTTTAGATCTCAGCATCACCACTTGCCATGCCATCTTCAAATTGTTCTCAACTTAAAACAGGTAACAATGGCTAACATTTTAAAAGTAATTACTGTACCAGGCACTGATCTAGGTGTTTTACATGTATTAGCTTGTTTTCTATTTACCACAGATACGAGAATAAGTACTATTAGCCACATTTTACTGGGAAAATTGAAACAGCTTCAGTAAATTTTCAAAAATTACTTAGTGTTGAAGCCTGGATTTAAACCCTGTTCGGTTATTTTCAGAACCTTGTGCTCCTAACTGCTACACTATGTTGCCTTTCTGTAAGATTATGAGAATTAAGTGAGATAGCGTGCAAAGTATCTGGGATGCATGAGGCCAGGACTGGTCAGTGCTCACTGTACAAGAGAATCACCTGTGGAGTTCTGGGCTCTCTGCTATGAGAGGCTGGTTTAGTAAGTTTGGGACACTCCTGGGTTAATGGCCTCTTCAGGGATGGTTTTTAAAAATATTTAATGACTGGTGGCCCCAGGACTGTCTAAACTGTGTACCGATCTTTTGTGTGGGTTGAATATCAGCATTGTCTGTGCCTAAGGTTTATTGTGGAAGAAGATGAACAGAGAATAGACAGAAGGGTGGCTTTCAAGGAGTTTGAAGGAAGGAAGCTTTCTGGGTGATGAAGGAGGGAAGGAGGAAAGAATTCCTGGAGATGAAAAGATTTGGGATTACCAGGGTCAGAAGAGAAAGGAGGAAGGTTAATAGGCTGGGCAGGAGGACTGGGATCCAGGCAGCTGACAGAGGAAAATCTGCCCAAGAAGAGAGGCCTGCTGAAGGAAAGTGGGTGGATCTGGCAAAGTTCTACCTTGAATAGACAGGGTGACCATATAATTTATTGTCCAAACTGGGGCACTTTTGAGAGTGAAAGGGGGTACTAATTACATTAAAATAGTAGGGACAACAGGCGTAAACTAGAATGTCCTGGACAAACTAGGTTTGATCATTGATCATTTTAACCACAAAAGGCACTGTTGGAGGACTTGAAGGCCACCTTGGAATGTGACCCTCTTAGTGCCAATTTGTTGACATTAAGCACCTCACCTTCACTCAGGAAGTCCTGTCTGTGCCAGAGGGCTTTGCTTTGTCCCCCAAATACTTGTGCATGGGCATCCCCTTCTGCCTATTTACTCAATGCCCTCAAACACCCATAATACCAAGAAAAGGAGAGTAGTGGTGTGAGGAGGCTTCTGTATCCATACTTGCAGGTATTGAACTGAAGTAGCTCAAAGCACCCTGAATTGGAGCTGTACTTAAAGATAGTGTGTTGGGTACAAATTGAAAATACACAAGAAATGAGCAGGTATACAGGATTAGAATGGTTTTCTGCACCTCAAATAACCATCACTCATTGCTCAATAGCTACTCTTATTTCTCCTGACAAAGACCAATCTATGGAACAGTTTGAGAGAAGAAATGTCTATCCAATTGTTTAATTAGATGTTCCATTTCTTCTGCTTCAGGAGTGATAGGAGGGGATTACTTGTTAGGAGAAATGAAATATCAGAAGCACTTGAAGCACTTACTGGGTCTAAATCCCTATATAAAAAAACAAAGCTTTAAATTCAGAGCATTTGGGTCACTAATTGCATGGACTCCCCATGCCTTTTTTTTGCCACTGGCAGTGCCCCCAACAATAGAACTATGTTTTGGGAGCACATGTAAATAGAATTGTAGAACAGGGACTCACTAGTCAGAAGAACAGAATCCTGAGCAGAGTTAAGAGTTGTGAGCATATTGATGTTCTGAAGTGTATAGTAGATAACACCAAAATTGCTTCCTCCTTTGCTTCCTGTGAGGAAAAAGGAAACAGGGAAGTCATTGTAAAGGTGAGTAATTTGGGGACAAAAATTTAGTCAAAATGGGATAAGGCAGTACCTGGAACTGAGAAGTAATCCCTGAGATGAAATGGATAACAGCACAGTCTTGATGAGCAGGAAAATTTCTTGGTTGCGTGAGAGAATATGTCCTTTGGAAAGGTTAGAGAAGAAAGTCACCTGAGTGACATTGGACTCTGCTTATGGCTCCAAAGCAAGCAAACTACTAAAATGATTTATGATTGATTAGTGACATCCACGTGTGGAAAACAGAGGGGCCATTGAGGAAAAATATAGCAATTTCTAAAATAAACTTCAGGCCTTTTTCTATTTCCAGAAGAATAAATATTGATAAAATTTAATACATATATGTTTGGTAGTAAAAATTCCATTTAGAGTTAATGATATTTGAGCAATTTTGCCATTTTAGTGTACTTTGGGTGTATTTTATATGGGAAATAACAGCCCAATTTTTCTTTAAATGTCTTGCTGCGTTTCAAAGTAAGCGTAATATACATCACCCAATACTTAACTATATAATGAAGATTATTATTTTTATTTTAGAATTATCTATAATTCCCTTAAATTTTTCAATGACACTTGTTACATAACAGCATATTTTGCATGTTTTTGTGTAATACACTTTTACTTTTTTTTTCTTGTTGAGACAAGGTCTCCCTCTGTTGTCTGGGCTAGAGTGCAGTGGTGTGATCATAGCTCACTGCAAGCTCAAACTCCTGGGCTCAAGCGATCCTCCCGCTTCAGTCTCCCAAGTAGCTGGAACTACAGGTGCACGCCACCACATGTGGCTAATTTTTAATTTTTTGTGGAAACGGGGTCTTAGTATATTGCCCAGGCTGGTTTTGAACTCCTGGCCTTAAATGATCCTCCCACCTCAGCCTCCTAAAGTGCCAGAATTACAGATGTAAACCACCATGCCCAGCCTACTTTTCTTTTAATTAATTTGTTTTCAATATATGATGTTATAGTTTAACATGTCTTTATATGGGTTGGTGAGTATATAAACATTATGCTTTTTAATTACACATGTAAGAAACAATACAAATGGGCTCCTATTCTTTAGATTATTTTTAGTGTAGGGAGATCCTTGCATAGAGCCATTGCATATTCAACTCTGATTGACTTTATTTATTCCTCCTAAGGCCATTAACCATTCATTATTCAGTGTCAGCCTTCCTGCTCCTGGTACTGGTCCAGAACTGATGCTATTGGTTCAGATAATGAGCTTAGAAATGTGGAAGAGCCATTTAAAATGTGCCTCACAGAAGGAAAGGAGAAAGATGGGGGGGGGAGAGAGAGATATTTTGCTTTACAAATATTCCAGAAATACTACAACATCACTAAAGCAAAAGAGTACCTTTTCTCCTCTCAAGTTATTTTTGGGTTATATCTTTTTCTCTTTTTCTTTTGTCGCTGGCCCTGTTGCTTCTGGAGGAATAGCAAAAGGACAGATAGAAGATTTTTAAAAGACCAGATTTAAGAGATTCTAAAGCCTCAAAACAACATTTTTTTTTTTTTTTTTTTTGAGGCAGAGTCTTGCTCTGTCGCCCTGGCTAGAGTGCAGTGGCATCATCATAGCTCGCTGCAATCACAAACTCCTGGGCTCAAGGGGTCCTCCTGCCTCAGCCTCTCAAGTAACTGGAACTACAGGCACATGCCACCACACCTGGCTATTTTTTTTCTATTTTTGGTAGAGACGGGGGTCTTGCGCTTGCTCAGGCTGGTCTTGAACTCCTGACCTTAAGAAATCCTCCCACCTCAGCCTCCCAGAGTGCTAGGATTACAGGCATGAGCCACTGTGCCTGGCCTCAAAACAACATTCTTAATGAAGCTTTTAAGTATTTAGGTCGTCACATTCTATTTTTTAAAAGACCCACTTCTAAGTAGGTCAAATGTGCAGCCCATTTCTGAATGTAGATATGAGATTAATAGCATGATTTTTTTTAACTTTCTCTGCTTGCTCAAGTAATTTATTAAGCAAAAAGAAGACAAACATTTAAACTTTACTTAACAGCTTTTTAAAAGACAAGTAGCTTTTCAAATCATTTTCTCAAATCAATAATATTGCCAGTTATTCATCACAAATATTTATTGATCTATCAGCTATGTGCCAGGAACTTACCTAGAAGCTGGGGATACAGCAGGGAAGATAACAAAGTCCTAAGTCTCATGGAGATTATGATTTTGTAGTGTTAGCTGCTGTTCAGTTATCTATTGCTCTATAACCATCTCAAAACCTCATAGCTTAACAATTCATTATTATCTCTCATGGTTCTACAGATTGTTCAGCTGGGAACTCATCTGTGTGGTTTTCCTTTGGGATCGCTCATATAGTTGCAGCTGAGGCAGGTGTCATTTGAAGGCTCAATTGGGCTGAACATTCAAGATAGCCTAGTCTTATGGCAGCATTTGATGCTGTTTGTTGGCTGTGAGTTCAGCTAAGGCTGTAGATCAGAGTATCTATAGGCAGCCTGTTCATATGGCACAGGCTTCTTATAGCGTAGTGACTGCCTGCATTCCAAAAACAAATGTTGCAGGACAAATAAAGTGGAACTGTCAGCTACTTAAGGTGTGGGCCCAGAAATTGGCAGAGGATCACTTTTTTATTTGTCAGAGCAGTCACACAACTTGCCTTGATTCAAGGGTAGGGGACATAGACCACACCTCTCTGTGGGAAAAGTGTCAAAGAACTTGTGCCCATCTTTCCCCTTTGTAGTGCATCATATTGGGAAATGCATGATGTTATTTTTCTCATTTTGATGGTGTTAACTTTGATAGCTTGGTTAAGGTGGTATCTGCCAGATTTTCACTGTAAAATTATTACTTTTTTCTCTTGTAATTAGTAAGTTATTGATCAGTAAAGGACATGAGAAGTTCTGGAAGTGTTCTCTATCTTGATCTGGGTGGATGTTGCATTAGTATATGCAAATACATCAAGTTGTGCATTTCAGAATAAAGCATTCTACATACTTTAGTACATTGTGTTTAATACCTTAATTGAAAAGAAAAAAATTAAAAAATAAAATTCACCATCTTCACCTTCATAACTTGCCCTGTTGTACTTCTTTGGTGGTTTTGACAGTGATTCTACTCATCTCCCAATTGAAAAGACTATAAAACTCAGACACTCTTGACTATTCTCTAATTTATCCTCACCCTCAGCTTCCTACCACAGAGATGACTCTTTGTAATTCATTTTTCAACTGGCACTCAGGCTAATCTTTCCCAAAGAATGTAAATCTGAAAGTGCTGTTCACCTGCTTTAAATTCATTCCATCATCCTTAGGATAAAATCCAAGTTTCTTAAATTATAAGGAACTCCATGCCTGCTTAATCTCTCCAAACTCATCTGTCATGACTTTCTCAATGTGAACTCTAGCTTTCCTAAGTTTCCTATTGATACATGTATTTACCTATGGCCTAAAATGCAAAATAACACTTCAGAGGTTTATTGAATGGTAATTTAGTTCAATTCTAGTTAATGAATATTACTGAGTATTAATTGGGTGCAAAGCTCTGAGCTAGGTAAGAGTTATGATAAAGAATAAACATAGCCCTTGCTCATAAGAGAAGTATGCAGATTACCCTACTACAGGGCAAAATCTAATAAGTGCCCTAAGAAGTATAAACACAATGCAGTGGGGATTCAAAGGTGTGAGAGATGAGAGCCCTGTTGAGCAGGTCTTATTTGTCTTAATTAATGCTATTGTCCCAAGGAGAATGAAGCTGCCATTTAAGGGGAAAAAATCATTTAAAAGTAATTAGTTCACCAAAGAATTCAGGTTCCCAGCAAGCCCAGTCCTTTTGTGTGAATGCTGTATTTGGTGACTGCTCACAGGTCTTCCACTCCCTGGGAACACACAGAAGTTTCTTGAGAGGCTATTATAATCATTCGCCTTTTGTGTGGTTTTGATTTTCCTTTGCTGGTAGATAGTGTTTGCATTTTTATTTTCTCCTTGCAGAGCATTGCTGTGGCTGGTGCAGTGGGGGCTGAGACCCCACTGTGATGCCTGCTATGGGGCTTTGTGCAGAGCCTGTTATCCTCTGAGAGCTCTCTTTAACATTTATGGGGAAGGTGTGACCTCTGTTGATGTCTTAGAACTTCACATTTCATTAGACACCTAATGTCCCTTTTACACCTAGTATTTATACTTGTGTACATTAGAATCCTTTGATTATATAGCTGGTATAGAAGTGCTAACTATATTAGCTTGCTCAGGCTGCATAATGAAATACCACAGACTGGGTGGCTTAAACAACAGAAATTTATTTTCTTACAGTTCTGGAGATTGGAAGTCTAAGATCAAGGCGTTGGCAGAGTTGGTTTCTTCTGAGGCCTGTCACCTTGACTTGTAGATGGTGGTGTGGGGCGCAAGTGCCGCAGCCAGCAAGAGTACTGAAGCGGGTTCCGGTGATGGGAAGAAGAGGCGAGCAGCAGCAGGCAAATGAGACATACTGATTATCATCAGTGGGTAGCAGCAACTGTAGCAGCAAGCAAGTGCAGGGAGCGCAAGTAACATGGCAAGCACTTGCAACATTGTTCTTGGAGGAGGGCGCAAATGCCTCCCTGTGCCACCATTAAGAGGTCCAGGTCTCCGCGGTTTTGTAAAACAGCAGCAGCTAGTGAGCCTACCTGATCTTGGAGATTGACAAGTTGTTTAGAAATGTCTATGGGACTGGCAGAAATTTGTTTGGATAGGTGGCTGAATTCTGTTAGGGAAATCCCTAATCCTGCTGTTCCTGCCTCCACCCCGGTAGCAACTCCCAGGGTGGCCAAGAGGGGGACAAGTTGTATGGCCCTGAGAGCTCTAGTCCTTATCTTAGCATGGAGTGGCACAGGGATGGGAGTGTCAAGTGGGACAAAATAAATGGAAGGGGATAAGAAAATTAGTGTACAGGAACCTGTCCAGTTGGTGAGGAGACATAAAAAGGCTGAAGTCCCACAGAGCCAGAATACGCCTTCAGTGTAATCAATATAAGGAAAGAGTTCGAAAGTGATTAGTGGGCCAAAGCGTTTTCTGGGTGAGTGTCTTGTGCTCTGGGATGTTGACCAGAGGTGGAGGCTGTGTCCTAAGGAGGCTGCCAAAAAAGAGGTAAGGATATTAGGAGGGAGAGGAGGGTTTTCAGAGGTGAAATGTAGCCTGTATGGGTCTAGGAATAGATGGACAGTTTTGTTAAATGTAGAGACCCATGAACACTTGCCCTGATCTGTTAATTGGAAGAAGTCTGACTTGCAAGTTAGGGGCCTAGTGTCCCATCCCATACAATAGTGGGAGGAGTGGTCTGAAATATTTCCGGAAAAGATAGGAAAGTCAGTAAGTCGGACCTGCTCACATTGGCGATATGTTTTGCCATATGGAACCTGCCAGTCTCTATGTGACTGAGGTGGGGATATGATGATGGTACTGTTGCAGCTTCCCTCAGGGAGGATCTCCACTGTAGTGGATTGTATAAAGGTTGTCTAGATATACAAAGGGGGGCCTGAAAAGCTATGGTTAGTCCCGTTTGAGTTGGTCCCTGAACTAATTGCTGAGGGGGTTTTATGGTATTAAGATCACCTTCAAGGCCATTGACCTGGTGTAGGGCTGGGGCGCCAAGTGAAAATATTCCGGTCTGGAGGGAGGTCTGGGCCATGTAGGCCTCATGTCGGATTTCCCTGAAGTGCATGCCCCCTCGCCATCACCCGTTTATTGGGAGGAGTGGGCATGCAAGACTGGCTGTTTGGGAGAGGTGAAGGCATATCCAGCATGGGAGTTTTAAAGTTGAATTATATTTTTCTAGCAAAGAGCCTGCAAGGGAGATGGTCATTTAAGTAAGGGGGGAGTGTTGAGGGAAAAGTAGGAATAGGGAGGAAAAAGAGAAAAAGAGGAATTGAAAGGGAGAGTATCCAGAAAAGGTGCCCTGTTAGCATAGTTCTTCTATCAGTGAAATGCATTCTAAGGGAGATGTTACACTGTGATAGGGCGAGTACCACAACCAATCAGTGAAATGATCTCTCAAAAAATTTTCAAAGGTGAGGAGAGAGAGAGACATAAGGCTATGCAGGAATATCCGTGCCTGCTTCTTCCAGTATGTCAGGGAGGCACGTGGGACTTTCCTTATTAGGTTTCCTTATTAGGTGTAGGGAAGTGGGTCCTGTAATGGAACAAGAAAATAGGGGGTCTGAATCTTGAGGGCTTGGGTCTGAGTCCTGTGGGTCCAGTGCCCTTTTTAAGGAAGAGAAGTGATACCAATGGGGATGTCCCTTTGATTTCGCAGCTGTGGGTGTGGCCAGAATGACTTGGTATGGACCCTCCCATTTGGGTTTAAGAGGAACTGCTGAAATTTTAACCCAGGCCCAATCTCCAGTTTGTAGGGTAGGCGGTGTCTGGGCAGAGTGGGGAGCCAGGAGGTGTGACTGGATGTGTTCCCAGAGGTGAGACCGAAAGCCTTGAAGTGAAGGAGTGGCCAGAGATGGCAGAAATTTGGGGAAGTCTTTTGTACTTGGGAAAAAGAGGGAAAAAGGATGCCCGTACATAGCCTCAAAAGGACTGATCATAAGGGGCTTGCGGGGAATCACTCTGACTTTAAAGAGGGCCAAGGGCAAGAGTGAAAGCCAATCTCTGAGTTTGCGTGGAATATTTGGTGAGAAGGTTTTTTAGGATTCCATTCATCTGCTCCACTTTTCCAGATCAGCGGTGTTTAAGGGATGTGGAAGTTCCAAGTGATGTTTAAGGCTGAAGCAAGATTTTGAGTAACCTGAGAGATGAATTCAGGTCCATTGTCAGACTGCAGGGAGGTGGGAAACCAAATCTGGGAATAATATCATGTAAGAGCTTGTGGGTAACAGTGGAGGCCCATTTGTTGGTGGTAGGAAAAGCCTCTACCCATCCTGAAAATGTGTCAATGAACACTAGAAGATAACGTGTTTTCTGGATAGGGGGCATCTGAGTGAAATCGACTGGCTAATCCTGTCCAGGTAGTGAGCCCCTGACTTGGTGGGTGGGGAAAGGGGGAGGCCGGATGTTGGATTGGGTAGAGGTGGTTTGACAAATATTACTTTCCTTGGTAAGAGTTTGAAGTAATTCCTTGTGTTGAGGTAAAAGGTGAATATGAGTGGTGAGAAAGTGTTGAAGCAGAACTGGACCTGCATGAAAGAGACAGTGAAGGTGTTTGAGGAGAGGGAGGGCAGAGTTAATGGGGAGGACTAGCTTATGATTCTTATACCAATATGGATTTTTAAAATGTGCTCCCTCCTCGAGTTTTTCAATTTGTGGTTGAGTGTATTGTGGATTGTCTTCACCAATCATAGGGAAAATATAATGAGGGATAGCCTGATGTGAGGCGGCCTGTTTGGCCCAAAAGTCAGCCTCTCAATTGCCTGTGGAAGTATAGCTTAGGTCTTTTTGGTGGCCCTTACAATGGACGAGGGAGGCTTGATCAGGGAGTAAGGCAGCCTGAAGGAGGGAACTAATTAATTTGCCATTAATAATAGGAGAGCCTATTGCGCTTAAGAAACCTCGTTCTGTCTATATTTGGGCATTGGAATGTAGCATGTTGTAGGCGTATTTAGAGGCTGTATAGATGTTAATCTTTTTGCCTTTGCCAAGGTTAGAGCCTGAGTTAACGGCAATTAGTTCTGCTTGTTGGGAAGTTGTACCTGGGGGCAAAGAGGATGCTTTGATGATCTGTCTTGAAATTGTTGCCCCGTGTTAGGGTCCTGGAAGGCCTGGACAATGGCGTATCCCACCGAGAGGGGCGGTGCTTTAGTAGCACTGCTATCTAGGAACCAGTCAGGGGCGCCTGGTATGGGGTTGGGCCGATGTGGTGCAAGGGAGTAAGGGAGTCATCAATAATATTGGAACAAGAATGAAAGTCTTCAGGATCGATTGAATGATTAGAGGGCATAAGAGTGGCTGGGTTAGGTGGCAAGCAGTGTTGGAAGGAAATGGAGGGTTGTATCAGGGTGGCATGAAGAGTTTGAATCCTAGAAGGAGAGACAAAGGAAAGAGCTCTCTGACTTAACATATCCTGGAGGTTGTGGGAGGAAAAAATTACTAGGGGCTCATAGAAAGTCATCTTTTGTGCTTCTGGGATAAGTAGAGAAGCAGAGGCTAGTACCTTTAAGCATAGTGGCCACCCCTGGTAAATGGGGTCTGATTGTTTTGAAAAATAAGCAATTGGTTGTATAGAATCTCCTACACACTGGGCCAGGATATAAATGGAAGGGCCTGGAAGGATTTGGAAGCCCCAACGCGGGGGTTGTTGGAGGGCCTGTTTGAGGGTCTTGATGGAGGTACACATATCAGGGGTAGGGAGAAGGGGTTCATGTAAGTTTCCCTTTGTAGCATTGTATAAGGGTTTGGCAATTAAGGTGAAATTAGGGATCCATATACGAAAATACCCTGTGAGGCCAAGAAAGGAGAGGAGATCTCTTTTTGTGGCAGGCAGGGATGTTTTTTGCACTGCCTCTTTTTGCTCTTTTGGGATTTCCCAGAGTTGGGGTGATATTAAAAACCAAAGGTAGTGTACTTTGGGAGACAAGAGTTGGGCCTTGTTTTGAGAGACCCGCTATCCACACTGGTCCAAGAAATTGAGAAGGGAAATAGTTTTATTCTGGCATTCTTGCTGGGAAGGGCTGCAGAGGAGGGGGTCATATACATATTGTAATAGAGAGCTAGGGGCTGGGGCAAAGCAGGTCAAATCAGCCTGTAAAGCTTGACCAAAATAATGGGGGCTGTCTCTGAACCCTTGAGGTAGAGCTGTCCAGGTCAATTGCCAGGACATATGTGAGTCAGGATCTGTCTAAGTAAATGTGAATAAAGGTTGAGAATCTCTATGGATGGGGATGGAAAAAAAGGCATCCTTTAAATCGAGAACGGAGAAAAGGGTGGCAGAAGAGGGTATTTGCAAAAGGAGGGTGTAGGGATTGGGCGCAACTGGGTATACTGGAATCACCACTGCATTTACTTGATGGAGAACTTGAACAAGGCAGTAGTTGCCATTTGGTTTTTTGACAGGAAGAATGGGGGTGTTATGAGGAGAGTGAATAGGGGTAAGGATACCTGTGGAGAGGAGGCAAGAAATAACAGGTTTTATGTCTCTCAGTCCTTGCGGACTGAGGGGATATTGAGGGACAGATATGTAGCAACTGGAGTCCTTCAGGAAAACCCACACAGGGTCATGACGACGGGCTACAACCGTATGGTCAGTGTCCCAGATTGATGGGTCAATTTCCGAAAGTAGAGTCTCCTCACTTTTTGGAAGGGGAGGGAGCTCCTGGCAAAGAAGTAAGTGTGGGGCTGGAGTGTGTTGCGGGAAGTGAATTTGTCTGCCCAGTTTATGGAGAAGATCCCTTCCTAATAAGGGAGTGGGACAATAGGGAATAACTAAAAAAGAATGTATAAAAGTGGTATTGAAAAAGGTACAATAAAGAGGGGGAGTTTAAAGTGGGGTTTCCTTGATACCCTTCATGTCAATTACAGAGATGGAGAAGCAGTGTATTGGGCCATGGCATTCAGTTAGAACAGATAAACTTGCCCCCGTATCCAGAAGAAATGAAACAGTCTTACTGGATACCGTCCCGATTACCCGAGGCTTGGTGGACACGCCGGACGTGGGGGCTGATGAGCCCAGGCAGCCTTAGTCCTCTGGTGTCAGCGCCAAGAGGGAGGAGAGCTCGTTAGAGGGAGGCCTGGGGGCCTCAGATGGTGTGCTTGAGAAGGGAAGGCGTCCCTGTTGAGGGCAGTCCATCTTCCAGTGGCCCCATTGGCCACACAATGGACACGGCTTAGAGGGTGGACCAGGATTAGGACAGGTTTTTGTCCAGTGTCCAGATGTGCCACACCAAAAGAAAGTGCCTGGGGGTTTTGGGGGATTCCCTTTTTAAGAGCTGTTTTGAGCCAGATTTTGGACAATGGAGGCAAGCTTCTGGTATTTTAAGCGAAGATGCTTTCCCCATGTTCCTCCTCCCTATTGTTAAAAACTTTGAAGGCCATGTCAAGGAGTTCTCGCTGTGGGGTCTGGGGTCCCTTCTCTAGTTTTTTCAATTTTTTGTGGATGTCAGGGGCAGACTGGGAGATAAAATGAAGGTGTAAGAGAGTCGGTCCTTCCGAGGATTTCGGGTTTAAATTGGTATATTTGGTCACGGCCTCCATCGAGATAAAAAGAGGGCAGGGTTTTCCTGTGGCCCCTGTGTGACCTCTGTAATCTTGTCCCAGTTTATAGCCTTATAGGCGTTTTTTGCCATGCCTGCTAAGAGGCAGGTCACCTTGTGATCTCGTGATCAGAGGCCGGGGTCACCCTGCTGATAGGTCCAATTTGGTTCTCGAGAGGGGACAGCCTCTGCCGCCACTGGGTTATGGCCGGACTGAAGACGTAGCTCATTGGCGTGAGCCTCGGCCGAACGCCAAATGAGTTCCTTTTTCTCCAGTGGTAGAGTGGAAGTTAGGGTGACGTATAAGTCATGCCAAGTTAGGCTGAAGGTTTGGGTGAGATATAAGAACTCCTGCCTATATTGTGTGGGGTTTTCTGAGAAGGAACCCAGTTGCTTTTTGATTTGGGAAAGGTCAGCCATGGTAGAAGGGACATGGACTCGCGCGATGCTGTCTACGCTCGCTACTTCCCGAAGGGGAAAAAGATGTGCGGGACCGGGGCCCGGCGAGTCCCGTCTTTAGATCGGGTGATGGGGGGAGACGGGCGGGGAGGGAGTGGGGGTGTCATGGTGTCAGGAGATGGTGGTTCGGGAGGGGAATGGGGAGCTGATGTGAGGGGAGAAGTAGAACGTCCTGATGCATAAGGAGGGGGTTCATCAGCAGGATCAAAGGGCGGACTAGAAGGAGGGTTTTCTCCCAATAAAAGAGCTTGGTGAGGGGAAGAATCCTGGCACAAGGACGGGTGTGAGTGGAGATAGAAAAAAGCCTGTGCATAGGGGACTTCTGACCATTTGCCATTCCTATTCAGGAAACTGTCCAGATCGGGAAGGATCTGATAATCAAATGTGCTATTTTCCAGCCATCGGTTATTGTTATCTAATTTATATTGGGGCCATGCCGTATTACAAAAGAAAATGAGGCGTTTCTTTTTAAGGTCGCCCTGTAGGCCCAGTTTTGAGAGGTTAAGAAGACCCCCACAGGGGAGGATGGGGGAATGGCAAGGTGCCTGAGCCCATGGTGAAGTTAGGCGAAGGTGTCTCCCTGACTCTGAAAGGTGTCCCCCTCCGAGGAGTGACAGCCTGAAGTGAACCTCCAGAGAAGCGGCGAAAGGAGGCGGCTGAGAATCAGGCGTCCCCGAGTTCTCAAGTCGCGACTGAGGGTCCCGAAAATTCCCTGGGAATGTAGGGACGGCCGAATCCCGCCCCCCAGGTCCCGTGGGGACGAGGTAGAAGGCCACTTCTTACCCATGCTCAGGCAAATCGTTCGGCTGTTGGGTGTTTGAGAAGGAATCGGCAAATGGCCTCTTGCCGCCGAAGCCAGGAAGGTGAAAGAGAGAGAAAAGGGAGGAGAGACGAGAAGAATCCGGAAACCTTGTAACTGGCAGGTCAGTATAAACCCCCGGCTTGGACCTGACCTGAAGGAACTCGTCTGAGAGCTGGGGCGGACTGCCTTGTCCAGTAGAGGTTGAGGGTCTGGATATGGAAAAGGCAAGGGTCGGTCGGGCTGGGTGGCCGGACACCCTAGGATCCAGGAGTAAGCCCGAGCGAGCTGCCGCAGCCCACTGCTTCCTGGGTTGCAAAGAGGTCCGCTCCCGATGCCCGTTCCCAGCCAACACACCAAAATTTCAGGTAGAGGGAGAAAAGAATAGAGACAAAAGACGACTTCGGCAAACAAAGACAGGTTTTAATGATGAAACCTGAGAAAGGCCTCTGGCCAAAAGGACAGAGACCCCAGCTCTTACAGGCTGAGGGGTTTTAAGGGCTTTTGGAGGGGCATTACAGGGCTTGAGTGGGTAGAGCCTTTTGGCCGTTTTTCAATTCTCGATGGAGAACGGATGGTTATCTTGACAGGAGCAGATGTTTATCCCAAAGAGGAATTGTTAGATTTAGGAAGGGCAGATGTTTATCTTGAAGAGGAATTGTCAGATTTAGAAACTTCACCTTTAGAGAGGGGAGTGCTAGGGGAAGTGTTGATTAATGTCTGTGTGTGGAAAGAGGTCAGGAGGCAGTCTTGCATTCCATCCTCTCAAGTTGGCCATCTTCTCCCTGTGTCTTCACATGCCATGATCTTTCCTCTGAGTCTGCTTGTGTCCTAATCTTCTCTTCTTGTAAGGACACCAGTTATATTGAGTTAATGTTAATTAACTCTTTAAAGACCCTATCTCCAAATACAGTCACGTTCTGAGGAATGGAGCTTAGGACTTGAACATATGAATTTTGGAGGGGGATACGATGTAACAACAACTTATATCTGACTTTTGCCACATATAATTATTTTTTGAGGACAATAATTTGACCTTTGTGCATTTTTCACTGCATAAAGTTCAGGGTGGTTTATGCTGCAGTTGAGACTGAACATTTCTATTAATATTAATAATTGGGACTTCTGCCCACTGAAGCATTGTATGGCATTGGATGGTATTTTAGAATCAGGTCCAATTCCTTCATTTTGCAAGTTCAGGTATGGTGTCTAAAGTCATACAATTAAAAGCTGAGTCTGTTCCCCAATCCACAATTCAATGTTTCACCTATTTTGTATAATAATAATACTTAATATCCTGAAGATTATCTGGAGATACTGTGAAGAATTAGTTTCTCTTTTGTCAACAAATAAAATTATTAGTGGGTGTAGATTTTAGTTTATGGCTTCTAACTGTATTCTAGTGCTTTGAAAATGTCTGCAATCCATATTTAATACATATAATAATTATACATAAGTGCATTAAAGGTTATAGAGCATATTAGCAAGGTACATCTGGGTTCAAATATCAGCCTCCTCACCTATTGGAATGTTATTTAAACGTTCTCAATTTCACTCCCCCACCGACAAAGTTCTCCCACTATTTATAAAGCTGTGAAAATACATCAGAATAACAAGAAATAAGCATATGATCTTCATGATCTTCAGACTAAAACAAAACCACATTATCATAACAATGAAATTGCCCTACCATAATTGTGATAATGATTAAAAAAATTGATTTCTGGATCTATGAAACTTCTTTGTTCTTGCTATTATTATCTTCATAGCTTTGCAAACTTAAATTCTCTTTGTTTCAGGTGTGCCCCAGTTTATAAAAACTTTTATTACAATTTTGAAATTTTTTCAGAATTTATAGTATGGTTTATGAATACAAAATAAAGTGGCTTCATCTTCTGAGTGTCATCAATTAAAAGGAAAGAGCAGAATTCTGTAACAGAATATTTTAATTTAAAAGGAATGTGAAACTTGAATTGTAATGACTTACGACAGATAGATAGTATAAGATATAAGACATTGGAGAGAAGATTAATTCTTAATTATTTCACTTGATACATAGTGTAATTTAGTCAGACTCCATCACTTGGAATTTTATTATTTAATAGGACTAGACAGAAGCAGACTGTTTAAAAAGTGATCTCTAAGAAAGCACCTACTAAGCAAACTTAGTTTGAGACTACTGGGAACACATTTAACTTGTTCAGGGGAATAAATTGCTTTTAAAAACTCAAAATTGTTTTAAAGAATTTAGTATATTGCTATGTATTTGAGAAGATTATACTAATTACAAATGCATGATTATCTATTCTTTCCCCAGCTGGACTTCTATTTAGAAAGACGTGTATGTTTACACATCCTTGCTTGTCCTGTGAATTTACAAGGGCTAAAACTGCACTCCTTTAAAAATATTGTATGGCTCAGACTAGTCATTAGTGCAGTTTCCATTTTTGCTAGCTTTTCATATGGGAGATTTAATTCCAATGATCTAATTCCAATGATGGGAAATTTTCAGAAACTAATAATCTGTAGGAAACCCAAATGTAAAACCTTTTATTCCTTTGTAGAATACTATAAATATATGAACTATTGAGTTTATAATGATAACAGTGGTAATAATAATGACATTATTACCATGGCACTTATTTACAGTGTTTAATATTTGCTTGACATAGTGCTAAGTACCTTACTTACCTTATTTCATTTTATCCTCGAAATTACTCTACATGGTAGCTTCTTTTACTATCCCCAGTTTACAAGTGAGGAGACTGAATATTATAGTGCTGAGTACTTGCTTGACCCAAGGTCATGTTGGAAGTCAATGGAGGAGGGAACCCAGGTGTGGTTCCTCTCAAAACTCTGATCTTGGCCATGGTGGTGGGGCTGCCTCACCATTACTACACCTGTAATGCTCTACTTGTAATGCTCAGTTCCTAGTAAGCAAGACTCTTTTTAACTTTGAGGGAAGAAATGAATATGACCAATGCATACAGCAAAGATTCCCAGAGAGAGAAATTTCAAGATGGCTTCTACCATCACCTAAACCTCTTTACTTATATTTATAGTCATGTCCTGAAAGTAATAATGGTATATTACTCTTATTCTACTCTTTGTTAACAGCATTTGAAGTTTTCAAAACTATTTTTCCAGTTCTATCACTTACGCATTTGGTTTTAACAATTATATAGATATGTCACAGTGAATCTTACAAGGGAAGTGGTCATTGGGCTGGGCATAAAAGAAGAGATAGGAATTCACCATGGAGGAGAGTTTAGTAGAGGGGACAGCAAGTGTCAATACTTACAGGTGAGATAGAGAATGTGGAAATAGCCAGTCATTTTACTCTAATGTGGATCAATAGTTTGCCTTGCATTCTTTCATCCCACATCCCTCTAGCCTTTACCAAGGATTATGCCTTTGATTACTTTCACAGGCTTGTAGGACCTAGACTATCTTGTATTGCTGGAGCATCTCTTTCTATGTCAAGACTTTATGCAGTCTGGCCATTTGCCTCATCTTTGATGAGTCACTGCTGGCCTTTGAGGTGCACACTTATGGTTCTGTGTGGCATCTTTGGTGATGGGATGCTGATGGAGGCTTTCAAATGCTAACTAATTAGACCTCATATCTCAGGCATCTCAAGGGCTCAGAGAAGGAAGTTCAGCTCCCTAAATGAAACTCCTAAAGACAGGCACCAAAAGCTTTCTCTTCCTTTGACAACATCTTGTTATATTTCTTATGGCATGTTGGTGGTTGTGGTGAGAGTGAGGGAGAGGAGGCTGAGCATGGATGGTGGGGTGGAAGGTTCTGCTTTGAAGGGAGGGAAATAGTAGGCTCTAGCATCTTTTGCCAAAGCTCACTCTCATTAAATGGTCTTGGCTATCATGTTACCTATATCTGTGATGCTGGTGTATGTTCCGTATACAAGAAATACACTTAAGAATCCTAAAAAAGTAAGGAAAGGAATGTGACATTTGTGCTTGTTTTCTTCTAATAAGCCTCTGCCATCCCCTAAATCTCTTTGCTTATATTTATAACATGTCCTGAAAGCGATACTGGTATATTACTCTTATTCTACACTTTGTTAGCAACGTTTAAAGTTTTCAAAACTATGTCTCCAGTTCTATCACTTACGCATTTGCTTTTAACAATTATAATTAAAACACAAGTAAATATTTAACCATATTTGACCCTTACCATTTTTAAGGTGTCAGTTCAAATACTGTTTCTACTGACTTTTACTTCAAGCATAATTAATTAATCCTATTCGTTTGGTCTCATAGAGAGACCTAAGATTTTGACAAATGTTCATGCACCCCACTCCCCACCATATCTAACAATTTTGACTGAGAGGGCTTTGAGTGGCCAGGCATCATATGGGAACTTTCCTGGGCTTCTCTCCTTCCCAGCTGATTGTGATAGAATGTCTTTTTAAACAGACAGCCTATCAGTCAGAACTTGGAGGCCAGACAGTGCCCCTCCAAACAATTATAGGTATGAAAAATGAAAAAAACAACCTCCCCCCACCAACACTGTCTGCTATATTAATTTAGGATTTGAGAGGCAGGCAGGGGGATGGGTGGTTGGCCTAGATTTTGTTCTGGCCTATTTGAAACATCAAAGAATAAGACAAAACAATTGGATCCAATAGTATTAGAAACATCTTTGGTGAAAAAGTGAAGGTGGGGAAGCAAGCTAATTTATGCTTTATCTTCTAAAAACGTTCCTTCTCTATTGTCAGGAGAGAGAAGGAAGATAGGTCTCTTTTGAAAAGGAGGATAAGAAAAGTTGCCAAGAATTTGAAGAAAATGGTTTGAATTGTGTTTTTCCCTGGATCTTCAAGAATAATATTTGCATATATATTTTTACTTATTCTAAAAGTATTAATAAAAGAGGAAAGTGATAATTTTTGAGCTAGGGATGAAAATACAACTACAAAGTTTT
The DNA here is from genome assembly GCA_023783475.1 of Daubentonia madagascariensis. Taxonomy (NCBI): domain Eukaryota; kingdom Metazoa; phylum Chordata; class Mammalia; order Primates; family Daubentoniidae; genus Daubentonia; species Daubentonia madagascariensis. The sequence goes on along the minus strand of JAKFHU010002080.1, from coordinate 42,759,355 downwards.
TAAAAATGATGCAAATATCTGCAGCTGTCTTGATTTACTACCATTGTTATGGCAGAGGGGATGGAGAAGAGAGATTAAGCTATTTTCCTCTAGGACTCAAACTCCTCTCTTTCCCAGCAATCTATTTTCCCCTTTGCAAAATCCCAACTTCATGTTTATTTTTTTAACGTAGTATACAATTTAACAAATCATTTATCCTCACTCATCATTTTGTATACTTAGGACTTCATAAACATCTTGTTCTCAGAAGAATTCCAGAAGAAACTGAAGTCACAGAGGCTCATTTCCATGCTTTACCTCAGAACAACACAATAATATTACCTAGATATTTCTATTTTTACCCTATAATGAGGACACTCAGTCTAAAATTGCACACAGGCCTGAGCTGCTACATTTCTAGTTCACTTTAACCTGAATAAGGGCTTCAGATTTTCCTGAAATCGGATTCATGCAATGCCTTTTTCAAGGCAGTGCGTGGCTTCTTACCATCAGAATTCAATGTTTATTTCTCATTATAATGAAAAAGGCCCTCTGGCTGTCCAACCAGCTGTAATTTTTCACCAGTTCTGAATAAACATTTCAAACCCTAATGAGTCATTGTTGAATTTGATGAAGAAAATGGAATTAGAGACAGAGTAATTTACATCTGTGCTGGCCACCCATTAAAGTTTTTCAACAAATGTGGCTGAAGGAAAAAGATGTAAGGTAAAGAGATGGCTGTGGGTTTCAGATTGTGGAGAAATGGCTGAAAAAAATTGATATTACCCTGATGTATTCCTCTGTGAAAGGTATAGGCAAAGCTTCTGTTCTTGCTGGAGTGATTGGCTGGTGTTCAAACTTCCTACTCCATGGTAAGAAAACCTTCCATGAAGACGAGGATGAATCCCCAAAAGCAGGGCCTAAATTTCCAACCTAGAAGCTAACCCCACAGGATCCATCTCTGCCCTACATCCCAACCCCCTCCCATCCTTGAAAATGATGGGAGTTTTGGCCTGCAAGGAGGGCAAGCTGCAGAAGATGATTCCTGTATCGAAGAGGCCTGGGCTAGCATCCTCTCTAACCTGTGCCTCCATTTAAGACCCAGAAAGTGGTACCCTCCTTGGTTAGTCAAACCAGTTGGGGCAGAGACTCCTTTGCAGAGCACCAGTAAATTCAGAGCTCTTCTAGGTATTTTGAAAAATCCTTCTCTGTATCCAGCCTTTACTGCCTGAGCACTTGCTTGAGTATTGTCTACTGGAGTTTCCTGCAGTCCGCTTTTTATCCCCCTAAATCACAGGATGCATTTTTCTTAAATAATCAAATGAACATTCAACAAAATGAGTCAAGTTGTACAACTTTAGCTTTTGAGCTTTCCACACTTTCGAAGCTCTGGCCTTGGGACCGGAAAATGTCTTTCTTTGTTTGAAATTGTCTACTTGGCTCATAGTGGAATTTTGGCAAAGATCACGGAGCCTCACTATGAACAATGATGGCACAGTCAAGTGGGCTTCCACAAGAAAGGGGAAAAGGGAAGCTTGAATATCCACTTAGTAAATATAGGTTATGAAGTACAAAACCTTCTCACCATTCAACATTACTCCTTGGAGCAAGGCATGGTACCACATGTCTTCTCAGTTGCCAGTTTCCTTGCAGCTTCTGTGCCCTCTTAGAGAAGAGAAAATTATGCTTAATTTTATATTCACTGGTTGAATTTCTTCAACCACTTTAAATATCAGAACAGCATTCTTAACATAAACAGAAATGTTGTTTTGAACTGATTATTTAAATGAGTTTTTCACTTTCACAAACTGGAAATCTTTCAGGGGATTTTGTTTCCAAAAGAACTTTAAGAAAATACTAGCATAGATCTTTTATTAAAGTAAGATAAGTGATAAAGAACCAAATCTTTCTAAAATTGCAGATTATAAATCATCAGAAAAACTGATGGCTTATGCATATCAAATCTGTGCTTGAAAACATCTTTATATTGCCACAAGGCTGCAACTGGAATGCAGAGTAGGAAAAAATATGCAAAACATCGATGTTGAATGTGTAAAAATAATCAGCCTTTTTGACAGAAAAGCAAACCTGGTAACTGTATTTTTGCTTCTCCAGTAGACAACATTACCAGCCTTAGATGCTGAAAAAAGGCCCTTACATGATGGTTCCTAGCTAAAGAGAAGTCAGATTATTTTAAAAGATACTGACATTTATATAAGAAGCTGCTTTTGCTTAAAATGGCAATGCCTTGTTTTTAAATAATGATGTTAGGTTCTTGAAAATGATTTGATTCTTGTATCTGATGATACATGATAGGGCATGATGATTATAAAATCTAAGATAATGAGAGAAGAAAAGTGTATCCTCAAAGACCCTACAGGAAAAAGCACCAGATTGACCCTTTCAAATTTTTGCCTTTTTTTTTTTTTATAACATCTTATAATACTAGGGGATTCTGTTTCAGAACACTTGTCAGCATGCCACTTTATGTGTTGCTTTTGGGAAATTATAACTGCACCAGAGATCCCTATTGTGGGTGCTCGTTGTGCTTGCCCCTGTAGGGGAGAAGGATTTCATGAAGGTTAAAAAAAAAAAAAGAAAAAAAACCCTCTATGTATATGTGTTTTAGATCTTGGTGTTCCCCTCTTTGAACATAGAGTGGTCTTTTATATTTCTGCATTTCTCTAATATGGAACACAGAGAAACTGTGATCAGTCAATGATACTTGAATGAATGAATGAACACATTCAGACCATAGCATTTTTCCACATAGACAGAAGTCAGTGTATATCATACCTAGAATTGATATTAACACTTTTTTTTAAAAAGAAATCAATTCAAAGTGCTCCATTTAATTAAAAAAAAAAGTTTCAAAGGAAATGTAAGCTATGAGTTGTTTTTCTCTCATGTGTCTTCACAGTACAACTGCTTCTTAGTAAACATTACTCATTCTAGAGTAATATTGGAGGAACCAGATTGTGCAGGGCTTGATAAACCATGCTGAAGAGTTGGCACTTGATGCATTAGGCCCTGGGGAGCCCCCAATGGGTGCCGAACATCAAAGATGCCTGATGAGAGCAGTTGTGTACAGGACAATTGGGGCTGGGAAAGTGCTGGGAAACAGGGAGAATAGGTAAGAATTTATTTCCACTTGTCCAGGTATTGCAGGAATGAGAACTGGTCTTAGATAGCATCAGTAGAAATGGAGAAAAGATGGATCTTAGAGGTATTTTGAAAAATTATAAATGCCTTGAAGGCTAGAGTTTTGTTTTACTTTTCTCTGTGCCTTCCCCATCACACTAATGTCAGGGGCACTAAGAACCCAATAGACATACACTGGTGTAAATTGAACTCTGTGATAAGACATAGCAAATGAGGATTATAAAGCAATAATGCCTACAATGCCTATGGTGGGTCATTTGGGATGAACATTCAGTTATATTTTAAAAAATGATTCCAGTATACCAGTGAGTAGGAAAATGGTGATATCTTTAAGAGCTTTCATGGGTAAGGGTCGTAATTAAACACCAATTCTACACTTGCTTATGGTGCCTTCCAGCCTTTCCCAGACAGAATGTTTGGATTCCTTCTCTGAGCTCCATGGACACCGTTCACTAAGTATAGTATTGCATTTATCACATTGAATACCTATTAATTCACTCCTATTATAACTTCTTGAAGGTAGGGCCCTAATCATGATTTTTTTTTAAAAATTGAGGTATAATTATCATTCAGAAAGATGCACAAACTGTAAATGTACAGCTCAGTTACTTTCTACTTACATACATACCCAGGTAGCCACTACCTAGATCAAAATACAGAACATTCCAGTTGTTTCAGATCATTCCCTCCTGCTTCTTCTCAATCAATAATGCCTCAGCCCCACCCCTAACTTCTATTGCATGGATTAATTTTGCCTGTTCTTGAACTTCATATAAATGGACAGTCTTATATGCGTCTCTATGGGGACACATCCATTCATTTCTCTTGGGTATGTACCCAGGAGTAGAATTGCTGGGTCATAGGTAGGCATGTGTTTCACTTTATTAGAACCTGCCTTGTAGTTTTGCAAAGTGGTTGTAGCATTTTACTCCCTCACTGTTAATCCATTAATGAGTGTTGTGGTTGCTCCACAACCGCACCAAGACTTGGTATGGCCAGTCTTCTAATTTTAGTCATTTGGGTGGATAGATAATGTGCTTTTAATTTGTATTTCTCTGATGAGGAATGATGTTGACAACCTATTCATTTGCTCATAGGCCATTTGGATATCTTTTGCAAAGTGTCTCTTCAAGTGTTTTGTACATTTAAAAAATTAGATTGTCTTTTCTTATTAATTAATTATGTCGCTATTTGAATACACAATGTTCAGCATAGTGACTGGTAATTAACAAATATTTTCAAACGTTTGTTGAAAAAGACAATGAGAATAAATAAAACTGGCTTTATTTGTAAATTTTTCTTTGTCACTGACCACAGGAAATGGGTTGTGGAAGTAATTAGCTTCTACAGTCCATTTAAATTTGTTGGTTTTTGAAAATATCAAGATGTAAATTCTAAACACAGCTGGTTGTATTTGTGACAGAAGCACTTGTGATTTTACATTACCATTTTGGTTCATTCATGCATTTAAAGTACTCATTATCATAGTGTCTCTGGAAGCCCAGAAAGATTTTAGACTAGAATACCAATTGTAACATTATCTTCTGTTTTTCTTTTATCATGTTAATAAGATAGATTAGATGTGATGTCTAAAATGCAGGGTTTATTCTATTAGTTACATTTTTTATTTGATTTCTAGACTAGAAATGTGCTTTTTAATCCCTTGATGATACATGAGTTTTTTAAAATATGAAAAAAACTTTAAAGTTCAGATTTAAGGTTATTTTGTTTTAATAACTATTTTTCTAATTGTAAAGTAATAGGCACTCAATTTTGAATATTTAGAAAATATGGCAGTATAAAGAAAGAAAACTATTTTGATCAACTTCAGTTTCCCACTGGGAACATCTGGCTTTCTTTCTGTGTTTTGTATACATTCCTCTCTGTATGTGTGTATGCATGTGTGTATGTGTATACATATATGTAAATATGTGTGTGTGATCCGTGTAGCTGTATGTTTATTTTTGTAGTTCCAATTCAGTTTTCTCCTTTGGTAGATTTTGGGTCTCTTTGTATACATATGTGTATAAAGAGAAAAGTTTGTTGTCTTATGTCTCTGGTGTCTTATGTATAGCTCTTTGCTTCTTGTAGCAAACATGAAAACAAGCACTTAGTAATCGATCCTTTTCCACTATCTGTGCTTCTTTAGGAAGGACGACTGTGTCCATCTTTCCTGCCCTCTAGTACTTAACATCATACCTTGTGTATATAGCATCATACCATGTGTATAAAACTCATCAGATGTTAATTTACTAACAGGCCTTAAGACAGCTGCTGGCTCTGTTAGAGGCTTCTCCTTTGTGAGGAGGAGGCCAGATTCAGTGTACTAAATAACACGTGCACGATGCTGTATGAGCCCACGTAGAATGTAAGAAATTCATGGTTTGCTTCCACTCCTGAAGTTTTATAGACTCAGAAGCTCAAAAGGATCCTTAAAGATGTTCTCATTCAATTCTATGAGTCTGGGTAGATGAATTGCTGAGCTCTTTAGGATAGCCATGAATTCTCTTGAAATTTTTAAAATATGGAGACTATTGAAATATTTTACCAAATATACTCTTTGCCAAACATTATTTAATGGGTAGGTTTAATTAGTAATTTAGTTGTGTTTGAATAGCTCAATTTCAACTTCAACTCTGCTTACCTTAAAACAGATAATTATATTCCATATTTAGGTGGTAAGAAGGAAATGATAACAGAAAGCAGTATGCTGAATTTACAAAGTAAAGATGTTTATTCTCTAAATCTTGAATATACAAAATTGTAGCCCTGCAAATTAATGTGACATAATTTTAAAATATGAAAATTAAGTGTGATTTCATAAAATTTCACTTGTAGAGAAATAAACCTATAGATAATAAATAAGTATAAAAATAGTAATCTCTGATTTGGGTGTATTTTCCCTCAGACATTTTAGTATGAATAAATTCTTTGTGCCAAGCATGGTGGCTCATGCCTATAATCCCAGCAACTCTGAAGGCTGAGGCGGGAGGATCGCTTGCTTGAGGCCAGAAGTTCTGGACCAGCCTGGGCAACATAGCAAGACCCTACCTCCAAAAAAAATAAAAAATAAAATTAGCTGGGTGTGTTGGCACATGCTTGTAGTCTCAGCTATTTGGGAGGCTGAGGCAGGAGAATCACTTGAGCCCGGGAGTTGGGCACTGCAGTGAGCTATGATCTGGCCACTGCAATCCAGCCTGGACAACAGAGCAAGACCTTCTCTCTTAAAAAAAAAAAAAAAAGCTGTGTGTAATATGTACCTTCAAAATTACCATAAATTTTTTTTAGAATAAAATGAGATGTATGTGAATCAATCATGGAAATTTTACATGGATTTGCAATGTGTTTTTAACAATTTCAAAATGTTTAATACAAATTAAAATGCATCCTGATCTCAAACTTTCCTCTCAGGCAATAGATGGTGCCAGGTGTTAGGAAGATACCTCCTCCTTTATAATTGTCTCCCAAGAGTTTTCTATAAAGGGAGGATCTACTGAAATCCTTTAATAGGCCAGGATGGCTCTGGAAGATGGGCATATAACTTTTCCTATCCTATAACTTTTCTAGGCATTATAATGTTCAGGCTGTGGAATTTTTTGGCAGCGTTGCTATCAAGCAGGAGAACCCAGACACACTGTGGTATCAGGAATGCTAAGCCTGTGCATCACTACTGACCCCTTGCAGGGTAGAAGAATCCTGCTTTCTTTTCTTCTGCTGCCCCTCCCCCATGAGGTTATCAGTCCTTAAAAGGAAGAATTAAGCTTCTGAGTACAGAGTTCATCAACTGTATTTTTTACAATTGATTATTAGGTAGTAATTAGGCAAATATTTAGTTCCTACCCAATGTGGCATTGAAATCCTGCTTGCAAATTTAGTTCTTACATCTGAAATATCTTCTAACTGAATCTAAGAACACTCAAAAATTAGATAAGTGGGGTTAAAACAACTTCATACAGTATATTCCAACTTATTTCGTGTTAAGTATAGAGCATTAAAACATAATGTGCTTTTTGTAAGGAGATAGAATGTTTATATTGTTTACTCTTTTAAATGCATCCCTTTAAAAATATGATAAAATAGACACATTGTACAATTAATCCCCAATGTTCTCTTTCCTGTTATACCTTAGGTCTGTTGATCACTGCTTAGGAGACCTTGTTGGCCCCACGTGTCTTTAAAGTTGCCAATTAGCAGTTCTACACAGATGCAGCTTGTTACTAGCCACAAAAGAGGAATGCTATTTAAAAACAGGCAACTCGTTTCTTCTATGATTGTGCTGAAAACATGTAGGTAGAGCTATATGAAACAAATGATGGTTTCGGAGGTTGTTTAAATCATTGTAAAACTGAGAACCTTCGTTGCAAATTTTACTGTGCGCTTCAGTACCTGTCCTCTGAGTATAAACACCCTGGAGGCTGAAGGCGTTGTTTTGCTTCACTCAGTGCAAACTGCTTTGAGACTCTCTGACATCATTAAGCCAAATTTTAGTCCAGACGTTTTGTTCAGACCTAAACTCTGAATGACACTTGCTCAGTTGATTGAGAGGGGAGAATAACATCTGGGAACTACTCATAATGTAATACAAATACCCAAGTGTTAACTTGGGCTTTATTTTTCTGTGACATTAAATATGTATATATTTGATTATAGTGTATTGGATATATATTTATAATATATATGATATATATACATCAACTCTCAGTGTTTTACATTCTGCTGTAAAGATGTTATTTTTTTCTCCTTACCCGCTGGGGCTGGTTGATGGTGTCTCTGGTCTGAGGCATGTTTTATTTGAGAAGCGTGTGAATTCCTTTTCCTCCACATGTTCTTTCCTACTTTAACCTTCCACTTCCCACCTTCTATCTCCAAAGAAATATTTGCCTTCCTATTTGTAATCTTTGATGTTTTATTATTTTAATACTGTGAGTTTGAGTATGAACCTATACAAAAAAACTGTTGTCTGAAGAAAATAATACTGGACCAAATTTATAGAAGGCATATAAATCTAGAAAAATTTATTTAGAAACAAGCATTGTGTACCAAATCTTATGAAGAGAAGATCTAGCCACTGCCTCTAGGGATCATATAGTCTAATAGAAATAACAATATCAACAATAACAATGTTAACACTTACTGCATTCTTATTTTGTGTCAGACACAGTTTAGGGTACTTTACATTCATAATCTTCTAAGATAAATTCAATTATCCCCATTTTTCTGATGAAGAAATCAAGGCCCGGAGAGGTTAAATAACTAAGCTAAGATCACTCAGGTTAAATGGGACCCATGTCGGACAGATATTTGGACTGAATATGTCTGACTCAAAGCTGACATACATGAACCATGTATTAAAATAATTGTGCAAGGCATTGGGTGATTGAGTGTTCAGGTGTGTAGAAGAATATAAGAAAAGGGAAAACATTTCGAGATTTGGGTGGTCAGGAAAGTTCTGTGGAAAAGGTGAGCACTCTTAGAAATGGTAGGTTGAAAATGTGACGAAAAGGAGGCTTTGCAAGGGGAAAACTCATACCCTATACAGCTCTGTGCAGGCTGTTCCACATGGTGTCCATAAATACTCAGGGTCTTCATGTTTGCCAGTATCGTCCGAAAATAGAGCTTACAGCAAACACTGTGTTCCATTAACTGAGCCCCTGGGTGGCCTTATGTGTCAAAACCCAGTGGGTTTGGTCTGTGTTATACCATTGACTTAGAGCTTTTGGGGAAATGTTAGCATTAGTTTCAATTAGGGAATCTTATAATTTGTCAGAAACTTTATAATTTACTTATTTTCATGAAAATGACCTTGTTTTTTCCTAACAAATTAGGATGTGTGTTATTATCCTAATTTTACTAGTGAAGAAACTAAAGCTCAGAAAGATTTTATAAGAAAAGTATAATACCATATATTCTTTTTTACAGCTTTGTTTCCCTTAATATATCATTAGCATATTCTTATGTGAGTATTCTTTTACACTGTAATTTTAAATAGCTGCAAACATTTCTTCATATAGGTATGACAGTTGCCTTAAGCAGTATACTCCCATTAGACATGTAGATTTATGATATTCCTGTATTGCCAGTGGTGTGGGAAAATGTCTCTCCTATATTATGTATATTGTGGGTGGCAATACAAATTTGACAATGTCAATTATAATAAACATATGCATGTTCTTTGAACAAATGATTCTTCTTTTAGGAATTTATTCGTTAGAAATAATCGCACACCCACAACAGGAGCATTGTTTATATTTGAAGAAACACTGGGAATAACTTAAACATTCATAAACTAGAAGTTAGTTAGATCATGGTACATTCATACAATGCAATACTCTACAGCCATGAAAATGATCCAAATGTGCTGTCATGGAAAGCTATCTAAAGTATATTTTGAATAAAAATATCAGATTACAGAATAGTGTGAACCCATGTATTAAATATGTGAGTATAGATTTACATATGCATGAAACATGTCTAGAGTAATATAAACCAGATTATGAAAAATGATCTTTGGAAAGTTTATTGGATGGGTACATATATATATTGGGCAAGAAGTTAGAGGGACTTTCTATTTAAACAAGTGCCACAGTTTGGTACAGACAGACCTATTCTGCTTTGCTCCTGGCCCCTCAACATAGCTTGGCCCACATTCTAGTTGTGTTTCAGCTGCTTTGTGCAACCCATTCTACTGCTTTCTCTTTGCTCAATGGAGCTGCCCTTACCCTGGCATACCTCCTATTCCCTTCAAACACCCTCTTGTCCAACACTGTGAGCAAGACAGACTGAACTGTTCCCTCCAATTTCTCCCATCTCTCTCATTGCCTGCTTTTGCCTTTCCAACTAAGTAGTGATGTGGGAGATTTTTTCCCACCTGGTTTTCTGAGCGATCTCACTGCTGCCTTAGTGTGATGAGTTGCATATCCAGACTCTCCCGTTCTTTGATCTGGACCCACTGGCATTGTATCTGACAGATATCTCTTGAAATTTCTGGTAATTCAATGTCTCACTGCCAGTGCTGATGTATGCTTTGTCTCTGTTTTTACATTTCCTTAATTGTTTTGGTCTGGATCGGAAAGGGGAGAATTGTCTGTCTCTATTTACATTTCCATTTTTACTTGGAACTCACAGAGCAACTCAGCAATGAAGCCAGACCCAGGAGAGTGTATCAGGTAGAGGGAAAAGCACAAGTGAAGGCACAAAGTTTAGAAAGAACAGGGTACATTGAGGGAACTGCAGGTAAGTAGGCATGGCTTGAAGGAGTTGTTGCCTTCTCTTTATGTGTCCTTAAGCCATAATTACACCTCCCTCCACTACACACACACAGCCACCTTGTGCCCGTGGCAAACATCACCTATTAATTATGGAGGCAACCTCACAGTTCCTCTCAACAGAGTCAGTCCTCCAGCAGCCGTCATCTGTGAATATTGATATGTGACAGGAAGCTCATTTTCCATCCCAGCTTTAAGGTCTTCCTTGAGACCTCAGGTAGAGTCGGTCCCTGTCTTTGCAGTGTGACATTTTCTGTTGCAGTCATGGCAATAGCATGCTGATAATATTCAATGGGAAACATTCATTCTAATTTATTTAGTAATCAAATATTTTCACTAATCATCCTTGTCAGGCAAATGGCTATCCAAGATAAAGATTGCTTGAGACTCTGGCATAAAACTTCACTATCTGGTTGAGAAAGACGTCCAGGGCTGAAGGTTCATTTTGATTTGAGAGCCATTTTTCTCTACTGATGTATGCTTTATCTCTTGAATGTTTCCCACACTTTTCATTGGATTGGTATTTCTTAAGTCTTAATGTATTGTATTTATTCTCAATGTTTATTTACTGACAAGAACCACTTTGACCAATGACATGGCAATTTAGGGCATTTAAAATAGATGTTTCCATGTTAATTGCTGGGAACCAAAGATGTTTATTTTATACAATTATTTCTATTTCTGAAGCAATTAAGATGCATTTCTACTTTTGACAGTCCACTTTTTTTTCTTGAACGAATTGACTCTTGGAGGGACTTGCAGCTTAACCAGCCACTGAAATTAAGGACTGAATTTACCTCTTAAGAGGGTACTTTTTAAACTATTTTAAGTTCCCCGTTCTGTTTTCAATTACAAAGACTTTAATGATCATCATTAAAATGTTTAAAGTTGAATTTAAATTCAGTTCTTTGTAATGAAATGACTTAAGCAATATTCAAATTAATAAAAGGAAATAACATTTTCCTATAATTTTATGTTTTTAAAATTTATTGTCCAAACCAGATAAAATCAAAATAAAGGCAGAAAACTGTCTTCTCACAATATTACCCTCCAACATATCACTCAGTTTTCATCTGTTTTGTTTAAGTTCTTATCTATGAATAACAGAAATTTTAAAAAATTAAACTGTAATAGAGAAAAACTGGTTTTTTTAGTATGTTAGGAATTATATTTTATGTTTTATGACCAAGATCAAGATGCAAATCATTGTAAATATCATTTCCTCCCGTGATCTCATGTTTTTATACTGAAATTTTTTGGATTTGTTCCAAACTCCTTTTCTGGTGTTTACTCTTACTGAATTTACGTGTCGTGTGGTCTTGTAACTCATGAAAATACTCCCTCATTAATTCCATAAAGTAAAAGGCAAGAGAGCTCTCAAATTTTGAATCTGTTGACTTTTTAGATAACCAAGGGTGTTTGGAGCTCCTTCTCTTCAGATATTGTAACTTGATACTTACCGAATTTCTGTTTTTAAAATGTGTAATTTATTCTCTTGCCAACCTAAAGTATTTGATATTGGATGAAATTGAAATTTTGGAGACTATCAGCACAGCAAATTCATCTTAGCTAAGAAAGAGAGGAAAAAAGTAGTAGGCATGTGACCAGCTGCAGAACTGGGCTACTGAGGGCAGTGATCCAGCATGATCTGGTGAGGAGCATGCTTCATCCTGTCTTTCCTGGCTACAAGGAATGGTGGCCATGGGAAAGCATGAAGCCAAGATTTTTGTTTCTCTAAAAAACAGTGACCTTGAAAGCAGGACAAGAGTTACTGCTTATTGCTTTCTTTAAGATGGCCCTGAATGTAGTTCAAATATTAATCTGACTAGATTTGTGCTACAGAGTAATTTGTGCAAGGCTATTTTTAGTTTTAAAATCAAGTCTTAAATTTTTTTTTTCCTGTACTATCTAGGCTTTAAATTTTCCTTATGGATGCCAAACTCCCGTTGATTTTATGAGATAAGTAATAGCAATATACAACCATTATCAAGAGTTTATGATATGCTAGGCACCTGTCTAATGAATTTTTGTTTAATTCATTTGATCCTTCTGTGAATTAGGTACTGTTATTGTCACCATTTTTAAGATGATATGATTATTGCACAGAATGTTCAGATAACTTGTCCTGCTTAAGTGGAGGATATACGATGAAGCAGGTGGTCCTGTTCTGGAGCCTAAGAAATAACCACCACAAGTGCAACAAGGCACTGGGAGAACTGTTTGCACATTGAGAAATCTGTAAATACTTGTTATGGAAACCTCAGTTGTATGAATAGGAAGTGGGCATTGATAGAAACATCTAATCTGCATTAATTTAGAATGTTTCAGAAGATATTTGAGTGTCAACTTATTTATGAAATACAGCAAAGACTTCCCTCTTTCATAACCTTGCATAGGATGCAAAGAAACAACTTGGATGTGATACTTAAGTGGAAAAGGGGCTGTGGCATTAAAACTGCCTTTGGGAGTTTGGGTGGAAGCCCTTTTCAGGTTGCATTTTAATCTTAGGTTCCAGATCATGCCCTCATTCTCTTCTCACAAAAACATGACCTATGCTCTCGCCCCTTGTCTTCTATTTTCAACGTAAATCATCTTACCTTGTGTTTCTCTCCATTTAATGATCATGAAATAATGTGTATCCTCATTATTATGCTATGTGTCAACACCTATGCTTCAGCAGGTTGGCTAGAGTTCAGTCCAAGAAAAGTTCATTAGGATATTTAGGGGAAAATTTAAATTTCAGATTCCTAAGCACATTTCAGGTTCTGAGGTAGTTATGTAAAGAAACAAAACTACTGGAAACACAGTAGTTGAATGTGAGGAAGAAAAATCATCCTCCCTAGGATTTTTCCTGGTGCTCAACAGACCATTCCCTCCTGCTCCGGGCATCTTCCTCCTCTTCACTTGGCAACAGCTGAGAGGGAGGAGGCTTGCTTTTAATGGAGAGTTGGCCTCCCTCTGATTCAGCTGTTTGGCTTCCTTCAGAGGTGCCAATCAAAGCTACACTCCTCCTATCTAATTAGGATCATTTCACTTCTTTTTGCCCTTTAATAATGGTGAAATAAGTCAGCTCTATTAATCCACTGTGGAGTTGGCCTGAGCAATCCTGTATTGTTTACTTGAAATTCAGTATGGGTGAAAGAAACAATTCCAAGCCTATTGCTCCTGCATTTAAGAATTTGCTTTTTTTTTAAGTTTTTATTTTAAAAATCTTAGGCAGGAAATGGAACAAATTATTAAAGATTCCAAATTTGGATTTGGACTCTTCTTGGTTTAATAAGTCAAATGCTTCCAAATAATGTGGAACTTAAGCAGGAATCCTTAAAAATAACCAATTAGATTCTGCTGGTAAAAACAACTGCAAAAACAGGAAAAAAACTCTCCTGTGAATAATAGCTACTTTATGTGTAGAAGAGTGAAAAACTCAGGCTGTACCAAGAGGCAAGAAGTCACTGACAAAGCCGAGAAGAGAATGAGAGAGAGATTCATGAGTGTTTGCTGATTCTTGACTTCAGTTCTGCCCTTGAGTTGGTTTCTGTTACTTGCAGCTAAAATATTCTTAACTAGTATTATAAATAATATGTCAAATAACAAAGTCTTAAATATTAAATTTGTGACATGCCTTTTGCACAAAGTAGTGTATTGAAAACACTCAAACATTTCAAGGTTGAGCAGGGAATGACTTCGTGGGATGGAAGAGCTACTACTCGACTACAGCATTTCTCAGGCCAGACCTTCATAAGCAGAGGGAAAGGAGAGAGTATTCTAAGGGTAGGGAGAGGTCAGAGGGTCACTACAGGAAGGCACAGTCCTGTAAGGATAAGAGAAGGTAAATTACCTCTGTTTGCCCATTGTTACCTTGGACTCAGGGAGTTGATCCTATGAGTACAACTGAAGAATACTGGGGCATTTCAGAAAGGGCCTGGGACACAAATACTGGCAGGGAGATGTCACCTCTACCAGATCTCTTATCCTGACAGCACTTCCTAATTCCATAAGATGCTCAAAAGAAACCAGGAGTAATACATATATCAAAACGTCATGTTGTAAACCATAAATATATACAACTTTTGTCAATTAAAAAATAATTAATTAAAATAGAAAAAGAAACCAGAAATAGAGAATGAAAGGAGAGGGAAATCAAGATTTTAGAATAACTTTAAAAGAAATAAGATTTATATAGATAAATTATAAAAGAATATCTCTTCTTGAAGTTGTTTCAACTTGTAAACAAAGAAGGGGCATGAAGATATACTCCAGTCACCTGAAAATGGTTTGAGGAGGGAAAAAGGATGTGTGGATGAAGATAACATGGAGCTAGTGTGCTTGTAAGGCACAAAGGAATATGAGACTTAAGAAAGTCAGATGGATAGGGCAGGATGTGAATGTTCAGACTTGTTCAATTTAGACACTTCATGTTTTGCTTTGTCTTCTCTCTGCTACCCTAGAAATATTACTTGAAATAATTCCTTCACCATCCAGAAGAGTTTGAAGGGTCATCCCTTTCTGACCTCATGGAAAGGGAAGGCTAGTTTTAAGAGTCAGACTCTGGGTAGAATGGACCTTCATAGCTCGTTGTGAAAGAATGAGAGGGAGTATAGGGTTTGTGGAAAGCAGCAGAGTGGCATGGAGAAGCTGAGACAGGGAGGGACTTCCCCAGTCTGGAATGACATTCCCCTGGGAGCAGGCAGCAGGAGGGGCTCAGAGGATCCAGAATCTGGTGCCCAAGTGGCTGCAAGGTGAGTCTATGGAGGTGAGATATCCTAGATACCAGAGTTGTCAGACCTGGAAGATTCCCACGTCCTACTCAAGGCATCAAGCAGAGAGTTTAAGAGCCCCTATCAGGCTGGACTAGTGAGGATGCCTGTAGCAACCATGACCCAGGGGATATTAGAGGCTGCCTTCTCTCTCCAGACACCATGAATGCCTTCTGGTTTCTGACCTAGCTCTGGGATGGGATAAGAGGGCCTAATAATGACCCAAGTAGGACTTACTTCCAGTGGGATAGGATCTAAGGCAGAACTTGGGTTGAATTAATGTAAATTAAATGATTTTTCTTTTATGCTTGAGGTTGTAGACTGAGTTTCTTACCAGGTACATAGTTTTACCCAATATTGGCCCCAATCCAAACATTAACAATGCATCTGCTCTTGTTTTCTGTGAAGGTAATATAATTCAGGTGAACCCCTCTATAGAAAGGGTGCATTTTCTTCCCTTTGCAACCCAAAATCTGCTTTTTTTCCCCCCCTATGGAATCTAGTAGAAGTACTGAAAGTGAGCAAAATTATCCTGGATTTGTAAGAGACTATGTTTCCCCATCTAGATGAAAGTACTCTCTGTCTATCATTTCTTTAATTCTGGTTTAAAAGGGTTAGGTGTTGATACATATGATGAGAGTTTATTTGATAGGGTCAAACTTCAGTGCATTTGGTCACAAATTTTAGATACGACTCCTTCTAAGTAGCCTGGATACGTGGAACTCAGATTTAAACAAGCAACTAATTTGTTTTGCATAAACAGAAGTCTGGAATTTAAAGAAAAAAGTTCTTGGCTAAGGTACTTCCTGATTATAAAGTGATGTCAAAGCCTGATTTTTCTCTTCTTTGTATTTATTCTCAGATAAAAGGGCTAGGCTATGGAGGAGTAAAGTTTTAAATCTGTGATGATAATTCACAAGTCTTGCCTTGAAAGAAATTTCTGTGAAGTAGAAGCAGCAGAGGGCAGATTTGAATTTGAGTTGGGCAAGGCTAAAAGCCTTGCAAAGGAAGAGTGAATTCCAAGGTGGAGCCCAGCACTGTTGGAGATATGCAGTTCTGTTTGTAACATTTGTTGAATCAGATGTGGATGGGGGAAGGACAGAAAGTTACTAAATTTGTTTGAAGAGTTATTTTTTCCTGATTATAAAAGCAGTACATGATCAGTTGATGAAAATGTGGAAAATAAAACAGGGAAGAAAAATCAACCATAGTTTCATCCAGAAACAACTATTCTACACATTTTGGTGCATTTCTATAAGTCTTTCTGTATGCACACATATACACACACATTCACATATATACTGGAATATACTGTAGATACTGTTTTGTATCCTGTTTCATTTACTGAATAATGAATTACTAGCCTTTTTCATGTCTTTAAAAATTCTTCACCAATATTTTGAATGTTCTATCAGAAGTGTATATCATAACTTATTTAACTAATCTGCTTTCTGAAGGATATTTTTATGGTGAAAATCATTGCACACAAACCTTAGATTATTTCCTCATTACAGATTCCTAGATGTGAAATTACTTGGGGGCACAAAAGAAGAACTTTTCTGTGGCTCTTAATTTATATTATCAAATTATTTTCTAAACAGGTCATATTAGTTTATTAAAAAAATACCCATTTTATTATACCTTGTATGTCCAAAGTAGTACCTTCTAAAACTCCTTGCAATTTGAAATGGTTAGAAACTATCTTTGCATTTCTTTGATTATTAGTGAGCTTGAACATATTTCATACATTTGGTATTTCCTCCTCTGTAAATATGTCTTTTACTTGCTTTTCTATGGGGTTTTGGTGTTTTCTTAACACTATATATTGCATCTTACTATATGTTGAAAATACATAGTTACATTTGTGATATACATTATGAATTGTCTGGTATATATGTGCTTCTATACTAAGAATATTAACTCTTTGTCTTTTTTGAAGTATATATTTGTCCCAGATCAAATATCCTCTTGTGAAGTTCTTGTTAGTTCTTCAAGGGGCAAGTCAAAGCTTCTTTCCTCCTAAACGCCTTCTGAAATCCTTGAGGTGAAATGAAGCTTCTTTTCTTCCACACTGTCGTCATACTCGGTTTTATTACTCTATAGTACTTGTTTCCCTCTGCTGTAGAAGAAAGCTTCCCTCTTGGGAAAGCAGCCATCTTGTTTTGCTCACTTTGATGATATCCCTTACAGTACAAGTGTGCAATAAATGTTTCTTGTGTTAACTAATGAAATCAAAATCATTATAGCTTAACTTTCAAAGACAATAAATCCCTATCATCTTGCAATTGCAAGTGTGGTAGGCGACAAAATTGGCCACAACTGCATGAATCGAACAAACAAACACACACACAATGATTTTTTTCCCACTTACAACCCATGGTTTTTATTGCAGGCTGTAGGGATTTTTGACTCCCACAGTATAATAGTTTGGCTGAAGTTAGTCACTCATATGAGCTTTTTCTAAACTGTAACCTTGAGCCCATATAATTAAATTTCACTGGGAGAAATATATCAGTAAAACCACTCTATGTGACACAGTTATAAAAAAGAGAAATAGAAGCTAGACAGGCACACTTAATCACAACTTCTAATGGGATTAGAAATATGAAAACAGCAACCAAAACAACAAAACATCCAAGAATGCTGAGTTAAAATAGCCAGGAGTGATTACGGATGGTATAATTTTGTTTTATTGGTACCCAGGGCCTTTAAGGGTACAGAATAGAATAATAAACATAACCAATAAACAGGACAGTGCATGGTTTAATGGCAGGTTATTTACCAGGAATACAGATATAAAAGGCTTTGCTCAATTTTAAAACTCAAGCCCCCAGTTTTCCTTGAGAAGAGTTGATGTCCTAATTTTTAGGAAAATTGATATGAATGTAGGTCTCATAGCAGGATAACTTGTGTCTCAGTCCCTTTGGTTCAGCGAGGATTCACCTGGTGTTTGGGTGTGCTAACTCATCCAGGCTGTCAAAATCCACCCTCTGAGCCTGGTACTGTTGCTTTTTTGGGGGAAATGATTTCAGAATAAGCAGATCGTTCAGAACTTGGAAGCCAAAAAGAAGGAAATTTTTCATGTAGAACGTGCTATTTTTTTTAAGCTTTGAAGTTCAAAGTGTACAATCTCGGCATGAAGCAGAAGAGGTCTGAAACAGGCACATAAATTGTTCTGCCAACAAGATGAAAGAGTTCTAATGTTGAGTCACAGAGATGGAAGAGAAGTAGAGTTATGTGCACCATTCTGCCTCTCCAGCCTTCTTTCCTTCCTGTCTTCACTCTCTCTTTCAGGAACAAACTTTTTTTTTGATGGGGAATAGAGCAGGGGACACAGGGGAGTCCTTCACCATTACTTTTGGGAGATCTCAATGTAAAGGGAACTTTTCCCCAGCAGAAGTCTCGGGTGCCACTAGGCATGGAAATCTAACAGGTGGCAGCAAGGGGATGATGGGCCCAAGTGAGTGCTCGCTAAGATATAATAATAATTATGATCAAAAGTTAGATACTACACTGGAATAATAGTAGAACATTCAAATTTTAGAACTGAAATGCACTTTATGATGACCTATTCAAATTCCAGATGAGGTGGTCTGATTAGATCGTTTAATTACTTATTCAAAGTAACCCAGCTCATTAGTGGCAGAGTCAAGATTACATTAGCATCTAAGCCTTCTATTTCCTGGGTCCTCCTATTTCTAGCACATTGCCACACTAGAAAATTTTTTTTTCCTTGGGGCAACAGTGTTTTATTATGAAAATAGAATAAAAACTTCAAAAACAAAACAATCCTTTCTAATTTAATGAAAAATTTGTTATTTTTTATTGTTTTCAATGGGTGAGTTATATGCAACTTGAAAAATAGTTCCCGGGGCTCCCAAGGTGAAGAGATGTGTGAGTTACATGTGCTTCACCAGGCCCTGGGCTCAAAACTAGCATGAGTTAAATACAAATCACATGGCAGTTAATGTGCTAGTAACCCCCAATTGCCCAAAAGTCTCTAAACTCTGAACCCGAGCATTTCTTTTATAGTTTTGCATTTTATAATTTTTTTACATAATTAAAACATTTTATTAAGGTACGTTACAAACAAAGTTATAAAAAACAACATGGAAGGACTAGGAAGAAAATTAAAAAGGCTTTGCTCCAGTTTTCTTCTAACACACTCTACAAATACAACTATGTTAACTCTTTGAGCTGTTTCTCTTGTATTCCTTTTGGTCTTTCTCCCCAAATAAAATACTGGTATGTTTATTGCTTAATTCAGAGGTTCCCCAACCCCCAGGTGCCAGCCTGTTTGGGTCCCGGGCCTGTTAGGAACCAGACCGCACATCACCACCCAAGCTCCGCCCCCCACCCTGCCCTGTGGAAAAATTGTCTTCCATGAAACCGGTCCCTGGTGCCAAAAAGGTTGGAGACTGCTGGTAATTTACCAATTTTATATTTTACTTATGGACTTGAAAGAGAATTTAGTTCTTTACACCCACCACCTCCCTTTCTTCCACCTCCCACACAATCCATCACCCTTTACTCCACCAATTTTCTTTACCTTTCCATGCAGAGCACTGGGTGACTCATTCTCTTTCGCTACTTGGGAACCATCACAGATCTCCATGGAGCATTGTTATAAGCCTTTTCCCTTTATTATTTCTAAAAATACGTTATTTGATATGTAAGTATTGTCTGTGATGCTTAAATATATATTGTATAGTTTTGCTTGTTTTTGAGCTCTAAAATATCTATAGTATCATATTGTAGGTAGTCTTCTTGGGCTTGCTTTCTTTACTCAATATTATGTTTCCAAGAATTATCAATTGTGTTGCTGAGTTCATCTTAACATTTGTATGATATTCCATTATGTGAATATACTACAATTTATCTATCCATTCTCCTGCTTCTCCATGGACATTTGTTGTTTCCTTTGTTTTTGTTTTTCTCCTGCTATGAATATTGTGGTGATTAGTCACTATGAAGAGAATATTATCATACATGATCAATAATGATAATAAAGATAGTGGCATCAGCTGGCTTCTTCTGACTTAGATGATCTACAACAAGGAAAAGAAGAAATGAAGACTATGAATGTCCAGCTGAGAACATGTATGGAGAATCAAAAAGCTTCCATGGCAACTTTGGAAGAGTCCCCCATCTCCTGCAGGCTGCAAGGTAGATATGGCTGAGCCCCAATCCCAGGGACTGATTGGAAGGCCTGCAGAGTTGCAACATTAATGAAATGCTCCGTTCTACTAGATTTCTCATACTGAAGTAAGGGTGCTGGTGGAAAGGAGTGGATGAGGATATTTGGGCAGACAGGCATGAAGCTGAAAAATTTGAAACCCCAAATCTTTGAAAATCTCTCTTGGCCAAGGAGCTTTCCCCTGCTCAGGAAATCAGATTTCCTCTGAATTGAAGTCTTTCAATGACTACACTTAGGGCAGCTATCTCACAAGAGGATATGGTTCTTCTCAAGTCCCATCCCATCAATATTTTTTATTGCCCTCAGGTTCATCTATATCCCAACATGATCTATATTTTTAAAGTATCAGGATTTAGTCTTTACCTAAAAGAATTATAAGACCTCACCAAATATTGTCAGAAGTGTAAGAAGTGTGTATGGGAGAGAATTCTAATAGTCTCATTCAAGGAGGATGAACCATAAGGCTTGATTGGACTGAATTCACTGCCATGTGTGTGATCACGTGGAATTCTGAATTTAATGTGTTGGTTCAAGTCCTTGTGATGGCATTGATAGCCTGCTATGTTGGCTAATTAAAGCTTATATTCAACAAAAGCCTACTGTTGATGAGGTGTAAATGACAGATGATCTTCCCTGACATGCTGTACAGTTCTGGTTCTCAAACTTTGGTATCCAACAGAATTGTGGGAGGGCTTTTTAAAACACAAATTTCTGGAATTCACTCCAGAGTTTCTGATTCACTAGGTCAAACTGGGGTCCAAGAAGTTGAATTTCTAACAGGTGCCCAGGTGATGCCAACATTGCTGGTCTTAGAAGCTAATTGACCATGGGTTTTCTAGAAATAAAATAAATACAACCTCTAAGGCACTACTTAAAAAATACAGGCAGAAAAATTTCAGGCTTAGTGGCAGAAATCTAACTTCAGTCACTGTGTTAGAGCTACATGATCTTATTCCCAGTTTCCACATTTAAGCTAGTTTTATAGCTTTAGCCTTTGATGAGGAGAGCCAGGTCTTAAAGATGCTGCACCATGGCCACAGGTGTGTGCTATGAATCTTCCTCAAAGCCTTGCCTACAGAAACTTGTCCACTGTACAATGAGGAAAGGAAAATATTCAGTCCTGCTGGGGGTTATTGTATAGTGGTTCTTAATTCCTGGAGACCCCAAATGCCAGAGTGGTCCATCAATAAGAAGAGGTATTTATGAAGACCAGATGATAGATAAAATCTTGGCCCAAGTGCATCTCATTTCAAAAGCCTTCAGGAGAACTGTGGATCCATTCTGTGTTTATTTTCCCTGTCTTACGAAGTGTAGTGAGAACAGGTATATTAGTCCCCCCCTTACCTGGGGGGAGGGAGGATATGTTCCAAGACCCCCAGTGGATGCCTGAAACCACAGATAGCGCTGAACCCTATATATACTATTTTTTTTCCTCTACAAACATGCCTATGATAAAGTTTAATTTATAAATTAGGCACAGTAAGAGATTAACAACAATAAGTAATAATCAAATAGAACAATTATAACAATATACTGTAATAAAAATTATGTGAATGCGGTTTCTCTCAAAATATCGTACTGAACTGTAGATCTTTGTAACCTCAGCATACAATTATTTTTCTTATTAAGTCAAGAACTTTTACCTTTTTACTTAAAGGAAGCACTTTATGGCTTCTCTTTGGCATATCTGAATTATCAGCATCACTATTCTTGCCTTTTGGGGACATTATTAAGTAAAATAAGGGTTATTTGAACACAAGCACTATGATACTGCAACAGTTAATCTGATAAGGAAGACGGCTAGTAAGTGACTAACAGGTAGTGTCTACAGCATGGACAAAGGGATGATTCATGTCTGACTGGGACAAAGTGGGATGGTGTGAGATTTCATCAGGCTGCTCAGAACAGCACACAATTTAAAACTCATAAATTGTTTATTTCTGGAATTTTCCATTTAATATTTTTAAACTGCAGTTGACTTTGGGTAACTGAAACCTCAATGAATTACCATGCAGTGCAGAACCTCAGATAAGAGGGGTACTACTATACACTTAGAAAATGGTAGCATCTCAACTTTGTTCTCTGGCTAATCAAGTGATGTTTACTATGACCAGAGAGACCAAGAGGAAGCCTCTGAAAGCACGCTGTGTAAGAAGTCCAGCCATCCTGATGTTACCACGCTGGAAAGACTATGTAGAGAGACTATATAGATACAGAGAAAGATGCCTGAAAACAGCCCCTGGCTGTTTGACGTTCACTTCTAATGTTTTTGATGTATCTTTGAATAGATATATAACTTTGAGAAGTAGGTAGTATTATTTGTATGTATGTGTTTTAAATTTGTCTAAGTAGTATTGTTTTGTACTGTTTCTTACATTTTTCACATAACAGCATACTTTCATATGTTTCTGACCACTGCATGGTAATTCATTGTATGTATCCACTACATTTAATGTATCCATTTGCCAAATAATGGGCATCCAGGTTGCCTTCAACTCCTTGCTACCACACACAATGATTAGTATCCTCATACATACCCTGCATCCCCCCATGAACCTATGAAAATTTCTATGAATGATCTACTGATGGAGAAAAACTCAAATTTTCATCTTTATTTAGAAGTAATTATATTAAAAGACAAGGCTTTTCTCTCAGGAATTTAGATAGACTGGTGGGAGAAAGTCAATGCAAAAGGTCCTGATGCTGTCATACGTGTGTATGTGTATCTGTGTATCTCACACATACACACATACATATAAACATACCAGTGAAGTTACAAAATAAAGTCAGTGAAATAACAGCTGATGAGTTAATGATCACAATGCTGTTATGGGCAATATGACCTTAGGTGAGTGAACTTAATTTACTACAACTACAGAAATATGTTTAAACAAATATATATTGAGTGATTGTGGCAGCAAGTCCATGTTACCTGAAAAATACCCTTCTTACCTCCCTTCTTAGCAACAGACGTGGGCAACGTTCCCAGTTGAAAATACTACATTTCCAGCCTCCCTCACTGAGAGAAGTGACCAATGAGATATAAACGGAAGAGATAGTTTACATTTTCATTCCAATTGCATGAAAATCACCCATTTTCCTACACTTTCTCCAGCCTTGATGTTACTTATCTTGATTTTTCCAAGTGTGAAGCATAAAAATAGTTTTAATTTGATTTTCCCCATTGTAGTGGGACAGAATATCTTCTTGTATGTTTGTTGCCTTTTTAATATCAACCAGTGAAATGTGTAATTTCATTGTCTATTTTTTGTGCATATTTATATCTATATAGATATATCTACTCCTTTTCATTTTGTAGGAGGTTTTAAGTATATTAATTGAGGAGGTTGTACTTTTCAAAAATGGCTATGGCAATATTTCTGGACCCACATGATCTTCTAGAGCCTTGCCACTTTCCTTGAACCTATTTCCCTTTCTCTTGCCTTGAAGACTGCCGTGATGCACAGAATGCAGGGGAAGTGATGATGCGTGATTTCAGGTTAGCTCATAAAGGTGTTCCAGATCATAAAAGGTGATTTGGGGACACGTACCTTTGGAACTCCAACTCACCATGTAGGAAGTCCAGCTCCTCTGAAGCTGCCAGGCTAGAGAGACTAAATACAGAGGATAAACACATACACACACACACACACACACAGAGAGAGAGAGAGAGAGAGAAAGAAAGGGAGAGATGCCTGAGGAGCCCCAGATGTATGCCCCTCTGGTTGAGCCTTGCTAGTCCACCAGATAGGAGTGTGAACCAAGCATGTGAGAAACCCACCCATAAGAGAATACCTTGCTGCGCCCAGTTTATCCACATAGCTGTGAGAGAAAATAAAATAAAATGTTACTGTTTTAAGCCACCACATTATCTATAGCAATAGATAACTGGAACATTAATAATATCGATACATTTTCTTTAATATGTATTCAAGTATTTTCTCTCAAATTCAAGTATTTAGTCTGTCATGTGACTTTGTTTATTGCTATGTTTGAATATGTCCCCCAAAAGTTCCTGTGTTGGAAACTTAACTCCCCAATGCAATAGCGTTAGGAGGTGGGGCCTAATAAGAGGTGATTAGGTCATGCAGGCTCCACTCTCATGAATGAATTAATGCCATTATTGTGGGAGTGGTTTAGCTATTGCAGCAGTGGGTTCTTGATAGAAAAGATGAGTTTGGCCTGATTGCCCCTCTCTGTCTCGACTGCTTGCTTGTGCATTCGCCCTTTGGCCGTGTTACGATGCATCATGAAGGTCCTCTCCAGATGCCTGTGCCATGCTCTCGGACTTCTCAGCCTCCAGAACTGTGAGAAATAAATTTCTTTTCTTTATAAATTACCCAGTCTGTGGTATTCTGTTATGGCATCAGAAATGGACTAAGACATTTATCATACAAAGGATATTTTTAATATTATTTATTTTTTAGAGCAGTTTTAGATTTATAGAACTATTAAGACAATGAAACACAGAATTTATATATACCCCACATCCATTTTCCCTATTAAAAACACCTTAGATTAGTATGTACATTTGTCACACTCATGAACAAATATTGATACAGTGTATTAGCTAAAGTTCATACTTTATTCAGATCTCCTTAGTTTTATCTAATGTCCTTTTTCTACCCCAGGGCCCCATACATAATATCTCATTACATGTAGCCATCATGTCCCCACCTGCCTGTGAGAGTTTCTCATACTTTCCTTGTTTTTGATGACCTTGACAGTTTTGAAGAGTACTAGTCAGGTTTTCCAAATTTGAGTTTGTCTGATGTTTACCACAGAGGTAAAGTGCCATTCTCATCACAACATGTCAAGGGTACATGTTATCAACATGACTTATCACTGTTGATATTAACCCTGATTGCCTGGCTAAAGTAGTGTTGGTCAGATTTCTTCAATATATAGTTACTCTTTTTGCAACCCTTTCCATCCTGTACTCTTTGAAAGCAAGTCACTATGTGCAGCCCACACATAAGGAATGGGGAGTGATGCTTCCCATGGTTTTTATATTATGTAAACAGACTGTTAACCTTTTCTTTTACGTTTTCATGTTTTCTTTCTTAAGGAAGCCTCTCCCACCAAAGCTATATGAACATTTTCCCAAAATTTCTATAGGGTTTTTAACTTGAAGATTTCTAGTCCATTTGGAATTTATTTTTACATTGTTATTCATTTCATGGTTAGACTTTTAAAAGTTTACTTCTGAGTGGGCCTACTCATTCCAAATAAAGAATTCCCTCACTTCCTTTCTATTTCACTAAGTGAAAAGCTTGATATTAAATGATTCTTGCACTGTATGTTCTGAAAGTCAGCAGTCCAGCAGTGGCTGATAAGAGAAAAGAGGCTCATATTTACCTACAGATGCTTTCCTGAAGTATTAAAAGTTATACCCATTGGCTTCCAGTAGACTGCACAATGGTGTAAGAAGTATAATTTCTGGGCATTTAGAGTTCTCAGACTATATTATAGGAACATTTTTTTATAAATGTATAAACATATGTATGTGTACTTAAAATAGGATTCTTAATCTTACCAGAATAAAAATATTAATGAATAGTTATTTTTTGAAAAGATTCTCTTCTCTTTAAAATTGTAAATTTTCCTGAATCTCTCTTTGTCTCAATCTCTGTCTCTCTCTCTTTTACACACACACACACACACACGTGCATGTGCACACACACTCACACATAGCATTAGACAAACATTATGTGTAACCAATACTAGGTCTGAAGTTCTGAAACTGAGTCTTCTTTCATCAAGATGCAATCAAAAATATATTATTAATATTTAAAGTATAAATCTGAAAATGGAGAGTAGTATAATAATGGCATAAATTTATTAAAATATAATCACATAATCTGTTGTATTGTAGCAATATCCTTTAAAAATAAGTAAACTTCTTTCCCCATCAATTATCTTCAGTTTCCATTTCATACACCCTAAAATTCCTGAAATTTTCAAATTTACCTCATAAGTTTGAGTATATTCTCAGTTGAAGAAGAGATATTAGGATCAAAAGGTAGAGAGCTAGAGAAGAATTGCCATAGGGTTATGAGTCTGCTGTATTCTTAAGGGGTGGAAAAACAAAGTTTCAAAGGCAAATTTATTTGAGGGCCGTTGTGAAAATTAAATACGGTAGAATTTTACTCTACCATTTTGATTATGTATTCTTCTTTCTCAACTTCTTTTTATTCTTCATATTTTAGGGTTTGGAGTTGAAACAAATATAATAAAAAAGTCACACAAGTGATTAGTTGTTAATACCTATGATATTTTCTACTGAAGTCTGTACTAATTGATGCTTTTCCTATAACCTATGTACATGACACCAGCTGAAGAGTGTAGTTCCCTGTGGGAACATCAGTTCCCTAGATAGTTGACAATAGCATCGTCTTAGTAAATATATTACCAGTTGTCAGTGAAAGAGCCATGGGCCAGTACTAGATGCTTTAAGAGTATTCACGGAGTTAATTGCTATCTATCTTTAGACAGTTTTGTGTTGCTATGGCAAAATACCTGAAACTGGATAATTTATAAAGAAAAGCAGTTTATTATTTAGCTCACAGTTCTGCAGGCTGGGAAGTTCAAGGGGCATGGTGCCGGCATCTGCTGAGCTTCTGGTGAGGGCTTTCATGCTGCATCACATGGCAGAAGGTCAAAGGGGAAGCAGATACATGTGAAGAGGCAAAATCTGAGGGGTGACCTCACTTTATAACAACTGCTCTTGTAACAAATCCATTCCTATGAGAACTAATCCAGTCTCCCCACAGTGAGAATTCACTCCTGCCAGAAGGGCACCAGGCCATTCATGAGGGATCCACCTCCATGCCGCAAACCTCCGACTAGCCCTTACCTCCCAACACATTGGGGATCAAATTTCAACATGAATTTTGGTGGGGACAAACCCTATCCAAACCATAGCACTATCTTAACAACAGATCATTCTTCAGGACTTGCGTTAGTAACGGTTATTTTGTGAATTTCTTAAATATTCAGAAACAAATGCCATTGTAATGTCTTTAGAAATGAAAACAGCATATATACACCATAGGCCTTTTGAAAACACTTTTAGTTTTATTATGAATCATTTAAAATGTGGATATTTTGTACACATAAGTTAACTGTCTATTACCCATGTTTCAAGGGCAAGAATGAGGAATGACTTGTTCATGTGAGGTTTCCCCAAATTCCACGACTCAGCCCTCTTGCCTCTGGAGTTCTCTTGCTGATAGAGTGGTATATACAGGGACTAAGGCAATCGGGAAACAATGACTAGCTTCATTTATTAATAAGTAGGAGCATATCTGATAATTCAGGTCAAGACTGCAGTAAAAACAGAATTGCCTGAGCTAGAGAGGGATCTGCTAAGCCCTTGAATTTAGTATATCCAGGCTGCTGGGCCTCCTAACTTACCCAGTAGAGTACAGAGAAGTGAGCAGAGGAGAACATCCAGGTTTACACAGGGGCTGAAAACTTACCCACTGCCATAGAAACAGGACCTAAAAAACCAATTGATTTGGCTTCTTCCTTTAAGGTAAAGTAAGCTTGTGCATTAGATATTTGTGGCCTAATGAGGGTTGATCCATTCAACAAATATTTACTGTGAATGTATTTAACCAGATATAAAGAAGAAGATGACACTTGATCTCTCTTCTAAGAATTCACAGGCTAGAAGCATCTTTCTCAAACAGTGCATTCCAAAAAACAGGTGCTCCATGCAGAAAAGATCTATGGTTGGGAAAGTGTGATAAATGCTGGGATAGCCACACTAAAAAGGTTGCTCTGAGCAAGTTTTCTTAGAGCATTTAATACATGAATGACATTGTGATTCTCCAAGGGCACCAGAGATTATAGCATTTCCCAAACTGACAAAGGGACTAACGTTCACTTCAACCCACTTGAAGAAACATTGCCCTCATCTACTCCTCTTCCCCTTTCTCCAGCCACATGGGTCTCCTTGTCGTTCTTTATTCCAGGCTCATAGCCCAGAGGCTTTGTCCTCAGTGTTAGTTCAGCCTGGGACACTTTCCCCCAGAAATGCATTTCCTTGGCCACTCGATGGTGATTTTATTATTAAATTCTCCTCCAACATTCTTGATCTCTCTTCCCTACTTTCTTTTTCTTCATAGTAATTATCACCTCCTCATGTATCATGTATTTTACTTATTTATCTTGTGTATTGTCTGAATGGAAGCTCCTAAAGGCAGGAGTTTTGCCTATTTTGTTCGTTGCAGATTTCCAGCAGTGCTTGGCGCTGAATAAATGATTGAAGAAAAAATTGGTCTAGTTATCAGTGAATAAGAGACATAATGTGCAATAACTTTGAAATTCTAAACAATTACAATATTATTCTCCTCTCTGAATACTCCTCCCTGGTTTTCAGGGATCTACTTCTTTAATGTTACTAATTTAAGACAATTTTCAAAAGAAAAATTACTGTTTAATTCTGAAACTTGCCTCACCAAGATTTTGCTTGTTGATAATGGAGAAGCTGGTGTAGAAGAAAAGGAAGTAGACCTAGCTCTAAAGTTACTTTTCAAAGCTAATGAGGCACTAGTCTCCCACCTCTGGAGCCAGCTGCCAGCTCTGCCCCAGCTCAAGGTAGGTCAGAAGTTCCAGGGAATTAACAGTCCCAAAGGAGCAACCCTCAACTAGTGATCGACAGGAGTTGGTGGATAAATACCCCAGCTCCCTTGTTCTTGAGCAGCATAACTCTGAGGAGCTTGCTGTGTACTGGCTTCAGACTTCCTCAGCAACATTAAACTCTAGGTTTACGCAGTGGAAACTTGCTTGAAAGTACACCCATTAATGGTTTTCTTCAATTCCCGTCGCATTTTCACACCTCCTAAATTTAACTACTTGTACTCCAATCCTTGTCAGGATCTTCTCCTAAAGGAACTAAGACTATAAAAAGTGAAGCTGTTGTATGAGAAGAATTAAAAGAATTTTGTAATTCTGTGATGTGATAGTAAATGTAACCCAGACATCAACTGGGGCCTTCTTGTCTCTTATGAGCCAGATAAAATGAGCCCAACACCCCCCCCCCAAATTCATGGCCATGGATGTCCAAAGTCTCCTGAAGAGTTCTGAGGAGACTTAAGTTACTAAAGGCCTTAAGCTCTCTGTCACATCTACCTCTCTGGCTTCTGTTACTTTAATTACTCTAGTCTGTGCCAAGAAAACTTAGATAGGGATCTCAACTTCTTTGACTTCTCTTAAAGCAAACAAACAACAAGCAAAAACAATTTCCAAAAAGCATTTATAGTTTGGTTAGACTTTAACAAATTTCTGGAGAGAAGGTGAAGGAGTGGATTGGGTTACAGTAACACAGATAAGTATAAGTAGAACAGCTTTAATAACAGTTCTTATACTGTTCTCTGAGGATCCCACCACTGAGAAGTTTTATTGATCCTTCCCCTCACCTGGACTCAAGCCCTCGCCTTCTGTCTTCCTCTCCTTTTTGGATCTTCACTCCTCTTTCCCTTGATACTCTTAGGAGCAATAAATCCCTCCCCCATCTATGCAATTCAGCTTCTCTCTTCTAGAATGTTTTGGCACACAGTTGTCGTCTAAGCCTTAACACCTTGCTTATATCAAATGGCCCAAACAATGACAATTTCCTGCTTAGGAAGAATTCTGTAGGCAGTCGTTCAGCTAATCATCCCTTCCCTCTCCCCTGATCCCTTCTCATAAATGTTAGAAATATAATAGTTCTTCTCTTTCTCTTCCTCAAGTTGGCACTGCTGTTATCTCTTTGACTTACCAAAATAGGGATCCTAAATAAATTTTCACTTTTTTATGTTTCACACTCTTTTCTTTCTCTGTGTGGCTAATATCTTTAGTCCTCTTTTCCAGGCAGTCATTTCTGCTGGTCTCTGCCCCATGTCATGCCTTTCTTAAGGTTGCAGATGGCTTCTCATTATTCCACAGGTAATATACTGGATGGTCCTTCAAAGAAGTTTTCCTGAATTGAGAAAAAGAAGTGCACATTAACTCCCTCTGGCTTTCTGTGGCTGGCTATGCTATAACCTCCCTACAGTTTCTAATCAAACCTCAGTTATGCTCATATCATTATATCTCAGCTGTTAAATTCATGTTACCTGGGTTTGTCTGTGCTCACCAAAAAGCATGCACTAAGATGGGATTAGGCATGCCAGAGATTTATGGGTGGAAAAGTCTGTGAAAGATAAATGGGAGGAAGCAGTAAGAAGGGAGAGCCTTCAGACCACGATGCAGGTCTTACACTTGTGGAAGGATGGAGGGAAGGGGAGGGGATCAGGTAAGAGGAGTCTTAGATGACAGCCAAGTTCTAAGAAAGTTTTGGCTAGGTCAATGGGGAGTCCTCAAGGTGAAGTTGTGTGTTAGAGCAGTCCCATGTCTGCAGGAACCAGCTGGCACTTGTGCCCCAGCCACTCGGTTATTAGCTGGGGTAGGCTGAGGGAAGTGTGGTCTTGGTGAATGTGGTGGTGGATTTTTAGGGCGGCAGACTGGCCGTGATCTGGAATCTCTACAGCAGGACATCTGAGTGTTGCATTTATTTTGTTTTATTTTTATTTCAAAATATTAAGGAGGTACAAATGTTTTTGTTACATGGATACCTAGTATAATGTTTAAGTCAGGGCTTTTGGTGTGCCCATCACCAGAATAGTGTTCATTGTACCCAGTAGGTAACTTTTTAATCCCTCGCCACCTCCCCCCACCTTCTTGGTTTCTAATGTCCTTTGTATCTCTTTGTGCTCATGCGCACCCACGATTTAGCTCCCACTTATTACAAAGAACATATGGCGTTTGGTTTTCCTGAGTGGTGCACTTTAATGGCACCACATTGGGCATATTCAAACACTTTCCTTTCTATTGGTATATTGATTTATTTTTTCCATTATCTCTAAATTTTATATCTAACATCAGCAGAAAATCTTTAGAAAGTGAATATTATAAGTCAAATAATTATGTTCAATAAGGAATTTAAAATGATTTTATGTAGTAATTTTGAGAAAAATTATTTTCTCTTAGTTATTTTTATTTTAAAAAGAAAGATTTTAACTTATGATTTCCAGGAAAATCAAACAATTTGGATGAAATTCCTTTCAATTCAAATGAATGTTTATCCATTATCTTTTTTTAAAAATGCCAAAATACTGAGCTCTAATAACTACTAAATATTCTTCAAAGGTTCTTGAAGTAATATTTTCTGTAAGGGCTTGTTTTCGTTGTTTTTAAAAATTTCAATTATATGAAAAAATGAGTGATTACAAATGAGATTAAAAGTGCTAAAACTTACTACCAGTAGGGGAAGAACCACGCCACTTATGAAAAAAATTCGTACTGAAAAATACTCACAGTCGTGACACTGATATTGAATAATGTTAGTTGTATTTCATAATGGAAAATTTTCAAATCAGTTGCCTGCCATTTCATAATTTTCTAAAAGGGAATGAGATAAAAGAACACCAGAAAAAATACAACTCAATGTCATTAGTGAGGCTTTAACATGCATTGATATTAACTTTGTGTCAGAGACTCTGTCAAGTGTTTTAGATGAATGCCTTGTTTAATCCTTATAACACTTCATTCCTATTCCTATTTTACAGATGAAGAAACTAAAGGTTGGAGAGGTTAAATAACTGCATAACGTCCCTTTGTCATAGTGGAGCTAGAAGTAGAACTTGTGATCATCGAATGCCAAAGCATTTACTTAACTATGTTGTGTTTCTGGTTAAGCCCCTGTTGAATTGGACTAGCTGTGTGAGCTATGGAACCTCTTTCTGCTTCTGTAGATAAAAGCAGAGTTTCAAAACCTTAGTCATGTATGAAACAACTTCATGAATTTTGCATATCCTCAAAATATCTTCACTTTTATTCACTTATTATTTTTTAAAAATTGACTCATTTAAAAAAATACCTAACCTCATCCTAAGAAGTAATATCCACGAAATAATGAGATAGACATGTTATATGTTCTAATCTATAATAAATTAAATAGACACATTAAGGGTTACCCGCTCCTAAAAATGAATCATGTGCCAATAATGGTCCAGATACCAGTGTTGGAGAAACAAGACTAAGGCATGGACTAAAAGAAGGCTGAATGGCTGCTCTCCATCTCCTTTCACTGGTCCTGGTCTGCTGGATCTTACCACTGCAGTGTTTATTTGGTGTGTGTGTAAGGGTGTGAGTGTGTGTGCCCATGTGTGTGCACTCTGGGGGGTAAATAGTGTGATGGAGAGGAAGTTGAAAGATGCCTTGAATGTGACCAGCAAATATTGGCCAAAAATATTATAATAAAAGACTTCTGAGCCCAAAATCTTATTTCTAAAAATACTTGACATGCAACCAGGCCTACACTCACATATTTGTCACTGTCCTATTGGCAAAACCAAGAGAAAGATTTTAATAAAAAGTTAGCTCAACATCAAATAGAAGTGTTTTTTTTTTAAATGACTTTACTACAGAACTCTACAAACATACCCAATAATGGTGAATATAGGATAATAAACCTCCATCTGGCAACTTCAAAAATCATCAATCATTTTTTCACCTATTTCTCTTCCCTTTTTTTTTTTGCAGGATTATGAAATTCTTCAGTATGCACCTCTGATGACATTTTTGTTTTATATATAACTGTCATACTATTATTGCATCTAACAAAATTAATAATTCATTTATAATATCTAGTAGTTAGTCCATAATCTGATTTTCCTGATTATTTCAAAGATGCTTTTCACAGGTGTTTTGTACAAAACAGGATACAAAGTCCACATGTTGCATTTAATTATTATAATTCTTAAATCTCTTTTACTCTTTTATGGTCTGACCCCTGTTTTTTTCATGTCATTGATTTGGTATAGAAATCAGTTCATTTATTGAATGTTCTACATTCTGGATTTGATTGATTGCTTCCTTGGGATGGTTTTTAACTTGCTCCTCTGTCCCTTGTATTTCCTGTTAGGTCTAGAGGCTTGATTAGATTCAGATTCAGTTGCTTAGGCAAGAAGATGTCATAGTGGTTCTGGGTACTTCTGATTTTGTCATATCATGAAGCACATAATAATTGGTTATCAGACTTGTAGGTTTTAGGGTTTTTTCCCCTTATCTTTGTTACTTATCTATGTCATTTTGGGGAGATTCAAAATTACACTACCTTTATTATCTTTCCCCAACCAAAGTTCAAAAATATTTGTATTTACATAGACAAAATAACCAGGCAAAATACTAGTGGTTTGGATTCTGAATCTCTTGGACAAGTTGTATTTGAAAAAGTTTCTCCCGCTTCATACACAAAGGGATTGAGTAGGTAGGAAAAAATGTGTAAGTTAATAACACTTAAAGAGGGATTACTGAATGTAAAATTGATAAAAGCACATCACTGATTATTATATTTAGAAGCTACACTATTAAAAGTCATGATGAAAATAGCTGAAATATAATGAGTCATTTGCTAATTATTCAACTTATGGATTTCCAATGCCATTTGCTTCCAGCCCTTCTCCTTTTCCTTAGGGAGTTTTTGGTGGCATTTTATTGCCTTTTAACACCTCCAGAAACTACTATATGCTGTTGAGTGACCATAAAAGGCACATGTGGAAAGACACAGAAGAGATTATGACTCAGAATTCGTGCTGTTTTATTGACTGAGATAAACCTTGATCAGTTTGCACCACATTTGAAGATTTTTCAGGGGCAATGCAAAGTAGAAAGTAGTTAGAATTCTACTGCCTAGCATGCTATCTATGGTTTGGTGAAGAAGTAGAAACATAGATCCTGAAGCTTAATGTGTCCACTGAAGAAAGAGTGCTAAGTGTGTTCTGATATGGGTCCAACCCAGGCGTTCTCAGCCATGATTGCACATTGGAATTACCTGGAGCAGGGGTGGGGAACCTGCGGCCTTAAGGCCACATGTGGCCTTCTAGGTCCTTAAGTGCAGCCTTTTAACTGAAGCCAAATCTTACAGAACAAATCCTTTTATTTTTATTAATACATTTTTGTTCATCTTTTATATTTTATTTGATTTTTAAAATGAACGTATTTAAAATACCAAAGAACAAAATAAGTTTCAATGAAATAGTCCTCCCAGATTGACCAGCACAATTAGAACATTAGTAAGCCATAAGGGCTAAATTGATTCCTGCTATGCTCATGATTTAGTTCTAACTTCCTTAGCCTGACTGTCGCCACTACCACACAAGGCTGGTTGGTGAGAGTTTGTGGGAGTTGAGTATGCCAGTCTGTTATCAGCTTTGGACAATGGTGCACTGTGTTTCTGTTTGAAGTGGAATTTGTGAATAGTTGCACAGCTCAACAGTATTTTTTATTCTGTCTGCTTAACAGCCCATCACATCAAAGAAGACCAAGAGAACGCTGAAGGAAGAAAACAGGTTTTTTAATGAGAATTGGGAAATATTATCTTGTTTCTGTTAATGATAAGATGATTTGCTTGCTTTGTGATACTTCAATATCAACATTAAAGAAATTCAATGCTCATCAGCATTATAACACTCATAAGGACCATAATTACTTTAAATTAGAGGGAGAGGCATGAAAGTTTGTTTTGCAGAAATTAAAAGAAGAAAAGCAAAAGCAAAAGACAGTTCTTTCAAGGAGCAATAAGACCTGGACATAACGTCACTGAAGCAACTTATAAAGTAGCTTATATAATCAGGAAAAAAGGGAAGCTATTCAGTGATGTAGAAATTGTGAAAGAATACATTGTTGAAGTTGTAGGATGCTTAGACCCCAATAACATTTCAAAGTACAAACGACTGCCTCTTTCAAGGAGAACCATAACTGATCAGCAGCATGAATTAGCCATCAGCTTAACAGAATAATTTCATGCAATACATCAAAAGGAAAATATATATTATTCAATCGCTTTGGATGAATCAACTGATACTACTGACTTGGCGCAGGTTTTATACTTCATTCGGGTTATAACAGAAGATTTTCTTTGCTACGAAGAGTTACTTGCTTTGGGCACTCTTGTGAACAGAACACGGGGAATAGATATCTTCAACAACTTTAAAGATAAATGTGCAACTGAATTTGGTAAATTAGGGAGTGTATGTACAGATGGTGCACCTTCTATGACAGGAAAACATGAAGGGTTTATTGCACAGATAAAAAATGTATTAACAGATCCAGATGCTCTCATTTCTTTTCATTGTATCCTCCATCAGCAAAATCTCTGTGCTAAAGCTACTATTTTAAGTGACACTTTGCAACAAGTTGTAAGTATTGTTAATTATATTCATGCAAACGCAACATGGCATGGTCAGTTTTGTAACATGCTAAAGTTGAATGGTGAGGTATTCAGTGTGGAATTTCCTTATCATTCTAAAGTGCATTGGCTATTGCAGGGACAGGTGTTAGCCAAAATTTTATCTCTGTGAGAACAAATAGTTAAATT
The DNA here is from genome assembly GCA_023783475.1 of Daubentonia madagascariensis. Classification (NCBI taxonomy): domain Eukaryota; kingdom Metazoa; phylum Chordata; class Mammalia; order Primates; family Daubentoniidae; genus Daubentonia; species Daubentonia madagascariensis. Next base: position 42,723,589 of record JAKFHU010002080.1, on the reverse strand, counting down.
TTATGAAGAACAGAATCAGCAATGTGAATTATTGAAAGAAGATTTCTATAGGAATGCAACATTTCTGTGTTATATCATGTCATATCAAAACAATTTGAATATTTCTATGCAAGGTAAAACTAAGTCTATATATGTGGCAAAAAAATCCAAACATTTAGAAAAAAGCTGTCTTTTTTCAAAACACTTCTTCTTCAGAAGGAAATTTCAGATGAACATTTTCCCTAATTAGCAAAGGTCATTGATGAGCAGGATGATATATGTGAATCATTTGAAGAATATGCAGCTGTTATAGACCTATTAATTGGAGAATACAATGAAAGTTTCACTGACTTTGAGAATCATGACATCACACTCAAATTAGCATTTCAGCCTCACCTAGTTGATATCACCAAGGCACCTAAATAACTACAGATGGAATTGATTGAGCTCTCAGTAGATGACATTTTAAAGTCATTGATGCTAAAAAAGATCCAATTGAAATATGGAAAAATGCAGTAGAAAATCCACTCCTTTGGCAACATGTCCAAAAAATGCTTTCTTGCTTTTCAACCACTTATTGCTGTGAATCTACGTTCTCCTACCTAACCCAAATCAAGATGCCCTTAAGGTCACAAATGACTGATACCCATCTAGAGGATCAGCTGAAACTGTGGACATCCATGCTGCAACCAAATAGTCAAATGCTTCCCAACAAAAAGCAGATACAACAAAGTCATTAAATGTTGGTTAACTTTAAAATTAACAAATAGTTTCATTTGTTGAAATTATTAAATACGTAGTAGTTAGATTTTTACAAAATAATATGCATTTTAAGTATATCTAATTGGAGTTTCTTGAATGCAGCCTTATTTGATTATAGCTAAATTAATGTGGGCTTCTAACATGAAAAGTTTCCCCTCCCCTGACCTGGAGCATTTAATCTCCCTAATATCCAGAGCCAACCCCCAGATTGAATCTGGGTCTCTGAGGATGGGCCCCAGGTATTGGTAATTTTAACAAAGCTCTCAGGTTATTCTAATGTGCAGTCAGGGTTGAAAATCTCCAATCTAGTCAGCAAATAAGAGGTACCATTTACAAGTGACTGTGTGTAGAGGATTGCGTGGAAAATCTCTGCACATAAACAAACTGATGCTTGGAGAGATGTTATTTGCTCAATGTTTTGCCGCAAAACAGTTTCTCACTCAGTCAATTTAGCTTCGAACCAGAGGTGTTTGAACTTATTTTGAGCAGGAAAAAGTAAGGGACATGGAATTTACATCATAACTCAGAACACACATGATAATAAAACAGAAGTTTAATAAATAATACTTAATTTTGTTTAATTAAAATAATACTGGTCAAAACCCAGTAAAATGATTTCATGACTTGCAGTTTGGAACAGTCTTCTAACCATGATAGTACAGGTTTCCTTTCTGTTCCTACAAGTGATAAGATCTTTTTCCCATCAATGCCTTCTCATTTTGTTTTCTCACCTGGAAAGCTCTTTCCTTTTTTCTCTGCATTTTTTAAAAGAACATCAGGTTGCTTCCTCGCTAAAAATTGTTTCCAAGACTACTCTAGTTCATAGTGCCTCTTATTCTGATGCCTATTTTTAACACACAGAGCTCATCACACTTTTTTTACACTAAATTATATAATATATTGTGATGATCTGTAATCATCTTACATCTTAGATGGTATGTCTCATTGACTAAATTTAATCTCTTTGAGGATGGAGACCACATTCTATGCTTTTGTTTCTGTACTCTTCAAAAGGTCTAGCACATTAGGCACATTACAGATGCTAAAATGTAACCGACTCTGTGAACTCCTATATGTTTCATAATAATCTCTACTTTTAATTAACTACTTGAACTCTTCGAGTTGTTTCCCAGAAATGGTGGATTTCCTACAACACAAAGGAGTTGCAATTCCAAAGGCCCGGAGCAAGATTCCTGATGCCAAGAATCACCATTCCCCATGACCTGCCCCCAATGCACATGACCTGCCCCAGTGCTTGTAGCCCCTTGTTAGTTACACCATCACCTGCCCCAAGGCACGTGGCCCATCCTTAAAAAGCACATGACCTCCCTTAGTCTGAGAGATGGATTTGAGACAGCTTCTCTGGTTCTCCTGACGTCTGTTGTATTAAAAATTCCTCTCTTTCTTGGAAATCCTCATTGTCTCAATAATTGGATTTTTGTGGGACTAGCAACTGGACCTAGACTGAAACCCCCTTGTGGTTTTGACAACAAAAACAGTTATGTGACCCTACACAAGTCAACCTCTGAGCTTTTATTTCTTCATCTCTTAAATGAAGGGGATGTTCTGGGTTATTCTAAAGTCTCTTCCAGGTTTATAAGTGTGTTCTTCTATCATATATAAGGACTTCTATAAAATGTACAAATGAAGGAAGAAAAATATGAAAAATTTTTTATTAGCAAATACTGTACAAGAAAAGTTCTTGAGTGAGAATTTAAAAAGGCTGAAATTGTTTGGAATTTTTGGTAGGAAAACTATAAACTCCTTCATGCAATCTCTGAAACGATAAACAAGTTACTGAAATTTAAAAAGAAGTTGGGAAGTTGGGCCCTGTGGCACTTGATAGTGAAATGTGATTATTCATGGGCTACTTTTTCAAGTTGAATAAATATTTATGTAACAAGGAATTTCTAGGAATTCTTATCAAATTGAATTGATTACATAATAACACAAGGCCTAACAATGAGTATGGGGTTGGGGTGTATGGAGGCAGAGTTATCATAATTTAGGGAAAAAAAATCACTGGAGACAGTTTAGATATTGTTTGTTTGCAAGTGGTTTGTTAAACATCACTGAGGATCTTTCCAGTTGCTCCTGAGGCCAAAAGATGTGGCTGGCCGGTTCAATTACTTGCATCCTCATGACCATCAGCATCCTCATTCTGATCCTGAGGCTACTGGTGAAGGAGTGAGAGACGTAATCAGTCTCTGTGGTGGTGGTGGTATGTGTCTGTGTGTATTGGGAAGGGGTAGGTGTTGTAGTGGGCATCTAGTCTCCATCCATTCAACATTCCTTTCCCTTTGTTAACAATACTGTAATTTTCCTTTGGGAAACCTCTTCCCTTCCACTCAGTCCCTGTGGTTTGGGTGTATATGAAGCCTTTTTCAGATATAGGTAAACGACCCTGGCCTGGCAGTGCATTCCATCCCCTGGTTACAATTGTTAGTTTAGAAATGAGCACACGATCCAAGTGGGTCCAATGAGACTTCTTTGGCTTGCTCTCTTATTGATGGGATCAAATGCTAAGGAGGGTGGATATATGCCTGGAGATGTAGGTCTTGTCCCTGCTTAGAGAAAACAGAACCAGTGCAATGAAAGCACAGTGAAGAGACAGAGAAACTGAGTCTTGACACTCCAAGCATCTGGAGGAAAAAAAAATATTTTTAAATATGTTTTTTGTCAGCTCTACTTTTGGGGTTTATAAACATATGAACCAACAAATTCAATCCCCTCAGCTGTAAGTTTTGCTAAGTCAGTTTGAGTTGTGTGCCTGTTACATCCAACTATCCTGACTTTACCCTTACTCACTGCTAACTTCCTTTCCCATCTTAAAATTTGCTTCATACAGGACCAAGTCTTCTGCTTTTTATAAAGCCCAGGGCTTAATGTCCTCTCCATCTGGTAACATAAGTTGCTTCAACTTTTTACTTATTCTCTCCCTGCCCTCTTCCTCTACAAGTGCAATACAAGTGCTTGTTTCACAGCTTCAGGTGGCAGGAGGGGAAGAACTGAGATGTTCAGGTCCAGTCTCAGGCCAGCGATGGTCCATGCAAGTGCCTTTGTGTGAATTAGAAAATGCCACTCCCTCTGAGCCCAGTGCTAGGACCAGTGCTTTGGAGACCATGCTGGATCTTACCTGCAAATTGCCTGCCCACCTCCACTTCAGCCAGAGGACACAGTGTAGGATACAAATGGCACAACACTATGTTGAGGCCCCACAGTACTAAGAAGCAAGGGTTGTAGCCATGAGGTAGAAAAACAAACCAGTGGACAGTAGCAGACCTTCTGTGGCTCACACCCACTGTTACGTGGTCTAGTCCTAGGATGATGATAGTTGCTGACGCTGTGAGCCTCCCGGGCATCCCAGCTCAAGGCTGTGGACTCAGCAATTATCACCATTGTTGATGACGATAGTTGACAATATTACTTGTCACATGAAAGCAGCATTTCCCACTATCATTTAGATCTTAAGGTGGTATCTTTTCCTGGAGGAACTTCCTGAGTTCAATTTGTCCATCTTTACACTCAGTATTTCTTTTCTTTCTTTTTCTTTCCTTCTTTCCTTCCCTCCTTCCTTCCTTGACAGGGTCTCACTCTGTCGCCCAGGCTATAGTGCAGTGGCGTCATGGTACTTCACTGCAACCTCAAACGCCTGGGCCCAAGCAATCTTCCCGCCTTGGCCTCCCAAAGTGCTAGGATTACAGGCGTGAAGCACCACGTCCGGCCCTACAGCCAGTATTTGTTGATGAAAGTTAATGGTTCCAGAAATCCAGTTGGAGGCCACCCGGCAATTGTACATTGGAGCAGAACACAACACCAGGTACAGCAGAGCTGGCAAATCTCCCATGCCACACGGCCGTGACATCTTCAGGGGTCGGTCTAGGGGCCCCAGCTGGTCTTCAGTTATTTCAGTGTCCTGTGCACCTTGGTGAGGACCTTCCCTGTGTTGGAAATGAAGAATAACCAGGGAAAAAATGCGAGCAGCCTCAGGAAACGCAATTCCACCGGGCAGTGGCTAGTGGTGTGCACGGACTTTGAGGGGGATGGGGGCGGAAAGCCAAGACCCTAAAGGGAGTGCGGGCCATTAGGGGCTGGGGCGAGGGTCCGTGAGCCGTCGTGGGGCACAGGCCAATGGCAAGAGTGGCCCCCCGTGCCAGGTCCCAGCGCTTACCCTACCCCCGGTGCCTTTGCCCAGGCGGAGGGCCAACCCGACCTGAGTTGGGGGGCGTGGGAAGCGGAGCCGCCGGAAGGGGGTCGGCGATCAGCCGCAGGGCAGCTGGGCGGCGGCCTCTGGCAGCTCTCGGTCTCTACTTGCCTGCTGCCTCTTTGCTTGCCTCCTCCTCCTCCCCCGCCCCTTCTCGCCTAGAGCGGGGCCGGCGCCTTTAAGAGGGAGCTTTGGTTACCCTGGGGGCGGGAACCCCTCGGCAGATCGCAGGGCGGCGGCGCTCGGCCGCGATGCTCCTCACTTTCTGCTCCAGCTCCCGCCGCCGCCGCCTTTATCGCCGCCACCACCGCCTCCTCGTCATCCTCCTCCTCCTCTGCCTGGAAGCGTCGTTCTCTGCGGCGGAGGAGAGAAGTGCTATGTCAGGAAAGTTCCGGGAGGGACTGGATGGGGCCATGCTCCCTGGGCTCTTCGGCGGGCGCCCGCGCGCTGCCCTTTGTATGAGGTGAGACTTGGGGTCCTCGGCCCCGGGGCAGGTAGCCGCCGGGGGGCGGGGAGCGCCTGGATCCGCCGCGTTGGCGGGAGTGTGCGGTTTGGCGGAGTGCGTGGGTGAAATGAGGCTGGCGAGACTGAAGTTGTGCCGGAGAAGCTCGGGTTTTCGGGAAGGCTTTTGCAGCTGGACTGGAGTTATTTCGGCCAGCGCCCCCCGGCGGGGGCCCGGCGGGGACCCGGCTTCTCCGGTGCCGCCTGGCCTCCCGCCGTCCCGGCCCCCGTCCCCTGCCCGCCAGAGCGGTCGGCCCTCTAGGAAACTGGGCGGCCGCAGATGGGCACCCCTTGCCGGACTGGCCCCGCCGGGCTGGGCTGTTCTCGTCCACAGGCTGAGTGCCGGGAGTGAGCGGGAGGGATGGAACGCTCCCGAACTTTTACGCGGTCGTCTCGCCACTCTTGAGGGCTGGTATTCACCTGGTTTGCCCAAGGGGAAGGCTCCTCTGGAGCTCCCACAGCTGTGAGAGGTTCCCTCTTACGTGTGGTCAGGCTCGCGGCGCTGCGTGTCTCTCTCTCAGCCTTGGTAGGTTTTCATCGTCGCCTTGATTTTAGTTCTCCCTCTTCCTCCCCTTTTTGGAACATTTTTTTTTTTTTGAAAGAAAAAATATTCTGGAGGCTCAGGGTACTTAAAAAACCCCGACAACGTATCATTATGAAAAATTTCCCCCAGGGCTTGCTCAACTTTTTGAAGTGATCGTTTAGTCTTTGATGAAATATTTAGACTCAGTCTTGACACTTACGAAATACAGGTATCCCTGTAGTAGGATGCAGTTTATTTTAGTGAGGTAGGATGAGATTTTAACCATATTTTTTAAAAATAGGTTTTTCTCTTTGTTTATTGGTGAATTTGTTTTTCATTATGTCTTAGATTAAGAAGGCTCCAACTAATTTTAGGCGTAGTGTATCTGAGAATCAAATAAAACCTGATGTTTCTTGCATCATCTGACTTTCCTTCAGGCATTTTTATCCATGGATGAGGTATGTAATACATGTAGTCATTTGATGAAACCTAATATATAAGTACGTTTATTGCACAAATGGGTAAGTTTTCTTTTCTCATGTGTCCTGTGGGTGAAGGAAGCCTCATTTTCTCACACCCCGCAGGTCTCTGCCACCCCGTGTCTGTTCCTGTTTCTGTCTTCTCCACTTACATTGTGTACATCTGATGTAAGCTACAAATCGAAGGTGCTGATGAAAAGTACCTGTATTTTGTTAAGTGTGCATAGCCCAAATTTTAGTGACATAATTGGTTATATCATCCACATCATTTTGAACAAAAAAAATAGAATGTGGGATCTTATTTAAAGGAAAGAATGTTATGAATTATTTAAAGTAAATTCTCAGGTATATGCTTTACATGTAATTTTTATGTGTGAAAAATATACTACCAAGATAGACAGGGGATAGTATAGGAAACATCTTATTTGCAATGAGGAAGTTTTGAAAGAAAATCATTCCAGAATAATCATTAATATCGCAAAATTTTGTTTGGGATATAGATTTTCATCTCTGAATACAATTTTGTCACTTTGCTGTCAGATATACCAGAACTGAAACTTAAAAAAAAAACAAAACTCAACATCTCTAGCATTTTCTGAAAATTTGCAGCAAACTGAACATTCTTGGAGAAAAATTTGCTTAGAAAAGTCACATACTGAAAACCCTAACTTCAGTTAGCATTTTACCTTAAAATTGCTGGACTATAGGCAAGAAAGTAAGAATTTAGGGTTCTAAGGGTAGATGTGACTTAGTTCCTAGAATTGTATTGATTAATGTGAGTGCCTTGAAATTTTGTGTATGGTTTATTTGATTTGGGATGATTGTTGTGTGATTCTTTTTGAAACTATATATCTATGTATGTATCTGCACACACACACGGATTTATACATGTATATCCATATTACACATATATCTACATCTATAAATCCATATTGTGTATATATATATATTTCTATAGCAGGGAAAGCTATTAAGGGACTTGATAATAAATGTGCACTAAGAACAGTAGGTCTAAAAGATCAGCAGCTAAAAATAGTTCTTGTTAGGGCTTGTCATCTTTTCAGCCTTTTAGTAGATACCAGGTAAGTTAAAAAATACCGTTTTCCAGTATGTTCCTGGACTCTTATGAGGCTTGAACCAGGGAGCCATATGCCAATGATCCTAACCACATATTTATCTATTAAAATGGGCTGAATTATCCCATTCAATGTTATGATTCAACCAGGCATTTCTTAAGTTTCAGTAATTTATCTTCAATAGGAAAATTCTAGGTAAAATTTAGCTGGTCAATGTAGTGTTGTCTTCTTTCAACACTTCAAAATATCACCTTCAGGGCATTCTCCATAGGGACTTAGACAGTAGACCTAAAAGGCATGAGAGGCAAACCTTGGGGAAGTTCTGGTACTCCAATTTGTGAAAGGATGTCTTAAGCATTTGATTTGAGAGAGGGACCCATTAATGCTTGGGAAAATAACACCTATAATACAATGCTCCCTTCTCTACAAGCAAAACTATCTCACTCACCTTTGGAATATTTGTTATCACATTTCACAGCTGAAGCTGCTGCATTTCAGCATATGTATGAAAATTAAAAATGAAATGATCTGTGAGACTTCCCTTTAATTCACTAGTTATTTACCAGAAATGTGTTTATGTTTGGTACAAATGCCCTTTGCTTTGTTGCATGTGGCAATGTTTTCTTTCTTTTTTCTTTTTTTTGCAACTATGACATACGTATATTTAGGGTGAATTCTTAGTGTTTACTTGAAAACACATTAGTGAGTTTCACAAAGTTTATGTTGTGTCTCTTCATCTTTCAAAACAACATTGGAGATGTTTGACTATGAGCCTGAGATCATAGACTTCGAGAGCTGATAGGATCTTGGTCAATTATAGTTCCAGTTTCGTGGGAATTTTCTGTTTAAGGTCAGATGTGTCCTTTATTTGAACTGGATGATCCACAAAATAGGTTCTTTTGTAACCACAAAACATGGAGAACATCCCAAATAATTTGCTGTGTGGGCAGCCCAACATGCTTTAATGCTTGGTTGGCTTGAGGCAGCATGCCATGCTTATAAAAAATGGTTTGTGGAGCTGACAGCAAAGCTATTTCAGTCTTTGAGTTTGACACATAGAATAAAATGCCTTTTAGCCTCTACATCAGTAAATATGGACAGGATTGGTAAAAGTAATTTGTGCCCATTTCTGTTTTTGTTACAGGAGATTCAGAAAACTGAAGAAATTCTATCCTAATACACAGAAAAGCTCATTCATGTTTGTTATAAATGTAATGAAGAGTTAGAAATGTTGGGTTTTAACACAGTTCTCAGGTCTTGGGCAAAAGAGTGTACATTTGCAGTTAGGTGGGTAATCTAGTGGTCATCTATTGAAATTAATAATAGCACTGTTACTATCAGTATTTCTTTTGAGTGATAATGCTAAAGAAATTATATCCTCTCAGGTCCAATTTAGATTAAAAACATCACCAGCCAGATACTGTACCAATCATCTGGCATATATGTTAATTGATTCTCAGCTAATTTGCAACTGAAACCCTTATGTGTTATTATAGTCATAAGCTTTAAATACCTTTTAGGGTTTTTGAGGAAAGAGTTTCTTGGTTAACTTCTTTCTCTCAATTGACTTAGCTCAGTCTATATTATTTTAGAAAATCTGGATTTTCTAAATTGTCTATCATGAACATGTGTCACTTTCATAATAAGAAAAAAAGCTATTATAGCATAAGAATAAAGAATAAAGACTTGAAACCTTACAATAGCAACTATACATGAACTATAGAAACAAAAATGATAAGTTCCCAATACTATTAAATATTTAGAAGGGAGCAAATTCACCCAATTTATAGAAAATAGAGAAACCTTATAAAACTCCTATCATTAAAGAACTGGATAATGCAAAAAAAGGAAAAACGTCTGAAAAAGTATTGAGTGAGTATTTCGGGAAGTATTTTAGGCAAATTCTTTTCTTTGGAAACTTCTAAGGACCTGCCTTGGGGAGGTTGGTGCAAAAGGGACATGATTTTATACTCTAGCTGTTACTTTCCAAAGGGAGGCTTCTTCACCCCTTCCTATTGTTTTTAAAGAAAAATAAATGTGTAGATAATTTTAGAGAAAGAACATTAGTGTGGGCACTTAAAGATGCCTTAAGTTTGGATCAGAATAAGAGTTTCAACTGAAAATTACCTAAGAATCAATTAACATCTGTGCCAGGTGTTTGGTATGGTATCTGGCAGAGGGTGTCTGCTGCAGGTATTTTTGCTCTAGGTTGGTCCTGGGAGGATGTAGATCAAAGGGAGTTGTGCAGGCATAGCATCCATCGCCTTCCAGAGAGAAAAATTATTTGCATAAGTGTGTACTTGTAATAAAATCTATTCTTTTCATTTTAGCTTATTTTTTCCATTTCTCTCCAGGTTGTATGTGAAGCACACAGCTTCCTACTCCATTTTGATTAACTCTGTTTAAACTGTCATGCCTTCTAAAGATTCATACTGTCCAGCACTAGCAGAAAATCTGTTCTTGAATTCTCTCAACTTGTTCTCACTCAATACTTTTTCAGACGTTTTTCCTTTTTTTGCATTATCCAGTTCTTTAATGATAGGAGTTTTATAAGGTTTCTCTATTTTCTATAAATTGGGTGAATTTGCTCCCTTCTAAATATTTAATAGTATTGGGAACTTATCATTTTTGTTTCTATAGTTCATGTATAGTTGCTATTGTAAGGTTTCAAGTCTTTATTCTTTATTCTTATGCTATAATAGCTTTTTTTCTTATTATGAAAGTGACACATGTTCATGATAGACAATTTAGAAAATCCAGACAAGCAAAAAATAAAACAAAAGGAAAAAAGAATTATGTCCAGAGATAACTATTGTTAACATTTTACTATATATTTTTACATACATATAGAAAAGTACTATAATAATTTAATTTCTAAAAATGGCACTTTATATATGTTGTTTTGTAATTTTTATACAAAGATAAACCACTTCCCTTGTCATGGAATCATCTGTAACATTTTGAATACTGAATAGTATTATTCTATGGATGTATCATAATTTATTGGGGATATGTCATCATATTAGGTTCAATTTTTTTTTTTTTTGCTACTTTACAGCAGTGACTGTGTTACAGCTCCATTTTTATACATATCTGTGGTTAATCCCTTTGGGTAAAGCTCTAGAAGTAGAATTTTGGGGGAAGAATAAAAGGCATTAATGTTTTTCTTTGACCTCAAGGCACTTTTATTATTTCCAATATAAAATCTATGGACTTAATCATAGTCTTCCTTATATTTACAGAATTTACCTTTAAGCTGTGTGTGTGTGTGTGTGTGTGTGTGTTTGTGCGCGCGCGCGCGCGCATATGTGTGTCTAGATCTATATTTTATTTATTTATTTATCTATATCTTTCTTTCTGTCAATAATATAAAACTTCACCTTAGCCAGAAATTACCTTTTGAAACCAGTTGAGTATCACTCTGGCTACCACAAAAATATGTAGTCACTTCCAGGAACAAAATTAGAGATATAAAATGTTCAAAAACTAGGAAAAGGAAATTTGTAAAAATGTAAAGACTGATAGCTAAATGTAGAGAGAAATTCTCCTTTCATTTTTAGAAATAAAAGTTATCTTTAGCCATTAAACATGACTCTAATGAATACAGTCATATTTGTATTTTTCATGTTCATTTTTCATTTTTACAATTTGGTTCTTGGCTGTAAAAGGTAAGAGAAGGTAAGCACACACTCACACAAACATATTTTCTGGGTTAGTTATTCTTTTTCAGACATTGTTTTCTTCACTGTGCAATAGTCTCTGTTCCTCCTTTCTCTAAGTGAGACTTAGGTTCTCTGCTCCCTTAATACCTAGTGCTTTCCTCTGTTTAGCACTTAGGAATAAATTTTTTCTTTAGATGCGTATCATTTCTCTCTTTAATATCTCAAAGAATAGGAATGAAGACTGATATATTTGGATTTACTTATTTAATATTATCATATTACTGTGTATTTTCTATTCTGCTTTATCTGTGCCTTTTTCTCTCCTTTCTTGCCTTCTTTTGGACAAATTGATTCCTCCTTCCCCCTTTTTTACTATTCTGTTTATTTGGGGGACTAGGGGATTGGCTATAAGCTCTATATCTATTTTTTTGTGGTTACCCAGACAGTTTTACTATACATACTTATCTTTATCTAATATAAAGTTAATCAGTATCTTTGTCCTCTGTTGTGGAATTGAGGTGTGTCCCCCCAGATTCATATCTGAAGCCCTAATCCCCAATGTGACTATATTTGGAGATAGGGCCTATAAGGAGGTAATTAAGGTTAAATGAGATCATAAAGGTGGGATGCTGATCCAGTAAGATCTCTGTAATACAGAGATCTCTCTCTCTCCCCCTCTCTGCGTGCACAGAGGAAAGGCCACGTGAAGACATACATGTCTACAAGCCAGAAGAGAGGCCCTGCCAGAAACTAATACTGATGGTACCTTGATCTTGGACTTCCAACCTCCAGAACTGTGAGAAAATTAATTTCTGTTGTTTAAGCCACCCAATCTGTGGTATTTTTTTTTATTTAGTAATTTTTATTTCAAAATATTAATGGGGTACAAGTGTTTTTGTTACATGGATGAATTATATAATGCTGAAATCAGGACTTTTAGGTTTCTTGTCACCAGGAGACAACCCTAGCTAACATACGCTCCTTTTTAAAAAATGCAAATTCCTAAGAATTTGTTAACTCCTATGATACTCACTTCCAATTTTTATGTCATTGATGTGCGATGTTTTATTTCTAGTCTCTTTTTTCTCTCATAAGTTAGACTTTACTTTTATTGTTGTATATAGTGTCTGTTATGGTTAACCAGGTATTCATCAATATTCACCAGAATCTTTTCTCACCATTCCTTCTGGTGTATCAGACCTTCTATCTGGGATCGTGTTTCTTTTGTCTGATGTGCCTGATATATATCCCTTACTTTTCCTTTATTGTGTGTGTGTGTGTGTGTGTGTGTGTGTGTGTATGAGAGAGAAAGAGAGAGAGAGAGATGGGGGAGAAGAGATATTGTTTGTGGCAATCTTTTAAATTCACCTTCTTTCTTGAAAGAGAGATTTCCTGAATATTAAATTCTATTTTGACAATTTCAGCATATCAAAAAATATTATTCCATTGTCTTGTGAATTTTATTATTACCATTGAGAAGTAAGTAGTCAAGCCCATTTTTCTTCCTTTGTCAGGGAATCTATCTTTTCCAAACTCTGTTTCCTTCTAAGACATTTTGAAGATATTCTCCTTAAAGATACTATTTCTATTCTGAATTTTCAATATAATGTGTCTCGGTATGAATTTAAAAAAATCCTATTTGGCATTAGATAGGCTACATTAAGAACTAGATTTTTCAGGAATTCTGGAAACTTTTATTCATAATCTTTTTGAATATTTCCTTTTCTTATTAATTTTATGATTTCCTTTTGGAACTCCAATTGCATGTCTGTTAGACCTTCTGTATTTGTTTTTCTTCTTTCATCTCTTTTATCTCTTATCTTTAATTGTATTCTTTGGATTGTATTTGGAGAAATTTCTGATGTAACTTGCATTTTATTAACTCACTTCAGCTGTGTCTAATATGCCACTTTGTTGATTTAGTTTTTAATATCAATTATAATATTTTTTATATCTATAACTTTTATTTCAAATCTGCTTGTCTCCTGCTCATTTCAGCCATTTATTATTTTGTTTTATATCTTTGTCTAATAATTTTTATAACTGAAGTCTTTTTGTGGGTTTGTTTCTGTCTGTTTTTCCCCTTGCTCTTAATTGTTTATGCTGCTTTGATTATTTTGAGGTTTTTGTGATTTTTTGATTGTTTGTTCACTTTCCTTGGAACTTTGTGGAAATTCTTTCAGGCCTATGTTGAAGGTGAGTTTCTCCACAGGGGAAATATATTTGTTTTTGCCTACTAGCTTTGGTGCTGTACTGACCTGGGCCCATTTTAACACATTGACTGCCACACTAGAAAAAAAAATTTCTTCCTTGGGGCCACGGTGTTTATTCTAAAATAGAATAAAAACTTTGAAAACAAAACAATCCTTTCTAATTTAATGAAAAATTTGTTATTTTTTATTGTTTTATGTGTGTGAGTTATATGCAACTTGAAAATAGTTCTTGTGGCTCCCAAAGTGAAGAGATACGTGAGTTATATGTTCTTCACGAGGCCCTGGGCTCAAAACTAGTGTAAGTTAAATACAACTCACATGGCAGTTAATGTGTTAAATCAGATATCTGTTTGAGGATTTTTTTTCCTTTTATATCTCAGTGGTAGCTTGTGGTTACAAATCTTCTGGGGAGGTTATTTTCTTCTATCCATGATGCATTTCCCTCATCCAATGAAATACACTTTTATGTCTGTCTCTTTCAGCATGGCGGAGCTTATTTCTTGTTCACCTTTAACATAGTGAATATGGCCCTTTGAAGTCCCTGGTTGCTACTGGGGTCTTCTGACAAATATAATTCTCTAATCCCAACTCAAATCCTTCAAATTTGACTTTTGTCAAGAAATTATTTTGTTTCTGAGATTATAAGCATGTATAAAATAGGATATTGTTGTTATTCAGGTTAATAAACAAACCTTAACTTATCACTATAGGGTATTTGCTTTTGAAAAGAAAAAGCAGACATTAATGTATCAAGATATGATAGCAAAATGCTTACTTTTCTTTTTTGTTTTTAATTATAATTTTATAATTTCTTGCATATAAAAATTATAAATTTGAGTTATAATTTCTTCCATTCATAAATTTGTAATTTCTGTATCAGCACTTCCTCTTCCTAAGTCCCAAACTTCATTTTGTTTATATTCATTTAGTATTTAATTTTATATTTTGTTCTTTAGGAAGTTCATGCCAGCTCCTTATTTTAAACTATTTGGTTTCATCTTCTAACTGGAAAGACGCTGCCAGTCACATTTATCTTTCTATTTGCTTCAGATTTCTGGGCTTTGCCTTTACAATGGTAGGGCAAGTTAAAAAGCCACCCAGGGTCTGCATTGCCCTTGTTTATATTTTCAAAAACGAGTTAAAGATGGCAAACTGGAGTTCTTCTTGGTGGTTAACTTTTGAAAAGGAGCAATTTTTCTGTGCTTATTTCAAATGGTTACATGTTGGTGAACATTTAAGAAATGTTTAGTTTTTTTCTTTCGGTATTATAGTATCCTCAAATGAACCCTACATGATACAGCGATGTGGGTGTAGCTTTGGTTGTGATGAACAGTTAAATATAAAAAGTTCAAGAACCTCATCATTTATATCTCTTGGAACTCAGTTACTGTGGATTAGCAATAATCCACAGTAAAATGAAGTGGTAAAATGAAGCCAAATACAAAAAAAAAAAAGACTAAAGTAATTAGTTTGATACATTTGGATAATGATTCCATTCATCGGGTAATGATTATCCATGTCATAAAATTAAGCTTTTACTATTTTCTGTGTTCTTTTTAAGAAACAATTTTACTTTTGCATTCTCAGTTTTAAAGTCTTTTTGTCTTTCTAATTTTCCTCATCTTGCGTAAAGAGGCACCAGAATAGAAATGATCTCTGAAGCATACACATTAGAATCTTACTCTGGTAGAGTCTTTGCTCATATCTAGATTCTAGGTTGGAATAAAGTTCCAGAAATAGATCCCTCTGGTAGCTTTATTTTTAGTGGATAGACAGGGGACACTCATATCAAAAGCCACATTTTATAAAGCATCCATTTAGTTTGTGGCCTTTATAGGAAGGGGAATTTTCTTTTTTAATCCAATATAAACTTGAGACTTGATCATTTCACTAAATGTTGTTCCTCCTAGAACCTATGTTAAAGTCTGTTTTTTTCCTCCTCAATTCCAGCATAATAAATACTCTGCATATAAGAAGAATTTTCACATTTGCTTCATAAGCCATTAGACAAACTCTGCATTTGGGCCATGTTGTTGCAATGGTTCTTGCCTTTACTGAATATATGTTGAGTGCACATATTCATGCATATATGCACACCACTTTCAGGTGTCAGTTACTCTCTCATATGCCATATCTGCTAGAAGAAATCAAATGAGAGGTGGGCATGAGTGAGGTGTAATAAAAGTGGAGAAACTCCACATAAGTTTATACAGCAGTATTTAGTGCTTTTCTTTCCCCTTGTTTTGTTTAAGGGAGAATCCAGGCATTGCAATTCTGACTATTGTATATACAGTTGATATTGGGCCAGTGAATTCCCTGTGGGTCTTTTGTCTTACCAGTTGTATTAGCACTTTGTGAACTGGCAAAGCTTGTATTGATGTTTTAATCTCTGAGCAGAGAACCAGAAGTCTAGCGGCAGGTATCTTACTGTATGATGACATCACTTGTGACACTGTCAGTAGGAAACCCAGTAACAACCAAACCACAACTTCCCTTGGACCCTTTTTCCTCTGTGATTTTGTGATGCACAATGAGAAATTATTCTTTGGTGTTAAGAATACAGCCATTTTATCTCCTTGGGTATTTTTTTTTTCATTTCTTAGATGAATATTGTAGATTTTCTTAATTTTTTTTTTTTTTGCTAAGGCAGTTTTTGGGGATAGGTGGGCAGGGTTTATGTTGAGAAGTGATATGCAGTACTTTGCATTTAGAATGACAATTATGTAGCCCTTTTTACTTGGAGCAATTCTTCCCAATTGTTGGATGCACAGCAAACTTGATTGTGTATTAAAATTAAGAAATAGTAGAAATGGGATTGTTTTAGAGGAGATAATCATTTCTGCACATGAACTCTGCTTTATGTCAGGATTTAGTAGAGTCCTTCAGCTAGTGAGGTTTCAAGAAACATTAAATATTCTTGAATTTAAAATTATTTGTCAACAGTTTGGTTTTAGAAGACTCTTTTTCAGGTCTGCATGCATTTTGTAAAATTTCATCTATTCTTTTAGTCTTTATTTATTTATTTATTTATTTTCTTTCTTTCTCCTCTATTCCCCATGACCTAATCTTTCCCACTCCTTCCCTATCAAAAAGTAAAATGGAATAAAAAATAAACTATAATGTCAAAACCAAAATATACTAGCCTTCAGCCTGGTACTTAAAGATTCCTCTTAGGGGGTAATATTGTATTGTCATAGAGTGTGAGATTTAGAGAATGTAACAAGAAAATATGGACACATAAGTGTTCTGAGAAATGCATCTTTAAGTACATGTCTGAATGTGTGAACATCACAGAGTATACTTACACAAACCTATATGAGGTCTGTCTGGAAAGTATCGAGCCATTGTTAGTTAATGTAACAAGAATGGTTTGCATGGGCGACATCGATGTAACCTGGCAGCCAAGGAGAGTGGACTGTAATGTGCATGTGTGAGCAATGATGACTTCACTGTACTAGTCAGTGGGGCGCTAGACGCTGTTGAATGACCATGTGTACTGTGTGGCCCTCACATTCAAAATGACTGAGTAGAGCAATGAATCTGCATCAAATTTTGTGTTAAGCTTGAACATTCTTCTGCGGAAATTATTAGAATGATTCAGAAGGCTTTCAGGAATGATGCAATGAGTACAGTGCAAATAAAAGTGTGGCACAAACGCTTCAAAGATGGTTGAGAATTGACTGAAAGTGATCCACATTCTGGAAGGCCTGCAACAAGCAGAACACCTGAGAATGTTGAACATGTATGGGTTAGGTTAAGACACCGGGAGAACTGTGTGAGGTCCCAAGGTGCCTACTTTGAAGGGGACTGAGGCCTCATTGTCCTATGTACAATGTTTCTTGTATCTGACATCTTCTTCAATAAATGTCTGTATTTTTCATATTACATGGCTGGATACTTTCTAGACAGACCTCGTATATTATATCCTACTATACACCTAAGCTATATGGTATAGCCTTTTGCTTCTAGGCCTCAAACCTGTGTAGCATATTACTGTGCTGAATATTGTAGGCAGTTGTAACACAATGGTAAGCATTTGTGTATCTAAACATATCTAAACATAGAAAAGGTACAGTAAAAATATGGTATAAAAGATAAAAAATGATACACTTGTATAGGGCACTTACCATGAATGGAGCTTGCAGGAGTAGAAGTGGCTCTGGGTGAGTCAGTGAATGAGTGGTGAGTGAATGTGAAGGCCTAGAACATCACTGCACACTACTGCAGACCTTATAAACACTATACAGTTAGGCAATACTAAATTTATAAAAACATTTTCTTCAATAACAAATTAACCTTAGTTTACTATAAATTTTTTACTTTATAAGCTTGTAATTTTTAAAAATTTTTGACTCTTTTGTAATAACGCTTAGCTTTAAACACAAACACATTATACAGCTGTACAAAAATATTTTCTTTATATCCTTATTCTATAAACTTGTTTTTAAAATTTTTAATTTTTTTTTACTTTTTAAACTTCTTTGTTAAAAACTAAGACATAAACACACAATTAACTTAAGCCTACACTGAGTCAGGATCATAAATATCACTGTCTTCCACCTCCACATCTTGTCCCATTGGAAGGTCTTCAGGGGCAGTAACACCCGTGGAGCTGTCATCTCCTATGATAACAATGCCTTCTTCTGGAATACCTCCTAAAGGACCTGCTTGAGGCTGTTTTATAGGTAACTTTTTTTTTAATAAGTAGGAGTACACTGTAAAAAATAATGATAAAAAATATAGTATAGTAAATACATAAACCAGTAACATAGTTGTTTATTATCTTTATTAAGTATTATGTATTGTATATAATTGTATGTGCTAGGCTTTTATATGACTAGCAGCACAGTAGGTTTGTTTACATCAGCATCACTGCAAACATGAGTATTGTGTTGCGCTACAAAGTCAAGATGGCTAAGCAAAAAAATTCTGTTGCTCACTAAACTCACTAAGCAATAGGAATTTTTTAGCTCCATTATAATCTTATAGGACTGCTGTCGTATATGTGGTCTGTCCTTGAACAAAATGCCGTTAAGCAGTGCATGACTGTAAAGGAGGAATTATGTGTTCCCTGTTTTTCACTCTTGGAGCATCCTGGGTTTTTCTTCATAGCACATACAACATGGTGTAACCCAATGGTTATTGTGTATTTAATATGAGTCTCCCCACTAGACTTTTAAGTTACGTAAGATCAGGAGATGCATCTGTTTTGTTCCTCATTATATGCAGTGCTTAGAAGCTGGTGTAGAGCAGATGCTTAATAACTATTTGTAAAAAAAAAAAAAGAAGGAGGAAGAAAGTGAATTTAAAGAAGTGTATAAGTCAAGTTGAAAAGTATATGTTGAAGATTCATATAGTATACATGGATAGCATTAGCATGGTGATACTGAGTATCAGGGCAAGATATGCAAGTGGAGTTAATTTCAATTGGTATATGATGACTCTGTTGACATTTCCTTTGTCTTTATCTGGTGGCCACTTTGAATACTAAAACTAAAGTCTTATTTTGTAGATTTTTAAACTCTAAGTATGTTAAGTATGACCTTTAGGTTTTTCAGAACCTTCCCAAGTTAACCAGAATTATTTTGATCATGGCAGTGAATCAAGGTCAAAACAGATTTGCCATTATTTCTGAGGATGAGTCAACGCTGCTCTTCAGCAATCCTATTTTGAAGTGGTATACTAAGAGCAGAATCATCTTTATTTCTGTGATGTTTCTCTTGCCTTATTTTCTAGCTTCCCACTCACGAAAAAATTTTATAATTCCATATTTTCCCTTGTGTTTATTATTGGAATTTGCTATGGTAGTGAATTATGTTTATATACTACAGGACCAAAGGACTGAGCATCCATCCTTTGATTTTTGTTTTGTGTGTGTGTGGCTATTTGAGGTCTCTGATGATGTCATGAAGGTCTTCTGATTGTACGTTCTGTGAAATTTCTATTATACCATAGCAGAAGATGTGCCTGGTTGATGGGAGTGAGGTGGGGTGGTGGGGTAGGGAGTCTACCAGATGTGTCTATGTTACACCAAGAGATTATGCTTGAACCATCTCAGGCAGTGACATCTTGATGTGCAGGAAGAAAGAGGAGACCATGGTATATGCATATGTGTCCCTCACTTGTTTTTAGTAGACAACATGCTATATATGAATCTCAAACAACTAGCACAGTGCTTGGTACATGATTGATGCCTGAGACGTATTTGTTGAGTTGACTTGGCTTGAGCTGTCAGGAATAACCATAGTCAGCAACAAAAAGGGTTGTTACGAAAAAAAAAGTAAGCTGTGCTACAGTTGCATTTGGAGATACAGGAATAAACTGGGCATGGTTGTAGTAGACCATTTCAGAAAGTCTGGTAAGGAATATATAGACTTCTACCGTGTTTAAAGCAATGAAAGGACAAAAGAAGCTGCATCTTCTTTATTCTGAAAAGAGATTTTTGAAAGTCACTGTTCTGAAATAAAGGGGGTTAGAGGAAGAGAAACAAAGGTATCATGTCAAAATCACAGTATAGACTCTTGAAATGAGAAACAGGTTTAAATTCAGTTTGGGGTGAAGTATGGAAAAATAGTCATTTGCAAGGGTGAAGGAGTAGAAGCCTAAATGTCACTGAAGGGTTGGTGGTGTAAAGGATGTGATTTTCTTTTCTGGCCTAAGGAAAACTGCTAGCTCATATTTTTTTCTTCTTTTTAGTGACATGCCACTGTGTAACTAGCACATATTTATTGCCGGTATTATTATTATTGCCATATTTTTGTGCCAGTACTTTACATTTGTTGTCTCATTTGGTCCTTACAAAGCTTCATGACCTAAGGCATAGTGTGATTGATGATCTCCATCTTTCTGATGAGGAACCTGAGGAACCAAGAGGTTAAGTAACCTACCCAATGACACACAGTTTGTAAATGGCAAGCAGGTACTGTGACAACTGCCCAGGTGGGCACAGTGGGCCTCTGGAGGAAGAACATGGAACTGCTCAATAGATAGATTACTGTGGCCCTGATTACAGTAGATAAATTTCTGACTGACTTTTTATTCCCTCCAAAGAACTTGTCAAAAGTGAGATGCAGTGGAGAAGAGAGTACCAGCATTTTTAGAAGAAATACCACTTTGATGGTAGAAACATTTTTTTTATTAGATAAACTAATGTTAAGGCCTTGAAAACTTGTGCTAAATTTGTGACTATTAAAGAAAAATTAAACATCTAATCATGTAGATAGGCATATGGGATCAGATGGGTTACAGAGTTGCTAAGGGAACAGGTTAAAAAAGTGAGTGGCAAGCTGAGCTATACCCAGAAATTCAGATTGATTCTAAAGGTAGATTTAAAAAAAACCCAAAAAACCCTAGTGGAATAGCATGAAAATAACAAAAATAAGCAGTTTTTTTTTCCTTTTCTTTAAAATTGCATTGATTCTGAGGGGATATTTGTGAGAACTAGAAAGATAATCTAGAGATTAATATGAAAAGATAGTGACTTTTTAAATTTACTAGGTGGTAAATAATTACAGGAAATATGAGGTACTTTTAAAAGTAGTGACTAGATAAAGTGCCATATTTAAATTTTATGCTTTCGGGGCTAACAGAATCCTATTTTTCTCATAAGTCTTGCATAATGACAGTAACACTTGCTTAACTGATAAGATACATTTGAGTAGTTCCTCCTGTCACCAGTTTCCAAATGTTTAAATACTGTATTTTATTCTACCTATGGACAACAGGCATAATGAGATAGGCAGGAGAATGCTTATTTTGCTTTCTTAATGTATTTCCCAAGGAATAGAGTGATTTTTTTAAGGGAATATGTCTTATGATCATTGAAAGGAATTAATAATATATATTTGTAGTATGTGAAATGTTCAAGAACTTTTTCTGAATATAAGAAAACTAAGCATTCATTTTACAGCATTTGGAAAATAAAGAAATGTTGGAAAATATGTATCACTAATAATACTACTGGTCAGAAATATCTTAATATTTTGATATGTTTTCTTCCAATTCCTTTTAAAATTTTAAAAAACATAGTGAGACCCTATTATATATGTGGCTTTTCTTCACTCAACATTCTAGTATAATATTTTCATGTGCCATTAAATACTCTTCAAAAATAGTTTTAATATCTACATAACATTGTTATATAAATCACATAACTCAATCTGTTTCCTTAAATGTGAACCTTTAGATTGGTTCAAATTTCTTATTATCATGTACATGAAATTTTTTAACAACTTTATTGAGATACATTTTACATTTTATACAATTTAGCCATTTCAAGTGTACAGCTCAATAGTGTTAAGTAATTTTACCAAATGGTGCAACCATCACCATAATCAGTCTTAGAGCATTTTCTAGCCCCCATAAGATCTCTCATGCCCACTTATATTTGATCCTCACTCCCATCCGTAGTCCCAGGCAACTACTAATCTACTTTCTGTCTCAATACAATCGCCTTTTCTGAACATTTTTCTGAATATAAATGGAATTATATAACATGTGGTTTCTTGTGACTGATTTCTTTTTGCTTAGCTTAATAATTTTGAGGTTCATCCATGACGTAGCATATATCAGTTCTTTATTCCTTTTTATTGAACAATATTCCATTGTGTATAGATACACTACATTTTGTCTATCCATTTTGTCTATCCACCAGTTGATGGACATTTAGGTTGTTTCCATCTTTGGGCTTATTATGAATGATACTGCTATGAACATTTATGTGCAAGTCTTTGGGTGGACAAATATTTTCATTTCTCTTGGGTACCTAGGAGTGGAATTTCTGTGTTGTCTAGGAGTTTTATGTTTACTTTTTTGAGAAACTGCCAAACTGTTTTACAGAAAGGTTACACCATTTTACATTCCCACCATATTCTCACCAACATCGGTTATTGTCTGTCTTATTTATCATAGCTATTCTTATGGGTATAGTATCTCATTGTGGTTTTAATATGAGTTTCCCTAATGACAGTGATATTAAACATCTTTTCATGTGCTTATTGGCCATTTAATATCTTTTTTGGAATGTCTATTTAGATCTTTTGTCCACTTTTCTTTCCATTGGGCAGTTTGAGTGTTATTGAGTTATAGGTGTTCTTTGTAAGTTCTGAGTACAAGTCTTGTGTGTTTTGCAAATACTTCAGTCTGTTGCTTGGCTTTTCATTTTTTAAATTTTCTTTTCATCTGTTGAAGTCCAAAAATTTTGAATTTTGATGAAGTCCAATTTATCAATTTTTTAATGGACCGTTTTTGGTGTCATATTTATGAATTCTGTGCCTGACCCAAGGTCTCAAAGGTTTTATATGTATTTTAATTATATGAACTTTTAAAGGATATTTAAAAATATTTCTTAAGGATGGATCCTGAAAAGTAAAATTTCTAGAAAGTTTTAATATATTTATTTTTAGTAAACTTTTTTTGAAGTTTCATGTACAAACAGAAAGATGCACAAATCTCAAGGGCATAGCTCAGTGAATGAAATTAAAAAAAATGAATACATGAACCTCCCAGAAGCCCTTTCTCAGATATCTCCTACTCTTCCCCAAAGGTAACCAATAACTAGTAAGACCATAGAATAATTTTACCTGTGTTTGAACTTTATATAAATTGAATAACATTATATATACATTTTTGTGTCTGTGTCTTTTGCTCAATATTTTATTTGTGAGATTCATCCATGTGTTGTGTTATGGTAGTCTCGTTTTTGTGGCTGTGTAGTATTTCATTATATGAATATATCATATTTATTTATCACTTCTACTGATGGATATTTTTACTGTTCTAATGTTTGCTTATTTGAAATAGTGCTACTAGGAATATACCTGTACTTGGCTTTTGGTGTACAAATGTGAGCATGTCTGTTCAGTGTATACTCAGGAGCGGGATTGCTGGGTGACAGAGCAGGCATAACTACACATTTACCACAAACAGCAAACTGTTCTCCCCGGTTACCAATTTCCACCCCCAATTACAATGTGTAAAGTTCCACTTGCACCACATCCTGATCAACACTTGGTATTTTTTTTAACTTTAGCCGTTCTTTTGGAGTTTTGTTTTATTGTGATTTTTATTTGCATTTCCCTGGTGAGTAGTGTGAGCCCTGAACACCAGCTTCCAGCCCCTTAAGACTCTGCCCTGCTCAGCTTCCCAGCTTTTCAGCTGCTTCTTTTACTCAACTTTTAAGCTTCTTGGCTGCTTTTAAGCCTTTCAGCTGCCAGTTTTCAGGCTCTCAGCTTCTCAGCTGCCTTGAGAACACCTCTAAGCTGGCATTTTAGAATTGGTTCGTGCCTTCAGGGGAATAGTGTCACCAATTGCAGAGCTACCTCACCTTTCCATACTTCCCTTCTCTCTGAGATCTTGGCCTCTCAGTTCCTTCCTGCTTTGATAGCCCTTAGACGTCTTTAAAGAGGTTTAAAAATATTCTCCAGCTTATTTGGTTGTTCTTGGTGGGAGTGTTGGTCTGCCACAAGCTTACCTGTCTTTGCCAGAAGACGAAGTCCCTGGAATGTTTTTTTAAGGCTGTTGATACAGCTTTCTGAATTACTATAAGGTTGCATTTCCATTGGTGGAGTATCTATTTGCTAGAATTATTTTCATTTTATTTAAACCTTTGAAAATTTGCTAGGCAAAAAGTAACACTGCATTGTTATTTTAATTTTAGTTTTTGTTCTAGTGAGACTGAACACTGTTTCAAACGATGGTTGGTTTTTTTGCATCTTTGATTTATAATTTACTTGTTAGTATTCATTACTTTTCATTGATTTTTAAGAATTTTTAATGTGTAATATTCTCTGTATTAACAATTAAGGATTCATGCATCTGAAGATAAGTGGTTATTATAGTGATGGACTTCAAAATAATTAGCTTTTCTATTGATCTTTATGTTTCAAGACTTCTAAAGGCAAGAGTATGTCTCCTTTTCTTCTGTATTCTTTCTTTGTATCTGGTACATGGTACAGTTCATATGAACAGGAAACAGATTGCATTTAAAAAATAATGTAGAGATAGGAGCAGGAAGCCCTTGAAGAATGTTTCCTTA
This sequence comes from Daubentonia madagascariensis, assembly GCA_023783475.1. NCBI lineage: Eukaryota > Metazoa > Chordata > Mammalia > Primates > Daubentoniidae > Daubentonia > Daubentonia madagascariensis. The sequence goes on along the minus strand of JAKFHU010002080.1, from coordinate 42,699,155 downwards.
TGTCACGCTATGCTCAGTGATTAATCTGTATGAAAAGTTCGTCTAGTTATTGATTTATTATTTCATTAGGAGCATGGACTCAAGTCTAAGGTTGTGAGGCATCCCATTTTTTATCTTTGTTGAGGTATAATTGATATGTAGAAAATTGCATACATTTAATGTATACATCTTGATGAGTTATGACATATGCATATACCCATGATACCATCATTGCAATCAAGGTACTAAACACACTCATCACCTCCAAAAATTTCCTGTTTTGTTTCTTATGTGTGTTTGTTTTTAAGAGCACTTGACATCAGATCTGTCCTTTTAACATAAAGTGCATAGTATTGTATCATTAACTATAGGTACTATGTTGTACAGCAGGTCTCTAGAACTTACTCATCTTGCATAACAAACTTTATACCCATTGAAGAACAATTCCCCGTTTCTTCCTCCCCCCAGTTCCTGGCAACTGCCATTCTATTCTCTGCTTCTGTGAGTTTGACTATTTCAGGTACCTCATATAAGTGGAATCAGAGGCATACCAATTTTGAGTTATTATCTTCTTTTTCACATCCATGCAAATTGCTAACATAAGATCATATTCTCCTTTGTGATATACCACATTTGTTGGATATAAATACCTGATTCATAAATATCCACAAATGTATAAGGGGAATTATATGTTTTACTTTCCTCACATGAAGTTAAATTACTCTCATTCCTGGAAGCATCATATAAATGTTGAGTTGCAATCACACTAATTGCATTTTGAAGGAGTTTAAGAGTAAGACAGTTTTAGACTGACTTCAAAGTTCTAAAGCATGCACATAAAAATTTAGAAAACCTGAAGCAGTCTTTATTCACATAATTTATCCAACTCTGAGTAAGTATTTGGATTTCAAGAAATCATCCAAACAGTTTAATAGTCAGCAGTGTTATAATAGTGTCTGAGGATGAGGGACAGTGGAATTTTCCTCATCCATACTTTGGCTCTTGTAATTATGCAAGTATAATATAACTCACAGCAATGTCCTTGTTTTAGTCACTGCCCTACATTTTTTTGTCATTTCATTGACTCTGCATAAAACACAATGTCTGCTCTTATGCTGCCTCAGGCCCTCAGGGAATAGTGTTCTAAAGAAAAACTGAAGCCTTTTGGGAAGGCTGGTCTAAAAATAAAACCCTCAAGGTATTAGACCAGGGGTGTGGGCCAGATCTAGGGACATTTTTAACATTGCAAACTGTGATATTAAATGGAATAAAAGCCCCCTTCTCTTTACTAGGGTGAAGGGCAGTAAAGCATTTGGGAAAGAGCAGGAACTTTGGAGCCACGCTGCCAGGGTTCCAATTCCAGCTCTTCCACCAGCTGTGTGATTGAAGGCATGCCACTTTTGGGGCTCGTTTTAATTCTCTTCAAAGTGGCGGAGATAAATTCTGCTTTTGAGGTGGTTTTTCAGGATTAGCAATAATACATTTTGAGGTCTGGTACCTGGTGGGTGTTTAAGAAATGGTAGCTATAATAGCACATCTTAAATTTTTTCTTTTATTCTGGAATAAGACTTTTCCCCTGCTTAATGTGATGATGATTCACAGACTAGAGCCAGGTTACCTGAGTTCTAATCTAAGCTCTACTGTTTACTAGCTGTGTTACCTTGGGCAAGTTACTTAGTTTCCTTGTGGTTCAGCTTCCTTATCTGTAAATGAGGATAGTTATGATGACCACCTTCTAGAGATGTTAATTGTATTAATATTTATAAAGAAAGAATAGTGTCTGGCTAATATGTAAGCACTAGTTAAGTATTTGATAAATAAAAGTAAACACTCAGAGCCAGCCTCAATTGGTAGTCGTTATTCATAAAAGTAATGGGATTAGAGAGGCAGCATTGCTGCATGTTAAATGATGGACTGCAAGTAGGAGAAATAGGTATCACGAAATTTAATGAGATAAAAATTGGCAACTATGAAGCTGGCACAAATTCAGATGGTTGATATTGGTAAGTAGAAATATCAGAGTGAGAGACTCAAGAATATGGACATGTCTTTAAAATGAGAGAGAAAATGCTTTTTATGGCAGAGTGATTTTTCTCCATCTCAAGCTTGACAGAGACTTTTAAAAAGAAAAATTAAAAAAATGAGTTCAGTACTTTCTTAGTGTGAATTTTGAGAATGCCTTCATTACTGAGGATTTTTTAAAAGTTCACCACACCTTGTTTTCCATAGACTTCTATTGGCCATAATAGATATTTTAAGTTAAGAGAAAGATTCACAATGATGTGTAAGTATAATGAATGGAGGAGATTGAATAGCTAAGCTGCACCCCATACATGCACTGTTTTCCCTCTGCCTGCAACCCTAGCTTATAGAATAGAGAGCAGCTTGGCATTTTACCCCTGAGTTAAAAACTACAGACTCCTTTTCTCAAGAAATCAAAGGAACTGCCTGGGGAGAATTGGGGTTGATGAGGGAACCTGTATACCCCAAAGCCCTCCTCTTCTTGATATTTGTAGGCCCACCCCCTGCTTATTCGATAAGGAATCCTGTCTTTTGACAAGTCCAACGTCTCTATATGCAGAGATCCCTGCCAGCTGCCTTATTATAGGACAGACTAGCAGAGGAGCAGAGCCATGCGTCCAGGGGCAGAAGAAACCCACAGCAGCCTTAGAGGAAAAAGCCAGCCTGTACTTTATTCAGAAATACACACTGGGTATATGACAAGAAACAAACAGTATCACAAAAGAGTGAGAACAAAATAAACGGAACTAATGTCCCTGGAAGAAACACAGCTTAATCAAGCAATAGAAGAGACTATAAAAGAAAAAGAAAACTTTAGGGGAGTTTCAGGAAGGTAGTGTCTGGAATATAAGAACAGGATGGAGTAAAATAGGAACAATCAAAGAATAAGGAGAAACTCTTGAAAATTAGACATTGGTGTGCTGAAATCAACACAATTCAATGGAAAATTTAAAAAAGATGGCAATAAGGAAATCTCCTACACACAGTGTAAAAAGCGAAGCAGAAAATGTAAATGAAGAGCAGAGATAGGCTCCGTTAAGTTGGTCTACACTTGGAAGTCCAGAAGATATATTTGAGTGAATGAAGAGTTGAAAATATCAAATAAATAACAGAAGTTCTTCTTGTGCTCTGGAAAATAATCTGAATCTTTAGATTGAAGAGTTGTGAGGGTTTAGCAAGATGGATGAAAACAACTTTAAACTCAGATTAATTCTTCTGAAATTTAAGAACACTAAATATTAAAAAAAATCCTAAAAGTGTCTAGAGAAAAAAGTAAGATTGTCAAGTCCCCATTTGTCTTTGAGTACTTCTGGTACAATCAGGTACTCCAGCCTCATCTCAGACTTTTTCCTATCCCAGACCTGGAGTCAGCTGTTTTTCTAAGGAGCCTTGGTTCCTTTTAATGGTGAATGGTGATTAGAAACCAAGATCTGGGTGCTCATTGTATGTGGAGTATTTTGGCTTCTAGACCCTTTCATTGGCTAGAACTGGAATATACATATATATAAAATATTTATTGTATCCAAGGGAAACATACAAAATAGTTTTGCCAGATGTCACTACCAACACAGTTCCTGTTTTGTTTTGTTTTTGTTTTACTTGTCCCTTGGAAATGACCACAAGATGGCATTTTATAAATAGTAGGGGGTGTCTAGAAGTTGATTTCTACGTTTATCCATGGTTTTCTTGCTTCTTTCCTTTTCTCTTTGCTCCAGAAATAACATTAAAAATGCACATCAGAACCTATGCTTCCATTGAGAGAAAATAGTCCTGTTCTTCCCATGTCCCTCCCTTTGGACATTATACCACAAATAAGCAGAGGACATCCCTGAAAAGTGGAAAGAAAGCAGGCTGCCCAGGGACCTTCGGAACAACACAGCAGTGAGTTCCCTGTGTCTTCTTATATCCCGGACAGGGTGCTGCAGAGGCCTTTAGACTAGGTGCAAACCAAAAAAAGGAGGAAAAAAAAGAAAAGAAAATCTCCAAAGAAGCCTGCTTCCCCTAGCCAAAGGGTGGGGAAAAGGGTGGTGGTACAACATAATCCCTTTTATCAACACCTCCCTATTCCTGTTTTTGCAGACACGCAGATTTTATTCTGAAATCTCAGTGGAAAGGCACGGGCCCTAAAATAGCTAAAACAGTCTTGAAAAAGAAGTGGGAGTAATCGGTTTACCCAATACTATATAGCTACAATAATCAAGACAGTATAGTATTCGTAGAAGAATAAACACATAGATGAATGGAACAGAATAGGGAACTCAGAAATATATCCATAAAGTGTGCTCAACTGATTTTTGACAAAGGTACAAAAACAATTCAGTGGAGGAAAGATAACCTCGTTAATGAACGGTGCTAGAGCAATTGGACATACATAGACAAAAAATGAACTTTTACCTAAATCTCACATTTGAGTTATACAAAATTAACTCAAATGGATCATGAACTTGAACGTAAAATGTATAAACTATAAACCTTTTTAAAAAGAGGGAAGAATATCTTTAGGATCTAGGGCTAGGGAAAGATCTAATTAATTCTTAAACTTGGCACCAAAAGCACCATTCATAAAAAGAACAAACTGATAAATTGGACCACATCAAAGGTAAAAACTTTTACTTTACAAAAACCCTGTTAAGAGGATGACAGGGCAAGCTATAGACTGGGAGAAAATATTTGCAAACCATATATTCAACAAAAGATAGTGTGTAGATATATAACTAACTCTCAAAAACTCAATAATAAATAACAAAACAAAACAATCTGATTAGAAAGTGGACAAAAGATATGGAGAGATATTTCACTGCAGATGATATACAGGTGTAAGTAATCCCATGAAAAGATATTCAGCATCACTAGTCATTAGGGAAATGCAAACTAAAACCACAATGAGATGTTACTACACACATACCAGAATGGCTAAAATAAAAAACAGTGACAACACCAAATACTAGTGAGGATGTGGAGAAACTAGATCACTCGTCCGTTGCTGGTGGGCATGTAAAATGATATAGCTGCTTTGGAAAATAGTTTGGCATTTTCTTATAAAATTAAACATGTAGCTACCATATGACCCAGCAGTTGCACTCTAGAGATGAAAACTTATGTCTACACAAAAACTTGTACACAAATGTTCATAGAAGTTTAATATATTATATACAAAAACTAGAAACAACCCAGATGTCCCTCAGGGGGTGAATGGTTAAGCAAACTGTTGTAGATTCATGCAATACTACTCAGCAAGAAATAGGAACAAACTGCTAGTACACAGAACAACTTGGATGAATCTCTAGAGAATTATGCTGAGTGAAAAAAGCCAGTCCCCAAAGATCACATACTGTATGATCCCATTCATATAACATTCTTGAAATGACAAAGTTATAGACATGGAGAGTAGATTAATGGTTGCCAGGGGTCAGGGAAGGTGGGGAAGTGGGCAGGAGGGGTGTGTAGCTATAAATGGGCAAGAGTGATCCTTGTGGTGATGGAACTGTTCTGTATCTTGACTGTGTCATTGTCAGTATCCCGATTGTGATACTGTTTATAGTTTTGCAAGAAACTTGAGGGAACTGAATAAATGGAATCTCTACAATTATCTCAAAATAAAGTTTAATTAAAAATTTTAAAAAGACATGTTACTTGGTTTGGTATCTGATTGAGATTCTAATATAAGTATAGGTGTTATTCTAAATCCTGGAGAGGATATATTTAAGTTGGAGCAAAAAGGTTTCATAATTGATTTAAAAATTAATTTAATATACCACTTATAAGTTGTTTGATTATATGAAGAATCAACTCATATAGAAATAAGAATTAGAGGCTGTTTGCATTTCTTCAGTGTTTAACTCACCAGGGAGGCCATGAACAAATCAATGAATAGGTATTTCTTTCTCTGTGTTTCCCCTAAATTTCTCTAATTTCTGAATATTTGATGTATACAAACACTGTTTCCAGAGCACAGATGTGTACAGTCTACACATATTCACGGCTCTGTCTCTACTGCTGGACTCTCACTGTCAGTAATGACCATGCTTTCTGATTTACTGGTAAGGAGAAGGCAAGGCATAGTCTATTTACTTTTCCTTAGGTTAGAGCAGCATTAAGTCTGTAAGTAGAGTTATAGAGGTTTGGTAACTGAAAACAAACAAGCCAGAGGCCCCCTAAACCAATGCTTCTGTTTAATGTGCATGGGAATCACCTCAGGATCTTGTGCAGATGCTAATTCTGATTCAGTAGATATGAAGCCTGATACTCTACATTTCTAACAAGCTGCCAGGTGGTGCAGGTGCTGCTGGGCCATGGGCCACCCTTTGAGTAGCAAGTTCCTAGATAATATTGCTGGTTTCCTAATTTTTGTATATAGTTTTGCAGGGAACAAGGACAAGGAACAAAGATGGCAACTGGCTTCATATTAAAGGTGCCTTTCATTCAAATCAAAGAGCATGGGTGAAATGATAGGAGATAGAAGACACAAGAAATAGAAGAAGGAAAGAGGAACAGACAGCCAGAGAGCCTTGAAGTCCTTTCAAGAGTATCAGCAGCCTGCACTGCAGGATACAGAAGCACTGGTGAGGGCAGAAGCTGAAGACACTTAAAGCTGAAGGAGCAACCAGAAGCAGATATTGGAATATCTCAGCTGGGGTGGGGAAGGTTGGGGTAGAACAGCTACCTGCGCTTCTCTACTTTAGCCTGTGTGTGCTTCAGTGTGGGCTTCACATAGAGTTCAGTAACCCCCAGAGAAAACCATGTGTCTCACTGAGGAAAGCAAACCAATCAGAACCTGTCTTTTTGCAGTCTTGTGGGAACTCTCAAGATGTGCAGTAGCAGACCAGCTGTGAAGCTGAGTCTTTCAGCCCCGTGTCCTACACATCTGATGTGCATCTTTAATGCCGTTGCACCATAATTTATAGAGGCTAGGCAAATGAATAGTAGTTGTTGAGATATATTCATCAAAGAGGTGGTTAAGTTCATACACTAAACTCGGCTGGGTTAGTCAGCTATAAAGAGTAATTCTTATAGACTTAGGTTTTGCTGTATTAGAATTTCAGCAAGGCATGGTTTTATGCTTTCTTTCAAATACGTTGAAAATATTGTTTGGTATTCAAGTTAATTTTATTTTCTCATAAAAATAATAAAAGTACATTTAAAATGTAGGGGAAAAAAAGAAAAGAAAAAGCCCACATTTCAACTACCAGTAGCATACTACTTTCAGCATTTGGGTGATTATTTCCTTTGAGTCTGTGTATGTGTGTGCATGTTTAAAAGAGTTATACTATACATGCAATATTCCATCCCATTTTTATTACCTAAATTATAAGCATTTCCCTATGTTTTTACAGTCTTTATAGTTAACACTTAGAGTGGCTCAATGATGTCTTATCAAATTAATTAGGTCCCTAAATGTTGGTCATTTGGGTTGAAATGTGAGACAGTTCTGTTACGTTATTAAAGTGATTCATACTGAGATGAGTATTTTACTAGGTGGGTAGTTATACTTAACAGAATGTATTTAATCAGGTTGCTGAGCTCTTAAAAAAATCAATCTTCCCTCACTACCTGGTCTTAAAGACCTAATAAAAACTTCCTAACAGGTACTTTGTCCCTGAGGAGATAGTATCACCGTAACACAGTGCTAACCTGGAGGTGTGCATAGAGTGTGCTTGGAATACAGAGAGAGGGTACTTCGTCCAAGCCGCAGCCTTGAGGAGAATTCCTGGAGAGAATGATGTCTTAAAGAAAGTGTAGAGTGAGTGAGAGTGACCAGCTCTAGGAAGAAGGACCAGCATGTGTCATGGGCCCATCACCAGACTGGTCACTGCATGGAGATGGAGTAGTTGGCAGTCACATGACTACCTCCATGGCCTAGGTTCCCTGTCCTCACCCAGTGATGGGAGAAGGGGTGCTAGTAAGAAAAAAACCAAAAAACCAAAACAGGTGGGCATATTATAATTTGGGAGAGAAGAGAGGAGGGCACCTTTCCTCCACTACACATGTATCCTTCACAAATTCTGATACACGTTTCTTGGATGACCATCATTCCACACTCCTCCACCCTTGAATTCTTACCAATTATAAGTATGATGTATCCCTCAGGTTTGTTGAGGATTAAAAAAGAAAAAAGATTAACGGCCATTTGTATAGTTGATGGGAATTTATAAAGTGTTTACATGATTAGGATTGAAATTTTTAAAAAATGTATATGGGTACAGTTTGGTGGATGAATTTAGAAGAGGAGGGCAAGAAAGATCATTAAGGAGGCTCCTGCCTGGACTAGGTACATGGCCGTAGCAGTAAGGAGGAGGGGAAACAGTTAAAGAACTATTTAGGAGGTAAAATTGATCAAATGGAGTGAGGGACAAGAAGAAGTGGTGCTTGACTCCCAGGTTTGGGGGTGGAGTAATGGATAATGATGTCATTAACTGCAATTAGGGTACAGAAGAAGAGTAGTAATAGTAGTAATATTTTAGATGAGTATCTCTTTTTCAGTGCTTTTTGGTTTCTTACCTGGGGTTTCCTAGAAACTATAGCTTGAGGCAAAGCTGATATAATAGAAGGCTGTATTGGGAGGTGTAATCCCAGGGCAGCAAGAGTGAGGAGTAAGGGGAAGAGACAAGGAGGAAGAAAAAGCAAGTGCAGGGTAGTGTGTTACTGATCTGGCCACAACTTCATTAAGTGAGCTTTCTTCTAGACAGGCTTTAAAGTACTTTCCCTGGGCCTGGTGAGTAGTCAGAAGAGACATCCTTTCTGGCTCCTGTGTCCCAAAGGTCAAAGTTCACCCCATGGGGTGTTTTTTGACCCTCACTCTGCGCAGCCAGTGGAAAGCAGATCCCATGCCGCAGAGTGTGGCAAGTAATATGAGTTGAGAAGTGATTGGAGGAGTTGGAAACTTTGTGGGTTCTGTGGGGTCAGATTTGGGCAAGCAGCTGAGGTCCAGGGCATTTATGGAGTCCCAGGTGACAGGTGGGGCTGAGTGAATATAGTAGATGTAAACAGGGTCTAAGGCACTTACCCAATTTCTTTCAACTCTCTTTTCTTATTCTCTCATTTATAATCTAACAGTTTTATAATGCTCTGATTTTTATTATACTGTTTTATTTTTGTTACTGGTTAGGTTTTAATTGTAGATCCACATCCTTCTAGTTTCTATGAACCTGATACTTCCATTTACATACTTTCTAGACTATGGGCTTAATATAATTGTATTCCTCTGTGTACTTTCTGGCTCATTACTTAGAGGACAGAAAATTGCCCTGAGGGTCAGATCTCACTAAGTACTTGATGTTTTTTATTCCCTGGTTATTACTATGCTAATCTCTGTAGCTTGCTTCTCACAGACAAGATACACCAAATGTTTCAATAAGGAACTATTGAAAACCAATAGCTAATCAGAAAATTAGCATTTCTAAAGGCAGTGTTGTAGAACAAATTCTTTTAAGGGTTTCAAAATAGGGAATAAAAGAAGGAGACATTGGATTATGAATGTGATGACAAGATTTTTTTTTAAGTTAATGACTCATTAGCTTTTTGTTGAGTGTGTACTATATGACAGGCTCTCACTTGGGTTTAAGGATACAGTACTGGACAAAAAGTATCATATCTCTGTCTTCCTGGAGTTTGCTCCCCAGCAAGGGTGGGGCAGGCATGGGCATGAATCAAGGAAGGACATGGATAACTCTAAAATGACTGCTCACCTAGTATCGTCACAGAGAAGTATATGTTGAAATGAGACAATAGAATTCGGGTAGGGGTTGGCCTGGTCAGAAGCCAGGGAAGTAGTAATAATAAAAATAATAATAGTAATGGAAAAGTAAGAATTCACAAGGTGAAAGGGGAATGGAGTTGGGTAGATAGTTCACAGGAGGCTATTTATTCATTTAGCAAATGTTTATTGAACACTGACTATGTGACGCAGGTACAGTCATAGGTGTTGGGAATAAAGTTGTGAAAATTCCTGCCCTCATGAGAGTTGTTGGTAGTTTAGACCAAGATTATGGCAGAGGGGTAGGAGAGAAATGGCTTGAACAATATTTAGGAGTCAAAACGGACAGTCCCTGGTGGGTGGAATGAATTATAGCTGAGGGGAAAAGATGCTAAGATGACTCTTCGGTTTCTGGCTCTGTAACCAAATGGGTGGTGATCCAGTCACTGAGCATGGGAACACTGGTGGAAGGGTAGTATATTAGTCAGGGGTCTCTAGAGAAACAGAATCAGTGGAATATCTGTCTTTCTATCTATCTACAGATGTATAAGAAGGGATTTATTATGGGAATTGGCTCATGCAATTATGGAGGCCTGAAAGTCCCGAGATATGTTTTCTTCTGGAGAACCAGGGAAGCCAGTGGTGTAATTTGGTCTGATGCCAAAAACCTGAGAGCCAGGAGAGCCAATGGTGGAAGCTGAGAGAATTCATCACCACTAGATGGCCCTACAAGAAATGCTTAAGGGAGTCCTACACCTAGAAGCAAAAGAATGTTGTCTAACATCATGAAAATATGAAAAACAATCATAGAGCAAACACATGAACAAGGAAGAAAAGAGACTCAAATGTTACCACTACAGAAAACCACCAGACCAAAATGATAAGCAATAAGAGAGAAAGAAATGAACAAAGGCTATTCAAAACAAACAGAAATCATTTAATAAAATGAAAGGAACAAACCCTCATATATCAATAATAACCTTGAATGTAAACAGATTAAACTTTTCACTTAAAAGATATAGACTGGCTGAATGGATTAAAAAAAAATGACCAACTATATCATGCCCACAAGAAACTAATCTCACCTATAAAGACACATGTAGACTGAAAGTAAAGGAATGGAAAAAGATATATCATGCAAATGGAAACCAAAAGTTAGCAGGAGTAGCCGTACTTATATCAGACAAAACAGACTTTAAGTCAAAAACAGTAAAAAGAGACAAAGAAGGTCATTATGTAATGATAAAGGGATCAATTCAGTGAGAGGATATATCCACCCAACACCAGAATACCCAGATATATAAAGCAAATATCATTAGACTTAAAGGGAGAGATAGACTCTAACACAATAATAGTTGTGGACTTCATTACCCCACTCTAAGAATTAGATCACCTAGACAGAAAATTAACAAAGAAAGTTTGGATTTAAACTGCACATTAGACCAAATGGGCCTAACAGACATTTACAGAACATTTCATCCAACAGCTACAGAATGCACATTCATCTTACCAGTACATGGAAAATTCTCCAGGATAGATCATATGTTAGGCTACAAAAAGAGTTTTAACAAATTAAAAAAAATTGAAATCATATCAAGTATCTTCTCAGATTATAATTGAATAAAACTAGAAATCAATAACAAGAACAACTTTGGAAACTGTACAAACACATGGAAATTAAACAACATGCTCCTGAATGACCACTGGGTCAAGAAAGAAATTAAGGAAGAGATAAAAAAAGTCTTGAAACAAATGAAAATCAAAACACAACATACCAAAAAAACTTACGGGCTACAGAAAAAGCAGTGCTAAGAAGGACTTTTCTAGCAATAAGTGCCTACATCAAAAAAGTAGACTTCAAACAAGCAATCTAGTGATGCACCTCAAGGAACAAGAAAAGCAAGAACAAACCAAACTCAAAATTTGTAGAAGGAAAGAAATAATGAAGAACAGAGTAGAACTAAATGACATAGAAACTAATAAAACAATACAAAGGACCAACAAAACAAGTTGGTTTCTTAAAAGAAACAAAATTGGTAAACTGCTTCGCTAACCAAGAAAAAGAGAGAAAAGACCCAAATAAACAAAATCAGAAATGAAAAAAGAGACATTACAACTGAACCACAAAAATACAAAAGATTATCTGAGACTATATTGAACAACTACACACCAACAAACTGGAAAACTTAGAGGAAATGGAAAAATTCCTGGACACATATAGCCTACCAAGATTGAATCAAGAAGAAATAGAAAACCTGAACAGCACAATAACAAGTAATGAGATTGAAGCAGTAATGAAAAGTCTACCAACAAAGAAAAGCCCAGGACCAGATGGCTTCACTACTGAATTCTACCAAACTTTCAAAGAAGAAATAACACCAAGTCTCCTCAAACTATTCCAGAAAACTGAAGAGGAGGGAATTCTCCCTAACTCATTCTACAAGGCCAGTATTACCCTGATACAAAAACTGGACAAGGACACAAGAAAAAAATAAAACTATAGACCAATTCCTGATTAACATAGATGCAAAAATTCTCAACAAAATACTAGCAAACCAAATCCAACAGCACATCAAAACAAAACAGAATAAAAAACAAAAACACCATGATCAAATGAGATTTATCCCAGGGATGCAAGGATGGTTCAACATATGCAAGTCAATAAATGTGATACATCATATCAACAGAATGAAGGACAAAAACCATACGATCATCCCAATTGATGTACAAAATGCATTTTGATAAAATTCAGCAACCCTTCATGATAAAAAATCTCAACAAACTACTCAGAGAAGGAGTGTACCTCAACATAATAAAGGCTAACATACTGAAATGGGAAAGGCAGAAAGCCTTTCCTCTCACAGCTGGAACGAGACATGGGTGCCTACTTTCACCGCTTCTTTATTCAACGTAGCACTGGAGTTCCTAGCCAGAGCAGTCAGGTAAGAATGAAATATAAAGTATCTAAGTTGGAAAAGAGGAAGTAAAATTGTCCCTCTTTGCTGATATGATCCTATATCTAGAAAAACCTAAAAACCCCACCAAAAAACTTATATCTGATAAATAAATCCATTAAAGATGCATGATACAAAATCAACATACAAAAATCAGAAGCATTACCAATAGTGAACTAGCTGAGAAAGAAATCAAGAAGGCAATCCCATTTACAATAGCTATGAAAAGAAAAATACCTAGGAATACATTTAACCAAGGAGGTGAAAGATCTCTACAAGGAAAATTACAAACCACTGATGAAAGAAATTGAAGACAACACAAACAAATGGAAAGACATCCCATGCTCATGGATCAGATAAATTAGTGTTGTTAAAATGCTCATACTGCCCCAAACAATGTGCAGATTTAGTGCAATCACTATCAAAATGCCAACATAATTTTTCACAGAATTAGAAAAAAATGATCCTAAAATTCATATGGAACCGAAAGAGAGTTTGAATAGCCAAAGTAATCCAGAGCAAAAATAAAGCTGGAGGCAGCTCACTACCTGACTTCAGAATATATTGTAAGGTTATAGTAACCAAAATAGCATGATATTGGTATAAAAACCAACACATATACCAATGGAACAGAATAGAGAATCTAGAAATAAATCCATGTATTTACAGTCAACTGATTTTCCACAAAGGTGCCAAGAATATACCTTGGGAAAAGGGCAGTCTTTTCAATAAGTGGTGCTATGAAAATTGGATATCCACTGGAACCCTATCTCTCACTTTATACAAAAATAAACTCAATATGGATTAAAGACTTAAACCTAAGGCCCGAAACTATAAAACTACTAGAGGAAAATATAGGGAAAACACTTCAGGATATTGTTCTAGGCAAAGATTTTATGGCCAACACCTCAAAAGCACAGACAACAAAAACAGAAATAGACAACTGGAACTATATTATACTTAAAAGCTTCTGCACAACAGTGGAAACAATCAATAGAGTGAAGAGACAACCTGTTGAATGACAGAAAATATTTGCAAGCTACTCATCTGACAAGGGACTAATATGCAGAATATACAAGGAACTTTAACAGTAAAAAAATCCCATTAGAAATGGGCAAAGGACATGAACAGATACTTCTCAAAAGAAGACATACAAATGGCCAGCAGGTATATGAAAAAATGCTCAACATCACTAATCATCAGGGAAGGGCAAATCAAAACCACAATGAGATATCATCTTATCCCAGTTAGAATGCCTGTTATTAAAAAGATGAAAAATAACAGATGTTGGCAAGGATGCAGAAAAAGGTGATCTTACACTGTTGATGGGAATGTAAACTAGTACAATCTCTATGGAAGATGGTATGGAGATTTCTCATAGAACTAAAATTGACCCAGCAATCCCACTAGTGGGTATATACCCAAAGGAAAAGAAGTCAATATATCAAAGGGATACTTGCACTTGTATGTGTATCGCAGCACTATTCACAAAAGCAAAGATGTGGAATCAGCCTAAGTGTTCATTAGTGGAAAAATGGATAAAGAAAACATGGTATATATACACAATGGAATACTATTTGGCCATTAAAAAGAATGAAATCATGTCATTGGCAGCAACGTGGATGGATCTGGAAGTCATTATTAAGTGAAATAAGCCAGGCACAGAAAGACAAATGTCACATGTTCTCACTCATACGTGGGAGCTAAAAAATTTGATCTCAAGGAAGTAGAGAATATAATGATATGTACCAGAGGCTGGGAAGGATGTGAGAGGGGGACGAGGAGAGGTTGGTTAATGGGTACAAATATACAGTTAGCTAAAAGAAGTTCTAGTGTTCGATAGCAGAGTAGGGTGATTATAGTTAGCAACAATGTGTTACATATTTCAAAGTAACTAGAAAACTTGAAATGTTCCTAGCACTTAGAAATCATAAATACTCAAGATATGATGGATACCCCAGATACTCTGACTTGATCATTATACATTCTATACCTGTAACAGATACTCACATATACCCCATAAATATGTAAAATATTATGTATCAATAAAATAAAATTTTTTAAAAAGAAGTAGAACTAGAAGACAAAGGGAATATGAACAAAACCTGTCACTCATAGGACTCATCATTTCTTTTGCATTTTGCATTTCTAGAAAGGTTTCAGAAGGTTAATCTTCTATTGGCCACTTAAAAAATACATTTCCTAGTTTTCAATTACAATTAATTTCCTCTTCTATTAAATGCTGACCTTTCTTGCCACTTGAGTTTCAGTTTTAATTGTCATCAGAAGTCACTTGGGATATTCTCTAAAACAGAGTACTTGCTGACATTTCGTTTAATTTCTTCTTAGTATTTATGGGGAAAAGTAACAGGAATGCAAATAAATCCTCATGCATAATAATTTAATTTTAAAATATTTGTGGAAGGACTAAATGTTCCTCTTGAATGTTAGCGAGGAGAGTTCTCTTGTTTGTGGTGAATATTCTGGTTGATATTAGAAATATATTAGGAATGGAACAGTGTTATAAATAGAACACTGCTTGTGGTTCGTATTTAAAATGTGCACGCAGCATTTTTTCCCTTTATTTTTATTGCGTGTAGGTTTTAAGTTAGATATACCTTGAAAATAAGTGAAATTTTGATGCAGTGATGATGTGTTCTGTATAAAAATAACTTTGAGTAAGCCCTCTCCTACCCCATCACACTCCACTTGATTATCGCATATTCTTTTTTGGTTAGTTTGCTCAAAGCTTCCTTTTACTCTACTTATGGATAAACTAGAGAATAACAGAATTCAACCAAAAAAATGTAGACATTGTTATAGTGATACAAATTTATTGTGGACTATTCTGTTTAATAGTAAAGCAGGTTACCTGATGAAAGTGATTGCCTTTTTTGTTTTTAATGTGATAAAGTTGAAATTTGGATTGCTTCTGAGATGAAATAGTTTGTTCTTTATTTCTGGTTCTGCCTTCTTCATAACAGAACTCAGGAGTGTGCTCAGAGTATATTTGCTTCCATCCTGACGGGTTCTTTTTTCTGCCTATACCCTTTTTTAATTAGAATCTCTAGCTGTGTAGCAAGGTCCTAATACAGGCAAGGAATATAGATTTATGTATTAATATGATACATCTCCTTTCTTAGTTTTCAATTTTATTTCTTTCCTGAATGAAAGGAAATATAGGAATGGAGGGAGGACCAAGTGAAATTCTTCTTGGCTAGGAGTGTGGCAAATAACAGAAAAGGACAATGATGTGACACCTTTTTTCCTCAAGTGTATTCTCTGGCCTGGAATGGGAAAGAGATGCTCAATAAGCCAAGACAAGAGCTCTCCTTTCTCTTTTTCTTTTATACTTTCTCCTTTCTTTTATACTTCACTTTGTTCAAGACAAAAGCAGATAGTCTGAGTAAGGCCAATACTTTAAATTCTGAGTAAGGCCAATACTTCAGATTCCTTCCTGTTTTGTTCTGCTATGTCAGCACTGAATTTGCTGGAACATTTGGGTTATTCCCTTAGTCCTCTCCTGGGCTTTACCAGCATCCAGTTATGTGCTTACTTCACTTGTTATGGGACAGAAGAGTTCTAAGTAGCAGTTTTTTCAAAGTAGTGCCTCTCAATTCTTCCCAGCAGACGGGGATCAGTGGAAACAAGGCCAACCTTTAGAGTATATGCAGTGAGCACAGCACTTTAGGGAGTTGTGTTGGGAGGTCTTTGCTGGGAGCCCTGAGAAGCTTGAGCCTAGGTACTTTGCTGGGCCCAGTTGTAGAGAGGATCTACAGACTGTGGTTTGCTTCTTACCTTTTTCTCTATGGTTAAAAGGTGGTATAAATGGTCATTGCATTTAAGCATCACTAGGATGCACAGCTTTGTGTTAGGCCTGTTAGGTTACAAATAAGATAGACTGCAGCCCGCATCCTCAAGGTCTTTTATATAGGAAACAGGAGAAGTGTGACAATAATAAAAGACCAGTATTGGTTCAATGTGAAAAAAAATCGACAAAACCAGAAGTGAATGAGGAGAATATATTTCACTCCCTTAATTTCATACCAGAAAAGAAATCCTTTTTGTCAGTTTGGTGTATATTATTTTATCTGTCAGTTTGTCAGTACATATATACATACATACATACACGTATACTTACACCCATGTATATACACACACACACATCTACATACATATACAACAATCGGACCATGTTGTATGTCATTCTACAAGTTAATTTTTTTCATTCAGTGTATGATGAACATCTCTGATGTCACTACTCTAGATTAACCTGTTGTTTGTGTTAGCTCCATGGTGTTCCTAGTATGTGTGCTCATTTAACTGTTACCTTATTGATGAGCATTTAGAAGGGGGTCTAGTTTTTCACTATGAAATAATGCTGCAATGAACATCCTTATTTGTATGTTTGTCCTATTATTTCTATAATATAGAATTCTAGACAATATTTAAATTGCTTATTTTTAATATTGAAAAACACTGCCTGCTTACTCCAAAATATTGTACTAGTTTATACTCCTACCAATAATGTATAATAAAGATATTGATTGAATAAAATAGTTGAAAGTCTGTAGAAGATTATGGTTATAATATGTTGCATTTTGATAGCACTTTGTAGTTTATTATGTAACTCACTTTCACCTATCTTATTTAATTCTCATAACCACCCTATAGCGGGGTTTTATATATCATTGTTGAGATGCAAGAGTCAGGAAAGTTCATTGACTTGCCTAAATATCTCTTTTAATAAATGGAAGGGTCAAGACTATTGCCCAGATATGTTTTCTCTGCTTTTGACATACTTATAGTGAGATGAAGTCAGGAAAGGCTTGAGGTGGGTCATGCTTAGGTGATATTTTCCTAGCATTTGTGGAAGTTGATAGGTTTTGTGTAGGTTACTACGGATTTGAAAGGAAGAGAAACATACAAAAAATGATTCAAATCAAACTGCATATAAAGAGAAGAAAATATTTATTGAACCATGAAAGGATTTTTTGGTTATACACACAATGTGTATACATGTTAGAGCCTAATGAATTTTAACATCAAGGCAGAATTTTTTATAATGAGTTTCTTTCTAAGGCTATGGGCTATCGTGTGGTGCTCCTGTCTTTTTTGTAAGATTTGCAGTCTGAGCCATGGTAGAGACAGTTAGCATGCACTCTCAATATTGGGCCACGTGGGGCCCTAAACTGGTGAGGCAAGGATCGTAGGAGTCTCCTAGAGTGGGTAGAGGTGGAAGTCGTAGGAGAGACAACAATCCTAATGGGCTGGCAAAGCCAGTATACTCCAGCATGTATGTGGATCCAAGGATGGTCTTTTATCTGAGAATGGACATGGTGGTTGGTTTTGAAATTTTTCAAGGCAGAGATTCAGGAAAAAGAAAACAAGAAGAGAAAAAGAAAAAAGAAAAGGAGTAGAAAGGAAAGGAAAGAGAAGAAAACTGTCATGAATTGGAGATGGCAGGAAGAGATAAAGAACCTGACCCTTTAGTTGACTGTAGTTCAGTGCAGGTGTCCCACTTTTTTGCACCTTTTCTCTGCAGTTCCAGTTTTGAGAAGGGCTGCCTTGCAGAATTTTATGGAAGCCCTCAGTACTTCAGCCTGTGAATTCTTCTGAAAAACGGCTAGCATTTATATTACTGCAGCCTCAGGAAATCCTTTTGGACACTGAAAGAATTAGCATGAAGAACTCTTTCATTTTACTTACTAAATACTCACTTCTATTAGGCTTTTAGAATTTTCATTTTCTCAGTATGTTTGTTTCAAGTGAGGTTGTGATTGTAAGGTGGTCACTCTGATTTTAGAGACCATATGTGAAAATTAATCTCATTACTTTGGAGCTTTATTGTATTTTTTTTCTTTTTAATCAGATATTGGTACCATCTACACTGGGAAACACTGAGCAAATTCAGCCTGCTAAGATTCTTTTTTACTGAATCTTATTTTTTGAAAAAAAAAAAGTATTTGAATTTTCCATGCATGTTTGAATTCCATATGTCATGTATTTCTTGGCAGACACAGACTTTTGTAATCAAGGCATAGAGGCCTACATTTACATGAATATCCTCATAAAAATATAGACATAATCCTCATTTATTTCCCAATCATTTCTGAATTTCTTATAATTGCTTTTTAAATTTAGTAATATGTTTTTGAAAATATGTGTGATATGTAAAAGAAAACAAACTAGGTGTTATGTTTTTCTCATACCAGTAACATTTCTGTACATTATTCTCAGTTTTACAGCATAGTATAGTGGCTAAGAGCAGACTTCCTGGGCTTAAATCTCAGCTTTACCCATTATTAGTTGTGTGGCCTTGGGCAAGTTATTTGACCTTTCTGTGTATCAGTTTCATCGTCCTTAAAATGGGGATTATAATAGTAATAATCTCATAGAGGAGTTGGGAAATTTTAAAAAGCTACCATATATTCAAAGAGCTTAAGACAGTTCTCTGATATTGTATTTCCTAACAAAACTCAGGAAAAAAGAGGTTATTCTCTTTAAAAATACAAATTTCCCCATGAGTACTGTCTTGCTACATCTGTTTCTTTATGGTTCTGGGTACCTATACAACAAAATTCTAAGTGTTTTGAGTCCCCACTGTTTTTATTCCATATGTTTAACTACAGTGGATGTGATTATTAGCTTTCTGATTATTTTTCTCTGATACATATAGGATATTGTGTGAGAGAAAGAAGTCACAGGATACTAAACATACTGATATTATACTTGATGGTTTAATTTGATAAAGTTATCCAGGATATGGATGCGTTCCAATCAGAATAAAGCCTCCAATAATGACAGTCCTAGAAGTAATCAACCTGTCACTAGGTAGCTGGCCGGTGTCCCCAGGAGATGATGCTATTAATATATTCAATAAGTTGAATTTTGGTCTTTGTGTTGCCAGGTTGAATGCTCAGTGGCTATAACCAGATTGGTGTGGATGAATGAAAGTCCATGTTGATGAGCCCATGTACAACCTCCATCCTTTCTGCCATGGTCACTTTGATCATAAGCCCTTCAAGGAAGGACAGGAGTGGAGAAAAAAGTCAGCTCATCTCCAAAGAGTGGCTCATCTCATCTACCTGATTATCAAGCTCCTTCTCTCTGAGGTTGCTGTTTGGTGAGCATTTGCATGATCAGCCAGCCAAACCATGAGCCACTGTCCATAAATGAATGTAGTTCTGTACCTCTGGCATGACTTCTTCGAAATGACCAGGTATACTGTTCAAAGTTTTGCCCACTGGAAGGTTTTTGCTTGTCCTTCAGGCTCCTAAATGGGGCTGATGTGCTACAACTCTTCACCCTGGGGTGGCACTAACATATTATGCAGAACCATTTATAAATCAGGCCTAATTTTTTTCTTCTTTAGTTAACCTGTCATAAGAAACTCTTCTGAGTGAGGCCATAGGTAAAGTTTAAAGAGAGGATCATTACAGCAAGAATAGGAGCTATGGGAATCTGAGCCGCTTGCTCATGTTGCTTAACTGTGCCCTGAGGACCTGCCAGTCCTGATTTCATATGTACCATTTCTGCTTAAAGTTGAAATGCTCTATGCATATCCCAACTCTATAGCTTCAGAAGGCCAGACGATACCACGTTTATGTGGAGCGCTCATGTTGTATAGCTTTGTTTCAAAATCTTAAAGGTCTGTGCTATGATTCACCTTATGGGGCCTGCCAAATGCCATATAGCATCCCTGTCTGCCACAGACACTTAGAACACCAGTAAATCTTTGGGCTCATACAGCCCAATTGGCAGAGCAGCTTTCATAGCAGCCTGGACCTGTTGCTGAGCCTTCCCTTATTATTACTTTTTACTCAAACCTGGCAGCTTTTCAAGCTACTTGATAAATGGGTCAGAATAACATACCCAAATGAGATGTATGTTGCCTCCAAAATCCAAAAACCTGTGTGCTGTGTCTCTTCTTTAATGGTAGGAGGAGCCAGCTATCACTTTAGAAGGGATATCTTGACATGCTACTAGACCCCTAGAAAATTTACAAAGATGGCAATCTCTGAATTTTTGTAGAAATCTTTCCCCACCTCTGGCACACATTTGCCTTACAAAGGTGTATGAAGGTAGTTACTACTTACTGTTCAGCCAGCCTGTAATGGACAGCATGACATTCTGTGGAATGGAGGGACAACCAAGGTCCCTGTGGATTAGATTCTGACAGTGTGCTGGAGAGTTGATAGAGCCCTCAGGTAAGATAGTAGGATGCCAGCTGGAGGCTGACTGCTGCAGGTAGCACATATAGAGAAAAATAGAATTTGACAGATCAATAGTTGTATACCAGATGCCAGGGAATATGTTGATTTGCTCTAGTAATGAAACCACATCTGATACAGCATCTGCACTCTCCAAAATCCATCTGTTTTCTGCAAGGCCAAATAGGTAACTTGAATGAGAATGTGGTAGGAATGATCACCTCCAAGTTCTTGATGGTGACCCTAATCTCTGTAGTCTCTGCAGGAATGAAGTGTTGTTTTTGGTTTCCTATTTTCATAGTTAGAGGTAGTTCTAGGATTTGCACTTGACCTTTCCTGCCATTATAGCCCTCGCTCCACAGATAGGGAACCAGCTAGGGAATCTGCTGAGTTTGTCTGTTCTAACTCTGCCTTTCAGAATTGGTAGAATAACCATGGCATGAGTTCTGGGATGAGTGTGTATGTGTGAATATGTTATTGATGTACACATTTACATATAACACATAATTATAAGTTTTTCTTAGTTGGAAAATGTGGTAAGCATTTCCAACAAATGGCAAATAAAGACTAGTATTGATTAAATTTAACATTAGGGCTGTTGTGTAATTATTATTAATACCAATCTGAGCTAATTGTCTACTGTTCTCATTGCTGCTACTGCCCCATTCCTTTGGAAATACAAATTTTATGTATAAAATTTTTATTTAATCTTATATAAAATTCAAAGAAACTTCAGGTCACAATGGTATTTGATGAGAAGTCCTGAGAGGAAAGACTCTTTTAACCTAGTTACTGTGAGAATTCAAAAGCACTGCTTTGGTGGTTATACTTCTCAATAAGAAAAGGACAAAGGCCAAGGAATATTTACATTCCAGTGAGCCAGGACTACAATGAATGAAGAGCACTGTACAGATATGGGGGCAAAGGCATTATAAAGTCTATGCGTGCTTTTAAATAGTTTCCTGATATTTTAAATTCAAGTTCTTTTTCTTAATGTTTAACTACAAAATTGCTGTTGTTTAATCCCTTTGTAGATTCTTTACATCTTAGGGAAATGGATCATTTATATTTAATAGGTACTGAAAAGTTGGTTAGAAGCTCTGTGTTCATGGGCTGGATTTGGCAGTGGGTGGGCTTCATTATACAGGGTGACTGAGCACCAAGCTGGCATTTTTCTTGAGATACCATCAAATGTTAGTATCTGGTGTTTTCTCCTCTGGGGCTATTTACTTACTGACAAAAATGAGCCCTTCAGTCTTCTGCTTGGGCAGTATATGCCTGGCTTCTGGCAGTCTGGGAACAGGTTGGAAAAAGGAACTAGGTTGTCAAGTTGAATGTTCATTCACTTGGTCCCCTTGTTTTCAGCCCTGCACTGGCATTTTTGAGTTTGGTGCTTGTCAGGTTCAGTCGTGCCATAGACTTGGGCTACTGGAATGGGGTATGTGCTTTCATGTGCTTGTTCAAAGGAGAGGAGAACTAGGTGCAGACTGGGGTTCCAGTGGCTCTGATTTTCAGTCAGGTTTCCAGTTTTCAGCTCCTACCACACTTTCTGTGGTTACTGGTATCCAGAGCTTCTCTGGGGATCTACAGGGTGTTTCAGTTTCTTCAAAGCATGTTTCCCTGGATAAATTGTTCTCTGTTCTGTTTTCTTAAGTCAGTTACCACAATACCAGCTGCTTTTTGCCTTAAAACATTAAAGAAAAAATTGCTTATCTACTGATGTGTCTTTCATTCATACCTCTTGTCCTTCTGGGTGTGTACATTTTGTTAAAAGAAAAATCCCTTTATAGTCATTTCAGTGTGATTTTTGGGATGCAGTGTCTGTGGTCAGTCTGCCATTTTTAACCAGAAATCGAGGAACCATTTGTTCATCCTTTTCTCTTTAGTGCCTGGCACATGGTATGTTCTTAAATATTTGATGAGTAAATAATTGAATGAATTGAGTTAGAAGTTTTTATAGTAATGGGAGGTTTTGATCACAGAAAAGATATTATACTATATTTAAAAATATAGCAACTTAAAAAGCATCTTTTAAATTATGGTTTTGCTTTGGCTCCATTCCATTATTGTTTTTGTTCTTTAACATGGTCAAAGAAACTAAATATTTTAAAGTGTGTTCTACTGCTGGATGGAAATATGTTTGTTTACTTGAGCAAACACAATCTTATCTGTTACATTAGACTTAAGATACACATTTGTCTATTTATAACTTTCCCCTAGAGGTAGACATGTATTGAGGCTGATTTATGCAGCAAGTGCAGGCTTTATTCTGAATTATGTATATATTTAGCATAGTTCTAAAGAAGCTGATGGTGATTATGGTATAAAGCCTTCCAACTACTACTGCTCCCTCCCCGCTGGCCCCTTTGTGGTTAAGTTTGAGAGCCACTGGCTTAGTGCACCATCTTATCCAGGTATGTTTTGCATTGCAAAGTGAGTATGTGAGAATGAATAAAAGCTAGTAGGGGCAAAGAAATTAAATTATAAAAGTGACAGTAAGTAGTAAAATTGGCATTTTGAACTAATAGATCAGTGATTTTCCTTATTCTTAAAGGCAACCCTGGACAAGAAAGACGGGAGTGTAGAGAGAGACAAGTATGGTAGAGAGGGTTTAAAAAGAGCAAACTGATCCTTCATGATAAAAGGTAAGAAGTCAGATGTTACTTACAAATCTCATTTCTCATTTCCATTTTGTGTTTTGTTTATGTTTTCAGGCAAAAGGTCTCCTGTGGAAGATGGAACCCATTGTCCATTTTCCAGAATGTGTTTCCAAGCCTGTCAATGGAACCTGATACTGCTGTTCTGTGTTGAAAAGCTTCAAGAACACCTGCATCTCTGCCTGCATCTTCCATCCTACCGAAACCATGGTCTTCTCAGCAGTGTTGACTGCGTCCCATACTGGGGCATCCAACATGACTATTGTAGTCTATGAAAACACCTACATGAATATTAGTGTCCCTCCACCATTCCAGCATCCCAACATCAGTCCACTGCTTCGATATAGTTTTGAAACCATGGCTCCCACTGGTTTGATTTCCTTGACAGCGAATAGCACAGCTGTGACCCCAACACCAGCAGTTTTTAACAGCCTAAACCTCCCTCTCCAGATCATCCTTTCTGCTATAATGATATTTATTCTGTTTGTGTCTTTTCTTGGGAACTTGGTGGTTTGCCTCATGGTTTACCAAAAAGCTGCCATGCGATCTGCAATTAACATCCTCCTTGCCAGCCTGGCTTTTGCAGACATGTTGCTTGCAGTGCTGAACATGCCCTTTGCCCTGGTAACTATTCTTACTACCAGATGGATTTTTGGGAAATTCTTCTGTAGGGTGTCTGCTATGTTTTTCTGGTTGTTTGTGATAGAGGGAGTAGCCATCCTGCTCATCATTAGCATTGATAGGTTTCTTATTATAGTCCAGAGGCAGGATAAGCTAAATCCATATAGGGCTAAGGTTCTGATTGCAGTTTCTTGGGCAACTTCCTTTTGTGTAGCTTTTCCTTTGGCTGTAGGAAACCCTGACCTACAGATGCCTTCCCGAGCCCCCCAGTGTGTGTTTGGGTACACAACCAATCCAGGTTACCAGGCTTATGTGATTTTGATTTCTCTCATTTCTTTCTTCATACCCTTCCTGGTAATACTGTATTCGTTTATGGGCATACTCAACACCCTTCGGCACAATGCCTTGAGGATCCATAGCTACCCTGAAGGTATATGCCTAAGCCAGGCCAGCAAACTGGGTCTCATGAGTCTGCAGAGACCTTTCCAGGTGAGCATTGACATGGGCTTTAAAACACGTGCCTTTACCACCATTTTGATTCTCTTTGCTGTCTTCATTGTCTGCTGGGCCCCGTTCACCACTTACAGCCTTGTGGCAACATTCAGTAAGCACTTTTACTATAAGCACAACTTTTTTGAAATTAGCACTTGGCTACTCTGGCTCTGCTACCTCAAGTCTGCGTTGAATCCACTGATCTACTACTGGAGAATTAAGAAATTCCATGATGCTTGCCTGGACATGATGCCTAAATCCTTCAAGTTTTTGCCGCAGCTCCCTGGCCACACAAGGCGACGGATACGCCCCAGTGCCATATATGTGTGTGGGGAACATCGGACGGTAGTATGAATATTGGAGCTATCTGAAATTTGGGTGATGGTGGTTGTTTATTGACTTTGAATTTTCTTTCACATAGCTTCTCCACTTATAGGTTATTGTTTTTTATAGGGTTTGTGTATGAGTGTATGTATCTGCAGTGTGAAGAAAGAATGATAATTAGTTATAGTTTTGTTACCAAGCATACACAATAGGAAAGCGATCACAAATTTTACCTCCAGGGTTCAAGAAAAGTCCTTGATTTCGGGTGGGGAGATTTTTTTTTTTAATTGATTTTGTTTTTGTACTAGGAATCAGGATTATGTTTTATTGAGCCTGCAGTTACATTGGATTGTAGGTGTTTTGTATGCTGCTAAGGTATGCTTAGTTGATTTTATCAATTCTCTTTTTTTTCTGGAAAACACTGCTGTTTTTTGCCATCACATTGGAGCCAAAAACCCATACATCTCAGTTGATAAATATTTAGTTTTATTAAAAAAAAATAATCCAAGGGAGTTAGTGATATTTTAAAGGTCATTACTATTTACTTTGGTGCACTTTAAGAAACAATGTACAAATTAATCCAGTCATATTTTTCAGAATTGTTTTTATACATGGCATGTTGTGCTTTAGGAAACATGTGCATTATCATTTCTGGGAAGATAGTTTTTTTTAAAAATGTATCTGTACGTACAGTTTTAAAAGAGAGGTCATAAAAATGTAGACATTTTTCTAAGCACAATAGCAACTCTTCAGAGCAATAGGGCAAAATCGAGGAGACAACACTCTTGCAAATTTAAAAGGGGAATGCAGTGAGGAGGGTGGCTGGTGCAGGATGTGGTGATTCCTTTTAATCAAGGGCTCTTGCCTGGGAGAAGGTGCTGCTATTTATGGACACCTACCATGTGCCAGGCACTGTGCATCATTTTATCCTCACAGGATCCTGTGAGGTAGGTATTATATTTTTCCCTTTTACAGATGAAGAAAGCAAGTCTCACAGGGACTAAAATTCTGCCTAAGGTTAGTGGTAGAGCTGGGATCCAAATATCTCTCGGGATCCTGAGACTCTGCTGTTCTACTGTGCCACACAGACACCTCATTCTGTTTAGATGTTTCATATTCAAGAGGAAACTCTGTGTATCCTTTAACTTTTTTTAGGCTATAACCTTCTTTTTAAAAATAGCTTTATTTTCTTATTACCAAAAGAAATATTAAATCATTACAGAAGGTCTGGAAAACAGAAAAGAAAAAATAAGATCACAACCACCTTTTAAAATGGAATTTAAACACCTTAGATAAATAAGGCTATAAAGGAAATAATGTGAATTTTTTGATTTGCAAAACAAGTGACTGACAATTATTGAGAAATGCAGCTGTATCTAGGTCTTGCCCCTGTGGATTTTGAGGTTCCCAGTTGTCCATCTGCATTGGTTCTAAATGTTCTGGGCAGAACAGCATTGTTGCTCCAGTGCTTGCCCTAGAAGAGGTGGAGTTTGGGAACATGCTCAGAGGTGTTTCTCCTACAAAGAAGGGAAAATAAACCCTGGTCTGAGCCTAGAGGAAGTTTCAATAGGGCAGGTCTTCAGTTTCAAATTATTTTTCCCTTCCTGACTATCTGCTTCCCAGGTGCGTTCAGGGCCTGGTCACTACTGGCCCACTTCATAAAACAGCCCATAGGGATAGGGCTGCAGACTAAAGCCATAAGGGCTGAAAGTTTAGCCTCTTGACTACATCATGGGCTAAATAGATAAGTTAACTATGGATTTATAGCATCTTTTCAGAATTTTAGTGCTTTGTGAGCCAGTGGAAAAAATAAGCCTCTCTTTCTTTAGTTGTAAAACCAGAGAGTTGGAGCAGATGAATCTCTAAGGTCCTGTACAACTCCAATGTGCTTTTTTCCGAATTAGAGTATGGATTTTTGAAGAGCCCAGCTGGCTTCAGCATCACTGCAGTATTACTTCTTGACATTTTACTTCATTAGCTATTTCTTAAAATTGAATGTCTGAAGAGCTCGTGGCACAGTATCAGGATTAGGACATTTCATTGGAAAATTGACGACACCATGAAAGACCTGGGAAAGTTGCAGCGGTATTAGAACTCACTGTGCAGTTAAAGAGCTCTTTTGGGACTCAAGCATATTATTCAACATGTTCTTTTGGGATCATCTTCAGATGATAGTCACCTACCTCTTTAATTTCTAATTTATATTATTCACAGGTAAAATTGTTTTTGTCCATAGGGATTTTATAGGACATAAACACTGTAGTAGATACTAGTAGCATGTCGAAGTATATTATGCTTTCCATTTTCAATATAAACTAGATTTCAAGCAGATAATAATAGGAATATTTTTTATTAGACTTTCTCTGGGGAAAGTCAGCATGATCTGTATTTATCTTACATATTGCTAGGTCATGAGACTCCTGGGGCTGGAGTTGAAACTGAGCTTTGTTTCTTTGTTCTTATTTTATGGGCAGTCTTTAAGTACTTTTATGCTGTGTAGTAGGCAGTGCCTCATTTGGTGAGAGCTCTGGAGTGCCTGCTGAGGTGCTCCGTGTTGGGGAAAGAAGACTGTGAGGGGCCTTTGTGAGAATTCAACAACAACACTGAACAGCAGTTCTCTTTACACTGGATAATCTTGATCAGATGACAGTTTACACATCATTTTGAACATTTTTATTGTGTATACATTTTGAAAGCTTTAAAAAAACAAGTACTAAGGTGTACCTTCAAGAAATTAGGTGCAAAAATCATATGTTGCCTAATCCCCATTTTCTCTTGAGGGGAAAAATACCACTACTAATTTTCACTGCTGACTGACATAATCAGAAATGGGTTTTTTTGTTGTTGATTTTTGCTTTTCCTTCTGGCTAATAAGTAAGAAGCATGAAAGAGATAATAAAATATTTGTGGTCAAAAGAAAGAGTCAAGAGAAATCCCAAATATTAATAGTATGGAGTAATGTTATTTAAACTTTAATATGTGTTTAGCTATTCCCGGGGGAGCTTGTTAATAGTACAGATTCCTGGGCCCCCAGAGGGTCTTCCATTGGGCCCAAGAATGCACATTTTTATTTTGTCAGGCACTCTGCCTGATTCTGTCTCAGGTGGTCCCTGGGGCACACTTCAAGAAGTGTAGAAAATGTATCTATTTAAATATTGTCTGTTTTATCCCCAAATGTTTGTTTTGTGTTAGAGGCCATTATCTCCTAGGCATGGGTAATCTACATTGCGAGGAAAATCTACATATCATTGTGCCTCATTTGCTGCCACCTCTGTTTGTGCTGGATCTTGCCAATGTTAGCTTTACTTTCTTTCAACTGGCAAAATTCTTACAAACCATAAAGTTTCACAGTAGAGCAAAAAGAGTGACTTAATTGAAAGTCATGACTTTCAGAAGTCTAATTACCCTAATATTTTCTTTTCTCCTTGAGAGATGTCTTTATTGTATGTAATCACTGAAGAGTATGAGGATTCATCTAATTCCTACTTCTCTGCTTATGCCAGTTGTGTCCAATGGAAGCATGAAGAAAAATAAAATAACCTTTTTAATCTATGTATTTCTGTTGCTGATAAACATATTTAAATTTTTCTTGATCTTTGCTTTTGTTTACATGAAAACATTTATGTATATATCACAGAAAAGTTTTCACTTGCTTGACATTTTGTTCCACTATGAGTCTTAGTTTAAGATTAAAGAACTGCTAAATTCAAATTTATTTTCACAACCATTGTCTTGCTAAACTGCCTTCATTGAAAACTCAGTTTTTATAATAATAACTAAAAATATCAAAGCACATGTTTGTTATTGCAGGTAATGGTAATAAATTTCTTAGATATCTATTGGTAGTAGTGCTTTGTAATTAAAATTAACTTATTTTACAATAGTATCTGACTGTATGAAAACAAACCAACCTTGAATTTTGGGTTGTAATATTAAATGTCAAAAAGTATGGTTATTTGTGCATATTCTTACTACAACCAAGACTGAGCTCCCAATAAGAAAGTGAATAAATGTTTAATATTTCTAAAGTGGAATTTTTTTTTAAAGGACTACTGCATCTCATCTTAGAAAAGTTTGTCATGAATAATAATTTCTGTTAAATTAAAATCTGAGTTTAGTTTCAAATCCTGCTTCCTTTGGGTTCTTATTAAATATTTTCAAATTAGCTCTCAAAGCCTTTAGTGCACATAAATATTTTAGTTTTAGAAGTTCTCAGATTAGTTCAGGATGAAATGAAACTTGACAAAAAACTATTAGTATTAAGAAAGAGTTTTAAGAAATTCTGTCTAGGAAAGTTATGAAAATTTTACTGCTGAATCATTTAAAATTAGATTGTCAGTTGGCCAAGCTATGACATGTCTGCTTCTCTTTTGATGAAATGACTTTATACTGCAATTCCATTTCTAAAATCTAAGGCCTTCTAAAATTCACTTATAAATCCACAGGAAACATCTTTTATTTATATATAAGGGTTTCAATTTTGTGCCAATTAAACATGAGGGTTTTCTTTTCTTTTCTTTTTCATACATATGCAATAGCTAAATATATTTCTTTTTAGGTTACAAAAGAAGGTTGATTTACAAAAGAAGGTTGTCATTGAATTTATACTTGATATTTCCTTCTGAAATGGAAAGGTAAGAAAGATATAGCAAAATAGAGTAACATGTTGAATTAAAAGCATATTCACATCTACTGTGAAAATAATTAGCCCCACTCAATTCATCCATAATAAATGGAGCAATTTCTACCTTAAATATCAAGGCACAATTAGATTTAATGCAAAAAAGAAAAAATAAGTATTTCATGGCTGTATCAGTCAAGGTTTAACCAGAGAAGCAGAATTAGTAGGAGATATTTATTGCAAAGAATTATCTTGCATGGTTATAGGGCTGGCTAGACAAGACTAAAATCTGGGGCAGGCCTTCGAAAGGGAAGATTGGAACTCTCAGGCACAGACTGCAGGTGCTGTCCACAGGTGGAATTTCTTCTTCCTCAGGGAGGCCTCAGCTCTGCTCTTAAGGCCTTTCAATGGATTGCATCAGGCCTACTTAGATTATCTAGGCTAATCTCCATTAGTTAACGTGGACTGATTATAGAATTTAATCACGTCTTCAAAATACCTTCATAGCAACACTTAAGATTAGTGTTTCATGGAATAACGGGGACTATAGTCGCCAAATTGACTCATCAAAATACCATCACAATGGTTATTTCCAAATTTAAAATACTATATGAAATAAAATCCTTCTATGATGCTGGAGGTCCAAAAATTGGTGGTCCAAAATTCAATCAGAGGGGCTCTGAAAATGGCAGTCTAGTAGAGGCCTAAATCACCTCTCCCAGGGAAGGAGGTGAACACCACCAACAGCTGCCTGCACACAGATAGCTCACTCCACAAACACCATTGTGAAATTACAGAGAAGCATCATGGGACATTCAGTGCAAGAAGACAGGTGAAAGGGAGATACAATCACAAAGATTGGCGTGCGCAGGAAATACAATAGAGATCAGAGCGTGGGAAGGACTCATTTAACCAGGTTAGCATAGTGCGACCTGACCTGCAGGTGGTCACGCACCATCCCCACAGACTTCCCATCCACCCAGTCAGCCCAGAGTTGGGGCAAAGTTGTTGCTCAAGACAGCAGGCTCTGTGGAGAGGAAGCAATTGTGGGAATCACACGGAACTCTCGGGTGATTGAACGCGGACTGCGCAGGGCCAGGTAGGGACTGGGCTGAGATACAGCATCCTAGGACAGTATGTGGGAATCGAGACGGGCACCTCACCGCTGGGACCAGGGCACAGGAGTTGAACGAAGAGCAAGGGGATATGCCCTTCATGGGTGCCAGCAATTGCCTCCGCGGGACCCAAGTCAGTTGAGGAGATCTGCGTTCATGGCACAATCTGAATCCTGCTGTACACCAGATTGGTAGTTGGCAGCCATCTTTAAGGTCTCCCACCTGGAGCTGACTGTTAGATTAGTCTCTAACTTCATCCCACCCCCAGACTGGGGGCCCTCCTGCCTGGGCCCGACAAACTATGCCCTTGGCGGCTGCGGACAGCTGCCTCTGTGGGTTCTGGGTGGGATGAGGTCCCTGATCTGTATCGGTGGGACCTTTGTGTATTGGAAACAGTTTGCAGCCTGTCCATCTGGTCCTGCCTCCCTGGCTCTGGCCTGCTCATACGTGATCAACCCTGATGCCCGCTTTCCAGATCCCTGTGCTCCCCTACTGCAGAGAATGGTCATTTTGAAGGTTGCTGTGCCTTAGTGACTCATTTTGTGTAAGTACTGGTTCTCATGGCTTTCAAATGCCTCAAGTGCCACAGGCTGAACCAGAGCAGCTCCCCTCAACCCTGCTCACTTTATTAGGGAGTTTCACATGATCCAAGAGTGCCTTCAGCTGCCACTATTCCCCCTGGTGGGAACATTCCCCTGGTGGAGACTTCTGGGGATAGAGACACCCACCCGCCTCGCCTTGGGGTCTAGTGGTGGAAAAGGGGTGCACAATTGGAAATCCCCCTATCATCCAGTGACACACGGGAATGCACGTCAGAGGGCCAGACACACAAACTGTGGGGAAGCTTGAGAGCCCACAAGTGGTCTGATCAGAGGAGAAAGTGCCTGAGCTTGTGGACAGGGAAGAAAAACCTGGCTAGAGACCTCAGCAATCGCACCAGTTGGCTCCTCCCATCAGAAGCAGTTCTCCAAGCCTGGAGAGAAAGCTCTGAACTCCATAGCAGCAGCCCCGTGCGGCGGCAGGATAAGCAACCTCTGAGCTGTGTAGAAGTTCACCCACCATAGCTTTGCACTGCAGTTACAAGCTATCTTACTTCTCCCCCCACTTCAGGAGGAGCAAGGTCAAAGTAACCCCTGGGAGCTACAAGGCCCATCCCAAAGCTTGGGGCTTTCATATACCCCACCTGGGGGACCAGAGCCTGCCACATGCACAACAGAATATCTAGGTAGCTGGCTCCTCCACTACAATCAATGGCAGCAAGAGCAACCCCATACCTAAAAATATTGCCTTCCATATCAAGCTATTAGGGAGCAGTGGATTTGTACCCTCAAGTATAATCCATGAACTTGGAGTTCAAGCTGGGAGAACAAACTCACTCCACTCCACTGGGAAGAGGTGAAGACAGGTCAGAGGTAACCCAAGAGGTCCAACAAACTTGCTAAAATACACCTAAGGCAATACAGACCAGTACTCCTCTTCCCAGCTCTGCCAGGGAATGATTCTCAGCGTCTTGGAGACAGGGCCATAAACCAGCCTTAACACACCCAGTTCTTGATCAAGAGGCCAGATGAGGAAGAATCAGTGAAAGAACACAGAAACCATGAAAAATCAGAGCGAAAAGTCATCCCCAAAAGAAATCATTAGCTCCTTAGCAACGGATGCCAATTTAAATGAAATAGGTAGAATGACAGAAGAGGAATTTCATTTGTGGATTATAAGAAAGCTCAATCAAATTCAAGAGAAAATTGAATCCCAGCACAAAGAAACCACAAGAACAATGCAAGAAATGAATGAAAAATTCTCAAAAGAAATTGAAATATTACATAAAAACCAAACAAAAATACTGGAGATGAAAGAGGCATTCAAGGATCTACAAAACACAGTGGAAAGCCTTAAGAACAGGCTAGATCATGCAGAGGAAAGAATCTCAGAGCTGAAGGATAACTCCTATGCACTAAATAAATCAGTCAAAGAGAAAGAACACAAAAGCAAGAGACATGAACAAAGCATACAAGAAATGTGGGAGGCCAAACATAAGAATTGTAGACATCCCTGAGGGCAAAAAAGAAAATTCAGAAGGGCTGGAAAATCTATTTGAAGGAATAATAGAGGAAAATTTCCAGGGCCTAGCCAGAAATCTCGATATCCAGGTACAAGAAGCACACAGGATTCCTGAGAGATTCAAAGTGAAAAGCCAATCACCACACCACATAATTATTAGGCTGGCCAAAGTAAACACAAAAGAGGCACTCCTTCGAGCAGTAAGGCAAAAACAGCGGGTAACCTACAAAGGAGAGCCTATCAGATTAACTGCAGATTTCTCAACTGAAGCCTTAAAAGCCAGAAGGGACTGGGGGCCCATCCTCAGTCTTCTAAAACAAAATAATGCCCAGCCCAGAATTCTTTATCCTGCAGAACTAAGCTTCTTATATGAGGTAGAAATAAAAAGACTTTTCCAGACAAGCAATCACTGATAGAATTTGCGAAGACCAAATCTGCTCTGCAGGATACTAAGACCTGCATTGTACACTAACCAGCATGACAGACACCCACCAGTGTAAAATTACCAAAAAGGTAAAAGTCAGATTTTGCAATGGCTCAAGACATAAAACAAAACAAGAGTCTACCCAACAGGATAAACAGAAATCCACCCCAAATATCAATTTTCTCAACAAATGTGAATGGCTTGAATTGCCTATTGAAGAGATGTAGGCTGGCTGAATAGATAAAAAAATACAAGCCGAGTATCTTCTGTCTCCAGGAAATCCATCTTACACACAGGGACTCATTCAGACTCAAGGTGAAGGGATGGCATACAATTTTCCAGGCAAATGTAAACCAAAAGAAAGTGGGGGTAGCCATTCTTATATCAGATATCATAAACTTTAAAGCAACAAAAGTAAAGAAAGACAAAGATGGTCACTATATAGTGGTGAAGGGAAAAATCCTACAAGAAGACTTAACAATCCTAAATATTTATGCACCCAACACAGGACTGCCCAGATACATAAAGCAAATACTGCTAGATCTAGACAACATAGTAAATAGCAATGTCATAATAGCTGGGGACTTTAACACCCCACTGACAGAACTGGAAAGATCCTGAAAGCAGAAAATAAGTAAAGAAGCAAAGGACTTAAACAGGACTCTAGAACATTTGGGCCTAACAGACATCTACAGGACACTCCACCCAAATAACACTGAATATACGTTCTTCTCACGAACTCACGGAACTTTCTCTAAAATTGATCACATCCTAGGCCACAAAACAGATGTCAAAAAATTAAAAAAAAATAGAAATTATGCCATGTATCTTTTCAGACCACAGTGGAATAAAATTAGAAATCAATTCCGACAGACACACACATCTCTATCCAAAAACATGGAAATTAAACAATCTATTGCTGAATGACTATTTGGTCAAGGAGGAGATTCAGATGGAAATCAAAAGATTATTTGAACTAAATGATAATGGAGACACAGTTCTCAAAATCTGTGGGATACAGGGAAAGCAGTCCTGAGAGGCAAACTTATCACCATAAATGCCCACATCCAAAAGACAAAAAGTTCACAAATCAGTAAACTAATGAATCATCTCAAGGAAATGGAAAAGGAAGAGCAAACCAACCCTAAACACAGCAGAAGAAAAGAAATAACCAAGATCAGAGCAGAATTAAATGAAATCCAGAACAAAAGAACTATACAGCAGACTAATAAAACAAAAAGTTGGTTCTTTGAAAAGATAAACAAAATAGACAGGCCACTTGCTAGATTGACAAGAAGCAGAAAGGAAAGGATGCTAATAAACTCAATTAGAAATGAAAAAGGAGAGGTCACAACTGACATCAGGGAAATGCAAAACATCATCTTCAAATACTATAAAAATCTCTATGCCCAAAAACATGAAAACATGGAGGAAATGGACAAACTCTTAGAAACACACTACCTCCCTATGCTCAATCAGGAAGAAATAGAATTCCTAAACAGACCAATATCAAGCACCAAAATTGAAGGAGTAATAACAAATCTTCCAACAAAAAAAGTCCTGGACCAGATGCGTTCATGCCTGAATTCTACCAAATCTACAAAGAAGAACTGGTGCCTATACTGCAGAAAATTATTCAATAACATCGAGAAGGATGGAATCCTCCCAAACTCATTCTACAAAGCCAATATCACCTTGATACCAGAGCCAGGAAAGGACACAACAAGAAAAACAAACTACAGACCAATATCCCTTATGAATATTGATGCAAAAATTCTCCGTAAAACCCTAGCAAGCCCAATTCAAATATACATCAAAAAAATAATTCATCATGATCAGGTGGGCTTCATCCCCAAGATGCAGGGATGGTTCAACATATGCAAATCTATAAATGTAATTCACCATATAAATAAAAGCAAGAACAAAGACTATATGATCTTCTTAATAGATGCAGAAAAGAGTTTTGACAAAATCAGCACCCTTTTATGATAAGAACTCTTAACACTACAGGCAGAGATGGCTCATACCTCAAAATTATTAAAGCCAAATACGATAAACCCACAGCCAATATCATACTGAACGGGGAAAAATTGAAAGCATTCTCCCTTAAAACTGTAACCAGACAAGGTTGTGCACTATCTCCACTTCTATTCAACATAGTTCTGGAAGTCCTTGCCAGAGCAATCAGACAAGAGAGAGGAATCAGGGGTGTCCAAATGGGGGCAGAAGAGGTCAAACTTTCTCTCTTCACTGATGATATGATATTATATCTAGAGAGCCCAAAAGATTCAACCAAGAGATTCCTGGAATTGATAAATGAATTTAGCAAAGTCTCCGGATACAAAATCAATGCACACAAATCAGTAGCCTTCATATATGTAAATAACGGTCAAGCCAAGAAATAAATCAAAGACACAATACATTTCACAATAGCACCAAAGAAAATTAAATATTTAAGAACATACTTAAGTAAGAAGGTGAGAGACCTACGTAGAGAGAACTACGAAACACTGAGAAAAGAAATTGCAGAGGATGTAAACAGATAGAAAACCCTACCATGCTCTTGGATTGGTAGAATCAACATTGTTAAAATGTCTATATTACCTAAAGTCATTTAAAGAATCAATGAAATGCTATAAAAATACCAAAATCATTTTTTGCAGATCTAGAAAAAATAATTCTGCCCTTTGTGTGGATCCAGAGAAGAGACCCCATCTAGCCAAAGCAATCTTAAGCAAAAAGAACAAGTTGGGAGGCATCAATCTACCAGATTTCAAACTATGCTATAAGGCTATAGTAACCAAAACAGCATGGTATGGGCACCAGAACAGAGATATAAACCAATCGAACAGGACTGAGAAGCCAGATATAAAACCATCCTCATGCTGTCATCTGATCTTTGACAAAGTAGACAAAAGCATACAGTGGGGAAAAGAATCCCTATTCAATAAATGGTGCTGGGAAAATTGGATGGCCACATGTAGAAGACTGAAACAAGATCCACACCTCTCACCTCTCACAAAAATCAACTCATGATCGATAACAGACTTAAACCTAAGATGTGAAACCATAAGAATTCTAGAAGAAA
Source organism: Daubentonia madagascariensis (assembly GCA_023783475.1). Classification (NCBI taxonomy): domain Eukaryota; kingdom Metazoa; phylum Chordata; class Mammalia; order Primates; family Daubentoniidae; genus Daubentonia; species Daubentonia madagascariensis. The sequence goes on along the minus strand of JAKFHU010002080.1, from coordinate 42,662,891 downwards.
ATGTTGGAAAAACTCTCATAGACACTGGTCTAGGCAAAGAATTCATGAAGAAGATCCCCCAAAGCAATCACAGCAGCAACAAAAATAAATAAATGGGACCTGATCAAATTAAAAAGCTTCTGCACAGCCAAGGAAACTATCACTAGAGTGAATGGACAACCTCTAGAATGGGAGAAAATATTTGCATGCTACACATCTGACAAAGGCCTGATAACAAGAATCTATACAGAACTTAGGAAAATCAACAAGAAAAAATCAAACAACCCCATTAATAAGTGGGCAAAGGACATGAACAGAAACTTTTCAAAAGAAGACAGAATAATGGCCAGCAAACATATAAAAAAATCACTCAACTTTTCTAATCATCAGGGAAATGGAAATCAAAACCACTGTGAGATATCACTTAATTGCAGTGAGATTGGCTTACATCAAAAAGTTCCAAAACAACAAATGTTTGTGTGGATGCAGAGAGAAAGGAACACTCATACACTGCTGGTGGGGCTGCAAATTAGTACAACCTCTATGGAAAGTAATATGGAGATACCTCAAAGAACTAAAAGTAGAGCTACTGTTTGATCCAGCAATACCACTACTGGGTATTTACCCAAAAGAAAAAAGGACATTCTATAATGAAGACATCTGCACTCGAATGTTTATAGCAGCACAATTCACAATTGCAAAGATGTGGAAACAACCCAAGTGCCCATCAATACATGAGTGGATTAATAAAATGTGGTATATGTATACCATGGAGTATTACTCAGCAATAAAAGCAATGGTGAATTAACACATCTGGTATTATCCTGGATGGAGCTAGAGCCCATTCTTCAAAGTGAAGTATCACAAGAATGGAAAAACAAGCACCACTGGTACTCACCATCAAATTGGTACTAACTGATCAATACTTATGTGCACACATGGAAATAATATTCATCAAGAGTCAGGCAGGTGGGAGGGGGTGTAGGTGATGAGAAAATTCACACCTAATGGGTGCAGGGTGCACTGTTTGGGGGATGTTCATGATAGTAGTTCTTACTTTGGCAGTACATAGGGAATATATGTAACCAAAATGTTTGCACCCCCATAATATTCTGAAATTAAAATATAAATATCATAGAGATAAAGTATTTTTGTAACAAGGGTTTTAGAGTAATAAAAATATAAAAAATATTTTAAAAACATAAAAATTCAGTCATATAAATCTTGGTGTTGAATAAGTGGGAGGTTACAAAAATGACCAAGTTAAACTTGTTGTAGAGGATGAGATACACATTCTGACTGCATTATATTCAAACATGCATAATCACAGGACACCATATTTTTCTTTTTCATTTTATCTATTTTGAGAAAGGGACTGGTAATCAATTGATCATATAATTATGTAAAATATAATTTCACATATGTCCTTTTTATAATATATAAGCTTTCAATATCTGTGATACTTGCCAGAGGTGATACTTTTCTTCTAAGGAATTTGAAAGCATTTCTGGTTATAAAAATATTAACTCTAAGCATAAGAATACAATAATATAATAATGGGTGCCATTTTTTTGCCACTTGTTTTGGTCAAAATACACTTTTATCTATTTTAATCCACAGTATTTCACCTTTAATAGCTGTGGTGACTGTGTTCCTAACATGGTAAGTAAATTTTCAGGTATAGTTAGGATTCACATCTAGGCCACCTTGCCCCTATATAACAGATAATAGAACTGCGCCTCTAGTGAGAAGAGTTTACTAAACATCATACTGGGTGACGATTATTCTCCATGCATTAGGTAATAAATAATCCTAGCAGTGGAACTTATATTCCAAGCTGTGGATATTAATGCTAAACCTAGATTGGTTTGGTCTTGGTTTTTAGTCATTAACCGTGTTTGGCTAAGTCAGGAATGAGACTTTTAGGCTGACTGGGCTCCTGGGAGCCTAGGGAACACCATCTCTAATGTCATAGAACCTTCATGGAACTTGCCAACTGGTAGAAAATTTGGGGACACTTTGACACGCAGCCACTTTCCTCAGATCACATGGATCCCAGAATCTTTTGGAAAGGCCTTCACCCTAGTGCACAATTGGGTTTCCATTATGTCTGAAGTACTGGGGGTTACATGTAGTAGCCAAGAATGAGGGAGAGGAGATAGAGGTGATGAAGGCTGGCAGATCTGGCAAGGCAGGGTGGTGCCTAAATGTTAGCAGAGGCACTATGAGTCTTTCCTGATCACCCCTCCACCTTGTACCCTACCCTTGCTGGGGCCACCTGCCTAAGCTGCCTGGGGAAGAGAAACTTAATATCATTATTATAGTAGACTTTGTTCTGTTAAACAATGGCTGAAGGGGAGGTGAAGACCAATGTTTGGGTGTTCAGAAGAGATCAGTGTGTGGGGATCAGAATGATATTGGCATCTTCCTATATAAACTGACCCAGTGGGACTTTCCTGAGTGTTGGTAAATGTCTATGTATTAAATATGAATATAGTAATGACCCATCAGTTTGGAATTTGTGACAAGCAGGCACTGGTTTGTATGTGGTTAATCTATCTAAATAAAATTGATTAAACCAATTAATAATACAAATGTTATTGGAGAGCATGTAACTGTCAAAGATAACAAATTAGATAAGCCTGGAGTGCTGAGCTGGGAGTCAGGAGCCCTTGTATCTTTGTGCCAGTTTTGAAACACCTGCTATGTCTCCAGAACTCTTTCAGCCTCTCATAAAATGGCCATATTTTTAGATATGCTTAAAGTCATGATTGGTATAGTAATTAGAATTGCCAAATCAATTGAATCATTTCTATTAAAAAATGGCACCCAAAACTCTCTTACTGTAATTTGTTGTATATTTTTGAAAATAATGAAACAGAATTTTAAAAATTATGTAATTTATCATCTGTTCTGTGACAGTACCTCCATTAGAGGTTTTCAAATATACTATACTCTAATAAACAGATGAGGAAACAGTTTGGGGACAATTAAATGACGTGACCAAATTCCTGTAGCAGTTAAGAGGCAGAGCTGGGATTCAAACCAAACTTGCCAGCTCCCAACTTTAAAGCTCTTTCCACTTTACCTTGAGTCAGTGAGATTTTACTACCAGAAAGAGAAAGGTTGAATAATGAGGTTGCAAGGTGTGGGAAAAAACAGTAATCAAGTAAGAAGAGGCCATACAAATGATCCTGGAAAGTATCTTAATCAAATAGATACATTTTTATTAGCTGAAATAAGAATAATGGAATTTTTATAACATTTTAAAGAAAATAATAATTTTTAAGAGTTTATCACCCAAACTTAACCACTAAAAAGTGCCTGAGCTCATGGAGAAAGACATATGGGCAGGCCAATATGATAAGGCCAGGAATTGCTGCTTGCCAGAGTTTGGGCCAGCAGTTTGACGTCTTTGATCTCCTTGGCTTGGACTTGCGCTTCTGAGGGGACCTAAAGCTGGCCCTCCACACCTCGCCTGCCCTGGTAAGTATTGCTAGCACTTTTGCCTCCCTGGGCTTATGCCGGAAGAACTTTTTGTTCACGGATACTGGGGACTCCTTAAGAAGCTGTCAGTAGCCAGAGATTCCTTTCTGCTCTCATTTCCCCTTCCTGGACTCATCAGCAAAGTAACTGCAAATGCCACAGAAGATATTTCTCTCTGACAGGAAAAAAAAAAAGTACTTTTCTCGTACAACTTTCCCAAAGATACATATATTCTCACAAGCTATGAATAACTTAGACTACAAGACATCACAGTATCTTATGTTAATCACAATATCTTATGTTAATTATTCTAAGCAATGGGTTCTATTTGATCTCTCTTGAGGGCAAAAGTCTTCTCGTGACAACAAATACACAGTAAAACAGGATGTGTACTGAAGGGAAATATAGAGATATAATCTGACAGAGATGCAATACCACTTCCCCCCTCCAAAGACTCCTCAGATAGATTTTTATTTCTAGCCCCACCCTTCTCCTTGAATTACACTTTCTCTTCTACTAATTGCTAAGCTCCCTGAGGCCAGAGCACTGTGCTTCTTCATTGTTTCCCCAGCACCTACCATGGTGCCTCATTGACAGTAGTACCCCCAAAAGTCTAGAAAAGGACGTTTTGATAATAGAATCTTGCTAGTAAAAATCATAATGGACTTATCCAAACCAAATAGTTTCTAAGTAGCAAGAGCTGAGATCAGTGCACTTGGGTCTTCAGTCTCCAAGTCCAGTGAATTACCCACTATACTAACTTGCTTCCTTGACTTAAGTGAGAAAGTAATCTGGGAGTCTTCTGACACCATATCTAGGCAGTTTGGGGGTGTGTAGAGTGGATAAGGTTGCTGAATTTTTATTTGCTAAACCAGGCAGCCCTAAGAGTAGTGTACATATGTATGTATTTTTTTTGACTCTGTGATTTCCAGTTCACATTATGGAGGAGGTCCTCTGTTCCACCTATTTGTAAGGCTGATCTGTGGCTATGTCTAATGGTCTTGACTAAATATGCTGGGGTTCAGGCTCTTCACAGGGTAGAGGGAGAACATGACTCATGATGCAGCTAAAGAGTGCAGATGCAAATGGACTTATAACACCAGCCTGTAAAGGTGTGTTCCTGTTACTGTTTTGTGTAATCCCAGTTTGTGGGTCAATGAATGATGATGATGATAAGGACAAGATGTATTCAATTACCACCTCTATCGTAGAGATTTCGGTTGGGAAAACTTTTCTATTGATAGAATTAGACATCCATATGTCGAATGCCATTCTGAACACTTGCAACAGACCTTCATAGTTTAAATCACTTTCACCATAGTTTTGGCAGGACTATGAACACATTTTTTTCAGCTGTTCTTGCTGATAGGAGCTATAAATAACTTTGGGGAAGTATATAATTATCCCAAAGTAGAAGCAAAAGATAAAAAGCTGCTTGAGATTTTAAAGGAACATTTAATAGTTATTATTACATAACATTTATTAAGTATGCTCACTCCTCATTGTCTTTGCCAGGAAGAAACTAGGAATAAAATATCAATCTAAGATGTGACATGTATAAATAGACAAAAAGGTAATTTAACATGGTGTAAGGACAAAAGATTGGATTAATAAAAAAAGAAAATTTAGAAGAACAAAAAGAGTAGCTAAATCAGCCTAGTATGGTATAGAGGTGGAGAAAATTTATATTTAGTAACAAATCTTTAAAACAGTGGCAGTTTAAAACAAAATGGATAGTCACATAAAAATAGGAAACAAAATGAGGTGATGGATGCAGAGGGCAACATGCTGAGGGGCCTCGAAGGATTGCCTCAGCTCTGTTGACATTTGGAGAGAGATAGTTGGGTATTACCATATTCTAGCTGAGAACAGGGGCTCCGGAGCCAGTCTGCTGGGTTTCAAACTCAACTGTACTAGAAAAACTACCCGGAAAAAATGGGGCAGAAAAGTTAGGGCAATAATTAGTAGAACATGCCAGTGGGTTGTTGGAATTTAGTAGAACTTACCTCAGTGGATTGTTGGAAGGCGTAGATGAGATAAAGCCTATAAAGTGCTAAACTAGTGCCCAAGACATAGTTAGTGCTCAGTGAATGCCAACTAGCATCATTATCTGTACTATAGTCACCATAATTATTGGTAGTATTGTAGTAGCATTGTTGTTAGTAGTGATGGTGGTAGTAGCATAGCACATGAGGTGGTGTGTGTGTGTGTGAGAGAGAGCGAGAGAGAGAGAGAGAGAGAGAGAGAGAGAGAGAGAGAGAGAGACATTCAGTAGTCAAAAAGTATTCATGTTTGTTATTATCTCTTACCCTTCAAAATAATTCTATGAGGAATTTTAACATGCTCACACCTTCCTCGTCTCTTCCTATACTAACTACCCTGCACTGTGTACGTTGACTAGGTAAGGGTGAAATGTCCATTGCTGCAGAGGGCTCTGCTGTCACCAGCCCTCTGCTGAGTGCTACAAAACAAGGTAATGCATGCAGCGGCAACACACTGAGAAACCCCAAAGGATTGCCTCAGCCTTGTCGGTAATTGTCGCCAGATAGTTGTGCCATATCATATTGTAGCTGAGAACATGGGCTCCGGAGCGAGTCTGCTGGGTTTCAAATTCAACTCTACTAGAAACAGTACTTGGAGAAAAAGGGGCAGAAGTGTTAGGGCTATAATTAGTAGAACTTGCCTCAGTGGATTGTTGGAGGGCTTAGATGAGATAAACCATTTAAAGTGCTTAAACTACTGCCCAAGACATAGTTAGCACTCAGTAATGGTGGAATGGCCAGGAAATGGCAACTAGCATCATATCTGAACTAGACTCACCATAATTATTAGTAGTATTATAGTAATATTGTTGTTAGCAGTGATGGTGGTAGTATCATGGCACCTGAGGTGGGTGGGTGGGTGGCTGTGTGTGTGTGTGTGTGTGTGAGAGAGAGAGAGAGTCAGTAGTCAAAAAGTATATTCATGTTTATTGTTATCTCGTACCCTTCATAATAATTCTACAAGGTTTTTTAACATGCTCACCTTTTCCTCATCTCTCCTTACACTAACTACCCTACACTGTGCATGTTGACTGGGTAATGGTGGAATGGCCATTGCTGCAGGGGGCTCTGCTGTCAGCAACCCTCTTCTGAGTGCTACAAAACAAGGTAATGCATGCAGTGGACAACACTCTGAGAGGCCTGAAAGATTGCCTCAGCTCTCTTGACATTTGGAGTCAGATAGTTGTGCCCTATCATATTGTAGCTGAGAACATGGGCTCCGGAGCCAGTCTGCTGGGTATCAAACTCAACTCCACTAATTATTGCCCTAATGTTTGCCCTAACTTTTCTGTCCCATTTTTTGAGAAAACAGGGCACAAAAGTTAGGGGAATAATTAGTAAAACGTGCCTCAGTGGGTTGTGGGAAGTTAGTAGAACTTGCCTCAGTGGCTTGTTGGAAGGCTTAGATGAGATAAAGTACAAAGTGCTTAAACTAGTGCCCAAGACATCGTTAGCACTCAGTAAATGGCATTCTGCCCTGACCTACCTCAGGGGGTTGTTGGACGGTGTAGATGAGATAAAGAATGGAAAGCCAGATAGTTGTGCCCTGCCATATTGCAGCTGAAAGCATGGGCTCTGGAGCCAGTCTGTTGGGTTTCAAACTCAACTCCAAAATGCAGCCCTACACTGTGCACTCCAGAGTCCATGTTTTCAGCTACAATGTAATAGGGCACAACTATGTGGCTCTAAATGTCAACAGGGCTAAGTCAACAAGCACAGTGTATGGTATTTAGTGTAGTGAGAGATGAGGAAGGTGTGAGCATGTTAAAAATCCTCGTAGAATTATTGTGAAGAATAAGAGATAATAACAAACATGAATACTTTTTGACTACTGACTCTCTCTCTCTCTCTCTCTCTCTCTCTCTCTCTCTCTCTGTCACACACACAGCCAGCCAGCCACCCACCTCTGGTGCTATGCTACTACCCCCATCACTACTAACAACAATATTACTAATAAATATGGTGACTATAGTACAGATAATGACACTAGTTGGCATTTACTGAATGCTAACTGTGTCTTGGGCAGTAGTTTAAGCACTTTACATGCTCTATCTCATCTAAGCCTTCCAACAACAAATGAGGCAAGTTCTATTAACTTCCAACAACCCACTGAGGCAAGTTCTGCTAATTGTTCACCTAACTTCTGTCCCATTTTCTTCAAAATTGGGGCAGAAAAGTTAGGGCAATAATTAGTAGATTTGATTTTGAAACCCAGAAGACTGGCTCTGGAGTCCATATTCTCAGGTACAATATGATGGGGCATAACTATCTGTCTCCAAGTGTCAATAGAGCTGGGACAATACCACCATTACTACTAACAAAAATACTACTACAATACTACTTATAACTGTGGTGACTGTATTACAGATAATGATGGTAGTTGGCATTTACTGAGTGCTAACTATGTTCTGGGCACTAGTTTAAGCAACAGAGCTGAGGCAATACCACCATCACTACTAACAACAATACTACTATGATACTACTAATAATTATGGCGACTACAGGCCAGAAATCTGAGTTGCATCCTTGATACTTTGTCATCATAACCTCCCCATCATCCAGTTGGTCCCCAAGTTCTATCAATTCTATTTCTTTAATATTCCTTAAGTGCCTCCATTTGTTTTCCATTCCCACCTACCCCAGACCAGTCCCTCAGTCTTCTCTTCTCTCTTTGATTTCTGTAATAGATTTCAGCCTTGCCTACTCTAAATCTACCCTTCACTCTGTAGCTTAAGTGATCTACCTTTGATGGAAATCTAATAAGTATATTAGAATTGTAGTATATGTATACTGTGTAAAAAATTAGTGTACATTTACATTTATTGGCAGGATATGCAAACTTTCTTTCCTTCTTTATTTATTTATTTTTTTTACTTAGAGGAGTATGTGATCTAAAATGCTTGGATCCCATTGACTTTCAGAAAGAAGTAGTTCAAGCTCTGGAGCACAACATATGATCTGGCTTCTGTCTGCTACTCTGTACCCATCTCCCTTTATCACCTAACTCACATTTCATACTGTAGCACCACCATGCTGCTGCATGAACACATGCTTTCCTCAAGCTCATTCTTCTGTGGTATATTTGTTTGCCACACATATTGCTGTGGTCTGAATGTTTGCCTCCCCCCGTGCTCCAAATTCATATGTTGAAATCCTAACCCCAAAGGTAATGGGATCAGGAGGTGGGACTTTTGGGAAGTGAGTAAGTCATGAGTACGGATCCCTCATGAGAGGGAATAGTGCCCTTATGAAAGAGGCCCAAGTATTCCCTTGCCTTTTCTACCATGTGAGGACACAGCAAAAAGATGGCCATCTATGAGCCAGAGAGTGGGCCCTCAGCAGACACTGAATCTGCCGGTGCCTTGATCTTAGACTTCTTAGCTTCAAGAACTATAAGAAATAGATTTCTGTAGTTTATAAGCCATGCAGTTTATGGTTTTTTTGTTATAGCAGCCCAAATGGACTAAGACATGTATTTACTTGGTGAATTCCAATTCATCCATTGAAATGAAAAAAAAATGCCTCCCAGAAACTTTTTATTCCTCTTCTCTTTCATAGATGTTCTGAGGTAGATGCTCCTTGTCAGGGTTCCTGTAACACCCCATTCATCTCTTTCATAACACTCCCTTTTTGTTGTTGTGGTTGTAATCACTTGTTTTTTCTTACCCAGTGCTCATTATAGACTGGGTGCACCTGGAAGAGAGCAACATTTTTTGATATATAATCTTTTATATAGTCAATAGGATATGTAGTCCCTCAATAAATGTTGAATCAATTGCTGAAATATGGAAATACAACTACTGGGTAACGTTAATAGTGTGAGTTATTGATATAAATAAATGTGCAATGGGGAAGCAGATTAGTACAGAGGAAGGAACATGGGCTTTGAATTGCAGTAGATCTGGGCTTAAGTCTTGACTTGCCTAGTTGTTTAATCTCTGAGGCTGTGTTTTCTCATCTGAGAAGGAAGGAAAAGAAAACCTATCCTTCATTGTTCTTGAGAGATTTGAAAATAAAATAATGTTTGTAAGGCACCTGGCACACAGAGCTCATTCTGTTAATGGTAGTTAGAATTTTAAATAATGAGGATGAATTTATGTCCCACATGATAGCTTATTTGTTCATCCTGTCAATAGTTGCTGCACTAGCACCAAGAATTCCCCCCCCATTCTCTCTTACTTCCCACCAATTTAATTATAAAATAGATATTTTCTTTAAAGGGAAAATTACAGGATGCAGTTATCTTATTCTTTTATCATGTGACAGATATTATTTACTTTCTTCACCATGATGGTTTGAATTCACTATTTCTGAGCCCTCTCTATATTAATAAGAAGCTAGGATTTGATATAGCTATATGGAAAACAAAGAGAAAAATAGTGCTACTTTGATTACTGAGATAAGTGCCTCAAAAAAAGATTTATTTGGTTTTTCTTTTTAAAAATTTCTCTTTTTATTGTAAAATAAAAACACTTTTATTGTAGAAAATGTGAAACTGAAAGAAGTTACAAAGCATAAAAAATTAAGAAATACTGACAACTAACCTATAAATCTCTGTTTCTGAAAGCATAGCCCTGTATGCTTCCTTTTTCATAACACCCTTCACAATTAGAATTGCTTTTTTATTGCTTGCCTTCTGCAACAGTGTAAAATCCATTAGGGTAGGGATGTGTCATATTTGTTCACTGTTGTTTGACCATAGTCACCATTTCTCCTTTCTCTTTGCTAACAGAAACTTGTTCAGATATTCACCCCAGTGATCCTCAGAGGAGACTATGCTCACACCCCACTCTAAGGGTAGCTTGATTGATCTAAATTATCCATCTTTTTTGCCAATGAGTTTATGAAGATCAGGAATGTGATACAATTTGGGCCAATGTGGCCCAAGGAAAGATTTGCTGAGGGCATTTACTTCATTTGCTGGGAGAGCTTCCAAAAAGTAATTCTCACTTCTTCTGGACATGTGATAAATGGAGATAAACCCCAGAACTCAGCTTCTTTTTCCTTTCAGACTGAGGATGAATTCAATGCACAAAGGCGGGAAAGCCAAGAGAAACTTAGTGAAGCAGAGCTGGAGTTTATGGATTATGTCACTCCTGAAACCCACATAATGGCTGGACTTCTGGTTATGTGTGGCAATAAATGTTCTTAAATAAGACAGTTTGAGTTGAATTTTTTTTTTACTTTAGCAAAGTGCACCATATCTAAGATAAATACCCAGTCCCTATCATTCAACAAATACTTGCTGAACTGAATAGAAAATTCTCTCTCATGCATGATACATGCATCTTCCTTAGTATATTATTCCTTTTATCCATCACATTTTTGTTTTGTTTAATTATAAGCTAATAAACATTCTATTTTGAAAGTTAAAGCAATATAGAAATAAGAAAGAAAACTTTAATCTTGGCTTTCTTCTAAGTACACCTTCCTGAGATAACTAATGTTAGCCATTGGCTGTATGTACTTACAAATTTTCCTCTATGCTCACAGAGGCTTATGAATTATTGTGTTTAGTTTTGTTTACTTGTTTATTCATTTTACAAAAATGAGGTCATTGTGTATGTTGTACAATATCTTTTCCTTTTTCAAATTAATAGATCAAGGCTGTTTTTAAAACGTCTACCTAGATACAACTCATTCTTCTTAATAACTGTACACCATAGCTGTTTTCTTTGCCCTTCTGTTCTGCTTAAGTGTTTCATATAGAGTTTTATTCAAATCCTTTTATTTAACTATAAACATGAACCTTTAACAGTTTCCTCTTTGACAGTTCCACTTTATGTCTCCAAATTTGGGGCATTAGAAGAAAACAGTGGTTGAAGGAATGACTCAGGCAGTGTGAAGGATATGCAAACTTCACAAGTATTAGAGTATCTAGTTTACCATTTTGAAATTTAAGATTTATTTTTATTTTTATTTTTTTTTAAAAAGCAGGTTATCTTTTCTTATGCTTAGTATAATAACTGGAAGTTTGTTCTTTGTGCCCTCTGCAAGAAACCACACCTGGAGAACAGCCCTAGGGAGACTTTTCAGCTGCAGGTAATAAAGTAATGGGCTCAGAAGGGACCCAGAAATTAGATGAAAACCAGAAAGATCTGAGATTTTTAATCCCAGCCCATCAAATAAGGACAGGTGTTCTTCCTTTGAAATGCATATTTAACTCTTAGGTATATTAATTCATTTATCACAAGTGTAGGACATACTTTTTATTTTGATAGCTCTATTAAACATTAATTCTTGCTGATTGGGAATAGTTTAATTCCTTGTTAGTAGATAACACTGTAGTTGAAAGGGTGAGTGGTAAATGACTTTATAAGGATCAATTATTCTCCCCATCTCCCTTCAAAGATACGTAAGAAAAGAAAACAGTGACTTTAAACTGAAACAGAAAAAACTAACATTGCCTGGCATACTTATGCTCAAGGTGACACACAATCAGGATTTTTGCCAGTTTCCCTAAGGAACAATTTATTCTTGGCAACATCAAAATCTAATTTCAGAGAGAGAAGGAGATAGATAGATAGATCGATATGGGATGGTCTGAACCAAATTGAACAATATATAATAAGGGTAAAACAGGGGTAATCACAATATTTCCAAGCAGTTTTTATCCATTATATAACACGGAAAAGAACCAAACAGAACACCTGTGGTAAATTAACCTATAAGCCAGATAGATAAAACTGATTGGGGTTTCTATATAAATTCAAATCACAGATGAAAATTAGGCCCTCAGGGTATAGTAATTTTAGACTCCAAGAACACTGATAATTTTTTGAAGTTAGACATATTGCAAAAGTCTAAGCCTGATTTTTTCCTGAGGTAACTGGGCTCAGCTTGTTTAAGTATAAAATGATCCAAGGCTTAGGGAGAGTAAACACTGATTTGTTCATGGAGTCACTGAAAACAAAATTTGAAACAGAAACAAAAACAAATGAACAAATAGACAAACAAAACAAAATGAAGAAAACTTTTTGCTTTTATTTTTAAGATAGATATAAACATTTGGGTTATCTTAGCTTTGATTTTTTGTTGCCACAAGCTGAGGTTTTATTTTGTGTAATACATCTTCTCCTGAGTGGAATATGCTGTCAGCTTTCCATGGGTGGAGTGATATACAGAGATGTTTGAGAACAAAGAGAAATTCTCTTGATTTTTCTAAATAGTCCTGTATTTGGAATTCACTGAAGGTGAATGGAAACAGGATACTAATGATATGATCTAGAGTACATTTGGATTATTTTTTACATAATCATGTTTTCTGTTCTGTAACAAGTAATATTTTTAAACGATGCTTCAGGTAATTTTAGTTTGCTCTTTGCGTGATGTTATTACAGCAATAAGGGCCCATATATTTGTAGGAAGATTACGTTTTGAGCAACCCTTTTTACTTTAATTTAAAGGCTCCATGTCTGTTAGCTTCAATGCAGTTATTAATAAAAAAACTTGTCTTTAATAGGTTTGATTTAATTGGGCAGAAATTAGCATGTCAGACAATTGCTCCAAACTGAAAAGAGTTTTGATGTGCCTTGACCTTCTCTTACCAGAGATAAAAATTATCATAAGTTTCTAGTGACGTTTTCTGAGTTAGCTCAGAGTGAGAAGCATTCAGTGAAATTCTGGTGCAGATGGAGTAAACTTTCTTTTACTTACTCATTTAATTTGAGTCATAATTTGGATTCAATAGAGTTTTACTCAATAATTTGTCAATGTTTAAAAGGATAAAAATGAAGATACAATACTTAGTTTGAATATATATTTACACCTTGTCTTATTGAAAATTAATTTAGGTTACAATACAACACATAAAATTCAATAAGATGAAATAATTTAAGGAAATACAAGGAAAAGGAGGGTAAGGTAGTAAGAGTCAGGAGTAAAGTGAGCACACAAATTGCATGTGTGGGCCACAGATTCAAACCTGAGCTTCCTTATAGCCAATTCAATAAGGGCAATATAATCATTTATGAGTTTCAGGGTCAATAAGGTAAGCAAAATTCAGTCTCAGTAGAAATATAACTATTCCTGTCACAGAGACCAGAAATTGCTTTCAGTTTTCTCTAAAGAGAAGACATTGGGTGTCTCATGTTGAATGGCATCCTTGATACCATCTTAACAGATAGTTCTCTAGCATTCCTGAACCCTCTCACTATTGGCCAAGAGCATCACTTGAGATCAAATTTCAGTAAGAAGAGTTGCCTAGGAAGGAGAACCATAAAGTAGGATGGTTACTTTCCTCACTGTTGGTCTGGTTTATTCTGGGCGTAGATCTTACTGAGCATAATTAGGGTAAATGATAGAGGGCTGACCCTTCAGGACATCTTCCATAAAGAGTGCTCCTCTCAGCAGAGCTTCTGAACATCATGAATTTAAGGTACTATTCCCTGACACGTAGCCGGACTGTGGCAATTTGTGTTTCATTAAATGCTATCAGTGTAGCCTTGGGGAAATCTGCCCAGCCACTTGGACATGGGCCTGATAGTTTATCATTGCCTCTAAAGCAAATGAGACATGACTTATGGGACCAAATAAATAAATAGCGACTGTACCTGTGTGCAGCTCTATTTTATCTTTTAACTTACCTCTATTATTGCAGCTGGTGGCTTTTCTGTCTCTAGAAAATTTCCTTGAGTGTAGGGACTGTATGGTTTGGAAATGAAACACTCCTCTTCCAGAGTTAGACTGTGAGGACTTAATCCTCAATGAAACACTTAATGTTTCCTGGGGAAATTTATTTACCCTTTAGGAATCTCAAATTCTCATCTGTAATGGGAATGGAATAAATAAACTCTTCTTATAGAGTTGTGGTGAGAATAACAATATAGCCAATATAAAGTGCTCGATATTATTGCTTTTCTCATTTTTTATCTTTATGGTGAAAGAACAGTATGGCATAATTAATATTATATCATCTTCAAAGTCAGATTGATCTGTGGTCAGCTTTGTATGTTCTTGGACAATTTTCTTAATATTCTTATAACTCAGTGTCTTCTGTAAAATGGAGACAATTTTGTTATCTGATAGGGTTGTGTAAAGTTTAGAAGGGACAATGTGATCGTAATTTCTGAATGGAAATTAAAAAAACTCAAAAACCTCTAATAGGCAAAGCCAAAAGACAATTGACAGACAAGGAAAAAATATTTGCCACTCATATTACAGGCAAATGTGTAACTTCCCTACAATATAAAGAGCTCCTAAAATTGTGAAGAAAAAACCAGCAACTCCACAGAAAAATAGTTAAAAGGCAGGAGCAGACAGATTACAGAAAAAGAAATAGAAATGTCCATAAGCATATGAAGAGATGCTCAGCCCAACTCATAGTAAGAGAAATAAAAATAAGATAACATTTCTTACCTGCCAGATTGGCAGAAATCTAAAAGTTTGACAACACACCCTGTTAGTGAGTCACATATTGCTGCTGGTGGCGAATGTAGCTTACAACACCTGCAGAAGATTATCTAGCAATAACCAGCAAAATTATAGCTGCATTTTACTCCTTGCCCCAGAAATCTCACTTCATAGAATCTATTTTACAGATCTACCCACACAATTACAAAAGAGCGTATGTGAAAACTTACTCATTATGGCATGGTCTCTAATAGCAAAAGACTGGAAACATTACAAGTACCCACCAATAGGGACCTCGTTCACCACACAGTGGAGTACCGTGAGGTTGTGAAAAGAATGAGGACAGTCATAATATGCTGGTGTGAGAGCTCTAGGATACATAACTGAAAAAGCAAGGAGCAGCATTGTGTGTATACTAAACTAACAAAGATGAAAAAATAACATGTATCTGTAATTGTTTATATTTGTATGAAGACATTTTGGAATGGTAATCAAGAAACAAAAAGTGGATGTAGGCACAAGGTAGATAGGATGGGGTGGAAGTGAGATTTCTCAATGTATACCTTTTGAAAACGTTGCTTTGATTTTTTAAACTCTGTAAAAGTATTATCTATTCATAAGACATTATGTGTGAATATTACCTGTAAAGTAGTAAGCCCTTTACTCTATAAGTTTATGTTTCTTTCTCCAGAGCCCAAGAAATATTCTGTAAAACAATAAATTATGACAAATCTTCCATCCTTAAATTTTACTTTAGTTATAATTAGCCCAGGTTTGGAATGATTAAATTAAGATTTGTGTAAATTAAACTTAAAAAATTTAGTCTCTTCTTCTTAAAAATAGAAGTAATATTTTCATTCCTCTTTGTGTGTATATCCCCAGTTTACTTTCTCCTTCCCTGGCATTTGAATTTTAAAGGGACTAAATATTTACTTATTTTTTTTCTTTGTTTTTTTTTTTTTTAAATTCCAGAATATTATGGGGTACAAACGTTGAGGTTACATACATTGCCTGTGTGCCGACCAAGTCATAGCTACAAACGTGCTCATCCTGCACTAGTATGTACCACACCCATTAGTTGTGAATTTACCTTTCCTTCCTCCCTCCTCCCTCCTGCCTGACACCCAGTGATTGCTACTTACATATGTGCACATAAGTGTTGGTCAATCAGTACCAATGATTGATCAATGCATGCTGATCAATGAGTACATGTGGTGCTTGTTTTTCCATTCTTGAGATACTTTGCTTAAAAGAATGGGCTCCAGCACCATCCAGGATAATACAAGAGGTGTTAGTTCACCATTGTTTTTTGTGGTTAAGTAGTACTCCATGGTATACATATACCACATTTTATTAATCCAGTCACGTATTGATTGGCACTTGGGTTGTTTCCACATCTTTGCAATTGTGAATTGTGCTGCTATAAACATTCGAGAGCAGGTGTCTTTATTATAGGATGACTTTTTTCCTTTGGGTAGACACCCAGAAGTGGGATTGCTGGATCAAAAGGTAGTTCTACTTTTAGTTCTTTGGGGTATCTCCATATTACTTTCCATAGAGGTTGTACTAGTTTGCAGTCCCATCAGCAGTGTATGGGTGTTCCTATCTCTCCACATCCATGCCAGCATTTGTTGTTTTGGGACTTTTTGATAAAAGCCATTCTCACTGGAGTTAAGTGATATCTCATTGTGGTTTTGATTTGCATTTCCCTGATGATTAGAGATGTTGGGCATTTTTTCATGTGTTTCTTGGCCATTTTTCTATCTTCTTTTGAAAAGTTTCTGTTCATTTCCTTTGCCCATTTCTCAATGGGGTTCTTTGATTTTTTCTTACTGATTTGCCTGAGTCTTATATAGATTCTAATTATCAACCCTTTATCAGATGTATAGCTTGCAAATATTTTCTCCCATTCTGCAGGTTTTCTATTCACTCTAGCAATAGTTTCTTTGGCTGTGCAGAAGCTTCTTAATTTGATCAGGTCCCATTTGTTTATTTTTGTTGTTGCTGTGATTGCTTTTGGTGTCTTCTTCATAAATTCTTTGCCTAGGCCAATCTCTATAACAATTTTCCAACATTTTCTTCTAGCATTCTTATGGTTTCATGTCTTAGACTTAAATCTGTTATCCATCATGAGTTGATTTTTGTGAGAGGTGAGAGCTGTGGATCCTGTTTCAGTAGTCTACATGTGGCTATCCAATTTTCCCAGCACCATTTACTGAGTAGGGATTCTTTTCCCCAGTGTATGTTTTTGTCTGCTTTGTCAAAAATCAGATAGCTATATGAGGATGGTTTTATGTCTGGGTTCTCAGTCCTGTTCCATTGGTTTATGTCTCTGTCCTAAGGTCTTAAGATTAGTTACAAATTTTTTTCAAACTAAATTTTTTCCAAACTACCTGATACTGGATGAAAAGCATAATAGGCCTGGACATTAAGAAACCAAGTTTCTAATCTGCCTCCAAGGTGCTATGATTCTTTTGCCTGGCTGTTTGTGGGAGGATTAATTCAACCTCCACCCAACAAATGTTTATTGAGTATCTATATGTTCCAGGCCCTACTATATAGCAATGAACAAACCTGACAAAACCTCCTGCCCTCAAATGTTTATGTTCTTGAGGAAGATCCTCTTTGCTGCCAGATGGTCCACAACAAAGGAGGCTGAAGTCTGGGTGGTGAAGCTCCAAATGCTACCAGACCAACATCTGTGACTGAGCACACAGATCTTACCAGTGAAGGCCTAAACAGTTTCTTATTGCAAAGCACAGGTCAGTGTGCCCAAGCTGTTCCAAATAGGCAAGAGGGTAAGGTATAGCAGAGGAGATGAGGCATTGTGCTCCTTGGGTAGCCACTTTGCTCCCTGGTGCTTCACAAGGGGTGAGTTTCACTACCTTGGCCTCCCAGAGGGGACACAGGACTGCTCCTCCCTCCTCCATTCACTTTCTTCTGCTCCTATTCCTTTTCCTCTTATTCACTCTGCCCCTGGCTCTCCACTTTTCCAGAATTTGTTTCCCTACAGATATATCTAATCCCTGCTCTTTCTAATCTTGTAGATATTCAAGTGTATCCTGAATATCGATGGATTTTTTCCTCCTCTAGGGTCTTATGGCTTTATAGAGAGGAGATCAAATTAAAATCTAGTGGAGGTAAGAGTGGAAACGGTGTGTGTGTGTGTGTGTGTGTGTGTGTGTGGGTGGGTGTGTAGCTGGAGCCATCTTCCTGGGTGGGATGCTGGGATCCTCCTGAAGTATTTAGAATCAAATATTATACCTAACATCTCAGGTTTTTTGTTGAGATGAGCCTTTGGGTTACTGGAGAGATTCGTGTGGTCCCTACCATTAACAAAAATTTGACATTATTTCTTGAAAAGTAACAACTTTGGTATTCTCATACTTGGACTTTCCTTGCCTCAGGTAACACTACAATTGATATGAATTGACTTAAAGGACATCTGCTCTAGCACCTTTACTAATTCCTGTGTTCTTTTCTTGGGTGGAGAGTAGAAGGTAGAGGGTTAATGGTGTGGTGGTGTGTGGGGATGGGAAGTCTTAGTTTTGGTTGGTGACAATACCAAAGCTGGAGAGGTAGACTGGAAATTAAGTTTGGCATTTACTTTCTCACCTCCCTAAATTCTACAAGAGAATTTATAGTATTTCTCATAAAAACAAACAGAATAAAAAACAAACTGACTCTACACAGTAACAAAACAAGCAATTTGATGTTGGGAATTTCTGATTTCCTTGCTGTGGTCCCCAACCCCCAAGCCACGGACCAGTTCTGGTCTGCAGCCTGTTAGGGACCGGGCCACAGAACTCAGCCGCCCATGGAAAAATTATCTTCCATGAAACTTAGGAAAGTGGGGTGGCACGCACAGCAGGAGGAGTGGCAGGCAAGCAAGTGAAGCTTCATCTGTATTTACAGCCACTCCCCATCACTCACATCACCCCTTGAGTTCTGCCTTCCCTGCCCCCAGGTCCATGGAAAAATTTTCTTCCATGAAACTGGTCCCTGGTGCCAAAAATGTTGGGGACCGCTGCAGAGGACTAGATGAATATAACCTTTCTGAACTGTGTTGAGCCAATTTTCTTTGCAGTCACAGGTTTAGCATGTTCCTGGAATATACTTTTCAGGGGCAGCAGTAGTGCTCAACAAACATTAGTAGCAATAATGGGAGAAAGCCAGGGAGAAGGTTAGCTTGAATTAGCAATGGGGAGGTACTGAGGGAAATTATTTTTTAAAGACCTTAAAGCATACCCATGAAAACTCCACTTTCTCTTTTAAGATAGACTATGGGTTCTGTACTTAAGGTGATAGTCTGAAGTTACTACAGTCACATTCACTGTTCGAAGCACTCTGTAATTCCAGTGCAACATCCACTGACAATACACATTTTAAGGCTTTCTCTCTTTAAAGAGGTTTCCTAACCTAACAATAGTCTGGCCATCAGCACTTTTAAGACCCCTTGAATAAGTAGAAATCAAATGCTAATTATCCAGAACACTTGGTCAAAAATCTGTTTAATATTATTGTTTATCACAAAAGATCATTAATTTAGTTAACACATTTGTGCTCCTATTGTGGCCAAATGTCCTTTGGTTACTGTTAAAATAATGCTCACCAGGAATGCTTTTCTAATTTACTGAAGCATAATAGAAAGGATTAGCTTTCCTAATAGAAGAAAGTATTTTTGAAAGATAGAATGCCACAGTGATCTTTGTTTTTAAGCAAAAACTTATCTGCTTACTTATTTAAAATATCTCATGGTGGAAGTGAATACCTTGTTTTATTTGCAGAGTAACTTTTTTCCAGTAAATATAACTTAATTTTCAGAGTCTTAAGTTTAAAAGTAAAAATGAATGAGCTAAACATAGTAGTGCTTTTGTGTGTTTTTTAAAAGCATCATTGTATTATTAAAATGTGCATTTAGTCTTCCAGATGGCTTTTTGTTTTTTTAGAGACAGGGTCTCGCTATGCTGCCCAGGCTGGCCTTGAACTCCTGGACTCAAGTGATCCTCCTGCTTCAGCCTCCTGAGTAGGTGAAACTACAGGTGCCAGATGGCTTTTAAATAATTGCTGTGGCCTTGGTCAGGAGAAAGTCTTCCTTGCCACCTTTCAAGGTCGGTACAGGTAGAGTAAAGCACTATTTTCAGTGCTATCTCACCTGAAAAATAGAAAGTATACTCCATTTTTATTCAATGATTCATTTGTTTGGGAGGGAAAAAGATGGCAATATTCTTGAGGAGACTAAAAAGAGGGAATAAAGGCTTGTGTGGATGATATGGTTATTGATTTATCTAGGGTCAGAGAATGGGCCACAAAAATCAAAATTTTTAATGATAGTGTGTTTTTAAGAAATGTGCTGTGTGCATATATATTCTGCAGATCTGGTGCAGCATGAGGAAGTCAAAGGAGACTTTCCCTTTTACAGTGTGGGCTTTTTACCTTTTCACATGAAATTTGTGTGCAATGGTGTGTGGGTGAGGGAATCTGTAAGCCTTTGGGTCTGGGGCAGATTAGGAACAGACCAACGGATTAGTTGGGCAGGCTGGAGAGGAAATTTCTGAAGGAGGCATGCTAACCACCCCATTCTCTGCAGGCATCATAGAATTCCATGTGCAGTCACCTTCTTTCTCCACTAGAAGTGCCCAGGACTCATGAGGAGAGGGATTATGGTAGAGCAAGTGACCATGTTTAATGTTTATAGTTGTGGGAAAAAACCCAGGAGAACTTTCTAGACCCTTCTTAAAAGAGGTCTGGAAAGAGAGCAGGTTTTGACTGTGAGTGGGCATGAGAAAGTTCTTTTAGGGAATGGTAATGTTGTATATTTTGACAGAGGTTATGGTTACACAGATGCATGCATTTGTTGAAACTCATTGATAGTGCATTTAGATTTGTGATTTCACTACAAATAAATTTTGCCTAAAATAACTATAAACAATTAATAAGTTCTAGTTAATGCTATGCATACTGCAGATTTAGGGGTGAAGTATGCTGATCTCTGCAAATTTATAATGAATTAAAAAATAATGACAGACTTTGGGCAGTATGTACATTTTAACAATGTTGATTCTACCAATCCATGAGCATGAGATGTTTTTCCATTTGTTTGTGTTATCTGTGATTTCTTTCCTCAGTGTTTCATAGTTCTCTTTGCAGAGATCTTTCACCTCCTTGGCCGAGTATATTCCTAGGTAGTTTATTTTCTTTGTAGCTATTGTGAATGGCATTGAGTTTTTGATTTGACTCTCAGCTTGACTGTTATTAGTATATAGAAATGCTACTGATTTGTGTACATTGAATTTATAACCTGAGACTTTGCTGAATTTATTTATCAATTCTAGGAGTTTTTTGGTGGAGTCTTTGGGATTTTCTAGACACAAGATCATATCATCAGTGAAAAGTGACAGTATGACCTCCTCTTTCCCGACTTGCATACCCTTTATTTCTTTCTCTTGCCTGATTGCCCTAGCTAGGACTTCCAGTACTATGTTAAATAGAAGGGGTGACAGTGGGTACCCTTGTCTTGTTCCAGTTCTTAGGGGGAAGGCTTTCAACTTTCCCCCATTCAGTATGATGTTGGCTGTGGGTTTGTCATATATGGCTTTTATAATTTTGAGGTATGTTCCTTCTGTGCCTAGTTTGTTGAGGTATTTTTATCATGAAAGGATGCTGGGATTTTATCAAATGCTTTTTCGGCATCTATTGAGAGGATCATATGGTCCTTGTTTTTGCTTCTGTTTATGTGGTGAATAAAGTTTATTGATTTGAGTATGTTGAACCATCCTTGAATCCCTGGGATGAAACCCACTTGATCATGGTGAATTATTTTCTTGATATGCTGTTGAATTCAGTTTGCCAGTATTTGGTTGAAGATTTTTACATCTGTATTCAAGGGATATTGGTCTGTAGTTTTCTTTTTTTGTTGTGTCCTTTCCTGGCTTTGGTATCAAGATGATATTGGCTTTGTAGAATGAGTTTGGAAGGATTCCATCCTTCTCGATGTTATGGAATAATTTCTGCAGTATAAGTACCAGTTCTTCTCTGTAGGTCTGGTGGAATTTGGCTGTGAACCCATGTGGTCTGGGACTTTTTTTTTTTGAGAGATTTTTTATTACTTCTTCAATCTCATTGCTCATTATTGGTCTGTTCAGGATTTCTATTTCTTCCTGATTGAGTCTTGGGAGGTTGTGTGTTTCCAGGAATTTATCCATTTCCTCTGTGTTTTCTAGTTTATATGCATAGAGATTTACACAGTATTCATGGATGATATTTTGTATTTCTGTGGTATCAGTTGTAATATCTCCTTTTCCATTTCTGATTGAGCTTATTTGGGTCCTTTCTCTTCTATTTCTGGTTAATCTAGCTGGTGGTCTATCAATTTTGTTTATTTTTTCAAAGAACCAAATTTTTGTTTCATTGATCCTATTTTATTTTATTTTATTTTTTTGGTTTCCATTTCATTTAGTTCTGCTCTGAGCTTTGTTATTTCTTTTCTTATGCTGTCTTTGAGTTTGATTTTCTCTTCCTTTTCTAGTTTGTCGAGGTGTGACATTAGGTTGTTAATTTGTGATCTTTCTGTCTTTTTAATGTGGGCATTTAAGGCTATGAATTTTCCCCTAGGACTGCTTTTTCTGTATCCCATTGATTCTGATTGCTTGTGTTCCCTTTGTCATTCAGTTCAAGGAATCTTTTGATTTCTATCTTAATTTTATTACAGATTAAAAGCAATCCCCATCAAAATACCCATGTCATATTTCACACATCTAGAAAAAATAATTCTATGCTTCATTTGAAATCAAAAAGGAGCCTGAATAGCCAAAGTGATCTTAAGGAAAAAAAAAAAAAACAAATCTGGAGGCATCACATTATCTGACATCCAATTATACTACAAGGCTATAGTAACCAAAACAGCATGGTACTGGTTTTTTGAAAGAAGATAGACAAATGGCCAAGAAACATGAAAAATGAAACATCACTAATGATCAGGGAAATGCAAATTGAAACCATGAAATATCACCTTACCCCTGTCAGAATGGCTATAATTAAAAAGTCAAAAAAAACAATAGATGCTGGTGTGGATGCAGAGAGAAAGGAATGTTTATACAATGTTGGTGGGACTACAAATGTACAACCTCTATGGAAAACAGTATGGAGATTTCTCAAAGAAATAAATGTAGACTTACAATTTGACCCAGCAATCCCACTACTGGGTATTTACCCAAAGGAGAAGAAGTCATTTTATTAAAGAGACACCTGCACTTCAATATTTATTGCAGCACAATTCACAATCACAAAGATGTGGAATCAACATAAGTGCCCATCAATTCATGAGTGAATTAAGAAAATGTGGTATATATATATATATACACCTTGGAGTACTACTCATCCATAAAAAGGAATGAAATAATGTCTTTTGCAGCAAATTGGATGGAACTGGAAACCATTATCTGAAGGGAAGTACCTCAGGAATGAAAAAACAAACACCCCATATACTCTCTAATAATTGGGAGCTAATCAATGGGCACAAAGAGGTGTAAAGGTCATTCGAAACCAAGAAGGGGGGAGGGAGAGAGGACAGGAGGGGTAAAAACCTATCAGGTACAATGAACACTATTCAGGTGATGGGCACACTAAAAACCCTAACTTAAGCATTATACAAGGTATCCATGTAACAAAAACATTTTTGTTTTAATATTTTGAAATATTTTAATATTTTGAAATAATAAAAAAAAAGTTACAAGAACAGCTTTCAAACAAACAAACAAAAAAATAATGACAGCCTGATGGAGGATAGATATATGGTAAAGAGAGTTAAATGAAATGTTAATTGTAGAATCCAAATGGTAAGTATATTGGTGTCCATCAAAAAATTCTTTCAACTTTTCTGTATATTTGAACATTTTAATAATAAAACATTGATGATGGTGTGGGGGGAGAACTAGAGGACAGAAACACTGATTTTTAGTGGTTATGTTCAAGGACTTTAATCCTGGTGGAATGCAGATATAAATGTGAAGAGCGTGACACCCCACTGCTCCACTCCCTTGCCTAGATTAGTTTCCTTGAGTTAAGGACAATGGATATTTGGAGAGAAAAGCAAGACAAGTTGGTACAGGTGAGTGCCCTTTGGAAGGAGACCTGGAGTCTGTTTTTTACCTACACCCGCCCAGGCTGACTCTCCAGGCAGCAGTAACATGGAAAAGAAGCCATTTTAGGCTGACACAGCACCCCTCCAAGTTTACTAAGCTCCAGAGTGACACAACAAAGCACCTGAAAGTTGCCCAGGCTCCCACCACATTCTGGGAGATGATAAAGGAGTTAAAGAAGACCAGAAGATTCCAGGGCACATAATGATTGTGATGAAAGGTTTCAGCTGTGGATGGCAGCATGCACCATGGTACCAGAAATGCACCAAAATCACAAACACCCAAGGATGTGAGTGGGGATGATGGCAGCCACCAGAGAACATGGCTCCTGATGTCAGTGCAGGACAATTGCAGGCCAGACACCTCTTCCATACCATGATGCCACCTCTGGGGGAGTCATGCCACCCATGGGGGAGAAGAGGTCTGATAAAATGGCCTCACCAACCTGTTAGCTCTTTGAGGACAGAGATGGTCTTGTACAGCTTTTTGTGCCATATACACAACTTTCAATTCATTTTTGTTGGATTAGTTTAAAAAAAACCACATGGGTTTTTACACCACATGGCCTATATTCACTGTTTCCATGTACTTATGATACTAACTCCTCAGCACAACTCAGTCGTGTTCTGGCCTCTTCACCTCATGTCATCAGCTCTTGCTAAAGTTGGCAGGGATGTCTACGACATCAACTCTAAAGGATGATTTAGCAGTTATCTTGCTCTTAACAGCAGCACTCAACATCACTGACTTGCCTTCTAAAATTATTTAAATTATACAAAATTTCAAAAAGAGAAAATTTCAGAAAATATTATAATAGAAACTCATGTGCCAGCTACTCAGATTTAACATACATTAACATTTTGCATATTGACTCAGATTGCTGCCCTTTTTCTTGTGTAATGAAATGTTATAATTATAACTAAAGCCTTCATCATTCCTATAGTTGATGTCTATCATCATCATGCAGATTATTGTACTTTTATAAAATATGTATCCACAATATGAACTATAGGATTAGTGTATCAAGCTCCATAACAGTCTCTGGGAGGATTTGATTGTTATTGTATTGAAATTAGAGATCAATATTATTACCAAAATTTCAGTACTTATCTCTGTGGCTGAACAAAGAATGCAGGTTTTAATTCCCAAAAAGGATGAGGGGGTTTTAAAGAGACAACTCATAAAACATTACGCTATTTTTCAGGCCTTCACCTCTGTTACATATTCCTCACTGTCAATTTTACCCTTCTATATCTATGGAAGGAGGGGTGACATAGTCATTTAGCTACTTCCTGCTGAATGGGGGTGATGTTTTAGATGGAAGGTTTGTACTCATTTACACCATTGTAAAGCTTTGGCAGTAAATTAAAAAAAAAAAAAAAAAGAAAGCAACAGATTACCAGGTGAAAAAGGGCATAAGAAATAACTACAACTGTGAGGATTGACAAGGCAAAATGGAGGATACCTGACAGAAGAGATTTTACCCCACTTGGTATCTAAGACACCACGAGGACTGTGGGTCCTTACTATCACCTTGTACATAATGTCTGATACAGGGCTGGGCAAGAAAGAAATATGGGACCTCTGAGTAAGAAGCTATTAGTTGCACCCTGTAGGTGATCTGAGAGACTGGCTTCTGCAAATTCAGAAATCATATACAGGAATACTTGCACTGAATGAGGGTTAGGATAACAAACCCAGCAGCAAGACAGATCAGCAGAAGAGGCAATAGCCCAGGAAATTGTCACTAAGGAGTCATCTCTTCATCCTATAGACAGAAGAAATAACCAAAGAAAGGTTAGTGAAAATTTCAACATTTTCACTTTTCCTTCTTCTTAAACAGATAGTTTAGATAGCCTAAAGGCTGGCCCATCCACTGGGGGCTTGGGTCCTCTTCTTCCATTGGACACCTCTTTACTCTGGTATGATGGACCCAAGGTTTTACTTCTGACAATTTCAACAAAGTGTGAGTTGTTAGAGGCACTTCATAGGGTCCCTTCCACTTCTCTACCAGCTGTTGTTCAGGTCCTTGTTCTTTCCAGGCTTTAAGTATCACCTGGCTTCCTTGTTTAAAGGGGTGGAAAGGTGTCTCCAATTTGAGCAAGGACCTGAAAGAGGCAAATTCATGAATAATGGTTAGTATCTGACCCACTCATTTGACATATTGCATTACTCTGCTTTCTTTACTCATAGTTATATTACCATACTTACCTTGGGGTGCTAGGAAGGGTCTCCCATAAACTATTTTATAGGGGCCTAATTTAAGTCTGCTTCTAGGGGCTACCCTTATCTGGAGAAGGGCAAGTGGCAACACCATATCACGCTTTAGATGGGTTTCCTGCATGAATTTTGCTTATTTGCTGAGTTACCTCCAATATAAAGGAGGGTCCGTTATCACTCTGTGTGGAGGAAGGGAGCCCATACCTCAGAATGAGTTCCTTCAGAAGGATTCTGGTAACTTTGGATGCTCTCTCCATTCAGGTAGGATAAGCCTCTACCCAGCCTAAAAAGGTATCTACTAATCTTTGGATTGTTTCAAGCACTCAAATAGTTTGTTGTAAATGGGGTCCTCTTAAATGATATCCCACCAAATCCATTAAGGCATCATGCCCATAATGTGTGCATTCACGTAGGTGTCTCTTAAGGGGCTGAACCAAGGCCTTATTTCCTGCCGTCAGGAGTCCCATTTCCTTCCAAATGGCACCATGAGCATGCACAGATCCATCCTGCTGGAATAGACAGCCTCCAGAATCTCTAAACAGTCATCCTTCAAATGCTCATTCTCTTCAGCTGGTGACAGGATGGCAGGACTGAGAGTAAACACAATATTTAATAACAAATTATAAGTAGCTGCTACTGCCCAGAGGCAAGGAGGCCATCCTTTCACAGTATTGTCCAGTTGCTTTGATAAGTATGCCACTGGCTGCAGAATGCCTCCCAGCATCTGTTCTAAGGCCCTGAGGCTCATTCTTTGGTCCAATTGCAGGTTCTGCAAGTCCTTTGCTAAACTCTTACTAAACAGGGTAGGAGAGTTTTTAAATCCCTGAGGCAACACAGCCCAGCAGCACTGTGAGGTCATCGTAGTCTCAGGATCCTGCCATTCAAATTTGACTGAATACCATTCATAGTCACTTATACAATATCATCAATAGCACATAGATCCTGCAAAAATCTATACTCCTTTGCATGGGGAATTTAAATTCTTTCAAATGTCCTGGGGTCCCATCAGCCTATATGGCCTTACTTACTTTTTGGTAGCTTCTTTTTGCAAGTGCTGCAATGAAGTACAAGTCTGCTGAGGCCCAAACTTCAAAATGAGCTGCTCTGCAGTGGCAGCCTCCTGTATGCTTCACCAGGCCCTGGTATTCAAAACCGGCAGGAGCTTGGTGATGCCCTCAGAGGTGAACTTCTGTCACTTCCAGAACAGCTCCCAGCACTCCCACTACTCACTCAGGTCCAGTGTGGCCACCAAGGATGCCAGAGTTGGTGGAGGCGGTGGTGGAGGTGATGGTGGGAGCAGCGCTAGCTCCCGCAGTGGTTCCTCAGGGCCCACCTCCTGAGCCTGCAGGGATGAGTATGGCTGCCTTGCAGCTGCCTGGCCCCCTCCCCTGGCCTGGTTCATGGAGTGCAGTGCATGGCTCTCTGGTGCCAGGGGGCCAGTGTGGCAGTCAAGGGGGAAACCCCGGACTGCTTCTGCCCATGTGGCATGGTGGTGGTGGCACTCCTGTGTCAATTAAAATGTCCACTGATCAAGTCCCCACTGTCAATTATACCTGGAGCTCCGTGGGGATATTTGGATTAGAGCCACTAGTAAGGCAGGGAGCCTTGGGCCCCCTCTTTCATCATCTGAGCCCTGGACTCTCTGCTCTTCTCTAGCATTATATACTTTAATGCTACCAACAAGCTGTGAGGGATTTATGCCAATTGCTCCTTCCACATGCTGCAGCTTCCTCCTTATATCTGAAGTACTCTGTCCTATAAAAGTCATACTAACTATGTGCAAATTTTCAGGGGCCTCTGGATCCACACCTGTATATTTCTGATATGCCTAATAGATGCATTCCAAAAATTCAGAGGGATCTTCATTGGCTTTTTGTTGTAATTCTTGGACCTTGTTTAAACTCTTCAATCTAGGCACTCTCCTCTGGAGGCCTGCCAGAATAACATTTTTGGTAAAGATTTATTCTCACACTGTCTGCACCTGCATTAGGATCCCAATTTATATAAGCCCAGTAATACCCTGCTGGCCATCCTTGCACATTCAAGCCCCCATCTGATATTGCCATAATGGAAATTGCCCTGCCCCAGCTATGGGTGCCCTCTGGCCAAACTGAGATCCCTGCATCGTCTTAGAAGGAAAGACCATTTCCACTCCTGGGTCATAACCTAGTGGGTGTGGGACTGAAGAATTGATCCCGGTTGTGCCCTCCCCAGCCCCCTCACAGTGCCAAGATGGTGGCAATGGCAGTGGCAGCATCAATTGCCCTGGCTATGGCTCCATGAAGGGCCACTTCCTGGGATGGCTGCGGGCCTTCAGTGGGGGATGGAGGGAAAAACTGTTCCCATTAGTGTGCTCTGTGACCACCTCATTGGGGGCCCCAGCAACGTGAGCTTGAGTGCAGCTGAGTCCATGGCTCCTTCCCTGGTGGGTGGGGAGCTGGTGGCAGGAGAATGGGTTCATGAGATCCAACATGGTTAATCCCTCCCCAATTTTGTCACATGGCCTTTCATACTCAATTATGCAATTGCATGAAAGATTGTACATATAGGATCTCATCCCATTTATCTGCCCTTTGACAAAACAATTCCAATTGTAAGATTGTATAATAATTTAAGGTTCCATTCAATGTCCACTTCTCCTCACACTCCAGCACGTACATTGGATTACAATAACACCATTCTCTTTTAGACATAGACATATAAGTTGGTCATTTAGCCAAGATTCTCCCCATGGGGGTTTCATATGGAATAGAAATGGAGCCTCCCACGTTGACAAACAAGAACAATGAACATATACAAGTAGACAATACAGGGAATTCCCACAGAAATCATCTTAATGCCAAGGCCTTATGAAATGAGTGGGAACTGCACAAATAAGAACCAAATTCTCAAATGAGAACCAATATCTCCTAATCCAAAAGGGAATGAATTCCCCAGGTTCCCTAGTTTTACTCAACTATGACTTTCACCCCCAAATGGTACCTACAAACAAATGCCCTGCCATAGTTCTGGAAGGTTTTAAAACCTTCCCCAGGTGGGTGGAATCAAAGGTCTCAGTGTGCATGCTGGGGAACTTACCAAAAATGGCCAAGGTGTCATGACACTTCCCAAATCCATTTCCTTTTCCTTAAAAAAGTTCAGGTTGATAGGAGCTGCATCTAATTTGGGGAGAAAGATACAGGCATTCCCTGGAGCTAAACAGGCCCAGGAAGCTGCTGGGGCAGTCCCTTACTCTCTCACCCCAACCAGATGCTGATCCTGTTAAAGACCCATGGCTTGACCTGGGGCTGCTCCCACTTCTTCCAGCCACAGGAGCAGTTGCAGGGTGCTGTTCTACTGGGTTGCTGATGGGCCCACCCAGGGATGCCAAATTCTGTTACCAAAAGTTCAGTACTTGTCCCTGTGGCCAAACAAAGAACGAGGACACGTGGTATGAGGCAAAGGAAAGAGAAGTTTATTAATTTGCTGGCAATTGAGGAGGATGGCAGACTCTCATCTTAAAGTACCATAGTCCTCCCTTTCAGCAGAAATACAGAGCTCATAAAGGGAGTTTTCAGCTTTGGGCTATTGCTGTTTAACTGTAGCATCTCTGGGGTGAAGACAATCTCATGACCTCTGCCAGGACAATTCTGTTGAGCCATCTCCTGTAGTACAAAGAACAAAGAATACTCCTCTTCCCCTCTGATTACTGACCTTGGGCAGGAATGCAGGTTTTAATACTCAAAAAGGGTGAGGGAGTTTTAAAGAGACAGATCATAAAACATTTTTCTCTTTTTCAGGCCTTCACCTATGTTACAATATGGGGGTGAATTTGCATTTTTACAATATCAGTTAGTCACATTTATGAACATGGCATACCTTCATTTATTTATCAAATTTCATACCTCTCAATAAAGTTTTATAAATTTTTTAATGGTGATTTTACATCATTTTCATTAGATTTACTAATAGGTAAATTATAGATTTTATCTATTGGCTATGGTATATTTTAAAATTACATTTCTGATGCTGATGATAGAAAACTAATAGTATTTTTTATACACATATATTTTCTAAAACTTTCTGGTTTTATTAAGTTGGACCAGAAGTGCAGTATACCTTTTCAAAGAAGTGCCAGCATGTCATAGATCTCCATTTTTAAAAATATGCTTGATTTGTGTATATGAAAGCATGGACTTCATTTTAATGATCTGCAATCTCTACACTTGTTTCAGTTCTCCATGCAGAGTCACATGTTTATCTCCTATACTTGCAATCTTTGTATGATTTTTCCTTAATAAAGAAAATGAAGCCAAAGAATCATAGAAAACATAATGTCCTATTGGGATCCACAGCACCCCCATCACCTATGATATTGTTGTCACAACTCACCTATAAGGTTATATACAGGATTCACAAGTGAATCACTAGGAACTGGGTGATCATGGCAAAGGAATTTAGGGTTGTTTTGAGGTTGTTTGAGTTTCTACTTCTTTTTTTCTTTCTTTCTTTTTAAAAAAAGTATTATGGGTACATAATTGTATATTTTTATAGGATAAGTATGCTGTTTTGATATAGACATACAATATGAATTAATCCAATCAGGGTAATTGAGATATCCATCCCCTCAGGCATATATCATTTCTTTCTGTTAGGAACATTCCAATTCCACCCTGTTAGTTATCTTAAAGTATACTCTTAACTTATTGTTGACTGTAGTCATTTTGTTGTGCTATCAAATATTGTTCACTCTATCTAACTAACTATATTTTTGCACCCATTTACCATCCTCACTTTATCTCTGCTATCCTTCCCAGCCTGTGGTAACCATCATTTTACTCTCTGCCTCCATGAGATCAATTGTTTTTTAATATTTAGCTCCCACATATGAGTGAGAACATGTGAGATTTGCCTTTCTGTGCTTGGCTTACTTCACTTAACATAATGTTCTCTAGTTCCATCCATGTTGTTGCAAATGGTGGTATTTCATCCTTTTTTGTGGTTATATAATATTCTATTGTGTATATGAACCACAATTTCTTTATCCATTCATCTGTTGATAGACACTTAGGTTGATTCCAAATCTTGGCTATTGTGAATAGTGCTGCAATAAGCATGGGAGTACAGATATCTTTTCAGTATACTGAATTCCCCTCCTTTGAATATATACTCAGTAGTGGGATTGATGGGTCATATGGTAGCACTATTTTTAGTTTTTTGAGGAACCTCCATACTGTTCTCCACATTGGTTGCACTAGTTACATTGCTACCAACACTGTATGAGGGTACCCCTTTCTCCACATTCTCACCAGCATTTGTTATTGCCTGTCTTCTTGATAAAAGCCATTTTAACTTGGGTGAGATGATATCTCATTGTAGTTTTGACTTTCTCTTCTCTGATGACTAAAGATGTTGAGCATTTTTGCATATACCTGTTGGCCATTTGTATATCTTCTTTTGAGAAATGTCTATTCAGATCCTTTGTCCATTTTTTAATTGGATTATTTGATTTTTTTCTATCAAGTTGTTGGAGCTCCTTTTATATTCCGGTTATTACTCCTTTGTCAGATAGGTAGTTTGCAAATATTTTCTCCCATTCTGTGGGTTGTCTCTTCACTTTTTTGAGTGTTTCCTTTGCTGTGCAGAAGCTTTTTAGCTTGATGTTATCCCATTTGTCCAATTTTGCTTCAGTTGCCTGTGTTTTGGGCGTGTTACTCAAGAGATCATTACCCAGACCAATGTCCTGAAGCATTTCCCCACTGTTTTCTTTTAATAGTTTCATAGTTTCAGGTCTTAGATTTAAGGCTTTAACCCATTTTTATTTGATTTTTGTATATGGCAAGAGGTAGGGTCTAATTTCATTCTTCTACATATGGATATCCAGTCTTCCCAGGACAATTTATTGAAGAGACTGTCCTTTCCCTACTGTATATTCTTGGCAACATTGTCAAAGATAAGTTCACTATAGATGTGTGGATTTATTTCTGGGTTCTCTATTATGTTCCATTGGTCTATATGTCTGTTTTTATGCCAGTGCCATGCTATTTTGGTTACTACAGCTCTGTAGTATATAATTTGAAGTCAGGTAATGTGATTCCTCCAGTTTTGTTCTTTTTGCTCAGGATGTCTTTGGCTATTCTGGGTCTTTTGTGGTTCCATATAAATTTTAGGCTTATTTTTTCTTTTTGTGAAGAATGTCATTGCTATATTGATGGAGATTGCATTGAATCTGTACATTGCTTTGGGTAGTATGGACATCTTAAGACTATTTATTCTTCCAATCCATAGCATGGAATATCTTTCCATTTTTTGGTGTTCTCTTCAATTTCTTTCATCAATATTTTATAGTTTTCATTATAGAGATTTTTGACTTCTTTGGTTAAGTTTACTCCTAAGTATTTTAATTTATTTGTAGTTATTGTAAATGGGATTACTTTCTTGGTTTCCTTTTCAGATTGTTTACTGTTGGCATATAGAAATGCCACTGATTTTTGTATGTTGATTTTGTATCCTTCACCTTTACTGAATTTTTTTATCAGCTGTAATAGTTTTTTGTGGAATCTTTGTTTCATATCATCTGCTAACAAGGATAATTTGATAACTTCTTCCTTTCCAATTTGTATGCCCTTTATTTCTTTCTCTTGTCTGACTGCTCTAGCTAGAACTTCCAGTACTATGTTCAATAACAGTGGTGAATATGAGCATCCTTGTCTTGTTCCAGATCTTAGAGGAAAGGCTTTCAGTTTTTTCCCCATTCAGTATGATACAAGTCGTGGGTCTGTCATAAATGGCTTTTATTATGTTGAGGTAAGTTCCTTTTATATCCAGTTTTTTGAGAGTTCTTATTATGAAGGGATATTGGATTTTATCAAATGCTTTTTCATCATCAATGGAAAGGACCATAGGGTTTTTGTCCTTCTTTCTGTTGATATGATGCATCACATTGATTGATTTGTGTATGTTGAACAATCCTTGCACCCTGGGATAAATCCCACTTGATTGCGATGAATAATCCTTTTAATGTATTGTTGAATTCAGTTTGCTAGTATTTTGTTGAGTATTTTTTGCATCTATGTTCATCAGAGATATTGGTCTATAGCTTTATTTCTTTGTTGTATCTTTGGTTTTGGCATCAGGGTGATACAGGCTTTGTAGAATGAGTTTGGGAGTATTCCGTCCTCCTTGATTTTTTGGAATAGTTTGAGCAGGACTGGTATTAGTTCTTCTTTGAACATTTGGTAGAATTCTGCAGTGAAGCCATTGGGTCCTGGGCTTTTATTTGATGGGATGTTGAAGTTCATCAAATTCTTTTTCTATATGTAGGAGAATAATATATGGTTTTTCTCCTTTAAAATGTTAATGTGATTATTTACATTGCCTTTTTAAAAAGTTAAACTTTATTTTTATTAAGGGAAGAAAGGTACATCATTTAAAAACTAAAATTGTATTATGAAGCTTATTCTCCCAAATCTAAGTCCCTTGAGCCACCATTTCCATTCCAAATCCCAGTCACCAGTAGCAACACTGCGAAATCTTTTAGCTTTTTTTTGTTCCTTCTGGCATTTCCCTCCATATTTCTAAATGATATGCTTCTATTACTACTATGCCTAGATATCTTCATGTTTAGATAATATCTAAATATTGTGGTCCCTGAGGAAGGGTTCAAAGGAAGTATATTGTTTGAGATCTTGATTTTCTAAGAATATTACAGTTTAGCTGAATATAGAATGGTGGTTTTTATTTTAAAATCATTCTATTTTAAAACAGTTTCAACCCTTTCAGAAAATTTGCAAAAATTGTTTTGTCTTTAATTGACAAATAAAAAATGTATATATTTATGTTGTGTAATGTGATGTTTTGAAACATGTATACATTGTTGGCTAAATAGAGCTAATTAACATATGCATTACCTCACATACTTATCATTTTTTTGTGGTGAGAACACTTAAAATGTACTTTCAGCAATTTTTGAGTATAGAATATGTTGTTCTTTCTAAAAATTTTTAAATTTCTAAATATTAAGGGGGTATAAATGTTTTTGATACGTGGATACCTTCTATAATGCTTAAGTTGGGGCTTTTAGTGTGCTCATCACCAGAATAGTGTTCGTTGTACATGATAGGCAAGTTTTTACTCCTCATCTCCTCCCACCCTCCTCCTTCTTGATTTCCAATGACCTTTACATCACTCTGTGCCTGTGTGTGCCCAACATTTAGCTCCCAACTATTAGAGAGTATATGTGGTGTTTATTTTTCTATTTCTGAGACACTTTGCTTAGGATAATGGTCTCCAGTTCCATCCAAGTTGCTGCAAAAGATATTATTTCATTCCTTTTTATGGCTAAGTAGTACTCCATATATATGTACTCTATGTGTGTGTACACATATATATATATGTACACACACACACACACCACATTTGCTTAATCCACTCATGAATTGATGGGCACTTCGGTTGATTCTACATCTTTGCAATTGTTAATTGTGCTGTAATAAACATGACTTTGTGTAGATTTAAGAGTTTCCCTTGGAGTTGATTTCTAGTTTTATTCTGCTGTGTTCTGAGAAGGTACATGGTGTGATTTTGATGTTTTTGAACTTCCCAGGACTTGTTTTGTGGCCTAAGATATGATCAATCTTAGAAAATGTCCCATGTGCTGATGAGAAGAATGTATATTCTGCAGTTTTTGGGTAGAATGTTCTAATAGTCTGTTAGGTCAATTTGTTCTAGAGTCCTGTTTAAGTCCAGTGTTTCTTTTTTGATTTTCTGCTTCAATGATCTGTCCAGCTGTGGCAGTGAGCTGTTAAAGTCCCCATCAACTATGATGGTACTGTTTATTTCTTTGCTTAGATCTAGCAGAATCTGGGAGCTCCTGTGTTAGGTGCATATATATTTGGGATTGTTCCATCCTCTTGTTGAATTGCTCCCTTTACCATTATATAATGACCATTTTTGTCTTTTTTTTTTACCATTGTTGATTTAAAGTCTATTTTATCTGATATGAGAATGGCTACACCTGCTCACTTTTGGTTTCCATTTGTGTGGAATATTATTTTCCATCCCTTTATCTTGAGTCTGTGTGAGTCCTTGCAAGTTAGACATGTTTCTTGGAGACAGCATATACTTGGGGTGTGTTTTTTCAGCCAGTCAGCCAGTCTATGTCTTTTAAGTGGGGTATTAAGACCGTTCACATTCAGTGTTAGTAGTGATATGTGGGATACTGTTTGGTTCATCACATCAGATGATATCTTGTTGTTTTGTTTTCCCTCTCGTGCTATTATTTTCTAAGAGCTGTGGACTTTAACTTTTGGATGTTTTTTACACTGGTAGGTATCTATTGTGCTATTCCTTGTATAATGCAGTTCTGAGTATTTCATGTAAGGCAGCTCTAGTAGTGACAAATTCTCTTTGTTTGCTTGTCTTTATTTTTCCATCATTTATGAAACTTAGTTTTGCAGGATACAAAATTCTTGGATGACAGTTGTTCTGTTTAAAAAGACTAAAAATGGGGCTCCAGTCCATTATGGCTTGTAAGGTCTCTGCTGAAAAGTCTGCTGTTAGCCTGCTGGATTCTCCTTTGTAGGTTAGTTGCTGCTTTCATCTTGATGCTTGTAGAATTTTCTCCTTCATTTTGACTTTGGCCAAGTTGATGATTATGTGTCTTGGAGATGTCCTATTTGCTATCAATCTTCTCAGTGTTCAATGACCATCTTGTATCTGGTTATCTCAATCTCTGGAGATACCAGGGAAGTTTTCCTCAATAATTCTCTCAAATAAGTTTTCCATGCTTTTCGCTCTTTCTTCTTCTCCCTCAGGGATACCTATGATTCATATATTGGTTTGCTTCACACTTTCCCATATTTCTCTGAATGATTTTTCATTCATCTTTGTTCTACTTTTCTGCATCTCTGACTGACAGGGGTAGTTTGAGAGCCTTGTCTTTAAGCTCTGAGATTCTTTCTTCTGCTTGGTTCAGCCTGTTGTTGAAGCTTTCTTCTGTATTTTGAAATTCCTTAAACAACTCTTTCATTTCTTTAAGCTCTGTTATTGCCTTTCTTATGTTGTCTATCTCTTTAGCAACGTTTTCTTGTCTTATTGGTGTTCTGAAATATCTTTTTGGCCTCTATGTGTTAGTTTTCAACTTTATCTTCAATCCCATTCATCTTATTTGCCATCCATATTCGGAATTCTATTTCTGACATTTCAACAATTTCCTTTTGGTTGGGGGTCCATTGCTGTAGATCTATTATGATCCCTTGGGGGTGTAAAACTAGCTTTTTTTTTCATATTTCCAGAGTTCTTTTGTTGTTTTTTTCTCATTTGAAACCCTTTCTCTCAGCTCAGGGCAGATAACTTTGAAGTGCACCTGTTCCCTTTTGCTGGGAACTCTCCTACTTAATGAGAAGAAAGAGAGGTCCCTATATGGCACTTTTGTGACCTACTCTGGAAGACTGACCAGGCAGGGGAAGGGTGGATGCACTGGGAGCCTACAATACGCCTGATCTGTGTTGTCCCTTTCCCCTGTGATTGTCACAGTCAGAGCTAGTGTTGGATGATCTTCATGTGGAGTGGTGGTTTGTTCCTCAGCCTGCTGTTGGATGCTCAGGTTGGGGGCTGTGTGAGGCCCTCTCCATGGAGGCTGGCATTGTAGGAGATTGCTCTGCTTGGATCTCCCTGTGGAGGTAACAGTGGCAGCTGGGTGAGGCTATCTAGGTAGTGGTTGTGGGTGTCTGAGCCGTAGGCATTCACTCCAACCAGGTCCAGGTTTGATGGTAGCTTGAGGCTTGTGGGTCCATGGTGGAGAGTTGGACCAGGGTGGTGATTCCCACCAGGCTGCTGGTGGGAGCCGCTGGGGAAGACTTGTAGCTGGTGGCAGTGTTGGATCCTTGGGGGTGTGTCTATGGGGTCCTATGACAGTGGGGAGCCTCAGAGAAGGGTGTGTGAGACCCAGTGGTAGTGCTGGAGCCCCAGGGGCAGAACCACAGGGCCCAGTGGCAGTGCTAGAGCCTTGTGGGTGGAACAGCAGGCCCTGGGATTAGTGTTGAAGCCATGGGGTTAGGACTGTGGGGCCAGTGGCAGCACTGGAGCTTTGGGGCTAGAGCTGTGTGGTTGGACAGCAGAAGTGGAACTGTGGAGATGGATCCTTGGGCTGGGCAGCAGCACTGGAACCTCAGGGGTGGGGGCCACAGGGCTGGCCCACTGGGTGGCTAGTGCTCTCTCCCTGCCCAGGTCCCATGGAAGCAATTGCTGCAAGGCTTCTCAGGTGGCATCTGTGGCATCTGGTCTGCTCAAACTCCCCATGGCAGAGAGGAGTGCTTGGCTCCCAGTCATGGGGCATGGGAGAGCATCTGCAGAGCTCCCTGGCCTGTTGGGGGTGATGTGGAGTGGCTGCAGCAAAGCCAAGCCCCATGTAGACCTGGCATTCTGTTCTTGAGAGCTCAGAATGGCATCAGTTGCAGCAACCCAGGAACAGAAGCCACCTGGTCCCTCGTGTGCCTGCTATCCAGTGCAGTATTACTGTACAGATTCCAAACAGCTACCTACTCAGTCCCGAGGTCTGCAGTGGTGGTGGGGGTCCCCTCACAGCTTGGGCTGCAGTGCCCATGGGGGAAGTGTGGATCACTCAGGTTCTCTCTTCTTGTCCTCCGCCATGTGTGGACGCCTGCCCCAGGTATCTTCCAATCTTGCTGAATGGATTGCTCCATCACCTTCTCCTTCACTCTGAATGTCCTTCATTGCTTCTCTGGTGATCCACAATGCTCCTTCCAAGAAGGCCCATCCATAGGTGGGCATCCACCTGCAACTTTCTATCCTCTCTTTTAGAGCAACGCATGAGGGCTGCTTCTAGTCCACCATCTTGCCCCTCCCCTCCCATTGTTCTTAACTATAGTCACCATGTTGTACAATAGATCTGCTGAACTTATTCCTCCTGTCTAACTGAAATTTTGTGTCCTTAGACAATTGTCTCCTCAATCCACCCCCATCCCCTTCCCCCTGCCACTGGTAGCCACCATTCTGCTCTCTACTTCCATGAGTTTGACAGTTTTAGATTCCATATATAAATGAGATCATGTGGCACTTGTCTTTCTGTGCCTGGCTTATTTCACTTAATGTCCTCCAGGTTGATCCATGTTGTCACAAATGCTAGGATTTAGTTCTTTGTGAAGACTATTCCTACTCTAGAGTGAGGCCTGATTAGGTGGCTTGGAAACTCTGCGTGATTAGCCCAGAGTGGGCTTCACTGTAGGGGTATTGGGCGTGGAGCTAGACTTTCTTTGTCACCTACTGTTATCTCCACTCTTTTTCTGATTTTTCTGGATTAATAGCTTAAAAAATCACATCATTGTCATTTTAGTAAGGTTTCAGGAAGGAGTAAAGGTAAATGCCTTTGTTCATGTTTAACCGAAGTGCATTCATCCATCTTCTAATGATAAACCTCCATTTCTTCTGGGAAATCCCTTCTTAGATTATTCATATATTATATAGACAAAATCCTTGATTTGGTTTGCTATGTTTTATTTAGAATATTTGTATTTTTGCTCATAAATGAGATTGGCCTCTAGTTTTCCTTTTTTGTACTGTTCTTGCCCAGATTTGGCATCAAGATCATACCAGTATCATACAATGACTTAGGGAAGTGTTCCTCATTTTCTGTGCTTGGAAATTGTTGGTATTAGAGATTATATGATTGTTGGTAGTTTTGAAGAATATATATACAATATAAGGTTTTCCAGTTGCAGCAAGTTTTTTTCTCTTTTGATTTTGTGGGTACATTTTGAAGCACTGGCTTTAGTTTTTTAATGGTTATAAATCTATTAAGGTTTTATATTTTTCTTTAGTTTTCATAATTCATATTTTCCCATACATCTTATAAATTTTGCCCAAGTTTTAAAATTTATTGGCATAGAGTTACTTATTGTATTTTCATGTGAAAAAAGAATCTCTGTTCTGTTATTATGCCTCATATTTTACTCCTGATGCTATTTATTTTTGCTATTCTTTTCATTTTCTTGACCAGTATTCCCAGTGACTTTTGTATTTTACAGTCTTTTCAAAGAAATAGTTCAAGGTTTTGGGAATCATATCTATTTTTATTTGTTTTCTTTCCCTTACTTTCTGCTGTAACTTTATTTCCTGTTTGGTGTATTTCTGTGTTTGCTGTAAATTCTTTTTCTAGTTTCTTGAGTACAAATAGCCCACTCTTTGCAGTCCTTCTTGTTTTCTAACCTACATTTAAATATAAGATATTAAAAGAAACAAATGAAACTACTGCCAGAAATTTAGATATAGTATGTTTTATGTTTCTTTCTGGTTTGAATTTCTATGATGGTTTTTTAACCCATGAATTATTTAGAAGTAAACAATTAGAAGTATGGTTTTTAGGTTCCATCTGTGTATTATCTGTTAAAATGCTATCTTTAATTTGTTGATTTCTAGTTTTATTGCATTTGAAGTAAAATAATGTGGTCTGTATTATGTTGAGTCTTTGATGTTAAATTTTTCTTTGTGGTCTTTAACATGGTTTGTTTTTGTAAATATATTATATATGCTTAAAAAAGATATGAATTCTCTATTTGTTGGGAATGAAGTTTTATATATGCCTAGTTTGTTTACTTTGTTCTTCAAATAGTCCAGTCTCATTTTTGTTGTTGTTGGCGTGATTGTTCAATTGTTGAGGAGAAATAATCGAGTGTCAGTACAGCATAAAAGTTTTAAAAAATGTGTTTGGGGTGTATAGAAGAAAATTCCTATGCTGGCATTCTCTAGAGAACTTGGACAAGTTACTTAATCTATTTGTCCCTCAGTTTTCTCATCTGTAATATTGGTATGATAACAATGCAATCTACCTTGTTTTTTTTTTTTGAGTATTCATTCATTTATTCATTCAAAAAATATTTATTAACTGTCAATTCTGTTCTTGGCACATGCAACATATAAGTGAGTAGTGTATGCAAAAATCCCTTTCCTTCTAAAGCTTACATTCTCTTGGGGGGAAGGTTGAATTGAGGGTGGGAGTCAGATTCCAATTTTAAATAGGGAGGTCATGTTAAGCCTTATCAAGTTGACGGCATCTGAGTAGAGACCTAGAGGAATTGAGGAAACTAGTCATGTTGATATCTGGGGCAAGAGTGTTCTAAGCGGAGGAAAGAACCAGTGCAAAAGCCCAAGGCCCTGAGTGTCCTTGACATAATGTAGGATTCAAAAGTTTTTTGGAAAGGTGAGAGCAGGGGAGTGTACAGTAGGATATGTGGTCTGAAAGATTAGAGGGGGCCACATCTATAGAGCCTTGTAAGCCAATATAAGCAGCTTTTGACATTTACTATAAATAAAATGAGAAGTCAGAGGATTTTGAGCAAATGCATGAACTGACATGCATCCTAAAAGAGTCACCCTAGTGCCTGTGTTGAGAACAGAATGGTATGGAGGAAAGTGTGGAATCAGGGAGACCAGTTAGGAGGCTACTGAAGGAATGTAGGCAGAAGAAGATAGTGGCTTGGGCTAGAGGGAGGGGGTGACAGGTGATTGCACATACTTTGAAGACAGAGCCAGCAGGACTTCCTGACCTATCGGATACAGGGTATGAGAGAAAGTGAGGAATAATGATCACTCCAAAGTTTTTGGCTAGGGCAACTGGAACATCAATTGAGATGGGGAAGACTATGGGTGGGGCAAATTTTTGGAGTGAAAATTAGAAGTTTGATTTTGGGTGTGTTAAGATCGAGAGTGTATTAGGCATCTAAGTGGAGATGCTGAGTTGGAGTGAATGAGTTAATACACAAAGAGCTTAGAACAGTGCCTGACAAATGTTATTGAATGCTATATGTGTTTATTATTAAGAGAAATGTATTAACATTTCCCCACTATAATTCCAGATTTTTAAATATCCCCGTGTAGTTCTGTCAATTTTTCCATTTGTAATTTAAATATGTTAGGTTTATACAAGTGTAGAACTGTTATGTCTTCCTGGTGAATTTTTCTTTTATCATGTAGTAACTCTATCCTCAGTGATAATTTTTGTTTTAAGGTTGATTTTGAATGACATGGAAATAAATGTACCATGTTTTTTATTTATTATTTGCTTGGTATATATTTTTCATCACTTTACTTCCAACTTGTCTGTGTCATTTTGGTTTAGGTAGATTTCATAAACTACACATAGCCAGGTTTTATTTTTTTTAAGTCTAATCTGAAGTCTCTGCCATTTAAATGGAATTTTATTCCATTTGTATTTGTAAAGTTACTGACATATTTGGATTTATTCATGTCATCTTATTTATTTATGCTATAGTAAATAAATGTATATTTATTATGCATTTTTTTCTTTCTTTTGTCACATTAACTAGGTACCAATTTTCTCTCTACTGGTTTATGATTAATACACTTTCTATTTTTTTAATTGAGAAATTTACACTTGTAACACTCCATGAACATTTACATTTTAACATTTCATGCGAATGTTATTTAAGGAGTCATCTGCTGATATTGAGAGGGAAAGGAGAGGATTGGATTTGCAAGGAGAGTAGAGGAGAATGGAAGCCACTGTGGAGAGGGAGAGAATGACTTGGATAGTGCATCATAATTGGAATACCAGGTAGTGTTGGGAGCCTGTTTAGCTTGGTGAACATGAATTTAAAGTGGAATCATTGTGCCCTTTTCTGTGACTTTCTCCAGCCAACATAGAAAATATAATAAATTGTGGTCATGAGAGGACAAGAAAATTTAGAGTATTTTAAGACTATAATTGAAATTGTAGGCCATGGAATTAGAAATGGATAAGGAAGAAAGTAAAGAAAGAATAGATTGGAAGTAAGAAGATTGGCTAATGAAATAGAGATCTCAGTGAGGTTGAAGTGGGAATACTTTGGCCAGCTGGAAGGAGAAAATTTGTGGGATATTTGAAAAACCGATTTTGGCCGTAGTAGAATTAGAAAGTTTGAAAGTTCCTAGAGGATAACTGGACATAAGGGGACTGAAACTTCAGAGACCAGGCATTAAAACGGGCACTGCAGTCCCTCAGGATGATGGCAGGGCTGGGAGTGGACAGGAAGACCATGAGCCACACACCAAAGTCTTTGTCAAAGGAAGGAGAGTAATGAGGAGGTCTGTAGGGGAAAGCAGCAGGGAAGAAGTAAGAAGAAGAAATGGCCCTCACAAGAGCAGGGATTGTTTTTTTGTTGTTTTTGTTGTTTTTTAATATAAGAAAGCAAAAGATTTATCACTTGGGAGCCACATGGAGGAGCAAGGAGGACCTCAACCTACTCTGCCAGGGTTTTGCTTGAATATGATCTATTATGTTGAAAATTTGGATTTTATCTGGGTGTGACTGAAAATCTTTGGAGCATTTTCAGCAAAGGAATAACATGCTTTAGTTTATATTTTTTAAAAAATCACCTTGGCTGTCTTGTGAGAGTAGGCTACAGTGGACAAGTGTGGAGGCAGGAAGTTAGTTAAGAAGCTACTATGTTAGTGGAAGTGGAAAAGATGGTGGTTGTACTAGGGTGGTAGCCATGGCAATGGAGAAAAGTGATCAAATTCTGGAGATTTTCAATGTTTGGTTTCCTTTATGACCAACAACTCTAGGTGATGGCAAAGGATGCTCCCTTGGTGATCTTGCCTGAATTGAAGACTCTGCCCACATTCTGGAAGACACTTTCAAATCAGTGGTAAGTTCTCTTCCTTTCCAGGTTCCAGTTTCTACCATGTCAATTACTCACAGTGCACCTGCCAATCTGGACTTGGTGGAAGGCAATATGCTGGCCCAGAGTCCAAAAATAAAGTTGATTCCAAAGAAGAAGACACTGGCAAATGTGTCTCCCTCAGTTTGTCCAGCCATTGTCCAGCATCCCTGTGATTGGGTTAGAGCTCATGAAGGCCTGGGCAAGTGCTGGCTGTGCTATGTTCAGCATACCACAAGGACCAGTAATCCCAACCAAAATGCTCTCAGGAATATGGCAGCACTATAGAGAGAGTGTTCTCATTGGAGAATTTGAACCTACACTCATCCAACACAAAAGTACTCTTGGGCAGTTGAACAAAGAGTCCTCAGCCTTAGGCTCAGTGGCCGATTCCTACTCTCATTTATGCAACTTTTCTTCAAGACCAGAGTCTAGTGAAGCCACCTTCTTCTTTCTTCTCAGCTTGAGCCTTCTGCTTTTCCTCTCCTGATGACCTTTCTCTTTCCATGGGGTCTTCTTTTTAGGCTAGCTCTCTGCAAACGTTTTAGCATCAATTAGGCCATATTCTTATTGTTAACAGCTTCCTCAAGACAGTCCAGAATTGGGATTGGTGGATGCAGGTGTGGAACCGGGGGTTGGTATTGGGAAGCCCTGGTGAAAAGAATGCTCTGGAAACTCCTTGTTGACACACAGTGGAGTACAGACAATGGTGGTGATGGATGGTGAGTCATATTCACCCACCTGAAACTTCCTAGTCTTCAGGTGAGCCTCTAGCAGCCCCCAGGTTTACTCAACATCCTCTTTGCATTTTCCAAGATATGCTTAATGGTGTTCAGGGTAGCCAGGTGCTGAGGGCCAGGTGGAGGGACAGTATTTCTGCTAACAAAGCACAGCTTCTCATTGCTCACCTAGTAGACAGTCTTTGCTCTCAACCACACAGAGTCTACCACTGCCGAGTGTTATGATATCCTGGCAGGCAATTTTCAGGGAAATTCAGGTGGGAGGTGAGTTTGGCCAAGGTGGAATGTGACCACTCTGAGAGCCCCACATTACTGAGCAGTGATGAAGGCTTTGAGGCTTATAGCTTGTTTCAAAATTTGTGCACTGGGTTCCAGCCACCATGAAACTGTAGGAAAAGGGGGTGGCCTGGAAAAGTTTCAAATGTAAAGAGCTGACAGGACTTGTTGAAGGATTAGATGTGGGGTTTGCAAGAGTGAAGTCAAGCAGAATACTTAGATTTTAGGTCTCTTTCAGCTATATCCTTTAAAATGTTCTACTTTCATTCTCTCATGTCATGTTTGGTATATATATTTGTGATTCAGTTAAGCTGAAAGGTCTGGCAGCAGGAACTCATAAGCTTTTCCAGTGGGGAATTTCTAGGGATTGATTAACTCTCTATTTTCTTGTCTAGAAACTCACTTCATAAGCCTTTTAAAATTAGCACATAAGCCTACAAAATAATAAGACTGATAGCCCTTCACCCACTACTGACTTCTCACTGCAGTACAAATGCCAAATGTGCCTTTTAATCTTTCTCAGTAAATTGAAATTGTATTTTGGGAACTCCTGGTACAAGTTAATGAGATTTAGATT
Organism: Daubentonia madagascariensis; assembly: GCA_023783475.1. Taxonomy (NCBI): domain Eukaryota; kingdom Metazoa; phylum Chordata; class Mammalia; order Primates; family Daubentoniidae; genus Daubentonia; species Daubentonia madagascariensis. Next base: position 42,618,425 of record JAKFHU010002080.1, on the reverse strand, counting down.
GGTATGATCTGTGAGTCCTAATTGAACAGTGATTGAGGTCTTATGGTTTTCCTATTGCATGGACATACGAAGCCATTGAGATAGAAAAAAAAAACCCATGAAATTTGGCAAATGGTATGAAGTCTGGAATTTGAAGAAAATTTAAAAATGTATGTGGCAAACATTGTTTTGTCTGTTCTGTTAAGGTATGAAACTTTACAAATGCCTCATCCAGAAGACATTTTATGCGGCTTCTTTATGTGATCATACCTCAAATCTAGGTTTTTTTAGGATACAGTTTTTTGGAAAGCTTGAGTAAGAAAGGGACATTTTCAGAAATGACTAGGCTGGGAATTTGTCTGGAGCTGAAAACTCCTCAGCCCAAAAAACCACCGACTGTATGAAATCCTTAACTTACTTAAACTATTCTCAAAGACTTTGTTGGAAATTTCCCAGAAGCCACATGATTAAGAGTGAATGGTTATGACCTTGGAGCTTTTAAAATTCCATACATTTAATACTTCCAAGGAAAAGCCATTGTATATAAGGGTGTTTAAAATAGAGCAGTGTGATTTTTGTAATCTATTAACAGTGAAAGTATTGAATGAATATCTGAAACATGCCTTAATCTACAATGGAGAGAGCTGTTCTATGTGAATAAACTTCCTCAAGAAACTCAGGAATTAAGTGTATATTCTCCTTTACAATTAAATGAACAATTAAGTCAAATTGTGATTAAAATAGTGTTAAAAAACATTGAGTTGGAGCTTTAATCTACCCAGTGAAAGTTAAAATATTACTTATCATGGACAGTAAATGCAAATAGTATCAAAATCTGTGTTTTAAAATGTTTTAAATACCCATGAGTTGGAGCTATTATCTCTTGCTCAATTAATGTCTTCTAAATTGATTCCTTTCAGAATTGAATTGTTTAAAATATTTCTTTTCAAAATCGTTTCATATTCCAAATAATTGAGTAATTATTACTGGATGTATTTGAATGAAATTTATTGTAATTATTCTGACATATTATTCTTTGATAAATGTTCACCTAGATTAAAGGAATTGTGTTACTGTTTAATATAAAAAATCCAAGGTTGTGTTACCTATCAAGAGGTGATTTTTTACCTGTGTAAAAGCATCTCCACTCAACTACTTACCTTCAGTGTTAGCTGATCTTTTAATTAGATTTGTTCAAACCATCCTTGATGTCAAGGAATTGTATGCTTTTTTCTTGCCTTTTATCCCTTTGACGTGCATTGAGTGAGGGTCTGCATTTCTAATTATGTAACTAGAATCATACTTCTGCCATCCTATAGTATGTTTAGACTTTTCTATTTAATAGATTAAATAACTGCAACTGATATTTTAAAAAAACATTCAGCAAGTATTTATATTATGTAACATATTCTGTGTTAGACCATTTAAGACTAAATTATTTTATTACATTTTTGTAACACACTTGTGAGTTAAATGGTAAGAGGAGGGGGTTCCCATTTATGAGATATTACAGAAAGGCTTCAGGGCTAGCTTAATTCACAGATAGCTTCTTTCATCTATCCAGGTGCACGTTTTCACAAATTATGCACTTTGAATGCCAGCAGACTCCAGAAGAGAATAAAAAGACTCTACCTGCTAGTTCCTCATGCCTGGGAACTGTCTTGATCTGGACCCTCTTGTCCTGGATGGATAGTGCTGGCAGTGGGCAGGACACGGATGGCTCCTGTGGGACACCTCTTGCTTTCTCCTGGGGCAGTTGTAAATTGGGTTTCAAAGTTCCACCCTAGATTGGGCCTCAGCATTCTTGAGGAGCCCTCCACTGAGCAAGTGTCCTCCAGAGCATTTACAGTCTATGAGACTACATGAGAAGTGAGTGCTTACTGTTCATTGATTTATTTCTTCCTCCACGTCCAGTTAGAGGAATGAAGGTTTAATTACGTTTGGCTCCACAATTTCAATCTGACTTAGAGATAGTTTAGCAATAGTAAAGGTCAAAACATTTCTTTGCCAGGCCATTTTGAATAGTTTAAGAGCAATCTCTGATTCATGATACATTTTGAGTCAAAATGTATTCTGTACTCTGAATATTAGTATAGCCTCACTTCTATTCTTCAGGGGCAGAAAAAATAATCTGTGAAGAAATGCTCCGTTACACAGGCTGATACCAGTATTCGCCTTTGGATTCCAACTAAGGTAAGGTAATCACAAGCATGAGAAATACTCATAATCAAAATAAAACCTAAGTTGCTCCATCAAGTTCTAGTGCTCAAGTTATGCTTTCTTTAACAGGACATGGCAACCATTGGAGCAGGGGTCCACTGGCCCCAGTCAAAGCCAGCTCAAACTGGTTACTGCCAAAATGAAGCCCGAAGTTGACTGCTCATAGACCTTTTGCTTCATTTTAATGCTAAAAATCACACCCAAGGGTGGAGATTTAACATGCTAATGAAGCATGTGATGTGTGAAGAAGCATGATCGATGGATGGGCAGCTGCCAACAAAACTCCATCTCCACATGCTATGATTTCAATGGTAGCTCAAACTTTCTCTCTCTCCTCTTTAAAAGTTCCCCAGCCCTTTGTTTGCAGAGCCAGTCTGGTTGCTCCTTCACCAGCACTGTCTCCCTTTCCTTCCAGCAACCTCCCCAACCTCCACCCCGCCCGCCATAAAGCCTTGCCTGTATAAATTCCTTTTTCAGTCTCTTGCAAATTTTTATTGACTCTGGGACCAAGAACTGTGAGGTCGGTAACAGTAACGTCATTATTTCTTTCTATATCTGTTAATTAGTCTGTGAGCCCCTTGAAGGAAAGTTCTGGCCATTGTTATCAAGTAATTTTTTGAACTTTTTATCAGTCAGATTTGAAGTTCAAGAAGCAAATAAAAGAATACTTTATTTGACATCATTAAGGAAATGAGATATCATGCATAAAAGCATTTTGCAGATAATGAAAACTTTCCTCTTTGAAGCTTTACTATTTTTGACTGAAATCTTTCTAAGAGGTAGTCCAGACATCCTTACTTCTGTAAAAATACATTTAGATAATTTATTTATTTTTTCCTACTTGGAGGACACTACTTTAAATCCATTACTGTATAGTACCTATAGGATATTGTACATACAGATAATATCTACGTATCTTTTGTGTGAAAACAAATAAAACTTAAACACTGTTGGAACCCCCAAAACACTTTAACAAGTGTTAAAGATCTTCTCAGTCTTGTTTACATGGAAGAGTGACTGATATATAATAGGCAGTTAGGTAAATGTAGCCGGTCTGTATTTTATTCTATCATGTTTACTATTTCTAAAAATAATAACTGCTTTGAGTTACTTTCTTTCCATTCCTGGCTCACAAGAAATTCAATCTGAGTCATGTATGAAAAGTTTCCTCTCTTTATCTAGGGCCATACAAGGATAGTGAGAATCTTAAAATTAGACAAAACATCTGGGAAGGAGCACAATGGTCTCAAGTCTCCACTGGTTACCTTTGATATGCACATTTTCCAAGCTCACAAAATTCTTCAAAGGCATGAGAACCTGCTGCTTCCTTGCCAGGCTTGGGCACGAGTTTCTGTGTGAAATCTCATGTCCAACCTCTCTAGGTGTACTATGCAGCATCCCCATCCCCCAGTTCCTGCATCTTCTTGTGGAAGGTAAAATTCTAAAGAAGCCTCCTGCCAGTCTTACAATTTAGGAATGTTCCCTCAAGGACCTGAAAGCCATATCTCTAAATGTAATTATCAAGGAAGGTAATGCCTTATCTCAGGTCCCTGGGAGATTCTGAGCCTAACTTCAGCTGTCACCTGATTCCAAAGTCACAAAGATATGAGAAAATTAGCAATTTTATCTCGAAAACATGAATGTAATGGGTTGTATCCACTTAGCTATATAAAAGAGGAAGATTTCTTTCTGTCTTTGCAATGTCTTTCATGGATGGCCTGTGATGAGCATCGCACTCTGGTTAAAAGTTGTTCGGTAATAAAATTGTTTTCTTTCCCTTCTACTCTTGCAGAAAGGTTTTCTAAGTTGGGAAGGGATTTTGTTCTTTATATTTCCTCAACGCTTGGAACACACTACAGACTCTGGTTCCAACTACATGTGAGATGTTCCAACAACTAATCCTTAGAGCCTTTAAGTAAATGAGTATATTATCCTCCTTCCTATTGGCAACTGCCAACTGCTGAGCTTTACCATGCAGCATAAAAGCCCCAGGGCAAATGAACGTTGGGAAGCCTTGAATGGGAAGTGATGAAGACATGTGACTTTGAGAACAAAACTCAAATCTATATGTCAGTAAGAAGCTCCTGGAGGAAATTGGAACTTGTGAGAATTATTCTTTTAAGAGCAAATAAAATTTTAAAATAAGAGGCCTAATTTTTCCTGTTGAAAATAAGGGAAGAAACTCCCTCCCTGCCCCCCCGCCCCCAAACCCCCATTTTTTTAGAGCATTTACTTTAGAAAACTTGTAAACACTTTCCCCTCTCTTTGAAATGCATAGATATCCTTTTGAAAACTAGATAGGACTCTTGTCAGCTTAATGACCTAGCAATGTCTTTCTCCAGGACCTGGGAGCCATCATTTGAAAGGTAATCATCAAGGGAGATAGCGTTCATATTTGCTGCTTTCTGGGGGACCTAGGAGCCTAACTTGGGTGGGCACCTTGCTCCAAGTTGCAAATCTATCTCCTGTCATCACGATATGAGAAGTTTGTTTCTTCTCTGGATAAAGCCAATTAACTAACACAGATGGCCACCCTGGTAATAGGTGATTCTAGGATGAACTGTGTGTAACAATGGTGCTGTCAAGTTCTCTTACTTGAGGACTAGTTATTGTTTATTTTAAAAACATGTATTTAATGGGTCGTGTCTGCTTGGCTATATAAAATTGTGTGATTTCTTTCTGACTTTGCAATCTCTTAGTGATTGCCTCTGATGCACATCAGATTCTGGTTAATATTTATTCAATAATAAAAGTTTTTTTCTCTACTACTTTGTGGCGAGGCTTTTTGGGTTGGGAGATTTGGTTTTTAATTATATTTCCCCAACAGTCTCAAACATAGTCTACATATGGTGGATTCCGTGTAAATATTTTGGTTTTTATTTTTGTAATCACCAACTATATTCTACCTTCAAAACACCCTCACTGGTAATTTCTATACTTCTTACACATCTGGGTTGCCTGCTTTCTAAGAGACTATTTGTCTTTATTCTGTAAAGTAATTAAGCCTCAGATAATAATCAACCCAAGACCAGATGGTGTATAGAAAAGTCTTTTTTTTGTATTACTAGTACCACCTATTTTTTTTAATCAATGGTTTTCCTTACTTCAGAGATGTTGTAGATGAGTAAATGCAAATGAAATTTTGAGAAGTAGAGCTGTTGTAATAGTGGGAATTTAAATATCTCTTTACTGCTTAGAAATTGTATCAGTTTCAGGATTACTTGTTTACTTGTTTACTTCCAGTGAAAACTCATAGTACCCCGGTGCAGTGATTTCTTTGGAAATGCAATCCAAATATTATTTTATAAGTAGATTATCATTAAAAATACAGTAGGAGTTAATTTGCATAATTAGTTACATAATTTAACTCCCCTGCCTCCAACCAAGAGATATATTATTGAGAAAGTGAGTTTGCTTTTTGGGGAGTGGGTTGTGTGATGACAACGCTGGGTTAATATTGGTGTCTAATGCACAATCTTCCTTAGAAGGCTGCAGTGGTCAGAAGCAGCAGTAAACCTTTTCTAGAAGCTCGTCCATTTATTTTTAGAAAGCCAACTTTGACTGAGCACAGTTCATATGTCTTTGCTTTTCCCTAGCTTTCTAAGAAATAGGAAACCTGCTGAAGCCTGGGAAAATGTAGAAAGGAAGAGAAAGAATACCTGAGTAATTCAGAGCTTGATTTATAGAGAGAGCCGGTTATCAAGTTTTTCTTCTCTCATTTGAGAGTCAATGGTTTAACGTGGACTTGGTAGCTTTCAAAGATCAATAGGAAGACACTAAATCTTATTCATTCACAGGACAGAGTGAAAGCATGCTGGAGGTTGGCAGCCTCTTTCCCATTATGTAGTGTTTGGATTCCTACTCATGTTTAGCTTTGAACAGATATTGAAAGAAAAGGGAATGGATTCAGTCGTTGGACTCTCTTTTGGATGATAGAAAGGTTATCACACCCTCCTGACACAGAGCCCTGACTGTTCTCATTTCAGAACCTGTGTGAATTAGGATATATTATGTGTAAGTGGGCTCTAAGACACCATTATTATTATTGCTACCAAATGCTCTAAGCTTCAGAGTGAATAACATTCACTGGAAAAGCAAGTAACCTCTAAGGATGTGTGCGAGTCTGATCTTAAAATGAACTCTGTTCCTGCTGTAAGGCTCAGAATGTGATAAGGTGATGACCAACAGAATTCCAATTATTTCTGAATATTTCATCCGTGTTTCTTACTTAGAGAAAGGCATCGTTACACTTGTTGGAAAGGTGGGGTGGGGAGGAAATAGAAGGCAAAAATAAAAATGAAGTCTAGTCTGATAATGAGGGTTAAAAAGGAAATGTATTTGTGATTTCTTCCCTCCCCCGACTCCATCCCTAGGGCCTTTAATAATAGAGTTTGTGTCATTTTAAACTAAATCTGATTATTGCAGATAATAGTTCTACAAATATATTTTATAGTCCCTACCCCATTTTTTTCATTAATATTAGAACTAAAGATGGACTTATTAGGGTTTTCTGACATGAATCAACATAGTACTCAAACACTTTTGTTATAAAAGGGACAAGTTGTAATTATCTTCAGGAAAAAGAATACTTCTGCAGGGAGAAAGGGTGGCTTAGCTAATCCCTGTAGCTGGGCATTGAGGGACAAGAACTTCATCAGTCCTTGCTCCTGCCAAGTCTGGATAAAAACCCAGGTCAGTCTTAACTGTACATTTTACTATGTCTCAGATCAAAAAGATGTAGCAGTGGGTATTTTGGTGACTTCAGCCCTTGTTTGTCTCTTGAGTCATGCTACGCTGGCTGGTCCCAGCTGCATCCTGAGGTCTTCCTGTACTATCCTTACTATTCCTTTCATCCATATCTCCTGTTCCCTGCATCCCACGTCTTCTCTCTTGGTTTTTCTTTCTCATTGTGGTGAAGTACATCCTGAAGGAACTTCTTAAGAAAGAGCCTATGGGTGAGAAATATTTTGATACCAAACATGTACTGAAAATGTCTTTATTCTACCCACATCCTTGATTGATAGCTTGATTTGATGTAGCATTTTAGGTTGGAAATTATTTGCCTTCAAAATTTTGAAGATATTGCTCCATTGCTCCTAGTGTCACTGTTGAGAATTGCAAAGCCACTTGATTCTTTATCTTTTGTACATGATCCTTTTTTCTCCCCTTCCTCTCTGGAAGCTTATAAAGTCTTCTCTTTGTCTTCATTCAGAATTCAGAAATTTTTACATTGCTATTCCTTAGTGTGGCTTTATTTCTACATCTTGGTGGGTCCTTCTAATGTGGCAAGTTATGTTCTTTAATTATGGGAACATAACTTGCCACACAATTAATTGGGAAATTATCTTCTGTCTTCTATATTCTCTTGTTCTCTCTCTTTATGGAAAGACTAGTGCTGCAATTTTCTTATTTTTTTTCCTATCTTATTTTCCATTCTTCTGTCTTTTTGTTTTATTCCCTAGGATATTTCCTCAAGTCATCTTCCAACCTTTCAATAAGTTAAAAAAAATCTGCTAGACTATTTAAAAATTCCAAGGTCTTTTTTTCTTTGCTTTTTAAATATCTTCCTGTTCTTGTTTGATGGATGCACATCCCCTCTTATCTATCTGAGAATATTAAAGATGGTTGCCTAGATTCTGTTTCCTCCTAGGTTTTTTTTTTGTTTGTTTTTGGTCAGGTTGTTTGCTTGGTCTCTTTTATCCATGTTAGAGATTTTCCTCAGATATTTGGTAATCTTTTATTGTCTGCTCAAGAGTGACGGAACAAAAAGCTGATTAGTGGTCCTAAATACACAGGAGGAGTCTTCACATTTGATCCGTAAATTTAAATGCCCTGACTGGGTCATTTTTGGGGGAACCCTCTTAGGTATTTCCTTTGGGAAAGGTCATATTCTCTGCCTGGACAGCATCAAGCTGCTGGAGTTTCTGGGACCAAGTGGGATAGAGGGAAGGTGGGTTCTGCCATCAGTGTTCAGTGGGTTCAAAGTTACTTATTCTGCCTGTACTTAGTATTTACTCTTCATTCTGCATCATATCTTCAGCGCCCTTATCTTTAGACATTTAATTACTATAGTTTTAATGGAGTTAAGAGAAGGAGTGAAATAAGGTATAAGTGTTTAATCTGCCATCCAAACCTGGAAAGTGTAGACAGTTTTCAGGCTCTCTCTTCCATAAGAAGGCCTACATTAAAACCAGAGTGACATTTAACTATAACACTTAAAAAGGACAGTGGTTGTTTGGTACAATACTCTCATTTTACAGATTAGGTAACTGAGACTCAGACACTTTATGATTTGCTGTGTTAAGAGTAACCCAGACTCACAAAGAGAGAGAGTTCTAACGTATTTTTTTTAATCTTATTGAATGACAGATAGGGTTGTGGCAAGGAGAAAATATGAAATATAGAAATAAAGTGAAGTATAAAGAACACTGAATTACAGTTTTCTCTCTAAGTTTGAATTTCTTTTTGTGACCTTTAGCTTTTGCATTGTAAGGGAAACTTCTGCTCATTTGAGGTCTGAAAATAATGTCCTTATTGATATAAGGGAATTTTTATCAAAATCTTATATCTAAGAATAAATTGAAATACAATACAGAAATGGAAAACGAATACCATACCTTGTGTGGTTTTTATCCATAAACTTGTACACTAGTTTCGGAGGAATCTTGCTTCATAGGCCCATGCTATTGAGCTGTCTTTGTGTGAAATTCCCAGGTTTACAAGCAGAAATATATTGTGACAATGAAAAGGAGTGTAGGGAAAACTGGCAACATACAGCCTTTGTGGGTGTTCACATTTTAAAACAGATGGAAAACTAAATATTTAAAGTCATGTTTTCCAATTACAAATAAACATTTAAGAGTAAAGCAATTACATTTTGAAAATACTGATAAAAACATTCTTTCAAAGCATTTGATTTGCTTTTAAGATAAATCTGGTTTTTGAAAACCTTATACACAATGTTTTATTCAATACAGGAAATTTTGTCATTTTGGTATTTCAATTATAGTCTCCTTGAGAGGCAGAATTTTTGTGTTTTGCTAAATATATAAACATCTTGCTGACACACACTTTTAGGTTCAGGGCTCTGGACATCATTGACACTAAATAAACGTTGCCTGGTGACAGGGAGAATGGGAATATGCTGTAGGGAACACGCTTGAGAGAAATTTTTTGTAGCAAGTTATTGATGGAAAATGAATGTACATATATAGTTCCTAAGTAAAAGTAGAAATTTTAACATAGTTATGTAAAAATTATTTTGTTTTGCTGTTTTCTATGTTAATTGTATCACTTCTGTGGGAACACCTACACCAAACGTATTTAGGGAGTTTTCCCCTCAATGCTAAGATTGCTCTATGAGTCTGCTGTCACCATGAAACAAATATAGTAAGAAGACATTTACTCACAATATGTCTGTGCAAATTACTGCCAGCAGTCTCAGGGACCAAGAGTGCATGTGTTTAGAATTGTCCTAAGCAAGGAAATGGTTTCCTCTCTGTATAATTTTTAGCTATAGCCAAGTAAAGTTCACTTACAACTTTTGACTATTACCAGTTTGTGGGCAGAAAGTGCTATTTTCTTTATCATTTAGCAATCATCTGAAAAATGTCTGACTTACATAGCATAAAAGTGATAGCCCTATTAAAACTCTCTGCATATACATTATGGACTCTCAGGAGAGCTGGCACAGAACACAGTCAGTGGGGCCGTCTCCTCGTGTTTATATCTGAGGGATGACATGCAAAACAATCACTGAGCTGCCCTTCAGCTGGACACAGGCTTTTATTCTCTACGCTCTAATCTTTCTTCTGGTCTTTCAGATACCCAATCTGCCTTTCCTAGTGTGTGATTTCTTTAAAAAGTAATATCTAGTTCTCATAACAGTTGCTCTAATTTGTTCCACACTGTGCTCCATGTATAGCACACATCCAGAAAGGTGTTAATAGGTATTCTGGGAAGCAAAGAGTTTCAGTGAAAATCAGTTTGGGTGTGTTGCTGGCTGAATCCCAGCTCGGAGGGTCACTGTATTGGGGCTTCTTTGCCCCTCCAGCCTTGCTGCTACAGCAGAGCCCGGCCACAGCTGCATTAACTCCATCTTCTGACACTCTCACGTGCAACTTGGGAGGACCTGGCAGTGAACCCCTTACAGGGCCACACTTGGCCAGCTGGTAACAGGACCCAGAGGACCCTCTCAGGTGGGATGTGCAATGCTGAGGCACATTCTCTGTGGTCTTTAGAGGGTTTCAGGGAGATCTAGCCGGGTTTCTTTCCCACAGAAATGACTGGCTCAGTAACACACCTGTATAAGACAGGGTTCTCCAGAGAAACAGAGCCAATAGGATATATATATATCTCCTCATATATTTTACTTATATATATATATAAAAGAGGTCCATCCAGAAAGTATCCAGCCATAGTTAATACCATTTTTGATATTACATGGCCGGATACTTTCTGGACAGCCCTTGTATGTATAGAGATAGAGAAAGATTTATATGAGGGATTGGCTGATGGGATTATGAAGGTTGAGAGGTCCCATAATCTGCTGCCTGCAAACTGGAGGCCCAGGAAAGGTGGTGGTATAGTTCCAGTCCAAAACAGAAGACCTGACAACCAGGGTAGACAATGGTCCCAGGCTGAGTCTGAAGGCCTCAGAACCAGAGAATCAAGAACCAATGTCTGAGAGCAGGAGAAGATGGATGTCCCAGCTTAAGAAGGGAGACTGAATTCACTCTTCCTTCATCTTTTTGTTCTATTCAAGCCCTCAATAGATTGGATGAAGTACACCTGCATTGGTGAGAGAGATCTTCTTTACTCAGGCTATTGATCCAGTTTATTACTCCTTCTAGAAACACCAAGAAATAATATTTTACCAGCTATCTGGGTATTCCTTAGCCCAGTCAAGTTGACGTATAAGATTAACCATCACAACACCCCTGTATTCATTTCTTCCTTTCCTATTTTACTGTTCCCAGTCTCCCTCTTCTGTTCTCTGGGATAACTTCTCAAAATAAATCACCTCAAGAAAGCTGTGTCTTGTAGATTCTGCTTTTGATGGGGGAGGGGCAGGCTAAGGCAGGCACAATGAATGTTAGTTTATTGAACTTTCATGATTACTCTTGCATTTAAAAAGGTAAACAAGCAAACAAGCACACAAATTAAAAACAAAACCAATGACTTTTTCAGCACTGTGTACTAAGTTATAATTTTTTTACTAATGTACTATTATTGAACACAGAATATCTTCAAAACCTGCACCAAAGTCAGCCTTATGATTGTGTGTCTTATGCAGTAGCACCCAGGCCTGAACTTAGAAGAGTCCTGTGCTTGGCTTAATGCTCTACTGTCAACTTTTTGAAATCCTTAATAATTTGTGAAAAAGGGGCCCCACATTTTCGTTTTGCACTGGACCCTGCAAATTATATAACTAGTCCTGACCTGGGATAAATTGAAAGAAATTGTTCCTATGTTCCTCAGAAAGCCTTTTGCAAGCCTATTGAGACTGCAATTGAAAGGACCCTGCACTAAAAATGTGGGGCTCTAATCACATCTTTCCCACTTTTCACTTAATGCAGGTGTGTTAGTGATTGAACCTATTTAGGCTTCAGTTTCCATGGCTGAAAATGACTCATGGATTACTTCAGCAGCTGTCAACTCTGGATGAACATTAAAATGGTCTGAGGAGCTCTGAGAAATATCAAGGTTTGGGCCTCACCCTCCAAAGATTCTGATTTGGTTAGTCAGGATAGGACTCTGGCAGCAGTATTTTAAAGCTCCCCTCAGTGGCTGAGATATCCAGCTGGGGTCAAGAGCCCAGGATAGGATCATGCCCAAGATCCCATCCAGTTCTTATTCTGTATGTGTAATGGTAGTTAGAGGCTCAGACAACCCAAGTTTCCACAGTTCTCATTTTATAACATAGAATAAATTATTGAAAGAACATTGAAAGCTATTTGTAGTACAGTAGTGTTTAGGCAGAACAGTTTAAATTTTCATAATATCTTTTTGTTGGAAGGTATCTTGAGGAATTATAGCTCATTATCACACATAATAAAAACAGTATAATGCTTCAGCTGTACATACAGAGATACAATCAAAAAGAGTTGCAGGAACGGGAAGCAGAGTTCAGAAGAAAGGGGACATTCAAATGGCCTTAAGAGGAAGAATCACTAAAGCATGCTATGAAAACAAACAAACAAGCAAGCAAATGAACAAAACTCATTATTGGACCACCCTTCATTTCAAGGAGAAAACATGCTCTACATAGAAATGTCATTGAAACCATCTGGAATTTTGTAGAGCTTTGGTGGAATAGAATGTTTTTATTTGGGGAGAGAATAACTCTGAATCAAACACAAGGCTGAAAAGGAAAGGAAAATAATCTTGTGAAAATATTGATTAAATAGCTGCTGCCACCCACAACGTAGTAAAGCTCTGGTTGATATGGAAAATAGACTCATGAATATTATTTAATGGATAGAAAAGATGCATCTGAATTCCTTCCCAGATTTTTCTCTGATAATGTAGAAGGAAATCATTAACAATTCACTATCTGTTGAAAGTTGTCTTTTTAAAACCTAGCTTTTACATTATTAATATGTGCTTTATTGTGTTTTCCCCACATACCAATTATTTTTTGGGAAAGGAGCATGTTAGTTGCCTGCCATTTTTCTAATGAAATATGTTGCTGTTTTCTCCCCTTGGGACCTCTACACACTTGAAAGGAAAGCCACGTTTATTTATTTTCACACACTAATATTTATCTACTTGAGTTCAGGGAGCATCAATGAGAGTTCTGTAACATTAAATTTCTATTTTATCTTCTTTTTAAAAATAATAATGTAAGAGCCAAATGCTGTACCCTCACATGTTGGTTTCTGCATTAAATATAGTTCTGCAGAATGGGTGCATCACCTTGGGCAGAAAACCATTAGCCAGAGCGACACCTATAGCAATGCATGCCCTTAGAAGATGCTGTGGTCACCCAGGCTTTTCATTCTTTCTATTCAGTCTTATTCAACCCCAGAAATTTTAGTTCTTTTCTGGAAGCATAATCAAGTCAGTGAATTATATGATATCAGGCTGCAAATCTTACGTGCTTTTTTTTGTTTGCCTGATTTGTAGCAAGGACTTCCCCTGAGTCTGATTTCTCTGGAATGTGCCAAGCCTTGGATGAGATCTTGCACCCTCAAATACACTTCCTGTTCTCAACCTAATTTTGGTTTGTCACTGTTTAGACTCAGGTGGGCTTTATTAAATTTTGGTAAAAGAAGTGAGGTTGACGGTCTCAGCTATCCTGTTGATTGGGAGGATGAACTTTTATTTAGAAATTAAATAAATAAGAAAAGAAGGGGTAACACAGATTCAATTTTTATTTTTGTAAAATCTGACACAAGGACTTCATTGACATTCTGTGTGCTCAGAGCATATGTCAATGGAATGACATGCTGAAATGATTACATTGTGTTGAGAGAGAGAAAGTGATTCTGAAAGAATCTAGGAATCTTTTGCTGATTCTCCATTCTCTGACTAAGCTATAGTTCGTGTTTTATGTTTTTGTAAAATCAATGATAAAAAAGTAGCCTATTACCACTTAAGATTTATGCACCATATCTTGGTCTAGCACATAAACTATGCCCATCATTATCCTCAATCTTTATAGTATTCATATAAATTTTATAAACTGAGAAACTGGGGTTCCATAAGCTTAAATATCTTGCCTGTAGTCTCTTCATCTAGAACTCATGAGTTTTTTTAGTTAAGTATTTGCCAGGTTGATCACTCTCCCTTTCGGGCAGTTTTCTAGCCTGAGCCATTTTAATAGGTATATTTTTTTAAAAAAATCCCAAAGAGATACTTTTTATACCTATCATACATGGAAAAGTATAATCTTCCTGCCTTATTGAATATATTTTTATGATGAAATGTTTAACTGAAAAAGTATAAGTTTAGTGAATTTTACAGTGACCAATAAAGTATTTGAAGTATAAAATCCAATTCCATGAGCATCTACCAAAATGAATTTTGGATACATGTGGTATATAATCTATTAATACTTCCTCATTAGACCCCTTTGGAATTGATCCAATGTTTTTATAGCGTACACCTTCATTTGAACTCCTAAATTGACCTTCGTCCCTCACTTAAAGCTTAGCAATTCTTGAAAAACAAAAGGGTTGTTTCTTATTCTTTAGCGGCTTATTAGAACAGTAAGAAATTCTTCCAGCCTCAGAAGTTTAAAGTAAGAACTAAGATGGCCATCTACTGAAATCTCAGTAACTTTGATGTGTTTTAAATGGAGAATTATGTAACATGTGCAGAAAATAATAATTGAGAATGAGGTTTACACACACACACACATACACACACACGCAAATATAGTTTAGGAAGGTGTCCATTTACCAGTTTGGTTATTTATGGATAAATAGGAAATTAATAGTTAGTAATATTTATATAAAAATAATCACAAAAATAAATATTGAGTCCATGTATATCCCTCCATTCTGGTTTGTTCAGATTTGTAGCACCAGAATAGACTAAGAAAGCAATATCCTACTATGAAGTCCTTACTGAATGCTGTCTGAGCCCTAATACAAATTCTACCCCTAATGCTGACATGTCAAATGTTAGCAGCTACTGGGCACTTGTCGGACCCTGGACTGCCTTTTGGATCTCCATTCTCCTCGCTCTCCTTAATTTTTTGCTTTTCTGCTCATCTCCTCCTTGGGAAGTGCTCCCTTTCCATGGATTCAGGGACTCTGAGAGCTGGTTCTTCTCCTGCCTCAATCACTATTTTTCCAAAGTCTGTTCTAACTCCTCTTTCTCACCTAATCCTGTTTTGTAGCTTTCCCCAACTTTAGTCCTCAACCTCTATTCTTCCTTTTTCTCATTCCTTTCCCTCTCATTCATGTTCTTGTCTTCGACTTTCTCTTTTATTTTATAGGTGAATAATGCTTTCGAAAGGGCTTCCAATAAATTTTCCCTTCTCAAGTATTTCTTTTTCATTCCATGCAGTCCTCTATCTTTAAGGTGAAGTCACGAGACCTGGGTCTATTGCTCCAAGGAAGGAAAGAAAAGATACTGTCTACAGCCAAGAAGTCATTGCTCAGTCATTGTTCAAATATGACATTTTTAAGTCCATAGAGAGACAGTAAAAAATCTAAGGGGTTGTTTTGGAACACTCAGATAAATTTGGAGGATTCAGGGCCCCAAATGTACAGCCTGAGAGAGCCTTCTCGACTCTCTTCAATGCCTGTATTGAACATTCCCATGTCCACGATGATGTGAGAGTGGCTGAGTAACAAAGATGAGTCAGGAGGACCAGGCAGTTGGGCTTGATGACAACTTCACTAGATCCAGCACTCTTCAGAATGATGCAGAGAAAACAATGAAGAATTCCAGGAGAATTCTCTCTGAGAGGAGGGGGCATAGATGTGCTGGAAGGGAATACAAGATACCTTTGATTGGGATGAAGAGGCTGCACCACCTTGTAGCCTGAGGTCATGGAATCTGCAACAATCCAGAGTGATGCTCAAATGGCCACATGGGACAGTCCCAATTCGGCATAGACCAGTGCAGTATGCCCAGGGACCAGATGGGCCAAGACACAGATCAGCAGACATATCAAGACCTGGAGGAAGGTATGAGTACTGGACAATCCTCTCCATCAAAGCCACACAAATACATATGGTTTCTGGAATCCAGATACAAAACTGGGAAGAGGAGGAGGGCACACCACTTAAGAGAGAGAGAAACCTTTCAACTGGACATTTATCCCGAAGAGGCTGCTTTCAAATCAGAAGTATGTGCCGTACATTTCATTAGCAAGTCAGGTATTTCCCCTATCAACAGCCATGTCCTTAAGCATCTGCTAGGGGTAGTGTGCTGTGTTTGGGTTTGTGGGTAATGATAAAAGGACTTTATTTCTACTTTCATTGACCTCACAATTACTTGGCAGCATTTCCAAGCATTTCTCTCTCTTTAGTAGTGCACCTTCTACTGTCTAATGAATATGGCCTCAGCAAGCTAAACTCAGCGTGTGCAGCACCTAACTCATCATTTTCCTTAGTGCTTACTATTCCATCTAAATTGCTCTCTCACTTGTACCTCTCACATTCAATTTAGGCATCATTTTTGAATCTTACTTCCTTTTTCTGAGTTAGTCAGAGGCGGTCTTCAGACAGTTCTACAATTTCCTTCCTAGAATCCTTCACACCTACCCCTTGATTCCATTCTTAGTGCTACCATAACTGTTGAGATATCTGTGAGTAAATGTAACAACATAATTCACCCTCATAACATTAATTTATTTCAGTTCCAAGCTTAGAAACATTTAATCCATGCAGGGTAGATTCTTAATTATTTAGTCTGGCCCTCAAGCTTCCTGATGTCCTTATACCCTATTAGTAGTTTCCTCTTGCTGCTGTAACACATGACCACAAATGGAGTGGCTTAAGACAATACAAGTTTAATCTCTTACAGTTCTGGAGGTCTGAAGTCTAAAATCAACATGTTTGTAGGGCTTCAGGAGAGAATCTGTTTCCTTATCTTTTCAGCTTCTAGAGGCAGTCTGCATTCCTTGGCTCGTGGCCACTTGCCTGTATGACTCTAGCTTCTTGCTTCTGTCACAATATCTCTCTCTACTAACTCTGATTTCCTGACTTTCTTTTGTAAGGATGCTTGTGATTACATTGTGCCTACCTGGATAATCCAGGATAATTTCCCCATCTCAAAATCCTTAACTCATTTACTTCTGCAAAATCCCTTTTACCATATAAGGTAGTATTCACAGGTTCCAGGATTGGATGTGGAGGTCTCTGAGGGGACGTTATTTTGTCTACCACACCCATTAATGATCCAATCGCTGTCCCATGGATAGACCTTGCACATTCTCATCTCAAAACATTTGCTCTTTGATTTTTCCCATGTTTGGAATGCTTTTATCCATTGACACCAGCAACTTAAACTGTACTCAAACTTCCGTTCTCAGTTTTCTTTTCTCACTACCCCAGCACACTGTGATTTTCTTCTTCCTGACCTCTTCTAATTGTTATTTTATATATCATTATTGTTACTATTATCTTATGCTCATGAAACAAATTTTTAATCAGAGTCTATTATGGCTAAAGGATTGATTTTTAGATGTTAATGGAAATACAGAAATATTTAAAGGTGATTCCTAATTTAATGGAATTTATAATCTGTTAAGAATTTTAAAAAATATTATTAGGTCAATGTGACATGTTTGAAAGAACATATATTTTTGAATCATAATGTCCTGAGTTGAATTGTAGGTCTAACCTGGGAGACTTATTTATCTCCACTGAAATTCATGTCTTTTCATCTGTAAAATGGAGATAATTTCCTTATAAGTTTGATTCAATATGCAAATAAAATATAGCTTATAATAGTACCTTGTTCATACTGGAAACTCAATAAAGTTTCTACATGATTTTTGACATTAAACAAAAAAGTCTATGGGTGTCCAGTATTCAGGGAAGGCTATATGGAGAAAGTGTGGTTTTATTTAGGCCTTGAAATATGGATATAATTTTCTCATTGGAAATAGGATCCTTGTCATAGGAATTTGGTTTCTAATGATGTACACAAACAAACAGTTGGGGGAAGCATGGTAGATTTGGGCAAGGAAGGCTTAAAATGTAAGCTGAAGAATTTGAAGGCCAGGCTAAGGGTTCATCCTGGTGTTGGAAGGGAGTGATTCATTCCCACGCCTTAAGTCTAGGCCCCATCATTTCTCACCTGTACTACTAAAAGCTCTATGAAAATAGAAACTGAGTGTGTTTGTCCATTTCTGTATCCCAGCATCAAGGCAGGGCTTGTCACATATTAAGCACTCAGGGAATGTCTGTTGGATAAATAGAGAAGTGTAGGAAGATAAACATTACCATATAATTCCTTCTTTTTTCCTCTCAAGTAGAGAAAAATGGCCTATGTATCTTGTATACATTTTCCAAGTTTTGGCTCTCTCTAAAAACTTATCATGAGGGCTATAAACGTGAGGAGATAAATTATTTGTTGTGCTGGAAGCTGGAAAAGACATAAGCATCTGAGTGCTTTTTAAAATATAATAAACAAAAGTATCTGCCTTTAGAATCTCAAAGTCATTTCTATAAAAAATAGTAGCTATTAATCTTATTTCTATGAATCTGAAACTTTGCTTGGCTTGATAATTTATGGTGATAGTTTTGTATGCAGACTCAGGAGGATGGGTCTCATAAATAATTGAAATAAATAAACATTTAATTTGCTGATACTTTATGGCATTTAAACAAATTTACACTTTTGCATAATTCATACTATCTCTTCCCATAAATTATAATGAAGCTATGATTCATAAAATGCTTATCCCTTTGAGGACTTACGGCTGTAGTAGATGAGGAAAACAAAACCAAACCAAACCCTTACTAGGGACACACAAGAAGGAACAGCTTCACACATGAGAGGCTGAACTGGCTTCTAAAATACAAACTTTTGTTTGAGAACTCTGACTCTTATAATCTTCTTATAAACTGAAACTTCTTTTCCATCTTCAAAATGTACATTCTAATGAGTAAAAGGAAGCAATTTTAATCATTAATAGGTAGATAACCATGGCAACATTATAGTTATGCTGCTATAACCAGCATCATTTTCTAACTGAGCTAAGAATAGCATAACATGTTGAGAGTTTTACTTTAAATATGATTTCTAAGACTGGAGGTTGGCAAATGAGAAGGTTTAAATGCCACGTTATAATTGTTCAGCCAAAATTTTACGTTTTCTCACAGATAATGGGAATAAGTTATGGAGGTGTCAATGCTATCTACATCGAGTGTTACTTGGTATATTTCCACCAAATCAGGCTACATCTTAAAGGAACATGTAATATTTTTAGTCAAAATTTTTCCTAGTCAGGATTAAGGAAGTAGCCACTCAGGAAGTGAAGAAGAAATGAAAAAAAAGCCTCAAAATTCTTAATAACTTCTACAAAGTCCTTTTTGTCATATAAGGTAACATTCACAGGTTCCAGGATTGGACATGGATGTCTGGCAGCGGGGGCAGGGGGGAGTTATTCTGTCTACTATATCTACTAATGATTCTAGGTTATCTTCCACTCTATCACTCTCTGCTGTAGTCAGACTCTTCCAATTGTAGAAATTGGAAAAAAAATAGAAACTTATTTTTGATGTATGTGGCAGAGCTTGCATCTAGGTAGGGCCATGAGACTAGTTCTTGCCTGAAGAATGTGAGAAGTGATGAGCCTCATCCAGGCTGAGATGGTCAGACCAAGTGTCTCCCTTTTTCTCTTACCCTTTGTCAGCCGTACAAATGGAGAAAAATCAACACACGACTCCAAGGTGCTGGAAGATGGCGGAGTCACTAGACAGAAGGATCTGAGGTCCCTGAACCATTGTGTAGAGCAGAGCTCACTACCCACCCTTCCTGCACTGTTACATGAGCAAGAAATACTGTATTAAGCTGCTGAGATTTAGGGGTTGTTTGCTTCAGGGATCAGTCTGCTCAGTATGACTAGAGAACTTTGAAAGGCAAGAAATCCCACATTCTTCTGATGGCACAGGCTCAGGAAGTGAGGCTGGCACATGCATCAGAATAGCTTCTCAGAATAGGAACTCATCACTTTCTTCTTTGTCCAGGGAAACATCACAGGGGCTGTGGAGGTCCTGCCCATCCCTGGCTTTTCATGTGTACTTTGGGAGTGTCCTTCCCCAACCCATAATGGACACACCATGTGCCCTGCTGGAATGCCTGACATAGAGCTGAACTTGTTTCTGGTGGATTGTCAAAAAAAGCATTACATGTTGCAAATTAGTAAGTTTAGTTAAGCTGCTACTTAAAACCCATTAGCACTGTCTTTTTACTAGTAAATATGATGCCAGTAAAATAGCTTCATTTCTTTTCTTATTTATGAATGTTTAATCCCTGGATTTACTTTTCTCTTTATATGGTGCAGAGATATGATAAATCCTTTGTGAGACATGGATTATTTTTATGTAACTTCCCTTAATGATATACTTAATATTCAAGAAGAAAAGCAATCAACAACTTTTAATTTAGAATATACGAATTTTTTGACATCTGGTATTTCTGAATAAACCTTAGGAATATATATTCCTATGTATAAATTTTTAAGTAGCCAAAAGATCTTTGTTTTACTTTGAAAATATTTCTTCAAGAAATATAAAATGGGAAGGCAAAGTCATAGAATCATCTGGGTCTTGAATCACCCACCTTGGGCTTAAATTTAAAAAGAAATTATGCTTTCAGTTTTCTCTTAAAAATTCATCTATGCAGGTGTTGCTGAGAATATTTGGAAGAAAGCGACTGACCCACAGGAACATGACATATAGGATAATTTAAAAGTAGTTTTTCTATATAAAAACCATTTCTTGTCTAGTTTTTGGATTTGCAGATACCATCTGCTTGGTTCATAGTAAAAAAGATTTGCAGCTCTAAATCTGAGCATCAGACATAGGGAAGGTCATACCTCATGCAGAACTGGGGATGACAGATGATCTTTGAACAAGGCTGTGAGAGGCAGAGAGGAGCAGGGCAAAGGCAGACAGATGGAAGTAATAGTGCGTGGGTGCTTGACTCCCATCTCTTAGGGGTTTGAATGATATAATCTGTTAGTTTAACTTTTGAATGCAATAGGAAGGCACCTAAGGAATGATTGTTCTTAAGGCTCTGAATATTTTTTCCTAACAACAACAACAACAACAGCAGCCACAACGAAAGTGTTATAGAGAAAACTCATCAGCAAAAACAATACTTTACTTTCTTTCCTCTTCAGAAAGCAAGAAGCAGATAATGAATATTTGCATGCCTGAGTGTGTGTGCAGCTTGGGTATAGAGGGACATATAAATAAATATTATTTTACTAGATAATTATCTAGTGTGTATATTATCAAGAGTATTGGGAATATTCCAATTATTTCTTTCTGCATAACAAATCATAGCTCTGCCCCTAAACTTAGTGGCGTAAAACAACAACAATTTTATTATGCTCATGCTTTCTGTGGGGTCAGGAATTCAAACAGGGCATTACAGGGAAAGCTAGTCTTCCCTTCCTGATGTTGGAGCCTCATCTGGAAAGACTCAAAGGCTGGGTCTGTGTACCTGAGCCCCTACAGGTGGCTTCTCCATAGTGGCCTCAGGGTAGTTGAACTTTTCTGGCAGGTTAGGGTGGTTCCCAAGTGAGATTTCCAGCACACCAGGCAGAAATGGCCTGGTCTTTTATGATTCATCCTCAAAAGTCACATTGTGTCACTTCCTACATATTCTACTTGTCAAAGAAGCCACCCTAGCCGGATTCAAGGATCCCCACCTCTTGTTGAGAGAATGATCAAAGAATTTGTGGCCATGCTTTAAAACTGTCACAGGAGAATTAGATGAAGATGACATCTAAAATCCAAAAAATTATTTATATAAGTTTTTCAGTATTCTAAAGATCAAGTATTTGGATATTAACTCTTTTGTATCTCCCTCAACCCCTGAACCCCCATATTTTGGAGTCCTGAGAATGTCAATTTATTTATTTTTCCTGTGATTCTCTTTCCATTTCTGAGCTTTAGCAAATATCTACAAAGTGACATTAAACATTGTTTCCTCTGTGTTTAACTGATGACAAGTATCCTTAGCAAGATTAGAGGAAGTCTTGCAAGGAAGTTGGACAATGGCATTGATACAGTGTTATAAATGCCATGGAAGAAAAGGGAGGACTATATTGATCTAACTTGAGGAAATCATAGTGTGTGTTGTCTTCTCCTCTATTACTCAGTTTAGCTGCAGAGCTGAGTGTTTGCTCACTGGTATTTTCTTCCCTAGGGACTGGCTTCCACCAGACAGAGAGAGTCACACTGATGGAATGATGGCATCCAGCTGCCTCAACCTCCAAGGCACTATCTGGGTGTGCTTTCCATTTATCTCTGTCTGTCTTCCCTTGTTCGTCTACCTCTTGGTTTCTGTCTACTATTCTAGAAATATTCTTTAACCCTGATCATTGGTTATATTATTCAAAGACTTCAAATCTGCTTGCTTTTCCTGGCTTTGCTTGTGCTTACAGCCAGTTCCCTTGTGTATGTGACAAGTTGGCCAACTCTTCTGAATCCTGGTGTCTCTGCTGTCTTGTCATGAACTGTGATTTCTTCCTGCCCAGCAGCAGAGGCTCACCCTCCCTATAGTCCAATGTGACAGAAAAGAAGAGAATGCTGAAATATTTCCACATTAGTCCTGGCCAGACGGAAGGAAAAAGATGGAGTAGGAGGGTTTTGATCATCAATTTTATTTAGTGCTTTTAAAATTTTAGTTCTAGTATGTATAGGGTCACACAGTCTCTTGTGTTAAGCACTATCTTTCTAAGGAAAAATTCCCAGTCCTACTTTTTTTCTGATTGGTGTGTGAACTGTTATCTTTTGGTTTGTCTATCTGTTTGTTTGTTGTTGTTATCAAACTGGTTGAAATCTTGTTATTGTACTTGTTATTGTAATTGTGTAATTTAATTAAATTTTATGGAAAGTGAATGAAATATGATCACAAAAAGAGTTGTGGCTTCTTGGAAAAATAAATTAAATGCATTAGTTGCTTTATTAAATGATTTATTGTGAGAAATCTGTAAAATAAAGCAAGGGAGAGATAAGTTTGCAAAATTGTAAAATAATTGTAAAAATGTAGAAGGGTTCTGTGTTAAGTTTTCTACCTCATCTGATATTTATCTCATCCTCAATAAATGGTAGCTATTTATTGTTTTGTAGAATAAATAACCAGGTAGACAAAATTAGTACATATTAGGTTCCTTTTTAGTTGTCACTGGACTGACACTTGAAATGGAACTTGGATGGTAGGATAGAGATTGTGTTTAACTTTCATGGTAGGCTGGGCAAGGTGGCTCACATCTGTAGTCCTAGCTCTTTGGGACGCCCTGTACCTGTAGTCCTAGCTACTTACCAAGCTAAGGCCAAAGGATCTCTTGAGCCCAGGAGTTCTAGGCTGCAGTGAACTATGATCATGCTTCTGTATTGCAGCCTAGTCGACAGAGTGAAAACCTGTTTCTTAAAAAAAAAAAAAAAAAGAAAAAGAAAAAAGAAAAAGAAAAAGAAAAAAAGCCAAAACTTTCAAGGCGGGAAAAAAATGTATCTCTAACAAACATCTTCTAATTACCTTCTTATGAGGCTGTGGTAATTTTTCCAAGCTCTGATGGGCACAATCTTTGAGATGATGATTAATTATATATTTGCTTAATATAAATCATTATTATATTAGGAAATTTTTATAATCTAAATACAATTTTTATAATCTTAATATGTTATATTAAGAAATTTTATAATCTAAAATTGAACAAAAACTTTCACATGAGACAGCCTCATTTCTATAGGTTAAATTGTTAATTGACAAGGCGTCCAAGTGATCAAATGGAATGTAATCATGAGAATTGCACAGCACAATGGGGTCTTTCCCAACCACTCTATTTAAAATTGCAATCCTTGCCCCACCCTTCATCCATGATTCTGCCATGCTTTTTTTTTTTGCCATAAAAATCATCACCTTTTTATATACCATATTATGTCCTTATTTATTTTTATTGCCTCTCTTCCCCTACAGTTTAGATTATAAATTCACATACACAAATGAATTTGTGAATGAATAAAAAATGTTATTTACTTATATTAGTGATTAATAGAACTTTCCCATTAGATAAAGCTTGCCTTGAAGTCACCTCAGGTTTGGGTTAAACACACACACACACACACACAAAATCAGGAGGTTGATATAGTAAAAAGGATCAGTGGTGAATACTTATGTCTATTAGGATAGCTCTGAGAATGATATTAGATTCAAGAAACAGAAACCTATCTCAAAATGGCTTAAAAAATATTTATTATTTCACAGAACAAGAAGTTTGAGAAACAGTGTAGCTTCACATTGTCCAATTTAGGAGCCCAGTAAGAACACATGGACTCAGTTTCTCTGAATCTTTCTGTCCTTCCACCCTTAAAATATCAGATTTGTTCTCAAGATTCAAAGTAGCTGCAACAATCCAGGCATCACAACCAAATGCAACGGTGTTCAGGAGAGGAATAGACTGTTTCCCTGTGTTTCCTTTTAAAAGTTAGGAAATATTTTCCTGGAAGCTATTAGTTACCCTCATGCTTCATTGGTTAGAATTGTGTCACATGCCTATAATACTAACCAATTATTGGGGAGGAGAATGAGATCACCAGAGTTGGTGAATTAGGATTCACTCTCTCGCACCAGCCTTATCCTGCAGCACATGGCCATGAGGAGAGGGCTGAAAACTGGAATGAAATGAGTTTCTTTGGAGTAGAAAAGAGGGGGTAGACATAGATGTTTGATAGTGTCTACTACAAAAGTAAATGCACTTATATGTGGAGTTGAGGGTAAATAATTATGGGATTGTTTGACAAAACAAAAATAGTGCTCTAATTCAAATCTAGAAGTCAGCAGAGGGAGGCAGTATGAGAGTAATATTTTCTTTCTCTTTCATAGGAGAGAGTCAATTGACACTGTTGATACTTGAATGTACTTTAAAAAAACAATGAAACCAACTTCTTTAATGGTTTTCATATTTTTCTTTAACCTTAACCAATTAATTCTTTTTCAGAAGAGACATTTGTCTGATTTCATAAGTTCTTTCAATGTCATTTCAGTTTATTTTCCTGCTTTTTAAATTCAAGTAAAATTATGATATTTCTTAAAATATTATTCATATTACAAAATTATTTTCTCTATATATCCATCCAGCTATCTCTCTTTTATTCTTTATGTGTTTATGCACAAATAAATATCTCGAATAAAGTTCATTTAGTGTTAGTGAGACTTATATTTTTAATTGTTTACATTATATATATATATAAAAATATATAGCTACCTTTTTTGTACTCATGTGTAGCTTGAATAATTTGGAATGAGAATCTTTTATTTTTATAAGAATAAAAAAAATTGTTCTAAAAAGTAAAAAAAAGAGAAGTAGACATATAAAATTGTAAGTGTATCTCCATATTTTAAGTCCAATAAGCAAATTATTTTCAAAAATGTGTAGTATAGTCTCATCTTGTAAAGAAAAGGGGGGGGACTATGTTATTAGAAAAATAGAAAAATTCTAGACATTTATATACAAAACAGATAACAATGCTTATCTCTGGGGACAATGCTGGTTTATGGAGACTTTGACTTTGCATAGTTCTATATTATTTGAATTATTCCTCAGTGATTGTACAATTCTAAGTAGAAAATATAATATGTAAATTTAGTAATAAAAATTAATTCACTCCCTGAGTCCTGTTTGTCGGGCTACTGTCCCAAAGCTGTAAGTCCCTGCTTCCCATGTGCCCCTGCAAAAGCCACCATTAGCCTCGGTCATTCTCTGCTGTTTGACACAGTTCCTGACTCACAAACCGTTCTCCATGAGGTTGGAGAAGTGAGTCTCAGGTGCCCCACTTGTGGTAAATACTGTCTCACTTTATTGTTGCTGAGGCTGATTTGATGGGAGGCCAATGATGCGGCTCTGTCCTGTGTAGACTCCCCAGTCTGCCATCCTTGTGCTCTATCAGTAGGTATCTTGGCAGTAGGCTACTGTGGCTGCATTCCAAATGGTGACCCTGAATCATTATTGTAAAGTTAATAATAAAATTATTACCTCACATCTCAAGTCCTGAGGGTAACACAGAAATGCACAAGCAGATGGAATTTCTTATAGCTGAGCATATCAGGTCTTAATATCTGGGGATTTTTAGGCCTCAGTTCCCTAAAGTAAGTGGACTTTAAGTCCAGTCTTTCCCTGGCACTGTTAACTTTACCTCTCCTTAGTTGGTCTGGAAGATTAAATTTTCAATGGAAAATGTTTTTCTAAATGCTTAAACATGTTAGATTTGAGAGTCATAGAGTATCAGCTTTAAGAGCACTAGGCACACATTTTTAACTTTTTTCTGATCAATGAATATACACAAAAAGACAAAACAAAGCACATGCCACCACCAAGACACTTTCAGACAAGTTGTTGCCATATCTTGGTGGCATTTTACTAACTATAATGATGAGGGAATTGCATTGAGAATACTGGCCTTCATGAAACAGAGAACAAAGAAACTGCAGTGAAAATAGGATTTGATCCCACCTGTTATTAGTTTCCTACGGCTGCCATAATGAAATACCACAAACTGGGTGGCTTAAAACAACATAAAGTTATTCTTTCATAATTCTGGAGGATAGAAGTCTGAAATCATGGTGTTAGCAAGGCCATGTGCCCTCCAAAGTTTCTAGGGAAGAATCGTACTGTGCCTTTGCCTAGTTTCTGGTAGCTTCTGGCAATATTTGGCACATGGTTTGTAGATGCAGCACTCCAATCTTTGCCTCTGTCTTCACATGACTTTCTTCCCTGCGTGCGTATCTCTGTACCTCCCCTCCTCGTCTTATAAGGACAGCAGTCATTGGATTTAGGGCTCACACTAATCCAGAATAACTTCTTCTTAACTTCTGTAAAGACTCTATTTCTGAATATGGTCACATTCACAGGTACCAGCGACTAGGACTTGAACTTGGACACAATTCAACCCACTATGCCACCTGAAACCAATAGAACTATACTGAATGAATGCATATTAGGTCTTGTATTAGGCAGCTTTCACTAAGTAAGGAAGTGGTAACAAACCACCCTTGGATTCTCAGTGGTCTTCAATAATCAAATTTGTTGATGGCTAATACTACATGTCAACTATGGGTCTACAAAGATCTGAAGACTTTGCTCCACATGTCTTCTTCATTCTTGGATTCGGGATGAAAAAGAAATTGTGATTTAGGACATTGTTTTGGGTTGAATTATGACCCCCCCCAAATTCACATAGTCAAGTCCTAATCCTTAGTAACTAAAAATGTGACCTTATTTGGAAATAGAGTGATTGCAGATATAATTAGGTAAAATGGGCCCTAATCCTATATGACAGATGTCTTTATGTAATATAAAGGGGACATTTGGTCACAGAGACAGACACACATAGAGGGAAGACTATGTGAGGAGACACAGGGAGAAGATGGCTATCTACAAACCAAGGAGAGGCCTGGACAAATTCTTTCCTGATAGCCCTCAGAAGGAACCAATACTGTTGACACCTTGATTTTGGACTTCTAGCCTCAAGAACTGTGAGGCAAAAAAATTCCTGTTGTTTAAGCCACTAGGTTTGTGGTACCTTCTTACAGAAGCTCTAGGAAATGAATACAGACATGCCAGTCTCATGGCAGAGGGAAAAGAGTATGTATATGGAAATATTCTGTTGGTTTAAAGCTTCTGCTCAGAACTAGCTTACATAATTTCCTTTCACTTTTCCCTGGCCAAACCTAACAATGGGGTGACTCAGACTGGAATCTGGAGGAATCACAAATGCACAGGTCTGCTGAATGCTGGGGAACAGGGAGGATAGGGCCTGGACAGAGAAGCAGAAGGAAATTTCCCCCAGTCCTTAGGGGCTTCAGTAGAGAAAGCCCTGCTAGAGGGGACCTGTAATAGACACAGTCTCAGTCTCCAACATTGGACATGAAGGTGAACTGAGTCTTATGTAAAGCTGCATCCATCCGAGTCAGCTCAATTCCTGGTTAGAACCAGGTGATGGGACCCTCACTTTATTTGCTGGAGAGAGGAAAGGCAAACTCTCTCTGAAGAAGGGGGGGGGTAATGTTGACATCATTCTCTACTATTCTTTTACATACACGGCCTTGAATAAGAGAGCGAGAGAGACAGACAGACAGACATGCAATGAAGCAGAAAAATGTGGTCATAAGCAAAAGCAAATATAATTAATCAGGTATTAGATTTGGAGCTAGACAGAGTTTTGCTCCATCTGGGTTAAATCAGTGTCCCTGCAGGTAACTGAGTTTGTGACCTACCCCTTCACTAGAGTGCAAGGCTTATGTTCAATGTATAATAGGAAAAAGGAAAATAATATAATTTAAAATTTCAGGGGATAATTATGCTTCTAATCATGTGCTTTGAAATAATCAGAACAAAAAGAAAATTGAATAAAACTCTTTAGCATCTCTAATACCCATTAGTTAATTTATTTGTTCAACAAATATGTGCTAGACATTGCACTAAGTGTTAGACATTATGAAATGAATAAGACAGACCCAGTTTATGTCCCAATGGAGTTTAGAGTACAACAGGCAAAACCATTAACTAAGTAATGAAGTTCTGCTGGCAGCTCCTCCCCTGTCCCATCTATGAGGTTCTCACAGGCTGGATGAATAGATAGAAAAACATAAGCCAAGTATCTTCTGTCTCCAGGAAACACATCTAATCCACAAAGACTCATTCAGAATCAGGTGAAGGGATGGAAAACAATATTCCATGCAAATGGAAACCAAAGGAAAGCTGGTGTGGCAGTTCTCATGTCAGATAACATAGACCTCAAATCAACAAAAGTAACAAAAAAGATGATCATTATATAATATTAAAAGGAACAATTCAATAAGAAGGCATAACAATCATAAATATGAATGCACTTAACACAGGTGTGCCCAGATTTATAAAGCAAATCCTACTTGATCTAAACAAAATGATAAACAGCAGCACCATATTATCTGGAGACTTCAACAACCTCTGACAGAACTGGACAGATCCTCCAAACAGAAAATAAACAAAGAAACAATGGACTTAAACAGAACTCTAGAACAAATGGGCCTAACAGACATTTATAGAACATTCTACCCCAAAACCACTGAATATATGCTCTTCTCATCAGCTCATAGAACATTCTCTAAGACTGATCACATCTTAGGTCACAAAACATCTCTTAACAAATTTTAAAAAGTATAAATTATACCATGCATCTTCTCAGACCACAGTGGAATAAAAGTAGAAATCAACTCCAACAGAAACAATCATCTCTACACAAGGCATGGAAACTAAACAACCTACTGATGAATGATTATTGGGTCAAGGAGGAAATTAAGAGGGAAATCAAAAGATTCTTTGAACTAAATGATAAAGGGCATAAAAGTTAACAAAAATCTGTGGGATACAGCTAAAGCAGTCCTGAGAGGAAAATTTGTAGCTTTAAATGCCTACATCTAAAAGATAGGAAAATCACAAATCAACAATCTAATGAATCATCTCAAGGAACTAAAAAGGAAAAGCAAACCAATCCCAAACCTGGCAGAAGAAAAGAAATAACCAAGATTAGAGCAGAACTAAATGAAATTGATAACAAAAGAATTATACAGAAGATTAATGAAATAAAAAGTTAGTTCTTTAAAAACAAAATCGACAGACCTCTTGCTAGATTAATGAGAAGCAGAAAAGAAAGGACTCTAATAAGCTCAAGCAGGAATGAAAAAGGAGAAATCACAACCAATACCATGGAAATACAAAATATCATCTCTGAATAGCCTCCCTAGGTTCAATCAGGAAGAAACAGAATCCCTGAACAGACCAATATCAAGTACTGAAATTGAAGCAGCAATAAAAAATCTACCAACAAAAAAAAGTCCAGGACCAGATGGTTTCACACCTGAATTTTACTAGACCTACAAAGTAGAACTGGCACATATCCTGTAGAAATTATTCCATAACATCGAGAAGTAATGAATCCTCCCAACACATTTTATGAAGCCAATATCACATTGATACCAAAGCCAGGAAAGGACTCAACAAAAAAGAAAACTACAGACCAATATCCCTTATGAATATAGAAGCAAAAATTATCAATAAAATACCAGCAAGCTGTATTCAGCTGCACATCAAAAAAATAATCCACTATGGCCAAGTGGGCTTCATCCCAGAGAAGCAAGGATGGTTCAACATATGCAAATCTACAAATGTAATTCACCACATAAATAGAAGTAAAAACAAAGACCATATGATCCTATCAATAGATGCCGAAAAAATATTTGACAAAATTCAGCACCCTATTAAGATAAGGATGCTTAACAAAATAGACATAGATGGGACTTACCTCAAAATTATAAAAGCTGTATATGACAAACCCACAGCAAACATCATACTGAATGGGGAAAAATTGAAAGCATTCCCACTTAGAACTAGAAGCAGATAAGGTTGCCCACTATCACCACTTCCATTCAACATAGTGCTGGAAATCCTAGCCAGAGTAATCAGTCAAGAGAAGGAAATCAAGGGTATCCAAATGGGGGCAGAAGTGGTCAAATTATTGCTCTTTGCTGATGATATGATCTTATATCTAGCAAATCCCAAAGAGTCTGCCAAGGGACTCCTGAAATTGATAAACAAATTCAGCAAAGTCTCAGGTTACAAATTCAATAAACACAAATCAGTAGCATTCATATATGCCAACAATAGATAAACTGAGAACTGAATCAAAGACTCAATATCTTTCATAACAGCAACAAAGAAAATAAAATACCTAGGAATATATTTAACTAAGGAGGTGAAAGCTCTTTATAGGGAGAACTACAAAACACTGAAGAAGGAAATAGCAGAGGACATACACAGATGGAAAAACATATCATGCTCATGGATTGGCAGAATCAACATTGTTAAAATATCTATACTACCCAAAGTGATCTACAGATTCAATGCAATCCCCATTAAAATACCAATATCATTTTTTACAGGTCTAGAAAAAAGTAATTCTACACTTCATATGGAACCAGAAAAGACACTGTATAGCCAGGGCAACCTTAAGCACAAAGAACAAATTGAGACACACCAGTTTACCAGACTTCAAGCTATACTACAAGGATATGGTAACCAAAACAGCATGGCACTGGCACAAGTACAGAGACCTAGACCAATGGATCAAAACAGAGAACTCAGATATAAAACCATCCTCATATTGCCCTCTGATCTTTGACAAAGTAGACAAAAACATACCCTGGGGAACGAAGCCCTAGTCAATAAATGGTGCTGGGAAAATTGGATAGCCACATGTAGAAGACTGAAACAGGATCTGCACTTCTCCCCTCTCACAAAAATCAACATACGATGGACAACAGACTTAAACCTAACATGAAACTATAAGAATTCTAGGAGAAAATGTTGGAAAAACTCTTATAGGCATCAGCCTTGGCAAAGAATTTATGAAGAAGAAGACCCCCCAAAGCAATCACAGCAACAACAAAAATAAATAAATGGGATCTGATCAAATTAAAAAGCTTCTACACAGCCAAGGAAACTATCCATAGAGTGAATGAACAACCTACAGAATGGGAGAAAATATTTGCATGCTATATATCTGATAAAGGGCTGATAACCAGAATCTCCAAAGAACTCAAGCAAATAAGCAAGAAAAATATCAAAGAACCCCATTAAAAAGTGGCCAAAAGACATGAACAGAAATTTTCAAAAGGAAATAGACTAATGGCCAATAAATACATGAAATAATGCTCAAAGTCTCTAATCATCAGGGAAGTGCAAATCAAAACCACAATGAGATATCACTTTACCCCACTGAGAATGGCTTTTACCAAAAAGTCCCAAAACAACAAATGCTGGCATGGGTGCAGACAGAAAGGAACACCATACACTGTTGGTGGGACTGCAAACTTGTGCAACCTCTGTGGAAAGTAGTATAGTAGTATGGAGATACCTCAAAGAACTAAAAGTAGACCTACCATTTGATCCAGCAATCCCACTACTGGATATTTACCCAAAGGAAAAAAAGACATTTTATAGAAAAGACACCTGCACTTGAATGTTTATAGCAGCACAATTCGCAATTGCAGAGATGTGGAAACAATCCAGGTGCCCGTCAATACATGAGTGGATTAATAAAATGTGGTATATGTATACCATGGAGTACTACTCAGCCATAAAAAATGGTGAACTAATACCTGTTGTATTAACCTGGATGGAACTGTATACCATTCTTCTAAGTGAAGTATCACAAGAATGGGAAAACAAATACCACATGTACTCACCATTAAATTGGAACTAACCAATCAACACATATGTGCACATATGGAAATAACACTCATCGGAAATCAAGCAGGTGGGAGGGGGGTGGAGGTGATGGGTAACTTCAAACCTAAAGGGTACAATGAACACTATCTGGATGATGGGCACACTTATAACTTTGACTCAAACAGTACAAAAACATTTATGTAACCAAAATGTTTGTACCCCTATAATATTCTGAAATAAAATTAAAAAAAAAACTTAAGAGACCAAAAATAATAAAAATAAAAATAAAATTTCAGGCAGTAATTTTGCTGGGACATGGCATTACAAGCAAATACACAAACATAAGATGTATAAAATAGGCTGCTACTATGCAGAATATTTTATTCACTTTTTTTTCTGTTCAACAATATACTTTCAATTTTGCCCATTGCAACGTGTGTGTGTATGTATTATTAATTACTATTAATACTACTACTACTAATACTATTATTATTAATACTTGGATAGTGCTGTATAGTAAAATATGGTATATACCCTAAAAAAAACCCAGAATATCTTTCTTGAATACTAGTGTGTGCAAGGCACTGTGCTAGGCATGTTGTTCTGAACTAGATTTGGGTTTCCACCTCATGGAAAATTATCTTGTGTAGTTGCTGTATATGGATGAATGTAAATACTTGAGTTGGCTTCATCTAAATAATCTAGACCAATAAAAATTCCATAAATCCAAGGGAAAAAAAGGGGGTGGGTGGGAAGTAAGTAATGAAAATCAAGGCAAAATGCTAGAATAAAAAAAAAAAATAGAGAAAGCTAAGACCAAAAATGGTGCTTCTGGGCCGGCAGTGCTATAGTGAGGGTGGGGTCCATCTGGTGCACATCAGTCTCTCAGGTCAGTGGGCCTTTGGGTCCTTTGCCACAGAGGCTGTGGCCCCTACCTCTTCCTATGAAATTGCTTTTACTTATGAAAACTGACTCCTAGGAAAGGTTTCTCCCTCAAAGCCCTAATTTTTTCAGCTGGAGAATCCCGTCAGAATATTTCTGAATAGAAATTTGCCTCAAGAGGCCTGGTGAGGACCAATAATCCTTCTGCCTCTGTTCCCCAAAGCACTTTTCCTCAGCTTTTAGATGTCGGAGGCCTTGGCTAGTTTTACTCTCTGTTATTTCTGGCTGAAGTGGGATACTTTTCTATTAGCATATCTTTATTCTCTTTTCTGACCCTGCTCTTTCTGGAAGTCTCTGTTGTGTCTAACAGTTTATTCTGTTATGTTAGTATGTTAGTATCTTTACTCCTCTAAACCTAACAATAGTGATAATAATGGCAACAGATGACACTTACAGAGCTCTTCCCAAGGGTGCTCTCCAAGGTGCTGCTCCAAGGGCTCATTTTATCCACACAACACCTGGGTACAATGCTCCTTTATTATTATTTTATTATATATAATATTGTTTATTAATATTATTATATTCTCCTCATTATTGATCTATCCTGGCCTTCAAAATCATATGTTTCCTTTAATATTCACATAATTCATTTCCCCACATCTTACCCTTTCTCCTGAGGAAATCTTTTCCATCCTCCAGTTTAATCAGCCTGCCATTCTTGATTTATTTTCATGCTTCCAGTACTCCTGTTGGGAGAGTAAGACTGAACTAATTTAAAAGAAAAAACAACACCAACAACTCTCAATTCCTCCTGAGCAAACCTGATTCCTAGAGGCAGAGTGTTCCAAGTATAGGCCTTTTAAATCACCTTCTTTCTTGGTTCTGCAATATTTCATTGAGCCCAAGAAGGTGGCATTTGTCTCTATATTAAAGGTCCTATTCCTGTTTATTTATTTATTAATGAAATAAACCACTCTTCTATGAGTTTAGGCACAATTCAGGCCTTATAAAAATTTTTAAACCATTTCAGAACTGATGCAATTAACAAATCCAGAGCCAATTTGGGATTATATTGCAGGTAGATTTTTAAGAGGTTTTGGACAAGCCACTGTATCTAAGCTTGGGGCCTCCATTACTTCCTACTTTTCATAAATGAAGTTCAATATGGCATAAAACATTGCAGAATTTGGAGAACTTTATCCCATTCTCCACCTAGGCCTCACATTAACAAGTTAAAGCTAAAAATCCACACCCTATTTTTCTGTAGTTCCTACAGAACATAGTTGTAATTTAAGATTTGATCTAATTGAAAAAACAATACAAACAAAATAAAACAAAACAAAAACCCAAGTGAAAGCACCAAATAATTTACATGACCCCCAAATATCTAAGAAGCCTGACATGGAAAGACTTTTCTCTGTAATCAAATCATCTGCTTACTATGGCCCCACAGTCCCCCTGTATCTGCTGAGGTTCCCCCACCCCACAAACTGCATTTATATGCCAAGGCTGGTACCTGTGTAGTTTTACTTTTAAGCAACAGCAGTATGCACTCTGAGGCCTACATCTTTGCTGATGCCCAGAAGCCTGGGAAACTGAGGTATGCAGAGACCAAGGCACCCTGTGCTTTTGCTGAGGCCTGCTTGCATTTTCCTAAACTCAGTGAAGGTGTGCAAAACAGCTATTTGCCTGTGAACAAAGTTGCCGTCAGCTTTAGTGACATGTCAAGGAAAAACAAATCCATGCAGCTTTAATCTCCCTACCCCCTGCTGCAATGTCCCAAATCTTTTATTATTACTTTGTCCCTCGAATTCAGCTTTGTATCTTTTTCTCAAGTTTCAAACAGATTTTGGAGTTTAAGGATGCCCAATGAGTGACACTCTTGCTTTCTCTAGCCAAGATTTGAACCAATTGGAACAGACAAAGAAGAGGCAGGTTGAAAGGAAAATATTACCTCTATTGTGGATGAAGGATTTTGGGTGACATCTGTAGGTGGCAATAGGAGGCTTTCTAACTTTGAATGCTAGAATTTGGCACACCTGCAAACTGAGTCCCAGGCAGCCCTGGAAATCTCAGGCCTCCCAAGTCAAGCTATCCCTTTAAAACTTGCAGCAAAGAAGAGCACAATGAGGCAATTGCTTATAGTATCTATAATGGAGGGACAGAGATGCTGGGGAAAGAGTTAAGCTGTGTTTGTCTAGTTTCTTATCCCAAACTCACCAGCCAGACATTCCTCATCCTTGGGGTGGGGGAGGGACCATGGGTTGAGAGAGCCAGGGTGTCAGGTGGTAGAGCTGTATCCACACAGAGGGAACTAACAAGAGTGGGAAGGGGCGTGCCCACACTTACAGTTCAGTAAGGAAAACACTAGTCACGGTGCTAATTAGGCAAAGGATGAAAGAAAATAAGGCAAAAGACATAGTTAACAGAAGAAATCCAAAGTATAAATAAGTAGCTGAAAAACTGTTCAACTCCACTTGTAATCAGATAATTGAAAATCAAAATAACAATACTGTTTATCCACTGGAGTAGTAGAGTTATAAAATTTCTAGAAAGAATTTCAATCAAGATCCTTAATGTGTTTTAATACATTAAGTTCAGTTCTGGAAATATAGCCAAAGTAAATGGTGATAATGTGGACAAATATTTAAGCACAAAGATGTTTCTTAGTGTGTAATTTATCCCAGCCAAAAATGTGATAATAACCTCAATATTCAACTGTGGGATATAGGTGAATTAATTCTAATGATGGAATATTATGTAGATATTAACATTAATCTTGAATAAAATTTAACAACTTGGAGCAATGCTCATGATTAAAGTTTAAATTAAAAAATCAAGATACAAATCTATGTATGTATATATATAAAACAAAGCAAATTTAGTTAAACATCCATCTGTATGCCTAGAAAAACATATATAAAGAAATATATAAAGAATAAACCCTGGTTTGTTTAACTTCTATTTTTCTCTTTATACTTTCATATATGTAATTTTACATAAGTTACTATGTAATTGTTAATTATATTTAAATCACTAATTTTATACAAATTAATTTTATATAAGTAATTTTCTGCAAGTATATATTACTCCTTTACAATTAGAAAAACATAAGCATTTAAAATATCACAAATTTTAACACAGGTTAGCCCACAGTCATCAACCACACTCCATAAAGCAGGAACCACAAGGAGTAGGAGGCTTTGGGGGAGCAGCAGTCAGAAGAACCATAGAGCAGAAATGAAATGAACTGAAGGATGATTCAGCACCAAATGGTACCACTTGGCCATCAGCAACATTGTAATTGTAGTGAATATTCATTTAATTCTTTCTGTATCCCGCACAAAGTCTTCAGACCCTTACATGAATTAACTTATTAAATCCTCACAACAAGTCTATGTGGGAGGTACTGTTTTGTTATTTTCATTTTATAGTTGATAAAACTACTAAGGCAGAGAGAGGTTAGTTAAGCTGTCTGAGTTTTGACTGCCAGTGAGTGCAGAGGGCAGGGTCTGATTCAGGGCAATCAGATCCTTAGAGTCTGGGCTTTTAATCCTGATGTTATACTGCCTTTGTGCTGGCATTTGTTCCCCTGTGTTATGGTCCAGGAAGGGACTTTTAATACACTGGGTGCTCTTGATTCTTTTTTTTTAATTTTTTTATTTTTTATTTCAGAATATTATGGGGATACAACACTTTGGGTATATATATTGCCCATGCACTGCCCATGTCAGAGTACACTGGGTGCTCTTGTAGGTACTTTCAATACAACCACCCCTTTATTACCTTATTAATAGTGTGGTCCCCAGAAGTTTGATAAAAGTCAACTCTAGGATATTAGAATCTAAATTGCATGTTTTTACTACCTCATCATGCAGAATGCCAGAATAACAATACTTTTAATTGTTATTAAAAGAATGAATTTTCTCTTAAGAAGAAGAGTTAAACTAAGAGGCCAGCTTTGCTCTCTGTCTGGTATAGCATCTTGCTGATTATGAAAGACTTAATATTTTGATTCATCATGAACCGTTTGTGTTTTATTTTCAAGGTGGGTTAAGAAATAATGATGTAACCTAATTAGAAGACCAAATTACATTATTTTAAATTTTTAAAAATATTATTATTTAGGTGGATTGTGAAGATTGTTTAGAGAGAATTGGACTAAAAAAAACAACTTCCAAAGTTGAAGGAGCATATATCCCCACCTACCTCATAACCCCCCCAAAAAAAAAAAATTGGCCATCAGATTTTGTAAGTAATATCTATAGATTAAAATAACACAATGATTAATGATTCTGTTCATCAGCAAGCTAAAACATAAGAAAAATAAAATAACACAATGAAAAAAATATTAACTCTTTCAGCATACTGAGCTTTCATATACCCCTTACTAAAGGTACCTAAATATGCTATTCAAATGCAGTCTGAAAATAAAGGAAGGTCCTTTCTTTGTGCCATGGTAGGAATCAACTTTAGGAAGCCCTAAAAGCACTGTCAATACAGAATGAGTTGAGAATAATTTGAAAAGCAAAATAAATGACAGCCCATTACTCTCCCTAATTAAAACAAATTAATTACAGCAATTTGCTGACAGAAATACTGTTGTACAAGGCAGGTGAATATAATCTATTTAAATAGCTCATTGATTGCAAAAGAAATTTAGATCATATGAAATTTCATTAGGGAGCACTAGATGCTTAAAATCTTTTTTACCATTGATAACTTCATACTGTGTTCTCATAGTACCTCGTATTTTTTTTTCAAAATTTTTGCTTTAGTAAAAATTATAGAGTTTAAATGCAATCCATGAACCAACTCTTGTGTTACATGAGGTCTCCCCCCCATCCTTTTTAGTGGTGTCAGTTACCAGCCATTTAGAGAAAGAAAATAATTTTCATGATGCACTAAATGATTTTCTTTATTCTCAATCTAGAAAAGTAGCCTGTTACTAAATCAACATTTTCATGAGAAAATTTTAATTTTTAAGATACCATCTTAGACAACTTGCAAATGGAAATTAGGGAGGACAGAGCAGTGAAATGAATAGATGATTAAAGATCAGACTGGAATAAATCCTTTCCACCAGACACCAATGTGGAGAGATGATGATATCAAGGACCAGTTGATGCTGCCCAATGCCTCCCTCTCGACCCACAGCCCATCAAAGCATGGATGCAACTCTAGGGAAATTGAGGTTAAGTTTCTGCTCCTTGGAGGAATAGAGGCTAAAAAGAATAAAGTTTCAGAAAAAATAAAGTTTACATTTTTTTAAATATGTAAGTTTGTAGACCACTGAGGGAGAGAGGAATAGAAAGACAATAAACAGATTTTACACACATGTGCACACACAAACACACAAGGGTATAATGCTACAGAATTTCAGGAGATATCTTCTGAATTATGTGAGCAAGAAAGGCCTGTCTGAGAAGGTGATATTTAAGATGAAAATTGAAGGATGCATTGAAATACAGTCATGCATTGCTTAATGATGGGGATGCATTCTCAGAAATACATCCTTAGGTGGTTTCATCGTTGTATGAACATGATAGAGTATACTTACACAAACCTAGACACTATAGCCTATTACACACCAGGTTATATGTTCTAGCCTATTCCTCCTAGGCTACAAACCTGTTCAGCATGTTACTATACTGAACACTGTAGGCAATTGTCACATGATGGTAAGTATTTGTGTGTCTAAACATACCTAAACATAGAAAAGGTACGGTAAAAATACGGTATTATAATCTCATGGGACCACTGTTGTATATGCAGTCTGTCATTGACCAAAACGTCATTGCTTAGCACATAACTGTATGTCATAAAAATTTTAAAAGAAAGAGCATTCTAGACAGTAGCTACAGCACAGGAAAAGACCTGAGGTGGAAGAGAGCTTGTGCTCGGGGGAATCTGCAAGGTACCTGTGTGAGTATGTTTGTCTGTATCACAGTGAAAGAGGATGTCAGTTATGCAAGTAGAATAGGTAAATAGGAAATACATTTCCTTTCCCAGAATACCCCACCCATCTACAGCACTGGAGAGGTAAATTTAACTTAACTAGACACCTGACATAACCTCAGTCAATAAGATTCTTTCTCTTGGAAATTTAGAATTGGGACACAGAGTCTGAGGCAGTCAGGGACAGTGGGGAGCTGAGCAGCACTGTTACATTGTGTGGCCAGTGTCAGTATCAGGGTGAGTCAGAGCCACATAGAACCCAAGGTCACTGGGAGCTAGAAACAGGAGTTTTCAAGAAAAGGATTTTTTTGTTGGTTTTTTTTTTTGTTTTTGCAGAGAGGACAAAGGAGCAGATGCTCAAAAAGAAGTAGAAATGAAAGGACACGTTGACTCAGAGACTGACCATCAGAGAAAGTATTAAAGCTGCCCAAAGATTTCCCAGTTTTTGTGTTCGGGCTGTTCACACCCCATGCAGTCTATGGTGGATTCCCACTTCCCTGTTTTTGTCTGCTCAGCACTTACTTATCTCTTCCCCAACTTATGAACTCTTGTGGGGCTATTAATTATAGTGTCCCTCTGGCCCTTTGGTCCAAGGATGGGCTTGTGGCCCAGCGAGAATTCCCCCCAGATTTGGTATATGAATAGTAGGAAAAAAATGGGTTTTCTTGCTTTTAAACCATGAACTATAAAGGACTTAGGTTTCCAAAGGAGCTCTTTTCTTCCATGTGTTGAGAGGTTGCCTATGGTAGAAGGATGAGGCCAAATACAAACAGAAGCATCGACAAGCCAGGCTGAGTGGTGGAGAGAGAGACAGAGAGCCCTGACAACACCGTTAGCGCTCTTAGATTCAACACACATTGACAAAATCTCACCCTCTACTTGCTCTTTTGAGGCAACCTCTGTTCTTTGCAAATAAATTGTCCTTAATGAGATACTCTGTGATCATTTAATCGATTTTTTCCTTCCACGGATAGGAAAGTTAAGGCTCAGAGTGGCTAAATGACTTCCGCATGACACCCATTATTATGACTTGTGGCCTCCTAACCACAAATGCAGGGCCTTTCCTCATCTCCCTGGACCTTCAGAGAGTGCTTTACAAAAAGTGCCTCGTTAGTGATAATTTTTCACAAATAAAATGCTGTTTAAAAACAGATTATACACTGTAAGAAAGATACTAGGACTTTACAAGATAAAAATGCCCCAGATCAACAGAAAATTAAGTTAAAAAACATATGCAAAGTAATTCCTCAGTATCCATGGAATATTTGTTCCAGGATTCCTGTGGATGCTCAAGTCCCTGATATAAAATGGCATGGTATTTACACATAACCTGCACACATTCTCATGTATGGTTTAAATCAGCAGTCCCCAAACTTTGTGGCACCAGGGACCGGTTTCATGAAGACAATTTTTCCATGGACCTGGGGCATGGGGGATGGTTTCAGGATGATTCAAGCAAGTTACATTTATTGTGCACTCAAACCTGTCTGCTAATGATAATCTATATTTGCAGCTGCTCCCCAGCACCAGCATCAATGCCTCAGCTCCACCTCAGATCATTAGGCATTAGATTCTCATAAGGAGCTCGCAAGCCAGATCCCTTGCATGTGCAGTTTATAGTAGGATTTGTGCTCCTATGACAATCTAATGCGGCTGCTGATCTAACAGGAGGTGGAGCTTATGCAGTGATGTGAGTGATAGGGAGCGGCTGTAAACACAGATGAAGCTTTGCATGCTCGTCTGCCACTCAACCTCTTGCAGTACAGCCTGGTTCTTAACAGGCCACAGACTGGTACCAGTCCTTGGCCTGGGGATTGGGGACTGCAGCTTTAAATCATCTCTACATTACTTATAATACCTAATACAATGTAAATCCTATGTAAATAGTTGTTCTACTTAATTTTTTATTTATATTATTTTTTATTGTTGTATTGTTAGTTTTTATATATTTTTTCCAAGTATTTTCCATCTCCTGTTGGTTGAGTCTTTGGCTGCAGAACTGGAGAATATGGAGGGCTGACTGTAGTTAGTAAATTCATAGATAAGTATAAATCTCATTAGAATGAAATAAATGCAAGTCAAAAATAAAAAGATATAATGTCTTAGTATTAAACTAATTTTTCCCTGAAATTAACAATATCTAATATTAGAAGCAGTATGTTCAAAGTTTATTGTTGTTCCAGGAGACCTTGGTTAAATTTCTTTTTTAGGTTTGAAGCCTTCTTAATACCCACAGTATTTATTTTCTCTCTTTCTTGGGAACAGAAAATTTATGACCTTTGTTATTGTTCTTAATTAGCTTCCACAAAGACTTCAATGCATCTTTCTTGGAAAGAAATTTTGCATCATGGCAACAATAAGCATTCAAACTTAGTAATGCTTGCAACCTTCCATTGAGAAAGCATTACTCAAAATATTTGCCAGTTTGTGGTAATGATACCCCAGGTGACA
Organism: Daubentonia madagascariensis; assembly: GCA_023783475.1. NCBI lineage: Eukaryota > Metazoa > Chordata > Mammalia > Primates > Daubentoniidae > Daubentonia > Daubentonia madagascariensis. The sequence goes on along the minus strand of JAKFHU010002080.1, from coordinate 42,577,027 downwards.
TGCTGTCTTTGCTGTCAATCACATTTCCTAGGAAAATTTTAAGGGATAGAAAAAAATCCTCTAGCTTATAAATTGAACCTCGATTTTGAGGGTCCAGTTATATTGAATGTACAAAAAAGAAAGAAATTTAATAACCAGACAGCTTAAATCACTGTAGCAATATTTGCATGCTGTGTAATATTGTTTTGCATAGAGAACAAAGGGACTGCTAAATAACTCTTTGATTGTTTTTTGAAATACTTGCACTTTAAAAATAATGTGCTTCATTGTATATTTTTCAAAAAGCAGTTATTAGGCCTGGTGTAAACAGTGATCCTGTTTTGGCAGGCATGCAAAAGCACCATCTTTTGAAAAAATTTTTTCTATGTATCAATAACTAAAATAATCTTGGCCAGGAATCTATCAAAAATTAGTAGAAATTTTTGGAAAATTTAAACAGATCAATTTGTCCATTGCGGTAATATTTATAATGATGAACAATATCTACTAAGATTCAGGCTCTGTGCTAAGAACTTTGCAAGTGCTACTGTGTACTATAAGGTCAGCACCATATTATTCTCATTTTGTAGATAAGGAAACTAAGGGTTACAGAGGTTGTATTAGCCATGGTTCTCCACAGAAACAGTACCAATAGGATGACATAAATAAATAAACATATATACACTAAGAGAGAGAGAGAGATTTTAAAAAATTGGTTCACATGATTGTGAGGCAGGCTAGTCCAAAATCTGTAGATAGGATAGGCCAGCAGACTGAAGTCTGAAGACAGTTTGCTGGCAGAATTCCCTCTGTGCATGCTTGAGTACTAATCTCTTCTTATGGGGACACCAGTCATTTTGGTTTAGTATCTACCCCAGTGGTCTTATTTTACATGTATTACTTCTTTAAACATCTTATCTACAAATACAATCACATAATGAGCTACTTAGGGTTAGGAATTCAGCATATGAATTGTTTTGTGTGTGAGTGGGGAGACATACAATTCAGTCCATAGCAGACATTCATTCATTTGTTCAACAAATAGTGATTGAGTACCTACCCTGTGTCTTTTTGTATGAGGTGCAGGAGAAAGATTGAGTAGCATATTTAATATTGTGGAGATAATTAGTGGTGGAAACAAGTTTGTTTGATATTGCTGTTGAACATTAGCATATACTCTTAACCATTCTAATGTCTTATAATAGCAAAAGTCTAAAAACAAGTTCATAGTTGAGTGTTGTATAATCTTTTGTTGGAATTTATGTAAGTTAAAAAGGCTGATTGTGAAGGTAAGAAATGTAGGAAACTGCTTTTGGTAGAAATAGAAAATTCAGGTTATATATATTTATATTTATATATTGGGACTGCCTTTGTGTAAAATTGCATAGGAAAAAAAAGAATAAAAGGAAATACATCAAAATACTAATAGTGGTTTTATTGGAGCAGAAAGTACTCTCAGTGTTTATTTTGTTTCTTTATTTTCAAAATTTTTCTCATATACTTTTCAAAAAAATCCTAAAAATGTAAAAAAGAAAAGATGATTATTTTTATTACTTTACAAGACTCTTAAGATTGAATAAATAACTTGACATGATAAAATCTCTTTTTGAACATACTGATAAATCAAAGAGTCGTTAGCATTAGAACTGTAATATGAACACCAGTGAATAATTTAATGATATTAACAGCTGTCTGTGTTACAAGCTGACAAGACTCACTGTCATCAGTATCTAAGTGATCTAATGATGTTGTTGACCGAAAGCTCATTTATTTTGTTCTTTAGCTCCTTCTACTTTAAATGCACCTTATTGCTTTAATGAATCCAAAAAGCCCACAGTACTTTTTGAAATTATTTTTTATATTTCTTTCACTTTTAATTATGGAAGCCTAATGGGGTCTTTGGGAATTTATGGAGTGGTTAAATGAAAAAAAGGGATATATTTTTCTGACTCCCATAAATTTATTTATGTTACTTTTTTTGCAATGGCTAATTAATCTTGTTTGGTAGTTTAGGTACAAAGCATATATCTTTCCAAACATTAACTATTTTCATAGTCCTCCTCCAGGTTTTTTTCAGATTAAATTATAGTCTGTTCCAGCCAAGTTAAAAACAGTGATCACAAATTATGATTTTTAACCTTCAATAAGCACACACAACGTTCCGACTGCTGTGCATTCTCCATAGCGAGATAGCCAGCATGGCGGGTTAAATCATAGCTCTCCAGTTGCAACCAGCTGCTTCTGGTCCCTGTCCCTTAGCCTCTTACCAATCTTCACTCATTCATCAATCCCAAAAGAGGGCTAGTTTTAAGAAGTCCCCTTGTACAAGGACATTATATTGTAGGACACTCCAGAATAACACAAAGACAGAGGAATATAAACATGCTTTAAATGAGCGATTGCTTGTGTAGTATAGCATGGGTGACAATAAAAGTGCTTATTTTCTTCCCCCCAACAAAAATTTTCCTCAATGAAACTTAAAATCTCTTTACTGACAAATATAAAATAATCCTTTGGTACCTGAAAGAAGTCATAATTAAGACTTTATGGCCTTGGTGTGAAAAAACTGTTAAAATTCTGCTCAATGTCACCAGAGTAGAGGCAACAGGGTCCAGAAGAGATGTCCTGAGTAGAGAGAATGGGCTACCAAACATGGAGGATTTGGGCCACTTTTCATATAACTTGCTGTGTCTTTACTGCCTGCTGAGGCTTGATCACATTTACACCGCTTCCACGTGATGATGGAGTGCTGCTGTGCGTGCTGGCTTTGTGGCTTGGTGGGTCAGGTAACACTCAGTTCGTGATGGGCAGCTCAGGTCACACGGTAACTTGGTAGCCCATGGTTGAGTATTCAGTCTCTACCAAGGGCCAGAGCTGTTTCTCAAAAGGAGAGTAATTATCTGTAGAGGATAGTAGGCTTTGCTGCAAAATCTTGGTGGCCTATGCTGCAATCCACCTGTTAGGGGTCTCCCAAAAGCCCCAAATAGACTCCCTATCTGCCACTGACAACTCAGGCACCATAGTCCAGGTGGCAGAATGGCTTGCATGGCATCTTGGACCTATTGCAGAGCCTTTTATTATTTTGGGAACTACTCAAAACTAGCAGCTTTTCTCGGTAAATGGAAATGAGGAATATGCTGCCTCCTAAATCCAAAGAGGCCCACTAGGCATTGTGCCTCCCTTTGGGTTGTAGAAGGAGCCAGATGCAATAATTTATCCTTTACCTTAGAAGAGATATCTTGACATACCCCATATCACTGGACTCCTAGGAATTTCCCTGAGGTGGATGGCCCCTAAATTTTTGTTGGATTTATTTTCTACTCTCCGTAAATGTCTTACCAATAAGCCTAGAGAAGTTGCTACTTCTCACTCACTAGGTCCAATCAGCATGTCATCGATGCAATGGCCCAGTGTGATGTCTTGTGAAAGGGAAAGGCGATCAAGATCCCTGTGAACTAAATTATGACACAGGGCTGGAGAGGGCTGAGGTAGGATAGTGAAGGTATATTGCTGGCCTTGCCAGCTGAAAGCAAACTGCTTCTGGCGGGCCTTACGGACAGCTATGTAGAAAAAGGCATTTGCCATATCGATAGCTACATAACAGCTACTAGGAGATGTGTTAATTTGCTCAAATAATGAAACCACATCTGGCACAGCAGCTGCAATTGGAGTCACCACTTGGTTAAACTTATGATACTCCACTGTTATTCTCCAAAATCCATCTGTCTCCTGCACAGACCAAATAGGCAAATTGGATTGGGGATGTGGTAGTAGGAATCATCACCCCTGCATTCTTCAAGTCTTTGATAGTGGTGCTAATCTTTCGGCTTACTATTTTGCTAGGTAGAGTTAGTTCTATTGGCTTCCACTCAGCTTTTCCCACCATAATAGTTCTCACTCTATAGGTCAGGGAACTAGTGTGGGGATTCTGTTAGCTGCTGAATATATCTATTCCAATTATGCATTCCAGAACTGGGGAAATAACCAGTTCTGGGATAGGTTCAGGGACCCACTAGGCCCACTGTGAGATGGACCTGAGCTAAAACTCCATAAATCACCCGACCTCTACAAGCGCCTACTCTGAATAAGTGCACCACAAGTGATGTTTTGGGCCTCCTGGAATTAGTGTCACCTCAGAGCCAGTGTTAATAATCCCCCAAGCTCTGATTATTTCCTTTTTCCCAATGTACAGTTACCTGTACCTCTGGTAAAAGGCCAGAGGTCCCTTGCAGAAGTCTAGGAGAAAGATTAACAGTATAAATTTTTGGTAGTGTAATTGGGTCCTTCTTCAAGGGGACCCAGCCTCCCCTTCATTCAAGGGGTTCTGGGTTTATTCTGGCTCAAGTCTGGGTATTTATTGAGGGACTGTTAATCTCTGTTTTTATGCTTCAGGTTACACTTATGTTCACTTCAAGTAAGAATTCAGTAGACTTCATTTCAATATTATTTTTATTATAGAAACACTATGACCAACTAGCCAGTGCCATAGGTCTGCACAAGTCAGACTATTCAGATTGCTGCTTTGACTCTGCTGTCCATTACTCATGCAGTGGTTGAGTACTGCCACTTAGCCCCAGCCACTCCAGAATCCAATTATTCCTACGGCATTTAGGTTTCCCGGCTGCAATTCTTAATGTAAGGTCTGGCCTACAGAGAAGAGTGATCACAGAACTCTTCAACGATGTTGGGGCTTACCTCAAAAATTTATTTCTCATAGTACTGGTGAAAGGTATGTCTTCTGTATCCTCCCAGGGTGGGTGAACAGGTCTTTAAAGGCAAATCTACTCTAACATTCGAAGGTACCAAGCTTTCGAATCCCTTCCTCTGTGTTAAATGTCTGACATTTCCAATTTACTCACCTTTTGGTCCATGTTTTAGACAACAAACCAAACAGTTAGAGTCCTTTCTAACTTTCTGGGCTGCAATGTAACATGCAGAAATCTCTCTTTAGTGTGCTCATATTATAAATTCAGCCTGATCCAACTTTATCTTTCTTCCACTGTAATTCCACACTCTTAATATCCATTCCCATACATATTTCCCAGATTTCTGTCTGTAAAAATTAGAAAAATCAAGTAGTTCTTTTGGAGTATAGTGTACCTTCTTATGGGTCATACCTTGTATCTCGTCTTTAGAGACTTGCTGGAACTTGAGTCTAGTTACAGGTCTAGAAGTAAAGAGGGGTGGCGTGGGTGGGTTCTGAGGAGAATCAGCATTGTCTTGCTTGGCAACTGCCTCAGGAGATGCCATTACAGTTTTCTTGAGCAAGGCAGAGTTAATCCCCTCAGACAGAAGGTACCATTAGGGGTGGGGAAGCCTTCCACTGGGGCTGGGGAAACTGCTAACACTGGTAAAGGAGACTCGTCAGAATTTAAGAGCTCAGTGTCCCCAGCTTCATCGGGTTCTTCCTACACATCCCCATTGCAACTTACAGAATCCCGTTCTTTCCCAGTCAATGCCTTCACTTTAACAGCAGATACCCTGTGAGGCTGGGAGGTCAGCTTGCATTGTAATTCAGCCAGTTGCTGGGTGAGATTCTGCGTATGATTTTCAGTAATCTGAGCTCTTTGGCTACAGGAGATAAGGTTCTCCTTCAGGTCACACATAGAAGCCCTGAGGTCATTTATGGAACACTTAAGCTGGGAAATCAAATCCCTGAGCTCATCCCACCCTCTCATCACTTTGTCCAGTGACCTTAGGGGGCAGCCAGCCGATGTCATCGTATTTGTTAGTTTTCTGAACGTGTTCTAAAGTACCTTACACATAGTCACCTAGTTATTTGCTTCTTATAAGTTCTTGCTTAGGAGTATTCAATGGAGATATTTTGTATATCTTTATTACCAGTTCATGCCATGGACTATCCATGCTCTTTTTACTATTGGAAATAGAATCATCAGTGTCTTTTAATCTAATAAAATTAGAGAACCAAATCCATAACTAATTTAGATAACTAATCCTTAAAATTCTGTTCATTTAGAACCATTCTTGGTACCAAAATCTGCAATAGTCAGGATTCTCCAGAGAAACAGAACCAATAGGAGATATCTATCTATCTATCTATTTCAAATGAGATATTTATTATAAGGTATTGGCTCATATGATTATGGAAGTTGAGAAGTCCCACAATCTGATGTCTGCAAGCTGGAGATATGGGAAAGCCAGTGGTATAGTTTGAAGGCCTGAGAGCCAGAGAGCCAGTGGTGTAGATTACACTCCACGTGTAAAGGCCTGAGAACCAGGAGCACTGACGGCATGAGAAAATTGATATTCTAGCCCAAGCAGTCAGGCTGAGAGTAAATTGAACTTTCCTCTGTGCTTTTGTTCTATTCAGGCCCTCCGTGGATTGGGTAATGCCCACCCACACTGGGGACAGCCATCTGCTTTACTCAGTTTACCAGTTCAAATACTAATGTCTTTTGGAAGCACCTTCACAGACATGCCCAGAATAATGTTTAACCAGATATCTGGGCATCCCATGGGCCAGTAAAGTTGACATATAAAATTAACCATCATGCCACATGAATGGAAATGCAAGTTTTCCTACTTTCTCTGCTCACACTAGGGATACGTTACGTAGTCACTTTTAGCACAGCTGAGGAGTCAGAATGCCATGGCAATAGCCAGACGGTGTGTGACTCTTGGTTTTAACTGTGTGACTTGGGGCAATTAATTAACCTACCAGCTTCCTTTCTATGACACACTATTATCTACTTCATGTTTGAAGGTTGAATTAGATGATGTAGATAGGACATTTAGCACAGTTTCAAGCACGCTGTTAGAGTTCAAGCAAATATTTACTGGTTTCATTATTAAGAGGAAGGTCCTCCAGGAACATCCTCCTGGAGATCTGGCATGGTAGGCAGAAAAATGTCTCCCCACCTCCTCAAAATCCACATCCTAAACCCCAGAGCCTGTGAATATGTTACCTTATATGGCAAAAGAGAATCTGCATTTGTAATTAAGAACACAAACGCCCACAGCATGGACATCCTTGACCACTGCCTAGATAGCCTCACCCAGCTGCCACTGTCACCTCTATGGGGAGACCCAGGCAGGGCAATTCCCTTCAATGCCAGCCTCTGTGGAGAGGGTCTCGCTCAGCCCCTAACCAGAGCTTCCAGCAGCAGCCTGGGGAACAACCCACCACTCTGCATGAAGATCACCCAGCACCGCCCTGAAGGCTTGAACTGTGACAATCACAGGGGAACAGGACAAAACAGAACAGCTGCATTATAGGCTCTCAGTGCACCCGCCCCTCTCCTGCCAGGTCAATCTTCTAGAGTAGGTCACAAAAGCGCCATGTAGGGACCGCTCCTTCTTCTCACTAAGTAGGAGGGTTCCCAGCAAGGGAGAACAGGTGCCCTGCAAACCTATCAGCCCTGAGCTGAGAGAAGAGGATTCAGATGAGAAGAAACCAGAAAAAGAACCGAGGCAACATGAAAAAACAAAACAGTTTGACATCCCCAAGGGATCAAGATGCATCTACAGCAATGGACCCCAACCAAAAGGAAATTATTTAAATGTAATTAAGAACAAACACCTTGAGATGAAGAGAGTAGTCTGTACTATCCAGGTGGGCCCAATTTAAATATATGAGTCCTTAAAAATGAAGAAACATTCCTGGCTGTGGTCAGAGAGAGATGTGACTATGTAAGAAGGCTTAGAGAGATATTTGACATTTTGCTGGCTTTGAAGATGGAGAAAGATGGCCATAAGCCAAAAATGCATACAGGCTCCAGAAACTAGAAAAGGCAGGGAGACTTATTCCCCCTTAGAGCCTCCACAGAGGAATGCAGCCCTGTGAATACATTTTTATCCCGGTGAGAATCATGGTGGACCTCTGACCTCTCTGAGTAGAGACACTGGTGAGCTGGGAGACTGAATAGCACCACACTGGGCTGAAGGTTCCTCGGGGGACTCCTGGCAACAAGCTATCTCGAGTGAAGAGGTTGGATTGACATATGATAGTATTTTCAGTTTCTATTCAAGATTTCTAGCCTGAGCTCAAGCAGTTTCCAAGAATGAGTTTCAAACACATCTACAGATGTCTAAAAGCTAGTGGGTTTAACATGGAGGAGATGTCACCGTGTCAGAAGAGAAGCAGTCAGTGAGGTCAGCCCAGTAAGAAGCTGTGGAGGTCAGAGAGGCAGCAGGATTCTGAGCACAGTGGTGCCTGCTTCTCAGAATTATCTGAGTGGTATGGCAAGCAAGGGGCTAAAAGTAAAACTAAGGAAGCATTTGTTTTTAGCTCCAGCAGATTATAACCCAGACTGGGGACACAGACTTCTCTCCCAGGGCCTCCAGGCACTGTTGGAGCTGGACACCCTCAGGGCCTCCAGGGTCTGGGCAGTGGCAGGGCAGCAGAACCAGCAGAGCTGCACGGACAATATGGTGCTCAGTGGAGGGAGGCAGAGCAGGAGAGGAGGGGAAAACATGGGTTGCAGATGGCAGGTGAAAGGAATTGGCTATACCTTTAGCCAAGAACTTCCACAAAGTCTCTTGGAAATGATGAAGGGGAGCTTTGGAGGGAAGAAGAGTCATTGAGGAGGGAAGTTCTGCAACCCAAAAAACCTGGTTCACATATATACCATCTGCAAATGTAATGTTGATTTTTAAAATTAATTAGATCTTTTTCTACTATATCATGTTAAAAGTGACTGAAACCAGGGAACAGAGGGCTGTGCAGGACGGAGGTGCTGGGGCAGGTTACCAACAAAGGGAACAGGATATACACACACAGTGGCCTGGGCACTCACCTCAGGGTTTAATTGACAAGTTTTATGAGCAACGTGGCAGTGCTATATTGCTTCATTAAGCAGGCCAGTAAAACTCTCACATTATCAGAATATTATCAGGATTCCTTTATCAGTTATTCTAGAAGTAATTCCCTAGAAAAGTAAATTCTAATGTATGAATGAAGGTATGAATAAACAGACAAGAAATACATATCAGTGTATACATATCTGTCCTCGGGGCCCTGGACAAATTCCTATTTACTCTTTACAATTAATCTAACACAGTTTTGTGTTGGTAGTGACTTTCCACTGCCTTATGATGACCAAAGAAGGAACTGGGCATCTTCAACAATCCTACTTGTATACTCATGGACTGCCGCTTGAGTTGTCCACAGACCAATCGTTGCTGTGGGAGAATAGGTTAAGTAAGAACATTCTAAGAAGACTAGATTTAATCACAGTTGACAGAGTCATTCCTATCTATGACTGGCTGATTAGAGGACATTCAAAATATTAACACAGTACGCACATATAGGTATAAAAAAGTTCTCAGAAAGACACTCCCCACTACATTAATAGTGGTTATCTTTGGGAACTGGAATTATGAGTTACTTTAACTAACTTTATGCTATTTGTATATTTAAACTTTCATTACAAAGATACATATTTCTTGTATAATTAAAAAAACTATAAAAATACTTTAATAACATAATTCATGGATTTCAAACTAAAAATATTTTGAAAATATGTTCTCAGCAGATATTCATTCAACAAAATATTTATTATGTTCCTATCATGTGCACAGTATGGTGCCAGGTATTATAACATCACTGGGAAAGAATAAGAACAAAAATAACCCCCATCTGCACTCTGGTGGGAAAGACAGACATTTACACAGAGGCCAAGTATAATTATTCAAGCCAAGTTCCATAGGGGCACAGCAGGGGGGGAAATAGCTGAGGATTTATAGAAAGGTCTTGGAAAAGGTGATTGACACAGACATTGAGACATTTCAACAGGTGCAGAAGTAAGATGAAAATTAGTACAAGGAGTAGAACAGTGGCAGCTTGAAGGGGTATTGCTTGTTCATCAGCTAGAGTGTCAAGGACTCGGAGCAGAACACTTAGGGGTGGGAGAAAAGAGAGTAGGAAGTGGTGCATCCCTGAAGACCGGATGGAGAAAGTACACAGCCTGTGGGCAAAGAGACCATGATTGAAATCTTGGGTTTGAACTCTCAACAAATAATCAGGAAAGCCCACTGCAAATTGGTTCCCCCCTAGTGCACCTCTGCAATCTGAATGGGGCAGGCACAGAAGGGCATTCTGGTGCTAATGGCCTCAGAAGCCTCATTCTAGCTCTCCTATCAAGACTCACTTCATGTGGGCACTTTGAGAAAACAGAACAAGAAAACACTGACTTGACTATTTCCCTAAAACAGCCTTGCACGTTAGATTTCATCCATTTTTCTTTATGTTGTTTCCTACCTAAAACCTCCCAAACTTCAGACTCCTGAGGATTTATTTGAAAAACCAATCAAAATTAGAGATCTCCTTTCTTTACCCCTTGCCTGACACATATTTTTCCTCATGTAAGTCAGATGCTGCTTACCTGACTGCTTCCTAGAACAGTACTGCCAACTGGGGCTAGGGAGGGGAGAGTCGCAAGCCATGCAGAGTGAGCGGATGCAGATTTTGGCAAGCCCATCCCCACAGGAGTGTTTAGGCACATAACACAATGTCCTGTGAGATCCAGACTCACATTTAGGCAGCTCAGACATTTTTATTTTTATTCCTGTGCCATTCTCCAGTGATACATGCAAAGCCAAGCCACAGCTATATGCAAACTAGAGATACAATAATCATCTTGCTTGACAGAATGGCTCAGGATATCTCAGATATAAGGTTCTTCATGCTATTTTCAATCTGAGTCTAAATTTAAATTTTTTCCTTCAGTTTGTAGGTTCTCATTTACTGGAGAGAAATGAGTATTTGGTGGAGGCCCCTCCTTTACCATATCCCCAATGCTTCAACTAACTGAATGAGACCCACCCACATTATGAAGAATAATCTGCTTTACTGAAAGTCCACTGATTTAAATGTTAATCTCATCAAAAAACACCCTCCAAGTTGACACATAAAATTACCCATCATCACCCGTGGATATGATAAAGCAGGAACCTTGAATTTTGTCCTTTTTCATCAAGCTTTCTTGCTCCTTCCCTGCCATCTGCCTCTGCATGTTCCTTCATCCTCACACACACTCACACATACCTTCAAGGGCAACTTTGATGGAGAAAGAATTCACTACAATGCAATCTGAGAGAGTAAAGAGGGTAGCTTTATACCTTTGCCTTAGCAATGCTTCTCAAATACCATTGCTTGACAAAACTGTCTAGGGTGATTTATTTGTTATTTATAAAAGAATTATATTGGTTTTCAGACCAAATTTAGAATAGAGCTGATTGATTCTATGTGTTGTGTGCACTCTAGGGAATATCAGGATTATCTGCATATGTACAGTACATTAATACTCATTTTATTCACTTCTGTCTCAGTTCAGTATTTATGCCGTGTGAACATTAGATGTTCAATACATAATTTAGTGATCACATGCTGTTTGTTATGTTTGTCATTTATTTAATGTTGAGTTGATCATGAATATAACCTCCAATTATGTTCCTGAAAATATGGTGTGATATAACAGAAGGGGTTTAAACTTTGTAGATAGAAGATTGTGGTTTATATGAAACCAGTTTGCTTTTAAAACCATGTAGCACAGTGCTGGGTGCATAATCAATGAAAAATCAAGTTTGGGTCCCTTTAGCTTTAGTTTTAAGGAAAAAAAATGATTCCTGTTATAATGGTTGTTCCTAAAATGCATCTGGTAGAAAGCAAGTGATGAGCTGATCAAAACTTATATGGGTAAAATATAGTCCTGAAAATAAGAATTTGGTGGGGGGGAGGAGTTCAGTCTAAAACTAGATGTATTTTGACAACACTAGATATTTCTACTGCAGCATGAGCTACTACCTATTACCCTTTCTTCCCGCTGACACACAATATTTTAAATGATGCAGTAGATTTTAAAAATGGCTCAGAGAAATCTGTGGATACTTGGTCATCTTTCTGAAGTTAGTGTAATAATACCCATAAACCCCTCCGGCCAGCAATGTTCTTTTATGTGAGGAAATTGCTCTAGTTAATCATGTGCGAATTCTCAACAGTAAGCTGCACTGAAATTTCGATCAATATACTTTATGGGAAAAATTACACTTTTGGATAATGAATTTTTTTCCTCACAGATATACAGTTTTTAACAGAATTTCAGAGCATGCCTAGAATTATACAATTGCTCTGACTTAATTAAACCAGCAGAGATGGAGAATTGACTGAGGTTTTATTTCTTTGTTTGTTTTAAATGTTGTTGCCTTTACAAATAAATAATTAAATATAATAATTAGGAAAAACATTCTAAGTTTTTAGAAATTATTATATACCCTTGTATACTATGATTTAAGTATGTTTAATTCAATTAAATGAGCCCACATTTATTGCATTGGCTAACATATAAGAATAAGATGTAATTCCCACTAACAAGAAGCTTAAAGTACAGGAATGAAATAATGATATAAATAATATCTTCTAAAAACCAAATGAGATGTACAAAGCATTATAGTGAAGCACAAAGCATTGTGGTGCTGGGGGGTGGGGTGAGGGAATGCTTCTTGAGAAGGTATATTTGACCTGGGCCTTGGAGACTCATTAAAATTTGTATGCTAGGAATGGGTATTCCATTTGTCAGAGACAGTATAAGGAAAGTCATAGAGAGAAGGAAACACATAGCAGATTAAGGGAACATAAAATAGACAATTTTGGCTAGAGCAAGGGGTACAGGAAATCATATGTAACAAGTTAAAATGGTAGAGTAAGGCCATGTATAAAACATCATAACCTCAGGAGTTGTAAGCAGGTGACTCACTGTACTGAGAAGTGATCCTGATGGAAAAATTGTTTATGTAAATAGTGGTGAGGGCAGTAAATAGGTTGATAACAACTGCTCTAATCAATGGGAAATGGTAGCTTTATTCCACAGAAAAGCTGATTGCTTCTGAGCAGAGGACTGGCATGACCAGCGTGTTAGGAGACTATTGTAATTTACCAGACAAGAGGAAATGAGGTCCCATATCTAGTAAAAGAGGTAAGTTGAACCTGTGAATTGATCCTCTGTCCCCTCCCCAAATCCCACTAAAGTGACAGTAAAGAGATTTTAGTTTTTAAAGGGCAAACCTAAAGGGATAAGGAGAATGGAAACAAATTAATAACAAAAATTTGGGCACTGTCAAAGTAGGTGGATGAACTAAAACTTAATGAGCAAACCTGAGAAATATGAAGAGTGAAAAGTAACCTGAGTTATATGACAGAATTCTCAATGGCTGAGGAATTTTTCACACCAGGTGAGTAGGTGAATTTGGGGATATAAATAAGAATTAATGGAAAGTTTGTTTACGAAGAAGATGGTCCCCTCTATTCTTTCCTCTATTGCATAAAGTCAAGACAATGCCCCTCTTTTTACCAGTGAGATGATCAGAGATTTATTCTCTGAGGCTAGTAAAACAGAGGGTCTTCGGAATGGGGAACAGCAGGTAGATTTGAGGGCAAGGTTATTGGTTGAAAACAGGGGCGTTAAGTGAAAATTTACTCTGAATCTGAGACCCTCAGCATTCTTTCTCCTCTGTTTACTATAATGCTGATAGGGAGGATTATACCATCCAGGTAAAAATGGGAGATTCTTTCCTGGGGAATGTGACCAGCCAAGAAGAAAAGGTTTAAAGAAATAATGTCATCAGCTGTTTCCTTTCAAATCCACTCTGGCCCCCTGGAATTACCCTTTAGTGAAGCTCCTCACTGACAGTCCCACCTGTTCATTCAAGGCCTCCAAACATTAGTGGGCCATTCTTAAATATCAGCTGACACCCTGGGCTTATCACAAATTTGAATAAAACCTCTGATATTGAAGATAGAGACCAAAACAAAAACTTGGAGAAACAGATTTTGCAGGATGAAGAAAGCCTTAGAGAAATCACACATTAATATCCTCTGAGAGCCAAAAGAAGAGATTCCATCTATGAAATAGAAACTATGAAATGGATCAGAGAACAACAACAACAAAAAAAACCCTTGAAAACTAACAATATAGCAGAAATTAAAAAAAAAAAACTCTAAGAGTAGTTGGAAGTAAAATTAAGAAAAGCTCCCAGAATACAGAGGAAAAAAGAGACAGTCCAGGCAGTTCAACATCAAATATTTGGAAATTAGAAAAGAGAAAACAGAGAAAGTGGAGAGGAACAATTTTCAAATACATATATATATATATATATGTGTGTGTGTGTGTGTATTTAAATCCCACTATTAAAGGACGTAAGTTTCCATATGGAAAGGGTTCTCTGAGTGCTCAGCAAAATGAACGAAAATAGACCCACACTACAGCACACCATTGTGAAATTTCAGACCACTGGAGACAAAGAAAAGATCCTACAAGCTTCCAGAGAACTAGAAAAATAAATAAGAGGAGGAGAAGTAGATTCATGCAAAGGATCAAGAATAAAAATGTCACAGACAAGAGCAATGCTGGAGACTAGAAGATTATGCTTTCTGACCTTGAATTCTATACCCATAAACTTTGTCAATCAAATGTGAGTGTTGAATAAGAAAGTCTCAAAAAATTTACCTTTCACACACCTTTTCTCAGGATGCTACTTTAGCAAAAGGAGAGATTATAGCTAGAATGAAGATGACATGGTGTCCGGAAAACGGACATCCAACCCAAGAGTTAGGAAAGGGACTCACCGGGATGATGAGGAAGTGGGATCTCAATATCACAGTGGTACAGTTGGCCTGGGGGTTGGGGAGAATCTTCACAGAGCAGGTCTGAAGTTCCAGTGAGATGTATCAATAAGATGAGACTGAAAGGTGCTTGAATGTGTTGAGAAGATCCTGGCACAATTGGGAGAATCTGAATTTGTTGTTGAATTCATGATAGAAAATTAAGCAAATGAAAGTGCAGGGGAAACAAACTGTTCAGTAGAGAAAGGAAAGACATCATATTATGCTACGTGAATCAATAAGGGAAAGCGCTTAGTCATGACAATGTGAACACTGATCCAACCAAAATTACAGTTTGTTTGTATTTGAAGGATGAAGATTGTGAAATGTCTTGTGGGACCTAGGAGAAAGAGCTGAATCTCCATCACCTATTGTGAGAAATCAATAGTTAATGCCTAAAATTAAAAACTCAAGCAGTAGCGATATACACATGCTACTTAGAAGTTAGGACATAGGCCCTAAGAATCATTTAAAAGAGCAGAAAGTGGTTGGCTCTGTGGATCGGGAAGTGGAAGTGGGGGGGAGTCTAAAATTAGGTGAGAGTGAGAGCGGTAAGGCAGGAGCAGTGGAGAAAGGATACGTAGGACTAGACGAGAGAGACGTGACAAAGTTAAATCTGTAGGACTGGGCAGTTGGGTGGATAAAGAAAGACCAGGAAAAGGATGGCGAAGTTTCAGCCAGGGTACCTGAGAGCACAGTGAAGTCACTAACAGAATTAGGAAATCCAGAGACGACATGGGTTATAGTGGAGGCAGATGAAGGAAGACAATGGAATATAGTAGAAATACAATGGCTCAGAGTGTAAAGATCCAGTCCTGATGCTACCACTTTGTCCACGTGGCCTGGAGCTGCCCACCTAACCTCCATGTGTTGCAGTGTCCTCACCTGTGTGGCAGGAGAGGCAGGAGAGCAGAGTGGTGAAGAGCCCAGACTCGGAAACTGGAGTGTTCAGGTTCAAATACCAGCAAACACTGTGTTCCTGCCCAAGTTAATAGCCATGTTTGTGGGTTGCATCACTCACCTAACTTTTGTGTGCCTCAGTTTCCACACCTTTAAAGTGGGGATAGTAGTATCACACCATATGTTGTTGGGAGAATTAAATGAGCTAATACATTAAGCACTTAGAACAGAAAGTACTGTGCATGGGATTGCTATTTTTATTAGTAAACTAATGTCCATCCTACCTCTAAGTTGTTTTTTTTAGTAAATACACATGAGGACATATTGTATTTGAGTTTCCAGGGGAACATTCAGGGGAAGGAATAGGACAAGCAGTTAGAAATATATAAATACTTCCAGAACTTGTGAGAGAAGTCAGAATGATAAAGATGTACAAGTTATTTGACTAAAGGTGATTATTGAAGCTGGGAGAGTGTATTGGATTGTTAAAGGATAGGGAAGGAAAAAAACATAACTTAAAATAAAATACCTGATTGAACATAAGACATACATGGACTAAACTTGAAAAATAGGAAAGAGGCCATGTGGAAGCATCAGTAGAATTTCTCCAGGTGGACACTAGGTGCCATAAACAGATCATGGCAAGAACTTGAGCCTTGGACCTGAACAGCCCAGGGTTTGAGTTGTGATTCTCAAGCCATGTGAGTCAGAGAAAGTAATTTATCCTACCTAAATCCATTCTACCTTAGCCAGAAAACTCATGAGTTTTACATAAATTAAATTACATATTATGTGCAACGTGCCCAACACTTCCCCCACTTTATAGGTGTAGAAACTGAGCCACACAAAAGTTAGGTGAGTGATCCGAACCACATACATATCATAGAATAGGTATTTAAATGTTCTACTGCCTAAAGATAGTTTGAACACATAATTGGGGTTACTATAAATACCTAGGGTACATCTATGTCCATGCTCTCTGGAAGCTGAGCTGTTTCCTTCCCTGGGTCAGTCTCTTTCTTAGGTTTCCTCTCCCATCAACCAGGTTCTCATCTCTTTTAGGGTCTCTGTGTGCCACAACTTTCTAGTAAGTGTCCTTAATCTGTTGTCTATTCTGTAAATGACGTGAACTAATGACCTAGTTCACGCAGCCATGGCCAGGTATAAATATTATGTAATATTTATAAAGTAGGCATAGTATTTTACATCTGCACCCTTGGTTAATGCCCAATGCTGTCTTTATATTCTCAGGATCATGGCTAGATTTGAGAGTCCTCTGATTTGTTTGTTATGATAATAAGAGAAATCCAAATCCCGGAAGACCTTAGGCTGACTTGCCATATCCAATGCAGAAAACAGTTAGGTTCAATAGTCAGGTATGAAATCACCAGGGGTTGGTTGCAAAATTAAGAGGATAAAAGTAGGTGCTCAATACATGTTTGTTTTATTGAATGCCCAATCTCTCTACAACCTAAAGCATTGGTCTGTGTGCTGAAGGAAAGCAGAAAAAATTAAAAAATGACAACAAAATAAAATATAGTCCCTAGTGTGGATTAACACAGTCATAACTAACCACAAGTTAGGATCTGGCACTAATTAGTGTTATGGCAGAGACATGATCCCTCATAGTCAACATCCTAGCCTTTCCTTTCTATTTGAGCATTTCACACTTCTTCAAAAAAGGTTATAATATTTCTGCATTTTAAAGAATTTATATGCAAGGAATTCAATGCAACTCACGGAATATCTATTACACCTTCCAAAGTGTCTGTGTAATCATAACCCTGGTCTTCGAAATTGTGTCTTTGCAGAAATGGAAAATGAAAACAAAAGTCCTTCATGTCCTACAGGATGTGTCATCAATCTTAGAGCAAGAGAGATCCAGAAAAAGAAAAGTGCTTAAAACTGTGTCATTGCCCACCAAAAAATTAAGTTTAGCACTTGTCTGTTTTCAGTAAACCACAGTATAATACAAAGGTGTGGAATTTATGCTCCATTTTATGCTCTAAGTTGAACTGTACTGGTAGGAATTCAGCTGATTCTAGGTATACTGATCAGGGTTAAATTAATGCTCCGTGCTACTTGATGATTCATAAGGGTTTGTATGTGGAAGAGATATGGCCCACCCCAAGCCAGTCTATAGGAGATCGGAGTGACCTCCATTGATAAGCAATATTTTATTTATTTTGCAAAGTTTCCACAGCAAGAAATGAATTGTTTAGATTCAGCAAGACACATGCAGCATGGGGAAGGAGCACTGGCGGAGGAGGGAGAGAATTCGTATGTTATGTATGTGACTTTGGCCAGTACTTAAAGCATCAGTTCCCTTGTGTGTAAAATGAGGATAATAATACTTGGTAGGGTTATTGTGAAGGCTACATGATTAAACATGAAATGTGCCCAACTCAAGGTCTGGCATATAGTTAGAATTTAATAAATTTTAGTCATTTTGTTTATTTATTAATGGATGAAAAAGTGAAACTGGTCCTGGATAAATGACTACAAAACCTATTTTTTTCCTGCCTGAAAATAGAGAAGACCTTACCCCTGTACACATCAGCCCTTTTCCATTCTATTATGGCCAGAGAGGTGAGCATCCATTGGCCTTGCTAGCTTTAATCCACTGTTTTTAATGGGGGAAGACTGAGAAAGGCAGTCTTGGTAAAACGCCAGACACTCTTGGATGCTCCATTGATATTAATTAATCCTTAGTAGCAGCATTTTGGCAACAGACCTTGACTCGTGTGACCTTTCATGCTGGATGGAATTACACTTGGATGACTCCTTTTCTCAGCCAAGCCCTTTAGAACCTTCTTAGGCTATTGGCAGAACTCCATGAGCACAGCAGTTTCTTGAGAAGTCTGCAGTTGGCACCTTAAATGTGTTAGTGCTGAATAAATAGAATGTGAGACATTATATATCCAATTTTGGTGATGGAAGATATCAAAATAAGTGTTGTAAAGATGCAAAAATTCTCTGCTGAGCTCTGCGGATGCACAGGAAGACGGATTTAGGAAATATTCTCCAGGCTCCTACTCCCAATCATTCACAAGGCCTGTGGTTGTTCAGCACAGCACTCACCATGACAAGGGGTATCACTGGCAAAACGACTGCTTCTCTAAGAGGATAAGCAGCTTAAATTTAGTGCCTTGGGTAGCACTGGATTTACATTAGTTTTCAGTCCCCCCCCCCTTACATTTTCTCCTGCTGTTTATGAAAAGGCTTCTTATGTGATTTTCTTCTGTATTTGAAATGAAGGCAGCAGTAGTTAGTCACAAAGCTGAAACAAAGAGCTGACACTTCTAGCCCTACCCGGGCCTCTTTCTGCTTGAGATGATAGAGCCCACGTGCTAATCATGGCTCCTTAGGAGGAATGAGCACAAAATGTTCTCATTATCTTTTGCATCCCCACAACTACATTTTCTTGTGTACACTGTTTAATGTAATTTAAAAATCTATTGTGAAGATGATTCTCAAGAATTTGGTAGTAATAGCATTAGTTTTGTAATTAGAGATACTGTTACTATTGTTAATGCTATATCTTTCCTCAAACTCCACACCACTTAACACAGTGTGTTGAAATGGTCAATCTACTTTTCTTTTTCCTCCACCATATTTTAAGATTTTTTTCGTTGTATTCCCACCACCTGGGAGTATGACTGGTATGGAGTAAATTCTTCAATAAATATTCGTTGGATGAGTGAATGATGAGGTACTGGGACACAAATGATAGTAATGTAGCCAAAAATTTACAGGGTTAATCTGATGAAAATTAGTATTTTTACATATATTCTCCTTACTTCCACACTGCTCTTGGCTAACTCCAATTTATCCTTCAGATAAATGAGTTTCTCAGGGAAACCTTCTTCCATACTATTTATCTTGTTTGTCAGCTTTGGCCTTGGGGCCACATGTGGCCTTCTGGATCCTTGAGTGCAGGCTTTTGACTGAATCCAAATTTTACAGAACAAATCCTTTTATTAAAAGGGGTGCAGCAGAGAAAGACGAAGTTTTTCTTGCCTCCTTTGGTGCTTAAAAAAGAACAATCTTGAAATCAGAAGGCCTCAGGTTCTGCACCACTTTCCCCACTATAATTGGTATTGGACACAGCTGCCAAAATAATTTTCACCAAGCTGTGCTCAGGCCATACTCTTTCTGTCTTCAAATTGCTTTCAAATTACATCTATTTATTAACTTGCAAACAAGGACTTTTACATTTTACACAAGTTACTCTCCATCTTTTTTGAAATCTCATTTTCCTATAAAAGTTCTTTATACTACAGCCATGGTCTGAATTTATGTGTCCTCCTGCCCAACTGCCACCCGAATTAATATGTTGGAACTTAATCCCTAATGTGACGGTATTAAGAGGTGATTAGGTCATGAGGACAGAACACTCACTAATGAGAATAGTGCCCTCGTAAAAGAAGCTTGAGGGAGACTGTTTGCTGCTTCCACTAAGTGAGGACACGTAGAAAATGCCATCAACAATGAATGGACCTTCTCTAGAGACTGAATCTCCTGGCACCTCAATCATGGACTTTCCAGCCTCCAGAACTGTTAGCAATAAATTCTGTTGTTTATAAATTATCCAGTCTAAAGTACTTTGTTACAGCAATGCAAATCAACTAAGACAGCCATTTTTGTTTTGTCTGTCTTTGAATTTATCCATACTTCTCCCAACTACACCCAATTTCTTGTCTTTCCTGCAGTCATGAAGGCTCAGGTCTTTATAACTATGTTTATATTGCACATCCTATGTACCTTACATATGTGAAAAAGACCCAGGAAATGCTTTAGCTCCATGAACTATGAACATATGAACTCTCAATATAAAACAACAAATCACATGAGGAAATGAACCAGAGAGAGAGAAAAATCACACAAGGGAATGAAGTGTGTGCATGCACACACACAAATATTTGAAATTATTGAATAGTTTGAAACTAAAATAACATATTTAAGCTGATTATAGGAATAAAGTACTTCCTGTCACTCCAGCAGAGAAGAGGGAGACAAGGAGAAAGCAGGGAGTGTGGGCCCCTGGCAGGCTGTGTCACTGCCGCTGTACTGATTCTCTGAGCTGGAATGGGGTGGGATGGAGGTGTGAGTCTTGGAAGAGAGTGGCAGCACCCCGGGTGGGGGTGGTAAGTAGGCAATGGCAGATAAGGATAAACTCAGCAATGTGAGCAACAACATCCCTTGGCTGCTGGAAGTGAGGGGGCCAGAGCCTGAATAAAAACCAGAGGTCTATGCTCGAAGTCTTGGGAAATCTGTCAGTCTATCTTACTAGAACTTGAATGCTATTCAAATTGTGTGGCGATATCTGTAGTCTATCTATGATATTTTCTGCCTTTTTGAGTATGGTGGTTTGCCTCCAAAAACAACTACTGTTTTTTGGAGACCAAATGATGGAGAAATACACGTTTCCTTCCCTAGACACCTGTTGACCTGCAGAACCAACTATTCAATAGTTTCTTTCTTCTGAAAGGAAATTATGAATATTAGTAGAATTTATGAATTTTATCATGAATGTAAAAGAAGACACAATATTCAACTATGAAAAACTTCCAAAGTAACTCTTTACGAGTGTAGGTATCATAGATGAGAAATTTCTAATATCATGAGGTTTTTAATCATCGAATCTTAAAAAATATACAGCGCAGATTCAGCAAACTGTAAAACCAACTTATGTACCAGATAAAACTCTTTTTTGTGATATTTTGTGAACTTTCACTGGAAAGATGTCTGGGTCTGGGATGAAAATGATGAGGAATATCTTTTATATTCAGATCAGAAGTAGTCATAAAACATTTTCACAAGAAAGATTTGGAACTTATATAGAAAGCCTTTCAGTTGGTTAAAGATGGATATGAATTCCACCTAATCACTGTGGAGAATTTGATAACTCATGTGCCATGATGAATGTGGAAGAAATGCTTATTTGTATTATTTCTGTATTTTTAAAGTTTCAGGGAAAATAAAGGCAAATTTCAGTAGATTCATAATACAAAATAGTATGATCAAAAAGCAAGTGATAAACAAAAAGGTCAATTTAAGTCTGCTTACTTGGGACTTTTAATACAAAATACCTAACTTTCATCTTAAAAAACTATGATGTGTACTAGTCTTTTCGGTGCCTCCTCCCAAATTTTTTATTTGCTAAATGGCAATTACTGGTTATAACATAAAAATAAAAGATTTTCTCCATTCTCAACTACTGTTTCTTATCAAATTAAATTCCCTATTCTATTTGTAAATAACTTTATTTTCTGAAATTTTACAGCTATACACTCCAAGAGGTAAATATACAATTCATTTTCTTTCCTCTTTAAATTCAGTATAACTAGTTACTCACTTAAATATTCATTTATCCTAGTTCATAGATGCTTGAAACTAGAAATGTGTATGTCATAAGATGCATACTTCTTATAAAAATATGTAAATTTACTTTTATTCTTTTAAGTTTGTTAAAGTGTGTTTTATGGCCCAGAATGTGGTCTATATTGGTGAATGTTCCATGTGAGTTTGAGAAGAATGTGTATTCTGTTGTTGGATGAAGTATTCTATAAATGTTAATTAAATCCAGTTGATTGATGGTGCTGTTTAGTTCAAACATACTTCACAGATTTTTCTGATTGCTATATTTGTCAATTACTGATAGATAAATGTTGAAATACAACAATAATAGTATATTCATGTGTTTCTCCTTGCAGTTCTATCAACTTTTACCTTATGTATTTTGATGCTCTGTTGTTAGGTGCATACACATTAAGGATGTTATGTGTTCTGGAAGAATTGATTCTTTATCCTTATGTAATGTCCCTTTTTATCCCTCATAATTTTCCTCTTTCTGAAGTGTGCTTTGTCTGAAATTAATATAACTACTCCAGCTTTCTTTTCATTAGTGTGCAGGATGGCATATCTTTCTTCATCCTTTACTTTTTAATCTGTGTCTTTATATTTAAAGTGGGTTTCTTATAGACAACATATAATTGGATCTTGTTTTTTTAATTCACTCTTATAGTCTCTGTCTTTTAGTTGGTATATTTAGTCCATTCACACTTTAAGTGATTATTTATATACCTGGTTTAGTATCTACCATATTTGCAACTGTTATCTATTAGCTGCCCTTGCTTTTTGTTTGTTTGTTTGTTTGTTTTTTAACCTGCCACTCTTTCTCTTCAGTCTATGGTTTTAATTGAGCATTTTAGATGGCTCCATTTTCTCTCATCTCTTAGCATATAAGTTATAAATTTGGAATAAATCTAAGTCCACTTTCAAGTAACATGACAGTGCTTTATGAGCAGTGTGTACACCTCCCTCTCATCCCTTACATTACAGCTATCATTCATTTCATTTATCCATAATCTATAATCATTGAATATCATTATTTTGAGCAAACTTTTATCTATTAGATCAATTCAGAATAAAAAATATTTTATTTTACTTTCATTTATTTCTTAGCTGATACTCTTCCTTTCTTTATGTAGACACAAGTTTTGATATATCATTTTCCTTCTCTCTGAAGATCTTTTAACATTTCTTGCAAAGGAGGTCTACTGGTGACAAATTTTCTCTATTTTTGCCTCTCTGTGAAAGTCTTTATTTCTTCTTTACTTTTGAAGGGTACTTTTGCTGAATTCAGTATTCTAGGTTGGTCATTTTTTCTTTCAATGTGCTAAATATTTCATTCCACTTTTTTCTTGTTTACATAGTTTCTGAAGAAAAGGCTGATGTAATTCTTATACTTGTCTCCCTATAGATTAGGTAATTTTTCCTTCTGGATTCTTTCAAAATTTTTTCTTTGTGTTTAGTTTTCTGAAGCTTGAATATGATATTCTTAAGTGTCGATATTTTTGTATTTATCATACTTAGTGTTCTCTGAGTTTTCTGGATCTTTAGTTTTGTGTCTGTAATTGATTTTGGAAAATTCCCAGCCATTATTAAACTAGCGAATATCAAAGAGAAAATATCTTAAAACTAACAAGACAGAAAAAAAAACCTTACATATAAAGAATAACAACTAGATAGCAAATTTTCTTATTCAAAAACAGGTACTTGAATATAAGGAAAGGATATATGTTAAATACTAATAGAAAAAAACTTTCCTTAGAATTCTGTATGCAGCTAGACTATAATTTAAGAGTGAGGCCACAACAAAAATATTTTTCAGAAAAAAATTTAGAGGCTCTACCAATCCTAACACTTTTTAAAAGAGCTACTACAGGATATAGTTTAGTAAGAAAAAAAAGTAAGGAGAAAATTGAAAAATTTGTGTTTGTTAATATGGTGGACTGCATATCCTGAGGAATCTCCTATAGGAGAACACAGAAATTCTAAAAATGCATCATAATAATTCAAACATATTTACTAACTACACATTTCAGGGGTCAAAGAGATGATGGTGGTAAGTGATCACAGATGCTTTGGCTGCCCTAGAAGTGTTTATTAATGAGTTTGGGTTTAATGGACTACTGGAATAAGGCACAAGGCATAGGATTGAATTGGAAATGTGACCCTCACATACAGCTAAGAATCTTGTGGTTCATAAAATTATTGTTTCTAATTTTTTACTCTTCCGTATATTCATGCCCTGTGACATGGGATTTTGCTGTTTCTCAAAACAGAGGTGGAGTATATTTCCATGCTTCATTGGCTGTGTTACTTTGGCCAATAGAATATGGACATGAGTGAAAACAGGCCCAGTTCCTTTGCCAAATCTTAAAAGGCATCATGTATTTCCACTTATCCTTTTTTGCTTTTCTCATTGCCAAGAGAAGATTATACCCTGTGTACTCTGCTGGTCCCAGAAAAATGAGAGACACATAGAGCAAACATAAACCAATCCCACAGTGAGGAGCCAAGCATAGCTGAATTGGAAGAGCCATCCAAGCAGCCCTACAAATGTATGAACTGTAAGAAAGAACTGTTTTTGAAGAAACTGAGTTGGAGGCAATCTTTTTGAAGCATCATTATTGAGATAGCTAACTGAAACCACCCTCAAAAAGCTACACCCTCAGATTAAGGAGAGAGAAAGCATGATCCTTTCAGCAGATGAAGAAAAAATATAAAATTCAACACTCAATTATGATGGAACTCTTAGAAAAATCAGAATAGAAGGGAACTTTCTATAATTCTATAAAGGGTACAAAGGGTCTACAAAACAATCAGAAAACAAAAACTACAGCACATAAGATACTTAAGGGAGAAAAATTAAAAGAGTCTCTTATATGGCAATAGATACTACAGGGATAGATGCTCACTACACCATATAAATTCAATATTGAACTGGAAGACTGAGTCAATGGTTCCCAAGACCACCCTCAGGCTTGATGATTCACTAGAAGGACTCACAGGACTCAAAGAAACTGTGGTGTTTATGGTTACAGTGTATTACGGAGAAAGGATACAGATTAAAATTAGCAAAGATAAAAGGTAAAAGGGGTGAAGTCCAGAGGATACCCAGTTTCCCTTTAGTAGTTGAGTTCAATCACTTCAGCCGTTAGATTAATTCCCCCTTTTGTCTGTTGCTTTAGTGGTGTAAAACATACCAAGTGGCCAGGTGAAAATCTCAGCTTCAACATCAGTGGATCCATTTTTGCGTTTCCAGTAGAATCATTCCCTCCAAACCAGGAGTGCTGTTACGAGGATGGGGAACAAAAATTCTGGGAGTGGTTTATTAAGCATAATAGTGAGAAGATTCACTCCATTTCCACTCCTTGATTCAGGATTATGTGTTCTGGATATGGGTAAGAAAATACTATATAATGGTCTCCTGTAAGACAAATAGGGTATGGTCTTTAAATTGAAGCTATCTTCAATAAGCAATATATCTTTCTCTTAGTCATCACTTCTGGAATATGGAGTATGCTGTATGATCAATTATTTCCTTGGGCATGAACCCATTACTACAATTCCTTTACTCTAAAATAATTTGAAGCAATTCTTTGATAATACCAAGATGGTGAATAAAGCATTCTCTGAGTTGACAGGTGGTGGTGTTGGCAGAAACAAAATAGGGAAAGAAAATCCATCTCTAGTATATTTGCCCATTCCAGTAAGGATAAATCTTTACTGCTTCATGAGAGAAGGGGTCCAATGTAATCAATGTCAGCATACCACCAGATGGCTGGCTATTCCTCCCAGGGAAATGTAACATATTAGGTGCTCAGTGTTGATCTCTGTTGTTGTTGGATTAGGCACTCAACAGCAGTGGTAACCAGGTCACCTTTGGTAAAAATAAGTCTATGTTGTTAAGACCATGTATAGCATCTATTCCTCCCAGCATGGCCACTTTTTTCATGGGCCCATTAAGCATGCACTGGGATATCTGGGGAAAGGAGCTACTGAAATTCAGAAAATGTGTCATTTTGCTCACTTAATTATTTATTGCTTCCTTTGCAGTGGATACCATTTGCTGAATGTTTATATATATGCAACACAGACATCTTTCCTCCTTGTGCCCATTCTGAATGGTCTCTATGTAATACTTTCCCAGACATTCTTCTTATTAATATTCCAATCCTGTTTTTCCCAAGTCTCTGATGATCCACCCAAACAATTAGCAACTACTGATGTACCAGTGTAGATCTGTTCTTCTGACTTTCTCTCAATCCAGTAAAGTGGACAATCAAGTGGTACCACTTGAAGTTCTGTGGAATTTCCTTTGCCACTGTGCATTAGGTCCAATTCTGCAGGTACTCATCTTTAAACCAGGTTTGAGCTTTTCATTCCTCAGTCAACTGGTAATAAGGAACTACACATGAGGCTATAGGAGTAGATTGAAGGATAGGACACAATGAAACAGGAGTCAGTGTCAAAGGAGACTGATCCACCACCATTCATTCCAGACCTACCTGAACCTAGCATTTCTTTATAGCATTTCTGTTTGATGATAGACTACTGCTTCCTGTTCCCACCTTTATGGCTCATGATGACAAACTCCTGAGTGCCCAGTCTATGATGGGAAGCTCAGGTCATGTGATCACCTGATGTCCAATAGTTAGATGTTTAATCTCTTCCAAAACTCAAAAGCAGCCCAGAATCTGTTTTTCTAAAAAGGAGTCATTATTTTCAGAAGGGAAAATTGATTTGTTCCAAAACCTTAGAAGTCCAATCTGCAATTCCTTTACTGGTGCTTGCCAGAAGCTCATACAGTATCTCTTTTTGCCACAAACACTTTGATTATTATTGGATCTGCGGCATCATTAAGCCCAAGTAGAAGAGCAGCTCCACTGCAGGCTGGACTTACTGCAGAGTTTTCTCTTGCTCGGATCCCCACTTGAAACTGAAAGCCTTACTGGTGACTTGGTGTATGGGTTGAAATAGCACACGCAGTTGTTTCTTCCAAAATCCAAAAAGGCATTGTGTCTTTTTTTTTTTCATGGTAGGTGGGGTGATGTGAATCAAGTTGTATTTCGTCTTGGGGGAAATAGCTTCATGTGCTCCAGACCTTTGGACCCCAAGACACTTTACTGATAGAGAGTGTCTCTGAACTTTTGTGAGTTTTATTTCCTAAACTTTCATTCGTATATATCCTTCCAAGGCATCTAAAGTACTTGACACTTTCTGTTAATCATATACAATCATCATAATTTCATCAATATTTAGACCAGTGTGATGTAGACCAGATGGAATGTCAAGATGATCAAAATCTCAGGAGACTACTTTAGGGTAAAGAGCAGAAGAGTTGACAGCACAGAAGCAACATTCAAAAGTATACTGTCAGCCCAATCAGGTGAAAGCAAACAACTTCTAGTGTTTCTTGCAAATTTTTATGGAGGAAAAAAAAAGAATTAGCTAGGTCAATAGGTACATACTCAAGTGTGAAGAATTATGTTGATTTGCTCTAATTAGAAGTTATAACTTGGAAAGCAGCTACATTTGGAACCACCACCTGATTAAGTTTGTGATAATTCACAGTCATTCTCCAAGATTTATCTGATTTCTGCAAAGTACAAATAGGCAACTTTTAGGAATGTGATAGGAATCACCACTCTTGTATCTTTCAAGGTTTCGGGGGTGGCATTAATCTCTGTAATTTTCCCAGGCATGTGGTATTGCTTTTAGTTTACTATCCTGGTAGAAGGGCTTCCACTTAGCCTTTCCCTTGAGAATTGCTTTCATTCTTATCCATCAAAGAGCTAATGTGGGGATTCTGGAAGTTGCCAAGTATATCTATTCCAATTATATGTTAAGAAACTGGGATATAGGCACAGGATGGGTCTATGGGGCAATGGGAGCCATTGAAAGTCAAACATGGGCTCATTCTCCATCTCTTTACCATTATAAACCCTCCCTTTGACTGGTAGAGCAGAGTGACATTTTGGGTCTTCATGAATTAGTTTAGTTTCAGAGTCCATGTTTATTAATCTCTGAAAATCTCAGTATTTCTTTTCCCCCAGTACACAGTTACCCTACTAAATGGCGCCAGGTCTTTTGTGGGGAGGATTTGGTAAAAATATACAATATATTGTAGCAGTGCTACAGAGTCCTTTCTCAAGGAGACCTGGCTTACCCTTTAAACAAAGGGTTCTATTAAATAACTTAGATCCGGAAACTGAGTGAGGAGCAATGACTTCTTTGCGGCAACTTAAGTCTGGTTTTTGGCTTTAAAAACCAGGAGGGTTTTTTTTTTTTTCTATTTATAGATCAAGCAATAGTCTAGCAGTCTACCCATATATTTTAGTCCTAGGGACATTATGATCTAATAGCTATTACCAAATGTCCCTATGGGTCAAAATATTCTAGGTGCCCCTCATTCCTTTAGTGGTAAAGTGCTAACATTTGGAATCCCCAGTGTTAAAAAAAGCCCATCTCAATGGCAATAACCCAAAGGTCATATCTGGCCTAGAAATGAGAGCCAACCAGATATTTTTAAGGATCCTCTCACTAATGTATTTTTAAATTCCTTAGCAAAAGGAGTGTCTTCTGGGCCCTCCCATGGGTTGTAAAGTTGATGTGCACATATGTGTGTGTAAGTTATACATTATAAATCCACTTCAACATTCTTATCTTCCTAAATCTTTCCATTCCTTCCTCTATATCATGCCAGGGAAGTTCTGGCATCTCAACCTTATTAAATGCAGGCCACCACTGAGTCCAGCTTTCTGTCAACCAACCAGTTGAACTGTTAGAGTAACTTCTAGCTGCACAACTAACACATTAAATCTAACATCTCTATTAAGTGCTCTCATATCAAAGAAATCACTCTGAGATAATATTCTAATATGCCATTCTTGATATGATACCTTTAAAATCTACTGTCATACATATCCCACAGGATTCGACCAAAATATATTAGCAATATTTTGTGATTCTTTTGCTGTATACTTTACTTCCTTTCAGGTCTTACTTATATTTGTTCCTGTGAAGCAAGGTGAGATTTGACTCCAATTTTGGTTCTGGTGGCAAAGGGGCTGTTGGGATGTACCTTGAACATAATGGGCATTCCCTAGTAAGGCATCTGTCTCAGGTGAAGTTATTATAGGTTTTAAAAGCAAGGCTGTTTTATTTAGACAAGGGAGAGCAAGCTAATTCTCCTGACAAGGAAGACTAAGATTAATTTAGGCTTTGAAAATTCTCACTTTTGTGTGAGTTGAATCAAATACTCTCATTCAAAGTTTTGAGGTCCCATTCCATACCAAAGAGTGCCCTAAATTTTATGTGAGAAACTTGGCAAGGCTTCAAATTCAACTGCCTTTGTAATTCTGCAATCCTTACATTCAATGTTGTATTTTATTTTAGTTAACAATTAGTTATATTAAATTTTCCAGTTTGAATTACTGATGTAATCTTTGTCTCCTGATCAGATTATGATGGTTACAGAAATGTTTGCTAAAACATTGAGGTGAAGATAATGTACTTGTCAGAGTCCAGTTAGGAGACAGACATTATGGTAGCAATGATGACAAACAACATTGACTGCAGTGTGCAATAGATTCTATTGGAGTGCACTTGAGTATTTACGGAAAGAAACAAGCGTGGCTGAAATCACTGTCTGAGAGCCACTCAAGTCACAGTCTGAGAGCTCAGAGAATTCCACAGCATTCCTATGAGATTTTAACTTCTTCCTTTAAAAAAAAAAAAAAAAAGAGACAAGGTCTTGCTCTGTTGCCCAGGCTGGAGTGCCTGGGTCATAGCTCACTGTAACCTACAACTCCTGGGTTCAAGCCATCTTCTCACCTCAGCCTCCTGAGTAGCTGGAATTATAGGTGTGAGT
Organism: Daubentonia madagascariensis; assembly: GCA_023783475.1. NCBI lineage: Eukaryota > Metazoa > Chordata > Mammalia > Primates > Daubentoniidae > Daubentonia > Daubentonia madagascariensis. Next base: position 42,547,307 of record JAKFHU010002080.1, on the reverse strand, counting down.
CACCATGCCCAGCTTAAGATTTCTAATTTCTTGAAGTTACAGGGCAGATATTGCTGAAAGTAAGTCTCTTTCTCCTCTAATCTTATCTTTTCCCTCTAATACCTGCTGTTGGTAGAACCTAACATCAAGTCAGAAAGCAAAGAAGAAAATTAGTTTGCAGAGTTCAGATCCAGCATCACAAAGTAAGAAAAAGACAGGTAGGTTTGGCTTTGAGAGGCAATAAAATATGGGCTTGAGGCAAACCTATAGCTGGCACAGATAACTAGCTTGAAATTGAAAGAAGTAAACCCAATTCTAACTGAAAACAAATTCATAGATTGCTCTCTAATTTATTATAAGAACTTTGACATTTGTCTGGAAAGGGGTAAAAGAAATTCATGATTTAACCACCAAGTTTTGTAATCATTTTTCTATGTATAAAAATTTTACTCTTAAAATTATACGTGTAGATCACCAATTTATGAAATGTCAGAGATGGAAAATATATTTTGGTTTTCTACTCTATCTTATCTTTGGCATATCTGGATTAGTCTACTGGATTCAAGCCCAAATCCTCTATTTTGAAATAATATGCTCACATTAGAATAAAGACTTAATGAGATATTAATCAAGTCAAGTCAGTTTTTGTTGATATTAATCATGAGCTTGCTGTTTTTTATTGGGCACGTGTATTGACTCTTTGGGCTCTTGGTTTCCTCATCTGTGAAATGAAAGTTTCAAGGTCTAGTGCTTTTATAACTCCACACCTATAAAAGTACCTCATAGGAATGTCCTCACTTCACACTGGGAATAGAAAAGGTATCTATAAGAATAATACAATCAGAACCACATTTTCAGTTACCTGTTTTACCAGTAAAGTGGTAAAGAGGAGAAGAAAAAAATTGTTTTTCAGACAATCCTTGTCACAAGCTTTTAATTCTGAGAATATATAGATGCTCAGGTGTTTGTGGGTTTTATGGTAATGGGCCAGGTTATTGTGTGTTTTAAACTGTCATTTTTTAAAAGTATGAGAAATGTCATGTCACTATAGCAGAATCGAAGTGTATTTTGCTCATTAAAAGATAGAAGCAATAAAATACTAAATTTATTTTTTTAGGTTTAAGATTTAACTGTAGCACTTATAATTTTCTAGAGTTTCAAACTCGACTATTTTCACATCCATATTCATGATGCTGTAGTTTATCTGTAAATGCTACTCACTAGGTTTATTTTAGATGATCTTGTTAATACCCTGACAAGCAGTGAACTCATCTTTACAACTCAGAAATGTGGAACAAAAGATTTGGGGTGTGTGTGTGGTGGTGAGGGGATAGTGAGAAAAAGAAAGAAAATACGGGGGGAAAAGTTCAGATATTAGTGCTTAAATATCAATATGAAAAGATTTCAGTGGTCAGAAATGAATCAGAAATTTGAGGAAACAAAAATACTCTAGTGATTGGAGCACAGGATATTTAATTCACTATATTAAATTATCTAAGCTGGGTGCAGTGGCTCATGCCTATAATCCAAACACTTTGGGAGGCCCGGGTGGGAGGATCGTTTGGGGCCAGGAGTTCAAGACCGGCTTGGGCAACACAGCAAGACCCTGTCTCTACAAAAAAAAAAAAAAAATTAGCTGGTCTTGGTGGTGTGTGCCTGTAGTCTGAGCTCCTTGGGAGGCAGAGATGGGAGGGTCACTTGAACCCAAGAGTTGGAGGTTACAGTGAGCTATGATCGTGCCGCTACACTCCAGCCTGGGTGACAGAGCGAGACCCTGTCTCTAAAATAAATAAATAAATAATCTAGTTATTTCAGAGTAGAAGAATATTTCCAATTATAGTAGAGATATTAGAAATATTTTTCTCAAAGATTGTACTTTAAAAGTGTGCTGCCTCTTTATTCAAAGAGATAGATATGTCTAAGATCACTGAGGGATAAGTAATCATGCTTTTTCATCCAAGACTTTAGTTTTGATTATGTTATTTTCTACCATTTTTGAAAAAAGAAACAGTTTAATATAATGATGAAAATATAATAACATGAAAACTAGATTTTGTTGACTTTTAGGGTAATCTTTTCAGCCCCAACTATAACTTAACAAAAGATCTTGAAGCAAACCCACTCCACTTATTAATTTAATTTCTACTTCTGATATCTAGTCATCTTTCATTTTTTTCCTTTCAAAATACTGGAGTCTAGGGTAGATGTGTATATATGTATAAGAAAGAGGAGAAAGAGAAAATTTATTTTTTGAAAGTAATTATAATCTGTAAAACAATTAGTTTCTTTTTGCAATTCAATAACATTAGTAATATACTTTTCAAAAAGTAAATTCAATTATGTCTAATAATAAAAATGTCAATTAGAGATGATATCACCAATTTGTTCATTAAATTGAGGAAATGAAAGTTTGGATCATTCTTCCACTTTGTATTACACTTGACAGAATGGATGGTGTGTGTAAATTGTCTTTCTGTGTTCAATTTGAAGAGTGTTCAGGACCTGTTTTGCTGAACAGCACTTTGAGGCCAGGCATTTCTGCTGGGTCCATTTGAGACTGAAATTGTAGAACTCTTGAGTAAATAAACGGGGGCTAAAAACTTGGGATAGAGATCCTTATTTCAATGTTTGTCATTTAAAGCATCCCTCATTCTTACCAATGTAAAGTAAAAATACCATACTCACACTTATGCTGCTAATCATTTTCTTCACTCAGCCAAAAGAATCTCACAGAAATGGGATTTTTATAATAGCCTCCAGAGATACTGAAGTGACAATGATATCTGCATTCCAAGTAAGAATGCATTTATCACTGACAAAATGAATTTGTATGACTAAAACTCAAATGAATCTTATTTCTACCCCCTCCTTGCTTTCAGAGTATTTATCTCATTTTATCACTATTGTTTTTAAAATTTTCTGCCTATGACATTGTAAGCTAAGTAAGGGCACAATCTATATGCACTTTGTTTTCACAGTACTTAGTACAATGTTTGGTTCATGGTAAATTGTTAATAAGTATTTATTGAACGCGTGTGTGTGAGTGAATAAAAAAATGAGTCATACTTTGATCTTAGTTGCTAAAATAATGCACTATTAAATGGAGGGCAAAAATTTTACGTTAGAGAACTAAAGCCCACAGCAGGAAAAATCAAATAATCCATCCTCAACCGAGGCTCAATGGCTGATCAAGGAGTGTTCAACCTATTGGGAAATTTTAAAGTTTATTCACTGATCAATCATCCTTTGGAAAGCACTTATTGAACACATGTTATGTACTAGTTCCTGTGATAAGCTCTATGATAGTAATTCCCAGGAGAAGTGGTACCCAACCTCTACTCCCTTTCCCAGAGGTGTTCTGCAATTTATTGGATATTTTTTCTTGCCATAATCATGGTATTTGGAGATCAGGAGACAAGCATTCTAGATTTCTTGCGATTTGTAGGGTAATCCTTCACGAAGAATTGTACCAGGTTCTACATGGTTTTGAAATATTTATTAAGACATACATGTATCATATTTCATTCAATATATCATTGATTTTAAGATGTACTATAATTTTATGTGTAACCAAGAAGGAAGAAATGCTGCAAATTAAGCTAGGATACAATGCTTTATATAGTTCTGCACAACACACAAATCAGTCTCAACAGCTCTTGTTCCTTTAAAATTTATTTCATCCACTCTGAGTGATCTACATATTCTTCTGCCTTCCATTATTCTGAAGGATCTACAAATTCTTCTGCCTTCTATTGCATACAGTGGCATGTGATAGTCAATCCTTGCACATATTTTGTTAAGAAAACGTAAGACAACGTTCATGATGTCTTCTTTTTTCAATGAAGGAATGTGCTCTATAAAGCAATTAAATGTTTCTTTGGAAAAAATATTGAATGATGGTCCTTTCAATGATAAATGCTTTTTAATTTCAAAATGATGTTCCACTTCCCTGCTTGCATGCCTGTGAGTAACTATTTGTTTCAATGCTGAATCGTAGCATACTCTTGTTAAATGATATTCTATGTAGCAAATAAGCTCAACGCATGTAATACTTAAAGCAGATAACTCAGCTAAAGTAATGATAGTATGAACAGATGATCAAGTTTGCTCACCTTGACTGCCATCTGGTTGAAAGAGATTGCAAGAAGCCATTGACTATAAGATGAATTTCCTAATTTCAAAGAGGTTAAAATGTGGGAGAAAATGTGTCTAGAGACAATAGGTGAAAGATTTGTCATGTATGCTGACTTTTCTAAGAATGCAAATGCTGTGTAAACCACAATAAGATTACCCTTTGCTTTGTTCAGAACTTACCAAGAGTTGTTTATCATTCTGGAAAGTCAAGTCACTGATGGAAAAGCTACTTGTGGTATCATATTTGAGTCTCTTATACCGTATACCTGTAACTGTGCATTAGGAGATACTACATTCAAAATGATTTTTCACATAGTTGCAAACATCTGACTAATTCAAGTTTTGTCTTGTTCAAGGATTTAGTCTCATTTATTATAAATAATTTCCTTTTATTGCTCCCTTATACTATCCTGAGGGCATTTTGTTGAATTTTTTTTTAGCACAGAATGCTGATTTATATTTGTAGCACTATATAAAACAAATATTTTAAATGATTATATACATATTATAGATTATGGTTGATAGTATTTATATATTGATATTGTTTGTATGATACTTGAAATCCACTTACCTCCTTCATACAGATGTAGATTTGAAATGCATGCATTTTTTTTTGGTGTACATAAACTTTCAATCTCCTTACTTTATTCATATTCTTAGGATTTTCACACATCCTTAACCAAGTTAAAGGTCTTTTTTTTCCCCAAAAGAATTGGTCTTATTTTACTAAAAGAATTATCCCCAAAGGAAGCTGTTCTTAATAATGCATTGTAATTGATGGGACACTGATGGCTTTTTGACCTAGTTCCTTTTTCATTTAGAGCAAAACCAAAAAACTTTTACCTGGGCAGCCAGACCACCTCCTAAAGACTGACCATATCCTTGAAATATTCAAAGCTGGCCATTTGAAAGACGGCCGTTTCCATTTTAATAGTCAGATGAGTGGTGAAGCTTTCAGTCCGAAAATCTGCAGCTTTGACATACTAATTATCTCACCTTTTTGAAGATTCTGAGCTTGGGGAAAGGTCTAATTTTCAATGGCTCAATGTGATTTGGGTATATATGAGCACCCTTCAGAATATGTAGAAAGTCACTTGGCTTCAGGTCTGTGATGTATGGGATTATGTGATGCTGAAAGGTACCTGGTAAAAGTTACTGTTCACAGAAGAACTGGCAACTGAAATGACATCAAATGGAGATTTTTTGGATACTAAGCACACCTGATGATTCTTTTGTCGTTGGGGTTGGTTTTCATTGTATCAGTAACTTTTGGCAGTTGGTCTGCTCCTCGGCATGAATAATATTGTTTCTTCATTTTGCATTGTGTCTCAAATGCCACCACTGAAACACCATAAGCTGGTTCCCAATCTGCATCTCCTGGTGTGGAACTCTAGACTGCCCCAAAATTTTTGGGATCCATTGGCATCCCAGATTTTTACTCCCTTGGAAGACAATTACCAAACATCTGTGGATAAATTTATATATATCATAGTATACCACATTAACTCTTCCAAAACACCCTCACAGGATACACATTTGGTTGCCAGCAGAGGAATCTTCTCTCAGGCTACATGGAGCTGCATGCTGAGCACAGACAGGATACTGGGGTGTCCTTCTTGCTGAAGCCACAACAGAGAATGGTTGGTTTTCTCTGGGAACTGCAGATGGCATTGGGGATGGAGCTCTGGCTCCCGGTTTGAGCAGAAGGATGTCAAGGGTCTGTGCCAGTGTGCTGATCTTGCTGCAAAAGCCTATCGATATTTAAGTGTGTCTTTATGTAGGATACATTAGCTATGGATTTGATTTTAGCATAGTAAAGGGACTAAATATAAATAGGATGACATGATCTGTTAAGATTGAGAACCACTGAACATAGATATACTATTCCTGCTGATGGCATCATTGAAGAAGTAGAAATAAACAATTGCAGCAAAATGGGAAAAGTATCATGATAGTGGTAAGCACGCGAAGGGCACTTATGACAGACTGGGGAAGGGCCAGGCAAGGCTTCCTAGGGTAGAGGGTTTTTGAGCTGATTTGAGGAAAGATTTGGAATAATCCAGGTGAATAGAGGTCATTCCAAGTAGACGAATAAAGCCTTGGAGGTATAAACTGGCATAGCACTTATAAAGATCTACAAGTGGATCAGGAAGTTGGATTAAGGGAAACAGTAGTGTTTTGATTGGATAAGATGCCAGATTGTCCATAGGCATTTATTGTTCCTTTCTTCCATTAAAATGGAGTAAAACATTCCCCTTTATACTTGTTTGCACAGCAAGTATAAAACCACAGAGGAGAGTGCGAGAGTGGATATTAGGGGATATTTGTTACAGTTTGTGAATTTAAGAACTTAATAGGAACAGGGATGATATTTAAAAATAAGTATGATGCAGGGTCCAAGCAATCAAAAAGAGCTGCCAGCTGTCACACAGGAGCAGATTCCTGGGAACACTTTGCTGAACCAGTTGTGTGCTGCATAGTCCCTGTCACCTGTTGGCCTCTCTAGAGGCCCAACACTTAGGGCTGAGAGGATTCCTTTGCTCTTTAACTTCCTATTGGTTCAGCTAAAGGGAGGCATCAGGAGGTGTCAGGACCATTGTTCTGCTACTTCCTTCCCCGCTGAGCCAAGGTTTGGCAGAGTCTGCTGTCTTCTTCTTAAGACCACTGCTTCTGTAGGGTGATCCTCTTCTATAGCTGCTTGGTTGCAAAAACAGTTTACTTTTTTGTCTCTTTAGGCCTAGAGGAGGTAATAGCTTTCTAATCTTGATGATTCCAGGGTCCTGTGCCATCCCTCGTTGGTTTCCCTTAACCTCTTCATAGCTCTGTAAATAGTCTCTTCATTAGACGTTTCAATGATCCTGTTTTCTGTGTACCCTCTGTTCCCTGTGAACAGTCCTCTGTGTGTTTGTGTGTGTGTGTGTGTGTGTGTGCATGTGGGAAGGGAGGTTCCCAGGGAGAGGATATGGTGGCAAGGGGGTATGAAAGGAATTTGGTAACCCGATAACCAACAAGTACAAGAGTATTTCTACTTCAAGAACTGTCATGGCTAAACTGGTGAACGTTAAAGTATTAGTACTGGATAGGAAAAAGACTACCTACTTATCAGAGCAGAGATACAGGACAGGAAAGAGATTTTTGCCTCCTCAAATGCACAAAATGTCAGGATGGTATATATTTCAGAGTGTAAAAAGTAAAATCCAGAACAGAAAATGTTACAAACAAAGCAATTGATTAGATGTCTGTATATGGGCCTGGAATCTCAACTCCTATTTCTATCCCTATGTACATTGAATCAATAACTAGATGTGTAGCCTTCAGATAAGAGAGTGTAGGTTATTTCTTTGTAAGAATTGAACAGGAAATACTTGAGATTAAGGACAAATGCAGGGCTATTGATTGAAAAGCTACATTCAAAGATGGCTGATCTCTATTTCATTATCCCCTTCCAGAGTTCATAGCACATATTCCAGGCAGGAGATTGGAGAATTCTCTGGAAAATAGAATGGCTTCAGGGAAAAGTCCTTGACATAACGATGTTTAGGAATCCACCAGTGAAAATATAGCTCTCACCCAGTCACCCCAAAGTGAAACATGCCACCTGACACATCTCATCCATACACAGAAAGCTGCCTGTTAGCTTTTTAAGTTTTCATTTTTTATATGTATTAACAATTAAAGATCTTTAGGCATAACAGTAAAGCCCCCTAAATAAAAAAAAGAGAAGCAAAATAAACATACAGAGAAGTACCCAGAGGAAACAAAAATAATGCATAAAATAGAATTAACCCTTTCTAAATAAAAATTTTACAGCTCTGGTTAATACCTTATGATTAGTGAGAATATATTTTAACTATTAAGAAAACCCATAAAACTACTTTAAAAATCAGCAAACAGGCAAGAGGTCTTGTAAGTTAAAAATTTTGTAGCCAGATTAAAAAAATAAAGGTTTGGAATATAAAGTCAAGGAAATTTCCCAAAATACAATAGAAACAGAGGTGGAAAATACTAGTGAAGATACTTAGAAGATAAATATAGGAAGTTCCGCATCTGACTAAGCTTCAGAAAGACAGAAAAAAAGAAAAGTGAAAATGGAAGGAAGTAAATGATGAGATGACATATAATAAAATATTTTAGAATTGAAGTATATAAATATCCAGATGTAGAAGGCTACCAAGTTGCCAGTGCCAAAAATGAAAGTGACCCAGACTTGGGCACTTCATAGTGAAATTTTAGCACACAGACATAAAGAAAATTTCAGAACACAGGTATTAATGCCTTCTTAGTGTTAGACAAGGCCACGTGTTAAGCACTAGGAATCAGAATAACATCAGACGTCTTAAAGTAAGTCTAAGAACAATGATACGGTAGAAACTGTTTTTCAAAATTCTGAAGGAAAGTGTATCTGTCAGTCCACCCATCATCTATCTATCATCTATCTCCTATCTCTATGTATCTTACTGTGAACTTTAAACTCAAACTACCAATGAAGAGTAAGAGCAGATGAAGACCTACTCAGAAAGTTTACCTTCCGTATCACTTTTCTTAAGCAATTAACACTTAAGATGTGTTCCAGCCAAATAAGGGAATAATTCATTAAAAAGGAAAATATGGAATCTAGGAAACCATGTCTCCAACAAAGGAGAGTAGCAAAGAAAAGTGCCCAACTGAAAACTGTTCAGCAGGCCTAAGAACAACCATTCCTGTTTTGAGCAGGAGAAGGCCCCCATGATGGAGAGCTCCAGGCTCCAGGAAAAAAGTAGACTTGATGGAATGCATGAATCCTAGATGGTAACTTAGAGATGATGGGCAATATTGAAAATACTTACATGGAAATTATATATGCAAAAAAGGTTTTTTATTGACACAATTATAAAAGAGAAAACTCTACAAAAAGGAAATAATGTCTTGATAACTTTTTCTCTGCAGCTAATTATATTTCCTGAATTATATTAATATATTGATTCAACTAAAAGTAGCTTTTAACTATATTCAAAGAATAGGAGAGGTGAGGGGGGAGTATAACAGCATGTGTGTCATCAATGGAAATCAATAGATCATGTCTGAAGTATTGATAAATCTAGATAGAGAAGTATAAACCTATGTAGCAGAGACTTCTAGTGGTCACTCAGTAGCTGTCTCCCCTTGTCCAACAGGAGGCCTTGGTACATGGCTGGCCAGTGCAAGCAACACTTCTCCACCTTTGAGGCTGGGATGAAGTTTTGGCTAATGAGATAAACGCACACATTTCAAGTGATAGCACCTGGATCTCCCTCAAGGGGCAGCATGTTCATGTGCCCTTTGCTCCTTCTTTTTTGGCTTTTTCTCCATCTTGATGTCTAAAACATGGATTTTACTTCAGACCATGAGGACAGGGGCCACATTCTAGTAATAGTGTACTGTGAACTGGGAGAAGTCTGGCTCCTTATACCGTAAATCGTTTTGTAAGAGAAAACAAACTAAAACCCTCTTTCTCTTATTTGAGGCATGGCTTTGAGCAAACCCCCTCTTTCTGTTATTTGAGGCATGGCTCTGAGTTTGTCAGAGCCAAATCTAAACTGTTTCTGCATACTATGAGAAACACGGAGGTAACATCCAGAGGAACCAACTGAAACAATAAAAAGTGGTTATCTCTGGAGACTTCATTTGGCGCCAAGTAGGGACAAAGAAAGGGGCTACTGCTTTCCATTATAAGCTTCAGTAATAATAAGTTGTATATGAAATTGCTACTTTTGTAGACTGAAATTACTTGAATACCAGTGATTTCATATGATTCAATGTAATAGATTTTTTTTAACCAGGTGCATGTATTCGTATGATTAAAACAGTTGTAAATGCAAAAAAAGAAAGATAAGACTGGGTAAATAGAAACCGAAATTTGAAGGACCTTATATGTCATGGTGGGGGTCTGTGGTTTAATGTGATCAGGTTGGTGTTTTGGAAATAACTCCCATAGTAAATTAGAGAATACATTTGAAAGGGCAAGAATTGGTAGCTTTACTAAATAATAAAAAGAAGAGGCTTTTATAGTAATCAGGCGACAGATAATGAAGACTAAACCAAGGCTATTGCAAAGAAGATCACGTTAAGAAATAAATAGTATTATAGAGCTAGAACTGACAGAGCTGTGATATCAACCCGAGGAAGAGAGCAGGAGATGGAAGAGAGCACAGCAACGTGGTTAAGGCCCTGTCTCTGGAGTCCCTCGGACTGAGTTGTCACTCCATGTGTGGCTGTGGAAAGGTTCTGTAATCATGCTGTGCTTCCCCTTCCTCATTTGTAAAATGGGAATGACAATAATACCTCCTTTTTAGAGTAGTGGTGAACATTACATGCAAGAGCACATATGAAAAATGTAATAGACTGCCTGGTGCAGAATAAGTACTGAATACATGTTAGCTACTCTTATTACTATAGGTTGCTTCATTCATAGAGAAGCAGCACAGGAACAGGTGCAGACTGGGGAGTGGGAAGATATTAAACTCTATTCTGGAAAGTGGAGTTTGAGGTACTGGCAATCCACTTGGATTTGGCCAATAAAGAAGATTTATAGCACAGAAGTTGGGCTACAGATAGGAGTTACTTGGGATCCAGGTGGAATTTGAAGCTAGGGGGGATGAATTCGTTCTACTACATCTAAGAAGAGGATGTAGAGTGAGGAGAGAGAGAAAAAAGTCAGGAACACCAATATTTAAGGGAAAGGGAGGCTTCCAGGGAAATTAAGAATGAGGAATCAGATATTTGGGAGAAGGACTAGTGAGGAACATTGAGAAGTAGCAATTTCAAGCAGTGTTTGAGCATGCCCAAACATGACGAGGATGTGGACAGGTCCATTGGCTTTGGCACCCAAGGGGGCGATGGCAATCTTGGTGGCCCGATGAACTTGGGAGCCAGAGGGCAGAAAGCAGAGGTGCTGCCAAACATGAGGAAAGCAAACTGAGCCACTGGGTGTGGACCCCTCTTTCTAGAAGCTGGGAATGAGAGAACTGGGAGAGATTTGAGAATGTTTACACATGTAAACAAATAAGACTTCAGAAAGGAATCAAAAAAAAAAAAAAAACAAAACACAAACGAGAAATAGCACAACGAGAGAGCAGGGTCCCTGAGGATCTGTTCTCTTTTGATTTTCCTCTCTGCCTTCTCAGATAAGTAGGATTTGTGAATCCCAAAAGTTGAATTATTATTCTTGGCACTTACTTATGTAAGATCTGTTTTAAAGCCCTCATGGGAGAGTGTTTTGTCCTGTTATATATCCTTTTTCTGTAGCTTTCTTAAAAGTAATGACAACATATGCAAAGGAGTGCTGAAAAGAAATCAACCTGAAATGACATCACATGTATAGGGATTATTCTCTATGCCCAAGCAGAAGTAGCTCTTTCTGATAGCTTTCCCTATTAACATGCCACTTCCAGGAATAATAGGAAAGTGCTATGCCTCACAGTCAGAAAATTTTTTTCTTATTTTAACTTCTCCAAAAAGGTAATTGTGTGATTTCATCTATCTACAAAGGTAGATGTATATATGTGTATGTGTGTGTGTGTGTGTCTAAAAGTGTCCTGGAGGTTGAAATAAAAGTCTTTATATGATTAGATATTTTTTGAACTTTCAATTAAAAACAATCACAAAAAATAAAACAAAGTAAAATGTGGTTTTTGATCTCAGGATATAACAAAAGGCATTTCTTACAGCAAGAAGTAAATGCATACAGTCACTGGAAGGGGGCTCCTGTGCTGTGGTCTATGCTCCTATAGCCTTATTTTCTGGCTGCTATAAATAGAAACAGTGCACATAGGAGAACAAATGTGCTTTTCTACTTCAGCATCTGACTGCTCCCAGGAAATGATCTGCCATTAAAGCTGAGCATAAGAACTGAATGATTATTTTTTAATTATTTTGAATAGGCCTTCAATGCATATATTGCTTGACATGTAATGGAAAGGTTATTCACATTTGTCACTTTGAAAGAACTGAAGAAAAGCTCAATAAGAAATTTGCAGCAACATGGATGGAACTGGAAGACATTATGCTAAGTGAAATAAGCCAGGCACAGAAAGACAAATATCTCATGTTCGCACTCATTTGTGAGAGCTAAAAAATTTGATCTCATGGAGATAGAGAGTAGAGTGGTAGTTACCAGAGGCTAGGAAGGATAGCGCAGACAGGGGGATAGAGAGAGGTTCGTTAATAGGTATAAAAACACAGCTAGAAAGATTAAGTTGTAGTGTTTGATAGTAAAGTAGGGCGACTATAGTTAACAAGAATTTATAGTATATTCCAAAATAGCTAGAAGAGAAGATTTGGAATGTTCCCAACACAAAGAAATGATAAATGTTTGAGGTGATGGATATCACCAATTACCCTGATTTGATCATTATACATTGTATACATGTATCAAAAAAACTCATATACCCCATAGATATATACAACTATTATGTATCAGTTTAAGAGATAGAAATGACCCTCATGATTACCAAGCACATGTCCTTCTAGGCAAAAGTACTGTGCTCTGTGTTCTTTGTTTGAATTCTGATTATGCTCCAGACACTATGCTGTGCACTTTTACAAGCATTTAACATTTTAAATAATTACAATCCTATGCCATAGATACTGGCATTATTACCCCATTTAGCAGAGGAATAATTTGAGACTCAGTTAAATGACTTTCCTTTGTTTTGCTATTTGGTATGTGAGGTTAAAAGCTACTAGTGGAGAGACCAGTCTTCCTAGCAGTTTGAAAATTGAGTTGTATTTTTGGACAAAAACCCTAAGATATGAAGAAAATATTTAGGGACACTAGTCATTTGCTAAAAGAGAGTTCTTATGGCTCAAAATTTTTCCTCTTGTCTGAAAAATTCAGCAAAGTACTGCTATTCAGATTGTATTTGCATCCATATGTTCATATATGCTGTCTGACTACAATCTATTGTTACTTTGCAGGGTCTCTCATTTTATGAAATTGTTGTATTCCTCAAAAGTTGTGGGCCAGTATTTTTTTTGTTAACTGTCTACAGCTCTATTTGAAGGGGGCCTTGATATGAACACTGGATAAAGAATAATTTTATATTAACAAAGAGTATAAATGGTTATTTCCCAAATAAGCACACTTGTATTTAATTAGCTGTACAAATAGGGTCATGAGTGCTTCAAACCACATGGCTAAGATATGAACTAAATAGAGTACCATGGCACATGGTGGCCACTAAAGATGGTACCTCTCTCTGCCAAGAGGATGGAGCTAGACTGTGCCTAAGCTGCTTACAGCCCAGAGGCATGCAATTTCATGTGCTCTTCTTGCTAAGGGTTATCTAACATAAGATTTGTATGATTCCTGCTATGTTTCCATGGTTTCAAATCTTTTAAAGAATATTTTTGTAAGTTTCCTATGGTCTCCTAAGAAAATTTAATTACTGTATTCTCCCTTATTTCTTACTTGTTACTTTTGTATTATTTCAAACTTACAGAAAAGAAGCAAGGATAGTACACAGAACTTCTGTTACATGTGCTTTTACCCAGATACACCAATTGCTTACATTTTGCTCCATTTACTCTATCTTTTTCTCTTACTTTTTCTAAATATATATTTGTATTTTTTTCTGAAATTCTTGAGAGTAAATTTCAGACATAGTGCCTATTTTTCCTAAAGACATCAGTGTGTATTTCCCAGGAACAAGGATATTCTCCTACATAACCACAATGCAATTATAAAATGAGGAAATTTAACATTGATACATTACTATTATCTAATCCACGGTCCATTATTCACTGTCCCAACAATCTTCTTTAGAGTTGTTTTTTTCTCAGTCCAGGATCCATCTTAGGATCATGTATCACATTTAGTTATCATGTTTCTTTAATCTGGAACTGCTTCCTCAGTCTTTCTTTGTCATTAATATCTTGACATTTTTAAAAGGTACAGGCTAGTTATTTGGTATAAAATCCCTCAGTTAGGGTTTATTTGATGTTAACTCGTGTTTAGAAAATAGATTGTGCATTTTTACCAAGAATACCAAACAAATGATATTGGGTCCTCCTCCATGCTTCATAGCAGGTGGCTTGAGATTCAATTAGCTCCGTTAATGATGATCTCAACTTTCATCACTCAGTGAAGGTGGTGTCTACGGTTTCTCCTCTGTAAAGTTACCATTTTGTCTTTGCAATTAATAAATAATCTGTAGGGCATTCACTGATGACTCTTGCCTAAATCAATTATTACTATGAAGTTGCAAAATTGTTATTTTCTAACTCTTTTGTTTTGCAGCTATTAATTAACATTCCACCACAAAGAAGAACTTTCTCTTCTCCCTCATTTTGTAAGTATGTATATATGTAGCATGTATTTATATCAGTTGACTCATGGATTTTATTTTATTCAGTAGGTTGTAATATTTTACTATTATTATTTATTTTGATGACAAATTGAACACCCCTTTTTTAAAATTAAAAAAAGGCATTAACTAGCTTTGTCACCCACTTTAGTCACACGACTTGGGTTTGATAACTTCTGGCTGATTTCAAAAAATAAATACATTCTCCTCACATGGAATTTGACTCTGTTGAATATATAAAAAATAAATAATGAAAAATTAATGATTCTTTAGAGTGGTATCTTTGTTGTAATCAGTGTACGATTTCTTAAACAATTTACTAATATTTCTTTATTTTGGTTGTTAGTATTACATAAAGTTCACTACCATCCATAGGATGCTTTTCTGTCTTAGATTTTAGTTTCTGGTATATTCACATTAGTTTCACCTTCTCTAAGGTTTTTTTGTTTTCTCTGTTTAGACACCCTCTTGACCCAAAGGAAGAACAAGGCTGAGAGATCAGGAATGGATTAAAATATATGTTAATAATAAGCTGATCCTAATTATTAATTATTGATTCATTTTTTTCTGTGTAGTTTAATTCAGCAGATATTATTCATCTGGGTTCTTCATAAGTTTGTTTTGGGATGTCTTCTGGTACGGTCTGTCTCACTTTGAAAACCTCATATTGTAGTATTTTCTTTTTTTTTTTTTAATTTATTTTTTTAATTTCAGAATATCATGGGGGTACACCACTTTGGCCATACACATTGCCCCTGTTCTGCCCGTGTCAGAGCCACAATCATGGTCATCTCCCAAACTGTGCTCCCCACATCCATTCAGTGAGAGTTTTTCCCATCCCTTTCACCCCCCTCCCGCCCGCCCGCCTTCAGATGAATGTTATTGCCCTGTGTGATGTAAGTGTTCATCAGTTAGTACCAGTTTGATGGTGAGTACCAGTGGTGCTTGTTTTTCCAATCCTGTGACACTTCGCTTCGAAGAATGGGTTCTAGCTCCAACCAGGATAATACCAGATGTGTTAATTCACTGTTGTTCCTTATTGCTGAGTAATACTCCATGGTATACATATACCACATTTTATTGATCCACTCGTGTATTGATGGGCACCTGGGTTGTTTCCACAACTTTGCAATTGTGAATTGTGCTGCTATGAACATTCGAGAGCAGATGTCTTTATTATAAAATGTCTTTTTTTCTTTTGGATAAATACCCAGTAGTGGGATTGCTGGGTCAAATGGTGATTCTACTTTTAATTCTTTGAGGTATCTCCATATTCTTTTCCATAGAGGTTGTACTAATTTGCAGTCCCACCAGCAGTGTATGAGTGTTCCTATCTCTCCACATCCCTGCCAACATTTGTTATTTGGGGATTTTTTGATATGAGCCAATCTCACTGGAGTTAAGTGATATCTCATTGTGGTTTTGATTTGCATTTCCCTGATGATTAGAGAAGTTGAGCACTTTTTTATATGTTTGCTGGCCATTATTCTGTCTTCTTTGGAAAAGTTTCTGGTCATGTCCTTTGCCCATTTTTTAATAGGGTTGTTTGATTTTTTCTTGTTGATTTTCCTAAGTTCTGTATAGATTCTGGTTATCAGCCCTTTATCAGAGGTGTAGCATGCAAATATTTTCTCCCATTCTGTAGGTTGTCTGTTCACTATAGTGATAGTTTCCTTGGCTGTGCAGAAGCTTTTTAATTTGATCAGGTCCCATGTATTTACTTTTGTTGCTGCTGTGGTTGCTTTGGGGGTCTTCTTCATAAATTCTTTGCCTAGGCCAATGTCCATAAGAGTTTTTCCAACGTTTTCTTTGAGAATTCTTATGGTTTCATGTCTTAGGTTCAGATCTGTTATCCATTGTGAATTGATTTTTGTGAGAGGTGAGAGGTGTGGATCTAGTTTCAGTCTTCTACATATGGCCATTCAGTTTTCCCAGCACCATTTGTTGAATAGGGAATCTTTTCCCCAGTGTACATTTTTCTGGAATTTGTCAAATATCAGGTGACTGTATGAGGTTGGTTTTATATTTGGATTCTGTTCCATTGGTCTACGTGTCTGTTCTTGTGCCAATACCATGCAGTTTTGGTTACTATAGCCTTGTAGTATAGTTTGAAGTCTGGTAGACAGATGCCTCCCAATTTGTTCTTTTTGCTTAAGATTGCTTTGGCTAGACGGGGTCTTCTCTGGTTCCACACGAAGCGTAGAATTATTTTTTCTAGATTGGCAAAAAATGATGTTGGTATTTTGATAGGGATTGCATTGATTCTGTAAATTAATTTAGGTAGCAAAGCCATTTTTACTATGTTGACTCTGCCTATCCAAGAGCATGGTAGGGCTTTCCATCTATTTACATCCTCTGCAATTTCTTTTCTCAGTGTTTCATAATTCTCTCTATATAGGTCTTTGACCTCCTTAGTTAGATATGTTCCTAAATATTTAATTTTCTTTGTTGCTATTGCAAAAGGTATTGCATCTTTAATTTGTTTCTCAGCTTGATTGTTATTAGCATATATGAAGGCTATGGATTTGTGTGTATTAATTTTGTATCCTGAGACTTTGCTGAATTCATTTATCAATTCCAGTAATCTCTTGGTTGAATCTTTGGGGTTTTGTATGTATAATATCATATCGTCTGCAAATAGTGAAAGTTTGACCTCTTCTGCCCCAATGTGGACGCCCCTGATTCCTCTGTCTTGTCTAATTGCTGTGGCCAGGACTTCCAGCACTATGTTGAAAAGAAGTGGAGATAGTGGGCACCCTTGTCTGGTGCCAGTTTTAAGGGGGAATGCCTTCAGTTTTTCCCCATTCAGTATGATATTGGCTGTGGGTTTATCGTATATGGCTTTAATAGTTTCTAGGAATGAGCCATCTATGCCTATATCGTTAAGAGTTCTTATCATAAAAGGGTGCTGGATTTTGTCAAAAGCCTTTTCTGCATCTATTGAAAGGATCATATAATCTTTGTTCTTGCTTTTATTTATATGATGAATTACATTTATAGATTTGCGTATGTTGAACCATCCCTGCATCTCGGGAATAAAGCCCACCTGATTGTGATGGATTATTTTTTTGATGTACATTTGAATTTGGTTTGCAAGGATTTTATTGAGAATTTTTGCATCTATATTCATAAGGGATATTGGTCTGTAGTTTTCTTTTTTTGTTGTGTCCTTTCCTGGCTTTGGTATCAAGGTGATATTGGCTTCGTAGAATGAGTTTGGGAGGATTCCATCCTTCGGGATATTTTCAAATAATTTCTGCAGTATAGGCACCAGTTCTTCTTTGTAGGCTTGGTAGAATTCAGGTGTGAACCCATCTGGTCTGGGACTTTTTTTTGTGGGTAGATTTTTAATTACTGCTTCAATTTCGGTGCTTGATATTGGTCTGTTTAGAAATTCTGTTTCTTCCTGGTTGAGCCTAGGGAGGTAGTGTGTTTCTAAGAATTTGTCCATTTCCTCCACGTTTTTGTGTTTGTGGGCATAGAGATTTTTGTAGTATTCAAAGATGATGTTTTGTATTTCCATGGTATCAGTTGTGACTTCTCCTTTTTCATTTCTAATTGAGCTTATTAGAGTCCTTTCCTTTCTGCTTCTGGTCAACCTGGCAAGTGGCCTGTCTATTTTGTTTATCTTTTCAAAGAACCAGCTTTTCGTTTCATTGATCTTCTGTATTGCTCTTTTGTTCTCGATTTCATTTAATTCTGCTCTGATTTTGGTTATTTCTTTTCTTCTGCTGGCTTTAGGATTGCTTTGCTCTTCCTTTTCCATTTCCTTAAGATGATTCGTTAGTTTACTGATTTGTGACTTTTCTGTCTTTTGGATGTGGGAATTTAGGGCGATAAGTTTTCCTCTCAGGACTGCTTTTGCTGTATCCCACAGATTTTGATAACTTGTGTCCCCATTATCGTTTAGTTCGAAGAATCTTTTGATTTCAATTTGAATCTCCTGCTTGACCCAATAATCTTTCAACAATAGATTGTTTAGTTTCCAAGTTTTTGGAGGAAGATGTGAGTTTCTGTTGGAATTGATTTCTAATTTTATTCCGCTGTGGTCTGAAAAGATACATGGTATGATTTCTATTTTTTTGAATTTGTTTAGATCTGTTTTGTGGCCTAGGATGTGGTCAATTTTAGAGAAAGTTCCATGAGCTGATGAGAAGAATGTATATTCAGTGTTATTTGGGTGGAGTGTTCTGTAGATATCTGTTAGGCCCAAATGTTCTAGAGTCCTGTTTAGGTCTTTTATTTCTCTATTTGTTTTTGTTTGGAGGATCTGTCCAGTTCTGTCAGTGGGGTGTTGAAGTCCCCTGCTATTATGGCATTGCTGCTTATTATGTTGTCTAGATCTAGCAGTATTTGCTTTATGTACCTGGGTGCTCCTGTGTTGGGTGCATAAATGTTTAGGATTGTTAAATACTCTTGTGAGATTTTTCCCTTCACCACTATATAGTGTTCATTTTTGTCCTTCTTTGCTTTTATTGCTTTAAAGTTTATGTCATCTGAAATGAGGATGGCTACTCCAGATTTCTTTTGGTTTCCATTAGCCTGGAAAATTGTATTTCATCCTTTCGCCTTGAGTCTGAATGCGTCTTTGTGTGTAAGGTGTGTTTCCTGAAGACAACAGATACTTGGTTTGTATTTTTTAATCCATTCAGCCAGCCTATGTCTCTTCAATGGGCAGTTCAAGCCATTTACATTTATTGAGAGAATTGATATTTGGGGTAAATTTCTGATTATTCTGTTGGGTGGTATCTTTTGTTTTACCTCTTGTGTCATTGTGGAATCTGGTTTCTGGGGTTTTAGCTTTTGCGTAGTTTTACATAGGGGGGTGTCTGTTGCTCTGTTTAGTGTATAATGGAGGTCTAAGCATTTCTTGCAAGGCCGGTCTGGATTTCACAAATTCTATCAGTGATTGCTTATCTGGAAACGTCTTTATTTCTCCCTCATATAAGAAGCTTAGTTTGGCAGGATACAGAATTCTGGGTTGACCTTTGTTTTGTTTTAGGAGATTGATGATGTCTCCCCATTCCCTTCTGGCTTGTAAGGTTTCAGCTGAGAAATCTGCAGTTAATCTGATGGGTTTCCCTTTGTAGGTTACCTGCTCTTTTCGTCTTACAGCTCTGAGGAGTGCCTCTTTTGTGTTTACTTTGGTCAGTCTAATAATTATGTGGTGTGGTGAATGCCTTTTCACGTTGACTCTCCAGGAGTCCTGTGTGCTTCTTGTACTTGGATATCGAGATTTCTGGCTAAGCCATGGAAATTTTCCTGTATTATTCCTTCAAATAAATTTTCCAGCCCATGCGAATATTCTTCCTCTCCCTCAGGGATACCTATGATCCTTATGTTTGGCCTCTTTACATAATCCCACATTTCTTGTATGCTTTTTTCCTGCCTCTTGTTTTTGTGTTCTTTCTCTTCAGCTGATTTATTTAGCGCATAGGAGCTGTCTTCTAGCTCTGAAATTCTTTCCTCTGCATGGTCCAGCCTATTCTTAAGGCTTTCCACTGTGTTTTGTAGATCCTTGAATGCTTCTTTCATTTCTAGGGTTTCTATTTGATTTTTCCGTAATATTTCTATTTCTTTGGAGAATTTTTTGTTCGTTTCTTGCATTTTTCTTGTGGTTTCTTTGTGCTGGGATTCAGTTTTCTCTTGAATTTCATTGAGCTTTCTTATAATCCATAAACGAAATTCCTCTTCTGTCATTCTACCCATTTCATTTGGGTTGGTATCCATTGCTGAGGAACTAATAATTTCTTTTGGGGGTTACTTTTCACTCTGATTTTTCATGTTCCCTGAGTTCTTTTGCTGGTTTTTTCTCATCTGGCCTCTTGGTCGAGAGCTGGGGGTGTTAGAGCTAGTTTATGGCCCTGTTACCAGGCCCACAATTATTGTTCCTTGGCAAAGCCAGGGAGAGAAGTAGTGGCCTGTATTGCCTTAGGTGTATTTTAGCAAGTTTGTTGGATCTTGAGTTAACTCTGACCTGTGGTCTTCTCCTCTTCCCAGTGGAGTGTGGTGACAATGACCTCCCAGCTTGGGCTCTGAGCTAATGAATTGTACTTGAGGATATGAGTCCTCCGCTCCCTATTAGTTAGGTATTCTGTTATGTCTGTGGCAGACTCTGATCCCCCAGTTGGGGTATGCTAAATCCCCGCAGTTTGGGAGGGGCCTTGTAGCTCCTAGGGGTTACTTTGACCCTGCTCCTCCTGAGGTGCAGGTAGAAACACAATTTCTTTTGGCTGCAGTGTGAGAGCTGAGTTGGGAAAATTCTACACAGCTCAGAGGTTGCTCATCTAGCCACGTGTGTCTGCCCTTCTGATGTGTGTCTCCATGTGATACTGGTTGATAGGGGGATCTCCAATTGTGCACCCCTTTTCCACCACTAGACCCCAAGGTGAGGCGGGTGGCCGTGTCTATCCCCAGCAGTCTCCACCAGGGGGGATGTTCCCACGGGGAGGGGGGAGTAGTGGCCGCTGGAAGCGCTCTTGGATGGCGCGAAATTCCCTATTGAAGTGGGCAGGATTATGGGGAGCTGCTCTGGTTCAGCCTGTGGCTCTTGAGGTATTTGGTTGTCATGGGAACCAGCAGTTATACCAAATGAGTCACTATAGCCAGCAACCTTCAAAATGAGCGATCTCTGGGGTACAGGAGGGCTGGGACCTGAAGAACGGGCACTAGGACCAGCACGGAGCAGACTTGTCGGAGGCCAGAGCAGGGGTAGCGGAACCAGATGGACGAGCTGCAAACTGTTTCCAATACCCAAAGGTCACACTGCTACAGTTCCGGGATCTCGTCCCACCTGGAACCCACGGATGCAGCTGTCCCTGGCCACCACAGGCAAAGCCTGTCTCGCCCCAGCAGAAGAGCCCCGGGCCAGGCCGGGGCGGAGCTAGAGACGCGGCTCACGGCTCCGCGCGGGCGGCTGTAAAGATGGCGGCCGCCGCCAGCCTGGCGCACAGCCGGGCTCCGATCGCGCCAGGAGCGCAGTTTTTCTCCGCCGGCTGCAGCGGCAGTTGCTAGCAGCCTCTACGGGCGTGTCCCGCTCTCCGTTAAACTCCTGGGCCCAGTCCTGCTGACTTCTAGTGGCCCCGTGCTGGCCTGCGGGTTCCCGCGCACTGTCCCGGGAAGCTGTATCTCGGTCCCCGCCCAGTTCCTCCCCAGCCCTGGGCAGTCTCTGTATATTGCAGCTGCGAGTTGTGTCTGGCTCTGGCTACTTCCTCCTCTCCACAGGGCTCGCCGTCCCTAGCAACCGCTCTGTCCCAACTCTGGGCTTGTCCCTGACTGCGTGTATGGGGAGGCGCGTAACTGCTTGGGGGGCAGGTCGCGCTGTGCCGACCTGGTGAGTGCGTCCTTCCCGCGCTCTGGGCTCTATTGTGCTCCGTGCGCCCTCCGATTTTTGTGAAAATTTTGTACCTGTTTTCTTGGGCTGGGCGTTCGGCATTGTTTCTCTGTAATTCGCAATGCTGTTTTCGGAGTGAGTGGTCCGTGCTCGCAGGCAGCCGCTGGCGTTCTTCACCTCCTTCCCTGGGAGCGGTGCAGTGGTAGGACTCTATCACACCGCCATTTTTTCCCAGAATCCTATTGTAGTATTTTCAAAATTGGTTCTTATTTGCATATCAATAAACTTGTGCCTCAAAGTGGAACTGTGGCCATAAACTTAATTGTGAACCTATTGATTACCATTGCTTTTCATATCGTTATTGAACAAGGATGGCTTGAAAATGTGTCACTGATATTGTAACCAGACAACTATATGTACAGTTGTTTAGAGTCTGAATAACAAGGACTTTAATAATTGTGAAACTTCCTGGAGAAAAATTACCTAACCTGGAGAAAAATTAGAGTTTTGAAGGACTTCAAATTTAGTTCATAAATATATAAAACATATATGAAATGCCTTTTTCACTAGCCCTCTTCTTGGACTTAGGAAAATAGGTGAGGTTATTTGGATTCCAAACAGTCTACTGGCATGAGAGGCATTGAAATAGGACTAAGCTATCCATTTATTGTGTTATTTAGGGCTTATGTTAGTTTTGTGGCTAGTCCAAGTAAAGTATTTTGTTGTTTGGGGAAGTATTTTCTCTAAAATACTCTAAGTTCTTATTTTGTTCTATGATATTTTTAGAAAATAGCCTTGACTATTAGAAGGAGGTTTACTTGAGTATTCAAGTTGTTATTTTAAATGGTGAAAGCCATACTGATGTAGAACTTCACAATAAATGTGGTCTTAAGTAGCACCTAGTCTTACTAATATTTAGATACTTCAAATGGAAAAGAGTTTTTGTTTGTTTTTAATTTTAGAATAATGCTATTCACTTAGCAATGACCTCACTCAACCTATCTAAAATGTTATTGGTGTTGAAAACTCGACATTCTATAGTAAATTCACATTTATTTGCCAGAATGGCTGATACAAAAGGTTAAATATCTCTATGTTACCTACAGTGTGGTAAGTAGAAAATAAATTCAGATGACCTCCATCTATTTCCAGATTCTATGGTTTTCATTCTTCCCACACTGATAAAAACAACCTGAAAAATAAGTCAAATTGCAGCAGTTGAAAGTTGCCACTCTGGTCTGTGGGTGCATAATGACTTTCCTGTTCAGCCCTGCAAAGCTGGCTGGGGCTCAGTGATTACACATCAGCTCTGCAGCAGAGCGTTTCAATATAAGAATGCATTGCTCACTGTCATTTTGTTGATAAGGCCTTCGTACTATTGCTGTCATCCTTTTTTTTTCTTTAGAAGAATGTAAGTATTTACTCACAATTGTTTAGTCAGGAATAAAGCATCAGGTAAGGAAGGACTGTTTTTATATTATAAATTATGAGTCAATTATTTCTTCATTTTTATGACCAATGAATGACTAGTTTCAAGTTAGAAGCAAATGCTGACTCACAATAATGTTTACTAAATACTGGCAAATGCTAAAGTCAGTATAAAACATATTAAAGCCATGTTTCCTGTCCCCTAACAGCTAGCTCATAATCTAAGATGATAAGATAGTCATATATTCACCCATCTGCCTTACTTGCAAATTGGACCCAAAGGAGAGGAGCAATTAGGCTGTGAATGAAAGAGTATCTCGCTTAGTCATTCTTAATTAAGTCAGCTTTTTGTTAAGTAGATGAAATTTGAGAATATTTTGGGGAGGGGCAATTTATTAGAAGTTGGCCCAAGGGATTTTTTGAGTAATGGATATGTCCTATATATTGACTGTGCTGGTGGCCACCAGAGTAAACACATTTGTCAAAACACATCAAACTGAGAGCTGGGGGGGAGATAAAAAAAAAAAAAACACATCAAACTACATATTTTTAAATGGATAGATTTTAATACATTTAAATTATACCTTACCTTTAATTTATAAAGCAAACCTAGAAATGAATGTAAAGCCAACTAACTGATAGAATATTGTTTAAAGAATATGAGTGATCAATTCACAGAAAATACAAATGGCCCTGAAAAATATATTCTGATGCTAGATTCCTCTCAAAATAAAGAAAATTCAAATTGAAATAACACAAGATACTTTTTCATCTATAAATTTGGGGGAAATAATTGATAACAAACACACTGTATAGGAAAATAGGCACTCTCATACTTGTTGAAGTATAAATTGTTATCATTCCTATGGAGGGTAGTTTGGCACCAGTTAACAAAATTAAAAGTGTATATGTCTTTTGGTTGAGTAATCCCACTTTTGGGGAATGTGTCCAACAGATATTCTGCATGTGGGCAAACTGACATATGCATAATTTTATTACTTGTAGAATTATTAATAATTGTTAATAATAATTGTTATAATTGTTTGTCCAAAAATAGGAGACTGGCTAAGTGAATTATGGTATATCCATGCCATAGAATACTGTGTAGTTGTAAAAATGAGAAGGTCTCTATATACTGGCATAGATAGCTTTTAATATTTAAGTGAAAAGATAGGGTACACTTCCTAGGAAGGTAAAGTAGACATAATTTTCCCTATACCTCTCCCTAAGTACAAATAAAAATCCTGAACACTATATACGTAAAAAAGAAAAACAAATTAAAAAAAAAAGTAAGAAGACTCCGAAAAGTGGAGAGAAGGTGGTAGACCAGCTAGGAACCTCAAGACCCAAGAAACACATAGTAGTGAGTGCCCTAGGTTTTCTTTCTGCCTCATATATCCAAGATTTGTTGCTAAAAATGCTGGCAACCTGGAAATACCAATGACAGCAGACCAAAAACCCTCAGCAAAAGCCTGCTCTCTTTAGCCAAAGGACCAAGAATTGGGCAGGTTAACATGAGAGAAAACTTTTAGACAAACTTTTAATACTCCAGCCAAACACCACAGAAAAAACTATGGCCCTACTCCCAATCATATGAGCAAAAGCTGAGTAGGGAACTAGACTTCTGGGTCCCCACCTGCCCCTCCCCCACCCTAGTGTCAGAGTGATGTCATTACACCAAGTGGGAAGCCTGGACTTTGATCTACACTGGCGGTTAAATTAAACTTAGTCAAAATTTTAAAATTTGCTTTTGGAAAGACCCTGTTAGAGGATCAAAAGAGAAGCTACAGACTGAAAGAAAATGTTTGCAAGCCACATATCCAACAAAAGACTAGTATCTGAAATATATAAAGAACTCTTAAAACTCAACTGTAAAATAAAACAAAAAAGCCAAGTAGAAAATAGGAAAAAGACATAGAGAAACATTTTACCAAAGAGAATATACAGATGGCAAATAAACACATGAAAATTTGTTCAACATCATTAGCCATTAGAGAATTGAAAATAAAAACCATATCACTACACATCGTCAAAACAAAAGATAAAACAAAACAAAATAAGAACTAGTGATAACACTGAATGCTGTTGAGAATATAAAGAAACCGTATTACTCATACATTGCTGATGGAAATGTTAAATGGTAAAGCCACTATGGATAATTGTTTGATAGTTTCTCACAAAGGTAAACATAACTACCTTATGACCCACCAATTACATTCTTGGGCATTTATCCCAGAGGAATAAAAACTTATGTCCACATAGAAACCCGTACATGAAGGGTTATAGTGGCTTAATTCATAATAGGCAACAATTAGAAACAACCCACTGGGCGAAAACTTAAACAAACTGTGGTGCATTAATATCATGAAATACTACTTGGCAATAAAAACTAATAAGCTGTTGATTGATATATGTAATAACCTGAAATAATCTTCAGAGAATTATGTTGAGTGAAGAAAGTCAGTCTCAAAAGGTTACATACTACATGATTTCATTTATGCAACATTCTTGAAATGACAAAAATTATAGAAATGGAGAATAAATTTTTGATCGTCAGGGGTAAAGGAGGGAGGGTGAGTCGGTAGGAAGGTGGTGTAGCTATAAAATGGGCAGCACGAAAATGTTCTACATCCAGACTGCATGTCATTATACTGGTTGTAATATTGTACTATAGCTCTGCAACATATTACCATTGGGGAAACTGGGTAATTGTACTATAGCTCTGTAACATATTACCACTGGGGAAGGTGGGTAAAGGACACATGGAATCTCTCTGTATTATTTCTTACAACTACATATGACTCTACAATTATCTCAAAATAAGTTTAATTTTTAAAAGTCAATGTAGAGAATAACATGTCTAATATGCTACTAATATGTAAAATTGTGAGATATAATCTATGATTGTTTTATTGTAACTGAATAATGAAATGCTGGAAAGATATACAAAAAAACCCCTTAAAACTGAAAAATGTAGTCACCGATGGAAGAAGGGATGGAGAAAAAATGGGGACAAGAATAGAAAGGAAACTTCTCTGTATACTCTTTTGAAGTTCTAACTTGTGTGTGTTTCCATTTTGATTGTAAACTCCCGTGGATGAAGCATATGTATTCTCTTGACCACACCTGCACAGTTCCCTATATAATTAGCTATTTAATAATTTGTTTAATGCTTGATAGCTGGCCTATAAATATGAGTTAGAGGATTTGCCAACAGAACAAATATAGTTGGATAAAAATTTAGAACATGGAGAAAGAATTAAATAAACTGGAAATTGAGTGATAACATAGGTGATAGTAAGAAATATAAGAAATAAATATACTTGTGACCTTTTATCAAATTAAAATAATTTCTTTCCACCCTTATTTTATTCATTTGACACTAATTTTTATGATTCTGGAAACTACCTCTTTTATCAGTTCCAGCTGCTGGGTAACTAAACTTTCTAATCCTTGAATCAGTGCCCATTTCATCTGTCTGCTTTATTGACTCAACTTTTATCCCTATTGTTCTGTGCGTGTGTGTGTGTCTGTGTGTGTAGATGTATGAGGTGGAGGGGGAACAAAGAAGAAGGAAAAATGGTGTATCCTACAGTTTTGTCTTTCTTAATTCACTTTATATCCCAAAGAGCCCACACATATTAAACACTTACATGCCAGGCACTATGTAAGTGCTTTATACGTTTGTTAACTTAATCCTTGCAACAATGCTAAGAGGAAATTTGTATTATTATCATATTCATTTTACAGATAAGGAAACTAAAGCTGACTGAGGTGAAAAACTTTTCCAAGGTAACATAGCTACTAAGGGATAGAACCAAGATTCAAATTCAGTTCTGTCTGACACCAAAGTCTCTGCTCTTTGCTGCTCTGCTTGTCTGAGTGTGGAGTTCTGGCCTGAACTTTAAGGAGAGCAGACAGGGATGATCTGATGAACCGTGTCTAACACACCTTCAGAGGAGTTAATGGGGAAACAGGTGAGACTTGGGTAATAATTTGACCTGATTATAGTAGTCTATATATGAATTACTTGAGAGCTCATACATGCTTAGGTCACCATGAAGAAAATATACACCTTATAGAAAGAATGAGGGATTAGGGAGATATTATTCTATGTTTAGTTTCAGTTAGACAAGAGGAATAAGTTCAAGAGCTTTACTGTACAACAGGGAGATTATAGTCAATAACAGTGTATTATATTCTTGACAATTGCTAAGAGTAGATTTTAAATGTTCTTATCACAAATAAATATGTGAAGTAATGCATCTGTTAATGAGCTTGATTTAGCCATGCCATAATGTATACACATTTCAAAACATAATGTTGTATACCATAAATACATACAATTTTATATGTCAATTAAAAAATAAATGAGAAAAAAATATAATGAAATACATAAAAATGAGGCAATATCTGCATGGAAATTTCTATGATAAATCATTGAGTCAAAAAGTATGTCAAAGAACCCCCCCACCAAAAAAAAGAATGAGAAACATTTTGTCAAAAAATTGAACATGGGAGAAAAGAAAGAAGAAAGGGTCTGATGTTTTAGGCTGTGGAAAGGACATGATCGCACTTGTTTGCAGGGAAAATTGGTAGTAGAGTTATCTAGTTTTAAAAAAAGAAGAAAGAAAGCAATACTTCTATCACTGGCTCTGCTAGGTGTGTTAGGCTGTTATCCAGACAGAGAGCAAGGAAGGGGAGTGGCTGTCAGACAGAAGGGGAAAGCATGGGGATGTAAAGTGTTAGGTTATTAAGTATGAAACGTCCGATTTCCTTGAGTACTAAGTTTGATAGTTGATATCTCTGACATTTCCCTTTGACACTTCTAGTTTTATTTTTATTGTGATGGTGCATCCTCAGTCTTTCAAACTCATGTTTTGGCTTGTGATTATTTTTCCAATTTTTTTTAGAGAGATTTTTGTGAAACCATGGATAAGTCAAAAATTTGTGTTATTTTCGAATATGAGTTCTGTCGTGGAACCAATGCAGCGAAAACAGCTCAAAATATCAACGAAGTGTTTGGGAAGGATGTGGCTAATGAACGCACAGTATGTCGATGGTTTGAGAAGTTCCATTCTGGTGATTTTAATCTTGCACATGAGCCACATGGGCGACCTAAGACCAAGGTAGGTAATGTTGAGCTGAAAACTGTAGTGGAAGTGAACCCATCTCAACCTATGCGTGAGTTAGCAGCAAGGTTTGATGTTACTATTGCAACAATATTGGGCCATTTGAAACAAATCAGCAAGGTAAAGAAGCTGGATAGATGGGTACCGCATGAATTAAATGAGCGTCAGAAGAGAAATTGTCTTGAAACTTGCCTTTCTTTGCTGTCACAACATAAAGGTGAACCATTCCTACACCAAATTGTTATGTGTGATGAAAAATGGATTCTCTTTGACATTTGCAAGAGTTCGGCACAATGGATGGATAAAGATGAAGTGCCGAAACACAGTCCAAAACTGAATATTCATTAAGAAAAAGCTAATGGTGTCTGGTGGTCCAGCGCTGGTGTTATCCACTACAGCTTCATGAAACCTGGTCAGTGGATTACCGCGGATGTCTACTGCAACCAGTTGGACGAAATGATGAGGAAGCTTGTGATTAAGCAGCTGAGATTGGTCAATAGAGACAGGCCACTTCTTCTCAAACCATCGACATACTGTGCGTTCATTAGTCACATCCTTTCCAAACACTTCATTGATATTTTGAGCTGTCTTCACTGCATTGGTTCCACGACAGAACTCATATTTCAATCCTCTTGCAAGACAATGCTGGACCACATGTTGCACAACCAACGCTACTTAAACTACAGAGGCTGGACATGGAAACTCTCTGTCATCCACTGTATTCACCAGACCTTGCACCAACTGACTATCACTTCTTCCAGGCTTTGGGCCACTTCTCGCAAGGAAAAGTATTCAATTCTCAACATGCTGTGGAGTTATCACCACTCACTCTCCAGGCTTCTTCGCTGCTGGCATAAACAAGCTACAGTTAAGGTAGCAAAACTGTGTCGATAGTTTAGGCACATACTTTGATTAATTGTACTGCTTCTTATATGAGATATAATAAACTATGCTTTTGATTCCAAATCGGACATTTCATATTTAATGACCTAATATATTTGGAAGTCATGACTTAAGACAATTAGAATGGCTAAGCTTGTTTTGGTAGCATACTTGGAAAGGAAAGGACAGCGCCAGCACAAAGATGGGAAAACCAGACTCCTAAATTGGAGAAAAAGAGGAGGTAAAGAGAGAGTTGATCATGAATAGTTCAATGATAGATTGATGGATTTGAAATAGGTCTTTGAAAGAAAACATTAAATGTGTTCTATAGAATTGTAGAATTGTTTAAGATAGGACATTTCACTGTGCTAAATTTTATTAATGCATAATTTTCAGTTAATTTTTGACTCATGGAAATATCACTTTCATGTGGTCTGCTTTATCTCATTTTTCCTCATGTTTGAATTTCTGCTGTTGAAAGTGCACTCAAGGGACCAGGGCTATAACCAAGTGCCAAGCCCCATCCTAATTCTAGAATTAACCATTATGGCTTTTGGGAAATCTCAAAGATAGAGTGTCTTCAATTTTAAATTTTCTCCTTTTCTCCTTCAAGTACACCCCTGCACTTGGTGAGGCCAGAATTTCTAACTGGCTTTCCCAGATAATTGCTGGGTGGCTGCCAGCCCTAGCTGGGACAATGGTTTAGAAAAAGCCTCTCTCTCATTGATTTCAGGGAGTCTGCATATACTGCAGAAGAAATACTCCTTGTTGCGGCTCATACCTCTGGGACTTCATGGACCAACTGGCTGCACATAAAAAAATTCTACCTAGAGAGACAGCCTCCATGTTAATCCAGTTATCTTTAAGAGGGAAAGTCTTGTTGAGTGCCCTTCCTCTAGAGTCAGCCTCCCTCCATTGCATTGTCCAGTTGCAATGGAAATTTCTCCACAGGTTAAAAATTACCACTCCATCTATAGTCCACAGTTTACATACAGTAAACTTCTGCAGCTTGTTAAATCACCATATTCCAGTATTTCATACAGTATACCCTACTGACATTTAATCAGAAGAAAGGATTATTTTCTAAAAGTAAATTGTAACTAAGGAGATTACAACTATTTGACAAGAATAAAACACAGTCTAAAGTTTAGAAAAAGTGCTAAGAGAAAATGGGGTAAACTTTGGTGTAGTACTGAGGCCCTTTATACTCTTCTTGATTGAAATTTGCCTGATAAGTTACTTTCTGGAAATAAAATTTAATTCCTCAATGCTAACTCACACTCCCCAGGGTCAGGGCATTCAATAATGAATGGGATCTGGATAAAGTGGGTTCTAAAAATATAATTATTACTTTAAATATCATATAATGGTTATGTCTTCTTTAAAAGAGCCCTTTACTTTAATAGATTCATGCCAAAATATTTTTAGATGAAATAATATGATGCATGGGATTTGCTTCAAAATAATCCATGTGTGTGCAGGAGGAAATAGGTAGAGGTATAGATAAAAGATTGGCTGGGAGTTAATGATTATTGGATTTGGAATGATGGGCACTTGAGTGTTTATTATACCATTCACTCTACTTTTGAATGTGTTTGAAGTTTTCCATCATAAAAAGTTTAAAAATAATATCACATGATTTTCACCCTAGAGCCAGTCAGTTCTTGTGACCATTATTACTCTCCTCAAAGACAGATCATTGAAAAGGAAATAGCAACTGTACGTTATACTTACTACTTACCTCTGTCCCCTAGGTCCTCCTTTAGCAAGCAATGTTAGCAAAAAGTATTAATGTCTTTTCAAGGAGAAGCTGCAGTGAATTCAGCTTGATAAGCTGAGTGTAGAAGAATTCCTCCTACATCCATCCATGTTTCTACAGAAGCCCTTCCTGCTGGATCAAAGATCTATATGTTCAGATGTCAGGAAAAAAAGTGAGGCTCTAAAAAGAGAGGAGAGATTATGGGCAGAATTCAGTTTTATTAGTCTCTATGAGTCTTGGAGTCAAATCTATGTGAAAATGTGTTTATAAGGTTTTCTTGAAAATTCTAGTAAGTGCATTTCTAATGCTCTTCTTTTTTTGCAAATTACCAGGGTTTATGAAGTTCAAATACAATTTCACCCAGAAAAACAATAGCACTCTCAAATGAACGGATTTTTTTTTTAGAGTTGGTCTTTGCCACATCTCTGTTTCCAGATATGTTAAAGGCCAATTTTCCAAGCAGGTCAGCAGCTAC
Organism: Daubentonia madagascariensis; assembly: GCA_023783475.1. Taxonomy (NCBI): domain Eukaryota; kingdom Metazoa; phylum Chordata; class Mammalia; order Primates; family Daubentoniidae; genus Daubentonia; species Daubentonia madagascariensis. Next base: position 42,515,863 of record JAKFHU010002080.1, on the reverse strand, counting down.
ACCTTAAATAACAAGGTAGGGACCTTAAGGCTAGAGCAGATACAATTTTAGATATAGATAAAGAGATGGTTATAGTTCACTAATCAACTATTTATGAGGGAATTTTGGCATAATGTTATATATTCAGGCTCTGCTGGGTAAAATTTCAATTTTCCCTCTTACTGGGTAGCTTTGGGCAATTTATGAAAACTTTCTGTGTCTCATTTTTCCCCCAGGTCTTTCATTGTGTTGTCGATTAACTAAATTAATATTCGTAAAGGATCTAGAACAGAACGAGCTCTTGCACTCATGAACCTTATAGTAATAGATATGCTGTTAGACATCAATCCTAGAATGTTAGAGCTGGAAAAAAGACTAGAATTTATTTAATTAGTCTAATTCTCTTTTTTTATTGTTGAGGAAGCTTAAAAAAATACCAATGTCTAGGTTGCATCATCAGAGAATTGGGCCTGGGGTAGGGCCCTCAGGTGAGTCTAATGTGCTAAGAGCGATGAAAACTGCCACTTAAAAGTTACAGAGAATCTGCTGGAGGCTTTTTAGCTTAACTCTAATATCTGGCATCTGGATAGATTGTTCTATGTGTGCTCTTTCAGCCCTTCTCCCAACATGGCTGTGCATCTGCTCCTACTATGTTAAAGCAGAGCAACACATACATATAATTAACATGCTCATACCCAATATTTATAACTGTGAGAACCTTTGATTTTTCTTTCCAAGCTTAAAAAGTGGTTTGTTTTAAAATGCCACTTGTGAAAAGGCCAGCATTGCCTAGGGTAGAGAGGTGAAAGCAATTTACATAACTTCTGGAGCTTAGAAAGGAGCCTGGACTAATCCAGTAATAGTGCATTGGACAGTAACAATTTTCTGCCATCTAGTGGATAATTCAAAGAATAAACCATGCCTTTATTTTTAAAAAATCTGTATTATCACAAAGCTACGACATCTAAGCATCTTGCCACTGGAAGGAAATTTTTTGTGTTAGTAGAACAACTACTTTTCCACAAACTGTGCCTCAAATTTATTCTTCCAATGATTTTATTGATTTAGTACTTTAATGTAAAAAACTTGTTATGCCCCCTTCTCTTAATGTTGCTAAAAATTGTGGACACACAAAATATAAATCCAATATGCCAAACTTCTAAATGTTGGCACACTAAGCGGCCTGTGATGTAGATAAATGTGTTTATATTTGGCTCTTTGTAAAATTTCTCCTTTCCAATTTTGGAGGTATTAATATCCAAGTTTAAGAGTATGAGCCCTAAAGCCAAACCCTCTACTTAAAACTCTGGCTTTTTCTTATACCAATTGTGGGGTCTTGGATAAATTAACCTCTTTGTGCTTCAATTTCCTTATCTGATAAATATAGGACCTACCTCACAGGGCTGGGAGAGGGATTAAATCCATGGAAAGCAGTTGGTGTTCAATGTTGTTAATGTTCTTACCATTGTTGTTATTGTTTACATGTGTATCAATATTTATCAATTACAAGGAAGAAGTTCAGTAGTGGCTTGTACTCCATTCAATTTTAAAAATCAATAAGCATTGACGAATCAATATTGTTAAAATGTCCATACTACTCAAAGCAATATACAGATTCAGTGCAATCCCCATCAAAATACCAATGACATTCTTTACAGAAATAGAAAAAAAAAATCCTAAAATTTGCATGGAACCACAAAAGAACCAGAATAGCTAAAGCCATCCTAAGCAAAAAAGACAAAACTGGAGAAATCACACATTACCTGACTTCAAATTATGCTACAGAGCCATAGTAACCAAAACAGCATGGTATTGGCATAAAACAAACACATAGACCAATGGAGCAGAACAGAACAGAGGACTCAGAAATAAATCCACACGTCTATAGTGAACTCATCTTTGACAAAGGTGCCAAGAACATACAGTAGGGAAACAACAGTCTCTTCAATAAACGGTGCTGGGAAAACTGGATATCCATATGCAGAAGAACGAAACTAGACCCTTATCTCTCACTATATACAAAAATCAAATAAAAATGGATTAAAGCCTTAAATCCAAGACCTGAAACTACAAAACTACCAAAATAAAACATTGGAGAAACGCTTCGGGACCGGTCTGGGCAAGGACTTCTTGAGTAATACCCCCAAAGCACAGGCAACCAAAGCAAAATTGGACAAATGGGATCACATCAAGCTAAAAATCTTCTGCACAGCAAAGGAAACAATCAACAAAGTGAAGAGACAACCCACAGAATGGGAGAAAATGTTTGCAAAATACCTGTCTGACAAGAGATTAATAACTAGAATATATAAGGAACTCCAACAACTTGATAGGAAAAAATCAAATAATCCAGTTTAAAAATGGGCAAAGGATCTGAATAAACATTTTTCAAAAGAAGACATACAAATGGGCAACAGGTATATGAAAAAATGCTCAATGTCATTAGTCACCAGAAAAATGCAAATCAAAATTACAGTGAGGTGTCTCATCTCACCCCAGTAAAAATGGCTTTTATCAGAAAGGCAATAATGAATGCTGGCGAGGATATGGAGAAAGGGGAACCCTCATACACTGTTGGTGAGAATGTAAATTAATGCAATCCCTATGGAGAACAGTATGGAGGTTCCTCAAAAAACTGAAAATAAAGCTATCATATGACCCAGCAATCCCACTGCTGGGTATGTATCCAAAGGAGGGGAAATCAGTATATCAAAAAGATATCTGCACTCTCATGTTTATTGCAGCACTATTTTTACAATAGCCAAGATATGGAATCAACCTAAGTGGCCATCAGTGGATGAAAGGACAAAGAAATTGTGGTACACATACACAATGGAATATTATGTAGCCACAAGAAAGAAAGAAATCCTGCCATTTGCAACAACATGGATAGAACTGGAGAACGTTATGTTAAGTGAAGTAAGCCAACCACAGAAAGACAAATCTCACGTGTTCTCACTCATATGTGGGAGCTAAACATTAAAAACAATTGATCTCATGGAGACAGACAATAGAATGATGGTTACCAGTGGCTGGGAAGTGTAGTAGAGAAAAGGGGATAAAGTGGGGATGGCTAATGGGTGCAAAAATATAGTTAGATAGTTAGATAGAATGAATAATATTTGATACCACAACAAAGTCACTATGGTCAACAATAAGTTAGGGTATACTTTAAAATAACTAAGAGTGGAATTGGAATATTCCTAACACAAAGAAATGTTAAATGCCTGAGGTGATAGATACCCTAATTACCCTGATTTGATTAATTCACATTGTATGCCTGTATCAAAAGATCACACGTACCCTATAAAGATACACAGCTATTATGTACCCATAATAATTAAAAATAAAAATTAAAATAAATCAACAAGCATTTATTTAAGCTTATTTTATACTCAACATTATGGGAAATAAAAGGCTGAATAAGACATTGCCCTGTTTTTTAGTCAATGGTCTTATAAACTAATACAGGAAGATTAACTATAATTCAAAGCAAATGTAAGGAGTGTGAGACCGTAGTTATCATAAACAAAGTATACAAGAGGGGGAGGATATTTCCATCTGGAAAGGTTGACTTATGAGCTATAATTTAAAGAATGGTTCAATTTTAATAGGAATTAAATTGTGTAAGTGGAGACGGTAGGGAGGACTTCCCACGTTGGAGACTATTTTGAGCAAAAGAATCAAGTTGAAAAATCCCCAGAATTTCTTTCTTTTGGGAACAATGAGTAATAAGATCTGGCTAAAGTATAGGATTTCTTCATTCTTTCACCCAACACTTATTTGAGGACCTGCTCTGTGCCGGGCTTTGCTTCAGGTAATGCATGTGTGATAGTGAATAGAATAGACAAGGGCTCTATCCTCTAGTGGGGAAGGAATACTGAGAGAGGAGACTAGGAAGAAAGAGTGGGGCCAGATTTTGGAGGGGTCCTAATGGAGCGCCTAAAGGCTGGTGAGCAAGATGAAGCCAGGATCAGATGCTGACTAAGAAACGTTTATCTGGTAGAGGAAATATATAGAATAGATAGAAGGATGAGGCCATGGGAGACACAGAAACATATTTTAATAGAAGACAACTTAAAGAGTCCAGGTGAGAGGTAATGAAGCCTGAACCATGGAAGTGAAAAGGAGAAAACAGTCTTAAGAGACATCTAACAGGTGAAACAGGACTTGGGACCAGCAGGAAGTGGGCATGTAGGAAAGGGGAAATGACACTAGGCTTTCTGCCAAGAGTGGCCACACAGTATATTATTAGCATGACTGGAAGCATAAACCCTGGAATCAGACCCACCTTTATTGTAATGACTTGAAACAATTATTTTATCTCTTTAAACCTCAATTTCCTCATCAGTACAATGGGAATAATTAAAAGTACCACTTTATTAGATCATTGTGGAAAATAAAGGCAAGTACATTCCACATTGCTGGGGACATGGTGAGTGTTCCACCCTGGAGGTTATTACTGGGGGAAGTAAAGAAAGCTAAGACAAAGTCACCTACACCTGTGTGCATTTGCATCAGAAGTATTTGATGGGGAGGTTGCTCTCATCTTAAGGTGACTATTATTCACAAAGAAGATAATTAGTTGAGAATTTTCAACAATTATTCCACAGTGGGATCACAAATTAAAGGTCCTTAATATTTCATTTGAGAATCAAAATGGTTGTGGGTTTTGATATTACTCTCCTCATAAAATGGCAAAGGCCTCATTTTGGCAGCTATGAACATACTTCTTATGAGGGATAGGAGGAGATTTTGTGAAAAATCTAAGAATGAGAATAAGATTAAAGTTTCAGTACTCAGTATTTTATTTCTCCCAGTCTCAAGATCTGTCTCTGAATATTTTCCAGCTGTAGACTTGTATTTTCCCATCCTTAGACGACACATATTGACTTCAGCACAGAGGCATCAGGCAGCAGAAGTGTGGGTTCTAGTTAAGGACCAGTTAATATGGATTTAAAAAGTGCCTATATGTCTATTTTCTATAATTGCATCCAAAGCAGTTAAGTAGTTATGTAAATAGTCTGAATTTATGTTCATATGGAATTAATGCACATTAAGAGAAAGAGAACAGGAAAGTTGAAGGTATCAAGAAAAGGGGAAGTTTAATAAGGAGGAATGAGAGAAATCTATAAGCCCATGAATGCTGTCCTGATATAATAAAAGAATTTAAGATGTTCAAAGCTACACATACTCAGCAGCAGATTAAAGTAAAATTGTCTGCACCTTTGAGGAACACATAACACTCTGCAGTTTAAGCAAAGCAAGTACAATTACATGTCTAGCTGTCTGTACACGTATGGTACAAAACTTGGACAGATTGACTCCAAATTTGGCAGGTATATTTAAGATAGTCTGGTATAACATAAAAGCTAGGCAGTGTTGTGCAAAGTCTACTTTGAGGGCCCTAGAGAAACTTCAAAAATAGGCAATTATTCTCCAGAGCACCTGAATATTAAGTGTCTGCAGACACCCGTGTGAATGCTGGTTGCAAAAGGCATACCCTACAGATTAATAGTGTATGGACAGAGGAAACAATGGTTTCAAAGCAGATGCTTGAAACTGTAGGCATTAATTTGCCATCTAGCTGCTTCTCACATGGGCAACTCCATACAACTTGATTAAGGTGAACAGCAAAAGGAATTTACATATTAATCATGGTTATTGATAATTAACACAGGGAGGATATTATCATGCCATAATGTCTCAGAACTAGAATTTAGTTAAGTAAGTATTTACTGGTTGTCTACCAAGTGCCACACATTTCACTAAGAACTGAGTTTATCAAAGATGAGTAAACACAATCTAGTGTGGAGTCAGAGTGGGAAGGAAGGTGAAGATAACTGATGTTTAATAACTCTGTAGGACACTGAATATGTGCCAAGTAGATCTGAAGCAGTTTACATATTTCATTTCATATTCACAGAAGCTTTTTGAGGTTTATATTACAGCTCTCCAACTAAAAATTGGAAAACCAAGGCTCAGAGAGTTCAGTAACTTGACCAAATGTCACACCACAAGCAGGTGGCGGAGCTGGGATCTGAATCCAGTTTTTTTTTGGCTGCAGAGACTGTCTTTTAACAACTAGGTTGCCTTTCATTCTTAACTGTAATATAAAGCAAGTTGTCTAAACTATTCACAGAATTATAAAAGAAGTTGAAGAAAATGATTAAGTTTTGCTAAGGGGTATTAGTAAAGGTTTCACATGGGAGGTAGCTTTGATCTGGGCTTTAGAGGTTGATCACAATTTGGACAGGCAGGTGAGAGAGGAGAATCCTAAGTAGAGGAAGCAGCATGGGCAGAAGCACACAAATATTAACGTGAAGGGTATTTTGGGGAAGCAAAAAAAGTTTGCAAGGCGAAATTAAACATTTGTGGCTTTTCTTACAGGACTTAGATTGGGGAAAGGAAAGAGCCAAGATAGAGTAAAAATATAATAACAGCTTTATAGGGCTATAGTTCACATGTCATAGAGTTCACTCATTTCAATGATTTTTAGTAATTTTACCAAGTGGTACAACCATCACCATAAATCATAACCCCCCCCATAAAGATCCTTCATGTCCATTTACCATTAATTGCCATTCACACCCCATTCCCAGAAAACCACTACTTTCTTTCTCTACAAATTTGCTCTTTCTGCCATATGTAATACACATGGAATCATACAATATGTGGCTTTTTTTTTCTGGTTTCTTTTAATTAGCATAATATTTTCAAGGTTTGTTTATGTTGCAGCACGTACTGATATCTCATTTCCTTTTCTGATGGAATAACATTCAGTTACATGACTATGCCACACTTTATTTATTAATAACAATTGGGTACTTGGGTTGTTCTAGTTTTGGGCTGTTATGGATAATACTGCTATGAACATTTGTGTGGACATACATTTTCCTTTCTCTTGGGTAGACATCTGGAAGTGGAATTTCTGGGATTTATGGTAGTTTTATGCTTAGCTTTTTGTGAAATTGCCAAGCTATTTTCCAAAGTTGTTATACCATTTTGCATTCCTGCTTGCAGTATAAGAAGGTTCTATTTCTCTAAATTCTTAACAATATTTGTTATTGTCTGCCTTACTTATTATAGCCATTCTAGTCTGTGTGAAGTGGTATCTCATTCTGGTTTTAATTTGCATTCCCCAAGTGATTCATTTTCATGTGCCCAAGACTTGAATTCTAAAAGTTCTGTTTGGATAATGTGTTAACTAATATAAGGAATATAGGAAGATAAGTGGATTTGTAGGAAGGATGATAAAGTTATTTTTGGCTGTCTGTGTAACACTGAGTTTGAGATGTTCGAAAGGCAGCAAGAAACTTGGGTCTGGAACTCAGAAGAGAATTTAAGGCAAGAGACATATATTTGGGACTCAGCTACACAGAGAAGGCAGTTGAAATCAACATTAGATGAGTTCACCAATAGAGAAAAAATAGAGCAAGAAGCTCAAGAATATTTGGGAATATTTGTTTTCAAGAAATTGATACACAATGGTGTACCAGTGAGGGAGGCAGACATTTAGGAGACATAGAGGGTACTAGTGTCATGGATGCCATTGGAAGAAAGATTTTGCAGGAACAAGGGAAGGTCAACAATAGCAAATACCTCACATAGAAAGTTAAAAAATAAGAAGAGATCATTGACTTTTGTGGCTACATATCAGTTGTTAAAAACTGATGGAGTAATTTCCATGGAGGGGAGGAGACACTAAATTGAATTTCTGAAGTCCAGAATTTTATCAGATTCTTTATTTGTTCATATGTTTTGCTTCCTGTGAATACCTGTAGTTTTGGAAATTTTTTATTATATAAGGAAAGCAAAAGTTTTAAAAATTCAATTTAATTTTCTATTTGTTTTTCAGGCATGGCAATTTTTTTAATTACCAATCTCTTTTTTCTCCATTTCTCCTCTACATACTTCTTCATTCTTTTTCTGTTTGAGAGCTTGGGTTGGAGCTCTTAGTTAGTCTCATCAATGTTGCTACAGAGACAAATCAGGAATAGGCTGTCATGTGTTTAAAGAAAGGATAAGCCCTGGAGATTCTGTGTGGACTTCCATAAATATCAAACTTGATTTTTGTTTTTCTGTGTAGTGGGAATAGCATTTAATGTCACTGTTTGAGTCATTGAATGAATGTCTGTTGAGCTCATTAATGTTCCTCATTTAGAGAACCCTTTATGGACATCCACTCTGTAACTTGATTACCATTCGTGGGAAAATATTTGACCCAAATACTCTTTGCTCCTCTGTGACATGGATCATAATTCTATCACAGTGAGCTGTTCCCTTTCTCAATCACAGAGATATCCAATCCAGTCATTCCAAATATACATCAACCCTCTTATTTCTTTTATAGACTCCAACTTTGAGCCTAAATCTCTTTTATTTCTCTTTTCCCTCTTTTTTGATTTCCAACTTTAGAAATAACTTCCTTGCCTCCATATTCAACAGAGTATCCAGTCCTAAAGCTGACCAGCCAGGAAAATTCAGAATGGTTATAATTCTGATAAAGAACTTTTCTGATTCTTTCTGGATGATGCATTTTTGGGACAATCTAAGAAGCCACATGGATGACTTGAGTGGATGGACTCATATCTAAATTCTCTTGAGTTGGATGGTTCAAATGAAGACTTGATATCCTCTTTCCTTGGTATCCTTTTGTTATGTTGACATAACATAATCTAGATTCAGTAATTTCTGAGAAGTGGTAAGGCCAAATCCATCCTGGTGACATATTTCCCTAAGTCTTGATAGATCTCCTCTACTTCTTCCTGAAAAGAGGACCTCAAAATTCCCTGATTTTTTTTATGGTGACACCATCTAACTCGGAATGTTTCTGGCAGGATAGGGAAGATGTAAAGATTTAATGCTCCTGGGGGAAGAGGTTCAGGATAAAGGTAATATCCTAGCAACTATAATTTCTAGTGATATTCTGACTCTTTCATTGAGGAAACATTACTGCAAGACATAAAGTTTATTTTTTGAGTGCCCATAAGAATTTCATTACCTTTCAAAATCATGTGATTTAAAAAAATGAACCAGAAATGTTTGGTGAGAGATGTTCTTACAAATATTTCTTTGTGCAACATGTTCTGACATTAAAGGAATTCAGTATCTAAGGTAATCCTGGGGAGAAACAAACTGATGCTTACAGTGTGAATTAGCTTAAATTTCATGAAGGTTTGTGTTATAGACACAAATTTGCTTTAGATAGAATAAATAAGAGTTTAAAACCGCCAACAGTTTTAACAATTCCTAGAGTACAGAAATAAAAAATTAGCAAAAGACTATCTGAATTAAAGCAGAAAAGTCCAATTGAAGTAGGCTATTTCTCATAAAATATTTTCATAATCACAGAAATAACAATTAGAAATAAAATAATTCATTTTTAGTTTAGAACATTTTAAAGTTTGATAACTGTAAGAAAGAGTACAGACATGGTTCTTCTAGTTTAACAGGAGAGGGATTCTGTTTGAGTCAGACAGAATTCAATTATGTTTTTTTCTACTAATGTCTTGAAATGATATCTGAATATACAGTTAATTTGGATATTGTCAAAATGGATGGAACAAGAAGGTAAAAGTTGTCATGTTCCCTTATGTAATAGAAGTAGAAACAGTACAGAAGTTATTTCACAACTATTCTGTTTACTGCACAGTTAATGTAAAAATTAAATCTCTAAAACAATATGAGAACTATTAATATATACTGTGTAAAATGAAAATTTAGCCAGTATAAGAGATTTCTGAAAACTACAATTTGTAAAACAAGCAAAAAACTTTATTATTATAATAATAAACACTTATCTATAAGTATATTGGAGAACAATTTATGTGCTTAAATATATATAAAACATTGTGACAATCATTTTCTTATTTAATAAAGAATTATTATTAATATGCCAAGTAGGTTAAAAAGTACTTTTCTCTTAAATTAAAAAATGGTGTTACTAACATCACACATGTTTTTGGACTAATTTTTTGTCTGTGGTATTAAATTTTGCAGTGATTTGTAACGATTTGTGATTGGTATTATGCATATTTCACAATGGTTGGCCAATCTTTCACTACAATGTATAACATAATGTTTCTTTTATTAAAGTTATAGTAATTATGTAAGTTTGAACCCATGACTGAAGCATGATCACATTTCACTTAACCAACGGAGCCAGTTTGTCCCAATATAACATTTTTATGATTTTATTATGTAAAAATTAAACCCTTGGGAATCATACCCATTATCATTGGTGCAGAAATCCTTTTCTTCTTCTTTTGCATGTTATCAACACAACAACATAAAATATTTGCTAATATGTATACTTACCTATGTAAGCAAATATAGTTCTTGGCCTACATTGTCTTTTGCTGCTTCTCTCTTTTTGCTTCTGTAGCCCCTAACCAAACATATTAATATTACTGTAGTAAGAAACCCAACCCTGGGAATCTTGCCTTCTTTGGTTCTATTCCACATAGAATCATTGGCATAATTTTCCTCAAACACTGTTGTAATTCTTTTTCTCCTTTATTTAAGAATGCTTGGTAACATTCCATGGCGTGTTATGTATCCACGTTTTATCCTAAGAGTTAATATTCTTCCTTCCTCTGACCCTTTCTCTGCTAGCAGTCTCTTTTCCTTCTGCTCTTTGGCACAGTCTCTCAGCTACTTCCAAGCCGTCTGGTCGTTATTAGCACATGGGATTTGCTTTTAACTACTTTCCTGCCTGTGCAGATGTCACCCTTGAATTACTGGGAATCCACTGCCCCACTGCTTCCTGAGGCAGCCCATTCCATCTTTGGATAGGTTCATTAAGAGAGCTGTTCTCTTTACTATATAAAGCAACTATATGATTTTTACATTTCTCTTTGTGTGTATGTCAGTCTAAGGAGATCATCTTTCTTAGTTGTTTTGCACATGTGTGGTATATCTACAGTGGCGCTTTGTTTAAGTTGTAGGGAAGGACCTCTGCATCTGGCACTCCTACATTTTCATGGCTGGATACAACCTCCCACCACCCAGTACCAGTGTGAGCTGTAACTTTGGGCATAGCACATGCTTAATACAGGTTTAATATCTACGCCACCTTCTAAATATAGAACTATTTATATGTGAAAGTATATATACTTAACGATATCTATCAAAAAATAGTAAAATCTCTATCTAGGAAATAATTCTGTGAATTTTAATTGTAAAGATTAAATACAAGTCCAATCATGTGCATACTCATCCCCCCACACAGCAAAATTCCAAAACATTACCAATTGTTCAACTAAGAAAACAATTTGTGTTGTATGTATATTTATCTATAATTGGTTAACAAAGAAAATGTTACATGTTATATATCTATCCAGACTTCAAACAGCTTGGTTTTCTATTTGTGTAATAACTACTATTTTCTAGATCATAGAACAGTTGGTATATTTAGTTGTACCTGTGCAATTTCATGTAACGCAGAAAAAATATTGATAGTTTTGCCTGCATTTCACAATGTGAATATGAGAAAATACCTTGGCATTGTTAATCCAAAAATACAATTATAGTTTTCAAAGTCTATGTAGCCTGAACGTTCATTAGCATCTCCAAATTGTTAATATCCCTGAATGCCTTTGCTTTTAAACTACTTCAAAAATTGTTTCTATAACAATTTTAATTGAATCTCCTGTGATGCTATTTTAGTCATTGTAATCAACCATAGCCTATAATTAGATTTAAATCAAAACCTTTAACACTTTGTGTTCATCCAGAGTAGACAGTTATAAATATATTATGTCTATGTGGGTTTCTTCTCCTGACCTCCCTCTACTCCACCCAAGAGATGCTATAACCAAGTGTGGTAAATGACCATGGAGAGCAGAGATTGCTTTCCATTTGTCCCAAATAATGTAGGAAGCATTGTCCAGGGGCAGCTAGGTAGGGCCATCACTAGTTGAAGTCTGGTCTAAATTAGATAAAGATAGGGTGATAGATTTTCACTAGTGCTGCTACTTCCTTTGTGACCAATAAGCACTGACTGGTAGAATGGCTGTTGCAGCAGATTGCAGCTGGGGGCATGGTTGGCTTGGGGTAAGGTGGGTGGCACAGGTGTAGGGGAGCAGTGGGGTGGGCTCCTCTACTGCCCACATTACTCTATTGTGCTGCTTTGCAGGTCCTGAATTATTAGCAATGAATTATTTTTTTCAGGTCTTATTATTACTAGATTTCTTTAAAGCCCACTTTTATGTCTGCCCATTAATCATCTATGTAATTTTAGAAGGCAAAATGCATGAGGCACAGAGCTAATTATGCATTCTATTATGTCTTTAGATATCTGGATGAAAGTCATGTTCCAACACTCAATCCCTTCCCTAAAACTCATTTCCACAAGTGATGATTTAATGATCTATTTACTTTAAAGGTTTGCCTTTGGGGACAAGGATTATCCTGGTTAGCTCCACTCAAAAGAATAGACTTTTATTTCATGGAATATGTAAGCATTTAGAAAAATCATTGTGGGCTTTGAAAATACATTTAATACAAAACGTGTTGAAGCCCATATTTTGGCTATCTGTAGGTGGAAATGATCCCCTTATACTTATGCAGAATATGAGAGCCATAGGGTCCACACTTTTCAAATTCTGTAGATTAAACACAGGAACCAACCAGCTGTGGAAACAATGTGTATGAGAGCAAATTGCAGTTTTCTTTTCAATTCTAAAGTCAGTGTGTGTGAACAACAAAAGAATGATTAAAAGATGACACAATTCTTAAATGTGATGATTGCTGATCACTTTTCCCTGATCAATTTAGTGCTTCTACCATTTAGCCAACCTATCACATTATATATAATTACCTCGCTAAGAATGCAAACATTAGTCTCATGTATACCTCTCAATTTGATCTCCTAGGTTTTCTTTTACTCTGCAGGTTTGAAAAATATAGTTTTTCAGTAATTACATCCTCGACACCTAGGTATAAGTCATATACTTGATTATGAAGAGATCATTTCCTATGTTTCTAACAGCAGAGTGCAGTATTTTGCAAGGAGAGGTGACTTTGTGATTTAGCATATATTAATTTCTGTTAGACTGTGCTTTTTGTACCATTAGAATACAGTTCAATCAGAATGTGTGCAAAAACTCTTCCACTATAAACCTTACATTAATATTTTCTAAAACTTAAGTAAAAAATACGACTTCAATTGGGTAGTAGATTTAGTGACAACAAAGGCAAAGTGGATTACAGGTGGAGAAACGCTGTCTCCTTCTAGATGTCAGTGTCCACCCCAGAGCCACATTTGCGGCAGAGGATTTCCTTGTTTTGGGTCAGGAAGCCTTCACCCACCAAGGAGACAGAGCACTTCCCACAGTTAAAGCATTCGCTATGCCACTGGCGGTCTTGAAAGCAGATAAACTTGGCACCTCTGAGACCTGTAAAGGAATTGGAGAAAAAGAAAGTATAATCTATCCTTTCAAGGAATAGCTTGAACATTCTGTCAGGTACTTATCTAAAACTGGAGAGACAGCCATGAGCAAGACCACATAGAGGCAAGTAACCCAGCAGAGAATGCTGCCCCTGTCCCTGTGTCCAACTGGGAATGTCAGTCCTAGGCGAGTTCCACCTATGCCACCCAAACAGATTCCCAGGCAAATTCTGCCATAATCTACAGATGTCGGTAGAATCTGGATATACAAACCACATATTTTTGGAAAAAGATAAGGATTGTCTGAAACAGATAAGGAGATACAGTGTAGTGCAGTGGGAAGAGGGTATAGGTTTTGAAGTCGGAGATATCTAAGTATGAATATTTTTTCCCTTTCTTTCTGTGTGATCTTAAGTTTTCTTAGCTGAAACATAAAGATAAGATGAGATAAATATACACTTCCTAACCTGGTGTCTGATGTTTTAATGACTTTTAGTTCTCTTCTCTTCCTTCATTTTTCCATGCTTAGTTTTATGTAGACTAAGTCCCCTGGTCATACGGTTTGGAACACAATTGCCAGAAAGCCCAAATAGAGGATTTCATCCAGACTATCCTACAGTCATCCTAATGCAATGACCTCATTACCCCGCTCAGAGACAACTTCACCTTGGGGTTGCAACAGAGATCTGTGAATCCGATCACTCTAGCCACTGAGGCCATGCTATCCAGTGATTAGTTTCTAAGTGCTTCATCAGCCCCTACCACTTTAACTTGGGCCTCACCTGAACCATATTGTTTCTTTAAAAAGTAGTAGAATTTGAATCTTCAGTGAGGCTCTGATCTCTGTCTCTCTGATTCCAGGGTGCAGTTCAAGAAACTGATTTTGAGAAATTGCAGAAATGGAGAAAAGGTCTAAGGATTGGGAAGAGGTTCAGATGCTCTAGGCTTGGGTCTTTATTTATTTGACATTTTCTCCAAGTGATCTTAGTGTGATGGACTTCCTGTGATTTGCTTATCATCCACAGAGTGAGGCTAAAATAGTTCATATGCTGATTCGTATATAATTTCCAAAGACTCACTTGAAATGGTAAAGCAAAAGGGTGAATAAGCATTCTATTTCAGATAAACTCTTCTTAGATATGATAATAACCTCTTGTTTCCATCCTGAAAACCTTATTTGATGTCTTTATATATAATTTAGTGGTTCATGGAGAAATTTGCATTAAATTCCTCTACTTTCCTTGATTAAATTTATAGCTTGCTTGTCTATGATGCTATCATCATTACTTTATAATAAGTGTGAATCAATTGTTTACCAGTTAATTCCCTTAATGTTATTGAAAACATTAATAAGCTGACTGAAAGAGGAATATTCTCTCTACATATAAATTATGTCTGTTCATAAAACTAATTATTACATGTCTAGCACTTTGATGCTTTGGGGTTTTTAAAAATTTTATTAGTAAGTCTTGTACAAGTGGCAAATGTAATTCTTCTAGAATTTTGCAAAAAAGAAAAAATTAGAAGCATCTGGCAGCAAGACTTTAAGAAAGGACTGACCAAATGTGTGAGATGTTTGTAAATTGTTCCAAATTTGGATATATTTACTCCCTAAGGTCATGAGACTTATTTGCAGTAAGAAAGCCATCCAGGAAACAGGTCTCTGGCGCCTGTTTTATCTGGTTTCATAGATTTCTGACAAGTCAGTAGCATAAGAGCTAGCATTTGTTAAGTGCTTGAATATGTGCCAGTTACTAGTCCACGCCCTCTATATGTATTACCTTATGTACTCCTCACCTTACCTTGATGGGGTAGATATTAACGTCATCTCCCACTGTGCAGACAAAAACTGAGGAACAAAGTTTAACCGCTTGCCCAAGGTTACCCAGCTAGTAAGTGGCAGATCTGGGATCCAAGCCCAGGTTGTCTGCCTTTAGAGACTCTGCTTTTAACCTCATAGAACTAAGTTTGACTTTATCTTTTGTAAAATATATAATCAGGATCATTAGCATCTTTCTCTGAAGAAACCACTACATTTGAAACTCCTTTGCCTGAAAATAAACAGAGATAGAAGAAAGCTAATATATGATCCTGTTCAACTTCTCTTTTTGCAAATGAGGCAAATGAGGACCACCAGATGTGAGCTATTTTACCCAGGGTCACACAGCAGTCAGGGGCAGAGGAAGACCAAGGTCTTTCACTCCCCAGTCCAGAGCACTTTTCACTAATCAAGCTGCTTCATTTATCTCCGATAGTTTGAGAGGTTAATCCTATCTTAAAGGAGGAGAAAATTGTAGTTATACCTGGAGGTTGTTCAAATGAAGCAAGTTCATTGTGATGGGATTAAAAAAATTACACCTGATGATTTATAGATAGATTTAGTTAATACAACATAGTATTTTTTAAATTTCAGAATATTATGGGGGTACAACACTTTGGCTATATACATTGCCCATGCACTGCCCGTGTCAGAGCTACAATCGTGGACATCCCCCAAACTGTGCTCCCCGCATCCATTCAGTGAGAGTTTTCCCATCCCCTCCACCCCCCTCCCGCCTGCCCGCCCCCTGATGAATATTATTGCCACGTGTGATGTAAGTGCTGATCAGTTAGTATCAATTTGATGGAGAGTACCTGTGGTGCTTGTTTTTCCATTCTTGTGACACTTCGCTTCAAAGAGTGGGTTCTAGCTCCAACCAGGATAATACCAGATGTGTTAATTCACGGTTGTTTATTATTGCTGAGTAATACTCCATGGTACACATATACACATTTTATTAATCCACTCGTGTATTGATGGTCACCTGGGTTGTTTCCACATCTTTGCAATTGTGAATTGTGCTGCTATAAACATTTGTGAACAGATGTCTTTATTATAGAATGTCTTTTTTTCCTTTGGGTAAATACCTAGTAGTGGGATTGCTGGGTCAAATGGTAATTCTACTTTTAATACTTTGAGGTATCTCCATATTACTTTCCATAGAGGTTGTACTAATTTGCAGTCCCACCAGCAGTGTATGAGTGTTCCTATCTGTCCACATCCCCGCTAACATTTGTTGTTTTGGGACTTTTTGATATGAGCCAATCTCACTGGAGTTAAGTGATATCTCATTGTGGTTTTGATTTGCATTTCCCTGATGATTAGAGAAGTTGAGCAATTTTTTATATGTTTGCTGGCCATTATTCAGTCTTCTTTGGAAAAGTTTCTGTACTTATCCTTTGCCCATTTTTTAATGAGGTTGTTTGATTTTTTCTTGTTGATTTTCCTAAGTTCTGTATAGATTCTGGTTATCAGCCCTTTATCAGAGGTGTAGCATGCAAATATTTTCCCCCATTCTGTAGGTTGTCTGTTCACTCTAGTGATAGCTTCCTTGGCTGTGCAGAAGCTTTTTAATTTGATCAGGTCCCATGTATTTATTTTGGTTGCTGCTGTGATTGCTTTGGGGGTCTTCTTCATAAATTCTTTGCCTAGGCCAATGTCCATAAGACTTTTTCCAATGTTTTCTTCAAGAATTCTTATGGTTTCACACCTTAGGTTTAAATCTGTTATCCATTGTGAGTTGATTTTTGTGAGAGGTGAGAGGTGTGGATCTAGTTTCAGTCTTCTACATATGGCCATCCAGTTTTCCCAGCACCATTTATTGAATAGGGAATCTTTTCCCCAATGTATGATTTTCTGGAATTTGTCAAAGATCAGATGACCATATGAGGTTGGTTTTATATTTGGGGTCTCAGTCCTGTTCCATTGGTCTATGTCTCTGTTCTTGTGCCAGTACCATTCTGTTTTGGTTACTATAGCCTTGTAGTATAGTTGAAGTCTGATAGATAGATGCCTCCCAATTTGTTCTTTTTGCTTAGGATTGCTTTGGCTAGACGGGGGTCTTCTCTGGTTCCACACGAAGCGTAGAATTATTAGATTGGCAAAAAATGATGTTGGTATTTTGATAGGGACTGCATTGATTCTGTAAATCACTTTAGGTAGCAAAGACATTTTTACAATGTTGATTCTACCTATCCGAGAGCATGGTAGGGTTTTCCATCTGTTTACATCCTCTGCAATTTCTTTTCTCAGTTTTTCTTAATTCTCTCTATATAGGTCTTTGACCTCCTTAGTTAGATATGTTCCTAAATATTTAATTTTCTTTGGTGCTATTGTGAAAGGTATTGCTTCTTTAATTTGTTTCTTGGCTTGATTGTTATTAGCATATATGAAGGCTATGGATTTGTGTGCATTGATTTTGTACGCTGAGACTTTGCTGAATTCATTTATCAACATTCTAACATAGACAGTTTCTTTTTAAAGTTAATTAATTTTAATTGGCAAACATATATATATATATGGTATATCATGATGTTTTGATATATGTGTAAGGGTGGCCTTGCAAAAATAACAGGAAAATACCTAATCCCACAATTTCCCCAGTAACAGTTACAGATCAATCCTATGAATTCTCCCACTAAAAAGTATCCTGCAGGAGTTCTGTTTTGCACAACTTCTGAAGAAAGCTGAATGGATGGAAAAGAGACATAAATCTCTCTCTTTCAAAATGTTTTTCTTTGAGAATCTGCTTTTACAGAGTTCCTGAGTAAACAACAGAAGAACTAGCTACAGCCTCAAGCATATCTCGAGGACAGAGTCACATCTCCTGTGATAATCTCTTCTCCAAGGAAGGGCAGGAAACCAAGTCTTGGACTTTGACATCCTTGCAGTTTTTGTTATCTACCTGCTGCAGCTTTTGTTATCAACTGACTGCCAGCACTATCTAAAGGATACGATAAACATTTTTACTTTTATATAACTTAATTTCTGTGTGAGAAATCTTTCATGACCCATGCTGTGAGCACCTACCAGGCTTTCCACCCTAATATTTGGTGGCCTGCACGGGGACAAAGGAGAGTCACTTCTCTGCCTAATCTTTCTCTACCCATGAGCACCTACTAAGCTTTCCACCCTAACAATATGTATACATTGTGCAATGGCTAAATCAAGGCAATTAATGTATCCATGACCTCATATGCTTATCATTTTTTGGGGGTGAGAACATTCAAAATCTACTCTCTTAGCAGTTTTCAAGTATATATAATACATAGTTATTAACTATAGTCACAATGTTGTACAATAGATCTCTTGAACTTATTCCTCCTGTCTAACTGAAATTTTGTATCCTTTGACCAAGAATACAAAGCTTCTTAAGGTGACATAATGTTCCCATGAATGCTCAACTTTCTGAACATAAATATATGGCAGTATCAGAATTTCCTATGGTACATTAGCTCAAACAGCCCAATTTTAAAAAAGCACTACTGCATAGCCTATAGTTTTCTAACAATTGGATCAAGAAATATTAAAGTGAGTTGAAAGTTTTTGCAAGCATTTCAGTCTCTGGTGTCTCAATCACAAAGCCAAAAGTGGACTAAGATAATTATCAGACATTCCCTTTAGACTGACTATTCTAAATTAAACATGTAATACTGCATTTGGGTTACTTTTGGGTCAGATTTTTGGTTCTTGATCATCCTCATGTTTTTGTGCAGAACAAAGTTGTTTTTTATTTGAACTTAAAAAATCTGAGCTCAGTGATTGATCTGGAACAACCTATTAGAAAAATCACTTAGACAAACATGTGAATCTGTGATGGATCAGAACTGAAACTCAAGTTCAGAGCTTGTGTACACTTTTGAAGATCGCTATTAGTTACTTGGGTCCCCAGAGAACTTTGAAACCCACTTTGAGTTTTTTAACTTTCTCATTTCCTCATTGAAGCCCCCTCTTGTTCTGATCCAATTCAAGAAAAGTATTGTAGAATAAATGACTGTGATTGCAGATTTTACTCAGGAGATTCTAGAATTCCAGGAACTGTTGCATATCTGGAAGTCCCATTTTCTAACTAAACTCAGTGGAGATGGTGGCTTATTCTCTTGACTATAGGAGTTGCCTAATGTGTAGAAGGTAGGTGGCAGAGTGGTTAAGAGTATGGGTTCTGGAGCTCAGTGGGCTGGGATTTCTAATGCAAGTCCTTGCCAGAGCCTCCAGGGAGGTGATGTAGCTGAGCAACAGAGATGGGGTATGAGGAACAGAGAGGTCATACCCCATGCAATAGGGCAGCCACCCAGCATCATATGACGGTGACCTGCTGGAGAATGTGGAGGCTGTCTGTTCACCCACAGGAGGTTCTTCATTTACTTTTGGCTGCAGAGATGGATTTTACATTAGTTGTTTTCAAACATGTGCAGGCCAAACGTAACTCACCTCCTGGCCAGATGTAGCCCATGGGGCAGTGTGAGATTCTGACAAACATGGTGCCCCTGTATAGACAAACAGGACCATGCTGTTTGTCCAGGTGACTCCCTCCCTCCCTTTGCAAGTCATTGAAAGCCTGCCACATTGGGGTTTGCAGTGAAACTCTTTCCTTTGGTTGGATGATGCATGAAGTTTCAACTTTTATCTTACATATTTGAAGATGATGGAGGAGGACAGGGATGAAATAATCTTTAATTCTATGTTATATAAACTGAACTAGAAAATGAAATATTACTCAGAACACTAGGAATGGAGAGTAGAAATACAGTTCTGCCACCTTATTAAGTGACTATAAACTGCCAAAAAGAATAGCTGCTGGGTTTCTCAAGTGTCATGCTAGCTTCAGTTCCTTTATTATAGGATTAGCATTTTAGAAGTGTCTCTGAGGAAAATGCGTATTTTTTACCTTGAAAACCTACATAAAATGGATCAATTTATCCTTGTGTTATTTTCAAATCATGTCACATGCATTTTTTTCTTCAGTAAAATGCTATCTTTTCTTTCATCTATTCATAAATGCACTTCATAATTGCAAGTGAATAGAGAGAAAAGAGAATAATACATTTGTTAGAAGCATCTTAAAATGAAGTTCAATTAATTCCTGACCTATGCTACCTTAATTATTACAGCTTCAGATGTTCTATACAATAGCTGCATTTAATTAAAACCTTTTCTATCTTAAGGATGCTTGGTCCTATTTTGGAATTAAGGAGGATTCTGATTTATTAGTAACCCTTCCTCTCACTCAAATCCTTAATGAAGCTCAGAGCAGGTCTCCTTGTGAAGGTCTTCTCTGACCTCTCAGCTCATTCTGTTCTCCTTTCCCAAATTGTTACTTTACTGAAGAGTCAGTACCATTAGGTTTAGCATGTAATTACTCTTCACAGAGTATAGCCAGCCAAATTATACTCTGTACTTTCCTTGAGGGGGACCATGGAATATTTATACTTATATATGAGTACCCAGTTGTGTTTATCTCAAAAGAAACATAAATGAAAGATTTCCATTTTTACTTGCATTTCCTAAATTAATTAGACAGCATTTTACATAGTCATAACTCTCTCATAGTATGATCATATTGAACTGAAGGACTTACCAGTGATAGGTTTGGAACAGGCTGCACACTTTTTGGCATAAAGATGGTGGTAGCAGTCCAAGCAGAATGGATAATCATCCCTGGACATAAACTCTTCTTCACAGAGCTCTTTCCTACAGCCACTGCACAGAAAACACTCTTTATGCCATAGCTGGTCACGAAATGTTACTCCACCTGAAGTTATCACCTATGGAAGGATCACAAAAAAGGCAATGACCATGGGAGCCATTACAATCAGATCATTTCATGATTCCCTTCTATGTCCACAAATGATGCTTTGGGCTACTCTATCATCTTGGGTTACGATGCTCTTTTCCTTAAAAACTTCTGTTTTTTGAATCAGTGAGAAGCCAAAGGCTATAGAAATTACTTAGAACTGGCAAGAAATGAAACTTATTCTAGTTTTTCTCTTGCAGTGGAACAGAAAAAAGGTAGGACCATATTGGACTCAGGAAAAAAAATCAGGTCCCTGATTCACTTCCTCATATTTCCCTGACTTTTCTTATTTTGGTCTTCAAAGATCTGCCATTAGAGCTATTTTCTATATCTATATCTGACTTTCAAGGATGCTAAAAAATTCTATTTTTTCCTGAAAGCTTTACACCAGGTCCAAGAATATCCAGCAGTAGCATCCCTGAATGGAATTGGTAAGCACCATCGTTTGCTAATAATCACTAACATTTCTTAAGTGTTTTTTTAGTCCTTAGCATTGTGCAAAGGGATGACCTCTTCTGAATGTTCTCAGCCCCTCTTAACCGTAGAGACTATAATCATTCCCCCTGTACAGATGAGCAACTACTGAGGGTTAGAGTCATTAAGTTACTTACAATGGCCACAGAGAACTAGAATTCAAACCTGCCCAGTCTGACCCCACAGCCTGTGTGCTTAACCATTAATACAATACTGAGTCAAGTTTACTTTGCACAGATAAGCAGTTGATGAGTCCTCATTGAGTGAATTAATAAATACCAAAGGACAAAAAAATCTCTGGAAAGCAATTGCAACATTGTGTCTAGCAATGGGGTGCTATTGGATTCAGGACTCAAAGTAATGAACACTGGTTGTACATGGAGCCTTAAAGTGTTACATGTTAAGGTTTTGCCAGAGATGGTTATTAGTTTTCCAAAAGATAATATACTTGTTTGCAAACCAGTTTAATCCAGGGATTCTACTTTTTAAAAAAGTGAGAAATCTTTATTAAGATTTTATGAAGATCTTTATTATTATTCAGATGGATAAATATTGGGCAAATCTTCTTGAGAAGCTATTTTAAAGTCATATCATCTTTCAAATCAATGTCCATTGAGCTCCTGAAATTGTTGTAGAACCTGAAATGTGTTCATACAAATGTCCTATGATTACTAAAGCAATGGGATATCTCAGGTGGTTCCTGTAACTTTTGTTATCAAATTAACTAGACAGTGAAAATGCAGAGCCTAGTTTAAGCTATACTATTGTTTACAAACTCAAAAATGTCATGTTTCTGTGATATAGACTTTTGAAAAACTTATTCTGATGATATTTTTAATCTTATAACAAATATCTTAGAAATTAAAGATATTTGATATAAAAGTTATTTTTCCCTAGAGGAAAAAAGCATACTATTCGGAATAAGTAAATGGAAAGCATGATGGTGTGTGTGAAGTTGAAGCAATTTAAAATACCCCCTACTGACTTCAAATGCCTTACAGCAGGCACAGCAGAATTCATGATTCCTTTGATTTGTTTGGTCTAATGATTAGTAGGCAATGCTTAAAAGATTTGAAACTTGAAAAATGTGTTCACAGCAAAATAAAACTTGATATATATACCAAAGACTGTTTAATTAGGGAGAAGAAACTCTGGAACATTAAAAATAGTTTGCTTGTGATTATATTCCTTTTGAAGAAGTAGGAAGATTAAGATGAAGTCTAATATCTAAGCTTGGTTTTTGCCACTGATTGATCCCAGGATTTAGAACAAGTTTTTTCTCTGACAAAGTGGAGGCAGTAAGGATTTTGCACTCAAGTAGGTGACAGACAAAGAATCAGAGAATACATTTAACTCTTTTGGAACCACGAGGAGTTTGAACTGAAATCACTTGTAGTTTGAGGTCACTCGTTTTTTAGTAGAAAATAAATTTTAGTGTAACAAAATCTATGGAAAAAGGTTCTAAGGACCTGGTTGTTGAGTAGTTTTGCTTTTTTATTTTTCAAATTCGGTTTTTGGTTTGGGTTGAAAAAAATTGTTTAGCTTGGATCATCTTGATCAAAACCACTTATATCTAGCTTTCCTTAAAAGACCTGTGGTTTTAAAAATGAAATAGAAAATAATCTGGCATGTCATGATCTGTCTACTACCCAATATAAATATTTCAAAAATTTTTGATGATTTCAGATCATATCCTAAATATAGTCAGGCTCCTACAATCTGGGAAACTCCAGTGCTTTGGCCCAGAGAGTGCTCAGCACTGATGTACTAGAGAAGTTCTTCTCTTAAACTTTTATAGCATTGAAAGAGACTTTATATTGTCTCCTATAAATGATTTTAAGATAATTCTCATAAGTCTCATTAATGTTTTAGCCTAAGTCTTCAAGAAATGAAGCCTAAAATTGGCCAACTTAGTTGTTTCTCAAAACAGTGAGATGAAACTATTCATTTTATTTCCAGCATGTTTTTAAATGCATGGTAATTCTTTGGAGCTTCATTTGTTACAGGGTCATAGGGTTTTCTGCTTGCAAAGTCATTTTCTAAGTCAGTGTTTCTGGTAGAGTAATGGAGGTATCTGTGTATAAGATGATTTCATGTCATGTTATTAGCAATTGTAATTCTCAGTCATCATTATTGTGTAATTTAATAATTATAACTTAGGATAGTGTACTGATACCTCCTCAAATGCAGTACCAGTATTGTTAATATGTGTAGAAAACTGTGCATGTGTGTATGTGTATTTGTATATGCATCTGTAGAGAGTGGTAGTGAGACTTCCAGCTGTCCAGATGCAAATATACAAATGGTCTTAAGAGATCTGCCAAAGTGGCACATGGATCAAAAATGTTTAGAAACTACCATACTAATTCATTGTGTTTTCATGATTCAGCTTTCTCATCACAATTCATAATGTCATTTCAAACTTATGATGCCCCACAGGTCAAGGATTCCTTCTAGGACATCCACATATATTTTATGGAATACACACAGGCTTCATCAAAGTGATAGATGTGAGCTACTTTTTCACACAAAAGCTTAGAAGATAAAAAAAGAACTGGACAAAGTTTACTTCAAAAAATGACTCTTTATCCTATTAGAAAATGTGTTTTGAATGGGAAACCAATTCAGAAGCCCCTATGTGATACTCTAGAAGTAGAAGTGAAGGAACTTGCAGATCTTAGTCCTCTTTCTGTCTTTGTGTCTACTAAATTTCCCTCATGATCTTGGCACTCTCTTGAGCCTACCAATCTACTCTTGGAAATACGAAAGCTTCAAGACAAGGAGACATTTGCATTGCTGAGACATAATGTGAGGAATTAAACATTCTGTTTAAATCAGTTGCCTCAGTCACTCTGTGAGGCCAATCCATATTTCTCCAAAACAGTTAATATTGAATGGATAAAAAATTATTTTCTAAGAAACATTCTGTATTCAAAATTCAAAGAGAGATGTGTGCCTTCTCCCAGAATATGTGAAATCTTGTATAAAAACAGTGAATGAAATTGGAATATCAAATCACTTGAGCTGTTTTGAATATTAAATTCATGTTGTGAGTGGAATTTTATGGCTGAAAAAGAAAGATGGTCAGCTTCATCTTGTGACAGCTAATGGTTTTGGGCACACTGGAATTCAAAACTAACATGAATGTGTAAATACAGATATAACATGATAGTCATACATGGTGCAGCTAAAATGCAATGAGCTGGAAGATTCCACAAGCTTCATCCTCTTTAGATAATTACCTTCTTACAAAAGTTGCAGTAGTGAGCAAACTCCTTCTCAAAACACAGCACACAATAATTGCCACTCTCTTTGGAGATCAAAGGCTTTGTTCCTATTGGTTGTCGGCAATGCTCACACACAAAGCAGGTTTCATGCCAGTAGTTTCCCTTAAATTCCATTTTGCGGGAACCTGTACTCCAAAAGTAAGACCCTGTTAGTACAAGTCAAGCATAATTTTATTTCCTTTAAGCACACATAGATCAAATTACTTAAAACTATTTTTTAAAGTTAAGGTGATAAATGAATTGTCCTTTTAGAAAATAGTATGTAGTCAGTTTCAGAAACATCATCTGGGAAAATAAAGGTTAATAGTGTTTAGCTACGATGGTGGCAAATCACCCTTTCACTGAAAGTGCTCTCAAGCCCTGCATAAGCTGCACTTTGAGATGTGAAAGTGCTTTAAGTGGAGACTTTGAATGGCTGCATGTGGTTTAGATAAATTAAACCATAATAATAATTACAGAGATGTTAGAAATGCCCAGGGCACAACTCCTGAGATTTATATTGTGCAGTTATGGCCTCCTAAAAATTCTTTGAATCCATAATAAGAAAATGAGAGAGAGAAAGAGAGAGAGAGAATGAATTATGTTCTTATGCAGCTGTCCATAGGGATTGAGAAGAGAATCAAATATAGAGAATTAGTGCTTGCCAAAAGTTGAATGATCCACGTGGATCCTTGTCTTCCCTAAGAGAGAATGAAAACGACTGACCCTCACGCCAGTTTGCCTTGAGCTGCAAAATGATAGTTGGCCCCAATCTCCTGTGATGAATCATTCTTTCTGATGTTATTGGTTATGCCTAGGGCATGGTGTTTAATGTAGTGTTATTGGTGTAAATTTTATCTTTATTCTATGGCTCAGGTTCTGGTTTGAAATATTTCTGTAAGTTAGGTTTTATGAAAATACACAGAACACTGTAATTTACCTATTCAAGAATAATGAATGAACAATCTTTTTATTTCGAAAGTACACTAAATGAGATCAAGATAGAATAAAAAGGAGGACTTTCTCGGAACCAGGGTGTTGTGAGCTGCTGCGCGCCTCACACGCTGGCACTTGCTGAGCAGCATCGAAGCTTCAGTGAGAGACGGGAGCTCCCTTGAGATCTTACCAGGCATGATGGTCCTCTTGCAGTGGAAACACCTGGAGGAGCACTCGTCAGAGTAGCACTCCGTGCACAGCAGGTGCTCGTCCTTGGCGGCAAAGGGCTTTTCCACCAACGAGTGATTGCATTTGGTGCACTTGAAACATCCTTCGTGCCAGTGCCGGTCTTTGTAACAAAGATCCTTCGAGACAGTAAATAAAAGTTAATTAAATGTGTTTGTGACAAAGAAGGCCATTTTATGACAAAATCGAACACTCCTGGGCCTCTAGTGCCAGTAGGTTGTGCTAGTAGCTTGAGGGAAAGTTGTTATTGATACTGATACCCATAGAGAGGAGATTCTCTGGGGTAATTAAAAACCAGAGCCTGGGGCTTTCCTGGTGGGTCACTAAAGGCGGCTGGAAAATAAATGAAATTCTCTTCTATTTCTTCAAATTTTCCCTGTGTTTCTTTTATAAACTACAAACAAACATAAAAATAATACCACCTAACTAAAGTAAAGGCAAAAAAGAAAGAAAGAAAAGGAAGAAAGGAAGGAAGAAAGAAAAAATAATGAGTATTACAGGAGGAATGGGCACAACGGGGTTTAGTAGAAACGAGGCTGATTTTTAAGTCCGAAAACACAGATTTTGGATCCTTACACCTCTCATTATTGATGTCTTTCTTTATACTCTTGTCATTCCAGAAACAACTTAATATTCTAGTGTGTAACTTGGGGCAAATAGCTTAACTTCTTTAATCTTTAGCTTCCTAAACTACCTCATAAGACTATGTGAAGATTAAAGCTCACACTTATATTTATATTTATATTTATATTTATAAATACAAATGTTATATTTCATAGTGCTAAGCATAGTGACTGGAAATTGATTAATGGTAACTTTCAAGATCCTTATATCCAATAGCAGAGAAATAGTGCCGAAAGTCAACAATAGATGAAAAGAGGCATTCCAAAACCTTTATCTGCTGTTAACGTGCAGTAACTCCGTGAACTGAGATGAGACCTACCTTGGAATCTGATTCAATTGGTTCTTTGCACTCCTCACAATAGTTAGAAAAGATATGATCATAACATGAAACACAGTATGGATTGTCATCCTTTAGTACATATTTCTTCCCAAGAAGTGATGCTGTACAGTATTGGCAATCAAATTGAGCAGTTGTCATTTTGGTTTGAACCTGTGAATAAGAAAATCATTCATGTATATAAAAGCAGAATTTTGCTTATAAGATAAATGATAAAGCCTCAATACAATGTGAATGAAGCACTTGAATGAATTTATATTTTCTTAAGTAAAAATCCATAATTTCCAAATTTAGGAAAATATGCTTGTAGTCATGGTGACAGTTGGAGTAATTTAGGAAAGGTTACTCTCCCATCTTGGCAGTTCCTGTGTGTTTTGCTAAAAAAAAAAGCATCAAACCAGCAACCAGATTGTGAAAAACATCGTGTATTCATCATGAGCTACTGTGGAATTCAATGAGAATATGATATGTGTTGAAATAGTATGGTTTCACCTCAAGGATATAAATATGAACTGTTGCTAGGGCTTTTACTAACTGTCATCACTTACTATTTTACTGTAGAGTCTGGAGGCAGAGTTCGATGGAAATAACAGCAGTCTTTTTTACTCAAACTTAAATAGAAATTAATAATCAAGTACATTGTCATTTTCTAGTTTTTTCTTTCATTACTCAAATCTTTGTTGGGTACCTAATAAGGGCTGTGCACATTAATCCTAAGGTCTTCCGGAGCCATACACAATCCCCTGGCACATCCTTCTTACCTGTGGCTTCAACCACCCCAAATATGCTAATGACACCAAAAATCTTTTTCTTGCTAGTTTTAGTGTCCTGGACATCTGAACATCTCCATTTATTTTTTTTAAAATTTTTATTTATTTTTAAAATTATATTTTTAAAGACATTGCCCAGGCTGGAGTGCAGTGGCATGATTATAGCTCTCCTGGACTCAAGTGATCCCTGCCTCAGTCTACTGAGTAGCTGGGACTATAGGCACACACCATCACATCTGGCTAATTTTTCTTATTTTTTGTAGAGATAGGGTCTTGCTATGTTGCCCAGGCTGGTCTCATGAACTCCTGGCCTCAAGTGATCCTCCTTCCTTGGTCTCACAAACTGCTGGGACTACAGGCATGAGCCACGGTGCCTGGCCAACCATTTAAATATCCATTTAAATATACTACACCAAGTTGGCCAAATAAACTCTTCAAAAGGTAGGATTCCACCAATTGCTAGGTCTTGATGACTGTTATAGAGCAATTGCCCAGATGTGGAAATACAGATAAATCATCAGTGGTAGAAAACAACAATAGGTGCCTTCAGGCTTTAGAGCCAAAATACTATGTATATAGCATAAAAAATAGCAGCAGCTATTTCATTATAGCTATTAATAAAATAGCTAGAATTTATCTTTAGGATTAACTTCATTCTGTAAGACAAATGAAAAGTTTGTATGAAACATAAAGTCAATGACAGGATAAGGATTTTGATTATGTTGTAAATTTAGGAAAACTATTAAGGAACAAAATATAGATTTCAAAAGGTTTTAATTAGACATTGAACACGAATTTTTAATTGTTATCAATATTAGTAGCACTGATTTTCCTTAGAAAATGAGATTTGCCATCTCTGGATTTACAGGACTATATTAGGAGCTTTGAGTATTTTCTAATTCTCCTCCTCCACATTTATTTTAATTTTAGGAAAATCAGAAGATCAGTTAATTGTTATGATGGTTTTTACAGCATTTTTGATGCTTAGTTTGTATTTACTCTATTCGAACTGTTATTTTCCCACATTTTGCCTTCTCTTATTTTAGTGATGAAGCTCCCTGCACAGTGCTTGCTGAATACACATTGCTATTAATTCTGTATATAGCAGTTTTGCTATATTGTTCTTCACTAATAAATAGAGAAAAGACTGAGGATTTGGAACATGTGGGTTTTTTCCCAGGAAAGATGAAAATTCAGACCAGAAAGTTCACAATGGAACATGGCCAAAATTATCTGCAAAGAACATTGAATTCTCTGTTTGATTAATTCCACAGAAATGTCCCTTCCTAGTGGATACAAACACACTCAGAGGGTTACTAAGGGCTTGAAAACAGCAGGAAAATAGATATGATTCCCTTGAAAGGTTTAAAAATAAAAGTTTTGTTCACACTTATGGTGATGAAGTGTTTATCACTTAATAGGAATAAGGTATGTACCTTTAACTTTCATCACTTACTATGGAAAATGTCATTTTCATTATTAATATTTATTTGGTTTTATATATATATAATAGCACCATGAAGCATGGCCTATTAGGGGTTAGCAACTGCCAGGCTATTTCCATTTTGTGAGGCTTTCAGTATATTATAAAATGAAGAAACAACAAAAGGGATTACAAAATTGGTAATATTTTAATTGTTTAAACAACATGTTAAATATTAAAACATTAAAATACCTTAAAATACCTGTCTTTCATTTGGTGATCGGGTCAGAAGTCTAAATATAAGACAAGATGGTCCTTCCCCCATTCCCATCCCCGTCCTAACTACACAATGGGCTTTGCTCCATAGAAAATTCTTAACAAAATAGACTATATTTCTTCATTTTTTAAAAGAAAGTCACTACTTATTCTATTATGTTTTGTAAAAGCAACTTCAGGGAGTTGGGTAGGGTAAGAACAGACTTAGGTTTAATATCTTAAAACCTTGTAATTTTGCACTTATAGGACTATACAGTGAGAGCAGGCATTTGGTCCAGGTCAACATTTATTGAATTTTTACTCACTGATATTTGAACTCCCTACCCTCAAGATGTCTGAATTCTTTTAGCTTAGCTCCTACCTTAGTCACAGTGAATATAATTTGAGGTAAGAGAACAATGTTTACTCTCTTCTTGGTTGGAAAAATACACTAAGACATTCAGTCCTCATTTTCAAGAAGTCTATTTAACTATTGAGCTTTGAATGTGTCCAGATAGAGTTTCTTAAAAATGGAGGTGTTATAACCGTATAAATGATACATATTCTATTAGAACCATATAGAATTCTTAGGAAACTAAGAGAAAGAAGAGGAAGGAGAGACTTTTCTAGGAAGATTTTAAGGAAATTAAGCTGTTGGAAATCTGTCGGAAGGAAGGAAGGAAGGAAGGAAGGAAGGAAAGATCTTGATTTATGGAGGAAAAGGAAAAGACAAGCAAGAGAATGGCACAGGAGCTCACCTGAAGTTGGGAAATGGTGAGTCTTGAGAACAGATTTTCACTTGGGTACATTCAAGAGAAAGACCTTGAAACTTAAAGCTTTTTAACACATTGACTGCCACACTGGAAAAAAAAAATTTTCCTTGGGGCCATGGAGTTTTATTATGAAAATAGAATAAAAACTTCGAAAACAAAATGATCCCTTCTAATTTAATGAAAAATTTGTTACTTTTTATTGTTTTCTGTGTGTGAGGTGAAGAGACATGTGAGTTACATATGCTTCATGAGGCCACTGGCTGAAAACTAGCGTGAGTTAAATACAACACATGTCAGTTAATGCGTTAAAACTGTTTAACCTCTAATGCAAGTGGTTCTAAATAGGGAGGGGGCAGGCAGAAGAAGTAAGAGTATGCATTTTTCCAATCAGATAACTTTTTACCACCTTATTCTTTTCTAGACATCATTCTGTACTTTTCTTTATCCCTGACATTAATCATTTTAAATGCTCAGGGAATAACTCTGTATCCAGAAGAGCAGTCCAAATGGCTTGTTTTTAATCATTCCCTAACAGGTAAAGCTGTGGGAAACAGGACGAGGACAAGGTGATTCTTGTCTCAGGGACATCCATCTGAGTGTTAGTTTGTCAAAGATATTGGGAAATTTTTGCTTTCAAAGATTTAAAATCCTCGAGCAAAACTTATTTATAATTACAATCCATAAGAGCTATTTTTTTTTCAGAGACAGGGTCTTGCTCTATCACCCAGGCTGGAGTGCAGTGGTGTAATCATAGCTCACTGCAACCTCGAACTCCTGGGCTCAGGTGACACTCCTGCCTCAGCCTCCCGAGTAGCTGGGACTACAGGCATGTGCCACCATGCCCAGCTAATTTATTTTATTTTTTGTAGAGGTGGGGCCAGGCTGGTTTCAAACTCCTGGCCTCAAGCAATCCTTCCATCTTGGCCTCCCAAAGTGCTGGGACTACAGGTGTAAGCCACCACGCCCAGCTCATAAGAACTATTAATATTAACAGTGTACCCCAATTGGATAGAATTCATGTTTTCTAGGTATGAACTCAGAAATGCTAGGTATTTACTTGGAATATCACTTAGACATTCTTGTCAAACTTCTTTTGGGGTCATTCTGCAATTGATACAACATTTATGCTCAGAATTTTATCACTGCATATTGGGCTTTTGGAAGATTGATTTAGAGATGCACTGATATATCAAAGAACATAAGAAGATAAATAAATAGCTCAGAAATTCAATGGCATGAATGAACTTGGCTTTGTTTTTCCAGTTCCTTCCTACAGATTTTAGATTTCTACCTAAAACAATGTGAGTTTATTGGTAACTAATTGGACACAAATTTGGCTGATGTCCCACATCAAAGAATTAAAAAGGGAGTGGAGAGATGTTCATTACTGATAGTTTAGAAAACTACATGTACAAAACAACACTTTTTTTGAAGCAATTTTGACAAGATTTTATTTAAAAAATTTTTTTAAATTTTTAATTATTATGGGTACATAATAGTTGTATATCTCAAAACCATATTTGTAAGGAACAAAAACAAAATAAAATGCATTGCTGAACTGGCAAGAAAGTAAGGGAAAGTCTCAGAGGCTAAAAATGAAAGGAAAGTAGGAAACTAGAAAGGTTAACAATCTCTGAAGGAGTCATCTGTCCTTAAGATGCCTTCTGAGCCATGATGACCTTGTTATTCACGTATTTACAGCCTGAACTTATACTAACTGTAAGGTCTAAAACCTTCAGGTTTTGGTTTAAAATATTTCACTTAAAGTGGAACTGGGTTGGTTGGTAGTGCCAAAGTTCCTGGCATAAACACAGAAAATGTTTTATGAAAGATTGTTCCATTAGTCTAGGCCTGAAAAAAATTCTCACGTGTAAATTTTCATTGATCATGTGCTCGCCATTAAAATTAAGATAATAAATAAAAATAAACAACAAAAGCAAGCAGCATAGTGAAATACAACAAAGAAGAAAAAGCATCACCAACAAAACAATTCCACATGAGAAATAACAGAAAGAAAATGTAAAATAATTATGTTTAACATGTTTAAAGAAATAACAGAAGGCATTATATGGAAAAATTCAAGGCAATAAAAATTACTAGGCAGATTTGCCAAATCCATTTAGATTAAAATGCAGATTAGAATCAGTTGAAGGGAAAATTAATAAACTTGAGGATAGAACTAAAGATACATTGCAAAAGACAACACAGATAGGAAAAGAGATAGAAAATATATAGGTTAAAAGATGTGGAAAATAGAGCAAAGGGGTTTGCCCCAAGTCAGTCTTTATAGAATTCCAGAAGATAATAGAGAAAATGAGAAATATACAGAGGTTGGAGATATTATTGAATTTCCAAGAATTAATGAATGACATAGATGCACAGATTCTGAAAGCAAAACAAATTTCTGGCATCACAAAAACAAACACACACATCACAGTAAAAGCGCTCCAGAGACAAAGTAGATTTTAAAGACATCGAAAGAGAAAAACCAAATTATGTCTGAAACACCGACAATTAGATTTGCAGATAACTTCTCAACAGCAATAATGGAAGCCAGAAGGAATTGAAATAATACTAAGAGAAAATAAGTAAATCCTAGACCTGTGTGCAGTGAAGCTGAGTTTAAAGAATGGGATGAAATAAAAACATATTTAAGTTGACAAAAGTTGTCTTTAACCACCAAAAAAAACCCTCACTAAAGGCAAGTTTAAAGAATATGCTCCAAAAAAGAAAAGAGAAAAGGAAACTCTGTAAAGGAAGGTTCAAGAAAAAGGAGACAAAAGGAAAGAATAAGGAGCAAAGACCTTGGCTAACATGCAGCTTCATATAAATAAACATTGACTGCAGAAAACAACAGTTATAACTTGTGAGGTTAAAAAACACGTGAATGTACCAATATACTGAAAATAGTATTTAAGTGAGGAAAGAGTTAATTGTTGATTGTTACGTTGTTTGAAAAGAGAATAAAGTAGCTGAGTAACTTTAAGCATTTTTCATACTAAATTTCTAATAAAAAGCCCTTTAGACATGTTAAATTTTTTGTGGAAAGCTCTAAAAATAGAAATAGAAATAAAATAAGTAAAACAAAATCAATTATTTCATTAAAAAGGCAGATAAGGAAAAGAAAAATAGAAAACTGGGATATCACAAAATAAGAAGACACATTTTAAAACAAAAACAAAAAAAGTCTAAGTGGGTTAAACTCTCCTAGTAGAAAACAAAGATATTCCAAATACGATCCAAATATAACTAATTATATCTGCAACCAATCTCAGTTTAAATCATAACAAATTCTAATCTGTTTCACTAAGGGATGAGATGAAAGGCAAAGATAGTTTTCTTTAATATCATTTGAAACCAGAGGTCAACTTAATTTAATATTTCCAACCGCAACTCAGCACAACCCCTGGCAGAAACTAAATGACCAGCCCCTTGCTTTAGCCATATGACGAGAAAGGATTGCATTCTCGGGGGGGGGGGGGGCGGGAATTGTACATGTGTCTCTTATTCTAATGTCTTGCAGACAAAAAATTATAAAACATCTCAGGAAGTAAAAAAATACAACATATAATCAAGAAAAAAATAGGGTATTTTATTATAATTATGTTAAATATTTGGAAGGAAACTAGGAGAGTGAGTGAACCTATGAATGATTTTGGCAGAGAAATGGAAGAATTAAAAAAGGATCAAATGAAATATTATAACCAAAAAATATAATATTTGAAATGAAGAATTCAAAGGATGAAGTTATCAGCAGATTGAACAAAACAAAAGTAAAGATCAGCAAACTTAAAACATGTTAATAGAAATTAAATGAATGCACAAAGAAAAAATGCACTAAATGAAGATAAATAGAAATAAATCTTCCCAAAATGCAATTGTCAAAGGACTTCCATTCCAATAAAGGCAGTCCATATAAATCAAACCATGATGTAGCTGTGAAAAACCACATAAAGTGGAAAAAAATGTATTTTAAAAATTTACCCTGTAGGCATCAGAGACTTAATAGTGCAGTGAAGAATTAATAGGAAAAGTCCAGGGGAAGGGACACATAGATGAGCTTGATATTTGGAGTCACCTTTCCCCAGCAGCAACTGTGCATTGAGGAAGAGAAAATTAACGGGATGAGAAGCTGAACAGCACCCTTGACAAGCTGGAAGGGATAAGGGGAACTTCAATCTAGCAGGCCTGGTAAGCTCACCATAGTGTAGCTGAGATTCCCAAAGAGCTATACTCTTGGAATAAGGGTAAATCAGAAGTAAACTAGTATTTCAGAGACAGAAGCCTAGCTTTGAATTACCTCAGTTCCTAAAATTATATTAAAATAATCTTAGAATACTAGTGTTCCCAGATGAACACCAGAGTAAAGGCACATTCTGTCTGGAGGAAGAAAACATCATTCTAGGCCTCAATTATTTATATAAGTTTTCCTATGCAATGTCTAGCACTAAACAAAAATGATCACGTTTAGAATGAGACAAGGGAACATAAACAAACAGTAGAAACACACACAGAAGCCTATAGATTTTGGAGTTATGAGACAGAACATAAAACTAAACTTAATATGTTCAATGGGGGTAAATAAAATAAAGATCAGAAATTGTGGCAGAAAATTAAAAACAATGAAGGGAATAAAATGTAAATTCTAGTACAGAAATATAATTTAAATTGGGAACTCAACAGGAATGTTTAGTAAAGATTAGATGAAATCAAAGAGCTAATTAATGAAATAGAAAATAAAATTAAGCTTGGTAAGAAAAGGTATGGAAAGTATATTTAAGAAAGTAAGAAATATAGATGCTAGAGAGGAAAGCAAGATGTACAAGTTGCATTTGAAGAAATAATGGCCAGTCTTCCAAAGCTGACAAAACACATCATGCCACAAATGTAAAAAAACAAAAAACCATGAACCTCAAACATACTTAAAAAACACACACTTGGACACATCAAGGTAAAACTACTAAAAATCAAAGACAAATAGCATATCAAAAATATACTTAAAATATTACTTTCAGATTAATGACAAATTGAGAAGTTACGTACTTCTCAGCAGAAAAAAAAGGAAGCTAGAGAGATATATTCAATGGAGAGATATATTCAAATTGCTGAAAAAAAAATTAGGAGCCAACCTAGAAGTCTATACCCAGATAAAATATCCTTTGACAATGAAGGCAACAGACATTTCCAATCAAAAACGGATTCCTTCTCATCTGGAGCAGCTGTTGCTTCCTACCTTTGAATTTTTCAAAAACTGAATTTATTAATAGAGCACCCATATTAAAACAAATGCCAAAGAGTGTTCTTCAGGCAGAAGGACACTGATCTCAGATTGAAGCTCACAAACACAGAAAAGAGTGAAACAAAATGAAAATTGTAAACATGTAGATGAATCTAAACAAATACTGACTATATAGAACAACTCTACACCAAAGAATTAGAAAATTTAGACAAAATGGGAAAGTTCTAAGATAAATAAAACTATTAAAACTAAAACAAAAAGAAATACAAAATAATGACTTGATAACTATTAAAGAAATTGAATTTGTAATGAAAAGCTACATACAAAGTAAAATTCAAACCAAAGTGGTTTTACCAGTGAATTTTGCCAAGCTTTAAAGAAGAAATAACACCAATCTTATATAAACTATACCAAATAATTGCAAACCAGGAACATTCCCCAGTTAATGTTGAACCGATTAAAAATTTGATACCAAAATTTGAGGACACTATGAGAGAGAAAAATTATAAGCCAATAATACTCATGGCAATAAATAACAAAACCAACTTAAAATAACAACCAACTGAATCTAGTGATATATGAAGAGATTAATATATCATTATCAAGTTGATTTTATTTCAAGAATGCAAGTTCAGTTTAAAATTCAAAAGAGAATCACTGTATTTCACCATTTTCACCAAAAAAAGATTGAAATCTATATAATTATCTTAGGAGCAGCAGAAAAGGCATTTCATGAAATCTGACTTCAATTCATGATTAAAAAAAAACCTCATAGCAAACTAAGAAAAAAAGCAACTTCTTCAATGTGGTTAAAAAAAACAATAGCAAACATTATATTTAGTAGTAAATGTTGATAGCTTTTATTCTGAGATACTAAATAGTAAAAGAATACCCACAATCACCACTTCTATTCAGCTTTACACTGGAATTCATAAACTGTGCAGTAAGGTGAGAAAAAGAGAAGTGCAAGAATTAAAAGGAAACAAATAAACTCATTATTTGTTAACAATCTGCAGAGAAAATCCAAAAGATTCTATAGGAAGTTATTAGAATTTATAAATGTGTTATTAGAGTTGCTGGATAAAATGTCTATATACAAAATATTCCTATATAACAGCAACAAACATAAAATGAAATTTAAAAAATCATTTATGATTCCATTTAAAAACACTCAAATACCTTGCAATAAATCAAAGAAGAAATATTAAACCGATAAGAACAGATACTACACTTGAAGCAAACAACCCATTAAAAAGTGGGCAAAAGACATGAACAGAGGTTTTTCAAAATGAGATAAACAAATGGCCATTGAAAAAATGTTCAACATCACTAATCATCAGGGAAATGCAAGTTGAAACCACAATGAGATATCACCTTACTCCTGTTAGAATGGCTTTTATTAAAATGTCCAAAAACAATAGATGCTGGCATGGATGCAGAGAGAAGGGAATGTTTATACACTGTTGGTGGGACTGCAAATGAGTGCAACCTCTGTGGAAAACAGTATGGAGATCCCTGAAAGAACTAAAAGCAGACCTACCATGTATATCATGGAGTACTACTCAGCCATAAAAAAGGATGAATTAATGCTTTTTGCAACAATTTGGATGGAACTGGAGACCATTATCCTAAGTGAAGTTATCTAAAGAATGGAAAAACAAACACTACATGTACTTGCTATAAAATTGGAACTAACCAATGAGCACAAATGTGCACAGAGGGAAGTAAAACTCAGTGGAAATCAAGCAGGGGGGAGGGGAAGAGCAATAACCTACCTAACAGGTACAATGAACACTGTTTGGGTAATAGGCACACTTATAGCCATGACTCAAGCATTACAAATGTGATCCCTGTAACCAACAACATTTGTACCCCCTTAATATTTTGAAATAAAAGTAATTTTAAAAAACTTTGAATGAATATAAAGAAAACCCAAATAAAAAGTGGAGGGATATACCATGTTCATAGACTTGAAGACTCACTGTTACTAAGATGCTATTTCTTCTCCACTTGTCTTATAGATGAAAACCAAAATTCTGTCAAATTTTAATGGTATTTTACAAACTTATTCTGTAATTTATAAAGAAATGCAAAGGGCCAAGAATAGTGAAATCACATTTGAACAAAAACAAGAAGGGAAGACTTTGCTGAATCAGATATCAAAGCAAATATATAGCTACTGCAATGGATGGTATGGTATAAACACAGGATTAGACACTTAGGTAACTGGAGCAGAATAGAGAGATCAGAAACATACCCACAAATATATGGACACATGAGCTAAGGGACAGTGATGAATGAAGAGGGATAGGAATGATTTTTTTAGTAAATGGTGTTGGGTTAAATGTATGTATTTCCATATGAAAAAGAATGAAACTAGATTACTTCACACAACATACAAAAAATTATTTCCAAGTGGACTATTGATGTCAAGGTTAGGGCAAAACAATAACTCTTTGAGAATATAGGACAATGTCTTTATGAACTCATAGCATGAAAGATTTCTTAAGCAAGGCAGAAAAGTGCTAGTGATATAGGGTAATAGATTTAATAGATTGTACTAAATTAAACTTAGGAATCTCTATTTGTCAAAAGACATAAATAAGAGTGAAAATGAGAACCAAAGAGTCAGAGGAGGTACTCCAACTCATTAATCAACAAAGAGCTTATATCTAGTACACATAATGAAGTCATACAAATCAATAAGAAAAATATGGGCAACCCAATAAAAGTACAAAAGACTTGAGTTGATACACAGAATAGGATAACCAACTGGCTAATAAACATGAAAATGTTCTCAACCTCATTAACAACCTCTGAAAGAGAGTTTAGCAAGTTCCTTGATACAAAATCAATATAAAAATATCAACAGAATTCCTATATATCAGAAATACAATATTAAAATAAAGACCAAAAAGCAATAGAAATTCAAATTCAAAAGCAATAGAAATTGTACTTGTCTTAAATGTAACAAAACATACTTAAAAACTTTATGATAGTGGAGG
Organism: Daubentonia madagascariensis; assembly: GCA_023783475.1. NCBI lineage: Eukaryota > Metazoa > Chordata > Mammalia > Primates > Daubentoniidae > Daubentonia > Daubentonia madagascariensis. The sequence goes on along the minus strand of JAKFHU010002080.1, from coordinate 42,477,530 downwards.
GATTTGTTGTACACAATACCAAAACTTATAAAACTTGTAGTAATTAAGACAGTGTAGTGTTGGAAAACTAAACCAAACCATAATACCCATGGAACAGAATAGAAAACCAAATCAGATGTATGCATATATAGAAATATGATATATCAAAAATGGTATTTCAATTTAGTGGGAGAAAATTAATTATTTAATAAATGGTAATGAAATAATTGGTTATTTATCTGGCAAGAAAATTACATTGTATCCATACCTCTCACCATACTCAAAACAATTCCATCATCAATATGAAAGGCAAATCTTTACAATATAGGAGTAAATTTCTATAATCTTAGGTTAGGAAAAATTTTTTTAAAGATGAAAGACAAACCATAGTGAAAAGATTGAACTTTTTTAAAAAAATTGCTTATTGGAAGACACTACTAAAAGAAGGAAAAGACAAGCCATACTATAACATGATGTTTGCCACACATGCAACTGACAAAGGATTAGAATAAAAAATATATGAAACATTCCTACGAGTCAATAAGAGAATTAAAAATAAGCTAATGGAAAAATAGGCAAAAGATGTGAGCAAATATTTTTCTTTTGTAAATGGCAAATAAAAGCACAATCTACTTTTAATCAGTGAAATTTAAACTGATCTGTTCAGCAAACCATAATGTATTACATTTACACTCACAAGGTAAGAAAAAGTTAAGTCTGACTATATCAAATGCTAGTGAGGACAAAGGAGTAACAGGAACTCACACACTGATAAGAATGCAAAGGGGATGGAAAAATCACTATGAAAAACAATTTTTCATTGTATTATAAAGTTGAACATGTACCTTTCGTGTGACTCAGCAATTTCACCCCTAAGTGTGTAAATTTGAGAAAATCTTAAAGGATTATGTACAAGAAGGCTCATAGCAGCATGGTTTATCCTAGCCATAATAAAAAAACAATCTGAATGCCCATAAAAGAGAAAATGGATAAATAAATAGATTTATGGTTATACAACATATGGTCATATGGCAATAAAAACATGATTTACAAGTACCTTCCTTCCTCAGTGTAGAAGAATTTTACAATATTGAGTAAATAGCAAGTTGCAAAGAGTAAATACATCAGCATGCCATTTATATAAAGTTCAAAGGCAGCTAAAACTGATTATTAGGAATTATAAATATGTGCTGTTAAAGCTATTTTTAGAAAGCATGGTGAAGATTAACACAAAATTCAGGATGCAATTTGAAACTAACTTCTAGAGTTAAAACGAAGATTGGGAAGTTGCAAAGAGGGTTTATTTTATTTTATTTTTTATTTCAGAATATTAAGGGGGTACAAACATTTTGGTTACATGAATTGCTTTTGTACAGTTTGAGTCAAAATTATAAGTGTGCCCATCACCCAGATAGTGTGCATTGTACCCATTAGGTGTGAGTTTTCCCCTCCCATCTTCCCCCACCACCTGCTTGATTTCCATTGAATTTTACTACCATATGTGGCCATGAGTGTTGATCAGTTAGTTCTAATTTAGTAGTGAGTATGTGTGGTGTTTGTTTTTCCATTCTTGCAACACTTCACTTAAAAGGATGGTCTCCAGTTCTATCCAGATTGTTATAAAAGGTATTAGTTCACCATTTTTTTATGGCTGAGTAATACTCCATGATATACATATACCACATTTTATTAATCCCTTCATGTATTGATGGGCTTGGGCTGTTTCCACATCTCTGTGATTGTGAATTGTGCTGCTATAAACATTCAAGTGCAAGTGTCTTTTTTATAAAATGTCTTTTGTTTCCTTTGGGTAAATACCCAGTAGTGGGATTGCTGGATCAAATGGTAGGTCTACTTTTATTTCTTTGAGGTATCTCCATACTACTTTTCCATAGAGACACAGAGGGTTTTGAATACATAGTGGATGTTTGGGTTCTTAAACCAATTGTTATTTCCTATACTTTGCATATATGTTATAAATATTCTTTTCTATATAAGGGAACTTGAAAAAGTTTGTGGACAAAATGGAATTAAAAGATTACAAATAAAAAATTTAAACTTTATTTCTCAACATAAGCTTTGCTAAGTTCAAGACACTTTTGTAAGCAATAATAGCAGCTTACATCCCTAAAGAACTGAAGGTCTTGGGAATTTAACCATGTCAATGCAGTCTTTTTTACATTATTAGCTGAAGAAAAATGGGTGCCCTTTGCAGATTTTTTTAAAGATTTGAACAAAAGAGTCAAGGACCATCAGGCAGTAATAGGATGCCTAATAATTTTTAACTGAAACTCTTGCAAAATTGCCCTTGTTTGATGAGAGAAATTGGAAGGAACATTGTGGTGGAAAAGAACTCTCTAGTGAAGATATCCTGGGCATTTTTTGGCTAACTTTCTCAAAACACTTTCATAATAAGATGTTGTTGGTCTTTGGCCCTCCAGAAAGTCAGCAAGCAAAATGCCTTGAGCATCCAAAAAAACTTTTGCCATGACCTTTGCTCTTGACTGGTCCTCTTTTTTCTTTGACTGGACCACTTCTACCTCTTGGTAGCCATTGCTTTGATTGTGCTTTGTTTTCAGGATCATGCTGGTAAAACCATGTTTCATCTCCTGTTACAATTCTTCAAAGAAATGCTTCAGGATCTTGATCTCACTTGTTTAAAACTTCCACTAAAAGCTCTGATCTTGTCTGTAGCTAATCTGGGTGCAACTACATCAAGTGGAAAGTTTGCTTAATTTTAATTTTTTTGTCACAATTGCAAAAGCTGGACCAATTGAGATATCTATGGCAGTGGTCCCCAACCTTTTTGGTACCAGGGACCGGTTTCACGGAAGACAATTTTTCCATGGACTGGTGGTGGGGGGGATGGTTTTGGGATGATTCAAACACATTACATTTATCGTGCAGTCAAACCCCTCTGCTAATGATAATCTGTATTTGCAGCCGCTCCCCAGTGCTAGCATCACTGCCTGGGCTCCACCTCAGATCATCAGGCATTGGATTCTCATAAGGAGCGTGCAACCTAGATCCCTCACATGTGCAGTTTACAGTAGGGTTCATGCTCCTGGGAGAATGTAATGCTGCTGCTAATCTGACAGGAAGCAGAGCTTATGTGGTGATGTGAGCAATGGGGAATGGCTGTAAACACAGATGAAGCTTCATTGCTTGACCACCGCTCACTTTCTGCTGTGTGGCCTGGTTCCTAACAGACCATGGACCAGTACTGGTCTGTGGCCCAGGGGTTGTGGAGCTCAGGTCTATGGTATTGGCTATTGTTTCTGCTGTTAATTGTTGGTTCTTTTTCAATTAGGGCACAAATAAGATTAAATTTTTCCTTGAAAATCAATGTGGATGGTCTGCCACTAGGGGCTTCATCTTTAATATCATCTAGTCTTTTCTTAAAATGAGTTATCCATTCGTAAATGCTGATTTCTTTGGGGCCCCCATAAACTTTTCATAAAGCATCAATGATTTTATCATTCTTCCACATAAGCTTCTACATAAACTTGGTGTTTGTTCTTGCTTTAATTTCAGCACAACTCATGTTGCTCTGATAGGGGCCCTTTTCAAACCAATGTCTTATCCTTCTTAGTGCCTCCAGCTAGATTCTCTTCAGACATGACAAGTTAGTACAAGTTTATTTCAGTGTAAAACAACTTCGAAATCCTGCATAGTTTTTTCATAATAGACATTTTTCTGTGAACTTTTTGAAGTCCCCTTGTCTATGTATATTTTAATTTTTAATATTTTTTAAAAATGAGTTGATGATGAATAAGTAGAAATAGAATGTATTAATCTATCCTTTCATTATGTTTGTCAACAGAGGCAAGAATCCAGATGGATGAAGCAATATCCAGAGAAGGGTTTTGAGTACTGATGGTGGTCATGGAAGTTATTGTGCTAACAGGGAAGACCTAGGGATGTTTATGGACTGAATAGAACAGTGGACTGCTAAGGGAGACCATTACAGATGCAAGAGAGGGGAGAGGGAGACAATAAACTTATGTCTCTTCTCCCCTCTTCCTTTTCTTTTCTCTTCTTTTTCTCAATATTCAGCTTCCATGGAACTGTGCAAAATAAGGACATGGTTCCAATATGCATGAGTTTCAGTTAACATAGCATCAAGCAAATGAAGGACTACCTATATATGTCTTATTACTTTCCTATCATAAATTACAAGTTTTTAAAGTAAGAGGGCTTTTATTTTCTTATGGTGGAGTGGAGGTGTATGAGGATATAATTTTTGCATTCTGGTTTCCAATAATAGCTCTACGTTAATGTGTTTTTTAGGAATTTTATTTTATAACTTGAGGAAGTTGAATTACCATATATTCTTATTCTAAGTACCAATTATAAATTACTACATTGATTTGATTACAGCTTTTTGTTTTCCATGGAGATAGGTAATGCTATATAAAATAATCATATTGATTATATGTCTTAATATAGAGGATATACAGTAGATGGTATTTAAGATTACTGTTATCTCTAATACATGATCTTTAAGTTTTACTAAATAGATGCAAACAATGCCATAGCCATTACTTTTGTGTATATATAAAAATGTACCATTCTTTGATTTAGAGTCTGTTGGGCTTTCTGGCTTAATTTTCATCAAGTTATTCAAAGTAGCTTCACCTGTATAAATACATCTATGCTCAAGTGGGACTGCTGCACAACTATTTCAATTGCCCATTCAAGTCTTTCATTGATTTTTTAAAGTAGATTTGTTTCTGCTTTTCTTTAGGGAAGAACTTGGAAGAATTTAAATCTAAATGGTATAAAGAATATTAAAATGCTCTTGAGAAATGTTAATGCAAAATGCTGGTCTTTGAAACTTCTCTTACTGATATACAAAACTTGGATAGAGATAGAGACTGGATGGGGAATCTTAATCTGAATTATAATTAACTGGATTTACCTTTGGTCATTTTCTCATTTAAGATCTGAATTTGAATCATTGCTCTAAGGGCAGGAGGTGGCTGATGGGCAGTCAAGAGTATTTTTGAAGCCTTGTTGAGCGAAATATTGTGCTCTGTACTCTATAAAGGGTTATTGAAATATCTACAGTGCATATTTATACAATATATCTAGTCTTCTAAGGCAAACGTTTCAATCATTTTCCTCCCTGTATCCCCTACGTATGTTTATGGGTTACCACATCCTATTGATTTCACCTTAGAAGCATTCTTTAAATCTTAGTTTGGGCCCTCCTCATATCTCTGATGGACCTTAGTGGCTTACATTGAACTGAAGATATTTTAAGGATTTCTTACTGTATTGAATGGAAACAAGCACATTTCTATTACATAACTTTGTTCTCAAATGACAAGGTCAATTTCCCTGGGAAGTTCCAGAACATCCTTCAAAAAAATCTTTCTCAGACCATCTGATCATCTTTCTCTGGTGAAAAACAACATAGAGACCCTTCACTACCTTCTTGTCTCTACTTTTCTATCTTCAGCCCTTTCCCAGCCCCAGAGTCTCCAACACACATGCATCCCTCCTATGTTTTAGCCATATCCAGTGATCCCTAGTCTTCAAATACTTTGTCCTTTTATGCCTTTGAGACTTCACACATGACTTTTCTTCTATGTCTATACATTTCTCCTTGTTACTCATCTACCTTGTCCAATCTGATGATTTTCCTCATCAATCAAGGTCCAGGTAAAAATCCTTCTCTTTGTAGCATTCTTATATATCCCAGGACAGAGTAGTTGCTCTCATAGTTCATGCTTGTGTCTATCTTTCTTTTGCCACATTTTATAACAGTTGCTTTGTCCTGTGTGTCTCTCTCTCACTCCATTGCTAGCTCCTCAAGGGTAAGGATGTTGCTTACTTCATGTGTGTATCTCAGGAGGCATAGCAGGATCTCAGTAAATGTTTTATGATGGAATAAATGAATGAATGGAAATTTACTGTTCTCTAACAACCTGGACTCCAAAATCAGTACTAATGAAAATACATATGCAAAGAGGATTCTATCAATAGAACAAGGGATAAAGAGCTGAGAATTTGCATGTTATATATTCATTTGAATAGTGAATTAATTCTTACCATATGTGTAGCAAATATGTCAAAGGACTGAGAATAAAGGTTAAGGAACAGAAGGTAAAGCCCTAAGTGCCCGCCATGGCAGGGAGAGTTCTTTCACTTTCTCTGCAAGAGTGGCTGAGGAAGACAGCTAAAATGCCCTTTGAATACCAGCTGAGGAAATATCAAAGAAACAGAAAAAGTAGGTGGATAATCTGTTGACATTATTAAAGGCTTTTTCTCTAAACTTGGAGCACCAAAGAACTTCCACTGAACAGTTTTTAAACTGTTTGATCAGATACTTCAATTCTCTGTTGGGACCTGTCTGAGTCTACGCATATGACTTTGGAAACTACTGTGTCTACCGGGATCACAAGGTCATTGTCTGCTGATACCTACGAGGTTAGCCGAAATGTTTTTGGTGTAATAAGTGACTGAATTTGACAAAATTTAGGGGGGTTAAGTGAGATATGTGAGAAAAATAAATTCTCCAAATTTATTATTAGTCTGTGTAAACTTGGCCAGATGGGATAAGTAGATGTTCTGTAGCAAAAAAAATTAAAATTCACATATTTTAAAAATATGAAGGAGTTAGAATAGCTAGTAAATAGGTTCTACTTTTAGGTTTCTCTTTCCTTTTTTTCCCGGTTCTGAGGGTGAGGTTGAACAGACCTGTGTGTACTTCCTTATTTATTTTTTGCATAAAACCAAAGACATACATACTAAGAAGAATATTAGGTTAAAAATCAGAAGCTGCAAGTTCTTAGGCTGGTGCTCTCGCACCAGTATATAATTTGTCCACTGTTATGGAAGTCATTTAACTTTTCTGGCCCTTTCTGGCATTAACTCTGAAATGTGAAATATATTAGCTGCTCATGATCCCACTTAAGGATCAAATGAGATATAAGAATGAAAAAGTCATGGGTAAGTCAGCTATAGGTGTACTTGGCTGGATGGAAAATGTGCAATTATATAATAACTGTAGTTCACATTTTGAAGAAGGGGCCATTTTTCCCTCCCTCAAATGCTACTTAAAAAAAACTCAACAACCAATCTTAAAAATAACTAAAGCCATAACTTCAGGCCATCAATCAAAAATAACCTAAAACAAGCATCATAGAATTGTGGTGGAATGTTTGATATTAGTCTCTAGGGACATATTTGCAAGCCCAGTTTGTTGGAAGCTGAATGTCTTGTGTGGAGAGGTCAAACACAAACTCTCCTGAGAGCTGATGAACTACTCTCCCATGAAACAAAACAGCTGACTAGAGCTTTCCATTTGGTTAATTTGTTCTGTGGATACTAACAAAGAAAAGAAAAAAGTGTTTCACATGGTTTTCTTGGAGATTACATTCAGAATCATGTAACTATGGCAGCTATTACTAAAATATAGGTAAAATACCATTCATAATAATATGTAAGCATAACAATATTTTATAAAATATTTTATTCTTTAAAAAATAAAAATGTAGGACTCTTTAAAAATACATAGGTTTAATACCATCTTTGATTTTTTTTCTCTCACTGAAATATAAGAAAATTGTCAAGACAAAAAGATATTGCCTTTAAAGATGAAACTGAGTTATCTCTCTACATCTCTGTCTGTTCAGATCTCAACCTTATGCTTTTAAATCCATCATTAGGCTTGCCTCTACAATTTGGATCCAAAGGAACCACAACCATTTCAGTAGATATAAGTCGAGTCTGCCCTTCTACTCCCTGCAAACTTATTCTGTTATTACTGTAAAAGGTGTTCTGAAAGAGCAAATCCAGTTCCTAGGTTGCCTCAAGGTCTCCTCAAAGGCTTGTTTGAGGATCTGATTTAGTGCCAAAATTTAGTATAGACAAAGACTGAACAAAAAGAGATAATTTACCTAAAAGTATGTAGCATAGGCTCAGCACATGGTAGGAGCAGGGTAAATATTTCTTGTATGTGAATCCACAAATCAACCCTGTTTCCTAGACATGGAATCTACAAATGGATGCTACAGACTTAATATAAATCCACAAGTATTCCCTTCCTCTATGCTTCTTGGAAAATTCAACAAGTTACTCTGTAAAATTCCTTAAGCGTTTTAATTTTGTCAGGGTTTTTTTTTTTGCCTTCTTTTCTATTTGGAGATTGCCCCCTTCATCATGTTCATTAACCACTACCAGTATCTGAACGCCGCTGGTAGCTGTTTTCACCAGTGGGGAAGGAGCTCCACTGATTCATCTACTTCACAGTATTTCTATCTGCTTCCCCTTTTCAACTGATGACATATGCAAGCTCATCTCACAAGAACTATGATCTACCGCTGCAGACACTAAGTCTACTGAGGAAGGACCAAACCTGTAACCCAGGCTCCATCTGTAATATGTACTCATCAGCTGAATAGCTTCACATAAACATCACATAACATCACATAAAAAATTTGCCATGGTCTGGAGGAATGTGCTTTATCAGACAGGAAGGACATTGCCTTTTGCATCTTTCTTTTTCCATTCTTGAGTTCAATATCATGATTTATAAAGAGACTATGAATTGGTTACTATAAAACCAAGAAGTTTATTTTATTTTTCTGGGGATTTTAAAAAATAACCTTGAATATCCTTTAATAGTGAGTGATGAGAAGAATCAATCCTCACTCAGTTAGTTCACCTCAAATGGATGACAAATATATTCAATATTCAATTTAAACAGTGGCTTGAGAGAAGGTTTGGTTAGTGACCCTGGATCCAGGAATTTAGAGGAACTGTGCAGAGTGCTCCAATCACCACACTCTCGTCCATTCATCTCAACCCTATTAATCTTGAAAAACTAAAAGTATATATTCCCCATAATGTAGGACAACCAAATAAAATTATTTTCTATGATTTTCTTTAAGACAAATGTTTTCATACATAAGAAAATAACAGTTTCTATTCTAGTAATACATGGGTAATATTGGAAACTGTCTAATTAAATGAAGAGTGTACTTTATTTGGAAGGAGGCCAACAAAAAATGATAGATCAGGTTATATATGCTTTATCTAATAGAGCTTATAAACCAGTTTTTTAAAATCTATGATTTACCTAAATGACAACTCCAGTTAAACAAACTAGTTAGGAAGAGTTTCAGCTATTTAACTAAGAGCAATAAATAAGATTTCACAATCAATCACATCATTCTTTCCTGAGATTATGCCAAGACTAACTGTATAATATATTGGCTTTCATTTATCCTGACATTAATGTGTATTATAGATTCTGTTGGTTTATCACCTCCTTAAAATTCATAAACTATAATGATAAAAGAAAAGTTCATTTCTGGGCCTTTTAAAGAAGAGCCTGCAAACATGTTCTATGTCACTTTTGGCTTAAACCTTTTTCAATTTTAAGGTTTGTAAGGGCACATTTATAAGATGTATTATTATGATATGCTTAATGAAAGCCCTTTGTGTTTCCCTTAGATATTTCTCATATTCTACCTTGTATTATAAATGTTTTGGAGCTTGTTGTATCCCTTATAACAGAAATGCATACTCACTGAGAGCAATCATTATGTCTTACTCATTTCTGTACTCCAATTGCAGCCAAGCAGCACCCAAGACTTACTGGGTGATGTTTAAAAATGTCTTGGATAAAGATCAGATGGCAGTATGAGGATGGTTTTATATCTGGGTTCTCAGTCCTGTTCCACTGGTCTATGTCTCTGTTCTTGTGCCAGTACCATGCTGTTTTGGTTACTATAGCCTTGTAGTATAGTTTGAAGTCTGGTAGATTGATGCCTCTCAACTTGTTCCTTTTGCTTAAGATTGCTTTGGCCATACGGGGTCTTCTCTGGTTCCATACGAAGCGTAGAATTATTTTTTATATATGTTGGTATTTTGATAGGGACTGCACTGATTTGGTAGATCACTTTAGGTAGTATAGCCATTTTAACAATGTTGATTCTACTGATCCAAGAACATGGTTGGGTTTTCCATCTGTTTACATCTTCCGCAATTTTTTTTCTCAGTGTTTTGTAGTTCTTCCTATATAGGTCTCTAACCTCTTAGTTAAATATGTTCCTAAATATTTAATTTTCTTTGATGCTATTGTGAAAGGTATTGCATCTTTGATTTGATTCTCAGCTTGACTGTTATTGGTGTATATGAAGGCTACTGATTTGTGTGCATTGATTTTGTATACAGAGACTTTACTGAATTCATTTATCAATTCCAGGAGTCTCTTGGTTGAATCTTTGGGGTTTTCTAGGTATACTATCATATCATCAGCAAAAAGTGAAAGTTTGATCTCTTCTGCCCCCATTTGGATACCCCTAATTTCTCTCGCTTGTCTGATTGCTCTGGCAAGGACTTCCAGCATACACTGGGGAAAAGAACCCCTAGTCAATAAATGGTGCTGGGAAAATTGGATGGCCACATTTAGAAGACTGAAACTAAATCCACACCTCTCACATCTCACAAAAATCAACTCATGGTGGATAACAGACTTAAATCTAAGACATGAAACCATAAGAATTCTAGAAGAAAACATTGGAAAAACTTTTATAGACGTTGGCCTAGGCAAAGAATTTATGAAGAAGACCCCCAAAACAATCACAGCAGCAACAAAAATAAATAAATGGGACCTGATCAAATTAAAAAACTTCTGCACAGCCAAGGAAACTATCTTTAGAGCAAACAGACAACCAACAAAATGGGAGAAAATATTTGCATGCTACACATCTGATAAAGGGCTGATAACCAGAATCTATACAGAACTTAGGAAAATCAACAAGAAAAAATCAAACAACTTCATTAAAAAGTGGGCAAAGGACATGAACAGAAACTTTTCAAAAGAAGACAGAATAATGGCCAACAAACATATTAAAAAATTGCTCAACTTCTCTAATCATCAGGGAAATGCAAATCAAAACCACAATGAGATATTATTTAACTCCAGTGAGATTGGCTTATATCAAAAAGTCCCAAAACAACAAATGTTGGCATGGATGTGGAGAGATAGGAACACTCATACACTGCTGGTGCGACCACAAATTAATACCTCTGTGGAAACCTCTATGGAAAGTAATATGGAGATACCTCAAAGAACTAAAAGTAGAACTACATTTGATCCAGCAACCACACTACTGGGTATTTACCCAAAGGAAAAAAAGACATTCTATAATAAAGACATCTGCACTTGTTTGTTTATAGCAGCATAGTTCACAATTGCAAAGACGTGGAAACAACCCATGTGCCCATCAATACACAAGTGGATTAACAAAATGTGGTATATGTATACCACGGAGTACTACTCAGCCATAAAAAAAAATGGTGAATTAATACCTCTGGTATTATCCTGGATGCAGCTAGAGCCCATTCGTCAAAGCAAAGTATCACAGGAATGGAAAAATAAGCACCACTGGTACTCACCATAAAATTGGTACTAACTGATCAATACTTATGTGCACACATGGAAATAATATTCATCAGGTGTTGGGTAGGTGGGAAGGGGGGGAGGGGATGGGTAAATTTACACCTAATGGGTGCAGGGTGCCCTATCTGGGGGATATACAGGCTTGTAGCTCTTGCTTCGGCAGTGCATAGGCAATATATGTAACCAAAGCTTTAGTACCCCCATAATATTCTGAAATTAAAAAAAAAATGTCTTGGTTAAAACTGATGGTAATTTTTAAAGGATTGCTACTTAATTGAAAGTAACGATGGCTGAAGGCCAAGAAAACATGCCGTACCACTTCCAGTATTGGAATGTTCTGTTGCGAGACATTGTTATGGCTCCATAGTGACTAAAAGCACTCTAGGTAAGAGTGTGGCGAGCATCCTTTCCTTGATTTCTGTCAAGTTTCCAGATACATTAAGTTTCTTTCCCCCTGACCTAGTAGGCCAATTCAAAGGATATCCTATCTCTTTGAAAGTCTACCAGCAGTTTTGCTGAATGGTGTAGGTATGGAGTAGAGATCTCCTGTCTCTTTAGACCTGTTTGTTCTGTTTTCGAAAATAGTGGTCACTGTAGTCTTTAGACTCCTATTGAGTCTTCAGAGGGCTGGGAAGGGTAGGGTTAGACCTTTGATAACAGGAGCTCTCTCTGGCCCTTCACAGACCTGGGGAGACCTCAACCCCAGGCACTTCTGTGAAGTCCAAAACCCTGTCACTAAGGGCTGGTCATAGGGCATATGTGTCCCTTGTCATATGCATGAAGTTTTAAATCTACCTCCCAACTCTTAACACCTAGTTGACAATTTTTATAATTTTTGGGGGGTAGGTCACAGTAACATTTTATAAAACCACTCCATTATTTGCATCCTATTGGGCATTTTGACAATATCTAAATACATATATGTAACATATAGGTTACATGTAAATACATATACCAGAACATTTATAATCTGCCTAGAAAGGTAGAATATTGGAAATTATATTCATAGATGGTGCTTTATAGAAAATGAGATAATACATATTGAAATACCTTAAAAACTATTATGAGTTAGACAAATATAAACATTGCTGATGAAGAAAGTGTATAAGATGAAGAAAGTGTATAGGATGAAAAATGACAAAAATTTAATAATATAATAATTTGTTATCCCAGTGGTGCTGTAACATTTGGATCAAAACCAAACTTGGCTTCCCATCGACTCACATTTAATTTAAAAATACCTAGAGTCATTCTTGAAGAAACCACCAGAAACAGTGTGATTAAGAGACAGGGAAGGTAACAATCTTTACTTTCACTGTATAGCCTTTTGTACCTTTGGAATTTTGTACCAAATGTATAAGTTGCCTATTTCAAATATTAAATGAAATCATATACATAAAAAGAATGAACTTATTTCACTTGAATTGCTTGTTTTTTTAAAATCATAGAATGTAAGAACTAGAAGAGAGAGATCAGTTTCAAGTCCTCATTTTATGGGTATGAAAACTAAGTTCCAAAGACAGTATCTATAGAGCTAGTGTTTCTTTCCAGAAAAATTAGAATATATCTTCCAAATAAAAATTTGCAAATGGTAGCAAATACCCACATTTCTAATCAATGAATTTTAATAAGTTTCTTATTAGACTAGATTGCATCTTTGCAATGAGTGACCTATTTAGGATGAAGTTGTTAAATAGAAGTGAAAGAGATTTTCTTTAAGATCAGACAAAATTCGATGCCAGTTTAGTGCCTCATTTAAAGTCAACTTACATTTATCATCATTTTGGTCATTTTGCACAATTTGTGTCTCAGCTTTGTTCTTTATGACCTTGTCTTCTCAAGAAGAAAGAAAGAATTAACTTCTACTTCGAAATAAATTAGTTGTACAACCAACTAGTCTTTTCTGTAATGGTTTCCTAAAAATTAAATCTCAATTGTTGGAACAAGGAGGAGGAGAAGAAGGAGAAAGAGGAAGGAGGGTAGGAGAGGGAAGAGCAGAGAGAATTGTAGGGAAACTCAGAAAAAAGAAATCCCCCATGGATATGGTGTAAGGTGTTTAGAGATAAAGCCTCTTAGTGCCGCAGTCATTTTGTTATATTTCCTTCCCTATAAAAGCACACTTGTAACCTAAGCCCATTTTTACAGAACCACTAAATCTAGGAGCTGGGAGGGATTTTAGAAATTTTCTAGTTTGGTTTGTTATTCTCATCTAACAAATGAGAAAAACTAAGTTCAGAGAGGCAAATTGACTTTCTTTTTTTAAAAGAGCTGACAAAGTAATTAGCAAAAGAGCTTCAACCAGAATCCAGGTTTCCAGTGTCCTAATACCCATTTGTTTTATTTTGTTTTGTTTTGTTTTTCCATGTAGAAATGGGTAAAAAGTTTGTTTGAAATGATAGCTTTGGTTACTGCCGCAATTTTTCAAAAATAGAAAAAGATGAAAATCCTCCTTTGCATCTGTCCCTCTAGGTTTTAATTGCTGACCAGGTAACAGCCTCATATGCATAAACAGAGAGGTTCATTCCATGCCTGAAGCCAAGCTGCCTCTAGCTGTACAAAATGAAATAGTTATCTTCAAAAGCATGTACAAATGCCCTCCAACATTCAAGGTGACTCAATTTCTATTTGCTTTTGTTTATTATAGTTATTATTGGATTACTATGGAGGTTGGGAAGAAAAGCCCCAAACCACCTTTGGGTTTATTTTCTGGATCCTCACCTAAAAAAATGAGGTAGTGATGTGTGCACATGTGTGGTGTGTATGTTTGTGTGTATGTGAGTATTAGTGAGAACGTGTGCTCTGTGTGTGGTGTATGTGTAGGGGGAGTTTGGGTTGGGGTTGGTGGCTGGAGGTTGATGTTAACTGGTTTTTCCAGTATTTATACCTGAAGCAAAATAATCAACCTTCTACCAGAATGTGATTTAAAAAGGTACAAGGCAGAACTATATCCTGTGCTTTGGTGATAACACTCATCAATAATTACAAGCTACTTTTTTGACATTTTAAAATTTGTTGTTATTGGTGGGGGGTGACCATTTGGTATTTAAAGCCAGCTTTAATTTAATTTAGTTTTTATCTGTTCTTAGTCTCAGAGATTTAGGCAGTGTTCATTCTCAGCATCCATCAAAGGAAAATGACTGTAGCCAAGATCCTTGCAACCTTCACTCAGCAGTTGTGTGTTTACAGCTTTGGAAACATAACATGTTGATCTCAGATTTTTATGCTAATTCTGTATATAAGTAAGGGGGGTGGAATCTGTTATTACTCCCTTGGAAACCAAACATTCACAGTATTAGTTGATAAATATTGGTTGCAATTTGGTGTTATTTTAGGTTTTATCCTAAACATCGCTTAATGTATGAATTCTTATGACATTCCAACATGTCACACAGAACAGAGACCTTTCCTGTCTTGTTTAGGGCCATGTCCCTGGCACCTAAAAGAGGGCCTGGCACAAATATGTGTTATATGAATGTAGGGTGAAAGAAGTCAGATGTTTGGCCATAGAATCTTAAAGTATTTTTAGCTAAACAGCCACTCCCATTGTGTTTTATAAATAAAGAGGCCAACCCAGAGTCTTCAAATGACTTGTCTTCAAATCACACTCCTTTCAGTGACCTTCATAATCCAAGCTCTTTAGCATAACATTGAAAATCTTTCACAATATAGCATCTACCTCAGTCTGTCTCTTTCACTTTGAAACCCAACAGTATGAAACAGCTCTCTGAATATGTGTTCTGTAGGTTTTGTAAAAAGTTCTGGGCCATCGGTGGTGCTTGGCAGTAAATGTAAGACCAGATCTCTACCTATGAAAAGCTTACACGGTGGCATTGGAGAGACACACCCAATAGTCTCTTTACTCCATGTCTCTTCTACCAGATGAGGACCCTGGCTGTATGTTCTCATAGCTCTTGGTACTTTACCACACACAGTGTGCTTTATCTCTGGTTAATTGTCTTTCCTGCTCAACAGAAAACGGCGGGCATATACCATATTCAACACCAGACTCCTGGTGTCTATCATACTTACAATCAGCATAAGCTGAGAACTCAGTAAATATTCTTGGATGGAAGGGAGTGAGAGAAGAAAGAAGAGAGGTTGTGTGGAAATGCTTGGAGGTATGCACAGGTTGTTCTGGGAATTTCAGGAAACTTCTAGAAAACTTCTAGAAGTAAAGCTTCTTCTAGAGCTAGGCCTTGAAGATTGAATAAAAGGGAGTCTCTAAGAAGAAGTGGGAGAAGTTTCCCAAGCAGAGGACAGTCCGTACAGTCGTGTGGGTGGTGAAGTAGCATGGCTGGGGGTGTGGACTACAAGCCTGCAAGTACTGTTATGAATATTGTTAGCCACTGTTTTCATCTTGGCCAACTGAAGACCACACTGTATTGGCAGATCTATAACATATTCTATGAACTAAAAGCTCTCTTACTTGGCATTTCAACAATTTTCATTGATGACTTAAATTTAAAACAGACCAAGAATGCTTTTTGGAGTTAATGCTTTTTTGCTCTTTAAAGACGTTTCTCTCTTTTGAAAGTATTGAGGATAAAATGTCCCTTTCCTCATTCATTCTACTCCGTTAGAGGAGTGACTTAACTGATAAGCAACGAGGCAAAGGGGCACTTTATGTGGAGCCCACGTTCTCTCCCTTACTGCTTGGGAATTGCCAGTGAATGCGCCTGACTGTGCTCCCCTCTGTGGAGTGAGCTCACTGCAACTGCCCAGACCCAACTCGTAAAGGAGCTTTGCAGGACCCAGCCTCTCCACTCCCACTGGGAATCAGCTCAGTTCAGGGTGGGAGGGGCAGGGCTTGGCTTCTCATGCAAGTTTTTTTTTCCACTCTAGCTGGAAAACAAAATTGATCATGAAAATAAGATGGATAATAACTTGATCCATATATATAAAATACCTGTGTCTATTTCTCAATTGTTTTAGAACTCTGAAAGGAGACATACATAATTAAGTAGAACTTTCAAATCTACACATATGTCACAATAAAGGTGGTTTTATTCTTGTCTGTGGTGCTGTATGCGTATGTGTGTGGGAGAGGCAGAGAGAAAAGAGAGATACATATATATATTAACTTTTATTAACCAGAAATGTTAAATTAGGCAGCATGACCTATTCTCCAATTTATGCTAGTTATTGTAGTTTAAAAAGTAACTTAATCAAAACAAAATGAATGAATGAATAGCATTATTTATAATCTCTTGACTCAATCAAAAAGCCAAAAACAAACAAATATCCAATTACCTTGATTAGAAATAACCATTGACACTTATTTTAAATGTTTTTGAAAATTTAACTTGTTACCTGTTTTCTCTTTAGTGTACAGTTTATTAGATTTTGGCATTTCAAGTATCAGTTTCACAGGTGGAATTCTGATAATGACATACATTTATTTTTATTAATCAATCCTTTTCAGATAATTTGGTGTCTAAGTGAATAATATTATCAGTGAAGTACAAATATGTATTTTAATAAGGATTTATGGTTTACAAAGTGATTTTATGTATATTATCTAGAATAGTGATTCTTGATCATTTTTAGTTTAAGAATTCATTTAGCATCTAATAAAAGCTATTTACCTCTTATTAAAAATACACTCATATGCATGTGCTTACAGAAGTTTCTAAAACCCTGGGAAGGCAGGCTTCTTGTAACCAGCTTTAAAGCAGAGGTTTGCAACTATATATAACTTTAGAGCCAGATGTAGCCACTGCCTGTTTTTGTATGGCCTGAGATCTAAGCATGGCTTTTACATTTTTAAATGATTAAAAAAATACAAAAAGAGCAATAATATTTTTGACTCATGAAATTATATGAAATTCAAATTTCAGTGTCCATAAATAAAGTTGTATTAAAATACAGCCACGTGCTCATTCATTAGCATACTGTCTAGGGCTGCTTTCCAGCTACAATAGTAGAGTTGAGTAGTTTTGAAACCTAAAAATATTTATTTCACTTTTTATAAAAAACATTTGCTGACCCTGATCTCAAGTTTCAAAATATATTTTGTGCTTTTAATTGTACTTTGCTGGATGTTTCTTAAGGCATGCTTAAGTTTAATTAGGATTTGAAAAGGACTTTCTACATACTGCTTATAAGACTATACAATTATTTACTAAATGACTTTTAAAAGAATACTAGAAGTCATTAACATGGTGTTTGGAAAAGTATTTAACAGCAAGGTAAAATAATGCTTATGATATTGCTTTAAGTGGACAAAAGTATGAAATAGAATAATCAGTGTGATATCAATTACATAAATATTTTTAAAAAATAGAAAACAAGCTTAGAAGACAAATATGCTCAAATGTTAAGCCTCTTATTAGAGGTTAAGAAGTGTTTAAAATTTTACTTTTCAATACTTTTTGAGTTGTACACTGTAATGTATCACTTTGATAATAAGAAAAAGTAAGGAAAATATTGAACAAAATTAGAGTATAATTGCTCAATTTTTGAAACAATTATAGATCAAAGATTAGAATCTTCTGTGATAGTATAACCATCAAAATGTTCAAGGGAACAAATGAATAGATTGGATATAATTACAAAACTGGAAATCATTTTTATAAATGAAATTTTAATTTAAACAGCATGACAGTTTGGTGTCAGATGCTTTTTTTCCCAAATGGAAATTATACCCATGAATCTACAAAAGAAGTGTTGATTTTTATGTAAAGAAAAAAATCTTACACAAAATTGGAAGCATTGTGTTAGTTCTATATTGAGAGGCATTTGGTCAAAATTGATGCCAGACAACTCTTTGTCCATAGGAGCCTCATGGGTGGTCATTAGCACAATGTAGAGTTTCGTGATATAAAGAAAATTGAACACCTTGACTGATTTTTTTGTAGATCTATAGTGGCTTGATCAATTGATGAATAAATGAATGAATATATGAATGAATGAAGTACATATATCTATAACTTCTTGGCTCTGTCAAAAAAAATGGTAAATAGTTTGATACCTTGATCAGGAGAGCAATTAATACTCTTTCAAAAAGTATCAGCAGTCAGAGAGACATCGGCAAGGTGGCCAACTGGAAGCCCTAGTGCTTGTCCCCTCACAAAGACAGCCAGAATGGCGAATGAACAGCTACATCTTAATGAAAATGGAGAGAGTACTGAAGTGCATCAGAAGAATAACAGAAACCCAGGTGAGCACAGAAACTCAGGATGGCCACATAAAGAATGGAAGGAAATGCCAGGCCTCCACCACTCCATCCCACAACTGGGATCAGCTGGGAACCAGGAGAAACTGCTCGCTATGATGAGGAGGTAAACAAGAGGACCCCAGCTACCCCTATCAGCACCTTGTACACCTATAGACCTTACCACTGGGGTTCTCTGCAGTCCTCACAAGCACCAAGCCCAGTTTGAGGATCTGTCTGGGGTCCATAGCTGTCTGTGCTCCCCCAGGGATGGAGTCAACACTCTGCCCCACTTCCTGTGGCCCTTGTGGCTACTGTGCTATGCCATCTTGAAATAGGAACTACAGTTGGAGTGTCTTGCTCAAGGAGTAAGTAGCCATGCTTCCCTTCATCCCTGAGGCTAAGCTGCCACCAAAGCACCCCAGCCTGAAGGCCCAACATCCCTAAGCCATGTTGTGAGCTGCTGTTACACCCTTCCTCATGGGGCCAAGTAGAGGTGGAATCGCTCCCCTCCTCCTCCCCCTGCCACTGCTGAAGCAGTACCCTCTCTCCTGGGAAAACAGTACCTCGGCTACTCAGAGCAGTCACATCTCCCTGGTGCCTAAGTTGAAACAGCACCCTGCATTGCAGAAAGCAGTGCCTTAGCCCCCCAGAGTGGTTATGCTCTCTAGTATCTAAGCTGAAGCACCACCTAGCATCCCAGGGAAACAGTGCCTGTGCCACCCAAAACAGTCACATCCTCCAGGCTTGGGCTGAAGTGGCACATCATCCCCTGGGGAATTAGTGCCCTGGCTGACTAGAGTAACTGCATACCCCAGGGATGAGCTGACATAGTACCCCATATCCCAGGGAAACAGCAGTGGCTGAGCTGAGACACCATGCTCTATAGGCCAAACAATTCTAGTATCTTGCTTCCCTAGAGCAGACTGGATCCCTAAAGTCTGAGCTGCTAAGGCACCTCTCTCCCTGGGGAATGGAGTCATTGCTGTCCTGTTGTTCTGTGCCCCACAGGACCCAAACAACAGCTGTGCTCAACCATTCTGGAGTACTGCAGAGCCCCCCAATCATAGGGTCTAGAGTCATTACTACATTGTGCCTCCTTTCCTGGGACCTGAGTTGACACTGACCCCTATTTTCTCAGGTTCCTGAATTGTAGCCATACCCTGCTTCCCAAGCCCAAATCTACAGAACACTCCTTTTGCCCTGGAGTCAGGCAAGTGTTGTGCCCTTTTTTTCCAGGTGTAGAATCACAGCTAAAACCCAGCCCCCTGGGCCTGAGCTGCTAGGGAGTGCCTCAGAATCACAGATCCTGGCTTTGTGGGTAATCTACATCCAACCCTGCCAGAGAAAGCAAACCTGTACCCCAAGACCCAGTTGCCACAATAGGTTTGTGAGACCCTGAACCTAGGTTCCACAGCCATTCTGAGCACCTGTACCTAGGACCCAGTGGCACTGCAGTTGCTCGTAGGCCCTATCAGACCTAACACCAAGAGGGATCACCTTGGCTAAGTCTCCTCATGTAGGGAAAATGAGAATAGGAGGGCCTCAATAATCCTTGACACCAGGGACATTAAAAACCTATGTTACCACTGCTGCTGACACAAACTCCTATAGCATAGGCAACTGAGGATGCCACAGTTATTGCTGAGCTTGAATGCAGCTGAAGAAGCTGTTCAGAGACTATTCCACTTCACCTACCTGGAAACAGTCACCACACCCTTCCCAACCAGCACACTAAAATCCAACTGCAGGTGAAAATCTTTCTCTACAAAAGTCACTCTAGAAAGTTGGAAGCAGTGATTGTTCCACCAGATGCAGAATGCAGGAACACAAGAAACATAAAAAAGCAAGGATATATGACACCACCAAAGAAACATAATAACTCTGTAGTAACAGACCCCAGTGAAAAGGAAATCAGCAAATTGCTAGAGAAAGAATTCAAAATAATGATCTTAAGGAAACTCAATGAGATACAAAAATATACAGATAGATAATTCAACAAAATCAGGAAAACAATTCTCACATGAATGAGAAATTAAACAAAGAGAAATCCTGCAGCTGAAGAATTGAAAGAATGAAATAAAAAATACAATAGATAGCTTCAACAGTAGACCTGATCAAGCAGAAGAAAGAATCTCTAAACTTAAAGAGAGGTCTTTTGAAGTTACACAGTCAGAGAAAAAAAATAAGAATGAAAAAGAGTGAAGAAAGCCTACAAGACTTATGGGACACAATCAAACTAATAAAGATTCATATTATGGGATTTCCAGAAGAAGATAAGGGAAAAGGTGTAGAAATCATATTTAACAAAATAATAGCTGAAAACTTCCCAGCTTAGCATAGGTAAAAGGGGGGATATGAACATTAAGATCCAGGAAGCTCAAAGGTCCTGAAATAGATTCAACCCAAAAAGGTCCTCCCCAAGGCATATTATAGTCAAATTGTTAAAAGTCAAAGACAGAGAGAATTCTAAAAACAGCAAGAGAAAAGTGTCAAGTCACATATAAGGGAAGCTCCATTAGAGTAACACCAAATTTCTCTGCAGAAACTTCTCAGGCCAGGAGAGAATAGAATTATATATTCAAAGTGCCGAAAAAATTGCAAGTCAGGAATATTATAGCTAGCAAAACTATACTTTACAAATGAAGGAGAAATAAAGCCTTTATACATCAAGCAAAAACTGAGGGAATTCATCACCACTAGACTGGCCTTACAAGAAATGCTCAAGAGAGTCCTGCATCTGGAAGTGAAAATCACTATCATAAAAACATACAAAAGTATAAAACTCACAGCCAGAGCAGATGCACAAAGGAGAAAGAGAAAACAATCACACCTATCACTATAGAAAACCCCCAAACTGCAATGATCAACAATAAGAGGAAGAAAGGAAAAAAGGATATACAAAACAACCAGAAAATAATTAACAAAATGACAGGTGTAAATCCTCACTTATCAATAATAACCTTGCATGCAAACAGATTAAATCACCCATGTAAAACATGCAGACTGGTTGAATGGATGAAAAAACTGTGATCCAAATATGAGCTGCCTATAAGAAACTCACTTCACCTCTAAGGACACATATAGAATAAAAGTGAAGGAATAGAAAAAGATATTCCATGCAAATTGAAACCAAAAGCAAGCAAGAATAGCTACACTTATGACAGATATAGCAGACTTTAAGTAAAAAACTGTAAAAAAACCAAAAAAGATTATTATGTAATGATAAAGGTATCAATTCTGCAAGAATATATAACAATTGTAAACATAGACACACTAAACACTAGAACACCCAGATACATAAATTTATTATTAAATCTAAAGGAAGAGATAGACTTCAGTACAATAATAGTTGGGGATTTTAACACCACACTCTTAGCATTGGACAGATCATCTAGACAGAAAATCGACAAAGAAACATTGGATTTAAACTTCACTTCACACCAAATGGATTTAACAGACATTCACCAAATACATGCAACAGCAGAATACACATTCTTTTCATTAGCACATGGACCATTCTTCAACATAGACCACATGTTGGGTTACAAAACAAGTCTCAACACATTTAAAAGAACTGAAATCATATTTAGTATCTTTTCTGACCATGATGCAATAAAACTAGAAATCAGTAACAAGAGAAACTTGAAATTGTACAAATACATGGAAATTAAACAACATGCTCCTGAACAACCAATGGGTCATGTCAATGAAGAAATTAAAATGAAAATTAAAAAATTTCTTGAAAAAAATAAAAATAGAAACACAACACACCGAAAACCTATGGCATACAGAAAAAGCAGTATTAAGAGGGAAGTTTATAGCAATAAACACCTACACCAAAAAGTAGAAAGATTTCAAATAAATAGCCTAATGATGTATCTCCAAGATCTAGTAGGTAAGAGCAAACCAAACCCAACATTAGTAGAAGGAAAAATAATTATAAAGATCAGCATAGGAATAAATGAAATTGAGACTAAAAAAATACAAAAGGTCACCAAAATGAAAAGCTGTTTTTTTAAAAGACAAAATTAATAAACCTTTAGCTAGACTAACCAAGTAAAAAAAGAAAAAAATAAAAAAATCAGAAATTAAAAAGGAGACATCACAACTGATACTACAGAAATACAAAGAGTTATTACATTAGAAATTGTGACTAGCTATATGCCAACAAATTAGAAAATCTACTAGAAATGGGTAAATTCCTAGACACATACAACCTACTAAGATTGAATCAATACGTAATAGAACACCTGAACAGACCAATTATGAGTAAAGAGAATGAATCTGTCATAAAAAGTCTCCCATCAAAGAAAAACCCAGGACCTGAGCAAACTCATTCTATGAGGCCAGCATCACCCTAATACCAAAACCAGCCAAGAACACAACAAGAAAAGAAAACTATAGGTGAATATCTTTGATTAACACAGATGCAAAAATCCTTAACAAAATACTAGTAAACTGAATTCAGAAGCATATTAAAAAGATTTATTCATCATGATCAAGTGGGATTTATCCCAGGATGAAAGGATGGCTTAACATACACAAGTCAATAAATGTGATATATAGTATCAATAGAGTGAAGGGCAAAAACCACATGATCATCTCAATAGATGCAGAAAAAGCATTTGATAAAATTCAACATCTCCTCATGATAAAAACTCTCAACAGTTAAGTATAGAACTGTGACAGCAAGTCAAATTGTCCTTGTTTTCAGATGACATGATCTTATATATAGAAAACCACAAAAACTCCATCAAAAAACTCTTGGAGTTGATAAACTCAGTAAAGTTTCAGGATACAAAATCAACATACAAAAATCAGTAGCTTTTCTATACACCAACAACAAACTAGTGGAAAAAGAAATCAAAAAAGTAATCCCATTTATAATAGCTACAAAAAGGCACAAAATACCTAGGAATAAATTTAACCAAGGAGGTGAAAGATCTTTACAAGAAAAACTATAAAACACTGATGAAAGAAATTGAAGAGTATACAAAAAATGGAAAGACATCTTAATGTTCATGCATTGGAAAAATCAATATTGTGAAAGTGACCATACTACTGAAAACGATTTACAGATTCAATGCAATCACTATCAAAATACCAATAACATTCTCCACAGAAATAGAAAAAGCAATCCTAAAATTTGTATGGAACCACAAAAGTCTCAAAATAGCCAAAGCAATCCTGAGCAAAATGAACAAAGCTGGAGACATCATACTGCCAGACTTCAAAATATATTACAAGGCTATAATAAACCAAACAATACAGTACTGGCATAAAAACAGACACATGGACCAATGGAACAGAATAGAGAACCCAGAAATAAATCCACACATCTATAGTGAACTTATCTTTGACAAGGTGCCGAGAACATTCAATGGGGAAGGAATAGGTCTCTTCAATAAATGATGCTGAGAAAAATGGATATCTTTATGCAGAAAAATTAAACTAGACCTCTATCTCTTATTATATGCAAAAATCAACTCAAAATGGATTATAGCCTTAAATCTAAGACACAAAACTGTGAAACTACTAGAAGAAAACATAGGGGGAAATGCTTTTGGATATTGTTCTGGGCAAAGATTTTATGGGTGAGACCTCAATAGCATGGGCAACCAAAGCAAAAATAGGCAAATGGAATTATATCAAACTAAAAAGCTTCTGCACAGCAAAGAAACAATCAACAGAGTAAAGGGAAAACCTGTAGAATGGGAGAAAATATCTGCAAACTATTCATCCAACAGGGGATTAGTATCCAGAATATTAAAGGAACATAAACAACTTAATAGAAAAAGACCAAATAATTACATTAAAAAATGGGCCAATGACCTGAATGGACATTTCTCAAAAGAAGACATACAAATGGCCAACAGGTATATGAAAAAGTGCTCAACATCACTAATCATCAGGGTAATGCAAATCAAAATTATAATCATCTCACCCTAGTTAGGATGGCTATTATAAAAAAGACAAAAAATAAAAAATTCTGGCAAGGATGCAGCAAAAAGGGAACTTTTACATTTTATGGATAGGAATGTAAATTGGTACAGCCATTATGGAAAACAGTATCGAGGTTCCTCAAAAAACTAAACATGGAACTACCATATGATCCAGCAATCCCACTACTGGGAATATATCCAAAGGAAAGGAAATCAGTATGTCAAAGAGATAACTGCACTCCCAGTGTTTATTGCAGCACTATTCACAATAGCCAAGGTATGGAATCAACCTAAATGTCCATCAACAGATAAATGGATAAAGAAAATGTGGTATATACACACATAATGGAATACTATTTAGTTATAAAAAAGAACAAATTTCTGTCAGTCGCAGCAACATGAATGAGTTTTGAGGACATTATGTCAGGTGAAATAAGCCAGGCACGTAAAGATAAATACTGCATGTTCCCTCTTATATGTGGAAGCCCAAAAAGTTGATCTCTGAGCAGTAGAATCATGGTTACTAAAGGTTGGGAAGCATAGTGGGGATGAGGAAATAGTCAAAGGTAGGTTAACAGGTACATGGGAAGATTAAATTCTAGTGTTCTACAGCACTATAGGGTAACTATAATTAACAACAGTTCATTGTACATTTTTAAATAGCTAGAATAGTGGATTTAAAATGTTCCCAACAAAAAGAAATGAAAAATGTTTGAGGTGACAGATATGCTAATTCCCCTCATTTGATCATTACACATTGCATACATGTATACAAACACCACATTGTACCCCATAAATATGTACAGTTTTGTGTCTATAAAATATGACAATAAGAGCAAACAATAAAAAATTTAAAAAGAATAAAAAGTATTAGGAAGCTTGTGACTATGCCATGTTACTTAACTTGTCTTATGAACAATTGTAAAAGATTATTTAACAGAATCAAGCTAGAAACAAGAAACCCAGAAGCCCATTTCTCACCCTACTGCCCTGCCACCATCTTTAGTGTTATAATTACCATGGAACTGAAAATAACACAAAAAAGTATATTTTTAAATGACGTGAGGGGAGAATCTGACATATCAAAATAATCTACTGAAAAATAAAACTCATTTGGTGAGTATTCCTCTGGCAAAATGAATAAACAAAAGGATATTGCAAATATTTGCTAAAAATCAAGTGAGACGCGTTTAAGGTCCTGTAGTGCACTAATTATAACGAAGGGTTTGAGAAGAAATAAAAATGAAAATGACTACTTTTACTATTACTCTGATATAACATTCTAAAAGATGGCTAGTTTTAGTTCATCTTTAAGGAGAGAGGCAAACTAACCTGCCCACACTGATAGAGGACTTAGCATGGATCAGACTTCAAAACCTTGACTTTCTTCTTCATATCACACTGGCACTCTCAGATTGACTCCCTAGCTTCGTTTACTCATTTAATGAATTTAAAACTTCTTCTTGTTGAGATACCCCGTATCTTATGTGAACCAGTAAGGAGTTCTTATGGGTTTGGATTCACCTTATCCTCACCACATGTCGAAACTTTCACACAGACAAACTCATCCTGATTAGAACAAGAACTCCAACTTGGACCCGGAGAACAGCCATTGAAGTGCCACCCACATTGTTTTCAGTCTCTTTCACTATCCTAGTATTAGCTAAATGAACAAATGATGATGTCTAGGTTAGGTTAGAACAAGCATGGAAATATATATGTATGTATATATGTGTGTGTATATATACACACACATACATATATATTTTCTTTCCAGTGGGTTCACAGTCCAACCTAGAGGCAGCATTTGGAGAGAAGCTCACCCTGTTATAACCAATATTTCCCTTTTCTCTAACCAGATGAAGGCTTTGTTTTCCTTATCTCTATTTCTCATTTTATAGATCTTTAGTAATGCATTGATTCTTTAATACATTTAAAATGCATTGATTCTTTACTGGTCATCTGCCACCTGCAAAGGAGTATGCAGGATGCTAGAAATCCAGTGGTAATTGCCACCGTTCCTTGTTCTAATGGAGCATATGGTCTTTAGGAGATAGAGATAAATAAGTGAGATTATAATGTGTGCCCAGTAGGGTACATTGGTAGCGTAAGAAACACAAAAGTGGAATCAAATTGGTCAGTACTTCCCAGGGAATGTGGCGCCGAGCTGAGACCTGAAAGATGAGGGTGGCTGAGGTGAGTTAGGTGTGCATGCAGAGTGCTTTGCAGAAAAGTACCTCGGGAGGCCTGACAGAAAAGAGGCATTTGCCTTGTTCTTAATCTGAAGATCACTCAGTGTGGCTGAGCAATTTTGTGTGTGCACGCATGTGTGTGTGTGTATCAATGAAGTAGTAAAAGTTGATTTGGAAAAGAATGCAGAGGCTAAATTATTCAGGGTCTTGACTTGTAATAATAGTAACTAGCGTTTAAATAGTGCTCTGTGCCAGGCATTGCTGCAAGTAATTTTAATATACCAATACATTCATTTCTCACATCAAACCTAAGAAAAAGTGTGCCAATTTGATCTTCATTTTATAGACAAAGAAAATAAGACAGAGGCTGAGCAACTTCTGTAAGTTCACAGAATTAGTGAGTGGCATACTGAGGTTTGAGCTCCAGCCAGTCTGGCATGACAAAGCATATTCCAATCCCTGCTGTTCAGTGTGGTCCATGGACCAGTAGTATTAGCATCACCTGGGAGCTTATTAGAAATGTAAAAATTCAGGCACTAACCCAGACCCATAGAACCAGAATTGACATTTTAACAAAAACCCCAAGATGGTTCTGAGCACCTTAAAGTTTTAGATTTGCTGTAATCCACTATAGTCAACTGTTTCTCAGACAGGAAATTTCCTGAGAAGAAATCTGGACATCATCCTAAGGTGAGTGGAGAGTCAGGGAAAGGTTTGAAGTAAGGAATGGGCAAAATCAAATTTGTTTTTCAACCAACTGTTTCAGTCCAGTCACTGTTGCTTCAGTGTGGAGAATAGAGTGGAAGAGGGCAATTCTTAGAGGCAGGGGGACCCGTTAAAGGGTCACTGTTAACCAAGGGAAAGAAGATGGCACCATCAAATGGGGTGGTGGCAGTGACGAAGGAAGCGGGTGACTTGAAGAGGTAGCATTGGCAGAACTTGGAGATTCTTTGAGTATGTGAACTGAGAGAGGTGGAGGAGGTAGTTCATTGCCAGTTTCTCGCTTGAGCAGCTGGTTGGATTGTGGTGCCATTTACTGTATTAGAGTACACCTGGTGGAAGTAGGGTGGGGAGCAGAAGAGGGAAATGACGAGGTTTGAGATGACTGTGGGACAGCCAAATACAGCTTTTTAGCCAGGGCCAAGGTGACGGGGCAGGGAAACCATGTAAATCACTTGGGCATTTAAAAAGGAGTCCCAGGGAAGATTCTATGTCAAATTTTTTAACTGGCTTGCCTTTGACATCCCCCCCACCCCATTGTATTCACTGGGTTTTTTTTTTTTTCTGAGAATAGGGCCTGTTGATCCTATTAGATTCTTCAGGAGATCTGTGATCTCAAAAGTAGTCTGATGTAGAGATAGATAAATGCTCTAGCTGATTATTTTGCAGTGATTTGAGGTGTTTTCGTGGGAAGTAGTTCTCCTCCTCCTCCTCCACCTCCTCCTCCCCCAAGAGTTTCCAGGGTACCAAAAGATAACCAAGAAAAGTGATGACAATCAGAGAGGAAAAAGATAATTATAAGAACATGGAAATGCCAGCTTGTTTAATTGACATCTGATTCAGAACTTCCCATGTGAATGCAAGTTATTTGGTTTTTATTTCTAAAGGGATCATGTTCCCTAGATTGAAAACATAAAAACAAAAAACCAAATTAAAGCTTCTCTAAAATATCCTGAACACTTATTTTTAATATAGTAGAAAAGTTTCTAGCCTTGCCTAAGAAACCCAAATTAATCCAGCTTTATTCCAAATGTTGTTAGCAAGTACAATAAAAATAAGAGGTAAATTTGTCAGCGAGGTATGTTACATTAAAACACAAATCTGCTGCTCTTGTTTAGGTAGAACAGTCCCAGAATTGGCAACAAATGATAATGTGGGAATAAACAGAACAAGTAGAGAAAACAGACATCAGAGTTTACCTTCTCCAGAAAGCAATTTGGATTATGGTTTTACACATATATCATAACACATATGTTAAGAAATGTTTTGTATGACACATATGTTTGCAATATTTGTGTGAAATTGTAATCCATATACTTTGCTAATGCTAGAATTTATACACGACAGTATTGTGGATATGAAATAATGGCTAAAATGCCTCAAGGATTTTCTTATATGTATAAGAGAGACACATTTTATTAATAATTCTGTTAAGTTCTCACATTTCTAAAGTTCCAAATGACAGCTGAGGAGCTGCATTTGGTTTTCAAATGGATGACAGACACCAAAGAGGGTATGACTAAAATAGTGAGAAAGAAAGCATTAACACATATGGTATGCATGCTTTTTGTCTAAATAACACTATCTCAGTTTCAAGAAGTAGTGCTTTAGATTGATGTAGTATATTATATATCTGGGTGGGCTGGACATACAGACATTTTAATTCAGTCTTAGAGAACCTAAGATTATGAATTGTTGTATGTCTGCTTCTGAAAAGTAGGCAGATATTTCTTGAAAATAGCAAAAATCTCATTAATTCCTTTTACTTAAAATGTGTAAGTGACTTCAAAATGTGCCCTGGAAATATAATCCAGTCATAAAATATACTCGGTGATAATGTTACGCATTCAAATAAATTAAGCCAAATAAAATTCAAGAATCCCTCCTCTTGTTCCTCTTTTTTACA
Source organism: Daubentonia madagascariensis (assembly GCA_023783475.1). Taxonomy (NCBI): domain Eukaryota; kingdom Metazoa; phylum Chordata; class Mammalia; order Primates; family Daubentoniidae; genus Daubentonia; species Daubentonia madagascariensis. Next base: position 42,448,216 of record JAKFHU010002080.1, on the reverse strand, counting down.
ACAATGAAGCTATGCCCCATGTATTAAGACCATTAAGAAAACTCAGGAGGCAATTCCAAAGAGTTACCTGGCCACTGTGTTGCCTCCATGCGCATAATAACCGTTGGCTCAAATGGCCAAGAATCTTCAAGGTATATACTTTTGCCAAGCACAAATTTTCTCTTAAGCACATACTAGGAAGTTTATAAAAAGTCTTGTCCTTAAAAAAAAATTAGAGAAGCCCCAATACCACATAAACAAAACACAAAGGAAACATTAACGGGAGAGAACTCACTTTTTCTTAAAGCTGCTTCTTCCTGTAATTTAAACAGTATGAAAGAAGAACATGTGAAGATTATTTTTCCTCCAATACATACGTCTATCAACTCCAAAAGGAACAGAATGGGCCACCAGTACTATCTGAGGATTCCTCCCAACTGCAGCTTTTTCAACTTTGTGGGAGAAAATAAGAGTGTCCCTGTGTTTCCTCCAAGTCTCGTGACATGCACATAGCTGACCCCTGCTGGGCTGAGAAAGCAGTCCTTGTCAATTTTACTTAAAATTATAAGTAAAAAATTCTCCGCAGGACATCCTTAAAGGGAAATTCTACAAGGATTAGTATTTGAAATATCTGGATAAGCTCCAAAAAGTTTAAAATACACAGCATTCATACAGACATCCACACTTGAGAAATTTCCACTGACCAGGCTAAATTAAGGGCATATTTATAAAAACAATTTCTTAAAAGGATGATGTATTTTCTGTTTCCACGATTAATCTATTTTTGGTTTTGTTTGTTTCCTGGTGGCTATCAGAATCCTCCTTTGAGGTTAGAAATGGCTGAACTACTGAGCTTTTTTCTGTTGAAATATCTAGGAAGAGATGAGGCCCCATGTTCTCACCTGTAGAGTTCTTGGTAGCTTGAGGGATGACCCCTGGGTTGTGGCCTCTATCACTGCCTTCTTGGGAAATTTGGGAACTTTGAGCCTTGGATTTGAATGGAATAACTCAAGGTAGTTCCCTGCTTTCTGCACCTGCAGTGTGGACTCAGCATTCCCTGCTTCTGCCTACTTCTTTATGAGCTGGCAACAATTGTTATGTCACATCCATGGTGTATGACTTCATTTAAGCACAGACTCATCAGGCCTTTTGAAATCTTCAATTCAAAACATGAAAAGTAGCTAAAGATGTCAAGAGTTGGGTCTGAAGTAACATTTGGGTGTTGAAATAATCCACAGCAGGAATTCTCAGTGGGTCACACTGATCCCTAAAGCAGGTGACATTTTCTCCTAGGATCTCCATTTGAGGCCATTTCTTCAGTTTGGAAGGTGGGGTGAGAGAAGAAATATTCTGCCTTAACTCCACTTATTCCCAGACCAAACTTAAACTGTCCTTGTTCTAAGTGCTAAAGGAATGATATGTTAATATTTTCTAAGGTCAAACTCAGGTATATACAATCAAAGAACTTGAGCTAGAGAAGTGCAGAGTCAATTAACTCTATGCTTTTGTTATTCACCTGACTTGGATGATGAAGACATTATGAAAATGAAAACATGGTGATTAGCAAAAACAAATTTTGATTCAGTGAAACGACACAAGTATGTATTTTCCTCCTTTCATTGACAAAAAGCAGCTTCTTGGAGATGTGAGAGCACCTGAGTCCCCATCTAGTTATGGGTGTCACCCTCTTTGTCACACCCATGCTTCCTGAGAGGGTAATCTCCATACACGAGTCAACTTCTGAACCTCCTTTTCCCTCCTCAATTTATTACAATATTTCACTTAAACCACTCCTCCAAAAGAGATTTAAGATCCTAGAAGATCTTAATTAGCAACCCAAAGAGATTAGTAAACTGTGTTTATTTAATCTTACCAAAAATTTCTCACCTATGGCCATGTCTTTTGTTTCTTTTTGAAATTCTCTTGTCTTGGGTTCCCTAAGTTACACTTTCCTGATTTTCTCTTTGCTCTTGGCATCCTCAGCCTCCTCTCCCTTTATTCACATCTTCCCTAGAGATTCATGCTCTGTTTATTCTGCTTCTCTGTACACTGTCCATCGTGTTCCTTGTCAAAACAAGTAACAATTATATACCATGACTCCCAAATGTGTACTCTGATCTGATACTACTCTCCAAGGCTCCAGACCTGTATACTCCTGTCCACGGGACGTCTTTCCCTAGAAGTTTCCAGGTGTCTCAAACTCAACAGTCCCAAATAAACCTTTTCCTCTTCTCCACATTCCAAACCTGTTAGTTTGCTGTATTGCCTACCTCAGGGCACGGCACAATCGTCCACCTGTTATTTTAGGCCCTTCTCTTGCCTCATTTATTCTCCATTATCCCAATCACTATCCAGCTTCCGTAGGTTCTACTTTGTTAAATGATCTCTCTCAAATTTGTCCTTATCTCTGCATTCCAGGTCTCACATTTCTCACTCAGATTATTTTATCAGTCATAAAACAATTGGCATCTGCCCCAGCCTGGTCCCTTTCTATCCTTTCTATCTACATAAATAGAGAACAATGTTATTTAAAAAATACCAGTTTTTCGAATTATAAAATACTTGCTTCCTGCAGAAAATCTGAAAATTGGAATATATAAAGAAAATTTAAAATGACTTGCAATCCAAGAGTCAGCCACAGCCCAAATCTTTGCATACCTCTTTAGAATTTTGTGTATCATGTATATGTTAGCTATATAAGGAAATGTTTATGTTTATGTTTGTGTAAACGTTAAAAAAAATATATATATACACACACACATGCACAATTATGTCTAATAAGAAAACCAAGACCACATTGTATGTAGTTGTAGGGGATGAGAAATATTTTTCTTTCCCATCCCTGGGTTCATGGCTGAGGTCCCTACAACAAAAGACAAATTAACAAGAGAAAAGCATACAAGTGTTTTTGATGTAAGTTTTACATGACATGGGAGCCTTCAGAAATGATAATCCAAAGAAACAGATAAATTTGTGTATTTTTATGCTTAAGTTTGATGAAGAGTGGATAGTCATGGAGAAGCATGATTGGATAAAGTGGGTTAATCTAATGATAATAAACTGGGGAAACTTAGCAAAGCCTGTTTGTCCAGATTTTTCTCTGTTTCTTTCCTCCAGGTATAGGAGTTCACCTCTTGAATGAAGGTCATATGGCCTGCTTCAGGGGCGAAGGGCAAGGGAAAGGGGAAGTTGAGTGACCTTCCTGCTTCTGTGGTTTTCTCAAATGTCAAGGTGCCTTATTTTGGTGTAGCATGTCCTGAACCTCACCATACTTCTCTATCCTTTTTTCGCTTAATATATTGTGATTTTCCAAATCAATAAAATATTTTTAAAGTGGCTGTGAATAATGGTTGCAATATAATGAAATTTATAATGGAATAATTCCCTCTCTCTCTTTTTCTCTGTGTCCTTCAACACCAAAAGATACACTGAGCATTTATAACATGAATCATAAGCACTGAATTTAGTTTGGAAAAAGGGAAGGAAAAAAATCTGGAACATTCACTTTAAGTTTCTTTACATTTTTTAGGTACTATTTAAACAAGTATATTTTCTATACTAATCATGTGTCGTGCCTTCAAATACTTATCCAACCTTGAAGTCTATATAATAAAGTTAGGATAAAGACTATATTTTAGATGAGTAAAGATAGGCTCAGTAGAAAAAACATTTGACAAAGCACTTTTATTCAATGTAAATTGAGTAACAAGAAACCCAGCAGACAACCTTTGGGACTTTTGTCTTAGCTCAACTAGTCAGATAAAGGGTTTTTCTTTGGTGAACTAGTATCTGAATAAACAAAATATTACAGAGCCAAGGTTGCCTTCTTTCTGTGCAATACATTGTCCATGTTCCTCTCTACTACAGACTGGGAAAAAGGACGTGTAAACATATTTTAGTTCACATTTTACTTCTCAGAAAAGGAAGACAATAATTTCGCAAATATGTACATTTTATAGGATTTTGGTAAATTGTCAAACTGCTTTCAAGAATGAAAGTGATCTTTCTGAAAGACAAATCTAATCACTTTATTTCCCTGGTTAATTTAATCTTTTAAAGGCTCTTCATGTTTTCAGGATAATGATTAAACTTTTTAGCTTAGTGCATAAGGCATTTCACAATCCCCCTGTGGTCTATTTCATTTCATACTACTTCACCGGATTATTTTTCATATTTTGCATACTTTAGGTCTCCCCAAATGTCTTACTATCTCATACTAATTCATAGTATTTCTGCACCTCCTGTTCTCTGACCAGAAATGCCCTGCTTCCCATCTTCCATTTCCACCACGGCTAATCTTACTTTTTCTTTTAGGACTCAGTTCAGAGGGTTATGTCCAGCCTCCCTGCTGTGCAAGACAGTCTGAATTTCATTTCTTCTCTCATAGGACCCCATTTACTTCTATCAAAACACTATATTGAACTATAATCGTTGATTCTTGCTATCTCCTTGAAAGTAAGGCATATTTTAAAAATTTGCATTTGTATTCCTAGCATTTAGCTGTCATACAAGATGCAGGAAATAATTGGGCCAAGGCTGTAAATTCACCATGTCCTCCCTTTCTTCCATCACACTGTCAATGTAATCCTGTCCTTCCTGCTCCTCAAAACAAACACCCAGGTTGTCTTACTACTCATCACTTAAGAGACAGAGCAATTAGGGGAAGTGTGGTGAAACAAACAATACAACAAGGGGAACCTACAAACATTTAATATATGTTTAGTTATTTCTTCTTTTTTGTGATGTAAATAGAGTAACTTTTTCTGAAAGCCTGAAAGTCAGGGTTTCTTTCTTAGATGGTTTGGAAGAAGTTTCTCCTGGCTTCTATTTATTCTTTTCTTTGCTTAGTGTGGTCCTCAAGGTAAATCAGCCTATCAATCTGTAGGCCATTTTGACAGCCATCTTAACAGTGCTCCCAGATTTATGTGGAAAATGTACATCCCAGAGGAGTTTTGTATGTGTTTTTTATCTCATCTCCTGTGTACACTGAGGTAAAATCTCCACTGGTCTTAGTGAAAGAAAGCAAACCTCCCATTCTCAAACTCTCACAAGTTACTTCTTGATAGAAAAAATCCCATTTGGCCTTGAGTCAAGAGGCATTTCTGAGCAAAGAATGAACTGTTCCTTCTCAATCTATAGGCTGTGCTATACTCCAGATCACTGCTGCACCTTGACCTCACTGTTGGTGCTTTTTGGTCTGACCAAAACATATTCTCTCAAAAGTTCAAGATGGCTCTACATTCAGGTTAAGCAACTGCTACATTTATTATTCTTAGCATTAAGGTCTTTTCTCAAAATATACTGTGATTCTGATAGTATTATGCCATTCTCCACTGGATCTTTCTGATGGCTAGAAATGAGTTTCCTTTGACTCTTTAAAAACACAAGGGTCTGGAGATGAACACCTGAACATGAGTACCTGAGTACATTTTCCAATATCTCTATTGTAACTGCAACAACAGGAATTAACAGATACAAAAATATAGCTACACATTTGCTGAAATCTAGCTAATTGAGAAATTACTTACTAAGATGAAATGGTTCACAATTGGCAAACTTTCAAGGAATGAAAGACATTGAGAACTATTTTTGTGTAAAAGAAATACTTTAATAATGTTCAGAATAAGAATTCAAATATAAATACATTACATATAACATACACATCAATTAATCTTAGTAATAATTAAAACAATGGAAGCTTCAAAGTACCATAAAATTTAACAGGCAACTTTATTTTAAATAACATCATTAACCCTACTGATTAAGATTACAGTAAACATTTAACAATTTTTATTTTATTAATGAAATTAGACCTTTACAGACAAAATCAGCTATGTAATTTTATTAACAAAAACAACAAAAACTCTATTTACTGTGGAAAAATCAGAATGTTTTGATAAACGAAAAAAGAATGCAAACAAAGACAATGGTTTTCTTTTTATTTGCTTCAACTCTTCTATTTATTTTCTGTGATCTAGTTTGACACAAACATAGATTACTTTGGCATCTGCTGAAACATAAGTGATAAGGTTCTGAAACAAAGGTTTAATAAAAAATAGATTGGGTGTTCAAAATTTTGGAAGCTGAATAAACAAATTAAACTGGAGTTTGTGATCACAGAGATTTGTCATTTTTCTTCCTTTGCTTGTATGAAAATATATAGTAGAAAATTACCCACGGGAAAACATTTTTAAATTTAATGTTCTATTCCTACCAACTTTAATAATAATGCTTAGTCAGCAATTATATTAATTACCTTCACTTAGGATTAATACTTTGCCTAGAATGGAGTAGAGGTAGACTGATCTTTGTATTCAAACATTTTAAGATATAAAGTTCTAAATGCCATGTAAGGAATTATATAAAATAGTATTTTTTAAATATTTGAAATTTCAATTACTATTATATTCAAAATAATTAAATTCCTTTTTGATAAATAATAAATTGTTGCTTGGTTGAAATTATTACCCCCAGGAAATATTTTAGTTATTTTTAACTAATAATCTTTAGAAAACAAAAATACCTTATTTTTTTATAAGGGTTTCTATTTATAGAAAAAAAGGTTCCAATGATTTAAATGCACTTACAGAACCTTCTACTGGAAAAAGTAGCCTATCTATTTGTCACACTGGTATTTATGGTATTAGATGATACAGCAACTACTGAAATAAAAAAATGAAATTTAGAAACGCAAATTGGGTTAAAGAAAAATTTTTTTATTAAATATTTAGTTATTCCCATGTTAAATGTGACTTATACCTACTAGCAATAAATTGCATGTTTTCTCTCACTCTTGTTAGCTTGTTTTAGAATAGAGCACAGCAGTGCATGGGCTCCTCTAGTCTTCTTGTGCCCCTGTAAAGGTACTCCTCTAGCCTCAACCACATAAAAATTTGTTCTGCCAGAAATAAAAGCAAGGGCTTAGTAATAAAAAATATACATATTTTGAAAATTTCTGTGTTTTGGTTTTGATGCATTCTCTGTTAATTTTAAAATACATGATTTATTTTCATTTCTGACACCAAAGGTGTCTCTTTTTCCTTTTTTTAAAAACATGGCCACATCTAAAATTTCTGCCTAAATGTGTATACATACAATAATGTCACTTGAAATCTAATTGCAAAACAAATGAGTTCTTTCCTAGAGATGAAAGATATCAGAAAATTTGTTTTTAATTCAGCATCTGGAAAGAATATAAATGTGAAATGTATAATTTTCAGAATTATATGAAAATAATATTTATGTGAAAAAGTTCACATAGAACTTATGTGAAAATAATGTGAGAAAGAAAATGTCCACGAAGAATCCAATTTACAAAAATTCACATCTTTATAAAATTTACATTTAATACAACACTACCATTTTAACTGAATTGTATGTGTGGGAGAGGGTTTTTAGCAGGGAGTGGGGGATTGTGACGTGACTTTTCTTTTGTGACCACTCACCTTTAACTTTTGGGGAAAGTGCTTACTATACGACAAACGTAAATTAAGATCATTACTCTTCTGTCACAGATGATTTCCTGGATTTGAGAACAAGGTCTTTAATGGATGAAGAAAGTTCTTGAAGCTCTTTACGAGTAGTATTGGTGACATTTTCTTGTTCTTTTTCTAATTCATCACTCAAGGGATCACCTCCCTGCCCAGTCTTCTTATTTTGACTGACTAACTGCTTTACAACCAAACCTTGATACTTTACCAAAAGAATATGCTGATCCTGTGAAAAGGGAAAGAAGAAGAAAAGTTAACAACACAATTCAATTTTCTGTGGAACAGATGAAGTAGAATAAGTTCAACCAGTACATATTGAAGGTTCTCATCTTTACAAAACACTGGTCATATAAGTAGAAAGCCGAATCCAGCAGGGTCCCCTGCTCTCAAGGATTTTACAGTTTAGGGACGATAAAATATGAATGCAGATCACTTTACTACAAGTTGACTTTGCTGGGTTCTATCATATATATACACACACACACATACATATATACAGTCAAAATGATAGGGAAGTTCAAAGAAGCCAAATTACTTTTAGCTGAGGAGCTTTTCAAAAGAAGTTATACAGGACAAGACTTTTGAGCTGGTCCTTGAAGGGTAAGTTAAACCTAGAGAAGCTGAAATGGCAGATTTGACATTCTTGTATCTTTTCTGAAAGCTTAATTTCCAAATTCAGAATATTCTTTACCATGGATCTTACAGCATCCTGAAAGATTTTTGAGCTATGCTGAATTTTTAAAATCAATCCCCTGATTCACTGTTCACATTCTTGGGAGGAGGCAGATGATGTTAAAATGTTTTGTGCCTGAGTATTGACAATGATTTGTATCTATCCACTCAAAATATTCAGAATCTAAAATCTTGAAAAAAGTTTCAAGTGCATTCAAAATGTAATACCTCTGGTATTTTAGTATTAAGAAAAGCAATGATCTGCGGGACACATCTTCCAGGTGCATGGAGCATGCTGTGGGTTGAGAACTGAAACAACAGCACTGATGTGAGGTGCAGAATAAGAGCAGGGTCTTCTGTGACTTTTAGCTGTTCAGCCAGTGCTTGTCGATGTTGAAACAGTATCTGCCTAAACAAAAATAAAACCACACAGATGCGTTAACATAATTTAACAAGTTCTCACCAATTTCAATCCATTCCTCTGTATTCATTTTTAGCTTCTCTAGTTTCAATTATCTAATTCCATAAACATTTCAAGGTAACTTTAAAATATGGGCTATATACACATACAGCCCTAAATAGCATGGATAGACTAGTATGCTAGAAAATTAAAGACAACGCTACACAGCAGGTATACTCAAAGTATGCTTTTTGTTTTGAGTTGCTGGAGATCAAACAAAAGTACACTGATTTAGATGAGGTTTCCTGTAAGGAAGGTCCCAAAGCTGATAGAAAGTTCCTGGGCTTGATTAAGTATGGGATAAGGAACTCTGCTACCTTATCAAGAGGGTCAGAGAGGACTATCTAACTATATACAGACTTTGAATATGCTTGAAGGTCTACAGCCATTTAGATACAGTTCTCTATGCAAGAGTCATGGAGTCAAATTCAAATTTCAGATGTGGAAAGTCCCACATTTAAGAATATTAATAATATAAATTAATTTAATGTTACCTTTCCCTTTTTTTGTCTCCCCTTTTCACCATAATATCACAAGCTTCTGCTGCAGAATCCAGACAAGAAAGAAAATCTTCTATGTTCTGAAAAGGTATTTAATACCATAATTGACTTTTATATACAGGTCCCTAAAGAAATACAGCCATTTAACACTGTTTTTATAATTTACACACAAAATACAATTTCTAAAAGGGTCTCTTTGTCATTAAATTAGAAATTGTGCTTTAGGACTAAAAAGGGTAGAATGCTCCCAGCATGGTTCCCCCTTTCACCTCCTAAAGAGGTAACTGAGTGCAAAACACTAGTTTTAGATTGGGTTTATAATTATTCTGATAAAAATCTACTCAAAGATGTTTATAACACAAACCTCTAGCCCTGATATCTAAATAGAATCAAACTTTACTTACTTTTTCATTCAGAGAGTTATGGAGTTTTGTGAGAGATACTTTAGTTTCTTCTGACAATTTACTTAAAATTTTTTTTCTTACCTGTAGGGGAAAATAAAAATTCTTTCAACATTGTGCATTTGACATGCAGTGGATCAAGTGGGAAAAAAAAGTATATTTATTACTGTAACAAACTGCTGAGTGAATTTCAGATCCCAAACTAGGGATAAAAATATGCTAAACACATTCTAAAATCAGAGAGCTAGTCAATGGCCAGTCAGCCAAGGCTAGAAAGATACAGCCTTACTCCTCCCACCTGCTCCAGCAATGTAAGAGGAAGACTAGAAAGAGAGAGTTAATGACTTTGTGGGAAGTAGATTATTTGGGGCAATAGGCTACTCTCTTTTCCACTGGAGTAGGAAAAGAGTGTTTTTCCTTCCCCAGTGCCAGCTGTGAAGGCCCCACTCATAAAGATCAGGGATGCCTGTAAGATGGGAGACTGAGATATTGTTCCATGGCTGGATAATTGTTTTACTATTTGGTGTGAGGAACCTTTTCAAATACCTCTCTCCACATATATGTGTCCAGTGAAGGTTGGCGGCATTCTTGACCAGAGTTTTTTAGTTTCTTCTAGTGTAAAATTTAGGGAGGAGGCTTGCTGGAATGAGTAGACAGCAGGTCCTGAAAGGCACAGCCTGTCTGGGAAGACAGGGGCAACTTACTGCCTCTCTGCCCCCACCCCAACCCACCCCAATCCTTCTGTGGCCCTTGAAGGGCATAAGACAAGACCTCCTGTATTTCTCACAGCAGAGACTGGTAGAAGGGCAGAAGACATGGAACCATCCAGACAGACGGGGATTTGCTGCTGAAGCCGAGGAAGGGAAGGGGGCCAGGATCTTGCTGGGGTAGGAGGGAGAAATAATAACTGTACCTCTGTTTGGGGTTTTTTCCTTACAGTGAGAGGAAGTCACATGAAACTAAACAACATTCCAAGAAAACAACCTATGTCACCCATGTGGCAACAACCACCATCGCCAGAGGCCAAATCAGACCAATTTGGTTTGACCTAGATGAAAGTAGTGATATGTAGGTCACATGAAGACACTTTTACCTCCCTCATTTTTCCTAAATCTCCAGTCTTAAGTGGACCTAGAAGGATGAGAAGAAGAAGGGAAAGGAGGAGAGAAGGCAGACTAGGGAGAGGAGTCGCTGTAATCTTTACATTAGGGACACACCACACCTTTCCTCCTCTAGGCAACCGGGAGCCACTGCTCTACCTTACATGGCAAGAAGGGATGAGACGAGCTTTTGAATTTAGCTTGAGATTAGAATTTTTAAAAATTGAACTGGAATTAGTCTAAATATTGAAATGAGATGATGTCATTAAATGAAAATGACTGCAAAGTTATGAAAACTGGCCAGAATGTTAAGGGACTTGCAAATCCTCGGGAAAAAGGGATGTGATATAACAATAATTAGAAAAAAAAAAATAACTGTTTAAAGCATTGTTACTTTTAACAGACTGGTTTTATTACCAATCCAACTAGCAACTGTATATACATTGTACTAAACTTGAATGAAAAATCTTTTTCCTAAAAACTCTCATTTTATTGTATTTTATTTTCCTTTTAAACTATTTTAAATAAAAGAAAACAAAATGTGCTCAGATTCAAAACAAAACACTTCAAGAGTGGCAAGCAAATCACTAACATACTTCACTTGTAATGGCTGCAGGATCATCTACTGCCATCATTAAATCCGAAGCTAAGAAGTTGAAAATGAGGTTAGTGATATCAGTACACACTGTCTTCAGCAAGTGCTTGGTGAGTGCAGCCTGTGTATCATCTGGAAAACAAAGGCGCTTATTAAATATAATTTCTCCCCCAACTTATGAGAATCAATAAAAAAAACAGTAGTAAGTATACCTGCAAAAAACTTCATCCCTTTTTCAAATAATCTAATATTATTGTATAGGTTTGAAACCTCTTCTTGCAAGTCCTTGATTGTGCGTTTTCTGCCAGTTCCAGAAGCAGAAGTTGAAGACATGAATACTGAACGGACCACCTCGAGGTAAGTTTTATTAAGAGGTCTGTGCACAAGATAAATACATTTAGATTATTAAAATATACTGAGGTTTTACGTAGATAAGAAATTTTGCTTCTGTGGAAATTAGGCTTAAAAAAGATCACTATTTTTCAAACTAAATTAATTGGAGAATAGTTCACTAAGAATTTGTCCCCTAATCCCAGGAATTATAACTTAAATGGATTACTTTTCTCAATTTTAAAGTACTCAAAGTTTTGCACTACAGACAACAAGAACAACAATAACCAAAACTCCACAATTCTAAATAGCTTTATAATGTTAATTTGGAGAAGAGTAGACTATAAACCTGTTCTCCATCCTTAGGAATTATGACTTAAACAAATTTTCAATTTCTAAAGTATTAAAAGGTAATGCATTAAAAAAAAAACCTTTTTATGTTCAACTTAAAATAAATTATTTAAAAAAGCAATGGTAAATGATTAGTAGTAACCATTTTTTTTACATGTGAAAAATATGGTTCTGTAACATATTTACGAACAAAAAAATTTACTTATATTTTTAAAAATTCTCACTACAAAAGCTGTACTTTGATTTTTATCAAAGTCAGATGCACTGAACTCCTGGATTATATTTATGGAAGCTTATATATTGGGACTAACTTGAAGGATGGCTAGGTTAGTTAGTTATGGTCAAGTTATACACAATTTCCTTTATTTTTACATAAAAATAAATTTAGCCTGGCTTGGCTGGGTGCCATGGCTCATGCCTATAATCCTAGCAATATGGGAGACTGAGGTGGAAGGATAGTTCGAGGCCAGCCTGGGCAATAGTGAGACCCTGTCTCTACCAAAAAAAAAAAAAAAAAAGAAGAAGAAAAAGAAAAAAAAATTGAGCCTGTCTCATTCACAAGGTGGTAGTATCTAAATTTATTCTTTTTGAGTTCAGTTTGTTATTTTATTTTCTTCCTCAAAAGTAAACTCTGTTTACTTTCTGTCAAATCAAAATAGAAAATGAACCCTTCTTCCTCTTGGATGTTATTTTTCATGCTATGAAAGAGACCAGCCAGTGATCAATGCTGGTGTTTTTCTCCCCAACTGAGACTTAAGACTGTAAGATCAGTGAATGAGGACACTTTTAGGTTCTCGCCTTTTATTTTCCATACCACCTTGCCCAAAGCACTTAACAGATATTTGTTGAATTAAACTGCCTCTGTAGGCAAATAAAATCTAGAATTGGTGGCTAAATTAAGTTCTAAGCTTTGAAAAGAAAACACCTAAATTATATGTTTTCTATGATCTTGGTGAAAATTTTAATTAATAATCCATTGAATTTCTATCACAAAAAATATGTCTTATACTTGCTTTATTAAGTATTCAGCAAGTTCAGAAATAAACTCCTCAGGGGCATCCTGTATGTGTTTTCTTAAAACATCTTCAATCTCATCCTGGAACATAAAAGTGATCTCTGGCTTCTTCTTTCCTATAACAGACATGAGCAATGGAAAAAAACAACAAAAAACAAACAAGTAATCAAATAGCAAATAAGGCTGAATTAACATATTTAATAAGATAGCAACTTATTCACTGCCTACCACTGAGACTCTGATATTAATTTTTATATCAATAAAGTTATGAATGTCAAATAGCAATAACTATGAAAACAATTTTAAAATTAGTATATATTGTGAAATTTCTTTTAAGTGATCATTTTCTAACTTAACTTACAAATAACTATTTTCTATAAGTCAATCAGAAAACAATAGATGATTTCCCGCCTCATCAAACTTGGATGATACAAATAGCTGGAAATCAAAACAATCAAGTAGATCAAAAAAAATCTTTTAGGGAAGAATAATTTCTCTTTGTTGAACAAAGGCTACTGGGCAGTATTTCCTTCTTTATAAAAATAGATATTTATTAAAAACTAAATCATTGTTATAATTTACTTAAGATCTTTGGAAAGTCTTTATAATCATGTGAACCACAATTCAGTAGAATTGTTTAAGCTAAAATTTGTCTTTTTGGAAAGGACAGATTAAAAAAACTCATAATTTTATACCTATAATTTATTTTTGCTCTCATAAAAATAACTCTATACTAAGGAAAATTAGTATGCAGCTACTGTAATGGAAATAATTGTTAACTGGGGAAATGTCATGCCTACCCACTTACTTAGAAAAGTATGGGTTGCAGACAAAGAAAGCTAACAATATTTCCATTCAAAATTGTAAAGGTATAAAAGTGATTATTTCTAGCTAAATTATATTGATTCTACAAGCAAAACTTTAGAAATTAAAATAAAATAGCTCAAAAAATCAATTTTCACTATGAATGAAGATCTAAGGAGTTGAGATCACAGGTTTAGAGTAGACAGACAAGTATATTCCCCTCTGAGATCTGCTGTCCACTCCTGATCACAGACTAAATGGTCTGTGATTCCCTGTTTGCTTCCTGCATGCATTTTACAAGTTATTAAATTATATTTCCCTCTAGTAATCTTTCATACTGAGTATGGTCCTACATTTTAGCTGAGAAGGATGAGGTCCTTCATCCTCCATATCAGAGATTAAAACACAACCCTTTTTCAAAAGGACTGAAATTACATTTTTTAGGTAGAATGGTTTTACTACTTTTATAGTTCCTCTCAATAATAATCTGTGCACAAAAGGAATATCACATGCCTCATTTAACAATTATTTAAGATTACAGATATTAGAGAAGTATTTTCTTTTACATGCCTCTTTACCCCCATCTCTAGTACATCTGGGAAACAGGGAAATTCATTTACCATTGAAAAATTAAAATCCACATAGGATAGTCTTAATACCATTTAAAATAAGAGTAGAGCTGGTAGTTTCTACAAAGACACTTTTCCTTTAATTAACACTGTTTTACACACATCAAGAACAGTAGCTATTTTTACCTATTTTAGAATACTTTAAAGATAGATCTTAAGCAACTGTGCTATTCTAAGTATTAAGTAGCACATTCATAGCTACAGCCATGTCACTTGATATCTGCATCTTCCAGCTGTAGCCAATATGTAATGAACTCTATCAAAGAGGGGAAATATAAATCTCAAATTATTTTCATTTGAAATTTGTTTTTTTATTTTCTTTTTGCTGGGGAGAAGGAGGAGGGCAATATCATGGTTTCATTAGGTTAACCTTTTTTAAACAGAAAAATAAAAAAAGCATAATTTTATTTAGAAAAACAAAGTAAGATGCCTCTTGCAGACTTAACCTTGCCAAACATTAACAAGTCTAGGAAAAGAAAGATGCATATAATTAATTCTCTCCCTTAGATATAAGTAACTGAATAGTTAGGTATTATTGTAAAAATTAAACATGCATAAAATTAAAGTTTCCTACTTCAATTCGCAGAAGTCTACTTTTCACAAATATCCTAAGACTTGCTTTGCATGGCAGTGGAAGACCATAAAAATGACCATGCAAGATGAAACCCTGCAAAGTGTTCTTAATAATCAATAGGATGAATCACAACCACTCTGTGGCCTTTTAAAAACTTTTGTGAAAACATTGGTATAAGGAAATGAAAAATAAAACTAGCATTTATAATTCAGTACATTGTAATTTTTAACACATTACAAACATGGAGAACAAAAGTGTACAAAAACTTATCAAGAATAGTTTGAACAGCGCTTGCTTTCTCCGTCTCATCACATAACTTGCAGTGTGGAGCAAGTATCTTTCCTATGCCTTACAAATTGTCATACCACTTTCTAACTCTGGATCAGTTTCCAACATTTTATTCTTCGCCCTTTCAATGTCTTGAAATATCTCCAAGAGTTCTGTCAATGTGAAGATTTTTTTGCCAACTTCACATCCTTTAAGATGTTTTCATCCTTTTTGTCACAGCTACTTTCCTCATTTATGTCAGTAAGTGTGCCTTTATGAAGTCCCTCTGGCTGTGTAGCTAGAGTCTCTTGAACAATGGCAGTGTCAACATTTCCACAGTCAACCATTCCTTCTATAATTCCATTTATGCTTGATTCCAGTTTTATTTCCAGTGTTATCCCTTTTCATTTCTTTGCTGCACTTTTATTTTGGTTGGCCAATTCCCCTTTT
Organism: Daubentonia madagascariensis; assembly: GCA_023783475.1. Classification (NCBI taxonomy): domain Eukaryota; kingdom Metazoa; phylum Chordata; class Mammalia; order Primates; family Daubentoniidae; genus Daubentonia; species Daubentonia madagascariensis. The sequence goes on along the minus strand of JAKFHU010002080.1, from coordinate 42,432,599 downwards.
GACTATCCATTTTTGTAAAATGTCACTGGGTTTACCACTGGGAGACAATGAGGCAACACAGCTACATGTTTTGCTATTTGTGTGTAAAGAATAACAGATGCACAGTGATCAACCACTGGCAAACTAGAAGACAAGTGACATGATTGTCACAGGTCACAATATGCATCTGTTATTCATGTACTGATCTGTAGACTGAAGAACTGGCAGTAAAGCCTGCACTCACGCAATTATTCAGTGAATATACCAAGGCATCGCAGTACCTGGTATTTAAACTGTGTTGTTGGTAGACTGATGTCATTTAACTAAACTGTGGTAACTGAAATTTGTGTAAAACAAGGACTTCCTGTATAAGCATATGTGCCTATTTGTATACATCTTAAGAAAATATGTTTAAAAAATCATGCATACACAAAGGAAAAGTAAAATAAAGCCACATACCAGCGTGAGATGACTGAGATTCATCATCACTATCATCATCTTTTCTTCCTTTCTTCTTGATTTTTTTAATTTTATACTCTCTGGCATTGCCCCCACCTCCTCCTCTCACACTTCCACTGCCCTCTGGTGGGAAAATGACATAAGTTAGTATTATCTACTAAATCACTATTTTTAGAAAATGATGACACTATATTGTCGTATTTAACTTTACAGCAGAAAAAGGCAAAATAAACTTCTAGACTCTTTTTAAACTTCAAGTTTTCTTATTAAAATAAAAGCCTAGTAAATCCAATCAATGACAAAATCAATAAATAAAATAGGAAATCTCTTGAATTTAAGCAACCTACTTAGATGGCCTGCCTGCTCCAAACGCAGTCTCCTCCTCCTCCTCTAATGTCACCACTTTTCTGTAGCTCTGAATCTTTTCTTAGCCAAACTCATTCCTTCACCTCCTCTTCTACCTTCCTCAAAAGAAATGTGCCCCCATTTATGCATCTCTGTTACCACAGCCTCATCGATAACCCTCTATTATAATATTTCACAAATTTAATTATACTTGATTCTGCCTTCTTGGTTGAAAGATTATTATCCATGTTTAGAGGAGATATCCTGACTCACCCACCACCCAATCAGATTACAGACATCTTGAAAGCAAGGAGCATGTCTCAATAATGTTTGTATTTTTGGGGTTACAGCAATGCTTGAAATTTAACAGGGGCTCAATAAATGTTGACCATGAATATTGAATTGGTTAAGGAGAAAAATGTCATTATCAATCACCTATTGGCTAAATATAGACTAAAAAAAGTACAAATTATGAAACAAACTCAAACTGCAAATAAAAGTAAAAAATATTGAAGTATTTAAAGTATTTATTCTACAAAACACAACACTTATAATAGGTTTTAAACACTGAAAAATATTGGAACTATATTTCTTCATAAAAGATTAATTTTTTTCCAATAAAGTAAAGTGATTTATATAAACTAAAGATCTTTTTCTAAATTCTAAGTAGATTTCCCTTAGATTCCATCATTTCCTAGTGTTAAAGCTTCTATTAATTTCTTTTTCTCTTGCTTTTATGATGGCAAAATACTTGTGCTTTTCTAAAGCACAAGTCTAAAGTGAATGTACTTTATACATTTGGTAGTAAGTTTCTTACAGGGAGGACATTCATGCTTGACATGATTCCACACACTGTAATTAAACTATTTCAATAAAATAGCAGTATCACTGAGAACAAAACACCAGATGACCTTGAACTTTTAATAAGCAACAAAATAGTTATACTGACATAAGAAATCAATTGATCAAGGCAAATTTATAATTTTATCTTCAAATAATATGATAAAAAATGCATGGCTGTGAATATTACTATGACTTACTGGAGTTACTTACTATAGTTTTCCTAGAAGAATAGAGAGAAGTCTCAAAATACCATTGATAGGTTTTGCAGAAAAAGATTTTGGAATAGGAAAGAAACTATCTTAAAGAAATAAAAGTAAATTCCTATAGCAAAAATTAAGTTTGTATATATATGTTCAATGTAGCTGTATTTATTAATGAAAAATGGTGAATATATTAAATTTCTTTAACCATGATAAAGCACGGATTGTTCTGTTCCTACTATAAAAAGTATGGGAAATAGATGCTACTTTTCCAATGCAAGTTATGAGTACACCAGTGTTATCTAGAATAATTTCCAGTGCTTTAGATAAAAAAGAAATTAAAAAATAATATTTTATTGGGAAATTCATTCAGTAAATATATATAGAGCACCTAAAATATAACAAAAGTAGTATTCTAGGTATGTACTAGGAGTACAACAATAAATGAGATGGACAAGGTTTCCGTACAATAAAACACATTACAGTAATAAAGTAATGCAACCAAAAAAACTGGTAAGATAAGGTGATAGAGACTGACTGTAGTTACTATTCTGAGGGATTAGAGAAGTCTCTCTAAGGAAGTGACATTTGAAGGTGAGCTCTGAATGAAAAGAAGGAACCAGTTACTTGACATTTGGGAGAGGGCATTCCAGATAGAGGCAACAGTTTGTGCAAAACTTCTCGGCCAGGTAAACACGAACTTGGCCAGTCTGAGAATCTATTAATAATAAAAAGGCTACTGGGCTGGGGGAAAACAGGAGATGAGCACGATCATGAAATATCATGAAATATAAGTTAGTTTTCACAAAAGAAAATATAGAATAATTACCAATATTTCCATTTTTGTAATTAAAATTTAATTAATTAGCAGAAGATTTGGTTGATAGTAGCAGTTAAAATTAAAGATGAATCAATGAAATAAAAGGCATTTCAAAGGGCCTAATAAACGTAATAAAGGCAAAGTTCACCGCAACAAATACAAAACTCATCTTTAAACATTTTTAATTTGTTACCTGTTGCTTTCCTTCTTCGTTCATCTTTTTTATCCTTTTTACCTGTACTAATACTTTCTAAAATGGAGACTTGTTTCAGATCTTCTTCAGTGATTAAATGCACAGGATTATTTTTCATTTCCTGAAATAAAACATGCTTTTTTTGTTAGGAAAAATATATAGCATTTCAAAAAGCATAAAATAAAAAGTTGTTTATATACTCACTAATTATTCTTGTTTGGTTTCATTGTTAAGAACTATAGAGCTTTGGCTCAGAGCTGCCACTCTAAGGAAGATTCTCCTTGCCAAAAATCAGTCTCTTGCCTTGCTGTTCTTGGCTTTTCTCTAGCTAATGAGAAATCCTATCTGGTCACTGAACAACTGATCACACAGCGTCAGATGCAATCTTCTTCAGCTGTTATTGACTGGTTTTACCACTGCTGAATAGATGCCCCATGTTCCCTTTCTTTTTGAGATTCCCAAGTGCAATGCCACCGGGACACTTGAGATTACTGGAACGATAAAGAACCCTCCATCCCCCACCCCACACAAATGACCATATATAAGTTGTATCCTAAGTCATATAAACATTTTTTTCCCCTGGACCCACTCTTTATGATCTTTGTTTTTTAAAAGTTTATGTTAACAACAATGAACTACTTCTAAGTTCAGTTACTGGTTCTTTCTCATGGGAAAGGGTCCTATTATCTCTAGTGATAAAAGTACATTTTCATGGTAAAAATGCTACTTCCTTTCTGATTTTCTAAAGAAAAATGCTTAGAATATTGATAGTGCAAGTAATAGAATCACCTTTTTCTGAACTTATTTTTGTGGTTAGAAGGAGGAGCGCAAGGAAAGAAGAAAAGTGATGACTATGTTAAATTTTACTTTAGTAAAAGACCACAAATAAAAATGATAAAGTGGTCATTTAATAACTGGTAGTTAATATGTACCAGATATTTTATATACATTCCTTATTTATTTATATTCACCCTTTCCAGAGTAGGTATCATCATCCTTTCTTTGAATATAAGGACACTGGAGGTTTATTTGTCCAAAGTCATACAGAGAGTAAGCATGTTTAAACTCAGGTTTACTGATATCAAACCTGTATACTTTTTAATCACTTCTGCTGCTTATCAGACTAAATGCAGAAAATTATCTCATTTTTAGACTATTAAAGAGCTTAAAAGGAGTATAGCTAAATACAAATTATTTACATATTTAGTATGTGCTCATGCATTTATTAATAGTTTAACTAAGAAAAACAGGCTTGTTTTACCTATTTGAGAGTAGCCGTTATAAGGAGATGGTGCTACTAACTAGAAACATGAACAGAATAGTCATTAAAGTAGACCTAGCTTGACCTCTACTTCAAAATACTTTGATAGCAGTTGCTCTGAGGAACTAATCAATTGTCAGGGGTAACAAAATTTCCTTTCTCAGTAAGTTACCTTGTTTGTGTACCCCAAATAGGTAAAATTAGTGAGGCTCTGCTATATTTAGTATATATATTGTGTACAGATTGAAAAATAAACTGTGTATTTATACATATCATACATTTATTCATATTATACATTCGTAGATATGATGTTTGTGTACATTCTAATGTTTTAAAGTTGGACTAATACCCTCAGGCAACTTGACTGTGACGTGTATGATTTCATTTATGTGATTTCGATTTATAAAATCAGTTCCCCAAGTTCTAATTTATATGTTCTGATGGGAATAAGAGAAAAGAAAAAGGAGAGGAAATAAAAAGGAGTGATACATTAAATGAAAATGATGTATGATACAAAGTGTTCATTTTTGGGTAGACTGCTTACCCCATTTTCAAAAAGACATCAGATGATTTTAATGTGAGAATACTGCCAAAATTAGCAGATGAAAGGAAATCTGGCATACCTTTTCAGCTTTCTGGTGCATCAGTTCACTGAACAGTTCTGCACAGTCATTTATAAATTTTTCACTGACTACAACAGTGTCACTAAAGACTACAGCTGAAGCCTGTTTGCTGAATGCTCTCATCACCTGTTGAAGCAATATGGCAGCATCTTCAACTGATAAAGAACTGGGCAGCAGAGGCTAGAATTACAAACAAAATGAAAATGAAGTATAAATGCAATATAATATAGATAAACAATTTGTTATATACATATATATTCTCCTTAATGATCACATTAAGTCCAGTGGCTTTTGGAACCATATGTATGCTGATAATTTCCCAAATTTTATTTCTTATTTCATTAACACTCTCAGCTCTGAAATCACATATCCTGCTGCTCACTTGTATGCCTAATAGGCATCTTTAATTGTGCAAGACAGCACTGAAACCTACAAGGCACACTCAGTTCTTCTCTCTCACAAACCCTCAATCAACCAACCAGCATGTCCTGATAACTTTAACTCCAAAATGTATTTCATCTTATTTCATCTTAGCTCTTTCTAATCTGAAATTATCTTATTTTCATAAGCTATCTCTCTCCAGTGAAAGAACCCTTCTTGAGGGCAGGAAACTTGTCTGGCTACCACATCCCCAACAAGTAGAATGGTGTACAAAGAAGGTATTTAATGAAAATTGTAAATGAATTAACAAACACTTAAGCCTGGAATCTTTGGGAACTTGTGTATCCCAAACAGGGAATTTTCTACTTTATAAAGAGGGTTTGAGCCCTGACTAGAAAATAATGGATTGTCCTCTTGTTTATTTTTCTTTACCTACACTTATCTTTTTGGCATAATGAAGGACAGGTCAACTTTGAACACTGGAGTAAAACACTATCAGTGCCAAAGCAGCTTGTGTTAATACATTAGCAGAGATTAAAGGATAAGGGATAAACAAATGCTACCCAATGCCTGATGCCAGTACAGCTGTAAATACTTGGATAAGACAGTGAGAAGTCTCATCAATTTCTGCATCAGGATTGATATGAGTGTTATATTGTTTGCTTGTTTGAGATTTATAGAATTCTGGATGTTGACTATCCACACATAGAAGGTCACCCTCTACTTCAAAAGCCAGAAAGATTTATGCATAAAATAAAGATTTTTATTATAACAATGACTGCTGGAATTTCTAAAGCCAAGACTACCTTTATGTATCCTAATTGTTTAAATGGCCTTATATTAGTAATATGTCAATTGTCACTGGTTTAAATAAAAGTTGAGAAGAAAATGACAAAACATACTGCAATATCAACCCATGTTCCAGAGCTGATGGCTTCCTCTACTGATGCTTCCACCTGATCCACAAGCCCTTGACCAACACAAGCTGCTTTCAAAAACAAGAGTTGTGTAGTCTTATATCTCTTCTTTATGTAGCTTACAGCATCTGGGATTCCAAGTCTGGACAAAGCATCAAATTCTAGAAATACATCACAAAGTTGGATTAGAATTGTCAATCACTCACACCTTTTAGAAATCTTAAGTTCTACCAAAACCTTTTTGATTGTGAACACACTGTATTCTAATATTTTTTAGGAATAAAGCATAGAAATGTATCCCAGCCTATTTCCTGGTTATCTTACCTTTCTGAATTTTCATTACTAAAGATATTTATAGAAAAATTGGTTCAAGTACTTCCTCAATATCAGCTGTGTCACTCTCTCTCCAATTAAAGGCCAAAGGGAAACATGAGTATTACAGAATAGTAAAATAAAAAATGGGGGTAAAAGAGAAGGTAATGATTCAAGAAGCAAAACCTAGAATTTATTTTGATTATAGTTAATTAAAAGAATGGAATTTATTTTTCAAAATGTTTCATCAGACAACATAGAACAAAGTAATGCTACAGTCTAATTTAAACTAGGAAAAGATTTAGTGTATAAAACAAAAGTAAAAAATAAAGACTTAAATTTATAGCCAATAAATTTATTGGAGAGATCTTCATAACTCCTCTACCCCACACTAAATAATCATACTTAAGAAAACTAGTTATAACAAACTTCTAATCCAAGCCTGTAACTGAAGAAACTGAAAAGTACATCACAGGAAATCAAGAGAACACAAGCAAAACCGAATATCCTAGTATATATTTAAAATTATTTAAATACCAATAATTTATAGGATTATTACTGAGGAAGTAATCTTTTACATGGTTTAACTTGGGTTACAAAATTGCTCAAACTAAGTAAGCTATATATATATATTTGTTAATTGTTTTAATAACTGAATTCAGTCAATCTACTTTATCCAAATGACAGTAGAACCTCAGAAATAGAATTAAGAATAACTTCAATGTTTCTGAAGTACTGGATAACTTTTAAAAATAAACACTGTAAAGCTGATAGCAAACAAAATAATTTAAGATGATGTAATGGAAAAATGGGCAACTTCATAAAATACAAGATATGATAAATGTAATTACTTTCATAAATTAAAAAATACTTGAAGTTTAGTAGTATCATCCTAATATAACTGGAAGATTGGTAACAATCAATAACAGATTTTGGTCTTTCTACATTATAATTATTCAGTAACTATGGAATTAAACTCAGTTCTAAGACCCATAGAAACCTGCAGTGTGATTACTTTTATGCTCGAAGAGAACCATTATAATCTTCTGATCAACAACAGGAAAGTACACACAGACTCCAGGGTAAGTACAATACTTTTTAAAAATGTGTTTAGTATTAGAAAGAAATTTTAGTTTCAAGAGAAAAAAATAGTTACCTAGGTAGCCATTCTGCCTGAAAAAGGAATCCACCCAAGTACTCTGTGTCCTGGAGTAGATGTCAGGGACAAACACTGCTTTATCCTGTCTCCCACCAACCACGGTGCCTTGTAAGCGTCCACTATTAACAAGTTCCTCAAGTACAGCTTAAAACAAACCCATACAAATACAAATAAATCAGAGCAGGTACAAATCTTAAAAAGTAAAATACTTTATTATTTCATAATTTACCTATTCTTACCCTGTCAAAAACCAATTTAAAGTTTAAATAGCATAAATGAAGGTATTATATTTTAGATAAAACTTTCCTGCCATTTAAGAGAATACTCAGTCATAAATTCAGGGAAATTTTGGCAATTAGCTAAAGGTATTGAACTTGTAACTCAAACTAGTTAATACTAACAAATTGACCTTTTTAGTTTGAGTAGTTTTGGAAAAAAAATGCAGCATGCCATTATTTATCTCATGATTTGTTTAAAAGTGGATGAGAATACTTTGAGAATAGATAATATGCAATCAAGAGTGTCAACAAGTTCAATTTTCTAGTATTTAGAAAAATCAAGACACCTGGACCATATTAGAATCAATGGTGTGAAATAAAACTATGAACATTTTTATGTTATTGCATTTCCGCTGTTTAAACTGAAGCAACGTTATTTCAACCCTACCTTTAAGAGAAGTATAATGCCATGGTTAAGAGGATGGATTCTAGAGCCAGACTGCTTAAGTTTAAACCTCAACTACCACCTACAAGCTAGGAAACACTGGGCAAGTAATTTTCCTTTTCCCTTCATTTTCTCATATGTGAAATGGGGATAATAACCTATCTCATAGGGTTGTTGTATTCAAGTAAAGTGCTTGGAACAGTAGCTGGCATATAATAAGCACCCAACAAATATTAACTAAATATCATGACAACCACCACCACCACCACCATTATCAGACTGATGCCAGTTTAAAAAGTGGATAGTGCTGCCATTAATACCAAATTTATGCTTTTTATTTAAACCATAAAATTTAACTAAACAATTTTTGTTGTTTTAAGAAGCAATCACATTTAAAAGAGGCCTGGCACAAAGAAAGGTTAATGAAAATTAGTCTTTAACAGAAATAAAAATTAGTTTATATATGAATTTCAGAATTTCAATGCTGAGTAAATTAAAATATATCAGAAAAGTCCAAATTTCTCAATAGATTGAGAAACACATGATTCTCAATTTAGTATGACTGTACAACACAAATCCATCCTAAATTCCAGCCAAAGTTGTAAAGTTTTTAATTATTACCTGAAGAACTTTATGTTATAATGAAATCACACCAACCCCCAATTATACAGATTCCAAAAAAGTCAGTTTAATTTTAAATCTGTCTTAAACAAAAACTTTAAAGTTCGTATTTTTAAAAATACAATGAGTAAAAACTAATTTTTGTTTTCCATTCTTCATTTTAGTTCTTACATTTGCACAGAATCTGTGAGCTGAAAGATTAAGTCATTGCTTTTAAAAAATTATTCCAGGAAAGCATGAAAAAAACCCCCTCAAAACCTCATAAGAGCTTCACAAACACACAAAGAAAACAGACAATGAACCAAGCTTATTTTAGAGATAATATTATGTTGTTTGAATGCCAAGAATATATTTTTATCACTATAAATTCTTTGTAAAAACTTTGTTAGTGAAACATTATTTACTTTCATATTAGAAAATGCAGCAAAAAACCCTAAGAAACAAAGTAAAAATTATTCTTAAGCCTACAATTTTAAATATCTCTCTGCATGTGTAACAGTGTATGTCCATATATACTTTCATTATATATACATACTTTTTTTTTCATTCTATTCCTCTAGGGCTAACCAATACTAAATGTTTGGTGGGTATAACAGATAAATACATATATGAAAACTGACATATAGAAACTTTTTCAAACTAGGAAATATTTTAGTTATATTAAGTTTTAATATTAAAAGAGGGAAAAACATTAAAATTAATATTTATATTAACAATCTATTTGGCAGCTAATTAAGGGAACACAATCTAAACCAAACTCACAGTAAAGAAGCTGCTCCTGAAATCCGTATTTTGAAATCAAAGGATTCACTGCTGTAGGCCTTTATGGAAAGTTAAAACAAAAAAACAAAAAAACAAAAAAAAAGAAAAAACTTTTTGACTCATCATACAGTTACATAGATTTATGAATTAATAAAATAAACAGGACAGAGTTTATGAAAAACACCAGTTAATTTAAAAGAAAAAATGATGCCAAAAATTATACCAAATCTTAAATCCTTAATCAGAATTATGCCACTGAAATACCAGGGAAATCGATCTGTCTTCCCATCCAGGATCAATTTACATTCCCATTCCACCAAATTTCACCTCAGATTTCTGTGGTACTTGACTATTTGCCTTGCCCTTTACTGTACATATTTGTTTTCCTTCATTCTGTTATTTCTATCTGGGAGGCTCTTTCCTTAACTTGGGAATATTCAAGTGAATGTTATAGGATTCAATTTTTGAAGAAAAATGAAATCATATGTGCACTGAAAAGGATTTGGAATGATACACTCCTAGATTACGGTGACTGGGAGGGATCCATTTAAAATGCCCCCTTTTTTTTGCTTACCAGTATTTTCTATAATGACTATGCATTTCTTTAATTAAGCAGCTTTTAATAAGGTATAACTTACATAAAATGAAATCTACCCAATTGTAACTGTATAATTCAATGATCTTAATAAATTTATACAGTTGTACAATCATCACTACGGTATAGTTTAGAACGTTTCCACCACCCACAAAGTTCCTTGACAGCTATTTGCAGTTAATTCCTGCTGCCACCCCTAGATCGACCATCTGTTTTCTGCCTCCTGAAAATGAAGGCATATATGAAATTTGCCTTTAAATTTGCCTGTAAACTTGCCTTTCTCGACATTTAATACACAGAATCAACATGTGGTATGTGGTCTCTTGTTTCTGTCTTCTCTCCCTTAGCATGTTCTTGAGGTTCACCCATGATGAAGCATGTGTCAGTAGTTCATTCCTTCTTATTGCTGAACAGCATTCTATTGTATGGATATACCACATTTTGTTTATACATTCATCAGCAGACAGACATTTGAATCGTTTCCAGTTTGAGGCCATTATGAATAATGCTCCTATGAACATTCATGTTCTTATCTTTGTGTGAATGTATGTTTTCACTTCTTTGGGGTAGATTCCTATGAGTGCATTTCTTTTATAATAACTATAATTTTTTAAAAAATAAAGGATAAAAGAAAAAGATCTAGACTTTTTATTCTGACAATTTTTTTCCTCTTCATTTTAAGCCAATATGCCTGTTCTCTCTAGTTAAGGTTACTCTTTGTTTTTATTTTTTATGCATATAATTAAAAGACCTTCAAGTAATTTCAACTTTTCAATCCTCCACTGTTGATTATTTAGGATAATGTAAATTTTTTCTACAACAAACTTGGGAAATCATAAACAGTTGTCTAAAGTTGAACTGAGCATTTAAAACCCCTGTGTTTGGGGATTTCTGACTAATTATTATTTTTACCAAATTCTTATATAGATCAATTTGTTTTTTATTAAAATGTTTTACCCAAAAATTTCACCTAAATTATCTAGAACCTGCCTTAGTCCTTTTAGTGTTGCTGTAACAGAATACCTGAGGCTGGGTAATTTATAAAGAAAAGAGGTTTATTTGGCTCATGATTCTGGTGGTTGGAAAGTTCCAGATTGGGCAGCTGCATCGGGTAAGGGTCTCATGTTGCTTCAGCTCATGGTGGAAAGCAGAAAGAGAGTGGGCATGTGCAGATAGATCACATGGCAAGATAGGAAGCAAGGGGGAGAAACCAAGCAAGCCAGACTCTTTTTAAAAATCTGCTCATCTCCCTCTCGGGAATTAATTCATTCCCATTAGAGCAGGAACTCACTCACCCTGGTAAAAGGACATTAATCTATTACTGAGGGATCTGCCCCTATGACCCAAATACCTTCCACTAGGCCCAACTCTCAACACTGCCACACTGAGGATCAAATTTCAACATGAGTTTTGGTGGATACAAACCACATCTAAACCACAGCAAACCTCCAAACCAACAAGGTCCAGGTGCTCTGTGAATTTTGCTCTCCTCTGTTTATCTAATAATTATTACAGTCTTCTCATGTTTTATTCTTGGTGTTTTCTAGTCCCTTCTACCTCAACACATCCTTACAAAAATATAGAGGGCTCCTTGAAGGACTTTATCTTAAAATTTGGGGGTACATAGCTTGTTGTGGGTGAATAAATGTTGAATTGAGTTGTACAAAATTTTTAGCTCTTTTTGGTATGATGAAATTTTAACTGAATTTTTATTTCAATTTGGAATACAAGGTAGTTCTTCTCACTAATTGCTTTTGAGCTTCTTTCTGGCTACCTATAATAACAATAAATATAAACTCTTAAAATCAGAGATGCAGGTGATTTCTTTGAAGTTAGTCCAGAAAAGTGGGATAGTTCCTTATTTTTAAGAGGCAGATATGAAGCTATGGTGCATTAAATGGAACTATCTGGAAGCCATGCAGACTAGCAACATCTTTTGAGACTCAACTTATTTTCCTCTCATGGTTTGATAGTATCTCCATATTGAGAAACTCAGGGCTAGTATGAATGAGAAAAACACTGTTACTCTTGATGAAAATTACAATCACCACAATAATTAGTCAAAGAAAAAGGTAAATCTTTGTTAATAGGAAAAATATAGTTTTAGTTTTTACTTTTTGACGAAGTAATAATGCATAGGGTACAAAAAAGTTATAAAACCGGATCCTCCACTCCTATTACTCAGCTACACAGTTCCTCTCCCCAGAAACACCCACCAGTTTCTTACATTAGGATGGTGATCTAGTGCAGGCTGTCAGAGCCTCGGTGGGGTAAGGAGAGTATCCATATGGGAAAAGGAGCTACAGCAGCAATGGGGACTTAACAGTCACTTAAGGGGAATTAATCAAATAAGTTAATACATTAAGGATAATTGCAGTTGAGTTTCTCATGGTTGGGGAAGGGAGTTACAAATACGAAAAAGGAGGAAACTAGAACAAAACGAAATTTACGGTATTGGACTAGAATTAGAGGTATAAGTACAAAGTTTCACAGTTTTTGATAAACATCGTTAAAGATACAGAAATACAGATAAATAGAGGGGTGTATATGTGTATATGTATATCTCCTAGCTTGTCTACTAAGAGGGCATGGGAGCAATGAAAACCAAATAGCAATAAGCAATGTAGTGTCCAGACCTTGGTTTCTAAATACCATACTCTACTAAAAGGAACCAGGGCTCCTTGGAGAAATGGCTGATTCCAGGCTTGGGACAGGGCAAGTATGAACTGAACCTGGAACATCCTGCACCAGAAAGAAAGGAAGTGCTCCAAGAATGATGGGGATATGCCAAAAGCCAGCTTGCAGGATCTACCACTAGCTAAATAGTAGCTAAATCGGGGCCAATTTGAAAATGTAAATAATGATAGCAGATTATAATCCAATGAATAAATTAGGGAACCATAAGTCCACAGTGACTTGAACGAATACATAAACTGCAAATTTGAAGAAGAAAAGGATAACGTACATGGTCCCAAATTGCCCTCCCTACAAATACTTATTAATTACAAAGGAAAACAAGCAGCTTTACAAGAAGCATAACAGATATCTCTATTAGGAAAAATCCAGAATTGTATGCTACCTGATAGGATTCAATACCAAGAACACAGTGTCACTTCTGTGATATTCCTGCCAAAGATGTGTAACCTAAATATGAAAAATAATGTATAATGTGAACATGAGTAGTATGAAAAAACAGCAGACAAGCAAAATTGAACATTCCACAAAATAACTGCCCTGGGATCTTCAAAAGTGTCGAGATCATGCAAGTCAAAGAAAGCCTAAGTAAGGGTTCCAAATTAAAGGTGACTAAAGAGACATGCCAATTAAATGGAATGCGTGATCCTGAACTGGATCCTTTTTCTATAAAGGACATTATTGGAACAATTGGTAAAACATAAATCAGATCCAAGGACTAGAATGTAGTAAAGTATCAATGTTAATTTTCTGATTTTGATGATTGTATTACAGTTATATAGGATGATGTCCTTTTTTTCTAGGAAATACAGATTAAAGTATTTGTGGTGACAGAATGTCATGTCAGCAACTTCCTCTCTAATTGGTCAGGAAAAAAGTTCTCTTGCAACTGTTCTATAAGCTTCAGATTATTTTAAAAAGAAAGAAAGAAGAAAATCATTGCATTAGACTGCAAGCTCTCCCTTCTACCTTCTTCTAGTCTTTTGTACCCCCAGTGCCTTGCATGCATTAGGTGCTCAATAAATGCTTATTGATTTGTTGAATGACAAATAGAAATCACTATGGCCATGTAAAATTGTCTTAAGAGGTGTTAAGAGTAGAAGAAGGGAGACTGGTTAGAAAGGTACTAAAACAGTCCAGGTGAAAAATGGACTGGAGTGGTGGCAATGGTAATGGCAGAGAAGTGATAATTACATAAACACTTAGAAAATGGAATTCAAAAGACTTCATGTTCTAGAAAGGGGGGGAGAGAGTGGATGGTATAAAGGTCAACTTCCAGTATCCTGAAAAATCAACTAGGTGGTAACATTTACTGGTAGTGAAAAATACAAGTGGAAGAATAAATTCAGCCAGGGTGGGAAAGTCGGGGTAGGATGGTTCATGCATAGTGAGTTATTTTAAATATGCTAAATTTGAAGCACTTGGAAAACATTTCAGTAGGGATGCTATAGATGCTGTATAGATAGTATGAGCCTGAAATCTAAAAGAGAGGTGAAATCACCTAAGGAGACGGCACAGGACTGAAGAAAAAAAAAAAAAGATGGCCTGAAACAAAACTTTAAAGGAAGGAGAAAGAGCCAGAAAAGGTGACTTAGACGGTGCAGCTAAAAGAGACAAAAAGAAATCAGTTAAGTATTATTTAAAAAAAAAAGAATATTTCAAGAAGGAAGGAAGATATAACTGGAGTTAAATGCTGCTGCAAAGTCAAGTCAAATAAGGAGAGAGAGTATCCATTAGATTTAATGATATTGAGACATTAGCGCTATGTATATAGTAGAAGCTAGAAAGGTGAGTTAAGTGACAGAAGGTAAGAAAATTGAGACAGTAAATATAGACATCAATTCTTGAGAAAGTTCACTTAAAAAAAAGAACAGGATAGTAGATGGAGTGGAATATGGGGCTCAGAGGTTTGTTTTGAAGTGTGAGAAATCTGGACTTATTTAAAAGTTGGTGGCACACAAAGCCACTGAGATAAAGTTGATGACACAGGAGAGAGACAATTGAGAATGTAGGTTTTTCTGAATTCCATACTGGTGTCACACAGACCAAACATTTAAGAAATTCTTATTTTGAAAAGTTAGTGATTTTGAAAGTAACACTGTTATTCATTAGAATTATAGAATACTATATGGTAAAATGGATACTAAAATCATCCAGGCCCATCTGAGGCCCAAAGAAGTTAGGTGACTGACTTATCTGCTCAAGGTCACATGCTTACTATCTGATAAAGCTATAACCCAAAGTCTTCTGACTTTAAACTGCATGTTCTTTCCAAGATTACAGGGTGACTTTAATATACTGATCTGGACAGCAGTGTTTAAAGTGCATTCTGCAGAAATGCATCTGGGGTTACGAGGGTGGTAAAGTGAGGGCGGGGGAAGGAGATGTTGGTGGACAGAGTTAGGTTGTATTCTAGGACTCTGAAATCCCCACCCCTATTTCACAGAAGCTCCTCTTTTATCTGTTTAATACACTGGGGTCCTAAATGAGATTTTGTTAAAATAATTCAGCTACTAGGGAAAAAATGCAAATCATGATCAAAGAAATGTACAAATATGTATGTTCTAAAACATGCTTACCGGGTAATAGCACTGAACAGTCCACGGATGCGTGCTTTATGTCGAGCTACAAAAGCTTCAGTAAAAATTACTCCTCTGTTATCAAGATCAATATGTCCATTGATAATTCTACCAAGACGCTGAGTTAGTGCCTGGGGGTAAAGATGTAAATTTTTTCTAATTTGAAAGGACAAAATCATACATATATATTTGCATAGTCACACTGAAGTCATATTGCATGCTGAGGTATCAATTATGTGACTGAGAAATTTCAACAAGCATAGTTTACAAGATATTTAAACTAAAGTGAAGATTCAGTACGTAGAAAACTTCATTATCTCACAGCAGAGCCAAGAAATGAGTCAAATTGTTTATATGTTAAAAGGCTTAGGTATCATAATAGCTCTTGCTACTAAGAGCTACTTCTAATGTAAAACAAAAATGATTGATTAACCAATATTCTAGATATAGGCAGCTTCTAAAACATAGATAAGCAAGACAAATACATGGATCTTGGAGAAGACCTCATCTGGAGCATCTAAGACTAGCGGAGTGGAATAAATGTTCTTTCAAGATTCTGCAACCTAGGGAAACATAAAACCTGAAAAGTTATCTTCTCTGATGCAAATATTAACAAGTTATCTCTGTCCAGATGATCCAGAATGGCAGATGATCTGGTTTCTTGGCAACCTACTTTCAAACTTGAGAGTATTTCTCCACAGCTACACTGTGACTGGGGTCAGGTACATCTGAAATAAATCTGGACATATTTTACATCCCAAAATAAGTTAAAGCTACTCAATTCAGCTTAGCTGATATTTTTATGATCTAGAAATATGTATTTCAAACAATTTAATGAGCTTTTAGAATACTGCCTGTGATATTCAGAAAAACTAGAACTAAAAAATACTAAGAAACTGTGTATGTTTCCATAATGTATTCAGAAACATAGTTTTATAAGAAATGATTTGGATCTGAGCCTGATACTTTAAAAGTATTTTTAAAAATATACTTTTTGACCTGTGATTAGCATATATATGTTCATATAAAATAGGGTCCTGTAATGCTATGTAAAACAAATCTATACTATAGATGGTATTTTAAATGCAATTAGGGAAGTTCATTCTCTTAATATGGGTAAGTTAATTTTCTTATATTATAAATTAATCTCCTACAATTATGGTTTGGTAAGTTTCGTAAGCTGAATTTTCTTAAAGTGATTTATACCTAAAAAGAGATTTGGTTTTTCCCTTGTTTCAGTAAACACAAAACAAAACTATCATTTATTGAGTGCCTCCATTGTGCCAGATATTTCACCAGATATACTTCATTGAAGACTATGAAAAAGACATACGTTTTACAGATAATCAACTTGAAGCACAAAAGAGAGAAAATAATTTTCCTAATGTCAAGTAAATAAGAAGTTGTACAGACAGGACTCAGATCAAAGTCTGTTTAACTCTAAAGCTTATGCCCTTTCCAATGTACCAAATGGATCTCCATGATTCTAAAATGTCAAACTACTTAAAAAAAAAAAAGAATAAAACAAACAAGGAAATAGCCTCTATTTTCAGGTAGCATTATTACACAATAAATCAAGGTATCTGTGTATTGACACAAGTAGCTACAGTTAGGAGAATATGTGAGATTCCTTGGTGGTTCTTCCTATCATATTAACAGTTTAAAGGCAGGAAAAAAGATTCTATCAAAAGACACTGGCACTACTGACATTTTGGGCAAGAAAATTCTTTGATGAGGGGGATGTCTTGTGCATTGAGGATGTTTAGCAGCATCCCTGACCTTTACTCACAAGAAGCCTGTAGTACCCCCTCTAAATTATAATCTTCATCAATTATTTCTTAAAATATAACTAGGCAATCAGAACTATAGATATCCTGGTTAGTTTCTATACCACTGAATTCAAAAGCATTAAATAAATTCATACACTTATGGTATATTTGCTATTCCATCAAGACAGCCCAAGAACTTAGCCTATTAATTGGTTTTAGAAAGTCTCTCAGTTCAGGAAGATAATCAATTTTGAACAGTCTCCTCTGAACCATCAATGTACAGGAAGTACCCCCAAATATATTGCTACAACATATATCAAGTCAGACACGTGCAATAAATCAATTGATGGTTAGAAAGTCTAGTTTTTTCCCTCCTTTTAAAATTCCTTGTTAAAAAGACACATTATACCATTAAAAAAAAGATACCTGTGTCAGAAAATTTCCAGGAAGATCATAGGTTTTACACAGTTCTGATATGGTTACCTGACCACTTTCTTGCAATTTATCATTTACCTCTTCTGCTAACTGATCCAAATAGTTCCTAATAGTCAAAAAAATAAAAGAATGAAAAAAAAATTAGGAATAATGGTTTTCTCTACCTCTTATGTTTAATTTCTGCTGAAATAAGGTATGTCCCAAAAGTAATAAATAGGGTATGTGTAAGTAAACACCATTACTTATGGTCTAAAAATTATTTTTTTCCCACCAATGTAGTTAAGTGTAAGGTTAATCAAATGATAAATGTTGGGCATTTTTTTTTCAAACACTGGAAATGTTTTAGTCATTTTTCATTAATATTTTTAGAACAAATGTGCTTTCAGAGTTAAGATCATATATGAAAGATTGCAAATGTTTTGTATTGCTTTAAGATAATAGAAAAAAAATCAAAGTTTATATTATTTCCAAGTATTCTACACATTAAACACTTCCTTTTTAAGTAGAATAATCCTTATAATGAAAATAAGCACAAGAGTTCTAAAAATTAAAAAAAAAAGAAAACAATTTCTAAATGAAATGCCTAAATAGCCATAATTAGACTAAATTTAAATATGATTAAAAAAAAACAAAGTGCTCCTAAATATTGTACTTACTCATCTATCAGTTGTCCCAACACTAGCTGAACATGCTTTTCTGATTTAATAATGTCACCAATTCTATTTTCAATATGAGTCAGGTCCACATTAATTACCTGGAAAATAAATACAAATTCTATTAGTGATAGATTCATATTGTTTCTTAAGTTTGAAATTATACATTTAGAACTATATTTTTTAAGAAACTACTTATTCTTAAATTTTGAATTGATTGGAAATACTGTAAAAAGACTTGGTCAAATAAAAAATTAGAGGACTATTGCTTCTTTACTTTCAGTTCTGAAGAATTACACTTTCACTTGCTAGGAAAGTTTATATTAAGCAATAAATTACCTATTCATATAATGGACACCATTTCACAAAAAACCTGCCAGCTTCTTGTATGTGTACCTTGGCAGTGACATGTGCACATACATTTTTTGAAAATATCTTCTACTCTTTTTTATATTTCTCTATTCCACATACTAAAAACATGTAAACACGAAACTCTAATGATTTTTCTCCCCAAATTACATAAACCTCACAATTATATAAAATAACTATGAGTTTATTTGGAAAGGAATAAAGAATGAGCAAGTCAACTGAGAAAGAAGAACTTATTAAATCATTTCAATATATCAGAACTTATTAAGTTGATTCAATGTATCAGTGAGAATATAACTATTTCTTCACAAACATCATATAAAATATGATACCAGTATTAGTGAATACCTTTTAAGGCACTGAACAAATTTATAGTATCAAAAAATTGAGAAATCAAAGCAAATATTTTATAAATTTAAAATTTACCTGTTGCAGATCAACAATGTTTACTCGACCTTTAAAGAAAAAATATTCATTTATTTTAAATTACCTGTAAGTGCACAACAACCCCAAACTGTATATTGTAACAGATTTAAGTTTTGGACAAAGTCCTTCTACAAAGAACACAGAGCCACAATAATTAAGGTCTTCAATATAAACCATTAACTGAATAAGTCTCCATGGCCGAAGCCATAGTCAATAATTTATTTTTAAAGTCCCTCCCCCCACATCAGGCTAATTATGAGCATCAACTGACACATAAGTCGGCTAGATCTACGGAGGGTTTTCATTTCCCTTCACAACTCAGAATTTATCTATTGAGACCAGAGATATTGACAACAAAATTAAGATGAACTTTTTTCAATTATTTAAATTGAAAGGTAAGTTTCTACCTTCAGCAAAACAAAATCTGTTAAGTATTCCAAATTACAGCTCATATTTTATTAGTACTATGCAGGAAGATAAAAAAAATAAGACAAACACCAAAGTTACACTCTGATAATATCTAATTAAGAGTTGCTTTCATAGTTGCTTCTATTTGAATCAGTGTTCGAATTTACTCAGTTTGTTCAAATTTGAAAAAGACAAAGGAAAACAACTTTTTTTGTTTGCTTGTAATAGCACTTCATACAATATGATGGGTGTAACAGCATATTGCATTGAGTTACCTAATTCGCAAATATTTAAAAGTACTTTAAAAAAAAGCATGGTTATACAGCCTTGATTTAAAAAAAAAAATCTATAATCCTTTAAAATCTCTGTTCTCTCTTCAAAACTGCCACCTGATAACAGGCAGCAGAGTACCCTTCTCTGAGTCATGCAATAAATTAATGAATTGTGAAAAAAGTCAATTAAAAAATGCTATTTTGTAAAGTGATAATATTTTGAGTTCGTTTAATTACATGACCATGTTTGCATGAGCCTAGTAAAAACATTAATGCTGATTATCAATTAACAAATGAAAAGGATGTCTTATAACCTCCAAATAATTTATTACTTAGTTATGGTTTTAAGGTTTTTTTTTTTTTCCTCCTTCCAAAAATCCAAGAGAAAAACACTAAAGAATCACTTACCACCTCGGACATGTAGCTCATCTCTCATTTCTTTAGTAATTTGGGCTGGAGTTATATATTCCTTTCCATCAAGTGTGTGAACTACTTCTAGCTGTTTCTGAGCAATCAATTTATTCACAATCTCAATGCAGTTCCGCTCTGACAACCTGAGGGAAAGAACAGTTAAGTTTTAAAAGTGTACTTGATACAACGGTGCTCAATAAAATTGACACAACTTATGAAAACAGGCTTTAAAAAAGTTTGTGTCAAGAATCACTAACTTCTACATTACAAAATCTGTATCTTTCATTAGTACAACAATATTAAGTTAAAAAAAATCTCTTGAGTAAGCAGGTTTACATACACTTAAATCATTTACTTAATTGGCATACATCACTCCATTACAAATTTCAAATTTGGTGTCTCTTGTAGGCCTGCTTCCAATCTTCCAATTTGAATAGAAAACTGAGGACATATTATTTAGGTAGGGAAAAAACCTGCCTTACCTTTACTTCAATTTCCAGTTCAATCAGAATTTTCTTTTAGATTAAGTGCATAATTGCCTCACTCACACACTTAGTCTGCAGGTAGGCAGGGGATCTAGCCTAGTAAAATCATAACTGCCACTGTTAGTTGCCCACGCACTTACTGTGCCCTAGTTTGCTATGAGTGCTACTAAATACAGTATCAAGGACTGCTGTCTTCGGGCCCAAAAGAATAAAACATCACAGGTAAGAAACGATAAAAAAGCTTCTACTGGCATTATATATGTGTCCTGCAATATTAAAAAGCAGAGTTAGGGTCCTCCGGACACATCCCCCTAAGGTTAGTGGGTTTGTAAAAAATGTCAGTGACCTGCAACCCTAAAAATGACAGATGGGGTCATGGTCTGTCTGTTATGGCAGACAAAAAAGCCAAATATTTTAAAGGATCAACATACTATTTGCAAAGTACCGTATTTGGGGGTTAGTTTCTCCTTTCAAGCTCATTCTAGGTCAGAAAGTGTACAATAGACAAGATGCTACAGTGACTTCGTGGCAGGTGGGTGAGGAAGGGTCAGAGGAACACTCAATAAAGACAGCCAGGAGTCACCAGCCTCGGCCATGGCACCGGCGCGGAGCGCCAGCACCAAGCTGGGGCGGGATGGGGGGCTCCGAGGCGTCGCAGGCTGCGGGCTTCCCCGCCAAGACCTGGACTCGGAATTGCGATCCAGGCTCGGGCAGAGGGAGGATGTCGGAACGGTGACAAGGGGTGCGAAGGTCCGGGATCCAGGGCCAGGGATCTAAGGTCCCAGATCCCGGCGTCTCCGCCCAGGGCCTAATTTGGGCTCCACAAAGGGGGGGTCGGGTCGGGCACCTCTGCGTGGCCTCGGCGAACTGAGCCCGCTGGAAATCGGCAGCCAACCGCCTGATCTCTTCCCAGGCGTCCGCCATCACGGCCCGACTCGCAGAGACGCGGAAGAACTGCACACACGTCAGCCCAAAGGCGGTGGGAAGAGAGGAGAGGCGGAACGGGCAGCGCAAAGGGACAAGAGACTCCGCCCCCGACACAGATACCAAACGCGCGCCCGAGGCGGTGGGGGCGGACCGGAAGTGCCGCAGCACCCCCCCCCTCGTATCCGGCTGGTCCCCAGCGAGGCTACCCGGGTGGAGGTGCCTAAGAGGGTTGTTCTGGGGTTCCTGGCAGGCTGCAGGCGGGATGAAGGAGGGGAGTGCAGAGTTAATAAAGTCTTATTTCAGATCTTTGTTTGCATTATCCTCAGTGTTTCCGCGGGCTAATAATCAAATTAACCACTTTTCTATTGTCCTCCGATTGTTTTGAGGGGCGAGTGCGGAGAAAAGATGTACCTGTGCCTGCAATTAGCATCCTTTCTTCTCTAGCTGTTATTAACTTTGAGCAGTCCCCTTTGTATAGGGAATCATGTTAATTTTAACATGGGCCCAGAGCGATATATCTTTTGGGAGACAATTGGGGGGGACACTACTGAAGGTAATTACTTTTTTCCACCCTTTTTTTACCAAATGAATAAATTTGGGCGTTATAAAGGCTGTGGAATTGCTTTCATGTGTTCTAGAGCTTCTCCTATTTTTCTTACGGGGAAGATTAACTCCATGAAATAATGAAATATAAACACAAGGTAATAAGTGCGTGGCTACAAATGACATGGTGAAGCAAGGGGAACATTTATTCTTCCCTGCGTTGAGATAAGTAAAGAGTAGGTATTTACTCTGGGGTACATTTTTCTTTCCCTTTTACTTGTTATATCTCACTCTTTTTAAAAAATATTCCTTTTAATCATATGCCATATTGATAGTGTTGGTAAACGGGAGTTATTTCAGTTCCTTTCCCATCTAATTATATTAATATTATTCTAGGTAATTCAAATCCAATGCTGCAAATATGTTTGTCTATTAAAGTTCTCAGTTTTATTTAAAATGCGGAGAACTCAGTCATAAAACCTGTCACTAAGACTGCCACCAAAGGGCAACCTGAAAGCTAACGCCAGACCAAGAGGTAGAATACCAGAAAGTCAGAGGTAACTTGAAACATGATAGGTGGTGTGGTTCCAAAGCGCATCAAGCTTCAGAACAAACAGAAACATTCATTCATGAAACAAATATTTATTGATTCTCTATTTGATGCCATGGAGTGCGGCAGTGGATAAGGCAGACATAATTTTGCCATAGCAATTTATCAATCTAATGAAGCAGAATTAAAAAAAATAAGTACTTACAATAAAATATAAAAATTATTTTTTAAATTTTTTTATTTTTTATTTTTTTGGTTGTATAAGATCACTGGCAGTTTATTTTTAATTATTATAAAAAGGATAATTTTAACAAATAAATTTAGATTTTTTTTTAAGAAAGTCTGTCCAAACTTTCTTCTGGAGACTACAAAAACAATAAGGGAAGTATAGGGTACTCTGTGACCACCTGACAGCCAAATTTCTTGCTTACCATTTAAGACTTTCACAGTCAACCTGGAGCCTACTTTCCTGGAATGTCCTCTGCTGCTGCATACCACTTGTGGAATAGTTTGCTGTGTCCTAGACACAGCAAGCACTTTCAGGACTCTGTGTCTCTTCTGGAATATCTGTCCATTTCCTCGCTTCCTTTTCCCTCCATATTATTTTGCAACTTATTCGTTCATGGTGTCCCATGAAATAAATAGAAGTATTAAATTAAACCTTTTTAATTCCTACAGACAGTTATTCTATATGCTGTGTTCCCACAATTTTTCATTCAGATGACTCTAATAGCAAGTAAAATTATATTGTAATTTATTTAGTTATTGTATCTCTCAATAATCTCTGGGCTCCTAAATGAGTTCCTAAAAGCTCCTTGGCATTTAGTGTGACAACTGTTACATAGTACCTGCTATATTCTATGAATGTTTGTTGTATGAATAAGTCAGTGTAAATGTTTTGGTGCAGCATTATACTCTGGTACAATAGCACTATGTTAATGTTATTTATACTTATATTTATTCCTAAAGAAGGAGACCATAGGAAATTCAGTGTTATATTTTCAAGAGATAGATTTGTTCTGTCTAATATGGTAGTCACTAGCCATATGAGGCTAAGTTTAAATTACGATTAAATAAAATTGAAAATTTAGTCTGTCAGCTGCACTAGCTACATTTCAAGTGCTCATAGTAACATGTGGCTTGTGGCTATCATATGGGACAGTATAGAATAACATTTTCATCTTCGCAGACAAATCTTATTGCACAGCTCTGGTCTAGACCTTTGATAAGGGTCTCATTTGTTCAGACTCTGAGATCATGTGACTTAAATCAACCATCTACACCTAGCAACCACATACTCCAACTGCACTTTCAGTTATTTTGAATGAGCAATAAGCATTTGAGTGGGGGATATTCCCATGTTGGCTAATATCTGACATAAAGAAGAGGAGCTGTAAGCAATGTAGTGTGTGACTAGAATAATGGTATTAAGAAAAAGCCCAAGTGGATATTTAATAATAATTGGGAGATTCCTTTGAAGAATTAGCTTTGTGTAAACTTGGGAAATAGAACTTTCATTCTCTATAAAATGTCCTAACATCTGCGGTTGTGTCTACAAACTTAAGTTGTATTTTGATATGTACATGGTGTGTGAAGGACTGATGGTGTCTTCAACTGTACTATGTACATGATTTGTGACACAATTCTCAGACTCATTTTTAAATATGAAGGGTAATAAAATATTCAAACATCTGTAATGTGGATCAATGGCTTCACTGATATGATATCAAATGTGGTCTTGTAAAGTTCCTCCAAGATAAGCTTTTTTAAAAATAAAATTTGAAGCATTTTCCTCTTGTCAACTGGGAAAATAAAACAGTAGGATTTGAAGTACTTTCCCCACCTCAACTAGGAAAATACGAAACAACTGCAAATGGGTATTATCAAACAAATCAGTATTTACTATTTGTTATATAGGGAAATTACAAAGGCATAGTGTTACTTATATCACTGACATTATCCTATTGTAATTAAAGATTTAAAAATTATTCTAACCTCATCATCAAAAATGGTAGTAAAAACCTATGCGTAGAAAGTATCAGTGCCTTAGGAAAATACAATGATTCATGGGTGGAAGGAGAGAAAAAAGGCCATTGAAAAGGATAAAAGTAATTGGAGAAGCAAGAAAGTATACAAAAAGGAATAGTTAACAGGATCTCTACAGAGTCAAGGAGAATGAAAATAAATGCAGGACCATTGGCTATTATAGCAAAGAGTTTGTGAATTTTAAGATGGGATTTTTTTCCTGCCAAAGTTACAATAGAAGTCAGTTTATAGGAGTGTAAAGAAGGTGTATTAGTCAGGGTTCTCCAGAGAAATAGAATAGGAGATTTTATATACACACACACACGCACACACACATATATTCACACACATATATGCACTCACACACATACATAGAGAGAGAGAAAGGGAGAGTGCTTATTTATAGGAATTGGCTCATGCGATTATGAAGGCTAAGAAGTCCCATGACCTGTAAGCTGGAGAACCACAGAAACTGGTGGTGTAACTCAGTCTGAGTATGAATGCCTGAGAAGTAGGGGAGCTGATGGTGTAAATCCCAGTCCTGGTCCGAAGGCCTGAGAACCAGGAGTGCTGATGTCCAAGGGCAGAAAACGGATGTCCCAGCTCAAGCAGAGAGCAAATTTACCCTTCCTCTCTCTCTTTATTCCATTCAGGCCCTCAAGGGATTGGATGAAGCCCATCTGCATTGGGGAGGGCATCTTCTTTACTCAGCCCACCGATTCAAATGCTAATCTCTTCTGGAAACACCTTCACAAACATAACCAGAAATAATGTTTTACCAGCTTACCTGGTCATCCCTTATCCCAGTCAAACTGACACAGAAAATTAACCATCACAGAAGGACTAGCTCATGAACAACTAAGAAAAATGGAAGCTAACAACAAAGGTAGACTCGATCAGGTATTAAGTTGGAAGAAGATAAATCGATGAAAAGAAAGATTAGGATAGTGTTGAAGAGAGAGATGGCAAGACTCTCAGGGGTCATAGAATCATAGAATATTAGGCCAGGAAAGGCTCTTCAAATTATCCATGCTAATGTCCTCCTACCTAACACAGGAATAATTTCTCTGCAAAGCCCCTAGCAGATTATTTAGTTTTTGCTTGAACCCTTAAAGTGATGAAATGTTTTCTTCTTTGCAAGGTAGACGAATGTGTTTTTGGACAGATCTAACAGTTAAAAATTCCTTCCTTGTACTACTAAAGCAATATCTGTTTCCCAGTAGCTTCCATTTGCTTTCCTTGAGTGGTAAACAGAATAACTCTAATATATCTTTCCCATGACAGCTGTCCAACTATTTGAAGCATGTTCTTCCTGTTTTCTTTTTCCAAAATAAACATCCAGATACTTCAATTATATCTCGTGACAAGATTTCCAGACCTTTTATTATTCTGGCTACCCAATCAGAATAAAGTTGTTGAACTCTAGTTTGACAATGTCAGTTTTAGAAAGTGATGCCCAGAAGAAATTTAGTATTTTACATGTAGTTTGACTGGAGCAGATGACAGTGAGATTAATTGTACTAGATATTTTACCTCTGTTAGTTGGAACCTTGGTTTAAATTGAGCCAATAATGAACTGTATCTGGCTAGTATTTATCTAAATTGCTATGAAACTGGGTTTAGTCTATTCTGTACCTGAACAAATTAATTTTATTTGATAAATTTCACCTTGTTAGTTTTGAACCATTCATTCATTTTTTTTCATTCATTCTTTCAACAAATACTTTTTGAGTTCTACTGTGTGGCAGACTTTTTGATATGCACTGGGGTTATCACAAAGAACAAGTTGTTCTAACTAGGTGAGATTATTTCAAAAATTAAATCTGACATTCACCATTGTTATTTCTGTTATTTCATTTGATAAATATGATTATATCTTTAATCAAGTTAATAACAAGATTGATTAAGGGAAAATCAAGGACACATTCCTGTGATAACCTAGTGACCCTGACTGATTAGGATCCTAGATTTAAAAAATTTTGGAACTAGAAGACATCTAATGGTCTGATTCATCTATTTCAATAGAAGAGAGGTTAATACATACCTTTGAGTTTGATTGTCTTAAATACCATATTTCTCCTTTTGTTCAAGGGGAAGATCAGGGAAGGCCACCTTGTTTGTGGAATTACAGAATTCAAATTTATCAGTCTTACAAGTAGTAAATATTTCAAGACTTACTCTTAAGAAACACATACTGATCCCTAATAACCACAGTATTCTTAATCTAAACCCTACAAAGCCATCCATTTAATAATTTGTTTTAGAATGTTTCCTGCTTTCCTTTCCTTTTCATTTTCTTCTCCCTTTAAAACAAAGTTTAAAAGTATCTTTTCATATTTTTAGGTTTTGTTGTGGGGTGGGGAGCAAGATTCAGCTTATTGTGACCTTTATTCTGCATCAGTAAATAATAAGTAGCATCATTTTGGGTTCATCTCACTTTATCATTTGTACATACTCTTTTGTAGTTAAATGCATGTAAATACCTTGTAAACTGTAAATTTTCCATATATATTTCTGCCCCCACTTATTCTTCATTAGTATTACTTGTGAATATATTGTCAGAATTTCATTTTAGAGTCCCATTTTTGTGAAAATCGTGCTGTAAATGTATTTATTTATTTTTTCCAAAAGCACTAAGTATTCTTTTGTTTCCAAGGGAACAAACTCTATGTTAGTCTTTTCTGGTTCTGTTTTCTTCAATTCCTTCACGATGCTGTATTTAGAGCCAGATTTATCAGCTCTAGGTATCACTTGCTTTCCTGTGTATACTTCTTTACAGTATAACTCTCAGGCAAAATGACAAAAAGGCAAATTCACAAAGGAACAAATTAGTGTTCTTGTCAGTGCTTGGGTCTCATTCTCAGAGGAGCTGAAAATTCTTCTATTTCATCAACAAAATATGATTTAAAGGATTATATTGCCAGCTCGTATCACTGCTAAGGCAGTGGTGTGTCACCGTAGAGA
This sequence comes from Daubentonia madagascariensis, assembly GCA_023783475.1. NCBI lineage: Eukaryota > Metazoa > Chordata > Mammalia > Primates > Daubentoniidae > Daubentonia > Daubentonia madagascariensis. The sequence continues at coordinate 42,404,956 of JAKFHU010002080.1, read as the reverse complement.
GACTAGTCAGAGGAACACATTCTAAAGGAATATATAGTTACATCTATGTTTCCTGCCAAGAAAGGAAAACCTAGACTGGCTTAAATCTCCAGAAACAACTTGTGTCCTCCTTCTTTGTCTCTTAACTCTTCCGCCTTTCTCCATCTCCTCCTCTGCTCTCTCCATCTCCTCCTCCTCCTTCTCTTTTACCTTCTTCACCTTCTCTACATTTTCCTCTTCTTCCTCCATGCATTAATGACTAATTATGCCCACAAGATGATATGTTGTGAAGAAATGGAGTACTCGTAGCAGATGCCACACTATGGTGCAGCACTGACATCTGGAAGTTGTCAAGAGCCACAGTTGGCATCCCTAAAATTCACCTTCCAAGAGTCCTTTCTGACAAGATTGTTTCTGAAAGAAAGTTCTTGCCAAGTTCCTAAAAGTGACAAAATTAAGGAGAGTTGGCATCTATCCTAGTTCATGTGAAAATTAAAAGTGTCTTCAGATATACAGGTACACAGACTATGTTATTACAAACTTTCAAGGCAATTCTTATGTTCTTATGCATATATTTGTTTATTTGCATCATAAAATGTATGCTTATATTTTAAGCAGATCAAGTTTGTTTATGAGGGAGATATTATTGCTGGTACCTATTATTATACATCAAAGTAGTTAAATTCTTGTGTAATTTTTACACGGACTAGACATTTATTGTCTTGCTCTGCATGTGTTTGACCACAGCGATTCCAATTGATTTCACTGGGTCAGCAAATACACAGCACGTCAGTTAACACTCTTCCTTCTAGTACCCAGGGTAGACCACTAATCAATTGTGGCATTTGTCTTGCTAAGCCAGGAAACAGCTTCAGAATCCTTCTTAAACAATGTTCCAGCTAGCCACTAACAAATCAGTGTTGGCACTTGCTATGAAATATATTTGCCATTCCAGAGCAAGGCCATACTCCTTGGAAATAGGCTCATGTGAAGAGACCTCTGCGCAGTACCATCAGAAATATAATGGTCACTGATGGAGTATGTCAGGAATCTCTCTGAATGGGGAGTAGTTCCAGGAAAATCAGACAGAGAGAGAGATCCTAATTTCTTGGGAGCCAAGAATCGAGAGAAGATAACTCTGGTTTGGACCTGGAGTAGATGTAGGATGAAAGTCAAAAAAGAAAACATACTTTGGAGCTGTGTTCATAGACACATAGATTGTCTATTCGGACAGCCCTCACTCAGATTCCTCTCTTTCTATTGAGTGTTTTTTTGTGTTCCAAGGTGGTGCCTAATTGTGATATCATGGGTGTTCCCTGTGATTAGTGATCCAATGGAGTAGTGAAAGAGAAAGTATTTGTTTTTGTTTTTGTTCTCCTACAGCATAGAAGAAGGAGCTCCTTCTTTTAGTTCATTTGTTCTTTCTTTTTGGCCTTGGGAAATGTGTGGTCTTAAACATTCTGAGGCGCTCCCAAAGAACTTTTGTTTATATGGTTATATATATCAATATATATCATGTTAAAAATTAAAATTGAAAAAATTTAAAATAGTTATTAAGAGTGACAATAGTAAATGCCTGTTAACAGAAATAATATTTGATCTCATAGACCCCCTGAAAGATTGTAGGTATACCAAGGGTTCCTCATTCATACTCTGAAAACCACTACTTTAACCTGTTCTGTGATGACTGCTGACTTGATGTAAAATGAACGCCAAAAAGTCTCTTGTTAGGACTATCCCTGGCATTGTATCATTCACAAAGTTTCAGAAACTATATATATCAATTAAGAAATTTCATTCAATTAAATATTTATTAAAGATATTTTCAGAGCTTTTTTCAATGTATAAATTCATAATTTAGAGAAAATATATCCCCAAATTATTGACATAGAAATAATTATTCCTTCAAAGACAAATAGAAAATAATCAGCTGCAGAAAAATACAAGTAAGAAAACAAAATCAAGATTTGGGAAAACAAAAAACCAATGCAGATATTTATGCCATATAACCCTATAAAGTTGCCTCATTCATTTTTTAATAAGTGTTTATTGAGCACCTGTTTTAGGCATAGGAAATGCATGAATGACTAAGATAGTTCCAGTTAACTTCATCGAGGTTTCATTATACTGTAGTTGTAAAACTTGCATCCCAAATATGGCTTTAGGTGAAACAAACAAAACCAAAAACAATTCAAACAAATATATCAATTATAAGATTATCATTGACCAAAAGGTTAAAAGGAGTCCTTAGGGGAAGAAAAGATTTTTGGAGACATACTTTTCTTAAAGTAAATGTCATAATTGACTTTGTAAAGCTGTTTCTGATAGTCTCCATTGCTGAGAGTTGGGGGCATGAGAACAAAAGGCAGCTGAGAATATCACATAAACTGCTTTTTGTGAAAAGAAAAGTATAATCCATTTGTTGACAATATTATGATAATATGATTCTGGGATGAAATTACCTTCCTTTTTTATATCAAATTTTTACAGTTCAAGCCCCTACTGGTCCATTAGAAAGGTACTACTGCCTACCCAAAGTTTGTCCCAAGGCTCCAACTTATAGCAAGGGAGCTGAGAAATGTGGAGGAGCACAGGACATTTGATGAGAATTAAATGTCTGCACAGCCGGTACTTTGAAGTAGTAGTTCTTTAGATGAAATGTGTGTGTGTGTGTGTGTGTGTGTGTGTATTTTCCAGAATGAGAAAGAATTGTATATGTCATGGGCTGAATTCTGTCTTTCCAAAATTTATATGTTGAAGTCCTAACCTTCTGTACCTCAGAATGTGACCCTTGGAGACAGGGTCTTTAAAGAGGTAGTTAAGTTAAAATAAGATCATTAAGGTGACCTGGAGTCCTTATAAGAAGAGGAAATTAGGACACAGACAGCTACAGAAGGAAGACTGTGTGAAGACACGGGGAGAAGATGGCTATCTACAAGCCAAGGCTAGAAGTCTGGATCTCAGACTTCTAGCTGCCAGAATTATAAGAAAATACATTTCTGTTGTTTATGCCAACCAGTCTGTGGTATTTTGTTATGGCAGTCCTCGCAAACCATACAGTATAAGTTTGTGATGGGGGAAAGAACTGTTGAAGAGGAGCAATCAAAGACGCAAGGGAAAGGGAGAAGGAGGCAGGGGAGGGGTGGGGAGCAGAAGGAGAAAATCTCAGAGGTGGCAGAAAGGTATGGCGTGAAATCACAGAGTTGGTGTGGTAGGCCAAAAAGTAAATACCAGAGATATCCATGTCAAATTCCCAGAACCTGTGACTATTACCTTATACAATAAAAAATGCGATAAAGTGAAGGCTCTTCAGAGGAAAAGTTATCTTGTGTTGTCTGGGTAGGCCCTAAACACAATCACATGCATCCTTACACAAGAGAGGTAGAGAGAGTTTTTTGAGACAGACACATAGAGAAAAGACACACAGAAGAGGAGAAGCTGATGTGATGTGGTCTCAAGCCAAGGACACTTGGAGCCACCAGAAGCTGGAAGTGGCCAGGAGAGAACAAATTTTTGTTGTTTTAAGCCACCACATTTGTGGTAGCTTGTTATAGCAGCCACAGACAACTAATGCAGATGGACTAAACTTAGATATCAGAAGGGAAATTTCTTCCTTTCAGACATGGAGTACAAAACTAAGGTTGTTCACACATTGATTATCTTGAAGATGGTGATAACATAGTAGTTAGAGTAATTAGATACTATTTGTTTTGTAACTAACAAAGAACTTTTCTGACTTTTTATTTGGTGGAGAACTCAGGGTTCAGACCAAATCCTAAATATAAAAAAAAAATTGAGGTTTTTTTTTTAAAATTTTTGGCTATTTACAACAACAAACAGTAAAGCTTCTTATTTTACATTTTAAGTATTTAGTTATAAATAACAAATTATACAGTAAACAAAGGGTCAATAATGATAGAATGAGCTTCTCAAGGAATTTATCATGCTTCATAAATTAAGTCAGAAATTTCCAATTGCTTTTCTTGAGATTGAAGCAACTTTCATTACAAGATTGCTTCTCTGAAATACTGTAACAATATAATATTCTAGATTGTGATATACTGCAATGTATTAATGTCTAATGGATTTTCCTTATAAAAATCTGTAATATTGCTATGATTGAATACTTCTTCAGAACTTGGTAAATACATTGCTTTTCTAAAATCTTGTGTTTGTCATTGTACTTACTCTGGCAGGTGGGGGGACATTTGGGTGATGTTTGTTGTTAACAGAAGGATGAATTAGTTTTGCAGCGTGAATTGGTGTTCCATAAAATTCATTCACAAAATAATTGCTTACTGGAGTTTTTCATCATTATAGCTGAGAAAGAGAGGGACATCTGTGCTCCTTGCAATATGAGACAATCATTTTTTCAACCAAATGATCCACACTAGAGTAGATAGGAATATGGGAGAAAAAAAATATTCAGTGGTTCTACTTAAGCCTGTGATTCCAACACTAGAGGCAGGATTGAGATCCAAGTCTATAACTATACCAGGAAATGTCCTAATAACCATATTGGGGCTTGACACATTTTACTTCAGTTTATAATAGCTTTCTCTTGGGTAATTTGGCAGGAAAAAACAACATAAAATAAAAACACATGTTTAGAAGTTCTTAAACTATTACTAATTATTTATGGGATTGGTTTCCAGAAGTGTGATATATGACATCTTAAACAAAAAAGGGAACACTCTCAACAGGCAGTATAAAATTATGTTCTAAACCCAAAACTGTTTTTTTTTTCCTCCCTGATGATATTTGTTCAACAACCTACATGCTAAAAAATGGAAAGGGACATTGTGCATGCATGTGTATGTGTGTGTTTGTGTGTGTGTGTGTTGGGGAGGAGCTAGGTAGTGCAGGACAAACCACCAAGGGCATCTCCTAGCACTTCTTGAACCCCAAAGATTCTTTGCCTCTACTATCTGACATTTTTCACTTCCTTTCTCTTCTCTCTATAACCACCAGCAACCTGCCTTCTAAGTTACCTGGGTTTAGGGACAATGTTGTTAATTTTTATGTTGACAGATATACAGAGCACAGTGCTTTGAAGTAAAATATTAAATTGCCATTTTATACAATGATTATTACGATAGTTACTTAGCTGTTTTGCTGATTCCAGTTTACATTTTTACAAGAATTTATATCAAAAACATAATTGTAGTAAAAGCATAATTCAAGTGATGCCAGTTGTGCTTTTAAAACCATTTAAAACATTTTGTGTGTTCTAAAATGTTAATGGCTCTTCAGTGGTCGAAGAAACAAAGTACAAACTCCTAAAAATCTCCTGAAATAGCCCAACACAATTTATCCCCAAATTACGGCACCAGCTGTGGCCTAATCTTCCTCAGCACCCTTCAGGAAGGCTGGGATTCAGCCACATGCCACATTGTCACATTGTTGCCCCTCTAGATAAGTGCCAGATTCCCTCAGCGCTCTGCATATTTGCACAGGATGATCGACCTTTCTGAAATACACTTTCCCTCTTCACCTCTGGCAAAGTAAGTTCCTCCCTCCTCTTTTCTCAATAGCCTTTATTTCTCTCCTCTTGAACAATATTAGAACCTTAGAAAACTTGAACTTTTCCACTCACATGAGTTATAAATTTTATTCTACTATTTTTATTCCCCAAATTGGCCACAACTTTACCAAAGATTTAACGTTTTTTTTTTTTTTCCTTTTCGTCTTTTATCTACCATTTTTTGGTCTGTTTCCTTCATTATAAGGTTAGCAGTTCTGGTCTGTTAGTAGTTCTTTCTGCAAAAGGCTATTGGTAGTAAAACTATTACGGTGTTTATTTGTCCACCATCAAATCCACTAGAATGGCTAAATTGAAGAAGACCGACAGTAGGAAGTATTGATGAATATGTACGTGAAACACTACCGGTGAAAGTAAAAGTAGGCACAACAATTTAGAAACATTGTATGGTATTATCAACTAATGCTGAACATAATGAAATCTTAGACCCCAATAGTTTCATGCTGAGGTAAAATCTAACAGAAAGGCATACATATTGTGGTAGGCTGAATAGTTGTACCCCAAATATGTCCATGTCTCAATCCTCAGAACCTGTGAATGTTACCTTATATGACAAAAAGAATTTTGCAGGTGTGATTAAGTTAATGATATTGAGATGAGGAGATTATTCTTGATTATCTGCAATGATTATTTAAAGGGATGCAGGAGGAGTGAGTCAGAGAGAAAACAAGCAGAGTGTGGAGTGATGTGGCCACAGGCCAATGAAAGCCAAAAGCCTCTAAAAGAGGGAAGAAGGGTCAAGGAACAGATTGCCCCTGGAGATTCCGGAAGAAACCTACACTGCTGACACCCTTATTTTAGCCTCATGAGCTTCATTTCAGACTCTGACCTCCAGAACTGTGAGTGGGGACTTTATTTGCTTTCATTTATGGCGTGTCCATATGTCTAGACAATGTAAGTTCTCAATTGCTGAACAACAATAGAATGTGTGAATGAATGAATGCAAATGTCTTTATTTCACTCTTATTTTGATGAGCTGGCATGGCATATAATTCTAGATTGACAGTCATTTTGTTTCAGCACTTTAAAGAGGCTTCTGGCTTTTCTCTTATCGGTGTTTTCTCTGCCATTATCTTGGACTACTGGGCCTCCTCCATTTTCTCAATTCTCTCCTTTTGTAACTATTACTGGAATTTTTAGCCTCTGTGTTGCTAAACCACTCATTCACTGTATCCATTTCTATATTTCCTTATGCTGCTATCTGGACAGTTTGCTCAGATCATATCCAGTTCATTAATTCTCTCTGTTTAACAAATTCACACAAAGTGCACAAGTCACAAGGGCAAATCTCAACAAATTATTACAAAGTAAACACACCCTGTAATCACTACTTAGGTCAATAAATAAAATTTTGCTAGCACTCGGAAGCTCCCTCATGCTCTTTCCCCAATCACTATGACTTTCTTCCTACCTACAGGTAACCATTTGCTTTTAATATTTTCATTACTGGAATCTACTAACAATGTCTGGGTCTACCGACAACAGAGTCTTTTTTTGGGGTCTGCAAATATCCTAATTTGACTTTATTCCTCAAAGACATTTTCATTGATTACAGAATTTTAGGTTGGCAGTTTCCTTTTGGTACTATGAAAATACATTTCAGTGTCTTCTGGCTTCATTGTTTTAATTAAAAAGGCAACAATTACTCTTATTATGATTCCCGTTAAGCTAGTCTCTCTTCCCTCCCCATAAATGATTTTGTGATTTTCTTTTTTTCATTTGTTTTTCATTGACTTCACTACAATATGCCCATGTGTAGCTTTCTTTATATTTATCCTTTTTGGGATTCCTAATGCTACCTGAATCTATGGCCTAATCTCTTTTGCCGGTTCTGGAAAACCCATAGTCATACTCTCTTCAGCTATTTTGCTGCCCCACTTTTCTCTCCTCTTCTTTTCAGACGGTAATTACACATTTGTTGAAACTTTTCTCTGTATCCTCTATGTCTCTCCTATGTAATTTTCTGTACTTTTTCCTTCCTTTTGTCTCTCTATACTTCATTCTGGATATTTTCTTCTGACTTATATCCCGGGTGACTTACTTTTTTTTCCATCTGTGACTAGTTTATTATAAACCTATATATAGAGTTATTGATTTCAGTTATTGCATTTTTTGACGTCTAGAATTCTCATTTGATTCTTCTTTACAAATTTTAGCTATCTGCCAATATTTTAATTGTCTTTTATTTCCTTGAATATATTAAAATATCTTTCTAATAGCTTTTTATTTAGATTTCTTGTTGTCTGTTTCTATTCTCTTTTTTTCTCTTGGTCATGATCATATTGTCCTATCTCCTTGTTATTTTGCTTATTTTTTAATGTACACTGCAGATTTTATGCAGAGTAGTGTAAATGATTTAGGTGTATGATGATATTATCTTCCACCAGAGAGACTTTATATTTTTTTCTGATAGGTGGCTAGAAATTCCAGATCACCTTGATTCAATCAAGTCTTGATTTCAGTTCTTATAAAATCCCATATTTTTAATGATAGACCCTCATTCCTATGATGTATTTCTTTGTGGTCTCAAATGAAAGCCTGAGGTGTTTGCCAAGACCCCTGTCCTGGACAGGTGGTGAACTCTAATTTTTGTTCCCTTGTCCCCATGAATCTGTTCAGAGTTCTACTAGGCTCCTGATTCTCTCAGGTGCCCCTTCTGGTATGAGAGCATGCATTGAAAAAAATGGCACCAAATGCAGAGCTCTTCTGTCTTTCTCATTTTGTCCCCAAGATCTTGGTCTTTTAATTCGCTCTTGTCTCTTCAATCCTCAAGTGGCATCAAGCAGATTTTAAAAAATATTTTACCAGCTTTGATAGTTATTCTTAACATGAGGGTTGATCTTATTTACTTTGTTTGCAATTACTACAAATAGAAATCAGGAGCAATTGCAGGATTTTTCATGGCTATTAAGTTCTATTCTATTCTTTTTAAAATTTGCATATCCTTTTCTATAGAGTCTTCTTTTATTATGTCTTGGTTCCTTTCATATGTCTTCTACTTTTATTCTAAATATAGTTATTTTATAGTGTCTACTCAATAATTATATTATAAAAAGTCTTGGAGGATATAATCCTGTTGTTTATTATGAGTTTTTAAAAAGGGAACTCTAGGTGTACATACTAGATTTATCCCTTAATTATTATGTAGGCAATTTGTTCACATTTTAAAGGCTTAATTTCTCTTGTCTTTTTGAAAAAGAAATTGTTTTAAATATAATTTTCATAGTTAACTGCATAACAGTGTTATTTTACTTTTTCTTTTAATATAAATGGTAAAGAACATTGGATTAATTTTTTTCTACCAGAAAATGAGTTAAAATATAAATGTCTTGTAGGTACAGGAAACTTGGTATTTTGGAGCTCTTTGTAATCACAGCGATTCATTCTGACATTACATTGACAGACAGGACTACAATATTTACTGATAGAGAAACTTGGAGGTTTCTGTTTCCAGCAAGATGGAGGACTAGATCACCTACTACAAAATGTGCACATATAGGAAGGTATTTTCTGATACTAGGAGACTTGTGTTTTCATGGCTCAGTGATACCTTGTGCCTATGCAAGGTGGTTTATTTAGTCATTTCCTTCAAAGGAATATTTTCTCAGTGAAAAGACAAATTAAGAGCAAATATAGCCTCACAAATATAGCCAGCAAAGATACATGACAATGCTCTGGCTCTAGGTAGGACAAAAATAATGTATTTCTTAAGAACTCCTAAATATAACCCTGACCTCACGTGGAATTGGTATTTGGATTTGTATACTACCAAACCTTAAAATTAATTTAATGTGGCCGTAGGTATCTGGCAGAAGCAAATAAAATTGCTCTTTAGAAAAATCCACATTTAACTCAGACCTCCTCATTTCCATAGATTTAGATTAATTGAGCTCAAAATTCACAATTATAAAACAATCCATCATGAATGAGAATCAGCAAGAACAAACAGTAGAATTAAAAATGCCACACAGCATCATTGTTTGTTTTACTTTTTTCTGTTTTTTTTTTTTTTACAATGTAATAGACTTAAGCATGTTTATAGGTAAAGAGGAAAAACAGATTTAAGAAGGAAGAGTTGGGGGAATAGTTGATAGGAGTCCTGGAGTAGAGCAGGAGAGAGAGGAAGATCAGGATCAGGGATTGAGGGAGAAGGACCATTCATCCCCTGAGGAAAGAAAGCTGATGTTGAAGAGTTAAATTAGGAATGGACAAGAACTTGAAAGATTAATGGCTCAATTTTCTCAATGTAAGATGAAATGTGAAGAAAATGAGAGTAAGTGGTTGGGTTAGAAGCTTGAGAACATGGGTGAAAGCTTAGATTCTGTGTGGAGAATTTAAGGAAGATAAACAAGAAAAAGTAGAATGGCTGATCAGTGTTCAGAGCCCAAGTATGGACACGAGAATTTGAACAAAGTTCATTCTGAGAAGTTGTGGCATTTTTTGTCAGCCATGGAAAGATGAAGAAGGTGTAAAATCCACAATTATACCTGAAGGCACATTTAGAACAAGAGCAAGTAAGTAACTAAAATTCTTGCATTAAGAAAAAGATGAAATTTTGTTTGATATTCAGAGTTTAAGAAAGAATGGAATTGTGTAGAAGAATTTTGGAAGCTTTTGTTGAAGTTGAAATGACTAGAAATTTTAAAGTTTTCATACCAGAAAGAGTAAACATTCACTATTCAGAAAATCCATTTACATGGATGTACTCTTACTGAATTTCTTTTCTTTTTACCTGATTAAATTCGTTGCCAAAAAGTTTACACTGTTTTTTCTCCTCTGTAAATCTATACAGCAAAGTAAGGGACAACAACAGCAAAAGAACAACCTTAAACAAAATATTCAAAAACTGGTTGGAGAATATGCACGTTAAATTTGAAATCCTGACAGCCAAAGAACAAGTGCATGTATGAATTTTAAGTGGTTTCTTTTATCATCATTTCAATGCCACTGGAATCATTCACTGTGTTAGGTGTTCTAATCATTTATTGATCTTCTGGTAACTAGCATGGCAGTTGCAGCAAAAGCCCTACCACGTTTCCGTACAAAATCGCTGCTGCACCATAGCACCTGCTGTGAAGAAAAATTAAGTATGGATGAGAGATCCTTGTTGATTTCACTCACAGCAGGTTCACACACACACACACACACAAATACTTTGGTTCAGGAGATCTTGAAATAAGAGAGAAAATAAGGAGAAATGATAAGTATCTGAAACAATAAAAAGTAAAATGAGTTGAAAAAAGTGAACAAGATAAGAAAAAGTTGTTAAAAATTGTAAAATTCAGAGACTATAAGAAGAAAGAGAATCTCCCAAAAATGGCTTGGTGAGGGAGTTAGACTTGGGAAGAGCCCAGAGTCAAAGGAAGTAGGAGTTTATCTGATTCCAGTGCTCTTGGCATCTCACATAGTTCTTTGGCAAGCAGCGCTCCTCAGGAGGCTGCTAACTGCTTAATACCCCTAAGGGGGAGTTTATAAAAAACATTAGATAATATAAAGGCTTGTTTAACTTGGTTGCTGCATTTAGTTTTGGTACTGAGGATTTCATAGGTTGCCAATATTTTCTTTCTGTTAGTTTATCATTGTGGTGTTTGTTTTGAAAGACAGTGAGAGTTAGAATAAGGTATATTTCAGGCCTGACTAAAATGTTATCAGGGCCAAGAAATTTCGTGAGATTTTTCTTACCAAAAATCTAGATCTGTCTTAAGGAAACAGACTCATTAGCAAAACTCAACCTTAGGAAGCTCAAGGAAGCTCCTATATCCAAAGCACTCATTTGCTAATCCCTTGACAGCACGCGGCTTCAGCATTCATCCACCTCTTGCTTAGGGTAACCAATCAACAGAAACACACTCACTGAAAATGTGGTTTAAAGAAGTAAGTTTTCTATTTATATATGTGGCAAAAGTTACTGTTTCTTACAAAATGATAGTGGCATGAAATCAAAATAGAGAATCTGAAGAGAAAGGAAAATAAACATCTCAGCGTTTAAGTTTCGCATCATTTATCCTATAAGTTTCATTTTATAGGAAAGCCCCTCAAGTCCTCATCCAGAAGCTACTTACTGTATTTTATATAACATTCCTACATGCCTGATTATCTACTTTTCCAGCTTATAGATCATATACGGAATAGGTATATCTAGGTGATCCTGAGAAATCCACTTGTCTGCAAACTCTGTGAGGGCAAAGACCATATTAATCTTATTCAGTTTTGGATTTCCAGTGCTCAACACATGCCTGTGATATAGTACCTGCACAAGAAATATTTTTACTTCAACAAATGTAAGAATGAAAATTAATGGAGGGGTGATCAGGAAATCTAGATCTGTCGTAATGAACCAGATGTGTGATATATCCTCTGAAGCCTTAAAAATCTTAGTCATAATGCTAACAGTGTTTCCTTTTAGGGATAATAGGAGTGGAAACTATTTTTTTTCCTGAGATCTGTCAGCTCTGTCTTGAATGACCTATCTGTGAAATTTATGACTGAGAATATTGGCAACTACTTAGATCAAAACCAAACTCAGCCATATTCAGAATAGTGACCTTTAAGTAGAAGATTGATATCCTTTTATTGGCCTCTTAAACCAGGTTTGTTTTTAATGTGTCCTACATGCTTAAAACACAGCCCTCATCAAACTTAACTCTAATTTATGATGCATCTGAACCTAAATATTGTCTTAACCAAAAAAGTTTGATCGAAGTAACAATCTATTTATTGGCTTAATTCGACATAAGGGAGCTGGTGTTTCTGAACTCTCTGGAGGCTAGTTTCATGATAGCAATAATCTTTCAGTAGTGTATATTCCTTTTGCTTCTATTTTTGAAGAAAGGTAATGAATGTAAAAGCAACTGAAACAATAGGATCTATTTCATTGAAATGTGGCTTAAAATGAGGTTAAAACATGTGAGAATATTATTAGCAGTAATTGTCATAATCAGAGCTATGCCAGGGAATAATTTAATCATGTAGAATGAGAGAACTAACCATAAAACCCAGTGGTTAAGAACACAGACTCTGAAGTCAGACTAAGGAGCTTAAACCCAAAGTATGCCAGTTGCCAGCTATGTGACCTTGGTACTACTTATCCTGGGCTTCAGATTTCTTATCCATGAAATGGTGGTAATAATATTACCTATTTAAAAAGGTTGTGAAGATCAAATGAGTTAATGTGAAATTCATGGAAAGTATCTGGAATATAATAAGTGAAAGATAGTATTTGGTCTCCCATCCTTTCTCGTAAATTAACACACACATGTAATGATTCTTTGGGGAAACTTAGGTGACAAGGAAGAGCAGCATGTAATCATATAAACATTAGTTCCATGAATACCTTGTTTGTATTCTCTGTGCAATTAGCTAATCATTTTACTACTGGTCCTGTCCCAAGATGACTTCACTTCAGTGAGCCTGGAAGGGGTTTAATGCTGATTTTTCCTTCATTAGCAGTTTAGTGGATTCTTTAGAGACCAAACCTCCTGGTATGGCTCTTTTGGCTTAGACTAATATACTCTATTCAACTAGTCACATTCTCCTTACCCCAGGACGCTACTGCATTTCTCCTTCTTGCCGTCACCAAAGCAGCCTGCCAGCTTGCACTTGACTTCCCAATATCCTGGGCAGGAGCAAGAGTCAGACACAGGTTCACTGGGTCCTCCTAAGTCTGTGGCACATATCAAGCAATTTGAGTACTTATATTGAAGACCTCCCCTGCCCCTTGACTCACAGCATCCCAGCAACTCTCCCCGAAGAAATCCTCCTCCCAAATCCTTTCTCCAATCTCACTGTTAACCCATTAATACTCTCTGTGTGAGTTTTAGGGTTGTCTAACTAGTTCTCAATCACACCACTTTGAAAATGTTTAAGTTCTACTAGGTGTTGTCCCTTAATTCATTTTAGTATCTGACATTCATCATATCTTGGCGCTTCAGTTAAAATTTCCTATTATATCCTGTTATAGAAGTAAAAGCTTAGTTCTATGGTGGTATTAATGACAGATTTTTTTAAAAAGGTTTTTATCCAGAATTTCTGTTTCCTGCAAACTCCTTTTTGCAGTGTGTGTGTGTATTGTTCTCTGCCCTTCATTCTTCCTCCTCACCCTTTCCTCAACAGTCTGGTGGTCCTTGACTTTCTGTTCACTTTTCGGAGTAAGGCACTGAAAGCTGATTGACAGCTCCCTCTGCATGTGTAGGTTGGGCTGTCCACTGGTGAGCTTCTCTGTGGGGTGATCCAGCTGGGTAGTGTCACTACGGAACACTAGTGAAAAGAGATTTGTTAGGTCTTTCACCTAGGGATGGTTATTCCAAGAGGCAAATGCTCCAATCTCCTGCCTTTGAGGTGTGGTGGTGGATGGGATCTAGGTTGCCAGTTTTCTCATAGCCAAGGAGAAGGCAACTGAGGTTTCACCATTCATAATGTAGTGTTTTGCTGATTCTCCTGTTTCAAGTGCAGCCACTTACCCCTGCCCTCAGCTGTGATGTTATCCCCAAATCTCAAGCCTCTCTGGCTCAGATACTTTGGACTGTCCTGATTCTCCCTGTCTTCTACAGCCTTCAGTGAATCTGTGTGTGGGGGTCAGTGGGGAGGGGGTAACTCTTCTTACACAGATTTTCGTCCAGTCTTCCTATGATTAACTTCATCTATACCTTCACTAAAAGAGACACTTGACCCTCCAACTCCTAAGCCTATCAGCAAATCTGCAAACTTTGTTTGCTAAATAAGGTTGCTGTTTTTCCATTTTCTCAGGTCTGTTAAATTATTTTCTACTCATCTATAAGCTTTTTGTATTCTAAAATTTTACTGTCATCTTCTTTTCTCCTTTATTTTCTTTGTGAATTCATAAAAAATGTATCCATTTACTACATCTTTAGTGGGGTTTCAGATAAAATATCTGTGTAAGAACATGGAAGTGACTTATTTACTCTTCAACATATTATAAATATGATTTTCTTTTGTAATGAATCTACTATCACAAACAGTAATGGCTTCTTTTTTGTGAAGTCTACTGGAGTCTTACTAAACGATACATATGTACCACTTAACTATAGCACTTAACTAACATAATCTGTGGAATCAGATCTCTTATCTTTGTGGAAGTGGCATTTGGGTTAAAACCTGAAGGTTAAGTGAGGTGCTCCACATAGGGAAGAGGAGGGACAGTGGTCTAGTAAGGGAATGGCATGTGTGAAGACCCTGAGCAGGTATGTTGCTTGCCAAGTTTAAGAATTTTGTGATGTGACTGTAGCCTAATGGTCAAATAAAAGAGCAGATAAGATAAAGTGGAAGAGAGAGACGGGGGCAGATTATGCAAGTTTAACAAGGCCATATTAAGAATTCTGATATGATTCTAGGTGTAATGAGAAGCCACACAAAGGTTTTAAGGAGAGAGGCAGGATCAAAATTGAGTTTTTAATAAAATAACTCTGGATGCTGCAGGAGAATATATTTGAACAGGGCAAAATTCTGAGTCAAAGAAGAGCCAAAGGCTCTCGGGAACTAGTTAGAGGCTCTTGCCTAGTTCAGTAATGACTTGAAAATGAACTGTGAGAATGAAATTCTAATACCAGTAATTGCAGAGAATTGGACTGACCCGTTCACAGATAATGATTATAACACATACATACATGTGTGTGTTTGTGTGTGTATGTATGAGTCTGTTCTAGTATATATGTTTGTGTATTTGTATGTGTATCATACACATACACATATGTGTTTGTGTGTGTGGGTGTATATGTGTGTTTGTGTGTGTATATAGTACATTAATGCATGTGTGGATGTTTCTGTATGTGTGTGTCAATTTGTGTGTGTGTGGGTGTACTGTGTATTTGTGTATATAATACATGTGTACATACGTGTATAATACATATACACGTGTGTTTGTGTGGGTGTGTATGTATGTTTGTATGTGTGGGTGTCTATGTTGGTGTGTGCATATATAATTTAAAGGCACTGGAAATTGGCCAGAAGTAAGCAGAAGCTGAAGGGGAATATACCCTTTGAGAGAAAATATCTATAATCACTGGGTGAGAATCACATTTACATGGCTTTTTTAAAATACAAGTTACTCTGCCATCTTCATGGCATAGAACATCTAGACTTACACAGAAAGCCAAAATTGTAATGGCTTGAGGAATCAGGATAGAGTTCAAGGATGCCAGAGTGATTGAAAATCAAGAAGGACAACTATAAAGGAGAAATCTACAGAGAGCACCCCAAAATATGAGGATGAACTCCCCTCAGATCCTTTGCTGGCCACTGAACTGTGCATGCATCGGAAAGACTCTACAAACACATTAGAAAGTAATGGATATGAAAAGATAGAAAAACTGAACAGAGATTTTAGAGTCTTTTCAAGGTAGGGAAGACAAAGTTTGGAGTTTGAGTACTTCCAAATTAGGGAGCTTGATAAACCCCATGGGCTTTCCAACCATCCACCCTAGCAAAACATAACACAAAGCCTCCACAAGTTCTAGGTGGTCAGCCAGTAATTTAGCACCCCATCAGAAGAAAAATCAATACTTTTCTGGGGAAATTAATAGATTCCAACATTTCTACAGTGAAAAACAATGTTTCACAATGATATGCAACATTTTTATACAGGCAAAGAAGCAGAAAAATATAAACCATAATCAAGAAAAAAAGCAGATGAATCAGACGTGAGAGTCAGCATACAAGGATATTATACTTGCTTTTATAAATATGTTAAAGGACCTAAGAGAAATAATGGTTATAAAAAGCTAACAGATGAGGAAACTCAGTAAAGAAATGAAATTTATAAAAAACTAGAAAGTTTAGAACTGAAAAGTACAATTCCTGAAATCAGAAATTCACTGGATGGGCTTAACAGCATATTGGATGAGCAGAAGAGAGTCTGCAAACTAGAAGATAGGTCAATAAAAATTATCCAGTCTGAAGAATAGAGGAAAAAAATCAGTGGCTTTTGAGATGATATTAAGTGATCTAATGCATGTCCAATTTGAATTCCAGAAAGAGAGAACGCATAGAATGAGGATGAGAAATATTTGAAGAAATAGTGGCCCATGTCATATTTTGATAATTCTCTTAATATTTTAAACATCTTAATTATTATTATATCTGTTATGCTGATCTGTGATCAGTAATCTTTGATGTTATTATTGTAATTGTTTTGGGGCACCACAAACCACATCCATATAAGACATCAAACTTATGTCTTCTGACTGCTCCACAGACTGGCCGTTCCCCCATAACTTTCCCCATCCTTGGGCCTCCCTACTCCCTGAGACACAACAATATTGAAATTATGCCCAGTTAATAACCATAAAATGGTCTCTAAGTGTTCAAGTGAAAGGAAGAGTCACAAGTCTGTCAGTTTAAAGAAAAAGCTAGAAATGATTACACTTAGTGAGGAAGGCGTGTCAAAAGCTGAGATAGACTAGAAGCTAGGCCACTTGTGCCAAACACTTAGCCAAGTTGTGAATGCAAAGGATAAGTTCTTGAAGGAAATCAAAAGTGCTACTCTGGTGAGCACATCAATGATAAGAAAGAAAAACAGCCTTATTGTTGACATGGAGAAAGTTTTAGTGGTCTGCTTAGAAGATCAAACCAGCTACAACATTCACCTAATCTGAAGCCTAATCCAGAGCAACATCCTAACTCTCTTCAATTTGATGAATTCTGGAAGAGGTGAGGAAGCTGCCAAAGAAAAATTGGAAGCTAGCAGAGGTTGGGTTCGAAAGATTTAAGGAGAGAAACTGTATCCATAACATAAAAGTACAAGGTGAAGCAGCAAGTGCTGATGGAGAAGCTACACCAAGTTATCCAGAAGATCTAGCTAGGATCATTGATGTAAGTGGCTACACTAAACAACAGATTTTCAGTGTAGAAAAAACAGACTTCTATTGGAAGAAGATGCCATTTAGGGCTTTCCTTGATAGAGAGAAGTCAATGCCTGGCTTCAAACCTTCAAAGGACAGGTTGACTCTCTTGTTTGGGGCTAATGCAGCTGATGACTTAAAGTTGAAGCCAATGCTCATTTACCATTTTGAAAATCCTAGGATCCTTAAGAATTATGCTAAATATACTCTGCTTGTGATCTATAAATGAAACAGCAAAACAGATATGACAGCATATCTGTTTACATCATGGGTTGCTGAATATTTTAAGCCCATGGTTGAGACATACCACTCAGAAAAAAAGATTCTTTTCAAAATATTACTACTCATTGATAATGTGTGTGTTCACCCAAGAGCTCTGATGGGATTGTATAAGGAGATTAATGTTGTTTTTATGCCTGTTAACACTGTTAACACATCTGTTCTGCAGCCTATGGATCAAAAAGTAATTTTGACTTTTGAGTCTTGTTATTTAAAAAATGCATTTTGTAAGGCTATAGCTGCCATAGATTGTGATTCCTCTGATGGATCTGGGCAAAATAAATTGAAGACCTTTTGGAAAGGGGTCACCATTCTAGATGCCACTAAGAACATCTATGATTCATGAAAGGAAATAAAAATATCAAGGCTAAAAAGAGTTTGGAAGAAGTTGATTCAAATACTCATGGATGATATTGAAGGGCTCCAGACTTCAGTGAAGGAAGGAACTGTAGATGTGGTGAAAATAGCAAGAAAATGAGAATTATAAGTGGAGCCTGAAGAAGTGATTGAATTATTGCAATCTTTATGATAAAACTTTAATGGACAAGAAGTGGCTTTTTATTTATAGCTATTGTGAATAGTATTGAGTCCTTGATTTGACTCTCCACTTGACTGTTATTAGTATATAGAAATTCTACTGATTTGTGTACATTGACTTTGTAACCGGAGACTTTGCTAAACTTATTTATCAATTCCATGAGTCTTTTGGTGGAGTCTTTAGAATTTTCTTAATACAAGATCATATTGTCAGAAAACAGGGATAGTTTGACCTCCTCTTTACCAGTTTGGATACCCTTTATTTCCTTCTCTTGCCTGATTGCTCTGGCTAGGACTTCTACTATGTTGTATAGAAGTAATGACAATGGGCACCCTTGTCTTGTTCCAATACTTAGGGGGAATGCTTTCAACTTTTCCCCATTAAGTATGATGTTGGCTGTGAGTTTGTCATACATGGCTTTTATTATTTTGAAGGTATGTTCTTTCTATGCCTAGTTTTTTGAAAGTTTTTATCTTGAAATGGTGCTAGATTTTATCAAATGCTTTCTCTGCATCTATTGAGATGATCATGTGGTCTTTGTTTTGTACCTAGGAATATACTTAACAAAGGAGGTTAAAGACCTCTACAAGGAGGACTATAAAACACTGATGAAAGAAATCACAGATAACACAAACAATTGGAAAAACATCCCCTGCTCTTGGATTGGTAGAATTAACATTGTTAAAATGTCCATACTGCCCAAAATGATTTACAGATTCAATGCAATCCTCATCAAAATACCAGAGTCACATTTCACAGATCTAGAAAAAATAATCCTGAACTCTATTTGAAACCCAAAGGAGCCTGAATAGCCAAAGCAATCTTAAATGAAAAGAACAAATCTGGAGGCATCACATTACCTGACTTCAAATTATACTATAAGGCCATAGTAACCAAAACAGCATGGTACCAGTATAAAAGTAGAGACATAGACCAATGGAACAGAATACAGAACTGAGAAATAAAACCATATACTTACAACCAACTGATCTTTGACAAAGCAGACAAAAACATAAACTGGGGAAAGGAAGCCCTATTCAATAAATGGTACTGGGAAAACTGAATAGCTACATGCAAAAGAATGAAACAGGATCCCTATCTCTTGCTATATACAAAAATTAATTCAAGATGGATAAAAGACTTAAATTTAGGCATGAAACTATAAAAATTCTAGAAGAAAAAGTAGGAAAAACTCTTTTAGATATCAGCCTAGACAAAGAATTTATGATTAAGGTGCCAAAGGCAAATAAAGCAATACTAAAAATAAATTAATTGGACTTAATTAAATTAAAAAGCTTCTGCACAGCTAAAGAAATAATCAACAGAGTAAATAGACAACCTACAGAATGGAAGAAAGTATTTGCAAACTATTCATCTGACAAAGGACTGATATCTGGAATCTACAAAGAACTCAAGCAAATCAACAAGAAAAAAATAAAGAGCCCCATCAAAAAGTTGGCAAATGATATGAACAGAAATTTTTCAAAAGAAGACAGACAAATGGCCAACAAACATATGAAAAAAATGCTTAACTTCACTAATCATCAGAGAAATGCAAATTAAACCTACAATGAGATACCACCTTACCCCTATCAGAATTGCCAATATTAAAAAGTCAAAAACCAATAGATGCTGGCATAGATACAGAGAGAAAGGAATACTTACACACTGTTTATGGGACTGAAAATTAGTACAGCCTCTATGGAAAACAGTATGGAGATTTCTCAAAGAAATAAATTCAATCAAGCAATCCCACTGCTGGGTGTCTACCCAAAGGAAATGAAGTCATTTAATCAAAAGGACACCTACACTTAAATATTTATTACAGCACAATTCACAATGGCAAAAATGTGGAATCAATTTAAAAGCCCTTCAATTCATGAGTGGATAAATAAAATGTGATATATATATGTGATGGAGTACTACTTAGGCATAAAAAAGAATGAAATAATGTCATTTGGGCAATGTGGAGTGAACTGGAGACAATTATGCTAAGTGAAGTATCTCAGGAATAGAAAACCAAACACCATACATTCTCACTAATGAGTGGGAGCTAATAGATGGGTACACATGGGCACAAAGCAATATGAAGCAATATGAAGGACATGAGAAACCAAGAAGGAAGGAGGGCAGCAGGGTGGATGTGGGATAAAAACTTACCTATTGGGTACAATGAACACTATTCTGGTAATGGGCACACCAAAAGCCCTGACTTAAGCATTATACAAGATATCCATGTAACAAAAAGTCTTATACCCCCTTAATTAATATATTTTTTATTTCAAAATATTAAGGGGGTACAAACGTTTTAGGTTACATGGATAGCTTTTGCAATGCTTGAGTCCCAGCTATAGGTGAGTCCATCACCCTAATAGTGTTCATTCAACCCATTAGGTAGGTTTTTGTCCCTCCTTTTGCCTCCCCCGCTTGATTTCCAATGACTTTTACTTCCCTCTGTGCACATGTGTGCTCATCCATTAGTTCCAATTTAATAGTGAGTACATGTGGTGTTTGTTTTTCCATTCTTGGGAATGGAGAATTCTTAGGAGAATGGTCTCCATTTCCATCCAGATTCTTGCAAAAGGAATTAATTCATCTTTTCTATGGTGGAGTAGTACTCCATGGTGTACATATACCACATTTTATTAATCCACTCATGAATTGATGGGCACTTGGGTTGATTCCACATATCAGCAATTGTGAATTGTGCTGCAATAATCATTTGAGTGCATGTGTCTTTTTGATGAAAAGTCTCTTTTTCCTTTGAGTAGGTACCCAATAGAGGGATTGCTGGATTAAATGGTAGGTCTACTTTCAGTTCGTTGAAGAATCTCCATGCATTTTGCGAAAGGCTTTTACAAGTTTGCAGTCCCACCAACAGTGTGTAAGTGTTCATTTCTCTCTGCATCCATGCTAGCATCTATTGTTTTTGGACTTGTTAATAAAAACCATTCTAACTGGGGTAAAGAGATATCTCATTGTGTTTTTAATTTGCATTTCCTTGATGATTAATGATGTTGAGCCTTTTTTTATATGTTTATTGGCTATTTGTCTTTCTTCTTTTGAGAAACTTCTGTTCATGTCTTTTTCCCACTTTTTAATAGGGTTGTTTGTTTTTTTCTTGCTAATTTGCTTGATTTCTTTATAAATTCTGGATATTAGCCCTTTATTCTTTTATTGAATGTGTAGTTTGTGAATATTTTCTCCAATTCTATGGCTTGTCTATTTGCTCTGTCGATTATTTCTTTAGCTGTGCAGAAGCTTTTTAGTTTAATCAAATCCCATTTATTAATTTTTGTTGTTGCAATGATTGCTATTTGGGTCTTAGTCACAAATTCTTTGCCTAGGCCAATTCTAGAAGAGTTTTTACTAGACTTTCCTTTAGAATTCTTATGGTTTAATACCTTACTTTTAAGTCTTTTATTCATCTTTAACTAATTTTTGTGAGTGGTGAGATGTAGGGATCCTGTTTCATTCTCCTGCATGTGGCTATCCAATTTTCCCAGCACCATTTATTGAATAGGGCTTCTTTTCCCCAGTGTACATTGTTGTCTACTTTGTCAAAGATCACTTGGTTATAGGTAGATGTTTTTATATCTGAGTTCTCTGTTCCATTCCATTGGTCTATGTCTCTAGTTTTGTATCAATACCATTCTATTTGGGTTACTATAGCCTTGTAGTATAGTTTGAAGTATGATAATGTGATGCCTCCAGACTTGTTCTTTTTGCTTAAGATTGTTTTGGCTATTTGCACCCTTTTTTGGTTCCAAACAAAATGTAGAATTATTTTTTCTAGATCTTTGAAGTATGTTTTTGGTAATTTAATGGAGATTGCATTGAATTTGTAAATTACTTTGGGTAGTATGAATATTTTAACAATGTTGATTCTACCTATGCATGAGCATGATATGTTTTTACATTTGTTTGTATACTCTGTGATTTCTTTCCTCAGAGTTTCATAATTCAACTTGTAGAGATCTTTCACCTCCTTGGTTAACTATATTCCTAGGTATTTTATTTTCTTTGTAGCTATTGTGAATGGTATTGAGTCTTTGATTTGATTCTCAGCTTGACTGTTATTGTTGTGTAGAAATGATACTAATTTATGTACATTGATTTTGTGACCTGAGACTTCGCTGAATTTATTTATCAATTCCAGGAGACTCTTGGTGGAATCTTTTGGGTTTTCTAAATACAAGATCATATTGTCAACAAAAACCCATAGTTTGACCTCCTCTTTCCCAATTTGGATACCCTTTATTTCTTTCTCTTGTCTGAATCCTCTGGCTAGGACTTCCAGCACTATGTTGAATAGAAGTGGTGATAGTGGACATCTTTGTCTTGATCCAGTTTTTAGGGGGAATACATTCAACTTTTCCCCATTCAGTATGATGTTGGCTATGGGTTTGTCACATATGGCTTTTATAATTCTAAGATATATTCCTTCTATGCCTAGTTTGTTGTGGGTTTTTAGCATGAAAGAGTACTGGATTTTGTTGAATGCTTTCTCTGCATCTATTTAGATGATCATATGGTCTTTGTTTTTACTTGTTTATGTGGTGAATCACATTTTTGGATTATGTATGTTGAAAAATCTTTGCATCCCTGGGATGAAGTCCACTTGGTCTTGGCGGATTATTTTTTTCATGTGCTGTTGAATTAGGTTTGCTAGTATTTTGTTGAGGATTTTTGCATCTATATTCATAAGGCATGTTGGTCTGTAGTTTTCTTTTTTTGTTGTGCCTTTCCTGGCTTTGGTTTCAAGGTGATACTGGCTTCATGGAATGAGGTGTAGAGTATTCCCTCCTTCTCAATATTGTGTAATAATTTCTGAATTATGGGTATCAGGTCTTCTTTGTAAGCCTGGTAGAATTCAGCTGTTAATCTACTTGGTCCAGGGGTTTTTATTGGGGGGGGAGGTTTTTATTACTGTTTCTATCTCACTGTTCATTATTGGGCTATTCAGGAGTTCTGTTTCTTCCTGGTTGAATCTTGAGAGGTTGTGTGTTTCCAGGAACTTGTCCATTTCTTCTACGTTGTCTAGTTTATGTGCATAGAGATTTACATAATATTCATGAATGATATTTTGTATTTCCATGGTATCCATTTTAATGTCAACTTTTTCATTTCTGATTGAGCTTATTTGGTTCCTTTCTCTCCTGTTGTTGGTTAATCTAGCAAAAGGTCTGTCCATTTTGTTTATCATTTCAAAGAATCAACTTTTTGTTTTGTTAACACTTTGTATCATTTTTTTCCAATTCATTTATCTGTGCTTTTGCCTTTGTTATTTCTTTTCTTCTGCTGGTTTTGAGTTTGCTCTTCCTCTTCTAGTTCCTTGAGGTGTGATATTAGGTTGTTAGTTTGTGATCTTTCTGTACTTTTGATGTAGGCATTTAAGACTGTGATTTTCCCCTGAGGAATGATTTTGCAGTGTCCCATAGATTTTGATGGCTGTGTCCCCTTTGTAGCTCAGTTCAAAAAATTTTTGATTTCCATCTTAATTTCATTCTTGACCCAATAATCATTCAGCATCAGGTTATTTAATTTCCATGACTTTGTGTAGATTTGAATGTTTTTCTTGTGATTGATTTCTAGTTTTATTCTGCTGTGGTCTGAGAAAGTACATGGTATAATTTTGATTTTTTTTAAATTTGTTGAGACCTGTTTTATGCCCTAAGATATGATCAGTCTTGAAGAATATTCCATGTGCTGCTGAGAAGAATGTGCATTCTGTAATTTTTGGGTAGAATGCTCTGTAAATGTCATTAGGTCCATTTGATTTTGAGTTTGGTTTAAGTCCATTGCTTGTTTATTTATTTTCTGCTCTGATGACAATGGGGTATTGAGATCCCTGGCAATTACAGTGGTACTATTTCTTTCTTTGGTTAGCTCTAGTCAAATTTGCTTTATGTATCTGGGAGCTCCTTTCTTGGGCACATGTTTGTTTAGGATTGTTATGTCTTCTCGTTGAATTGCTCCCTTTACTATTATATAATGACATTTTTGTGTATCTTTGCCTTTGTTGGCGTAAAGTCAATTTTATATGATATAAGAATGGCTACACCTGCCCTCTTGTGATTTATATTTGCATGGAATCTTTTTTTTCCATCATTTCATGTTGAATCTGTGTGTGTCCTTGTGGTTTAGATGTGTTTCCTGGATACAGCAGATACTTGAGTTGTGTTTTTCATCCATTCAGCCAGCCTATGTCTTTTGAGAGGAGTATTCAGTTCATTAACGTTAATTGATAGCATTGATATGTGGGGTGTTGGTCTGTTCATCCTGTTGGATAGTCCCTTATTACTTTGTTTTACCTCTTGTTCTACAGGAGTTGTGAATTTTGTTTTTTTTCTAGGTGATCTTACACTGTCTGTTGTGCTGATTTGTGTATTTCATGAGGGCTGGTCTAATCATGGGAAATTCCCTCAGTGTTTACTTGTCTGGAAAAGACTTGATTTCTCTGTTGATTGTGAAACTTAGTTTTGCAGGATACAATATTCTAAACTAGAAGTTTTTTGTTTAACTTGATTGAAGACGGAGCCCTAATCCCATCTGGCTTGTAAGGTTTCCACTGAGGAATCTGCAGTTAGCCTGGTGGATTTTCCTTTGTAGGTTATTTGATGCTTTTGTCTTGCTGCTTGCAGAATTTTCTCCTTCATTTTGACTTTGGCCAGGTTGATTACTATGTGTCTCAGGGATGACCTATTTGCTGTGAATCTTCCTGGCGCTCGATGTCCATCTTGTGTCTGTATGTCAGAATTTCTGGCAATATCAGGGAAGTTTTCCTCATAATTTCCTTAAATAGATTTTCCATGCTTTTAGCTCTTTCTTCTTCTTCCTCACGGTTATGTATAATTGGAATGTTAGTTCAGTTCACATAATCCTATCTCTCTCTTGGGGAATGCTAGAACTTTTGTATACTCTTCTCTGCCTCTTTGAATGACTGGGCTATCTCGAGAACCTTGTTTTCAAGCTCTGATATTCTTCTCCTTGGTTAAGCCTGTGATAAAGCTTTCTGCTGTGTTTTGAAATTCCCTAAATGACTGTTTCATTTCTTTAAGTTCTGTTTTATCCTTTCTTATCTTTTCTAGCTCTCTAGTGACTTTTTCATTTTTTTCATTGATTTCCTGAAAATTTTTTGGCTTCTTTTTGTTGGTCTTCAACTTTCTCTTCAATTCCACTCACCTTATTTGCCATCTGTATTCTCAATTCAATTTCTGTCATTTTGGTAATTTCTTTGTGGGTGGAATCCACTACCACAATGAGTAGCTCCATTGTGTTGCCTTGGGGGAGTCAATTCCCTTGGGGGAGTTATTTTTTCATGTTGCCAGGGCTCTTTTGCTGGTTTTTTTTCATCTGCTCCTCTTCTCTCAGCTCTGGGTTAATAGGATTGCAGGGCACCTGCTCTCCTTTGCTGAGGACTCTCTTGAACCAAGTCCAGGAGTGATGGCTACTCAGGGCTGGGGGGTTCTGAGTGAAGTTTTGGGCCTTGGGGAGGTTCTGCTGAGCCAGCAGTAGTGATGGGGACTCAGCAGTGGGGTCTTGGGGTTCAGGCAAAACTCTGGAGTCTCACAGGTGGAATCACAGGCCCGCTGGTGGCCCTGGCATTACAGGGGAATGTCTTGGACTTGGGCACAATGAGAGCTTCAGAGCTATCTCTGGGGAATTTGGGGGCAGAGCCACCCATATGGAGGGCTGTCCCACCAGCATGGGGACTGCTGATGTCCATTCATATAGGCAGAAGTTTGTCTCAGCAGCCCGGGGTCTGTGTAGGCAGCCCAGAGCTGCTGGTCAGCCAAGGTTCTACCCCAACACCTAGGACCCACTGAGGCAGTCACCCCAGGCTTCCCAAGTGTTGCCTGTGGCATCTGGGGCTCCTCATCAGTTCAACCCCTATGCTGGGGAGATGGTGTGCTCAGCCCCCAGTCACAAGGCATGACACAGGGGAGTTTCTGTTCCCTACCTGGCCTGGTGGGGGTGATGCAAAGGCTGCTGCTGAAAGGCTGAGTCCCAAGTGGACCTGGCTCCATATTCCAGGATCAGGATGGCATTGGTTGCAGAAACCTGGGATTGGCAGGCACCAGATCTTTGCTGCACCTTCTGTCCAGTAGAATGTCTCTGCCCAGACTCTGAGAGCTCCCTCATTAGCCCAGAGGTCTTCAATGGAAGAGTGAGACCAATCAAAGATTAAGCTGCCAGTAACTTTTATTTCTCTCCTAAAAAGCAGTATCCCCTTGGGTAGCTTCTGTCCTACTGTCTTCACTTCTTCCCAGAAGTTTGAATTGTATTGGGACCCCCAGCTTAATATCCAAGATGATGGGTAATACTTGTGAGTAAGAATCAGCCATGCCATACTTGACAGAGTTAGTAGATGTTGTAATGAGCTATAGAGTTTTGCTCCCTGTCAATGGTGTATGCTTCCAGGAATGAGTCAACTGCAGAGATGTTCTTTTGTGCCTGTAATAAGCTGTAATCTCTCATGAGGAGCACTTGAATGCCTTAGGTTTTGGAAGGGGCCCTGTACATCCCAGGGGTTTCTTCTTCTCCACCACAGCAGATGTAGGTGGAAGAGCAAGACTGGGCATGGTTAGGTTGGGTGAGCCTGGATTGGAAGGCTTTGCAAAGCCTTAGAAGGACCCAAAGGTCATTTTCCTGGCTGCTAGGGGGGTGCTGCTGGGAGAAGGGTCAAGGCAGTCTTTCCACACCAGGATGACCGTTCATGAGGAAAGGGTCCTAATTCCCTGATTGGCTGTCGGGAGTCAGCTCTGCCCTTCTTGCATTACCCCTGCCTTCTGGTGTCTGGTTGCAATCAGGTGCCTGAACACACTGCAGCTGGTTGCTATGGCACCACGAGCTGGGATCTTCCCTGCTGGAGGATCCACCCTAGTCTGACAGAGCGGCTTTCCTGTGGGGGGGTGGACAGTCCCCCAGGTTGCTGCATCTCAGACTCCTACAGTATTTTCCCATCATTTCTGCCCACACGGCTCCCTTGCCTCCTTAGTCCAGTTCCCAAATCTCCCCCCTGTGACTCCTAGCAACCTGCTCAAGTCCTGGGGGCACAGGATCTGGTCTGCATGTCTGACCTGCTGGTGTGTGTCTCCAGGAAATGCTGGTGGGCAAGGAGCTCCCAGATCTGGCACACTGGGTCCACTGCAAATCCTCAAGGGGAAAGGCATGGGTCCCACTCTCTATGGAGGATGCACCCACTGGGGAGAGGTGGCCGCTCACCAAATTCTTGGCTCAAACTGCTCTCCTGGTTGCAATGGATAGGGGATGGGTGGGAGAAGATAAGAGTCTGAGCGGAAGTAAGCTGGCTCTCTGGCCTCTTAGGTCATTCTCCTTGGAGGGGAACCCCACACAGAATGTCCTGGCTCTGAGATCATGCAAGTTCTCCCCAAAATTCCATGGTTGCCATAGTGCCTGGGCTCGTGGGGGTGGAAAAGCTCCCAAGTAACTTGGTAGCCTGATGATCACTGAAGGAGTGTGGGAAGGAGACAGTGATCACCCCGTACCCCTTCACTGGGCTCTGAGCCTCTCTGGGTTCAGTGGAGACTAAAGCATCTATCCAGGTCCTAAATTATTTCTTCCTTTTGGAAGTTTACAGTCTGGAAGGCATTGAGATAGCTAAAGAATAATGAAAATGTAGAATTGGGGCCAACATACCCATGGTTGTTTCTTTCCTGTCTTATTATTTTCTTTTATACCATCCACCATGAAATAGTGTGTATCTATTTTTAATGACACCCAGGGGCTAAGATTCCTCTTGGTAACCTGAAACAATGCTTAGTGGCTTCTCTGGAAAGGAATATTTTATAGGTAGCAAGAATTCCTTGTGTTGCTCTTTGAGTTCATGTGAATAAATTCAGAATGTGTTGAGCACCTGCTATGTGAAGTACACTGGGCGAAGGCCATTAAAGGCAAACCAGTATTTTAAAAGTGTCTCTATCACTATTAAATTTAAGTATGTGTGGAAGGATATATATAAATATTCAAGTAGTTAATTAAAATACAAGAAATATGGTAAATATTAATTGGTTAACAAAGACAATAAATGCAATATGAGCCTCTAGAAAGTATAGACAATGGTGAGATGAGCTGATTAGACAGAACATAAGACTTGCATCGAACCTAGTATTATGTGTAGGGTTTGGACTGGAAAGAAAAAGGACGAGAATACATTCTAAGTAAAGAAAATTGTGGGACAATTCTGTGCCATAGTGAATCTGTACATTGTGCTTGAGAACAAAGGGCAGAAAAACTCAATGAGAGCAAAGTATTGGAGTGGGCATGAATCAGAGACTAAGACAGGAAAAGCAGGATAGGAAAATAAATGCAGAGGCATTTATTTGTGGGAGGCAATCAAAGCAGGTTAGGTTGTTTTGACTATTACCAGGAAGTCACTAGATGTGGTTAAGGAGAAAAGTAACATGGAAAAAGTATTTTATGAAAATTAATCTGAGAGGAAGTTCAAGATGGTTGATTAGATGCAGCTAGTAAATGCCTCCTTCACAGAAAGGAACCAAAATAGCAAGTATATATTCACATTTTGAATAGATTGTCTAAGAGAGAATACTGGGATTCACAGAGAAGTGATAGGAAGCACAGAAAGAAAATAGAGGAAAACGAGGTAGCTTGCTCAGCTGGGAATGACAGGAAGACAGGAGAGGCTCACAAATGTAGGGAAAGGGTAAGAGAGAAACCCCCAAGGCTCCACATTTCTGCCATAGCCTATTACAATATTAGCTATGGGAGAACCCCTTGACCCATGTGGGCCTTGAGCCTAACATGGGGAGCTGCCTAGAAATTCTACAGAGACATTGCTCCAGAGAGGGAACTCACGGAAAGTCCCACAGGAATCCAAGCCCAGAGCAGCTACACCTTGGCACCATTCTGAGAGCCTAACCTCCAAAGGTTTGTGTCTTACCCTGGGGCCAGGCCACTGATGCTGCTGCTACTGTCACTGGACCAAAGAGGGATAGGGGAGGGTAGGCATTCTCACACACCCCAATGACAAATCCCACTGCCACTGCTGTGGGCTGCTGTGGACCAAGGCACAAGAAAATTGTATTTCCACAGCTATTTGCCCATGCTGCTCCAGCTGAGAGGGGCCCTACCCTCCCTAGTGGCAAACCCACAACCACTGGGCCATTTTGAAAGCCCAGCCTCCAAAGGTCTCCATCCTGCCCTGGGGTCAGGCTGACACTACTGCTACCACTACTGGGCCAAGGAGGGAGAGGAAATTCTGGGCACATCTGCTGCTGTGGGGTGCTGTGGGACCAAGGTGCAAGCAAACCATATTCCCCACAGCTGCTTCCCTACCCTGCTTCAGCTGAGAGAGGCCCTGCCTTCCCTGGTGGCAGGCCCATGACACAGCCACCACTGACCACACCTGACCATTGTGCTCATGGCCTGGGGACAACCCCACCTCTGCCTATCACAGCCAACACCTGAACACACTACCAGAGGGCCTGAGAACAAGTTTGCTGGCCTGGTCCCATCCCCCAAGTATTTGAGTACACCATCCAAGGGCCTAGAAATCACCCAGCTCATTCTACCTCCATTGGCACCAGATCACTCCTGCTGGGGTCTGAGGTTGTGCTGACCCAACCTACTGATAACCACCACAGCTGGCACCCACATGCACATGCCACTAGTGGGCCAGTCCCCTATCCATCCTTTTGTAGTCATCAGCATAAACACAGGCCACTTGAGTTCCAGTGGGCTGCTCTATCATTGCTACTGCCATTTCCTGTATCAAACCAGCTGTCCAGGGGCCTAAGAAACCACACAAGCCTTTCTGAGGACCAAGAACAGGCATGCTCAGCCCACTGCTGCCACCACTGGGGACTGAAGACTGACCCACTTGTCATCCTAGTCCCTAGAAAAAAATTCACCAAAACAACCTCAACTAATAACTTCCCTCTAAGCCATCAAGGAAATCACAGACACCACTAATGCTGTTTACAGCTGAAGAAATCATACAAAGATCACACTACTGCAGGCACCCAAAATCAAAGCCAAAGCACCCTACACAACCAACAGCATATATACATTTTTCAGGAAAAAGTCCTCCCACATAATGCAATTTCATAAAATTGGAAGAAATGGTGGCTACATCAGATGTACTGATATCAATGTAAGAACACAGGAAACATGAAAAAGCAAGGAAATATGACACTAGCAAGGAACACAAAAAGTCTCCAGCAACAGGTCCCAATAAAAAATTTATGAAATCCTGGATTAAAAATTCAAAATACTGATTTTTAAAGTAGCTCAGTGAGATACAAGAGAATTCAATACAAATTCAAAAGAAAACAATACAAAGAAAATCAGAGAAACAATTCAGGATATGAATAAGAAATTTACCAAAGAGATAGATATTTTTTAAAAGAATCAGATAGAAATTCTGTGACTGACAAATTCATTGAAGCAAATAAAAAATAAATTTGAAAGCTTAAATAACAGAGTAGATCAAGTAGAACAAGGAATCTCAGAACTTGGAGGCAGGTATTTTGAAATAATCCAGTCAGACAAAAATTTTTAAAAAAGAGTAAAAAAGAATGAGCAAAGGCTATGTGACATGTGGGCAAAGTAAAGTGACAATATTTGAGTTATTGTTATCTCCAAGGGCAAAGAGACAGGGAAAGGGTTAAAAAACCTATTTAACAAAATAACAGGTGAAAACTTCCCATGTCTAGCAAGAGATTTAGACACTCAGATATAGGAGGTTCGGTGGTCCTCAGGGAAATACAATGCAAAAAAGTCTTCTTCATAGCACATTATAGTTAGACTATCTAAAGTCAAAGATAAAGATCAAATCCTAAAAACAGCAAAAGAAAAGTGTCTAGTCACCTATAAAGGAAATCCCATTAGACTGACAGCAGATTTCTCATCAGAAACCTTATAGGCCATGAGAGAATGGGATGATATATTCAAAGTGCTGAAAGAAAACAACCTTTCAACCAAGAGTACTATCTCCAGAAAAATTATTCTGAATAAATGAAGGAGAAATAAAATCTTTCCCGGACAAGTAATTGCTGAAGGAATTCGTTACCACTAGACCACCCCTACAAGAAATTCTTAATGAAGTTCTAAACCTGGAAGTAAAAGGATAACATTTACCATCATGAAAACACATAAAAGAATAAAACTCACTGGTAATCACACGAAAGAGGAAGAGAAAGGAATCAAATGGTACCACAACAGAAATCACTGCACCACAACTACTAACAGTAAGAATAAAGGAAAGGAACAAAAAATATATAAAACAATCAGAAGACAATTAAAAATATGACAGGAAGAAAGACTCATATATTAACAACGTTGAATGTAAATGAATTAAATTCTCCACTTAAAAGATATAGAATAATCAAATGGACAAAGAACATGATCTAACTATATGCTGCTTAAAATAAACTTACTTATCAGTAAGGACATATGAACTAGATGTGAAAGGATGGAAAAGATATTCCATACAAATGAAACAAAGAGCGAGTAGGAGTAGCTATACTTATATCAGATAAAACAGACTTTAAGTCATAAACAGTAACAAAAAAGACAAAGAAGGTAATTATATAATGATAAAGGGGTCAATCCAGCAAGACAATATAACAATACTAAATATATATGTACCCCAAAATAGAGCACCCACATTCATAAAGCAAATATTACTCAATCTAAAGAGAGAGATAGACTGCAATAAAATACAATAAGAAAATCAACAAAGAAATATTGAATATAAACTGGACTTTAGACCAAATGGACTTAAGAGACATTTACAGAACATTCTACCCAACAACTGCAGAATATACTTCTTTTCATTACTACATGGAAGATTCTCCAGGATAGATCATATGTTAGGTCACAAAACAAGTCTCAACAAACTTAAAAAAATCAAAATCTTATCAGGTATCTTCTCAGACTATAATGGAATAAAATTAGAAATCAATACCAAGAGGAATTCTGGAAACTATACAAATATATGGAAATTAAACAACATGCTCCTGAATGACCACTGGGTCAATGAAGAAATTAAGATGGATATCAAAATATTTCTTGAAACAAATGAAAATGGAAGTACAACATACTAAAACCTGTGGGATAAGCAAAAGCAATGCTAAAAGGGAAGTCTATAGAAATAAATGCCTTTATCAAAAAAAGTAGAAAGATAAAAATTAACAATATAATAATGCACTTCACAGACCTAGAAAAGCAACAAACCAAACCCAAAATTAGCAGAGGAGAAATAATAAATATCAATGCAGAATTAAATGAAATAAAGATAAAAATCTGTCAAAGAACTAGCAAAAAGAAAAGTTGGCTCTGAATAAAGACAAACAAAATTGATAAACTTCTAGCTAGACTAACCAAGAAAAGAAGTGCTAAGACTCAAGCAAAATCAGAAGTGAAAAGGGGGACATTACCACTGATACCACAAAAATACAAAAGATTATCCAAGACTATTATGACAACTATATGTCGACAAACTGGAAAACCTAAAGGATATGGATAAGTACCTGGAAACATACAATCTACCAAGATTGAATTAGGAAGAAATAGAACACCCTAAAGAGGCCAATAATGAGTGGTGAGATTGAATCAATAATAAAAATCTGCCAACAAAGAAAAGCTCAGGATTGGGCAGATTCACAGCCAAATTCTACCAAACATACAAAGAAGTCTAATACTAATCCTCCTGAAACTATTAAAAAAAATCAGAGTTGGGAATTCTCCCTAATTCATTCTATGAAGCTAGCATCACCTTGATAACAAAACAAAACAAAGACACAAGAAAAAAAGAAAACTTCAGGCCAATGTTCACAAAAATCTTCAACAACATACTTGTAAACCAAATCCAACAGCACATCAAAAATATAATACAGCACAATCAAGTGGGATTTATACCAGGGATACTAGGGTGGTTCAATATGTAAAAATCAATAAACATGGTATATCACATCAACAGAATGAAGAACAAAAACCATATGATCATCTCAATAGACACAGAAAAAGCTTTTGATAAAATTCAACATGCCTTCATGATAAAAATTCTCAATAAACTAACCATAGAACGAACATATTTCAAAACAATAAAGGTCATATATAGCAAACCCATAGCCAACATCATACTGGATGGGAGAAAGATGAAAGCCTTTCCTCTAGTAACTGTAACAAGATGAGGATGCCCAATTTCACCATCCCTATTCAACATTGTACTGGGAGTCCTAGCCAGAGCAATCAAGCAACAGAAAGAAATAAAAGGCATCAAAATTGAAAAAGAAGAAGTCAGACTGCTCTTCCTTGCTGAGGAAATGATCCTATGTCTAGAAAAACCTAATGACTCCACCAAAAACCTCTTAGATTTGATAAATGAATTCAGTAAAGTTGTAGGATACAAAATCAACATACAAAATCAGTAATGTTTCTATACACCAATAATGATCTAGTTGAGAAAGAATTTAAGAAGGCAATCCCATTTACAATAGCTACAAAAAACCTCCTAGGAATAAATTTAACCAGGAAGGTGAAATATGTCTACAAGGAAAACTACAAAACATTGATGAGAGAAATTAAAGAGGACACAAGCAAATGGAAAAAATATACCATGCTCATAGATCAAAAGAATTATCATTAAAATGACCATATTACCCAAAGCAATCTACAGATTCAATGCAATGTCTCTCAAAATGCCAACATCATTCTTCACTGAATTAGAAACAGCAATCCTAAAATTCATATGGAACCAAAAAGGGACCTGAATAGCTGAAGCAGTCCTGAGCAAAAAGAACAAAGCTGGAGGCATCACATTACCTGACTTCAATATATATTACAAGGCTACAGTAACAAAAACAGCATGATATTGGTATAGAAATAGACACATAGACCAATGCAACAGAATAGAGAACCCATAAATAAAGCCACATATTTACAGCCAACTGCAAAATCCAACAACAACTTATTGGGGAAAGGACACCCTCTTCGGTAAATGGTGCTGGGATAATTGGATGGCCACATGCAGAAGAATGAACCAGACCCCTTTCCCTCAATGTATATAAAAATTAACTCAAAATGGATTAAAGACTTACATGTAACACCTGAAACTATAAAAGTACTAGAATAAAACCTAGGAAAAACTCTCCTGGACACTGGTCTAAAGAATTTATGACAAGACCTTAAAAGCATAGGCAACAGAGGAGTGGCAAGATGGCTGACTAGAGACACCAGCTGCCAAAATGTCTTAATAAGAAGAAGTTTTAGGTGAAACAGAAAAAAAGAGCAAACAGACAAACATAGATAAGGTGTGGGTTCAAAGGAAGGGTGCCGACCTTCAGGAGGCTCCACAGGAAGAAGTTGTGGAGCAGAACAAGAAAGAGCAAGATATCAGCAAAGATCAATCCCTGAGTGGCTTGGAGTCCAGTGAGAGGGGGAAGTGGAGCAGGTTCTTTCTCCCTCCCTTGCATCTCTGACAGTCAGTGGTGCCTGAGCTACTGGAGAGACTTTCTGCCCATATGAGCCCAGAGACTGCTGTTGCCAGTGAGCTGGGAGCTTCTTGTGGACAGGGTGCAACTCACAGTTCCCCTGGGGAGCTTCCTCCTCCACAGACCTGAGATGAGACAGCAGGCACCATATTGCTTCTCTACCCATCATGCATCTAAGTCCACACCAGGGGGGTTCAACTCCTCAGGTTTTGTCTTGCTCATTCCCACACAGACATTTCCCAACTCTGGTCCAGATCGCAGGAGCCACAGGAGCCCAATGGGTCCCGGGTGATCTGTGTGACTCCATAGCCTGGACATTCTGGGCAGACTTACTTCTGGACAGAGAGTTGGAGATGACCACAGTGCTAGCATTCCTCCATCCAAAGTCTTTTCCTTCCCTTCCCCTCCCCCCCCATGGCTGCCAAGAGAGAAAATTGAGCCATCAAACTGAGGCTTCCACAGAGAGTGGGGCCCAGGCCTTTCCTCTTGGGGTCCTGCAGCCAAAAGAGGGGTGCTTGGTCTGTGAACTCCCTGCTTGCTCCCTGGTGCTGCTTGCCCAGCGGCTCCATCAGAGTGGGGCATGCTCCTAGGCAGAGGGAGATCAATCCTGCTCAGGCACCCTGTGGGTGACCTGCGACCAGCGCACTGCAACCTGGAATGGTCAGGGATTGATCTTCTTGGCCTTGGGAGGCAAGAGAGCCTGTGTGGGCAGATCTGAGGGAGAGTTCCATGTGGATCCTAGATGTGGCACACTCATGGGGCACCCCTTCCCCCATAGGAGTGCTGCACTCTCAGCGCAGGCTGGGATCCTGGGCAGGGAGCCTCCTGGCCTGCAGCACAGTCATGGGGGAGCTCAGCTGACTTGAACTCCTGCATGCTGGCAGACACAGGGGTGAGATGGCGGAGGAGAGGAGCGGGGAGAGGAGTGAGGCCCACTCCAGACTGACAGACTGTGAATCTCAGATGGTCCCACCTCCACAAGCAGACTTTCTCGTTGGGTGGGGCCACTTCAGCCCCTCCCTGGTGACTTTGCCCAGAAGCTGGGAGTAGACATTTGACCCCTGCCAAAACAGCTACTGTGCTGGCTTTTGTAGAGTCTGAGGGCAGGCTCACCTGACCCAGCCCCGCCCAGCCTCACTCCCCCACCTGCCTCTACTGTGGCAGAGAATAAGGACTCGCCTGAAATTCCAGGGCCCTACCCACCACCTGGGGTATTTGAGTACTTCTCCTGAGGGACTAGAGCTGATTACAGGACCCAAAAACAAATATTGCAGCTTGCTTCTTCTGGCAAGCGCCACCTACTCCCTACTGAGAGGGAGGTCAATTTGCACAGCCCTTTACAGCATTTATGCACTCAATTTTACAGGGTGTGTGAGGGTCAAAGAAGTGGCCATTTGGGGGAGCACCTACCCCTCCCCACAGAAAAAATGCTACTGGATGAAGGTGGAAAGATCCCAGCCTGGAGCTTTAGCGTACAAGCATTTAAGCCCCTCCCCCATGAACAGCTCTCCTAGTTGGGAGAGCTTGTCCAGACCCTCCTACCAGCAGCTCCCCCTAGTGGCTGGAAAAGCAAATTTTGAGCCCCACTGAGGCTTTATAAAGGCTTTCAGGCTCCTGCAACCTAGCCACAAACTACCTTGCTCCTCTCCCCACCTCAGTGGTGGTGGAGAACAAGCAACCCCCTGGGAGCTACAGGGTCCCTCTTAAAGCTTGGGGCACTCAAGTACTCCACCTGGGGGACCAGAGTCTACCAAGGGCACAAAAGAACATCTTGGCAGCTGGCTCTTTGATACAAACATCAACCAATGACAGGGAGAACAACCATATAGCTCATCATAGCATCTTCCAACTCAAGCAAACAGGGTGTGACTGATTCATACAAGTTCCATGTGCCATATTGGAGTTTAAGCTGCAGGACAATTCACTCTGTTGGGAGGAGGTGAAGAAAGCAGGACAGAGGCAAACCAAGAGGATAACAAAACCTGCTTGAACACCCCATAGGCAACTTGGGACCAGCACACTTCTCCCTGGGATGGTCAGGAATTGATCTTTGGGGTCCCAGGGACAGGCCCACAAGCCAGACCCAGTACCCCCAGGACTTGATTGAGAGCCCAGATGAGAAGAAATCAGTGAAAGAACTCCAGAAATATGAAAAATCAGAGCAAAAGGACACCCTCGAAAGGAAACAACTCTTTACCAATGGATACCAACCAAAATGAAAATATCAAAATGACAGATAAAGAATTTTGAGTATGGATTATAAGGAAGCTCAATGAAATACAAGAGAAAATTGAAACCCAACACAAAGAAACCACAAAACAATACAGGAAATGGATGAAAAATTCACTACAGAAATCAAATTATTTAAAAAAATCAAACAGAACTTCTGGAATAAAAAGTTCATTCAAGGAAATACAAAACACAGTGGAAAGCTTTAAGAATAGGCTAGATCAGGCAGAAGAAAGAATCTCAGAGCTTGGAGACATCACTTTTGAATTAAACAACTCAGTCAAAGATAAAGAACAGAGGAATAAGATGAAGGAAAAAAGTCTACAAAAAGTATAGTATTATGTAAACAGTCCTAACATAAGAATCATAGGCATCCCTGAGGGTGAAGAAGAAAATACACAAGGGTTGGAAAACCTATTTGAGAGAATAATTGAGGAAAACTTCCCTGGTCTTGCTAGAAATTTAGATATCCAGGTACAGGAAGCTCAATGGGCACCTGGGAGATGCATTGCAATGAGGAAATCACCAAACACATAGTTATCAGACTGGCCAAAGTTAACATGAAGGAGGAATTCCTGCAAGCTGCAAGGTGAAAACATCAGGGAACTTATAAAGGAAAACTCATCAGACTAACTGCAGACTTCTCAACTGTGACCTTACAAGCCAGAATGGATTGGGGCCCCATTCTCAGTCTTCTCAAACAGAATATGGCCAGCCTAGAATTTTGTATCCTGCAAAACTAAGTTTCTTATATGAGGGAGAAATAAAGACTTTCTCAGACAAGCAAATACTGAGGGCATTTGTAAAGACCAGACCTGCCCTGACAGAAGTACTTACATCTGCATTATACATTGATCAGCACAATAGACACCTACTTGTGTAAAATCACCCAAAACCTAAAGATCAAGGCCCATATGCCATAATGGCTCAACAGGTAAAACAAAGCAGTAAGGTTCTACCCAACAGGATGAACAGAATTCCACCCCACTTATCAATTCTTTCAATAAATGTGAGCAGCTTGAGTTCCCCACTCAAGAGACATAGGCTGGCTGAATGGCTAAAAAAATACAAGCCAAGTATCTGCTGTCTCCAGGAAACTCATCTAACCTAAAAGGATTCATTCAGACTCAAGGTGAAGGGATGGGAAAAAATGTTCCATGCAAATGGAAACAAAAAGAAAGCTGGTGTAGCCATTCTCATATCAGATAACACAGACTTCAAATCAACAATAGTAAAGATAGAAAAAGATGATCATTATATAATGGTAAAGGGAGCAATTCAACAAGAAGACATAACAATCCTAAATATTTAGTATCTAACACAGGTGCACCCAGATTCATAAAGCAAACACTACTAGATCTAAACAAAGTGGTAAACAGCAAAGTGGTAAATAGCTAGGGACTTCATCACCCCACTGACAGATCCGCCAGGCAGAAAATAAACAAAGAAACACTGGACTTAAACAGAACTCTAGAACAAATGAGCCTAACAGACATTTACAGAACATTCGACCCCAAAATTACTGAATATATGTTCTTCTCGTCAGCACACGGAACATTCTCTAAGACTGATCATATCTTAGGCCACAAAACATGTCTCAACAAATCAAAGGAATAGAATTTATACCATGTATCTTCTCATATCACAGTGGAATAAAATTAGAAATAAATTCCAATAGAAACACTCAACATTGTCATGGAAATTAAACAACTTACGGCTGAATGATTATTGGGTAAAGGAGGAAATTGAGATGGAAATAAAAAGATTCCTTGAACTAAATGACAAAGGGGACACAAGTTATCAAAATCTGTGGGATTCAGCAAAAGCAAGCCTAAGAGAAAAATTCTTAGCCTTAAATGCCTACATCAAAAAGACAGAAAGATCACAAATCAAGAATCTAGTGAATCACCTCAAGGAATTAGAAAAGGAAGAGCAAACCAATCCAAACCCAGCAGAAGAAAAATAAATAACTAAGGTCAGAACAGAACTAAATGAAATAGATAACACAAGAATTATGCAGAAGATTAATGAAACAGAAAGTTTGTTCTCTGAGAAGATAAACAAAATCGGTAGACCTCTTGCTAGATTAACCAGAAACAGAAAAGAAAGGACCCTAATAAGCTCAATCAGAAATGAAAACGGATATATTACAACTAATACCACAAAAATAGAAAACATCATCTGTGAATACCAAAAAATTTCTATGCACATAAACTTGAAAATATTGAAGAAATGGGCAAATTCCTGGGAACACACAACATCCCTATGCTCAATCTGGAAGAAATAGAACTCTTGAACATACCAATACTGGGCAATGAAATTGAAGCAGCAACAAAAAATCTTCCAACAAAAAAAGCCCCGGGACAGTTGGTTTCATAGCTGAATTTTACCAGACCTACAAAGAAGAATTGGTCCCCGTACTGCAGAAATTATTTTATAACATTGAGAAGGAAGGAATTCTCCCCAACTTGTTCTATGAAGCCAGTATCACCTTGATATCACAGCCAGGAAAGGACACAACAAGAAAAGAAAACTACGGACCAATATCCCTTATGAATATAGACACAAAAATTCTCAATAAAATTCTAGCAAACCTAATTCAGTTGCACATCAAAAAAAAAAAAAAAATCCACTACGATCAAGTGGGCTTCATCCCAGAGATGCAAGGATGGTTCAACATGCATAAATCCAAATGTGATTCACCACATAAACATAAGCAAAAACAAAGACCATATGATCATTTCAATAGACAGAGAAAAAGCATTTGACAAAATTCAGCACCCTTTTATCATAAGAACTCTCAACAAAATAGGCATAGATGGAACATACCTCAAAATTATAAAAGCCATACATGACAAAATCATAGCCAACATCATATTGAATGGGGAAAAATTGAAAGCATTCCCACTTACAACTGTAACTAGACTAGGTTGCCCACTGTTACCACTTTTATTCAACATAGTTCTGGAAGGCCTTGCCAGAGCAATTAGGCAAGGGAAGGAAATCAAGCATATCCAAATGGGGAAAGAAGAGGTCAAACTATCACTGTTTGTTGACGATATGATCTTATATCTAGAAAACCCCAAAGACTCATCCAAGAGATTGCTTGAAGTGATAAATAAATTCATCAAAGTCTCTAGGTTACAAAGTCAATGTACATGAATCAGTAGCATTTCCATACACCAACAACAGTCAAGTGGAGAATCAAATCAAAGACTCAATATCTTTCACAATAGCAACCAAGAAAATAAAGTACCTAGGAATATATTTAACCAAGCAAGGTAAAGACCATTACAAGAAGAACTACAACAGGGTGAGTAGACAATCTACAGAATGGGGGAAAATATTTGCATACTATACATCCAATAAAGGGCAAATAAACAGAATCTATAAAGAACTCAAGCAAATCAGCAATAAATAAAAATACCCCATTAAAAAGTGGGCAAAAGATATGAACAGAAGCTTTTCAAAAGAAGACAGACAAATGGCCAATAAACATAAGAAAAATGCTCAATGTCACTAGTCATCAGGGAAGTGCAAATCAAAACCACAAGGAGATATCACCTAACTCCAGTGAGAATGGCTTTTATCAAAAAGTCCCAAAAACAACAGATGCTGGCACGGATGTGGAGAGAAAGTGGCACTTATACACAGTTGGTGGGACCGCAAAGTAGTGCAACCGCTATGGGAAGTAGTATGGGTTTTCCTCAAAGAACTAAAAATAGACCTACCATTTGATCCAGCAATCCCACTACTGAGTATTTACCCAAAGGAAAAAAAATCATTTTATCAACAAGACACTTACACTCAAATATTTATTGCAGCACAATTCACAATCGCAAAGATGTGTAATCAACCCAAGTGCCCATCAGTTCATGGGTGGATTAATAAAATGTGGCATATATATATCATGGAGTACTACTCAGCCATAAAAAATGAATCAATACTTTTTGTAGCTATCTGGATGGATCTGGAGACCATTTTCCTAAGTGAAGTATCACAAGAACAGAAAAACAAATACTGCATGTACTCACTATTAAACTGGAA
This sequence comes from Daubentonia madagascariensis, assembly GCA_023783475.1. Lineage (NCBI taxonomy): Eukaryota > Metazoa > Chordata > Mammalia > Primates > Daubentoniidae > Daubentonia > Daubentonia madagascariensis. The sequence continues at coordinate 42,364,009 of JAKFHU010002080.1, read as the reverse complement.
CTAACCAAACAGCACTCATGTGCACAATAGGAAGTAAAACTGAATGGAAATCAAACAGGTGGTGGGGGGGACAGGGATGGGTAAAATCATACTTAACACATACCATGTACACTGTTTGGGAGATGGGCACACTTATAACTTTGTCTCAAGCAGTGCAAAAGCAATCTATGTAACCAAAACATTTGTATCCCCGTAATATTCTGAAATTTAAAAAAACTAAAAAAAACCCATAGGCAACAAAAACAAAAATAGACAAATGGGATTTCATTAAAATAAAAAGCTTCTGCACAGCAAAAGAAATAATCAACAGAGCAAAGAAACAATCTATTGACTGGGAGAAAATATTTACAAACTATTCATTTGATGGGGGCTAATATCCAGAATATACAGGGAATGCAAACAATTTAACAGAAAAATAATCTCATTAAAAATGGGCAAAGGACACAAATGGACATTTCTCAAAAGAAGACATATAAATGGCAAACCGGTTTATGAAAAAATACTCAACATCACTGACCATCAAAGAAATGCAAATCAAAATCACAATAAAATATCATCTACCCCACTCAGGATGGCTATTAAAAAGTCAAAAAATAACAGATGTTGGTGAGGATGCAGAGAAAAGGGAACTCTTATACACTGTTGGTCAGGATGTAAACTAGTACAGCCACTATGGAAAACACTGTGGTGATTTCTCAAAAACTAAAAATAGAATTACCATTTGATCCAAAATCCCACTACTGGATGTCTACCCAATGGGAAAAAAATGAATATATTAAAGGGATACCTGTGCTTGCACGTTTATTGCAGCACTATTCACAATAGCAAAGATATGGAATCAACCTAAGTTTTGTCAATGGAAGAATAGATTAAGAAAATGTGGTATACAAAGGCTGTCCAGAAAGTATCCAGCCATTGTTAATACAATGAGAACAGTTACTTTCCGGACAGCCCTTGCATATATTCAATGGAATAGTACTTGGCCATAAAAAAGAATGAAATCATGTCATTTGGAGCAACACGGATGGAACTAGAGGCCATTATGTTAAGTGAAATAAGGCGGGTAGAAAAAGACAAATATCACATGTTCTCTCTCATGCATGGGAACTAAAAAATTTGATCTCATGGAGGTAGAGAGTGGAAAGATAGCTAACAGACACTGGGAAAGGTAAGTGGGAGGGAGGAGGTAGGATGAAGAGAATTGGCTTAAAGGGTACAAACATACAGTTAGATAGAAGGGATAAATTCAATGCTTGATAGCAGAGTACAGTGACTATAATTAAATAAGAATGTATTTTACTCAGGTAATGGACGCTCTAAATACCCTGACTTGATCACTGCAAATTGTATACATTTAACATTTTACATGTACCCCATAAATTTATACAAATTTTAAAGAGTAAAAAAATGAAAATTAATCTGATTGTAAATTGTTGCTTGGGTTAGAGGGAAGAAATTCATTTTTTTTTTTTTTGGTCTTTAGTATAGTCATAGAAGGATTTGAACAAGGCAGAGTTATGTGAAAGTAAAAGAATAAGTACATTTACTATAGTCCACTTTTGTAAAGCAGATAAAGTAATCCTTATACTATTAATCATAGAGCTGTTTCAATGAGACAGTCACATTTTGTTGAGTATCTGTGAATGTTTGCGTAAGAAAATTTTGGTGACCATAGTTATGATCTTTTAGTCAAATAGTTAGTCATGTAGTTATATCTTCTAATAGCCCAGCAGTCAACTTGGAATGAACTACAATGGGTCCTCAGGAGAAGCCACACAGAATTTAAAATTCTGTCATTGATTCAACTCTATTAGCTCTTCTTTATTCATGGGAGATCAAAGCTTTCTATAAAAATCTAATTTCTTTATTATTAAAAATTAATTAATAATGCCTCAATAGAGGGTTTAATTCTGCATTTCATTTTAGCTTTGGGCTTATTTCAATCTTCTTCATGATAAGGCGGAGGCACATCTTTATCTTTACTTATTTCCTGTGAAAGATTTATGTAACTCAGGTACCAAAATATCTAGAACACCTGCAGAAATCTGGAAACTTTATAATATTAATTGGCAATATGCTACACCACCAGAGAAGCACATCAGATGGAGCTCTTAAAAAGAAATATTAAAAGTTCCTTCCTTCTACTTTTCTTGAAAACAGCTTTTTAAAAAGTGAAATGCTGTGGATTGAGATGTGGGAGGAATTGGGGGGAATTGGAGAAGACATTTTAATGTGGAAAAAAGCTTTAGAGAAAAATTTATTCTTTTGAGCTTTTCTTGTTATATTGTGTAATCTGTTCCCATGATGCTAGTGGGCATAATAATCAGCGAAATTTCCTATGAATGCAACTCTCTCTTTCTTATGTCATCCTGGTATATCAAGGAAGCTGTATCTATCAAAGGAGTTTCTGGGAGGAATATGAAAAAGGACTTTGCAATCTGATGACAAAATGACGCTACATTTTGGACAAGTTATGGAGAAAATGTGATAATATTTAAACTGGGTGTGGTTTACTGTACTATTGTGGATGAAAATACTAACAATTCATTTAATTCATATTTAGTTCACTATTCATATTTGTATATTATATTAGGATTTTGATGAATGAAGAGATCATTTAATATTATCCAGAATTCTGCAAACCCAATACAGTTTGGGTATGTTGTAGATGGTCAGAATTACTGACTGTTAAATGAACGAGTCACTGAAGGCAACAAAGTAATTTTATATACAGAATAAAGTTCAGCAATTTTTAAGGCATAGCTTTTGTACTATTTTCCTGCTCTTATGTAGAACATAGCTTTAGAAGACCCACAAAATACAATGAGGGGAAATTCTCTTGCAAAAATTATCCCATTTATTAGAATCTGGACACATCCTTGACCAGACCATTTCCACCACAAATAAATTCTAGCATAATTATTCTGGAGTCAACTTTAAGGAATGTGGAGAATGTAGCCATTCAGAGGTAGAACAGGTTTTATGGTATCCTCTCCCCTTATTCTGAGGTGTCATATGAATCATATTTTTAGCTTCCATGAAATGAAGTCTTCCCACTTATACATATGATGAAGGTATATGCAACTATTTGTATGTTGACTTTTGTCTGCATCTTTTAGTGGTTCAGAGATGTTTTATTTTGGAAAGACTCTATCATTATTTTCACTTGTGTAATATTATGTGTATGTGAGTGTGTAGGGACTGGGTTTCTGATCTCAGAAATTCTTTGCTGTGCTGCCTTATTTTTCCCTTTTTGCAGTCTCACATGGCTTACAAATCCTTTTCTTACATGTTTTGTTTACCTGTTTGAAGTAGAATATCAACAAAAGGCATTCAAAAGCACTATCAATAAAATATTATAAAATAGCTTTAAATATTCAATTTAGTATGGAGTTTGCAGAGAAGTGAACACCTGATTTCCATTCTCTTTAAAAAATGGAATACTCTTGAGTTTGACTGTAGCAGAAAAACTTTATAAGATAGAAAAAAATTAGAGACATTTTTTATCACTTGTATTTTTCTTATCCTTGACCCATCCTTCCAGAACAAATATGATACAATATTGTCTTATTGGTGATGTTTGTTCCTAATTGAAATATATAATTGTATTATGGTAGCATTTAGACTTTTATTTATTTATTTATATTTCAGAATTTTATGGGGGTACATATATTTTGGTTACATAATTTGCTTTTGTACAGTTTGAGTCAAAGTTATAAGTGTGCCCTTCAGTCAGTTAGTGTGCATTGTACCCATCAGATGTGAATTCACCCAATCCCCCTCCCCCTCCCACCTACTTGATTTCCCTTGAATTTTACTTCCATATGTGCACATAAGTGTTGATCGATTAGTTCCAATTTAGTATTGAGTACACCTGGTGTTTGTTTTTCCATTCTTGTGATACTTCACTAAGAAAAATGGCCTCCAGTTCCATCCAGGTTGTTACAAAAGATACTAGATCACCATTTTTTTTTATGGCTGAGTAGTGCTCCATGGTATACATATACCACATTTTATTAATCCACTCATGCATTGATGGGCACTTGGGTTGATTCCACATCTTTGCAATTGTGAATTGTGCTGCTATAAACATTCGAGTGCAAGTGTCTTTTTTATGAAACGTCTTTTTTTCCTTTGGGTAAATACTCAGTAGTGGCATTGCTGGATCAAATGGTAGGCCTACTTTTAGTTCTTTGAGGTATCTCCATACTACTTTCTATAGAGGTTGTACTATTTTGCAGTCCCACGAACAGTGTGTAAGTCTTTCTTTCTCTCTGCATCTTCACCAGCATCTGTTGTTTTGGGACTTTTTGATAAAAGCCATTCTCGCTGGAGTTAGGTGGTATGTCATTATGGTTTTGATTTGCATTTCCCTGATTATTAGAGACAATGAGCATTTTTTCATGTATTTGTTGGTCATGAGTCTATCTTCTTATGAAAAGTTTCTGTTCATGTCCTTTCCCACTTTTTAATGGGGCTGCTAATTTTTTCTTATTGATTTGCTTGAGTTGCTTGTAGATTCTAGTTATCATCCATCTATTGGATGTATAGCATGCAAATATTTTCTCCCATTCTGAAGGTTGTCTGTTTGCTCTATTGATCGTGTTTTTGGCTCTGCAAAGGCTTTTTAATTTGGTCAGGTCCCATTTATTTATTTTTGTTGTTGCTGTGATTGCTTTTGGGGTCTTCTTCATAAATTCTTTACCTAGGCTGACATCTATAAGAGATTTTTCAACATTTTCTTCTAGAATTCTTATAGTTTCATGGCTTAGGTGTAAGTCTGTTATCCATCACGAATTAATTTTTGTGAGAGGTGAGACGTGTGGATCCTGTTTCAGCTGTCTACATGTGGCTATCCAATTTTCCCAGAACAATTTACTGAATAGGGATTCCTTACCACAGTGTACATTTTTTTCTGGTTTGTCAAAGATCAGAGGTCCCACTATTGCTCTTTGCAGATGATATGATATTATATATAGAAAACCCCAAAGATTAAATCAAGAGACTCCTGGAATTGATAAGTGAATTCAGCAAAGTCTTAGGCTACAAAATCAATAGTTTTCATATATGCCAATAACAGTTAAGCTGAGAATGAAATCAAAGATGCAATACTTTACACATTACTTGGGAGTAAAATTATTCATAGTTTTTCCTAAATGTGACATTTTCTATCAAATGACCTAAAATATTTCTAATATCTCCATGACTATTTTATTCCATTCTCATTGTATACTGGATTGTTGCAGGTGGCTGTGGAATGATTTTGCATCTGTGTCAGTAGATGAATGAAAATTGGACCAGAGGAAAGGGAGGGACTAATGAGCAAAAACATTTGAAAACAAAGATTAAGATTGCTTAGCAAGAATCAAAGGCAATAATAATTTTCAAAAGCCACATTTCAACAAGAGAGATTTGAAGGCTGGAAAGGATGCACTGGTCATATAGTAATGGAAAATGCGGAAAACTTCATAATTTTTATGGTTGGATTTTTCTTTTTGAATAATGGGTAGTGATAGCAAAGCATTCTTTCTAATAAAATGGAAATAACAATTTTCTTTAAATTTTCTTCCAATTCTAGTGAAATTTTTAATTGTAGCCAAAAAACTTAACTAGATATTTATGCCCCATCCTTCACCATCTAATTTTAATCCCTGACCACAAAAAATGGTCTACCCAAAAATGTGTGCACAGAGAGAGACTCATATTGAGATAGAGAAATCCAATAGATTAGTCTCTAGGAAATAGCCCATGCATACACCATCTAGTCTCTGTTCTGGAGATGTGTGTAGTTTATCAGGCCTCAGCAGGTGGGACCTCACCACCTAGGTGTGAGTGGTGAGCCAGTAGGCAAGATGTTCTACACTCTCATAAGTTCCCATTCTGTTCTGAGTGAGGGGTTATTTCACATTAAAACTATAACAGTACACTGCCTATGATTAGACCATTGGCTTGAAAATATTAATTATGGTTAGTATTATTTATTTCTACTCTAAATTCCTTTAACTTTTTTGCTTGATAGTATTTGTTTTATATAAAATAGGTAAGTAATCAATTTATATTATAGTATTTTGAGGCTGGGTATGGTGGCTCACTCCTGTAATCCTAGCATTTTTGGAGGCTGAGGAGGGATAATTGCTTCAGCCCAGGTGTTTGAGACCAGCCTGGGAAACACAGCAAGGCCCCATCTGTAGAAAAAAATTAAAAAAATTAGCTGGTCTTAGTGGTATGCACCTAGTCCTAGATACTCGGGAGGCTGAGGCAGGAGGATAACTTGAGTCCAGGAGTTTGAGGTTACAATGAGCTATGATCGCATCACTGCACTCCAGCCTGGGTGACAGGGCGAGACCCTGTCTCAAACAAAACATAACAAAAAACATTATAGAATTTTAAAATGACTTTTAAGAATGCATATCCAAGTTCTATTTTAGTGGTCTTTCATGATCACTGCTGTGGTTATCTTTATGAAATTATAGTCTCTAGGTGGCAGCATTTCAAGGTTTTAAAATACATATTTTAAAATATACAAAATGTGGCTAGTGATGATTTGGGGGAAGCTTGGTCAGACTGCCTAATTTGCTGAGAAAAATCAAGGACTTGTCGAATTTTCAGGACATATTTGTCATTCATAGAAACAAAATTGGCAGGAAAACAACTGTCTGCCCACAAAATATAATAAAACAAGACTGTGTTTTTGTTCAAAGCTGGGCCTCCCAAGGATCAGCAGTGTGAGTCTCCATATACCACCTTCTCTAGAGTGCTGGTAGAAAGAAAACCCTCTCCAGTCATTTTGTTCCCCAAAATGTGTGAGCGCAAAGCTCCCTGCTGCAGCTATCTGTATGGGTCCCTAAACAGTCTAGCGAAGGGACTTGGCCTTGGGCTGCACACCCAGGACAATACTAAAATTGGATGCCTATCATTATAACCAACATTTATTGACTGCTTATTATATGCCAGCTTCAATCTACTTACTTCACATAAATTTATGGATTTATTCCTCACAATAACCCTAACAGGAAGCCTCTGCTATTCTCCAATTTGCAGATGAAGTACTGAGGCACAGTGACTTTGCCTAAGGTAACACAGCTAGCAAGTGGCAGAACTGGGATTTGAACTCAGCCAGTCCTGCTCTTAGCTACCACTCTAGACTGGATAGTGCTAGCCAGGGAAAAGGCCTGGATAGAGACAGAAAAGTTCAGCAGCTGGTATAGTGGGGCTTTCTTGCCCTTAGGGGAGAAATAGCTTTATGCCCAAGGCTTGACAGAGTATTATTCTGAAGGTTTTGAGACTACTTTTTGACCTGGGACTTCAATTCAGCTCAGTACACATTAATTGAGTGCCTCTCATGATCTAGGAATCATGCAAGGTGCGAGGCACAGAAAGACAGGTAAGATACAGATAAGACTCTACACTAAATCTTAGAAAGATGTTCTTTATTTTATAAATGTTCTCAGATGGCAATTCTTTATCAAACTTGAAGTAGCAGACTGACCCAGTGAAAATGCAAAGCTCCAAATGAATGCTTGTTCTGTACTAGAGGTCAGCTTTCCTTTTTGATCCCTCTCAAGTCTTTCAATGAATTACAACAGATGTCAGTATCAGGTAAGTCTGATTCATAGTGTCTTCTCTGGCTATCTGCAGCAGACCATCATTGCTTAAAGCTGCTTATTACCCTACTGGCTTACTGATGAGCCACTCAGACCAAAAACATGCAATAACTTTAATTGAAGAAAAAGAGTAAACTTTCTTCTTCTATCCCTGTATTTTAGATTATTTTTGACTCCTAACTTGTTCTCTAAAATAGCAAATAATCATACAGAAAAAGCTATCATCTGATAAATAGTCATGCAATAAAAAAAAAGACATAGCAAAACTACTTCCCTGGCAATGAAGGCATCACCCGAAATAATATTTAGTATCAAATTCTATAAATTACATATAATAAATGAATGGAAACCTAATATTTTGACTGTTTAGTAGGAACTACGACTCTTGATCCTGTGATTATTTTCTATAAGTGACTTAGAGCAATTAATTAGGAAGCTCAGAAATTAGAAAACGTGAAAAGAGGGTACTTGCACTTCTCAAATAATTTGTTTACAAGATGGACTTCAAAAGGCTTATTAGTTCCATTTCTCTAAAACCCATAGTTAAGTGGCATCCTTATTGGTAAATATTTTTGGGGGCCATGCTATTGGTGGCAACCCAACTATTTCATCATCATCATCATCATAATAATAACATTAATTGAATCAGGCCCTAAGCTGTGTTTAACATGCATCATCTCATTTAATCCTCCCAAACATCCATTTTACATACAAGGAAACCAAAGCTCAGAGAGATTACTTGTCCAGGGTTACATAGTTAGTTGCGGTAGAGTAGGGCTACGGACCTGGGAGCCTTGTATAACAAGCCCATGCCCATGCCTACCTTCTTATACTCTCTGACAAAGTCAGTTTACATTTACTCACTGACCATAGTTACCCATTCATCATATTGCAGCTGTAAGCCTATCTTGACTCTCTACATTTTTGTGGATTTATTGTGAAAAATAAATTCGTTTTCCAATTATATACTCTCACTATTCCAAATACCTTTTCATTTTATAACTTGTCAGAGTTGTCATTTTATAATCATTTGTGTGGTGATTTCATTAGTGTCAGTATTAGTTATCTATTGGTGTAGCAAATTAATCCAAAATTTTGTGGCTTAAAGCAATAATAATCACTTATTCTCTCTGATGGTTTCTCTGGGTCAGGAATTTCAGACAGGGCACAGCAAGGATGCCTTGTTTCTACTCCATGATGTTTGAATCCTCAGCTGGGGCTGGAATCATCTGGAGGTGCTCACTCAAGTGTCTGGCAGTTGATATTGGCTGTTAGCTGAGCATATAGAAGGGGCTTTGGTTGGAATATCTATACGTAGCCTCACCATTGGTCCTGGGCTTTCTCACAACATGATGGCTGGTTACAAGGGCAAATATCCACGTGCACGAGTGAGAGAGAGAGAGCACACCCATGCAGAATCAGCATTACCTTTTTTGGGAGGGGAGAGGACAGTTTTATTGAGGTCTAATTTACGTATTGCATAATTCACTCATTTTAAGTGTGATGTACAGTTCGATGTTTTTCAGTAAACGTATACAGTTGTGTGACTTTCACCACAACCAAATTTAGAAAACTTCCATCAACCCAAAAAGTTCTGTGATGCTCATTTGTAGTCAATCCAGCTTCAGGTGACCACTGATGAGCTCTATTTTTTTGCCTTTTCTAGAAATTTCATATACATTGAATGTTACAATATATAGTCTTTGGTGAATAGCTTCTTTCACTTAGCATAATGTTTCTGAGGTTCATCTCTGTTGTTAATTTTCTCAGTAGTTTGTTGCATTTTATTGCTGAATAGTATTTCATTGTGTAGATTTATCACACTGGGTCTATCCGTCTATCATTTGATGGACATTTATTTTTTCTTTTCCCAGTTTCTGGCTAGTATCAATAATGCTGCTATGAACACTCATGAATAAATATTTGAATAGATATATATTTTAAAATTTCTCTTGTAGAGATATCTGGGAGTAGAACCCCAGTTTGATATGCCCAATATCTTTTAGCTAGAAATTTCCTTTGAGTTTATTGGAAATAAGGGTGTAAGTAGAAAATTTAGTATTATATTTTAATTTATTAGACTATTTCTGTGAAACTAGTATTTGAGTTCTCACTTGTGCCAGATGTGATTTTATCCATGTAACTTTGGTAAGCTGGCACACATGTTCTTTGCAGTTATTTTCTTTGCTATTGAAATCTGCTGTTGACTCATCTGTAGATTTTCTATTGCATGGTTGTCACATTTTTTCACCTTTCATTTATGAATGCTGACTCTTAACTCTCTGTCTTGTCTTAGCACAGAGATTCTACATTTTCCCTTGCTCTTGGGTACTTGCTTTTATTCATGGCCATGTGTTGGCCTCCGGCTTTTGGGTACTTTCCTGTTCGTAATACCTGTCCCACACTGAAACTAGTGCTCTGATTTATCTCTAGGGTCTGTTCATTTTTTGGGTATAGCACATTCCCTTCTTTGTTTGATACCCTACATTCTAGGCTATCTTTGTCCTTTTCACTCTTTGCTTTCATTCCTGCTTCCTTTATAGCTCAAGTCCTAGCTTTTGTTATTAAGGCCTATAAAAAGGGGCATGTATATAGGAAGATAAAAGCATGAGTATATTTCAAAGTCTATACCACTGGCATTAATATGAATGGATATGTAGTTAAATAAAATATCTACTATAGACAGGAATAAGATAATTAGGAATAATGATAAAGTGAAGACAAGTAGGTGTTCTTGAGGTATTCCATAAGTCATTTTGACATCTCTGACTATGGTGCCTTATTGAAAATGGGGTCCTTGATTGGAGAAAAAGCATTTTGGGTTTCTGGGCAACCCCCCCCCCCACCCCTCTCGCCCCTCTCCACATACTCTGTATGTTTGTCAGGAACTTTCTTTACACATGTGACTAACCCACAAGTAGACATATAAAATAACTGATAAATGTTGCTTCTGTTGTGGTAGAGCAAGGAGTTCTGTAGACACTATTGAACAGCTGCCCTACTTTACTTCCACTTCATTGCAAATAAAACTCTGATTTTGTTCAACTGAAATGTGAGCAGGGAATAAATTTATACCCCCTAGCTCCAGGGAATAAATCACAAAGTGAAACCCACACTCTTCCTTCATTTCTTGGGAGATATGGTATAAGGACAAGAAGCTTGGAGGTGCTGCAGCTACTTTGTGACAAAGAGGGGAAGGCCAACAAAGTAGCAGGGAAGCCAACCTAGGGCCCTGATATTTTTGAGCAGCTAAAGCATCCAACTCTGAAATTTTTGCTTCAAGGAGTCCTGCTAAGTGACATACTAAAATGTTCTGAATGTTCAAGCCACTTTAATTCACATATTGTATTACTTGAAGCAGAATTCTTCCTAAATGACATAATTCCTAACTGTGAAAAGAACAAATCATATTTATTCCTATTGGCAACAGGATAAAAGTATACAACTATTTACTATCATTAACAGTCTTGCTAACTGTGAATTATTCCTAAGGTTATTGTAATTTATAGTTTTTCTTTTGGAAAGTCAGTAACAGTGTTTGCAACTTCTGTGCACCTTAGGCCATAAAGACTGTGTATTAAAGAAATATTAAATTAAGATTATAACTAAAAATAGTTTATCCAAGTTTTGAAATTTATGCTTTTAGGTATTGGAGAAGATAGAAAGCTCTGAAGATCTAAGTAGGTGATTTCGGAAACAGAAAAGCTGGGAATTGGAAATCACAGAATATCTGTGTATGAGAAGCATAGACGGCTGGGCTAGGGATCATTTGGTACTACCGAATTGTGTGCAGGACTCCCACTGGAGTCAATCAGAGTCATACGCAAAAATCAGTGGTAGATCTTACCCTGAAACTGTAAATGAGGAAAGCTGAAAAATCTGAACTATTTTTTTATAAATGTCTGGGAGCGCAGCAGCCTCTGGGGAGGTCAGATGCTTGATGGAAACAAATGTGCTTGAGACGCTAATATTGCTGGATAAATTAACAAGAAAGTGAGAATCCCTTCCACTGTCTTTCTTTAAACTTGGAATGATTTGTTATTTTTTAAAAAGCCCTTCAGCAGTTCTTCAACTACTATTTTTTCCAGATGGTTGAGTATTTTAATGAATAATACTCAGTCTTTGAAGAAATGGTATGAAATTAGACTTTTTTTCTTTCCGATAGTCTTAGAAATAAATTCCTTTCCTTTCAGGCCTAAACCGAAACTGTAGGCCAGAGGGTAAATTCTGTGCACACTTGTGTCTGGAATGGGAGGTATTAGTTGGACGTGCACTGTATCAGTCACTTTATGAGGAGTCTCCTTGACTACCAGGAAAGGCGTGAAGAAGGGAGGGTGGAGCACTGGCAATGTCAACTGTCAAAAGTCCATTTTCAAAGTATTTTGTCATGGGGGTTCAAGGGAATAATTAAAAATCTTCTAAGTCCTGATGTGATTCTATAATCTAAGCAGAAGTTATGATTTATTACAAAGAATAACTCTTTAATTGACTAGGTATTTGAAGATCCAATAAACAGGATCTTGCTTAAAGTTAGTGTTGATTACTAGCCTTTCTCATCAGTTGCAATCAGACTAGGAATTTTTAAACATCTTGATTTTTATTCTTTAATATGAAAATTTTCATGAGCTTTACCAGGCCAGTTCTATAATTTATAATCTCATCATTCATGGGAGTAAGTGGTTACTGTATTTTTGTCTCTTTCTTGTGGGATAGTTTTCATCATTTCTATTAGAATTTTATCACTCTATAGCATATATTAAGTTGGTATCAAAGATTTACATTATGCATCATTTTAGGATCTGCAGTATGAGATCTAAGGCAATTTTGATAAAAAGTAATAGTATTGAAAATAATATAAAAGTTTTTTGTTCATGTGATAATTCTAAGAGATGCTTAGTGGATAAGACCAAAGGTGTAGACAGTCTAATGTTTGTAGATGGAGCTATCAAGAGATTTGTAGATCGTGTGATTTCCACAGTATTGTGTGGAATTTCGGACTTTGGAGATCATGTATTCAACTCTCTCTCTTACGTCTGAGGGACTGAAGGAGCCCTGAAGAGGTCCATTATCTTGTCCAGGGCTGTACATTGGGTGAATAAAACAGGAAGAGATCCCACATCTTCTGACCCCTGTCCAACCTTCTTTAGACTACATCATAATATCAACCTCAAATAGCACTAAATTTTCTTCATAGTCCATTAAGGGTCTATCATTTTATAGTTTAGTTATCTAAAGGCCTATTTTTCAAGGACATTTGCAGGAGTACAGATTCAATTAAATCAACACATCAGTACACAAAATTTGCATTCGTTATTTTTGTCCTAGAACAATCTCTCTAAAATTTCAAGCTCACTCTGGTTCCAGTGTTTTGGGATTTAGTAAATTATTGTGCAGTATCCTTATACTCTTCATAATATAGCTTCTCTGGGTTTCAATGGGCTCATCACAAAATGAGGGTGTTGCTGTAAGTGATCTCTAAGGTCCAGCCTTAGAATTCTATTAATCTGTATATAATTTCCACTTATTCTTTGGATGAACTCTCCCTGGTTTTAGTATTTTATTGTGTTTCTTGTATTGGGAATAAAAGCTTTCTTCGTGTATGCCAAAATAATTTTAGACATGTTATGGTTAGAAATATTTCTTGGCTAGTGTCTGCTTCATCCCTGAATTAAATTGAGGTTTAAGACTGATCCGTAGGGTAAAACCTCTATAGCCTTTTAGAATGCTGAGGAGTCTGGATTAGAAGTAAGGTCCCTGGGCTAGCCTTTGTCTTCCACGCTCTTTAATGCAAGTTTTTCTTTTTTTCTTTCTCAGTCCATAGATTCTCAAGTGCCAGAGATGCAGGGCCATTCCTTATTCTACCTCCTCCCACACCCCCACCTGTCTATACGTACTGAACTAATACCCTGGGGCAGGTAAGCCAAGGCCCCTCTCCAAAGTTCCTAGGACCTTAAAGTCCTCTGTTGCCCTGAGCTCTTAGACACATCAGGGGTACCAGCTAGTAGTTCAGAGACTTCTCAGACTGTGGTGATGAGCCTGCACTGACGGAATATGAACATAAATAATAGTAACTCTTAGGTGTGGGGTGGGGGTCAGTGGTTCAGGAACTCCAGGCCCTGGTTTTCCTAATGTGTCAGTGACAGTGTGAGGGTGATTATACTCATGATGATAGTGAAGAGAACCAAGTAGTAAATGCCTTGGGGAAAACTTGAACTCTGTGCTGATAATAGATATAACATAAGGAGGGGAAATTCAAATTTTAATTTGGCTATGAAAAAAATCCTAACTTTTTTCACAGTGCTTTTGTGACCTAATTTTAACCTAGGTTTATTTATTAAGCAGCAAACTAACAATTATTCATACACCTAAATATGTCACATGAATTCTGTTTAAGTTTTATTGATTCCAATATTTAATTTTTGTCTTATACTCTCAGTGTTCATATAATCTAGTCCCATACTCATGCAATGGAATTATTGTTTCAGATCTTAAAAAAAATTAGATTGCCTCCTGACTTTGTTAATTTTGACCTTAAAGGATTTGTGTGAATGTTAATGAACTATTGGGTACACACAGGCAGATCTTGAGAAGCACTTTGGAACAGAGAGACTTATATTAAACATTTATTCCTTGAGCAAATTTTTAAAAATAACATTTCTTGTTTGTTCCTGCATGTTTATTGATAAAGTAATGGAAATAAAGAAAAATTTAATATATGAAATACTTATTTATGCATAATCACACTATTGGAAGATAAGCACTGGTAATATATCAGTGTAAACTTTATGATTTTTTACACACACACACTTTTTTTGGATGCAAAATTCCTCTCAACAGTCTATTTCTTTTGTTTCTACTTTAAAATACTAACTTTTCTGGTTTCAGTACATTCATCAATAAATGAAGGAGTTGTCATAATTGGTCTCCCAGTTCCAGCTCTCCACCCCCAATTCTATGAGTCCCTGTTAAATTTTCAGTTATTCTTTGGATAAAACTCTTACACATCAATATAGAAATTCTTTTTAATTCACCATTTCATACCTAACAATGTTTTGTGAAATTTTCCATGTCATTAAATATTACTCAATAATATGATTTTAATGGCTTTACATTATTCTATTATATGATTATATATCATAATGTTTTTATGAAATTTTTTAAGGGTTATTTTTTCTAATTTCCCACTATTATATTTTATGCTGTTTTTGTCTTTGTACATAAACCCTTATATAGGAGGCCTGTCTGGAAAGTATCCAGCCATGTAAACTTTCTCATCATATTAAGAGTGGCTGGATACTTTCTGGGCAGACCTCATATATCTGATGATTTGTGTGTAATATAATAAATTCCTAAGTCTGTAACTTATAGGTCAAATGATTTCCAAAATTTAAGTGTTTCATAAATATAGTGAAAAATGACCCCCAGAAATGATGTGGCAGCTTATATTCTCCTGAATTTTAGCTTAGTATATTATTATTTGAAATACTTATTAATCAAGTTTAATATGATAGCATAATGTTTTAATTTGCATTCCTTTATTTACTAATTTTTTCATATATTTATTGATCACTTGTATTATTTTACACATTTTTGGGATTATTCATGTACTGTATTGATTATTTCACATATTAACATTTTGTCGTAAGTATTACACATTTATTTTTCTTAGTTTGTTCCTTGACAAACTAGCCGTATGATCTTGGACAAGATGGTTATTCCGCCTGTGCCTCGGTATCTTTAAAGCAGGACTCACTAATCTAGTCCATCTCTTGAGTTAATGTGTTGGGGACTGAGTGGGATTGTGACTTTTTATTGGGGCGACCACCCTCAGCTTCCTTCTCTTCCATTGTTACTTTTTATCTGGTTGTAGATGTTAAGCAGCACCATTGTTGGCCACACGTCTTTTCCTCTTTGAGGTACCAAGTTCTGTTAACAACTCCCTACGGGTCAAATCCTCTGGGTTACCCTTCCGACCTTGCCTTAAGGTAATTGTGTCCTCCTGGCTTCCGGCTAAGTATCACCGCCTGAACTCCCGTCTCTTATTTCAGGGTCCTCTCATCCCCACAGACGTGAATGAACTAGCTCTATGGCCCCCTCTCCCACAGTCAGCCCTAGCCCATGAAGGCGGCCACCACGGAACTTCTTAATGGTGCCGGTGCCCCTCTCACCAGTGTGTTCTTGAGGGACCCGCTGAACGGTGTGTTGCTTGGTGTCCCATTTTTCCAGTGAAACACAATCCTCTGATCAGTGTTCTAATCTTACCTAATATGTCTAGTTTAGCATGCCCCCTTCTCTCGGTCCCTTTCTTCTTTCCTCAAACACCTGGTAGGCAACTCCAACATTTCCGCCTCACTCGGCATGGGCCATCACTTTCCTCAGGCTTCCAAGAGCCACTCTGGCAACAAGTGGAACCCACTTCCTGAAGTTCCTGCCAGGTTGTCAAATCTCATGCCCTGAGAAAGTGACCCAAGTCAATAAATCCTTGTTTATTCAGTATTACATGCCAGCCCTCTTGATCAAGCCCTCTTTAAATGCAATACCAGAGGTACTCTTCTGGTTCTTGCTCATGTAAGATAGATAATTCTTGTAGCCTTTTTGGTGTATAGTGTATTTCCTTCCTTGTCAGGCTCAACATGTGCCCATGCAGGTTATGCTGAAATTTAACCCTAGTTTTCAGGCTGCCAGCTAGGAGAGAAAGTGGGACAGCTCCCAAGAGGGGTACCTATTGCTTTATGTGGTTAAGGCCTCTGCAGCATCTCTAGTCTCATTATCACATGGTTTTCTACCCAGGGCCTTGACCCTAGGGCAACAGACATTCTTTGACTGAGTATTTAATAATCTGTGGAGCTCTGTGACTTAACTTTCATATCTTCAATCTGCTGCTCACTGGTGTCTTCTCTTTCATTTTGTAAGCTATTAAACAAGCTGCTGGCTCTCACACTTAGCCCTTAACTGCTTAACAGCCCTCAGTTTCTTGTTATTCTTCTGTAGTTACCAACACAATTTAGCAGGAACCTACCAACTCTGCTGTCTTTGCAGGTATTGCTGCCCTTTGTCTTCCAAATGCCTTCCCAAGTCACCATTGATGACCTTTAGCAATTGGGCTGCCCGGTGCCAGAGATTGTCCTGCCCTTATTCCATTCAGGATGGTATCCTCTTAACTAGGCAGCAAGTGAACTAGTCCCCACACCCCATCTTACTGCGTCTTTTCCTGGAGCACAAATGGCACCATTTTTGTTAGTTTAGGTTCTCAAGAAGCAGGCACCAAGACAGAATTAGATTGTGTATTAGTTTCCTATGGCTGCTCTAACTAAGTACCAAAAATTTAGTAATTTCAAACAACACACATCTTTTCTGTCTCAGTTCTGGAAACCAGAAGTTCTGAAATCAGTTTCACTGGCTGAAATAAGGGCGTCAGAAGCCAGCACTCCCTCTGGGGGCTGTGGGGAGGGAATCTGCTCCTTGCCTCCTCCAGCTTCTGGTGGCTGCTGCTGGCATTCCTTTGTATCACCAGCATCTTCAAATCTCTCTCTCTCCCCCACACACTCCTTCCCTTCTAGTCTTCACATTGACTTCTTCGTTTGTATTTATGTCAAATCTCCCTCTGCTGCTGTCTTACAAGGGCACTTATGATAGCATTTAGGGCCCAGATGGATAATCCAGGATAATCTTATTTCAAGATCCTTAACTAATCACATATATAAAGACCCTTTTCCCAGATAAGGTATATTTACAGGTTCTAAGGATTATGACCTGATATCTTCAGAGGCCACATTTTAGACTACTGCAACATGCAAGAGAATTTATTGGTGGAAATAGTTCTGAAAAAGGGAAGGGAACTAGAGAAGATGGGGAAAACCTTCAATACAGTTCTGACATCTCTGAAACAGAGCAAAAAGGAAAGGGCAATGTGCATAAAGAGTTTCAGACTGAAATGCAATTCCAGAAAAGTTTTGCCCAGGCTGATGGAGAGTCTTTGAGCCAAAGTACTCCTTTTAAAAAGTCCTATGTCTTCAGGAATGGGTCTGCATCAGTAAGCCCACTGTGTACAGTCATGGGCTCAGTGCAGACCATAGGAACTGTGGCCTGGGCAGGATGTGGTGGTGGATTCAGAGGGGCAAGAGCTTGAGCCATCAGTCGTTCGTGCTTCCCACAGCAGGAAAGCCAAGCAAAGCATTTTCATGGCCATCACATCCATCCACGTCCCTCTCCCTCAGATCTTGTTGCCACCAATCTTCACATTTCTAAAGGTCTCTGACAAGCTGTCTAACCCATTAGCCATTAACCAATAATTAGTTTAGATTTGTACCTTTCTTATCTTTCATTTTACAAAAGGTGGAGCCTAGATTGTTGACTGAAGTTCTGCTCAGTGGATATCCCTTCAGTACGTCTTTCATGGACTCCCCAAAGTGGGACTATGATAAAACAGTGTTCTGCTCTTGGATGGTGACAGAATACCTTGTATATTTATCCATAAGCAAGGCCTGTGCTTTTTTCTCCTTTATCAACCTTTTATAAGAAACTGCCTATGAGTCCATAGGTGTTGGTGAGGGAGAGGCATCAAGGCAGTCAGAGTAGGTCTGAAGGGGTCTGATTACTGGCTCACATGATTTACTTATGCTGTCTAGACCACCTTGAGCCTGGTCCTGAGTGTACCATCTCAATTTAAGTGTGGAATGCTGCTGCTCATGTCCAACTTTATAATTAGTCATATTATTAATAAACAAGATCCAGTTCATGATGGGCAGCCCTGGTTACATAGTCACATGATATCTCGTGCCTCTGCCAGACCCAGTTCCAAGCTGAGAGCTGCTTTTCAAAAGAAGGATAGTTATTGGAAGAAGATAGCATTTCCTTTCCCCCAAATCCTAAGAGTCTGTGTCGTGAATCTTCTATTAAAACTTCTGCCTATCAAATGAACTTCAAGTATCATCCAATCTGCTTGGTCATAAAGCCTAAATTCCAGGGCAACTCACACCACAGTTTATGCCCAACCTTGAGCCTTCTCTTACTCTGGAACCTACTCGAAACTCACAGCTTTACATATTACCTTGGTCATGGGTTAGGATAGTGCACCAAATATGGTATATATTTGCTCTAAAATCTAAAAAGATCTACCAAGCACTGTTCCACTTTCTTCATGGTGGGAATGTCAAGTGCAGCCAACTCTGCTCTCACTTTAGAGGGGCTATCCTGCACTACCACAGACCACCACTCCTCTACAAACTTCATCTATGTGCAGGTCTCCGAACTTTTATGGAGTTTATCTCACCTCACTCTGGCATGCATGTGCCTTTTGAAAGCATCTATTTTTGCTACTTCCTGATCACCAGGTCCAATTAGCATATTCCCATCAATGTAATGAACCAGCATGATACTCTGTGGAATATCAAGGCAATCAAGGTCCCTCTAGGATATATTAAAGGACTGAAAGTCAGAGAGCTGACATAGCTCTGAGTTAAAAGAGTGAAGGTGAATCACTTCTAATTTTCTCAATTGCCTGGTATAGAAAAGGAAATGTTTGCTGGGTCAATGACTGTATAAGAGGTGCCAAGGGCTGTGATGATTTGCTCCAGTAATGATACCACATTTGGAATAGCAGCTGCAGTTGGTGTCACAACCTAAGTTTTTGATAATGCATAGGCATCCCTGAACATGCATCTAACTTTTGCACCAACTACATAGAGGAGCAAAAAGAGGATATGATAGAAATCATCACCTCTGCATCTTTCATGTCTTTGATGGTGGCATTAATCTCTGCAATGCCCAGGGATGGATGTAATACTGCTTTCAATGGGGTGAAGGGTGGGGTGGGAGAAGGTGCAGAGAGGGATAAATGGGGCATCTTGCCATAATAGCCCCTACACCATGGGTTACAGAACCAATGTGCAGACACCACCAGTTTCTGAGGGAATAACCACAGAAGGGATCTGCAGTCCCAGTGGATCTACTATGAGATGGACTAGAACCAAGACTTCATCTCTCACCTGACCTCCACAAGCCTCTCTCTGCTGTTTGAACAGGTAGCATTTCTGGTTTCTGTGGATCCACATGAGTTCATAGTAGTATATTTTAACATCTGAATGTCTATTTCCCTTTCCTTGGTGCACAGTCTTTCTGGTACATAAACATTTGTCCCTCTAGGGAAGGCTTGGAGGAAGAGTGTTACTAAACATTTGTGGCCTTGTGCAGGGTCTTCCCCAGGTTCTCCAATTCAGCAACTCTGGGTCTGAAAACTGGCTTTAGTTTGGGAACTGGATAAATCGTCTTGCATCTCCATTCCAGAGACTCACATCAAATTTCTGCCACTAGACCTAGAATTTTTTTCATGTATGCATCAAGCAGTATTTTAATAGCTGCCCATTTATTTTATTCCTAGGGGTCTTCATACTCAATTAGCCACCACCAGAGATCCCTTTAGGTTAAAATACTTTGATTACTGCTCCACCCCATTGGCTTATTATGGTAATTGTACACAGCTTGTCTCTGGTGATTAAACACTGCCACCTGGTCTTTATCCATCTGGAAATGAAACCAGGGAGCTGAATTTTATGATGGCATCTGCAACCATCACCTCTAGCCTATAGAGAACAGCCACCATAGAGCTTTTTAAGGATGTTGGTCTTTCTCACACTAGTGCATTTCCTAATACCTTTATGAAGGAGATGTCCTCTGGGCTACCAAGAGGAATGGCTAGCGGTGGCTAAGCAGACTGTGCATAGTAGTTTCATTCCAACAGTACCTCCCTGTGCCTTCATACTCCTTCTTCTATAGTATGTCAGGGTCTAGCACTTATGTCCATTGTCTTTCAGCCATTACTGAGCCCATACTTTAAATTTTATCCAGCATTTCTAGATTTTTTGTATTGGAAAATTTTCCTGGTTATATAATCTGCCAGATTATAAGAAAAGTGTTATTCTTATGGTTAAAATTAATGTTTATATTATTTTGAATGCCATCTTCAGTTCATTATTTTATATTCCTCCTGACTACAACAAGGATCTTGTTATACTTTAATTATCCATTAAATATTCCTTACCATATATTAATATTGTTTAAAGTTTTTGAGCATAACCTTCTATATCAACTCACAAATAAAATTTCATTTCAACTTTTTTTTTCATGTTTTCATAAAACTTTTTGATTCTGCTCTGCATTCTAGTGAGTCTCTCAGTACTGTCATCCTGCTTATTAATTCTCATTTTGTTTGTGTACACTTTTTTACCCCCCACCGCATTTTTCACTCTAATTGCTATATTTTATATTTCTAATATTTCAAAAATTGACATGCCCTTATTTTGTTTCTGTTTACCCCTCCTCAATCTTTTCTTTTTTCTTGTCTTTTAATTGAAGTGATGCCTTCATTTATCTCATTGAATATTTGCAATATATTGTAAAGTCTTTGTTAGATTTTCTTATGGGATGAATTTCATCTGGAGTGAATTCCTAAACCAATCATTAATTTTGTTGGTTGCCTATTCTAGCATTGGCATTTATATTAGTTTTTTATTGCTATATAACAAGTAACCACAAATGTAGGGGCTTACAACAATACCTATTTATTATCTTATACTTTCCATGTTTCAGAAGTCCAGGTACATCTTAGATCAGGGTCTAACAGGCTGCAATTAAGGTGTCCACCAGGGCTGAAACATCATCCGAGGCTTCGAGATCTCTTCCAAGTGTAAGTGGTTGTTGGCAGAATTTATTTCCTTGAAGCTTTAAATTAATGGTGGCTTGCTTCTCAAAGGCCCATGAAAGAGACTGTCTTTGACTTCTATTAAAGAGCTCACCTGATTAAGTTAGGCCCATCAGGAATAATCTCTCTTTTGATTATCTCAAAGGCAATTGATTAGGGACCTTAATCACATCTGAAAAGTCCCTTTACTTTTGCCATATAAAGTAACTTAATCACCAGAGCCACGTGTGATATTCACAGGTTCTGCCTATACTCAAGGGAAGAGAATTATACAGTACGCATACACCAGGAGTGGAAATCTTTAGAGTTATCTTAGAATTCTGCCTACCACAGATGTATTGTGGACTATTTTAGGGGAGAGGGTGAAATTCATTTTCAGTGGGAGGTTTTATCTCTTACTTGCTTTCTTTACCTATCTCTTGGAAGTGGTTATGCTGCTGCCTCCACTCAGCTTTTTGGTCCCTAATCCAAACCCAGGTCTTGTACATTTTTAATGCTCTTTTTCCATGATGATGTTTGGGATGCTGAAGACAGAGTCAGGGTGGTGGGGAAGAAGAAGGTTTCTGGTCTTGGGTCCTAATCAAATGCTGTTCTAAGTCTTTCACCTCCCTAAACAGGACTATAATCCTGGGTAACACTATACCAGATTTTTTGTTTATTATTATAATTATTAATTTTTAAGTTTCCCTTCAAGAGTTGTTGAAGCCAAACTCAGACCTTGGCTTCAAGAAACATGAGCCTGGCCCTGGTTTTATGTGGAGATCCTTTAATTTATTTTGTTCCCACTGTTGACTTCTGGATTCTGTGGATTCAGTCACCACGGATCATTTTGCTTTTCTGTCCATTACTAGACCATCATGAAGTTTAACTGTTAAATTGTTTAATTTTCTCTTTTTATATTATTTTTCTGTCATTTTTCTGTCTCTGGAACAGAGTCAGTTTTTAAAGTATGAACTCATTATGCCATTTTCATCCAGAAGTCCTTCTGTTTTTTTTTATTCTTGTGAAATGTATTTAGTTGTATTATTTTGGATTCACATTAAGCATCTTTGTGATTTAAAGAGGGAATTTAATTTGTTTATATATATTGCAAAACAAATAGATTTGGTCTTTGTGTTATATTAGCTATGCCCGAGAGTTTTGTTAGTGGGCATTAGATGGCAACGAGAAATCTCAATTCACAAATAAAGTCTGATGACTAGGTTCCATACTCTGGATTATTTTATTTATTTTGCCCCTTAAGAATTTTTGAACATTAAAAAAATTGTGAGTCTCCATTACTAGAAGAAAGTTGATTTATTTAATAAAACAATAAAATGTCTGCATGAGATTTAAGTGTAGATTAAATTTTGATCTTCCTCTGAAGAGCCTGCCTAAAGAGCTGCTGGCTGCTATCTTTTCTCCAAAGACTTTGGTGTGTACAAGGCAATGACTGATTTTAGCTATTTTCTCCAATTGCTACAAATGGCTCCAATTGCCTATTTCTTAGGCCTACGAGTTAAGGGATTTAAAAAGATAAACTTTTAATTTGAAATAATTTTAGATTTATAGGAAAATTAAATACAAAGACAATACATAGAGTTCCTATACATCCCTTACCCTGTTTCCTCTTAATAATAAGTTAACACCGTATTATTATCATAATACATCCATCAAAAAACTAATGGTACATCACCTTAATTGAATTCTAAACTTCACTCAGATTTCACCAATTTTCCCACTAACGTTCCTTTTCTGTTTCAAGATCTAATCCAGAATACCAGGTTACATTTAGAAGAGATTTTAAAAACTAAATCACACAGATTCAAATACATTTGATTTGACAATTCTAAATCAAACTATAGCTGTGTCTAGGATATATGAGTTTAAAGCTGTGATTCATAGGTGATACTGATGCTGCTTTCTGTGGAAAGGCTTATTATTAGGGTCATAGACAGCATGACACTTAAGGAAGCATTTTCTCTTCATTGCCCTGACACTGTGAAGGGTACTGAAAGTGGAGAAAAGATAAAAAACATCAAGGGCATTGGTGTTATGTTTAGCTGTGCCTTCTGACGACGGGTAAGGATTTTCTGGTAACAGAGAAAAGAAGTATCAGGAATTCAGGACAAGCTGACCCAAATGAGAGTCTCAAGATGGATAGCAGACCATTTAACACCCCAGAGAGCTGTGCTCTCTAAACTGGTTTCCCTGGCTACATACAGGAAGACTCCTACTCAGTGGAGCCAAATGACCAATTGTGGAACATTTGAATAAGTGATCAGGGAGTGTTCTATGTCTTAATATTGCCATGTATAGTCACTAAGGAGGCAAACTCTGTCCAAAGGCCTATAGGTAAATTAAAGAAGTTATTCTTACAAAGATACAGCCTGATTTGTTAGCAAAATCTTGCCTTTGTGTAATTTTGAGACTCTTATTACTAACAGCTAGGAGAAGTGGAACTTTTCAATACTAAATTCACTTACACGTAGCTGAGCAAATCCTCACCGGAAGACAGAGGATTGCATGTAGCAGTACTTCAGTATTGAGTCTGACATTTCATCACACAGAGTCCAGTGGGATTGAGGATTTAGGAGTGGCTTCTCCACCCTAATTCTCTCACGCCTCCAGCTCTTCAGGCTCAGCTCTCAAGCTGCCTTATGAGGGTTTGCCTCTCATAGTCACCAGGAAATTCAAAACTCTTCCTTCTTTTGACTTTCTCTGCTTTCTCTTTCATACCTCCCAACTACCAGTGGCCTCGGTTTTCTCCTTAGCCTCAGGGGAATTAGTATTTAGTTCTGTTTCTATTTTAGATAGGGTTGGGATTGTGTAGGGGTGGTTGCATTTTGGATTCTGTGGTAGGGGAAACTGCAAAGCAATCAGACATATTACATAGACATATTACAATGCATATGTCTTGTGCACTGTTATGCTATAAGAGTGCCTTTGTTTCTCTAAGTTTAGTTGCAATACCAAATACCTACTTTTCTTCTTACTTAAATATGTAACAGGAACCAGGACGGGGGTTGACGTTTTCTAGGGTTGGAAGGTAGGGGTAGTGGGATGAGGATGAGGAAAAGGCTTTGTTCTGTTTTACTTGTTATATGCTTTCGGTTCTTCAAACTTGCTAGTTTCTCCTTTTTTCTTTCTTGTATTGCCATTTGGACTGTGTGTGTTGGCTTGTTTTTCTCCTCTGGTGAATTGGAAAGTCTACATTCTATTTTTATTGTACAAGTGGTTATTTCTGATGTATTTGAAGCTCTTTCTCTCTATTGATCAGTGTTAAATATGAGAGAATGTTTATTGCAGAGCTGAAATTCAAACCTAAGCAGTTTCATTCTAGCACTGTTGCTCTTAATTATTAAGCTCTTAGATGTACATAATGCTGTTTCAACCATTTTTTAAATTTAGCCTTTATTTTCAGCATTATTTTCTAACCTTTTTACAAAAATTATTTATAACAAGATTTCTTGAACTGGGGTTACATACTCTTGGTGTGTAATTTGCTTAAGTTTATGTTAGACATTAAAGGATGGCTTGTTTTACTGGCATATCTTTTATGTGAAGACTTGGGAAAGTTTTATTGAATCTTTGTTGAGAGAGATATATACATGCATGCACACACACATGCACACACACACACACACACACACACACAGAGAAATCAGCAGACTTCCCATTTTTTATGTCAGCCCATCTAGTTTTTTGTGTCCATCTGTATCTGTGTACATTGTGTGTGTGTGTGTGTGTGTGTGAGAGAGAGAGAGAAAGAGAAAGAGAGAGAGGAGATATTACCTAAAAAGAAAAAAACTATGCAGAGTATATGGAAAATTTAGTATTTCACATACTTCAGGAAACAAGTGGTATTACATTAGTATAATAGATGAAACAGGGTGGGGCATGCCATGATGTTAAAAACCTATGCTGATGTCATCCACACCATGGTTTTTTGCAAGTCTATCAGATAGAGGAACAGGGATGAGTAATAGTTTACTAAGTGTTTGGAGGTTCATATAGCTATTTTTTAAAATAATATTTACCACTTTATAAAACATTGCTTCTTTTCCCTGCTTTAATTAACTACCAATCAACAAAGACTCGGCATCATCACTTAAATCAATTCCAATTTGTGCTGCAATTGTGCTCTATTAAATGCTTATTTATAAACATATGACTTTGCTTCCTTCCATTTCGAAGCAAATTTAGTTTCCCTTTCAAAAAATATCCTCAATTGTTAACTTCTGTTATTTTACTTGTCCTCCTTTACCTTACTGCAATGTCTTCATTTGCCTTTTAGAATAAATTTAAAAGTTGTATTTCTGTTGGGGACCTGAATTTGTGAAACAGGAGCATGAACAGAGTGAAAGTACAAAGCACGATAAGAAAATTCAGAACATTGTGAAATCATCACAGATTATAGTAGATGGAGGCATTATCCTTAAGTTTTCTACAATGAACTCGACAACAAAGATGATGATAGCTCTCCCCAACCACAACCACTAAATTGATACCAAGCAGCAGTTATTAATCTAAAGATACTTTGGATGTCCTTAGATGCCAATTTTATATAGACTTTTATTATTGTAGAGATGCAAATGAACCTAAATTTTGGTGTCTTTTATGTAAGAAAACAATGAGTAATAACTTCATGATATAATCACTTTTTCCGTACCATTTACAAAGAACTGCATTCATTTTCTTTGTGCATGGAAGGTTTTTCTGTTTTCTTTTTTCCAGTCTCCAAGTTCAGACATGTCATCAGAATACATCTAGGTATACAACTTTTTCATTAATAATTCCTAGAACTTTGAGCTTTTTAATCTTTTGATTTGCAGACTCATGTTTTTCTTCAGTGAAGAAAAGCTTTCCTTGATTAGCTGTTGAACTGTTCCTTCTCTTCTATTCATCTTTTCTTTGAATTCCTGTAACGTATAGGTTGAATATTTCGTATTTGTCTCTAGGTATTATCACTTATATCATTTAAACTTCTCTTCCATTTATAGGTGATTTTCCTTTCTGTCTCCTACTTAACATATTTATATATCTCCTTATACAACATTTTCAGCTACTCTTTGAGTTCCAAACTAATTTTTTCCATATTGTCTTTTTTAAAATTTCAGAATTTTACAGGGGTACAAATGTTTAGGTTACATATATTGGCTTTGCACTGTCAGAGTCAGAGCTACAAGTGTGCCCCTCCCCCACACAGTTAACAAAATGCTATTTGAAAGAGTTCTGCTTTCAGAAATGGTGAGTTGGCTTATTTGGACAACTGAAGAACAACTAAACAGTTGCAAAATGACTAAAAGAATTGTAAAATATGAACAAAAAATCTGATTGAAGGCATTGCCGAGCTACGTGGGTAGTGAGGACTTGCAAGGCTATTATGTGCAGAGAAAGGAATATCAGGGAGATGTGTGTTAGACATTTGGTCCTACTTTTTTCCCTCAATGCACTGCCAATTTGAAAGGAGAGACTGAGATTTTGAGAAGCTATGCAGAACTGCTAGCCAGTATTGGCAAGTCAAACATTGAAATTGGGACAACAAGCAGGTATACTGGTAAATAAACTTGGCTTTCATCTGGAACACCGAAGGGCTTTACACTTTAGGAATAAAGATGAAAAAACATATACTAGATCTCACAAGGCCTTACCTTATCATTGACATCTGTGATTGCATTAAGGGGATATACTTCTGGATTTAATCCTGGCAAAGGCAATGACACAAGGAGCTCAATAATTGCCAGTTAAAAGACATAAATTTAGTGGGATTATTAGCATGCCTTCTAACAGATAGAAGCATCTCCTCCTTCACTAGTAGGAACCAGATACTCCAAATCAGCAAATCCAAAATTGTGGGAACAGGAAGCATAAAGTGGGTTTTGGGGAGTGACATTTAGATGAACTACTCATATCAGGGACATAATACTGCAAAATAGCCCTCAGTTCAAAGTATATACTGTATCTTACTGATGCAAAAGTTAAAGCTCAATGTGATTGAGCGACTTTGTGAAAGTAACACATCCAGTGAGGGGCTGAGAAAAAATTTGAACCTAATTGAATCCTATTTCAGAGGTGTCACTCTTCCTACCACTCAATAGGGATTACAAGGGTGATTGTGGCTGTCATACATCTCATTTATTTGCATTTCCAAATATGTGGAGAACTCCCTGGAGGCAGGAAACTTAACTTATTAGACTTTGTTACCCCAGAAGTTAGCAAATAGCTTGACACAAAATAGGGCTTCCATAAATATTTGATTAATAAATGGCTGATTTACTCAAGTAACGCAGGTGAATTAGCTACCATGGTGAGTCTGACTGATTAGTTTTGTTGTGTCTATTTATTGGTCATGACAGTGCTCTCTGAGTTTAATCATTTTGCTAAAGTTTTAGCTTCAGTCACACAGCACTTGATGTATGTAGCCTCCCTGTGTATGTAGCCTCAGGCACAAAGAATGGGAAGCTCATCTACCTAAGAATATTAAAAATAAGAAGGCATGAGGAGAGAAAAAGATAAGATCATATTCTTTTCCCAACAACAGGAAACCACAAAAAGATTTCCTAATAGCTTTAACATAAATCTAACCTATAATCTTTGGTTAATAATTTAATCATTGATTTAGGTATTATTCTGAATTGATTTTTATATGGTACTCAAATGGTCCCCAATGGCTATGGTTTTTTCCCATATAAATAAATTCACACGGAATTAGATTCACTATAGAACTTAGAAATGGGAGCAGAAAATTTCTACTTGAACTTGGATTAAGTGACAACCATATTCAGAAGAGAAAGTCTTCCATGTTTGTATTTGTTTTCTGTAGATCTAAATAATTTGAGATTTTTTTTTCTTTTTCTTTCTTTTTAATTTATTTTTATTTTTTAAAAAAATTTTATTTCAGATTATTATGGGGATACAAATGTTTTGGTTACATAAATTGTTTTTGTACCATTTGAGTCAAAGTTATAAGTGTGCCCATCACCCAGATGGTGTGCATTGTACCCTTAGGTGTGAATTTCTGCATCCCCTCCTCCCCTCCCACCTGCTTGATTTCCGATGAGCCTTATTCCCATATGTGCACATAAGTGTTGAATGATTAGTTTCAATTTAATGGTGAGTACATGTGGTGTTTTTTTGCATTCTTGTGGTACTTCACTTAGAAGTATGGTCTCTTCTTTGTAATTTTGGAATTAGCATTTAGCTTCCGGGAGGCATTACTGAAATATTTTTTTAAAATTTTCACAGAGTTAATAGGTATGTTTGCTTTGAAGTATGAAAATAACTTGTAGAGATGTGACAAAAATGAAGAAAAAGAAAAAGTAACAAGCCAGAGTATTTATGGGATTAAAGAAAGTAAGGGGTAGTAGTCCTAATCACAAGGGTAAAAAATAATTAAGCAAAATTATCAATTTCATGTTTTGATTCAACAATTCAATGTAAACCTATGTTTTCCCTAATGAAAATATAGCCCCAAAATTTAAATTATCAATCAACTATAAGGCTCTCAATATAATTACAAATGTAACAAGGACTAAAACAACAAGGAAGAGCTTTTTACTACTAATAATCCAACTGGTCCAAAACAAGCACCCCTGGAATACCACCCTGGAACTGTGACAATTGGCATTTAAAAACAACTTCCTCAAATATCAGGAAAGACACAGGTAGAAATTTTACCTTATTTTGTTTTTATTTCAAAATATTAACATGGTACAGGATGTTTTTGATACATGGCTTGAGTCAGTGCTATAAATGTGCTCATCACCTGAATAGTGTTCATTATACCAGTTAGGTGGATTTTTGCCCTTCCCTTCCTCCTCTCTTCCCCCCTGCTTGATTTTCAATGACTTTTACTTTCCTCTGTGTACTTGTGTGCCCATCGGTTAGTTCCAATTTATTAGAGAGTACATGTGGTATATACCAGGGAGTACTACTCAGCCATGAAAAGGATGAATGCCTTTTGCAGCAATTTGGAAGGAACTGGAGACCATTATCCTAAGTGAAGTAACTTTTTTCTTTAATCTTGGAATTATGACCATAAAAAATAAAGTAAAAAGGGAAAAATATCACTAGGGCACTTAGACTTCATTTATCTCAGAAAAAAATTTGGTGTCATTGACATTCAAACCTCTGATTTTACATTTGAGAATAGGGAGAGTGACATCACTAAGATGGCGGAATAGAAGGTAACCTGCTAATATCCTCCCACAACAATAAGAATTCTATACCCATTCATAGTCAAACGTCTCTGTCTCTGGGAGCCTCAGAATTTAGGTAGGAATTTAAGTGAAACCCCACTGGAGCCCAAGACCTCGGGGGGTCATTTTGAGAGTATAGACCAACACTTAGGTGGCTGAAATGCCAAGCTTGCTCCTGGGTTCAAGCCTAGAAATGGCCCAGTCCTCCAAGGGTCTTGGCTACAGAACCATTTGGCCATGAGTCTGCAACCAAAACCATCTGTCAAGAGTCCAGAAGGAATCATGTATACTAGTGTCTTGGCAGAAAGGCTCATCTACCCATTGACAATGATGTTGGCCAAGTGTCCCAGTGACTTGGCTCCAGCCCCCTTCAGCTGAGGTCCCAGTTCAGAGCTGTTCACACAAGGACCCAGAGGAAGACTGATGCATATCTTGTAGCCTTGGAGCTTCAGCCTTCCTGATGGGCTTGCCAACCTCCTTCCCACAGCAGATCCCAAGGGGACCAGTCCCAGTTCCAGCCCCTCCTTCTGCGAGCGGAGAACTATCCCTTCTGTGCTTAGACCTGCTGGGAGATGTGTGCCCCTCTAACACAATGAGATCAGACTCTTTAGTCTCTGCCCCACACATATCCTGAGGGGCCCATTTTTAGCTCCAGCTTATGTGCAGGGTCCTCCTGAGAGATGTGTGCCCTTTGAGTCAATGAGACTGGGCTCTCCAGCCTCTATGCCAGAACAGATATCAAGGGGGCCCAGTCTCAGCTTCAGCCCTTCCTGCTGCAGTCAGGAAACTATCACATCTGTGCAGGGCCTGCTGGGAGACACAGACACCCATCTAAGTCAATTAGATGGGCCCACCAGCCTCCTTCTTACAGAAGATACCAAGGCAGCCCAGTCTCAACTCAGCCCCCCTTGTTGCAGTAGGGGACATATCCCCCCCATGCAGAGACATTCTTGGAGGCAAGCCCATCTGGGCCACAAGGACACATTTCTGGACTCAGGTCCCTGGCTAGCATTTCCACATAGGCACATTACCCTCACTGGGTCTTCCCCAGGCCCATCTGGTCTAGAAAGCTGTGTCAACCTTGAAGTCCTTGTAAGACTCATAGCAAGCCTGGGCTTACACTGCTGTAAGCCTGGGCTTTAGTGATAAGATAGTTGTAGTAGTCAGAGGCTCAGGGAACTTAACAATCAGTCTGCTTAGAATCCCTGGAAGGCCCTCTGAGAAGGGTAGACAGAAACAAAGCCAGACTGCAGAAACTAAAATAAATACCTAATCCCTCAATGTGCAGACATTGTCACTCATCCACCAGAATCAAGAAGATTTAGGGAAATATGACCTCACCAAATGTACAAAATAAGGCACAAGAGACTGACCCTAAAGTGATGAAGAAATGTAATCTCTCAAAGAATTCAAAATAGCTGTTTTAAGGAAGCTCAAGAAAATTTAAAAAAACACGGAGAATCCATTTAGAAATTTATCAGAGAAAATTAACAGAGAAATTGAAATAATTAAAAAAAACCAAACAGAAATACTGTAGCTGAAAAATACAATGAATGAAATGAAAATGCAATATAGAGTATCAACAGCAGAATCAATCAAACAGAAGAAAGAATCAGTGAGCTCAAAGACAGACTATTTGAAAATATACAATCAGAGGAGAAAAAGAAAAAAAAGAAAGGTTATGTTTATGGGATCTATGAGACAACATCAAAAGAGAAAATACTTGGGTTATTGAAGTTCAAGAGGAAACTGAGAAAGACAAACAGGTAGAAAGCTTATTCAAAGAAATGATAACAGAAAACTTTCTGAACCTGGAGAAATATATAAATATCTGGGTACAGGAAGGTCATAGGTCACCAATCAGATTCAACCAAAATAAGAATACCCCAAGACATGTTATAATCAAATTCTCAAAGTTCAAAGACAAAGAGAAGATCCTGAAAGCAGAAAGAGAAGAAAAGCAAATAACATGTAAGGGGGATCCAATATGCCTGGCAGCAGACTTCTCAGCAGATACAGATCCTTATAAGCCAGGAGGGACTAGATAATATACGCAGAGTGCTGAAGGAAAAATTAAAAAAAACCCAACCCTGCCAACTAAGAATACTGTATCCAGCAAAGCTATCCTTCAGAAATGAAAGAGATAAAGACTTTCCCAGACAAATAAAAGCTGAGAGAATTTATTGCTATCAGACATGTCCTAAAAGAAATGCTAAAGGGAGTTCTTCGAACAGAAAGAAAAGGACACTAATGCGATTGTTACACTATTATTGTAATCATGGTTTGTAAAGCGCTGATATCATTACTAGGAAGACTAAAAGAGAAAACTATTAAAAATAATAACTGCAACAATTTTTTAAGAGATAGGCAATATAAAAATGTAAATTATGACATCAAAATTTTAAAATGTGGGAAGAGAAGGGACTTAATACATACAGGTTTTTTTTTTTTATCAAAGTTAGACTGGTATCAGTTTTAACTAACTTGTTGTAACTATAGGATGATTTTTGTAAGACTCATGGTAACTACAAAGCAAAAATCTATAATAGATACACTGAAAATAAAAGCAATGAATTAAAACATATCATCAGAGAAAATCACTTAACCACAAAGGAAGATAGGAAGACAGGAAGAGAGATGTTACAAAACAACTAGAAAACAAGTAACAAAATGGTAGTAGTAACTCTTTACCTATCAATAACAACATTAAATGCAAATGGGCCAAATTCTTCAATTAAGAGAAATAGAATGGCTGAATAGATTAAAAATTTACCCAATTATATGCTGCCTAAAAGAAACTCACTTCACCTGTACACTGAAAGTGAAGGGACAGAAAAAGATATTCCATGCAAATGAAAACCAAAAAAGAGCAGGCAGGGCTACACTTATATCAGATGAAATAAACTTTTACTCAAAAACTGTAAAAAGAGACCAAGAAGGTTATATAATGATAAAAAGGTCAAATCAGCAAGAGGATATAATTATAGTAAATATGTATGTACCTGAGACTGAAATACCCAAATATATAAAGCAAATCTTAATAGATCTAAAGAGAGATAAACTGCAATACAACAACAGTAGGGGACTTCAACACCCCACTTTTGGCAATGGAAAGAACATTCAGGCAAAAAGTCAACAGAGAAATGTCAGAGTTGAACTATACTCTAGACCAAACGGACCTAACAGACATTTATAGAACATTTTATCCAACTGCTAAAGAATGCACATCCTTCTCATCAGTATGGAGCATTCTCCAGGATAGACCATATTTTAGGCCACAAAACAAGTCTTAACAATTCAAAAAAGTCAAAATCATATCAAGTATCTTTCCTGATCACAACAGAATAAAAGTATAAATTAATTACAAAAGGAACTTTGGAAACCATACAAATATGTGAAAACTAATAAATGTGCATGAATGACCAATGGGTTAACAAGGAAATTAAGAAGAAAACGTAAAAATTTCTTGAAACAAATGAAAATGGAAGCACAACATACTAGAATCTATAGGATAGAGCAAAAGCAATGCTAAGAGAGAAGTTTATAGCAATAAACAAAATAGAAAGACTTCAAATAAACAACTTAATGAAGTACCTCAAGGAACTAGAAAAACAAGAACAAATCAAGCCCAAAATTAGCACACAGAAAGAAATAATAAAAATCAGAGTAGAAATAAGTGAAACGGAGACTAAAAATACAATACAGAAGATCAATGAAATGAAAATTGGGTTTTGGAAAAGATAAACAAAATTGGCAAAGCTTTAGCTAGACTAACTAAGACAAAAAGAGGGAAAACAAAATAAGTAAAATTGGAGACAAAAAAGGAAACATTACAACTGATACCACAGAAATATAAAGGATCGTTAGAGACTACTATAAACAATGACATGCCATCAAATTGGAAAACCTAGAAGAAATGGATAAATGCCCTGGACCATACAACCTACCAAGGTTGAACCATGAAGAAATAGAAAACCTCAACAAACCAATAACAAGTAATGAGATAGAAGCTGTAATAAAAAGTCTCCCATCAAAGAAAAGCCCAGAACCTTATGGCTTCACTGCTTAATTCTACCCAACATTTAAAGAAGAACTAATACCAATTCTACTCAAACTATTTCAAAAAATACTACCAAACCAAATTCAACAGCACATTTAAAAAGATCATTCACCATGATAAAGTGGAATTCATCCAGGAATGCAAAGATGGCTCAACATACACAAATCAGTAAGTGTGATACACCACATCAACAGAATCAAGGACAAAAAGCACACATCATTTCAGTGGATGCTGAAAAAGCATTGAATAAAATTCAACATCCCTTCATGATGAAAACTCTCAATAAATTGGGTATGGAAAGAACATACCTCAACATGGTAAAGGCCATATATGACAAGCCCACAGCTAATATACTGAATGGGGAAAAACTGAAAGTCTTTCCAGTACGATCTGCAATAAGACAAGCATGTTCACTTTCACCACTTCTATTCACCATCTACTAGGAGTCCTAGCCAGGAGCAATTAGGTAAGAGAAAGAAAAAAGGGCATTGAAATTGGAAAGGAAGAAGTCAAATTAGCCTTGTTTGTAGATGACTTGATCTTATATTTAGAAAAACCTAAAGACACCACTAAAAGACTTTAAGAACTGATGAATAAATTTAGCAAAGTACAAGATACAAAATCAACATACAAAAATCAGTAGTGCTTCCATACATTAACAGTGAACAATCTGAAAAAGAAATCAAGAACACAATCCCATTTACAATAGCT
This sequence comes from Daubentonia madagascariensis, assembly GCA_023783475.1. Classification (NCBI taxonomy): domain Eukaryota; kingdom Metazoa; phylum Chordata; class Mammalia; order Primates; family Daubentoniidae; genus Daubentonia; species Daubentonia madagascariensis. The sequence goes on along the minus strand of JAKFHU010002080.1, from coordinate 42,329,755 downwards.
CCAAAGCAAAAAAAAAAAACCCTAAGAATAAATTTAAGCAAAGATATGAAAGATTTCTACAAGGAAAACTATAAAACACTGATGAAAGAAATTGAAGAGAACACACAAAAAAAGGAAAGATATTCCATGCTCTTGGATTGGAAGAGCTAATATTGTTAAAATGTCTATACCACACAAAGGGATCTATAGATTTAATGCAATCTCTATTAAAATACCAATGACATTCTTCACAGAAATAGAAAAAAATCCTAAAATTCACGTGGAACCACAGAAGACCCTGAATAACTAAGGCAATCCTGAGTAAAAAGAACAAAGCTGGAGGTATCACACTACCTGATTTCAAATTACACTACCAAGTTTTAGCAACCAAAGCAACATGGTGTATATAAAAAAAGACACATAAGCCAATGGAGCAGAGTAGAAAACCCAGAAATAAATCCATATACTTATAGACAACTTGTTTTCAGCAGAGGTTTCAAGAATATACATTGGGGAAAGCACAGTTTCTTCAACAAATGGTGCTGGGAAAACTGGATATCCATATGCAGAAGAATGAAACTAGATCCCCATCTTTCATCATCTACAAAAATCAACTCAAAATGGATTAAAGACTTAAATGTAAGACCTGGAACTATGAAACTACTGAAAGAAAATACTGGTGGAAATGCTATAGGACATTGGTCTGGGCAAAGATTTTGGGGGGATAAGACCTCAAAAATATAGGCAATAAAAACAAAAACAGAGAAATGGAATTATATCAAGCTAAAAAGCCACACAGTAAAGGAAACAATCATCAAGGTAAGGAGATAGCCTAAAGAATGGGAGAAAATATTTATAAACTACTCATCTTACAGGGTACTAATATCCAGAATATACAAGGAACTCCAATAACTCAACAGAAAAAAAAATTAATAATGTCATTAAAAAGTGGGCAAAGGACATGAACAGAAATTTCTCAAAGAAGACATGAAAATGAACAACAGGTATATGCAAAAATGCTCAACATCACTAATCATCAGGGAAATGCAAATCAAAACCACAATGAGATATCATCTCATTCCAGGTAGAACAGCTATTATCAAAAAGACCAAAAATAATGCTGGCAATGATGCGGAGAAAGGGGAATGCTCGTACACTGTTGATGGGAATGTAAAGTAGTATGGCCATTGTGAAATACAGTATGGAGCTTTCTTTAAAAACTAAAAGTAGAACTACCACATGATCCAACAATCCAACTACCAGGTATATATCTAAAAGAAAGGAAATCATTATATCGAAGGGATCTCTAGACTCCCAGGTTTATTGCAGCACTATTCACAATAGCCAAGATGTGGAATCAGCCTACGTGTCCACCAGTGCACGAATGGATAAAGAAAATGTGGCATATATAAACAATGGAATATTATTCAGCTATAAAAAGAATGAAATCCTGTCATTGCAACAACATGGATGGAACTGGAGGTCATTGTGTTAAGTAAAATAAACTGGGCACAGAAAGAAAAATATAGCATATTTTCACTCACATATGGGAGCTAAAAACGTTGATCTTATGGAGGTAGAGAGTAGAATGGTGACTACCAGAGGCTGGGAAGGGAAGTGGAGAGAGCGGGATGAAGAAAAGCTGGTTAAGTAGTACAAAAATACAGCTAGGTAGAAGGAATTAGTTCTGGTATTCAACAGTACAGTAGGGAAATTATATTTAACAAGAATTTATTGCATATTTCAAAATAGCTAGAAGAGAAGATTTGGAATGTAGCCAACACAAAGAAAAGATAAATATTTGAGATGGTGGATATCCCAATTACTCTGATTTGGTCATTACACATGTATACAGGTATCAAAATATCACATTTACCCTCCCCAATATGTACAACTATTAGATAGCAATAAAAAATGAAATTATATACTTGAGAATAGATTGATTAATATATTAAGATATTTTAATATTCTGTCAAATCTGAATAGTTACTGTGTGTGTGTGTATTTGTGTGTGAAAGATGGGTGTGTTTCTGGGTAAATCTATCATATGTCACTTCTGCTAAAATAAACTTTTGATAGGTTTAGCCTGAGGAATATTACCGGCAGTTATCATCTTTTTTCAGCAGTAAGGGCCAAAATATGAATGCATAACATTAGATTGTATCCCAGTGGAAAAGAAATGAGAGATGTTTTGAAGCAGAGTGGGGAGGTTTGCACCATTCTGTTTTAATTAATGCCTTTTCTGGTTTGTGGATTAAGAGGTATTTATTGCCCTCTGCTCCAAGTTGGCACCCTCTCTGATGAATTCACTTTGAACTGTAAAACAAAGAGATTTTTCAAAGTATAGACTTTAAAGAGATGATAGTTTCTAAGAGGGTGACCAGTATGATGAGAGAAATATTTCCTTTCATTATGTAGGTCTGTATTTTACCCTGTGGAATTAGGAAAGAGAAATGCACTGTTTTTGCACAAGGATCACTGAAATAAATCTCAGTAGTAAATGCAAAGTTGAATTTTATAATCCCAAATTAATACTGAAAATTTAAAAAGCTCAAAATCAATATTGATCAAATATTTAATTTAAAATTATACATAACATCAATGCTGTCATATGGATAATTTGAAAAAATCAAAACTAACCACTTAGCTAATTTTCCTGTTTGTATGGCCAGAACTATCAAGAGGCCCTGGTGGGCCAGGTGATGGGTGGATCAGGAAATCCATGAGGTATTTGTGAGAGATACCATTCCAATAGGAACCATATCCAAGTACTCTTCATTATGGGGTTTCTTAATATGATGGTTTCTTCTAGTCAGTTCCCATATCTCTACTTGACGATACTTGAAGAAATCCTTTTAATTTGGAAATTCTACACAGGGACTGAATCTACAATATGGCATAAATTATATGGGTTTATGAAAAAAGTTAAATAAAGCTTAAACTTAAATCACCAGTGTAGTCAAGCCTTAGCTAGAAAACTCTTCTCCTACTGATGTATCCATCCTGGCATGAGGCATAAAATTTCTGAAATCATAGAAATAGATTGAAGACAGAAGCCAGGTAGCAAATTGGCTACAGTATTTGAGGCCAAGGGTATGCATGTGTGGTGGGAAGGAGCCAAGACTGAATGGCATCATTGCCATGTTCAGCTGAGAGCTGAGCCAGGACAGTACTGAAGGTTTTGCCAACACAGAAACCTGGAAAGCAGGTGAACTAGCAGGAGGTAGAGATACTGGGTCATCTAAGCTAATTAGTTAGGTTGCATCTCTTCCTGGCCTGGGGATGTTTATAATAGTCTGGCTGGATGCATGGCATTGGATAGTGCTGACGAGTACCTGAATAAGAGAACACTGCTGAAACCATAAATAGGGTTGAGTCCAATAGTGCTTCTGAGGCCGTTCTTCCTGCATTTATTTTCCGGTTTACCTTGTTCACTGCTAGTGTGTCTACTCCTAAGATTCATATGCCATGCTCATTTGGTGATTTTCTGGTATCTAGATCAACTGATAATTTTTTAAAATGGGAATTTGAGGTTATCTGTATTATACCTGTATAATACAGTACATCTGTATAATACTGTTTTGACTGAGGTGGAAGCTAAGTGGAGCTCACCAGGAAACACCCAGAATATGGGGTACTGTCGTGTATTGTGCAAACAATAGCATTCTGGTTGAGTGAGGTCTCCAAAACAAGTAGATCCTAAAAGCTGGATGGAGGGAGTGCCAAGGCAAACTCTCTGTTCCTTAGTTTTCCTGAGGACATCTCTGTTCAGTAGCCCATGAAATTACATGACAGAGTGTGAAAAGCACATCCAGGACAAATATGTAGTGGTCCAGGAATGGTTCCTATTGCATGGATTTGCAGTTTAGAATCTTGGGTTAAGAAATAGCAATTTTATTCACTAGTGTGTATATCATGAGAAAAAAATAGGGAAATTAGTGAGAGAGAATAAATGAAATCTCAAAAACAGCACTGGAGTCAGGCTACATCTTTGGAAATATATTAATACTTCTCCACACCTGCTAGCTCTACATTTCCTTTGGGAGCACCTTGATTGCTTCTGTTTCCCATAATGTTGTCCACATGCCATGCTGGTCTAGTAGCTTCCTAGTATAGCAGCTCATCTTCTTATGTGTATATGTGTAGTAGCAAAGAGTATGAACGCTGGAGCTAGACTAGAATTTCAGCTCTGCTAACTACTAACTTCAGGCAAATTATGTAACTTTTCTGTGCTTCTGTTCCCTTATATGTAAAACAGGGATAATAAAAGTACTTACATTATGGGCTGTGCATACAAAAGGAGCTTGTGCCTGGCACTTATAAACACATAGAAATATTAGCTGCTATTATTATTATTTGCCTTAAGCTTCTAGCTGTCTGCAGTCGTTCAAAGTTCAGTCTTGAAACTACAGTCTTTCTGCCTTAACTTTATCAACTGCAATTCACTGATAGATACATTCATTCATTTATTTGTTCATTCATTCAACAAACATTTTTTAGATACCTGCAATGTGTCAAACACTGTAGCAATGTCTAAGACACAGTTCCTGTTGTCAAGGATGAGAGAGAGACTCCACAGATAATGAGAAATGACTTCACAGATGATAATAATGAAAATCCATGCTAGAGTGGAGGTGTCAGATGAGACTTCCAAAAAGGGATGACACCTGAGCTGAGTTATGACAGCTGAGTGGGAGTTATTCATGGAGAAATTGTGTGAGTGGGTAGAGATCTGTGGAGAGGGCTTTCCAGGCAGAGGGAAAATCCTGGAGATGAGAGAGTAGGGCATATTAGAGGAGCTGCCAGTAGTTTGATATGGTGCAAGTATAAAGTGAGAGGAGGGTAGTGGTGAGAAATAAAGTTGGGGAGTTAAAAAAGAGTGAGGTCACGAACAGCCTTTTTTTGCTGGACTAGGGAACTTGGACTTTATCTTCATGCCCATGGAAAGCTGAAAATATTTTCAATGGTCGAATGTTATGATGAGATTTGTGTTGAGGGAGTCATTCTGGTGGCACCGTGAAGGATTTATTAGAGGAGGGGAAGACTAGACAAGGGGAAGCCACGTAAGAGGCAATTGCCGTAGCCTAGGAGAGACGTGGTGGTGACCCAAACTGTGGGAGTGGGAGTGGAACTCAATATAAGTGGGTGGACTGGAGAGAGACTAAGGAGGTAGGATCAGCTTTTCATTGGCTCTGGTTATTACTTCTTGTGCATTTGCTACTGCTTAGGTCTCTGCAATGCTGAAAAAATAGGGATGTGGCTTTCTCTTCAGTATATCTCTGCTAATGCCTTCTGCAAAAGACCTCCTATAAAACAATGCCTTTTGTGACTCCCTGGGTGAATTTCACGTACTTGCATGAGTTTGGGTGGGAAACAATACCTTTCAAACAGTGTTGAATAGAAGGATTCCAGTATTCAGAGGATCTCTTTTTGTGATTGTTTGCTATCTCATACCATCAACTCTCCCACTGGTTACTGCAGGTGGGTTTCAAGATATTTGCCTGCAGCGTATTACATAGGTCTTTCTGCCTACTCCTTGTTATGCTCACTCCTGCTGTAAAATATCCTCAAGTCTGAGCTAGTGTCTCTCTCTGATGAGACTTCAGCAACAAGGTCAATGATTAGCAGAGATCTGGGATTTTAAGAATCCTCTGTGTATTGGTTAAATAAAAGATTCCTAGGCCCTACTTTTAGGTACTCTGATTTAATAAGTTCAGGTTAGGGCCAGAATCTACATTTTTAATAAGTACTCAAGGTGATTCTGAAATAAATGAACAATCACATACCTCCCACCCCGCAAAACACTACATAGTAATTTTTCTAAATTTGATTGTTTATTAAGTAGAACTTGAGATAAATGTGTTGCAATATATAATGAATAAATCATTATTGTTGTATTCTATGCCTTTCACTAATTTTATAAGCTGTAATCAATTTAAAATAATGAAGGTATGGAGCTTGTTAGGTGACTAGCAAGGTATTCCAGGATGCTAAAAGTGACCTTGCATGGCACTTAGGAATTAGAATATCCTGATTATAGGGGCAGGAGCAGTTGTATTATATGTTGCTGTGAGACAGTGTATGCTCTGTAGTCAGGCAGCATCAGCATCACCTGGGAGGCTGTCAGAAATGCAAATTCTTGGCCGCACCCAGACCTACTGAATCAGACGTTAGCAATCTGTGCTTTAACAAGCCCTCCAAGTGATTCTGATACATGTGAAAGTTTGAGAATGTTGGTCTAGGGCACTTATGTCTCTACATGGAGATGGTATATTTGGGCTTTTAAAGTCTAGAAGTGTCTCTTAAACTGTGGAGATATTTCCTGACTTGTTTCTCTAGCATAAATTCACATCCTAGAACATGAATTAATTAGGATTTGATTCAGCCCGAAGGGACAACAAAACAACAGTGGATTTAAAAGGTAGAAATTGATTTCTCTCTGAATATACAAGTTCAGGTAAAGCAATCCAGGACTGGTCTGACCCTTCACGGTGTGAGACACCCAGCCTCCTTTCATTTTATTGCTCAGGCTTGAAAGCACTGCATCCTCAGGCTCACCCGTTACCTCGGAAAGCTGCCGTGGCTGGAGCGCGCACATCCACGTTCTAGTCCGCGGAAACGGAGAACGAGAGGGTGGACTCTCCGCGGGAGATACGGACACCACCTCCACTGTCACTCTATTGGCCAGACCTAAGCTATTGTGCATTTTTAGCTTCAAGAAAGTGGGGAAATGTAGCGTTGATTCTGAGATGTGATATGCCCAGTTAAAATTCAAGGATTTCATTATAGAAAAATAAGAGGAAAAGAAAAACTGGGATGTGGGGGTGGAGGTGGATCGGTTGCTTCTGCTGAAGTGCAAGCACACACTTACCCGGGAGGTGTATGTTTCTAACACGTTCTTCTTTCTCCTTGTACGCCGCCGCCTCCTCTCCCTCTTCCTCTTCCTTCTTTTACATATAGCTATTGACTCATACTTCCCATCTCTCCATTTAGATTTTAATCTTGTTCTTTAGTCATTCTCAATGATTCGGGGGAAAAAGGATGTTTAATACTATAGAAGTTATAGTGATGAAATGATTCTTGTTATCTCTCTCTCTGTCTCTGAATATGTACATAATGTTTTTATGGCAAACTTTTGATTTTCTTAAATGTCATTATTTGCTTGTGTATGTTATTTTTGTGAACATATAATAAAATTCTTATTTTTGATAATGCTTCTAATGGTCTACCTTCTCAGAGTTTATGAGTTACGCTATGTCAGAGAATGATTCTAGAACCTTTAGGGAAATATCAAATTTACATGATAATATCAATGACTTATTTTAGACAGCTTTAAATAATTCGCTCCTCATTTTTCCAACTTAATATTTCCTGACATTTGAACCAGACAATGGCTGAATACAAATGTTTTATGTGCTCTTTAGTGGAGACACCTACTGTAAAATGATTATTAAAAAGCCTATGAATCATCCCTTTCTCTAAAATATTCAGTTCTTTAAGCTGATTGCTATTAGCTGTTCATATTATTTTAATTAGAAGAAAACAGGGCTGCTGAAAAATCAGCTGAAGCTTCTATAAATAAAAGTATCCATCTTGCAGAGTCAAATTTTAATTAACCTTTTAGCATGCCAACCTTTCCACTAGAATTTTTTAGGGCTTGCAGCCATTCATTTTCTTCAAAAGCCATATGGGCTATTTTTCATCTGTATGTAATCCAAATCTATGAGAGAGTGCTCCTGGAATACAAACTCGCTGTTCATCAGCTGTCACTTTAATACCTTTATCTAAGTGAAAAGACACCAAAGTAAAATACAGTGTGGTGTGGTGGTGAGGAAGAGACACAATAGAATAAAATAAAGAGACAAGATAGAATGAAATAACTATCTCTTCTTTTTTCCCATTTTTCTCTCCTTTCAAGGCAAAATTTGTATCCTGACCTGCTTTGGGCATGATAGGTTTCTTAGTGATAGACTACTGGTGAATAAAGAAACACCAGGCTGTAATTACAGGGAATCAGACAGTCCACTTTTTACCTCTAGTCATTATCCACATGAAAGGTGTTTTCATAAGCTATTTGTTGGAAAATCCATATTTGACATAAATAAGCATTTTCTGCTGATTGATTTTGTACTTTGCTATGACCGTGTCTGTGGAAGAAATGCCAGATCAAAGTACAGAGGATGGCTGGACCTGAATTCACTTCAGTCCCTGGTTACCAGAAAAATCAGTTTTCAGGAAAATGTTTCTAATTGTTATGCAGTCAGTGAAAGCCATCAAACACAACCATGGCAACGACTGTCAGAACCTGACCTTAAAAAGCTAAAAGGCCTGATATTAACTCAGTTTCTATGGTCATATTCAAAATAAATGTGATATTTTTCTATTTAAAATTTACAGCTCTCACAACTCTGTGTTTATTACAATAATCAAACATCAGCTACATTAAATTTACTAAACTTGCTAAAGTAACCAAATTCTAAAACTCTCCAGTTTGCAAATAATACCCTAGATCTGCAGTGATTGATTTAGTGAATCCGGTTTTAAGGGGAAAACATAAGGCTCTTAATGGTTGACCATTGAATACTTGAAACTACTCATTGCCACAATCCTGTACTCTCTGGGTGCTTCTCCTTTTCTAACCACTGATTTTCTGCCTTTTGGTCCTATCTCTTCCTGAACTCAGTTCCTTATAGGAAAATGCTTTTTAATCTGTATGTTACACAAATATATAAATGCTAGTTATTGCTATTGCACAGAACAGAAAATTAGGCAATCAGACATATGGTTAAAACCAAGGGTTTAGTGAATATAGAAACTTGTGGTAAAGACAAAGAATCTAGGGTGCTGGATCAAAGGGGACAGAAGAGAACAGATATGGATCTGGAGTAGGCATGCCATAGAGCCAGGGCAGGAGGCAGCTCCTGACAAGGCTCCAATCTTCTGCTGTTCTCCACCCTCCAGACACTTCCCCTCCCCCGACTCTCAGCATGCTTAGGAGGCAGTCTCTGAAATGGCTCCCAATGGTCCCCACCTCTTGGTATTCACACCCTTGTGCAATGCCCTCTCTTTGAGTGTAGACTGAATATAGTGCCTGTGTCTGGTGAATAGAATACACCAAAATTTACTGGATATTCCTTCTGTGATTTGATTACAAAAGACAGTGATTCCATCCAGCACTTTCTCACTTGCTGGCACACTCTCTTGCTTTACAGCCTGCTCACTTTCATGAAGCAAGCTGCCGTGTCGTGTTGTAAGATGCTCTATAGAGAGGTCTACATACTAAGAACCAAGGAAGGCCTCTGGCCAGAAGCTTATAAAGGACTGAGGCCTCAATCCAGCAGCTACAAAGAAATTAATCCTTCCAACAATCACATTAGTGAGCACTAAAAAGGACCCTTCCCAGTGGAGCCTGGAAGCTAAGCCATGCCTAGACTGCTGACCCACAGAAACTGTGAGACAATTGCTATTGTTATGTTAATCCACTAAGTTTGGGATAATTTTTTTACACCACAATAGATAAGTAATACAGACAGACTCTGAAACATGTATTTAATATGAAACCGTACCCTGCAGAGGGCAAGGGGGGAAAGGGTTGGAGGGTGGAAGGGAAAGGTCATATCAACATGCAGTTAGAAATCCATAGCCAGATACACAGATCCGGGAGGGAAGAAGGAAAGCACAGCAAAGGAGAGAAAGAGAGACAGAGGGGCATAAAGCCTAATCTCACTCAAAGGCCAGTGTTTAAACTGGAAACAGAACAAGGACAACATGGACATTATCTAAAAACAGGGCAAAAGTGTTTCCACAGTGCAACCAGAGTGGAGCATATTGCAAGATCTCCTGCTCCTCCTCACAGGTTACTACAGACCAGAGGATTTACAATTAGAGGAGTCTAATCCATTATGCTCATGATAGATCTTTCCACAAGATCCTTGGTTTAAAAACTTGCAATATTTATACTGTTGCAGGAGAAAAAGAACTGAGACTTGTGAATCACAAATTATGCACCCCATATCCATGTCCTATCATGTTTTGTATTTTATATTCAATTATAGAGCTGTCTTTTTCCTCTGATTCATGCAGATGTTACAGGGTGATGTGAGTGGTATGTATGTATAACATCCAATCTGAGGAAAGTCACCGGGATGTGCTCTCCAAAGCCATTTACTGCAGCTGTGCCTGCTGAGATGCCTTTCGCTCACCAAGCCTGCTGTTTGCAGGTTATGTCACTCAGAAAAAAGCGTGTTTTAATGCAGACATCTGTGGCATGGCTGATAATAGCAAAGAGCTTTCTGCAGTTCTCATCCAACTTGGGGTCCAGAGAATTCTCACTATTCCATCAGGGACTGTTGAGAGAACTGTTTCTCTCAACAGTAAGAATATAGTTAGGGATAACTTTAGATGTCAGATATAAAAATTCCCCCTAGGTCTTCTGAATTTGAATTTTCCCACGGAGACTTGCTTTAGCAGTTTGTGCCTAAGTACACTGAATGGGTAGCTTTATCTAACTGACCGGTTGGCTCTCTCTCAGAGCACCCCACTTCTTTTGCCTCTCAGATTTTCCAAAAGAGTGGTTGGAGTGTCGGTGGAAGTGACACCTATAAACAGGATCAGAGCCTCTATTATCCTTTGTCCTGGCTGCTGATCTGTCTCCTGAAGAGGAAGAGATGGCTCAAATACCCCTGTTGATGGTATGCTGGGCCTACTTGTGCGGTGGAGCTGAACCATATTTAGTATCATATGCTCTAAATGTTAGCATTTTCTCAATATTTATTCTAGTTCTGCTTTGCCCACATATCTCTACAGCCATTAGGTAAATGGTATCTTGCTCTTTCAGAAACTGATTAACCAGCATTGGCAGTCAGGGCTATCATGACCCATTTCAAGTGCAGCCTTCTTCTGCCCTGGAACTATAACTTTCTCCCAAAGTTATGGTGGTAAAAAAATCTGTTTTGATCTGGTCATCTTCCTTAGAACTTGGCTTCCATGGGAAGGTGGGGAATAGTAACAGATACCTTCTTCAGGTATGTCAAAGATCCAAACCCCAGTTATAGGCATATGAAGGTATGCTTAGTATTATAAACATAATATAGACATGTTTATTATAGGCATATGAAGACATGTTATAAAACTATTTTTAGTATCAATTTCAAACATTATCTACTAATTTCCTTTGATAGATAGAAATTTATCTCAGTTATACCACTCTCCTCATTTTCTATTCCTTTCAATATAATTTTATCATTTTTTATTTTGTACATTGGTTACCTTATAATTTTAAATGATATGCTTAAAACATTGTGTTTATCCATCACTTACAGACAGATTTTCTTTCTCCTTTACTATCATAGAAGAACTATTATTTATTTAAGTTGATTTGCCAAACTCTGGCACTCATGCTTGTAAGAATTTTTGTCTATTCTTCACATATTTTGAGCATCTGCCTAAGAAAGGGAGGAAAATTTTGTGACTCTTTGCATGTCTAAAATATCTTTCTACTTTCATATTTGAATGAAAAAATTTGAGATTGAAAACCATTTTCCTTCTGTATCAGCAGGTGCTGTTGGTGAAAAGACTGATGTCATTCTGATGCTCCTTCTTTGGATACTACACCTCTCTCTCTCTCTCTCTCTAATTGTTTAGATTTGTACCTTTAACATAGAGTTCTGAAATGTCATGACAATATGCTTTGTTTTGGGTATTTAAAAAAATTAATTGTGCTGGTACTTCTTGGGTTCTTTCAATCTGGAAATGTGCACTCCTTAGCACTGGAAAAGTCTCTTTTTAAAAGATGTTTTTATCCCCATGACTTTCCTTCTATTCTCTTTATAGAACTCATATTAATTAGTTATTGGAGCACTTGGTTTGATGCTCTCAGTTCTTAGCTTTTATCTCACATTTTCTATCTTCTTGACATTTTGTTTACTTCCAAGCTTCTGTGGAAATTTTTGTTTTAACTATGTTATTTTAACTACTAAGAGTTTTTTCTTCTAAATGTCATCCATTTTTGTTGATGCAAAAACTTTTATCTCCCTGATGTATTAATTTGCATTTTGGGTTTAATTTTGAAATGTTCTTGCATTTCCTGCATTATCTTTCCTCTGAATTTCTTTTTTTGGTTTGCTTACTGGCTTCTCTCTTATATTCTGGAGACGTTCTGCATATATTTCACAATCCTTGGTGACCATTCTTACTTATCAGTGAGGCCTTCAAATTTTGATGGGAAGCTCTGTTATTGCCAGTACTTGCAGAGAGCACTCCTCATTCTTGTGAAATTGGTCTGAATAGTGGCTGATCACATAGGCTCCAAAATCAGTGCAGGGATATATCTTTTAATTTATTCAGAAAAATATTTTCCAATATTCTACCCCTGGCTTCTAGTAATCTGTGTAGGGTGGGGCAAAGGTCTTAGGAATCAGTCTGTTTTACAAACAGTGGCTCAATAATTACTCTCATTTTCAGTTATATGCTTCATTCTTGCTCTACTCTGTGCCTCATATTCTAATGATCTTGTCTTCATCTATTCGGTATTTCCAGAGACTAAACCTCCAGTTTCTGGCCCCTGGGGTTAGCATATCCGGATACTTGTGTGTGCAAGTGGAGGAGAAAAATTGAGGGTGCTGAACATAGACTTTCAACCTACTGTCCACCTCACTCCCGCACACTCACACCTGTTTCTTTCTCTGTAATTTTTTGCCCTCCTCTGTATCAAATGCTTCTAAGTCCTGTGCTTTCTGTAGGGGCTGGTGGGGGAAACCAGCTCGCTTTTCATTAGCATCCTTCTCTATATGCCGCTAGCCTGGGGTTCTATCTACTGATACATTTTTGCTGTTTTATCTGCTCAAGGTTTTCTGAGAGCTCTTATTACTTGATCTTAGAGTGGATTAAAAATGTGTTCCATATGGCATTTTTAGTTTGAAGCTATATAATATAAAATAATTTATATATGGATACTATTTATTGAACACTTATTATGCACCAGACACTGTACTAAGCATTTTCTTTATGTTATTTCATTTAACATACAAATTTCCATTTTGCATGTGAGGAAACTGAGGATCAGAGAGATAATAAAGAATGAGATTATTATAAGATGCCCAATACCAAATTTTTAATGCAATAAGAACTAACTGATTTGCTTTAAAAATTTTTGATTAACAATAAAAAAATAGACTTTGAATAAGAGTGTCTTTCATTCCACCAGGTACTAGCTTGAGCTGATGACATGAAGATGCATATGTCTTCTTATAATAAGTTTATATATTAGGCATTTTATATGTAGTTGAATTACAGAAAGTGTCACTTCTAGTAAGTATATACAATTTGGAGCAGAATGGATAATTTATTATTATGAATTATTTCAGAGTTACTGAGAGTATATCTGAAAGATATATATCCTTCGCAATGTGAGTTTGTTATAAATACTGCCTTCAAGGTTGAATTCTAATCAGGGTTCATTAGTGAGTGAAAAATAAGCCATAACATAGCACAGAAAGGCTATGAACCACAGATATAAATAGAAAAAGAAATATTCCAGCAAGTGAAAGTATGCTAGTGTCCTGGGATCCCACTCACAGAAAACTCAGTCCTTCTTCTTCTCAAACAAAAAAGAATCTGATCTCTCTAAACTGCTTAAACCTCATGCAGTTAATGATAGATAGCACTCAAACTGCCGTGTGCATTTCGAGTCTTCAGAATAGCTCTAGGCTTACAAATATCCAGCTACTTTAGAAAAAGTTTTCTTTATCATTCATAAAAAATGTATAAAAGTATTTCACCAACAATAAAAGACTTTTTTCCCTAAGGCAAAAGAATAATCAGCCTGATTCTTGCTTCCCTACCCCTATTCTTGCAATCAAACAAGATATAACCAGATTATCACATGGTGTGAGATGAAGGCATGTATTACCTTCAGGGACTTTTCCTAGTAGGGCGAGAGGGGAGCTTTCTTCCTTCTCATGTCTAGGAGCCATCCTCCAAAGACCCTGGAGCTAGGAACACTGGAAATCGGGACTATTCTTTTTTGACTTACCCTGTGTACAGCTTTTTTGTGTGTGTATGGGAGGAGTCTCATTTTTTATTTATTTATTTGTAATTTTTATTTGTATTTGTTATTTGATATACTTTCAAACTTACAGAAAGATTTCAAGAATAGTCAAGGAATTATGAATATCCATGTAACATATATCCAGATTCACCAGTTGTTTATGTTTTTCCCCATTTACTTCCTTCCTGTATACTTGCATGTTATTTTTTTAATCATTTGAAAGTAAATTGGAGATATCATGAATTTTTACCCCTAAAAAATTCATTGTGTGTTTCCTAAGAACATATTCATTCTCTTATCTGTTGACAAGATAATTATCAAAATCAGGACATTTTCTTATTTTTCCCTTACTTAAAATACAAACCAAGAGCATAGATTGCATTTATTTTTCATGTATCTTTGGTATCCTTTAATTCAGAACAGATACTCAGTCAGTCATACTTAGTCTTATTGGCCTAAAATTTTTGAAGGGTATAGATCAGTTATTTCATAAAATATCCCTCAATTTAAGATTATCTGATGTTTTATCATTATTAGTTTCAGGTTATGGATTATTTTTTAGGAATTCCACTGAGGCTACATTTTATCCTTCTAAGTGAATCATGTTGGAGGTCACATGATTCAGATTGCACCAATATTAGTGATATTAGTTTTGATCACTTGGTTAAAGTGGTGTCCACCAGATTTCTCCATGGTAAAACCACTATTTTCCCTTGTGGAGAAATACTTTGAGACTATGTAAATATCCTGTTCATCAAACTTTTATCTACTAAATTTGGTGTCACTCATTGTTTCCTAATTGTCATTCCTTCTTCAGTCTGCATTCTTCTTAGGGTTTACATCCTACCATAAGAAGTGCACTCCCCTTACTCATTTATTAATATTTCTTTATTCATTTATTTATTTATATTAGCATGGAGTCATCCTTATTTTATTCACCAGGTTACCATGCATCACAATCAATATTTATTTTGGTAGCCTAATTGCCCCAGGTTTGGCCAGTAGAAATATTTTCAAGGTGACTCATGTATTTGTTTAACATGTCCTCTTTTTTCTTACTTCCTTGCTTTCTGTCACAGTAAGAAGTTCCAGGCTTATCTTGGACTTCCCCTGTCCCAGTACTGGTATCAACTATTTCTCTTAGGAGCCCTGGTTCCCTTTAGAACCAGAAAAATGGAAAATGGAATTTAGAAACTAAGATTTGGGAAGAAGACATGTCCCTCCTACTGGTGTGTCATTTCTTCTGTGCTGTCTCAGTGAACAGAACTATAAAATATATGAAGGGTTGTCCAAAAATTCATGGAAAGTGGACTATTAAAAAAACTGTGCATGGATTTCAAAATATATATGCATCAAAATAAACTCATATTAACTTGTTATAACATATCTAAACAGGATGTAGTTTGTCACTAAGGAGGATAAGACACCAGATTGAAAAGAGCCTCTATCAGGGCAAAAATAATTCTGCTGAGATTGAATCAAGAACAAACATCAAATTTATAATGAAGCTTGGGTGGAAGAAAAGTGATATCACTGATGCTTTATGAAAAGTTATGGGGACAATGCCCCAAAGAAATCAGCAGTTTACAAATGGATAACTCATTTTAAGAAGGGGTGAGATGATGTTGAAGATGAAACCCACAGCAGCAGACCATATACACAGATTTTCAAGAAAAAAAATTAATCTTGTTTGTGCCCTAATTGAAAAGAACTGATTGTTAACAGCAGAAACCATAGCCAACACTACAGACATATCAACTGGTCCAGCTTACAAAATTCTGACTGAGAAATTGAAATTGAGCAAACTTTCCACTCAATGGCTGCCAAAACCATTGTGCCAAAATCACCTGCAGACAAGAATAGAGCTTGTCTATTTTTGAATGACAATGAAATTTTTCAATGAAAATTTTAAACAAGTGAGATCAAGATCCTGAAGCATTTCTTTGAAGAATGTAACAGGAGGTGAAACATGGCTTTACCAGTATGATCCTGAATACACAGCACAATCAAAGCAATGGCTACCAAGAGGTGGAAGTGGTCCAGCCAAAGCAAAAGTGGACTGGTCAAGAGCAAAAGTCATGGCAACAGTTTTTTGGGATGTTGAAGACATTTTGTTTAATTTGTGAAGGGCCAAAGAACTATGACATCAGTTTATTATGACAGTGTTTTGAGAAAGTTAGCCAAAGCTTTAGCAGAAAGACACCAGGAAACCTTCACCATAGAGTCTTTTTCCACCATAACAATGCTCCTACTCAATCCTCTCATCAAACAAGGGCAATTTTGTGAGAATTTCAATGGAAAATCATTAGGTATCCCCTTTACAATCTTTATTTGGCTCCTTCTGATTTCTTTTTGTTTCCTAATCTTAAAAAATCTTTAAAGGGCATCCAGTTGTCTTCAGTTAATAATGTGAAAAAGACTGTATTGACATGGTTAAGTTCCAAGGACCCTCAGTTCTTTAGAGATGGACTAAATGGCTGATATAATTGCTTACAAAAGTGCCTTGAACTTGATGGAGCTTATGTTAAGAAATAAAGTTTATATTTTTTAAAAGTTAAGTTTATTTTTTCTATGAACTTTTTGAAGTCCCCTTGTATGTGTATGTATGTATAAATGACTAACCTTGCTCCTATTCTCTTCAATATGTTTATTCATTTGCTCAAGGTAGAATACACAAAAAGGAGTTCCTGAAAAAGCTGGAAAAGCATACCTACTAATTAGAGCTTAATATTTGTTAAAGTTTTATTTTTGAGATTAAAAACTCATGTAAGTTAAAATGTACAGATTGTACACTTTGAAGAATTGTAAGGATAAAATTCAATGAGGTCTGAAAAATGCATACACCCATGTAAGCCATTCCCTGACAAGTTATAGAGCATATCCTTTACCAGAAAATTCTCTACTCCCCTTTCCCAGAAGGAAACTCTTCTGAC
Organism: Daubentonia madagascariensis; assembly: GCA_023783475.1. Taxonomy (NCBI): domain Eukaryota; kingdom Metazoa; phylum Chordata; class Mammalia; order Primates; family Daubentoniidae; genus Daubentonia; species Daubentonia madagascariensis. Next base: position 42,312,796 of record JAKFHU010002080.1, on the reverse strand, counting down.
TTTTTCACCTTACACTAGTTTAGCCTATTTAAGAACTTTATGTAATTGGAAGAATGTAATTACATACACACAAACACACACACACACATACATTCTTTTTGCCTATCTCTTTTGCCAAGTATAAGGTTTTTGAGATTCACATGTTGCATATACCAGTATCTTGTGCCTTTTTATTGTTCAGTAGTATTCCATTGTATGAAATACCAGTTTGTTTATCGCTTGTCCTGATGTTTGCAGTGTTAGGCTTTATGCATAAAGCTGCTGTGAACATTTGTGTAAAAGTCTTTGTGAGGACATGTGTTTTCATTTCTCTTGGGTAAATACCTAGGAGTGGAATTGCTGGGTCACATGGTAAATGTGTATTCACTTTATATAAAACTTCTAAACTGTACTCCACAGTGGCTATATCATTTAATTCCCATTATAACATGAGAGAGTTCCAGTTCCTCCATCTCCTCGCCAACAATTGTTATGGACAGCCTTTTTAATTTTAGCCATTCTAGTGAATGCGTAATGGTATCTCATTGTGGTTTTAACTTGAATTTTCCTAACAACTATAATCTTGAGCACTTTTTCATGTACTTATTATGTATTTTCCTTTATGAGTTTTCTATCCCATTAATTACTGTTACTTAGTAAATACTTTTTAAAAATTATGAATTGCTGTTGACTTTTGTAAAATACTTGCTGCATCTGTTAAGATAGTTTTGTCTCCTTTTATATTCTATTAATATGATAAATTACACTTATGGATATTTTTAAAGAATCAGTTTTGTTTTTTTAAATTATCCACACTGTTTTCTATTTTATAGTCTCCTCTTCTTATTTTTTTAAGTTTTCTTTGTTCTACTAATTTGCTTTTTTATGGTATTCCTAAAATGGAAACTTCAATTTTTGACTTTAAATCTTTCTTATTTTCTATTATAACAATTTAAAACTATAAAATTCCTTCTAACTACTGTTTTACTTGCATTACATAAATATTGATATGCTGTAAATTTGTTACTCATTAGAAATAATGTTTGATTTTTAGCCATCAATCTTTTATCCATCAAATCACACCATGTTGGCAACCATATTCATTGCTTATGTGTAAGTCTCCTAGAATATGCTTTAATGATCTATCTTCATCACAGTTATCAAAATTCCATCACAAAAATTGTACTTGATCCCAGAGTCTATCATTCCAAATTTACTAATGATCATTTTGTCTGTGTTTCATATTTGAAGTTGATTCTACAAATTCATTATCAATAGCATGTATAACCCTTTCCCCCAGCCTCCATTGATGAATAGAGTTACTATTCTGTTCATATGTGTAGTCCTTGGGTGGTGTGGTAGCCAGCCATAAAAAGGGTTACTCTTACAAGGAAGAGAAATCAAGTTCCTCATTTCAAGGAAGAGAAATCAATTCTGGCTAATTTAAGCAGAAATGGGTTTTACTGGAAGGATGTAGGACTATTCAAAACTGTTCAGGAAAACTGGAGATCAGGATTCCCAAACAGGCAGGAACCAAGCAAAACAGGCAGAAAAGTATCAGGTGAGATCAATTCACAGCCACCCTTTTTATGGACACCCCCATTTTTATGGCTGTCTGTCTTCCAAACCCCTTTTGTGTTTTAAGATATACTATACTACTAAAATCTTGATGGAATTCAGAGCCCAAGCTCCCAGGAAAGAAGCAAAAGGAGGACAAACTTTCCTTTCCCCAACCTCTGGCATTAAAAGTGTATGATGAGCAGGTGATATTGCCTCACCAAATTGAATGCTTCTTCCAGGGATGTTGACTTGGGTTATAAATATAAAGACAAAGGGGAAGTCTTAAATTTAGTTCTGGTTGCAGTGTACGATAGTGACTACAATGGGATCCAATGGGTCCTCCCACTACAGTAGGACCCAGTGGCAGTGGTATCTCACAATGGTGTGATCAGTGGAGCTGATGGCTGCTCTGAGCAGACAGACTGGTTCTGCCAATTGATCTCACTTGATACTCTTCTGCCTGTTTTGCTTGGTTTCTGCCTGTTTGGGAATCCTGATCTCCAGTTTTCCTGAGCAGTTTTGAATAGTCCTACATCCTTCCAGTAAAACCCATTTCTGCTTAAATTAGCCAGAATTGATTTCTCTTCCTTGAATCCAGGAACTTGATTTCCCTTCCTTGTAACAGTAACCCTAACAGGTACAAGATTAGTTACAAGTAGGAATAATTTGAGTATAATAAATAAAACTGTCACTAAATGAAAAGCTAATGTATCTTTCAGTCTCATAACTAGGTAGGAATAACAGCAACTTCTTAATCAACCTGCAGCAGTAATCCAGGTGAGTATATCTAACCTAGAATGGTCCAGAGTTTATTCTATTCTTAGTTATAGAATGAAGAAATGTGCAGATTATTGTAAATGGTGTGTGGTAGTAAATGACAAAAGGTATATCCTAATCCCTGTATACAAATTATCAATTTTCATTAGTAACATTACAGGTAGGAAAATTTAAAAACATAGATCATTCTATTTCTTTCATAGGATAGTATAATATTACACACATCCTAAAAATTCTATTAGAAAATAATACTACACATTAAGGAAATATGTGTATGTGTGGTTTTATGGCAAAAATAGCTCAGCTTGCATATTTTTTTCTATAAACTGTGTGTGTACTTGGAGTGTACAGTTGCAGTATAGCAACTTCTCCTCCACTTACCAAAATGTAACTTGACTGAGTGCTAATAGTAAGAGCTAACATTTGCTTTACTACTTATACTTCCACATAATTTAGTGTATTTTTATTAAAATTAGTCACCTCTTTAATTTTTTGGGACATTAAATATTAAGATACAATGTTAGAATGGAAGGCTATATGAGTACATGAATAGAGAGACACAAGTGTTGGAAAAAGCAATTAGGCATACATAACATTAAACACCATGGTCATGGTTTTCTGCAGCACTGTAACTGGTCTTCTAAAGTCTATCTCCCAGAAAATAGGAGTTTTTAAACTTTTAAACCAAAATTAACTTAGAAGTTCTTGGGCATGTATTGATACTTCTTCACACAGAATTGACTCAGATGTGGAATCGAGATCACTGCCTTGATGGAGGGAGGGAGGGTCTGGAAATCAATAACATGAAAAAGCCCCCGAGGTGTTTCTAATGTGTAGCCAAGGTTAAGAATCTGTGTACTAACTTATAGCCTCAGGGGCTCACCTTCTACCCTAAATTCCTTTTTCCCAAAGGAGTTATGGTGTCATGTTTTTAAAATAAAATAGGTCATCTTCCATTTTAACTTTGTTAAATGAAAACTTACCAAAAAAAAAAAAACGACTATTTAATAATATATAATTACAAAAATACTCTAACTGTTCTGGAAGAAAAAATAATCTTCTGCCTAAAATTTTAATTACCTAAGAATCACTATTCTTAGTGTGATCAAATATTTTGTTACAGCATGCATTTTCTAGGAATTTTCACTTTTAAGACTTTTAGAGGAGGAATTATATAAGTGAATTTCTCTATAGCCATTCCTGAGAAGGTTAAAGCCACAAACTTTGGGTCAGACATATCTTCAACTTAGAGCAAAATTATACTCTTTTGCCTTTCACCTATGTCTTAAGTAATTGATTTGACCTCTCGAAGAGGTATGAGGAATGCTTGTAAGCTATTTTGTTTCTTTTCTCAGTTGTTTGACAATTCTTCACCTTCACTAACGAAAGTCTTTTGATAATTCTAAACTTACTAACAGTCACAGAAGGATATCTTCAAGAAGTCATGTGGGGAATGAAAAACACATTTCCTTCTTAATTTTGGAGGTGGAGTGGGAGATGAATAAAAATATGTGTGTGTATATATCTCCATTATTCATATTTTGAACATATTTTAGTAAAATACAACAGAATGAAGGAGCAAGGTGAACAAAGTGCTAATAAAGGTATAAAAATAATTATACTTACTGGTTATGAATCAAACTGATATAAATTTATATAATTAGCATAACCTGAAAAACTTGGACATTATATGTACTTTTTATATTTTGTATTCAGAATTTTATCTGAAGGAAAAATCCAGATGAAAACAAAGTACGTTATGTCTTTGCCATTCCAGCTAGAACTCAGAATTCCAACGCTGTTCTGAGTGTCAGTGCAAGGACCAGAATCCATCACTCTAAATGCTGACTCCAGTGCTTTGTTTCTGACTGCTATGCAGCTATCTGCACAATTCCCACTCACATTTTACTGTGTGACCTTGAGAGAGCAAGACTAATGGGGAATTACTCAATAAGCTTCCGCTAAAACACTGTGCATTTTCTAGCAAAGGCTAAAACTTCCACAGACACAAAGATGTATATTGGAATACTTTCCATTTTAGGAATGGGCTGTATGAATTCTTCTGGAAAGCACTCACTATTCTTCATACTAAATCACCTCTAGGCACTTTTCACATTACCACTAAAATAGCCAGCCAGGTAAATTTTCCAAAATAAATTCAATCACCAGGTGCTTATGTAAAAAACAATGTTTTTATAGTTATCCTTTCTAGTTCTCTGTTCATTGTGAATATACTTTATTAGTTCTTGTATTATCAGAAATTAAATCTAATGAAAACAATGGGGAGATGTAAGCATTTTTCCTGGTTTTCAGAATTTATCAGTTCAGACCAAAAGGTTTAAAACTGCTTTCTTTCCCCCTGTATACAACATCAGAATAGAAAGCTTGCATCCTGTTATATTCAGGTTGGGTACCCAGAGGAGGAAGAGGGGACCAAAAAAGTCCCCAATTACTGAAGCATTAGAACTGTTCCCTCCGCCCATTCAAGAGCTTCTCTAAAGTGAAGCTAGAGGAGGGTTTCTCAATCCTGTTTCTCACGGGGAGCTTTGGTCCTTGTGAGGTAACTCTTTCTCTCTGATTTCCCTTTAACGAAGCGGGTGAAAGGCCATTTGGCACCAGACGGTTCATTTTACTCCAGCTGCCTGTGAAGAGCGCGGTTGCTAAGCAACCAAGTCTCCGGCTTTGTGCCTACATCAGGCTGGGAAATTTGGAGGGTTTTGAGGCTGTTGTCTATTGCAGACAACTTACACTGAAATGCCTTTAGATTTTTAGAACTATTTTAAAAAAAATCCTTATAGTAAAACTACATTATCTTTCCCAATTTTCTCTCTTTTGGGTAAGAGACTATTTAGAGTGTATATGGCTATATTTCCTCAGGAAAATATCCAGACCTTCACTTCAAAATCAGACGTAATTTACATTTTAAAAGAAAAGCAAATGAGCATCACAGCTGCATTTCATATGTTCCTTCCTGTCAGCTTAATTTCTTTCATTTTCTTTCCCTCTTCTTTGGCTTTTTAAATTTTTTATTTGCTTTCTTTTTTTTTCTTTATTCTACCCCACTTCCACATATGTTTATTTTATCTTTTTCTTTCTTCCTTGCTCCGGTGATACAAATTCTGTGATATTTATGCATTCATCTTGAATCAATTGCTCATCCATTGGGACAATGAATTTGAAATGAATTGAGCTTTTCTTTACAGTCTCATTGGTTGCTATTTTATTCTTACTTCTGAACTCTTTTTATTTTTGTTTTAGCCTGTGGCTAGAAAGGGTTATGGGGAAATAACTGACAAAGAATTCTTAGTTGTTATTTGGACTTCTCTTGTTCCTGACAGAAAAACCTACCATTGCTCTCTGAGCCTCCCAGTGAGTTCTTTCTGCTTGTATGGTGGCCCTCTTAGCACGTTACATTAGCTTTGAAGCCACAGAGTTCTCTAAGTTATTTTGTTGCTATACCAATGTAGGACTTTTTTTTACATAATGTTAACAAGATATTTCATTGAGTGCCATTCAATTTGAAAAGACATGAAAAGGATATGCTTCCTTTTGTTCTTTGTTTCTGAGTCTGCCAATGACTTATAAATAAGAGCAAATGACTCTGGCTATGCTTTTATTATCAGTGCTGGACTCTGGTGCTGCAAAGGAAAGTACCTGGCAATGATCAAAGAAAAGAGTTTGAAGTTCTCCTGGAAAGATGTACATTCAAGACAACAATGCATGCATACCCTCTGGCGACCACCCCCAAAAAATCACCCTGTTATTTATTCATTACTGCAAGGTGAAAAGTTAGTACACAGATTTATTTACTCACCAAAGATTTGTTATAATATGGAAGTGGAACTATTCAACATCATTATCTGAAAATCCACTGTGGCAGACAAATTCATGTGTCAAAACTGCTAAAATGAATAATAGGCTTAATTGTTCATATACTTACTGTTGTGATTTTGAGTGAGTGGATATGCAACCAATCATGTAAATTCCTGGAATTTATTAGTAAAAATCTATTCTTACTTTATGACTCAGTATTGTGATCTAACATGTTTGCTATGAAAAACATAATAGAAGTATTACATCCTTTGCTACATGACAAAGTCAGAGTGCTGTACTAAAGAAAACAGGAAGTATGGATTTTAATCTGAGTTTGATCCCTTGCTAGCTTTTTTACTTTGGGCAATTTCCTTAATCTTGGTCTCAATTCCCTCTTCTGTAAAGTTGTGAGGCTGGAGTAGATCGTCTCTGAAACACATTCTGCTGTTAGAATTCTATTATTGAATTTGAAAATCACTAAACTTTTTAGTGTGTGTGAGATTTAGGAAAGGGACAATATAACTTTTTTTTTAGCTGGTAAGTTTTAAAGTGAAAAACATATTTAAACCTCCTTGTATTTGTTAATCAAGCTATTTTTTACTTAGACACACAAGGTCAAAATTTATAGCTGTTTTTGACTCTATAGCCAGTGGTTAAAAAGAAGTTTCTGAAGACTGTCTATGCCTGAATCTGGCTTCAACATTTACTAGTTGTGGAACATGGGCAAAGTTTTTTAACATCATTGTGCTCAGTTTACTCATCTGTCAGTGGGGAATAATAACAGCACCCTTCTCACAGGGATATTGTGAGAAGTAAGATGATTCACATAAACCCTTAGCAAGTGACTAGACCATTACTATGTTCTTAATATATGTGAGCTTTACAGTCACTCTGGTGTCACCACCTGTCCCAGGCTATTATTACTCCATACTTTATTAGTGTAATAATAGCCACCTACTTTAAACGTCTCTGCCTTTAAAATTTATTCTATACATTTCTCCCCCAGTGAAGACTGCTCCAAACACAGTTGTCTTCATTTCCCTCTCCTGCTAAAAACTATAGCAGACTTCAATGAACCCCATACCCGGTAGAACTGGGTATAAATTAGCCTGGCATTTAAGGCTCTCGTTAATATTGGTTCAATTTATCTTTCCAGCTTCATTTCATTACCTCCTCATGTGTACGGGCTCTGGCTGAATAGAACTCCCCAAATATCCCTGAGAACGTGCTCTCTGCTTCCCTGGATTAAGCTCTTAAGGGCAGAGATTGTGATAAATCTTTATACCCCAGTATCAATGAAGGATCTGGCACACAGTAAGCATGCAATATTTGTTGAAATCAACTGCCTTTGCTTATAGTGGTTTCCTCCCAGAAGCCCTCACTTTCTGTCTTTACCTATATAATACCTATCCTTAAAGGTCCCATCCAAATATCATGAGTTACCACAATTCATACACTATCTGTTTCCTCTCATAGTATTATCGTGTATCTATTTTCTAGAATTTATGTTCCACTGTGATTATAATTATTTTTGTCACTAACTCATGCCTCTAATTTTTAGATGGCATCGAGAGCAGTGTACTATGTCTTATTTAATTTTATTTCTTAAAATGCCCGGCATTTTGCTTTAACTATGTTAATTACCACTGGCTAGTAGTTGAATGAATAAATATGACCAGTAAAATACTACTTATTATCCATTGTTTTATGGCCATTTCTTAAAACTATCTCATTTCTGTAGAACAAGATCTACATTCCTTGCCAGACTTCTCAGTCTCACCATGTCTAGCTCCATCCTCTCTGCCTAACATGACCTGGGATAGCTGCTGAAGCCCTCCTGGCTTTTCATTATTCCACGGGCATGCCATATTCATTCTTACCTGTGTTCCTTCTCTGATATTTTCTTTGCTTGAGGGCAATCTTGTCTTCATTTCAGCTATCCAAACCATACTTCAGGTCTCATCTCAGTTCCTAAATTCCCCGTGGAACACTCTTGATAACTTCAGCAATGTTTCTTCTCTTTCACCATTGAAAACAGAAATTTATTTATTTAATTTAGCACTTAATCATACGACTTAATCATCCACACACCCCAGAACAATGAAACTAGGAGATAATTTAAAAGTGCTTTACTACAAGAATTCTGATATCAAAACTTGAGGGGGGCTAGTCACATATTAACCCACTCTCTGTAACTTCTTTCCTCCTCCTTCCTGGATTACTTCTTATATTATGTATACAGATATCATTCTTGACCGCTTATTTCTAAGATATTTAAGCAACTTTGCATTCCTCTGAATTAACTCTAGCCAATAGTATAATCTTACACATGGTAAGTGTTGATTATATTTCAATTCAATGGAAAAATATGATTTAAATTTGTATCCTATATTTTCATGTGTTTTAATCTTTATAACCCAATTAAATATTATCTCCTTGAGGGCAGAGGTCATATTTAGGACTTCCTTTGGATTTCTCATATTAGGAAACAATGCTGATCAAACCATAGATGGTCAATGCATGAGCAATATTCATTGTTGTATGGAACCTACCTGCCAAAATGTTCTCTTTAAATTCATTTCATAATATGTGAAACTATAACTTCATTCCATTTTTCTTGATCCATTGGTTCTAAGTTATTGTCATGTTTACAGTTTTTTCCTGGTCTACTGGCTTCTAGTATACTATCATACTTACTAGACCATTCAGTAACTAAGGCAACTAATGCTATATCTTTGGAGAAAACTCACACAGATACATCTTGGGGTTAAACTGGGTGCATGGGATTCACTTTCTATACTGCATTAATACTGTTTTTGTCTTATGACTGAAGATGAAAATGGAAAGTATGGTAAATGTTTGCTCACTGGCCTGCATAAAATGCATTGGGCTAGATACTTTATAAATACTATTTAATTTTATCTTCTTAACAAGCCTATGTAGTTGATGATACTAAGCTATTTTTATAGATATGAAAACTAAAGCTAAGAAAGAAGTAATTTACCGAAGGGTTTATACCTAAACTTGATCTCAAGTCTGTCTAATACCAAAGTCCCTGCCATTTGAAGGGGATAACTCAGTTCATATCCAATTTCAATGTGCAAAAGAATCACCCAAGGAACTTCTTAAAATATGTATTACTGGGATCTACCAAGAAGAATAAAATTTGTTAGGTTTGTGGTGAGACTCAGCAATCTGTATTTTAATAAATACAACAAAGGACTCATTTGAAAAAAAATTGAGATAAGGAATAGTTAAGATAGTAATAGTATTTATAACAGTAATAACATTGGCTATTCGGGATCTTTTCTGGTTCCATACGAAGTATAGAACTATCTTTTCCAGATCTGCAAAAAATGACGTTGGTATTTTAATGGGGATTACATTGAATTTGTAAATCACTTTGGGTAGTATAGACATTTTAACAGTATTGATTCTGCCAAACCATAAGTGTGATATGTTTTTCCATCTGTTTACATCCTCTGCAATTTCTTTCCTCAGTGTTTTGTAGTTCTCCATATAGAGGTCTTCCACCTCCTTAGTTAAATATATTAAGTATTTTAATTTCTTTGTTGCTATTGTGAAAGGTATTGCATCTTTGATTTGATTCTCAGCTGGACTGTTGTTGGTGTATATGCCAATGCAACCTCACATACCAAGAACAAATAGGGAGACATTACTTTACCAGACTTCAAGCTATACTACAAGGCTATAGTAACCCAAACAGCATGGTACTGGCACAAAAATGCAGACATAGATCTATGGATCAGAACAGAGAACCCAGATATGGAACAATGCCCATATTGCCATATGATCTTTGATAAAGAAGATGAAAACATACACTGGGTAAAATAATCCCTATTTAATAAATGGTGCTGGGAAAATTGGAGAGCCACATGTAGAAGACTGAAACAGGACCTGCACCTCTCACCACTCACAACAATTAATTCACAATGGATAACAGACTTAAACGTAAGGCATGAAACTATAAGAATTCTAGAAGAAAATGTTGGAAAAACTCTTATACTCGGCAAAAGCAAAGAATTTATGAAGAAGATCCCAAAAGCAATCACAGCAACAACAAAAATAAATGGGACCTGATCAAACTAAAAAACTTCTGCACAGCCAAGGATACAATCAGTAGAGCAAATAGGCAACCTACAGAATGGGAGAAAATATTTGCATGCTGAGCTTCTGATAAAGGGCTTATAACCAGAATCTACAAAGAACTCAAGCAAATCAGCAAGAAAAAATCAAACAACCCCATTAAAAAGTGGGCAAAAGGCATGGACAGAAACTTTTCTAAAGAAGATAGGCTAATGGCCAACAAACACATGAAAAAATGCCCAACGTCTCTAATCATCAGGGACATGCAAATCAAAACCACAGTGAGATATTACCTAACTCCAGTGAGAATGGCTCTTATCAGTAAGTCCCCAAACAATAGGTGCTGGTGTGGAAACGCAGAGAAAGGAACACTTATACACTGTGGGACTGCAAACTAGTACAACCTCTATGGAAAGTAGTATGGAGATACCTCAAAGAACTAAAAGTAGACCTAACATTTGATCCAGCAATCCCATTGCTAGGTATTTACCCAAAGGAAAAAAAGACATTTTATAAAAAAGACACTTGCACTCGAATGTTTATAGCAGCACAATTCACAATCTCAAAGATGTGGAAACAACCCAAATGCCCATTAATACATGAGTGGATTAATAAAATGTGATATATGTATAACATGGAGTACTACTCAGCCATAAAAAATGGTGATCTAGTGTCTTTTGTAACAACCTGGATGGAACTGGAGACCATTCTTCTAAGTGAAGTATTGCAAGAATGGAAAAACAAACACCACATGTACTCAATACTAAATTGGAACTAATAGATCAACACTATGTGCACATAGAGAAGTAAAACAATGGAAATCAAATAGGTGGGGGAGCAGGAGGAGATGGGTAAATTCACACCTAATGGGTACAATGCACACTATCTGAGTGAAGGGCACACTTATAACTTTGACTCAAACTGTACAGAAGCAAGTTATGTAACCAAAACGTGTGTACCCCCATAATATTCTGAAATAAAAAATCCAATAATAACAGTAGCAACTATACAACACATGGATCAATACCACACTATCTACCATTTACTGCACCACCTTACTATTTGTTAGACACTGTGTTTTAAAGCACTTAACATATTGTGTCATTTATTTTTCAAAAGCACCCTGTGATGTATATATTACCATCATCTTTTTTTTTTTACATGAGGAGAATACTAGGGTCAGAGAGATAGTTGGTAAATAGGGGTAATAGTTTGATTCTAAGGGCATGCCCACAACTCTATGAAAGAGGCAGCAAAATGAAAGAAAAGCCAGGGAGATTGTTGTTATAGAGCCCAAAGGAAGAGAGCTCATTAAGAGCAGATGATGAGCCAGGAACAGTGGCTCATGCCTATAATCCTAGTGCTATGGGCAGCTGAGGCAGGAGGATCACTTGAGGCCAGGAGTTCAAGACCAACCTGGGCAACATAACAAGACCCCATCTCTACAAAAATAAAAATTAAAAAAAAAGCAGATGATGTTAATGCCAAAAAGAGGTTAAGTAGAACAGGTAATGGAACGTGTTCCCTGGATTTGTAAATGAGGTAGTTATTGCTGCCCTTTGCAAGGTCAACTTGAATAGGAAGATGGGACAATGAGGTAGCATTTGGGAAGCTAAAGAACAAATGGAAGATGTAAAAAAATAACAAGCTTAAATTTTTATTTTATGAGTTTCCAATAAAAATGAAGTGGAAAAAAGGGTTGTTTAGGGATTAATGTAAATTTGGTGAGAAATTTTTTTTTTAAGATGGGCTAGTCATGAAAATATTGAGGGGAAGAAACAGTGAATAAAGATGATAAGAATGAAAAAAGATAAAATTAATGAATCCAATCTCAGAGAAGATGGGACAAATCCATTAGTTTTGTAGAGAAGAACTTATTTTTCTGGCGTAGGGGGGAATAGGAAAGTATGTATGTAGCCATGGATACAGATACAGGTATTCAACTAGAGATGTAGGCATGGACATTTATGTGTAGGGAGATGAAAAGTTAACATAGCTCATGTGTGATGGATTATATTTTGTGTGCTGAGAAAATTAATGGGGTCTTCAAGCAAACTGATGAAGATTTGGAATAACTACTGTAAGGGAAAAGAGGGAGAGTTGACCATAAATATGTAGAAGGATGCAGTGGGGTAAAAAGCCCAGCTGAGGGGAAAGATCATATGTTGTGGTGGCATCAGTATGTATGTATGATTGAATCAGTATGTATGATTGTGTGATTTTTGTTCAGTGGTGTTCCGTGGAAGCAGAGAAGTAGACACCCCTAGGGGTTTAGTGAAGCAAGTGATGTGGACAATGGTGGAAGGTGCTTGAGTGTGTTGACAATAGGCTTGGTGAAATAAAGGACTCCAGGGCAGGCAGCTTAGGGAAGACAATGGAGCTAGTAGAGTCTTAGAGACATGGAAGAAAGAGTGACCAATGAATTTTAAAGATCTAGTAGATTAATAAATGGTAAAAATAGTGAAAGAGTTGAAAGAGTAGGCAGTTGTGCATTGAAAACAGGAGCAAGTGAGGCCTAATGTATGTCAATGTATTTGTCCACAACCTAAAAGGAATGTGAGTTTTGTTAGCTCCAATCATCTAAATCCATTTTCCCTTACATTTTAAGAAATCTGAGGTCCTAAAGACTGAGGTCTAACTTTGGCCTGTTTTCCTCTTGAGCTTTATGATTACTTGGATTTTATTCCCTGAGTCTCTATCACTATAAAGTCTGCCATCAATTATTCGTTGTTAGTCAAATTAGGACAAAGTATTTATTCCTTTAATTTCTAGAATAATGATTGCAATGTGCAGGCCATGCATCAGGATCACCTGGGGAGTATGTTGAAAATTTAAATATCTGGCCTTTACACCAGACCTACTTAATCAGAATCTCTGTGGGGGTAGATACCAAGGAATCTGTATTTTTAATAAGTTCCACAGGAGATTCTGACTCACATGATTATTTTAGATGTCAGTTTCAATAAGGCAGAGATTATTAGATTTTTCTTCTTTAATTTACCAATCCACACTCAGGATGTTTTTGCTGTTGGCTCCTATTTGTGAAGCAATAATGCTTCTGCTGGTGAGCTTTGAGATTGGTGCAGAGATGCAAGAAAACAATAATTTTATCTTGGAATTGGTACATTTCTTAAATTCTTTCTTACACACAATCCCCCTTTACACACATGACATATCCCTACCCACTGTTAACATTAATACCATATACATTTGGAAAAACAAAATAAAAGGAGAGGTCAAAGTGGAAAAGAATACAGAATTTAAAAACTTGACAGGAAAACTCCAAACAGTAGAGATAATTATGAGTAAAAGGTGTTTTGGAGAATGGGTAGGTGTAGAGAATGGAGAGGTCAGTAAGAGGTTCGATTCATAAAGGGATAGAGATGTGCTGATGGTGACTACAGATGTACTGTTCTACTTTTAGTTGAATTAGACATCTGCTAGATGTCCACATATTTGAAATCCACAGCCATAGCTACATTTTGCTTTTTGGTAGTTCTGTAATCAATTAATAATCAGTGGTTTCTCTTGCCACTGAATTTGTGTGTTGCTGGATCTCCCACGCTGAAAAAATTGAGTTTACACACAAGAAGAAATCTTATTTTTGGTATCCTGGTACCTAAAGGCAAGTGGAACATATATTATTTTCTTCAGTATCTGCTGACAGTTTTCAATGAACAAAGGCACAATGCTGAATCTAAAATCTCCCCTCAGTGACAGAGAAGCTAGGCTTCTGTATATTGGAGTTATGAATCATATAACAAATGAACACACTCATGGATGAAAAAAATTCACAAGGATTTTTTTCATCAATTGATAATATTCTACTTGGTGATATCCTAGTCCATAAGCAATGAAAATATTTTTAGAAGTATCCTTTTGAGAAGGAAACATATCTTAGATATATTCCCTTTATATCTTCACACTGTGCTTTTCTTACATTTTTATTAATGATTTCAGTTTAACCTAAAACAAAGGCTGTCTCTCACACACACGTACGCACAGACACACACACTTTTTCCTTCCCTCTCTTTCTCTGTCTCTCTCTCTCCCCTACACCCTCCCTTCAGCCATACTTTTTTTCTTTATTTCTCTGTGCATCTTTCTAGGCTTATTAGTATATTATTTGGCTCTTTGTATTAGAAGTCTTATACAGAAAAAAATTGCCAAAGTAAGACTGGAAAAACTTAAAACTCAAAATTGTATTATCTGAATAAGCTTTAGAATATGGACCATGTCTTTCTTTGATGAATAATAAATGACCATCTGTCAAGGACCATGAAAATCATCCATCACTTGATAGAAATTAATGAATTACGTTTCAGTACAGACCTTATAAGTTTCACCTCCTTGAAGGGAATCTCCATCCCCTTGTCCCTTCTTTTGCTAAAACGAGTGCTCAGATTCATGGACTGTCTATGCTCAGGCTGAATTGTGTGGCAGTAAGCACACACGACCCTTCCATCACTTCCACATACCCCATTTTGAATTGTTCATACTCCCTAATGAGAAAAAATTCTTGTCACTTAGAGCCGGAAGAGTCAACATTGGTTTAATTTATTCACTTAATAAGTTCTGTTCAATATTATCTGTTTTAAAAGTGAATGTATGGCTTCTTTCTTCTAAAATCCACAGTTTGTATGCCCTATTCAGTTTGACTCTGGCTAATGATACCCATATCCTATCCCTGAGCTGTTTCTCCTCAATTTGTCCATACTTTAGGAGTCATGCCGGTATCTCTGGTAACTAAATTTTGACCTGGACATTGTTTTTATTTTCTGATTCCAGCCTTTAATCCAACTCAATGTTCTTTAGTAATATGCACCCAGTCTTCTCTGATCTGAATTCTAGGGCTGTGAACTAAATCCTGGACATGCTTCTTTTTATTTTGATCACAGTACATGTGACTTTGTACTCACTGTGTTGTCCTTTATAACACTATAATTATCCATCTTCATTTAGGTGTAATTATCTCATACCTTGACAATGGAAAAATTCTCCTAAATATCCTCTATGATACTACTCTTCAAATCCATTGTCTATATTATTGCCAAATTAATTGTCTTAAAATACACTTTCACTATGATACCTTCCCTAGTGACAAACTTTAATGACTCTACAATGCTTACAAAATCAATTGAGATTACTTAGTTCATCATATTATGTCTTCATCCACATATGTTCCTCCACCTAGTTTTCAAACCTTATATCTACTCATTTTTCTACATATACAGTAGTTCCCCCCTTATCTGTGCTTTCACTTTCCATGGTTTCAGTTACCCACAGTCAACAAGTTCTAAAAATATTAAATGGAAAATTCCAGAAATGAACAATTCATGCATTTTAAATTGTGTGCTGCTCTGAGTAGTGTGATAAAATCTCACGCTGTCCTGCTCCGTCTAGCCTGGGACATGAATCATCCTTTTGTTCAGAATATCCATGTTGTATACCCTATCTACCTATAAGTCACTTAGCCATCTTGGTTATCAGATTGGTATTGCAGTGCTTGTGTTCAAATAATCCTTATTTTACTTAAAAATGGCCCCAAAGCACAAGAATAGTGATGCTGGCAATTCAGATATGCCAAAGAGAAGCCATAAAGTGCTTCCTTTGAGTAAAAAGGAAGTAAAAGTTCTCCACTTAATAAGGAAAGAAAAAAATAATATACTGTGGTTGTAAAGACCTACAGTACAAGAAGATATTTTGAGAGAGAGAGACCACATTCACATAACTTTTATTTCAGTATATTGTTATAATTGTCCTATTTTATTATTAGTTATTATTGCTAATCTGTTAAGTGAAATGTGCTTAATATATGAATTAAACCTTATTACATGTATGTATGCATAGGAAAAAACATGGTATATATAGGGTTCAGTACTATCTGCAGTTTCAGGCATCCCCTGAAACTGGAACATATCCCCCATGGAAAAGGCAGGGGACTAATGTAGCTTTTACTCTGCCTTTCTTGATATTGCTGGATTATACCTTTTACTTTTTATTTATCATATTCTTCCTCACAAAAATACCCTTCCTCTCTTATTCAATTATGAAAATCATACTCATTTTCTAAGGTTCAATTAAATCTATTTCTTTCAAGAGACTTTCCTAATCATTCTTGTAGGAAGTTATCTTCCTTCTCTGAATCCCTATATTATTATGTTTTCCTTGTTTGACACTCATCAGATATCACTGTAGCTATTTTGAAACCTATCTACTCAACCAGATAGCAAACCTCAAACAACAGAAATTGTTTCTTATTTTCCTTTGTATATCAAACAAAGGTTTCAGCCTAATGGGTACATGGAAAGTATTTTTAATGAACCCGTAGAGGCTAATACATCAAAGTAAGATACCCCCATGAGAAATTAAATATTAATTTTTAAGATAATTATAATCATCCTTAAAGCATAAGGATTGAAATTTATTGGTCTATAAGACAATTTCTGTGGTGCCTGTATAATCTCAGTAGGGAATATTTGACTTCCAAAACTATTTCCAACCAACATGCCATAAATTTTAAGTAGAGTTCACAAAAGGGAGTAATTACTCTCTTGATTTATATAGAAAGTGGTGCTAGTATGCCCTAGGATTTATCACTTACTAGATCTCAACCTTAGCTTTATTTTATTGTTTGAAAAAAAAAGCAGATAATATTTGGCTTATGGATTCATTCGTTTATTTATTCATTCATCTAAAAAAATATATTGAACCTTGACTATGTGGAAGTCACTGAACTAGGAAGTGGGGATATAATGGTAAACTCTTCCCTGGTCCATGCTGAATTTGAAAAAAAATTAAAGTCATCAGGTATTGTTATCATTTGAAGGGAAAAGAACATTTGTTTTTGAAAGATAGACAAGAGAACATAGGCTATTTGGGGAAAATAAGTGACATGTTATCCAATTTTACAAATTCTTCAGAAACAGTGGGCAACTACTATGCGCCATGTACTATGCGCCATGTACTATGCTATATGGTGAGTGCAGGACAGCTATCATAAGCTTTGTTAATGATCCACAGTTCATTCTCCCCTTCCCAGCAGAATGGGCAGAGTATATGTCCCACTCCATTGATTGCTTTGACTACTGAAATGCGTGAAGAAGAGTCAATGTGACCATTCTTAAATGAGGCTTAAGAAGCATCATGAGTTTTTGTTTCCCTTTTTCATTATTGCCATTTGACATAAAACCATTCCTCATGTCCTCACTGTTTCTTCAGTCTTGGTTCCAGAATGAGAAATATGTGGAGAAGATCTGAACCCAACCAGCAGCCTGGAGTCATACTTAGCCAAGCCAGCTGGGTGCTGGGCAAAACCTCAGTTGGCATAAAACCTTTTTTTTTTCCTGAATCATCTTTAATCCCAAATGACATAAAATTTGAACAAGAAATAGATTTGTTATTCTACGACTCTAAGAAGTTTGGTTGTTTGTTACTATAACAAAAACTGAATCATACAACATTAAATGAGATGTTGCGTCTAGTGGAGAAGAAAGACATTATTAAACAGGTGATTATCAATGTTCTGTGTGTTTGGAGGACATTGGGCATTTCCAGAGTATGTATACCTGGTGGACTTACATGATACTGAGGTCAGAGGAAGACTTTTTTGGGTGGCTACTACTTATATATAGATTAATTTAATTTATCTTCTAGTCATTATTTAGTATATTCTGCATCAACTTCCATTAGGGAATAGATGTACCTTTGGGAAACTATATTCCAGGATAATCAGATGCTATATTCAAAACCTAAAGCTATTTCTGTTTTTACGCCATGTATTAGTTCTACACAGTTATGAATTATTTTAATAAAGGACTAAAGGAATCCAGTTCTGTCTTTTTATTTAATGCCAATATTCCTTAGCTTCTGTATGACAGGTAACCTCTACAAGTATAGGCTTACTCTACAGTAATTGAGAGTATTTACTCAATCAGAGACTATTTAGATTGGTGTATACCTTGAGGTGACTTGGTCCAAGACCTTCATTTTGCAAATGAGGCAACTGAGGTCCACATAGGTAAAGTTGCTTTCCTAAGCCTCCTGTTGGAGTTTGGGGAGAGTCAGGGATAGAACTCAGGTGTCCTGATTTCTGGATCACAATACCTATAACATTGAAAAAATGTTTTCTCCAAATAACTGTCTTTGAATGAATGTTAAAGAAAGAGTTGATTATAAATATTGTACGTTCATGTGGTGATTTAAATTAGAGGCAAGAGGTAAATTTTGGTGGCTGAAAATTTTTATTAACTATGGGGCAAAAGATCATTATGCTAGCTACCAATGTTTCCTACATTTCCTTGCGATCCCTGGCCATATTATACACTTTTATTTATGGTATTTTGCATACTTTGTAATTACACAATTATGCATGTGATTACTCAATTAACATATATCTTTTCTTCTAGGCTCCAAGAAGGCAGAGACAATGTGTCTCCAGTAACAAGCGCAGTGATTTGACACATGTTAAGTATTGAATAGATTTTTGTAAAATTAATAAAAAATCTTTCATTCCTTCAAGACAAGTAGAATTATCATACTTCCCCATATGGTGTAAAGAATGTCCCATGCTAACTGACCTCTTGTTGGCAAATTTTCAACAGAACATATCAGTTTTTCATGGAGTTTGAAGGAAATGAATTAATGACTTACCTTCAGCAGATCTTTGTTAACAGATCACATAATGAGTACAACATTACAATATAGCATTAATGATAACAATAAAATATAAATTGACACAAAATTATTGCACTAAAATTATTTTATTTAAGAAAAAAGACGGCTGCACAGTGACTCATGAAATTAAGATCTAGTCAAGTGGAATTAATAGAATTACTAATAAAAGACTTCAAAATTATTTGAATGACTAATGTTTAAGTTATGGTGAACTGGAAATGCAACAGTGCTTCTAATTTACTGTTCTGATATTAAGAAAAAATATCTGTTAGATTAGGGTGGCCTTATTGCCTAACTTTTAATGCTACATCACTGAAACATGTAAAGTTTTAAGGAGAGTAATAAAGGTCTCAAATACTTGTTTTGCCAACTTTCTTTTGGCACACCAGGGCTAAAAGGCTACGAGGAAAGGGAAGTCCTATGTATAGCTTGATAACTGCATTCCAAATCCTAATGTGTGGAAGTTACCAGTGTCCCCCAAAATCTTCACTCTACTTTCTTTTTTGTTTGACCTGCTATATTCTCTAAGAGGTTACCATGGGCTGTTTAAGAATGGTATAGGAGGAACATACAACAAAACTTGAACCAACCAGAATGCTTGCTTTATGAAATAAAAATTATTCATGTATACTTATGGTTTTCAAAGCACCAAGAATTGCTAGGGTTTCTGAGGAGGCCACCAAGAAATATCATCTCTCTTTCTCAAATAATTGTTAGATGATTTGAGATGTAAAACAAAAGTGTAAATATGTGAGCCAAAATATTACCTTTTCCACTGCTGGAGGCCAGGAAGCAGATCATGGGGTTAGGTCCGTTAGCCAAAAGGGCTTGCTACTTGCATCCCAGAATTAGGAAGATTTCATTCATTTATGGAAAACACTGGACTTGGGGCAGGTCTCTTCTCATCACACTCTCCATGGTTGACTCCAGCACAACTTCCAGAATGCAAGGGCAAAGGAGGGCTAATGGTCTTTGCAGGCAGCTGGTGTCAAGAGAAAACAGGAGGGTGGAGAATGTTTAGTTGTTCTTCACACATTTGCAATCAGAAAAGTCACTCCATCTTCTCAGGGAGAAAGTGAGTTAAAAAAAAAAAGAAGATGTCAGAAGTATGTTAATTGAGCTCTCTAAGCACAAAGAAAATTAAGAGTGGAGGGAAGTTTGCTCCAATTACACTTGATGAAAATATTTTCAGTGGCAAGATACTAAAGTTCCTGTCCCCCAGAGAGCAGGGACAAAATTGGATCTCACATTATCTCCTTTCAAGATTGGAAAGATCTCAGCTGAAAGTAAAAGGTTAAGAAGAATTTCTGGCAAGATATTTATTTTGATATAGATAATATGCCTAGAAATCTTTCTATAAAAGAACACTGAACAACTGAAGTCATAAAAAAGGCAATTTAATGCACATTTTAAAAGAAGGAGTATATTTAAAATATTTTCATCTTATTTTTTATAGTTGCTGCTTTATCATAAAAGAAATCCATGGCTTTTTAAAAAAAATTAGAAAGTAGAAAACAGATAAAGGGAATATATCTTTCTTATTCATAGTTCTTGGAAGCAATTCCTCTTCACACGTTCATGTGTTTCTCTACAAGTTGTTCTATATATTTTCACAACAGAGCATGCAGACTATGCAGTTTCACAATAAATCATCCAGACTATGCTTCCATATATATTCACATTAGATCACGAAGACTGTTGACATGCGTCTTGGTCTGGATATGGAATTAACTAAGAAAGTTTAAATGAAGAGACTTTCATGAAGGGACTCCACATGGAGGTGTGGTTAGGGTTCAGGAACAAACAAACAAGGGATGTTGAGGCACTAGATGTTAGCAACAACAGGAGGCCGTAGGCCCCAAGGGGCAAAAGAAGGACACAACGTTTTCTCTGGAGCTCAGCGGGAACTGATGTGGCAAACGAAGGGCAGCTTTGTGGCAGTGGTGGCCTTAAAGGGACACAGTTTCTGCTGGAGAAGCTGCCCTGAAGTAGAGAGGGATCGAGAAATACCCTGATCTCCCTCTCTTCCTGCCCTTTGATGTCCTGCCAGTGACCCTCATGGGCCAAAGCCACCTGAAAGTACAGAGGGCAGATAATCTGTATGACGAAGCCTGCAGTAGTCAGCCTCCCAGAGAACAGAGCAGAGAAGGGAATGGAAGAGAATGGATCTGGCTGGGTGGGGAGCAAAGGGAACACAATTGCACACAGGTTATTAAAAATTCCTTATTAGTAGAATTTCCTTGGCTATATAATATTCCAATGTAACCAGACCACTACCTTTTGATCAGCTATTCAGATTGTGGCCCAATGTTTTTGCTATTATAAACAACCCTGCAATGCATGTCTATCTTCAATTCTACAATTTTCTTAAATTCTTGGGAGTTGAATTATTAAAATGTACAAATGTTCTTAGGCCTCTTAAAACTTTCTGGCAGTGTTTTTAAACTATATATATTATTCTTCTACCAGCAGTGAGAGAGTGTGCTTGTTTTATTGCACATTTTTGAGTATTGTGTATTGCCATAAAATTTTTTATTTGGATGAGAATTTGCCCATAAAAAACACATTTGCATATTTTTAAAAGAAATCTTTAAAACTACATCTCTCTAATTTTGTTACAATTTTTTTTCCTGTGTGCTTTTTTAACTTTTTAAATTGTTCCAGCATTGTGAGGTAATAGTATATTGTTGCTATTGCTGCTGCTGTGCCAGCATCATTGATTTGACAATCCTGCCTTTCCAAATGCTGATTTGGGTTGCTTCCTTTATCATTTGGTACATTACTGCTTACAATGATATATGTTTTCTGAGCTATCTGATTTATTTCATATTTTAATTTTTGTGCATTATGACAGAAACAGAGCAGCTCTGTAGTGCCAAGCCATCCTCTGAAATATTTTGACAATGGAAAGCAACAAAAGATAGGCTTCATGCTCCCTGAACATATTAGGAGCCTCACCACCTCCTTTTTTGGCTTTCAGTAATTGCTGATCAACTTTAATGATAACAAAAACAATAATAACAATACAAGGAAATGGCAGCATTTAATGCCATGTGGCAGGCAGACCACAGCCACAGTGCCTTTCTTCTAAGTCAGGAATGAATTTTTTTGGAGGCTTAAGTATTTGCCTTCACCAAATCTTGTTGATTCAACTTTCTAAATACTTCTTAAATTTCTCCACTTCTTTCTACCATCACTGTCACTGCCCTATTGAAGTGGTCATCTCTTTTGCTAGATTAATGCAGAATTTTCAGCTCTCATCTGGTTTGATCTCTCAGTAGCCTGCTGTTTAACTTATCTATTGAATTTTTAAAAAATTTCAATGACTATTTTCATTTCCAGAATCTCCATTTGTTTCTTTTTCAAATACATGAGCTTTTTTCTCATGAAATTCTTATTCTTGATAGATTCTCTTGCTTCCTTGATCTCTCTGAATATCTTAAATATACTTATTTTAAAACTTCTTTAGAATCTCTTTGATCTCTACTTCCTCAGTATGAATGATCCCATTATTGCTTTTGCTGTGCTTGTCTCCAGTGGGAGTTTTTTCCCTAAAAGACCTGGACATTTCTTGGATTTTGAAAGTCTCTGCGTCCCAGTTTCAATGTTACCAGGATCCTATTGGGTCACCATCTGGGGACCTAATTTAATACTAGTTTCTTGTTCAAGCTTTCTGCATCTTATGAATATTGTGAATTTGTGTATCATGCTCAGGCAAAATAAACGCTTGGGTTCTGTTTTGTTGAGGATGATTCTTTCTACCCATGTCCCAAGCAGGGTGTCTGTCCACAAATCAGAGGTTAGAGTTTTTGTAGTTCTTATGTGGACATAGTTTTTGAATCAGTTGGGTAAATACCCTGGGAGAGCAATTGCTGGATCACATGATAAGACTATTCACCTTTGTAAGAAATTGCCAAACTGTCTTCCAAAGTGGCTGTACCATTTTGCATTTCTACCAGCAAAGAATGAGAGTTTCTGTTGCTCTATATCCTTGCCAATAATTGGTATTTTCAGTTTTCTTTGGATTTCAAACATCCTAATAGGATGTAGTAGCATCGCATTTTTGTTTTAATTTGAATTTCCTTAATGACATGTTAGGTTTAAAATCTTTTCATATGCTTATTTCTATCTGCATATCTTCTTTAGTGAGGTGTTTTCGTGTATTTCAACCTTTTAACACTTGGGTTGTTTGTTTTCTTATTGTTGAGTTTTGAAAGTCCTTTGTATATTTTAGATACAAGTCATTTACCAGATATATATTTTACAAATACTTTCTCCAAGTCTGTGGCTTGTCGTTTTATGTAAGTGTCTTTCACAGAACGGTTTTTAATTTTTAAAATTTTAACTATTTTCTTCATTCTTTTTAACTAATCCCATGAGATTATAATTTTTTAAAATTATTTTTAATTGTGGTAAAATATACATAACATAATATTTGTCATCTTAAACATTTTAAAGTGTATGGTTTATTGGCATTAAGTACATTCCCATTGTTGTACAACTGTCACCACCATCCATCTTGAGAACTCTTTTCTTCTTAAAAAACTGAAACTCTGTATCCATTAAATAATAACTCTCATTTTCCCTTTCCCCCCAACCCCTGGCAACCACCAGTTCTCTTTTTGTCTCTATGAATTGGACTACTCTAGCTACCTCATGTAAGTGGGATCATACAGTATTTGTCTTTTGTGATCAGCTTATTTCACTTAATATAATTTCTTCAAGGTTCATCCATGTTGTAGCGTGTATCAGAATTTTCTTCTTTTTTAAGGCTGAATAATATTCCATTGTATGTAAATACTACATTTTGTTTATCCATTCATCTGTCAGTGGACTTTGGCTAGCTTCCACCCCTTGGTTATTGTGAATAATACTGTTATGAACATGAGTATACAAATATCTGTTTGAATCCTAGCTTTTAATTATTTTGGGTATACACTCAGAGGTAAAACTGAGTTGGATCATATGGTCATTCTATTTTTAATTTTTTAGGAACAGCCATATTGTTTTCCATAGTGGCTGCACCATTTTACATTTCCTTCAACTGCATGTAATCATTCCAGTTTCTCCACATCCTCACCAACACTGGTTATTTCTGTTCTCTTGATTACAGCCATCATAGTTGGTGTTAGGTGATATCTCATCGTGGTTTCAATTTGCATTACCCTAATGATTGGTGATGTTGAGCATCTTTCATGTGCTTATTGGTCATATGTATATCTTCTTTGGAGAAAAGTCTATTCCAGTCCTTTGTTTTTCAATCCAGTTTGAGTTTTTTTGTTGTTGTTGTTGAGTGGGAGAAATTCTTTATATAGTCTGGATACTAATTCCTTGCTAAATATACGATTTTCAAATATTTTCTCCCAATCCTTGGATTGTTTTTTACTATGGTCTGAATGTGTTTATCTCCCTCAAGTTCAAATACTTAAATTCTAAGCCCCAAAGTAATGGTATTAAGCAGCAAGGCTAGCATGTGTGCCACAGAAAGAGAGCACAGAAAGCTAGCTAGTCCTTTCTACCAAGTGAGGACAGAACTAGAAGGTACCACCTATCAGGAAGAGGGACTGAATTTGCTAGCATTTTGATCTTGGACTTCCCAGAATTTAGAACTGTGAGAAATAAATTTTTGTTCTTTATAAGCTACCCAGTGTACGGCATTTTGTTATAACAGCCTGAATTGATTAAGACACCTTTCCACTCTGTTGTTTGTGTCTTTTGATGTACAAAAATTTTTAATTTTTGTAAATTTCAATTTATCAATTTTTTTTCATGGATCATGCTCTTAGGGCTGTATCTAAAAACTCATCACCAAACCCAAAAGTGTAGATTTTCTCCGTTTTCTTCAAGAAGTGTTATAGTTTTGCATTTTACATTTAGCTCTGTGATCTGTTTGGAGTTAATTTTTGTAAAAAGTGCCAGGTCTGTGTCTAGGTTTGCTGTTTCGCATATGCATTTCCAAATGTTCCAGCCATTTGTTGAAAAGACTATTCTTTCTCCATTGAGTTGCTTTTTCACCTTTGTCAAAATTAATTTACTGAATTTGTGTGGGTCTATTTCTGGACTCTCTGTTCCATTCATCTATGTATCTATTCTTTATTAATACCATATCTTCTTGATTACTGTAGCTTTATAGTAAATCTTGAAATGGGGAAGTGGAAGCTCTATGACTTTTTTATGCTTCTTCAGTATTGTGTTAGC
Organism: Daubentonia madagascariensis; assembly: GCA_023783475.1. NCBI lineage: Eukaryota > Metazoa > Chordata > Mammalia > Primates > Daubentoniidae > Daubentonia > Daubentonia madagascariensis. The sequence continues at coordinate 42,287,686 of JAKFHU010002080.1, read as the reverse complement.
TATTCTAGGTCTTTGCCTTTCTATATGAACTTTTGAATCAATTTGTTAATATCTACAAAATAGCTTGCTGGAATTTTTATTGGGATTGCATTTACTCTATAGATTAAATTGGGAAGAATTGACATCCTAACAGCATTGAGTTTTCCAATTCAGGAATACAGACTAACTTTTTGTTTAGTCCCTATGCAAAGATATAAGAATGCTTATCTAGCTCTGACTTATTTTTGCCTCCCAGAAAGCCTGGTTTCAAGTCCGTTACTAGGCCTGGGCTTATTATGCCTAAAGTCTAATCCACATGCTGTATTAAAATCCCTGGATCTAAGGTGTGCATTGTGTCGTGCCCATTTCCTAAACCACAGCTTCCTTCAGCAGACTAGATTTATTTGATTAGATTTAAGGTACTTCACAGACTTTCTATCTGTGCTTTTAAAATGCAGAGCATCTTTAACTCCAAAGACATGGGGACAGAGAGAGGAGTCTAAACAAATGGGCCTTTCAAGTTTCCTCTGGTTTATTACTTTTAGCTCATACCTCCTTTGCCCTATCTCATTTCTCCATGGCTCTCCAGTCTTCATCAAACCTACTATAAGAAACATTCAAGTTTAACTGTTTCTCCAGGTCTCCATTTCCTTATGAAGGCTCCCATGTCATGTAAAACTTGTATTAAATAAATTTGTATGCTTAAAGAAAAAAGAAAAAAGAAAAAAGAAAAATTAAATGCTGATCCTTCTCCCTGAGATCTCTGCCCTCTTCTGGATACTTATCTTTAAATCTGAGTTTAGACACCATAATCTCAGTGAGGCTTTATCTAACTCCCTGACTAGGTTGAGGTTCCCCAGTTGTGCACTTCCTGGTGTTTTGTATATTCCAGTGCTTATAAACCAAGCAGTAGAAACAGAAGTAATTTCAAACAAATACAAATCCTTTACTTCATTTACCAAGCATCTTGAAAGGCACACAAAGTCACCAACATTCCTTTTTAAAATCCTTTTTTTTCCCTCTTCCATCCTCTGCTAACACAAACTCTAGATTTTTATAGCTTCTTTTCTTTGAGTGCCAGGGACTATTAGTCCTATAACCAATATCCTCTGTTCCTACTTCCTCAGTAAGTAAATGAACTTACCTACTATTCCTTAAGCCCTCCCCATTTCCTCCTCTGCCAATTTTCTAAATCCCAATCTGTGGGGTAATTGGAGATCCTGGCCCCAATCCCACTCAAGGAGGCTGAGAGAGTTAAAACAAGAGAGCTCCAGAGGACTGGCCACCCCTGCAGAGCGTGACTGAGAACATGCTGACCTTTACAGAAGACTGCCCTACCATACCTGGTAATGCACACCATATCCCCAAGTTATTGTTTCTTTGTTTGCACTTGCCTATATAATCCCTTGCTATTTCTTGGAGCATTGCAGAGAACTGCCTGGCCTGCCCCCACTGATGCCTCGCATGTAAGTCCCCCGGATAAACTCATGTCTCTCTTCTCTGGTGTTCTTTGGTATTGGCTCACGTTATGTGGAGGCTTTAAAGACCCTTAATCTGCATAGTAATTGGCATAGTCGGCAGGATACTGAAGAGCCCTGTTGAGTTGACCTCTGGCAAAAGTGACCTGACCATAGTGGCATCAGCCATGGAGGGAATCTCGGGCTGGGAATTTGGATCCATGTGGTATGAGGTGGCCATGTTAGTACATATGTGAGGACCACTGGCCTGAGTACAGGGATGTTCAGAAAACACCTGTGGGGCTGGCTTTCAGTTTTGGAAGCAGTGCCAACCCTCTCTGCCCTTGGGAAAAGGAAGGAATTGAGGCAAATTGCGAGAGCAGTAGCGTGGCTCCTACTGCAGGCTGTGCGAGCCACAAGGGAGGCCGAGCTGGCCACCAAAGCCACCCTCCATAGAGCAAGGGAGGACTGCAAGTTAAAGTGTGACACTCAGCTGGCCCAAGTAGACACTAAGGAGTTACTTTCTACTAGGCTAGAGGAAACTGGGGAGTGATTACAGGTTATGGGGAGCTGGTATACTCACCTGTGGAGCAAAAACTACCTGCCCCTCATATCAGGGCTCTAACCATGCAGGTGGGATGGGACCCTGGGCAATAGGACCCTCTGGATGGACTCTAACATAGAAATATGTTCGGAAGAGGCTAAGAGCTTTGGCTTGGGCCAACTGAAAGTGTGCCTAGTGATACAGACCAAAGTAAAGACTAGCCAGGACCAAATGCCAGGAGGTCTGAACACTTTCTCCCCACCCCCACCCCCATAGTGCAGCACATAGGCAGGTTCATACACCCCCACTAAGCTGGTAGAATTGACTCAGAGGTTTAAACAAAAATCGAGAGAGCATTCCAGGCTGGTTGGTTTGGCTGTGGGATATGGGTGCTGATGGTGTGCTGTTGGACAGAAATGAAATGGGTAAATTGGTGGCAGGTATAACTCAACCAGCAGTCTGCCAAAAATCGTATAGTGCATCTACCCAGTGAGACCCCAACACTGGACTGTTATACCAGGGCTCTCTACTCCTCTGGCTGATGGCAGCATGTAGAGATATTTGGAAAGACGCTAGTGCCATGCCTTTGCCTAATGGGACCTGGGTGTCAAAGGAGGAGTTACAAGCCTACCTCTGAGAATTAGGAATGAGGAGGGCTGTTTATAATCAAGAGTTTCAGAGGCCCATTGTGGAGCCCTTCACAGCTACCATGCAAGATTCTGTCCTGCGGACTGCCCCCTCACAATACCATGGCACGCTGGTTTCAATTTTGAGCCCTGTGGTGGGACGTTTGGTGCAGATTGCAGCCCGATTTGTGGCAGACTTAGGCGAAACTGAACAGTTGAGACAAAAGAAGGGTGTTCGTAGTGTGGCCCAGAATATGGTGGAAGTAAAAGATCCCAAGGGCCTGATAAGAGTTACCCATAGCAAATGTGGGTGGACCTGATACAACCTGGAATTGATCCTGAAAAGATTGATAACAATGGAATGGGCAGCCACTGCTGTAAAACAACAAACTCCCAATTTCCAAGCATTCATGAAAAAGGCAGAGACTTCATTTCTGCCCTCTTCCCTCCCTGCCGAGGTGGCCAACATCTCCCAGGCCTTGGTTCTGGTCTGCCCAGTACTATTGGGGTGGCCAAGGTCTCTTGCCAGTCCAGGCCCTAGAGGGGGACTGGAGGCCCTATGTACATACAAGTTACCACTTATTGGTCCTCAAAGAACAAGAAGAGAGTCATATGGGAGCAGAGTGTCTCTAACCTATGGAAACCCCACCAGTTTTAAGGGATATGTCACTGCTATCAATGGATCTAGTGGGAAAACAGTGATGGTTAGGTGGGTTTCCTTGGCCTTGGGCATTGGTTGACTGTCCCTGAGGGAATATATGGTGCATATAGCTCCTGTCTCTGAATACATCTTGGGAATGGGGTATCCTTTTAGGAAAGGTCTTACAGACTACAGTTGGAGAATTCCACATAAAGGTCAGGGCAATGAAGGTCCAAGCTGTGCAGCCAATTCTAAGGCATTGTGCAAAGCATGAGATGTTGCAGCTACCCCCTCCCCACAGGGTTGTTGCTACCAGACAATAATGACTCCCTGGAAGTCATGATGAAATAACTGTCACCATAGCTGAATAGAAAAAGGTCGGTATAATCCAGCCTGCCCACAGCCCTTACAATTCTCCTGTGTGGCCTGCGTGTAAGCCCAATGGTACCTGGTGCATGACAGTAGATTATAGAGAATTAAAGTCATACCTCCCCTTTTTGCAGCAGTCCCCAACATAGCCACAATGCCGGAATGCCTCAGCAGCAACCTTGGCACTTATCATTGTGCATTAGACCTGGCCAATGCCTTCTTTAGCATCGACGTAGCCCCTGAAGATCAGTTTGCTTTCACGTGGATAGGCAGGCAATGGACCTTCACTGTCCTCTCCCAGGGATACCTACGTAGTACAATCTATTGCCATAACATGATTGCTGAAGACTTGGCTGCATGGGCACTACCTGAAAAGGTACACCTATTTCATTACATTGATGACATCATGTTAACATCTCTCTCTCCCCCCGTCTTAGAGGCGTGTGTACTGGACCTTATCTACTATTTGGAATCTAAAGGATGGGTCATCAACCCCAGCAAAGTCCCAGGGCCTGGCTTATCTGTCAAGTTTTTGGGAGTTGTCTGGACAGGTAAGACTAAAGTTATTCCTCAGGCAATTATTGATAAAATACAGACTTTCCCTCAGCTGACCACTGTGAAGCAATTATAGGAATTCTTCGATCTTCTAGGCTATTGGCAAATGTTTATTCCTCACTTAGCACAACTCTTATGACCCCTATATAGACAGATTAGCAAAGGAACATAATGGGATTGGGGAGAAACTCACCAGCAAGCGTTTGAAAATGCAAAACAAGCAGTAAAACAGGTACAGTCTCTGGGCGTTTATGATCCCTCCTGTCCTGGAGAATTGGAAGTTCATGTCACCCAGGAAGGGTTCCCTTGGGGTCTGTGGCAGAGGCAGAGGAAAGTCTGCTGTGTTGCCCCATTGGGTTTTGGTCTCAACTGTGGACAGGAGCAGAAGAACAGTATAGCCACATAGAAAAACAACTAGCAGCCACCTACATGGCCCTCCAAGCTAGTGAGCCCGTCATAGGAGGTTCAGAGCTCAATGTAAAAACCGCCTACCTGATTACCAGCTGGCTGAGGGACTTAACAACTGCCCTGTGGTCAGGGGTGGCTTAGTTGCTCATGCTCACAAGGTGGACTGCTTATTTGCAATGGTGGCATATACACAATACCTTGCCTTTGAGCTCCGAGCTATAGCAAGTGCTAGGGCCTGTCATTTATAGCTTGGACCTTACTACCTCTCTAGAAGAACAACTAATCTCCAGTCCAGTGAAGCCTGGGCAGGGGTCTGTCCCCACAGATGCTTGGTACAGGGGAAGCTCCTGAAGAGGGCAAACACCCAGGTGGAGAGCTGTAGCATACCAGACATCCACTGAAACCATCTGGCTAGATAAAGGCACAGGGAGGAGCAGCCAATGGGCTGAATTGAGAGCCACCTGGACAGTCTTGCTGAATAAGCCCACACATATCACACTGTGTACAGACAGTTGGGCCATGTATCGAGGATTGGGCAATGGTACACCCAGAATTGGGCAATAAATGCCTGGCCTCTCTGGGGTCAGGACATGTGGGAGAACATCTGGCACCTTGTCCACCAAAAGGACATTATGGTGTTCTATGTACACAGCCACCAACCTTTGCAGATGCCAGGGAATGATAAAGCTGACACACTGGCATGGGTCCATTGGCTGGAAGATGCCCTGGCTACTGATCTCACAGAGTGGCTGCACAAAACATTGAAGCATGCTGGACAAAAAACTATATGGTAAAACCGTGAAAGCTTGGGGTTTGCCCCTATCCTATAAGGAGGTTGTTGATGTCTGCTCACATTATATGGTGTGTACACAAAAGCACCCCTGACCCCTACCAGGAATGATGTCAGGGCATGTAAAGAGAGGACACGTGCCCCTCACTCACTGGCAGATAGACTATATAGGTCCTCTCCCACTATTCGAAGGCTGCTGCTATGCACTAACATGCATAGATACAGCTTTGGAGCTCCTACAAGCATTCCCTAGCAAAAAGGCTACACAATAGACCACCATCAGAGGACTGCAGAAGCTCTGTAGTATGTATGGCATACCCACAGACATTGAGACGGGGGAATGCACTTCATATAGACCCATATTCAGGAATGGGCTGACAATCTTCATGCCACCTGGCACTTCCACCTACCGTACAACCCACAAGTAGCCGGCATCATCAAACAATACAATGGCATCTTAAAGGACAAATTAAAGGAACAATCCTCACTTCAGGGGTGGATGTATAGGCTGCTGGAGACCTTGTGGGTCTTCATCAAGCAGCCACAAGCCAGAAGGCCTGCTGTTCTAGCTATGCTCCAACAGACATGGGTCTCACCCCTGCGGTTACAAATTTGCTCTGTGGACTCCACCCTCAAGCCAGCTTGGGGCATGGAAAATAACCTCCTTCTGCCTGCACCCCAAGACCTACCCCAAGCAGCCAGTACTTTTATCTGACCCTGGGTGGTCTAGGCAGGGACTCACTGGTGTGGTTTGTTTGCCCCTTGGGGGAAAACAATAGACATAGATGTGTGGCCAGCTATAGTGGCGAGCTGGCCACAGGTGATGCAAGTTGACAATAGAGACCCCATCAATAGGGGGACCTATTTCCTTTCCCTCTAGCACATAAAAACAACCCCAAATCACCTTAGCTTTTTAGACAAACAGCAACCAACCAGACAGAAAGTATGGTACCACCATCCAGGGAAGGATCCTAAGCTAGGCACCATGCTAACTAAGGATAATGCTACTGCATGCATCTTACTAGATGGGGAAGATTTGCCCATTCTTGTTTCTCGTAATAAGTTATCTTTTGCTCTGTAGTTACTGTTTTTCCAACAGCTACCTGGATTGGGACTAGCACATTGCCCTGCAGTTAAACCACTGTAATTGCTGGGTCTGCGCCAAAGTTTCTGTGACCACTTTCACTGGCCTGGTGTGGAAAATACATCCTGCTAACGTGACTCAGTGGACCAATTTATCTCAATGGAATAGCACATGTAATGTTTCCGGGTGGCCCACGTGGAATGACACTAAGCAATATATTATCCAGATGGTCCAGGAACGAGCTAGAATTAGTATGGACAAGGCTTGGCTCCTGCACCCCACCCTGGGGTACTCCACATGGGATGCTATTGGTTGGCTAACAGCTAAACAAGTAGAATGGGGAGGGCCGCTGGAGACCTGTATAGAAAAACTAAATGATACTTGTAGTAATCACATGATCTAGTAGGGTGATCCCTATGTGCTATTACCATCACAGTCACTGCTTCCAGTGAATATGATTATTATTATGCCTCCAAGATCTCAACAGTTTATTTGATTCCACAAGGAGCCCTCTGGGTTTGTGGCACACATGGCTGGCAGTATTGACCATCTGGCGGTTGGGCCATTGCTCATGGGACTGGCTGTATATTTCTGCATCAGTGTACACCACCCTGCCCTGCAAACCTGATAATTGCCCTGCGGTGCAGGCTTGCCATAAAAGGACACAGAGAATGGCATGGTGGTGGTATTCTCCACTCTATGTTCTTCCCTGGAACCAACACCATCTCTACAGAGATCCAGGTGCAAGCCCTCACCTTCCATATGGTGGCAGCACTGAATAAGACTAAATTAGCTGTGACCCTCTTAACACAAAAAAGTCAATAGGAAAGTGGTACAAGAATAGAATGGCACTAGGCATCGGTGCTTGCCGGTGAATTGTGCTATGCTGATGTAAATTTCCTGCTTATATCCTGAATAATCAATTCTTAATCAGGTTGGACCTACATAAAGTGGACCCCTTAACCTGTCGGCTGACCCGCTATGTTCTTGGTTTGCCAATTCTCCTTCTCCTTGGGAATTGTGCTTGTATGTTGGGCTTTCTTGCCTTGGTTTGGTGGTATTGTGGATGTCAATTGGATGCAAGCTGGGATTAGCCTGGGTTGCCATGGTTCCAGAGTATAACGGAGATATAGGGCAGATTGGAGTATGGATTAAGCCCATGATCTGGGGTGGAATGTGGGGTAATTGGAGATCCTGACCCCAATCCCACGCAATAAGGCTGAGAAAGTTAAAACAAAGAATGCTTTAGGGCAGCCATCCCCAACCTTTATGGCACCAGGGATCATTTTCATGGAAGACAAATTTTCCATGGACATGGGCGAGCAGGGGATGGTTTCGAGATGATTCAAGAGCGTTACACTTATTGTGCACTTTATTTCTATGATTATTACATTGTAATTAATATATAATGAAATAATTATACAACTCACCATAGGTTGGGGACCCCTGCTGTAGGGGACTAGCCACACCCTCGCGGAGCATGACTAAGAACATGCTGACCTTTAGGGAAGACTGCCCTGCCATACCTGATGATGCACACTATATTCCCAAGTTATTGTTTCTTTGTTGGTGCTTGCCGATGTAATCACTTGCTTTTTCTGGGAGTGACACAGAGAATTGCCTGGGCTACCTCTCATGTAATCCCCCAAATAAACTCATGTCTCTTTCCTCTTGTCCTCCAGTGTCATTCTTTGGTATTGGCTTACATTATGTGGAAGCTTCAAGGCCCATAATCTGCATAACACTATCAAAGAGCTACAATACATGTCTGGAAAGACTCAACCTCCTCAAGGGGCTGGAGAGGACAAGAACCTATGTGGGCACACCCACACTCTAAAGTTGTGGACCTGCCTGCTTTCTTCACTATTTCCAGTACCCAGGAAAATTATCTACAAGCTCTCCATATTTGTTCAGTAAATGAATAAATGACTAAGTCTTTATATATAAAATTTAAATGTTGGCATTTTAAAATATACATTTCTTGGTTAAGGCTTTTTTTCCTGGATATTTTGGTTTTTATGTATTTATACATATATTTTTCTATAAAAAATTTGACAAAAAATAGTTCATGATATTTTGAAAGCTTGTTTTCCCCCTCCATCATTAACACATCTTGAATATCTTATTATTTCAATTGAAAATACATCTACAAAATTATTTTAATGACTACATATATAACAATTCTCTACAACACTTAACCAATTCTTTATTTTTTTGAAGAAGTTGTTTATAATTTTTTACTATTGTAAACCATGATATTTTGAATGACCTTTTATATGTATCTTTGCACTTGTTTGAGAATTTCCTGAAGATAAATCCCTACAATTGTGCAATATAAAAAATGCACAATTTAAATTATAATGCATTTTCCATACCATCCTCCAGAAAAATTATATAAGTTTGTTCTCTTACTAACAGTAATCTTGGTTTCCTTTCCTTCACACTCTTGATAAGTGGAGGTATCTTTCAAATTTCCATCTTTGTCAATCTGATAGCTGGAAAAAAAAGCTATCTTAATTTTTATTTTACTTGCATTTCGTTACGTGATAGGAAAGTTAATACTTTTCATGCGCTTATTAGCTATTTGTAATTTTTGTTTTCTTTTCCCCCTTATTCATCCTTTGATGTAATTTTTGTGTTCTTAATGCACCTTAATTTCTATTTGGTGTTCATCATGTTTTTACTACTTTTTAAGAACTTTTAAATGTTATACATAATAACTCTTTCTCTTTCCTCTATGCCAAATGACATAAACATTTATTTAGGTATTCATTTTCCTTTAAATTTTTTTTCCATTAAAATAGTAAGTGAGGAAGCTCAAGTAGTCACATGGACAGGCCATGTGCAGGTAATTGTGTCTGGCAGACCCAGCCGAGGTCCCAGTCCATAGCCAGCATCAAAGACAAGTCATATGAATAAACAGACATCAGGTAATTTCATCCCCCTGCCATTGAGTTGTCTTCAGCAGCTGAGTCTTCCCAGCTGAGACTTCAGACATAATGTAATAGAGAGAAGCTATTCCTACAGTACCTTATCTAAATTCCTGACTCATATAATATGTGAATATTTAAAATGGTTGTTTTATATCACTAAGTTTGGGGTGTCTTGTTATAAAGCCATAATGAATGAAATAACTGTGTTTCATATTTTCATCCATGTCCAAATTTCCACTCTCACCATCTGCCACGATCCTTTTTCTAAGGACCACGTCAGTCTGCCGTACTCATTCTCAAGACATTCCATTTTCAAAGACAACGGTCTCACTCAAATACTCTTCAAAGAACATAGCACAACACCCTTTTCTGTACCTTGAGCAGCTGAACAGATTAAGGAGAGAATCACTTTTCTTAAACTAAATTAATTAGATTATTCACCTGGGAAATTGGAAGTGGGATGATGAGATCCTGAATTAACTGGCAGTGGGATAGAAAAGAAAAAATATCTGAAAGAATAGTTCACTTATGGATAACAGAAGTCCCGAAACTTCTCTAGTTGCCACACTTTTTGTGTTCCAGATATTTAGGATTTCCTTGGATTCAAAAGCATATGCATAATTGAAATATTTATAGTCACTTGCACTAGCTTAGGAGGCTTTCATTTTCCTGCTACTAACCATCCTTGACTTTACTCAGGTGGTGTGCTTCACTTGTTCAGACTGATTTTACTCTTACTGTTCTCCCTCTCTGGAAGGCAAACTCCAATGTTCAAATTTTAGCTTCTTTTGAAAATATTCTTGAATCTCCAAGGTACAATTTATGATTTAATCTCTAGTGATTTTATTGCACTCCACTCGTACCTTTAAAATGAACTCTCCCAGTGGATTTTAATCAGTTGTATACAAGTTTGATCCCCCACTGGAATGAATGCTGACAGAATAAGCAGCACTGATAATTACATGCAGTAGCATAGTATGAGAAATTTACCCTTATCCTGTGACCTATTAAGTTGCATGTGATTTGTATAATTCTACCAAAAATGATCAGTCCTAGGGTCAGGATGCATTTTAGTCTCTGCTCATAATAGATGGGAAACTAACATTTATTATTTTGGTCATTAAATATGAAATGTCCGATTTTGAATCAAAAGTTTAGTTTATTATATCTCAAACAAGAAGCAGTACAACTTATCAAAGTATGCACCTAAACTATTGGCACTGTTTTGCCATCTTAATGGTAGCTTGTTTATGCCAGCAGCAAAGAAGCCTGGAGAGTGAATGGCCGTGATATCACAAAAGGTGTTTTCCACAGCTTGTTGAGAATTGAATATTTTTCCTTGCAAGAAGTGGCCCAAAGCCTGGAAGAAGTGGTAGTCAGTTGGTGCAAGGTCTGGCGAATACAGTGGATGACAGAAAGTTTCCAAGTCCAGCTGTTGTAGTTTGAGCAGCATTGTTTATGTGACATGTGGTCGAGTATTTTCTTGCAAGAGGATTGGCCTGTCTCTATTGACCAATCTCAGCTGCTTAATCACAAGCATCTTCGTCATTTCATCCAGTTGGTTGCCATAGACATCTGCTATATCGACTGACCAGGTTTCATGAAGCTGTAGTGGATAATGCCAGCGCTGGACCACCAAACAGACACCATTAGGTTTTTTTGATGAATGTTCAGTTTTAGACTGCATTTTGGCACTCGAACTTTATCCAACCATTGTGCCGAATGCTTGCAATTGTCAAAAAGAATCCATTTTTCATCACACGTAACAATATGATGTAGAAATGGTCTGCCTTTATGCTGTGACAGCAAAGAAATGCAAGCTTCGAGATGATTTCTCTTCTGATACTCTTTTAATTCATGTGGAACCCATCCATGGAGCTTCTTGACCTTGCTGATTTGTTTCAAATGGTCCAATATTGTTGGAATAGTAATGCCAAACCTTGATGCTAATTCATGCATAGGTTGAGCGAGATTCGCTTCCACTACAGCTTTCAGTTTATCATTATCCACCTTGGTCTCAGGTCGCCCATGTGGCTCATTTTCAAGATTAAAATCGCCAGAGTAGAACTTCTCAAACCATGGATGTACTGTGCGTTCATTAGCCACATCCTGCTAAAACACTTCATTGATATGTCAAGCTGTCTGTACAGCATTTGTTCCATGACGGTACTCGTATGAAAAAATAACATGAATTTTTTGATTTATCCATGGTTTCACAAAAACTGCTCTAAAAAATTTTTGAAAGATAATCACAAGCCAAACCATGTGTTTGAAAGAATAAGGATGTACCTTCACAACAAAAATAAAGCAAGTGTCAAGGTTAAACGTCAGAGATATCAACTGTCAAACAGTGCTTAAGGAAATTGGACATTTCATACTTAATAACCTAATATGTTCTGTAATATCCCAGGTACTCTCAAAACACCTCTGGCCTGAAAGGGGTCTGACTCAAACATGAGCCTATTTGAAGATCTCTGCCACTCAGAAACAACAACAGAAGCCAAATGGTAAGATATTCGTGATTGTGTCAAGCCTGGGCCATGCTGTAATCAAATTAACCATTCCAAGGAAGGACAATAATTTGCTTTCAATTACTGGCTGTAAGTGGTTATAATCCCAATTTCTAAATACTTGCAAAATGTACACTATCATTTAATGTTTCTAACAGCTGCTGTATAAATACCAATTGGATAATTTTTAAAGCACCGAGATTTATAAAATGAAAAATGTTGTAGTAATACTGAGAACTATTAAGTATCTTCTTGAAAAACAAAACAAGCAAGATATAATTTCATAAAATTTTCTGATCATAGATAACTGTCATCTATCCTTCACAGGAATGAAAGAAAAAAATGAGTCTTATACAAACAAATGGACAGAATTTATAAAATGAGTAAAATGAAATGAAATATCTTAGAAAATGAATGGCTAAATACTTGGGAGGAGAGAAGGATGTGCTAACATTAAATAGCAAGGAAAATTATCTTTCAGGGAACACAAAAATAAGCAAGGTTCATAGTGAAGTGGAAATTAGGAGACTATGTGTAATGTGGAATAGAAAAAGAAAGAAAAATATAAGTTGAATTAGGTTTTCTGAAGCAGCAAACTATGAACTTGCTAGGTGACAATTCCTTTGCATTCTGCTGTGAAAATGACACAGCAGGAGGTATGACTTTTCAGTTTCCTTAGAGTTTTTGCCATTTAGAAGTAGAATATGTGAGGAAATTTATTCTACTTAAAACAAAAATGGAATTTTAAATATGGTATCATGAAGCCAGATTTGAAATATTAATAACCTGATTTACATTCCACCTCTCTGGAAAAAATGTAAGCAACAGTATTTCCATGAAGCTCTAGAGGTTTGAAATTAGCTTACAAAGCTACTAGGGCATGGAACATTACTACAAAATCTTTGAAGACTGTAAGCTCCAAGATGGGTAGGAGAATGCTGTCTGATCTAAAAGGGAATAATGAAAAGAAATAGGGGAAAATTGAGCAAAGGAAACTTTATCATACTATCCAAAAAATTGCTCAACAGTGACAGAGGAACAGAGCCCCAAGGAAGTGCTAAAAGCTTGATGACATGAATAATTTCAACCAGTCTGCATCTCACTGAATAATCTCTTTAAAAATCATGCAAAATATACTGCTGAGGCTTGGTGGGAGAGGAGCCATGTAGCCAGCATTATTTTTCTCTGATTTGTATCATCCATAATAGATCAGGTTCACATTTATTGTGCACTTATTACTGTTGTATTTGGAAAATATAAATATGCATAGGACATGGGTAAAAGCAAAGAAGAATCAATTATTTAAAAATTGTAGAGAGAACAAAAATTGTGTGGGAGAATCTGAAGAGACAAAATGACCCAACTTGCTCATTTTACAAATTAAACAACCACCACCACCAAACAGACAAACAAGCCCCAATCCTAATGCCCAAGAATAAATGATTCATTGATGGTCATATAATTAGGTAATGGCAAAACCAAGAATTAAGGTCCACATTTCCTGACAAAACAAAGTTCTAGTTCTCTTTCTATCTTTTCTCTCTTGGCCAATTACGATCTTCCATCAACCGCTTAGTAACTGGATACCGAGCACAGTTTAGGCCTTCTGTCTTCCTGAATTTAATCTCTCTGATATAGCAAGTCTCTATAGCTTGAGCTTCTTAGTATGGCTTAGAACAGGAGCTGAAAACTCAAATGCTATTGGAACCAGACTGATAACATGAATTAGCAAAGCAGATAGATGGTTCCATATTAAAAATACATGTTAATATATATTCATTTTCCACAAAGAAATGTATACCTATTATTTTCTTATTTGACAAATTAAAAATTGCATATATTTAAGGAGTACAATGTGCTGATTTGATGTATGTAAATATTGTAAAATGATTGTCACAATCAAGCTAATTAACACATCCATCACTTCACATTCTTAACATTTTGTATGTGTGTGTGATGAGAAGACCTAAGATCTATTTTCTTAGCAAATTTCAAGTATACAACACAGTATTATTAACTATAATCACCATGCTGTACATCAGACCCCCAGAACTTATTCATCTTATAACTGAAAATCTGTACCCTTTGATCAACATCTCCCCATCTCTCCATCTGCCCATGGCAACCACCATTCTACTTCTATGAATTCATACTTTTTAGATTCCACGTGTGAGTGAGTTCATATAGTATTTGTATTTTTGTGACATACATGTGTGAGTTTATTTCTGGGCTCTCTATTTTGTTCCATTTGTCTCTGTTTTCATGCCAGTACCATACTGTTTTGATTGCTATAGCTTTGTGATATAATTTGAAATCAGGAAGTGTGATACCTTCAGCTTGTTCTTCTTTCTCAAGATTGCTTTGGCTATTTGGGGTCTTTTGTGTCTCCATATGAATTTTAGGACTGTATTTTTCTTCATCTGTGTTATGCTTATAAAATTTAGCATAATGTTCTCCAGGTTCACCCATGTTGTTGCAAATGGCAAGATTTCCTCCCTTTTATGGCTGAATAATATTCCATTGCATATTATATATATATTTAATCCATTCATAAATTGACAGACATTTTGATTGTTTCCATATCTTGGCTATTGTGAATAATGTTGCGATGAACATAGGAGTGCAGATATCTCTTCAAGATACTGATTTCCTTTCCTTTGACTGTATACCCAGAAGTGGGATTGCTGGATCCTATGGTAGTTCTATAATTAATATTTTGAGGAACCACCTTACTGTTTTCCATAAAAGCTGCACCAATTCACATTCCTTCCCACAGTGTACTAGGGTTCCCATACCCTCATAAACACTTGTAATTTCTTGTATTTTTGATAATAGCCATCCTAACAGATATGAAGTGATATCTCATTGTGATTTTGATTTGCATTTCCCTGATGATTAGTGATGTTGAGCACCTTTTTACATAAGTGTTGGCTATTTGTATACCTTCTTTGAAAAAATGTCTTTTCAAGTCCTTTGACCACTTTTTAAAATCTGGTTTTTAATTTTTTTGCTATTGAGTTGTATAAGTTCCTTATATATTTTTGAATATTAATCCCTTATGAGATTTATGGTTTATAAATATTTCCTTCCATTCCATAGGTTGCCTTCTAATTGTGTTGATTGCTTCCTTTGATGTGCAAAAGCTTTTTAGTTTGATGTAGTCCCAATTGTTTATTTTTGCTTATTTTTTTAATTGTGCTTTGCTTATTTTTACATGTTTACTTTTTATTGCTTGGGTTTTGGTGTCATATCCAAAATATCCTTGCCAAAACCATGTCAAGAGGCTATTTCCCTTTACAAATGCTCCTTGACTTATGATGTGGCTACATCCTAATAAACCCATTGTAAGTCAAAGGTATCATAATACTTCAATAAATGCATTGTAAAGTTGAAAAATCATAAGTTGAACCATGGTAAGTCAGGGACCACCTGTATTTTCTTGCAAGACTTTTACGGTTTTAGGTCTTACATTTAAGTCCTTAATCCATTTTGAATTAATTTTTGTGGACGATGAAAGATAAGGGTCCAATTTCATTCCTTTGTGTGTGGATATCCAGTTTTCCCAACACTATTTATTGAAGAAACTATCCTTTCCTCATTGTGTGTTCTTGACACCCTTGTAAAATATTAGTTGCCACATATCTGTAGGTTTATTTCTGGGCTCTCTATTTTGTTATTTTGTTCCATTGGTCTATGTCTGTTTTCATGCCAGTATCATACTGTCTTGATTGCTATAGCTTTGTGATATAATTTGAAATCAGGAAGTATCATACTTTTAGCTTTGCTCTTCTTTCTCAAGATTGCTTTGGCTATTTGGGGTCTTTTGTGGCTCCATATGAATTTTAGGACTGTTTTTTCTAGTTTTGTGAAAAACGTCATTGAAATTTTGGTAGGGATTGTGCTGAATCTGTAGATAGCTTTAGGTAGTATGGACATCTTAACAATATTACTTCTTCCACTCCATGAACATGAGATATCTTTCCATTTATTCATTTTTTTTCTAATTTATTTCACTGATGTCTTATGGTTTTTAGTGTATGTGCAGAACTGTCACTTCTTTATTAAATTTACTCCTAAGTATTTTATTCTTTTCTGATGCTGTTGCGAATGGGATTGTTTTCTTAATTTCTTTTTTGGGTGGGTTGTTGTTAGTGTATACAAACACAACTGATTTTGTATGTTGCTTTTTATCCTGCAACTTCACTGATTTTGTTTATTAGTTTTAACAGGTGTTTTGGTGGAGTCTTTACGTTTTTTATATAAAAGATTAGGTCATCTGCAAACAGACAATTTTACTTCTTCCTTTGTCATTTAGATGCCTTTTGTTTCTTTTCCTTGCTTAATCTCTCTGGCTAGAACTTTCAGTGCTATATTGAATGGAAGTGGTAAGAATGGGCACCTTTGTCTTGTTTCTGATCTTGGAGGAAAATCTCTCAGCATTTCACCATTGAGTATGATGTTAGCTGTGGGCTTGTCATACATGGACTTTAGTATGCTGAGGTATGCATCAGGAAAAACTCTCAACCCGTGATTTTCCTCTGTTCTCATACCACAACAATCATCAACACAGTAGAAGACTTCTGTGAGCAAACGTGTGAATTTTTCCCCACATACCAAACAGAGGACACCAGCTGGGTGTCCTCTAATTCAGTTCTGACACTATCTACCTGGAGGGAGCATCAGATCCCACAGGGTGAGGGCTCAGTCCCTAGAACTTCCCTCCCTTCAGACACCAGTCACAAGTCTGGGCCTCTGGAACTTCTGACCAACTGGCTTCAAGTTGGGATTCCTACAACCCCCTCTTTGGGTTTGATTTATTTGCTGGAGCAGCTCACAGAATTTAAGGAACACTTACTTATGTTTACTTGTTTATTATAAAAGATATTACAAAGGATACAGATGAAAGGATGTATAGGGTGAGGTATGGGGGAAAGGGCATGGAGCTTCCATGCCCTCCCTTGGTGTACCACCCTCCAAGGACCTCCACGTGTTCAGCTATCTGGAAGCTCTCTGGACAGAGATGAAGGTCGGAGAGATTCTGTTTCCTGAGTCCTGCTCCTGAGGTCTAACATATGCAACAGTGTAACAAAAGGCTGTAACAAGGGCAATGGGAGTTATGAACCAGTTGTAGATGAAAATCTGTCTATGTGTGTATGTATGTATGTATGTATCTATATTATAACACCACAAGGTAACTTCTATACTTAATTTAAGAATTTTTATCATGAAAGAATGTTGAATTTTGTCAAGTGCTTTCTCTGTATCTTTTGAGATGATCATATGATTTTTATCTTTCATTATGTTAATGTGGTATAGCACATTTATTGATTTGCATATTTTGAACCATCCTTGCATCCCTGGGAAAAATCCCACTTGATCATGGTGAATGATCCTTTTAGTGTGCTATTGAATTTAGTTTGCTAGTATTTTGTTAAGAATTTTTGCATCTATGATCATTTTCTTTTCTTGTAGTGTTCTTATCTGGCTTTGGTGTGAGGGTAATGCTGGCCTTGTAAAAGGAGTTTTGAAGTTTTACTTCCAATTTTTGGAAGAGTTTGAGAAGGATTGGTATTAGTTCTTCTTTAAATATTTGCTAGATTTCACCCATGAAGCCATTTAATCCTAGACTTTTCTTTGTTGGGAGGTTTTTGACCACTGATTCATTCTCCTTACCTATTATTGGTCTGTTCATGCTTTTTATTTCTTCATGATTCAGTCTTGGTAGGTTGTATGTGTCTAGGAATTTATCTATTTCTTCTAGGTTAAGTAATTTATTGGCATATAATTGTTCATAGTAGTTTTTTATGATCTTTTATATTTCTGTGGTATCAGATACAATGTCTCCTCTTTCATTTATGATTTTATTTATCTGAGTCTTTTCAATTTTTTTCTTGGTTAGTCTAGCTGAAAGTTTACCAATTTTGTTTATCTTTCCACAAAAATAACTCATGTTTGTTGACTTTTTCAATTGTTTTTCTAGTCTCTTTTTCATTTATTTCTTCTCTAATCTGTATTATTTTATTCAATCAACTAATTTTGGGTTTAGTTTGCTTTTCTTTTCTAGTTTCCTGAGGTTTAGTGTTAGGTTATTTATTTGAGATCTTTCTTTTTTTCTTAATGTAGGCATTTATTTCTATAAACGTCCCTCTTAGAATTGCTTTTGCTGCACCCATAAGTTTTGATAAGTTGTGTTTCTATTATCATTTGTCTCAAGATAATTTTTAATTTCCTTTTGATTTCTTTGATCCATCGGTTGTTCATAAGTGTAATTTCCACGTATTTGTACATTTTTCAGTTTTCCTCCTGTCGTTTATTTCTTGTTTCATATGATTATGGTCATTAAAATACTTGATATGATTTCAGACTTCTTATATTGGTTAAGACTTATTAGTGGCCTAATATAGCATCTGTCCTACAGAAGTTTCATATGTCCTGAATAAAAATGTATATTCTACTTCTGTTGGACAGAATGTTCTATATATGTCTGTTAGCTCCATTTGGTTATAGTATTATTCAAGTCTGCTGTTTCCTTATTGATTTTCTGTCCAGGTGATCTATCCATTGTTGAAAGTGAGAAATTGAAGTCCCTTACTCTTACAGTATTGCTGTCTATTTCTTCCTTCAGTTAATATTTGCTTTTTTAATTTAGGTGCTCCAATGTTGGGTCCACATATATTTATAATTATTATATCCTCTTGATGAATTAATGCTTTATAATGTCCTTCTTTGTCTCTTGTGAAAGATTTTGACTGATTTTGTCTGATATAAACGTGGCAATCTCTGCTTTCTTTTGGTTATCATTTTGTATTAGTCAGTGTTCTCCAGGGAAACAGAACTAATAGGATATATACATAGATGAATAAGAGAAGACTTATTATAGAAATTGACTCATGTAATTATGGAGGCCAAAAAGTTCCACAATAAGCTGTCTGTAAGCTGGAGAATCAGGAAAACTGGTGATACAATTCAGTCTGAGTCCATACACCTAAGAACCAGGGGTTCTAATGGTGTAATTCTTAGTGCAAGGGTGAAGTTTTGAGAATGGGGGCAGGGGGATCAG
The DNA here is from genome assembly GCA_023783475.1 of Daubentonia madagascariensis. Classification (NCBI taxonomy): domain Eukaryota; kingdom Metazoa; phylum Chordata; class Mammalia; order Primates; family Daubentoniidae; genus Daubentonia; species Daubentonia madagascariensis. The sequence goes on along the minus strand of JAKFHU010002080.1, from coordinate 42,268,731 downwards.
AAGAACACTGGTGTTAAGTATTGTAATCTAAAGGCCTGATGTATGGACTTCTGATGTCCAAGGGCAGGAGAATATGGATATCTCAGCTCCAGAAGAGAAAGAAAATTCAGCTTTCCTCCACCTTTTTGTTCTACCTTGGCCCTCAGTCAATTGCATGATGCCCACCCACATTGGTGAGGATGAATCTTCTTTACTCAGTTTACTGATGCAAATGATAATCTCTTCTAGAAATACCCTCACAGATGCACCCAGAAAACATATTTTATCTGATATCTGGGTATCTCTTAGCTCAATCAAGTTGACATATAAAATTAATCATTACAATTTGCATTTACTATCTCTTTGCATCCTGTAACTTTCAGCCTATGTGTGTTCTTAAAGCTAAAATGAGGTTCTTATAGGCAGCATATTGTTGGATCTTGGTTTTCTTTCTTTTTAAATGGAAAAGGGTTTTATTAATGTATTAACAGACATAAAGGTTTCAGTCAAAATCGTTCAAAAGAGACAAGGAGGAAATTATAAAAAATTAATACAAAATTTAAAGTTCATTGCTAGAATAATTAGCAGATTGAGTTGCTAATAAATTGGATATGTATGGGCTTCATGGCAATTAGTGAACAAAGGTACATTCTCTGACTTCAGCCTCTCCTCCCATTGAGCTATCAAATTAATGTGCCAAATTCCTGATTTTAATTTGGTATTTTGTTTGTTTGTTTGTTTTACTTCCCTTTGTTCACATATGTGCTCATTGGTTAGTTCCAATTTAATAGCAAGTACATGTGGTGTTTGATTTTCCCTTCTTTGGGTATTTCACTTAGGATAATGGTCTCCATGTCCATACAAATTGTTGCAAAAGGCATTAATTCATCCTTTTTATGGCTGAGTAGTATTCCATGGTATACATATACCACATTTTGTTAATCCAGTCATGAATTGATGGGGCACTTGGGTTGATTCCTCATCTTTGCAATTGTGAATTGTGCTGCAATAAACATTCGAGTTCAGGTATCTTTTTTCTAAAATGACTTCTTTTGTTTGCGGGTATACCCCGTAGTGGGATTGCTGGGTTGAATGGTAAGTCTATATCTATGTCTTTGTGGAATCTCCATACTGTTTTCCATACCAGTTGTATTAGCTTGCAGTCACATCAACAGTATATAAGTGCTCCTTTCTATCTGCATCCATACCAGCATATGTTGTTTTTGGAATTTTTAATGAAAGCCATTCTAACAGGTGTAGGGTGATATCTCATTGTGGTTTTAATTTGCATTTCCCTTATGATTAGTGATGTTCAGCATTTTTTAATATGTTTATTGGCCATTTCTCTATCTTCTTTTTTTCAAAAAGCTTCTGTTCATGTCTTTTACCCACTTTTTAATGGGGTTGTTTGGTTTTTTTCTTGCTGGTTTGTTTGAGTTCTTTGTAGATTCTGGATATTAGCTCTTTATTGGATGGGTAGCTTGTGAATATTTTCTCCCATTCTGTAGGTTGTCCATTTGCTCTGTTGATTATTTCCTTAGCTGTACAGAAGCCTTTTGATTTAATCAAGTCCTGTTTATTTATTTTTGTTGTTGCTGTGACTGCTATTGGGGTCTTAGTCACAAATTCTTTGCCTATGCCAATATCTAGAAGAGTTTCTCCTACATTTTCTTCAAGAATTCTTAGGGTTTCATGCTTTACAGTTAAGTCTTTTATCCATCTTTAATTAATTTTTGTGAGTGGTGAGAGAAAGGGATCCTGTTTCATTCTTCTGCATGTGGCTATCCAATTTTCCCAGCACCGTTTATTGAGTAGAAATTCTTTCCCCCCATGTATATTATCTGCTTTGTAGAAGATCAGTTGGCTGTAGGTAGATGTTTTTATATCTGGGTTCTCTGTTCTGTTTCATTGATCTATGTCTCTATTTTTTTTGCCAATATCATGCTGTTTTAGTTAATATAGCCTTGTAAGTATAGTTTGAAGTATGGTAGTATGATGCCTCCAGAGTTGTCCTTTTTGCTTAAGATTGCTTTGGGCATTTGGGCTGTTTTCTGGCTCTGAATGAAGCATAGAATTCATTTTCTACATCTATGAAATATGGAATTGGTATTTTGATGGGGATTGCATTGAATCTGTATATCACTTTAGGTAGTATGGATATTTTAACAATGTTGATTGTACCGATCCGTGAGCATGATAAATATTTCCATTTGTTTTTGTCATTGGAGATTTCTTTCCTCAGTGTTTCATAGTTCTCTTTGCAGAGATCTTTCACCTCCTTGGCCGAGTATATTCCAAGGTATTTTGTTTTCTTTTAGCTATTGTGAATGTTATTGAGTCTTTGATTTGACTCTCAGATTGACTATTATTGGTGTATAGAAATGCTGCTGATTGTCCACATTGATTTTGTAACCTGAGACTTTGCTGAATTTGTTTATCAATTCCAGGATTCTGTTGGTGGAGTCTTTGGGGTTTTCTAGGTATAAGATCATATCATCAGTGAAGAGAAATAGTTTGACTTCCTCTTTCCCAATTTGGATACCCTTTATTTATTTCTATTTCCTGATTGCTATGGTTAGGATTTCTAGCACTATGTTGAATAGAAATAGTGACAGTGGGCACCCTTGTCTTGTTCCAGTTCTTAGGAGGAATGCTTTCAACTTTTCCCCTTTCAGCATGATGTTGGCTATGGGTTTGTCATATATGGTTTTTATAATTTTTAGGTACGTTCCTTCTATGCCTAATTTGTTGAGGGTTTTTATCATGAAATGGTGCTGAATTTTGTCAAATGCTTTTTCTGCATCTAGTGAGATGATCATATGGTCTTTGTTTTTGCTTCTGTGTATGCTGTGAATCATATATATTGATTTACATATGTTGAACCATCCTTGCATCCCTGGGATAAAGCCCACTTGGTCATGGTGGGTTATCTTTTCGATGTGCTGTTGAATTTGGTTTGCTTGTATTATATTGAGGATTTTTAGATATATATTCATAAGGAATATTTGTCTGTAGTTTTCTTTTTTTGTTGTGTCCTTTCCTGGCTTTGGTATAAAGGTGCTACTGGCTTTGTAGAATGAGTTGGGGAAGAGTCCCTCCTTCTAGATGTTATGGAATATTTTCTGCAGTATGGGTACCAGCCCTTCTTTGTAGGTCTGGCAAAATTCTGCTGTGAATCTATTAGGTACAGGGCTTTTTTTTTTTGTTTAAAGATTTTTTATTACTGCTTCAATCTTGGTGCTCATTATTGGTCTGTTTAGGAGTTCTATTTTTTCCTTATAGAGTCTTGGGAGGTGATTTGTTTCTAGGAATTTGTCCATTTCCTGTATATTTTCTAGTTTATGTGTATAGAGATTTTATTAGTATTTACAGATGATATTTTGTATTTCTGTGATATCAGTTGTAATATCTCCTTTTTCATTTCTGATTGAGATTTTTGACTCCTTTATCTTCTATTCCTGGTTAGTCTAGCAAGAGGTCTATCAGTTTTGTTTTTCTTTTCAATGAACCAACCTTTTGTTCCATTGATTCTTTGCATTGTTTTTTTTGTTTTCCATTTCATTTACTTTTGCTCTGACCTTAGTTATTTCTTCTCTTCTGCTGGCTTTCGGTTTGGTAAGGTCTTCCTTTTCTAGTTTCTTGAAATATGTCCTTAGAATCTTCATTTGTGATCTTTCTTTCTTTTTGATGTAGGCATTTAAGGCTATGAATTTTCCCCTTAGGATGGCTTTCACTGAGTCCCATAGATTTTGATAATGTTTCCCCTTTGTTGTTCAATTCGAGAAATCCTTTGCTTTTCATCTTAATTTTATTATTGACCCAATAAACTTTTTAGCAGCAGGTTGTTTAATTTCCATGACTTTGTGTAGAATTGAGTATTTCTCTTGGAGTTGATTCCTGGTTTTATTCCACTGTAGTCTGAGGAGATACATGGTATAATTTCTATTTTTTTAAATTGGTTGAGACATGTTTTGTGGCCTAAGAAATGATAAGTCTTGGAGAATGTTCCATGTGTTCATGAGAAGAATGTATATTCAGTAGTTTTGGGGTAAAGTGTTCTGTAAATGTCTGTTAGGCACATTTGTTCTAGAGTCCCATTTAAGTCCAGTATTCCTTCATTTATTTTCTCATTGGATGATCTGTCCAGCTCTGTCATTGGGGTGTTGAATTTCCCAGCAATTATGATGCTACTGTTTATCTCTTTGCTTAGATCTAGTAGAATATGCTTTATAAATCTGGGTACTCCTGTGTTAGGTGCATAGATATTTAGGATTTTTATGTCTTCTTGTTGAATTGCTCCCTTTACCATTATATTATGTAGTGACCATCTTTGTCTTTCTTTACCATTTTTTATTTTAAGTCAGTTTTATCTGATATGAGAATGGCTACACCTGCTTTATTTTGATTTCCGGTTGTGTGGAATATTTTTTTCCATCCTTTTACCTTGAGTCTGTATGAGTCTTTGTGAATTAGATGGGTTTCCTGGAGACAGCAGATATTAGGGTTGTGTTTTTTCATTCATTCAGCCAGCCTATGTCTCTTGAGTGGGGCATTCAGACCTTTCATGTTGATTGATAGAATTGATATGTGGGATACTCTTCTGTCCATCATGTTGGGTAGTTCCTTATTGCTTTCTTTAGTTTCTTGTGGTATTTTTTGTATATGTACTCTGTGCTTTAGCTTTTGGGTGGTTTTACACTGGTGGGTGTCCACTGTGCTGATCCATGTGTAATGCAGTTCTTAGTATGTCTTGCAGGACAGGTCTGGTATTGACAAATTCCCTCAGTGTTTGCATGTCTGGAAAAGTCTTCATACCTCCTTTTTATATGGAACTTAGTTTTACAGAATACAAAATTCTAGGCTTTGTTTAAGAAGAATGAAGATGGGACCTCAATCTTTTCTTGCTTGTAAGGCCTTTGTTGAGAAGTCTGCAGTTAGCCTGATGGGTTTTCCTTTGTAAGTTGATGTTTTCACCTCATGGCTCGCAGGAGTTCCTCTTCTGTGTTGACTTTGGCCAGTCTGATGACTATATGTCTTGGTGATGGCCTCTTTGCAATGAATGTCCCAGGTGTTCATTGAGCTTCTTGTGCCTGGATGTCTACATCTGTAGAAAGACCAGGGAAGTTTTCCTCAATTATTCCCTCAAATAGGTTTTCCAGCCCTTGTGCATTTTCTTCTTCACCCTCAGGGATGCCTATGAGTCTTATATTTGACCATTTTACATAATCCCATATTTCCTTTAGTCTTTGTTCATTCCACTTAGTTCTTTGTTCTTTACTTTTGACTGACTGAGTTAATTCAAAAGAGTTTTCTTCAAGCTCTGAAATTCTTTCTTCTGCCTGGTCTAATCTATTCTTAATACTTTCCACTCTTTTTATATTTGCTTAAATGAATTTTTCATTTCCAGAAGTTCTATCTGTTTTTTTTTTCTTAATATGTCTATCACTTTTATAAATTTTACATTCATTTCCTGAATTGTTTTTCTGGTTTCTTTGAGTTGTTTTTTTCATTTTCTCTTGGATTTCATTGAGCTTCCTTACAATCCATATTTGGAATTCTTTATCTGTCATTTCACTATTTTCATTTTGGGTAGGATCCATTGCTAGAGAGCTGATGTTCACGTTTGTGGGTGTCCTTTCACCTTTGTGGGTGGCCTTTCACTCTGATTTTTCATACTTCTGGCATTCTTTTACTGATTCCTTCTCATCTGGAGCAGCTATTGCTTCTTGTTTTTAGATTTTCTTTTGTTTGTATGGGGCTTTGCTTTCTTTTGGTTTCCATTTGCATGGAATTTTTTTTCCATCCTTTCATCTTTTTTCCTCCCCCTTCACTCATAAGTGTGTTTCTGTAGCATATGTTGGGTAAAAACCTTTGGTTTTGCTTGTGGGTGCATTGTTGGTGGTCTAGGTTCTGGATGGATGCCTTGGTTATAGATATCCTTAGTGTGGTGGTTTTCTCAGTTTCTACTTGTTTGTAGGCTGTATTGGTGAGCTATGTGTTTGGGCAAACTCCCCATTCCCTTGCTTATGAGGGAGGATGGAGGTCTTTGAAATCCTTTCCCTTTCCTCAGTGTGTGGTCTTCTTAACAGTATGAGTTATGTTGGCATGCCCAGATTAATCTCTTAGACAGTAGGTGGTGCTTGTGGGTAAGAATCAACCACACCCTGTATGATTGAGTCAATAAATGTTGTAAAGGGCTGCAAAAATTGACCTCCCTGCCGGTAGGTGGTGCTTGCCAGAAAGAACCAGCTGTGGTCTTGTTTTGGGGATGTGTTTCCAGCTGTAGCCCCTCCAAAGAAGCACTTAAATGTCCCAGGTGGTGGTGGGGCCCTGGAACTTCCAGGTGTGTCCTTATTCTCCACCACAGCAGAGATGGGAGTGGAGAAGTGAGGCTGGGTGGGGCTGGGTGTGGTGAGCCTGTCCTTAGGCTCCATAAAAGCTGGTAAGGTAGCTAGCTGTCTCAGCAGGGGTTGAAGGTCCACTCCTAGGCTGCTAGGGAAAGCCACCAGGGAGGGGCTGAGGAGGCCCCACCAAGCCAGAAAGCCTGCTTGTGGGGGAAAGACCCTCTGAGATTTACAATCTGGCTGTTAGGAGTAAGTTTTGTTCTTATCCCATCTCCTCTGCCCTGTGGTCTCCTTTTGGTGTCTGCTGGCAGGCAGGAGCTCAAACTAGCTAAGCTCCACAGCAGTGGTGCTGCAGGCTGGGACATTCCCTGTCCAGGATCCCACCCTAGAATGAGAGCACAGCTTCCCTGTGGGGTGAGGGGTGCTCCACAAGTACACTGTGGCTTTGCCCACACTGCATTCTCCTTTCAGTTCTGCCTACATGTGCCTCCTCACCTCCCAAGATTAGTTCACAAATCTCTGGTCCGTGCCCCCAGGTAACAAGATCGAGTCCTGGGGGTATGGGATCTTGCCTGCAGGCCTGTCCCTAGGTCCCCAAAGATCAATCCCTAACCCTGCTGGGGGAAGTGTGCTGGTCCCCAGTTGCCTATGGGGTGCTCAAGTAGGTTTGATGTTCCCCTGCTTCAGGGTGTGCCCTGCTCTGACAGAGCAGCTGAGCAAACAGCACTGGGGAGAGCCAGTAAGCAGGGAGTTCACATTCTGAGTGCTGCTTAGTCCAATGCAGTCTGTAAGAGGAACTGTTTGAGCCCCACTCTCTGTGGAAGCCTGGGTGTGGTGGCTCAATCTCTCTTGGTAGCCACAGGCATGGGAGGGGCAGGAGAGGAACGAAGTCTGAATGGAGGAAAGCTAGCACTCTGGTCATCTCTGTCCCTCTATCCAGCAGCCCATCTGGAATGTCCAGACTTTGGATTCATGCAGGTCCCCTAGGACCTACCAGCCCCTGTGGCTCCCACAGTCTGGGTTGGAGTTGGGAAATATTTTTGTGAGAACAAGTGAGACAAAAACTGAGGGGCTAAAGCTCCCTGGGGAGGACAAAGGTGCACAGTAGGTGGATAAGCAATATCCTGCCTGCCATCTCGACTTGGGTCTGTGGTGACAGGAAGTGACCCCAAAGGGGCTGGCAACCTGGTGCTTTGTCCTCAAGAAGCTCCCAGTTCACTGGTGTAGCAGCTTTTGAGCTTGTGAGGGTAGAAAGGTTCTCTAGCAGCTTGGGCACCTGCTGACTGCCGAAGATGTGAGGGAGGGAGAAACAACCCCCACCCCCTACCCTTTTTGGTGGCCTCTAAGCCTCTGGGACTTGATCTCTGCCTATGTCTTTTTCCTTCTTTTTCAGCTCCAAAACTTCTTGTGTAATCTCTGGTAGGTTCTGGCATTTTTCCCTCAGAATTACAGCCTATCTCTGTTTTTTTTTCCTTTTTCATCTAAAATTTATCCTTCTTTCTGAGACAACCTGGCAGCTGATGTCTCTGGTCAGCCATCTTTAATTTGGCATTTTATTCTCTGGTTTTCCTATTTTATCCATTTAGTCATTCTGTGCCTTCTGATTAGAGAATTTAAACCATTTACATTGGAAAGTAATTATTGATAGGCAAGGATTTATTTTTGCCTTTTTGTTAATTGTTTTCTGACTGTTTTATAGTTTCTTTGTTTCCACTTCTTTTGTTGTCTTCCTTTGTGATTTATTGATATTTTGTAGTGGTATAATTTGATTCTTCCTATTATTTTAATAATATCTATTATTTTTTAAAAACATATCATCATCCTGACTGTCTTTGGCTTTCCTACTTTTTATTAGATTCATTCAAGTATTCAACAAATATTTAAAATAGAAGCAGGCTTAATATGTTTGAGTGATGACAGAAGGCCATTGTGGCTAGAATAGAGAGAGCTAGGCAGACTGACAGGACAGGACATACAAGAGAATGGCAGGCACAGTATCATGTTGTTGACTTGGTGGATGGTAGGGATTTTTATTTTATTAATATTTTATTTTGTACATGATGATAAAGTGACCAACTATCTCAGTTTGCTCAGGACTGGGATATGGAAACTTCATGTTAAATCTAGGAAAGTTCTAGACACAGTGAGACATGTTGATCCCCTAGTGACTAGAAACTATCTGATAATTTTAATCAAGGTGCATGACACATTTTGGTTTGAATTTTACAAAGGTTACTATTGCGGAGAGTTGACTAGGAAGCTGAGGGTAAAGCAGGGAGACTTGTTAAGTAACTACTGTGGTAGTCTAACAGAAAGATGAAGGCGGTCTGTCGTAGCATTTTAGTGATGGTCCATGGTGAGATGTAGTCAGATTTAGACAAATATTTTTAAAAGAGTATAAATAGACATGTTGAGAGATTACACATCAAGAGTGAGGAAAAGAGAAGAGTAAAGAATGAGCAAGTGAATAAATCATGGTTCCTTTTACTGAGATGAGGAAAGCTGGGGTAAGAGTAGGTCTGAAGAAGAAAATCAAGAGTTTGGATTCTGACATGTATACTTGAGATCCTAACTGGTATTCCAGCACAGATGTTGAGTTGGCCTGAGTCATACGAGTGCAGACTTCAGGGGAATTTTTGAGGCTAGAGTGTTCTGAGAGTCATCTGTACATCGAGGAATATTTAAAGCTCAGGGCATGAATGTGGTCAGAGAAGAGAAGAGATATGACAAATGAGATGTAGTTTGTGAAACATGGATGAGGCATTCAGCAATAGGATGTAGATAAAATGAGGCAAACTCTTCAAAGAAGCATTAAACAAATCAACTAATAAGTTAGGAGGAAAAATTTGAAAGTGTGGTGTTATGGAAAACAACAGAAGAAAGTACTTCAAACAAGAATTATTGAACAACTTGTCAAATTCTGATGAGCTATCTAGTCAAAGTAAAAACAAAGAGTTAATTTTTGGATTTAGCAAGATGGAGATTATTGGTAACTTTGACAAGAATGGTTTCGGTGGAATAGGGAGAATAGAAGCCTAACTGAAATGACTTTGAAAAAGGAAAAGAAGTGAAGAAGGAGAGACAAATCATGCATCAACTAGGAGGGATTTTGCTGTGAAAGAGAATTGAGCTAGTAGTTTGACTTGGGATGTAAAAACAACAGAGTGTTTCAAAGTTGGGAGATATTACTGCTTGTTTGCATGCTGATGAGATCAAGCCAGTTGAGAGGAAAAAACTGATAGTGAAGAAGAGTGCAAAATCTTTGAAGATGCAAAAAGAACATGGGATTCAGAACACAAGTGGAGGGGTCGGCAATAGATAGAAGCCTGGCATTTTACCTATTTTCGTATTACGTAAGAACATGGGAACAGATGCAGGTGGTTGAGTACAGAAAATATATCTGCTCTCATAGAACCTAAAGAGCGGAGTCACACATACAAAACAGAAAGGACCACTTGACCTTATGGTGGGAGTCCAGAGTGGTGGAAGCACTGAGGTAAATTGGAGAGTTCATGCCCTCTGGAAGTGGGGAATATACTACTTGACTCTGTGCAAGTATTTTCATTTGTTGCTTGATATTCTGATATTTCAAGAGACACTTGACATGTGGGTTTTAATGGAAAATCTCCCAATTTTCAAATGCTGCCTTAAATTAAGCAAACCAAAATAAACAACAGCAAAAACAAAAAAAGCACTATGTAGGACAAGCAATTACTTCTGACATCTAAATCTAAGCTAGGGGCCATGAGTTGGGAGCCTCTGTTCTAGAAGCCTAAAACCTGGTCTCACACATATAAGGGAAATTGACATTTGTTTATTGCTTAGAACTGGAACTTGGAACTGGAAATTAGTCAAAGAACAGTATATATCAACACTCTTACTTCCAACCTTAGAGGAGAAATTTGACTTCCTAGGAAGTTACCAGTTTCCTGGGGACTTGCATGAGCAGTACAAGAGGGATTTATGTAGAAGGTGTGTGTAATCCACACAACCTGACTACACCCCTCTAAGGAGATTTCTTTTATTCATAAATGGGTAAATGGGAAAAATAACATAGGAACCAAGAAAGAATTAAGTGATACAAGAAAAAGGGAGTAGAGTCCTGAGAACTCATAGAAAAATAATACTGTCCAAAAAAACTAAAACTTGGAGCCCAGAGAGTTTTAAAAAAATCTGCTATTACTCTCAATAAGTATTAGTAATTATGAAATGGTAGTAGTAGTATAGTAACAGCAGCAGCTGCCAAAAGTTTATTGAACCCTCAGTATACTCCAGACACCCACTGTTTTAAGTGCTTAATAGGTACTAACTCATTTCAAACTCACGTCAAACCTGTAAGAGAATTAGTATTATTATCCTCATTTAAAAATATAAACTGAGGCACAGAGAGGGTAAGTAAATATCTCCAGGATGCAATGAGTTAAATATAAAATGATCTAGCAAACATATTACATTGCTTTAATTTACTTTAAAACATTCCAGCATAGAAAATTCTATGTACATGGGTTTTGATTTATATATCCCCAAAGTGGTTAACATGGGCTGGGTGGGTGGGAGAAAGAGTTACCAAAATTTGAAAGATTTCATTTAAAGTCTTTATTAAAGACTTCAAAGGCAGCAGCTACAAGCAAGTCAAACTCTCTTTATCTCTGGTTAGAACTAGCATAAAGGATGTGAGAAATTATTTTTGTTGATGAAATTAATAATGTTTAAGATTTGTGGATTGGCTAGAGATATTAATCAAGCACCAGTGCCTTTGCATAAACAAGGTTTAAAATCAAGAAGCTCATTCCCTTTGGAGTAGTATTCAAAGGCCCACATTCATCCTGGTCCTGAGGTGAATCACAAAACATGATTCTGTTGCTTGATTCTGATTAAAATCTTGCTGGATTCTGACATTAGAAATTGTCACATCTGTCTTAAGTGGATCTTTTTGCAAGATAGAGTAGAGTACATAGAGTGCTTAAAAGGACAGGGAGGTGGAACTTCATCAAGCTTCCTATAAACAGGCTGTATGATTGTTCTTGCACCCCTTATGCAATCTAGGCAGATGTGGCAGGGTTGAGACCAAACTTCACTGGAGCATCCAAGCTGTTACTGAGTGCTGAGGTAGGACCTGTAGTCTTCTTCTGCCTTTAAATATTTTAGGCTGCTGACATCTGATATCTGGAGAATCTGATAATTGTAGGAACAAAGTGGGCATAGATCACAGCAAATAGGTAAATTTTATAAAACAGACACAAAATTTTAGAATGTTTTTCAGGGAAAGATATTTTAAACACAAACCAAATAATGTTGGATAAAAAAGATCATTTCATATTAATGAATGATACAATTAGGAGTAAAGGTATAATAATAACCTGTTCAATAATAACCCTAATAATAATAGCCACAGTTTATTGTAACCTGGGTGCTGGCAAATGTGCTGAACTCTTTAGGTACATGATCCCATTTGCAGCTTTGCACTCATTCTGTGAGGATAGGAACTTTTGTTATATCTGCTTTCCAGATGAGGAAGCTGAGTATCAGAAACACTAAGTGACTTTTTTGGAGGAAATCTGTCTAAATAAAGTGGCAGAGAGAGAGACTCAAAATCAAAATTTTTTCCCTCCAAAACCTATACTAGTAAACACTATGTTGTGCTGTTTGTTATGTTCTGAATAATAGCATCTATTCACTCATTTATTTTACAAAACAGTTAGTGAGTATCTACTACTAGGTCTCAGAGTTTGAAACTGGCAGTGTAGATACAGCAAATAAATAAGACAGACATAATCCACACCCTCGTGGAACCCACATTCTGACTATGAACTAGTAATTACACAACTTCAAAAGTATAATTCTGGTGCTAAAAAAGTGCTACAGGGTGAATGAAGAGAGCTCTGAGAACATATAACAAGGAGAACTAACCCAGAGTGGCAGAAGGCAGAGGATTGATGAGCAAAACCTTCTTGGGAGAGAGACTAGAGATTAGGAGGCCTGAGATCCTCTGAGAAATACAGATGTGGCAGATCTGGGAGGTGCCTGGTCATATTGTTAAATAGAATGCTTAACACAATTCAAACATATTACTATTAAATTTATAAATTAGTGGGTGAAATTATTCACATCCACAGTGAATTCCTCACACCACAAAAAAAGATCACAGAATACTCTTATGTAGCACCTTGTCAAGTGTTTGTTCAAATTATTAAATTCTTAAAGAGAGAACCAAAAAGCGGAAGGATTCCATAGCACCTGCTGTGTAAGCATCAACCAGAAATTGAAATAAAACTAATCTCAACTATCATAAAAAATACTATCACTTGTTGGGTGGTTTTATTTTCATTTTAGACAACAGGAAATTGAAATACTAAATCCTTTGTTTCAATTCCAGATATGTTTGACATGTGTGTAATCATTCACTGCAACCCAAAGAGATATGTACTATTACCCTTTTTTATTATTAGAAAACCTGATGCATAAAAATGTAAAATAACTTGCCAAAGCTCATATGTTTAGTAAGTGGCAAAACTGGAATTCAAACCCCCGGGGTTCAAACCCAAGCACTCTGACTCCAGAGTCCTGTTTTTAACACTGTTAGATTGTGTAGGCACTTATGTTGAAGGCTAATATATTTAGAAAACATCCATTTACTTTTATATACCTATGAGTTAATACACCTAGGAAATACATATATGTGTGTATATGTTTTAATTTCCAAATTTTTCTTACACTGAATGTAGAAAATAACAGGAAAAACTTGAGAACGTTGTGAAAAAAATCTGCTGAATGCTCTGGGAATAGAATGCCTTATTGGTAAATTCCCTTGAACTTTTTTGCATAGATAAGTTGTATGCCATATCTAATACTCCATAGTCTGTGCTGTACGTGGAGTACACTCCCATCTTATTTCATAAAGCAAACACAGCATTGAAACTCAAACTGGGAAAGATGGCACAAAATAATAAGCCATGCCCATCTCACTTTTAAATGTGAATGTTAAGTTTCAAAAAAGCATTTTAGGGAATATAGTTTACATAAATAATATACTGTAGACAAATACAGTTTGCCCTAAATTTCAAACAGTTAAATATTACCATCTTAATCAATATTATGTAATTCAGTATTATCAATATTATATAATTTCATTGGTAGTTCTTTTGTAAGTATTTGGGATACGTGAGTGTATAAAGCAAAGATCCTTGCACTTGTGGAGTTTATCCATTAGTAAAGAGAGAGACACACAATAAAAAAATAAATCCAATAAATAATCAAATTATGTTGTATGTTAGAAAGTTGATTAACTTTATGGAAGGAAATAGAAAAAAAAAGAGAGCAAGATAATGGAAATTCGGAGTGCTGCATAGGTTGGGAAAGCTGGTTGTAATTTCAAATAAGGTGGTCACAGTAGACCTCATTGAGAATGTGACATTTGAGCAGACTTGACCAAGGTGAGAGTCCACTTTACAGTTATCCTGGAGGAGTCCATTATAGGCAGAGGGAAAAGCTAGTGCTGCAGCCCAGGGTGGGAACTTATCTGGCATAGCTGAGAAACTCAGGGAGGCTGGTGTGTCTAGCATGCAGTGAGCTAAAGGAAAGGTAGTAGGAAATGAGGTCATGGAGGTACCTGGTGGGAGAGGATAGACATGTGGAAACTTGTGGGCCCCTGTAAGAAATGGGGAACTATATTGTGTTTTGAGCAGAGCAGTCATATTATTTGATCTAAAAGGATCTTTCTGGCTGTTCTACTTGAGAATATACTGTAGGGGAGCAGAGAGATCAGATTGGAGCCAGGCAGGTAATTTTAGCCATACATGAGAGTAGAGATAATGAAAATAGGTCAGATTCTAGCTAAATTTTAAGGATAGACTCAACAGGATGTTGATGCATTGGGTTTTGGGTGAGAGAAAAAGAATGAGGTCAAGAATGTCTATAAGATTTTTGTATGAGCAGCTGGCAGGGGAGGATATCTGCTGGTCCAGGCTTAAGGGCAGGGAGATGGGAGGTGGGCTCAGGAGACTAGTTGGAAATACACTGAATTTGAGAAGTCTTCTAAGCACTGAGGTGTGAAATAGACAATTCTGGATGTAGGTGAGATTTCTGGTTAGTAATATTAATTTGGGATTCATCTGCACAAGAATGGCATTTAACGCTCTGAGAATGGAAAAGATCACCCAGCGGGTGAGTACAGGTAGAGAAGAGAAGAGGTCCACCACACTCTGAGCCCTGGGGCATTCCAACATTAAAAAGTGATGGAAGGCTGGGCACTGTGGCTTGGGCCTGTAATCCCAGCACTTTGCGAGGCAAAGGCAGGAGGATGGCTGGAGGCCAGGGTTTCAAAACCAGCAGGGGCAACATAGCAGGACCTCGTTTCTACAAAATATTAAAAAATTAGCTGGGCATGGTGGCACACACCAGTAGTCCCAGATACTCAGGAGGCTCAGACAGGAAGATTGCTTGAGCCCGGGAGTCTGAGACTGCAGTTTGCTATGATTGTGCCTGTGAATAGCCACTGCACGCCAGCCTGGGCAACATAGAAAGACCCTGTCTTTGGAACAAAAAAAAAAAAAAAAAAAGAAGTGATGAAGTAAGTATAAACCAGCAAAGAAAACTAAGAAAGGAGAACCCATGAGGTGATACTTAATACTGTACAATTAAATAAACTGTGAGCCTTGTCTTTGTTTTCTTTACATGTGGTGCTATTTATTACAAAAGCTGAGGAAGTGAGGATGCTACTTACAGTTGTGGGGACTTTTCCTTTTTTGTCGTGACTGTTGAAAGTTGTCCTGGAGCATGAATACTGCTCTGAACTGTATGAAACTTGTATCCACTTGCTCCTGTTTGTAAGACAATTCCCAAATCCGTCTGAGTCTGTCTCTACGGCAGGTCTCTGCCCCTCCCCTCCACATCTTCTCCTCTCTCACTGAACACTACTCAGATCGTGCCCCTTCTTGCCTGCTGGTGGCCGTGGCTACTAGTTTTGTACAGTGACACTTCCCAAGCCAGCATTTCTCAGTACTCTGTTCCATAATGTGTTACTAGGCATTAAGTGCACTGTGAAAGATCAGTTTCATGCCCTTCAACACTGGGTTCTCTCACTTACCCTTTAAGCTCCAGTTCAAAAGCCACTTCCTCTGGGTATTCTTCCCTGGCCCTGCTCCTCCCAAGCAGGAAGGAACCTCTTTTCCTCTGCACTTCCGTAACTCTTCATGTCCATCTGATTTATGGGTACTTGTAACTGTTGTCTTATGTTAGTGTTATTCTCTCTTGGACTCTAGGTTCTTTGACATCAATATCTAGATACCCCCCACAAAATATAGCACTAATCCTACCTCTCAATATAAATAACACTGAGTTACTTGAAAGCTAAAGATGAAAGTACAATGGTCATCTAATCCTATTCTGTTGTTATTTTCCTTTCCAGAACAAATCCAACCCTGAAAGAAGTTATAAATGCCAACTAGATGTATGTGAATGCTTTAAAAATCATTATTAAAGACTAGTTCAGGCATCAAGAATCTTATGTAATACTTTTATTGATTGTTTCTAATTGGCTTCAAAAACCTACCATGAAATATAGAGAATATATATTTTTCAATACACAAAGCTAATGATTTAGAACAGATTTTCTTTCCTTAGAAATTGCCCAGTGAAACATAAAAATGAAGTTTTATGGAGATATAAAACAATATGTATGAAAATATTATAAATGAGGTATCTGAGGTATAAGCTACCATTAGTTTTCTATTAGCAAGGGTATATGATAGTTCCATTTGTTTTAGAAAGATGTATTATATAAGGGACTGAAATCCCAGACACAGAAGGGAATGTACATTGATTTCTTTGAAATGATTGATGATTTAGGCTCTGGTGGGAAATCGCTTTTTTCATTTTACAACTCACTTGAAAACATTCACCTAATTTGGTCCAATAAAGTTCTCTTTTTCCTTAAAAAAATCCACTGTTAAGTGAAATTTTCTGTAAAAATTCTACATTTTCTGGTTGTTTTAGGGTTCAGAGTTTTAAGAAAATAACTTGGACCTTGAATTCTTCTGTAATTATGTTGAGGACATAGATCAATTACAGCTTAGTGATATACTTTAAAATAGTCTATGTTATGGGGAGATGGAGTTAGGTCAAGTTGGTTTTGCTTATGGACAGAAAGCTGTTCTAAAGTGGTTCATTGAAAAATTTGATTTACCCATGTGATTTGTATGACAAATGATTTTACTGTATATATTTTAATTTTCTAACCACTTCTTTTTAGTAAGAATGATCTGAACTTCTTTGCTCATGGCATAATATTTAATATTACATCATTATTACTGAAAAAATACTGGTATTTTGTGTATCTAATAATAAAAAAAAGATATTTGAAATTGCAAACTTTCTTGAAATTTTTAGGTAACATACAATTTCATGCCTGTAAAAAAATACATCGAACATATGTAGATCAATAAATTAGAGTAAAATGTTGATTAATGAATGTACAGTTTGATTTGCATGTGGTAAATTTAAGATCTACAACTCTGATCTTTTTTAGATATTAACATTAGAATTGTTTCTACTTGATAGCAACCAGATTGATTAAGATGACTTATGAAAGATTTGCAGACAAAAATTGTGTAAGAGTTTAGTTTTGATAGTTTAATTTTCAGCAAAAATGGAATAATACTGTAGAACACTTTAGTGTACAAAATTTTCCTGATCGTTCAAATATGTAACTGTGGAACAAATTAAGAAGTTAGATTAATTGCCAATTTGGGGTCCTTTTAAAAGCAGAAAACAACAACTGATACAGAGCCTTGAGATTCTATTGGAACAATCCATTCTGTTTGTGGTTATATGAATATCATATTAGACCATTCCAGATTAATGTTTCTATAATGAAACTTAGATCTTCAAACAAAATAGTACCTGTCTTTCTCTGGATTTTAGCAATGCAAAATACCAATGTTTCTCCATTATACTTAGAAAACAAATACTCTACTCTTCATTAAAATCATGTTGATTTTTGTGATTTCTTTGTTTGCTGTGCTATTCTTAACACTATTTAGAACTTTGTGAAAACCTGTATGTGGAATGAGCTACATAAACAGTATTATTCATCATCTCCTTTCAAAGAGCTCATGAATATATCCATTCAAGCCCATGTACAAGGTCATAGTTTTTAATGGCCAAGTCATGAAAGGAATCACAGTACTGTGCAATAAAGATAAACTTTACACAAGTGTTTATGGTTTACAATAGAAAGTTCTATTAACATATGTGCATTCAGTATACTGCAGTACTACTGACACATGTGTCAATATATTTCTTCCCCAAATTACATTAATTTCTTTCTTGTAGTTTCCTACTTCCATACCACCCTTCCCTGTACTTTTGCCTAAGTACATATAAGGAACTGTGTTCTTGAATATCTCCTCCCAATACCTCACCCTGATCCTGCCAAGCAAAATTCACAATAAAAATTACAAAATAAATAGTTGTATTTTACTCTGTCTCCAGATTATAAATTGTATGTGAAATTAATTTTTGGCCCCAGAAACTTGAATTATAACATGTTTATTAGACTACAACTACTATGTTGTATGGTAGACTCATTTAAATGACGGAAAAAAGCAGCGTGTCATTAATAATTAGTAGAAGATACTCAAAGGTTAAAAGGAAAATGTATGTAACATATTCATCATAAAGTTTGGACTTTCAAGCTTTTGGTTTTATTTAATGAATAGAGAGAAGTGTTCAAGAAGACAAAGGAACTATACAGCCTTTATAAGGAAAGAAATTCTGTCATTCGCAACAACATGGATGAAACTGGAGGACATTGTGCTAAGTTAAGGCACAGAAAGACAAATACATGATATCACTCATATGTGAAGCCTAAAGATGTCAAACTCATAGAAGCAGAGAGTAGAATGGTGGTTATCAGAGGCCAAGGGGAGGAGGAAAGGAGGAAAGGGGTATGTTGGTCAAAGGGTACAAAGTTTCAGTCAGATAGGAAGAATAGGTTTTAGTGATCAATTGTATAGCATGGCAACCATAGTTAATATATTGAAATATGCAATTCAATGTATTGCATATATTGCAACCATATGTTAAATAATGTTAATAAATATATTAACATATGGCAACCATAGTTAATATATTGAAATATGCAATTCAATGTATTGCATATTTCAAAATTGCTAAAAGAGTACTTTTTAAATGTTCTCACCACAAAAAATGAATGGTGAGTGAGATAAAGTATATGTTAATTTGCTTGATTTACTCTTTCTTCAATGCATACGTATATCAAAACATCACGTTGTACACCATAAATACATACAATTATTATTTGTCAATTAAAATTTTTTTAAAATTAAAAAAAGAAGACAGGGGAAGCAGTTACTGACTTTATTTATGTACACGACTATGAAGAAAATTGCTTACAATCTTACACCTGATTCTATAGAGAATAGCTGGAAGACTAAATTAGTATGCCATATGGACTGGTTCAACTCTTAGCTTTACCACAAATGTACTTACAGGTGTGGTAATAGAGGCATTCATCATACTGTTTATGATTTAAAACTTTAAATTGTGTATAATTATAGTTGGATGACAGTTCTAGAGTTTTTCTTTGCTTCATCAGTCATGTCAACTGATACTTCAGCTTGGATGCTAATTTCTTAGTGCTTAAAACACAGCATTATGAATGTCATAGGTTAAAGGGAGAAAATGCAACATCAATTTGATTAATATTTTGACCTAATGGAAAAAGAATGATTGATTTTAATCTCCTCCACTGCAACAACCATGCCAGTCAAATGATCTGCAGGAGAATGAAGGAAAGAATTGATGTGGTACTAGGCAGTTCTAATGCAAAGGTTAAGAGCACAGACTCTGCAGTTCGATGACTCATATTCTAATAGCTTGACATTTATTAAAACCTGTTTCCACATGGGTTTATTGCAGATTAAATAGATATTACACATAAAACACTTAAAATAGTGCCTGGCACTACAGTGTGATACCTCTACAAACCCACCAGAATGGCTAAAATGAAAAATTCAAATAATACTAAATGTGGGGAAAGAATGTGAAATATCCAGAACTCTGATATTGCTGGATGCAAATAATAGAACCTCAATAAATAAATAAATGAAACATTAGAAAAAAATGTTAGCATTCACTGGTATATCAGGGCATGCCTAAATTCATATTACAATAATTATTTCATTTTTGTCAGCCTTATTGCCGACGCCTAATCAGGACAGTATATCTCATTGATGCTGGGAGATAACATACTTCTAAGAAATTGTTATTATTTAAAGTGAGTTTTCAATATTTGATAATCACAATGAAAATTTGGAGCAGATAATATAGCTTTACTATTTCTTTCAATTTAATGAAGAGATGGTATATGTCAACAGATAAAATGACAATTTAGGAAAGCAAGAGTTACATGTTAGCCATATTTACTATGACCTCCTCACCCCTCAAGACCCTGTATTTCTCACATTGATATTATAACAACAATGAAGAGATTAGAAGACAAATTCACTCTCTATCCCTCACTGTAACTCAAAAATCGTTTTTAACTTTTACCACACACGTATGTATACACACAAATATGCACATATTATGTATTCTGAGCATGTACATTTATGCATTCTAAGCTTAGATTCTATTTTCTGTTCTGTATTTTTACCTAAAACAGTATACTAAATTGTCACTATTTTTAGTATTTAAAATTATTGAGTAATGGTTAATTGACCTATTTCATCATTTGCTTCTCTGTTTTTATTTTTTTTAATGTTTAGGACAGGTTTTTTTTATTTTTGGAGGAGGATAGGTTTTATTATTTTATTTTATTTTTTAATTTATTTTGATAGATTTAGGAGGAACAAGTGTTTTTTGTTACATGGATGAATTGTATAGTGGTGAAGTCAGTGCTTTTAGTGTACCTATCACCTGAATAGTGTACATTGTACCCAATAAGTAATTTTTGATCCCTTACCCCATTCCCACCCTCCCCACTTCTTGGTTTCCAGTGTCCATTATCCCACTCTGTATGACCATGTATACCCATAAAATTTAGCTTCTGTTTATAAGTGAGAACATGCGGTATTTGTTTCTCCTTTCCTTACAATAATGGTCTCCAGTTCCATTTAAATTGCTGCAAAAGACATTATTTCATTCTTTTTCATAGCTGAGTAATACTCCATGGTAGGTAAATACCACATTTTCTTTATCCACTCATTGGTTGATGGGCACTTAGTTTGATTACATATCTTTGCAATTGTGAATTTTGCTGTGCTAAACAGGTTTTAATTTTGCTTTTAATTATCATTTCCTTAGGATTACTAGGACAAAGGTATATACTTGGTTGTGATTCTTGGGTAAATATTATGATTTTGCTTTCCAGAAAAGTACGAATGTATGCTATTTTCACATTGTACATTGCAAATATAACCAAGTTTAATTGTATTCTGGTTACTAAATGACATCCTGGTTAACATGAAATATCACTGAAAAAGTTGCTTTTACCAACTTTTCATATAATAATGATACCATGTTTTAACTTTGATTATTTTAATCAATAATATGTTTATATATTTCTCAGATGTTTGCTTAATAATTGGATCTTCTTTTCTTCTGAATAACCTCTTTATATCCTTTGTCCATTTAACTATTTGAATCTGGATGTTTGTTGTATTGTTGATATAGTCTATACAATGTTAGGATTAGTCCTTACCTGCCATATTTGTCAGATTCCACTTATTTTTATCTTTTTCATAATAGTCAAAGCCATATAAATGCTTCCCTTTTATGGTCAACCTATATTTGCACCAAGGATATCATTTTAAAAAAAAAATTATTCTGCACATTAGTGTCATTGTCCTGTTAGTTTTCCTCTATTTTAATCTTTTACATTTAGCTCTTTAATTATCCTAATGTTTATTTTGTGTATTGTATTTGGTGTGCTCTAAATAATTTTTCTAAGTGTTTTAGATTCACTGCATATCACCAAACAAACAAACTAAACTAAACTAATTTAAGCCTTGCTAGAGATGGGCAATGGGCGTCACCCCTGATTTTGACAAGTGTCAAATACAACGTGATAATGAAATTGAAAGGCAAGAATTCCCTGGAGTTAGGGTTTATGTTTTCATTTTTACACTCATGACTCATGCTAGTATAACCCCAATGTCAACTAGAGTCATGACACATTTTGAGAATTAAATACCAATTGGGATAAACTTTTATCATAAAAATGATGAGGATAATGTTTCTCTTAATGTGTCAGGGATGCCTGGAGGAGGTGGGCTTGCATTTTAGAATTCTGTAACTTCTCAACTTCTTCAACTGCCATTGAATTCTGTATCTCATCAGTTCTTTTCTCCTGGGGCTGTTCTCTTGTCTCTGCTTCAGTCATAAAATAAAAGCTACATAACTCCCTTTCTTACGATACTCACGTGTCTAGTACTTTCATGTGTGCCACAAATTTTGGTGTTTTTTTTTTAGTATTTTTTTCTTTTTGACTCAATAGTGAGAATGTGTATTGTTAGCATATAAAAGAAATTAAAATTAAATGTTACTGTTCTCCAAAAGATTTTAGACACTCCATTACCAACAGTTTTACTTTTATTCTTATTGTCAAACATCCTGCTATGTTATTTGAACTCATTTCTTCCTCAGCCACGGCCTCTTCCCTCAACTCCAAATTTCTATTAAACGGTTATGTAGAGCAATTTAGCTATTTTTTCACTTTGCTATTTCCGTATAGAACGTGTCCCCAAGGCCTTGGTATTTTCCCTCCTCAGAGTTCTATCAAGGTATTTCCTAAGAAAAGGGAGTTTTTTGGGGGAATTTGGAGCCTGCTTTTAAAGTAAAAATTTATTTTTCCTCAATTTAACACAATTCACCTCATTTAACCAAAATAAAGTGGTATTTTATTCTTGTTTTGCATTTCCTATGGATAATGAATGGCATTTAATTGTGCGGGATAAGCCAAGATTTCAATTGTAAGTTTAGTTTTTATTCCCTAGATCTGACACCTGTTAAAATGAACAAATGTAGAAGAAGTTCTGTTTCCAGCTATCCCACTTTCCTTGTGATTTTAAAAAGGTCATTTAGTCTCTGTAGTGAAAGTGTTCTCATTCGTAAAATGAATGAATTTGACCAATTGATCTCATTCTAAAGCAATATTTTTAGCCTCTTTTAAAAATCCTATTTTAAAATAGATAAACTCTTATTTCCGAGCTTGTCACCTTTTTGGTTTACCTAAGATAGTATATACCTCTACATATTCAGTAGCTTCTTGGATATTTTTAAAATAACATTTCATTTTTAAAAAATTCTAGAATACTTCGACTTCCGGAAAAATGGCGGTCTGATAGTGTCCTCCCACTGCACCGCTCCCAGGGAAGGAGGTGAAAAACGTCATCGGCTACCTGAGAGCACGGACAGCTCACTCCGAAAACAGCATTGTGAATTACAGAGAAACAACGCGGAATGCCAGCCGAAGAAAACAGGTACAAAATTTTCACAAAGATCAGAGAGCCCACGGAATACAATAGAGCCCAAAGCACGGGAAGAACGCGCTCACCAGGTCAGTACAGTGCAACCTGATGCCCAAGCAGTTATGCACCTCCCCATCCACTCAGTCAGGGACAGGCTCAGAGTTGGGGCAAAGCTGTTGCTGGAGACAGCAGGCTCTGTGGAGAGGAAACAATTGCGAGAGCCAAACAGAACTCTCAGCTGCAATATACAGGGACCACTCAGGGCCAGGTAGGAACTGGGCAGAGATACAGCTTCCCGGGACAGTGTGCGGGAACCCACAGGCTGGCACCGCACCACTGGAAGTCAGTGGGAACTGGGCACATGAGTTTAACAGAGAGTGGGACACGCCCTTAGGGGCTGCCGGCAATTGCCTCCGCGGGACCCAGGCTGGTTGAGAAAAGCTGCGTTCTGGGCGTGATCTGAGCCCTGGTGTGCTCCAGGCTGGCGGCGGCAGCCACCTTTACAGCCGCCTGCCCAGAGCTGTGAGCCGGGTCTCTAGCTCCACCCCAGCCTGGGGGCTTTTCCGCTGGGGCGAGACAGGCTTTGCCCTTGGTGGCCAGGGACAGCTGCATCCGTCAGTTCCAGGTGGGATGAGATCCTGGAACTGTAGTGGCAGGACCTTTGGGTATTGGAAACAGTGTGCAGCTCGTCCATCTGGTCCTGCTACCCCGGCTCTGGCCTCTGACAAGTCCACTACGTGCTGGTCCTAGTGCCTGCTTGTCAGGTCCCAGCCCTCCTGTACCCCAGAGTTCGGTCATTTTGAAGGTTACTGGCTATAGTGACACATTTGGTACAACTGCCAGTTCTCATTGCAACCAAATACCTCAAGAGCCACAGGCTGAACCAGAGCAGCCCCCCATAACCCTGCCCACTTCATTAGGGAATTTTGCGTCATCCAAGAGCGCTTCCAGTGGCCACTATTCCCCACTCCCCATGGGAACATCCCCCTGGCGGAGACTGCTGGGAATAGAGATGCCCATCCACCTCGCCTTGGGGTCTAGTGGTGGAAAAGGGGTACACAATTGGGGATCCCCCATCAGCCAGTATCACGCGGAGGTGCACATCAGAAGGACAGACACACACAGCTAGACAAGGAACCTCTGAGCTGTGTAGAATTTTCCCAATTCAGCTCTCACACTACAGCCAAAAGAAATTGTGTTTCTACCCGCACCTCAGGAGGAGCCGGGTCAAAGTAACCCCTAGGAGCTACAAGGCCCCTCCCAAACTGCGGGGATTTAGCATACCCCAACTGGGGGATCAGAGTCTGCCATGGACATAACAGAATAGCTAGGAGGACAATCCCACTACACTCCACTGGGAAGAGGAGAAGACAACAGGTCAGAGATAACCCAGGAGCCACCAAACTTGCTAAAATACACCTAAGACAATAGAGGCCACTACTTCTCTCCCTGGCTTTGCCAAGGAACAAAACTCGAGGGCTTGGAGACAGGGCAATAAACTACCCCTAACACCCCCAGCTCTCAGCCAAGAGGCCAGATGAGAAGAAACCAGCAAAAGACCTCAGGGAACATGAAAAATCAGAGTGAAAAGTCACCCCCAAAAGAAATCATCAGTTCCTCAGCAATGGATACCAACTCAAATGAAATGGGTAGAATGACAGAAGAGGAATGTTGTTTATGGATTATAAGAAAGCTCAATGAAATTCAAGAGAAAATTGATTCCAAGCACAAAAAAACCACAAGAAAAATGCAAGCAATGCATGAAAAATTTTCCAAAGAAATAGAAATATTACATAAAAATCAAATAAAAATTCTAGAAATGAAAGAAGCATTCAAGGATCTACAAAACACAGTGGAAAGCCTTAAGAATAGGCTGGACCATGCAGAGGAAAGAATATCAGAGCTGGAAGATAACTCCTGTGTGCTAAATAAATCAGTCAAAGAGAAAGAATACAAAATCAAGAGGAATGAACAAAGCATACAAGAAACGTGGGATTATGTAAAGAGGCCAAACATAAGGAACATAGGCATCCCTGAGGGAGAGGAAGAAAATTCGCGTGGTCTGGAAAATCTATGTGAAGGAATAATAGAGGAAAATTTCCATGGCCTAGCCAGAAATCTCAATATCCAAGTACAGGAAGCACACAGGACTCCTGTGAGACTCAACCTGAAAAGGCATTCACCACACCACATAATTATTAGACTGACCAAAGTAAACACAAAAGAGGCACTCCTCAGAGCTGTAAGACAAAAAGAGCAGGTAACCTATAAAGGGAAAACGATCAGATTAACTACAGATTTCTCAGCTGAAACCTTACAAGCCAGAAGGGAATGGGGAGCCATCATCAGTCTCCTAAAACAAAACAAAGGCCAACCCAGAATTCTGTACCCTGCCAAACTAAGGTTCTTATATGAGGGAGAAATAAAGACTTTTCCAGAGAAGCAATCACTGATAGAATTTGCAAGAAGTGCTTAGACCTGCATTGTACACTAACCAGCACAACAGACACCCACCAATGTAAAACTATGCAAAAGCTAAAAGTCCAGAACCCAGATTCCACAATGACACAAGAGGTAAAACAAAAGACACCACCCAATAGAATAATCAGAAATTTACCCCAAATATCAATTCTCTCAATAAATGTAAATGGCTTGAATTGCCCATTGAAGAGACATAGGCTGGCTGAATGGATTAAAAAATACAAGCCAAGTATCTGTTGTCTCCAGGAAACACACTTTACACACAAAGACGCATTCAGACTCAAGGTGAAAGGATGGAATACAATTTTCCAGGCTAATGGAAACCAAAAGAAATATGGAGTAGCCATCCTTATTTCAGATGATATAAACTTTAAAGCAACAAAAGTAAAGAAGGACAAAAAAGGACACTATATAGTGGTGAAGGGAAAAATCTTACAAGAGGATTTAACAATCCTAAACATTTATGCACCCAATACAGGAGAGCCCAGGTACATAAAGCAAATACTGCTCGATCTAGACAACATAATAAATAGCAATGCCATAATAGCAGGGGACTTCAACACCCCACTGACGGAACTGGACAGATCCTCCAAACAAAAAATAAACAAAGAAACAAAGGACCTAAACAGGACTCTAGAACATTTGGGCCTAATAGATACCTACAGAACACTCCACCCAAATAACACTGAATATACATTCTTCTCATCAGCTCATGGAACTTTCTCTAAAATTGACCACATCCTAGGCCACAAAACAGATCTCAACAAATTCAAAAAAATAGAAATCATCCCATGTTCTTTTCAGACCACAGCGGAATAAAATTAGAAATCAATTCCAACAGAAACTCACATCTTCATCCAAAAACATGGTAACTAAACAATCTGTTGCTGAAAGAATATTGGGTCAAGGAGGAGATTCAAATGGAAATCAAAAGATTCTTCGAACTAAATGATAATGGAGCACAAGTTATCAAAATCTGTGGGATACAGCAAAAGCAGTCCTGAGAGGAAAACTTATTGCCTTAAATGCCCACATCCAAAAGACAGAAAGGTCACAAATCAGTAAACTAATGAATCATCTTAAGGAAATGGAAAAGGAAGAGCAAAGCAATCCTAAAGCCAGCAGAAGAAAAGAAATAACCAAGATCAGAGCAGAAGTAAATGAAATTGAGAACAAAAGAACAATACAGAAAATTAATAAAACAAAAAGTTGGTTCTTTGAAAAGATAAACAAAATAGATAGGCCACTTGCCAGGTTGACCAGAAGCAGAAAGGAAAGGACTCTAATAAGCTCAATTAGAAATGAAAAAGGAGAGGTCACAACTGATATCACGGAAATACAAAACATCATCTTCGAATACTACAAAAATCTCTATGCCCACAAACACGAAAACGTGGAGGAAATGGACAAATTCTTAGAAATATACTACCTCCCTAGGCTCAACCAGGAAGAAACAGAATTTCTAAGCAGACCAATATCAAGCACCAAAATTGAAGCAGTAATAAAAAATCTTCCAACAAAAAAAAGTCCTGGACCAAATGGGTTCACACCTGAATTCTACCAAGCCTACAAAGAAGAACTGGTGCCTATACTGCAGAAAATATTTGAAAATATCCAGAAGGATGGAATCCTCCCAAACTCATTCTACAAAGCCAATATCACCTTGATACCAAAGCCAGGAAAGGACACAACAAGAAAAGAAAACTACAGACCAATATCCCTTATGAATATAGATGCAAAAATTCTCAATAAAATCCTTGGAAACTGAATTCAAATGTACATCAAAAAAATAATTCATCAGGATCAGGTGGGCTTCATTCCTGAGATGCAGGGATAGTTCAACATATGCAAATCTATAAATGTAATTCACCATATAAATAAAAGCAAGAACAAAGATGATATGATCCTTTCAATAGATGCAGAAAAGGCTTTTGACAAAATCCAGCATGCTTTTATGATAAGAACTCTTAACGATATAGGCACAGATGGCTCATACCTAAAAACTATTAAAGCCATATACGATATACCCATAGCCAATATCATACTGAATGGGGAAAAATTGAAAGCATTCCCCCTTAAAACAGGAACTAGACAAGGTTGCCCACTATCTCCACTTCTATTCAACATAGTGCTGGAAGTCCTGGCCAGAGCAATCAGACAAGACAGAGGAATCAGGGGCATCCAGATGGGGGCAGAAGAGGTCAAACTTCACTATTCGCAGACGATATGATATTATACATAGAAAACCCCAAAGATTCAACCAAGAGATTACTGGAATTGATAAATGAATTCAACAAAGTCTCAGGATACAAAATTAATACACACAAATCCATAGCCTTCATATATGCTAATAACAATCAAGTTGAGAAACAAATTAAAGATGCAATACCTTTCACAATAGCACCAAAGAAAATTAAAGATTTAGGAACATATCTAACTAAGGAGATATCTCTCCTATATGGAGAGAATTAAGAAACACTGAGAAAAGAAATTGCAGAGGATATAAACAGATGGAAAACCCTACCATGCTCTTGGATAGGCAGAATCAACATTCTAAAAATGGCTTTGCTACCTAAAGTGATTTACAGAATCAATGCAGTCCCTATCAAAATACCAACATCATTTTTTGCTGATCTAGAAAAAAAAATTCTACGCTTTGTGTGGAACCAGAGAAGACCCCGTCTAGCCAAAGCAATCTTAAGCAAAAAGAACAATTTGGGAGGCATCTACCAGACTTCAAACTATACTACAAGGCTGTAGTAACCAAAACTGCATGGTATTGGCACAAGAACAGAGATGTAGACCAATGGAACAGGACTGAGAACCCAAATATAAAACCAACCTCATACAGTCACCTGATCTTTGACAAATTCCCGAAAAACGTACGCTGGGGAAAAGATTTCCTATGCAATAAATGGTGTTGGGAAAACTCGATGGCCATATGTAGAAGACTGAAACTGGACCCACATCTCTCACCTCTCACAAAAATCAACTCTCAATGGATAACAGATTTAAACCTAAGACCTGAAACCATAAGAATTCTCAAAGAAAACGTTGGAAAAACTCTTATGGACATTGGCCTAGGCAAAGAATTTATGAAGAAGACCCCCAAAGCAATCACAGCAGCAACAAAAATAAATACATGGGACCTGATCAAATTAAAAAGCTTCTGCACAGCCAAGGAAATTATTACTAGAGTGAACAGACAACCTACAGAATGGGAGAAAATATTTGCATGCTACACATCTGATAAAGGGCTGAGAACCAGAGTCTATATAGAACTTAGGAAAATCAACAAGATAAAAATCAAACAACCCTATTAAAAAATGGGCAAAGGACATGAATAGAAACTTTTCAAAAGAAGACAGAATAATGGCCAGCAAACATATAAAAAATTGCTCGACTTCTCTAATCATTAGGGAAATGCAAATCAAAACCACAGTGAGATATCACTTAACTCCAGTGAGATTGGCTCATATCAAAAAATCCCCAAACAACAAATGTTGACGGGGATGTGGACAGATAGGAACACTCACACACTGCTGGTGGGACTGCAAATTAGTACAACCTCTATGGAGAGTAATGTGGAGATACCTCAAAGAATTAAAAGTAGAATTACCATTTGACCCAGCAATCCCACTACTGGGTATTTACCCAAAGGAAAAAAAGACATTCTATAATAAAGACATCTGTTTGCGAATGTTTATAGCAGCACAATTCACAATTGCAAAGATGTGGAAACAACCCAGGTGCCCATCAATACACAAGTGGGTTAATAAAATGTGGTATATGTATACCATGGAGTATTACTCAGCAGTAAAAAACAATGGTGAATTAACACATCTGGTATTATCCTGGTTGGAGCTAGAGCCCATTTTTTGAAGAGAAGTGTCACAGGAATGGAAAAACAAGCACCACTGGGACTCACCATCAAATTGGTACTAACTGATCAACACTTACATCACACATGGCAATAATATTCATCAGGGGGCGGGCAGGCAGGAGGGGGGTGGTGGGGATGGGACAACTCTCACTGAATGGATGTGGGGAGCACAGTTTGGGGGATGATCATGATTGTAGCTCTGACACGGGCAGTGCATGGGCAATATATATAGCCAAAGTGTGTACCCCCATAATATTCTGAAATAAAAAATTAAAAAAACAAATCAAAACAAAAATTATATAATACTTAGGCTGTGTGGGAGGAAACACCTTTTTAACTATAGGAAGACATTGATACCTACTACAAAGAGCCTAATTGTGGAAAACAAAATTTTCTTATTATTTCACAGTATCAGTTCACACTACTTAGAAAACTGAGATACCAAAGAAAAATTTATGATGTGAAAATTATAGGTAACTCACCACAGAGAGATAATATTGTAACACTGTTTTTTAGTAATATAGTTTTAAATGTATTATGTTCTGTTCTTGAAAATGTTTGTAGGGAATTTAACATAGTTGTCTTCTTTGCTTATAATTAAAACAAATGTGAAATTAATACTTAAAAAAGTTAATGATCTGTCAGTATCCATAAATATTTTCAGTATTAAATAATATTGTTTAAGGTCCTTATTTTCAGGTTTTTAGGCAATTAGTTAATGACTTCATATTTAAGGAAAAGGGATTTTCCTTTCTCAAGGAACTTTTTAATTTTTTTTATTGTGCAACTAATGGGAATGTTGACTAGATACTAATAGCCATGCCTGATGATTCTGTGTGATTGTAGGTGGGCAGTCTTGGGTGTGATGATTAGGTGAAGAGGATACACCCATGGTTGGCAGGTAGCACTTTAGGTTTGGAGTCAGAAGAGCTGAGTTCCTTGAAAATAGTATTGCACATTCACTGGGTTATCATGAGGGAAAAATGATATCCTTACAAAGTACAATGTGTTGTAAACAACATCAGGAACCAGCATGAGTAGATGCTATGATGACTTTTCCAGAAATATTTTGTTCCATAGGTCCTGCCTGGGTCATCATGTTTCCTTTGGGGACTCTGTGGTTCCTGTGTTTGGAGCTGTAGGGATAGAAGAGGAAGCAGGCTCTTTCCTTCATTTGCATTACCATAAAAACACATACCAGGTACAATCTCCTGATTTCCCAAATGAGTGACATACTCTATGAACAAGTGGGTTATGAGACTCAGGTGTTGCAAAGCAGACTGAGAAAGGATTTTTTTTTTGAATAAGACTGCAAAAGCACAGGCAACAAAAGCAAAAATAGACAAATGGGATCACATCAAACTAAAAAGCTTTTGCCCTGCAAAGGAAACAATCATTAAAGTGAAGAGACAGCCTATAGAATGGGAGAAAATATTTGCAAATTAAGCATCTAACAAGGGGTTAATACCCAGAATATATAAGGAACTCACATAATAGCAAAAAAGCGTAATCTGATTAAAAAATGGGTAAAGGACCTGAATAGATGTTTCTAAAAAAAAGACATACAAATGGCCTATAGATTTTGAAAAAATGCTCAATATCACTAATCATGAGGGAAATGCAAATCAAAACCACAATGAGATATCACCTCACCCCACTTAGAATAGCTATTATCAAAAAGACAAAACATAACAAATGCTGTCCAGGATGTGGATAAAAGGGAGCCCTTACTTACTGTTGGTGGGAATGTAAATTAGCACAGCTACTATGGAAAACAGTATGGAAGTTCCTCAAAAAATTAAAAAGAGAACTACCATATGATCTAGTAATGTCATTACTGAGTATATCTCCAAAAGAAAAAAAATCAGTATATTGAAGAGATATGTGCACATGCATGTTTATTGTACCACTATTCACAAATACCAAAATATAAAATCAACCTGAATGCCCAAATGCAGTATATATACACATTGGAATATTACTATTCAGTCATAAAACAAAATGAAATCCTGTCATTTGTGGCAACATGGATAAACCTGGAGGGGTTTATGTTAAGTGAAATAATCCAGGCACAGCAAGACAAATGATCTCACCCATATGTGAAATATGAAACAGTTGATTTCATAGAAGAGAGTAGAACGGTGGTTGCCGAGGCTGGGGAAGGTGGGGGTGGGGGACTAGGAGAGGTTGGTCAATGGGTATAAAGCTACAATTAGACAAAATGAATAAGTATTGGTGTTCTATTATGCAATAGTGTGACTATAGCAAATAAAAATATAGTGTATATTTCAAAATAGCTAGAAGAGAAAATTTTGAATGTTGTCACCACAAAGAAATGAAATATGTTGAAAGTGATGGATGTGATAATTACCTCGATTTGATCATCGTACTATGTATACATGCATTGAAACATCACAGGTACCCCATAAATATGTACAATTATTATGTGTCAGTTATTTTTAAAAAACTAAATTAAAAAAAGGATTAGACATGGATAGACTGCTGCTGGCAAACACAGGAGGTGTGGATGGAGGTCACCTCATTTCAGCAACTGTGAAAATCTAATAGCCCTTTCAAGACTTTGCTAAATTCTGGGGCATAGAGTGGGGGTGGAAAAAGGAGAAGGAACTTTCATTCTTAAGTTTCTTTTGACTGATTCCTGCTTTTGGACAAAGTCCTTTATCTTTGCCCTGGGGTTGATCCAAATGTGGAAACAGCTTCTACTCTGCGATCACAGCACTCCAGAATAACAGGGAGTAATGTGAAAGGGTCACCTTGTTCACCCCACAATAACTTACAATCACACGGTTTGTTTCCCACCTGGAGGCCCTGGTGGCTATTCCTATTCTGGTCGCACCTGGCCTACTGCCGACTTCCTGGCTCTTTCTCTAACCTTCCTCTCATTTTTCCTCACTCCTCTGACTGTTGTGTAATCTCTAGTTCCTGGCCCAAACCTGCAAATCTGCATCCATAACGATGCTCAAAGTACAAATTAACAATAGCCCTGCTCCTCTGAAGACACTTGTGTTTATATATAACAGTTATTTTTCTGTTAGGCTTGCGTAGCATATTCTATCTGTAAACATTTTTATAATACTATACATTGGTGTATACAAAGCTGAGATATAAACTACTATTGGGATCACCTCATGAACTTAAGTGCATCCAGACATTCTGTGAAAGTGACAATTAGAGTGAAATTCTTCTCTGGCTGCGCCTTGAAGGGTGGTTTTGGAGGTTGCTTTTTGAACTCTGTTCACATTCTTCTGGGATTTATTAGCCGTTTTTTTTCCTGAGTGCTATGCCCACACTCTGGATTTTTCTTCTTGTCAACTTGTATAGTGACACTACTTGTAAATGCCGTGCTGTAGTTTTTATTTTTTATAGAATTGTTGATATAAGTCTAATGAAATTCATTCCTTGTGTTCTTGACCTTTATGTAAATAAAGTATGCTTTAGTATTAGAACAGCTAATCCATTAACATTTGAAAAACATCTGTTGTAGTATTTGTAATTAGATTTTGAATGATTTTTTTAATCATTCTATGTACTGATATCATACTTGTTACCAGTCTATATATTGGTAACATAAGGACTCACTTATTTCCATATCTGTGGCATCACTGCAAATCATAATGCTCTTTGGGCAGAGTAAAGACAGTCTAATCTTAGCAATATCCTTGAGATATTTAAAGGGTCTTTTAAAATGTCAGCTGAGAGCTCAAAGATGTAGAGAGCTAGAAAGGACATTGCTTTCACTCTCACAACAAGAAAAAAGCTGGACAAAGTGTAAATTAAGGAATTTTCTCGAACCCATTCAAGAACTGTGGTTAGAGAGCAAACAGCTAACTCAAAAGTGGGGAAAAACAGGATCCTGGAATTTGCTTACTGGAATCCAGACACCATATAAGTCAGTAAGAAGATGTAGCTAAATTTTTTAAAAGATGTTGCTAAAGGCAAAACATGGGCTAGTGTGAGAATATGAAACCTTTGGGGGCCATAGACCAGGGGGTTTGTATCCCCCTGT
Organism: Daubentonia madagascariensis; assembly: GCA_023783475.1. NCBI lineage: Eukaryota > Metazoa > Chordata > Mammalia > Primates > Daubentoniidae > Daubentonia > Daubentonia madagascariensis. The sequence goes on along the minus strand of JAKFHU010002080.1, from coordinate 42,235,527 downwards.
AGGCTTTTCCTACATTCCCTGAAAGCCACCAAGTGCTCACAGGGAATGTTATGGAGAATACTGAGAAAGGTTCCCATTGGCTCTGGATGGGGAAGGGGAATAGTAATCATTGCTAAAATGCCACCCAGATCCGTGTCTTCTATCTCCACTGTGAAACAAAAGTCTTAATATGCACAGGAAAGAGCAACAAAAACTGTTGTCTCAGATCATTGGTAGACACTCTTTGCAGTTGGAGGATGAGAGTCGGGGGAGCTCTACCTCTGGGAAGGGGCAGGATTACATGCTAGACCCAGCAGACCAAACGTTATCACTGGAGGAAGAGTGAAAACAATAGTGAAAGCTTCAGTACCCAAGCACAGCCTACTGCCTGCCTAAGAATGAAGTTTAATCAGAACATCAGAGAATGCACACATTTATAGCTGGAGACTTCAACACTCATATATCAGCAATTGATAGAACAAATTGGGGCCAAATCAGTAAGGATGTAGAATACCTGAACAACACTATCAACAAAACTTACCTAATTGGCATTTATAGAGTACTCCACTCAACAGCAGAACAATACACATTGTTCAAGTGCACATGGAACATTCACAAAAATAGATCTGTTTAGCCAGTTGGTAACATACACGATCAATATTCAAAAACCAACCATACTCCTAACAACAATGAACAACTGGAATTTGAAATAAATTTAAAAATATCACTTAAAATTGCTCAAAAACTGAAATGTTTAGATATAAATCAAACAAAAAATGTGCAGGTTTTAAATTCTAAAAACTATAAAACCCTGATGAAAGAAATCAAAGAATATTTAAATAAGTGAAGAAATATACCATGTCTTCCTGGATTGGAAGACTCAATATTGTTAATGTGGCAATTATCCCCTATTTGATCTATAGATTTAATGCAATTCCAATCAAAAATCCAGCAACCTGTTTTTCTTAGAGACAATAAGCTGATTCTAGAACTTATGTGAAAGGCTAAGGAACTAGAAGAGCCAAATTAATTTTGAAAAAGGATTAATTTAGAAGATATACTATCAGATTTCAAGCCTTACTGTAAAGCTGAAGTAATAATTTTGTATGGTGTTGGTGAAAGGAGAGATACATATAGCAATAAAAGTTAATAACACAGAAGTCTGACCACACAAATATAGACAATTATATAGACAAATATTGTCTATATAATAACCAGTCAACTGGTTTTGACAAAGATCCAAAAACAATCAAATGGAGAAGGGATGGTCTTCTCAATTAGTGGTGCTAGAACATTAGAAATATCTTATGCAAAAACAAAACCCAAAACAGAACCTCAACACATATTTCATACCTTATATAAAAATTAAGTAAAAATGGATCATAGTCCTAACTATAAAATGTAAAACTATAAAATTTCTAAAAGAGTACATAGCAGCAAATCTGCATAAACTTAGGATTGGCAATGAGTTTTTAGATACAACACCAAAAACATGAACATAACAGAAAGCATTGGTGTGTTGTTCTTTATTAAGTTTAAAATTTTGCTCTGCAAAAGACACAGTTAGGAAAATGAGAAGACAACCTACAGATTGATATGAAATATTTGCAAATCACATATCCAATAAAGTCTTCTTTCTAGAATATATAAATAACTATTAAAATTCTGTAAGAAAAAATAAAATTAAAAATAGGCAAAGAGTCTGAACAATGCTTCATCAAAGAAGATATACAAATGGCAAATAAACATATAGGAAGATGCTCAACATCATTATTAGGGAAATGCAAATTAAAACCACAATGTGATGTCACTACAGACCTATTCTAATGGCTGAAATCATAAAAGTTCACAATACCAAGTACTGATGAGAGCACAGAGCAATAGGAACTCTAATTCATTGCTGTCAGGAATGCAAAAACGGTGCAGCCACTTTGGAAAACCAAGTTTTCTTATAAATTTAAACACATGGTTACCATAGAACCTGGTGATCTCACACATAGGTCTTTACCCAAGAGTACTGAAAACTTAACGTTCACACAAAAAACTTTCTGTGAATGTTTATAATCCCCCAAAATTAGAAAAAAACTCAGATATCTTTCAACAGGTAAACAGATAACAAAACTGTAGTACGTACATACAATGAAATATCACTCAGCAAACAAAAGGAATGAACTATTGATTCGTGCAACAGCATGAATGAATAAACCTTACATGTACTTTGCCAAATGAAAGAAAACAGACTCAAAAATCTTTTATTTATATGACATTCTTTTAAAACCATAGGGATGAAAAATAGATCAGTGATTGCCAGGGATTGGAGATAAGAGTAAGGGTTGACTACAAAGGGGTTGCATAAGAAAATTTTAGGGTGATTGAACTGTTTTATATGGTACTGTGGAGGTGGTTACAAGATTCTGTTTATTTGTCAAAACTCAGAACAGTAAATGACGAAGAATGCCTTAACTGTAAATGACAAAGAACAACTTCAGTATATGCAAATTTTAATAACTACCCCAAATTTGGAGGAATCCTAGAATGGAATACAGACTAGAAAAAATAAATCCTAACTATATCATGTTATTATATAATATGATATAACCTTACTGAAGGTGGTAGGGGAAGAAAAGAACTTACCTACATTTTTTTGTTTTGTCTAGATGGTACTGTAAAGCTGAAAAATAAATATTGTCCACAAAAATCTGTACTCTAGCTGATCAATTTGTTTCTCACAAGGGTATATTTTTGCTATTCTTAAACTATTTTATGTGTAAACTAGGATTGAACAAATAAGTAAATATATTGTAGATAATGAGAGCCAGGTTTCCTACAGTAAAAGAGAGGTTACCAATAAGCAAGGCAGAGGAGGCTAGAATACACCCTGTGGAGCCAAATTAGAATTGATGATATCAATATGAATTTCTGTATCTTTTAATATAGATTCAAAAGGATATACACAGAAATAAACACTATGGTTGCTAGATTTAGCAACTAAAAATACAGGACACCTAGATAAATGGGAATTTCAGATAAACAGGAAATAATTTTTTAGCATAAGCATGCCACATGCAGGGTTTGGAACATACATATATTGAAAAAAATTATTGTTTATCTGAAATTCACATTTAGCTGGGAATCTTGTATTTTATGTGGCAAGCCTAAATTATAGATAAGTATGTGTACATAGCTGAATATACATACTTAAATGTCCTAGCTGTGTCCTCTGAAAGGCCTAGAATCACAAAACCCTAGTAGCAACAAGCAAAACTAGCTCCCAGATCTTGGTCTCTGAATATTATTCTCCAATAAAATGAATAAGGGCTCTTTGCAGGAATGGCTGATTCAAGATTCGGGGCAGAGAAATAAAGATGGGCCTGGGGTGTTTTTAGTACTAGAAAGTTAGGAAGTACTTAAAACAAAACAAAACATAAAAGAAGTAATAGTCTTCTTTCTAGGAGGTGGAGCTTAGTTCCCCTCTTCTTGAGGGGGCTGGACTTAGAAAGTTGCTTCTAATAAATAGAAGTTAGAAAGGTAAAAATAATAATTTCTACATTGGAGAAAATTGGCAGATACCACCTTAGCCAAGTGATGATAGTTAACTTCACCAGTAATAAGTCATGCTGATATTATGCACACCAGATATGAAGCCATGAAGAGGGAATGTGACCTCTTTGGTAGTCTTCCAAAAATTTATAACCTCAGTATAATCATTCAACAACATAAGACAAAGCTAAATTGAGGGACACTCTACAAAATGGCCAGTACTTTTCATAAATGTGAAGTTCATGAAGGATAAGAAAAGACAAAAAAAAAAAACTAGCACAGATTGGAGGAGACCAAGGAGATATGAGGATGTGGTATCCTGGATTGAATCCTGGAACTGAAAAAGGACATTAGTGCCAAAACTGATGGTATCTGAATAAAGTTTATAGTTTAGAATAGGGGTTGGTGAACTCTGACCCATGTGCCAAGTTTAGCACATTGCTGGTTTTTGTACAGTTTTATTAAACAAAGCTGTAACTGAGTTACATATTGTTTATGACTACTTTCAAACTAAAATGTCATAGAGTTGAGTAATTATGAGTGAGGCCATCTGGCCTGCAAAGCCTATAATATTTACTATCTGACCTCTTTACAGAAAAAGCTTGCAAGACCCTTGGTATATGGGAACATCTGTGTACTATTTTTTTTTGTCAGTCTTCCATAAGTCTAAAATAATTTCAATATAAAAAATTTTAAAATGTCATTTGAGTTAAATCATCAGTACATTTTTAGCTACCATTGTTTGAGAGCTCACTATTTATAAAACACTTTGCCAAGTGTTTTTTAGGCCCTACCCTAATTAATCCTCTCAGCAGCACTTTATAGCTCATCTTATTTTTATCATTTTACACTGAAGGAAACTAAGGTTAGTTAAGTCAAATGACTTTGTGAAGGGCACAGAGTTTACATGGTTAAAAATGCAGAACCAGGGTTCAAACCAAAGTCAGCCTAAGATCAAAGTTCATATTATCCTGTTCTGTCACCCATATGCCTAGGTCAACTGCAGGTATCCAGTGTCACCTGCAGAGAAGGCTCAGAAGTCATTTTTTAATGTATTGAGAACCTACCACATGCCAGCTACTGTACAAGTATGAGATCAACATGCCCAATACAATTTTCTGAGATCCACAGAATGACAATTTCATTACTGACAGCACTGCCTGAACTTGCCCTTACCCTCTCAAAACTCTGATTAGATTTACAGTTATGTATATTCTCCTACCTTTCTAGATACACTGCCTCAAAGGATAAAATATATGCCAAAGAGTAGATTTACATGGGCTTTTCCTTCTCCTTGTATTTTAGTCTGTTTTCTGCTGCCATAGCAGAATACCACAGACTGAGTAATTTATAAAGAATAGAAGTTTATTTGGCTCATGGTTCTGGAGGCTGGGAAGTCCAAGAGCATGGTGCCTACATCTGGTGAAGGTCATTCCGTGGTAGAAGGTAGAAGCAGAAAGGAGCGTGGGACAAAGAATGAGGTACCAGGGGCCAGACTCACTTTATATCAATATACTCTCATTGTAACTAACTCAATAATTCTTCAATAATTACATTAATCCATTCATGAGGTCTCTGTCCTTATGACCCAATCACCTTTTATTAGGCCCACCTCCTAACACTGTTGCATTGGGGATTACGTTGTCAACACATGAAATTTGGATACACATTCAAACCAGAGCACCTTGTTGCATAGTTTTCTATTCCTTAGTGAACTCTGTGTTCCTCATTTGGCACCTGTAGTATCAATAGCAGTTACCTTGATGATCTCTTACTTTTTTGTTAATTAATAAACAGACATATCCCAGTCTTTACTTGAAACTTATTTATAGTCCAATTTTCTTGAAAATTCTTGAAGTGACATGTTAACTTTTTTCCAGGCTATTAAAAACTAAAATACCAATTTCTTAAGTTTATTAGTTATTTGCATTCCCAATAAATGTGAGTTCACTATACCTCTTGCTTCTAATTATTAAGTATTACTAATAAGTTATAAACATGTCCTTTGAAAACTAACCTTGGAAAAACAAATGTATTGGGCATTTACTCACACTGAAGAGAATTTCTGGGTATTGCAGTTTCCACTAGTTAAAAGAGAAAAGGAAAACAAATAATATCTTTGTTCTCTATGAATACCTTATGGTTGGGGAAGGGGGGCAGAACTTTTCCTTTGGAGGCTTGCAATTCATTTTAGTAGAAATTTACTTCTGGTTGACAGTATATTTTCAATGTGAAGATAAATGACTGACAAAATATTAAGCCCCATTGAACACAGTTAAGCATTCTTGTTATCTGAGCCCTGGTTTGACATAAGCAGAGAATGATTTTATTTGAGCCACACTTAGAATTCATGACAGGTTCATTTTCAAACACCAGATCTCTGATGGCATTGCTGCCTTTACATGACTTTTCAAGTCCCTTTTAAGAGGATACAATACCTGTCGGGATTTGACAAGTAAAGCTTAAGTTTTAATAACTCCAAAGATGTTCCATAGTTGGAAAGGAACTGGTGAGAGGTTTAAAAGAGTTATTTGAAAGATGCCTTACTACTTTCACATTAGAACACATTTAAATAAAAAGCAGCCAGTTTCATTACTGTCAAGAAGCACGTTTTCCAACTATATATTTCTATAGCAACATCTCTATCTATATAGCAACACCTCACTGTTTAATCTGAAATATAGATTACATGAGGGACGTGTGTTATTTGCTTATTCTGTAGGCAACTCCTAAACCTGCTTAGGAGTGATATCAGCATATGGACATGGTTAAGAATCTTAACATGCCATTTCGTGGGTGAGGGAGAAATAGTTGTAGCTGCTACAGTGACTTATGGTTTACTACTAATGAATAACCTCAAATTTGGTATTTGAAGTCCTCCTCAGAGGGTGTCCACATATAAATGATTTCCCCAAATTCTTTGGGCTACCTTGTTGTCAGTATCTCTCTAATCCTCAAAATTCTCTTTCTCCACCTTTGGAGTTTACAATATCTTTATTGAGATTTTTGTGACTTCCCAGGTGGCATATACTTTCTTATTCTCCTCTAGTTTCAGGTTATTACTTTTATTCTTTTTAAAGATTTTTTTCTCTGTCTTGTTTATGTGGTACCTGGTTCATACCATGTTGATCTGAATGTGAAACTCAATGCCTTTTCTTAAATTTTTCCAAACAAACTACCCATACAAAGACATTTGAACTGAGCGTGGTGTCTCATGCCTATAATCCCAGCTACTTGGAGGATGAGGCAGGAGGATGCTTTGAGCCTGGGAGTTCAACAGCAACCTGGGCAAGACAGTGAAACCGTGTGTCTAAAAATGAAAAAAATTAGCCGGGTATGGTGGTGAACCCTCGTAGTCCCAGCTACTCGAGAGGCTGAGGTGGGAGAATCCCTTGAGCTAAGAAGTTGGAGGCTTCAGTGAGCTATGATCTTGCCATTGCACTTCAGCCGAGGCAACAGAGCAAGAGCCCATCTCTTAAAAAACAAAAACAAAGACATTTGAGTAGGTGTATTTGGTCAAGGTTTAAGAATCTGAAGGAACATGACAGCAATATAAGAGGGTAGATCCTACATATTCTCACCACATGAAAAAAGAAAAGTAACTATGTGAGATGATGGATATGTTAATTAGCTTGATTGTGGCAATTATTTCACACTGTATATGTATATCAAATGATCAAGTTGTACATCTTAAATATTTGCAAGTAAAATAAACAAAGCGGAAATAAACAACAAAAACAAAAATTAAACTTAATTATTCCTGTTTTTAGCATTCCCTTGTCTATTTCAGTAATGAGGCTCCATTTGCCAGTTACGTTACTTTACCTTCTCTTTTCCTACACCACTCTTTCCCAATTTTCATACTTTTTCTTGACTTTCGCTATCCCAGGCCCCCTTTAACTCTTGTCTACAGCCTTGTCCCAGTTGAGCTCATCTTCTCCCTAAGTGGTTCCAAAAGTTCTGTTTTTAAACAAATACAGGTTCCATAGTAGGAAGAACTTTGGTGACAACTCTTCAGATACTTACTCCATTATATCTGGATATCAGAACAGTTTTATTTAAAGTGAGGGTGATCACCAATGTTTTTGCTTTATCATCATAAAACCACTGGCAGCCTAGATCAAATTCTAGCTCACTTAATTATTATATGTGCCATTTCTGCTCTACTTCAAATGGAAAGATTACCTCCCTTATATTAAGATTGTGAAAATTAAAAGGTAAGTGCTCAATACATGCTAAGTTCCTTTCACTCTTTCCCTAAACATTTCATGGACTCAAAATTTGATCATTAATCAGGAAAGTCATCTCCTCTGAGCCATATGATCTCCTGTTGGCTTCCATAATGTTGATGATAGTCTTCCTGTCTACACTGGCATGCCTGACAGGGACAATTTTTCTGCTTATTTTTCCTGTTCCCAAACTTAGTTTTCCTACTTGCTCGGGCACTTGGTTTAGATTGAATACCTTACCTGTCTATACCGAATTATTTACCTGGTGGTGTTCCTGTCTTAGTGCCAGCATGATGTCAGATTTTGTAGAAGTCTGAAGAGTCAGTCTACATTGCTGTATGCCAGATGGTGTCTCAGTGGCTAATGCTGGGACAGGGCAGGCCTACACATTGAGTTGGCCTTGGGGGCACTGGTGAATGCAGATTCCTGACTGCTCCAGCCACTACTTTTCTGCCTCACTGTATGCTTTCTTGAGCCTACTCCTTCTTTGTCCCTAGCTTGTGTGAGTATAGCAGTCATTCCTGTAATAGGTTTCCTAATTATAATTATCAATTATACGTTGTCAAAGCATGTCCTTTTTATTCACTCTTTTACTTTTACCTCATGGTGCCATGAAGTCTCCTAATAAAATAATAGAGTAAATTTATGGTGTCCTTGAGCACAATTTCAAAATCTGCTTAGGCTCTAGGAATTTGCCAGCAGGTATGTACTGTAGAAGTAGAGTACTCAAATTGTAGATAATCAGCTCAGCAAAAACTCGTTACATTGTTGGAGTAATGAAAAGATGAAGTTCAAAGTTACAGATTGTCACTTTGGTTTTTAGTGCCTTGTATTGGGAAGGGAAAGATTTAGTACATGGAAAAGGTACTTACAGTTACTTGTGTTAAAGTTGATAGTTTTAATAAATTAAATTTACAAACCAACTCTTTCAACCTTATTTATAAATTTTATTTTTAAAACAAATCTATTTCTGGCTTAAATTAAAGGACTCATTTTATTTTTCTTCTATTAATGTTCAATTAGCTTATATATTTACCTGACTGAATTTCTTACATTTTAATTCAATTTAAAAAGTTGGTTAATGAATAACTTTAACTATTTCACACTAACATTTTAGATCTAATATATCTAATTTTTTTAGGAACATTAAATAAAGAACAAGACAGATCTACAACATGAATAAAAACGAATTTATAAACTCTTAAATATGTTTTATGAGCCTAAAAATCTGTACATGTGGATTTAATAAATTGTATTTTCTTTAGCTTTTAAATAAAAAAATATATATTTTACATATATATCATAACTATAAACAACTCAAATTATCTTAAAATATTTAAAATAAAAAAGGTAAGCCTGATAGTATAACAGTCAAGATTCAATTTAGAAGCTAGAACTACTCTGGGTATTTCACACAGAAAAAGATTGAAAGAGAGAAAATCTTTGAAAAGGCTGAGCAGGGTGCAACTGGAATTACTAAGTACAAACTACAAAGTCTGTTGTCTAAGGGCCATGAAGTTCCTCTGATCACAGGGACCTCTGCTGCCCCAACTTTGTCTCAACACCTGCAGAACAGATGACTAGAAGGAATGTGAGTTTGGCCACTACAGTTCCTTTCTACCCTTAGTTTCCAGAACACTTCATGTCAGGAGAATACAATGACAGAGGGTGTTCTCTGCCTTCCTTTTACTTTCTGAGTCTCCTGAGATTATGTCTAACTGGTGGAAATTATTTTATATAGAGTCCTAGCTGCACGGGAGCCTGAGAGGTAGGATTTTTATCTCTTACCTCTTCAAAACAGGAGGCACATGGGAAGGTAGAATACAGCCTAGTGAACCAAATCATGTCCACTGAAAGGCCCATCAAATTCTCAAAGGTTATAAATTCAAGTTGTGGACTCTGACCATTGGTTCAGAATTCTGGGTAACAATTCCAGGGATGTTATCCTCAAATATACTTGTTTATTACTTGGATCCATTTTTGTAGGTCGGCTTTATCTGTTGTATCGATATCCAAACCTTTCTGCTAAGATTTAATGTCAGTTTTATAACCCAGGCATTAAGGATCTTCAACCCAATTTTATCATAACCTCATAGTAACCCCTTTCCCAATTTTTATCATCTGACATTATGTGTTTGAACTCTCACCCTTCACATAGACTGCAGTAAATTTTTTATTGCCTAATACAGAAGACATAACTTCACCAGCAGTGGAACTAAATCTCTGTTATAATGAAACACTTTATAATGTGATTTTACTTAATAGCATTCCATTTATTTCAATTACCATAATAGACTTCTGGTTCATGATTGTGATGTACATGTTACCCTGGAAAGTTAAAGCTGAATTTTATAGTCATTATGGCAATATATTAACTTAAGCAATAATTGCTCTTTTGGCAATTTGGGTTTGCTCCTCTACTAATATAACTGATCAATTTCAGTTATTTATCAGCTATTTATTTATATATTTATACCTGCACTGGACTCTAAGCGCCTTTGAGACAAAACCCTGTCTTTTGTCCTTGCAGCATACAGCAGAAGTAAATGTGAATTGTAGATCAGTGTTTTTAAACTTTTAAAAAAAATCCATTTTATTTTTCATCAACATAAAAATCTCACTCCTTGAATATTATTTAAAATTTTTAAATAAACTAAATGTATTGCTTATAACTAATAAAAAATGGTCATTTCATAAGAACAGTTTAATCTTAGGGGCTATGCTGTCAGCCCTCTGTATCTGTGGGTTTTGCATCCATAGATTCAACCAGCTGCTATGGAAAATATTTTTTAAAAAGATAAAAATAACAATACAACAATAAAACATAATCCAAATAAAAAACAATATAACATAACAAATACATAGATAGCATTTACATTCTGTTAGGTGTTACAAGTAATCTACAGATGATTTAAAGTATATGGGAGGATGTGTTTAGGTTATATGGAAGTACTATGCCATTTTACATAAGGTACTTAAGCATCCTTGAATTTTGGTATCTGCGTGGGTGGGGAGTTATCCTGGAACCAACCCCCTATGGATACTGAGGAATAACTGTATATCTTTTCATGTTACAGGACCACTGTTAACCAAGAATATGTTATTAATAATTTTGTCAAAAATCAGTTTACTATATTTGAGTGGGTCTATTTCTGGGCTCTCTATTCTGTTCTATTGATATGTTTGTTTTTTTCACCAATACCATGCTGTCTTATTTACTGTAGCTTTATAATAATTCTTGACACTAGGTTGTTTGAGCCCTCCAACTTTGTTCTTTTTCTGACATATCGTGTTGGCTATTCTAGGTTCTTTGCCTTTCCATGTGCATTTTAGAATAAGATCGTTGATATCTGCAAAATAGCTTGCTGGCCTTTTGATTGGGGTTCTGAAAAATCTACAGATAAATTTATGAATAATTGACATCTTAACAATATTCAATCTTCCAATCCGTAAGCATGGTATATATCTGAAGTTAGTTTTTCTAATATATTTTTTCTTTAGTGTTTTGTCGTTTTCCACATACTGACCCTGTCCATATTTTGTTAGATTTATACCTAAATATTTCATTTTGAATTTGTACTATTGTAAACAAAATTTCAAATTTTAATTTCTCGCTGCTGGTGTATGGGAAAGCAATTGACGTTTGTCTGGTGACCTTGTGTATTGTGACCTTGTTATACTTATTTATTACTCCCGGGAGATTTTTTTGGTTTGTTTTGTTTTTTTACATATTCTTTGTGGATTTCTATATAGACAATAATTCCATCTGTAAGCAAAGACAGTTTTATTTATTCCAATTTGTAAACATTTTATATATTTTTCTTGTTTTATTGTACTAGCTATGATTTTAAAAGTATGATACTGAATAGGAATGATAAGAAAGAATCCTTGTCTTATTCATGATATTTAAGGGATGTATTCACTCTCTCACTCTTAAGTCTGACGTTAGCTGTAAGTTTCTTCCAGATATTCTTCATCATGTTGAGGAAGTTTCCCTTTATTCCTACTTCGCTGAAAGTTGTCATCATGAATAGGTGTTGGATTTTGTCAAATAATTTTTCTGAGTCTGTCACTATGATCATGAGATTTTTTTTTCTTTAGGCTGTTGATGTGGTGGATTACATTGATTGGTTTTTGAATATTGAACCAGCCTTGCATACCTGGAATAAATTCCAGTTAGTTGAGGTATATAATTTTCTTTTTACATTGTTGGATTCTATTTTCTAATATTTTATTGTATAATGCATGAACTAGTCTGTATAATGTAAGACTCTTGGTACTATCTGGACCAAAGGAATTTTTGAAAATGGAAATTTCCTGACATTGAGCAGATACTTACTAGAGGCATTATAATTTGAGAATTATAGAAAATATGATTTTATTTTATATCACTTGCTGGCAAAGCCTGTAGATTTGATTTCATCTTCTTTCAGTGTAATGAGGTTGGTATAATTTTTGTCATTTCTCAGTTTAGGAAGGTGACCATTCACAGGTAAGGAAGAATATAAGCAAATTGCTTAGGATGATACAGCTGATAAGTTGTGGAGCTCTGTTTTGAGCCTGGTTTTTCATGCCTTAAAGTCCATGTTTTTTCTCATCACAACAGACAGCTTTGCTAAGAGTATGGGAAATGGAAAAGTTGATACATTAAAAGCCACAAAGCAAGTCAGTAGTAAAGTTCCAAAATGAAATATATATTTTTCATATCTGCACTAAAACCATCAGTTTAAGGTATCTAATCAAGATCATATATGTATTTATGTATACACATACTAAATATTGAAAATAAACTTTGTCAGCCATGTTCTTGTGAAACTGAATTCTGTGTTTCACTTTAGATGATACATTTAGAAAGAAGAAGATTGGCATGTGCTTGTTTGCAATGAGGAGCTAATATGGAGTCTATGTACCTCCTCAATACTCACTATGAAAAAGCGTTTTGTTTCCCTGAACCGTAAACTCATTTTCTCTGACACAGTGTTCTCCTATTTAGCAGTGTCTTTTGAGAAAATTATCAATGCAACACTATTAATCATTTAGCAGCTGGTACAAGAAAGAGCTTTTAGGAGACTTGGGTTGATATACAATTCAGGAATAATCATTTGCTCACTGTGCTGCATGAGATGCCTGACACTTAATTCAATGAACCAGAGATATATCTTTACTCTTTTTTCCCTTATGATTTCTAAAATTGGAATGTTTAGTGTGTGTTTTTTAATAGACTTTATCATATTTATAATTTAGTGTTATGAGAACAATATATGACATTTTCTAACGAAAGAGGAAAAGGAATGTAAAGAAAAAACTACCTTTCCATTATCATGAGGTGGTTCATTTTTTACCAGTTAATGATACAAAATAGCAGTGAAATACTCAACTGAGTTTTCAAAAGAAACCAGGCATTTTCTAAAGTTCCTATAAACTAAAAAGTTTAGAAATGTGTAAGATTTTGACTACTATGATTGTGAATCTCTGAGTATGGAATTGGCATAGTTAAATTTTATTTTAATATCATTAGGTACTTTGTTTTATTGTGTGATCAAAGCTTATAAGCCAATTAACTAGACAGCAAAGCAGCATTTACGAATTTTTGTAAAAATTGACTTTTTTATTATAAAATAGTATATGCTTATTTTAGAAACTTTATATAATAAAGATAAGCATGTAGTAAAAATTAAGTTACATAAGAATCCACTATCTATAAATAATTTTATTAGCATTTTTAATATAATCAATTACATGTTTACATTTTGCTCTACGTACATATGTGTATATAAAGCAAATGCATAATCATAAAGTGATTGAAACACAGTGTTTCATAAATTGTACACTGTTTATTAAACATTTAAAGTGAAGAGACTTTATGAAGCAAAATTCAAAGTGATAACCAAGGATTTATCCAGATGGGCTGATAACTGAATGCTAGAAGGGATGCAAAGAACATGAAGCAAGGCGAGGAGGACAGAAGGACGTTCATTCAATAGAAAGAAAATTTAAAACAGGGGTGGAGGGAACGGGAGGAAGCTCTATCCTCTGGCCAGCCCTATAGACCCTGCATCATGTCTTAGTTAGAGAAGAAGAGTGGCAAGCAAATGGTGAGGGTGATTTACACACAAAATATTTACAAGACTTGGGAAGTCAAAGAAGCTCTTTTGAAATCATCCTGGCAATGTATGATATATATGTATGTAGCAGGGTGGCCAGTGAATCAAATCTAATTTGTAATTATTCTTTTAATATTTGATATACAGAGGTTGATATTTGCAGAGAAAGAACTGGGTAACTTTGCATAAACAGCTTGGATTGTTCCTGATTCAAAAGATATAAATCTTAAATTTTCCTAAGATTCAAAGTTACTGAAACCCATTGAATGGATGGAGTTAGGCTTGACCAAGATTTGGAAACAGGAAAGACCAAAGAAGCCCTTGATACTCCCATCATTAGATGTTAGAAAATAGGACCAGTGGACTGCTCTCTGCACTCTCTGGCCAGTGGTCTTGATGTAAGTATGCAGCTGATAGCAAAATTAATTCTTATCTATCCCTCTTACACCAGAGGAAGATAAAACATTAGTGAGTCTAAAGTGTCATACCTCTGGGAGCTCTAAACAGTACTTTGGCTGAACCTGATCATGCAGAGGAAGGCAGCCATGTAAGGGAATCTTCCTACCTTGAAACTTAATGCCAGCATCCAAGACATGCAGGCGGCTGCTGACCTGAAACTAAGGCAGGAGTCTCAACCTTAGCCACATTGCTTTGGACAGGACTGGAGGAGTGTGCCAATGTTGATGGTTAGCTGAGGGTTGTTTGCATGTCCTGGATATTACATGGGTGTCTGATTTCCTACAGAGGCTGAGTTGGAAGTAAACTAAACTTATGTTGTTTGGTTTGAGTATCTCCCGGCTTCAAGAGGTTGAATGCTAGCCTGTAAAGCAGGAACAGTAGGTCTGACTAATTGGGAATGAGAAAACACTCTGGGGATTTTGAGGATTATCATGAGAATGGGGCGACCCTATGGAAATAGCATTAAAAAGCATTAAAAAACATGGAATAGTTGCTGAACCCCATGCTAGTAAGAAGTGAGAGACCTTATGCATGGAGAAGGGAGGGAGTCTCTCTATTTCAGCCAAGCAGCCTCAACATGTTGTGGCCCTTATGAGGTATATATGGCATGGTAAGACCATCAACAGGAGTACATTTGTTTCCTATTGCTGCTGTAACAAATTACCACAAACGTAGCAGCTGCAAACAACACAAATTGTTATCTTATAGTTCTGGAAGAAAGATTTCTGAAGTGTGTCTGTAGGGTTACATTCCCCTTGGAGGCTCTAGAGGAGAATCCATTTCCTTGCCTTTTCCAACTTAATAGTCCACATTCCTCAACTCATGGCCCTGCGTCACTCTGATCTCTGCTTCCGTGGTCACATCTGCTTCTCTGATTCTCTTGTCCTTGCCTCCCACTTTCACTTATAAGCATCTTTGTGATTATATTGGGCCCACTTGGGTAATCTAGGATAATCTCTGCATTATAAGATCTTTAAATTTAATCCCATCTTCAAAGTCCTTTTTGCAATGTAAGGTAACATACTCACAGGTTCTGGGAATTAGGACATCTTTTGGGGGGCTGTTATTCTGCCTACCACAGAGAGCAATGCCAAGACTGGGCACTGACATCCACATCTGTGGCAGGGGCTGGGCCCCTACTTGTGTCTCTATCTCATTTCTGTAAATACCAGTTTCTATAGGGTTTGAAGAGAAAATATTCACAACTGAAAAATTTTGTGTTAGATAAGTTGCTATTTATTAGAATGGCATTGTTGGCTATGTAGAGGTTTCTAAAAATATCACATGTGTGCTCTTGAAAATTTTTACTGAAGCCATATCTTAGTCAAGTGAGAAATGAATCAAAGTTAAAAACAATAATAAGTCATTAAATTAAGAAAAAATAGGTTGTGGACTTAAAAAACAGTGCCTAAAGTCAATCTAAATTATTACTGTAAATATTGTTTAAAGTAGAGTCAATTTTTTTGAAAGCAATGATAATGCTGAGAGTGTGAGCACGTTGTTCTTATAGCCATAGGTTCAAATACAAGTTATGCAGCATAATAGTTGAGTTTTTACATGGTTAAATTATTGTTTTATGATTGATGATGTTAGTTAGAGAAATAAAGAAATATAAAAACATGTTTTTAAAAAACTTATGATAGACATTAAGACAGTTAAACTCAAATTGTTTACTTTGCAGAAGATTGTTAAGGATGATAGAAGAAATAAAAAATTATAAAAATATTGTGGTGATTAATTCTATGTGTCAACTTGATTGGGGCACGGAGTATCCAAATTAAACATTATTTCTGGGGCTGCCTGTGAGGGTGTTTTAGGATGGAATTAACATTTGAATCAGTGGACTCAGTAAAGTGGATTGTCCCCCACCTAATGTGAGTAGGCTTCATCTAATCTATGGAGGGCCTGAATAGAACAAAAGGTGAAGAAGGAGGAAGTGATTTTTTTTCTTCCTGTCTGTCTGCTGAGCTGGGACATTAGTCTTCTCCTGCCCTTGGAGTGGGAGTTACACCACTGCCTCCTCTGCTTCTCAGGCTTTCAGACTCAGACTGGAATGAAATGACTGGCTTTTCTGGGTCTCTAGCTTGCAGAGGTCAGATAGTGGGAACTTCTCAGCTTCCATAATCACGTGAGCCAATTTTTAATAATAAATCTTTGTGTGTGTGTGTGTATGTGTTTGTATAGATAAAATGGCTGTCCAGAAAGTATCCAGACATTGTTAATAAAATGAGTACAGTTACATGGCTGGATACTTTCCAGACAGCCCTCGTATAATTTGTTCTTTTTCTCTGGAATACTCTAAAACAATAAGAGAAATGAATAGAAACAGAAAAAATTATAAAACTACTTCTTCCAAAAAAGAAACATAAAACAAAGTGACAGAAGTAAGAAAGTAAGGAAAAGCATGCCAATTTGGTCAACATATGTAATTGGATTATGCAGTCTATTGAAGAAGAATATTGGCAGGTTGGGTGTAATGAGCAAAATAATCTATCTAAACTACATGAATCAGAATTATTGGAAATAAATGGACGGGCAGCATTTCTCAAAAAAAGTAAGTTTCACTTGCAATTTTAATTTGAGATGTAGTTGATAATTAAAGGCTAAAATAATCAAATGGGCTAAAATCTGTTATTTATATTTAAATAAAAATATAATATTCATGGACTTTTTGGTGATGCTTAATAATGTATCTAAATATGTAAAGCAGTGCTTAAAAATAAAAAGAAACATAAATGATCTAAGATAACTGTCTTTGCCTTTGACAGGTTAAATACAAAAATTTTAAAAAGGACATAAGAAATTAGAATAGCATGATTAATAAAAATGAAGTATTGGCTTATATGTAAAAACTTTTATCTCTAAAGAAATAACATAACCTATTTTTAGTTTACACAAAATCTTTACCCCCCCAAAAAAATTACATATTAGGTTACAGAGTATATTTAGAACATCCTAAATGGTAGAAATTATTCAAGATAGATTTTTTTCTTGGTCAAAATGCTGTAAATTTTGAAATTTATCAGTAAACAAAAAACCCAAGCATTTGTTCATTAATACATCAACAAACCTTGGTAACAAGATGGTCAAAGAAGATCTGTGTAAGAAAAAGCTTTGGGAATGTCCAAAGTGATGACAGAATCAAATTCATAGTCAAATGTTTCTATTATTAAACACTGACTGAAAATGAAAATCTATTTGTAACCAAATAAAAAAATTATACTTTTAAGCATATCTTCACATAGTCTATTCAAATGGGTTCTTAGACATGGAATTATTGTGTTAAATGGTTTGCATTTTTAATATGTATTTGAATTATATTACCACTGTATTTTCCAGAAATGTTGAAAAGTAAAAATATCAGTTATCATCTCCTTTAGAACATCCTAAGAATTAATTGAACAGGTAGCAATCATATGTGTACAACATGAAACTCTTTATTTTACAACCAATATCAACTCTATTCTTGAGCCCACATTATATAATAGTGTAAGCAATGTGGTTTTTTTTTTTTCATTATAGTAAGTTTGGTCAGATAACTTTAAAGTCAGAGTCAGAGTCTTTATTACCAAATGTCAGAGCTCTGTGGGATTCAGCTGTTCGTGTCCTCCCCTGGCTAGTCTGTGGTGCTGGTGCTACCCCATAGCTGATTTTAACATGTGGCCCACTTGGTGACCCAGTGGGGCACCTGCCCCACTGCCTGCCATGTGGGATTCTAGAGAAGCAGTCCATGGAGTGTGACCCCCAAAGTCCCACTGATACAGGCTGTGTTCTCTGCCAAGCTGTTTCGTGAAGGTGGCAAGCCAGCCCTTTCCTTCCGCTACCCACTCCCTCTACCTTCTGTGGCTGGCTCAATGTATCCGTGCAATTTTGTAGTGATCTTTAAGCTTTCTCTCCCACTCTTTCCATGTTACTACTATAGGTGTGTTGTGTTTTAGATACGTGTGTGTGTGTGTGTGTTACATGCATACTGATACCTTCTCATTTGGGTTTATTGTTCTTTTGCACAAGTTGGCTGAGCACCAGTCTCTATGAGAGATGCAGATGATAAGTACTCACCAGCCTTCTGTTTTAAACTACAAGGTAAATTCTTCTGGGGATGGGATGACCAGGATGGAGGAACAAGTCACCTTCCCTATAAATAGCTCTCACCCTCCTAAAATATTTGCCTCTTTCTTTCTGTTTTTATTTATGGACTCACTTCTGGTAGTTAGGGGAAGATAAAACCAACTCTTTGGGTGTCTTAATTGTTTTATTAATACATATGCAAGATATTGTGAGGTTTAGCTACCTGTAATTTGAGGATTATCTTCCATTAACAAAGATGGGATGGTTGCAAGGGAAGAAAAGGTGACCTAGAACTGGTAGTTGTCATTCTGAATTACCATAATGGGATAACCTCATAAGTCACTCCATTAGGGCTCTAACAATTGGTAGTGTGGTATTGACAAAACAATGTGCAGAAAAATGGAATGGAACATGCATTGTTGTGTCTCTGAATTAAGTATATGCTAATGAAAGAATTATAAACCAATGATTTATTTAATAAATGGTATGAAAAAAAGTATTTCCAGATGAATTAAAAATTAAATGGGGAAAAGTTCTGAAGGTAAAGAACTTTGAGTGTAGATTTTTTCAAATAAACTAATATTAAGTGATGAAAGTGAAATGTCTTTATTTTCTGAGGCTCAGGTCAATGAACCTCAGAAAATTTACCACACAAGGACCACTTTTGAAATTATTTTTGAAGGAAGAACTCCAGCAAGCAGAGAAATAAATCTAGGAGATAGTAACACTATAGAGTTATACCTTAGCAAATGTTATTATTGTCTTAATAAGCAAGAACAATAAATAAACAGACAAAAACAAATGAACTCCATAACAACCCAGAATTAAAATTCAAGATGATTCTAGCATGATGAAGATATGAGGAATGTTGGAGATCAGTGGGGGCTGAGAATAATTTTCAATTTCAAGGAAAATATATAGATAGTAATAAATTTAAGAAATTAATAGTTAAAAATAAATTCAAATTTGAGTTTTAATTAGACATAATTACACAAAAGCAAAAATAGTATGTCTGCTGTTTTATATAGAATTTAAGACACCATCAGTTGTAAAATGTGCCATCATTTCATTTACCACTACAAAAAAGGGCTGCCAATCAAGACACTATGCTTTCTTATCATTAGAATTTGTATTCATATTCAAAGAACTCTTTTAGACATCATCATTCTTATGAAAAAAAAGGAAAGCCAAAATAAACCAGTTAAGATATCCTTAAAAATTTGTTACAAGAGTCCGACTCTCCTAAATGACTTCTTAACTTAGCATCATTGATGTTTGTATTTTCCTGCACAAAATTATCCTGTGTGCCATAAAGAGTGATGATGCAGTATTTTTTAAAGAATTTATAAAAGTAAAACTACTATGCCTTGCAGGTAGAGCAGGCCTACTTTAGACTTCTGCTTAGGAATGTTGCTAAATTTGTCCAGTTCCCTGCCTCTGCCAACCTCTTTCCCCATATCATTTTGTTCCTAGTGTTTAAAAATATTCTCTTCTCCAGTTTTCTATAGGACTTTCTTCAAAACTGCTGACACTAATTCTGTAGATTTTGATGCTGGAACTTTTGATATTTCTGCATGTTCAGGAAATGACAACTGTGTCACAACTATCACCTGGCAAACAATGATTACAGAATGCTATAGACTTCAAATCATTCTGACTTTCAAGATATTAAATCGTAAAATACATACATTTTAGAAACCATAAAATATAACTTTCAAAAAGCTTAAAAAATTTAACCTTCCTAATGTAAAAAGTAGGAAAGCAGAAAAAAGAAAAAAATAAAGAAAAGATGGGAATTTAGAACACTAAGCATTATACACAAGAAAATCCCATTTTAAGAGTAATTTCAATAAATGTGAGTTAAACTCAAAAAGCTGGAGACAGACAGATTGGATTAAAAATAAGATTTAGCAGTATGTTGTTTTATTAGTCAAAACCCCATCAAGGAAAGAAACTGGGTATTTAGAGGAGATTTAATACAGGTAATTGGTTATGTAGATGTTGGATAAGCAAAATGCAAAAGATGATCAATAGAAGCAAAAAAGAAGATGAGGTGATACCCAAAGAATAGAAGCTTGCTGACACTTCTGGGCTGGAGCCTGGTTGTCCACTCCTGCTGATGAACTGATGGAGATGCTGTCACACTCTGTTCAGGGTATACCGAAGTTGCCTGCATGGCCAGGGCTCAACCCATGGCCTACACTGTAGCTACAACCAGTGCTGTCCACTCTGGCTGTGCTGTAGGCACTGTTGTTCTTTCACTGCTTCTGCTGCCCATGGCTACTGAAGACTGTCACAAACTGGAAGCAGGATGAGAGGTATTTTTCCTCTTCTCCGCCTTACAAATTCCTATTAGGACTCCCGTTAGCAGAACTTGACAGGAAGCCAGTTGGCAAGAGCTCCTGGGAAATGTCACTTGCAGGCTCCCAGCCCTCCCGACAGAGCAGAATACAGAAATGTGGGAGTAGGGGCTTAAATAACTGACACTGTTGTCTACGAGACATGCATTTAAAACTAAGGGGTAAGGAAGTGTTTGTTTATTCATTCAACAAATATTTGTGGAATGCCTGCTAGGTGTTAGTTCCTCTTCCAGGTGCAGTGATACAGCAGGGAGCAAAACAGATGAAATATCTGCTCAGTGTATTTTTGACCTTTTAACTCAGGGAAGACAGACAACAAACAAAATGAGTAGTTAAATTCTGTTGTGTGTTGAAACATGACAAGTGCTCTGGTGAAAAGTGAAGCAGGGAGGAGTAGGGAGGGCAGGCGTTGCACTTTGACAAAACAGAGGCCTGATAATGCAGTCAACAAAATCATGAAATGTAATATTGATCTAGTACTTTTATCTAAAATAAAATCATGAAATCAAATTTTTCCGGTTGTTCCAATGATCACTTTTATAGAATTTTTTCCAATCCAGGATTTAATTGAGGATTTTTCATTGCATGCGTTGTTATGTCTCTTCAATTTCCTTTAATATGAAAAAGTTCCATGGTTTTTCTTTTTTTTTTTTTTTGAGATACTGACACTTTGAAAAGTAAAGGAGAGTTGTTTTGAAGAATGTCCTTTAATTTGGTTTATCTGATTGTTTCCTCATAACAGTTTAACACTCAATGCTAATAAGGTGACCTTGTTATATTGACAGAACACTTTTGAATTTGTGCATTTTGGCAGAAATACTACAGGAATAATATTATTCCCTTCCTAGTGCATCACATCAACATTGATAACATTAGTGGCTTCAGAATATTACACTGAACAGATATATGACAGTTCCCTTAACTGTCATAATTCCCCATGGTTACACATTCAGGTTATTTCTAGTTTTTTCCTATTATGAATAATGTTCTAATGCATACATACACTCATGAGAAATATGTTTTCATATTTTAGATAATTCCCTCATAATAAAATTTCATCAATAGGATTAAATGGTTTATAGGATACAAACATGAGTTTGATTCTTTATACATATTGGAATTCAAGTTGCTCTCCAAAAGTATGATATTAACATAACATGTCATAGCAAACTTATCAGCTTTGGGTGTTAAAGGGAATTAAAAGAATATATTGCTAATGAGTCTTAAAAAAAACACCAGCCAAACAAACAGAAAAACAGAGGCCTTGAAGTTGTCTGAGGGAACCTGGACAGGAAGAGCTTAGCCAGCACGTGGAGAGACAGGCTAGAGCGTGGCAAGAGAAGGCAACAAGACGTGACAGGGCAATACCATTTGGTTTGAGCAGGGCTGAAAGGTGTCTTTTACTATTTATATAATATTTATATTTTTAAGAATTTTCATAAGGCAGCTCTAATCTAGAGACTGATTTTAATATGACATTAATTTCACGATCTTAGCTTCTCAATTTTTTGAACCTTCTGAGCACTTCATTATAAATAAGTCAGAGTCCACTATAAGTGATTTATCCTCAAGGGCCCCCAAATGGAAATATATTTGACTACCTACACTGAGTGTAGGGACTGCAAGACCCCTCCTGTGAGAGCTGAAACATTAAACTGTCCTTAGAGTCAGTCCACTTCTGAAGCTTTGTAGTCATGGAGAGACCTCAGAACACTTGGCTGCCATTGCTTAGTGGTAAAGAGAGCTTTAAACATTTTTTCCATCAAAACCAAAACACAACACAGCAACACAAAAATCTCTCCAATTTGGGAAAGTAATCATATAGTTCCTACTTGGCAAAAATGTAGGGTTGTCCATAGAACGAAAGGAACCATCTGGGGTCCAAGCTATTGCCTCTTAGTCCTTTAATTAGACTAAGTCTTACAGAAGGAAGGCCCATTCATCATCATTACAGGAAAACAAGAGCAGATACAGGCTGAGATAGTGACTTATGTGCACACATACACAATGGGATGTATTCATGTAAATATGAACAAATGTCATGGTGAGAAAACAAACAAACAAAATCCAGTGGCCTGGAAAGGCCTTGTTGAAAAGGTGACATTTGAACAAAGATATAAGGGGAAAGCAGTGTCTGAATGAAATCTGATATTTGTCTTAATAATGTACCAAGTGGACATTAAGGTGAAAGTGTATAGGAAAAAAAGAGATGTTATTTATTGGTCAAAAAAGATCAGATCAGGAAGATATAATGATTATACATAATGATTATATATAATTTGCAGAATATCAGTGTAGCCTAAAACATATACCACAACAATCCTCAGAATAAGAAAAAATAGGAGTATTCAAATTGTGGTTTAAATTGAAAGATATAGCAGACAAAACCTCTTACTATAATATACTTGGGTAACACAATTAAAAAAATTATCTCCATGTAGAAATGTATATGCAACAACAATAAAAATATTCTATTAATTAATTTTGGCAGATTTCACATACAAGGCCACAATAGAGGCCTCAATAAATTCTAAAGAATCATCATTACATTAAGACTTTGCTCTTTGACCATAATTCAATAAATTTACAAATCCAAAACAAAATGTCAGCTTAAAAAATCCCTAATATTTGGAAGCCAAAATAAATATTGCTTTCGCTAAAGAGGAACTTATAAACTTATAAATTATAAAATACTGAATTAAATAAAAACAATACATGTCAACATAATCTTAATATTTGTGAGATTAAACCAAAGTAGAACTTAGAAATTGATATCTTTGAGTACATTTACCAAACATAAAGATTATTGAAAAAAAAGTTAGCTAAATTCAAAAATATAGAAAAAGAGCAACAGAGGAGGCAAAAAATTAGAAATAACAAATAAAAGAATAAAAGTCACTGCAATAGGGAACAAAAACAGCAAAGGTGGGTAACAAAAACAAAAATTAAAAAACAAGTAATGAGAAAAATATTTTTGGTAAGGTTAATCAAAAAAGAGAATTTACTAATAAAATACAGAACAACAAAAAAGGAAATAATCATCATAATAGTTATTCAAATAATAAAAGACATCATTAATAGACATAAATAAGTTAGCAAACTTATGCATCAAGCTGTTGCATTTTTATTTCTCTTGTCCTTTTAGAATTTTAGCAGCAACCCTTAGCAGAACAATAGGCTTTGTATCTTCAGTGCACGGAACACTAAGATTGTCAAACCACTTTTTCTCCCATTGTTTAACTCATTCTCAGGTCCAGACTACATGGGGCGGTAAAAGTGATGTGAAAATAGAAGATTAGAAAGAAAAAATTTCTTTAAATTAAGAACTGTTAGAGTGATGTTATGTTTCACTACACTCCCAAACAAGTGAGGGGTTCTTCAGAGACCACCTGAGGAGATTAAAAATATCTCTTGGAATGTGGAGAACATAGGGCTAGTGATTCATTTTGTCCTGGACGAATATTTTAAAGGTGAGAGGTTATTTTGACAGACCTGTAGTGGCAAAGCCAAGAGACAATGTTATATAACAGTTTTTATTTGTAGATCTTGTAGGGGCACTGGAGTGAATATGTGTTTCCTATAGCCTCTCGCCTCCCAAGAGGATAGCCTGAATGGGTGAGAGCCCTAGCAATGGAGTTTCTGTGGGGCACACACCAGAAACCACCCGCAGAGAAAGAGTCATAACTTGCTGGCCAGATTTGGATGTTCCATATTAAGGAACTATAGATGGTGGATCCTCAGAAATGGATCCTTAGAAATGGGTCCTGAATGAACCCGTTAAGACAGCTCCACAAAATAGTCAACATCAGTCATTGGCCACACCCACAGGCCACCAAGAACAGATTACAACGGTACTGGTTAAGGAAGATCTTCTTGCTTTACCTCTTTTCTTCTACCTTCTTCCCCTCCTCTCTGGAGGAGTCAGAGTCAGCATAGTGATTATGGCAGGAAAAAGTAGAAGAAAAAGGTTCTGAAGAAGAGAAGAAACTAAGTCAGACCCTAGCTGGGCAAGGCAGCAAGTTTCCAGTGGAATGAGATTTGATTAGACTTGGCTTTAACTGTTAATATGTGATGTGACAAGGAAAAAAACCCAAGACTTCATCTAGAACAGTGACAAAATATTCAAAAAAGTGTATAAAAGCAGTGGTCAAGAAAAGATTAAGTTTCTTTTTTCTCGAAACTTACCAGGTCCAATTTATTCAATAAACTGCATACACCCAGATGAAGTAGGCACAGTTATAAAAAAGTAATGTTACAAAATTGAGACAACAAGAAATAGAATATTTGAAAATTCTAATAATCATTAAATAAACTCAAATAGTAATCAAAATCTTCCCACTCCTCTTCCCTGCAAAAAGTTCAAAGTCTAGATAGATTTATGACTGAGTCCTACTAAAATTTCAATGAATAGATAATCTCATCTAAAACATATTATTACAAAACTCATTTAATGAGATTAGTGTAAACTGAATTCTACAATAGATAGGACAGTTCAAAATATAAAATTAGAGACAAATGTAATCTATATAAGTAAAAAATCCTGGCTGGGTGTGGTGGCTTGCTCCTGCAATCCTAGTACTTTGGGAGGCTGAGGTGGGAAGGTTGCTTGAGGTCAGGAGTTTGAGACCAGTCTGAGCAAGATAGAGGCCCTGTCTTTATAAAAAAATAGAAAAATTAGCTGGGCATGGTGGCGAGTGTCTGTAGTCCCAGCTACCTGGGAGGTTGAGGCAGGAGGATCACTTGAGTCCAGGAGTTTGAGGTTCCCATGAGCTACGATGACGCCACCGCACTCCAGCCTGGGCAACAGAGCAAAACTCTGTCTCAAAAAAAAAAAAAACAAAAAGAAAAGAAAAAAGAAAAATTCTAAATAAAATAGTAACTACTTTAATACAACAGTATTTTAAAAAAATTTTATTAAGGTCAAGTTAGTGATTAAACATCAGGAATTTTTGAAAAAAAATTAGGAATATTTTGAAAAAAATTGATAGAAGGTATGTTCTTGACTTGCTGAATTCTATTTTTAACATATCACACTCAATAGAAAAAAATTAGACATTCCTTTTAAGATCATTAACAAAAATACAATGCAAACAATCATCTCTTGAGTGAAAAGACATTTTAAAAAAGAAAACTCATTTCTATATAAAAATTCTGTTTCTGTAAATTAAAAATATATATCTACACAAAAAATCTCATATAATTTTCAAGTGTACAGGAGTTATTGTCCATGGCACATGTAGAAATGGGAGTCAGGATAAATAAAATAAGAGCGGTGCCTTACATGAAGATGCTGAGGCAAAAAGAAGATCTGTAAGGAGGTTAGGGGTGATTGTTTAAGAGAGTAAAACATTACTATTAGCTGAGTAGTTAACTAAATAACTGACACAAATTTCTTTTGATTGTGTCTGATTTTGTCATGACATCATTCTGGTGTTATACACAGGATGATATGAACAATAGCTTTCAGTATGATGTAATCATAGTAATAAGAAAAAAAAAGAAACAACCCCAAATATCTATAAATAGGAAAATACAGAAATAAATTTTGGACAGTTCATGTAATGGAATATTATACACTATGTAGAATAAACTAGAGCTAGAAAATAAAATCTCAGAGACCAAAACTCGAGAGCTGAGTGGAGGATTTTATTGCCAGACACAGCCCAATCTAGCACAGCATCTAAATGTTGATGGATGAAGTGCCAGGGAGGAAAAAAGGTAGTAGGTATTTTAAAGCTGAAAAACCTCAAATTATTTCTGTCCCATATTAGGAAAGCACAGTCTCAGAGTGCAGCTGATCAATTGGTGGTAACTGTTACATGATGATTGGGAAGGTTTCAGGTGGCACATCTCACTTCAGCACTTGCTTCAGGATTTCAGCATCTGGCTACCTTTGTTCTGCAGGTAAGTTTCTTGATTTGGAATTATAATACCCAGATATCTTTCAGTAAAGATGGTCCTTCTCTACTGTCAAGCCAAGTACTGACATGGGCAGATCTCAGAGACGATAGTGAATGCATAAAGCATATTGCAGAACCATTGAGCAGTATGAATCATTTATGTATATTATGTAAATTTAAAAATACACACAAAAAGTGGTGCATATTTTGTTATTTTGAGCATATTTAAAAATAATATTCTCGGGATGATTATTATCTACTTGTAATTGTGTTTTTTTAATCTTCCTAGACGCTGAAATCAGAAAAGAAAGTGCTAAGCTAACTGGGTTTACTTTTCATTCCATTAAAACTAAAATAAACGAGTAGCTGCTTTTCTCTTACAGCAGTTAAGATCTAGAGCCACCAGGCATAGGTCCTTAGATGAAGTGTGGAGTCAGAGGCTCGAAATTCCAGTCTTGTACCATATGGTGCTGACATGCCCTGCCAATGCCTTGTGAATTGACAATGTGGAAATGGTGGCCTCTGCCCTCCTTTCAGCATCTTCACGTTCTGCTTTTCAGTGGTGAATAATAGAGACATGAAGCTCTATGTTAGAGCCAGACAGACTTCTCTGGAGGAGCCATGGCCTTTCAGGGATTTCTAGGGAGAGCTCTAGGCATCAATATTTCCTTTTTATCACTAGCAATAATTCAAGGACCAGGAGAATCACTCAAATATTTATAGAAGACACCTGCCCATGCCAATGCCTAGGGCTGTCATCAGACTTAAAGAAAGGCAGGAGCCCTGTCATCAAAAGCAGGTACTTTCAAAGGAAAAACAACCACACTATCATGTATCTTCCATGGAAAAACAAATCTTCACATTTCTCCTGAAGATGTTGGTGTTGATGGGATAGAATGTTGAAATTTATTCTTCTATGTGAAAATGTTTTCACGTCAGTAAAAATGACACTGGGTTTGACCAAGCTTCACATTAAATCTGTGTTCTTGATTGTCCTCACTAATTAGTCTTTTCCAGCTAGTGAGCCACTGGAACAAAGTCCTCAGATCTGCATTGCTGTGGCTGCTTGAACATCACCAGTTGGTCAGATCACGTGGCAGTTATTTTGCTTATCCCAACCCCAAACCTGCAAACCCCTGACATAACAATTCGACTGCAGAAGATGTGCCTCCTTGCTTTTTTGAAAGAATCTGCTCTTTGCCATCTGATAATATAGACTCTATATTCCCATGTTATTTATTTTGTCTGTAGATTTAATCCCCGTTGTCAAAGGTTTTTATTTTTACAGCCAGTCTTCATGTGTTCTGTGACAAGCTCCTCACTGTACCATTTCAGTTTACGTGACCTGCTTTCTGTTTCTTCTTCATTTCTCTAACTTTTAATAACTCAACTCATTTCCTTCTTTCAGCTGCATTAGCAATGCTATTTAGAACAGTATTGGACACACTCCCACACACTGTTTGCCAGTAGGATTTTAAACTGGGCATTTTAAAGTTTGCTTTTGAGTCATAGTTTTACTGTAGTGCAATAATGATTTTTCATCCTTGCTGCATTTTTTTATATTAGCAGGTAAATAAAGCAGTAACTGGGCAGAATGTTTATTAGTAATATAATTACTTATTGCCAGTAGCCAAACACCTTCTGAAAGCCATAAATTCCCCCAAATGTATGTTAATTTACTTAATAGATGTGCTGGTCCATAATATATTCAATAAATACTAGTTCTTTGGTTGATTGAATTAGACTATATTTGTGTGCACACATGTTTGTCTAAAAATTTTCCAGGTCAATTTAATCAGCCAACTAATTAGGTAAGCCTGGGCAAAATTATTAACTGATATGATTGCATATTTTGACTCACTATGTTGTTAAATTCATGCTATTAAAAAAATAGCCTTATTTATCTTGTATTAGCGTTCCCCAACCTTCTAATAGCGCCACATTTAACTCCAATCATGGCTAGATATCCTCGGAACTATTTAGTTTTCCTCCAAGTTGATTCTGAGCAATGGAAAACCAATAATTAGACTTAATTCTGAATCCTGTTTGTCATTTCACCATTTCATTCTTCATATTGTTTCTTTCTTATTGCCATTGTTTCTGTACCTGTTTTATGCAGTTTAACATTTCCATCCTCTGATTCAGGCCCTCACCAATCTCCTGCAGAGGATTTAGAAACTCACGCCTTCATTTGTAATAATCCAGGCCCTTTAGACTTATTCACAAATTAAAACATTTTATTATTATGGTTAGAGTTTCATACTTCTAACATATTGATTTCTGCATTTAGCATTGTTTTCTTCTCCCTTTCATTCAATTAACTGAATTAATCAATTCAGTTATAATATTTATTGATTCCTTCCATGTGTCCAACATTAGGCAAGAAAAGAAATAAAAAAGACAATTCTTATACTTGAGGAATTTGTACTCTGCTGAGAGAGAAATATGAAAAAAAAATAAGCCACACAAATAATTTCAACGCAGAGCAGTAAGAACTATCAGAGCAGAACCCAAGAGGGCAGGCAGAAGGATAATGTGGCCTGGCAATTAAGAACACTGACTGTTCCTATAATGACTTCACCACTTAGAAATCATGCAGCCTCAGGGGAAATTTCTTTTATTTTTTCATGCCTCAGTTTCCTTATATTTTAAGTTAGGATACCTACAGGACTTTCTTCAGATTGTTATAAGAAGCAAATGAAATATACGTACACAATATTTAGGCTAATTCCTGACACATAGTATGTAGTCAACACATGTTGTTATTATTAAAATATGATTATTATCACTACCCACTCTAGCTTTAGAAGGTAAGAAAAGAGGGCGTTTGGCACAAGAGGCATATTGCCTTTTGGGTGAATGAGAATAAGTCTTTGAGCTGTGAGATTTCATTTGGCTTCTGGATTTGCTACTAAAAAACTAATCCCTCCACTTTTCAGAACTTAATATTTTTTTATGTAACATGAATAGATTTTCATAATTTTTTTCCCTACCAAACTCAGGTTATGTATGGACTTTTGAAGACATGTTCTCATGGATCTCAGTATTTAATATTATTTTATTATAATGTTACTAATGTTACTTAAATAAGTACAACCATAAAACAATATATAATACAGGACAAATATCTCCTGTTTTCAGCTTGATTTGCTTTTATTTGTCTTGATTTGTTTTTGGTTCAGTCTACAGAGTACAAATAGATATGACTGTATCCTATTCTTCACTATTGCCTGTAAATAGGCCATGTAGGATTTTTTTCCCTCAGCCTTTTGATGGCATATTGGGCATAATTTTTCAGTCATTTTCAGATACTAAAATAATTCCATTTTTTTAGGTACCAGAAAATCTAATGCAATCTTAATCAAATGGCTAAAGGTAACATCACAGTAATGGGACAAATTGAAATCGTGTACCAGGGTACACAGAGGAAAATATATCATCTTTTCTGTGATATTCCTGTCAAGGATACATAACCTGAATCTCATCATGAGAAAACATGAAACAAACCCAAATTGTGGGTCATTCTACAGATTAACTGGCCTATAATTCTCAAGTGTCAAGGTCATGAAAGTTGAGGTAGACTAAGAAACTCTACTAGATGGAAAGGCATCAGAGAGACATGACAGTTTAATTCAATGTTTATTCCTGTATTAGATTTTTTGCTATGAAATACATTATTGGGACAATGGGAAAAATTGAGTGGAGTCTGAAGATTTGATGCTAGCAATGTATCAGTATTAATTATGCAATTTTGATGGCTGTAGTATAGTTGTGTAGGAAAAGTCCCTATTCATAGAAATAGCATGCTAAAGTATCAGAGAACGATGGGACATTGTATCAGCAATTTACTTTCAAATGATTCAGGAAAAAAATGATTTCTATTGTATTTGCAGCTTTTCTGTAATTTTGAAATTACTTAAAATTATTTAAAAATTATTTAATATTTAAAATGTTCTTAAATGGGCCTGAAGGGAAATACATATACATATGTATATATCTAATTCAAAGCTAAATAAAAACTTCAGTCTCTTATTTAATATTTTGCTTCTTTCTCCCGTTCAGTCCTGAACTGAAATACTGCAGAGCTGGCAGAGAACAGACTGTGTTCTGTTCTATTTTCCCTGTTCCTCACATCTGTTCCTCCTATTTCCTCTGGGTCTGGGGCATGAGGAAAGGTGTTTAGAAGCAGAGAAGAGTCTTATCTGACTGGTTCTATTGAAATCTGGTCATAAGTTCCATCTGTTGTGGCAGAATCCACATTTTTGCTTTCTTTTCCTCCCTGTGGGGCACTTTATAAACTTTTTGGAGATATAATACAGGGACCTACACAGTAGCATTCCCTAGTGCTGATAATGTGTACTCCAAAGAACTCCCAATTCCTACTTCATGAGCTCCACCCCGGGATGTTTTTAGTGGGATTTTTTCAATACCATCCTAGCCATATTAACTTCTGTGTTCATTGGGTCCCTGAGAACGTTCACCACCTTCATTCTGTCAAGCTGTAGATTTTTCAGCCTTTTCCAAATTATGCTGTCATCCTTATTCAACCATCAGGGGAATGCCAACCAATCTCTAACCTTCAGATGCATCCTGACCAGTGCCAAGCACCTGTCTCCTTTTGAGAGAAATCTCCAGTGTTCTGCTCCACTCTGTCAGTGAGGATATGGTGTTTTGCCATTCATCTAGCATCTAATTAGGAAATAAGTGGCCAATTATGCATTCTGGAAAATATTGTCCCCATTGTCACAGTGGGACTCTCTTAATGTGCTTTTTACTTGTACTGGGAGAATGCCATAGAGTGAAGGAGAAACATTAAGGCATTCTCTTCTATACACTTCTTTCAAAGAATCTTCTCTACTTCTCAATAAATTCTCAGATGTGTGTTGGGTGATTCTCTAAAGGTTTCTTGAGTTTTTGACACCTCAGATTTATTTAAACAATTTCATGTTATGATAAATGATATAATTTTGCTGAAACTAAATTGCTGTAAGCAAAATAAATATAATACTGATGATTAATACAGGAATTCTTTTGATTTTTCCTTATCTATGTTGTATAGTAACTCAATTCTTTCATTTATTTTCTATATTCAAACTGCTAGCTGTCCTAATGTTTTGGCCATTAAATAGACTGACGTGATTCTCTTATCAGCTCAAAAAATTAAAATAATAGTTTTTGACCTTTCCATGATTGCAAACACAATTGTAATTAAAGATATTTCAATTGCATGACAATTACAAGGTACTCATTCAGATGGTTGAGAATATCTTTTTCAGATTACCATTGAATTACAGTCCTGTAATACATAGATGAATCCTAATTTGAGAAACATTGACATGGACCAAGTAATTTTAGGTTCTCTTCCAAATATAGAATCACTATGATGATTCTAACAGAATAAAACATTTTCTTGCAATTATATGGTTGAGGATAATCTGGTCTTGTCAAAATCAAACTGGACTTTAAAAATACCTGATCTATATGCTTTTTATAGGAAGCTATCCTTTCCCAACATTATTTCTTAAAAATGCTATAGAAAACTCTCCTGTAGATATATGTGAGACGTGCTATTTTTGTCTACTAGACATAACTATATAAGAGATATGCAAACCTTCAAAATCCATACTTGTTAAAAACAGAAGGTGAGCTTAGTTATCACTGGCTATCTTATCCCAATGTCCAAATGTTTTTTAAAGTGTTCTTGAAATGTTTTTCTACATTGATGAAGTCATTAGGGTGCCTGCCCTTAGAGTGTGTCTTTCCAACTCCCAGGTTTGCAGAAGTATGTGGAAGAATGGAAAGGAGGGTAAAAACTATCTCCATGTTTTCTGGCCATCACTACTTTATCAAATGTTGCTATCAGAAGCTCTGTCACCAGATGAAGATTTTACTGAGTATATCAAGGTTCCCCGGGACCATATTTTCCATTTCACGGTATTCTTCACACTTTAACACATTGATTCATATGTAGAAGTCTAGCAGTCTCATGATGTTCGGATAAATGCTGAATATAGCTCAGCAAGTTACTAGCAGGATTAGAAGGACATTTTTTTGTGAAATCATTGTTCAAATTTTGAACAATGTAATAAATAAATACAATAACAAAAAAAGTACTGAATAATCTCAATTGAATTTATTGTTTGTTTTTCTGAGCCTCATGCAAATAAGTTTGTCCAGCTGAGATAATTTTAAAATTTATTTAAACCAACAGGAAATCACAACTTTCCCTCTTAGGAACATAGCTCAGGATGTAGGATCTTCAGATGTAAATCTCTTGGGCTGTACTTCAAGGTGCCCTTACTTTTTATTTGCAGTCTGTAATTTTGATTTTGACAGTCTATGATTTGTAATCATGCCGTGCAGGATGCAATAACATTGTGTACCTCTTATCCTCCAGGGTGCAAATAGAGAAAATGATTGTTTCCCACTATGTTGATCTCAAGAATTTGCAAATATTTTAATAATAATATCACCACCAAAGTTTCCAGAAAATGCCTTCTATTTTTGCTGTGGTGTATTTTCTGTTTCTCCTAGCTGGAAATTTAGTAACAGGCTGTATCTGAAATAGAGTGAAGACTTTATTTTTATTTTCATTTGATTATTTCTGCTTAAAATTAAATAGTATTAATTGCATAACTTTTAGTGAAGAAATTGTTTTAAACAGCTTATTAAGGTTAGTGTTTGCAAATTTCCCCTGATTTGTATTTGTGCTCAAAGATGATAACTAAGAAATATTTAGATACATCTGGCAATAAAAAATTTACATAAAAGATGGGCCAATGAAACTCATTAAAACTTCCAAACTCATTTGAAACTTCCAAAATAATGTTTATGCTAGTTGTATAAAAGCTAGGAATCATGTTTGATTTTAAAAATTCTCATTTTGATCAATAAGCAGTTGTAGGAATTAACTGATTCATGGAATAAGGCATCATTATTCTGTAGTCTAAATCATAAGATGTCATTTGATTACCATAAGGCAAATTTTGGGCTGATTTGAGCTTGCCTGTTTTATATATAAAATCAATATCATATGAATTTTCCAATATAAACTATCAAGATGTATATCCTGTAATATGTCTAAAGAGCTATAAACAAAAAGGAAAACTACGTCCAATGAGAATTATGTAAGTGAAGCAAGTATCTTTAAGCCAATAGCTAAAAATAACTGGGTCACAGAAAGCCACTAATCAAAATCAAAGGAGAAAAGCATTCTTAGCACCATTTCATTTTCTCTTGGTAATTGGTTTTCTTTCTTCATACCTTTGGAATGAGAGGAGACTTAACAGTGGAAAAAAAAAAGCACACAGAGAAAATGAAAACTTGACAAGCTTACAGGATTAACACCCGGCTCTCTTTCCAGAGTTGTTAATGACAGACTTGCTCACAATGCCTCTAACTCTAGGAAGTCTCATGAACTGGCAAGCCACTTTTAGTTTTCTTTCTATTTGCAGCAGATCATGTATATCTGACTTGTTTTTCTTCCTTGAATTTTCCGTTTTATGTTAGTCTGAAATTTTAGTGTTGGATGGCAAATGTTGAAGTAAAAAATATCTTTCCCTTAGTTTAAAAAACTAGAAGAACTTTAAAATGAGAGTAGGAAAAGTTTAGGGACTCAGATCAGTGGCGCAGGAGTGTCTTTCTACAAGTAATCTGATCAGCTCCCTTGGCTTTAGTATAAAATTGTTCCTCAATTATTCCTGAAAGATAATAGTCAACCCTTCACCTATGAATCCCAGAGGAATTGCTATAATTCTCTCAAATTTTATAATTAGGATCCCCCCCATTTCACTTCTCAAATTAAATCCCTTATTATTATTGTATTGTTACTGAGGAGTGGAGAGTGTGATACTTTTCCTCACCCATCATAAGGGTCACACCCAACACTCCTATAAGAAAAAGCAGGTTAACAAGAAAAAAACATAACAAATTTATTTAATCAAAGTTTTATGTGACATGGGAGACTTCAGAAATGAAGACCCAAGGATCTATTTTTATGCTTAGGTCTGATGAAGAATAGACAGCCTTGTAGAAATGCGATTGGACAAAAAGGCATGATCTAATGGTAATAGATTGAGGGGGAAATGCAGCAAGGTCTGTATGTTCAGATTCTTGGCCTCTGTGTAGCATTCCTTCCTCCCAGGTATGGGGCAGGACCCCTCTGGAGTGAGGATCTTCAAGGGAGAAGGAGAAGACTTTTCTAGGTTTCATGGCTTGATTTTGGGGAAAGGGGTTCTAGTTTCTATGACCCAACTTGAGGAAGAAGAATTCTGGTTTCTGTGACTTGCTTCAGCGGAGAAAGAGAGGTAGGAGATAGGTGGGCAGGAAAGGTCAGAAATACCCTGATTCTGAGGCCCTTTCAATTTCCTTCACTTCGAAGGACTCAGCATGTCAAGACACCAAATTTTGGGGTATCATGTTCTGAGCGCCAACATTACTATAATACCTGATTATGAAAGTAATTCATTTTCTTTGTAGAAAAATGTGAAAAATAAAGAAAAAAAGTGAGAGCAGGTAATTCCATCCAAAAATGGGACATTGTTAATATTTTTGATATATATTTTATGAGACATTTCTTTCTCTTTGAAATTTTTAAAAAAATTAAAACATTTTTAATTGGCACATAATAATTATATATATTTGTGGGGTACATAGTTCTGTTTTAATACGTATAATGTATTGTGATCAGATCAGGGTAATTAGCATTTCCATTATCTCAAACATTTATCATTTCTTTGTATTGGGAACATTCAATATCCTCCTAGCGATTTGAAACTATTAATATACAGTATATTACTGTTAACTATAGTCATCCTACAGTGCTATAGAACACTAGAACTTATTCCTCCTATCTAACTATAATTTTGTGTCCCGTAACAAATATCCCTCTATGCCTCCCTATCCCCAATCCTTCCCGGCCTCTAGTATCCTCTGTTGCAAGACTTATTCCTATGCAGACACACACTTAGCACATATTTTAATTTTTTTGAAATCTGGATTTATACTATGATTGCACAACTTTAATCACAACACTTTTGGTGCTGCCTAATCATGTTATTTTTCAACTGTTTTCAAAATAATTTGTAAAAGTTTTTTACATATTCACTATATTTATCTCATATATCCACCAAATATTATCTCCAGTTTATACTTTGCATATTAATTATATAAATGATTTGTTTGAGATACTTTTACTTCTTGTAGTCAAACTATCAGTTTCTGTTTTATTGGTTTTTTTGTTTTTACTTTATATTTAGAGCTTTTTTGTATCAAGGCTATGCATCATTAGGGTGTGAATTAGGAATAATTCATATTTTTTTTCTCTGTAATATTTCACTTAGTGGGGAACTGACTGCTTCTAAAGAAGTTTAAAATATTGGCCATTTGGAATTGCTTGGTTATGACACCTTTCATGGAATTCAGCTTCTGACAACTTTTTCAAAATTTTCCAGTGTTATTGTTAGGATCAGAATTTACCTACTTTGAGTCAAATTTCTTATCCAGAATATCATGTATTTTATGGAAATTTTGTAATTTATTAACATGGAATTTTGCCTATTATTTTCTTTTTCTTTTTATTTCCTGTGTTTGGTAATCTCCTTTCTTGTTTCTTGAGTTTTTCTATCTTCTCTCTTTTTTCTTTTTCTCTGCCCTAGTAGCTAGTGCTTTATTTTGTTTATAAAATTTATCAGGTTTTTTGTTTTATTACCTGTTGTGAGTTTCTTTTTTTCTTCCATTCTCTGACTTGTATGAACACCTTGGATAATAGGATTTCAGGTATTATAGAAGGCATATTTTCCTTATCCTTTCAAGTATTTCACATTCTGTCTTCAATGTAATAGAACAGTATAGTAGATGCTCAATAAATGCTTGCGGAGAGCAAGTTGGGGCAAGGACGGGAACAAAACAGTGAGAATGTAAAAGGCATAGATCTAAGGAAAATGAATGAGAAAAGTAAGGAAATATCATTACATCCTCATGAAACCTCCTTCTCTGCCTTACATCCTAAATTACACCAGTTTTGGCTTAGGGATTATAGATATTCAAATTCCAGCCTAATGCCTAATTGCTGGAAATGGAGGGAAGTATACTGAGGCCATCTGTGTCTGAAGCTGTCTTAACTTCTTTGCACTGTGATCATTTTGTTTGGGAGGAAGATATCCTCTTTCCCTGCATGCATCATATATATGTTCTCCTGTTATCGTGCACTCTGAGCATCTGATTTGAAGGTGTTCTGGGTTGCTTTATACAATTCTATCACTTTGTGGAACAACAACAAGATCTCTGGGGATAGTTTTCCGACAGTCAGATATAATCAGCTTGCGATATTTGAAGGTTGAAGTTTGAATTAGTTTGTGAAGGAAAACTTATAAATCTTTTAAAGTATTTCTTAAAGTTATTTTCAAGAGATTAATCTTGTTTCATATTCTTCCTTGAGCCACATAAATTTCCCCTACACATCACAGGACCTTTACCAGAAGCATTCGTTAACTGTGGCTTCTTTTTTTCCCTTGGCCATATGTTTTCTTGTCTTGTAAGTTGTTAGCTCTATCCAGTCAATCAGGGAGAACACAGAAGTGCATTCAATTAATTTCTTAGCTCAAAGGCATCAATCCACAGTTTCTTACATCCATTACATATGTTGGCAGTGCCTTTTATGAAAGCTGACTGCTATTTCTGAGACAGGACAAATTTAACCTGAGCACTTGGACAGGTTTTCTTGATGACATGGTTCATTTCCAAGGGGATTTTATTTCAAACAAGAGCATATTTTTGAGAAATGGTAGAAGAGGTATTGGGGAGAAGATTTACTTCACAAATTCTTTAGAAATCCATTTTTGTTAAAGTCTAAGTTTCAAAGTAAATGACACGTAACTTTACATGGTAGCAGAGCTCTTCCAATGTGTTAAAAATCTCTGTGATAAATTTTCTTAAATCATGATTCATTCAACACGTATTGTTGATTACATACCATGTGACAGATACTACACTAGATGTTGAAGTTCCAAAATAAAAGGCATGTTCTTTACCTCAGGGGAGATGGCAGTATAGTAGGGAGGCTGACATCAAACCAGTCTAATAAAATAAAGTACATGTTATATGTTGCAATGAGATTGTGTGCATAGGGCACTGAAGGAAGAAATAATGGGATACCACTTAAGGTTATGTTCTTTTGTTGAGGAAGAAGATAGAAATAAGCAATGGCTAGGATTGGTGAGAAGATGGTGATTGTGAAGTGAAATATGTGTCATGGTTGCACTGGAAGTGGAATGATAATTTGGTATTCAATTCATAAAATGACTTTGCACTTTACAATGAGTTATCTACCAAACTCAGGTAACCTACATTTGGAAAAGGACGAAGATCCCACCAAAATGAAATCCACCAATACTATTTGACTTTTGGTATTCACTGTTTTTATTTTTTTTTTTATGTTTTTGTTCAGTTCTGCTTGGAATACTTTTTTTTATTTTTTGATAGTTGATAAATACTTCAATATATTTGACATGGGAGATTTTAGACATAACTCAATAAAGAGTGTTCTGTCCTTGCAGCCTAATGCTTGCTTCTCGCATTTCGACGAGTCACTGAGTACAATTATAGACCCGAGAAGATATACCAACGTTCATCTTTGCTTCTCAGGAACTGCCTTATCAACTAAGTGTGACATAGATTCTATTAATGGGCTTCATGCGGACAGGCTGGATACCATGTTCATGCTTCCAAACATAGATGATGGCTGTTTCTGTTGGTCGCTTTTCTTTGCCAGGTAGGTGACTATTGATTCGGCCTAGTGATCATTTTAAAAGCTGAGATCCTGAGACTCAAATGGAGGCTTTACCTGGGCAGATTCTGCCTCAACTCTGTCGAGTGAAGTGGGTAGGCACGTACCTTGCAGACTTGTGTATGGGAAGAAGGAACCATGCCTGCCTCGTGATGTGCTACTGGAACTTTTTCTTGGCTTCTCTACACTTTTTCCTTCTGCTTTAACTGTATTCATTGGTAATAAACTGCCATGTTATATCCTGGTTCGTGAGTCCTGGAAAATTACCTGGCAAATTGAGGATAGGCTTATGCTATAGTTTGGATATTTGACCCTCCAAACCTCACATGTTGGAATGTGATCCTCAAAATTGGAGGTGGGGTCTAATAGGAAGTGTTTGAGTCATGCGGGAAGATTCCTTATGAACAGATTAATGTCCTCCCTGGGTGGGGGGTATAAGTGAGCTCTCACTCTGTTAGTTCCTGCAAAAGCTGGTTGTTAAAAAGAGACTGTCACCTCCTCCATGCCTTGCTTCCTCTCTCACCATGTGGTCTCCACACACACCTGCTCCTCTTCCCCTTCTGCCATGAGTGGAAGCAGCTTGAGGCCCTCACCAGTTGCAGATGCCAGCACCATACTTTTTGTAAAGCCTGAAGAACTTTGAGTCAAATAAAACTCTCATCTTTATAAATTACCCAGCATCAGGTATTCTTTAAAGCAACACAAATGGACTAAGACAGCACAGGACCCCTGAAACAGATCTATCATAAAAATTAAATCTCTTTTTAAACTTTACTATAACTCATAAAAGCTTTTATAATTCATTAGAGATTCCTGATCAAAACAATATTAAGAAAAGACTATTTTATAAATTATTCTTTTTCCACAAACTTCTCAACTGAAAGCTAGGAATGCATAATTTACTGAAAATAACATGACTTTTAGCTGTCAAAATTTTAGGTTATGGCACTGTCTTAATATTCTATTAGTTATATTTTATCAAAGGCAGACACAGATTGTCATGTTGTAACTTTCTTTTTCTTTTACAGAGATCATAGGGGAAAGTTGCTGAGAAATTTCCCCTTATCTAGCATTGAGGAAAGGAGCACTTACTGACTTCTAACTACCTAACATCTAAGGTGCCCACTTCCTCAGGCTTTCCAATGATTTAATTCAATTTATGCTTGTCTGTCATTAGACTTTTTAAAGGCTACTTGGCTATAGAGGCACAAGAGCAAGCAGCATAAGAGTCTGCCCTACATCTTGATCCCTATGAATTTAATCTAAGTGGATATAACTGTGATGTTGTAAGGTGCCTGGATATCTTTTACTAAAATGTAAAGACTAGAATATGTGAAGTAAAATGTTTTATTTATGCTGCTCACATAAGCGATCAATCTGATGGTGTGACTGAATGAATGAATAATTAGGCTTTTAGTTTTCAATGAGCACTGAACATAAGTTAGCAGAAACACCTGTGCAAATCTGAGGAGCCAGTACTTAGGCAGAACTAGACTAATTACACAACCAGGTTTCCTAGAGGTGATAGACTTCTCTGTAGCATTCATGTAAGAGCCTTTTGAAATACTGCATTTTCTATTTTGTACATATGAATTTACTAGGGGATGCATACAAATTTTAATACATTTTAGAAATATTTTCACAATATAACTGAAATAGCAAATGAATGCCTCTTTAGGAGAAAGCTTTGTATTTTTAACCCTTTAAGTGTACAAATAGTAATGTACACTTTTGGAAGCTACCATGATATGGTTTGTCTTAGTCTGTTTGGGCTATTATAACAAAGTTTCTTAGACTGGGTAACTGATACGCAATAGAAATTCATTGCTCACAGTTTTGAAGGTTGCAAAGTCCAAGATTAAGGCACTAGCAGATTCTTGTTCCCTGCTTCAAAGATGGAGCCCTTCTTGATATGTCCTCACATGGCAGAATGGGTGCATAAAGGGGCAGATAAGCCCCCTCAAGTCCTTTTATAAGGGCACTAATCCCACTCATGAGGGCACAGCCCTCAAGACCTAATCACCTCCCAAAGGCCCCACCTCTTAATATGGTTACCTTAGGAGATTAGGCTTCCACATAAGAATTTTTTAGGGACACAAACATTCAGACCATAGCACAGTTATGTGGTGTGTTAAAGTAAATTAAAATGGAGCCAGGCCTGAAGAATCTCTGAGCAAGCAAAGCCAGTTAAGCTTCATAAGTGACCTTGTTTGATTTACAAACTTAAGCAGAACTTAATTTGAGCTATTTCTTGTAAATCCCTATATTAAACAAAAACAGAAACAGAAAGAAAAACAGAACTTAAGCTCAACCAATCAGAAATAGCCAACTAACTTATAATTATATAACTAGGACTTTCTAATGAGATAGACCAAATAAGGCATGCTTTACTTTCATGTTTGTCCTACAAATCCTCCTCTTTGCATTTCCTCAGTGGAGCTCCTAAACCACTTCTGGTCTGGAGCTGCCCAATTCATGAATTGCTGTTTGCTCAAGTAAACTGTTTAAAATTTAATTATGCCTCAATTTACTCTTTAACACATGAAAGTAAAAAAATCACACTTAAAATGTCTTCTAGTTGTAACTGAGTATTTTGGTTTGGATTTAAATAATGAACAAATAAAATGGCCAGCTATCTAATACAATCATTAAAGGTATTTCTTAATGGTAAAGAAAATTGGA
Organism: Daubentonia madagascariensis; assembly: GCA_023783475.1. NCBI lineage: Eukaryota > Metazoa > Chordata > Mammalia > Primates > Daubentoniidae > Daubentonia > Daubentonia madagascariensis. The sequence continues at coordinate 42,194,421 of JAKFHU010002080.1, read as the reverse complement.
GGAAAGTATAATAAAATAAGGTATAATTATGAAAATAGTTTTCTTACTACAATATGTGATTCTGATATTATATTCACAAAATTTGTAGCTATCTCTCTTCTATGCAAAATGTCTCTTACTAACAATGATATATGATTTGCATACTCTTCAAAATATTGGATTTATGCTTATGTATATACTTAATTTTAATTTGACATATTGTAACTCATTTAGCAGCTAATTTAAAAATACTTACGTTTAGAAGAGTTTTTTAAAGTCCTTGGGTTTCAGTGACTCTTGACAATAGGTGAGCCATCTTAACATCTACACAAATGCAATCACCATGATGAGATGGAATTCAAGGGGTCATTTATATTAATGGTCCCCAAAGTGGGGTGACCAAAATTATCCATTAAGATTTGCTAATATTTAATTGAATACTTGACACTGGCACCCTCAGTAGGCACGTGTGTCATACAGCAACCTATTGTGAGTTATCCTGAGGGAGGTGTAGGTGTCCTAAAACAAAGGTGTTAACATGAGTCCTTTGTGCATTCATTTCATTTCAATACATTGTGATTATTGCAATTTCCTTGTGCCTAGTTAGTTGAATTTGCAGATTATATTAATTTTGTTTGGAGGAAACTAAACCTCTCAAAGTGAACAAATGGTTTAAAAAAGATTCCTGCAAAGAAATCCTAGCTTGAAGATATTACTAATAATGCAAGAGCAAATAAACAACAAGAAAATGGCAGAGCTAATGCTTTTAAAACTAAAAATTGCTTTTCTTTAGCTACATGATGGATTCAAAACGACCACCTAATAAGATGTGAGATGTTGGAAAAAAAAATTGAAATTATTAAGGAGACTATTTGAAATTTAAATTACATTCAATATCATTAAGGATAAATCTTGTCCTAAATGTTTTTTAGCCCTGCAATGTTAACTAATCATAGTATAAAGCCATCATGAGAGCAGGATATTGAAAATCTAAGCATTTGAGAGAAGATCATTTTTTCAGCAATGTTTAGGATTGTATGATAATCCATTACTTTACAAAATTTAATCAAGTATAATAAATGTTTAGATGACAATTTTGAGGTTTCTTAATAGTGAAAGATGAAATACCATGTACTATTTAGAAAACATTTGCTCTTGCCCTGGTAAAAAGTAGTTGAAATATTACACGGGATTTAATGTGAGGACAAACTAAAAAACATTTCTTGTCAGAATATGCTGTTGAAAGATGCATAAGAAACTTTATTTACTACTTTATTTATTACTTTATTTACTAGATAAATAAAATGTTAAAATATATTTTATGTATTTGGGGAGGTTCGCTATGTAGCTGGATGCAATGTACAAGTTTTTCTAACATTCAGGCTATGGTGCTTGCCAGATTGTTTCTTTCTGTGAGCAACTAAAGAAAGATATCTGACAGAAGGTATATTCTCAATATAAATGACTTCCTTAAATGAAAAGTGTTTTATTAACTAAGTATATACATGTAATGACTGATAAAACTGCTGATTTGTTTGGAATTGTAAATACAAAGTTTCCTGGTTATGGTTATTTCACAACTGAAATTTAATCATTGTATTATGGGTAGAGAAGATTTGGAAATGAAATCACACCATTTTCAAATGTTATGAATATAGTTAATTTTGTTAAAAACTGGACTTTTAAATGGCAGAACACTTTGCATTTTATTTTTAACACAATATGAATGACCATGAAAATCTTTTTTAACCCCAGCAATTTTCTGGTTGTCTCATAGCAAGCACTTAAAGGACTTGACAACTTAAAAAAAGAGATACAATTTTTCTTTAAAAAATACAAGTGTTCTAAATTTGCTGACCTTTCTGGGAATGAGGAGGTATACTGCCTGGAAGATGTATATTTTTTAAAACAAAGACATAATCTGTCTCTTCAAGTCAAACATGATATTTTAACAAAGAGCAAGAATATGAATACTTGTTCAAAGAACCTTATGTTATGACAAGAGAATTTTGAAATAGATACTTGGAAATGTTCCCATCATTATGTAGTTTTGCTGACAAAAACAGTTCTGAGCATTTCACCCATAAACTCTGAAGTCTAAGCATTTCACCTGTAAACTCTGAAGTCTACATATCTGGAAACAGAATTTTCTAATCTCCTTTAAAATCTCCCAAATGAAGAGCTTTGGTAGGTAGGTTTTAACTCTATGCTTTAAATAGAACAATATGTTGTTTTGTAAGATCTGATTTCCAACAAGAAAGATAAAAATTTACTAAATCAATTTCATAATTATTTATACTGATGGATAGAATTGAAAAAATGTATCATGATTTAGTAGAAGCAGTGGTGAAACACTTTTTCTATTTGGATCTGTATATATATATGTTACAGGGCATCTTTTCCAGGTATATGTGCCACTAAACCAAGTATGGAAATAAATTAAATTTATAAACCAGATATGGAAATTAGTGTATCACAGAATGTTATGCAAATATTAATTTAAAAATTCTAAATATTTTACACTTGAGGTATGTGTTCACATTTTCCAGTTTACCATTTGAGTTCAGGATGAAAATACCCAGATAACACTGATCTAAGCACACCTCCTGCTTCAAGCTGCCCCAGATCTAGATCTAAGCTGCCAAATTAGATGAAATTTAGTCCCAGTGCAAGGTCCTCACCATCAGGGGTGTCCACAATAGCTGATTTCAAGACAGAATGTAAAATATTTCTATGTGATATTAATTCTCTATTTTTTCCTTTGTTTAGAGAAAAACATTATCCTGCATTTTCTAAAAAAAATTGAAGTGTCAATATTTACATTTGACTGTGTTTTCTTCTTCTCCAAGCTAAACTCTGTGCCTCCACGTGGATCCTATCTGCACTGTCGCCACCACACCCCAACTTTCCCCTTTCATTTTCTTTCTTTCTATTTCTCTCTGCCTTCAAACATTCTTAGTTCTTCCCTGTTTTGAAAACCAAACCAAACCAAACAAACCTTCACCTATACTCTAGTTATTGTCTAATTTGTATTTCCTTATTGCCAAAGCATCAAAAAATAGGGAATCTATTTTCTGTTCCAATTTCATCTTCACTCAATCCTTTTTTCATACCCCAAAAATGTGCCTTCCATGGTTTATGTGTGAAAAATTGTTTTTCAAGGGCACTAATGCCTAACTGATGATTAAATGCCCTTTTCCTGTTCTTCTTCCCCAGGGCTCCTCTGCAGCATTTTGCAACAGTGACTCCACACTCCCCTTTTTCCATCAGTTCTGTGATGTGATACTATCCCTCTTCTCTAAGATTTCTGACCTCTCTTTGTTGATGTCTCTGAATTACCAGGTGTTTATAGTCATCACTATTTAGTTCCTGACCCTCTGGATCAAAGAGGAATATTTTCTTTATATGGGTACCTTTTTGTGTTACCCACAAAGAATTTTTCCCATCATCCTATTCACTCACGAAACTGTCAGGAAACTTAATTTACCCCTAGATTATTCAAATGAAGAGACTTAAATGAAAGGATTACAGAGGTGCAGGCAGAGTTAAGGGCTCATTAGAAGGGATGGTGTGGTGCTCAGAAAATAATGATATTGGGAAATTATCTCCACCTCAAAGGCTAAAAGAAAACAGAGAATCAAATATATAAGAACTTACTGAGGCTTGAAGCCCAGCAGAAGGTAACTGCTGAGTGGGAACTGTAATCAAGGAGAGACACAGTTACTGTCAGAAACCAGACTTGGAAGCAAGAAGGAAATAGGGAAGAAATACGCTGATGCTGACCAATTTCTCCTACCAGCCCTGTAATTCCCTGCCTCTGCCCCCTATGGGCCAAACCCAACCGGAAGCCAGCTGGTGAGTGAAGCTGGATATGCAGTCTAAAAGAGCAGCCTCCTTAGGGGCAGAGGGGGCAGAAAGGGCAAAGACAGTCAGTGATGTCCCTTGTGCTGATGACTACACATTTTTTTTTCCAGTTGTACCTCTCACATAAACCTAATTTCTAGGTCAACTGTCTGTTGGCTATTTCCACATGATTTTCTTTCTATTCCTTCAAACACAGTATGCCTAAAAGCAAATATCATCTCCTTTTTCCATACCTGACCCTCAACTAGCCTTCTCAATTCATGCCGTGCTTGCGTCCTGATTTTCTCTGACTTGCATCCTAGTTCCACTATTTTAATTCTGGGACCATATTCTGCTGCTACCTGAATCCTGGGACTCAGTCTCTACTTTGCATCACACTGCTGGAAATTTAATGCCTTATTTGTTTCCAGGGCCCATCTTATCTTGATCTTCTTATTGCCCCGTATCTTTGGGGATTAAGTTCTGTCCTAGTGGCTGGAATGTGGCAGCCTGTGTATGATCTTCTGAGCAGCTTGGTCCATCTGGTCTGCTTGGGTCTCTGAAAAGCCCCTATTCTTTTTGGTTTTTTTTCCTAATTCTTTCAGTTTCTTTTTTTTTTTTTCCTTTTTTTCTTTCTTTTTTTTTTATTTATTTTTTTAATTTCACAATATCATGGGGGTACAACACTTTGGCCATACACATTGCCCCTGTTCTGCCCGTGTCAGAGCCACAATCCCAGCTGTCTTGCTCTGCCCATTTTCAGGGCATCTTCTAGATGGGCCTTTCCCCATGCTGACTGCCTGTCTGGGTGCTCTATTGTGGTCAGTGTTAGTCTCTCGGTATAGCGTTGTGTTTGCTACACTAGATTTTCTTTCTGAACTTCTATCAAAAACTGTGCTCCCTAGTGCCTGCCGCGTTCCTACAGGCAATTCTAGTTCTGGGAGCCAGTTCTTTTCAATTGGTGGAGCTAACTGGGTTATTCCAAGTTATGAAACTACTGTGATCTGTACTATGAGAGATGGTGGCCTAACTCTAGTTAACTAATTCAGAAATTTTGACACTTATTTTGACACTTATTGTTTTGATCTGAAAAAATGCCACCTAATTATAAAAATACAAAAAAGCACTGAAAACAAATAAAATCCACCTATATTTGTAATGCTAATATCCTGAAACAAAAACTAATAATACTGGGGGTATTTCTAACTACTTCAAATATATGTAGATATATATAATGTATTTTAGTTAAGACATTATTTAACATTTGTATATAGGTAATGTTTATATAATGTTTCAGATATATTTAGAAAACAATAGATACATATATGCAACATATTTATAAATATATAGATATACATAAAAATATATGTATGAAGATATATGTACAGATCTGTGGTACATAGTTTTATATCTCATCTTCTTAATATTCTTTTCATGAGCATATAACTAAATCCTTAAATACTTTTGGAAAACATGATTTTACTGGCTGCATAGTTTTGCATGTAAGGATGCTCCATAATGCATTTGATCACTTACTTTGTTGAATGCTTATATTGCTTCCAGATTTTCATATAATATATACATTTGTAGAACATCACATTTTTTTTCCTTTTAGGACAGAATCTTCAAAGTGAGATTACTGAGTCAAAAGGAATTAAATTTACTAATAGGCTCTTGAGACACACTGCAAAGTTCCTGTCTAGACAAAATGAACCAATATGCTTCTCTACCAGAAGTGTTTGTGTACAAATGTACCAATGTCCCTCTCTTGCCACACTCTTTTTACAGTGAATATTTTTATATTTTAAAAATTGTTCAGTTTGTAAGGCCAAAATGTTATTATTGTTTAAATGATGTTTCTCTTTGATTCATCACAATAAAAGGGAACATTTTGAAGAAACTACATTCCTTATTATCTCACAATAAAAACAAAATGGAGGACACCTTACCCTTCCTTTGTGTCCTCTAATGCTTATTTTCCATTAAATATGTTTTATCTGTTTCCTTGGCTAACAAGAAGTCAATGAGATTTGTACTTACAATGACACTTTGTCACTTACAATGACAAAGGCAGTAAATGAAAACCACCTAGGAACCTCTTCCTGGATGTGTGCACAACAGCACTCAGAAGTAAATCTTACATTCTGAGATTAGAAGTCTCAACTGGAGGCCATTTCTGATGAAAATTTGGCTCACAGAGTGTGGCAACAGCAAAAAGCTCTTCTTTTTCTGTGAGAAAACCCTCTTTTTTTTCTGTGATAAAACATGTAGAAGAATAGATTTCTTCGTGTAGCCTTTAAAAAACTGTGTTGATTCTCCCTTCCTATTTATTCTATTTGATAAATATGATCCTTGTTGACTGAAATGTGAAGAAAATGCACAATATAAGATTCTGTGGGACTTTTTTAAATTTTGAAAACGGAAGTGTGAAATTCTTCAAAGTGTGGTGCTAAAAGTATATAAATGATATCCTGTTTGGGGAATTAGCTTAGTAAACCTATTTCTAATGTTGTCCATAAAAAAGAAAAGCCATTCTTTTCAGTTTGTTCCACAAGACTTTATTTCCATTCATCAGCCATTCTCTCTACAAGCTGAAAAGGATCTTGAAGATACATATGTATGGATTGTTATTTCACTGTATTAAAGACAATGAATCCTTCATGTGAGAGTTTATAGTATAAGCTGTATTGTCTCCATAACAAATGAAATGTAAGACAAAGCAGTAAATATCTATCTTAGTCAAAATAAAAGCTCAGAAGTACTCTCCCTGTGTTGTTAATTTCCATTTTTCCCTGTCATTAGTTTTGTACTACTTCTTGTCAATTTCACACTGGGAAATAGTGCAAAACAAATGGAGTAGAGATTCCTGGCATCCCCTCTCCCTTAAAAACATTAAAAAGAAAGAAAGAAAGAAAAAATAAACCCCAACTGAAAAAAGCACTTAAATCAAGCTTATAGTCACCCATTTTGATATTAAAAAATGTTTTGCCAGTTGGAGACCAAAAATATGGAGCTAATAAAAAGCTTCTTTTCTCATCAATTTCAATTTTCTTTTAGAAGCATTTGCTATTTTTCAAAGGTGAGCAGAATGTTTTCCTTATTTGTGGTTTAAGTCTGAGAACTGTGTTATCTTGAACAGAAATATTTTAGAAAGAATCTATACATAATACTTAAATCCATCAACCTTTTGTGCCATGTGTAGTGAATTATATCCTCCTTGAATTCATAATTAAAGGAGGGAGCAGATGGCTGGGACTGATTGTAAAATTATGTACCTATTAAACAGTAACTTATGCATTCCCAGTAACTATTCTCTGTAGAGGGGTGAGCCAATATTTAAAATCACTTCTTAAAAGAGGAAACAAAATACATTTTCTCTTGCAGGTTAATGTGCTATGTACATCAGAATCACTTCACAGTTAAATTTCAAATTACTATATGTTAACTCTATGAAATCTTTGTTCCAAATCCCATTCATAGATATTGTGATAGAGACATTTTTGGAACAAGGGCTTTTGTAGTACAACCAGCAATTTATCCCTTTCCACTGTATTTTCAAACCCTTTCTGTATGAAGGTTATTTTCAAAGGTATTTGACCAACATTGCAGCTATCTTACTGTTTCTTCTTAAAACGATACATTTGAGCATGTGGGTTATGGATAAAGACAGGCGATCTAGCTCATCATTTTCTGATTTTGTTCTAATTCTACCCAGAAGAAGTGTTGAGAGTAGGCAAGTGCCAGAAATGTGCCTATATCCTAGTGTTATGCACATATTCCAAACCACAGCATTAGAGGCAGGCCAGTGATTCATTCACCCATTCTCATAAACACACCTCACACACTACTTGAACACCCGTGCTCACCAGGCACTTTCTACTTTCTCTCTAAGTCCACTTTGGGATTACCTCCTGCTAGCTGTAAGTGGAAAAATCATTCTAATTTAATGAGAAATAAGGTATGATCATAAATAGTCAAGTGCAATGCTTTTGAAGACATCATTATATCTTTAACATTCAACTGTCAATTGGCAGAATTGTTAGATTTAAAGCATGGTGGTGGCATTACAGATACTATAACCCAGAAGGAAGTTTTTGGAGTGACTTATATTCTTTCCAAACACTCAGACATATTTTTGTTGGTATTGTAGCTCTATTTTTTTCCTTGCTTAAAATGCTTTTTCAGAGAAACAGTAGGGCCTCACTTGGTGGCTAAGGCAGGAATTAAAATAGTGAACCCATTTTTTTTATTCCTGCTCTGTGTTTTCATGTGTGTTCATATGTAATTCTTAGAGGTTTTATCTATAAGAGAGAGATATTTGTGTAGTATAACAACAATTACATAAGAATTCTGAAAATCCCTGCTTTGGCATTTAGCGAAATGAGTTTACAGATGCAATAATCCTATGTCAAATATTATGTTAACAAAAGAGGTTGTTCAAAATACTGATGGGCATAATTAACATTTTCTTAACTAGAAAACCACACATTCTTTGCAAAGATATAAAAAATATATATATTACATGTATTTTGTTGAAAGAAAAATATTTCTGGATACTTTCATACAGCCAATGAAAGCAATACAAAGAAGTGGATGAAGTTATGTTTATAATAAAGCCTGGCTGGGCCTCACTGGTATTCTTAGTTGTAACAATTCTTACATTTTTAGGACCAACTTCTTAATGAATCAGCACTGAAAACTGATATACATGAAGGGCCACCAAACCTCATTGGCCTGTCTTATTCTAGACCTTTTTCATTATCTTTGAGGATAAAAGAGCAACCAGTGTTTAAAGAGCAACCAGAAGTCTAGGAGATACGGATGCTAGCAGGATTAGGACACTGCTATGTATTTCTTTCAGGTTCAGAATCCTAAACTTTGGCCTAGAGCTTTTCTTCTACAGTCCCAGATATCTGGGTTGACCATATCATTTACCCAAGACTTGAATTGTTCTGGGGAAGTATTTTAGGATTCTAGATCAGTATTCTCTTCCCCCAAATTTCTGGGGGTTCCCTTCTTAATAAAGTATATAATATAGGAGATTTTAGTAGAAGTTACACATACCTTTGTTGCTTCTCCCAATTGGTCACTGCTCTCATGTGAAGTGTACCCCTCTGAATGATGTGGCTTTTGTGTTTGATACACAGAATTTGGTCCATGCCTTAAAAGGGTCTCTAAAAGGCATGAAGAATGGGGGTGGTGCCCTAAAGACCAGCAACGATGATTGGTATCTAGGTGGACATGTGAATATGCAAAAAAGGTTAAAAATCATTGATATTGTGTTGGCTTTGTAAAGGCAAACACTTTTAGCTAATTATTGCAGTATGTGATAATGCTGCATCTGTGTGTGTATATATCAATATAATACATAATATAGACTCTTCCATTCTAATCACCCTCCCCATTCATTCACTGGAGTCAGAATATTGTATGTTTTACAATGATGGAATAATGTTTTGGACTCTTTAATTTGACTTATTACTCTCCCTTAAGATTCTGTGATTTTTCTCTTTGATTTTCATATTTAAATGTGTATACATATATGTGCATATGTATATATACACACAAACAGCAACTCCAAAAAGTTCATGGAAAATGGAATTAAAAGATCAAAATAAAAATACAAAATTTATTTCTCAACATAAGGTCCATTAGGTTTAAGATAATTTTATGAGCAATGATACCAGCCATTTAGTGCATCCCTAAAGAACTGAGAGTCCTTGGAATTTAACCATGTCAATGCAGTTTTTTTTTTACATTATTAACTGAAGATAACTGGATGCCCTTTAAAGATTTTTTTAAGATTAGAAAACAAAAAGAAGTTAGAAGTAACCAAATCAACACTGTAAGGGGGATGCCTACTGATTTCCCATTGAAACTGTCACAAAATCATCCTTGTTTGATGACAGGAATAAGCAGGAGCATTGTTGTGGTGGAGAAGGACTCTCTGGTGAAGTTTTCCCAGACATTTTTCTGCTAAAGCTTTGGCTAACTTTCTCAAAACACTCATAATAAAAAGATGTAATTGCTCTTTGGCCATACAGAAGGTCAATAAGCAAAATGTCTTGAGCATCCCAAAAGAGTGTTGCCATGATCTTTGCTCTTGACATATCTGCTTTTGCTTTGCCTGGACCACGCTCACCTCTTGGTAGCCATTGCTTTGATTGTGCTTTGTCTTCAAGATTGTACTGGTAAAGCCATGTTTCATATTCTATTACAATTCTCTGAAGAAATGCTTCAGGATCTTGATCTCACTTCTTTAAAATTTTCATGGAAAGCTCTGCTCTTGTCTTCAGCTGATCTGGGTGCAACAGTTAGGGCATCCATCAAGTGGAAAGTTTGCTTAACTTTAATTTTTCAGTCAGAATTGTGTAAGCTGAACCAACTGAGATGTCTATGGTGTTGACTATTGTTTCTGCTATTAATCATTGGTCCTATTCAATTGGAGCATGAACAAAATTAATTTTTTCCTCACAAATTGATGTAAATTGTTTGCCATTGTGGACCTCATCTTCAACATGATTTCGTCCCTTCTTAAAAGCAGATATCCATTTGTAAACTGCTGATTTCTTTGGGGCATTCTCCCCCTTCTTCCACTCAAGCTTCACTATAAATTTATGTTTGTTCTTGCTTCAATTTTAGCCCAATTCATGTTACTCTGATAGGAGCTCTTTTCAAACTGATGTCTTCTCCTTCTTAGTGCCTCAAACTAGATCCTGTTCAGATATGTTATAACAAGTTAGTACAAGTTTATTTTGGTTCAAAAAAATTTTGGAATCCATGCATAGTTTTTTCATAATAAGCATTTTCCATGAACATTTTAAAAACCTCTCGTATATCTTCAAAAATTTCTCTTCAGTCACTCAGAAATTGATAATATCTTTCCCTCACATTTATTGCCACTAATCAACTGCACCTTTATGAAGTAAATTAACCAGTATAAAACTAGATTTTGTCTTCCCTTTTTAATTATTTTGAAATTGCTTTGAGAATTTGTGAAAATTCTAATCTAGGATAAACACTATACAGTAAAAAAATTATGTATGAAGTATATTATTGAGGAGTTTTTATTTCCCAATATCTAAAAGATTAAATTCTTCTTGAATATTGTTGAATACTGGAGGTAAATTTGATAGCAGTTTCATGATAAATAACCCGAAATTTAGATATACATTTAAATTATCTTCCATCAGAAGCAACTCAGAATATTCAGCTAAAACAAAAAAAAAGAACTTTATCTAGAGATTGGTTTCTAAAATAGGAACATACACATTTTCATTTGTCAGTTCTATGTCTTTGGTTTTAGTGTTCATCATAAAACAAACACTTGTTTCTGATAAATCTGTGATTAGCATATAAAACTAGAGATTTTCTAGTACACTCCTACTTTATGTAAGTCAAGACAAGAGATTATCTGACTTTATTGTGGTAGAAAATATGGATTTCTAGAAAATGTTCATTTAAAAAATAATAACAGTGTCTATTGAATATAAACTATTAAAAATAATTATCTAAAGTAAGACTTGGCTTTTCCCCTAGGAATTCCTGACATTCTGGCTTCCCAGAATTCAGAAGAATTCCCATTTCTGGGTTACATCCTTGTGATGGGCACTATTTCAGCAAATAACTTCCAGAAATACATCTTAGACATCCCTCTTAAAGTCCAGATACAAAAGTGTGAGACCCATAGATGAAATCCAGAGGATATTTATAAAATATATGCAAGAATTTAAAAATAATGTACAATGAGCACTCATAGACCTGCCACCCAACTTAGAAAAAAATCTATTCCTTTGAGATCACCTGTGCTCCTCTCTGAGGCCTTGCCCTATCTAAGTTGCCCTCAGTTATAACCACCATAATGAATTTTGGATTTATTATTCTCCTGCTTTTCTATATAGCTTAATTTTATGTTTTTATCATAAACAATATATTGTTTAGATTAACAATTTGTTGAATTATGTGTGATTGAATTGAATTGAAGAATACATATATTCTTCTACAATTTTTTTTGCCACTCAAAATTATTTTCCTAAGATCTATTCATGTTATATTCAGTTGCAATTCATCTATTTTCTCTGCAGATTTCTCTATCAGATTCTATTTGCAAACATTTGCAACCATTTATTTGGAAATTCAACTGTTGATAGATGCATGGCATTTTGACGAGGTAATTTTGATGTGTCCACTTTCATGCTTAGGACATTTTTTCATTTTCATTTATTTCATGTCTCCAAACATTAAGTCATTGAATTTTGAGCATTTTAAAAATTTCCATTTAATTGCACTCTCTAACATCACACCTTCCCTGATTCCCTTCTGTCCTGAGCATTTTTCTCTTCCAGGCATACACTTTATCTCATCTTGCTATATATTGCTGAGAGCAATGATATATGAGCAGATTGAGGCTAAAGAAAAGATTGCTAGTAGGGAATGAGTTTGGACAATCAGTTGATAATAACTGAGTAAAATTTCATCTTTATCAAAATGCTCTGCTTTTTCACTTTCATCACGTGGTATTTTTGAATAAATACAATGCCTTGGTGATAAGCCATTTCAACTCACTTAGGCTGATGTACTTTCCATATATAAACACACAAAGCTTATGTGTTACTATATAATTTACTATATAATTTCCTGTGGGCTGATTTACCTGGCTAGGAGTACCTGGATTTTATTCTTTGTATCACTCCTATTTAATGGGGAAAAATTGCTACTGCCACCAAAAGCGAAGGACAATCAACATCCTTTTCCTTCTCTATTTTCAATGATTTTCTGAGAGGAGAGTTAATTCCCCTGGGATTATAATACTTTATAAAATGTGTAAGAGCTTATTGTGGTTCAGGAAAATGTAGTGCTGTCTTGGGGAGAAAGTGAAGGAAATTTATATGGGAGATTAGAAAAGGGGCTGAGATTTCAGCCAAAAAGCAGATGAAGTAATTAACTTCACAGGACAGATAGCATGGCTCACATTTTAAGGCCTTACTGGGAATTTATTATTTTTCCTCATTGGTTGATTTAGTGTATTCTTTAGGTCAGAAATAAAAGCAACAAAGCTTAAAATGAAAATTTCTTACTCAATGGCACATTGAGTAATTTTAATTAACAATTATATATTACTTATGTTTTAAAAGCACAAGTAAGTGTTATGTTAGGGAGTGGAAGGCTGGCAAATCCTGCTCTATGAATCTGCACATATAGGCTTCACTTCTGCAGATACTCACACTTCATTGTGAGAAAATGAGCAAGGCAACATTCTGATGATTTTCAGGAGAAACACTAGCCTGTCTTCTCCACTCACCTCTTACATCTTCCTATTACAGCATTACCTCTGCTAAATTTTAACAGCTTATAATGAAAAACAAAATATTTTTCCTATCCTTGTTTTTTACACACTGGCCAATTTCTCTTTCTTTGTAAATAAACTTAGAATGTGGTATTGGGAAAATACAGACTTGAAAATATAGTTAATGTATCACTTTTCCATAAATGAAGGTCTTAAAATTAATGAATATTCAAACTGGAGTACAATTCATATTAGTTTGCTAAGCTTGTACAGAAGTAGGCAATGGAGTTTGGTCACGTTCTCAGGAGGGAGCTAATGCTGAAACAGGAAGGAGACAATTATTATGGGTGAAAATGCCTTTGGCAGGACACAGGCTTGAGCAAGGATGCAGAGAGACAGTAGGGTGCAAACCAGATTAACACATGTGGCTATGGAAATGTCCTGGCCCCACAGCTGTGCAACTCTACAAGCTAGGTTACATTGACATTAGATTAATAATAACCTCTTTCTTTTACTTCCTCATCTGAAAAATGCTGAAAGCTAGACCTAACGTATCTACTTCACAGGATTATTATAATTATTGTATAGAAAAGTGTACATGAAAGATGTGTGAACTTTTAAATGCCATCCTCATTTTAAAACTAATAATATTGTTTGTGTTCACTTAATCTTCACAGTGGTAAAAAGTATGGCCCAGATATTTTTAAAATGAAAGTGAAGCTCAGCAAGGCTATGACTTGTCAAATGTCACATATAATAACACTATTAATATATTTTGAGTTTCATTCTAGCATACTCTTTATGGCCTCTATTTTAGAGATGTTTAAGAATACGGCAGGTTTTTTGTTTTGCTTTATTTTGTTTTTTAGGTAGGGGTTTGGTTGGTGATTATATATTAGGTTAAACTCTATTTTGGCTGCAAGTGACAGAAACCCAAAACAAAGTACCGTAGGAAAATAAATAAAAAGGGACATATATGTGTTTATACAACTGTAATAGTCAGCTTCAATGATGCCCCCAATGGCCCCCACCTCCTGATATTCAAACACTTTGTGTAGTTCCCTCCCATATTGTGTCAGGGTTGGTCTGTGTGAACAACAGATTATAGCAGAATAATGATATGTGACTTCTGAGGCTAAATCATAAAAGACATTGTAGCCTATACCTTGCTGTCTCTTGGATTGCTCACTCTAGGTTGAGTGAACTCTCTGCTGTGTCCTGAGGACACTCAAGCCCCAGCTCAAGGGAGAAATCTATGTGATGAGAAAACGAACACTCCTGACAGAAGTCAGTGAGGAACCGAGGACTCTGGCTCACATCCATATGAGTAAGCCATTGTGGAAAGGGTCCATCCCCAGTCCAGGCTTCAGATGATGGTCTCCCCAGCTGACGTCTCTTCTTCAACCTCATGAGAGATTCTCAGTCAGAGCTGCCCATCTGATCCATTCCTGTATTCCTGATTCTCAAAAACTGAAAGATAATACCTGTTTGTTGTCTTAAGATGCAGTGTTTTGGACCAATTTGTTATAGAGAAATAAATACCTAATACAACTGAGGAATCCCATGGTAGAATTTGTTGAGATACATATGGATTCATACATTCAAAGCTGTGGTCAAACCTCTATTTTACTTCATCTCTCGGCTCTGCATTTATCCATGACTCTTTTATTCTCAGACTCTCTCTGTGTGATAGAAATGATGACTACCAGGAGATTCTGTTTCACATTAAATTTACAACACTCTGAATAGTGCTATTTGGGACACATTTCACCTGTTAGACAATCACTCTGGGACAAAGATTCATTCTAAGCTACTCCCTATGGCCTTTATTTTACCATGGGTACCATGGGTACCATGGGTACCACGATTGGCCAGGCCTATGTCATGGGTCAGATCCACTATGATTAAGGAAGAGAGGTATGTTATGTAAAGTCCCATGAGAATCATATTGACTGAGGATGGGGTGTTCTCCGAAGAATAGGGTATTGAATAGTCAAACAATACACATTCATCACAATATGGATATCACCCCATAGGAGAGAAAGAGTAGTTATTCTGCTGCCCTTTACACTTAATTAAGATAAGGAAAATCTCAGATAGGACAGATATTTGTCAGGTTGCAGAGACTGAGGGGTAGTATTATTTTATGTAAACATTGACCTAGTATGTGCTACGGGGAAAAAAGGCAACATGATTTTTATTTTGATGAAGACATCTGAAATGTGTTCTTTGTTAGAGTGTGAAAATTAGCTTGCAAGGAAATTTTACAAGTTGGTAGACATTGAATCAACTCTGTGATGGGGAGAAAATGGCAAAATATATTATTTGAATATAAAGGTGGCCCAAGAAGCTCCTTAAACCTCTTGTACGGCTCCCCTCCCTTGGCCTCAACAAAATCCAGGGCAGAGTTATCAGAGGTCCCGGAGCCTCATGTACTCTGGGTGACATGAGGTGTCCATGCCCTGCTCTGCCCCTGCCACAATGTTGTCTGAATTATTATTACATGATTGCTTAAGCAGATCAGTCCCTTGGAGAAGAGGCTATAATTAGAACTCATTACCTCCCCTTCCCCACCCTTTAAAAGATCCCCAGAAATAATTCTTTCATCTTGACATGCCAGTTTAACTCAGTCCCCACCAGAAGTTCAATCCCTCCAGGGACTCAATACATTTGTACGTAAGGCTGGGTACATCGTTGATGTCAAGGCTTCATGCCAATCTGCAAACCAGACTTCTTGGCTCTACCTTCAAAATACTGCATATCCTAAATCCAACCACTTCTCACCACTGCTACTCAATACTGTAGTCTAATTCAACACCATCTCTATCCTGGACCAGGGAGATGGTTACCTCACTGCTTGTCTTCTTAGCTCCCTAAAATCAGCTCTCCAATTAATGGCTAGACTGTAGTAAGCCATTAAATGTGTAAATAAAATCATGTTATTTTTCCCATCAAAACCCTCCAATTTATATTATAACTGGAACAATATCCAAAGTCCTCACCATGGCCCACAGATTCCTACATGATCAGCCTACATGTGTATCTCTGACCCTGCCTCTTACCACTCTCCACCTTCTTGCTCTATTCTAGCTACAGTGGCCTTTTTGGTGTTTCCCAAACAACCTTATTAAAAATTCTCACCTAAGGTCCTCTACACTTGCTGTCTCCCATTTTTGAAATGCTCTTTTCCCAGAGCTGCATATGTGTCAATGTCTTACTTTATTGAGGTCTCTGCTGAAATATCACCTCAGGTAGGACTTGCTTGGTCATCCTAACTAAAATAGCCCCTAGGTCCATCATTCTGCTTATTATCCAAGATGATTTGGTACGTTTAATAAATACAACAAATTAAAGGGAGGTGATTATGTATCTCAATATATAATAAATTGGCATGAATGGCTAGAGTGGAAAAAGCATAGAGCTGAAGTCCATGCTAAAATATTCTATAAAGTAAAAAATCACGGCTTGAAGTAGACCATAGAGAGCATCCAGGAGGGCAGAGAAGGTTAGAGGGTACATATGAAGAGGCGGTGAATATCTGCAACATGAAAACTTTCCAGGGCCAAGTACGGTAGTTCCTCCTGCAGTTTCTCTTTCTGCAGTTTCAGTTACCCGTGATAAACTGCCATCCAAAAGTAGGTGCAGGCAGTACAATGAGATATTTTAAGAGAGAGAGAGACCAAATTTACATAACTTTTATCACATATATTGTTATAATTTTTCTACATTATTATTAGTTATTGTTGTTAATATCTTACTGTGCCTTATTTATAAATTAAACTTTATCATAGGTATGTATATATAGGAAAAATATAGTATATAAAGAGTTTGGTACTATCTGTGGTTTCAGACATTCGCTGGGTGTCTTGGAACATATCCCCTGTGGATAAGGGAGGACTACTATACCAGGGAATTTCATTAGTGCTTAAGCAACTGTGTTGACATTGCATAAATAGATTAGGAAAATGTATATTCAACAGGATGAGCCAGCAGAGTCCCTAAGAACATAAACCAGAAGAATTTGCACATGACATTTATCCCTCCTCAGTGCAAATATATAAAAATATTACAGAGTAAAAAGACCAATGACTTTGCCAAATTTTACCTAGGGTAATGGAATAATATTAAATTCTCTATTTCCAAAAGAAGGAAAAATTATTATATGGTGGTAGAAGGAATTTCAGGCCTTATAGAGAGATTTGTCTGATGATCCCTGTAATAATAATGTAAATAACCATTGCTCTAGCATTAAAAAATTTGCTTATTTTCTGTTTTTCATTATTAAAATAATACCACAATAAATATAAATTTATATTTTTATATATATGTAATTTATATATTTGCAAGTACCTGTTTTTTTTACATAAGGGGGTAATTCTGTACAAGAAATTCCTAAAAGTGAAATTACTGAATCAAAAGCATAAATTACTTTACAAGAAGGTTTATATCAATTTAACCCCGTATCAAAAATATGTGATAATGTATATTCCCCTTCTTTTGACAACACTAAATGTTATCATTTATTTTTTCCCCAAACTAATTAGTGAAAAATAGTATCTCATTCTTGTTTTAATTTGCATTTCCCTGATTAATACTAAGAATGAGTATCTGCTCATATATTTGTCATTTATATTTTTTATTCTGTGATGTGCCTTGCCTAGTCAGTCATATTCTTTCCCTTCTTTTTATTCTTTTTGAGTCTTTTTCTTTTTATTTGGGAATCCTAAAAGTCTTTATGTATTATGGACATAAATTATAGTTTTGTGCACTGCACAAACTACAATTTTTCCTTTATATTTCTTGCCTTTTAGTTTTCTTCTACTGTCATCTATCATTCAAGTTCAAAACACTTACACCATTACTCATTTGTGTTCCCATCTCAGCAACACAACCATTCACTCAGTGACTTAAACCAAAAACTTGGATGCCATTTTTGACTTCTCTTTTAATATCCCATCTCACTCAGCTACTCCTGTTAACTTAACCCTCATATGTTTCCCAAAATTCATCCTTTCTCACCTCTGTCCCCTCTACCATGCTCTCTGGAGCATTGTCATTACCCTCTGCCCAGACGACTTCACTGGCCTACCCACTGGCATCTCTGCCTGCCCTCCTAGCCCCATGCAGTCTACTTTCCGCACCACAGCCAAAGTGACAGGTTCACTTTTGTTATCTTTTCATTGTAAGATAATAAATAAAATATTATAAAAATCATATTTGTATGTACTATATATAAATTTTAAATAATAATAATGAATTGAGGTACACACCCAGGTACCCACTAACTACCTTGAGAAATGGAATATTACCAAAATATTTCCAGGCTTTGTGTGCCCCTCTTGAATCCATCACCCTTTTCCCACCAGAGGCAAGTGCTATTCAAAATGTTATGAGAGTCATTCTTTTCTATTCTTAAATATTTTTCCACATATATTTACATTCTCAAACAATATATTTCTTATTTTGCCTAATATTGAACTTGTTCCTATGAAATAGTACTGTGAGCTTCTTCATATTGGTGTTTACAGCTACAATTTATTCACTTAACTGCTATTTATTACCCTATTGTAAGAATATGCTGCAATCTGTTTATCCATTCTATGATGGTGAATATTTTGGTTCAGCTTATTTTTTTACTTATTTTTTTTCTATTAGTGACAATGTTTCCAAGAATTTTCTTGCAAATACTTCTTGTACATGTGTAAGAGTTTCTCTAAGTTAGCTACTTAGGGGTGGAAAGGTTGACTTATCAGATATAGGTATCTTCAACTTATACCATATTTTGAGTATGCCATCCTTTTCTCACTAATTTTCAACGTCATCTGTGTCATTTAGCAAATTCATATGTGTACATATCTGTTTCTGGGTTCTCCACTCTGTTCTTTTGTTTCATTGTATTTTTCTGTGTCAATAACAAAGTAACTTCGTTATTACAGCTTTGTAATACTTTTTGAAAATTTACATATATGATAGGATATGTCTCCTGTTCTGTTTTTTCTTTCTAGGGTCTTGGCTATTCTTGGCCCTTCGTTCTTTTGCGTAAATGTTAAAATCAGCTTATCATGAAACATGAAAAATCCTGCTGGTTTTCTGTTGAAATGGTATTGAATGTTTGCTTCTTACTGTCCACTATATTTCTCCCCTTTGGTCTTATTTTATTTTAATTTTTTGGAGACAGGGTCTTGCTCTGTCACCCAGGCTGGCAGGCTGGCAGGCTGGAGTGCAGTGGCACCATTATAGCTTCAGCCTTGAACTTCTGGGCTCTAGTGATCCTCCTGCCTCAGCCTCTGGAGTAGCTAGGACTACAGGTGCACAGGTTAATTTAAATTCTTTTTTTTTTTTTTTTTTCCGTGCAGACAGAGTCTCTCTGTGTTGCCCAGTCTGGTCTGAATCCCTGCCTCAAATGATCCCCTGCCTCAGCCTCCCAAAGTGCTGGGAGTAAAGGCATTATCCACTGTGCCTGGACCCCTTTAGATGTTTTTTATTTCAATAAACTTCATAATTTTCTTCATAAAACCTTACATATATTTTGGTAGATATATTCCTAGCAAACTGCATTTTGTGATTTTTTTCTTAATTAATGAAATCTAATTGCATTTTGTGTGTGATCTTACATTTGGCAAATTTACATATTCTCTTATTTAATCTAATAATTTTTACAAAATATTCTGAGGGTTTTCTACATAGGCAATCATATCATCTGCAAATAATGATAGATATTGCTTTCTTTTTAATCTTTAAGTACTTTTTTTCATTGTTGCATTGGTTGGCATCTTTAATACAACATTAAATGAAATATGTAATGGTGGGAGTCCTAACTGTAAAGGGAATGACTTTGATTTCTAATTTTCAAATAGCATAGATGTTCTGTCTTTTTTTTGTAGCTACCACTTATCAGAATAAGGAAGTTCCTTATATTCTTTTGTGCTGAGACTTGGTTTTCTTCTTAAATTATAAATATGTTAGTTTTTTAATGATTTTTTCTACATTCATCCAGATAACCATTTATTTTCCACCTTTAATCTGTTAATAAGGTGAAATAAATTATTTGACTTCCTATTGTTGATCTATTGTTTCAATAAAATAGGCTTGTTAATTATTTACTAAATGTGTTTTTGGATTTAAGATTTCTTTATCATTTTTTACGTATGTAGTCATGGGAAATATTGACCTACAGTAGTTCTTTTTCACATTATCCTCATTGTATTTTGGAATTAAGATCATACCAACTTTTTAAAATGACTCTGGGAGTATTCCATCTTCTATTTTCATAAGAGTTTGCATAAATTAGAATAATCTATTTCTTGAAAAATTGGTAGAATTTGGCTATACAATATTTTAGCCTGGTATTTTCTTCATGGGGAGATTTTTCTAACTAACTACACTTTATTACTAAGACAATTCAGGCTTTCTATTTCTTATAGAGACAATATTGTTAATTATATTTAAGGTGAATTTCTTCTTTTCAGGTGTATTGACCTAAAATTGCTCATAATACTCTTTTATTATGTTTTAATTTCTCTGTATTTAAAATTATGTTACCTTTTCAATCCTAATGAGTGACTAAAAGGTGCTTTTCCCCTCTATTTTTTGATCAATTTTGTAAAATTTTTGGCAATTTTATTAGTATTACTAAAAGCCAAATTTGACTTGGCTATCCTTTCTGTTTGTAATTTTAAAATTTTCTATTTCTTTAATTTCTTCTAATATGTATTAATTCTACTGTTTTTCTTTTTCCTTTCCAAATGTCTTATGTGCCTCTTTAAGGTTCAACTTTATTTCTTTTCCAAAATTAGTATTTAAGTATACAATTACCTTAAGTATTGATTTGGGTGTATCCTGAAAGATTAAAAAAGTGTATTATCATAGTTACAATTATTTTCTAATTTCACTTTTCTACTTTAACACATGAATTCTTAAGAACTTTATTTTAAAATTCCCTAACTATATTGTTTTTAGCCTATTGTTATTTCCTAACAATTGCATTGTAGCCCAATAATACAAGCTTTATGATACAGATTCTATTAAATGTGTTGAGATTTATTTTTTTGGCCTGGTTAATTACCAGTTTTTGAAAATGTTCCATGTGCTTAAAAAAATGTTCTCTAGTTGTCGGCTGTAGTGTTTCTATATATGCCAATTAAGTCAAGTGCATTGATTATGATTTTTTAAATCTTCTGAAGTCCTTTTTATTTTGTCTACTTACTCTATCAATTATTTACAGAAATGTGCACATCTTTCTCACTACCTTAGTGCATTCATCAATTTCAGCTTGAAGTTTATAAATATTTCCTTTATGCATGTTGAGTCTTTGTTAGGTTCACAAAGATTTAGAATTTTATCTTCATGTGAATTGAACCATTACAATATAACTCTATGTTTAATAAAGCCTTTATGCTGTAGTCAATTTTGTCTCCACTGGTTTCTGAGGTTGGTATGTCCAGCATATATATGTTTTTTTCTTACATTTTATATTTATCTTCTTTTTTTCCTTTTTCTTTTTTATTATTATTTCAAAATATTATGGGGTTACAAATGTTTTTGGTTACTAGGTTCACTTTTGTAATGCTTGAGTCAGGGTTATAAGTGTGCCCATCACCCAGATAGTGTTCATTATACCTGTTAGGTAAGTTTTCTCCCAGCCCCTCCTCCTCACCCCCTGCTTGATTTCCACTGAGTTTTACTTCCCTCTGTGCACATGTGTGCTCATCGATTAGTTCCAATTTAATAGCGAGTACATGTGGTGTTTGTTTTTCCATTCTTTAGATACTTCACTTAGGATAATGGTCTCCAGTTCCATCCAAATTGTTGCAAAAGGCATTAATTCATCTTTCTTCGAACTTTTATTAAAAAGTTCAAAAATAATAGATGCTAGCATGGATGCAGAGAGAAAGGAACGCTTCTACACTGTTGGTGGTACTGCATATTAGTATAACTTCTATGTAAAACTCTATGAAACTAAAAGTAGACCTTCCATTCCATCCAGTAATCCCATTACTGGGTATTTACCCAAAGGAAAAGAAGTCATTTTATCAAAAAGACACCTGCACTTGAATGTTTATTACAGCACAATTCACAATTGCAAAGATATGGAATCAACCCAAGTGCCCATCAACTCATGAGCGGATTAAGAAAATGTGGTATATATATACCATGGAATATATTTATCTTCTATATAGCAATGGTATTATAATTATTACAATGTAGTCAATACTTATATAGCTTTATTACTCAATTTCCCATTTTTTAATTATCATTTTTTAAAATCCCTGACATTTTTTCTTTATCCTTTTTTTCTTTCTTAAGTATATCCCTTAGAAATCATTTTTGTGAATAAGTTGTAGTAAATTCCCTTTTTTGGGAGTCTGAAGATATTTATATTTTAATCCTGCTGTTGAAAGATTATTTGCCAGTACAAAGCTTTAGTTTGACAATTTATTTTTCTCATGTCTGAAAATAGCATTCTTCCATTTTCTACTATAGGTATTGAGATATTAGTTTTCAGTATAATTATATTTACTCTGTATTAACTTTGTATAAATTAAAAAATTGATAGCTACTTGTAATATCTTCTTTTTGCCTTCTGTGTTCTATATTTTCACTATGGTATTTCTTGGTATAGGTTTCTTTTTAATTTGTCCTGCTTAGGTTTCATTGGAGTTTCTGAATTTGCAAATTGCACTAATTCTGGAAAATTCTCAACCATTATCTCTTACTATTTTTTCTTTCCAGTACTCCACTTAGCCGTTAGTAGACCTTCTCGCTCTTCTTCCATAATTCCTATCTTATCTGTTTGTCTTTGGGTTGCCTGCTTTGTAGTATTGTTATATGCATTTTCCAGTTTACTTCCAGAACTTTCTGGTCTGCTGTTAACCCATGACCTTGTTTGTGTTTGTATATTTTTGTCTTACAGTTCTATTTGTTTTGTTAGGTTTTTTTCAAATCCACCTGTCAATTTTGATACCCTTCTTCCTTCATCATGCTTGTATTTCTCTCCTTTATTTGTACATATTAAAAATATTTATTTTATATTTAGTGTAGGATAATTCTAATATCATCTTTCTTCTTTCTACAGTTTGGGTTTTTTTGCCGATGATCATAATATTGACTTATCTCCTTACATCTTAGTAAATTTTTATTGTGAGCTCACATTCCTTGAAACCTTGTGGGAATTATTTGAATCCTGAGTTCTATGTGTCTTCACTCATTTGCTTCTGCCTGGTACGTGGAAAAACTAGAAACACGGGTGATAAACTTTTCACTTGTACTTTTTTGAGCCATTTGGCTATATGAAACCAGAGTCAAAACTGGTGGATGTGAGTTTGCAGTCTCGATGAGTAATTTCTTTTTTCTTTGTTGCCACAAAACCCAGAGTCAAATTCAAGTCTTGGTCTTGTTTCAATAGTCTCCTCTATTGAGGTATTATTTTCTGGCTCACCCACTGAGTGTGCTACACTCTTGGGCCTCCAATGTTCTTGGTAATCTTCAGTCAGACTTCCCAAGTTTTTTGTCCTGTCCTCAGTACACTCAGCATATTAAAACCCAGCACTAATCTACCAGAGATAGGCAGACAATTACAGATAAGTGCAGCTCCAAAGAACAAAGTATAGATTTTTATTATTTCTGAAATTTGTGGATTTCCTTTACTTTGTATCTAGCTTAAAAAACATATTGTGTTGTACCTGGATGTATTTCTCTTTATGTCTCTTCTGCCATTATGTTAGAAATGAAAGATATAGGTTATCCTTTAAAACATAAATCAGGTCATGTCACTGTCCTCCTGAATACAGTCCATTTGACCCATCATACTTAGAATAAAATTCAAAATCTTTCCAGTGTCTGTACAACTTTACACAGATGGGCCTCTTGTTACTTCTCCATCTCATTTCCTATGACTTTCTCTTGTTTTCTCTACTTCAGCCCTACAGAACTCCTTGACTTTGCTCCAAACATGCTAAACTCACACTAGCCTTGGGGCATTTTAATCTGTTTTTCTCTTTAATTTGAATGCTTTCATACAAACTATGACTTGCTCCCTTAATTCATTCAGACAGATATTTAGTGTGCAAATGTCAACTCATGTAAGTTTTCCTTGTCTATCTAATGTAATATAGCATCATCTACCACCGTCTCCTTAATCTTCTTGCTTTATTTTTCTTCATTGTACCAGTCACCACCTGCTCCCCTACACATAAAATATATTTTCTGTCTCATATTAGCATGTAAGTTTTGTAGAGGCAATACTGAATCCCTAGCACCAATTGCTGGCACAATGTAGTCATTCAATAAATATTTGTTGATTTAATGAAAGAATGCCTTCAATTCTATTAGTTTTATCTTTTTTGGGTTCTTAGTGTCACATGTCAACTTTATATAGTCTACTGTATTTTCTCCTTATTTTATGATATTATTTAGCTATCATTTATTGAGTTCTTGCTATAAGTTAAACATGCACATATATTATCTCATTAGTTAGAACACCAACTCTTAGTTGTGGATTATCATCTTTACTTCACAGATGAGGAATCTAAAGCCCATGGTAGTTAATAAAGTCCCTAAGGT
Source organism: Daubentonia madagascariensis (assembly GCA_023783475.1). Lineage (NCBI taxonomy): Eukaryota > Metazoa > Chordata > Mammalia > Primates > Daubentoniidae > Daubentonia > Daubentonia madagascariensis. Next base: position 42,169,751 of record JAKFHU010002080.1, on the reverse strand, counting down.
CATGCACAGGCAGTATAAGTTAAAATAAGAATTACTATCAGTTCAAATTACATTTGTATGACTCTATAACAATACTCTTTACCAAACCAATGCAGTTTTATTTATCCTCCCAATTGATAATTATAGTGATCAGTTGATTTTAATGGAAAAGCTTGTGAAATCAAAATAAACTCTAAAGTTTTGCTAATTAAAAATATGAACTACTGACATAAGCAACAGTATGAATGAATCTCAAAAAATATGCCAAGTGGAAAGAGCCAGACAAAGAGTAAATACCAAATTATTCTATTTATATGAAATTCTGAAACAAGTAAAACTATTCTATGGTGGCAGAAGGCAGATGAGTGGTCACTTGGGCCCAGGAAATGGAGTGGGTATTGCCTGCAAAGGGGCCTGAGGAAATGTTTCAGTGAGTGGGAAATGCTCTATATCTCCATATGGTGGCTGCACATACGTCCACATTTTCAAAATCATAGAAATGTGTAATTAAAATAGATATAAGTTATGGCTTATAAACAATACCTCAATAAAGCTGATTTTAACAAAAAGAAGTACTCAAAACAAATATCCCAGCATTGTGGAAATATCTTCTTGAGTTATTAAAGCCAACATTTTATATTTTATAAATATCAGATCTTTGCAAGCAGCAAACTGGGAGTCAGGAGTCTGTCCTGACTTTATCATTGAATAACTGTTTGGCAATTCTCTGAGTTCTTCTGGCTTCAATTTTATCATCTATAGGCCAGGTGTAGTGGCTCATGCCTGTAATCCTAGCACTCTGGGAGGCTGAGGCAGGAGGATTTCTTGAGCTCAGGAGTTCAAGACCAGCCTGAGCAAGAGCAAGAACCTGTCTCTATCAAAAATAGAAAAAATCAGCCAGGCATGGTGGCATGCACCTGTAGTCCCAGCTACTCCAGAGGCTGAGGCAGGAGGATCGTTTAAGCCCAGGAGTTTGAGGTTGCAGTGAGCTATGATGATGCCACCACACTCTACCCAGGGCAACAGAATGAGACCCTGTCTCAAAAAAAAAAAAAAAAAAGAAAAAAAATTCCGTCATCTATAAAGCAAAGACAATGTTCCACAATGTCCAAGGTTCCTATCAGTCCTGAAGTATTTGGATACAACTTCGTTAGAGGTTATTTTGTTTTGTGTTCCAAGTACTTCTGGAGAATTGTTGACTTTCTGCTCTCTAGGTCACAATTAGTCAAGCAACATTAGTCAGTCAACATTTCAGAGAGAGGGTTAAAAGTACGAACATGTGGGGTGCCCATAATCTACAGTGTAGTCTAACGTGATTAGAGTTTAGTGCTTTGCATGTATTTTGTGTGTGGGTATTCACAATCTGAGTGGGCTAAATGCACGTAGTAGGCACTACGTGAAGACAATAAAGAATTTGGCTATCATTAAGATAACTATTATGTGTTATAATTTTCATTTATAGGATATATCTCCAAAAGTCATATACATAAGACAAATAGTTATAAACAAAAAAGTAAATGTGTGGCCATAAGAATTATATCCTTAAAATAAGACAGCCTACAAGTCAACAAACATAGTCTTAGTACACTATCCTGCGTTGGGGGAGGGTGGGTAAAGTCCCTTTTGTGACCTTCCGGTATTCTCCATATAGTGAGTAGAAGAGATAGGACACATTTCTAATATGTCACATTGGAATAAGTATAGTAGAGGTAGAAAAAAGTCTCAGGGGAATGTAGAGAGGAAAAAATAATATTGACTAGAACATCTGGGAAGCTTCCTAAAATATTCATTATTTACACTGGACCTTGAGGAATGAGGAAGCCTTTTACAAGTAACTGTAGGAAAGAAGGCATTGCAGCAAAAGCACTAATCTGAAGGCTGAGAGGTCAGCAGGAGAGTCTCCAGAGGGGCAAAACAACGAGTTTGAAGCAGCTTAGGCCATGATCCCAACACCCCTGTGCTGTGCTTTAGAAGATACTTTGCACAAAGCAGCACAGAATTTCTGACAAGGAATTTTTATACAAATTTAGGATATGGGTCTTATATAAACATTTTCATTTTAGTTTTGTGATATTTTGGAAATCTCCATAAAAGTGAGCCACATTTCCTAGTTCAAACTTCTTTCTTTTGCAAGGAGAAATGAATCTATTTCAGCAGCTGCACAGTGGCACTATCTCACTTGGAAATATTTGCAGCTATATTCACTCTCATGAGCATAGTTACTTTGCATTTGTTTGGGTTTCTAGTCTGCAGCAATTTGGGAGAATCCTGATGAAACTGTCAGCATTCCCTGGGACTGAGGTGATTACAACAGATCTCTTCAAAGGTGTGCATTGAGTTGGAGTTTAGAGTGAATAAAAGAGGAGGCGAGGATTGATATATTTCTCATATGTTGCATCCATCCATTTTTTCGTGTCAGTGAGAATTTTGAAAAAATGATTTGCACTTTTGGTAGTTCCCTCATACTTTGGCTCCTGTCATTTGAAGAGGTTTTTCAGTGGAGCCCTGTTACAAAGCAGTTCTTAATCAGCTTTGAATAGTCTTAGCTGATGGTCACCTGTGTGTGTTTTTCTAAAGCAGCCTGCCTGGTAGGCAAATTCCAAGGCAGTGTAATGTGGTGACACTGTGCCAGCTTTCAGATGAGGCAGCCCTGAATTCAACTCTCAGCCCTTCTGCTACCTGGCTCTGGGCCCGGGTAGTCATTATAATTTCTATTTCCACATGGGTAAGATGAGGCTAATAATTTATCCTTCTAAACACAGTTGTGAGGGTTAATTGTGCTGGTTAATGTTAACAGCCTGAGAGTTTCTGATTCACAGCAGGACGGTTTCCTCCCTGTGGCATGTTCTTCTCTTTACCTGCCCATGCACATGCTTTCGCTCAGCCTCATCTCGTCCCAGCCTAGCTTTGGTCAGTGCGCCTTGTTCCATTCTTTACAAATGGTCTTTACCCCCCTGTCCCAGGGATATTGCAGATACCTATCTTCCTGAAAGACACCCACTCTTTCGTCACAGCACTTGTCACAGCTGGCAATTTCTGTTTATTTGCATAATTATGGGTTTGTCAATTCTGTGAGGGTAGGAATCAGGTCTGTTTCCCTCTTCATTGTGTCACCAGTCTCTACTTCTTGCCTGGCGCTAAGAAGGCTCAGAAAATACTTGTTGAATATATAATGGAATGAAGTGGAAAAAAACCCCAAATAATCCTAATATAAATGCTTAAATCCTAATATAGGATACTTCAAAAATCTTGTGGATAGGGTAAGCATTGCTGATTAGGTAGAATGCTGTCTTTGGAGTTAGGTAAATCTGGGTTCTGCTCTGTCAGTCAATTAAGTTTAGACAACTTAACCTCTCTGAAATTCAGTTTCTATGTCTGAAAAATGGAGCTAAGAAATTCAAACGGGTTTTTTTTGAGTATGAAGTAGGATAACAAATAAAGGCTTATTAGTGTAGGTAGTGGTATAATAAAAATGGATTTAAATACAGGCATAATATGATGTAATATAATAATAATACCATATTTAAAAAATAATATATATTAAGTAAAAATACCATCTATTTAAATAAATAAATATGCTAATAATCCCAAAATTAAAAGACAGTATTTTTATTGAAAATTCGAGATAGCATCCTGAGAATTTTACAAGGTAACTTTTAGCTTTAAAAATTACAGAGTGTTGACGATGTATGTTGCTAATTTTGGAGTAAGGATTAATAAAAAGTTGAGTTTAGTTTGGAAAGACAATTTGATTCCATTTTAAAAGATGCCTTGAGTATTGGAAAGACAAGATTATCATTACAAAACTTAGGAATGAAGAAGTACATACTTTACTACATGACCCTGCTTTTGCGATTACCGCTTATGGTTTAAAGGATTATGTATGGATGCTTGTTATTATGGATCTTTGTCAAGGATGAGTCAATTTTTAGGAGCCTTCTGTGATTCTGTCTCTTCTCTGTGTGGATGCTGATCTGCAGGAGCGATTCTAAAGTTATAATTAAGTCCAGACGATTATTAATAACAGAAAGGCTTTGTCTGAGCAAGTGGTCATAGCAAGATTCACAGCAAAGACATTAAATGCTATATGGTAAGTTTGGTGTGTTCCGACAAAAGGGTACACAGAATGGGAAAATGATGGAATAATATCCCTAATGAAAAAATTACATTGGAAAACCTTGTGCAAGAACTTGTACCGGTATGAGCAGTCTTAGTTCCAATGGAGGAGCATCCTTTAGAATTATATATACATAATTTTGCACAGTGATTATATTGTTAGACAATTACCACAGTTATTAAAGGAGTCATTACCACAGCACTATTAAGAGTCTTAAGCATTACGATTTATTATTTATTGCCATGATTTGTGGAGATAAATTAGATGTAATTTCCAGGTAATAAAACTTAAGTGGTGCAAAATCTCAAGGTTACTAGATCAGAAATGAATGGAGAAACTCCCCATCACTGACTTATGTGAGTCATTGAATGAGGTATTGTGTATCAGTACTTTCATAAGCAAAGTAGGAGAGTCAGGAGAATTTTTCCCCCTTTTATTTTTAGTTGACATGTAATAATTGTACATACTTATGGAATTTTTTATATATTTTCAAAATGCTAGAAAAAAATGGCACTTCTATTTTTTACACATCAAGCATCTTATAAAAGATTTATTTCCACCTATCCTTCTGTTTTTATTATCACTCTGTTTTACTTCAGATTTGCTTTCTTCTAGAATAGGACCTGACTTGTCACATGTATTAGTAAATTCAGTAAATGTAGTTTAAGGCGGGAAGCTGAAATAAGCTCTACTGCAAGTATCTGAGATCCTACTTTATATATTACACTTTCTAAAATTAGATTGAAATGTTTTCCAAAGGAAAATAATAATTCAAGGTTTATAGTTATGTAGTTATCAACTTGCGAACCCAATCCTGGGGCTTTACATTTTCAGATACATATGTTAAAATATATTCAACCATCTCAGGAAAGAATAAGCAAGATGTAAGAATTGTGTTTCTGTTCTTGCTATTACGGCCCTACAGTTGTGAATAATCTCTGGGTCATAGTTTCTTCTTCAATAAATTAATACTGAAACTCAATAATTTCTATTAATACAATCTCTTTTAGCTCTTAAGAAAAATATATTAATAGTTGAATTAATACTTATCACTTATTTTTTTCTTTCTACTGAAGATGTTTTTGTGGTGAAGAATTAAATGAATATTTCCTATTAAATAAGAGTATAATTTTACCAATACTTCCATATATAATACAAATGGAAGACCTAATGCTAATTAATAACCAAAACATGGAAGATGAATGAAGATAAATTATTTCATCATTTTGATTGAAATCACAAAATTTTTAAAATAATTATTTAAGGATTTTTCTAATCGCAACTACATTTACATGGAAATTTTGACTGAAACTTGGCTTGAAGGACAAAAAGAATAATGGTGGTCAACATGTACTACATGAGATATTTTAATTTGCCATTGGTTACTCATGAATATGATGGATTTCCTAACTAAGGAAGAAGAGAAAAACTGTTCTGAAATATCTTTTGTGCTTTGGTTTACAATAACATTTTAGTCTTGATCATTGCATATATATCTGTAGTATTTTTCATTTTGTGCTTTCTCTTATTTGATGTGATATAGAAGATGCATGGGTCTGGGTGCAGTGGCTCACACCTGTAATCCCAGAACTTTGGGAGGCCAAGGTGGGAGGATGGTTTGAGGCCAAGAGTTTGAGACCAGCCTGGGCAACACAGTAAGATCCCTGTCTCTACAAAAAAAAATTTTATTAAAAAAATTATCCAGGTGTGGTGGCCAGTGCTTGTAGTCCCAGTTACTTGGCAGGCTGAGCCAGGGGGATGATTTGAGCCTGGGAGTTGGAGGTTGCAGTGAGCTATGATGACGCCACTATATTCCAGTGTGGGTGACAGAGTGAGATGCTGTCTTTCTTACCAAAAAAAAAAAAAAAAAAAAAGAAGATGATGAATGGGTAAAACACTAGGATTTAAATTCTGCCAATCATGAAAATATAACTTTGAGAGTTATTTGACTTCCCTGAACTCCAATTTATTTATAAAATGAAGGAACTTGACCAAATGATGGCTGAAATTATTTCTAGCTTCATGAAGCAGTGAGCTTATTTGTTTTAATGTAACCATTTGATATTTTATATTATTTATTCACTTTTGGATCTGCTTATATGTTTGTTCCATGATAACTTTTGAAGGAGATGACTTAGTGGACATCAAAGTATTCCTTAAGTGTGCCAAAAATTTCCCAAGATTCCACTGTAGTATAGACTCTATTCTTGACTCTAAATTGAAATTGATCAATGTTTATTAAGTTTTTTGTATTCTCAAGTTAGTTTTTAGGTCAGTTTAATAATAATTTTTGAAGCACTGATATTAATATTAGTTTAGAATCAACACATTCCCTTCAAAAGTCAACTTCTTCTGAATACTGAACAACACCAACAAACCAATTTTGGGTTAATTGTATTTCTGACAAAAGGCAAATTTAATAATGTTAATAACCAAAATGTAAGTTCATGATACAGTGTTTTCCATCATGTTTCCATATGCAACATGGTAGTGTTTAAAACAGCTACCTGGCTTTGAAAAGATTGGTTTATTGGAAATCCATTTTTCCTTTACAGAAAATGATAATGATAATAAATATTTTGCTGTTCTAAATACTATAAACACATGTACTCACTTCGTTCTCACAGCAATTCCATTAGGTAATTTCTAAAAGTTTTCTGAATTTACAAATGGCAAGATTTAAGAAACTTGTATGACATCTGCAAAAAAAGCCATGGACCTACAATGCATTATAGTATAGCATGTTGAGATTAAATAAACTAATAGAATAGCTGAAGTGATTTGAATATGTGTTCTGTAATGCAAGTTAGGTTATAGGTGATGAGAATATAGGGAAATGATGTCAATACACAAATGGGCAAGTAGAGTTGGTTCCTATGTGATTTTTCCTAGTGTAGAAAAATGTTTTGAAGCATGCAGAAACAAGCTTTTATACAGTTAAAAAGTTTAGCAATATGCAGAGCTAGTGAATATTTTGTGGTTTCCAGAACCACTAAGTTTTCTCTAAAGTTAAGCTATGTCATGAAGCTGCTGTAAGTGCAGGTAAAGAAACATTGAAGCTATTTCCTTCATTTTGAGAGAAATGAAAAAAAAAGCTGCATCTTGAAAGTGATTTTTACCTTTAATCAAACAAGATTCTGTTTGAAGCAAATACATTCAAGGATCTACATTTCCAGGAAGGATCAACTGACCCAGATGCAGGATGCAAATTTCTATGGATATTTTTGCAAAGATTTTTACTAGTATTATTATTGTTTTTGTTAGTTTTCTCATAAACGTTACTATTTTTAGTGCGCAACACAGAATGCAGTCATCACAGCAGAGACTTCCTCTTTCGTTTATGGTCTCTCTCTTGCATTCTTCATGGCCTCTCAGCTCAGCTGATAAATGTCATGTTAATGAGGTTATGGTCTACTTAGGGCTTCACACTGTTCTATGATTGTGGTCCCTTCATCAGCTCTCTGATGAAATTAAGAGAAAAAAAAAGAATATAGATGTAACAGTGCAAATTACTCATCACTAATAGAAAATTATTTAATTATTTCAAAGAATTCATAACGTGAAATAGAGAAAATCTACATTGTAAGAAACATTTAGATCAAGTGCTCTTTTTTTCTATTAAAACAAATGTTAACAGTGACAACAGCTTTTTAAAATCACCAATATTGTCCCCACCATAACAAAACTATTTTTATTTTGAGATGTTATATCCAGACTTTGTTGTCTCACTCCTTCATAAATATAAACTTAAAAATAGCTGTAATTATAACATATGCATAATATTGACATCTGTGTTTTCACTTCTTCAATCATTTACTTTTCTTTGACTTACAAGGAATTTCATAATGTATCAGCAACATGATTTATAAAACCTTTCCTACTGCTTCATATTTAAATTGTTTCCATTTTTTCCCTTCAGCATAATAAATTAAACATCTTGATCCAGTTAAAATCCTTTTCTTAAAACATATGTTAAAAGAAATTTTATTGGAAAAATAAGTATTAAATTATTCATGACAGCTGATACACACACACACACACACACACACTTACACACATGTATATATATCATGCATTATGATAATACAGTAAGTCTTCATTTAACGTCAGTCCACAGGTTCTTGGAAACTGCATCTTTAGCAGCAACTATGTATAGCAGGTCCTCGAATAATGTTGTTTCCTTCAACATTGTTTCATTATAACGTCAATGAGAAAAAAAATTGGTTTGGTTATACATCATTTCACTTAAAGTAGCAATTTCCAAGAACCTATCGAAGAGATATATTACCATATTATTTTCCATGTGACTAAAAAAGTTTATAATTCCACCAGTTATATGTAAATACACCAGTCTCACCACAACTTTGTCAGCATTTCTTTGATCTTTTTATTTTTAAAATTGGTAAGAACCATAAAATAATATTTCAATATTGCTTTCTTGTCATTTTCTTACTAAATGTTGGACATATTCCTATGGAAATTGTTCATTGCCTATTTAAATTTACTATTTAATTTTTAAATGTTTTAAAATAAATTATTGATGTATAATTGACATGTATTTACAGGGTACAATTTCATAAGTTTTGACGTATACACTTGTGAAACCATCACACTTCAAGACAAGACAATGACCATATCCTCTTGAATTTCTGAAAGAGTTTGTGAAGAGTTTGCAAGTAAGCAATCTAGTTCTGGAAATTTTTTTGTGGGAAGGTTTTTAACTACAAATTCAAGTTTTGAAAATAGATATTGGGTTATTCAGATTATTTTTTTCTTTTCAAATGAGATTTGGTAGTTTGTGCCTTTCAACTTTGTCAGTTGTCAAATTTATTGGTAGAGTTGTTCATAATATCCCCTCACTAGCTTTTTAACACTTCTAGAATCTGTAGTCCTGTAACTTCTCTCATTCCTGGTGTTGGCAATTTATGTCTTCTTTCTTTTTCCATGGTCAGTCCTGCCAGAGATTTACCTATGTTATTAATCATCTCTAAGAATTAGTTTTTGGTTTCATTGATTTTTCTCTATAAATCTTCCATTTTCTGTTTCTTTGATATCTGTTCTCATCTTTATTATTTACTTTCTCCTGCTTAATTTGGATTTAACTTTTGACTTGATGCCAGACATATATTTTATCTGGTTAGATAATAGATATTTTTAATTTCTATAAATATTCTTGAGCTTTGTTTTGGACAATTACTTAGAAATGGTTTGATTCTGTTAAGACTTTCTTTTAAGCTTTGTCAGGGAGAATCAGAGCAGCCCTAACTCTAGGACTAATATTTCCTCCTACTGAGGCAATATGTTCTGAGCCCTTTACAGGAAGTCCTATAAATTTCAAGGTTTTTCTTTCTCGCTAGTAGGAACACAAACTAGTCCTGGCCTGGCATTATCTCCAAGGATTGTACCTGCTAATCCTTTCAGGTTGTTTTTTCCTGGCCTTAGGTAATTTCCTCACATATGTGTTTTGATCAGCACTTGGCTGATTACTCAGCTGAACACAGGGAACTTTCTGCAGATCCTCAGAACTAACTCACTTCTCTCTTTCCTACTATTTCGTACTCTGATCAGCAAATATAGCTGGTTGCCTTTGCCTCTTAAGACTACCAACTCTGTTTACTTGACTCAGCAATCTTTCCTGTCTGTTTCTGTTGACTTTTTGGAAGTGATTTTGCTTGCTTTTCATTCATGATTAGTGTCCTTATTTGCCTGTTTGTGTGTAATGGACACTGTATCAGCAAGATAATTTATAGAAATAATTGGTAGCTCAGGATGATTTATCTTCCTTTAGAAAAGATTTTTATGGCTTCTGCTGGGTCTCTGGGGTCACTATTAGGCTGCATAACTTGAAACTGTGCTTTGGATATGCAGTTTTCTTTCTGGTCTATTCAGATGATCTGGCTGCAGTGTGTGGCAAGGTTAGTTCCTTCTTCTCTCTTAAAATTGGCATTTGGATCTTTGGATCCCAACTGAAAGTAGGCAGTGAAGTTTAGCAGGATTACACTGTTCATCTGTCCTGGATGCTGATTTTTGTCACCCAAGACTTATGATGATGTTAAAAATGCATAAAATAAAAAGAAGCTTAGCTTTTGGTGGTAACCAGTTTATGATTGGATAACGCCCCAGAGCAAAATTTTCCCAATTGTCATGTTGGGAATTATGACAATGATAAAATCACTGGATTCACATCCTTTCCAGTGTCTTGACCTTTTAATTCTTTATCAACCAGCTATTTGATGATTTTCAGAACGATGATCTTTATAGTTCATTCAACTTCTTAGCTATGTTCAAAAGAAGAGTTTTTCTGAAACATTTAGTCCATTGATTTCAGAAATGAAAGTCATGATATTTTTCCCTTAAATGTCAAGAAGCAGTGCGTTGAAGCTATAATGTCACTGTCTTAAATGTTAAATGAAGTGTTAGTTTGAATCTTTTAAATTATTACAACATTAAATATTAAGTAGTACATTAAAATAATTGTGACAACTAAAAATGTCTCCAGAATTTGCCAAATGTTCCCCGGGGAGAAAAATCACCCCTAGTGAGAACCGTGGCTACTGGAAGCAGGATGACACTTGCCAGGCTTCACAGCCTGTGCTCATAACCATCACACTGTGCTGGCTATGTGATAAGTTCTGCCCTAGAAAGTACACTAGTTTCCACTAGCCCTCTATGTCTCACTACTTAATCCTCATTTTAGAGAAAAAAGGCTACGATTACACTGAATGATTTTTCCTTCTTCTCTGTACTTCCCCGTTTCTACACTTAAGTGATGATGTTCCCTTTTCTTAGAATTCACTTCTTTCTTGTCCTAATACCTCTGCTGTCCAGTTTAAATGCCATGTCCTTTCTGTAGCCTTTTCTTACCTCTCATGTGCATTTCTCCCTCCTCTGAATGTGGTTTCTGCCCTGAGTGTAGCAGTATCTATCTGAGGATACATCATGAAAGGTGTGAGGACAGAATTTACATCTGATTCATCTATTGTCTTCTAAAAATACAGGACAGCTCCCTGCATCCAGTAGACACTACATAAATGTTAAATGAGCAAACTATTGTTTTGTGAGGGGGGTACTGACTGTCTTTCATAAAAAGTACTTCTAGAAAGGAACTGCTTCTTTAGATCCTTTTTTGAATTTGTTATAAATTTATCACCCAAGAGTTTAACTAAATTATAAACTTCCTAAGTTACCATTTCTTTGAACTACAAATTCTTGAAGCATTATGTCCCATATGGACTAGTTACCATTTTGATTCCAGTTATTTGTCTGAAAATGAGCCACTTTCTTTCTTTTTCTTTCTGCTGATTTTTAAAAATAATTTAAGAAGTTGGGTTGTTTGCACAAAATTTGATTTTGTCTACCAATGTTGACACATTGATTAAATTTGAATCTACATGAAAAGAATCCTATAACTAATTAAAATTAAACCTGAAAATAAATGTGCTTAATTTTTGTTCAGTTTCACTTATGACTCAATTGTTTTTATGTATTATTTTATTAACCTAGAAAGAAAAGAAAGTTATAGCAATATTTCCTAAAGAATGTTCTTAAAAATAAAAATGATGTTTTAAAGGATTATATAAGTTTTGGAAAATTTATGGTATATCCTGCTCTAGGAAAGTCCTAATTCACAATAACATATTAAAAGTAGTAAGAAATCCTACAGCAAAATCAATCAGTCAATTAATTAATTATTGGTTCAGCCTCATTTAACCCAATGTTTTCAAACAGTAGAGTTTATTGGTTGAGCATGCCCTGGAGTCAGATGACCTGTTCTCCTATTCCAGCACTCCCTCTTTCTAGCTGTGTAAACTTGGGTGAATTTCCTAACTTGTTGGTTGGGAAAAATAGAGGTAATGGTAGAACTGCAGTGTTGTGAGGATTAAATGAAATAATACATACAAAGTGCTTAGAATACTGCCTGGTTTGTTGAAAACCCTCAGTGTACATTTACTGTTATAATCATGTGTATTTGACCAGGGTTTATTTATTTATTTGTTTTGGAGAAGAGCTATTGGGATCACTGTGGGATACAAATTTTGGGAAGGCTTTCTTAGAGATTTTCCTACAGTAGTCACCAGAGGAAAGTCTGCCCAGATCACTTACTTCATATCTCTGAGTACTCACCTAGAGGAAGGATAACAGGAAACATTTAGTTCCTGTATGTGGCTGGATCCAAGTTGTAACCTCAGGATTGAGGAGTTGTCATCTCCCTCCATCTATACTGAGAAGTGCAATGATTTTATGTCCAGAGGGAAGAATAAAGCATGAAGCTGAGAAAAAGAAAAGAACCCCTAATTCCCTACCCATACATGACACAGATACACACACATGCACATGAGCACACACACACAAACAGACCCACACATCAAAACACATGTGCAGACATCCATGCTTACATAAGTCTTACCCACATCCATAGAGCACTGCTAAGATGCCTAGAGGCTTTCCTGTTCCCGGTCCAGAACTCTCAAGAGTCCTGACACCTTGAGTTCTCTAAGCCATTAAATTCTCTTTTTGGCTTATTTTAGCTATGTTGATTTATCTTGTTAGTGTTTTTTCCAGAAATACCTCAATCACAAATTGTATTGTAACAAAAGAACTCGGGAAAGCCTAAAATTCTACACAAATTTCAAAAGTATATATAAAAAAATCAATATGAACTTGGGATTTATTTTAACTGGATTGGGCAAATGGTTATCAGTTTTAAAAAACTTACTCTTTATCGAGAGGCTTAGATAGAAACAGGGTACACTTATGCACCATGTTTAAAAGTTGGAAGTTAGAAATAGCTTTAATAACAAAATTAAAGATAGTGTCAACAGAAATTGTTGACATGCTTGCCTAACCTATTTTAATGAAATAGTGAATTTTGTATTTTGCTTTAAAATTTTATTAATAAACAAGTTAATGATATGGCTCATAAGGACTTGATTAAAAAATTTTAACAGATTGAAACTAATTAAATATGAGGACTCTAAGGTGAATTTTGTGAGTTAAGAAAATCACATGAATTAGGGCCAAACTGGAAATGACTTTTCCATCAAATTAAGTGATTATAAAGAAAGTATCCGTTATGAAATTATCTAGTATTTATGAATCCATAGTTGATTAATTGCAGAAAGTTTTCTGAATAATGCAGATAAAATACTATAACATAAAATCAATGTCTGCTCCTACTTTTTAGATAGAATAAAAATTTTCATCTGTATATTTCCCTTTATTAAGTAGTTCCTGGGGGCCTAGGGTGCCAAAATTGGAAGATTTTAAATTTCAGATTTATTGAAAATTATCTTATTGTGACTTCATTCACTGGAAACTTTAAACAATGATTCTACAGCTTTCTAAAATATGGGGTGAGAATTATATTAACATTCTCATTTCTAGACCTGATTGAAGATATAATCTGTTTGCTGATTGACTATTTTATAAAGTACATTTGGATGACCACCTTACATGCTGTAAAAATCCTTACAATTTACATGTAGAAATACAATTCTTAAAGGCTGAATTAATAAATTAACATTCTCCTGTAGCAGCTTAGTTTCTAAACTGACACACACACACACACACACACTCACACATACAGATAGAAATACACAGAAAAGATGCAGTTTGATTTTATAGTTATAGTTGATTTTACATTAAAAAGATCATTATTATTTTGATGCTGTTTACTTTTTCCTACCCAAGAAGTGAGGAAAAAAATTATCTTCTTAATTTATCCTTGTGGCTTAGTCTGAAGAGAAATATCTTTTAAAAATAGATATCCTAAAGTTTATTTAGTACAGAGCATAAAAATTATATGTCCGTGGAATCCACGTCCGTTCTTGGAGATTCTTCTCTTGGGTGAATCAGATCCCAGCCACTCGCTCCTCCCTCACTCCCTTCTTCCTGACATCTGCTCCTGCCTTCTATGCCATGTTCTGCCTCCCTGTTTTGATACTGTGTTTCACATATGCAGATGTATTTGCTTGTCTTTTCTGTCATATGCTAATCCCTTGCTTGTCCCTGGAATATCATTTATTGTTTGTTGCCCCAACTTGTGGAAATCGTATAATGCATTACTTTCTGGAATAAACTTTCTTTCAGCATCTAAAACTTTGTTCTACCTCTCTGGTACCTGCTTTGCTTCAGTTAGTGGAATTAATTCTAGGTCTCAGGTTTTCCTAATTTTCCCTGTATCACCACAGTGAACAAGACCATATCTAAAAGACATTTGAGGCTGGAGATGGTTTGGGTGGGGGCAGGGAGAAAGAAATAGGATCAAGAGCTTTGTTCAGAAGAATTCACTGTTATACAATATGTTTTGTACTGAATTCAGGGTTAGTATATTTTTATTCTCAACAGTCACAAATGCCGAGATATAAAATGGGCTTTTAATTTCCTGGGTCGTTTTGTATAATGTACTAGGGAAACAGTTCTGCTGTAGTTTAATGAGGGAATTGGATGGTCTTGGGTGTTTTGGTGAATAACTAATGGCACTACTATTAAAATTTTTTGTTAATCCTAACTGAGAGTCTAGGCTAGAAATCCTGAAGCAGATCAGATATCCTGACTATATAGCCTGCTGGAGTTTTCTCTCAAGAGGACTGTTGATTTCTGGGATGGGCATAGAATGTGAATCTAGATTCACTCCAGTTTGTTAGGTCCAGGCCAGTCTAGGGTGTATCACACAGTCCAATAGGAAAGGCAGGCATCAGGAAGGACTGGTCAGACTCAAGTGTCTTATGGTATTGAACCCAGGTTTATAAAGCAAAAAGCAACTGGTCTTACTTGGACCACTACTTGTCTGGGACATATAATAAATTGGCATTACAGAAAGACAGAGCTTCTATGACAAAATATATTTGAGAAATGCTAGGTTAAATCAAAGTAAACAAAGTCCTTTATTGAAGGACATCTCAGGGACTTTAATACATGAAAGGGCATTGTGAATCTCTGAAAAAGGAATATTTTGTGAAGCGTTTTTCAAATGTTTCTGACCAGTGATCCAATTTTTATTCAATGAGCACCACATAGAATGAATGTTTGGCACGAGCATAATTTGGGACTTAGATTTAAGGGACACCATTTAATGTAGTGTTCAGTCTGAATGATCATTTGCAAACATGGTCATTTACTAAAATAAATAACATATGTCAACAAATTTAATAAATGGCCAAATGGTCATACAAATGTTTTCTTGTGATTCTAAAATCACAGACTAAAAATAGCATTTGTTTGAAGTAATTATGCTTTGAATAATTAAAATCCTGAGTTTTAGGTCTGCCTGTAGCTTTTGGGCTTAATATTTAACCTTATGGTAGAATCTGGCAATTGCAGAGGGATACTGAACCTTCAAGGATAATCTATTTTGGTCTCCTTTACTAGAGTGTGTGTTGTAGGTATTTGTGTCCTTATTGGCTTCTGGGAATTGGGCTTATTTTCTTGCTGACTTGTGGCAACATATCCATTATTGAAGGTATTTCATTTTTTTAAAATGTCCTTTTTACAATGTAAGAGAGAGGGGAAATAAAAGACACGGAGGACAAAACTCCGTCACCTATCCGGAAAGGAGTTTTCAGTTTTTACCAAGCCAGTTCTATGCTCAGAAAAATTGTCAGACTGCTTACAATATGAGAAATTGTGAGTTACCACTATTACCAGCTTACTTCAGATATAATAATTCCCAAAGCAGAGTCTTCTCTTTATGGAATTTTTTGTTTCAGAGTACCTGACCACTGAGTATAGGTTATCAAAAACTCGATATTCTTCCTTTTTCTAGGAGGCATCCAGTCATGTTCTTGGACTGTTCTCTGTGTTGAAAACCACCTTCTCCCTCTGCTCAGGCATAGAGCAGTAATTTGGAGACCTGAGTTTTTAAGAAAACAATGTATGTTTGGAAGAAGATGGGTGAAGAGTGACTGGAGAAACTGAAGGAAAGATGTATTGTGAAAATGTTTGTGTTGCTTTTTAAATCAGAGCTAAGTTATTGAGTACTTACTGTGTCAGATACTTTTGTAAATAATTTATGTGCATTAACTCATTTAATCTTAACAACAATTTTATGTAAGGAGGGTGTAGTTATTATTCCTGCCTTCCATACAAGAAAACTGAGCTGAAGCGAGGTGGAATAACCTTCCCAAGACAACACAACTGGAAGTGAAAGAGCTGAGGGTTGAATGCGAGCAGTCCAGCCTCAGAACCCAGACAATTCGAGACACCGTATCACACTGCTTCTCTCAACAACAGGGGATACTGTTCATTAAAACACTTTGGAATTGGCCATGAGGGTAAATAAGATATTATGATGCTAGTTAACATTTTTTAATGATTTAGAGTTTTAACAAGATGCATTGTTTGGCTTTGCACACATGGTACATCTGCTCATAAATTTTCAATAACTTTATATCATGCTGCAGTGTAAATCAAATCAAACAAACTGAATTCAAATCAACCAACCTAGTCTAAATTTATCAATTTGAGTGTCAAACTCCCCATATTCTGACCTGTTTTTAAACCTACTTATGCCTTATCTAATACTATTCTTCATGAATGCACCACTAAAATAAGCCAGATTCATCCAATGTATCCTATTTCCAAGACTTTGTCCATATCCTCATTGGAAGGTCCAGTTGCATGTCTTGTCTGCTTGTCTGACCAAATTCTTCCTTCTAGGACTATTCCACTGCTTACTTTTTCCGTGAAAATGGTAAGCACCTTACGTGTTTTCTTGACCTTTGAACACCTCTGAAATGTTTTCCATTTGGAATATATTTTGGATCATTCTGAATATGACCCTTGAGTATAATCTTAAGGAAGCTGAGAGTTCACTGGGCAGAAAAGCTGCCTGAGTTCTGGGTGGTATGGGAGGTGTCGTGGGTGAGGAAATGTAACAGGATAATATAAAGGAGAAGCAAAGTAGAGATTAGAAAATTTGGTAGAAGTCAAATGTTAAAGGACAGTATATAACATGCTACCAAATAAAGAAATGATGCTAAAAACAATAAGGAACCAAAGAAAGATCCTAATAAGTGTGTGACTTTTTGAGAAAATTACTGGCTAATCAACACTACAGTTGTTGACTGAATGGAGCAACGGCAGTGGACTAGAAGAAAAGCTACATATTTAAGAAAGATTTTATGGCCAATTCAATGTGGGAAAAAGGAAAAGAAAGAATCAAGAATGATTTCTAAGTTTTTGACTTAAGCAACATAGTTCATAATAGTGCCATTAAGTGAATGAAAGATTAGGGAGGATTAGGTGTTGGAATCCCCTCACAGAGGACTATCCCAGTCAGTGTATCTGCAGGAAGTTAGATAGAAGTATATGGCTGAGGGAGAAGTCTATAATCATATATATACTTGGCATCTTAGCTTATTAGTAATTGTTGATTCTAGAGTCCTAAATAAAAACAATCAGGAGAGTATGTAGAATAGCAGAGAATTGGATAGATTCTCCTATTCTCCAAATCATTAATGGATACAAGCCCAAATCACTAATGGATTTAATTGTAGCCCTGAATCCATTAAAACAATGCAAGAGTAAGAAAACAAACTAGTGTATAACAGTTTACATATTTACACTGGCTGTCCTTTTTGATTTGTTATTTGCAATAAGTGTGTAATCTGGAAAATATATTTATTTCGTTTAAAGTCTTAATTCAATACATACAGAGAATCTAGATTTGCATGTAATTAAAATGAAACTTCTCAAGTGAATTATTTTGAATGTAAGCATTATAAATAACCACTACTAACTAATGTACATTCAAATCGAATTCTTTTATTTTAAATATTCACATTATGGGAATTCGTTAGGCCTGAACAGAACATCATTATTTACACAACAAAGGAATGACTTCAGTGCTAAACCAGTGAGGTACTTACACTGAATATAAGAAATGTGACTGAAGAAAGAGTTTCTTTTTACAAATACAGGCTCAAATATTTTACACATTTATTTCTGCCTTGGAATCTTAGCACAGATTGCTTAAGTCATGATTAATTGCTGAACAAAATTTCACAAAATAATAGCAATCACACCATATATGTATAAGCCCAGAAAGACATCCATGAGCAGGGATCCATGTTGTGATAGCATTTTTCAGGGAAGGATATTTCAAATGACATCTCCAGTTTAATTTGTGGAAAATACAAGTTCTCCAAATAGCTGAATATACAGATTTCCTATGGCATCTTGCCTTTCATGGCTTGTTAAAATATTTGCTTAGCTGCCATAAAGTATTATGTTATTTACAGGTTGAATCAATGAAGGTAACAATATGGTAGCAAATGAAGTACACAGATCAACATTAGCTGAATGTCACATACTTGGTAGGTGAAGTTGGCATCTACACTGCTAGGACTGGCTACTTGTCATTTGAGTTAATGCTTTACTTTCAGGATGCAGCAAGACTCAGTTGGAATAGTAGCTAGAGTCAACTTTTTTTATCATTATGCTAACTTCACTGAAGCTGTTAAAATTGAACTGAAAGGAACCAATCTATTTCTGTAAATAAATAAATAAATAGATGTATAAATAGGATTCCCACTGTTTTAATAACATAGCAAAGAATTTACCTTCCAACAGTGTAAATGCTTAAATTGGTGTTTGTAAGTCACCAAGAGCTATGTTCAATCTTTAACATATCATTATGAATGACTAATTTCATTGGGAGAAGTGGTGATTGGTCCACACATATTATCTGTTTGGAATAAGCCCTTTCAAAAGCACAACTATATTTTCTGAAAAACAAAAAAAGCAAAACAAAACAAACCCTTCACTGAATGGAATAATTTTTGTTACTTGCAAAGACTGCTGTAAATTATCAGCGTGTAAAGTCTCTTCTGTGGCCAAAATTCATATTTTTTATACACTTTAAAAATAACTTAAGTTACTAAATAAAAAGGCTAGGTTCACCTTTTTTCCCCTACCAATTATACTGATTGACTGTCTACACTGCCTGGGTGTTCTACATTATTGCCCAATTTAGTGTTGTGCAGAACTGACCTCAAGTGTTTTTTTTTCCCCCTGGCAGTAGTACTGATTTTGGCAGTGTAAAAAAAGATATACTGTTCTTGGTTATAGAAAAAGCTGCCAGAATACGGTGTTCATAGAATGGAACTGATTAAGATGATTTTTTCACATCTTCATGTTTTGTAATATTAAGTTGCTGTGCAGTAAATTGTATCATTTGCCAACAAATAATTTTATTGCCAACAAATAATTTTATTGCCAACAATAAACTCCAAGAAGAAAATTTTTGGGGAAAATTTATCACGATATGCTGCAAAGTTAGAAAAAAAGCAAAGCAGCATAGTCTATTGGCTCATTAGCACTAATAATAACATTTTCACTTTACCAAATGTTTAAAAAGGACTTTTGAAAGGACGTGAATCATGCACGCGAATTGAGACAAAGCCTCTGTGTGAGTTGGCAGTGTAAGTCCCCCCAAAAGCTGCATGATTCACCAATTGCATGCATTTTTTCACCGAATATAAACACAACCTTAATATTGTCATATAATTTCTAACACATTTCAAACATGCATTAGCTACTAAAATAAGATTTTAAAGAAAGCTGATGTTTGATATAAAATAATCATGTTTCTTTAAATGTGGAAAAATACTCTACAAAAAAATAAGTATAAAAGTGATTTCTGATCAATGTGTGATTTTTATCTATAAAAATCCAGATGACTAATTAGTGTGCTTAAAACAACCCTATAGGGTCTGCATCGCAATAATACACACACAGAAAGTTAATAGCATTAACAACTATTAGCACAATGCAATTAAATCCTTATCAGAAATAACATGAACCTATAAACTGTACATTTGGCATTAGGTTTCAGGGTATTTTTAAGGGTTTGCTTAAATATGACAATACAATAGTGCAAAATTACATTACATTAACAAAACATACAGTTATCATCCAAATAGTTTATAGATTACTGACCCCTACAAGTCACATATTGGCTAGAATTGGCACATTTTATTTCAGTGTGATAGTTTTGACCTTCCTTGAGTGTAAGTAATTTTATTCAAAATTACACTTGAACAACATAGAAAAGGTATTGGAATGTATGTGTCTATATGTGCGCTCTTGAGGGTATGAGATCAAGAAGAAGTATGTAAAGTTCCCAATTCTCATTTGTAGAACTTCGTTGCAGCTTTCTTCCTCAGCATCCCTTTAATCAGAGCTCCCAAAGAAATTACCTGTTAACTTCTTTCCCTCCCCTTTGTCATGGCTTGTGGAGCAGTGACATGTCCAAGTATAAGGGAGCAGGAAGAAAAGAAGAAAAATTCTAGAAGAGTATGTAGCAGCTCATGCCCTGTGCCAGGCTAATTAAATCAGAATTTATAATCAATAAATCAAGACTTATTAGGAGCTTCTCAGGTAATTCTAATGTACAGTCCATTACACTTGTTTACAGATGAGAAATCTGTGGCCCAGAAATTCTAGTGAATAACACAGGATATTGTGAAAACTAGAATTTGGGCTCCAATCCTTAGTTTACTGATCCTTTTCTTGTTTCTTGTTGACACTTTTCTCCTTTCTGCAGGATTGTGAACTTAAATCTAGATACAAACTTGTTACAGCTCTTTACTTTTTCCACTTAAAATCCTCTACTATAAACACATGTTGTTTTGGAATTAGAACAAGCCACATTATTACAGTGAAGAAGATTAATCTCAATAATTTCATTCAAGTAATTTTGACCATTTGCTTTTCTGCAGGCAAACATTACTTATTATCTTCTTCTCATACATGATTTAATTCTTAGGGACTCTAAAGCAATGCTATTTTTTATATTGTCATGATTACTCCATTAACCCTGACCCCTACCAAATCCAATATTTGGTGGAAAAAAAGCAAATGAAAAAATATATTGTTTTTGAAGGCTGCCATCATGACGATAGCTCCAAAGATTTGCATTTTTATTTAATGGTAAAAAGGCATCATTATTTCCACTATTTTTTTTTCCTTCTCCATTTCCAATGACACATAGCCTGTTAATCTTCCAGAGCAAGAGATTTCATTGATTTGAATGCAGTGCATCTACAAGTCGAAAGGGTTATTTTTCCCTTCTAAGTAAAATTCTGGTCTCAAAATCCTGGTATGATTGTCTTGTCCTTTGATTAATTATTTTAAAATAGTATATAAAATATTCTAGATAAGTCATCTGTTATCTAAAAAGTAGACTGCTTCCAGTTTGACATAGATGTCAGATAATCTCCCTTTGCTCAAGGGCTCTTGAAGAAGAAAACCAGTATAAGAAAATCCTGATCTCATTACAGTCTCTGGAGACGTGTATCCATCCTAGATGAGCTCTTCTCCTCTGGCAAGCTCACCTTGGACAAGGATGGCATCTTCAGGATTATCTCATTTGAGGGACTGAAGGTGGCTAATGAGGCCAATCCAAGATTGGGAGATGTGCTGTTGTAACTCTGGCACATATTTCTCACATAATGAGTAGTCCTGGGTTGTTAATTTAGACTTTGGGTACTGTTTCTGCAGAGCCTGCTTTTCTATCTCCTGCACCCTCATTAATCAAGATGGAATGCAGCTGTGCGTAGAAAGTTAACACAGTTAACATACTTTTCTGTAGAAATGGCCCTTAAAATTTTTCAGATTAAACTTATATTTGTTTTTCACAATGAAATTCCAGAAAGCTCTAATTTAACATACTTTACATATGCAACTAAATCAAAATTATTTGTTTGCCAGAGAACTCAGAAAAATAACTTAATTCAATTTTCAAAGTTTCCAATGTTGTAATTCAAATAATAAACATTTCTTATGTTCTTTAAAGGAACATAATTAGAAACTACTTAAAAACACTATTTTGAATATTATTAATTTTTTCTTACATAAAAATATAAATTTTCCTTTAGTCTACTTTTTTGTTCTAACACAGTACAGCTTAAAAATTGTGCCCATAAACAGTTGAGTTTATTCATGTCAAAACTTTATGTATTATGCAATTAGCAATTAGAATAATCTTAACCACAGTCTGGCTAAGAATTATTTTATTTCTGCACCACTAAACAAATACATTCCTATGTATTGAATTTATAACCTAACATTTAAAAGTAACTATTAGCATTTTTTTTTCCTTTTTTAGCTTTAGGAAAAGTGGATGGAGACTTGATTCTCTTCCTAACAAATCATCAGTTCTGTGTCTAAGCTAGAGGACCACCTGAAGTGATGGATTAAGTCATGTTGTTGACATTTCTAGGCCTCTTGCCTTACCATAAAATGATCTCTAAGTGTCTTCCTGCTATTCCATTCTGTGACTTGAGCTGTACCAACTGATAATAAGCTAAATTGACTATTAATTTACTGATTGCTCATGATGGGGAGGGAAAATTATGCCTGCTTGGGCTCCAGTTATTTTAAGAAATGGTGTATGTGTTTAGTAATGCAAACAATGCCTGTTCACCACTGCTGCCTGTTCCTCACACCCCTTCCATTGCTCAGTAGTACCAAAAGATGTGAATACATTCTTCCATACTATATTTTGTTTCCCTTCTCCTGAAGATTATTCCTTTGGCTTGCTTAAATTTTCAACAATTCTTATAAACTGCCCGCTTAACATCTTCAGAGTTTTAGAACTGAAATTGTAGAAATACTTCTGGATTCCTCAAAACTGTCTTTTATAAAAGTAAAAAATAATAATCAAATACTTATTACTAGTCACTTGAATATAATTTCATTTGTCCTCACCAAAAAACACATCAGGAATATGTTATCTCTATTTTACAGATGTAAAATCTGAGGCTAAGAGAAGTTGAGTAACTTGAATATAGCTAGTGAATGGCAGAGCTAGGATTCACCTCTAAACTTGTGGTCCTCAAAAATCCATGGGCTACAACTCGTTGCCATATCTCAATAGCAAATTACCTTTCTACCTATCAGGCAAGGATGTTGGAACCCAGGAAAGTGGCTTATTAAACACATGTAATATATGAGCAGATCACAGAATCATAGATTCTAATAATTTTCTGGTCCAGTCTTTCATGTTGCAAAATATAAACATCCAATTAGAACCTAGGGAAAGAATGAGAGATATTTTTTCAAGTTATATAATCTTTTCTTTTCCTAATAGTTCCTCTAGGCCAGGCCAAGAACTGCTCATGTCTTTTTTGTGGACTGGTGGTTCCAAGAGGTGGCTATATACCAGTATTGCCTGTGGAGCCTTTACAACTGTTTGCCTTCTGGGTTCTTCCTCAAACCAAATGGGTCATATCTCTGGAAGTGGGACTTGGACATCCACAATTTTAAAGCCTCTCCAGATGATTGTAATGTGTATTAAGATTTGAGAATTACTGCTACAAGCCACTCACAACTTGAAAGAACGTCTGTAGACTATAGATAACCTGCTTCAAATCATAAAATTGGTTAGTGAGTTCCATGCTCATGCATAAAATAATCAGACTTGAAGTAGAGGAATAGTTCAAAAAGGCAATACCTTGTATTATTTGAATAATAGAATAATTCCCATTTAACAAGTGGGATGCAAACTTCAAAACTGGTAGCACATCAGAACCATCTGGGGAGATTTTTAAAATAAAGATTTCAGGTCCCATATCAGACCCAGAGACTCAGAAGCTGTGCATTAACGACAATGTTTCAAACGATTCTTATGCAGCTAATCTAGGAAGTCCCAAAGACAATATTGAGAACCACTGACTTAGTATAGAATGGTGCACCAAGTATAGCAGGAACAGAATAATTTAGCAAATGTATTATAAAAAACATGGTTTTTTTTATTGGACCAATTTGAAGAGATGCCAATTGTATGGGGCAGGGCCCAGGAATCAGTATTGTTAATAAACACTTCTGATGACTGCAGGTGAGGTGACCTAGGAACCAAGAGTAACACTGAGAAAAGGTGACTGGTAATGGAGAATTTATTTTTAAATCAAAATATTTTCAAAGTAAATCAAGTGCATGAATATATATTAATCTTGAGTTTAAAAATAACTAAATTTTCTAAATGTATTCAATCTAGCATACTCAACCTATGCTATTTTGTTATCAGCTAAGGATTGCCTTATACGTTTCCACTGCCTTCCTGAACTTTTTGCATCAATAAATAGTTTAGATTATTATAATGACTTTGGATAGTACAGAAAAATCTAAAATATTTCAAAATAATTCCCAATATATGGTTGATTTTCTGTAGGCAATTACGTTTTTAGTGACTAGTGAGTTCAAAAGACACAGGTAGACAACTAAGGGGAGGGAGGAAATAAAGGAAGAAGATTAGTTAATTGAGCATTTGTTATATTCCAACTCTGCATTAGGCTCTTTCCACATATTAGTTTAAATAGTCAGTTTTATACTTTAAATGTCTACATACAGAAATAAGAGGGAAATCTGTTTGGAATATTTACTTTCAAAAAATTATTTTGAGATGGTCATTGAAATTTCATTTGCAAATTCATACATATATCAATTTAGATCTTAGACAAGAGAGTAATAGTGGTAGAAGGAGCCTTACAAACAACAAGGTCCAGAAAGGTTAAGTGGCTTTCCCAAAACTACAGTTTGTTGAGCTAACAACTCAGGGTAACATTCACATTTCTAGTTTAGCAGGCTATCTCTCATTTATGTTAACTGTTTTATAAAATGAGTTTGAATATGGATACATTCAATATGAATTACTAAGAGGGAGAACACTTTGGATAGTAGTGAAATTTATCCATGTGCAAGATGCTTCAAAATCTCTAGATGAGATATCCAGAAAAAAAATAATCTTAACTGGCTGATGTTTGCAATACAATGGAATGAAGTTAGGGAAGAAAGAAACTGTATTTCTCTCCATGGATAGTTTGGTATTAAATATCTGCCTTCACAGTGCTTGCACTTTATATTCTCCTTAAATAAAAATTTTCTTTCCTATTAGAAACCATTGATATGTTATTAATATTTGAATAGAATGTTAACATATTCCAGATCCTTTTTAATTTTTCTTGCAATGTTGTTTCTTTTGGGGCTTTAGCATGTGGTGAGACAAATATGCCTTCCTTCTGCATCCAGGCAGCAAACTGACTAATAAAATAAATATAAAATATCATCTCCAATTTGTACCAATAAGCTGATACTGTCACCACATGTAAAAAATATATTTTGCATGACCACTAATGACATTCATTTATTATTCACAAGTATTTGTTGAGACCCTCCTCTGCATTAGGAACTGTGCTTATCCTTTAGATTCTGAATTTGTTATATTTAACAGCTTGATTGTAATTTGTTAAGAAGTTCCTCTAAATGAGATCAGAGTTAAGGGAGCTCAAAAATACAATCAAGCACAAAGTCATAATATGAGGATGTAAAACTTGTTTTAGTAACATTAATTCATGCAAAAAACATTTTCTAGGTGATTACCTTAAGACTCATGGAATCTAGTTTGAAAATAGGCAGACAAAAAAATATCAGTAGTATAGTTTCCTATTCTTTTCATATTTAACCTCCAATTGGAGGCAAGAATTTAAAGGCTCAGCAAATAATTCCTAAATATTCTGTTGCTTTACACATTAAATGCTCTGAGCATTCTACACCCTCACAATAGAAAACATTTCTGTGAATTCTAGAATTATCATGTTTTTACAGTAAATATAAAAATTTGAAATGTATACTGGTTTCTCACTAGGATTTTTTTCAGTTCTACTTCATAGTATCAAATATATAGCTGTCATAATACATATGACTGTCATGTCTTTCTTTTTCAGAATGTAATACTGATGGATGTGGACAATTCAGTATGTATTCTTATTAGTAAGTCCTACAATGAGTAATATTTAATTATTTTTACTGAGGCCTACAATAATTAATATTTAAATATTCAGACCATTGAAGCTAATAGGTTTTTGATATTTTGAAATAAAACATTTTAAATGGTCTTTTCTATTTTTCTATCCACAACTTAACCCCAGGCATAATTATAAGTTTTTATAAGCAGTAAAAAGTCAATTTTGTCAAATCAGTATATCTTTTGCATGAAATATCCTCCAAAGAATTATAATCCACAGGATTTATTAAAGGAGTGGCTGAGAACCACACACTTTCTTGAGGGTTGCATTTCACTTAAATGTAGTGAAAGCCCATTTCCTTCTGCTCAACTCCTAAAATATTTAAACCAGAAAGAATGTGAACAAGTTTGATTTTTTTGTTGTATACCTTCAAAAGTAAAAGTTCTACACAGAGTATACCATTCTACAGGCCCTAAATAATACCAATAAGACTTTCACATTTATAGGAATTGAGATATATTTCTATGATAAGGAGGGAATGTGATACCAAAAAAAGTGGGATTAAGAGAGATAGGACTCTTAAATTCTAATCCTAATTACTGTCACTAGCTGTTGTGCATGTGTGTGTGTATGTATGTGTGTGAATGTGTGTCTTGAATAAGTAATATCTCTGGATCTAGTTAACTCATAAGTAGAAAGAAGAGAGTAGTTTTTCAACATTGCGATAATTCCTTCTAGCCCTAAAACTCACAAATCAATAGACACAGAACTGAAAGGTTCAGTCGAGTCATTCGTTTTTGTACTTCAAATTCAGAAAACTTATTCTTCTGGGATTTGGTAATGGGTTTTTAACGTACCAGTTAGTCAATTAGTATTGTCTTGGCTTGGATCATAGTATTAGCATATGATTACAGTCATAGTCCAAGAGAGAGTGTAAATTCATAGTCAACAATAGAGGCAACTGCCTTCAGGTCTTTCAGTTCTTTGAAATCATGAGTTGAAATCATATTGAATGCTTTTCTGCTTTCAAAGAAAGCAGGTACTTTCTAAACCTGTTCAGCAATGCATCCTCTTAAGATCCTTATACTTTTATAGGCCCAAAATGACAATGTAAATGTAAATGTATGAATTTGTCTATTTTAACAATAAAATAAATGTGGGAGGATGTCATTACTTATCTGGGAGGGCATCCACACAGACATATTATTTCTTAATGCAGCGTGGTTAGAAGGGGTAATATGGAGGGAATCTATGTTGGGTCAAATGAGTAGACTAAGTTTGCAGCTCAGAAACATGTAAAGTTGCTAAGTGATTGGGGCAATTTGCTACTTGTTTTTCATTAAATCAATAGTGACCCATATAAACTCCACTGGGAGTGCTATGTGCATAAACACAGACTCGGGCTGGAATTGAAAGGAAGCTTTCATATGTCTGCCCACTTAATTGTAAGCTCCTTTAAGGCAGTGATAGTACCTTGCCATCTTGTCTCTGTGGTATTAGGGTACTGCCTGACACTACATGCCTATTCAATTATGGCCAATGAAATGAAACTGGGGATCAAACAGTCCTACATCCAATGCAGAAACACCCCTCTGCCCAAATCCTTCCAGTGCTAGGGTAAGCTCATTCTCTCACAAGGCAGTCTGGGTTGTGGAACATCTTCTTCTTACTGAATTGAAATTTATTTCTCTCTAATTTCTATCTGGTACAGAAGATTGTGGATTTGAGTTCTGCTGATGTCAAAATGTAGTAGGACTGTTAGAATAAGTACAAATAGACCCAAATGGATAAATATTCTAATTATTTTGAGAGCTTTTTGGTCTGAATGGAATAAAGCCATTAAAGATTCTTTTGGGGAGTGCTTTCCTTGAACAATCATTAGCATTCCCTCTTTTCTTACCTACTATCTCTGCTTATATACAGTTCTCCCCTTCTCTAACCTTATAGAGGAAAATGCTGTAGGAAACTGCAAGTTAAGGGATATATTATGCAAGAATTTAGTGTAATGATAGATTTATTTGGTTTTCTGCAGCCCTGAAAACCACGGTCATATGTGCTATGTATGAATAATTACTAAAATGAAACATAAAACATCATCTCCAATTAGTACCTCTGAATTAGAATTGTCACTTCATTGAAACAAAAATTCTCCCATAACTTTCAATGCCATTTATTTATTCATTCAATAAATCTTCATTGAGATCCTACTCTGTGTTAGCATTGTGTGTTTCCTATAGATCCCCACTTTATTATATTTAATACTTTATATTCAACACCTTGATAATTTTATTTAGGTTCTCTTAATGATAGGACCTAAATCAAATGATAATGATGACTTAAGTGTTATGTCTATTTTTTGTCCATATGGTAAGACAAAACAGTTTTAGATATAGGGGCTTCAGAAAAAAAATCTTAAATTGATAAGTAATTAAAATTATTCATAAATGGTACCATTCATATTTATATTTATAGATATCATTTTTCTTTGTTATTTCAGGCAATTTTTTGTGTCATTATATCAATGAGCATTATCAGTGTCAGGAAGAGAACTGTAGAACTGTCTTAGATTTTCTTAAATGTTATTAGGATTATTTTCCAGGTATTGAAAATGACAACAAATTGGATATTTAAAAATACTTAAATAATTTAACTTGAGATCATAAGAATAAGTAGCTGCATTTGCAAGTCAGCTTAATGAAAATAAATGGGAAGTCTAATAGCTTCCTGAACAGAACAGTTCTGCTTCACATCTTTCTTATTCACTGCATGAATAATTCTGCCTTCACAAATGTGGTAAACAGGTAAAAAATAGATCAAATAGAGACAGTTATACACTTTGTTCAACTTCGAAGTCAGTGAGGTTAGAACTCAATGGCAATATGTTCTTTCTTTGTTACAGTATGCAAACTTGTAGCTAAAGATTGCAGTAGTTAGTGAAAAATCTTTCATATTTTAAGATAAGCATCTTCATCTCTGAAATAGATAAAACAGCTGATCAGTGTAGAAATAATCAAATCACAAACTTACATATGGACAACTACAAAACTGTGAATAAAAAATGTTTACAAATGATAGTGAAGAATAAATTATTTTTCAGTGCACATAATTAGGTATATACAGGATAATTTAAAACCAAATGGAATGATTGCTAATGCCGAGCTTTTAAAAATCACCACCAAAATATACATATTACCCAAGAGAGGGTGATAAAAATAAATTGTGACCCAAAAGTACAGTATTATTATGTTTCTTTTCTTATCCTCAAAACATGGAAGATAGCTCATCAAAAATTTTACCAAGTGTGCAAATGATGAAAAATTTTAATTCCAAAACCATTTCTCTAAATTACCAACAGACTTATATTCTTGATGCCTTTTCACATGATCACAAGCCAAGCATGCATGTGATTCCCAAAATCGTGGAAGATTTACGGTGAAATCCTTCCTCCAGTTAAAGTAACTAAGGTATAACTTATTGTTTTTGTCGACTTCCTTCAGATATTTTGCTAGCTCACTGGGAGAGTTATAATCTTCCACATGAATGAATGAATCTGCTGGAATATAATTCTCATAGTTTTCTCTAGATGGCCCCAGAACAACAGGTACAGAGCCAGCCAGAAAAGCATTGTAAAGCTTTTCTGTGATGTAATCTTTGTGGATTGAGTTTTCAAAGGAAAGATAAAATTTACAAGTAGATATGGTAGGAATCAAATTTTTATCATTGACATATTCTCCAAACGCTTGCCCATAGGTATGAATTTCAATGCTTTTGCTTAGCTCATTGTAATACTTTACCCTGGCATGCTCAGGGTTCCAGTTACTTACAACCCAACACACCAACTTCTCTTTGCTTGGCACTTCAAATACAAAGGGGTTGGTGCTCACTGTCAAGAAGCCATAAGGCACTTGGATATCTGAGTCACGGCGGTAAGTCAGAGTCAGATTGAACAAGTGCTCAATACCACTCTTTTGAGGAGTGTGAGTTGGCGATTCCAAATTCATCCAAATCCATTTCTGGAAAGGTGGCCTGGCCTGCTGAGGTAAATTAGTCAGATCCCAACTGATGTCTCGGTGATGGATCAAAACTGCATGAGACTTGTTGTACAGTGAACGGTCTGTTGTGAGATGGCATCCTTGGATATTGAACATTGCTTGGCAGGATGTAAGGTCAAAGGTCTGCCCAAATGGCCACACCCACACCAGAATAGTAGTTTCATTAAAATAATCAGTTTTGGTGGAGAAGAAATTTTTCATTTTCAGCACAGAACTGGCTGACTCCATTGGACTGAAGATCCAGCTGTTGGTGGGCTTGATGTAAATGAGCAGACATGCCATGAAGCAGCCAAGGATAATGCAGACGATCAAAAATGGGCGGAGAATTCCTTTGGATGTTGATGTCATAGTTTTTTTCTGTGAAACAGAGAAAGACAGAGGGGTAGGTAGGGGCAGGGATGAAAAGATAATCAATCATACATATAATTTGAGATAAACAGTGGTATATTCTAAAATATATTTAATAACAAAATCAGCTGCATTTTCTTTTTAAGTGTTTTCAAACCATTGAGAGAGATAGAACTTTCATTGAAGCCAAGAAACTGCTTTTAAAAGGAAGTTTTCCATAAACTCTTTCCTACGAATAATGATTCAGAATTTGTTCCAAATGTATCAGCATATCTTCAAGCCAAGTAACATTTTTTTCCAATGCCATTCCTACCTTTTCTATTTTTATTTGTTTGTAGAAAACTGGTACAACATAGACTGTCATCACCAAACCCATGACTAAGATTTTTAGTACTCTGAAAGCACATTAGATTAGTGAACATTTCCCAGTTGACATAACCACTTATTTACTAGCCTATTGAGACTCTATGATAACTTTGGAGTTCAGATGGAATTCAATAGAAAACCAAACTTTTCAAAGGAAAAAGTTATGTTTTTGTTGCTTGGTATAGGTTTATATTTATCTTCATTGTTTACAAATATATCAGGATAATCATCTGGTAAAAAATGGCAACTCTTGATTTGATATCTTTTTTTAAAATAAGTACCTTGATGTAAATTTTGATAAATTTAAAAACCTCATTGTTTTATTTTTTATTCACATATTTTTTCTTACCATTCTCTTTGTTTACTTTTAATAATCTGTCAGTACATCCAATACCTACCAAGATGTAAAAATCAAATGTTCTATTGGCATTACAAGAACATTCTTACTTATGTGTTCTTATTTATGTGGTATTGGGGCTTTAAAAATAAGTTTTTCTTTGTATTAAAATTATATTAGTATTATAGCATTGAAATAAATGGATTCTCAAAAGAGTTATATTTCATGGAGAACAATTTTGATCTCATGAATTTTAGCAGATTATAGCTAAAAAGATGAGCAAGGCTTTTATTTTTAAAGCATCTTCAGGGTTTTCCTCTTTGACATTCATGCCTCTTTATGAATATGAACACAAAGAACACAAATATATTTGTGAAACTGTTTCGTGATCAAATTCCTACTGATCCTCTCAAACTCATATCGTTCTTCTCACCAAAATAATAGGGCCTATCAATTTCAAATTCATTAAAGTATTTCAAAATCTTGATAAAACTAGTGTAGAAACATTAGATGTTTCCTCCCAGAAAAAGGGAGAAATTGTCCTTCATTTAATTACCTAAATTTATGTGAACATTCAAAAAATAATATTCTTTTGCTATATAGTTTTTCTTAAAGCATATGACATTCTCTGAGTTGTAAAGCTTGATTGTGAGTCCAAAGATTTAGGACATTGCATGCTAGAGCACTCCAGAACTGAAATATTGGAATCAGAGACTGCAACTTAACTGTAGCTATTCAGCCCTGCAGTCAATAACAAAAGGAAAACAAAAAAAGTACATATCAAATCTGCCTGGGAATTAAACTATAAATTAATCCTTGGACTACAGAGAAAATCAGGAAGGAATTAAGAAGGAATCTCAATTATTTAGAATTAAATGGTATTGAAGGCACTTCGTGCCAAATTTTGTAGTATGTTAAAATAGTACTTAGAAGGAAATTTACAGGCTTGCACATTCTTCAGGAAATGAATTAATCAATTGGTCAATTCAAGAATCTCGACAAAAAACAATGGCACAGAGCTAAAGAAATAAGGAAAAAAATTAAGGAAAAGAAATTTGAGATGATTAATAATGTCACAAGCTTTGAAAATATTAACACAAACTTCAGGCAAGGGTAATAAAGAAAAAAGATAAATTCAAATTTAATAGCAAAAATGATAAATAATTGTTGTTTTAACATAGATAAAAATTAGAAACAACTATTGAGAAATTTTATGCTAATAAATTTGAAAGACAATTAAATAAATGGTTGTAATTTTACATAAATAGAGAAATACCAATGTTGGCACAAGAAGAAACAAATTCTGATTAAACAAATAAAAGTTAAAGAAATGGAATTCATAAACAACAACAGCTAAAAACAAACACTAGATGATTTTTCAGGAGTGATATCAGTAAGTCAATGAATAAGGAATAGTACCCCACTTTTTTTAAAAAAAACAAATCATTCTAGAAGATAGAAAATAAGGAATGAAGCTTACCTCATTTTATGAGGCCAATTATAATCTTGTTACCCATACAATATACAGAAAGTTTTTTTTAAAAGTCAATAGCAATGATGAGTACAGATGCAAAAATACAAAAATTGAGTAATAAAGAGTATTGGAAATATATTTTGATTTGATTCAAGAGTAAGTTTTTGGGAGTTTAGTCACATTTGATCCCACCTTATAAATTTAACTAATTGGGCAATCTCTCAATTCTGTCTAGACTTTTGGATTTACAGACTGACAAAACTTATTGGAAGGGTTTCCTTTTCATCAGAACAACATTAACCTTTGATATGCATGGGTATAAGGTTGTCTGAGTACTGCAGTGCTTTCTTTCTATGAGACCAATGTTTAATGGTTTTTAGAAACACTCTAATTGAAAGTTTCCTTAAATCCTTTTAAAATTGAAATGCAATGGCAAAACCTATCTAAATAAATGATGTCAGTTCAATACAATCAGGTTACAACTATAAGAGCCACCATTTAATAAATGCTCACTCTCTGCCAGGCTTTGTGCCAAACACTTTACACACATCATTTCCTTCAATCCTCCTAGAACCCCTATGAAGGAAATCTTTACCCGCTCCTTCACAGATGAGAAAATTGAAGGCCGGAGATATAAGTAACTAGCTTAACCATTGGGTCATGCTCTCTCTTGTCTTCTATAATCTTCTTTGAACAAATAATACAAACATCAATAATCCATTTGCATTAGGTACCTCAAGTTTTGTTGTTTTGATTTTCCTGGTGTCTGCCCTTGACTCTATAATTAAGGACTATTTACCCATGAGTTAAATTTGGGTCAATTTCTCTTAACAAGAAAAATACCTGACACTCACATGGCACTTACTAGTGCTAAACACTGGTCTAAGCACTTATATTAACTCATATATATGTACACACACACACACACACACACACACACACATATATATATATACATAAACACATGTATTATCTCATATTCCCAAAGAAACTGAGGCCCAAAATGGTTAAGAAACTTGTGCAAAGTCACACAGTTATTAAGTGGCAGAGCACACTTTTAAACCCAGGCTATCTGGCTCCAGAGTTTAGGCATTTGATGACATTTTAGAACACTGATTCCCCAGGTTGCAGCCACATTATGCAATTATCTTGGTGATACCAGAATGTAAACTCCATGAGGAGTTTTCTTCATTGATGTATCCTCATCACCCGAATATAGTAGGTGCTTAATAATGCTATATGTTATACAAATGAATGGGTGAATTTCTGAGTCTCATCTGTGTACAAGGCACTATGCTTGGTAGGTGACCAGATATACAAAAATGAACAAAATGTGAATGAATGAATATGTACTTAGTTGCTTTCTCTGTGCATTTAAAACATAAGCCGCTATGGAATAACTGCCATTAAAATGGACATGTGGGTAATCCTACCACTAGAGAAAAATCTCCCAGTTTTGCCACTCTGTTGTGTCTCAAATTTGGCATTTACCCAGAACATTTGAGTCCCATGCCTCTTTTCTTAGCCAAATGAGGAAGAATCGGTCACTAGGCAAAAACAATGTTCCTTCTACTGTGTGATTTTCAGTTTTCCTGCTTTCTGGACATTTTGTATTACTTGAGTTTCTTCTTCTTAACTCTCTGCATGCCCTCTCCCCTCAATTTTTCACTGCTTTCAGGGTCAATTACTAAATAACAGAGGCAGTTACTCAGTAACCCCTGCTTTGTACAGAACTGTCAGAAAAGTTTGCCTCTTAGGACCAAATTGACACCCCTTGACAGGAACCTTTCTACCTATTCCTCATAACTAAAATTCAGTTGGATACTCAACATGTCTTGAACTATTAATCAATATAACTTATTTTTAAAACACCTGCAGCAGTGTTTTAGCTCTCACCAGAGACGGCAATAAATTTATAGCATAAAGCAAGTTGTAAGTGTAAATAGGATAATTAAACCTTTTCAATTTTTTTACTAGTTTCAAGTACTATGAGATAATGTAATTTAAAGACTTTTCTATTAAAAATAACAGAATCTTACTGCTT
This sequence comes from Daubentonia madagascariensis, assembly GCA_023783475.1. Lineage (NCBI taxonomy): Eukaryota > Metazoa > Chordata > Mammalia > Primates > Daubentoniidae > Daubentonia > Daubentonia madagascariensis. The sequence continues at coordinate 42,135,288 of JAKFHU010002080.1, read as the reverse complement.
GATAAGACTTGATATGCATATGATTCAGTTTTTCATTAAGAGATTACTGCTAATCATTCTTTAAGAATGCTCTACAGAATGTTAAAGATTGGAAGAGAACTTGATATAGAAAAAGGTTAGAGTTGTGATTCTCAAACCACAGATACATGTCAAGATATTAGGGAGAAAAATGTGAAACTAAGGAGAACAGGAGGCTTCTTCAAGGAAGAGGAAGAAGTAATACTATTTTAAGTTTTGTTTTTTGAGGGAGGAGGGTATTGAATCCTTATTTTAAATGGAAAGAACAGGAGCATACCATAGAATAGAAGTTATTACTTGCCTAAAACTTGAAGATGAAACTTGCCACTTAGGGCGTTATTCTACATTGCAGCCACTTACCTATCTCTTCTACTGACCTCCCCTGTCTCACATAGGAAGGCAGAGGGGTTAGAAGAGATTTTCTCTTATGCCACTGGGAGTACTTGGGTCAACATATTTGATAATCACTGTGTAGTACACTTACTCTCTATTTTTTTTTAGGTGCATGCTAAAACCATTCCTAATAAGACTTTTTTTAATCACTGGTGAAGATATGTAAAAGACACAGACCATTTGAACAGAACTTTGGATCAAGTTGGGGATCATCAGATCAACTCATATCAACTCCAAAGACCAGAAATGAATCACTGACAAATTGAAGGGTGTATTAGAGTTAGTGAAGGCCTCAGAAGCTGCCTTCGAAACAAAGTTTCCCTCTGACTTTCTCCTGTCCTCCTATCTTTTGGCCCTCATTCTTCTCTGAGGCAAGCCATAGAAACTAGAATTCTTCTTCCCCAAGGCAGTCATAGACACAAGAACCCCTTTTGCCAAAACCCAGCCATAAAACCCAAACATATTACTCTAATTTTCCCCTGCCTTTCTGTGTAAGAACTTGTAAAAAATTTTCTGACCTACCTTGTTTGATTGTAGGTCATAAGACCTCCATTCCAGAGAGAGTCCTGCCCCGTACCAGAAGGAAGGAATGCTACAGAGAGGCCAAGAAGAATCTAAACAGGCAGGTCTTGCTGGGTTTCCCACTCAGTCTACTAGCATTAGATCATACCTTTTTTGTCCAGTCATATTTCTGTGTGGCTGCCCATTCTTCACCAAACCTCAGCATAAAAATGGATAGTTTTTCCTGTATCTTTTGGGTCTTCATTCTGATAATTCCTGTGTCACATGAAACTATGATCAAATAAATTTGTTATGCTTTTCTCTTGTTAACCTGCCTTTGTTATAGGGATGTTTCCTCCCCCTTATTGTGTGGAGGAAAAGAATCACCTCCTTTCCGTTCCTACACTGGCAATCACTCTCCTTTCTTCTGATAATAGCACACCAGTTTCCTATTGAAATATTACTTCTCCTCTCTGTACAATCTTTGTGTCTACACAGTAAGATATCTCCCCCTTCCCTAACCAGTGTTGAGTAGGGAATCCAGGTCATTCAAACTCTCTCTGGGACTTTAAAACTTGAGTGGAAGGGCCAAGGGTGAAAAATGTTGGAGCTAATTAATCACAGTGGGTTCTCTGAGAAGATAATTATGTAAACTCTGCTAACAGGGTCTATAGAGCTGCAGTGCATCGCACCTTTCTGGGCTTGGTTCTTTAGGTATTCCTTCAGTTTTAAGAACTACTCCATAACCTTCCAATAACTAATTATATTAGTTATAATTGGTTTTATTGTTTGAAACAAAAACAAAAAACAAACACCAACCAAAAAAAGCAGAAAATCCAACTGATATTCTCTTCTTCTTTTTCTCCCCTCTTCCCAAGATCTAAAGTATGTTACTTGAATCCTTCAAAATATGTCCATATTTATTTGGATTTTCAAAAAACCAGCCAACCAACCAAACAAACAAACACTGTATATAAATTCTCAAAACGTCAAACAAACCTTTTTACTTTATGTAACCCATTGACTCTACTCAGTTTAGGTATTTGGTGGTGTTGTCTCTCAAATTTTAGTGATCTGTTTAGACAGGTTCAAAGAATAATATATTCGTCATATAATCATTATGATCTGCAGTATCATTATAGTACTGTGAGATTCTGCAAAAGTCTTCTGAATACTACATTGAATGTTCATAATTTAAATTTGCCTAGCTTTTTAAAATTTTTTTGGTTGTGTCTTTGTTATTGTTTTATTTTGCTTTCATTCTTCCCTATGATTTTTATGCTAAGAACAGTTACAGGATTAAAAACAAAGCTCTATACTTTCACTATTGTTATATATACCAAATTATATTTTGCCTTTGAAGTATTGTAAAAACTTTATATATCCATCACCTCACTTTCAAAGATTCCTTTGAAACTTCAAATTCCGTTTAACTTCTCTCATGGGCATTCCTGCTCTAAGTTCCCACAATTTTCCCCATTAGATTCTGAGCCAAATGCTCCTGCCTTCGGGAGAAATGCCATTTTCTTTTTGGCAAGAAGACACTGGTTGGTCTCTGGAATGCTATTAAATTTGTGTTTCTGAACCTTTCTCAAAGATCTTTAGATATAATATCTGGTATTTCCAAGCATAAGCCTGTTCTATTTCTTCAAACCCTGAGGAAGTTGCCACCAAATGATACCAATTCTGACCAGCAATCCTTTTCCTGAATATTCCTTGGAACATTCTCTAGCACATACTAACAATTACCTGACTTATTTCTGCAGTGGTTTCATCTTTGGACAGCCTAATGAATGTCTTTTTTTTTCCTTCTTTTGCTTTCATTTGTGTCTCAGACATTTGTTTCCACTGGCGAGGGAGCTGCCAACTGCCACTTTTCCTGCACTGAAAATTCCTTTATTTTGGACACTTTATACATTCACTGTCTTTGAAATTTTCTTTTCTATTGAGAGATTAGCTTTGCTTAGTGTGATCTTTCATCTGCTCTCTCTCCTCCTACTCAATCGCTAGTTTTTAATTGCTGTCTTTATTCACATTAGAAGCTCTATTTACTGGCTTTAGCTGCAACTAGAACCATCAGATTTGACTCTGAGCCCAAGTGTAATCTGGCTCATGTTCCGCCTGCCCATAGGAAATGCCACAGATAGAGCTAGGGGGTGCCTTTCTGGCATTTTACCAGAACATACTTTCTGGCACCCCTTGAGTTCAGTAATCTTTCATAACTTGGCTGTCAGCACCAGCACTTTCTGTGCTTATAGTCAAGTTTCAGCCCATAGAACCTAGCCAATGAAGCCCAAGGGAACCTTTAAAATAAAAATCCAAAACTCTCATTTTGGGCAGATATATTACTATCTTTTCTGACTTCAGACATGAGAATGCTTTCCTTCTAGGTTACAAGGGAGAGCAACTCCCCACTGGATTCTCCTTGACATCTCCCTGTCCTTCATATCCATAACCAAGCTAGCACTGAATCCTGACAATTTTACCTCCTAAATATCCCTTATGTTAGTAGACTTCCCTCTATTTCCCTAAATCAAATGTCTACCATCTCTTGTATGGAATTCTGACATTGCCTTCTAAGTGGTCCACTTGGCACTCACTTTCAAGCCTTTCAATTTGTTCACAGTACACTAGACCAGTGGTCCTCAAAGTGTGGCCCACAGAGCAGCAGCATCACATTAGCATCACCTGGGATTCTGTTAGAAATGCACATTCTCTTACCCTAACCCAGATATATGGAATCAGAAACTTTGGGGTGAGGCCCAGCAACATGTTTTAAAGAGCTTTCCAAGTGATTCTGATGTACAGTAAAATTCAAGAATCCCTGCAATAGTGTGATGTTTCAAACCACGGATCATGTGCTACCCTTCTGTTTAAGGCCAACTAATGAATTCCAAATTGCTTTTAAGATAAAATTTAAAAAACAGTCCTGGATGATGGGGACACTGCCTCTGTTTCCAGCTTCAGTGCATGCCACTTTTGCATTTCCTGCATCATTATGCTTATCCTTCTTGCATGGGGTCACTGCGCCAGCTTTTGCCTTTCCCTGGAAGAGTTTCTCTCTTCTTTTTACTGATTTACTCATTTTCACTTTTCAGCTCTCATCTCTACTGGCAGTTGCTTATGGAAGAATTCCTGACAACCTCTTAACCTTCCCCTGACACACTAAATCAAAGCCCCTAAGTACATGTTTCATAGTATCATGTGTCATTTTGCACAGAATTTGCCACAGTAGCAAGTTTACTTGATTTGTGTGAGTATGTGATTAATGTGGTTGCCTCTGTTCAACTGCAGGTAGGCTCATAAGGCAGAGATTTGGTGCTTTTACTTAGATTTCAACCCTTAGTACCTAAATCATACCTGGCATATTCTTGCCTTCAAGATATGTTTCATGAGTGACCAAAGACCTAACGATGATTTAGAATTTATAATGTTCAAGGCACCAGGATAAGACTCTCATATAAATTTCACCACTTAATCTTCAGGAAAAATATATTTCTTTTTGTTCATTAACCAAATATGTGTGTGTGTGTGTGTGTATCCCCTCCTATGTGCCAAGCATAGTTCTAAGCACTTTACTAATACTAAAAACTTTAAATCTCAAAACAACCAGATGAACTATACAATTATATCTATTTTTACAGATGAGGAAACTGATGTGCATTTATTTGCCTAAGGTCACACACTAAGTGGTCACTCAAGATTTGGACACTGGTGGCTTGACTCCAAAATGTGTTGCTTTAAAAATATATGTAGATAATTGAGATTCCAGTTTCCAATTGCAAAGACTTCTATGAATTATGGGAATGAAAATTTATTTTATGACATATTACTCTGGAGTCATTGTTCATTAGAACAAACTAGATTCACCAATGTTTCCCTCTCTGCTCTCATTCTGGAAAACAATGGCCAAGAACAGTGGCCTCCTGCCTGCAAGCTAGTATAGAAAGGAATCAGAGCAGTGAAGGAGTCTAGCTTTGTTTTATTATTGCGGTGTTTATAAAGCAACTCAAGGAACACCAAGGATTAATGATGCATTAATTGCTGATCCAAGGGCTGGATGACACTTATACCCCCATGCTAGTCACATTCTCTTTCAGATGAATTCCTTACGTGCTGCTTTGTTGAGTCAGCTTTGAAAATTAACTAACCTCAAAGAGCCAGGTTGCCTAAAAACAATAAGGGTAGATAAAAGGAAGCATTTAAGTAAAAATTACAATTATGTTCCACAGTTTTCCACACAATATGTATCATCAGTTAATATTTTTAAAGAATTTACTATACTACTACTTAAAGCAGAGTAAATAATTCCCTCTCTAAAAATTTTTATAGTCCAAGTTCCCTGGATCTCACTAGACTACTGTACAAGGTCACATATTTTAATGACCATATTGTGATGGTTTAATCTCTTATTGGTCTTAACACCAGAAATTTCTCTTCTTCAAATTGTCCCCCGGTTGTTTCTGTGAAAGACCAAGAAGGTACCCCAAACCCTTCTGGCAGTTACGGTCCCCACACACCCTGCTAGTCCTTCATAATTTGTCTATCACTACTCTGAAAATCCACTTGGTGCAACCTCACTTCTACTCCTACCCACTGAATGTGTGGGCCTAGAATCTGAAAATAGTCTGTTCCTTGACCTCTAAACCCTGGTAGCCAGGGTTTCTGGGTTTATGTTGCAGTTGAAAAACTGGCTAGCTGAATCAAACTTTGTTGCTGAAGACAAAGCAGCTTTGAATTCACTGAGACGTTCACAACATCTCTCTCAGAGCATTTCCCTTAATTTCTGGCCTGCTAACACTAGAATCTTTAGTCTAGTTTACAGGACGAGGCAGTGAATTGATGGGAAATCAACTGGCTCTTTCCTACACCATTTTCTCTAACATAATATTCTTGCTCTTCTAGTTTGTAGTCTGTGATAGTTAATTTTATATGTTACCTTGATCAGGCCACTGGATACCCAGATAGATGGTTAAACATTATTTCTGGGTGTATCTGTGAGGGTGTTTCTAAAAGAGATTAGCACTGGAATTGGTGGACTGAGAAAAGCAGGTGGCCCTCCCTAACATGGGTAGACATCATCCAATCCCTTGAGGTCCTGAATAGAGCAGAAAGGAGCAGAAAGGATGAATCCTGCTGTCTGCCTGACTGACTGAGCTGGAACATGGATCTTCAGTCCTCAGTGCTTCTTGTCCTCAAGGCTTCAGACCTAGACTGAAATCCACACCATTGGCTCTCTGACACTCAGGCCTTCAAATTACACCACTAACTCTCCTGGGTCTCCAGCTTGCAGATGACAAATTGTGAGACTTTTCAGTCTCCATAATCATGTAAGTCAATACCTTATAATAAATTTCTTTCCATGTATATACCTTATAATAAATCTCTTTAATATACATAAAATTGCTTTTATATATATTCTGTATATATAATCTCTTTCCTATAGGTTCTTTTCTTTCTGGGGAACTCTAATACACAGTTATGAAACAAACACCATCATGCATATCAAAGGTTGTTAACAGATACCAAGAAGAAGGCTACAGGAGTGAAAGAGAGAACATCTACCTATAGAGGTAAACACTGTATTAGATGGGGCATTGCCATGGCAACAGTTTCTGGATCAGATCAAATTTTGCAGGCTGATCATCTTTTGAACTCATGTGAAACTAATTAGCGCCAGCTTTACTAGGATTAAATAAAAACATATCGCTGTAGTTAATGAGGAGCTTCTGAAACTTCAAGTTCAATTTACAATAAGAAAATAAACTAGTAAGAATTAAAATAGAAAGAATAAGGCACAAAGAAGTCAACACCCTAAGAGATAATATATAAAAGTGTAGCTAAAGAGATTTTAGGAAAAAAGCAAGTTTAATCAACTTGCAGCTGAGTAATCCAAAAATGAACTAATTAACATACTTAAAAGAAGATGTTATGAAGAGAAAGGTGGAAAAGCAGAGTTTAGAAGTACAAAATCCAAGGGTCAGAAACCGTTAATCTTAGAGAGAAAAATACCTCAAACCTTGGAGAAGAGGGCTTTTCTTGTATCAGGAAATTCATTTGGCTCCATTGTCTTCTTTCTCCATAGCTTAAATGAAACATCCTCAAGGACCACCTAATCTTCTTGCCCTGACTTTGTTCCTAATAAACAATCTTTTGAATATTCAGTTTACCAAGGAGTTAAATACTCGAATAAGGTGCCATATTTTGTGAATATAATAGAGAAAATGGAGGCCACCAAAAGAGAACACATCAAAAGAGAACGTTCTTGTTTCCTTCCCTCCCACCACAGTGGAAAAGACATCTGTTCTCACATCTAATGCTGATCCCTCATTAAATTCTGGAATCTAATTGAGCAAAGTGACTTCATTCCATAGATCATCCTTCATTTTTCCTACATCTTCCATTTCCATATTTCTACTGGTTGCTTTCTATCAGAATTTAAATAAAATCACAATTCTCTTATCTTCTATTTAAGAACCTCCATCCTCCCGAACAGTGCTCCTCTGTTTTCTCTGTCTTCATAAATGGGTACATTTTCTATATATCTGCCTCAGGCTCCAACAGGAAATCATTATTTCTTTCTTCATCTCCCTTAACTCACCATCTAGTCAATTACTACATTTAGTCAATTGAAATGCTGTAGTATTTATTAAATCTCACTGCCTTTCTCCATCTTATTGTCACTTCATTGTTTAGACCTATATGCCTCATTTCCTAGATTATTGTGATGAACCACTCACTGACATAACTGATGTTGGTGTTTTGCTCTCCTCCAATGCATGTTAAACACCGTGGATTGAACGTTCTTTTCATTTTCCTTTCATTGCCTCTCTTTAAAAATAAATGACTGTAAAAGTAACGTTGGGGAGGAAGGAGTTAGAGCAGCTAGCCTGCGACCCCCCCTGACTACCAGGGAGATGCTGCTGGGTAGTCGGAGGGAGGGGAGGTGACCTGGTCTAATCTTCTTGTAAACATAATAACTGGATTCCCAGGACAACAGACTAAGAATATTTGCTGGAAGGAGAATTCTTATCTATGAAATACTTTGAAAAAGATGTTCTTGGTTTAGGGTTGATTACTGTAAACAAACCTAAGCTCTGATGGATTGCTGAGGCATGGCTTACTAGAGAATGTCACATCAGCTATACAACTATCCCAAGTGTAAAATAGACATGCTTTATAACTTAAATGCTCCCCACTGTGTGAGGTGACATTGGGGACTTCTATTGCTCTGAACCAGAGACTATGTGTCTGATGCGAAAGGAGGGTATTGGAGGCCAGTAGGATGTTTCAGACCTCTCCTTGCCTCTTCATTGATTACATCTTTAAACTGTTGGTAAAGCTTGATACTGGGCACAATCTCTTACTGAAGTGAGTCCAATATGACAATCTGATCTTTTGTATTAGCTTAATGTTTATTGTATACAATTGTGAACACATACACACATAAGTAAATATAAAGTAGTCTACAATGCAGCTCACAGAATTAATAACAGTATTTTGTGTCTTTCTTTCTAGTCTTTACTGTATAAATCTATTTAGTTATCTTAACTATTTACCTATTTAGTTTCTTTTTTTTTTTTTTTTGGAGACAGAGTCTCATTCTATCTCCCCAGCTAGAGGGCAGTGGCATCATCATAGCTCACTGCAACCTCAAATTCCTGGGCTCAAGCCATTTTCCTGCCTCAGTCTCCCAAGTAGCTGGGACTACAGGCTTGCACTATCACGCCTGGCTAATTTTTTTCTATTTTTGACAGAGACAGGGTCTCGCTCTTCCTCAGGATGGTCTCAAACTCCTGACCTCAAGGGATCCTCCTGCCTTGGCCTTCCAGACTGCTAGGATTACATGTGTGAGCCACTGTGCCTGGCCTGTATCTAGTTTCAATTACCAACTGTGTATGCTACGTTTTAAAACAATAGTGAGAACCAACAGATAAAGATATTTTTTTCTCCTGCATTTTTTAACTTAATATTAAGTTGTGGGCATTTGCTTAAGTCACCAAGAAAAAACTTTATTTTTTTCACAATAGCCAAGATATAGAATCAACCTAAGTGTCCATCAACAGATGAATAGATAAAGTAAGTGTGTGTGGGGGTGTGGGGGTGTGGGGGTGTGTGTATATAAAATGTAACACTATTTAGCAATTAAAAAAACCAAAATTCTGTCATTCTCGGCAACATAGATGGGCTTGGAGGACAGTAAGTTAAGTGAAATAAGCCAGGCATAGAAAGATAAATATTGCATGTTCCTACTCATCTGTAGAAGCTAAAAAAGTTGATCTCATAGAAGTGGGGAGTAGAATAGTGGTTACTAGAGGCTGGGGGAGGATAAGGGGATCACCAAAGTTTGGTTAACAGATACAAAAGTATACATGTATTGAAATATCATACTGTACTCTGTCAATATGTACAATTATGTGTCAATAATAATAATAAAAGCAAAAAAAGAGAAAAACTTGATTTTTAATGGGTGGATAACATTTCACAGTATGAATATACTACAACTAATTTAACCAATCACCAATTGTTGGCCATAAATATTGTTTTCATTTTTTTCCTAATGTAAATATCATTAAAATATGCCATTTATACATGAATCTACAACTACAATTCTGATTATCTTGTTAGGATTGATTTAGAGAAGGGAGAAAACTAGATGAAAATTCATGAACAATTTTAATGATGAGGACTTATATCTTTTCTTAAAGGTGAGAGAGCTTCTCTTATCAAGTCTAGACTTACTGAGTATTATCTTTTATGATCTATGCACCTTTTTTGCATTTGATAAGAGGTATATGATTTGCTAAGTTTTCATTTAATTCACTGTTCTTTGCTTACTAGTGAAGTAAGCTGATATTTATTATCTATTCATATTTATTTATAAATGGGTTGCCCATTTGTCTACTTCCCAAATTGCTTTTACTGTTTAACTTGCTGAATTGAAGGAACTTTTTATTAGTTATATTTACCAATGATACTATCCCTTCAATTTCATATTTGTTTCAGAGTTTTTGGTAAATTGTCTTTTGATTTTGCTTTAGTATTTATGGTATCCAAAAGTTGTTAAATTTTATGTAGTAAAGCATTTTATTTGCCTTTTGCTTCTCTTTGTATTTAGACTTAGAAAATATCTCATAACTAAAGATCAGTCAAATCAATGTTATTTGAACTTTTAATTATAGTTGAGCTATATTTTATATTATATTGGGCTTTTTAATTCCTTGGAATCATTTTCATACTTAATATATAGTGATGAACACCATTACATATTTTTCAAATACCTAGCCAATTCTTCCCAGCAATATTTATGGTATAATTTTTCCCTTGCACATTGTTTTATTATGTTTTATTTATCACTTTCCTGTTTGTATCTAAGTTGATTTTAGGGGTGTCTATTCTATTGCATTTATCTTTCTATTGATTATAGTGTTATAACATGTTTTAAATTATTTACATTAATTTACACTCTCATAATTATTTTCTTCCATAGCATATAACCTATTTATACTTCCAGATAACTTTAGAATTATTTTTGTAAAGTGCATTCTTGGAAAAAAAAAACTGGGTTAGTATTTTGAACAAATATTTAATTGTTTTTATTTAAATGATTTGAAAAAAATGACATGCCAAAAGTGGTTCTTCTCAATGAAAACATACTATGTTGTTCCATTGAAATTGTTCCTGTCTCTGAGCAAATGTTGGTGGTTTTCGCCCTATAGAATATTTTTTTCCTGAAGTATTTCATGTTTTTTGTCCTTGTTACTGCTGTGTACAGCATATTTTCCTCCTTTTACCTACTGGTTAATGTCTGAAATATAATAAATCTGATAATTTTAAAATTTTATATTTTCAGTTTACAGAACTCTTATTAATTTTAAGAATTTCGGGCTGGTTTTAGTGAGTCTTCAAGTAATATATGCATAAGCTTTGTAAATAAGTTTTTCTTTACAATTTCCACTGGGTAAAACTTATTTGTTTTTTGGCTTAGAATTTCTGGTATAATATTAAATAAAAATGACAAATGACATTCTTGAGACATTTCATTTGTAAGAACGGTGTCACATTTGGCCATTTTATAATATAGACATGATTCTCATATTAAGGAAATTACTTTCTAGTCCACCTTTAAATCAAATACTGCTTCTATTTTTTAATTCCATTTAATTAATTGCTTTTAAATCAACTAAAAGTACCTTATAATTTTTCTTATTAGGTCTTTGATGTGTTATCATACCAATAGATTTCCTTATTTAAATCTTCTTAAATTATGGACATAACACTATTTTTCTGTACATATTACTGCAGACATTCATTTATGTAGTTTTGCACACATTCCCAGAATTATTTTTGTTATGGGGACCCTCTTAATTAAGTATTAGTATTAATGCCAGGATATCTACACAAAGAGTTAGATGAACTAATACAGGAATTGCACCGTAGTAGCAAATTGGAAGTGCAAAATAACTACTAACTATTGTTAATTAATATTCATTTTATGTATCAGGTAATATTATTGAGAAGCTTTTGTAGCATGAAGATTCTTTCCCTGAGAGTTTAAAACCAACTCTGGCCTGGTCCTCCCTTCCACCACCCCACACTTTTAAGTTATTTGATTACATTTCCAATTTCTTTTATCTATGTTTTGATTTTTTTCTATTAGTTGAGTTACTTTTGATCATTTATCTTTTCTCAGAATTGTCCATGCATCGAGATTTTCAAATATATTAATATTTCATGGCATATAGTATTTTTAAAAAATAACAACAAAAGCAACAACAATGATAAACTCCTTTGATTTTGTTCTTATGTCACTTCCCCTGGATCTAACTTTGTTTATTTCTCCTTAAATACATCAGTTGCAGCATTATCTCCTACTATGGACTGAATGTGTGTGTTTCCCCCCAAATTCATTATGTTGAAACTCAGTGTGGCTATATTTGCGGATGGGACCTCTAAGAAAATAATTAAGGTTAAACCAGGTCCTAAGGGTGGGGCCCGGATCCAATAGAGTTAGTGTTTTTATAAGAAGAGATACCAGAGAGCTCTTTCTTTTTCTCTCCCTACTTGTGTACAAAGAAGAGGTTAAGTGAACACTCAGTGTTAAGGTGGCCTTCTGCAACAAAGGAGAGAGCCCTCACCAGACACCAGCCTTGCTGGAGCCTTGATCTTGAATGTCCAGTCTCCAGAACTGTAAGAAAATAAATTTCTGTTGTTTAAGCCACCTGGTCTGTGGTATTTTTTTATGGCAGCCCAAGCAATCTAATATATTTCCTCATTGAAGTCTTCAAATTTCCTTCCTCTTGTCATTGGGAATGTTTATCATAGCACTCACTTTATTATATTGCTCAATAAATATTTGTTATATTAATAATATCAACAGAAAGTCATATCCGTCTTTCTGAACTCACCACTCAGTTACCTGTGTGACATTATTTTCAGGTGCAATGAAAAAATCTTTCTTGTGGCTGGAAAAGAGAAGCAAATCCTGAATGTCTTCCCTTTGGTGCCTGATACGCCAGTAGGTTTTCTGCAATGACATCTGTTTGTCTCTCTCTAATTTTAAAAGCAATAGTCTACACCACGCGTTGTGGTGCGAGCGTATAATCCCAGCTACTCAAGAGGCTGAGGTGGGAGGATGCCTTGAGCACAAGAATTGGAATCCAGGCTGGGCAACATATTGAGTCCTCATTTCTCAAACAAACAAACAAACAAACAAAAAAAACCAGTAAAGGCACTAGTCTAAATGTAGTAGATAAAAAGATAATTGAACAGATACACTCACCATGTGTTCATCTATGACTCAGATAATAACTTGTCTTTACCTTTATGCTATGTGAAATAATTGCTAGATTGTATCTTTAAGAAATATAAACAAGAAGACCATCCACTGGTGTATGGACTATGTAGGATATATGGCACATTGTTCTGTCACTGACAACACTTACTCTGGACACAGCATACCTGGTTTCAAATCATGGATCTACATCTGGCTCTCTGTGAAACTTTTGGGCAATATCCCCAACTCCTCTCTGTCTCAGTTATTTATCTAAAAAAATGAGAAAAATATCTCCTTGCTGGATTTGTGCATGTAAAATGAATTGAACATGTAAATTGCCTGGGACAGTCCCTGGCACATAGCAAACTCTCAGTAAATATGACCTGTAATAATTGTTAAACATATAGATGTATGGCTTAAGACGTATACCTTTTTCATTATTGAATATGAAATTGCCACCTATGGCAGTAGCAATAATAAACTTTGCATTTCCTCTGAAGACAGGCAGAAGATTTTACATGGAGTAAACTAGTCACTTAACCATCAAACAATAGGTCACCTCTCACAAAAAGAAAATGGTATTTTGTAGCATGAATGTGTCACTACTTGTCACTGGCCACAATGCAAAAGGCAATTTGCTCCATGTTAATTTGATTTTATTCCATCTTTTAGAGTAATTGCTGGACAATTATTTTGTCACAAGCTGTACACTCAGTAGGCAAATCTGGCTCCATAAGACTAAGAAATTCATTTTTGCTGATGTACTTTGCCTCTCTTTGACCTTCAATTTCTGAAAATATATTTTTCAGGTATTCTCTTTGGGAGTAGTGATTTTTCACTGTCGTTTTCTTAATTTTTATTGTTTTTGTATACGGAAATGCCATTTTTTCATTTAACCAGCAAAATAACCTACCCAAAGCTTTGCATATAACAAATGCTCATTAAATATTTTTTTTAACTTCATGTGTTTATGTGACATAGTGCTATGAATGGAAGCCCCCTTAAGGAACACATAAGCAAAAAAGGAAGTGGTAAAGTAAGATACAAATCTTGTTGAATAACAGACACCTTCAAAAGATTTTATCTTAATAAGAAGGATGTTCCTCCTCTGTGCTCCCATAGCTGCTGTTCATCTCTGATGTAGCACTTGCATTATAATGCGACCATATCGATTTGCCTGTGTTTCTCCCTTATTAGACCATAAGGTCCACGGAGGCATGAACCAAATTTATTTGGGCTTTCTATTCTTTGTACCTAGCACAATTTCTGCTACATGAGAGGCATAAATACCTATTGAATGAGTAAATATCTATTGAATGAGTAAATTTCTTGTAAATAATAAATGAATGACAATTCAAGCAAACAATCTAATCTTGTTTTTTCTTTCTTCGTTTTGAGTGGAGAGGGACAAATCTTCTATGGTCATATGCAATATGAGATGACAATACTTAAGCTCCCAATAACTGGAAATTTCCAGCTATAACAGTTTCAATGAATTGAGAGAGAAGGTATGAAATAAGACCCAGATCTTTTAGAAATTTCAAAATGAAGGAAACTGCAAAAGAATTTTTTTAAGTTACTCTGTGAAATCCAAGTATTACCGAGATCCTTAATGTGAAAGAATATAATTTTTTTACTATGTGATTCTATGAATTGCTAATAGTAGATGCTGATGTGAAGCAAATATAGGCACAATTCAAAAGCCAAATCATATGCCGCAGTGAGAAGGGAAATCGATCTTTTTCACTGTGTTTATTATATTAAGTGATTAACATACTGATAGATATGAGACACTTAGATATTGTACTTCATATTTTTCCATTTATATTTCAATTAAATAGTAAATCTAATGAGGAATTGAGAGCTGTAAATAATTCTAAAAATGATGACATTATCCAAAGCCTATAGCTAGCATTTCCTTAACTAATAATTATCAGGTGGTTAACAATGGGAACATTTTCAAGTCTTATGTTGACTAAAGATGAATACATTCATGAACATTTGTGTTGGTGACAGTATAAAATAATCAAAAAACAATTTTTCTTTGAGAGGTATCTTTGTGATCATCTAATCTTACAGCTATATTATACAGATAGTGTTATAAAATAGATATAGAAAAGTTAAATTAGTGTTAATATCACATATTTACTGATACAATAGGAACTACAAACCACATATTTTAGCTTCTGGTCCAAGAACCTTTCCATGATACAATGTTTCCTCTCTTCATGAAATGAGGAAATACAGTTGTGATGTTAAGAACTCAAAATGAGAAAAAGTCCAAATTCAATTCATCAAGTGAGTTAAGATTAAAAGTCAAACAGAAATGTAAATTCAAAAGAAAAAAGTCTCTCCTGGATGTTGAATTGACCTAGTGGCTTGTCTTGGCCATCCTGGTATATATCTTTCTCCCCTTCTGGACTCTGCCATTGTGTGCTAGGGCCCTGGACCCAGTGAGGTCTGGCAGCAATGAGACATGAGGAGAGTGGCAATGTAGGTAGACACCACAATTTGTTCCTAAGTCTGACACTTTTAGTCCTTTTAAAAATGGGAGTCCCTCACATTGTGAGCGAACAAAGGCTGCCTATCAAAGATTGCTTCTGCTCTGGGGAAACAGGTATCTGTATAAGTATTCTTGGTGGGTATAATTCTAATGGAAGAGTAATAATTTTAAAAAATAACTACTATTATTGAACATTTACTCTGTGGCAGATTCTATGCTGAGGACCTTAGTACACATTGTGTAAAAAATGAGGATAATTTTAAATACGTTATAGGGTTGTTTTGAGAATGAAATGAGAGACTATAGCAAAGTGTTTAGAAACTGCCTGGCTCACAGACACAGCTACATGAAAGATACCTGTTGTCTCATTTAATCGCAATGATTCCATGCAAAGGCTGAGAGGAGTCATTAGTTTGGTCAGGTAGTCAGAACTAATATTTGATGGCTTTCGGGCTAGAACCCAGATCATGCACCTTACCACTGGTTACCTTCCTGAGTCTTCCAGAAACCATGGTTGCATGAGAACTAGGAGTGGAGTCAGAAACGGAGGTGCGTCTCCTGCTTTCTTCTATAGTAGCTGGACAAGCTTTAGCATGTTCTGTTAGCCTTAGTTTTTTCATTTCTAAATGAGAGTAATAATACCTACCTAGGAGGGTTGTTGTAGGGGAAATATAACATAATAGAGTAATAGTTTGAAAACTATTTCCTTTTTGAACTTTCTCAAAGCATGACTTTTATCCTAGCTGGCTTGTCACCTAATCTATCTTGGAAGTGGGGTGGGATACATAAATTAGGGTTTATTAGAGAAGGAATAAAAAGAGAAAGAAGAATGTAATTTTCTACTTCTAACACACAGTACAAGGCAAAAATTCAGTTATTATTTTGAGAACAGATTTTTTTCAAGTACCTTTATTTCCTTTCTAACATATCAAGGTTTAAGATGGAGGGAAGCTGTGTGGGCTTTGTCCTAAGTGGGGAGTGTCAGATAATTTAGGGTAATATTAAAAACAGAGGGAAGCAGGGAGGCCTTTTACAAACCACAGGAACAGTCAGTGTAAACTTGGCCAGCATAGTCAGACACCTGAGATCTTGAGGGGCAGTTCCCCAGATTGCCCTTGGTTTACATGTGGTACAGGCGGGATCAAGATATGGCTGGGAAGCTTGTCAGAGGGGATTGCCATTACATGATGAAGTGACTCTGGGGGCTACAGAGCTGCCCACCTGGCCTGAGACTGGGTGGCAGCCACAGCCGGACCCCTGGAAGGTCATAGCACCAAAGGAGCTGAGGGGAATAAGGCAGCCAGGCTGCTCCACTCAGTGTCCTTCCTGGGAAGTCACAGATTACAAACCATCCTGGCCTTAGTCCTTAAACAAGCAGGGCAAGCCAGAGGCAGGTAGACGAAGAGCGTGGCCCTGAGGTTGGCAGATGACAGACAGGAAGTTGCCTTCACTCATTTCATCCTCTTGAACTTCCTCTGAGGGAGAAAAGCAGGTGAAAGGAGAGAATATCTGAGAGAATAAAAAATTCATAATTACCCAAAGGGACTGTTTAAATCAACGGTCCACAAACTATGTGCCTGGTGGTCAAATTTAGCCACTGCTTGATTTTTAAATAATATTTTATTGGAAAAAAGCCAAATGCAATCCATTTATGTATTGTTTATGACTGCTTTTTGTGCTACAATGACAATGAATTATATATTCATATATTATATATGAAACATTTTATTTATAAATATATATAGAGAGAGATAAACAGATATATGAGAGGTAATTTATTAGGGGAATTGGCTCACACAGCTTTGCAGGCTAAGACTCCCATGATATTTGTTCTGCAAGCTGGAGAACCAGGGACGCCAATAGCATGGCTTAGTCTAAGTCCCAAGCCTGAGAACCAGGGATGTGGGTGGCATCACTCTTGATCCAAGGCTGAAGAAGGCCTGAGAACCTGGGGGCGGGGCTGGTGCAAATCCCCGAGTCTGAAGGCCAGAGATCCTGGAGTTCTGATGTCCAAGGGCAGGAGAAGATGGATGTCCCAGCTCCAGAAAAGAGAGAGAGACAGCTGACTGTGCACACACGGAAGTAATATTCATCGGGTGTTGGGCAGGTGGGAGGAGGGTGGAGGGGATGGGTAAATTCACACCTAGTGGGTGCGGGGCGCACTGTCTGGGGGATGGGCACACTTGTAGCTCTGACTTGGGTGGTGCAAAGGCAATATATGTAACCAAAGTGTTTGTACCCCCATAATATTCTGAAATTAAAAAAAAAAAAGAGAGAGAGGTACAGGAAGGAATTCTCCTTTCTTTCGGCTTTTGTTCTATCCGGGCCCTCAGCTGAGTGGATGGTGGCTGCACACGTTGGTGAGGGCTGCACACGTTGGTGAGGGCAGATCTTCCATGCGCAGTCTACTGACTCAAATGCCAATCTCTTCTGGTAACACCCTCACAGACACACTGAGAAATAATGCTTTGCCAACTATATGAGTGTCTCTTAATGCCATCAAGTTGGCATCTAAAATTAACCATTACAGACAGTATGGCCCACAAGGCCTAAAATATTTGCTATCTGGTCCTCTATAGAAAACATTTGTAACCCCTGGTTTACGGTATAAGATAGAACTTATTTTAAAGTTTAATGTGAATTTATTTATTTATTTGTATTGATATTTGATGGCTCAGGTAGAAGGTCAGAATAGTTTTAAACAAAAAACTCTACATTTTCAATTTTCATGTCAGTTAAATCTACATTAAACTAGGTACTCCATGACATCTGTATACAAATAACTATGACAGCTAGCCACAGAGTAGATACAATAATTAGTGACTGATTTATATATTTAGCATCCAGACCATCAATCTCCCTCTGCTTCTTTCAAAGTTATCATATTTCTAACACATTTATTAGCAGGCAATGTAGTATTGGGGATATACTTAGTTGAGACAAAAGGTGGGAATGAGGCAGAGAGGAAACAAAAATGCAATGCCTCTACTCAATAAAGACAGAGCTGAATGTGCCACCTGAAAGGGAGAAACAGGTGATGAGGCCATGGACTTAGAGAGGCACTGTTTCTTTCTCTTTGATGAGCGCCAACATTTATCTCCTAAACTGTAGTGTCAGGGAAGTGGCAGCCAAAGGGGCATTCCTATAGCTTTCAACAGTCCCTGAAAGGCATTTGATACCTTGTCAAGGATATTTTCTCAGTTCATCTCCAGGAAAGAAGTCCCCAATCTAGCTAGCTCCTAATTTTTAAGGCAAAGTCATGAACAGAATAGCAACACAATTAGTCCACAGGAATGTTTAGTCTAAGATACTAAAACTTTTTGGAGTCAACCTTTGGCATAAATAAATGCTTTAGACCCTGATTATTTTTAAAAAATGCACATATATGAAATAGTTTGTATTAAATTTCAAGAAACTTTTGTTTGTAATGTTTTGTAGGTCATTTGTTTGGGACTTCAGAACTGGCATGTATAGAAAATATTTTTGGGTTCGCTGTTATCCACAGATCACTTTCTAACTGTGAAGTCTTGTTTTCCCCCATTTATTTTCACCTCCTTCAACAATTCTAACCTAGTCACACTTCCTGTGTTCACTTTATTCTTTATTATTATTTTTCCTGTGTTCCAAATACAAACATAATGATGAAAGGGGAAAAGTAAGATCATAATGAGTATATCTTGTTATTGAGTACTGAAGCAGTGGTCAGTTTATTTGGAGACCCCTGTGTCTATTTCTGCCAGAAGAAAAATCCTGGCAGATACTATCTCCTCATTTTCTGCTTCCAAGCGGTGCTACACTTAACTGGTGAAGGATGACTGTTCCATTTCAGTAACCTCCAGTGGGGAAGCTTTTTTAGGTATAATTTACATCTTTCTTGTAATTTGCAACCATTTAATTTGATTCTGTCTTCATGTAGATGGAAAACATCTGGTCAACCTTTTTATAGAGCTTTTTATATGCTTGAAAACAGTTATTAACAGCCCTCAGCTCTCTTTTCTTTAATAGTAAATCTATGTTTCTTTAACACCTCTTTTTAATAATGTGCTGCCCTTTAAATACAAAGCTGGGATTATTAGGACATTAATTTTGAGTTGTTTTATGAGAGTGGTGAAGAGTTTTTACTTACCTAATCACATTTATTCCACTTTAATCTCCAATGTGTTACTTGTGGATTTTTAAGGTGGGGTGCGGAGTTGCCTGTGACTACAAAATCGAGTGAGGGAATTACTGGGACATAGGATTCCATATTTCCTGTCAACCAGTAAAGGAAATTCCTCATTTTAGAAGTCCTAATAAATACTTTTTGTATTTCTCTTAATCTTGATCTACAGAATAAAATTTCACATTTCCCTTTAGAAAAACTAAATAATCAACTCAAATAAATTATTAACTATTAATACTTTGTTATGCAAAGAATTTTTTAGATGAAAATTTTAATGACAATATGGGTATCACATATATTTAAAAACTCAAAACTCAGCAATGCTATAAGAAGATAGCAGATCTTATAAAATAGATAGTACTAGACAGAATAGAAGAGAGTCTGTATGAATTTTCTTTTAAATGTCCATAATACATGTTAAAATATCACTCTGTAAATATAAAAGACCAGGTGTTCTATCTTGCCAAGTTCATATCTTTGTAAGATAGATGCAAGAGTATTTTATCTCATAAAATATTCACCAGTTTTTTTTCTTTTGTTTTAGTTGAATAGACTTTAAATGAAGCAAGAACATGAATCAAGGAGACCTCTAGTGAATACGAAGACTGAGAGAAGAACCTGCTTAATTCCTAGCTCCTGCCAAGAAAGAGGCAAAGTCATATGATTATATGTAGCATATTCAATTTATTGAATAAATATGATTAGTTATGAACTTCATGTTGAGTGCTGTTCAAGTTGCTGTTGAAACAGCAGGTGAAGAAGATAGACAAATACCCTTTTCTCATGTTGCTAACATTTTAGTGGGGGATGGCAGACAGTACAATAAACACAAGTGAGTAAATAAGACAATATCAATTAAGGCGAATTCGTTGAAGAAAATGAGGCATAGTTCTAGAGAGTGACTAATGCCTACATAAATAAGATGATATAGGAATATTTAAGGCGAGACTTAAGTGAAAAATGGGAACCAGTCCCTCAAATATCTGGAGAAAAAAGCAGCAAAGAGGAACTGAAGAAAATGGAAGAATACCCCTATGACTGGACAGAATAATGTGTGCCTGTGTAACTATTCATGTGTTGCTCCTCACAAAAAGGTGAATTTCCTCCTCCTTTCCACTAGTTCGAATTCAAACTTCCCATTTTCTACAAGTCCCCCCCGCCAAATCCCTAAAACATTCATTTTTGACTCCAGGCCTCTAAAAATTTTTCCCCTTTTAAGTTTTTTTATATTTCAATGATACTGGAAAAGTCACACCTAATTATTATATATATCATGTAAGTGTTTGAACATAGCTCTCTTATGTCCTCAGAGTATATAGTGCCCTCTTCAAAAATGAGAATCATGTCTATTTATTTTGTCCTCCATAGTGTCAATTCTTTTGGACAAATGCTATTGATAAAATAAGAATCTTGAGGCTGGTTGAAAATCTACCAGGGCTTGCCACTTGACCTTGGAATTGTGACTTGCTTTTTAGATTTTCTACCTCTAAAGGTTTTTATAAAAAGAAAAGAAGAATGACTCTGGAGTAATAACTACAGCACCTTAAAAATAGTAACAAAAGTTAAATAAAAGCGAAGCAATTGAAGCTGAAGTTTGAGCGTGTTTACCAATGTATCACAGAGACTCAATCCTTGGTTTTGATGAAGAAACAGCTTGTTTGCTGCTACTTGTTAATTCTCAGCCTTAAACATTTAATGATTGCACAGTTTTTTTCAACAACAGAGTCCTTTCCTCCTTGTCTTGACATTTGGCAGCAGTCTCTAAACATTGTTGGTATGATGCAGAAACTAACTACCACACTACTAAGACGCTAATCTTCAAGAAAGGGGAGAAAATTATAGGAGTCAAGCAGCTAATAAGCTAAACATGTCTCAGTGTTGTAGGGTTGTTTTCCAAAAAGAGAGAACTGAATCACCTAAAATTGTATTCAGCCAAATATACAATCGTGAAGTATTTTGGCAGGAATAGAACGGGTATAAAAAATGTTTATGGTGGTAAATGGCAGTGTCTAAAAAAATGTTAAAGCAAATCTCTTATTCAAGTTAGCTCATACAGATGACAATGGACTGAATATTTTTGTCCCCCCACCCAAAATTTATATGTTGAAATCCTAACCCCCAATATGATGGCATTAGGAGGTGGAGCCTTTGGGAATTGATTAGTTCAATAGGGTAAAGCCCTCAGGAATGGATTAGTGCCCGTATACAAGGGATCCCAGAGAGTTCTTTTTCCGCCATGATAGGATACAACCCAGAAGACAGCCTTCACCAGAACCCAGCCATGCTGTCACTCTGATCTCGAATTTCCAGCCTTTAGAAATGGGACAAATAAAGTCCTGTTGTTTAAGCCCCTCAGTCTATGGTAATTTGTTATAATAGCCCAAACTAAGACACATGTTTTGACGAAATATTTTCTACCACAAAAATTCTCAAAAGGTAGTCAGCCCCAAAGGTCGTAAGTATTAGAAACATTCATTATTCCGTTGGGTGTTTCAGGACAGGATCAGGATGGTGTTTCAGGACACTTGCCTAAATTAAGGGTTGGAAGAAACCAAAAGTAGAAATTCCTCAAGTTGATGGGATTCCTTGAATAAGACAGATGGATTCAAAGTTTTGCTGCATAAGCTCTCTTTAAGGCTGCTGTTCAGAATTTTTAAGAATGTTAAAGATATCTCTATTTTGTTTTTATATGGCTCCAGAAAAATAAGGGTCATGCATCTGAGATAAAATCACCTTGGTATGTGGAGAGTGGCAATGATACCAAAATATCTGGGAGCCCTAAGTGAGGAAGGTTAAAAGAGTTTAGATTGCATGAGGAAGAAGAGTGTCTCAGACGACTATTGTGCCCAACTTCACCATGTTCTGAGCCCCATCTGAAACACCAACCCCTGCTTCAGTGAGGTGACTGCCTCCATTCAACCCTCCATCATCTGTGGCGATGCAGCCCAACAGTGCCTCTCCTTGGGCTGTATACCAACTGCTTACTGCCTTAAGGCTTCTTGGACACAGTGAATGTGGGACAGTCTTGCAAACAGCTTTAATACATTTCTTAAGGCTCCTCAGAATGTGCCATGGTCTTGAGTCCCAGTCACCCATTTGGCAGCCAACTTGAAGATGCATCCTGGAATCAGCTTTTGCCCCTTTCCTTTTCACTTGCCCTGTTCTGCACTTCTGTTTGTTAGGATCATACGCCCCCCACCCCAAATTATTGGCAATCATATCTTTGTCTTGGGCCCTGATTTTGGAAGTACTAAAAATAAAACAGTAGAGATTTAGGGGAAGAAAGAAGGAAAAAAGCAGAAGAGTGAACCACATATTGTTCCCAGAACAGTAGATAGTTACTTCCTTTATGTCTTAAATCAATGCTATGACTAACTTAGAGAAAGTGAGAGAGTTTTGTAGAGCACTGGAATTTTCTCTGAGTCTCTACTTGACTCAGAGCAAAATCCCCAAATGTCCCATTCTCCAGAGTTTAAAGTGTGTTGTCTGAATGGAGAGACAGAAAAATGTATTTCCTTCTAATCCCAGGACAGTGGCTCTTTTGTCATGATTATGTACTTTATTGACTTTTATTAACTTATAACAGATATCATAGGAAAACCATTAGCTTCAACCTATAAGGAACTGATTCTAAGTGACAGTAATATTATATTCCCATTTTATTACTATTCACAGCATGTGTGTGTGTGTATATGAATGAAATTTTGTTCCAGTTTAACTAGTTTTAACCACTTCATTGGCTATTCTTTTGAAAGAAAAGAAAAAAGAGGACAGTTTGATTTTGATATAATGTAATTCATGATTCTAAAATATTAATGTGTTTTTTTTTTCAGTTTATGGTTAGTATAAATCCCTGCAGTTAACATTAAATCTTATTTATAACTTATTTTAAACTTCTGTCAGAGTCAATCTTGGCTTTCTGAATTTATCAAATAAAGCATTTAACTTGCAAAGATCACAATATCAATTTGACCTACTGTGCATCTTGTAAACTGCTTATTTTCAATTCCCATAAAACTTAGCAACCTCATGAGATTTGGGTGAAACTCAATTTTCCTGCATGATTTCACATCATTGACTTATAGATAAGAGAAGCTTCAATGGCAAAGAGAGTTCAAATTTCTTGTTATGTTATTAGTGCACATTTCCTTCTTTGAAATATTATATTTATAATCTCATTAGACATTTCAAAACATATCAGAATGTGAACATTTTTCAGTATCTAATTTAGTTGGAACTGCAAATGAATCCTATTTGTTTTCAGGGTTGCTTTTATTTCATTAAGTCAGAATTACTTGTTTATAATTACATGTGGAAATAAATAGCCTTTTCACAGGCTAATGAAAAAAATCACTCACTCAAGTTTGTCCCAAATTTATTTGGTTAGCAGAAAGTAATCTGTCACTCATCTTTGCCATAAGAAATTCATTTCCCTTTTTCAACACAAGAAAAATTGTTGATTTATATTTCCCCAAATGAGCCACACTCATAAACAATTTTAAATTGAAAAGGAGAGAAATTTAGTAAGCAAACAGCTTTTAAAAAGACATCTGAATATGAGAGAAATAAAGTCTTATTTATAATGCCTGTGTACTTTAGAATAGTTTTTCAATTAAAAAAAACCTAAAGAGAGAATTAGACTGTCTAAATTTAAAATGATTATGCACATTTTCAATAAATTAAACTTCTTCCTAAGACGTAAAAGTCTAATTCTAACTTTGAATAGAACCACCTCCATACAAAAACAAAACACATGCAACAACAAAACCACCCCCTATACTTAGCAATAATAAAAAAGAAATTATGATTTTCTAAGAGTTATTTAGCTTCATTTAACTTGTAATTATACTTGACATTCACTGAGTACTTACTGTATGCCCATAACTATGATGAGTTCTTTATTTGCACTATTTCATTGAATTCTCAAATAACCCTATCCACCATGATAGCAGCATAATTTTATTATATTTAATTGGGGATGAATTTAAAATACAACTGAAATCATCACACAGCTTAATTTGAAGTTAAACTTGAAATTGGCGTATTTGCTTCCTATCCATCAGAATTTCTCAGGGCAATATTAAATTGTCCATCAGCAGATTAGTTATTCACCACTTGGTGAGCCACTGCAATGGATGCTGCAGGACATCACCCAGCTCCCTACTTGAGGACCTTGGCACTCATTTGTTTCCTTAGTTGCTGGGGATGTTGGTTGCTGGCAGTATATGTAAAGAAGAGAAAACAGGCTTCCACTGCCTATTCACATCTAGCAGCATCCATGCCAGTATACCCTGCCTTCCTTCCTGTTGCCATAGATAAGCTTTATTCCCATGTGAATAAATCCCTTGATTTTTTTTATTATTATTTCAAAATATTACGGGGGTACAAATGTTTTTGGTTACATGGATCTCGTTTGTTATGCTTTAGTCAGGGTTATAAGTGCGCCCATTACCCAGATAGTGTTCATTGTACTTGTTAGGTAGGTTTTTGCCAATCCCATCCTCCTCCCTTCCCTGTGCTTGATTTCCACTGAGTTTTACTTCCTTCTGTGCACATGCACATGTACATGCGTGCTCATCTGTTAGTTCCAATTTAATAGCAAGTACATGTGGTATTTGTTTTTCCATTCTTTAGATGCTTCACTTAGGATAATCGTCTCCAGTTCCATCCAAATTGTTGCAAAAGGCCTTAATTCATCCTTCTTTATGGCTGAGTAGTATTCTATAGTATAGATATAACACATTTTGTTAATCCATTCATGAATTGATGGGTGCTTGGGTGGATTCGACATCTTTGCAATTGTGAATTGTGCTGCAATAAACATTTGAGTGTAGGTATCTTTTTGATAAAATGACTTATTTTCCTTTGGGCAAATACCCAGTAGTGGGATTGCTGGATCAAATGGTAGGTCTACTTTTAGTTCTTTGAGGAATCTCCGTACTGTTTTCCATAGAGGTTGTGTTAATTTGCAGTCCTACCAACAGTGTATAAGCACTCCTTTCTCTCTGCATCCACACCAGCATCTATTGTTTTTGGACTTTTTAATAAAAGCCATTCTAACTGGGGTGAGGTGAGATTTCACTGTGGTTTTAATTTGCATCTCCCTGATGATTAGTGACCTTGAGCATTTTTTCATATGTTTATTGGCCATTTGTCTATCTTCTTTTGAAAAGCTTCTGTTCATGTCTGTTGCACACTTTTTAATGGGATTGTTGTTTTTTTCTTGCTGTTATGCTTGAGTTCTTTGAGAAACTTTGTAGATTCTGGTTATTAGCCCTTTATTGGATGTATAGCTTGTGAATATTTTCTCCCACTCTGTAGGTTGTCTATTTGCTTTGATGATTATTTCCTTAGCTGTGCAGAAGCTTCCTATACACCAATAACAGTCAAGCTGAGAGTCAAATCAAAGACTCAATAGCATTCACAGTAGCCACAAAGAAAATAAAATACCTAGGAATATACATAACCAAGGAGGAGAAAGATCTCTACAAAGAGAACTATGAAACACTGAAGAAAGAAATCACAGATGACACAAACAAATGGAAAAACATATCATGCTCATGGTTTGGTAGAATCAACATTGTTAAAATGTGCATACTACCCAAAGTGACTTACAGATTCAGTGCAATCCCCATCAAAATACCAACATCATATTTCACAGATCTAGAAAAAATACTTCTATGCTTCCTTTGGAAGCAGAAAAGAGCCCAAATAGCCAAAGCAATCTTAAGCAAAAAGAACTAATCTGGAGGCATCACATTACCAGACTTCAAACTATACTACAAGGCTATAGCAATCAAAACATCATGGTATTGGCACAAAAATAGAGACATCAACCAACGGAACAGAATAGAGAACCCAGATATAAAACCATCCATACAGCTAACTGATCTTTAACAAAATAGACAACAATATACACTGGGGATAATAAGCCCTATTCAATAAGAGGTGCTGGGAGAATTGGGTAGCCACATGCAGAAGAATGAAACAGGATCCATATCTCTCCCACTCACAAAAATTAATTCAAGATGGATAAAAGACTTAAATGTAAGGCATGAAACCATAAGAATGCTAGAAGAAAATGTTGGACAAACTCTTCAAGATATTGGCCTAGGCAATGAATTTGTGAAAAAGACCCCAGTGGCAACCATAGCAACAACAAAAATAAACGATCCCTTGATTTGTACAGTAAATCCCATCACCTCTAGCCCAAGCAAAAACGTTAAGCCACTTCTATTTTCACTTTTTTACTTTCTATAAGATTATTTCCATCATAATACAAAGAAGTCTCCTGTCTTAAAATAAGTTATAGCAAATTTCTCTTGACTCTACTTCCCTGCCAGCTACTGATCCACTCCTGTATTTCACCTTGCAGCAAAACTCTCTGAAGTATTTGTCTATATGTTCACTTTGTTCACTTTTTCTGCTTCTATTCCTTTAAATACATTCCAATCAGATGTTTCCCTTGCTATTTCACAAAACTTTTCTTTCATTTGCTAAGTTCAATGGTCAACTCTCAGTCTTCATCTTACTTACTCTTACTTTACTTATGAGTGATGTATGATATAATTGCTCCCTCCCTCCTCCTTCATAAACTTTCCACTCTGGGGTCAGGATACCACATTCTCTTAGCGGTCATTTTCTCTCTCCCATTCTCTTCCTCCTCCTCCTCTTCCTCCTTCTTCTCCTTCTTCTCTTTCCTCTTACCTTCCTGGCTGAGTGGGTTTTAAACTCCTATTCTTCTTTAGCACTCAAAGTTTGAGTGTCCCAGAGCTTAGTACCTGGTTCTCATGCCCTCTTTTTTCCCACATATATGTGCAAAGTTACCAAATGCATTATCTCTAGAGCAGATCACTCCTGAACTCTAGACTCGTATATCAAGATGCCTGTTTGATCTTTCCATTTGGATGCCCCACAGACATCTCAAATTCCTTTTGAGGTGAATGAAAAATCATCAAATGAAAAATCATCAAATCTCAAATTCATTTTGAGATGAATGCAAAAGTGAAATTTTGATCTTGTACTAAATCTGCTCCACCTGTTGCCTGCCTGTTCTTACTTAATGGCAATTTAGTCCTTCCAGTTGCTTAAGCTATGTTCTTGGGATATATGGGGAACTCCACTCTTTCTCTCACATATATATTCAATTCAGTAGGAAATCCTGTTGTCTCTATCTTCAACTTACATATATATATAGTTTAGCTTTCAACAATTTATCTGACCTCTTCTCCTTCACTTTCTTCCCCCACTCTCTGCTCACTCCTTTATGGCCATAAAGCACCTTGAGCTCTGTAGGACTCTCCACCTCAGGCCATTTCCCCAGCTATTCTCTCTGCCTGGAGCACCCTTCTCCCACACCTTCATTGCTAAGGGCCTCACCTCCTTGAAGTCTTTGTTCAAGTGTTACTTTCTCAATAAGGCCCACCTATTTCAAATTGCAACCACCCTCTTCTACCTGGCACTTTCCAGATTCCTTACTCTACTCTTTTAATTTTCCTTTTTTTTTTTTTTTTTTTTTTTTTTTTTTTTTTTTTTTTTTTTTTTTTTTTTTTTTTTTTTTTTTTTTTTTTTTTTTTTTTTTTTTTTTTTTTTTTTTTTTTTTTTTTTTTTTTTTTTTTTTTTTTTTTTTTAAAAAAAAAAAAAAAAAAAAAAAAAAAAAAAAAAAAAAAAAAAAAAAAAAAAAAAAAAAAAAAAAAAAAAAAAAAAAAAAAAAAAAAAAAAAAAAAAAAAAAAAACATGTACAGGCTTTTCTTTGTTATTATTCCCTAAACAACACAGTATAACACCCATTTACATGGCATTTACATTTTATTAGGTATTATAAGTAATCTAGAGATAATTTAAAGTATAAGGAGGATGTGCATAGGTTTTATGCAAATACTATACTATACCATTTTATATAAGGGACTTGAGCACCCATGGATCTTGGTATTAGCAGGAGGTCCTGGAACCAATCCCTCAGGGATGCTGAGGGACAACTGCATTGTTTAACATATATTTATCAGCCTGTTACTGGTGCAAATATCACATTTGTAAAATATAGTGCAGGAAATATCTTATTTTTCTCAGGCAATGGCATTCCAGAGTTAATGGCTCTCATTTACTGATAAAAGTAAAACAAACAAATAAAAATAAATAAATAAAAGGCAAAATGATAAACCTTTAATTTTAACCTTCAATTTAAAAAACAGGTTGTTAAAAGTAAACATTTGTGGCTCCCACAAGGAAGTCAGAGCAGCATATTGGAATTTTTAAAAGAGTTAAATGTAATATTATTTAAAAAAAATTTTAAACTGCTATATTATGCTAGTAAGATAATTTTTAAACAGCTGACAATGTACAGAATAAGCCAACATTACTATGCTTCCCCTGTCTACGTTATCATATTTAACTGTCCTGGTAGTATAATTACTTTGAAGCTTTGAGCCATTAAACCTGTCACTTACATGACTCTCTTTAAAGTGAAAAGTATGGAAAATCTCATTTTCTTTTTTTTCATTGTTTCCAAAGCAAAAGAATTGTGTGAGCTCTCTTTCTGTCTCTTTCTTTTTTTCTTTTTTTTAAACTTTTTATTTTGGATTGTAAGCTTTTGAAGTTAATTTCTAAATAGTGGTTCATGGAGCCAATTCACCATATGCCTTTGCGAATATTTATACACACCCAAAATCACAAGCCAAAACTAACATTTTATTCACTAACTGAAAGTCAGACAGGTAAAATATAGAAAATAATATAAAGACAGTTTTAAATCCATATGTGACAGCCATTTGCAGAAAATGCAAGTATTATTTTAGCTATAGCTACAATATATGTTATGGAAAATAAAATAAAATAACATATTATGTGAATATAAGTCTTTGGATCAGAGTAGATCTCTTTTTGTGTTGCACAGTGCCTGCATCTCCAGTCACTTTTGACCTGCAGCTCATTGCTAGAATTAAGTATAAATCTCTTCTTATCTTGATTACCAGACTATTGTGGGTTAATTCTTTAGTTATCCTCTGTTGTGAATTTTTCTGTCATCACTTAGTGATTATTCAAGGTGAATCTGAGACAAAGATTTATAAACCTACCCTAAGAGATCTTACTTTATACCAACCTCTTTTGTCTTGTGATTCTAGTTGCCTCATGAAATTTCCTTAGAGGATTTCTCTTGCCTAATAAAAATTCCTCTGACTAATAGAACTTTTCATAATGTTGGAAATGTCCCCTATATGTGTTGTTCCATACAGTAACCACTAGCCACACATGGCTAATTATTTGAAATATGGCTAGGTATGACCAAGAAACAAAATTTCAAGTTTATTTAACTTTAACTAGTTTACATTTAAATTTAAATAGTCACATGTAGAAATTCTGGTTTCATCTACAATAGGCAAAGAGCTTGGGATTGTTACTCCTCTCTTTGAAACAAGGAAAAAGCTGAACAACTTGAAATCAATGACTTTTCTTGGATCCATAACTGAAGTCAAACAGGAAACCACTATCCCCAAATCTAGAGAGACAGATGAATGCAGCCAAGATCCCCTTAGCTGGAACAGAAGCTGCTGGAGCCATAGCTTGTAGGAACATTTAAATTGGTAACTTTCATGAACTGCTGAAGCTGAGTGTGGGCTAACATGAGAGTGAGGAAATTTGTGAAGTCTGGAGGACCCCCACATTTTCTTGCATTTTCCACAAGGATCTCATAATGAAGAGCCAACATCCCCTCCAGGCTCTGGCAGAGGAAGGAGAAAATAACCGTTATGAAATATACCTAGAACAATCTTCATAACAAGGCTACCTTTCTAAAGGAAAAGACTTTACCAGAGCCTTACCTGACCTAGAGGAAGGGCATTCCCCAACTTCAACACCCTTTAGCCTTCCTGAATGACCTAAGAAGAAATAAAAATCTAAGAAAGCCCTGTGAAGGTCATATCCCAGAGACTTAAGCCTAATAAAAGACTGACATGTAATCATAAACTCAAAGAACACTTCTCTACCACCCAACACCTTAATACCAGGCCAACAGGGCTCCAGTCTAACAGCAGTGGATTACAGCTTAAAGAACTGCAAAATGCAGTCCCTATTTAAGGAAGAGTCCTTAGGGAAGCACAAAGACAACAGTGGAGACAAAACAAGGACACCAGTTAATGTCAAAGTCTCTGGCACATACAGCTATAGCACCCATTACACATGGTCTAACTCCTAGACAGATAAACATAAAACTGCACACTACAGGCCTATTTACTTTGGCCTCCTACCAAGTAGTAAGACTGGATTTTAACAAAAAATTACAAGGTCATAATAGTGGTTACCAGATACTAAGAAAGCTAGGGAGGTGGGGGGATAGGAAGAGGTTGATTAATGTACACAAAATTACATCTAGACAGGGAGAATGAGTTACAGCGTTCTATGGCACTGTAGGATGACTATAGTTTACAATTCATTGTAAATTTTTAAATAGCTAGAACAGAAGATTTTTAATGTTCTCAACATAAAGAAATGATAAATGTTTTAGGTGATGGATATTCTAATTACCCTAATTGATTATTATACATGGTATCCATGTACTGAAATATCACACTGTGCCCCATAGGTATATGCAATTGTTATGTGTCATTTAAAATGATAATTTTAAAAATCACAAGGCATGCTAAAAGGCAACAACAACAACAACAAACACATTATGAAGAGAAAAAGCATGCTTCAGAACCAGACTCAGATATAACACAGATTTTGGAATTATCAGACAGGGAATTTAAAATAACAACAATTAATATGTTAATGGATCTATGGAAAGCACAATAGCATGCAAAAACATAAGAAATGTAAGCAGAAAAATGAAAGCTCTAAGACATAAGGAGGAAATGGTAAATATCAAAACCATTGCAAGAGAAATGAAAAACACTTTTGATGGGCTCACCAGGGTAAGGAGTAAGGACTGGACAAGGGTAAGGAAAGAATCAGTGAGTTTGAAGATATGAGCACAGAAATTTCCCAAACTGAAATGCAAAGGGAAAAAAGAATGAGAAAAAAACAGAACAGAACATCTAAGAACTATAGGACAATCTCAAAAAGAATGATATACACATAATTGGGATACCAGGTAAAGGAAAAAAAAATCAAAGAGGAAGAAAAATTTGAAGAAATAATGGTCAAGAATTTTTCTAAATCAATAATGGAAACCAAAGCACAGATCTAGGAAGTTTAGAGAACACCAAGTAGAATAAATGCCAAAATTTTATACGTAGGCAGTTTTTATTTTCAAATTGCAGAAAATCAAGGACAGTGAGAAAAATATGGAAAGAAGGCAGAAGAGGTTAAACAAAATGCCTACAAAGTTCCTACTTTGAATATGAAGACTTAGATAGTTTGAAAGTAAAGGGAAGGAGAAAGATATACCATGCTAGCTGTGATTAAAAGAAGGCTAGAATAGCTATGGTAATTTCAGAAAGAGCATACTTAAGAACAAGAAAAATTATCAGGGACAAGGATGCGCATTACATAATGATAAAGGTGTCAATTCTCAAAGAAGTTAGATAACAATCTTTAATGTGTATGCACCTAACAATAGAATATAAAAATACATGAGGCAATAGCTGAAAGAACTGCAAAAAAAAAAATAGACAAATCTGGATTTATAGTTGGAGACCTCAATACCCTTGTTTTAGTAATTGATAGATTAAGCAGGTAGAAAGTCAATAAGGATATAGTTGACCAGAATAGCACCATAAATAGCCACCTGGGGCCAGTGCCTTCTGTATTGAACAGTACAGCCCTAGTCTCTTGCTACTCAAGGTGTAGTCTTTGGACCACCAGCATTTCCTTTGGTGATTGTTAGAAATACAGAATGTCAGGCCACACCCCAGACCAACTGAATCAGAATTTTCATCTTTAGCAAAACACCCAGGTGATTTGTATGCGTATTAAAGTTTAAAAAGCATTGTACTAGATTATCAGAAAACCTAAATGTTCTCCAGGATTATACTGGAGCAACTGCTACTTACATTTTTACCCTGATTATTAGCACTGCTTACCACTAAATATCACTGGATCATATCTGAAGATAGGAAATAACAACATGGCAATATTGGCATCCTCTGGAAGCCTAAAGAGAAGGAATGGATTTTTACTTCTAAGAGCAGTCATCCTCCCAAGCTCCTAAATATACCTTCCACCAGAACCATCTATGGCTGGGCCTACAACAGATTATGCACAAAATTTATACACATTTTTCACACTCAAACCATAAAATTTTATGTGTGGTAATGCCTCAGAAATATGGAGTCTATCTTATGGATAATTTCACATATCCAGAGTGGCACCAGAGTCAGAGAAAGAGAGTCAGGGGTTCGGAGGAGTGAAAAATCAGCTATCAGTTCATAAGAGATTATTCATATAGTCAGGAAATATAGAAGAGTGGATGGCCCAAATGATATTCATAACCTGATTATCAATGGAAATTTTCCAAATAAAAAGTGACTGTTTCTTACTAAAATGCCAAGCCCCTCAGTGAGAAGAACCAAGAAAGAATGGAGTTATAAGAGATAAGCAATAGGGAAAAGTGAAGAAATTGTGGAATTTAGCCTTTGCTGATAGGTACAACTACAGGAAAGAATAAGTAGCACACACAGTGAAGAAAAAAGCTGGACGGAGGCATGAGAAAACTTGAAAAGCTTTGCAGTAGAGCAAACTGTCCTTAGACTGTAACAATCTTAGACTCAAAGTTCTACAGTAACTAAAGGGCCCTGAAAATATTTGGCGAAATAAGCAAACTAAATTCTATTTCTCAACTTGCCCGAAGGAACATCACTGCCTTCAGAAAGAGATGTGCTGAAGGCTGCTCTCATGACAGATTCCCTGGCTGGATGCGCACCACTGTTGTGCAGCCTTAGCGAGGCTATGATTTATCAAGTACCCAGTCTATTCCTCCACACCAGTGTCTGTCCACGCAGCAGAACCCAGTCTGCTCTCCAGCAATGCCACAGGTGCTG
This sequence comes from Daubentonia madagascariensis, assembly GCA_023783475.1. NCBI lineage: Eukaryota > Metazoa > Chordata > Mammalia > Primates > Daubentoniidae > Daubentonia > Daubentonia madagascariensis. The sequence continues at coordinate 42,101,959 of JAKFHU010002080.1, read as the reverse complement.
ACTTTTTCCCCCAGTGAACAGATCAAAAATCTCCTAATCTTAGATATACTGATACATGTTTTTTGCCAAAGATTTTAATAAACAAATAATGTTGACTAAACTGTGAATCTGTTCTGGTGGGTCTCGATGGCTTTTGTATTTTATATTGAGACTTTCCGCAGATTGTTGTATGTACCTGTTAAGAAACCATTAGCAAATCATGATACTACAGAATTATATTAAGGCTTCTTAGACAAAACTTATTTCTGAATACAGTACCCCTGAATACCAAAGAGTCTAGTCTGGAAAAAAATCTTGAAACATTCTACCTTAGCAAAGGTCTGTGAATCAATTGTTAGTTTCAGCAGAAGAATTAATTGACTTTTAACATGCTAATACTGCTGTTTGTCATCAAAGAAAACAATCATTGACTGAAAACATTTCATCATCCTGGATTTTTGGCATATTTTACCTGAGGTATAGTGGATACAAGAAAATGCTTTGACAGATAAAGACATTGCTTTCTAAATGGTATTGCCAGTTATTTGTGCCTCTAATAAAAGATTCTGTCAGGAGAATGCTCTTATTCCAGTTTGGCAAGGCCACTCTTGCTGCATCTACTGAGGTGCCTGCCCCGAGGAAGCAGTGCTAGTATTTTGTGATATTTCACTATCTTGCTGCATCTTCTTATTGTTCAACCTGTGCATCTGGATGCTATTGAGAATATATAGTGCCATTGCAAAGAAATTTAATAAGAAATGTAACTCATCATGCAGACAACATACAAAAATTTAGAACATTAAAGGTATAATCTTCAAACATTGCTTGTACCTGGGATTCTGTTTAAAGTCAAGTATTAAGAAAAACCCGGAAAATCTTGTGATCTTTTAGGATGTCAAGAGAATTGTCACTTTTATGATTAAAAAATGGACAGACTGGATAAAAGGATGCAAAATTTCAACAATTGCAATGTGTAAATAAAAGAACCAAATGAACATTCTAGAACTTAGAATACACAGTCTGAAATTAAACACATCACTTGATATGTTTAAGAGCATACTGTGTTTGGAGCAGTGTTTGGAGGAAGGAAATAAAAATCCATTAGCACAAAGTCTTGAAATAGTGACCGTCACTTCTTCACATCCCATGACAAAAGACAGAGTGGAGTGGGTGCATTTTTTTAGAGATATCTGGCATTCATGTATTAGTAATACAGAAGTAATAAGTACTGATTTTTTAAAAAATCTACATAATGCAGTTTTTTATTGAACAGAAAATGTTAATTTAGAGCGTAGCTAAAGTTGTAAGGCTGTGTTCTAGACCCCATAAATATTTGAGTGGTCTATAAGTACTCAAGTCCACATTCAGGCAGGCACCTCTAGTACCGAAACTACTATTCTTTCTAAAGGAGTCAAATCTAATCTGTCTATGTTTATATCTATACTTATATTTATATCTATATCTATATTTCTGTTTTAGTCCATTCAGGCTGCTATAACAAAATACCATGAACTGGGTAACTTATAAACAACAAACATTTATCTCACAGTTTTTGAGGCTGGGAAGTCCAAAACCAATGCTTGATTTGCTGGTAGATTCAACGTCTGGTGAGAGTCTGTTCCTCACAGAGGGCAACTGCTAGCTATGTCCTCCTGTGGTGGAAGGGGACAGGGAGCTCCCTTTTATAAGGACACGAATCACATTCACGAGAGCTCCTCCCTTATGATCTAATTACCTACCAAGGCCTTACCTCTTAATACTACCACATTGGAGACTGGGTTTTGACATATAAAATTTGGGCAGATACAAACACTCAGATTATAGCAAGTCTCTAGCTACAAAGCCTTTTCCCTGAGGTTGGTCTTGTGCCAATTATTATTTCTATTCTGGTGTTACAAAATAAACTAATCCAGATTTTCCTCTGCTGATGAATATATCCTTCTTAATTTACCCTACATTAATAGAGGAGGTTATCCAATGATTATAATTTACCTTTTCATAGTCATAGTTTAGGAACAGGATACTCAAACTTTCATTCTTTCTCTCTGTCACCATTCTCCCTCTCTCTCGCTTTCTCTCTCTCATCAGCACTTTGTCATTATTATTTTTTCTACTACATTAAGTAAATGACAAACAATAGTAGAGAAAAAACCAAATGTGGTAGTTTTGCTATAAAAAAGATTATCTTTTTAATCAAAATGCACTTATACATAGATCTGCATTTTCATTTTTTCCATGTTATCACAGCCCATTTCCAGAGATAAGAGCTAGTTATGATGGTGAAATTATAAAAATCATTAATATCTATTATGAGTTTGTCTTTTCCACATTTTTTGACTGATTTGGGACAATTTAGTGACTCACCAAGTAGAACAAATTTTTTTTTTATCATTACATATAACACTCTAATAAATAATACCTTGAACGGTTGTAGCATTTTATAGTTTTAAAAAGCTTTCATATATATTATTCAAACTACATTTACTATTTCACTGGATTGACCAGAGTGAGTATTAAACAAATCAGGTAAACAAAGTCTTTTTTATTCAAATAGAAACACAGTCAGTAACGGAAATTGAAGCTATTTATTCTGCAAACCCAGACAGCATAACTGTAGTATCTTTCATCAGTACAAATAATTAGTTGCTGAAAGGACTGGGTCACCAAGAAGTTTATTTTAAAGTTTTTTCCCCACCCCTACCCCCAACTCTTCATTAAAGACACAATCCCATCATTGATACAGATTTCAGAATTCCCAATTTTATATTAGTATTGTCCACACCACTTTAAGCTTTGAGTCATCTTTTAAGTTGGAAACACAAGGCATAGCAGTATTTTTAAAAGATCAATTGGAAAGTCTGTATGAGCAAATATCTAAAACCTTTTATCTTTACGTCCCTAAGAAGTGTCCTGATAATTTTTCTGTCCTTCTGATTTTATCAGATGTTCAGCCTAATTAATTTTTCTTTTTGATAATACAAATTTAAGCCATTAAAAAAGTTATATCCAAGGAATAATCAGTGAATTTGAAGTAGAAAACTAAAAAGTAGCTATGGTAGTAACAAAAAGTAGATATGGTAAACTTTATCACTAATAAGGCATGGATTAATGATGCAATTCACCAAGGCTATCCATTACTTCTAAAGCTAAAATAATAAATGTGTGTGGAATCCTGCTGATATAAGACTCACTTATGAAATTGTAGTGCTTGATTCATTCAGTCATTTAACAGATACTGATCTGATATTAGGCCCTAAATTAAAATATCATGCTAAGGACTGAAATGATAGAAAAATGAATGGAACTTGGATCCTGGCTCCAGTAGAAGACAGTTTATAGCACAAAGGGTGCTTTGAAACATCATGGGCAGACTTTATATGAGTGAAAGAACATAAATCAAAAAGGTTTAGTCAGTATAATTAGCCTGACTCTGAAAGCCTGTTTTGGGAGACATTTCCACAATTTATACATTTTTAAATAGTCTTATAGACATATAGGCCTACCAATGCATTTGGTCTTGTAGAACCCATCTTAATAATTTATGTTTTGATTTCTCGTATCTTACTCCATACTATGATTTTTGGAAGGGAGTTCTAGAGAAGAGGTGCTTTTAATTATTTTTCACTTTGGCTCAATGTAATGGGTAGTATATCATCATCCAGAGTGCAATGCCAGGGATGCAGCAGATAATCCATGAGTAAGTGCTTAAAAATAAATTTAACAAATGATGCTGAAATTCTTAGGATTCAAGCCTAGATAGTTGATTCAGGAAAAAGGAGGGAGAACTTGAATTTTAGTCATTAATGGTATAGAGTGAAGTCATGGGAAATTGGGATGATGAGCCAGCAAATCTAATGTTATGAAAACAGAAGAGATGGTTTAAGTCTCCCCAGAGTACTTGATCATAATTGCTCAAATCTCCTGCTATGGTTATAGATTTGGCTATTATTTCTTAAAGATTTCTCAATGTTTATTGTATTATATATTTAAGATGATATCAGTAGGTGCAAAAAATTAAAATTGTTATAGCTTGATAATAAAGCATTGATCATTAGGGGAAAAAAAAAGAACAGAGCAAGTTTCTTATCTGAGGGCTGATTAATGAGTGTTTGTCCCTAGAGTCACCGAATGAGCAATTAAGGAATTAGTGATCAATCTCTTTTGCCCTGTTGCAAAATGAGAGAAGTTAATGACTCCCCTTGCCAGATCATAACTTCAAATAGATTAATATTTGATATTTAATAAAATGTTCCTGAAGAATAATTTATTTTAAAATATTTCAGTAAGTCTCAGGAAATATAGATATATATCATAGAAAGTTTAACTTACGTTGTATAGTTATATAGTGTTTACTGCTTCAATATTATACACACAGTGGGGGAAATCTTTCCCTCCTATTACTATATGAAGATTATCAAAAGCTACTAAACTTTCATCTTGTTTTGAAAATATATATCAGAAATGGAGCTAGTGAGAGTGTGTCCCTTACTTATTTATTTAGAAAAATCACACATGAAATATAAAGTTTAGGTAAATGGCATTATAAAAATTACGCTAATCATTAGTCATATTTTCTTCAGAACATCAGATTACAAAAGTACTATATAAAAGCCATCATTGCTGAGATAATATCTAATTATCTTTTCCAATAATGTTTGTTCTATTAGTGATACTTAAAAACTGGATAATGTAATTAATACTCAGAAACAAAATTTTAGAGTTAAAGAGAAAAATAAATAGCTATGGAAGTCATATTTGTATAAATATACTCCTTTCATTTGCATGATATCATTATGTAACAATCTCTATATTTCTCTAATGAGCCTGTCTCAAAAGAGAAGACAGCACATTTGAAGACAAGTGATTTTTGAATTAAAAGAAAAAAAATTCAAGGCAGGGTTGCTCTATACTAATATGTCATTGATTCAAATTACAATTTCAGGATTGAGTAGTTTTCGCTAAGAAGTGGATCCTTCCTGTTTTGGAAAACAGGTATAAAAAAAGAGATTATATAAGATTTTGAAATCGTTAGTCACATTAGCTTTATAGTCTTCATTGGCATTTCTGAGGTTTAAATGTTTAAATTTTCCTACATTGTTTTTACTTGATTTAAAGAGTTATTAAAACCTTGGTAGATTTTTAAATGTCATTATTTGTCTAGAATAAATTCTAAACTGGAATTTTCCTCATAACTAAAATAAACACCCAAAATCTAGGAGTATTATTCACTCTGACTCAGTGTACATTGCCCAAGTAGTTCATTAGGCATTCTCTTCCAAAGGAAAAATACAAAAAGAATCTCACCAGAATAATAGAAAGATTAAGAAAAGACACAAGCATCTTTACATTTTACGTTATTTAGTATTTGTTAAACATATTCTGAGGGGTCAAGGCTCCCCTCTGTGATATTTTCAGTGATTTTGGTAACAAACTTTTACAGTACTATGGACAGAATTCTCACACCCATTTCACAATTACAAGAAAAATGAAAGTGAAGGTATTGATCACATTATATAGACTCCAAGAGCATACAGCAGAAATCTTAGAGGAAACCAGATCTAGTTTAGCCTTTCTAGCCAGTCACGATTTCACGTTAACTCAATTCGTTTAGGGACAAGGTTCTAGGCAAAAGCTTTGTCTTTTATTTCCTTCTCTTTTCTCTAAGAAAGAACCAACTCAACTTATAGGAACAGAGGGAAAAAAGAACATTTCAAACCAACATTTTCTGCCCATTATTTTATTTAATGGTAACATAATCCAGTTCTTTAGATACAGGCAGTTGTAATTTACACATTTGGGTCCAAATCTCAGCACACATTAAAAAGGAGATATTTTGTTTGTATAATATATTACAAGAACTGGATTGATGATGAGATGAAAAGAGATAGTGGTTACAAAAAACAAAACCAAAACCAAAACCAGTCATGTCTTCAAGACCCAATGAGGGAAAAGGTGCACTAATAAACAACAAAAAATTAGAACAAGACCATTGCGACAGGTGTGCTGGCACATAGATCTTAAAGTGTTTGCAGGGTGGAAGGAAAATTACCAGTCCTGGATCAGTGTAAAAATTTAAAAACTTCCTAGTAGACTTATATAATCCATTGGTGAAGAGAAATACATCAACCTCACCAAGTGTGAGAAGTATTCCTTGAACACCAGCAAAGTAACTATTTTCTTCTGTGAAATCAGCTCTCTTCACTGTAACCACAAAACTCTAAATTAAAAGATTGGAAGAGACAGCTTGGTTTTATAGCTTCCAAAAGGAAATAGCTATATATATATATAAAATATGTGACTAGTTACAGGAAAAAGTCTTAGACCAGAAATAGTTAGGATGCATCTAACAAAGGCATGTTAAGAAATGAAACTATTTAATAGAAATTAATTGTTTCAACAATCAAATACTTAATGGTATAAAAAGCAAACAAACAACCCTTCTGTATTAGTTTTCTAGGGCTGCCATAACAAAATATCACAGACTGGGTAGACTGAACAACAGAAATTTATTTCCTCACAGTTCTAGAGGCTGGAAGTCCGAGATCAAGGTGCCAGGAGAGTTGAGTTCTTCTGAGGCCTCTTTCCTTTGCTTGTAGATGGCTGCCCTCTTGCTGCCTCTTCACACAGTCATTCCTTTGTGCGTTCTCACCCCAATGTCTATTCCTTTTCTTATAAGTACACCAGTCATATTACTAATAGATTAGGGCTCCACACCAAATAGCTATTCTAACCCCATCACCTCTTTAAAGACCTTATCTCCAAATATGGTTACTTTCATATTAGGGGTTGGGACTTCAACATATGAATCTGTGAGGGGCCATAATACACCCCATAACACCCTCTCCCCGCAAAAGGCAAGACCTTTTACAATAAATCATCTGACACTAAGTCTTTTTTCCTTCCTAACTCCCAATTAGTAACTTTCTAGATTTCAAAGAATCTGATTTTTAAATTCTTATGGCTTTGCTAAGAACATTCAAGGAAGAGCAGGTACTATAGGGAAGTGAACCTTAACTGCTATAGAACTCAAAGAACCTTTGCTCTACTGATTTTGGTTCACTTTTCCATATACTGGAGAGAATGCTTTTGTGGTTTAAGAAAGAGCCTATTGAAATGTTAAGTTTGGGTAAGTACAGGAACTGTCCTTGCCTCTTCAGCATGTGCTGTACCTCTCTTCTATTGTATAGCAGCAAGCACTTTGGAGGACTGACATTACTCCATGAGAGAATTTCCATGAGGCCTAATCCAAGGCCTACTTCTGTCTTTCAATCTGCATATATAGGAGGTGTCCAGTTACACTGATTGGTTCAGAGGTGCACATGTGCCTACAAATGCAATAGCAATTTGCAGCCACAAGAAAAGTTAACTCAAAGAATTGAGTAGGATAAAAAAGAGCCAATAGAATTGTAAAGAAATTGAGTAAGACTTGACCAGACTATATCCAAAGCCCACCAACCTCTAGACTGTTAAATTACCTAAGCTAATAAATTTATTTTTCTTTTCAAGAGAGTTCAAGAGGCACATTCTATGATTAACAACCAAAAATATGTTTACTAATATATCTTATGATTTCCAACTAACAAGTACTAAGTAACTAAGTATTGTTTGTTTTTATTACTGTTGGAATTAAAGAAAAAGTATAATTTTTAAAAATAAAACTTGACCAGATAATTGTGGCTATAAAGGGAATCAGAACTGAAAAGCCAGCATTAACAGTGGATCACCATTTGGGAAAATGATTTCACTACTCTTTGCCCTTGTATATCTTTCACTTTTGCTAATATCCTACCTTAAGAAGTATGATAAATATTATTAAAGTGATACTATAAAACACTTTGAGTTCTGATTCAGAGAGTAATAAAAACTGCCATCATTATTAATATTATATGGAAGCAAATGTTGTATCAAACAGATTAACCATCATATTGAAAGCATTTGTTCTACTTTCTTCCCTCACTCACATTGAAAAGTACTGCTAAAACCAGGTTAATGTGGCAGAAACATACAGTCTGATGATCAAATCCAGAAACAAAAGATAAATATAGTAGCTACCCCTCCAGGAGAATTAAGAATTTAATCATTTCCTCTCCAGAGTGAAATTGGCTGGTGGCATTATTTAGCAAAATAAATATCCCTGAAAGGAGCTGGAAATTAAAATGCAAATGGCACATAGAAATAAAGACATCCTATTTTTTTTAAATGACAGCAGTGATTCTAACATCCATAATTGAAAATTATAAAGAAAATGAAGAAGTGAGATTCAAGACCAAGTGATAAATGAGAAACCTCAAGAGGTAGGTAGTATTTCCCATATAACAAATTTAACAAATGACTATTTTTGTCTTGCCTGAGTGAAGACCTTCATAAAGATCTGAGACATAATGGTCAATATCATGATGCAGAGAACTTTCTAGTGGAACTCATATGACTTTGTATTTTCTTAGCTAAATTCAGTATGACTTCTCTGACTTTTCAGGGTATTTCTCAATTTCATATTAATACTTAGGAAGATAGTTGGAAATTATTTATAACTTTTTCTCATACTGTCTACTCATAGAGAATCCTGCACACTTAGAAAAAAATGATACCACATCAGTTTTTCCAGGACCCCTCAAATATAGATTGATGCAAGGCATCAGTCGATGCCTTATGTCCTTTTTTGATTTTAAGGCAAAGAGGGCAGGGAGATATGAAGCAGCATGCTCTGAGAGGGCACAGAGTACATCTCAAATGAGTTGAAAGGAATAAAGTCTCAGATGGTCTGATTTAATGCTCTTCAAAAATTTTTTACGTGTATTTCTTTACAGAATGTAGATTCTTAAAAAATTATACTGATAATTATCTATGACAATTAAATACTTTTTGCAAGTATCCAAGTTTTATATCCACTTATTAGATAGAAAAAAAAGATGAACTTGTTTTCAGGCACTCCACTCTCTTTACTGATAAGAAGAATTAACGGCTTCTCTATCATATCTAAAAATTCTGTGTCCGTCTAGTGCCATTCTTAAGTAGATTTCTACAGTTTCCCTATAGGGTGCCCAAATGCAGTTTGCCTATCCCCTGTGAGGCAAAGTTCTGTTTTAACTGAACCGTGCAAGTGAATGAAAACACTTTTTATTTATTTAATATGCTTTTTAGGTATTGCATTGAATATGCATATGCATTTTTAGTAGCTTTCTTCTGAAAGGCAGTAATTCTCTATTTACCATTCTATCAGCTGAATGGTCAGTAATATTAAATTAGTTGTACTTGGCAGAATATTCATAGGCAAAGTCATACAGCAAATCATAGTCTAAAATGACTGTACATAGTGAATCAGTGTGCTGTGACCCTAAGCAGACCAGCACTTAGATAAGTCCGAAGGCAGTCCCTCCTTAAATGGCAGTGGCTGGAGAGCAGATTGCTTAAGAAGGACATTTTATGAAAGCATAATTAGCCAAAATTATTCAAGCCCTATTCCATTGATTCACTTATTCAAAAATATTTATTGAACAGGTGCTATGTACCAGAAGCTAGGCCTCCAAATATGAACAAAACAGACATCAACCTGGCCTTCCCAGGGCTGTTGGTCCAGTGGGAGAGAAAGAAAGGTAGTTAAACAGCACTTAGAACTCAAAGCAAGGTGTGCTAAGAGAGGAGGCAGTGTGCTTTGGATCTGTGGTCCCCAACCCCCAGGCGGGGGACCACTACTGGTCTGCAACCTCTTAGGGACTGGGCCACAGAGCTCTGCTGCACCCCCCCCCGGTGGAAAAATTGTCTTCCATGAATCTTAGGGGGGCAGGGGGAGCCACACATCAGGATGTGAGGAGGGGAACGGTGGAGTAAGCAAAGTTTCATCTGTATTTACAGCCGCTCCCCATCACTTGCATCACAGCCTGAGTCCCTCCCTTCTTCCCCTCCAATCCATGGAAAAGTTGTCTTCCATGAAACTGGTCCCTGGGGCCAAAAATGTTGGGGACCTCTGCAGATGACAGGATGAGTGCCAGATGCCTGTGGGAGGGAAATTCACATGTAAAGCTAGGTCATTATTCAAATCTGAACCTCAGGGATTACATCTGGGAAAACCTATAGACCTGTGTGTCACCAGCTTACATAGTGTGCAATTGGTAAAACCATGCTGAAAGTAAGAGAGCACCCATTAGAAGCACCAATGAGTAAGGACAGAATCCTGGGTAGCACCAGACTTTAAAAGACAGGCTTTTCCTTGTGATTTCTCAAAATGTAATGCTGATCTCTTCCTATGTAAAGATGAGAAAGAACAGTTTCAATAGCACTAAATATATCTCTAAAATTTTTTCTATAAGCTCTGGCATCAAGTGAACCTGTGAATAAGAGTGTCCTCTGATCCCTTTTTGAATACTTCTCTTCATCTCTCTAAAGTCCTTGCTTATTATTTCTTCAAGATTGCCATTGTTTTTTATCCCAAATTATGGAGCCTCAGAGATCAATTCATGATAAGAAGCACATTCTGACAATTAAAAATAGTTTCAAAGCTCACAGTTGTGTCTTGACTATGTAACTCCTTTTATATTGGATGGTTGATTCGGGGAGAAAAAGAAAGAATAAAATATTCCTTATGTCCAAAATATCCTAGCTGGAACTCAAAGCTTTTGAGAGATGAGGATGGTGAATCTGTATATAACAAAACTTTGCTCATAACTTTTTGTAACTGGTGTCTTGACAATTTAGGGGAGTTTTGTTCTGCAAAATTTTGGCAAATGATTCTTCCCAGTGAACTAGCATAAGGATGTGCTCTGAGGCCATTTGCAGTGCGCTGAAGCAAGAAAAAAAGGCAGGACTGATGTCTTTACCTGATAAAATCTTTAAGGAAGGCTGGTCTCCTTAAACTATCTCTGCACTTGGTCTGATAACAGGCAAACAATTTCACTTCACTTTAGGCAGCAAAAACAAGAAAGGCAAATATAATCTCCTTCACTCTCTTTAACAGATTTTCTTTTCTCTTTGTTTAAAAGAGATTATCCCCTTCAGATATTGAAACGTATTTTGGAAAAAAAATTCTATTATACATAATTACAATGGCCTGGACCATGGAATGAGGCTCATCTTGAAGTAGCAGTTACCCTAAGGATAACGCACTATCAAGTTTAATCAAAGCGTTAAAGCCTCAAGGGAGGGCTCTTCTCACTTTGTTTGGAGGCTAAATTTAACATCTATTTTAGCTTTCAAAATGACTTTAGGTTAAAACATTTTCTGGCTGTTACCAAGTCTACTAACTTTGAAAATCATATTTCCAAAATATCAATTAGCATTCCGTTTGCTATCTGCAAATCTAAATTATGGAATCACACTTTTCCTTTCTGTAGTCACATTGATAAAGAAAGCTGATATCAGTGGTGTAGCTCAAATCTCAAGATGAATTAAGTAACTTGTTATTATAAAACTTCAAAACCTGAAACAGGAACAAAGTGGGAGTGTTGGAGTATTATATTGCCCCTCCTCCCAATCCTAGGGAATTATATGTGCCTTTTATTATAATATAATTATCCTTATCAGGCCAGCTCCACACAGCTCACATAATAGATGGGCTTTAACTGTCCACAGATCCAGGGTGTTATGGAAAGAGGCAGGCAGTCTTCAGACTGGTGCTCCAGGTGGAACACAGGGTGATTTTCCATGGCTCATGGATTAGTCGCTACAGCAACTGTACCTTTTTTGACTGCCACTGAAAAAAACCCAGAAACTTTTCCCTGGGGCCACAGTGTTTTATTATGAAAACAAAATAAAAACTTCGAGTGTAATTTAAACATAAATGGAAAAACAAAATTTATCGACTTCTATTCATTTAATCCACATTTTTAGAATTGAATTGTCAGTATGAATTGTAACAGTAAGAACATCAACAATAAGATTTTATATGTGCTACATGTGGCCCTGGGGTCAAAACTAGAGTGAGTTAAATATACTGCCATGGCAATTAATGTGTTAAGGAACTGTTGAGCCTGAGCCGGCATCACCTCCTTCAATCCATCCTACACACTACTGTCAAAATGAATCTCCTAAAACACAGCTTTTGTTCTGTCATTCTTCTTAAAACCCTCTATGCTTGCTCCAAGGCTGATGATTAAAGTCTACGTCAGGCATCCAAAGCTCTGTACCATCTAGCGCCTTATTGCCCACTGTTCTCTTTCACACACTAAAGGCTCAGGTAAAGTGAAATCCTCTTTTCAGTTAGTGTCTCACACCTCCCTTGCCCCCTGCTTTTCCCACAAGTTGCTTTCTTTCCTTGGATTGCTGAATCCTCACCCTCTCCCCTAATTTCCACATTTATAATGACTTCCCTGATGCCTGATTGCTTCAACTGGAATTATTCCCTCCTTCTCCTGAATTCTGATGTCAATTTACCTGAAAATCTCGAATTTATAGCCTTTTCTCTTTTTGTATTATAGTTATTGTTGGATATGTCCTATATCTCCTAAGAGAATCAAGGTCCAGGTGGGCAGAGTTTATCTTTTTCTCTAGAAGCTTAATTATCAAAAATTCAGGCAAAAAATGCTTTCTATGGAACTCACATCTGTATCTTTTCCAGCAATGCCCATATTTCAATAAGGTTTATTCTCAGCTCTGCTGACTCATTGCGAATAATTGTGTTTTGCTTAATGTTGGTAATATACACCTGATCTGAGGCAATGGATTTTCTGTGACTTAGTGAAATGAAAGTACTTTTGCAGAAGGTTTATACTGAAAAACCATTTGTTTCAGGTATTAAAAATATTCATCCGTTTTAGGTTAAAAGGCATGGAGAAATTAATTTTAAGTCAATATTTTCATTATATCACCAAAATGTTCCACTGTGGCTTCTAATAGAGACATGTTTTACCTGTCTTAAACTTGGTTACATGTCATCCAAATTATTAATCATGTTCCTCATTAAAACAAAGGCACTCTGGTGATAGAAGAATTAAATTTAATTTAACAAAAATGCATGGAATACTGACTCTGTAAGATGATATTAGGGAATTATATAACGAAAGCAGTCTATTCTTTCAGATAGTTCAAAATCTAACAGCTCAGATTTTAAGCCACAGTCACCTAAAAGCAGTTAGAGAACATTTTTGCAGGGATCTGTATGCATGTATAGACTCAGAAAAAAAGAATACATCTGGTTAAATTTTCATGTATTTATACTACTACAAGAGTAGTTATTTACATTTTTCTTATTTTAATGTCTTTCAATCCTATTGCAAAATATATACTACCTAGAGCAATATAAACCTCAGGCAATACAAAATCACTACAACTTGAGTTTCTCCAAGGCCATTCCAGGCTTTGGAATATGTAACTGCCTCCATACGGTCAATGAAAGTACCAAGAATGCAGGAATAAATAGCCTTCATAGCACATTTCCACAGCTCAACTGATTATACTATGTCATTTTTACTGAAAGCAAAACTGTAAATTTTAAAAAAACAGCCATCTGAGTCTTTTCTAATACACTACAGAATACTCACTCATTTTAATTGTTCACTTTAATAGAGAGACTTGTTTGATAATTATTTATTTTTTGATTATTTGGTTTTTGATAGTGTGTACTGACTGGCTTCTATCCTCCAAATTCCCAAGAGTTCTATGAGCGCTTAGAATCAGGTAATTTTGGAGATAGAACAGACTTTGGTGATCTATCTAGCCCCAATTTCCTATTCTCTAGGTTAGAATCTGAGACTTTGAGTGGTTACATTAATTGCCCAAGGTCATTTAATCATTTACTGTGACTAAATCTAGATTTTACATTCCTAGCTTAGTGATAAGTCTACTACATTAAGCAGTTAGAAAGAATTTCAGTTATTATCAGTTCTGTGAGATAGTTGGCGTGTTAAAAATGTTTTGTAATGAAGGACTGCCCTTGATTAATTGTACGTGGGCTGCCCAGCTTCAACATTTTTTCCCCCAACATAAATGTTTCTTTTAAAGTTTTCTCTTTTCTATTTTTTTTTATGCTAAGTACACACAAAAGTAAAAGCTTCTCTTTGTAGTGTCTCTAAAACTAATTTTCCCTTCAATACTCTTTATCCCACGTTCAGTGTTTCTTTTACCTTTATCTCTGATGTGGAACCATATCAAATGTACTTTTTTCCCCCTCAAATATTAACTATATCTCAATCCCTGAGCATCTTTTATCTAGTGTGGCTGTGATCTCTTCAAAGACCTCCTGCGGATTAGTTATGCAAGCCTGAATCCATCATGGCCAGCCATCATCAAGTGATGCTTTAGCATTTTGTATGAGATGATTGTTTGACAAATGCTCTGGAGTCTTCGTCATTCAATTAGCACAGAAATGATGGAGAATAGAGAGTTAAAAAATCTTTGCTCTGGTTGCTATTAGTGGTAAATGTTCACATTGCTTCTAGATATATGAAGAAAGTTTACTTCTGTCTTTAGGGTTAAAGTCTACAGTTATAAGCTTCCTGAAGCTTAGTTTTTCTCAGAAAACACACCAATAACTTTAGTATTTGATATTCCACAATTGCTTATCTTTTTCTTTTGCTTTAATACGAACATGAGGATAGTAAGTACTTTTACAAGTTCAGAGAAAAGATTGTGCTACTCTGATATTGAATTTAAAAAAAAGGGCAGAGTTGCTTTATCTTGTATGTGAGAAGGTAATTGTGTTTGTACTGATTGTTATTCTTTGGCCTATGAATTCTTCACTCTCTATTTAATTCCTGGAAGAGAATCATTTGCTTGTAAGATATTTTATATTTCATTATGAAATAATAAGGGAGCTAAAGCAAGCATGATTAAATTATGGCTATTCAAAGATAGGTAATTTTCAGTTCCAAATTTAGTGTTGTACAATTGGGCCTGTCAATTAGCAGCAATAAAACCTTGGTTGGAGCAAACCCATGAGCATATTTAGCTGGCTCCTGGATACATCGTTTGAAATAAGGTTAAAATTCATTTTACCATCTTAAATAAAACAAAACTTTCACCAAGTAATGATGCTGTTTTATGGTAACATGGAAAAGAATGAGAAGGTACATGAAATAGAAATTTAGAGATATCCCTTTGGCTTATTTCTGTGACAAAGTAGCACTCCACAATTAATTTATTCCTCTTTAAAGTAGTTCCAAAGGAAGAAAAGCAAAGAATATTTACCATATGCATAATGCATCAATAGAATTTTTTTAACTTTCACCAAATTAGCCAATTCTTAGGAAATACAGGCATTTAAATTGGACTATAAAGATGTAATCCCTGCTGCTTCCCTTTGCAGCTTGCTAATTTGTCATTTTTGTGTTTAAATTAGAGCCACACTTTAAATTTTGTATATAAAGGTAACCAGCATCATTAATAAATACTTTACAGTGTTGACAGTGTAATAAATAATAAAGTAGATAAAAAGGTTCTTGAGCTATCTACAAACCAGTACAGTGATAAGATATAAATAAAAAAGGAAATTGGAATTATCTTTGGAAGTATGATTTATTTAAAACATACTTCTGAACTCTATGTAAGAGGCACTATGTCAAGCCACTTAGTGAACTACACAGAGCTGTATGGCCTGGAGTAGCCCCTGCCATTTAGCAAATCACATCTAATGAAATAAGGCAGATAATTTCTCCTCAGTTCAAGCCAGCCAGTCCCTCTCATCTCATTTTGATTAGACGTCAAAGTCTTTACTGTGACCTACAACTTGGGATGGTGGCGGTGGTACACATCCCTGCCTTTGAGGTGCTCTATCAAGACAATTTCTTACTGTTGTCCCAACAAACCAGGCACATGCCTGCCTCAGGGCCTCTACACATCTGCTTTCTTCAGATATCTACAAGGTCAGCAACTTCACTTCATTCAAATCTTCATTCAGAAGTCTCCTCAGTGAGGACTTCTTTGACCACTCTCTCTAAAATTGAAAACCACCCATACTTCATTTTTTTCCATATTTATCTTCTCTAGCATCCATTACTACCCAACCCACTATATAGCATACTTATTTATCTTCTACATTGTTTACTTTCAAGTAGAATGCAAGATCCTTGATGGGAGGAAATTGTCTCCTCCATTCTCTGCTGTATCCCCTGTACCTGGAACACTGCCTGCCACATAGTAGGTGCTTGATAAATGTCTGTTTAATGGATGAATAAAAAATAAAGCAAAAAGGATGTGTATACTAATAACTACAATATAATGAAGAAATTAAATAGTATAAGCAGAGAATGAATACAGTCCTTAAGTTATAGATTCTATGTATCTGTGTTTTATGATGGCTTTCAGCAAGTGGAATTCTTTCAGTTTGTTTTATTTTCTGTAAAATGGGCTCATGTAATCAATAAACTACCTTCTTTCCCCCATAAATACTGATGACAGTGTTATTTTTTCTTTAGACCTTTTTTTCATTTTAAAGAAGAACTAGGAATATATCTATTCTTCTTTGAGAATAATTGTGAAAACATATTTTTAATTGTTATGAATAATTCCACTTTAAAAAATGCAATGTTTGGTAATAGATCTTAAAAATGAAATTTATTTCTTCTTTTCTTTTCTACTCAGCTTCCTCCTCATTGGAGTCTTAATAGGTGAAATAACAGAGATCCATTGTGTTTTTAATCAAATTAGCAAGCAGATTTCCTCCTTAATTGCCTTTCCATAAAAATATTTTTAGCATAAAATAAGGATTCTGTAGCATTTCCAGGCAATATTTGATTATGTACAGACTTAAATGCTTCCAATTCCAGCCAATTATTGGAGGGTGCATTTAATTATATTTTCATCTCTAATTTAGCAATCTGTTTTTCCAGTTGTTTCAATATGGCATATCACTCTTTTTCTCCTATCAGCAGCAAAAAGATATAATAGGCCTGCATAGCATTGATCAAGCAATTTTCCTAAATTAATAACTGGTGTTCTTTATGGGCAACCTGGAAGCTGCAAACAAATAGCATCATTTGTTCAACTAACTGGGATAAAAATTCCCTAAGGAAGAAAGAGAAATTTAGAAACTAATTTCCCACAAAAACAAGAGTCACAGATGATGTGAAAACAAGTTCCCGTTGCCGTATGTGTGTGCATGTGCATGTGTGCATTTGCGGCTGAAGGATACGTTGAGAAAACGTATCCAGGTGCGAGTACTGAATGAGAGAGGGATATACAGGAGACCCACTTTGGAGTCTGTACAATTAAGTGGTGCAGTTCACTGACTGTCTGGGAAGACTCACCTCTTCCTTTGCTGAGTCGGGACTTTCTGAGACAGGTGCACAGCCAGAGTTACCTGTCTCTAAATGGAAAACAACAAAGCGGATGGGTGGGGTAAAGTAGGAAATGGGAATCTGTTTAAATTGTTTAAGTAATGTCCCTTCTGCATTCTCTGTCACATGGCCCCTTCCTAGCTTCTAACAGGGCAGTACATTTCCACTTATCTTCTTTGTGCAAAAAGACATCCCATCTAAAATTTCAATCCACCCACCAATTTCATATCTTTATATTTTGAAACAATCTTGTTGAAGGGATACTGGTAGTGCAACGGCTGCTGTTGGCTCTGCGGGTAGCACACACATACTGAGGATATGGTGCATCCCAGGGTCGGGGGTGGGGCATGGGGAAGGATTATATTAATAACAAGAAATAAGAAAGAAAAAAAAAAAGGGAAGGGAAGAAAGAGAAGGAGAGAGGGAGAAAAGGAAGGAGAGGGAATAAGGAGGAATGTAAGGAAGAAAAAAAGGAAGGAAGGAACCGTATGACCGACCTACTTTAAGGAATTATCTTATCTAACTATCAGTTTCTATCTTATTGGGTCCCTATCATCCTTACTCTCTAGCCACAGTGAAAGGCTTACAGTTTTCTAAGCACACTGAAACGGTTCTATTTTCATTGTTTCTGCTCATATTCCTCCCTGTCAGGAATGTCACATTCTAGGAAATATTTTCTAAACGTCCAGACTTTTCCTGACCACTCTGTGCCTGGTGCCTACACCATCCCCTTTGCATTGTTTCTATCTTAATGTTTGAAACACATTTGGTAATTTTTAGTTTGCATGAGTACTTTCCTTCCTTGGGTCAGAAACTACTTAAGGCAAGAAGCCACCTCTTTATGCTCTTGGTTTTCTAGTACCTAGCACAGTACCTGGCATATCATATAATCTCAATGAATGCTTACCGAATAAATGCCTGTGAAGGAATTCCCAAATGCTCTAAATTTTTTATTTTCTTGTATTGGAGAAATAATAGCATAGATAGCATTTATGAGGGCTTCCACGCTCCTCTGCAATGTGCCAACCACTTACATTCATTATATTATTTCATCCTCATAACAAAACTTACAAGATAGAAGGTGTTAGTATCTGCGTTTTCCAGGTAGGGAACTAAGGTATAAAGAGGTTAAGTAACATGTCTAAGGTCATGCAACCACAAAGAATACAGATAACTAAATCTGGAAGAGAGGTAGTAAATAAGAACATATTCTTTGCAGTTGAAATGGTCTTGGCTTCACACTAACAACTCGGCATGACATTAACAACTTCTATCATTTAGGGAAAGATCCTTTTCTTAGTTAATTTGGGCTGTATAACAAAATAGCATAAGCTGGATGGCTTACAAACAATAGAAATTTATGTTTCGCATTTTTGGAGGCTGGGAAGTCTTAAGTTCAAGGTGCCAGTAGATTAATTATCTGGCGAGGGCCATCTTCTCGCTATGCCTTCACAAGGCAGCTCTTTAGGACCTCTTGCATAGGGGCACTAATACCATTAGAGTTCCACCCGCTTGATGTAATCACGTCCCCAAGCACCCACCTAATACCATCATATTGGTGATTGAGTTTGCAACATGTGAATTTTGGGGAAGACACAAATATTCCTAACAAGCATTCCATGGCAACCCTAAACTTCACTAAGACTCCGTTTTTCTTTCTCTCAAGTGCAGACACAATATCCGCCTTGTCAAAATCACAGGCTTTTATGAAGAGCACATGATATAATCTATGTAAAAATACTTTTAACACCTGGACTACCACACTAGAAAAAAAATTTTTCCTTGGAGCCATGGTGTTTTATTACGAAAATAGAATAAAAACATTGAAAACAAACAATCCTTTCTAATTTAATGAAAAATTTAATGAGAAACAAAATATTGACTTCTATTTATTTAACCTATGTTTTTAGAGTTAATTTGTCAATATTAATTGTAAAAATAAGAACATCAACAAGTAAGATTTTCACAAACCTACTGCAGGGTTTTGCCCAGGTTTTGTTTCACAAGGCCCTGGGCTCAAAACTAGTGTGAGTTACATACAACTCACATGGCAGTTAATGTGTTAAAAATCATATATTGATATCTTAATTTTATCATTATGATAAAAACTTGATAATCCCATATATTCTCCCCTATAGCTATGTTCTTTCTTGGGTAAAAAAATAAAGTAAAGTGAAGAAACTCACATTAGTGCAATATAGTGTTAGAGAGTGCTAATATGTAAACACTATTCCCTACACATGGTATATGTATTTTAATGAGATCTTTGAGGATGCATAGACAAAATAATGTGCCATGATCCTTCTCTTTCTTTCTGTAAATTTTTCTTAACAACTCGCAATACTGACCCCATAATAAACCCTGGTACAGAGAAAATGAATTACTCTGGTGAGGGTGGGATACGCACTAGAGAGAAGGAAAAGATAAACAGCCTCTGATATAGGATCAGATTCATGCAGTTGTGTCATGTTCATTAATAATGAACATTTAAATAGCTCTTAACCCAAGTCTGTCCTGATTTCTGATAATTTTCTTCCCTTATAGATCTTGTGGTATTTGGTCTCTTGCTCAATTTTGGCAAGATACAGTCAGCTTTGTCTTTCTGATTACTACTTTAGATCAGACACTGAGATACAGCCCAGCCCTCTTCTGGCCAGTGCCCTTATTCACAACCAGATCATGCTTCTTTTTTTCTTCTATTTATGGCCAGAAGTAAGATAATTTGAGTACTTCTCAAGATATGGGATTAATCTTGCCTTTAGCATCACTTGTTAATATAAGAAGAAGCTGTACTGATAAAGTTAAGGACCTAGAATCTTGCCTTAGGACTAGAAAATTTTAATGGGATTGATTTTCTTTTCCATCTTCCTATACCCTGTTTCATCTCTGAAATTACTAGGCTTTAAAAGGATTTTACAGTTTCTTAGGTAAATTCATGAGCAAGATATCCCAGTGTATAAACTATTGCCCTTACCCCTGACACTGCCATTAAAATAAACTTTCACAAATATACACATATTGTAAAGGTGTGTTTGACTAGCGAAGCCCTACAGAAGGCTGGGTTGTCAGGTGGAGGAGGGATAAGATCAGAATTCGGAGATGTGTATCCAGGAGACAGGAAGAGGGAAGGAGATTATAAATTGTAGTCAAGAAAAGTAGCCAAATCATAGCTAGGAAAATCTCAGAGACCACGGGCAGAATCCGGAGAAGCAGTGGTATGTCAGTCGGTGAGGTCCTAGCTAGGACTGGCCTCTCACTGTTTAACCCCCAGGCCTCCCACAGTCCCTGGGGATTCTCAGCTAGCCACATAATTCTTCAATTCTTTTTAATAATTTCGAGTTAACACATCATGCTTCCTGTCCTCGCCATCCTGGCTCTTTACACAAAATGCAAGACTCTGCACAAATCTACCCTTACTTTCCCTTCACCCTTACAATGCTCTGCTGCTCGGCCTGCCTCTTTTTGGACCCAAACCCTCGTTTCTCCGTGTCCCCTGGAACCCTCTGCTTCCTTGCCGTAACTTCCTGGTTCTCCCTTGAGGCTTTTCATTCTTCTACACCCCACCTGCCTCAGAGCCCATTCTCCCTAATACCCTTTATCGTTTATGCTCCACCTGTGGGTAAAATCCTCTATGTCTTTGATGCTCTTGCTATCCGGGTAGATTACTTTCTATCTTTTTTCTTCTTTACCATCTATCTTTCTGTTTCCTATTTGTTTCCAACAATCCCTGAATTCTTTGGCGTCTGACTCCCAGCTTTTCTCTTTAAGCTGATCCTGCCCTAATGGAGGACAACCATAGTGTTCATACGACATTCCAACATTAGAGCCACTCTGTTGCTTAAATTTGCATCTCCATTGACTACATCTGCATGCTCCTTCAACTATCATCCTCATGGCCAAACACCATAATCTGTGGCTCCATTTCTGAAATTTTATACTTTAATATCTTACAACTTCTTATCCTGTTACCTTTCCCGCTACCTTACTTCCAATGCATGTGCTATTGAATTTACTTGAGCTGTAAACCTTCTAATTCCTTCGTCATCTCTCCCTGTCTTTATTCCATTCTCTTACTTAGATATTACCTCACTGAAACTGACCCCTTTATACCTTGACCTGGATCAATCCAACTGTTTTCTCCTTGCTTACACTCAGACTGTTGATCACTACAGAGGAAACCATACACCTACACAGGGAGGTGTCAATACAAATCCATTGTTCCTAGCTCAACCGGGTCCTCTACAGCCTGACAAACAAGTCCCTCTATGCTCTCCCATCTGTTCCTCAGAGTGGCACTTTCACAACTCTCAGACCTCCCCCAAAGCCCTTATGATTTAAACTTTTAATTCTCAGCAGGAGGATTTGCCTTCTACTTCAAAGAGAGTATAATATACAACAGTTGGGAAATCCCTCAGTATTCTGTATTTAAACTTATCAAGTTATCGACTTTTATGTTCATCATTACCCTTTTTCTTTTAGTCATTGTGAAAGATGAATCCGTCTAGATCCCATCCCTTCCTGCTTCTTCAAAAATCTGAATTAGCCAGCATCCCTTTGCCTATGTGTTCAGTGTTTATTCTCTTTACTGGACCTTTCCCACTTTAAGTTTAAAATAAAGGAAGAACAAAATAATATTCTCTACCCGTATCTCTGGCACTCACTATGTTGTCACTCTCCTTTCTAGCAAAGTGAAGTTTCTGGAAATAACTGCTTGTATGGTATTTGCTATCTCCACACCCACACTTCATGCCCAATCTCTGTCTGGCTTTTCCATACTGTTCCACTGAAATTGCACTGGCCATGAGCACTGACAATCCATCATTCATCTCTAAATCCAATGCACTTTGTTTCATATATATCTTACTTGACGTTTTCTGTAGCATTGATTATTACTCCTTCTTTCTTGATACTCTCTCCAGACTTAGCATATTAGGGTTCTCCAGACAGGCAGAACCAATAAATTATAGATAGAGAGACAGACAAGAGGGGAGTTGTTACGAGAATTGGCTTACTTGATTATGGAGGGAGGCTGAGAAGTCCCGAAACAGGCTGTCTGCAAGCTGGAGACCCTGGGATGCTGGTAGCGTGGCTCCATCCAAGTCCAAATACCTCACAACCAGGGAAGCTGATGGTGTAACTCTCAGTCTGAGGCCAAAGGCCTGAGAACCGGAGTGGTGGGGGATGATGGTCTAAGTCCTAAAGTCCAAGTGCCTGGGAGCATGGAATTGTTATTCAAGGACAGGAGAAGAAGAATGCATCCCAGCTTCCTCAGATAGATCAACATCTCTGCTTTTCTCTGTTTCTGTTCTCTCTAGGACCCAGCAGATTGGACAATGCCAGCCCACGTTGAGGGTGGATCTTCCCTACATAGTCCACTCAGACTCACATGCTAATCTACTCTGAAAACACCCTCACAGACACACTAAAAAATTATGCTTTCACCAGGTTTCTATGTATTCCTTAATCCAGTCGACACCTAAAATTAACCATCACACTTAGTTTCTACGACCCTGTTTGATATTTTTCCACCTGTAGATTCTACTTAGTGATCTAACGCTTACTTGTTGCCATTGTGTTCTCTACATTTCACATTCTAACTAATGTCTCTGAATGACTTTATCCATTCCTTTGATTTTAACTACTACTTATTTGCTAGTACATGTCTACAGCCTAGGTCTTTTTCTTGAATTCCATGGTTCTACATCCAAATATGTACTGAGAATCTCTTCCTTGATTGGGTACCTCAAACTTGACATACATGAAAACAGATTCTCCATTTTATCCCACCTGTTTCTGATTCTCCCTTTTATGTGCCTGATCTTAGGGAGTGTTTCCAACATCCACAAAGTGTCTAAACCATAAATTTCATTCCTTTTTGAATTCTAATCCTCTAACATTCTTCCAGTCTTCAAATCTTGTCATTTCTGTCTAATACATTTTTAATCTGTCTACTTATTTCCAGTATGATTACAACTATTTTTGCTTACATTTTTTGTTTTGGTTACTGAAAAAGTTTTCTAAATAGGTCTCCATTTCATCTTTCACATTGCTACCAAAGCAGTTATTCTAAAAAGAAATTTGAAAACATTTCAAACTATTCAGCAAGGCATAAAAGATCCTTTATAATTTGGATGCTGTTTGCTTCAGCAGACTTTCTCCTACTACTCTCAAAATATTTTTGGCAGACATCCTTTCTGTAGGACTTACCAAAACCTTTCATATGCTAATAGAAATAAACTTAGAGGTAGGGAACATTTCTGAAACTTATTCGATTATTGAACACGTTTTCTTTTTTCATAGAACAGTTAATAAAAATCTCTTAGAACCAGTAATATTCCAATATTTGGCAAAATGATACAATAGCCTATATACTTTGTCTAGATTTTATCATTAAGGTTAATATAGTAAATGTATGAAAACCAATAATAAAAAATACATTTCAGAAGAAACTTATCATTAAACGATAGATTCCATATTGTGTTATGGATAACCTGTCACAACTATAATGCCTTTGAGATAATTTCAATAATCTTATTAATTTTAATCAAATAAATGAAAACAATCCTATGTTTGTCCAGATTTAGCAAAAAAAAAATTGGATATCCTATAAAAACTTCTTTTTATTATCCAGAAATTGAAGTGTTTGTTTTAATTATTACTTAGTCCAAGGGTCAAAATAGGACATTAAACAAATTTTTTTCACCATTTAAATGTAACTGTGTTTCTCTCAAGATTTTAGGCATATAATGCATGGCATACTTTAGATATTTGTACCTCATAATGGAAGAATATGAATATTCTCAGTGGTGAAAGTGGGTCATAAGGCAGGAGTCTTGTTGTCTAATACATGTAATGTTAATTTCTATCCACTGGTCAATTTTTTTGAAAAAACGTAGTGATTAAATTGAGATTTGCATTTTATGCATTGAACACAATCAATACGTGGTTTATGAATTTTTCCAAAAGGATGACCTCCGCCTTACTGGTGTCTAATTCCTGTGGCACTTTTGTTTGAGATTTTATCTGAAAGCTGCAAACTATGTTCAAGTTTTCCTAAAAGAGAAACTTCTACTGTGAAGGAGATTACACATGCTGTAGAAAAGATAGGCTTTCTTGATTAGTTGAATTCATTTGTAGACATTTAAAAATGTCTGTATGTTATAGAAACAAGTGATATAAGAGGTGGAGAGAAAGGAAATGAAAAGGTGCCTTATTAATAAAGCCATCTCAGACCTGCAAGCTGCTGCCCAGCTTCTGAATTGCTGACAGACTACACAATGATATCATTTCAGACTGTTAATTGCGTCCTCAACCTTGTTGCTAACCATCTGCGCTGACAGTTTTGCTCTTTTTTTAACATGAAGAAGTGCCATTTTAGATTTCACTTTCCTTATAAAATTGAAGTGTTAAACAACAAAAAAAGAGAACACATAGGTGCTTAAGCTTTTTTACCCAAGAATATTCCTTCACATCTTTATTTGAAAGCCATCATTTTTCTTTGTCAGCATTCAGATCTATTTTTATAATGCAACAAAAGAAAAAAATAGAAGTGCATAAAGAAAGAGTAAAGAATAAAAAATCAAGCAAAACTTGCCCTCTGCCTTCACTAGGATTATTCTGGCTCATTCATCTAAAGACCTTAAATACCTCTTTCCTTGTCTACAAAGTCATTTTCTCCAAAGCTATAGTAAAACCCAGCTGTGTACTGAAAAACCATTGCTGTCTTATTTTTTAATCAAGAGAAGACATGACTAACTCAAAACTGATGTCTGTGCCTTTTAGTAGCTTATTACTGAAAGAGGCAATAAGCATGTGGGCAAGTATATAGAATATCCATCAACAGAATACACTGAGAGAACATCCAGCAGTTCAATGGATGGGCAGTTATAAGCATGTGGAGATGAGTTTTCCTTCTTTCGGTCATTAGTAGGATGCTGTATGGGTACCCTTAGATTACAGCTTTAGGTTTATATATAATTTTAAGTAAACTTTAATTTCAGAATAATTTTGGATTTACAGGGAAGTTGCAAAGAGAGTGCAGAGAGTTTTTGTATATTCCAAACCCAGTTTCCCCTATTGTTAATATCTTATATTACTGTAGCTCATTTGTCAAAACTAATCAACAAATATTGATATATTATTATTCACTAAACCCCATACTTTATTTGGATTTTCTTAGTTTTTACTAAGTGTCCTTTTTCTTTTCCAGGACACCACATTACATATAGTTATCATGTCTACATGGGTTCCTCTACTTTGTGAGAGTTTCCCTTTTTTTAGTGAACTTGAGATTATTGAGGAGTAATGGCCAGATGTCCTATAGAATATCCTTCAGTTTGGGTTGTTTGATAATACTGTCCAGGTTAGATTGAGGACATGGGGTTTTGGGAGAAAGACCAAAGAGGTAAAGTCATCACATCATAACCAAGGATACAGGCTATCAACATGACTCATCACTGTTGATGTTAACATCTGTCACCTGGAAGAGTCAGTGTTTATCAGTTTTCTCTATTGTAAAGTTCCTCCTTGTCCCTATTTCCATACTGTGCTATCTGAGAGGAGGTCATTATGTGCAGCTTACACTTAAGGACTTGGAAGTTATGCTCCTTCTCTTTGAGGGTGAAGTATCTACATAAATTATTATTCTCTATGGGATATCTGTCTTTTCTCCTTTATTTATTTAATCATGTATTCATATAAGTATACACTTATGGGTATTCATTTTATCATTGAATTATAACATAATACTATAATTTTTTTTGTTTATCAAATTATTCCATTATATGTTACTCAAAATTGGCCATTGGGAGCTTTTTCAGTTGGCCCTTTTTTTCTTTTGATAGGACCCCATTCTTTTGCTTTTTAATTTTGTTTATTTTTATTATTTTTTAGAGAAAAAGTCTTGTTCTGTTGCCCAGGCTGGAGTGCAGTGGCGTCATCATGGCTCATTGCAACCTCAAACTTCTGGGCTCAAGCGATCCTCCTGCCTTAGCATCCTGAGTAGCTGGTTTTACAGGTGCATGCCACCATGCCCAGCTAATTTTTAAAAATTATTAGTAGAGATTGGGTCTCGATATGTTTCCCAGGCTGGTCTTAAACTTCTGGCCACAAGTGATCCTTGCACCTCGGCCTCCCAAAGTGCTGGGAATTCAGGTGCAAGCTACTGTGCCCAGCTCTTTTGCTATTTTAAACACTTCATTACTTTCTGGCAAGTGAGATCCATCTTGTGTATTCCCTGTCCCAGTTCTAGAATCAGCCATTCCTCCAAAGAACCCTGGTTCATTTCATTGGAGAATGATATTAGAATTCCTTTGCATTTTGAGTGGAAAAGGTATTGATCAGATATTTAGGAATGAAAAGAACACTAGGATTAATTTTTGTTAAGGAATGCAATTAACAAAAAACACATGTCCGTTGATAAATGGTTTGTTTGGCAACTACCACGGAAGACCATTCCCTGTCTCCTGTCAAATTAAAGCATATGTGAAAGGAAAGATTTAGGATTTTTACATGAAGACTTTTCCCCAAGTTTTTGAGGAACGAAGAAGCATCTCATGGTTTCCATGCCTTACAGCATCTCACAATATTCCTGGATTTAATAAATTCTTGATAAATATTTGCTGACCAATCTCAGATGACCATGAATTTAAATTTTTATTTGCTATATACAGAAGACATGAAAAGGTAAATGTCAAAGATTTATAAACTGTCTTAAAGTTCCATTTTCTCATATCGTATTCTATTTTTTTAAGGATGCAGTCTGTATGCTGTAAAGATCAAGTCTGATTCATAAGTAATATTAAAAGTTTATATTCATAAGTGATATTAAATTCATTATTTGTGAAATGTGTTTGAGAATGGCTTTTGATTTGATAGTAACGTCACAATTATTTCTTTTCTCCTATTGTTTTAAACCTCATAATGCCCCTGCCCTCCCACACACAGAATTTTGCCACACTTAAATGATTCTCTACATTTCTTTTGAATAAAATGTGCTCTCTTCTGAGCATAAAAAGCACAGGGAGAACAAGCATGACATCAATCTTTCAGCATCTGCAGATCACTTAATGGATATTTAGTATTCAAAAGGATTGCCAATTTTAGATATATTAAAATGTTCATTATAATTAAAATAAAAAGATAAAATATAATAAAATATTTCATAACTTCAGGAAGGATAATGCTGTTTTTATCTAACTCAAGGATAAAGGGGTTTAATGGGTTTTGTTTCTTAGTAAAATTAAATCTAAAGCTTTAATTCTACCTATCAAGATTTGCAGCAAGCATTCAGAGGCTCTTTTGACAGTTTTGAATACTAAGATATTTCTCACTGAATCCAACCTCTATTGCTCCATCAGATATCAACATATCATGCTTGAAGCTAAAAGGTTAAATGATTCAACTTACTCAACTATTAGGAAGTCAAGGTAAATGGCTTATGGCTTTCTAATTACTCTTTGGTGATAATTTACTCTGAAACACATTTCTTAATGATCTAATGCAGCATAAGGATGTGATTTCAAAATATGCCCAATGATATCCCATCAATAAATTTCTCAGGCCAGTAGGAGATTAAAAAAAATCATTAAGTATTGGAAAAAGTCAATCTATAAGTGATCAGCTTTTTTGCATGATTTTCTTTTGGTTTCATTAAGGGATCCTATTACCCTCATCTCAGAAAAGTTATTTTCCTGGCAATGAATAATTGCTTCAGGCTATGCTAGAGGTTGAATATATCACTGAGATATGCTGCTTGAGAAAGTCACTTGAAATCACAGAGATGACAGGATTAGTCTTGGGAAGAAATGTTTGTTTCCTACTTTCTCATTTCAAAAATACCATTTTTTTCTTTTACTTATTTTCTTTCTTTTTTTAAATTGTGGTAAGAACACTTAATAGCATCTACCTTTTCTCAAATTTTTAAGTGCAAAATACAGTATTGTTCACTACTGGCACAAAGTTGTCCAACAGATCTCTGTATAATTGAAACTTTGGATCCATTGAACAGCAACTCCCTCATTTCCCCTCCCCCTAGTTATTTTCCTTTCAACAACCAACAGTTTTACATTTGCCGTGGGTATCTTTATAAAGCATACTTAGTGTCCATAATATTATCATATTCCTAATAGTCTTTATTTCCTTTGATATTGAATCATGGTCAGCATTAGTCAGATTGGCTGGACAACTGGTCTCTGGTCTAAAGCAGTTTGAGTATTGGCATTAAGGTGCAAACTCAGGCATTCCCTTATTAACGCCCTTCCCTGGGGTACAATAACTGATGCTTATTCACTTCTAATCCCTATAGAACATTGAGTCTACAATATTGTTCAAAAGAATAATAAGCAGTAAGTAAAGAAATATCTCTATTAGCACAAATTTTCAATGAACAAAATGTCCCACATATATATATATACACACACACACACACCCTCCATACATATGCTTACATTTAATTATACGATACACACCTGAGCTTTCATGTTATTGTAGAGAAAAAATATCAGCTAAAATACTTATATGATAGTTTCTTTTCCACATTGACTGCCATTCATATTATATGACATTCAATGAAGGCATTTGATAAAGTGATTTTGCTAGTAACTTGTTTCTTTCCAAGCAACATATTAGTCTTTAACTTTGCAGTGGGTTTTTGCATCACTAAAGTGACTTGTATTTTTTTGAAATGCCAGGAAATTTGAATGTGTTGTGCACCTATTTGATAAGGTTACATAATAGACAATGCACTGAGGAACAGGGACGAATGAATGCAGTTGGTCCTAAAAAATAGAATTTAGATTATTCATCAAAAATGGTTAAAATTTTCTGGAAACAAATTAATAATACCAATCCAAAATTAAAATGTGCACACCACAGGAGAGAGGTAGGGTGGTATAATTGTTATACATGTGGGTTTTTGAATCAATTGGTCCTGGTTATAATTCCTGCTTTCTGTGGACTTTTGGCCAATTATTAGACTTTATTAATTCTCACTTGTCTTATTTGGTAAAATGGGGTTAATGTTTGTATCTGTCTCATTGTAATAATTACATGAAATATAAAATGCTTTTAACATAATGATTGTCAAATAGGTGGCATTCAATAACTGGTGACTAGTTTTGGGGACAGGAGTAGCAGAAATGTATCCTAATGGAATATTTGGAGAAGGACACAGAGAATTTGGTACAAGGATAGAAGCAATGTTTGCAATTTCTAAATATTAGATATTAGGAAAATGTTCTTTGATAAGTAATTGGTTAAAAAATTATGGTCCAAACAAAGAATGGACTACTATACAGCTCTTAAAAATCAGTATTGTTGACTTATATGTGTTGACATAGAAAACATCCTAACAGGAAAAAAGAAACTTATAAAACTGTATGTGTGGTATAATCTCGTTTTTTGAAAAAAAAATCTATTAGCTGTATGTATCCAGAGAAAACATCTTTAAGACATATGCACCAAACATTGTTATTTTTATCTTCTGATATTACTTGCATTTTTCTAATGAACATGTATTAATTTTATAATAGAAAAATATTTTATTTTAAAAATGATTTTTTTTGTTCTCATCTGTCCTCTTTATTTCTCTAACTCACTCCAAAACTCACGTGTCTGATAATCTTGCCAGTGTGATATTTTATGGGTTTCTGTACTTAGGAATCAAAAAAAGGAAGTACTTAAACATATCTGTCTGAAATTATTTTTAAAATTCATTCCAATTTATTTTAAATATTAATATTCTATAGTAAAACATTAAGCAAAGTGAAACTATCTTTATCCAATAGTTAGAAAAATCATAGGAACTTGCAAATAAATGATATCTCTTTGAAGGTCAAAGAGCAAAATTTATCTTTTACTTGAGAGACTACTGATTTTGCAAATAATTTTAACAAGGTATAAACTATACAAACATACAAAACCAAACGAAACAAAACAAAAAAATTTTAGGTCAGTCTTTAAATTAGTACTTTATAATCTCTCCAGTAGAGCTGTTGACCCAACAGTTAACAGATATTGAAAACTTACTACGTGTAAGGCATTAAATTTGATGTCTGAATTACACATTTTAATTTTGTTAACTGTTTGAGGAGACAGAGAGGATAGTTTTATCCTCATTTAATAGATGAAGATGTGCAGCCTAGTGTGGGCAAAATAATTTTGTCCAAGGTGTCTTAACCAGCAAGTTGTAGAGCTAAGGTCTGAACCCTATATTTATTAGCTGAATTTTAAGCTGTTTGTATTATTTTTTAAAAAAAAATGCATTGACCACTCAAATGTTTGCAATGATTTCATTACGGTTTTTCTATTCTAGATTTTACTTCATTCTTGTACTCTACTCCTAGCTGCTTTAAGTTATTTAAGTAAAGCACGACAGAAGTACAAAGGATTGGTTCCTGAATATGGGAAAAGTTTCTCAGCAATTCTACCTCTGTAGTGCTATTTTTTTTTTTTTTTTGGCAATGACACTTAAAGTTTTTTTTTATAACTACAGGTTTACAAGAAAGCCTATTTATTTATTCATTTATTTATTGTCTCATTCTGTCACCTGGGCTAGTGTGCAGAGGCGTCATCATAGCTCACTGCAACCTCAAACTCCTGGGCTCAAGCAATCCTCCTGCCTCAGCCTCCCGCGCAGCTGGGATTACAGGTATGGGCTACCATGCCGGGCTAGATTTTTTTATTTTTTGTAGAGATGAGGTCTCGCTGTGTTGCTCAGGCTGTTCTCAAACTCTTGACCTCAAGTGATCCTCCCACCTTAGCCCAGAAAAATGCTAGGACTATAGGTGTAAACCATGGCTCCCAGCCTAGCAATGACATTTAAAGTTTTTGAGTATGACCTATAGTAAGAATTACATTTTATATCATTACCCAGTACACACACACACACACACACACACGCACACAAATGGTCTATACCTTCCCTAAACACAAAAGAATCTTAATAAAAAGTGCTCTGGACCAAACAGAATAATACACTTTTAGCGTATTTGCTTTGAATTTTAGAATAGGAGTCTGCAAATAGGTTTTTGTGCAAGGCAATTATGTTTCAAAAAGTTTTTAAGAGAGCTTGTAGGAACTGATACCTTTTACATTTTAGCACAAATTCTACTAAAGTATCTAAAAATACTATAGTATTTTCTCAAATAAAAATGAGTGTGTCCAAATCACCAAAAGCAAAAGGCAACAAAAAACAATAAAGTTGAGTAAGTGTAAATGGCTAGCAAAAGGTGTCTAGCCCAGTGTTGACAAGTCCCCAAACTGTCACTCAGCCCCCTTCAGTGACAGTCCAGGGACAATTTTCAGCTTTTCTATGAAGAAAAACATTAAAGATACTGTTCCATATTATGTATTTTCTACAGTTTAATTCATCTTTATTATCCAAACTATGGTTTTGGTGTGGAAGGTCACACTTACACACAATAACAAACGTAACCTGCAGCTGAAACCAGGGAGGACACATTCTATTTGGGGCAGAAGAACTGACATTTTACTTATTTTCAGGAGCAGCCTGTAAGTGCTTGTTAGACAAGAAAAAGCAGATATGTAAGGTCTTGTAACCTTTCTTTTTCACTCAGTTGCCTGGAATGATGTTGAGTACAAAAAAAAAAAGTTTCATAAAGAGGGAATGTTCTTATCCCAAATAAATTATTAGCATTTATAGAAAAATATATAATAAATAACATAAAAAACAAAAGAATTTCCATATTTGCTCTAATATCAAGTGATATAAATGTTAAGGTAGAAAAATACAATATACCATGAGAAACATGGGGATTTTGTAGGGAAGCAGGAGGAAATACAATTGATAAATGGCACCATTTTTCTCTACTGCATTTCATGTTGGGACTTGGGCAAATCTCTAAATTCTCTGAAACTTGAAATGGAGACTAATACTTCATAGTATTGTGATGGTAGAAAAAATTGATTCTTGTAATTTACTAACACATTTTAGGCAATTTACTAAATTTTAGATTACCTCTCCTTCCCTAATTCCTCCACATATATTAGAGAAATGGTTTATTTGTATGGGAATAGGCAAGAAATTTTCTGCACAATAGGATAAAGGAGAAAGATGACTTATTTTGCTTTCTGTAGTATCTTCAAAGTAACAGGGAACCTTTTTTCAATCTTGACTCAGTGGATGAATGTGTGGCAGCTGGGATTCCCGAAAGCATCCTAAGGTCATTAAACAATCACATATCTCCTCTGAAAGTCTAGAAGGCAATAGAATGAGAATAAGCTGTCTTTATGGAACTTTCCTCTCAAAGATAGAAATTTGGAGCAAATTCCTGAATTTCCCCCTTTGGTTAAATAATTATGATTAAACTCATCAATTATTTGAAACAAAGAAGTGTATGTGTATATATATGTTTGGGGGAATGTGACATCAGTACACTTGTAGTCTGCACAACTTTACTAGTTAGTGCTAACAGCCACTAAGATATAGATATGAAAAGAGAATGAAAGAGAAAAAGCAGTTGAATATGAGGAAAATCAAGTCCCCTTCAAGGTGTTATTTGTATAATGCCACATACCCGAATTTTTGGAAGTAGTCCTTCATGGTATGTTCTATTCATATTTTTTCACTTTTCTACATACAGGTGGTTGGCATAAATTTTAAATTGGAAAAAAAGGAAAGTATAGCCAATTTGATGATATTTTAGAATAAAAGAAAAATAAGAACTCATGAAAGAAAAAATAATGTTACCACCTCATATTTACTAAGAGCTCTGAAAATACTAGTTATTGGGTCCTGTGCTTAACAAGTATACACCATCGCATGGAATTCTCAAACCATCACAATGAGGTAGGTACTATTATTAATTCAGTTTTATAAACAGAGATAATCACCATGCTATACCAATTCCCAAAAAGAGTCAGGACAAAATGTTAAATTTTGAAGAATTTCTAAAATGATATGAGTACAGAAATGGCTGTAGAGTAGCAAGAAACAAGATTGCATTACCACAGCGAAAAGGAAACCAAAGTTCCGAGGGCTTCCTCTGACACTACACAGGAGACAGTTTTAGAATAAGTCAGAAGGATAATGAACACCTTTTTTATTGTCACACTAAGTTTGAAAATATGTATATGTAGTTCAACTAAAACTGTGTACAAGAAAAAAATGTTAGTGTATTATTCTTAGGGAGGAAAAGAATTCTTTTTGTATCCTTTAAAAAGCATTGTGGAAAGGCAGGTTTGATATTCATATCTATAGCAAGAATTAAAGTGTCTGAAAGTTTCATTCAGGCTCATTAATTGCAGAGAATCTACAAAATTTCTTTAATGTCCAAGAATCAGGAGATCTCTGTCTCTGCCTTTTTGAGAGGTATTTGCACAAAATGATAAGGGTTTATTTAATTTTTCAATCAGTGAATGGAGACGAAGTTATTGTTTTACTGAGACATTCAAGGTGAATGGTGGGAAGAAAATATAATTAAAGGTGAAATTAATGGGACAGTAGCATTCAGACCAGATTTCATCTTTCTTTCTTATTTAGTACCAGTGTTGTAAATACATGAAAACAAGTTCAGTCTCTTGTAATATTTATAAAATTACATAACAACCATATCTCTAATGGCAGAGAAAGTCAAATTTTAACTTTTCTCTTTGTCTTTGTCAATTAAATAATTATTTTTCAAATACAAAAATCAAAAATTGAACTTCCAAAAACCATGCTGAAATTCTTACCATCTCTTCCACCTTCTAATGTGTCAAGGAGGTCTTGGTTAATTTTTTTTAATTGATGTCTAATTTTCTTAAATTTTGAGTCTAGCCAAAGCTAAGCCCTATAAGTATGGTAAAAATTAAAATACTTAAAAATTTAGTTTAAAAATTAAAGGCTTAATTATCCAAAAAGGAGAAATGCTCAAAAATATCAACTCTTGGGAATGCTACGATTAATTGACTGGTAATTCACCAGTAATCTTCTCTAAAAATATTTATTTACTATACTAGATAGTATCTATATTTTCCTGACTTACAAAAAGTATACAAGTAATTTAAGAATATATTTTTATTATTAAAATTTAAATTATTCAGGATTATATGGAATAAACAATTAATACCCAATTAAATTCTTCTGCTCTTTGAACCCATTCTCTTCCCCAAGATGTAACTACCTTTGTCTAGTTATAAATAAAGGAAAAATCAGTTTAGCATATATCATTTTAGAATGTTTTCAATAACTTCTTTTTTTTCAAATTTTTTAATAACTTTATACATATTCATTTGTATACACATATGTTTTTAGGTAATTGAGACTGGTTTATTTTATTCTGGGACTTGCTTTTTATACTGAATAGTTTTATTTTGATCCTTTAATCTGGCTTTATAGATTCACCAAATTATTTCCAATGGTTGGTTAATATTGATTGGTAGGAATATATCATTATATATTTTACTCTTATTCTATTTATTGACATTTTGATTTTGTCATTCTAAATTTGCAATAAACATTTTTGTGCAGGCATCTTTGTGGTATGTACAAGTGTTTTTGGTAAATAAACTACAAGTAGAATAACTAGGTCAAATGATGTTCTTTAAATTTTTATGTTTCACTACCATGTTATCCAAAAGGGCTCAAGTCATTTCTACCCAATATGAAATTTCTACCAACCCTTGGCAACAATGGATGTTATGAACTATTCAAAATTGTACTAATGAAAAAATATTTCATTAAACCACAAAACTTGCATTTGTCTATTAATTAGTAAGGTTAAGGTATTTTTCCTTTATTTATGGATAATTTTTATTTCCTCTGTAAAATAATTATCCATACTTTGTCTCTTTTTATGTGTTGTTTGTTTTTTCATAATTAATTTGTAGGCACTCTTTACATATGAAAAATTAAGGCTTTGTATAATTTTTTTTGCAAATATCATCTTCCAGCTTTTTAAATTTTAAAAAACTAAATTTTTTTATACTATCTGTTGTTGCTATACTAAACTTTTTGATAATTATGCAGTTGATCCTGTTACTTTTAAAATTTATCAGTTTTAAATTTGGCTTAAGAAGTCCTTTACAATTATTTAAAGAAAAAAATAGTTTCTAGCAAGAGCAATTATTACTGCTTAGACCAAAAAATAATGTGAAACTGTTCATAATAATAGTTTTTCATGATTTACTATTTAGGTTAATAAGGCTTGACCCTTAGATTTAAATTTTCTGCTCAATTATTTAATGTTATTACAGATGGTTCATTTCCATTTTAATCATTAATTGATATTTCTCATTCACTGCCGGGCATGCTGCAGCCTCCACAGGAAAGTTAAAATATGCAGAGATGACATTACTTCTACCTCCCTGGAACTTCTTTAGGTGAAACAAGTATGTTTATAATAAGTAAATGACATGAATTAAAGGCAGTTTGAATTTACAAACATATGTATATAAAGAACACACTCAATCTCCTAGTGGGAAGCAGAGGCAGAGAGCCCTTTGCTTTGAAATGCACCGAAGCCTAACAACTCATTGCATGTAATTGGTAATTTGCAATAATTCCTGGATCTACAGAATAGCATAAAGGTTACATAAGTTTTTTCTGCTTTGTTGAATAAGTGCTTTTAAGCCTTCAGAACTTTAGGGAAACAAAGAATAACAGCCTAAGGTTGTGGAGCAGATTTAACCTGTGCCCCGGGGAGAGAGATGAGAGGCTTAAGCACCACAGGTGGCAGAAGGGGACAGTCAAGTCAACACTGAGGACAGCACCAAGTGGGAGGGAGAACAGGAGCCAAGGTCAATCTTCACTCACTGAAAAGCTTAAATATTGTGTGGGTGTGTTTTTTAATTCCCTACATCACTTAGCAGAGAACCTGACAGTGAAATTACAAAAGAGAAGTATGAATTAATGATATAGAATGCAAAGCAGCCATAACCTGAAGTAAATGAAAGCAGGCTCTAACTCTAAAATGACTTTAGGAGAGTAAGAGAAGACTTTGAAAAGGAGGTGAGTAGTAACGGAACATGGTTCAAGTAATGGCCAAGGATCATTTTTAGTGAAAGGAAACTGACTAAATGCAACTGTGACCATTAGCACTTGCACAGGACTCCAGGGCGTGTGGGTCTAGGGTCAGAGGACCTCAGTTCTAGCCCTGCGCCCTCCTTGCTATGTATCCTTGACCCCACTACTTCATCTTTCTGAACTGTAATTCCCTCACATAATATTAGGAATAATGTTAACTAACTCCCTATTAAGTAATTGTAAAGACGGAGCTCGCATATATTAAGTGCCAGCACAGTGTCTTGCACATAGACAATGCCAAATTTAAAAATGCTAACAGGCCTGGTGCGGTGGCTCATGCCTGTAATCCTAGCACTCTGGGAGGCTGGGGTGGGAGGATCGCTTGAGGTCAGGAGTTCCAGACCAGCCTGAGTAAGAGCGAGACCACTGTCTCTACTAAAAATGGAAAGAATTAGCCAGGCACAGTGGCCTGCACCTCTAGTCCCAGCTACTTGGGAGGCTGAGGCAGGAGGATCTCTTGAGCCCAGGAGTTGGAGATTGCAGTGAGCTATGATGATGCCACTGCACGCTAGCCCGGGTGACAGGGGGATATTCTGTCTCAAAAAAAAAATTGCTAAGAGTTATTGTTATTATAATAACTATTAAGTATTTGTGTGCTCATTATCTCATTTCAATTTGTTATTCTCACAATGAGATTAAGATAGAGAAGGAATTATTATTATCCTTAAGTGAACAAAATGAGATAAACTCATTTTGCCTAAAAAGGTGACAAAGACATTGAGTTTTTGACATTAGGCCTTACGGGTCTTTTGGTTGTGCAATTCTGAAGAAAAGTCAACGTGGTAAGAAATAAGAAATAAACACAAATAAGACTCGTTATTTATGTAGTTCCTCCTGGGTAGAAAGAGTACGCTATGTGCTTTCTATACATAATTTCATTATATCATTACCATCCCGTGGAGTAGAATTCCCATTTTACAGATAAAGGAGGTGAGACTCCTACAGCTTAAACTACTCATGTAAGGCTACATCAGCCAGTAAATGGAAGAAACGGTAGCCACTTGCTATTCTGTCTAATCTTAGAATGTAAGCTTTTTTCACGAGGTCAGGCAGAAATTAGTCATCTATTGATGGTGCCGCTATGTAGAAGGGTGAAACAGAATGGAAGATAGAAATATCTGCAATGAGTTAACCTGGATCTATCTTATGAACACATTTCTCAAAAAGAAAAAAATATTAGATCTTTTTGGAAGGTTTAGTAAAAAAAAATGGAGCAGCGTTATTTTCTGCATGGTGGAAGAACAGTGGGGTGAAAGTAGAATGAGAAAGCCAATATTTCAGAAACTGAATGCCACTTAAAAAAGAAGAGGAGGTGCTCAAAATTGTTGACTATGAAGGAGAACAAAATTCAGGAGGATGAGAGCCGGCAAAGGAGCTTGGAACCGGCAGAGGCAACCCTCTGGGAGGAGGTTGGAAGCCATTCTCAGATAGAATATAAGGAAGTCAGGATATAATTTATATTAAAGGGAGAGATCATACAAAAAGAAAAAGAAAAACAAAAAAATAAAGATCATTGAATGCTCTCTATAAGTATAAATTCAGAGAAAAGCAGTCTTGTGAACTAAAATGTTTAATGAAAAGATAACATTTATAATTCCATGAAAATGAAAAATTTTATGATTTTTTGATACTGATATAAGAAATGTTTTCTTTAACAACTATATTAGCTTACATAAAATGTACTTACCTTTACATACTAGTTCTACTCCTTTTTTCAATGAATACTAACTTTCCGCATTTATTTTACTGTTGGATACTGACATAGTATTTCTCCAGCAGAAGATTGCATTAGAAGCAAACTTATTTCCCAGTCTTCCTTGCAGAGACCCCTTCTTGGCATTCTCTCATCATTTCCCCCACGATTTTTTTTTTCTCATAAGATTGTTTCAAACATAGTTTGAGAATAAAATGTCCCCATGCTCCTAGGAAATGACTTATTTTTCTGTAGCTGTAGCAAAGTAGTCACCAGAGATGGTTCTAAAACTGCTAACTCAGTCAATGACAGTTCTAGCAACCATCAGAACTGATTTTACACAAATTTGAAGAATTAAGGGCACTGCATCTCAATGAACATGCATTTGCAAGTCAATCAATTAGTAACAATCCCAATTTCTGAAAGCCAGGTGATCAAAAAAAGACTTACTCCAAAGAACATACTTCTGAAGTTAATCAATGACATTCTCACCCAAGAAACCATGTTTCTACAAATGACATCAATACACTGATTCTTGTGAAAGTCTGCCAATCACTGAATTCCACTCTTCCCCCAAAACCCTGTATAAAATCAGTAGTCTTCTCTGCTCTAAGAGAGAGCCTGTATCTGACCAGCATAATTTGCTCTTTTTAAAATAAGGGCTAAGTTTTTTTGTTAAGATATTGAGACTTAGTTTTTATCCTTTTGACAGTTGAATATTCTGGAAGTTAGCAATTTATGCAACAGTCTTGAAAAGTCATATCTTTTGCCTCAATAATTTAATTTCTAGAAATTTGTCCAAATTGACACTCTGCAGAATCTTTGTTATGCATTTTTACATTTAATCCTCACAACAACTCTATAATATAAGCCCTGTTTTTATTTCCATTTTTCACTTGACAAAAATATTTGATAGCTATTTAAATTGAAGTGTTATTTATACATATGAAAACTCAGGGCATTTAAATACCCAAGGTAAGAAAAAAGTTAAGTAAACAGTCTTTTAAGGATGCCTACAAAAAAAAGAACATGTTAAAATGTTTACGGTTTGACATTGCGTACAAAATCAAAACACAAAACTATAGTTATACCATGTAAAATTATGTGTACATATGGATTAGAAATAAAAGGAAATAATGGCAAATAACTATGTGAATTTCTGGGGTGGCTGGATTCTGAGTGAAATATATTTATTGAGTTTTTAAATATTGCTCTAATTTTGTGTAATAACCAAAGTAATCTAGATATAAATTGTAGTTTCTGCATTTAAGAGATGTAGCCAACCATCCCATATTCTGTGGAAATTCCAATGTCCCACAACATTTTTGAGAATTCCAGGGGTCATAAAACTATTATTTAGGGCTCTGAACTCCTACCCTAGAGATTTTCAAATTCCATGCATGACTTATCTACCATAAATGTTCCCTTTCCTTTGATTGCTTTGGCCTGGATGTGGAACTAAGTTTTTAAAATTTTCCCCTGAAACTTTTGCACAATGCATATGTAAGGTTAGGAGGTATTTCTGAAGTTTTATATGGAGAGGTGTTATATCACAGCAAAGTATACAAGTTAATATTGAACACAGACCACCACTTTCCTAAACTCTTTTGGCTACTCAACACATCTTCCACCTTCTCCTCCTTAAAGACTTATTAATAAGTTCCCCTCACTTTATAACACAAGGCAGCTTTCCATCTTCAACTTAAGCTGTGAGCATAATGAAGATTTGATCTTGTGCTCCCATAAAACCAAGGGGGCACATGCTACGTTTCACAGGTTAACCACATAGATTTATTTTGAGGCAGATTATGATATTTCAAACATAATGATGGATTAATCACTATATTCATTTTTGGAGATTTAAATGGCATTAATTTAAAGTCACAAGTTTTAAATTAGCATCCTACTATGTGTAGAGTACAAAAATAATATGAATTAAAAAGGAGTAGTAGGACATAAAAAGTGAAAAGGAAGATTAATCTTTTTAATAGGAAGAGATAAAGTGAAAAGGAAACTAAAATAAAGATAGTTAAAAATAATTAAAATTCAAATTCAGAAACCTATAGATGATAATTGATTCTATGAGAATAGCTAGAAAACTCACAGGGTTAATAAGTCTGGCTTTAAATAAAAGTGTAGGGTACTTTTATCCACCTCTACTTCTAAGTACTTACTAACATAAATATTCCCTGCACAATGTTTTTCCTAGGGGAGCTGGTTCACCGTGAAGTGTTTTCTTGTCTCTTTGTAATGTAGCTATAGGGAAATCATAGTCTCTAAAAATAAAAATTTAAGACCAATTTGAAAATAATAAATTTAGATTTTCTGGACATCTTTGTTGACTAATTCTTTCCCCAGAGCATATAATTTCAAGCATAGACCTAGAGCTGCTTATATCTACATATTTAAAATAAGGATATATCATTAAAAGGGATAAAGAAGAGAAGGAAGGAATACAAAGTAACTATTATTATAGGCAGTCTTCTACAGGCACTGATTTTGACCTTACTATCAAGGCAAAAGTAAATTGGCTCATTTTTTTGAGTAATCAAAATAAAGCAGTAAGTTCTCCTGGGCACAGAGGGTAAAAGTAACCTATCCACACTTTTCTCTGATTATCCAAGTTTATGGAATACTGTATCACCAACTATGTTCCCCAATTCCTTTAAATAAGTTTTACATGTCTGGATAAAACACTGTCCATGGTATGGACGATATTGGAGGGAATAATACACAAAGTTATCTGTTTTCCATCCATCCATCTATCCATCCATCCATCCTTGTCCATCCATGCATCCATCTACCCATTTCTACTTCATCTACTACTGCTTGGGGAGGGGAAAGATTTGAGGCACCAAGAATCATTTTCTGCTGCATATAGGACGGTCACCACAAACACTGGGACTCTGAAGCCTCTTACGCTTGTGGTCCCTCTTAGGCTACCCTCAATTAATCTCGAAATTACCTAACCTCTTAAGCCTCATTTCCTTAATTGAAAAATGTGCTCAATAGTATTTTGTTTAGAAATGCAATACCACAAATATGAAGTGCCTGTTATTTACCAGGCAGCATAGTAGGAAGGCTTAGTACAAAAGAGACAGGTCTTATAAAAAGGAGCTCTTCTGAATAGTCTCTTAAACAAAAACATAACAAACAAAACAAGTGAAATAGGCTTTTAATATGGTAAAAGGGATTTAAATTAGAAAAAAGTGAGAGCCCTAAACATTCAAATATGGTAGAGAGGTAGATTTGGGGATATTCTTTTCAAAGCATATTTATGTATTGTAACAGATATCAAATGAGATTTTGATCATCAGACTGATTTTCCATTTGCCTTCTGTACCTATTATACCATTATTTGAAAGTATAGAATGTGCTTTTCTATTGGTGTATCTTCTTTTATTGTTTACAATCCTCTCATATTAAAGAAGTTTTCAAATAGCATAATAAAGTATTTTCAAACTACCTAATAAAATATGCTCTCCTGGAAGTCGGCATTGTGATCGGAAAGCAATAGGGAGAAAGCTTGATTTATTGATAAGTGAGAGTATGCTATAAATTTCCTCCAAAATAAAACTATGTGGATTATGAGATCACTCTTACTTAGAGAAATTGCAGCAGATGGGCATAGTGATGCAGATATTAAAGGAAAGGATCACATATTCAAGGGTAGGTATGCTTTACTCTATAAAATGAATCTATTTCTTCTGAAATATTATGTAAAATCCAACAAAATTGTATCAGGGAAGATTGTTATCTAAGAAAACACATGATGAATGCTTTTGTGACACAAACAATTGTATTTCATAATAAAACGATCACTTTCACTTTATGTATAGCCATGTGTTGCTTAACAATGGGGATGAGTTCTGAGAAATATGTCCTTTGGTGATTTTGTCCTTGTGTGAACATCATAGAGTGTGCTTACACAAAGCTAGATGGCATAGCCTAACTAAACACCTAGGCTATATGGTATAGCCTATTGCTTCTAGGCCACACACCTGTACAGTATGTTACTGTACTGAACATTGTAGGGAACTGTAGCACAATGGTAAGTATTGATGTATCTAAACATATCTAAACTTAGAAAAGGTACAGTAAAAATATAGTATAAAAGATAAAAAATGGTACACCTTTATAGGGCACTTACCATAAACGGAGCTTGCAGGACTAGCGGTTGCTCTGGGTAACCAGTGAGCGGATAGTGAGTGAGTGTGAAGGGCTAGGACATCACACTGCTGTAGACTTTATAAACACTGTACACTTAGGTTACACTAAACTTATAAAAAAATTTTCTTTCTTCAATAATAATTTAACCTTAGCTTACTGTACCTTTTTTACTTTACAAATTTCTTAATTTTTTTTAACTTTTTGACTCTTTTGGAAGAGCTTAAAACACAAACATATTGTACGGCTGTACAAAAATAATTTTCCTTATATTCTTATTCTATAAATTTTTTCTATTTTAAAAATTATTTATTTTATATTTTTTTTTACTTTTTAAACTTGTTTGTTAAAAACAGAAACACAACCACAACATTAGGCCTACACAGGGTCAGAATCATCAATATCACTGCCTCTACCTCCACATCTTGTCCCACTGGAGGGTCTTTGGGGCAATAACGGGCATGAATCTGTCATCTCCTATGAAAACAATTCAATAATGCCTTCTTCTGTAATATCTCCTGAAGGACCTGCCTAATTGTTTTACAGTTAACTTTTTAAAAAAATAAGTAGTAGGAGTATTCCCTAAAATAATGATATAAAGTATAGTATAGGAAATACATAAATCAGTAAGATTGTCATTTATTATCATTAAGTATTACATATTGTACTTAATTATATAGTGTGTGCTATACTTTTATATGACTAGCAGTGCAGCACTCAGGATTTTTTTACACTAACATCACCACAAACATGTGAGTAATGCATTGTGCTACGATGTTCTGTTCTGATGGTTACGACGTCACTAGGCAATAGGAATTTTTCAGCCCTAGAATAATCTTATGGGACCACCAGCACATATGTAGTCTGTTGTTGTCCAGAATATTATGCGGTGCATTACTGTATTTTATAATTTGGTTCTCATATAGGATTTCCTTAAAGTGATATAACACAAATAAATTAGCAAAAATTATTTCCAATCTAGTATCCTAGATGGAATTTTGAAGTTCAATGGAAAACAGGTATTCCAGGTGAAATATACTTAAAATATGAATAATACCTTATTAATAATATAAAATTTGTTAGAAGTTCACTTAAATTAAGGAAAAGATCTTGATCTCCTCTGAAAGTTAAAAAACAAGAACATAATCTAATAAAGAATATTTTCATATAGTGTGGACTTCATGATGTGGTACAAAAGTCAAGAGATTAAGAACTAAGCAAGATGTGTTCTTTGTAGATGCTCTATGCTTTACAAGCTGATGACTATAGGCAAGTCACTTAAACTCTCAGAGAGCTCTCAAGTTTATCTATAAAGGATGCTATTTGAATTTCCTACTTTACATGTTCATTGTAAGATTAGAATATTATGATGTATATACAGAAATCTCTAAACTCTTAAAAAAGTGTAAGAAACATTCAGCCTTGTGATAGGATACTGTTATTGTGTTAGAGAAGGTAGACAAGTTCTTATCCCAGTTTTATAAAGGAATTGCACTTATTTTGGCCATTTATTGATTTATCTGATATTTAAACATGTAACAATTTATGTAATAAAACTAAAGCTAATTATAATGATTTTCAAGTTGCTGTGGTCTATATGATGACCAGCAAGACAATATTGCCAAAGAATATGGGACCAAATGGCTATAGAGGTATTACAATTAAACCATAATTTTGGATAGTTTAAATAATATAAATTGTTAAAAAGCAAACATATATAAAGAGCTATCATAATTATTAAATTTTAAGTTAGGACTGCAAATTAGTACAGCCTCCATGGAAAACAGTATGGAGATTCCTCAAAGAAATAAACATAGACTTAACATTCAACCCAGCAATCCCACTACTGGGTATCTACCCAAAGGAAAAGAAGTCATTTTATCAAAAAGACACAAGCACTTGAGTGTTTATTGCAGCACAATTCACAATTTCAAAGATGTGGAATCAACTTAAGTGTGCGTTGATTCATGAGTGGATTAACAAAATGTGGTACATATATATACCATGGAGTACTACTCAGCCATAAAAATGGAATGAATTAATGTCTTTTGCAGCAATTTGGACGGAACTGGAGACTGTTATCTTAAGTGAAGTACCTCAGGAATGGGAAAAAAAACACCACATGTACTCTCTAATAATTGGGAACTAATCAATGGGCACACATGGGCACAGAGAGAAGTAAAGTCATTGGAAATCAAGAAAGGGGGAAGAGGACTTGGAGAGGGGTAAAAACCTACCTATCAGGTACAATGGACACTATTCAGGTGTTGGGCACACTAATGCCCCTGACTTAAGCATTATAAAAGCTATCCATGTAACAAAAACATTTGTACCCCCTTAATATTTTGAAATAAAAATAAATAATAAATAAAGGCAGCTATTGAAAAATATAAAGTAAAAGATAAATAAAATTAAAAACTAAAAAAATTTAAGTCATGAAAGAATATTTTTTATGGCAAGTCA
Organism: Daubentonia madagascariensis; assembly: GCA_023783475.1. NCBI lineage: Eukaryota > Metazoa > Chordata > Mammalia > Primates > Daubentoniidae > Daubentonia > Daubentonia madagascariensis. The sequence continues at coordinate 42,057,429 of JAKFHU010002080.1, read as the reverse complement.
AGAGCAGAGGTTCTTAAGAACTCAGAGTACATGGACAAAAATGGCAAAATGTACTTATACTGGAGTAGAAGGTATCAGATTATATATGAGAAGAATCTTCCTAATAGAAGATTTATCACTGAACAAGTATTAAAAGCTTGTAATTTTTTTAAAAAAATTTCTTTATTTTATAAAAAGTTGAGATTTACAGAAATGTTGCAAAGATGTACAAAGAGCTCCCATATTCCTTTCACCAGTCTTCTCCCATTATTGACATAATCATGGCACATTCATCAAAACTATAAACATTAATTCAGTAATATTAACTAAACTATAGGCTTTATTTGGATTTCACCAGTTTTCCCACTAATGCCCTATTTCTCTTTTAAGATCAAATCCAGAACACTGTATTGCATTAAGTCATAATGTCTTTCATCTCTCAGCTGTTTCTCAGTCTTTCCTGTCATGACCTTGAAACTTTTGAAGAACATTCATGAGGCATTTTGTAGTATGTCCCTCAGTTTGGCTTTGTCTGATGTTTTTCTCATAATTAGGGTAGGGCTTTGGGTTTGGGGGAAGAATACCTCAGAAGTGAAGTGTCTTGATCACATCATACCAGTATACATGGTATCAACATGACTTATCACTGGAGAGGTTAGTCTTGATCATTTGATAAAGGTGGTGTCTGCTGGGTTTCTCCATAGAAAAAGTTACTTCTCCCCTCTTTCCATACTCTCTATTCTTTAGAAGTGAGTCACTAAGTCTTGTCTACACTCAAGGGGAGTAGGATTAAGCTTTAACCCCTGGGGGACGGGTGAGGTATCTACATATATTATTTGGAATTTGAGGAATATTTGTCCCTTCTCCATGATTTGTCTATTCATTCAATCATTTATTTATATCAGTGTGGATTCATGGATTTTTATTTTATGCTTTGTTATAATGTAATAAGATCATTATTTTGTTGCTGAAAGTGTTTCGGCTTTAGTCATTGGGAGCTCTTTCTGGTTGGTTTCTGATCGGCTTCTGATCCTTCTGACATGCCCCAATGATTCTTTTTCTTTTTTGGTCACTTTTCACTTTCTGTCACTACATGATGCTTCAGGCTCATCTTGAATTTTTCCTGCCCCAGCCCTAGGATCAGCTATTTTTCCCGGGAGCCCTGGTTCCCTTTTTATTGGAGAATGGTATTTAGAAACTAAAATCTGGGAATAAGGCCTGTTCATTGCTACTGCGGTGTCACTGCTTCTGGAAACTTTCAGCAGGTAGAGCTAATAAATGTTATGTATGTATACTCGTGTATGCACATATGTTTATATTTCTGTATCTGTATGTATATTAAAATAAAAATGGGTTAATATTGATATCTACATGTCTAATCTAGCACTACAAGGTTGGTTTTAGCCATCTCCCCTTGCTTATTTGTAACTTCTTTCTCTGGCCATAAGAAACCTATCTCCCAATATCAATAATTTATTTACTTATGCATTCCACCCTAGTACATGTGCAATTTAGTTTCATAATTGTTAACCTGAACTCTTTTGAGGAAAAAAATTATCAACTAGAGAACAGTGTCTATATACAGTTCTTTTTGTAGTTAGCCTTATTCTTTTCAGGTTTTGTCTTTTCAAAATCATGTTTTCCAAAATTACTTAGGCTAGATTCTTTCCCCACATCACCATCAGTGAAGTTATGTCTTACATTTTAATTTGGTTAGATTCATTTGTCACAGTCTTTACTCCATCTTAGGATACTCCTGTTTGTTTTCTTATTTTTTTATTTGCATGCTGTGTTGCTTTGTGTTGTACAGATCTGTGGGTTTTTACATGTGAGGTAATTTGTCCAGCACCACAGACAGTTTTGTTGCCCTCAAAATTTCCTCATGTAATACTCTGTAGTCAACCCTCCTGTATCTTTAACCAGGGTAACCACTGATCTGTTTCCCATCTTTATATTTTGCCTTTTCCAGAATTTCAGACACATGGAATCATACAATATTCAGTCATTTGGGTCTGCCTTCTTTCACTTATAAAAATTCATTTAAGATAAATTCATGATATGCATGAATCAATAGTTCTTTGTTAATATATATATTTGAGTGGCATTACATTGTATAGATAAACTATAGTATGTTTGTCCATTTACCAGTTAAAGATACCATCTTGGTTATTTCCACATTTTGGCAATTAAGGATAAATTTGCCATAAATATTTGCATAAAGATTTTTGTGTAAAAATATGTTTTCAATTTCCTTGGGTAAATACCTAGTGGAGGGATTGATGAATCATATAGTAAGTACGTATTTAACTTTATAAGAGTCTTACAGTTTCTCAAAGTGGCTCTACCATTTTGCATTCCCATCAGCAATGAATGAAAGCCCCTGTGGCTCTCCATGCTTACCAACATTTGGTATTGTCAGATTTTAAAAAATGTTACCCATTGTAGTAGGTGTGTAGTGGTATCTTATCATGGTTTTAATTTGTATTTCTCTAATGACTAATAATGTTGAACACCTTCTCGTATACTTATTAGTCATCCATACATCTTCTTTGATAAAGTTCAGATATTTTATCAAGAAAATAAAGTTTACTTTCTTATTAAGTTTTAAGAGTTCTTTATATATTATGCATACAAATCCTTTATCAGATATGTGATTTACATATCTGAATTCTATGTTTTCATTCCTTTAGAAGTGTCCTTCACACAACAATTTTTAAAAATTTTGTTTTATTTTTTGCTTTTGATTCACTCATTGTAATGGAGAAGGCTGTGATCAGCTAATTACTTTAGTTGCAACAGAGCATGTACACTGAAGCAAATAAAAAGCCCCCAAATTCCAATATGTAACATAGCTTGGAAGTTTAGATCTTACATATTTTCTTATTCTTAATTTATCATAAATATGTGGTTCTATAAAACTTCATTTTAAGTAAGAGGTTTAGGATTTGACTTTTTTCTCATTGAAATTTTAAAATTATACTTTCCTTTGATGTGGTCTGGGGCCAGCCTTCAAAACTCATTAGGTAGCAGAATTGTAGCATCATATCAACCAACAGTCCTCTGGAACAGAGTTGTCTAATATGGTAGACACCATTCGCAAGTGACTGTTAAACACTTGAAATGTGGCTAGTGTGACTTAGGAAATGATTATTAATTTTAATTAATTTAAATTTAAAAATTGATACTTGATTTAGATATTGAAAAGCTTTTAAATATGTGTAGGGTAACTTGGGTTTGCGAATCTACTTTTTCAATTGTAAATTTTATGAATATAAATATAGATCAAGTATATCTAATAAAAATTTAGCATCCAAATTGAGATGAGCTCTAACTACACACTGGATTTCAAAGACTTAGTATGAAAAAATAGATGTAAAAAGTCTCAATATTTTTTATATTGATAACACATTGAAATAACTATATTTGGAATATATAGGGTTAAATGAAATATAATATTAAAACTCATTTCATCTGCTTCTTTTTACTTTTTTTAAGAATGGGGACACAAAAGCATTTCAAATAATGTGTGGCTCACATTATGTTTCTATTAGATGGGACTGCTTTAGAAACTTATACTATATATTAAATTATATTTTGTGTCAAAATGCACTCAGTGTTCTGAAATGGGATGTCAATAACCTATCCACCATCCTCTCCAACCGTCAAAGTACAGTCAGGCACAGCTTCTTGTACTGTCTTCTACGGAGAAGGATCAGACTCACTAAGTTCTAAGTCACTGGTGACAGTTTTACATTCTCAGACAGGAGTTCAGCAAGAAAAGGACTCAGAGAATGGAGAGTAAAGCTTGAGATGGGATTCTGGGTCTGGCAGTATTAGATCTACTGTTGCCCTAGATATGCCATAAATTATAGGGACACTTCTGATTACTGAAGGGCTCCAGTTCATGGCTTACTTTCTTCTGAGGAAAAAGGATTGGGCTGCCTTCTTTCTCTCCTATTGCCATGAATTAGTACTCACTGTGAATAGTATATCAGGTTTTCCTCCTCCTTTATTTTTCAGTAATGTGAAATGAAAAGTAAGTGGTTCACATCTGTGCAAAGACCACTTTTCTGCTCATTTTTCTTTAACTTATTGAAGTTAATTTAATTATATATATATTTTTATACATATATATGAATGATTTAGTGGCATAGGTGTTATATAGCCAAAATTAGCACTCATTTTCAAAAGATAACAAATATAGAAAGAAATTGACTTGAATTTAAGATTATATTACAAATTATATTTTTAAAAAGACATTTCAAGAACTTTTAATACTTTAGCATAAAACTTTGCATGTTCCATATTTACTTATTTTTCTAGAAAACTACAGATGAGTATAGAAATCTTAAGAATATTAAGTATAAGATTTATAAAAATATAATTAAACAACGTGGGTATATTATCCTATCATGACAACCAATTATTTTCTGCTTTAACTTTGATACAATGCTAAGTTTACAGAAGATCTCTTCATATAAGATAACCTTCTAAAACTATTCTATACCTTGGATGAGTTTTAGCTAATAATTTTCTGAAACAACCTAAGTCTTCTATTAGTTCTAACTGAACACATTTATCCCACAATCAAGGTAGATTGAGAAAGTAAATATATACTTACAATATAGAGAACATATCATGGGAAGCACAGGGACAGTTGTTAAACCACTCCACTGTATTACCAAATCCTTGAGTTATTACATTCTAAATCTGACGAGAAAGACAGAAATAAACAAACATGTTAATTAAATGTGCTGGATGTACTATATATGTAGCTAAATTACTGAAGAAAACTAAAAGAAATCATGCATCACACAAACATACATCTTTCTGCATACATTATTGCGTCCTTCACTTATATCCATTTGGAATTTCTTTCAATGTTTAGTAAAGTGCTATCGATTCACTTAAGTCATTACAATATACAGTAAGGAAAATATTATTAAAAGGAATGAATGCTATAATTGAAACTCTAAGAAAGTGAGTATAAGATATTTGATAACCAAATATATTTCATGGTCTCTATTTTTTATGTTTTCCACATACAGAATAAATTGTGTCCATATCACAAAAAAAAACAAACAATAAAACAAAGTTACTAAATCATCAGGATGTTTATAATTATTTGGATGCTTAGCTAAATAAGGATCAAATAATTAGTTGATTTGTCTAAACATCTTTCATTTTCATGTTGATATGTGCCAGTCAACATGCATTCCTGATATAATTTGAGGCAAGTAATAAATTCAAATTTTATTGAATTATTTATTCTATAATGAATAAGGATTAGATTTAATACAAAGTGGGAAACTGACCCACTGGCTTACATCACCCCAATCAAGAACAAGTATCTTTAAACTATGGAATAATTTAAAGCATAGGGCAGATGTAATTTCTTCCATAAGATAATGCCCCCACAACTGTGTTGTATGAGTTTATTCCCTGTCAAAAATGCATTTTTGCTGTAGAACAGACCCAATCAGCCTCTTGTCCTTAAATGTTACCAAAAGTGGTTGTTAGGCATCCTGCACTCACTGCAAACACACACACACACACACACATTTTGTTCCAATTTTATGTCCCCCAAATGCCTGAAATTTTTTCTTTCTGGAATCAGTAGATTTTAAAACAAAATTCAGTCTTATTTCTCTGTGGATTTATACATAGTCTAGGATGGCCCTTAATAGGAAAATAACTTAATTTTCCACCTAATTTAGTACTTTGCTCCTTACTTATACTTTGATATTGGATTCAAACACATTTAAAAGTAATAAAAAATAGATCTTGTCTTGAAAGTCAAATCTCACCCAATTATTCTTTTCCAAATGTGTAAGACATTGTAGATGAATTACTTCGTCTATATTTTGTAACATCTGTTTAGTATTTTTTGTAGGTGTGTGTGATTGTTATTTAATCGTCAAAGCCTTATTGTAAGGTAGGTTTTGTTTTTCGCATTTCATAGGGTTTTGATAACTCAAACAACTTGTACATATTAAGATGCCAGAAGACATTACAGCTAGGGGTCAAATCCAGACCTAACTTCAAAGTGCCTATTTTTCTTTTCACAGTCTTTGCTTGCACATGGCTTCCTGGACATCGTTTATAAGACTATTCTGCCTAGATATCTAATTTCAGTACTATTATAGCTCCCAACTAGAAAAAAATAATGAAATGTTTTGTAGGATAGATTGTTTGTTGAAACTGTGCATATGTGTGCTTAGGATTGTTAAATGAGTAAAACCACAAACCCAATTATTGGATTAAAAACATGAAATGTATCAGTTATAATTCTTCACATAGGATCAAAACACTCAATAACTTAATAAAAATAGGGAAGACGTATTTATACCTATATAAACTGGTTCCAGAGCATCTGTGATTTTTTTTTTTTTACTGTTTTCTGTCTCAGCAACAAATGCCACCCTTTCTCTCATTGTATCTGTTTTATTTTACCATCCAACATCTGATTTCATGCTTTCAAAATGACCTTGGCTGGGAAGTCAGAAAAATCAAACATTTAGAATTCTTTCTAGAATGAGAGCAAATAATGAGGGCCAGCAAGCACCCTGAGTTCTGTTATCTATTTGGTAACTCAGCTTTATATGTGTGTTTGGGGAGTGTGCGTGTGTGTGTGTGTGTGTGTATTTCCCAAATCAAGGCTAGGATTTAATGGGTCAGCATGCTGAATAAATGACACTCAAGTAATGGAGTTACTCTTGTGCTTATTTTTGTTGATAATGTTTTATTTGAATATAGTTATTATCTCTATTTTGCTTTTTCTATTACATATAAGGAGAAAATCATTCTTTTCCATTCACTGCATTTGTGTCTACATCAGTCAAATAATTATAATACATTTTTGTCTTTGCTTTCATGCATGTCTTCCTCCTATAGCAGTCAAGGCATTGGCCTCCCATGAGGTAGAGGCGGGAAAGGGATACTCAGTTTCTATTATTTAAAGCATTATTTTGAAGTATGGTTTAAAGTCAGTCAGTCTTAGAAAGCCCTTCACTTCCTTCTTACCACATCAAGAACAGGGTTAGTGGATTAGTCTATTATTTGGATGTTTTGCCGAGACCCAGAGATTTAGTAATTTAATGATGAAACAGCTATGATTCACTAAATGTTATTACTTTTCATCTTGATGTTTGTCAACAGACATAAATGACTGGGTTTGCATGGGATTTTACTTAAAAGAGTTTAAAATCATGTAGAATGAGGAAAAAAAGCCCGCTTCGTCTATTCCTTTGAGAAACATCAGAAGAGTTGGAGAGAAAGACCACAGCGGAAAAGGAAAGTGTCTGCCACAGCTCTTGTTTTCTCCTCCCTGCTCTTTGAGGTCAAGCCTCTAAAGGGAAGAGCTTTAGAAATTCCTTATTATGTTGAGAGGATGCTCAGGGTTATGGCTTACAATCTCTTACAATTTTGGGAAGAGATTACTGTGTTGAGAAATTCCATGTCAACATGCAGTGACCCTAGTAGTTAAGAAGGTCCCATGGCCTGACAGATGCCGTTTGCAATCCCAAGTTCCCCTTGGCTATTATGCGGCATGGATAATGAGTTGAGGTGGAAAATGGGCCTTCTAAGAGCAAAAAGGCTCAGCCACAGAGGTTTGTGAGGTTCTCAGCTTTAACCATGTATCAGAAGAAAGAAGTGGCAGAGACTCTGAGGAATCTGATTGCCAAGATCCAGGGCAGACTGAATTAGCAGGGCCATTAGGCAGAGACAGAGCTGAGAAAGAACTGACTGTAAACAGTGTCAGCAGCCTCGTAGCTCAGAACAATGGGACTGGATAGGCCCACTGGAGGGAATCCATCAGGGAAGGCAGGCTTCATGAGGGACGTCACGTTTGAGCTGAAGATAAAGACTGGGCCTTATGTTCAAGACCTCGCATTACAAAGAGAGGAGGCAGTAGGTGCAAAGGCCTATGAAAGGAACAAGCAATGCATTTTGAAGGAGAAGAAAAAATGCCAAATATACCTGAAGTTGTAGTAACCCAGGGCACCATGGTGGGGGGAGGTGGAAGCTAGATAGGCAGGTCATGTTGGGCTTCAGAGGCCATTGTAAGGAGTTCCGAGTTTATTCATAGTACAATGGGTATAGGGGGTTTTAACCGGGGGACTAGTGTGAGCTGATTAAATTTTTAAAGGACTGCTTCAAGTATTCTGTTGGTTATAGAAGGCAAACTTGAAATCAGCAGCCAGTTCAAAGGCTATTGTTGAGTTGAGAGATGATGGTGGTTGTTAAATTTGGTGGAAAGAAGTGTTTGGATTTGGGATGTATTTGAATAAAATATAAAATCCAACTCAATAATTTCATCATTTGACAAACACAAATGCATTTTGAGCCATAATTATAGGGTAGGTCATTATATATTTTTTTTCTGTAGAGAAGGGTCAAGTTAAATAATAAAAATTAGAGATTTATGCAGGATGTTTCAGTAGATTTAGGTAAAATTCACTGAAGGGGAAAATATGGAAGCACATTAGTTTTATATAATTCTTTTCCATTACTTTTGAACCAGTTGATTAAGAAAAACTCTGTATGACCTATAAATAAAAGGAATGGGGAAATAGCACATGGAGCACTAATCCTCTTACAAAGAAGAAAACTATAAGGGACTCTGAATGATATGGTTAGAAACATCTCAGATATAGTCAAAACTGAATTGCATTAATAGGAGCAAGTTTCTTAATTCACCAGATAGGATTATAGGACATAGAATTTTGAAAAAATAACAATTACTTTATGCCATTTATACTAATAAATGATATTTGCTGCCAGAAGAGGTCATGGAGCTAACTCCTGTGGCTATACTTTAAATAGAATTTTATGACTTCAGAGTTACTAGACTGGGTCTTTAAGCCTTTTTTAATTCACCATACATTTTTTTAAATGCCTTTTATATAACAGAGATCTGCTAGGTGCTATGGCTACAAGGATTTCTAACACACTCACACTACCCTTGAAAGGTTCACAGTCTCAAGGAAGAAAGGAAAAAAGAGAAATGAGGAACTGTGTACAGAATGTCTGGCTGGGGGCACAAATTTAGCAGCATCCCATTTTATTTGGTGGAAGCTTAATAGAAAATAGGCTGTGCAAAGCTAATGTTGAATGATGATTCAGCAGTGCGGCATGAACATAGATAAGCAGGAAAGGGATAATACAGTTTGGGACTAAAAAGTAATCTGGCTTTAGTGGAACAGAGCGATAGGGAGTGTAATAAAGAGCATGCAGCAGGCAGGGGAGGTAAGCAGGGGCCCAGTACTTGGAGGGTCCCTTGGTCATGGTGAGAGCTTAAACCTCATTAGCACTAATAATAATAATACCTAGTAATAAGAGAGTGTTGGCGTGGATGCAGAGAGCCAGGAACACTCATACATTGCTGGTGGGACTGCAAACTAGCACAACTTCTATGGACAGTAGTATGGAGATACCTCAAAGAACTAAAAGTAGAACTACGATTTGATCCAGCGATCCCACAACTGGGTGTTGACCCAAAGGATAAAAAGACATTCTATAAAAAAGACACTGGCACTCGAATGTTTATAGCAGCACAATTCACAATTCCAAAGATGTGGAAACAACCCTAGTGTCCATCAATACATGAGTGGATTAATAAAATGTGGTATATGTGTACCATGGAGTACTACTCAGCAATAAAAAAATGGTGAACTAATACTTCTTGTATTAACCTGGATGGAACTGGAGCCCATTCTTCTAAGTGAAGTATCACAAGAATGGAAAAACAAACACCACATGTACTCACCATTAAATTGGAACTAATCTAACAGAACCTATGTGCACATATGGAAATAAATCTCATTGGAAATCAAGCAGGTGGCAGGGGGAAAGAGGGGATGGGTAAATTCACACCTAACAGGTACAAGGCACACTATCTGGGGGATGGGCACGCTTATAACTTTGACTCAAAGGGTACAAAAGCAATTTATGTAACCAAAATTTTTGTACCCTTGTAATATTTTGAAATAATAAAAAAAGAGTGGTCACTATATACAGGCACAGTTTTAAAGGTTTTATACATATATGTTCTCATTCAATCCTATCAACAAACATATGAGGTATTATTATTCCAGTTTTAGAGATGCAGAATATGAAGCACAAAGAGGCTAAACAGTTTTTCCAAGGTCATCCAGCTTGTAAGGGGTGCAGCTGGCCTGTAACCTAGACAGATTGATTCCAGAGCCCCATTCTTGCTGCCACACGTCTGTCTTATGTGATCAACGTGGGGTGATTTGGCCCTAAAGGATTTCTTTTGCATAATGCATATAAAAATAAAATTTTTTGTCTCTCACAGTACAAAATTATTAATTTGCTCCTTCTATTAAGTAGAAATGGGAGTAAAAATCCTGGATCTAAAAGCACAAAGCCAGGTGAGAAGGAAAGGGGGGAAGGGAAGGAAATAATGAATTTTTCCTGAGCATTTTACTATGGGAAAAATTCTGGGCTACATGGTTTATAGGTCATCTCACTTGGTCCATATCGCTGCAGTACGGGGGGTGGGGGTGGGGGGGGGAACAAACGAACAGCGGCTATGGGAGAAATGTATGATTTGTGCTTGCTTCTATAATTCCTTGTTTATTTTCACTATCTGGAATATTTTATAGGTTAGGCTTTCTTCTTCCTCCCTTCCCTCTTAGCTGGCTTGGATGATCTGTCTTGACCCTTATAGTTAAGGTAAATAGGATACAGATCTTTGTGAACTGGAGAGAACAGAATTGGGGATTCTGAAGAAAGCTAGCCCTGAATGATGCAGACTCTTCTGCTTGGTGTTTATGGAGGAGACAGAGAATTAGTGGCACTTCGGACCATTGGCAAATATCAATGTCTTGAGGATTTAAAATATACTTATGCTTGGAATACAGGTTAGTAACTGTTATAAGAGTAGATGCTTAAAATTGATTTGTCCAAATTTATATATATATTTTATCAGTAGGAGTATTTTTCAACACACATGTTTTGGGGAAAGGAGGGCTGCTTTGTTCTTTTAAAACTTGCAGAACACTTCAGGGCAAACTGTTGAGCTTCTCTCCCCTGGAGCTTTAAGTAGATCTGGAAACCTCATTGTGTATTCTTCCTGGACTGTCCATTTTATTCAAAGGTTTGAGGAGAGAAAATGTATTAAAAAATAGAGATACAGTATATTATAAATAAAATCTGGAATTTACATACATTTTCAAAGACTTATTTATTTAACCAAAACATTCACTAAATCCCTAACTATGATGGGTGCTGCTCTGGGACTAAGGCAGTTGTTCCCACACATTTATGGTTATCTTATGCTGGTTAGTAAAAAAAAGAAAATGCATGTGTTTTAACATGTATATAGAGAACAATTCTATGGAACACAGTTGATGACCATTTTGCTTTCACATGCTCAAGAAAAATCAATCATGAATGTTTTGGTTTAGAACAGAGGTTTGCAAACATGTGTACTGAAGAGCCTGAGAGTAAATATTTTAGGCACTGCAAACCAAGAGGCAAAAATAAGGATGTTCTATAGGTACCCATATATTACACAGTTTCTGTCACACCTATTCCATTCTGCTGTTGTAGACTGAAGGCAGATGTAAATAATGTGCTATAGTTTACCAAGTTCTATTTTAGAACAAAATTAATCATTTTATTTTATTTTTTTAGACACAGAGTGTCTTGCTTTGTCACCAAGGCTGGAGTGCAGTGGCCTGGTCATAGCTCACTGCAACCTCAAACTCCTGGCCTCAAGCAATCCTCCTGCTTTGGTCTCCCAAAGTGCTGAGATTACAACATGTGCCACCACCCTCAGGCCAAATATTTTTATTTTTAATTTTCACTGAGATATAGATCTAAAAATGGTTTGATATTTTGTGTCTTTCAATAGAATTAATAAAGTTTAAGCATTCCATCTCTTTATTTCTCTATCTCTAAGGGGGTCTTGGAATAATTAATCCAATGAATAATAAACCCTGACTTCTGATGTAGCAGGCCTGGGAGAGACAAACCAGTCAGTAGCCCCGGAGCTTCTGATTGACAGGGTGAGGGTTGAGCGGAGTTCTAGGTGCTGCTCCCAACAATTGCAGTGCACTTCTTGCTTGTTCAGATGAACGCGTTGTTGTGATTTCTAACCCTGCATGTTGAGAACTCTCTAAAAGAAGGATCTGAAGACAGGAGACAGGAGGTAAAGTCAGACAATGGTTGTGACACTTGGGTCCATTATCAGTCACGTCCATCTACAGGGAGATACCTCCTGGAAACTTCTGGGGTGGGAAAAAAAGCCAGGGACAGACAGTTGGTGACACTTCTTACTTCTTTATTTTTTAATTTTTTTGGTCTATGGAAATAACAACAAAAAATTGGACACTTCCTTTTGTAAGCGCCTGCTTTTAAGTGTGTTCAGTGAGGTTGAGCCATGTAGATAGGATAAGGCAAGGTTTTTGATAAGTTGCTGCTTTCTTCCCAACACCAGTTTTCCCCATTCCTCTGACAAAATTGGGGAAGGCATTGAGAAAATGAAAAGAAGTGAAGGAGGAAGGGAGGAAGGGAGGGAGAGTGGGAGGGAAGAGAAGTCAATGACTACTTCCATTGGGCTCACTGACATTGAAGTAGTTCCATGCATGCTGCCTGTTATCTTTGAGCAGGTTCCCAGATCTCTGTGGATAGTGGGAGGCAGTTCAGGCTTTCCCTCTTCTCTTGACCCTTGGAGGACTTCCTCTAGAAGAAGCCAACAATCACTGAACAGGTCCTTACTGAGTACTACAGAGGCTAGAGATCACCAGTGTTGAAAGGTTAGGATCCACTGGTTTGTTCCCTTTAATACCTGGGTTCTCAAACTTTAATAGGCATAAGAATCACCGGGATGGCTTTTTAAAAACATAAATTCATGGAGTATATTTCCAGAGATGCTGATAAATATGCATGGAGTAATATCCAGAATTTCCACACCTAAAAAGTCCCCTACCTTTCAGAGGAATTTGTTGCAGACATTTGGGGATGAGAAAAACAACAGATGAATTCTAGAGTGTTCAAAACAGTTGAATAAAAGGAACTATAGAAACCCATGTCATTGTTTAAATAACTATCAAAACTGTTCTTGAGTATAAATTAATTGTATGAAAAATAAATATTTCACTATAAATTTTGATTATAAAACTTAAGTTATAGCTTTTTCATTTAGACCAAAGTCTCTTGGGAAATCAATAATCCAAATAACAAAATTTAGCATAGTATGTTTTTTGTAATCAACAAAGAATAAATTAATCCTAAAAAAAGTTAAGTGGATATTTTATACCATGGCAACCTAATTTAAAATAATGTATTTCTTTTTTACTACAGTTGTATTTACACTTATGAAATATTTTTAAAAACTGGAATTTCTAATTAAATTTTCTCCAAATAATGAATGTTCTAGGAAAGAAAAAGAGTCCATTCCAATTTTATCTGCAATTTCTGCATTAAATACAATGGCTTGAGCTGTGTGTTGATAGAATGTGGTTTACAAATAAATTGAATTATTTAAAAAATGAAATACATTATATTGTTCAGAATAAAGTGGTAATTTGACTTATTGCATAGAAAGAAAAGCATTTTGTTTAAAAATAGATCTATCTCCTCTTGAATCATTTTAAAACTTGAATTTCAGGATTTTAATAGCCTAAATAAAAGTACCACATTCTTTTGGCCTTAACTCTACCAGAGGTGAGTGTTCCACCATTGTGAATGGATATTGACTCTACTAAGCAAGCACAGAACAACACAGATTACCTGGTATAAACCTGAACCCAGATTACCTGATATAGACCTCACAAAGGCTCTTTTACTTTGTTCCTATCTGTTCTTCTAATTCAAATTTAGGAAATATTTTGGAAAAAATAAAATCTGTGCCTACCAAAATCATTTGCATATGTGTAGCTTTCTGTTGCCAAAATTTTAATGTCCTTCATATTTTTCATGTGTCCTTCATACATGGACCATGTATGAAAATATGCAGATCTAAATTCATATTAACATGAGAATATTAAAATAAAGTATGAAACCATAATTCATATAATTTTGCCCAAAATATTTAAATATTTAGCATAAAAGTGAAAACATTACTAAAAGAAAAGGAAATAAAATACACAATCTAAATTTTCTGCATAAGTATCCTTTTCATTTTGTAGCTGATCCACTCTGGTGAGTGTATAGAGAGAGAGAACCTCAGCCTTGGGTTACTAAAGGTAGGGAGGTGGAAGCTCTGGACAGAAAGCAGGTACCAGAATGGTCTGATCCCTACCAGTATATTCATTGTTTAATACATTTGTGTTACAAAGTCCTTCTTTAGAAATGCTTTGGAACCCTAGTGCTTTGCTGACTTTTACATAAATTGATTTAATTGGATAACCTGGTTGTTTTTATAAATACCTAGCTGAGATTAGCCCCCTGTTGTGCATTAAATTATGCCCCCGCAAAAGATATGTTGAAGTTTTAAACCCCAGTACCTGTGAATGGAACCTTATTTGGAAATAGGGTCTTTGCAGATATAATTAAATTAAGATGGATATGTCATTTAGCTTGATTGTGGTAATTATTTCACAAAGTGTATGTATATCAAAACCTCATTTTACATCTTAAATATATACAATTTTTATTTGTCAAGTATAACTCAACAAATCTGGGGAAAAAAAGATGAGGTTGCGCTGGATTAGGATGGGCCCTCAATCCAATGACTGGTGTTATAAGGAAAAAGCAATTTGGAGACACAGAGACACACAAAAGAAGGCTATTTGAAGTCAGAGACAGAGATTGGAATTATGCTGCCACCAAGAAACGTCATGGATTAGTGGCAACTACCAGAAGCTAGAATAGTCAGGAAAAGATTCTTCCTGGAGCCTTTGGAAGGAGCCTGGCCCCGCTGACACCTTCATTTTGGACTTCTAACCTCCAGAATTGTGAGAAAATATATTTCTGTTGTTTTAAACCACCCATTTTGTGGTTATTTATTACAGCAGCCTTAGGAAATTAATATAGCCCTCATAGGTTTAATTTTAATTTGGATAATGAGGGTAGTTGGGGTAATGGTGAGATATTGTAATGTAGACTTCTTGCATAAAAAGAAGGCAGCATGTGAATTCTGTTCACCTGGGAGGTGGAAATTGAGGGCAAAGAGGAAGAAGGAAAGTGTCTAAAAATATAAAATATATATATATATATATTTGTTCCGACTGAACTTAAATCATCTTAAATAATGCTATTGCATGATAATATTTTTGAAATATTTACTAGCCTCCTCTCCTACCCTTCATTCAAGTGTTTGTCGATTCTTTGTTCACTGCTTTAGCTGATGTTGCAGGGCTGGAAGTCTGTAGATTCTGTGTCAATTCCTGGTTGTTATTTTCCAATAGCCCAAGGCCTTAGGGGAGCAAGGAGGAATCTAGTTCTGCATACTACTCTCTGGGCCTTGCTCACTCAGTTCTAGTCACTCCAGCCTTTTGCCGTCTCCTCAAAGTGCTTTCCCATCTCCATATGTAATGCCTATCGGCTTGGGCAGCATGTCACACAGTCTAGTGTAGCTGGATGCATGAGGGGAATATAAGGTTAAACTATTCTCTCTGATATAATGGGAAGATGTTTTCCCTTCAAATTTGGTACATGGTGGGGGGTGGATGAGGGGAAAACACACAATTTCTAAGTGTTATTTGATGTGTGTATCACACCCAACTTCATCTATAGCTTAAGATTTAACTGGCCTGGACTTCAAATTCAATGAGTTGTATGCAATTATAAGTCAAGTTATAAAATTAAGGCTGTTTCATATATACAACTCTAGGATAAGATGACTATTGTAGCAAAATGTGTGTCAATAGTGGACTCATAGCTCATTTGGGGCAGCTTTGAGAGAAAAAATTTATAATGCCTCTTAAAGAGAAACACCTGATCATAAAAATATTATTGGCCAAAAAATCCCAAAGCAATGACAGATCCTAGGACTCAAATAAAAGGAAAAGGAAGTAAGCAAGCATTAAGAAGTTATCTCAGTAAGAAATGAAACATCCTATCAGCTTATTCTGTTTAATGAGTGGCTATGACCTAATAATCAGTTATTTTAAAATTTAGGTGAATTTAAGGCTTTATTTACATATAAAATTTCTGATATACAGTTTGTTTATGATGTACGTCATCCTCTGAATAGCCATGTCTCATTAGCACACATCATTTTCAAGAGATAAACAATGATCCCTGCAAGAACCCTATTACTATTATGGACAGATGTGATATTAGAAAACTTTTATGTCACCACAACTGTCATGACAAATCAGGAAAATTTAATTTTACTGAAACACTGACTACCTCTTGAAATTTGACACACATATTCCCACAAACACACATACACACACATACCCATATATGATATCAAATGGACTGAAACAGCTATTTATTAGTTAAATATATCTTCATGCACAAACTTTTTCTATTCACCATAGCCTAAAAAGATCTGAGTTTCTGGTGACATTAATCAGGTAGAAAAGGATAATGTGAAAGAACAAAGAAGACTTCTTCTCCTCAAGGGGAGAACTTGTAATCTCCTTAATGAAATAATTGAAAATGTGATGGAATGTACATTTTTATGTTCTTAATTTTTTTCTTTTTTCCAATAAAAAATATTCCTGAAGATCTTTTAGTAAAACAAGACACACACAAATGTGCACACATGTATATATTTGCATAAACTGGAAAAGATTACTTAGACATTTATACATTTAGAACTTTTTTCAGAATTAAGAACACTCAGGTTAAAAATATGAAGTGGTAATCAAATGGTTAGATATGAAGTATTTAGTTATGTTTATGAATTCACACTTGGCCCAACTTACATGCAATAATCCTGAGTAGAAAGCCCAATGCCTCTTTATCCCCTTTGGTGTCCATTTTCATTCAGACACTAAGTCCTAATTCTAACTTTTAATAAATCTTTCCCCTCCTTTTCATTCCATTTCCACTGTCACAGCCAAGAGCCTCTTTACTTTCGTTAGGGCAATTACAGTTTTTATACCTTCTGTCTTGTCACCAATGATAATTTTCTAACACATAGATATTCAGGTGTATCTCAAGCCATTCCAAAGTTCAAACTGTCCAGTCATTCCCCACTGAGCGAAGGCTAAAGTCCCAACAGCTCAACATGGACAGGAAAGAAGAGCCTTCACATTTTAACCCCCATCTTTACTTCTAGGCTTCTCTATCGTCACTCCTCACCATATCTCAGTCACACAGGTCAGTACTGGAAAAGAAAATAACTTTTATCCAAGGAATGTGGGTCTTTTTAAATTATCAGACCAGAGAAACATTAAAATGAGACAGCAATCACGCCCTGCTCCTCCCTTCTGAGCTGTGTGTTCATCTCTTGAAACTGCTTGTTATCACCACAGGTAGCTGTGCCACACGAAATACTATAACCCACACCCTATAGCTTAACAATGTATAGCCAGTCACTAACCAATGTCATTTCTGTAAACCAATCCCTGACAAACAACTTTGTACCAACCCACTCCTTGTCCCCCTTCCTTGCTTTTAAAACTGGCTTGTAACAAAGGCCAAAAGGAGCTCATATACAAAGTTACTTGGGTCTGAGTCTTCTGGGCAGCTGTCCTCACTTGGGCTCAAGTAAATTCTTCAAATTGTATTTTGTGCCTCTGCCTCTTTCTTTTAAGTTGACAGTCCTTTATTTTTCAATTATTTTATATCTTTAGATATTTCTAGAGCCCTTGCCCGTATTTTTGCTATTGCTTAGTATCACTTTTAAAACTTGTGAAATTCTGCTAATTCTCTAATGCATAACTCAAATATTTTTCAGTTTATTTCAGGTTTTTTTTTTTTTTTTTTTTAGAAACAGGGTCTCACTCTGTAGCACAGGCTGGAGTGTAGTGGCGTGATCGCAGTTCAACGCAACTTTGTACTCCTGGGCTTACATGATCCTTCTGCCTTAGCCTCCCAAGTAGCTGGGGCTACTGGCCACATTACCATGCCCAGCTAATATAAAAAAAAAAATTTAAAGATGGGGTCTTGCTATGTTGCCCAGGCTGGCCTCGAACTCCTGGCCTCAAGCAATCCTCCCATTTTGGCCTCCCAAAGTGCTGGAATCTCAGGCATAAGCCACTGTGCCTGGCTCCAGATTGTGAGGTTTTTGAGGGAATTGACTATATTATTTGTGTTGTATTTTTGGAGCCTAGAACAGCACCTTAAACATAGTTTTTTTCAATATAAAATTTATTAGTGTTTTTAACTCAAAATAATAATTTCTTTGCAGACATTTTATGATAAGAAATGGTAAGAAATGAGAAACATGCTCAACCTCTAGTGTGCCCATTGCTATTACAAATGTTCCTTCTGATTTTCCTTGAAAATGTTACTTTTCATGTAAATCTAAATGGATAAGAAGAATATAATGTTTCCCTCTTTGATATTGGATTACAAATAAATTGAATCAATTTTCACTCAACTTTAGCATTTGAAAAATGAACAAATAAATACAAGAGAATGTATTAGTATTCTGTTGGCCTTTTTGTTGCAGATTGCATAAAAGTTCCAATGGCTAGCTTAAAGTTCAATTAATAAAGATTGCACATAATGTACAAGGTCATTTTGTTCTCCTCCCACTGAGTTTTTTGTCTGTAGTAGAAACTAATTACTCAACTTCTGTGCAGGAACACTGGATATTTTGTCAATGATTGTCTCCTTATAGGAATTTGGCTTTGGAAAAAATGGATCTGTATCTGGCCATTAAAAACCAAGCATAGGATAATGACCTTTTATACTCCAAATACCTTAATAAATATATTAGTATCAGGCAAGAAACAAAAAGTTTAAGTAAGTTTTATATACCACTAAATACATAAGTATTTAGGAACATTGTGATTTTGTTGCATTTTATTACTTTTATATGATTTTAAAGGAGACCCTCCAAGTATTAGGTCTATGAATGGAAACATTGGCAACTGTTTTCTCCAAAGTGATAATGAGATACTATTTCTGACCTTTTCAAAAGAAATACAAAAGGTGCAATATAGAAGGAAAAAGCCAGAAATAACCACAATAGCATGTACAGTTTTAGCTTTAAAAGGATAAAATTATAATTATGTTATAAAACCAAGTCATACATTCCATATGTGCATGAAGCTAAAATAGTAAGAGTGTTTTAAGTGAAGCACCAAGAGATGAACTGGCTCCTCTATTCTCCCAAATTGTTGTGAGTCATTTTTAGTGATTTGCTTCCTAGAATAAGTCAGAGAAAATGCAAACTTTATACAGAATTCCATGTCCTAGGTAATATATGAGAATCTATCTATTATTTACTCCTCTGTTTGACAAATATTTATTGAGTAAATAATATGCACAAGGTTCTGATGATATAGAGATAAAGGAAGCACAGACTCATTCTCTACAAATTTCCCAGTATGTGGGGAGACATATGCAAAAGAAAATCAGGATATATTATGGTAATGACTATGACAGGGACTTGCAAAAATTTTATGGGAACACGAAGGAGGTGTATACAATTGAATCTCAGGGAACGATTTCACAGAAGATACCATGCCTCATCTGAATCACCTGGATTTCAACAAGCATTTGAAATAATTGCTAAGATATTCTTGTGGAGTAGGGTAGCTAAGTAGTTTGTCAAATCTTTAGCTGATAGACCTTTCCTACCAAACAATACTGGTTAACGGCTCACTTTCAAACTGCAGGAAGTCTCTACCTTCTATTATTGAACTTTTCTTTATATCTTTTTAAATGACATATCTGATGACTTATAAGATATATTTAATAAATTTGGGGATCACTTTATGGGGAGCTCTAGCTACTATTTTATGTAATTTACAAAGAGCTTCACAGATTAGAACAGTGGTTTGAAACTGACAATGGAATTTAATAGTAAAAATACAGAGTCACAAACTGTACAAAAGCAATTTATGTAACCAAAACATTTGTACCCCCATAGTATTCTGAAATAAAAAAATAAAGAAAGAAAACAACAAACAAAAAGAAAGTACATATTTAAAAAAATTAAAAAATAAAAATACAGAGTCAGATTTAAAAGTCCACTGAGGAAGCAGAGAATTGGAAGGGCCTAGCTTAATAGTCTTTCAGGTGAAAAGAATCCAGAGTTTTAGCTAAATGAAAGGTCACTGTGGATCGTGGGTGATAACAAAGTTGCCTGGAACATTAATGGAATCTTGAACTATATATTTGGGGTGGTGGTGGGGAGGCAATAGCTTGACTTTCTCCAGGACAAATCAAGACCATTGAGTATCAGAGGAGCATGAACTGGAAGTTACAGGTTTTGAAAAATCATGCTTTATAATAAATAGTTGACAAAATGGTAAGTGTTTAGAAAAAGAAGATCTGTGGGGCAGTAAGAACCATCTAAAGTAATGAATTATTCATTCCATCCACTTATTCAATCTGCAAGTCTTCTTTCTTTTTCTTTGTTTTCTTTTTTTAAGTCTCAGTATGCCAGACACATGCTGGGAATAGGAAATAAATTGGACAAATAGCCTGTTCCTGGGATCCTCTCATTGGAGTGCGGAGTTCTTTAACCAGGGGTTTATGGGAGGGTATTTTGAAAACCAATTCTCCTCTGGAAATTTTATGCATAATTTTGTGTAGTTTTTATTAATGGAGGTGATTCTCTTAAAACAAATGGTGGTTTTAAAATGTTTAAGAGAAACTTGTCTAATGGAATAGTCATATATATTAATAGATACATAATGATAAAATACAAAATGATAATACATTATGTGGGATATTACACTTGGGAGGAATTATGAACCTTATTTTTTATTATCCCAGAAGGAAGAAGTAGACTTCTATCTAAATGGACATCGTTTCCTTGGATTCCCTCTCACTGGAGGTTTTATTTTTGGATTGGAGGAGAGAGGAGGGGTGGCTTGATATCCTCATTTTAGGATCCTTTATATAAAATTCCCTCATGGAGTAGGAAATTGAACTATGTTCTAGCTCAAGGATTTTATTTTTTATTGTTTGTTTTTGTAATGTTTATTGAAAGTTATTGATCAAAGGTTTCACCTTCTTGTCCCCTTGTCTACACGGCCAGTGTACTAAAAGATGTCTTGGCCTATAATCTCTCCCTTATACATTTTACTCTTTAATTAATTCACTTATGCAACAATATTTTAAAAAACTGTCTCCTATGCAATGTTTTGCAGGTAAATATTTAACCAGCCCTGACTTGTAGTGTTTGCCAGTTTCCATGGTGTAAATATTCCCACTAAGGCCAATTCCAAGCTACCAATGTATGTCATTGAAAGTATAGTTGGGAGAAAGGCAAATAATTGACTTTCCTGAGCTGGGGGAGCTGGCTCCAGCACACCACTGCTCCTGGGATTCCAACACTGTATTAGGTACCAGTGTTAAAAAGATGGCTAAAACTGTTCCTTTTCTTAAGGAAGTCATCTTCTAGTGAGGAAGAAGAATATGCATGTGACCACTCAAATATTATCCTCTGTGAATTACATATTGGTTAAGCATGTGTACCCCAGATGGTGACCTGGGTCGTATAATTCTGTGCTTTGGCTTTGGATTCCTTAGGCAAATTTTGAATGGTCTGGGAAAATTACTTACCTGTATGAGCTAAATTTCTTTATCCATCATGTACAGAAAGTAATTTATTCTATAAGTATTCCTTAAGTGCCTGTTACCTGCTGGATACTCCGCTAGCACTGAGAATGGAGACATTCAGTGAACAAAAGAAATAAAAATTCCTCCCTTCGTTGAGCTTGTATTCTAGAGGGCAGATTCGAGTGATCAAGAAGCAAATGAATAAAAGATACATTTTGCCAGATTGTCTTGAGTTCTAGAGAGAAAAATAAAGCAGAGAAAGAGGGCTGGGGTGGAGTGGAGCTGTAATTTTCAATAGGGTAGTCAAAGTAGTTCTTGGGAAGGTGAACTTTGAGAAAAGATTTGAAGGAGTGAGGGAAAGAGACACGTGGGTGCCTGTGACAGGAATACTCTAGGCAGAAGGAATAGCAAGTGTGAAGTGCCTGAGAGAAGATCATGCCTGGATTGCGAGAGGACCTGGGAGGAGACCAGAGCAGTGAGAGCAGAACTGAAGAAGTGAGAATTATAGGTGAGATTAGAGAGGTTCAGGGAGTGGGTGGTACAGATCAGGTAAATCCTCATAAGCCATTGTAAGGACTCCAGCTTTTCATCTGTGAGGTAGGAAGTCACAGAAAGTTAGGAGCAGAGAAGTGATACGATCTGATTTATATTTTAAAATAATCACTCTGCTATGTGGAACATAATCCACAGGGGATCAAACAAGCTAGTACAATAATTGAGGTGAGGGCCTTGCCAAGGATTAGAATGGTTGGGGTGAGAAGTAGTACGATTCTGGATAACTTGAAAGCAGAGCAATCTAGATTTGACAGATGGATGGGTGATCTGAGAGATAGAGAGGAACCAAAGAATGGCTCCAATTCTCCTAGCCTCTGCGACTGGATGTGGTTGCCATTTACTCCGTGTACTTGATTTGAGAGTGATGACAAGATTTCTATTTTATACATGATAAATTTGGGATGTACATTAGATTTCTAAGTAGCGACATTGTATAGGTAGTTGGATATATGATTCACAAGTTTATAGCAGAAGTCCGGGCTAGATAGATTTTGAGTCACTTGAATATACATAATAGTATCAGCAAAAACATAAAATGCTAGGCATTATTCTATTCCCTTTTACAGATATGAACTCATTTAATGTGACAACAGTTCTATGACATGGGTAGTACCATTATAATCCACATTTTTAAAGGTGAGGTGAGAGAGAGGTAGAGATATAAAGGTAGAGATAGCTCACTAGCCCAAGGTTATGCATCTAACAAAGTAGTTGCGCTAAAATTCAAAGCCAGACAGCCTGGTGCAAGGATCTGTGTTCTTACCCTCAATTCTCAACATAAAAGTTGATGAAATCACCAATGGGATGACTGCAAAAGGCTGGGGCAGGTCAATACGGAGAGGCTGTAGAGATGAGGAGAAACAGCAGAGTAGACCACAAAGGTGTTGCCAGTGATGTACAAGGAAAACAAGAGATGTACAGTGTCCTGGAAGTGAAGAAAAGGTTTGAACTTCTAAAGAGGGATCAGCTTTGGCACATGCTGCTGATAATTTAAGTAAAATGAGGACTGAGGTTTTGCTTGGATTCATTAACACAGCAGTTGCTGGTACACTAGACAAGAAGAACTATGATGAACGGGGGGCAACCCCGGTTGGGGTGTG
The DNA here is from genome assembly GCA_023783475.1 of Daubentonia madagascariensis. NCBI lineage: Eukaryota > Metazoa > Chordata > Mammalia > Primates > Daubentoniidae > Daubentonia > Daubentonia madagascariensis. Next base: position 42,034,183 of record JAKFHU010002080.1, on the reverse strand, counting down.
CTCAAAGGAGAGACTGAGGAAAGGAGTCAGGCAGTGCAGTCATCTCTGTAGAGAAAGTTTTTAGCAGGAGGATCCAAGAAATGATATGTGAGCTGGAAAGAAATGAAAGAGATAATAATAATAATGAATAATTGTTGTGAGCATTAAATGAGATCTGTAATGTTTGGAGCCATATCTAAACACAGTAAACGCTCATTAAAGATGAGTGGTCATTAATATCATTTTATTATTGTAATTAATTAGTGCTTATTCTGTATGTATGTGCATGTGGGTGAAGGTTAATAGAAGACTTGACAGATTATGTGACATTTGAACTAAGGTATAAATAAGAACTTATCATATACCACAAAAAGGACGTGGGTGTTCCAGGCAAAGAGAACAACATGAGAAGCAGCATGGGGTAAGAAAGGGAATGGAGGCTATCAGAATTGTCTTCCTGAGATACAGATCTGTATTAGAAGAAAAAACAACAAAAAACTTTATAGTTCCATCTTGCCTGGAACAGAGTTCCCCAGAGCAGTTTCCCTATTCAAGTATGTTTTGGGAATTGCTGAGGTAAGCAATAAAAAAGCTGCTTCTTTACTAAAAACTTTCTCAGAACTTTTTGAATACAGTAGCCCCTACTTATCCCTTGGAGATACATTCCAAGACCCCCAGTGGAGGTCTGAAACTACAGATAGGACTGAACCCAGTGTATACTATACACGAATTTCATCTTCCTTCTTCACAATTTCATGGATAGAAGATTTGTTCTTCCTGTAAAACTTTGCAACTTCAGCATACAATATTTTTTTTCCTTAATAAGTCAAGAACTTTCACCTTTTCACTTAAAAGAAGCACTTTCTGGCTTCTCTTTGGCATATACAAACTGCCAGTGTCACTACTCTTGCACTTTTGCACTTTGGGGCCAATATTAAGTAAAATAAGGATGACTTGAACACAAGCCCTGCCACAGTAGATTTGATAACCAAGCAGGTTATAACTAAGACAGTGTGCACATGCTAGACAAAGAGAGGATTCCCGTCTGGGCAGGGGGAAGTGGGATGGTCTGAGATTTTATCACACTTCTCACAATGATGCACAATTTAAAGCTTATGAGTTTTTTATTTCTGGAATTTTCAGTTTAATATATTTGGACCCCTGTTGACTGCAGGTAACTGAAACCACAGAAAGTGAAACCCTGGATAAGGGAGGAATACTGTATGACATGCAGCATTTACAAAACTTGTTTGACTTTGGAATCTTTCACAGTGCAGCATTGAATTTGAAAAAACACTGACTTAGAGTAAAAAAGACATACATTTCCAGCCTCATTGGTCTCACCAAAACTTTCATAAATTTGGCTTGCAGTGCACCAAACTAGGGCTCAGGATTTTAATTCTGGCTCTGTCACTGTGTAACCTTAGGGAAATTGCTTAACTCTCAGACCCTTAATTTATTCATTTGTAAACACTGAAATAGCAATGCATACCTTCCTCTGAAAGACGATTACACAGATAGTGTGTATAAGGTTCTTGGTAATTATTTTAAAAATTCACTTTTTTGTGGATTCTTATTCACTTAATATCTTTGAAGCCATTTTTATTCTTTCCTCAGGAAAAGTGATGGTTATATACTCACAAATAATATAGGCATGAAGAAAGGCATATTTCAATCCTAGTTTTTATTGGAGAGATCTTTTCTGTTAAACATCCTACTTTAGAATACAACTTAATTTATTAGCTCTTTGATGCAACTTCTTAACATACATTTATATACATTGCCAAGAATAGCATATCCCTTCCTTTTGTCTTTGAATGCTCCATTCAATCTCCATAGTTCTAGAGGGTGCTGTCAGTCATAGTATCCATGACCTCTCATCCAAGGAGAGATGCATCTGACTGCATTAGTCACATGGGAAAGGTAAATGAAAGTGTAGAATAATCAACAGAAAGAAAATGGTTTTAAAGGGATTGTGACCAAAATAAAAGAATCCTATGAAAGGAAATAACTCTGCTAATTAATTTGCCAATTTAATAAATAATTGGTAAACACTTTTAATGTGTCAAGAACTGTTCTAGGTACTGCAGATACACTGGTTAGCAAAACAGACGTGGTTTATGACTTTATGTGGGGAGATACAAACCTAATGGGAAGATAGATATTAATCATACAACCATGTAAATAAATGAGAAACAATAACTGATATAGTGCCATGGAAGGAAGGAAAGAATAGTATGAAATGTTATAAAAGAAAAATGGGGAAATATGACCTTGAGTCTCCTGAATAAGTGAGTAATAGGATGAGAGCTGAAAGAGAAATACGTTATTTAGGAGGAAAATAAGGCTAAAATACTTCAGAAAGAGGGGGTGATATGTGCAAAGACTCCGTAGTGAGTTGTAACATGACACATTCAAATGTATAAATGAAGCCAGGTGAGACTGGAGCACAGAGAATTAGAAGTGTTATATTTGACAATTCTAGAAATGTTGGCAGATCTAGGTTCTGGTATTCATCTGAGCGGTTATGAGACACCATTAGAACATTGTAAGCAGGGGATATACTCTCAACATTCATATTTTTATGTTTTTGTTATGAATATATGTATCATGATACTTAATATAGTATTTTTGTTTATTTTTAAATTTCACACAAGTAGTATCATATGCTAAGTATCATTCTGAAATTGTTTGGTGCATTCAACAGTATGTTTCAGAGATATTTCCATGAAGTTACACACAGATTTAGTTCATTTCATATGCTGTTTAATACTATATTGTCAGACTATTTTGGAAACCATTAATTGATTGCAAGGTTTTTCTCTAATCTGTTAATTTGGTAAATGTGTCAATCAATTTTTTACTGTTCAAATATTATTGCGGGCTGGGCACAGTGGCTCATGTCTATAATCTCAGCAATTTGGGAAGTGAAAGCAGGAGGATCGCTTGAGCCCAGGAGCTCGAGGTTGCAGGGAGCTGTGTGTGATTAGGCCACTGCACTCCAGCCTGGGTGAGAGAACAAGACCCTGTCTCAAAACAAACAAAACAAAACAAAAAATAAAATAAAATAGTATTGGCTTTTTAGGATGAACTCCATTTTTCCATAATGTATTATTTTTTATTGCACTGCTGGTTGTAGTTTGACAATATTTTATCAAATATCACTTTTGTATCCATGTTTATAGTAGCATACTAAAATTTGAATTTTTCAAACTGCCCTGATCTGATATAGTTTCAAGATTATGCTCACATTATAAAATTATTATGGAAACTTTGTTTTTCAAAACATTTTCTCCCTAAAAAACTCTTAAAGATTTAATAATACTTGCTTGTAAAACCATCTGGTCTTGGTGAAGTTCTTCCCCACCAACTTTTTATTTGGAAAATTTCAAACTGACAGAGAGATTGAAACATTCTATCAAAGATCACCTGCAAACCCTTCACCTAGCTTCATCAATTGTTAACATGTGCTATATTTGCTTGCTTTTAGTATTTCTCACTCTCTCTCACTCTGTCTTGGTTTCTTTCTCTCCTTAACTACCTGAAAGCATATTGAAAGTATCTGACACTTCTTAGCTATGTATTTCACAATAAATATCTTAAGAAAAAGGACATTCCTCTACATGACTGCAATACCATTCTCATACCCCAAGAAGACAGTAATAATTGCATATCATATAATATGGAGTTCATATATATTTTTTCAGTTGTGTATAAAATAAAACTAATTTTGTTTTTGATTCAGGATATAATCAAGGTTCATATATTATTATTGGCTGTATGGCTCTTTAGACTTCTTTAATCTAGGATGATCTCAGTGACTTTTTGAGTTCTTTGTAGGTTTGCCTTTCAAAAATATGAATTTTAATACAATTTATTGGTTAGAAAAACATTTATGCCTTCTGGAAATATGCTGAAAGCTCAATTCAGCTTCCTGTCTCACTCCAGAATGAAATTTGTGTCTACTGTTAAAAACCCAGTCCATTACTGCACTTTTGGCCAAAATGCACAAAAATGGGCCAGATTTACCTTATGGACTGAAACAGTAACAACAAAAAGTAGGAAGGAAATATATCAAACAACAATTTTAAACATTGCATGTGTAGCAACACAGGACAGTGATCCCTGAGAGAGAAGAAGCAAACAAGTCCTATAACTTCCCCAGATTCCTGCCAGGTGAAAAATTTCAGGCTGTAGCTCAGGGAAAGGGAAGCAAAGCAAAACCTGATTATCTGCCGGAGTTGAGAAGACAGGTGTTAGGAGTTCAAGGAGACCAACAGGCTAGAGTTCTCGGAAAAAAGTATCCAAAAGGAGAGAATTCCACAGCAAATCTCCATGCAGAGGACCCCCTTTGAGTATTCCTCTGAGTATTAATCAGAAAATGTGTGTGAGGAAACTGTCCATTGTGGACCAAAGAACCACCCAAAAGGAAGAGAAGGAACAACCTCCAGAACTCACATATGGCCAGGAATAGTTTGTATTCCAACTAGACGAAGTGGACAAATATCATAATTCACAGGACATTGAGAAGAGTATGTGGAAGAGTTGTGGGATCAAAATTAATCCTTGAACAGAAGCTGCTCCGGTCTTGATTAACAAAACCTGAAAACAATTCTCAAAAAGAAAGAGTCAAACTGTTTACAAGTAACTTAACTGTGCCTCAGAACAAAACCCCCCAAAATTATTGATTTAAAAAAATACAAAAATATCTGTCATCAAACAAGATAAAATTCACAATATATGGCACCTAATAAAACATAGCCAGTCATGCAAAGAATCAGAAAAACAAGATGTTCCATATGTTCAGGAAGGTAGAGGAAAGACTGAGACATAGAGGATATTTTTTAAAAGACTCATAGCAAATTCTAGAGCTTCAACTACAATTTCTGAAAAGAAAAAAATACACTTACATGAAATTAACCACATATTAGACATTGCGGAAGACAGATTAGTGAAACTGAAGATATGACAGAAGAGACTATTCAATATAAAACACAAGAAGGAAAAAGAAAGCGCATCATATATCCCTGGAAAAACTTAAACCACATAATATATGCAAAATAAAAGTTCTTAAAGGAGTAGGGGAAGGGAGGAAGACAAAAAATATTTGAATAAATAACATTTGAAAAGTTTTCAAATTTGATGAAGGCTATAAATCTATGGAACCAAAAATTTCAATAAACTTCAAGTACATAAGGAAATTATACCACAGCATATCATTACAAAATTGTTTAGAAATGAAATGATAATACTTTGAAAGTAGCCAAAGAAAAAAGACATATCATGTGCAGAGAATAAAGATAAGAATGACAGCATATTTCTCATCAGAAACAATGTAAGCCAAAAAATAGTGAGGAAACATCTTTAACAGAAGAATTGTACAAAACAGAATTCTATAGCCAGGGAAAATACCTTCGAAAAATGAAGACAAAATAAAGACCTCAGACACACAAAAGCTAAAAGACTCTAGCACCAGCAAGTCTCTATTACAAGATAAGTTAAAGGAAGTCCTTCAGAAGGAAAATGATCCCAGATGGAAATGTGAATCTGCCCTGGAAAAGCACTGGAAATGATAAATATGTAGTTAAATATAAAACATTTTCTCTTAATTTTAATCTCTACATAAGAAAATTTACTGTTTAGAGCAAAGCCAAAACCAATTTACTGTGGGGCTTATAACATATGTAGAAGTAAAATGCATGACAAGAGCAGAAATGTTTTGGGGGAAGATAGAAGCCTGCTATTGCAATGTTCTCATATCATATGTAGAATGCTGTAATATTACTTGAAGGTAGACTGCAATAAGTGAAAACTGCATACTACAAATCTTAAAGCAACAACAACAACAAAAAATTTTAGCTAATAAGCCAATAATAGAGATAAAATAGATGACAAAAATATTCAAATAATCTAAAATAAGGCAACCCTTCAACTTTACTTTGTGGATCTATGAAAGTGTCACTTTTCTCTATCTAAGAACCAGGTCTAGATTTTTAAAAACTAGTATTACAAGAAGAACAAGAGCTAAGAACTGATCTTCATCCACATGTATAATTATTTGTCTCCTTGCTCATTTACATGTGTTGAGATGGCATGTGTCCCTCTACCAGTTTATATAGGAGGCACAGGTGCTAACCAAAAATTGGCAGGTTGCACACTCCTGAATTGCAGGAAACCTATTCTCTGTGGCAGCAGGGTCCTGATGTCATCATGTGCCTTTTAATACCTGAGTGCAAACAGTTTGTTCCTTTAGTGTGAGGACTAAAACGAGAGGCCAAGCAGAGGAAAATATTAACTAGCTGAGAAAATTAAAAGGTGCTTGGTGGCTAATGAGTTCTTAGTTAAGATTAAGAATTACAAACAAAGGCAAGAACTGTGTGATCAAAACTGGACTTTTGACATGGAGAAAAATTAAAACTGGCTTCCTGTTTCATACTGATTACAAAATTAAAGTGTTATGAAAGGTAAATAATATAGTTAATGGAAGAAAATAAAGGGGAATATCTTTGTGACTCTAAGATGGTGAAATATTTCTTAAACAAATTACATATGGCACAACTTAAAGGGGAAAAACTAACTGATTCACTAGATCAACATTAAGGATTTCTGGTCAAAGGCAAGGTAAATGGATAGGGACAAACTGAGGGAAAATAATTGCTATGTGTAAAGCTGACAACTATTTCATATTTATAGCAGAAAAAATGAATTAAAGTTTGAATCAGAAATTAAAAGAAAGGAAGACTGTATAGCTAACAAATATGTGGAGACAAATGCAAATAGAAGGAACATTGCACATGTCACATTGCAAAATTAGAAATTTTAAAACACAAAGTGTTGGCAAGGAAGTGTGGAGACAGGTATATTTATGCTGTCTAGAGAACAGTCTGGCAGAATGAAGTTTATATATGCAGCCTGTGATTCAGAGGACCATAATGCAGCCTGTGATTCAGAGGACCATATGCCTTGGTTTATTCAGGTTCTGGTTCATGATGTTGATACAGGATAATTATTAATAATGTCCTCTTCCATTCTCAAAATTGGTTCAGTGTGAATGATAAATTATATTATTGCCCTACTGATGACCCTGCAGTTCTACACCTGAGTTTCCCAGGGAAACTCTCACATAGGTCCACAAGAAGACATTTATGAATAAATACATCACAATGTTGTTTGTGCTTTTTGGAAACTGGAGGCAACCTGGGTATACATCTCCAGGGGAATGAACTATATGACACTTAAAAGATGCAAGCCATAAAATACTATAAAACAATTAGAAACAATAAAGTGTGCATACATATATATATGCACACACACACATAGTGGATACAGAGTTAATTTATAACTATATTGGAGATAAAGTTACTTTATAAGTATACTGGAAAACTCTATCTTTATTTCCGGGGCAGTTGAATGTTTGTTTTTGACTCTTGGCCAAGATAAGGGTAGTGGAATTTATGAGGTGTTAGGACACCCAGGGTCAGTTTTTTTCCTCATGATTACAACTGGTCTACTGGGGTTTGGCAAACTTGTCTTGTTTATTGGGCAAAAAAAAAAACAAAAAAACCACACACAAAAAAACCAAAAACCAAAACAAACATACAAACAAAAACCATAAAAATGCTTCCCTGGAAACTTATCTTTTGCTATAGTTTGAATGATTGTGTCTCCTCCACTGCCAACATTCATATGTTAAAATTTTAACCCCAAGGTGATAGTATTAGACAGTGGGGCCTTTGGGAGGTGATTAGATCATGAGGGCTCTGCTCTTATGAACAGGATAGTGCCCTTGTAAAAGAGAACACAAAGAGCTAGCTAGCCCCTTTCACCATGTGACGATAAAGCTAGAATGTGCCATCCATGAAGAAGAGGGCTCTTTTCTGACACCAAATCTGCTGGTGCCTTGATCTAGGACTTCCTAACCTCCAGAACTGTAAGAAATAAGTTTTTATTGTTTATAATCTACATAGTTTATGGTATTTTGTTATACCAGCCTTTGAGCTTTCCCCAAAATGGTACCTTACAAGTAGGATGTCCCTGGACTTCTATGTTTACCTATAAGTTTCTTTCTTTTACTGCACATTTTAAAAAATCTAAATTAAAGTCTTAGGTGGGTATGCTCTGTGGAGTCTGGTAAGTCCTTTCAAATAACCAGACTGGGGAAATATTTACATACATTTGGCTACCTGGATAAATACTATTTGATAAAACAAGAAACTGAACAAGATAACACTCTGTGCATCATAATATGCTCTATGTAAAATAGTAAAATATAGGGACACATACAACACAGTGTATTTTGCAAGGATACATATATAGCCAGGAATGTATATCAAACATTAGAGTGAATGTCTGTGGGGAATGGAGAGATACAAATGAGAATCAGTAATCAGAACGAAGTAAATACTTAAGACCATAGTGTACTAAGGAGTCTGAGTAATGCAACTCTCAGTATCTGCTACTTCAAATTAATTCCTACAGTTTACAGGTCAACATTTTTTCCACTGAGTGTATGATTATAAATTGTATGGCTTTTATACAGCTGGTTACCTCAGTCCAATTTCTATGAGACACATGTTCACTTGTGTCTCTAATTTGCTGATAGCTGAGTATTAGACCAGTCAGTCACAAGTGAGTATGTGATAAAATTAATTTTACACTCTGAAAAATTGTTATTCAACTTTGAGGTCAATCAGCTAGGCTCAAGCTTTTATAAATTTATGGATAAACTTGGGAAATTTAGACATATATTTTTAATTGACAAGAATGATTGGAGGAAGAATTGAAAACTAAAATTTCGTGCAATTTTTTGTTTTTTTATCCAAAAATCCTTTTTTCTTTGCCAGAGGGCCTTATATAGCTTTAAAAAATACATAACACGTATGAAATATTCCAGATGGTCTTTCCAGGAAACTTAGAATTTTTCTCTTTTTGGCAGAATTCTTTGGAGATTCAACCCAAAATTATTTTAGTTGCTAAAAGGAAATAGATATGATCTTCTATTTTATTTTTAATCACTTTAGTGTCTCTCTCTTTCTCTCTTTAATGTTCAAGGTTGCTAAGCACCTTTTTGTAAAAACAGCCCATTGTGGCTAGAATTAAGAATAAGCCCAAAATCTCCACTAAATATCTATTTACAAGTATATCCTGAAAGGTTAAGGCTTAATTTAAAGAGTTATCATACAATGACATTTAAGAAGAAATGTTTTCTCAAATTATTAATGTTCACTTTTGCTATGCTTAGCACATGGCAGATACTCAAGAAACAGTAGCTGAAAGAATGCATATATGAAGGTATAGGGATGTTTAGACAAAATAAGAGAACAACTATTATATCTAATAATTTATTTAAAATATTTTAAGGGCTATTATGCTGAAAGATGTTAAATTTTTTCTTTTTTTTCTTTTTTTGTTTGAAGATCTGATGGTCAGAACTTAGATCAATGAATGATATAACTCAAGAGAAGCAGAGTATAGTTCAGTATTAAGAACTCTAATACAATTAGAGCTACTTGGAAATGGAATTGAAATCTGAGAAGAGAGTGTGTAGCCGGTTACAGAAGGGGTGCAAGTGGAAGTCATGTGGTCACTCAAGAAAGATGCACTGGGGCAGACAGAACACTGGATGAGGCAGAACTAGGCAACCCGTGATCAACAGTATCATTCCACCCCCTGTTCAAAAATAATGTGTAAGCCAATGCCTCCAGAGAACAGAATACAATAAATAAATGATCGTCAGTTCCTTTTATATTACCTGCTACTCATATATATTATCCTTTGGTTTGTAATTCAATAATTTTGACCTACATTGGTTAATTAATAGCCAAAACAATTTATTTATTTATGAGAAAGGCAGAGCCCTTGTCTGGACTTATGCATTCTGAAATATTAACAACATATGTGACTCACCTGTCATTCACTCAACAATTGTTTAAAAGTGCCCACTTTGTTTTAAACACTGGTGATACAATGTTGATCGGGAAAGACAAAATTTCTTTCCCTGAGAACTGAGTTCTGGTGAGAGAAGACAGGTCACAAACAATAAGGAAACAGAAAAATTTCAGCGTATGATAGTGAGGAGAATGGACTGAAGGGAGACAAAAGTAAAGGTAGAGAAACCACTTAAATATTTCCTAAATATTCCATTTAGGAAATTTTGAATGAATGAACTCTCATTTCTAAAACTATTACAGACTAAGCAGCCAGAGGGGGGGGAAAAACCTTCTTGGTTAATGCAAGCAAGGATGTGAAGTATCTAGAAACAAACGAACAAATAAATAAGTAAATAAAGTATGTAGAAGCCTTTTTGGAGAAATTAATAAAGCTTTATTAAAATACATTAAAGAAATCCCAAATAAATTGGAGAGGTATAGTATGGTTTTGAATGGAAAGGCTGAGCATATTGAAGATTTGATTTCCCCCAAAAATTGTTGAATTAATTCAATACAATTTTTTTTAAAATTAGAGGGTTTTTTTAACAAGAAAATTGAAAGCTAATTCTAAAATGTATAAGATAATAAGGGGACAATGATAGATAAGACTCTCTAGAAGAAGCATCCGGTGAAGAAACTTGCTACACAAAACATCAAAGACATTATAAAGCTATGGTTATATAATTCAGACAGTGTGGTATTTGGGATAGGCAAATAGCCAATGGCAAAACAGTTTAAAAATAGACTCACATATGTATGGAAATTTGATTTTTACACTGTTGGCCACTGGGAAAAAGTAGACAACTTAAGGAATAGTGCTGGGATTTGGATACTCTTTGAAAGGAAAAAATAAAATTAAATCCTTACAGGTGTCATTCACAAAAGTTATTCTAAGAGGTATTAAATATTTAAATGAGAAAAGCAAAACTTTAAAAGCTTTAGGAGACAATATAGGAAAATATCCTTATGCTTCAAGGTTAGGAAAGTTTCTCTTAAAGAAGACTCAAAAAGTCCAAATTGAAAAAGAAAATATTGATATATTTGTCTCAAAATAGATTTTTAAAAATTATATGAAGATATCACAAAAAGAGTGAAAACCCAAGACTTGAACTAGAAGAAGATACTTGTAAAAGTATATTGGACAAAAGATTATAGTGTTGAGAATATATAATAGAATTTGCTGCACAAATCAATAATTATAAGACAATCAATAAAAAATACACTTAAATTATCAAATATACATTTCAGAGGACAGGGAACATGAACAGCCATTAAATAAAAGAAAAGATGCTGGACTAAATTAGTAATCAAGAAAATGCAAATTTATAATCACAAAGAGATGACTCCTTATATTCTTCAGATTAGCAAAATTAAAATGTTAGAAATAATGAGTATTGGTGAGAAAATGGAGCAGCAATAACATTCATACGTTGCTAATAGGAGTGTAAATCAGCACAAACACTTAATAGTTTGGTATAATCCATTGTATTTGAACATGTGGAAATCTCAGCTCTTAGTTCTTCTACTTTAGATATGTACTTTGGAGAAATGCTAGCACATATTTACAATAGACTATTCCCAGAATGTCTGTAGCAGCATTGATCGTTTTCAATCCAGAATGACAACAACGAAACAACCACCAAAAAATTGGAAGCCATCCAATTATTTACCCAGATTAGAATCAGTACATAAATTGTGAAATATTAAGACAATTGCCCACTGTAAGACTATAGAAACAAATGAGCTACAAATAGACAAAGCAGCATAGACAAATCTCACAAACGAGATGTTGAGAGAAAGAAGCAACTTGCAGGAGAATATGTACCATACAACTCCATTTAACAACAGTTCAAAAACAACGGCAACTAAACAATGTATTATCTATATATGAAGGAATACTTTTTAAAAAACAACAAAATGATGAGCATGTGAACCTCTGGGAAAAAAAGGAGGGCAATTTGATTGAGAGCCTTCAAGGAGCCTCAAAAGTATTGATACTGTTTTATTTCTGAAGGTGGATATTCATTGAAACATATTCCTTAAATTTTACACATAGATTTTATGTTTCTTTAATGAAATATCCCACAGATATTAAAACAAAATAAAAATTAATGACTGTTGCTTGACTAGGATTTTATTGATAGAGACGGAATAAAAGACTGATTTGGTACATATTTTAGTGTCATTGCTGATAAGACTTCATGATGAGTTGCACAGGCGAAATGAGTGAAAAAGGGATATTAAGAATCCTAAGTGAAGTAACTAGGGAATGGAGAAGCAAACACCACACGTGCTCACTACTAAAGTAGAACTAACCGATGAGCACACATGTGCACAGAAGGAAGTAAAATTCACCGGGAAATCCAGGAGAAGGCGGCGGGGGGGGATGGGTGAAAACCTGCCCAGTGGGTACAATGAACACTATCTGGGTGATGTGCGCACTTATAACCATGACTCAAGCATTATAAAAGTGACCCATGTAACCAAAAATATTTGTACCCCCATAATACTTTGAAATAAATAAAAAGAATGAATCCCAGGGTTTTGGCTTGACAAAACAAGGTACATGTTGCTGCCAATTATTCACAAAAGGAAAGTATTTACCAGTGAAATAAGAGTTCTGATTTGGACACGCCATTTTTGAGATGTATAATAAACATATCCAAGAGGATGTTAAGTTGGAAGCTGGATAAATGAGTTTTGAGAAGAGATATATCAGGGCTGGCCATACAAATTTAGGAGTCAAGGGTATATAGACGGCATTCATTTTAACTACGGAACCGAATATGACCATGTCAGGAAAGACTGTGGATGAAAAAAAAGGAAGAAGGTGCATGGACAAGACATGGTTGTCCATTAGAGGTTGAATAAATTAGGTATTTCCCTTTAAACAGTCATTGGAACATTTAAATACCTTACTTTGTTCGATCATCATTTTCTCAATATAATGTTTTATTTGCAATAGTTTACTTCAAATTCGTTTTTGGAATAGGCAGGGTATACATACATTTAATAAATAGGCAAATAGATTTTTTTGTTTTTTGTTTTTGCTCCACTTCAGTCCCTTATTTTTCACTTATTATTGTCTCGAAATTTCATCTTATTGATCTCACTCCTCGTATGTAAGGTCTACTGAAATGTGTCCTAGATTCTAAATAAGTACTAAAGAAGTTATTCATAGCTACATTTATATATCCTCTTACAAATAACCATTTTGAAAAGTTATTATGCCTTTCTTTCTGGCTTTTGTTTTAGAAACAATTAAACTTTACATGTGAGAACTACTCAGAAATAGATCACAGCTAGTAGCATAAAAATGTTGAATATTTTTTCAATGAATGTTTTATTCCTCATGGTCTGTTTAACTATAATTTTGAAAAAATTTCAAAGTCATAAATATGTATGAATTTGTGTGTCGTTGGTGTTGAATGGCCTGCGTTTACTCTACTTCTTCAAGTATAAAGCAATAACATTGACAAATACATTGTTGTAGAAGCAAGGGCATTATTGTTTTCTTATTTTTTTTTTACCTGAATCATTTTTGTTTTCTCACAATGGACATTCGTTTTCTCAGAGTTTATTAAATTTAGCAAGTAGTTTCCCCTAAGACATTGAATACATTATTGTCAGGAAATGGACTTTCATAGCTGACTTCTTATTATAATACAGTTCTTAGTGCTTTCATACAAGTTATAGACAAAAATTCTAGTTCTAATTATCTTGCTATTTCTGACGGAGGTGATGTTTTTTACACTAGAAATAGATTGTAAAATGACAGGATTTGTCATCCTAAATGTCCTTAGAAACATTTTATCTTTATACATTAGTAGACAAACTAATGATGTGAATATCTTGAAAATTAATAAAATAATATTCCATAAAAGATGGTAGATTGATATCATGCACTTATTTTCTCTCCTTTCAACAACTTCACCAAAATGACTACAAAGGAATAAGATGTTTTTAAATACTTAAAGAGAATGGGAAACAGAGAGGAATATCAGCAGCTGAGAAAATTCAACAATTTCAGAAAAAATAAGAAAGCAAGTAGAAGAATAGTAACTAATTTAACATCAAGAATAGTAACAGAAGGGGCATCAAGATGGCTTACAGCAGTAGTCCCCAAACTTTTTGGCACCAGGGGCCAGTTTCATGTAAGTCCATGGCCTGGGGATTAGGGACTGCAGGCTTAGAGGGCTGGTGCAGTGGCTCACACCTGTAATCCTAGCACTTTGGGAGGCTGAGGCAGGAGGATTGCTTGAGGCCAGGAGTTTGAGACCAGCCTGAGCAAGAGTGAAACCCCGTCTCTACAAAAAATAGAAAAATTAGCCAGGCATGGTGATGCACATCTGCAGTCCCAGCTACTTAGGAGGCTGAGGCAGGAGGATTGCTTGAGCCCAGGACTTTGAGGTTGAAGTGAGCTATGATGACACCACTGCATTTTAGCCCAGGCAGCAGAGCGGGACCCTGTCTCCAACAAAAAAAGGAAAAAAAAAAAACATGGCTTACAGACATCTCGTGCTCACCTCCTCCATAAAGAACCACCTAAATAGTGAGTAGATAATCACACTTCCAATAGATCATCCAAGAAAGAACACTGGAATTCAACAGGGAACTGATAGCAAACACCTAAAGCAAGGAAGGAGAGGGAAGGGAGGCAGATTGCTCAGCTGGGGTCAGCTGGAAGCCTGGAGAGACTCCGCAATGCATGAAAAGGATAAGTGAGAAATGCCCAGTGGTCCATATTCCACCATGGGCTCCTGCAATCCTAGCCACAGGAGAGCCAATCAACCCTTGCATGCCCTAAAACCAAAATGGGGAGTTGCCTGGAAACTGTGCAATGGTACTCTCCAGAGAGAGAGCTGAGGCTGGGTCCCACACACACCCCAAATCCTAAGAACTACAGCAAGGCACCATTTTGAAAGCCCAGCCCCCAACAAACTGCACCTGGGGACCAATGGCAGTGAGCTTACTGCTGCCAGCAGAGTCACCATGCATTTTCACAGGAGCAGACAAAGTCCCCTGCCTATAACTACCATCTCTGTGACCTACCCCCACTGGAGCTAAAGCATTAGTGAAGCACAGGCAGCCATTGCTGGGACTAAAGCACAAGAAACATGTGTCCCCCACCTGCCTGCATATGGCTGCTGTCACTGAAAACAACCCCACCCTCCCAAGTAGCAGGGCCATAGCACAGCCACTGCTGCCTCTCAACTGAGCATTCTGCTAGGGGCCTGGGGATCAATCTGTCCCTGCCTGCCACTGCCAGAAACTGTATAAATACACGGAAATTAAACAACATGCTTCTAAATGACCATTAAGTCAAGGAAAAAATTAAGGAGGAAATAAAAACAATTTCTTGAAAATTGTTTCAAGAAAATAAAAATCAAAACACAACATACCAAAACCTCTGGGATATAGCAAAACCAGTGCTGAGAGAAACGTTTATAACAATAAGCACTTACATCAAAAAAGTGGAGAGATTTCAAATAAACAATCTAATGATGCACCTCCTCTAGGAACTAGAGGAGTTCCACCTCTGGGAACTAGAAAAGCAAGAGCAAACCATACCCAAAATTAGCAGAGGGAAAGAAATAATAAAGATCAGAGTAGAACTAAATGAAATAGAGAATAAAAAAATACAATGAATCAATGGGAAAAAAGTTGGCTTTCTGAAAAGATAAAAAAAATTGATAAACCACTAGACTGACCAAGAAAAAAGAGAGAAAACCCAAACAAACAAAATCAGAAATGAAAAAGGAGACATTACAACTGATACCACAGAAATACAAAAGATCATCAGAGACTACTATGAACAACTACACATTGACATACTGGAAAACCTAGAGGAAAAAACAAATTTCTGGACATGTACAACTTACCAAGATTTAATCAAGAATAAATAAATTAAAACTCTGAACAGACCAAAAAAAGAGATGAGATAGAAGCAGTAATGGAAAGTCTCCCAACAAAGAACTTTCCAGGACCAGATAATTTCATTGCCAAATTCTACCAAACTTTCAAATAAGAACTAACACCAATTCTCCTCACGCTATTCCGAAAAATTGAAGTGGAAGGAATTCTTCCTATCTCATTCTGTGAAACCAACGTTACCCTGATAAAAAAGCAGACAAGAATGCAACACAAAAAGACAACTACAGGCCAATGTCCCTGAGGAACACAGATGCAAAAATCCTAACAAAATGCTAGCAAGCCAAAACCAACAGCACATCAAAAAAATAACACACCACGATCAAGTGGGATTTATTCTAGGGGTGCAAGGATGGTTTAACACAGACAAATCAATAAATATGACACATCACATCAACAGAATGAAAGACAAAAAACATACAATCATGTCAATAGACTCGGAAAAAGCATTTGGTAAAGTTCAACATCCTTCATGATAAAAATTCTCCATAAACCAGGCATGGAAGGAATGCACCACAACATAATAAAGGCCATATATTATAAACCCATGGCTAATATCATACTGAATGGGGAAAAACTTAAAACCTTTCCTCTAAGAAGTGGAACAAGACAAGGAAGCCCACTTTTACCTCTCCTACTCAACATAGTACTGGAAGTCCTGGCCAGAGCAATCAGGGAAGAGAAAGAAATAAAAGGCATCTAAACTGGAGAAAAGGAAGTCAAATTGCCCCTTCTTGCTGATGACATGATCTTATATCTGGCAAAACCTATAGATTCCACCATAAAACTCTTAGATGTGATAAAATATTCAGAAAAATTGCAGGATACAAAGCCAGCATACAAATATCAGTAGCATTTCTATATGCCAGTAACTAATTAGCTGAGAAAGAAATCAAGAAGCCAATTCTGTTTTCAATACCTACTAAAAATATACCCAGGAATAAATTTAACCAAGGAAGTGAAAGATCTCTACAAGGAAAACTGCAAAACATTGATGAAACAAATTAAAGAGGACACAAATGAATAGAAAGACATCTCATGTTCATGGATCATAAGAATTAATATCTTTAAGATGACTATATTGTCCAAAGCAATCTACAGAGTCAATGCAATCCTTATCAAAATACCAATGTCATTTGAATAAACAATCCTATGTGAATACATGAACCAATAAGTATGATACATCATATTAACAGAATGAAAGACAAAAACCATATAATCATGTCAATAGACATAGAAAAAGCATTTGATAAAATTCAACATCCCTTCATGATAAAAATGCTCAACAAACTAGAATAGAAGGAACATACTTCAAGATAATAAAGGCCATATACTACAAACTCTAACATATAGAAAAAACAATCCTGAAATTCATCTGGAACTAAGAAAGAGCCCAAATAGCCAAAGCAATTCTGAGCAAATAGAACAAAGTTGGAGGCATCACACTACCTGTCTTCAAAATATATTACAAGGCTATAGTAACCAAAATATTATGTTATCAGTATACAAACAGACACATAGACCAATGGAACAGAATAGAGAGTCCATGGAACAGAATAGACAGTCAAGAAATAAATCCATGCATTTATAGCAAACTGATTTTCAACAGTGGCACCAAGAGCATACATTGGGGAAAGGACATCCTCTTCAATAAATGATGCTGGGAAAACTAAATATCCATATAAAGAAGAATGAAACCAGACCCCTATCTCACACCACATACAAAAATCAACTCAAGATGGATTAAAGACTTAAGTGCAAGACCCAAAACTGTAAACCTGTGAGAAGAAAACATAGGAGAAACACTTCAGGACATTGGTCTAGGCAAAGATTTTATGGCTAAGACCTCAAAAGAACAGACAGCACAAACAGAAATAGACAGATGGGACTATATTAAACTAAAATGCTTCTGCACAGAAAAAGAAACAATCAACAGAGTGGAGAGACAACCTGTTGAATGGGAAAAAATATTTGAAAAGTATTCTTCCAACAGGGGACCAATATCTTGAATATATTAATATAAGGAACTCAAACAACTCAAGAGTAAAAAAAAAATCATATTACAAAGTGGGCAAAGGACATGAATAGACATTTCTCAAAAGAAAACATATAAATGGCCAAAACGAGTATTAAAAACTGTTCAACAGTACTAGTCATCAGGGAAATGCAGGTGAAAAACACAATGAGATATTTTATCCCCATCAGAATGGCTATTATAAAAAAGATAAAAAATAGCAGATGCTGGCAAATATGTAGAGAAAAGGGAACTCTTATGCACCATTGTTGGGAATGTAAACTAGTACAGCCTCTATGGAAAACAGTGTGGAGATTTCTCAAAAACTAAAAATAGAATTATCATTTGATCCAGCAATCCTACCACTGGGTATTTATCCAAAGGAAAAGTTTATCAAAGGGATACCTGCACTCATATGTTTATTACAGCACTGTTCACAACAGCAAAGATATGGAATTAACCCAAGTGTACATCAACAAACAAATGGATAAAGGAAATGTTGTGTACATACACAGTGGAATACTATTTGGTCATAAAAAAGAATGAAATCATGTCGTTTGCAGTGTCATGGATGGAACTGGAGGTCATTATGTTAAGTGAAATAAGCCAGGCACAAAAAACCAAATATCCCATATTTTCATTCATATGTGGGTGCTAAAAGAGTTGATCTCATGGAGGTAGAGAATAGAATGATAGATAATAGATGTTGGGAAGGGGTGTGGGTGGGAGGGGAGTTGAAGAGAGGTTGGTTAATGAGTACAAAAACATAGTTAGATAGAAGATATAAGTTCTAATGTTTAATAGCAGAGTTGGGAGAATATAGTAGCAACAATGTACTGCATATTTCTAAGAAGCTAGAAGAGAGGACTTGAAATGTCCCCATCATATAGAATTATAAATACTTAAGGTGATGAATACCCAAAATATCCTAACTTGATAATTATATATTCTGTGCATGTCAGAGATATTCATATGTACCCCATATACATGCAAAATGTCATGTATGAATCAAAAAGAGTAGTAATTGACTTAGGTCTCCCTCTAAATGCCTTGACAGAGGGAGAATGACAAGAAGCTAGTCATTCTCCTAGAGAAACTCAGTATTTGAAGGCACTGGTTATTGCGGAGATTTGAAGTTGTTGAAAATGGAGGGTTGCTGGTTCATTCCTGGGTGTTGGCACAAAAGGAAGGAAGGAAGGAAGGAAGGAAGGAAGGAAGAAAGAAAGAAAAAGAAAGAAAGAAAAAGAAAATGGAGGGTTGGTTGAAAGAATGCATGTGGATCTGGAAAGGAAATATTTATTTTCAAGAGTAATTAAACCACAGTGGCTCTGAACATAGGAACACTAGAACAGTGAAGAAATGAGGTTCAGATCAGGGCTAAACACTGAGGCAGTAAGGATCTGAAAATGAAATGGTGGGACTCTTTGACCCCAGAACTTTAGCCACAGGGATATATCTCTAGAGAAGGAGATTGAGGAGTCTTCTTTTCAGAAACTGAATGGTTGGGGGTGGAGACAGTGAGAAGCAAGAGCCTAAATATTGATGTCTCCCAATAAAAAGACCAATTCACTGATTCATCACTGTCAGTGAAACATATCTAACAAACTCCACCCACATATAAATAGTTTCAATTAGCTTTTTTGGCCTTACCTTCAAATATGAATTCATAAGTAAGGATCATTGAGCATCTGGTTAAGCCTCTAACCTGAAAGAAAGAGATCAAAGTGAGCACACTGAAAACAGGCTGATGAGAGAAAAAAATATAGTGGATATCTCAGAGTTATAAAAGGAGATGTATCTATGAAACAAAAATAGAATGATATGAAGCCAGAAGAGCCAAAAAGCAAGAAAAAGCTCTAGGAAATATAACCAAAATTGACGTTCCAGTAGAAGGTTTAGAAAAAGAAACTGAGGAAATCTCCCAGAAGGTAGAATAAAAATGAAAGTGTGAAAAGGTAGAATGGAAAAAATAAATTAGAGTCAATTCTGAAGGTCCAACATCTGATTCATAAGAATTCCAGAAATAGAACGTGGAGGAAATAATTTAAAAATTATTTTAAAATAACAACAAGAAAATAACTCAGGTCATGATTGCAAGGGTTCACTGAATACCTAAGAATATAAAGAAAATCACACCAGTGTGTATCATCTTGAAATTTCAGAACTCTAGAGATAAAGATTTAATAAACAAAACTACAAAGTGAGGGTGGGGGCAGATCACATAAAAAGGAACAATAAAAATAAAAAGGAATAGGTTCTTAATTCTCAATAGAAAGCACTGGATATTAAGAGACTTTAAAATCTTAGGGAAAATGATTGTCAACAGGGGATTCCACCACCAATTAAATTATTAGTTGAGTGTGAGGTTAGAATGAGGATAGATTATAGTTGGTATCATATAAATAAGGGTTCCAAAATATATTTTCACACATCTGTTCCAAATGTTATTGTAGGATGTACTCCAGAAAAGCAAGACAGAAAACCCAAAAGAGAAGTACTCTGGAGACAAGAATCCAGCCACCAAACAAGGCATAGGGCATCTCCAGAATGGCAGCTGTTCACTAAGACTAGAGAACAATCAGCCCATATGGAAAAAGGGTAGAGATCTCCAGGGGGATTGTTTAAGGGGGGTGTGGGGTGGAGAAACTGATAGATTATGTGATAATTTTGACTTTTTAAATATTATATTAAAAGGCTTTTGATAGGTTTCATAAATTATGGAAAAATTAGGAATAGTTACACAGAAAACCATGCAGATTAACAAAAAAGAAATTATTAACTCTAAGAACAATAAAAAGTAGTATAAAAATGATAGTAGAGAATTTAGATCAGGAATGAGTATCTATATAATCATAATAATATAAAAACTGACTACTAATTAAAGTTTCTAATATTCTTAGTTTAGGAGGTTGGGTAAAAGAGACTATATATGTGTGGGGGTTGGGGGTTGTAAGGATTCTGATCTCAATACCGTAACACAAAGTCAAAAATTAACAAAAATGTTGATTAGTAAAGTCACAGAAACATAAGAAAATTGTACCAGAATCATGTCTGGTATTATGTATTTGTGAGTATTATGTCTCTGAGGTGTTAATCTGGGGGAGGGCAAGGGCTAGGGAGGGAATTGAAGTTTTTCTTTTTTTTCTTTCTTTATTTTTTAAGCTGAAAATCCATTTATTTTGTAAAGAAAGAACTAATGTTTTCCATATAAATTAAAAAACTTTAGTTATATAATGCAAAAATATAACCCAAAGCATATTGAGTTTTGAATTAAAATTTGAAAGAAATTGTTTCAAGACTTTTAGAAACTAATATGTTAAAATAATGAGAACCAGAATATGAAGTTTTTCTTTACTGGATATTTTGTACTATTTAAAAGTTTTAAGCTATGTAAGCATACTGCTTTGGTAAAAATTTTACAAATTCATAAAATAATGGAGAGAGCCATGAGAGAACTAATAAGCATGGTTTCCTTATTATGGTCTATTTGTTTATCAGAAATATAAACCTCACAAAAGTGTTCCAATTTGTGAAACAAGGTCAACGGTATTCGCTGCTGAGCACTTCGTGTGGTAGATCTGAGAACTAAATAACTACTATTAGAAACACTTCAATTGCCCCAGGGGAAATAACAATGCAAACATAAAACAATGCTATAACATGCCTATTCTAAGTTTTAATTTTATTGGAAGTTAAGTATTTATATTTCTATTAATATATATCAAATGGTATAATACATTGACAATAATTTAAATTATTTACTTTATACTTAGGAAGCCAATGCCAAGTATGTATTTTGGTCCCAGCAGTTCTATTTTCAAATGAAGGAAAAAGCATGTGGATATTTTTCTTCTTGGATGAAGGAAGACTATAATTTATACTCACAAAGTAGTATAAATTAATTCGGCAGCCACATGAAAGCCCTAGGTAATGTCCAGATTACCAGCAAGATAGTCTATCAAGTGAATCTGCTGTCCTTGATATTTTGTGAAGATATTTTCATAATCCTTATTAATTTTTCCTCCTTTGGTCCCCACCCAAAAATAGTATTCTTATATTTTCTTAAATCTCAACATCAATTTAAAGAATACCATTTGGTATAGAAAATGCAAACATGCAAGCATTCTTTATTTAGTATCTCATCCTAATGAAAAGTACTGAAAATCTGGCCTTTTTCTGAATACCATGGAAATGTTACCCACCAAGAAACTGACTGCCCTGAGTCACAACTCACTTCAGACCACTGTCCCAGTCATTTCACTATTTATAGTAAATAATAGGCCGGTGGCACAGTATGAAGAGTGCAGCTTGAGTAAGTATCCTTTTCTGGTATGTTTTAAGAGGTAGAAGAACAAAAGCTGCTCTAACAACAGGCTCTTTGGGGCTTTAAATATTTGTTAATACCTACTGCAGAAAATGAGGGAGTAAGAAAGAAATGTCATGTTCTTGCTTATCTTAATATACGTATTAAGCTCAAGAATCCTACAGAGCTGTTTTATTGACCCACTGTCAAATCAGCCAGTCGACATAAAATTCAAGGAATAGCTAACTGATATTAATATTCGGCTGATGAAGCACTAGACTGAATAAGACAGTTAGTTTTTAAAATCTAAAGGTTTAAAATGTGTATTAATTTCCATTAGATTCATATTATAAAAATGTCCTAGTTTGTATAATATTTGGCCAGTTAACATTCATTTCAAAATATAATGAAATGAATGAATTACTAAAAGTTAAGAAAATAAAAATTACACATACTTAAGTTTTTAAATATGTGAAAACTGCTTCTGCAAGAAGCAAAACTAGTATATTTATTTTTCAGAAAAGTAGGATTCATTTCTGAAGCACTGAATTCCCATCCTTTTCCTCCAGATGCTAAATATGAAGTGGAAAAAAGTTAAAATTCAGGATTCCATACTTTCTCAAGTTTTCTTGGTATTAAACCCTGGTCAGTGACTTTGTTTCTGGTGTATCCAAGGAGAACAGGCAGCATTGATTGTTTTCCTCCTGTTTAAAATTTTCACCATCATTAGTTTCAAACTTGGCTCCTAACACAACCAAATTTTTGTCATATTTTTGATTTATGTGATGTGGTAGCTTTCTGCTAATAATTGAGTCTTTTTAAAAAGGTGAAAAAATACATACGCATATGTGTAATATATACACACTGTTTAAAAACTAAAATCTTCTAATTAATTTATCAGTTATATGTTATAGTAACAATATTTGATTTGATTACAAGAGCAAATTTTTAGTGATGAAGGTAACTTTCTTTTAAAAAATATGGTTATGTAGGCAGCTGCATTGTTTTTAAACGATCCTATTTTTGAACCCCAATGTTCAAAAGAACAAAAAGAATCTGAAATATTCTGCAGGAAATATCTATGAAGTATGAGGTGAGAGCAATTAGGATCTTTTCCCTTTTGCAAAGAAAAAAAAGGATATGTCAGAAGGCTAATTTTAGTTTCTTCCAAGAGTCTTATAATGAAACAAAAATCTGACTCCTAAGTAGACATTAATAAACTAGGCTTCTTCAGGAAATTCATCTTCACAACTCAATCTTACTTTCATTATGCTATTTGCCTTCTTGCTAAGAAATGACTGATTCTAAATGCTGTGTTTTTTTTAATAAACCAAAGAAAATAGATATCATCACATTTTACATAAATGGCTGTGCTAATGGTGCATGTGCAGCTGCAAGGCAGGCTACATTCTCAGGGATGGGGACAGTGTGAATATTGTTTGGTGGAGTAAATTTTATGTTATAAACCAAGTACTGTGAATATTCATTGAGATAATAAAATAATAGGTTTTTAGAACTGGAAAGGACTCTAGTAACCATCTGGGTTAATGGTTTGCAATGTTTTCATTAGTAAAGGTTATTTTATTAGTTTACTTGCAGATCCTAAATTTTGAAGGATTTTAAATTAGTAAAAAAGCTGCAATGTATACTATTATTTCACAATGTTGAAAATCTAAATGGAGTTTTAGTTCATTTTGAATAACTCCATTACCACCTTTGGGGACCCAGGCTGGGAATGAATGAGTTATTAATAGTTTTATTCCCTCATTCCACAGATGGTAGAAGTTGTGCCGGGATGAGGGTTGTTCAAGGTTACACAGATAAAGAGAGGCAGCGCTGGAGAAAGAACCAATATAAAGGGGGAATCAACTTGATAAAGCACCATCTGGGGACCCCCTCCTTAGTGCTTCCTCCTCAGCAGGTCCCTTGAATGTTTTTGTTCCCCATCATCCTCTCTAACCCCTATTTTTCTAGCTCTGCTTCTCATGCTATGCAAAATTTTAATTGATAGCTAGATATTGATAATGTGCAACCCACGTCTCTAACCTGACCTCACTCTTGATATTCAGACCTACATTTCCTATACCCTGTTGAATACTACACTCTCATAGACTTTCAGGCCTTTACTTGCCTTGCGTGTTTATCAATAATACCATCCTTCGTCTCTTCAACCTTTCTTCCAAGGGCAATTCGAATCTTGTCTTCTCTGTGAAACCTATCCTGATTTCCATCCTCCCATCATATTCAGGTAGAAATAATGTGCTGTTCCCTGTGCCTACATTATCAGTTAGAGCATTTGTCTTGTTTTCTGATAGCTTGTTTATGTGTATTTCTCTAGCTAGACTGAAAGACTCCTAAGGGTAGGAAGAGTCCCTGCTTCCTCTTTGTAGGGCCAGTGTCTACATATGTGGGCTTTGACATGTGCCTGCCAAAATAAGGCTTTATATGTGGTGTATAATTACATACTGCTCAAAAAATAATCTTTTATTCAGATTTGCTCATACTTAGAGCAACGATAAATTTTACTTAGCTACATTTGTACATTTTACTTACGTCAAAATATTTTAATTAAAATAGAGCACAAAGACGATAACTTCAGAAAATCTTATCTTTCATTAACAAGTTACCCAGTGAGCATCACATTCAGATAGAAAAAAGGTGGTCTTTTAAAAAAAATTATGGAAGGCAAATATGTTATAAAAATAACTATGTTAATATCATGTTGAGGTATGTACCAGGTTTACAGTGAATTATATACCTCAAACCGTCATGGACTAGTAATTTTGAACATGATCCTTCCCCTTGTTTTGCTTCTAAAGATCCAATGATTGGATACATAGAGAAAAAAAGGCTACCTTTTAGTGTATTCAACAAGGATACATTTGTAAGACAATCTACTAAGTGCTGCAGAGAATAATAGGGTTAAGACACAACTTTCAACATCATTAGTGTATTTGATGCACATTTTCCACATTTGCAACCAGTCATTCCTATGCTCTCGTTGCTTAGAAATAAGATAAGAAATAGAGGAGTGTAGTAGTATAGTGGTTCTGAGCTTGGAATTTGTAGTCATTTGGGTTTGAATCTTGACTCTGCCACTTGCAACTATATGGCCTTGGGCAAGTTAGTTGACATCTCTAAACTCCTAGTTTCTCATTAAGAAATGGAGCTGATAATAGAACCTATTATCATTGCAAGGATTAAATAGAATAATTCATAGAAAGTATTTTGCACCACACCTAGCTTAATAGTAACAATAAGTGAAATTATTACTATTGCTATAATTGTGGAGTGGCTGTTATTGAAATTATGGTCGTAGAAATTTAGGATCTTAGTGGTGATTTAAAAACGAATGCCTTATTTTCCAAATGAGGAAATTGAACTCTAGAACAACTTTGAGTCTTGCTCAAGTCTATCTAGTAATGGTTAAACTGGCCTAGCTTCCAGGTGTTCAGATTTGCAGCTCAGTGCTCTTTATACTCTTCCCTAAAATGACTACTAAACTTTATTTTCTAAATAATTGATTTGCCATAAACAAAACAAATTTTTACTTCCAAAATTATTTTTTCTGTGGTTATTTATTAGAAAGAAAAAAAGAGGCAGAATATTAATATTAATAATTATATCTGGGCAAATATGTAAAAATTGTTATAAATTTTTAATTTTGCATCATTTTCTCAGCCATACCTTCTTCATAATAATCACCTCCCAGAATATACTATCCCTTGCCAGACAACTAGAACAAATCTTACCTAAGGGAATTTTCTCCCAGAGATAGGCCCACATACCTCCTCACTTAAGGATGCTGTCCTAATGCCTGTTCCTGTAGAATAGTACCTCTAACCTGCAGTCAGTGTCCCAGTAGATACATCTGCTGTTAGAATTCTGCCACTTGCTCTAATTCTGAAGAATACTCTACTACTTTTGAAATTTCTTGTTTACTTTCAGTTGGTTTGTAAAATACAAAATTAGATTTCAAAGAATTTTTATCCAATATACACTAGCTACTTTAATAGACCAAGATTGTTTTATTATCACTTATGGTCAATTAATTTTGAAAGTGTTCATATTTATTTTTGTCAGGGAAGAAATATTAAACATATGTACTGAAATTCAGTGGGAAGACAAACAGCTATCTGATAAGCCTCTAATTACATACACTTCAATTTTTCTATTTAGATTACTACATCCTTAGGAAAGCAATGCATAATTCAGATCCCAAGAGAAAAATGGTTGAAACATAATGCAGGATATATTATATATATTCTGGCTTAAATCAAACTGCATATATATTTTTGCATTCAAGTTTTTATTCAAAATTTTATAATACTGATTTTCCATGTAATTATAATTTTAATGCTTGCATAGTATTACATAATATAAGATTGCCATAATTAATTTTTCTCATTTTGTAGGACATTTACCTTGCTCCCAGTATTTTATTATTGTAAATAATGTTTTAATAAACATATTTAAATAAATGTCCTTATATATTTTGATTTCCTTCATAGAAATATCATTACTGGGAAAAAGAATGTAAACATTTTAAGCATGTAATTATTTTTGTCAAACATTATAAAATAGATGTTCTGCATATACCAGCTAATAAAAAGATAAAAGAATATTTCTTGTGTGCTTTTTATTTGAATATCTTTCATAATTAAGGAAGTTAAATATTCTGTAATTCATTAGCTATTATGTTTCTAAATTAATTAATACTTTATAATTCATTCATGAACTGTGCCCATCAAGATTTCTTCTTTAATTGATTTCTAAGTTTTAATTATTTGGCTTTTAAAAAATGTGCTTTAATAATTTGCTCTCTTCAGCTATTTACTAATCTCTGTCAAAATTATCTTAGCAAAAGTTGTTTGTTTATACAAATTTTAGGACTGATTTTTAAATTTCCTAGAGATAATCTATTGAGATTTTTATTGAAATTAAATTAAATATATTTTTAAAAATCTGGTAAAATTTTTTTCCAGTCTTCTAATTCAGGAATTTGTTTACTCATGCCATTAAACCAAGCAAAATATTGTAGGTCTCATTCATTTCTTGTTAAGATAAGTTGATTCTTAACTATCATATTTTACATTTGTTCTGTAAATAGAATCATTTTTCCATTATATTTTTTAATTGGCTATTACCTGTGTACTGGAAGTTTTTGGATTTTAACTTGCTTGTATCCAGACAGTTTATTTGACTTAAAAATTTTACTTCCTTTTTTTCTCCATTTTTTTTCCTAATTTCTCCCAATTTTATTATCTCCATGTATGGGTGGTTTCTTTCCTTAGCCCATGGACATAACTTGCTGACTCATTCACTCTTTCACTGGTCTGAATAATAGTATGGAAGCAAATTTAGGTGGCATACAATTCACTTTAAGAGACAGTATTGTCTACAATTATATTTTTACCAAAGTATATTAGTAGCTTTCCTCATTTCTCTATTAAAAATTTAGCCCACTGAAATCTGAAGTTCATCCCTAACACTACTTAAACTGCTTTTTAAGTCTAACATTTATTTTCAATTTATTCACATGCTAATCAATGTGAAAGGAGCAGGATGAAAACAGATTGCTATGTCACCAATGATTTCTCAATTATCAAATTAGTTAATTACTCCATTCACAATAATTATTTGTTGAATTCCAATAATTTGACAATGCAGTTTTCTTCATCTTCTTATTGGGCTCTACCTTTTTGGTTATCCCACCCATCTTGCTGTGTTCTTCTATTATACCTTTGCTCTTCAGGCTACTAAGATGGCCTGTCTTCTACCCATTGCTTAAATATTGGTATTTCTAGGAGGATTGTTTTGTTTCTCAGTATTCTCTCTTTTCTTCTTTTCTTATACTTTCCCCTTGGGCAATCCAAACTATTTCACAGCTTCAAATGCAACCTGTACATGACTTACTTCCAAATTTATATACTCTTTCCAGAAATTTTACCTCTTTCCAGAGCTGCTTCTGCAATGACTTGCTTTTCACTTCTATCTGGATGTTTGGTTAAAATATTTGATTAATTCAAAGTAGGATTCATTATATTTTCCTCAAAATGATCTTTGTTGTTAGAATACTTTATTTCAGATAATGGCATCATGATAATGATAATAATGATGTTGTATGATAATAGTGACATAATAATAACAAGAAACATTTACTCAACATTTATTATATTCCAGACACCATTTTAAGAGCTTTGCATATACTAACTCAGTAATACAACAATCCTATTAAGTTAAACGTAACTATTATACCTATTTTACAAGTAAGAACATTTAGACAAAAAGAATTTGAGCAAATTACCTAGGAACACACTAATAAAATAAAAGGCGATAAAACCAGCTTTATAGTCTCACCACAAAGTTTGATTTTTTTTTTGACCACAGTTCTATACCTTCAAGCCAAAAACATCAGTCATTCTTGAGTCATTCTTTCCTCTTATATTCCTAGATAATTTAGCAAGAACTATCAATATAGTCTCTCACATAGTCAATGCCCTTCTCATCTTCACCTCTACTACTCCCTTGCTTTTTCAAGCAACCACCACGTCTTACTTAAAGTGTAGCAAAGATTTCCTACTTCCAATATTTTATGGTTTCATGATGTCTCCAATATACTCAGGCATGACTTGGTCATTCCTATGTTTAAGCCTTTCCATTACTTTCTCTCCCCTATAGGAAAAAATCTAAACTCCTTAGCAAAGTGCTCAAGGTCCTTTATATTCTAAATCTGTATTACATTTCCAGACATTCCCCACTTGTCCCTCAACCCTACCTTAAACATATGTTCCCAGTTGTACTGAACTACTTATCCTTATCTAAACACACATGGGCGTGTGTATACATGCATGTATATTAATAGTCTAATGAATGTACACATATATACACATATATGTTCATATACATCCATATGCATTAAACTAGGAATTCCTCAATGGACAGATCATGCCATATTCATCTATTTTTTTTTACCTTAACAACATACAATACCCAACACATGGCAGCTATTCAATAAGTTTTGATTGGACACATGAATGAACAAGGAAGCAAGGAAAGAAAGAAGGAATATAAAGCTTTTAGGTAAGCATATTTTAGGATCCATGATATTCATTTTTTTGTTCAGCCTCTCCCTCAGCTGAAAGAGAGTAAGTGTGCAAGATCCAGGGACTGGGCAAAACTCTGGAAGATACTCGCCTTCTCTGAATATTTATAGAGGAGAATAAGGAAAATCTTTACTGTATCTATTTTCCATGTGATGCCACGCTCAAGTAGTTCTGGAAGTAAAGTATATCTGCTTATATATGTATAAGTTATACAAAGATTTTCATGTACTTTATCAGCTTGGTAATTACTGGGGGCTTGCTCTCCATTTGAGGAAGTTGGCCTATGGGTCCTATTGTTTTAAGAAGTTAAATGGATTCCAAATTCACCATTATGGTTGGAATGTGGAAGAACATGTTAAATTAGGAGAACAGTGGCCTTTTTTTTTTACGGTAATTTATGAGTGGTAATGGATATAAATGGCTGTTGATGACAATAGATCTCTCAGTACCAAATGATAATATCACACTTGTGGTTCAATAAGCCACATCGGTCGGGGAGTAAGATGTGTAGAGCAATCAGTATACTTGTTAGAATCATTATGCTTATATTAAAATAACTTTCAGTATAATTACCCATAGTTCTAGCTTTTTATTTAAATTTCTATCTTACTGATATATTAAATATACCTTTAATGTGAACCACACTAAATCACTTTTAAGAACACATGAGGGCATACAAAATTCTAGGTAAAAAGAAAAAAGAAATTTAAAAAAGCCAAATCAATTAACTTTCTTAATTAATTTCTTACTGGAAGATTTTTCTTAGACTAAACACAATAATCACTCAAAAATCAAGGTTATATAACTCTAATGCGGCGTCAACTCAAGTCATTTAGCTGCACAAACACCTGGCAGGTGAAATGACAGCATCTAAATCATAGATTAGCTAGGATGAGAAAAATAAAACTTTCGAGCTAGAACAGTTGCTTGATAAATGTATCATACTTTTCTTCAGTGTTTACTTTTGATAAATGGCCACACTTTGCAATGACTTTGCTCTGACATTTATCTTACAGTCAGCAGCCATTATCTTGTGACAGCAATCTATTCCTTTCTGTTACCTTGCAGCTCATAATTGTTAAGTCTTCTCACTGAGCATTTCCTATCAATTTTCTAATTTATGACATATGGGGCCAAACTTTCAAATAAAGTATTTTAGGCATATGGCTTATAACTAAAATTAAAAAAATAATAGACCTATAGCAGTTTTGTGGCTGTTATTTATATAGATATCTTCTATGGAAAAATGTTATGAAAAGCAAAGCAAATACTAACAATTTTTTAATTCATATTTCTTTAAACTGTATATATAAATTCCTGAGAAAGGAATTTGCAGCTAAAAGAGATGCAAAAATTTTTTGCTCATCAATATACTGGTCACATCCCATTGTATTAGATGGAGTAGCCCCACAGCCAATTGCTTAGAGAACTGAGCAAGTTGCCAGGAATTTGCAACCATTGGCATTCCTCTCACTAAACATATTTTTTTCCAAGTGTTATTGCTTCTGCGGCTATAGGAGGCTTCTTAGAGCATAGAAGGAAATGAAGAATTGCAAGGCAAATCCTCTAAGAGAGCATTGTTTGTATGGATAATTCATTTAAATACATTTATACTGAACAACTAGACAAGAAATTGTACTAATTACACCTGGACTACCCTTCCAACACCATTCAGTTTAATTGATTGATTTTACAGATGAGAAAACTAAGGCATTTTTATAACTTGTCCAACTCTACTCAGAAAGAGAAGAAAAGCAGCCACATGACACTAGTAACACTTCCAGAAGTACATAATCCAGTGTTCTTTTTACTAATCATTGTTCTTAGAAGTCACATAGAACATTTGGTAAAAATGTAGACTTTTTGATCTCTACCTCAAATCTGGAGGGAAGCCAAGGAATCTACGTTTTTGTAGTCTAGGGGATTCTGATGTAGCTGATCGAAGAGCATATTTTGAGAAATACTGTTCTACATTACAATATTTCTTTATAAACATAAAATAATCGTTTGATTGCTTTGGCTAGAACACTAGCTTTCTGTATAGTAGGATTTCCTAGACACTCAGTTTTGGAATATCTAATGCAGACTGAGATGGGGAGGGGATGGAGTGGTGTGTGTGTATGTGTGTGTGTATTAAGGAGAAAGATAAAGATGCAAAATGGTTTGGGAAGGACCTTGGTCACAAATAAACCAAGAGAAAAGAATAAATCAAGCTGATTCAAGATCCAGTTATTTTATATATTGGAGCTACTTTTATATATATATATTTTGAAATGCAGATCAGTGTGTGTGCTGGGAGCCAAAGAAAAGTTACTTCAAAGTGGAGGTCTTGTGCCAGTGTCTCCCATAGGGAATGAGAAGACTCTGCTAAGAGATCCTTTTCTAATGATGTCATCAGCCCTCTCGTTTTTTCTTTGTTTGCTGTCAGTCACATCCTATTTGGACATTGCTGGTATAGTGTGGTTAATGCTCAAAGGAAACACATCACTTTCCACATGGTTCAGTACTATGGTCTCTATGACCTCCATTCAGCACTCCTCCCCGTAAGACAGTGTCTCAGTACTCTGCTCATAGATAACTAGTTTCTCATGGAAGTATGAGACTATAGGTTAAATCCTATGATAACAACATTAACAATGCGGTGTAGGATGAGTTCCCTATCACAGACAGCTAGCATGGATAAGCAACTTCACTAGTGGTTAACCTTGAGGTAATAAAAATGAGATCATTGTTCCACCCCAATGCCAGTATTTCTGGATCCCTTACACCAAATTTCCTGTGCATTTTGGCAGCAATTGTGCCATTGTAAGTTGTAAATGGATCCAGATATGTGGTAACCCTAATAATGTAACCAAGGGTTTGCTGGTTCAAACATTCAAATTCATACCATTGTCTCATTTTGAAACTTTTCCCGTGAGTTTAAATAACAGAAAGAATTACTTCATTTTTTAGTTTAATGATAGATATTTTTTCCTCATGAGTTACTTGCCAGACTGAATGCTTCTTCACTTTTTGTTTTATTTTGTTTTGTCTTGTTTTTTTGTTATAGAGTCTCACTGTTGCCTTGGCTAGAGAGCAGTGGCATCATCATAACTCTCTGCAACCTCAAACTCCTGAGCTCAAGCAGTCCTCCTGCCTCAGTTCCCAAGTAGCAGGGACTACAGGTGTGTGCCACCATGCCAGCTAAGTTTCCAATGTTTGTAGAGACAGGGGTCTTACTATATTGCTTGGGGTGGTCTTGAACTCCTGGCCTCTAGTGGTCCTCCTGTCTCAGCCTCCCAAAATGCTGGTATCACAGGTGTGAGCCACTGTGCCTGACCTCTTCACCTGTTTTATGTCCTACTCGCCATGAAATTGGCTGAGGTACTTTGGTGCATTTGCTTTGTGTACAGGGTAAAGATGGCATCTTCAGGATCCTTCTCCAAATCCTCTCTCCAATGGTGAAACTTATTGCTCCCCACTTTGTATACCCATTGGATGCAGTAATTTCATCCATTTCTGACCCTGAAATGCTTCATTGCCTTTATTTGTCCCACACAGCAGTTGGCCATTTAGGGTTATTAAACATTTACATTTTATACCCCAGATAGTCATCAAGTTTACATATTTCTTATGTTCCATAAATCCACAGATTCTGAGTTTATTTGCCATAAGCAATCCTAAACCAGGAACATCCTACTAAGAACATTTCATACATAAGGTCTCTTTTTCTTGCAATACCATTAGCTCATTTACCAGAAGGTCCAGTCATCATCTTTTCACAAGGAGATTATATTGAATTCCCTGCTTCTCTTCCTGCCCCTCCCAGCAGCATCCTCATGTCTGTTTCCTCACAAAAGCAGTGAAAGGATTACAGGCCAGCTACTTTAACTCCTTTCTCCTCAGTTTTAAAAGTGATAGTTTAACTGAAAGCACTTTAAATACTATCATAAGTGTGGTACAGTTATAAATTGAATTATTAAGTTA
Organism: Daubentonia madagascariensis; assembly: GCA_023783475.1. Classification (NCBI taxonomy): domain Eukaryota; kingdom Metazoa; phylum Chordata; class Mammalia; order Primates; family Daubentoniidae; genus Daubentonia; species Daubentonia madagascariensis. The sequence continues at coordinate 42,000,955 of JAKFHU010002080.1, read as the reverse complement.
ATTCAGCCACTCCATGGGAATGATTAAGATCAAATTCACTTCCAAAGTATGGATCAAGTAAGACAGAATGATGTCTCTGGCTACTAGATATGCAATAATGATTCTGTTTTCTGTAACTCAAGAGTGGCATTAATTCACTTTTTCTCTTTAGTCTCCCGGAAAAGAGTATTCTGGTATAATGCCTCTAATAAAGCAGGGGAGGCAATGAGTCAATACAAAGAATGAAAACGTTTGTAAATCTAGACCCACGTAAAACCAGGAATGCTAAACACATCTACAAAAGAGAAGATTTCATGATTTTAAGATAATAATATATGGTATGATTATTAAAACTCACCCATCTCCACAGAGAACAGAGCTTAAGAAGTGTCTTGAGAGGTTTAAAGAATAATAGATGATAAAATCATTCTTACCAGGAGGTGTGGTTAAATACTAGAATGATCTATATTGTAGAATCTGCTTCAATGACACCATTATAAAGTAGATTAATATTGATGTACTATAGTAGGAAAATTCTAAAATGAGACAGAAAAAAACTGTCTGTTCTCTCCTATTCCTATAATTCCATGACAAAATCCAATGAAATTACTAGTGCAATTTACTTTTAATGCACACTAAATATAAAATATATCTAATGTGTAATCACACACCTATATATTATATTTGGCCATTTATAACATTTTTGCCAAAACAAAGCAAAACAAAATAAAATGACAACACATTTACTTTCTTAAACTCTCTGTTTCAATGTTATAAAAAGTCTTTTTTAGTTGAATTCCATCCTTAAAGTGCAGTAAATGTTCAGCTCGTAATAGTCTCTGTAGATGTTAAGTATACTGCAGGTTCCAGATAAACTTTAATATGAATAAAATGATGAGTTTGCTTAAATGGTTAAATCATTATTCCAAAAAATATTAATACGTTAATGATTTTAGAAGTACTTAACAATTCAAAATAATCATTCTGTATTTAATGGTCCTAAATGTTTTATGTTGTATAATTAAATTTAAATTAGTATGCAAATGTTATTACTGAAAGATTCTTTGATACTTGAAATGAATTTAACTAGGTGTTCATATTCTGTGGAATACTTTGGGATTAGATAGTTATTGAATTAAAGAGTTTATTTCCAAGGGAAGGCCCTCCATAAACAAGTTTGCAGCTGTTCAATTTGACACTAAACAGAGAGTTTTAATTCAGATTAGGATCATTTCTTATGTTTAGATAATTGATTGAAAGCAAGATGAAATTTTGTCAGATGCTGCTTTCATAAAATGAGATCTAATAAAGAAATTAGGCTGTTTTTCTATGCAAACAATAGATACAATGTGTTTTTGTATATCTTTTTTAGTACTAAAATTATATTCAACATGTGATTATAAAGATAGGAGACTATAAAATGAGTACTGAAATACCATTCAGAATATTCACCATGATAAACCTACTCCAGGGGTGGGGAACCTGCCACCTGGAGGCCCCATGTGGCCTTCCAGGTCCTTAAGTGCAGCTTTTTGCTGAATCCAAATTTTACAGAACAAATCCTTTTATTTTTATTAATACATTTTTGTTTGTCTTTATATTTTTATTTTATTTTTAAAATGAACATAATAAAATACCAATGAATAAAATAAGTTTAAATGAAATAATCCTCCCAGATTGACTGGCAAAATTAGAACATTAGTAAGACGGCTGCTACATTCATGATTTAGTTGTACCTTCCCCCGCCTGACTGGTGCCACTACCACATGAGGCTGGTTGGAGAGAGTTTATGGGGGTCAAGTACACCAGTCTGTTATCAGCTTTTGACAACGGTGCACTGTATTTCTGTTTGAAGTTGAATTTGTGAATAGTTGTACAGCTTGACAATATTTTTTAGTTCTGTCTGCTCAATAGCCCATCATGTCAAAGAAGACCAAGAGAATGCTGGAGGAAGAAAACAGATTTTTTAATGAGGATTGGGAATTGCAATATTATCTTGTTTCTGCTAAAGATAAGATGATTTACTTGCTTTGTGATACTGCAAATCAACATTAAAGAAATTCAATGATCATCAGCATTATAGTACTCATAAGGACCACAAATATTTTAAATTAGAGAGAGAGGCATGAGAGGTTGTATTGCAGAAATTAAAAGATGAAAAGCAAAAGCAAAGACAATTTTTTCAAGCACCAATAAGACCTGGAAATAATGCCACTGAAGCAAATTATAAAATAGCTTATATACTCAGGAAAAAAGGGAAGCCATTCAGTGATATAGAAATTGTGAAAGAATGCATTGTCGAAGTTGTAGGATGTTTAGACCCTGAAAATATTTTGAAGTACGAACAACTGCTTCTTTCAAGGAGAACCATAACTGATCAGCAGCATGAATTAGCCTTCAACTTAACAGAACAACTTCGTGCAATATTTCAAAAGGAAATATATATATTATTCAATCACTTTGGATGAATCAACTGACACTACTGACTTGGCGCAGGTGTTTACTTCATTCGGGTCATAACAGAAGATTTTCTTTGCTATGAAGGGTTACTTGCTTTGGGCACTCTTGCAAATAGAACATGGGGAATAGATATCTTCAACAACTCTCAAGGTAAATGTTGTGAAGTTGGACAGAATTTGATAAACTTAGTGAGTGTATGTACAGATGGTGCACCTTCCATAACAGGAAAACATGAAGGACTTATGGCACAGATAAAAAAAGTATTAACAGATCCAGATGCTCTCATTTCTTTTCATTGTATCTTGCATCAGAAAAATATCTGTGCTAAAGCTGTTATTTTAAGTGGCACTTTGCAACAACTTACAAGTATTGTTAACTATATTTGAGCAAATGCAACACAACATTGGCAGTTTCATAACATGCTAAAGTTGAACAATGAGGTATTCAGTGTGGATTTGCTATATCATTCTAAAGTGCATTGGCTATCTTAGAGACAGGTGTTAGCCAAAATTTTATCTCTGCAAAAACAGGTAATTAAATTTTATGAAGAACAGAATCAACAATGTGAATTATTGAAAGATTTCTATAAGAATGCAGCACTTCTGTGTGATATCATGTCAAATCAAAATGACTTGAATATTTCTTTGCAAGGTAAAACTAAGTCTATATGTGGCAAAAAACCCAAGCATTTTGAAAAAAGTTACCTTTTTTCAAAACACTTCTTCAAAAGGAAATTTCGGATGAACATTTTCCCCAGTTAGCAAAGGTCATTGATAAGCCGGATGATATATGCAAACCATTTGAAGAATATGCAGCTGTTATAGACCTATTAATTGGAGAATACAATGAAAGGTTCACTGACTTTTAGAATCATGACATCACATTCAAATTAGCATTTCAGTCTCACCTAGTTAATATCACCAAGGCACCTAAAAAGCTACAGATGGAATTGATTGAGCTCTCAGTATATGACACTTTAAAGTCATTGTTTGATGCTAAGAAAGATCCAACTGAAATATGGAAAAATGCAGAATACCCACGCCTTTGGCAACATGCCTGAAAAATGCTTTCTTGCTTTCCAACCACTTATTGCTGCGCATTCTTATACCTAACCCAAATCAAGATGCCCTTAAGGTCACAAATGACTGATACCCAGCTAGAGGATCAACTGTAACTGTCGACCTTCATGCTGCAACCAAATATTCAAATGCTTTCCAACAAAAAGCAGACACAACAAAGTCATTAAAAGGTTAGTTAACTTTAAAATTAAATAGTAGTGTTCATTTTTTGAAATTAAGTACATAGTAGTTAGATTTTTACAAACTAATGTACCTTTTTAAGTATATCTAATTGAAGTTTCTTGAATGTGGCTTTATTTGATTACAGCTAAGTTAATGAGGGCTTCCAACATGAAAAGTTTCCCCACCCTTGGCCTACTCCAACCATGCTGCCATGACATGGAATATTTTGGTGACTCCAATTTAGGAACTCTTTTCAGAGACCAGATATGCATTACAAAAGAAAATCACCCTCATTGCTTATATTCACACTTTGAAAAAAAAAAGCGGTTAAATTTTTCAGTATAGTACAACTAAATACATAACATCTTATACTCCATTTAGAAGGAAACACATTTTCCTTTAGTGTGATAAACGCTCTAGGGGCTTTTTCAACTTTAGATCTCAACCTCCACTGTCCTCTATACAGATTTGTTTTTATATCAAAGTTCTTCAAATATCAATTATTTCCATGTGGTGTTTTTAAATAACCACTAATGTTTCTATGTTCTATTAACAGAGAGAAAATCTATTCCTACATTTTCCAGGTTGATGCAACTGCCATTACTATCATTAGTCACAATATGAAAGAATGAAATTTTTTTTAGTTAAATCTAATTGCTTTATCTTTTTTCCTATGGTTAAAAAATTAAGTTTGCAAGTATACAAAATTCTACTGAACAAGGATAATCAATACAGATAATATCATCATCATAAACCAGGCAAAGCATACAAGACACAAAATGAGAAGAGGTAAAACTTTGCCAGGTTTTTAATTTGTCTCTTCCAAGTAACAACATTGCTAATGCTTAACACACATTACCAAAAGGTGGTACTGCTTGGTCTCACTACATTAAACATTTATAAATTCATTACTTAGTACTTCAAACATTCATTTATATTTTCTTCTGTAGAATTATTATACATTTAGCTTTTATTCATTTAAAAAAGTTCTACTGCATTATATTAGTTCTTCAAGGCATTTCCAAAGTGTTCAATTACTTCTTGTAACTATGGCTTTTGCTGGCTTTTTCTGTGTGGTTTTTTTTTTTTTTTTTTGGAAAAAAGCCAGGTTCCCAGTCTTTGCACTTTTACTCTTACTCTCTTCATCCACTTGTTCCAGGGTTTGTGAAAAGAGGTTTTCTTTCATGACTGCCTCAACAGTGAGGGTTCCTTTCTAGCTTTAAAAAATTCAAGCTTAAAAAAAATTAAACTGGCATCTTTATAATGCTGTAGCTTTTGCTCAGTGAGGAATCAAACCCTCTGAACAATGAATCCTTGCATAAAGCAACTATTCACAGAAGGTACTGCCTTCTGGGGAATGGGAAAAGTTTCTACCTACTGACAAATGGGAGTAGCATAACAGAATAGAACAGCACCCAACGCAAACTGCCTTGTGTTTCCAGCTCTGAAATAACAAGATCAGTTACAGCCATCTGCTATTGAGTCGTCATAAAAAGTAGAGCACAGAAGAATATCAAACAAGATCAAGCAGCAGTCCAAATGAGATCATGTGTCTTCCTTTTAAATGTCTTTAATTTATAGATTTTAAAAATATTTAGAGAGGCTGGAGGCTTATCCACATGTGTCAATTAAAACTTGATGATGGAGCTCTAGTTAGAGTCTGAGAGACAAAAAAGACAAATCTTGAGAAAATTGTCTAGTATATATAAATAGCTTTAACAGTTACTTCAAAAATTAGTTTTATGTTATATCATTTAGCTATCAAATTTTCCCAAGGCATCTGAAAAGAATCCAAACCTCGTCAATATTTTCTGTGTCAAGTACTTGCACTGTTCATCAGTCCCTCTCATTCTATGAAGTGTATAAACCGGTTAGAAAAAAATTAAAAAATGGTTTGCTTTTTCTTTCTCATTAGAACATTGAACCATGTGGCTACTGGTTTGTGTTTAGATGAGAAACTATTTCAACTTCTTGATACTATTCTTGATTCTATTAGTGAAGAAAGTGGGGGCAGGACACGGAATAGTCCACAGGGTCAGAGTACTTTTACTTTTTGGGCTATATCTCCTGCTTTCCTCCTCCTTCCCCTTCCCATCTCTATGCCCCCTAGAGCTGCCCAGGTGAGGTTTCACTGGTACCTAGAGAGACCTTAAGTTGGACTAACAAAGAAAGGACATTAAGGGAATGGAGGAGAGAAAAGTGGTAGCAGAATCTCGACAAGTGTAGAATTAGAGTGGGAATGTGGAGAGACAAAGAGAAACTTTCAGAGAAGTGACACAGATTTTTAGAATAAAAAGGTATCTGCTATGATTTGAATGTGATGTGTCCCCTCCAAAACTCAGGTGTTGTCAATGTGATAGTATTAAGAGGTTATTAGGTCATGAAGGCTCCCTCCTTATTAATGAGTGGGATTAAGGCCCTTATAAAAGGAGCTTCATGCAGCATTTGACTGACTTGCTAGCTTCTGCCACGTGAAGACACTGTTCTTCCCCTCCAGAGGATGCCACAATAAGGTGCCATCTTGAAAGGAGAAAGCAGCTCTCCCCAGACAACTGAACCTGCCAGTGCCTCAGTCTTGGATTTCCCAGCTTCCAGAACTGTGAGAAATAAATTTCTACTCTTTATAAATTACCCAGTCTGTGGTATTCTGTTATAGCAGCACAAATGGACGAAGACAGAACCCTCTATTTCTTCTGGTGCTGTCTTGTCAAGGACCCCACTGTTAGTAAGTGACAAAATCAGAAAAATGGGTATTTGAGAGGAGGGATATGTTAATTTGTTTCACTACAGTAATCATTTTACAATATATGTATCTCAAAACATCATGTTGCATACTTTAAATTTATACAATAAAATTTATTTTAAAAAACAGAAATGTTGGACTTCTTAAAATTAGAGCACAGAGAGCATCTAAATTTCTTGGATATCAAATGTCTTGGACAAATCTTAGACTCAGTTCATGAAGGAATGCTTTATTACTTTTGGTGAATATGAACAAAAAGAAGCTATTTTTTAGTCTTCTATTCCTGGAAAAAAATAAAATTATCTGATTGATTCTATTCAAATATGGTCACCTGAAGTCCATATATAGAAAGTGGGGAAGGTGATTATCTTTACTTTAGATATTTTCTATACTTCTTCTTACTTTTAGTTATTAGTATTTGTAGACATAAGTTTTGTTTTCTTTCTCTCTTTCCTAATGATTTCCTCTCCCAAAGTTCAATGTCATATACTCAAATGACAGCTTTCCTACAGACAGCATGAAATGTAAGGGAGCCTCGATTTTGTACTGAATCCTACCCAGATTGCTTAGTACATCTGATTTATGCAGAGTGTCATTGCCTCTCTTGATGTTTCTTATTCAGCCTTCTCCAACAGCAGCTTCCTATGCACAATACTACTCTTCATCCTGTGCTTACAGTAATTTTTTGTAGCAATAATTGTAGCAAAGAATTCCTGCAATTCAGCATTTGGAAGCAATAGGTTTTAACCCATCTTTAGGAATTGGAGAGATATCAGTTTAGAACTTTTAAAAAATAAGTCTATAAAATCAACAAACATAAACTATGTCCATTATTACTGCTGTTACTGTTGAGTTTCTTAGAAGTGGCGATATTAAGTGCTTTAGCAATTCAGTTTCTATTTTTCTTTCTGTTTATTATTCAGGGAATGTGTCTGAAATATATGGTTTATTGGGGCTTTCTCTTGTTCCTCTGCCTTCCAGAATGGTCTGGCTTACCACTCTTTAGCACTTCCTAATGTTAGATAAAAAACGAAAAAAGTAGACACTCAAACTGCAATATTTTACTACTTTTCTAACTTTTTAAACATGAGAAAAATAAAAGTTTTATAGTAAAGAATGAAATATAGAGCCAGCAACTCATGGCGGTCTGATAGAGTCCTCCCACCACACCGCTCCCAGGGAAGGGGGTGAAGAATGCCAGCGGTTACATGTGAGCACGGACCGCTCACTCTGAAAACAGCATTGTGAATTACAGAGAAACAATACGGAACGCCCAGCCAAAGAAAACAGGTACAAAATTTTCACAAAGATCGGAGGGCTCAGGGAGCACCATAGAGCCCAGAGCGCGGGAAGGACGCACTCGCCAGGTCGGCGCAGTGCGATCTGCCCCCCAAGTGGTTATGCACCTCCCCATCCACTCAGTCAGGGACAAGCCCAGAGTTGGGGCAGGGCGGTTGCACAAGGCGACAGACCCTGTGGAGATGGAGTAATCGCAAAAGCCAAACACAACCCTCAGCTGCAGTATACAGAGACCGCACAGGGCTGGGGATCACACTGGGTGGAGATACAACTTCCCGGGACAGTGCGTGGGAACCCGCAGACCGGCACTGCACCACTAGAAGTCAGCAGAACTGGGCCCAGGAGTTTAACGGAGAGCGGGACACGCCCTTAGAGGCTGCTAGCAACTGCCGCTGCGGCTGGCAAAGAAAAGCTGCGCTCCGGGCGCGATAGGAGCCCGGCTGTGCGCCAGGCTGGCGGCGGCCGCCATCTTTACAGCCGCCCACACGGAGCTGTGAGCCGCGTCTCTAGCTCCGCCCTGCCCCGGCCCGGGGCTCTTCTGCTGGGGTGAGACAGGCTTTGCCTTTGGTGGCCAGGGACAGCTCTATCCGTGGGTTCCAGGTGGGACGAGATCCCGGAACTGTAGCGGCAGGACCTTTGTGTATTGGAAACAGCTTGCAGCTCATCCATCTGGTCCTGCTATCCCAGCTTTGGCCTCCGACAAGTCCGCTCCGTACTGGTCCTAGTGCCCGCCCTTCAGGTCCCAGCACTCCTGTACCCCAGAGATTGCTCATTTTGAAGGTTGCTGGCTATAGTGACTCATTTGGTATAACTGCTGGTTCTCATGACAACCAAATACCTCAAGAGCCACAGGCTGAACCAGAGCAGCTCCCCATAATCCTGCCCACTTCAATAGGGAATTTCGCGCCATCCAAGAGTGCTTCCAGTGGCCACTACTCCCCCCTCCCCGTGGGAACATCCCCCCGGTGGAGACTACTGGCGATAGAGACAGCCATCCGCCTCACCTTGGGGTCTAGTGGTGGAAAAGGGGTGCACAATTGGAGATCCCCCTATCAACCAGTATCATGTGGAGACGCACATCAGAAGGGCAGACACACGTGGCTAGATAAGCAAGCTCTGAGCTGTGTAGAATTTTCCCAATTCAGCTCTCACACTGCAGCCAAAAGAAATTGTGTTTCTATGTGCACCTCAGGAGGAGCAGGGTCAAAGTAACCCCTAGGAGCTACAAGGTCCCTCCCAAAGCACGGGGCTTTTGCATACCCCAACTGGGGGATCAGAGTCTGCCATGGACATAACAGAATACCTAGCTAATAGGGAGCTGTGGACTCATATCCTCAAGTACAATTCATTAGCTTAGAGCCCAAGCTGGGAGGTCATTCTCACCACACTCCACTGGGAAGAGGAGAAGACCACAGGTCAGAGTTAACTCAAGATCCACCAAACTTGCTAAAATACACCTAAGGCAATACAGGCCACTACTTCTCTCCCTGGCTTTGCCAAGGAACGAAAATTGTGGGCCTGGTGACAGGGCCATAAACTAGCTCTAACACCCCCAGCTCTCGATCAAGAGGCCAGATGAGAAAAAACCAGTGAAAGAACTCAGGGAACATGAAAAATCAGAGTGAAAAGTTACCCCCAAAAGAAACCATCAGTTCCTCAGCAATGGATACCAACCCAAATGAAATGGGTAGAATGACAGAAGAGGAATTTCATTTATGGATTATAAGAAAGCTCAATGAAATTCAAGAGAAAATTGAATCCCAGCACAAAGAACCCACAAGAAAAATGCAAGAAATGAATGAAAAATTCTCCAAAGAAATAGAAATATTACAGAAAAATCAAATAGAAATCCTAGAAATGAAAGAAGCATTCAAGGATCTACAAAACACAGTGGAAAGCCTTAAGAATAGGCTGGACCATGCAGAGGAAAGAATTTCAGAGCTGGAAGACAACTCCTATGCATTAAATAAATCAGCCGAAGAGAAAGAACACAAAAACAAGAGGCAGGAAAAAAGCATACAAGTAATGTGGGATTATGTAAAGAGGCCAAACATAAGGATCATAGGTATCCCTGGGGGAGAGGAAGAAAGTTCGCGTGGGGTGGAAAATTTATTTGAAGGAATAATAGAGGAAAATTTCCATGGCTTAGCCAGAAATCTCGATATCCAAGTACAAGAAGCACACAGGACTCCTGGGAGAGTCAATGTGAAAAGGCATTCACCACACCACATAATTATTAGACTGACCAAAGTAAACACAAAAGAGGCACTCCTCAGAGCTGTAAGATGAAAAGAGCAGGTAACCTACAAAGGGAAACCAATCAGATTAACTGCAGATTTCTCAGCTGAAACCTTACAAGCCAGAAGGGAATGGGGAGACATTATCAGTCTCCTAAAACAAAACAAAGGCCAACCCAGAATTCTGTATCCTGCCAAACTAAGCTTCTTATACGAGGGAGAAATAAAGATGTTTCCAGATAAGCAATCACTGATAGAATTTGTGAAATCCAGACCGGCCTTGCAAGAAGTGCTTAGACCTGCATTATACACTAAACAGAGCAACAGACATCCACCTATGTAAAACTATGCAGAAGCTAAAACCCCAGAAACTAGATTCCACAATGACGCAAGAGGTAAAACAAAAGACACCACCCAACAGAAGAATCAGAAATTTACCCCAAATATCAATTCTCTCAATAAATGTAAATGGCTTGAACTGCCCATTGAAGAGACATAGACTGGCTGAATGGATTAAAAAATACAAGCCAAGTATCTGCTGTCTTCAGGAAACACACCTTACACACAAAGACGCATTCAGACTCAAGGTGAAAGGATGGAATACAATTTTCCAGGCTAATGGAAACCAAAAGAAATATGGAGTAGCCATCCTTATTTCAGATGACATAAACTTTAAAGCAACAAAAGTAAAGAAGGACAAAAATGGACACTATATAGTGGTGAAGGGAAAAATCTCACAAGAGGATTTAACAATCCTAAACATTTATGCACCCAACACAGGAGTGCCCAGGTACATAAAGCAAATACTGCTAGATCTAGACAACATAATAAGCAGCAATGCCATAATAGCAGGGGACTTCAACACCCCACTGATGGAACTGGACAGATCCTCCAAACAAAAAATAAATAGAGAAATAAAAGACCTAAACAGGACTCTAGAACATTTGGGCCTAACAGATATCTACAGAACACTCCACCCAAATAACACTGAATATACATTCTTCTCATCAGCTCGTGGAACTTTCTCTAAAATTGACCACATCCTAGGCCACAAAACAGATCTAACAAATTCAAAAAAATAGAAATCATACCATGTATCTTTTCAGACCACAGCGGAATAAAATTAGATATCAATTCCAACAGAAACTCACATCTTCCTCCAAAAACTTGGAAACTAAACAATCTATTCCTGAAAGAGTATTGGGTCAAGGAGGAGATTCAAATGGAAATCAAAAGATTCTTCAAACTAAACGATAATTGGGACACAAGTTATCAAAATCTGTGGGATACAGCAAAAGCAGTCCTGAGAGGAAAACTTATTGCCTTAAATTCCCACATCCAAAAGACAGAAAGGTCACAAATCAGTAAACTAATGAATCATCTTAAGGAAATGGAAAAGGAAGAGCAAAGCAATCCTAAAGCCAGCAGAAGAAAAGAAATAACCAAAATTAGAGCAGAATTAAATGAAATCGAGAACAAAAGAACAATACAGAAGATTAATAAAATGAAAAGTTGGTTCTTTGAAAAGATAAACAAAGTAGACAGGCCACTCGCCAGGTTGACCAGAAGCAGAAAGGAAAGGACTCTAATAAGCTCAATTAGAAATGAAAAAGGAGAAGTCACAACTGATACCATGGAAATACAAAACATCATCTTCAAATACTACAAAAATCTCTATGCCCACAAACACAAAAACGTGGAGGAAATAGACAAATTCTTAGAAACATACTACCTCCCTAGGCTCAACCAGGAAGAAACAGAATTTCTAAACAGACCAATATCAAGCACCGAAATTGAAGCAGTAATAAAAAATCTACCCACAAAAAAATGTCCTGGACCAGATGGGTTCACACCTGAATTCTACCAAGCCTACAAAGAAGAACTGGTGCCTATACTGCAGAAATTATTTGAAAATATGCAGAAGGATGGAATCCTCCCAAGCTCATTCTACGAAGCCAATATCACCTTGATACCAAAGCCAGGAAAGGACACAACAAAAAAAGAAAAGTACAGACAAATATCCCTTATGAATATAGATGCAAAAATTCTCAATAAAATCCTTGCAAACCGAATTCAAATGTACATCAAAAAAATAATTCATCACGATCAGGTGGGCTTTATTCCCGAGATGCAGGGATGGTTCAACATACGCAAATCTATAAATGTAATTCACCATATAAATAAAAGCAAGAACAAAGATTATATGATCCTTTCAATAGATGCAGAAAAGGCTTTTGACAAAATCCAGCATCCTTTTATGATAAGAACTCTTAACAATATAGGCATAGATGGCTCATTCCTAGAAACTATTAAAGCCATAAACGATAAACCCACAGCCAATATCATACTGAATGGGGAAAGGTTGAAAGCATTCCCCCTTAAAACTGGCACCAGACAAGGGTGCCCACTATCTCCACTTCTTTTCAACATAGTGCTGGAAGTCCTGGCCACAGCAATTAGACAAGACAGAGGAATCAGGGGCGTCCAGATGGGGGCAGAAGAGGTCAAACTTTCACTATTTGCAGACGATATGATATTATACATAGAGAACCCCAAAGATTCAACCAAGAGATTACTGGAATTGATAAGTGAATTCAGCAAAGTCTCAGGATACAAAATTAAACACACAAATCCATAGCCTTCATATATGCTAATAACAAAATCATCTAACACAGAATCTATTTTATTATGAAGTGCTAAATGTCTCATGTAATTTACTGAATACTAATGCATATTGCTTTCGTACCATCACAAAGTCAAAATATCATAAATTGAACCATGGTAAGTCGGGGACTATCTGTATATTATAATTATATAAGATATAATTATTGTATTAGAATATGATTTAATAGATGATTAATTAAAATAGCTTATATTTTTAGACATTAGATATATTGGCTTGTATTAAGATTGTGTTTTCTTCTCCACTAGTAACACCCCCAGAATTCAGCCAGTGATAGTCATAAAAAAAGATCCTGTTAACTCTCTGCACCTTTTATTGATCAAGAACAGTTTATGTTATATGAACAATAAAAGCAAGCAAAAAGCATAAATACATTTTTTTGTTTGTTTTTTGAGACAGAGTCTCATTCTGTCACCCAGGATGCAGTGTGGTGGCCTTCGACATAGCTCACTGCAACGTCAAACTCCTGGGCTCAAGCCATCCTCCTGCCTCAGCCTTCTAAGTCGCTGGGACTACAGACATGTGCCACCACACCTGGCTAATTTTTCTATTTTTTGTAGAGACAAGTATCCCTCTTGCTCAGGCTGATCTCAAACTCCCAGCCTCAAGCAATCCTCCCGCTTCGCCCTCTTAAAGTGCAGGATTACTGGTGTAAGCCCTAGGGCTGATTCTTCACCTGCCATTTTAATACCCTCAGCAAAAGAAAAAAAATGTTTCTAGTTATCAAATGTATGATTTTGACATACAGGGTAACCACATTCTATTTATCCTTTCCTACACCCACCCAATGGGGAGTAAGGATCTGTAGGTAATTAAGAAGTTTAAAGCAGATATTTATTATTATTTTAGTCTCTGACAAGACAGGTTCCAAGGGAAAAAAGCATTAAATGAGACATAAATTGTCATTTTATTTAGAAAAAGACAATATGTAATGAAGGTACAACAGGCGTGAAACCCCAAGCACTAGCAGAGAATCAACATATCTAAAACAGAAATTCTTTTTTAAAAAAACAGAGCTTAAACCAAATAAAAATAGAACTAAAATGCAATATTTCAACATACTATTTCAGATATTATTTTGATATTTTGATATTAAGTTGACAAATTAATTATAGTAGAAATATAATAACTGTACACTAAACTTTATGCTATAGAACTACATGTATTTTTCAAATATCTATAGTCTGTGTAATTGAAAACAGACCACACCATAAAGAAAATCTAAATTACAAAAGTAGAAATTGCACATGCTATAATCTTTCACCAAAATACATTAAAATTAGAAATTAATTAATGAGTCTTCTAACCAGGAAAACAGTAAAGAAAACAAACCCCAAATAGCCACTAACTAGAGATTTAAATCATTATCCTTAGTTATCCAAAGAAAAAATTAAGTGGTCACATCTATTTATAAATTAATGAACATAAGTATGCTGCACATCAAAATTATATATGACTAAAACTATATTCAAAGGTAAATCTGTGACATTAAATATTTTCATTATTAAATAAGAATGAAAATAACTGGTGCACTAAGCAGACCACTCAAAATTTATAAATCAATCATAAGAAAAAAATTAAATATAAGAGCAGAATTTAATTAATTAGGAAATATAAAACAATATGTTTGATTACTAAATCAAGGTGCATAATTTTTTCACACAGTAAAAAGTAATTTAAGCAACACTTGAAAATGTAATAAAGAAAAGGGAAACACAAACACAAAATCAGAATGGATAAAAATGAAAATAATGATAACTAATATTTATTTAGTATGTACTATGTGTCAAGTACTCTTATAAGCACATTAGCTGTTATATCATTTAATCTTTACTTTTAAACCATATGACTATACTTTCCCCTCTTTCAGATATATGAAACATTGAAACACAAGGAGATTAGGGCCCTGCACAAGGTCACAAGACTGTATGTGGGTGGGGCTCTTCCACGTGCCAATATCAGTATTTCTACCTAAACTCTTAACTTCAGGTTCATTGGGTTGTTTCACTTTTGAATCTACTTGCTGTAATGCATTACATTATTAATTGTATTGCATTATACATCTTTTATTTATAATACTGATAGTTGTGGGGTTTGTTTTTATTTTTATTTTTATTTAGATTATAAATCCTTTAAGAGTGGAAGGATTTTTCCTTTATCATTTTAGTCAGAAGATCTAGCAGAGTGTCTGGATCATAATAGTTTAAACATTTTTTGACTGAATACATAAATGAGTGAATGATTGAATTGTGTAGAGCATAAATGTGACATTATACACTAGGGTGTGGACTGGGTCTCGGTTTATAGTATCTGGTAAGCTGTATGCAGCTACTAGACTGTATGGCCCATAAGGGCTAAGACCATGCCTATCTCTTTCACATTTGTTATAACTCCAGCACTGAGTGCAATACCCAGCCCAGGCTCAGGGCTTATTAAAGAAGAGTAGATTGACTGAATGAGTGGATAAGTGTGTCTGCTCATCTGCCTAATAAAGACAAGACCTGCAGGCCAAAAAGTCCTTAGGAACTATGACCTCTTGGTAAAGTTGACCCTCAAACAGCTGAAGATTTAGTCTCAAAGCTACCTCCCTCACTGCAGCAACATTATATTGTGATAACTTAAATATCCTTTGCTTTATGTAGCACTATTAAATATATCTAAAAATTAGAAATAAACCTGATTTGTCTGATTCATTAATTTTATATTATATCATATTATGTTTATAAATAATACAACTTCACAATTTCCCTAGAACCATAATTTAATACTATAAATAAATAAATATCATGTACAATTTATGCTGCTGGTGTACCCAAATAATTTAAACTGAATAATTTTCCAAGAGAACATTATAAAGTTGATAAAAAGTAACACAAGATATTTTGGCTAGCACTGCAATGGTTCTTTATTTAAATGTGTCTGTTAACAAATTTATTTTCCTCAGTTTGAACACCTCAGGATTTTCTCCTTTTTTCCCATGAAAGAATAGAAAGACTTTCTTCTTCCATTTAATGTAGTCATAGTTCTAATACTACTTTGGATACAATAGTTTTAAAGTTTCTAAATTACAAAAGTAACTGAAATGACCAAATGGTGTTTAAAAACACATTGTTTTAATGCATCTTATAAAATATATAAATTTTATAAAGATATAAATTTAAGAGTAATTTTAACATCTTTTGGACCTATGTAGAACTTATTCTTTTATGGTCAGTAAAAAGTCTTGCTAATTAAATTCAGAAGAATTTAAAAATCACTTTACTTTCAATATATTATATTTTCAGTGCTGGCTGGACTTTGGGGTAGGCTTGGCTGGGTAGTGATTGAATGAAGAGAACAGTAAGGTGAAGATATAATATTATTTTCAATTCTTTAGATTTTTAATTTTTTGACCTTATTAAATATTAACTTGCTCTGTAATTTTTCCTATCTAGTCCTCTTTCCGCATTGCCTTTATGAAGAAAAGTTGACAAGTATTTTCCTTTTCAGAGATTTTTTTTCTTGATGTTTCAAGAAGTATCTTAAGTATTAAAAAAAACAAAAAAAACCCAAACCTTTCATCTTAAGTGTAGTGCAGTCATCTCCCCAACATCTTTCAGACACGTGGCATCTGAGTGACCACAGTGAGGTCAAGTTGGTTCCATTGGAAAATCCTCTGATCTCCTTCCTGATCCTATTTCCTTTCTGTCACAACCTGACCAGGCTAGGGTGCACATGAGATTTGGCTGTGCACTGTTCTTTTTGTTTCTGTCTTCACATAACCAACTGGGAGTTGAGGTAAAGAAATTGTGTTTAATGAATAGCAGTAATTGCTAAACACTTGGAGCCTTGTGACATGTTTTCCAAGAAGCTCAAGGGTAAAAGAATAAGGGAATAACCAGCAGGGAACTCTGTAGAGAATAAATATCATGGGAAGAAAGAGTGACCATGGTGGCCAGACTTGACAGTTCTTTTTAGTAACCCTCCCAGTCCAACCACACTTCCCAAAGGGTTCTGGAAAACTTCTAGTCCTTTTCCAGAGACATTCAATGGGTCTGGATGTTTGCTCGTCCCCATCAGAATTCTAATCAAAAGGGAAATCATGTATTTAATATATAATACTGATTTGCAAATTTTCAGTGAACTAATTTTACTATTATTTTATTGCTTTTTAAAAAAGATTTCAAGTTAGTCATGCAACAATATCTATATTATCAAGAATCAATATTTTAAAAATCCTTTAATTACTATTTCACAGGGTAAAAAAGGAAAAGAGACATGACATGCATGTATCCCTCCACCATCCCTAAATAAATTAAAAGACTCTGAGATATCCTTCTAATCAGTCCCTTACTGGGAGTAATGTAAAAAAAATCATCTTTGCAATTAAAATGCAATTATGGGATGTCCCTTAGATCAGTGCTACTCAAAGTGTGGTATGCAAACTATTTATTTCCAAGTCCCATTGAGATTAGTTCAGAAAGAGAGAATAGGCATTTAGATACTTTTATAGCAATTCGACAAAAACAAGATATCCAAGTGTGTGGTTTTGTGTTTTACAAAAATATCAGTTGGTGATGGATAGAGAGGGAAAAACTCTTCCTGTTGAGACAACTTGAAAAGCACTGGGTTAGATAATGAAGATAGCAGTTGCTCATGACTGGAACACTAAGCCACAAATCAGAACATGCATTGCATTTTTAATTGAGGGGAATGATGAGGAACAGAACACTATTTCTGTTAGAAATAAAAAATGGTTACTTGATAATCTAAAAATATTGAATTTTACCTCAAATTGGGTTGGGTTAAACACAGGGACAGATTCAGCAGTGTATGACCTGTGCAGTCACACAAAGCCCGGATCTCAGAAAGGCCCCACACTTGGTTTAATACTCTGCTGCAGCCGTATTGAAATTCTTAATAACTTTATCTTTGAACATGTGTTTTGAAATCCAGTGTGACAATGGAGCATGTGTATTGGCAGAGGAAATATGTGCAATGCACATGGCTGCCTTCCCTTGCAGTCCTGTTTGTACATAGCCTTTGAGATAGATGCACAGAGCACTGAATTCTGGTGGACACACTTCTGTGAAGTGGGTTACTTTATTTTTCAGTTTTGTAGTTTTTAAGGATCATATCTGCTTTGTAGAATGATATGAAGAATAAATGACATATAGCATTTTTGTACAGTGCCTGGCATGAGGTAACTGTTCAGTCTATGTTAGCTATGTCAATATGCCAAGAATTCCACCCTTTCTCCATGGTCTTATAATAATCCAAGTTTCTAGTTCTTTTTTTTTCTGTGAATGAAAATAACAGAGATGTTCAAATATAATAATGCATAACTCAAAAGAAATAATAAAAATAGGCAAAACAGAAGCTAAAGAAAAAAAATAAACCAAAAATTATTGTCCAATTTGTGTTTCTCACTCTAGGACTTGGAAATGTTTGGGGCCACCATGGGAGTCTGGTAGATGTCTCATTTATTTTCACTGTATCACACATGAACAAGCATTAAAACTACCCCTTCCTCTTCAAATCTCTCTCTGATAGTTTACATTGGCTGCTAACTTTGAAATAGGATGGCCTCATATGGGGCATGGAGAAAGTAAGAAGGAATTGTATACTGATGTAAGAAGGACAGACCTTTATTGGGATACAATATGTAAATGCTGAATAAATGTTTTTATTTATTCCTCAATTTAAACACTGAATTTTATCAGCAAGCAGCATATGTTTTGGTATACTGATGCTTGGCATCCCAGGAGAATGAATTTTACTAGCTTGTGTAATTCTTAGAAAGAGGCTCCAGAATAGCAGCCTAGGGGGTAGGGATTTTAGAGCACAGCACCAAGAAGGCTGTATACTCTTGTGAGGAAGAAATTATTTTCTGAGACTCATTATGTCTTCCTCTACTTCCTATCCAATACTTTCCGATTTAGACCACCCAAACTCTCACTTCAAAAGTACCCTTTCCATAATTACTGCCTTGTCCTTCCATAATTATAATTAGTATTTATTTAAAAGTTACTATATGTCAGGCACTATTCTAGGAATTTTACATGTATTAACTCACAACAAAACTATGAGAAAATATTTTTATTATTATAACCATATTAGAGGAAAGGAAACTGAAGCACAGTAAGATTAAATAATTTGTTGAAGGTTACCCAAGTAGGAGGCTGCAGAATCAGGATTCAAATGCAGGCAATCTGATTGTAGGATTCCTGTTCTTCCATACCTGGTTTTACTGCCTCCGAAACACCCAGGAAAGTTAGACCTTGGATCAGCTCCAACTGTACTTGGTCAGTTCCCCCTTCCTATTTCCCACAACTGGCATTTAGGAGGTGGCCAGGAATATTTGATGAATCAGTGAATAGATGTTACTCAAAGCCTCCAGTGCAGATCTCTTTTCTGAGCTTCAGTTTTATGAGGAAACACTCATCTCCCAGGTGAAGCATTAAGTATCAGAGAAACCTTAATTCAATACGACAATATGAACTCACTATCCAGTATCCTCTCATCTTGGTGAATAGAACTCCCATTTTCTCCTTTGTCCAAGTTGGAAACTTCTGAGTGGCTTTTCCCTCCTTCCTCTCCCTTACTTTTCTTTGTACTCTTGAAGGCTTACACAGCAAAGCCTTCTTCTCAAACTACAAAAAATTCCGTTGAAAAACACTGGTAGCCATTTAATGCCTTACGATTTTACTCTCACATTTTTGCCAGATTTATCTAACATGGATCATTCCACTTACCCACTGTGGTAGGCAGAATTATGTCCCTGGCCAAAGATGTCTGGGTGGGTAACCCTGAAATCTGTGAAGATGTTACCTTAAATGACAAAAGAGAATTTTCAGATATGATTAAGTTAAGGACCTTAATTAAGATCAAGTGATATCCTGGACTTTCTGCTGGGCCCAACGTAATCACACAGGTCTCTAAAAGTGGAGATCCTTTACTGGCTGTGGTCAGAGGAAGATATGATTACAGAAGGGTCAGCAAAATGCAAGTTTACTGACTTTGACTATGCTAGAAGGGAACATAAGCCAAAGAATGCAGGCAGCCTCTAGAAGATGGAGAAGACAAGGAAATGATTCTTCCCAAGAGCTTCTAGAAAGGATCATATCTCTGCTAACACCTGGATTCTAGCCCAGTGAGATCCAAATTGGACTTCTGTCTTGGAGAGCTCTAAGATAATAAACTTGTCTTGTTTTAAGCTACTAAGTTTTTGGTAAGCTGTTACTGTAGTAATAAAAAACTAATACAGCCACTAATCACCCACTGACTCCCTAGAGATTTCAGGAAATCTTTCTTAATTCTTGTCATCTAAATTAGATTCTCTTATATTCATAATCTTTGTCTTACTTTCATACTGGGCAGGGGCTGGAGTCAGGGGAGGAAAAAATTGAGGCTCCTGCCACCTGTGAATGAGAAATACATTTCCTTTCTGAAACTAAAATCACAAAGTACATATACGATGAACATGATTAGCTATCTCAGGGACAAAAACAAAAACTTTGGTATTTAGAAGTATAAAGAAAGATTTGGGAAATACCCACAATTCTTATTGAAACAATCTGTGAGTAACCTCAAGGAGAAAGAAAGAAGATGTGATTGAAATTCAGCAAATGGAAATTGTACCAACTTTACTACAGGAAAGAAAAAAGATTTTGTAACTAAATGTGTACCTAGAAGCAGAGGCAGGTATACTGTGAAACAAATGAAGCTTAAATATCATTGTTTGCATGGCCTCTTTTAGAGTCCTGAGAGAGGCCTCAGAGTGTCATACATTCTTATAAACTGTGCATATATGAGATATTTCCACTACAACTGGTTAACGCTACTGTTCTTACCATTTCTCCATAACATTTGCTTTTCTGTTGGGTGGCATTGGAAGGACATGTTGTATTTGTAATTTCTTATTCTTCTTTTTAGGGGAAAATTTTTTATTTTATTTATTTTTTTAATTTATTTTACTTATTCATTAGCAATATATTTGGCAGTCTCAACAATTTTAGCACTATTAATATTGGCTAATTTTATTTATTTTATTTATTTTTTATTTCAGAATATTATGGGGGTACAAATGTTTTGGTTACATGGACTGCTTTTGTACTGCTTGAGACAAACTTATGTGTGTAATTTCCTATTCTTAAAGAGGTCCCCCAAACTGTATAAGCTTCAGGTTATGCAAAACTTGGATCCCTCTCTGCTTAGTGAAAAGTGAGGATCAAATAGAGAGTTTGGATTTACCTTTTAAACACAGTAAAAGAAAGAAAGTGTACTGTTTCAAGGTCAAGGTTTTCTAGTCACTAGGAAGTACAGCACTATTGAGGAGATGTTCTTTTCAATGCTACTAAACCCAAAATACGTGACTAATTTCCCACATTCTGATAATTACTTGTTTTTGTTTGGTAACTGTAGCATGCCTGTAGAGGGAGGAACAATAATCTGCTAATAACACTTTCCAAGTTGACCAAAAATGATATGTTTCACTGTAAAATGATCTGCTGGAATTTTGAAATAGATGTACATATATGATAGACAAAGCATTTATCTGCATTGATGATTTGTGATCGATGTGAATCATGGGGGTGCAGCAGTGGAGAAGACAGTTTCTCCTTTCTTATGAAGCTTGTGTGAAAGGACTTAAAATATCATGGGTAAATAGAATTAAAAGATAAAAATAAAAATTATAAACTTTATTTCTCAATATAAGACCCATCAAGTTCAAGACACTTTTGTGAGTGATGATACCAGCCATTTTGTCCATTTCTAAAGAACTGAGGGTCCTGGGAATTCAACCATGTCAATATAGTCTTCTTTTACATTATTAACTGAAGAAAAATGGGTGCCCTTTAAAGATTTTGTTCAGATTAGGAAATAAAAAGTAGTCAGAAGGAGACAAATCAGGAGTGTGAGATTGATGCCTAATGATTTCCCATCCAAACTCTCACAAAATCGCCCTATTTGATGAGAGGAATGAGCAGGAACATTGTTGTGGTAGAGAACTCTGTGGTGAAGCTCTCATTTGGCTAACTTTTTCAAATACTCTCATAATAAGTACATGCTATCCTTCTTTGGCCCTACAGAAAGTTGGCACCCAAAATGTCTTGAGCATCCCAAAAGATTGTTGCCATGACTTTTGTTCTTGACAAATCTGCTTTTGCTTTGACTGGACCACTTCCACCTCTTGGTAGTCATAGCTTTGATAGTACTTTGTCTTCAGAATCCTACTGGTAAAGCCAGGTTTCAACTCCTGTTATAATACTTTGAAGAAATGCTTGAGGAACGTGATCCCACTTGTTTAAAATTTTCATTGAAAGCTCTGCTTGCTTTTTTTTTTTTTTTTTTTTTGGTAAGACAAAGTCTCACTCTGTCGCCCTGGGTAGAGTGCAGTAGCATCATCATAGCTCTTGCAACCTCAAACTCCTGGGCTCAAGTGATCCTCTTGCCTCAGCCTCCCGAGTAGCTACAGATATGTGCCATGACGTCCAGCTAATTTTTCTATTTTTAGTAGAAACGGGGTCTCACTCTTGCTCAGGCTGGTCTCGAACTCCTGAGCTCAAGAGCAATCCTCCCACCTCAGCCTCCCAGAGTGTTGTTAGGATTACAGGTGTGAGCCACTGCACCCGACTGAAAGCTCTATTCTTGTCTGCAGATGATCTGGGCACAATGGTTTTGGTACCCATTGAATGGAAACTTTGCTCAACATTAATTTTCCAGTCAGAATTGTGTAAACTGAACCCATTGAAATGCTTATGGTATTGGCTATTGTTTCTGCTCTTAGTTGTTGGTACTCTTCAACTAGGACATGAAAAATATTAATTTTTTCCTTGAAAATTGAAGTGGGTGGTCTGCTGCTGAAAGCTTCATATTCAACATCACCTTCTCTCTTCTTAAAATGAGTTATCCATTTGTAAACTGCTGATTTCTTTGGGGCATTGTTCCCATAAACTTCTTGTAAATTATAAATGATTTCACCATTCTTCCACCCAAGCTTCACCATAAATTTGATGTTTGTTCTTGCTTCAATTTCAGCAGAATTCCTGTTGCTATGATAGGGCTCTTTTCAAACTGATGGTGTATCCTTTTTAGTGCCTCAAACTAGATTCTGTTCAGACCTGTTAGAATAGGTTAGTATGAGTTTATTTTGTTGCACAAAATTTTTGAAATCCATGCATAGTTTTTTCACAATAAATATTTCCATGAACTTTTTCATGATCCCTCATATTTTCAAGTGCAGGAAAAGGGGCATAACAAATTAACAAACAAGTGAAGAGGATAATTATCCATAGAATTAGGGTGAAAGTCTTCTTCAGGTTGGGTGATAAGAGCAGGCTTCTCTGAAGTGGTGACGTCTGAGTAGAAACTTAAAAGAGAAGCATGAGCCATTCCTGCAGAGATCTCTGGATGAAGACTTCAAAGCAGAGGGACTACCAAGTTCAAAAACCTTAGGGTCAGTTTATACAGATTTGTAGATTAATGTTTTTCAAACTGTGGTCTGTGACCAATTTGTTGGTCATGAAATCAATTTAGTGAGTTGCAATAATTTTCTTAAATGAAATAGAACAGGAAAGAATAAAACAGAAAAATCAAGGTGCATTATATATATTAAGAATTGCATATATTAAGAATATAATTTTCAAGCAGGGTATAGTGGCTCATGCCTGTAATCCCAGTGATTTGGGAGGCAGAGGCAGGAGGATTGCTTGAGCCCAGGAGTTAAAGGCTGCAGTGACCTATGATCGTGCCACCACACTCCAGACTGGGTGACAGAGTGCAGTGTCTGTCTAAAGAGAACACATAATCATATAAGAGAAAGAAAAATAAAAAATTTTAAAGTAAATAAAAATATGTAATTTTTATAAAATCATTGCTTCAGATGTGTATGTTTGTGTGAGTGTGTGTACAAGTGTCTGTGTACTGAGTTATAGTATAAAATGTATTTATTTTTCCTGCGGGTCCTAGTAAAAACATTTTGAAAGACATTGTTGTAGAGCTTATCAAGGGATCTGGATATTATTCTACATGAAATAAGACACCGATGTAATGTTTTAAGCCATGTATATACGTACAGAGAAGGAATTTGAGCTGTTCAAAAGCTGAATCTACAGATCCACTCTCATTTCTTTAGCAAGTTCAGATTTATTTATTTGGAAAGCTGCAAATTAGATCCTAGGGCATGGTGTGTTTTATACATAAGGTGGCCTTTTAGAGGCTCAACTAGCCATCCTCTTCCTGGAGACACCCATACTGCATTAAGCTGCTTTGGACAAGCTACAAAAAAGTTGACCCTAGGAACGGACAAACTACAAAAAGAGGTGCCTCCTTTGAGCTGTTGTGGCTTGATGATAGCTTCACCAGGGTGACCAGGCCATAAAGCTTGGTGGGTGGATCTCAGGCTGGGTTTCAGCCCCCACTTTTCTCATAGCCAAGCACCTTTTACTCTGTAGGAACCACATAACCACATTCAGGATTCCTGGCCATCTCTTAAATCTCCTCTGCTTTGTGCTTCACTATTTCAAATGGTAATTGCTTACTTGTCAATCCCTGGGACATTTAGGTAATTCCAGTACTTAGGACAGTGCCTGGTTTGAAATTATTCTAAAAAAAATGAAGCAAGTAATTAAAGAATTAACTATCTAGGAATCAACAAAATGGTTATATTAGATGATAATGTCAGAAACTAGATGTAGGTAAAATAAAAGGAAGCTGAGACAGCATCTGAAAGTCCAGCCATATATGTCTGGTACTCTGACAGTTCCTCCTAGACCCTCATGCTTCTCTTGCTCTTGCTTTTTGCTAATACCCATTTTTTTTTCTTCCAGTTTGCTATTTCTGGTCCTTAAGCTCCTGTTTGGACATTTCCACCAGTCACTTTATTCCAGCATGATTTGCCTTTGCTTTCCAATTTTCAGCTCTTGGTATGCACCCGACTATAATAGTGGATCAATCAGTTTGGCCAATCTCACACTGCCGAAGGATCCAGCTGCCACATGCCTAACTCCCTGATGTTGACATTCTTCCTTTCAGTGAGCCTGGACCATCTCCATCCCTTTCACTGCCAGGCAAATTAGATCAACTCCCTGTATTGTGCCTTCCTTTATCAGATGAGATTAGTCACCAGGCATATAAAGCATTTTGAAGTATTCCTATGACAGGTAGAACATATAAGACTGTACATATCAGCAGTAATTAATGTTAAAATAAACAGTGTAAATTCACTTACACTAAGATTGTCATTATTACTTAATTAAAATGATTAATTTATACAGTGCTTTCATGCTAGCATAATAAAAGATTACTTAAAATTCATTTGACTCATTGAATATGGTAATTAGGGAATTAAAAAGAGTATTTCTAAAAAATTAATTTTTATCATGAAGACTTAGCACAGATTATGGTTCCAAAAAATGTGATTTCAGATGTGTTAAATCTGAAACAGAACAGGAGAAGAAAGCAGAACAAACTAGTGACCAAGATTCCACTGTCTAGCCCAAGAGTTTCAATTAATCCTTGTTTGCTAGCTTAGAGATTCTGTGTCAACAAAGATTTCAAACCATATAAGAAGAAAATAACTCACACATTTGGTTTAGCAGAACTGTTGGAAAATAAAATTTGTTTGTTTATTTGTATGCTTAGTTTTTACTTTAGTTTACCAGGCATGATTGAGATTTTCAAGGGCTGTGAATTTTTGGAAAATTTCCCCTCAAATCTGAGCAATTGTAAATGCAAATGGGTTTGCTAAGTAAGGTCTGCTTCTTTGTGCCAACAAAAGTTAAATGATTAAATTCAGAAAATTCAATGAGGAATCAGAGTCAAGTTTGAGTACAATTATTTAGGTCATGGTGTTTTTGCTCAAGGAATTACTTTCAATTTCAAGGCAAATTGTGGATAATGGAAAAATCACGAAGAATAAATGCTTTCATTTGTACACTTATACATTAATTTTTTTAATGTGGGACATGTACAAAAACTATGTAAGTTACAATGCTTATGGTACTTTTGTTCCTCCCTCTCCCCCATAGCCACTTATCCACATACAAATGTAGATCTACTCACTGTTATTTTAAATCCAGCATTATGTTTGAAAGGTGCACCCCAAACCAAATTGACATTAAAGCAGACAAAACCAAATGAAGTCAAAACAACAAGGCGGCTCCAGGTGCTTGAAACCTGAACCTCTGTAGACTGGCAACTGGTTTGATCTGATCCAATAGCAGCAAGTATTGGTTTTTAAAAAATTTATTTCAATGATACTGATTTCCCTATTCTCTTTGACATTTAAAAACGTATTTCCAGCTTCTCTGTCTTGTTCTCTTTAAAAAAAAAATCCCTGAATATAAGAGAGTCAAGTGTCAGAAGAGGCACCTTGGAGACTGACTTAAGTCCTGGGAGATTATGAAAAGGCACAGTGGGAGCATTCTTTCCGACTGTTAAGAGAGAATATGCTATTGAAGTAAGATTAATCACTCACAGCAATTATGTTCTTGAATAATTAATAATTATAATTTTATTAATTTTCTTAAATCAAAAAATGTAAGATTTATTTAATAATTTAGTTCTGCTATAAATCAAGGGTTCTCAGATTTGGGGATTTTATGAACAGAAAATGTTCAAATAAAATAATATTGATATTTTTCCAGTAAAAGAAATAAAACAATGAAATAAAAACCAGCCAAACAGAAAAATACGACTGCCATCTATTATACCTATAATTTAACAAAAGCAATGCCATTTGACATCAAACCATGTATAATATAACCTTAGAATAAAGGATGATCTTATGAATTGATCAAATCTAGGTTTACAAAAAACTCACTACTTTTTAAATGTATTTTATTTTGCCACACCCATAAAAATCTAGCCGAGAACTGCATTGGTCCAGAAACTGATGTCAGATAACCACTATCATAGAGGCTTCTAAAATGCTAAGTGCATATTTTATTTGCACAAAGGGAGTTTAATAAATTAAGCCTGAATAGTTATTTGCTCTAGCCTCCACTTTCCTTATGTATGAAATGAACATAATAATAGGAACTACCTCACAGAGATGTATGAGAATTCAATGGGTTAATACACCTATAAAACCCAATGGACTAATAATACACCTAAACCCATTGGGCTAATACAACTAAACACCAAAAAAGGAGTGTGTGGGGCCTCATTATATCTAAGATTTGATTCATCTCTAAAATATCCATCTCTCAAATCCACATTAAATAACTCAAAAGGAAAAAAAATCCAGCCATAAACATATTAAGCTCTAGTCTATGATATGCATGCTGAAGTGTACGGGTGAAATGTATTAATGTCTGCAATTTACTGTGCTTAAAAAAATGGATGAATTGACAGATGGACAGAGGGATGAATAGAGCCTTATTCAAGCACAAAGCAAATGCAATATAATGGTAGTTGTAGAATCTAGGTAGCAGACATATATAAAATTCTTTTAAATTTTCCATGTGTTTTAAATGTTTAATAATAAAATAGAAAAAATTGGAAGTGTACAAATTTTAAAGAAACAAGCTTAAAAATTTTAGCATCTATTTACTACTACTTGTTTAGCTAAGCTTTGTTCCTAATACCTGTCTAGGAGTTCCCACAGGTATATTAAATCTGCTTGCCTCCACATCCATAATTGCTAGCTGTGATGGTACCCTATAGACACAACCATGTTTGCCCCAGCTCCCACCTCAGCCATGTGCCAGTGGCTATGGGAGGCCCTGGTGACTGCAGGAATAACTTGGCATCCAGTTCTGACTTACTTGGCCAAGCTGAACCTGGGGATGTGAGGGAGGTGAACTGAGCAGAGAGGCTGGGAATGACTGAGAGTTGTTAGATGGTTTCTAGTCTGGAGTTAAGTTCTTGAAAGTAGCATTGGTACAATTTGATGATAATGTTCAGGAGAAGAAGAGCATTAGCTGCAAAAACACGAGCAACAATACAAAGGGGCTAGTACATAACTTGCCACAAAACACTTGGTGTGGTAGTTTTATCCCTCTGTTAATAAAGGTATTTATGTATGTATGTATATGAGTATATGTGTACATATATACACACACAGACATACATATATACATATGTGTATATATATTAATACGTTGGACTCATAGCTCTGTTGGAACTATAAAATGTTTTTATAGTAAGGTACAATTCTTATGTTCTCTTCATAATCTCAAAACAGAGCTAAGTTTTTTTTCAAAAAGTATTCTCATCTCCTCTTTGAGACATGTTATACAATTACAACCTAAAGAATAACTCAGTGTGAAATCAGAGCTAGTCACTGTGGAAATGATTGTAATATTGCCAGGAAAAATTAGAAATTTATTTCATATTAGAAATAAATAAAATATACTTCAGATGTTTAAACAATTCGTTTTTTAAAAAAGAAAAAAATAAAGTCAATTGTGTAAATATTTGGCATTCTGTAGAAATTCTCCAGATGCTTCAGTTATATGTCTTCTTCTGGATGCAAACTATTTTTATTTTTGATTAGGGGATCAAAATGTGAAATACAACTTTATAGTCATTTCTTTCCTATGTACGGATAACAAAGTAAAAATCAATTTCAGGCAAGATAAATTCTCCTTTAATCACCTGGATTTTTCCAATAATCCTTTCTTTTTCTGAATTAACCAGATAATAATTGTCATTCTCTTATTATTTCAGCCTAAACATAATATTAGAAAAAATACTATTCTTCAATAATATTTTTCCACAAAAGGGTTAGGCCATGATGAGAGGAGACTCACCAGGATTAACACAATATAGTGTTAAAATGGTTTCTATAAATGTATCAGTAGATTATTTAGTGTCATAAATAAAGTTTTAAGAAAAAAACCCACCATAGATCAGAGATTTTTTGAGCTAGATGCCCTTAGAAATATACTTTAATGAATGAGAAAGCTAATGTTTAGAACAGTTAAATGTGTGAGCTCTCAAGTCCATTTCAGGGCCAGTTAAATGACAGAGTCAGCCGGTTCAGTACATTTTCTTCACACAACATTGCCAATAGCTCTACAGGGTTGTCGTTATTTCACTATGTAGAAACAGGACTTTGGAAGACAATCCACATACAAAATCATTTACCTTAATATGGATATGTATCTCTTTACATTCACAGAACAGCAAAAGATTATATTTAATTTTGAATTATTTACACAAGGTTTACACAATTTACATATAGATTACAAATCATATATTCTACCAAGCACAATAGGAAGAATTAGGAGTAATGGAGAATCCTTCACCCTGATTTTCTTGGCTTACGAACACTTAAGTAAGAATTCAACATATAAAATATTTTATTTTATTGGCTGCTTCATGGTTCACATAAACCCCGTCTTCAAGAAGTTGGCAGTTCACTAGATGGGGAAGATACTGGTATATAAATAACATTTACAAAGCAGAGTTTTGCAAGATGGATCAGAGGAGAGAAAACCTGGGAGAGATACAGGCATACACTAGGAGGCACCATGTCCAAGTCTAGGGAAGAAGCAGGACTAAGAGATGGAGCAGTTGATAGAGAGGAGAGGGAAGGGGAGTCACCAGCAAGGAAGAAACACTTCAGCTCAAAATCTGAGAATTCTGGTGCATCAATTCCTCTTTCTCTACCACCCTCCCATTACACCCTTTATATACCAACCAAAACAAAGAAAAGTGATAAAGTTCAAGTGTACAAAGAAAATGGTCAACTCCAACAAATCTGCCCCTCTTCTAGTATCTTGGTAAATGTTACCACCAAGACAGATCCAGGGGGTCATCCTAGATTGCTCCTTGGCCTTCAACACCCACATTCTATCACTCCTGTCCCAATACTACTACCTCCCAAATAGGCACTTTTTACAGAATAGGAGTCATCACCTACAGAACAAAATTCAAGCTCCATTGCCCGTCACTAAAGGTATTTTGTGATCTGATCCTTATCAATATCATCTTACCTCCCACAGTTACCTTTCCTTTCCTTCTCTACTTTCAACTTTATTCTCCAAGAATATTGGAGATGTGTAGTTCCAGGAATATGCCATGGTTTTGCATTCCTGTGCCTTTTTGCTTGTGGAATACTAGATAATAGAAAATATTCTTTTTAGACCACAGGACTGCACTAGTGAGATGACGGATAAATAAATGAATTTATTGCAGTCCTTGGCTGAAATTTTTCAGTGCCTCAAATAGTATGTGTTTTGTTCTAAATGGTTCTTAAATAGGTGGACATTTAAACAACTATGCTCTGGCACTATGTTAGGCAGTGAGATAACAAGGACAAATAGTTTATAATCTCTACATAACAGGCTGGCATACAATATTCAGAACAAGTCAAAAATTAAAAACATTTTATTTAAGGTTATAGTCCACATACATAGTATGATGTATTAGTTAATGGTACTTAGCATGTAATGGAAACCTAACAAATACTAAAAACAATGAAGGAAAGAAAGCAGGAAAGCAAGCAAGAGAAGGAAAGAGACAGAAAAAATAGTTTGAGTTTAAAGTCCAAGAGATACGGTCTTCTCACATAGTTTCAATACAAGAAAGCCTTGTAGAAACAATATTTTATAAGAAAACAATATTTTATAAGAAATGTAAGTGAAATATATTATTCATTTCATTAGGTCTACACATACTTATTGCTCACTTGCTACCTGCTTGGACTATTTTAGGTGACAGAGACATAGTAAATAATAAGGTATATAAGGTCTTTGTCCTCACGAAGCTTTACTTCTAGCAGGGAAGATAGAGAATAAAAAACAAGAGAAATTTTAAATGGTATAAGACTTCAGCAGTCCCCAACCTTTTTGGCACCAGGGACTGGTTTCATGGAAGGCAATTTTTCCACGGGGTAGGAGTGGGGGAGGCAAGCTCAGGCGGTGATGCGAGTGATGGGGAGCAGCTGTAAATATAGATAAGCTTTACTCATCTGCCACTCACCACCTGCTGTGCGGCCCGGGTCCTAAAAGGCCACGAACCGGTACCGGTCCACAGCCTAGCGGTCGGGGACCGCAGGTGTAAATGATATGAAAATAATAAAACAGAATAATGTGATTGAGAGTGATGAACTAGAAGTTTCACTACTTATGACAAGGTGACTGGGGCAGCCCCTGTGAGGGAGAGGTAATGCTTTGGTTGAGACCTGGATAAATAAAGAGCAAGCCAGGCACAGAAAACATCACAGCCACAGGCCTTGCAGTGGGAACAAACTTGTCAAGTTCAAGAAATGGAATGAAGGAAAATAAGAGAGAGGGTGTACCGTATAAAATGAAGTCAGAGCGATAGGCTCAGTAATGTAGAACCTTATAGGCATTTTTATGAATTGATGGGGAGCTAATGGAGAGTAGGTAGTAAGTAGGAACATGATTGTTGTTGAAGGAGGAAAGGGCCATCACCACGAACATACTCTGAGAACTGTGAAGTTCCTCCCATGTCTCATGCCTCCAGTTCTCATAATTGGCACTAATTGGGCTCCATTGCATTGGTTTTCACCAATGGCATATATATAATTGAATGGTGCTCAGCTCAATTAAACAAACATTTCCTGAGCATATACTATGTGCCCATCTCTGA
This sequence comes from Daubentonia madagascariensis, assembly GCA_023783475.1. Classification (NCBI taxonomy): domain Eukaryota; kingdom Metazoa; phylum Chordata; class Mammalia; order Primates; family Daubentoniidae; genus Daubentonia; species Daubentonia madagascariensis. The sequence goes on along the minus strand of JAKFHU010002080.1, from coordinate 41,969,767 downwards.
GCTTAGTGATAGCGATACAAAGATGAGAGACATGCTTCTTGTCTTAGAGATCACTCAATGCAGACTGAAAGGCAGGCATGTTAAAATAATTTTAGAATAATACTTTAAATGCTCAGGTAGAGATATGGGAGGTTTGAGGGGAGAGTCATTTATCCCAGGCTGGTGGCTTGGGGAAAGTTTCCTGGAAGAGGCAACACCTGAGTTTTGAGTTAGTTAGCTAGGCCAAAAAGGATGCTTCATGTGGAAAGAAAGCAAAAGCTAAAGAAGAGAGGCATTTTCAGGTAGATAGTGCAAAGATCTTTCAGGTCAGTATCATTAAAGCTTAAGGTAAGAAGTGGGGACCAGTGGAAAATGAGATTTGGGACATAAACAAGAAACAGATCAAGAAAAATTTCAAAGCCATTTCAAGTTGTTCAAACACTATCCTGAGGTCATCTAAGAGCCATTGATGGGTGTTGAAGGGTAGATTGGACCTAGTCAGATTTGCATTTTAAATAGATCTCTGGCAGATAGTGGAGAACATATTGGATGTATTATTCCCCCAGCTACCATTCTGGAAGAGAATTGCTTTTCTAGAAATGCCAAATGTCTTCTGAATTCTTTAAACGTATTTTAATTACGGTAGAAAATTTTTAAAGGAAGTTACCTAATATTTTCCTTATAGTCTCTAACATCTTTTTCCCAAATTCACTTCATAGTTTTAATGCATACTGACAAAGATAAAGAATAAAAAAGTGGTTTTGGGTTTGTCTTGTTAGCCCAACATTCTCCTAACAGAAGCCAGAGATAGCCTCAGTTTTCTAATATTACTCATGGCTTGTATTCTAAGACTGCAGTGAGTTCATCTGACCAAGAAAGGACAGAGGATCCTCTCTGATGAATATTTGTAACCTTTCTGCACGTCTCTTCTGATTTGATTTTGTAATTGGAAGTTAAATAGAAATCTATACCTTCTTAAAAATCTTATGATTATAAATTTTGCATTTCTTTTACCTGAGCTTATATTGTCCATTGTCACCTTTGGGCAATGCTCTGAAGCATTGATCTCTATCCAAGGCAGCACACACCTGTGGTAAGGATGCAGGTCTTAGATATATGTTTCAGGTGTCTGTATTGGTCACTAACTAGCTATTTTGTTTGGAAACTTTTAATACCTTCAGAATTGTAGTCCAACTTAAAGTTTTGGCCAATATTCATGTGCACTGCACCTTTCACTGATATAATAAATCAACTACTGTTCCATTCACCTCACCCATCACTGGTGTAATTACTTTAAGAACCTGTGCCTCTGCCATTTTGTATTCACAATTAGGCATAAGTGGCCAAGAAAAACATGACACTGTTTGTGAGTAAATTTCTCTGAAGAGAAGATACAAGGGATTTTTTCTTTTTTTAACATTCAATCATTTTTTTTACACTAGAGACTAATGATTGAGCATTTGCATTGTTTTATCCAGATAGAGATAAGGATAACTTGAGGGGTTTATCTTTAAATTCTGTCTTTGCTGTCTCTACTTGCCTCTTTTTGGTGTTTGCTGTTCCCCGTCTTCTTCCATACCAAAATCATTAAATATCATCAATACCATCAGTTTTTCCTCCAATCTAGGCCAAATATTCTTATGCTTTTCCTTCAAAGGACTTATTTGCATGAATGTGTTCATATTCACTTGTTTATTTGTTCCTTCATTATTTCATTCATTTACTGAATTATTAAACTTCTTTCTCTCTAATCAAAGCTTGAAAGACAATGTAGTACTATTAAAACCCCCCGGATTAGGCATCAAAGACCTGGATGCCAGTCCTAGCTTTGTAACTAACTGTATGAACCTGGCAAATAATTTAGCCTCTTTGGACCTTAGTTTACTCATCTACAAATGGAATGGATTGAATCAGTAGCCACTTACCTTAATTAGGTCTTCATAAGCCTCTTACAGAATATGATAACTATGAACTCACTGTCTAGAAAGGAAAGAAATGATCATATCCACATGCATATAAATTTTTGCATTTTATTTCTTGGGACTCATGGAATCCTAAAACCTATGGATGAATGCTTCAGAGATTCATAGGGTCCTGGTTAAGAACCATTGAACTAGAGGGTCTCTACCTTTCTAGTTGCATAGACCCTTGCTATTCAAAGTGTAGTTCCCAGGGTAGCAGTTCATTTGGGAGTTTGTTAGAAACCTCCCACTCCAGAACTATTGAATAAGAATTTGCATTTTAATAACATCACAACATCGCCAGGTGATTCATAGGGACATTAAAGTTTGAGAAGCACAGCTATCGAGTTTGGTTTAAATAAATTTCATGTAAAAGCAGAAAGGAAGAAATGATGATTATTAGGATGGATTGTCTCTTTTAGGATATCCCAACATACAGATAAACCACAGTAAAGGGTTTTAATTTTTGACTCAGGTCCAAGGATGAACTGGACAGCCTTCCATTGAAAGAAACTTAGGTTCTGGAAGGAAGAATCATTTCTTTAAATTATGTTATGTTTGAGATAATGATAATCATGATTAAATATACATGGTGTTTGAGGAGGCTATCACCACTAATGGCCCTACTGACAAAATGGGAAGAAAAAAACCCAAAAAATTACTATAGCCAAATAATTCTACTGACAGTCATTTATGTGAACTGCTTAGCATTTATGCCTAATAATCATGCAACACAATAATGATTGTGCAAATCTATGGATAGACTCAATGTATCAGATTAGCATTGCTTTAGGTTTTACTTAATTATAGTAACAAATTTCAGAGATATATTTACTCTTCACAATTTGTAACTCTTGCAGCATGAAAATCTGCTCAGAAGCTTTCAAAATTAAAGCAAGTATTATTTAAAAAGGACATCTTGAAAATGAAAATCAAGTTTTTATATTAAGCTATTTAGCATTTTTATAGAATCTCTAGTCTGAAGTGTAAATGGTTTAGGTCAAAACATGTAAGAGAAATTTAAAACCATAAGTATTCATTTGCAGATGTTGGACTTGAACTTTCATATTATATTTGCCTAAAGTTAAAGTAACTTTTGAAGTTCTCCTGGGTAGATATCACATTAGTCTACAAAACTGTGAGCCTATATTTCCAAAATGACCTCTTGAAATGGAAGAAATGAAATGGATTAGCTGAATGGCAGATATATGGATTAAGGGATAAGATGAAAGTGAGTAAGATAGAAGAAAAAATAAGGTCATACATTGCAAAGAGGTAGAGATGAGGTGAATGGAGCATGAATCTTCATGCATAAATACAGAGTGACATTTACTGATCCAAGAAAAGAAATAGGGGAGGAGATAACATGTTTTTAAAGTGTTTATTCACTTTTTGTCATACCAATAATAGTAACTAAATAATGCTCCAGAAATCAATCTCTCTCTCTCATATACATACATATATTAAAAAAAATATATATATATATATTAAAAAAAACCTTCATTTCCTTTTCCCCGCTCTCCCTCTCTTCATATGCATGGTAGTGCATTTTGGTATTCTGGGAAGGTCATAATTTATTAAAGAATATGGCTGCATCATTTTCTTTCTAATAAAGATTTCTTATCTGTAATAACTCTGCGACCTTAAGTGAGTCAACTGAGTTGATGATTACTCATCCCTCTCTAATCAGAGCTTTTAGAAAAGTGTAGCTCATTTGCTCATGTCCTCTTATTTAAGTCATTTGCTTGTCTTCTCTTATCCAAGCCACAGGTACCTTCTAGTTTTTAATCCATTTTTCTCATGCTTCTGCTTTGTGAGCAATAGGCCATTCCTTCAAAACAGATCTATCTTTCGAACAAGGTTAAAAGTTGAAAAAGCAAGAGAAATCATGACTAATTTCTTTTTCTTCACCTCCAGTTAATGGTTTCAATAACTATTAAACAAGTACCTGTTAAGCATTCTGGATTCAATGCAGGGGCAAGGATGGTGTCCGGGGAGGCATAATTTAGGGTATAAGGACATAGGTGGTGGTTTCCTAATCACAGAATTAAATCACCCCCATAGTAGTATTAGTGTCTGATAAAGAACCATTCTGTTCTGTTTCATCTCAAATTGATTCATTCCAGTTGATTCATTTGCTAATATAGAGCATTTATCTTGCACTGAAATGTTCACATGCTAGTTTAATAGATGCTTGTTGAGTAAAGATAATAATTACAGAAAATAATATGAGAACATGTACTGTTCCTTACATGAATTATACTTTACAGTCCGTGGAAGTATAGATTTATTATTTATTTTTTCTTCCCCCCCCTTTTTTTAATTTACAGGTTTGATTTCATATTGGATATAATTTCCCAGGTAAAGCAGGAACTGTCTAAGTGGGTAATAGGGTTTTATAGTACCTAACCATGATGTCACATGCAATTGTATTTTAATATTAATAATATTTATAATGATGATGTACTCCTCTACTACTTATAATGATGATGAAGTTCTATCCCTTCCCAAGTTGGTACAGAGATGGACTCTTCTCCTATACCTGCTTCATTCAGAGGGGTAATGTTCTAGGGTAAGGAGCCAAAAGAAAAGAAGAATACACAAGGATCAAGAGCTAAAATGGAAACAAGAAGACAATACTGGAAAAGTGGTACAAAATAAAGCCGGATTTACCCTACATATCCAGGTCTGTATGGGGCTTATCTTTTCCGTCTTCTTGTTTGTATATGGTTTCTCTTCCCAAGTTGAAAGTCTTTATGTGTTTATAGCAAATTTTTGGTATTTTTCTGAATTTGGAGTATTTAAATAAGTCAGGCATGCATATATGGGTATGCGTGTATATATTTATGGATGTGTGTATTTATGTGTAAATGTATATATGTATATGTACATTTGCATGTGAGTATATTTGTATGTGTATTTATATATTTGGCAGTTTGTATTTGTATGTATATAAGTATAAATAATGTGTGTGCATTTGAGTGTGCATATGTGTGTTTGTATTTTGGTATATCAGAAGACAAACAAATTTAAGAAAGTAGATAGTTTGTCCATATAATCATTTGGTTTGAAAAGTGAACTTTCTAATGTGTTCTGTGCTATTTACCTACCTGGTCTATGTCAATAAACTTTTTGTGTGCTTCAGAATAATTTCAGGATGAAGGGAAATTGATCTTGGATAGTTTTCCAGGGAGTTGAATAATTTTCAGGCTATGCAATTGATTGTGACTTGTATCTATTTTAGACCCCATTTCTATTGAATGAGGAGGAGTCATTTCCCTTTGTAAGCAATTTTATTCTATCTGTGGATTGCTATTCCCCATTTTAGAGGTGTCTCTGTGTCACCAACCAGAAAAATGCTCCTATTCAGTAGAAGTTCACTGTTTAGCGGCTAATTAGTGATCAAAAAGTTCTCAGTGAGACTTAGACATAAGGTTACATAAGCTAAAAAGTATCAAAAATACCTTTTCTTCAGTGAAACTCAGCCCAATATATTCAAAACCTCAGAACAAAGCTTAGCAATGGTTATGAAACTACTGATAACAAATGAGCTTTCAATATTTTTCATACTTTTACTAGCAGAGTGGTTTGCTTTTACACTTCTTTTCTTTTTATCTGCATCAGGTGTAATTAATTATATAGAATTTCAACTCCCACTGCAGAGAGATTGAAACCACATGTAATTGTTTTTAATAGGTTGGATTTTTTTTTTCCTGGTTAGCAGCATAGAAACTTCTTTCTGGGAATCAAAAAATTGTCATGCTGAGTTGAACAGGATGCAAATATGGCCTGAAGTTTTCTTACAATTGCTCTAATAATATGTACTGTTCATCTACTCCTCATGTTGCCATTAGGAATAAAAGCATATTATCTCAGTAGGATGCTGTTATCTCTCTGGTTACACAGCCTGCCTACAGACAGAGCCTGGCTTAAGTCGGGAACCTGAAACATTGTGAGACCACATGGACAAAGAGATAATATTGAAGTGACTCCCAGTTTTCATAAACTGGTTAACAACAAGCAGTTCTGATTGTAGAAAGCATGAATAAATTTTACTGCCTACTTTCATGTATAGAAAATTATATTAAATTTTCCCCTACTTCATGTATTTTTAACATTAAAATTTTCAAATATATTTTTCAAAGATTCTTTTCAACTAGGTAACTAAGAGTGTACATTGAAAGAAGTAATGTAACAGATTTACTCAGATATTTATTATGTAATATACAAGCATATTTGAGTATACGTATGTATTCCTTCCTTCCTTTTTTCCTTCCTTCCTTCCTACCTATCATCTTTCTTTCTAGGGTTTCCTTACTTTGCTAAAATTTACATGCATAATAAGAAAAATGTTACTAACCAGATGGGATTGGAAACATAAAATTAAGTAAGAGCACTCATAAATTAAGTTATATAATTTAGAAATGCATGTCATAGTATCTCTATAGTTATTAGGGATGTAAATTTGAGCTTCCTAGCAGCCACTGAAAAGAGGCTTATTCAATATGATCAGTAATAAAACAAGTATGACTCCTCTGGAAAACCAAATGTGAGAAACATTTCTCCTACAGATTAATAAAAGAAACTTGTATTATGTAGTGAACTGCATTTTTTATAATATCCTTATTTTAAATGGAACAATATGTCCCGGAGGACTCAATGTAGACTGAAAACATAATGGTAAAGCATAGTTCAGTGAAGTTACTTCTGGAAAGGGTGAGAACAATGTAGTCCCGGTGCATAGATTTCAAGTTTAGAATATTTGAAGGAAGAATTGCAAACTGGAAAGCCATAGGCCAAGTCTGGCTACAGATCTGTTGCATTGGTCTTATTTTTATTTAGTTAGTTTGAATGCCTGAAGTAAGTGCTTCTCAAACTAACTGCAGTAAGGTACTAGTTTTGTTTTCAATTTCCTATCCATCATGAATCAAGATTTTGGAAAATATAATGAGAACTAAATTATTAGAAAAGAAAAGAAACAAAAAAAAGACTTAAAAATAGAAGTAGAATATTTAAATTTTAGACCAATTTCCTTAGAGCAATAGTCAATTCTTCAAAAAGTATTAATTCACATAACTAAGTTTTGTGATGAATACTAGATGGAGTAAAGTTATTATTCCTTATAAGTTACTAGGGTATAAATATTCTGTGGCACCATCTAAGGATACACCATCAGTTAAATAATTAGTGTGCAGTTGGTGGGCGCAGACGATCTCTTGCTAGACCAATTTGCTGCACTGGGCTTTGGTCTTCGAGGGCAGCTACCCTAACTCTGTATGGAGGTAAGTTGCCTCTGTATATGATTTCTGGTCTGGCTCCAATACTTAGTAGCTCCAGAAAGCCATGTAACCTCTCTGAATTATAGTTTTCTTATCTACTAAGCAGTCTAAATAGCCTGTCCAAGTAACTCTTCAAGGTTATTATAAAGTTTAAATGAAATAATGTGTGTCAATATTTTGGAATAATGCAAAATGTTACCTCCACAAATTAGGTTGTTTACACGTGTACTCAAATATTCAAGCTGCAAGGAATTAAAATATGTGAAATAATCATCTCTAGGCGGTGTTAGAAAGTAGCTAATATGTAGACCTAGCTAATGGGACTTACCCATTCATCTATTCATGATTTTTTTAAAAAATTGGGTTTATTGAGATATGATTTGCAAACAGAAAATTAATCCTATTTAGGTGGCTGGTTCTATGAACTTTGACAAGTGCCTACAAGCCGCCCCTATATATCAAGATATAGTACAGCTCCATCACCCCAGAATCTTCTCTCTTATCACTTTGAAGTCAGTTTCTATTTCCCACCCTAACCCCTGGAAACCGCTGATACGTTTTCTGTCCCTAAATTTTCTTCTTTTTCAAAATGTCATATTAATGTAATTGTATACTGTATACCCTTTAGAGTGTCTTTTTTCACTGGCAGTATTTCATTTCTTTTTATTGCTGAGTAATATGCCATTGTATGAATATACCAGTTTGTTATTTATTCAGCAGTTGGTGGACAATTATGTTGTTTCCAGGTTTTGGAAAGTATGAATATAAAAGTTTTTATGTAGACAAATATGCTTATTCTACTTGAGTACACACTTAGAAATGGTATTGCTGGGTCATATGGTATTTGTATTTTTAACTGTATAAGACACTTTTAAACAGCTTTCTAAAATGACAGTACCATTTTTCATCCCTTCAAGCAATGTAAAAGTGTTCCAATTGCACAACATTCTCGTCTGTACTTGGTAAGGTCAAGTGTTCCTGTTTGTTTGTTTGCTTTTTTGTTTTGTTTTGCAGTCTATGGTGGGTTTTTTGCCAACATATATTTCTATCCATTGAAATGTCTGTTCAGATCTTTTGCAGCTTGTTTTTTTGATCACTGAATTTCGAGAACTCTTTATATATTCTGCATATCAGTCCTTTATCATATAAGTATTTTGTAAATATTTTCTCCCATATTCTACTTTTATTGGGTAGAGTATTCTGTAATTATCAGTTATGTTAAGTTGGTGATGGTGTTGTTCAAGCCTTCTATATAAGTTTTCTGATTTCTACTTGTTCTATTGACTACAGAGAAAGGAGTTCTGAAGTCTTCAGACGTAATTGTGGATTTATTCTTTTATTCTTTCAGTTGACCAATTTTGCTTCTTTAATTCTGAACTTTGTTCATAGCTGAACACATATTTAGGATTGTTGCCTTGTTGGTAAATGGACCCACTTATAGAATTTGTGATCTGTGATAACATTTCTTTTTACTTCTAGCACCCTCATTTGGATCTTTCTTGCAGTTTCTATTTTTCTGCTGAAATTCTCCATTTGTTTATACATATTGTCCACATTTTCCATTAAGTTATTTAATGCACTAATAATAGTTATATTAAAGTCCCTGCCTGATAATTCCCACTTCTGGGTCATCTAGTTTTGTTCATTGCTTGGACTCTTGACAATAGATTGTTTTTTGCCTGAATTCTTGTATATCTTGTAATTTTTTATTAAATGTCAAATACCAAGTGGAAAGTATTTGGGACTCATGCCAATAATTTATCCCTGGAAATAGGGTACACCTTTACTCTAAGGACATTAGTTTGGGGCACTGAGTTAACCTAGTCAGGAATTGATCTTTAATGTACTAAAGACTTCACATTCCTTTAGCCTTGTGCGTAGATAGGATGCAGGATGGGGGCTTGGAGAGAGTGGGATTTTGTGCTTTACCTACAGAGGTAGCCAATCCCATACTCTGCACCTGCATTACTGAGAGAAGGAACCTCCTGTGTCCCACTCTGTTTCCAATATTTGTCATAAATACTTGGTGGAAGTTCACATAAAAGTACCAGAGATTGAGTTCAAACTCCCCTTCTGTCAGGGGTTACCAGCAATTCTATTGTCACTCTAGCCCACATTCAGCCTTTAGCAATTTGTTAAAATTTTAGCTGTTTAGAGAATTCTTATTAGTTAATTCAGATAATAGCTCTTTTTATAATTTGTATGGTGTATAATTTGTATGGTGGCCAAGTCCTGTTCTGTTCTCTATCACATATGACACCACCCCATGACTCATTTCTCCATGGGACGACCTACCCATTCTTGAAATTCTAGATATTTGTTTGCTCTGTTTACTCAGCTTTCCAACAGGTTCAATAAAAGCCATGGTTTTGTTAGTTCATCTGACTTTTTCTTATTGTTAGGGTGGTATTTACACTCTTTCCAGCTTTGTTCATTCTAGATAAAAGAGGAACTCCTCCAGTTTGTCAGTTTTAATTCTTGTGGAAAAATTTTATACCACACTGATCTACTAATCATTAAAATAGAGAACTTCTCTTTTAAGTTTTTACTTCATTTTGTCATGGAAAGTACGGTTCTAATTAGCTCTTCAGTGCTTATTATATACTACTTCCTGCATTACTATACAATATTCTGAAAGGCCCCAAATTCTCCTAGTGGCCTAAGAGTTGCTAATTATCTAATTATCACTTGCTAATTATCTAACTGGGAAATAGGCTGGTTTCATTTATTAGAAAGTGAAATGATTATGTCTTTTCAAATTATTAAGTATGGAGAAAGTGTAACATTTATTGAATGAGTATTTACACTGCCAGTTATTGTTTTAGGGATTTCTACACATTATCTAACTCCACATTCACCATAACTATGCAAAATGTCTACATAATGGGAAAGAGAGTCTTAGAGACACTAAGAAATTTGAATTTAGTGTCTCAACTAAATAGTTAACAGTTAACTCAATATTTAGATGAGAATTTAAACAGTTATAGATCTATGCCTTATATATATGTGTGCATGTGTATGTATATATATAGAAAGAGACAGCGAGCAATGTTTCCACTTAACCCTATTATAACACAGGTAAATATTTGTCTTTATCATTCTATAACTTCCTGCTTTGCCCACTCTTTTCTTTACAGTAATTTTATGTTCCTCATTGTCCAACCACCATCTTCCTCTTTTTCTCTGTAAAGATTGCCACTCTTATGCTCCAAACAAACCAAAGTCATTTCCTGACCTTCCATGTTTCCCATAAAAGCATATTTTGTATTTAATTCACTTCAACCTTTTAATTCTAAGTAACACATATATTTCATCAGTTCTAAAGTATTCACTTGTTGATGTTGCCATTAAAATAACAAGGCAATGTAGGGACAAAACAGTCACCAAAGACCTGTCTTTTATAAAGAAAATAGTAAAAAATTGGTTAATCAAAATCTAAGGATTTAGAATTCTTAGATTTCCAAAATGGCTCATGAACAAAAACAGAAAAATATAGCCCTTGAATTCAAGTGAAGTTATAGCCAGCCCTTGAACAACTAGCAAATAGAGAACAGGCGCCAGAGAGCTCATCATTATATCTAATCCTTCAAGTTCACTGCGCAGAAGGAAAGGGCGGCTGACCCTTAGAGACAGGCCTTTCGTTTATGTTTTTGTTGTTTTTAGAATGTGAGCAAGCAATAAGAGTCAGAAGAAATTGGAAATTGGAGAAAAAAAGAAAGGGAGAAGTGCACCAGACTTCAGGGCTAGCAGCACAGGCAATAGCAACAGTCATGGTCAGTGGGAGGTGACAGAAACCACGAAGGCAGGTCTGAACAGCAGACATTGAACACAAGAGAAAAATTATTATGACAAAAAAATGGAGAAAGAACGTCTGTTCACCAGGGCAAAAGGAGAAAGGGAAGTATACTCGTCTTTAGTCTACCTCTTTGATAAAGGGGAAAAGTCAGAAGCTGTGAAATTTCCAACCTAGGGTTAGAATAGAAATCAATTCTGGATGATACCAATCAGTGACTCCCAACATTTTGATAATGAAACAAAGTTTTGCATTTAATTTTGCCCCCCTCCCTTCAATTTCTAAAATTATGTAAATTATATAAAATCTTAAGGTTTCCCTATAAATACAAAATAATTTTAAATGCTTCAGGATATTACAAAACTAGGAATGAACATAAGAATCTGGATATTTACATGACTATAATGAAACCATTAAGTCATTAAGAACTTTTATAAATTATTCCAGCTCAAATATTCTACGTATCTTCCATTCAGTTATTCCTTTTGGGACATATTTTCTAAAATATCTGAAAGTAAAGTTCAATGTTAATGGACATTATTACTTTCAGTTCAACTCCACAAATATAGGCAGTAGGAGTACAAAGATTAATAAGCAACCAGGTTAAGTTTCTGAGTAATCCAGTCCAGGAAACACATAAAAAATACATAAAGTCAATGAAATGTTGTAATATCATAATATGGGTACAGATAAGCCTGGGCATTGTGCTAATGCAGAGAAAGGGCATATGTCCCAGCCTGGAGCATAGGAAAAGCCTACTGGAAAATATGACAGCTATGCTCAGTCTTGATGAAACAGTCTAAAGTTAAGCAAATTAAAGTAGTATTGCACCTTTTACCTTTGATTATTTGGAAAAGTTTAGGCACTCTTCAAACTGTAAAGTATTGGAGAAACATTAAAGACATGGGGAAACATGTATATACCACATTTTTGCCTAATGATTTTTATTTACAATCCACTATAATTACACAAAATACACATTTCTTATATTCTGTGGTTTAGGCTCAAATTTTTACTCCCTAATTTAGGGATTCTCAATTCCTTAATCTGCCTTATGCTACAATCTATATAGTCAGGAGTAACTAATTACAAGTCAAATATTGAACTTTATATACAATATATTTGCTCTAAAAGCTTCCTTCTTAGTTTCTATCTTAGTGAGAGGTTCACCATTCTCAGGTAACAAAAGTTGAGAACGTAAGACACATCATCTAGATAATGGGGCAGCTAATGCCCCAAATTAAGATGGATTTCTTAAAGAAAGTCACCACTGTGGAGCCAAGACTGGGTCAGCCAGAGATCACAAGCCCCACACCCTAGCAAAAACAGCAATATGGCTATGGCTTCAGAGTCAAGGAATTTCCAAGGATGAAATAGATGGTGTTAACCATAAGAATCTTGCTCCCAATACAGAGAATTAGGCAAACCAAAATTATTCAAAGTTAATTTGGTTATGCCGTGAGTCTCCACCACTTGAAACTGATGGTACATATGAAGCTTCTCTCCTTTCCTGCTTTCTGATTCCTCTGCCCCTCTATCATGACTTCAGCTGATTTAAATAGAAACATGACTAGAGGTCAAGGTATCCCTATCCCCAATGGGTATCAAAGAACATATGCCCCAATCCAAGTATGTTGAAGAATTCTAGGAAGGTGAGAGAAACAAACTTAGAATGTGTTGGATATGGATACACAACTTACCTTTTACCTGAATCTATAGAAAGAAAAAGATCCTCAGATTCAGCTAATGGGGTTTAAGCAGGATTCACAGTGGAAAAGGCAAGCTAACATGATCAAGTGAGTTGAGCCCTTTGGGCAAATTCAATGTACTGTTATTATTTCTACATCTGATTGTATAGTAGGAATTAATGTGTTATATGATTATATTTCATCATCCATTAAGTGCCTGAGATGACTATCACAATTAAGTACATGTAAGTAACTTTCCAGTCTTCTTCCCTATTTCTTCTCAGATAGTCCAACAGAAACAGTTTAAAATTCCAGGATGAGAAAACGAAACTATAGCCTTAACTACAGATTTGAAGGGAACAAGGGTAGTAAGAGATGCAATATTTTAACACAACAGCCCTGTATGGCCAGTGAAAAAAACCTAGTGGGAACTGAAAGCCTAGAATGGATTATCACCAACTGAATTCATTTGTTGATCCCATAGTCTCTATTAATATAAATGAATCCATTGCACAGATCAAGCTCTTGGTATACTGTCTTGCACTGCGTCAAAATCATCTTTTCTACATTACTGGCTCCTGAGGAAAAAGACCAGGTCACATTCATGTGACATGGCCACTAATAATACACATTTGTAGTAACCCCCCAAGTTACCAAAGGTTACCCCCAAGGGTACCTAAATTCCTCTGCCATTTGCCATCAGTAGTAGGTGGGTAAGCATGAGTGCCTTCACCCTCTGTTGTACAAACATTTAACTACAGATTTAACTTGTTGATGAGCAAGTTAGAAGCATCCATTGCAATGACCTTGACTGTGGTGTTATCACACTTCTACCAACTGGGGCGGCTGATAAACCCTGCCAAAATTCAGTGTTATACTTGTCAAGTAAAGTTTCTTGGGACTTTATGGGCAGATTCACAATGTTCATTCCCTCTGGCAGTCAGAGAAAACTGCTGTCTCTTCATCCACAACCAACAAAAAGGATGCTCAGCATCTTATTGGAATCTTTAGGTATTGGAAATGGTATGTGCCTCACTTGGAAATTCTACCTGGACCTTTATATTAGCTAATCCAGAAAATCAGCATCCTTTGAATGAGGTACAAACCTATACACTATGTTGAAAGCTGTCCAGCAAGCTGTGGACTTCTCTCTACATTTGGGGCCCCACATGCCTAATTAACCTGTGAGCTACAAGTCTCTGAGACTAATGATTTTCCTGATTGGAGCCCCTGGAAGAAGTAAGTAGCCTCCACTCACAGGTGCCCTTTGGGATTTTAGACAGGTCAGCTCCCTAACATGCAGGACCCTACCAGGTATACCTCTATTGAAAAGCAGCTATTAGCATGCTACTGGGCTCTTGTCAAAACTGAACTCTTGATCCATGGAGATCTTGTGACTGTCTGGCCTACTTATTTTCATTTTTGGGTGGGCCAACTCAGATTTAGTGACTACCGAGGTGAGAAAGGATCCTATGAACCTCACTTGTCAAATGGAAATAGTGTATTCAAGCTCGCAGCTCGCCTGGCTCTCCAGTGGCATCTCAGCTGTACCTGGAAAAGTGGCTCATTCAAACTGTTGCAAAGGCTTTAAATTTAATTTTCTGCTAGATCTGCCACCTCCCACCAGATAGCTCTATTTATGATTTGATCTATATTACCCTTAACCATAGCAAAAAATCTATTGAAAATAGCAGCTTCTGTATTTCCCATGCAAAATACCTGTCTACACCTCTGGATGTCCTTCCTACTCCCATTTCTATAACTATTGCTTAGCCACTCAGTGAGGGTAGACAAGCTGTTGATGTGGATAAATAGGACAAACTGGATTGACTGCCTTCATGTAGCCCCTTCAAAACAAGGACTAGAACCAGTTATTCACATTTACCTTAGTGGGTTAAATTAATCTCAAACAGTTCATGGTTCTTGAAAGTCAGCAGGAATTGGCTATTATATATCTCAGTTCTCTCCCTATAGGTCAGGTCAATGAAACGTCATTCTCACTAACATCTCTATGTCTTGTAGCTCATCTCATATCAAAGATTTCCCTATTTTTCCCTGATGCTATCTAATTATATCACTCCGTCTAACTCAGTTACTTTCTTGACACAAACAATTTGTGAAAACATAAAGTAGTAAAGAGTTCATAAAACAGAGTTAACTTAGGAGTTATATTTTTCCTTCATGAAAAAATTGAAAACATTTTTTTTCTCTTGGTAAATAAACAGTGAAAACAAATGAACCATATCCTTCATGGGTATAAGATACTCCTGTAATATAATTCAGGCACCTTCAGAAGCTGTTTTAAGCCATTATTTTTGTAATAACAAGAATATTATAAACTTTGCATAAGTATGAAAATAATTGTCCAATCTGTGTTCTAGATTAGGTGACATGTAATACTTATTATTGAAATGTTGCTTTATACTCCTCCTCAAATTACATCATGAGTATATATTTTATCATCCCAACTATATGTTGTTTTCTGTTTTTAATCATTCAGTTTGGGATTATTCAATAAGTGTTCATTATCAGAATAAATAAGATATAGAGATTTCAAATTACCTCTTTAAGTTTAAATCTATTTTGTTAAAGTAGCTTGTAACGTTTTAATTATTGAATAGATATTACAAGTATTGCTCCTAGCTTCCACCCTCCTGCCCCACCCTCCCACTGCACACTTCCTTATGAATGTTTCTTGAAGATTTAGGTTTCTTAAAAGACAAATTGACATTTCAAACCTATATCATTAGTTACACTTCCTTTATAAAATTACCCTATGACCTAAAATGACTGAATCCACCATTGGGTTCTTTCATGTGGGGCTATCTATATTAGTTCTACTAACAGGTTCCTGCATTGTCCAAAAAAAAAAAGTAATCTTGTCAGAGCTAGAATTAATCTAGGAAGCAATGGAAACATATGCCTTTTTAAGGAAATAGATTATTTTTATGCCAAGCGTTAGCCATGGCATACCTCCATCCATTTTACACTAAGCAGATTTTGATTCATTTGTGGTCTTTTTGATTTTTCTCTCAAGACTTTTGTTCAGTAACATGATGGCTGTCCCAGGTTAAGGGAAGCTGGTGTCTCATCGCTGCTTTCCTTTTGTTCTTAATGGTCTCTCCAGTTAAACTGTAAGCCGCTTGAGATCAGAGCCTGTACCATACTCATTCTTGTGTCTCTCGTCATCATTTCAGTTCTTGCCCTGTAGTAGGCCCTCAATAAACGGAGGCTGAGTTACACTCCAAAGAAATTAGGTCATGGGCACCTTAGAGATGTGGTCCTCCTTTCAGCCAAATCTGCATCTTAATAGATTGAAAGAAGGACTATTCCTGAGACAAGGTTCCTTCCTCAGCTTTTGAACCAACCACCAAGCAGTCCAAGATCACAGACTCCCCTAACTTCCATCAACCCAGGCACATTTAGAGAGTACGTTGTTGTTATATAACTGATATATCACTATACACCACCATGTTATTCTCCCTGGATGAGATGGCATTGATGAGCCACCATCACCAAGAATACACTTGAAAGCATATTTTTTACCCAGTAACGATGACGGTTTACCATTGATTTAGTCATTCACTTTCATTGATCCCTCTGGCCATCAGTGAAGAGAAAGCTAAAAGTGTCAGGATTTTCAGCTATAGACTTGGAACTTTGTGAAGCAAATTTATCTTCCCTGACCACCTGAGCTGTTCACAGTCTACAGAGACAAAAATGTAAAAATAAATAAATAATAAACACACAGATTCACAAACTTTGTCTGTGGTGACATAAAGATTGAATCAGCATAGAGATGAAATTATAAGAAACTATAAGTTCATTTCCACTGTTCTGCTTACAGAAAGCAAAATCTGTTTTTTAGGAATATTTTTCAGTCAGCTGTCTATAAAAATTAAAATGGAAGTTTTGGTGGCATAATATTAGCATGAAAGAAACTTATAGTGTATGAACATGGAGTCAGGAGGCCTGGATTCTAATTCTGTTTCTATTAATTACTTTGAAACCTTGGGCAAGTCATTAGTAAAATGATGGGAACGGAATACTCTCTATATTCTCTAATCAATATCTGAATTCTGTGATTCCTTCTATCAAGAATGCCAAGCATTCCATTTGTAGCTAAATGAATAAAAGTGTATTTTACACAATCAGTCACAAGTAAAATAACAGAATTTAAATGTTTCTTTCTGTTAGGAATCTTAATTGCACATTTGAGTTGATTTATGAGAGTATCACTTTGATAGCATTGTTGTAAAACTTTGGTTGAATCATCCTGCTAGTTTTGAAATGTTCCACTTTGCATATCTCCTCTTTGAGAACGGCATCTGCTAAATACTCCTTCCTTTATAGAATGCAAGATAGAAAGCAAAATCATTACTCACATTTATGTAATAATTTGATACTTACAAGTGCAATTTGGGGGTTATTTGAATTCATAAAATTTGCATTTTATAATGTAGAGACTCTTGTGAATTTGTAAATAAAAATGCAAATACCCATATAAATTTAATAATATATTCAGCAACTTAAATAAAAAATATGAGAAATATATATTAAGCTATGAAATTATTTTATATGGTTATCCCTTGACTGACTCATCTTGCCTTCATAAAACACTAAATTGCTGGCTCTTTATCTAATGTTATAATTTTAGCTGTGTGTCGGTATATGTGCTTTGTTTCTTTCAAGGTTTTGTTTTTAAATTTGTCTAGAATTTTATTTAGTTCAGTTTGTGAATTAGATTACATAAAATAGTTTTCCAGTGATCCCTAGATTTTACTGAATAAAATCAATGAAGCACTTTATAAAAAAAAGTTGTATTTTCCTTGCCATAATTAAGGAGGCATTTCTTAAAATTCAAGTTGGAAAACATCTGTTATCCAAAATACCAAAATAATAGAACTTGTATTTATTAATAGTTACTTTCACTTGATTAAAGAATTTCAGCCAGTATCCATAGGTTTTAATCCTTTCCCTTGCTCTCTCCCTTCTTGCTGCTTTCTCTTTCTCAGACCTTCTCTCTCTTCATCACACACAAGGCAAAAAATGGTTTCACATGGGACATTCAACTAATGGCAACTTGTTGATGGAATAATCTGTATCATTTCCATAATTTTTAATTTCTGTTTACCAATTTTTAATTTATCTTTAACATTGCAAACATTTAATTTAGACCCATCCTCTAGGTGGCATATAATTATGAGCATTATAAGGTGCAGTTAAACAGGACTCAAAGATATGCCACTCCAATATCGGTGTGCCTTGTCTCCTCATGTGTTATATTTAATTGCTTTGCATAGCCTTCCTTACTAATGACAATGACGTTAAATTGAGGCAGATCTTCTTGAGTTCCAGTTCACCAAGAATTCTGAACAGAAATTCCTGCTGTGATTTACGGCTGACTAAGTATTTACATTCTCATAGATAAATCTGAGACCATTTTACTATTTTTATGTTAATTAGAATTACATTAGAATATACTGACTTGAATTTATCATTAACATAATTATGGGCAATAACTGATCAAAGTCAGCATTACTCCTTGCTTTCAATTGGGATGTATCTTTTCCAATACAGATTCATTATTGTTGGACATACTGTACATAATAATCACTCCACTGTTAGCCAAAGGGTAAATGTATTTAGGGAAAAAATTAAATGATCTTTTGATTGAGCTTCTGACTTATCTACTATCCACATGACATGGCCACGTATGAATATTTGCATAACTGCAAGTGTAAATACATAGTTTTGAACATTCTTCTTAGTCGAGCACTGAATTTAACCAACTAAAATTTTCAAATTTAGAAAACCAACAACAAAGTCATTATTCATAGCCCCTCCTGACTTTTAATGCAGCTGTCCACATTTACTTAACACCACTTCTTGTCAGTGGCTTGCTCAGTGCATTTCTGTCTGTCTACACAAGAAAAGAGAAATAAAAAATCAGATACAGTTTGAATTAAAACAAAACAAGGCCAAAAAATTCTTGACACTGGAGAAGGTGTATTTTAAGGCAATTCTCACTAAGTGAATTGCCTAGATAATTGATCAACTTTTCCTTCCTATTTCTTGTGAAGGCAGAGACTTGCTCCTTTAAGGTGAGGAAGCATACATCTTCTCTCTCCACCAACTGCAAAGAGCAAGAATGACAATTTAATTCTTATTCCCCCGAAATTATTTATATAGTAACAATACCAGGAAATTTATATTCACCCATTACATATTTAAATGGAGCACCTTTTAAAGTTTCTAACATTTATTTCTGGATACTCTTATCTATTGCTTAGAACACAAGCCCTATGACCAAGCATTCTATAGAGTAAAATACAGTGTTAAAATGAATACATTTTGTCACTCCTTTAAAAAATTAAATCATAAATTGTGTGGGGTAGTTTTGTTTGTAAGATTTCAATACATGGGTAATTGGGAGTAAAATTTTAGTATTTAAATTATCTCTCTCGGTGCTCACTCATTTCCCCATCTTCCTTGCCGAGATTCATTCAGTGAACACAACTCCCTATTTTCTCTCTAACCAACTAGAAATACTCTTCTGAGACAGTAAACATGTTTCAGAAAAAAGGGCTGTTGCCCTAAGAAAACTTCTACAGAAATACTGTCTGGATACTGAGATACTACACAACACCCGAAGCACACAGTGCCCGAGCGTCTTGGTACAACGTTCTCTAATGCGTCTATATCTCTTTTTTAGCCACTACACCGAAAGAAAAATAAGCGCTTTGGCTTATCGCAATTTCAAAGAAGATTTTAAAGGCTAAGTTTGGTGCTACTCTCATCTCCTTCAAGAAAAAGCTTCTTGTCCTCAAGAGTTGCTGAGCTTTTCATAGTGTTGTCGCTGAAGGAGATTCACCGCCCAGTCAGCTGCTGGGTTCTCAACCTGGAACTAAGATCAATGTCGGAGGAACAGGTAAAATAGGGGTGTTCCCTGTACTTAGCTAAGACACCTCTAAATGTATAGAACAAATCTTAGCCAGTGTAAATAGTTCTGCACTTTTAAACAAACAAAAATAACACAAAAAGTTTAGTCACAACAGCTTTGTTTTCTTGTCTTTCTTTTTCATGCTTGATCATACCCTAAACAGTCCAGGTGCAGAGAAACACACAAAGTAACTATACAGAAGCCAGGATCACAGCGTGCCTGTGTCAATTTCCTGAAGTGAATGTCAGAAAAGCCGGAGAGGCACCATCATGTGGAGGGAATGAGGTCAGAATTCACTGAGGACCATTCACCCAGAGGAGGAATACAGCGGGACAGTGGGGCTCGAAAGCCAGGCTTTGGGAAAGGAGGGAAGGTGGGTCAGGGAGGACTTTGTCGAGGCGGCTTTGTCAGCGCGAGATGGGGTGAATAGTGGCAGATAGGGGCTTTTGCGCACTGACATAAGGGGGTGACGTGGGGACAGTGAGGGCAGAGATGACCCTGTTTGGGGTGACAGGAGAGTAGGGGCCATCCACTGCTGCTGTTACTGTGGGAACCTGGGAGGTGGGAGGTAAGGCGGGACCGCGAGCTGCAGGCGGCTGTCCCCAAGAGGGAGAGGGGTTCAGGTTGCCAGCAGGTGGAGTTGAAATAAACATCCCTTTGGGGACCACGGAACAGCACCCTCCCTAGACCCTCTGCCTGGAGGATAGAGAATCACAGAAGGGGATTTGGGATGCCTTACAAATCAAACGATGTTCTTTCCCCGACATGCCTTGGCACCCGACCCCCTGCGCTCTCCTGGCTACTCACCGGTCCTGGGGGGAAAGCGCCATCCGGGGCGCGCGCTAGGGCTGCGCGGCGCTGGCGGCTGGCAGGGCCAGGCGGCGGTGGCGGCGCGGTCCTAAGAGCGGGATGAAGCGGGGGGAAACGGAGGCGGCGAAGGCGGCGGCGGGGGTACAGGGAGCTGCGGGCGGAGAGAGCGGTGGACCCAGAGCTGCCGCGCCGCGCACGATCTCTGACCGTCTCCAGCTTCGCTGAAGCGACTACTGCTACTGCCGCTAGAGGAGAGGGAGTCGAGGGGGAGGGGAGGAGGCACGCGGTAGGGAGGGATGGAAGAGCAGGGCGGGTGGGGGTGAGCAAGGGGAGAGGGGGAGATGATCGGGAGAGGGAGGGAGGCGCACACGAGCCCAGCAAAGGTTCCCACTAGCTGAGCTTGGGGAGGGGAAATCGAAGAGGAGGCGATGGATCTTTCCCAACCCCCACCTACCCTACCCTTCTTCCCCCTTCGCGCCCTTTCCTTGGGCTCTTCCTCTAGTGGTTCAGCCTAGGGGTTACCCAAGCTCGGCAACAGCCACGGCTTCCAGGCGATGGTGAGTGCTGAGCCCGGGAGGTGGCCGCGACAGCCCTTCACGCCACCGGCCTATGGCACCTGTGCGCGCACACATCGCCGCCAGCTCCATTGCGGCGGCTGCCGGACCGGGATCGTCAGCCTGTCGTCCTCTCTTTCTCCCCTTTCTGGTCAGAGTATGGTCCTGCATGTGCATCCATGACATCTGTGTAGTCCCCCATTGCTGTTTGTTTCCTGGGCGCTCTTTGGCACCGGCTGTCCCGCCAGAAGGCGCCAGCAGGGAGCTCACTGCAGGCAACCACCGCCTGCCCCTTGGAACTGCTGTTTGGGCAGGGGTGGCGATGTTTGTTTGCCGCCGGGGTTGACCAGCTAAAGAGGTAAAAAAAATATATATATATCGTTTGACCCGACTGCCTTGGACCATGTTCTCTTTGATCTAGGAAGGTTGTAAGAGTGAAGGGCACAGTGACAGTCCATTACCTTCTGTCTTGGTTCCCTTCTTCCCCTCTCTCGTCCTAAAAACCCAGAGCACGACTTAGCACGTTTAATCGAAATATTTCTCGTTCTCTTTATTGCACAGCTTTTCTGTCTCCCCTGCATTCTCCTGGGTTTGGTGCCGCTTTCTTATTGTGGATTTTTGTTTGTTCTATCAGACTGTGAATCAATCCTGTATATTCGCAAACTACAAAGAAGCGCATGTAAATGGATACCGTATATAGCGCAGGTACACGCACGAGATTGAGAGGTGAATTTTTATATTCAGTAAATATAAAAACAATTGGGAATTTATTGACTGATTTCTATGAACCATGATTTTGTTTCATAATCTTCACGTGGTAGTTGGGGGTAGGCAGGGAGCAAGTAGATTATGTGTGGAAAAGATATGAATAGAAAAAAAGAAGTCTAGTAAAACTCTTTTCAAATAACATTAACACATAAAATGATCAAATTACTCCCTAATAGCCCCTGGAGAAAAAGAGGTTCTGCTTTTGTTTGCTTGTATTGCTTTAGAAAAATTGAAGTAATCTTTCAATTGGTAGAGTTTTTATCTAAAAGCCTAAAGGATCATAGTTTCTAAAATAAAGTGGGCATTTCATTTTACATAAGTATATCTTATATAAGAAATGTACTCATATTAAAATAAGTGCCCTCTTGATTGTACATGCAGTGTGGAAAAACATTTCCAATGCAATTGACCATACCTAATTATTGATGAAATGCCTCTAGATTTTCCTACATACATTCACATGGGGAAAAAAAAATGTTGGTGATAAAGTATTACTTGATGTCTGGGCATTCTCAACTTGCTAAATCTTTCCTATTGAGTATATTTGCTAATGAAAATATTTGATTTCACATCTACCTAATGACCTGAATAAAAGAAGCACCTCTTCGTTAAGGGAACAACAGACATCAAACTTTTAATACATGTCAGCTTTAAAAGGTGTGTATTACGTCTCCAGATGTCCAGGAGTGCACACTGCAAATTCACCAACTGTTATTCTTTCAAAGAAGACCATAAAAAGAAAATTCAACGCTCTAAGTCTTCTCAGAAGTATCTATATTACAGAGGTGAACAGCAAATTTTACAAATGCCAGTGGCTACTTGGGCAAGGAGTGATTATGAAAAATTAACTAAATCTCCCTTTGTCTCATCCCTGATTAGAATACTCCTCATCCCTTCCTCACTAAGGTAATTTGCCTTTGAGAATTTTTACTATTTCCTTCTATATTTGATTAGAAACTGTAATATCAATATCTGCATAGTCTCATTTTATGGCTCTAAAAATGGCAAAAAAAATATGTGAACTAAAATACCTTAAAACCAAGCAAAGAGAAGGGATGATATTTAGAGCACAGCAAAACGAGCTTCTGACTTCTTACTCCAGATTACCTCTCCCACCACTTGGCCCACCAGAAACACGAATAGGACGAATGACAAGCAATGGAATGACATTCAACTCTCTTCGGGGACAACTTGGATTTCAATTTAGATTCTCAGGCTTGGTGAAAACTTTTATGTCACCTCTACCATGGCATTCTCTCCCTCTTCTATTCCCTTTCCCTTCTGCATCTCTATTAGTACTGTGCATGTGTTACAACATGGGAAGTCAAAAATGAATAAATTGATAAAATATAAGTTCTAAAATATATTATAAAAATATAACTTTATAATATATTATAAAATATAATTTTATATTTAAAATAATATAAATATAATTTAAATTATAATATATTAATTATAAAAGATAATTTATAAATATATTGTAAAAATTATAAAATATAATTTTAAACACTGACCTTGTCAATTTACTTAGTTGAAAACAAATTGTCACACTGAAATTTTCTGAAATCAGAAAGATTCAAAGCCCTATCTTTGAAAAGATACTGCATGGGTGCTGGATATTGGTTAGGGAAGGAAATGTCATTGCTCTATTTATTGAACACATATTTAATGAGCCTGTGGTCAGGTAATATGTGAGGGCCCAGGGATACCACAGTGAAGAAAATTGGTAACTGCACCTTTGTGAGGCTTAAAGTCCAATGATACAATAAAAGTGCTTTATCACTAAGATGTTATAGTGCTAATGATGATGATAAATTTCAAGCTCAAATAATAAATATTTAATAATTAAATTATAGATATTAAAAATGAAAGGTAAAGGAAGACAGATTATTAGGCTCTGCTGTAGCCAGTTCTTATATTAACTAGAGAAGAAAAGAGGAGGAAGAGAGGTTAGTTAAGAAAGTCCCATTTATTGTAGTAAAAGAAAACAATGGATATTTTTTAGGCCAGAGAAAATATTGGTGAGCCTTAACTTTAAAAAATAAGCATCTGCTTTTATTAACGGTGAGAAATGGAGAATAACAAATGTCTTTGTGGTTGTAGACTTTTGTAAAATTATATATGTGCCATATGATACATATGATTGGCACTACTGAATTCATGGACAGAATGCAGTATGAAGATGATGGCAAAAATTAGTAGCTTTCCCCTTTTCCTTCCAAAGAACATATCAAACAACAAGAAGGATTAAAAAGAAAGAAAAAAAAACCCCACATATTCTATTTTCAGCCAGATCAGGAGGTTGATAATCTGTAGTTTCTAAAACATGTATATGTGATGCCAAAACCGCTGAGACTAACCAGAAGTCTCAGAAGAGATAGAAGAAAGAAGGGCAGAGAGTAGGTCCAATGATATCTAATTTTAGAATGCACCAGTAAAAATATACTACCTGATAGTGAGACTTTCACCTGGAAGTGCAAAATCTATTTACCTTAGTTACAGCAATAGATTCAGAAACTGGAACTGACATATAGCTGCAAAAAAAGAAGGAAAGATAGAAATATGGCAAGTGTAGAGAGGACTCAGTTGTAGCTAATCTCACAAAACTTAAGAAAAATATGATTCCTAAAGGTGAATTGCTCGTCTTGACTTGTGAAACCGGCATTTCTTGTTTGCAGCAATCAATGTGAGAACTGGAGTGGTTAGAGCTGATGACAGAGGCCCGCTTAAATATGTCTTGTAGGAAGTAATGGAGGAATACACAAAGAGTAGGCAAAAAACTAGACAGAGGCGTGACATTTGTAAAAAGCAGCCTGTCTCTGTAGCAGCAGCAAAAAGGGAAACTTTGTCAATCCCAGATGTCTACTTTTCCCTCTCCTTTTCCCAGTAAACTAGATGAGGAAACCTTAACTCAGTTACTTGTGAATAATCGAAAAAAGAATGGACACAGTATCAACACAAAAATAATATAGGAGAGACTTCCAGAGGCGCAGTAAAATGTACCAGTTGTTGAGGAACACACATCATAACAATGTTGCCATGGAGAAGTTGAAAAATTTGTCCTAACATCATGTCATGAATTTTCATAAAGGCACGATGAAGGGATTGCTTCTGTTAATGAAAACTACAAGGCACAAATGCAAAAACTTGGGGAAGGAGGATGAGACAATAGGAGATGGTGGCACATAGCTGGCAAAACACAGAAAAGAAATGGAAGAAAAAAAATACCATCACAAATTCAGAATAAAAATAGAAGAATTATAGTAAAATAAACACTGAGATAAACACAGTAAGGGAAAGAAGGGGCAGAAATGGGAAAAGTTAGCAAAATGAAATGGAATTAAAGAAAAAGGTAAACAGGATTAGAGAGAACATAAAAGACAGAGAAGATAGGCAAAGGTAAACTGATAGATACATAATTAGAGAAGAAAAATAATGGGAAAAATATATATATACTATATTATTAAAGAAAGAAATATTCATGAAAGAAGACTTAAAATTTTCACGTTGAAAGGAAGCAATGATTACTGGGGAAAATTGCCCCAGAATCATCAACACCTATATGTATCCTAGTATAGTAACTAGAATTTAAATATAAAAAAGAATCTTTTGGGCCTGCAGGCAAAACAATCAGTAACTTATAAAGGAAAATATTATGAATGGCCTCAGAATTCTTCACTACAACACTCAATAGTGGAATCACATCATTCAATATTAGTGGAGTAAAATCTGCAAGATACCAAAGAGAGTAAAATGAGAGCTAAGGTTTTGTTTTGTTTTGTTTTTCTCTTTAACCAAATAGTTCTCCAAGTATAATGGGTATAAACAAACAATTTTGAACATGTGAGAACTCAGGGAATATTATTCTCATGAACATGTCTTTAGGAAATTACTAGAATAGAGAATGAAATTCAGCTTTCTAAGAGATAAATGGAAGAGATTTGTTGGATCAAGTACTGATTATTCATGCTACTACATTGAACATATTAATTAATATCTGTTGATCTAAAATGTTAGACTATGAGAATTAAAGCAACAGAATATAATATAAACCTCATAGATCCTGACAATATAAAAATTATATATTTAAACAAAATGTGAATAAGAAGGGCAAAGAAGATGAAATACAAAGACATTGATTGTCTAATGGTTGAGAGTCCAAGAAAAGCACTTAAAGCAACAAATAAGTAGTCTAAAATTTAACAATACAAAAGTAAACTATAATGATAATATTGAATAATTCCGTAGTACAGCAGGAAGGCATGGAGGAATAAGAAACACTAATTTTTTATCATTGTCTATTTTAATGAACTAACAGATATAGTCTGTAAAAATAGAGAAATGCAGTTAATTTAGAAAGAAACAATTACAGAATTTACAAAGAACAAAATAAAAACCTTTGTAAATATTAAGAATATACACAAAGAGAAAAAAAATAAAAGAAACAGACCACAGAGTGAAGGAATTTTACTAAGTAATAAGAAGCAAAAACATAACATAAAACAATATGGCAGAACCAAGAGAAAATATATCTATCATATAAATTAATGTAAATGCAATTATCTCATATACTATGGAAAAAATAAAGATTTTTAGATTGGATCACAAAACAAAACAGAATTTTCTGTTTTATATCTACAATACAAAAACCCAGAACATTTGAAGAGTAAAAAGATTGACAAATATATACCAGGAAAATACAAATATTGCAATATTAATCAGAGAAAAAAGTGGCATAAAGCCAGAAACGTGTTAAACAAGATAAAAAATGATATTTTATGAGGACAATAGTAGACACCTTCTTATGGAAACAAAGCAATTATACGTATCTATGTACCAGTTATCACCAACATTCCTAAATTAGAAATTATAAGATGTTCGAGGAGATACCATGAAGCCCACCATTAATAGGAATCTCAATACTTTAATCCATAAGTGTCCATATTAACAGAAAATAAAGATATTGAAGATTAAATATCACATGCACTCTTTAGACCAATCTCACTTAAGAGCATCATGCAAAATCCTAGTTAAAATATTAACAATTGAACCCTAGCAGCACATTACTATGTTATCACCCAGTGTTTTTTTTTAAGAAAGTAAGAATGTTTCTATTTTTTAATAATCTATTAACATACTTTATCACTTCTCTCATGTATAAAACGGAAATAAAATATCAATACCCACTTTATGGGATTTTTTTTACAATGATTAAAAGAGTAATTGCATACCAAACTTTTAGCCAGAATGCCTGGCATAGAGTGAACCTTTCATAAATGTTACCTGTTGTGTATATCAGCATTCATAAGATATTAAAAATGACTGTGCTTGTGATAGTAACATGAATCTTGTTATTTTCTTAAATTATAAACTCCTTATGTTGATTTATTAATATTGTGTTCTCATCTTTTGTCTCTTCTCTTTGGGTTTTTGTTATTGTTTTTTTAGATGCCCTGTTCTTTTGGTATTATTATTAATATGCTACCAAAAATTAAAACCAATTTGTAAATTCAGAGTATACTTAAGACCAACCACTCATTTAAAAATAATTTCAAATTATAATAGTAATGTATAAGTGCATTCTCTCTTTTTATAATTAGACTTCATTTTTTAGGGCGGTTTTAGGTTTACAGCAAAATTGAGCAGAAGGTACGGAGTTCCTATACACCCCCCCGGCCCACTCCCACACATGCGCAGCTGCCCCCATTATCAACATCTCTCACAAGAGTGCTACATTTTTTATAATCGATGAACCTACATTGATAGATTAATATCACCCACTGTCTATGGTTTACATTAGGGTTTACTCTTGATATAAATTCTATGGGTTTTGACAAATGTATAATGGCATGTATCCACTATTGTATTGTGCAGAATAATTTCACTGCCCTAAAAATCCTCTGTGCTCTACCTATTCATCCCTTCCCCCCAGCAGTCCCCCAACAACCACTGATATTTTTATCATCTCTAAAGTTTTACCTTTTCCAGAATGTCATATAGTTAGAGTCATACATTGTATTGACTTTTCAGACTGTTTCCTTCACTTGGTCATATGCATGTCCTCCATGTCTTTTCATGGCTTGATTGCTCATTATTTAACACTAAATATGGAACCATCTAGGGAGAGAAGGTAGGTAGAGAAGAGGTAAGGCACTCCAACATGAAGAAGTCTGGAAGGGAAGGAGAAAATGCAAAATGAAAACAAAACCAAAACAAAAAACCCCCCAAAAACCTGATGAGTTAGGAATAAAAACAGAAATGTATAGGATCTCAGAACCACAGGAAACTGTGCTTCAGAAGGAGAGAATAGCCAAAAGTGTCAAATAGTGCTTAGAGTTGAAGAACTATAGACTGTGAGTATATATGTTTCTTCTTTCCAAGAGTTTTGCTGTGAAAGGGAAATAAAAAATAGGATTGCAGATGGATTGGGGGTCAGGTCAAGAGAGTTCTTGTTAATTTACTCCTTTTCCTAAAGATGGGCTACTCTTGTATAAAGATAAGCCACTCTTGTATACCATAGGTAATGGTACAACAGCAAGGCATAAATTTGTTATGTGACAAACGAGGGTGATAATTATCAAAGTCCTTGAGGAGTCTGAAGTGTTGGAATTGGAGTGGTTGGAAGTGGAGTTGGAAGTGGTCCTATCTGAGGACAGGACCAGAAAGGTTTATTCCATTGCAACAGGGGGCGGGGGGACAATATGTGGAACAGAAAGTGTAGGAGGTGAATTTGTAGAAAGATGAGGTAATTTTATTTGATTACATCAATTTTTTAAAATGAAGCATGTGAAGGAATCATCATCACACAGCAGCTTACTTCCTCTGGAGCGAATTATCCAGTAAAGAGCAAGAAACAGGGTAGCAAGAGAGAAGTTACAGTCTTTTTGCACCATACTTTCTGGACACACATCCTATTACTTTTCCTGTATTCTTTTTGTTAGAAGCAAGTCAAGGTTCACTAGGTTCAGTCAGCACTCCAAGGGAGAGATCATACAAAGACATGAGTACCAGGAGCTGGAGGTCATCAGGAGACATTTTAGAGAATTCTTACTGTATTTGCTTAAAGTAAAGGGGGACGAGAAATGTTTGTGGGGTTGGAGAATAATGGAAAACTTTGAAACAGTACTCTACAAAGAAGAAATGTGGAAACATCAGTAAATTTAATCTCCAACACCTGTTTGGATTTGGGTGCATGAAGGCAATTTTAGTGCCATTTGGTTAGAATAGTCTATTATCCTTAGGAATTGCTCTGAGAAGGATGGTTGGGGTGGTGGTTGGGCATTTCCAACACAAGAGATGCCCAACCACTCGTGGGTTTCATTTCTTTGAGATTAATTTGGGATGAAGAATAAGTCCTTTCTCTCTTTGCTGAGTTTTCTTTGGGAGGGCATGGACTAGGTAGAGAATCTTGAAATAAGAAAAGGTACCTTAAATAAGACTATTGGATTTAGACAAGGAAAACATGATAAAACATTGTATATCTTGCTGTCTGGTTAAGTTTGTCAGTGGCCTCTTAAAAATGAAAATTTTCAGAATGCATTTGTATAAAGGACCTTTTTACTGCTATTCTGGGTACAAAAAGTAGGGTAAAAATCTACAACACACACATGCATGTGCATGCACATGTGGAGAGATTGTTTTTAGTATAAGTTCTTCCCTTTTTCCTTGCAGTATCAGAAACCTACAAGTTTAAGTCCAATTTATGGCCACCCAGCTATAGACTACATTTCCTAACCTCCCTTAGATTAGATAAAGCTATATACTACATTCTGGATCATGGCATGTGAAAGGAAGTTTTGTGTGAAAACTTACCAAAGGCTACAACCTGTAAAAATAAATTTGTTCACCACTGGTGATGGTTAGTTTTATGTGTCAATTTGACCACAGGATGCCCAGGCATTTGATCAAATATTATTTTGGATGAGTCTGTGATGGCATTTCTAGATGAGAATAACATTTGAATTGGAAGACTGAGTAAAGCAAAATAGCCTTCGCTAGTGTAGTCAGGCCCTGTCCAATCAATTGAAGGCCTGAAGAGAACAAAAAGGGCCCTCCTAAGAATGATGAAAGACTTCTTCTACGTGGCTACTTGAGCTGGAGAATCAGTCTTCTCCTGAACTTAGACTAAAGTTTATTTTGCTCTCCTGGTTCTCAGGATTTTGGACACAGACTGGGACAACACCATCAACTCTCCTTGATCTCTAGCTTGCTGACTGAAGATCTTGGGACTTCTCAACCTCCGTAATTGCATAAACCAATTCCTTATAGTAAATCTCTTTATATATGCATATATGTATATGTGCGTGTATGTGTGTGTGTGTGTTTGTGGGTGTGCTTATAAGAGTTTCTACTAAGACCTCCTAATAAGTTTTATCTGGAGAACCCAGATCAATACAGATTTTGATACCAGAAGTGGGGTGCTACTGTAACAAATATTTAAAAATGTTGAAGCAGCTTTGGAACTCGGTAATGGGTAGAGGCTGGAAGAGTTTTGAGGTGCATGCTAGAAATATGGACATTAAGGGTGATTCTGGTGAGGTCTCAGAGGGAAATGTGGAATATATTATTTTACAGTTGATGCTAAAATGAGTTAAGACTTTTGGGGCTTTTGGGGTGGAATGATTATATTTTGTATGTGAGAAGTACACAAATTTTGGGAGCCAAAGGAGAATGCTATGGAATGAATTATGTCATCCCCAAATTCATATGCTGGAGTCCAATAGGATGCTATTTGGAAGTGGAGCTTTTGGAATATAAATAGGTTTACATGAGGTCATGAAGGTGGTACCTTCATGATTGGAGTAGTGCCCTTATAAGAAGAGATACCAGATAGCTTACTTGCTCCCCTCCTCCCCTTTTCCTCCCTCCCTCCCTGAAATGTGAGGGCACAGTGAGAAGGAAGGCTACCTGCAAGTCAGGAAGAGAAACCTCAACAGATCCTGAGCGTGCTGGCACCCTGATCTCAGACTTCAAGTCCTCAGAACTGTGAGAGAATAAATTTCTACTGTTTAGGCCACCCAGTCTATAGTATTTTGTTATAGCAGCCTGAGCAGACTAAGATACCATCCACTTCTTTTTCCATCCTCAGCTCATACTAAAACATAGATTTTATAGTGTGAGATAGTTGTAGTCATGTAGATAAAAACATTAACCTAGGACACAGCAAAACAGCAGGATAGATGGAATCTGTGTTTCTGCATGACCTCATAAAGCAGAACTACTCTGGTAGTCCTCCATCTGAGGCAGTTATATGAAAGAGAATAATTAGCTTTCATTTCTGCTTGAAGAACTATATTGTTTGGTCTCTTAGCTAAAGTAGTACTTAGTTAAGGTACGCTATCTACCATATAATTATTATTTATTGCAATAAATGTAATTGAAAATTCAGATACATCATTGTATTATATTTCTACTACCATTTAAATAATGATAATCACTTGTAGCTTATGTATATTTCAACTTTTTCTTAAGTTTATGAATCTTACACTTAGAGAGAATTTTCAATGGTGAATTATTGGTGAGTTTCCCATACAGTATTTGGGAGATTGAGGGCTAGATTTGGTGCACCCCTGGAGCTTGGTGTCAGTGTTAGAAAATTGTGCCTAGGCAATTAGAATTAATAAAAAATTGAAACTATTACCTTCAGAAATAACATTCTAAAATATGATTTGTGAATGTATTACTGATGAGAATTTGGTTTCTCTGAAATTGTATTAAGAACACTAAAATGTGACTAGTGAATTTATGACCTAATTAATTATTTTGTTCCACCAATAGAACTTTAGTGCTTAAATGGGATATAAATATTTTAAAAAGAACAATATCATGAATTTGTCTGTTTTCCCTACAGTCCTGAAGAAAGGTAGGTCATAATGCCACCCGGTATAGGCAAAAATATCAGGCGTTATTGGGTAAATTTATAATCAGAGGAAAAATGAGATGAATCAATCATGCAGTTCACCACACTCTTTTTTTTTTCCCGTAGAGAAGTATGCAAGGGTGAAGGTACAACAAGAAATTGTAAAGGACACTGTGATCCAGGAAATGGGCCCTGTCATCTTCTTACTCCAATTTTTTATAGGACTATAGTGAGACTGCCCTTGAGAATGTTTGGAAAGGGGTGGAGAAGTAGACAGATTAGGCACCAGCTGCTCAGGAGCATGTTTCATCTCAAAACCTGGAGCACTATTTGCTCAAAAGAGTTGATTATACAGCAATGGTAACACCTGGAGGCCTGGGGGACTGCCATCTTTGCAGTCCATTCCACTAGGGAAAGGGGAAGTCACAGCTCCCAGCTAGCTCATTGCCAGGACACTCAAAGATATCTCTGTTGTGATTTTATGTTGTGCACTAAATATTTGTCTCCACAATTGCCTAGGATAGAGGGTATAGGGCTTTTCAGTGCTTTAGACTATCATAGCTTGAGGACACTGCTGCTTTCGGTTATCTATCTCTCTTCAATCTGATTCTTAAAAATAGAAGGCAGTGATCTGATATTGCCACTTACCTTCTTCCTCAACAAAGTATTCCAATTCTTCTGGAATCTATGTTTTGGTATAAGACAAGTACTTGCAATTCAGGCTTCTCAGATTTTTATACTTTAGAGAGCTTGGAATCACTCCAATTTGTTTTTTTTTTTTAATAAATGAGATCACACTACATATACTTTACTTCCACTTGCTTTATCCATATATCCATTCTGCATCCCTTCAGATTAGTAAACACAGGTCCATGTTATTCTTTAGTGAATATAAAAAATTCCATTGATTATACAGTATCTTTTTTTTTTACCTTGAAGCTCTTATTTATTTTTCTTTAATTTCAGAATATTATGGGGGTACAAATGCTTTGGTTACATAAACTGCCTTTGCACTGCCCAAATCAGAGCTACAAGTGTGCCCATCCCCCAGACAGTGTGCACTGTACCCATTAGGCATGAATTTACCCATCTCCTCCTCCCCCCTCCCACCTGCTGGATTTCCGATGAATGTTATTTCCATATGTGCACATAAGTGTTGATTGATTAGTTCCAATTTAATCGTGAATACATGTGGTGTTTCTTCTTCCATTCTTGTGATAATTCACTTAGAAGAATGGCATCCAGCTCCATCCAGGGTTATACAAGAGGTAGGTCAACATTTTGTTATGGCTGAGTAGTACTCCATGGTATACATATACCACATTTTATTAATCCACACATGTATTGATGGGCACTTGGGTTGTTTCCACATCTTTCCCATTGTGAATCGTGCTGCTATAAACATTCGAGTGCAGATGTCTTTATTATAGAACGTCTTTTTTTCCTTTGGGTAGATGCCTAGTAGTGGGATTGCTGGATCAAATGGTAGGTCTACTTTTAGTTTTTTGAAGTATCTCTGTATTACTTTCCATAGAGGTTGTACTAGTTTGCAGTCCCACAAGCAGCGTATGAGTGTTCCTATCTCTCTGCATCCATGACAATGTTTGTTGTTTTGGGACCTTTTGATAAAAGCCATTCTCACTGGGATTAAGTGATATCTCATTGTGGTTTTGATTTGCATTTCCCTGATGATTAGAGATGTTGAGCATTTTTTCATGTGTTTCTTGGCCATTAGTCTATCTTCTTTTGAAAAGTTTCTGTTCATGTACTTTGCCCACTTTTTAATGGGGTTGTTTGATTTTTTTCTTGCTAATTTTCCTGAGTTTTATATAGATTCTAGTTACCAGCCCTTTATCAGATGTATAGCATACAAATATTTTCTCCCATTCTGTAGGTTGTCTATTCGCTCTAATAATAGTTTCCTTGGCTGTGCAGAAGCTTTTTAATTTGATCAGGTCCCATTTATTTATTTTTGTTGTTGCTATGATTTCTTTTGGGGTCTCCTTCATAAATTCTTTGCTTGAGCTGATGTCTATAAGAGTTTTTCAAACATCTTCATCTAGAATTCTTATGGTTTCATGCCTTAGGTTTAAGTCTGTTATCCATCATGAGTTGATTTTTGTGAGAGGTGAGAGGTGCAGATCCTGTTTCAGTCTTCTACATGTGGCTATCCAATTTTCCCAGCACCATTTACTTAATAAGTATTCTTTTCCCCGGTGTATGTTTTTTCTACTTTGTCAAAGGTCGGATGGAAATATGAGGACGGTTTTATATTTGGGTTCTCAGTCCTGTTCCATTGGTCTATGTCTCTGTTCTTGTGCCAGTACCATACTTTAAATGTCTATACTACCCAAGGCGATCTACAGATTCAATGCAATCCCTATTAAAATACCAACATCATTTTTCACAGATCTAGAAAAAATAATTCTGCATTTCTTATGTAATCAGAAAAGACACCATATAGCCAAAGCAACCTTAAGGAAAAAGAACAAATTGGGAGGCATCAATTTACCAGACTTCTAGCTATATACTACAAGGCTATAGTAACCAAAACAGCATGATTGTACAGTATCTTAAAGCATATCTTCTATTAATAGGCATTTAGGTTGTTTTAGTCTTTGGTTTTAAAGTGATATATCATTGGGAATTTTTAAAAACACAGTCTTGCAATCTCTTTTCTTTTTCTAGGGAAATTTATATTATATATGTTTTTGTTTTAATATGTCAATTTTGTTTAAATTCTATCATCTAACTTTATGTTGTATTTTCTCTTAGTACTACTTCTTTTATTTACTTACTTTTACCATAGGGTCTGTATTTTCTTTGCTTTATTTTCTATCTTTTATTTTCTTTATAGGAGGTGTTTTTGATGTCAACAATGCTCATAATGTTAAATAAAAATAACATGGACAGTTTTTTTTTAATTTAGCTACATAAGATGGCATCTGTTGATTCCACATTCTGAAATGTGCATACATTGGTACATGTATACATGTACCTGTCAACTTCTATCCTTTAAAACCCAGAATTTTGTTAGGTAAAAGCTAAGGAAATCTGAATAAACTATGGAATTTAGATAATAATAATGTATTCATATTGGTTCATTATTTGTATCAAATATATCATGCTAATATAGGAAGTTAATAATGGAGAAAACTGAGTGTGGTCTATTTTTAAACTCTCTATACTATCTTATTAATCCCTTTTGTAAGTTTAAACTGTTGTGGTGGAGGGTGTTTTAAAATTTTCTCTCACCTTCTATGATAGAATCAAATTTTTTTTGCCAACTTTTGTGTTGCTTATGCCTTTAAAATTCTACTCCCTTTTATACTTTAGCTCTTAAAAGGAGTGCTATTGGTCCAGGTGGGATGTGAGGAATGCTGACATTAAGGAAGAAAATTCAAAAGAGATGAAGGGTACCAAGAGTACACAACTCTGCTAAACCTAGCTGGGATTGGCAGAAAAACATGAATAGAAATAACTCTTCTCCCATGATGAAGTCAGGCTTATGCACAAAAGGATTAAAGAGCTATTATACCAGACACTTGCTGAATCACATCACTTATATAATTGAAATCAACACAGAATTTTTATCCAAGAGTGAAAAATTTATTCCATTTCTAAATATTTAGAGAATAAAGGAGTTGCTGTATAAAGTAAAATAATCTAACCTTCATGAAAAGTGACAGAAGCTTTCAAATGATTTTTCAGGGTTTCTCTGGTGTAAAATGAAAGTTAAAGGTCACTTTCCTGACCAAAAATAAATAAATAAATCAAGATCGGGAAAGATTCAGTGACATTGAACCAAGTGATGGTGCCAACTGCTAAAGTCTCATTTTTAGAATCCATTAGAGGAAACCTTGAAGATTTGATTATATTAAGTGATGAGAGAGAAAGGGGCTTTGGGGCTAATGAAAAAACTATGAAAATGGTTGATTTCTTACACTATAGTTTAAACCTATCTAATAGAGCAATGGGATTTTAAAAAAAAAGTTGACCTCTGGATAAGACTTGAAATATTTTCTATATACACATGTATATATAAGTGGCTGTAAAGTGGCCTACAAAGGAGAAAAGGAATAACCTCCATAAGTGAGTATCATATTTTCTTCAAAAGTATATAAAATCCTATACAGAAGCCCTCAGCCCATTCCACACACCAAAAAATCCCACTTGATCCAGGGCTATCAACCTGTTGGAGCCTCAAACAATTAAACAATTAAACTGTTGCAGTTCAATTTTAACAACCCTGAATGTCTCCATGATTTGCCACAGGAGGAGTGAACAGATTACTACTTTTTCTCAACAATTCTTCTCTCTCTTTCTACTTGACTACCTCCATTACTTTTTGGTCATAAAAAAATATGTCGGTATAATTTCAAAAAATTATCTTGAAATCAAATATCAATACAAATGTACTGAGCAATAATCATTAAAACTAATTTAAGAAAAATGAAATATCACTGATTGCCTTTTTATTTACTAATAGTATTCTCTTCATTTCTTATTTTTATATTCTCTATTTTGTGTATTACTTTGTGTTTGTATTATGTTATTTTTACATAAGTATATTTAAAATATATTTTAACAGTTTCATAAGATTATTCATGGATTTGAATCTCTTGAGCTTATATTTTAGCCTCCAAAAAGAAATCCTTGACTTCTTAATCAATGACTCTTCCACCAGTTGCAAAAATCTGACCATGTCTGATTTTGCTTATTTGGATCTTTTCTTTTCTTGATTAGTTTACCTAGTGATTTATCAATTTTGTTTATTCTTTTGAAGAGCCAACTTTTCATTTTGTTGATCATTTGTATTTTTTAAATTGGTCTCTATTTTATTTAGTTCTGCTATGATCTTTGTTATTTATTTTCTTCTGGTAACTTTGGGTTTGATTTTTTCTTTTTTTTTAAATTTGGAATTGATAGTCTCTTTATTTTATTTTATTGTTTTATTTCAAAATATTACAGGGGTAAGAACCGTTATTTTGCATATATTGTCTTGGCACTGCCTGAGTCAGAGCTACAAGCGTGCTCCTCCCCCAGACAGTGCACACTATATTCATTAGGTGTGAATATACTCATCTCCTCCTCCCCCTCCCACCTGCCCTACACATGATAGGTGTTACTTTCATATGTGCACATAAGTATTGATCAATTAGTATCAATTTGATGGTGAGTATATGTCATGCTTGTTTTTCCATTCTTGTGATACTTCACTTAGGAGGATGGGCTTCTGCACAGCCAAAGAAACTATCACTAGAGCAAATAGACAACCTACAGAATGGGAGAAAATATTTGCATGCTATACATCTGATAAAGGGCTGATAACCAGAATCTAGAAAGAACTCAGGAAAATCAGCAAGAAAAAAAATAAAAAAAACCCATTAAAAAGTGGGCAAAGGACATGAACAAAAACTTTTCAAAAGAAGATAGACTAATGGCCAAGACACATACGAAAAAATGCTCAGCATCTCTAATCATCAGGGAAATGCAAATCAAAACCACAATGAGGTATCACTTAATTCCAGTGAGAATGGCTTTTATCAAAAAGTACCAAAACAACAAACATTGTCATGGATGCAGAGAGATAGGAACACTCATACACTGCTGGTGGGACTGCAAACTAGTACAACCTCTATGGAAAATAATAGAGAGATAACTCAAAGAACTAAAAGTAGAACTACCATTTGATCCAGCAATCCAACTACTAGGCATCTAGCCAAAGGATAAAAACACATTCTATAATAAAGACATCTGCATTCGAATGTTTATAGCAGCACAATTCACAATTGGAAAGATGTGGAAATAACCCAATTTCCCATCAATACATGCGTGGATTAATAAAATGTGGTATATGTATACCATGGAGTACTATTCAGCCACAAAAAACAATGGTTTTTTGTTGTTTTTCTGATTCCTTGAGGTGTAATGTTAGCTTATTCATTTGTGATCATTCTACTTTTTATTTAACAGACGTAGGTATTTAATGCTATAAACTTCTCTCTTAGCACTGCTTTTCTGTGTCCCAGAGTTGTGATATGTTGTGTTTCCATTTTCATTCATGTAACTTTTTTTACATGTTTGTCTTAATTTCTTTGTTGACCCAAATACTCTTCAGGAGCATGTTTAATTTCCATGTATGTGTATAGTGCCTGAAGTTCCTCTTGGTCTTGATTTCTAGTTTTATTCCAGTGTGGTCTGAGAAGATACTTGGTATGATTTCAATTTTTAAAAATTTGTTGAGACTTGTTTTGTGAGCTAACATATGATCAATCTTGGAGAATATTCCATATGGTGAAGAGAGGAATGTATATTCTGCAGTTGTTGGGTAGAATGTTCTATAAATGCCTGCAAGTCCATTTGTTTTGAAGTCTAATGTAAGCTCAATGTTTTTTTGTTGATTTTCTGTCTTGATGATATGTCTAGTGCTGTGGGTGGGGTGTTGAAGTCCCCCACTAATATTATATTCTTATTTATCTCTTTATTTAGGTCTAGTAATATTTGTTTTATGAATCTGGGCACTCCAGTGTTGAGTGTATGTATATTTAAGATTGTAGTACCCTCTTGTTAAATTGATCCCTTTATTATTATATAATTACTTTCTCTGTCTTTTGGTTTTTTATGACTATTTTTGATTTAAAGTCTGTTTTATCTGATATAAGTATAGCTACTCCTGTTTGCTTTTGGTTTCCATTTGCATGAAATATCTTTTTCCACCTATTTAATTTCAATCTCTATGTTTCTTTACAGATAAGGTGAATTTCTTGTAAGCAGCATCAGAAATGATAAAAGGAGACATTAAAACTGATACCACAGAAATAAAAAAAGATTATCAAAGACTATTATGATGAACTGTACACCCACAAACTAAAAAACCTAGAGAAAATGGATAAATTCCTGGAAACATATAACTCTTTTCAATTGAACCAGGAAAAAATAGAAATCCTGAGCCAATAAAGAGTAGAGACATTGAATCAGTAATAAAAATCTCCCAATGAAAGAAAAAGCCCAGAACCAGATGGATTCACAGAAGAATTTTACTAAACATACAAAGAACTAATACAAATCCTCCTGAAACAGTTCCAGAAAAATCGAGGAGGAGGGAACTCTCCCCAACTAATTTTACAAGGCCCGTATCACTCAGATACTAAAGCCAGACAAGGATACAATAAAAAAAAGAAAACTACACACCAATATCCTTGATGAGCATAGACACAAACATCCTCAACAAAATACTAGCAAACTGAATCCAACAGCACATCAAAAAAATAACATACCATGATCAAGTGGGTATTATGCCAGGGATGCAGGGATGGTTCAACATACAAAAATCAGCAAATGATCCATCACATACACAGAATTAAGGACAAAAACCATATGATCATCCCAATAGATGAAAAAAAAAAGTGTTAGATAAAATTCAGCAGCCCTTCCTGATAAAATCTCTCAGCAAACTAGGCATAAAAGGAACATACCTCAAAATAATAAAGGTCGTATACAGCAAAATCACACACAACATCATACGAAAGGGGAAAAGTTGAAAGCATTCCCTCTAAGAACAGGAACAAGACAAGAATATCCAATCATCACTCCTATTCAACATAGTACTGGAAATTCTAGCCGGAGCAGTCAGGCAAGAGAAAGACATGAAAAGCATCCTAATTGGAAAAGAGGAAATCAAATTATCCCGGTTTCCTGTATATCTAGAAAAATTTAAAGACTCCACCAAAAAGCTCATAGATTTGATAAATGAATTCAATAAATTTTTGGGATACAAAATCGATGTACAAAAGTCAGTAGCATTTCTATACACCAATAACAAGCTAGCTGAGAACCAAATCAAGAAGTCAACCCCATCTACAATAGCTATAAAAATCAATCAATTAATCAAATACATAGGAATATATTTAACCAGGGAGGTGAAAGATCTCTACAATGAAAACTACAAAACACTGATGAAATAAATTGTGGATGACACAAACAAATGGAAAACATCCCATGCTCGTGGATTGTATGAATGTGGTAAAGTCATCATTAAAATGACCACACTGCCCAAAGCAATATACAGATTCAATGCAATCCTTATCATAATACCAATTTCATTTTTCACAGTATTAGTAGAAACAATCTTCAGATTTATGTGGAACCAAAAAAGAGTCCAAACAGCCAAAGTAATCCTAAGCATAAAGGACAAAGCTGGACACATCATGTTACTTGACTTCAGATTATACTACAAGGCTATACTAACCAAAACAGCATGGTAGTGGTATAAAAATAGACATATAGATCAATGGAACAGAATAGAGAATCCAGAAATAAAGCCATGTACTTACAGCCAACTGATCTTTGATAAAGTCAACAAGAGCATACACTGGGGAAAGAATACTTTTTCAATAGATAGTGGTGTGAAAATTGGATTGCCACATGAGGAAAAAGAAAACTGGACCCCTATCTCTCACCATATACAAAAATCAGCTCAAGATGCATTTAAAACTTAAATTTAAGACCTGAAACTATAAAAATACTAGAAGAAAACCTAGGGAAATTTCTTCTGGACATTGGTCTAGGTAAAGAATTCGTGACTATGACCTCAAAATTAGGGCAACATAAACAAAAACAAAGACAAATGGGACTTAATTAAACTCAAAAATTTCTGCACGGCTAAAGAAATAATCAACAGAGTGAACAGACAACCTGAACAGTGGGAGAAAATATTTGCAAACTATACATCTGACAAGGGACTAATATCCAGAATCTATAAGGAACTCAAAAACAACTACCACAAAACCAAATAATCCCATTAAAAGGTTGGCTAAGGACATGAATAGATATTTTTCAAAAGACAACATACAAATGGTCAACAAGCTTATGAAAAAAATGGTCATCATCACTAATCGTCAGAGAAATGCAAATTAAAGCTACAATGAGATATCGTGTTACACCAGTCAGAATTTCTGTTAATAAAAAGAGAAAAATTAACAGATTTTGGCAAGGATGTGTAGAAGAAGGAATGCTCATGCACTTTTGATGGGAAAGTAAATTAGTATAACCTGTATGGAAAACGGTATACAGATTTCTCTAACAGCTAAAAGTAGAAAGGCTCTGTGATCTAATAATCCCACTTCTGGGTATCTATCCAAAGGAAAAGTACTCACTATATCAAAATATACCTGCACTTGTATGTTTATTGCACCACTATTCATGATAGCAATGTCATGGAATCAACCTAAGTGTCCATCAACAGATGATTGGATAAAGAAAATGTGATAAGGATATGCAATGAAATTCTATTCAGCCATAAAAAGAATGAGATCATGTTATTTGCAGCAGCATGGATAGAACTCAAGTCCATTATCTTAAGTGGAACAATTCAGACACAGAAAGACAAATATCACACTTATAAGTGGGAGCTAAACAATGTGTACACATGGAAGAAGAGAGTGGAATGATAGACAATAAAGACTCAGAAGGGAAGTGTGGGGGGATAGGAAGAGGGTGAATGATGAAAAATTACTTAATGATACAATGTATATTATTCTGGTGATGGATACACACGCACTGACTTCACCACTATGCAATATATCCATGCAACAAATTTACACTTGTACCCCATACATTTATACAAATATTAATTAAAAATATAACCATGATATTTGGGGAGGAACTTTTAAAATTGTAGCATAAATTCCATAGAAATTTCATAGTTATTTATTTCCAAAAAGTCAATTTTTTTCATAATAACTAGTCAATATCAGTTGTAAGGCTATCTGAAGTATTCTCATTTCTTGATTACATTCAGAAACAGGAACAAAAATTTTAATCTAAGTTAAAAATGTCAGGGTAGTAAGAGGCATAAAACTCAATGCTTTTCAGGGGGGGCTATATCACTAGTCATTATTTTCAATTTCTTCAAGTTTTTTGTTTATTGTGATTAACTATGTAACATAATGTTAGCCATTTTAACCATGGTTAAATGTATAATTTAGTGATATTAATGACATTCACCATGTTGTACAACCATTACCACTATCAATGTTCCAAACCTTTTCATCAACTCAAATAGAAACTCTGTAACCATTAAGGTATAACTCCCTATTCACTCCTCTCCAGGACCTGGTAACCTCTAATTTATTAATACCTCCTGTTTCTTTGAAGTGCCTTTTCTAGATATTCCGTGTGAGTGGAATCATATAATATTTGTCCTTTTGTGTCTGGTTATTTCCTCTAGCATAATGTTTTCAAGCTTTATCAATATTGTAACATGTATCAGAACTTCATCCTTTTTATGGATACGTAATATTCCATTGCATATATATAACACATTTAACTACAATTTTTGAAGACAAAATCCTAGATTTGTACAATATAGAAATTCATTCTGTTGGAATGAAAGTCAGTGATAAATAATAAAGATGTATATTTTTATTGTAATCAGTTATCTTGCCTTTTCTTAAAGGCAAGAAAATTATAAACTAAAGAAGTCCAGATAATTAAATATCATTTCTAGATTTTCACAATTATTTTAATGTTACTTTGCTTTTTCAGTATGCAGTTTCTCTTGAAGCGTAAAACATAGTAACTCCGTGAGATTAAATAGAACAAGAAAAGCTATATACCTCCTCCCTAAGTTTAAGCTTTCTATGATAAAGACAAATATTTGTGTCATATACATAACCGTTACACCTGACAAGACTATACAGCCTTCTACTCAAGATAGATAATAAACTTTCAAAAAGTCTGTCATTGTATATAGCCCAGTGTATCAACTAAACTGAGAGAATTTCTGCACAGAGAATATACTTCTAGGATTAGTAGTGGATTGTGTGAAGGTGCCAGTTGTTTTGACTATAATAAGTTTCATACAAAGAATATATTTTATTCCAAAAACACAGTTTTAGTGAGATATTTGAAGCATAGTATATATTTCCCAATGACATAATGTTTGAAAAATCAATTGGGTTCTCTATCAATCCTGTTAGTTGATATATAGCTAAATCTGAAAACTCCTGATTTTGTGCTATTGAAATTGCTGTTAATTTTTTTTTCTTTTTTGGTCCAGAAGGTATTCTTATTGGTGATTTCAGAAACAACTTTCTTTCCATTTATTCCATCCGGGACTTCAGTATTTCTTGCTACCACCATCCATATCTTATTCTTGAAAGAAAGAGCTCCTATCACCTAAGATTATCAGGGGTTTAGTGGCAGGTTAGAAGTA
Source organism: Daubentonia madagascariensis (assembly GCA_023783475.1). Lineage (NCBI taxonomy): Eukaryota > Metazoa > Chordata > Mammalia > Primates > Daubentoniidae > Daubentonia > Daubentonia madagascariensis. Next base: position 41,926,915 of record JAKFHU010002080.1, on the reverse strand, counting down.
GAAATGTTGACCAAAGTTAGATATTTTCTCAATTTAATTCAAGAAAATATAACAAATGTCATTAATATGCATTCTACTGTGCTAGGAGGTATAGAGACTATAAAGACAAATGAGACACAGTCCCTGACCTCAAGGAGCTTGTGGGGGAGCACCCAAGTAATTAGGATTCCTCTGATAAAAGATCTGGAAAGCATCATATACAAGTGTTAAATAAAAACATATGAATGGAGATGTTGAGTTGATCTATTTGAGGAATCATGAAACATGCACAAAGCAGGCAACAGTAGAGAGGGACCTTGAGTGATCTAGGGACTTTTACAAATCAGAGTTGGGAGTCTGGCGCTCATGGGCAGCAACTTTGTTTCAGTAGTTGTATATATCAAGTTTTGAAGTAAGGGGCAGCATTTCAGTTCCTAATTCTAGAATATGTTAGAGAATTAAAGATGAAAATTAGAAAGGGAGAGCATCGTCTGTTTGCATGCTGTCCTACCTACATTTGAGAATATTACAGGCCTGTGCACATTATTTTACTAAGAAATTAAAGCCAGGTTGGGAAGGAAAAACTTTGTTGTCTGTACCCGAACTTGAATTTAATTGAATTCAAAATTTTAAATTAACAGTGGAATAAATATTTATTTTAACTTTGATATCTTTAATAAAGCTCTTATATATTTTTCATTAAATATTACATAAGGAATTCCTATTACAGAAAAATTAAAGAATACTCATTAAAAAAGAAGAAATCATTCCAAATCAAAATCTCAGTAAAATATGTCAATGTAAGAACAGCCAATCGATCTTCTTTCACTAAATAATAGGACTTTCCACAGAAAAGTAAGATAATAAAAAATAATTTATTAGCATTCAAGCTGGAGGAGAGGGCAAACATTACTCTATAAACTTTGAGCAATTTTGGTGAGCTATATTGCAGATGAGACTTTTAAGAAATAGTCTCCAGGTACTAAAGCCTGGCATCTTTTGGGGGCAGTAAGTAAAACTCATAGAAAAACACCACAAGTAATCTTAATCTGAAGTGATGAAGGCCCAAGGAGAAGGTAGATGACCGAAGAGGTGTAGATTGTATTAATGTTGAGTAGGCTGATACAATAGATCCCAAAATTCCAGTATCTTAAAAAAAAACTGGTTTATTTCTTTCTCATCTAATAGTCCTGGCTGTTATTCAGGTTGATAACTGATTTTTCTCTATGCAGACATACAGGGCAGACTGGTCTTCAACTCTGTCATCTTCAACATGTGGATTCCAAGGTCACCGGGGGTATTATCATCAGCCAGAGTCGGGAGTGGAGAGCGTGGAGGTTGCTCATGGGAGGTTTATATGAGGCAATCTTGGGAATTGTACACATCATTTCTTTTTACAACCCATTCATTTAGAACAACCATGTGTTCATACACAATTGCAAGGGAGGCAAGGCTGAGAACTGCAGGCTTGCTGTGTCCCCACAAAGAGGCAACAGATATATGTTTATTTGATTGTGTGTTAGCTGTTTGGTGGACAACTTGCTATCTCTGTCACAAAGATTATTGTACTTTTGGTACTATTTGCTATTTAATTACAGCAAACTGACAAAAATCTCTGGGTGGACTTAGTATTTACTTTATATTGCGTAATTGCAACAAATGAACATTATTAGTCAAATAAAAATTTTAAAAAATAAAAGAGGTTAAAATTACCTTAAATATCATGATCCACAGTACACCCACTGTTAATATTTGTATAAATGTATACATGTCCTTTTAGATTATCTCTCTGTCATCCATCCGTTTATTTACTTAATAATGTTCCATTGAATTTTTAAAAGATTTTAGTTGTCAAAAATGAAGCCAAATCTTGTTATTGTAAGCGGAAATCAATTTATTTTAAGATATAGCTCACAGCCTCACTGGGAATGCTGGAATACCAGGTTTTGATGTTACCACGACAGGAACAATCAGCCAGGAAAACTGCCCTATTACATGGTGGGGATGTTCTTTTAGAAATTTTCCTGTTATCAGCGTCTCTTGCTCCATACCCATGATGGTAGGGGGACTGGATGCCAAATTGCTATCATAGCTGCTTCAGAAGAACCAGATCCCTCTGTCTCCATGCTTGCCAGAATATGGCAACTCCCCTCATGTTGAGAGTATCTCATGGAATTCACTCTGCACCCAAATCTTGCATAGGCACATAGGATTTTTCCAAACTAAGTCATATACCTATATCTTGCAATAAAGAACATAGGATTTTGCATGAGATTTTAAGCCTTTGTAGCACACAGAAGGCAAATTAGTTGTTGAAATAATAGTGGAGTGAGCCAATTTAAAATATTTGCCAATGAAATTTGTCTCAAATATTTGTTTCTTACTGGTTATTTAAAAAGCTATTGCTATTGTATTTTTAGCCAGTCATCTATTAAACTGTATAACCATTCCAAGAGTTTTTCAGTTTATTTTTGTATGCTTTCCAGAGAAGGAATCATATCTACAATAATGATATTTTTATCTTCCTTTCTAATGTTTATACCCTTTTTTATATCTTTGCCTATGGCATTGACTATTTTACCAAAGTAAGTCTAAATAATATATGCTGTTTCAGGACTTCTCTAAACAAAATAGATAAATACTTGATGACACTTGTAGGCATAAAACTTATTTTAAGTAGATATTTGACAATAGGAAAATATTATTGGAAATGTTTTGCTGACTTTGTTTGCTTAGGGAATTATCTTTATGGTACATACAAGAGAAAACTAGTAGTTCCAGGATTCCAGCATAAAACTGCCATGAAATTAGACTAATTTATGCAAAAATAACTTTTATTATAATAAAATTAGTTCAAAAGTAAATTAATAAAGAGAAGAAAATAAAATCACCAATGACGCTATTGTTCAGGATGATCTGATAACTATCTATGTATCTTTATACACCTTCTCCACTTCCATAAATGTATATACACACACATTTTAAAAATTGGGCTATATGATCATTTTGAAAATGCTATTTAATAATAAATCCAAAGTATTTTTTGTGTCAATGAATTGATGTCATTCCATTGCACAATTTGATATAGTTTATTTACTCCAGTGAAGCTTAAACCCCAAACAAGATCTTGTGGGATAACTGATTTCCCCCACATCTAATCTATTTTTGTATTCTATTCTACATTTTTTAAAATCTTAACTGAGATTATTAGGTTTAATAATCTTCAGGTTTGAAGCCCTTTAAAGGATGAAATTCTATTTCATTTTAGAGTATTACCAAGCATTTTATTATGGATCAAATAAATAGCATTTTAAATCAGCATATGTCTATATTTTGTCTTGTAGACTGATTAGCAAGTAAGTACAATTTCTTTCCTTTATTTTGAATTTCACTGACTTACAAGTAGAATGGCTAAACTAAATAATAAATTTTAAATTTATTCAGTCTGTAGAAGAGTAATGATACACAAAGGAAAGATTAATCAGAATAAGAACAGATGTCAAAAAAATTGTACTGGACTCCCAGAGCTTATAACTTCTACAGAAGCTTGTGTAATTTTTCTATTATTATATTAAAGTTTTATTATGTATCAATTAACGTTTGTCAGAAAATGTGAGTTAATAATAAGTCCACTCATGTTTTAAAGGTGTTAGAGAATATTGAGGCAATTCCAGTTGTAACCCAAAGTTATGAGTCAAGTTGAGTAGTCAAGACTGGCCAATCTAAAGAACTTTCAGCCGCAAAAGTAGAAATTGTTTGTGTGTGTGTGTCAAATATATCAGCAATTGTCGACGTATTTTGAACCAAAAGTTTTAACTGTCCCTCTTCAAGGCCAACAAAAATTTCTATTTGCATTAACTTTGTCATAAACACTCAGGGTAGATGGTATTAAATAGAACTTAAAAACATTTCAGTCCTATGTATAGTTTATATTAATAGAAGGCTTTGAAATACAATTGTTTAAAAAACAAAAGTTATACATGTTAGAAACTTTAGAAATGTAGATAAGTAAAATAAGTAAAAATCATCCCAGTCTTACCATACAATATAAGCATTTCAGAGTTTTGCCTTACAGGTATACCCACACAATGAAAACATAATAAATATATTGTTTTTAGTATATTATTTTCACTTAATTTTAAATATATTTCCATGTTATTAAATTTCTTTGTGATTTTAACAATTACACAGTAATTTATTTTGTAGTTTTTTATTTTGTAATATTTTTCTCAAAAGTTTTGTTTTTATAAAGAAAAATATATGAAAGTCCTTGTGACTAAATCTTTGTGTATGTTTTAAGTTATTTTCTTACAATAGATTCCTAGAATTTGTTTTATAGAAAGTAATCTAATTAAATTTTCCATTTAAAATTTTATTTAAAACTTAATTTCACACAGATTGTATTTCTTTGATACAATGTAATTAAATTAGAAGTTAATAACAAAAAGACAAAAACCCCCATATGTTTGAAAATTAAGAAGTTAAACACAAAAGTACCTGAACTCCAGCTAAGATATAAAGCCTGTAGAAAATTTTATATCTTCCCTTTCTAGAAATAAGTTTGGAAATTGAGTAAATTAATAAGTAGCAGTTAAACATGTATTATATGATTTCAATTTCATATAGTCATTAAAAAGTACAGACATATATAAAGTTGAGTTTGAAAACCTCTGGACAGTCAGAGGCTAAATGAAGACAGATGAATATTGTAACAGTAAATCTAACTTTTTGGAAAACCACCAGTGTGCCTGGTTTCACTGATCTAGGAAAAATATATTTCAGAAATTTAGGCAGGAATCAAGTCATGTATTTCAGCTGAATGGGGCCATTCTGTAGTATATCCATGATATGCTTTGGAAATTATATTGAAGTTTCACTCTACCAACGAAACTAAATAAATACACTTTTTTAGGAGTCTTGACTTTGGAATATTAAAACAATTTCACTTACACTGAATTTTTAATACAGTGGCTGTATCTAACAACCTTAGAAAAAGAGATCAGACTTTTGAATTCAAATGACCCAATTTGATGAAAGGCTATTTTAAAAGTCTACACCAGCACTAACACTAGTGCTTTAAGGACTTGAAAAACTGACAAATAAAAGCAAGCATAGCTCCTTTTTAAAATTTTAACTTAATTATGTTTTCGATTGACAAATAATAATTGTATAATCCCACTTCTGAACATGTATCTAAAGAAATTGAAACCAGTATATTGAACAGATATCTGTACTCCCATCTTCATTGCAGCATTATTCACAATAGCAAGCATAGCTCTTCAATGATATGGTTTACTTGTGGTTGTATAGATCTGGACAAATATTAATTCAGCTGTAGCAGTACCATTTAAATTTAATTTTGCTATGTTTTTCCTGTAATGAGGTTGAAAGAAAAACATAAAGGAATAGTAATATTTATATAAAAATGGATAAACATGATTTCCACAAGGCAGGAAAGGTAATTCATTATGAACTAGCTATTTATTTCATCTGCTCTCACTCATTCATTCATCCATTCATTCATTTGTTCTTTTATAATTATTGTACATTCTGTATTCCAGCCACTGAATTAGCCCCTGGAGATGAAGAGTCTAATATGAAGGTCAATATGAAGAAGATGTTGTATTTTGGAAGAGACAGAGATGTTGATTTTTATGATAGTATAATATGCTATGTTGTATGGGTGCTGTACACGGGAAGGAGTGGCAGTTTTCTTTAGTATTTTAGAGCTTCAGCTCTCAAATCAGACTGTATTGATTCAAAGCCTGCACTCTATCTCACCAGCTAGGTGGCCTTGGAGAAGTGTTTAACTCTTCTGCTCCAGTTTCCTCATTTGTTAAATGTTTAACATGCTAACAGTACCGACATTATAGAAGTTGTTTTGAGGAGTCAGTGAGGTAATACCTGTCTCTATAATAGTGTGAGACACATAATTATACATTAATGTTAACTATTGTTATTGCTGCTGTTGTTATTAACCAATATTTGTGCTAGAAGGTCAAAGAGAGAGGTGTGACTAATGCCAGATGGGAAGAAAAGGGGATCATTAAGCAGAGAAGGGAGGGAGAGGCACTTCAAATGGGAGGTGGAGGGAAAATAGTGCAGGGCAGTGAGGCGTGAAAAGGCAGGGCTAATTCAGAGAACAGTGACTTTTTATATTAAGCTTGATGTGTAATGGTGAGAAAACTGAACCTTATCTTGGAGACTTTTAAACCTTTTAAGAAAAAATGTAGCATGATTAGATATGGATATCAGAAAGAAGGTGTGATAAATGATGTGGAAAATGAATCTTACAGTGGGCAGATGGGATTAGAGAGAGTTATGAGACACACTCCAATTGCCCAGGTGAGAAACTGAAGACGTATATTAAAGCTTCAACATTAAAGATGTAGACCAGGGCACATGTCTACAAATTATGACACACATGTGATGAAAAGGTGAGATTTAAAGCTGATGCTCAGATTTCTAGTTTGTTCAACTGAGTAGATGACAATGCTATTAGCCAAAATAGGGAACATAATGATGTTAATTCCAATATTTAATATTTATTTAGTTCTTAATTTGTGTTAGGCTCTGCTCCAAACACTTGTAATGTATTAACTCATTTAATCCTCACAACAATGCTAAATATAATATTATTATTTCAATTTTACAGATAGGAAAACTATAGGATATGGGGAACAAATAACTTTACCGAGGTCACATAGCTAGTGACCAATAGAGTGGAATTCCAAATGTAGTTGAATAGTTGCCTTTGAGTCTCATGCTATACAGCTTTGCTACTCAGGAGAGGAACATACTTGAAGAGGGAATTGGGAAGTATGAAGATAGATAAGGCTTAGCCTTGGGAAAGGACTCAAAATGAAGACATTGGTATTCTTGCTTTTGTTTTTCATTTTAGAAACGGGGTTTCACTAATGTTGCCTAGACTGCATCACCCGAACTCCTGAGCTCAGCAGATCCTCCCACCTCAGCTCCTCGAGTTGTAGGGACTACGCACCACCGTGCAAGTTCGGACTTTGTTATTCTTTTGATAACATTCTATGCATTTAATGTAAACACAGCACCATTTTAGTTCATCATTTTAATAATTAATTGACTTAACTGTGTCTTCATTTTATATATATAAATAAATATAAATTAAATATTTACATACACATACACACATACATATATATTACTTTCAACCAATGGACTAGTAACCTCATCAAAAATAATGTGGGCTTAGTCTGGAATGATTTATAAATATATACTTGCTCCCCATGGTTAGTTATACTTTTCATTTAAAATGTTCCTACTATCTATTATGCTGAGCTTTGCTTTATCTTCTTATGAGCACAGACTCTTTTTTTTTATATTTCCCAGACATATAGCTAATTAGATATTTATTTATGTGTGTGGATCAGGGTGATGGAAACTAAATACAATCATAGGTCTCAAGACACCAATAAGAATCCTCTCGAAATTCTATGTTGGCTTAATATTATATGTTTGTGTTAACTGGATAGCTTTTATCTATATTAATAAACTCTTAAATATACTAATGAACAACTCTGCCTCTATATTATTTGATTCTACTATCAAGGAACTCATTTATTACATATATCAAACTGTAAAATATTAGTATCCCATTTTACTTAATAAACGACTGCATATATTGAAATAAACTCAAAGACTATGTGAATTTATAGGTCTGATGGGAACCTATAACCCTTTTCTGGTTATATAGATTCCACAAGCTTTAATTCAGTGATTACACATTTCTTCCTGGATGATACACAAATCTAGGACATCACAACCTGAACACAGCCTTGAAATAAATGAATGGTTTTCTCAGATGACATGAGGGGGCAATAAAACATATGAATATCTATTATTGGTTTCAAATTATAATGCTCAAAATGTTTATTACCAAATTGTTTTTTCAAAGTAGGATTGATAAAATAAGGATACAAGTTTTAAATTGCCTATATACCAAACCAAACTGCAAATGCATTCATTTATTAACACTCTTCTTGAATCTGTAGATTGGCAATTTTATAGATCCTCAGCTTTCTCTCTTATTCTCTAGAGAAATAATGTCAAACCTTCTCTATTCTCTCAAATCTTCTGTGAAACCAGGGCCCAGCTCATCATCAGATGATGATTTCACTTCATAGGTTTTAGAGAAAATGAGAATCATAGATAGAAATTACCTTACCTTCCTTCTTTCCTCTCACTACAATTCAAGAAGTGTCTTTCTTCCTAGGGCCATTCTCTGAGGTGGCATTTCCTATCTCCTCCCTCAGGAATGTACTCCACCAATAGCCTCTCTTTCTTCTACCCTCATTGTCTCCCTTCCTAGTGACCCATTTCTAACATTTAAACATCTGGAGTATCCCCAAGGATATTAATTTTCCAGGACTGCCATAACAAAGTATCACAAACTGGGTGACTTAAACAACAGAACCTTATCATCTCACAGTTCTGGATTGCCTCTTCCTAGCTTCTGGCGGTTTGCTGGCGATCTTTGGTGTTCCTTGGCTTGCAGACACATAACTTCCATCTCTGCTTTGGTGTCACATGGTGTTCTCCCCATGTCTCTGCCTTCACATGGTCATATTCTTATAAGGACACAAGTCATATTGGATTAGGGGCTTACCTTACCCCAGTATGACCTCATCTTAACTAATTACTTCTGCAATGACCTTATTTCTAAATGAAGTCACTTTGTGAGGTACTAAGGGTTAAGATTTCAACCTATCTGTTTTTGGGGGGTAGGCACCATTCAACTCATAATGCCATCTTAATAAAATAAAAAACTAAATTAAAATTTAAAACATTCTTTAACCAGACTTCCCATTTCAGTTACTATTTTTATCTTTTTGCTCCTTTAAAATGACACTTTTGAAGGTTTTGTCAAAAATTTCTGCCTTTACTTCCTCACCCATTCATGTAGTTTTCATCATGCTCATAAAGAAAATTAGCTTTTCTTTGTGTGTATATGTGCATATAATTTGCCCTGATTATGCAAAAATAACACTCAACTTGATAGTCTATTTCTCAGTGGCAATTAATAAATTAATATTTTAATTTTATAGAAAACATTAAGCTATCATGTATTCAGCATCCATTGTTTCAGATATACTGATAAATATATCATCTCATTTTATTCTCACTATTTTAAAGGTGAAAGATAAAAGTAAATTTTAAGTTCTTAGCTTTGTTCATGTGAGAGTCTCCACTGGGAAATGTAGTCTTCCTTGATTTTCTGATAACATTCAGTCTCAGAAAACTCATAAGCTTATGATGCAGATTGATAAAAGTGTGGTAAATTCACCCTTTGAAGCTTCATGGAAGACAGCCAGCTGCTCTTCTCCTGGAATCAATGTGCTTTATTTTTATAATGTGATATATATACAAACATACTAATATTCAGTTTATTCAGGCCACCATTATATTCACTTACACAGGTTGAGCATCCCTAATCTGAAAAGCTGAAATCTGAAATACTCCAATGAGCATTTCCTTTGACCATGAGATTTGAGTGTCATGTTGATGCTCAACACATCTTTGGATTTTGAAATTTCAGGTTAGGGATGCTCACCCTGTCCTATGGCATCAGTCTTTTAAATGTCCTTGCCTCTAGCCTTGCCCTTTTCCAGTCAATACAACAATAAACAAATACAAGAAAACATTCTCACTCTGTCTAATAATAAAAGAAGTATAGAATAGAATACATTAAAAAAAATCTTGTATCATATTGTCATAGATAGAAAGTATTGATAATGTTCAGTCTTGGCAAGATTTTACATCCGGTTAGTTTAAATGTTGATGACCTGGAGGATAATTTGAAAAATCACAAAACCAGTCTAACTGGTTTTCTATTTGGCAGTGAATACTGCCAAACAATCCTATCAATGGATATTTTCTAAGATAAAAGTTTTATAACCTCTTATCATTTCTGAAAGCCCCACATCAATCCCTCTTCAACTCTCAGGAAATTACCAGTGAGAAAACGAAGCAACTAAACAGTAACTTTCTGATTTTCTCACTCCAAACCATGCTTCTACTGGCATCAGGACTTATACCTTCTGTCTCTTCCTCTCTTACCATGAAAGAATTGTCTTTACTACTCCTAAAGGTCAAAACTTCTTTTGTTTCTTGTTCCCTATTCTCAGTTTGACAGGAACTTCTTTTGCTGTTTCCTTTTATTTTTTCCTTAATCACTAATGCCCCTCTCTAAAGGGTTATTTTCCACATAAATATGCTCTACATCTCCTGTCTTTTATTTTAAACTCAATTTGTGTCTTTATTATCTCACAGTCCACATTCCCCTTTGTTGGTTCTTCTTTATAACAACACTTCTTGAAAAATTATACACATTTACAATCTGCCTTTTTTTACCTTCAACTCTTTGAAATTTTTTCCCAGATTTATTCAACTACAATCACCAAATAAAAATTTTATTTATTTAGGGGGTACAATGTGATGTTTTGACATATGTGTGTATTGTGCAATGATTACCATAATCAAGCTAATTAACATATCCATTACCTACATAGCTATCTTTTATTTTTGGGTGTGGTGAGAAAATTTATGATCTACTCTCTTAAGAAATTTCAAGTATACAATGTAGTATTATTAATTATAGCCACTATGCTTTAGATCTCCAAAAATTATCATTCTGCTTAATTGAAAGTTTGTACCCTTTAACCAACATGTCCTCATTCCCTCCACCCCCCAATTCTTGGAAACCCACTGTTCTTGTCTCTGCTTCAATGAGTTCACCTTTTTTTAGATTCCATATATAACTGAGATCATACAGTATTTGTCTTTCTGTGCATGACTTATTTGATGTGGCATAATATCCTCCAGCTTCATTGATGTTCTTACAAATCACAGGATTTCCTTCCTTTTTAAGACTGAATAAAATTCTATTGTGTGTGTGTGTGTGTACCTTTTTTCTCATGATTGCTTTGACTTTTTGGAGTCTTCGAGGTTTCCATAGGAATTTTGTGAGTGTGTATGGGTGTGTGTGTGTGTGTGTGTGTGTGTAAAATATGAAAATAATTTTCTCCATCTATTCCCCTTTGATGGATGATTGGGTCAATTCCGTGTCTTGGCTATTCTGAAAAATTGCAGCAATGAATATGGCAGTGCAGATATCTCTTCAATTTACTGATTTCATTTCCTCTGGATATATACCCAGATATAAGATTACTGAATCATATGGTAATTCTACTTTAAATATTTTGAGAAACCTCCATACTCTTTTCCATAATGGCTGTACTAATATACATTGCCACCAATAGTGTACAAGTGTTCCCTTTTCTCCACATCCTTGCCAACACTTGCTATCTTTTGTCTTTTTGATAGTAGCCATTCTAATAGTTGTGAGGTTACCTCTCGTTGTTTTAACTTGCATTTTCCAGGTGATTACTGATGTTGATTTTTTTTTAACATTCTTTTGGTCATTTGTATGTCTTTTTTGGAGAAACATCTGTTCAGGTCCTTTGCCCATTCTTTTTTCTCTCTTGCTATTTCTCTATTTTTTTTTATTTCAAAGTATTATGTGAGTACAAATGTTGTTGGTTACATGGATCACTTTTGTAATGCTTGAGTCAGGGCTATAAGTGTGCCCATCACCCAGATAGTATTCATTGTACCCGTTAGGTAGGTTTTTGCCCATCCCCTCCTCCCCACCCCCTGCTTGATTCCACGAGTTTTACTTCCGTCTGTGCACATGTGTGCTCATTGGTTAGTTCCAATTTAATAGCAAGTACATGTGGTGTTTGTTTTTCCATTCTTTAGATACTTCCCTTAGGATTATGGTCTCTAGTTCCATCCAGATTGTTGCAAAAGGCATTATTTCATCCTTTTTATGGCTGAATAGTATTCCGTGATATACATATACCACATTTTCTTAATCCATTCATGAAGTGATAGGCACTTGGGTTGATTCCACATCTTTGCAATTGTGAATTGTGCTGCAATAAACATTTGAGTGCAGGCGTCTTTTTGATAAAATGACTTCCTTTCCTTTGGATAGATACCCAGTGGTGGGATTGCTGGATCGAATGGTAGGTCTACTTTTAGTTCTTTGAGGAATCTTCATACTGTTTTCCATAGAGGTTATACTAATTTGTAGTTCCACCAACAGCGTATAACCATTCCTTTCTGTCTGCACCCACACTAGCGTCTATTGGTTTTGGACTTTTTAACAAAAGCTGTTCTAACTGGGGTAAGGTGATATCTCATTCTGATTTTAATTTGCATTTCCCTGATGATTAGTGATGTTGAGCATTTTTTCATATGTTTATTGGCCATTTGTCTATCTTCTTCTGAAAAGCTTGTGTTTGTGTCTTTTGCCCACTTTTTAATGGGGTTGTTTCCTCCTTGCTGATTTACTTGAGTTCTTTGTAGATTCTGGTTATTAGCCCTTTGTCAGATGTAGAGCTTGCAAGAATTTTCTCCCATTCTATAGGTTGTCTATTTGCTCTGTTGATTATATACTTAGCTGTGCAGAAGCTTTTTAATTTAATCAAGTCCTGTTTATTTATTTTTGTTGTTTCTGTGATTGCCTTGGGGTCTTTTTCATAAATTCTTTGCCTAGGCCAGTATCTAGAAGAGTTTTTCCAGTATTTTCTTCTAGAATTCTTATGGTTTCATGCCTTACATTGAAGTCTTTTATCCATCTTGAATTGATTTTTGTGAGTGGGGTGAGATAATGATCCTGTTTCAATCTTCTAACATGTGGCTATTCAATTTTTCCAGCACCATTTATTGAATATAGCTTCCTTTCCACAGTGTATATTGTTGTCTGCTTTGTCAAAGATCAGTTGGCTGTATGTGGATGATTTTATATCTGGCTTCTCTGTTCTGTTCTATTGGTCTATGTTTCTATTTTTGTGGCAATACCATGCTGTTTTGGTTACTATAGCCTTCTAGTATAATTTGAAGTCTGGTAATGCACCTCTAGATTTGTTCTTTTAGCTTAAGGTTGCTTTGGCTATTTGGACTCTTTTCTGGTTCCAAACAAAGAGTAGAATTATTTTTTCTAGATCTGTGAAATATGATGTTGATATTTTCATGGGGATTGCATTGAATCTGTAAATCAATTTGGGTAGTATGGACATTTTAACAATGTTGATTCTACTGATCCATGAGCCAGATATGTTTTTCCATTTGTTTGTGTCATCTGGGATTTCTTTACTCAATGGTTTGTAGTTTTCAAGGACAAAGGAATAAAAAAAAGTCCACATGAATAAATATTGTTTATTCCCAAGAAATTTAAATAAAGGAAATTCTAAATATTTCCATTTAGGAAGAAAGAAAATTATCCCAGAAAGATGACTGAAATGATTAAACATATGTTAAGGGAAAAAATCATTAATTATGTAAGTAAATCTCTATTAAAAGATCTGAAAAATAATAAGGTCTAATTTATGAAGTCAAATATCAGAAAAAATTCTTGATTACAAGAATTCTGATTTCCTGAATTACAAAAGAATGTAATCCAGGAGTGACATGATCAGAATAAAATCATTCCAAGGTAACTATTTTTTAAGAAGGACTTAATTTGTTGATGTCTGGCTTTTTCATGTGACGTCTACATAGTGTATATAAACTTCCAAAGACAGAAGGGGGAAGGTGGAGGAAAGAAACCTCACTGTTTTCAATGAAAAAAATAAAATAAAGTGGTAGAGAAAGCAAGACAGGAAATGAAAAGTATGATGGAAGAAAAGGTACAGATATATCAGTAATCACAATAGATGTAAAATAACTAAACTTGCTACCTAGGAGACAAAGATTGTGACATTGGATTTTTTAAAAATCCTGACATAAGGCAGAAAAAGATTCTAGGAAATGGTTGACTGTAAAAATATAACAATCTTAAAATAGTATTTTCTAATAAGATTACCTCAAAATATATAGCAAGAACTGATAGAGATGCACAAAGAAAAAGAAAAAGCTCACATCATCAGGAAAGGTTTCAATGCAGCTTTCTCAATTTTTAGTAGATTAAACAAACACAGTTAATAAGGGTATACAAAATTTGAAAAGTTTAATTAACAAGCTGGGTTATATATAGAACATTTATAGCAAATGTTGTACCTGTCCAATATCCCTTTGTCACTCATGGTTCCAGTTTATGCCAAAGGTACTGTAATGCAAATACTTTTAATTTTATATCTGAGAGCTTATTCTCAATCTGAGAACTTACTATCATGTTAGACAAGTGCTGGATAATTCATGCTGCAAGAACAGTTCTCAGCCAATGATAGATGGGAATTGGATGATAAAGACATTATCTTCCTCCTCCCTTTTGTGAGATGATATGAAGAGACAGTAGACAGTGGGAACCTTCTCAAATGCTTCTCTCAGAATCCACTCTGGGGTGAAAATAATGTAAGACCGTTAGTATTGATACTAGAAAGCAGACCTTCAAGATGGGCTTCTGGAATTAGATTACTTACCAGAAAGATGGTAACAAGGACCACATTGCTGTTAAGTAGTAAGGTGATATCTCCTGCATGCCAGAAGATAACATTAACTAAGACTCTTACCTACAGTGAATTGGGATGGAATAGAAATGGAGTAGGGAAGAACTAATGCTGTAAGTCATATGCTAGTAAGACGGGGCACTTGGTATTGTTGAATCATTGAGAAGCCCAGCAGTGGCTGACTTCTGTGAGTCAGGATTGATAGAACTGCTGTCCCTAGTTGATCCCTATCATCAATGGAGATGATAGAATTGCAGAACAAAAAGGCCATATGAAAGCACTTGCCCATAACAGGCAGATTTGATAGGATATGCTTCCCAGTAGATGTGAACTGGCCTCTGACTTCAACCACTCCAGTGTTTAAACATTCATGGTGGCAGTAAGGGAGGCAAGTCATAGTCCTTAAACCACCAACTCCTTCTCACTCAGTGTTACCTAATTACTGCTGCTGCTGAATGTCCAACATAGCTGCAGCAGAAAATAATGCTGATATGGTACTATCCCTTGAGGAGACCAACCAGCCAATTGGTGGTAACTTGATGATATTGGACTCCCTACTTGCTGTAAAATGAAAAAATTCAACCTTACAGGTATTGGTACAAATTTGGGATATGGGTTAGCCTTTCTTGCCCTCACTGCCTGGCCCACTCCACTATTTGTGGGCTAAGACTATCTGATTACCTTTATGGAGTCCCATATGGCATCACCTCAGACTTTGATAAAAGAGGTTCAATATGGGCACATTATTATGGATCCACCAGTTCTATCACATACTATATTGCCCACTGATTATATTTTTCAATAACCTTTTAAAAACGCAGCTAATATGATATCTTGAGGATGATGCCTTGTAGGTTTGGGAGCTGTCCTTCAAAATATGATGTATAATTTGAACCAATGGACATTATGTGGAGATGTTTTTCTGATTAATCATAAAATATTAGTCTGGGAACCATAGTTGTAGAAGTAGGAGTAGATTCTCTCACCATCACCCCAGGTGACCTACTTTCCTTACAATTTTAGGCACAGAGGATAAGAGGATCCAGTTATCAGGTTGGGGATATGCTTTAACCAGTAGACATAGTAAGGGTTACACTAAACCTGAAGCTATAGATGCTTCCTAGATATTTTGAGGTCCTTACACTAGCAAACCACCAGACAAAGAAAGAAGTGGTATATTGGTAACAGATACTGACCTTGGTTGTCATATGTACAGGATTACGCTGAGTATTTTTGCCTGAGAAAATGGGTGAATAATGATACATCATTTGCTTACATTGAGTAAATTGAACAGAAGAAATAGTCAGGAAATGATACAAGAATTCTGTTAGGGCAAATTCATTTTGAGATTAATATTATATCTCCAAGTATAGAAGGCCAAATCTTAGCTCTTGCTAGACATGTGGTCAATTGAGTCAAACATCCAGATGAAACTACTAAACATTCATTAAGATTCAACTATCTCAAGACAACCTATAAGTAAATTCAGTAATTTTACATGAGCATCCCACTAACTCTCCTGATATTAACCTATGATTAAAATGTAAGTAGATACTATCTTAAAGAAGTAATAAAGGAATGGCATGAAATTTTTGTAGAACAAATAAACGAAAGGGGCCTATAACCTGGCATTTTATGTCAGAATGGTTAAATCCATAATGAGAACTAAATATAATTAATTTCATTGGATTGTACACGAGAAACTATAAAGAATATAGTGTAAATGTAAAATCATTCTCCATTTCTTCCTCTTAAAGACTGCAGATACCTTTAACCATTGTGCCTACTTCTTGTTTTAGGTCTGGTAAAACTAAAGTTTAGTCTTTGCATATGTATATATTCAAAGCACAGTCACTGAGGAATTATCTTGATCTTCCAAACCTCAGCAAATTGGCTAGGTCTATGTTCTCTTAGTGGTGGTATTCTCTTGGGGGCAGTCAGCACTTTTCTTTATGTTTCATACATACAATCTACATATGTGTTAAGCAATAAGGCATGACACAGAATGACATAGTGCTAAATAATGAGTGGTTTGAGTTAGACAGAGGAAGTATCAGAAATCACTTCGTATGGATTCAATCAAGACCAATAATTTTGTGTTATGCATATTTCTATTCTGTTTGAGATAAAAGTAGGTTAATTGTTTTAGAATTTGTGATTTGTGCAATGCCCAGGGAAATGTCACCCTCTAGGACCTGGATGATATGGTAGAAGGAGCCATGGGCATGGATACAGCCAGACTCAATTACAATGTTACCTATTGCAATATACTTAACAACAGAGTAATATGATTGTTATTAATAAACTAAAAGTAAAAGTTTAAATATGTATATTTATATAGACATATGTTCAAATATGCATACTTAAATAATATTTCATACTGACAATACTGGTGATGGTGTTGAAAATATATATGAAAGAGTAGAAGCTACTGATTTTGTTTAGGAAATTCTTTCTTTACAATAAAAAATCTTTTGTTCTCTTGGCATTTTTTTTCTCCATTTTCAGTTTACATAACCAGGTATATCTGAAAAATATGACTAAATCAGAATTTTTAGAGGATAACTATGCCTATGACATTCTAAATCAGAGAGTTCTAACCTACTTTCAATAACAAAGAAAGAGATTCCATGAGGTCTGCCAGGGTGCAAGATTCTATTAGTCAAAAGGATTTCAAGAAAAAAAGAAAACACATTAAAGGCATAAACATTAAATTTTGAAGTAGTGACCAATGAGCTCTTTGATCCATATTCCTTTTGACACCTGTTGATTTCTTAGAGGAATTGACAAGCATTTGCATTTCTTAAGTTTGGTTAAGATATTCTATTTCCAAAACTGAGGCAAGTACTAGGATCCTCCTGAAGTAAATGTATCAAAAGATTTTCAGAAGTCTATAAAAACATATAACCAAGAAAAGAATCTCTTTTCTCTCATTTTTATGCTATTACAAAAAAAAAAAAACAAAACCCTGACAATCATGTGTAGAGTGATAGATCAGAAAATACAGACAGTAAGCATGAATATTTAACTGATTACTATATAACAACTGTCTTAGTACATTTGGGCTGCTGTAGAAAAATACCATACACAAAGTAGCTTATAAACAACAGAAATTTATTCCTCACAGTTCTAGAGGCTGAGAAGTCCAAAATCAAGGCCCCTGCTGTTAGATTTGATGTCTAGTAAGGACAATTTCCTTTCACAGATGGTGACTTTTGGCTGGGTCCTCACATGGTTGGAAAAAAAAAGGCAAGACAGCTCTCTTTTATAAGGGTACAGTAATCCCATTCTTGACGGCTCAACCCTCACAATTTAATTACCTTCCAATGGCCCCACCTCCTAATATCTGCACATTGGTGATTAGGTTTCAACATATGAATTTTGAGGGATCACAAACATTCATACCACAACAGCAGGCATTATATCAAGTGCTTTGAATACATTATTTAATCCTCACAATAATCCTGAGATAGTTATATTTCTTAATTTGGAAAATGAAACAGGAGGATCAAGCATCTTGACCCAGGGCACAGAGTTAGTATGTGGTAGGGCATGAATTCAAACTGTGTCTGTCTCCAAAGTGAAAGCTCTTAACCACTAAGTCGTGCTATTTCCTTGATCACAAAAAAGGAAGTAAAGAAATGGAAAAACATAAGAAAATAGTCACTAGTATCCCATAGTGGCTTTGCTACATCTAAAGCATGGATAGAAATTGATTCATAATTAGCTATACTTTAAAATGATGGCAGTTTCTCAAATAAAAGTGAATGTAATCTACTTTTTGCCCTTGATAATATCAAGTTCCTTTTCTCAGTAAGGTCTAAAGATCTGAAGTTCTATACTTAGAATACTCTGGGTTGTATTTATGAATATATCAACACAGTGCCAAAATTTAAAAATTAATCAACCTGATTTTTGTCCACAAAAATATCAAATTATTTATTTATTGCTTTTGTTTTTCTGTGTGTTCCCACCAGTTTGACAACATTGACCTTTTATTTTGGCATAAGGTAAATCAGTATTAATCAATAAATTATAGGAAATTATATCCAAGACATATTTCAGAAACAAAAATTATTTTTGTTCATTAATAACCACTACAGTGGGACAAATGCAGGAAGTTAGAGGCTATTATTTAAAAGTAGAATAATCATGTTAAATATAATGCTTTTATGTATTATTGGAAACTGTTGTACAAATAAGTCACTTTCATTATCAGATAAAAATGTGTGGCCCGAAATATTTAACATCTCTAAAAACTTCTAGGGATGGCACTTAGTTTCCTTGCTTCTTGCAGTGATTCTCAAAATTGAACAAATAATAGCTTCAAAATCAGTCCAGAAAAAAATTGCGCTACTAGCTCAGCACTAGTGTAGTGTTCACAAGTGTGGTGAACTCTAAATATAGGTATGATGTAATTACTAGCAACTAGCAACTAGCAACCAGCTATCAAATATATATGTAAGTCATAGTTCAGTCCCTTAAGAAGCTCACTGTCTCACAGAATATGAGTTAGTTACCTCTGAAGAAGCTGTAGAATCTGATAATAGATGAAAAAAATCAGTGATCAAAGCTAATATCACCAATATTGGTACAAACCAAGAATATTTAATTCTTGCTGTGATACACTGAGGATCCAACATAAGGTCAGTGATATTCCTGCAAAAATTCATAATCTGAATCAAATCAGAAGGAAACATCACACAAACCCAAAGTGAGGGAATTCTACAAAATAACTAGCTTGTACTCTTCAAAAATGCCGAGGTCAATAAACATAAAGAAAGGCTGAGGAAATTTTTCTGATTAAATGAGTCTAAAGATACACAGTTAGTAAATGCAATGTGTAATCCTGGATAGGATCCTGGACCAAGAAAAAATGTGTGAATAAAGGACATTTGGGGGACTATTGATGAAATTTGAGTAGAGGCTATGTATTAAATACAAAATATAAGATATAAGGTGATATAAAAGAACAAGTCTTTGTTCTGTAGAAGTCAACTATTTCTACAAGTGTACTTAAAGGCAAAGCAGTAAGTCTCTAACCTCATAATTGTTCAAAAACATGCTTATATTTTTATTTTACGTAAATTTTACGTGAATGGGATTAAATGCACTGTTCTACAACTGGATTTTTTCACCTAACAATCTATCTTGATATCTTGGAGGTATTTCCATGCCAAAAAATATGTTATTGTTTTATTCCTTTTAATAGTGGTACAGTATTTTATAGACATTGATGGGCATTTAGGTAGTTTTTAATATTATAAATAATATGTTATTAATCTTTCTTATACCTATATCTTTATAAGCCTGTCTGGTATTTCTGTAGGAGCAGTTCCTAGAAATAAGATTGTTAGATCAAATGATATGAGCACTTTAAAAATACTGGTAGATGCCACCAAATCAACCTCTGCTATGGTTTGAATGGTTGTGTTGCTTCCAAAATTCATGTTAAAATCTAAATCCCCAATACAACAATATTAAGAAGTGGGGCTTTTAGGAGATGATGAAGTCGTGAGGGATTTGCTTTCATGAAGGGGCTTAGTGACCTTATAAAAAGGCTGTAGGAAACAGTGTTCACCCCTTCTGCCTTTCCATCTCCTCCACTATGTAAGGACATAGCATTCTTCACCTCCAGAGGATATGGCAACAAGGTGCGATCTTGAAACCAGAGAGTAGCCCTCACCAAACATTGAAAGCTGGTACCTTGATCTTGGATTTCCCAGCCTCCAGGATCATAAGAAATAAATTTCTGTTCTTTATAAATTACCAAGTCTCAGGTGTTTTGTTATTGAAGCACAAACTGGACTAAGTAGCCACCTAAAATCTGAATCAATTTACCATAGCATTCAACAGTGTTTGAGTGTTCCATTTGCTCCATATGCTCCTCATCACTGCATATTAAACTTTTAAATTTTATCCTGCTTATGTACATCATTGTTCATTAATCTGGATTTTACAAATTACTAGTGAGGTTGAAAATTTTTTAGTTTTATGTATTGATTATTTGTAGTTTTTTCTGTAAAATGTCTACAGATATCATTTGCTCATTTTTCTTTTTTGCCTATTTTCTTATTGAATCATATAAGCTTCCTGTATATTATGTTTATTACTCCTTTGTTGCACCTAAACTGTAAAAATGTTTTCTTCCAGCCTCATGCTTGTCATTGGCCTGTATTTATGATAATCTGTTTTATTAAGAGTTTTAAGTTTTATATAGTGAAGTCTTTCAGTCTTTTGCTTTATGTATTCTATGTTTTATACCTTATTTAGGAAGATTTTTCCCTACCCCCTAAATTCTAAAAATATACTTTTATATTTTCTTCTATTTTTTAACTTTTATATCTTAATCTACTAGTTTTTTATGTAGTGTGAGGCAGCTATTGATACCAAATTTTGTTTTCAAACATATGTCCATCACTAGTTCGTTTAATGCTTGCTTTTACTTTTTCTACTAATTTGAAATAAAACCTATTTCACATACTGAATTTCCCACACACAAATAGGCCTGTTTCTGTTCTCCCTATTCAATATCATAGATGCATTTTTGAAATACTACTGTGCTATTTTGGCACTACAATGTATTGAAGTATACATATTGAAGGACAACAGCTCACCACCACCTTGTAAAAGTAGTGTAATGTTTCAGAGCTCAGATTCCAGAACCATTTCTGCCCACTGGCATGTCAGTTTGTTACCATCTTTTGACTGGGGTTTTTTTCAGGTTCCTGGTGATTGTCAGGAAAAGAATTTTGGGATGCACCACATAAGCCAAGCAAGCAGCTTTTTATTGAAAGATTGAAAGCAAAAGGGCGAGAGAGAGTGCGTGCAAGAGTGGGCAGGCTCGAAAAGAGCAGCTTCCCTTAAAGGAAGGGGTTTTTGGTCTTATGAAGTCTTACTAATTGAGGGGAAGAATATTCAAAGCTAAGGTGTTGGCTTTTACTAAGAATTTGTGTAGTAATTCCTTAAAATGGGTTCCCTCCCATTTTCATACTTTATATAGTTGTTTCAGAACTATCATGGTGATTTTAAGGGTGGACAAATTTTAAAACCGCAATGCAAATTATATTGTAATTAGACAAAGTTCAGGTAAGGTGGTGACCTAGATAGCTGACCAGCTGGTTAGAGCCGGTTCTTGTCTGTGATTATTGCACCCCTCCCCACAGTTAGCTTCTGTCTGAAGGTTGTTTACTTTAACACCTGCACCGACTCTGCAAGTCCCTGCATCTGGCTCCTAGCCTAGTAGCTTAGTTAGCTTTTGACACCTGCACCCACTTTGCAAGTCCCTGCATCTGGTCTTAGCTCTGTCTCCTAATCTCCTATTCTAACAAGTTGAACTTTCTGTACCTCACATTCCTTATCTATAAAATTTGCATGAGTATAGGATTATTATTAGAATTATTATTAAGATTGTTATAAGTGAGTTAATATATGTAAAATTCTTAGATCAGCATTTATCATATAAAAATACTCTATAAATGGTGCTGATTACTATCAACCCCCCTATATTTTATTTTGAAAAAAATGGCCATCCTTTTGCAATATTTGCTTCATATAAACTTTTGAATCATTTTGCCAATTTTCATAAATATTACCATTTGTACTCTATTAAAACAATGGGTACTAGGTTAATTATACCTAAAATACTGCTTTGTGTAGTTTGGTATTGTTTAGCAATGGAACCCTGGCTTTATATAAAAGTTTAACTAGAGTCTAAAATACTAGTCCCTTGAGGCTGGACCTGCAATGGTTAAAGCTGCCAACCCCAACCACCAACGAACAGTTCCCATAACTCTGAGGAGAATGGTTTGAAAATCTCTGCTCTGGAATAATTTTTGTCTTGTCATATTATGTCTCATCACATGTATGTTTGTTTCAGTGAGAAGTGACTGAGTTACTATGTTTTATTGTCTGAGAGAAGGTTGCCATTTGGAATACTTCATAAGAAAAACATCCCTAGACAGTATTTCAGAATTTGCAATTTCAGGAAAGAAAGCAATAAATGACTACCATCTCCACCTGTTCAAAGGCTGCATTTTACTAAAGAGGCATGATAGATTAATGCACACCATATGAAAGAATTTTTGTTTCACCAAATTCAGTAAAACCTGTTTATATGGGTACACACTGTAACATATGGTTAGGTGAGATGATATTATAATTATAGCCGCATCACTCTGGCAGATAAGCTAACCATGCTGGCCTTTTGTACAAAATACACTACTGAATTTTGTGGTCCAGTAGTGCTGTTATTTGTTGTCTTCTTGATTTAATATAAGCCTCTCCCTAAACTATAAGTAATTTAATCAGCCTTCTGTATTTTTATATTTATGTCCTCACTTCTGTTGAGCTAAAAGCACAATTCAATAGTTATTGTCATAAACATAGTCTGCTGAGTACAAGGAATTATTATAACAGGCTGTATTTGTTCTATTGTTATACTTTGTTCAACCAAGTGACAGCATGAACTTGCATCTAAAACACAAGTTATTGTACACTGCAGGCCAAAACATAGGCTGGTTCTGGAGTCTGAGCTAATAGTGCAGGCATGGGATAATAGTGAATGGCTCTCCAGGTTCCAATGAGTAAGGCAACTTTCCAGTTCATCTGAGAGAAGCACAGTCCAACATTATCACAGCAATGTACCCATCTGTGAGTTTTAGTAGCTCTGAATGAACACATGGCAGAGATTGTGGCTAGTTAGCCAGTTATTGAATGCTGCACACTGCTTTGCCTGTGCAATAATAAAAGGCACCACAGATGGGACTATTGTTTTAGGAGGGATACCAATAGTGGGTATCCTGATGCATTATGTCATCAAAGTATCCAATGTCATAGAAAAAAAAATGGCTGACTTTCAACAAAAAGCTATTATGTTGAGGCATTCTAGGTAATTTGAGCCATTGGGGAAGAAAAGAAGAATCAATTTGAATTATTCATTAGGCATAGTGTTCAGTATGCCTTGTAAATTACTGGTTAGATCATTATTTATGTAACTCACACAATATACATTTTACTATGTAGAAATTAAACTCAATAGTCTTTAGTTGAACAATAAACAATAATTACAAAACTTGAACATAAAGTCCTTAGAATTCTCTAAATTCTTTGAGCATTTTCTCTGCTCTAATCTAAAAAAAATCTGCAATTTGCTTATATCCCCATGTGACATATGGTTAAAATGAGTCTTAGAAGTGAAGAAACTTGCCCATGATCACAAGTAACAATTTTGAAGCAGAATTCAAAATCAGTCTGTCTAATTTCAAAGCTTCCACCTGAACCATGAAATCATGCCTATCTCATTATAAGTGTAATTTTTCCCATATTCCAACCCTCCTTAATTTGTTCGTTTTGAAAATTTATCAAAACATATATAGAAACACCCAATGCAAACCCATAACAAAGGTTAACATCTTGGCTAAAAGATGCAAACTATAGAGATAATGTTCAATATCCTTATGTTCTGATTTTCATATTCCTTTTATTTCCTCCCAGAGACAACCACTATCATGAGTTTGGTGTGTATTTTACCAGACAATGTTTTTAATTCTTTTACTGTATTTATATTATCCATAAGACATCAATTCTAGTTAATCATGTGTTGACCTACATAAATTGTATCATGCTGTGCAAGTGATTCTACAACTTTCAGTTTTACAACTTCACATATAACCTAGTAGACTCATTTTAATAGTTGTATGATAATCAATCTATGTATATTTATCCATTCCTTTACTGATGAATATTTAGACATCAAAGTTCAATATTTTAAATAAATTTGCAGCAAACAGCCTTCTGTGTATTTTCTTGTACAAATGTGTCAAGTTTCTCAAAGTTTCTCTAAGGTACATTCTCTAAGGTAAGTAAAAGTATATTATGAATGGTCAGTGCCTATGCTGTCCAATAGATTATTTGAAATGTAATCCCATCATACATACAATGTTCCTTTGTCAAACGCTATATCAACATAATATTTCATCAGCACTATGCAAATAGGCCTGTTTTTAATACTGCCAATACTAAATTACTTTGGAAAAATGTTTATTATTTAATCTACCATATATATAATCTAAATAAGAATAAAACAATCATTGACTCACCACCAAGTTTAAAAGATAAAATACTACTGGTTCCTTAGAAGTGGTGTGTCTCTAACAAATAACATAATTCTCACCCTCTGGAATCAATTTTGGGTTCATCATTCTCTTTTCCCACATAGATTTAGCCATCTGAATATGTATTTCTCATTTTGAGAACCTAAGTAGCAAGCACAAACCTAGATGTGTAATAAAAATAGGCTTTTACACTATTAGATGAAGACTTTCAGGAAAAGCTCTTCTGATGGCTGATAGGATCTCTGACAGTGTACAAGAGCCCCTTCTGGGGAAGTTAGTGGACAAGGCCATAAGAGTCCTCAAAAACACAGGGCTCATGTCCCTTAGGCCATTTTGTGAGGTTGAAGTAAGAAATAGATATTGAGGGGTGTGCAACAGAAGTAAAGTCAGAGGGAGTGGGCAGTTCTGCATTTTCTGCCTCCAAGCTCATGATGGCCCAACTTTAGCTCCCATTAGTTTGCCAAAGCAGAAGACTTGTGGGATCAAATGAATGTCATCAACTGATCCAGGGAATAAACCATAAGAAGAGCAAGAATGTCATCAACATATGGTTTAGTCCTGCCAAGTACAGATAAAAGTCTGGGCCAGGTTCTACCCAGGCATTCTGCTCTTAGGTTAATAATAATGACACAGTGACAGTGGAAAGGATGTTGAAAGTTGACTTCAACGTGTTTATCTGTTCAGTCTGTTCTAGTCTAGTCCGAGGCACAGCTATTATCTGGGTACCTTCCTTCATCAACTTACCAGGAAGACTCTTGACCTGTTTCCTGTTTTAAATCTCCTCTTTCAAATATTCCACTATGTCCTCTGTCTTGGTTTACTTTGAGCTTAGCAAAGGGTAATCGAGTTTCTCTTATCAACACAAAGAGAACCCTCAATATCAGAATTTCAGGTCTATCCTCAAGGACTGGTCAGGTCTCCCACAGACACCTCCAATCTGCTACTTGGAAGGGAAGTACCTGGAAGCTTAATAGCCAGAGAAGGGTTCATTCGGATCTTTGAATTCATTAGTCAGTATAAGAATCACCATTTAATTCCTTTGTTTTGGGAATATCCCTCCTGTGCTTATTTCTACCATCGCCCTCTGTTTTACTCAATTCATAGCATTAACTTTTAGATTTCTATAGGGCTGAGAAAGAGGTAAGTTTTCAAACAGAAAATTTTTTCGAGGGGGTCCGGGGATATTAAGGCTTTTACCAAGTCCTGCTCATGTTAGGTTTCCCTTTCACTTCAAATCACACGGTCCTTGATATTTCTGGTAATTCTGGAGAATTATTCAGTAGACATTGTGTAGACTTAAGCTTTCCTCATGTCAGGCTTGCAATCTTTCTTTCTTCTGACTGATAAGCCAGTTACTACTTGTTCACTTTTTTTCCAGCATAGAAAATTTTGTTGCTCTTACCTTGATTCTGTGTTTCCCACCCTTGTAGATACGAAAATAGAAAGGGCAGATGACCCAAAGGTCAGATCTCACACACAGGTTGTGTGGGAGCAACAAGGCTGGTTTATTCACTCGGGTGCGGGTGCGAGTGGGCTGAGTCCCAAAAGAGAGTCAGCACAGAAGGGGGTTTTGTGAGGATTTTTATAAGCGGGGGAGAGCTGACCCCCCCCCCAACTGCCCTGTTCAGTTCTTTGTTGTTACTGGGTAGAACACCAAACTCTTGATCTATATCATTGTTGTAGTCAGGCTAGGTGTTTGCTGATGTAAATTCATACATAACAACAGGTTCTTGTTGATGTAAAGTCCCTGATTCAGATCACCGCTGTGGTTTACCCGGATATGTTCAGGGGTGTCTGGGTTGGGCATGTGACTTGCTATGTGCAGTTAATGTAGGGCAATCATGGCAGGACTTTCCTCTCGGTATGAAGAGAAGACTTTTGCTGACAGCTTGTGCAAGTCTAAATATTCCTACTTGAACACTTCATTATTCCTTTTATTAACCATTTTTCTCTAAATCCTTTCAAATGGAATGCCCTGCATGAGGTTGCATACATCAAAAAACAAAACAAAACAGAAGAAAACAAAGCAAAACAAAACAAACAACTCTTGATGGTCTTTGGAATACAACACACTTATTCAAATGAGACTAAAGTAATTAAAGAAACACATGGCCTGTAATTTCTAAGAATCTTAAATGCCAATCAGAGAAAATTGCAAAGCTGGAATAAGGGTTCTTTCTGCACACCATCAAATCCTAGGGCGAAACAGTGTGTGAAGTGCTGGGTAGCTTATGAAATGCTTGTAAAAATAATGCTGTGGCATTCTTCAAACTATATGTTCAATGAGGAAAAAAGATACAAGAAATAATAACAAGCAACATAGGCATGGGTATCCAAAATAAATGTTTAATTCAATAAAAACACTTTCTAAGAATATTCAATGTACTAGGATTGGAGATCTGAAGGGAAAGATATGGTCCATGCTCCTCTCAGAAGCTCATGGTGAAAGAAGGAAGCAGACTGTCAAATAGTTACAGGACACAAAACTTATATCCATGCTGGTCCTTATCTTTTAGGTATCAGCTAAAATATCACCTCTTCCTGACCACCCTATCCAATGTAGATCTCCCAACTGCATCTTTGCTATCATTATTTCTATCTTAGCATCTTGTTTGTTTTCTTTAAAAATATTAAACAAAATGTATGATTATTTTATTTTTATTTGTTTCTTTTTTCTGTCTCCCACCACTGGACTCTAATATACAGTCAAGAACCATAACACTTTTGTTTCAAATTTTATATGCAATGAATGAAACAGTCCTTGATATATAACATATTGAGTAATTTAGCAAGATTTCCTACTGAAACTTGTATGAGCACATGGGTTAAGTCTCAAAGGATTTGTAGGAGTTAGACTGTGTTAGAGGGCATTTGGAGCAGTCATTTTTGTCAAGCAGAGAAGTATATGAGAAACTGAAAATTATTGAATGTAGCTGAAGTAAATACTTTGGTAATAAGGATAAAAAAGGAACTGGAGAGAAATAACACTGAAGAGGAAAACTAAGCTAACTCATAAATTATTGCCGTGTTACAAAGTCTTGAGCACCATTGCAATGTTTTAACCAAGGGAAATATAAGAATGCATCTTTCATTTTAGAAAGATAAATCAGAGAAAAGTGAGCAGGATGTATTTGAATAGAGCAAAGCTACAGTTATAACTGCTGATATACTAGTTATCCTCTAGAAAAACAAGGACTTTAATTTTATATGGAGTTCATACAGAGAGGAAAGATGAAGAGTTCCTAAAGATAGAATCAACAGTATTTGGGGATCTATTCAATGTAGTAAGTGCAGGAAAAGGACAAATAAAGTTTTTTTGCAAATTTCTGGCACGGCCTGTTAAGTGGAAAACGGTGCCATATACCAAAATGAGGAAATTTAGAGGAATCTTTTGGTGTGGGATAGGTTGAGAAAATAAGCATTAATGTTACCATTAGTTTGGGCTTTTGGCAAAATATAAGGCACTAACTGCATAATTGTTCCTCTTTGTGTCATTTTTGAAAATATTTTTTATTACATGGGCCCCTCATGGGACAGCCCCTATATACTTCTTAAATGTATATTTATCTTTCTGATTTGCTCCTCTGACACTCTCCAATGCATAATTATCCAGACATTCAGACATTGAAATATTAATAGAAGAACGTTTCAAAAAGATAAGCATCTAGGCCTAAGACTATCTTAAATATGACTCTTTTGTTAAAGATGAGCTTACCAACTCATGGAGATAAATAATGCCATTAAAATAATTATTTTGAAAAGAAAAACACATTTTTATTATTACCGAAGGCAGAGTAATAGCTTCATTATAAGCTATTACTTCACATTAGCTGAATTCAAATAATAATTAATTCCTATAACACATCTTAATTTTGTGAAGAAAATAAAAATGCTGAAATGTTTCATATATTTTTATCCAGGCAAAATATGGGTAATCACAATATAAAGTTAATGCAAACTTAATGTAGTTACCCAGGTATAAAGAAAATGTACATAACCTCAAGTGTTTTAAAATGATTAGATTTGAGGCTACTTATATACTACAGAGAAATTTGAAAAAGGAAAAAAATTATTTTACAAAGTCAAGGGGAGTTAAACTTCAATGCATAAGTAGTTCCAATCAACAAAGCATTTTAGTATTTTTTGTTTTGAAATTGTCAATTTTGAATACAAATTCAAAGCAGATACTCATTGTTTTTGTCAATCCAAAAACTGAACAAATTTGTTTGAGAAATGTGAATTGTAAACGTTTATATGAAGTAGCTGATGTTGATATTAAAATTTTAATAGGTTGGATGCCATATTAATAAAAAGATAACATATATGGTTTTTTAAAAACTAATCAAATAATTTTTTGTTCTTTCCAGTTCCTCATAATACAGGGCACGACATTCAATGTAAGGGTAGTCAGACGAAAAATTAAAGATAAAAACAGGCTGTTTACATCCTAATTCTTTTTACTTTGATGATGCCTACTGATCCAAAACTAATCTCACTTCTAGAGTTATTCTGTCTAATCTTTTATGTCTCATTTTTAACATCTGGAAGTTCAGCAACATATAATTCACATTTTAGTTAAAATCAGATATATCATTTAAAAATTAATATCTTGATCAAAATACCCTTACTCATTGCTGTTTCATAACGTCAAATGATATCAGAATTCTCTCTACAGAAATATATTTGTGTATATATTCTAGTGTGTGTGTGTTTGTGTGTGTGTGTGTGTGTGTATCTTGCAAAGAAAAGACAAAAGGAAGGAAAAATAAGTAAATGTGAAGAATTTAAAAGGGAAAAAATTTCTAGGAAATACTAAAAGGAACAAAAGTGCCTTTGACTAATGGCTAGTTCCTGGTCTAAGGCAAAGAAGGCATTATGTGAAGCTGGGGCATCTTGTTCTGCAAGAAGTAAAGTTGCTTTCAAAATTTAGGAGATGACATCAAAACAAGCAAACAGATGTAAGGAACCCTCACTGACTAAAGTTGTAAAAAAAAGCACCAAAAGAATTTCAAAGTCCATGAATTAGTGTTTATAAACAATTATGCCAGAAAAAAACTTATAGATCAAGATTTGATAAAGCATTGCCTTGCTGTGAAATTGGCGATGAAAGTAAAATCAGTAAATATCTATCTTCTTTTCCACTAGGACTGCAGAGTAAGCAAATAGCTCCAGCAAGTGGAGTAAAGCTCTGCATTATAAAGCAATGCTAGCTAATATTTTAAAATAAACAATAGGGTTAAAATATCATTGTTTTAAGCTTGTATTTTCCAAGTAATATAACCTTAAAATATATTACTAAAATTTACAGAACTACAATGAAAATGATTCCAAATCTGAAATCAAAACAAGATTGTAAAACTTTTCTTGGCACCTGTTGTTCATCTGTTAGGTCTAAAGGCACTTTCCAGTAGGTTCTTCATCATTTATACATCTGTGTTATTTGGGAAATCATCAACAGCATACTCCTGAGCCAAAGCTGCAGTTGATACAGTTGATATACCTGAAGTTTATGCTCACATATATCTAGCGAGGACCAAGACCTTGGCCATGTGCTCGTCACTAGATTTTTTTTCATTCACTCATTATTTTTAATATTTTCTAAGTCTTGAATCATCTCTATAACTTCAATCATAGAGAATCATGCTCATTTATTTCTACTATGTTCTATCTGCAGAACTGGAACATGACCCTGGTGGATCCATTTCTGACTTTGGTATCCAAATTCTTCTAAAAAGATTCAACTGAAGGTTTTATTTTTATTTATTTATTTATTTATTTTATTTCAGAATATTATGGCAGTACAACACTTTGGCTGTATATATTGCCCATGCACTGCCAATGTCAGAGCTACAATCGTGGTCATCCCCCAAACTGTGCTCCCCGCATTCATTCAGTGAGAGTTTGCCCATCCCCTCCACCCTCCTCCCGCCTGCCTGCCCCCGGATGAATATTATTGCCCTGTGTGATGTAAGTGTTAATCAATTAGTACCAATTTGATGGTGAGTACCACTGGTGCTTGTTTTTCCATTCTTGTGACACTTCTCTTCGAAGAATGGGCTCTAGCTCCAACCAGGATAATACCAGATGTGTTAATTCACCATTGTTTTTTATTGCTGAGTAATACTCCATGGTATACATATACCACATTTTATTAATTCACTCGTGTATTGACGGGTACCTGGGTTGTTTCCACATCTTTGCAATTGTGAATTGTGCTGCTATAAACATTTGCGAGCAGATGTCTTTATTATAGAATGTCTTTTTTTCCTTTGGTAAATACCCAGTAGTGGGATTGCTGGGTCAAATGGTAATTCTACTTTTAATTCTTTGAGGTATCTCCATATTACTTTCCATAGAGGTTGTACTAATTTGCAGTCCCACCAGCAGTGTATGAGTGTTCCTATCTGTCCACATCCCTGCCAACATTTGTTGTTTGGGGATTTTTTGATATGAGCCAATCTCACTGGAGTTAAGTGATATCTCATTGTGGTTTTGATTTGCATGTCCCGGATGATTAGAGAAGTTGTGCAACTTTTTATATGTTTGCTGGCCATTAGTCTATCTTCTTTTGAAAAGTTTCTGTTTATGTCCTTTGCCCATTTTTTAATAGGGTTGTTTGATTTTTTCTTGTTGATTTTCCTAAGTTCTGTATAGACTGTGGTTATCAGCCCTTTATCAGATGTGTAACATGCAAATATTTTCTCCCATTCTGTAGGTTGTCTGTTCACTCTAGTGATAGTTTCCTTGGCTGTGCAGAAGCTTTTTAATTTGATCAGGTCCCATGTATTTATTTTTGTTGCTGCTGTGATTGCTTTGGGGGTCTTCTTCATACATTCTTTGCCTATGCCAATGTCCATAAGAGTTTATCCAATGTTTTCTTTGAGAATTCTTGCGATTTCACATCTTGGGTTTAAATCTGTTATCCATTGTGAGTTGATTTGTGTGAGAGGTGAGAGGTGTGGGTCCAGTTTCAGTCTTGTATATATGGCCATCCAGTTTTCCCAGCACCATTTATTGAATAGGGAATCTTTTCACCAGTGTACGTTTTTGTGGGATTTCTCAAAGATCAGGTGACTGTATGAGGTTGGTTTTATATTTGGGTTCTCAGTCCTGTTCCATTGGTCTACGTCTCTGTTCTTGTGCCAATACCATGTTGTTTTGGTTACTATAGCCTTGTAGTATAGTTTGAAATCTGGTAGATAGATGCCTCCCAATTTGTTCTTTTTGCTTAAGATTGCTTTGGCTAGAGGGGGTCTTCTCTGGTTCCACATGAAGCGTAGAATTATTTTTCTAGATCAGCAAAATTGATGTTGGTATTTTGATAGGGACTGCACTGATTCTGTAAATCACTTTAGGTAGCAAAGCCATTTTTACTATGTTGATTCTGCCTATCCAAGAGCATGGTAGGGTTTTCCATCTGTTTACAGCCTCTGCAATTTCTTTTCTCAGTGTTTCTCAATTCTCTCTATATAGGTCTTTGACCTCCTTAGTTAGATATGTTCCTAAATATTTAATTTTCTTTGTTGCTATTGCGAAAGGTATTGCATCTTTAATTTGTTTCTCGGCTTGATTGTTATTAGCATATATGAGGCTATGGATTTGTGTGTATTAATTTTGTATCCTGAGACTTTGCTGAATTCATTTATCAATTCCAGTAATCTCTTGGTTGAATCTTTGGGGTTTTCTATGTATAATATCATATCGTCTGCGAATAGTGAAAGTTTGACCTCTTCTGCCCCCATCTGGACGCCCCTGATTCCTCTGTCTTGTCTAATTGCTCTGGCCAGGACTTCCAGCACTATGTTGAATAGAAGTGGAGATAGTGGGCAACCTTGTCTAGTTCCATTTTTAAGGGGGAATGCTTTCAATTTTTCCCCATTCAGTATGATATTGGCTGTGGGTTTATCGTATATGGCTTTAATAGTTTTGAGGTATGAGCCATCTATGCCTATATTGTTAAGAGTTCTTATCATAAAAGGATGCTGGATTTTGTCAAAAGCCTTTTCTGCATCTATTGAAAGGATCATATAATCTTTGTTCTTGCTTTTATTTATATGGTGAATTACATTTATAGATTTGTGTATGTTGAACCATCCCTGCATCTCAGGAATGAAGCTCACCTGATCGTGATGAATTATTTTTTTCACATACATTTGAATTCGGTTTGCAAGGATTTTATTGAGAATTTTTGCATCTATATTCATAAGGGATATTGGTCTGTAATTTTCTTTTCTTGTTGTGTCCTTTCCTGGCTTTGGTATCAAGGTGATATTGGCTTCGTAGAATGAGTTTGGGAGGATTCTTAGAAACATTCTACCTCCCTAGGCTCAACCAGGAAGAAACAGAATTTCTAAACAGACCAATGTCAAGCACCGAAGTTGAAGCAGTAATAAAAAACTTCCAACAACAACAACAAAAAGTCCTGGACCAGATGGGTTCACACCTGAATTCTACCAAGCCTACAAAGAAGAACTTGTGACTATACTGCAGAAATTATTTGAAAATATCCAGAAGGATGGTATCCTCTCAACTGAAGTTTTTAAATTGTTTAGTCAGATTCTTGACTTTCCTACAGGGTCGGAAATATTTGCTAGGTTTGAAGGTCTTTTTTCCTCTGCTTTATCTTTGTTTTTGAACCTATACTTTTTTTTTCTCAAAAGTATTCCACTAGATTTTATGTTGTGAAGACTCCAGTAATAACAGGTATGAAAGTGATACATTCTTGTTCTCTCTTAAAGTTAAGTCCATTGAAATTGATTGTGTTCACCTTCATCTCCTTGAGCTGGGTAATGCCACCTAGAAGAGACTTTCTTATGATATCAGTATTGTAAGCAATCAATAAAAGTTAAGCAAATTTTATTAAAATCATATTTGTATAGCAAATGAAAAACAATATTCTCTCTGTATTTTCAGAGTTTTTTTTCAGTTACTACCTCATATGAAACCATCAGGTTAAACTATTTACTGTAATTAATTAATCATATTTATCTGCATCAAAATGATTAATGCATAGCTGTTTCATGGAAATTATTGGTATATCTTCTATATAGGCTATATATCATAATCATAGCTAGCTGTTGTGAAAGTGTTTATTATTGAATATAAGAGGTGTTTGGAAAGTGAATGTAAAAGGATAAATGCAATTACATCACTGTTCTAGGAAAACAATAATTGAAAATTTATTTTACACTGCCTGAGTCTTCATTTCATTACATTGGCTTACAAAAACTAATCAAAACAAACTTACTTATCGATGTTACCCATTTATGATTCTGTAACAATGATGCAAAGATTCCTATGATAAGAACAAAGTAAAGGCAATAAATTTTCTAGGTAAACCCAAGCAAATTTGTATGAGAGATATTTGATTTATTGACATATTTTCCTTACATACATTTACAATCACCATGATCATAATTATATTAATTTCAATAGCTAAAGTTGAAAACTTCAGCTGGGCCCAGTGGTATACATCCCTATAATCCTAGCTACTCAGGAGGCTGAGGTGGGAGGATCACTTGAGCCCAGGAGTTCTGTGATATAGTGGGCTATGCTGATCAGGTGTCTGCACTAAGTTCAGCATTAGTACAGTAACCTCCTGGGAGCAGAGCACCACAGGTTTACTAAGGAGGGGTGAACCAGCCTAGGTTGGAAATTGAGCTGGTCAAAACTCTGCACTCCAGCCTGAACAAAAAAGTGAGACACCATCTCTTAAATAGAAAGTTAAAAATTGAAAAACAGTCCAGTAAAGATGATCCTGAGAGTTCAAACATTAAACAACCACCTGCAAATACAAAGAGCAGTGATAGAAACTTAAGGTTAAATGCATTTAAAAGACATAGTGTGTGAGTGTTCCTATCTGTCCAATTTACCCAAAAGAAAAAAAGACATTTTATAATAAAGACATCTGCTCTCGAATGTTCATAGCAGCACAATTCACAATTGCAAAGTTGTGGAAACAACCAAGGTGCCCATCAATACACGAGTGGATCAATAAAATGTGGTATATGTATACCATGGAGTATTACTCAGCAATAAGGAACAACAGTGAATTAACACATCTGGTATTATCCTGGTTGGAGCTAGAACCCATTCTTCGAAGTGAAGTGTCACAGGATTGGAAAAACAAGCACCACTGGTACTCACCATCAAACTGGTACTAACTGATGAACACTTACATCACACAGGGCAATAACATTCGTCTGAGGGCGGGCAGGTGGGAGGGGGGTGGAAGGGATGGGAAAAACTCTCACTGAATGGATGTGGGGAGCACAGTTTGGGGGATGACCACAATTGTGGCCCTGACACGGGCAGAACAGGGGCAATGTGTATGGCCAAAGTGTTGTACCCCCATGATATTCTGAAATTAAAAAAATAAATTAAAAAAAATAATAATAAAATAAAATAAAATAAAAGGCATAGTGTGCATAAAAGCAAGCTGAACATCTCCAAGAACAATAAATACTACATAAAAAGAACTGATGCTGCGTGCTTACTAGGATCTTGGAAATGGACACGGGGAGAGGTAGCCTGGAATTTTTTTTCCTTCATGGTAATAGGTATGGAAAATAGGCCATATGTGTCAGAGGACCCGAACCAGGCTACAAGTGGAAGCCACAGCTGGGCTTCCATTCTTCCAGCTCTCCAGAGAAAGGATGCTGAAAAAAATTGAAGCTGTTGCCCAGGTCTGAAGTTTGAACTTCTGCTTGAAGAAGTGAAAGAAAATAGAGCTTGCCATACAACTAGAATCTAAATGAAACTGGTAAATAGATCAGTCAAATCTCAATTCATACCTGACTAAGGCAGAGCTTCTAATGTGGGACCTCCAGGAAGCTAGGTAGAAGATACGAAACTACTAGAAAAGGAGGGAATAACTACATCTTAATATGAGATAAAATTAAAGTTTTAAAGTACAAGAGGAAAAATAGATGTGATATATGTGATAAAAGCCATCCCCAAATTGAACAGTCAGGAAAATTAATTCTCAAAGCAATGCAAATAATAGAACAACCTTAAAGGATTTAAAAATGAATATTTTTTTTCATAGCATCCTCATGAAAGTGTAAAATGGTACAATTACTTTGAAAAATTGGCAATTGATAAGCTTAACAATATTAAGAATATATAGCCTCCTGACCCAAAATTTCATTCATACATATGTATCCAAGATAAATGAAAATAGATGCTCAAAAGACAAATCACAGAAGGTTTACTTATAATAGTACCAAACTGGAAACAACCCATGTCAGGAAAATGGATGCACACACTGTGGTTAATTCAAGTTTATGTGCACGGAGATTTTCATAGTATTGACAGATGATATTTTGTATATCTGTAGTATTAGTTTTCTTCTGCTGGATTTGGGATTGGTTTACTCTTCCTTTTCTAGTTCCTTGAGGCAATTCATTAGATTGTTGATTTGTGTGATCTTTCTTTTTTTTGATGTAGGCATTTACTTCAGGCTAGGAATTTTCCCCTCAGGACTGCTTTTGCTGAATCCCACAGATTTTGATAACCTGTTTTTATCATAAAGGGGTGCTGAATTTTTTCAAATGTTTTTTTCTGCATCTATTGAGATGGTCAATCACATGATCTTTGTTTTTGCTTCTGTTTATGTGGTGAATAACATTTATGGACTTACATATGTTGAACCATCCTTGCATTCCTGTGATGAAGCCCACTTAGTCATGGTAGATTATTTTTTTGATGTGCTGCTCAATTTGGTTTGCTAGAATTTTTTTGAGGATTTTTCATCTATATTCATAAGGGATATTGGTCTGTAGTTTTCTTTTATTCTTATGTCCTTTCCTGGATTTAGTATCAAGGTGATACTGGCTTGGTAGAATGAGTTGGGGAGGACTCTTTCCTTCTCAATATTATGAAATAAATTCTGCAGTATGGGTACCAATTCTTCGTTGTAGGTATGATGAAATTCAGCTGTGAAACCATCTGGTCAAGGATGTTTTGTTGTTGGAAGATTTTTTATTGCTGCTTCAATTTCGTTGCTCATAATTAGTCTGTTCAGGAGTTCTATTTCTTCCTGATAAAAACTCTTAACAAAATAGGCATAGGTGGAACATACCTCAAAATTATAAAAGCCATATAGGAAAAACCCACAGCCAACATTGTACTGAATGGGGAAAAGTTGAAAGCATTCCCACTCAGAACTGGAACAAGACAAGGATGCACACTGTAACCACTTCCGTTCAATATAGTGCTGGAAATCTTAGCCAGAGAAATCAGGCAAAAGAAGGAAATTCAGGGTAACCAAATCAGGAAAGAGGAGGTCAAACTATTTCTTTTCACCAATGATATGATCTTATACCTAGAAAACCCAAATATTTGGCCAAAAGACTCCCGGAATTGATGAATAAATCCAGTAACATCTCAGGCTACAAAATCAATGTACACAAATCAGTAGTATTCCTTTATGCCAACAACAGTCAAGCTGAGAATCAAATCAAAGACTCAATATCTTTCACAAAAGCTACAAAGAAAATAAAATACCTAGGAATATATTTAGCCAAGGAGGTAAAAGATCTCTACAATGAGAACTACAAATCACTGAGGAAAGAAATTGTAGATGATGTAAACAAATGGAAAAAAATATCATGCTCATGGATGGGCACAATCAACGTTATTCAAATGTCTATACTACACAAAGTGATTTACAGATTCAATGTAATCCCAAACAAAACACCAATGACATTTTTCACAGATGTAGAAAAAATAATTCCACACTTTGTTTGGAACCAGAAAAGAACCTGAATAGCTGAAGCAACTTAAGCAAAAGGAAAAAATCTGGAGTCATTGCTTTACCAGCCTTTAAACTAATCTCTTACTGTGGCAAACTTATAAATTAAATTTTATCATAGGTTTGTCTGCATAGGAAAAAACATAGCATATATATAGTCCAGTACTATCCATGGTTTCAGGCACCCACTGGAGATTTTTAAACGTATCCCCCATGGATAAGGAGGGGAGTACTGTATTCATTCATTGTGAACCCAAACTTTCTTTCTTTAACCATTACATGAATCCTCCAATTTTCTTTGTGAACACCATTTTAAGTTCCCTAAAACTTTAGGTCTTGGCCCTCTGTCTACATCTCACTCCTCTGGGTGCATTTATGGACTCTTATGGTTTACAGTTATTCTTATTTGTCATCTGTAGCTCTAATCTTTTACAACTAATGTATTTTCATATTTCCACTTGTCGTAACATGTTTTTTTATTTTGAAGATCTGCCAATTTATGAAAATTTACATTTATATAACTGAAAGTAGACTTCAGTTCCAGTGAACACGGCACAATAGATAACACCCAAGTACTCTTGCTACAAAAGTATGGATAAATGCTGTATAAAATATGACAATTATAATTCAAAATGCATAGCTGATAGGCAAAAAAGTTAGGAAAATGGGCCAAATCTAAAGATAGAGCTAAAAAACAGAGTTAAGTATGGTGTGGATACTCTGGTTTAGTTTCCATGTGGAGATAGGAAATGATGTTTTGACTTACATGACATTGGGAGTTAGAACAAAACCAATGCATAAACGTAGGACTTCTGAAAAGGCCATTTTATCTGTGAAAGAATGCACTAGAAAAAAATTTCTTCACCAGTTAGATAACACTCTCAGTGGTTAAAAAATAAATAAATAAAAATAAAAATAAAAATTCCCCTGATAATTAGTACGACGGTCTGCCCTTAAAGTGGTGAGGGAATTTTAACATCTGTAAAGTCCAGTAACACTCAAGCTGAGAACCTGACGTGAAGAGTGGCCCTGGGATGTCAATACCTCTAAGGCAATTAGCAGCAGCAAATGCAATATGACTTTGCTAACATGTATCTTCAGCTAAGGCATCACAGGATATCCACCAAATATGATCCTAATATCAAATATTATAAAATAAAAGAAGATATAATGCCCTATGAACAATAGATAACAAAAGCAAAAATAGTTAAGAGTAGTCAAACCAAAACTCCAGATATTATAAATGACAGTCAGGTACTATAAAATAAATAGGTTTAAAATCATTAAAAATAAAATGAAGGAATTGAAAACATGAAAATAAATAAGACACAATAAGTATGATTAGACCAGTTTAGAAAAGAATCAAATGGAACATCTAGAAATGAAAAAAAAATAAAGTTAATAAAATAAAAAACCGAATCAGTGGGTTAAACAGAAGATTGGGGATATAAATCAGAAAAAGGCATCATTCAGAAGCAATATAAAAATTTCAAAAACAAGTATAATAAAATAAGAAATTTCTACATACATCAATGAGACTTTCCGAAGAGATAATAGTGATATTACAGGAGATGCTATAATTGAAGAGATATTGACTGTGAACATTACAGTACAGATTTTCTGAATTGGTTATCTGAAAATCCTTAAATTTAGGCAGCACAAGACATTCCAAGCAAGAATGAAATTTTACTAATAATTTATCTGGACATAGAATTCTAGTATGACAGTTATTTTATCTATCACTTGAAATTTTTGGTTTATTGTCTTTTTAATTTTGATTGCCATTGATATATCTGTTCATATGTAAAGCGTCTTTTTGATTTTTAGCTCTTCAAGTCTTCTCTTTATTTATACTGTGCTGATATTTTGTTAAGATACATCTAGGTGTGAATTTTTCTCTGTACATTCTGATGACATTTATTTTTCTTTCAAAAGTTTACCATAATTATTTCACTGGATTCTTATTTTATTATTATTGTTGAAAATATGCTGTCATTTTAGTAGTAATCATTTTATAGGTGATACAACCTTTCTCTCTGGCTGTTTGTCATCATTGTCTTTGGTTTTCTGTCGTTTCACTATGATTTTTACAAATAGTTTTCAATTTAAATTTAATTATAATTAAAATTAATAATTTCATTAGTTTTAAACATGTGATCCAACATGAACTCACATATCCAGGAAGTTTTTCTGAGATATTTGGTTTTATATTTTTCATGAATACTGAAAACTATTCTATAGTGGGTTGAATAGTGTTCATGTCCACCTGGAACCTCAGAATATGAGAAACGTTGGAAATTGGCTCTTTGCAGATGTAATTAATTAAGGACTCATGATGAAACATCCTGAATATAGAATGGGCCCTAAATTATTGGTGTCCTTATAGGAAGAGGAGAGGACACAGAGAGACACATAGAAAAGAAGGACAAAAGAAGGTGGAGGCGGAGACTGGAGTTTTGCTGCCATAAGACAAGGAACACTAGGATTAACTAGAAGTAAGAAGAGGCAAGGAAGAATCCTCTCCTAGAGCCTTTGGAGGGAGTACAGCCCCACCGATACCTTGATTTCAGACTTCTAGCCTCTGGAACGGTGACAGAATAATTTCTTTTGTTTTAAGACACCAAGTTAGTGGTAATTGCATGGTAACTAATATACATTCCAACCACTATTTTAAAAAATATTGCTAAACCTACAGTGATATATTCTAATTAGGCATGTTTTAAATCTTCACATTCTATTTTATCTATATCTTAATACCTAATATTTTTTACCTCCTTGTCTTCCTGTGCTGCATTCCTGTCCTTCAGGTAAATCTTCTATTTCATTTATTCTTTATTCAGCCATGTCTAATCCTATTTAACTTATATTTTGGATTTTTAAAAAATTTCAATCTTTATGTTTTTCATGGGTTTTATTTTTAAAAATATCTGCCTATTTATTGCTTATGAATGTATTCTTTATTTCTTTAAACTTTCCTATATAGATGCTTTATATTATGTATCTAAAAATTCTGCAATCTTTGAGTGTCTAATTCTGTTACCTACTAATTTTTTTTATTGCCACCC
This sequence comes from Daubentonia madagascariensis, assembly GCA_023783475.1. NCBI lineage: Eukaryota > Metazoa > Chordata > Mammalia > Primates > Daubentoniidae > Daubentonia > Daubentonia madagascariensis. The sequence goes on along the minus strand of JAKFHU010002080.1, from coordinate 41,886,516 downwards.
TTGGTTATAGTGGCTTGCCTTATCATGTGCTTATTATTAATATTTTTATTGTTAGCTCTTAATCTGTTGGAAGTCAATGTGCCTATACAAAGGAAAGTTTCCCTCTGAAAAACATTTCTTACTGTTGATAAACAAGGAGCACCACTGCCTGGTGTGACTTTAGGCTTGCCCCAGGATCCTTGCTCCGGGCAAAAGCTTCAAGCCCACTTCCTCCAATTTGGTACTAGTTAATTCTCAGCAAGATTACACTGCTGCAATTTCAATCTGCTGTCCTTTCAACTATGCATCTTTTGCCTGCCAGACTAGTTTAAAAGCAGAAATTATATATATATAATTATACACATAATGTATAATTATATAATATAATTATTATATATTATATTATATAATTAATTATATATTTATATATAATATAATATATAATATAATTATATATATAATATATAATATAATTATATATAATATATAATTATTATATATATACACACACACACATACACACACACACATAAATATATCTGAACATAAACAGACACTATTTTGCATCCATAAATGAATTGTGATCCTCACTAGATCATTTGTTACTAGCTACAACTATGTACCAATTATAGAATTGGCCCCAAGAACACAAAAGATGTTTTATAAGAGAAATTCTTGGATATGATTTACCATGTTGATAGAATCAATGGACAAAAACAAATATGTCAACTACAAAGAAGAAGAGATATGATTTGATAAAATGTAATACAAGTTCATAGTGAAAAATCTTAGTAAACTAGAACTACAAGGAAATTTTCTTGCCCCACTAATGGAAATTTCTCCAAGCCTACAGGAAAAATTATCTTGATTGTTAGAATAGTAGATATGCATTTCATTTAAAATTGATGTGGTAGGAAGAATTCTAAGATGACTCACAGTGACCTTCCATCTTCTATAACCCCCTTTCCATTAACTGTGGGTGGAAGCTGTGACTATGACAAGATATCACTTTCATGACTATGTTAATTTATTTAGTAAATGGGATATTATCTTTGGTGGGACTGACCTAACCAGGAGACTCTTTTAAAAGCAGAGTTTTCTCCAGTTAGTCACAGAAGAGGAAGTAAGAGAGATGCACTCTGGTGGGCCTAAATGAAAGCAAATATTCATGTAATAAACTGTCTATAAACTGACATACAAGGAACTGTTAGGTGGCTTTTAGGAGCAAGAGTAGTCCCAGGCAATAGCTGGTTGGCAACTGAGGACCTCAGTTCTACAATCACAGAGGAATGAATTCTGCCAGAACCAGTGAGCTGGCAAGACACCAAGTCCCAGGTGAGAACTCCAACTCTGGCTAACAATTTGATGTCAGCCAGGTAAAAGCCGGAGTAGAGAATCTAGCCATACTGCTTAAACGTCTGACCTGCAGAAACTGTGAGATAATAAATAGTGCTCTTTTAAGCCAGAAAGTTTGTGATAATTTATCACACAGCAATATAATATGAATATATCATAACTTATTTTAGTATATGAGCTATCCCAATTTATTCTGTTCTTTACTATAGTGGGAGTTCTAGCCTGAAACTGTTCAATAGAACTTTCTGTGATGATGGAAATGCTCTATTTCTGTGTGGCACAATGTGGTAGCCACTAGACACATGTAGCTATTGAACACTTGAAATGTGGCTAGCAGTTGAGCAACTCAGCAGTTAATTTTATTTAAATCTAATTAACTTATGTTTAAACAGTCATATATAGCTAGTGGCTACTATTGTGGGCAGTGCCATTCTAGCCAATGTAGTAAGTAAATAAAAATAAGTTAAAGTCATAATTCTTAAAAAGAAAGTAATATTTTTATAAAGATTTATAAGATTTCTTACATTTGTATAAGATTTCTTACATGGACAAACAAAAAGAAAAAAATGCAAACTATTAAAACTAACCAGGGAGTTCTATAATTTGGTATGTATGAGACAAAGATGCAAAAAACCAATGGCATTTCTATTCACCAGTGAAAACCAAATAAAAACCAAAATTTTAAAAACTTAATTTTTAGCAACTATGGCAACTAAAATTATAATCTGTGTTTATTGTAAAAAGTGTTTGAAGAGCATGAAGTCAAAATTAATAAATGGTGAGATACATTCTTTCATGAGTGGGAAGCCTTTGTGCCACAAACACGTCACATCTCCCTAAATTGGAATATAAGTTCAACATAACACAGTCAAAATACCAGCAAAATTTTGGTAGATTTTATCAAGTGATAGCCTACCAATACTATACTGATGTTATAAAAGTTAAAATATTGCGGTATTGGTGCAAGGATAAAAAATGTTTCAGTGCAGGGGGAGAGGAGTAGCTCACAGATGTATAAAAACTTTCTGTATGATAGAGGCGGCATTGAAAATGAGTGGAGAAAATGTTGACTCTCTAATAAATGGATAATTTAAAAAGCAGAAAATTATGCACCTACCTCATGCATCATTTTGTAAGTAAAGTTCAGTTTAAATCCCAAATTTCATATTAGATTTAAAACAACAAAACAAATAAAAAAGAAAAGCTTGTTACTTCAAGGCAAGGAAGAATCTCTTAAATAAGACATACAAAGGGCAAACCCCATAGAACAGATTGATAAATTAGACATTGAAATTGAACTTCTGCTTGACCAAAGATATCATAAACTCAGTTAATAACCCACCCACAGTGAATGAATCACAGTGAATGAATGAAACCTGTACTGCAAATATGTACGTGGTAATTAAAAACTCTGCGTTTATAAAGAAAGATGCACAATGGAACATTTAGATAAATTTTAAACGCACATAATCAATACTTTATGAAATCATACAGATTTAATAAAAGTATAAAACATATACTGTCAATATGAAACGACTTTATATTCATACCTGCCTTTGACCATAGCGGGAAATGAAAGTAATAAAGGGGGATCAAATGCATCTGTATTGTTTTATTTCTTTATAAGAAAAGTATATAAACAAATATGATAAGATTGTAGCATTTGCTAAATCTGTATGATTGAAGGAGGTTGTAACATTTAAAATCCAGCGTGTCTTAGCTATCTTCCCAGACAATAACACATCTTTCCTTGCTTCCTCCAATTATGATATTGATCGACTGCTTGGGATCTCTAGACCATACTCTTCAATTTATTTTTATTGTTTTCCTCCATTGTCACATGTAAATGTGACAATGAGATATCTAGTCTTCAAATAGTTTTTCTACCTTCAGTCATTACTACTACAACTCAAGCTACATATAGCTTCAAGAATGCTTTTCCTTAGATAGCATTTATACCTCATTAATCACTAAAGAAATTTATGGTGCCTTCCTTTGCCTATGTCTCGAATTTAAAGTAGGTAGTTTAATTTGTACTTTTTAGACATTGCAATTTTATATGTTATGCATAATTTGCCTATTATTTTCTTACAATTTCTCATACATGGATTTCTTTCCCTTCCTTTTCTACCAAGTCTTGCCCACTAATCCTTAAAGAACTGGCCCAAAAGAACTTTACTCTAATCTAGCCTGGTCTGTGTCTCATCTTATTTAATGAATATTTATTTGTCACCTAATAATGGTTAGGCACTGGAGCCCTGATAGGCATAATATGCATATGCATGGTCTTTGTCCTTATTGAGAAACTTATGTTGATATTTGTTCAGCACTACTTGCTTTCTGTCAATAAGATGCTACTGATTTCTTATATGTATGTATTAGCTCCCAAATCAGTGTTAGTTGCTTTAAGTTTGTAAGTAGTTTTTCTATCCCTTCCTTTAATCCCTCATTCTGTCATCCACTTTTTAAAAGTATATACAATTAGCAAATAATAGATGATTCACTTAAATCTAACTAACCTCCTTATGTGTGATACACATGCAGCTTAAGAAGTATGTGCAAAGAAGTAAATCTACTGAGTGGCTGAATCATGACTTGTGTTCAGCCTCAAACCTCACCTGGGCATCTACCTACCTAGCATTTGTTAAATTTGTATGCTTGAAACAGGTTTTAATATTAAAAATTCAATATGCATTCTTGTCCCAGACATGTCCTTTGCCAATAATACATCTTTCCTTGATTCCTCCAATTATGATATTGGTTGACTGCTTGCGATTTCTGGTCTAGTAATATTTACTTTTATTGTTATTCTCGATTCTCTCACATAAATTATCTGGCGCCAAAACACCCATTTTAAGGCTTCATGTGGCAGAATAGATGTTAAGGGAACTAGATGTATCTAAAACTTTTGCTTTCAAGAAGATCTATCTTTTAGGTTTACATCTTAGAATACCATCATCATTAAATTCTGCTCAATCTCTTAAATTTGCCTCAACCTGCATCCTAAATAGTCACTGCTCTCTCCTGTTTGTACTTAGACAAATACTAACATTGCTTCAGGAAAAAAAAAATGTCTTTGCTTCCCTGTTATATTTTATTCATTATCTGCAGAGCCCATTTCATTTCACTATTGACTAATCATTTAAAAAAAACCAAAAAAAACAAAATGCAGGCTCAGCAGGGCCTGAACGTTTTTAAACTCATTACACAAAGTATAAGACCCCGAGAAAAGGTATAGCTCTGGATAGCAGCTGCAGAGCCAGCATCTGGGCTCCAGGATAATCACCTTGTGTGAATCACACCAGTGAAATAACAGCATCGCTGAATGAGGGGAGCCTTAGACACCTCCATCTGTTTTTCAGACAGTGTTTATCAGGGTTGCAATTCAGGACATCTGGCAGTTTTTCTTATACTTTGTGTGTCTTCAAGATGAGAAAAAGAAAAAGAAAGATAACAGGAAATACCATTCCTGGCCAGCAGCTGGAAGACATTTTTGATTAAATTGCTGTACCTTTCATGTCTTCAAATTGTGTCTATATGGTTGAAGGGCAAGAACTTGAAGGTGAAATGTTTCCAAGTAAACGGATTGTCTCATTACTTCTATGGTATATAAATGTGCTGAGCTGTTGCTACTGTTATTTTTTTAAGGCACTCACAGATACCAGTTTTTAAAATATCACATTTATAAACATATTTATACATCTCATGGCTTTGAAAAATAGATTAAGGTAATTCTGAATGAAATTCTTGTGAAGATATCTCCAAAATTGTTCCCCAAATCTAGTACATATCCAGATAAAATTCAGTAGTTTATTTCAATTTAAAACTTTTTTCAGAAGGCACTCATTTTTATAATTTTGAGACCAACCACAATTGGCTGTACAATGTGTTAGTGTTGATAAAAGAAACCATAACTACTAGGTGTGACTCAAAGTCATCAATTTCTTCAAAGTTTGGGTGTAGTAAACAAAAGTGTAACACAAGGGGCCCTAAAAGTGTAAGAAAAGTGTAACACAAGGGGCCCTTAAAAATCTTTAACAATTATCAAAGTACAAAGAAAACCAATTTGCATTGCATATCTATTAAAATACCAGCATTTTTTCATAGAAATGTCAGGAATTAGGATTTAGGAGTCCACGTAGACTCAGGCTCTACTAGCTTCCCTGTGTGTTTTTCAAGCTCTCTTCCTCTTGAATTTCACACTGGATTTGCATGGGCAAACAAGAAGAAAATCATTTTCCTTGGGAAACTTGCACATATATGTTTTAATATTGGAACATTGAAATTAACATTGGTAGTGTATGTGCCTTTCGCTCAGAGAGAGCAACCAAGAAAAGGTCAAGAATCAAGAGGACTCTAATATAGACAAATATCAAGATGCAGATTTTACTCTTCCAATAGCAAGGTGCCAGTTATGGAGAGATTTTCAAAGTGAAAAGGAGGCACTTTCAAACACGATGCCTTGGTATTACTGGGTAGTGCTTGATGAAAGAATGTTGGCAGATTTATAATCCCCAGATTTATGTTTTGATCATTGTTATTACTTGTTTATTGACCATTTTAACATATTCTGTTTGTGTTAGTTTTGCTTTGCTAACGTTACTGTTCTGTTTTTTTTTCTTTTCTTTTCCTCTGTGTGACATAACATATTTGTTATTCGTAATAAAGGATACCAAATAGAGTAAGAGAATATGATGGACATCCTCTATTACTATCTTTGACTTTACAAGTTTTATCTGCAGCAACAGACTGTCTAAAGAGGTCTAAAGATGTTCATCAGGAGAAATGTTGTGCTCCACTCCTAACCCAGCTTATTCTTGAGAAGCACTCTTTCAGGTTCCCAAACTCTGCTTTTCCAACTAACTCTTTAGGTCACATCAATCACTGAAAACATCTTATAACAACAAGTGATTTTCTTCTTACCACACTGGTGCTTGTCTCCTGTGGCCTCTTGCCTAGAATTATAATATTAATATATTGCCATTTCTGATACTGTCCCTTTACTTTCCTCACTTCTACCATCCTTCATTTCACTCCAATCTATGCACATTTAAAAATTAAGGAACTTGGAGGTCAGATTCTGGGAAAGTTCAGTCTCTCCCACTGAGAGCAACTCCAAATCCTGGACAGAACAGAAAGAGCAGCAATCAGAGGTGCTGAAAAGTATGTGGTAGCAGATATATTTGGAAGGAAATCAGAATTTCAAAATTCAAAGTTCTAGAACTGGTCATGAGTTTATAATTTTTTCTTTCCACCTGTGGTATCACCCAACCTGGACTAAAAGCAGCCCCAAATCTGAAAATCCATACGGAGAGCAGATAGAAAGAGCTGCAGGAGAAATATTGTCTCTGACCTGAGGAGAAAGAAAGAGACTACCAAAGGCTGGAAAAAGTGGGGCATACGAACTCTTTCATTTTTCTTCTTTTCACTCTCTCCTGCTGCAGCTCCTAAGCAGTGCTGTGGTCGTGGGGTAGCAACAGAACCATGATGGCAAAAATACCCATTTTTCCCCCTCTGCTGTCCTCCTACCATTTGTTCCTGAATGTAAACAAACTTTTAGAAGTATCTGAAAAAGCAAGAAGTTAGATTTCTGGTGAGAGGTCCTAGGGAGGTAGAAAGTGTTGGGGAGATCACAGAAAGGAGGAAGATCAACAGAAATCCCATATTGGGTGTGAAATCCTGGGATCACCTCCAAACTGACAAGCATGGATCTCACTTTAAACATCCTAACAAAGGTTTTGGTAATTGAGGTCTAGGTAGGTTCCACTCATTCCTAGATTGGCCACTGGATGGCAAAATGTGGGGTTGATCTGAATATCCCCGCAAATTCTTCGACAACTGAATTGACACTGGAATAAGAACCCACAGAAAACAAGTTGGAACTCTCGGCCTGAACCTAACCTGGTCAAATTGTCCAGTAAAAAAATAAAAAATCATTATTCTTTTTAGCATTTAAATAAGACCCAAAGTCTTATAACATAATATTGAAAATATCCACAATTCAATCCCAAATTACTTAACCTACATAGAACCAGGAAAATCATAAGGGAAAATACAATTATAAAATGTCACGGATGTTGGGTTATCAGACAAAGGCCATAAATTAGCTATTATAAATAAGCTCCACCCAACTAACAAATGACAAAACCAAGCCCTGCACTTCGTTCATGCCCTTATATGCTATACCTCTTATCTTCTTTATTCTCAGTTTGAGATAAACCACCTCTGAAGTACAGATTCAGTGTGAAAAAATTGAGCATGCAGCTAATGTATAAACTATATGCTAAAGAGAATAAGGCTGAGAAACTAAGGGAAATACATTTGTTGTAGACACACAGGCCATAAGTACTTTTTGATACAGAGGTTTTACACCGTTCTCTCAGTTATCGGGATGTTGCAAACTAAAAGAGAAGTTACTTACAGATTTACTAGTTAATCAACGTACAGCATTCAAAATTATTTGAAATTATATAATTTGTTTAATATGGATCATAGAAGTTTTGTTTTCCTGTTGTTTTCTCTTAAAGCAGGGGCTGGTAGCCCATGGTCCAAATCTGTCTGGTGGCTCATTTTTATGGAGTGTGAGAGCTAAGAATTTCTTTTTACATATTTAAATAATCTTTAGAAGGAGAAAGAAGAGGAGGAGGGAGAAGGAGGAAGATGAAAGAAGCAGCCTAAAGACTGTATGTGGCCCACATGCCCTCAGGCATTTGATATCTGGTCCTTTTTAGAAAATATTTGCCAACCCCTGGCTTAAAGAAATGGAAACACCTTACCAGGAACCATTTCATATGTTTCTCTACTTCTTTCTTATGTTGTGAATTCATGTCACAAGGGAGCACTTAATAAGGACCTTACCCATAGTGGGCGTCAAACAAGGAGTATGTAAAGTAGTAAGTGGATAAATAATTCCTATCTGCTCCAAGAATAGCAAAATAAGTCAGCTTCTTATTTTACTATTGTAGTGGATAATATTGTCAACCAAATATTCACCACCCCCTCACTTATACCTGGCTCTTACACGTTGGAGAAGTACAACTCCATGCCCCAGTGATGTTAAGCTTTGACATGTGATTTGCTTTGGCCAGTGGAATGTGAGCAGGTATGACATATGCTACATCTTATCAGAAGCTGTTGGAGGTATTGCAAGTTTCCATTAGTTGCCTTTAAATTCCACCTTCTGTCATTACAACAGTATGCTATAGTAGTGGTTGACCTCTCCACCTGGGGCCTGGAATAAGAAAACACAAAGAGACAAACCAAGCATATAAGGCCAACCAACCAGATGGAGCAATGCTCAGCCAGCTGAAGCTGACCCACAGCATTTATGTAACATGAGTAAGAACTAAATATTGTAAGCCTTTGAAATTCTGTGGTTGTCCCTCACTGAAAGAAAAGTTGATTGAAATACTTCTGTAAAACAAAAGATTCAGAAGAATCTCCCAGTGGATCAGGTCTTAGTGTGTAGGTATCATTGCAAATCATAATGACTTCTTAGGTATGTGGATTTTTTTTCTATAATAAGGAGAGTAGCAATTTATAAAGCTCGTATTTACAAGGTAATTTCCATATTTTTAGTTCATCTTATATTGTGATGGTTTATAACATTATGCTCATCAAGCACTATTTTATCTCACTAATGAAAGGCAAAAGTAATGGATATATGTTGTTACTAGAATAAAAGGCACCTTGTGCTCAAGAAATTTAATGTATTTCTGTGACAATTTTGTTCTGTACTAAAAATGAATCATTCTGAAATCAGAATATCTTTACTTTAAAGGTTAGTATCTCACCCTTATTATCAATTTAACTTTGTAGGAATATGACTAAAAATTAAATAGCACAAAAACTAATGAGAAAATATTAATACAGAAAAGATTTATAATTTCTAATGAAGTGTATGAAGTATGCTTTTATCTCAGTAAAGACGGATGTGAAGTCAAGAAATTTGTAATCAAAGGTAGTTCATCCTATCAAAAGAAAAATAAATGGGAGAATGCTGATTAGAAGAGAAAATTAAAATCTCCAGAAATTGTTCACGTAGCTTATCTGACGTCACAAAATGTGACAAAAATGACGTAAAATAAAATGTTCAATTCAGGGCTCCAGAAATGGCCATGGTGCTGGTAGTTGACAGCTGTTGTTTTTGCCTGCCCAGCACTCATTCACACTTTTTAATGTTAAAAGAATTCTAATTTTGTTTTGGGAAACATCCTTTCCTTTTTCAATTCGAGTAGCCTAGGTGCTACAATGTCATTCCTCTTTTAGATCTGGTCAATGTGAGCTCAGTAAATCATAGTCTCACATGTCCCTGGCTGCAGGCATTTCTTTAGGATTGACATCTAGTCCAAGAGAGGACAATCAGAGCAGATAGGAATCTGTTTGAGGAGTAGGAGAAACCCACTATTAAAGTCTCCGCCAGAGGATAGCAGTAAAACTGGAGTGGCCGCACACATCTGGTCTGCAGGAAAGGAGACTCAGCCTGAGAACCCCATCCACACAAAGGAAAGCAAACCTCAGAGAAGGCAAGGGCAAGACCGAGTTCTGATGATGTTATAAGACCCCGCCCAAAATCCAGTCATGCCTGCTTTTTGACCTTGTTTTATACTCTTGCAACTTCAAGCCCTGAAAGATCCTTGCTTCTGGGGGAGGTTGAAGCCTTTGGAGATGAATATTTTACAGTCAGACTTTCCCTTAACATCTGCATTTTAGTAAACCCATTAAGAACATATTTCAGAAGTGGCTTAATTCTTGTAATGTCTCTCAATTTAAGTTTTAACTTTGCAACCATGTCTTCTACAGCCTTTCCAGCAAATGGCCGGAGGAGGGGAGTAGAGTACTTATGTATTAGGACTGTATTTGAAAAATCTCCTTTGAATATACATTCATCAGATAACTAATCTCTGTTTAATTTATTTTTTTAATGTAAAAAACAGGCTATATCATCTAGATAGCAAAAAGTTTTTCTTTTTTAATAAATATTCATTTTGGGGAAAAAATTAAAAAATACAGAAAAGTTGGAGGCACCTACGCAACCTGTACCTAGAGAGATTTACACATTAACATTTTTTTGAAAATCGTTTTCTTTCTCTAAATATATATACATTCTTTTCTTTTGCTGAACAATTTGAAAGTAATTTTCAGGCATTTCATAATTTCTCCAATAAATATATCATTGTGAATCTCCTAAGAATAAGGACATCCTTCTATATAACCGCTATACCAAAGTCACATCTAAGAAAATTAACACTAATTTAATAATATAACCTAACATACTGTCCATATTCAAAATTCCCTAATTGTTCTCAAAATGTCCTTTAGAATCTTTTGGTGAAACTCCAGGATCTGATTGTGATTTGCAAATTGTATTTGGTTATATCTCTGTAGTCTCTTTTCAGGTTGAACTGTCCCCCCTTTTCTTCCCCATTATATTGAATTTTTTGACGATTCCAGACCTTTGGTATTTTAGAACGCATTCTTTTCTTGTTTTTTATTATTGCTTCCACGTGAGTAGATTCAGGTCAATAATTTTGGCAAGAATAGTACACAGGTGTTATGTATATTCCTTGTTTTTCACATTAAGAAGAGCATTATATCAAGTTGTCCTACCATTGATGATGCAAAGTTTGGCTGCCAAATCTCTCAATCGTAAAGAAACAATTTTTTCTCTTTAGTAATTAATAAGTTATGTCTTCTATTATATCTTGAAAAGGGAGGAATATTCTGCTTGCCAATAATTCTTCACATGATAGTTTTAGCATCTGTTGATAATGCTTGCCTGACTCAATTATTGCCTTCGAGGTTGAAAATGGTTTATTTTTCTAAGTCTATCCTTCTTTCTACATGTATTAGCTGTCATCCACCTGTAAAAAAGAGCTTATCTCCATCCCTCCGTCCTTTCCATCTTCTTTGTACCTACCCTTGTAATTAACTGTTTACATTATTTTCTGTTTATCATTTCTGTATGTTATATATTATATACTATGTATCATATATTCAAATATAATAGGAAAACATTTATTTGTACATACATACATACATACATTTCTTCTATACTTATTCACAAAGGTATTCTCTGTATGCTTTTTTGAGCCTTCTTTTTTCACTTAATGTATCCTGGGAATACGCCATATAAGTTCATAGCTAATTATCTTTTCATTATATGGTTGGATAGTACTCCATTGTATGCCTATTCTGTAAATTATTTAATCTGTCTTCTATGCATGGACCTTTATATTTTATCCAGCATTTGCTATTTCAAATAATGTGGCACTGAATAACTTTTTGTATATACTGTTTTGTATTTGCAAATATGTATATGCACAGTAAAGTCTTAGAAGTGGGATTTCTGGATCAAAGTGTAAATGCACATGCAGTTTTGTTAGATATTGCCACAGCATGTTCCATAGGGGTTTTACCATCACATGTTTCTTTCAACAGTTATGTGTGTCTGATTTCCCAAAGACTGGCCAATGGGATGTGATTTCAGCGTTCTGATTTTCTTCCTGTCTGGTAGGTAAGAAATAGAATATTGGTGTAGTTTTAACTTGCATTCCTATTGTTATTAGTGAACTAGAATGCCTTTTATATACTTAAGAACTATTTTTATGTCTTTTCTGTGAACTGTCTGTTCATATCTTTTCATTATTTTCCCATGTCATTTTCCCTTTATATTTAAGAAGTTTTAAAATTAAAAATATTCGAATTTTTTTCGTGGTGTAAATTGCAAATATCTTTGCTTTTTTATTTTTCTCAGTTTTATCACACATTTAAAAACTTTTAATGAAAATGAATTTATGAATATTTTCTTTTAGATAGCTGCAAGATACTGAGTCATAATTAGTAATGTTTCCACTCATGTTATAAAGAAAGCCACTCATGTTCTTATTTAGATTGTTGATCCAAGTAGAGTGTTTTCAGGTATATGTTATCAAAAATGGATTCATTTTTTTCTTTTTAAAATGGCTGTCCCGCTTTTCTAATACTATGTTTTAAAAAGACTATGTTTTTTTCCAGTAGTCTAAGATACCATATATAACATTTACTAAATTTTCATTTGTACTTGAGTCTTCTCTGGACTTCTTGTATTGTTTTGTTGGCCTATTAATGAATCTGTACCATGCTGTTTTGATTACAAAGACTTCATGTATGATTTTTAAAAATAGGTTTTATTTTTAGAGCAGCTTTAGGTACAGAGCAAAATTGAACAGAAGGTACAGACATTTCCCATACAATCCCTACCCCAATACACGTATAGTGCCTCCCATTATCAACATCCTCCTCAGAGTTGTACATTTGTTACAATTAATGAACCTGCATTGACATGTTATAATCATCCAAAGTCCATAGATTACATTAAGTTTCATTCTTAGTGTTGTACTTTCTATGGGTTTGGAAAAATTTATGATGACATACCTCCACCCTTATAGTATCATACAGAGTAGTTTCACTGCCCTAGAAATCCTCTCTTCTCTGCCTATTCATCCTTCCCTCCCCCAACCCCTGACAACCACTGATCTTTTTACCGTGTCCATAGTTTCACCTTTTCTAGAATGTCATATAGTTAGAAACAGACAGCATGTAGTGTTTTCAGATTGGCTTCTTTCACTTAGTAATATGCATTTACGTTTCTTTCATATCTTTTCATGGCTTGATAGCTCATGTTTTTAAATCTCTAAATATTTCATTGTCTAGATGTATCATATTTCTATTCACCTACTAAAGGACATCTTGGCTGCTTCCAAGTTCTGACAATTATAAATAATTGTGTATATTTTAATATCTGGCAGTACTACTTGCCTATTGCTCTTCTTTTTAAATATTTGCTTAAATATTATTTCATATTATTTCTTCTAGATGAAATTTAGAATCAACTTGTCTAGTATTGTTGGCATTTTTATTGGGATCACATATAATTTATATATCATCTTGGAGAGAATCAGATCAGCATCTTTATGATGTGGAGATATTTTATCCATAAATAAGGAATAACTTTCAATTGTTCAAGTATATTTTGGTCTTTAATAGTAGTTCAGAGTTTTCTTCTTATAGGTTTGAATATTTTTATTTCAATTATAAGTTCATTTTTAAGCTGTTATTTTTATTGGCTTTTAAAATTATGTCTATTGATTATTTTTGTTTATTTGAAGATTATTGATTTTTGTATGTTAATTCAGAAGTTTTGTTATTATTCTTTAGTTATTGCAATCCCTATTATACTCCCTTTGTTAAAAAAGGTTTAATTCTGTTATTAATTTCCATCTTTTTTCTAAAATGAACTCAGTTTTTCCCTGGTATTTCTTTCTTATGTCTGTCTCATGTTGTATACCAACTCCAAATTCCCATATATCATGATCACTAATTGCATAATAAGAAAAATATACTCATTCTTAATATTGTGCATGATAAATAAATTTATGTGTATTCAATTATATTATTTCAATAAGCTAATTATAAAGTTGGACATACATATGTCTGAGAAAATAGTGACCTCTAAGTATAATAAAGTTGTTTTTAAAATGCACACATTATTCCTTTAATAATCATGTGATAAAAGATATATGCTTAAATGAAAAATTAATGTCCTGTTGAAAAAAATCACACATTTCTAATAAAATACTGTTCTCAAACTGCAATCCTATGAACACACAGTGTTTTGTGTATGTGTGGATAGAGAAGGTAGAAACCATGTGGGATGATTTGAGTGCTGGAAAGAGAAGCTGTGTCCGTATATCTGTCCCCCAACCTCCACCAACCCCAAGCCTAAAAATCAGATTTGGAAGTATTAATGTGTCCACTTATCTCCATCAAACACACATACGTTACATGCATCATTGGGCAGGATGAGCTTTTCAGATTAATCTGTTCACAGCTTTGGAGATGTGTCTAGGGCACACCATTTTCAGAAGGGATCATTGTAGCATATGCTGGATGCCACATTGCAGCCCAGGAGATAGTAGGCTGTGGCCTTAGTAAGGTAAATAAAATGAACGTTTATTTTTAAGGAATTAATCTTGGCATAAATCTTCAAGACACATAAGTCACTTTGGTTGTGGAGATGCTGTGCTATAACTTTTTGAGTATGTATGAGTTCTGGGAAAATAAAAGAATAAAAAATGTGTGCTCCAAGTGGGACGCACTGTCTCAGCAAGAGGGCTTTGAAATTACTTTGGACCTCTCATATAGGTCTCTGTTATGAGGCCTGGTATGTGCCTCTTGGGAAAGAAATCATCTTTAAATGGAGAGAAGCAAGCCATATAAATTATTTCCAAGGACTGACCCATCATTAAGGGACAGGTGTACATAAGGTGAGTGTTTGGTCATAGCTCATTTGCCCTTTCTGTGAATGTTCTCTGACATCACAGGCAGTCACCAGTTGCCATGTCAAAGGTAGTATGTGTGGAAGACCCCATTTCCTAATATATGAACCAAAAACTTGGAGAAAGCTGGACTGGAGGGACAATCAGGAACAAAATGAGAGAAAACAAAAAGCAGCAGGGTGGAACAAAGGACAGGGTCAGAGCAGGAGTCTTTGCCCAAGAAGGGCACTTTGCCTTTGATAGGAACTTGCCCATTATAAGAAATGCCATCTTTGTGCTTATGAAATCCAGAGTCAATTTTTCTTGCAAAGTAATGCTATAAGGGCAGTGTTAAATATAGCATACTTTCTGTCACCTGATTCACCTCAATCTCATTCATTAATTTCTTCAATAAGTATTCTGGAGAAATACTGGTATTTTCCAAGCATTGTGTTCAGCACTGGTGGTACAGTGGTATATTAATAAACACAGTCCTTACTTTTATGGTATTACCAATCTAGTGAGGTAGACAAGCATTTAAGAAACAATTATACCAATGAGTAAATACTTACAAAAATATAAGATTTATTTGGTAAAATAACAGGTATAATGAACATTTGTAACATAACTACTGGATTAAATTAATGCATTATGAAGATGTGATGTGACATTAAAATTGAGACTTGAACGCTGAGTAGGAAGTAGGCAGGTAAAAAGTAGGGATAAGAGTGTTATAGGTAAAGAGAATCACATAAGCAAAGGTTCTGAAGTAGGAATGAGTGAGGTGCTTATATTTTGAAAGGCCAGTGTGCCTGGAACATAATGATCCAGGAGGAAAAGTAGTGTGAGATTTACTTGGAGATGCAGTCAGAGGTCATGTTATGAAGAATAAAGACAACCAAATGAAAATTCTGTTCTAATTTCTATGTTAAGTTACTAATAGGTTTTAAGCCACTCTGGTGGCTTAACAAACACTGAAATGAGCTATTTCTCTGCAATACATAGATGCGTAACTAAATCCTGATTTGTAATTCTGGAAGTAGGTATGGAAGCATAGATTATCCTGAGCAAAGACAATTTAGAATGGAGAAGAAACAAAAGAGATTATCACTGTTAGATGGATATGCACGTCCAAGAGGCATAGAGCATACATTTTGCTAATGAGAGTCAGCAACACTGGGCACTTTATGGAGTGATCTGTGGTTTATTGGCCCCACTGTCATTACTTAGACACTAGCCGGTTGTTACCATGGCCTAGTAGGAAGTCCTGAGTCAAAGAGCATGTAATATTGCTTCACGAATACCATGAGATAGCCTCACCTGGAAACTCCCGGAAATATTGGAAGAAATCTGAAAGTATTTTCACATTCTGATATTCTGCAATGTGGCTGTATATGGAGTAGGGGAACACTATTTTTCACTCTTAATTTAAGTCACTTAATTTTAGGCCAGTGTGTATTGGAATAGGTGGAAGGATATATAAGATTTATTAATCTATCAGTATTTTTTCTTAACTATAAATTTCTGAGATAGTCATTTCCACTACAAAAATGACTGTCTGAAATAACACCCAAAAGATCTAGCTGTGGCTTTCGAACACTCAGGAAATTGTTTCATTATACAAGAAGAGAAAGTGGGAATGATGGTATATGGAAATATCCTTGAATTAACACTAATGCAAAAAATTCTTGCACAAATAAAAAATCGAACTATTTAGTAATAAATTGTTTCCAGCATGTTACACTTACCACAAAATACCTAGGCTCTTGGGATGGCGTCGTGAGAGAATTATTAAAGGAATCTTTAATTCTTGTAAAAAATTTATAACCTATGTTCTAAATGGCAAGAAAGTCAGAAGAATGTTAATATTGGGGATTTACCTAAGAGTGACTCAAGTCATTTCCCAAACAATTAAAAGAGCAAAGTGGAGAGAAAGAGATTATTTTACTTATTTTATTAATGCATTTTATTTTCCTTATTCTTCATAGAGCATATTAAAAATGAAAGAGAAAAAAAGAATTATAGTCATATACTAAATGCAATATAGTGGTGTAATTGCTCTTAACAGTGACATTTGGGCTTCTCTAACAGTATCTCAGTGAAGAGTAGGCATTTTATTAGCATTCACGTTTTAAATATAAGTGACTATCCAAAATTTGGTTTCAGTTAAACAAATCTAATCTGCAAGATTATACTTATGAGATCTATCTTTACAAAATTTACGGTATAACTTTTTCTGTAAAACTATTAACCTAAGTTTGTTGTGTGTTTTATAGCTCTTTCTCCAAGGCAAGCTTTTATTCTAAAGGTATGCATGCATATATCAATACCTGAACAGTCATTAGTGTACTTTAAGCAATTTTCAGAGTAAATGGAATCAAAGAAAAATCCATCACCTTTATTAGTATTTATTATTAAATCTATTTTTAATGATGAAACCAAACTTGTTTTTACACTATCAATACTTTTTCTAATCTTTAGGATCTCATACAGTAAAATAGCTTATCTAAATTCCTTTCTCTACTACTGATTGATTGATTAATTGCTTATATCACAGTTGTATTAAAAACTTGAATAAGGAGAAATACCATATACTATTTCAATCATTATACTTATAAGGATGGCCTATATAGATTTTGAAAATTCCTAAATGATCTCAATCTTTAAAATGTGCTAACTTTGTCCTTAACCACTGACATTCACAGACTGAATTTTGCATTCAAGAACTCAGGTACTCTTGTTTCTCTGTTCAAGCCATAGGCTGTTCTAATT
Source organism: Daubentonia madagascariensis (assembly GCA_023783475.1). Classification (NCBI taxonomy): domain Eukaryota; kingdom Metazoa; phylum Chordata; class Mammalia; order Primates; family Daubentoniidae; genus Daubentonia; species Daubentonia madagascariensis. The sequence goes on along the minus strand of JAKFHU010002080.1, from coordinate 41,869,111 downwards.
TTCCTAGAATTCCACTGCATACATAAACGTCTACACCCTTAAAAACACAACCTGGCTGCCTTGCACTGCACGAGTAGCTCATTCTCATCTCTTGCTTAGAGCATACAAGCTGTAGACCATATACCAACTCATGGGGATAGATGAGAAAACCCTTTTGGGTCCATCCCAGCTGACATGCCATCTCCCCACTCCTCTGCCCCTACTATGTGCCATTGCTGCTTATACTTTACTTTCCAGTTTCTAAAATTCCTCAGATCATAGAGCAGCCACTACTTATTAAGCCTGTTCTCAAGTTTTGTTTGCACATTCCTAGATACTTTTCCAATTACCAAAGGTAAAGGAACTTAATTCCTTTTATATTGTTTCTTTCTTTCTTTAATACTTTGTTCAGGAGAAAGTAATTTTCTTTCCTTCTTCTCAATCAGTCTTCTGAGGCTCTATTTTCAGTTTCCTGAGTCCTTCATCCTCTCTATGAACATTTTAAGTTTTTGCTTATTATAAACTGATGAGTCAGAATGACAGGATGATATTTGGTGTCAACTGCACATGCAAGAACTCACTGAGTGAAAGGAATTTTGGTCATATAGCCATGTATGATCCATAAGTTTGAGTCCTCCTTAGCACTTTCCTTATCTGAGACAACTATATATTCAAGTCTGAGCCTTTTTTAAGGAATTTGAAGATTCTGAGATCAATGGAAAGATTTAAATATTATTGATACATTATATTGAGGACTTAGAGATTAAATTAACCTGAGTCATAGGTGATCTTATCAGAAATCCCAACACTATTTTACTGTCCAATTGTAATAAGAGTTATTATACAATAGGAAACACCTAATTATGCCACAAAATTCCTGTTACAACAAAGGCCTGTATCTTTTTGCCCACAGGATGATTCAAAAGTTCCAGAACTTGATGGTCCAGGCTAGGCCGACTTACATTCTTTTAGTCTGGGAAGAACCAAACACACCAAGAGTTTGGGTTGCAGAATATGCCTTTAAAAAATGTAACTAGTCACATAATTTCTTTTGAGGAAAAAAAACCTGGTTTCTTTCAAGTTAGCTAAAAAAATACAGAGAGATAAGGAAGAAATAATCCTTAACTCAGAAATAATAACAACATTCCTGATATTGTCCCTCTAAGAAGAGAGAGCCTTTCTACCCTCTTGTCTCCAGGAAGCTTCCACCTTTTCCTTCCTAAATCACCTTCAAGAAAAGATACATTTTCGCCTGATTTTCAGAATTCTAAATCCTGATGGAACCATGATTTTAAGTGGATAGGACTACTGTGCTCAAAGGGCAGTGCCCGAGTGTTGCTCTCTGTTGTTCCTTCTGCATTCCATGTGGTGAGCCCACCTCACTAAGGCCACCAGCAAGGACTGTAGACCAAGGCCCTCCCCTTTTATTATACCTCTATCCCACCCTCATCCAGGAAGGTAATTTTTCAAGAACTTTCCATACACGTAAGTGATCTACATTTCTCTACTTTCCTTGCAAATAAGCCTGAGTATAATGAGCCTACCATTTAAAATGAGCAAAGGGGTTAATAGAAAGCCTTGTTTGATGCTTACACTTGAGCCACCTCCAACTTCGATTGCATGGTATAAGACTGCATTGAAGTTTCTAATGTGTTTTGATTTTTATTCAAGAACTCTTCCTTGTAAATACCTTCCTTAGATCCTGGCGTGGGAGGAGGGGAAGAAGGCTGGTGGCTAAAGGCTACTGACAAAGTAAGATTCGGGGGTAATTTAATTTGGGGCCATAAAGCCATCTTTTACCATTAAAAAAAATCACCTTTAATTGCTTACATATAGCAACCAATAGTGGGGAATATCAGTTTGAAGACCAAGTCAAGCTTCCTGTAAGGAAAAGAAGCACTATTACACAAGTCAAGCAGAATCTGCTTTCATATGCTTCAGAAGAAGGGAGCAAAAAATGAGATGGAAAATAATTATGAAAAATGTGGGGACTAAGCCATCTTGAAACCATAATTTCTTAGAAGATAATGCCAAAAATTAAATTGTTGTTAAATAGCAAAATCATTAACATATTGTCAAATGCTCCTAAAATATGATTAATTTTAATGGTAATAACCAACTTAGAGTATTAATTTTAGTTTTTTTTAAATAGAAATAGGTTAAACATCATGAGTCCCTGAAGTTTTAGGTTAATCTCTTATAATTTATTCACATAAATTTGAACATTGAACACTGAATATCTTTCTGTCATCAAACAATGCTTGATTTGTATTTGTATATGGATTAATATATCACAGAAGAATCTTTAATATGAGTTGATTAAAAGTCTGGTACATATCCATTGTTAAGATATTTTCACATTACATTTTTCTCTATCTGTGGAATGCCTATTTTCTATATACAATGAAATGCATTTTACTTATATTATAATTTTGTTAACTTTATGGACAAAAACAGTATCATTTGAACCTAAAACCGGGTACAGACACCAGAGAACACTTGACGAATTGATATTTTATAAACAGGTTCTTAAGGGTAAAAAATAAAGAAAAACTAACTTCAAACACTGTCAGCAATAAGGAAGATAAGACCTAATCTCAAACTTCCATGGTTTTAGCTTTGAATGTAATGAGTTTGTCAAAACCAAAACAAAAAAAAAAAACACACTAAAGCAAAAAATTTATGTGACAGCTATTACTACTTTGTATTAGCTTATCTTGATCATATGGTGCCTTATAATTTGCACCAGGTTAGTAGTATTCTGTGTGTACACACGCTGGCATAACATATGCTCACCAGGTTGCATGGTATATATTTTATATTTTTATTTGAATCTTACAATAATCCTGTCAGTAAGGAAATAAAGGGAAATGGAAAATATCCTTCCTGGCTTACTGTCTTACATCTGTGGGAATAACAAATGTCAACATAGAAACTGCTAATATTGCTTGAGCACTTACCATACGGAAAGAAATTCATATCAATTTTCTCTTTTAACCTTATCACAGTTCTATAAATTTAGGTACTTTTATCTTACATGAAAAACTTAAGGCTTTAGGCTATGAGAGGTTTACAGGGCCCCTCCTGGTCCACACATGTAGTAAGCACTGGAGCCAGAATTTTGACCTACGTGCTTCTCTCTAAAGACTTTATGCTTAATCACCACACATCCCACCCCTCCACCACTTATGCTTCATTGTCATAAAATGTTTTCATAATAATCAGAATCCAATGCAAGTCTGAACTCTTGTTGCCTCATTTTTAGCCAAATTTCTTTGGCTGTTGACATCCTAAGGGAAGAACTGAGTTCCCAAAGTAGTAATAGTGCCAGCTTTTAGCACCAGAAAAAATGTTTACATTTCTCTGAATTTATTTAATTAATAAACATATTAAAATACCCTGACTAGCTCTCTGTTGACATTCTTTTCAGTGACCTAAAAACAGTCGAGGATTTTTAATGCCACATGCTCAATTGTTTATGGGTTTCTCTCAAAATCCACAGCAAAAGAATCAGTAGTGATTGCCCTTCACTTGATCTCTTTTTAAATCACAGCGTTATCTTTTTACACATGTGAAGCTTTTCCACATGAGGCGTTTGCCAGCATTTAGCATCAATGCTTGTTTGCAACTGATTTGAAGTTCCAATTCATCCAACTCCTTTGCAGAATATATGTCTTAGCAATATGATATTTTAATAAAGTTATTAAGTTCTATGATTTTATTAATGCATCATCACCTAATTTCAATTTAGTTTTGTTAGTTTTGAATCATTACTTTTAAAAGGCACTTTTGGAAGCAAAAAAAATATAAACTTAGAACTATTTACTATTATCAAATTACATACTTATATGTAAGGTTGTCTCTACAGAATGTAAATGTCTGGATTAAGACACAATGAAAAATAAATTTATTATGACTTTGAATATTTAAATTTTACTGTTTTGAATCTCAGTTCATGGTCCATGATGACATATCACTGCCATCTTAGAAGACATTTGGTGTTTGTTAGCTTATTCTTTCTAAAAGGAAAATGGGTCATTTATGTTAAATCTCAAAGTAAACTTGATTCCAAGAAAATCTTCCAGGAGTAAATTCTGGTTATTTGCTACAGATTGCTGAAGTCATTTCCATGCCATTTGATATTTACAGTGAACTTATCTGCCTCCTTTTTCCAATTGAAAACTAGGAGTTAATTTGATTTTATAAGGTATCTTGATATACGGATTATAGTGAAAAAATACATTAAAAAAGAAACCATCTTTGTGAGGCATTGTAATTTAAAGTAGTTGAGAAAATATAGTATGACTTATTTGAGGATTTGTCATGACAAAATTTGAAGATACCACTATACGCTTATTAGAACGGCTAAATTAAAAAACAATACTAAGAATACCAATATACTGATGAGGATAGAAAGCACTTGGAACTCTGATACATTGCCAGTAGGAAAGCAAAATGGTCCAGCCATTTGGGTTTTTTTTGTTTTGTTTTGTTTTGCGACAGAGTCTCGCTCTGTCACCTTGGGTAGAGTGTAGTGGTGTCATCATAGCTCACTGCAACTGCAAACTCCTGGGCTCAAGCCATTCTCTTGCCTCAGCCTCCCGGTAGCTGGGACTACAGGCATGTGTCACACCCAGCTAATTTTTCTGTTTTTAGTAGAGACGGGGTCTCGCTCTTGCTCAGGTAGGTCTCAAACTCCTGAGTTCAAGCGATCCAATCACCTTGGCCTCCCAGAGTGCTAGGATTACAGTGTGAGCTGCCACGCCCAGCGGCGGTCCATCCATTTGGAAAATAATTTCTTATAAAGTTAAACATACACTTACTTCATGACCCAGTAATCCCAGCCTTGAGTATTTAGAGTAATGAAAACTTACATCCACATGAAAACCTATATACGAATGTTTACAGCAGCTTAATTCATAATCACCACAAAAACTCTAAGCCCTAATGCTCTCTAGTAGATGAATGGAGGATAGAACATAAGGCTTTTCTGAATTAATGCTGTTCTAATACGAGAATATATTATCTTCACTTTACAAATGTACATTTTGAGGCATTGGGAGTATCAGAATAAGTAGTGGTAAAGACATGTTAGACTATAAAACTAGTGCTCATAATCATTCTATATCTTCAGAATTTCTGCTGCTTTCCATAGGAGAGCTCTGCTTCTTAGAAAATAGTGGAGTGCCTGAGTCTTTAGCCATTGTCCTTTGGGTACCACAGTATGGGCATTGGGTGAGTCATGCATATATGAAAGAAAGATACACATTTCTCTCCATATTAATGGTACAAGACAGTATTATGGGAATAAATGATAGAGATGGGCCTTTTGGTGATCTATGTGAGCAGCGTAGCTCGTGGAATGTTAAATGAGGTCACAAATTATTTCTCATCCATAATAAAGACATCAATAAGGATTATTTATATAAGATAACAACGATTAGGAATTATAACTACTTTTGATAACATCAACGAGGGTTTGGGAACAAAAGGTGCTTCAGCTGACTTCCTGGAAGATAGGAAGTAACCTGATTACAAACTAAGAAACTAGGGACTTACATGGAGTTGGGAATCTTCATAGGAAATATGAAATAAAAAGGTGCAACTGAAGCAATGATGAAAGGGACAATAAGGTTATTTGCAAAACTTATCACCTGCAGTGAAGTCCTGTGGAAACTGGGTATGTAGAAGTAAATACTCTGCCAGGTCTTATGTATCACTTTAATAACGAAGTAAAACCAAGTGACAGACTATATGAGTGGGTTTTGCAGATTGACTTTCAAAGAAAATTTGAGTTTCTATATACAGTTTACATATTTAAAGTGTTTTATTTTGTTTTTCTGCTAAATTAGCTCTCAATAGCACATTGTGACAAAAGTACTTGTGCCATATTCAGGTATTCTCATGAATATGCAAACCCAGGGGAAATTCTGAAACAGAATATTCTTGAAATGGTGCAAAGATTTCTGGGGAAATATATGTTTTCCACTATGTTTTTGTGAAATCATGTTATATCCTCTTATGCAAGAAACTTGAATTTAAAACATAAATGTTAAAACTCAATTGGTTTATATTTTAGCAGTATCCATCATTAGTGATTTTTCTATTTATGTACTTTTGTTCCTACATCTACTTTGATGAAGGTAAGTTTAATTCTATTTTACAAAAGGAAAAATAAAGTGCTAAAAATTTTAGACTCCTGGTTTACTTCTTTAAAGATAGTATGAGCAACATGAAAGTTCTAAATTTTTCATTTTTATGTTGTATATTTATATTACGTATTTCTCATAAGAAACTAAAATGAAATTCACTTCTTCATATACTCATTAGTTTTATACATTAACAATGAAAATGTTTTAAAATTTATTTATACTCAATACTCATTAAAGATATTTTGTTTTTATTAAGTACTTCAATATGAATATTTGAGGAAATAAATGGAAATACACTAACAGTAATATGAAATAGCCTTGTTATCTGGGAATAGAAAATGCTTTATTTTACTTTCACTTTGAAACAGATGCTAGAAAATTCAATCTAATGTCTGTTTCAGAAATATGCTCATAGGCGATTTTGCATTTTTTAAAACCATATGGCTTTGTCTGTAAATCTAGTTATTTTGGGCAAAAGATATGGAGAATAATTAGCATAATTTTGATACATTCATATTTAAGGCTGTACAAATACAAACGTATGTGTTTAGAGATTTATTCATAAATTTTCTGATTAGGTGCTAACTATATTGATAAAAATATTTCTTCCAGAAAAAATAATATCTTTTTAGAATTGAATATTTGATCTTTACACAGGATACAATGTGAATGGTCCATCCCTGAGCTCAGCAGTAAATTTGGAAATGAGTCAAAGAGAGTGAGAAACCAAAAGATAAAACAATTCAATATGTTTAGAAATTAAAAATCCTTAAATACAGCTATTTAAAATAAAAATTTTTGAAAGATTAAAAACTATTTACAACATTGAATGTATAAATTTAGGAAAGATGAACAAAAATACTCAACAGAAATAAATAATAATAAGAGGGAAAATTAATAAAATACAACAATAAATAAAGATAACAAAGGTCTTTGAAAAACTGATCAAATAAAGTTTTGGTTAATTGAGAAAAAAATAACAAAAATAATGAAACTAAGAGAAAATGTACAGATAATAGCTTGTATTTCACATGTATTATCTCATTTAATCTGCAATAGCAATCTATGGAGTGGGGAGATTAACTATTCTAAATCTGTAGTAGCTCAAGTTCATACAACTAGCCAAGGTCCCACAATGAGCCAGAAATTGAGTTTGTGCAGTTCGTCTCTAGTGCCCTTTTGCTTAACCACGATGCTGGTTCACTAAATAAATAGTATTTGCTTCTGGAAACTTTTATAAGACAATTATATAAAAGAATTCATATCAATAAATTTGAAAATTGGACTCTTGTGGTCAGTGGATGTATCATGTCTAATTCTGACTTTCATGAGGAGACTTTTTTTAAGAAATTCTGTTTTCTTCCTTTCCCTTCATTCACTTTCTCTAGACAAGCACAGATGATTTAATAGATAAAATTGGGCAGAACAAATGCTACATGGTCAGCTTAGTCCCTCCCAAATCCTCTGGGGAACTGGCCTACCAGAAGTGTGTGCATTCCTCACCCCTCTCAGCCAGGTGGGGATAGGGGTCTGCCCCTATGTTCATCAGGGTAAGTTTGAGTGGATAAGCTGACTTCATTGGATTTCAATATCAGAAAGCACATTGTTGGTGTGCTCCACAGACTAATCTTCAAAATCATCTACATCAACAATAAAGATGATAGTTGCTTTCCATCTGCCTTTATAATTTGTTTTATATTTCAAATACTTAAGAACATGAGGGGATGGGATAGGAAAGAGCAACGCTATGTGTTATCCTCCTCAAATATCAGTATCTAGTGCATGGGGAGATAGCAGGAAGTGGACTTTGCAGAGGAAAGATTTCCTGCAGAGATGAGGTCACTGGCAGTCAGGACATGGGGCTTAAAGCACTGGGGACACTGCTCTAGCTTAGGCCTTTGACCTTGGCAGTGTGCTGCAGCCTGTGTTGTACTGTATGACTGCTTTACCAGGTGTGTAAAGCTTGGATTTAACTTCAAGCCTTAAGTCTTAGGGAATTTTCACCCTCGGTCACTGAAGCTTATGGTGGATGGTAAGTTAGAATAAGGAAAGAGACATGCACACCTCTTTCCTGATCTCTCTCATTTTTTTTAATAAGCTAAACAAACACAATTCTATATGTGTGTTTTGTTCCTTCCTGCTGTGATATCAAAGGAGACTGCCCCTGAAAGAGAAGACTATGTTTCCATCGCCTCCTGTGACTAGCAGATACGTCTTTTATTCTGGCATTCAGGATTAGAAAGTTTTACCTGCAGTTATAAGCTGCATCTTTAACCTAAGTTTTATCAATAAAATAAAAGTGATATTTTGATCTCCTATTTATTCATTTATGTATTTGATTTCTCAATTTGTTCATAACTTAGATATGAAAGAGAGCTGATATGTATTGGTCACTTTGAACTCAAAAATCCAATGTATAAGCTGAACTTCTCAGACATGAGCAAAAGTGGACTTGAGAGTACATTAAAATATATGGAAACTGAAGCTTCTTCCATGGCCAAGGCAGGTGACTTCAGGCTTTGGTGATATCTTTCTAAAGGTAGGACAGGTGGAATTTTGATCCTGCTGAGCTTCTGCAGTATATGGCAGTTTTGTTGGATTTATACACCATGGCCATCATAAAAGACACTGGCCTCATCAAAGTGCAGGTTGTTTTGTTAGTAGGTACCATGGATTAGCTGCTCAAAATCCTTTCCTTATTTTATTTTTTTCTGAACTGTCTTTCTGGTCTAATTCATATGTTTTGTCCATAGGTTCAAGTGTCATTTTCTACCACAAGACATTAAGTTAGTTTTAGATTTACTAATTACAAAAATTTTGAACATTTCAGAAATCTAACCTATAGCTTTGCCCATAAAAGAAGGATAGATTTTATTCTGGCAGTCAGGATTAGAGGAATGAGGTCCCTTACTGTGAAGAAAGTACAGAATTTATCAACACACTTCAATGATCTCAAACCCTGAGGTTAAAGAAACAATTAATAGGACTTGTACATGAAATGTTCTGTCTCCTGGAACTTACTCAGGAAATTAGGGAAAACCTACAGTGGGTTTGAAAAGCATGCTTACCAAGATAATAGGTGCAGTAGAAAAATGAAAACAAAATAAAGGAAGGTAAACTGATTAAATTGGGAAAAGATAGATTTCTTTTAATAATAGTCTGATAAAATAAAATTGGGAAAATAATATTTTGAAGGGCAAGATAGTCTGACACAAAAAGGAAAATGGTATGTACCTACCCAGGCTTAATTTTGCTAAATAAATTGTCACTAGAGTGGTTATTAGTTCAGAGACAGTCCTTGGTGCCCAATGACGTTTGAAGGAGAAAGAGACGTAGACATAGAGTGGACTGGGGTGACTCTCTCAGAAGATTATGACAGTCCCTGATAAGAGTGATACAGAAACTATCATTTAGAAATTAGGAGAGTAAAATTTAAAAATATATAATATAAGAAGAAAAGTTGGGAAAGATCAGAATAAAGTACTCAGAGAATTACTGGGTGCCTTTCAAGGTGTCATAGCTATTTGGGGAGGACTACTATTATTAGAGTTTATCCTGAAGTAATTTATAATTTTCTGAAAGAAAAGCCAAAATGAGTCATATTAAAGGGAACCTGGGGTACAATAATAGGGCAAAATCCTGCTGGGTGAGATGTTGGTTTGATGAGAGTGTATCAACTGAGTGGATTTATTCATTATTCAATTAAGTGTAAACAGACAATATTTTTTTGGATGGTGGATGATTTTGCCTGGCCCAGAGCTCAATGACTTCTTATTTCTTACTTATAGAGAATCAGTAAGACAAAATCTAGAGATACGTTTATGAAGTAAACATCTGGATGGGACAGCAAAGGAGAGAAATGGAAACAGCTTGTATGCAGCAAATAGTGCTTATAACTATTAATATTAGTGTTAAGAGAAGAAAATATTTAAGCAGATTAAATGGCCAACAGGTATAAGAAAATAGGATAGTTATTATCAAAAAACATAAGAGATAAGTATTTGCAAAGATGTAGATAAAAGGGAACACTTGCACACTGTTGGTGGTACTATAAATTAATACTACCATTATGGAAAATGTATGGCGGTTCCCGCAAGAGTTAAAAATAGATTTTCCATATGACCCACAATTTCATTTCTGGCTATATATCCAAAAGAGATAAAATCAATATTTCAAAGTAATATCTGCACTTCTATATTCATTGCAGCATTATTCACAATAGCCAAGATATAGAATCGACCTAAGTGTCCATCAGTGGGTGAATGGATAAAGAAAACATGGTACATATACACAATAATATTATTCAGACTTAAGAAAGAAAAAAATCTTGTCATTTGCAACAATATAGATGAACCTGGAGGATGTAATGCTAAGTGAAATAAGCGAGACACACAAAAAAAACCACTGCATGATCTCACTTATATGTGGACTCTAAAAAAGTCAAACTCATGGAAGCAGAGAATAGAATAGTCATTGAGGGGCTGCGGTGGGGTTGGGGATTGGGGAGATGTTGGAGAAAGGATACAAAATTTCAGTTTTGAGTAATAAATTCAATCTATTGTACAACATGGTGAATATGGTTAATAAGAATGTATTGTATTCTTAAAAATTGCTGAAACAGTAGATTTTAAATGTTCTTACCACACAAAAAAGATAAATATGTGAGGTACTTATTATGCATAATTAAAATATGCATATGTTAATTTGCTCAGTTTAGCCACTCCACAATGTATACATAAATCAAAACACCATATTGTACACCATAAATATATACCTCTATTTTCAATTAAAAAGTAAATAAAATAAATTTTAAATTAAGTATTTTCTTAAAAATAAGAATATTGGTTAACACTTTTACTAGAGGTATAGCTCAATACCACAGAAAAAGATGTAGCAGAAATGCAAAGGCTGGGATATTTTAAAGCTGAGGGAAGCCAAGATCAGCATGAACACAAAAGTGGTGTTGGTCCTTATATGCTCTTGGGGCACTGGCTTCAGAAGCATCCAATGCTGTTTTATTTCAGAAATCCAATAAAAGTGACTATCCTGATGAAACATGTGGGGATAAGAGAAAGACCATCATCCAGAATGATGAGCATAGAAAGGTGAATTATCAACAGAGGAATGAAAACAACTTTGTAACTAGCTAGACACCACACTCAGCAAGAGTTTTAAAACTCTTTTAATCTCTACTTTTTGTAATGGATAATGACTGGAAAAGAAAGACATCTCAAGAAAGACCTGAAGACGGAGATGCCAATAACGCAAATTTTTAAACATTACAGGAAGTAATGCCTCAATTAACAAAGACAGGATATATAGGTTGATTTTCCTGCAGATTAAGTAAATAAGGCACTTGCTATATTTCTCCCAATTTAAGTTTATATCTCAGTGAGTAGACTCTGGAAACTTACATAGACTCTGGAAACCTACATAGACTCTGGAAACCTACCAAGGCTGAAACTTGGGTCAAACTCCTTCCTTCAACTCCACGGAGTTAATGCTATCACCCTTGGCAACATGAAGTACTAGTTTCTGGAATTATAATTTTGGTGAGGTAATCGCTTTAAGAACATTTACTAATTGTTCTCTAAGTGTGGAATAGTGGTTTCAATGCTGTGATAATCTTGTGTGTTCTATAAACTCTTTCAACTCTACAAAAGAGAAGCTTATCAGAAATTTGGCATTGAACTAATTCTCCTCAAGATGGCAAGGAACCTCACCCATTCTCATGAAAGATAGTCCAGACTGCAGCCTCTCAAGTAACTTCAGCTCTATCCAAGCACTAAGAGATCCTCTGCATAAGACTAAGAAGGATAATCAATTGCGAGGATTTATAGATTTTTTATATTCAAAGGGCGAGTGAATTTGAGTTTAGATTTCAATGATATTGGGCTTAGTTTACAAGAAATTGTAGTATTTTGACTTTTCCAATAAACCTTTGTAATTGGAGGAGGTAGGATTTTTTGTGCTTCTATTGTTGTCACTTTATTACTAGAATGTCTTTATATTGTTACTTGATCTCACTGAAAAATTATAATTAGATACATTGAAAAACGTAACTGCACTTAATTTGGAATGAGAAATAGATTCGGTAATAAATTTGCAACTTTTGGTATAAAGTAAACTTAAGTAAGTTTAAATTAAGTAATAAACCCATTTCAGAGACTGATATTCTATACTGTTCTGAATGTATATTCTATACTGTTCACTGATGGTTTCATACACATCCACAAAAGCTCAGCATAATTTTGAGAGGTTAGCTTCATGAAGATGGATGGTAAAACTGCCCTTATACAAACTGTGACTCTCCAACCTTAAGGGAATGGCCACGCCCCAAGTTGCCTATAGATTTAATAGTTAAATTTATTGGCTTAAGCAAAAAGTTAGGGAAAACCTTCTAAGGTTCTAGAATTATTAGGGGAATTTAAAAGTAACATTTTGGATTAGAACTGTAATAAATCAAAGGTCTTTGCTGAAATATTTGAGAGTAGCCACTAAAAGAATATTGCAAGAGAATATATGCATGACTAACAAGTAAATAGAAATATGTATGTATTTGAAACACCAGGATCAAAAATAGAGGAGCTTTAAAAATGGATCAAATAGAAATAAAAACATTAACCATACAATAAAACAAATTATATGAGAAATAATATCACATGTAAAAGGATTAAATACTACAAGCAAAATACTAATATTGTCAAACTACATAAACAAAAAAATACTAACTGTGCTGCTTACTAGAAACAGACTTTCTCTATAAGAATACGGAAATCTTGAAAATAAAAAGAAAGATGGAAAAAGATGTACTACACACACACTAAATAAAGTTAATGTCACTATATTAATATCACACTAGGCTTTAAAGCAAGATGAATTAATAGAGATAGAAGGGGACTTTTTGTAATGATAATTGGGTCTCAATAACTTATCTGCAAAATAGGCAAAGCAAAAATTGATGAAAATAAAAGAAAAAGGCACATATATAATTATATTGGAAGGCCTTAACTAACCTCTCTCATTAGACAATAGAAGAAACAGACAAAAAAAAAATAGTAAATAAATAAAAGATCTAAAAAATACAACCAACCAATTATTTCCCTAAAGATATTTATAGAAAAATGCATCAAACCATTGCCAAATACACATTTTTTCAAGTATTCATGGAATATTAACCAAAATTATTACATGCTGGGCAATAAAGACAGCCCTCAATAAATGTCAAAAAATTGAAATCATTTAGAGAATATTCTCTTATCACAGTAGAATTAAGCTACATTAAATGATGAAGGAACCTAGAAAATCTTCAACCACCCAGGTATTAAGCAAAGCACTTCTAAGTAATACACAGCTCAATGATGAAATTAAAATGAAAAGTAGAATACATTTTAATCTGTATAAAATTGAAAACATGACTTCTAAATTAGTAGGACACAGCTATCAAGAAATTATCTATTTAAGATATTGAATACTTCTCACAAAGAAAAACTAGCCCAAAAATCTTTACTAATCATTTTTTTTTCAAATTTACAAAGAAGAAATAACATCAATCTTTCACAAACTATTGTAGAGAAAAGAGAAAAGAGGAAACATTTACCAATTCTTTCTAAAAAGCCAGCATAACCTTGATTCTAAAGCATAATTAGAATATCACAAGGATAAAAAGCATGTATATGTGGGTTACATATAGAGACAGAGATAGACATGTAGAGAAATAAAGATACTTCTATGTCTATATATCTACAGAAGTACTATAAGATATGTATTTGTAGAAAAAACAATCTATACAGTGTTACTACAGCAAATCAGAAAAATATTCAATACACTTTAGCTAATAAAATCCCACTATCACCCCCCAAAAAACCATAAATAAATCTCCAAAATATAAGACAACATTTCAAAACTAGTTAAATGTAGACTCAAATGAACATTTGAGTTTTGAAACAGACATTTGAGTATAGGAAAAAAATCTTGAATCAGAACATTTAAAACTAAAAAAAAGAAATGAAGAAAAGAAGAAATAAAAAGGAGTTCATTGATCTCAGGAAATAAATGGAATAAAAGGCAAATTTATCTCAGAAACAAAAACAGATTGCAAATTACCCAAGGGAGAATAGACTTAAATGAAAATTTAATAAAGAGCATTGGATAATGCCAGGATAATTGCCAAGAGAATGAAAATGAAATTTAGAAAAAAGAGGAAAAAGTGAAAATGGGTTTGAGAGAAAATAGTAGAAATGGAAGACAAGAAAAAAAGAAACGTCATTAATATAATCAGTATCCCTGAAGAAGATAAAGAAAACAATGGAACAGAACTAATATTCAAAACTATAACCTTAGAAATATTTCTAGAAATCAAAGGAAACCTGAATGTACATGTTTAAAAGGTGTATTAGACACCTGGGAAAATTAGCCTAAAATAACAACTGCAAGACCAATTCTAGTAAAAGTATTAGATGGAAAAATGAAGAAAACAAAATGAGAATTGGCATATGCGATTATGATTGTAGAAGCTGAGAAGTCCCATGGTATGCTGTCTGCAGACTGGAGAACCAGGAAAGCTGGTAGTATAATTCAGTCTGAGTTCAAAGGCCTGAGAACTAGGAGATTTAGAGATTTGGAGTCCCAGGGCAGGTGAAGATGGATGCCCCAGTTCAAGTAGAGAGAGAGAATTCGTCCTTCCTCTACATTTTTGTTTTTCAGACCCTCAACAAATTGGATGATGCCTTGCCCACACTGGCGAGGCTGAATTTTCTTTACTCAGTCTACTGATTTAAATTCTAATCTCTTCCAGACACACTCTCACAAACACACCCAGAAATAATGCTTTACCAGTTATGTGAGCATACCTTAACCCAGTCAAGTTGACACATAAAATTAACCATCACAATAATACAATGGAATGGTTACAACTGAAACAATATTACCTACAAAGTTTAAAACATTTACTATCCACCTTTTTAAGAAAAAGTAGGCCAATCTCTGTATCCAGCATAAATTTAATCCAACCAAGCAATGACTGTTAAAACTTCAGCAAGAGGACTGAGGGGGTGGAGATGACAGTAAAAGACTAAAGTACAAATGTCATATTTTGCAAAAATTAGAAACAATGCAACTAAAAATTGGGAAGAGAAAAGAGAACAAAAAAGGAAAATAGAATAAATTCATCCACTGTTGTATTGGCAATAGATAGCAGTTAAAGGATACCATTAAAAACTGACAAGTCAGATATAAAATTTTAAACAAGGAAACAGTGGACTAAGAGCATTAAAGAAGGTATAAGTACAAAGGAAATCACAACAAAAAAAGCACACACCTTCCTAAATACCAATATTTGTATAAATTAAAAAAAAAAGAATACATACCTTTTAAAGAATTAGAGCTAATTATCATATAATGCATGTACTTAAAAATATAAGAGTTCAGAGCAAACATTTCAGTTGTGCCAATAAATATGAACAGGATTGACTCATCAATTAAAAGCTCAATTTTTCAACTTAACTAATAAAACATGACCCAACCATATGCGCTACCTTAGACACTCATAAAAAATAGTGACTCAGAAAAGCTAAAAATGAGATGATGGACAGATAGGAACAATAAAAAAGCAATGGTATTGTTCCTAATATCAGAAAATTAGAATTCAACCCAAAAAGTACAAAATGTAATAAAGAAGCATAATATTTAATTTTAGCAAGCCAAAATTCAGAAAGAAAATATAATGCTAATGAATATCTATGCAGCAAATAACAAAGCAACCTTTTTTATGAATAATAACTACAGGAGATACAAGGAAACACAGCCAGAAATGGAATAATAATGAGGTTTTACTACCCACTTGTGGTGTAAAACAAATCAAGTGGACAATGATAAATGAGCAGATAGAAGAACAAAACAATACAATAAGGTAAAGCTAATGAATACATGTTTATTATACTCCAATGACAAAGAATATATCTTCTTCTCGAGCATCCAAGACTATTCACAAAAGTTGAACACATATTAGGATACAAATAAAATATTACTAAGTTCCACAAATTAGAAATATTGTGAAAAACACATTCAGATAGCAATGCAGTAAACCAGAAAACATTTTTGCAAAAAAGGTCCTTCCAAATTTAAGTTTAAACATCTTCCATTAAATAATTTTTGGATGAAAGGGAAAACACAAACAGAAATTACAGAATTTCTAGAAAACATCAATGATGGGAACACTATGTATAAGAATTGGGATGCAGTTAAACAGTAATCAGAGGAAAATTTATCCTAATTAACACTTTATTAGCAGAAATAAAAGAATAAAATAATTAAGTATATAGCTCAAAATAAAAATAGAAAAGAACAAAGTAAATCAAAGAAATCATATAAGACATATAAAGATAAACAGAAATTAATAAAGTAGAATATAAAAACTATAAACTAATTAATTAATCAAATTTCTGTTTATTAAAAATAATGAAACACATAATCCACTGACCAGTTTGATCTAGAGAAAGATGTAAAAGTACAAGTACAACATAAGAAATGACAGCAGAGAGCTATCAATTGAAATAGAAAAAAATTCTTAAATATAAAAGACAATGTTTCAGGCCTCTATGCAAATAAATTTGAAAATTTAGATGAAATGGATAATTTACTAAGTAAATATTGTTCTCATCTAGAGATTTAGATATAAAATGTATAAACAGACCAATTTTTCGTAGTACGTGTTTTAATAGATACATTTGTTATGTTATTACTAAAGACACACGCACACACACACACACAGAAAAAGGGACCAGCTCTGATGGTTTGTACAGTGGAATTCTGGTGATTTTTCAGACTGGTTTTTCCTATAACCTTAAAATTGTTTCAGAGTTTGGAAAATAAAGCAATACTTCCTAATTCTTTTTATGACACAAGTATAACATTGACACAGAAGTATGATATAGTACAAAAGAAAACTTCAGGCCATTATCACTTATAAATATTGATGTAAATACAATAAGTAAAATATTAGGAAACATAATCCAATTCCACATTTAGAAAATAGTATACCTTGACAAACTGTAACTTATCTTAGAAATGCAAGGTGGTTCAAAATTAGGAAATCCATTTGTATAATATATCAGTATATCTAAGGTAAAATCATTCAATTACCTGTATAAATGGTGAAAAAGTCTTCTGCAATTTCTGATAAAAATCCTCAAGAAAATAGGAATTAAGGGACTTTTCAAACAAAATAATTCCTTAGAATTATTAGTAAGATACTAAGGTATCTTACTTAATGTGGAGCATCTCAACAAAAATCAGAAAGAAGGTAAATATCTGTGCCATTTCCTGCACAAAACAACATTGTGTTATGCAATTATAGAAGAGAAAAAAAATGAGAAGCATAAGTATTGATAAGTAAGAAGTAAAAGTATCTCTTCTTGCAGATTTTATGTGGAAAACACTAAAGAATCCCTACAAAACTAACTCAGTCAATAAAATTCAGCAAGGTAGCAGAATATCAAATTAATATATAGAAATCAATAGCCTTCACACACACAAAAATTACCAAGCTAGATAATACAAGGGTAGAAGGAAATCCCATTACAATAACAATAAAAATGAAATAATACTTAGAAATAAACTTAGTAAGAAATGTACAAAAGAATTCTCAATGGAAAAGTAAAGTGAACTTGAACGAATGGAAAAGACCCTCTGTCCTTGAAGAAGATAATCCAACATAAAAAGATGTCAGTACTCCCTATGTTGATTTATAAATTGAATACAACCCCCAATAAAAATATCAACAAGTGTTTTATTGCGTAAAACAATTTTATGCTAAAGTTCATATGAAAAAATAAACATAAAAACATAGGCAGCAAAACACTAAAAAAGAAAAACTACCAGACGTTAAAACATATTCTAAAGCCTCTACAATTAAATCAATATGTTACTGGTGCATGGATAAACAAATATAACAGTAGAATAGAATATATAGCCCCAAATAGATGAGTACATATGGAAATTAAATATACGATAATGGTGGCAATTAAAATCCCTGAGGCTAAATAAACATTTTAGTAAATGGTACTGGGAGCTGAATGTGGAAATGACGCACAGTGGAGACTTGGTTGGGGGAGGTGCATGGGAAGGAGGTGGATAATGGGAGATTGCTTGGTGGATACAATGTACATTGCTCCACTGATGGATGCGCTAAAGGCCCTGACTTCACCACAATGCAGTATATCAATGTGGCAAAATTGCATTTGTATCCCATGAATATATACAAATAAAAAATAAATGGAAAAAATAAATGGTGCTAGGAAAACTGGATAGTCATTTGAAAAAAGGTAAAATTAGATTTATAATTCACATCATATATTCCAAAAAGGGTGGAGTGAAATATTTAATGTTGAAAGAAAGAAACCCCGCCAACCTAGAATTCTACCCAGTGAAATTATCCTTTAAAATTAAAGGATACATAAAGCCTTTCTTTGAAAGAGAGAAAAGGAGAAAATTCATTGCCAGCAGACCTGCCCTAAAATAAATGATTAAAATTGGTCTCCAAGGAGAACAGAAATTATATAGATCAGAAATCCAGATCTACACAAAGGAAAAACATCAGAGAAGAAATCAATCACAACACATAAAGATCTTTTGTTTTTCTTATTCTTAATTGATCTAAAGATAACTGTTTTTTAAGTGATAATGCGAAATGTATTAGGTACTGCTTCATTCATTGGCAATAGTTTGTTATAAGACGCATGCAACAAATGTGAAGAAGTAAAGATTTATTTGCAAGTGGACATATATTAATTGTAATTGTTTATTGCAAAATCCAAGGCAACCACTGAAACATTTTTTAAAAGTATGACTGATATGTTAAAGGAGGAAACAAAATGAAATAATATAAAATATTTAAATAAAACCAGAAAATGAAGCAGAAAAAAAGGAGAGGGGAGACAAAAAATGTATGCAATTAATAGAAAACATTAAGTAGTTATTAATTTAACTATATCAATAATAACTTTATATGTGAATGGTCTAAATGCATCAATTAAAATACAGATATTGTCAAGTGGATACAAAAAATAAGAGTAAGCTTTGCGTTGTCCACAGGAAAGCCACTTTAAATATAAAGACACAACTAGGTTAAAAATAAAGGGATTAAAAGGTATACCATGCTACTAGAACTACATAATGATAAAAGGGGTCAATTCTCCAAGAAGATATAACAATCCTTACCATGTATAAACCTTACATCAAAATACATAAGACAAAATCTGATAGAACTTAAAGAATAAATAGAAATGTCCATAAAAAAGATACACTGAAGTTCTCAGAATGTGACCTTATTTGGAGGTAGGGTCTTTACATAGGTAATCAAATTAACACGACATCACCAGGGTGGGCCCTAATCCATTATGACTGGTATCCTTATAAAAAGGGGACATTTAGACACAGACATGTACACCAAAAGAATGTCATGTGAACATGAAGGAAAAAATCAGCGTGATGTGTCTGCAGGCTAAGGCATGCCCAAGTTGCCAGCAAACCACCAGAAGCTAAAAGGAAGACATGGAGCATATTTTTCCTCACAGCACTCAGAAGGAACCAAACCTGCTGACACCTTGATCTCAGACCTCTAGCTTCCAGACCTGTGAGATAATTAATTTCTGTTATTTAAGCCAACTATGTTGTGGTACTTTGTTGCAGCGGTCCTAGCAAACTAATATGAGGATCTGATGTGGAAAACTACAAGATATTTCTACATACATATTAGAATATTACAATGGTGAAAATTCAAAATCCTGACAATAACAAACGCTGGTGAAAAATGAAACATTTATTGCTAGTACTAATGCTAAATGCTACAGCCACTTTGGAAGAAAGTTTGGCAATTTTTTACACAACTAAACATAATGTTAGCATATGATCCAGGATTTGTACTCCTAGGTAGTTATCTAACTGATTTGAAATCTTATGTCCACACAAAAATCCATGTGCAAATGTTTATAACAGCTTTATTCATAACTGATAATTTCCAAAAACTAGAAGCAACCAAGATGTTCTTCAATAAGTGAACAGGCATCTATTTAGTGGAATATTATTCAACAATAAAAAAACGAGCTATCAAGGCATAGAGAGACTTGGATGAGTCTTGAATGCATATTGTTAAGTGAAAATAGTTAGTTTAAAAAGGCTACATACTATCTGACACGCAGAAAAGGACAAAACTATAAAGACAATAAAATGATGAGTGGTAGCTAGGGCATTGTGAAGAGAGGGGAGGGTTGAACAGGTGAAGGATATGGAATTTTTAGGGCAGTGAAACTGTAATGGTTGATACATACAATCTTGCATGAGTCAAAACCCACAGAACTTTACAATGCAAACAATTCATCTTAACAATTGCAACTTAAAAAATAACTTACTTAGATGGTCAAAGGGATCCCAGGAAGGAATGTGGATTGTGACAATAGGGTCTAACTATATTATGAACTATTAAATAACCTCAATGAAGGGGGTAGGAGGAAAAGTGCTGACCTACAATGCCTTTGGAAATGAGTGGAGTCTATAAAATGAAAGGCAAAACAAACTACATGCAAGCACTCTACTCTTGTTGATAAAATTGTTTCACATATGGGTTAACAATCCTGATACTGCTTTATTAGTGTACCGGAATTGAACAATTAAGAATGGTGAATGGTGGGAAAAAGATTTCTCATTATTGGACTGGGAGGTTACAGATAAACAAGAAGAGACTAGAATGATCCATTTAGTAATGGATTAGCATTGGAGATATCAGTATGAATTCGTATTAAGTTTAATATAGATAAAGATGGTTATGTATGTGTATATATACTGATCAATATCCACACATTTATCATCCTGCTCTGTCAGCTGAGAGGACCTAAGGAAACATGATGATTAAATGTAATGTGTACATCCTGGATGGGACTGTGGAATAAAAAGGGATACGAGGTAAAACTAAGGAAAATAATAATTTTTCAATATTAGTGCATTAATTATGACAAATATACTAATGTAAGATATTAATAATGGGGGAAACTAAGTATGGCACATGTGGGAACTCTCTGTACTATTTTCTTAATTTTTTCTGTAAATGTTAAACTGTTTTACAAAAATAGTTTATTTAAAAAAAATACGGGAGTAAGTTGGAACAGCACAGGAGTCAGTTTGAAGGGACTTCCAGTTGCCAAAATTTGGGGTAGTTTGAATCATAATAATGGTAGTAATTCATTATAACCCATAAAATAGAATGGCCACCCACGAGTACTATTCTGATGTACAGACTGATGTAAATGAATAATTGAGTAAATAAACACATGGAGGAGAAGGGACTGTTTCTTACAGAAAAATTCTAACTTAGAAAGAGTTGTAGAAAATCATCAGTGGGCAATCACCATAGCAATAATTGTCACAGGCAAGAATCATTGACAGATGCTGAAACTTGTGAATGAAAGAATAATAAGAAATGGTACATTCTGCATAGTTTCAGTTTATCTCCTTACAATGTTACAGTATAGAAACTGGCACACATCACCTTAATCAAATGATCAAAGTTAATCTCACCAGCACTGAGACATTCATATCATCTACCACCTGTTACGTAGATCTAAGAAGGGACACAATAATAATCTTGTGGTGTTTATGCCCAAAATTCATAACTACTACCTAATCATGAGAAAATATTAGACAAACCCAAATTTAGGGATATTCCATAAAATACCTTGTGAGTACTTTTCAAAAGTGTCATGAAAGGTTATGAAAGGCAAAGAATGACCAAAGAATTGTACCAGATTGTAGGAGACTAAGGAGACACGACAACTACATGCAATTTGCTATCCTGGATTGGTCGTTTGGTTAAATATGAATACATTATATAGTTTAATGGTGTTATGAACTGAATGTATATGTTCCCCCAAATTCATATGTTAAAGCCCTCACCCCCAGTGTGACTGCAGTTGCAGTAAGGAGATAATTAAGGTTAGGTGAGGTCATAAGGGTAGGGCCCTGATCAATAGGATTAATGTCCTTATAAGAAGAGATGTTCTCTGTGCACACACACTGAGGAAATACCGTGTGAGAGGAGGCAGCCATCTAAAACTCAAGGGGGAGCCCACACCAGACGCCAACCATGTGGGACACTTTGATCTTGGATTTCCCAGGCCTCCAGACTGGAATAAAATAAAAGTCTGTAGTTTAAGTCATCCGGCCTGTGATATTTTGTGATGGCAGCTTGAGCAGATGAATACAAATAATTATGAATAATATTATATGAATATACTTTATAAATTATAACCAAGAAATAACATTTAAGCATGAAAACTATTTTAGTGAGTTTTTGTAATTTTGGGGTATATTTTAAATACTTGACACAATAAAATCTATATATGGAGCAATCATTTCCTTCCATAGAACTCTCCCTGATGCATCCACCCCAGATGATGAGGCAAGGGACTGAAAACCAGGAGATTAATTACAAGTCTGTATAGAGAAAGTTTAGATCCTCATACTCCTCTGTCCAGAAGTCAGTGTACTGCCAGCGTGGCTTCTGCCCATGTGAGAGTGGAAGTAAACTCTCTGAAGAATTTGAAATTTCTCAGAAGAAAATCTACAATGTAAAGAGCCCTCCTCCCTCCTCCTTCACCCACACTCCCAGTGACCTTGCATTTGACAATCACTACTCTGGTCACGGAGTTGCAAGGATTTGATCAGTAATCGCCAGGTCCTTGGCTCTCAACCTGTGTGCAAAACTTTATCAAGAGAATGATGCTGAGAATAGCACTATAAAGTAGAGAGAGGATGGTTTAGGGTCGTTGATCAGTATAAGCACTACATCTTATCAAAGTGAATGAATATTTTCTTTCTTTCTTTCTTTCTTCTCTCTCTCTCTTTTTGGTTACAACTCACATCTTGACATGTTTTATGTTCAAAACTTCATAAACGGACTTGATTTCTGGGCTTTTGTTAAATAAAGTATAATTGATTAAAAATGTCATATTCATTTTGACTCAATTATTCACAATTATGGTAAACTGTTATAACAATGAAGAATTTTTAACCTTTTAAATGGCTCTGTGTCTCATTTTCTTCATCTATAATAAGGTAACAATAACAGTACATTAGGTTTGTGACAATTCATTGAAATAATCCATAGAAAGTGCACAGCACTGTGCCAAAATGTAAGCATTCAATTAACATCTTGCGTTACTGTCATTGTTCATTATTAATATTTTCTTTATTATTAATTGTTCAATTAGCCATTCAGTTATTTCCTAAACTACAGTTGACCCTGAACAACATGGGGTTGGGAGCAATGACTCCCGCACAGTCAAAAATCTGCATATAAACTTTGACTCCCTTAAAACTTAACTACTACTATCCTACTGTTGACCAGAAGCCTTACCAATAACAAAAACAGTTGACTAACACATATTTTGTATGTTATAAATATTATATGCTGAATTCTTATAATAAAATAAGCTAAAGAAAAGAAAATGTTATTGAGAAAATCATAAGGAAGAGAAAATACATTTACTATTCATTAAGTGTGACAGATCATCATAAAGATCTTCATCATCATCTTCAGGATGAGTAGGCTGAGGAGAAGGAAAGTGAGAGTTTGGTCTTACTGTCTCAGGGTGGCAGAGGGGAAAGAAAATCTCTGTATAAGTGGACCTACACAGTTCAAACCCATGTTGTTCAAGGATTAACATGTTTGTATTATGTCTGTACCATGTTTGTTAATGTAATTTAAATGTTGGAAATACACACTGTTAACACAAAGTGATAAATGACAAAGATCACTCTCCATTTTTCATCTTTGAAATTGTTTATTTTTGAGGAATAATATGTTATCTTTTATGCTTTGAAACATACCTTGTAAAATGAGGGTGTTCATTATTAATATTAATAGAACAGTAGTAAATATTGCTGTTGTAAAACAAACATACTCTGAGGTATTAGAGTTCATTATTTAAATAAAATAAAAATGTCAGCAAACCTTAGCTCAATCAATTTATGGATTCCCTTGTTTTACTGTATTATCTTTCTTGTGTCTAAGTCAAAATTTCCTTATTAGAAAGCTTCATGCTTTATTGTTTCTGGTAAATGAAATAGATTATTCTGACAGACTTGAATGTTACCACTTGATATTTCTACTATTATCCAGATACAGCTCTTTTCCTTAAAGATTTCTCCAAATAATTCCTGTTGACAACGTACACAAGTACAATTTGCACTGAAATCTTTTTACTGTTCTCTTAGCAAATGAACAATACCTCAGTTGCAAAAGGTGAATAAAACATAAAGTGCATAATATTTTGTTTGTAGGAATTATAAGATACCGGCAGAGATCTTGGTCTTGTCTACATATGAATTTAAAGAGTCATCTGAAGGCATCAAAAAAATCAGACTGAAATATTTATTGTTTGGTTTTTTCCCAATAGCCATTGTCAAACATCTGTGTTTTAACCAGCATGTGAGTTTTGTTCTGCTCTGTTTCCACACTGGAAGGTTCATCCCTCTGGTGAATTGCAATACTGGCACAGAATGACAAGGGTATTTGTGTGCATGTGTGTGTATTTATTTCCATAATACCAAAATACTAGCTTTAATACCAGTATTTGATTAAAAAGTATGCAGAATACACAAACAAAAACAAGCTGAAACTAAATATATAATTCAAAGACAAATACATATGTTATGGGTCAAATACAAATATATGAATATACACTATGTATAAATGTAAGTATAAAATATAATATAAATCAAATACAGAAAATTATATTATAAAATATCAATTACAATATACACTAGCAAATATACATAATTCAAATATATTCTTATTCTATTATAAATTAGTAGCAGATAAATTCCCCAACTAATCAGTATAAAATAAAAAGTAATTTAACATGAGATTTAAGATAAAATATTATTTTTAAACAAGTGGATTTTTAAAAACAGTGCATTAAGGTTTCCATGGTTGAGATGAAGCATATATTTGAGCACTTTTTCCTCAGCTGATGAGGAATCTCTTTATGGCTCCATAGCATAATGTTGCTAAATTTAGTGTGAGTACACTGCAGGCCAAAACCCTCAAGCTCAGCACTCTTACATTTCTGCCTCTTAAGGAGCTAGTCACATAGGCATGCACCATCATACCCTACCATTCACGTTACATGTGTAACAGGGGGAAAATTTCATTTATAATCTCTGTTGAATTTTAAGAGAGGATTTTTTGTGGCATCAGGCCCTTGTTTACTGAGCACTATCTTGGGCTTTGGCAAGTAAGTTTGAAGGTGGAAGCTGGGGCAAAGCTGATTACTTTGTATAATAATTGGGGTGAGGGAGATTCAGACTAATCCCTGTGGACAGAGGGCAGGAAAGAGCAATACCCATTTGTGATGATGGTGGGGAAGAAAGGAGACTTGGGACAGCAGACGTATCTGCTTAACGTTTTAAACTAGTTTGCTTTGGTGTCTGCTGAGGGCAAACAAGTGTGACTAATGCCAAGAAACATGACATATGATTATCAGGTCCAATCCCAAGTTTACTTACAAACTTAAAGTTGAATTGTCATGTTGATGCTATTTTATATTCTCATCAATGGTGTGTCTGGTTTGTGCTTTTCTCTATTGGTTATAGCATCATGAAAAGCTCTTTTTAAAATGAAATTATTTAGAATTTCCCATCAGTTCTGGAAGCACTATTCTCTCTAAAACTTTTTCAAAAATTTTCAGTTTTAAAGGTAAAATTTCCTTGGTTTTGGTTTTCCTTTGGTTTTGACTTGACTTAGTATTTTGGTGCTGCCCTGAGCCAAAATATTTAATTCCAAGTTTGGAAATAAAAATCATCCTCTTAAATCCCAGGAAATGTCATGTAGTTCAGGTCAACACACCCTTAGGTATGTAACATGGTCAAAATGAAAAGAAATCAATGACAATATTGATGGTTGCAAAGTGGTTATTTGCCTAATTGTGCTATCTCACCATTTATTAGTTGTTATTATTCCTTCTAAAAGGTGTTCCAAGTTCTTCATCTTTTACTTTCCCTGACCCACCTGAAGAAAAGAAATACACTAGCTCATGGTTATTCATAAATTTTTAAAGAACAGTTTTTTTTCAGTAAACATAATTTTCCAAGCAAATATATATATAGAGAAGGTCACTTTGTGATAGAGACATGCTAGGAGATTGTATTTTTAAAAAGAACTGAAGCTCTTTCTTTTACCTGTCCCTTTGTGCACATATCAGTCTGCTGCAGACTGAATGTTTATGCCCTCCAAAATTCATATGTTGAAACCTAATCGCCAAGGTGATGGTATTTGAAGGTGTAGCCTTTGGGAGAGGAGGTCATGAGAGCTCCACTAATGGGATTAGAGGCCTTGTAAAAAATGATCCCAGAGAGCTCCCTTGTCCTTTCTACCATGTGAGGACATGAATAGAAGACGGCAGTCTGTGAACCAGAAAGAGTGCACTCACCAGACACTGAATCTGCCTACGCCTTGATCTCAAACTTCCAGCTTCCAGAACTGTAGGAAAGAAACTTTCTGCAGTTTATAAACCACCCAGATTATGGTATTCTCTTATAGCACCCCAAAGGACTAAGACACAGTCTAAAGGCCACTAGGAGGTGCCAACCAAAATAAGAGTTCATCCTGAGAAGAGTGAGGTGCAACTGGGGAGAGAAGCTGTTTCTGAGAGGTAGTAGCATCTCAGTGGAAAGGTGGCTATGTGTGCCTTAGGAGAACAACCATGATGGAGCGTGGCCTGATGCATGGTTTTGGGGCTCAACCAGGGTAAAAGGGTGCCCCATGGAGGGAAGGCCCAGCTCAAGGACTCAAAGCCCAAGCAGAGTGATGAAAACATCCAGCAGAGAGCAGTCCAAGGGAAGATCCAGGAGCTCAAGTGGGATGAGGAGGATGTCCACAGGGGAGGGGGAGAGGAGATGGGTACAGTGATTTGAGCATCTGCCTAAGAGGGTACCAGCTTATAGTGTCAGACCTGAGCAGAGTGAGGAGCATGTTTCTTGCAGGTGAGCTGCCTGGAGAGAAGCACGGGAGCCTGGAAAGGGTGAGGAAGGTATCTACTCGGGGGGGCAGCAGGACTGAG
Source organism: Daubentonia madagascariensis (assembly GCA_023783475.1). NCBI lineage: Eukaryota > Metazoa > Chordata > Mammalia > Primates > Daubentoniidae > Daubentonia > Daubentonia madagascariensis. The sequence goes on along the minus strand of JAKFHU010002080.1, from coordinate 41,841,867 downwards.
CAGCATGTTGGTTAGTGCTGGTAAAGATATACAAACAAGGAGTTTTCCAGTATAGTGTTCTGGACTATAGAAATAAAAGACATTCTTTTATTGTCTACAACAAGCATGCATTATTTCTAAAGCAAATCACATGGCTTATTTACCTGTAGGATAAATGCTTACTTTTTACTATTTAATACATTATTTAAACACATACTTATTATCAAATATTATGTTTTTGGCACTTTATATAAATTATTTCCCTTAATCATCATGCTAACATTTTAAAAATTTGCCCTTTTAGGCCAGACATGGTGGCTTATGTCTGTAATCCCAGCACTTTGAGAGGCCAAGTTTGGAGGATTGCTTGAGGCCAAGAGTTCGAGACAAGCCTGAGCTACACAGAAAGACCCTGTGTCTCTAAAAAAATAAAATAATATTTTCATTTTACAAATGACAAAGGCAAGGTCTAGAGAGATTAAGTCATGAACTCTGTTCTCAAAGAGATCAGTAAGGAAGGCAGATACATATAATTATGTACCCTACTTTTCAAAGTGTATTAGTAGAGCTATAGATTAATTTCCATGGTGTCATATGGAAGACATATAAATTTGCAATAATTTTTAAACATATTTCTGTAAGAAGTTGAGGTTTTTCTCTGAAAGAAGTAAGCACCATAAGTAAATCAAATAAAAGACCTGCTTTGATCCACTCATGTATTGATGGGCACTTGGGTTGTTTCCACATCTTTGCAATTATGAATTGTGCTGCTATAAACATTCGAGTGCAGATGTCTTTATTATAGAACGTCTTTTTTTCCTTTGGGTAAATACCCAGTAGTGGGATAACTGGATTGAATGATCGTCCTACTTTTAGTTCTTTGAGGTATCTCCAGACTCCTTTCCATGGAGGTTGTACTAGTTTGCAGTCCCACCAGCAATGTATAAGTGTTCCTATCTCTCCACATCCACGCCAATATTTGTTGTTTTGGGACTTTGTGATATATGCCATTCTCACTGGTGTTAAGTGGTATCTCATTGTGGTTTTGATTTGCATTTCCCTGATGATTAGAGATGTTGAGCATTTTTTCATATGTTTCTTAGCCATTAGTCTATCTTCTTTTGAGAAGTTTCTATTCATGTCCTTTGCCCATTTTTTAATGGGGTTATTTGATTTTTTCTTGCTGATTATCCTGAGTTCTATATAGATTCTAGTTATTAGTCCTTTGTTGGATGTATAGCATGCAAAAATTTTCTCCCATCCTATAGGTTGTCTGTCCACTCTAGCAATAGTTTCTTTGGCGTGCAGAAGCTTTTTAATTTGACTAGGTCCCAATTGTTTATTTTGCCACAAAAGATTGCTTTTGGGGGTTTTCTTCATAAATTCTTTGCCTAGGTCAATGTCTGTAAGAGTTTTTCCAACATTTTCTTCTAGAATTCTTATGGTTTCATGTCTTAGGTTCAAGTCTGTTATCCATCATGAGTTGATTTTTGTGAGAGGTGAGAGGTGAGGATCCTGTTTCAGTCTTCTACATGTGGCTATCCAATTTTCCCAGCACCATTTATTGAATAGGGATTCTTTTCCCCAGTATATATTTTTGTCTACTTTGTCAAAAATCAGATGGCTATATGAGGATGGTTTTATGTCTGGGTTCTCAGTCCTGTTCCATTGGTCTTTGTCGCTGTTCTTGTGCCAGTACCATGCTGTTTTGGTTACTGTAGCTTTGTAGTATAGCTTGAAGTATGGTAGATTGATGCTTCCCAGTTTGTTCTTTTTGCTTAAGGATGCTTTGGGTATACAAGGTCTTCTCTGGTTCCATACAAAGTGTAGAATTATTTTTTCTACTTCTGTGAAAAATGCTGTTGGTATTTTGATAGGGATTGCATTGAATCTGTAAATCACTTTGGGTAGTATAGACATTTTAACAATGTTGATTCTGCCAATCCATGAGCATGGTATAGTTTTCCATCTGTTTGCATCCTCTGCTATTTCTTTCTTCAGTGTTTCGTAGTTCTTCCTGTAGAGATCCTTCACCTCCTTAGTTAAATATATTTCTCAGTATTTATTTTCTTTCTTGCTATTGTGAAAGGTATCGAGTCTTTGATTTGGTTATTAGTGTGACTGTTGTTGGTGTATATGAATGCTACTAAAAAAATGTGGTATATGTATACCATGGAGTACTACTCAACCACAAAAAACAATGGTGAACTAACACCTCTTGTATTACCCTGGATGGAACTGGAGCCCATTCTTCTAAGTGAAGTATCTCAAGAATGGAAAAACAAGCACCACATGTACTCACCATCAAGTTGATACTAACTGATCAACTTATATGTGCACATATGGAAGTAACACATTAATTGATCAACTTTTACATGCACATATGGAAGTAACATTCATCGGGTGTTGGGCAGGTGGGAGAGGGGAGGAAGGGATGAGTAAATTCACACCTAAGAGGTGCAGAGCACACTCTCTGGGAGATGGGCACACTTGAAGCTCTGACTTGGGCAGGGTAAAGGCAGTACGTGTAACCTAAATGTCTGTACCCCCACAATACTCTGAAATAAATAAATAAATTTTTAAAAACAACAACCAAACAGACAAAAAAAGACCTGCTTATTGTTGAGGTCTAGAGGTTCTCAGTCCTGGTCACACATTGGATTCACCTGGGAAGTTGTTAAAATGCCAAGGTCCACCAACAGAACAGAGTCTCTGGGAGCAGAGCCCAGACATCAGTACATTTTAAAAGTTCCCCAGAGGATTCTACTGTGCAGCCAAGGCTGAGTTTTACTATAGTAGTTGATGAGGAAACACCAGAGGTAATTGTTATGGCAAGGAATGTGGAAGATGATTAAAGGAGTGATAATATAGGATGTGCAAGCAGGTGAGGCTAGTGAAATAGTCCTAGATATGAAGGTCATTTTTAATGATGTTTTCAAACAAAGGTTTAATTTGTGATGCCTATATAATTTCTATGTAACCCATAAACATGTTGGTCATAATACAACTTCCTGGTATCCCAAATCACAGAGAGATTGTGTGTGTGTTTGAGAGGTTGGAAGTAAAAGACATCTTTGAATGTGTAACAAAGCAGAAAAAGACAAAATTAACAAATTAATTGAACTGATTTTCTGATATTAAATGAATTCTATGGCAATGATAGGTAAATTGTCATGGAGTATTTTTTACCTTGTGTTTGAAAGCTCTGAATATTTCTCAGCTATGTCAAAGGATTTGAATGTAGTTTCTTGTTAAATATTTCCTAAACAGATAAAACATATGAAAGAGGATAAATAATTGAGTAAAGAACCTGGCTTTTATAATAAGTAATCATAGAGTTGAATGAGATGTGAACAGTTCACAGCAAGGGATGCATTATTGAAATTTTGAAGGATAATCTTGAGAAAATAGTATTTTGAAAAGATTAGAAAAATGACATTTAGAACATTTTATTATTTAGAACAATAAAAATGACTGTTTTATTCCCAATAAGTCTGTGTTTTGACTTACTGAGAATAAAACTTTGATTCTGACGGTGGTTACACACATCAGTTAATCATTTTTCTACAAGATGAAAAATTATAAGTCACAATATAGTAAAGGATTAAAAGCATTGATTTTAGAATCAGATAAGCTTGTGTTTATGAATTGTGGCTCTGCCATTTGGATGTTGCATACCTTTGGAAAGGTATGTTGATATTTCCAAGCCCAGTGCTCTTGTCTGTAAAATGTTGTTAGACGTAGTACTTATCTCACAGGATTATTGCAGAGATTGAATTATTTGATGCATGTGAAGTGTCTAAAATAGTGCCAAAAACATAGTCACCTTCAATAAATATTATGCCATTATTATACTAATTTAACATGCCAGTAAGGGAACTTGGGAGAGAATAAAGAACTCTATGAGATAGAATATACTGCAAAACCACTAGAATGTTCTAACTAATACAGTCAACAAAGTAAAACAAATTGACAGAAATCAGAGCTCTACATTCAAAGATCATATGAGAACTTATCTATAGGTATTTTTTTATTTGAATTTTTAGAAAATTATAAAAATGAGTTACCATTACTGACACAGGATTAGAAAGCAGAATAGAACCTATAAGGTTTGAGGAAGTTGGTTTCTAGTATGTAAAGCAGTGAACATTTCAGCTATCTTTGGGGAACTGATCTTCCATGAATTCCTCTCACAAAATTCATAGTAGTCTTATTGCTGGATCTATTTGAGACATTAAAAAGTTTACATTGACATTTAAATTTGATTAAAAAAATCTTATCTGGCTATTTCTAATTTTGATTTTGCATATTGCCACTATAACTTTGCTCTTTTTGTGTACATTTAGCATTGTACCCCAGGTATTATAATGAAACAAACATGGTATTTCCACCATAGGCTTATAGTCTTAAACATAAACAGGAGAAAAGAAAAATCATAGGTTGACAAAAATAAGTGTGGCTAACCTATCTTCGCCAGCCAATTATTGTCTTTCCTTTCTTATCCACTGGAGAGAAAAAAGCCCCATTGAAAACTTTTATGCCATATTTAAACCTAACTAAAAGTCTTACACAAAAGATTTTGATCAACCGTATTCCAGAAGTGAACTCATGATTGAAAAGTTCCCTCAAAGGTTTGCAAATACAACTGTTATCCTGTCTATAGCTCAGTGCTCCTTTAAGTAAGTGCTATGGGGCAGATTCACTCAACTAAAGAAGAGTATGTCCAACCAGCTTTTATACACAGGTGCTTGAACCTGCATTTTGGTAAGAGATACTAATAATTCAATTAAACAAGAAATTTCTTTATGGGCTAGTTATAGAGTGAGTGGTGGGAAAGAGATGAGAGACTAGGTAGTTAGTCTGTCAGAAAAGTTTAAGAAATAGATCATTTCCTAAATTAAGTCTGGCAGTTTAATGTCAAGGTGGTTTCAAAGCAAAAAATCAAACTGGGCAAAATTAAACAGTCAAGGAAGACTTTATTCAAGACTACAATAGTTCCCCCTTATTTGTGGTTTCACTTTCTACAGTTTCATTTACCCACAGTCAACTGTGTAAACATGAAGTGAAAAATTCTAGAAATAAACAATTCATGAGTTTTAAATTGCACACTGTTCTGAGTAGCATGATGAAATCTCGCACCATCTTGCTCTGTCTCACCCAGGATATGAATCATCCCTTTGTCCAGAGTATCCACACTATAGATGCTACCTGACCATTAGTCACTTAGTATCCGTCTAGGTTATCTGATTGGCTGTTGAGGTGTTGCAGTGCTTGTGTTCAAGTGACCTTTATTTTATTTCATAATGGCCCCAAGGCACAAGTGTAGTAATGCTGGCAATTCGGATATGCCAAAGAGAAGCCATGAAATGCTTTCTTTAAGTGAGAAAGTGAAAGTTCTTCACTTAATAAGGAAAGAAAAAAGTCATATGCTGAGATTGCCAGAACCTATGGTACGAATGTATCTTCTATTTGTGAAATTGCGAAGAAGGAAAAAGAAATTCGTGCTATTTTTGCTGTTGCACTTCATACTGTTCAAGTCATGACCACAGTGTGTAATAAGTGCTTCGTTAAGATGGAAAAGGCATTAAATTTGTGGGTGGAAGACATGAACAAAAATGCGTTTGGATTGATGGCAATCAGGTTTGGCGCTATCTGTGGTTTCAAGCATCCACTGTGGGTCTTGGAACGTATCTCCCAGGGATAAGGGGATACTTGTGTATAGCAATAGGGGAGAGGGGTTAGAGGTCTGTCTCAACTTAACTTTGCTGAAACAAAGGCCTTCTGTATTTAGTAATAGGTTTTACCGAAGGGAAAGTAAACTTTCTAGTATTTCCATAATGGGAGATATACTCTTACCCTAACTAGGCTGGGAGATAGGGCATCATCTTCCTTGAAGACTACATTTCAAAGGTGTGGTTCCAAGGTTCTTGAGAAAGACAGTCCTAGGTTGTAAAACTGGAAGAGGCTTTTAAAAAATTTACATCTCAATAAGGCTTAGGAGGAATTTACAATTACAAGTTTCCTAAAGTAAATGCTTTAAGAAAAGGGAGGCCAGGGGCCTAGAGGCAGAAAGAGGCCTGTTGAGGAAAACATTAAGTCCCTCTTGGTCAGGGGGCAAAGATAGAGCAGAACTTGTAATAGCAAGAATCTCTGTTTGATGGGATCCTATGAGAAGACTGTCTTGAATTCTGATGGTAGAAACTTTGTGGAGTCAGAAATTTTGTGATTATGGGTTAGAACTTAATTTGGTCACCCTTAAAGAACTTTAAATTGCTAGAACCACAGTATCTGACCTCAGAAGACCAATGTTTTTTCCTCACAACCAATTAATCTTTGGAAAAAAAATTATGCAAGAAAGAACATTCAAAATGATTTTCATTTCAGTGAAAGAAATTCTAAAAAATGTCTTGCTTAAAAAGCTTATGTGAAAATTTGAATTTAAAATAATATATTACTTTGTCATGTTGTCTTATTTCATCAAATTTCAAAAAGGACCTTTTGTTTTATCCAATAATTTAACTTGGAACTTGGTGAATAGGGAAAATACTGTATATGTTATACAATTTAGGTATCAAAATTGATCTCTATAAAGCCCTTTGCAAACACTTTCACAAAGGTGAGATATACTCACAGAAGTGATTTTTATCCCTAGCTGTGCAACATAATCAACATTTGGAGCTTTTAAAAAACACAAATGTTAGCCTGCCCTCGCAGACCTTCAGTATGAGAATCACTTAAACGTGAGGACTGTTGTTTTAAAAAATGCTCTCAAAGTCTAGTCCGGTGACTAATATCTCCTGAGTGCTTTTTGGAAATGCAGAATATTGGTCTTTGCCACATCTGTTGAATTGGAATCTGCACTTTGAAAAAGAGTCAGATGTTCATCTGCACAGGAAAGTATGAGATGCACTGCTCTATAGGAGACTGGCTGCACTGCTAGAGTGAGAGTCACTCACCAAGTTAGTATGAACTAGCCTCCAGCACTGTCAAAGCAGCATCTCTACAGATAAGGTTCCTAAGAGTTGAACTGTCCTTTGTATATAAGATATGTCTTTGGTGAAAAATTTTAGCACAGGATTTTGGACAGAGAAAAAACCAAAAGGAAAATATGAAAAAAGATGGTAGTAGTGATTATTAATTCATTTTAATGTCTGGCACTTCATTTAAAAATTCAAGAGTCTTAAATAGGGATTTTTTTGGAGAGAGGGAGCTAAAGGGAATGATCCAGTCAACTGGAAATTATATTTTCCAGTGACTCACTGACCAATTAACTAGGGCAAAGTACCTCTTTTAATTTCTCCACATCTACAGATGATAAGGACTGTTATTGCCTCTCTTAACAGGTATGTAAAAACTAAACATGAAACCCAAAAGTGGCTTCTGCTTCTTTAGGGAGAAAAATTTTATTAAATTAGCAGTAAGTAGAAATAATATTTATTACTTCACCATATTTTCCTTGGGTAAATAACAACACTTTGTGTTTAGTCTCTCTTCCTGTTTGTGTGCATGTGTTTGTGGATGTGTATAAACATTTCTGAAACTTAGTAGTTTTAGAATGTAAAGTAAAAGGGAAGATAAAATTTTACTCAGTAATGATTGATGATTTCAACATTATCTCTATGTTTACCTTTCTGTGCTCTGTTTTTGAGCATCCTAACTGGAAATGTTATGTCATTTGCCTGACTATATATTTATAGCAAGTCAATAGAACCAGTTTTCAAAGAAAATAACCACAAAAATTAAAAATTCTAAGAACTAAGATTTCTTTCTGGTTTCCATTCAGAGATGTAGGGAGCTGCAAAAAGTGAAGCCCCAATGTTACAGCAAAAATAAGCCAAACAAGCAGCAAATTTATAATCTTTTTTGGATCCATTGGACAGCTGAGGTTGCATAGCAACCAATTAGCCCAAAATCTGAGAAGAGACAAGCAGGGAGAGACAAGACTGGAGCACTGGTTTTCTTGTGTAAGAACAGTCAGACACCCACCAGCAGGAGTAGTTTGGCTGAGGTGACTGGTACATTGGCATGTGTGCTAGGGAGAGAGGATGCAGTCCTGAGGGCTACACATACAAAGGCTGCCCACACCCTCTTTAAGCCATTTTGTCTACAAACTCCACCTGGAGGTCACGAAAAGATTGGGGGAATTCGGAGAAAGTCTTTCCTGGTGCTGAAGAGAGGGTGCAGGGGGAGGGGGACAGGCGCTCCCACTGGGGTGAGGGAGGGGAACACTGCTGAAATATTCACCCCCCTCCCCCATCTCTCTTACTGAACAAAAGCCTCAGTCTGTAGGGAGGACAACAAACACTTGCCATTAGTGTACTGGTGAAAATCCATTACAGGTAAGGGAAAAGAAGAGGGGAGAGAAAAACTCTATCCCTGGGGGAAGGTCAGCAGAGATGATGTCTGCCTAAGACTGAGGCTTTATTAGAACAACATAGGACACCTACCACCACAACCACCAGGAATAGAATAAAAAAGACCTTGCTAGAGACAGATTGTCCCTAAGATGCAGTGCAAAGAAAACACCTAATGCTGTCAGTAGAATAGATATTGAGGGAAAACAAACAAACAAATAAACTAAAAACAAATCACTGGAAAACTAGCCCCTACTCTAAACACAAGGCATTTATTTACAGGGATCTGAAGCCCGTGATACACTGAGGGCAATCATAAAAACAACAACAACAAAAACCTCAAACCCAGCCCAAATCTTATTTAGAGTAACTCTAAAAAGCAATCATGACACAAACGTTGGAACTGTGCAACAGGCAAATTAAAATAACTACAGTTAATAGATTAAAGGCTTTAATGGGAAAGGTCGACAGCATTCAAGGTCAAATGTATAACCTCAGCAGAGAGATGGAAACTATAAGGAAGAATCAAGTGGAAGTGCTAGAAATGAACAACACAGTAACAGAAATGAAGAATGCCTTTGGAGGGCTCATCTGTAGACTCAACCTAGCTGAAGAAAGAATCGGTGAGCATCAAGATAGCTTAAGAGAAATTGCCCAAACTGAAACACAGAAATGAAGAAATCTGGGTTGGTACTGGTTACAAAATTTTGTTTTATCTTTGTAACAAAGGCAGGAGTGGGTTGACATCAGCCTTAGAAGCTAGTTCCTTAGAGAGAATCCATGACTGATAGTTGACTTACAGAGGCATGTTTACCAAAGTGAACAGTCATTGACTGATTAAGAATATTTAAAACCAGTTCTAATTTATACTGATCACCAAGGCTGTAGAACAGTATGAGGACCTTTTATAAATTCTCAATTTTGTGTATGATTCTAATTGCTGAATTGGCCTAAGACTGATTAAAAAACATACACACTTGAAACTGTTAAATAAATTTTTTTTTCAAATTTGGCATGGCTAGTTTCACGTTCAGCTACATTTATAATTGCCAAAAATGTCTCAATGTTTTTGAGACATTAAGATAAACCAAAATGGACTCCTATCGCAATACCAGATTTTTATGTTTTATGTCCATGGGAGAATGTGGTGGGATCATTCAGCCTCAGTCTTGGAGGATTAAAGCCTCCAATATTTTAATAAAATATGTTTTAGAATTCTCCTCCCCACCACTGTATATCACAAGCTCAGGCAAAAATATTAATTTATGTAGTATTATTCTGAATTTACAGAGTAATTTCTATTGCAGACATTAATAATTAAATTAAATGTGAGAAGAAGCAGCAAATGACATTTGATGCATTACTGTGATGCAGCTTAGTGTGTGGATTTTTAATTTTGACAATATTGTAGGAGTGAGTGGTGGGAGACTAAAAATCATCTATTGCAGAAAAGAACTCATTTCAAGATAGTGTCTGTTTATGTGATTACGATTACTTTTGTCAGAAACTGTGTAATTGACAATAATTTGCTTGCTAATCTAATTAAGCTATGAACAAATGGTGCAAGAAAAAGTGAAGAATTCTGGGTAGAGCCTTGGGCTCTTCTTGATGGATGTTACTGTTGGTACTAAGCACATTGTTCTGAGTCATTATTTTATGCATTGGATGGTGAAGAGAGAATCGAAAAATCATTTTTGCAGTAGTTACATCTTTAAACTGCCAAACAGCCCACTGGTGTTCTAAAATAAGAAAGTGTTTAACATGTGATCATAAGAATAAAAAGAAAAACAGTAGGAGTTAGGTAGCTGGCAAACTAGCAGTGAATCTAAAGTGTATCCTCGCTGAATATATAGGACACCTAGGTGTTTCTACCTGTCTCCACCTGCTGGCTATCACCATTCTCTCTCATTCTTTCTGAGACCAGGTCCTCCCTGGGCTGGAAGGAAATGACAGAGTTCCCCTTCAGAAGCCAGTTGCCTTGGCATCAAGCCTCATTTTTCTTCTGCATGTTTAAACTAATCACATTTTAAAAGCAAATATCAGTACATGTCTGGCAAGCAGAAGTGTATGTGGAGGGACTTCAGGTTAGGCTATTTTAAATCAAAGCTGTCTCAGAAAATCATGGATTCTTGATCAATGTATCTGTGATCTTTACTCAAATATCTGTAGATAAACCCTGCCCCACCTGTACATTGCTTCAGTCTTTTATTCATAATCTATTTACTTAATCAACCATTCAATAAGTATATATTGAGGTTATACTTTTTTATCTATCACAGTTCTAAGGATATTGGTTTTTCACCATATACCTGGCAAACTCTTCCAGTTTTCTTTTTTTCCCCTCTTCATGGGGACAGGAAGAAACTGCTCTGTTATTTTTTTCAAGACTGCTTTATCCTTCTCATGCAGTTCACATATGCTTCCATTAACACTTATTTCCATTTAATTATTTGTTTGCAGTCATCTAGACATAAACTCCACGAGAGCGAATACCACATCTATCATTTATTCTAGCTTGTGCCCACCAAGAACTCTGATTCAATTTTCAATAAACATTTGTAGAATAAATTATTCAGTGGCAAGACCAGTTTCATATTTACCCTTGTTTTCCCAAGTTCATATATTAATATATGAGATTCTCAATAAATGTTGAATTGATAAAGAATTAATTAATGTATCCTAACTCCTTATTTTTTAACCAAGAAACTTTGGATTTTTTTAACCTTTATTCAGACAATTTGTTGAGTTTCTGCGGCTTTGCTCCATAGCTTCATACTTGTTTCTGATACATGTGCTCACCAGACTGGCCTGCATATATCCTACTTGAACTTTGCGTCTTCTGTCATTAGCCTCCCTTTTAATAGCCTGCAGTTCCTTTCCTAACTATTTAAATTTCCATGTCTAACAGTTTCTGTTCTGGCCTTATCTTACTCCTGGCTAAGTACTAGCATAATAGCCTCCACTCTTCCTGTGCTGAAGCCCCTAGGCTCAAAACTGATTATCTTGTCCTGAATCTTGCCACTGGGGCCCAACTTTAAATGAGGTTACATGATAAAATTTTCTGATTTGAGATTTTGAGCTGGTTAGTTCTACATTCTTACTGTACTCAGAATTTTCCTCAAAATCCCTTTACCTCATTTGTTTCATTTGGAATGTCTATCTTTTTATGAAAAAAAAAATCTGTGGAGGTCTGTGACTAAACTGTAAGTATCTTAATCTTCCTATTTTCCATGTCTTCACTGTTATGTTAGCATCCAGCTCAGTGTATTACTTATAATAGTTGCATAATATATAGATAAAATAAAAACCAAGTAATAAAATCAAATAATAAAATCGGGAAAATTTGTAAGATGATTAAGTATTTATTATTATAACAACTACTCTCAAATACATGAATTATTTATAAATCTATGTTCTTAGTAGCATCTACTGCATTAAGTCAATCTTGGAATATGAAATTAGGCCCATGTGAGCCATACAAAACATCTGGGTCTTTTCAACTGACTAGACTATTAATTTTAGATTTTGTTATTATGAATTTTTAAACAAAATTTCAAACAGGATGCAATTATCTAGAGATTCTCAGCTATTGTTGCTATATCACTGATATGCAAGAAGGATATATAATGTAGCTAAAGCATAATATTATTTTACATTTGTAAAAGTCTTTATAGTTTAATAATCATCATTGCCTACAGTTCTCATTTAATCCCCACAATAATACTTTGAAGTAAGTATATTATCTCTATTTTTAAGTATGAAGCTTAGAGATGTTAAGATGACTTTGCCCAAAAAACAAAACCCGGTTATGTTGGTAATATCTTTTATACTTTTTTCAAAAGGAATACTTCATCCCCTATTGTGATGCATATAAGTATTGATTGGCTAAACTTGACTTGCTTTTTGAATTTAGAACTCTTTATTATTTATTGGTAGGTGAAAGCCTAAAACTAATATAGATTTAATTTGAAACCATTTGGTTCTTGTTCTATTTTGATAACTTAAAAATTAGTTTCTATAGTAAATTTCTGAATTATTATAAACTCAAAATGAACACTAAAGGAAGATAGCAAACTGTCAAAACCAAATCAAGTATTAGAGCTGGAAATAATGGAGAATACATCTAGACCCAGCATGATTAAATGATGGTTCTACAGTCAGTCCATTCCTCAAGAATCAATATTTGGAAATGAAATTTACTTAACATCTAACACATTTCTCTACACAGTGTTAGAAGTCATGGAAAAATAAATAAATCTTAAACACTTACTACTCCAGGTGCTCCACACCTGCCTCTGTAGGAGGAATTGTTCTGGTCACACATGGTACCGATCACCTCTGCCAGCAGATGTCAGCACCACATGCATTTACTGACATTCTTATTAGCTTAAGAGACGTCTCATAAATAAAGGCACAGAAAGAAAGGATAGATAAAACTCATGAAGTAGGTTCATTTCATCTATAATGCATACAGTTAGCTATCACGTGAATTTTCTAATTATTAATTTTGGTAATTTGTGTTTAAAATGTTATATGCTTTTATGCCTTCCTTATTACGTATGTATGTCTGCATTTGTACCTTTAGCTCTTAGAAAGTAAAGGTATATTTATGAATAAGAAAGTAGAAGAAGAGGAAGAAAGTGGTAGGTATTGGATTGCTCATCACTTTGTGGGAATATTGGTATATGATATCTTTGATTAAAAAGTGAAATATCACAAATAAATCAGTCGATATCTGACAACTTCATGTTGTTGTTTGACCTTTAACATGCTATTTAACCTATAAGTGTTTTCCTTGCTCATCAAGGGAAAATTATAAATTATAATTTCACTGATTCATATATGTTAAGGGTTTGGCTAAATAAAAAAAATACATGAAATATAGTGATTTTTTTTTTAGCAATTTCAGGATTTCACATTTAAGTTTCAACATAAAGAGATTTTTTAAGAAAAGAAACTCAAACAATTATATTTCTCCAGTATATCCAGATCATGTATAATTGTACACCTGAAAGTAAATTTAGAGATTATTCTAGTCTATATTCATTTTATAGATCAGGAAATAAAGACCCCCAAAGGTTAAAGAGTTTACAGAAATTTTCCAAATTCTCGACTCATGGAAACTGCAGAAAGTAAAGATTAGAATTTATTTCTCCTAAATTCCTATTCTGAGTCCATCCTGGTACATTGCAAAGACTCAGGGCCAACATGCTACATGTTAAATGAATCACTCTATGTCACATCAAGAATTATTGCACAATCACTTCTTTTATAGCAGTCTACTTTTAAGATCAAGAGTAAGAATTGTATCTTATTAAAGCGATTTAACAGCAAGTTACATTGCCTATTATATTATAGACTGTTTATAACTTGCAAATAAGTAAAATTGTGTAGAACTAAATAAGGATGATTATTCTCTTAGGCAATCTAACTAATTAATCAATTAATCATTAAATATATTTTAAGTATTGTACTAGGTATAGAAGAAGAACAAGGTCCTAAATCCTTAAAGAAATTTATGATTTAGTTGGTGAGATAAGATAGATTTATAAAAATTCACTAGCTGTATACAGCTGGTAAATGCCTAATGAGTGTAATTTCTGTTGGAGTTCATAAGGTAATGGGCAAACATTGGCAGATCTAATACAGGAAGATAGGGAAAATTTGGTTAGGAGTTTAAAAAGTGATAAGCATTTAAGGAGGTGAGAAGTGAAGACAGGCAGACAAAAGAATTGTGAGACAATGAAGAGAACCAACTTGAATTCTTCAGTTTAAGATGTGCATTTTGGGGTAAATAAAAATAAACATATTTGCATACTTTCAATTAGTTTGTGCTGCGTTTCTCACCTCATTCAAAGGCTAGTGGTCACTTCTTTTTATAAGAAGGTGGAAGCTTATCTACTTGTAATTATTTTAAATGATTTGGATAAATAAAGGACATATTAGAGAAATTATCTGATGTCCTGAAGCAAAGGCAATATAAACTATTTGAAGCATAAAAATTTGTATACCCTGCAAACTTCCTGCAGACTGAAAGACAGCTTAGTTCAGTAAAATTAAATTTAAAATTTCAAAATCCCATACATACATTTGTGAAAACCCACCCACAAGTGCAAATGAGGAAGGGATTGATCAGGAACATATGTAAAAAAGATCTATGAGATAATCATGTGTTGTGGCTGCCAACAGAATAAATTTGGTATAAATATCATATTTGGAAAATGAAAATCACTTATATCTTGCAGAATAAACTTATACCGTTTGATGCCTACTTTTAGGGAAATCTTTAAATTCCATGTTTCAGATAGGTAATATCTACTTTATTGAATATTAACGATCAATTGGATTTTTATCTAACTTGATTTTATCAGCATTGCTATAGTATTTATACAGAAGATTGTTTTGAAGATTTGAGAAATAATTTGACATTAATATTCAGTGACATTTCTGAAAAATATCATGGAATGGAGATAAGACATTTTGAGAGGTACTATGAAATATTCTTTTTCCTAAAAATTTTAATAGATTGAGAAATAAGTTAAATTGGATTCCTTAAACTTAGATATCTACCTAGGCTTTTCAAAGGGTATTATAGAAACTAAGTGGACTAGTGAGTGGGTGTCTTTCTATATGTGGGTGTAATTGAAAAGCATTTTAGAAAGCACTTTACATAAGTGATTTTTAAAAAATGTAACACTTTTCAATTATTACTAAGAACTAAAAGTACATGAAGGAAAGAAAACCGTCAGGAGCCAAGAAGGTGAGTGAAGATCTAAAGGCAAATTATCTGATATTAAAGAAAAAAATTAATCAGCTCAAATTTCATACAAAATTTAATTGCATTTAAATTATTCTGCTCATTTATACATTAGCCTTCCATAAAATAAAGAAAACTAGTAGAATAGAGTATAGATTTTTTTATGGCCATACAAATTCTTTGTAATAAACAGATGAGTATGATTCATGCACTCTTCCCAACAGTTTTGAGAGCCTGGCAAGTGTTTTCTAGGGTATACAGCTGCAGGAAATTACTTATGGTTTCGTCACTTGGAAGAAAAATTTATGATGATGTGCTTCCAAAAAATAGACTATATTCAAAAGGAGAATTGAGAAATAAATGGCCATAAGGTGACCCACATGGAAAGTTATAGCAAACAGTTAAGAAATCGGAAAAAAATATACTTCTATAATCTTCTGTGAGATTATCAGATAAATTAATGAGACTGAATTGTAAGAAAATAGGAAGGAGAACTAAAAGAGGGTGTGGAGTAGAAAAAGAAAGGAATAATATTAATTTAGCAGGAAAAAACTATTCCATGAGATGAACAGTGGTACAACACAGGATGTCATATCTCTCTAGTTTCCTTAACCAATCAGTGAGATTATTCAAGTTCCCACTGTGACTTTGTATCCTAAATTTAATTGATCAATTTACTATTCAACCCTATTGCATAGTAGACATGTAGAAACAGCATTATTCAAGCTCTTATAAATCATTTGCAGCTTTTACTTAGGGACGAAAATGTAGATGCATTTTAAAAACATACTAATTTATAAGAGAAAAAAATTAAATTGTTCAACCTGTGAAATTGAGAAAGACATTATTGGACTTAATCATATTTAGAGAGAGATGACCAGAAGAAAAAAAGGAGGACATGGATGCAGGAGGATCTTTACATTTTTCTCCTGTTTTCCTCTATATTTCTCTATTTTAGTTACTTTTCTCTTTTAAAAAATTATTTTCCCATTGGTTCTATACTACTAACCTGACAGATTATACAGACTTTTTATTGCATGGGTAAATTAAATTGTGTTTGTTCACCCAGGTATTTGTGGAATGTATATCTCAACAACTTGAGAATGTTCTAGATTCACAAGTGTTTGTCTTGTAGCATAGAGTCGATTTTTACAAACTGTAAAAAGAACACGTCATCCCAAAAGCTTAATTCTAATTTTTGAATTAGCATTTAGAAAGCATAAGTTTTTTCCTCCCAATTAATTGATCCAGCCTTTCACATAGCAGTTTCCATTAACTTACAAAGATAAATAGATTTAACTCTCATGTTTCCAGGGCAAAATGGTGAAGACTCGATTTTCCCTGCTTCTCCCTTCAAAATACAATGAAATAACCTGGAAGTAATTAAATAAGCAATGATGAAAGACCTCTGGAAGTTAGAAAGAAGAAAGGACAGACTGGAGGCCTTGGAACTTGAGAAACAACATACAGTGAGTTTTCCAGGTTTTCTTTTAACCTCCTTTTATTTCCTTTTTATCCTGAACTCAGCACTAGAGAGGACTGCAGCCCAGAACTACCAACTTTCCACTCACCGTCACCTCCAGCTGGTGACTTTGCCTCACAATTCAGTGAGAAAGTTGAAGCCATTAGGAGCAAAGTCTCTTATCTTTTCACTGTCAAAGCACAAATCTACTACTCTCACACCTACTGTCTCCTCTTTCCTTCCTGTTGCAATGTAGGATATGACTATCAGAGGCCAGTCCCTCTAGCTAAGCTGTATAGCCAGTTCCTTATCACCCTCTCAAGGACTTTAAGCTCCTTCATACACTCTTTCCAGCGTCATTATTATTACCCTCATTGCTGAACTATCAGCATACAAGCATTTTTTTAGCATCTCCTGCTAAATTTTTTTTTTAATTTCTCCACTCCATAGTCCCATGTACATCTCTGATCATGTACTGATTTATTATTTTATTTTTTGTTCACCTTTACAAAAATTTAGAAAAAGCTTTATTTGCTATCTCCACTTCTTCATTATTTACCCATTGTTTTTTGTTTATCTGTTTGTTTTTCTTTATTTACATTTGATTATCTCCTTTGGCTTGGAATTTACCTGATCTTCTGTTTTTCAGTAGTTAACCTTACATTTTTACAGTATATATAGTTAGACAACACATCTTAAACACAAAACTGTGCAACAGACCTTACTACACTTTAGCTTTTGTTGCCCTTTTTCTTAACATACATGCTATCATTGTGCCATATTTTAGTGCTATCATTTGTTATTCTTACAAATTATCTTTATGGTTAAATTAATCTTATAACTGAAAGTATCTTATTCTATTAATAAACATATGCCACATCATTCCTTCTTTATTCCATACCATCCTTCTGCACTAATTACACTTATTACAGCTTTTAGAAGTTTCTCTAATGTTTACCATAATTTTGCTAAAATGATCCTATCTACTAATAGTTATTTAAAGTCTGTTGTCCTTGCTAGACTTTAAGCTCCATAAGGGGAAGCCCGTATCTGTTTGTTCCTAATATCTGTCACACATGACATAGATCCTTGTAGTGTATTACTTTTTAGGTGAAACTTGGTGGAATGAACACATTTGGATAAAAATTTTCTACTTATCTTTTTCTTGAAAAGGATGATTTTCTCTCACATCGTAATGATTCTTTTCAGTCAGTCTATAAAGTCCCTATATCTACCTTAAACCAGGAAAGAGAAGAGTTGGGGACAGGAGGGCAGAGAAGGGGACAGAAGGAAGAAGAGAGCACATCAAAGTACAGAAAGGAGAGAACTGTAATTTCACTTAAGTCTGGTAATGATTCTTTTTTTTGTTTTGTGTTTACCATTGAAATTATCAGTTACTTCAGAAGTGCTTTGCCAATAGAATATACTTAATTCATACTTCTTGAATGAATAAAGGAATGAAAGAATATAAATTCCACTGTGGGTAACATAACTTTTAATCACTTTGGAAATAACACAGCGTACTGAATCTTGCATGCCAGGCAAATACTATGACATAGTATTTGTTGGAGTGGTTTCTTTAGGAATTTGAAATGCAAAAGTTATCCAGAGATTGTTTAGAGAAAAGCTTTTTGGAAGGCAGTTATGTATTAGTATTATCTGGTCGTTAGAGAATATATTAATATTTATTGATTTATTTGATTTATGTTTTTTATTTTAATTAGAAAAGAAAAAATAAACTTTGACTTTTCCTCTCTTTTTTTTCTTTTTCACAATCTATAATCCGTTATTGCTTTCTCTGTGATTTGCTATTGCCCTAGTTCTGGCCGTAATTACCTCATTTCCCTTGCAGTACATTTTTATATCTATGTTTGGATATAATTCTACATAATTTGTGATCCATTTTTGTATATTCTTAACAAGATAATGAACTCCTAGAAATCAAATCTTACTTAACTCTTTATCTTCAAATAGTATTCTATTTGTTTCAGCCTAGAGCCATATCTGGCACACGGTACATACATATTCAACAAATTCAGTGACTCTTAAATTCTTTTGATTTAATATGGCTTCATTCTAATTCATTGCTGTCCTTCTGTTTTCAAATTGAAATTTTGGTACCAAACTTTTGTGCAATTCATTGGAGATATTTTCCAAAGTTCTGGGTAAAGGATTGAATCAAGGGAAATGCAATACTTTATGAAGTGTTCTGGTTCCTTGATGTCACAGATTGTATGATCCAAGAATTCTAAATTATGTCTAAGTACTTGTAGAACATTTTTGCTTTAAAGATATTTTGTTAAAATAGATTTAATAAAACAACAGCTGGAAGTCATGGTAGCAAAGTGGCAGAGCAGGAGTTTTCAGCCCTCATGCCCCCACAAAAAAATAAACATTGATTTTAACAACTAATCATGGATGAGAGTACCTTTGTGGAAACTCAGGAGTGTAGCTGAGAGATCCTAGCACACTGTTGGAGCAAACAATCTGAGAGTAAGGTACACTGAAGAGGGTAAAAAGAACAGCTTCACTTTATCTGAATTGTCCCTCCCCCAAGGTGGCAAAGCTCAGTGCTAAGAGAGACCACTGTAGCCTATGATTTCTCTCACAGAGGAATGTGAAGGAGAGTAAACACCCAGCTTCCCCAGAGGACACTGCCCAAGAGGCCTACTCCTTTCTCTTCCCACCCAGAACACTGAGGGGATCAGCATGGCAACATAGTCCGTGGGCAGGTAAGAACAGGAAAAAGGTGCAGAGGCTCACAACAATGGGGATGCAGAATTCAACTAAGGGCTGCAGTTTCTACTAACTGCCTGGCAGAATCCACTAAAAACCCTGCCCATGAATATCACAGGATGAATCTGCTCAGATTTCAGCCCATTTCATCACACCCCTCTCTCTCCCTTCTGCTGGATTAGAGAAGATGCATACCTTTGAATATTTCAAGGCACTACCCTGGAGAACATAAATGGGAAGCTCTCAGTGCTTGGTCTGGATTTGCAGGATCAAGAGAAGGCACGCAATCTTAAGTGTTCTCCCCAGGAGAAAATGAGAGGATTAGAGTGGGTGCATCCATAGAAAAGATCTAAGAGGCCTCAGAAATCTTAGTGGGGTTGCTTGGTGAAGTTTTTTTCTTTCCTGAAGCCAGAGAGTAAAGACTGGAGCAGGCCACTGCTTCTTCAAATGTGAAGACAGAAACACAAAACTTCAGAACTAAACAGAAATTCTGAAGTTAAAGAATACAAAAAATGAAATGAAAACATGCAATAGGGAGTTTCAACAGCTGACTCAATAAGGCAAAAGAATCTGTGAGCTCAAAGACAGGTTATTGAAATTATCCAGTCAGAGGAGAAGATAGAAAAAAGAATGAAGCAAAGTGAAGAAAGACTATGAGATTTATGGTACACCATCAAGTGAACCAATATATAAACTATAAGAGGGAGAAGAGAGAGAGAAAGGAGAAGAAAGTTTATTTAAAGAAATAATGGCTGAAAACTTCCCAAATCTTAAAAGGATATGCATATCCAAGTTTATGAAGCTCTAAGGTTCCAAAACATGATCAACCTCCCAAAAATTACACAAGATACATTATAATCAAATTTTCAAAAATCAAAGACCTAGATGGAATTTTGAAAGCAGCAAGAGAAAAACAACTCATCACATACAAGAGAACATCCATAAGACTGTCAGCAAGTTTATCAGCAGAAACCTTGCAGCCCAGGAGAGAGTCATATAATATATTCAAATGCTGGGTGGTGGGGGGGAACCTGCAACCAAAAATACTATACTCAGCAAAAGTATCCTTTAGAAAAAAAGGGGAGATAAAGACTTTCCCAGGCAAACAAAAACTGAAGGAGTACATCACCACTAAACCTGACTCAGAGGAAGAGATAAAGGAAGTTTTTCTAGTAGAAATGAAACAATACTAATTAATAACATGAAAATATGAAAGTATAAAGTACATTAGTAAAGGTAAGTATATATTCTTATTCAGAATACTCTACTACTGTAATGGTGGTGCATAAATCACATTAAACACTTGTATAAAAGTTAAAAAAAGTAGTGTTTTTTAAAACTATAACTACAATAGTATGTTAATGAATACACAATATAAAACAATGTAAGTTGTGACATCAATAACATAAAATGTGTGGGGGTAAAACGGTAGAGTTTTTGCATGTGATTAAGTTAGTTATCACTTTAAAATAAACTGTAAGACAGTTTTTGTAGGCTTAACGGTGACCATGAAGTAGTAGTAGATACACAATACATCAAGAGATAGTAGTAGATACATGATACATCAAGAGAAAGAAATCAAAGTATACCACTTCAGAAACTCATCAAATCACAAAGGAATATATCAAGAGAGGAAAAAAGAAACAGAGTAACTACAAAACAATCAGGAAAAAATGGACAAAATGGAAACAGTAAGTTCTTACCTATAAATAATTACAGATGCTTCTTGACTTATGATGCGGTTACATCCCAATAAACCCATCATACATTGAAAATATCATAAGTCAAAAGTGTATTTAATATACCTGACCTACCAAAAATTATAGCATAGCCTACCTTAAACTTGTTCAGAACACTTACTTTAGACTGTAAGTAGGAAAAATCATCTAACTCAAAGACTTTCCTATAATAAAGTGTTGACTATCTCATGTAATTTGTTGACTACTATACTGAAAGTAAAAAACAGAAATGTATGGGTACTTAAAATATGATTTTTACTGAATGCATATAGCTTTTATACCATCATAAAGTCCAAAAATTGTAAGTCAGACCATTGTAAGTCAGGCACCATCTGTACTTTAAGTGTAAATGAATTAAATTCTCTAAACAAAAGAAATACAATGGCTGAATGGATAGAAAAACAAACAAGATGCAATAATATACTGCCTACAAAAAACTTACCTTAGCTTTAATAGGCTAGAAAATAAAGATATGGAAAAAGATATCCAATGCAAATGGTAACCAAAAGAGAGCAGTGACTACACTTATATCAGACAAAATAGTCTTTAAGTCAAAAATGTAAAAAATAGAAAAATAAATTTACTATAAAATTATAAATGGGTTTAATTAATCAAGAGAATCAAGAGTCAATAACATTGTTTCATATTATAAAATACACAACACTGAAGAACCAAAATATTTAAAGCAAATTTTAACAGAACTGAAGGGAGAAATAGACAGCAATACAATAATAATAGGGTATTTCAATACCCCACTTTAAACCATGGATAGATCACCCAAACAGAAAATAAATGGGACCTTATTGAATTAAAAAGTTTAGACACAGCCAAAGAAATAATCAATAGAGTGAATAGACAACCTACAGAATGGGAGAAAATACTTGTATGCTATACATCTGAGAAAGGGCTGATAACTAGAATCTATATAGAACTCAGAAAAATACACAAGAAAAAATCAAAAAATCCCATTAAAAAGTAGGCAAAGGACATGAACAGAAACTTTTCAAAAGAAGATAGACTAATGGCCAACAAATACATGAAAAAATGCTTGACATCTCTAATCATCAGGGAAATGCAAATCAAAACCAAAATGAGATACCGCTTAACCCCAGTGAGAATGGCTTTTATCAAAAAGTTCCAAAACAACAAATGTTGGCATGGGTGTCGAGAGATAGGAACACTAATACATTGCTGGTGGGACTGAAAATTAGTACAACCTCTATGGAAAGTAATATGGAGATACCTCAAAGAACTAAAAGTAGAACTACCATTTGATCCAGCAATCCCACTACTGGGTATTTACCCAAAGGAAAAAAAGACATTCTATAATAAAGACATCTACACTCAAATGTTTATAGCAGCACAATTCACAATTGCAAAGAAGTGGAAATAACCCAAATTCCCACTAATACATGAGTGGATTAAGAAAATGTTTTTATATATATAGATATATACACACACACACACACACACACACACACGCCATGGAGTACTACTCAGCCGTAAAAATGTGGTGAACTAGTACATCTTGTATTAACCTGGATGGAACTGGAGACCATTCTTCTAAGCAAAGTATTACAATAATGGAAACGCAAACACCACATGTACTCACAATTAAACTGGAACTAATTGATCAACGTTTATGTGCACATATGGAAGTAACATTCATCAGGTATTGGGCAGTTGGGAGGGGGAAGGAGGGCATGAGTAAATTAAATTCACACTTAATGGATACAATGCACTCTCTCTGGGTGATGGACACACATAACTTTGACTCAAATGGTACCGAAACAATTTATGTAATCAAAATGTTTGTAATCCTATAATATTCTGAAATAAAAAAATATTTAAAAATTAAAAAATATAAAAATAATAAAAAAGAAACTATAATTAAAGACTTGTTTCAATCAAAATAAAATATTTCATAACAATTAAAAAAATGAAAATCAATAAACAGTAGATTTGAATAACACTATAGACCAAACAGACCTAACAGACATATATAGAGCATACCATCCAACAGCATCAGAATACACATTCTAGCACACATGGAACATTCTGCTGTATATGCTGGGTCATGAAACAAGACTTAACAAATTGAGTAAGTTTGAAATTATGTCAATTATCATTTTTAACCACAATGGTATGAAACTAGAAATCAATAACAGGAGGAAATTTGGAAATTTCAATAATATGTGGAAATTAAATAACACACTCCAGAACAACCAATGGGTCAAAAGAAATCAAAAGAGAAATTTAAAAAAAAAACCTGGAGGCAAATAAAAATGGAAATACACATCAGAATTTATGGGATGCACAAAAAGTAGTTCCAAGGGGGACGTTTATAGCAAAAATGCCTAGGTTAAGAACAAAGAAAGGTCTTAAGTAAACAACCTAACTTTACACCTCAAAGAATAAGAAAAGGACTAAGAAACTAATCCCAGCATGAGCAGAAAAAGTAATTAATAAATATTAGAGCAGTAATAAGTGAAATAGAGACTAGATAATAGAGAAGATCAACAAAACTGAGGGGATTTTTCTTGCAAAGTTTATCAAACTTTTAGCTAGACTAACCAAGAAAAAAGAGAAAAGACTCAAATAAATAAAATTATAAATGAAAAGGAGACTAATATCAGAGAAATAGAAGGGATCATAAGATATTATTACAAATAATTATATCCCATAACATTGGATAACCCAAAGAAATGGAGAAATTCCTAGAAATATACAGCCTTCCAAGACTGAATTATAAAGAAACAGAAAATATGAACAAGCCAATCAATATGAGTAAGGTAAGGAGATTGAGTCAGTAATCAAAACCCTGCTAACAAAGAAACGCCTAGGACGAAATGGCTTCACAGGTGAATTCTACAAAATATTTAAAGAAGAATTAACAGCAGACCTTCTCAAACTTTTCTCAAAAGTTGAAGAAGAAGGAATACTTACAAACTTATTTTATAAAGCCAGCATTACTGTGATACCAAAGCCAGATAAAGACACTAAAAGAATAAAAAAATAGAGACCACTATTTCTGATAAACATAAATGTAAAACCCACAGCAAAATACTAGCAAACTGACTTCAAAAGCACACTAAAAGGATCATTCACCACAATATAGTAGGATTTATCCCTTGGATGCAAGGATGTTTCAACGTTTGAAAACGCAATATACCACATTGACAGAATGAAGATTTAAAATTTTATAATCATCTCAGTTGATGCATAAAAAGCATTTGACAAAATTCAACATTTTTAATGGGAAGAACTCTCAACAAATTAAGTACAGAAGTAAAGTACCTCAATGTATAATAATAAAGGCCACATATGACAAGCCCACAGCTATCATCATACTCAATGGTGAAAAGTTAAAAGCTTTTTGTCTTAGATCAAGAACAAGACAAGAATGCCCATGCTCACCATTGCTATTCAATGTAGTGCTAGAAGTCATACTCAGAGCTCATAAGCAAGAAAAAGAAATAAAAGATATCCAAATTGGAGAATAAAAAAAAATTCTCTCTGTTTTCAGATGACATGATCTTATATATTAAAAAACCCTACAGACTCCACCAAAAAATTGTTAGAATTAATAAATGAATTCAATAAAGTTGCAGCGTACAAAATCAACACGCAAAAACTAGTTGTGTTTCTATACATTAACAACAAACTATCCAAAAAAGGAAATTATGAAAATAGCAATCTCATTTACAATAACACTAAAAAAAATACTTATAATTAAATTTAACCAAGGAGGTGAAAGACCTGCACACTAAAAACTATAAAATAATGATGAAATAAATTGAAGAAGACACAAGTAAATGAAAATATACCCCATTCACTTATCAGAATTATTACTATTTTTATAATGTCCATACTACCTAAAGCAGTCTCCAGATTCAATGCAATCCCTATAAAAATTCCAGTGGCAAGTTTTCACAGAAATAGAAAAAAACAATTCTAAAATTCATATGTAACCACAAAAGTTTCTGAGTAGCCAAAACAATCCCAAGAAAGAAAAACTTGGAAGTATACTTCTCAATTTCAAAATGTATTACAAAGCAATAGCTAACTAGTATGGTATTAGCACACAAAGAGAAATATAGACAAAAGGAACAGAACAGAGAGCCTAGAAATAAATCCACACATTTATGTTTAACTGTTTTCAACAGAGGTGCCAGGAATACACAATGGGGTAAAGATAGTCTCTTTAATAAATGCTGTTCGGGAAACTCTACATCCAGATGCAGATGAATAAAATTGGATTCTTATTTTACACTGTACACAAAATCAACTCAAAATGGATTAAAGACTTAAATGTAAGAGCAAGAACTGTAACTACAAAACTACCAGAATAAAACAGGGAAAATTCTTCCTGACATTGATCTGGGCAATGATTCTTTGGATATGACCCCCAAAGCATAGGCAACAAAAACAAAAATAGATAAGTGGGATTGCATCAAACTAAAAAGCTTCTGCACAACAAAGGAAATAATCAACAGAGTTAAGAAACAAACTATGTAATGGGAGAAAATGTTTGCAAACCATTTATCAGATAAGGGGTTAAAAACCAAAATATATAAGGAACTTATGCAACTCAATAGTAAAAAACAAAACAAAACAAAAATGACAAATTACTCAATTAAAAAAAGGGCAAATCCTGAATAGATATTTATCCTAAGAAGACATACAAATAGCCAACAGGTATATGAAAAGGTGCTCAATATCACTAATCATAAGAGAAATGCAAACAAAACTACAATAAGAGATCACATCACAACTGTTAGAATGGACATTATCAAAAAAAGATGAAAGATAAGTGTTGGTTCAGATGAGAAGAAAAGGAAATCCCTCTACACTACTGGTGGTAATGTAAATTATTATGGAAAAAAGTGTGGTGGTTCCTTTAAAAATTAAAAATATAACTACCATATGATCCAACAATCCTGCCTCTGGGTATGTATCCAAAAAAAATGAAATCCAGATCTGTACTTCCTTGTTCATTGCAGCATTATTCACAATAGCCAAGATAGGGAAACAATCTAAATGTCTGTCAACAGATGAATGGATAAAGGAGATGAAGTATGTACACACAATAGAATATTTTCCAGCCTTAGAAAGGAAGAAAATCCTGCCAATTGCAACAAGATGGATAAACCTGGAGGACATTATGCTAAGTAAAATAAAGAAGACACAGAATGACAACTACTGTATTATCTCACTTATTTGTGGACTCTAAAAAGGTCAAATTCATGAAAGCAGAGAGTAGAATGGTGGTGGCCAGGGATTCAGGGGAGGGGTGGAGACGGGGAGAGGCTGATTAAGGGAATAAGTTTCAGTTATTAGTTTTGGAAATTTAATGTACAGACATTAAATCTGTACCATGACTATATGTGCTATCTATATTATGCACTATCTATATTATGACTATAGTTAATAATACTGTATTGTATATTTAGAATTTGCTAAGAGAGTAGTTATTTTGTGTTCTCTACCAAAAAAGAAAAGGTAACTATGTGAGCTGATGCTTATGTAAATTAACTTTCTTCTGGTAATTTTTTTATGATGTATACTTACATCAAAACACTGTACAATGTATACAATTTTTATTTGTCAAATATACTTCAATAAAACTAGAAAAAATGAGGGCTAATATAATAAAATTTTCTGATCTGTTTTATATTCTCCTAATTGTAAATATAGTTGCCAGCCCATGGAATGTTGTTAGCCCCTGTTTAATGTCCTTGGCATGGTTTCATGTTGAAGAATAATGATTTATTTTAAAACCACTCAATAACCCACTGTTTCTTAAATCATACTTTAATACAATCCTAAGTCAGAGGCTCACTTTCCATTTTCATATTGATCCATGTAATTGATCTACTCCAATTAGTGTTTTCATCCAAGTTCTCATACAACTCTAACGCTATCAATTATAATTTCATCTATTAAATTCTTTGAATGTAGTTTTGACCCAATGAAAGCATATTTAGTAGTATGATATAGACCATATTAATATAAATTCAGATTCAAAGAAATGTTTTGAATTGATGCTATTTTCCAAACAGCGCCACTATACTATCTCATTTAATTTTACAACAATTTGAGCATGTTTTTATTTGGAGCACCCAGTAACTCTGCCCTTTCTTTTCAGTATGCAAATTGAGAAGTTTCCAGAATTTCATTTTTAATAATTACCAGTATTACAAAACTTGTATTTTTCTTGTACAAAAATAAACATTTGTTACAAATATTAAAATAATATAGCACACTTTTTATAATTGTTTTTATTTCTCATTGTATCATGAACTTTATTATACTTTCATCAGACCCCTCTCTCAAATCAATGTACGACTCAATCAAATGCCATATTCCTGGGAATGATGTGAGAGAATCTCACTTAACAAGAGAAATATTTACTAATTTTATATTCATTGCTTTCATTAATTATATTTATTTTATATTTATTAATTTTGTATTTTGGTGTGGGTACGATTTTCACAACCTACAAATTTAACATACAAAACTATCACGTGGCTTATTTTTCCATCACAGAATAGAATTACTATCTCACATCTCTAATACATCAGGTATTAAAATTTTAATCTAGGTACATTCAGAGTAAATTAAGACATATCAGTTTTCTTCTTCATTTGAATCAGGGTTTGTTTAGTCAATTTAGGACTCTCTTAAGTGTGTTTCTAGAGTTGCTTCTCAGCTCTGAGGCACACGTAGCAGGCTGGTACAATTGGCTCATCCCTGGTTATCATCTGCCCGTGCTAGTATCTGCTGACCTCTGTGTCTTTGAGCATTAGCATCTGTCTATCCCCTAAGTCTCTCCTTGGTTGCCTATGTTCCCAGCAGGTGTCCCGTCAGAGCTCTAAACCCTCTTCCATCCATCCCATTTAGAATCTGAGGCTTCCTCAGGTTTCTAGCCTGCTCTGTGCTTTCACATATGCTCCTGCATCCTGCTGATGCTGCAGGGATTTGGGGAAGCTATTCCAGCCCCACTTTGCCACCATATATCCCTCTACCATGTCTTCTCTATGATGTTTCCTGCATGCTGTGGTGTAAAGGGATTCTGGGAAACTCAGACTCTCCATAAGAATTGAAGCCACAGTCCTCTCTGCTCTCTTAAACCAAAATATATTTGATGGTTCCATCAACCCTGAGCTTACATGCCTAAGAGAACTGGCTGATGTTAATATTTCCAGTACTTTTTACAGCATGGGGAAAAAAAGGCTATTATTAATAACATCAATAGTTGAATACAAATAACTACAATTTAAGTTAAACACACAAATATGTAAGTATTTTGTCATTAAAATTTTGAAGAAATATTTCCAGGATAGATTACAAGGGGAGAAACAATATTTTCTGTGTGTCTGTGATATTTTCAGTGTCTAAGCTATGGTACAGAAGAAAGCTGAAAGTATTTGAAGATATTAACTCTTTTACCGCCTCCACTAAGCATCCATAACAGTACTCGGGTGCCTTGTCTTGGCATTAATAAAAATGACAAGTAGAAAGAGAAAATAGAATTGGAATGCCCAGATCTCTAGCATGAGGAATATTTCTTCACCAAGACATAAAAGATAAAATTGATTTTCAGGAACTATAAATGGTGTTTTTCTCCAGTTCATAAAGTACTGATTTTTCAGAATTTACCACATGTCTAAAAGATCATGATTTTAGGAACCTTTGTAGTCGCCTTTGGGAAAAAATAATTTGATTTGTGTGAAGTAGCTTTTTTTTTTATTATTTCCTGAATATAAACATGACAAATCAAATTGTTTGGAAATCCCACTCCTTTGCAGTCCTTGAAGTTAAAAATGTCATGAATTATTAAATATAAATGAGGAAATCTGACTCTATCCTTTAAAATAAGCTGCATCCTTGCTTTTGCCCTTAAATATAAAGACCAGATATTTGTAAGCCTTATTTTTATACATTTTTTATATCAGGTGATTGGGGGGAATGCTTACTTACAGACTCTTTCATAAATGTAGAAAAATAATATCTGTAATTGTTACAACCTCTTACCAATAGGCTTCAAAGACCTTACAAATATGCAAATCTCATTTATTTTTCAGTTTTCTGTGCTTTTTTTGTAAAATACCCTCCAGGCACAAGTACAATCAAATGGCAGTAGTTCAAAATAGACAATTTGTTTTTAAAAAGTACCAGCAAAAATAAAACCCTAACAAACCAAATCCCAGCCCAGGAAGGCATGCTGTTAAAATAACTACAACAAAACTTGCTTAGTTGGACAAATAGTACTTTAAAAGACCATGTGACATCTGAATAGCAAGGAAGAGAACTATTAATATTTAAGGACAGACCCACATATGACCTTTAATACTTTCCCTGAGGATCCTTTCTGACTCTGTGGCCATTCTAATTAACTTCTTTATAAGACATGTAATTCCAGGTGTTCTGAATCACCTAAGAGATTCTCATATGTCTGTCTGTGCTCGAAAAAACGTATCAATCTCAAGACACCAGGTACTACGTATATTTGGAACCCTGGTTTATCTGAGCAATCATCTCTTCCATTCTTTGTGCAGGATATATTCAGGAGCAACTGCTTATATGAATGAGTATAACAACTTCCACTTGCACAGTACCACAAAATTTAATTTCTCTTTATAATCAAGACTATAGACATAATTCAAAGACCAATTGATAGGGCCCAGCCCTACAATGATTGTTTGGTTCTGTAATGTATGACAGATACTAGATAGGACCTTGGTTTTTCTTTGTTGGTATATAACACAAAACCAATATGTCTATAAAGACTTAAAGACTTAGAGGTGTTAGTTTCATGTCTGCAGTTTTAAAACATAACTCATTAGCATCTTCAGTGCCTTTCTTCTTGCCATCCTGCATCAGAAATGTGAAGTGTTGCCAGTCAGGAAAAGTGGGAGACACACAAAGACTAGACAAGGAAATGGATAGGAAGAAGGAATGCAGCATCAAAGCATTGTTACTGGGTAGCATTGTTACTGGGTAGCATTGTTACTGGGCAGCATTGTTGCTGGGTAGCTCTGCTGTGCTGAGAGGTGGCCATGGCAACAAGGGAACTGAGATGATGAGAGAACAAACATGCTCTGAGAATGTGTGCTCCTTCACCTCTTATCAGAGCATTTGATTGCTTTCAGAGTTGAGACAGCCAAGTTCTGTATTGTATTTTCTTCCTCTATGCAACAAATGACGGTTTTGGCAGAATCACAATTTTAAAAAAATACCCAGAAAGTAGGCAACAAAATGCATTGCTCTGTACAATAGCCTGCTGGACTTTTATTGGATATTTTATCTAACCTATTTTAAATTACTATCAAAATGAACATAATTGAACATATCTGGCAGCCCAATGCATCTGAAGCAAGGCCACTGGGAAGAGCAGGTGTCTCCATCTGCATTAGGCTGTTTGTTGGAATGATTGGAAGCAGTCCTGCACAGCTGTTCCAGGGAATGGCAGACCCATTCCTTATTAATTACTTAGTCATCCTAACTGTCTCACTGGTTAGCTGCCTTCTCTGAAGTGCTCTGGAGAGGCAGATGAAAAACCTGGCATACTTTCTACAGAGAGAAAATGCAGTTTGGGCAGCACTGGCTTGGTTAAGGCCAATCTCTTTTTATGACAAAGACAGTGCTTTTATAGAGATAAATTTTTGATATGTCTTAGGGTTGATAATTTTTCGAAGTGAATAAGAAATACATACACATGCACAAACATGTATATATCCCTTAAGAATGCTACAGAGACCATACGGTCAAATAACATAATTACACACTTAAATTGTGCTGAGAATTTTGACATTACTTGTTTTCATACAGGTGAAGAGAGAGCAGATTATTAACTCTCTGTCACCACTAGGGTGTAATTTATTTTTGGTTAGAGGGGATGATAATTTTCCCCTATGTTGATGATTGATATAATGATGTTCCCATTGTTGTGTTTATTATTTCAAAAATGTAATATCTAGGTTGGCAAATATTAGCATAGGTATACAGATGCTACAAGGAACACTTGCAAAGTAAAAAAGTATTGCAATGACAACTAAGTTATCAAACAGTTATTTTTTGTTAGTTTATTCAGTAAACTTGCTCATTGCTTTTGGTTTTCTGTTTCTAAAATTTTGTACCTCTTACCAAGTCACTTGCATCCTCCCTACACTGTTTGTGAAAAGATACTCATCCCTGACTTTCAGATTTCAAAAATGGTGCAAAATATTACTTAAATTCCTATTTATTTATCTTCTTGTCTGTCCATATCATAATTTCTGTTTTCTTTTTATATGATGTACTTTTTCACAATCCATAATTTTTCTGAAAATATAGTTTGTGACAGACACTAAATGAGACACACGGAAAAAGTGAGCTCTAGGAAAGGTTGCATTCTTCAGAAGTTTCTGCCTCTGAGAATGGATACCTGATGTTAGTTACACAGCCCTTAATCACCTCTTAGGGAGGACTTTTCATTCCTCCTCAAATATAAGAGCTATGACCTACCAGTGCTAGCCAGGATTTCCATCCCGACTTTTGTTCTGTTCTGGTTTTAAACATGATTACACAGTACTAGGTGTTTACGTAACATCTTTCTTCTAAAACTCACAATATTTCCCTATCCTTCATGTAAAAGGGGCTGGAGGTGGAAAGAAAGCAGGGCCAGGGGAGTGGATGTGATGGGATAGATTGGATGATGTTCTGATAGGCCTTCCTGATGCTTGCATAGACCTCTACCCTGATTCAGTGGATGCTCTTAGTCTGAAATGATAACATATCTGTACTCATTATGAAATCAATGCACCATCACCATTGTGAATCCACATGCTGGAACGTCAAAAAGCATGCCTGTGCATCTATCTTTAAAAAATTGTTTGGAAACCGATAATGCTGATTTCTTCCAGGGAAGGGAACTCAGTGAGAGGGAGAATTTCCACGTCATATTGTTTTGTACTTTTTGAATCTAGAACTCTGTGACTGTGTTTTCTATTTAAAGAATTCAGTAGAAATTTTTTAAAATTGTGTTTCAGCTAGGGACTTTTTCAACTTCCCATAAAATCAAGATCTGTTCTGAATCACTGAAGAGGATCTCAAAATCTGGTACCTTGGTTCCCTAAATTTATTTGTCTTTTAGTTCCTATTTCCTAACCTTTAATTTTACTGAGGGATAGAAAAAAGTTCTGTGAAAGTGGCAATTCAGTTTACGGGGCGTGTTGAAGTTGTCTAATAAAACTCCATCTCCGACAGTGAAACTCTCCGTGTTCTCTAGCGCCTTCATTTCTCCTGGCCTTTTCGGCCTTCCTCCCCAAATGCAGGGAAGAGCCCCTTTCAAGTAATGTGATGAGGGAGGTCACTACTGGTGGTAGAGACTTAGCTTATGAGTGTTCTACCCGGAATAATGTGAAGATCTAAGCACAACAGTACTTTCTAACATGGATAAAAGAAGAGAGTTCACACAGGAGCAGAATAAAAACATGAAAGAAGAAGGGAGGGATACCAAGGGAAAAGAGAAATCTGGATGCCCATGCAAGACAAAATCAGCAGTGCCTGAAAAGCAATCTGTGGGCAACAGGAAAGACATTTTAGCCAATTCTCTATACTCAGAGTACTTTCTCCTCGCTAAATGTTACACTGGCTCGTGTCAGATCCTATTGCTCTTGTGGGATGAAATGTCAGGATTGTGCATATATTTTATAAACACTAGGTTTTTAAAAAATTAATGGGTGCAGTAGGCAATAGGAATTTATGCCTCTGCTCTAATAGGTGAAATATCTATCAGAAGCCATATAGAAGGTTTTTATTTATGTGGGTTAATTTTTAAGCTTAGATTGGATTTTCAGTGTTCATTTAATTTCAAGTTCTGTTTCTAAACAGACCCTCTCTTGATATTTATTGGCAAAAGCCATGACTCCATTAAAAGGAACCATAAAATTCTGCTTTTGATATATTTTTGTTTTGCTTTGTTTTTGTTTTGCAAATTACTTTTAAAATGTGTTTTCGTCATGTTCACTGTCCGAGGAACGATCTGCCAAGGTGTAAATAGATTCACATTGTATGTTGACAGAGCTTGGTTTGTCAGCAGAAAATTAATAAGTGTTTTGTTTTTATTGCTAATACAATTGATCTTATGAAACTGTTTAATTGCTTTTTGTTTATCAAAAAGCTTTGCCACGTTATTAACACTGGGATTTCTTTGCTTTTAACTGCAAAATGGATGAAATCTATAATAACTATCTGTGTGGAATACTGTTTAATATTGTATGGATTGTATTGAGGTATTACTTGTGTCTCCCTCATGTCCACACCATGAAAATATCTTTTAGTACATTTTCATTTTTTGGTCACAGAATTCTACACATAAAGTGCATAAGGTAACACATGGGAAGGATTAAGTTTATGAAGAGATGATATCAATGAAATTTTAGCACATTCAAAATATTGTCCAAATTGTCCTTTACAACTCATTGGACATTACTCTTTGAAAGAAGAAAGCAATTCTGTCCAGAGTACAAATTATGTAATCAACAAAGCTGGTGAAAATAATAGTTGAAAAAATTTTCAGTATTTTTGTTAGTGGACGTTTTTAGCCTACAGAGATTTTTAGTTCTCACTTTCTACCACCACTCTCCTAATTTATTTAAGGTTATTTCTTAGCTCTGCCATTCTAGAAAAAGTTGACAGGGGCAGGACAGCACAGTAATTGTAACTATCTCTTCTCAATCCTTAAAGAAATATTAGCAATGTGGTCATTTTTTCCAGTGGCTAATATTATTTGGTAGAGATTTATCTAAAGATAATGATATTTTTCTCTGACTGTCCATATGACTTTAAAAATTATTCAATTCTTCAACCTTCTAAAATAATAAAACGTTTTTCTAGAGCTCTCAAGCAATTTCTGATTAAAGATAATTAAGAACACATTTAGTTTTCTATTTCCATGAAGTATACAGGATGATCTTAAACAAAGGCTAAAAAAAGAACATATATTACAAGAGGATTTACACAATGCAGTAGATTAAGAGTTTAAAAATACAGTTCTATGGACATAGAGTGCAGACTGATGGATATTGGAGACATGGAAGGGTGGAGGGGTGAGAAGGGGGTAGATGATGAGAAATTACTTAATGGGCACAATGTACATTATTTGGGTGATGGATACCCTAAAATCCCAGAATTCACTGCTATGCACTATATCCATGTGACAAAATTGCATTTGTACCCCTTAAAATTTATAGAAATAAAAAAATTCTTAAAATACAATTCTATTTTTAAAAGTATTAGCAGTTGACGTAATTGCTCATTAAAAAATGGTCAAATAGTTGATAAAAACATTTAAGGAAGAGATCATGAGAAGAACCTATGTCTCCACAGGAGTAAAAGTTTCCAATAATTTTTGCTTGTATAAAAGGCCCAAATGAACACTGACCAACAAAAGGCATGTGGTAAAAGCACAACATTCATCTAGAGAGTGGACTGTGCATCTGAACATTCAAATGCTGTTCGTGGTTATGTTTGTAATTAAAGCAATTAGATTGGAATAAACAAGTCCGGTGGATTGGTAAAATGCGTGGAGAATATCTGTTTTTACAAAATGACAAAATTCTTGAAGCCTTAAATTTAAGAGCTAAGACATCTTACGATATACAAAAATGTGTAAATTTTCCAGTCAAAACACAAACATTCTTAAATTTATGATTTATTTTCCACATATATTAACTAAAGATTGTTCAGATTAAATCCATGATTTAACTCACAATACAAACTTTTCATAAAATAATCCTAGTTATTTTACATAACCTGTATATTTGTAAAAATGTAGTTAATATATGTCTTCTCATTACATTTTCAAATGAAATGGGAGAAAAATTGCTCTGTGTATACATATTTCTTTTACCAAGACAGCGTCAGTTAACTACAAACCTAACATTGTCAAAATAGAATTCACATTTTACAAGATTAAAGTTTAGCAAGATTCTGCATATGGAATAATAAAGTATATCAAAATTCTTCTCAAGATAAATACCCTACTTTATTCTTGCTAGTAAAGTATCTTATTTAAATTATTGAAGGCAAAGGTACAAATGGTATTATTTTTATTTAATTAATGAAAGACAGCCATCTTTTAGCATCAAAAATTGCATTTAAATTTATTTACAGACTTAACCTTATTTAATTATGATGATAGGAGGTGGGAAAAAGGAAGAATATGTATTCCCATAACAACAGCTCCAATATATTACATATTTGTTAAAATTTTCTAAACTATTAGTTTAAATAAAACAATTAAAAAGAAAATATCTGCATAAATGTATAGTGATATTTGGATTAAAGAAAATATTCAAAGATAACTAAAATGTGGAAAACTTCACTGAGAAAAGAGAGGAAGAGTTTCAAGAACTCCTATAAGTCTGAGATTTTACCCTACTTGGAATCTCAAAATCCAGCCTTCCATAGTTTCATGGAAGAAAACATGAGACTGCTGGGTCAGAGACAAAGGGGTTTATTACTCATAGCAATAGCAAAAGCCAAAGTATCAGCTTTTCCTGCAGTGGTCTCTTAAACCTCAATTTCCACAGGGCGACACAAAGAGGATCAGGTGATACCTGCACATACAATGGATTGCATTAAAGGAAAGAAACTTCTACTTTAATGAACATAAATATTTTATAATGGGCAATAAGCATATCTTGTGTCTTCTCTGGAGGGAGACACTATCTCTTCCCAGACTGTAAGAAAACCTGCCTTATATTCTGGAGATAAACACTATCTCTAACTTCCTATGTTGTTTGCTATGCACATATGTGAAAGAATAGTCTGGAAAAAAGGACAATCAGTGTCTTGCTCATAAGACATGCAAAAAAGCAAGAGACACATAGAGAAATGATCCCATCAATTACCTATCACTTGTTTCTACACTTCTTGGCTTCTAGTGAAATTTACTGTGAGTACACCACTCTGTCAGCTACTGTGATTATTCTAATAGATGTGGGCCAAATTTTTAATTTGTCTTTGAGAATTTGCTATAAGTTGGACCTGTATCAGTCATGGGTCTCAGTTTGACAGCTCCTCTGTTATGGTTTCCTGGCTAACTGGTAAGCCTTAGAGTTCCTAGTTCAGTTCAAATAGTTGTATCTAGGCCTTGCTTTTGGAGAAACCATCTAAGTGTATCCATGTCACTAGCCAGGTTGAGTTCATCTGTGCCATGGAATGACAGAGCAACTGATAGAGTAATGGGGGATGGAAAAGATATCCAGGCACTTTGCATGGGAGGGGCAGAAACTGGGGCTTCCTTCTGCTGTTTGTGAGATTTCTCAGTAAGGTTAAGAGTAATGGCAATCAAATTTTGGCCATAGCTGTTTGGCAGGGAATGACAGACCCAATAGTCAGTTAAATTTAACATGCTTGAAATAGTTTGGGAAAGCCATACTAGGCATTTCCTTTGTGAGAATAACTCCAGGGAGCAATTCTGAAAGATGAATTTCATTAATGTTCTTCCCTCCCTTCACATGTGCCAGGGTGTCGCTGCTTCTCCACTGCCACAAGATGGGTGTGTCCTATTTCCATAATATTCCAGTAACTGTAACTTTAACTCTTTTGCAATTATCCTCTGCTTACATCTTTTGACTAGAAGGGTCAGGTGTTAAGAGAGACAAAGGAACTTTTATGAAACTTACACATACCCATTATTTTCTTCATTTCAGCCTATGTAGGCCACTGTAGGGAGGACTCAATGCTCAATGAGCAGTGAACTAAGCTGAGTGATCATCATCCTTACACGCAAGGACCATATGTATCTAACAAGAGAATCCAGGTAGTTGAACCAGAATTAAGCTTGAATCCTCCAGCTGCCTTTTTGAAGAGTGTATTAAAAGGCTAACCTAAGGTTGCCATTAAGGGAAAGAAAAATCATCATGCCAGGAAGCATCAGGGCAGAATCTCTCATTTTAAAAATAAACCTATATAATTCCCCCACCTCTAGCATCCTAATCAAATCTCAGGGAGTGGCTCGGAGGAGACAATACCTTCCTAGGAACAGTCATATTTAGTGACCAAACTGCCTTACTGAGGTATGTAGACCAGAAAGAGTTTAGGAAGGCAGAGTAATCTTTTTGAGCTGATTTTTTAAGCAGGCTGTTCCAACACTCAGCAATACCAACTGTCTGTGTCTTGCAGGAGGCATGAGAGCTTCATCTAATACCTCAACTATCAATATGCGATTGAGGAACATTTGCGGTAAAGGGGTCATCATGGTTAGAATCTAAATTGTTTGGAAACCTGAAGACATGACAGAGCATAGTTTCAAGGTGAGAAGTAAATGGGCCTAAGATGACTTCTGTACATTGGCCCCTATATTGTTTACTCCTTCAGAGAAGGCAGAACCATTTTCTCAAAGTCAGTTAGTGCCAAACTCAAATTCTTAAACATCTAATTCCTTTAAATATAGTCCCAACAAGCATATTTTTAGGCATTTCTTTAGTCTTCCTGCTTTGCTATCTCATGAAAATGCACCCAACATCTACTAATCGTAGATAAGATAAACCTTGTAGCTATAAAAAACCTATGATGGTTAATTTTGTATGTCAACCTGACTAGGCCACTAAGTGCCCAAATAATTGGTCAGACATTATTATGGGTGTTTCCACAAGAGTGTTTTGGGTGAGATTATCATTTTAATCAGTAGAATAAAACAGATTACCCACCTAATGTGAGTGGATCTTATCCAATCAGTTGAAAGAAGACCTGAATAGAGCAAAAAGTCTGACCCTCCCCTAAATAAGGAAAAATTCTCCAACAGATTGTCTTTAGACTGAAACTGCACCATCTGCTCTTCTGGGTTTCAAGCCTGCCAACTCACACTGCTGAGCTAGGAGTTGAATCTAGGTTTCCTAGCTCAGCATGAGTTTAACCAATAATTTGGTTACCCAATGAATTTTACAAATATTTCTTATATCAAAGGCTTTGAGTCAGCCTCATCCAATTGAGATATTCAATCCTAGAAGTCAGAAAACCAAACTAAATACACTTTTAGGCTGAGTCTATCCTAAAAATATGAAAGGAAAATTTACACCAAATACATTGAATTATTTAAGAAAATAATTTGGACTAAAATTTCCATAAATTTAACAATTTATCTGGATCATATAAGCAAAAACTTGATTAATTGATATATTATTGTCTCCAAAAAACTTGTCAGTCCTAACTTTTCAATAACAGTCTTTGTTCTCTCCCTCCCAGTTCCAGAATATATTTGACTACAGTTCAGTTTGTCTCATCTGTGTCTAGAACACACCTGGGAGCAGAAACCTGACCCTAATGGAGCTTTCTGAAAGCTTACAACATACAATAATGGCAAAAATTCATTTATTAAAAAATTCTTTTAATAAATGGAACTCAATATAATTCAGTTACTTATAATAAATGTCTATTATTCTCCTATATATGGTGTGATGAAATTTTATGTAAAAGAGAAAATGAAAACCAAACCCACCATATAGTCTCATCTCCATTCTATATCTATTTAACCATTCCATTTCTATTAAGTGTTCCCTTGTGTTGTCATTTTAATAATTAAAAAATAATTCTAAGACTCAGGCATTAGACTTAGAAACACAAAACACTATTGTAAAGACTTTTTGTTAATTTAATTTGAAATTGTCTAAATTTTTACTCTGTTGCTATCTTTGGGGCAGTAGGAAAGGAGACTCATCTATTTGAATCACAGACATTTTCAATATTTCATAAATTGAACTTGGCTTATCACTATGCAAAGTGTTGAACCATTCTTTCAGCATGAACTTGAAGTAGGAATATGGGCTTGAGTTCAAAAGGACCTGAGTTCAATCTAACTCCACTGTTTCCAGTGTTTATCATCTGTGTGGCTATATTAGTCTTTTAGGGCTGCTATAACAAAATCCTAGAGAACAGATGGCTTAACAACAGAAATTCATTTTTTAATAGTTATGGAGGCTAGAAGTCCAAGATCAAGATTCTGGCAGGGTTGCCAGAAGAGTTGGTTTCTGGTGAGGCCTCTCTTCTTGGTTTGCTGATGGCTATCTACTCACTGTGTCCTTGAATGGCCTTTCTTCTGTGTTTACACACCTCTGGCATCTCTTTCTCTTCTTATAAGGATGCCAGCCCTATCAGATTACAACCCACCCTTATGACCTCATTTAATGTTAATTATTTCCTTAAAAACCCTGCCTCCAGATGCAGTCACATTGGGGGTTAAGGCTTCAATATATAAATTTGAGGAGGACAAAATTCAGTCTATAACAGTGACCTTAGGCAAATAATTCCCCTGTAAGCCTCTGTTTCCCTGTGTGCAAAATGAAGATGCTAAAATTACCTTGAAGAACTATTCTGATTATTAAATGAGATACTATGTATCAAGTTCCCAATACAGTACTAACGTATAATAAACTATATACATAATGAACTGTTATTCTAATTGTAAATTTGCCACTTCCACCCCTGACTTTCTGTCTCCCATTGGTTGTTGCACAGGAATCAGAAAAGCAAGGGTAGGTGGCACTAGCCAAAAATTAATCACAGTATTACATTTAAAGTCAATAAAACTCCATTAGGAATTAACTAAGATTAGTTTTGTTGAGGTTTAGGTCCCTTTTTTTGTGATTGTCTATATTTTGCCTAAGCATTTGTGCTCTTGAAAGATGGAAATGTTATTCAGGGTATTCTTTGCAAATGAATCTTGGGAATAGTCCCAAATGATAGGAATAGTCCCAAAAGGAAGAGTAATAGTTTGATGTAGTTTATTTTGGCTTAAATCATCATGTAGT
The DNA here is from genome assembly GCA_023783475.1 of Daubentonia madagascariensis. NCBI lineage: Eukaryota > Metazoa > Chordata > Mammalia > Primates > Daubentoniidae > Daubentonia > Daubentonia madagascariensis. The sequence continues at coordinate 41,802,040 of JAKFHU010002080.1, read as the reverse complement.
GATTGTAACCTCAACATATAGATAAGCCAAACAAGGCACTTATAGGTTAACTGAATTGTATAAGATTGCACAACCAATTTGTGACGATGACGAGACTGTCACTTAGGTTTCTTAACTCCTATCCATTGTTTTTTTTTTAGTTATTTTAATTGTTTGTCTTACTTATTGGTTAAGTGACTTTGGGTCTCTAAGCCCACACTTTGTTTTCTCATTTGTAAAATACTGATAATTATCAGGTTTTATCCACAGGACCTTTATGAGGATTAAATGATTTTTTTTTCTTGTAAAACACTGAGAACAGTACCCAACACATTGTAATGATCAATAAAATTAAATTTTTATGATAATTTCTAACAGTACAATTAAGGTACCATTATCTCCTGGTCAATTTTTTTCTCTAGAGGTGCAATTTTTCACATTTAATTCCTTGAGGTAATTAACTGCTGTTTTCCTCAGTCATACTTTCAAAACTCTCCAAAACATGGCCTTATTTTACCCACTTGGTATGAGTTCATACTATACACCAACTTGAACCCTGACTCCAGTCCTCCTCTGGTCACCTGTGTTATTATTGATTTTGTGTAATGCTCACTCTTAGAAACACCCTTCTCTGGCAATGTTCCATCAAATACTAATCATTTTTGAAAGTGAAGATATAGTTCACTTTTCATTGGCCCTTTTATCAGCCATTGCTATACATATTATTTCTCTGTTTTTTTGAACTAATTCTAGTCTCCTTATATTTTAGCTCACTTTAATTGGACTTTAGACAAGTCATTCATCCTATAATCTCAAAGAGAAATAAAGTCCCACCAAGACTTTAAACACATCTTTTTGAAGCCTATTGGCTGGGGGTGAGAGTCTGGGATTGAATGATGTTCCAGCTTATGGGAGTAACATTTACAACCAGATGTAATTTTTTTTTTTTGTGCCGTCACCACACAGAACATTTTGGTCATAGGGGACACAGATCAGAAGGATTATGGGTTATATAATTTCAGGGAAGCTTCAGGGTTTAGAATTCCTCACCTTAAATACTTTGGTAGTCACTTAGAACTAGGAAGTACCAGATATGGTTTTTGTCTTCGAAATATGTAACCAATGATGTGTGATTTAAGACACAATGGGATTTGTGATTCAAGGGAGATGAAATATAGTGAGTATACAGATGAGATTTACATTGATCAAAGTATTGATAGTTGAGGAGGTGATAGTATTTGAGATAAAAATTAAAGAATGACTAGCATTTTTATATAGAGAGATACGGGAAAGGGAGCAGGTATTGGTAGAGTGCAAGGGCATTCCAGAAATAGCTTTATCAAAGGAACAACTACATTTAAAAGGTATTGGGAATAAGACAGACATTGTGGGCCTGAAGCATGTATAATTTATGGCTATTTTTAACAAAAAATTACACGTTTGAGAATAAAAATTAGACACAAAATTAAATACTAATTTAGAATGAACGAGGAAATCCCACCAAATTACTGGAAGATTGGAGATCCAAGACTCTTCCTTCTGAGATATCTTTAGGCAATTTCACCAAAATGCTTCCTGATTGCAACCTGACTTTCAGGCCTTCACTCAGAACTCTCTAAACTCCTAGCAACTTCCAATATTCAAAAGCCTGTGCAAGTAAGTATCCCTGGCATATCAAGTCCATCGGGCTCATGGTAAATCTAACTGTGATTAGGAAAGGTAAGATTATAAATGTAGAGGAGGAGAGGGGCGGGCAAGGAGGTGTTGGGTGAGCGGGGTTATAAAAGACCAAATTGAAATAGGGAAAAATGAGGTCAATCATGGGATACCTTAAAAGCCATTTAAGCTCTTTTGGCTTTATTCATTGAAGGAGACTACAAGGAGTTTGGAGAAGTAATTTTTGTAATTCAGGACTTATTTTCTTATGATAGAAAGCACATAGAAAATGATTTGCAGAGATACATCATTTTTCCTAGAGTTAAAGTGGAATATGCATTCATATAGGAATTGATTTGACCTTTATTCCAATCTAATGTGTGCTATATATAGCAAGATGACTTATGACAGGTTTTCAAAGGCTACCTTCAGTGCTCATAAAAATATATTTTATTTCCATGCCCTTAAAAATCCAAATTTACTCATCAAAAGGAAATTTGATAGCTTTTTTATTATTTCCTTATCTTTCTTTAAAATGCTTTTATCTTAATTACAGAAATAATGGGATAGGCGAGGGCATTCATGATATGCCACTCTGATGGGAACAATTGCTTTCACACTAAGCTCCTATACATAAGGGCAGAGTAACAAAAGATAGATGAAAAATTGATAAGAATGACTTTCTTAATTAGGAATAAGAGGACAATTGCATATTTGGGGGAAATAAACAATTAAAGGGAAAGCTCAGCAAGCCCCATTTTGTCTTTTTCTTCTCCTGTTGGATTCCCCATTTGTGCTATAGAGGGCAAAGGTTATAAGCCCCTATGGGATGACACTCCTTATGTAGCTTAGAAATTATTCTTCCATGTGCCCACTTAGAGGGGAACTGTATCAGGGTAGAGTTGGCATCTGCAAGGTGAGGATTAGACATGTGTGCTCTGTGTTCACATGCCCTATAAATCTAGTAGCCTTCTATACAAGGAGCGTGGGGTGTTCTGACAAATATATGGAGAAGGTTTCCTGTTTCCACAGTCAGCATATGTTTTGAACCACTTTGTTGAATGGAAAATAAGTGTCCAATTTACCCCCCTACCTCAGTTCCACTTAGGCACCATAGCTTGCCCTTGTGTTCAGGTAGCTCTCTGCTCCTCCTATATGAGGCTTCCCTAGCACCTGATTCTATTTGCCCTGATTCTTAGAGTGTTGTCCTCATATTCTGTATCTGAGTAACCAAGAGAATTTATTAAAATGCAGATTGTCGGGCTCTGGTCCAGAATGGGTCTAAGAATCTGCACTTTTAACAAGCTCCTCAAATGGTTTTTATGCACTTTGAATTCGAAAGACTCTATTTATGAGTAAAATACAAAACTGAGTCAGAAAATTCTCATAATAGCTCACCAGTATTCAGCAATGGGGTACACCACTTTGAGTTTGTATGCCTCGTTTTTCTTATCTGTGAGACGAGATAGGCTTATAAAATGATCATTATGAATCTAACATGAATACACTATCTGCCGAGTTAGATTCGGCTGCAGTACCCCTGATATTTTTACCGCTTCTACGCTCCTCTTCCTATACTGCTCCCTAACCCAGCAGTTTTCAAAGTATAGTCCTGGGACTGGCAACATCATCATTAACTGTGAACTTAGAAATGCAAATTCTTAGCCCCTTCACTTCAAGTTCTCCTAAGCCAGGAACTTTGGGAGTGTGGCACAGTCTTCCAGATGATCCAGATGCTGAAATTGGAGAACCACTGATCTCCTCGACTTCCTTCCTTCCCATCACAGCTACCAACTCATGGGAAATGATGGAATCTGTTAAATTAAGCCACACTGAGATTGTTAGGGACATTTGTATTTCAATACAAAATTTTGGTAAATGAGTAAATGCTAAAGCCATAGAAATTAAGTACTATTGGAAAAATTTATCTTATTATAGCTCCTTGAAGGAAAGTATTTTGATGAGAAGATTGGTTGAGGGTGTCATCAAACGATCACACATTTTATACTTGATCTACACCTGAAGGTATCACATTTTCAATATCTATTCCTATATAGATCCATCAGAACACACCTGTCCTATATCTTCACCTCCTAGGTCTCTTCTCTACAGGGTAACAAGTAATGGATAAACTGATCCATGCTGATGTACAATTATTTTACCCACCATAAGTAGCATATGATCTCGCTAGGGCTTCTGAAGATTCCTTAATCCTACATGTTGGGAAAATTTAGGTAACATGGTAGATTTGTGAGGTAGAAAGAGAGCTTTCATGAAGCTTACTCTATCTCCTCATGACTCTATAATCTTTTTTTTTCCTTCAAAGATAAGTTTAGATTTGTATCTGAAATATAAAATATTTGCTAAAAAAAGACTAACAGGAAATCTGATTGTTATTTTACCTTATTTAGAAGACAGGTAGAGAAGTACTACATTTACTCTGAAATTTACAGGAATGCATATTTCATCTCAAGACAATAAAACTTTTCTAAGAACTAAAGCTGTCCATCCATGAAACTCAAGTAGCATAACGTAGGTATTAAGAGCACATACTTTGGAAGCAAATGGATCTCAGTTCATATTTTGCAATACCTCTTACTAGTTGTTTGACCTTAAAGAAAGTAGTAAATGCTCTAAACCTCAATTTTCTCAAAGAATAACAATAATAATGTCTTCTTCATAAGATTGTTGTGATGATTAAGTGGGATAATTGTGAGGTACTTACCACAGTACCCAGCACAAATGAGCACTTAGTAAATGGTAGCTATTATTTTCATAGTTGAATCACTACCTTGCAGAAATGCTATAGAAAGTGGGATGTAATAACTGCTAATGTCTATTTCAAATCTATGAATCTTAGACCCTAGAAAACCACATATTCTCTTTTACAACTTAGATAAAAACTACTTAGAGGAAATAACTAAATATATTTTAAAAATCTCACTCAAAGAAATTTTAAGATGCATTTTGGCTAGCTTATTTTTTTTTGAATCCTTAAAACAAATCCTACATACCCTCTTTAATGATAACTTTTTTCCCACTATGAAAGTCTTCCACATTTCTACCACACTTTCTTCAGTGATATTTCCATCTCTCACAGTAAAACTCAGCCATGGACATGCATCCACATTCACACAAAATTTATCTGCATCACTTATGTTGAATTCCATGAAGCTCATAGAACACTGTCTTGGGTTGGCCTCAAAGACTACATGGTCTCTGAAAAAGAGTGACCTTTTTTTTTCCTAGTTTGCTTCAATATAGTTTTCAGGGTATAGCTTTCTATTTCCCCTGAGTTAGGAGACGGATAAAAGTTTTTATCAATCTGACAAGTTATTTCCTGTCATTATTCAAGGCATTTGACATTTGGAGGGTTTTACTGTGTACACTCTTTGATGGAGTTTGAAAACATCCAGTAAGAATCAGCAATGTTATGAAAACTCTTAAAGAAGAGCTTTTCTATGCTATCCTTGGAAAATGTGATTTTAAATGAACAGTGAATGGGTAAAAGTCTTTTTAAAAAGTGGGAAAAACATTTTCCTTTTATCATAAACAAAGGATGTACTTTCCAAATGAAACAAAATCTGAAACTTTAATATAATTTTAAACTATTTCAGTGCCTTTGATTATAAATTTCATATCTTGATTATCATTCCTGTGGACTTCCTGGCAAAACTGGTGTTGGAATAAAAGTAGAAATGCAACTTCAAAAAGTGTATCCTTTATATTTATCACTTGTTACAATCCTTCTTGATTTAATTCCTGACCAAATAGATGTACCATTAATAATTTATTTATGTTTATAAATGTGACTACATTTGCTTTCATACTGGGTGAGGGCTCTTTGGGAACCTAGAATGCCAATAAAGTGGATTTCAGCCAGAGATTTATGGAGTCAGTGATCCTGGGTCCACAGAAACACTCTAACAAATGAATCAAGCAGAGGTTAGTGGGTATTCAGTCAGTGTCAGTGACTTTGGAGGCAATACATTTATAAGAATCAATAATCATAACTTAGGCTGGGCCTCTGGTTTGGAATCTGCATAGTTTGTTTGTTATCAACCCACTCTGGTAAGGGAAATAGAGCTGCATGTTCTGTTTCATGTAATTATGTATCAGTATTAGAACATCCTTTCAACCCCCCACTGCTGAATTTGACTGGCTTAAAAAAAAAAAAAAAAGAACATCCTTACTACACTCAAATTTACATAAAATTCCAGGTAGTATGGAGTCAGGAGGGAAAAAACAATTTGAACATAAAACCAAAAAGCTTGGGCAGAAATCTTCTTACACTTATTAGCTGTGTGATTTTAGACAACATTCTAAGATTAGTAACTATAACTTGTATTGGACTTACTTTGTAGCAGTGACTCTTATAAGATTTTTATATGCAATGTTTTTATGATGCTTTCATCATCCCAATATTACAGAAAATGGAAGCAAAACACATTGAATTGAAGTAAATTATCCAAGGTCACACAGATTATGTGAGAGGGGGCTGAGATTAAAATCATGGCACCGGGCTCCCAAGTTCATGTTCTTAACAATCACACATATTATCTTAACTTTCTCATTTATACTTAACTTTCTCATATATATGAGGATAATAACACTTTTGATACCAACAGCCTATGATTATTGTTAGACCCAAATATAATGATGTGATGATTATTAATATGTAATAATAATTACTATATTACTATATAATAATATTAAATCATATTAAACATAAAATAAATTATGTAAAAGATGGAGAATAAACTGCTGTTTATTATTATTAAAATCAGGTGTTCCAAATATAATTGTTCTAGCATCTCTGCAAGTTAAGATTTATATATAGTATCAGTCCCATTTTACAGATGAGGGAAATAAAATTCAAAGAGGTAAAGTCACTTGCCAAATATTCTATAGTTAGGAAGTGGTAGGGCTGAGGTTCAACTTTGCATTTTCCTGACTCTAAAATCCAAATTATTTTTATTCTATCATATTGATTTTAATAATCATAGATAATATTTTACCCTTTAGAAGTTTAAATGCTAAGATTACCCTTTAGAACTTTTATTTGTTGAAAGTACATATGGTTTTGAAAAAAAATGGTAAATGTCTTAAGTATATTGACATAATTAGGAGTAATGGAAACATCCTTTTTCTGTCTCTGTAGTGCCTAAAATTTCTTCAGAAATAATAGAATGATTTTCTATTTTATAACACTATAAAATATATAGCTTAATTCAACTAAAATAGATTTTTTTGGTAATCACTGAAAAATAATGTAATGTATACATGAAATGTCCTCCCCATAAAGTAGGTAATTGGTTTCTGCAATTATATATAAATAATGGTTGGATAGCCAAACCTTTATCAGTTACATTAAGTCATTTCAGAAGAATCTTTACACTGTTGATGCTCCTTGCACAAGATAGTGCTCTCTTGATAACTGCAAATATATGTACAGGTAAAAACTCTAGTATATTATAGGCAGAGAAAAAAAAGTCCAGATATACTATAGAATCCAAATCCAACTTATAATCTTAAATCAATTGAAATCTGGTTCTTCATGGGGCCATAGTTTCAAATGATGTTGAAAGAGTCAGGGGTAATGGATATTTGATATGCATATACTGCAGCAATTATATTTTTATAAGGTCAATTGGAGTCATATGACTAGTTTAACACAGGATGGCCCTTTGAATACCATTGACAATCCCACTTGATTCAAAAGTCCTCAAATCAAGTCTTAAATCAGAGGATCATTTAAAAAACACAGATATCTAAGGCCAAAGGGTCATGAGGATCTGCTCTATTTTACTTACCAGATTAATGACAACAAACTTGGACTTTGATTGAAGTAACAATATAGGGTAAGACTGGCCAAGGTAGAAAAACTGATAGTTACATATACAACTTATAAAGACATGGCACTAGCTAGCTATTAAACCTAGGAACATCAAGGTGGGGCATATTAAAGTAAGTTTAAAATGACATTAGAACCTAGATGTAAAATAGCCCAGGACTTGACATTTTTTCTCATAGGGTTTCTGAAGGAAAAATATGCACAGAAAAAGGAAAATTACCATTTTACTATGAGTGAACTTTTGCCTTGAATCATCTGTAACTTTCTAATGGACTAGCCAGAGATAATGAAGAAAATTACTAAACAAAGTAAGTCCAGATAGTCCCAAACCAAAGTAGGCAGAAAGATCCCAAAAGTGATTTCAAACTCCAGTTTGAAATAATGCCAAATCAAATGTATCTGCTTAAAGAACATGAAGAAAAAGTAAGTTTGCCCCATGCCAAAGGTGGAGATGCTCTAGATTCCCTGCCTTAGACCTTTTTCAAGTGTCTCATAAAGGGTTTACCTTAACTTTGTGGAAAAAGAGAGAATTTAAAGAAAGATGCCACCCTGAAGTATAATCCTTTTGAAATACCTTCCCTTTGAACTTTAGCTTATTACAATATCATCGACTTGAAAAGCTTGGATTAAAATCTTTCTCCCTGGTGATGAAGTTGGAACTGAGTTGTATTATAGAAGCAGGGAGCAGAGAAGCACATTGACTTTCTGCAAATAGCATCATACACCTGACTTTTCCATATACCTTTTATTTAAACCCTAAGGATTAATAGCAAACACTATAATCAACCAAGACTGCAAGAATTTCCTTTGTGGAAGATGATCACAGATTTTCAGAGCATCCCTGTCCATAACTTCCCTTAGCTTTGCACTACAATTCCTTCTTAGGCCAATAAATCAGGAACATTATTTCCTCAAGATTCCTTTAATTTTACTTCTAGAGTATTTGAAATAGTTCAGCAAAGTGCACTAGGTTTATTCAAAATTTGCCTTAAACACAAAATAAAAAAGCCATTCTGAATTCACTTTGAAAGTTTCTGTTACCCAACTAGGCTTACAAAACAAGATTTTCTAGTGTACACCAGGTGACATCATAGCTTGAAAACACCATCATGCCAATCATGTAAATATAGGAGCAGTGTGCTAATGCCTTCTAACAGATAACAATAGACAACCTTCCTGCAGGTAATTTATTGTTTCCAAAGAAAATTTAAAATCCCTGCTATGGTTTGAATGTGTCCCCCAAAGTTCATGTGTTGAAAACTTGATCCCCAAGGCAGCAGTGTAAGGAGGTGGGGCCTAGTGGGAGGTGTTTGGGTCATGGGAGTGCCCTCATGAATAGATTAATGCCATTATTACAAGAATGGGTTCCTCATAAAAACACGAGTTTGGCCCCCTCTTGCTCTCGCGCCCTCTCCTTGTCTTTCCACCATGTTATGACGCAGCTAGAAGGCCTTTGGCAGATGCGGGCCCCTTGATCTTAGACTCCAGAACCATAAGCCAATAAATTTCTGTTCATTATAAATTTCCCAGAGTGTGGTGTTCTGTTATAGCAGCACAAAATAAACTAAGACAGTCCCAATTTGAAACTTCTCCTTTATTTTCTCCCAGGAAAGTTGAAGTTGGAAAAGTGTCCTTCTTCCGTTACTTTTTATTCTACCTAGTACCAGCCAGATGGTTTTTATCTGCAGCAGCTGCCTGAATCATCTGTCACTGAAATAGGTGGAACTACTTCTGTGCTTCTGAAGCTGTGAGCCACCACCAAAATGTTAATGGATTTAGTATTTCTAAAGTTTCACTTGGTCAATAAAGCCAATAAGAAATCCAAACACCAACCCTACATCAACAAAATTTAGAAAACAAAATCATCACCAAGTTATTATAGCAGTTTAAACTCAAGGAACCAATTTCACTCTGCAATATTATTTCTGAATCAAAAGTAATGTTCCCAGAACTCTAAGATATAGTTGTATATTGATTTTCTGGCTATAACTCATAGCAAAGAATTAACATTATGGATAAAAGGGAGTAGAAAGAAAAGGAAAACAAAATTATTGAGAAGAAATATGTTTTCTTGGTTTTGCTCTCTAGTTTATATTAATTGATGCCAGTGGTCCACAACCCACGATTGGTTACCTTAAGTTTCAACCAATTATGAGGATATGATTCCCATTTTTTGAGGAAACAACTTTCATTTATAAAATGACTTTCTCATTTTTAGAAAGTCAGAAATTGGAAACTAAAACATCTCTGGATATTTTGGTACTGAGATATTTGCACAGGCCCCTAGACTCTGCCTCTTAGTTTCAATTTTTTCCCCCACCCTCCACCGCAACCTTGGCAATTTGAGTGGGGCTTTTTCTGTGAAGATGCTGAGCCCAGCCCTGGTGTCAGAATACCTTAGATTCTCACAGTGTGTGACCTGAGACAAATTATGAAAACTTTCTTAACTCCTGTTCACTCATCTATTAAAAGGGCATAATAATAGCGTTGTACCTCATATGGCAATGTGAAGGATTAAATGAGACGGCATAAGCAACATGCTTAGTGCAGTGTGTGGCACACAGTGGGTAAGGATTATGTTTTCAATAGGCTGCCCTCCAAACAAATTTCCTGACCTCGAGGGTCCTCTGCTGTTCTCTGTTGCACTTCTTCATCTCCAGCAGAAGGTGATGGGGCCCTGGGGCAGGAGGGATAGTACAGATGACAAAAAGTAGAAGAAAGACTGGGTGAATTTAGGAATTATGAAGATACCAAATATGTAGCACCATAAAGGGGCATCCACAAGAGCTATGTCATAGGTTTATACATTTATGCAAAAATTTCCTTTTATTGAAGGTTCACACAATTTCATGTGGCACACCAAGTTCTGCTATTTGATTACACACTGTCCTGGTAATTTTTGTACTTCTCTATGCTTTGTTTACCCTAATAAGATTAGAAGTTATTTGAAATCAGGATCCTAGTATATTGGACTTCTTTTATAATTTGCACCCTTGCTATGTAATATAGTATAGAACACCTAATGTTCATTTTCATGTTGGTTAACTAATAAAGAAATCAGATATGATTGTTCTGTGAATCTGTGAACTATGAAGTGTGAATTATGAAGTGTTAGGTAAAATCTTGTGGGGAGAAGGCAGACAGAAAAATATGACATGATAATGGTAAATTCAATGAAAGATGTATAATTATGGATATAGAATAACAATGACATCATAATTCTCTTTTTTCATACTTTCAACCTAGTTTGGGGTTGCTCTTTTGATATTTTCATGGTTTCATAATTTTACCTAAATTAAAACATCAAGAAACAATTGGACATAGAATGTTTATGAACATCCTCAGTTAAAAAGATAAACAATTCTATTTTCAATGTCTCGATCACAGGTAAGACAAACACTGAAATCCATTGTCATTTAAGGAAATATTTATGGTATCTGTATCTATGACACTTTTCACAGGGTAAACTACTTCTTGGTGATGCAAGTATGTTGTAATGTTTAAAAATTCCATGTTCTTTTGCTTGTGACTCTGTGACTGAGAGTATTTATAAACGATATTTCTCCTTATCATGTAAAATTCTTCTATTTTGATAGTCTTTCTCATTAAGCTCAAAGAAAGGAAAAGTAGGTGTTTGTATAGTAGAGCTGGAGTCCAAAATGTCGGTTTTGTTTCGGTTAAACAGTTTCTTTCATAAAGATTCTTTAGTTCACCTTTAGTGACTTCTCTTCCCTTGGCAGAGTGCCAGTGTCACACTATTGCCACATGTCCTCAAGCAAAGAGGACACAGTTCAGCTCCCATGCCAGTGGGTCACTGGTTTAGGAGAAAAGTCAACATGTGTTAGGTGAACTCTGCACACCCACTCTGCCCTGGAGAGTTGAATGAGCCACAGCATGGTCTCTTTCTGGGAAGCAGTAGAGGATTTGGACAGGGAATCAGACTTATAAATGTCTGACTGACCTAGTACTTATACTTACATATTTTGATAATCATGCATAAAATATTTATTAATTAGGGAAAGGAGATAATTATAAAAAAGATTTAGAAATAAGAAGCACTCCACTTAAAACCTTGCTGATTGTAAAAGTAATTTAATATGGGGTATTAGGGTTAAATGCATTTTTCCTGCCACTGTTATTGAACCTGTTTCATTAAAATACCACTTTACTTCATAGTTAATAAGTTATAGCTACTTAACTAATATAAAATATTTCATTAAACATTATCATAAAATGATAACTAGAACAATTATGATATCTGACCTTTACTAAGTACTTCCTGTCTTTGTGTTAAGCACTTTATAGTATTTGTTTCACTTATTTATATATAAAATTATAACAACTAAATATGATGAAAAACAGGGTAGAAAATATTGTGAACAGAGTCAGCAGAGAGGACTCTGAAAGATGGAGAGAGAAGGTAGATAGTCTAGGGATCTTGGAATTGAGGAATGGCATAGTGGTGCATTGCCTGGATTTTCTTTTTGCCTTATCTATGCCAGATTTGGTTCTGGAGAAGCCAGCAACCCAGAAATACCACATTTTCTTTATCCCTTCTTCCATCAATGGACTTTTAGGTTGTCATACAACATGATGAACCGTGAAGACATTATGCTAAGTGAAATAAGCTAGTCACAGAAGCACAAATACCGCATGATTACGCTTACATGAGATACCTAACCTAGTCAAACACAGAAGCAGAAAGTAGAATGGTGGTTCCCAGGAGCTGGGAAAAGGAGAAAATGGGGAGTTGTTGTTTAATAAATATAGAGTTTCAGTCGTGAAAGATGAAAAACATTCTAGAGCACAACATTGTGCTTATAGATAAAAATACTGTACTACACACTTAAAAATTTGTGAAGAGGGTAGGTCTTAAAGTATGTGTTTTTAATACAACAAATAAAGTTAAATTGCCACAGAGAGTATTTTTCTACATCAGTGCTACTCAGGTTGTGACCCACAAATTGTGCTAACAATAAATTCTTTGTTATAGGTTTGTGTCAAGATAAAGAGATTGGCCACAATCCTCCGTGGCACTAAGCATTCTGTTTCAGACATCTGACAGGTTCTTAGTAGCAAGACCTTATTGATAAAGAAAGCAATGCATTGAATTACAATTTGGATGAGGCTTCTTACCTCTTAGTGTACGGGTAACAAAGTCTAGGAACTGGCTACCTTGAGTAGTATGATTATTTTCATACTTTGTGAGTCATTTCAAAATAGATGATCAAATACAGAAATTACAACAAGAAAGGCAGAATGACTTCCTCATTCTTGTGCCGCACATGACCCCAGGACGCTCTGCCTTCTGGTGGGTACTTTGATTGCTAAGATATGGACAGTAATGTCATCTTCAGAGGAGTTCAAAGAAAAATTTCAATACCAAGAGGTTAGTGTTTTTTGTTTTGTTTTATTTGATATCCAGAAAAAAATATTGCCAAATTGTTTGCTGACATCAAAGAAATAGCCCATTATTATCCATTTCCACTATTCTGTTCTGTGAAAACTATGGCCAAGCCTGGCCTTACCATTCAATGACCAAGTTAATGCTCTAACTAATAACTCAATGTGGTTTAGAAATTGAGTATATTTTTTTGCAAAGTGTTTTGGTTGACAGGTAATACAACCGTATATATTTAAGTTGCTGGAAATGGAGTCACTTGCAGTAATTAACTCTATCCAAATTTGTGAAATAATGTCTTCTGACACCATCAAATACTCCAAGGTGAAAGCATAAGCCATGATATTTTTACAACTCAGGTTTTCTCTTTATATGTCCTGAGACAACTATAGGAATGCCTCATAGCATATGTTCAATGTGTGCTTGTTGAATTGAGGTAGCTTGGTGTTAAGGAACTAGCATTGGCCTGGGAACATGAATATTGGATTCTAGGCCTAGATCTGATAGAACTCATGGTATGACCAGAGTAAAATCATTAGTTGACTTTACACTTTGATTTCCTCTCACAAAAAATTCAGGGTTGGGGAAAGACCACAATAAATTATCTTTAAAATGCTTCTACTTATCTTGCTGTGTAACCCCATAAATTCTGTTAACCTATTTCCAAACTCTTACAATAAATTTCTGATTGGTCTCTAGTCAGGAAATTTCAGATTTCCAAATTTCATATCTACTAATTGCTCCAGGTAAATATTCTGAAAAGATTTCTTTAATCATTTCACTTATTATTATTAAAACTAAATAAGAAAACAAACAAACAAAAGCTTTCTACCACCCGCTGAATGAAACTCAAAACTCAGACTTTCCGTTTGGCTTTTCATTTTACTTTTTCTTAATTCAATATCAGCAGAATCTTAAGATTGGCAAAAAAAGTATAATGAAATTAAGACATTTTAAAACTTCATAATTACTTTCTAATTTGAACATAAAGTTTGAAATAATATGATTATTTCATATTACTTTTTGGTTGTAATAAAAATAACAAAGACAACTTTTTAAAGGCTAAAAAGAATTTCACTAGAACATTGATTTTCTTAAAAACAGTGTAGAAATCTTGATATTTTAAACACCAAACCTAACATTATAAATTTAGTTGAATATAAATCGTCCAATCCCAACACAGGCTTACCTAATTGGAGAGAGTGAGTTTAGTATTATTAAGGCTTATCCATATATATATATACACACATACACACACACACATATATAGATATATTAATATAGTTCTAGCATACAGTCAGTTGACTAGGGAAGGCTTTCAAAAGATTTAAGAGGTCTTTGTTTGTTGAACAAATGCTTTATATTCACTATTGGGGAATAGGTTAAGCCTGCTGTGTCAATTAGCTTAATTGATGAGAACTTCAATTGGTCCTGGGGTGTGTTAATTTCCTGAGGTGAACCTATTGAAAGAATTACTTAGAGAAACTTTCACAGTTGGGAAAGCTTTCAAATGCACTTGACTTAATCTGAGATCTAGTTACCATACTTTCACACATATTAAATGCCCCATATCATCCTGACTTCAGCACCTTTGATGTCAAGACAATCTTTGGCTCCCTCATCCTATATTTTTTCATCTGCCTCCCACTTAGACATGAAGGACAAAGATCTGTCCTTGATCGCTCCAAGGGACAGAATTAAGACCAGTGCTTAAAAATTACTATTTAGTGTAAGGAAGAACATTCTCAAAGTTGTCTCAAGATGATAACACATGTAGTTTGGAGGTGGGTTATGAATATGCCTATGTGTATTTTATGGTGGGTGCATTCACACACCTGTATATATCCTTTACATATATAATAATATGTTACCCTAGCAGACTTATGAATTACTTGTTCCCATCTCATAAATGCAACAAACCCAGCTCACAGAGGTTAAGTAACTATCCAAGGTTGCATAGCAGACCCAGGATTTAAATCAAACTTCAAAAACTGTGCTCTTTTTTTTACATTACACTGTCCTCATTAAAGATAAGCTGGACAGCAGCTTTGGGGCATATGCTAAAAGGAATTAAAGATTTGTTGGAGGGTGGGGGCAGGGTTGAACTAAGGTCTTGAACATGTCTTAGAGTGACTTGAGGGCCCAGTCTCTTTACCAAGTGCCTGAAAATTAATGAGATCTATAAATATTTGTAGGGATTTTCTCTCTTTCTCTCTCTGTCTCTCCCCCAGCATGTTAGCAGCCTAATTCCTTCTGGGTTTTGCAGGTTATGGACATGTTTCCTCCCAGTCATCCTTACCCTCTATACAAGGTGCTGGTAGCTAGTCTAACTCCTTACCTTAGCCTCTTTGTTCATTAACGTTCATTCCTACAGGACTTTTCTGTTAATTTTACCTCCATAACCCACCTCCTAATTATGCTTTGAACTTTTCATCTCTTAAATGCCTGGAAATCTTTGACTGTCAAATCTCTACCTTCAGCATGGCCTTTTGAGATATCTATTTTTCTGAATGGAACCCATTACCTGGATTTTATACAGCTCTACCAAACTGAAATGCCACAACATCAACAAATTGGATAACCTAAAAGAAATGGATGAATTCCTAGAAACATACAACCTACCAAGACTAAATGAAAAAGACACAGAAAATCTAAACAGCAATAACTTTTAATGATTAAATCAATAATTTTAAAAAATCTCCCATCAAAGAAAATCCCAGGACCAGATGGCTTAACAATGGAATGCTACCTAACATTTAAAGAAGAACTAATACCAATCCTTTTCAAACTCTTCCCAAAAATTAAAGAAGAAGGAATATTTCCAAATTACAAGGCCAGCATCACCCATATATCAAAGTCAGGCAAAGACATTACAAGAAAAGAAAATTACAGGCCAATATCCCTGATGAACATAGATGTAAAAATCTTCAACAAAATACCAACAAACTGAATTCAACAACATATTAAAAGGATATTTCACCATGATCAAGTAGGATTATTATTTTAGGGAGGGAAGGATGACTTAACATATGCAAATCAATAAATGTGATACACCATATTAACAGAATGAAGGACAAACACAATATGACCATTTCTATAGATGCGAAAAAAGCACTTAACAAAATCCGACATTCTTTTTTGATAAAAACTCTCAAAAATTAGGCATAGAAAGAATATACCTCCATACAATAAAGGCCATATACTAACATCATACTCAACAGTCAAAAGTTAAAAGCTTTTTCTTTAAGATCAGGAACATGACAAGGATATCCACTCCTACCACTTCTACTCAACATAGTACTGGAGATTCCAGCCAGAGCAATTAGACAATAAAAATAAATAAAAGGCATCCAAAAAGGAAGGAAGAAGTAAAATTGCCTCTATTTGAAGATGACATGATCTTATATGAATAAAACACTAGACTCCATCAAAAAACTGTTAGATCTGAAAAACAAATTCAGTAAAGTAGCAGGGTACAAAGTCAACATGCAAAAATCAGTAGCATGTCTTTACATTAACAACAAACTATCAGGAAAAAAAAGAGAAATCAATCCCATTCACAAGAACGTACACACACAAAAATACTTAGGAGTAAATTTAACCAAGGAGGTGAATGATCCATATACTGAAAACTATAAAACATTGATGAAAGAAATTACAGATAACACAAATAAATGGAAAGGTATTTTGTGTTAATAGATTGGAAGAGTTAATATTGTTAAAATTTCCATACCACCTTTTAGTTCTTTGAGGTATCTCCATATTACTTTCCATAGAGGTTGTACTAATTTGCAGCAGCACCAATACCACTACTGCATATTTACCCAAAGGAAAAAAAGACATTCTATGATAAAGACATCTGCACATGAATGTTTATAGCAGTACAATTCACAACTGCAAAGATGTGGAAACAACCCAGGTGCCCATCAATACACGAGTGGATTAATAAAATGTGTTATATGTATACCATGGAGTACTACTCAGCAATAAAAAACAACGGTGAATTAACACATCTGGTATTATCCTGGTTGGAGCTAGAGCCCATTCTTTGAAGTGAAGTATCACAAGAATGGAAAAACAAGCACCACTGGTATTCAGCATCAAATTGGTACTAACCGATCAAGACATATGTCACACATGGAAATAATATTCATCAGGGGGCAGGCAGGTGGGAAGGGGGTGGAGGGGATGGGAAAACTCTCACCGAATGGGTGCAGGGCGCACAGTTTGGGGGATGTCCATGATTGTAGCTCTGACTTGGGCAGGGCATAGGCAATATATATAACCAAAATGTAAACCCATAATATTCTGAAATAAAAGGAAAAAAAAATTCCATACTACCGAAAGTGATCTACAGATACAATGCAATCTCTATCAAAGTTCCAATGTCATGTTTTGCAGAAATAGAAAAAAAAATTTAAATTTGTGTGGAACCTCAAAAGACCCCAAATAGCCAAAGCAATCTTGAGCAAAAAGAACAAAGTTGGAGGCATTACACTACCTGACTTCAAAATCTATTATGAAGTGATTGTGTTCAAAACATATGGTACTGACATAAAAACAGATATATTGATCCATGGAACAGGATAGAGTCCAGAAATAAACCCACACATTTTTGGTCAATTTATCTTCAACAAAGGTGCCAAGGACACACACTGGAGAAAGGACAGTCTCTTCAATGTTATGAGGAAAACTGGATGTCCACAAGCAGAAGAATGAAACTGGACCCTTCTCACACCATATACAAAAAATCAACTCAAAATGAGATACATGCTTGATGTAAGACATGAGCCTCTAAAACTAGTTAAAGAAAACATAGGGGAAATTTTCCATGACATTGATGTGGGCAAACATTTCTTGGATGCTACTCCAAAAGCACAGGCAACAAAAGCAAAAATAAACAAATAGGATTGCATCAAACTTAAAAAGCTTCTGCACAGCAAAGGTAACAATTAATAGAGTAAAATGACAACCTACAAATTGGAAGAAAAAATATGTATATATCAAAACATCACATTGTACTCCATATATATACACAATTATTATTTGTCAATTAAAAATAAAATTTTTGAAATGAGAAAATAAAAAAAATAAAGTGCTCCAAATCACATCATAATTTTTATATTTTCATCTATCATTTGATTCTCCACAACCATAGGCCCAACTAGAGCTTTTGAATTTGCCCTTGTCTCCTACTCTTTAGTAAACAATAGATCCAACTGGCCACAATTAGGTTAAGTTAATAGAAGTTTATCTCTTAAACATCTTTTGCCTCATCAACCTTTTTTTGTTTGCTCTTTGAATAGATTCTCTTATTCTCTGGGCTGGCTTAGAGTAGTGACCTTCTTTAAGAGTTACTATTATAATGTACATCTGATAATGTCTCTGCCAAACTAAAGAGATATAAAAGAAAAAATAAGTATGTTTTATGTAATCTCATTTGACTCTATGAAATAGATCAAGGACAATTATTACTTTTTTTAAGATGTGAAAATTAAAGCTGAACATACACAAGTGTCTGACTGAAGGCCACACAGTTAGTAAATTGCAGAACTGAATATCAATCCTTTCTTACCACAACCTCTTTCTATTATCCTAGAGTAGGTCCACCAAAGATTTCTCTTTTTATATTCCTTTAAAATGTGGCTTCACCCTCAAAATTTTAACTTCTTTTACTCCCACCCATTTTATTAATGCTTGTTTTACAAAAACTAGGTACCTAGTATTGAGACTTCTCTATAGGACTTGAAGTCTCTATGAGAAGGAGAATTTTGCTAACCCCTACTCCTTCCTCCTATCTGTAACACTCACAAACTTTGTCAGCACTATTTTTCTTAGGAGTGAATATATCATGCTCCATATTTTTTTTCGTGTGGTTACATACTGTAAGAAGGTCTATTCTCACATAATCTCTTGTCCCTTAGAAATTTGATTCCTTCATATTCTGTACATTACCTTCTCTGACCTCAACTCCCACCCCTCCTCATCTTCTGAAATCTTTTCACTGGACTCTCTGAAATTCCACGTCAATTATCAAGAGAAACCTTTATATCTCCACCTTTTTCAGTGAACAGCTTTCCACCTTTTTGCTCTAAACAAAACCCAGATTTCTGCTGTGACTCTGTTTGTATATGGTCCTATCAAATGGTGGTAGGTCTTTATCTACATGCTTCCTACCACACAGTGTAGAGGTGAATTTGTTTCCTCTATGCTGTTTATTGTTACTTCTAGATATTTTCTCTTTTCCTCCTCTGTAATCTGAATCTTATGTTCTCCTGTCACTCATACACCACCCCTTTTCCTTATTGTAGACATATACCATTTCCTAGGGTCACTATTCCTCTTTCTTTGATATTAGGGCTTGGGTCACTATTATTCTGTTCAACATCACTCCCATCACAACTCTTTGAGATTTCACTATCCATAAAAATGCTTCCAACGTTTAAATCTCTCAGAAACTTGATCTCCTCTACTCTATTACAGCCGTACATCCTTATGATTATACCCTAGTGCTTGTCGTAACCAATGACTACCGTAATCTTCCTCCATAATTTCAGCATCATGCATCCTACTTCCTCTCTTTCTGGCTCCCTCCCTCTAGTACTTCAAATCCAACGATCCTTCAAAAATCAGGACATATCTGATTCTATGACTTGACAATGTTCTTAAGCCCCCTAAAATGCTCACTTCCCCCCTTAATCCGATTAAATTCCATGGTCATTTATTATAATCATTGTTTTCCCTTTCGTATACACTCAGCCTCTTTGCCCTCTGCCTGCGGCCACACAAATGAACATGTCTGGAGAAAAGTATAAAATCGTGCTGAATGGCCACTCTTTATAATCACAATCATTAATCTAAAACAGTTCCTTAATGCTTCCCAGTAATCATATTTTATTTTGCTATTCCAATTCATGCTTCCGTTTAACTAAAATGCTGTTTCATAGTTGCTCCTTTCTTAAACTTCCAAAATCTCCTCCTTCATCCTCATTCTCAGCTGATAATTTGCTTGCTATTTCAGGGGCTGGCTACATAAGTTTTAAGACTTGGTAATGAAAGAAAATGCAGGGCCTCTTGTTTAAAACTCAGAAAAAATTACCACTAAAGGCACTAAAATATAAAGCCTTTTCCTTCTACAGTCTCCTCCTCTCAAAATATCATGTTATTTTAAAATTTAGTATTTAATGTTACTCTAAGTAAAGAAAAATAAAAAATTTAAGTTACTAGCATGGATTCTACCATTCATCTTTATATTGTGGAATTCTAGTTTTAAATGTAAATATAAGAACATTTAACCCATATGCTTAGTAACCAAAATCACACAATTCATATTTTGTAGCACATACACGCATATATATTTTGTTCTTACCAGAAAAGTAGCAATGCTGTACAAAACTAACTCAACTGTTTCTTTTTCACTTCTTGATGTGTGCACATTCTACTTAAACTCTACCTTCGGCTTACTGATGAGTAAGGAAGGACTGAAAGGAAATAGAACTGTAGGTTGCCCTGTCTTTCCCCTAATTTTTATGTACTCATTTTCGGTGTAAATAATCAGCTAAGACAGGAACGTCACATGAATAAGAAAAGATATAATAGGGCTTCTTGATCACGTGTGTTTCTTGGAACATTATTGATTTTTTTCTGAGTTGGAAGCAAGTTCTTGTTTGTACAAACCCAAAGTATGGCTTCTTGAGCTTCCTGAGTCATAGATTTGCTCACCTTGCACTTGCTTTGAGTCTTGCTGAACTCCCATGCATAGTGGGTCCACTGAAATTCTGTGTTCAAGGGCATCACAAATGCTATATGTGAAAGAGGAGGCAAGGAAGAGTGGTTACATATATTGTGTACATCTCCTCTGCTCACACTCTCACACCCTTGGCTCATCAGATTTTGCAAAACAGTGTTCAAAGATAAAATTGTTAAGAATTTTATAACATTATTAGCAGGGAAATAAAATAAGTAGGAGGCCTTTCTGAGCATGGGGCCCTGTGTAATTGCATGGGTTGCACACCCATGAAGTTGTCCCTGTCCCATTTTATGAAAAATAGAAATAATCAGAAGATAACTTTCATTATCTCCTACCACCACACCGTCACTCCAACCTGCCTCTACACCATATCCTCAACTTCTCTCGTATTTTGATGAACAGTCCATACTCCTGTTTAAGTTTTACCTGTTCACATTTATATTGAATCTCTCCCCTTCCAATTATTGAAGATATTACATTTCTCCCTTCTCTCTCCTACATCCTCTTTGCTAGATCATTCTCATTAGCAAATAAACATATTGTTATTTCTTTTATATTTTTTAAAAAAACCCTTCTCTTGACCTTGGCACTCAGTCAACCTATAATGCCATTTATCTCCCTATCTTTAAAAAAAAAACTCCTTGAAAGAACAGTTTATTCTTGTTGAGTCCAATATCTCTCCTCCCTTTCTTCTTTGAATTCACTCCATCCAAGCAACAACCATCCAAGCTACCTGTCATCCTTAGTGGCATTGTTTTGCTAATACCAGTAGTCAGCTTATGGTCAAATTATCATCTTATTTTATCTATTGCAGCATTTTACAAAATTGATGTCTCTCTCACCTTTGAAGTCCTCTCTTTACCTCGCTTCTTTGATAGATAAGTTTATGTGTCAACTTGGCTAGGCCACGGAACTCAGATAATTGGTTGAACACCAGACGGGGTGTTTCTGTAAAAACTTTGTTTAGATGAGACCAACATTTAAACCAGTAGACTTTGAGTAAAGCAAATTACCTTCCATAATGTAGATGGGCCTCATCCAATTAGTTGAAGGCCTTCAGAGAGAAAAACAAAAGAAAACAACAACCAAAAAAACTAAGGTCCCCCTAAGAAGAGGAAATTCTGCCTCTAGACTGTCAATGAACTTGAGCTGCAACATCAACTCTTCCCTGGGTCTACAGCCTGCCAACCTACCCTGCAGACTTTTGACTTGTCAGCCTCTACAATTGTGTGAGCCAATTTCTTAAAATCAATTCTCTCTCTCTCTCTCACACACACACACACATACACACACCCTATTGGTTGTGGTTCTCTAGAGAACCCTGACTAATACAGCTTCCAAGACTATAGTCAACCACCTAATTTTGCTGCTACCACTCAAGCTACTCCAAATGAGTCTATTTTGCAATTTCTTCCCCATTTCCCCAATGTCTAAACTCTGGAGTACCTCAGGGTTTGTCCTTGGCCATAATTGCCTTTCTATTTACATTTACTCTCTTGGTGATTTAATCCACACCCATGGCTTAAGTACCATCTAAATTCTGGTAACTCTCAAATTTTTTCTTTAGCATAAAAGGTTCCTCTGAACTTCATATTCATATAATCTGCTTATTTTGCATCCCCCCATTGGATGTCAAATGGGTACCTCAAATTTAACATGTCTGAGAATAAGCTCCTGGCATGTAATCTCCTCTCAAAAATCACTCTATTCCCCTTTTTGACTTTCCCAATTCAGTAAATGAGAACTCCGTTACCTTAGTTGCTCAGCCAAACATTTTGGAGTTATCCTCGACTCATCTCTTTCTTTAATACTCCACATTAAATCAGCAAATATTGTTGGCTATATTTTCAAAATACATCTAGCTTCCAACCATTTCTTAACATTTGGACTTCAATTTCTCTGGCCCATGCCACCATCCTCCTGCTACTTGATTATTGTAGAAACTTACTAATTGATGTTCCCTTTCCTGTCATTAGCTTCTACCCACTACCTCCTGTCCTCCCTCCCATCAATTTCAACAGCAAAAGGTATCCTGTTGGTATTAAATCAGCTCATATCATTTTTCTGCTCTAAATGCTCCTCTTTTACCTGGAATCAACTTCAAAGTGTTTACAAGGCCCTGTGTTATATGAGACCCTGTTACCTCTATGACTTCATTCCCTTTGGTTATTTTGTTTCTCTTTTTTCTTCAAACACACGAGTTGTATTGTCTCTTCAAGGAATTTGTAGTCAGTTCTTTTGTGAAGGGTGTAAGATTTGTGTCTAGATTCATTTTTTTACATGTGGATGTCCACTAGTTCCAGCATCATTTGTTGAAAACATTATCCTTTCTACATTGTATTGCCTTTGCTCTCTTTGCTCCTTTGTCAAAGATCAGTTGACTATATTTATGTGGGTCTATTTCTGGGCTCTCTTTTCTGTGGCATTGATCTATTTGTCTAATCTTTCACCAACACCACATTGATTAATAGTAAGTCTTGATGAACATGTTTCCTTTAATTCTTTATCTTCTTCTGTTTGCCTTCCCATCTGCTGAAACACTATGCATGTTCAGGACATGACTGGCATGCTACTCAGGATCCAGCTGCCCCAGCTGACATGGCAAGTTAGATTCTCTGTCTCTATATTTCCACAAGGAAATATGCATAAGCATTTCTTTCTACTATACTGCATAACTGCTCCCAATATTTTTATTTAGTCAGTTATTTTTAATTTATATTTATAGGTCCCTTTCAAAATAAATTAAAAAATAAATGCTATTCTTCTTTATATTCCGAATACCTAAAATGCTGTCTGATACAAAGTAGAGGCAATGACACATGTACATGGTCAGGAAGGATCACAAAGATGGGGAAGACCACCAGGAAATGAAAGAGCTTTTCTTATGCCTGCACTTGTTCAAGGTGCATGGTATCAATGGGAGTTATAGGAATTTGTGGGTAAATTTGGGAGATGAGGAAAGTACTGTAAGTTCCTTAAAGTGAAGTGACCGTGTAATTTATCATCCAAACTGGGAAGCTTTGAAAGTGAAAGAGGATGCAATTTATAATTAAGCTGGGACAACAGGTGTAAGCTAGGACTTTTCCTGGCACATTTGGACTTGCATATCATGATCCCCTTTACGGCGGAGGAAGAAGTATAGGGGGTAATATTTGCAGACAGACACTTAGCAAGCTGAAAAAACATGTGGTCTTTATTTGAAATAATTTTAAATGTTTTACAAAATATGGATAATGTTAACATGAGTACATATTTAAAATGTTTTGTCCATTTCTGGATCTATATTCCAGACCATTAAAATGATAGTAGTGGAATAAAAACATCAAAGTAACAGGGGCTATAAGTACATGAGGGCTTTTAATGCATTTCTAGAAAATAGAGACAAATAGTGTTAATAGGAAAGAAGGACAGAGAAAATTCTCAGTCCAGAGTGAATACTGCAGCAGGAAAAGTAAGGCAACCCAAACTCAGTGTTGTCATTATTATGAAGGGTTGGCATATAAAGTATGGATGGAAAGAGGGATTGATTGAGTCTGTAAATTAAATTGTTACTCTCTCCCTTACATCCAAATACAAAACAGAAAGCAGCCTGATGTTACTCTCATGGAAAAAACAAGCAACAAACATTCAGACATTAAAGAAGGTGCTCTTCTCTCAAGAATTTGTCCCACTCATGTGGAGAGCGTTAAAGATTTTGGTATCTGTATTGATGCCCAGGGTAAACCTCTTCTTATTTTAGCATTTGTAAGACTATGCACCTTGATGACCAGCTACCTGATCACTCACTCGCAAACAAAGTCTGTCTCTCAACATTCCCTGATTCCTATTTACAAAGCTCTCAATATGACCTCCCAGAAATTTTCATACTACCAATAAGACCCACATAAGCTATCTAAAAGGGCAGACCAATGCATTTGTTTTATTATTTTTTTAACTTTATTATATATTTAAGGTATATGGCATGATGTGTTGATATACTTATCTTAATATGCATATACATAGTGAAGTGATTACTATAGTCAAGCAAACTATCATACCAGTTATCTTATATAGTTTTCTTTCTTTGCTGGTAAGAGGGTATCTAAAATCAACTCGCTTGGCAAATTACCAGTATACTATATAATATAATTAACTATAATCCTTATGTTATATGTTAGATCTCTAGACTTAGTCATCCTATATAACTCTGGCTTTATACCCTTTTGACCTACACCATGAATTTGTTTCTAAATATGAATGATTAGTCAAAACTTTCTGGCATTTGAGGAACACAAACAACATAAAATGAAAAGTCCAAATAAACCAACAAAAACATTGACCCTAGGGGAAACCGTGACTCAGGAACAAAAGAAAATATTTTAAAAGATCTAATTTGCATAGTGGGATAACACATTTTAAACTATACTCTGATGTGTAGAGAAACTGTGACGTCTTACCTTATATACCTGAAATAATATTCTTCAAATGTTTCCCACTCATTGGGAAGGGAAAACCTTTGCTTGGTAATAATAACTTAGAATTTGTCATGTTAATAGCCTCTTTTTAGTTTAAAATGATCACCTTCAAGTTCATGCTAAGTCTGTTCCAGTTTTACCTTTTCTCCTTTCTAGTCTCCATGATAGGACCTGAGGAATTTGTAGGGCAACAGAGGAGGCATGTACTTATTAACTAATGGGATCTTCTGCCCTTCCTAGGCTTTTTCTGGACTGTGAAGTGGGTGGCCCCATCCATTTGGCCATGTCTTACTCACCCACTCCCTTCTGAAGTGGTGGTTGGTGAATTTGTGATCTGTTCTCGCTTGGCTCAGTAAAGTTGTGTGGTCGCCTATACTCATTTGGTTTTTGCAGTCTTTATAGATTTTCCTGATACCAATCATTAAAAAGGTTCCCTTTTGACTTTATGTTTTGAAATAATTTCAGACTTACAGAAAAGTCACAAAAGTTGCACAAAAGTACTCATATATTTATGCTCTGATTCCCCAAATATTAATATTTTACCATATTTGCTTTATCATTTCCTCTGTGGGCGTGTAGGGGGGTATCATTACTTTTTTGAACTATTTTACTGTAAGTTGCATACATTATGCCTGCTTTACCCAAAATATTTTAGTGTGTATTTCTCAAAATTAAGGATATTATCTTACATATCCTTAACAAGATAATCAAATCAGTTAATTAAGATTGCTATAATACTCTTATTTAATGTAATGGCCTTATTAAAATTTCATCAAATATCTCTTAAATGTACTTTATAGCAAAAGAAAAAAATGTGGTGCAGGATCACAGATCACATTTACTGTTAAGTTTTTTTAGTCTCCTTTAATATGGAGCAGTTCCTCAGTCCTTCCTTGTCTTTTGTGACATTGATATTTGAAAAGTACAGAACATTTATTTCATAAAATGTATCTCAGTTTGGGTTTGTCTGATGTTTCCACATGATTACAATCAGGTTATATATTTTTGATAGAAACATCATGAATGACTACCTTCTGATTTATAGCGTGAACTGTTTACCCTACAGTAAGTGGCTACAAAGTCACATTGTGCCTAGCAAGGAAAATTTTTCAGCTTTCTAGTTAACACCACTGGCAACTTTTTCTATTTCTTCACCAGGCACAAATGAATTCATGAAACCTTCCATGCTTTCTATAAGTATTGTGAGTCTTTGTGGAGTGAAACTCAGGCTCTTCCACTGCCTAAACATGTAAAACACCAAATTTTATCCTAAAATAGCCTTCCTTATATTTGGAAAATGGGAATAATGAGTCTTTTGCTCTTAACTTTTCTCTTCAGCCTCACACCCTGTCTGAAGGAGAAACAAGAGAATCATCCACAAAAAAGAATAAAATTTGATGATTCTTAAAAAAGAGAACATGAAGGAATTTTTAGACTTCAAAAACACTACAGCATAATTTACAAAAAAAAAAAAAGAATAAAAGAAGAGTTTAAAAATAAAGTCCAAGAAATATTTCAGAAGACAGAATAAGACAGAAACATATAAAGATAAAGGCACCATAAAGAACAAATTCAATTAATCAATGAGGATCCAAAAGAGAGAACAGAAAATCTATTACTACCCAGAATATTCATCAAGCGTGACGGCAACATAAAGACATTCTCAGGCATGAAAGAAATCAGTTAATTGCTGTCACACTATCTAAAGAAGTTACTTGAATATCTACAAGTTTTGTACTGGTGACATCCTTGGTAAGTTACCAGGTTTGTAATCAGATACCCCAGAACAATAGGAAATGGTCATGAAAGTGAAAGAGTGGATGCAAGCGTCTTGTGCCTGACCTAATTTGGATGAGTGGTATTAATCGCAGTTGTATGACTTCACCGGGAGATTTCAGAGCTTTAAAAATCCAGTGCCCCTAGACAGTTGGAATCTTTCTATCACTTCACTATCCTGTGTTGAAGCCCATAGAAAGGCATATGTGTCTTCTCTCAACAGAAAACACAAAGGCAAACAAAAACTTTTGGCAAAATATATTTTTTAAAACGGTCTAAAAAAAGTCATTTTTTCAAATATGAAGTAAGATATCACAAGATTTTGAGAAATTGGTAGAACAAAAGAGATGATTTTGATTGCCTTTGATGCTATGAGCCATCATCACTGCATAGAACAGCAGTTCTAATAATAATTCATGAAGAAGGGTATAGAATGTCAACAAAATATTTTACCCTACATCAGTAAATATTTGCATGATCATACATGTTGGGAGACAATTCTTCATAAGTGTCTTATTCCTACATATCTTCAATGTCATTAATTGCTAATTTAATCTAAAATGTCTTTTCAAGTATGTTAGGATATGGGGCAGTCTTGGAAAATAAAACTGTCTCTCCATGGTACAGATTTCCTTACATTCCAGGGTGACAAAAATAACAACTTTCTCTGAAAAAGAAGATGGGAAGTGAGAACTGGGGCCCAGGGAACCAGTGTAATGATGTTGTGCTGGTCACTGCTATTACCGTAATAAACAATATTTTATCTCTAACCCAAGAGCCTCGTATCTTTGCCAGTACCTGTGAAAATGTAGCAGGCTAACTTGTTAGCTTGCAAGCAGAGTAAAATCTCTACTTTTGCAGTTCCCATTAATAACAATGCAAATGCTTTTTATTGAATTTCAACTTTTAGAAAAAATATATTGACAAAGGTAGTGTCTTTGTTTGTGTTGCTATAAAGGAATACCTGAGGCTGGGTAATTTATGAAGGAAAGAGGTTTATTTGGCTCATGGTTCTGCAGGCTGTACACGAAGCACAGCACTGGCATCTGCTTGGTTTCTGCTGAGAGCCTCAGGCTGCTTCTACTCATGGCTGAAGGTGAAGGGGACCTGGGGCATGTGCAGAGATCACAGGAAAAGAGAGTAAGCAGAAAGAGAGAGGAGGAAAGTGCCACACTCTTTTTCACAACCAGTACTCTTGGGAACTAATAGAGTGAGAACTCATTCATTACAGTAAAGGCAGCACCAAACCATTTATGAGGGATCCACCCCAATGACCCAAACACCTCCCATTAGACCCTATCTCCAACACTGGGGATAAAATTTCACTATGAGACTTCAAGGGGTCAAACAAACCAAACTATGTCAGGTAACATCAAAAATATAATATAACATGGTATGTATTTAACACAATATGTGTAAGACGGATGTACTGAAAACTCCAAAACGTTGACGAATGAAATTAAAGAAGACTTAAGCAAATGGAGAGATACTCTATGTTCCTGAATCAGAAGACTTAATAGTTTTAAGATGCTAATTTTCCCCCAAATTACTTACAGAGTCAATTAAATCTCAATCAAATTTCAGAAGGCTCTTTTTGTAGAAATTAATAAGCTGATTTTAAAAATTATGTAGAATTACAAAGAACCTAAAATAATTAAAACAATTGTGAAAAAAGACTACACTCGAAGAATAGATACTTCCTGATTTCAACTTGTTTTAAAGGTACAATGATCAGTGTAATATGGACATGAAGATAAACACATATATCAATGGAAATGAATATAGTGACTTGATTTTCAACAAAGTTGTTAAAGTAATTCATTGGGGAAAGTTTTTAAAAGGGTGCAGAGGGGAACAAAGGGGAAAAAATACCAATGTGTTTATTACCACTGAACTGTACACTTAAAAACGATAAAGGTGGTAAATTATATGTATATTTTACATCAAGTAAACAAAGGAAAAAAGGGTACAGGACCAACTAACAATCAAATATTGGAAATTTTAAAAAAGACATTTGTCTCTACCTGACGTTATATGCAAACTTTAACCTAATGTGGCTCGTGGATCTGAATATAAATAACTTAAGATAAAAAATTCTAGAAGGAAACAAGAGAAAATATTCATGAACTTGACCTAGATGAATAATTCCTGCATAAAACACAAACAAGTATGTACCATAAAAATAAACTTTGATAATTTGGACTTCAATAGAGAAAAACAAAAAACAAAAAACTCTTATTCTTCCAAATACAACATAAGGAAAATGAAAAGTCAAAAGTCAAGCAGATTGGGAGAAAATATTCTCATTCTCTCTCTCTCTCTCTCTCTCTCTCTCTCTCTCTCTATTATATATATATATATATATATATGCACACACACACCAAATACATGGGCATGTATCAAAATATACAAAAATATAAATAATTATCATATAATATTTTAAAAATAGAGAGGATCATATGGTCTTTGTTTTTACTTCTATTTATGTGGTGAATTACATTTATGGATTTGTGTATGTTGAACCATCCCTGCATATCTGGGATGAAGCCCACTTGGTTGTGATGGATTACTTTTTTGATGAGCAGCTGAATTACGTTTGCTAGGATTTAATTGGGAATTTTTGCATTTATATTCATAAGAAATATTGGTCTATAGTTTCCTTTTTTTGTTGGGTCCTTTCCTGGCTTTGGCATCAAGGTGATGTTGGCTCCATAAAACGTGTTGGGGATGATTCCTTCCTTCTCCACGTTATGGAATAATTTCTTCAGGATAAGTACCAGTTCTTTGTAGGTCTGGTAAAATTCGGGTGTGAAACCATCTGTCTGGGACTTTTTTTGTTGAAAGGTTTTTATTGCTGCTTCAATTTCATTACTTGATATTGGTCTGTTCAGGAATTCTATTTCTTCCTGATTAAGCCTAGGGAGGCTGTGTGTTTCTAAGAATTTGTCCATTTCTTCCACGTTTTCAAGTTTGTGTTCATAGAGATTTTTATAGTATTCAAAGATGATATTTTGTATTTCTGTGGTATCAGTTGTAATTTATCCCTCATTCCTGGTTGAGTTTATTAGAGTCCTTTCTTTTCTGCTTCTGGTTAATCTAGTGAGAGGCCTGTCAATTTTGTATCTCTTTTCAAAGAACCGACTTTTTGTTTCATTAATATTCTGTGTAGTTCTTTTGGTATTGATTTTATTTAGTTCTGCTCTGATCTTGGTTATTTATTTTCTTCTGCTAAATTTGGGATTGATTTGCTCATCCTTTTCCAGTTCCTTGAGAGGATTCAGCTATCCCACTACTGGGTATTTACCCAAAGGAAAAAAAGACATTCTATAAAAAAGATACCTGTACTCGAATGTCTATAGCAGCACAATTCACAATTGCAAAGATGTGGAAACAACCTAAGTGCGCCATCAATACATAAGTGGATTAATAAAATGTGGTATATGTATACCATGGAGTATTACTCAGCCATAAAAAATGGTGAATTAATACCTCTTGCATTAACCTGGATGGAACTGGAGACCATTCTTCTAAGTGAAGTATCACAAGAATGGAAAAACAACACCACATGTAATCACCATTAAATTGGAACTAATTGATGAACACTTATGTGCACATATGGAAATAACATTCATTGGAAGTCAAGCGGGGGGGAGGTGGGGGTGGGTAAATCACACCTAACGGGTATAATGCACACTACCTGGGGGATGGGCACACTTAT
Organism: Daubentonia madagascariensis; assembly: GCA_023783475.1. Taxonomy (NCBI): domain Eukaryota; kingdom Metazoa; phylum Chordata; class Mammalia; order Primates; family Daubentoniidae; genus Daubentonia; species Daubentonia madagascariensis. The sequence continues at coordinate 41,771,452 of JAKFHU010002080.1, read as the reverse complement.
ACTGTTGACTCAAATGGTACAAAAGCAATTCATGTAGCCAAAACCTTTGTATCCCCCTAAAGTTCTGAAATAAATAAATAAATTAATTAATTAATTAAATTAAATTAAAAATAAATAAAAATAAAAATTTAATATATACAGATATATAAAAACATAAAATGGAAACATAGTATGGAAACAACAGCAATTGCTTATTTTGTTTTAATTCTTAAGGTTTATGTTGTTCATTTTCTTAGACAACATAATAAAACCTCTAACTACACAAAGTCAATTTTAATGGACATAGTCACAATTTCCGGCATTGTTACAAAGCTGTACATAGAGAAGGTTGTTGGGCATTTTAGTACTAAGCTACAAAACTGTGAAATAAACTCAAGTAAAATTTTTTAAAAATACAATGTTTGCTCTGGAGATTAAGATTGCTAATAGGAAGGAGTTGCTTTTCATTTAGAATTTGTTAGCAATAATCAGTGTTTTTTATTTTCATACAACATGTTGCCTATGTAAATTTATAATTGAAATGGTATATTTAGGTGTAGCCTTTTACTTTCAAGATTTTTGTCACTTGGCTGTATCTAATTGTTTATCTTTAGAGTTGGTTGTCGTAGATTGCCTCAGAGAAACTCTTTGACCACCAGAGGCACCCAACAGACTTAGAAATCATCAAAACCTTAATTAGACCTATATTCAAGGGCTCCCTATTAGTACCTAAGTTAGTAGTCCTCAAACTTGAATGTAGATGTAATCACCTCAAAAAATACTTACACCTGGAGTCATTTTCATTTTTATTTTCTGGGAAATGTAATTTTAAAAATAGTCCCTGTTGATTAAAATGTGCAACCAACATTGATAAATGCCCCAAGGAATTCAGCATTACTGTATGGCTAATCAGTAATGTAACAAATTAGTAGCAGCTCAGTGTTTCATGACTGGACTTCATGTATGAGCTAGTTGATTTCTGTGGATGAAAAGCATCTTAAAGCATCTTAATGAGTTTTTTGGTATTCAAATTAGCACTTTTGCAAATCTTTATCTGAAGCTTCTACTCTGTAGATTTGAGGAACTGGTTGCTTTAGAGATAGAAAATTATCAGTTAAGTATAACAAGAGAACAGAGAGTATGTATTCCAGTACTAAACTATATTCTTATTCAGTACGAATTTTTCTGGTTCAACTTATCATAGAGGAGTCAGAAATATCAGGGCATAGTCATTCATGGTGTTTTTTTCCCATAATTTAAATAAAATTTTTATTAATTTAATTAATAGAAATAATTAATAGTTTTAAAAGCTTTTGTTGTGTATTATTTCTTGCTAGCTGATCACTTTCTAAATCAGTGGTGGTTATTAGATGAATTACGTACCTTCTAAATTCATATATTGAAGTGCTAACCATAGTTCTTCAGAATGTATTTGGAGATGGGGGTCTTCAAAGAGGTTAAATGAGGTAAGTAGGGTGGGTCCTAATTCAATATGACTGGTCTCCTTATAAGAAGAGAAGAATAGGACACAGACACACGGAGAGAAAATCATGTGAAGATACAGGTGGAAGGTGGTGATTATCTACAAGCCAAGGAGAAGCTTCAAAAGAAACCAATCTTACTGATACCTCTGACTCCTAGCCTCAGGAATTTTGAGAAGAATAAACTTTTGTTATTTAAGCTACTCTTCCTGTGGTACTTTGATATGGCAGCCTTAGCAAATGAATACAGTGGTTCTTTACATTGGCTGCTCCATATAATCACCTGTAGCTACAAATAAATAAAATTAAATTAAATTAAAATCAATAAAGTAAAGTAAAATAAAAATAAAATGGTGTCCACACCAATTAAATCATAATGAGGTAGGGGATATGGAGTATAGGGTGAGTGGGCACTGCTTTTTAAAATGTCTCCATGTGGTTTTTAGATTATTAAAGACAGGTTTACGTGTAACTGACTTCTTTCTAGAAAAGTCTCCTGCAAAGTTGCTTAAAGAAAATGACTTGAAAACTGATAAACACATCACAAACTCGTTACGATCTATTCAGATTCTATTTGTTATTTCCGCTAGTATGTTCCTTAAGTTATTTGGTATCTATTCCTTCTGTGACAGAAAGCAAAAGTGAGTTGGGTTCAATTTTTGTTATCCATTATTGAAATAAATTTCTTCTGTGTGGCTTAGCAGAAGAAGCATTATTTATTCTGTGGTAGTATTTCCCTTCAGAACCAGATACTGACACGTTCCTACGCTCTCAATGTGATAGTATAGCCCCATATAAAACATAAATGTCAGGATTTTAAGCAATTTCATAGTTATTTTGAAAATTAATAGCAGTTACTAGCTAAAAGTTTTCAAAATTCTTTATTTACAGAGAAAATACTAAATGTAGAGAGAAACAACTTTCTTGAAACAGGGAAGAATACAAATAAGAAAGCTGCAGCTGCAGCAATGAACCACAGCAGGAACTAACTGTCCAGAAATGCTATTTAAAATTTAGTTCTTTCCATACTGTTGTTTCCAAATGAGTTCTGCTACTTGCTAGGCTAAAAATAGGTAATACACATGCCACATATTGATCATTACATGCATGGGGAGGGAATCTCCAGGAACTGACCTCTATAACTCAGGATAAAAATTACTTGGAGACCTCAGATTGTTCTGCAAATCAGTCCTGAGACAAATGAGGGTATGAGGTTTAAGACCAGGAAATCAGATGCTAGAATAGATGGGCTGAATGCAAAGCAAGTCTAGTTTTTTTCCTGCTTGGTTTTATGACCTTGGGCAAATTATTATTTTATATTATTATCATTTTAATCTCCATGTGGCTTGTCTGTAAGATTTGTTATGGTAATTTATTTATTATTTATGGCTATTGTAAACACTCAATGCTAATTTATTAGTATATCTGACATCATCTATTATAACTGTCTAGAAATCTTTACAGACTTTTCTATCTTCCTATATCACTTGGTATGTGACCCATATTTTTCTTTTTTATTACATTTATTTTTTTCTTTTCACAGTCTTTTATATCGATAATATCAGAAATCCATATTCCATTTTTTATTATTCTGTATCAACCACACCCCAATATGGTTCCATCTTAGTCTTCACTAGAAATTACCCAATTGGTAATACCCTGAAGGAGAAGTTCCTGCTCTCATCAATTATTCACTTGTTATTCCTTACTTCACGTTAGAAGAGGAAGGTAGCTCTGAGATGGTTGGTGGTTAAGGTAAAGAAAAAACATTGAAGAAAGTAGTGTCCAGATATCACAATAAGAGCAAAAAAAAAACTACTCCATTTTACCAACTTTACCCACTTAGCCAGCTTATTCTAATAACTCTTTAGTCCTTTTCACTGGATCATCACTTTATCCATCATTTTATAATCTAGCCAAATTAAAACCCCACCCTAAGATAATCACCAGGGTCAGCTTCTTAATTACTACGAATTCTAATCCCTTTCAATATTTTATTCCTTTGGATCTCTTGTTATTCCTAATAGCTTCTGCACTTTAATGTTTCTGACTTCCAATAACCCTTTTATCTCTAACATTTTGACCATGGCATTATATAATCTTTCTGTTTTAGATATAACTGTTAGAGGCATAGGTCTTTTCTTCTACAAATGGTTATATCAACCATTAGGAAGGAGACTGTGCACTATATTTCTTCTTGTCCTCTAGAGGGCCCATAACAGTGACAGGAACATAGAAGGCATATATTAAGCTTGATTACATAAGTAATTATTCATTCAAAATGAAACATAACAGAAAAACATCATTGCTGTTATATTCCCCTTGGTAAAGTACTATATGGATGTATTTCTTATTTGACACCATTTTCCTTAAGATATTTGGTTCTATCTTGATTTGGTCATAGTCATGGGTAGGGAAGAAGTTAATCCTACAGAAACAAAAACTCTAGACATACTACAAAATTTTAAGAAAAATGATATATTGTTGAATCAGTGGTTTTATTTTATGTACATTAATATATCGCTAGAATGTACTGTGCTGTTAATTTGGCTGCCTACTAATTACATGTGCAAAGAAATATTCCTTGTTGTGCTTGATCTCATTAAATGATATAATGTAATAGGAACATGTTTCTTACATAGTTAATAATTTCATATTTGCTTTTTAAATTTAATTTTGTTCCATTTCCTGCTTATCTTGAATTGAATAATAAGTATAGGATGCATGGAAATCTGACTGCATAGGTAAAAGGGTTGCTTGTTTACTATAAGCTCCACTGGGTGATTCGTTACTTACTTTATATTCTTTTCATAAAACTGGGAGGCATTTAATAATATGTGATTTCTTAAAAGTAATAAAATATCATGATGTGTAAAGAAAGTAAAACTTTTATTTGGGAAAGCTAGATTAATATTCTCTGATCACAAGCCACAATTATTGTATTACCTATTCCAATGTGGTAATTGGTATTTTCTATTCCAATTTTCACTGAGATTGTGAAAATTATTGTTTTTTTCCCCAAACACAATAATGACTGGAAAATCAGGAGACCATGAAATTAATCCCTGTCAGAATATATATACATATATATACACACACACATATATACACACACACATCCATACATACACATATATACATATTATATAATATATGCATACAATAATATATGTTATAAAATTTTTTTCTCTCTCATACTGTAAGAAAACCCATTTGATAAATAAAAAAGTTGGCTTATTATAGCCAGGTAGAGCATTGCTTACCAAATTCAATTAAATTCTGAAGCTACAGTTACAATTGTGTTTATATATACAGAGGTTTTCCATAAGTGGGGTTTCTGAAGCAATATTGTGACTTCCAAACAAGCTCATAGGATAGAAGTAAAACAGCCATTTCAACAAAGTTTTTTTAAACACATTGACCATTGGAAAACTTTCTGGGATTTAGCTACTGCCTTTCAAGTTAGTGAGGGTTCTTGGCTGGAAAGTTTGAAAAACATTTATAATAGATTTTTATTCCTATTAATAACTTTTCCTGGTGGCATGGGATAAAAATAAGCACAAAATTATGCTTTTCTACAGTTATGATAGCATGTAGACCAAAAAGAAAAGGAATTAAAATTACCCTTAGACCCTGCCTATAGCATAATTAAGAGTGAGAGAATAACACTACAAGATGAAATTTACATGTAAGTATGCATACACATACTAGACTGGTGCAGTAGTCTCCAGAGAATACACCAGAGCACAGAGTCAAGTAAAAATTGCATGGGAGGAGAATAATGAAGCAGGATCTCAGTGTTAGCACAATACAGATAATATCACCTAGGGCTCATTTCCAAAAAAGAGAAACCCAAATGAGAGTAGGAGTACTGGGAACAAATCTGAGATCTGGTGCATTAGAGGCCTGGCTGCAAGGAAGTTGAAGGAAAGGGTCTTAGTAATTGCTTGGCCCAAGAGGTATTAGCATACATATGAGGAGGCACCCCAGAAGGAGATACAAAATGGCTGGTGGTTACAAAATCTAAAAAGGTAATGTCAAAACATCTCAAGAAACCAGAGAAAAATTCTTCATTCATTAAAGAAACTGTTTCACTATACCAATGGAAAAAAAAATATCATAGTATCATATATATATCATGGGTCCAGGAAAATCCAATACATATAAACATGAACCGAAGAAAAAAACTCAAATTTATGTAAAGTTATGAGAAGAAACTAGGAAATATGAAAAAATCTTTTGCACAGATCATTTTAAAAATGTTTTTGTAAAGCCCTTTTTAAAAGGTGATGAAATAGAGGAAAATTATAATGTGACATTCTAATAAGAATTAGATATAACTGAAGATTAAAAAGCCCTGAAAACTAGAAATTCAAAATCTCAAAATAAAAATTCATAAATGCCAGGCAAATGTGAATTGAGATTTTAACTCAAGTAAGAAATTAAAGTAAAACATAAAATCTTCTCAGATAAGAAAACTAAATTACAAGATATACAATGGAGTATAGGCAGGGCCAAGAATACAATAAGAATCAGAGAGAAATTGAAAGAGCCAAGAAAATTCAACTGAAATAAAGGAGGCATAAAATAGAGAGGAAACAAAGTGATAAGACTGGCAAAGACAATGAGAGCAGGAGTAATCTTTAAAACTATAATTTAAGGAAACCTCCTCAAAATAAAAAATGACCTGGATTTACACACTTGCCATGTATTTGGGAAAACTGAGCAGAATGGTCAACTCCAAAACTTACCTGAATGAAACCACCTGATTTTAATAATGAAGAAGAAAAAAGGGTCACCAAGCAAAAAAAGTCCTAATTACTTACAAAGAAAGTCATACCAGCATTTGATTTCTTGACAAATATATCACACTGAAAGCAAGAGAAAAACGGACCAAAATTCTTAAGAAATAAAAATTTTCTATCCAACCAAGCTGTCCTTCAAATATAAAGGCTATAGAAAAAAATAAATAAAGTTGAAGAACTCAGGAAACATTGACTAAAGAGACATCAGAAAAAAACTAATTCAATTTAACATTGCAGATTTAAAACTAAGACAAATGTGAGGTAAAGATGAAGAATAGTATGTAAATGTTACGTGTTCTGATAAAGCTAGAAAAAGAAATAGAACAAAAATGTGAACAAAAAAAAGCAAGAAATAGAAAATCTCAATTCCACATAGATAATAACTGGTGGAAATCAAACAAGATTATTTAAAACTGACAAAACAAGTGTAAAAGTCTAAACAAGGAAAAAGGGGATTGAGTATTAATATGATAGCACCACTGGAAAACAAACACAAGTCTTTCCAAGTACTAAAAATAATCCAATATTTTTTAAATAATGAAAACATGTTTTTAGCCACTCACGAATTGATGGGCACTTAGGTTGATTCCACATCTTTGCAATTGTGAATTGTGCTGCAATAAACATTTGAGTGCAGGTGTCTTTTTGATAAAATGACTTCTTTTCCTTTGAGTAGATGCCCAGTAGTGGGATCGCTGGATTGAATGGTAAGTTTACATTTATTTCTTTGTGAAATCTCCACACTGTTTCCCATAAAGGTTGTAGTAATTTGCAGTCTCACCAACAATGTATAAGAGTTCCTTTTCCTCTGCATCCATGCCAGCATCTATTGTTTTTTGACTTTTTAAAGTGGTCATTCTGATGTTACCTCATTGTCATTTTAATTTGCAATTCTCTGATGATTAGTGATGTTGAGCATTTTTTCATGTTTGTTGGCCATTTGTCTATCTTCTTTTAAAACCCTTCTGTTCGTGTCCTTTGCACACTTTTTGATGGGGTTGTTTTTTTTTTCCCTTGCTGATTGATTTAAGTTCTTTGTAGATTCTGGATATTAGCCCTTTGTCAAATGTATGGATTGCAAATATCTCTCCCATTCTGTAAGTTACCTATTTACTCTGTTGATTATTTACTTTACTGTGTAGAAACTTTTCAATTTAATTTAGTTCCATTTATTTATTTTTGTTGTTGCTGTATTTGCCTTTGGGACCTTAGTCACAAATTCTTTGCCTAGACCAATGTCTGGAAGAGTTTTTCCCATGTTTTCTTTTAGGATTTTTATGGTTTCCTGTCTTACATTTAAGTCTGTCATCTATCTTGAATTAATTTTTATATATGCTGAGAGGTAGGGGTCCTGTTTCATTCTTTTGCATGTGGATATCTAGTTTTCCCAGCACCATTGATCAAATAGGGCTTCCTTTCTGTAGTGTATGTTGTTGCCTATTTTGTTGAAGATATGTTGGTCATAGCTATATGGTTTTATATCTGGGTCCTCTATTCTGTCCCATTGGTCTATGTCTCTACTTTTATAACAGTACCATTCTGTTTTGGTTACTATAGCCTTGTAGTATAATTTGAAGTAGGTAATGTGATACCTCCAGATTTGTTTCTTTTGGTTAAGACTGATTTTGTTATTCAGGCTCTTTTTTCCTTCCAGATGAAAATTAGAATTATTTTTTCTAGATCTGTGAAATAGGATATTGGCATTTTGATGGGGATTGCATTGCATCTGTAAATTACTTTGGACACTATGGACATTTTAATAATGTTGATTCTACCAATCCATGAGCATGGGATGTTTTTCCATTTGTCTGTGTCATGTATTATTTCTTTCATCAGTGCTTTGTATAATAGTTCTCCTTGTAGAGATCTTTCATGTCTTCAGTTAAGTATATTCCTAGGGATGTTCTTTTCTCTGTAGCTACCACAAATGGTATTGAGTCCTTGATTTGACTCTCAGCTTGACTACTATTAGTATATAGAAATGCTACTGATTCATGTACATTGATTTTATAACCTGAGACTTTGTTGAATTTATTTATCAATTCTAGGAGTCTTTTGGTGGAGTCTTTGGGGTTTTCTAGATACAAATCATATCATCTCCAAACAAGAATAGTTTGACCTCCTCTTTCCTGATTTGGATACCCTTCATTTATTTCTCTTGCCTGATTGCTCTGGCTAGGACTTCCAGTACTATGTTGAATAGAAGCAATGACAATGGGCATCACTGTCTTGTTCCAGTTCTTAAAGGGATGCTTTCAACTTTTCCCTACTCAGTATGATGTTGGCTGTGGGTTTGTCACGTGTGGCTTTTATAATTTTGAGGTATGTTCCCTCTATACCAAGTTTGTTTATGGTTTTTATCATTAAAGGGTGCTGGATTTTATCAAATGCTTTTTCTGCATCTATTGTGATGATCATATGGTCTTTGATTTTGCTTCTGTTTATGTGGTGAACCACATTTATTGATTTGGGTATGTTAAACCATTCTGCATATCTGGGGTTAAACCCACTTGATCATGGTGAATCATCTTCTTGATGTGCTGTTGAATTTGGTTTGCTAGTATTTTGTTGAGGATTTTTGCATCTGTGTTCATAGGAGTACTACTTAGCCATAAAAAGGGATGAAATAATGTCTTTTGCAGCAACTTGCATGTAAGTGGAGAACCATTATCCTAAGTAAAATACCTTAGGAATGGAATGGAAAAATAAACATTGCATGTTCTCACTAATTACTAGGAGCTAAACAATGGGTACACACAGGCACAAGGACAGTAAAAGACATTGGAACCTCAGAAGGGGGGAGGGTGGGAGAAGGGTACCTGTTGGGTACAGTGAACATTATTCTGGTGACAGGCACACTAAAAGCCCTGACTTAAGCATTATACATGCTATCTGTGTAACAAAAACATGTGTACCACCTTAATATTTTGAAACAAACATAAAACATAAAAAAATTAAAAATTAAAATAGACCACACAGTGGAAAAAACAGTAAGTAGAACAGAAAATAACATGACAGAGCCGAAACTGAGCAAATGAATTATATTACTAAATTTAAATAGGCTTTACCTTATTTCACCTTTTTAAAGAAAAATGTTTTCATATTGGTTCAGAGAGAAAAAATCCTTCTGTGTGCTGTATAAAAAAGATCCCCTTAGAACAAAGTGATTCAGAAAATCTAAAAATATAAGATAGGTAAATAGCAGATAAATACAAACAGAATAAAGTAGGCAATTGGATCTCAATGTCTGGCAAGGTAGAATTAAGAATGAAAGGATTAAAAGAGAAAAGAATGACATATATCTATGCATCAAATAACATAGTAACAACTTCAATAAAATAGAAAATGCAAACAGAAACAGGATAATTTTGAGCAATTTGATATACCTTTTTAGTCTAAAATAGTTCACATAGACATATAAAAATTAAGTTAGAACACAAAAGAATGTTTTAGGTGTATGTAGAACATTGAAAAAAATGATGGTATGTTAATTCACAAAATAGAACTTCAAGTTGCATGAAATAGAAATAATGCATTAGTCAAAATGCACTAAAACTATAAATAAATAGAAATTAAAATGACAATAATAAAAATCATTCCACAGATAAATTCTTAAAATCCTCTATTAAACAACTCTTGACTCTAAGGATAATTCCAAACCAAAATATACATCATCTAATAAGCAATATAATGAAAACATAATTTAACAAATCTGTAGGATTCGATAGAATCTGTAAGATTCAACCTATAGAATATGATTAAATTAGTAATTAGAGAAAAATCCATACCTTTTAATATTTATATAAATAAAAAAATAAAAATAACTAAATTAAGTTTAAACTTTTTAATAAGATAAATCCCAAAGTAAACACAAGGAAGATGGAATGATATAGAAAAATCAGAAATTGATGAGTTAGAAAAAATACAGGAGTAATGATTTTAAAAATCTGGATCTTAAAAAAAAGCCCAAATAAACAAACCCCTAGATTCTTAATAATAAAAAAAGATAGCACAAATACACAAGATGAAAAAGAAAGGTGAAATAGCCATTGGAAAAAAATTAAAGCAATCTCATAAGAGATGACTTTTCTCATCAAGATTGCAAACTTTAATAACCACTACACATCTGTTAGAATGGCCCAAATCCAGGACATTGACAACACCAAATGCTGAAGATGAGGTGGAGCTACAGGAATTTTCACTTATTGTGTTGGGAATGCAATGGTACAGCCACCTTGGATGACAGTTTGACAATTTTTTATAAGACCAAAACTAGTCTTTATCTGGCATTAAGAAGAGCTCTTTTTGATTGGGATCCATTGCTGGACCATTGTTGTGGTCCTTTGGTGGTGTCGTATTTCCTTGATTTTTCGTGTTCCCTGTGTCCTTCCATTGGTATCTGCCCCTCTGTAGCAGTTGCTTGTTCTGATTTTTGAAATTGCTTTTGAAGGTGAGAATTTTTTCCTGAAGATATATATACAAATTGTTGCTTGAATAGGACACTTTGGCTTTGATTTTGGGTACCTGCAATAGTGTGACCTTTATAGAATTTCTTAGGTAGTACACAGAGTGTATCTGTGGTATCTGTGATTTACTTTGTGGCATAGGGAACAGTTATTAGTTGAGGCTGTGCTGAGGTTTTGCTGGTGACTTGAATGCCAGTCAAGCCAGGTTTTGGGCCCCAGTGCTGGAAGCAGTGGGTTGAGTGTGCCTGATTTTAGGCCCCAGAGCAGCTTATGCTGGCAGTGGTGTTAGTGTATCCTGGGGGGCCAGGTTTTGAGCCTTCATGTGGCTTGCTCAGAAGTTAGTAGTTGGAGCAGAGGGCCAGGTGTGTGACCAGGTCTCAGATCCCAGCAGCCGGTGTGATGTGGGAGGTGACAGTACCCACTAGGACCCAAGTGTCTGTGTTGGTGTAACTAGTAGCTGCAGTAGATTGGGCAGGCTAGTCCCCAGTCCCTCAGTTGCCTATAACAGGGTGGTGCATATTGTCCTAAATGTGCTTAGGAGAGCTTGGTCTCCCTTGTCCCTTCCCTGCCTGGTGGTGGCTGCAGCCATGTCACCTTGAACTCAGCCCAAGGGCAGGGCACAGACCAACGTTAAACTCTCATAATGGCAACGGCTGTGAGCTTGCAATCTAAGAGTGCAGGACCCCTCTTAGGCAAGTGGCATGACACGAAACTGGGCAGTGCAGTCTGCTTGTGTCTCAGTCTCACAGAATCCCATAGCAGGGTGGTGAGAATTGTTCTAGGTGTGTACAGGAAAACTTGTGCTCTCCTGTCCCTCTTCAGCTGGGCAAAGCTGTAGTAGTCAGCCTGAACTCAGCCTGAGGGCAGGGTGCTGCCCAGCTTTAAGCTCCCAAACTGGCACCTGGGCCTGTGACCAGAGAGGGTGGGGCTCCATCCAGGCAAACAGTGTAGACAAGATGCTAGGGGAAGTGCTGTCTGCTTGCAAATTGTTCTCACACCTTTTAAAACATACCCAGACCAAGAGGTTTTATTATAGAAATGCAAGGATGCTTCAGTATTAGACAAAAATCCTATGATTTACCCTACAGATGGATCTAAGAAGAGGTTTAAAACAAACTCATTCTTGATGCATGGACATTCTTGATACTTAAACTTTCAAAATTCTACTTTATAGGACCAAGAACTTTATTTTGAAAGTAACTTGGGAAGTATTCATGGGAAGAAAGAGATGAAATATTTTGCTGCTTAAGCAAGCTTAGTAGTTAGATAAGTAATTTTATATTACCTCAACTTTGTGTATGCTAGCAATTATTTATGAAAAAGTTATAACCTTATTCTTATAAATATTAAGAGTCTTAAAAATTATTCATACCCTTTCAAGTTATCAAGGCATTTACTCTTCTGTCTTGTTTGCTTTTTGTGTTTGTTAATTTAGCTAAAATAATACAAAATATAGAATTATAAAAAATCTCATTATTCAATTAACCATATTAGCAAAGAAGAAAAATCATATCCATAGACAATGAACAAACATTTGACATAATTTAATTTTCATTTCTGATAAAAATTAATAAGTGTACATATCAGGAAACAATCAGAGTTATATTTGTAAAAGACAAGAAAAATGATTTATATTTGAAGACAATATGACAATATAATTGGATATTAACCTCTGCAAAATGGTTTTTGGGATATGTTTTAAGTGAAATAAACCTGGGTGCAGTGCAGTGCAATTTATATAGTGTTACCTTTTGTATAAAAAGTTGGGGAAATGAGAACATATGTCCATATTTGCTTGTTTATACAAAAAGAAATATAAGAAGCATTAACTACAAAATAATCAAAATGAACGGTTATGGGGGAAGGCACAACAGGAGTGGAGAGAATAGAATTGAAAATGAGAATTCTCCGAGTAAAGCTTTTTAAAAAATAGTTTTGGTTTTCAAACCATATAAAAGATTTACATAATTTTTTAAATGAGGAAAAAATTCTTGAATCCTAAAATTTAAAATAAATGGAAACACATTAACCTAATTAAGCATTAAATTGATAAAATAATCACAGAGAAAAAATATTTCACATGACTCACATTATTATAACTATATCTGCTTGTTTTAATATATTCTAAACAAAAAAGACTACAAAAATCTTAAAGTTATTTAGTGTTTTTATTGTTAAAAGTCCTATATGATATTACAATTTTGAAAATGTTTCACATATAGGATAGAGCTAAGAATAAATGTGTGAGAACATATATATGTTAATATCATTAGAAACTAAGATTTTGATATAAAAGAAAAATTAGAATAGAAAACCAAAGAATGTACAAAAGCTGATCTGAAATTAGAATTCCAAATATTAATATGAAATTATTTAATATGATTTTTTAAAATATATTTGTTCTTCTGCTAGTAGATCCTAGAAGCAATAGTACTTCAATGAGCATGGCTAGGACCTAGATATTGATTTCTAAATACCATTCCTCCATCAAAGGAACCAGTATTCCATAGAATAATGGTTGATTCCTGACCTGGGGAAGAAAAAAAATGCAAAGCAAACCTGGAACATTTTGCTGTGTCAGAAAGCAAGGATGAAAGTTGATAATTAAAAGTAAAGGATTGATCATTTAACATAGGTTTTTAAGTAGAGCTAGAACTGTTCAATCCCACTTGAAGAGAGAAAGCTCTTAAAAAAATACAGAAAAGCACCAGCTAATAAGTGTAGAGGGAATTATAAATGAAATAATTTTTTATGCAAGAATCATTAATGAATACTTAAACCATTAGCTATAAGATTTTGGAGATCAGAACATTTACATAGTGTTTATGATAATTTGAAAAAGAAAAAGCATATTTTGACCATGAAAAAACTTGGGAGCTTTCTACCTTAATGATCAAAGTCAGCATTAATAATAGCGGGGCAACTTGATGTTGGCATTGTGTGCCACAGGATGTGATCTAATATGAAGTGTACAGTATAACCTATGTAGTGTTACTGCAAATAAAATTTTAGTTTGAATTTCATCAAGAGAGTAGATATAATTTCTGATTTACAGGAAATAAGTGAGATAGAGGAACTCATTATATGATGCCACAAAACAGTCCTGATTTGGACTAAAGTACCCAAATCGGGAATGTGGTACATGCTATAAAACAATGGGCTTGATATCTTTAAAAACTCATTATCATGAAGCAAAAGCAAGTAGGAGAACTGTCCAAGACCAAAAAAGATGAAAGATACACAATTTAAAGCAATGCATAAATTTGTATTGCTTTCTGGTCTTAAAAGATAGTAAACTGGCATTTGGGGAAAATTGGGAGGATTTGAATATGACTTGGATGACAGATGATATTAAAAATTATTGTCAGTTTTATTAGATGTGGGCGTGATATTCTTCCTATATATGTAAATACTCTTATTCTAAAGATATGTATTCTAAAAGATTTAGGAATGAAGTATCATGCTTTCTAAAACATATTTTAAATAATTCACAAAAAAGATTTTTTATTTAAGTCTATACATGTGTAGCGAGAAGAAAAAGAAAAAGTATATTTGGAAAAATGTTAATAATAGTTGACAAGATTCATGACTATATCTTTATTGTATTATATTTTTACTTTTTTGTTTGTAATTTTTCAAAATAAAAAGTTGGAGGAAATTTCTACTTCTGTAAAAATGTAACTGCAGCTGTAAAGATGGTGCAGTCTTTTTCATTTCAATCTTTATTCACTAAATATCTAGTAGAATAAGCCCCTTTATATTATGAAAATTAGAGAAATGAATCAGACAGATTATGGCATTCGAGGCGTAGTGAAATGTTAAACATTAAAACAAACAAACAAAGAAACTATATTATTATATCTCAGAAGAAAAAAATACAGGGCATAAAGAAATAAAAATATGCATAGGTAATATAACATGGATTTTGAAGGAATAAATGATTATTTACCTATAAAAATCAAGTTCAAGGAATTTTAACTAAACTTTAATTTTAACTGAACTTACCTAAATACAAGAAAAATTAAAAGGTATACCTTTCAAGGTCACTAAAAATCTAGTTTCAATGATAAAGAATATTTGATAATTAAATTAAGCAACTCTTAGAAATGATTCTTGTTTAAATGTTGTTTTGGCCAGCCAGTAAGTATACTTTGTGGTTTTCATACTGTATACAATTTTATGGTCTTGTTAAGTGAAAAGAGGTGACTCAAGAACATAAACTTGGAACAAAAAGGATTTAGACCATTTAACTTTCAATAATGGCAATTCTTTTCATTTTTATAGTACTTTAATATTTTCAAAGGATTTTGTAATTTTCTCAATTTCTTTCAACATTCCCATGGGTTAACTGGTGTAGAAATTATGATTCCTTATATGCAAAATCAAACAAATGAGATATTTTTAGGTTGTGGCTTGCCAAAAGCTGCTACCTTCTTTTCTGTAAAGAGAGTAATAAAAATAGTGCCTATTACATAGTTGCCAGTCAATACATTTCTAAATAAATGAATGAACCCATGGGTGATTGAATGAATGTGGGAATGTATGAACTAGTTGGTGTGAAAAATGTAAGGACCAATGTCCCTCAAATTTTCTCCACTTTACCTCTGTCCTTAAGGAGTGATTCACTTTCTATACAGCCCTAGAAGATTCTACAAATGCTTGAAATATCTTTGTTCCTGAAAGACAAAGAAGGGTCACTTAGGATTTTTTTATCTCATTCTACAAGGAAGGACAACTTCAAATTTAATCTTAAATTCCTGGCAAGGTTCTTGGACTAAAGTACAAATCAGTGGTCCCCCTTTATCCTTGGTCTTGCTTTTCTCAATTTCAGTTACTCTATGTCAACTGTGGTCTGAAAACATTAAATGGACTATTTCAGAAATAAACTATTCGTAAGTTTTAAACTGTGAGCTTTCCTAAGTAGTGTGATGAAATCTCCTGTTATCCTACTCTATCTTACCCAGGATGTGAATCATCCCTTTGTCCAAGGTATTCACATCATATACTCTACCCACCCATTAGTCATCAACATTGTCTACTGACATCTATCCATGGACATCATCATGACTTGATGATCCAGGATCACCCAAAGCATTTGATCCTCCTTCTGACATATCATCAGGTCAATAGTGGCCTAACGTTATGTCACAATGTTCAGGTCACTGATCTCATTTCATCTCATCACATAAGCATTTTATCATCTCACATCATCACAATGAGAAGAAGGGTGAGTACCGTACAATAAGATAGTTTGAGAGAGAGGGAGAGACCACATTCACAATTTTATTACATAATTGTGTAAAAAATTATTTTATTACTATAATTGTTCTATTTTATTAGTAATTGTTGTTAATCTCTTACTGTGACTAATTTATAAATTAAACTTTATCATAGGAAAAAAACATAGCATATGTAAGGTTTGGTTCTATCCATTGTTTCAGGCATCCACTAGGCGTCTTTGAATATATCCCCTGCAGATAAGGCATGAATACTGTAGTCTAAGATAGTGCTGAAAGATTCTAAAATTTAAATTGTATAAGGTTGGCACTTTAAAACTAAGGAATAAGTTAACACAGATAAGCCTTTGTTTATGCAAGAAATCATTCCACTATAATTGTCTTAGAAAACTTCATAATTCATTGAAAGTCATGTTTACATATATATTTTAATGCAAATAGTTACATCTATTTTTGAGTGGGGCTCAGAATTAATTTTGCTTCTTTACTATGTAATGGCTCATTTCCTATCTTGTTTATTAAAATGTGGTTGTAGGTAAGCACAAATGCAACAGTATTATTGTTATAGAAGCTACCATAACTCATGTCACATTGTAAAAGGCACATTGAAGGATCTTTGCTGTATTTTTTATTGTCTTTCTCATCAACAACCTAGTAAAATTTTATGGCACTTTGAATTCTGCTAACCTCGAAAAAAAATTTTTAAGAACCATGACTGCATTACTTTCAACTGAGTTATTCTGGTAATTCAAGCCATAAAATAATCACTCAGCTCTGAAAGTTTCTTTTTGTAATTTGCTTCTATCCATGTTATAGAGCACAAATAAACTTATGAAAGTATTTTAAAATCAAAGACACAAATGAAGAACATGCAAATATGTATTATGCACTAATTTAGTTCTGCCCTACACTAGGTTCTGTGAAAAACACAAAAGTAGATTTTCCTGTTTACCCTTAGAAGTTACAGTCTGCCAGCAATTAAATTGCCAATGTTCTTTAGCCCAGAATATACATGTGCCAAAGCCTTTGCTAACCTAATGTG
Organism: Daubentonia madagascariensis; assembly: GCA_023783475.1. Classification (NCBI taxonomy): domain Eukaryota; kingdom Metazoa; phylum Chordata; class Mammalia; order Primates; family Daubentoniidae; genus Daubentonia; species Daubentonia madagascariensis. Next base: position 41,754,442 of record JAKFHU010002080.1, on the reverse strand, counting down.
GCTTCTGCTAATGCCTACTTGACACTATAAGTAAACAAGTATTTGTGTTTACTACAAATCAGAGCTTCTTTGGTTTTTTTCTTTTAAGAACTGATTCACCACTACACTGAATGTCAGGCAGCTCTTGCTGAAATCTATATTTCTGAAATCAATTTTGTAGTTACAGAAGCCAATATTTATTGATTTCCTATTTATGTGCCAGCACTGTGCTAAGCAAGTTACATGTCTTTGCAGCAGAAAAACAGTTCACATGTAAGAGGTGCTTAGACAAAATATCAACATTTTAAATAAAGACAAAATCTGACTTTGCACTTGCATGACTAACCTCACTTCTCTCACCATAATCCTGGCCTTGTTGGATCCTGCCTTTTAAAAAACTTTGATATTTTGTTCACTATGTAGCTTTTAAAATTAATTTTTGGCTTTTACAAAATATTGAATTAAAATATCTTGTTTAATTAAGTACCGAGTTGTCTTGGTCAATTCAGACTGCTATCACAAATATACCATAATCTGACTGGTTTAAAAAGCAAATATTTATTTCTCATAATTTTGGAATCTGGGAAGTTCAAGTTCAAGGTACTAGAAGATTCAGCGTTCTGTGAAAGCCCACTTCCTGATTCACAGATGGTCCTCTTTTCTTTGTGTCCTCACATGGCAGGAGAGGCAAGATTGTTTTCTGGGCCTCTTTTATAAGGGCACTAATCCCATTCATGAGGCCTCCACCGTGAAGACCTAATCATCACCCAAAGGCCCCACCCTCTAATACCATCACGTTGGGGGATAAGATTTCAACATGTGAATTTTAGGGTGACAAAAACTTTCAGTCCATAACATGAATTTTTTGATTACCTGATTATGGGCTTTTGGCACCGTCTTCTCCCCTTAAATTTTACATCCAAGGTGAAGCCTTAGTTCATCTCACTCTAATCTGGCTCTGAGGCTTTTAACAAGAGATTATGTTTCTCCTGAGATGATTTTCCTTTCTTTCTGCCAAGTCTGTGGGGACAAGCACTCTGGAATTTCTGATGGATTGAGACACTAACTCAATTTCAGGGATTTACACAGTAATACACTGAGCAGCAGCCACAGGAGAGCCTATCTGCTTACAGTTCTTCTTTGCTTCTAGAGCACAGCCCCCTGGGGTCCCCTTGTGTCTTTAAATGCCTTTCCTCCTAGCTCTGTGCAACATAAATTCCATTTAGTAGCTCAGACTCCTGGGCTTCTCCCCTCTTTCAGATCCTGGCTGGGAAAACATTAACTATCTCACTTGTCCTTAATGAAAGGTTTGATCTGAATGACCTAATCAACCATTAATGGCAGCATAAATCCTGGATTATTTTGTAAAACCTAAATTATTTGCCTTAGATATCCTGGCTATTTAAATTTCCCAAATAATCCTATAACGCCACCATTCTTTTGTGTAAGTACACATCATAGAGTGTACTTACACAAACCTAGGTGGTGTAGCCTACTGCACACCTAGGCTATGTATGGTATAGACTATCACCCCTAGGCTACAAAACTGTGTAGGCAATTGTAACATGATGGTAAGCATTTGTGTATCTAACATATAAGAGGTACAGTAAAAAATATGATATAAAAGATTTTTTAAAAATGGTACAACTGCATAGGGCACACACCATGAATGGAGCTTGCAGGACTGAAAGTTGCTCTGTGTGAGTCAGTGAGTGAGTGCCAAGTGAATGTGAAGGCCAAGGACATTATTGTACAGTACTGTAGGCTTTATAAACACTGTGTACTTAGGCTATACAAAATTCATAAAAAATATTTTTCCTTCTTCAATAATAAATTAACCTTAGCTTACTGAACTTTTTACTTTATCAACTTTTTAAATTGTTTTTAACTTTTAGACTCTTTTGTAAATAACACTTAGCTCAAAACACACATTGTACATCTGTATAAAAATATTTTTTTTCTTTATATTTTTATTCTGTAACATTTTTTCTACATAATATTTTTTAAAACTTCTTTGTTAAAAAGACACACACATTAGCCTAGGCCTATGCAGGGTCAGGATTATCAATATCACTGTCTCCACCTCCATATTTTGTTCTACTGGAAGCTCTTCAGGGTCAATAACAACCATGGAGCTGCTATCTCCTATGACAATAATATCTTCTGCAATACCTTCTGAAGGACTTGCCCAAGGCTGTTTTATAGTTAGCTTTTTTCATCACAAGTAGAAGTACACTGTAAAATAATGATGAAAAGTAAAGTACAGTAAATATAAACTAGTAATGTATTCATTTATTATAATCAAGTATTATGTAATGTACATAATTATCTGTGCTAATTTTATATGACTGGCAGCACAGTAGGTTTGTTTACACTAGCATCACCACAAACACATGAATAATGTCTTGTGCTATGACATTATGGCAACTATGATGTCACTAGATGTTAGGAATTTTTCAGCTCCATTATATTCTTGTGGGACCACTGTCATATATGCGGTCTGTGGTTGACCAAAACGTCATTGTGTGACACATAACTGAATGGTAATTTTCCATCTAAGATTAGTAATTCCATTAGAAATAATCCTCCTTCACCCACCCCTCTGCCCCCTTCCACTTTGTGTATCAGGTAACTTCAAAGGAATAGGGGGAAATGTCTCAAAGCAGAAACAAATCTCTTAACAGGTATAATAAGAAATATGCAAAGTAAATCATTTCATAAACATCAGAACTTCATGTCTTTAACTCGGGTGTGAAAATATTCTATTTTTTTTAAATGAAAACTGATAGTCTCTGTATATGACTTGACTGAATAGTAATTCAAACTAAGAAGAAAAATTACTCTCTCTCTATATATATATGTGTGTCTATAGTCTTAAAATGAGACTGGGTGACTCGTGTATTTGAAGGCCATATTGGGCCTGGGACCTTGACTTAAATATAAATGTCACTTAAGTCAATGGGCTTCTGGATACCAACTAGCAAAGGTGATGTTGGCAACCATGATGCTGTGGTAATGGACCAAAGCACCTACATTAAAAACAAAATGCATTTATTTCAGTAATTTTTGCTTTTTGGATTCATATCTACACTGTTACTTATTTAACTTTGCAGAAAAATAAAAGATCTCTCATTGATAATTTCTAATTTTTTCTGAACTGCTGTATATACATCATATACCTCTATTCATAACCTGAGTAAAAAGAATGTTATTGATATATCAAGTTGTTAGAGACCTTTTAACTGGGGCCTTCAGGATGGAAGCCTTTGATGAGATGTCAGAAAATTATGATTTAGCCAAATATTTTTTAATAAGTTTTAACTATTATTTAGGTATGATAAGACCAACAGATCAGGAGATGACTGCCATTGAAAAGACAGTTTGTTATAGTCTTTGATCCCAAGAAAGGAAGAACACATCAAGCCGTGGGGGTGGAGGGTCACATTGGGAGTCACAGGGCTTGGTCATGAGGCAGAGGGAAAAGAAGAACCATGGGCAAGAGCATTTATCATGATTTCCATGGGAAGGAACGAGCAAGGCAGGGTAATCAGGATTGGAATTGACTACCTTGGAATAATATCAGTGGGCTCTGGGACATAAAGGTCCCTGGTTACCTGGTACCTGGTCCTGGGGTGATTAGGGTGTATAGTGCCCCAGAGTGTGAAGCCCAGTAGGGTAGGTTGTTGGGGAAGAGGACTCAACTGACTGCCTAAGAAGGGGAACTCACCAGCCTCTATCCAGGGCCTCAAAACTGGATCAAGACAGCATTTGAAACACTATGTTACAATTGACGCCGTGATGTTTTGGCGTCAGTTTTGATCATGATTATTTGAGGTGTTTGAGTGGCCTGAAATGTAGAGAAGATCTTCAGAGCGTAGGGCATAAGTTGCCCTAAAGCATATAGAAAATACTTTATTATGAGAGTAAAAAGAGGGAACACAAGTAGAAGTACACAGAGTTCTTATAGGCTGGCTTGTAATTAAGTTTCCCACTATATGCCATTAACCAAGGAAACCCATGTGAAATTTCTGGGGTCTCTAATAATATCTTGGTGGTATTATAATGTGTGTGTGTGTGTGTGTGTGTGTGTGTGTATTTGCCAGGTCAAAGTGGTAGGTCCAGTAGTTATGCTGTTGGAGGGTATGAACTTATAGTTTAGTAAAGCATATGTAAAGAGCAGTGGTATTTGTGTGTAACCAATGGGAAAGGATGGTCATGGATAGAGACACAGGACAGGAGGTCATAATAGAAAGCTGAGGGGATATTAGGAGAAGGCACTGGGGAGTGTGTAGTTCTCTCCTCAAAGGGTCGAGGGGTTGACTGGTATGAAGAAGTTGCCTCCTGTCAGCTTTATTATGTAGCAATCATATCCATTCATTTTTATTAATAGAATGACACAGGTTTTAGTACCCTCTACCAGATTTCTTTTTAGGTGTGGGAGTATAAGGGTGTATGTTTTGGGAGAGAGCAAGGAGTATAGGAGGATCATAGGCTAAGGAGATAGCAAGCTCCAGAAACATAATAGAATCCCTAATATCAAAGAAAGAAAAGTAATAAATGTCTAAAGTCCACTTTGTTAGCACATTAGGATAGGCAGCCGATGGGAGTTGCTGGGGCAGGGGTTTGGGTGCCTGGGGTGAAGTCACAGGGGACATTGTCATCTCCACTGGTGAGCTCCTGGGCCACAAATATTTGGGTTTCCCTAAAGAAAAGATTAACAGGCCTGAACATTCACATAATACTTTCAACTTGCTTTTTAGGGTATTACTCTTAAATTACATCAAGATAAAGGCAAAAACAATTTTAAAAGGGCGGGGGAGGGCTTCGAGGCAACAGATAAATGTAGCAGAAAAAAGCTTCCAAAAGCAACAAAATCTATAACTATTCTCATTTGTTCTGAGATAAAGGAAGACATTGCATGCAGAATATGAGAACAGAATGCTATGAATAAGTTAAAAGTAAACAAATAAAACTCTTAGAAACAAAAACATAACAACCAAAGCTTTTAAAAACTAATTTGAGTATTCTTGAAATGTTATATATAATGGCAGCATATTAGGGTTACCACAGGCTAGGGAGGAGGGAGCACAGAGGAAAGGGTGGCCATAGAGGGGTAGCATGAGGCATGCCTTTGTGGTGATGGAACAGATTTGAATCTTGATTGTGGTTATATGAGCCTACAGATGGGATAAATTTGTACAGAACTATGCACACACACACACACACACACAAATGAATACATATAAAACTGGCGAAATCTGAATAAAGTCTGTAGATTATACCAATGCCAATTTCCTGCTCTGCATCTATTACTATACTATAGTTATATAAGGTCTTACCAAAGAAAATGAATGTTAGTTAGTTAGTAACTCCAGGTAAAAACAAGTGGAACAAGAAAGGTAAGTTATACTAATTGGTTCAAAAGTGAATAATATTTATGTAGTTATCATACATCAAACTGTTATTAAATTTAAAATTGTGATATAATTATATTGGAAAAAATGAACCGACAGTAAGTGTGGGATTTTTGAAAAGCTGATGCTTTAACCACTATATAATAGGAAGTTAATAAATGGTGCTTAAAATTGATAAATCAAGAAATAACGCTGGCTGGTCCAAAGGTAGTGAGTTATCTAAATTGATTGTTCACAGTCACTTTTAGATCAAACTCCTTTTACTACTCTTTCTCCCCTTTTCACTCCTGCACTTCACTAGTCTAAAAAAAAGGAAAACTAACTTTAAAATGTAGGACTAAATATAAGAAGAAATATTTATGAGAGTTGAAAAAAGGATTGGTCTAGGAAACTACTATTTTTCATTATAATCCTATTTGATTATTTTGACTGTGAACATATATTACTCTGGCAACAATAAAATTTAATAAAAAACAATATGTAATATATTAAAGAAAACTTATGAAAAAGGATTCTTTTATCTTGTTATTTTAAAGAATAATAGGTAAAACTATATCCCCTCAAAAGAAAATTAGATAAAATGTGAATAAAATGTAATTTTCATATCACCTAATCATTTTATACCCATACCATTTTCATTGTTACCTGGCCATTGTTTGTTTAGAATCATCTCAGGATGTATTAGGAGTTTTATATTTCCTTTAAGCAATATGCTAGATATTGACGTAGAGATTTCCTGGCTTAGCAGTCAACATACTGGATTATAGACCCCTGATGGGTAGAAACACTGTCTTATTTATTTTGTTAATTCAGCACTAGAACTTCTTCTCAGTACTTATTTGTTTAATTGAATCTGAAAACAAATAAACAAATACATGAAAAATAGGAGAAATATAGAAAACTAATAGCAGCTGTTTTTATTTCCTAGGGAACCAGGAGATCAGATGTGTTCAGTTTGTCCCATATAAATGAAAGAAGACATATGAAAGAATTGTGGCTTAGATTGCTAGATACTGAAGATAATGTCCCATCCCTAGCAAAGGCTTATCCTGCAAAGCAGCTGCTGGGCTCCACCCAAAGCTCTCCCACCTAAAGATACTAAGCTGCTCTCTTTCTCACCCAGCTCTTTGTCTTTGTAACTATCCAGACAAGCACAAAATACAAGTCAGATCAGAAAGAGATGTGCAGTGATGCAATAGTGTTACTTTAAGAGAAACTGAGAACATCTACACTGACTTCTTTGTTTAATAAATGAGTTAACTGGACCTGAGAGGTGTAGGAGCATGTTCAAAGTTATGCAGCTTGATAGTGGGGGCCAAGCATAGATCTGGAGTCTGATTCTCTGAATTTCTAATATAGCTTTTCTGACCCAAACGTTTACCAACCAGTATGGCAGGAATAGAGTGGCTATGTATCCACTACATGATTTTACAAGTGTATGTGCTCCTGTAAATGAAACCATTCAATATTTATTTTCAGACCTGAAAAGCTACAAATAAAATATGAAAATAAAATAGAGTTAGTGCATTTACCTAGCTGCAGCTGAATCTAATGGAGAATGGTAAACCAATTCATTGTCATAGCCAGAGCTTGTAATTGGCAGGGGAATTGATCCTGGGTCTTCACTGTCTATTGTTCCCATAGGAGAAGTACTGTGGAATACTGACTAGCCACACATTTCACAAAGGTACTATTCAGTCTATAAAACTAGTTATTATCTCCACATCCCAACAATTGGTCTCATCATCCTAAATTAATTACAAATGCAGATTAAGCTGTTAACATCGCCATGTTCCTGCAGAGAAGAAATTTTGTGAACTATTTTTTAGTAGTGGCACATCAAGATTAAGATCTAGATAGAACTAGACAGAATTTCTCTGTTTATTAATGAATGGAAGACATTCCAGGATCATGACTAATCATGGCAGATTCTGGTAACATCTAAAGAAATTTATTCTCTCTAATCAACTCTTAAGCATGTATAACATTCTACCTGAACTCTAATAACTCAATCTAAATGCTCCAGTCTTTTCCAGTCATATTTAGAAAATCTTTGGACATTAGAAATATTAACCATATTTATCTTCCATTCCACAAATACAGGCAATTTAGGGTAGAGTGAAAATAATCTGACTATTGCCATTTTTAATAAAAGTCTATACATGAAGTGGAATTCTGATTCTCCTTTGGTTAAGCTGATCTCTGCATCTATCCTGCCATCTGCTCACTCTCCTAAATCAGACTGTTTTATTGAAATAAAAGTGCTTTTAAGCACAATCTACTTGAAAATATCTGAGTGTATACCCACGTATAAAGTTTACAAATTCAGCATGCAGTACTGATAGGCACATTGGAAAATTTTGCTTTTTAATTTCTTGAAGTCCGTTTTCCAACTACTCCTTATGTTATTGTAGGTCTTATCATTCTTGGCCAGATGCTAATTTTCCAGATCAGTGGTCCTGAGGTCAACACCTGAAATACAAGTAGACTTAGTCTTCAATTTTTTTCATAATGTCTGAAAGGGTTGTCAAAGAATGTCAAATCTTACATTGAATGTTTCACTTTGTGTCAGTTAACATGTGCTTAAGCTCCTTCCTATATTCAGGGCCTAACTCTTTTAAAGTTGGGAAGTCAGGGAGAAGGAACAGGAGAAAAAAATCTCTTCATTGACACTCTGCCTTAGTTAAATAATTAAAATTGAAAGTTGAAAGCATAGTACTAATTTTCTTTATTTCAGATATTTAAAAAGTTGCTGATGAGTCAAATGAAAAGAATACAAAAAGCCTAGTCTTCTGAAAAAACTTTAATGAAAAAGTATATTATATATTAATATATGTATATAAGAGATGCATATGTATTTACAAAGTTTATGGCTACTTCTAAATATTGAACATTGGAAAGTATGCCCTCCAATATTGCAGATATTTGCTGAATATGATTTTTAGTAAAGTTAAAGTAGATAGCAGACAGTAAAGTTAGTAGAAAAATGAATGAAGCTTAGGATTTCTGGCAGCTTAATATGAGTGCAGATGTGTATAATTTTCTAAAGAAAGTTTATTCCCTAAGAAGAAAGAGCTTAAATTGGGTATGAACTTTAGAAAGCATCACATACAATTCCTTCAATTTTGAAGCCATAGAGATTGTGACTAAGGAAAAATATGCTGTGATTGACATGAGGATAAAATAGGCTTGATAAATTCGTTGTTTTCCATATGAATACTCCATGGCTTTGAAATTGAGAAGTCTTTTAAATTTCGCTCATTCATTTGGAATTTATTTTAGGTAAATTTCAGAACTGCAAGCCTGTTTTTGCAAATAATACTCTATATAAAATATATATTTAATCTGGTTTGTATTTGGTCCCACTTAGTGAAAATGTACACACATAGATATACACAAATATACACACAATTTTCAAAAGAACACTACCTTTTGTTGATTATGCAGGAAAAAATAAATTCTTATACCCTATTTAACATAGAGTGGGCATCACTCTTAATGTTTTTTAATCACCCAATCCATTCACAACTGTGAAAATCAGCTTGGAGAAATGCACGGTAAGTTCTAATCTTTCAAGATTTATGTGTGTGTGTGGATATGTATATACATATATTCTTTTCAAAGGACACATTCTACTAATTTATAAGTATTAAAATAATTAGTAGTATAAGAAACCAGAGGAGAATGTGGGAGAGCAAGGAACCGTGGGCTGCTTACTCCTAAAGCAAGAAGTCATATCCATTGACTTCTCTGAGCCTTACAAATAGTGGCATTTTCTATTAGAGCCATGCTGTAAAAAGGTTGGGAAGTATTACTCTTAGCTATTTGCCACTTCCAAGCCTTCTACCACACAGCCAACATCATCAGGCCCACCTTTGCCTTAGAGGTCAGGAGGCTTCTCTTGCCTTTTTCACCTGATTTGGATACTTTCACCTTGAGCCTCATTCACTTTTTACCTTGAAGCCTAAATCTGTGGCAAGTCTTTACATAAAGCCACTTTTCAGAAATTTAGCCACCCAACTCAGTTAAACAAACAAAAAAAATAATAAATTCTCACAGGTAAATCCATGAAAGGTTTAGAAGACACTAGAGTGTTTCATAATTAAGTAAATGTTATACATATATCTCAATTAATGTTTTGTTGCAATTTCCCTGAATCAATCTAGTACATTCTAACTTTAAAAAAAATGGAGAAAATCAGAGGGCTAAAGCAGGACTCACAACACTAATTACTTGTTGAGTAAATAGACTGCTGTTTGAATGAAGACACTTCATGCATACCCTGGCCCATATTTTGTAAAGCACAAAAACTTCATGAATATATTAATAAGTTGTATAGCTTAGATGATAATATAATCCACAGTCTGAATGTATGACTAGTCCAAGTTCAAAATGTGGCTCATGTATTCTATCATCTGATGTATGGTGCTCAAAAGTGAAATTTTAAAAAAACATTTCAACAAGAATGCATACCTTTTTTTTTTAAGCAAAATTCTCATGAAGTTAACTGAATACAGTTGTATATAACAAAACTTTATTTCAGTGGCAGTACATTTATACAATATAAGAAAAGTAAAATCTTAGATGGCCTCAATTTTATTAAAATATACAGGCTGGGTGTGGTGGCACACACCTGTAATCCCTATGACTCAGAGGCTGAGGCAGGAACAGTGCTTGAGGCCAGGAGTTCGAGACAAGCCTGGACAACACAGGATGATCTTCTCTATAAATAAATAAAGAAATAAGAAATAAATAAGAAAATTAGTCTGGTTAAATTTTTGCTGTGTGGAGATCACACTGTGATTTTTTTGATCCAGGTGATGATGGGATCAGTTTGGAGACATTGGGTTGATGGATGTAGTTTATAGTCTTAGTTCTGATGGATCCCTTAGTGTCTCTCTCTCTCATTTGTCTTATTTGGGTCTCTAATATTCTATTGCATGTTTTGAAATTCTGTGGATGAATTAACATCTTTGCTACCCTATCACACAAAAAAAATCATTAAAAAGCAAGTGAAGTGTTTTAACTCTCATTCTTATCAAAGTACATGTTGTTAATTGAAAGGTGGCCTTACTAATAACCTATCTAACAGAGGAAAAGAAACTATCAAATAGAAAACAAGGGAAATAAACTCACAGCACATAATTGCCCCTTTGAAGAAAAACTCACAACACAATTTCCCTTTGTTTAATTAAAACACTTGTGGCCTTACTAGTTATTTCTAAGAGTTTCATTTTCATAGCCTTGAAGAGCCCTAAGTGGACAGTAGGGGTGTGAGCTCCCCACTTCAGTTCTCGACAGCACCAGATTCCAAGGACTCAGATAAAGTCAACCTCACAGAGAAAAATAAAATAAAATAAAGAGCACCTGCAGCAACTTCACCGCTGCTTCTGTTATCAGTCTGCTGAAGCAGAGTAGGAAAAAAAAGCCATTTTTGCCCTGTAAAACTCCAAGCAGCTTTTTCCCAGCAGCCTGGCACTTCCTGCCTTCCTCTGTGTGCTGTGGCCATTCCCGCCTTCTCTCTCTCTTTCTCTCCATCTCTCTCATTCTTTCTTTCTTGGGAAAATAAATAAACTTTGTACTTCTTTGTATTCTAAACTCCACATGAGGATTCTTTCTCAAACCCATGCCATGAGCTCCTCATGAGGTCCCCACCCTAACATCAATGGAATGAACTATTTGAGTTCATTGAGATTGATAACCAGGATTACAATGAGAATCAATTTAATGCCTGAAAATATGTGTCAACCTTAGGTTGCATTAATCTTATCATTTACCTAGGAAAAGTATTTTAGTATATTATCTTTACTTTCTAAAGTTTAGATGCTTCTATAGGAAAACCTATTGTGTTTAATTATGTAAAAAAATAACACTATTTAGTCATTCTTCCCTTTGAAAAAGACCAGCAGGTCAATCAATTCTGATTTCTGTCTTATGTAAATGAAAGATTAAAATTTGGAGATGATTTATTACATGTGATATCTGCTACTGTTTGGGACCAAAGGATTATTTTATGTATCTTTAAAATATCTCAAGCTGCTAACAGAAATGGAAGGCATAAGAGATAATTAAAACTTATAAAGCTCTTCAATCTTCTATAGCATGTGAATTTATATATTTTCTAGAGTCATTTGGGTGAGTGATCTTTCCTAGTAGAATGAAATCCACAAGGATGCATCTACAGTTTAGATTCAGATGAGAATTTAAAGCACTTCCTGACAATGGACTAAGTGTAGATTTTGTAATTTCTTTGTGTGACGTGATATAACACCATAACCCATGTACTTGTTAATGTCTATATCTACTACATTTATTTAAAAATAAATCATTCAAAAACACAAATAAATGTGTGACTGCTTACATAGTTGCTATTATGCTTTCATTTTTTAATTTTATTATTTATAAGCTGCTAACCACAATTAAGTCTTCTCAGTATGTACTATGCCTATTCAAGTTCCTCCTCAGTATTTTACCTAACAAATATATGCACATTTAAAGCAAAATCTGTTGAAACAGCTAAAATATTTATATTTGAAAATGAAAGGCAATGGTACTAGTTCCTCTCCACATTTTATTTCCTTTTGCAATAATGCTCATCACCATTTATTGAAGCTCAGCTAAAAAAATTACACTGAATACAAAATCATGTCAGTTGGAAAAAAAATCCAACCTTATAGATTATCAGTGTTGAAATGGAAATAAAATTGTGTTAGTTAAAGATATAGACCACAACGTAGAAACACAAGGTAATCTAGAAATGATTTTCTGGAACAATTCAGAATAATTAAAATATCACAACTTCATCAAACTGATCTCTTTTCTTAAGTTAGAATGAGTTTCTCTGCAACTTGATATTCAATATTTATGGACTTAAAACATAAACACATATACACACACTCAAAAGGGACTTAAACCATTTCCCAACTTCATGTTTCAAGATATTTCTATGCACACTGAATTCTTTTTAATTAATTATATTTTGATTATATCACTTTTAAATTCTATATTTGAACTTCAAGGTAATTGTAAGCATAACTAAAATGCTCAAAGTATTAGAAATACATAATATTCCCCCTATCATTAGAAAGCTGGAATAGTTTAGGTTTGAAAAAAAATGCTCGGAGAAGACTGAATACCTGAAACAGGGGAAGGGTATATACACACAGTGGATGCCAGTGGATGAAGAGGCAACTCTCAGTTGAGCCCTTGGCTCATTTGCCAATGTCAGAATAATGAGACCCTATGCACCCTGGGTTTCCTGTGAACTCACCTGGATGTCTGACTATGTACATAACTTAAAATGACATGGAAACATGAATTGTTCTATAACAAATTTTGCTTTTCTACAGCAATGCAGCTGCCAATATGAATATTTTGGGACCCACAACATTGTCCTTTTATGTTACAAGGTGGTTGTTTAGACTTTTGGAAAGGGAGACAGTAGAGCTGATAAATTACATCAATGATTTCATCAAAATTACCCTATACTTGACAATAAAATGATCTAAGACTTTTGTTGCTTTATTAAAGAATTTGACTCAAACCTAAAGATTGTATCTTGTTTTTCTTTTGTCTCCTTCAAATTGTGTGATGTATGACATCCTTAAAAAGTTATGGATTGAGTGAAAGCCTGAATTAATTAAATGAATCAGAGAAGTAGAAGTTAACTTCTTTTTAATTAAAAAACTCAGGACAAACAATACAGATATATTACACCTTTAAATTTCTTATTCAATTGTTAGAGAATGATGATTTCTGCGGTTCCTTTTAAGCCTCTCGAATTAGAGGAGGCAAATATATTTTTAACTTCTTCTATTAAAGAAATAAAATCTAAGTGACAATAAAATCCAATTTATGTTCATTTTGGGATAGTCAAATCCATTTATATACACCCTCTTAATCTCTCTTAAATATGTTCTTTTTTTTCCACCACACTGTTATCATCATCCCTGACCTAGATCACTTAAACTTCATAACTTCATGGCTGGTTTCCACATACTGTAGCCATGGTGATCTTTCTTTGAGTGTATAAAATTAGCTTAATTGCACAAAAATACATGATAATTTTGTTTAAAAATCAGTAAATACAGAGAAGCAAAAGTCATTAAATTAATTTTAAATCAACTCAAATTCCACCCCAAAATATAACTGAATATTTTGGTATATATACACCCAGATCTTTCCCCATTTTAATGTAGCTACATATCCTACCACCCCTTAAAATATAAAGTCCAATTTAATATTCTGGTCAGTCACTTTTTTTTATTAAGAAATATATCATAAAAACTTTACTATTAAATGAGAATGTAAATAATCATTTTAAAGAATAATTAATAATTGAATATACAATAAATTATTTAAACAATGTACTATTGAAGAAAACTTTGGTTTATATCAAATTGCTGTGATTATAAAGAATATGGGGAAAACCTCTTATACTTACATTTCAGTGTTTTTTTCCAATTTTCTATGTTAAATTCTTAAAATTAGGTAGAGAAACAAGAACCATTTGGGAGCTTTTAATACATATCACAAGATTCTTTCCATGCAAGTTACACCATGTTACATCCTTATCTGGATCTTCGAGTGTACTATACCAGTGGTTCCCAATCTGGTAGCATCATCTAGGGGACTGTAGAAACCATAGTCAAACTCACGAAAGAAAATCCAAGATAATAGGATTAAGGAGGGGCCCAGGGTAATGCTGTTCCCATAAAATTGACTGGGGAGTGTCCCCTCCTCTTCTATATTCTGGAAGAGTTTGTAGAGTATTGGTACTTATTCTTTCTTCTGTGTTTTTTAAAATTCCCTAGGGAAGCCCTCTGGCCCTGGAATTTTCTTTGTTGGAAGGTTTTTACTAAAGTTTTCAATTTCTTTAATAGATATGGATCTGATCAAGTTTCTATTTTTTCTTGTTGAACTTTGATAATTTGTGGATATAGAACTAATCAGGTTTCTATTCTGAATTGAGCTTTGACAATTTGTGACTTTCAAAAATTTGTCTATTTCGCTGAAGTGGTTGAGTTCATGGCATCGAGTTGTTTGCAATACTTCCATATTATCTTTTAATGACTATACATCTATAGTGATATCCTCCCTTAATTTCCGATATTTGTAATTTGCATCTTTTTTTCTTAACGATCCTGCCTAACATCACTTGTGCTTATTCCATATTTATTACTCCATTTTTTGTTGTTATTATTCCATTTAGGCAGACATTTCAGTCAGTTAATTAATATCTTCCCTTTCTCTGTTATTAATCTATTTTCATTTATTGTTTTGAGTAATTGCTCTTGTCCTTTTAAAAATGTCTAGTTGGTTTTTTATTAATTTATTTTGCCTAGAGAAAAAGCTTGTTACTTTATTCATTATTTCTAAATGTTTATTCTAATTTACCAATATATGCTATCTCTTTATTGATGTTATTATTGTACTGTTTTCTTTATTGTATCATTATTTTCTTACTACTTTGAGTCAGATGATGTTTAATTTGTCTATTTTCCTTTCTTTTCAATTCATGCAATGACTTAAGGCTATATATTTTCTTCTAAGCACTGTTTGTGTTCTACCTCATGAGTTTTCAGATATAATTTTTTAACTGCTGCTTTTATGAAATTCAGCAAATTTAGTTTTTATTTCAACTTTAAACCAAGTTGATTTAAGTTTTCTAACTCACAGGAAAAAAGTAATATCTTTGTCTTCTGAATTTTTAAAAATATTGATTTCTATTTTTACTAAATTATGATCAGAGATTATTTTTAGATGCTGAAAGCTAGCATAATGTATTTTTAAAATTTTAATTGACACATAATAATTTTACATATTATGGGGTACAGTGTGATATTTACACCCCCACCAATAGTGTATAAGCATTTTCTTTTCTCCGCATTCTCACCAGCATCTGTTATTTTTTGTCTTTTTAATAATAGCCATTCTAACTGGGGTGTGATGATATCTTATTGTACTTTTGATTTGCATTTACCTGTTGATAGTGATGTTGAGCATTTTTTCATATACCTCTTGGCTGTTTGTCTTCTTTTGAGAAATATCTATTCATGTCCTATGCCCACTGTTTAATGGGATTATTTGGTTTTTTAGTGCTGAGTTGCTTAAGTTCCTGGTATATTCTGGATGTGTTAGTCCCTTGTCTGATGAATAGTTTGCAAATATTTTCTCCCATTAAAAATGTTGTCTCTTCAGTCTGCTGATTGTTTCCTTTGATACACAGAAATTTTCTCACTCAATATTGTCCCATTTGTCTCCTGCTGTGAGAGATAGGGATCCAGTTTCATTCTTCTGCATATGGATATCCAGTTCTCCCAGTACCATTTGTTGAGTCTGTTCTTTCCCCAGTGTAGGTTCTTGGCATCTTTGTTGAAAATCAGTTGGCTAAAAATATGTGAATTTATTTCTGGGTTCTCTATTCTGTTCCATTGTCTCTGTGTTTGTATTTATGCCAGTGCCATGCTGTTTTGGTTACTACAGCATTGAAGTATATTTTAAAGTCAGATAGTGTGATGTTTCCAGCTTTGTTCTTTTTGCTTAGGATTGCTATGGCGATTCATGGTTTTTTCCTTGTCCCACATGAATTTTAGGATTGTTTTTTATATTTCTGTTAAGAATGTCACAGTATTTTGATAGGAATAGCATTGAATCTGTACATTGCTTTGGGCAATATGGTAATTTTAGCAATATTAATTCTTCCAATCCATGAACATAGGATATATTTCCATATGTTTGTGTCCTCTTTAATTTCTATTGTCAGTGTTTCATAGTTTTCATTGTAAGATATTTAACCTCCTTGCTTAAATTTATCTCGGTATTTATACTTTGTAGCCATTGTATTAATAATTGAAATTGCTTTCTTGATTTCATTTTCAACTAGTTCATTATTGGTGTATAGAAATATTTCTGATTTTTTATGTTGATTTTGTATCCTGCAACTTTACTGAATTCATTTATCAGTTCTAAGAGTTTTTGTGGCGTCTTTAGGTTTTTCTATTTATAAGATCATATCATGTGCAAAGAGGAACAATTTAACTTCTTCATTTTTTAACTTGGATGTCCTTCATTTCCTTTTATTTCTTTCTCCTGCCTAAGGGGTTAATGAATACTGGAGACATAACTATGTGTCCACTAAAATATTAATAACTTTCCATTTATGATTCCTAATATTCAGTGAACTTTTGCCACCTACAGATCCAGAAATTTAAAATTTAAGAATTACTTTTTCTTAGATTTTTTAGGTGTTTCTCCACTTATTCTGTTCTATTCCTAAGAAGCACCAATTATCTATATTTATAAACTTCCTCTTATATTTTTTGGATCTCTCAACTTCTCTTGGATAATTTTCATTCCTTTCCTTTATTAATATTCAGAAATAGCCTTTCATATTGCCCCTTAAAATAATGAATTATTTTTATGAAATTTTATCCTGTTGCTTTATCACTTCTAATGCCTTCAAATTACATGTTTTCTGACTTTTAATAAATTTAATATACCAGTAATTTTTCAAATCAGACATAGTTTTATCTCATATTCTCTCTTTCCTTGTATGAAGTCATATTTTACTATTTTTTCCTTCAGGTTGTAAAGCACCTGCTGCCTAAAATTTACTTCTCTTTTATATAGTAATTTTTTTTCTAAAGTGTGTTCTTTGTTTATCTCTTATAGGTTGTTTATAACTTGCACAATACTTACATAACATCCATATCATTTTTTTCTATTTATTTTTCCTTGAATGAATGCAATCTGTTCATAACAATTATTGTACTTGCCCCTTGGCCCCCATGAAAAATAGTAGATATTTTTTTCTTCACTGCTCATGTATTCACATCTTCATTAACTGGACGCTGCTATTAGAATTTTTTTCTTTTCTATTAGAATTTTGTGGTTTTTTTAGTACTCAACCTGGAGAAGATATTGTAGGTGTGGAATACCATCAGACATTCATCAGGATTAAGGGAAAAAAGAGAGAGCTGAGACTAGATGTCTTAATAGGTTAAAACCACTGCAAAATATTCTTTTAAACTGAAGCTTTGTTTAGCTTGCTTTCTCTACCAAGGAAATAATATCGCTTGTCCAATATCCTTTGTGATGCATCTGATAGCAAAATTAGCAGAATATCCATATCCCATTTAGGAAGTGAATCATTATGATTTAGGCAAGTTTTTTTTAATCCTCATTGATCTATCCACTCAGTGAGAAGTTGTTTCAGAGACTGCGTTTTTGTGGGGTTTGCTGTAAACATGTTGATGTATCTAATTGCTATTGTCTTTATGTAATGGGTATCTGAAAGAAAAGGTATTTTCATTTCTCTTATGGGAAACTCTTATATCTACTCCCATTTCTCCATATGTGAGTAAGTTATGTTCCATTTGGAAAATGATTCCTATATTGAAAAGTCCTCGTGATACTTTGGAAATCCATGCACGGGAACAGTCTTATACCTGAAGACTTTGGGGTGGCTACGTGTGTTCTTCCAAATTTACTAGAATGCTGTTGACTAGAGATGTCAAATGAAGTTACCAATAATTTAGCCCACTTAATCTCACAGTATAGTCCCTTCTAAACTTTGATAAGAGAAAGTTACAATGTCCTGCATTTATTTGTCCCAAAAACGTAATTTTCTTAACAATGGAGCTATGATTTAATTATTGGTAACTTTATAAAATAAGTTTCCTTTATGCTATATATAACAGGCATTTCTTGAATGTTATTATATTTGGTTGGTATTATGTGATATTTGGTTTGACTCAACAAGGTAAAATAGTTTAGGTTTAGTTTCAAAGAATGTGAACATTTTAGATATTTTAAGTACAAAGGGATTATTGCAAGGTAGTAAATGGTGGAAAAATCATCAGTTAAGCTGAAGTAGTATATTTTAGGTTGAGCTTTCAAAAAAAACTTTAAGAAAAGCAGAATTACAACAAAAGCTAATGCCTCTTCTATGATTAGGAAAATTAGAAGCCTGCCACTACAAATGCTAGCTCCAAAGCCATGCTATGCCATATTACTAAAATAAGGAAGCCCCACCAAGATCAAGAACCTGTTACAGTCAAAAAGCTATGCTCAGAAAGTCCTCATTATTAGGAAGACACCGTTATAACTGCTGCTTCCAGAATTGGCTGCAAGAAGTCACTGGGAAAATGGAAGCCCAGGCCTATAATCCTAGCACTCTAGCACTCTGGGAGGCCGAGGTGGGTGGATCGCTTGGGTCAAGAGTTGGAGCAAGAGCAGACCCGTCTCTACTAAAAATAGAAAAGAATTAGTGGAGAATGGTAGTGTGCACCTGTAGTCCCAGCTACTCGGGAGGCTGAGGCAGGAGGATCACTTGAGCCCAGGAGTTTGAGGTTGCTGTGAGCTAGGCTGATGCCACAGCACTCTAGCCTAGGCAACAGAGTGAGACACTGTCTCAAAAAAAAAAAAAAAAAAAGAAAGAAAAAAGAATAAGAAAAAGAAAATGGAAACCCTACACAATTCTTATTAATAGTCACGGAGTAAGTGACTACACATTGACATTTCTGCTAATGCTGCCACAGAAAACCAGACTACCCCATGTTAGCAGAAACAAAAGAAATGGCAAAAGTAAGTCACCATATTGCATTAACAATGCAAATGCAACAGGAGTGTCTGATTAGCAGAACCAAAATGATATCCAGGGGTGTAGATGCAAGAGTTCCTGGAAGATGCAGAATTTCAACCTCTGTAATAAGACAAACCAGAAATATGTTTAAATGACTGTTGGGTTCCAATCTATCATGTCCAACTCCAGTTAAAGTAAAGGGCTTTGCTTCTTTTTGTTTTCCCTTTGTTACTATGGTCAGAGTAAGGAAGTAAGTTTAGAAGACTTTATTCATTAAAGTCACACCAGTCTGATTTTCCTAAAATTCAAATCTGATTATGCCATTGTCCTGCTTAGAACATGAGGACATGTTAGTGCAAAATATGAATTATTTATTATATTATGCTTGGTTATTATTTTTTATCTTACACTTCAAAAAGATGTACCCATTTGCTGGGACTACATACAAATTGCTTGGACAAATCAAGTAGAGCCCCCATCATAAACATTTGACATAATTCACTGGAGGATCTAACATGATCTGACTTAAATTGTAAGGGACAAGGGTGGGAGCAGAGGGACAAATTCAAAGGTCACTTTAATAATTTTGGTGAGACAATGTCATGGCTTGGGTTGGGGTGCCAGTAAATGGAGGTTATCAGAAGTAGCAGAATGGCAAGGGTCATGTTCTTAAAAAAGCAAGAGGAGACAAGATCTAATGCACATGGTTTACATTAGAGGCATACAGATTTCATCCATAGTAAAAGGAGAGATGATCAAATACACACAAGTAGGTGAATGTGGAAAGTTGTAGATGTTCTGTTCTTATGAATTTTTCTAGTAAAATGATAGCAGAGTCACCAAGTATGAGTGAGGAAAGCGAACAGATAAGGGAAATGTAGAACATCCAAATCTACAGGTTATGTACTTAATGTTAATAGTCATGAATTTCAAATGCAAACAGTCAGCATGGTTGTGTGTTATTCTTTATGTAGCCATACTTAGCTACATGTGTGCAGGATCAGAGAATGCAGAGGTTGAATTTAACCAGGGTGGGGATTTTGCTGTGTGAGTACAAAATGTAATAGAGTGGCAGGAGAGTGGAGAGTATATGCAAGGGAATAATTTTATTGATAGAATATGGACTGGAAGCTGGGGTAGGAGAAAATGATAAAATGAGTGTGGTGAGATATGGGAAGTTGCAGTGAGATAGATTCTAAGTCACAATTTGCATGCAGACTTGATAGATTGCGGTACTAAAGGAAGTGAGCTGAAGATAGAAAGTACGCATTAGAGACAGATGCATGACATTGAGATGATGAAGGGTTACCTTTGTTTATCACAACGAGATCCGGGGCATGAGCATGAAAGTGAAAGGCTGATGTAGCATGGAGAACCAAATCACAGGAAGAGGAGAGAGAGGAGCGGAGTGACTGGGACTTAGGAGTAATAGAGGAGGATCATATGCTGTGCAGGTAATGAAATTACTAAGGAAAATAGTGAGCAGTGTTGGAGGAAACAACAGGAAAGAGAAACTTAAATCTTCAAGGAATGGAAGGAGTAACCTGTATGCAGAATTATTAATAATTATTTATTACCTATAATTCAGAGATGAATGGTTTTAGGGAGTGAAGTAGGAAAATGGTCTGAAAGAATAATGCTGAAAAAGGAGACACCAAAAATGATACTGGGAGTGAGTGTAATGGAAAAAAATAATTACCACTGGGCACCCTGACAGGCCAGTGGGTCACTATTTTTCACTTTTGTGAAGATGGACATTCTAATGGGGATTGAACACCTCTACACAAATGACCTTCTTGAAAATAATTCTGTTCAATTTTTCCTCCACTTACATGGTTACAGAAACAGGCTGGGCAGGATTGTATACTGGTGTAGTTTTAATGTTCAGGATAGTTTTAATGCCGCTTCTTCAAATCATCTCTATAAAGAAGTTCTGAACCACCTGGTTATTATCTGAAATTAAACGTGGAGAATTATATTAGCTGTCCTTTCTTAAGAATGGCTTTCATCACATGTTGTGCCAAGACCATAATATAACTTAATTAAGGAGCTTAGCAAGCTTTTGTCAGCAAGTTCATGTGTTGGAAATCAACTAATTTAAATCACAAATTTTCTCATTTAGCCAATAAATGGTCCTAGAGATTAAGAAACCTTGCATTGCTCCTATATTTTTCCCAAGGTGTCTTTGGAGATGGGATTGTTGCTCTCTTGGTGGAATTTTAAACTGCAGCTCTGCTAATTGCCAGGAAAGAGAATATTATATGTGAGCTATCAATCTTCACACAAGGTAGGGATAAGATAAAGAAGATCTGAGGTCATGAGAGGGTCTGTCTTCAACTGAGACGTGTTTCATTCTCTTAAAATCTCACAGCTGTAGTAAGGCTGTCTGTGTTATGTTCAGAATAAGTGGCCTAATCATTTTTTTCTTATAGTAATTTTTTATGTAGTGGAGTTAAAGTACTGAATCCCCCCATCTGTGGGGAATTCATTCCATGACCCTCAGTGGATGCCTGAAACCACAGATAGTACCATACCCTATATACACTATGTTTATTCCTATACATACATACCTATGATAAAGTTTCATTTATAAATTAGGCACAGTAAGAGATTAACAATAACTAATAACAAAACAGAATAATTATAAAAATATGCTATAATAAAATTTCTATAAATGTGGTCTCTCTTTCTCTCTCTCAAAATATCTTCTTGTACTGTACTCACCCTTCTCCTTGTGATGATGTAAGATGTTAAAATGCCTATGTGATGAAATGAAGTGAGATGAATGATGTAGGCATAGTGATGGCAACAGAAAATT
Organism: Daubentonia madagascariensis; assembly: GCA_023783475.1. NCBI lineage: Eukaryota > Metazoa > Chordata > Mammalia > Primates > Daubentoniidae > Daubentonia > Daubentonia madagascariensis. The sequence continues at coordinate 41,732,646 of JAKFHU010002080.1, read as the reverse complement.
CCAGAAATAAACAGCTCACAAGTTTTAAATTGAGCTCTGTTCTTAGTAGCGTGATGAAATCTCGCCCCTGCCCCCGTATTGCCATTAGTTACTTCAGAGCCATCTCGGTTATCCAATCGACTGTGGCAGTAGCTCAGTGCTTGTGTTCAAGTAACCATTATTTTACTTAATAATGGTCCCAAAGTGCAAGAATAATGATGTAATATTTTCTGACTGTGGTTGACCAAGAGTAATTGAAACCATATAATGTGAAACCTTGGATAAAGGGGGATGACCGTTAACATATAGCAAAAATCAAAAAAATGAGTTGAGGAAACTCCTCAAATACATTGCTTATGAAATTTTTCTTTTTTTAAATTTCAAAATATTAAGGGGGTACAAATTTTTTTTGTTACATGGATACCTTGTGTAATACTGAAGTCAGGGCTTTCAGTGTGCCTGTCACCAGGAGAGTGTTCATCGTACCTGATAGGTAAGTTTTTATCCCTCACCCCCCAACCTCCCCTCTTCTTATTTTTCAGTGACCTTTACATCTCTCTGTGCCTGTGTGTACCCATCATTTAGTTCCCACTTATTAGTAAGACCATGTGGTGTTTGTTTTTCCATTCCTGAGATACATCACTTAGGTTAATGTTCTCCAGTTCAATCCAAGTTCTGCAAAAGACACTATTTCATGCCTTTTTACTGCTGGGTAGTACACCATGGTATGTATATACAACATTTTCTTTATCCACCCATGAATTTATGGGCACTTAGATTGATTCCACATCTTTGCAATTGTGAATTGTGCTGCAATAAACATTCGGGTGCAGGTGTCTTTTTGATAAAATGATTTCTTTTCATTTGGGTAGATACCCAATAGTGGGATCAAATGGCAGGTCTACCTTTATTTCTTTGAGGCATCCCTGCACTGTTTTCCTAAGGGGTTATACTAATTTGCAGTTCCACCAAGAGTGTATAAACATTCCTTTTTCTCTGCATCCAGGCCAGCATCTGTTGTTTTTTGATTTTTTAGTAATGGCCATTCTGACAAGGGTAAGGTGGTATCTCTTTATGGTTTTAATTTGCATTTCCCTAATGATTAGTGATGTTGAACATTTTTTAATATATTTGTTGGTCATTTGTCTGTCTTCTTTTGAAAAAATTCTGTTTATGTCTTTTGCCCACTTTTTGATAGAGTTTGTTTTTTTCCTGCTGATTTGTTTCAGTTCTTTGTAGATTCTGGATATTAGCCCTATGTATAGGTTGTGAATATTTTCTCCCATTATGTAGGTTGCCTATTTACTCTGTTGATTATTTCCTTTGCTGTGCAGAAGCTTTTTCATTTAATTGAATTCCATTTATTTATTTTTGTTCTTGCTGTATTTGCCTTTGAAATTGTTCATTTTTCACAAGGGTGGTTTTAATATTTTTATCACCTTATTGACCATATAGGTTTTTATTTTTAAAATATTTGTATTTAATAATCAAGAAGGATGCTAAAATTTTTAAGATGTGGAATTCAAATTTCTAAAGCTAGTTTAAACCCCCATATATTCATTCTGATGGGTAACTATATTTTCAAGTATTCCCTCTCTTATGCTAAGAAATATAACATAACCTTGAGTATAAACACTAAAAATACAAGGAAATTCTCATCAAAACTAGCAATTTAGTGTCATGTAGGTTCATTTTACCCCTTTATTTATTTAGAGGGGAAAAAAGGAATAAAATGCGTAAGCTCTCTAGCAGTTCAAACTCTGGGATATTCAATTACTTTGTAGCAGCTGATCATTAGATTAGATACATCCTAGCACATCAGAGAGGGTGAAAAGTTTCCTCCAGAGACAACGGTGCTTTAAAGCAATTTCACTTATAATTATGTTTCTTGTAAGATTTTGTTTGTGTCTGATTTAAAACAGGATGTAATCTGCTAGAGAGAAAAAATCAAAAGATTAACATCACTTCATTATCTAGTATGAAATAGGCCTAGGCTCAGAGTGATTTGATGAAAGCTATTTATAGAAATTTTTTGCTCTGTGTTATTAAAAAGGGAGGTTGGTGCTGGATAGATAACATGAGCAGATGTATTAATTTAGCATAGTGTACCAGCATTCCACCATAACCCCAGCAGCTAATGTAAGTAATAAAAATATTTGCTTTATATACTGTTATACATTTAAAGAATATTATAGTGTTTGTTCATTCTTGGACCATGACCTTCATAAATTTTTTATGATAAGTGAATGTAAGATCCCGCAATGTATGTGGGCCAAGTTCAATTGAATTATGATTCAGAAGGATGTTTCTATTATTTACTTCATATTCAACATTAGAAAGCAATAAACTTGAAAAAGCATTTTTCACACACAATAAAACTAATTCAGGTTGTGTCTTTGTTGAGAAACTTAGTTCTAGACATTATAAATTTGAAAAAATGTATATTCTGACCATTTTTTGTGCACATTGATTATTGGTTTATATGGCAAAGTGGAAACAAGAATTATCTCCTATATTTACTATTATGCTTGTACTTTTAAATAGAAAAGGGCTTACTACTCTGAAATACTACTTAAAATTTAGAAAAGTAGATAAATGTAACTTGTGATACTCAATAATATGCACCTTAATATGTTTCCTTTTTTCCCTTTAACAGATAGTCATTGAAAAACATTTTCTCTTGCCCTTGATAGCAATTTGTCTTTGGCCTCATAGTTTTAAAATTCACTTTTAGATAATAAAAAGTTCTTTTGCATATTAAAATGTTAACAGCATCTCAATTAAAAAATTAAAACAGCCAGTCCTCCAAATGAATCAAAATGTTTGCAATGGTCAGATTTTTTGTACATTAAAAATACATCCAAATTTTCAGTGGTGTCCATAATATTTATTTCTTGCTCTTGGGTCTGTGGAGTAGCTATACTTCTGCTGAATTCTCCTGGGCTCAGCTGGTTTAAGCTGGATACCAGGCTTCAGTTCAGTTCAGGTCTTTCTTACCCGTCTCCATCATTCTTCAACCAGCTAATACCCAGGCATTTACTTTTCATGGTAAATAGTATAAATGCAAAGATCAAAACAAACACTGCAGGCACATAATTTAAAGCATCTGCTTTTATCACATTCACTAACATTCCATTGGCCACAGAAACTCACATGACTAAGTTCAACATTAATGAGGTGAAAAATTACAATCTTCCCACAGTCGGATGAGGGATAAAATATGGGAAGAGAGGGAAGAAAAACTGTTGGAAGACAATAAAATCTTCCACAACATCAAACCGGATTTAAGAGCAAATCCTCTCCCCTTCTCCAGCATGGGCACACAGTAACCTTGCAGTTTGTGTGGAGATGGTGGATATGGTCATTCTAGTCTCATCTTCTCCACCCTCCCTCAATAACCATAATAACTCATCCATAGCCAGACAGTTGAAATGTGATAGGAAGAGGGACAGTCAATGGACGAGATCAGTTAAATTTCTTGTAGAAATTTCTATTGTCATAAAATGATTTTCTGCTGTGTGTGCCTGGCTTAAGCTGAGAGGTAATGGCATGGAATCTGTTTTTCATACTGAACAAATTCTCCTGATTTTATTCTCCAGCTGAAACCTTCAAGACATAGGCAGTACTTTCCCCCACGATTTTTAAAAATTGTGGTAAAACACACATAACATAAGATTTATCACCTTAACCATTTTAAGTGTACAGTTCGGTAGTATTCAATATATTCATAATGTGCAACCATCACAACTATCTATCTTCATAACTCTTTTTATCTTGTAAAACTCAAACTCTGTACCCATTAAGTAATAACCATTTATTCCCTCTTTCTCACAGCCCCTGCAAATATCATTCTACTTTTTGTTTCTGTGATTTTAACTACTCATATTAGTGGAATTATATAGTATTTGTCTTTTTGTGACTGGCTTATGTTACTTGACATAACATACTCAAGGCTCATCCATGTTGTAGCATATATCAGAATTTCCTTCCTTTTGAAGGCTGAATACTATTACATTATATGTATATACAGGTATCACAGCTTACTTATCCATTCATCCATCCATGGACACTCGGATTGCTTTTATGTTTTATTTAATAGTTATTATGAATAGTGCTGCTATGAACATGTATGTACAAACATCTCTTTGAGACTCTTTTTTTTCAATTCTTTGGATATATAACCAGAAATAGAATTGCTGGATCATATGATAATTCCATTTCTAGTTTTTTGAGGAACCACCATACTTTTTTTCCCACTGTAAATATACCATTTTACACTTCCATCAACAGTGCACAGGAGTTCTGATTTCTCCAAATTCTCACCAACAGATAGTTTCTGGTTTTTTGATAGTAGCTATCCCAATGAGTAAAAGGTGGTATCTCATTATAGTTTGATTTGCATTTCCACAATGGTTAGTGATGTTGAGCATGTTTTCTTATTCTTATTGGCCATTTGTATATCTTAGGAGAAATGTCTATTCAATTTCTTTGCCCATTTTTAAATTAAGGTTTTTTTTTATTTGCTTTTTGTCATTGAGTTTTAGGAGTTCTCTGTATATTCCGGATATTAGTCCCATACCAAATATATGATTTTCAAATATTTTCACATTCTGTGGGTTGCCTTTTTACAGTTGATAGTGATTTTTGATGCATAATCTTTAAAATTTTTATGAAATCCAAGTTACCTATTTTTTCTTTTGTTGCCTGTGCCTTTGGTGTCGAATTCTAGAAATCACTGCCAAATCCAATGTCTTGAAGCTTTTGCCTTATGTTTTCTTCTTTAAGTCTTATATTTACATCTTTGATTCATTTTGAGTTAAATTTTGTATATGGTGTTAGGTAAGGGTTTAACTTTATACTTTTGCATGTGGATACCCAGTTTTCTCAACATCATTTGTTGAAAAGACTGTTCTTTCTTTTTGAATGGTCTTGGCATCATTGTCAAAAATCATTTTACTATATACTCAAGGATTTTTTGGGGGGCTTTCTGTTCTATTACATTGGTCTATGTGTCTGTCTTTGTGCTGGTACCTTATTGTTTGATAACTGTAGTTTTGTATTAACTTTTGAAGTCAGATAGTGGAAGTCCTCCAGCTTTGTCCTTTTTCAAGATTGCTTCGGCTATTTGGGGTCTGTTGAGATTCCATATGAATTTTGGAATGGATTTTTCTATTTCTGTAAAAAAAAAGTCATTGGGATTTTGAAAGAGATTGCATTGAATCTATAGATCTCTTTGAGTAGTATTGGTATCTTAATATTATGCCTTCCAATCCATGAACATGGGGTACATTTCAATTTATTTATATCTTTTAAAAATTTCTTTCAGCAATGTTTGTTAGTTTTCATCATACAAGTCTTTCACCTAATAGGTTAAATTAACTCCTATGTATTTTATTCTTTTTGATATTATTGTAAATCATATTGTTTTTGTAATTTCCTTTTGAGATGGTTCACTGTTAGTAAGCAGAAATGCAACTAATTTTTATACATTGACTTTGTATATAGCTACTTTGCTGAATTCATTTATTAGTTCTAATAGTTGTTTTTTTCTTTTTGTGGAATCTTTCAGGTTTTCTATATATAAGACCATATCATCTGCAAATAGAGATAATTTTGCTTCTTCTTTTCCAATTTGGATGCTCTTTATTTCTTTTTCTTGCCTAATTGCTCTGGCTAGAACTTCAACTTGAATAGAATTCAACTTGAATAGAAGTGGCAAAAGTGGGTATTCTTGCCTTTTTCATGATATGAGAGGAAAAGCTTTTCAGATTTTCACTATTGAGTATCATATTTGCTGTGTGTTTTTCATATACAGGTTTCATTATCTTATATTCACAGTTTGTTATATGTTTTTATCATGAAAGAATGTTGAATTTTGTCAAATGCTTTTTCTGAATCAATTAAGGTAATCATGTGGGGTCTTTTCCCTTCATTCTGTTAATGTGGTGTATTACCTTGATGGATTTTCATATGTTGAACCAACTTTTTATTCCAGGAATAAATCCCACTTGGTCATGCTACATAATCCTTTTAATATGCTGCTGAATTTGGTATGCTAATATTTTGTTGAGAATTTTTGCATAAAAGTTTATGAGGGGTATTGGTCTTTAGTTTTCTTTTCTTGTAGTGTCTTTTTCTGGCTTTGGTATCATAAGAGTAATGCTGGCTTCATAGACTGAGTTAAATAGTATTTCATCCTCTTCAATTGTTTGGAAAAATTTGAAAAGGATTTGTATTAGTTCTTCTTTAAATGCTTGGTAGAATTCAACAATGAAGCCATCAGGCCCTGTGCTTTTCTTTTCCTGATTTAATTATATATTGAAAAATCATAGTTATATATTTATGGAGTACAAGATGATGTTATAATTTTTTAATACAATGTGGAATGATTAAATTAAGCTAATTAACACATCCATCCCTTCAAATATTTAATGATTTTTCTGAAAAGAACATTTGTAATTTACTCTCAGTGATATTGAAATTTACAGTAGTACTCAATTATTAGTTATATTCACCATGCTGTGCAATAGATCTCATTTTTTAAAAAAATCAAACTTATTCCTCCTGTCTAACTGAGGCTTTGTACCCTTTCACTATCATCTCTACACTTTTTCTATCCATAGACCTATGTTAATCATCATCCTACCGTCTGCTTCTATGAGTTCAATAGTTTTAGATTCCATGTATAAGTGAAAATATATGGTATGTGTCTTTCTGTGTTTGGCTTATTTTATTCAGAATAATGTTCTTAAATTCCATCCATGTTGTCTCAAATGACAGCATTTCTTCTTTGTCCATTCATCTGTTGATGGACACTTAGGTTGATTCTATAACTTGTTTGTTGTGAATACTGCTACAATAAACACCAGAGTGCAGACATCTTTTTAACCTACTGATTTCAAATCTTTTGAGTAAATACCCAAAAGTGAGATTTCTGGGCTTTTCTTTGATGGGAGATTTTTCATTATTAATTCAATCTCCTTACTGGTATTGTTCTATTCAAATTTTGTATTTCTTTGTCATTTCGGTAGGTATTGTGTTTCTAGGAATTTGTCCATTTCATTTAGGTTATCCAATTTGTTGCTATACAATTGTTCATAGTACTCTCTTATAATCCTTTTTATTTTGATAGAGTCCTATTATGTCTCCACTTTCATTTCAGATTTTAGCAATTGAGTTCTAATTTTTTTCTCTTAGTCAATCTAGCTAAAGGTTTGTCAATTTTTTTAATCTTTTTGAAGAACACCTGTTAGTTCCATTGATTTCCTCTGTTGTTTTCTGTTCTGTATTTCACTTGTCTCATCCCTAATCTTTATTATTTTTATTCTTCTGCTAGTTTTGGGTTTATAGTGTTCTTTTTTTCTAGTTAAGTTGTAAATTTACGTTGGCATCTTTCTTGTTTTATAATGTAGGCATTTACAGCTATAATTTTTCTCCTTATTAATACTTTCACTGTGCCTTATAAGTTTTGGGAGGTTGAGTTTTCATTTTCATTTATCTTTAAGTATTTTCTAATTTTGCTTAGGATTTTCTCATTGATCTATTGGTTGTTTAAGGGTATATTGTTTAATTTACATAAATATGTAAATTTTCCAATTTTACTTTGGTTATTGGTTTCTATCTTCTTTTGATGGTAGTTGACGAAGATATGTTGTATAACATCTATCTTTTAAATCTATTGATACTTAATTTGTAGCCTAACATATGGTCTTTCCTGAAAAATGTTCCATGTGCACTTGAGAAGAATGTGTATGCTGTCCTCGTTAGGTAGAATGTTCTGTATAAGTCTGTTAGATCTGGTTGATTTATTGTATTAAGTCCTCGATTTCACCTCTTATTTTCCACCTGGTTGTTCTATTCATTGTTGGGAGTGGATTATTGAAGTCTCTATTATTGTAGAAGCTTCTATTTCTCCCTTCAATTATTTCATATGTTTTGATGATATGTAGTTAGGTGCATAAATGTTCATAATTGTTATATCTTCTTGCTGTATTGAATCCTTTATTAATATGGGATGTCCTTCTTTGCCTCTTGTAAATTTTTTGACATAAAGTTTGTTTCATTTGATATGAGCATAGCCACTCCTGATTTATTTTGTTTACTGTTTGCATGGAATATCTTTTGCTGTCTTTTCACTTTCAAATTATTTGTATTTTTGGATTAAAAGTGAGTGTCTATAGACAGCATATAGTTGGATCATGTGCTTTTAATTCATTCTGCCAATATCTGTCTTTTGATTGGAGAGTTTATCCATTTACATTTAAAGTAACCATTATTAAGGAGGGATAATTTCTGTCAGTTTGCTGTTTGTTTTCTATGTTCCTTATAGTGTGTTTTCTCTCATTTCCTGTTTTATTATACTTTTTGGGTGATGTTGTATTTTTGTAGTGAAATGTTTAAGTCCCATTCTCATTTCCTTTTGTATGTATTCTGTAGTGATTTTCTCTGTGGTTTCAATGGATATTGCATTTAACATTTTAAAGTTATAAGATTGTAATTTGAATTTATCCTAGCTTAACTTTAACAACATACAAAAACTCTGTTCTTTTATAGTTTCAGTTATTGCTATCACCAAATTATATCTTCATATATTATGTCCCCCCAAGCTTAAACTAATTCTTTTTATAAAATGTATTAGTCTCTTAAATTATGTAGAAAACAAATTGTGGAGTTACAAGCCAACATTACAATAATACTAGGTTTTAGACTAACAATTTTTCTTAATGTAGTGCTTTATTAAATCATATAGAAAACAAAAAGTAGGGTTACAAATTGTTTTTACAATAATACTGACTTTAATAATTGCCCATATATTTACCTTTATAAAGATCTTTATTTCTTCATAAGGCTTCAAGTTAATGTCTGGTGTCATTTCATTTCACCTCATAGGACTCCCCTGAGCATTTCTTGGAGGACAGGTCTAGTAGTAACAAACTCCTTCAGCTTTGGTTTATCTGGGTATGTCTTAATTTCTCCCTCACTTTAAGAATAATTTTGCTGCATACACATTTTTTGTCGATAGTTTTTTCTTTTTTCTTTTAGCACTCTCAATATATCAGCCCACTGCCTTCTGGCTTTCATAGATTTGGAAGAGAAACCTTCTCATAATCTTATTGAGGATATCTTGTATGTGAGGTGTTGTTTCTCTCTTGCCAGTTTCAAGATTCTCTCTTTGTGTTTCACTTTTGAAAATTTGATTACAATGTATCTCAGTGTGAGTCCCTGAGTTCATCTTACTTGGACTTCATTGAGCTTATTGGATGTTTGTATTCAAGTCTTTCATCAATCTAGAAAGGTATCAGCCATTATTTAATCAAATATCCTCTCTTTCTCTTTCTTTCTCTATTTTGCTTCAGAGACTCAAACAATGCACATGTTGGTCCAGTTAATAATGGTAGCCCAGCTGTCCCTTAGGTTCTGTTCATTTTCCTTCAATCTTTTCTTCTTTCTGTTCCTTACACTTGATAATTTTCACTGTCCTATCCTTAAGTTCACTGATACTTTACTCTTCCTCCTCAAATCTACCTTTGAATGCGTTTAGTGAATTTCTCATTTCAGTTATTGTACTTTTCAGCTCTGGAATATTTTTGTTTGTTTGTTTCCTTTTAGGTTTTCTGTCTCTTTATTGATATTTCCATTTTGTTCCTATATCATTGTCTTGACTTTCTCCACATCTTCATTTAGTTCTTTGAGCATCTTTTAGATGATTTTTTTAAAGACTTTGTCTAGTTGATCTGCCATCAGATGTTTTTCGTGGACAGTTTCTGTTGATTTATTTTTGTTTTTTTGAATGTGTCATGCTTTTCTATTTCTTTGTATGCCTTGTTTTTTGCTGTTGTTAAAAACTGGACATTTGAATCTAATAATGTGGTAACTCTAGAAATTATATTCTCCTCCTTCCTCAGGATGTGCTGTTTTGTTTTTTTTTTTAATTGTTGTAGGCTGTCTTTGTATTAAGGATCAGCCTGAGTATAAACTTAAGGTCTCAGGACTTTCATGAGCCTGCAAGTTTCCCTGGGCATGTGCAGTCACTTTCTAATTTTCCCTATGTATGCAGTTGCTTTTGAATGTTTTAGTTTTTAATATCTGGCTCCCAAAATGAGAAAAAGAAATAAATGAAGGCATTGAAAAAGGGCACCAGCTCTTTAAATTCCCAGGAAGTCACTTCAGTCTGAGTGGGAAAGGCTTGTAACAATATAGGGAGGCACAAGAAAAATGGTTGCTGCTTCATCATCTTCACCTCTGTCATCAGAAGCAGCAATCAGTGATCACAGAACAGCTTCTCAATATTTGGAAGACAGGGTCTTTTTTGCCCACCTTTCTCCCGCAACTTTTGCATAAGCTGCTCCAGGAACACAACTGCCTGCCACTAGGACTGGGGGATGGGTCATTTTTATTCTACTAAGATCTAAAATTGACCAAAGTAAACCACAATTTACCTTCGAAGTCTTCTCCTGGAGGTTACATGCCTTCAATAGACTTCAGAGGTTCAAAATAGTTACAACAGACAGATTCTGCCAGTAAAATTCTTGCCGAGGTGGAAAGACAGATTTCTGGTGCTCTCTACTTCACCATCTTCCCACAGGCAGTACTTTTTCTATAGTTGAAGATTTTCCTCTTATAATTAGATTTTCTTCACATACATATATTTTTTTCTTGTAGCCCATTCTTTATAGTCGTTAGAGTCTTGCCACACTTTCTAGTCGTTTATCTTGGATAGGACTTAAAAGAGCTGCAGGCTCAGTCTTTCTCTCATATGGTCTATATCTGCCCCAAGGAAAGTACTTACGCATATTTTGACATACCATTGTAAAGTACTTCAACCACTCACTAGATGCAGTCACAACTCCTTGTTGCTTTCCTACCCCAGCAGTGTTCCAATCCATCTCTGCAGCCTGCATACTGTTATTTTGAAACTGCAGTGGATATATTTCAAAGATAGAAGTTGTGTTAAAAATGTGTCTCTCTGTAATTGAGGTGAAAGAAGCAGCACATACCCACCCCCCATCCTTTTTCCAGAAATGAGGGAGGGTGGTAAGAATCATAGAGGGTAGCAGTTTTCTTTCAAAAGCCTACTGACAAATACTCTCATTTTTATTTTCTAGTACTGCTTATATCCTAGATTTGAAGTCAGGGCTCCCTGGATGAGGGGCCTAAGAATGATGAAACCAACTTTCAGTCTGTTTTTAACCACTGTATTTGAAATAAACGATTTAATCTGACACTTCCTTTTGATATGTAGCACACATTACATGTTGGCACCCTGGTCAAAGCTTCAATTTCAACATCCCATTATACGTGAATGGCAGTAAAGTCAGTATGGGCAGTCAAGAATAGGCTCATGCTTTACTTTAATAGTTTCAGTTTCTGAGTCAATCTGTAAGTATGTTTTAAGAGAACTTAGAATAAGCTTATTTGGAGTTTCTGTCCTACATTCGTAAGCACTATACTCTAGCAATCTAAAATTTACAATTTTGATAATTGAGCCATTTGCATTAATTTTAATGAAAATAAAATCTTTAAAGAATATTTTGAACGGCTTTGACTTTATGGCTTGTTTTCTTAAAAAAGCATATACAAGTTTAACAGTAGGTTGTAAACTTTTAGTGATAAGACAAAAAGAGTAAACTAGCTGGAAGATTTCCCAATATTTATACTCTCTTATAATTAGATTTTCTTCATGTACATATTAGTGTTTCATTACCTGCAGGAGACTTCCTTAATCTTCTAGGCCCAGTTAGATGTTTTGGTGCGTGCTCCCATCATACTCTGCACTTTTTGAATACAACATTCACATTTTATTGTAATTAATCATTTAATGTTGTCTTTTCCACATCCAGAAAATTCTGTAAGAGTTGTCTTATTTGTTTACTCCAAGTTCCCCAACATGTAGCACAGTGGCTGGCAGAGGGTAATGACTCAATACATATTTTAAGTGAATGAATGAAGCAGATGGTAGTATTCTCATTGAACCATATCAGACACTTTAAATGAAAAGTTTCAACCTGAGGAATACCTAACATGGTTACAGACAAAATTATTAATCTACCTGTTGATTCTACCAATATACTGTCACTATTACACCACAATTACAAAACCAGTTTTCCAATTTGTGTTTTTATCTTCCACTTGGGAAGAAAGGGTAGCACCTGGCACACTTTGGTTCTTAGAGCCAGAATCCACCACGACCCATCTTGTTGATTTTCAATAATTCACTGCAACTGAACTGTTGGAAGACTAGTGTAAACTGTGGTGACATATGCCCTAGGAAAGGCAATACACAGCCACAGCAACATGGCACCTATCCCAGTGTTCTGATTCTGAATGCATTGAGAAATGTTTTATAAGAATGAACTGCAATTTAATTTAATGTTGACTAACGTGATCAAAGCAAACTTACCCATAATGACCAGTTAATTTTCTCATTTCTATTATTCTTATCTTGATGAATAAAATTGTCTGATGCACTTTAGTTGTAGATGCATCAAGGTTAGCAAAACATCTGCTTACGTTTATTTCTGCTTGTTTCTCCACCCAACATTGTTAAATCCAAGAATTTTTTGTTTGCATCCAAACAATGAAATAACATGGATTGGTCTTTATAAAATCTAACAATGTCCACGTTTCCTATATTGTGTTACAAGTGATCTTTAAGAATTTTAAAGATTATGTGAACACTTATAAACTCTTTCAGAAATTTGGGCAGTGCTCTTTCTATCATAACTGTCTTTGTGGTTCAATATTTATTTTGTTTCCTAAGCCACTTTTAAATATGCTAATTTTCAGTAGATTAGTGGCCTAAGAATGTCACAATAAAAAGGAAATGCAAAGGTTATGAAATAAATGGTAAAATGCCCAAACTCATTGTTAAGGGGATGCAGATCAAGATAAAATAGTTTTTGTCAATCAAATAACATTTTTATTTTAATAAGAATATCAAAAGATGGTAAGAATGTGATGAAAGCAGAATTCTTCCACACTGGTAATGGGAACATAAAAAGTGTCAACTCTTTTGGAAAGCTAATTGACAAATTGATCCAATAAACTCTAAAATAATTATAACTTTAATCGAGAAATTCCTCCTAGTATAAATTATATTAACCAAAAATAGCTCATTTATTGATTCTGTTAAAAAAAAGATTGAGCACCTACTGCCAGACATTGGAGATATGAATATGGAGTAAATTTCCTTGGAGGAGAAAAACTGGATCATCTTATACACTGAAACCAAGGCAATTATTTTGAAATAACCATGATTAGTTTATAATTATGGCATAACCAGTTGCCCTCAGAAGTCCTTTAAGAAGGTATGAAAATGCAGTGAGATAAGGAAAACAAAGTATAATTGGAGTGCTTACGCTTTGTTCTTTTCTCTCCTCAAATTGGCCTCTCTATACACTCATCTTCTTTCACACAACCATATTATAATTAGCCCAAAATTGCAGCCTTAGTCCCATAGCTTGAATAACTTCTAAGATTGGCTGACTAAAGCTAATTAATTTAATGTCTGCACTCTAAATCTAAATGTCTAAGGAAAAATCTTATTTACCCAGTTGAACTCAGTTGTCTATCTGATTTGCTTCTTTGTGTTGGGATTGAAGGGTAGAGCTCTGTTTCCCAAGAAGGGGACGTAGGTACAGGGAAGAAAGATAAGCATCTCTGTTAAACATACTAAGTGGATATTAAGTGTGGATTTTTTTTTATTAATTTGGGAACTTAAAAAAATATTTTAATGAGAAGTTCAATTATTAAAGTTGTGAATTTAATGATGTACTTGACTAAAGGTAATTCTATAGGTAGATCTTAAGGAAATTATTAATTCCAGGTTCAGAAATCTTTGGTGAGCATCCCTGTAATCTGTATATGAGGGGTGGACACGGTACTCATTCAAAAAGATTGATGTTTTTCCATAATGGTTCTAGGGGACCAGAAAGAGAAATATGCTAACTATCATTAGCTAATGATAAGCTTAGGAAATACTCTCAAGACATGGGAAAAAACAAATTTCCGTTATCCTAAGGAATGAATGATCCATTCTAAACTTTCAGGTACTAGTGAGAGAGAAACTTTGAAGCAATGATTTTTTCTTGCCATAATTCAAATCACAGTACTCTACACTTTAGCAAAATTATCTCTGACTCTTTATTTCATTACTTGCATGCCTAAAAGCTAAGATACTATGGCTTCAACTTAATGGTTTTAATAGTATTTTTTCCTTATCATAGAACCTTGACCTATAGAAAATATGGGTTTTTTTTTTACCAAGACTAAACTAATTATGCCATATATCCATGTGTTCTAAATAATAAAACAAAAATAAACCACAACAACCAACTAAAAACAAACACCCCACGTTTTCATTTGTAGTGCTTACATTAGTTACATAAGATCCTGAGTAGCTAGACCCAGAAATGTATCTAACTGGTTTACCATTGTTCGGTAAGAAAAAGCTCCTAGTTTATGTATGGAAGGTTTTGGGATGAGGTGAACTAGACTAAAATAGAATTGTGATCTCTTGCCTGCGTTAATAAGATGTGTCCCAATTCAAAAGCAAATGGTTTGACTGAAGCATATATAGCTTCTTGGAATTTTCCCCACAGACTTAGCTTATGTTTCAGTCTCCTACTGAATCTCTTTTGAGTCTGCTGTATGTTTCTAATAAATCTCCTTTTCTTAGAGCAGCTAAAGTCAACTCCTGTGCTTCCACAGAGGTATTATGCAAGATATGCAGATGATTAACCTGAGTCTCAGAAAGTCAAAGCATCCTACAGGGTCACATATTTAATAAGAAGAAAGTAAAAAAAACAGGGATTTCAATCTCAAACCACTCTCTAATGTAGATGAAACTTTAATCCCCAGCTGAAAAATAAAGAGTTGAACTCCTAGGTAAAGTACTTTCTACTTCTAAGACTATATGATTTTTTAAGTACAGGTTTTCTTAATAGACAAGTTAAACTCAATTAGAATAAAGCATATAATGTCTATTTATTAATTTTAAATCTATCAAGCACTTGTTTGAGTATCTGTGGTGAGCCCAACCTATTCCTAACATATCTCTATATATTTTATCTATAATAATACACATGTATTTTTCTGCAAAACATACTTTAGGTACATTATTCTTAAAATTTTTTCTATTTTATTTTATTCTGTTCCTGCAAGAGCAAAACTGCGTTTTCATACTTTGAAAAGTAGCTCATGTGTTACATAATTCCATTGCAGAATGTTATTCACCATCATGTGATGTAATTTGTAGAGTGATTTTATAAGAACAGCTCTCTCCTTGCATCTACTTAGCTGATACACAGTGAAAAATGCTGTTATTTTTCCTTTAAAATTTTTCAGGTCACATATTCTCTCTGTGCAATAATTTCTATATATTAAAAAAAAAGCCCACACCTGCAAAATAGCATAACTTAGGCTGCTTTGAATTCATGATTGGATTGGAGGTGCTGTGCTCTAAGAATTGTATTTGAATATATTGTTATTAAAGTTTAGATTTGCAAATAACTTGCCACCTCATCTCAGTCAGAATCCTATTACTGATATTGCCAATGGTTCTGATCAAAGGTGTTGGGATTTATATGAAATAAATGCTTTCATAATGGTGGAGTTCTACAGAAGCTCTATGTGTAGAAAGGATATACATATCTTCCAGAAAAAACAAGCAATCATTTTAGGCAAATTGATTTTTTTTTCTGAAGGAAATTACAAAGTTCAGAAAACAACATAATTTGTCAAAGCACTTGAAAATGATGGTTGCAGCTAAAAATGTTGGGAAGGCAAGGAACATTGACCTATATATACTAATGGAATTGAAGGAAAGGATTACACATCTGAATGCAGTGAAGCAATAAGTAGAAGCATTTAGACTATGAAACTTTTAATTTTGCTTGAGATTGCATTTATCAGCACTATCATCTCACCATTGGTGAAGAATTTACTTTTTTGCTTAGGAATCATGATACCAAATTATCACATGTAATGTTTATATAAATTATCCTTGTCATTGAATATTTCAAATTGAGTTTATATGTCTCTGGAAGTAGAGATCACACTGCAAAGACAGCTAAGTTCTATCCAGTGACAGTCTAATAAGAACCATACAAACCCACACACATGCACATGCACATTCACAAATAAAATTAAAATTCAAATAGAGTAAAACCCTTTTAAGTCTTTATAGCACATTTTTAAAAAAAATCACATGAAACAGAGAAAGAGTAAGTAGGGAATTGTATATAATAAATACCACATATACATATGCATGATAGGATGACATAAATACTTGAAATAAAAAAGCAGGACCATCAAATATCAAACATAAAGCATGATTCAGTAACCCAAGGAGTGATTGAATAAAAGATGAGCATTAAGGTGATATTACTAAGAAGTCAAAGTCTGAAAAACCAGATCTTAAATAATGTGCAAGTTTCTATAATTAGAGTGTCTGTGTAGCTGCAGATTAGTGTGGCTCTTGGATCAAGAAAAGAGCTAATATCATTTTGTCCTTGTGCTGCTGCTGACCAGCTGTGTCATGTTTGAAAAGTCCCTCAGCTTCTCTGAACCTCAATTTCCTTATCTGGAATTTGAGACAATTGAATCCTTTTTAATTCTAAGTTGTAGTAATTATTCTATGCCTGGGCTGTACACCACCTTTGCTTATCTCCTATGTCTAGAATGAGATTTCTCTCATTTTCACTGCTGAAATTCTACTGAATTAAAAGGAACCATGTCCCTAAACATGTTAATTACAAGAGGATTTATCTTATGAAAAATTGTAAAAAAAATTAAGTAGCCAATAAAAAGAAATAAGATAGGTAAATTTAGATTAATAAACTCTGGATTATTATGCAGTCACTAAATTAAAAATTGTAAACAAGTTAAATAATACTTTATAGCCATTAAATTAAAATGTAGAAGAAAAAGTTCAATGTATATCTCAATTGCAAATGCGTAAATAGTATGAATGCATAAACAGAAATTTAAAGGACAAAGAACCAAATATTTAACTTTTGAAGTATTGGGATTTTAGGTGGTTCTTACATTTATTCTGATTTTCATTAATTAGGTTTTAATATTGCTTGTACAATAATGCCAGTGAGGATGGCAATAAATATCATCCATATTTAAGATCTAGCTCAGAAGTCTTCTCCTAAATAAGAATAAATTTTCTCAAATTTTTCTATTGCACACTCTAAGTTTTATAGCATTTATTAAGATTAACTATATTATAGTTGGGTTTTTTCCTAAATTTGTATCCCCCAAAAGATTATAAGCTCTTTGAGGAAAAGAAGATATCATCAATATCTATATTTCATCATAGCACCTAACCCTGCACTTTGTAGATAGTATGTGTTCAATGAAAAAGTATAAGTAGAATAATAGTATATAATATGATGTGTTGAATACTGTGTGTTCAATTCAATTCTGTTAGGCTGTACAGCATAGACTAAATCTGAGTTGAAATTGATTAATTAATCTATTAATTAATATTTATTGAAAGGGGCTTCTTGAGGAGCTTGGAAGACACTGTAAAAATATAAACACAATTTATATAAAACTATATCAAATTAAAACTTTAAATGTGTTAAATCTAACAGTGGAAAAGCTTTGTGGCTAGAGCACAATGAGCAAGGAGCAGAGAGGCAGCACATAAGGTTTGAAGAGACAAGCAGGGCCAGAAGATTCAGGACCTTGGAGGTCTTGGTAGGAAGTCTGGATTTTTATTCTAAATAGCAGGAGAAGCCACTGGAGGATTTAGAGCAGGGAGGTTACACGACCTTATTGGAATTTTTAAAAAGCTATTTTGTTTGCTGTTTGGAGTTGTACTAAAGGGGAGAAGGTTGGGAAAAGGAAAATGAATTGTAAGGTCACAAAGGATTTTAATTGGAGACTGTGGTATAGATTTGGATGCCAGGTGCCTCAGGGATCTTATGATAAGTTAGCTCTCTCCTTATTTTAGATTGTATAAACCACTTACCCTGATCAGAGCTTTCATATTCAGGTAAGGTCCTAAACTATCCAGGTTGCTGTGTTTATTTTTTAAATTAATCTTGAAAATTACTACATTTCTACTAAATCCTTACATAAAATATATCTTAGTATGTCCTGAATTACCTTGTTTCTTAATTTCCTTTCTTTTTTTTCAGCTATGAAATACACTCATCACCTTTAATTTTCTATTTACTAGTTCTTGGGGAAATCACATCTAGTACATTAATTGTTTATTCCAATTTTACAAATAAGAAACTAAAAAAAAAAAATAATTTAATTCACCAAACAGCACAAAGGGGTTGGTACAGACCAGCAAAGTGAATTAATATTTATTTTTCAACTATAATTTATACTATGTAGTATGTAAAACAGTTATATATTTACCCTCATTTAGTCTACATAAAAGCCCTATGAGGTAAAAATTACTTTCCCCAATTTACATATGAAAACAAACACAGTGATTTAACTGATTTTTTCAATATTACTCAGCTGTTATATTTTACAGTAAGGATTTCAATAGAGCTTAGTTTTAATTTTCAAGCTATCCTGCATTCAGAGGTATTTGCTACAAATACTTCCCCCTAATTTGGATTTTAAAAAAATTACAGTTTAAGATTCAGTCTTTTGTACCTTGTACGGACAAAATGCAGGTCCTCGTAAGGGCTCAAAAAGTAATTCTTTGATTTACTCTGAACTTGCAGGGTTGAAAATATTTTACTGCCCAAGCCATAAAGGTGGAAACAAAATGTAAATGCAATTTACTTATACTATATGTGAATGTTTGTGCATATGTTGTATGTGGAAAGTATACTGTTAATAAAATTATATTCTACATTGTTATTTATTAAACTTTGAGAACTAAAATTTAGTTGGTGACTTTTTAATGTCATTGCTTGTTTTAACTGTATATTGGCTCATCATGCATAAAAAAATTGATATTTGGAACAAATTGCTTCTCAACTTTCCTGTGTTTAAATCACCATAAATTACTCGCATTGGCTATTGGTGAAATTAATAATCATATCTGTGGATTTACTATATCTTTTTGGAATTCCAGATTAGGTATCCTCTTAGGATCTATCAGGATTGAAGAACATGTAGTATATGCTCATATTTATTTATTCCTAAATGTATTTGAAAATATACAGATTAGAGAAAATCCATTTGGTATTTATGCTTTCATTTCCCAGTTACATTGATTATTTTTCTTTTTTATATTTTGAAATCGACTGTCTCCTGAAGACTTAGGTACTGACGATATGCTGCCAATTTTCCTACATGCACAGAATCAAATTAGAAGACCTACAAAAACTCCCCAAGCTATAAATGAACATTTGAAATTCCTGAAATGAAATTCTAACGTCTCAATAAATCTGATGTACATGTAGGCCGCCATTCAATGACTTTTGAAGTGATTCTGGGTGTTGTTCATATGATACAATGTTGTTAACAGAGCAATATGGTTTTAAAAGAAACATATCAATGAATCAAATTTAATGCCATCTCCTGTTTTTCTTCTATGACAGAATTTTATGTAGGAGTAATAAAATACTATTCCCATTAAAATATTGCCATTTACTTACAGTTAAACAAAATCTTCCTTCCTTGAAATATCTAATTGCCCAAAAATATATAAAATCATAATTTCTCAATAATGCATAGCATTTTGACTCACTCTTACATGAAAGGTCTATGAATTTTTTTTTCTTGGTCATGGAATTATGATATGTTTGCAATAACTATTACTATGCTACTATCCACGAGCAAATTTGCTCAAGAAGGTTCATAAATTACATCACCAGTCTTGCTAAGATGCTACAATAATTTACACAACTAATATCTTTTAGTTCCATATCCTTTTTTTCCCTGCTTTACCAACCTTTTCACAATATCCCAAGGATTGTTTCAATGGATGACAAATACAGCATTTAAGATGATCTCTCTCTTTCAGTGTATATCTGAAAGCCTTGATGCTTAAAGTTGGCCCAAACACCTACAGATGTGGAGATGTGTTAGAAATGAAGAATCTCAGGCCCATCCCCAAACCCACTGAATCAGACTTTTCATGTTTATGAGCCTCAAGAGATCCACATTTAATATGCACATTAAAGATTCAAAAACATTCTTTTAATACAACCTTTCTCCTAACTCTGAAAAATAAGTGTTCCTTAATTATTTTGGTTCAGTTTGCAGACGTGTTGAACACATGGTCGTTTTCTGATATCAGCTTCACAACAATTGAAGAAAAGCCTCATGCTTTTGATGTAGTGCAGTATCCTGGTTTTTGTGCCCTTTGACCCTAGTCATAATTTTTGGAGACTTTTCTGAGAATTTTGCTTGACACCTATATTCAAAATAGAAAATGTTTTCATCTGAATGCCTTTCCTGTCTTTTTTAAAACAAGTACTATCTTTCAAGATTGAGCTCATGTTCCATAAATAATTATATTTTCTGGGTGCTTTACCTGAGTGACCTAAATTAAACCTATGAAATAGGTGCCAATATTATTGCCATTTTGTGGACAAGGGAACAGAGATTCAGTAATGTGACCATGGTTATACAAAGAGTAAATTATGAACTGCAATTCAAACCCAGACCATGTAACTCCAGAGAACCTAATATTTGTCATAATGTCAGGATACATTGAAAATCTGTTTAGAATTGGCCTTTATGTTTCTGAAGTCACAAGTATTTATTTCCAGGGTACATTCCTTAAATTACTACTTTACATGAGGTTATGACATTATATTACCCCACTCCTAGGTTGCTTTTTCTAAGCATCTATATTTTTCATTTTTTTCTTATACTTTTATCTTTGTATTTCTTTCATGTTTATAAATTGCATACCTCATATAAAGTATACCATAATTTCTTAAGTATTAATAGTTTCAAGATTTTTTACACCAATATATGCTGCCATTTCTTTGTCTTTCACACAAAGATAAACATAGTCATTCATTCACTCAACAATCACTATAGAACATTTATTTATGGTTTTTTGTCAGGCTCTGTACTAGGCAATAGATATAACAAGGGGAAAAGAATTAGCACCTCTGCATTTAGATAGGTTTTGGCCTATTTAAGGAAAAAGACATCACTCAAGTCACCATTATATTGATTAACGTATAAGTACAACATATCATAACTTCATAGACCAGATATAAAGGCTATGGCAGCATTCAGAAGGGGACTTGATGCAATGTGTCCCTGGTCAGAGATGGTATCCCTGAGGAAGTTTGCTTTAGATGAGTTTTGAATGACTGAGCAGGATTTAAATAAGTAAAATTGGAGGGGGAGTTGCATGATGTTTGAGGTTAGGAAAACATCTCAAGCAAAGGTTCTGTGAAGAAAAGGATGGCATAAAGGATGACCTAAGAGAAGGTTTGAAAATGTGCTCAATGCCTCAGTCTAATCAAAATGCCAACATCCACTTCCATATTTCTAAATAGGGTTGGGCACAGGTTTGGGCTGAATTGTGTCCTACCCCACCCCCACCAAAAAAAAAGGTATGTTGAAGCCTCAACCCCCAGTACTTGAGAACATGACATTAATTGGAAATAGATTCTTTGCGGATGTAATTACTTAAGTAAGATAATGTCATACTGGAATAGGATGGGCTCTTAATCCAATATGACTGGTGCCCTTATAAGAAGACAGCCATGTAGAGACCCAGAGAAACAGGGAGAATGCCAGATGATGATGAAGGCAGAGACTGGAGATATGCAGCTGCAAGCAAAGGAACACCAAAGATTGCCAGTAAACCACCAAAAACTAGGAAAAGACAAGGAAGGATTTTCCTACAAGTTTTGCATGGAGCATGGGCCCTGCAAAATCTTGATTCGACTCCTACTCTCCAGAACTGTGAAGCAGTAAATTTCTGTTGTTTTAAGAAACAGTTTTTGATACTTTGTTACTGCATCCCAAAGAAATTCATACAGCACCTTTCAACTATAACCTAGGAAAAAGGTTTTTATTTTATTCTTTTGAACTGTTACCAAGCATAAATCCCCAAATAAGATCTAATATATGAAATTTCTTTTAGAATTTAGTGTCAAGCAGGAAAAGGAAATTTTCTTTTCTGATAATGAGACATTAAACCTGAAAATAATGTACAATTACAGCAGCAGAATAAAATGTGTGATTAGCATTTTTTGCTTCTTCATATGTGTGCATGCATGTGTATATGTACCATTAAATATGAAACAGAAAATATAAATAAATTTATTCAATATATTGTAAACACATCAAATTTCATTGCATAGTGGACATTGCTTGCAATCATTTTCAATTATCAAGTAAACCCCAGTAATTATAAAATCAACCATTTGAAAAACAGCATCATCAGGAACCAAACAATAAAGGAACCAATCACCAAAATACATTTTAATGTTCTCATGCAAAACTGCATGTGCTTTTCAAAATATTACTATTGTTTCTGAGAAACTGATTACAAAATATATCAAAGTGCATCTAACTGTAAGTTCCACTTCTCCTAGAAGAATGTTGCTGGTATAATTTGAGATAACATGGTGGAAAAGAACAATTTCCTGCCACCAATGGTACAGTCCCTTCATTAGAGTAAAACATAATAACAAAACTATAGGATGGGTAATTTTTTAATGAGATTGATTGCATTCAGGTTAAAAGTAGCAACATTATTTACATAGATTATATATACACACACCTGCTTTTTTCTTTTCTACATTAGGCACATGAATTTTAACAAGAGAATAATGCATATCAATATTGTGTCATCATTTTCTGTTAAAAAAAACTATGTGTTATAATTTTTGTTAAATAAGGGAATTTAATGATACATTATTCAATCGAGTACTTAAAAAGATAAATCATAGATCCCAATTTCTCCCCATTCCCTTAAAACTTATACCAACAAAATTTTATATTGATTCACTATGTAATCCAAAATTAAATTATTTATAGAAACAAATTGCACAATTAAAGTGAAGATGTGATCATGCATTTTAAATTATAGTCCATATATAATGGGCTACATGCTTATATTTTGTATATTTTTATAAATAACTTTAAAAATAAAAGATACATTTATTATTCATTCATTGAGTGCCATGCACTAAGCATAAATTTTACATTATCTCATTCTGATTGATATATGGAGTTCAAAATTTCTTTTTTAACTTATTTCAAAGGCAAAGATATGTTTCTAAAATGGCATTTCTCTAAGTAGTTCTATACAATCACACCCAATTTCCTTCTAAATACCTATAGACAGAAAAAAAAATTTAAAAACACAAATCACTGAAAACTAAAACCATCATTAGCCCTACATCCTGTAGCAAATCTCCCCCTACTATTATTTCAATGTTGCTACATTTAAACAAACACAGAGAAGAAAGACTGCAAAGAACTTAATGTTATGCCTCAAGGAAATGGAAAAAGAACAAATTAAGCCCAATGTTAACAGAAGGAAAGAAATAATGAAAATCAGAGCAGAAATATATGAAATAGAGGTTAGAAAAACAATACAAAAGATCAACACACTAAAAGTTGGTCTTTTGAAAAGATAAAGTTGACAAACCTTTAGCTAAGTTAATCAAGAGAAAAAGAGAAAAGATTAAAATAAAATCAGAAATGAAAGAGGAGACATTACAACTGACACCACAGAAATACAAAGGATCATAACAGACTATTGTGAACAATTATACAACAAAAAATTGGATAACCTAGAAGAAATGGATAAATTCCTAGACACATACAACCGGCTAAGACTGAATCGTGAAGAAACAGAAAATCTGAACATGCCAATAACAGGAAAGGGGATTGAAGCAGTAGTAAAAAAAATCTCCCAACAAAGAAAAGCCCAAGACTTGATGGCTTTACTAGTAAATTCTACAACATTTAAAGAACTAATACCAATTCACAACAAAGTATTCAAAAAAAATTGAAGAGGTGGAATATTTTCAAACTCCTTGTTTGAGGTCAACATTGATACCAAAGGCACAGAAGGACATCACAAGAAAAGAAAGCCACATGGATGCAAAAATCCACAACAAAATACTAGCAAACTGAATTCAACACCACATTAAAAGGATCACGCGCCACAATCAAGTGGGATTTATCCTTGGGTTGCAAGGATGATTCATCATATACAAATCAATAAATATAATACACCAAATTTACCAAATGAAGAAGAAAATATCATATGATAATGTCATCAGATGCAGAAAAAGCATTTGACAAAATTCAACATCATTTCATGATAAAAACTCTCAACAAAGTAGGCATAGAAGGAGTGTACCTCAACACAATAACTGTCATATATGACAGACCCATGGCTAACATCATACTCAACAAGGAAAAGTAGCAAGCTTTTCTTCTAAGAACCAAAACAAGACAAGGATGTCCACAATTACCACTTATACTCAACATAGTACTGGATATCCTAGGAAGAGCAATTAGGCAAAAGAAATAAATAAAAGGCATCCAAATTGGATTTGTTTCTGTTCGCAGATGACATGATCTTATACATAGAAAACCCTGAAGATTCTACCAAAAACTGTTAGAACTGATAAACAAATTCAATAAAGTTGCAAGATACAAAATCAACACGCAAAAAATCAGTAACAAATCTCTACACCAACAACAAACTTTCTGAGAAAGAAATTAAGAGAATAATCCCATTTACAATAGCTGCAAAAAACATAAAATACCTAAGAATAAATTTAACCAAGGAGCTGAAAGATTCATAACTGAAAATTATTAAACATTCATGAAAGAAATTGAAGAAGACGCAAATAAATGGAAAGATATCCAATGTGCATGTTTTGGAAGAATTAATATTGTGAAAATGACCATACTACCCAAAGTGATCTACAGATGTAATGCTCTCTCTGTCAAAATTCCAGTATCATCTGTTATAGATATAGAAAAAACAATCCTAAAAGTCACACGGAACCACACACATACACACACACACACAAAAAAAAAAACAAATTACAAAGGCAATTATGAACAAAAAGAACAAAGCTGGAGGTATCACACTACCAGATTTCAAACTAAACTACAAAGTGGCAGTAATTTAACAGCATAGTACTGGCATAAAAACAGACACATTGACCAGTGGAACAGAGTAGAAAGCCGAGAAAAGAAGTCATGCATCTATAGTCAATTAATCTTTGACAAAGGTGGCAGGAATATACAATGGAAAAAGGACAGTCTTTTCAATAAATGGTGTTAGGAAAACTTGATATCCATATGCAAAGGAATGAAATTGGACCCTTATCTCACAATATATACAAAAATTAACTCTAAGTAGATTAAAAACTTAAACATAAGACCCCAAACTGCAAAACTACTTGAAGAAAACATAGGAGAGAAACTAGACAACGTTGGTTTGAGCGACGACTTTTTAGATTTGACCCCAAAACATAAGCAACAAAAACAAAGATAGACAAATAGGATTACATCAAAATAAAAAGCTTCCCCACATCAAAGAAAATAGTTAACATAATGAGGAGACAACCTATAGATTGGGGAAAAAAATATTTGCAAGCCACACATCTGACAAGGGATTAATATCCAAAATATATAAAGAACTCAAACAACTCTATAGAAAGAAAAAAAATAAAGTAAAAATGGGCATGGGAACTGAATGAACATTTTTCAAAAGAAAAAATACACATGGCTAACAGATAACGTGACGAAAATGCTCCACATTGCTAATTATTTAGAAGATGCTAATTAAAACCAAATGAGATATCACTTCATACCTGTTAGAATGGCTACTATTGAAAAGACAAAAGATAAGTGTTGATGAAGATGTGGAGAAAAATTCCTTGGACACTGCTGGTGGGAATGTAAATTAGTACAAACATTGTGGAAAGTAGCATGGAGTTCCCTCAAAAAACTAAAAATAGAATTACCATATGATCCAACAATCCCACTTCTGTTTACCCAAAAGATTTGAAATCAGTATATCAAAGAGATGTCTGCACTCCCATGTTCACTGCAGCACTATGCACAGTAGCCAAGTTATGGAATCAACCTAAAGGTCCACCAAGGAATGAATAGATAAAGAAAATGTGACATATATATATATATATATATATATATATATATATATATATATACACACAATGGAATAATATTAAGACTTTAAAAAGAAAAAAATCCCTGTCATTTGCCACAGGGTGGATGAAATTGAAGATTATACTAAGTGAAATCAACCAAACACAGACAGATGAATGCCACATGTTCTCACTTATATGTAGAATGTAAAACAATTGAACTCACAGAAGCAGAGAGTAGAGTGGTGGTTATCATAGTCCTAGGGCTAGACGGAATGTGGAGATGATAGTCAAAGGGTAAAAAGCCTCAGTTAGACAGGAGGAATAAGTTTAATTTTTTTGAGATTAATTGCATAGTATGATGAATATAAGTAATAATTGAATTCTGTGCATTTTGATATTGCTAAGAGAATAATTTCTAGTGTTTCCACCACAAAAAATGTTAAATATTTAAGGTAATGAATATGTTAATTAGCTTATTTTAATTTTTCCACATTGTATTCAAAATTATAACACCACTTTGTACCCCATAAATACATACAACTAAAATTACTCAATATATAATAAAAATGAAAACCAAACAAAAACCTATCAGGCTTCAGTTCATATAACTTGGGTTCTACTAATGAATTGGAGATGATCTATTAAAAGGGTGTTTTCTCGCTCTAAAAGTCAGAGACTCCTGAAGTTAGTCATAATCTAAAAGCTTTCCAATGGCGATTGAAAGTAAGGAAATATGTTTGAAGAGCACAGAAAAAGCCAAAGCCAGTACAAAAATATGACAGTGGTGACCCAGACGTTTTCAGATAGTATGTGAACATCACTGATGATCCCTGGCTATTTCGGGCAACTGCCTTGTACTCCCAAGCTATTCACTTTCCACTATTTCATCCTAAACAATTATGGTATAAACATGGGATGTGAACCACTTTTTTTGAAATTAAAAGTTGATTAAAAATATATTTAAAACTCAGAACCACATAGATAAAATTTCTCTCTTTGCCTAGAAAAGCCAAAGATTTCTATTAATAACTTTTTGTCATATAGATGCATATATGTATGTCTATAAATACATACACATTATTATTAATTTTGGTCCCCTTTAACCAAAGAAAGATTCCCTTTAAATATCAGTACCTAATTTCCTCGTAAAACTAGTATCCAGATCCTTTGTGTGTACATGAATGTATTTTCAATTATTAAGAAAAATTATTCAGTATTCTAACATCTCACAGTAATATTTTGTGATCCACAACTCCTCTGGTTTGGCTTTCTATACAGTCGTTTTAATACATCAATTACCTTTTATGAAGTTTAGAAAATCAGGGCCTCCATCTTCTTTTATGTGCCCCGCATCATGATATGTTAAAGAAGAGTTCCTGATATTCTGCGCCCATTGGGAATATCTCTTTCACACCATTTGTTACAAAAGACATTCATTTCCATAAAACTAATACCAGATATTGAGGGTATTTTTCTCCACCAGGCAGGCTGTGGGAACCAATCTTGTTTGTGCACTGTAGTTAGGGACCCCTAGCCAATCTGTCGGAATATCTTTCATATGGTTGCAATCCCTTTTGTGTGTACCCTCCACTTTTAAGTCCGCCTTAAATAAATTACTCCTGATTACCTTTAAACATTTACTGCTGCAAAATACTAGGAAACTGTTGATTATTGAACAAAAACTTCACATTAATGATGTGAAAATTTTCTTGTTTGTTTGCTATGCCATAGGCATTTGATTAATGGCCTTTGCTGAATAGTATATTATCTTCGAAGGCCTTTCCAAAGGGTTATGTTAGTATATTCTGCTGATGGTCTGTCTAGGGCCCAGGGAAGATGGGTACAACTCTTTGTAATTTTTAGTACTCCAACCTTAACCTGATAAGTACTTCCTTCACAATAGGAGACCACTGATCCACAATTTTAGTTAAATTAACTTTAGAAATATGTATTTAAAACATATATTTTATTTTGTAAATAAATCTAGATTTTATTTTGCAAAGATCTATGTATGAGAAGGATAAGATTATGCAGGGTTTTAACATTCTTTATATTTTAAAAATTTTATATTTACTGTTAAAATTACATTTTATATAAAAAATACACAAGTGCTATATTACATACTATTTATAGCATGAAGTATGCTTAGTATTTCTAGATAATTTTTCAAATTATGGGGAATAATTGAGTGGTTTAACATAAACAGTTGTCTGTGTGACATGACTCCAGTACACAGCAAAAACCAGAACTGTTATAAAGACAATAAAACTCTTCCCTCTCATGGAATTCAATTTCATACTCCTACACTCAGGAGTGATATTTAAAGAATTTAACAATAAATGTGGTATAACTGATCAGAACAGGCTGTGGCTATAGGATGTTAGAAACCCCCTCCCCCCTCCGACCTGCCATGCATTTTCCCTTTAGTTGTTAGATCTGGGAATACCTAACAGAGGGTCCTAATATGTGTGTCCCTTGGCTAGTACAGCAGAAATGCTCTGAGGATGCGTAGGACAGTGACATCTTAGCCACTGGTATCACTATTTTAACTACTAGTGCAGCTCGCCTGGTAAGGTATGAAGTGAATGTGACCTCTGTGTATGACTCCTGTATCTACTTGGTGGGAAAGTCAATGGTCCACAATGTAGAAAGGAATGTATTTCATTCTTTTTTCCATCAGAAAGGGGCAAAGGAAATATTAATTCCTAGGCTTCCCCACCTGCGTGTGAAGGGAAGAGTTTAACAGAATACTCCCATTTTTTCATTTCTTCAAGGCAGGGCACAGACCTGTATACTCTGATGAATGAGTACTTACCTTCTGGACATTTTAAGACTGACATTTAAGGAAGACTCTGGCCATTTAAGGAAGGGATAAACAATTATAATTCAAGGACTAAGTTCTGTGGCAGGATCATACAGGATATTTGGTGTTCAGGAAGAGACGCTAACCACAAGAGAGCTCTTGAGGCTTTCAGGGAGAAATGTCATTTTAATCTGTCTTTTATTTTCTTGTACCATTTTATTTTATTGTGGCAAATACACATAACATAAAATTTACTCCTTAACCATTCTTACATGTACAGTTCAGTGGTGTTAAATACATTCATTATCTTGTGCAACCATCACTTGCATCCACCTCCATAATTCTTTTTGTCTTGTAAAACTGAAAACTCCATACCCGTTAAACAATAAATCACCATTCTTCCCTCCCCCCAGCCCCTGGCAACCACCATTCTATTTCTGTCTCTATGATTTTGACTACCATAGTACTTCGTATAAGTAGATTCATACAGTATTTATCTTTTCATGACTTGCTTATTTTACTTAGCATAATGTACACAAGTTACATTCATGTTGTAGCACATGTCAGAATTTCCTTTCTTTTGAAGGCTGAATAACTGTATACACACACATGCACACCACATTTTGCTTATCTATTCATCTGTTCGTGGACAATTGTGTTGCTTCCATGTTTTAGCTATTATGAATAATGCTACTATGAACATGGTTATACAAATATCTCTTAGAAACCCTGCTTTCAATTCTTTTAGGTGTATATGCAGAAGTGAAATTGCTGGATCATATGATAATTCTATTATTAATATTTTGAGGAAATGTGATACTGATTTTCCACAATGGCTGTACCATTTTACATTTCAACTAACAGTGCACAAGAATTCTAATTTCTTCACATCCTCACCAATGCTTGTTATTTTCTTTTTCTTTTTTTTTTTTTTGGTACATTATTCATCCTAATGGATGTGAGGTGATAGTTCATTGTAGATTTGATTTGCATTTCCCTAATGCAGCTTTTCATTCATATGCTTATTGGACTGTATATCTTCTTTGGAGAAATGTCTGTTCAAGTCCTTTGCCCATTTTTGAATTGGGTTGTTAGGTTTTTTGTTGTTGAGTTTTAGGAATTCTCTATATATTCAGAATATTAATTCCCTATCAGATATATGATTGAAAATATTTTCCCATTATGTAGGTTGCCTTTTTACTCTCTTGATAGTGATTTTTGATGTGCAAAATTTTTAAATGTCTATGAAGTCCAATTTGTCTATTTTTTCTGTTGTTGCCTTTGATGCATATCTTAGAAACTACTGCCAAATCCAATGTCATAAGCTTTTGCTCTATGTTTTCTTCCGTGTTTTATAGTTTTAGGTCTTACATTTAGGTCTTTGGTCCATTTTGTATATGATATTAGGTTATAGTCCAATTTCATGCTTTCACATGTGGACATCCAGTTTTCCTAGTACCATTTATTGAGAAGACTATTCTTTCCCCCATTGAATGGTCCTTGCATCATTGTCAGAAATCATCTGGCCCTAAGCCTAGTCATAAATGTGATGAGAAAGTAATCTGGCTGGGCAGGGAGTGGTAGTTAGGACAAGAATAAAATCATAGAGTTGAAAATACAATGTCATAGTGTGGTCTGGGAACAAAAAAATAACCAGAAATGCAGGAACATATTATGAAAGGGACCAACTTCTAGGTTGGTGAAGCTAGAAAGATGCATAGGGTCCAGGCAACATAGACCTTTAAAAGTTGTTTGGGAGTTATCCTTAAAGAAATGAGAAAGGTTTGGAGGCAGGTAAGCAAGCAATCACATTTATATTTTAGGAAAATGACACTTCCTGCAGTGACAAAGCTGCACTAGTGGGAAGAAAACTGGAGGCACAGGAACAATTTAAGAGGCCGTAGCAGCAATCTAGGCAAGAGCTGATCTAAGCAATAGGACAGCTCTCACTGGGTAAAGTTTGACTGGTCTCAAGGGGTATGAAGAAGGTAGAATTGATAAGTCTTGATAGTCAGTAGTGAGGTAAGGGAGAAAAAGCAAGGATGACACCCAAAGCTTAGGCCCAGGCAACCATGTAGAGGTTAGATCTACTGCCAGTCTTTATCATAGCTTTTTTTCTAGTCCAGATACCATAGAAAGCTTATAAGAATACTCATAATGTGCCATTTTAGACAAGAGAACTATTAACCAATCACTGTGTTTATCTCAACACAAATATTTTGTTAAATGGAAAAGATCAAACCTCAGTGTTTACTCCCTGAAATATTTTGTATCTGATTGTTGAAATATTTATTACTTTGGAAAATCAATGTTTGCTTTGAATAATAAGACTCATTTCCCCACATCCCAGCAGAGTGTTTGATGCAACAGTAAAAGCAATTGATTGTAGGTGAAAAATATGTAAGTATTCTTTGTGATTTGTGACTTAAACTGCTTATCTAAGCCTTCACAGTTTTCTGCTACTGATAACTAGAGAAGTCTTTCAAGACAAAAATTATGAGGAGAGAAAATAAATCTCATATTTGCCTCTGGAAATAGGAAAGAAAAATATGAAATATTAAAAAGAAACACTAATTTTTGTTTCCACAGGTCTTTATGTGTTATTGGTTTTTGTTTGTATTTTGTTTTGTTTCACTTTGCTTTTTCACCCAAGCACCTAGATGTATTGTCAGATTTCAATATCCCAAATACTAGTAGTGTACTATTGCATGGTTTTATATTATAGTGAGACATGCATACCTCACACACACATACACTTTCACAGTATTTTTTAAATCACTCAGAAAGATCCCCTCTATCTTCTCTGACAATTTTTTCTTATTCTTAGAAACATGAAATGTTACAATGGAAGAGAAGATATTGTAGACACTATACAAAACAAACTATTTCTACATAATCAAGAGCTGTGAAAATAAGAGCTCAAGAACAAACCGAAATCTGTGGCTAATTAGACCTCCAACGAATTTCCAGTGATCTTCTTCTCCCTTAGAAAATTCTATGTAGGATAACCTAATTAAATAATGCTATGAAACCTCAGCTGCAATGCTTCAGACTACTTCTGAGACAAAGAATGGCAACTCATAAATGATGCAGTTAATCACGGTTCTTGACCTCAATATATAGATCAACAGTGCACACAAATTATATCTAATTTTATCGTGTTCCTGGGGGGATTCTTTTCCTCCCTGTCTGAAACCCTCAGTTATAATTCCTCTGATGAACCAATATGTATGTCTCCACGGCTTACATTTGGATCCTGGTTTTAGGCTATATTTCATTCTGTTTTGCAATGACCAATATAGATATGAGTATCTGTGTGTGTGTGTGTATAATGCTATTTCTCTAGGAACCGTGTCTGTAGCTGTGAAACAGAATTCTTGTTGTCTTCTGGAAAATGTTTTTCCCTAGTTTGTAAAGTCAGAATTCAAATATGTTGATGTGGTAATGTTATAAGGCAATTGGCCAAAAGAAAAAAAATCATACAGACAAAAGAATGCAACCTAATTAAATGGTGTCTTCTTGTAAGATTTGTTTAGTCTTAGATTGCAACATAAGCTATTTTCCTTAATACACTTGTAGTAATTGAAGTTCAAGCTATTCAGAAGGAATGACCCAGAGAGAACTTTTTAAGATGTTTCTTAAAGTCCTATATGACCTTGAAAACGCATAGGATCAAAATGCCACAGCCAAACCTCTGATTCAAGATGTATTTTTTCTTAAAAAGGGAAAAGAATTCATTAAATATGTTAAATGCTAGAAAAATCTATGTATTATACAGAGTGAAATGAGTTAACGACTTTAAGGATTAGGAGTTCACTTTAATTATTTTAATTATAATTATTATTTTAAGAAATTACTTAGGGGCTTGCTGTTCTATAATTCTTATTTGACTCCCCAAATACAATTACTAATCCTTTTATTTTTGTTGTTCTCCAGCTAAGAATCTCCAACTTGGACATATATTCATGACTTCTGTCAACAAACAAACATTCTTGAGCATCTATTATGTGTCAGGAACTATGAAAGATGCTATAGTTACAAAGATAAATACAAAGTAATCCTTGTCTATAGGAAGATTTAAACTAAGGAGAAAAAAAGTGTTGTTTGCAAAAGCCTACAGTGTATGATTCTATGAAACTGTTATTGTAAGAGGTATGAATTAGGAATGCATGGTAATTCAAAGATAAAGATACTATTTCATCCTCAAAGGATTAAAGAAGGCAGAAGCCTTAGTGGAAAAGGTCCTGTGAAGGCTTCAGCTGGCCTTCAATAGTGAGTATGTTTGACCATATTGGGATTTGGTAGGGCTGGTACAATCCACATAGACAGGAATCATGAGGGATAGGGGAGTGGGCATGACATGCTTGAAGAAAACTCAGTGGATCAGCTTGACACCAAGCAAGGCCCATGCTGTAGAGTCATAGAAAATAAGGCTAGAAAGGTAGGTCAGAGTCAGAATGAGCTGGGTATTGGATGCCAGGATAATTGCGTGTTTGTTTAATATTGTCAGACGGTATTCTTAAAAACAAGGAATAAAAAAATATATACACTGTGATAACTTTGTAAAATAATAAAAAATATGTTTGTGTGCACAGAGAATGTACTAAAGGGAATCAAAATAAAATTTTTGATTTTTTTAAAGTTTATGTATTTTAACACATCAAAAAGAACATATATTGTATTCATTTATTAAATAAGCAGTTGTAATTATAAAATTAATATACTCACAAAGAAGAAAATTGTATTGCTCTAAACAGAAAAGTAAGTGTGCATGTACGTACTCCTTAATAATCCAATCACCTAAAGATAGTGTTTTAATATTTTATTTTATTTTATCTATTTGTGTGTATACATTAAAAATAATTATAATATTCATTTCTTTGAAGATTGACACTTTCAGTTTAATTATATGGTGAAAATGTCCCAATATCAACCAACATGTATAGATTTTTATTAAATAAAGAGACAAATTAGAAACACCTAAAAAATCTCTAGGTCCAAATAAGTAGTAGATTTAAAATAAACAAGATGCTTTAAAACATATGGCTTTTCTTGCAGAAACAAAAGAGAAAGGCAAGAAACAAAGTGGATTCAATAAATGTTGGATTTCAGTAGTAGGTATACTAAAATTTTAATAAATCCCTATTTTTGGACATGTGTTTTCTTACTATTATAAGTGAACTATGATTAAACTACTAGTGTGATTCATACATTGTACAAATATATCTTATCATTTCCTTTGGAAAAATTCTTAGAAATGCTGGCTCATATGACATATACATTTTTAAAGTTTTGTATATGTTTTGACAAATTCCTGTTCAAAAAGGCTTAACCAATTTATATTCTAATAACCACAACTCTTTATTGACACTTACCATGTCAAGTACATTATATATATTAACACAAATTAGCCTCTCAAGAATCCTTTAAGGTTTATATCATCAACTCCAGTTATAGGAGTAAAACCCAAAGATCACAAGGTTAAGGTTTCTTGCCAAATTTGCAAAGTTAGTAATTAGTAATGCAGGAATTTCAATCCACAGCTTATCTTATTTCCAAAACCAATGATGTCAACCATTTTATGCCTCTAATGCCCACAATGAAGAAGAGTGTCAGTTCCTCTATGTGTTTCCTCTTACTGGCCTTTATCATTCTTTTGAATCTTTGCCAATCTGTAGGGGGAAATGTCATTTCATTCTGATTTGCAGTTCTTTGATAACCAATAAAGGCTGATCATTTATTTTAATGTTTACTGGGCAATTTGCAATTCTACTTTTGCAAACTGCTTATTCATGAATAGGGTGGCTGTCTTGTCCTTATTTGCTTGTAAGAGCTTTAAAGAGTTATGAGTATCAGTGCTCTCACAACTCTTGAGAGTATTTTCTCAATTAAGTTCTTTTTTTTATTGGACTGCTTTTATTTATGTACTTATTTATTTTTGATTTCAAAGTATTATGGGGTTACAAATGTTTTTGTTTACAAGGATCACTTTTGTAATGTTTGAGTCAGGGTTACAAGTATGCGCATCACCCAGATAGTTTTCATTGTAGGTTTTTGCCCATCCCTTCCTCCCTGCTCCCCCTTGATTAATTTCCGTTGAATTATATTTCCCTCTATGCACACGTGTGCTCATCAGTTCCAATTTAATACTGAGAACGTGTGGTGTTTCTTTTTCCATTCTTTAAATACTTAACTTGGGATAATTGTCTCCAGTGCCATCCTTATTATTGCAAAAGGCATTAAGGCATCCTTCTTCATGGGTGGGGAGTATTCCATGGTATACATATACCACATTTTGTTAATCCACTTGTGAATTGATGGGCAATTGGGTTGATTCCACATCTTTGCAATTGTGAAATGTGCTGTAATAAACATTTGAGTGCAGGTGTCTTTTTGATAAAATGACTTCTTTTCCTTTGGGTAAATACCCAGTAGTGGGATTGCTGGATCGAACAGTAGGTCTACTTTTAATTCTTTGAGGAATCTCCCTGCGGTTTTCCATAGAGGATATTGTACTAATTTGCAGTCCTACCAACAGTGTATAAGCATTCCTTTCTGTCTGCATCCATGCCAGCATCTCTTGTTTTTGTATATTTTAATAAAAGCCATTCTAATTAGTTTTTGACCATTATTTTTACTGTACAAATATGTTTAATTTTTTATTCTTTAAACTTTATCAGTCATATATATATATGTTTTTTTCTGGCTCTAGGACATACTCCTGGATGGACATTGTCTTTTGAATTTTATATACACTTTATATTTATGATCTACTTTTAGAAGCATAAGGAGAAAAAAGTTAGTAATAAGTGTGATGGTCTAAGGCTATTAACGTGTTTTCTTTTTAACCTTTGAAACTTTCCTTTGTGCCACATGCTCTTTGCCCTACTCTGTCCTGCCTGAAGAAGATTAGGAATTTTTACAAAAGGAATCAAAGGGAAAGATTCAGCTTTGACATTTAAAAATTTAGAAGCAAGTCAATAATCTTGAGAGCTAGGGTATTGTCATGAGGAAAGATTGTTAAATTCCTTTATCTCTGTTTAGCATAACAATAGCTAGGTTGTGTGGGCTAAACCATAGAGGTCCACACAGGAAAAGCAAATAGGGAAGCCAGGTGTTTTCTGACCCGAGGGAAATTGGAGGAGGAATGAATGAGAAGCAGAGGCCAGAGAAATGACTAGCAGACAGATGACTTGACTACTTTTTCCTGGGTCTTTTTCATGAAAGAGTCATTTATGTTAGGGCAGAAAACAACAGGTAGGTCACTACTCATTTGGAACTCTGAAGAGCGTGGTACCCATGACCCAGCAACAGACTTATTAAAGTAACCTTACTTTACATATACATATACCACATTTTGTTAATCCACTTGTGAATTGATGGGCAATTGGGTTGATTTCACATCTTTGCAATTGTGAAATGTGCTGTAATAAACATTTGAGTGCAGGTGTCTTTTTGATAAAATGACTTCTTTTCCTTTGGGTAAATACCCAGTAGTGGGATTGCTGGATCGAACAGTAGGTCTACTTTTAATTCTTTGAGGAATCTCCCTGCGGTTTTCCATAGAGGATATTGTACTAATTTGCAGTCCTACCAACAGTGTATAAGCATTCCTTTCTGTCTGCATCCATGCCAGCATTTCACTTCAATTTTCACTTTAGCTTAGTTATATGGGAAGGGGTGAATGGCCAATCAACATTTTTGTTTTATTAACAAAAATGAACCTTGGTGGTTCATCACTGTCCAGCAAAGGGTAGCGTTTGAGTTTTATGTCTCTAGAAAGACCCTTATTTCTTTGATTATAGAACCAGAAGCACGTGAAAGGCTTACTAGTGTCCCTATGGTAGTACAATCTGACTGTGATCAATGACAATCACATTCAGATCTCAGATGAGTTTATTACATGAACACATCCTTAGGTAAAACCAGGCTCATTAGGGACTGTTTCTAGAACTGAGGGTAGAACAACGGTTAATAGACCACAAACTTAAGCATCAGAGGCCAGGGACATCTAAAGATAAAATAGACATAGGGATCATAGGATGCATCTTGCAAGCATCAGATGCTAGACAGTGCACAGCCCAGGGCTGCCATGGGCCTGGTCCTCCCAACACAGCAATCCCTACTACTAGATGCTTGTCTTATCATGAGAATCAATGAGAAGTGTTGAAAGAAAAACGTTAGGCAAATTAGATTTAACAGAGTTTAATTGAGCAAAGAACAGTTCATGAATGGGGCAGCCCTCAGAACGAGAATAGGGTCAGAGTGATTCCAGGGCTGCCACATTGTTGGATAACATTTATGGACAGAAGAAGAACAGTGACATACAAAGAAAGGAAGTGAGGTACAGAAACAGTTGGATTGGTTACAGCTGGCCTTATTTGAACTTGGTTTGTATAGTGGGTGGCCTGTGGTTGACAAATTTGGCTATAGTGATTGGCTCACACACAGCTACTTGTTACAAGGATAGGTTACAGTGTGTGTACACATCAAGTTAGGTTACAGGTCACTATGTATGGAGAAACCTTTAGGCCAAACTTGAAATATGTACAAAGGCAGCTTTAGGCCAAGCTTAATTTAACAGAGGCTATCTGAGAAACAGTTGATAATATGATCAGTCCAGGTTTCAAGCTAGATAGGAAGTTTAGTTGAGTTTTCTCCTACCAACCAGTAGGTGGCTTCTCATGAAAGAGACCAGATAAGCCAATGACAAATAAAAGGGACAGATAAATTTTTCCTTGTATCCAAGTTACAGGGAGTTCAGATGCAATTCAAATAAGTAACTTTCTAAAACTCATCAGAATGCAGAAAGAGGTTTTGAGAAAAATAGTTAAGAAAGTATTTGTGTGTGTGTGTGTGCTTCTAAAGATAAAGCAGTAATTCAGGACTTTCAATTTTCACTTTAGCTTAGTTATATGGGAAGGGGTGAATGGCCAATCAACATTTTTGTTTTATTAACATACTTCACCTCATAAAACAGTCAGGCACAGAAAAAAAGAGAAGAGCTTTTACTACTCAACTAGTATGAATCATTACTAATTTTGGTTGCTGTTATAGGAACCTTTCAAAGGCCAAAATCATAATGAATGATGAGGGGGGAAGATCTGTGCATTCCTATTCATACATAATACACAAATTAAAAAATAAAAAACACAGTAGATTTTCTTTTAAATTAATCTTTCTCTGTAACTTAGGTCTTTCACTGAAGAAAAATAAGATTCAATATATGGGTAAGAAATATAATATGCAGATGTATTTCAACACACAGAATATGAATTGTGTGCATTTGTTTTGCATATACATAAGAATCTTTATTGAACAAAATACCTGGAAGTGATTCTGATATTAGTATCTTTTTTTCATTATTTTGTGTTCTTGTTCTTAAATTTCAAAAGAATTCAATATTTAGTCTTTCGCCACTGGACTGTGAAGATAAAAAGAGAGAAAAATTGAAATCAGGGGAAAAAAGTTTATGGGTAGATGGTCTATGATTTTTTATTTTTTTGGTGTACCTCCTATAATTCTATGAAGAAAATGCCTGCATTATTGCTTTCTATGAAATAATATGGACCAATAAGATGGGTCAAGTACACCCAATATACTTACCGGGTAATGCAAACAGTCTCATTAATTTATTTTAGGAATGTTCTTCTGATCATTCTGGTTTCATCTGCCAACTTTCTAGGCCAGTCTAAGTGACTCACAAGGTGAGGTACTCTTATCTCTGCCACCACAAGCTTCACATTGGGACTCAAAACACATAGGAGCAATAATGTGGGGTCCAACTAACTCCAGTTGTTTCAAGATTACTTTTTACAGACTAGGGGTAATAGCTTGACCTTTTTATTCAATTTAATGGTAGTAATTTTATATCCTTTGCTGTATTCTAACAAGTCCTAGAGGACAGCATTGCCTGTGAACCTGAATAGCTTTTTAGAAGTGAAAGGGAAAGTAACAAGGCTTATCAACCCTGCAGGCAACAATGCAAACTTCAAGAAGATTTAACCATTGAAAGGATGATTCACTGGTGGTCTCATATAAAAGGTTCTTTCAACAACTAAAACAGAAAGGTTTCAAAGGTCAATAGCTTACTTTTGATGCGACCAAACCACAGCTTAAATGACTCCTCCTTTTGATTTTGCCAGGTTTTCCCTAATTTTTTCTTTTATTCTTGAAGAGATGGTGGAAAAAAAGAATATTAAAAATAAAGACTGGCCTGTATAATACCAATGCTATATTTCAAATATGGTAGCATTGAAATAAATGAAAATTTTGTATTCAGTACTTGCCCAATTCAGATATCAGAACCAATTTTTCTGCTCTTAATTTCTTTCTATAATCCACTGTACTGTGCAGATATCCAGGCAGTACTGCATTTTCTTCCACAGTCATTATAAAGTATGCATTCAATAGACAGTTTTTATCTCAAGCTTATCTAATTTATTCGGTTAAGTGATGTTAATTCTGAATTACCACTCTAAGTAGGTAAAGTAGTATTCATTTTAAAAGTAATAAAAGGGATCATGATGACATCTTTCCATGAAAAAAAAGTAATAAAAAGGAAACTCTATTAGATATTTAGGCATAAATAGACACTTAAACAATGAATGAAGTATTACTTAATGTAGTTGCTCTTAAGTAATTATAATTTTAGCACAATATGCATGCCAATCACACACAAATTTGATCGGCCATCCAAATGTTCATTTATTAACTAATTTACATTCTTGAAAAAGGTTGCCAACTACTATATGTCAAAGTGTAGCTCTCCATACTATAAAATGCAAAATTAGCCAGTTCTTTGTAGAATTTTATTTTAGTTTATTTTTTATTTCAGAATATTATGGGGGGTACAACACTTTGGTTATATATGTTGCCAATGCACTGCCCAAGTCAGAGCTACAATCATGGACATCCCCCAAACTGTGCACCCTGCACCCATTAGGTGAGCATTTTCCCCTCTAATCCACCCCGTCCCACCTGCCTGACCCCTGACGAATATTATCCCCATGTGTGACATAGGTATTAATCAGTTAGTACCAATTTGATGGTGAGTACCAGTGGTGCTTGTTTTTCCATTCTTGTGATATTTTGCTTTGAAGAACGGGCTCTAGCTCCAATCAGGATAATACCAGATGTGTTAATTCACCGTTATTTTTTATTGCTGAGTAATATTCCATGGTATACATATACCACATTTTATTAATCCACTCGTGTATTGATGGGCACCCGAGTTGCTTCTACATCTTTGCAATTGTGAATTGTGCTGCTATAAACATTTGAGTGCAGTTGTCTTTATTATAGAATGTCTTTTTTTCCTTTGGATAAATACCCAGTAGTGGGATTGCTGGATCAAATGGTAGTCCTGCTTTTGGTTCTTTGAGGTATCTCCATATTACTTTCCATAGAGGTTGTACTAATTTGCAGTCCCTATCTGCAAACAGGAGTGTTCCTATCTGTCCACATCCCCACCAACCTTTGTTGTTTTGGGACTTTTTGATATAAGCCAATGTCATTGGAATTAAGTGATATCTCATTGTGGTTTTGATTTGCATTTCCCTGATGATTAGAGAAGTTGAGCAATTTTTTATATGTTTGCTGGCCATTATTCTGTCTTCTTTTAAAAAGTTTCTGTTGATTTTAGGTTGTTTAATTATATCGTTTCCATAATCATTAAAAGACCACTGTTGCTACTTTTCTTCTGCAAATAGTTGTTACTACAAATCAGCATAACTTTATAATTTTATAAAAAATGGTAGAAAGCATAAATTAATACAGTTATTAGCTCTTAAAAAGAGACACAATTTTATTGTAATGTGGTAAAGTTCTATTGATTTTGCTATTTTTGAGAAGCTGGGAACAGAATGCATTTAGTGAGAAAATAGTTATTTTTTTCTTTTTTTTAGGAGACTATTTTGATAGCTCCTGAAGGAGCTCAGAGAATTTCACCCAAAAATATAATGTCTTGGTATAAAGAGTGTTTTGAACTAAAGGCCCTTAGAGATCAACAGGCATTGGAGGGGGCTTTTCCTCTTTCTTCATAATAAAACAGACCCATCAAAAAGAACAATTGACTTCCCTTCCCCTCCCTGTTATCTCAATATATTGCAGGAAAGAAGATGACTGCAACCAGACCTGGCCAAATCATTTCAAATATAATGCCTGTCTCTCAAGTTGATTTAATTTCCAAAGAGAATCATTTACAAGTCAATCTGTTTCCCCTCATCAATTTATTCTCCCAAGTATCTATTCATCCTCTCTAGTAACCACTTGTTGCCACTCAAAAGAATTACCTATATTCCTCATCTCCCCATCCCCTCTAAAATGAGGGTATATAAACTTCTGGACCTGATTGGGATATTAAGCAATCACTCTGTGATTCTCCCGGTGCACACAGTAAATAAATCTCTTTCTCTTATTAATCTGCCTTATTGTGAGGTGATATTTAAGCAAACCTTTCAGGGTCAAGGAGAAGTCTCCCCTCACCCCCACACGCCTCATGGGTGAGAGAGAAGCAGAGACCTTGAGGGGCAAGGGACGTAGGTTAGCACAAAGCAAGAACAAAAAAGATGGCAGAACTTTCTTTCATAAGGAACAAACAGAGGATTGGAAAAAAGTGGAGAGAAAGGAAAGAACAGAAGGGAACAACAGGGTGAAAATCTGGGGCCCTGTGTATATCCCACCATCTTCCAGAAACCTTATGTAAAGTTTTCAATATATGTAAATGCCTTGTGTATGTAGCTTATTTGATGGGACTTGAGGAAAAGCTGAAGTCTTGACAGTATTAAGCTAATGCAGGGGAAACATGAAACAAATGGCATTAAGATCCCTAAACTAAGGTATTTCAAATTAGTTCTGAACCCGATGTCCAGGTCAGATGTGAGCTAAATCCTCATTGCCTTCACACAGACACACACACATGCAGGGAGGGGAGTGTGGGAGGGAGGAAGGGAAAGAGAGAGAGAAAGCAAGAAGGAGGACAAGGAAGAAGAGGAGAAAAAGAATAAAGAGAAGAAAGAAGAAAAGAGGAGAAAGAGGAGGAGGAGAAAGACAGAAAACATGGAAAAACATTATATTAATACTTCCAAAAGACATAAATAATGGTTCAAGCAAGCTTACCCAGATCTTAAAAGGCAAAGAACTACCAAGCTGACATCTAAGCTGCAATGATTTAAACAAATTAATTAAAATGTATGACCAAGATTCAGTGAAATTTCAATCAAAATGCCAGCAAGTTATTGTGTGTATATCAATAAACTGATTGTAATATTTATATGGAAAAGTAAAATACCCAAAATAGTCAACACAACATTGAAGAAGAACAGTTACAGGACTGATACTACCTGGCTTCAAGACCTACTGTACATCTACAGTAGTTAAGAGTGTAGCATTGTTAAAAAAAAAAAAGACAAATAGATCAATGGCACAGAATGGAAAATGTAGAAATAGATCCACATAAATATAGTCACTGATCTTTGACAAAGGAACAAAAGCAGTGCAATGGAGAAAAGATAGTCTTTTCAACGAATCATGCCTGAGCAACTGGACATCCACATGCAGAAAAGGAGTCTAGATACAGACCTCATACACTTCACAAAAATTAGCTCAAAATAGATCACAGACATAAATGTAAAATTCAAAGCTATAAAACTGTAAAACTCCAAGAAGATAACCTAGGAGAAAATCTAGAAAATTTGGGTTTGGCAATAACATTGTTTTTTTATTTTAAACGGTTTTTATTTGTTTGTTTTTTAAAATCAACCTTGGGAAGTGACTTTTTTTTTTATTTCAGAACATTATGGGGGTACAAATACTTTGGTTATATATATTGCCTATGTACTGCCCAAGTCAGAGCTACAATCATGAACATCTCCCAGACAGTGCGCCCTGCATCCAATAAGTGTGAGTTTTCCCATCTAATCCACCCCCCTCCCACCTGCCCTACCCTGATGAATATTATTTCCATGTGTGCACATAAGTATTGATCAGTTAGTACCAATTTGATGGTGAGTACCAGTGGTGCTTGTTTTTCCATTCTTGTGATACTTTGCTTCGAAGAATGGGCTCTAGCTCCATACAGGATAATACCAGATGTGTTAATTCACGGTTGTTTTTTATTGCTGAGTAATACTCCATGGTATACATATACCAGATTTTATTAATCCGCTCATGTATTGATGGGCACTTGGGTTGTTTCCACATCTTTGCAATTCTGAATTGTGCTGCTATAAACATTTGCATGCAGATGTCTTTATTATAGAATGTCTTTTCCTTTGGGTAAATCCCCAGTAGTGGGATTACTGGCAATAACATTTTAAATATAACACCAAAGACATAATTCATGAAAGAAACAATTGATAAATGGGGCTTCATTAAAATTAAAATCTTCTGCTCTGCAAAAGAAATTGTCCGTGGAAAGAGAAAACAAGTCATGGACTGGGAGAAAACATTTGCAAATGACTCATCTAATAAAGGATTGTTATCCAAAATTTACAAAGACCTTTTAAAATTCAACAATAATAATACAAAAAAAAAATTAAAAAAATAGGCCAAAGGTCTTAACAGACACCTCACCAACACTATAGAGATGGTAAATAAGCATGTGAAAATATGCTTATTTGCCATCATGTGTCATCAGAAGAATACAAATTAAAATGACAAGGAGATATCACTCCATACCTAATAGAATGGCCAAAAATTCAGAACCTTAGCAACACCAAATACTGGCAAGGATATGGAGCAACAGGAATTCTTATTCATTATTGGTGGGAATGCAAAATGGTACAGCCACTTTGGAAGACAGTTTAAGAGTTTCTTACAAAACCGAACATACTTTTACCATATGATCTATCAATCATGCTTCTTACTATTTACCCAAAAATGTTGCAAACTTATGTCTACACAAAAACTTGCACATGGATGTTTATAGCAGTTTTATTCATAATTAACAAAACATGGAAGTGCCCAAGATGTCCTTCAGTTAGTGAATGGATAAATAAACTGGTACTTCCAGACAATGGAATATTATATATTGCTAAAGGAAATGAGTATCAAGCCATGAAAAGGCATTGAGAAAAATTAAATGAATATTGCTAAGACTGAAAGAAGACAGTTTGAAAAAGCTACATATTGTATGATTCCAATTATATGGCATAATGGAAAAAGCAAAACTGTGGAAATAGTAACAAAAAAAAAATAGTGGTTACCAGAGAGGGATGTATAGGAGGAGCACAGATGATTTTTAGGGCAGTAAAACTACCACAATGGTGGCTACCCATCATTATAAGTTTGTCAAAACACATACATTGTACAACATCAATAGTGAATCTTAATGTATA
This sequence comes from Daubentonia madagascariensis, assembly GCA_023783475.1. NCBI lineage: Eukaryota > Metazoa > Chordata > Mammalia > Primates > Daubentoniidae > Daubentonia > Daubentonia madagascariensis. The sequence continues at coordinate 41,688,481 of JAKFHU010002080.1, read as the reverse complement.
CTATGGATTTGGGGTGGTAATGATGTGTCAGTGTAGGTTCATCAACTGTAACAAATGTACCACTCTGGTGGGAGATGTTGATAGGGAGGATGTTGCATGTTAGGGGGCAAGGAAAGGGAAATCTCTGTATCTTTCTCTCAATTTACTATGAACCTAAAACTTCCCTAAAAATAAATTCTAACAAAAAACTAAAATAAATGAAAAAATTTAAAAAATGTATGAACAAGTTCATTCAAGTAGAGATTCTGACAGAAATTTTAAATGAATAGATAAAAAATATGTACTTAAGAACATATTTTCTTATGAACATATATTCTTAAGCTCTTAAATTCTTAAGAACATACATTTTCTTAAATAAATTTATTCATAAAATTCTTTTATATATGAGTGTTTGATCTCCTTTCCTTATCTGTTCCATTAGAAAATAATTTCTCCTGAAATTAAGATAAATTATAATTCTCAATACTTATATTTCTAAAGTAAGAATATGCTACTATTTATTTAATTCAGCAGTATGTATCTCATGTTGTTGAATCTATACATAGACCACTTTAATATAAAGTAAACAATAATGTATATTATGTATTTGGGGACATTGCTTAAAGGTTATAAACAGAGTGAAACATGGGATTATAGAGTAGCCATATAGACACATGTTTTTAGCAAATATTTAGGAACTGAATAACGTCAAGATTTCATGCAGAATTTAAGGCACTATGTACCGATTTTTAAATTGTAGTATATAGAAGTACGCTTTTAAAATGTGATAAAGAGTATGTTCCCTTCCATTAAAGTAGTTTGTAACATAATTGGGTTTGTGACTGGGTTTGGAAGGGCTCAGAAATAAGCACAGTGAATAAAAATTACAAAAAAAGAAAAAGAAAGAGAAGAAAGAAAGAAAGAAAGGAGGAAAGAGAGAGAAAGAAAATAAAATCAAGGTTAAAACAAAATATGGACACAAATGTTATATAAAGGATTTGTTCGAATCATAAATAATATTTAAACATTTATCCACATATAAATAATACATTAGCCCCCAAGATGAACAAATAAAATACAAAAATACGAACTGCCTGACAAAAGTAACTCAAAAGTGACTGACTCTCTGGTACAATCTTTCCAGTAGAAGTTAAACAAATGAGGGAACTTAAGGAAAACAGTGTAAGGAAAAATAGGGCCAAGAGACTACTTGGGATTCAAGAGATGGTGCCTGGAAGAAGGGAGTTGAAGGAGCTGGGATCAAAAAAGGTGACTTTATGAAGTGTATAGAGAACGGAGCCATGGAGGAGAACCGGGGTCAGAGGAGAGGGAGAGGAAGAAACTGGTCTGAGCGAGGCTGGAGTTCAGAGGCCTGAAGAAGAGGACTCTGGGAAAGCAGGCATCCCTTCCCTCAGGCGTCCTATCACACCCTGAATCTATCCCACTCTGCGGGTCAGTGTTCAAATGGGCATAATTGATGTTGATATCAGTATTACAAGACTTGGAATGACATAGGAAACAAGTACAATGGATAGTTTTAGAAGGTGTATTTGAATGCTTTCATACTTCAGTATCTCACTTTGTAAAATAGAGGTGATAATGAAACAGTGAGACTCAAATGTTTTTACAAAGGCAAAGAAATAAAACTGCGATAAAGGTTCTTATGTAAATCTCAAATTTATATAAGACTCAAAAGAGTCTTTCTTGAAATGCCTATTTGTATGTATGGCTCTGGCTGGAAAAAAAATTATTTCTAGACTTCTTATTGTCAGTTAGGGAAACAACATCATAAATTACTAAAATGAAAAACCACATAATTTATCTTATTGTTATATTTCATGTTTTTATAATGTCAACCAGTGCACAAAATTTCAGTACATATATAGACATGTGGTATAGGCAATACATATTTCACTTCAGACCTTCACAGTATTTACAATATGGATGCACAATAAAAGCCATGCATAACTATTTTAGATTATTTACAAACTATTGATTCTGAATACAGATTTGCTAAAATTTCTAATCCCATGTTTATTTCCCAGACTGTCCAGAGCCTTTCTTGCAGATATGTGCAAAGGTAACACGAAGTGTCTTTAAAAATCTTTATCTAAGCAAATCATAATGAGCAACATAAATTTTCTGATCCCTATAAAAGGTCATATTAGGGATTCTAAACCTAGGTATAATTTTGTGTTTGGAGAACACCAAGGTGCCCTTCATAGCTTATCTAGTTGTTACTGAAACTGAAAAAAAAAAATGAAAGTTTTCTTTGATTTTTTTTTTGAGTGTGAATTCACTTGAAATCTGCAGGGTCTGGTGTTTTTAATTCTTTCACTTCTCTTAAATAAGCCTTCCCAAAATGCTGAAAAAGGCAAAATCATAAGTTCAAAATAAATATATTTTTATTATACAAAAAAGTTCAAAACTTCTTTTTAACTTGTATTAATTTTAATTGACTTAAAACCAGTTGAAGAACTGCAACTGGCTTGAATCTAGTCTCCATCCCTGAGTTCTCCCAACCTTTTCTTTCCCCTCCCCGCTCTTCTGCAGACACATTAAACATATACATGAGTGTGTATGTTGGGCATGAAGAATAACTATTTACTCAATGAAAAAAAAATACTCAATTTTAATTCTTTTGTCCTTTCAGTGGACACTAAGTGCATGTCTATCTGTGTTTAGCACTATGTTAAACATAAAATAAAGTGAAAGAAAGAAATGTTCATAACTAAATCATATAATGAGGATATGACAGGTGCAAAGAAAGCAGAGCATCTGAACCTACGTGGAGGGTGGGGTAAGGAAAGGGAGAGGCTGAGGGGGCTACCATCAGGGTTTCTTAGAGAAAGTGACTTCCAAACTGAGAGCTAAATGATAAATATGAGTTAGCCACATAAAGAAAAGAGATTTTCAGGTAGGAGGAAGAGCAGGGGATGCTCAGAAACCAAGAAAGAATATGGCTTATTCAATGAATAAAAAACATCAATATGATTGGAAGATAGAACACAAAGGAAGATAGGAACGGGGCAAGAGACAGAAAGGAGAAGTAGTCAAGGGCCAGATGTGACAGGCTTTAATTTCATCTGAATGGTGATATAGGTTCATTAAAAGGTTTAAATAAGAGGTTTAATGTAATAAGATATTTTTTTTAAAGATTATGATGGCTTCTTTGAGGAATATATACAGGTGAGGGTAGTGCTTTGCATCAGTGAAAGCAAGGCTGTTGCAGTAATGCAGGTAAGAGTGCATGATGCTTGTCCTGAGCTCATGGTACTAAAGGTGAAAGGAAGTGAACAGATCCAATAGTTATCTAGGAGCTAGAATTAACAAGAAATAGTGAGCTTCTGTGTATGAGTATTAGGGGTAAATGTGGTTGGTAAGGGAGAGCATGAAGTGCAGGATAACTGTCAAAATTTTGATGTGAGTAACTATATGGATATTGGTCTCATTCTTTGAGAGTAAACATTGAGATGACAATAAGGGGGTGAGAGAGGACAGAGAGAGAGAGAGATCAGGGATATGAGATGGTGAGTTTAATTTTGGAAATATTGGCTTTGAGGGCCCAGCAAAGTTCTCAAGTAGAAGTGTTGAAAAGGTAGGTAGGCATTTGGGACAAGAGGTAGGAAAGTGGTTATAGTAGGACATCAGCTCATGGGGGATAACTGCAGACTTGAGAGTAGACAAAGTCACCTAGGCAGTGTAAAGTGATGTGAGAGCCAGGTACGGAAGGCTGAGGAACACCAACATTTAAGGATTATGTAGAGAGGTGGGGGAAAAAAAAAAATCAGTGGTTTTGTGGAATCAAAGTGAGAGCATGCTTTCAGAAGAAAAGTTAATAATTAGAATTGTCCTTTGGAATTACTAATGAGGAGGTCACTAGCACCAAATAAAATGCTTGTAATAACTGCAGTGGGGAAATGCTTAGCAGCAGGGATGGAGAGAGTTGAGAAAGATCAAGAATGACGAGAAGAGTCATGCCATCACTAGCGCCTACACCAGTGACTTGCAAAGTCGGGCCCCCTCCTAGGGAGTACTGGCAATGCCCAAAACATGAGGAAGTTGGAGAAAAGTATAGGAAGAAGTGTTTGCAGGAAAGAAATTCAATAGGTGACAAGTAGTAGTTAGGCAGGGCCTTTGCTTTCCTCGCTTGCAGTGACGCTCATGGTTGTCATTACTTACAGTGGGGCCACACTCTTTCAGTTGTCTTATGTCATGTTCTAGGCAATTTGAAACTCAGAGAAAGAGATTGGGTATGGTGATTACCATAATAGCATGATTGGTGTACACCCACGTGCATCTTAGAACTACCTCTCAGGACTTTATCTTAGGACAACCTTCCATTCTAAGTAAGGTGAAAACTAGTGTAAATAAAATATATGAAATGGAGACTCAAGTCTCCACAAGGCACATAACTTCACATTTCAGGGAAGTCTTGGTAGATATTATACAACACTCGCAGAGACCAAGGTCGGTACACTTGGATGCCAATAACAACGTTACCACTGCCTATCTGAGAGAGGTAAGGGGAATAATTGGCAGCTTGTAATTCGGGTCCCATATGCATCACAGAGAAAGCCTCCAGTTAGAACACAAAGAACCTACTCTAGCAAAACAGACAGCAAAGCAGCCGCTGCTATTTGGAATAATTGGGTGCAGCAGTCTATCTCCTATAAATATCTGTGTTAGAATGTGTGGAAGCTGAGGGAGGAGATATTTTTACACAGATGGGGTGTAGATGGAGGGTGTCTTCCAAATGTGTAACTCACACCATGCAAAATATAATAGTTCACACAGTGAAAGATTCGTCCAATTTTCTGTGTAAATTGCTCCAGCTTGGTCATTTCACATAGAATCTGGCTTAATGATGACTCGTAATGCCACCTTGTGTTTCTATATCCACAGGGTGCATCGTACCTAATTTTCTATGGCTAATTTTATTTTTTTGGTTGACAGTTATATTATATCACACTGCACTATTTTAGTTTTTTGTAGAAAATAAAACTAAGAGCATAACAACCAAAAGCCCTGCTTTAATTTTTAAAAATATATGAAGGTTATTATATTAAGCAAAGAAGAATAGTTACAAATAAATTCAAGTCTGTTTCTTCTGATAATGTGAATTGTTCATTTTAACTTCAGTTTCAGTCATCAGCAAGCTTTTCTCAAAGCTATCTTTGTGAGCTGTTACATTTTTGAAAGGGTTACAGGTCTTACACAGCTGACTCCAGGCTGCTAAAAAGCTCTGGAAAACAGAGTTAGATACTGTTCTAAATTACTTGACCAGAAGGGAGATTTTATAGCAGAGCTATACTTAGCACCATGGACAGCACATTCCAGAGAACTAGAATAATCTACACTTTTTCAGGGAACAGTCATCACATCTGGAAAGAGCTTAGAATGGCATTTGCAGCCCCTCCAGGACCTTGTCCTTCATCTGGAAATATGACATGCTTTACAAGAAATGAAAAAGAAACAAATATTATTTTATCCACAGAACTATGTTGTTAACAGCATAGCAAGCCTCATTGTCCTCCTTATTTAACTTTTATATGACAGAACTCATCAAAACCTGAGGAAAGGAACCACTACTCAATAAATGGTGCTGGGAAAATTGTATAGCTACATGCAGAAGAATGAAACTATCCAGTTTCATTCTCTCTCACCACATACAAAAATTAATTCAAGATGGATTAAAAACTTAAACGTAAGACCTGAAACCATAAAAATTCTGGAAGAAAATGTAGGAAAAACTCTTCTAGACATTGGTCTACCAGGGGTGGGGAACCTGTGGCCCCCACCCCTGATTTCAAGATTGTTCTACTTTAAGCATCAAAGGAGGTAAGAAAAGCTTCATCTTTCTCTGCTGCACTTCTTTTAATAAAAGATTTGTTCTGTAAAATTTGGATTCAGTCAAAAGGTTGCACTTAAGGACTACTAGCAGGCCACATTTGGCCTTAAGGCTGCAGGTTCCTCACCCCAAGTAGGCAAAGAATTTACAAATAAGATCCCAAGAGCAAAAACAGTAACAACAAAAATAAATAAATGAGACTTAACTAAACTAAAAGTTTCTGCATAGCAAAGAAAATAATCAACAACTAGACAACTCATGGAGAATATTCACAAACTATACATTGGACAAAGGGTTAATAACCAGAATCTACAAAGAACTCAAACAAGTAAGTAAGAAAAAAGTTAAATAACCCAACCAAAAAGCCAGCAAAAGATATGAAGAGATTTTTCTCAAAAGAAGATAGACAAATGGCCAAGAAACATATGAAAAAATGCTTACCATCACTAATCATCAAGGACATACAAATTAAAATCACAATAAGATACCATCTTACCCCTGTCAGAATTGCAGTTATTAAAAAGTCAAAAAACAATAGATGTTGGCACAAATGTGGTGAAAAGGAAATGCTTATACACTGTTGGTGGGAATGTAAACTAGTACAACCACTATGGAAAGCAGTATGGAGATTCCTCATAGAACTAAAAGTAGATCTACCATTCGATCCAGCAATCCCACTACTGGGTATCTACCCAAAGGAAAATAAGTCATTTTATGAAAAGAACACCTGAAATTGAATGTTTGAATGTTTATCACAGCACAATTCACAATTGCAAAGATATGGAATCAACCTAAGTGCCCATCAACTCCTAAGTGGATAAAGAAAATGTGGTGTATATACACCATGAAGTACTACTCAGACATAAAAAGGAATGAAGTAATGTCTTTTGCAGCAACTTGGATGGAACTGGAGCCCATTATCCTAAGTGAAGTATCTCAGAAATGGAAAAACAAATACCACATGTTCTCACTTATAAGTGGGAGCTAAATGAGAGAGATCTGTGATCATAAAGTGGTGGGATATTGAAAACTAAGAAGGGTAGAGGGAGGGAGGGGGTGAGGGATAAAAATGTACCTATCAAGTACAATGTACACTATTCTGATGAAGGGTACACTGAAAACCCTGACTTCAACATGATACAATTCACCCATGTAACAAAAAACACTTATATCCCATAAGTTTTTTGGAATTAAAAAGAAAAGAAAAGAAAAACCTGAAAGGAACTAATAACCACAAAGGCAAACCAGATTCAGAAGGTAAAATCGTTCTAGGCTATTTTCACTATGTCAGCTTGGGTGAATTCCTCTGTACTCCAGGAAAATTCAAGGACAAAGCGTTTGGAAGATAATTGCAGAAGAAGGGACCTATGGAAATATGGAAAGATTTTATTAAGATACAAAAGTACTGAAGGGCCGGGCATGGTGGTTCACAGCTGTAATCCTAGCACTCTGGGAGGCCTAGGCGGGAGGATCACTTGAGCTCAGGAGTTCGAGACCAGCCTGAGCAAGAGTGAGACCCCATCTCTACAAAAAATAGAAAAATTAGCCCAGCGTGGGGGCACGTTCCTGTAGCCCCAGCTACTCGGGAGGCTAAGGCAGGAGGATTGCTTGAGCCCAGGAGTTTGAGGTTGCAGTGAGCTATGATGACACCACTGCACTGTTATCTGGGGCAACAGAGTGAGACTGTGTCTCAATATTAAAAAAAAAAAAAAAAAAAGGTATTGAAGCTTTGTGATATGATGGAAAAGATACTGGACTCAGACTCAAGATTCCTAAGAAACAAGAAATCAGGTCTTTGTTTATGTAACCTCTGGGAAGTCATTTAATCTACAAGATTTTTATTTCTTCATGTATGAAGATAAAAGCTCTAGACTAAATGATAATGACAGTATTACATAATTTTCAAAAGGATTTCCTATACATTATTTTGTGATTCAATATTCACATAATTTTTAGTGTGTGGTTTGTGATACATTTCTTGGAGTCTATTCTCTCCCAAGTTAGAAATCGCAAAGAAGAAAAAATATTCCCAATTATAACAAAAAAGGGAGATGACAAGCAATTATACAACTCCAGCAATTAATTACACTAAAAATTAAAAGCTTTTATTCTGCATATTTTAGGTCAAGAGAGTGAATAACAATCTTTTATCTTTCTGCATCTGTCCTATCATTTAGATGTAGCAACACCCTTAGCATTTATCATACACTCTGAGAACCAAATTTCACTGAAGAGAATTAATAAATAATCTTTATCCATCAGCAGGCAGAAGGCGACAATACGAGACTGTCTGTGGTGTCTGGTATGCTAATGAAGGGGAATGTGAATATCCATTTAGCGGTTCATTCCTCCCTGGAAGATTCCTGGTTCAAAATTACCCCTAGAGGAAAGAAGCCAGTGAAGAATTTGAGATGGCAAAAATCTTCAGCATGAAAAGGGAATCAGAGTGGAAGAAGTGTACTTTAGGGATGAGATCTCCTAGACAGAATTTGGGACTAAGGGGTTTAAAAAGGGCAGAAACAGACTTTGGTCCAGCCAAGGCTGGGATTTAGTGAGAGCAAAGCAAAGGGTTTTGGTTTCTATTCCTAAATTTTTATTCTTTTGCACTTTTGTTCTCTAGTCTAATAGCAAACAAACAAACAACAACAAAAAACAGGCATGTCCCTAAAACCCAGGATTATTGCATCAGAAATTACAGCCTTAATATTGTGGTGAAATTCCTTCATAAATTTTGAACTGATAAACAACATAGTGAAAGAACATAGAGAAATCAGAGTTCATTGTACTGGTAGCAGCTACTACTACTAGATACATGAGAAATGTTTTGCATGACCTGAGGCAGAGATGAAGGAAGGAAAGAAGGAAGGAAGGAAGGATGGAAAAAAGGAAGGGGAAGGGGAAGGGTTAAGGGGAAGGGGAAGGGCAGGAAAGGGAAGGGAAGGAGGGAGGGAGGGAGGAAGAAAGAAAAAGGAAGGAAGGAAGGAAGGAAGGAAACTCATTAGATAGGGATATCTAGAGGAATTGTGATTGTGTTCCCACCTGGGCTTTCCTTATAATCCCTTCCTTGAGGTCTCCCTTGAAACTTTAATAAGGGCAGATTCTCTTTTAAGAAATAAGTGAAAATCTAGCTTTATGATAAATATTTTAAGTGAGAAACAAAAAAGATGTATTCAAGAAAGCTGAATCAAGGTATAAAAAAGCTCAGGGCTGTGAAAGAGGGATGTTAAGGATGTTCAGCATAGCTGAAGTCAGAGGGTTCTGCTCAGAAATATTGAAAGGCAGAATGAGATGGGTAGGGCCATTCTGCAAAGAGATGCTTACTCTAGGAAGGTGTGGATTTAATTTGAGTGTGACAATGAGCAAGGTCAATGTTCTATAAGTGGAAATTACATTTGTGTTTTCAAAAGATAATTGATACCTGTGTGGATGCTGGGTTGGAGGAGGGAGAAACCACAAGAGGTGAGTTACAGAGCTACTGTAATAATCCAGCCAAGAGATGGAGGAAGGAATAACATATGTCAGTGGTTAAAGTAAAGGAGAGGAAGGGATAAATTAGAGAGATATGGTCCATACATCGCTTAACAACAGAGAGGTGTTCTGAGCAATGTGTGTCTTTAGGTGATTTTATCATTGTGCAAATATCATAGAATGTATTTACACAAACCTAGATGGTATAGCTCACTACACACCTAGGCTAAGTGGTATAACCTATTGCTCCTAGGCTACAAACTCGTATAGCATGTTACTGTACTATAGGCAATTGTAACACAATGTTAAGCATTTGTGTATCTAAACATATCTAAACATAAAAAAGTAAAAATATTGTATAAAAGATAAAAAAATAGTACACCTGCATAGAACACTTATCATGAATGGAGCTTGAAGGACTGGAAGTTGCTCTGGGTAAGTCAGTGAGTGGTGAATGAAGGGGAAGGCCTGGGACATTACTGTACACTACTGTAGATTTTATAAACTCTGTACACCCAGGATACACTAAATTTATTGAAAAATTTTTTCTTCAATAATAAATTAACCTTAGCTTCCTGTAGCTTTTTTTACTGTATAAATATTTTTCATTTTTAAACTGTTTTACTCTTTTGTAATAACACTTAGCTTAAAACACAAACACATTGTACAGCTGTACAAACATATTTTCTTTTTTATACCCTTATTCTTTAAGGTTTTTCTAATTTTAAAATTTTTAATTTTTTTTACTTTTTAAAATTTTTGTTAAAAATTAAGACACAAACATACACATTAGCTTAGGCCTACACGAGGTCAAGATCATCAATATCACTGTCTTTTACCTCTACATCTTATCCCAATGAAGGGGCTTCAGGGACAATAACATGCATGGAGCTTTCATCTCCTGTGGTAACAATGCTGCCTTCTGGAATGCCTCCTGAAGGATCTGCCTGAGTCTGTTTTACAGTTAACTTTACAAATACATATGTTACATATATGCATATACATATGCATACACACATATGTAGAAGAAGTAGACTCTAAAGTAACAATAAAAAGTATAGTATAGCAAATACATAAACCAATAATATAGTCATTTATTATCATTATCAAGTATTATGTACTGTACATAATTGTATGTGCTATACATTTTATACCACTGGCAGCACAGTAGATTTGTTTACACCAGCATTACCGCAAACATGTAAGTAATGCACTGTGCTACAATGTCGCTAGGTGATGGGAATTTTTCATCTCCATTGTAATCTTATGGGACCACGATGGTATATGTAGTTCATCCCTGACTGAAATGTTGCTATGCGGTGTAGGACTGCATTTGAAAAGTAAATTTAATCAGTCTTAGTGAAAGTTTGCGTGGGAGGGAAATAAAATTGCTAAGGAAGCCTCTAAATGTAGGAGCTTGGAGAACTGGGTGACTGGTGATTCCATCAACAGCAGGAGGGAATACATGAACTAATTATTTGTAATTTTAGCCAAGTTTGATCAGTCTGCTAGATATCCAGATGAAAACACTCTCCCAGTGAGTTTGAAGCCCATGAGAGAGTGGGGGCTATAAAATGTGGGGCCTCTTACAGATCACGCATAGATATCTTACTTCAGACCCTCTACCATTCTACAACTGTGTATCCTTCCTTCCCCTCATCTCTTCACCACCCAAAATTAACCAAAATCCCTCTCGTATCAGGTGTTTCTTCTGTGAAATTATGCTGGTAAAGGGTCTCAGGACGGAAACTCTCTCACAGCCATCAGCACAAACCTTGGAGAAAACATTCCATACTAGGAAAAGAAATAAAACAAAAACAAAATATTCCCCAAATTTAAGTGTTTTTAATAAAAATGCATTAACATTACCTTCGGTCTTATAAACATTTATAGCAAATAATTTAAAATTTTTCCAAAGTCCTTGTTTAAACAATTATCTGCCCAGTACATCCAATTTAAATTATTTTAATCACACAATTTAAAGACTATGACACATGTTCTTACACCTTATTTTAAAAACAAATAAAATGTTTTCCCTTTAGAGGGGTGTGAGTTCAGATTTATAATTTGTTGTCTTACTCAGTTGATAAAAATGGTATCTTATCTGTGCTTAACCTTGTGTGCTGTCCACCATGGTAACATGTCCAGGACGCTCTTCTGAACAGCTCTTTCTGCAATGATGGTGAGTAATGATCTAAAATGAACATAATTCTGGGTAGTTTTGCAAAATCATGAACACATTTTGCACAAATTGGCAAATAATTTATATAAGGCTGATGGTGTTCATATGTATCTTAAGTCATTTTTAAAATAAATACAAAGAATTAAAATAAAGTTTTACTGATTCAGTTAATGAAAATTTAAAAGTAAAGTTTAAATCAATTTAATCCTCTTTTTTTTGTTCCAACTAAGAATTCTCAGAAGAAACCACCAAAAACCTTAGACAAAATAGAGATTTAGGGACTACCTGAATAATAGCAATTCCTGGATTTCCCTTAATTCTTCTCCTTTTCTCACTTGCCTTCCTTCAACATTCATCAGCAAAGTCAACAAAAACATATTCCAAATCCATTATCTTTTTTTTAATATTCTCCTAATTAGTCTTAGTTCAAATAAGTCATCCCTCACTTTGGGCCTCAGCTCACTTCTCTTTTCTTCCACTCTTGCTCGCTCCTTAAATAGATTCTCCATTCAGGATAAACTTTTTAATACTTAGACCATGCCATTTACCTATTTAACAACCCTCCAAAGGCCCCCATTACACATAAACAAAAGCTAAACACCTCACACTGTTCAAGTCCTTCATAATGTTGTGCCTGTCCATGTCTCTAACCAAAATTCACCTGTTCTATTGTAGCCTTTGTCCTGCAACTGTTTTGGGCTTATTCTGATTCCCCACACATGACAATTCTATTCCCACCTTAGGGGCCTGGTACCAGCTCTTCTTTCTACCTTGGTCACTGTTCCTTTCATATTTGCTTAGCTGGATCCTTCTCTTGTTCCAGATCTTGCACCTTAAACAGAGCAGCCTTCTTTACCACCCAGCCTAAAGAAACTACCTCCTGACCCTATCCTGCCAACATATTTGAACTCTCATTAGGTGCTTGTACGCTATTATTCACAGATCTCTTGTTTGTTTATGAAGTTGTTTATTGTCCATCTTCCTCTATGTAATATTAAAGCCTAGGACTATCTTGTTCATAAGAGATAATCAAAGTGGTGGGAAGTGTAGTTATTCGCATCAAATGGCTGAAGTTGGAAGCCCTGATTATAATTGCGCTATCTCTGGAAATTTATTACAGCTTACTTTGCCTCAATTTTTCACATGTAACATTGGGTTAAAAACAGTACCTACCTCATAAAGCTCTTGTGAATATTAAATGAGTTAAACGGGCTGGTACACTTTAAGCATCTGAGAAATGCCATCTGTTATTCATCGTTGGACCTCAATACATAGCAGTACTTGATACAGGTGAAAACTTACTAAGTATTGAAAAAAATAAAAAAAAGAACAGATTATATCTCTTATTTATATTAAGGAGTTTTTTTTCCTTTCAAAAAGAATTTGTTATTTCCTCTATATTCTAAGATATATGTATACACCTAAATGGGAATTTATTTTTAAATTTGTAATCTAAACTCCTCACAGATAGTCGATTACTCTGGAGCTTCAGTGGTCTTTCCTATAAATGAAACTAATAAGCCCTGACCCTTAGCAGTCCATAGCAATGCAAGGCAAAACAGAACTAAAAAATAACAATAATTTACCAGTTGTTTGTTAATTTAGCTGCTGTCTCTGTGTAACCCCACAGCTGCAACACAAGGCAGTTTCAATTGTAAATTGGGAAGAATATAAATTATGGCTAATTGAAAGTGCCAGGGAGACCTGAAAGATGACAGAATGCAATTACCCACATTGGGTGTGCGCCAGGCCAGTACTGGTATGTCTGCTCTTAGAAACATTGTGGAGTTTTATGTGGCTAATGCAACTAGATTGGTAAAATACGGCTGCTAAAAATAGTGCCTCAATTTCCCACAGTCTCTTCATAGCTCTCTGTTCCCAGCACCAGCTGCTAACAAAGGAGTTTGGGGATGCTGCTTTCTCACAAATGACCACTTATTTGCTAGATTTAACTTTATTTTGCTTAAAGTTCAAGAGTGTTTCTGGTTTCCTTGCTGGGATATCCAGTGCCCTTTGGGGTAATTTATCTCAGATACCACAGGCTATTAATTTGGTTTTAGGTTGGAAACTCTGCTGTTTCCTCAGCCTTGGGGAAAGAATAAAACACAATCTGGTCTTCCCTTTAGGTAAGAAGATGGACTTTAACATAATGTTTTCACTTCATGTGTCTTTTACATATCTTGAGCTTTCATTTACAAGGCATATGGATTAAAAATAAGAATACTTGTGAGTTTTTTTATACTTTTATTAGGTTTGCTTTCACTCTGAGCAGTATACATGTGAGTTCATTAATTTATTTCAAAGATGGAAGAAAAGAAAATATCTTCCTAATACCCCTAATACCTACCTACCTTGTAGTAGTTTTTATTATTCCCGCTTAACACCAGGGGAAAATGAGTGTTAGAGATATTAAATACCTTCTACAGGATAACTCAACATGTCCCTGACCAAGCAAGGATCCTAATTTAGGCCCTGGCTATTACACAGCCACTACTTTTTCCATAACACCCCACTGGTTCTCAAGGACAACTATATTCAAAATTGTAGAATAGACTGAAAAATTGAACCAGACATTTAAAGAATTTACCACCTGGTAATGGAAACTGATGTAAAGGTACATAAATAGTGAGTACACCCCCCTAATACCTCACCCTTTTCCTAGAGCCCAAGTTGTGTTTATGGCTGGGATTCACACATGCCTGAGAGTGTCTGTGCACTGGTGGGCAAACTCAAAGGAAGTCCCTGCACATGAGGGGCAGAGTGGCTGGAAGAAGAGTCAGTGTATGAGGAAAAAACCACACAGAATGCAGAACTAACTTAGCCTCCCCTGCTAAAAATGCACCTTTTGCACCTCCACTTTAACCCATTCTACACTGCATGGTATTTGCCAATTATTACATGTCTGATTCTCCTCTTTGACCTGAGGTGAGAGGCTGTGTTTCACTCATTTCTGCATCAACAGTATTTGCACAGGGCTCAAAGCAAGGTAGTATAGTGGCTATAGATACCTGGGTTCTAATCTCTGTGTCACTACTCACTAGTTGTGTGAATTTAGACAAATTAATTAATCTCACTGTGCCTCAGATTTCTCATCTCTAAAATAGAGATGATAATACTACCTGCCTCAGAGCCCCATTATAAGGATTAAATGCGTTAATATCTGTAAAACACAGAACAGTGCAACCACATGGTGAAATGAACTTAAACATTCTCCTATCATGCTCACAAACTTCTGGTCTATAGCTTGGCTTTGGCCTATCAATGTGTTTGGTTTGGCCTGAACAGTATATAAAAGAACAAAAACTGCATTAGAATATGTTCAGGGAGGTCATACACTCCAATTTTATGCAAGCCTTGTTTTCTTACATTCTGCATGCTACAATTTTGTGTCATCTGTCATACCTACAATAATTTGTTCTAAGACAGTGATAGAATTGTTAAAGAGGACAAAGACAAGGACTTTAATCCATTTGATTACACAGAGGTTTGATTCAACCCTTCTTGGATGTAATTGTTTAAACAACTGTGAATCCACGTCAAAGATTATTATCCAGGCTACATTTTTATATACACAATGTTTTTAAAGCCAATCCTTTGCTTAAATCAAAATAGTCTCTGTCTGCGGAGTAACCGTTATGTGCTAATGTTACATAAATATGTACAGAAAAATCTGCAAGGTTACTTACCATGGATAGTAGAGACTATTTTTTTCCTGTAAATAAAATTTCAATTTTTTCTTTACAGAATGGTATTCTACTGTTTCAGAAACATTTTATAATTTAAAAACTCATATCTTTTCATGTGAATAAATACTTATTTTGTTATTAATATTAGTGGCTAAATCATATTCTATCACTTGGCGTTTCATTTAACCAGTCTCCTATTATGTACATTTTGATTTGCTCCAGTTTTCACAATTATTTTAAACAATATTTTTATAAAAAACATTTATACATAAAGCTTAATGTCCATCTTAGATCATATCCTTAGGATAAATTCCTAAAATTGTTACTGCTAAGGAGGAAAGCAGAGAGGAGTGGGAACCCTGGTAGGGTTCTGCTATCGGGTTCTAGTGCTTCTGAGTCACACTACATCCTTGCCCTTCCTGCTAGGGGGTTGATTAATAGCCTATGGGTTTGTGATAACCAATAAATGCTATTTTTTCTAGTTCATGTAGTATTTATGACACATGCAATAAAAAAGCTTGAGAAGTACTGTTAATATTTTCTGAGTATATATAGATACACATATATGTGTGTGTGTGTGTGTACATATATATATATATATATATCTCTTAGAATACCTTTCTCTAGCCTCACTTATAAACAACTTAGCCATGTATGACATTATGTCACCACCTAATTTCCTCAAAATTTCATGGATTGTGCTTTTCTTGAACATACTGTAGAAGGGAAGTTAATAGTAATTCCGGTTTTATTCATTTAGGAAGTTATGTGTATTTCCTTACATGTTCAGTTCTTTCTTGAGGAAATCTTCTCTTTTATCCTTGCCTATTTTTCCTGTTGAAGTTATTCTGGATCTTTCCTTCCAAAATACAAAATAATACTTATTTTTGTATTGGCTTTTTATTTATTTATTTATTTCAGATTATTACAGGTGTACAGACATTTAGGTTACATGTATTGCCTTTAATCTGCCCAAGTCAGAGCTTCAAGTGTGCCCATTTCCCAGAGAGTACTCTCTGCATCCCTTAGGTATGAATTTACCCACCCCCTTCACCCCCCTCCCACCTGCCCAACACCCGATGAATGTTACTTCCATATGTGCACATAAAAGTTGATCAATTACTATCAACTTGATAGTGAGTACATGTGGTGCTTGTTTTTCAATTCTTGTGATACTTCACTTAGAAGAATGAGCTCCAGTTCCATCCAGGATAATACAAGAGGTGTTAGTTCACTGTTATTTTCTGTGGTTGAATAGTACTCCATGGTATACACATACCACATTTTTTAATCCACTCATGTATTGATGGTCACTTGGGTTGTTTCCACGTCTTTGCAATTGTGAACTGTGCTGCTATAAACATTCAAGTGCAGATGTCTTTATTGTAGAATGTCTTTTTTTCCTTTGGGTAAATAGCCAGTAGTGGGATTACTGAATCAAATGGTACTTCTACTTTTAGTTCTTTGAGGTATCTCCAGACTACTTGCCATAGAGGTTATACCAGTTTGCAGTCCCACCAGCAATGTATAAGTGTTTCTATCTCTCTGCGTCCATGCCAACATTTGTTGTTTTGGGACTTTTTGATATAAGCCATTCTCACTGGAGTTAAGTGATATCTCATTGTGGTTTTGATTTGCATTTCCCTGATGATTAGAGATGTTGAACATTTTTCATGTTTCTTAGCCATTAGTCTATCTTCTTTTGAAAAGTTTCTATTCATGTCCTTTGCCCATTTTTTAATGGGGTTGTTTGATTTTTTCTTGCTGATTTTCCTGAGTTCTATATAGATTCTAGTTATTAGTCCTTTGTTGGATGTATAGCATGCAAAAATTTTCTCCCATTCTGTAGGTTGTCTATTCACTCTAGCAATAGTTTCTTTGGCTGTGCAGAAGCTTCTTAATTTGATCAGGTCCCATTTGTTTATTTTTGTTGTTGCTGAGATTGCTTTTGGGGTTTTCTTCATAAATTCATTGCCTAGGCCGATGTCTGTAACAGTTTTTCCACCATTTTCTTCTAGAATTCTTATGGTTTCATGTCTTAGTTTTAAGCCTGTTATCCATCATGAGTTGATTTTTGTGAAGCGGTGAGAGGTGAGGATCCTGTTTATTTTTGTATTGGCTTTGTTGTGGTAAAAAACAAAAAAGGTTCCCAATCTCACACAACAAACATTTATATTTTGCTTATGTCATATGTAACTTATTCTCCCTTTTAGGTATTTTCTCATTCCACATCCAAGCTGTGAGAGCAGGTACTTTTTAGACTATGTCATTCTTGTGGCACAGGGGGAAGCAAGAAAGATGGTAGAAACATGGAAACATACAATGCCTCTTAGAAATTCCACCTGGAGTTGAAACACCATCACTTCCATCATGTTCCCTTGGCCCAAGTAATCCTATGACCAGACTTGAAAATAGAGAAGCAAACGCCACCTACAGGAACGCAGTGCAAGTTATATCACAAGGGGCAGAAATGTATAACCTTACAGGGCAGGAAGCAAATGTTTGTAAACAATAATAAAATCTGCTACAATATCTACCTTACTGTTGTCTACACTCCAGTTTTATCACCTTCTCTTATCACATTCCTTACTTTGCTCTTTTTCTCTGCATATATGAAAAGCTGGTCAATTAATATTCTTTATTTTCCTGATCTAGCATTCTACAGCATTGATTTTATTCTTACCATCACTAAGGTGGATCTGGCGTTTTAAATTTCCTTGTGAACTTTTTCTCATCTATTTCCAGAATTAACTAATTTGTTTCCTTTCATCCTATTCTATTCCTCTTTTATAGAAGCCATATATTCTTATAATCTACTTCAATTTTTTTTAAATGTCACTTAAAATTTTTTGAATCTCTGTGCTTTTTCCTTTGTGCTTACCCATTGTTAAACAGGGTGAGGTTTGTCTGTGCCGTGTAAGTTTCACCCCGCAGGGAAAGCATTCTCTCTCCTTCTTCTTTTATCCCCTAGGTCATTGCTGAACCCTCTTCATAAGTCAGTCTGAGAAGAGGTTGATGTAAACACTCCAATCCCAAATTTCTGTGATGTATCCACCCCTTTTGTAATTATTTTTACTTCCAATTCTCCCTTCCTGGTCATATGCTCTTTTGGTTCCTAAGATCCAGGGTCCCCATGATTTATTCTCTCCTCTTCCACCTATAGCATCCTGCTTTTGGGGACAACAGCTGTTAGGTTGCACTGTGCCATCACAAGTTCTCATTGAATTTTGTTGATCATTTTGTCTGTGAATGTGAAGTATCTTCTTGGCATTAAGAAGACAATGTAAGAGAGGTAAAAGAAAACAAAAGAGATTAGTGATAATTGTACAGCAACATAAACAGTATTCCTTCTCACAGGGTAGTTTCTTGTAGGTAGCTAGTTGATGGAGGATGCAGAACCTCCACCTATGGTTGTGCCCTATGTAAGGATGGTCAGGGAGGAGCATCATCAAAAACTGAAACTCAGTCCTTCCCACCAACCAAGTCATATTCCCTGGCTCGAGTCTTCATCAGCCTGAAGGAAAGGGTGCCTTTCTGGCTGTTTACACGCAAAGGTGCAATATGTGCTAGCAGCAGCCCAGTTTTGTCTGTTTATGTACTTTATATAAATAGATTCCTAACTATATATTCTTTTGTGTCTGGCTTCCTTAGATCAATATTATTTTTGTCAGCTTCTACTCATAGCTATCTCTTCTCACTACAATGGTAGTGTACTCATCAATAGACCTCATACACATGCAGACAGAAGTTTCCATCCCCATGTAACCTTACACATATATTTGTTGTACAGATAACAAAATTTTACTTTCAGAGAAATCAAGTTACTTGTCACGTTATTGGTTAGAAAGATAGCTTGGAATTTAAACCCAGAAATCCTGAGTACCATTTCTTTATAGACTCATATGTTTCTTAAAACAAATAAAACAAAAGAAAACAAAAATATGATTTGCCTAATCATTCTGAAAACTTGGCAAGTGAACAAAAATATAATTTCACTAGCCTCTTTGCTCTCTCTATTATTGGATATCATTGGGTCTTTGAATTTTGAGCTTGAAACAAAGGAACTCTTATTACTACTGTCCCAAAGTCATCTAACTTCCTACTAATCAACAGGAACCTAGGGAAGCAATAGAAAATGGCAGCAAGAGACCTCGCTTGTGTGACTTCTTGCTAATACCCAGACTATAATGACCATAAGCTATACTACTCACTTTGCAGATTTTGGAAAATTATGAAACAATTTGTGAGGAAAACCAAATTTCTCTCTTAATGTATCTGTATATATAGATGTATACATATGTGATAGCATATTTCTAGTCTCTGGACATTTTATGGTCTTCCATTTGTTTCTATTCATCTTTTTACTTCTACTTTATACAAATTAGGTCTACTGGATATCCATTCTATAATTTTTCTCCCAGAGGTCTATATCTAATGTAGTCATACATTTCCTTTTTTTGCAAATTAGGACATTTGTTCCTTTCAGGTCATCTTGCACTGCTCCCTTCCTGAATAATTAAAATATTTTTGGCTGAGGCCAGGAGTATGATACCAGCCTGGGCAACATAGCAAGACCCTGTCTCAAAAAAAAATTTCTGGCAGTGACTCTGAGGTCATATTTGTACATTTCTTCAGATCCTTAGAATATAAATCTTCAGAATCTGGAGACTTGGATTAACTTAAAGTATTAACAACTGGGGACTGTTTCGTACAACATTCACATATTATCTCAGGCAGCAACATATCTTCTTTATATTGTTTAACCTTTTTATATTTTTGAAGGTCATCTTCTTTGCTAGAAAAGATAAAATCAAAGAATGCATTGGTTATTCTTTCTTCTATCATTTGTACTAATAATATCCTTTTCACCAAGCAATATGTCTATTTTTTTCTTCTTACTTCTTTACAAGTATCTTTAGAAGGCTGTGAATTGCCTTCCACAGAAAGAGGGTGGTTTAGTGGCATCAAGAAGACATGGATGTGAATTCTAATATTGTTTCATTCATTAGTTTGGGCAAGTTTCTTAAGTTCTGGAAGCTATCCTTTCTTCATCTGTAATTCTGAAAAAATAATATATCACACAAGATTGTGATAAGGAATAATAGATCACACAATATAAAGTATTTAGCACAGTGTTTCACACATAGTATACATAACAATTTGTTAATTTCATAACAAGTCACAAGTTCAATTTATACTATACTTTCAGGGGGTAATGACTGTATATCAATTACATCCCTGAGAAGCAGATGTTGAACTGGAGTTAGGAGTGCAAGAGTTTTACTAGAGGGAGGAGAGGTGTCGGTGGTGCAGGGAAAGCCTTAAGATCCAGAAAAGAAAAAAAAGAAAAGAAAAGGGAAATCTCAGACTAAGATCAAGATCTATCAAAGTCTCATCTGGCCAAAGGGGCTTTGGTGCAAAATTATCCATTAGAGAAGACCCACATGGTTAAACAGCCAGACTCTAGCACCTCTGCCACATCCATCATTGTCTGGGGAAGTCCAGGAAGACAGCAGTATTGGTTTGAAAGTTTAGATGTTGTAGTTGGACACTGTCAGCCAGCTTCATTCTTTGTAGCCAAATAGCAAACGCTTTCTTAAAGAGAGATCCAAGTGGCACTCCTTACCCTGCCACGTTGAGTTTCAGAGCAAGACTGCATGATTCTTTCAACCCTGACTTCCCCATTTACTAACTGGGAGTTTATAAGAAAGATACAAAACATCTCTGTGCCTCAGTTTTCCCATTTGTAAAATGAGAAAAATAACAGTAGCTACCATCGGATTGTTGTTCAGGTTAAATTAAGCCATGTATTTAAAGTACTTAGAATAGTATCTGGAACAGAAGAGAGACTCAATAAATAGTTGCCATTATTGTTGGCATATTCTTACATATTTTGCCACTTGCATGGATTTGCTCTTGCCTATATACCCTTTCATGCATCTTTTGTATATATCATTTTAAAAAACATATGAACTCTTCAAAAATGCTCTTGAGCAAATGTACTAATTTCTTATGTTCTCTCTTTCTTTCATTTCTCATTGTTTATTTTTGTCCATCCAGGTAATTGCATTGATTAATATTTCACTCAATAATTCCATTTAGTATAGGTCAGAAGAGAGTCTACATGAGATTTACATGCCAAAACCTTGCAAAGTTGATGTATTGGTTCCACAGTATGAACAAAATAAGATTTTCTGAGGGCAAATTATAAGCACTATGTGTTATATCCTTTCCACATAAAAGGGAGCTATTTCATATCCATCAAAGTTGAAATGAGGTTTAGTTTAGTGGACCAGAAAAATATTACCTGTTTTGACATAAATACAATGGAACAATTCCAAAGAAATCCAATTTTGAACAGCACTGCATGCAGAGATTACAAAGTTTCAGAAGATGTGGGTGTTCTGAATGCTTTTTGCTGTCTTAGGTGCTCTCCTAAGACTAGCCAAGCATGTTATGTATGTGGAGATGAACCAGGCTTATCCGTGCGTTCTTTCAATTTCCTAGAAATTTAATAAGGATCCATCATATTCACAGAGTCTCATCCATTCCAGTAATCTTAAGTTTTTTAGGTATATAATCTCTTAAACTTCTTTACAGCAATACCAGGGCCATTATTATTATTCATACTTAAAAACAGAAACCATAGGCTATAAACTGTGGTCACAGAATAGAAATTAAATTGTTTTGACCAATTTGACTGATTATGTTTTTTTCTTTTAAAATGCCATTTCTTTTTTATCATGTAATGATGACAGAAGACATAGAGAAGTAATGAATCTGAGTGGTACCTTCATAATACATTAATTACAACACTTCATTCTCTTCCCTAACAATCATTTATTCATTCACTCAACAAGTATTTATTTCATACTTACTTTGTGGCAAGCCTAATTCTAGATACAATGGTACAGAAGTGAACAGTTCATATGAGATTCATTATCCAGCTTAAAATTCTCCATTATAATTACAATAAGAGTCTTACATTGCCCAAAAGGCCAAATCAATACTTAAATCTCTGCCTATGTCTATAAACTTAATCATACAAGATCCCCTGAGCTTAGTCTGTTCCAGGCACATTGTTCTACTGCCTTTCTCTTTGCGTCTTGAATACATATTAAAGCTCAAGCTTTTTCCTGCCTCTGGCCGTTTGTACTAGCTATTAACTCTATCTGGCATGCCCTTCCTGCAGATCTTACAGTTTCTTCTCATCATTCAGGTCTAAGGTCAAAGAGTGACCTCACAGAAAAGCCTCTGGCCTAAGAGAGCTCCTAGTCCCACTCTTCAATCACTTAATGTCTATCCTTAATACCGTTTTATTTCTTATCCAAATCAATTGCTATTAGAAATTATCTTATTTATTTTTAAATATTTATTGCCTTTTCAAAGTGTTCATAGCCTTTCTGATTTTATGACTCCATTTGCCAGCAATACCTCATGTCTTATTCCCTGCTTCCAGGACCCTGCCATGTGTTTTTGGATCACTTGTTTCTTAGTTTTGGCATAGCACTGAGAAGTCTTCACATAGTATTGATCTTTGTATTTGAATGTTCCCTAGCACTAATATGTAGGTCAGTTGAGAATAGAAACTATGTATTCCCATTCACAATTCTAGCTCCTGGAACAATATATAACACACAGTAGTTTCTCAAAAATATTCATTGAGCAAATTAATGAATTCATTAATTTTAAAATTTGAACAATGTTGACCACTTAATTACTATATATTATTTTGACTGTTTCACATAAGTAACCGAAAAAAGACATAAGCTTAATCTCCCTTCTCCATTTGTAAAAGAGTGTTGCACTCCTACTGTAAAACTATCAGTGCCATATATTTTTACAAGCCACTGTTGAGTTCTAGGATATCAAGTTCTCTACTTTGAGGACTACAGATAAGAAGCAAGTAGGGAGAATTGTGAAAGTTTTTGGTATTATTATTTGAAATTTCTGTTCTTGTTCATATCATTCTCTTAAATTAGTTATAGATGAAACCTCTGACATTTCACAGGAAGGAGCTCATTTACCTATATGTATGAGAGGATGAAAGAAGGTTTATATACTAATTTTTAAATTATTATTTGGATATCTGACTTATGTCTACAACCATTTTAATATGTATGGCTTCTGTTAGCAAAAACAGATTGAATTTCTTCCAACAGTGACATAAATTAACTCCAACATTGATTAAAGCTCTTCAATCTTATGAAACAAAATTATTTCCTAATTTCTCAAGAAGAAGATGCATATTTGTTACTTATTACACCATATTAGATAATTCCTCTGATACAGAAAGACTTATGGAGTAGATCTTGGATAAGAATAACAGAATACCTGAAGACATAATTACATGCAGAGAACAAGACATAAATCTATTATTTGATTATGGTTATTTTCGTCAGAATTATGTTTCAAAATGGAATTTAAATCCTCAAATACTTATAAGAAAAACAGCACAATTCACAGTTGCAAAGATGTGGAAACAACCCAAGTGCCCATCAATACATGAGTGGATTAATAAAATGTGGCATACGTATACCATGGAGTACTACTCAGCCATAAAAAACAACAGTGAATTAACGCCTCTGGTATTTTCCTTGATGGAGCTAGAGCCCATTCTTAGAAGCGAAGTATCACAAGAATGGAAAAACAGGCACCACTGGTACTCACCATCAAATTGGTACTGACTGGTCAATACTTATGGGTCGGGCAGTTGGGAGGTGGGTGGAGGGGATGGGCAAACTCACACCTAATGGGTGCAGGGCGCACTGTCTGGGGGATATTCACGATTTCAGCTCTGACTTGGGCGGTGCATAGGCAATATATGTAACCAAAGTGTTTGTACACCCATAATATTCTGAAATAAAAAAAGAAAATAAGAAAAAACAAAGACAAACAGAATAAAATAGATCACCAATTAATATAGCTACAACCTATATGCCATTACGGTAACCTTCCCATATATCACTACAGTTAGCCAAAACAAAAACATTATTGCTTGACTCATTACCTTAATATTGTACAAAGGAAAATAATTCAGTCTTTATATTTAAATATTCTTCCATATGTAGTTAAAGATACATATCAATAACATGAATATCAAAATGAGATTAAATAAACCATTAAGGTGGGCCAAGTATTAAGTAAAGGCATTGCATTTTCCAATTACATTAGAACTAGTATTATGTTTTTTCAAAACATTAAACTAGTTCATGATAACATCAAAGGAGAAGGTTCTTTAATTTGGCTCAGATGTCATTTGTTGTGACATAGTATTTACTGGAGAATTATGTGCTCAAGAACATAGTAAATTTTATGCTACAGAAAAAATGTGAATTGGCATTGCTATTGCCTTTATCAAAGTGGTCCAGGCAGGTTGAACTGAAATAAACGCAAGAGAGGAAAATCAGCATCATTTAATGAATATTTCTATGCACCATGGTCTGTGGTGTTCTTTGTAGCAATCAAGGGTGAAATGGGCAGTGTTTTCCATTCCATCTGTTCTTTTAATATTGGCCTTAAAATATGTACTGATAGGGCCTGAAAAGATGTATTCCAGTGACTGGTAGCCAGACTTGCCCAAATATTCACAGTGGTAGCACCTTGTGTTTATATGCTAAAGTTTTGTACACACTGAAGTAATCAGAGACTTATGTCTACATTCCTCCAGTGCAGAAAATTATGTGTAAACTACATGCCAGTTAATTACATACAATCACTTAACTTGGACAGTGCTGTTTTAAAAGGAAGGTGGACTCAGAAGCATATTGGAAACAGAAGGGAGTTTCACCTAGAGGAAGAAAAGGACAGGATGGATAAGGCTGTACAATGCTGGAATGAGCAAGAAAGTAAAATATGGTGCATGGGCTTGATTATTCCTAAGTTAGAGTCCTACAACAAATTAAGGCCTCATTTTCTGATTCTAACCTCCTCTATTTTCCCACACATTTATTTGTCATACTCAATCCTTATTATTTTCCAGATCATTTTATTTTCTTAATCTTTTAAAACCAGTATAAGGATTAGCTCCAGGAAGAGGCTCTTTGGCCTCTTGACTTCACAACAGCAAAGGTAGTCCTTTAGGACTGAAAATAATGACTTCTGGGATGTTATGGATTGACAATTTTATCAGTCAAAAGATTGGCAGGAATATTAATTTAGGAAGAAGTGAGGGCACACAATAAATGAGATAACAGCTCCATTCTCCCCACACAGGAAGTATGCAAGTTGTCATGAGAGCAGAGAGAATGTAGCCAGGCTTCCCTATCTTGGTGAGGGAAATTCCCTCCCACCATGCACCCCAGGAGATATCCTTGCCATATAAGCCCTCCAGAGGTTTATGATCACAAGGAGAACACTGTTCGAAAACAAAACAAAAATAGATAAACAAACAAAACAATTGGCTACACAAATTATGATGCTTTTCCTATTCCAAGTCTACATTCTGAAGACAATCCTTCCCTCTGTGACACCTGCATTTGTCCTATATTGAGTTCAGTTCAGCTGATGTGTCAAGTTATGGTCTACCTGATGGGTGAAGTACTTCCCTAATTACAGTAGCATGAGAGATGAAAATTGACCTCGTGCTAAAGTTGATTATCTTTATCCTTCTACAACACCATGCTCTAGGTTTTTGTTATTTCTGTTTGGTTGTTTTTCTCCCAGGCTAGAGTGCAGTGGTGTAGTAATAGCTCACTGTAACCTCCAAATCCTGGGCTCAAGCAATCCTCCTGCCTCAGCCTCCCATGTAGCTGGAACTACAGGCCTGTGCCACCATGCCTGGCTAATTTTTTAAAAAACTTTTTGCAGAGGTGGGGGTTTTGCTATGTTACCCAGGCTGTTTTTGAACTTCTGGCTTCAAGTGATCCTCCCACCTTAACCTCCCAAAATGCTGGGATTACAGGTGTGAGCCACCATGCCCAGCCCCTAGTGCTTTAGGTTTTAATGTGATTTTCAGATAAATAAAAATATTAAAGTCATATTATGAAACCAGTAAGTAATGAAGCCAGAAGTTTGCATCTACAACTGTGACTCCCAAATTATCCCCTTTCTATTACCTCATATCTTTCCATTAAAACCAAGGACTTAGCCTCTTTTTTTTTTTTGAGGACATGGACAACTTTAAGTAAGTAATAAAATTGCATTTCTTAGAAAAATACGTATGCTTTTTAGTCATAAAAATATACCATATAATGTAGGGGATTCACAGTCTTCCACATTGCAGGATTAATACTGGATCCAAAATGAGAGAGTGTTTCATGACAGGTCAAAATGGAAGGTTTATTTCTGTGTTTTTCTGGAAGCCATAAAATCTTTAAAAATGATGTTGCATTCAAAAAGGAAAAAGAGTATCGAAAAGGTTGACTTTAAGGGACTACATTACATTATAAACTCAAGGTCAGCAACAACGGAACAACAAGAGCAATCATTGTACTCTTTGTGATTAGAACAGGGATTAAATTTAATATACTTCCTCCCTTCAAAGACCTGCATTTTAAAATAATCATTGTCTAGCTAGTACAATAATATTTTGCTTTATTGCTTGTGTTATTGATATTTTAATTTCTTTTGTAGTTCTCCTTTAGAAACTCTAACCTCAAAAGAATAGCTTAAACATTGATACACATGAAGAATACAATGTATGTGATTAAAAAACTTTGAAATACCATAATTTAAGACACACATTGTGACAGTAATTCTGTTATTAGTTAAAGCCCCATGTTACTACAATTCTAACCTAGATTTCTAGATCAAGGACACTCAACATGTTTGATTCTGTTGGGCATAATCTCAAATGCCCAAAGCCTTGTATACTTTCTAGTTTCATTTATTTTAGTTTTTGTTTAAATTCAAAAATGTGATTATTGAAACAGCTAGGAGAAAAACAAAAATGAGTAAACTTTCAAAACATAAAATTCTATAATGAGTCTATGAAATCACCATGCCATTGACCAAAGTCTCAGAAACTATCAAGTAAACTAAGATTAGATCATTTTGATCTAGACTATAGTATTTCCACCCTTAAGTGATATAGAAGGCTATTTTTCTGCCAATGAATGGTTTAAAAAATGTGTACTTTTTTTCCACAGGTTGATCATCTCCCTCACATCTCACTTAACAGTCACGGAACTAGTGTCACATTAGTGTGGGAGTGCACACCTTCTTTTGGAAACACAACAAAAATTACAACTTCTCTCCCAGCACAGGTGGAGCAGCAGTGATAAGTGGAAAGTGAAGAAATTTGGAAGACTTGTGAGGAACAAAGAGAAATGTACAAAATTACTTTGTAAATTATAAATTATTATTTCCATATTAAAAATGCCATTTTTTCCTTATTGTTGTTTCTGCTACTACTGCTACCACAGTTAATATTGTGGTTCCATAGCCTCTAAAGGAATCTAAAAGGTTCTATTTGTTCATGAAAGTAGATTCAGTACATGGATTGATAATAGATTTTGTGTCAAAGAGATTAATGTTTGAATTTTGGCTCTACATTCAATATCTATGTGATTTGGGAAAAATTATTTTAATTATTTGTGCCTCAAGTTTCTTATCTGTAAAATGGGAAGAAAAATTGTATCTGAGTAATACCATTTCTGGTCATGATGGAGTTACTGGCACCAGAGTTTTATTTCTATGTAAAAAACTAGATAAATGGGCACCATATATGAAGCAACTATATTTAAATATTAAGCAATAGGTTGAGCAGAACTATTTGCCCTAAAAATGGTAGTGTATGTGCTGAGACATAATTATGCCAACTTTCTGCCTTGATGCATATTCCACACTAGAGAACAGGAAGAATGAATACATGCCCACTGAGTCTTTAACTGCAAAGCTGTCATATGTGATATGACTCCATGAGGCCATGCAAACAGTAGTCACTGAGGCAGGAAAGTTTCCTGGAGCTATTAGTTGAAAAATACCCAGAACTTAAAGAGAAATGGAAGATATGTGAATTCAGATTAACTGGAGTAGAGATATCGTATTGAACACCAGAGACATTCAGGAGAGACTCTCAAGGAGTCACGCTTTAGTAGTAGAACTAAACTAGACCCAGAGTGAATTCTACTCAAAACCTGTCCCAGCAAACTTAGAAGGATGCTTCAAAATGATCAACCAAATGGCTTTATGGAGAATTATATCAAATGCTTTAGAAAGAAATAATACATACCATACACTCTATCAAAATATAGGTGGGAATGGGATATTTTCAATGCTATCTATGAAGTCAGCATTACCCTAACATCAAACCAAGTACTCCAACTCTGAAAAAACAACGGAGAAGATCCTACAGGTTGAAATGAGTCAATTTATACCATTTTCTGAGATGCTGCAGGAACCAAAAGAAATAGAAGTCAGTAATTTAAGCCCAGTAATCCCTAGAACATTTGTGATAATGAAGTCTTTCCTAAATTCATTCAGTCAGTCAGTAAATATTTAAGTGTTTCTCAAGTCCAAAGTGATTCAAAGTGGATATAAAGATAAACGAACTATAGAGCACATCTTTAGAGATCTTCTAATCTGGAAGGATATAGAAATACAACTTCTTATTCAGTATGCACTATGTGTGAATTTCTTTCCTAGGTATTTGCTTATATACCAGAATATTATGAGATTTAAAAGATACAGAAAACTATAAAACAAGACAAGATATGTTAGATTTTTTGAGAAAAGAATAAGCAAAATGTAACTGGAATTCATAAGTAAGTAATCATTAATTGTTGGGAAGATCAATGAAGATCTCTTACAGTTGAGTAAGACTGTGAAAGATGGAGGTAATTTCAACTGGCTACCTTCTTGGTAGTGGGAACAGCAATGAGAAGAAAGGGAAGTTGGAAAGTAGTTGCACTGAGAAAATAGAAAGTAAACCATTTTAAAGGAAGCACGGGGCAGGTCTAGGGGACTAGGGGGAAGTTGAGAATTGAGTTGTGAAGAGAGGTTAAGTCTAGTGAGTGACAAATCTTGACTAGTATGCTGGGTGTGGATCTATCCTATTAGCAGTGAGGAAAGGACACAATAAAAGCAGTATTTTAGGGGATTAATCTGGCGGCCATATCAGTAAGAACTTGACAGTTAAAGAAAATGGTGGTTATCGTAGTTAAGTCAAGCAATAAATAAAGAGTGTTAATAATCCATCCATCCATTCATTCATTCATTTACTCAGTATTTATTATCTTCTTTGTGTCCTGCACTATGGCAAGCACAAGGACATAGGCAATAAAAAAATAAAAATGGAATGTTGGCCCTCCCGAACTTACTTTCTGTCAGGAAACAATGACATGAACCCAAATAACTGCAAGTATGGTGGGTTTCACAACTGTGGATACAAAAGATGCTCTAGAGTCACAATGGGCGAAAGAGATTAGGATCCCTATATCCTCCGCTTCTTGCCATAAATGGACCTCCCTGCTAGACCCCAAAAGAGATAACTAGAAGAAAGAGAAGAGACAAATTACTCTTTAGTGCTAACTGGAATTTCGCCACAACCCCCCATACAACACTATTTTATAGTAAATAGCCTTCAAGCACCTAGACCATATCCCTTCTCTTCATGGACCCATCTTGTTTATTTCTGTTTTGCTTTCTAAATTCTAGTGTGAGTGTAGGGTAAACTTTACTAAAAGGGCAGTAGAGCTGTGACCTCTAAAATCTAAAACAGAAAGAGAAAAGGGAGTGAGGGAGAAAGGGAAAGAAAGAAGGAAGGACAGAGGGAAAGAGAGAGAAAATAAACAAAAATAGGATAAACACACAAAGTCAATGGGAAAAAGGACAAATTTTATAAAAGCAAGAGCTTTGAATCACTGTTATACTCCCCATAAAAGCTCTTACCCCTCAGTATCTTGGCCTTATAATATTTCCTTTTTAAAATTTTATTTCAGAATATTACGGGGGTACAAATGTTTTGGTTATATAAATTGCTTTTGAACCATTTGAGTCAAAGTTGTAAGTGTGCTCATCACCCAGATAATGTACATTGTACCCATTAGGTGTGAATTTTTCCGTCCCCTCCTCCCCTTATAATGTTCTTAACTGTGACCCTCATTGGTGTTTCCTTTCCTTGAAAGTAGCATACAGAGGACTTGAATTCTGCTGGAGATCAAAATTTTCCATTAATAAGCATGACTCAAACTCCAGCAATGTCAACATGGAAAAAGAAAGAAAGGGACTGAGGGATACTTCAAAAAGATAAATTACAGCTTAGAGTTTCAAAGATTAATAAGAAAGAAAATGGAGTCACCGTTA
Organism: Daubentonia madagascariensis; assembly: GCA_023783475.1. Classification (NCBI taxonomy): domain Eukaryota; kingdom Metazoa; phylum Chordata; class Mammalia; order Primates; family Daubentoniidae; genus Daubentonia; species Daubentonia madagascariensis. Next base: position 41,658,069 of record JAKFHU010002080.1, on the reverse strand, counting down.
ATAGAACACAACACATGGATATAATAGACAGGATACAAAAAGCATGCAATGACTTGAATGTGTGGAGATGCGTCTAATTTTGGACATGCTGAACTGGATGTACTCGTGTAATACCGAGTTGGAGTTGTGCAGCTGATAATAGAAACAAGGAGTCATATGTTTTATGTGAGCTGTTGGAATTAAATATATAGGTTTGAAAGTCATTTGCTTTAAGGTGACTATAGACACCTTGGAAAGTGATCAATAAAAGGGTTGCTATTAAAGAAAGTAGAAGAAAAATTAGGATAAAGTTCAGAGGTAGATCTGACGTGCAGATGGAGTGAAATGCAAGGTGAACCAGCCAGCACAGAGGAAGGATGGTAAGAGAGAATTGAGAAGGAAAAGCATTTCAAGAAAGTCATAATGAAAAATGCCTACAATTAATTATAAAGAGATCAAGGATAAAGGAATTAAAATATAAACCATAGAATTCATAAACAAAATTATTTATTAATGTGGCAGGGGTAGAAGACAGAATGTAAAGGGCTTAGCATTGATTGATTGAATGGGAGATGAAGACATGCATGTAGGAATTGCAGAGAATGACAAGTTTGAAAGCACTATTGTTTTTTTCTTCTAGGGTGCAAAGATGTGAGCGCTTTCATTTGAAAGGGAGATGTTGATGATGCAAAAAAATAGACATAGCTGATGGAAAAGATTATGAAGGAGGTTGGAAGGAGTTGATTAGGAATGAAAGAGGACAGGGAGACTTAGCTAGCAGGAATTTTTTTTTTTAAATGAAGAGAGGGAGAAATTGAATAAGGTCTTACCAGTTGGTCTCAACCTTCATAGTAAAGTAGGTGGCAAGGCCATCTTCAAAAAATGAGAAGTGGTGAAGCTCTGGCTTAATGGTCAAGCAAGTGAATGAGAACAGTAGTAATAGGGAGGATAGAAAACAGGTCTATAAAAATAATGATGGTGTTGAGTAGTTTTTCTAGGAAAGAGTGAATGGGAGGTTGAAAACAGGGAACTGTATTCAGAAGTGTTTCGTGGAATGTTGAAGAAATTAACAGAAAAAACAACGCTAACAATGTGGGTTTCAAGGCTTTGGTGAAAAAGAAAAGTAATTAAATTTCATTAACTATTTTTGGGTGTGAAGGGAACTAAGTTCAATCAACTGACATTTACAGAAGTAATCACCTATTTATTTATTTAGTTTTTTCTGTCTTTCATAGTGCTTCTGCTCATATAATAAACTTTATCAGAAGCTAAGGGGTTATTTTAATTCTGAAACAATGCCTCATCTTTCAATTATCTCAGTGGTTTTCATTATAAACTTTTGATGCAAATTTTAATAGAGTGAATGTATACAGCCTTAGGAAAGTTAATTTGTTTCTAAGGAATCCTTTAATAGCTATTACAAAGACTAAAAAAAAAATACAGATAAAGGATTAAAGTTGATATATCTATGTCTCAGAAAATACAAAGCTAACTGAAAATATGAAAGGCCTTAACACATGGAAATTACTGCCATAAAAATAAATTATCTCAGTGAATATGTATTCAAAATGTGGTAAATAATGCTATTCACTCATAAGAACACATTTTAAACTGAAAAAAAAGTAGAGACATCTCCCATTAAGAAAGATAGCCTCTTATGTTCTTATAATATAGACACACTAAATTATATAAAATTGCAACACAATCAGCTAGTCTGAAAACTCACTGAGGTCATATTTACATAATGATTGTAGTAGGATCCAGGATCAAAAATTATATTGTGCCCCTGGCCCCTATTCTCATTCTATTACAAAATAATGTAACTAAAACAGATAATTATAGATAAACAGATTTTATCTATGGTTTCTTGGAATCAGAAATATTTGGCATATAAGTCACACCTACAAGGAGATAAACATACTCAGCAGGGTCACTTTTTTGCTTCCACTATAGTTCAGTTTCACTATATTCTCTGTATCTGATCTGTTTTCAGTCAAGCCTCTACCCCACTGGGTAGCTGAAAGAAAACTAAATTTACCTAAACCAGTAGTCTTAGTTTGAGTCAATAACATTAAACTATTCTCTAAGTATTATAATTCCACTTCTTAAGATAAAAAAGTTTTTCTTTCAGATTTCTATCTCTTACCTTTTGAGAGAGAGCGATGACTTATGCAATCTCACATCAGTAGAAGAGACTCATGCTGTGGACCACATGGCGTCCCATGGATCCTCCAGGGTCTTGACTGTGGAGGGGCTTGGACTGGTCAGATCTCTGCTTTAGTGAAGTGTGACTAATCATATTTCACTCTTTGTGTGTCATGTGCTGGCAGCCACTTCTGGAAACTGGCTATATATATGTGCCCCAGGTCTCAGAGTTCCTGTCTGCAGTAGCTCTGTCAGTAAATTGCAAATTTGACAGGTCACCTAGTCTCCATCATACCACCTCTGTATCCCATTATGGAGTATGTAGGAACTCCTCGGGCCTTAATACAACAAGTAAAGGTCTGGAGGAACATGAATACTTCTTCAAGTTCATCTATCTACCTGCCTCTGGCCAACGCCTCTGACCAGGACTTTTACACCACACTGGCACGTTGGACCCAGAACATTTGCCCAGGGGTCAGCAGCCTCCATCACACAATTCACAGGAATTACACCACTTGCCACAAAGTTCTCAAGCTAACCTATTAGTGTGAATATTTCTCAAAACTCTCACCTTAAAGTTTAGAAACCAAGTAGAAAAAAGAGAATGGAACTTTGGACCTGAAACTACCTTATCTTATCTACCTTTTAGGAGAGCAAGACTTATGACCTAATCATTATAGGCAGATGGAATTTCTCCTCTGCAGTGTGAAAGGAAAATTATGTCTGGAGGCTATCAGGCTTATTTCTTCTTCCTATACCAAAATATTTTAGAAAATCATATGTCTCTGGAAAAGCTGAGATCTCTAGATAATTTTTTCAGCAAAATCCTCTTTTGAATAATATTAACTCTTTCATTCCCTTTGCATATTTGCTGCATCAACTGTTAGTCTCGATGTACAGATCTAAAGGGATGTCTTGCTTCTAGCTGATTATCAGGACAAAGGTGAACACATTACTGAAAAAGAAAAAGAGCACATTAATATATTTCTAAATATTGGATTCATTACACATAAACAGGAAACTGTGGCATTAAGAGGGAATCAATTTGGACTTGGAATCTGTTATCTATTAATTTCTTCTGGACTTTCCACTAATTTCTTTTAAATTAAGAGATCCAAGCAAGCAAGGATCACATCTTATCATTGTCCTATTATCTATGAATTCTCCAGCCCAAATCTGGAATTGACTTCTTTATGTAACATGAGCTATCCCTGAGAACATATAACTCTGTGATGGATGATCCACTAACTGTATAGTGGGAAATTAAATTTTAATACTCACTTTTGTGGTGTGGAAGGAGTCTATCAATGTCTCTGCTCTCTAACTGTCTTCTTTTCTTTTGTTACTCTTCACTCATTAGACTCCATTAGTCTCTCATGTAGCTCTATTTCCTTTCTTTGTGTATCATTTCCACCCTAAACTAGGCCCTTATAACCTACACTGGTCATACCTTTGTGTGTCTGTTCAGCTTCCTTTCTGTATTAGTTATTAACATCTGTGTAACAAATTACCCTAAAATTTAGAGGTGGCTCACTCATGTGGCTTTATGCAAGAAGCCTCAGTTCCTCCCCGGTTCTTGGCCAGAGGCCTCAATTCCTCACCATATTGACCTCTCTACATGGGCCATAGGAAAGATGGAGCATCCTCACGGTACCGGGAAAGAGAGAATATGGAGAAAGCAGCATGTTTTTTATGACTTGGTCAGAGATGTAGCTGGCTGTGACTCTATTGCATTACTATATTCTATGTGTCAGAAGCAAGTTATTAAGTCCAGCTCACTCTTAAGGGGAGTAGAATTCAGCTACACCTCTTGAACAGAGGACTATTGAAGAATTTGTGGATATATTTTAAAACTATAACAGCTTCCCATATGGAACTGCTCCTTTACCAAGATAATGCAAATTATTTTCCTAGTGCTTTCCTGGACCCAGGGGTTAGCATGTGATCAGACCAGGTCAGTGGCTTCCATCCATTGGACAATGATGGTCCATTCCAGGGTCTACTACTAACTGTCTTTCATTCTTCAACCCAAGAGATATATCCACTTTTATCTGTTGTAAGAGTGTCTTATCTGTCATATCCTTTTACCAATATACTATATTCTCTCCCACAAACATTTACACTTTGATGTACTCTGAGCTCTCCCAAATCCACATATTTGTTTACTAGATTTTCTCTGCCTGAACTACACTTCTAAATAATTTCCCCATCTTACTACTTCTTCCTAATCTTTGTGTATAAAAATCCTGATACATCCCTGAGATCTAGCTAAAATGTTCCTTCCTGTTAAAATTTTCTATCTTAAGAATATTTTGCCCCCCACCATTCCCTCACCTTTTGGCCCACCTTTTACTTCAGCCATTGCCATGGCAACTAGCATCACACACATCTAACCTGATAATACCTCCCTTAGCTGCACCAGGTATCTTTTACTCTCTGTTCAAGCTTCTACAACAGAGGACACCTGTGGGAATCAATTTGGCCACTCTCTCACGTGCAACCTGGAAGAATGAGGGAGTTAATGCAGCAGTGGGCAACTATTGATTATTGGAAAATAATTCTTATTAAGTTCAGACCTCTTTTGTCCCTCAAACAGGCAGTTCTGGAACTCAATCTTCATGGCTCTACAGAAGGTCCAAGCGGAATCAAGCCAAGTTGCCATCAATAGTGATCAATTCAAAATTGTACTCTGCAGTTGGTTTTCCCTCCGTCCCTGTTTCCCTCTGCCTGGTCTGCCACTCCTCTTCCCTGAGATTATTTCTGAAAAGAAACTACCTGCCTACTAGCAATTGACTCAGCCTCTGTTTTCAAGTGGACACAGTGACTATGACATTCTCCCTGATGATCTCAATGGAAAGCAATTGCTTCTTTCCTGTCTGTTGGAGTAGGTATTTTGTGTTGGTCTTATTATGTCTTCTTGCACTTGGCTGTAAAGTTCTTTCAAGTGGAAATTGTGTGCTGTTCATCTTTACAGCCATGATACCTACCACAGTGTTTTTCATATCACAGGTTTTCAATCATTCCTTGAATGAACACATATGTTTTAAATTTCCCTAAAATTAAATGACATAGCCAATATATATGTGTGTCGTCTGCAAAACTCAGTAAGTGCCTTCCTTGTGAAATGCACACCATAAACATTTGGTCAATGAGACAAATCAAATTCAAATTGTTTAAAATTAAATTGTCAAAAGAGATGCAAACTCTGCCAATCTGAGTTTTGGGAAACATCTCTTCTGGAAAATTATAGCCATAGATTTGTGGAGAACTCTCAGGCATTTTATGGATTTACGAAGCCTAAGCATCTTGGAAGGATCACCTGAGGCTGTGTCTATGTGACATGTGGAAAAAAGAAAATAACTTAGAAAATAATCAGGTTATTATAGAAATGAAAAACATTACATTAACGTGGAAACCAGTGGCATCATTTTCCTTTGCCACATTTTATAATATTCTGCAGCAATGAGGAATAATTGCTAGCAAAAATATCCTGCTTATCTTTTGTCAGGTTTCCCAAATTCCCAAAAAGTCAATATCTTTTATTTTAAAAAATTACAAGGAAAAACTGTTTTCCATGTTCACATTTTACTTTCTTGAAATTAATTTCCCACACTCAGCAGCCAAAGTAATTTTTAAATGTATGTCAGATGATGATGTAATTCTGCTTAAAACAGGGCAATGTTAGAACAAATCCACCTCCTTACCCTAAGTTACACGGCCTTTGCATGATCTGACTTTTACTTGCCACTCCCACCCTTCATAAGATTCTCACTCTTGGTTACTGTTCTAGTCACATACAATTCTCTAGCGTTCAAACCTTTTCTCACGTCCAGAGCTTCATTCTACTTCCCTCTATCTGGAATGCTCTTTTCCAATTTTTTTTTTCTTTTTCCATGTCTGAGTTGGTATTATTCTTCAGGTATCAGCTCAACATTATCTCCTTAAGATAATTCTTCCCTGACAACCATATCTAATGGAATCACACTCAAACATTTCTTTCATAGAACTTATTACATTATGACATTAACTTACATATTTATTTGTTTACTATCAGCTTTCCTCATCTTCCTACTGTCCTCCTCTCCTCCTTCCAGGTCCATGAGAACAGAGACCTTGTCCTTTGCATGCATTGCTATATCCCTAGCGATCTGTCCATAGCTGTAGTATTCAATAAATCTCTATTTAATAAATGAATAGGAAACAGTATAAAATGGTAGGAAGAGCATGGGCTTTGGAGTCAGACTGTCTGGCTTTGAATAGCAGCTCCACTGCTCACCATGGTGACAACATACTTGACTTCACTGTGCCTCAGCAAAACGAAATGATGAAAGGACCAACTTCATAACATTGTGTGAAGATTAAATGTCTAGAACCCAGTGCAGAACAATAAGCACTCAGTAAGCCTTAGCAATTATGCAGGATGGCTAAAAGAAAAAAAGAAAAGAAAAAGAAATACAAGAAAAGAAAAGAGAAGAAAATAAAAAAAAGAGGGTGGCATAGCTTTATTTAATGAGATGAGAGCCGCCTGTATTGCCAACAGTCATCCATATAATCAGGGACCCTATTATACAGGGTGTTGGGGGAAAGGGAGAATGCTGGTGGATATGTTTTGCTTCCTTCATATAGGAAGAGAACGTTTAAAACTACTTCTTCAGTACAGCCCCTGAGGAAACTGACTCTGATCACATACATGGCCATTTAGAAATACCTGAGAAAAATTTCTAGGAAGCAGGGATTGATTTGCACAGAGCACCACATGCTAGTGACATGGAGGATTCCTCAGAAAGAAGGAACAAGTTATAGAGATGCTAGCACTTCCTAAGCTTAACTCATGAAAAGACTGGATTGTGTTCCAAAATGTGTCTTGTACAGGTGAGAAAAAAACAAACAATTTTAACCCAGAAGTAATTGATATGCTAAATTTCTGTTATTGTTTTTTTTCCAGAGTCTTTTGAAACTAGGGTTGGATAGAAAAATGAAATCAGTAATAAAAAATAAAGTTACACATTTTATACATGTGAGTTATAGTGTGAAAATTTTGAAATTCCAGACATACACTGTATTAGTCAGGGTTCTACTAGAAACAGAACCAATAGGAGCGTGTGTGTGTCTGTGTCTGTGTATCTGTGTGTCTGTGTATTGTGGGGGAGGAGAGAGAGAGAGAGAAAGAGAGAGAGAGATATTATGGGAATTGTCTCATGCAATTATGGAGGTCAAGAAGTCCCACCATCTACCATCTGCCATGTGTAAACTGGAGAACCAGGAAAGCCCATCAGATAATTCATTCCATGTCCCAAGAACTAAGAACCAGGGGAGCTAATGGCATAGCTCCCAGCCTGAGTCACAAGGCTTGAGAACATGGCGGCGGGGCGGGGGGTGAGACGGGGAGGCCTGGTGTAGCTCCAGTGTCTGAAGGCTGGAGAGAATCAGAGGCTCCTGTATTCGAGGGCAGGAGAAGATGGATGTACTAGCTCAAGAAGAGAAAGAGAATTTGCCTTTCCTCCTTCTTTGTGGTCTATTTCGGCCCTCAACAGATTGATGATTCCTGCCCACATTGGTGAGGGTGGATCTTTACTCAGTCTGCTAATTCAAATGCTAACCTCTTTCAGAAACACTCTCATAGGCACACCCAGAAATAACCTTTTATCAGCTATCTGAGCATCCCTTGGCCCAGTCATGTTGACATAAAATTAACCATCTCACACATACATATGCACTCATTAAAACAGTTTTGAACAGTATTTAAAGAAATACTGCAATGGAAATTCACCAATTATGCCATGTCTGATGCCAAAGAAGAGATTTACAGAAAAATTACAAAGATAGTTCGGAGAATTGTCTAAAACAGAGCCCATACTCAGTTTTCCTTATTATTAACATTTTAGTTTTGTTACAATTCATATATTCACATTTTGCTATTTTTTACTTACCATCTTTTTTTTGTTGGAGGATTCCATCTAGGTTCCCACAATGCATTTAGATGTCGTGTCTTTTTAGGCTTCTCTTGGTTGTGATAGCTTCTCAGATATTTCTTGGTTTTGTTACCTTGACAGTTTGAAGAATACTGGTCAGGTATTTTGTAGAATGTCCACATTTAGGATTTACTTAATGTTTTTCTCATGATTAGACTGAGGTTATAGGTTTTGGGGAGAAAATTCCATTCTCATCACATATCAAGAGTACATACCATTATCAACATTACTTACCACTATTAATGTTATCTTTCAGCACCTGCCTAAAATAGTGGTTGTTAGGTGTCTCCACTATAAAGTTACTCTTTTTTTCTTCCTGTTTATACTGTATTCTATGGAATGAAGTCACTGTATATAGCCCACACTTAAGAAGTAGGGAGCTATGCTCTACCTACTTGAGTGTGGAATATCTACATAAATTACCTGGAATTCTGTGTAGGAGCTTTGTCTATTTTCCTCCATTTACTTATATTTTCCATAATTTATTTATATCAGTTTGAAATCATCAATATTTATAGTATAGTTTGTATTGAATTCAATATTACTTTATTTATTTTTTGTTCAAATTGTTCCAGTTTGGCCATTGGGAACTATTTCAGTTGGTTCCTATGTTCTTTAATGCACCCCTATTATTTTTGGGCACTACTTCCTTTCTGGCACTACAACATGTTCCAGACTCATCTTGCAAAAGTCCTGCCCAAGGCCTAGACAGTCATTTATTTCTTCAAGAACCAGATGGTTCTTTCTACTTGAGAACTGTGTTAGAAACCAAACTCTGGGTGCTAGGTATGGTCGCTACTGCTAGGTGTCATTGATTCTAAATCCTCTCAGCTGTCAGAACAAGGAAATATGTACATGTCTCTATTAACTCATGTATTTATGTGTATGTATATAAAAATATTTCTATATGTCACCACCTATATCCATATTAAGCTAAATATGAATTCACACAGATGTCTCAAATTCTAATTTATTACCATGTGGATCCTTTTAGATTCTTCCTATTGCTTATCTGTAATCTCCCACTCCAACAATGAGAAATCTAGCTCCCACTATATGCCATCCATTAATTTAATTGTTCAATTACAGTATTCATGTAAAGAATTATTAGAATTGTTAACCTACTCTACTATGGAAAATAATTTTATCAACTAGAGTTGATAAACACATGTACAGTGTTGATGTGCAGTTACTTTTCACACCCTTTATAGTCTTACTACACTCATTTCCAAAATAACTTAAGTCGTTGCCTTTACACCCCACCCTCTTCAGTGAGGTTGTTTCATGCATTAGTAATATTGTTAAATCATTTTGTCACATTCTGCATTATATCCTGTGGTCCTTTTTATATCTTGTAAATTATTTCTTTTAATTTCACATAGAGATTTACTCTGTGCAGTAAAGTTCTATGGGTTTTGACAAATGCATAGTTTCATGCAGCCATCATTACAGTATCAAATAGAATAATTTCACTGCCCTAAAAATTTCCATCCGTTGTGCTTCACAGATTCAACTCTCTGCCACCACCATCAAGCTCCAGGCAACCACTGATATGCTTACTCTCTATATAGTTTTACCCTTTCCAGAATGTTATATCATTGGAATTACACAGTATGTTGCCTTTTTACATTGGTTCCTTTCATTTAGCAATATGCATTTAAGATACATCAATGTCTTTGAGTGGCTTGATAGCTCATTTCTTTTTATAGCTGAATAATATTCCATTTTATGGATATAAAATTGTTCATCCATACACCTATTGAAAATCATCTTGCTTACTTCCAGTTTTTGGTGATTATGAATAAAGTTGCTATACACATTTATGTATAGGTTTTTGTGTGGTCATACATTTTCAAATCACTTAGGTAAATATCTAGGAGCTTGACTGTTGAATTTTATGTTAAAATCACGTTCAGCCTTGTAAGAAACTGTCAAACTGTTTGTACCATTTTGCAATCCCACTAGTATAAGTGAGAATTTCTATTGCTCTACATCCCCACCAGCATTTGGAATTGTCCATTTTTTGGTTTTAGCTATTCTAGTAGGTGGGTCTCTCAATGTTGATTTATTCTGAATTTCCCTGATGATATCCATGTTCATTTTTATCTCCCTAAAAATGCTAAGCATTTTTTCATACATTTATTTGCTATTTCTATATACTCTTTGATAAGTTGTCTGTTCAGATCTTTTGCCCTTAATTTAATAATTTAACATATTTTTTAGTGTTAAGAGTTCTTTGAACATAAAGCTATAAGTCTTTTACCATTATGTGTTTTGCAAATAGTTTCTCCTAACCTGTGGCTTGCCTTTCATTCTCTTAGCAATGTCTTTCACAAAAAGTTTTAATTTCAATAAGGTCCAACACGTAATTTTTAATGATTTTTTTATGTAATGTGCTTTTCACGTTAGAACTAAAAATTAATTACCAAACTAAGATCACATAGTTTTTCTCATATATTCTTTTCTGGAATATTTTTTTGTCAGAAAAACATATTGCTTTACGTTTGAATATCACAAAATTGTTAAGAAAAGACAAATGGTGTCATGGAAACATAAGCAAAGGACATAAAATGAGTCACAAAAGTAAAAAGCAAAATACAGATGAATATTTTAAAAATGGTCATTGTCACTAAAAATCAAAATACTTAAATTAATAGTACAAAGCAAAGCAACTTTTTACATCAAATTGCCTAAGATATTTCTAGCTCATTTTCTGCTGATAAATTAATATATATCTTTTTGTAAGCTATTCAGTTATATGTATCAAAAGCTTCAAAATTATTACATCCATTGACCTCTATTTCTAATTTCTATATAAATACAATTTAATATTTATTGAGAACTTATTGGTAAGTACTGGGAATACCACAGTAAAAAAGGCAGACACTGCATTTATGAAGAAGCCTTTGTTAAAGTAAAATAATGCCCATATAATATTCAGTTGTGTGGCATATATCATAGTTTACTTAATCAGTATCTTAATGTTGGAAATAGTTTGTTTTTATTTCCTTTTCTTATGCATTAACATATAATATTTGTATATATTTATGGGTCACATGTGATATTTTGTTACATGCATAGAATGCATAATGATTAAGTAAGAATATTTAGGGTATCCATCATCTTGAGTATTTATCATTTCTATGTATTGAGAATAGTTCAAGTTCTTTCTTCTTGCTACTTTGAAATATACAATACATTATTGCTAACTATAGTACCTCCTCTTTTCTATCAAACAGAATTTATATTGTCTAACTATATGTTTTTACCCACTAAGCAAACTCTCTTCATCCCCCTTCCCACCCACACACACTTCCCAGCCTCTCCTATCTATCATCCTACTCTCTACCTCCATGAGATAAACTTTTTTAGCTCCCACATATGGACAAAAATATATAATATTTGTCTCTCTGTACCTGGCTTATTTCACTTAACATAATGCCCTCCAGTTTCATCCATTTTGCTGCAAATAAGAGGATTTCCTCTTTTTTTCAGGTTGAATAGTATTCCACTGTGCATACAAACCACATTTTCTTTATCCGTTCATCCATTGATGGACACTTAGACTGATTCCATGTCTTTGCTATTGTGAATAGTGCTGCAGTAAACAGGCAAGTCCACGTATCCCTTTGATATAATGATTTCTTTTCCACTGGATACCCAGTAGAGGGATTGCTGGATTGTATGGTAGTTCCATTTAAGATTTTAGAGAAACCCCCCACTGAGTGTCATAGTGGATGTACTAATTCACACTCCCATCAACAGTGTATAAGCATTCCCTTTTCTTGCCAGCATCTATTATTTTTTTGTCTTTTTAATAATAGCCATTCTAACTGGGGTGAGATGAGAACTTATTGCAATTTCGATTTGCATTTCCCTGATGATTAGTGATGTTGAGTATTTTTTTTCATATACGTCTTGGCCATTTGTCTGCCTTCTTTTGAGAAATGTCTATTCATGCCCTATGCCCACTTTTTAATGGGATTATTTGTTTTTTAATGCTGAGTTGTTTAAGTTCCTTGTATATACTGGATATTAGTCCCTTGCCAGATGAATAGTTTGCAAATATTTTCTCCCATTAAAAAGGTTGTTTCTTCACTCTGCTGATTGTTTTCTTTGCTAGACAGAAGGTTTTTGGCTTACTATTGTCCCATTTGTCTCCCACGGTGAGAGATAGGGATCTAGTTTCATTCTTCTGTATATGGATATCCAATTTTCCCAGCACCATTTAGTGAAGAGGGTTTTCTTTCTCCAAGGTATGTTCTTGCTAATACTGTCCAAAATCTGTTGGCTGTGTATTCATGGATTTATTTATGGATTCTCTATTATGTTTTATTGGTCTATGTCTGTTTTTATATCAATAATACCATGGTACTTTGGTTTCTACATCCTTTTAATACATTTTGAAATCAGGTAGTGTGATGCCTCCAGCTTTGCTCTTTTTGTTCAGAATTGCTTTGGCATTTCAAGCTGTTTTGAGGTTCCATACAAATTTTTGGATTTTTTAAAATGTCTATGAAAAATGACATTGGTGTTTTGATAGAGATTGCACTGAATCTGTAGATTACTTTAGGCAGTTTTCATTTAAACAATATAAATTCTTCTGATCCATGAGTATTATGGAATTTCTTTTCAATTTTTTATGTCCTCTTCAATTTCTTTTATCAGTGTTTTGTAGTTTTCCTGTAGTGATCTTTCACCTCCTTGGTTAAATTTATTTTTAGGTATTTTATTTTATTTTATTATAGCTATTGTAAATGAAATTGCCTTCTTGATTTCTGTCTCATCTAGTTCATTATTGGTGTATAAATATGCTACTGTTTTTTGTATGCTGATTTTGAATCAGCAAATTTACTGCAAATTTACTGAATTTATTCATCAGTTCTAAGAGTTTTTTGGAGAAGCCATTAGGTTTTTCTAGATATAAGACCATGGTGGTTTCTGCAAAGACAATTTCACTTTCTCTTTTCCAACACAGATGCATTTTATTTCTTTCTCTTGCCTGATTACTCTGGCTAGGACTTCCAGTACTATGTTGAATAGGTGTGGTGAAAATACGTATCTTTGTCTTGTTCCAGTTCTTAAAAGCTGAAAGCATTTCTCCATTTAGTATGATGATAGCTGTGAGTTTGTCATATATGGCCTTTATCATGCAGAGGTACGTTCCTTCCATGCCTATTATGTTGAGAGTTTTTATGATAAAGGGGTGTTGAATTTTACCAAATGCTTTTTCTGCATCTACTGAGATGATCATATGTTTTTTTTCCTTCATTCTGTTGATGGGATGTATTATGTTTATTAATTTGCATATGTTGAACCATCTTTGCATTCTTGGGATAAATCCCACTTGATCATGGTGTTTATGTTTTTTGATGTGCTGCTGGATTCAGTTTGCTAGTATTTTATTGAGAGCTTTTGCTTCTATGTTCATCAGAAATATTGGTCTGTAGTTTTCTTTTTTTTGTTATGCTTTTTTCTGGGTTTGGTATCAGGGTTATGCTGGCCTCACAGAATGACTTAGGGAGAGTTTCCTTTTCTTCAATTTTTTTTGAATACTTTGAGGAGAATTGGTATTAGTTCTTCTTTGAAAATTTGGTAGAATTGGGCATGAAGTCATTCTGTCCAAGACTTTTCTTTGGTGGGAGACTTTTTATTATTGATTCATTCTCATTACTCATTATTAGTCTGTTCAGGTTTTCTATTTTTTTCCTGATTCATTCTTGGGAGGTGGTATGTTTCCAGGAATTCATACATTTCCTCTAGGTTTTCCTGTATAGTTGTTAATAATTGTCTCAATGATCTTTTGTATTTCTGTGGTATCAGTGTAATGTCTCCATTTTCATTTTTTATTTTATTTATTTGGATCTTCTGTCCTTTTTTATTAGTTAGTTTGGTAAGTGTTTTATTAATTTTGTTTCATATTTTCAAAAAACCAACTTTTTGTGTCATTCATCCTTTGTATTGTTTTTCTTAATCTCCATTTTCTTTAGTTCTGCTTTGATCTTTATCATTTTTTTGCTTCTAATAATTTTGGATTTAGTTTGTTCTTGCTTTTCTAGTTCCTTGATGTACATCTTAGATTGTGTATTTGAAATCTTCCTACTTTTTTGATGTAGGTGTTTATTTCCATAAACTTCCCTCTTAGAACTGCTTTTTCAGTATCCCAGAGATTTGTTGTTGTTGTTGTTGTGTTTTGATTTTCATTTATTTCAATAAATCTCTTTATTTCCTCCTTAATTTCTTCCTTGACCCAATGGTCACACAGGAACATGTTGTTTAATCTCCATGTATTTTTACAGTTTCCAAGGTTCTTCTTGTTATTTAGTTCTGGTTTTATTCCACTACGGTTTAAGAACATAATTGATTTGATTTTCATTTTTAAAAAATTATTGTGACTTTTATTGTGTCCTAATATATGGTCTATTCTGGAGAATGTTCCAGGTGCTGATGAGAAGAATGTGTATTCCATAGCTGTTTGATAAAATGTTCTGTAAATTTCTGTTAGGTCCATTTCATCCAAAGTGAAGTTTAAATCCAATGTTTCTTTTTTAATTTTCTGTCTAGATGATCTGTCTAAGGCTGTTAGTGGGTTATTTGAAAACCCCAATTATTATTGTAATGCAGTCTATCACTCCCTTTAGATCTAATAACATTTGCTTTATATATATAGGTCCTCCAGTGTTGGGTGCATATATGTTTAGAATTGTTAAATCCTCTGGCTGAATTAATCCCGATATCATTATATAATGTCCTTGTTCATCTCTCTTTACAGTTTTTGACTTAAAGTATGCTTTATTTGATATAAGTATAGATACTCCTGCTCACTTTTGGTTCTTATTTGTGTGAAATATCAATGTTTCTTTACATGTGAAATGCATTTCTTGTAGGCTGCATATAGCTGGGGTTTTTTTTTAATCTATTAATATTCAGCCAGTCTATATCTTCTAAGTGGAGGTTAATCCATTTACATTCAAGGTTATTATTGATATGTGTGGGCTTATTCCTGTCATTTCATTAATGATTTCTGGGTTTTTTGCATATTCTTTGTTCTTTTCTTTTTCTCTTATTACTTATCATTGTGGTTTAGTGGTTTTTTGTAGGGTAAGATTTGAGTCTTTTCTCTTCCTTGTTTGTGTATTTGCCCTACCTATGAATTTTACATTTTTATGTGTTTTCATAATGATAGATATTGCTCTTTTGCTCCTGGGTGTAAGACTCCCTTAACTATTTCTTGTAGGGCCAGTCTAGTTATGATATATTCCCTCAGCTTTTGTTTGTCTGGGAAAGACCTCATTTCTTTTTCATTTATGAATGAAATTTTTTCTGGGTATAGTATCCTTGATTGGCAGTTTATTTCCTTCAGCAATTTGAATATATCATCCCATTCTATCCTGGCCTGTAAGGTTTTACCTGAGAAATTCTCAGCTAGTTTGATGGGGCTTCCTTTATTAGAGACTAGATGCTTTTATCTCTTTTTAGAATTCTCTCTTTGTTATTGACTTTTGACAGTTTGACTGCAATGTGCCATGGAGAAGACATTTCTGAATTTCAACTATTTGGAAATCCTGAGCCTCCTGTATCTGAATGTCTAAACCTTTTGCTACATTTGGGAAGTTTTCATCTATTATTTTGTTAAAGTTTTCCAACCCTTTTGTTTTCAACTTAGGAAACACTAAAAATTCAAATATTTGATTACTTTATGGTCTACCATAGGTCATGTAGGCTTTTCTTTTTCCTTTGTATTCTTTCACCTTTATTTTTGTCTGAGTAGGTTATTTCAAAAGACCTGTCTTCAAGTTCTGAGATTCCTTCCTCTGCTTGCTTTAGTCAGTTGTTGAAGCTTTTTAATGTATTTTGTATTTCATTCAATAAATTCTTCAGTTCCAGAATTTCTATTTGGTTCTTTTTTATGATACATATTTCTTTGGTAAATTTCATATTCATATCCTGAATTGTTTGTCTGATTTATTTGTATTGATTTTCAGTATTCTCTTATATATCATTAAGCTTCATTACTATCATTTTGTTGAATTCTTCTGGGATATTGTACATTTCTTTTTGATTGGGCTCTGTTGCTGGAGAATTATTGTGTTCCTTTGGTAGTGTCATATTTCCTTGATTTTTTATGATTCCCATGTTTTTACATTGATATCTGCATATCTGGTGTAACAGTCACTTATAGTTTTTTGAATTTGCTTTTGTAGGGGAGGACATTTTCCTGAAGATGTATCTGTGGTGTAGGTTGATAGGGCACTCTTGCTTTGATTCTGTGTACATGCAGTAGTGTAGTCTCTGTATGATTTCTTTGGCTGTAAACAGCATCAGTGCTGAGATTTCCTTAGTGGCTTAGAGCGCCATTGTTGGTAGAGTTTGTGGCAAAGTTTTTCTGGGGACTGGAATGCCAGTTGGGCTTTTCTTCGGGTTCTTGTGGTGGCAGTGGTGGGCTGAAAGCATGCTTGTCCTTGGGTCCTAGGGCAGTTTATGCTGGCACCATTGTTAGCAGGTTTAGGCAGGCTGATTCTTGGGCCTCCAAGTGGTTTTCTTGGATGCCAGGAATGGCAGCAGTAGTCTAGGCTGATATTCAGGTTCTTGGGCCCCTGGGAAGTGGGCATGGTGTGGGCAATAGCAGTAGTGTTGGTGAGACAACCCTCTGGGACCCAAGTGGTCCATGCTGGTGTTGGTGGTAGCTACAAAGAGCTGCTTGGGCTAAGCTCACAAAAGGTTTCCAGCTGGTTGCCAGCTGGTTGAGTGGGTCCAACTTCAGACCCTGGGAGAAATGCTCAGGTGCCAGCCATGGTGGATGTGAGATCCCTAGACCCCTGGACAGCATGCTTGCATATTAGTTGGGTGATGGAGCCAGGCTGTACAGACCTGTCTTCAGGTCCTCCCCCAGTGGTGCTTGCAGGGTTGGCTATGGTAAGCAGGGGTGGAATGATCCCTAGGCCACTGGCAGAATGCTCAGGTGGGGGCAGCAGAAGCTGCTCTTTGGCCCTGCTATTGGGGAGGGCAGGATTGCTTTTAGTGGGAACAGCTAAAGGCAGGCTGCTGGGGGACATGCACTTTCCTTGTGTTTTGTCCCTGCAACAGCTGTGGTAGCCACAGCTGTGGGCAGTGGAATTTGTATTCAAAGCACATGAAAGTGCACAGCTGCCCCTCTCTTTGGGAAGAGCAGGGCTACTGCCAGTGGAGCCCACCTCAGTCCCAGAAGCAGCAGCTGTGGATGGAGAATGTCACTGGAACTCCAGGGATGTGGAGATGCAGGGGCTGTTGGTTCCCAGGTCAGGATGCAGTCAGGTGGGGGCTGGGCTTCCAAAATGGCACTGTGCTATAGCTGCTTGGCACTCAGGGATTTGTGGGACTTAGCAAGAACTCTCTCTCTGGACCAATGCCATTGCATGATCTCCAGGCAGCTCCTTATGTTAGTCTCAGGGCCTGTGAGGGTCATGGGGCTCTCCCATGGCTAGGACTGCAAAAGTTCATGATGGGAATGTGGACCCCTGAGGATCTCTCACTTACCCTTTCCTCACATTAGGGAGCCTCTCCAGGCTCCCAGCTGATCCCAGCCAAGCAGTCTGCCTCGCTTCGCTCTCCTTTCTTGCTTTCAGTGTTTCCTGGCACTTCTCTGTTAAATTCTAGTGTTCTTTCTTAGATGATCCATTCAAAGTGTGATTATCTACTTGCTATCATATATTTTGGTTCTTCTCTGTGGAAGAGGCGAGTACCACATACATTTAGTCAGCAGTCGTTAAGCCCATCTAGAAATTTTAGAATTCTTCATTTTACATTTAGCACATACATTTTTTATGTCAGTTATACATCAATACAAATTTTTTGTTGTTTTTTAGGGAATTTTTATTGTTGTCTTTGTTTTTAAATAAGTCTTTTTTTCTAAGACCTTTTTGCCAAGTGCCCAGCCCCCAGGGAGTGAGCTGAATTAAACGCAGGCTGTCTCCTGGTCTAGGCTAGCTTGAACTAGTTAAGAACAAAACTCTGACAACATTTCCCCCTTCCCATTGTTCTGGTAACTGTCAGGACTAAGACTCACTTTCGTGTTATGGGACCGTGGAGTTCCAGTCTTTCACATGATTCTCATGCCTCAGGGTGCAGATATCTTTGGGTCTTTGGTGAAATTGATGGCCCTTGAAATCTTAGGATGATTTTTTTGAGAATGTACCATAGGGAGGAAGGGCAGAAGGCAGGGGTTGGTTGTACATGGTATACTGTCAAATCCTTAGATGCCATAATGTTTGAGGCACAATACTGTAACATGGGTTTTATACTAAATTTGTGTCTTTTATAAAATAACCTCACTTGATCATAAAAACTAAAATTCCTTTGTTCTTGTGCAAATCATACTTAAACAATTGATAACAGGAAACCAGATTTCTGGACTCCTTGGAAACCACAGCACAGTTATCAGAAATGCAGATGGGTGGGCATAGCTGACATTTTAAAAACTAGATTTATTATGCAGCCAATTTTAAGGCTGAAGTACTCCTCCTTGTGTTAGAATTAAGATTTTGTTAATTAAAAACCCATTTATCTAAGTTTCCCACAAATCTGAAATATGAGTACTTGCAAGTGATATTGGCGTTCTAAAACCCAGGCTGCATAGGAATCGGTGTTTTTATTTTCAGAAATGCCCTTGGTCTAGACCTCCCTGTGAGGAAAAATAAGTATATAACAGAGACAAAATAAAGTCCACATTACCCTCTGAGAAGATGAACAATTTTTAGAGGCAAGAGTATATCACTATATTGATAAATCTGATCCTAAATTATTTTTCAGTGGATGTTTGAAAAAAGTAGAATATTGTGATAAATGAGAGCTCTGACACCAGAGTTATGAGTTGGTATCTCAGCTCCAAAAATGACTGGATTGTTGATCTTACTTAATCTCTCTGTGCCTCATTTTCCTAGCTTACATGTAATCATAGTGGGTCTAATACTGCCTCTGCTCACAGGAAAATATCCCACTGGTTTAATTTAGTGCTGCTTTGGTAGGAGTGAGATTCTTCCTTCAGCCCTATTTTCATCAGAATGTCCAAATTCCCTACTGTCTCTTCAAAGGGAGCTTACAAGTTTCCATGACTGTTGAAGACCAGGTTGTTCACCATTGATGGACTGGGGAAGTGTGGTCCACAACTCACCAGTTTCAATTTGGAGGTTGCTCCAAACCATCCAGTCTTTTCTGTTTGGTTTTAAGTGTGACATTCCTTTATTCCCTCATTTCCACAGATCAGTTTTATTTAATAAAAAGTCTGTCTATGCAAAGAAAACCATCTTCTTCTCTTTAGATTGGCAATTTATTTCAATTTTTTGTGTAAAATGGAAGAAGGAAAAATGACTTTTGGGTTACAAGTGTGAAATAAGAGGGCTACATAGAAAATTGAAAAAAAGTAGATTAATTAATACTTTAAGATATAATTCCACTATATGTATAATACACATAGCCCAGTGACTTGTGCATAGTAAGAGTTCAGTGGACTTACATTACTACCTAATCACAATCATCACTATTATGATAACCCCAAAATTTTCCTAATTTGGAAGTTTAGAAAAGATTATACGTAAGAACTCCTGCTTGGAGAGATAAAAAATGGAAAACTGTCCTGACTATTGGAAATGGTAACCAATAATAAAGAGACCAAAAGACTGAGTAAAACAAGAGATGGTAGAAAAGGAATTAGGATTTTTCTGAATGCATTCTTTGACTGATATATTTCACACCAAACAGCAGTGCCTCCATCTCATGTACAGGAAAAAAAAACTCAGTTCTGTTCAGGAACTCACATATATTTTGGCAAGTGTCCATGGAATGTTGTTCAATGAATAGCAAGATAGCAACTCATATATCCCTTGATGTTGGGTGTTGGTTTCTCCAGAAACTGGAACTGCCTCTGGATGTTCCAGAAGGTGCCAAGTCAAGGATTTACTGCAGGAAACAGGTGGGGTGGCCTTTAACATGTTTCCTTTCAGCACAAATGATTTTCAAGTCACTTGTGGATAGAGCAAATTTAATAAATGGGAGAGAAACTCTCTCACACTATTAGCTAATGTTTTTTAACCAGAAAAATAATACAGCTAAAAGAGTGATAACCACTCTAGAATTTAATCAACTTGGGAAGAAATCTTCTATTTCTTAAATCATACTTGGGTACATTTTACATATTGTGTCCATAAACTAGAGTTACACTTTTTATTAAACAAATTTTCAAGGTCATGTCTTTTCCTTCAATTTTTATGAACCTCTGGGATATCTCTGAAGCTACCTTAAGGATATAGTGACTTAATCATATTTTTCATTTGTTTTCACTAAACATGCAGATTTTTAGCACTGAAACTTTGCTTTATTTTTACATAATAATAGTCTATTTGCATATGTTTTACATGTTAATTATTATACTGTTATTCTCTTTTCTATAATTAAAGTTAGCATTTTATTTTAAAATCCTATTTTATAAGTTTTATAGCATGACAGTAAATATTCACTGAAGCTAACATTAACATACCCAATTATTTGCATTTCCTTTTTATATGTTGAAGCATACATTTGTTTCTCTGTGTGTATGTGTGTGTGTATGTGTATCTGTGTGTATTTTTCTCCAAGTGTGAGGATGGTAAGAAATTTAGAAAGTTTTGTATTTTAGTTTAATTTTCATTTCATAGCCTCAAGTTGAAGTTTCCTCCAATTTAACAATTATTAAACATTTTTATCAACAGTTGTTCTATTTTTACTAAAAGTAGTTTGGGTCACATATATCTGAAGCAACATTTTCTATAATAAAACCTGTCATGTTAAATCATCTCCACTATCTTAAGACTTATGTGGGTTCTGAATAATCCAACTAGTTCTGAGTAGTCTTCTTGCAATGGAAATAGACCTTATCAGAACTTTGCTGAGGCCCAACACTAGAATTGACTCAGCCAGTCTTAATAATTCTACAGACCCAAGGAGAACTCCAGTGCACAAATATCTCTTACTTTCCAAAAGAAATTCCATGTCTACTCTCTCTTCTAAATCCACCTTCCCTACTTTTGAAGGAAATATTTTAAAAAACTTTTATGACAAAATGAATTGGTTGTCAAGAGACTTAAGTCTTAGCTGGCAGTCTGACCAAGGATAAGTGTCTTGACTTCCCTGGTATTCAGTTCATAATAAGGTTTTGATGAGATCGTTTCTAGAGTCTAGCATTGTTTTAAAATACTGAGGTTCTGAGAGATGAAATTTCAATGTCAGAAGACCTGTGCCTAAATCTAAAATCTACCCTGATTAATTCTGTAAACTGCCAAATTAACCTTCCTAGGGTTAGATTTCTCATCTTTGAAACAAGAAAGAGTATCAGATCTCCATAGGTTTTTCTGCTTATAACATTAAAGGATTATAAGTTATTATCTTTATATATAATAGCATCAAAATAAAGAATAAAACCACAAATAATGGCAAGTTGAATATATACATTATGTCCTGCTCCTTCCCAAAATCTTATTAAATGACACCAAAAGAATGTTTACAAAGTAGAAAATAACAAGGACAAAGAGAATGGAAGAAAACACAAAAGCAACAAAATTTGGAAGGTGGAAAGCAGGAGCATAAGGGGTGACTGAGTTGGTAAACCCAAGAAAACTGACCCGTAAGCCAACGGTGGGCAAACCAGAGAAACAATCATGTGTATGCCATGATCCTTCAATAGGCTTCAGATTTTACTTTAATAGTAATCCTTGGAAATGGGGCAGAAAGTAGGACTGTAAAAGGCTGATTGAAAATCTCTCTGAGGTTCATGTAGACATCCACATTCCCTTTCCACTCTTGCAAGCTAGTTAATGGCTCTTGTTCTATCCAGAGAACAATTGAGGTCCTAAGTTTTTGGATTGGGTCAAACTAAGAGTTTCTGCACTGGGGGAGAGCAGACCAAGTTGAAGGTTAGGATCCATATAGAAAAGACGAAGTAAGTAAAAGTGTACATACTGAGGGTTGAGTCCCCAAACTTACTTTTTCACATGGCCCATAAAAAACTATCAGCCAGGTAAGAAATTGAAAGAATCTTCAATTCTTTCAAGGATAACCTGACATTTGAGGAATGCATTTAATATGAAAGACAGAGGCCAAAACAAACACACAAAAAAAGAGTGAAAAGGTAACTTAGAGAAAATGAACACTAAAGGGTAAGAAAAACCCTTCATAATGACAATTTTTTAACCTCTTCAGAGAGATACAAAAAAGATATAATGTTCATTAAATAAGAAATAGATGCTATAAAAAAGGAGTTTGCAGAGGAAGAAAAATTATAAATTAAAATTAAAAAGCATATAGAAGAAGATAAAATCTTGATGGAAAGATTGAAATTAAAAATTTAGGGTGTATGTTAAGATATAAAGCAAAAGGACTAAGAGATGTAAAGAGATGAAAGATATAAAAATTAGATAACCCAGGAGTTTTGATATTTAAATAATGGCAGTTCCAGAAAGAAAGAGCAGAAAGAAAGCAGCATTGACAACACAAAATAAGCAAAAAAAGAGAAGAAATCATCAAAGAAATAAATCAAAAAACAATTATAGAACTGAGAATATGTAATTTCCTTTAGAAATGGATCATAGAGGATTTATCACAATGAATGAAAAGACTAACACCAAGGCATACGATTGTGAAACTTGAGAGCCCTGAAAACAAAGAAAATCTTACGAGTTTCTAAAAGAGGAACAACAAACACAAAACAACCAACCCAAAATAAAACCAAAACAGTTTTCATAGAATAATCAAAATAGTATTGGACTTTTCAATACTAATGATGGAAACTAGAAGAAAAGCAATGTTTTCAAAGTACTTTAGAAAAATATTTCTAACCAAGAACTGTGTTCAGACAAATTTCAATCAGCAGGAAGCATGCATGAATGGGAGGAAGTGTGGAGAGGGAGAGCTAAACTATCTTCTATAATGAGAGTCAACTAATGATGTCTAAAACTGATAAAATGAACAAGGTGCAATATGAGCATGCTATTTAGAGATTTAGAAGTAAATTCAAAGAAAATTGGTTAAAAGATTTAAAAGCAGTTGTTATAGTGCAAAGGAAATTAGATGGGAAGGGAACAAAGTTTTTATATGAAAAACTTGATATAATAGAATTATTTAATTCTTTAAATCATGTGCATGCTTCACTTTCATAATTTAAAAAAATGACTAAATTCTTTTTTTAAAAAAGTGAGATAACAAAGTTATCGAAAATATTCAGAAAGATGAGGGGGGAATGTAGGATGGAGGAATGCAAAAGGGGAAGAAAAAGAGGGAAAAAAGGGAAAAGAAAGAGAAGAGGAGAAAAAGGAGCAGGAGGGGGAGGAGGAGGAAAGGACTAGGGCTGGTCTCTGGAATAGCTGCTGCAGTAAACTGGGCCAAATTTCAATCGACCAATGGCCTGGAAGGAAAACTTTCTAACTTCTTGATCAGCTCTAGAGGTTATGTCTTTCTGTAATATGAAGAAAGCAACAATCAATATAACTAGGAAAGTAAAATTCAGGCTTAAGGAATATTCAGAGAAAATCCTAAAAGCAGATTTTATAATAAACTTTTATCAAAATCCTCGTTTGGTTATGGTTATTTGGATTCATGGCCTCAATTTTCTCTTCAATTTCACTAGCAGAATTCTGGCTGCAGTGATACGAATATGCTGAATTCTTTCTTCTTTGCTTGTTTTGGGATACAGAGGAAAGCCCCACATAACTCTCTCCTACCTCTAGAAATCCTCTAAAGGATCTGCAAGGACGATCCCTGAGGCTAGAGCCACAACTGTAGTGGGAGAGTCACTGACATACTGCGTGTCATTTGCAGAACATTGTGGTGAAGGAAGGGGGCATGGTGGAGAAGTGAAGTCCATGAATGTTGTGGCAGATCTGTCTGAGACAAGAGTACCGTCACTGACAGCAAGGAGAAATGGGGGAGAGACTCACTCCAAGAGTGGGACCCTCGCAGGAAGGATCTAGCTGTGCTCATCACCACAGCCTTGTGTTTGACTTCATCTCTGTGGCATTATTCAGGGGCAGTCAGGCCCCATGCCCAGCTCAACATTTGCCAATCTTCCTTTAATACAGGGCCCCTGCTAAGTGTGTGTAGCTCCACAGGCTGAGTCGTTCACACCCCTGTGTACTTTGTCAATGCTCATTTTCCAAATTTTGAGCCCAGTGCTTGGTTAGGCCCAGTAGCCCCTGGGTTGGTAAAGGAAAGCTCTACTTTTTTGAAGTAGATTTCAGAGCAGTGGAAGAGGCCGGGGACAGCTATTCTAATATATTTTGTGAAAAAAGGAAATCAATACCTTTCCTATGTTAGTTTCCCTGCTACTGCTTTTTGATTAGTACGCTGGAGGGTAGTTATTCTTTCTTAAAACACCAAGTTTTAATTGATGGGTCTTTACCTGATATTTTTATTTTTAGGTGTGGAAAAACCTATACTCTACTGTTTAACTCTATAGTTTGGGCCCTGATGTCTCCTCTTGTTCCGATATTTCCTACTCACTTCACAGTGGTGGAAGAGATAGTTACACTTCAGTGAAGGATCCTTCATAAACTGCAAGTGCGAGTTTGAGAAAGCTGACATTTGAGAAGCCATGCTGTGTCTCCATGGAAACTTCTTGCAGTTATAAGAGCAACTCTTTGTGCCAGATTTTAATCTCAAATGCAAGGAACACAGAACTACACTTTCTAAATGGAAAAGACGAGTGGGGTAATGGAGGAAATGCTGATTTGAAGACACGGAATAACTTTTTTTTGGTAAAGTTTAAAGCCTCATTTTAAAGTTATATGTATTTGTTTTATGTATATAGATTACAAATAGTGTGTCCAAGTTTGATTTTATCAGAGGTCCAGGTATATTGAAAATAAGGCATTTTTAATAAGAGTCTCTCATCTTCATTTTTAGAGGGAATTTGAGAAAACCGATTAAAAGTAAGACGACAAAGAGACAATTTCATGTTTATCATCTTATGTGCAACGGAGTTATGAAATCTTGGCACAGACTCATCTTTGCAGAAGTATAACACCATTCCCGGGCACTAACTGACAAATTGGCTGTGTGTTAAAAACTTATTATGAGGATGGCTGGTATTTGAGAAGTATGTTAAACAAAGACTCAAAATAAATGAGTAGGAGTTTTTGGTAATATTTATAGTGAAAACGCAATGGAAGAAAAAGGGAAGTCTTTATGATATTTTCGGAAACATTCTTGGGTGAGTTGGCACATTTGAAAAGCAAGTTAGAAGGAGGCAGGAGGTATTGCCAGCTAGCAAAAAGAAAAGTTTAAAAAGTTTTGAAAGATCTTTTTAATGATTTCACCATCTGGGAAAAATCAAAGCTAACTAGAGGATTACTGATTAGGTAATGAAGTTTACAAAATTTCCTAACCAATTGTCTTTCCTCAGTGAAAGTCCTGGAGCACAAATGGATCAATTGATGAGAATTTTTTAAAAGCCCTGATATATACTACTGTGATAGTTTGCTGAGTTAAATGAAGGGTTATTTTAAGTGAATCATGGTGGTCACAGACAAGCAGAGTGGAGACAAAGCCCCTTACTTTCCAGAAGACAAAAATGGAACTATCAGAAATGTGATGCAAACATCAGAACTATATAAACAGCTATAAATAAATTGTAATACTTAGGTGATGGATCTATTGCAGAGCAGCAAATTCTTCATCAAGCTATAAAAATTTTAATAGAGGACTATCGTTTCTATAACTCAACAAATGATGGTATTTGGATATTTCCATTTTCATGATTTGCCCCTATGCTCACGCTTCACCTACCCCCATCAACTTGTCTGTATTGTGATACAGCAGTGGGTAAAGAAGGGACCCAGAAGGACATGGAGCTAACATTCCAGAGGAGATGACAGACTCTAAAAACATAGCTATATAATATTGTCATTTGATGAAAAGTATCTTGAAGAAAAGTGAAGTACTGCAAAGGAAGAGAGTGCAACAGTGCTGCTACTTTGCATTATACACTCGGGGAAGGAACTCTAAGACTTCTGAGTAGAGTCCTACATGAAGTAAGGGAGCAGCAAGCCTTGCAAATATCTTGGAGAAGATCATTCTGGAAATGGGGAACAACCAGGACAAAGGAAGGAGGAATTTAAGGAACATCTGCCTAGGAATGTTCTAGGGACAGCAAGAAGGTCTATGTGGCTGGGGTGGAGTGAGCAAGGGAAGAATGAAGGAAAAATGATCAGGACAGAAGGAAGCACCAGCTCATGAGGGCTTTGTCACCACTGTTAATACTTTGAATATTACTTCTAGTGTTGAGGGGAGTCATTGGATGGTTTTAAAACATGAAATATCATGATATAACTTAAGATTTTAAAAAGGATTACACAGCTACTACGACGAAGAGGAGCTCTAAGGGTCCAAAAATAGAAACAAGTTGAGAAGCTATTACTACAGCCAGAGAAGAGAAGGTGGTGGCTAGAACCAAAGTGGTCCTAGTGAATGGAATGAAGAAGGTTCCTATTTAGGACACATTCTTAAGGTAGAACTGAGAGGTTTTGAACAAAGAAGTGGATGTAAAATGTGAAATAAAGAGGGGAATATCAAGATTGATTCCAAGGATTTTGGTATGAGGAGCAGAAAATATGCTCATGCCACTTCCTTGGAAAGCAAATATTTATGGGATGTGTAAATTTAAATTAACAGTTTGATTTTTAAAAACTAAATTTGAGTTACCTATTAGAAATCTAAGTGCAGATTAGATATATGAGCCTGCAGCTCAGGTGAAAAGTCAGGGCTATAGATACAGTTTTGGAAGTTATGTTCATATCCATGACAGTTAAAGCCATGAAATTAGACAAGTTCATCTAGGGAGGGAGTGTAGGTAGAGAAGATATGTAAAAGAGCAAAGTCCTGGAGCATTGCCAGCTTCAGTGGTTAAGAAAGGCAGGAGGATGCAGCAAGGAAGACTGAAAATAAGCAGTTAGTTTTGGAAGGAAAACTGAAAGTGGGTGATGTCACCAAAGGAAAGGAAAGAAAGTGTTTCAAGGGGGAGCAAGTGATTAATTGTGTCCCTGCTGAGAGTGTGAATAAGATGTAGAATGAGAATTACCTTTAGAATTTGGCAATTTGAAGGTCATTAGGGATCCTAATAAGAACATTTTTAGTGGAGTGGGAGGAAAGAAAGATCAAAAAGAGATTGGCAGGAGAAATTGAGAAAAGAGTACCTACTACTCTTCTGAGAGACTTACTGTAAAAAGAAGGAGAGAGCTGTATCTGGTGGGAGATGAGGTTAGGAAAGGTTCTGTTGTTGTTTTATGATAGGAATTTTACACAGGCTTCCTTCAAATGGAAAATACTTTTTCCATAGGGAAAAATTGATGATGGTGAGAATGATGGTGAGGAAACAAGTAATTCCAGGAGCAAAGTCTTTGAGAAGGACAGCAGTAATGGGATCAAATACACAATTCAGAAGATGGTCTTAGTAGCATGGAAAGTTCATTCATTGTAACAGAGAGATGGTTGAATAGTTAAGAAAAGAAAATGTTAGGAGATTGGAATACTTGCTGATGGGAGGATGTAGAAATTCTCTTCTGATTACCTCTATTTTCTCAGTATATTCCAGTGGGCATAGATGGAGTTTCAGGGACTCAGGAGTGTATGAGTTTCATATTGCTGGGTAACAATATTATCACAAACTTAGCAGCTTAAAACAACACACATTTACTGTCTCCCAATTTCTGTGGGTCAAGAGTCCAGGCACGGCTTATCTGGTTTGCTGCAAGGCTTCAATCAAAATTTCAGCCAAAGCTATGTTCTCAAAACTTCACTGGGGAAGGATTCACTTCTAAACTCATGTGGTGGTTGGCATGATTCAGGTCCTTGCAGACTGATACACTGACTGCCTTAGTTTCTTACCAGCTGTTGACTGGAGGTCACCATCAGTTCTTTGCCATGTAGGTCTCCCCAGTAAGGGCTGTTAGTTTTATTAAATCCACCAAGGGAGAGAGTCTTCTAGCAAAATAGACACTACAAATTTATGTATCATAATCACAGATGAGACATACAGTCACCTTTGCATTATTATGTTGGTTAGAGGCAAGTCACAGGACATGTTCACACTGAAGGGGAAGAAATTACACAAGAACTTGATTACCAGGTTCAGATAATTGGGGGTTATTTTAGAGTCACTGGGTGCAGGAAAGAATGATTAAGATTAAGGATTGTTCAGTGCCATTTGGAGATAAGTTGAAGAGGGATATGGAGGTTCAGACTTCTTGTCGGGGGACTAAGATAAATAGGATTATGAGACACAATGGTATTAGTCTTGATGGTAGAGGACATAAATCTAAATACCAAGTTAATTTTTACATTTCATAATCTGCCTTCAACTTTGTCAGTTTGGGAAGTAAACATTAGTTTTACGGTATATCACATACCTTCATAAATTACAAACTAAATACGATAATAGTTTGAAATTACATTACTCCCTATATATATTTTGATTAAACATGTTGATTACCAATTCATCACAGATGAAGAGGAAATTCATGACTAATATTTTTTGAGTACCTACCAACTGTGCTTTAACTTTATTCTTTCGTTAGCCTTCAAAACGTCCTATGAAGCAAGGGAGCTATCAATTTATGAACTGAATAGAAAATTTTAAAAGACACAGCATCCTGCTTTGCATCCCAATTGCTCTGCCTATAAAAAATCTTGTCTGATAAAATGTCATTTATAATAACTAGGCTTTTTTTTAAGAAAGAAAGGGAGGAAACTAGGAAAGAAGAAAGGGGAAGAAGGAAGGGAAGAAGGGGGAAGGCAGGGGAAAAAGACAGAAAGCAAGGAAGGGATGAAGAGAAAGATGGAAGGGAAAGAAAGAGAACCCCTAGAGAGTTTTCAATTTGAAATAAAATGCATTTAAACTTATACCCATGGTGCATGTCAATTTTTAGGTGAAGTGTCCACTACTAAATTGTCAGCTCACTTGAAGCTAGTTAGGTAAAATGGAATATTTCTTAAATTCATAGTTAAAAATGATTTATTTCTTACAGCAGAGTAGTTAAGAAGGCATGATGCTTCTAAATGGTGAATAAAAACACATTTCTCTAGATTTCTTGAAAATCTGTGCATAATAAAGAAGAAATATTTCAGCTATGAATTTTTGGATTGCTGCCTACAAAAGTTAAAATTTGAAAAAGGACCAAAATGTTGTAGGGCATCATTAAAGAAAATCAATATTTTCTCAGTTATCTGAATAATGGATGATGCCATAATGCTGAACAACAAAAGAATAGTTGTCAATTAGTGAAACATACCTCAATTAAAGAAAAAGTTTTAGGTGTTTCATTAATGATAAAGAGATGACTGAGATCGATCCATGGTGCTATAATCACATCTGTAGCAAATCAGTTACTATTTGAATAAAACAAATGGCTCATTTTGTAAGAGGAATATTTACAGAGGAAAAGTTAAAGAAGCCGCAAGAAGCTTCAGCATGTAGAAAAAAATCTATGTCAACCGGTTTTAGATGTCACTAGATTTTGTGAGAAAATAAAAGAAATCTGAAGTTCTTTCAAAACTGTCAGCTCTTATAGTAGTATTCATGCATCTTCAAAAATATTTACCACTTTTCTTTATAGAAATTAACATATTATTTTGTAAAGATATTCTGTTATTACTCAAACTATTTAAAAAGCATCACCCTAAAGTTTTTCAATTTTTTTTTCTTTGTTTGGCTAAGTTACACTCAGGGTCAGAAACCCCAATAACCCATCCAAGCAATTTTTGTCAGCTCCACATGATTCAATATTTCAGCCACTCTAAAGGAAATACTTGATTCCCATAAAAATTCTCCATGATTGCACATGCTCCAATCAGGGGTTAGAAGCACACATGTAGTAGATCATTGGTCAATTAACTGATAATTTTTCTCTTCTTAACTATGCAACATTTCTCTTTTACCCATTGGTCACCTCGATTAAATGAAAGTTAAATGGTTTCTGTCCTCAAATAATTCCCCTTGTAGGAAATCCCAATTCATGATAAAGTTTTTGTGTACTAGTTTAATGATTCATCAGAACATAATGGCAAACTTTTAAAAATTACATATTTTTTTATAAAACTTGCTTTCCTGGAAAGAACACCCTATGGAATTCGGCTGATTAGAATTTAATTCTCAGGCATAAACTTAGACAAGTTTACTTAACTGCCTTCTCCCTCAATTAGTAAACTGATGAGAATAATAGAATCTATTTAATAATGTGTGCAACGTACATGAAACATTACCTGGCACATATTCTAGTAAAAACTCAGGTTGTTTCTGTGCTTGTCCATATGTTCTTATTGAGACTTTAAAACTTAAGGGTGACTCCTCTTTGAGTATTTCTTTGAAGCTTCAGAGAGTGCTGACTCTCTCTTTCTTATGCCTCCACTCTATCTACCTCTATTTTGAGACTTATAAAACTATAGGCAATTTTATTAACAAGGACTCTTTCAGTTCCATGGCATAAATCCAACTTCAATTAGCTTAATCAAAAAGGAATGTTTACTGGTTAACAGATTGGAGAAGGCAAAAGGAAGACATGGTTTAGAGTAGAATTTGAGGGTTCAAAATACGTCATCAGGGGTCTTTGCCCATCTCTTGCTTTTGCTTTCCTCTGTATGTTGGTTTTATTCTCAGAAAAGATGTTTTCCATGTCGGATAAAATATATCTGCAGAGTGTTCCAAGCCTATGTTATTAGAGCTCAGTGGGGCTTGGTCCACATACCTCACCCTGGAGCAATCACTGTAGGAAAGGGAGCAGATCAATTTGCCAGCCCAAAGATACAGGGATTAATGACTCCACTAGGACCACATAAAGTAGGGAAAAATAGTTCCTCAAATTTAAAGGAGAGATTTTTTATTGGAAAGTGTTAAGAAACGCTTGGCAAACGACAAGAACAACAACAACAACAAAAAAAAACAACCCAGATATCTTCTGAGAAAATTATTATTTTGCTTTTAATCTGTGAACTCCTTGAGGATGGAGAATTGTATTCATTTTATTTCCTCATCTAAAAGTAAGCACACTCTATATGTTTGTTAAATGATAGCAAGGGGTGTAATTTTAAATAAAATAGAGTGGCTAAAGAAGGCCTCACTGGGAAGATGATATTTGAGCAAAGACCCACAGAAAGTGGTTTATTTGTTAAAACTAAGAAACTAACATTGGTTATTTCACACTCTATTCAGCTTTCAGAAGTTCTTCCCTTAATGTCCTCTTACCATTCCAGGATACAACCTTAGATACCTCATTGCATTTACTTGGCATATTTCTTTAGTCTTCTCTGGTCTGTGACAGTTTCTCAATCTTTCTTTGTTTCATGATCTTACGTTTTGTGGACTACTGGTCAGATATTTCGCAGAATGCCCCTCCATTTGTGTTTGTCTGATTGCTTTTTTCTTGTGACTGGACTGCAGTTTTTTCTTTTCAAAGCATGCCTTTTGAATTTGGAAAAAAGCTTTCCTAGGATAACTGCTTATCCAACCCAATTCTCATAATTTAGTCAATTACTAAATATTCTGAGTGGTATTTGTGGGTCTTTGTCATAAATACGAAGAAAAAATTGGTTCTACTGTCCTTTTTAAGATTTATTGATCTGTGAGGAATGATGATTATTGGAGAAATGATGTTAATATTCAATACATGGTTTTCTAAATCTTAATATTAACTGAAAAGCATGTCAATATTTACATTTTAAAAATTTCTGTTGCATGTTCTGTTTTAATAGCTGTGTTAATTTTAGCAAAATATTTAGTGGAAAGAGCACAGGGATTATATAAATAGCTCACTAGCTATGCCTATCTCAAACATCGTACTGTTAGAGTTAATGATTGATTGAAAGCTAGTTTAAATGGGATGCTTCCAGAATTTCTGCTACTGATATGTTAAATAAACACCATAGCATTATTTATGTAATCAATAATGGTTTTTTTGTTTATTGTTTTTCATTGTTTTTATAAAACTTTCCTGAAATTGAGTTTATATAAAAAGATCAGGGAAAAAAACCCTCATGAAATACAACTGCAATTTTATTTTTAATATTTTAGTTAAAAAAGATAAAAGGAAATTATATATACCAGTATAGTATTATTTGGCTATAATCATCAAATCATGGAAAAAATATACAATCTTCTTGCTGAATAAAAAAGACTTCACAACAATTAATAAGAAATATTCATGAACAGAAACTTCTGTATTACACATTGTTTTGTATATGCAAAGCTTCATGTGAATCTTTCTTCAATTCAATAAGCATTTAATTTGCACCTACTTTCTGCCAGACACTGAAATATAAAGACAGAGGACACAGTAATTGAGGCCAGGCTTCAAAGCTACAGAGAATGCTGTATTTTATTACATTTAGTATTGGATCCATGATTATCTTTTGAAAAACTTACATATCTGTTTGTCTTAGTCTGTTTTTGTTGCTATAACAGACTATAACAGACTAACTTATAAAGAAAATAAATTTATTTGTCCCATGCTTCTGGGAGTTGGGAAGTCTAAGATCGAGAGGCCAGATCTGGTGAGGGCCTTTGTGCTACATCATCCCATGGCAAAAGGCAGAAAGGCAAGAGAGTGTGAGAGCAAAAGAGAGAGAAAGATGTTAGAGTCTTGTGTCTGCTGCTTTCTCAGGCTGATGCTGCAAGCTGGTAGCTCTATAGTTCTTTGGTCTTGGAAATGGCCCAATTATCAGAGCTCTACCAGGTATTGCTGTAGCGGAGACTATCTGTGGTGATTCAGTTCCTACATTTCTGCTCAGCATTGCCCTAGTAGGGACTCTCTGTGTTGACTTTGCCCCTGCAACAACTCTCTGTCTGGACCCCCAGGATGTCCAAGACACCCTATGAAATCTAGGTGGAAGAAGCCATGCCCCCACAGCCCTTGCATTCTTCATACCTGCAGAATTAGCACCATGTGGACACTACCGTGGTTTATAGTTTCTACCTTCTGGAGCTGCAGGCCAAGCTGCACCTGGGACCACTTCACCCATGGCTGGAACGGCTGAGAAGTGCTTCACTGATATCAGGGAGAAGAGACCCGAGGTAATTCAGCAGTGAGCTTATGGAGGGCACCCCAGATCTGTCCCCTGAAACCATTCTTTTCTTCTAGAGCTCTGGGACTATGATGGGAGAGACAACGTTGAACATATCTGAAATACCTTTGGGGTCATTCTCCCATTGTTTTGATGATCACTTCTATCTATCTGTATTTAGCTCTTTAGCAAATGGTCGTTTGTCCACAAACTTGGTTTGCTTTCTTGAACACACTTTTTGATTCTTTGCATGGCCAGGCTGAAAATTTTCAAAAGCTTTTCATTCTGCTTCTCTTTGTATTATAAATTTCATCTTAAAGTCATTTGCATTCTCTTGCATTTTACTGTATGCAGTTAAAAGTAGCCCCACAGCTCCTTCAATATTTTGCTTAGAAATTTCTTCCACCAGATATACTAGTTCAACACTCTTAAATTCCATGTTCCATAAAGCCCTAGGGCATAGACACAATTCAGCCATATCCTTTCCACTTCATAACAAGAATGGCCTTTACTCCAGTTTACAAGAAGATATTCCTCTTTTCTGTCTGAGACCGCCTCAGAATTGTCTTTACTGTTCATATTTCTACCAAAATTCTGATCATGACAATTTAAGTAATCTCTCAGAAGTTTCACCTCCCTGTATTTCTTTTCTTCGTCTGAGCCCTCAGCAGAATCACCCTTAATAGTTCATTTATGGCAATCTAGGCTTTTTCTAAGAGGTAAGTTTATAGCAATAAATGCATACATTGCATACATCAAAAAGGTAGAAATATTACAAATTAACAATCTAAGAGACTCACAAGAAAGTAACAACAACAAAAAAAAAATTCCAATCTTCCTGAAACTGTTCCAAAAAATTGAGGATTAGGGTATTCTCTCTAACTAATTGTATCAGGCCGGTATCACCCAGAAAACAAAACCAGACAAGGATACAACAAAAAAAGAAAATTAAAGACCCATATTTCTGATGAACACAGATGCAAAACTCCTCAACAACATACTAGCAAACCAAATCCAACAGCACATCAAAAAGATAATACACCCCAATCAAGTGGGATTTATACCAGGGACCCAAGGGCAGTTCAACATACAGAAGTCAATAAATGTGACACAGCACATAAACAGAATCAAGGACAAAAAACATATGATCGTTTTAATGGATTTCATAAAAGCATTTGAAAAAATCCAGCATCCTTTCATGATAAAAACCCTCAACAAACTAGGCATAGAAGGAACATACCTCAAAATAATAAAGGCCGTATATGACAAAGCCACAGCTAACATCATACTGAATAAGGAAAAACTGAAAAATTTTCTCTAAGAACTGCAAAAAGGCAAGGATGTTCACTTTCACCAACACTATTTAACACAGTACTGGAAGTCCTAGCCAGAGCAATCAGGCAAAAGAAAGAAATAAAAGGCCTCCAAATTGGAAAAGAAGTCAAATTGTCCCCGTTTGCTGATGATATGATCTTATATCTATAAAAACCTAAAAACTCCACCAAAAAACTCCTAGTTTTGGTAAATGAATGCAGTAAAGTTGCAGGATACAAAATCAATGCACAAAAATGAGTAGTGTATCTATACACCAATAATAACCCAGCTGAGAAAGAAATCAAGAAGGCAATCCCATTTGCAATAGCCTACAAAAAATAAAATACCTAGGAATAAATTTCACCAAGGAAGTGAAAGATCTCTACAATGAAAACTACAAAACCCTGATGAAAGAAATTGTAGACTGCACCAACAAATGGAAAAACATCCCATGCACATAGAATGGAAGGCTTAATATCATTAAAGTGACCATATTTCCCAAAGCAATCCCTATCAAAATACCAACATCATTTTTCACAAAATTAGAAAAAACAATCTTAGAATACATATGGAACCAAAAAGAGCCTATATAGCCAAAGCAATCCTGAGCAAGAAGAACAAAGCTGGAGGCATCACATTACCTGACTTCAAAGTATATTACAAGGTTGTAGTAACAAAACAGCATGGTACTAGTATAAAAATAGACACATAGATCAATGGAACAAAATAGAAAACCTAGAAATTAAGCCACATATTTATAGTCAACTGATCTTTGACAAAGCTGACAAGTACATACATTTGGGAAAGGACACTCTTTTTAGTAAGTGGTGCCGGGAAAATTGGATTGCCATGTACAAAAGAATGAAACTGGACCTCTATCTCTCATCATATACAAAGACCAACTTAACATGGATTAAAGAATTAAATGTAAGACTCAAAGCTATAAAAACACTAGAAGAAAGCTTAGCATAAACTCTTCTGGACATTGGTCTAGGGCAGGAGAAGAATTTATGACTAAGACCTCAAAAGCACAGGCAACAAAAATAAAAGTAACTGATGGGTCTTAATTGAACTAAAAAGCTTCTACACAGCAAAATAAATAATCAACAGAGTGGAGAGACAACCTGTAGAATGACAGAAAATATTTCCAAACTATTTATCCAAACAGGGTACCAATATCCATAATATATAAGGAACTCAACTCAACAACAACAACAAAAAACAAATAATCCCATTAGAAGTGGCCAAAGGACATGAATAGACATTTTTCAAAAGAAGGCATACAAATGGTCAACAGGTATAAAAAAATGCTCAACATCAATAATCATGAGAGAAACGTAAACCAAAACCACAATGAGATAACCTCTTACCCTAGTCTGGCTGGCTATTATTAAAAAGACAAGAAATAACAGATGTTGGCAAGAATGCGAAGAAAAGGGAACTCTTATACACTGTTGGTGGGAATGTAAATTAGCACATCCGCTATGGAAAACAGTATGGAGATTTTTCAAAGAACTAAAAATAGAACTACCATTTGATCCAGCATTCCCACTACTGGGTACCTAAACAAAGGAAAAGAAATCAATATATCAAAGAGATACCTGCATTCATATGTTTATTGCAGCAGTATTCACAATAGGAAAAATATGGAATCAACCTAAATGTCCATCAATGAATGAATGGATAAAGAAACTGTGGTACATATACACAATGTAGTAATACTCAACCATCTAAAAAAATGAAATCATGTGTTTTGCAGCAACATGTATGGAAGTGGAGGTTATTATCTTATGTGAAGCCAGGCACAAAAAGCTAAATATCACATGTTCTCACTTTTAAGTACACATTAAAAATGTGTACACATGGATGTGGAGAGTGGAATGATAGACAATGGAGACTTGGAAGGGTGAGGGGTGGGAGGGAAGAGGATGATGAGAAGTTAGTTAATGGATACAATGTCCTTTATCTGGGTGGCGGATATCCTAATAGCCCTGACTTGACCACTACACAATATATACATTTAACAAAATTGCACATGTACCACATAAATCTGTACAAATTTTTAAAAAAAGAATTTATTTTCCCCCCAACAGTTTTATGGCTATTTTATAAAAATGCAGAGTTTTTTTTCTGGTTTCAATAATATTAATATCATCAACATAAAAATAATATTAGTGCTAAATAGCAATCTCAGCAGGCATTCAGTCCAATCCCCTCATTTTAAATATACACAAACAGGGGAGATCAATCGTTAGTAAACATTTTGGCCTTTTCTGGTTAATGAGTGGTTAGCTATGGTTAATATACTGTCAATTCATTAAATGTTAATCCTTTCCTATATAAAATTCTGAATCATAGAGCTAATTTCCCCTTCCCTTCTGGAACTGATATATATTTAATTGACTCAATAACCTTTAATTTAGTTTATTTATGAGGAAGATATATCTGATTAGACATAAGGAATCAAAAAATGTAAACCTGCATGACCTAACACATAGTGCTTTATCAGTTAAAACCTATAAGAATATTAAATTCAGGAAGCTAATATCTTACTCATGTGAATAGCCCCTTCACCACTACTCTTTCTGGCAAGAATTCAAGTAATATTTAATTAATGAATATAAAAATATGCAGGAAAAATTGCTTGAAGGATATATGGGCAATCAACTCCTCGATTTTTATATACATACATATATATATGTTTATACACACACACATATATATATACACACACATATTTCCTCAAAAATGATTGCTTTTAGAGAACTGCTTCAATATGATATTGTAATCATATACTATAAAGATATTGTAAGAAAGAATCTTGTGAAATTTGGTCCTGACATAGGGAAGGTGCTGATAAAGATCCTGTTCATAATGTTACAGTGTCTTCTTTATGGGAACCCTCAGAAGAAATCCTCCTTTAATACCAAGACATTTATACTTTTCTTAAGAAATTTATTTGTATCTTATACTATAAACATTGTACAAGGTATAGATGATTAGATATCTATTTTCATATTAGCTATTCAAAAACCTTAAATTTGTGACCACCAATATAGCAGTGCATGTCACCAAAATATTATTTTCATTTAGTTCTGGGCTCAGTGTGGACTCAATAGTTATGTTCCTATTTTTTATCTACTTTTGACTGAAATTATATTGTCATATGCTTTGCATTCTAATAAGCCACTAATATCCTGTCTGAAACAAAACAAAGAAGGAAAGCAGGTAAGCTGAGAATCAAACAGAAAGGTTGAGTGGTGAGCAGGCAGGCAGAAGCAGGTGGCAAAAGGCAGAAAGTAGGTTGCAAAAATGGGGGCTAGAATTAAGCTCAGATACTTATAGTTTTTTCCTACCTACTTGGCAGGCTTCAAAAATGAATACATATCTAATAAGCAATTCAGTGACTGTAAATTAATTCAAATCAGCTACTCAAAAGCCAAATTAGAGGGAATAACAGAGAAGATTGGCTGAGAGATATGCATCTAGCTCACTTCTTTGGTGCTTCAATCTCTGATTTTGCATCAAATAACACCTGGGGAAAGCTATCCCAAAAGCAGAGCCCCTCATGGATTCACTTTCACTGACCTTTTATAGTTACATGCTTAGACTATATTCAAATCATCATAATAACTAGTCATATGAAATTCCCTCCTAAATGTTACAAAATGCTGAGGACATTTTTCATAACATAATTTTATATACTTTATATCAGAGATCACAAATTAGTGACCCACGAGTTGACCAGCAAACATTAAAAAAAATTTATAATATTTGCCTGTATTATAATTAGAAAAATTTACACAAACATACACAAGCAGATAAACTTCCTCATTTTGGTGACCCATAGCAACAAAGGGCAACATTGACAGAAGCTGATGAGTGAGCATTGTCCATGGACCCTAGGACTCTCTAGGGTCTTAAACTGGATGAATTCATTTACATTACCTGACAGCTTCCTGTAGGCATTTGCATTTTTAACACTAGGTATAATATAATGTCTATTTGGAGAATTTATTTTAAAGTGTATTGACAAGGTAAAGTTTGCCTCTATAGGAAAGGAGGTGCTTCTTTTCTGTCAATAAGAGCCATTATAGTCTCTTGCACTAACAACCACGAGGCTCAATTATATATTTTTTAAATTTCAAAATATTAAGGGGGTACAAATGTTTTTGTTACATGGATACATTTTATAATGCTTAAGTTGGGGCTTTTAGTGTGCCCATCACCCAAATAGTGTTCATTTTACCTGATAGGTAAGTTTTTACCCCTCCCCCCACTTCTTGGTTTCCAATGACCTTTACATCTCTCTGTGCCCATGTGTACCCATAGATTAGTTCCCAGTTATTAGAGACTACATGTGGTATTTGTTTTTCCATTCCCGACACACTTCACTTAGGATAATGGTCTCCACTTCCATCCAAATTGCTGCAAAAGACATTACTTCATTCCTTTTTATGGCTGAGTAGTACTCCATGACATGTGTATGTGTGTGTATATATATATGTATACACACATACCACATTTTCTTAATCCACTCATGAACTGATGAGCACTTAGATTGATTCCACAGCTTTGTGATTGTGAATTGTGCTGCAACAAACATTTGAGTACAGGTGTCTTTTTGATAAAATGACTTCTTTTCCTTTGGGTAAATACCAAGTAGTGGCATTGCTAGATCGAATGGTAAGTCTACATTTATTTCTCTGAGGAGTCTCTATGCTGTTTTCCACACAGGTTGTACTAATTTGCAGTCTTACCAATAGTGTGTAGGGTTTCTTTCTCTCCACATCCATGCCAGCATCTATTGTTTTTTGACTTTTTAGTAATGGAATTTTGACAGGGGTAAGATGGTATCTCATTGTGGTTTTAATTTGCATTTCCCTGATGATTAGTGATATTGAGCATTTTTTCATGTTTGTTGGCCATGTGTCTATCTTCTTTTGAAAAACATATGTTCATGTCTTTGCTCACTTTTTAATGGGGTTGTTTGTTTTTTTCTTGCTGATTTGTTTGAGTTCTTTGTAGATTCTGCATATTAGCCCTTTATTGGATGAATCATTTGTGAATATTTTCTCCCATTCTGTAGGTTGTCTATTTACTCTATTGATTATTTCCTTTGTTGTGCAGAAGCTTTTTAATTTAATCAAGACCCATTTATTTATTTTTGATGTTGCTGTATTTGCCTTTGGTGTCTTAGTCATACATTTCTTGCCTTGGCTGATGTCTAGAAGAGTTTTTCCTATGTTTTCTTCTAGAATTTTTATGGCTTTATGCCTTACATTTAAGTATTTTATCCATCTTGAATTAATTTTCATATATGGCAAGAGATATACTGTTCCATTCTTCTGCATGTGGCTATACAGTTTTCCTGCACCACTTATTGAATAGGGCTTCCTTTCCCCACTGTATGTTGGTTGTCTGCTTTGTCAAAGATCAGTTGCTTGTAGGTGGATGGTTTTATATCTGGGTACTCTATTCTGTTCCATTGGTCTATATCTCTACTTTTATACCAGTACCATGCTGTTTTGGTTACTATAGCCTTGTAGTATTATTTGAAGTCAGGTAATGTGATGCCTCCAGATTTTTTCTTTTTGCTTAAGATTGCTTTGGCTATTTGGGCTCTTTTTTGGTTCCAAATGAAGTGTAGACTTTTTTTCTAGATCTGTGAAATATAATGTTGGTATTTTGATGGGGATTTCATTCTATCTGTAAATCACTTTGGGCAGTATAGACATTTTAACAATGTTGATTTTACCAATCCATGACCATAAGATGCTCAATTATAAATGTGTAGTAACCATACATACTATTATAGTACTGTATATGAACATTCTTTTTTTAAATTTCATACCTCATTATTTATATATAAATTTCATAATATTTACCTCTTGTGGAAAAATACTTCAAATCCTTTTAACAGTGTCAGAATACATGTATTCTAATATGAGAAAATATTACCTAAACTCTACTTAAGAATGAACTAAGGAAAAAAATAAAATGAGAAAATGTTGTATTAACAGAATCTTTATTTGGGGATTAAGTTAAATCTTTAGTTACAAACACTGAAACTCATATGTGGAAAATTTGAGCTCAGGTACTGTTCATATGATTGTCACTAAATATTTTCCTTATAAGATACTGAAAAAGAAAAGATGAGCATAATTTTCAATAATGTATTTAATTAAATAAGTATTGCAACAAAGCAACTTTTCATGTAAGAATTCAGCATTCAGATTTGCAGTTTATTTTTTACATGAAGTCAGAAAGTAGGCTGTTCCATGTTAATGGCTAATATGTCTGGGCAATTAAAAATTATATATAAAAAAGTATTCAATACATATAAATTTAGTATGTATAAAAATTTTTGAGATGTAAATTTCCTTTTCATTTTTAACTTTATAAGGAACTTTATGTAAAATTTTTGTAACTTTTCTATAGGGTTGTATGTAACAATCTTGCTAAATTCTCTAATTTATCTATAGATTATTATTTATATTTTATTTTTTATTTTTTAGAGATGGTGTCTCACTCTGTTGCCCAGGCTGGAGTGCAGTGGTACAATCATAGCTCACCGCAGTCTTGAACTCCTAGGCTCATGCGATCCTCCCGCCTTAGCATCCCAAAGTGCTGGGATTACAGATGTGAGCCACCACAACTGGTCTATATGTAGATTATTTTAAATTTTATACATAAAAAGTATTTCATTTATTCATTAATTCCCACTTTTATACATAAAAAGTGTTTTATTTATTCATTCATTCTTGCTTTACTATGTTGGCTAAGGCTTCTAGTACAGTGTTGGACAGAATTTGTGATAATGGGCATCCTTGCTTTGCTCCCTATGTAAAAGGGAATATTTCAAGTTTTAATACTAATATGATACTTACTGTAGGATTTTTTGTAGATATCCCTTTTCAAATTAAAGAAGTTCCTTCTATTTCTAATTTGCCAAGAGTAAACATATATTAATACAAATATTGAATTTTATCAAGACTTCACCGCAACACTTACATTAGTTTGTTAATGCAATTGCTTTTCTAATGTCAAATCACCCTTTCAAGATGGGGATTAACCTCAGATTGATCATGATAGCATTTATCTACTCTGTGCTATTTGATTTGCTCATTTTAGGATTAGGATTTTTCTACCTACTTCTAGGATGTTTATAAGTGATATTGTCCTGTAATTTTATTTTGGCTTTGTTATACCAGCCTCATGAGGAATGTTCCCTTATTTCTCTATACTATGGTAGATGCATTTGTAATATCAAAGTAATTAATTTTTAATGAAATATGTTAATTTTCAGTTTCTGATTTCAACATTTAATGGTTCTTTTCTCTGGTTAATGAACATTTTTCTTATTTTTGTATCTTTCAAGATAGAAATAAATAACTAAAATAGCATGTCACCTTTTATACTAATTTGTTTTTACATATATAAAAGTAAATTCACCATACTGCTACTTCTTTTGAAACCATTTTGTTTCTGACCTTAAAAAAACAATTAATCGTACATGGAAAAGAATAATATTTCAAGAAGCTTTTCTCTGGAAATACTTTTTTATTTAAGCAAAAACAATTTTAATGAAGAAATATTTTTATTTATCAAAGGTAGGCATGAGTAGTCAACACAATTCCATTGTGTTAAAAATTATATAAGAAAAACATATTTAGCCATTTTCTTAACTTTTCAGTTTTACAAGATTAAGGGTTTCTGTTAATTTGTTTTATAATTCCTAAGAGATGCATAGTATTTTAACAGAGTGAAAAAACTGAATATCCTATCTAATATCTTCTTTTTAACAACTGTGACATGATACTGTTTTAGGTGACTGTGTTCAAACATATAAATTTATGAAGTTTACTGTGTGCATTTCAACTGAATTTCTTCCAAATAGTTCCTTTTTTTTAAATTTGATATTTTCAAGATCAGGGCAAAGATTGTATTACATTAGACTCTACTATCAAATTAACATACCAATATAGTGTTTTGATAATGATTTTTGGTAAAACTGACTCAAAAACACTTTTATGCATGGATATAATTAATGTATTTATTTTAAATGTGATTGAGTAGCTGATGATTCCCACTTTGTGTTGTTTATGATGATCTTTACTCAGATTTTTAACCTATTCTTTTTAAAAACCAAAAACACAAAAACATAATGATACAATCATATACCATAAGTTGAACTGCATATAGTATTACTAACCATGATGCATCATTGTTTTGTGTCATGAAATATTTATTTCAATAGAATAGTTTCTAAAGACTTTTTAACTGTATGGTTAAATTTATGGTTAATTTTATGTAAGTTGAGAAACTTGAAATTCAATATAAAAGATGTTTTTAAATGAAATCTAGAATATTCTACATACAAAAGTGCCACTATGTTTTGATTTCAGTAAATTTTACGCCTATGACTATTTGCTTATTAGTCCTTATTTTGTCTTTTGATAAAATAAATTAAGTAGTAATTATATAACAAAAAAATAATCATTTTGAAAAATGCTCCTTGTTTCATTGATAGGCATAATATAACAGTGCTACCATTCACTTCCTTGATTTGACTAAGGATGAATGAGTCTCTGTAATTAAGCCAAAGTAGTACTTAAATTACCAAGGATAATCTTACAGTGAGCCCACAATAACATTTAGCCTTTATGCGGATATATAACAAAGTAGTATAAAATTTAATTTGGAGTACATTTTTAAAAAGGAGTACTCTGAGCCATAACGCTCTTTTGCTTGTGGCTATGTCAATTTTTCATTTAGAAACTATAAATATTTATAAAAATAACTGAAATTTTGCTGGTCATAAATAAAGTATTGCTTTTCTACACTATGGGACAAGGGAGTGTTTGACTGTAATTAAAAATTTA
The DNA here is from genome assembly GCA_023783475.1 of Daubentonia madagascariensis. Lineage (NCBI taxonomy): Eukaryota > Metazoa > Chordata > Mammalia > Primates > Daubentoniidae > Daubentonia > Daubentonia madagascariensis. Next base: position 41,614,724 of record JAKFHU010002080.1, on the reverse strand, counting down.
GACATAGAATTTAAGAACTGTTTCTGTAGGCACTATAGAGTTTAGAAGCAGTCACGTTTAAATTGGATAACTGACCAGTTTGAAAAAGCACATGGCTATGAACTTGGTAGGTTCTCCAATGGTCTGTTATTTTGCTGTTTTAGAAGTTCAATTTCCTAATGGATGTCAGAGCTAACATATGATTATACCCAAAGAAGAAAATATTGGAAAAACATCTCTCAAATTTTTAAAAAACTTTGTGCGTGCGAGTATGGATGTATATAGAACACAAATTCACCGATTTAAAAGGTATGTAAAGATCCACTTTGTAAGTGCTACATATCTCAATAGAGAAAATATATAAAGAATAACTGAATGACTGAGTGACTTTTCATCTGTTAACCAGAAATCAAATAAAACATATTTCATAAAGAGAAATGAATAGTTTTTAATATCTAAGATACAATGTATTTCATGTATGCTTTTATTAGATAAAAATTAACTACTCCATGTAACAAAATAGTCATTTTTTAAATTACAGTCTTATAAAACAAAAAATGTTAACATACAACTCCAATAAATATTAATAACAGTAGTTTTTGACAATATTAGTCCTTAGAGGAAGCAATAAAAGATTTGGTTTATATATGGCCAAACAGACTGATTAAACCATAAAAAATGAGTAACTTATAAACAAATCCTTTATGATTCATGCATTGCATACATTAAATCACTTTGTGTTTTAACAGTTATTTTAGTTTATTGAATTCAAGCATACATTATAGTTTTTTGAATTAAGAAATCAATTCTTTGCTCTTATTTACTTGTGATGGTAACAATCTAAACTGTGTTACAAGTCAAGTGGTAAAGGCAGCTGTAATGAATACCTGAGGAAGATTTTGAAAACATTCCTCCCTAAGAATTAACAAAATTATTAGCAATAATTCCTAATACATGGCCCTCTGTATTTGTGGGTTCTGTATCCACAGATTGAAGCAACTGCAGATTGAAAATATTTGAAAAAAAATTGTGTCTATACTAAACATGTAAAAACACGTACAGACTTTTTTCTTGTCATCATTCCCAGCAACACAGTATAATGACTATTTACATAGTATTTACATTGTATTAGATGTTATAAGTAATCTAGAGATGATTTAATGCATATGGGAGGATGTGTGTAAATTACATGCAACTACTATGCCATTTTATATCAGGGGCTTGAGTATAAGCAGATTTTGGTACCCGCAAGAGTTCATGGAACCAATCCCCAAGAGATACTGAGGGATGACTATAATTATTTTTTTCAAAGGGAGAAAAGAAACAGATATTCATATAATTATAAACTAGTAAGTCATTACAAGATCAGATTCCAAACACTGATCAGATTCCACACATTCTTCCTTTGAGAATAACATTTTGCAATGAAGACAGAACCTGTTTTATCTTACTTTGAAATCTGATTGCTACGGGCTGGTTGGAGTAACATACTGGGGAAATCACAACAAAGCTCACAGGTAAAGTATGCTGTAGTGAATTATGTATGTCTGCAATGGGAACAAGATAGAAAATGGTAGTAACTGTGTTGAGGATTTGTTGACCTTGTTTTTTATAGACTTTTCCTTAATCTTGGAACTACTTCATAAAATTTATTTTCTGTCATGGTGGGTTCAAATATACTACATAAGCAATGACAGAAAGTCCTCCGTAGTAGATACCTCTCTAACAAAACTTTAATAAAACATGGCTTGTTATAAAAGATTATTAGGTATGACATATTTATAATTTACCCATAAAATATCATACAGTGGTTAGCTGTATATAAGAAAAAAATCCACAGGTTATAGCTGTCTGGTTGTGCTTGAAGGTGCTTGGTTATATCAAAACATCATTATAGGACTTATTCTTGTATCTCCCCTAGAAAATAATCAGATTATTACTACTGTACTAATTTAGTATGACCTGATTATTCTCTGAGAAATGGCAAATTCTTGTTATAAATAACATTAATGACGTCTCTTTTCAAAAACACGATATTTTACTTCAAAATCATTGTCTAAAACTAAATTTTATCATCTGATGGGTTATTTTATGGTAAATTTCCATGATAATTTACGTTTCTGAATGGATGACTTTATACTCTGAAGATTTATATGCATTATTTTTTAGCATTACCCTATTGTTCCTTTTAATAGGATTAAATATCTAAGAAATGACATTTATGTAATAGGATATGTTAGATTTTTTTGACTGTAGTTATAGTTATAAATATTAACTATAAAACAGAGTGCATTTTATTATTTAGTTTTTAAAGTAAAGGGATTCATTTTTAGCATATAAGTAATCAATCAGTCACAATATGACAGCTATTAATCACAAGTATTTTAACCTACATGTACAATAAAAGTAAAACATTTTAAAATAATGATATTATTTAATATATACAAGAATTTATAGTATTGTCAGTTAGAAATATTATTTTCATAATTATTATAAAGTGTTAAACTTAATGTAAAGCCAAACTTCAGGGTTTATTTTAGATACAAAAGAATTTTCATTTCCAAGTTTCTAAAATCTAAAATGCTAAGTAAATTTTCTCTATTACTTTTGGTAAAAATAACTTAAAATATGAAAAGACAATCTGATGATAGTATTAACTTTTTGATTTCTTAGATGATAGTTGGTCTCTGATTAAATTTAAAGACATGAATAATAGAAACAAGTTAAAGATTGACAAAGTATCCTAACAATATTAATATTTTGGGCATCATATCTTCATAATAATTGTGAAACAACTCCTTTCCTAGTAATTGAGAAGCAATCATTAAATTGTATAAAAGTACTTTCCACAGCTTCTAGAATCTGGAATTCAGCATAGTAAGGCAAAAACACTACACATGCAAAACACTTAGCATGCTTTAGGTAACCAAAAATCTGCAAATGATGATACATATTGTGCAGAAGAAAGCAGGCCTCCCTAACACAATGTGGTCACAGTAAGGCTTATGGTATCTGATTTTTTTTTAATTTTTAAAAATATACTATTATTTAAAGCAGTTTTAGGTTTGTAGCAAAATTGAAAGAAGGTACAGTGATTTTATTATTCATAAGAAATTTCATCATTATTGGAGTTATTCAGAGTCTGAATACTAATACAATAAAGTTGATTGAAGCACTGAAAAAAAATTAGAACTGAAACATGTACATAATCTTAAGGTTTTTTTTTTTTCCTATAGATATTCCAAAACAACAGTCCTATTTCTCTGGGCCTAGGATGCAAGTATGATTTAACCGTGCACTAACTGCTTTATGTAACAAAAGCATTTATCTACTGTGAAATGAAAATTAAATTGCCATCAGATCAGAATTTCACTTTCAGTCAGAAATGCAGTAAATTATGCCACAAGGAATCTTATTCGCACAACTTTTCTCTCATATATTTTCTCAGTGCAGAATTGTGAAGGGTGGCAACGATAATATTATCTCTAAAAATATAAAAAAATTATTTTTATTAAAGATAACAGTAATAGTGCATACTGATTTGGGCAGTTTTCTTGCCATAGCTCAAAACAAAAGGCATTTATTAAAATTAGTTGACTTGGTAATTATTAAACTTTAATCAATGCATTAAGAAATAGGCAGCTAATGATCTACTGCATAAGGTGCTCTTTCCTTAATGAATTTTTCAGACCACTTACGAGTCAGTTCTAGATAAAAACCTGGTTTATGCGGGCGATAATCTAGGTACACTGTATTACTGGTTCTTTTGGGAACAGCTTTCTCAATCTGAGTTCCTTCATGCCACTCATTAAAAGAGGTGATAGAAATTAAACTGGGGTGAGCCTGAAGTGCAGCACTCAGAGCAATTTCATAATACTTCCCATTGATCCGGTTCCGAGTGTTTTGAGTATTCCACGGACGAATGCTGGTATCTATGTATCCTGGGCCCACACTTGGGATAAATATTAAGTTGTGCTTATCACAAAAGAATTTTAGGCTAGCCCAATTCTGATGTGATGAGCCATAAGTAAAGCCATTTGTGGCAAAATATGTGTAAATTCCATCAAAACCACTTTGAAGAATATCATATTTATGTTTTTCTTCTACTAGAAGTGCAATAAACAATCCATCATAAGGCGAATTGCGAATACTCTGAGACCCTGAGGTGGTTAACAGATTTGCCCATTTTTCAGGCTTGGTGATATAGGAATCATAGACATAAAACATTGGAAGAGCACTGCTGGTCCTTGTCTTGTACCTGTAAAAGGCTGGATGATTTCCATATCTAGAACACAAGCATATGTAAAAGTGAAATGAATATTCACAACTCATTTGCCATAGACAAAAACTGTTTATGTATAAACAGCCTTATAGACATATAAAACAGTGAAAATATGAATCTTTATTCATACAGAAACTGAACTGTATTTCAGAAATGTTCCTCAAAATGATTATATCATTCATTCCAAAAACAGTTTAAGTCAATTTTATTAAAAATATCATATCATAAATCATTCAAATCTCTCAAAAAATAATTTAATGTACTATTTTTATAAGAATAATTATTAGCGGATCATATCACAGTATTTATAAACACTGAAGAAACTCACTTGTCTATAATATACTTGACATTTTTGTACATGTTTTGATCATCTCGATTGCTATATGGTTCTATGTGAAAAGTGACCTAAAACAACAACAAAAAAATCAATTAGAGAAAAAACTATCTATGATGTACAAATAAAAATGAAAGCATATTCCATATCGTTAATAAAGTGACTTATTTAATAATCTTAATTTAAGATGAATATTTATTGAACACAGATGTTACCAGAGAATTCTTAGTAATAACATTTACTAGGAGTTTCTTCAGCTAAATAATATACTGAACATTTTATACTTACTACCTCAGTTAATCTTCACAACTCCATAAGGTAGTTACTATAACTATTTCCATTTTCTAAATGAGGCAATCAAAGTTAAGGTTCAGTAACTTGTCTGGGATCACCCAGTTTGTTAGAAGCAATACAGGCAATCTGAATTAAGAGCTCAAATGCTCAACCACTGTGCAATGCTTTCTATATGTTTATTCCTTATAAAAATATACTTTATTTATTTATATTCTATATAAGATATATAAGGATGCACTCTATATTCAAACACATCTTTCTTTTAAAAAATGCAAAAAAAAATATGGTCCAGAAAAATCTGGATTCTTTTTTCAGGTGTGTGACCATTAAGTTTACATTTAAATGGAGTTAATAGCAAATTTCTTTAAATGAAAAATTCTTCTACTTCATTAAAATAGCATTTTTCAAAATAATCTGCATTTAATTTGCACTATTATTCAAGGAATAAGTAATGAAATTACTGAAAAAATAATATCCACTAGTGCTACGGAGGACAATAATTTCCCTAATGCCTAAGTTACTGATATGGTTTATATGTCTCTAAGACAGTAGTAGAAAGCAGTAACTAAAAATATTTTTAAAATACTGTCCACAGATTAAAGGTTTTTAACTAAAAAAAGTCAGCTTTACATAAATCAAGAAAAACTAATTGTGGCTAGTAAAACCATTTTGTAGGCCACTTCTAACTAGTAATGTAGATAGTACAGATGTTAATTCCCATAAATGAAAATTTATTTAAGATTTCTAAACAAAGATTATGAGGATTTTCACTTTTATTCCTAATTTTACTGACTTACCAAGAGCAATTAAAAATCTTTATGGAAATAAATTTATTGATACTGTTTTAATTTTAAGTTTTAGGCTCTATGAAGTACTTCCGGCACTAGAGACTTCTAGTGCAATATAAATGTAAAACTTTGTTTTCAATTGCTCATTTAAAGCAAAATGTATCTTACATTAATCAGTGCTACTTGTTTTCACAGAATCAATTTTAAAGTCAGATAGTATTTAGTATTTGAAGATATAATTCCCTACTTTTAATAAAATGAGATTACAGTAACATTACATAAAGGAAGATTTTGTCAATAACAAACTAAGGTCAAACTCATTTTTGTAGTATGTTGTTCATATTGCTAGGGTAGTAACTACTAGGGCAGTTTGATTTTTCAGTAGCTTTGGTATTTTCCTTTTAACTTCAGTTGAAAGAAAACTGTCAAGTGTATAGGTATTTTCATACTCTTAATATAATGTTACCTTGGGTAATTCTTCCTTCAGATACAATATTGTATTTTCTAAATTTCCATTTTCTATACAAAAGACACCATATTTAAGCAAATACCCTATATCTAAATGAATTAAGCTTTAAAGCTAAAAACTATAATTGGCATGCTTCTTTTGTAAAGTGCAGATCAATACATTTGCAGTAAATCCAAAAAGCCAAGACATTCCTCCAATTCATGCTTCTAATTTTGACCATGCCAGTCTTTTCTCTACCCTGAAGCCAAAGCGAACCTTCTAAAGTCAAAATCTGATCATGTTTTTCTCCTTCTCCAACACCTCCATTCCCTACCTTCACCCCTACACACCCTCCCACCTCTGCCACAACAATAATGAGGTAGGTCTTCCTACTTCTCCTATGTGGTACCATAATACTTTGAACTTTTCTCTTCATGCAATTTACTTGTCTTTGTGTCTGATCTCCAATAGATTGCAAGGTCTCTTAAGAACAGTGGTAATATCTTCTTAATATTGCCAGCATCTGGAACAGTATCTGGCACATAACAGGCAATGAATGAATGAATGCATACATAAATAAATGGACGAATGATTTTCATGCAAAAATGGACAACAGTCAAATTAGACTCTAAGCCTGCCATTTATACCCCAATTAGGTAAGATTCACCAAGTTTTCACCATAAATTCACCATACTCATTTAGGAACAAGAAAAAGGAAAAAGGAGAGGTCATGGATAATATAACATGTTTCAAATGGATCTGAAAAATCATTTGAAAAAGAATCACGGACTTACTTGTATGCAAGCTTCACATGGTCAAAAATCTGTGTAAGTCTTAAAATCAAATATAATGATGAGTCTAGAGCCATATGCAAATAAATAGTGAATGCTGATAAACCAATAGTATAACATGTGATTTATGCATAAAGCAGAAAGAAAACTTGCTACTCTAAAATAAAATACTAAATTTATTAAAACGCAAGACCATAAGTGGGCTGAGTTGGTTCTTTCCCCTACAATACTGAGCAAAGGGAAAGAACAACTGGATAGCCCTGATTTTCTTTTACCTAAATAGATGATTTAATTCAGTCAGGTTTTGATGTGATGATGCTGTATAACAAACAAGCCAACAATCTGAGTGGCTTGCAAAGACAAACATTTGTTTCTTGAACATAAAGTTATGAACTGGCTGTGATGGCTGTGCTCTAGGATGTAGATCATGTTCAAATCAACTCCATAAATCTGTTATTCTGGGTCCTTGGCAGAAGGGGGTATGATCTTCTCATATAACAGAACAGGAGCACAACCACACAAGCACATGGTATACATTATGTTTTCTCACATCTTGTTAACCAAAGCAAACCATGAGGCCAAACCCAACATCAATGGTACAGGAAGTATACTTGCTCTTTCCATGGAGTGGGAGGAAAACAGGAATATTTGCTAAAAAATGACAGAATCTACCAAACATCTCTATCATGTCTCACTCAAAAGATTATTTCATTGCTGTGTTCTTAATGGTGTAGGATAGACAGGATATAGTGGAAAGGATCCAGCTCTGATTTTTATATTCCCTGCAAAACCAGCCTACTCAATGACAGTATAAGTGCTCCAGAGAATATGCAGACAAGTATAAAAAAGAACAGATAATCTAAATCTCTCGGAAAAATCATGATTTAGATTTTAGTTTTACTGATTTACATTTCCAAAGAAAATAACAGTCCACATTTGCTAAGGATAATGCAAAACAAGTAACCAAAGCACCAACCATTTGTCATTCTTGCTTGTTTATAATCTAAAAAGCATTCACCTAAAATGACTCTTGGTTTAAGTTAATCAAATTGCAGTTACAAAGTAATTAGAGACTAGTGCTAGTTAAAATATTATTGAACATTGAACAGTTAAACAAACCCAAGCAAAGAATGAGGAACACATTAATAAAGATTAAAATAGAATTAATATATTACAACAATTAGAATACTTTAAAAATAAAACTGATACATGGAAAGATTTTTTTGGGGGCAAAAGGGCTAAGCAAATTAATATTAATCAAATTGAGGGAAAAGGGTAGATTATTTCCTTGCTTTAAAGATTAGCAAGAAAAAAGACATGTTACTAATGAACCCATTTTAGATTTAAGACTTTAGTAGTCAGTTATGTGCATTGTAGGCCCCAATTTATTAGCACAGAACTTACAACATCATTAATCTTTTCATATAATATTGCCTTAGCACTTTAAATAATTGTAGTAAGGCATTGTCATTAATTAAACATGTTAACATTCCTTTATATTAGCAAGGAAAAGGAAAGTTTTCCATTCTTTAAAAAAACAAGATTACATTTTAATTATAAACAATAATATCTGTCCCCCAACAACACAACAGAAATCACAGAAAAATCCAATATTTTATCTATCTTATGGTTTCATCCTGTCATTTTATAAAGGAGGGGGATAATCCTAGAAGATCAAGGAACTGCTGTAAGGTTCCAGAGCTACTCAGCTGAGACAAGCTCCAGTCTCATGGTTCCAGGTCTATTCTTTGCACTATAAAGAGTTCCTCCCCAGACATGAAGCCAAGAAATTGTTCTAAAAACTTTGGAAAACTTAGTTTATCAAGTTCCAAATTTTTCTAATCATTAGATATAAAATCTGAAACAAAAACTCTTGGGAATATTTACATAGACAATTAGTGGTCGAGCTCTTTCCCATCCTCTCCTACACAGAACTTCAAACAGGACAAAAACCAATCTATCCTCATGCACCAGAACGTTTTTCACTTTACCTTTAAAAAACTCCTGAAAGTACTAAAATAACCAGTTTCTTGAGCCCCCATCTCCTAGGATTACAGCAGGGCTGGACAGAAAAGTGGCCCTTGGATCTGTTTTGTGGAAGATAAATCAATCACTTATCCAGAATCAGACTGGGCGCCAGAACCTGGGGGCTTGCCTATTTGCAGACTTCAAATGCCAATGAAAACTCACTGAATGGCACCGCGGGACATGGCAGGTGACAGCAATTGTCAGTCAGCTAATTTTAGAGACGCTGTCTTAACAGTTTCAGGATTGTAAAGGAGGCAGCTTTATGGACAGGAATAAAAAAATGCTGCCTATTTAGCTATTTCTCTCTCCCTACATTTCCATTTCTATTCCCCAGTAACTACTGAATCTCTAAGCTGCAAAAGGAAAATTAAAACTACTTTTTCATATTTTTATTTGAAGGAAAATATTTCAACAATGATTTACATCATTTCTTGCAGAAAATGGAAAGAATTGGAAAAACCAGACTGTCCTCCATTAGGATGTATAAACCAAGAAATTATAGAGCAAATCAAAAGCCCCAGCAATTTTTAAGAGTGGCAGCTATCTGAGAACTTGGGGTAAATGGTCCCTAGTTAAAAGACACTCTAATTAACATTTTCATTAAGATTTGCAAACACATTGCATTGAACAAGAATAAACTCTAAGAAAAATGAGCAATCAGAGGATAGGTAAGGGATATTGGATATGAAATATGAATGTCTAAGGAAACAGGACAGAGTAGAGAATGAAAAAAAAACTAAACTAATATCACAACGACAAAATCATGAATAAACATTCCTTTTACACTTGATTTTAAATGATTCTTGAATTACATATTAGATTCCCATATTAAGTGCCTTGTTTCTGGACTCTGTCTTATGTTTCATTGATCTCTTTCTCCATGTTGAGACTAATGTCATACCCTTTAATTCCTGCCATTTTGTAGTATATATCGTTATCTAGGAATACAAGTTCTCCTCTCATTAAAAAACAATTTTTAAAAGCCTTACTTTATTCCAATATATTTATAAACTTTTTGGGATTAAGTCTGTCATATTCTGTATTTAAAATCCCGTTGGACTTTTTAACTGGGATTGTATTAAATTTATAAATTTTATTAAATAAACAAATCTTTAAGAGAATGGCCATTTCTGCAATTTTGAGTCTTCCCATCAAATTCATGCTTCTCCATTTATGGAGGTCTTTCATATCCTTTGATAAAATATATCTATGTATATATATTGACGCTATTTTCAATGTACTTTTCCCTGTTTTTTTTTTTTTTCTGTAATACAGGAAACCTACTGAATTGTGTATTTTTTGGTTCCAGCCACCTTTCTGAACTATTGTTTCTAATAGTTTTTAGATAATTTCATGGCTTTTGTAGGTATTTGCCATTTGTAAAGAATGATCATTTTATTTAGAACTTTTTTCTTTTTGTATTTTTTTCAGACTACTTCATTTAGAAGTATTAGTATTACTGAATAATACTAATGATAGAGGCCATTCTTATATTGATCTTGGTTAAACAGCATGATAATACTGTTTTTCCATTAGGTATGGTGTTTGATATAAATTAGTAAAAGACATCCTTTATCAAGTTAAAGAACTTTGATTATTGAGAATTTTATTAGCAATGACTTATTTCCTCAAATTTCAGTATCCAATAAGATTACCATGTTTTATCCCCTTTAAATAATCCATGAAGTTTTATTTCTTTAATGTTTACTCTGTGCCAGACACTAATCTAAGTGTTTTACATACATTACTTCATGTTATCTGTATAACCACCCTGTAAGGTAGGTTTTGTTACTATTTCCACTTTAGAGATGAAGAAACTGAGGCGCAAGAGTCACAAACAAAGGTAGAAAGTGGTTGAGCCAGGATTGAATGCAGGCAATTTAAATTCAGATTTCACACTCTTAGAACCATTCTTAGATCCTTGTTAATACATACTTCTTATCTAAGTTTTCTTTAGGAATTCTGCATCTATTTCATTAATGAGATCAGTCTGTAGGTGTCTTTCTTGTGCTATTCTTGTTTAGTTTTAAATAAAAATTGTGCTATCATTATAGGATAAATATGTTGGTTTTCTGTAGTTGCTAGTCTCCAAGATGGCCCAATTCCCATCTCCTGGTATTCACAACTTTGCTGTTCACTCCAACGTTGTGCCAGGCCTGATTTATCAGTAAATAAAACAAAAGAACAGAGCAACGGTGATAGTGTGTCATTTCTGAGATTAGGTCAAAAAAACGCTGTAGTTTATATATTGGAGACTTCTCTCTCAGATCTTTCACTCTGGGAAAGCCCACACGGAGAACTGAAACTCCCAGTTCATCGGCTGCAAGGAACTGAAGCCTGTCAACCACCACATGAGAAAGCTTGTAAGTGGATCCCCCAGCCTCAGATGATGGCAGCACCAGCCAGCAGCTCCCTGAGAGACCTTGACTGAACCAGACCCATCCAGCTAAGCCACTTCCAGATTTTTGACCCTTAGCAATTGTGAGATAATAAATGTTTGTTGTTTTAAGCTACCAAGTTTTCATGTAATTTGTTATGCAGCAATAGATAATAAGTATACTTCACACTGTATTTCAGTTACAAGAATCAACTACTACTTCTCAAAGGTTGAATAGAATTGCCAGGTATATCTGGTGCTTTGGGGAAGACATTTGTTCAATTACCTTTTATTTTTTTTCTAGGATAATTCATCAATTTGGATTTTTTAAACCTCTTTCTGCACCAAAAAATTAACTTTTTAAAATATTTTCCTAGAAAACTACCCATATCTTATAAATTTCAAATATGCTGATAAAAAAAGATCTTAAACTCTCTTCTGTACCTCCTTTTAATTTTTGATATTATGTTTTCTCCATTTATTTTTCTTTTTTAGTCTCACCAGTGGTTTGCCTATTTTGTCTTTTCCCCAAAAGTAGAAAAAAAAAATCAAGATTAACTTATCTAGGTTACTGATTTTGAAGGTTTTATATTTATTTAGTTAATTTCATACTTCATCCTTATTAGTTCTTTCTCCTACTTCTTTTTATTAAATATTATCCATGTCCCATTGGTATTGATAATGCAATAATCCCAGTGCTATTTATTTTTATATCATCTTAAATTTCAGTTTTGACTTTTTCTTTAAAACAAGTGCTATTTTTAATTACAATGTTAGAATTAAAATTTTAAACAATTTTACACTTTTTAAATGGTTTGGACTTAATTACTAACTTTCAGTGGTACGGAATGTGGTCAGAGAATAAAGACTCTATGGTTATAATTTTTGGAAATTTATTAGAATTAAAGTGCTACCTACTACATGACTAATTTTTGAAAAGTATCCTTAGATTTTAAAAACACTCTGCATTTTCTTGTTATTCAATATAAAATTATCCTCTGTAGTGCTATTTAAATCTTTTAATAATCATTCCTATCTGTTTACATGATTCATTAATTTCTTAAATAAATAAATAAAACCTTATACTGTGAGGAATTTTTGTTTTTCATGTATAACACACCTTAGTTTCTGGGTAGAATATACTTGATCTTTTAGCTGTCTTCATACTTTCACCTGCATTCTATGTGTACATAGGTGTGTGTACACACATGGTAAGTAAAGTTAAAATTAAAATCAGATTTTGAAAAATATTTGAGCAAGAGTTTATTTTCTATTTGATAAATATGCAAAGGTACATGATTAACAATACTTGTTTTTAGTGGCTTTTTGACATATAAGAAATTTAGACACATAAATCTCTAATTTCTGTATTATCTTCACAAAAGAACCTTTCAATCCTCTTTTTCTGCTAAAACAATAAAGACATTAATATAAAACATGGTTAGAAAGATAATAAGGAATATCTAAAATATAATTTAGACAAGGTTTGGAACTCATATTAATTATAAAAATGTTCTTTATGAAATGAATATAGTACTATTAAAAAAATCCTAAGTCATTATTTTCACATTGGTTTTAATTAAAATGACTGTTCTGAACATTGTTATTACTATACTCTTATCCAAAAAAAAAAAAGCTTATGTATAGCTTTAAAATAAAATAAAATACCTTCATGTTATATTTATGAGCTTTATCCAAAATAGTTGGTACCAAGCTATCAGTAGGTTCTCCATTATCATCATTTGAATCAGGGGGGTACCAAGACAGGGCTAGTACACCTAATAGAAATGATAAAAAAGAAAAGAAAAAAAAGACAGGAACATGAATGACTGCAGGTATCCTGAAAGTGGCAGAGTAAGTAACAAATAGTTAACAACAAACAAGAAACATATTTACACAGGTTGTTTGTTATGTTCCTTCTGAATACATATGGTTATTTGATTACTTTGTACAGTCAATATCTACGAACTCTTTATTAGGTATTAATACATTTTTGTAAAAATTAATAGGCTACCCTTTTTAGAATAAGTTTTAGGTTTACAGAAATATAGCAAAGAATGTACAGAGTTCTCATATTCTCCCCCTCCTAGCCACCGTCCATCCGCCACACAGTTTCCCTATTACTGATATCTTATGTTGGTGTGGCACATTTGCTATATTTGATGAGCCAATATTGATAGATCATTATTAACTAAAGTCCATAGCTGATATTAGGGTTTACCCTCCGTGTTGTAGTACAATTCTATGGCTTTTATAAATCTATTGTATCATATGCCCACCATTACAGTACCAGACAGACTAGTTTTACTGCTCTATAAATCCCCTATGCTCCATCTACTATTCACCCTCCCTCCATCTCCCCTTTCCCCTGGCAATAACTGATATTTTCACTGTCTATAATTTTGCCTTTTCCAGAATGCCATATAGTTGGAATCTTAAAGTATATAGTTTTTCAGGACGGGCTTCATTCACTTAGCAATTAGCATTTTAGGTTCCTTCATGTCTTTTTATAACTTGATAGCTCATTTCTTTTTACTGCTGAGTAATATGCCATTGTATGGATGTGTATCCATTCACTTGCTGAAGGATATCTTGGTTGCTTCCAAATTTTGGCAATTATGAATAAAACTGCTATAAACATTTATATGCTGCTTTTTGTGTGGATCAATATGTTTTATCAGAAGATTTAAAAGTAGTAATATAATTACAGTTCCTCCCTGTAGTACCTACTTATTTTTGGACTGATATATTACAAAATGAAACATAAATTGCATAACTGGAGATGGAATATTTAAGATCAATTAATTCAAAGCATCATTACATATATAAAAAAATGGAAGGTCATTAGAAAGGTGGCACTCATTTCTAGATCAAACAACGGACTCTTTAAGGCAGGGAAAGAAATAACAATGGTACCAAAAGAGAAGCATGTGGAAATTAGGAAACGGAAGGTCAGAAACCTCCAGAGAACAAAATTTTAAGACCTAAATTTTGTGGTAGCCATGCTATATACAGATAAGTCCCATCTAGAGAAACAATATAGGACTTTCACCAAAGTTAACAGAAAAGAGATATCTATGTCCCCTATCAACTCTGAAAATAGGAATAGCAACAAGAACATAAGAGATAGAAAAAAGAATCTATAATATATGGGCTTCAGGGAAGCTCTGGCTAGCTAAGATAGGAGTCATAGCTTAGAGAAGAATGTTGGTGAGAAAAGTGTCTGGAGACAATTAATCCAATATTCAAGCTGCCTATAGCTCGGCTTATAAGCAGAATATCACCAATGAAAAGAAGAATGACAATAAAAATTTTCATAACATGGGACCTACAAGAAATTTATTTTATGTAAAAAATAAATGAAGAAAAAGAACATGAGAAAAAATAGTAAAGAAATAACAACAGAAAGATTATGCCATGAAGCACATGAAAATTATGAGCAAAGCACTGTTCCATGAAATTAAAAACAAAACAAAACAAGATTCTTGTTTCTAATAATAGTAGACTAGTCTTTAATAACAGTTGGTCTAATAGTAGACCAAATACTTCTCATGAAAATGACTAAAATTATTAAATAAATAAAACATGGAGGACAAAAAATTTCTTAAAGCCAAAGAGCTGAAAAAAGAGTAAAGAATTACCCGGCCAAACTGAAGGGAAAATATAAAGCCAGAGAGAAAAGTGAGCAAGGAAGTCAGTTTGCTCCAAGCATAACTGGCAGAAGTAAATCAACTCTCAAAACCAGTGGATCACATCCCAGGTTCACAATGCTTGTGCAGTCCTCTAGCTTTAAACTTAATTTAAGGTGATCCAGGACTGGTATTCTCAACCGTTACCAAGCAAAGGCAAAGCACTTCCTCTCTGGAGGAAGGCATCTTCTTCCTAGGCCTCAAATTATTTGCAAAAAGTATTTTTTTTTAATTCAGAAAATTATAACTTTTGCCTTTTTCCTAATTCATCTACTATTCTCTTTTCTCTTTTTTCTGAGAGGCAGGGTAGTATAGCAGAATGAGGAAGGGCTTTGAACATGTACTCAAATATTTCATCACGTATTAGCTATACAAACTAAAGACAAGTTAACATCTTGCTTCTGTGGACTCACCATCAAAACACAGGTAATTCTTACCTTTCAGGATATGTCCTAAGTATACAAATAAAATTCCACTACCTAGACTACAATGTTCAATAAGTGTTGGTTCTTTTTTCTACCACGTTCTCTGTGCTTTCCTCACATTTTGCCTTCTCTCTCCAACCTACCCCCCTCCTAGCATGTGCACACACATGTACACACACTCATGATTTTTTCCATCTTAACACTATGATCTCCATCCCACCTTTTCTTTACTCTCTTTCTTCAGCTTCTTTACACTCCCATCCTATGTTGCCCAAAATGATACTCCTACCAGTTATATAAATTAAAATTAGAAAGAATTAAAAAGTTCTGTTCCTTATTCAATTACTACATTTGAAATGCTCAATGGCCACACATGGCTAGTATAATCTACTGAATTAGATACAAAGATAGAGAACATTTTCATCATCACAGAAAGCTCTACTGGACAGCATTGCCACATTATTCTGATTATCCTAACACACTAACCACCTCATTCTAGTCTAGTGATTTCTTTTCCTCTCTGATCCTCTCTGTGGGTACACGCTAAGGCTTGGGTAGAATGTTCTTTCTTCTCTTTTACCCTGTTGTTATATTTCAGCTTTTTATTGCATCAGTTATGACTTCTATATGTCTAATTCTATTCCCACACTGTGCTCCATAGTCTAATTTATCTTTATACTTTGTATTTTGGACTATAGCACTCATCAGTTCTTAACCAAGATAATGATGGTCCTACTCCTGAGGAGGGTTGGGACATTTACAATGGTAGTGAATCCTTGATAGTAATCAGAAAGTTTTCTCCAAAATAAGCCAAAGGAATATCATTTATAAGAAAAATATATTACTCTGCATTTCTATCATTCTAATTGCTTAGCAAAGTAGGACACTTTTTAAAGCCCATTCTTGCAATGCTAGCATACTAAATGCAAAAAAAAAAAAAAGTTATATCACTCATGCCATCCCTCTATAGCACTTACTGCACGATCTACAATATAACTGATACCCAATGATATTTCGTTTCATGAAATGATGTATTTAAATAGGGTAACAGTTAAGAATACAGGGTATAAAATAAGATAGGCCTGGGGAATAAAACCTAATTCTGTCATTTGTTGGATGTGTATCCCTAGGTAAATTATTTTATTTAAGTTTTCACACCTGTAAAATGGGGGCTAAATTCATTTCATAATTCATAAGTCTGTTTTAAAAATTACAAATGAGAGAATGCATCACACAGAGTAACAGCTCCCAGAAGGTAAATACAAATGATATTTAACAACATAAGACAGTATGATGGTAAATGAATTTGAATACCTTTAACTCCACAGAGCTTGTAATGTGTTCTCTTACATACAGGAAACTTACTTAGTGCTTCTATCAAACATCTCAAACATTCTTTCAAATTAAAGATTTAACATAAAGAAAGGCAAGCCCATTTCTAAACATAAACACTATTATCACTTTCCTACTCAGGGTGAGACATTTCAACAAAAAATTATAAGGCACATAAAAAAGCAAGAAAAACAATGCACTGCCAAGAGAAAAAGCAATCAACAGAACCAGATTCACATATGAAACAGATGTTAGAATCATCAAAGACAATTTAAAATTACTATGATTAATGTGTTAAAGGATCTAATGGAAAAGGTAGTCAACATGCAAGATCTGGTGGAAAATATCAGCAGGAAGATGGAAACTATAGGAAAGAATCAAAAAGAAATGCCAGAAATGAAAAACACAATAAAAGAGATGAATAATACTTCCAATAGGCTCATCGACAGAGCTGAAGAATCAAGAAACTTTAAGGCAAATAAAAAAAAAAAAATTACTCCACCCAAATTACCATAATGAGAAAAAAAATTGGGAAAAAAACCAGGACAATGCATCCAACAATTGTGAGATAAATATTAAAGTTCTAGTACGTGTGTAATTGGAAACCTAGAAGAGGTAAGTTTACTTGAAGAAATAATCATTAAGAATTTTGCAAAATTAATGATAAATACAAAGCAACAGATTCAAGGAGCTCAGTTAACACCAAGAAGGATAAATACCAAATAACAACAAGAATAACAACTAAGCATCATTTTCAGACTGCCAAAAACCCAAAAAAAGAAAAAAGAAAAAAATTGAATGCAGGCAGAAAAAAAGAAAAAGATATGCACAGAAAAATGAGAATATAAAAAGATTTTATTAAATTATAGCAGACTTCTCATTAGAAACCATGAAAGACAGAAGACAAAAAAATGGAGTAGCATTTTCAAAGTTCCAAAAGAAAACAAATACCAAAAACCCCAAAACCTGCCCAATTCTACAGTGGATGAAACATCCTCCAAAATAAAGGATACAAACAAAACTTGAAAGAATTCATTACAAGTAGATTAGTAGTACAAGATACATTAAAGTTTTGAGATAGAAAGAATATGATACCAGACATACCCTTGGGTCTATACTAAAATATGAGGAATACTAGAAATGGAATAAACAATTGTAAGAAAAAATTTTCTTACTTTTTTAGTAACAATAAAAGTTAATGGATTGTTAAAAACAGTGGTCAGCAAACTGTGACCCATAGGCTGAATCTTGCCCTCTGCAGGCCAACTGATCTATGACTTGGTTCATATATTGTTTACAGCCGGTTTCACACTATAATCACACAGTTGAGTGGTTATGAGGGGGGGCGGGGTCACAAAACCAAAAATATTCATTAGCTGGTCCTTTACAGAAAATATTTGCCAACCTCTGGTCTACAGTAACAATAGTAGTAACGTATACTTTCTTATCTAATAGAGGAATTATGACAACAACAGCAAAAAGTATGGGAGGGAAAAATTGGGAATATTAGTGGTGAGGACCTTACACTACACATGAAGTGCATATCATTTGCAAGTAGACTGTTATTATATAAAGGTATATGTGGTAAATTCTGAGTTAGTGACTAAAAAGAAAGAAAAAGTTATAAATAATAAGCAAATATGGCAGACTAACTGGTATCATAAAAATTGTTCAATTAATCCAAAAGAAAACAGAAAAAGAGAAAATAAAGGAAACAAAGAATAAATGGAAGAAATAAGAAGCTACTAACAAGATAGCAGATTTTAATCAATCCAACCACATCACTAATCACATTAAGTGAAATAGTTTAATCAAACCAATTTAAAGGCATAATTTTCAGGTTAGATTAAAAAAAAGGCAAGACTTACCCATATGGTGCGTACAAGAAAACCACTTTAAGTGTAAAGACACAGATTAGGTTAAAAGCACAAGAATGGAAAGAAATATATACCTGGCAAATACTAATCAAAGCTGGAGTAGTTAGATTAATGAAAAGTAGACTTCAGAACAAAGAATATACCAGCAATAAAGAGGAATATTACATAGTTTTCACAAAATACTCAATTATCTAAAAAGACATAACAATCCTAAATGTTTACATACCTAACAAAAGACCTTCAAAATATATGAAGCAAAAACTCACAGACTTGAAAGGAGAAATAGATAAATTCACAATTTTACCTGGACTCTTCAACATTATTTTACCAGTAACTGGCAGAACAAGTAGACAGAAAATCTGCAAGGATACCTCCTCTTTCCCCACTTGGATACCCTTAATTTCCTTCTCTTGCCTGATTGCTCTAGGTCAAACCATCACTCTTTGCTGATGGTATGATCTTATATCTAGATTCTGCCAAGAGATTCCTGGAATTGATAAACATTAATAAATTCAGCAAAGTCTCAGGTTAGAAAATCAATGTACACAAATCAGGAGCATTCCTATATACCAACAATAGTCAAGCTGAGAACCAAATCAGAAACTCAATACCTTTCACAAAAACTACAAAGAAATTCAAATACCTAGGAATATATTTAGCCAAGGAGGTGAAAGTTCTCTACAAAGAGAACCACAAATCACTAAGGAAGGAAGTTGCAGATAATATAAACAAATGGAAAAACATATCATGCTCATGGATTGGCAGAATCAACACAGTTAAGATGTCCATATTACCCAAAGTGATCTACACATTCAATGCAATCCCCACCAAAATACCAATGTCATTTTTTGCAGATCAAGAAAAAATAATTCTACACTTTGTCTGGAACTTAGAAAAGAGCCCGAACAGCCAAAGCAACCTTCAGCAAAAGGAACAAATCTGGAGGCATCACTTTACCAGACTTTAAGCTACACTACAAGGCTATACTATAGTAACCAAAATAACATGGTACTGGCACAAAATAGAGACATAGACGAATGGAACAGAACAGAGAACCCAAATATATAACCACCCACATATTGCCACCTGATCTTTGGCAACATAGACAGCAGTATACACTGGGGAAAAGAAATCCTATTCAATAAATGGTGCTGAGAAAACTGGACAGCCACATGTACAAGACTGAAACAGGATCCATATCTCTCACCACTAACTAAAATTAATTCACGATGGATAACACACTTAAATCTAATACATGAAACCATAAGAACTGTATAAGAAAATGTTGGAAAAACTCTTCTAGATATCAGCCTAGGCAAAGAATTTATGAAGACGACCCCAATGGCAATCACAGCAACTATAAAAATAAATAAATGGGACTTGATAAAATTAAAAAGCTGCTGCACAGCCAAGGAAACAATCAACAGAACAAACAGACAACCTACAGAATGGGAGAAAATATCCACATGCTATATATCTGATAAAAGGCTGATAACCAGAATCTACAAAGAACTCAAGCAAATCAGCAAGAAAAAAATCAAACAACCCCATTAAAAAGTGGGCAAAAGACATGCACAGAAGTTTTCAAAAGAAGATAGACTAATGGCCAAAAAACATATTAAAAAAATGCTAAATGTCACTAATCATCAGAGAAATGCAAATCAAAACCACAATAAGATATCACCTAACCCCAGTGAGAATGGTTTTTATCAAAAAGTACCAAAATGATAGATGCTGGCATGGATGCGGAGAGAAAGGTACACTTATACACTGTTGGTGGGACTGCAAACTAGTGTGACCTCTATGGAAAATAGCATGGAGATTCCTCAAAGAACTAAAAGTAGACCTACCATTTGATCCAGCAATCCCACTACTGGGTATTTACCCAAAGGAAAAAAAGTCATTTTATCAAAAAGACACTTGCACTAGAATGTTTACTGCAGCACAACTCACAATTGCAAAGATGTGGAATCAACCTAAATGCCCATCAATAGATTAATACAATGTGGTGTATGTATACCATGGAGTACTTCTCTGATATAAAAAAATGAATTAATTCCTTTTGCAATAATCTGTATGGAACTGGAGACCATTCTCCTAAGTGAAGTTATCTGAGGAATGGAAAACAAATACCACCTGCACTCACTATTAAATTGGAACTAACTGATCAGCACTCACGTGCAGATGGAAGTAAAACTCAATGGAAATCATGCAGGTGGGAGGGGGGAGGAGAGGATGGGTGAAATCATACCAGCGGGTACAATGTACACTATCTGGGTGATGGGCACACTTATAACTTTGACTCAAGCAGTACAAAAGCAATATATGTAAACAAAGCATTTATACCCCAATAATATTCTGAAATGAAAATAAATAAATTTTAAAAATGTTTAAAAAGAAAAAAAAACTATAAGGATATAGAAGACCTGAATAATACTACCAAGCACTTGAACTAACGTTTATAATATATTTCATTCAACAACAGCAGAATATACATCATTTTCCAGAGAAAATCAATGAAACCAAATGCTGGACATATATAGAAATATGAAAGTTGTATGGAATATCACCACTCTACTATTATAGACATAAATTTAAACTTAATGCAAACAGTTATTCTGAAAGGAAAATTTATGACATCATGTTTGATGTTGATAAGGACATTTCAACTTTAAACATTTAATTCATTTTATTGTACCTTCTACTTCTACTTTTATGTACAAATTTTGAAGGCAGTTGATGAAGAAATAAGAATTGTGACCTTACTAAAACAGATATTTTCTGCTTTCAGAAAATATTTTAATGTTGATTTCCATCTAGTGTTTTTGAAGCACCAATGATGCAAACGAGAAAAACTAGGGAATGTAACTTACTCATCTTTGAATCCCCAGAATACAGCACAACGTTGGGACATGTGGAAACTCAATACATACTGGGTGCTAAACTGAAGGAAAGGAAAGATAATTTTAAAGACATAGAGTGCATTATGTTTTGCTATGTGTGTTGGTTTTCTATTGTTGCCATAACAAATTATCACAAATTGAGTTGCTTAAAACAACATAAATTTATTATCTTGCAGTTTTGTACGTCAGAAGTGTGACATGGGTCTCAATAGGCTAAGATCAAGGTATTGGGCTGGACTAAATTCCTTCCTAGAGGGTCTAGGGAAGAATCCCCTTCCTTACTATTTGAGCTTGTAGAGGCCACCACATTCTTTGGCTCATGAAGCCCTTATTCCATCTTCAAAGATAGCAACAGTGAGCTGGGTCCTTCTTACATCACATCACTGACTCCCTTTTTCCTCTTCTTCTATGCATAGGGACTCATGTGACTAGATAAGCCTCACCCAAATAATTCAGGATAATACCATCTCAAGGTCAGCTGATTAGCAACCTTTTGCATCTGTAACCCTAATTCTCTTTTGCCATGTAAAATAACACATTCACAGATTCTGGGGATTAGGATGTGGACATTTTAGGGGTCAATATTCTGACTATTCCACTGAGGTTTTAGTAAACTGTATAAAAAGATAGGAAGGTATCCATCTGGTATTTTTAGAATTGTAAGAAAGGGAAAGACTATATGATGTGTGATACTTAAAAGACTTGAAAAGGATACAAATCTATCATATGCTATTGTGAAGTATCTGATACAATATAATAATTGGATTTTAAACCTAACATTCAATACTTCATTTTAATTTTATCATTCTTTTCAACAACAAAGAAAGTTGAACCATTAGGATTTATGTGCATGGCACCACTAACTATAAAAGCAGAAAATCAACCAACTAGTACTCTGTGATATAATAGTACAATTACTTCACACAGCAATTCAATTTAAGATAAAAAGGAGGCCATTTATACCAAAGGAAAAATATGAATGTTAAATATGTAGTCAAAGCATATTCAACCATACGGCAATTTAAATAGCCTTCATTTACCATCTTTTTCAACTCAAAAAATGCCAGAGTCAGCAAGCCAGCTCCATGGACTACAATAGTGTTTTGAGTCAGTATTTTGACACTCAAGTTATTTTTTGCCTAATTATAATGAGTATAATTCAATATTTAACTGATTAAGAAATTATTTCTTTATTTAAAGATTGATTGTAATGTCACTTTTATTATTATCAAGTGTTTTTCTTAATTTTGCCTATCAGAAAATCTACCAAAAAGTAAAAAATTTGCATTAATACTGAAATTGTCAATATTTAAATAAAAATAAATGTATTATTTCCAATGTTTATAAGTAATTAATGTTCATATACATGATATAGCAGTAAAATATTATATGGGGGAAAAGGTCTTTGTAAACATTAGATGGGCACAAAAATATGAAGTGATACTGTTCTTCCTAATCACAAGCTATAACCGTGCATATTACATTTATATATTATATATATTTTATATATATTTATATCATATATATTTATATATATTATATATTATATATAATTATATATATAATATATCATATATTTTGTATATATGATATATATAAATATAATTTATATGTGTGTATGTATTATAAAACAGTTATATTTATAACTGATGGGGAAAAACCCTCATTGTATACAGTTCAATTTGTATGAAGAAAATGAAACTTCTAAGAACAATCATTTTCTCTGTCAATCAAGCATTGCTTTTTTTAGCCAAAAGGCAGTCTTGAAATAACAAGATAGACTTGAATGTGATCAATTTCTTTGCAATAAATAGAAAACAAAATCATTCGAAAAGATTCTCCTTTTAAAATTAGTAAAAAGAGACAGATAAACCATACTTACAGAAATCAATGCTGTCTACATCAAGCCTATTTTATGTCATAATATAGATAGAACATAGAAATAGAGTCCTAAGTATATACTAGAGAGTTAGATTTTTTAAATAGTTGAAAAAAATTAGTCCACAGAAGAAAAACAAGTCATCTTGAACATATTTGATATAGATACTCAGAATTCTGCATTGTTTTGTTCATGAAAGAGCCTTGTGTTTCTCTATATATATATCAGCTCCATAGTGAGTTCCTGCCTTTATGTAGAGATGGGAAAAAAAGAACACCCAATTTCTTCTTCTAGCCCTACTGCTCGGAATGCTAACAAGACAAATGAAACTGAAATAGAAAGGTTTTACAAAGGGTATATTAACAAACAGATGAATATTCGGCGCCAAATTATATTTTTTCATATAATTATCTGTTGGACAATATGACTCATCTTAATATGTGTAACTGGAGTGCCAGAAGGAAAGAGAAAGGTGAGAGGAGGTGGAAACAAAAATAAGAATAACCAGTGACCTCTCTTCAGTTAAGTTAAAGGTACACATTGTAAAAAAGGTGCATATTTATTTGTTATAAAATAAATAAAATGAGGAAATATATATAATAAACCAGAAGAAAACATAAAATAGAAAATAATAATATACAATATAAGAGAAGGCAGAAAAAAGAGGGTAAAAAAACACAGATGGAACAAATGGAAAATAAGTAGCAAAATGGAGCACTTAAAAAAAAATCATATTATTACATTAAACATAAATGAAATAAACACAGAAATTAAAAAAGAAGAGACTATTAGTCTAATTTAAAAAAACAGAAAAGTATGACCAAATTAGATGCTACGTGCCTAAAATTTGAAACAGCCTGAATGTCCAACAACAGGTGAATGCAGAAATAAATTTACTATAATCATATATAATGGAATACTACACAGCAATAAAAATGACTGAACTATTGACATAGTTAACAACATGGGTGTGTTGAAATACTGTGTTGAGTAAAAGACGATACATACACAGACACACACAAATGCTGGTTCATTCTATTTTCATAAAGTAATGGAATACTCACAACTAGTCTATAGAAATCAGATCCATAGTTTCCTGGGGTAGGGTAAGAAGGTGGGGCTGAAAAAAGGAATCATGATGAAACTTTTTGAGCTATAAAAATATTTTACTTCTCAATTGGGGTGGTATTCAAACAGGTGCATACCTTTAAGAAACATCATTGATCTGTAAACTTAAAGTAGGAGAATTCATTGTACTTTATGTAAATCAAAATTTAATAAAATTAAGATAGGAAATTAAATCAGAAATCAATAAAAATAATATATCCAGAAGTGCTCCAAAACTTAGAAATTAAATATACATTAAAGGCAGTGTTAAAAGGTGATTGGATGGTGTTTAATTTGGAAGTATGAATTTAACAATATGATTAATAACAATGTGAAGACTAGTAATTTAATATTACACAAAAATTGTTTATATACATATACACATACACACACACACACACACATAAAATAAAATAATTACCAATTGAAGCAGAGCGCATTTGTCTCATGTGAGTTTCTATGACAGAAGGATCCCGAGAACTGTAACTTCCCAACTCAGGATAAAAGCTGGAGCCAATGTCATCCGGAGG
This sequence comes from Daubentonia madagascariensis, assembly GCA_023783475.1. Classification (NCBI taxonomy): domain Eukaryota; kingdom Metazoa; phylum Chordata; class Mammalia; order Primates; family Daubentoniidae; genus Daubentonia; species Daubentonia madagascariensis. The sequence continues at coordinate 41,589,661 of JAKFHU010002080.1, read as the reverse complement.
GTTGTGTCTCCCTTGAGGATAATTCCTGGCTATTCTAGGGTCCCAATGCTCCAACACTGGGTGGTTCCAATGTATATATTTACCATCAAATTGTGGATTTCCATACCAACTGTAATAAAATACATGTAAATAATAATTCAGAGGTGGTAGTTCTTCCAGGTTAAGTTCAGAGGCTTTGGAAGGTTTCATAGTGATTTCAACACTTTTTAAGTTCTTGGTATTTGTTTCACTGTTGATTCTGTCACTCTTCTGGGAATCAAAATTTTTCCCCAGATGACTAGTTCGCTGATGAAGTTCTGGAAGAAGGTCAAGTCCGAAAGGAGCTCCAAAACTAGCTGTATTTGGTCTCAGCATTTTTAAACCCATCATCAGAGAAAAAATAAATAGAATAAAAAGTGACAAAATGATGCAAGTCCTTCTCCGAAACTTTGCCATGATGACATACTTTAAACTCCAAAATAGTAAATGTTTGCTGCAATTTATTGAAAAAAGATAATTAGTAAGTGGTATCAGCAATATTTTCCAATATATTCAAAATGAAAACTAAAATCCATATGTTTATTACACTGAAAAATTAAGAAAGTGCATTGTGATATTAATTATATCATCAAATACTAACATCTGCAAAATAAACTATATATAGCTAGAGTAAATGGCAATATTGATTTGGAAATACCACCATTTGCACGCCAATTGCATTGAGTCAGATAAACCTTTTAGGAATCTTATTTAAGAAAATGAAATAGATTTTTTCATCATTTCAACAGATATTGTGTATACTGAATACAGAAAGGGAATATTCTGTGTATATGGACTAAAATTATCTAAACCTAAGTGTTAAATTAAAAATTATAGTTAATAAAAGGAAATACTTATAAGTATATTAAAAGCCTGGTCATTAAATGGATTTTCAAAAAACTTTTTTCAACTAAAATAACAATTTCACAAGAAAGGAATAATCACACATTTTAAATGACATTTTGAAATGTAATAGAATTGGACAAAATTAAAAGCATTACAGTAGGAAAAAAAGAATATTCATTCACAAGTTAGATATTCCCAATTTTTAAAAAATTCATTAATTAATAACTTTGAAAATCTTATTGAACAGAGGTTATAAACATTAACTTATAACTTCTAAAATAATATATTTTTTTGGTTTTAATAATATGTGTATATACATATATTATTGGTGGGTGGGTATGTGTGGAGTATATGTATGTAAGTACATATACATATGAATAAAATATTTAAAGTCTTTTATATACAAATTTCTTAATAGAAAGGTATTTGGCAAAATGTTGATTTTGACTGCTTTATAAAATATGACTTTCTATGATGTACCATGTGCTCTTACTCTGGAGAATTAAGTTGAAATAAACCAGCTCTAATAGAAAAGACAAATAAGTAAAACTTCCTACAAACTGCTGCTTCTCTCATATGTATATTCAAAAAATACTAAGATGACCAAGTATATTTATTTTAGAGATAAAATCATAGAGATTACTTTCAAGGTCAATCTTGTTCAATTGTGAATCATACTACACCTAAAGGATAATATAAAAGACATATGTCTAATTTAAAACATACAAAGTAAACATTCAAAAACCAAATTGCCAGCTTAAAACCTCCTTTCCACTCTTGTGTCCCCTCCCCATCACCAGCCCTGCATTATTTCTCCAGGCCTAAGGGAAATTCCTTGACTTTTGTGTTTACTATTAGCTAACCTTTCTTTATAGTTTTCCCATCACATAAGCATACCTAACCAGTATTAATTTTCTGTTGTCTGTTTCAAAATTTTAAGTAAACATGGGTGTGTATATAGACATTATATACATATGTATGTGCATGTTTACTATATATACAATATGTATACTCTGTATGTATATATCAATGTATGCATGTATACATATGTGCAGATATAAATAAACATAAACTGATATTAAAATGCATTTTAGGTTATATATGGATATATGATATACATTTACATATAATATAAATATGTATAATTATATATGATTAAGTGTATATAAAATCCATAAAACTCTTGGAAAACAATATTTATTATTAAACCTTCTTTCACACTTTACTTGGTATCCTAACTCTTCCCCATCCGTGCATTCCATCACATCAATGGAATGCTCTTCCTCTAATAAAAAGACATGAAAATGAACTTTAGCAAAAGACTAGATAGTTGGGTCTGGATAAAAAGAGCTGTGAGAGAGAGTTTGCTCTCTTCTGCTCTTCCACCATGTAAAGACGCAGCATTCCTCCCCTCCAGAGGATGCAGTATTAAGGTGACATCTTGGACGCAGAGAACAGCCCTCACCAGACAGCAAAACCTGCTGGTGCCTTGACTTTGGGACTTCCCAGCCTCCAAAACTGTGAGAAATAAATTTCTGTTCTTTAGAAATTACCTAGTCTCAGGTATTTTGTTATAGCAGCACAAAACAAACTAAAATACTAGAATAACAACTACCAGGCAAGAATCATCAATGGATACTGACAGTAAAAATTTGACGAGAAACAGGATATCTACATACTGGCGAAGTGTTTCTCAAGAAGACGTTTAATTCATTACAAAGAGGAACATAATAACTTAATGGTGGAAAAGCTACCAAATATCAACTTTATCAGTCAATTTTGTATAAACAGGTATGACCATGAGTCTCCAGAGAGGATGCACTTAGAAAACCTTGGAGTCACTGCTGAGGTATTCCTGTCAAAATTAATCCAGATCTACTCACAAGGAAACGTCAGATAATATATTAAAGAGAGGAGACACATGCACATACATTTATATATACATACGTATATATGCATACACACATAAATACACATATTTTATATATACACATACATACACTATATATAGTGTATACTCTTATACAGTGCAACACATAAGTGTGCATGTATAATGATAAACAAATATGGTAAAATATTACCATTCAGTGAATGCGCAGGAAAAACATACCAGAATTGTTGAATTGTTTGTACTATCTTTGCAACTTTTCTGTAAGGCTAAAATTATTTGAAAATTAGCAATTAAAAAAGAAAAAAGAATCACACCAGTAAATTGAAGGATATCAGCTGTGAACATAAAACCTGCTTATTTCTGGAAAGGGCCAACTCCTAGTCTTTCAAGTTCTGCAGTGCGTGACCACAGGGAGTGAAATTTCTATGTCTGAAATGTGGCAGCCCCACTGCACAGGATAAGAATAAAGGGATGATAACTATATATAACTGTCACTATAATTTGTTGTCCTGAAATTTCCAAGTTATTTAGATAACAATAATCCTTCCCTTTGTTTAAAGAAAGTGAGAATTTTGACAAGACAGGAAGCAGAAAAAAATTTTGTGGATGCAATATGATCTCAATGAGATTAAAGATACAAAGTAAAGAAGTATACTTAAATGTGTAATAGTTACCTTTGGGTGAGAAAACACAGTCATACTTTCTTATTCTGTCTTCTAAAATTAGAACATAATACTTCATAAGGAAAAAAGTTTGTTTGGGTAGGCACTCTATAAGGAAATAATAGTAATGAATGCTGAAGACTGAAAGAAAATGGGAAAAATAACTAATGGATTTAGAAATTATTAAGACATTGATTTTTGAGATGTTGACTTTAGCCAAGTAGTGAGATACACGAAGATCAGGATGTATAATGAAAATAATATTGATCTTGAAATCCGAAGATGTAAGTTCAAATTGTCCACGTTGACCTAGTTGTGTGATCCTGGGGAAGTCACTTAGCCTCTTCTTTAAAAAGAGCATAATATCTATTTTTGCCTGCTGACAAAGTTATTCCATGAATCATGCAAGATAATGTTTGAGAAAGACAATTTTTAATAGTATTTTAATCAAACAGTAAATCCTAATTGAATTTAAGAGTAAATGAAAAGTAGAGAAATATAGGAAACAACTCTGAAACTTATTAAAATTTGTTAGGTTCATTTTTCAGATCTACAAATGAATACAAAATACATGTCCATTTATGGAAGCTGCCTTCTTTTTTTATTTTTCCTCTTCCTGCATCTAAATGTAGTTTCTTAAGGTGGTCCCTCCCTCTCTCTTTTCTTTTTACATTACTTAATTCATTCACTTACAATTTTTACCAATTTTAAGTAAACATTACAGCTGATCCACCAGCTCAATCTTAAGAGATGATCCACTGGCTCTATCCCAACCTCCACATTTCAATTAACAGTAAGTCATCCCAACCTAAATAAAGGCAACTGGAATCGTGATTTAAAACATGGGCTCTCTAGTTCAAATACCTGAGTTCAAATTCCAGCTATGTAATTTTTTAGCTGTTTGATCTATACAAGTGACCTGATCATTCTGTGCTTCTTTCCTCATCTAGAAAATGAGTTATTACCTCACTCATAGGATTTTTGAGAGGATGAAATGAGTTAATATTGTAAAAATCTCAGAATCATGTCTAGCTTAGTGTAACACTAAAGAAGTGTAATTATGATGATGATGATGATGATGATGACGATGATGATTAAAGATGGGTGTCTGGCAAGCAATTAAAAACCAACCCGTTTTATTCTCTCTAAATGCCTATTCTCTATATGGCCAACTTTTAAAATACCACTCACCTTTCAAGTCACCTTTCAAGGTTGAAATGCTGCCTCTTCTTGATACCGACTCAATTTTCTATTGTTACAGTATTAGCTGCTTTTTAAACTGTTATTTTTCTTACATTATGTATTATGTCATGCTATGTAGTTACAGTTTTATAAGCCCTACTAGACTGCCCCTTAAACATCAGAGATAGAGTCTTTATCTTCATACTTTAGTACAGTCCAACGTATCTTACACATAGTATTCATTGAGCATTCAGCTTAAACAACTGTATTTCTGGCCCTTTTGTTTTTGATAGTGGTATATATTTAGGCAGTATACATATAAACAGATTCTACTGACTATATACACACTTGATATGTTTACAGTCTATATTGAACATACTACATAGGAAGAATCGTATATATATAAAGATCCAATAATTTTAAAAATCCGTTTTAATAAAAGTTATCATCTTCAACATTACAAAACCACAATAACCTTTGAGATGGCTGAAAGTCTGATCTTGCAGAAAAGAGGAAGTTATTTTGCCTCAACAAAAGAAAGATGTTTTAGAAGTCATCATAGGGAAAAAAATTACAAGTTAATTGCAGACATACAGGTTTCCAAATCAGGAACCTACTCGAGGTATTGGCTATTGAAAATCTATTCTCTTCCCAAAAGGTAGTTTACATAACTCAGAAGTCATACGCAACATGTTCTTTTGAAGCTATAGTTTCTATTTTTCAGTCTTGTGCTTTTAATCTTTTGAAACGCTAGTTTACTTGGAGGTCTAGTGAGGTCTAATAAAAAAACTATTCAACATATCCAGCTAGCTAAGAGATTCAAGAGATCCTGAAACAAGGTGATATCAATTATTATTTCAAAAAATATTCGCTGTTATCATGTAACTCAGAGAAGCCAAATAGATTTTATCTTTTATTATTAACTAAACTAAATTACACAGACTTCTGGTGCTTTTTATTTTTTTGATATTGTTTTTTCCTAATTTTATTCTGTATGATTTCACTGGCAATAAATATAACTAATAATAGAAGACACACCTGGAAGTTTCAAAATTAGTTTCTATACCAAGGCTTCCTTGCCCAGGTCAGTTTTATTGTAAACACTTGTACCCATCGGTTAACAGAAATTCAGTTAGGCATAATCTCATCCTTCCATTTTAATCTTCACAGCAACCTACAAGGTAGAACTTTTTTACACCATATTACAGATGATGAAACTGAACAGTTGGTAACTTTTTCAAAGTCAGAGGTTAGGCAACTAGCAAGGGGCAAACCAAGTCTAGCTTTAGAACTCAAGTTCTTGTCCTCATGCTATTCTGTCTTCCTACAAAGTATTAGTCAAACCAAGTTTAGAGAATATACCACAGTAATTTTTATGACATGGATGAAAGTGGCTGACATGTGATCATGTTTTCATTTAGATTATGGACTTAGAAAACAATGATTAACTGCTACCTACTCCATAAACTTAATCTAAAGACAGCTTACTTCATTTATTTTCTAATCATACTCTCATTATTCAACACAAATAACAGAAGCAGTTCTGGAAACATTTTTTGCACAGAGGCTGAAAATCTACAAAATTCACAGCAGTCCCGCGTTTTTTCAGGTGAGCTACATAGAGCTCAATAAGAATGGAGTAGTGTCATGAAAGTGATTTGAAAACAACTTAATATCAGTATCTAGATTTTATTTTGTACTTTTCTTTCAAATTACTGCCGAAATACTTCAACATAAACAGCCCATTCCAGTTCCATTTGTCTTTTTATCAAGATGATACAATTAACATCATCCTCCCTTGTTCTATTTTTTTAAGCACTTACACATATTCCCCTAACACATCTGTAGGGTCTTGCAACAAGTAAACAAAACAAACTGTTTAACTGCCTGCACTTCAAGTTGCTGCTTTGGAAAACGGAAAACCAAAACACTAGTCCAGCATAGTTGAGACTTAGCAAAGGATAAGTCTACGATGACAGTGCCAAACACATTAACAGGTGACTGGAAAAACCACCCCTGCAGTGGCCTCCCCATCTGGGTTTCTTCTCCTGATGCCCAAAGACGCCGGGAGACAGGCGACAGCAACCTTCCTGCCTCACCCCGAGCCCAGCAGGCCTCCATCCTTCCACTCTCCCAGTCGGCCCAAGGCTAAGACGCAGTTTGGGGGCACAAGGACAAGGCTTGGAAAAAGGTTTCCATCTGTCCCGAAATTTCCAACTTGCTGGGGGAGAAAGAAAAACTGAGGCGACAGGAGGTTCTGCTCTAAAGAGGAGGTGGAGACGAGCCCCGTGGGGCTGGGATAAAGTCGGGTAACAGGCAGTAAAACTAACTAACCGAGACCAAAATAGGAGATAAGAGTGACAGGGTAGGGTCGTTAGGGGTCTCCAGGTTCCGGGTTCGGCACCTCCCGCTGCCCGCCGGAGGGACGCAAGGTCAGAGGCCGTCTGCAGAATGCGGCCAGCAGATTGGCTGGCGGGAGAGCGCGCACGCTCACTGTGGACGTCGTACCTGCCGCAGCCTGGCTGCGGGGCCCTGAATCTCGCAGCTACTCACCAGGGTCTGGGGATCGGCCACTTACGGGGACTCGGCCGGCAGAGCGGTTCAAGCTGGGAACACAGACAAAGCCGGGGACCACCACGCGGCGAGCCCAGCCAGTCCCACCTCCCCTAAGGCGCGCGCAGGACGTTCCGGGAGACCTGAGGGGCGGGGCGGGGCTCGCCGAGTGGGCGGGGCTCGGCTTCTCCCCGCGCGAGTCTAGGAGTCTACAGGCGGGGGGCGGGGGCGCGGCATTCCGGGGCATTCTGTACAAGTGGGCGGATTGCAGTCAGCCTGGACTCCCATCTTTCTGCAGCTAGAGATGACTCACCCTTCTCTTAGAAACCGTCTTCTAAGGCTCAGCTGGAAAAGCTCTAATAGAGGACAGTTTTTTGGTTTTTGTTTTGTTTTTGATGTGAGGCATTCAAAAGTTGCTTTTAACTCAGGTACACTCGTGGTTTTCAAACTTTAAGTTGAGAAATTGTTGGGGTATTTTTTAATGGAACTTTACTTGGAAGTCCAAGGAAGACAGATAAAGATGGCATTTTAAATTTGCAAATGTATAACATCACATTTGTACTGAAATACTTAATATAAATTGTTGAGAATAGGTCAGGTGTCAAAAACAAGAACTTTTGAAATAAGAGTTGCAGCTGAAGGGTCCGTGTTACATCAGCCTAAGAAGCCAAGGTATTCTGTGTTTTGTTTGGTTATGTAGTAACAAGGAAATCCTGACTCCCAGGCTAGAAATTGCGGATGTGAACAATTTTGTAAGGGCTCTCCTTAAAATTTCACTAGATTTTTTACAGTAATTTTAATTGGGAAATATACATATGTGAGTATATCCTGTATGTGCACATTTTAAAGAAGAGTAATAAAAATACCCAGGTACCCACTACAGAGCTCAAGAAACAGAAAAATACCAGTATATTTTAAGCCTCCTAGGAAGGCCTGTCCAAAATCATCTCCTTCTTTCCCTTCACCATTGGGCTGGATTTTGTGTTACTCATTCCCTTGCTTTTTTGAAAATAGTTATATATGTACAATTCCCTAAAAATATAACTTTTCCTAGCTTTGTACCTTATGTATGTGAATCCTACTCCACCCCCACCCTCCTTAACCTCCTTTTTTACTACACATGGAGGTTTTGAGATTCGTCTATTACAAATCCATTTCACATCAACTAGTCTGGTACATTATTATCCATAACGTCTGCTGTTGTCAGATTTTTTAATTTTTGCCTGAGTATCTGATTGCTCTTTTAATTTGCATTTCCCCCTTCGTTAATGGAGAGTGTGTCTTTTTATATGCTTATGACTATTAGGGTTTCTGTGAAGTGCCTGTTCTCAATTTTGACCCTTTTTTTATTGGATTGTTTGCTTTTGACAATTATTTTGTAAATTATCTTTATTTTTGTGATTTAACTACTTCTGTCTTGTCAGTTATATGTGTTGCAAAGATCGTTTCGTACTTTTTGGATTGTCTTTTCAGTTTTTATGGTGTCTTTTGATGATCAAAAGCTTTATATTTTAGGATACAGCTGATTGAATTTAATAATATTTTATATTATAATTGCATGCTTTTTTCTTTCTTGCTTACAAGATTCTTTTCAACCTAAAATCATAAACTATTCTCTTTAATTTTCTTCTAAAAGTTTGAAAGTTTAATTGTAAAATATTTTAGACATAGAAAAAGACAAATAACAACATTATGAACACCCACATCATCAACGCTTTGCATTCAAATATTTTGCAAGTCCCTCTTCCTTATAATAATTCTCCAAAATTGCTTTCACTATTCTTGGCTTTTCACTCTTTCATATAAATTTTAGGATGAGCCAGCCAAGATACATTTAAAAAAACCCATTTGGATTTTGATTGGGTTTCCAATTAAATTTGAAAATAGAATTTATAGATTATTTTAGGGAAATGTCTTCTTTTCTATGAACATGGTATAATTATTTATTCTGGTCTTTTATGTTCTGCAATGCTTAGTAATTCCATTTATTAAAATTTTGAACATTTTTTATTGTGGAGGCTACTAGTTTTAGTACCAAAATTAAAGATTTCTTTCTTTAAATTATATTTTCACATTGGGTATTAATGTTGTATAAAAAGGGCATCCATTTATATATAGTGGTCTCATCTGAAGCTTTGCTGAATTTTTTTGTTTGTTTGTTTGCTTTATTTCTTTGTTACGTCTCTGGACGTTCTATATAGGTAATCATATCTTTTGTAAATAGGAATAATTGTTCCCTTCTTCCTCACTTTTTAAACCACTTATTCATTTTTCTCTTATTTATTAACATAACATCTAGTATGATGTTTAATGAAAGTAATGATAGCATTCTTACCTCATTCCTGATTTTACTGCAATACGGTTTTATTATGAATTGCAGTGTTTGCTGTGGGTTTTGGTAGATACTTTATCAAGATTATTAAGTGTTCAATTTCCAGTTCCTAATGTTTTGTTTTGTTTTTGTTTTTTACCATGAGTGACTATTTAATTGAGTAAATGCTTTTCCTGCATGTATTGAGATAATCATGGTTTCCTATTCTGTTTATGGGGATTGTTAATAGATTTTCTGATGTTGAATGAGAGGAGGGAATTTTATTTTATAAATATGTTAGTGCATGCCCATTTGCTTAAAAACTGGTTACTTTATGACTGTCAGTGTAAATAAATTAGGATAAGTAGATTCTCATTGCATCGCCCTCTGTATCTGTGAGATTCGTTGCACAATAGTGTTTATAGACCAGATTGGGAGTGCTGTGATGCCCCACTTTGTGACTGACTGCTCTCTGCTTGTCCCCTGCTACTGGCAACAGCTGTTGAAATGGCACTGGTAAAGACAGTGTTGCCAATATTCTTTTTTTTCTTTCCACATCACTTTTTTTCCAAAGTGTTTTTGTATAGATTATGGGTTTTTTTTCTTCTATATCTCTGGAAGGTAGGTAAACAATGTTTTGTTGTAATTATCACATATATAACATTTTTACATGCTGAATCTTGACAATTTTTTCAAATGTGGGATGGCCATAATTACTGCCCAGTTCCATTTTCTATTTTTCATATATATTTTTTAATTAGTTAAATAGTTTCCTGAATGAAAACAGTGTAGAATTTGGTAGATTTATAAGTATTGGATTTATAAGGACAGCGAGATAAATGAGTAATTTATTAGTATGTTAACACTTATGGGAAAAGACCATTTATCTAAGTTTTTATATATATGTGCATGTATAATCATATATCTAAAAGACTGTGTGCACTGTTACCTATGGTGACCTAAGGGAGGGGGAATGAAGGAGGATTTTCTTTTTTACTCTCTTTAGTGTTAGTTTTCTTTTTTTAATTTATAAGCACATATTTATGTATTTTTAATTAAAAATATAGCACTGGAGGAATATGCCATTCATATAATAGATGGGTTCCTGGAAAGGAAAAGAGCTGCATGTGAATTGATTTTGCATAGTAAATAGGCATTTGAATGTGTTGCATCAAGGGGTGATCAGTCACTGAAAGTCCAAAGAAAACAATGATCCAAAGAGGGAAGAGTGGAGAGAAAACCCACAAATTTTTCTCGTGGCATTCTTGTCAAGAACAATTCTAGCTCAGTAAACTAATGGTAGCCTTTGGTTTCTCCTAATTATTTATTAATATAATAATCCCCACCCCACGGTATCCTGGAGGTTGATCTTATCCTTCTATTAGAAAAGCAGCAAGCATTTATTTTTCTTTTGACATTAGCAATGAAGATCGCTTCCCTTATTTCCTAGACTTAGGCAAATATTTATACCTTCAGCCATCTTTTTCTTGTTTCTGTTTCAATAAGTCTCACTGTCTGTCTCCTGAATATTTCATGTCTGTTTTTTTTCCTCTAGCCCTAGAAGTTTCATTAGAAGTTTCAAGACATCATGCCATTTTATACCTTTGTTCATTTCTTCACTCACCTAAGATGAGAAGTCAGTTTCTGTCCATATCCTCTCCACTTGAATTGATCAGAGTTTTTTTTTTAATAAACAATAGAAACTGAATCTGACAAACCTTAACACAGACTATGGGGAAAGTTTTAGAGTACAGTAGGGCATGAAGGTGAAGGCTAGTTCATTAGGCAATGGCAACGGATAGGAACCAAAAGGGGCTGGGAAATTGGGAACACAACTTCCTATAACAGTACAGATTAGGGCCCTGCTACTTTCAAGGCTGCACTGAGCTCTCAATGCTGTTGACATCACTGTGAATAACTTCTTGATGCTACATTATCTGCCTCATTTCTTCAAGATTCAATTTTGGTTGAGATGATCCGATTTGCTAACCCTAGGCTACATGTCTGTGCCTTGGCTTCCTTGAAGTGCAACCCCAGCCCCTTTGGCTTCTTTGATGAGAAATTGTGCACAAGACACACAGTATGGTATTCTTCAAAAACATGAAGGATTTTTGGATTCTAAGTAGCAACAAAACAAAACAAAAACAAAATAAGTAAACAAAATAAATCCCAGAACAAAAGTCCAGTCAGCCATCATGGTGTACTTCAATGTCCATGTCAAGTCTGTTTTCTCCATGCCTATTCTATGCATAATGATTGTTTTATTCTTTTAATCCCTATTACCTTTATAGGGAATAATATGAAACATAGAAATAATTTCTTCATTAATTAAACTGTTGTTCTGATCTTTATGTTGTATCTTGCTCCATGGAGGTGGAACTAGGGTATTCCTTGACACAGTTTGGGATGCAAATAATATAACTCCCAAGAAGTGCCATGAATAGAAGAGTAAAGCTTCCACCAGCTTATAGCAGAAGATAATTCAGAGATCCAACTTTCACCCTTCCTCATAATGCCCTAATCCTTTTCCTATGTGTATCCAGATCTCCCGAGTACCTACCAGCATCCTAACAAGAAGGAATCCAGTCTAACTCCACCCTACATAAATTCATGAACTGTGATGCAGATCAAAGAAGAAGCTGGCCTTAGCAGGTCACAATGAAAATGCAGGAGCTGTGTAAATGCACTGGCCTTACAGTGGTCACAGGTGCTAGGGTGACTTCTTGATCCATTGGTTAAGACTTTTCTAAGAATTGACCCACACCCCAGGATTAAACTCAGTGTAGGTAACTTTCAACTAAATAGGCCCCTTTGGTGAAAATCTTCTCATACTCTAATTCAAGTACTTGCCCAGGTCATGGAACTCCTGAGTGGTGAAGGTGGAAGAGAAGTCCAGTGTCATTACCTTCACATACAAAGATGGCAGAAAGTTCACCTCTAGTTGAACGGTGCTGTTAGATGCTAATGCACCAATGATTAGGTATGGGCCATCTCTCTTGAGGGAGACCCTGTTCTACTCACAGGCATGGTGGCAGCTGAGGCTGATGCATGTCTGCAGTGGAAAGTTGAGTTAGCAGGGAGTTGCAGCACTTCTTGAGTGGGGAAACTACACTTCAGCTTGATACAGAGCCTCTCAGTGTTTTGAAGGAAGGAAGTTCCGGATATTATGATTGAGCATTAATGTTATATCATAATCAGGCACACCCCAAATATTACACCACTCAAAGTCCAAGTTTTACAGAGTCATTTCCTAAGGCATTAAGGTTTGGATTTCTTCCTTCCCAAGATGGATTCTTTAACCAAATTGACCTAATGTTTCTCTGCCATAACACTACCCTCTCCTGCCATGAAAAAGAGGATCAGTTTGCAAAGTTAGTGAAAGAAAAAAAAATGCCTTGTTATTTCTCAAAATAGATGAGCTGACTCATGTTCTATTTGTATGAGACCACAAATAATTCTTCTCAACAATATCTGCTATACGGTGATTTTTCTATGCCTGCTTATTTTAAGAAGTAGCCAACAATTTCTCTTGTTAAAAGAGAAAAAGAAAAAAACACACATTTATTCTCTGATGAAATATTCCTCTGTTAGAGAACCCAATTAAAAAGCAGGTATGTATTGTGTACATCCTTTATACCCCCCATAATGTGAGGCCCCCCATAATGTGAGTGCAGATCCGGAGATTGATTTTCTGATTCTCTGCTGGGTCTCCAATACCCAACACATGGTAGCTGTTTATAATGATGTATAATGATTCCCAAAGATACTGAGGTCCTTATCGCCTAAACCTGTGAAAGTTATTTCATATGGCAAAAGGGACTTTGCAGATCTGATTAAGGATCTTGAGATAAGGATTGGCTGGGTGGGCCCTAAATATAGTCACAAGTGTCCTTATTGACAGAGATGCAGAGGGAGATTTCACAGAGAAGAAGGCAAAGGGACTACTAAAGCAAAAGGCTAGGCTGCTGGCTCTGAAGATTAGAGTAGAGGCCATAAGTCAAAGAATGAAAGGATTGCGTTCTAGCTCTAGAAGTTAGAAAAGACAAGAAAATAAATTTACCCCAGAGCTTCTGAATGGAGAGTGACCCTGACATCACCTCAATTTCAGACCAGTGAAACTGACTTCAGATTCTAGCCTCCCAAACTGCAAGAGACTAAATGTATGTTTTTCAAGCTACCAAGTTTTTGGTGATTTTTCTAGCAGCCATAGGAAATTAATATAGTATTCAACAAATATGGGCTAAATAAATGAAGCAATGAACAGTAGGGATTCAGTAAATATTACATTAATTATAAGAAGCCCAGATTGGATATTTCTTGGAATATGAGAGAAATATCATTTTTAAATGTTAAATATATGTACAGAGTTAAGACTAATTGCACTGATATAAGCTGAGTTTATATTTACCAATTTTTATTCTGGTTGTTTTGTTTGGTTTGGGTTTGTTGAGATGTACAAATATGTTGGTTTCATAATAATTGCATTCATTCACAATTTTCTGGTGTGCCTATTGTCAGAATACATCAATTCCTTTTAGGAGCTTGCCATGTACCGAGAGACACAGAGGTATACACTGTGTAGTTTATATTAATTATCCACTTACCACTATTTGAGTTACTTCAATTATATTTGTATATGTCTCAAAGATTTTGTGCTCCTGTAAGGCAGTCTTTTCTTTATTCTCTATACATTTTTATATCATGTAGCACAATGCTTTTCACATAGCAAGACTTCAGAAATGTTTGGTTAATTGTATTCTAACAGCCAGAAATTCATTCGCTATTCATTTGTTATTGACTGAGTATGGAATGAAGGAGGCACTGTGTGAGAGAGAGAGAGAGTGTGTGTGTGTGTGTTTATACATGTGTGTGATAACTTGGGGGTAACATTTTTCTGTTACTGCTGCTCTCAAATTCCCTGAGTATGATGTCTAATTACCTTTAAAAATGAAAAAAATGCAACAATACAAGCAGAACTTATCAAGTTACCATTTATAATCTCACAGCAAAGATTTATATATATATATAATATATTCTGTAAATGTGCTATCTCTCAATAATATTTTACTGTTCATTAGGAAATTATAATGTGCTACCAAAAAGATGTCCTAAAATAGTTTTATACATACATTTTTATTACTTGTGTGGGTATAAAATTCATTGCAAAATACAAAATACCTTTATTCTACAATATTATTTTTTTATATTTTTACAACTTGTTCAGGAAAAAGTGTAGAAAGGAATATCAAAAGAATGAGAAAATACTGACTTCAAAAATATTTTTCGAGTGAATATCAATGTTATTATATTATTACATTAAAAACACAGGATGAGGAAATTTTAGATTGAATTTACTAAGGAACAAAATGTTTTGGCTTCCCCCAACTATTTCTCCTTCAATTTTGATTCCCGCCTACGTATATTGAAGCTCCCCAGACAATTCTTGTCTTCCTAGTAGTCCCTGTGGCATTTTTGCCTCCAGACCTGAGAATTCTTTTCCCTCAAGCTCCTACTGTGGGCAGCTCAGTAATATTCCCTACCTATACTAACCTGCAGCTCTGAAAACTCTTACTGACTGGAGGCACCTGCTTAGGCTTATTAAATCCGTCTTTAATTACCTCAAGCTTGCATCTGCTGGGACTTTGTTAGAGTTATGGCAACTCATAGAACTTTAGAATGTTAAGAGACATTAAATTTCAGCTGAACAGTGTTTATCTTAGTAAAACAATCTCTTCCACAACATTCCAAACAGGTGGTTGCTTTGCTTTGTTCTGAACAGCCAAGAATAGGTGACTCATTTTCACAAAGTCAGGACAAATGACTGCAAAGTTTTCCTCAAAATAAGCCTAAATAAGTTTCCTTATTCCTTCCATATAGTAGTCCTAGATCCCTTTTATGGAGCAACACAAAATACTATAATCCCTCTTCTAAAAAAATAGCCCCACAAATAAATGAATATGTTTGTAGTTTTCTTTCTAAATATTTAGAGTATTTTGATCCCTATAAAAATTCTCTGTGCAACTTTGCAAAACATCTTAATAATACCTTTAAGTGTGGAAACCAGAACAGAATAAAGGAATGAGTTCCCAGTGCAGAATACAATCAATTTTAGAAAGTATTCTTTTTCAGTGCAACCTGAGATACCAGTATTAGGAGGAAAGAAAAAGTGCTAATTCTTCACATAAACCTTACCTTAAATTTCAAGGGAAAACTTCTGCTGAAACAATACTGGGTGAACTAGACCAGTATACCCCAAAGAAATGCTGGATAAAGTGTAATTATAAAGTCTTTGGTTTTAACATGTAGCAGAACTGGGGCAAGTGGTGGGGGCGGGGAGAGAGAGAGAGAGGGAGAGAGAGAGAGAGACTCTAAGTGTCAAAAACAAATACAGAATTTAAAGCCAATGGCATCATGGAGATTAGACTTGGATAAAGATTCCTATCCTAAGTTCTGAGGCACCCACCCAAGAAAATGAGACAACTTAGTCTTGCATCATAAGAATTTTTTTGACTTGATAGAATTAAAAAGAGAACTTGAAAAGTTAATGATCATAGTGAGATTTTTAACATGCCTCTCCCAGAAATAATAGATGAAGCATAAAAATATTAGAATATATACTATTTAAACTAAACATGTAATGGGATTGATTTACTGAGTATACATAGTATCCTGTACCTGAAAAATAATTCAATTTATTTTAAAGCAAATGTTAACATATACAAAACCTTACTACATTCTAGGCCACAAAAGAATGTTTAAAAACAATCAAATAAACAATAACATATAAACTATATCCTCTGACAAAAATTCAATGAAATTAGAAATCAGTAACAAAACAGAAACCACCCAACAGGTATGGTAATTAAACAACACAGCCCAGTGATTCTGGATAAAAAACTAAATATAGAAATTAAAGTATATTTAGAACAAAGTGATTTTAAAAGGCTTGCCACATTAAAATGTGAACATAGTATGAACCCAAAAAGTATAAACCCATAAATAATAGTGATAGCAGAAATTAATAAAATAGAAAACAAAGGTACAGTAGTCTTTTGGGAAAAAAAAAACTATTAAAAATAAATAGGCCTTTGGCAAGAATGAGAAAGGGCATGAAGAAAAAAGGAACAAATAAATAATATCAGAAATGGAAAAGAAGCAATACAGGTACCATAAGCTTTTAAAATGTCATCAGAGAATGCTAAGAATAAGAATAACTTAATGCCAACACATTTGAAAATTTAGATACTAAAATTTTAAAAATGTATAAATAATCAAAGCAGACTTAGGAATAGGAAACCTGAACAGACCAGAAACTATTAAAGATTTGGGCCGTTAATCAAAAATATACTCACACTAACCAAAATAGTAATAATAGTAGCATCAAAAGCAATGATGCAAATAGTAATAGCAACAACCCATTAGATATACAAAGTTTTCAAAGAGGCACAAAAAATATTTAATGAAACAAAAAAGCTTACATCTGGCAAATATGACTAAATTTTAACTGGGTTGTGGATACATGCATTTTGTAATTTTCTTTTAGTATATTAGAAATATTTCATAATTTAAAAACTAAAGAAGGATCCAGGAGGAATTTTGGAATACTTGGTAATCAAGTGTAATTTTAAGTAAATTCTCCCTAAAAGCCTTTTCTAAGTGAGACTTGAGTGGAGACTACGTTATCTCATTCCATATTAGCTGTTATGTGTTCATAAAATATCCCAAGACACCTCTCTGTTTTCATTTAGATTACTTAAAAACTAATACTCTCAGAATGTGAAGTGGAAAGAGTGATAATGGTAGGAAGAACCTGAGGAATTGTACTGGAGATAAGTGCAGGTAACATCATCACCTGTGGTACAGGAAGTGCCCAATTGAATGTGTACGGTTAGCTGCCCAGTCTTGGGACTCAGAAGTATGGACATTTGTGTTAAAAATTGTCTTTAAATATTTTCTGAGTCAATAATTTTTAAATTGCCAATTCATCACAGACAGTAAGAAAATCTACCAGGACAAGAGGACATTCTTATAAAATCTTGTGTGGATCTCTAATGTGTTGCCTTAGGATATGTGTGAGATTCAGAAGAAGAAGAAATAATAGCATTCAATAGTTATAAAAGTAATTTGATTCCTGGAAAGGGCAAAGACCATGGCATTAAGATAACTGATAATATCCTGTTTGGGCAAGGATGTGGACACCTCATATATTATTGCTGGGAATATCAATTGGTAGAACCTTCTTGAAGGGAAATTTGGCTGCATCTGATAAAGTGCATCTACTATTTTGATGAGTTAATCTATTTTTAGCAATTTCTCCTATAAAACTGCACCCATAATGTGAAAAACTGTGCACATAAGTGAGCTCTCTTTGTAAATGGCATAAAAAGGTGTCCATGTATATTTTTAAGAAAAATGAAGTTGCAAAATTATGTAGATAGCTATATAAATATAGTTATATTTATTTTCCCATAGTAGGCTTAATAAATTACCACAAATTTAGTGGCTTAAGCAACACAAATTTATTTTCTCACAGTTCTATAGGTTAGAAGTCAGACATGGGTCTCCCTAGGCTAAAATCAAGGTATAAGAAGAGTTGCCTTGCTTACTGGAGGCTCTAGGGAAGATTTTGTTTTCTTGCATATTTAATTTGTTGGCAGAATTCAGTGCCTTGCAGTTTTATAACTGAGGTCTGTGTTTTCTTCCTGGCTATAAACTGAGGGCAGTTTCCAATTTCTAGAGGCCTCGATATTATCTGGCTCATGGCCCCCTTCCTCCATTGTCAAAGCAAACAATGGCAGATCAAATTCTTCTCATAACATATTTATCTGACCCACCCTTCTGCTTTCCTCTTTCACATTTAAGGATATGAGATTTCATTGTGCCCAACTGAATAATCCAGGATAATCACCCTATCTCAAGATCCTAAACCTTAATCACATGTGGAAAGTCCCATTGTCACATAAGGTAATATAGTCACAGGTTATGGGTAACAGGGTGTGAACATCTTTGGCCCATTATTTTGCCTACCACAATAGCTGCATATATATTTAATATATGTAAATTCTATTATGTGAATATACAGACATCTATACATGTACACACAAACACAGGGGTTAGGGGAGAGAGAGAGAGAAAACAACACTAACAACAAAAACCAAATATATGTGTGTGTAGAACAAATTTCTAGAAATAAATATACCATACTTTAACTGTTATTTCTAAGCATTGGGATTTTAATTTTTATATGTACATTTATGAATGGTTTCTATTTGTATAATATGAACACATTAATCTTGTACTTAAAAAAGTAAAAAAAAAAACAATAAATTGATCAGTTTTGCTAAGGTACCTGATCTAACTCATTTGCCACATTTCCTAGTATAAACACCTAGGGAAAGAAGCAGTCTCTGAGTAAAATATATGTTCCTTAAATTATTCATCCAAATAAATCAGCTGACTTCACTAGAGGTGTTATATGCTCTGAATTAAAGAAATTAACCTTTACACTAATGATTGGCTGAATTGCTGCATGTCTAAATAGAGGCAATTTTTAGTACAGAATAATCATAATAGTACTACTATCACTAACAACCACCCCTGAAGACATTGTATAAATATAAATAATAAGTTGTTTTATATTTTACCTATTTTCAAAGCATTTTAAAATATATTACTTTTTTTAATTCTGAAAACCACCTTGAATATTAAGCAGGCAAATAGATAATATTTGGAAGGAAAAATATTCAGAAAACCTAGGTAAAACTTGCTCAAGGTCCAATAGCTCATAATTATGCAGAACCAAATCAGTACTTAGATGATTCAGAAGACCAAAGTAATACTTGCCCAAGGTCCAATAGCTCAAAATTATGTATGACCAAAATATGTACTTAGATGTTCTGCTTTAGGAACTATGTACAATATAAAAATAAATAAGACTTCTGCCCTCATAAAGTTAGCAGTCTATAAAGGGAGATAAGACATGCATGTGGATGGCCACACTCAAGGGAGAAAGTCATGAATATTATTAAAAAGTATTCCAATGAAGTGTTGTGAGAGTTCATAGAAAAGTAGCTTGTTTGAGTATGAAATTATTAGAGAGTTTTACTCAACAAGCTCTATCTGAACTGGGTCTTAAAAAATAGGTATGGTATGATTTTCCCTAAACAAGAACTAGAGTAAATGCTGTGAGAGTATAAAAAACTTAGAACTGAACAAGAGCAGCTATCTTAAAGGCAATGACAAGGAGGAGCCAGAGAGAAGCAAGAGTCATTATACAATTAGAATTAACAGCAGAAGACAAATGAGAGAAAAAAAATCAAAGGTTACTCCATGTTTTCTATTCTGGATGCATGGAGTAATGGAGTTGCTAGCAAGGCATGAGAAACATTTCTTAACCTCCTTTACTTCGCAAACCCACTGTGCACTTGTTTACTGCTGCCAAAACTCCTTAGGAATTGCTTTTCTCAAGATCTCCAGTGATTTCTTTGCACTAAAAACAATAAATACGTTTCAGTCTATACCATACTTGATGTCTTGGCTACATTCAGCTCTATAATCAGCTCCATCTGTCTTGAACACTTTCTTCCCCTGGTTTTCTTAACCTCACATTTTCTGATATGATACAATTTGATATTAGGCAATCCATGTAAAGTGCTTCCTGCACTCAATGCTCGGTGCACACACCTGCCCAAAACACGTTTGCATTTAGTCCTAATATTATTCCTCCCACTTTTCTGGTGACCCCCACAATCTCCTTTGTAGGCTTCTTTTTCTTGGTCTAGCCCTTAAACGGATCCTCTTCTGTCTGGGGGCTCTATGTACTCACGGCTGGCAATCTCTATTCAGTTTCATGTCTTCAATAACCATCAGTGTCCTGAGAGTTACTATAGCAAGTTTCCCAGTTCAGATTTTTCTCCTGACCTCCAGACCATTAACTTCCTATTAATTACTAATGTTTATAAATACCATAGAAAACTCAGAGGCAACATGCCCAACTTGAACTCAAGTTTTTCTCCCTAACCGGTTCCTCTTACTCTGTTTTGTATCTCAGTGTAAGGTACCCTTATACATCCCCTTGCTCAAGTCATAAATCTTTGTCTCCTTTTTCCCCTCAGGCCCCAGTCAAAGAAATTACCAAATTTTCAAAATATATTTTAACTTTTCTTTCTCTCTAATGTCACCACTCCAATGAAATATTTGTATCACCTCTCATTTAACTCTAATTGATCTTTCACCCACCTTCGTCCTTTCAATTCAACATGTACACTGCAGTCAGAATGATCTTTCTAAAATTCTAATTGATCATGTAATCCGCATACTTATAACCTTTCAATACACTGTCTCTCAGAATAATGTACAAAATCTATAACACAACTTATAGAGCCCTTAAGGATTTGGCTGGTGATTCGCCTTCCAGTCTCAAAACTCACTGTTTTATACCCCCTTCACTGTAGCTATCGTGAACTATTTTCTATTACTAGGCTTGCTTGTATGTCATGTTCTTTGTTACTTTCACACTACTGTTCCCTCTACCTGGAACATTATCTCCTTTTCCTCTTTATATGGCTAATTACTATTCAAGCTTTCACACTCAGCTTAGGTATTGCTTCTTTTGAGAAGATTTTCCTGATGCCCAAGCTTAGATTAGGTTCCCCACTTTGTTCTTTCATCCTATCCCAAACTCATCATATCTTGACACGTATCAACCTGTAACATATTTGGCTGTTTACTTGTGTGCATGTGTGTCTGTTAATTCTTTGCAAACTTCCTCAGGGGAATGACATTATCTACCATATTCACAAATTATCTCCAGCAGCAGTACTGATACAAAGAAAGTATTCAATAAATACAACAATGAATGAATGAACAAATGAACATGTGAACGAACAAGTAGGGAAATTTGGGAGGGTAGAAGATTATGAGCTCAATTTTGGACATATTTCTTTGACTTAAGGTATCATCAGAACATTCAAGGCTGGAGCAGGCAATCATCTGAATGGTTGAGGCAGAGCTTATGGGAAATGAAGAAGTAGAGAGTAAGGTCTGAGTAATCCACAAAGTAGAGGTACCTGAAGCCACAAGACTGGATGAAATTGGATGTAGAAAATCGAGATAAAATGAGAGGAGAGCTAAAGATGAAATATTAGGAAATAGCTATATCAGTTTTTAGGTGAAAGCCCAGTGCACCTGAAATCAGGTGAGTAAAAACCCCATTAAGGACTCCACACAAATAAAAATTGATGAGGGTTAATGTTTGTGAACGAGAAGCTCTTGACAATGACTTCCGGACAAGTAAATGTCTTGAACATTGGTGTTTCTAATCCCTTTGCCAACACAATGCTCTAAATCCCCTAGTAATTAATGACTAAAATGTCCAAAAGAACATGGAAATAGTGAAAACTCTGCAAAGTATAAGGAACCATGGCTAATTAGTCTACTTTGAACTTGAAGCAATTTACTTGGAAACAAATAAAGGGAAGAACACTGTTCTTCCTGAGAACAGTGTGACATTACAGAAAGTAAATACAGGAAATACTGGCACTTCGTAAATTCCAGTAAAAAGGGAAGAAGGCAATCACAAACCAGCACAGAGCAAGCAGGAGGCACCTCTCTTAGAGCCCTTTAGTTTCTCTGATAAGCAGCATTCAGAATTATCTGCACTGTGAGACATACAAGAAAGTAAGCTACTGAAGGAGGAAACAAGCAGGTGGTGACTTTTTCCCTGATCCACTGATTCTTCCTAATAGTTTGGTCAGTAACCCTGGAAAGGCACCTGGATCCATGGTATCCCTAGACTTAAGGCTGGGCTAGTGGAAAATGAGACTCAGGAAACTGGTCCCTGGAACAGCAACCTTATAAATTACAGAGAGGAAATCATGCATAGATTAAATTGTCCCACTAGCCCTACTCAGGTCCTAACCTCCTTCCAATTTTTTTTTATAATAGAATGATGGATTATTGAACTTATACTAATTGCCTTTCTAGTTTAAAAAATTAAAGAAATATTCTGAAAAATATATTCAAGTGTGCAGTGAAGACATAAAAAATGTATCCTCCCATGTGTTTGTTGTTTGGGCAATTATCAGGACATAAATGACCTTTCCACATTCAAGAAGGAGAAATCCAGATGAAGAAAATAAAAAGGAATTGATTTTTCTAATGAAAGGAGTAGAACACAGCTCCCTAAAGGTTGTTCTTGAAAATACCTTCCTTGAGAGACAAAAAATAAAAATTTTTAAGTGCCTGCTTATGCTGTCAAAATAAATTCACAAGGACTCTTGAAGCGAGAGATGTAAGACAAAATGATAAGCAAAATACTAAGTTCAAATTCTATAAAACTCTTTAATATCTCTTAGTTTTAAGGGATTTGGGCTGAAGATGTATGCTATAATGAGATTTCACTGCTACCACATGTCAATAACAAAAGACTACTGATCTCAGATGGTAGGAGTGCTAGAAAAGAAAGTACCCAGAGGGACAGACTTTGTTACGCTTCTTTGATCTGGCAGTTGGCTAATAGTAGGGGGTTGCATTAGATGAAAGGATATACAAACTTAGATGTCAGAGTACACCCAAACTGCTTAGACTAGAACCCATAAATGAAGACCTACAGGTCAAAAGGCACAGGTACAGAGGAAATAGGGACCTATGCATCAAGGAAAAACTGGCAGAGTGTTTTTAATTTTTAATCTCTTCAAAATTCTTACCAATGTGTCAAGTTCACCATAAAATGGAAGAACAATCAATATTACACATTTTTGCAACAGGTGGTAAATATAGTATCTGATGAAATAATTTTTAAAATAAAAATCCTTTTGCTTTGATGATCTGAGATAGTAGTTCTCACTACTATGTTTTCAGGCAGCTAAACAATTAAATAGGTAATAAAATCTGCCAGCCCTTTCAACATAAGTTCTAAGTGAATGATCAAATAGGGCCCAGGAAATAGAAGATTTAAGGAGAATTCAACCAAATTTTTGTAGCACATAAGTCATTTTTCTGCAAACTGCAAATGACTTCCTCCCTGGGCTGACAAAATACTAAAATGTATACATATGTTTCTCTAGACTAATTCAGATCTTCACCTAACTAACCTTACTCTCCTTCCACCCTCCAATTTCGTGTTGATGTTTTCCACTGACTGAAACCAACTGGAAGCCAGAAAACAAGGAAGCTTGATTCATTCAGTCCATAAAGGACCTCTTCCTGTGGAACAGAGCAGGTTGAGGGAAGGTGGAAAGTAGATCTCCAGAAGCAAACAGCACAGTGACCAGTCACAAAACTAATTCACAATATTAACAGATGTTTTTCTTTGAATAGATCAACTCAAAGAGCAGAATAAACCTAAGAATGTGTAGAATCGATATGAAGAAAGCTATATTTTACCAAGGAACATGAAAAACAATGAGATAAATGGAGGCTTATATCTTGTTTTTAGATGTGAAAAGTTAATGTTTAAATATATCAGTTTATCCAGATGGGTCAACATATTCATTATTTTTGAAATCAAAGTCCCAAGGGCTCCATTTCACAACTTAATGAAACAATTCAAAATTACAGGTTAAGAAAATTAACCAGTAAGAAAATACTAGAAAAACTCTGAAAGAAGGAGTAGAATCATAGAGCTGCAGTATTTAAAATAGTATGGTTTGGAGGAAAGATTAGCCAGTTAGATCAATGAATCTGAATAGAGAATCAAAAAATTGATTCTTGTGTTTCTAGGAGCACAAGAAAATTGTGGCATTTCTAATCACTGAGGAAAATATAAATTAAAAGATCAATGATGTTAGGTCAACTGAATAACCAGTTTGGGGGAAAAAATGCAGTTAAGATCTGACCTCAAGAAAAAAACATTCTAAGTAGATCAAATATTTAAATGTTATTTAAATGTAAAACCAAAAACCTCATAAATATATAATTAAAATTGGATTAGTGTTTCTATAATTTGCTTGTGTAGCTTATAAAAAGTTTTTAACAAATCAATAAAAAGATATACTAGAATTTTTAATTAATTAAATCAAATAATTCAATTTAGTTTACTTAATTGGATAATCATTTAAATTTTTAAATGGGTTAAAAAACTCATACACAGTAGCTAGAAATCAAATTCAAAGGGCTAATATGCATTTAAAAAGCTAAACCCAGGGCCAGCTTCATGAGTGTGCAACCTGTAAAGTCACACGGGACTCTAGTTGATAAAGGCCTCAGGCTTGGTTTAATGTTCTACTGTCACAGTCTTGAAATCCTTGATAATTTTTTGAACAAAGAGCCCTGGGTTTTCATCTTGCATTGGATCCTGCAAATTATGTAGCCAGTCCTGGCTAATCACATATATTCAGTGAAATACAAATTAAAATCTGATTTTTAAAATTGTTTTCAGGTTGAAAAAATGTTTAAAAAATACTGATACTATCATATAACATCAAGAATGTAGATAAAAGAGCACTCTCATGCAGTTTTAGTTCAACCATTTGCAAACACTCTAGAATCGTATATCAAACTTTAAAGCAAATACCTTTGATTGAACAATTTTTCCTATAGGGATAGATCTATAGGAACTAATTGAACCTATATGTCAAAGTAAGGATATTTACCACAGCATTGTTTAAAACAGCAGAAAGAATGTGAACTAATCTAAATACCCATGAAAGTTGACTGTAAAACTGAAGGCCACATTTATATAGTTCCATATTATGCTTCAACTTCAAATGTTATATAAATTATATATACATATAAACACATACATAAGAAATATACAGATGTACAGTGTAGCGATACGGAAAGACACCCATGATTCATTGTTAAATGAAAAGTAAGCTATGTAACAACAAGGAGAGTGAAAGGCTATAGGTTTTAGAAAACTTTTTACATATATATATATAAATTGTGTGAAAAGAAAAACACAAAGATATTTCTCCCTAGAACTACGGAACATTTTTATTTTGTTGTTACATTTTTAGATACTCTTCCTTTTAACAATGAGCTTTTATTTCTATTAAAATCAGAAAAAAATTTTCATTTTGAACTAATAAGAATTAGGCCATTTAATAATGGCTGTGATCATTCAATATTTAAATAAATAATAGCAAAAATAATTGTAATTTTCTATAAAACGAGGATACTGATATAAAAAGTTTTGAAAAAAGTTAAACAATATTAAAAAGTTATATTGTTTCAAACACTCAAATTATACAACTAAAAATTGGGAGGTAGAAGAAAAAGCATACTGGCTTTCTCATCTTAAAAAGAAGCAAATAAATATAGACTGCTTTAGTCTTGACATAGACAATTAGAGAAATATAGGTTTAATTTCATTTTTGCAAAACATAAATGTAGTAGAATTTATAAGAATTTTGAGAAGCATAATAATTATATCAGACTGTACATGATTATGAGATAGAAATATAAGGTATATGTCTTAATTATAGTGAACTATGGTACTTAATGGGAAAAATAATAATTTATTTGGATTCAAATTTAATTAAAAAGAGAGGAAACCATACCACACTTAATGATGCACAGAATATTTTAGTCTTTCATCAAAAAAGAGAACACACAGAATGTAGCTGAATCCAGATAATGTAGTATAGTCATTGAGCTAATTTTTTATGTTGATTAAAATAAATACATAATATCCAATAAATTGCTTCCTGATGGTCCTTTAAGTTGTTTTACTTGAAAGATATTTCAAATGGAGAAAAATAGCAGACGATTAAAATAAATGCAGAGCCACCTGCAGCTTGACTCTCAGAAGTTTGATGAGTAGAGATATTTTAGTCATGTCTAATGCAAAACATCACATTTCTATCATCATTTTTGATTGGAAAGGAGCTTCTTGGAGGTAATCCAGGGCAATATGGTAGTCAAATTGAAAGGTATCATAATGCTAATTTTATCTTTATATCTGTACTGTTAAAACTTACTTTCAAAAAACTAAATTATTCAATGTTTACTCTTGCCAAATTCATTTAAAGTTTATTAAATCATATTTTTCGCACTCTTTGGAAACATTTTTACCTGTACCATAAAAGCGGTAGAATAAGAAAAATTATATAAACATTCAAAAGTTGAATCCATATTTTCTGTATTCATTACATTGATAGCAGGATAAAATGAAAGAATTAAAGAGTTAATGCCTTTTTAAACTTTAACTGAAAGTTTCAGTTATGCAAGATAAGTTCTGGAGATCTCTACATCATAGTGCCTATAGCTAACAATACTATTGTATCCCTAAAATTTGCTAAGACAGTAGATCTTGTATTAAGTCTTCTTAACACATATACATACAAACTTAAAAAAATAAATAAAATAAAAAGGGTGGGAGGAAACTTTTGGAGGTGATGGATATGCCTATGGCCTTGATGGTGGTAGTGGTTTCACAGATGTATATGTACTCTCAAAGTCATAAAGTTGTATACTTTAAATATGTACAGCTTTTTACTTGTTAATCATAAGTCAATAAAGTGGTTTAAAACAAAAACAAACCCCACATTAACTGAAAAATGCTTATAAGTTGTCAAAAGTAATACTAAATTAATGAGTAATGATTTGTGAAAAACATTGTTTCTTTTAAATGAGGCTAATTCTATACATAGTTGGCTTCTTTAGTGGCAAAATTTGGTGAACTCAAGCAATAGGATGCTTGTGCCAACTTCAGAGAATAGGTAGCCAGATGAGAAAACAAAACTGCTGCTGATTGTTTTAAATGTGTTTGATGTAAATCATCAGAATAAGGAGTAGCTGCTGTGATTTTCAAAAATTCAGATATTTAGGCTCTGGTTCAGAATGACCAAATCCAATTTTCTGGAGTAAGACCCAGAAATTGGCATTTTTTCCAAAACATTACCAAATCCTTCAAGTAGTCTTCTACATTAACTTCTGAGAACTGCTGCTTACAGGGTCATAGACAAGAATCTACAGGAGGGGAAAGGAAAATTATATAGGACTGGGTTAGTCCATCTGGCTCTTTGAAGGCAGCTGACTTCAGATATCTCATGTGCCATTCCATGTAACTTTAGGTTCTTCGGAGAAGGCACAATGGGAGACAAAAGGAGAGTTAGGTGCACAGAATAGGGTGAGGGTAGAGGGTTCAGAAATCTGCTTTATCAGAGGTTTTGCAGACAAAATTTAGGATGGAAAGTTAAGAAACTTACTTATATTCTTACCTGTTACATGAATTTTGGAAAACAGTATTTTTAATCTATTTCACCATTAGCTGTAAAGGAATAAAAATAATGGTTGCACCCTTCCATTCTCAAATAAATATTCACATGAACATTTAAGAAATGTTTCAAAGAGTTTTGACATATCTCCAGAACTGAGACTTTCTTAAACTGACCTACTACTTGTCACTAAATTGTTTCCATTCACTGAACTACATCCCACCCCCCCTTTTTTTCTGTATGTGAAGAAAATACTGAAAGATTTTCTCATAGACTAACACTATTTTCACGCAATACCTAGCATTGTCACTAGGCCTACAATTTTTCAATAAGAAATATTTAATATTATTGGTAAATTGCTAATATTTCATTTCCATTTCATGTTCACCCAAAGTTTTCCTTCATTGATCAAATATGTTTGAGTCTTTGCTTATGCAAGACCCTGTTAGGACGTAGTCAAGAAGTGATGAACCAAGTAGACACCACATGAAGTTTACAGACTAACAGAGAAAACAAACATCAGATAAGTATTCAAACAAATACATTTTTTAAAAAGTTAGTAATGCTGCCAACAAAAAGTATAAGGTGCTCTCAGGAAATACGACAGAGTAATCGAATAGGGAGGTCACTAAGGGCCTTTTTGAGGGTGTGCCATTTGAGGAGGTGCTTGGCCATAAAGGATAAATTCATTGGCATTTGTCTATAAGAATGAAGTTGAAAGGGTTCCAAAAAGAAAAGAATATAAATAGTACCTTCAAAATCCTGAAAGCAGTCCAGTATGGGTAGAGCATATTAAGAGAGAGAAGCTGGGAAAAAAACTGAAGTTGAAGACATGAGTCAGAGCATAAGTTTCAAAGGTATGCAAAGGAAATGGGAAGCTGCCATTGGCTGACCCATGGAGAAAGGATGGGAGCAGAAGCAGGAATAAACATGGGGAGCACGTTGGAAGCTATTTTATTCTGGGTAAAAGATAATGGTGACAATGTAGGGTCTTCTAATGAAATGTGGGGAAATTAGTCACCTTTAAAATGAATTTTGGATGTGAAACCATTTACATCAGTGACAGATTTGCTGTAAGGGTAGCTGGAATGTGAGAGAAGAAACTGCCTGGCATACCCCAGAGATAAGAATATCTTGCTTATCTGGCATTTTCTTATTTTTTAATATGATAAGGTATAGCCAAGCAAATAGAGGTTTGGATAATTCTAGAGGAACCTTGACCTAGAGGTAGGTCTGATCATAATGGTGAGATAGAACTTACTGCCAGGAGTTAGGAAAAGTCATTTCAGGATGTAGAGCACAATGTTGAAAAGGAATCACAACAGATGTTACTATTGGAAGCTGTGTTGTGAGAAGAAACCTACCCAGAGGGACACATTTAGAAATCCCAGCAGGGAGGCAGAGAGGCAGCCAAGAAGAGAGGCAGCATCTGGGTGTCCTCCTCAGACCAGGCAGCCGGCTTTGAATTTCAAGGTAATACTACAACCCCTCTCTTTGTCACAGGGGGTAGGTAAACCCAGAGGATCTGAAGTACTGGGATAGGTAACCAGGAGAGGGATTTGAATCCCCAATAGGGAAAGGCAGGGGCCCAGTCTTTAGAACTCACATGTGAGAATGAAACCAAGGCAAATTTTTCTTTTTCTTTTTTTTTAAATTTTCTTCTTACCAGCCATAGGACTTTACTTGATATTTTTTGTTGTTTGTTTTGTTTTTGTTTTTGTTTTTGAGACAGGATCTCACTCTGCTGCCCAGGCTGGAGTGCACTGGCTAATTTTTAAAATATTTTGTATAGATGGGGTCTCCCTATGTTGTTCAGGCTGTTTTCAAACTCCTGGCCTCAAGCAATCCTCCCACCTCAGCCTCCCAAAGTGCTAGGATTACAGGTGTAAACTACCACACCCGGACTAAACAAAGGCAAATTTTTCAAAACCATAGCAAGACCAGTGGCAAGGTGACAATGCTCTCAGTGTCAGAAGGTTATACTAGATAGAACTAGGTAGGTAAAGCTTGTCCTAGAACCTGCAGGGCTGTGGGTGGGGATTAGCTGTGGGACAACAGGGAACAGAGGCTAGGTAGGTATCTACAGGTAAATAATGCATCCTGTTTTAAATCACTGGATGGTGATAGTGCAAAACGTATTATGGAATAAATGTTACTACAGAAACCTAAAATGTATTAAGGAGATGTGCTGTATATTTAAAGTGATGAGTACAAACATTCAGTATCACTTCTATTAGCAGTGCTTGACCATGTGTTTCCCAACTTCCAACTATAATACCTATAAAAATATTAAACCATGAACATTCATTATGCCCAAAATCAAGACAACTAATATTATCCACAGAAGTTGCAAGTTTCTTTGAACTGAAAGAGAAACTATAATTAATAGGTAACACTGACACTTACTTTGCCTCTTGAGAGATAATAAACATGTACACCTAAAGGTCATTAGTCTTCATTGTTCTTCCACAGACAGCTTCTTGGCCTCAATGCCCAGTGTCTGTACCTACCACAACACTAAACTTTTCAGTATTTAATGTAGAGGAAGGATCTGTTTTCTAAAACATCTAAGACCACCCTATCCTCCAATTTTTCCCATTAGTAGCTCTTTCTGTTCACTTAGAAAATACAATTGTCATTATGATATTCCTGCCAGTGACAAACATGGAAGGGCACTGCTGCTCAGGGATGTGGCGGTAGCAGTGAGAAGGTATTCTGATTGGAAAACCCATGGAGCTCTGTATTCTGGGTGCACTTTTTCTAGCAAGGAAAGATCCAAAGGATATTTCCAATCATCAATGTATAAATTATCATTTTCAAAAGACAATCAGCTATCCAAAAAAGATAAATGTCTTTTGGACATAAGAAAGTTTGATAGAAGCTCTGCACATCCATAAATTCTCTGCATCCATCTGAGAGGAGGTTGTAATAGAGTTGGATGGCTCATAAATTCACCCAGAATGTTTATGGACAAATATCTTGTTTGGATATATTTTTTCTTATCAGGATAAGCAGATATAAAAGATATGTGAGAGTATTAACAAATGCTACATAAAAGAAATATAACTGCATTTAAGCTGCAAGGACATACTTTTGGAAGAGGTTTATCAGAAATTTGAAGCACATTTTTAAAGTATCTGCTCGAGTGCTTAATGCAATTTTTAAAAATATAGTCTCTGGTGCAAAAGATAAAAATATGAAATGAAATGTCAATAGATTGACAAGGGGAAGACATTTATTGAAAGGAAGGTAAAAATTAAAATGAAAAATACAATAACAAGGACTCTCCATGGGGAAAAAAATTGCTCAAAGACATTCATAAATACAGCTAAGAGATGAGTTCAAATAAAAGACTAAAGAATGCCTGGTATTAGGCATTAAAAACAGTGAATCAGAATAAGTTGAATTAAATGTTATAAATATGTTATGAAATAAAATACAGAAGTAATTTTTAAGACAGAAAATATAACATGTAAAAATAATAATATGGGCCTCAACTTCCAGATTATGACAACCTCCTTTCATCCAACTGAGAATTGAATGAGGGATCAAGGAAGCAAAGTAAAATGAAACTAATATTCAGATCAGAATTATATTGGGTGGTATCAAAGTACTATTTGGCTTGTGAAATTGATCATTGAAATTTATTTTTGACTTGTATATACCCGTAAAATTTTAAAATAAGATAAATGTTTTACAAAGCACTAGCAATAATGGTGATAAAATCATATTCCAAAAGAATCAGATAAAAAAGACAGAAAGAGTAAAGAAGCATTAAAAAAATAATAAAACAAAGTAGTTGAAACTGAAAGGGCAAATGAATAAGATTTTCAGGTATAACAGTTTAGACGTTTTGAAATTGAATGGGTTAAACTCTCCTATTAAAAATAAAGTTCAATTATTTGTTATTTCCAAGAGACATACCTAGGAGAATATGACCTAGAAAAGTTAAAAAAAAAAGGAAAGAAAAATAGAGAAAAAGGCTGGCACAGATGTATCATGTAAGGCAAACAAAAGAAAGAGCATAATATTAAAATCAGCTAAATCAGATTTTGAGGCAAATAAATTATCATACAATCAGAAAAAAAAGACTGTCATTTTATATTGAAAATGAAACATTCACAATGAAGATATTAGAGTCATAAATTTTTATATGACAAATAATATAGCTACAAAATATTTAAAGTAAAAACTGTGCTATAAAACTTTACAAAGAAAAGTTAGAAATGAAAAAAAAACAGCTTTGAAGTTACATCTCCCAGGTTTTGAAGAAGCATGTAAGAAAAAAGTAAGTATATAAAGGCTATATAATAGTCTAATTTATAATTTATTTAATAAGGAGACTAAGTGTATTCCAAATAAACAGGATATACACTTTCTTATAAAATCCAATGGATCTTTCACAAAATTGGACATCTAATAGACCATAAAAAAGTTAAATCGATTACCAAAAAAGCTGAAATTACGCATGCCATGTTATTAGATTACAATACAAAATAGCCATTAATAACAAAAGTTGAAAATTAATTATTTGGAAATAAACAATATGTGGCTCATTAACTTGGATCAAGGGGGATTACTGACTATTTACAAAGCAATAAAAATGGTAATACTTTATTAAATATTTGATAGAAGCTTTATGTCCATAAACCCTCTGGCTCAAAATCAGGGAACTGGGATTTATTAGTAATAGACAGAGAATAAATACACAAAGGCAATAATGTTTATGACCAAATACTGTATGTGGACATACTTTTTCTCATGGAGAGTAAACAGATATTTAAAAATAAAAATGTGCATGGATGTGGTAAAAAATATAGCACTCGCTTTGTAGCCAAACCATGTGCAGGGAAGATATTTTTTTAAATGCTGTCAATACAAAAGAAAGAAAAGAAAAAATATAAGAAGAAAATCTAAACAAAAATGTATCGATCGTTCAAATCATCTGGACAGTTTAAAATGTAGGTTTCATTACTATTCAGGTATTTTGAAGCCAACAGATCAGGAGACAATCACCATTGTAAAGATAGTTTGTTACTTAGCAGTTACCAAGAGGTGGAGGCATGCCA
Organism: Daubentonia madagascariensis; assembly: GCA_023783475.1. Classification (NCBI taxonomy): domain Eukaryota; kingdom Metazoa; phylum Chordata; class Mammalia; order Primates; family Daubentoniidae; genus Daubentonia; species Daubentonia madagascariensis. The sequence goes on along the minus strand of JAKFHU010002080.1, from coordinate 41,556,968 downwards.
TGCTACACGGAGAAGCACCAGGGTCAGTCAGGAGGCCAGGGTTGGGGGAATGGGAGGAGCATGTGCCCAGGAGCCTTTACTGTGGTTTTCACAGCAAGGTAAACAGGTTTAGTATTGGCTAGTTTAAATAATTTCAGCTCCTGGAGTGGAGGAGCTGTCCAGAGTTGTCTGGTCCCTACCTCTGGGATGATTAGAGCAGTGGGATAATGACCCTGACTGTGAAAGCCTGACAGAGGTGTGAGGGCTCTGGATTGTTGGTTTGCATATGAAAGGCACATTCCTAGGCTAATCATTTACTATCTCTAGGAAATAGCTAACCCTGGGAGGGGCAGTCTTTCCAGGGTCAGCAAAGCCCCAAGATGTTAAAGCATCACAATTTCAGAAAATGAACCAGCATGATTAATACACTGTTGATCCCAGCAGGTGGTGGAAAGCAGTGTTCCCCCTGTGTTAGGGACCCATCTCCCAAACTTCCTTATTCCTAGTTAGGAATAAAGAACTTATTACCCCAGCAGCTGTAAGTGCTGTCAGCAGACACCTCTTAGCTGAAGAGTTTCCTTGCCCACATCAATCTCCCTTCCTAGATCCTACATCTGGCCTACATCCAGTGGTTGATCTGTGTAGGACAGGGTTTCTCAATCTTGGTACTACTGACATTTTGAACAGAATAATTTTTTGTTGTGAGGGGCTGTCCTGTGCACTGTAGAATATTTAGCAGCATCCCTGGCTTCTACCCACTAGATGACAATACCACCCACCCCCAGTCACGACAAACAAAAATGTCTCCAAACATTACCAAATGTCTCCTGGGAGGTGGGGGGCAAAATCACTTCTGGCTGAGAACTTGACATAATTGCACTTGCATACATTCATTTATATGTAAACACATTTAGACCCACATATCCAGCCTGAATCTCTTGCCTAAACATCAAATCTGTATAATAAACTGTCTATTGCCTATGACCTTTTATCAAGAAACATTATATGTTTGTTCTTAAGAACATGGGCTCTAGAGGCAGCTGCCTATGTTAGGTACCTTGACTTATCAACTAGCTTTTTGACATTGGGATACCACCGAGCCTCTCTTTGCCTCAGTTTCCTCATCTATGAAGTGAGCATAATAATAGGTAGGCTGTACCTCATAGGTTTGTTGTGAGAATCAAATGAGTTAATGCATATAAAGAATGTAGAACAATTCTTGGCACACTGTAAGTTCTCAATAAGTGTTAGCTACTACTATTAGTCACCAGGGTGCCTTGCCAGTATCAAATGCAGTATGTTCAAGTCCAAACTGAATTCCCTATCTGCCAGCCCTGGTCTTTTTCTGTATTTTGTATTTCAGTAAATGACACTACCAACCACCCATTCCAGCCAGATGCTTAATCAATAATGTTATCATTGATTTTTCCATTTCCTTCAACAACTACCTCAGATTAATCACCAAATCATACTGAATTTCTATTCTTAGAATTGGTTGAATTTGTCCACTTTCTTCATCTCAATTGTCAGTATTTTAGTTTAATTCCATACATCTTATTGCAAGAACTTAGTGAAGAAATTAAGAATGTGGACTCTGCAGTCACAGGGAGCTGGATTTAAAGCCCAGTTCTACCAGCTAAATGATATTGGGTAATTTACATTTCCTCTCTAGCCATCATTTTCTTTGTCCAAAAAAGATGATAATGATAATGCTTACCATAGAAGAATGCAAAGAATATTACAAGAGAAGCGCTGTTTGTGTTACCTCAACTTGAAAGAACACAAATGTCCATTAATAAGAGACTGAATTAAATAAAGTGTAGTATATTTTTATATAATAGAATACTGCATAGTAATGAAAACAAGCAAATGGCCAATGCACACTAACAACATGGTTGGAGTCTTAGAAAGATAGTATTGAGCAAAAAAATTAAAAAGCAAGACACAAAATCTTTTTTTTAATTAATTTATTTATTTCAGAGTATTACGGGGGTACAGACATTTAGGTTACATGTATTGCCTTTACTCTGCCCGAGTCAGATCTTCAAGCATGCCCACCTCCCAGGGAGTGTGCTGTGCACCCCTTAGGAGTGAATTTACCCAACCCTTCCTCCCCCCTCCCACCTGCCCAACACCCGATGAATGTTGCTTCCATATGTACATGTAAAAGTTGATCAATTAATGTGTTACTTCCATATGCACATATAAGTTGATCAATTAGTATCAACTTGATGGTGAGTACATGTGGGGCTTGTTTTTCCATTCTTGAGATACTTCACTTAGAAGAATGGGCTCCAGTTCCATCCAGGGTAATACAAGTGGTGTTAGTTCACCGTTGTTTTTTGTGGTTGAGTAGTACTCCATGGTATACTTACATAAAATTTAAAACAGGAAAAACTATTGTTTAGCAATGTGTACTTAGTGATAAAACTGTAAAGAAACACAAAGTTGTGATTATTATAAAAGTCAAACACATACATAGAACTATGGAATATTGAGGGGGCTTATTTTGGGAAGTTACAACCTGAAGGCTTTTGAGGTGCTAGCAATGTTCAGTTTCTCAACCCAGAGGACTGATGCATGGGTATTTAGATATAAATACTATTCATTATACTATAGTTTAATGTTTTATGCACTGTTCTGTATATGTCATATTTCACAAATTAAAAATGTCAAATAAAAGGAATGTGATAAATGAAAACTAAATGCAAGTACAGAAACTTTTAAAAGGTGAATAACCCATTGACATTTAATCATATATATGTACATTTATATGTATAAAGCTTTTGTGAATAAAGGGTTACTGTCAGGCTTGCATATCAGGAATGCTTCAGAAAGATCTTAGATTCTCATAGGACTGTTTCCTTGGAAACAGTAAATTTAAGATAAATGAGAAATATTTTGACTGCCTCATTTTTTTTGTGGAACACAACATCTGCCTCAGATTAGGGGAGCTGTGAGTTGACATAAGCATGGGCAATTGAGACTATGTGATGATGATAGTATAAAAAGTTGGTGGGAAATAGAGGCTGCGGATTCTATGTGTCAAGGTCACACATACATCTTGGTTTTCATTTGTGGCAGCCATACATGCATATGTGGGTAAGGATGCAAAAGAACCCCTCTCTTTTATGTACTTTTGTGTACTTGGGTAGTTGCTCAGATGAGATGATGATGAGATGAAGATGCTGTACCTGCTGCATATCCTGCTCTATTTCCTTCTATAATGCTAAGTAAACATAGTATTATGTTAAAGCCTGCCTCTGTCTCCTGAGTTGGCTTGCCAGATGAAGACAACTGTTGTGCTAGAGAATGGTGTCAGAGGTAGTCTTGGCTTTCAGACCCTTGAGTCAAATCACTGTGATGCAGGAAATATGGGTGGGTAGGGTTGGGGAGGAGATTCTGATGAGAATTTGATGCCTGGGTGGCTGAGTTACATAGATTTATCTCCTGGGGAACTGGTAAAATCGATAGTCAAGAAAAGGCAAGGGTGGGGCAGCTAAAGATATAAGGAAAGGGTGAATCAGATAGAGCTGTTATTAGGTGACTATTAAGACAAAGGATGAAAAGAGAAGAAACTTACTGAATTCTCTCAAAAGATTTACCGGCTCATTATCACTAGTTGGGAAGAGGAAAATTTGCTGTGTAGCTGTGTATCTGTCAGCTGTCTCCCTTCATAAATCCCATGAGATGTGCTCACTTTAATCCAGCCTGGATGAATTTAAATCCAGTGGTGCTATTGGGGAACAGTAACAGAAGGTGCTGGACTCAGTGTGTTAAAGGTACTCCACAGATTGGAGCAATAGAAACCAGTAAGGACTGACTTGAAGGCTAGGATATTTTGCCTTAGCCCACAGGGGAAGGTCCAAGGCCATGTATTTTGGTTAAAGTAGAAAATCCTAGGCTTGGTGTACAAAACTTTTTGAGATAAGTAGATATTGGTACACAACATACTATAATATTTGTGGGGAGCAAGAAGAAAATATTAAGAAGCCAAAAAGGAAGCTAAAGGAGGGGCAGGGTGGAGATACTGTGATAGATGGTACCAAGGTCCTAGTAGAACTCCAGATAGGAACACAAAAAGGAAAGAGATATCCAGTGGTGCTATCCTCTTTGCTTGAATGTATAACTGGAGAGGATGTGAAACAAGAACAGAAGATCTAGCCCTTATTGGCCTGTAGCTTAATGTTGGGGACATCTGCCCTTTACCATGTTTTAATTGGATCTGCTAGAGGAGAGGCATTACAATTGCCCTATTCTGTAGTAAATACTAAACTGCACCATCTTCTAGGAGGGCAACAGGAAATCTCAGTCCTGATTAAAGAGGTTGTGGAAGCAGGTATGCTCATCCCCACCAATGCTCTGCATCTTAGTACTGTCTGGCTTGTGAGAAAATCCAGAGTTAAGTAAAACAATTTTCCCAAAGTCTCTGTTGTGCCAGAAATGGTAAAAACTACCAGGATGTTCAGCAGGCAATAGTGATTGTATGCTGTGATAGGCTCAGAATCTGGAAAAAAATGTCAAGCACTGTTTGTATTGCACCAGAGACACTCCATTACATATACTTTTACAGTTTTCCTCTAAGGTTATACACATTCTCCAGGATTTAGTTACTGCTCTGTAAGACAAGATTTTGGTCTCTTCATTTTCAAAAGCCCTTTGATTTATGAAGTTGATAATATAATGATACTTTCCCTCCCAGAAAGTAAGCTGGGAGTGGATAGAGTGAAGATTTTAAAACTGTAGTTGCAATAGGAATAGCCAAGGATACCTGAATAATCTGGCAAAGATTCAGGAACCAGTTTAGTCAGTCTTTTTTCTGGGAATAATCTGAGGTAGGGCCACTAGAGGTATTTCACAAACAGTAAAAAACAATTTGCTATTCCAACAAGTCTTTACTAATAATAGAAAGGCACAAAGCCTCAAAGGGCTGTTTGGACTGGAGGACATATATACCATATTTGGGAATCCTGCTCACCCCAATATACAAAGTAACTAGTAAAAGAAATGGATTTGAATGGGATCCAGAGCAGAGGGCAGCCCAAGCTGTCCCTCTGGGATCTTATAATCCTAACACAACCTGTGCTTTTAGAGAAGTCCACTACTAAAACACACATAGACTCAAGCCCCTGGCAAAAGCTTTAGAATGCACTTAAAGGTGATTGCTAGACTTCTGGACTAAAAAACTCTGATACTGTGTCTTACAAGAGCCCATTTGAAAGAGAAGGGCTGGCATGGTTTTTGGCTGTAGTAAGAAACAGCCCTAACATGCAAAGAGCATCAGATTATGTTGAGTTACCTGCAATGACTTGAGGCTTGAGTTACCTATGATGTCATGGGTGATATCAAAAAGAAATTCCAAAATGCTCAACATGACTAATCATCAGGGAAATGCAAATGAAAACTACAGTAAAATATCATCTTACTCCGGTTAGAATGGCTATCATTAAAAAGACAATAACAGATGCTGGAGACTATGTGGAGAAAAGGGAACTCATATACTGTTAGCAAGAATGTAAATTAGTGTGGCCACTGTGGAATACAGTACGGAGATTTCTCAAAAAAACTAAAAATAGAACTACTATAAGATCCAGCAATCCCAATACTAGGTATTTATCCAAACAAAAAGAAATCAATACATCAAAGAGATGAATGCACTCACATGTTTATTGTACCACTATTCACAATAGCAAAGATATGGAATCAAACTTAGTGTCCATCAACAGATGAATGGATAAAGAAAGTGCGGTGTATATATACAATAGAATACTACTCAGCCATAAAAAAGAATGAAATCATGTCATTTGCAGCAATGTAGATGGAACTGGACGTCATTATGTCAAATGAAATAAGCTCGGCACAGAAAGACAAATATCACATGTTCTTACTCATATGGTGGGAGCTAAAAACATTGGTCTCGTGGAGGTGGAGAGTAGATAGATACCAGAAGCTTGAAAGGGTGGGTAGATGGGAGAGGGGATGAAGAGAGGTAGTCTTACTGGCACAAACATACAGTTAGATAAAAGGTATAAGTTCTATTGTTTGACAGCAGAGCAGAGTGACTCAAGTTAACAACAATACATTTTATATTTCAAGGTAGCTAGAAGAGAGGACTTGAACTGTTCCCAACACATAGAAATGATAAATACTCAAAGTGACAGAAACCTCAAATACCCTGACTTGATCATTATGCATTCTATGCATGTAACAAAATATTACATGTACCCCACAAACATGTAAAACATTATGTATCAAGAAAAAAGAGAGATTCCAATAAAAAGGGAGCTGTACAATAAGTTTCCTGATAAGATAGGAACTGTATATTTAAGAACATACTGAAGAGATCAGCTCTGAGGGCACGCATTCTATCCATAAGCAGGGAGCATCTCTGCCTCTACAGTGTAATTCCTGAAGAGCTACCCACTCTTATTGACAAAGGATCTGAACCCTGCTAAGGCAAAATATCTGCCCGATTTGCTGATAAAAGTTCTTGTACTGAACGATGGGACTTCATATGGAAGGCTAAAGCTATCTGCCAGTGTATTTTTAAAAATCTTAGCTGAGGAAGGCAGTAATAAGTACCCACCATGGGCTAAATTGACAGCAGTATATGTAACAGTGCAGGGAGAACTTGGTTCTTGGCCTTAGGGTAATTTCTGAATATGTAAAAGCTCCTGGGCCATCCCCATGACTGCTGCATGAGTGGGCAGGCAAATGGTTCCTTGATGTATAGATACATAAGAATAATCTGGTGTGAAAAGGTGCAGTTGTGAAAGTCCCTATGGAAACTCCTAGGGAGAAGTACATCCACAGATGCCCCCAAGAGAATCCAGTCATGTCTCCAAGGGGTGCTGGAAAGGCAAAGCAGATGCCCTGGTGTTCCCATGGAGCAAAACAGTTGGGTATATACAATGAGCTGTCACAGTGGCGCTCAATCCATGCCTTGGCAATTGGAAGCAATGGCATACAGTCAACCAGAAAAGCTACTAGCATGGTGACAGACTGTCTTGGATGCCATCAAGAAAAAAAAAAACAATGTCCAAAAATGGCATTAAGGAGAATTTCACGAGGTCAATGGCCAGCACATCACTGGCGAATGGATTACATGGAACACCATTTATGGGTTCTGGAGCATTCTGATGGGTCTTTTCAGTAACAGACAGATGTTTTGGGTCCCCTTCCTACATTTCATAGGGAATACATTCCACCATGGCCAATTTACCAATAAAATGAACAACATATAATGGACATATACCTCTATCAGCCACATAGAAGTTGGCTTAATTGAAAATTGGAATGGGCAATTAAAACATTCATTTTGAGTGACAGAGAATGATAAGGATGTCAATGATCCTTGACTAGGAGAGCTCAGTAGGCGTGTACCTCATCTAAATACGAGGGGCACTGAGAGAAATAGCCTTAAGAAAGATTTTTGTGTACTGAGAATAGGCATCAGGAAATAATGCTGTGACACAAATCTTTGTCTTTTTAATACCTTACAAAGCTTTTCTTTTGCATTATTAGAGCAAGTGGTTTAGATGAGGGTTGCATTTGTCCTTGTTCCAGGTAAAGGGAGCAGGCTGCTTCGGATACTGCATTCCTTTGAACTTGATTATATGTATTCCTAAACATACTCTAGATTAGATCCCCACTTCACCCAATATGACCTAGCTAGGACTGACTCTAACTGTTGCCTTACTGCCTAGTGCTAAAGAAGAACTTGTTATCTTTTACCCCTGCAAATCTACCATCTATTTCTAAGAATGGGAAAAGAAGGACCTGGTGAGACACTACTGTTACCTGGAGGGAAGAAAAAACCATTTAGGACATTGTGCTGTGCGAAAACTCTGGGAAAGGGCCTGTATCCTCACCCAGGAAGGGCTCTCTGCTATGCTTTATTGCTATTGTGTTTAAAGGAAAAGGCCTGGGTGTTTTAGAAGCCCAAACCAGAGAGATGCACCTATTGATATACTAAGGACCACCTAATTATGGTAGGATGTCACTGGGACATATGATCCTTATTATTATTCCCTTATAGCATGTGTGCCATGAATTTGAAAGGAGCTACCATTTCTTACAATGAAGTTATGGGTATTGAGCAGGAAAAAAAAATGAACCCTATGGCCTCCCTATATGATACATGGGTTGTGCTCTACATTAATATGTGGGACACAGTGTCAATAAAATCTTGTTCTTTCATAGTTGGGGTATGATTAGGCCCCAGGCCAAAAAGAATTGTGAATTTACTGAACACTCTAGTGACCATTCCTGTCATTAAAAATGTATGGCACATGGATAAGGGATGGTTCTGTTGGGAAGGATGGGGAAATTATATTGTAATAAAAACAAATGTTTGGTGTGCCAAGTATTACTTTAATATCTTATCTACTGCTATTTGGTGTAATATTAACAAGAGGTTTGTGTGCTAAGCATTACTTTAATCTCTCATCTACTGCTATTTGGTGTAAGGAAGTATTTTATGGCTTCACATGTGGAAATTAAAGAAATTGAAATGCATACTGATGACGCCCAGGATGAAAAGATATTTTGGGAGACTGCTTTAAAACCCCCAATTGGTGTTAACCTCATGGAAACTGATTGTCCTTAGAGAAACTAGATACACACCTAAATATCTCTAAAAACTTTTAAAAGATACACTTGACAGTGAATGAGGGAGACTTGTGTAATTGATAAAGTATCAAAAGACTTATGTAGTATGTTGGTTAAGATGAACACGTTTTGGGAAGAAGATAACTGTACTCTATTCATAGCACAAATTTTGATGGCCTCAGGTGTACTAGCTTGCTTTTTCCTGTGTATAGAATATTAGACATGTGCCTGTCAGAAAACAATATCACAGAACATTCAATGCATACATATGTTTTGTTAAAATATTGACTTGAGGTCATGGGGGTGAAACTGTGAGAAAGAATTAACATTAGCTTGGTCTGATGTGGGCTTCTCAGAAAATGACCTCATTTTACCACATCACTCTTTCCTTGGAAGGAATGAAGGTAAGAAAAATGAAAAATGATGTTTCTATTTGTTGAGTGAAGTCAGTACCGGGTTAGGACAGCCACAAATTGGCATGCAGGTTTAAGGCCTATTGACTTGAAGAGTACAAAGGATTAGTGGAAAGTACAGCCTGTAGCTTCCACATGTCAAGGTGCTCCACACACACCTTGGCTGTCATCCACGGAAGCCAAGCATCCGTAGAGTAAGACAGACAGATGAACATATGTACTCGGAAGTTGCTGAGCCAAGAAGAAGATAAGTTGAAGATGCTATAGCGTCTGTATTTCCTGCATTGTATGCTGTCATAAAGATAAATAAATGTAGTAATAGATTAAAGCTTATTCGTGTCTTATGAGTCTGCCTGCCACCTTGAACCTGGAACTGTAGCTGTGGTCTTCAGTATTTACCCCCCTAAAAAAAACCAGAAAATAATTTTATATATTAGGAAATGTGAAATTTAGTTCTTTATAGTAATAGAACAAAAGTTTCCTAAATGTTAGTCCCAAAATAGTTTTTTTAATTGCACAAGCTAATACATGAAAAATGCTCTTTTCACTGACATGTCCAAATTACTAACTTACTGCCACAAGTAAGACTCATTAAATGGTAGTAATTTTTTTAAAAAGCCTCTTAATTATATCTATGTATGAATGCCTCCAAATATTTCTCCCCCTTACAGCTAGAATAAACATACCTAAACTCTATCAATGCTTTCAGGAAAACATCAGGCTCTTTAGTGCAATTCCATTCATGATATGACCAGGCTTACATCTTCTCTTGTAGTTCTTACTCAAATTTCTGTATACCTATCTATTAATCAGTGGATAGGTATATATTTTAAAATACCTGTGTTTCCAAAGAAGGATTTCTCTGGCTCTCATTCTTTGTCATGTTTTCCCCATCATTTACAATCACCCACTTTAACCTTAAACCATCCCCACCCCTAAGCACCTCAGTTTTAGAGGATGCATTTTATTATAATTATTCAGGCTTTATCATGGCATGAATGAATTATTTCCCAAGACCCTCTGCTTTTCTTTGACCTCACTTCATGGTCATTATTCAATCTTCTAATTATTTTGATTTATTTTCCAAATCTTTCTCCTAAGCACCTTGCTACAATAAAGTACCCAGATGGTTGGCACTAGAATTCTGGTGACTAGGCTGCTATGTCAGTGTCCATATGTTAACATCAGTGTTTTTTGACTTTATTAATGTCAATCAGTCTCTGAGGGCCTTATAAATATGAAAGAATTGAGAAACCCAAGTTTTTTCATTCACAAACTTAAGGACTATGCCATGGACACCAAAGCATCATAGCTGGTGAGGCTGCCGTTTTAATGTTATCTCCCTCTAATTGCAATAGTCAGGCTTATGTTTTTTTATTAATATATGTCTCCATAATCACATTATTTTCTCTACAAAGAAATTAAGACTATTTTTATTCAGTTAATCTAAGTCAAGGAGAACTTTACAAATAGGTATACATAAATAATTACAAATAAACACAAAATTTAGTTATTGCTCCCAGATGGAAGAGATATAATGTTGTTGTTAAGACTGTGGACTCTGGAGTCATAATATCTGGGTTTGTATTTTAGAACAACCTTAATACCCATCTGACCTAGCACATTTAAATTTTTGTTTCAGGGGAGAGGAGAAGATGGGAAGGGAAAACCCACCTAATGGGTACAATGTATGCTATTTGGGTGATGGGCACAACTATAGCCATTACTCAAGCATTACAAAAGCCAACCATGTGACCAAAAACATTTGTACCCCCTTAATATTTTCAAGTGAAAAAAAATCTGTGTTTTAGTTTCTTCATGTGTGAATTGGGAACAGTAACAATAGCACCTTCATCATAGGGTGAGTATAGGGGTTAAGTAAAATAATGCATGTTAAAGGTTGAGAAGGGTGCCTAGCTCATAGAAAGCATCCAACAAATATTTAACTATAACATATTTTGAACTCTCTTTTAATATAAGACTTGGGTTACTGAGGGCAGAAAATGACATTGCAAATAAGGACCTCAACAGCAAGGAAAGCTTTGGGGTGTTGGCAACCAGGATTTGTGCTTAAATGTGAAGACATTGTGTGAGGCATATGTGCTAGCATTGGTTTCCTTAGTCTGATGAGTCTAGGTCACTGGATCTCAATTAGTAACATACTGACTTTCTTTGTACAGTAAGTTAAAGATGTAGTGTAACGTCAATCTAAGCATTTTAAATATACCATATTTACTGGGACATGCAAGAATGTTGCTCTATGTCATACTGTTTCTCTGTGTCAGACTATAAAATGGCTTTACTCAAAGAGCCAAACAGTGAATGAAATGTGACTAAAGAAACAGCTAAGTAATTATTAATATGATTTAGTAATTTCAAGAGTCTTGCCAAAACTTCTGGCATTATAAAGGAAAAAGGAAGTTAAGAGCCACCTGATTAAATAATAGCAGTTATTCCTTTAGTTATGGACTGCCATCATTCACTAGACATCTCTAAATATGGTCTATGCTTCCAAAATGACAACTCTCTAATGCATGCTCCCCACTGTTATCTGAATGATCATCCCTAAATACAAATTTGTCTATTTTGTTCCCATCTTTAAAATTTTTCTAAGTTTCCCTGTTTCTTAAAAATAATTATGGCCATGGTTCCCAAGCTTTCTTGGCTCTTGGAGCCCTTTGCGCCTCAGTTACTTTCTTCAAAGCATTCCTTAGCCAAAATAAGTATTGAACAGTTTAATTTATCAAGTAGTTAGGATCCAACAACTTAATAGTGGTAGTGGTAGTCTTTATGGTGTTTCACAGATATAGCTATGTTTCCTCCTAAAATTAAAGTGTCCCATGGTACTTCTCTGAGTTTTCTCTGGCATCCTGGGGTGCTTTGGTGTACAGTTTGGGAACTGTGGCACTATGGTGTATCTTTCCCTCCTTCATCTGTTTCTGTCTGTCTAAATTATAATACAATCTGCCTCCCCTCCCTTTGAGTCTCTGTCCCACTCACAGACTCAATTTCCTCATATGCTATTCTCAGATATGCTGGTGAATTTTATTCAGCTATGTGTTTGCTCATTCTGATTCCTCTGCCTGACTTACCTTTCCTTTTCTCTGTTCACCTTGAGAACATCTACTTCATCATCAAAGTTCATCTCTAATATCATCTCCTTTATTAATATTTACTGCCCTTTTTCTTTGCCAGGTAGAGTTGACTTCTTACACTATGTTTGCATTATACTGTGTATAGACTTCTATCATAGTGGCTATGTTATTTTATTTGAACTATTTCTTTATGGCTTTCACTCTCATCTAGACTGTAGGCTCCTTTATTAAGAGGAGAAACCACGCCTAACTTGTCTTTGTATTTTTAGTTTTTTACAGAGAACATGATGATTTAACAAATATCTGATGAATGAATAAAGGAATTTCTGTCATTCAGTGACGGATCAGTATTTGCTAGAAGAGTTCAGAAAGAGGTGGTTTATGGCTATGATTTCAAGTTTCAGGGTTTCCATGAAGAATTTTTAAGGATTGTTTATAATTAATGTATTCAGTATTTTAACTATGACCTCCTATAAAGATTATAAACTTCCTTCCCTCATCAGTAAATATTGATCTTATTTAAAACATTAATTTTCTCATCAAAATTTGTTTCACCTTAGATAAAAAGTTCATCTTTTCTCAGGCAGAAATTTTAGAACTTGCAAAAAGAAACTTGTAAACTTTTGGAAGCCTAAATTCAATGTTTGACCATTTGCATATTTTGAAACATTTATTGACTGCATAGGTTTAGCAATATATAAAATATGTATGTGACAAAAATTAATTAGTATGTGTTAATTTCTTAATGTGGATAAAGGTCCTGACTTTCCAAACACTAGATTAAATACTTTTTAAAAATGCTTTGACAATATATTGCTCTATGAAAAGAAATGTGTTGGCTATGTACCAGTGAAGCACTTGCCTCTTACAGACATGGCCAAGAAATGAGATCATATGAAACTTCTCTTCCAGTGTTGTAGATATTCAACTGAGATATAATAGCTTTTTCTTTTTCCATAGGGATACTGAGTTTTCTCAATGCTTTCTTCAATTTAACAGGTAATTCAATTGCCATTATACAGTTTCTTCTGGCCAGGAATCTCAAGAGAATCTTTGCTTCCTAAAGCTACTGACTCTTACAACATCACAGAATATGAATTACCAACAATTCATCATGTATTTAATAACAATAGCAGTTTTATCTTGTGTGCCTTAAGAAGATTTTTTTTCAGTAATGCTAAAATCACCCTTGTAAGGCAGAGATTATTATATCTATTTGAGAAATGGAGGAGCTATGGCCTGGAGGTTCAATTAAGGTCACAGAAGTCACTGGTGTACTAAGGCATGATATTCCCAAATTGACAACTTCAAAGTCCTTGTTCTAAATATTCAGTCATATGGGGTATATTACATGTGTTTGAGGGGAAAGAAGATGAAAGAAAATACAGATATTTTTATCCTATCAGAAAATTTTTATATTTTCTAACGTAAGCTTCATTACAGCAACTTTATGGGTATCAGGAGGAGGAAATCTCATATGTGCTAGTCACTGTGTTAGACGTTTTACAATAATATCTTGTTAGATCCAGCCAAAGATTGTGCAAAGGGGCTATTATCATCTTCATTTTACAAGAAAGAAAATGTCATCCACTGAAGGTCACACGGCTATTAAATGTCAGATTTTGGTCTCAAGCAGGCTGAGTCCTGAAGCCCATGCTCCCCTTAACTGAAAATATTTCCTTCTGCATATTGCTATATATGAGAATTGAGGAGCATATAGAATTAATGATATGCCTAATTTTAAGAAAATGACATACCAAAACATACGACTACACACTTATTAACTGTAGAATTATTTCTAAATAAGTTTCACCGAAGTTCTTAATGTGACTCACTTTCCAGTTGACCAAAACTGGAACTTAATGTTCCCCTCAGCTTGACTAAACTTTAGACAAGTCTCTTACTGATTATAGCTCCTTGACTTTTATTTTCTTAGAGCACTGACTTTAGAAAACTTGCAATTACAAATTTTTTCTCTGCCCTTTTGAAATGTGTGTAAATCTCTCTTAGCCTTTTGCCGGTTTTACACCTAGAAATGTCTTTCTGGAGTACCTGGGAGCCATTTCTTTGAAATGTGATCACCAAGGAAGACATGCCCTCACCTCCCAGTCTCTGGGGGAGAGAAGAAGCCTAACTTCCATGGACACCAATTAGCAAACACGGATGGCCTAATCCCAGAGAAAAACATTTGCAAACTCAAGAATAACTCAATGTACTCAACTCATTCTCTTGATCAACCTCCTTTGCTAACGTCCCCCAGAACAGTTTCTGCTAGCTCATCCAGTGCTTAAAAATCCTCCAGACCTTTGTCCAGGCAAGGAGCTGGGTATCCAGATTTGCTTTGTGCTCTCTCTCTTCTTGCTGTCTGTAGTACTGGAATAAAATCAACTTTAGTCTGCTCATCCTGTCTGGTGCAATGTTTTTTCTTTAACACAGTAACTCCATTTCCATATGACATTTGAGAAATTTTCCTATTGATGAAAGCTCATATTAAATAACATCGAATTATATTTTGCATTTCTTTATGCCTATTAAACATGTTTGTAAACAAATTATATCTATTTCTATTTTCATGAAAATAGTATTCAATAGGTTTAAATAAAATACTATTTAAGAAAGATTGTTCATATTTCTCTAATGGTAAGTTAAAATGCTTATTTTCAGTAGATGATTACTCAGTTTAGGATCACTTAAAATTAAATCAGTATGTCTAAAAATGTACGTGCAAAGTATATGTGAAGGTAATGCTTTTAACTTCTTTCTTTCTTTCTTTCTCTTTCTCTTTTTCTTTCTTTCTTTCTTCTACTGCCATTGTAAGGCCTCTGACCTTTTCATCATGGCAGCATTTTCATTTTGGCTGTTTTTATATGTTGCCAATTTGAATGGATGGATACCAGATTGAAAGCCATATGTCAATCTATCCATTATGTGTCTATGACCATACCTTTATCTTTATGCAAATCATTTGAAATTATTAGAGTTCTAATGTGCTGAATTAATACAAAGTAAATATCAAAATGTTATAACATAGACTCCATTTTTGTATCTTAATAAAGAGACATTTTAGACCCAAATGAAAGCATAATAAAGGGAAGATTTCTTGAAGATTTATTATAACAATTTGAAAAATAATATTTCTGAGGATGTACTTGATTTTAATCAATATTAAATTCTTGTTGCAGACTGAGATACAGTTATTATAGTATTTTAATATCATTAATTTGATACATTATAAAATATAAATTAAATTCATAATAAACTCCAAATAAAATACTTTAATATTAGCATTGTCAAGCTTCTCTTTTCATGAAACTACCCAGATTCTGTTAATTATCCTAAAGGTATAATATGGCAGGGTATGGTTATAATTTCAGAATTCAGGTTTTTTTTATTTTTAAAAATGTATATGCCTTGCCACATATAAGAAAACTTCTCTGTCCCTCATTCCTTCTCTCAGCCGTTCCCAAAGTTGCTACTGTCTTGTGCTCTCATAAATGTCCTGCGAAAGCTGACTCCAGAAATTGGCCACGCCCCTTTGAGATGGAGGCAGCGCTCTCGTTAGTTGTGGTCTGAAGACTGTTACTAGAGTACACTCTCTTCCTCCCGTTAAATTTCCTACCCAACTGTTGGAATGTCTTTGGAAACTAATTCAATCATCTCATTTTTCTCCTCAGTACTATCCAGTGATTTTCCATCTATCTAAAAAAAAAAAAAACACTAAAAACAAAAAACCAGAAACCAATACCAAACCAAACCAAACCAAACAAAAACAAACGCTTGCCCAAGGTCCCATATGACCTAACTCTTAACTACTTCTTCCACCTTGCATTAGTTTGCTAGGGCTGCCATAACAACGTACCATAGACAGGGCACTTAAACAACAGAAATATATCACAGTTCTAGAAGGGAGAAATATGAGATCAAAGTGTCAGCAGTGTTGACGTCTTCTGAAGACTCTCCTTGGCTTATAGATAGCTATCTTTCCTCTGTGTCCTCATGAGGTCTTCCCTTTGTACTGTTTGTGCCCAAATTTCCTCTTCCTATAAGAACACCAGTCATAACACATTAGGACCCACTCTAATGACCTAATTTTAACTTAATTACCTTGTTAACACCCTATTGCCAAAAACAAGTCACATTCTGAGGTACAAGGTATTAGGACTTCAACATATAAGTTTGGGGGAGGACACAATTGATCCTATAACACACTTCATTCCCTAAACTCTCTCTGCCTAGCTCACTGTTCTCTGGCTGGACTGCAGTTCTTGTTCTTGAAAAATGCCATCTCAAAGGCTTTTGCTGTTTGTGGTCTTGCCTGGAATGCTATTCCCAGTCCTTTGCGAATTGACACTTTGACTTCATTTAGAAATGCCTTCCCAGACATCCTGTCTGAAGTAAATCTCCTCACTCGAACACAAACTCTCTAATTACCCTTACTTCCTCAAGTTTTCTTCATGACACTTATCACTACATGACACACTGTTACATATGTGTTAATTTCTTAGGTGTCTGTCCACAGTGTTCCACTACCTCAGAATGTAAGATCTACTTTATACTTTTGGTCAAGTTTAAGGCTAATGTGCTTTGTATCTATTAGGTGTTTAATAAGCTTTTGCTAAATGAATGGATTTCTTCTAGGTGTACATGAAACTCTGCATAGGTCTGAAGGCCACCTAAGAATGTAGATACAGAAAGAAAAGGTGAAGCCTGGATGGACTAGATCTAGAAAATTCAAATCACATCTTGGTGATCAAGATCAATTTATCCAAACAATCATCTAGGGAACCATGAAATAGACCTACGGTGCCTTGTTTAGGATTTGGGAGGCCTCAACCTTTCTTTGTAAAAACTACCATTGCAAGGACAGCTGGACATTCTTCTGACTGTAAAATCATCTTTCTATGGGCAATACATACAGCTGTGTAATTTTTAAATGCTAGGTCAGACTATAAATAATTGTCACATTTTCTTATTTTCACAAAGATTTATAATATATCTCTTTAACAAAAAAAGTAATATAAAATCTTTTGAAACTGTACACTCATACATTGGTTTTATCCTGTGATTGATTTGATGTTCAAAAGTTTTAAAGTACAGCTAAATTTGGGAAGCAAATTATTAATAATTAAACATTTATTTTTGACAGTGAAAGATTGATTTTAAAAATAGTCAAAGATTGATTTAACTATTGTGAAATCCAGGATTTTATGTAGTCATTTCATAAAAATTAAGGTATATAATAGCAGATTTAAAGAAATGAAATCATCTTCTCACCAAAATACTTTTCGTAGTTCAGCATATTTTCTTCCAACTCTTTCTAAGTGGATTTGAAAACTCAGAGTCACATATAGATTATGATTCATATTTTTAAATCAGGATATATATTTCCTTCATTTCAGAATGTGATTTTCTTACAGATAACGTGTTGGGTTCCTTCTAATAGAAGAATATAATTGCTCTCTGATAAGATTATAAATACACAATTTAAAAAAACTCAAGATATCTTTGGTAAAACAGAGGAAGAATAACAATAATAGAAACCCTTCTTAGTCAGAATAGAGGGTTCCAAGTATGCTGTAGATTTGATGGAAATGTTGTGTGTGAAATGAAATACCTCAGAACATGAAACAGTTTGGAGCATTTTAAATA
Organism: Daubentonia madagascariensis; assembly: GCA_023783475.1. Lineage (NCBI taxonomy): Eukaryota > Metazoa > Chordata > Mammalia > Primates > Daubentoniidae > Daubentonia > Daubentonia madagascariensis. Next base: position 41,539,222 of record JAKFHU010002080.1, on the reverse strand, counting down.
TATTATACCAAAGAAAAATTACCTGAGAAGTGTAGTGGTATAGGCAAATTACAACACTTAAAAATGTCTCCAATAAAATTAATTTAAAAGTGTATCATATTTTAGTATGATAGTTACTTTAGCATGATTGGAAGGCAATATAGCCTAAATGTGCCCACAGAAATGTCCTTTGATTTCAAATAAAAGACCAACAAACTTGGGAAAAAACTATTTTTGATTCAAAGCAGACATCTTGTCAATGAGTAATTTTAAAGCTAGCTTCTCAGTAAACAAGTTAGTGAGTAAAATGAGTACTTTTAATGCTACGGTGCCTTTTTCCTAAGGTTGAGATTTGTCTATATTTATAAAGTTCTAGGACTGATTCTCAAGGTTTAGTCCTCTTATTGTGCTATTTTAAAAAAGAAACGGCTTATTGATATAATTCACGTATCATACAATTCAAAGTGTATGATTCAGTGGGTTTTAGTATATTCACAGACATATGCAATCATCACCACAGACAATTTTAGAACATTTTTGTCACCTCAAAAGAAAGTTTCTTTGATTGTATTTTGATGATACCTCAGCTTTTCTCCTGCAATTACCCTAAAGGGTAGATGCAGAAGGAATCTTTATAGTTTAATATGTCCACTACTCCAGTTACTTACCTCCTCCTCAATCTGAGACAAAGTGGGTTTGTAATCGAAACAAAAACAAAATATAAAACTAGCCCTGGGTCATGACTACAATCTGACAGTGTGACTGACAAATAATGAATTCAAATTCATGAGTAATTTGAAAAATCAGTCTGTTCATGTTCACTTTCAGAGCACATGGTTCTCTGCATCTATTTAAATGTGAAATGTCTTATGTCTTTTCTCCTGGAGGAGACTAAATTGTGTTGAATTTTATACATCTTGATACTAAAGAAATATCAAGTTATTTTCATCATAATTCATTGAAGACTTTAGTGAAATTCAAATATGTTCTACCTCTGAGAAGGAATCAAAATAGTTGTTATATCAGGATCAGGAAAACACATGTCTTCCTTTACCCAAGTGATGTGTATGTGTGTGTGTATATACATTTGTGTACGTTTTTCCTTCTCTCTCGCGTGCATGTGCACTTTCTCTCTCTCTCTCTCTCACACACACACAGAAAATAGTGCAAATTAACATTGCTTCCTTCTGTATTTCTTTTAGTCATTTCCAGAAGCAAGGTTATATTCATACATTATTTTAGGTTAATTATATTACTTTTGTATTAATACTTACTAATAAATACTCATCTTAATTCATTTTTATTTTTCTGCTTTATTTTGTATAACATTTTGTAAGCACACTACAGAAAATTTGAAAAACAACAAAATTACTTTGCCATCAAAACATTCCTGTTATACCTTCCACATAGCCTTAGTCTTCTCTTTCCAACCCCTCATCATCCCTTTTCCAACATAAAATGAGCTATAATCAATTTCCATAGAATTAGTTACTTTTAATATACACCACCTTTTAATGCACTAAGGGTAAAATTTTTGAGTAAACATTTCTCTTCCGAACTTATAATGCATATGAATATATAATATACTGAGAAGGCTTACAGTGAAGATTTCTGTATAAAAAAAATCTCTTAAATATTCTTGGTCATAGAAGACTTCATTCAAATAACATCTATTACGATACTACAGAATATACTTGGGGAAGAAATTAATAATTATTCTCCTATTGCATTACTTCAACATTGTTTGGGATGGATTATTTGTATATGCAGCCTTTTCATACTTTGGGTTATATTATTAAATAGAGTTCTTAAAATTGAAATAATGGGTCAAAATTATACACATTTTTATTCAGAAGTTGTTCAATTGCTTTCAAAAAGGTTCAGCTATTTACAATGTGTTTGAGTGTGTTTCTTTCCTTGCACATTTGTCTGCATTTGTATCATCATATTTTAAATATTTGCTAAAATATAGGAGAAAAGGGGTATTTTATTTCATTTGAACTTCTTTTATGAAGTATTTGAAGAAAACTACATAACTCATGGGTCTTCTATTAAACCCAACATTTACATTTACATATTTTTTATTCAATTTGAAAACCATTTATTAATAACATGTTTTAGTTACTGTGGCCTAACAAATGTTAATATTAAGTTGTGCTACATTAAAGAAAAACACTATGCTACTTCCCTTTTTAGTCTTCCTAATAAATTTTAAAGTCATTATCAAGATCAAAAACAATTCAATTGAGAATTCTATTTGAACTTCATACCAATAGCATTTCTTTGGTTACAAAGAGCCAAAATTCATGAACTATCTTAAGGAAAACAGGAGGTTTAATAGAAAAAACAAGAGATTTATAATTTGACAGTTTACTAGAGTATCTCTCAGAATTCAAAGTTTGTAAAATGTTAAGGCTTTCTGTGTACTTCATAACATTCAGACTTTCCATTCTGAAAGCAAGTCAAGGCCTTAATGTTACTTTGTTACTACTTAATGTTACTACCCTGCACTTACAACTAATTTTAAATTTCAGTAGAACCAGAGAAGACCCTATATAGCCAAAGCAACATTAAGCAAAAAGAACAAATTGGGAGGCATCAATTTACCAGACTTCAAGCTATATTACAAGGCTATAGTAACCAAAACAGCATGGTACTGGCACAAGAACAGAGACATAGACCAACAGAATAGGACTGAGAACCCAGACATAAAACCATCCTCATATAGCCATCTGATTTTGACAAAGCAGACAAAAATATACACTGGGGAAAAGAATCCCTATTTAATAAATGGTGCTGGGAAAATTGGATAGACACATGTACAAGACTGAAACAGGATCCACACCTCTCACCTCTCACAAAAATCAACTCACAATGGATAACAGACTTAAACCTAAGGCATGAAACCATAAGAATTCTAGAAGAAAATGTTGGAAAATCTCTTATAGACACCAGTCTAGGCAAAAAATTTATGAAGGAGACCCCAAAAGCATTCACAGCAACAAAAAAAAATAAATAAATGGGACATGATTGAATTAAAAAGCTTCTGCACAGTCAAGGAAACTATCATTAGAGTGAATAGACAACCTACAGAATGGGAGAAAATATTTGCATGCTACACACCCAATAAAAGTCTAATAACTAGAATCTATATCGAACTTCAGAAAATCAGCAAGAAAAAATCAAACAACCCCATTAAAAAGTGGGCAAAGGACATGAACCAAAACTTTTCAAAAGAAGAGAGACTAATGGCCAAGAAACATATGAAAATTGTTCAACATCTCTAATCATCAGGGAAATGCAAATCAAAACCACAATGAGATATCACTTAACTCCAGTGAGAATGGTTGTTATCAAAAAGTCCCCAAACAACAAATGTTAGTGTGGATGCAGAGAGATAGAGACACTCATACACTGCTGGTGGGACTGCAAACTAGTACAACCTCTATGGAAAGTAGTATGGAGATACCTCAAATAACTAAAAGTAGAACTACCATTTGATCCAGCAATCCCACTACTGGGTATTTACCCAAAGGAAAAAGAGATATTCTACAAAAAAGGCATCTGCACGTGAATGTTTATAGCAGCACAATTCACTATTCCAAAGATGTGGAAACAACCCAGGTGCCCATCAATACATGAGTGGATTAATAAATGTGGTATATGTATACAATGGAGTACTACTCAGCCATAAAAAAACAGTGAACTACCTCTTGTGTTATCCTGTATGGAGCTGGAGCCCATTCTTCTAAGTGAAGTATCACAACAATAGAAAAACAAACACCACATGTACTCACCATTAAATTGGAACTAATCGATCAACACTTACGTGCACATATGGGAAGTAACATTCATAGGGTGTCAGGAAGGTAGGAGAGGGAAGGAGGGGACGGATAAATTCACACCTAACTGATTTGGTGCATGCTGTCTGGGGGATGGGCACGCTTGTAGCTCTGACTGGGGCAGTGAAAAGGCAGTTTATGTAACCAAAGCATTTGTACCCCCATAATATTCTGAAATAAAAAAATTGAAATAAAAAAGAAAGACATTAATCATTTAAAAATATTTAACTTCAACTTTATTTTATAATTTTAAAATTTATCTTGTGCATGTATTATAAGTTTTTTGCATGTTAGTATAATAGGACACGTATATATTATATAAATAAATACACATTCACTGGGATACTCTAAAAAAATAAAAATAAAAATAAATTTCAGTTCCCAGAAGAGATAATCTCATTATCCCAGTTCTGGAAAATGTGGCTGACAATAGAAGCAATGTTAGTGACCCCTTTCTGACCATAATTCATCCATGTTGGGTTCCCCCATGTAAACTCCTGGCCTAAGAAAAGGTAAAAGATCAAGTATCAGGTCATCAGAAAAACTAGAAAGAAGTGATGTGACAACTACTGCAGGCCTTTTCTTAATGGTTAGAGTCCAGTCCTCTTATTGTTTCATTTTCCATCTTTGCACGCTCTGAGCCCATTACCAGAGCTGGAGACTCCTCCACCATGGCCTTCAAGAGAGGATATATATTATAACCTTGAGATGGTTATATCAGAGTTAGTGGCTTATACTTAACTAGTTTAACTACACTATTCCTCCCTTATTCATAGGAGATATATTCCAAGATCCTCTAGTGAATGCCTGAAACTTCAGATAATATTGGACCCCATATTCACTGTATTAGTCAAACTGGTAACCAAGATGTCTACTAAGTGACTAATGGGCAGGTAGCATGTACATCATGGAAATACTGGATAAAGGGATGATTCATGTCACAAGCAGTATGGAGTGAGATTTTGTTATGCTACTCAGAATGACCTGTGATTTAAAACTTATGAATTGTTTATTTCTGGAATTTCCAGTTTAATATTTTTGGACCACAGCTAACCATAGGTAACTAAAACCATGGAAAGCAAAACCATGGATAAGGGGAAACTACTATAGTTTCATTACAGATTTGATAATATTATGGAGTTAATTTTATAAGTGTTTATTCCATACCACAAAAAGAAGCAAATTTTCTATAGACTAAATGCTTCAAATATTCAGTATATGACAATTTGGTTCTTCATGTTCTCATTCATTCTTTTACTATTTAATCTTCCACAGACAATTAGTTGTATGTTAAAACTTCAACTACAATTCTGTTTCAAAAAATATATCTTTGTGCTATTCCTTAGTTTAAGATATTCCTTAGTTTTGGTTTTCTAATATTTTTAGTATGCACTTTTATGCATAACAATTTCAGTGCTAGCAGATATTTACTATTAATTTTACCTTTCCTAAAAGTAGTTATCCTTTCTAATGCTTTTTTCTTAATTTTTCCTTGTAATTACGTTAATATTTTGTCAAAGTCAAATAAAATGAGACGAATCTCTAAATTTAGAATGTTCAATTGGGAAGCAAGAATTGCAATTCGGGGCACAGGTGGGTGGTCTTCAGTATATTTGAAGAACAAAGAGAAGGTTGGAGGTTTTAGAAAAAGAAGAATTGGTACATATTGTTATGAAATAAAGTCCACTGGCACTAGTAAAGTTTTAGGAAACTGGCAAGCTCCAATTGGTGAGGGACAGCAGTGGGTAAAACTAGTCTTAGAGTCACAGCAGTTTCTTTCAGTAGCTGTTAAATAAAATTGGTTTCAGGTTACAACAGGCAGTTTCAGCAGCTGGGCTTGTGGAAAATTTAATTCTTGGAGCAGTTGCTATATACCCGAGTGATATTTCCCCTGACCCCTCAATTCTGATTTAATTGGTTATTATAAGGATGACCCAATTTGTATAATCAATTTTCACATTTCCCCTTTTGATCAAGATCTTTTGCTGAAAGCATCACTCATCAACCATCTCGAAATTAAGACTTAATTGTCCCTCAGTGCTGGGACGGACCCATCCTGTTGGCTTTGTCCCACATTCCAGTGGGGAAGTAGTAAGAGGTATGAGAGTCTATGTCAAAGACTTAGGCCACATTTGAACAACAAAGAGGACAGAAAGAAAATTTTTTTCGGGATAGGTTTGTCTGGAGTCCAGCATTAAGTTCCATCTTCTTAGTTCCATAGGTATTAGCAATCATCTTGAAGCACTAAGCTAACCTTATCCTATTGGGTGAGCTGGCTTTACAAAGATTAGATAGCAAATAAGAACAAAGCTTAAAAATCATAATACTGAAAAAATGACAACAATATAATAAATTATGTTGTATAATGGTTTTGAACTAAAAGCCCAAGCCTAACGGCAACAAACTAAACAAATCAAAAAACCATGGAGGAAACAGGTTGAGGCCTGTTATAGTTATTGAGTAGCATTTTATGACTGGGTTAAATTAAAGCAGAGAATATCAACTGTACAAAACGGATCACCAGCACAATTTGAACAAAAAGTTCTGTTAGGAATATTGACAAACTTGGCTACGAGGTGGACTTAAAGGATTTCTTTAGTCAGTTTCTTTCAAGTTGTCTATAGCAGTTACTGACTGTGAAATTTTAATTACAACACTATTTTGTTAGGTGAAAAAGGTAGGCATTAAGAGGGATAAGAGTCTCATTATGATATGGAGTCTTGTTCTGACATCCTAGAAAAAGCTGTTTACAGCATGTAAATGTTAACTTCTCATCCTGGTTTATAGTTTGAATGGCTCTAACTATGGCATCAGGTGCATTGGTGAATTTTCTATGTGGCCCATACATCAGTCACAAGACTCCTTCCTTAAAATTTATCTACTTTCAGTTTATAGGGCTTCAGGAACACAGCAGTTCCTATATTAGTAATTTTGTGGAAGAAAGTTGGATTGGAGGAACCTAGAAGAATTTAGAAAACAGTGTACAGAGCTACAATCTAATAACAGGTGTATTATAGGTCCTCTTTTCTCTACGTTAATTACGTAGGCATCTCAGATTTAAAAACCTTTTGAGGCTAAGAAACCAAACCAAGGCACACTTTAGATTTTACTTACATTCTCAAAGTTCCTGGGCCTGCCAGCAAGTGATATTTTTTATTTACTCATTGTAAGTCTGGGAACCTTGAAGTCAGGCATTTTATGCATATTTTCAATATGACATTTCAGTCAAAGCCTTGGTAATATAACAAACGTTTTCAATTGTATTCTGCTATAAAGAGAGAGAATATTTTTATTAGATTTATGGAACTAAACATAATGTCATAAGAATACTCTCAAATAGTTTTAAATTTCAAAGAAATCAAGTAAGAAGAAAAAACAACAAATGCTTTTATCTTTGTTTACAAAAGTATACTTTACCAAACTGCTGTTAATTATAGGTAGCTTAAGAGAGAAATTGCCTTAAATCCGGAAAATAAAACATTTAAGTAAAGAATCAATAATTTTTAAAATAAAAATTATAAAAACATTATCTTCTCAATTACTTAATTTCGTATAATTAATTCCTATTCTGCTTGATCTTACTTAGTAGTTTTATGAACCCATCTGGTTTTTTTTAAATTACAATTCTGGAAATTTGTATTTAGTCCATTGATCTTAAAGTTATCAGAACCTGCATTTAAGAGTACTTGTTGGAGTTTTCCCCATGAATCTGATTGTAAATTTTTTTTAGAGAAGAATTCAAAATTTTGTGGATGACAAAAACTTAAAATAGTCGTGGTTAAAAATCTGATGAAAGTTTACAATGAACCAGGAAATTTAGTTATTTCTATGATATATAGCATTTTAAGATAACACCTAGAAATATGAGTGATAAAGGATTTCTATGAATTTATATAATTTTTGAAACATTCATATGAACAACATATCCATAAAAGCAATTATAAGATCTAGTGTCACTTATCATTTGACAAGTTTCTTATATAACTTACCAAATAAGCCTAATTAGTTAATATCTCTGTAAGATGAGAGATATATCTTTTGAAGGTTTCCAGGGGCCCAGAATGAAAAAACCCAAAGTTAATTCTAGGTCAAAAAGACTTAATTTATGATTTCATTTGGGGGAAGTTTGTCAAAGATGTCAAAAGGCTCAAAACATGATCAAAGAGTCACAGGTCATTGTAATATAATAGTTGTTCATTTAACCAGAGTGATAATCAAAACACTTCAAAAGTAATACAGTAAGTTACATGGATATAAAAACCTTAATTCTTTCAAAGCTCAGCTTTCCTAAGTAATCAAAATCCTAATAAAGATAATATAGGAAACTATCTTGATAAAATAGAATCTCTGCTTTTTTGGGCCATTTACCAAAAAGGTAAAAAAAAACAAAGCTTCTGTGGTGTGATTGTTTCTCCTAACAGGAAATTCATTTAGATAACATGGAAGTCAAATCCGATGAAAAGGGTACTTGAATTATATCAGACAGAGGAAGAATGTGTCCAGGGTTATGAGTTTACACTATAGTATAGAGGACTGTAAACAAGAAAACCAGTACCTTGAGCAAAAGAATATGTATATTCAGAAAATATCTTGGCATGTCTTTAAACTATGAAAGCCCATTTGTAACTAAATTTATCTAGGTGATTCAGTGCAATGCCGAATACACAAAAGCCAATTAAATGAATGCACTGAATACATAAAGACCAAATAAGAGCAAGTGCTGATGCAAAATAAAAATAAACTGTGTATTTACCAGGAGGGATGATAAGCCGCCTTTTCCACCTGAAGGGAAAAAGAAAAATCCTTTTACTGAGGCCTCAACCTGAAGACAAAAATCCCTTCATTCAGACCTCCCAGCCCAGGTCTGCCAGGAGGAAAACATTCCTTCCTAACAGGAGCTCTCCCAACCAGAGGGGAAAAGACTCCCCTCAAACAAGAGGGGAAAGACACTCCCTACCTAAAGCCCAAATAGAACTCGACCAAAATGAGGAGTTCGGCCCAAGAGACACTGGGGAAAAAAGAAGTGTCCTGAAGAAGCAGGAGCGTGGGAGCTCTAGGGGTTCCACTGTGGGCACCTCACGCCAGAGTTCCAAAGGCCTGTGATTCTCCCTGAGGTGAGTCAGCTTTGGAACCTGGCTTCTGACACCAAGTATGTTGAAGTCAGATAAAATATAGAGAGAAATCTCTAAATGTAAATGTCATAATTCGGAAGCAAATATTGCAATTTGGGGCACACACGCAGACCAGGCGATCGTCAGTATGTCTGAAGAACAAAAAGAGGGTTGGAGGTTTTATTAAAAAACAAGAAGACATGTTAGGTATTACGTATTATCTCAAAAGACACTTCATTGGCACTAGTAAAATTTTAGGGAGCTGGCAAGCTCTGATTGATGAAGGACAGAGGTGGGTAAAACTAGTCTTAGTGTTACAGCAGGTTGTTTCAGTAGCTATTAAGTAAAATTGGTTTCAGGTTACAACAGGCAATTTCAGCAGCAGGGCTTGTGGAAAATTTAATTCTTGGAGCAGGTACTATGTGCCCTAGTGATTTTTCCCCCTGGGCCCTTGACTCTGATTTAGTTGAGTATGATAAGAATGAACCAATCTGTATAATCAACTTTCACATTTCTACCCTTGCTTTCTTTTCAGTGTGCATTTGAGTGACCAGGTTTTGTCTAGTCTTTTATTTGTAGATTATTTTATTTTTAAATATGTCTTTTTAAAGAAACAATATCATTGTGTATGCTCCTTTTAAATCCAAATTCTTACTAATTTTTTTTAACAGAGACTTTTAAAAGCATGTATATTCACTTTTGTGATGTTATCCTTGGCTTAGCTTCTGTCACTTAATTATTGTATTTTTTCTAGTTGATGTTGCCTTCTTGTTATGTTTTTTATTTCTGTCTTTTGCTGGTAGACTAGGATTTGTCTGCTATTATCTATTGAAATGATTTGGTAGTTTAAAATTTCTATTTTTGTTACCCTTTTTTCAGAAACATTTTTATGCTTATTTAATTATTAAATTAAAATCTGTGCAAGAATTTTGGCTGTACTTTACAGAAAAAAAAGATTTTTACATTTTTATCCATCTTTATTAACTAAACATGAAGTTATATACCTTTTTAATGAAACTTCATTTGAGTTTCTTTTTTGCATCTTAATGTTAAAATAATTACCTTGTTTATATATACTTTTCCCAATTATTCATTTTTTTATTAATCAATGGAACTTAAATGATTTTTAAAAGTGTTTACAGTAGAAATATAGTTACTGTGTATATCAGTCATGATTGTTGGAGAGTTTTTCTAATCAGAATTTGTAGGCTATGTTTTCTCTTCAATATATATATGGATATACTGGGTTAATAACACTTTACTTAATCAAGTTGATCTGGTGTAGAAGCTGTCCAATTGTGGCTTCTTCCCCAGTTCACTAAAGAAGGTTCCCAGTGCTGTGTGACGCCATTGCTCTGGGTGTTGGCTGCCTCTCTGAGAAATATCAGGTCAAGAGTTGACCCTTTGTATCTTCCCTGTGATGGTGATTTTGGGGACAACATATTCTCTACCAGACAAGTCAGTCTGAAGAAATGTAGGTACCATTGCTCTGGTGGTTTAATGAATCATAAACTCCATAAACTTGCATCTGTAAAAAATACCTTGCTTTCAAAACAAAGGCTAGGAAAGGGAATAAGAATCTAATTCATGTTATCTTGTTTGATAACTTGCTCCCATAAATGTAAGCTTCTGATCTAAGATCCTGGGTGTTAAGGGTGTTTAATTGTCCACAGATGGATTATGGAGAGTTGAAGTAATTATTCCTTTTGCTGGAGAGGTCTGACTTTACTATGGAGACTATTGTTTACCTTAATATATCCCAGGGTTACTAGAAGCATAATAACCTTCACAACTGAAAAACCTGACCAGCAACAGGAGTATAAGGAAGGCATGGAATTCAGTATTTCCATGGACACTAGTGTTAGCTCATACATACACTGGAACTAGCTTTGAGGTAGGTAGATATAAAAAGACTTTTAGTGTCCTGGTTGTCTGGCCTAAATTTCTCATGATGTTTGCTAAGTAGTCCCAATATCTATTTAATTAAATCAGGATCATTCCAGAACACTGTTTGTTCAAATACACCTACCATTTATCTCAATCACGTAGGTAAACTGCCTAGAACACTATCTTACTTAAGTGTATGTTTTATCCTTTCTTTTCTTTCTCTACTGCCTTTATAGCTAAAATTTTCCCCATTCTTTAATTATATTTATCTCATGGTAATTGTAAGAACTATAGTATATGAGAAATTTTTGCTCAAAATTTTATTTCTATTACATTTTCTGAATTCTCAGATACATTTTTTGTTGATTAACACTTTTATCTGTTTTATAATAATGTAATTAAAAATTTTTCTCCTTGAGTGCTTAAGGTATTGTTCTTGTGCAGTTGGTAATCTTCTTACGTCATGTGTTACTATTTTTATTTGTTTGTTTTTTTACTTACCTTTAATGAAGAGAGACCTATACAAATGCAGTGTTGAAGAACAAGAAGAATGTTAAAGGATCCTCATTTAACTTCAGCTTGTTGCTGGCAGATTTTTCTTCACTCTTGTGAGGAAGGAGGACAGATTGATAGGTGAATGCCTAATACAGTGTGTGACACAAACCAATACTCGATAACTGCTTTTTCTCTTTCTAAATGTGAGACATCATTTAGACTTTCCCATGTTTACACAAAAAGATTTATTCTGGGCTCTGCAGTGGGAAAAAGAATCCTTTTTCCAAGGAATCCTATTTTGGAAAATGACAGAAGAGAATAGGTTCAAAATTTCTTTAGACTACCTTGAGGATTCTAAGACATACAGACAAAATAAATTAAAGATTTAGCTTTTCTTTGGAAAGTCTTTTTATATCTGTGCATTTAAGGTTAATCATGGCTCCATTTTTCAAGTTGGCTTTCCCTCTCTTCCCTTGAGTTAGCAATTTCTATTAAGTATGTCAAGGACTCATTTATGTTCTTGTCCATTCTTATGGGTATAAGTCAATTATAAGGTTCCTATTTACAGTAAATATTGTCATTGCTTAATTGATTTTTCCGATTGTTGAGGATTTAGGGAAAAATTCTTGCCAAATTTTATAAAATACTTTATTTCAGGCTTAAGTTTTTTTTTTTCCTCGTACTTGAATATTATCATGGAAATTTATAAAAGAGTTAGGAGGTTGAAGTCCAGCAATTTTAGTTCTCCATTGTCATTCTGGAAGTCAGCCTTTCATTGTCTTAAGGATCTTGCTGATTTTAAAGCCTGAGTGATTTTCCTGGCAAGTAATGGCTAAAGCAGAGTTCATAACCTGAAAACCCTAGACCAAATTCAACCTGCAGATGTGTTTTAATAGGTCCACATAGATTTTTTTAAAATACTATTAACCTAATAGACATTACAACATGAGTTTACCATTTTAATAATTTTTAAATATATTATTTAGTGGTATTAAGCACATTTACACTGTTTTGCAAATATACCACTATCTGCTTCCACGACTTTTTCATCATCCCAAAATGAAACTCTACTCATTATACAGTAATTTTTCATTCCTCCCTTTCCCCAGCCCCTGGTAACCACTATCTGATTTCTGTCTCTATGAATTTGACTGCTTTGGGTATCTCAAATAAATAGAATGATACAATATTTGTCCTTTTGTGTCTGGTTTATTTCACTTAACATAATGCTTTCAAGGTTCATCTGTGTTGCAGCATGTGTCAGAACTTCTTTCATTTTTAAGACTGAATAATATTCCGTTGCATGTGTATGCCACATTTTGTTTATCCATTCATCTGTCCATGGACATTGGTTTGTTGCCACCTTTTGGCTATCGTGAATAATTCTTCTATGAACATTGGTGTGCAATATTTGTTAAAGTCCCTACCTTTCAATTCCTTTGAGTATGTACCTCAAAGCAAATTTTCTGGGTCAATGGTAATTCTACGCTTAATTTTGGGGAAAACCTCCAAATTGTTTTCCATAGTGGCTGCACCATTTTACATTCCCTGGCATTGCACAAGGGTTCTAATTTCTCCACATCCTATCCAATATATGTTATTTTCTGTTTCATATGATAGTAGCCATCCTAATGGGTGTAAAGTGATATATCATTATGGTTTTAATTTGCATTTCCCCCTAGTGTTTTGAAACATTTTGGAAAAAGTAGGCAATATTAAAAAATATAAAGATTTTACATAGAAACTCGGAATTCCAGCATTGCTTAAAAAACCAGAAGGTGTGATAATGTATTATATAATTCTAATTTTAGTCATGAGTTGGAGCTGAGAAGTGATGGCCCTCTTTAGATGGGACACATGTGTTCTTAGACCAGGTATATGCTTTCTACTTTGTCCCAGGCCACCCTACATGGCCCACTCATTTATGTTATTTGCATAGCCCATATAAATAGTAAGTTTTCAGTCTCTGCCATCAAGTCATCCTAGACAACATATGTTTTCATCTGGATTTGGTCCATAAATATTCTGATCTTAAGTTGTCATGGAGTGGGGATGGCAATAATTGACTCAGGGCATAAAGAATAATTTAGCAGGCTGAGTGAAATGATAATATTTCAATTGTTATGATCATCTTAGATCTATAAACTTGGAGTTTACAGGCAGGTTTTAACTGGGAATATGTATTAAATTCAAATTATCTCCAGGAGTGTTGCTATTTTGAGTCTTTTTAAAATCTAATTAAATTAAAGAAACATTTGGAAATTGCCTAAAGTACTTGCACAAGCAGTTTTTGTAAAAACAAGAAAAAGTAAATAGCTATTTTAATGGGAAAGACATCCAGCCATGAAGTCTATTTTTCTTATCTCTGACTATAACAAGGCAGGTTAGGCTGGGGTCTATCCACAGCTGTAACAACCAACACCTCCACAATGTCTGCCTGAGTTCATTGAACCTTTCCCTTTTTAATAGGGAAAGGAGAGAATGAGACAATAGCAGTAGTGATGTGATACATTCTGTTTCCCTACATAGTCTGCTTTTGAGCCCTCACTGAAGGAGAAGTTAACAGCAGAAATGTATAGAGTAATTTTGGGCAAAAATCCCAGTGTACCAGAAAACCACATGTGGTACAGAATTGGAGAGGAGAATTTTTTTTGCCTCTCTGAACAGAATGCATCCAGAAGGTTAAAAACTTGGGCAATGTTCAGAGATAGCAACATTTGCATGAATGTTGTTGATTTTCTGATGGGCGCCACCAATGTTGAGGTTTCTCTGAACAACTTAGTGAGAAGAGGAATTGGGCAAGCAGAAGCCAGAGCAGAAGAACACGAATAGAACAGAGGCTGTTCAGTGACTATAGTTGAAAGAGTGACGTGTAGATACAGCATATGAAAAACTGTAACTGCATGCAGGTTTGGCTACCCACTGCTCAAAGGCCAGACTCCAGAGACGAGGGGTTGGTGGAAGGAAAAGAGGGTTTATTCAGGAGCCGTCATCCTGAGGAGATGGCAGACTCATGTCACAAAGACCATCTCAAGTTCCTTGGTCTGATGAAGGGTTTTATAAAGGGGAAGGAGGTTTGGGAGATGGGGGGGTTGGCTACCTGTAGGTCAGCAATGTCTTGTTTCTGATGGTTATCTTGAGTAATGGGTGAATGGAGGATTTCAGCTGGACTGCAGCAGAATTAAAGGTTAACTGCTCAGTATTTACCTCCAGGTGGAGTTCTGCAATCTTGGCTCTATAGTTAATTCTTACACAAGCACACAGTTAGACATTGTAAAAGAAAGTGTTATCAGTTACCTTAAGACAGGAGTGAGTGTTACTGTTGCAAAACCTACTTGGGGACAACTGGGGGAAAAAAGGACACTGTGAGGGGTTCCAATTTTTAAGAATAGGTTCCTGGGGACTCTTGCCATCATGATTTTGCAAAGAAAAAATCTACAATTTATTTGGAATTGTTAGGTTACTCATTTGTAGCCGTTAAAATGCCCTCTATTGCTTGTAACAGACAAAATCCCCTTTTCAAAGTGATTGAAACAGTGAAAAAGATGGTCTATTGCATAAGAGTAGTCCAAACCCAGTGTAGTATTCAGGCATGATCCACATACTGCAGTCCTCTTGGTTCTGCCCTTCTCCTAGGGGTGGCTATGCTAAGGCTGGCCATAGGGAATTTGCTACCGTTACAGGTGCCATGTTCAGTTACGTGTTCAGAGAGAAAAATGGGAAACCATTGTTAGAGACCCTCATAGACTTTTCTTTGCGTGTCATCAGCCAGACTTAAGTAAAATGCCCGATCGTGAGAATACAGTGGTTAATGAAATAAGATTTCTGAGATTAGCTTGGATTTATCAGAATATCTTTCTTGAATAAAAAACAAAGGTCACCTTTCCCTCAGTCACATGAGGTAGAGAATGAACTTGAACAGAAAAAGGAATTCAAATGTAGAAGGATGAAATGAAAGTTACATAGATAATCAACAGTGTCTATCTTTGAAACAATATGTATTTTCTTTACAACTTTTCTACTCTACTTCTCCCATTACTTCTATATTTTATTATTTGGGGGGGGTGTATTAACTTTTGTTAGCTCTATATATTGCTAACAATTAAAAATTATGATAAGAATATAGATACCAAAGTAAATAAAAAGGGACATCTAAATGGGGGAGAGTTTAGGATAGTGGAAAAGTTATATAACCTTGCTGGAATGGTTTAATAATTTATACAATTATGCCATGGAATACTACTAGATATTGGATTGGATTAAGCTGTTAATTAAATATCTATAATTATTTTTATCCTTTATTTTTTCAATTCAATGATTCAATGTGAATAGCACTAATAATCTATTAAAAACAGATTATATATCACCCAGCTTTCCTTTGTATAACTCTAATATGTTAAATTTCATATAAATTCATATTTATTCATTGTCAATCTTATTTATGAGAACACTTTTTCTGAAATTTACCTTAAACATACCTGTGCATGCACAATATATTTACGTTAATTTTTATGTTTTTAATTATTCAGGGAGTAAGTCTACATTCTTTAAAAAAGTTTACAAAAGGATTATAAGAAATAATGTATGCACCCTAGTCTGAAATAATTGGCTTTCCATTTATGTAAACAGAATTGAGAAGATATATAAAGTGACAGTTTTTTACACTTTCTACCACAACATGTTCCAGCAAGTATTTGGATTATCCACAAAGTAATACAGCTTAAATAGTAAGCATTTCCAGAGGAAATAGATTTTAAGATCAGTGTCGAGAAGACATGTGTCAGGCCAGGACATATATTAGAGGAGATGTTATAGGAAGGCTTTCAAAGGTAGAAAGTGCCATGAAAATATCAAGACCAGGAAAACTGACTTTTATTGTTAGGAGGAATGCAAGAAAATTTACTTCTACATTGTAGAAATTGTGGCACTTGAGATGATAAGAAGGGGAACCTCAAAGGAACATTGTATTGAAAGTCTCAGAAATCACTTGGTGGCCACATACATTTGTTTGGTAATAGCAGTTGTTTGGAGGCAATGTACCATACAATTATTCAATTAACTTTAAACTGCTATAAAAAATTTACAGAAAGCAATGAGCGCCTATGTTAACCGACAGTGTTTGGATAAGAGCAAAGAAATTAATTTTAAAGCTAGTTCATGATATTGTGGATGATGCCTTAATTTCAAGGAGGCTTGATTTTACTTTATTGCAGTATGTAGAAAAAAAAGTTTTCTGCAAATTATTCAAATTATACTGTTTAGCATTTTAAATTAACTATGCTTTATTGATTTCTAAGATTCCTAAAATCAGTGATACACATTTTCATAACTTTATTTTTATATTAATCATATTTCTAATTAGCTTGTAGTCCTATATAATTTCTTGATAATATGAAAGTCTCCTTTAAAATCCTGAAGGTACATTGAACTAAATCTTCATCACAACTGACAAGCTGCAATTTTTTCTGACAATGATATTTTAAAAAGTACCTGAAAATACACTAATTATGTTTTCCTCTAAAAGATTTAAAATGGCTTAACTGTGCATTGATATTTTATCTCTTGTCATTGCTAATTATTCTGTCAAGATGGTAAATACATACTCACAATTCTTTCCGTTTAATGAGCTGCTAAGTTTGCAATACTTGAATTTGAAATTTGAATTCCAAGTGACAAAATCCCCATTAGAAATATCTGGAGAACTTGAATTTCATTTAAAAGTTCTATAGATGTAAAATGTGGCTAGCCATAAACATATGATCATTATGAGGAGTTTTAGATAGAAGTGCAAGTAGCCTATAAATGCCTTCACATTTTCCACACTAATGTGGGTGCTGCTATATAATTGGAAAACATACTTCAACAATTTTTATCCAATTTGCAGTTATCTGCCTTTAACATTGGTAACACATTGAATGCACATAAGGCTCCCTTGCTCATTTGATTAAAACATCACCATATGTAGGTCCCAAACTGCTCATTTCAAATGTATGTCCTAGCATTTTACAGTAAAGTTGTTTCGTAGAAGCATAGAAAATAAAATAAAAAACTATTGTATTGTTACTCATAACAACTTTAAGTATTTCACATTTATTTTTTATTAAATAAAACTTTATTTCCCACTGACTAGATGACTGATACTCTTCTATGTCAGTGAAAAGATGAATAAGGCAAAAACCCTAAAATTAAGTTTGCTTATAGATAAAAGAAATGTGTGCTTTGTTTTTCCCTTAATATTCTCAATATTTTGACTAGTGATTTTCCTCTGTAGCCTCATGAAAATTATTTTTGGAAATATTTTTTGTGTTGAAAGTTGCCAGAAATGTGGCAGCCCCTGTGGTAGATTGCAATGGCTGTGATATTTTGCAAGTCATAACATCAGAATGTGGGCTCTGTTATCCCACCCATTGAATCTTGGTTGGTCTTGGAGACTTGAATTGACCAATAGATTATGGCGTAAGTAACAGTTGTATGAGTTCTGGAGCTTAGGGCTTAAAAGACCTTGCAATTTCTGCATTTGCCCTTGTGGAACATCATCCTTAGAATGTCATGTAATTAAGCTAGTCTGGCTTACTGGAGGATAGGGGGACATGTAGAGTAAAACAGAAGCACACAAGAAAGCAGCCAGCACACAATTCCAGGCATGTACGTGAGACCATCTTGCAACATCCAGTCAGCCAACAAATGACTGCGGCCACATAAGTGATCCCAGTTGAGATTAACACACAACTAGCCACCTGAACCAAGATCAAGTTGTTACGCTGTAGCAAATAAATGGTTGTTCTAATCCACCAAGTTTTGAGGTGGTTTATTCCTTAGCAATAGATGACTGAAACTGACATACACACTTTCTTTCAAGTAGATTCATCAGTCTCCACTAACTCCATAAATCAGAATTTGTTTGAAGTCCCTCTGTTCCAGCCCTATCATTCATGACTATAAAAATTTTAATAGGTCCTTTTTTTCCCATAGGTACACTGTTTCTATACCCATGTGTACACATTATTTGTTTTTCCTTATGAAGAAAATACTCAACATTGTGGATTTCCCACGAAACCTCATAAAGGGACCTTCAAAAAATAGACCTTAGATAGAGGAGCAAACACATAGTCTTTGTGCCACAAATTCCTATCTGGCACTCAGACCTGGCATCATGAATTTATCATGGTGTTCCTTCTCGTATAACCATGGCATAGCTTAAGAATCTGTGCATAGCTCCTAGGCAAGCATTTCCAGTTGTTCTAAACTTGCGCATGAGATCCTAGCATTTTCTTATATCTAGCCATTTCATCAGCATGGCCTCTGCCACACTGGAGCTATTCTAAAATTCTTAGGTGAATGCTCCATCCCTGTAGCGTTGGAAGGGCTGTAACCTGGGTAAGGCAACATAAATGATCTTGCTTATAAAAAGTCATCATGATTTTGACCTCTTGACTCTTATTTTAAGACAGCATTGTATCTAAGGCATATCCACTATTCTGTCATGTTTCTAAATTTCACTCTTCTTTCATAGTGTTTGAGGAAAAATTATTCTCTCTATTGCTTAATCCTTTACTTTGGTATATCAAGATTAGGCCAAGATTTCCAGAGTTAACATAAAGAGCTGAAGCGACTAAACATCAGATTAATGTTTTCTAAATAGTCCTCAGAATCATTAAATTTAGTATTTTACAATTTTTTATTTTATTCCTTTGAAAATGTGGCAAAACAAGTAAAAATAATCACCTAACATAAAGTAAAAATGCCTGTGAATAAAAACTGAATATAATATATAACTGATAAAAAGCATACTGTTAATAATTTGGGAACTCCATTTGGAGCATTAATTATCTCCAGCTTACATTGTAAAATTTCACAGTTATTTCAATGGCAGTTTTGTGTCTTGATATCAAAAAAAATTTTCAAATATCTGAATTTGTGTCATAAATTTGTAGTACCCACGGCAAGTTTCTTAATTATAAGGAATGTAATTTGAATTTTATTTTGATAAAATAATTATTTCTATATTTCTTATTTTAATTAGAAGCAAATAGTTATTAATTTAGATCTATCTAAATGTAACTGTTCTCTTATGTTGCAACATATCAGAGGTGGTACAGAGTAATAATTTGCTACCATTAAATATTTAAAGCAACTTGTATTGAACCTACTACATTTAATCTTTAAATGAAAAATTAAATATATATAAATGGTGATAATATAATAATAATGAGTAGATAAAACCATTTAAAATATTATGTTATATATTATAAATATAAATATTTATAGGACTATATATTATAAATATAAGTATATATTATAAATATAAAGTTATATTTCACATACCATAACTCACGAAAAATAAAATACCCACATCTTACCTAATTATTTTGGTGAAATATTTGTATTTACTAATATTATAATGGCACTCTTTTCCACTAAATTTCATTGCAAAGCATTATTGGTTAAATTTAGAAACCTGAAATGAGAATCTAACTGTGACATAAAATAATTATTCTATAAGAAAATGAGTACTACTAATAAACTAAAAGCACATTTGCAACAAACTTTCTTATAGCTTGGGAACTTTCTGTACTTAAATGCAAATAAGAAACAGTAATTTATAAAGTAAGTTGCGAAGTTATTTTGTGCAGAGAACAGGTTTCATAATATTGTTGATCCTGGATAAATACTTCATAGAAAAAAATCTCAGTATTTATAAAGGAGATACCCAGGATAGACATTTATGTACATTTTGTACATTCATTATATAAAATCAAAGGAATTCAATTTTGCCAGATGGGACAAAATGTGCCTCTAATAAAAGTTTTGACAGAGTGAAGTAGAGGTAGGGCAAAGAAAATAGAAAAGTATTGAAGTACTTTCTGATGGGCAGGTTTCCACTTTTATAATTCTGCCTCTTTTGCTGGCTTAAAATTATTGCTATATTATTCAATTTATTAAAATTAATCAGTTTATAAACATATGTTAAATGGATATACTTATTACTTAATACTTTTCATATTCTAGAAAGGACATAAAAATAGCTCATTTTATTTTTCTGTAATAATTATTTTGCAAAATTTAATAAAGTATAAATGAATAGTCCTTTTTTGTATTTTTTCATTGATATATCATTGCTGTACATATTTTAGGGGTGCATGTGATATTTTGATGCATCTATACAATGTGTAGTTATCAAATCAGTCCTTAAGGATTGTAGGAACTCTGTTAATGGTAAGGTTATTTTAGAATGATGAGCAAATTAGATTGGTGGAGACGTATTTTTGTCAGAAAAAGAAAAAAGATCTGAGATGTTGGATTCACTTTATTGTTGAATCATCTTGGAGAAATAGTTCATTTCAATAATATATTTCCAGGTCCCTTTCTCCAACCCCTTTGTGAGTTTATGTGTTGTCAGATCACATTGGAAGCTATAAAAGAGAATCAAAACAACAGCAGCAACAACAACAAAAATTCAAAATGGTAAAAGGTAAGAAGGGAAAAGACAGAGGAAAAGCAGAATGAAAAGAGTAAAAATGTATCTTTTTCTAGAAATGCAGTAAGATAAGTACCTCAGTGCAGGAAGATTTTGTATTAAGATGCATTTTTGAAGAAAAGAAAGACTCTAAGCATAAATTCAAAAACAATGAAGTGAAGAGACATGTATGCACCAATTCAGAAGACTGAAAGAAAGAGATTGGACATAAGAAATAGTATTTATTTTGGAAAAATTTATCTAGTCAAAGAGGAACAGGAACACTGGGAGAATTTAATGGTATTGCAACTTAGCAGGAAAAGACTCAATTAATTCCTTTGTATCTTTTACAAATTAAATGTAATATATAGAAGAGACATTTTGACAGTGATTGTGATATATTCCCATTCTAGAAAAAGTTATATTTGAGTTTTTATACTCAAAATAAGTATGAAATAAAACAGTGATAAAAAAGTTGAATTTATAAACTATCTCATCTTAATGTAATATATAACCAGAAAAGTGTTTTAAGTACAGAAAAATAACACTGTAATGCTTTCTGTAAAATTAGGATTCTATATAACATTTGTCTTAAGGAAAAGAGAGACATATATTTTAAGCCAAGCATGTGTCATAAGGGAAATAATCTTAGTAGCTTCTATCACGCCAACTTAAAAAAAAGAATAAAATAATTTATTTGGTTAAATCTCTAAATTTTTCATGAAAGCTGTTTCTCAACACCCTACCCCTAAATGCATGAGAAAAGCCAAGAGATAAAAGGAAGTTTTGGAGAAAAATGAGCAAAAATGAGGATAAAATTCAGAATTTAGCTAGGAGTTAAAGTAGCAAAAAATGACAAAAAATTGAAGTGAGGATGAAGAAAGTTTTTCCTGCTAAGGTAGTAAGAAGAGAAAGCTCTTCATGGACTTGATGAAAGAAAGTTAGACATCTTGTTATGAATGCCTCACAATGCTTTCAGGTTTAAGATGCCTAATACAACTCAGCTCCCAATTTGAAATTTCATTTTTTTGACAGCATTACCATCAATGTCCAGTTGGCTCAATATGCCAGGAGAGAGATGTGGCTTGGACAAGGATGGTAGAAGCAAAGCTGATGAGAAATAGTCAGAATTTGGAGATACACTTGAACACACACACACACACACACACACACACACTTTACACACATAAAATTTAATTTAAATTCAGTAAAATTCATCCTTTTTAGTATAAATTTCTAGGAGTTTTGATAAGTACATACTCATGTAACCACCTGCACAATGAACACTTTTATCATCATCCAAAAATTTTTATTCAAGCCACTTTGTAGTCAGTGCTGAGTCTAATAATAAGCCTGCCAAAGACATTAAGTATTTATTTCTAGCATTTTTCCTTAGACTCCTTTTTATAATTTCCTTCTCACTGCTGAAATTCCCAATATGTTTATGAATGTTGCCCACATTTTCCACTAGCAACTTTACCATATACTTTTGCTATCTGCAAGAAACCCACTTTATTTTTTATTAATACTATTTTAAATTTATAAATCATAATTACATATATTTATGAGGTACAATATGATGATTTTGATATATGTATATAATGTGTAATGAGTAATCAAGCTAATATATCCATTGCCTCACTTACTTAGCATTTTTTTCTGATCAGATATTTGAAAAATTTACTTTCTTAGCTATTTTGAAATGTATACATTATCATTGACAATAGTCACCTTGCTGTGCAATATAATCTCAAAACTCATTCCTGCCAACTGAAACTTTGTACTCTTTGATCAACAATTCCCCATTTCCTCCCTCCCAACACACAGCCTCTGGTAACCAACATTCTACTCTATATCTTTGGGTTCAACTTTTTTAGTAAAGTTGTAAGTTAGACCCCCGTGTAAATTAGATCACGCAGTTTTTGTCTTTCAGTTCTTGACTTACACAACTTAGCATAATGTCTTCCCAGTTCATCCATGTTGTCACAAATGACAGAATTTCCTCCTTTCGTAAGGCTGAAAAGTATTCCATTTTATATATATTTACACCCCCCCCATATTTTCTTTGTTCATTCTTCTATTGATGGATACTTACGTCGATTCCATATCTTGGCTATTGTGAATAATGCTGCCATGAGCATAGGAGTGCAGAGATCTCTTCCACATATTGATTTTGATTCTTTAGGACATATACCCAGTAGTGGGATTTCTGGACCATATGGTAGTTTTATGTTTGGTTTTTCAAGGAACCTCCATACAACTTTACATGATAGCTATACTAGTTTACATTCCCAATGACAATATAGAAGTATTCCCTTTTCTCCACATCCTTGCCGACGTTTACCTTTCATTTTTTGTATAGTAGCCATTCTGAGAGGTCTGAGGTGGTATCTCCTTGTGGTTTTCATTTGCATTTCCCTAAGGGTTAGTCATGTGGGGCATTTTCTCATGACCCTGTTGGCCATTTGTATTTCTTTTTTTGAGAAATATCTGTTCAGGTCCTTTGCTCATTTTTCAATTTGGTTATTTGTTTTCTTGCTATTGAGTTGTTTGAGTTACTTATATATTTTGAATATTAACCACTTATAAGATCTATGGTTTGCAAATATTTTATCCCACTCTTTGGGTTGTCTTTTCGCTTTGCTAATTGATGCCATGGCTGTGCAGAACCTTTTAAATTTGATGCAATCTCATTTGCCTTTTTTTGTTGCCTGTCCTTTTGAGGCCATATATCCTTTTTGGATAGTCTATTATCAGTGTATAGAAACGCTACTGATTTTTGCATGTTGACTTTGTATTCTGCAACTTTACTGAATTAGTTTATCAGTTCTAACAGGTTTTTGGTGGACTCTTTATGGTTTTCCACATGTAAAAGCATGTCATCGACAGAGACAATTTCTGTTCTTCTTTTCCTATTTAAATACTTTTTATTTCTTTCTCTTGCCTAATTGTTCTAGCTAGGACTTCTACTACCATGTAGAATAGAAGAGAGTTGGCATCCTTGTCTTATTCCCAGTTGTAGAGAAAAATCTTTCAACTTTTCACCATTGAGTATCATAGCTGTGGGCTTGTCATATATGGTCTTTATTGTGTTGAGGTACATTCTCTCCTATCTCTTGAGAGTTTTTTTTATGAAAGCATGTTGAATTTTGCCAAGTGCTTTTTTTCTTTTACAACTAATCATATAATTATAAAATTTTAAATCTTTGTTCTGTTTATGTGGTGTATCACATTTATTGATTTACATATGTTGAATTATTCTTGCATCTGAGGGATAAATCCCAGTTGATCATGGTGAATGATTCTTTTAATGTGTTATTAAATTCAATTTGCTAATTTTTGTTGAGGATTTTTACATCTATGTTCATCAGGGATATTGGTCTGTAATTTACTTTTCTTGTAGTGTCTATGTCTGGCTTTGGTATCAGAGTAATGCTGGCCTCATAAATTGAGTTTGAAAATATTTCCTCCACTTCAATGTTTGAAAGTATTTGAGAAGGATTGGTATTAGATCTTCTTTAAATGTTTGATAGAATTAAGCTGTGAAGCCATCAAGTCCAGCGGTTTTCTTTGATCAGAGACTTAATACAGATTGGACTTCCTTACTTCTTATTTGTCTCTTCAATTTTTCCATTTCTTCTTGATTTGGTCTTGGTAAGTTGTGGTGTCTAGAAATTTTTCAATTTCTTTATCCAATTTTGTTGGTGTAGAATTGTTCATAGTAGTTTTTTCTTATCCTTTTTGTTTCAGAGGTATCATTTGTAATGTCCCCTCTTTCATTTCTGATTTTATTTATTGGAGTCTTCTCCTTTTTTTCTTAGTCCAGCTAAGCGTTTGTCAATTTTGTTTACCTTTTCAAAGAACCAACTCTTAATTTCATTGATTTTTTTTCTAGTCTCAATTTCATTTATTTCTGTCTAATCTTCATTATTTCTTTCCTTTTTCTAAATTTGAGCTTAGTTTGTTCTTCTTTTTCTAGTTCCTTGAAATGTATTATTAGATTACTTATTTGACATCTTCTTTTCTGATATAGGCATTTACTGCTATAATTTTTCCTCTTGGAATTGCTTTTGCTACATCTCATAAGTTTGGTATTTTGTGATTCCATTTTCATTAGTCTTAAGGTATTTTTTTAAATTTTGCTTTCAATTCTTTAACCCATTGGTTTTTTCAGGAGGATGTTGTTTAATTTCCACATATTTGTGAATTTTCCAAGATTTCTCCTGTTTTTTTTTTTAATTGTTTGTCTCTTACCTTTGTGGTTATTTACTGTCTACAATTACCCTTATCTCAGATTCTATGTTAAACTCTTTCCTATATTATCATTTCTTCTGGAATTTTAATTCTAGCTATTAGGGTGTTGGTCCCCTTATTTTCTTTGTGTGTGTGTGTGTGTGTCACAAATGCATTTTCCTCCTTTTAAAATTCTTCTTCACCTTCCTCTTGAACATCCATTGGAACAGAAGTCAGTCCTAATTTTTGCATTAGGACTCAAGATGTCTAGACGAGTAAACAAATGTACCCCAAACAATGAGATAAATTCTGTGACACAGAAGTCTAAAAGAAAGTATATTTTAACAAATCTTTCTAGTCAAGTTTTTTTTTTAAGGAAGCTGCCTTTAATTTTATCTTAAAAGTTGAATACGAGTTTGCCAAAAAACATGAATAGAAATGAAATGTTTTAGAAATGATGACTTCAAAAGCAGCTGCATCTTCTGAAAGAAAACACTTCCGCTTCTCAGATAGGCAAGCCAAAATGGTTGTCACACTCACCATTTAAACTACACAGTAGAATTTCCAACAGCATTTGCTGGAGAAGAGCTTTAGCCTACGTTACAGAAAGCCATGGTAAGGTACCATCTCTGGTGCTCAAATGATAAACTTTTTTTTGTCACTTCTCTAAGTTGCAATATATAGATATAGGTATATCAGAGAATTTTTCCTACTTATTTCACATGATTAATTTCTGCATATGATGAGAATACATATCATTACCTCTATTGTCTCAATATCACATTTTGGACTTAAATTGTGAGCTATACCATCTCACTTAGAATTGAATAGTTACTGACTTGTGATTTGTGGATGAGTTTTTATGATGGATTCATAAGAAATTAGAATCAATATAATGACACTACACTGCTCCACATCAAAAGTTTGGGAAGAAGACTTTTTAAAATCTAGTTAAAACAGAATTAGACTAATTTATATTAATTATTGCAATTTTAAAATGTTAGTCTTGCATATGATGGGTGTGAAATAGTTGTATATACTGTCATTCAGAAGTATTGTAGGATGATACATCTGCATTCTATGCAAATATTTATTAAATTATATTCTTCTGAGGATGTCAGTAATGGAATCTTTTATAACAACCTGAACTTGCAGATTTTACTTTTAATTGAAAACACAGTACAATATTCTCTATTTCTAGTGTCATACCATTGCGATTGGAAAAGATACTTGATATGATTTCAATCTTAAAGTTTTTAAAACTTTTATTTTGGCTTAATGTATTATCTATACTGGAGAAGGTTAAATATTCACCTTAGAAGATTCTATTTTGTTGCTTTTGGGTGGAAAGTTCTGTATATATCTGTTAGGCCCATTTAATTTAAAGTATAATTCAAGTCCACAGTTTCCTTATTGATTTTCTATAGTAATGTGTCCATTGTTGAAAGTGGGATATTGAAGTTTTCTAAGTTTCCTACTATCATACTGCAATCTTTCTCTTTTTTTAATTTTTTTTTAATTTCAGAATATTATGGGGGTACAACACTTTGCTTATATATATTGTCCATGCACTGCCCATGTCAGAGCTACAATCGTGGCCATCCCCCAAACTGTGTGCCCCGCATCCATTCAGTGAGAGTTTTCCCATCCCCTCCAACCCCCTCCCACCTGCCCACCCCCTGATGAATATCTTTAGATAATTTAATAATTGCTTTGTATATTAGCTTCTATGTATATTATGTATACATTATTATTGTTATGTCCTCTTTTTTACTTCAAAATATTAAGAGTGTATAAATGTTTTAGGTTACATGGATCGCTTTTGTAATGCTTGAGTCCTGGCTGGCTGTAGGTGTGCCCATCACCCAAATAGTGTTCATTGTACCCATTAGGTAGGTTTTGACCCTCCCCCTTTTCCCTGGTTGATTTCCACTGAGTTTTACTTCCCTCTGTGTACATGTGTGCTCCTTGGTTAGTTCCAATCTAATAGTGAGTACATGTGGTGTTTGTTTTTCCATTCCTGAGATACTTCACTTAGGAGAATGGTTTCCAGTTCCATCCAGATTGTTGCAAAAAGTATTAATTCATCTTTTTTAATGTGTTACGTCCTCTTGATGAATTGACCCCTTTATCATTAAATAAGGACCTCTTTTGTCTCTTTTTACAGTTTTTGACTTATAGTCTATTTAGTCTGATATATGTACAGATACTCCTGCTCTCTTTTGGCTTTTATTTTTGTGGAATGTGTTTTTCCATCCCTTTCCTTTCAGTGTATGTGTGCCTTTGTAGGCAACATGTGTTGGGTCTTAATTATTTTTTGTTTGTTTGCCTGTTTGTTTTTAATCCATTCAGTCATTCTATTTCTCTGGATTGGAGAATTTAATCCATTTACCTTCAAGGTAATTATTGATAGATACAGCATTGGTATAGCCATTTTTTAATTTGTTTCTTGGTTGTTTTGTAGTTTCTTTGCTTCTTTCTTCCTCTCCTTCTGTTTTCTGTGTGGTTTGATAGTTTTCTGTGGTGGTGTGCTTTGAATACTTTCTTTCTATGTTTTGTGTAACTAATACGGATTTTTGCTTTGTGGTTACCATAAGGCTTACATAAATCATCTTATACTCATAACAGGCTGTGTAAGCCGATAATTTAATTTTAATCACATGCACAAGCTCTGTACTTTCATTGCCCCTTTCACACATTATGATGTAGATATCAAAATTTACATCTTTTTGTAATCTCTATCCCTTAGCAATTCGTAGGAGCTACAGTTGTTTTTAATAGCTTTCTCTTTTAACCTTCATATTAGAGATAAAATCGCTTTTACATACAACCCTTAAAGTATTATCGTGTTCTGAATATGACGTTTTATTATTTATTCCATTGAATTTTGTGCTTTCACGTGTTTCATGTTATTAATTAGCAGCCTTTTATTTCAACTTGAAGAACTCCTTTTAGCAATTCCTGTAAGGCAGACCTAGTTGTGATGAAATCGCTTAGCTTTTATTGTCTGGGAAAGTATTTATTTCTTCCTCACCTAAATGACAACTTTGCCAGTTAAAGTATTTTTGGTTAGCATTTTTTTTTCTTTCAGCACACTAAATATAACCTTTCACTCTCTTCTGGCCTGAAGTTTCTGCTTAGAAATACATTGATAGTTATATTGACTCTCTCCTTTGTATTTGAAATGGTTTTTTTTCTTGCTAATTTCAGAATTCCTTCTTTTCTTTGATTTTTGATAGTTTGATTATTATGCACTTTGGTGAACTCCTCTTTGGGTTGAATTTAGTTGGAGAGCTCTGAGCTTCCTGTACCTGGATGTTGGCATCTTTTCCCAGATTTGGGAAATTTTCAGTCATTATTTTCTTAAATATGCTTTCTGAGCCTTTATTTCTCTCTTCTTTTTCTGGACTTCTTTTATGCAAATGTTAGTTCTCTTGATGGTGTCCTGTAGTTCCCATAGGCCTTCTTCACTCCTTTTTTCTTTCACTCCTCTGACTATAATTTCAAATGTCCTGTTTTTGAGGCACTGATTATTTTTTCTGCTTGATAAAGTTTGCTGTAGAAGCTGTCTATTAAGCTTTTCAGTTCAGTTATTGTGTTCTTTATTTCTAGAATATTGATTTGTATTTTTATTTCTTCTATTTCTTTGTCAAACTTTGAATTTTGTATGTGAATTGTTTTCCAAATTTTTATAGTTCCCTGTACTTCTATACAAGGATTATTCTGAATTCTTTGTCAGTCATTTCATAGATCTCTATTATTTTTAGGGTCCATCATTAGAGTTTTATTATTTTCTTTTGGTGTTGTTGTTTTTCCCAGATTCATCTTAATCCTTGTGTTGGTGTCTGCTATTTGAGGAAATCACTATACCTTTTCGCCTTTCCAGGTGTTCTTTGTTAGTGGTAGACCTTTATTATTCAGTCTAGCCTGGGATTCTGAATGGGCCACCTGGTAACAATTACATGCAAACAGAACTTGATGTTGAGTTTTCTAGTTGGGCTGGGCCACTACCTGTGCTCTGACATTGAGTGAAGCTTCTGGCTGTGCTTTATGGCTTGGTGATACCACTGGCTAAGCTCCATGGTCAGGTGGAGCCGCTCACTGGTCATGCTCTGTGATCACCTCTGATGCGGCAGAGCTGCAAGGCTTTATACCCTGGCTGGGTGGTACTGCTATTTGGAATTTGTTATTGGGCAGGACTGCAGCCTGCACTCTGAGGTTAGGCAAGGTCTTTGGGATTGCTGCTCAGCCTCTTGTAATGGGTGGGGCCAGATGCTCCCTTCTGCAGATATGTGCAAATGTGCATATGCCTCTTAGCCTAGAGAAGTCTTAAACAGAGCATCAAGGCTTTGTGAGGATATGATTAGACTGTGGCAGTGGGTGGAGCCAATGTTACCCTCCACAGATATTCAGTTATGCACTTGCCTCTCAGAGTGCAGAAGTGTTAAATAAAACACTGAGGCTGGATGGAGAAGCTAGCTAGGCACTTCAGCCTGGCAGACTCTTGACTCTGCTTCCTGCCAAGTCATGATGTTGGCTAGTCTCTCTGGTCAGGTACTTCCATTGGCCATAATACAGAGCCACCACCTAGATTCACAAGCTGGTTGCTGTGAGCCTCACCAGCCTTATTTGTTTCTAACTGACCCTAGGTGGTATAGCTCTCCCATGTTCCTTGTTGGGTAAGACAGGAGTGGGCCACCTGCAAAACATCCCAGAATGCTGGGGAAGCAGAATGTCTGCTTCTAGTTATCTTTTCCCTCTGTTGAAACTGTAGGCTCAGGGAAAGCCTCTCTATGTGGCATTGTGCCAGCTTGTGGGAGGGAAGGCAGGGTCAAAATGAAACTCTTACTCTTACTCTTCTAATGCAACTTTCCTCAGTTCTGTGGTCCAGTGGATGTCTCGGCCTCACTCCCAAGTTTTGAGATATACACAATGATACTCTTTTCTATGGATGGTTGCTAATTGGACTTCTGTGATGGGGACTGGAGATGGAGAATTACTATTCTGCTATCTTGTTGACATTGCCTCTCAACTTTAACATATTAAGAATAGTTTTTTTAATTTCCCTGTCTGATGTTTTCAAAAGACTATCATATCTGAATCTGAATCTGTTCTTTTGTTTGTCTTTCAACAGTTTTCCCCCAACCCCTTTGCTTTTTGCTATGTCTTGTAGTTTGTTGTTGGAAGTTTGTCATTGTGTGTAGGATGGCAGAGACTGAAGTAAATTGTGTTTATGCCTGAAAATAGGCATGCTTCTTCTGCTAAGTCTTTATTGTGGGAATTGAGTTAATCTAGTTAGGAATTAATTTTAGTTTGGGTTTTGCTGTGGCGTATCTTCCAGTTCTTTTCAGTTTACTCTGTGCTTAGAGTGTGACCTGGACCCCATGAGGGTTTTCCTCACAGTTTATGTTCATCCTAAGCTTTAGTCTTTCCCAATGGTCCTGCATTCTTTTTGCATTTGCCCCTTCACTGGAGTTAAACTTCTGGCACTTGTTACTCTCTGCTTGCTGGGTGTGTAGCAAGGAGTGTGGGGCTCTTTTGTCATTGTCTATTCTCAGTCTTAGGCAGTTATACGTCCCTCTGTCTTGATGGTGGTCTTTCTTTATTATCTTTTTCCTTCTGAGTGTAGAACATAGTTAAAAATCTAGGTACAGGACCTTTACCTGCCTCTCCTCCAGAGTGTTTTTCTTTATTTTCCTTTACTCTAACCACAGTGGTTCTTTACCTGTGCCCTGAGGTTTGCTGCCAGTCTTCCAGATGATTAAGTCTTTTGTTCCATATGATAGAAGGATACAGTCAAGGATTCCTGCATTTTCTGCAACACAAAGAAAACCTTCTCTAGTTTCCTGCACTGACCTCAATCTTTTTTGTGTACACACTGTGAGGTCCATGGAATAGAATGTTCAAGTAGATGCAAACTCTCTTTATGTCTGAGGCTTTTGGGAGTTTTGTACTCTCATGGTAGTCTATACTTGGCTGAATAGATTAGTTTGGCAGCCTTTTCTTCACCCTATTCTCTGCACTGGATAAGCCAGCATCCTGTCACTCATGGAGATGGTTGGCTTTCCTTAGCCTGCTTATCCCAGATTTAACCTGGATTTGTCCTCAGACCAATTGTGTGCATCTCTTACATAGCACTTCATTTCATAATCACCATCTTTAGACTTAATTAATATACTTGCTAACTCGATATAAATTTCTGTATTTGTCCCTCTTTATGAATGTAAAAAATAAAAATTTAATTTCAAAATATTTGTTAAATAGCAAAACAAGATGGCAGTAAAGGCTATGATCCAATCATTAATTTATTTGATAAATATTTATATCATTAGGAAGCATTAAGTAGTGGTTGGAAGGGTGGTAATATTATGGAAGAGAATAAAACTAGTTTATTCTAAAATGACAGGATAGGTGTCATGTTGTTAGTGGTGACATTTGGGATGTGGTAAAATATGGGTAAATTTGGATATTTGCAGAAGAATATATTCCTTCACAAACAACCATAGGCTTAAGGAAGGCAGAAGACATCAAAGAAGGCAGGAATAGACATGGAGCATTTTGGTAACTCTGAATTAATCAACATGAATCACACTAGCTAGAATAGATTACTTATTTTAGAGAATGTAAGAAATTTGGTTGGAGAAATAAAAGGAGAAAAAATAGTGGAGGACACCAAAAATTTTGAAAGTCATGTTAGACCTTTTTCTATTGATAACGTGAAATCATGTAAAGCTTGTGATCAGAGGCAATGTCTAATGTGTATGAAAGCCATAGGAACGTGATGCTTAAAGTGGGAGGTTCAGATAAATGGAAAATATAAATAGACCCTTAAATGAAAGTTTTATCTGAGGCCTATTGCTGAGTGGGATGCTAGGCAACATGCAAACATTTTAAAAATAAGTTACCAAGAAACAGCTAGAAGAATTTCTCATCTTCCATTGTTTTGGGGGCATATAAAAACCCATATAATGTTTATAATCAAACATTTTTCACATTTTAAAATGTATAATGGTTACATTATGCTGATTATTAAATAAATGGACTATATTGTGGCACACGGAAAATTATTATAAAATAAAATGAACACTGAAATGAACTATAACAACGCAATCTTGTTTTTAAATTAATATATTTAGAGGGTACAAAAGCAGTTTTGTTACATGGATATATTGTATAGTGGTGAGGTCTGAGCTTTTAGTGTACCCACCATCTGAATAGTGTACATTGTATCCAATATGTAATTTTTCAACTCTCAGCTCCTCCTCCCCCCTCCCCCCCTTTTAAGTCTCCAATATCTGTTATTCCACTTTGTATGGCCATGCATAACCATAGTTTAACATGCACTTATAAGTGAGAACATGCAGTATTTGAATTTCCATTCCTGAGTGGCTTCATTTAGCATAATGGCCTTTAGTTTCAACCAAGTTGCTGCAAAAGACGTTATTTCATTCTTTTTATGGCTGAGTAGTATTTCACGGTATATGTTTATATATATCATTTTCTTTATCCACTTACCTGTTGGTGGACACTTAGGTTGATTCCATATCTTTGCTATTGTGAATTGTGCTGTAATCAACACACAAGTGCAGGTATCTTATTGATATAATGACTTCTTTTTCCTTGGATAGATACCTAGTAGTGGTATTGCTGTACTGAATGGTATATCTATTTTTACTTCTTTGAGAAATCTCCTGCTTGTTTTCCATAGCAGTTGTACTAATTTACATGCCTACCAACAGTGTATAAGATTTTACTTTTCACTGTCTCTGTACTAACATTTTTTTTTTTACTTTCGAATAATGGCCATTCTAAAATGGTATCTCATTAGGGTTTTAATTTACATTTCTCTGATAATTAGTGATGTTGCACACTTTTTCATATGCTTGTTGGCCACTTGTATATCTTCTTTTGAAAAATGTCTGTTTCCCACTTTTTAATGGGGTTATTTGGTTTTTTTCTTGCTGAGTTGCTTGAGATCCTCATAGATGCTGAATATTAGTCCTCTGTCACATGAATATTTTCTCCCATTCTGTAGGCTGTCTATTTACTTTGCTGATTATTTCTTTTGCTGTGTAGAGGCTTGTTAGTTTAATTAAGTCCCATTTGTTTATTTATGTTTTTGTTGCATTTGCTTTTGGGGTCTAAGTCATAAATTCCTTGCTTAAGCCAATGTCCAAAAGAGTTTTTCCTAGGTTTTCCTCTGGAATTTCTATGATTTCAGGCTTTACATTTACATCTTTAACCCATCCTGAACTAATTTTTATATGGTGAGAGATAGGGATCCAGTTTCATAATTCTACATATGGCTATCCAATTATCCCAGTACCATTTATTAAACAAGGCATTCTTTCCCAAATGTATGTCCTTGTATGGTTTATTAAAGATCAATTGCTTGTAGGCATATGGCTTTATTTCTGGGTTCTTTATTCTGTTCCATTGATCTATATGTCCATTTTTATACCACTATCATGTTGTTTGCGTTATGATAGTCATGTAGTATAATTTGAAATCAGATAATGTGATGCCTCCCATTTTGTTCTTTTTGCTTAGGCTTGCTTTGGCTATTCAGCGTCTTTTTTGATTCCATGTGAATTTTACAATTGTTTTATCTAATGTAGGCATTTAACAATATTGATTTCTCCAATCCATGAGCATGAGATGTTTATCCATTTGTTTGTGTCATCTATGATTTCTTTCACCAGTTATTTTGTAGATTTCTTTGTAGAGATCTTTTACCCCCTTGGTTAAATGTATTTCAAGGTATTTGATTTTTTTGCAGCTATTCTAAGTGAGATTGAGATCTTGATTTGGTTCTCAGCTTGGTGTATAGAAAAACTACTGATTTGCATACATTGATTTTGCAAACTGAGATTTTACTGAATTAATTTATCAAATCTAGGAGTCTTTTGGATGAGTCTTAAGAGGTTTCTAGGTATAAGATCACATCATCAGCAAACAGATATTTTTGACTTCCTGTTTTCCAATTTGGAGGCTTGTTATTTCTTCCTGTTGGCTGATGGCTCTGGCTAGTACTTCCGATATTATGTTGAATAGAAGTGGGGAAAGTAGGCATCCCTGTCTTGTTACAGTTCTCAGGGGGAATGCTTTCAACTATTTCCCATTTCGTATGATGTTGGCTGTGGGTTTGTCAGGTATGGCTTTTATATTTTGAGGTATGTTCCTTCTATGCCTAGTTTGTTGAGGATTTTTATCATGTAAGGATGCTTGATTTTATCAAATGTTTTTTCTGCATCCATTGAGATAGTCATATTTTTTTCTTTTTAATTCTTTTTATGTAGAGAATCACATTTATTGACTTGTATATATTGAACCATCCTTGTATCCCTGAAATAAGACTCACTTGCTGGTGGTGAGTTATCTTTTTGATGTGCTATTAAATTTGATTGCTAGTATTTTGTTGAGGATTGTTGCATCTATGTTAATTGGGGATATCAGTCTGTAGTTTTTTGTTGTTTTGGTTGCATCCTTTTCTGGCTTGATACCAGGATGATACTGGCCTTGTAGAATGAATTAGGGAGGATTCCCTACTTGTCAATCTTTTGGAAAAATTTCAGCAGGGTTGGTAGCAGTTCTTTGTACATCTGGTGGAATTTATCTGGGACTCCATCTGGCCCTGGGCTTTTTATTGTTGGGAGATATTTTTATTACTGATTTGATCTTACTGCTCATTATTGGTCTGTTCAGGATTTTTCTTCTTCCTGCTTCAATCATGGGACGTTGTATGTTTCCAAAAATTTATCCATTTCCTTTTTTAGTTTA
This sequence comes from Daubentonia madagascariensis, assembly GCA_023783475.1. NCBI lineage: Eukaryota > Metazoa > Chordata > Mammalia > Primates > Daubentoniidae > Daubentonia > Daubentonia madagascariensis. The sequence continues at coordinate 41,504,438 of JAKFHU010002080.1, read as the reverse complement.
TGGAGTAGAGATATTCACAGTAGTCTCAGATGATCTTTTGTATTTCTGTGGTATCATTTGTGATGTCTCCTTTTGCATTTCTGATTGACATTATTTGAATTTTCAGTCTTCTTTTCCTGGTTCATCTAGCTAGTGGTTTATCAATTTTGTTTATCTTTTCAAAGAACCAACTTTTCATTTCATTGATATTTTGTATTTTTTTTGTCTCAGTTTCATTTAGTCTTCTCTAATCTTTATTATTTCTTTTCCTCTGCTAGCTTTGGATTTGGTTTGTTCTTGTTTTTCTAGTTCCTTGAGGTGCAATATTAGGTTGTTATTTTCTGATCTTTCAATATTTTTGACATAGGCATTTAACACTGTAAACTTCCCTCTTAGCATTGCCTTTGTATGTCCCAGAGGTTTTGATGTGTTGTTATCACTGGTTTTGTTCATTTCAAAAAATTTTTAAATTTCCATCCTGATTTTATTATTGACCCAAAGATTATTAAGGAACAGGTTGTTTAATTTCCTTGCATTTGTACAGGTTTGAGAGTTCCTCTTGGAATTGATTTCTAGTGTTATTCCACTGTGGCCTGAGAAAATAGTTGATATGATTTCAGTTTTTTAAAAATTATTGAGACTTGTATAGTGGTCTAACATATGGTCTATCATGAAAAATGTTCCATGTGCTGTTGAGAAGAATGGATATGCTGCAGTTTCTGGGTAGAATATTCTGTAACTATCTGTAGGGACCATTTATTCTAGAGTTCTATTTAAGTCCAGTGTTTCTCTGTTGATCTTCTGCCTCAATGACTGGTTTAGCGCTGTTAATTGGGTGTTTAAGTTCCCAGTATTATTTTATGTTTTTTTATCCCTTTTCTTAGCTCTAGTAGCATTTGTTTTATGAATCTGGGTAAACCAGTGTTGGGTGCATTTTATAATGAGGACTGTTATATTTTCTTGTTGAATTGATCCCTTTCTCGTTAAAAAGAACTTGTCTTTTTAAAATTTTTATGCTGTTGTTGATTTAAAGTCTGTTTTATCTGATATCAGTATAGCTGCTCCTGGTTTCCATTTGCATGGAATATCTTTGCTACCCCTTCCCCTTTGGTCTAGAAAAGTCTTTATCAGTTAAGTGAGTCTTTTGAAGCCTGCATAGATTTGGGCTCTGTTTTTTTTTATCCATTCTGCCAATCCATATCTTTTTTGTGAGGCATTTAGTCTGTTTACATTCAAAGTTAATATTGATATGTGAGATTATGTTCCTGCCATAATATTAGTTGTTTCTAATTGCTTTGTATTCTCAATCGTGAAAATATTTTATAAGACGTGTGATTTTTATGGTTTCATGTATTTTTATGATTGCAAGTATCGACCTTTTGTTTCCATGTTTAGAACTTTCTTGAGCATTTCTTATAGGGCTGTTGTGGTGGTGACAAATTCTCTTAGCATTTGCTTATCTGGGAAAGACTTTCTCCCTCATTTATGAAGCTTAGTTTAACAGGATATAAAATTCACGTCTAACAGTTCATTTCAGTGAATATATTGAAATAGGACCTCAATTTATCTTGGATTGTAAGGTTTCTGCTGTGAAGTCTGCTATTAGCCTGAGATGCTTTCCTTTATAGGTAATTAGATGTTTTAGTCTTGCTATTTTAAATTTTTTCCCTTCATGTTGACTTTAGATAGTCTAATGACTATATGTCTTGGTGAAGTCCTTCATGCAATGGATCTCCTTGGTGTTCACTGAGCCTCTTGTTTTGGGATGTCTAAATCTCTTGCAAGACCAAGAAAGTTCTCTTGAGTTATTTCCTCAAATAGGTTTTCCACACATTTTACTTTTTCTTTTTCTCCCTCAGCAATACCTATGACTTGTATGTTTGGACACTTTATATAATTCCATAATTCTCATAGGTTTTGTTCATTTTTAAAAATTTATTTTCTTTATTTTTGCTTGACTGGGTTAATTTAAAAGACTTGGATTAAAGTTCTGAAATTTTTTCCTTTGGCTTGGTGTATCCTATTTTTGGGCTTTCAGTTGCATTTTGTAATTCCTTCAACGAGTCTTTTATTCTCAGAAGTTGTTGTTTTTAAAAGATATCTATCTCTTTAGTAAATTTTTCATTCATGTCCTGAATTATTTGTCTGGGTTTTTTGTTTGTTTGTTTGTTTTTGTTTTGATTTGTGTGTATGTGTGTGTGTGTTGGTTTTTCTCCTGGATCTCTTTGAGCTTCCTTACAATTCATATTTTGAATTCTTTATCTGTCATTTTGGAATTTTCATTTTGGTTTGGATCCATTGCTAGAGAACTAGTCTAATCCTTTAAGGGTGTCAAAACAGTCTGTTTTTTCATACTTTCAGAGTTCTCATACTGGTCCCTTCTCATCTGGAGAAGCTGTTACTTCTTATTTTTGAAATTACTTTGGTTTGAATGGGATGTTTTATTTTATAATTTTTTTCCCATTTGAGGTTGTGCCTGTAATGTATGTTGTGTTTTTTTTTTTTTTTTAGCTTCCATTTTGGGTACTTGCAGGGGGCCAAGGCTCTGTATGTTTTCCTTTGTCATGGACAACCTTTGTGTGCTGGCTTTAGTAGAGATGTACTGGGCTTCAGTTCTATCACCAGGCCAGTAGGTGGTGCTTACATGTAAGGGCAGGCTGCAGCAGGAGCTGAGGAGTGTGTATGTTGGTCTCAGTTTGCCCCTGTGGTCTGTGGCATGCCTGATGCCCTGTGTTCCCTGCTCAGCCTTGGAGCGGGGGCAAAGCTGGGTGGAGCTGGAGAGGCAAACTCACCCTCATACACCCCAAAGACAAACAGAAGTACCAGACCTGGCCGGGGTGGTGGAGGGGAGGGAGCTTGTGTTGAAATGCACTGAGATCTCCAGGGTGGGGAGAGGGGTGAGAGGGAGTGAGGGCACTGGCCGTCTCCAAGACCTGGGTAGGCAGACATGCGATCTGCTTCCCTATCCAGCCACTGTGCTGGGGCTAGTGATTTTCAGTTCCGATAGACACTCATTTTCCTCTATGCTGTAATGTAACTGAGGGCCATGGAAAACACCGGTCTTGCAACTCACCACTCAGAAGGCCTCCGGGGGAAACTTCTTCCCTCAGCCTGAAACAGACAACTTTGCAGCCAGTCTATATTCTGCTGCAGAAAGCTGTCACTGCTTGAAGGGAGAGGAGTGGGCTCCACCCTTCATACAAGCCCAGGCACTTTGGACACACCATCTGTGGGGGTGGAGTTGCTCCTAATCACCTTGGAATGGCCATCCCCCCCCACCCCCCCGCAAACCTGCAACAACCCCTCATGGGAGCAGTCTGAGCTGTGTTTTCTGCAGGGGCAAGGAGGTTGATGGAGAAGACCCTGTCTCCACATCTTTTCCTGGGCTCTGGTGCTGCCTGGTCCCTGGGGCAGAACTGTTCTCCCCTACGGAGCCCAGCATTGTGAGAGAGCAACTATCCTCTGTCCGCAAGTTGGGAACTCTCCGGTGGAGGAGGAGAGCACACACTTTGGTCTCCTTTGTCCCAGGGGGCACCCTGGCCCCCTGCACTCTCCCGTCCCCTGGGGGCAGCCTGTCCTGAGTGTTAGAATTCTGGGAATCCCGCAGTTCCCATGGGACCCACCTGCCCCCTGTGGTTGCTACAGACCTAGTGGGTGCTGGGGAATATTTGAGGGAGGTCCGATAATGTAGAGATAAAAGGGCTGAGAATCCCTCGGCAGGACAGAGGCCTATAATAGGTGCGCAACCAGTATGGCACCCACCGCCTCAGATTAGGTCTGGGTAGAGGGCGAGCTACACTGCTCAGGCGGGCAGGGGAAGTTCCCAAATCGTTGTTCACAGCAGTGCTTGGGCTGTCAAGGGAAAGGGGCTCTCTGACAGTTCAGAAGCCAGCAGTCGGCCATAGGCATGAGGGGAGCCAAAAGAAATACCCTCACCTACCATTTCCAGAGGACTTCAAATTCCTCGGGCGGGGGCGGCAGTGATCACTGCCAAACTCTTATTTCCTTCTTACTTTGTGCCCCAGCTTCTTTTTCCTGTGGGTTCTCTGGTAGGTTCTGGCATTCTTCACTCCACGTTCCACCTGGGCCATGCTTATTCACTTGCAACTTTAGTTCTTCTTTCTGAGGAAAACTGGCAACAAGCATCTCTAGTCAGCCATCTTGAAAATAAATCTTGAAAAGAAATGAAGAATTATAAAATAATTGTTTACATATTTATCAAAAAAGTAGTATCTTCACACTATATGAGAAAATAAAATAAAGCCAGAAAGTAGTTAGAAAAAATATGAATTATTTATATTTTTCAATTGTCATAGGTGTGACATGGTGATTATAGTAACAGTAACACACAATTGAATAAACAGCTAGTTTCAACAATATCTAGAACAATTCCTAATATGTACTAGAAGCTTAGTATATGTTTTTTGAATGTTGGAGGGATAATGAGGAAATCACAAAAAATTGAAAGATTTAAGTACATCAAAATTGAAGGCTATAATCATATCATACAGTAGAAAAATTAAAGGCCAAATTTTAAAAAATGGGAAACAATTTTATGAGTTAATATCATAAATAAATGACTGATAAATAAATTTATAACATTAAATCACTACAAAATAATTGTCATCACATTAAAAAAAGAATATAGGCTATGACAAATACTTTAATAAAGACAACAATTTATGTTCAATAAACATAAATTGAAAGTATTAGTGTACTAGTACTTTCACGGTTGCAATGGTGCAACTGTGAGAGACAAATTTTTACTTCTTATGTGGTCAAAGATATAAAAATTATTTTTCTTAATATTAATGAAGGTATGTGGAAAGTTAATATTCTTTAAAATTTGCAGTTGAAAGTATAAAATGGAATAACATTTTGTAGGGGAAACTTGGCAATTTGTATCAATCATCTTAAAATTTTTCAAATTGTATACTAAAATTTAATTTTTAAGAATTTAAATAAACAGTTCCTATACAAATATTTGGCCATAGAAAATGGTTTTTGGCAATAAAAATTGTGAAGTATGAACGACAATCTAAGAATCCAAAAAAAAGTATTGCTTAAATAAATTATGATACATCAGTGTGAAGAAAAACTATGCAGTATATGCATGTTGATGTAAACAATTATTTGATTACATGCATCCACACACAAGACTCTTAGATATTTCTACATAGAATCAAATTCAATTTAATCTATATTACCCATGTGTTTTAAAGAATCTCATAAAGCTAATAGTATTCTTTTTTATTTCCATAGATACAAGATCTGCTGCTATATGTTGGTCCAAGATTTTTTTTAATGTTGTCTTGGTTAAAGGTAAATAGAATAATGTAAAAAATAAATAATATTACAAAGAAAATTTGGATAATCATAATCACAATAAACTATTTTAAATACCTCTTCCAATATTTAATAGACAAAGCAAAGAGAAATAAAGCTATAGAATATTTAAGTGATGCCATTAACTAATAATGTTCCTTCTAGATTGTCATGTATAGTTTATAAACATGGATAAAGAGTAAACAAAATGTTAGGTGAAAAATGCAAATTTCAGAAAGATGTGTAGTATGATAAGAAGTTTTGCAATTCCTATACATATATACAACTATATATAATAAATGCATATAGAATATATGTGCTGTATTTAATATATTATGTGTATGTGTTCATACTTGTATAGTAAAACTATAAATCATGTTTTAGGATGATATACCCCAAATTTGGGATAGTTGTCATAACTAAGTAAGAAATAAAAGAAAAGGGATTAGGAACACTAGCAGAGCAGATTTAATATGTATCTGTAAAAATGTATTATAATATTATCATTTTAAATGATCAGAATTTAAGATGCAAATATGTTAAGAATTAACCAGATTGAATGTTAGGAACATGAATATTTGTTATATTATTCTCATTTATTTAGACTTGAAACTTTTCATAAGTTAAAGTAAACAATAGATCACTAAACATCCCCTTATCCTCTCATATTCTCCTTGTGTTCCAACAACCTACCTGTGTACCTTTGTTGTCACCTCTATGTTTTGTCATTATTGTGTTTTGTCTTTCAAGTTAGACTGAAAACACTCTGAGCTCAGAAATGATGTTAAAGAAGCTCTGTATCCTAAATGAGGTAACAAAAAGTTTCAGATAAACATAAAATAAGAATATTACTTTCTTAGAAGTCATTTTTTATATTGTCCAACTACTGAACTATAGCTCCTTAGACAACAGAAGAAAATAACTAATTAAATAAGACATCATCATAATAAAGAATTGAGATACATAAAAATACTTATTTGAGCCTAACACATTTTGCATACAATTGTTACACAGTGTTTTTAGAAGAGCAAGAAGAGTTTTAAACACAATCCTCTCTTGTAGTTCTGTAGAACAGATGCCAAACACTTGTACAAAAAGTGTAGAATGTAGTCTTTCTTGCAAACATTGCTATATGTTTTAGTAAAGTGTAGATATAAAAATATCTACAAATATTACATCTGTTTAGAAACAAAAAGCTAGATCATTTTGAGAGGTACCCTGGGAGGCCTGTTAAGTAGCTCTTACAGAGAGAATAAGGAAAAATGCAAGCTGAAGCCATCATGAGTAGGGCATTAATAGTTTCCTAAGGATAGGAAACATTTTGGGAAATGTGAACCATATGGAATAGAAATGTGGTATCAAGGACTATGAAACAGTTTCTTTCTCTGTTTACATTCTTTAATATTGCTTCCTCACGCAGCCAGGGAACTTCAGGGTATAAACTTTGTTTCCATAGTAGAGAGAAAAATTCTACTGATTAAAAGTAGTCAGTATTCCTCCAAGTATTAATTTTTTATTTCTCTTTGCTTATGGATTTTTGGCTCACCTCTCAAAGAATTTTAACGTTTTCTGACAATACCTTTTGTTACTTTCCTTTTAGAACTATCAAGCAAAACTCTTTCTACCTTTCTCTTTAATCACTTTTCTCTCTCACTCTGAGTTACGAGCTTCATTCTCTTCTGCCTGCTTCCCAGTGCTTTAATGATTGTAAATCAAAGGATATTAGCTGTTCAGGAACAAAACTTTAAATGAGATTTCATTCTTAAGGGAATTGTGATTTTTTTTTATTCAAACAATAAGCTTTTCAGAAATAACACAAATTAATTGTATGCACCCATTAGGAAGATTTCAGCTGTAAGTAAATGAAAACTCTTACGCAAATTGACTTAAACAGTATTTTTCTGATAAAGTATAAATTCAAAGATAGATTGAACTCTGGGTGTGATATGAAGCTACCTTGGAGATCCCAAGAATTTAGGTTCTTTCATATTCACTCAGTAAACATTAACTTCACCCTGGCTAGTTTCCCCATGGTTGCAAGAAATGTTTTGTTTACATTTACCTTGAAGAAGGTAGAGAAACCTCTCCCAGAAAAGTGTAAAATGGTATTTCCCTTCACTATGATTGGACCAGCTTAGGTCACATGCCCAAACCTGGGCCAGAAACAATCATCAGAGACAGGTGGACTTAGTGTAAAGCTATTGAAGTTTTAGGCCATCACTTGCATGAGCTTTTTCTAAGGCCTCGGGAGAGTTTCTTAACAATCTATTCACATGATCATATTTTCTTTCTTTCTTTTTGGTAAAATTTGCAAAATAAGTTATTTTAACCTCAATTGGTTAAAACCTCTGTGTCTTTGAACTTTAACTTACTTACCCTTTCGTACACTATCTTTCATTTCAGGTGATCAAGCAGCTTTGAGTATTTGGGGGAGGGTCTCTTACTAAGGAGAATTTTAATTGGGGGTTCACTCAGTTTTGGGTTAATGGGGCATATTTATGTGGCTTGCAGTCACTTTCACCTTTAGTTTGTATAGTTAACTTTTTGTTAGCCTTCTGGCTTACTGCACACTGTGCTTAGGTTGAATAATGATATGAAAGTATTATGTCTGGCATTGGAAGGATGTGAATAGGGGTGAAAAAAAGATTTGAAATGTAAAAAAGAAAGTAATCCATGGAATATTATTCCAACATCAGATGAGTAAAAATGTTAGTTGAGGATTCAGTTCTCATATATAATGTACTAAAATGGAAGATTATTCTTATTTAGAATACATTTCATATAGTAGACTATGCAAGTATTAACAAATTGTACATTTTTCCTTTTTCAGTGGGAATTACATGAAACAAAATTTATCAGAATTCTTCTATTTGTAGGATATAGGCCTATGGCAGAACTAAAAACAAGTGATTATCAATATTAAAAACAAAATTTGTTTTTAACTTTGCTGGATGAAAGACTGAAGTATCTTTCTATTCTCTGTATATGAATTGATACTATAAAACTACTTTAAGAAGTGATAATTAAGGGCTATGCATTTTGAAAAGGAAGGAAAATTTATTATAGAGATGAACTGTTCATTACAATTATATTATTTTTCTGGATTTTGTTGTATTTATGGTATTTTTAGCCAGCTTTAAAATTTTCTTAATTTGTTGTTATTTTCTTGTTTTCAATAAATATTTAATCATACCTATTTATAGTTAATATTATTTTTCTTAAAGAAAGCCCCCAAATTTTATAAGCTTCTGAGCCCAGAAAGCCTTGATCCATCTGACCAAGGGACTGTCATGCATAGCTTGTCTACATAGATCAATCAGGATTCTTCTTTGGAGACAAAAATAGGGTAGATTACTGGACATGATTTGCATTCTTCTAGGACAGGGGGAAATAGAGGTTGGGTAGCCTAGCAAGGTGTTTCAAGTCAGGATCAATGAAGTTACATAGATTAAAATAAAAGTTAATCTGAAATTTTAAAAAATATTAGTAAATTATATACAGAGGAGAATCATCTGTGTGTGTGCAACAGCAGAGCAGACCCTGTGGACTTCCTGGCTACCTTTATGGTTCTTTATTTTCTTGCAGATAAGCATATCATCAATGAGAAATGTGTGATACATATGTACGAATTTATAAAATAAAGAAAGGGAATCATTAAGTCAATAATCTAAGTGTTTTTATTTAAAAAGTATGAATATCAAGATAATTGATAGAGATATCTGTTTTCTCTGTCAGTCTTATCTCAACAGAAAACATATGGCTATTGCAGATAGAATAATTCTTGACGTGTTTATTGACTTAGACAAAAGTGTAGGTGTAGGGAGATCGAAAGGGCTACTGTAATAATCTGGAATAAGCAGCACCTAATCTGGTACCACCCTTAGGCCTAAGGGGATCAAGAAATAGCGTGGTCACTGGAGCCCAGAGGGAGAAAGTAGGATGCCTATGCCTTTTGGGTGACTGTTGGTTCAAGGATTAGCTAGTATGAGGTCATTTTGAAAACCGAGGGGGAAGCCAGGAATTACCCTGACCTCACTCCTGCTAGATTTCTCCACTGGTTGAACTCAACTGGAAGCCGAAGGTGTGAGAAATTGTGGATGTGATTCATACAGATCAAACTTCTGGGAAAGAAAGAAGAATGGATAACAGATATGGAGAAGCAAAATGGCACTAGATACTAATGAATAAATGATGCCAAAACAATGTAAATTTAACTATGTGTATGAAACAATAAGAGAATTTGAGGTGAAAAAAATAAATTTGTTGTATCCTTGAGTGACATGGATAATGGGTACTCATATACATTCAATGACCCATAGAACAAAGTTATTTTTCTGAGTTAGGCCACCTGCTCCTAAGAAATATCTATCATTATTCAGATTTCTCTCCCATTCATTATTTCTGATGTGATTTTTTTTCCACTGATACTTCCAACATTATACATAATTATATTTGAAGAGTCTACACAATTCATTTTACAATTGCACACATAACAAAACAGAAAATATAAGAAAATTCTTTTTGAAGAGAAAATGATAGTTCTGTTACTTCTTATAGCTTGCCTTTGCTCAGCTCCTTGAAGAGATAATAAAAGGAGTATACAATAATTTGAATTTGTAGAGTTATTATGAGTAATTTATAATTAAACTATTCCATTCACTTGTGCTATAAAATATAACACTTTTTTTGAGAAATTTTCAATATAAGTATTTGATTCTTTCCAAATGGAAAGCTCAATCTAGATCCCAAAGTGAGATTTCACATTCCCCCCAGAGAAATCGCCACTGAGCTTAATTTCACTTTATCCAAGAAGAATTTAGGGGTTGTAGATTATAAAATAAGTGAGATTCAGGCTAAACACTCAGGCTTATATATAAAGACTGTATGTATATCTATATATCTATATCTATATCTATCTATACCATAGGTGTAGTCACACATCTGAGAGAATGAGAGGGACCGCTTTCCATATTCCCTCATGAGTACTCACTGGAAGAGAGTTTTTTCGAAAGAAATAAAAATAACTTTGTTACTTTATTTATTAATTATTACTGGATTGCTTTTTCATATAGCTCTTTTCCCCACCATTATTTCAAAGGGATTAAATTGTTTTAAGTATATTTCGTCTTCAGGCTTGAAAAAACTGTAGCAAACAAATTCAGCCAGTGTGAGAAATTTCCTTTCCTAGCTTTGTCACAAAAATATACGTAAAAGCTAAATTTTAGGTGGATGTGAGGAGAGATACTTGAACTTCCCTTATGGCCTTATATAAATAAGTTCCCTCACTTTGTGTCACAGCAGAGCCTGGGATCACATGACACCTTGTTTTTATGATTTCTGGAAGATTTGCCATTATTGAAATGGAAGTTTACCTCTCTGCCTCCATTCTAATTCTTTACCTTTTCCCTTCCCTCTCTACTTTTTATTAACAAATATTTTATTTATTAACAAATATTCACTAAGCACTGACCCAGGAATGGCTCTGGTGATATGACTGTGACAAGATACAGATGATCTCTTACTTCAAAGCATTTCTATGTAGTGAGGATATGGACAGGTAAAGAGGCAGTATAAAGAAACATGACAAATGCTGTGGTACAAAGAGCTCAGGGTGCTAGAAGAACAAATAGTGGGCTCCTGACCTAGATTTGACTTCCTGGAAGAAGTGATATCCCAGCTGAGGTGTGACTGATCAGCAACAATAAGTAAGAATTATCCAGAAAGAGCCTAACAGATTAGGGAGGGTATTCCAGGCAGGGATCTGTATGATCAAGAGCAGAGGGGTAGGGAAGGAAAGAGTACATGGACTAGTTTAATGATATCTTTAATTTCCTCATTTCATTTTAAAATATCAAAGACAGCTTATTTGATTATTCTGTTTCCTGGCAACAGGATGTGCTGCAACCATTGAAATCCGTTTCAGGGTCTTTAAAGCATTTTTTTTTTTTTTTTCAGTCTAAGAGTGTGCCTTTACAAACCTTCATCTATAATAAACCAATTTTATACCTTTGGGTAACTGATCATAGTTTGCCATTTTATAATGCTTAACATTGTTCAAGAAGTTAGGATAAAAGTATCAATTATTAAGTTGGTTCTCATCTGAATGTTGATACTACTATCACTCTTTGTCTTTGCTTTAAGCAGGAATTGAATGACATCTTCAAGTTTCAGCATCTTTTAGATTTCGTGTTGCTACCATAACAAACATGGGCTGTAATAAAGCAGCTGGATTTAAGTGAAAACTGTTCCCCAAGGAAAAGACATGTTCAAATGGCGTGTCCTTTTCTCCAGCCATGTGGTTATGTAGACAACCTAAAGGTTGGATAGCAGAGAATGTGTCTACACATAAAGAGACACATTTTTACAGTGACAACTGGGATGTTGTCTGTGAGATATTCCACTGCACGTGCTAACAATGTTTTCCTAAAAGTGATCATGCATTTTGATTATGCACTTTTACAATTCTTTAAAATTATAAAGTCAATTACCAACAATTATTAAGTGCTTTCTGCATGTCAGGCATGAAATCATCTAATTTAATTGTCAAAAACCCTATATAATTATAATTGTCATTTTATATATGAGAAAACTGGGACCCAAGAGGGTGAGTAGCTCGCCTAAAAACACAAAGCTAGGTGTAAATACAAGCATTCTGACTCTAAGATCTATACTTTTAACCATGCACTATATTGCCTCTCAGAGTAGAAACAGAGTAAAGTAAGTGATTCTGATGACAATCAAAATTGCAATCATGATTCAGATGAAAAATTTTTAGATTATGATGACTGAGAGTTGCTTATATGAAACTAAGCCTGATGAATAATTAAAACACTAATCTGCCTTCTCTATGTGTATTAGTATCATTTAATTGGAAACTGTCATTGTATCTTTTAAACTTTGTATCTTTTTTTACACTAAGCATTTAGTCATCTTTGAAAATTTTAGTCTTTTATTTTTCTCTGTTAATGGAGCTTTGGGCATAGGTGACTCCACCTTTAAAGTACTCAGGAAGCTTGAGTGGCATCTAAATATAACCTTCTGGTAAATGATTTTCTGGAATCCATTTATAGAATCAATTTAGAGCTGTGCACACGATAATTTTGAAGTGTTTTCATTCCTGGAAAATGATAATTTTATTTTGGATATTTATGCATGAAATACTTTATGATTGTATGGTTGCATTAGTAGATGGGCTGCTTCCATCTTTCCAACATTAATCACACATAAAGATGCCTATCATCATGGCTTTCTTATTATTCAATATTTATTATGATTATTGCCATTGATTCTATTAATGAAGCAGCATTCTATTTTTATAAAATTTTTGAAACCCATTCAGAAAAATTAAGTTTAAAATATACGTGAGTAAAATTTACAAATACTTTTAAGTATTCCATTTTCTAGAGCAATATATATTTACTGAGACTTAATTGTGAATATTGCATTAGATGGTTTGTATGTAATTAGAGCAAGGAAAATTAGTTCAGGCAAAAGGAGAAATTTGACTTTATTATTCTCATATCTCATTTTTCACAGCTTTAGATTGCCCCATCTGAAGCCCATCATTGAGCTCATGCTGATTTTTGGATTTCAGCACTGCATCTAAGGTTTACTCTCCTGTTTTTCTTAAGAGAATTTCTTCCCTTCTGCTCCATATTGAAATTTACTTTTTCTCTGTCCTATTCCCCACACATTAGTGTTTATAGTAGAATATTTTTGAATAATACAAATTGCTAATGGTTTAATGAAATATGTGTCCCTATACATTGTATGGTAGCTCTGCAATTTAACACAGGGCTCTTGGAAATTGGAAAACTTTAATTTATAAGAACAAATATTTAAATATGCTATATTGGCTAATATAAGAAGTATGGCATAAAAGTTTTGACTCCAGGTGTTTCTATAGTATTCTTCTTATATAGATATTCATTTATGATTATATGATTATCCCTGATAGAGAATATCATATAATCAAGAGCTTTCAGGACCATGTCAAGCGGGGTTGCAACAAGGTTGAGGGGGTGACACTTGGCTTGGGCACAAAATTTAAGGAAACGCCAAAATACTCAGTAATCAAGATAAAACACATTTCAACACAATTTTTTTAAAAAAATCATTATTAATGCAAGAATATCCATGATGAACAACATATCAAACTTTTAAATAAATACAGCATCACTATTACTGACTTTTTTTATTGCCTCAGGCTCCATATAGCATTGATGTCAAGCACCCACTAGACAGACTTACTACTCCTAATGTGCAAATATTTAAGTACTCATTATCAGTTAAAAACAAAAAACCTAACATGCGAAATGATTTAACTTTTTTCACAGGCTATTGTACAATTAAAAACAGGATGAATAAGTCTAGAGATCTAATGTACAGCACGATGACTATAATTAATAATATTAAATTGTATACTGGAAATTTGCTAAGAGAGTAGATATTTGTTGCTTTCACCAAAATAAGTAAATAGTAAGTAAGTATGTGAGGACATGGATATGTTGGTTTGTAGTAATCATTTCACTGTATACCTGTATGTATTTCAAAACTTCATGCTGTAAATATACACAATTTGTATTACAAATAAATAGATTAATTAGTTAAAAACAAACAAATAAAATGAAAACACTATAGTGCTTTTCAGATCGAAATGGCAGATTAAGCACAAGCATTCACCTCCTAGGACTGTGATACCACAATGAAATGGAGCAGATCAATTAGAACAGAACAGTGTAGGAGGATTATCGGAAGTGCTTTTTTGGAAGTAGAAGGCTGATGGATATGTGTGACAAGTGTTGAAATAAGTTGGGGGAAGAAGATACAAGGGTGCTATAGAGGATCCCAGAAACCAGAAATTGGATTCTGAGTAGGCTGGGGGGAGGAGAGAGGCCAAAACTCTACATACTGTATATGGAACAACTTTTGCTGTTTTCCAACCCAACTATGCTAACCCTGTTCCCACACATGTGTGTAGTACAGGGCAGCCAGGCATTTATTCCAAGGCCCAAAAATCCAGGGTACTTCCCCAAAGAAATCAATTTCAGTTTACACGAAGTACTTCTAAATTCTGGCATTGGCAGGGTCCCAAAGCCTGATGATGACTTATTTGCTCATCAATGGGAAGCTGTTCTTCAACCAATTCTGCTTTTGAGACAGACCTTCCAGTTGTAAAGAACCCAGATTCTGGGGCCAGAGTAGCAGGGGTTCATTGGGCTTATGAGAGTGATAACACATTTAAAATTCTAAAAAATTTTCAATGATAAGTGCTCAATAAAATTAATTGCTGCTGTTGTTATAAATTTCCATTCAGGAATTAATTACTATTAAAAGGGAAATAACCCTAATTGTGTAAGCATAGAGGAAGCAAGCTACCTTTCAACAAACTTGTTCTGGAAAGGGTCAGATAGTAAATAGTTTTGGCTTTGTGGGTGATAAGTCCTCTGTTGCAATTATTCAACTCTTTCTATGGCATAAGAGAAGTCATAAGCAATACAGAACTGAGTGGACATACCTTTGTACAAATATGTCTTTATTATGAAAACAGACAGATTAGCCACCAGATTTAGACCTTGGGCTGTAATTAGATGACTCCTTTTGTATAATAAATGAATTGAATTTTTAAGTACAAAAGTACAACAGAAGATCACTAGGCACAGGAGGTATGCAGGACGTGGTGAAGAACCCACCCAGATACTCCTCCTCCCGTGCAGGATTTGTGTCTCCAGCAGCTAGGAGGGCTGTGGGCGGATAGACTTCAGGTGTCTGTCTCCTCAGCATCCACCTCTGTTGCAGAGAGTGTCTTGCCTAGTTATCAAATGATTTCTCTACATCATAGTTTTTCCTCCATTGTTTTCTTAATATGTGGAAGAACATTGACTTTTAAAATAATAAATAACATTGAACATCTAAATTGAATCTTATTTGGTTGTCATATATGGTATTTTGTATACACTGCTGATTTAATTATTTTAAATTTTATTTTTAATTTTTTTTTTATTTCAATAGATTTAGGGGGTAAAGTAGAGTTTTTGTTACATGGATATATAGTGGTGAAGTCTGAACTTTTAGTGTACCCATGATTTAGTTTGCTAATTTTTTTTAATTTAGGATTTTCATATCTATATTCAGAAGAAGAGTATATTATTTCCATTTCACCTCATTTTCTGTTAGGATTTTGTATTGTTTGGAACTTATTGATTTCTATTCTGCTCTTATCAATTTTATTATTATTATTATTTAGTTAATTCTTATCTCCTTGCATGCCTGGTTGTTTTTGTTTGAATGTCATTGTTTGTGGAAACTTTTAGAGAAGTATTTAAAGCACTGGATAATATTCATATAATCTTCTTCCAGAGGAGAAATACACTTTATTTTATGGAGGCAGTAAAAGTACTGCCAGATAACTTTAATCTAACCATGGACTGAGCTTCTTTAAATGTGGGGTTTGGTTTTTCTGAGAACTGGTATAATTCTGTTTTATTCTTACTCCTAATGTGTAGCCTTTTCAAAAGTCTGGTCTGTTCACCAGAACCCCACTTTATGGTTGGACTTTGATTTCTGATTTCCATCCTATCACTCCCATAATATTGCTGAAATGTCAATACTACTAATGTTCAATTTCATACCCTCTCAGCAGCAACTTTAGAATCGTTAATTCCTTGCAAAGAAAAGTAGCACTAAATATCATGCTCACTTCTATGGACATCATTTCCTTCTGAGATTTTGGCCCCTCGAGTCTTCACATTGTTGGTAGCTTTCTGACAGCTTCAAAAAATACTTTTAACATTTTTCCAGTATCTTTAATGTTCACTGTAGGTGGTTTATTTTGAAACAAGTTTGTCCTCCATTTTTGAAAATGAAAATCCTGAGTTTTTACATTCAGTGTAATTAAATTGAAAAATAATTTCTTTAGCAATTTGGTGCTAATTTCAGCTTTAATTAAAAAATCTTTCCTTATTTAAAGATCAGTGTAATTTCTTCACGTATTTTCAGCTACAGTTTTAAAATATTGAAGGGTCAATCTATTTGTAATTATTTTTCATTATCAGTGTAAGGTAAAGATCCAAACTTATTTTCTTCTAAAGTAAAAACTGGTAGTGTAAGTACCATAATGTACTAGTCCACCTTTTCTACACTGATCCACAATTCTATCTCAATACATATCAAACTAACATGTAAATTATTCAGATTTCACAAACTACTCTTTATTCTCTTGCTCTGTTTTTCTGTGCCAGTACAACAGTCTGTTAATTATATAAATTAAGGTGGAATATTTACGGTATGCTCATATCATTAAGGGAATCACTCAATAGAAAGGAAAATTTGATGATTCAGGAGAACACTTAAAGAATAATACGTTTGGACAGGGGACAGGACATGGATTCAGTGCCCATTTTAACAGAATGAAAGGCTGTATATGTGGATACAGATACAGATTGATTTGGCAGTGAATATATGGAAGGTTCTATTTTCTTAGTAAAATTAAAAGGAAGATATCAGATGTGAGGATAGCCAAAGAGGTATAAATATTTGAGCAGACAGAAGAAGATATGAAGTAATAGTGTGGATAGTGGGGCTGGGTGGGTTTACGACAATGTAGTAGACCTCCTTATCTCTCAAGGTTCATTTAAAGTTAGTGTCATGACTTTGGAGGGAGATTAGTGGGCGAGCATAGCTGTTGGTTTTCTTAAGCCACTGTCTGATGCTCAGTTGTAGTATAGGTGGAAACTTGGAGTCAACAAGGGATGTGGTGGAAACAAAGATGATATAAAAGAGAGAAAGCCAGTAGATGGGAACAGGAGTAAGCAGTGCTCTGAGAAGGTTTCTTGGAATAAAGAGAGATGTTACAAAACAGTCTGACTTAAAAGGTGCATAAATATGAGAATATGATAAACACAAGCTAATCTTTTGTCCACAGATGCACAGCAAATACAAAAAGTAATTAGAAATTCCAAGAAAAATAAAATCCAACGCAAAGCCAAAAGCAAAAGAACCTAGTTAAGAAAACCATGTTCTAAATATGCAGCAAATTAAAGTGTTTCCTGATTTCAAGCAAGTGATAGAATGATACAAATGAGCGTGTCAGTAATCTTGATTCTAGGAATATCTCAAAATATTCAGTGTTTTGATACTGGGATACTATCATATCATCTGACTTTTCAGTAAACAATAGCTACATGGTTTTACTTATATGTTCTTGTTTATGTTTTCAATTTTAAAAATCAAGAGGAAAAACAGAAGTCTTTATTGTGATTTCCTATTTGAATACACATACTATCTTAATATCAAAGTGATCATTGAATAGAGAGGCTCAGGGTCGGAGGGAGGAAGAAAAGGCTGTGTCAAGGTTCTGAATGAAGAACCTTTATCAGTGAATAGAAAGGTATTATTTAGTGTTAAAAATGTAACCAGTAGTATATATAGATGCCATATAGTGGTGTGCTAGAGCTGGCTTGTATTGGATCATTAGAATGAATTGCTAATTTTCAGGGATTTCTTGAGTAGATCCTCTGGTACTTTGAAATTGGCCATTCACACCAAAGAAATTGGTAAATGCTGTAAATTGAGGCCTTTTTCCTCTTCATTGAACCCACCGTTAAACATTTACCAGCACATCACTGATTATAGTCATGGAACCATTGTAGATGAGGAAGCAAGTGAATTAGATTTTTTGAAGTAAGCTAAATCGCTCACTTTCAATTCTTATGAAGGAACAATTAGATATTGTTTGAAATTGATAAATCGAGAAATAGATCCTTAAGCTGTTAGCTGACAGTAAAAAAAAATAAAAACAGAAATTTTTTTAAAAAGTTGATTCAGGAAACTATAATTGGGGTTAGGAAGATTGGGATGAGAGAGTAATTTTTCATTAAGACCTTTTCTGTTCTGTATGTTTACTAACTACACTACAATGGAATTTCTCTGATAAGTTTAAATACATTTATTATATAATAAAATGTGTAGATATAGATATGTAGGAATATAAATTACATTTAGAGCTATTTCCCTAGGTATAAGAAGCACTGCAGTGAAAAACGCCAGTGGCTGCCTGCGAGCACGGACCGCTCACTCCGAAAACAGCATTGCGAATGACAGAGAAACAACGCCGAACGCCCAGCCCAAGAAAACAGGTACAAAATTCTCGCAAAGATCGGAGGGTGCACGGAGCACAATAGAGCCCAGAGCACGGGAAGGACATGCTCACCAGGTCGGCGCAGCGCGACTGGCCCCCCAAGCGGTTACGCGCCTCCCCATACACGCAGTCAGGGACAAGCCGAGAGTTGGGGCAAAGCGGTTGCGCGAGGCAGCAGACCCTTTGGAAAGAAAGCAATTGCCAGAGCCAAACACAACTCTCAGCTGCAATATACAGAGACTTCTGAGGGCTGGGCCGAGCGGAGGTACAGCTTCCCGGGACTGTGCGCGGGAACCCGCAGGCCAGCACTCCGCCACTAGACGTCAGCGGGACTGGGCCCAGGAGTTTAACAGAGAGTGGGACACGCCCTTAGAGGCTGCTAGCAATTGCCGCTGCGGCCAGCGGAGAAAAACTGCGCTACCGGCGTGATCGGAGCCCGGCTGTGCGCCAGGCTGGCCGCAGCCGCCATCTTTAAAGCCGCCCGCGTGGAGCTGTGAGCCGCATCTCTAGCTCCACCCGCCCGGGGCTCTTCTGCTGGGGCGAGACAGGCTTTGCCTCTGGTGGCCAGGGACAGCTGTATCTGTTGGTTCCAGGTGGGACAAGATCCCGGAACTGTATTGGCCGGACCTTTGGGTATTGGAAACAGTTTGCAGCTCATCCATCTGGTCCTGCTACCCTGGCTCTGGCCTCCGACAAGTCCGCTACATGCTGGTCCTAGGGCCCACCCTTCAGGTCCCAGCCCTCCTGTACCCCAGAGATCGGTCATTTTGAAGGTTGCTGGCTACAGTGACTCATTTGGTATAACTGCTGGTTCTCATGACAACCAAATACCTCAAGAGCCACAGGCTGAACCAGAGCACCTCCCCATAACCCTGCCCACTTCATTAGGGAATTTTGCGCCATCCAAGAGCACTTCCAGTGGCCACTATTGCCCCCTCCCCATGGGAACATCCCCCCAGTGGAGACTGCTGGGGATAGAGAAGGCCACCTGCCTCACCTTGGGGTCTAGTGGTGGAAAAGGGGTGCACAATTGGAGATCCCCTTATCAACCAGTATCATGCGGAGACGCACATCAGAAGGGCAGACACATGTGGCTAGATAAGCAACCTCTGAGCTGTGTAGAATTTCCTCAATCCAGCTCACACTGCAGAAAAAAGAAATTGTGTTTCTACCTGCACCTCAGGAGGAGCAGGGTCAAAGTAACCCCTAGGAGCTACAAGGTCCCTCCCAAAGCACGGGGCTTTCGCATACCCCAACTGAGGGATCAGAGTCTGCCACGGACATAACAGAATACCTAGCTAATAGGGAGCTGTGGATTCATATCCTCAAGTACAGTTCACTAGCTTAGAGCCCAAGCTGGGAGGTCATTCTCACCACACTCCACTGGGAAGAGGAGAAGAAAAAAGTCCAGAGATAACTCAAGATCCACCAAACTTGCTAAAATACACTTAAGGCAATACAGGCCACTACTTCTCTCCCTGGCTTTGCCAAGGAATGAAAATCTTGGGCTTGGAGATAGGGCCATAAACTAGACCTAACACCCCCAGCTCTCGACCAAGAGGCCAGATGAAAAAAATGAGCAAAAGAACTCAGGGAACATGAAAAATCAGAGTGAAAACTCACCCCCAAAAGAAACCATCAGTTCCTCAGCAATGGATACCAACTAAAATGAAATGGATAGAATGACAGAAGAGGAATTTTGTTTATGGATTATAAGAAAGCTCAATGAAATTCAAGAGAAAATTGAATCCCAGCACAAAGAAACCACAAGAAAAATGCAAGAAATGAATGAAAAATTCTCCAAAGAAATAGAAATATTATGGAAAAATCAAATAGAAATCCTAGAAATGAAAGAAGCATTCAAGGATCTACAAAACACAGTCGAAAGCCTTAAGAATAGGCTGGACCACACAGAGGAAAGAATTTCAGAGCTAGAAGACAACTCCTATGTGCTAAATAAATCAGTTGAAGAGAAAGAACATAAAAACAAGAGGCAGGAAAAAAGCATACAAGTAATGTGGGATTATGTAAAGAGGCCAAACATAAGGATCATAGGCATCCCTGAGGGAGAGGAAGAAAATTCGCGTGGACTGGAAAACCTATTTGAAGGAATAATAGAGGAAAATTTCCATGGCTTAGCCAGAAATCTCGATATCCAAGTACAAGAAGCACACAGGACTCCTGGGAGACTCAATGTGAAAAGGCATTCACCATGCCACATAATTATTAGACTGACCAAAGTAAACACAAAAGAGGCACTCCTCAGAGCTGTAAGACGAAAAGAGCAGGTAACCTACAAAGGGAAACCTATCAGATTAACTGCAGATTTCTCAACTGAAACCCTACAAGCCAGAAGGGAATGGGGAGCCATCATCAGTCTCCTAAAACAAAACAAAGGCCAACCCAGAATTCTGTATCCTGCCAAACTAAGCTTCATATATGAGGGAGAAATAAAGACGTTTCCAGATAAGCAATCACTGATAGAATTTGCGAAATCCAGACCGGCCTTGCAAGAAGTGCTTAGACCTGCATTGTACACTAATCAGCACAACAGACAGCCACCTATGTAAAACTATGCAAAAGCTGAAACCCCGGAAACCAGATTCCACAATGACGCAAGAGGTAAAACAAAAGACACCACCCAATAGAATAATCAGAAATTTACCCCAAATATCAATTCTCTCAATAAATGTAAATGGCTTGAATTGCCCATTGAAGAGACATAGGCTGGCTGAATGGATTAAAAAATACAAGCCAAGTATCTGTTGTCTTCAGGAAACACACCTTACGCACAAAGATGCATTCAGATTCAAGGTGAAAGGAAGGAATACAATTTTCCAGGCTAATGGAAACCAAAAGAAATCCAGAGTAGCCATCCTTATTTCAGATGATATAAACTTTAAAGCAATAAAAGTAAAGAAGGACAAAAATGGACACTATATAGTGGTGAAGGGAAAAATCCCACAAGAGGATTCAACAATCCTAAACATTTATGCACCCAACACAGGAGCACCCAGGTACATAAAGCAAATACTGCTTGATCTAGACAACATAATAAACAGCAATGCCATAATAGCAGGGGACTTCAACACCCCACTGATGCAACTGGACAGATCCTCCAAACAAAAAATAAACAAAGAAACAAAGGACCTAACCAGGACTCTAGAACATTTGGGCCTAACAGATATCTACAGAACACTCCACCCAAATAACACTGAATATAAATTCTTTTCATCAGCTCATGGAACTTTCTCTAAAATTGACCACATCCTAGGCCACAAAACAGATCTAAACAAATTCAAAAAAATAGAAATCATACCATGTACCTTTTCAGATCCTAGCAGAATAAAATTAGAAATCAATTCCAACAGAAACTCACATGTTCATCCAAAAACTGGGAAACTTAACAATCTGTTGCTGAACGACTATTGGGTCAAGGAGGAGATTCAAATGGAAATCAAAAGATTCTTCGAACTAAACGATAATGGGGACACAAGTTATCTAAATCTGTGGGATACAGCAAAAGCAGTCCTGAGAGGAAAACTTATCCCCTTAAATGCCCACATCCAAAAGACAGAAAGGTCACAAATCAGTACACCAAGGAATCCTCTTAAGGAAATGGAAAAGGAAGAGCAAAGCAATCCTAAAGCCAGCAGAAGAAAAGAAATAACCAAGATCAGAGCAGAATTAAATGAAATTGAGAACCAAAGAACAATACAGAAGATTAATAAAACGAAAAGTTGGTTCTTTGTAAAGATAAACAAAATAGACAGGCCACTTGCCAGGTTGACCAGAAGCAGAAAGGAAAGGACTCTAATAAACTCAATTAGAAATGAAAAAGGAGAGGTCACAACTGATACCATAGAAATACAAAACATCATCTTTGAATACTACAAAAATCTCTATGCCCACAAACACGAAAACGTGGAGGAAATAGACAAATTCTTAGAAACATACTACCTCCCTAGGCTCAACCAGGAAGAAACAGAATTTCTAAACAGACCAATATCAAGCACTGAAATTGAAGCAGTAATAAAAAATCTTCCCACGAAAAAAAGTCCTGGACCAGATGGGTTCACACCTGAATTCTACCAAGCCTACAAAGAAGAACTGGTGCCTCTACTGCAGAAATTATTTGAAAATATCCAGAAGGATGGAATCCTCCCAAACTCATTCTACAAAGCCAATATCACCTTGATACCAAAGCCAGGAAAGGACACAACAAGAAAAGAAAACTACAGACCAATATCCTTTATGAATAGAGATGCAAAAATTCTCAATAAAATCCTTGCAAACCAAATTCAAATGTACATCAAAAAAATAATTCATCACGATCAGGTGGGCTTCATTCCCGAGACGCAGGGATGGTTCAACATACGCAAATCTATAAGTGTAATTCACCATATATATAAAAGCAAGAACAAAGATTATATGATCCTTTCAATAAATGCAGAAAAGGCTTTTGACAAAATCCAGCATCCTTTTATGATAAGAATTCTTAACAATATAGGCATAGATGGCTCATACCTCGAAACTATTAAAGCCATATATGATAAACCCACAGCCAATATCATACTGAATGGGGAAAAATTGAAGGCATTCCCCCTTTAAGCAGGAACTAGACAAAGGTGCCCACTATCTCCACTTCTTTTCAACATAGTGCTGGAAGTTCTGGCCAGAGCAATCAGACAAGACAGAGGAATCAGGGGCGTCCAGATGGGGGCAGAAGAGGTCAAACTTTCACTATTCGCAGACGATATGATATTATACATAGAAAACCCCAAAGATTCAACCAAGAGATTAATGGAATTGATAAATGAATTCAGCAAAGTCTCAGGATACAAAATTAATACACACAAATCCATAGCATTCATATATGCTAATAACAATCAAGCCGAGAAACAAATTAAAGATGCTATACCTTTCACAATAGCACCAAAGAAAATTAAATATTTAGGAAATATCTAACTAAGGAGGTCAAAGACCTATATAGAGAGAATTACAAAACACTGAGAAAAGAAACAGCAGAGGATGTAAATAGATGGAAAACCCAACAATGCTCTTGGATAGGCAGAGTCAACATAGTAAAAATGGCTTTGCTACTTAAATTGATTTACAGAATCAATGCGGTCCCTATCAAAATACCGACTTCTTTTTTTGCCGATGTAGAAAAATAATTCTACGCTTCATGTGGAACCAGAGAAGACCCCGTCTAGCCAAAGCAATCTTAGGCAAAAAGAACAAATTGGGAGGCATCTATCTACCAGACCTCAAACTATACTACAAGGCTATTGTAACCCAAAACTGCATAGTATTGGCACAAGAACAGAGACATAGACCAACGGAACAGGACTGAGAATCCAAATATAAAACCAACCTCATACAGTCACCTGATCTTTGACAAATTCCAGAAAAACATACACTGGGGAAAAGATTCCCTATTCAACAAATGGTGCTGGGAAAACTGGATGGCCATATGTAGAAGACTGAAACTGGACCCACACCTCTCACCTCTCACAAAAATCAACTCACGATGGATAGCAGATCTAAACCTAAGACACTAAACCATAAGAATTCTCGAAGAAAACGTTGGAAAAACTCTTATGGACATTGACCTAGGCAAAGAATTTATGAAGAAGACCCCCAAAGCAATCACAGCAGCAACAAAAATAAATACATGGGACCTGATCAAATTGAAAAGCTTCTGCACAGCCAAGGAAACTATCACTAGAGTGAACAGACAACCTACAGAGTGGGAGAAAATATTTGCATGCTACACCTCTGATAAAGGGCTGATAACCAGAATCTATACAGAACTTAGGAAAATCAACAAGAAAAAATCAAACAACCCTATTAAAAAATGGGCAAAGGACATGAACAGAAACCTTTCAAAAGAAGACAGAATAATGTCCAGCAAACATATAAAAAATTGCTCAACTTCTCTAATCATCAGGGAAATGCAAACCAAAACCACAATGAGATATCACTTAACTCCAGTGAGATTGGCTCATATCAAAAAATCCCCAAACAACAAATGTTGGCGGGGATGTGGACAGACAAGAACACTCATACACTGCTGGTGGGACTGCAAATTAGTACAACCTCTATGGAAAGTAACATGGAGATACCAAAAGAATACTTTTACCAAAAGATACTTTTAATTCCAAAGAATTAAAAGTAGAATTACCATTTGACCCAGCAATCTCACTACTGGGTATTTACCCAAAGGAAAAAAAGACATTTTATAATAAAGACATCTGCTCACAAATGTTTATAGCAGTACAATTCACAATTGCAAAGATGTGGAAACAACCCAGGTGCCCATCAATACATGAGTGGATTAATAAAATGTGGTGTACGTATACCATGGAGTATTACTCAGCAATAAAAAGCAAGAGTGAATTAACACATCTGGTATTATCCTGGTTGGAGCTAGAGCCCATTCTTCAAAGCGAAGTGTCACAGTAATGGAAAAACAAGCACCACTGGTACTCACCATCAAATTGGTACTAACTGATCAACACTTACATCACACAGGGCAATAATATTCATCAGGGGTCGGGCAGGCGGGAGGTGGGTGGAGGGGATGGGAAGAACTCTCACTGAATGGATGTGGGGAGCACAGTTTGGGGGATGACCACGATTGTAGATCTGACACGGGCAGTTCATGGGCAATATATATAGCCAAAGTGTTGTACCCCCATAATATTCTGAAATAAAAAAAAAGAAGCATTGCAGTGCATCTGATTTTATTTTCCCATTATTACTGCCAGTCATAATTTAGACATCAAAATTGAGAACGGATTATAAATATAAAATATAATTACAAATGATGCATATCTTCACCATTATCTAAATAATTTCAGTGGGTTAAGTGCTTTCAATCAGCCAGATAACCACTAATCAGACATAAGCATGATGTTCTTAATATTCTTTGGTGGATTCTAATCACCTCTGTTCCCTGTGGATGTCCAATTTGTCTTCCTAAATGCAGAAGGTGAGCTGTTGTTGAAATGCTGCTGCCTTGATGTAAGCAGAACAAAACACATAGGGCAAGGAAATTACAATCTTTCTACAGATATGTTTCTTTAGAGGGAGAACTATATCTTGAAGTTCCAGCTGAAATTTAGTTTAAAAGAGTATAAGAAATTGACTGTATTTTTCTTCTGTCCACTCTGGATCATTGTCTTATTGTTTCCTTCACAAATTACATGGCCTCTTCCCCTTATTATTATTTTTATCAAGGCAAGATTGTAGAACCTGCTTCTTCTAGGGCACTTTTCAGGAAAAAAATTCATTTGCATGTGTTTCTCATTTTCCGGTTGATTTCTCATGCAAGTTTCAGTGTGAACTTGAGACCACAGCAGAGTTTTAGAGATAAATTCTTGCTAGGGAAACAAAGAATTTGGTTTAGATATGAGTCATGATGTGTCAAAATCATATGAAAAAGGGGAAAAACATGTTTTGGGGGTGTCGTTCACAGAAAAAGTTGTAATGTGCAATCCATTTTTCTTGTGAATGTGACTTAGAAGAAATGTTCATACTTGAAAAAGGAAAAATTGTAGGGAATATTTTAAGTTGACTTAAAACTTTACCTTTACAAGGAAGAAAACATTTATACTTACACATACATTGTTGAAAATTTGAAAATTACCTGCTTCCCTAAAAGGAAATAACAATGTGTTAGCTTACTTTTCAAATATGTGTCACAAGAAAATAATTTACTAAACAGAAATCTGTCATATTCACTAGAAAAATTAGGTTTTATATTTGGTTGTCAAAATAAATAAGTGCAACTGTAAGGCAAGATTAATTTTATCTTGCCTTGGTGTATAATAACACAGCTAAAATTTATAGGCTAGGCCTTTGGTGGAGGCATTATCTACCAATTTTCGGAGTTTAAAATACAATTGTGTTATTGAATCAGAGAATATTAAAGATATGGAAGCTTCTTAATCATAATTTAATCACTTTCCTCCAATTTAGGTGTAATAAAATTGCCATAAACATACAATTGCAATGTGTGATAAGTTTTGCATTGTGGTTCTATAGCAGCAGAGGAGGGGAGCAGCTAACATAGGCTGAAGTGATGTAGTAAAAAATTCTCAAATGTGCTGGTTCTTGCAGTCATCCAAGTAAAGAATGAAGGAAATACAATCCAGGTAGAAGAAAAAGTACATGAATAGTTATTGAGGTGAAAGAGTTTGTACCACTTATTTATCTAATAACAGAAATCCAAAAGCCAACTTTCTTTAGCAATGAATCCATTTGTCATGTCACTTGATGGGAGGTCAAAAAATATAGTGGCCTCCAGTTGTGAATTGGTCTCTGGCTCTATTCCTTGATTATTCTCTTAGCTTTACATGTTGATTTCTTGAATCAATGATCAAGATGACTACCAAGAGTAGCTGGACAGCATGTGTCTATGTTTAAATCTAATTTAAAAATAAAATGCTACTTCTCACACAATATTGGAATGTAAATCCTTCAGATTGATTAGATTGATTGGGCCAATTTAAGCCACTTACCCAAATCTGAACGTATCACATTTGCCAGGAAAGTGTTGTGGGTTAATTGACTTTAGCTTGGGTTCCATTGCCATTGGCAAGAGGTTTGGGATTACCATGACTGATCAAGAAATATGTGTCTCCTTGAATCTTGCAGTGGGGTTAGTTTCCCATGAACCTTAGAGGTTTAATGGAAAAGAGTGGATACCTTGGTACTGCTGGTACTTTTGGAAGTTTCTACACCTATGCACTGAACTTCTTATTCCCCTTACTCTGTTTTATTTTTTTCTTGTATCACTATTTATGAAACCTTATATATTATTTTATTTTTGTATTCTTTTTTTGTCTTTCCACAATAAAATGTAAACTCCATAACAGTAGAAATTCTTGTCATTTTTTTCAATTAATAAATCCCTAGTTGACAGTCAATAAATATAACTTGAATAAAGGAAAAAACAAATGCAAATAGAAGGGAAAAGTCTAGGGTTTCTTTCACAACATGTATGTCTGTGTGGATTTTGTAACCTCCAAAGACTTAGGAATTTAAAAGGAAGGATATTTTGTGGGCAAAGATGATATATTCAAGGTTGGGCATGTTAAGAGTATCAAGTGTCTCAGTTTCTTGGAACTGAGGGATTTCCTAGAATGTAGGAATTTCAGTGATAAAACTGGGGTAGTCCCTGGAAAACCAGGAAGATTGGTGACCCTAATATTGAGGTGCCTGAGAGTAGTATGTCCAGAGTCAATAGGTTACTGGGTTGCAGAGTTTAGAAGGAAGATCTGGACTACAGGTATGTATTTGTTGATTCATCAACATTTAAGTATTATGTGATTTTATATGGGTAGATGAGTTTTCTCAAGATTATGTAGATGTGAAAGAGACAATTACATTTCTGTCAGATTTCCAGGGTGTAGGCTTAAAGGCTTGCTGTGTATTTTCTTTTTCAGAGGAGATGTGTGTTCGTTCTACAAGAATGGTCTAAAGGTTCCATAGGTGTGGCTCGGTCCTTGGTTTAAGGGTAAAAGTTAATCAAGGGTGTTTGGATATTCTATCCTTTCAAGATCAGTTAACTGAGAAAGATTCCAGGCACGTGTCTCAGTATGAAAGAGGAATAAAATATCATGGAGGGAGTATTGTAGGACCTAACAGAATCAGATAATAAGCAGATTTCTTTTTTGGAAAGGTAAACAAAAGTTCTTCATCCTCTTCAAGATGAAGAAGACCTAGGTTGCATTTATTTCAAAACTCACAGTAAACCATGTGAAAAAGTATTGTTTTCTCTGCATTGCTTGTAGCAGAGCTGATTATAACTCAGGTTTGCAAATGATAAAATAATTTAGTATTAGAGAATGAGATATTGGGGTTAATGAAATGCCAGTGGATATATGGATATCAAGTACTTCTCATGAAATATAGTATGGACCATTGGGAAGCATTAGTATAAACTGCTATATTTCTGAAATTTTGCCCTTGTCTACCTTTAAATATTTCTGAGAGTTACCTGATAAATCTTGTATTTGTTTTCTATAATCCTGTTAGACGTTGTACCCTCTTTAAATATGTCAGATTTGGCCTTTTTCAGGTATACATATTTTCTCCCAGTTTTAGTACTAGAGTTTTGGGGTTTTCTTTCTACCAAGAGAATTTATGAGAGTTGCAAGAACAACTTGAAAACCTCAATGACATTTCTTTCAGAGCCATGGAAGGAATAGGGAATGAAGCACAACCTCTCATTAGAGAAACACTGTTATTCTGATCTGAGCTGTCAAACTTGGCAGCTGCTAGCTACAGGTGGTTACTGAGCACTAGAAGAGCAGCTAATTCAAATTGAAATGGGATCTTGGTATAAAACACACACTGGATTTTGAAGACTTAGTATGAAACAATGAATATAAAATACTTCAATAGTAGTTTTATTTTATAAATTAATCATTTAAATACATGCAATAAATTTGTTATTTAATGACAGATATATTGTAAAAATATTTGTGAAATATGATAAAATATTGAAATAATATTTTGCATTGATGTATTAAATAAAACTGAATATTAAAATGAACTTCACCTGGGTTATTTTGCTTTTTTAACGTGACCACTAGAAGACATAAAAAATATATATGGCTTACATTTGTGGCTCACATTTAATTTCTTTTGGATGACATTGTCATACACTTTACTTCTTAACCTCTCTCCAATTGCAAATGCATTTTATATTCATTGTTTCATACTAAGTCTTCAAAATCCAGTGTGTGTTTTATACCAAGATCCCATTTCAATTTGAATTAGCTGCTCTTCTAGTGATCAGTAACCACCTGTAGCTAGCAGCTGCCAAGTTGGACAGCTCAGATCAGAATAACAGTGTTTCTCTAATGAGAGGTTGTGCTTCACTCCCTATGAGAGAACACATTGTGTGTGTGTTTGTGTGTGCATGTATGTGTGTGCTGATGGGGTGGTTAGAGTTGTTAACAAGTAAGTAATCATGTTGTTTCCCTCATTCATCTCAAGCTTTTGTCTGACTCAAAATTTGAAACCCTAAACACCAAAGATATATTATGAAAACAGATTTTTACATTTTATACACATAAAACAAATATTAAATGGGGAGCTTTATGGACTCGGGTTGCTGTTTCAACTTTAAACAGAGAAAATGTTTTGTAGATATATAGGTTAAATCTTGGAATATTACCCCCCATCTTTATATAGCAGTCTCTTAAGAAGATAACGTAATTTAAAACATGAATTACAGATATTACAGGTATTATTTTATGATAGCTTTCAACTGTTGATACCTTTTATAGCATAAGATTCTGAACCCTGAGATTCCTTAAAAATATATTTTACAGTGTTCACGTTTAGCAATGTGATATTTGCTAAATTTTATATGTAATTCTAAATTGGTAAATATAAATGAAGATTTTCTTCAATTTTATGATGATAATAAATAGTCACATTGATTTTTTAATGAAAGGAGTCATTTGAAAATGCTTGTTAAATGCTAATTGTGTGCCAAGTACTTTTCTAATTTGGATTCTCACAAAAAATCTGTGAATTGGTTACTATAATTACTCCTTTTTATAGATCAGGCAATGGATATACATAGAGGTTAACTAACTTAAACAAGGTCACCCAGCTAGTCAAAGGGTAAATATGGGATTCACCTCTGGCAGTTTGGTTCCAAAGTCTCAACCTAGATCGTGATATAGTGTCTCTCTTAATGATGAGATTTTAATCATATTTCATATTTAAACTATGTTAACTTATTAATAAAATATAGTCCACTGTAATTAAGTTAAACTATATATATATATATATATGTATTTTAACAAAACAGCCTAACATTTATTGAGCACTAACCATGTGGCAGACACAGTAGTAAGCACTTTGTTTTTACCATCTTGTTAAATCTTACAGCAATCTCTATGGAAATTGAGATCCCCGTTTTAAGGATGAGGAAATTGAGGACTCCAGAGGTTGAGAGCACAGCTTGGCCCCAAGCCCTGATCATGCCTGATGCCAAAGTGCTGCTGTTTACTACTACACAATGGGAGACAAGTTGCAAGATAAAACCTTGGATCCTTGGAGACAATCAAAATACAGTGGTTAAAAAGTGCAGGTAAAATTAAGACGTAAGGAATTTTTATGTGTTTTTTCCCACAAAATGTATGTCTTAAGTTTGTTTTTTGAGCTTGTAACATTATCATGGAACTTTTTCTTATAGCCAATGGGAAGGTTGATCTGAAAGAGGTGATAGATGGAGTAAAAACTACTACAGGCAAGTGAGAAATTATAAATATAAAATTTTAGTATTTATAATAATTGCATTTTACCATTGTCCCTCAATTGCCATATTAGTTATGGCATTTACCTCCTCATTTATTAAACGTTTAAAACCAAAAAAAAAAAAAAAGTTAGAGTGGTTTTGTGAAGCTAAAATATAGGACCGGCTGCAAAATATAATGGGAAGTAAAGAAAGGACAAACCACTGGGTATCGGAGCAGAGAATTAAATGGAGAAAATGAGTGCAGAGATGTAAGAGGAGATAAGCTACTTTAAAAAAAATTGCTTCTTTCATTGAACTATGTAGGTGGGGGAAAACAAGAGCCCAAACACAAATCAGATGGTAAAGATACGCAAATATAGGTAAAACTCTCAGATATCACAGTATCTATATTTTAAATTCCCTCATTATAGAATATCTTTTTATCTGACAACAGTTTGACATGTTCACATTTGTTTTAACTAGAAGATCACCTTCACTGCATTATCGAATAGAAACTGCTTTTGATTCTTTGAAATCTGTGCCCTGAGGCTTTAAAGCAGGTTTTCAGAACAAATAGGGATCATTGTACTCTTGTTACTATTTGCTAACTTCCTGTGGGTTTCACTGAAAGGTTGGGCTAAGGCAAATTACCCATAATATCCTTATTCCAGAAAAAGATTCAGTTCATTTGGCAATTAGTGAGACAGGGACTTCCAAAGTTACGTAGCGGCAGCAGTAAAGATATTCAGCGACTGTCCAGTGTAAGAGGTTGTGAAACCACAGGATCAGATCTCTTCACATCACCCTGTTTGTGTGTGGGCTTTAGGACATTGTGAGTGAACTAAATGTTCTCTGTAGTGTGCAGTGCAAACTTGGATTAAGAGCAGTGGGAAGCAAGTGTGTGCTGCTACATGTTTTACCTTTACTGAAAAATTAATAATGGCAGAGAAATAAAACAAATGCTATTTTACAAGGTCCTCTTTGGGATTAGATGCTGTGTGTTGTAACATGGTATTCTCACAGTGACTCTATAAAGTAGGTATTATTGCCATTTTTACATTTGGTGAAACTAAGCCTCAGGGAGATTATATAACTTGCCAAATATCACACAACAAATAACTTACGGGGATCAAATGACAGTTTTTTTAAATTTCAAATCCCAACTGTTGCAGAGCAGAGGTTCCCCAGAAGGGTGAAGTTTTACAGAACTGGAGATTGTCATACATATATTCTTTAGTCTTTAGCCCCCAACATTTGATATATTTTCTGAAAAAAACAAGGAATAAAAGAGGTAGTGGAATTGGCAGACTTAGCATGTGAGGAGGTTTTGTTGTGTGTGGCTTTGGGCTTCCTTATGTGGACAAAAAAACAGTGATAGTGGCAGCTTGTTAAGACTGATCATAGGCCACGTGTTTTTAAAAAAATTGATACATAATATTTGTACATATTTATGTGATACATATGATATTTTGATACATGCATACAATGTGTAATGATCAAATCAGGGTATCTAGAACATGCATCACCTGGGTTTTTATAGTTATGAGATATAAGATGTCCATCTGATATGAAATCTTGGTGGGTAGAAAGAAGCAGTAGCCCTGTGGATGATGTAATATGGACTCCATCTCCTGAGGGGCCCAAGAGCAACTCCAGGAAGACAAAGGAGTAATGACTAGGCCCAATGGGCTAAGAAAATGTAAAGCTGGAAATATTATAAAGTCTTCTTCCCCAGTTCTGATATTTCCTTTCTTGTTTAAGCAGCCTTATTTATATAACACATAGTCTTTCTTCATACATTTGTTCAGTCCACCTCTGGAGGGAGGCTGGGTGGAGTGATTTATCAGAATGTTATATTTGGGACGAATAACTGGGTGTGTCTGGCTCAAATTCAGTCTTCTCTCCTCTTTGGGTATCTACCTGCTCACAGAGAGCATGTCTCCATTTCTCTCCAGTATAAGTTCTCCCCGTATGTCAGGGAGGCTCGCCCAAGTCCAGCACTGTTATAATTTGGTAGATATGTCTGATTAATTCTAGGATTCAGTTAACATACCTATTTGTCTTATTTCTTAATTTATTCAAACATTTAGTGGAATTGGAGGATGTTATTTATTTGGCCATCTTTAGGATCACAGAGAGAGTGGGCAAAGAAGAGACTTGATAACTGATTTAAATCATTGTTTTCTGAACTATGTTCCATGCAGCATCTCTGTTTTAGCAGATACTTTTTTGAGATGTTTCTCAGAAAAGTTGTTCTGTACTCAAATGTACTTGCAAAACATTGAGCTAAACAAAGATGAACAAGAGAGTTGTTTTGTTTTGTTTTTCCTACCATAGGATTTCTCAAAGTCTTTGATATGCCAATGTGTATTGTGAATCTCTGAAAAAAGTACTAAAATATATGGAGTTTTAAAAATTTATTTGCTTTCTCAAAAATCACTTTTTTATTTTTACATAGATCATTTTTACACCCTTAGGGTTTTAAAAAGATACTGACATACAATTATTTGAACACTTGACTATAAAATTTTATTTATATTCAAATGAAACTTCTTCAGTTACCTTGAAACAATCATACCAACTTTCAATCCCTTACTCCAAAGAACTTTTTTAAACTTATAGGTATACAGAATAACTGTGATTCCTAATGGGCACTATGATTATATCAAAAATACAGAGTAATATTTTCTGCATTAATGAAAACACTAAAAAACAGATTTTTAGAAACTGTATATTAAGTTTGTAAAATATGATGAAGACTTGGTTAATGAACTACCCAGTACATTTAATCTCACATGTCACAAAACTCCAAATGAGAAAATGCACACTACATTTAACCTCATGAGCTAAAAAACTCCAAATGAGTTTCTGTGCATTGGCAATGACATGAGGAAAAAATGCTTTGTTGTGTATTTGCTAACTGTGGGAGGTTACTTCTTGTTTCATAATGAAGGTTGTTGATGTAGTCTTTCCTCCTTTGCTTTGAATTTTCTTAAAAAAAAAGTCAACTCAAGAAGTTAGAAAAAGCAAACTTTGGGTAAACCTAAAAAAAGCAACAAAAAGAATAATGATAATTATAGAAATGAATGTAATAGAAAAAAATCATCAAATAGATAAGATCATCACATGCAAAAGTTGATTTTTTTAAAAGACTAATAAAATAAACAAATTGAGTTCAATATTAATGAAGAGAAACTAGAAGTCACAAACAGCTAATAAAGAGGAAAAAGGAAAGTAAAACAACATGTAAATAAAACCTAAAATTACAAGTAAACACAATAAACAACTTTGTGTCATGAAGTTTGAAAGCTTAGATGAAAAGATTAATTTCTTTGAAAGTATAATCTAAAAATACTGCTTTGAAAAAATTTTAAAATGGATAAGATATACACGAGTTGTTAAAAATTTCCCCACCCAAATTCAGACACAATTGTTTTTATAGACAATCTCATATCAAGGAAGATATGAGCTCTAACTTTTTAAACTCTCTGCAGAATGAAGTAGAAGATTTACAACCTTATTTACTGAATGTAGTATAATTTTGAAACAAGAAAGAGATTAAGTGGTAAAATGAAAATTACAGGCTAATATCACTCCAGATATAATGCAAAAATCCTATAAACATATTGACAAAAGGAATTCAGAAATAATTTTTTTAAAAAGACTAGGTCTAATTGTAAGCAATAAAAATCCATTAATAAATACCATGAAAGGAGAAAACTTCAGATAATTAATTTTACTGCAGTAATTTAATAGTGCAGGAAAACCATCGATGATATTAAAACCCCATTTGCAAAGCTTTTTGTAAACTAGGAATAGGGCTTAACATTTTTAATTTGTCAAATTAAATCTTTATTCTCTCTCCCTGCCCTCTCTCTGTTTCTGTGCTATCTCTATGACACATTCAACATCATACTTAGTGATGAAATGTTAGAAACAATTCATTTAATTTTGTAACATGTCAGAAATTCTTGTTTATATCACTTTTATTACCATTGTACCAGAGGCAGTCAGTGAAATAAATCAAGACAAATAAATAAAATATGTGACTAAAATAGAAAAAAAAACTTAGGTAAACAATTGAAGAGGATATATTGCCACACTTTACTACCTGATAAAGAAATTCAAAAAGTTTGATGGATAAAAGATTCATATTTAAAAATCTATTATATTCATTAAATTAAGAATAAATTGTTAGATTATGAAGTTTTTAAAAAACAAAATTCATACTAGCTAAAATATATTATCTAGAAATAATTAGTGTAAAAGTAAATAAAACTTTTGAGTGGTAAAAATAAAAATCTAAATTTGTTTCTATACAATTAACCAACTTCCTTGTACCTTTTATTGGAGTCATCCATTTCTCGACTGCCTTATAATGTTACTTTTCATACATCCCAATGAGACTGTTGTAGGTCCTAAAAAACACCAAACTATATAAAATTACCAAACTATATAAATGAAAAGAGACCAAAGCTAAGATGCTTCAGTAATAGAAAATAGCTGTTCTCTCTCAAAGTAATTCATAAGTTCAACATAATTATAACAAAAACCCAATAAGATTTTTTAAGACTCTTAAAATATAGGTTCTAAAATGCATGGGGAAGAGAAATGGCCAAGAAATATCAAAGTGATATTGAAAAAGGATAATGATTAATAATTTATACTGCCAGGTGTCAAGACTTACCACAAAACTATAGTCATTTTATTATCATTATAGTTGCACACTAATTAATAGTAAAACAATTGAATCCAATAGATAAACCAAGACTAGACTCATATATAGATAGCAGTCTGGTAAATAAAACAGGTAGCATTATCTGGCAATAAAAGATTTTTCGAAGAAGACATAAAAGCAGTTTGTTGTTCATATGAAAACAAATATATATGTAATTATGTATGTAATTCATAAATTGCAGGTAATAATTCTAAATAATAAGACACTTAAATTGAGAGTTCTAAGCTTTTTAGAAAAAAAATAAGAAAACATCATTTTGATATTAGATTATGGAAGGATTTCTTATATAAGATGCCTAAAATACTAACTATACGAAATACATTGATAGTCTTCATTACATCAAAATTCAAAATTTCTGTAGCACAGAAATATCATAGGGAAAAGAATTTAGACATGGATTAAAAGAAGACCTGTGAATCAAAATTTGTAATATATAAAGAACACAAATCAGTAGATGAATATTTCAATTGAAAAGTAGGCTAAAGTTATAAACATATAATTCATAAAAGACAAAACCTAAATGTCTAATAAATACATAGATTTGCAACCTCACCAGCAGAGCAACACATTAAAACATATTAAAGTAACATTTACATACTATTACAAAGAAAAACAATTAAAAAATGGGCAAAGGACTTGAACAGACATGTCTCCAAAGATATACAGATGACCAATGAGCACATGGAAATATGCTTTACTTCTCTAATTATTAGGGAAATACAAATCAAAACTATAATGAGATACCATTTTGTATCCATTAGGATGGCTATTATAAAATGAAATCAAAATAGCAAATGCTGGCAAGATGCGAAAAAATTGGAACCCTTGTGCATTGCTGGTGGGAATGTAAAATGGTGCAGCCAACATGGAAAACAGTATCATAGCTCCTAAAAAAATTAAACATAGAATTACTATATGATTTAGCAATTCCATTTCTGTGTATATATCTAAAAGAAGTAAAACCAGGGATTCAAACAGATTATTTGCATGTCAATGTTCATAACAACATTGCCCATACTAGAAACAATCCAAATGTTCATTGGCTAAGGCATGAATGGATATGAAAAATGTGGTCTATACATACAATAAAATGTATTCAGTCTTAAAAAGGAATGAAATCCTGACACATGCTAAAATGTGGATGAACTTTGAAAATATTATGCTAAGTGAAGTAAGGCCAGACACAAAAAGATAAATATTGTATTATTACACTTATATGAGGTACCTAGAGAAGTCAAATTCATAGAGGCAGGAAGTAAAATGGTGGTTGCCAATACCTGGAGGGAGGGGGGAAATGGGGAGTTATTGCTTAATGGTTGCATAGTTTTACTTCAGGAAGATGAGAACATTTTGAATATGGATGGTTGTGATGGATGTACAACATTGTGAATGTTCTTAATGTCATTGAATTGTACACAAAAATGCAAATTTTATGTTATTTATATTTTACCACCTACACATACAAAATAACATTTGTATAGCACACTTCATGCACATCAAAATAGGAGAAAATAAAGTTTTCTGTTACTAATTATTGGAGAGAATATGTAGTAACAGGAAGTTAAACTATTTTGAATGAATTTATAAATTGATATACCATTTCGAAGAGGGATTTTTGAAGGTCCCAGTAAAGTTGAAGATGAGCATAACAATTACCCAGGAATTCCTTTTCTTTTTTGTCATCCCAGAGTTCATCTGTGCTATGGTTTGAATATTTGTCCCCTCCAATGGTCATGTTGAAATTTAATCCTCAGTGTGGTAGTATTAAGAGGTGGGGCCTTTAAGAAGAGTTTGGATCATAGATCATTCATGGATTAATGGATAAACAGGTTAATGGATTAATCAATTATCATAGGAGCGGAACTGATGGCTTTATAAGAAGAGGAAGAGAGCTGAGCTGGCACACTAGCATGCTTAGCTCCCTTGCTCTGTGATGTTCTGTGCCATCTTGGGACTCTACAGAGTCTCCACCAGCAATAAACCTCTCACCAGATGCTGCCCCTCAACCTTGGACTTCTCAGCCCCCATAATTGTGAGAAATAAAATATTCTAAAATAAATTACTCAATTTCAGGTATTCTCTTATAAGCAACAGAAAATAGAATAAGACAGTCAATGTGGTAGTAGGAGGTGGTGCTTTTAAGAGGTGATTAGCTTATTAAGACAGATTAATGTCTCTCTCAGAGAGACTGGGTTAGTCCTCACAAGACCAGATTAATTCTTACCAGAGTGGGTTGTGATACAGAAAGGATGCCTCTCATGTCATAAATCTGCTTCCCCTTCCTCTTTTCTGCCATGTTATGGTGCAGCAGGAGGCCGTCAGCTGACACCTACAAGATGTGGCTGCCCGATCCTGCACTTTCCAGCCACCAGAGTCATGAGCCAAATAAACTGCTTTTCTTTATTAATTACTCAGTCTTAGGTAGGTATTCTGTTATAACAATAAAAAATGGACTTAGATACTCACATATGCAATAAAAGCAAAACTCACACAGAATTGATACACATCAACTTCAGAATAATGGTGATTTCTGGAGAAGGAGCGTGTAGGATGGAAGTGGAACTTTCAGTGACTATGTAAGTTTTAAAACATTTTAAGAGATCTGATTACTTTTAAAAGGACTTTAAAAGAGATTTTTAAAGAGATCTGTGCTTTTTTATGGCACCATGAGCAATTTTTATCCACCTGTTTTTAGTTTGTAAAATGATCTGGAAAGCATCACTTTATCACACATGAAGAAAAACATATAGTGTTATTTCCTTTACCTTATCACCATTGGCAGAACACAACTGTGGAGTAAGTTATTTTCCCAGAAGTTTAAACCAATCAAACTCCATAGGCTCTTCAAAACTCTTTCTAGCCAGAATTGAACAAGGTGACATTTGTAATTGTGAAACATAAAATATCTAAGTAGTCTAACTTGAGGTCAATTCATTGATTTTAAGTGTCCTTGAGATAATAGTTGAATCAGTATAGATAGCAACCTTTGATTTTGTAATACCCTTTTTTCCTATAATCTAGGTTCCATAATGCAATAGTTTAAAGATTTTACACACAATATAAGTTCCAAATAATAAACTTGAGTGCAGAAGCATATGCTCATTTGTGGACCACTTCAGTCTGTGTTGCCTGAATATGCTTCATAATGGGAGGAATGTCCATTTCCTATGAGTCATGATCTCAATTAAATGCTCACATCAACTGGGTGAAGTTTATTTCCATTTTACAGTTAAGGAACAATGAGTCTAATAATGCCTAAGTAACTTTCTTGAATGTGCACAGGCAGACTTTTTAAAAGGCTCATAAATTGTAGAAAAGAGTTAAACTCACATTTTTCTGACTCTAAATTCTGGGCTAGTTCCACTATGTCTTACTAAAACTAAAACACACTGATTTTAGTTTATGGTGTCTTAAAGTGGATATTAAGCTGTTTGGAAGGATCATTATGGGGAACAATTAATGAGTGGCAAAATACATTCTAACTTATGCTGGAGGGTTTGCCATAGTTTGTGGCTGCTTTATCTCCTGCTCATTGCTTTTTGTGAATTTATTTTAGTTTTACATTTTTTATTATGAATGTTACCTTTGATTGACAGATTATATGCATATATGGAGTACAATGAGATGTTTTGATAAATGTATACAATGTAGAATGATTAAATCAGGCTAATTAACATATCCATCACTTCCCTTACCTATAATTTTTGTGGTGAGACATTTGAAATTTACTTAGTTGAAATATAGAATACATAATTATATTATTAATTGTATATTATATTATTTTGAAATATACATTATTATTCACTATAGTCACCCTGCAGTGCAAGAGATCTCAAAACTTGTTCCTGCTGTCTCGTTTAAACTTTGTACACATTGATTAACAACTCCCCATTCCCTCCCTCCCCCCATTGCCTCAGTCTCTGGTAACCATCATTCTACTCTCTACTTCTATGAATTCAACTTTTTTAGATTCCAAATATAAGTGAGATCATGTGATATTTATCTTTCTGTGCCTGGCTTATTTGACTTAGCGTAATGTCCTCCAGATTTATCCATTGCTGACAACATAATCATACGTATAGAAAACCATAAAGACACCACCAAAAAAACTGTTAGAACTAATAAACAAATTCAATAAAGTTACAGGATACAAAATCAACATAGAAAAATCAGTAGCATTTCTATATACTAATATCAATATTTCCAAAAAGGAAATTAGGAAAACAATCCCATTTATTATAGTAAAAACAAAAAATTAAATACTTAGAAGTAAATTTAACCAAGGAGTTGAAAGACTACTGAAAACTATTAATAAAAAACACTGATGAAAGAAACTGATGAAAACACAAATAAATGGAATGATATCCTGTGTTCATGGATTGGAATAATTAATATTGTGAAAATATCCATATTACAGGAAGTGATCTACAGACTCAATGCAATCCCTATCAAAATTCCAATGTCATTTTTCAAAAAAATAGAAAAAAAATCCTAAAATTTGTATGGAACCACAAAAGACCCTAAATAGCTTGAGCAAAAAGAGCAAAGATGAAAGCATCCCACTTCCCAATTTCAAAATATATTATAAAGTGATTGTCATCAAAACAGCATGGTACTGGCACAAAAAACAGACACATTGGCCAATGTAACAGGCTAGAAAGCCCAGAAATAAATCCACATATTTATAGTCAATTAATTTTAGGCAAAAGTGCCAAGAACACACAGTGGAGAAAGTAAAAGAAACCATTAACAAAGTGAAGAGACAACACACAGAATGAGAGAAAATATCTGCAAACTAT
Organism: Daubentonia madagascariensis; assembly: GCA_023783475.1. Lineage (NCBI taxonomy): Eukaryota > Metazoa > Chordata > Mammalia > Primates > Daubentoniidae > Daubentonia > Daubentonia madagascariensis. The sequence continues at coordinate 41,464,191 of JAKFHU010002080.1, read as the reverse complement.
ATATCTGATAAGGGGTTAATATCCAAAATATACAAGGAATTCTAACAACTCAATAGCAAGAAAACAAATAACCTGATTAAAAAATGGGCAAAGTACCTGGAAAGATATTTCTCAAAAGAGGACTTACAAATGGCCAGCAGGTACATGAAAAAATGCTCAGCATCACTAATCATTAGAGAAACACAAATTAAAACCACAAAGAGATACCACCTCACACCTGTTAGAATGACTTTTATCAAAAAGATGAAAGATAAGTATTGGTGAGGATGGGGAGAACATGGAACTCTTGTACATTGTTGGTGAAAAGATAAATTAACACAGACATTACTGAAAACAGTATAGAAGTTCCTCAAAAAACTAAAAATAAAATGACCAGATGATCTAGCAATCTCACTACTGGGTATATATCCAAAGAAACTGAAATCAATATGTCAAAGGGATATCTGCACTCCCTTGTTCATTGCAGCACTATTCATAGTAGCCAATATATGCAACCCACTTAACTGTCCATCAATAGATCAATGGATAAAGAAAATATGGTATCTATACACAAAAAATACGACTCAGCCTTTAAAAAGAAGGAAATCCTGTTCACTACTTTTTATCCATCAAATTCTGCTGGAGAGATGACTTTGGCAATAAAATTGCTTGGGCTGATACACTCTGACCCATGCAGTCGGAGGTGTTGCTGCAAGTGGCTCTATAGCCTAATGCATTAAAATTTTTCTTAACATTACTATCTCGTTAATGCAGTCCCAGATTTGCTTGCTCTCTTTGTATCTCTAGGTCTAGCTTTCACTTTTGCTGTCTTTCTCATACATGTTCTATGACATACTTTCTTCCTGATGATAAATTTTGATGGAATATAAATTTTTGTAATTGATTTTTTTCCAATTATTTATTTACTTATTATTTTTTTTTTAATAAAGAGCAGAAATTTATTTCTCACAGTCTTGGAGGCTGGGAGGTTTGGTTGTCTGGTGAGGGCTGCATCCTCCAGAGGGGAGGAAACTCTGTGTCCTACTGTGGCAGAAGGTGAAAGGACAAGAGACCAAAGGGTGGTGAAGCCTCTTGTATGAGGGTCTTAATCCCATACAGGAGGGAAAAGCCCTCACGGCCTAATTACCTCTTTTTTTTTTCATAATTGGATATTTTATTTTATTTTATTTTTGATTTCAGAGTATTACAGGGGTACAGAGATATAGGTGGTATGTATTGCCTTTGCTTTGCCCAAGTCAGAGCTACAAGCATGCCCATACCCTAGATAGTGCTCACTGTAGCCCTTAGGTGTGAATTTATCCATCCCCTCCTCCCACCTGCCAGACACCTGATGAATATTACTTCCATATGTGCACATAAGAGTTGATCAATTAGTATCCATTTGATGGTGAGTACATGTGGTGCTTGTTTTTCCCTTCTTGAGATATTTTGCTTAGAAGAATGGGCTCCCATTCCATCCAGGATAATACAAGAGGTGTTAGTTCACCATTGTTTTTTGTGGCTGAGTAGTACTCCATGATATAGATATACCACATTTTTTTAATCCACTCATGTATTGATGGGCACTTGGGTTATTTCCACATCTTTGCAATTGTGAATTGTGCTGCTATAAACATTCGAGTGCAGATGTCTTTATTATAGAATGTCTTTTTTTTTTTCTTTGGGTAAATATCCAGTAGTGGGATTGCTGGATCAAATGGTAGTTCTCCTTTTATTTCTTTGAGGTATCTCCATACTACTTTCCATAGATGTTGTACTAGTTTGCAGTCCCACCAGCAATGTGTGAGTGTTCCTATCTCTCCACATCCACGCCAACATTTGTTGTTTTGAGACTTTTTGATGAAAGCCATTCTCACTGGAGTTAAGTGGTATCTCATTGTGGTTTTGATTTGTATTTCCCTGATGATTAGAAATGTTGAGCATTTTTTCATACGTTTCTTGGCCATTAGTCTATCTTCTTTTGAAAGCTTTCTATTAGTGTCCTTGGCCTATTTTTAATGGGGTTGTTTGATTTTTTCTTGCTGATTTTCCTGAGTTCTATATAGATTCTAGTTATTAGTCCTTTGTTGGATGTATAGCATGCAAAAATTTTCTCCCATTCTGTAGGTTGGCTGTTTGCTCTAGTAATAGTTTCTTTGGCTGTGCAGAAGCTTCTTAATTTGATCAGGTCACATTTATTTATTTTTGTTGTTGCTGTGCTTGCTTTGGGGGTCTTCCTCATAAATTCTTTGCCTGGGCCAGTGTCTATAAGAGTTTTTCCAACATTTTCTTCTAGAATTCTTATGGTTTTGTGTCTTAGGTTTAAGTCTGTTATCCATCATGAGTTGATTTTGGTGAGAAGTGAGAGGTGTGGATTTTGTTTCAGTCTTCTACATGTGGCTATCCAATTTTCCCAGCACCATTAATTGAATAGGGATTCTTTTCCCTAATGTATGTTTTTGTCTGCTTTGTCAAAAATCAGTTGGCTATCTGAGGATGGTTTTATGTCTGGATTCTCGGTCCTGTTCCGTTGGTCTATGTCTCTGTTCTTGTGCCAGTACCATGCTGTTTTGCTTACTATAGCCTTGTAGTATACCTTGAAGTCTGGTAGGTTGATGCCTCCCAATTTGTTCTTTTTGGTTAAGGTTGCTTTGGCTCTACAAGGTCTTCTATGGTTCCACACAAAGCGTAGAATTAATTTTTCTACATCTGTGAAAAATGCTGTTGGTATTTCAATAGGGATTGCATTGAATCTGTAGACCACTTTGGGTAGTATAGACATTTTAACAATGTTGATTCTGCCGATCCATGAGTATGGTATAGTTTTCCATCTGTTTGCATCCTCTGCTTTTTAAAAAGAAATATTTTCTAGAGTTCAACTATCTTCAATTAAACTTTAAACATCACAAAAATTGCCAAGATTAGGAAGGTCACTGCAGGTTTCAATATTATTTTTAAAAAGTTAATGTTCACATTTAAAATCAAATTTGATTTCTACCTGTGGCTTCATAATCATATTAGGTTTCACTGATTTAACTTCTATTTTAGATTGTAGACTAGGCATTATCAAATGTTTATAGCAGCATAATTCACAATTGCAAAGATGTGGAAATGACCCAGGTGCCCATCAATACATGAGTGGATTAATAAAATGTGGTATATATATATACCATGGAGTACTACTCAGCCATAAAAAACAATGGTGAATTAATACCTCTGGTATTATCCTGGATGGAGCTAGAGCCCATTCTTTGAAGTGAAGTATCACAATGGAAAAACAAGCACCACTGGTACTCACCATCAAATTGGTACTAACTGATCAATACTTATGTGCACACATGGCAATAATATTCATCAGGGGTCAGGCAGGTGGGGGGCAGTGGAGGGGATGGGAAAACACACAACTTATGGGTGCAGGGTGCACTGTCTGGGGGATGTTCATGATTGTAGCTGACTTGGGCAATGCATACGCAATATGTGTAACCAAAGTGTTTGTATCCTTATAATATTCTGATATAAAAAAAGGAAAAAAAAAGCAAATAAAGTCTTATTTTCATAAGACTTTATATATTAGTGAAACTTTATAAATTTTCTCTCCAAACTTTATATATTAGACACTAAATATCAAGTGCCTCTCAGATCATGTAACAATTATCAAAGCCAATAATAAATCACTATACATTCTGTTATTTTCTCTGTAATTCTAAAATATCTTCAGTCATGTTCATGCAATATACTTTGAAGATGTGCTATGATTATTTTGTATTTTCCCCTGTTATCAATTCTTATTTTTTTAAAGGAGGAAAGGGTTACTTTAAAAAGAAGCTCCACATGAGTTGTTTTTTCTTCTTTCTTTCCTTTTTTTTTTTTTTTAAAGAAGAATCACCGTGGCCTTAAGACGAAGTAGAAAGAAAGTGAGATGGAATGAATAAAGTGTATATATTTTAATTTTTTTCTAAGGTTGGCTGGGATAAGTCAAGCATACCATCATATTCAATGGAAATAATGGGAATCTCTTATTGACAATTTCCTCTATGAGTAACACTCATATTTAATCTCAATTAATCTTCATAGCAAAACAGGGAGTTCAGGAATATTGCCATCACCATTGTCCAGGAAGTTATAGAAGTTGTTACTTGTCTAAGAGCAGGCAGCTAATAAATATGCAGTCAGAACATAAACTTAATCATTTTTAACTACAGAGCCTGTATTTGCAATTATACTATAATTATTATATATAATTTTACTATATATAATTATAATTATTATATCTCATATATCATTATATTTTAATAATTGTTATACTATATATACATATAGTATGACAGTTTCTGAAAGCCATTTTCAAGACTAAATTATTATTGAACACATATCATGAACACTGTCTTTCAATTTGTAAGACATAAGACAATAGCCAACATTCTAATCAGATAGAAACTACAGAGCCTTAATATCCTAACAAGAACCAAGTTAGAAGGCAATTAGGGAGGTACATGATCATTTGTTGTTTTGATTCAAATATAAGGAAATACTATGACTTAAGTAATATCTAACACAATGCAAATGAAATTATTATTAAATAAGCATTGCTGTGGTTTGTAGATGGAAGGCACTGGTAAAGGAAAGTATATTACCATACATATTCTTCTAAGAAGCACGCAGTTTTTCATACTTAACTTTATGTAACACATATGACCTTTTATTTTATTAGTGTCATCAAAACCATTCCAAAAGCTGATGTTTATTTCAAAATTGTCCTAGCTTTTCAAAAACAACTTCTTTTTGATATGGAAGAAAGATACAAATTATTTGATATTTCCCCTGATATGCCAGCTGTGAGTTTACCTTCATCTCAGATGCAGAAATGTGATAGACCTGAGTTGAACAGCATGGATGTAACTCACCAGGGCATTTAAAGGGCTAGGCTTTCTTATTGTATAGTTGCCTTCTTTTTCTTTAAGACAGTAACTATGGAAGGGAAAATAATTTACATTCCAAACCAAAGGAAAGCAGAGGTCATAGACCTGTTTGAACGAAAGAAAAAAATGGAATGAAAAGATAATTTTACCTGCAAGTTTCTGCATTATTCCTTAAGTTGTGAAGGTTGGGAGGCTTGGTCCTCGTTAGGGACATGACCGAGCAGTCTGATATCACTGAGGGGTCCAGGAGTTGAACAGGCCCAAAAGAATGTGCACAAGCTGGAAACAGGCATAGAGTGAGAAGCTGGACAGAAGTGAAGAGAAGGCGGCTTGGCTTTTAGTGCATGGGTGGGATATTCTGATTTTTTTTTAAGGGTCAAAGTACACAGGAAGGTATGCTGTTAAGTGTAAAGAAATTAATGCTCTCTGAGTAACCAAATAAAAACAAGTGAAAAAGGCAATAAAAGTGTGAAAATGGAATTCTAGACTTTTAAGATTGGATACATTTTCTAAAATGTATTAAAAAATTATTGGATTTGCCCATCCATGTACCTATTGGTCCAGTTAACAAAAGCTCTTTGTGAGTTAGTAAGACACTAGGGATTCTGCATGAATAAAGCAAATATTGCTCCCAGTCTTCTTTAATCTTATAGTCAGTAATGGAATAAATTAAATGAATAATTTCATGTTCTAGTTATACTTGAGATATGTGCTGTAAATGTCAAGGGCAGGATGCTGTGAAAAAGAATTGTTAGTGTAATTACTGTATACTGAGGTTTAGGAGATCAGTCCAGTGTCACTTAACCTGGAAGTGAAGGAGTGTTGCTTAGCCTGAAAACAAGGGTCACTTAACCTGAAAGAGAAGGAGGTAGCCAGCTGACTTGACCCAGGGAGTAAGGTTCTGTAAAAGGGCCCTGATTATTTGAAAAAGAGAGAGATCACTGGTGTTGTACTGAGCAACAGGTAGGTGGAGTGACGTGAAATGATTTTGAAAGGGTAAGTGGTGGTCAGATCGTCCAGGAAATTTTAGGGAATTTTAGAATTATTGAATTGTGTAACTCAAAAAAATTACTAATATGAAGATAGATACTAATCTACATATAGAAAAATAGCATGGCATTTCAGAAAAATAAGTGTTTCAAAACATTCAACTCAAATATTCTGGCTAAATTAACGAAGGTCAAGATAGAAAAAATTCTGCAGACTTCTTGGTAGAAGAAAAGACTTCCTTCCACTTAAAAACGGTAACAATCAACCTAGCCTTAGACTCCCACGCAGCAACATTCAGTGCTAGAAGTCAAAATAGTAACATGCACATAGTTCCAAATTATAGGAGATATTAACAAGGAATATCAACCCAGCCTCAAAGTAATTCAAGGATAAAAACAAATTTGGTTGAGAAAATGCACTCAATTAAGTACCACACTGAAAGACATTTGGGTTGTTTCCTATCTGTTTATATTACCAGTAATGTTACAAACATAATTTTGCAAGTCCACAAATAAATCTGTAGTATGAATCCTCCAAAGGAGAATTTTTCCAGAGTGTTTTAATTTTTAAACTTAACATCTACATTTTAATCTTCATGTAAGTTTTAGCAATATAGTGACCTTCATTAGCTCAATAATTTTTTTCACCTAGGTCTCAAATTTGTCTCACAGTCTGAGTATGCCTCATTTAAAAATCCAAAATCTGAAATGCTCCAAAATCTCAAATTTTTGAGCACCAACATGACACTACAATTGCAAAAGTCCACAGTTGCTCTCATGCGATGGGTCTCAGTCAAAATGCCGGTGCACCACACACAGTTTATTCAGTGTTCCCAAGGAAATAAAGACCCTCCTCCAACCCCTTTAAGCTGAAATATAGCTTTTCCACACATGCTCAGATTCCCCCATGTAAGATGTAAGCACGGCCACAAAGGGTCGTATTAAATAAAATGGCATATGTGTAGGCTGGAGGTGCCAATGACGGCTTCCCCACAATGCCTCACATGGGGCCAAGGCCTGCATGCTTTACTCACTGTGGCACTGTGGGTTTTTTTGTTTGTTTGTTTGTTTGTTTGCTTGCTTGCTTATTCTCTGCTCTGTGGTGTAAAGATATCATCAAAAATGTCAAAAAAGCCTGCAGATATCCCATGGGTAATAGTGATAAGAAAAAGAGGAAGCATTTGTGTTTATTTACATAGCACAGAAAGTCAAGCTACTGGAGAAACTACACAATGGTGTAAGTGTGAAACATCTTACAGAAGAGTATGATGTTAGAATGATAACCGTATATGATCTGAAGAAACAGAAGGATAAACTGTTGAAGTTCTATGGTGAAAGCAATGAAGAGAAATTAATGAAAAATAGCAAAACACTGCATGCATTGACCAATGGTGAAAGAATAGAAATGATTCTGAGTCAAGATGATTATATAATAGTAATAAAGAAGATGTTAACACTACAGAAAATGTGTCTATAGACAACATGTAAAAATGTGTGATGGGCTTATTGAGGGACTAGAGCAGCATGCATTCACTACAGAACAAGAAATCACATTGGCTTATAAAATCAAAGAGAGACTTCTAAGACAAAAAAACATAGTAATGAGGCAGATGATTGAGGATGAAACATTTTAAAAAGCCATCCAGCAGAATGCCTTCTCATCCCTAGAGCACCCACTTCCTCATCCCTCAACTGCTTTTTATGTTTATTTTCACCTAAAAAAATTAAAATACAGTGTGCAGTACTTTTAATCAAAACACAGCGTTACAGGTGGAGACTGAAAGCTTGCCATTGTTTGTTGCCACTGTTGTTTAACAGCTGATACAGATATTCTGGTGATGCTAGAATTGCACACATTTTTTCACAGAACACATTATTTTTTCACTGTACTAATGGTACATCATATTTTTGCTGTTAAGTACTTATGTGTAAATAAGTGTAAGAAATGATTGCTTATCACAGCATATAAGTTCTGTGTCAGGAATGATGGTGATGCCAAACAACCACAGATTGTCCACATGGGTGGCTGAGATAGTGACACCTTTGCTTTCTAACGGTTCAATGTATGTACACAAACTTTATTTTGTGTACAAAATTATTAAAAAGATTGTATAAAATCACCTCCAGGCTATGTGTATAAGGTGTATATGAAGAAACTTAGGTGAATTTTATGTTTAGACTTGTATCCCATTCCCAAAGCATATCATTACGTATATGCAAATATTCCAAAATCTGAAAGTATCTGAAATCCTAAACACTTTTGGCCCCAAACACTTAAAATAAGAGATATTCCACCAATATATGACAAAATCTGCTTTCTTTCTGCTTAAATTTGCACTTTTGTTTTGTGGAGAAGCAGATAGTATAATGCTCAAGAGCAGAATTTCTGGAGTCAGACTGCTTAGGTTCAAAATGCAGTTCTGCCCTTTTGTGTGGAACACTGAGCAAGGTATATATCTCTTTGTTATTCTTTCTTTTTGAAACGTGGTCAAAAAATACCTACCTCATAGGTCAGAGTGAGGCTGAATAAATGGTTTTGCATTCTGTGACTTACATAGTAAGTGTGAGTGAGAGTTAGGTATTGTTGTTATTAGGTGGTAAGTCCTGTATATATTTCATATAATTTCTCTAGTCTCTTGAATTATTTGTTTGCAAATGTTTTTCCCCGCTTAAATATACAAAGGAAAAATTCTGCAATGTATGTATATTTGACTTTTAGATTAGTGAACACATGTATCTTAATGAAAAAAAGTTTTAGGACAATACCTCTTTACTCATATTGTGCATTGATTTGAAGCTTTATGCTGTTGCTAATATTTGATCATTTTTGATCTGCAAAAAATTGCAATAGAATATGGTTCAATCTAATACATGAACAAGAAGGGCCTTTTTATAACAAGTTAGCTGTTTCTTAACATAGGAGTTACTTAATATTCCAAAAATCAGTCATTCAGGATTCAGCTCTGATGTTATCTCTTTTCTGAAGAATTTCTCAACTGATGCGAAAAGATTTCTTATTTGTACAAATGGACTTTCATGACATTTTAATATAGTTATGCTATCCTCTGTGTGTTTTTGTTTTGTAAATATTTCTCTTTTTAATTACAGACAAATTTTCTTATTTTACTTACTTTTATTTACCAGTAGTTTATATCTCTCATACAGTAGGTACTCAATATACATTTATGAAATAAATAAACGAATGCATTGGTATATGTGTGGGCAAGCATAAATAGAACTAGCTTTATGCATAAGCTTTCTTTCTCCCTCCAATAATTTCTACCTCTGATTTAATTAACAAATTAAATGATTAGAGTGTGTACCATTGGTTTAAAACAACAAATAGTTTGAACAAATGCAGCAATAAATACATACTTTTTTTAATAATTGTTATGAATCGGTCTTATTGAGCCTTTCCTACAAACAGGTTTTAATTTGCTTCTGAAAGTATTGGCTAGATGTGAAATTTAATAATATTAGAAATAGAAGTCTAATAGGTCATGAACATACAATGATAAATTCTATCTATTTGTTATATTTGCTTCTGGTAGACCAGAAGTGAAACAGGCAGTATCTGAGATTAGCAAACCAGAGAGCTTTATTAGTGATGCCATATAATAATAAAAATAGCCAACATTTCTTAAATGTCTATCATATAATAGACATGTCCATAGAACCAGTAAAGGTGATATTGAAAAAATAAATTTAAAAAAGTTATAGATATGTCCTAAGCATTTTTTTTATGTCTTCCCTCATTTCTTCCTTCTTTCCTTTCCTTCTTTTTTTTTTTTTTTTTGGCAGGATCTCGCCCTGTCACCCAGGCTGGGGTGCAGTGGCAAGATCACTTGCAACCTTAATTTCTGGTCTCAAGGGATCCTCCTGCCTTGATCTCCCAAAGTGCTGGGCTTACAGGCATGAGCCCTGGCCCCTTATTTACCTCTTATGCAATCTCACAAGCTAACTAATGTTATTGCCTGCTCTTATGAATAGGTTAACTGAGACATAGGGATGTGAGTTATTTTCCTCAAGGCCATATAGCTAATTAGTAGAAGAACTTGGATTTAAACCCAGCCGTGTACTCCAGTGCTTCATGGTTAACCATTATGCAGACAGAGCTGCTCTTCTGTGTCTTTTCTTTGAACTTTGCAGACGTATGTTTTATCCTTCTTCATCCTGCTTTTCCTGAAGGCTGACCAAAGTGGTATCAATAGACTCCCTTGCATTCCAGCACCAGGTAGGGTTTGGCCAATGTGGAGCACCAGCAGAAGATGAGAGGATAGGAAAGTGAGTGAGGTCAGGACTTAAACTAAGCCATGAAATTTTATTTTAAATGTAAACATTAAAAAATAATTATATTGAAACTTATAGCGACCTCCCTAATCATGACAATTTTGGGGATGTTTAAAGTTTCACTGCAGATAGTTGAATTTTAGAAGGTATAATTTTTTGAAAAATCAATTACAAAATTGCTTACCCTGGCTCCCTCCCTGCCACATTACTGAGAGTTGGCTGTGTCTCTTACACAGTCCAGAGTTCCTTTAGGAGACCTCTCCACACCATCACCTGCTCCATGGTCCAACAACTTTTCCATCTCGTTGTCCCTTTAGGTTTAGAGGTGGGAAATTCCCCAATGTTACTAGCCCGATGGGGTCTGCACTGTCCCTTTTTGGTTTACTTGAATCCTGTACATACTTTGGAAAAAGTCCCTTCATTAAATTCTTATCAAATTATTCAGTTTGTTGTTCCAGTTCTTTCCCAACAGAATCATGGCTGACAAATTGTCTAATAAAGTACTGAATTATATTTTCAAAAACATTATGCCATCATGTCATATGATTATGCTTGTTTTTTGCCCAATATATAGCAAGCATATTAGTGCTGAGCACATAGTAAAGTGCTTAATTAATTAAGTGCTTATTGACTGTAGAACTTTGAAGCTTTTAATTTAATTAAGATGTTAAAATACTATGTGATTATATTTAGAGTTTATTATATTATTTTTGTGGTGCTGAATGAAAGATGATAGGTGTTTCAAAAGGAATACTGGAAGATCTGTTTTTCAAAAGAGCCATAGTTAATCATTGTGATATCATTTGATGAAGTCTAATTTCTAGAAGGCTCTAAAGTCAAAACAGAGAGACTAAATAAAAGAGGTGTACATTTTGCCCAATATTAGTGAAAGACACTTTTATCAGCAATTGATTTTAGTGATAGCTTGTCTTCACCTCACATTCTAGAAGACACTAATAAAAATCTACGATGGAGTACTCATCATCATTGTGGAAGAAAATTAAGGCTAATTTCAGGACAGTTCTCATGGTTGCCTTGGACTGATCCGGTTATTCCCCTTTCTCACTTGCAGTTCTCAAGAATAACTGCAGAATGTCCTGGGAATGCAGCATCCTGAGATAGAGAGGAACTGGCCAAAACAGCCCAGGCTCTGTTTTTGTCCCTTCTAGGACAGGATATCCTATAACACTTTGACCCAGAGATTCATGTTGCTCTGGGTTATGAAACCCAAGGTGGGTGCTTTTTGGGGTCCCTTAGCTGTGGTGCAAGGTGGAGTACATGCAGATACTTTATCTGCCCTGGACAGCTTTCTGGAACCTTGGGGGACCAACTCACCATGAATCTTAGGCTTCTATTGTCCCTTGCTGTCTATCTGTGAGTAAGAAAGTTGCTTAGCTCAATCTGTGGTGTGAGTGTTTTGTCTCATTGGACTTGTGAAAATAGTAGAAATTACAGCCCAAGATGCAGTGGACTGAAGTGGTTACCAGTACAAAGTGAACCTACTTGCACTCATTTAATAAGTGACTAAAGGAATTAGATATTATTAAAGACTATCTAATCCCAAACTGTTATTCCCTCAAGTCCTGAGAAATAGAACAAGAATGCAGTTTTCTGGACTCTAAAATTATTATTCTTTCCAGTGCATCCCACCACTTTAATGACAGTGTGCTGATGAGCATGCACACTTCTGTAGAATTGTTTTTAATGGTACTTTTTAAAATATACAATTATGTTTTAGGCAGTACTGAGCCACAGTGAGTGATGGTTTCTTAAAGAGAAAACCCGTTACATCTAAAAGGGTCTGCACAACTGTGTAGCATCCTGACCAATGAAAGCCACAAATGCCACTTTTGGACATGGACCCCGAACCTCCTGTGTGATATCTCACATTCTCCCTTTCTTTGCCTGGTGTCTGTCAGACAAATATATAGAATACAGGAAAGGCCTAAGACCTAGGGAATGGAGTAACCACTAGATAAAAGGATCTTGGGTCACTGAATGGACATATGCTGAAGAGTTATTTATCCAAACCAGCTTTAAAATATAATATGAGCAAAAATTTAAGGCATTGATATTTGGGTTATTGTATCATACCTAGACTTCCCTGAGTGATATGAATTGAAAGTAATTTTCTTAACTTGATAGAGGCTCTCTAGGAAAAATAATAATTTTGAAATACTAAAAGCATCCATATTAAAATACAAAATTAAAAAACTACCTTTACTTCTTTTTTTTCCTCCAAAATGGCCCTCAAAAATGCATTCGAACAAGACAAATAAACAAGAACTGCTAGACATAAAATCAGTGCATAATTGTCAGTTGTATTTCTCTGCTACGGAAACAAACAGAATATTTGTTATTTACAAAGTAACAGTGACATACAGACAGTTTAAGTCTAACAAAAAGAACAACAGAAGGAATGAATTGAAGAGAAAGTATGGCATACCTTTATGTTGAAAAAATACAGTGAAAGAATTTTAAAAGACCTAAATAACTGAATATGTGCAATGATCATGGATAAAATGTCTCAGAATCCTAAAATGTCTTTTTATCCCAAATTGATCCCTAGATTTATGGCATTTTCAATAAAATATTAATATGTTTTTAACATATTATGTCAAGCTGATTTTCAAATTTATATTGAATTTCAAGTGCCAAAATTTGTCAACACTTCTGAAAAAGATTATCTCCTTGGGGGAAAGGGGCAAGGCCTACTGGATGTCAACCCTTACTATAAACTAATGATAAATAAGAAGATATGGCAAAGTTATGGGCACAGGAATATGGAATTAGGCCAATTAGAGAGCCCAGAAACATATGATACAACATAGCCAACACTGCACATCTGTGAAGAAAATTCACTATTCCATAAATTGTGCTGGACATTTGGATACTCGTGCAAAAAATAAAATGTGATCTCTACTCACGCCATAAAAAATAGTTTTAGAAATCACATATCAGAAGAAAACACAGGAGAATATCTTTACATCCCTAGGGTAAGTATTCATAATATTCGAAGTGTGAAAACCATAAAGGAAAATATTGAAAATGTTGACAATATTATAAACTAAAACTTCTATTCATCAAAAGACATTATGAAAATCTGAAAAGATGAGAGATAATCTGGGAGATGGCATTTGTAATGCAAATAACTACAAATGAAATAGCATATGGAATATACAGAAAACTCCTACTTTTTTAAGCTTAATGTTATAATTTAATAGAAAAATGAGCAAAAGTCATGAACAGATAGTACAGAAAAAGGAAAACATAAATTTGCCATAAAAATATGAACAGAACACAACCATATTAACACTTAAGAAAATGCAAATGAAAATTCCAGTGAAATAATTCACACTGAATAGATTTGCAAAAATGTAAAAAGTCAGACAATACTAAATGTTGGCAATGATGTGGAATGACGGAAATTATAATACCCTATGGTTGGGGAGGATATATTGATCAAGCCACTGTGAAAATCAACCTGGAATTATGAAGTAAGTTTTAACATATATATACTGGATGACCCAGAAATTTAATGCTTATGTGCAAATCCTAGAGAATAGTTTGTATATGAATGAATATCCAAAACATCTATAATAATGTCTATAATTATATTATTAGTGTTAATAAAAAACCTTGAAACAACCTAAAAGTGTACCTACCAACAGTAGAATGACTAAAAACACAATTGTAAGATACCAAACAATGGAATACTCTAGAGCAGTATAATTGAATGAATTACAAATAAATGCATCCATACGGCTCAACCTTAAAATTTTATATTGAGAGAATAAGCAAATAATGGAGGGACGTACACATAGTATGATTCCATTTATAAATGGGTCTAGTAGAAAAATAAAAGAAAATGTTTTTAGTAGGAATAGATATGTTTGGTAAACTATGAAGGAATAGTAAGGAGTTGATTACCTCAAAATTTGAGAAAGTGGCTTCCTATGGGGTTAGGTAGAAAAGTGACACAGGAGGACTTCAAGGGGCCTGGTATTCTTATATTTCTTACATTCTATGTATCTAGGCATTCCCTTCCATTACTATAGGAACATAGATAAGTAGATAGATAGATAAAGACAGATATGGATAAAATAAACCCTTTTATATGTATAATCTTTTACAATTTAAAAAAATGAGAAAACCATGATTAACTATTGCTTTCCAAGTTTAGAGAGAAGGAGAATGCTACAATGCTGGGGGGATGTTTTATGAGGGTGAGATAATTGAGTTTGTTTACAGACTAGAAGGGAGACACGGAAGTGAGGATGAGGGTGAAAGTATAGACTCAGAATGGAAGGATGAGTGAAGCAGGGCCTCTGAAGAAGTGGAGTGGAAGTAAACCTCAGTGCAGGTAGAGGCATATCTTCTCTCAGGAGAAGAGTCACTTTTTTCTTTGAGACCAGAGGAAATCAGGTGAAGATGACTATAGTTATGGTATTTTAGTTGCATTTAGTTAGGCACCTGAGGGAACCCACACTTCATAATTTTAGTTTTTGTTTCTGAAAAAAAGGAGGCAAGTTCTCTGGCTGAGAGTACATGAGACGGCAGTGGAGGAAAGAAAGGAAGAAAAACGTACGTGTGGTAGTCACAGACTTGCTCATCAACATCAGGTTGTCATCTCCTTCTGGGTACCATAAAGCCCCAAATTCTGGCCCTCTTGTGGTTTGGTGGCACCAAATGGCTAGTTCTGGTCAATGAGTTTTGGGCAAGAGTGGTGTGTGTCACCTCGAAGCTGGAGCATTGTGCTAGACTAGCACCTTTGCTTTGCCCTTCCTCAGTAACTGTGGAAGAATGTGTCAAGATGGAGACCACATCAGCCTTGATCCCTGAGTGACTATGAGGACACAGCCCCTGGGCAACCTGCTTCAGACTAGTACAGTGAACGAAAAACATTCTGTTTTCAATATCATGGGCATTTCAGGATTGTTTGTTATCTAGTATAATCTACCTCGTACAGGTTGGAATAGTTTTCTTGTGTGTGTGTGTATGTGCATGTGTGTGTGGGGTGGGTTTTTTTGGGGTTTTTTTTGGTTTGTTTTTTTAATATAGAGAATGAGAGAGAAACTTCCGGGGGAAGTGGTATACTTGCTGACTGGCACTTGGGATTGAGGTTTCATTCCTGCAAAATAAATTATTCAGGGTTTGGTTTTGTTTTTGCTTTTGTCTTTAATTTTAGTTTTAGTTTTCAATGCTTGCTGCCACTCAGTGAAATAATTACAGAAAAGATGTGAGCATTATATAATCAACTTGGTGATAGGAGGAATAGTTCTTAAATTTACCTATTGAGTATTTATAAAACATAGGATAACATGCCATGAGAACTAGGATTTTGCATTTTATTTTTTTGCAGTATTTTGCAAAACATACTTTGCATTTTCAGGGTGGGGAATATTTGGTTTAATCTCAGTGGTTTGTTTGTTTGTTTGTTTTGTTTTTATTTTAAGCTTCCAGTACTGTTTAAGGTCTCTAGCTATCTATTGCAATAGTTTAAGAAGTCATTTTTCTTGGGTTGGCATTTTCGGAAGCAAACCTTGACATGAAGATTCATATGAAAGTGATTTACATACCAGAAACCGCTGGTTAAAGAGTGGGAGGGTGGACCAACCAAGGGTAGGATTTTCCTAAAGAAATCTATACTAGTAGGACAAAAACAAGGAATATCATTTATGAAAGAATTGAAGATGAAACTCAAAATTGACAGGTGATTCAATTTTATATTTTAATGTGGAAACTTCATGAATACTTAAATTAATACAACTCAAAACATGTAAATAATTTCTTAGCCACACAAAGATAAAAATATCATTCTAGTTTTGAGAAATCATTGTCCTATCAAAATTATTTAAAAAGGCAAACAAATATTTATTTAAAACTAATCTTCACCAAATGTTATCAACACTTGAGTTCTTTTCTTATGTCAATTTTTTTAACCAAATCATTTTATTCTTGAAATAAGATAATAAATGTCTTTAGAAAAGCTCCCAATTTGTTCCAGAATATATTTGTTGAAATTTTATTTCACAAATTTATAGTTTATGCTTTAGTAAAGTGATGCAATGTTATTAGATATTCAAAATTAAATATGCAACTCTTTTTGTTTAATTATACTTAGATATAAAATTCAAATAAAAATAAAATGGTATATTATTCCCTAGAATATTCAGGGTTTTTTAACCTTTTTTTAATTGTACCATTAACTAACACTTTCACATAGGTGAAGCCTATGAACCCCATCTCAGAATAATCTTTTAATATATAAAACAGAATACATAAGATTACAATGAAAAGTAATAATAATATAATACACTACTAGCACATAGACCTTGGAGGCATGATCTAATGGCTCCAGATTAAAAACCTAGAAGAGAGATCTACCATTAAAATGATTATTTTCACAAGCATATAAACAATTAAAAATTAATATTTTAATGTTTAATGTATATAAATAACATTTTTTTTGGTGTTATAAGTAATATAAGCTTTCTATAAAAAACTGAAAAATGTAGAAAATATGCAAAGGTGGGTCTTGTCAAGATTTAAGTACATACCTTCAGAATTTTGGTATATATCACATTTTATTTTTAAAATTGGTATAATGAATATATTCTTTTATGTATTCATTTAAATAATATATTGTAATACTTTTATCTCATTTAATGATTGCTTAGTATTTTATCTATGGATAATAAAACATAGTTGATATGCTATTGAATCTCTGGGATTTCTAAATTGTCCCATGATAAACAATGCTGTAATGAGCATCTTTAGAGATACTATTTCATCACATTAATTCTTCTTTTACATTATTTTTATACAAATGCATTTTTAGAAAAAGATACTGTATAGTGAGTCTATATAATTAAATCAGATTTGAGGCTTTCACAACTGTTTCATTATCTATTTGTATGTTTTAGTACCAGAATCACAGTTATGTTGTTGCTTATCAGTGATAAATTCTAACATTTTTGTAAAACAAGACTTTCATTTCATTTCCATTTTAAAATATACTTCAACTTCTTTTCAATTTATGGTTTAGTAAAATATCTAAAAATAATTTTAAAAAATTTTATGGTGATTTTAATTGTGATGGCTACCGCATAAATATATTAAGTATTTTTATTTCACTTGTTGACATCTTAATTTACATTTATTAGTAATGTTTAATGCCCAAGTTTCATGTTAGGTTAATTCATCAAAAACTGACATATTTATTGGTATCACTAAAGGGTCTTATGTTAATTTTTATCTGATTTGTGTTGAATACTGCAAACTGCTTATTAAATTTTTAATAGTTTATTGGTTGATTTTTGTGGGTTTTTTAGGAAATGTCACATCATCTGTTAATACTAATGATGTTTCATTCCAAGTCTTTTCTTGACTAGTACATAAAGAAAAATGTTAAATAATGATAAAAGAGTTTCTGTTGTCTTGTTCTTGACTTAAATGAAAATGTATTTAATGTTTCAGTGTATGCATAGCGTTGCCTTTGATTTACTATAGACTTTCAACAGGTTTTGATTATGTTAATAGATTTCGTAATGTTAAACAGCCTTGCATTTCTGGATAAATGCTACTTTTCCTCAGTGTATTTAATTTATTGCTGAATTCTACTTACCAATGGTTTGTTGAATAGTTCTTTCATCATTCTTTGTATTGAGATTGCTTGGCACATTTTTTATTCATGCTCTTTATTGTCTTTGGTTTTCGATATGTTTCAGCTTCATGAAAACAATTCAACATGCACTTTGGGATTATCTATTCATGAAGGAACGTCATACATATTAAAATGCATGAGAAATATAATGGACTCTGCATTGGGTCTGGCCAGAAAGGCAGATGCACAGGAACTGGGGAAGGTCAACTGTGGAAGGAGGGATATGTAGTAGGAGGACATGAACTGATGCACATTAGTTCTGGGACTAAAATGGACCAAAACTGGCAGCTTAGATGATTATCATCGACAGAAATTGCAGGTCAAGCCAGGTAAAATAGAGAAGAGCAATGAGAGGCCAGAAAAGGTTAGAAAGCTGCTGCTAAAATACGTGACATCACGTGTATATTTGAAGAGAACCAGTCGCTCAGAAAATTCTCAAAATGAAAAACATATACAAGGAGTTTGGAACAGCACTTGATACTTTTTTAAAACCACTTTGTTGAGGTTATAATTGACATACTAAAAGCTGTCCATATTTAATGTCTACAGTTTGATGAGTTGGGAGATACACATACACCTGTGAAACCATCACCACAATCTGTGCTATAAACATCCCCTCCAAAAGTTTTCTTCTGCCCTTTTTGTTAATTATGATGATGATGGGACTGATGATGATAATAATAAGAACAAACACTTAACATAAGATAAACTCTCTTAGTAAATATTTAGATACACAGCGCAGTATTGTTTATTACAGGCATTATGCTGTACAATAGCTCTCTAGGACTTTTTTTGTGTAACTGAAACTTTTCACCCTTGACTAATACCTTCCCATTTGCCCCTGCCCCCAACCCCTGGGAACCACCGTTCCAATCTTTGCTTCTATGAGTTTGACTATTTCAGATTCCTCATATAAATGGGATCATGTAGTTTTTGTCCTTCTGTGTCTGGCTTATTTCACTTAATGTACTCCAGGTTCATCTATGTTGTCGCAAATGGCAGGATTTCCTTCTTTAGTAAGGCCAAGCAATATTCCATTGTACGTATATACCACATTTTTGTATTCATTCATTATCCATGGACATTTAGGTTGCTTCCATCTCTTGAATAATGTGAATAATGCTGCAATGAACATGAGAGGGCAGATATCTCTTTGAGATCTTGATTTCAATTCTTTTGAGTGTGTACCCAGAAGTGGGATCGCTGGATCATATGGTAGTTTTATTTTTAATTTTCTTGCAGAACCTAAGATAACAAGTGCTGGCATGAATGTGGAGGAAAGGAAAATCTTATATACCATTGGTGGGAATATTAATTGGTGTAGCCAATATAGAGAGCAATGCTTGACCCTTAGTAAGCCTGCTCTCTTTTTCTCTCTCTCTCTATAATTTATATATATGTATATATTTTATATAAAAATTATGTTATATTTATATATCATATATAATAGCAAATATTATTATTTATTATTACATGAAATTGATTTTTCTCTGAAAAAACACTTCCTGAACTTGGGCTCCTTGACTTATATCTTAGGGTACAGCAAAGGGCTTTTGAACTTTTGAAGACACTTGATTCAATGACATGTTAAGATGTATCCATTGTCATTTATAATGAGTGATATTTTTATTTCCAAAATATTGCTACCAAAAAAAATAAAGATTATACAAATACATATAACAGCAAAAACCAACTACAGTTTTAAAAAGTTTTAAACACCAAAGAATTTTGAAGAATTTGTTTCTCCCAAATATTTGGCAATATTATTGACTTAGGATTTTCTACAATTTCTTTAAATTAATGTCCAAATTTGCTCATCAAAGTGACAAATACTTTTAAATCAGGTGCAAAATGTTTATAGAGTCATGTTTTCAGAAATCATTCATTTGGGGGAAAACAGAAAAGCAAAACATATTTACAGTTACAAATGTATCTTGGATTTTATTGTGACTTTTTAAAGTCCAATTACGAGAACAATATGTTGCTTTAACCATTTTAGCATAAGTCAGTTATACCTAGCTGTTTAAGGCTCCCCCTGTCCCCTACCCCACACAAATTGTAATGACTATCACATAGAACAGTCTGTGTAATCAATTGCATTGTATGTAGTTTTAGTCAGGATATAATTTTCATTTTCTTGGAGAGTGCTGCCTCACTGTGGACAGATTAGGAATAATTGAAGGGTGACAAGTGATTAGTTTTTGCAAATAGGGTCTTTGTCAAATCTTCCATTCAAATTTTCCTCACATGTAATAGCTGTATAAAGAAATGACCACCCATAGTTACAAGATACGTTGTAAAAGTCAGCATCTTCTTGGAGAACTACTTTAATATAACTAATAAATAGCCTTTTTCTGAGTTATAACGTCTTATAAGTTTTGCTTCATAAGGTGTTTCTAACATAACAAAACAAGTAGTAAAAGACAAAGTAAATTGTGTAATCATAATCTCTTCTCAAACAATTTAGCACATTTAATCTGTACCACTGCAAATCCAGATTGTTGTCTACTATTATCCCAAACTCATATCTTCACACTCATTTTGTTTTTTACATTATCTTCATTGATTTCAAGGCAGCCAGTATTGAACCTAGGTAGTGAAGATGATGAATTAAATTACATTGTTAGGTATGATTTTAGCAGAGTGAGTTCCACAAAAATTTGACACTAGTAATAGAAATGATGATAATAATTCAATAAATGACAATGATGCCATTATCTAATTCATTTTTTATTTTCATATATCTATATCTTCATTCATAACATCAGTGTAATTCCCCCCAGATTATAAAAGCATGTCCCAGTAGACTTCTAAGTCATTTTCTCTTTGAAAGTCAGAGCCATGTCATATAATCGTGGCTTTTGTTTTGTTTTGTTCATTATTTTTGTTTGTTTTTTTGTTAAAGACAAGGTCTTGCTATTGCCCAGGCTGCAGTGCAGTAGCTATTCAGAGGTGCAATCATAGCTCACTGCAGCCTTGAACTCCTGGGAAGGGAGCCTCCCTTCCCAACGTCCCAAGTAGCTGGGACTACAGGCTTTTGTGTCATTATACAATCTATTCCTCATCCAGCATATCTTTGCAACCCTTATTTATTGATATAAAAATTATTTTCCCCCTTATTCTTGTACTCTTCTTCTTAGTCTCTATATTTGTAGGTCATAAAGTCCTTATATAGTGTTACAGAGTGGAAGTAAGGCTGGACAGAAAATCAGAAGACTAGAACTTTGCTTTGTGTGTGCCACTACTTGGGTGTGCATGCTCTTGAATCACATTTTGTCATGCGTTGGGCTCTTCTCTCATCAGAGGATATTAGACTAGGTAATTTTCCAGACTCCTTTTAAAATTATCTAAAATAGAAATCAGTTTTCTTGTAATTTGGGTTCTGTTTAATTTGATTCAAATCAATTCAGTTCACATCCATTTAAGTCAGTTGTGTTCAAATCAAAGAGGATTTATCACAACTTTCCATAGACACAGTCCTGTTATGAGCATCGTGCAGCCAGAGGCCTGCTCTGTGAGGAGGGGGAATGAGGAAAGATTTGTAATGACTGATTTGTGACTTCAAAGTCCTCACTTCTCTTCCATTAATTTTTACCGTCGTTAATAATGAAGTGAACCCCAAGAAATCATAAAATCAGAAAAAGTGATATTTGGTAAGTCTTCCTCCTTACCTCAGATAGACACATGTGCCTTTATTCTGAACCGGGGCCTCCCCAGATCAGTTTATTTGGGGCAATGCTCCGTGTTACATTTCTTTCTTTATCTTCTCTCTAGTATTTCAGCTACAGTTTTCCATTTTCTCTGTGCCTTGTTTCCAGCTAACTTTGCTGTTAGATGTGGCACTAATAAAATTCTAAATGAATCCTAATTAAGACATAGTGTCTGGATTATTTAACAGTTATTTGCATTTTTAATTCTTCATTTAGTCAAACTGGGCTAGAATCCTGACTCTTCTACTGTAACGAGAGGTTCCCTCCCCAGGAAAATGGGGACAATCATGCCAATCTAACAGTTTTGTTGCAGTGACTAAATTATCAAATGGAATAATTCGTAAAAATTCTCAGTGTCCTGGCACTTAGCAACAACTCAGTGAATGTGGGATTGGTTATGCTTATAATTATTACTATTATTTCAAGTTGGACTATGTGAGAGGTATGAAAGTTTGAGTTTTAGGGACTTCTAAATGCCCGTCAATGTAGGCACCTTTGACACGTTTCCCCCACATTGTTACACTGCTCTTTTCCCACACAAATATAGATTTCAACTCTGCATATTAGCATGTTTAACACTCATCCCATACAAGACTAATCTGATGCAGGAAAAGAAATGTTAGAATAAGTTTGGGAAAACATTGTGTTCCATAGGCTCATTTTAAAGGTTCAGGTTTCCATTAGTGTATTAAAGACACTGAGAAAACCTCTAGTAAAGAAACTATTTACACAAATGCTATTATACAACATTTCTTAATAGTGTATTACATTAAATATGCTTTGGGAAAGGCTGGTATATAAATTACATAAAGACCATTTATTAAATCACCTGTCTTTTCTTAAGACCATTAAATTAATAAACATTTACATTTTTATTATAATAGAGATTGCAATCTTTTATAACAAAATCCTGTATTTCTTTTGTAAGTTTATGAAATGTTTATTTTTAAATATTCAGTTATTATCAAGAGACTTATTGGGGGGGGGGGGGGGGGGGGGGGGGGGGGGGGGGGGGGGGGGGGGGGGGGGGGGGGGGGGGGGGGGGGGGGGGGTTCACATTGGGTCAGGTGTCCCAGAATTCAGAAAATAGGTCTGTACTAATGCAATTATGGCATTTAAGATTTTACAGTGAAATATTTAAATGTGCCTATATAATGTAAAATACTACTTGGCTGAGATTACCAGAATATAGGAGTTTGGAATATTTTTTAAGCAACAAGTAGAAATTCAATTTTACCTAGTTTGACCCACTATTGAAATACTTATTTAACTTGGGAAGCAAGAAAGACTTGAGCATTAAGATTTGAAGAAAGCAGGGAGAATGCTGAACCCAGGAACACCTGGAGTTAGGAACTTCCATGATTTTCCTGTCCCTTTTCCCTGTTTTTTTCAAGACATTGACTTTCCTCTATTTCATTGTGAAGCATCTTGCTTGGTAGGCCAGAATATACCTCACTGAGAGCTCTTGAATTCAGCTGTTTATAATTTTAGCCAAGAAGAAAAATTATCACAAATTCAGTTCTAGAAAGCTTGGGGAAAGATCCTTAAAGTTCACATTGGGTCAGGTGTCCCAGAATTCAGAAAATAGGTCTGTACTAATGCGATTATGCCCACAAAGCTCACCATGAACAATGCCCAGAAGAAAAGAGTTGATGGGGAGGGAATTGATAGATGTTCAATGTGCCAGGATTAAACATTGTTCACTGAGGTAAAAAGTATTAACTATTTCTCAATAAACATTTTTTTTTAAAAATTTATTCAGAATATTACAGAGATATAGAGGTTTAGATTACATGTATTGCCTTTACTGTGCCCGAGTCAGAGCTTCAAGCGTGCCCATCTCCCAGAGAGTGCTCTCTGCACCACTCTTAGGTGTGAATTTACCTGTCCCCTCCACCCCCCTCTTCTCAATAAACATTCTTTTTTTTTTCCTTTTATTTCAGAATATTATGGGGGTACAACACTTTGGTTATATATATTGCCCATGCACTGCCTATGTCAGAGCTACAATTGTGGACATCCCCCAAACTGTGTGCCCTGCACCCATTCAGTAAGAGATTTCCCATGTCTTCCACCCCCCTCTCACCTGCCCGCCCCCTGATGAACATTATTGCCATGTGTGACATAAGTATTGATCAGTTAGTACCAATTTGATGGTGAGTACCAGTGGTGCTTGTTTTTCCATTCTTGTGATACTTTGCTTCAAAGAATGGGCACAAGCTCCATCCAGGATAATACCAGATGTGTTAATTCACTGTTTTTTTTTATTGCTGAGTAATACTCCATAGCATATATATACCACGTTTTATTAATCCACTCGTGTATTGATGGGCACCTGGGTTGCTTCCACATCTTTGCAATTGTGAATTGTGCTGCTATAAACATTCGCGTGCAGATGTCTTTATTATAGAACGTCTTTTTTTCCTTTGGGTAAATACCCAGTAGTGGGATTGCTGGATCAAATGGTAGTTCTACTTTTAGTTCTTTGAGGTATCTCCATATTACTTTCCGTAGAGGTTGTACTAATTTGCAGTCCCACCAACATTTGTTGTTTTGGGACTTTTTGATACAAGCCAATCTCACTGGAGCTAAGTGATATCTCATTGTGGTTTTGATTTGCATTTCCCTGAGGATTAGAGAGGTTGAGCAATTTTTTATATGTTTGCTGGCCAGTATTCTGTCTTCTTTTGAAAAGTTTCTGTTCAATAAACATGTTTAAAGGCCAATATCAGCTGGGTATCCTTCCCTTGGAAATTTGGGTCAATTCACTTGAATCTGCTAATTTTGTTGATTAGTGAAACTCCAAACCTTTTCACAATTTGTCTGATTCTGGCAGCTTAAACAATCACTTCTGTGTTTCTCTGCCTTGGCCTTGGTGCTTTCTCATCCATCCATTCTTGTCAATCTGCACAGGAAGCCCAGGATTTTCACTTTTTTGGTGGTGGAGGGGGGATCCACTGGCACAAAGCTGTGTGGAGGGGCCCTGGGGTGTAGGGGATTGAACTTTTACAGAAGTTTGTACTGCAGGTGGAAGGGAAGACAAACTGCTGAGTGCAAGCACAACACCCCCATGTCAACACCCCCTAACTCTCTCTTTGGCCCTCCCCTGGATCAGTTTAGGAGGAAGTCTCTTCTATTCACATGCAGATCATTCTATGTTCAACAACCCCCACCCCCTCCAACCCTTGGAGTCTCATTTTCTACCATAAGCAGTTACTAATTTATTTACCTCACAAAGTCAATTTCTCTTTCCAAAAAGGAATTCTGATGACTAAAGTGTTCTCACTCTTTTTACGTTATTGGAGTCATCCATTTCAATAGTTTCTAATGTGCTGCTTCAGTAATCTGGGTTCTAAACTTAGGTCTCCAATCCATTTGACATATTATTTACATACATTTTTGTTAAATATATACTGTAAGCCTTCATGAGAGCTGTTATGAAGGTAGTGGAGGAGTGTGTATTGAACTTCAGCAGAATATACTGCTAGCATTCAAGGAATGATATAATAATAATTGCAGTAGTAATAACAGCTGGCCCTTACAAAACCCTTACTATTAGCTAGGTGTTGTTCTGAGTGCTTTGTGTACATTAATTATCTTAATTATTATAACCACCTTCTGAACTAGTTATTATCATTAACCCTATTTTACAGATGGGGGAACTGGGAAACAGAGAAGTTAAATAATTTGTTCAGGTCACACAGTTTGTAAATGAGATTTAAACACAGGCCATCTAGTTCCCATATTTCTGTTCTTAAAGAAGAATTAGAATAAATATAAGAAGATTCAGAAGATGCTAATCACTAGAGTCCTTGAAGAGATGATAAAGGCAGGTAACCTAGGAGGGCTGCTTGGTAGAAGTGAAGATGCTACCCCAGGAGACTGAGCTCTATCTCCTTGGGTAGTGGCTGTGGCAGAGATGTTAATGTGGCAGCACTTTGACATTTTTGGTTTCTAAAAGGGGTGTAGAGCATGGCAGATAAAGGAAAATGATGAAAGGCCCTGAGTAGTGCAAAATGTGTCTTTCCTGCTTTGCTTCACTGCAGCTATAAAAGGCACATCTTTAAAACAGTAATTAGTATTTCTTTTGGAAAATAGCAAGGTGGCCACAGTTAGTATAATAACCAGTATGGGACCAAAAGATAGAAATCACTTGAATTAGGTATGGCCATAGAGAAAACCATGAGGAAATATATTTAGGAACTCATAGAGATTATAGATATTTGAACATATGCATATCAAAATTTGGAACATATATTAAGAAGAAGGGCAATATATTTCTATGTGTGGGTTAAAAATTGAGAATTATTTTCAAGAAGCCATGTCAAAAAAAATGTGATTCGTGCATCGAGTCTATATAGGAGTTAGTGAGTAAACACTGATTTGCTGCAGAGCCTAATGAGAGAGCCTTCAATTTCAGGAAGGACCAGAGAGCCCCTTGAATTTCTTCTGTCAGTGAAACTGATTGGGAAAGAAAGGGAAAAAAGTAGACAAGATATAGAGGAATCTGTTTGTGTTTGAGAAGCTGGAGCTGCTTTGGGGACCACTCAGCCTTCAGAAGTGGGATCCTGATGAGTAGGGGCATGGGGGGGGTGCTAAGTAGGTCATCTGTTTTTAGTAAGAGATATTCCCAAAATAAGCCATAGCTCCCAGAGGAGGCCTTGATTTGCCTCTTCTTGGTGAAGCTTGGACATAACAAAGCATGGGTGATGACCCAGAAGCTCCAAGTCATAGCTGGTTACACATCTGTAACATGATCTATGAAATACCATGCTCCTTGCCCTGCCAACATCACTGATACTGATGTATTCAGCACCTCTTTTTAGGACATTACAGAAATTTCATACATACATATGGAAATAAAACCAGCAAAATAAAATGATTTCATTAAAGTCATGTATAAAGGAAGAGATTTGGAAATATAACTCAGAATATGCAAATCTTCAAGTCATCATAAAATTTCACTTTAAAAAATTGAATTGAAAGGCAAACTTTTCTGGTGGAATGGACATGGCTTAGGTATCATAGTAACTAGCTGGATTCCTGGATTTTCCACTTAGTGTCAGAAACTCTGAGAGTCTGAGATTTTAGTTGCAAGCTAAGAATTTAGCCTGCCCAAGTTTCATAGATGTTAGTAGAAGTCAGAGACAAAGGACAGTTTATTATTTACACAATAGAACTAGCCAGGGTAGCCACATATTTGGGCTATTTCCCCAAACCTTGATCTTCAGAAGGTGATGTGAAAAGGGTAAGATGATACCTGCACACACAGCAGGTTGCCTCTCATGAGAAGAATTCTGAGCTTAGGGAACCCATGTCTTTTATAATGGTCAGTAAGCATGGCTGCTCTTTGCTCCTGGTGGAAAAAATATTCCTATCTTTCATGAATGCAAGGAAATCTGATATTTTGCTCTAGAGGGAGACACTATCTCTATCTTCAAAAGTGTTACCTATACAAATGTCCTAGAAAAGATAATATGGAAGAAAAGGCAGTCATTACTTTGTTCACAAGATAGCAGAAATGCAACAGACACAGGGAGAATTTCCCCCCAATGATATCCACCCTTTGTTTTTATACTATCTTGGCTTCTGTCAAATTTTCCCATGCATACACTACTCTGTTGGCAATTCTGATTTATATTACAGGCTAGGATTGTGACAAAGTCTGTTCAATTTATCTCCTATACTATTTACTTAAGGCTACAATAAATAGGACTCCAGGTAACAAGATGAGACCAACCCATAGTATTGATCTTAACTGTGCCCCCAGGAATCCTGGACCCACCAAGGTCCAAGCTTATATATCAACATAGGCTGGCATAGGGTTGGCATTAGAAGACAGAAAAAAAGCATCATGCACAGAAATGGTTAGGGAAGAATCTCAAATTTTCAAAAAGGGTCTATATAACACTCTAGCCCTTTTGTTCTGCTAATACCCTACAAGTAGCTAAAAAATTTGGTCCTTTTCTGGAGACAGTCACATTTGATGATCAACTACCTTGCTAAGGATTGTGGCGCAAAAAGTGATAAGGAAGGAAGAGCCAGAACAGTTTGTTCCTACTTTGAGGAGGCTATTCCAGTGCTCAACAATACCAGAGCCCTGTGATGTTAGGGCATATGGAAGGTCCACTGAATACCTTGAATATCATTCCATTGTTAAGTGGATTTTGCAATAAAAGGCAAGTCTTTGTGAGTCCGCAAATGGTTATAAAAGGTGAATACATGACACAGATTAAAGACCACCATGATGTGGCCAGAATTAGTTTTTCTCATTGGAAGAGGAGCACTGTTACTTGAAAAATATATCAACAGTAGATAAGACATCACCTGATTACCCTGAGGGGGGATCAAAAGACCAAAGTAGGAAATATTCCTGGAGTGGATGGGGGCAACACACCATACAATGTAGTCTCTCTCACCACCAGACAAAGGGATCAACTTTTGGCAGGAGTGATGTCTGGCATAGAGTGATAGACTCTGATCAGAAATACAGGGTCCTTTACTTTGTGCCCAGGCTATGATGGTGGTTGTGTTGCCATTTACAGTGCAATGATGGACCCAGGCAGCAATGGTGGCAATCTGGCAGGTGTAGACTCATTCAGCAACTTTATTCCAGTTAGTTCCATCAGAGAATAGGCCCTTCTAGTGGGCATCTGCATGAGTATACTAGATGGTTTGATCAAATCCAGCAATTTGTTTCCACAGTTTCCCACCCCAAAGTGGTTGGCTTTAATTGTTCAGTAGTTTTTCAAACAGGAGAAAAAATAGCTCAGCCATTGGCAACAGCCTAAGAGCCAGAAAAAACATATAACAAAGTTCATCAGTTGGAGTATTGGCCACCAGAGCTATGAGGACAGTCTTGAGTTTGTACACTGAACATAGTGACCAGGTCCATCTTTACTGGGTGGCCCAGCCCCAGCAGTGCACCATCAAAATTTCAGCATAGTCAAGATCATTAGTGAACCAGGCTCAGACATTTAGGAGAATTTCTATGAATCAAGGCCTCTACTAAGGCAGTGGCTGTGCTTCAGATGGTGCAGTGCAGAATAAATTTTCCCCCAGAGAGATGGCTGCCACTTTTCATATAAAGCTGAAGGCTGCTCGGACCAGGTCAGGTGTTTTCTTGAATATCCTATTTCATTTTGACAAACAGGAATCATTGGATATTTCCCACATTGTTAGTGGTTAAGTCTACATTGACCCACTTTATAATGGAGAAATTGGGCTACAGAGTCACAAGGATCACATGGTTCAGAACCCAGCAGCCAGTGGATAGTTGTTTCTTAAAGTATTTTACCTGGTAGCTGTGTCTAGGTGGTGACAAGTCCAAGACTCAAAGGGGCACCTCTAGATGGAGGTTTCCTCTCTTTGCCAGAGGCTCCAATCAGCACGGTCTTCTATCACTTAGACTTGTAGCTCAAAGGGTTTATTAGGGTTGTGGGGCTTTGAAGGTAGAAAGAATACCATAGCTTGCTATGTAGCTTTCAACTAAGACCTACTCAAAGATGCTGGTTTTCAACTTGGCTGATTTATAGGCCAAGCTAGAGTTCTCAAGTGAGGCATGTCCTGTCTCCAGTATCCAAGAGTTCAACAAGGTGCTGGACCTCCTTTTTTAATGGTTGGGTGCCAAACAGACAGAAGTTTTTCATTGATTGTAAAAATGCAAGGGACCCATGGAGAATTACTTCTTTACATTTAGCAGCTGCAAAATTTAAGAAAGTTTCCAAATATTTCTGGCTTTCCACCTCCTTCTACAGAAAATGGAGGTATTGTAAAGTTTAGAGCAGAGGTGTATAAAATAACTGTCATATAGTAGGTGCTCAATAAGTTGAGCAGAAAAATTATTCAGGAAAGAGAAAGTTGTGTGAATGCATATAATAATAAAACATCAATATGGATTAAATATTATATAATATTTAGTTAGAATTCAATATTGCTATGAAAACAACTGATTCCATTCCTAGCAATATAAATTTATTATATCATTCATGACATAATGCTATTGAGAAAATGACTCTCTATTAAGCCCTAAACTTCAAAATCTTCTTGTAAATAACAATATACATCTGCCTACTTGTATATATGTCGTAGTTAAAAGGTACACGCTTGTATACACACATACCAATAAAATCAGGCAGCACTCAAGATGATTAAAAAATAAAATCAAGTCCTTACTTTCTAAATTTAATTGGTTTGGCTGGGAATTACCATAAGTGTACATTATGTGTGTGTATCTTTATCTTTGTTAAAATCAACATGTTGTTTACAAACAATTCTTTTTATTCTTTCTTTACCTGTTAAACTGTTGTTCCAGTGAGAGAGGGCAAAATGGCTGACCAGAGACACCAGCTGCCAGAGCATCTCAGTAAGAAGGAGAAGTTTCAGATGAAAGAAAAAGCGAACAAGCAGACAAACACAGATCAGGTGTAAGTCTGAGGGAAGAGTGCCAGAACCTACAGGAGACTCCATGGGAAGAGGTTGCAGAACAAAACAGGAAGGAGCAAGGTATTGGCAGAGATCAACCCCCGAGAGGCTTGGAGTCCAGCAAGAAGGGTGGGTGGAGCAGTTTGTTTCTCCCTCCCTCACATCTCTGACAGTCGAGGAATCCCCGAGTTGCTGAAGTGACTTTCTACCCACATAAGCCCAGAGGCTGCTGCCACCAGTGAGCTGAGCTGGGAGGTTCTTGTGGATAGAGCACCAGGCTCCCAACCCCCCTGGGGCATTTCCCACCATGACAGACCCAAACCGGGATGGCAGGTGAGGTGCCATATTGCTTCTCTACCCACCATGCACCTTTGTCCTCCCAAGGGGGCTTCAACTCTTCAGGTTTCACCTTGTTCATTCCCACACAAACATTTACCAACTCTGGCCCAGAATGCAGGAGCCACAGGAGTCCAGTGGGTCCCAGGTGATCTGTGTGACTCTAGAGCCTGGACATTCTGGGTGGGCTGCCTCCTGGAGAGAGGGGCAGCAATGACCAGAGTGCTAGCTTTCCTCCATCCGTACTCTTTTCCTCCCATTCCCCTCCCTCACTGGTGGCTGCTGAGAGAGACAGTTGAGCCACCACACCAAACCTTCCACAAAGAGTGGAGCTCAAATCTTTCCTCTTGGAGTCCTGCAGTGGACTGAGGGGTGCTCAGTCTTTGAGCTCCCTGCTCACTGCCACCCCACTCTGGTGCTGCTTGCCCAGCAGCTCCATCAGAGTGGGACATGCTCCAAGGTGGAGGGACATCAAATTTGTTTGAGTACCTGTGGACAACTTGGGGCCAGCATGCTTCTACCCAGCATGGTCAGGGATTGATCTTTGGGGACCTGGGAATGCACCCACAGGCCAGATCCCATACCCACAGGTCTGGATCGAGTTGCTCATGGGCACAAGGGGGAGATTTGTGAACTAGTCTTGAGAGGTGAGGGAGCCTGTGTGGGCAGATCTGAGGGGAGATTGCAGTGTGGGTCCTAGCAGCAGCATGCTCACTGTGCTCTCAGCATAGGCTGGGATCCAAATCACAGTTGTGGAGGAGCTCAGCTGGCTTGAGTTCCGGCAAGACAGCAGAGATCGAGGGGAGACTGCAGAGAGGAGGAGGAGAGGGAGAGGAGCAAGACCTGCTCCAGACTGCCAGATTGTGAATCTTAGATAGCCCCACCTCTACAAGAAGACTTTCTGGTTGGGTGGGGCCGCTAAAGCCCCTCCCTGGCCTCTTTACCCAAAAGCTGGTAGAAAACCTTTGAACTCTGTTGAAACAGCTACCTTGCCAGCTTTTGTGGAGCCTGACGGCAGACTCACCCAACCCAGCCCTGCCCAGCTGCACTTCCCAACCCACCTCTGCTGTGGTGTAGAACAGGGTCTCACCTGGAAGTTCCAGGGACCCACCCACCACGTAGGGAATTTGAGTGCTTCTCCTGAGGGACTAAAGCTGGCCATAGGGCCCAAAAACAACATGGCAGCTTGCTCTTTCCAACAAGCACCACCTACTGACAGGGAGGTCAATATGAATTCCCTTACAGTAATAACTGACTCAGTCATACAGGGTGTGGTTGACTCTCACTCACAAGCACAACCTGCTGTCTCAGAGATTAAACTGGGGGTGCCAATACAATTTACACTGTTAAGAAGACCACAGGGTTGGGGAAAGAGAAAGGATTTCAAAGACCTCCATCCTCCCTCATCAAAGGGAGACAGGGAATCTGCCCACTCACATAGCTCACAAATGCTACAGACTACAAACAACTAGCACCTGAGAAAACCACCACACTAAGGATATCTATAACCAAGGCACCCATCCAGAACCTAGATCATCATCAAAGCATCCACAAGCAAAGCCAAAGTTTCTTACCCAACATATGCTACAAACACACTTGTATGAGTGAGGGGAGGAGAAAAATCCCTGTCTAAACAAAAGAAAATCCAAAAAATAACCAACAACTGCTCCAGATGAGAAGGAATCAGCAAAAGAACTCCAGAAGTAAGAAAAATCAGAGTGAAAGGACATGCCCAAAAGGGAACACCAGCTCTCTAGCAATGATACCAACCAAAATGAAAACATTGAAATGACGGATAAAGAATTCCAAATTAGGATTGTAACAAAATTCAAAAGAAAATGGAACATGAAATCAAAGGTACCAGAAAAACAATTCAGGAAATGAATGAAAAATTCTCTAAAGAGATCAACATATTAATAAAAAATAAATAAATAGAACTGGAAATGCAAATTTCATTTAAGGAAATAAAAAACACTGTGGAAAGGCTTTAGAATAGACTAGACCAGGCAGAAGAAAGAATCTCAGAGCTTGAAGACAACTCTTTTTAATTAGCTCAGTCAGTCAAGAATGAGGAACAGAGAATTGAAAGGAATGAACAAAGCCTACAAGAAATATAGGATTATGTAAAATGGCCAAATATAAGAACCATAGGCATCCCTGAGGGTGAAGAAGAAAATGCACAATGGCTAGAAAACCTATTTGAGGGAATAATTGGGGAAAATTTTGCTGGTCTTGTTAGAGATTTAGACATCCAGGTATAAGAAACTCAATGAACACCTGGGAGATTCATTGCAAAGAGACAATCACCAAGTCATATAGTCATCAGACTGGCCAAAGTCAACATGAAGGAGGAACTCCTGTGAGCCACGAAGTGAAAACATAAAGTAACATACAAAGCAAAACCCAACAGGCTAATTACAGACTTCTCAATTGAGACCTTACAAGCCAGAAGGAGTTGGGGCCCCATCTTCAGTCTTCTTAAACAGAACAACTGCCACCCTAGAATTATGTATCTTGCAAAACTAAGTTTCATATATGAAGGAGAAATAAAGACTTTTCCAGCCAAGCAATTACTGAGGGAATTTGTCAAGAACAGACCTGCACCACAAGATATACTCAGAACCGCATTATACATGGATCAGCACAATAGTTACCCACCAGGGTAAAGCCACTCAAAAGCTAAAGCTCAGAGAATATATAAAACAATAGTATAAGAGGTAAAACAAAGCAATAAGGTACTACCCAACAGGATGAACAGAACAGCAGCCCACATATCAATTCTATGAATCAACATGAATGGTTTGAATTCCCCAAAAGAGACATAGGCTGGCTGAATGGATTAAAAAATACAAGCCAAGAATCTGCTGTCTCCAGGAAACAGACCTAACCCATGAGGACTCATACAGACTCAAGGTGAAGGGATAGAAAAAAATATTTCATGTAAATGGAAACCAAAAGAAAGCAGGCGTAGCCATTCTCATATCAGATGAAATTGACTTTAAATCAACAATAGTAAAGAAAGACAAAGACAGTCATTTTATAATGGCAAAGGGAGCAATTCAACAAGAAGATAAAACAATCCTATATATTTAAGGACCTAACAAAGGAACACTCAGATTCACAAAGCAAATCCTACTAGATCTAAGCAAAGAGATAAACTGCAACGTTGTAGTTGCTGTGTACTTCAACGCCCCACTGACAAAACTGGACACATCATCCAATCAGTCTAATGGCATTTCTCAAGGAACCAGAAAAGGAAGAGCAAACCAAACCCAAACCCAGCAGAAGAAAAGAAATAACTATGGTGAGAGCGTAATTTAATGAAATAGAAAACAAGAAAATTATACAGAAGATCAATGACACAAAAAGTTGGTTCTTTGAAAAGTTAAACAAAATTGATAGACCTCTTGCTAGATTAACAGGAATAGAAAAGAAAGGACTCAAATAAGCTCAATCAAAAATGAAAAAGGAGATATTACAACTGATACCACAGAAATACAAAATATCATCTGTGAATACTCTGAAAATCTCTATGCACATAATCTAAAAAGTGTAGCAGAAATGCACAAATTTCTGGAAACACACAACCTCTCATGACTCAATCAGGAAGAAATAGGACTCCTGAACAGACTGATAACGAGCAATAAGATTGAAGCAGCAATAAAAATGCTTCTAACAAAATAAAGCTCAGGACCAGATGGATTCACAGCCGAATTTTACCACACCTACAAAGAAGAGTTGGTACACATAGTGCAGAAATTATTGCATAACATCAAGAGAGGGAATCCTCCCCAACTCATTCTGTGAAGCCAGCATCACCTTGACACAAATGGCAAGAAAGGACACAACAAAAAAGGAAAACTACAGACCAATATCCCTTATGAGTATAGATGAAAAATTCCTCAATAAAATACTAACAAACCAAATTCAACAGCACATCAAAAAAATAACCCACCATGACTGAGTGGGCTTCATCCCAGGTATGCAAGGATGATTCACCATATGCAAATCTATAAATGTGATTCACCACATAAACAGAAGCAAAAACAAATATCATATGATCATCTCAATAGATGTAGAAAAAGCATTCAACAAAATTCAGTACCCTTTCATGATAAAAACCCTCAACAAACTTGGCATAGATAGAACATACCTCAAAACTGTAAAAGCCATATATAACAAACCCACAGCCAGCATCATACTGAATGGGGAAAAGTTGAAAGCATTTACACTAAGAACACGAACAAGACAATGATGCCAACTGTCACCACTTCCATTCAACATAGTGCTGTAAGTCCTAGCCACAGCAATCAGGCAAGAAAAAGAAATTAAGTGTATTCACATTGGGTAATAGGAGGTCAAACTATCACTTTTTGCAGATGACATGATCTTACACCTAGAAAACCCCAAAGATTTCATCAAGAGACTCCTGGAATTTATAAATAAATTCAGCAAAGTCTCAGGTTACAAAATCAATGTACACAAATCAGTAGCATTCCTATACACCAATAACTGTAAGCTGATAGTCAAATGAAAGACTCAATACCAATCACAATTGCTAAAAAGAAAATAAAATACTTAGGAATATACTTAACCAAGGAGGTGAAAAATATCTTCAAACAGAAGTATGAAACACTGAGGAAAGAAATCACAAATGACGTAAACAAGTGGAAAAACATAATATGCTAATGGATAGGTAGAATCAACATTGTTAAAATGTCCATACTACCCAAAGTGATTTACAGATTCAATGCAATCACCATCAAAATACCACCTTCAGTTTTCACAGATCTAGAAAAAATAATGCTATGCTTCATGTGGAATCGGAAAAGAGCCTGAATAGCCAAAGCAATCTTAAGCAAAAGGAACAAATCTGGAGGCATCATATTATCAGACTTCAAACTATACTACAAGGCTACAGCAACCCAAACAGCATTGTGTTGTCACAAAAATAGAGAAATAGACCAATGGAACAGAACAGAAAACCCAGACATAAAACCAGCCACACACAGCCAACTGATCTTAGACAAAGCAGACAGCAATATATACTGGGGAAAATAATCCTCATTCAATAAATGGTGCTGGGAAAATTGGATGCAAAGGAATAAAACAGGATCCATACCTCTTACCACCCACAAAAATTAATTCAAAGTGGATAAAAAACTTAAATGTAAGGCATGAAGCCATAAGAATTCTAGAAGAAAATGTAGGAAAAACTCTTCTAGGTATTGGCTTATGCAAAGAATTTATGAAGACCCCAATGGCAATCACAGCAACAAAAAAAATAAGTAAATAGGACTTGATTAAATCAAAAAGCTTCTGCACAGCTAAGGAAAGAATTAACAGAGCAAACAGACAACCTACAGAATGGGAGAAAATATTTGCAAGCTATACATACAATAAAGGACTAATAACCAGAATCTACAAATAACTCAAGCATATCAGTAAGAAAAAATCAAACAACCCCATTAAAAAGTGGGCAAAAGATGTGAACAGAAGCTTCTCGAAAGAAGATAGACAAATGGCCAATAAACGTATGAAAAAATGCTCAATATCACTAATCATCAGGGAAATGCAAATCAAAGCCACAATGAAATATCATCTTATCTCTGTCAGAATGGTTTTTATTAAAAAGTCCAAAAATAATAGATACGGGCATGGATACAGAGAGAAAGGAGTGCTTATACATTCTTGGTGGGACTGTTAATTAGTACAACCTCTATGGAAAACAGTATAGAAATTCTTCAAAGAAATAAAAGTAGACCTACCATTTGATCCAGCAATCCCACTACTGGGTATTTACACAAAGGAAAATAAGTCATTTTATCAAAAAGACACCTGCACTCACACATTTATTGCAGCACAATTCATAATTGCAAAGATGTGGAATGAACCAAAATGCCCAATTTATGAGTGGATTAACAAAATGTGGTATATGTATACCCTGCAATACTACTCAGCCATGAAGAAGGATGACCTAATGCCTTTTGCAACAATCTGGATGGAACTGGAGACCATTATCCTAAGTGAAGTATCTAAAGAATGGAAAAACAAACACCACATGTACTCAGTATTAAATTGGAACTAACCGATGAGAACATATGTGTATAGAGGGAAGTATAACTCAATGGAAATCAATCAAAGGGGATGGGTGAAAACCTACCTAACGGGTACAATGGACACTATATGGGTGATGGGCACACTTATAACCCTGACTCAAGCATTACATAAGTGATCCTTGTAACCAAAAACATTTGTACCTCCGTAATACTTTGAAATAAAAAAAAATTAAAACTGTTCAACTGTTAAAGCTGTTTTTATTTCTTCATATTCATTTATTCAATTCGTTCATTCATGCATTCATTGTGTATACCAATGTATCATTCACTCTACCGGAAACTTGAGAGGAAAATAAAGAGATATAAATAATAATTTTCACTGACCATAAATTAGTAACATAATTGTGGAAACTAATCTATTGTGAAACCAGGAAAAGGTTAAGTATAAAATAATGTTAAAGAGAGAAATGATGGATTAATGTGAGCTAGAGAGGCTAGAAACTGTTACAAACAGAAGGTCAAATTCGAGGAAAAGTGGAATTTGCAAAAGACAGGTGTTTAAACATTCCAAGTAGAGATAAACATAAATACAGCTCAGAAGGCATGTAAAAATTTAAAAAAGTATTGTTATCTGTGAGGAAGACATCTTGGCCTCAGGAAAACTGTTGCCATTTTACTGGTCTAGCTTTTACATCTTTTGGATTATTGGCAAAACCATAGTTGACCCAGATATGAATTTAGGGAAGGCCATGTAACTGATATTTAACAGATTTTAAATAAATACTTGCTTATAAAATTGATTGTCAGTTATGAAGTAATTACTAGCTATTTAATACTTGTGCCCCCTTTCCATTAAGTAGTTTTGCCCTAGGAAGTGGCTGGCCAGCCCAAAACTATGTGTTTTCAGCTCCCACCCAACCCTCTTACATCTAAGTGGGGACCTGTGATTACTTCCTGCCAATGGAAAGTGAGAAGTGTGATGTGTGTTACTTTCAGACTGTTCAGAAATGGCTAAGAAGCAAGTATGCTTGTATGTGCCTCAAGTATTCTATTTCTCCATCCGTTATTTTAACAGCAGATTTCAAGGCCGTACAAAAAGACAGAGGACCAAGATGCTACACCTGAGTTTCTGAATGATCATGTTGAAGGAAGGATCTATGGGAACAAGAAATAAATACTATTGTACTTAGCTTCTGACGTTTCAGAGTTTATCTCTACAGGAGTTACCTAATACATCAGTATATTTGTCTCAGTTTACCAGACAACTATATGTGAATCATCATAGTATCAAAGCACCATTCTTTAATTCTTCCTTAGAAAGAGAGCAACCAAAATTTGACTTAATGTGATTCACAATACAAAATTTTAAAAAATATTCCATTGTCTGAAAGTCTGAAAGTCAATATTCTAAGCAGCCTCCAACCTTTTTGGCACCAGGGACACGTTTCATGGAAGACAGTTTTTCCACAGGCCAGGGGTGGGAGACTGGGGTGTCGTGGGGGGCATGTGTGGAGCTCAGGTGGTGATGAGCGGCCCATTTCCTAACAGGCCACAGACCAGTACTGGGCCATGGTCCTGGGGATGGGGATCACAGAGATTCATGTAGACTAAGAAAGCCAAATACTAGCCTTAGGATCTGAAGAATGTGGTGCTGAAAATTGTAAAGACAATGGAGGGGAACTTTACAAAAAATGTTTTTTTCAAACTGCTGCAAGGATGGTTTGGAATGCATTTCCTTTTTATAGCCTCATTTTAG
This sequence comes from Daubentonia madagascariensis, assembly GCA_023783475.1. Classification (NCBI taxonomy): domain Eukaryota; kingdom Metazoa; phylum Chordata; class Mammalia; order Primates; family Daubentoniidae; genus Daubentonia; species Daubentonia madagascariensis. The sequence continues at coordinate 41,426,063 of JAKFHU010002080.1, read as the reverse complement.
GTAGTGTCCAGCGTCTTTTAGCAGACAATTTAGCTGCTTCAGTGGATTTTATTGCTTCTTTCTAAATTTGTCAAGTTGTCCTTTCCCTCTAGCATCATGTAGGATGGATGGGGAGAGAATTGCCTCTGGTTGGGATTGCTCTGCTTCCTGTGCCACCTCAAGCACTCAATGTGAAGACTATTCCTAAGTATTGTTTCAACACATAGATTAAAAGATTACTCTGCTTTGTTATTCCTTGGCTGATATATCATACCACAAACTTATCATTTCAGGCAGCTGATCCCTCCCTTTTCATTGCATCCTTATGTCCTAAACACCCAGGGCATTATTTATATTACAAGTTGAGTACTCCTAATCTGAAATTCTTAGGACAGGAATTATATCTAATTTTGGATTTTTTTGAATTTTGAAATATTTGGATATACATAATGAGATAGCATAGGGATGGGACCCAAGTCTAAACACAAAATTTATTTATGTTTCTTATGCACCTTATACACATAGCTCAAAGGTAATTTTATACAGCATTTTTAATAATTTTATGCATGAAAAAAGTTTTGGCTGCGTTTTGACTGTGACCAATCAGGTGTGCAATTTTCCACTTGTGGCATCATGTTGGTGCTCAAGAAATTTCAGATTCTGGGGCATTTCAGATTTTGAATTTTTGAATTAGTTATGCCTAACTTATACTGGCAAGTAAAGCTGATTTTAAAATGTGGAGCTCTGTTTTCTCTCTCTCTCTCCTCTCTCTTTCTTTCTCTATGGTACTTACCAGTGATAGCTATAACTTTTTAGTATCTGAAAAGTCATAGGTTTTTAGCTAATGTGGCACATTAAATGTAGACTTATAAATTTATAAATCTACAATATCATCTTTAATTTAGAAATGTAATAAATGTGTTTAAGACTGAATATATGTTTGCATTATAAATGCATTCCAAACTACTATGTAGGTGTTAAGTACAAGTTATAAGTTTATAAGTATCTTGTAAATAATGACCACTTGTTGATTAAGGAAAACAAGCTAGAATTTGCTACTCTAAATTAATGCTAGGTTATCTTATGCAATACTGATGAAAGATATTGTATCCTTGCTATAAGATCTTAAATTGCAAAGATATATGTGGGGGTTTACGGTATTTTATTTTTAAAATGTGTATAGAATGCCCCTTTTTATAAAAGATTTGAGGAAACTCAAATAAAAAGACCTACTTGATAAATTTAACTGAATGGAAACACAAAGGGAAATTAAGATCAAGGAAGAGGAGCAAGTAAGTTTTCTAACTATAGCTAACCCTAAAGTTAAAAGGTTGAAAGTACAATTTGTTTTTGGGCTAACACAAAGCCAACCTCAAATTAGCCATGTTATCGCAGAAGCGCCAGTCCAAACATCCGGAGGCTCATATTCAAGCTCCAACTTCTCCAGGGAGGAGAGCCTGGACAAATCACATTTTTTTCCCAGCTTCAGTTTCCTCATGTGTGAAATAATGGTTTAAAGTTAGGTCATTTGTAATGTATCTTCCAGATAGAAAATTGGCCACCCTGTTTGCTGACAGAAACTTGTAACTTTCTTAAAAATAAATTCATGAGGATACTAGTTCAGGAATTTGCTATTTGTTTTCCTAGCTGGTATGCCTATGCTCCTACCTCCGCCACTCCTCCCACACATATAACCGTGAAAATTGCACTAATAAGTCACAGAATATTGAAACGTATGTGGAAATGAGTATTTTATTTTAAATGACTTTTCTGTGAATATGGCTTACTTGAGTGAACTGAGAAAAAACAAATCTGGTTAAATTGGCAATAGAGGCAAATAAGGAATAACCCTACATCTGGTTAAGTAAAAAAATCTAACATTCTTGTATACGTAGAAGAAAATCTCAACTAATTGGTTCTCATCAATCAGAAATGGAAGAAACTTTGAATAGAGGATGATATTTTTCACTTTTTATTATCTTTGTAAAAAAGACAACTTGAACAAAAAAAGTTCAAAAAAATGTAGTACGTATTTCTTAAACCCAAGTGTGGAGGAAATGTTTTTCAGCATTTTAGAACCTGCTGCTTTTACATATAAATAAATGATACCAAATACAAATGATACTAAACTTATAAATAGATTTTTCCCAAATTGCTACTTAAGTAGAAGCAAAGTAATGATATCCATATCCGTAGATATTTCCTTAAAATTGTATTTCACCTCCAGGTTTTCTTAAAGCTACTTTGTTTGATAAAGTTTGGGTTTTGACTTTCATGAATATTTGTTCTAGCTACCTTATCTCTGATTGTAGTATCCTCTTATTTATATGTACTTCTTATTCTTTGTAAGGTGGGTTTATGATCACAGTTCTATTAATTTGGTAGCCTTTTTGCATTAGTACCTGTCTTTTCTGTTCTCTGATCAATAAACAGTTCTTGATACCATTAAAATATATGATTTTATTTTGGTGTGTAGCTATTTTGTATTTTCACACCAGTAAGTGTCAATTGGTCCATTGGCATCTATCTTTGAATCTCTTAACTACCTTGGGCTGTTGAATATATTTAATTGTTGCAGAAATTGATTTTTCTTCATTAACTATTATATGGCTTAGATGCCCTTGCTAATGGTTAAGTATGCTAAATCATGTTTTATTTTATTTTTGGTAACATTGATAATTTCAACAATTATCATCAAAGAAATATTAGATGTATTAGGTGTTAAATTGCAGGAAGAATTGCATTTCCACGGAGTTGTATCAGTTAGGAATGTTTTTGGTTCTGATTAACAGAAAATCCAATTAATAGTAATTGGAAAAACTCAGGAATTTATGTATTTCTTGCAGCAATATCTGTAAGTTTTTTGCTTGTGTTATGGCTCCATAATTTCATCAAATGCCCTACATAATTTCTACCTTTCTAATTCCCTGTCCTAAGTGGATGGTTCTCATGCTCAGGGTAAGAAAGAACATGGTGCTATATCTCCAAGTATAAAGAAACTTGAAAAGGGCAACGGGCCAAAGAAGCATAGGCTGTCAATTGATAGCCGAGGATGTCAATTGAAAATTCTAGTTATAGCTTACTGTGTAGAACTGGATCCCAGGCCAACCCTAGTTACAAGAAGATGACTATTTTAATATTCCATACTCTGTTGAAGAGGGAGGCAGGGGAGAAAGAGGTTAGGAATACCTTTGTAGGTAACCAATTTGCAGGATATTCTTAGAGATACATAAATTTCCATTTTGCTAAGGATTAGCCATTTGTATTAAAACACTGGGTGCCAGAGTATCTCCCTCCCTTTGCCCCTCCTCCACTATATTAGTCTAGTTTCTTCCGTGAAACAGAACCAATAAGGTATGTGTGTATATACACTTTTGTACATATGCATATATGTGTGTGTGTGTGTGTATATATGGAGAGAGAGAGATCTTTTTATATATATATAAAGATATTGATTATAAGAAATTCTCACATAATTTTGGAGGCTGAGCAGTCCCACAATCTGGAGTTAGCAAGCCAGAGACTCAGGAGAGCTGAGGGTATAGTTCTAGTCTGAGTCCAATGGCCTGAGAACCAGGGGAGCTAATGATATAAGCTCCAGTTCAAGTACAAGTCAAAGGCAGGAGACTGATGTGCTGGCTTAAAGCCAGTCAGAGAGAGCAAATTCTCCTTACCCCAGCTTTTGTTCTACTCAGGCTTCAAAGTGGATTGAATAAGGCCCATCCATATTGGGAGGACAATCTGCTTTACTCAGTCTACCAATTCAAATGTTAATGTAATCCAGAAACACTCTCACAGACATACCCAGAATAATATTTGACCAAATATCTGGGCACTTTGTAGCCTAGTAAAGTTGGTGCATAAAATTAACCATCATACCCATTTACTCTGTGTGATTGAGAAAAATTCTCTCAAGCAGTTCGACTCCCAGGCGGTGGGGAGGTCAATCTCTTAGCTACAACTTCATAGGCTAAAGTAGGAGTTCCGGCTCCATTAAATTTGGTGCTAAGGGAAGAGATGGTACCATTAGCTGAGAAGCTCAGAGTGAATGACTCTAGAGCAAGGAAAGCAACGTCCTGCCCAAAATCAATAGACATTATTGAGGGGATCTGGGTAGAGTAGCTATTCCAAAGGAACCATATTGTAATCTTTGGAAATACATAATCAGAGATTCCATTAAGTACAGCAAAAACAGCGGCTGGTATTACGGGGACTGTGCCTGTATCCTTCTACTAATAATTAACTAGTCCTGTGATGTGGCATCAAAATACATTGATTCTGTCTAAACTGGATATGTGGAAGGAGGACATTTCATGAGCTTTTTGGGACCCCTTGTTAAGTTGGATTCCCTTTCTTCTTCAAGTCTCATGCTGAGAACCAAACTCTCCATGATAACTTCAGAATTCACTGTTTTTCCTAGGAGCCTTATCACATTTTTGTAGAAATACAATTCCCTGGGGTCTCAACCAACTTATTAAAATTTCCCATAGTGAGTGTGCTTCTTAGGTCTCTTTGGGTACCCTTGCTAAATAGAGCTGTACAATTATTTTTCTCCTTATATTATCAGTGTATTTTCTCATCATTAGTTGAAATTATTTATTTGTATAAATATGTTGAATGCTCCTTTAATATCTCAGGTGAACTCTTACTTAGCATACTCTGTTTTATAAATATTAGTGGGCTATTATAAAACTTACAATGTTTGAACAATCAGAATTTTTAAAATAAGATTTCTGGCATTGAGATAATAAATATAAACTTTGATATAAATTTTCAACTATGCTAACAAAGGAACTGTCTATAAGATGATATGAATGATATAACCAGAATGGATAATGTTTAGGTTTGTGGTAGACCTGAAATTAAACTTTCATCTTTCAATAAATTCAGTACCCCTCAGTAACACATTAGTAATAGCTAGTTAGTGAGCATTTTCTTTCTGTGTAAGTACTTGGTGGAAATGTTTTTACTTTGAAATCCCAGTTTCAACAATTTTTTCGTTTATATTTAAGTTACAATAAACATTTTGTGAGCATAAGCATATGTAGGTAGCTATATATTGCCAATGGTTGGTAGTGTTTGGAGTCAAACTTATTGCCTTGCTGAACTAGTCTAATGACCTTCAGGAGGATGTGAAACAGGAAACAATTGTATCTGGATGTTATTGACTATTTTTAGAGGCATCTGATTTTGACTCCTTAAACGTATTCAACATGACCGCTCAATTTCAACCCTCCTTGGTAGGTAAAGGGCAAAGGATAAGCTTTTATATCCCACTGAATAACAGTAAATGTATGTAATTGTAAAAATCAGAATAAATAGGTCCTCAAAGACAAGTATAAATAGCCATAGTTATTTAAGTAATTCAAGGGAAAATAAAACATTATTTTTTCCTATATAATTCAGATAATTGAGAAAATCTTAACCATTTATTTTTGAGTTTCAGTGCATAAATCTCTTGACAATTGTCAGTTCACTGCTGCATTTCAAGCCGTGGACACCTAGTGGTCACTGCAAATTGTCACAACAGAAAATTATGTCTCCTGCTATTACTAATCAATAGCCCATAATAATAAATGCTTAGTTATTAAATGTATACGAAGTGCTTTGGGTCTTTTAATGCCTTGAAATAGCAGATTTCAAAATTAAGCACACTCTGTCTGACTCTCAATATTAATTTTACTCCATTACTCTACCTCCAAATCATAGTGATTTCAGATCTAAATAGAACAATTTACATTTTAATATGAGGCTGGGTGTGTGGCTCTTTGGGAGGCCAAGGCAGGAGGATCATTTGAGGCCAGGAGTTTGAGACCAGCCTGCGCAACATAGCGAGACCTTGTCTCTACAAAAAATTTTTAAAAAAATTATCTGGGTGTGGTGGAACGTGCCTGTAGTCCCAGCTACTTGGAAGGCTGAGGCAAGAGGATCACTTGAGTGCAGAAGTTTGAGATTTCGGTGAGCTAAGATGATGCCATTACACTCTATCCTGGGCAACAGAGCAAGACCCCATCTCAAAAAAAATTCTTAATATACTTTATGATATATTATATCGAGTATTTGTAATGAATTCTAATTATACATGAAGAGAAATTATAATTTAAATTAAACAATGAAAGGAAAAAATGGCATGGTGACATAGGTAACCAAAGATCTTTTGTTTGTTTTTTGTTGTTTTACTTTAAGATGTGTTCCTATAGGAACATTTTATTATGGTTGTGTCTGATATTCTGGGAAGTTGGTATACTCTGAATAAAATAATAAAACCATAATGTAAAAATGTTTTTCAGAAGGATCCAGGAAGCTATTTAATTTTTTTTCACCATCTCCTTTGTTTAGTGATAGCACCATACTCCTCAGTCTACACTGCAATGTACCAACAGTGACTTTTAGTACCTATTTAAACACTTTTAGACTCCCAGTTCGAATGTCCCTCCTAAGTGTGGATGGACCCTCCTAAGTGTGGATGGACCCAACTCTCCTTCACAGCTGGAGAACAATTTAAAATTAGGCTAGTTCAATTTCTCTATGCCTAATCTAGTTTGTACAAGGATCAGGACAGTGAGCTTCCGCCATTCTCAGTCTTGGAATTTTATTCCAGACAGTGGATAAAACAAGCAAGACAACCTGGATTTGCACATCTATGTTTTATTACCTACCTAATCATGACCATTCAGCAGTAGAAATAACATGTCTGTGTAACACAAACATTCTTTTGAATTTGAAAGCTGAAGTCAATTCTTTCAACCTCCCTTAAAATTCCTTACTATCTTTGGCCTTTTGGATTGGCACAACCTCCCTCCAAACGTCTCCCCAGACTTACCTCAAGGTGAATCTAGCAGGAACACAAGAAGCCTCAGCTTCCAGTTCATGCTTGGGTAATTTCCATGTTTTATTAAAACTAAAATTATAATTGTGTTGTTAGTATATTACAGGAGAACCATTTCTGTTAAGCGGCTGGGAGTAGCCATGTCAACAGTTCCAATCTTTCCTGAAAATTAACAGTACTTCAATTAACTCCCACTCATTGTCTGGCAAATAAATGCAAAACATTTCACAGACTCTGACTTCTTTTCCTCCATCATTTTTCTCATTCTCTATTCCTTTTTTCCCCCATCAACTAACATTGATGCCTTTCCTTCCCCTGTATATAATAACAAATCCCCCAGTTCCCTGCCAAATTCTCCATCTGATTACTAACTCTTTGGTAATTAGGTTGAATATGCACTTCCTTATATCTAAAAGCAACTTGCCAGTGCTGTATAAAGCATGTCACTAAGGTTTACTAAATTTTATACTCATTTATTCTCATTAGTGCTTGAATCCTCTGAGAACTATAAATTGCTATTATGTCATACAGTCTTACTGTAAGACATTCTAAAATTTTTATTGCTTTATATACACAGAAAAGAATCAGAACTCCCAGAATGTAAGGGGAAATATATTTTGTCATTGTTGTAGTAATTTTGTGCCTTGAGTAGACACGATTTACAACCATTGCTCTTCTTGCTTTTAAATTATGGAATGCTGTAATTTTAACTTCATCTTTATCAATTTAGTTAGTTTTGGATTGTTTAGTGAACCAATTTGTAGTGAATTTATGAATTTATGGTCTATAATTTTTCAATAGAGTTTAAGATGTGAGTACTAAAGTTCAAAGATGAATCATATATGCTGCTATTACTAAAGCAAATATATACATATTCTCCCAACATATTCACAGCTTCATTGGTTATCTTCTACCTATGCATTTGTGCTATTTAATAATTTGAAATGTATTATTAAAGAAATATAATGAATTTACTAGGTTATTTTTATATCAGCATACTTTTTATAATAAAATCTATATATATTAATATAAGGTCATATTTACACCTTGAAACATTAATAAGCTACTTATATCTGTAGCTAGCCATAAGTTTCTTTCAACAGGTTTTTTATTTTTTAATCTTCAATTCTTTTTTATCATCAAGCTGTTTTTTCATGAGAAGAAAGCTGGCCATTATTCTGTCTTCTTTGGAAAAGTTTCTGGTCATGTCCTTTGCCCATTTTTTAATAGGGTTGTTTGATTTTTTCTTGTTGATTTTCCTAAGTTCTGTATAGATTCTGGTTATCAGCCCTTTATCAGAGGTGTTGCATGCAAATATTTTCTCCCATTCTGTAGGTTGTCTGTTCACTCTAGTGATAGTTTCCTTGGCTGTGCAGAAGCTTTTTAATTTGATCAGGTCCCACGTATTTATTTTTGTTGCTGCTGTGATTGCTTTGGGGGTCTTCTTCATAAATTCTTTGCCTAGGCCAATGTCCATAAGAGTTTTTCCAACGTTTTCTTCAAGAATTCTTATGGGTTCATGTCTTAGGTTTAGATCTGTTATCCATTGTGAGTTGATTTTTGTGAGAGTTGAGAGGTGTGGGTCCAGTTTCAGTCTTCTACATATGGCCATCCAGTTTTCCCAGCACCATTTGTTGAATAGGGAATTTTTTTCCCCAGTGTACGTTTTTTTAACTGTTTGAAATAGTTACTATGTTCTCTCGTTTGCGAAGGACCAGAGGATATAAGGAACAATTGCAATAGGATCTTAAGTGGCTTTGACCAGTACAACGATGGTGAGAAACTTGTATAAAGAGGATAGTGTTGGTGTTCTTTCTAGGAGCAAAGAGAAAAAGGTGTAGCAATTTTGATTCATATTCCAGCAGATTAGGGTCTTAAGAGCAAGCCTGGTTTAGCCATAGTGCACTGGGACAAAGCCATACTTTGCCCAGGAATCTTTTTCATACTAACTCTCTGCACTCACTGAAATTCCATCACTGGAATATTCTGAGAGGCTGAAAATATCCTTGGTCTAGCCTGGCTGTGTGATGTGAACAGGCGACTTTTGTCTTCACATCTTTGCCCATCTGTAAAGGAGGACCCTCTGTGTTCCCTCCTGAAGTCATATTGTGACAGGAAAGTAATTCCCAGTGCTGGGAATCACTTGAAGTCCAAGTGGGTATTTGGCTTGGCATGAGAAAGAATTCAAGAGTGAGCCAACAGTGTAAAGCAAAAGAAAGTTTTATTTAGGAAATATAGAAGATCTATTCCACAGAGTAGAGGCTAGTTCTCCCTGCTGAGGAGAACAGGAACCGTGTTTTTTGTGATTTCTTTATTTAAGCAAAGGCTTAATCATAAGATAAGTAGGGGAAGAATATTCGTATTAGTCTTTGGAAAGGGGCAATGATTTCTTAGAACTGGGAACCCTTCCCTATCTTTATTTTTTAAGATACTTCTTGGAACTGTCCGGGTTTTGATGGGAGTTTCTTTTAGGATGCTAATATATTATAATTAAGGCATAATGAGCTGAAAGGTCAAGAAGTAGCCAGTTCCTTTGCCATCTTGGTTCCAACTGGGTAACTTGTTCTGTCACCACATCCTGTTCTTGGTCAGGGTGGTTAGGGGCCTTTTGACTCTGTGTTAAGCAGTGTCTGCCAGTTCCTTTTCTCAATATCCCTGTATAAAATATGTCATCTTACTTCAATATACAGACTGGAATAATGTTAGTGGAATCTCAGAAATAGAGATCCTATCTTTTTATGAATGCAAAGCAAAATAATACCAAAACATTTATTTCATTTATTAGAACAAGAGCTTAAATATGACATGATTTTATATACCTAAAGGACTTGCATAATGATCAATAAATGTGTATATAATTGAATTTTCAAAGGAATCATCACTTTTATTTATATACACACAACACATCTAAATAGCCATTCTCATATTGCCCTAATGATCTATGTTATATATGTGCATATATGTATAAATGTGTGTGTGTGTATATGTATATGTGTGTATATATATACATATGTACTGTATACATGTACACATTTCGTATTGCTCATATAATTCATCATTGTTAGCTTTGTTCTGCTTGTAGATTATTGTTAAGATAGAAAGTTGTTCATGGTAGATTTCTTTTTAGGCTTAGGTATAGTTGTAAATTCACCATAGTTTATATCCAGTTTGATCCCCCTTTTCTGGTCTGTAGCATTTTGTTGCTTTTTGGTATTTCATTTTTAAATATGTAGTCCCATACTGCCATAGGAGATGGCAGATCATCAAATTTGTTTACAATGAGTTATTAGTATAGACTAATAATGATGTTAATTCAAAACATAAAGGAGTAAATCTCTAATGATTACATTTCAAACTCTGAGAAGAGAGTAAAGAGTGAATTTACCAGCCTCCTCAAAACCTACGTTTCATATAGGTGTCTAATATCGTCATCAAATCATGATTCTCATCCTAAAGCAAACAGTAGAAGTAACAAAACAAAAAAATCAATTAATGTTTAAAAAAGCATACTTTACAGATTTTAAATATTTAGTGTAGAAGGTATTTTGTATGTTGTGGAAAAATAAGTACTTCTGCATTTTATAAAATAACATTAGCAACTACTAATAAACCAATCCATATTTCTTCTGACTCTGGCAATTCTCTAGTTCTTTTCTCATTTGAAATCTGAGCATTGGCAGCTAGGGTGTGTGGTGTGAAGAGCACTATTAGTTTATACAAACTCTGCTAGGTTTATTTACCATACCTCAGAATGCAGTCCCAACCTTGAAATTTCTAGACTCACTGGACTAGACTGCCTACATTTATCTACTAAAGCCTAGTAGACCATAATTTTCATTAAGCTCATATATCTGAGACTCTTTTATAATGGCATTGTATGGTGAATAACAATGCTGTGATACAACACGCTTTGAATGTTTAAAAATGTCCAACTCCAAGAGGGAATTGCCAAAATGAAAAAGAATTAAAGCCTCATTAACTGCACCCTAAATTCTTACTGCAAAAACTTTGAGTATTGATTGTAATTGGTGTTGGGTTATGAATTAGTAGTTACTTAATATTTAGAAAGTCACTGTATTTGGACTTAAGTGGGTAAAATACTGTATTTGGATTAAATAAAAACCATAACTATCGTTTGCATGTGTGTAAGCCATGTTGTGATAATGTCTTAATTTCTTGGACATCTGAAACACTGTATTTAAGAAAATGCATATTTCACTATGTATATATTCATTATTTATTATTATTCTAGACTAGTTATTATTTTGGGCCTAGATAAGGTAGGTTTGATCCCTTCTTTGCAACTAAGGAAGTCACTTATAATCTCCCTAGTAGTCATATTAACATTTTTAATCACTTTCCCTATTTGTATATTTGTTATTAAAAAATTTCAAAAGAATGTCCTTGTTTTCCAGAAAAGTGGCTTATTGCCACCCAACCGGGACTACTTAACCCTTGTATCCCACAAGCCATTTGGCTGCTTTCTGACAAAGGAGAGAAGAACTTGAAATTTAGAAGTACAAAATAACTAAATATGCCTCAAACATATCATCTGTTTTTTGACAAATAACTTTCCCTGATCTCTATAAAACAATAAATGCCTTATCGCTGAAAGCTCTAAATTCAAAGGTGATACTATTGATTGATATTTCTCCTTTCACAGTGTAACCAAGGAAAACTAAGACATGATAGCAATTCCTGGCTTTTGATATCAAGTTACAAAAGAAAAAAATGAAGAAATGCCATGGGTCTTTCTGTCTGTTCTTTGTATAAGATTTATTTAAATTGTGTGGGATGGAGAACCTATAGAGATCCTAGTTTTAATTTTTAGATTATTATCTTATTTTCTTCAGGCACTTCACATTTTTATTAATTTTTATGAGAGCAAGTAAAGCACTGCATTTATATTTCTTACCATGGTAAAAAATTACCTTTTCTCATTGACCTCTTCATGAACAATCCTCATTCATTTATAAACTGGCGAGAGTCATCCTCCTTAGGTTGATTCTAGAGGGAGGCACTTCCTTGAACACTGCAGTAGTAAACATAGAAAGTGTATTTTTCTATGCAACATGGTGGAAGAGAATTAGTCACAGCAGGAAAACAAGAGTGATTCAAAGATGTTAGGGTTATTTTGAAGCATAAACTGAGGTGATCTCAGAAGCTGAGAAGCAGGTGCAATTGCTGCTGTTTTCCACAATATGTGTGTACTATTGATGTGAAACTTACTTTCTGTTCATAATATCATCTATTCAAGACATACTTGACTATATACACCACTGTTTCCACTCATAAGCACTTAATATATTTATTAATGCATTTTTAAAATTCTCATTTTTAAAACAGATTTTTACCATTACTAGATTAAAGATACCTAATTGTAAAATCATATGTTGATTTTATAATATGTTGGTTATTTTCTTTATAATATGTTGGTTATTTTCTCTCTCCCTAGAGTAATGCAAATATATATCCACATATTTACACACAATTTTCAGGACTTTACTAAATCCATTACAACCCAGGGACCCCAGGTTACAGACTGATATCCAAGATTATAAGATGTGAACTTGGATTTAAGCATTAAGGAGTTGCAATTAACTAACAGCTATTATCTTGTATGCAGTAAAACCAGTACATTTCAATAAGCCAATATTTTCAAAGTGTGTTCTTCAGATAGTTTTTTTGTGTGTGCAAATATGTTACCCTGACAGTCTTTTCTTGGCTTCATAATCAAATAAGCTTGTAAGAAATGCTGAGTTAAACAAAAGTTAACAATTATAAACAACTTTCTCTTGATTAGGAATTCCTCAGGGCCTTTATTATTCTAATGTGTTTTTGATTCTTTAGTGAGGAAAATGATCCCAGAGCATTTGCAAAATATATTTGCACATTGAACATTTTTTTCTCTCATGGAACATCTCACAGGAATAATGTTTCTCTGAATCTCAAGAATTTGTGAAATGTTACAATGAGCTTTTCAAATCATGCAACAAAATTTTCTTTAGAGATGCAACCATGTTAGGCAGCCCTTGCAAATTGCTGGAACACAATTGAATCACATCTTTATTCAGGCATACAGATACATTTTAGAAACCCTCAAATGAGTTCAGAGGATATTTAAAATATTAAGTGACACTGATATGCAAACTGATCAGTGGGGCAAATTTTGTAGTGGTGGTATTTCTCTAATAACTACGATCACATTCCGTTTTAGAGAACACAAGAACCTGAATTAAATGCATGTAAAGAAATTTTGAATGCATTCAATGGATTAGACCATTGAATAAGAAGTGAAACCGTAAATTCCTTTCTTGTGAAACAAAGTCAATATAGTGTCTAGTGTCAGAGTGTAGGGCCCTGTAATAAAGCCCTCCATAACCCAATTCCAACCACACTGTGTTTCTGCAACTGGGCTTAAAATCTAACCATCTGTGTCTCAAATTAGAGCCAATTTCATGCATTTAGAATTCTACTTGTTGGTTTACTTGGAATTATATTACATGCATATGAAAAGAGAGAAAAGTTTTAGGAATCTAGGGAAGTTTCTAAGATAGACCACTGTTAGTCTTATTCAGAATCCAAAACATTAAATATATATGATTTAGGTCAATATGAATTTGTTACACTACAATGCTGATCCAATGTTAAATGGACTAAGCCAGTTTCACCTAAGTATTTAAGCTTTTTCCACAGAATAACTTCACTGTTTTGAAAGAGTAAATTAATTCATGTCTTTTAAATTTATTACTTCGGTGACCTGATAAATTTAATGATAGTTTCAAAGTAATTATGTTCATTTGACAGCTAAACAGGAGAATTTAGGACAGAATATATGAGTGTGTTCAGAAATCTTTGAATACAAATTTCTCTCTCTCCATCTTGGTCTCTACTTCTGCCTCTGTCCCCATTGCTGTCTCTGTGACACAAACCTCTATAACCATATCCACAGCTACATGTGTGTCAGTATCTACTACCTCTATCCCAGCCAGAATCTTGGAAAAAATAGTTACTTTCTTCTTATAGATTTTTATCTTTTTACAAATTACTCTTTAATATTTATGAAACACATTTTCAAACAGGAGTTATTCTTAACTTCTAACTTAAAAATGTGATTTTAATATCTTGGTTCCCTTATTTCCCAGGAGGTTACATTCCATTATAGATTAGGTACACACATATTCTATCAGGGCCCATAATTAGAAATGAAATTGCTTCAGAACAGTTTTGTCTGTGGCTGAACCATCTTACCTTTAGTTATGTGCTTGAACGGATGCAGCCTAATTATCAGCTCTCAACTGAAAATGACTACCCCAAGCTTCAGCTGCTATGGAGCCTGCATTTTATTCATTTTATTTTCCTCATCAATAAGGCAAGTGTAGCATAAACCTGTAAGACACAAAACTGAGACTGGAGATTCAACACATTCTGTGGCTATATTAAGCAGAATGTTGTAAAAGCAAACACATTGCTGTCTGTGAAGTTAACGGAATGGAGTTTATAAAAATTGAACATTCTCATCAAGAGAAAGAGTTAGTATATTATACCAGTATAGAATTATAAATTTCTAAAGAATTAGAGTGTAATGAAAAACAAAGCTCCAAGTGGATAACAACAATAATTTGACTTCTCTTTGATTGATAAAATTTTCTTGATCTTGGAGTCATTATTAATAACTACTATTATTGTAAGAATAATGCAGAAATTGTTACTAAATAGATATTTTAACATTGTAAATTAATATGGTACTAGAAAAATAAGGTTTGATATATTTTATGTGTATTTAAATAAAATGTGCTTTGAAAAAGTTATTTTTTGAAAGTCTTTCAGAATTCATGAATTTGGCTGAGAAAAATATGTATGAATGTTCCCAATTTCCATACCTTTCCTTTATTTGACTAACATACAAGAGATAGATAATGATCCCATTTGCTTGGTTTCCTCTACCTGGATTTATGCCTTACGCTGTATCAAAGGTTGAGGTATGTGAGCCTGAATGAGAACAGTACCCTGAAAATCAGGTAATAAGGATATATAGAGCCTGGAAATTCTGTTATATCAATTCCTAAAAATTGTCCCCTGAGGGAGTCACCATGGTGTGTTTTAAATAGGGAAAAGCAGAAACTCTGTCTAATTCTGACTTTGTGGATTGAATTTTTCTAATTATTATATATGAAAGTTATATACATCAGATTACTGCTTAATGATTGTGTTGTTCTGGTTTGACTTAATTTGGCAAACAAAAATAAGCATTTAGATAAAGGTATAGGGTTTTACTAATACAAGTTTAATGCTTTCACAGATCAGAAATCAAACATTAATTTTATCTGCCTTGTTTAATATTTGCCTTCTTTATTCTCCATAAAATTACTGTAGATCCTCCTCTAATAAATTTTCTTTCAGTAACTTATTGATTAGATTTTTAACCTTTGGGAACTGGGTTCCTGTTTTAGCATAATGCATTTCAGCTGAGCTATATATTAATGTCATCACTGATCATCTATAAAATCCTCCATGGATGATTTACATTTTTGCAAGATGCATTCTTTGAGTAATCTATTGGAAGGAAAATCCATAGTATAATTATGAAACAACATGGGTGACCTATTTTTCTCACTTCACATTTTTCTCCATTGATTTCAGTTAAATGTATTAATATCTTTGTCTTGTTGGTTAAATTTTAAGATGGTGCTGTATCCACTTCACCTGAAAGTGCAATAAAGAATTACCACCATTAAAACAATGAGAAAAAAAACTCTTGCAAATATACTTTATTCTAGTGGTTGATTTTGAGTTTTGGGGGAGGTGGAAATACTTCTATTTGTCATGTGTTTGTAAGCTAGGCTGCTAAGGAAATTTTTCTTAAAGCATTTATTCAGTTGTCTAAATGGAACACCATTCCTAATTAAAGAGAGTAATATTGATTTAATTAAATTGTAGGTTTAAAGAAAGCTGGAACGTGTGCAACCACTTCTCTAACTAAAATGTGTAGTACTATTGTATATCTAGCAAGTAGAGAAGTTTTTTCCAATCACCAGAGCCAATCATGACTTTCTGAATATTTTTTTAGACCAGGATGGTCTAAGATTAGGCAAGAACCATTGAAAAATAAAGCTTCTGGGTTTTTTAAAAATTTCAGAATATTATGGGAGTGCAAATATTTTGGTTATATGAATTGCTTTTGTGCAGTTTAAGTCAAAGTTTTAAGTGTGCCCATCACCCAGATAGTGTACATTGTACCTGATAGGTATGATTTCGCCCATCCCCTCCTCCTGCCTCCCACCTGCTTGATTAACATTAAGTTTTACTTCCATGTATGTACATGAGTGCTGATCGATAAGTTCCAATTAAATAGTGAGTACATGTGGTGTTTGTTTTTCCATTCTTGTGATACTTCACTTAGGAGTCTGGTAAAGTGATGCCTCCCAACTTGTTCCTTTTGCTTAAGGTTGCTTTGACTATTCAGGCTCTTTTCTGGTTCCATATGAAGTGTAGAATTATTTTTTCTAGATCTGAGAAAAATGACATTGGTATTTTAATGGGGGATTGCCTTGAATCTATAAATCACTTTGGGTAGTATAGACATTTTAACAAGGTTGATTCTGTCGATCCATGAGCATGATATGTTTTTCCATTTGTTTACATCCTCTGTGATTTCCTTCCTCAGTGATTCACAGTTCTTCTTGTAGAAATCTTTCACCTTCTTGGTTAAATAAATTTCTAGTTATTTTATTTTCGTTGTAGCTATTGTTAAAGATATTGAGTCTTTGATTTGATACTCAGCTTGATGGTTGTTGGTGTATGGAAATGCTACTGATTTGTGTACATTGATTTTGTAACCTAACACTTTGCTAAATCTATTTATCAATTCCAGGAGTCTCTTGGCCGAATCTTTGGGGTTTTCTAGATATATGATCCTATCATCAGCAAAGAGTGATAGTTTGACCTCTTCTTTCCTTATTTGGATACTTTTGATTTCTTTCTCTTGCCTAATTTCTCTGGCTAGGACTTCCAACACTATGTTGAATAAAAGTGGTGACAGTGGGCAAATCTAGTTCCAGTTCTAAGTGGAAATGCTTTCAACTTTTCCCCATTCAGTATGATGTTGGCTGTTGGTTTGTCATATATGGCTTTTATAATTTTGAGGTATGTTCCATCTATGCCTATTTTGTTAAGAGTTCTTATAAATGGGTGCTGGATTTTGTCAAATGATTTTTCTGCATCTATTGAGATGATCACATGGCCCTTGATTTTGCTTCTGTTTATGTTGTGGATCACATTTATAGATTTATGTACATTGAACCATCCTTGCATCCCTGGGATAAAGCCCACTAAGGCTCACATGTAAATAACCTGAAAGTCTCATCATGTGGGGGGCCTATGGTTGCTTCAATTTAAATTAAATATTTATTGAACATATTTGGAATAGCAAAGTGCTAGGTGATAGGGAGGGTTACCCTGAATTGACCATCTCTCTCTCATTTGTGAAAATTGTTTATATTAATCTTTATGCCACATTATTTTGACCATCTAAAAATTGCAACCAAGAAAACAGCAGAAATAAATCCTAGGCTATATTAGGTAAATGAGATGTCTGAATGAGAGCCATTTCAGAAAACCCTGGGGTTATAGATAGCACCAGTGAATGACTAGGGAGTGCTCTTCCTCTCAAGGTATGTGAATTATTTCACCTTGCAGATAGACTGAACTAAAATAATTTTAATGGGAAATAGAAACTTGATGATAGGTAGATAGGAAATGAGGATCTCTGAATCAAAAAAGCAATGTCTATAAAAGCTGTTAAGGAAAAAAACTAGAGCAGCCAGTCTTTTGATAGGCCATGTAGCTATTAGCATGGGAAGATAGAAAACCTTAGAAATAAAGATGCCAATATTTACTAAGAGCTAACAGTATGTGACAGCTAAAATTTAAAGACATAGTTTAAGGCCAATTGTTTTCCAAAGAGTGTAATGTATATTATAGAAGATCCATGGAAGAAGGATGAGGCAAAAGGGACCTTGATGATAGGACACTCTCCTCAATCAGGACAAAGGGGGTGGGTTTTAGACTCCAGGAGCCTCAAAAAATATTGGTCAATTGCTACCAACAGGGGCTGACATTTACAATAGATCTAATAGTGGAAATATATGCTGGGTTAAAGCACAAGTCATCTGGTTGCTTTTCTGCATCATGTAATGAGCTTTCTGGATACAATCTGGTCAGGAAATCAGGCACTTAGATTTTAAACTGTGCCAACAAGAACTGTATAAGACTCATTGGTCCATTGTAAATCACCTACTTCATAATATTTGCTTTTTTTCATTTTTTCAGATTGAGGAATTTAAAATACTAAAACAAGAAAGGAATTAAGGCTGATTTAATGACTGAAAAGGACACATCTATGCTCTTCTCCAAAGATAATCTATGGAAGAGAGGGACATCCCAATATGAGGTTGAAAGAAAATAGATGTAAAAGGGAATGAAAGGTAGGATGTGTGCTTCTGAGGCAGAACATAAAAATTAGGGCTATGCAGGACATTGGCTTGGAAACCTCTGGTACCTACCCTTAGAAATACTGCACTTTAGTGGAGAACATGCCACTTAAGTGACCATTTGTCACGTTTTCTGCCTGGCCTCCAGACATCCTGCATATTTGAGAGAAGATCCAGCACAGCTGAGAAGTAAGACCCTAAACAATATTCGCTCTCTCAGCTCCTGGGAGCCAGAGCATGAGCATTAGCTAAAATGCTTGGATATTCCTGTCCATGGCTTTGGATGTGGGGCAAGTAATGTAAGGAAGCAAGAAAGAGCTTAGAATTCATTATGGAGAAAACAGCAGAAGCAACCTGTGGTGCTGTGACAGTTGTGATGGTGGCACCTCCACATCAAGGACAAGCCATAGTAGAGCATCAGCAGGGGCAGCAGGGCTGCCTGCCCACTATCCTTTTAGGATGATTTTGGCTGCACTTCACTGAGAAGTTGAAATGACAAATAGATTAGTTTGGGTAATAATGTTTCAATTTACCTCTCTATTTAAGGATCCAGCCTAATCACAATATCTCCAATCAGGAAGAGAAAGCTTAAATTGCAAAAGGAAATGTGTAAAATTTTCAGCAATTGAACTAACTATTCCACACATGGCCAGCCCCTCAATGACTCTACATCTAATACTGTCTCTAAAACTCTCCCATTAAATTAAACGAACAAACAGTTCAAGAAAGAGATGTCTTCCCTAACACTGTGGTGTGTTCTCCAGAGGGTACACTTGATGATGGCATTTTGGCTTTAACACTACATAGGTTTTAAGTTTCTTCACTTACTTTAGATCTCAGTGACACAGCCTGACAGAGAATGTTGCCTCTGAATATTACATCTTTATTTGGGCATCTGCTCCAACATAAATGTTACTATGATTCAAAAAAAAATTACCCAAACATATTTAATAAATATTGTTTTAGTGTCTGAGAGCCTGATTTAAAAAAGTGAATTTAAAGAAAAAGAATTATTATCTGATTTCTTGCTCAATTTGGTCCATTCCCATTTCATGTTGAGTCTTTATTTGAAAGTCTTTTCATTCCAAGGACTTTTATTTAAAAGCCTACTACTTGAAAGTAAATGAGATGAGTTAGAAATACTTTTTCTATTTTATTAGTATGGAAAAAGCTGACATGACTTAAGTGAGTAAATTTTCTTTTTATTTTCCCAAAATCTGTAGACCATAAAATATTTAAATATTTTCTCTAAATATTCAAGCATTATGCTTTTATATATGCATCTTGAATGTGTTCAACATTAATGTTTGTTTTGATTATTGACAACTTGCTTAAGACCACAATAAAAATGAAAAAAAAATATGAGTCTCTGAGAGATTTATAGGAATAATTTAAAGGTGGCTTTCCATGCAGTTCATTCTTGATTTTTCTGAAGTCCATAGTAGATGAGTTTCAAGATAAAATTCTAGTTGAAGTTATAAAACATCTGAAAATCAAAAACTTAATAAATCTTTTTTACAGGGTTTAGGAAGAACATTCATCATGTTGTTCATACTCTCTGATCATCACACTCAGAATGCCTTAGCAGAAATGGGAGCTAACCATCTTCATTTAATAAACAAATATTATCTATTAACACGTCAAGACCAAATAAACAAAAGTCACATTGTCCAAATGACTCTGTCTTAGAAATAGTTGTATGGATTCTAAAGCCAAATTGATTCTAACACATTTATGGGTGAAAATTGCCACCAATATGAATACAAAGTGGCAAAATTGGCCTCATTATTTCACATCATAACAAGTGGGAAAATCAGAATTTATTAAAAATATTCAACAAAATATTTTAAAAGAAATGATTACTTTCCAAAATTTCTAAATCATCTAGTCTGCATTTCAGAGGATGCTGTTAAGCAGGCCTCCCACTGTTCTTCCTTTATTTATTAGAAACGGCCACAGCTATTTAATATGAAATGCCCAATGACATATTTGGTAAGCTGAACACATCATTTTCTGTAGTAGCAACATACTAGAAATATATTTCAGACCTGATATAAGTAGTTTAGTTTATTCTATTTTTATTTGCCTATGTATAACAGCAGCTGCAGCTCAGATTTCTCTAAGGAAAGCATGAAGTAGGAAACCTAATTTAAAAGTATGAGCTGTGAGCAGTTGAGGTTTAATTCAGGAATTTATAGACTCACCACTGGCAATAAGCTCTAAGGAGTACATCTAATATAGTGCATTATGGTAGCATCACTCAATGTGTTGTAGTTAAAGGCTTGTCAGCTTTTCTATTTTAATTGCTTATGTTCTGGTGTTTATGATTCGACCATTAAGAATTGCTGGGGCTTGAACAAACAATTTGTGAAGATTTAGTTTGGCAACAAATTGTGTCGTTTTCATTTTTGAGCAGCAGAATGAATAATAGCAAAGTTGTGTGGAAGAATGAAATCAAGTCAACTAAATTGGACTTAAGACTTCACCTTGTAAAAGGAAGGGAGGGAGAAATCTCCACCTTAGGGTCTCATGTGGATTGTGCACTAAATATTCTGAATATTGGGTCATAAATGGGAGAACATAACAAGAAGTTGAGGTTGGGATTAAGAGGAAAAGCCAGTTGGAAATGAAAAAAGAAAATCATTTGTAAAGCTTTGGTGCTATATATAATATACATTTAATAAAATATTCCTTATTTAATAAGAGAATGCTATAGTGTGGAATACAATGTTAAGATTTTGGGAAATGAGTTTTATTAAAATGTGGTCTATAAATATGTAACAGGTTTAGGGATAAGGACCTTTGTGCTGCTCTGTTGTTGTCAATAAACAATTCCTCTGTTGGACAGGCTTATATGCCACCTCAGAGAGTGATGACTCTGTGCTTACATCTCAGAATTAAACCAGACAAATACATAGACAAAATAAAAACCTTTGTGCATATTATTTCTTTTACTAGAGCAACAAGATTGGAAAGCTGAATAGTGAGAGTGGATGTGAGAGCCAAGAATTAGATATCATAATATCTATGATATCTAGAAAGAGGCAGAGGAACAATCCCATAACAATGTAGAACTATAATCCATGGTTCTCTTATCCAATGGTAGTGGGCACCAATTGGGTTGAATTTACTGTCTCCCTTTTCAGGGTAGTGCCATAACCCCAACTCCTTAAGTTTTCTGTGTATATTCATAAACTATGGTTCCACTCCACGGATGGCATCAGTGAATTGACCCAGATTAAACCTTAGACCTAAGTTGGGTCAATTAGAATCCCATTCCCAAGGACTGAAAACAAGGAATAAGGAGAGAAAAGGACAGAGGATGCTATTCTGCAGAGAGAAAGAAAATGGAGCAGGCATGCACAGAGATTAAAGAATAATAGAGCAAAATCCTAATAGGTTCCTGGTTCTGGTTTGTTCCTGAGGCTGAGCTGCATATCTGTTCTTGGACTCTCTTGATACTCCAGTGTCCATTAAATAAATTGCCTTCTTGGCTTCCATTACTTCAACTGGAATCCTAACAAATAGACATGTTAACAAGGTAATAGTAACACATTAGTAGTTATTCAGTTTCATAAAATTACAAGACTTGATTTATTTCTCTGATTTCCCATTTACTCATATTTCCTACACTGGGAATCAAATTGTTTAACTGTTCTTGATATTGGTGTCTCATTCAAAAATAGCCCAGATTCATTGAAGTCTATTTGTATCATAATTTTTCTAATGTCCCTCCTCTAATTATCTATTACTTTATTTTCTCTTCTTAGTATCATTTTCTCTGATATCTGAAACCTAAAGACCTATTATGAGATACAAAGTCTTCAGTGTGACCCAAATCTTTGAGTTTGTACCCTTTAGATTATAAAAGTCAAAAGTAATACAGACAGAATAAAAATACCTCAAATAGGATTATATAATACAGGGTATTGTTCACATCTGGGCAAAAAAGGTAGGACTTATTTCTGAGGAAATCAGATCTAGTTACATCTTTAGTTAACATCTCTAGTGGCCGTGAAAGCTCTAGTTTCTTTCAATGAGGTAACAAAATGACTGCAGCAATTCTAGCTTTTCTATAACACATTGTACAATCTAGATGAAAATAGAGACTATTTCCCAGTAGTTCCCCAAAAAGGCATGGGATTCTATTTCACGCTCTGCCCCCTATTGGGCCAGGTAGCCATCTCGGCCTAAAGGAATGACATGTACATAATTGGTTTAAGCCAGTGAGGTCCACTCTTAAAGCCGGGAGAAATGAGAATTCCCCTCAAAATGCACTTCTGATAATAGCAGAGAGATAACTTCTCTAAGCATAATCATACTGTGCTTGATGATATAAGGAGGGAAAAGATGTTGGGAAGGCAATCAGAAAATGTCCACAGTACCATATGTCTGCATCTTCTCCCAAAAGTGTGGTTACTTTAGAAGTCTCGGATCAGGTGGTATGAAATCCCCTCCATTTGTGTGAGAAAATGAAGCCTGGCTGGGCTACATAATGAGAAAGATTCAGGATCTAGGAGATCCTGTGGCAACATAGGTAGTAATTAAACAGGCAGGGAGCAGTGAGAGTACAGACCATCAGAACCAAGGCGGGAAGGACATAGAACTGCTAAGCAGAAAATGACAATAGCAAGAGATCTGGGAGAATGTGAATACTCTACACTGGGACAAACAGACAGGATTGTGACCTCATGATGCTTGTAGTTTAGGGAACTTAAAATTATATTATAACAAGTACCCTGATAAATGTCAATGCTGGTTGCTCTGAGAGCAAATACGAAAGGCAGCTAATTCATTCTGGAGATGAAGGTCTTGAAAGGCTTCTGACAGTCAGGATGCTGAACAGAATCCTGAGGAACTAGTAGGACATAGTTAGGTATAGAGAGCTGTGGAAAGTGTTCTGGAAGAGGTACTACTTTTGTGCAGATCCTGATATGAGAAACAGATTAGTCATCTTCATATTCCACTCCCTCCAGTGGTGACAGAAAATAACATGCATATGTACAGAGCATCCAAGGAAAGGAATAGATCAGATCTTCATAATCTGGGGTCTGAGAATTCCCAAATAGTATATACTATCCCTTGCTATGGACTGTATATTTATATTTCGCCCACCCCTAAACTCATATGTTGAAACTCTAACTCCCAGTGGGATACAATTAGGAGATGGGGCATTTGGGAGGTAATTATAATGGATCACAAAGACGAAGCTGTCATAATAAGATTAGTGCCCTTATAAGAGGAGACACAACAAAGCTTTCTTGCTTTCTCTGCTTTCTGACATGTGAGGACACAGCAAAAAGAAGGCCATTTGCAAACTAGGAAGCAAGCCCTCAACAGACACTGAATTGGTAGGCACCTTGATCTTGGATGTCCCATACCCCAGAACCGTGAGAAATAAATATTTGTTGTTTAAGCTACTCAGTCAATGGAAATTTGTCATTGCAGTCCAAACTGACTAAGACAGCTTGCAAGAGATCTGTGAACTACCCCTAAAATTTTATCCAAAAATGCATTTGTGTGCAGGAACATTTATCTAAACAAAAATTCTAACACAATTATATCTGCAAAGGGATCTGTGACACAAAAAATTTCATGAAGAAAATTAAAAATTTCTGCTCTGCAAAAGACACTATCAAGAGAATAAGAAAGAAGATACAGACTGGGAGATAATATTTGCAAAAGGCATATCTGATTTTTAAAAAACCCTGTTATCCAGAATATATAAAGAACACTTAACTCATCAATAAGAAAATAAATAACCTAATTTAAAAAAAAATGGGCCAAAGACCTTCACCACCAATGAAGATGGCAAATAAACATATGAAAACATGCTCTACATCTATGTCATCAGGGAAATGCAAATTAAAATGACAATGAGATACCGCTGTAAACCTACTAAAATGGCCAAAATCCAGAACACTGATAACACCAAATGCTGACAAAGAGATGGAGTAACAGAATTCTCATTCATTGCTGGGGAGAAAGCAAAATGGTATAGCCACTTTGGAAGACAGTTTGGCAGTTTTTTACAAAACTAAACCTACTCTTACCCATACAATCCAGCAATCCTTTTCCTTGGTATTTACCCAAAGGAGATGAAAACTTATGTCCACAAAAAAACCTGCACACAGATGTTTTTAGCAGTTTATTCATAATTGCCAAAACTTGGAAGCAATCAAGATGTCCTTCAGTAAGTGAATGAATGAATAAACTATGGCACATCCAGACAATGGAATATTATTCAGTACTAAAAATTAATGAGCTATCAAGCCATGAGAAGACACAGAGGAAACTTAAATGCACATTACTAAGTGAAAGATGTAAATCTGAAAAGTCTACATGCTATGTGATTCCAACTATATGACAGTCTGAAAAAGGCAAAACTGTGGAGACACTAAAGAGATCAGTGGTTGCCAGGGGTTGGAGAGGGAGGGATGAATAGGTGGAGCCCAGAGGATTTTTAAGGGCAGCAAGAAGACGCTGTGTGATACTATAATGATGGCTGCATATCATTATTCATTTGTGCAAACCTATTGTGTACAAGAATGAATTTTAATGTAAACTATGAACTTTGGGTTATAATGTGTCAATGTTGGTTGATTACTTGTAACAAATGTATCATGCTGGTGCAGGATGTTGATAGTGGAGGAGGCCATGCACGTGTTGGGGCAGGGAGCATATGGGAACTCTGTACCTTCCTCTTAATTTTGCTGTGGATCTAATACTGCTTTAAAAAAAAAGTCTTAAAATTTTTTGAGGAAAGAAAACTTCCAAAAACAAAAGGAAATGTCAAACTGACAGGTCTGCTAAAGGAAAACAGGAGAGATGGTTCCAGTTTGCAGAGACTGCCAAGTACCAGGCAGCATATATGCCCCACTAGGGTCAAGAGTGTGCATTCAGCCTCTGGGCTCATGAAAGGCTCTCCTGGTAGTAACTAGTGTGACCAACCCACGTGGCTTCAATTCCAGATTCTTACATGTTACTTCCTTATTTATACCCTTAAAAAATCTTAGTTCTACTCTTATAACAGAGTTTTCTGCAAAATACTTCTATGCTTCTCATCACACTTCCCCAGATTGTATTGTCTCTTTGGGACTAGCTGCTCTGGTGTTTTGCTTTGGAAGATACAGAGAGAAAATTACAAACATCTCTTCTGTTTGACTTTAACTGCTGTTGTAGTTCATTTTGTTTGGACATAAAATGGAGATAGCACCAATGTGCTCCACTTCTGAGTGGCTTGTTCCTATGGAAATCTCCTAGGAATCCTTAGGAGATGGGCCACCTATCCCTACTGAACATCAAGCAAGTAGTGACATCACAACACCTGCTGTGATATGTGTACCTGCTTGTTTTCTATGCAGTGCAGTCTTAGTATTTTATTTATTCTATCCTCCATGTAGACATGATGGGCCCGTGTTCATTCCATAGTCCCTGGGAGCTAGGAGCTGGGAAGTTAAGAGTATGGTCCTAACTCTCTTTACATTTTCCAGTTTCCCCACCAAAACAACTGACCCCTGTTCCCTTCTCCCCTGTGCTACATGTGGTACAGGGAATTTAATAGCTCTGCTACCTGACCAGACATCCCAATAGTGAGTGAAATTCTAGCCCTCCCTTCATGAAGAAAACCCCAATATCCATGAACATTTTTTCTTCAAGTCCCTTTCCCATGTCCTTTGGAATAGAAAAGGAATATTATCTCTTTTGCTCCTTGGAAAAGGGAGAAAATATCCTTTGTCCACAAACAATGTACTCCTCACAAGGTTGAAGGATTTCTTTCCTTTATTTAAGGTGATGGGGTGGTGATCTGGTGGAGGTCAATTCTGGCATCTCTCAAGAGACCCAGTGAAGGTTGCTGGTTTCAATTGCCGGTGGCTTCTGTAGAATATGACATGCTCTACTGTTTTCAAAATTCTTATATCTGGCTTGCTCTCTCCAGTGCTCACAGCTGGACCCATTTTTCATTCTACTTGCAGATTCAGGCTTCTCCAAGTTTATCAGACAATCTAAGAGGAGAAATGAAATAGTCAAGTTAAGCACCATGGAGTAGAACATATTAACAATTACACTTCTCTCTCTCTCTCTCTCTCTCTCTCTGAAGGTGGATATAAAGCCATAGTACAGAGATCCAAGTGCCATTGTTGATGAGATACAGACTTTTCCCAGTTAAGATAGCAGGGTTCTGAAGCAGTTGAGAAAGGAAGTTGATGTTGCAGATACATTGCCTTGGGGCACGTGGGCTACAAAGGGTCTTTGTGAGCTGGAGGTGAGGGGTAGGTGAAGAGGGAACATAGCACTGTGCCCAAAGGAGTGGGAATCAGTTGGCACAGGAAATACTATATTAGTGGTGAAGACAATTTAATAGGTGTACACATATATCAAAATATAAACAGTGTGGCATTTAAATGTGTAATGTTTTTTGCATGTCAATTATACCTCAATAAAGCTGTTAGCATTTTTGTAACCTGCAAATACTTCCATATTACTAAAATTTGCTTTTGTAATTAATGTTTAAATCTTTGTTCTATATACATCATCCAAAGAACATTTTTACAAAAAAGTTTGTAAAAATATGTATATAATTGAAAGATGTTAAGTGATAACTTTGGCACCATCTTCAGTTGCCTAAATATATCACTTGGATAGCAATTTAAGAGCCTTCCCAATGAAGCAATTTTTTATGAGAAAGAAAAAAGAAGACCCTGCCAAAAGAGACCTGGCCTGGCACTCTCTGCTGGGCTGGGATGTTTTCTTGAAATTAACAGTTTCACAGAGAAGGCCACCATATCACCGTGATGGATTCAGACAAACGCAGAACAATGTGTAATTACATATGAACACAAACAAAAACATGGACATTGTCCAAGCTGTGAATATGACCAAAAGTCTCCTTGTCCTGGCTAAGTTTTGCTTCTTTACCAGTCACAGCTTAAGCCTCATTCTAATTCTTCTTAACTCCTAGAAAACGTTATTGTCCCTGTTTTATGACAGCATCCATTCCAGAGCTGAGCCCTGCTATATGGGTCCTCTCCAAATTCACCTAGCACCAGCCTCAATTCTATAACAAGTTCTTCCTAGCACCCTCTTACTAAGACATCTCCTAGCTGCAATGGTGTGCTTTCTCTCTCTTTGTAATGAGTCTTTGTTTTGTTTTATTGCTTCTCTTTTGCCTTCAGAAATTTTAGTCTTTATGTTCACACTTCCTGAACATCATGATAATAACAATGACTAACACCATTATCAATCCCACATTCTGTCTGTTCCAAGCAGATTTTCACTGTTTCATTTCTTCCTCTTCCTTAAATGAGACCTCAGACCCATATGCTTGTCTTTTCCACACCCTGTACCAACAATCTAAAGCTTCTTAGACAAATTAAAGAGTGTAGAAAAGTAGAACATGAAGAATTGTGGCCCCCTGCAGCCCCTGAACCCTTGTCCCAATGTTTTCTGCTTTTAGCAATTTGCTATAATTTCCAATTGTTTCCAGGAGGAAAATGTATTTGTACGATTTGTATGATTCAATGTTTTTAGGGTCCCATGCAGCAGGAAATAAAATTCATAGTTGTTGATTCAAGACTTCAGTGGAAGATTTTCTTGTAGGGGTGTAGACAGATAATGTTAGGAGGACAGAAAAAAAGATGACAAGGCCCCAAAAGCATTGCAAAAACTGGAAGCTGGTTCTCTCTTAGGGATAAAGCCAGAAAGAGGAAACTGAGATGCTGAAGCCCAGTGGGAGCTAGAACCTCTCAGGAAGGACCTAAAATGAGTGGGCACAGCTTTTTCACAGATGTACCAAAGCAGGAAAACAAATGAAATGTCCAACCTGTCTCCCTCTTGCCGGTCTATCTCCAGGTAGTGCCTTCCATCGCCCTTCGCAAGGATCAGCTCCTTGGGGCCACAGGGAGGGCAGAGAAGGTGCAAGAATAGATCTGACTGGCTGGAGGACAAAAACAGCCAACACATATTTATTTCTAATATATATGTGAATATACTAAAGAGATGAATGGAGTTCCTGCTAACATTTTAAAAATTTTATTTTAATTGCATTTGTCTGTGTTGAATTTTTAATTATCACATTATATAGGATTTTTCACTGAATTTATTTTTTCTTTTTTCCCCCTAGAAAACTCATTCCTGCAGTCTTCTGCACTATTCACCTAATCTTTATTACATGTTTTTTTATTTCTTCACAACGTATTATTTTTGTTTAGTCTATGGCATATCTTCTCAAATAACATTGTACACTTACTAATTATATATGTGCGTGTATGTATTTGTAAATATAGTCTTACATGTGTGTATATTTGTTATTCTTGTCATATGTGTATGTGTGTGTTCATTTGTAATTCTCATCTTGCATGTGTGTGCATTTTTCTTGTCATATATGCACATGTGTGTGTATTAATTTGTAATTCTTGTCTTTCCCATTATTTATGTTTCTTGCAGGGTCATTTTTTCCCCATTTAGCTCAATCTATCTAACATGTTAGACAATTTTGTTAAAAAAAAAACCCTACAGATCCTTGTTTGTTCATATTTTAGAGTAAGGCACCAGAAAGGTCAATTGGGAGTTTTAAATATCTGTGTGGTTGGCAGGTGGGAATCACTTTGAAGCTTTCACATGGAGAAGTATATTGACATTTTTGAAGAGTCTATCCTAGTTGTCTTGTAAAATGTTCCACAATCTGTAATTGCTTATATTTTTACTTATTATTAGATTCAGCTTAAACATTTTTAACAGTAATACTACATAAATGATAGCAGTTACTTCCCATTGCCATCATATCAGAAGGCATATAATATTTGGTTGCCCCATTAGTGATGATGTTAAGTTTGACTACCAAATCTGTCTACTGTAAACAAATTCTTTTTGCTAATTAAACAGTGTCTTTTGAGGGACACCCTGAGAATCTCTGAATAGTTTCACCCAATGCAACAAATAATAATCTTGTCTATATCAGTTACTGCATCGGTAGTCAGAAATCAGTGATTTTTTTCTATCATTCCTACTAAATTATTATTTGGTATTCTTCTGTAAAGAAAAGCTTTTCCTACCCCACTCCACTTGTAGCAATGGATTTATGGATTGCTTATTATTATTATTATTCAATATATCATAATATTTTATTGATATCATCCTTTCTGATGCTCAACTTGCCCAAATTTGACCAGTGGGAGCTTCTTCAAGCTAATTTCTATCAACTTTAAATATGTACCCATAAAACTTTTGCCAATTCTTTGTTTTATGGCACAAATTGTTCCAAGTCCTCTTTCACTGATGCAGAACTCAAAGAAGATATGTCAGACTAGATCTGGGTGATTGGTGTGCTCTCTGTTATTAGGATGTCATTGTTTCTAGACTTTTTCAGTAATCAGAGAGAAAATTTTGAATAAATCATGAATTCATACTGAAACCTTCAATTCAAATCAAACACCATGGATCCTTCCTCGCCTTTTCTCACTCATTTAAAAATTATCTGTGTCATTACATCTAATTGCATAAAGAACTTCAGAGAGTAACAGCTGCTGTTCCACTGTCTCTAAATATTGTGCGAATTTCTTTTATGATCAACTTTTAACAGGAACTACACTGGGAAGGGATTTCTAGAAGATGTAGATATCAGTTTAACAGAGCTGATACAATATATTAATAAATTAATAGAGCATCTTGTTATTTCTCCTTTCACTTCTGTAGTTTTTGCTTTATGAATTCAGCATGGACTGATACTGAGATTGCAATCCTGCTTACTGTTCTGACATTGCTTGGTATACATTTGTCACTATGTTCATTTAGTCTTTTCTGAATCATGTTGTTTTATCCATCTCTCTATACAACAGAACCCCAAACCCAGTAGAGTTGCATTTTGCTTATAATTTATTTATAATAAGTATGTTATGCCTGGTACTCTTAGAATCAACTCTGTCATATGGTATTATTTTACAATTACTATACATATTGTTATATTTACTGTGTTTCTTCCTCTATGTTGTCTATTTTTTTTTTCTTTTTTGATTCTCACTCTGTTTATTTCAATTTCTTGAAAATGCTGCTCCACTTTTGCTTTGCTTTGTATTGGTATATCGCTGTCACAAAATCTGAGGACATTTGATTTTCTTTCCTTGTAAATATCTTGGTGGTCCAAAGGATATTTTAAAGTTGAATTGTTATCCTTCAATATCTCTCAGTGTTGACTATTCCATGTCAGTTTCCCTAGGTATGTGGTGAACTTTTTCAATATGTAGGTTTGGGTCTTCTTTTATTTCTGGAAAATTTTCTTGGATTGCATTTATTCCATTGATTTGTATTTCTTTTTCAGAGACCCCCAATTAATTGCATTTTGGGTTTTCTTCACTTATAGTCTATGTCTAACAATTTTTCTGATCCTGTTTACTTTGTTCTTTATTTTCCTTATATTCTTTTGATTTTTATTTCTCTCCCTCTCATTATATTTTTATTAAATGCTCCTTTGGATACATTGTGATTTTTGCCTTAATTTTTTATATATATTTTTCTTTTTTTTCAATATCTTTCTTGAGTTTATTCACTTTTCACATTATGTGTTACAAGTTTTTTGCCCATTTTTGTTCTGGCTTTTTGAATTTTACATTCTGGTGTTTTAAAGACTACCAGATATTATTTTGAGATTTTTTATATTATATTTTGTGCTGCATTTTTCCCTCTTGTTAATGGTTAGTTTGTGTGAGAGAATTATTATCAACTGACAAATTTTTCTTCTTAGTTTTCCATGTGGATATTGGCTGCCATTATCTATTCATTTTAATTTATATTGGGTTTTCTTGGACCATAATTGCTTTAGTCAGGCTTCTCCAGAGAAACAGAACAGATGGGATACACACACACACATGTACAAACACACACACACACCCCGGAAGAGATTTATTATTATGAGGAAGTGGCTCACATAATTATGGAGGCTGAGAATTCCCGTGATTTTTCAGACGATAGAGAACCAGAAAAGCCAGTGGTATAATTCCAGCCTGAGCCTGAAGGTATGAGAACAGGGGAGCCGATGTCAGGAATCCTATTTCAAGGGTGGATGACAAGTGTCCCAGGTCAAGCAGGCAGGCAGGAAGCAAAATGGGTGAATTTTTCCTTCCTCTGCCTTTTGTTCTATTCAGGTCCTCAATGTATTGGATGATGCCCACCCTCTTTAGGGAGGGCAGTCTACTTTTCTGAGTCCCTCAATTCAAATATTAGTCTCACCTAGAAGCACCCTCATAGATGTACCCAGAAAAAATATTTAATCTGGGCATCACTTGGCCCAGTCAAGTTGACACATAAAATTAACCATCATAAAGATTAACATGCTTATTCTCTGTATATAGGAGGGAAACAGTGCTTTGAGCAGTTTTCTAGGGTTTTTGGCTAAACAATGTCCTTTTTAATTGCTATAGTGGAATTTAGTTACTTAACATATGCTGTTTTTTACTGGAGGGAGAGTTTAAATTGGTGTGCCTTTTAATTTTCTTCTTCCTTTCAACTTTTAAAAATAAAATTCTTAATTTTTACATGTGTTTCCATCTTTTCCTTCATTGTCAAGTCTCTTAGGGATACTTCCCTCTTTCATGTAATCCCTCTCTTCTTTCAAAGTGCTGTCTTCCCAAGACCACCCCCCTGGCCCTTTGAGCCCCATCTTTTTAATTTCCAGTGCACTAATTCATAGGTCTCAGATCTCTTGACATTATTCCTCCATTCATGGTGAGACTTTTTTTCATCTGTTTGTTTTTTCTTTCTATGTTTCATCAGCCACCAGGCACCTTCTGCCTTCTACCTTTTCCACTCAATCTCTGTTTTCTCGTTAGCTGGTGTTATACTTATATATAACTTGTTAGCATTCTCTGACTCCCAGTTATGTATAGGTGTGGGTTGGAAATGTATTTACTCGTGTGATACATATTCTTTGGAGCACATCTAGATACACTTAGATTTAAGTGGCTGTAATTATCATATAAAAACCATGGGCCTTCCAAATAGATTTGGTGAGGATGATCTTTACCTCTTTCAAACTGTAACCTGACTTAGTAAAGAAAAATGGAAAAGATAAACAAAAATGCTAATGATTCAATATTTATTCTCCTTATAACAGATGTTTTCCAAGAACAATGCCTATTATAAAGTAAAAAGACAACGAGTATTTATTGAATGTTGAACAAATGTTAAACAAGAAAGTATTCATCTGATTTACAGTCTCCTAAACATTTTTATATTAAATGACATTTATCAGCTAAATATATAAAAGGAATGGGATATTTAAGGCAATCATGAATACCACATTGGAACTATAAAATTCCCAGGATTCTCTCTGCCTTTCCCAAAGAATTAAAGAAGTACCCTACAGGGAAACACATACCATAAATATCAGGTATCTCTTATGAAATATCTTCACGATAAATAACAGATTTTTCTCATTAAGATAATTTATTTTACAAATTTTTAAAAGAAAAAAAGTTTTTTTAAGTATAAAGATTCAGTGATAATGAATGTTGATAATTCTCATGATATTAAGTATGAATCAAATTTAGTCATCTTATCAATAAACGTTTTACAATCCATACGTCAATCAGTACCAATAACAGTCTAAGTATACTCTATCTTTTTGGACTTAACGGTTAGCTCTGTGTTTCCATTTACTATAAAGGCTAAAATTAATGTATTATTTCATATATTTACTGCTTTTTATAATACTATACAAGTAATTTGTTCATTTTTTAAATCCCTTTAAGTCTTTTAGGCACTTACATGAAAGCATTGCTAAACTAGGAGGATGAGTCAATTTTCATTTTATTTTTATCCAAATCATTTTTGAGAAACAGACCTCTAATCCTCACCATAAAAATAACTGCTAATAAAAATAAAAGAGGGATGTATTCTGTACTGATGAAATAATTATGAAATTCATACAGAATAATAGTCTGAGCAATTATAGTTTATCAATGTAATCAAATCAGTTTTCTAGTCAGCCGTTGGTAATAGAAACTAATAATAGTTGATATTCTAAAAAATGTCTGACAATAATAAATAGTAATCTTATCAAATTCACTCTGAAATATCTATCATTTATGAAGTTGGGGGTTCATGGAGCTTTAACTCAGAAGATTATCAAAACAAATAGGCTTATCTGTGTACAGTTGTAAGCTTTTTAAAGAATTATTTCCTGATAACAAATGCTGTTCATTACATTTATGTTATTCAGTTGATTATGGTCAAACATATTCAATTATTATTAACTACTACAGTTAAATCAGATTTTGTTCTGTGTTCTCTCTCTTATATTTTTTTTTTCATGGAGCTAACACTTGACCACTTTCTGAAGTTAT
The DNA here is from genome assembly GCA_023783475.1 of Daubentonia madagascariensis. Taxonomy (NCBI): domain Eukaryota; kingdom Metazoa; phylum Chordata; class Mammalia; order Primates; family Daubentoniidae; genus Daubentonia; species Daubentonia madagascariensis. Next base: position 41,392,425 of record JAKFHU010002080.1, on the reverse strand, counting down.
TAGCCTTATATTAAGAATAAAAAGGGCAAAAATAGCAGCAAATACAACAATTCTCTGTAATTGGCAACAATTGAATGTTGTCAAGAAATGAAGTACTCCATCTTTTCCAAGATATAAAGCACCTGAATATATGTAATGCTATGAACAAAAATATTTTGGTGTGACAGATTTTGATTCCTGTTAAATTTCTGATACATTTCCTGGAATTTTCTTGCCTTACCATGAATGATAAAGTTTTAACTTGTTCACATCTTGGAAACTTCAAGTAAAAATTATCTTCAGAGAATGACCTGTCTATTTATACGTGGTATATAGGGCATAGAGCTCTCATTTATTCACAATATTTATGTTTTCAGGAAGTGATTATCAAAGAATTACAAAAGATATATGAACAAATTGCCATAATAAGTGATTTTATTCATATGTATCAGAGATGGCCAATTTCACTTACAAAAAAAGAAGAAAATATTTAAAAATAATATAGCTAGTAACATAGCTGGGATGGCATTACGCTAATTACATTATTAATTACTGGGAAAATAAAATTTAAATTCCTTTTAACCTTCTTTAAAAGGTATATCAGGTATTTTATCAATGAGTAAGCAGAAGTGACTATAGGCAATGTTAAATTTGGGGTAAAATAACAGCTATCACTAAGAATAAAAGTCTGGGTTATTCTCACTTTTCGCTGAGCCCTTGGGAAAGCTAAGTTTGGGGCAGGTCATGGATGAATCCAAGCACAGCTCTCCTCTGGTACCAACATCTGAGAACCCAGTGTCATACAAAAATGGCAGGATTTTCCAGGATATCTGAAAATGTCAAAACATTCTTAAAATTTAACATACATTCAAATATTTCTTCCTCTTTATCAGGATAATCTTGGCAATAATATATTTTGAGTGTATTAAATACAATTTTCAAATAAGTCCACCCAATTTATATAAAATTCCTTAGGTGTATAAATTTCACATCACAGAACAAAAGGAATTTGTAAAGTTTATCAGTTGTGAGAATAATCTCTTTAAAAAATTAAAAAGCTTCTGCACAGCCAAGGAAACTATCACTAGAGTGAACAGACAGCCTACAGAATAGGAGAAAATATTTGCATGCTACACATCTGATAAAGGGCTGATAACCAGAATCTATACAGAAATTAGGAAAATCAACAAGAAAAAATCAAACCACCCCATTAAAAAGTGGGCAAAGTACATGGACAGAAACTTTTCAAAAGAAGACAGAATAATGGCCCGCAAACATATAAAAAATTGCTCAACTTCTCTAATGATCAGGGAAATGCAAATCAAAACCACAATGAGATATTACTTAACTCCAGTGAGATTGGCTTATATCAAAAAGTCCCAAAACAACAAATGTTGGTGGGGATACGGAGAGATAGGTACACTCATACACTGCTGGTGAGACTGCAAATTAGTACAACCTCTATGGAAAGTAATATGGAGATACCTCAAAGACCTAAAAGTAGAACTACTGTTTGACCTGGCAATCCCACTACTGGGTGGGTATTTACCCAAAGGGAAAAAAAGACATTCTGTAATAAAGAACTCTGCACTAGAATGTTAATAGCAGCACAATTCACAATTGCAAAGATGTGGAAACAACCCAGGTGCCCATCAATACATAAGTGGATTAATAAAATGTGGTATATGTATACCATGGAATATTATTAAGCAACAAAAAACAATGGTGAATTAATACGTCTGGTATTATCCTGGATGGAGCTAGAGCCATTCTTCAAAGCGAAGTATCACAAGAATGGAAAAACAAGAACCATTGGTATTCACCATCAAATTGGTACTAAATGATCAATATTTATGTGCACTCATGGAAATAATATTCATCAGGGGTTGGCCAAGTGGGAGGGGGTGGAAGGGATGAGAAAACTCACACCTCATGGGTGCAAGGTACACTGGCTGGGGGATATTCACGATTAGAGCTCTGACTTGGGCAGTGCATAGACGATATATGTAACAACGGTGTTTGTATCCCCATAATATTCTGAAATTTAAAAAAATAAAAAGAATTGCAAAAAAATTAAAAAATTAAAAATGGTCCTTGTTTTTTACTGTTACAACTAAACAAAAGATAACTAAACCTGCATTAAACCTGACCAAGTACTTTAAGACATTTATGATTGTACATCACTGCTATCAATCATATCTGTGCCTCAGAGTTATAAAAGAGCCACAAACATCCCTTTCCCTTGAAATAACATCTAATTATAGACAGCAGAGTTGGTGTTTGCTAAAAAAAAAATTGAATTTTAGTTAGGTTTAAACCTATGGAAAAAAGGCCAAATTTTTTAAGAGAGCTGAAACTCATATGGGACTACCTAATATTGATTTTAGTATAGAATATAGGTAAGAAGAATGTCACTGTAGTTTGTTTCTAGTCTACATTTTGACCTGGAATATTATCCTCATTGTGTATTTTAAAAGAACTGATTCTTAGGCTTGGACTAGAAAAGGAAGTCATCATTGACATTTGGCAAGTAACAAATAGGAAAGGTTGTGGGTGCCTGTTGTTGGGTTACCAGAAGGAGTGAATATTATAACATGACAGAGAATGTAAGTCATAGTAGGGAAGAAAAGCAGGAAAAATAGGCTTTGATATTCAAAAAGTAGACAAGAAAAATAGAAGGTCAAGCTCTCTCTATATAGTGGAAAGTTCAAATAAGAAGGTTAGAGAAAAGTTCAAAATACTTTTCTCCTTGGACTATAATTTGATCATTTCCTCAAGATAGAAGTCTTACATTATATATAAAATTAGGCAAAATACAATTCTTTGTGATTGTCACGATAGTACATATTCAAGATTGATGAGGTACACGGTTTCTTCCAAAAGATTATAAACCCAAATAACTAACTTTACAATTAAAATACAGGTACTATCCATGAAAAAACATCCTCTTGGTGTATCCGATTTATTTATTTGTTTACAATATCATCTTATAAAAAGAAAGAGTCTGACCTGGTGTTTCTTTCATTTGTGAGTTGGCATGATTTGCTGAGCAATTATGGAAGTGTCTGCCCAATATTTTCATGCTGACTAGGGGCTAAAACTATCTCCAATACACATCGACATAGGCCACAGGCATAGCAGACTGATTCTATTCTTCATTTGCTAGAGATGGTGCAGGGAGGAAGTTTCAATGTTCAAGCCAACATAACTTTTCTGGAATTCTGCAGGTATGTGTTTGAACAATAAGGACATAGTAATACTAACTACTGAATTGTGCCCCCCCCATTCATATGTTGAAGCCCTAATCCTCCGTGGTGTGACTGTATTTGGAAATAGGGCCTTAATGAAGTAATTAAGGTTAAATAAGATATTAAGTATGGGACTGTATTAGATTAGGGTAAGAAGAGGAAGAGACACCAGAGAGTTCTCTTCTTCCTGAATTCACACAGCAAAAAGGCCACATGAGGACATGGCAAAAAGGCAATAGGCTACAAGCCATGAAAAGGGGCATTACCAGAAAACAACCTTAATGGCACTTGATCTTGGCCTTCTAACCTCCAGAACTATAAGAACATAAATTTCTGTTGTTTAAGCCACCCAGTCTGTGGTATTTTGTTATGGCAGCCTGAGCAGACTAATATAGATGCAAAATTTTAAGAGCGATAACTAGAGTTAGAAATGCTATAAGAGTCATGGAGGGATACCAGAAATATGGCCCATGTGAGGATAAAACTCCACTCTTTTAGTTCATTCATTAGTGCAATATTATAATTAGCAAAGCCATATTTCTTGGTAATCTACAAGACTCTTTATATATATTATTTTCTTTTACCCCATTAATAATTTTATGAGGTATGCATGTATTCTTAATCTTATCAAAGTCTAAGGCTCAGAATGAAAAGTGAAGTAAGTTGGTCCCATTTCACTGGCAATAATCCAGAGTCGATTTCAAATCAGTCTTTATGACTCTGTAATCTGAATGTTCTATGATTCTAGAGCGTTTACTACCATGTAAACTGTCAGAATTTACAGCCACTTTAACACAATATCAGTGGTTCCCAAAACCTGTATTGAAAACTACAAAACAATATCTGGAGAGCTTTTCAAAATTACAATTTCCAGGTCCTACCAACACAGATCTTTAATTCAGTAGCTCAGAGATATGTACTATATTACTCAGGATTCTCCAGAGAAACAGAACCAATAGAATATATATGTGTGTATGTATGTGTGTATATGTGTGTGTGTATATATATGTTTATATGTGTGTGTATATATGTTTATGTGTGTGTATGTATATATATACATATATATATGTGTGTATATATATGCACAAGGAGATTTGTTATGGGAATTAGCTCACAAGATTATGGACGCTAAGTTCCACAATATGCCCTCTGCAAGCTGGAGAACCAAGCCAGCGGTGTAAGTCCTAAAGTCTGTAGACTCCAGAACCAGGAGCTCAGATATCCAAGGGCAGGAGAAGTTGGATGTCCCAGCTCAAGGAGAGGGAAGAAATTTGCCCTTCCTCTGCTTTTTTGTGCTATCCCAGTTCTCAAAGGATTGGATGATGCCTGTTGACATTAGTGAGAGTATCTTATTTATTCAGTGTACTGATTCAAATGCTACGTCTCCCAGGAAAACCCTCATAGATGCACTCAGAGATAATATTTTACCAGCTATTTGGACATCCATTGATACCATCAAGTTGACACATGAAATTATCCATTACACGTTCCTAAAAGCTATTAGGATGTTCCTCTAGTACTTTTTTCAGTCTTCTTATTTGAAAGGTGATGTCAATAATTCTTTTTCTCTTTCACTATGTCTTTTTAGAGCTGCACTCTCTAATAGGATAGCTATTGGTAACATTTGGTTATTGAGCACTTAACTATGGCTAATCTGAATTTACATATGAAGTAAGTGTAAAATACATATTAGATCTTAAAGACTTCATATGAAAAAGTGCAAAATGACTCATTAACAATTTTTTTCTTGGTTAACTTTTTAAATATTTTAGATATTAATATATTGTGTTAAATAAAATGCACTATTAAAATTGACATCACCTGTTTTATCTTATCTGCTAGCACTACTCTAGATGATTAATTTAATATCAGTATAAAGCTAGGTACTTCCTTTGACATTTATTAAAGTAAAGGGCAAGAATTTTGTGAAAAAGTGATGATAATTCCATTGGTTGTATTTTGTAATGCCCATCTATGAAATGTAATCCTTCCAATTGGAAAGACCTATACATTCAACAGCAAAAACTAGAAGACATTTTCTCTTGTGGAGCTTTAATGTTTAAACATTCCTGGCACTATTTGCATAGACATTCAAAGCAAAGCTGGTACAATATTCTTCTGTTTCTACCCTTGCATGATAACCACATTATTTCTGATTGAGGTAAGCATTCATCTGAAGACTCATTCTGCTGAAGCACAGACTTTCATATAAATCTCTTAGGTCATAGATTTAATATAATACTGTGCACTGCCTATAAGAAGCTTTAGTTTTATTACATAAAAGTCACACTATTATATTTTTAGTACTATGATTATGAAAGTTATTAATAGGAATCACAAGTATTTCAAGACGTCTCATTCTTAGCTGTAGAGCTCACATTATATATGTATTTTAGGTTGTGAAAAAATATGCAACATTATGGTGGTTGTATGGATTGAGTGAGATAGAATATACATTCTGAAAAAAGATAAATGCTGGTAACACAACTTGTTTAACCTCCTCCCCCTCCTTCTCCTTTTCTTCCTCAATTGCTTGTCCTGCAAACATTTGTTAGTATTGAGATTCACACATATGGCTCACATTTTTAAATAGGTGGAATATTTTTATACATAGAAAACAAAATCTCTACTTCAAAGACTATATCAGTTAGCACTGTGGTAATAAAAAAACCCAAAATTTAGTAATTCAAATCAAAACAACAACTACTTATTTAACTTATCCATTTCAGGGTGTCATTTAGGCTGGTGTACTAGTTCTCTACTGCTGCTGTAACAAATTATCACACATGTAGTGGCTTAAAACACAAATTTATTATCTTACAATTTGGAGGTTAGAAATCTGAAATGGGTCTTATAACGCTAAAACGAACATGTCAGCAGAACTGTTTTCCTCCTGGAAATTCCAGGGAGACCCGTTTCCTTCCTTCCCTTTTCCATCCTCAAGAGGCCACCTGCATTCTTTGGCTCATGGCCCCTTCCTCTCTGTCTTCAAAGACAGCAGTGACGCATCATTAAAGCTCTTTTTCTCATCTCTGCTTCTGTAAGGACATCTCCTCTGACCCTCCTGTCTCTCTCTTATAAGGATCCCTGTGATTACATTGAGCCCACTCAGATGATCCAGGATAATCTGCCAATTTTAAGATTCTTAATCACATCCACAATATCACTCTTGCAATTTAAAGTAATATATTGGAACATGGATATCTTTGGGAGACCATTATTCTGCCTCCCACAGCTGGGCACAGCTAAACTCCCTCGTGGTTCTACAATGGATTGAAGGTCAGCTAATTCAAATACCTGGAACTTCTTCATCAGTAGTTACTTGGACCTTGAAGATTTACTTGAAGGCTCTTCTAAAAGTTTCAGGTGTCAGTATTAATCCAGGCTCAACCTTACCAATTACGTGCCTTGCAGCAAGTTACTTAATTTAGAATGTTAAGTGCTCAATACACTTACACTACCAATATCAAATGCACTTGTGTAATGATCCATTTTTTTCTGGGCAGCAGAGCACATCCAGGAACTGAGGAGAAACTGTAGAGTATATGTTAATGTAGGTTGTTATATACATACTTGTGTAAAGGTTATATTGACTGTAAATTCAGCTAAATAAAGCATTTTCATAGTGAACTAGGAACTTCACACAATATATAACACACACGTGTTATGGTGTGACCTATCAGAGAATTATTGTCAAAGATTTTTGTGATGACCAAAGGAACTCTGTGCCACATAGAGATTTTGAGTTAAGCAAAATTGCTAAAGTTTCAGGCTGAATTCTTTTTGCCTTATCCAGGTGTCAGGGAATAGGAAGCACACAGTTAGGATCAATCAGTAACTTATTTGTGAGTGAATGATTAGAAAACAGTATTTGGTATTGAAAATAATTTTTATGAAGGTGTGGAATTGTATACAATTCATACATTTAACACTGATTCTAAAAAAATTGTCATGGCAAAATTTTAAAAAATTACTGCACTTCAGTAGCTAAAATTAGAAATATATATACACATAATATGATTTTAGCTTAATTTACCTCCTAAAGAAAAAAAAGTTAGTTATATTGAGATTAGATTTCTACTCTCAAAGTAGTCATTTTAAACACTAAATGGTGCTACTACTATGTATGTGAATGTGAATTCTTGTTCCATTACAATGTAAAGCTTGCCCTCTAGTGGTTCCTGACTAGTTAAAAACTCAGAGAATAACAATTTACTCTAAGGGAAGATTTACTACCTAATACTTAACAAAGTATTTTCTTCAGGAGTAGCATGTTAGAAATATAAATATTATACACAAAATACATCAGGTCCTCTGAAATATATACATTAGAAAAGTATCTGTACTATAGAGGCCATTAATATTTTTAAAACAAAAATGTTACAAATAAATATGGAACGCTTACTAAAAGTTAAATCAAAACAGAAAATTTGGGACTTCATGTTCTGTTTTACTTGTCAACAGCTCTACTAGTATTGTGATTATTGACAGTGTAGTCACCCCTTGTGTCATATGTGACTTGTTGTTGGGTCAATGAGACTAAGAAATATCTTAACAAGATTGAGTCTATTTTACTAACCTATATTGGACAAAACCACTAGATTTATTTTTTTAATTGCCTACATAAGAGTGATTAAAAACATAATGTATACATAAATATCTGGCTGAAAGACATCTGTTTAAAAAATGAAAGAACAAAGGAACATACCTAATTCAACGTATTGGGTTCTTAACATAGTGTCATTCACTGTAGAGAAGAGTTTAATTTAAACTGGATAATTCTTAAGCAATTTCAAAAGGCATGTGGGGAAAGGAGGTATCATCTACTTGTTAATTCTGCTATAAAGATTTTAAAAATAAAATGGTAGTTTGAGCCTTCAGGATACATTAAGCATATTGATTTGTTATCCAAGTTTGTTTTCTGTTGCCTACTCTGAGCTAAGTTTACTTGAAAGATTGTTTCCCATAGGAGTTTTGCAAAATTTTCATTTCCTTTACCTTGTTGAAATATATGTGAAATGATATTTTAGGAAGGAAAGATCATTTTTCTGACCTTGTATTTAGGATAATGATGTCTGTTAATAAGCCCATAGTTTCCCCAGAGTCACACGACCAAGCTTATAAAAATAAATAAATAAATAAAATCTTTGACCATAAAAGGATTTCTAAAATTTCTTAGAATAGAGCTAAACAAGTTGACTATGCTTAATATGCAGGAACTATTCGAGTAATTTTTGTGTGTTTCTTTTACATTTTCTTCTTATCAAATTTATTTAGGTATAATTCACAGACAAATACAGCATCAACTTAAAGAGCAAAATTAGATAGATGTACATACCTGAGAACCACCACAATTGATGTACAGGACATTTCCATCCCTCCTCAAAAATTTCTTTGTGCCTCTTTTCATTCTATCCTTCCCTTTGTTCCTGAGTGGCAGCCACTGATGTGCTAATCGTCATGACAGATTAGTTCCCATCTGTGAGAATTTTGTTTTCTATTGCTTAAATATCTAGGAGTGAAATGGCTGGGTCGTATGTTAGGTATGGATGTAATTTTTAAGAAACTGCCAGAACGTCCCATCAGCAGAGAGCTTCATTGGTCCCGCATTCTTGCCAACCCCTGGTATTATCATTGTTTTTTATTCTAGTCATTCTTATGTGTGGTTAGTAGTGTCTTGTGCTTTCATTTGCACTTCCCCATGCCGAATGATGTCAAAATAGTTTTTATGTGCTTTTTGTCTATCTCTAGATCTTCCAAAGTATTTGTTCATTTCAACTAAAGTGTTGATTGTTTGACTTACTATTGTTCATAAATTCTGTTTTCATTCTTTTAAATTCTGTAGGATGCATAATGATAAATCCCTCCTTCATTTATTATATTGGCAAATTGTGTTCTCTCCCTTTTTATCTTTGCCAGTAGTTTAGTGTTCATCAATTTTGTCGGTCTTTTCAAAGAATCAACTTTTGGCTTTGTTAAATTGCTTTTACTGCTTGTTAGTCTACTGTTTCCTTGACTTAATCTCTTATTTTTATTATTTCCTTCCTTCTACTTACTTTGGTTATAATTGTCAATTTCTATTTTTCTCCTTGCAGTTCCAGTTTTTACTCTTGTATTTTGAAGTTTTGTTATTAGGAGCAGAGAAAATCAAAATAGTTTACCCCAAAATATTTTTCTTTGACATATTCTGAGATGACTGTCAGAGAGCCAGCAAACAGAAGTAGCCCTGCAAAGCTGTCTTGTAGGGGAACTTGGCATCTGTAAAGAATCTGCATTGATACAGCCAGGCCTTCCCTTGTCCAGATTTAGGAAAGAATATCTGAGAGTCTGACATCTTAAAAATCTGAAAGAAACATTTACCATCTATTCTCACTAAGGGCTGCTACCTGTGAGGTTTCATCTACATAACAAGACCATCTCTTTTCTTCCCTCCAATAACCTGTCTTGCCACTATAACCTGATTTACCACCATAACTTGTTTTGGGTCATGCTCTGAGCTCCCATTCTTTCTGTACCCTCAAGATGGTATATAAGCTTCTGCATTCCATTGGGGGAAATAATCACTCTGTGTTTCTCCCTATATACACGAAAATAAATTTTGTATGCCTTTTCTCCAATTAATCTGCCTTTTGTGAGTAGATATTTCAGCAAACTTTCCAAGGGCTAAGGGGAAGTTTTCCCTCTGGCCCATACAGAAGCAAAGAAGAAACTCTTGGTTTCATTGATTTTTTTCAGTTGTTTTTCTAGTCTCTATTTCATTTATTTCCGCTCTAGTTTTTAGAATTTTTTCTTCTGCTTTATGTGTTTTTGCTGTTCTTTTCCAAGTTTCTTAAGGTGAAAGCTTAGTTATTGATTTATCTTTCTTCTTTTTAAATATAAGCTATTACTGGAGAGAGAAAAAAATGGCGGTCTGATAGAGTCCTCCCAGCTCACCACTCCCAGGGAAGGCGGTGAAAAACGCCATCGGCTGCCTGTGCACACGGATCACTCACTCCGAAAACAGCATTGTGAATTTACAGAGAAACATCGTGGGACACTCAGCCCAAGAAAACAGGTGACTGGGAGATTCATTCACAAAGATGGGAGAGTGCAGGGAGTACAATAGAGCCCAGAGTGTGGGAAGGACATGCTCGCCAGGTCAATAGAGTGAGACGTGACCTACAAGCAGTTACACACCTTCCCCACAGAATTCTCATCCATTCAGTCAGGGACAAGCCCAGAGTTGGGACAAAGCTGTTGCTGGAGACAGCAGGCTCTGTGGAGAGGAAGCAATTGTGAAAGCCATACGGAGATGCACTATACAGGGACTGCTCAGGGCTGGGTAGGGACTGGGCAGAGATAGAGCTTCCCGGGACAGTGCACAGGAATCTGCATACTGGTACCTCGCCACTGGAAGTCAGTGGGACCTGGGCACAGGAGTTGAACAGAGAGCAGGACACATCCTTAGGGGCTGCTGGCAATTGCCTCTGCAGGACTCAGGCTGGTTGAGAAGAGCGGTCTTCACGGGCGTGATCTGAGCCCTGCTGTGCACCAGGCTGGCAGCGGCAGCCATCTTTAAAGTCTCCCACCTGGAGCTGTGAGCTAGGTCTCTAGCTTCTCCCCACCTCTGGCCCGGGGGCTCTTTGACCTGGACACTACGGGCTTCGCCCTTGGTGGCCAGGGACAGCTGCATCCATGGGTTCCAGGTGGGACACAATCTGGCAACTGTGGTGGCAGAACCTTTGTGTATTGGAAACAGTTTGCAGCACATCTATCTGGTCCTGCTACCCCAGCTCTGGCCTCCTATGAGTCTGCTACCTGCTGGTCCTAGTGCCCTCTCTTCAGGTCCCAGCCCTCCTGTATCCCAGAGATCAGTCATTTTGAAGGTTGCTGGTTATAGTGACTCATTTTGTATAAGTACTGGTTTTCACGGCAACCGAATGCCTCGAGAGCCACAGGCTGAGCCAGAGCAGCTCCCTGTAACCCTGCTCACTTCATTAGGGAATTTCACTCTATCCAAGAGTGCCTCCCATGGCCACTAATCCCCCTATGGGAACATCCCCCCGGCAGAGACTTCTGGGGATAGAGCCATCCACCTGCCTCACCATGGGATCTAGTGGTGGAAAAGTTGTGCACAATTGGAGATCCCCCTATTGGCCAGTGTCATGTGGAGATGCATGTCAGAGGGCCAGACACACGCAGCTGGATAAGCAACTCTGAGCTGTGTAGAATTTTTCCAATTCAGCTCTCACTCTGCAGCCAAAAGCAATTATGTTCCTACCCATACCTCAAGAGAAGCAGGGTCAAAGTAAAACCTTAGGAGCTACAGGGCCCCTCCCAAAGCTTGGGGCTTTTGCATACCCGCACCTGGGGGATCAGAGTCTGCCATAGACACAACAGAATACTTAGCTATTAGGGAGCTGTGGATTCATACCCTCAAGTACAATCCACCAGCTTGGAGCTCAAGCTGGGAGGGCAATCTCACTATACTCCACCAGGAAGAAAAGAAGACAACAGGTCAGAGGTACCCCAAGATCCACCAAACTTGCTAAAATAAAGCTAAGGCAATACAGACCACTACTCCTCTCCTGGGCTGTGCCAAGGAATGAACCTTGGGGGCTTGAATACAGGGCCATAAACTAGTCCTAATACCCCCAGCTCTCGACCAAGAGGCCAGATGAGAAAAAATCAACAAAAGAACTCAAGAAACATGAAAAATCAGAGTGAAAAGTCATCCCAAAAAGAAATCATTACTTTTTCAGCAATGGATACCACTCAAATGAAATGGGTAGAATGACAGAAGAGGAATTTCATTTATGGATTATAAGAAAGCTCAATCAAATTCAAGAGAAAATTGAATGCCAGCACAAAGAAACCACAAGAAAAATGCAAGAAATGAATGAAAAATTTTCTAAAGAAATAGAAGTATTATGGAAAAATCAAACAGAAATTCTAGAAATGAAAGAGGCATTCAAGGATCTACAAAACAGTGGAAAGCCTTAAGAATAGGCTGGATCACACAGAGGAAAGAATATCAGAGCTGGAAGATAACTCCTATGTGCTAAATAAATCAGTTGAAGAGAAAGAATACAAAAACAAGAGGAATGAACAAAGCATACAAGAAATGTGGGATTATATAAAGAGGCCAAACATAAGGATCATAGGCATTCCTGAGGAAGAGGAAGAAAATTCATGTGGGCTGGAAAATCTATTTGAAGGAAAAATAGAGGAAAATTTCCAGGGCCTACCCAGAAATCTCGATAGCCAAGTATAAGAAGCACACAGGACTCCTGGGAGACTCAACATGAAAAGGCACTCACCACGCCACATAATTATTAGACTGACCAAAGTAAACATAAAAGAGACACTCCTCAAAGCTGTGAGGCAAAAAGAGCAGGTAACCTACAAAGGGAAACCTATCAGATTAACTGCAGATTTCTCAGCTGAAACCTTACAAGCCAGAAGGGAATGGAGACCCATCCTCAGTCTTCTAAAACAAAATAAAGACCAACCCAGAATTCTTTATCCCGCCAAACTCAGCTTCTTATATGAGGGAGAAATAAAGACTTTTCCAGACAAGTAATCACTGATAGAATTTGCAAAGTCCAGACTGGCCTTGCAAGAAGTGCTTACACCTGCATTGTACACTAACCAGCACAACAGACACTCACCAATGTAAAACTATACAAAACTAAAACTCCAGAACCCAGATTTCACAATGACTCAAGAGGTAAAACAGAACAAGAGACTATCCAACAGAATAAACAGAAATCTACCCCAAATATCAACTCTCTCAATAAATATGAATGGCTTGAATTGCCCATTGAAGAGAGATAGCCTGGCTGAATGGGTTAAAAAATACAAGCCAACTATCTGCTGTCTCCAGGAAACACATCTTACACACAAGGACTCATTTGGACTCATTTGGACCCATTCATACTCAAGGTGAAAGGATGGAATACAATTTTCCAGGCTAATGGAAACGAATAGTAGTCTGGAGTAGCCATCTTTATTTCAGATGATATAAACGTTAAAGCAGCAAAAGTAAAGAAGGACAAAGATGGACACTATATAGTGGTGAAGGGAAAAATCTTACAAGAAGATTTAACAATCCTAACCATTTATGCACCCAAGACAGGAGCGCCCAGATATGTAAAGCAGACACTGCTTGATCTAGACAACATAATAAATAACAATGCCATAATAGCAGGGGACTTAAACACCCCACTGATGGAAGTGGACAGATCCTCCAAACAGAAAATAAGCGAAGAAACGATGGACCTAAACAGGACTGTGGAACATTTGGGCCTAATAGACATCTATAGAACACTCCACCCAAATAACACTGACTATATGTTCTTCTCATCAGCTCATGGAACTTTCTCTAAAGTTGATCACATCCTAGGCCACAGAACAGATCTCAAAAAATTCAAAAAAATAGAAATCATACGATGTATCTTTTCAGATCACAGAGAAATAAAATTAGAAATCAATTCCAACAGAAACTCACATCTTGATCCAAAAACATGGAAATTAAATGATCTGTTCCTGAACGACTTTGGGTCAAGGAGGAGATTCAAATGGAAATCAAAAGATTCTTTGAACTAAATGACAATGGGGACACAAGTTATCAAAATCTGTGGGATACAGCAAAAGCAGTCCTGAGAGGAAAACTTATCACCTTAAATGCTCACATCCAAAAGATAGAAAGGTCACAAATAAGTAAACTAATGAATCACCTTAAGGAAATGGAAAAGGAAGAGCAAACCAATCTTAAAGCCAGTGGAAGAAAAGAAATAACCAACTCTGGAACAGAATTAAGTGAAATTGAGAACAAAAGAACAATATAATAAAATGAAAAGTTGGTTCTTTGAAAAGATAAACAAAATAGACAGGCCACTTGCCAGGTTGACCAGAAGCAGAAAGGAAAGGACTCTAATAAGCTCAATTAGAAATGAAAAAGGAGAGATCACAACTGATATCATGGAAATACAAAACATCATCTTCAAATACTACAAAAATCTCTATGCCCAAAAACACAAAAATGTGGAGGAAATGGACAAATTCTTAGAAACATACTACGTCCCTAGGCTCAACCAGAAAGAAATAGAATTCCTAAACAGACCAATATCAAGCACCAAAATTGAAGCAGTAATAAAAAAATCTTCCAACAAAAAAAAGTTCTGGACCAGGTGGATTCACACCTGAATTCTACCAAACCTAATAAGAAGAACTGGTGCCTACACTGCAGAAATTACTTAAAATCATCCAGAAGGATGGATCCTCCCAAACTCATTCCACGAAGCCAATGTCACCTTGATACCAAAGCCAGGAAAGGACACAACAAGAAAAGAAAACTACAGACAAATATCCCTTATGAATATAGATGCAAAAATTCTCAATAAAATCCTAGCAAACCAAATTCAAATGTACATCAAAAAAATAATTCATCATGATCAGGTGGGCTTCATCCCCGAGATGCAGGGATGGTTCAACATACGCAAATCTATAAATGTAAGTCACCACATAAATACAAGGAAGAACAAAGATTGTATGATCCTTTCAACAGATGCAGAAAAAGCTTTCAACACAATCCAGCACCCTTTTATGATAAGAACTCTTAACAATATAGACATAGATGGCTCATACCTCAAAAATATTAAAGCCGCATATGATAAACCCACAGCCAATATTATACTGAATGGGGAAAAATTGAAAGCATTCCCCCTTAAAACTGGAACCAGACAAGGTTGCCCACTCTCTCCACTTCTATTCAACATAGTGCTGGAAGTCCTTGCCAGAGCAATCAGACAAGAGAGAGGAATCAGGGGTGTACAACTGGGGGAAGAAGAGGTCAAACTGTCACTCTTTGTGGATGATATGATATTATATCTAGAAAACCCCAAAGATTCAACCAAGAGATTACTGGAATTGATAAATGAATTCAGCAAAGTCTCAGGACACAAAATCAATGCACACAAATCAATAGCCTTCATATATGACAATAACAGTCAAGCCCAGAAACAAATTAAAGACACAATACCTTTCACAATAGCACCAAAGGAAATTAAATATTTAGGAACATATCTAACTAAGGAGGTCAAAGACCTATACAGAGAGAATTACGAAACACTGAGAAAAGAAATTGCAGAGGATGTAAACAGATGGAAAACCCTTCCATGCTCTTGGATAGGTAGAATTAACATTGTAGAAATGTCTTTCCTACCTAAAGTGATTTACAGAATCAATGCAGTCTCTATCAAAATACCAACATCATTTTTTGGTGATCTAGAAAAAATAATTCTATGCTTTGTTGGAACCAGAGAAGACCCTGTCTAGCCAAAGCAATTGTAAGCAAAAAAGAACAAATTGGGAGGCATCAATCTACCAGACTTCAAACAATACTACAAGGTTATAGTAATCAATACAGCATGGTACTGGCACAAGAACAGAGACATAGAACAATGGAACAGGATTGAGAACCCAAATACAAAACCATCCTCATACTGTCATCTGATCTTTCACAAATTCCACAAAAACATACACTGGGGAAAAGATTCCCTATTCAATAAATGGTGCTGGGAAAACTGGATGGCCACATGTAGAAAAATGAAACTACATGCACACTTCTCACCTCTCACAAAATCAACTCACGATGGATAACAGATTTAAATCTAAGACATGAAACCATAAGAATTCTAGAAGAAAATGTTGGAAAAACTCTTATGGACATTGGCCTAGGCAAAGAATTTATGAAGAAGACCCCCAAAGCAATCACAGCAGCAACAAAAATAAATAAATGGGCCCTGATCAAATTAAAAAGCTTCTTCACAGCCAAGGTAACTATCATTAGAGTGAACAGACAACCTACAGAATGGGAGAAAATATTTGCATGCTACACATCTGATAAAGGGCTGCTAACCAGAATCTATACATAAATTAGGAAAATCAACAAGAAAAAAATTTTAAAAACCCATTAAAAAATGGGCAAAGGACATAAACAGAAATTTTTCCAAAGAAGACAGAGTAATGGCCAAAAAACATATCAAAAAATTGCTCAACTTCTTTAATCATCAGGGAAATGCAAATCAAATCCACAATGAGATATCACTTAACTCCAGTGAGATTGGCTTGTATCAAAAAGTCCCGAAACAACAAATGTTGGCAGGGATGTGGACAGATAGGAACACTCATACACTGCTGATGAGACTGCAAATTAGTACAACCTCTATGGAAAGTAATATGGAGATACCTCAAGGAACTAAAAGTAGAACTACCATTTGATCCAGCAATCCCACTACTGGGTATTTACCCAAAGGAAAAAAAGACGTTCTATAATAAAGACATATGCATGCGAATGTTTATAGCAGTACAATTCACAATTGCAAAGATATGGAAGCAACCAGGTGCCCATCAATACACGAGTGGATTAATAAAATGTGGTATATGTATACCATGGAGTATTACTCAGCAATAAAAAACAATGGTGAATTAACACATCTGGTATTATCCTGGTTGGAGTTAGAGCCCATTCTTCAAAGCGAAGTATCACAAGAATGGAAAAACAAGCACCACTGGAACTCACCATTAAATTGGTACTAACTGATCAATACTTATGGCACACATGGCAATAGTATTTATCCGGGGGTGGGCAGGCCGGAGGGGGATGGAGGGGATCGGAAAACTCTCACTGAATGGATGCGGGTTGCACAGTTTGGGGGATGTCCACGATTGTAGCTCTAACATGGGCAGTGCATGGGCAATATATATAAACAAATTGTTATACCCCCATAATATTCTGAAATAAAAGGAAAAAAAATATATAATCTATTACAGCAAAAAGCACTGTGTTTGCTTCATCCCACAGCTTTGGCATGTTGTTGTTTTAATTCATCCCAAAGTATTTCTAATGTTCCTTGTAATTTTTCTTTGAACCAGTTATTATTTGAGTGCCCTGTTTAGTTTCCACATATTTGTTGATTTCCAAAATTTACTCCCATTATTGATTTCTAATTCAATTTTCATTATGGTTAGAAAATGTACTTTGTGCTACTTCAATCTTTAAATTTATTGAGGCTTGTTTTAAAATCCCAACATATGAACTATCCTGTAGAATGTTTCATGTGCACTTGAGAAGAACGTGCATTATCCCGTGGTTGGGTGGAGTGTTCTATAGATGTTTATTAGATCTACTTGGCTTATATTTTTATTCAAGTTTTCTATTTCCTTGCTGATATTCTTCTTAGATTCTATCCATTATTGAAAGTGGGATATTGATGTCTCCAAATCTTATTGTTAAATCAATTTCTTCCTTTAGTCTATTTTTTTTTTGTTTCACTTATTCTGAGCTGTTTTTATGTGCATACACACTTATATTTGCTATGTCATCCTGAATAATTGACCCTTTTATTATTGACTTTGGAAAAGAAGCCAAACTCTGTAAAATAACTTAAAGAGGTTTATTCTGAGCCAAATTTGAGGGCCATGGCCTGGAGCCATGCCCAAGAAGCCTTGAGCAAGTAGACTCACTTTGGTTGGGTTACAGTTTGGTTTTATACATTCAGGGAGACAGGAATTACAGTAAAATTGTAAATCAATACATGAAAGGTGTACATTGGTTTGGCCCGAAAAGGTGGGACATCTCAAAGTGGGAGCTTACAGGTTATAGGGGGATTTAAATATTCTTTGATTTGTAATTGGTTAAACATATGAAGTTTTGTTGAAAGGCTTTGAATGTTGTAAGCTAAGATAAGGAAGTCTGTTAATCAGAGACAAGCCACCAGACAGACATATACCCAGACTCAAGTGATCTGTTAAGTAAATTGAGCACCTCCTGGTGTGATTTAAGCTTTGTCCTGTATAGCCTTTGGGCTGTTAATGAGTTACAAAGGACATCTCCAAGAAGGGAAGGGGGCCATGATGAGGCATGTCTGACCTCCCTTCTCATAGCCAGCAACTCAGCTTTAGGGTATTTCTGGGGTACCCTTGGCCAAGAGTGGGTCCATTCAGTCAGCTGTGGGGGGGAGCTCAAGATTGTATTTTAGTTCACATTATTATTAAATGGACTTTGCCCCTTGTAAAAATTTTTGACTTAACATCTATGTTAATGTAGCCATTCTAGCTCTCCTTTGGGTGCTTTTTTGCATAGTATATCCTTTTTTATCTCTTTACTTTTAACTTATTTGTATCTTTGAATCTAGAAATGTATCTCTTGTAGAGAGCACATAGTTGGGTCATAGTTTTTTTTTTTTTTATCAATTCTGTTAATCTCTCCCATGGGATTGGAGTGTTTTGTATAACATAGTATGGCAGTTCTAGAAATCAGAATCTCCCTCTTCTCCAGGGTTTGTTGTTGTTGATTTTTGTTGTTGCTGTTAGTTTATTTAATGATTTTCTTTGACTAATTATATATAGTCTGTATTCTTTGTCATGTGTGGCCACTGAAACCTGTTCTTGAATTACTTAGTGGTCAGCTAATGATTGGCCAGAGATTTCCTTAATACCTAGAACAAATAAGTGTCACATTCTTTGCTGAGCAGCTCCATGTGTCTGGTGAGCCTTGACTTGAATGCTATGACAGGCAGTTTATTATTCTGCATTGCCTTCACTAGCACAGAGCCTCAAGGGCAGTCAGATGTGAGAGATTAGGTCCTTCTCAGTTCTTTCCTGAGCATGTGCACAGCCCTGAGCTTGTATATGGCCTTCCAGATTTCTGGAATATGTCTTAGCTTTTCAAAGTTGCTTATGAGCATCTCGGTCCCCAGTTTTTCCTTTTTCTTTTTTTGGTCAGGTTCTTGTTAGTCCCAACAAATAATGCCACCTCAGACAGCTGTGATGTTAAACAATTGCTGCTGATTATTTTTGACAAAGCCCCTAGGATAGAGCTCTTTACACAGTGTGAGAGTGCTTACCAAGGTCAAATAAAGACAAACCCTAAGAATGGTGCTTTCCAGGCAGCTGCCAGACAGGTAAAATAGTAACAACTCTCTGGAGATAGGACTTTTAGGGAGTTCCTACCTCCTTTTATCTTATCCAGTGGCTGCCAAACTGCTGGTTTTAACAACTACTGTATTTGGAAGACTTAATTTTTTTTTTTAATTTCTTTTTTTAATTTCAGAATATCATGGGGGTACAACACTTTGGCCATACACATTGCCCCTGTTCTGCCCGTGACAGAGCCACAATCGTGGTCGTCTCCCAAACTGTGCTCCCCACATCCATTCAGTGAGAGTTTTTCCCATCCCTTCCACCCCCCTCCCACCCGCCCGCCCTCAGATGAATGTTATTGCCCTGTGTGATGTAAGTGTTCATCAGTTAGTACCAGTTTGATGGTGAGTACCAGTGGTGCTTGTTTTCCAATCCTGTGACACTTTGCTTCGAAGAATGGGTTCTAGCTCCAACCAGGATAATACCAGATGTGTTAATTCACTGTTGTTCCTTATTGCTGAGTAATACTCCATGGTATACATATACCACATTTTATTGATCCACTCGTGTATTGATGGGCACCTGGGTTGTTTCCACAACTTTGCAATTGTGAATTGTGCTGCTATGAACATTCGAGAGCAGATGTCTTTATTATAAAATGTCTTTTTTTCTTTTGGATAAATACCCAGTAGTGGGATTGCTGGGTCAAATGGTAATTCTACTTTTAATTCTTTGAGGTATCTCCATATTCTTTTCCACAGAGGTTGTACTAATTTGCAGTCCCACCAGCAGTGTATGAGTGTTCCTATCTGTTCATATCCCCGCCAACATTTGTTGTTTGGGGATTTTTTGATATGAGCCAATCTCACTGGAGTTAAGTGATATCTCATTGTGGTTTTGATTTGCATTTCCCTGATGATTAGAGAAGTTGAGCACTTTTTTATATGTTTGCTGGCCATTATTCTGTCTTCTTTGGAAAAGTTTCTGGTCATGTTCTTTGCCCATTTTTTAATAGGGTTGTTTGATTTTTTCTTGTTGATTTTCCTAAGTTCTGTATAGATTCTGGTTATCAGCCCTTTATCAGAGGTGTTGCATGCAAATATTTTCTCCCATTCTGTAGGTTGTCTGTTCACTCTAGTGATAGTTTCCTTGGCTGTGCAGAAGCTTTTCAATTTGATCAGGTCCCATGTATTTATTTTTGTTGCTGCTGTGATTGCTTTGGGGGTCTTCTTCATAAATTCTTTGCCTAGGCCAATGTCCATAAGAGTTTTCCAACGTTTTCTTCGAGAATTCTTATGGTTTCATGTCTTAGGTTTAGATCTGTTATCCATTGTGAATTGATTTTTGTGAGAGGTGAGAGGTGTGGGTCCACTTTCAGTCTTCTACATATGGCCATCCAGTTTTCCCTGCACCATTTGTTGAATAGGGATTCTTTTCCCCAGTGTACGTTTTTCTGGAATTTGTCAAAGATCAGGTGACTGTATGAGGTTGGTTTTATATTTGGGTTCTCAGTCCTGTTCCATTGGTCTACGTGTCTGTTCTTGTGCCAATACCATGCAGTTTTGGTTACTATAGCCTTGTAGTATAGTTTCAAGTCTGGTAGACAGATGCCTCCCAATTTGTTCTTTTTGCTTACGATTGCTTTGGCTAGACGGGGTCTTCTCTGGTTCCACACGAAGCGTAGAATTATTTTTTCTAGATCGGCAAAAAATGATGTTGGTATTTTGATAGGGATTGCATTGATTCTGTAAATTAATTTAGGTAGCAAAGCCATTTTTACTATGTTGACTCTGCCTATCCAAGATCATGGTAGGGCTTTCCATCTATTTACATCCTCTGCAATTTCCTTTCTCAGTGTTTCATAATTCTCTCTATATAGGTCTTTGACCTCCTTAGTTAGATATATTCCTAAATATTTAATTTTCTTTGTTGCTATTGCGAAAGGTATAGCATCTTTTATTTGTTTCTCGGCTTGATTGTTATTAGCATATATGAAGGCTATGGATTTGTGTGTATTAATTTTGTATCCTGAGACTTTGCTGAATTCATTTATCAATTCCAGTAATCTCTTGGTTGAATCTTTGGGGTTTTCTATGTATAATATCATATCGGGAAGACTTAATTTTTAAGGTTATCTTGGGGTTTAGAAGGGAGGTCAGATTAGGGAAAATTAAAATGCCACAAATTGCACTGTTCTTGTAGATTCAGCCATTTTTCTTGTATTAAACACTCCTTATATTGTTATAATCCTCAATGAATGTCTAGAGTTCAGAAAAAGCTGATTTTGACAGCTTTTGCATGTCTTTCTGCTTTTATGGAGAAGTAGATTTTCAGAGGTCTTTTTCTGCTAATCTGGAAGTCAAAATCCCTCAAGTTTTTAAAGTACCATTTGTTGGTCCTTGTTTGGCATTGCCCTAAACCCATGAATTAATGTAAGAATTTAAATTTTTAGTATTCTGTTTTTCAATTTAATTATATAATGATGTTTCTTTTTTTTTCTGCCCATATATTAAATATCTCAGCTATGTTTTATTGTATTTTATTTTCCTATTATATTATCCAACTGGTTTAGCTGGTCTGAAGAAAAACTATGGATTTCTGTATTTTTTCATGGCCACTGTACTGAATCCTCTTATTAATTCTAATAGCTTTCAATTTATTCTCTTGGGTGACTAGCATGAGTCTTAATTTTCATATGCAATCTTATACTTAATGTTTGCTCTGTACACATATTTTATCATTAATTAAAACCAGGGTTGAACTAGATTTATTTAAGGATTATTATGACTTCTAATTCTGAAACACTTGCCAGTGATCTCAAGGGCCTATCTTCCCATATCTGTGTCAAATATGTCACTAAATTTTGTGGTGATGGCAGAGAACATCTTGGTCAATAAAATAGATAGTTCTAGTTATGCTCAGCAGATTATGCCAAGAAAACAAGGGCATGTAGGAGATATCCTTTCTATTTATCTATTCTCTTTCAGTAGAGTTTAGGATGACAGTGAGAAAAGTGAGGCATCTGCCTCAGGCATAAAATGTAAGGGGTTACCAAAAAACTCAGTAATCAAGATAAATAATATCTTAACAAAATACTTAAAAAATAAAAATTAATGCAATAAATGGATTATGAAAAATATATCTAAATTTTTAATACAGATTTAGTACCAAACCATATTGGAGCCTGAGGTGAAATGAAAAATTAATAATTATCCCAATTACCTCACACCTTAGTCCAACCCCTGAAATAAGAGTTATAATAGTAACAACAGTGTTTTTTTTAAAAATTGTGATTTGGTTATATTTCTGAATTTGAAGAAATGCAGTATGATAAGTAGATGTGGCCCATTTTATTCAGAAATAACCTTACATGTAGTATTTTCATAGGCTATCATTTTATTGTTGGAGAAATACTCAATGTCACTTGACACAGGGCAGAAATTCTTCAAGACTTTCAGAAACACAGTAGTGAAAGGGATCTCCAGGTGTTGCTGCCCCAAGTCAGGTGTATTGTTTTACTTCCTTATATGTGGTCTTTGTAGAAGATTGAATGGATTACATTGATAGGTACTTATGATTAAAGACAACACACAGAAGAAGGTTTGAATAACAACTTTGTACTTCTAATTTGTTAATTCAACAAAAAAGTAACTGAGGCCTCATGGAGTTCAGGAGAAACTTATGTTTGGAAATATAAATTTGAGCATGTAGATATATTGTTAGATGAGATCAGCTGGAGAGGGAATAGAGATAGATTAGAGAAGGCATCCCAGGAAGGAGCTCCAGGGAATGCCAAAACTAGAGATTGGTGACCTCACGAGACCTGCAAAAGAGACTGGGAAGGATTGTTCTGGAAGGAAGGAGAACACCAAACTATTCTTGTGTTTTGAAGATTTAACAGAAGCAGTTATTGGTATGGCTAATAAGAATTTGTAGAGGGTAGTGAGATGAAACCTAACATAGTGGATTTATGAGAAAACAAAAAGAGAAACTGGAGATTGCAATTACTGAGAAATCTTTCAATAAGTTTGGCTGTAACAGAAGGGGAGAAGTGGTGCCATTCTGGATGGAAAAGTAAATTCAACAGATAATTTTTCTAATGATGAAAGAAATAACAGCATATTTTTGTGTTTATAAAATTATCAAGAATAAAGGGAAAGATTGAAAACCAGGAAAACGAGAAGAGAATTGCTGGAACAGTGTTCATGAGTAGGCAAGAAGACACTGGAGATACTGCACAAGTAAAGAAACCGCCCCGGCCAGGAGAGTATTCAGGGAGATAGAGTGCGCGAGCACAGATGTAGAAAGTTGGTGGATGTAGTAATGGGAGTCTATGAAAGATTTGCTCTGATTGATTTAATTTTCTTAGAGAAGAAGGAATAAATTCAACAGATGAGAGTAAGGGTCAGGAGTAGACATAATTAAAGATTGAGAGCAGAATTCTGTATCTTTTGATATAATCCCCCTCTTGTTATTTTCCCCCAGATTTGATTCTATCCTTAAAAAATTATCTTATAAATTTGTATTTATTTAAAAATTTTTGAAGTTTAGCATTTTAAAACCAATTCAACTGCAGAGCATAATCTCATACTTGGATCTGGCACTGTTTTCTCCTTTTCTGGTTTTTCTGCAGGTTTCATCTCTCCACTCCCTCTACTCCCCTCCCCCCTTTATTCTTTCTCTTTTCCCCTTCCTTTTGTTCAAATTTCATCACATTTCACCCTTGTGACCTTACTGACATTTATGTATTTTATTTGGTTTTCAAGAATTTTGGAGCTTAATTAATCATTATTGTAATGTTGGTGATCATGTAAATGGTTGGAAATGAATCATTTTAATTTACATTTTCACAATACAGTGTAGGTAAAAGTAACTAGAAAAAAATTCTTCAGAGAACATTTGTATAATATAAAATATAGACTATAAAATAGGATCAAGACTATAAAATAGTGAGTTTTTTTATATACAATTAATAAATCTGGTACTCCAAGACAAATTCTTTAGGTTTCATTGGACATAATGAGAATTCTTTACTAATGTCTAAAGTTTATTTGAATGAAATTTGTTTTATCAATTATTAGTGAAACCACCCTTTACACAAATCAATAACAGGGTGCAAGGTGAGAACTATGGTAAGAGCCTAGCTAAAAATAAAGCACAGGCCTAGCTAAAAATAATGATAATAATTAGCCACTGTCCCCATTTGCTTCTCTATAATTGCCACTCTGGAGCCACATAGCTGGTGGTCATAAAGATTCTTAGCTTTCTCCATAGATACCATGACCTTTCTGAAACCTAGGGGTAGTTTCTGAGATATCTTCCAGGTCCTGCATTGCAGTGGAACCGCTGACCCACTCAGACCAGTGGCTCATACCAAGGAACTGACTCAAATGGTCTTGTGACTCCCACCCAAGAATCTGAAAGGCAAAGAAGACAACTTATAGTTCTGCCCCAAACCCAGCCAATTAGCAGACACAATTGCCTATGCCAAACTGTCTTTAAAAACCCTGTCTCCTAAATTCTCAGGGACGTGGATTTGAGAAATTTCTCCCATCTCCCTGCTTAGCATTTTGCGGAATAAACTCTTTCTCTGCCGTAAATCCTGCTGTCTCAGCATATTGGCTTCCTCTTGGGCAGTGGGCAAATGAACCTGGTTGGGCAGCAACATTAGGAGAGAAATGCAATATACATTAATTAAAAATAACTCAAGCAAGGGAGATGAGATTCTCCTGATTCTATTTTTATAGATTTTGTTAAAGGATTTTTAAGACAGATTTTCTTGCAATGGAATCATTGGAAAAGAAAATAGTATAACTAAATTTTTTTAAATTGTGAATCTTTTGTAAACTGTGCTCCACTAGGATACCGAATAGAGAGAAAATTATTTTTTCTTGGCAATTCTAGTACGGTTTTAATCTACATTAATATTACTAATCTACTAATCTACTACTAATAATATAGAGTTGATAGATCTTCTCATATTTATGCTATTCCAAAAACATCATTTTAATTTTGAAGACTATATTTACCTTGATGAATATTAAAAAAGTCATTAAATTTTCAGAGTATATCCTCATTTAGATTGTCTATAGATCATTTTAAGGGTTCAGGCATTTATTAAGAGTGCATTTTTAGAACAAAATGTAACTAGTTCTCAAAGTTATGATTTTACATATGTATTAAATAGGAAAAAATTAGACACAGTACATATACATATATACAAATGGCATGAATTAAGAATACTGGTTCATGTGAAGAGCAATGACTCCGTATAAACTGAGTTTTTTATCAGTGTGAGTTTGTGTGTTTTAGTTAACCTTAGTTTATAACCGAGTGTTTGGTTGGCATTTGCACTATCTGAATCAGCATTCTTTCCTTCAATGTGCTTAATCATTTCAATATTATAATTGAAATCTATATGAGGACATTTATTAATTGTCATTAGGGGTGCTTGTAATATGTTTTTCTTGATGAGATGAGTGGTGTTAAAACACATGGTTTGGCTAGAAAGATCTTATAGGTTCTCACTCTCACATGAATAACATGTGAGAAACTGGCAAGTCTAACGTTCTCACACATAAGGAATTCCACTTTAGGTTTAGAAATCTGTTTAGTCCTGGGCTCCTGACTAACTAGAAGATTCCGCCAACCAATCTGACTAAAGGCTTGGCTGATTCCACCATCAGAATAATGTCACCTCTACTTCAGAGTGAAACTTCCCTGCAAGGTGCTCCCAAGAATGTCTCAGGACAGAGTGCGATGTTCACTAAGCCTTTATGAACAGGTTCCTTGGATGTTTGGTTTCTAGTCAATGTTTGTATCTTTATCAGAATTTGGAATAAGATTCGAAGTTATTGTAACATATCAGCTGGCATTGAGATTATGGGAAGAAGAATGCATAGCTCTTACCTATCTCAAACTGCCAGGGCCTACCAATATTTACCCAAAGTACTTAACAATTGCTGAACAGCCAAATTGGCATAAATCCATTCACCACAATTGGATAAGAAGAAAATCTTGAATGTGCTATGTAAATCACTAAAGTTTTGGAAGCACAGACAACTTTTCCAGACTATCTTCTGTAACCAAAGAAGTGACAGTTTCCTTGTGCCATAATCTCATGTGCACAAATCCTAATTGTGTTTAGATGAGAGAAGCGATCAACCCATAAGAATAGAATACATTCAAAAATCACTGAAGAATTTCCAGTGACAACTTGTTTTCACTGGGCAGGAATTCAACTGAGGTTAGATAAAGTCAAACTTTTTTTTTTTTTTAACCACTGTCTCAGACAATGTTCCAACTAAAGGGACAGAGTGTTTTATGTGAACTC
This sequence comes from Daubentonia madagascariensis, assembly GCA_023783475.1. Taxonomy (NCBI): domain Eukaryota; kingdom Metazoa; phylum Chordata; class Mammalia; order Primates; family Daubentoniidae; genus Daubentonia; species Daubentonia madagascariensis. The sequence continues at coordinate 41,365,959 of JAKFHU010002080.1, read as the reverse complement.
TCTAAGATCACACATGTGGAGAGGCCATGATCCTAGAAAGAGATTTGTCAAAGGAGCCACTGATCCTGGTCTGCTCTTTTATTGCTAATCTCAAATAGTCTTTTGTATAACCCAGCAATCATGCTACACTTCACAATCCATTCTTCCATATGACTAGTTCATACTGTCTCTTCTTTTCAACCTTCAACATCTACTCCTATGCTTACTCTCTGATAAAATGGGTGCAATTGGAGGAGAACTTCCACGTTATATCTACAAGCTTGCAATCTATTATACTTGCAACTGTACACATATTCCTTGTTTTTTCTCCTCTTACTATGCATGAATTCTCAGTGTTCCTATACAAAATCCTTGCTTCTACTGTGCACTAGAATCCATCCCATTTATCTACTTACTCCCATTTCAGCAATTTCCTCCTTTTTTTTACAAGTTATATTTCTCTTTTATTATATGGATTTTTTACATCCACTTTTACTTCTAAGATTCTAAAAACAAATTTCTCTTGTTTCTGGTGTTAAATGCAACACTCAAATTTCAGTCTTCAATTTATTTGATCCGTTTGTAACATTTAATATAATTGTTTACATCTCCTTTCTTGCTGCACATCTTTCCACCCAGTTTGTAGGAAAACAAATTGCTTTTTATTTTCTTTACCTCACAGGCCTCTAGTCATCAAAACATTTAAATATATATCTTAAACTTAACAAGTCCAAAACAGAGCTCTTTTCACTCTAAACTTGCTCTTCCCACGATCTTTCCCATCTAAACTGTGGCAACTCCATTCTTCCAGTTACTCAAGCAAATCTTTATGTTATACTTGACTCTTCTCTTTCTTTTGTACCCTATATTTAATCTGTCCTCAAATTCTATTGGCCTCATCTTCAGCCTATACCTAGAACATGACTATAGTATCAACACCATCTCCCAGGAATAAGACATCATTATCTCTCGCCCAGTTACTGCACACATTTTCTAATTTTCACACTTCCTCATTGCTTTGTACAGTTTATTCTCACTATTGCATCCATCAACAATCCTTCATAGACTTTCTAATTCTTACATTAATAGCTAATTCATGTAAGCTAATTCTTACATTTGTAATAGCCTATAAGGTCCTTTGTGATTTGGCTACCCACCTCCCTTCTGCCAACATCTGTTGTTCTTCTAGTGGCAAAGTCTGCCTGAGCCTCCTAGGACTCCTTGCTTTTTCTTTCTGACACTAGACATGCACATGACTTAGAGATTCCTCATTTGCTGCTCCCTGTACCTAGAAAAGTCTTCCTTCTGTTTATACACATGGTTTACATCCTTGCCACTTTTAAGGTTTTGCTCACATATCACCATCTCTATAAGATCCTGTCTGGCTACCTTTCAAGTTTGCAAACAAACCCCCTGCCTCCAAATCTATCTACCTGCCTTTCCTTTTTCACTTTTATCGCTTGTAGTTAACATCCTCTGACATACTGAATATTTTGCTTATTTATTTTATCATATTCTCCCAACTTAAGAATATAAGATCCATGAAGAAAGTTCCTTCCTTCCTTCCTTTCTCTCTGTTTCTTTTACTTATTCTTTTTACTTAGAAAATTATACATGTGGCTCACATTACACTTCATTTGCACAGCACTGATCTAGACATTAGCTGGGAGGAAAAGGACTACCTGAAGAGTCAGTGGTGTGTTCTATCAAGCCTTAGTCTGTCAGCGAAGATGATGGTTGAGCTTTTACATCAAGACCAAGATGATTAGCTCATACTTCATGACACTTTTAAGACAATTCCTTCTATTTACTCTCATCCTTCACTCTAATACCCTGGAAAGCGTCTCTTTGCTATTCGTCTTGTGTCTAACTATGCAAATAAAGTATAAGAAACAGTTAATATAGCATTAAAACAGATCTCTAGTAACATTGTGTGCCTTAGTATATTATCAAGCAAAATCTGAGATACATTCTCTGACAAAAATTTGGTGAAGTTGATATTTAAATTGTTAGCATCTCTATACAGAGAATATAGAGACTTAATCTCTGGACTTTAAATAAATTCACTGTGGCCTGAATGTGCTTTTCAATGTAGTATATATTGACTACTTCACACAATCTCTCTTCAGCATTACATAGTAAACATAGATTGAGTATCCTTTATCCAAAATGCTTGGGACCAACCAGAAGTGTTTCAGATTTCAAGTGTTTTCGAATTCTGGGATATTTGCATATACAGAATGAGATATTTTGGGGATAAAACCTAAGTTTAAACACAAAATTTACTTATGTTTCATATATACCTTATACACATGCCAGAAGGTACTTTAATTCAATATTTTTAATAATTTCGTGCAATAAAACAAAGTTTGTATACATTGAATTATCAGAAAACAAGGGTGTCACTATCTCAAGCTGGCATTCAAAAGTTGGATTTTGGATTTGGGGATTAAGAATGTTCAATCTATGTTACCATCACATTTGGCAAAATCCATTAAGGATTTCTACAAGGCCATGTTTACTTTGACTGCCAGATGATCTCGGACAAGAAGCACTATTTAATTAGCTTATAAAAAGTAACTATGGAAACTTTTGGAAGGTGAGGTTTTTTTTTCATTCTGATTTAAATATGCCTGTTGTGTGGCAATTATATGTCACAAATTTTTAAAAATTGCTTAGTTTTCTTAGTATAATCTGAGAGTAGATTCCTCTTCTGTCCACATTTAAAACTTTACACTACATATTGTTTCTTCATCAAAAATATCAAAATGATGTTAGACTGCCTGTGCAGAAGTGTTATACTGAGATTGTAACAATAGAGGCCAGTAAAGCACTAGGCTTTGTGATTTCACAAGAAGAAATTGTCTTGATAGTGGGAAGAAAAAACCCAGCATATTTATTCTGGGGAATAGATATAAAACATGTATGCTTATTCAACTCTAGTTATATATCAAAATACTTTATTTTCATACAGAAGAGAAAATGAAAGACGGCTTTAGAAATGGAAGCATTTGGCACAGAAACTGAAAATCATATATGAGCTCTGAGTATACGGTTAAAATTTAAACTTTCTGTTGTTAGTGAGAGGTTTTGCTGTCTTATATTAGAGAATGTGGGGAAATATATATTTTTAATTCATATCCCGGTTTTTTGCCATGATCTTTGAACATTAATAACAAAGAATCTAGTCACCTCCCATAAATCCCTTTTACAGTAATACAATGAACTATGTGCAGTTCATTTACTATACATTTTTATGAGCCTGAATGTAATCAGTTAAAAGGAGGAGCATTCTCTGAGTTCATGAACAGTTCTTTTTTCTAGTCCACAGATCTTCCTCCCAAAGTACAATTTTGATTTAATTTCACTGGCGTTTTAGAAAGATGAAGAGCAGATTAAAAAAATATATATTAATTTGTTATAGACTTTTTTCCCCAATATAATTCATAACAGCATAATATAGGCTTATTTACTTTTGCCAAAATAAATACTTGCAAAAATATTGAAGCCTGACTAATTAAATTAGCTTTTAAAAATATGAGTCTATGTTCATCTCAAAAATTTTAGATGGGTCAATGGAACAATCTTCAAAGCATAGCAGCAGAAAAACAAAGGTTTTTTAGGTAAAAAGCACAAGAGAAAAATCTGTTTAACACATGGCAGATCTAACTGCATGGGTAACAAGAAAATAGCTTTTTAAAAAAAAATTTGGAGTTTTTATATTCCTTCCTGATTTCAATAGTGATACAGGATACAATTTGGAAACACAAATGCTAGAGAATTAAAGTTCTCTATTTGCCAAATCTAATATAAAACGTTTATTTTAATTACTTAAATCTTATTTTACTCAGATTATTTCATGTTGAAGTAGAGATGAGGGAGTGACCTTAGTCACAGGCTCATAGTAAACTGCAGGACACGTTTTGGCATTTGAAATAACATGTTATGTGGCTGTTACTATGTTGTGTGTGTATGTGTGTGCGTGTGTGTATATATATGTTTATATAAAACATTAAGACCTTCTTTCATTCAAACTTTTTGCTCTTTATTCAAGTAGACTGGTAATACCACTTAGAGTATGAGTCTACATTTACATTAGAAGGAAAAGAAAGCAAAATTCAATTGCTTCTTGGCCTTTTGGCTAAGATCAAGTAGAGAAAGCAAAATTCAGTTTGTTACAGTATGTATACATTTTTAACCAGTTGACTGAATAATAAAAGATTCAAAATATTTTGGTAAATATCTATCCTCAGTGTAATGATAGTAGGCACTCCGACTACCTTAATCGCATATGAAAACAGTGTCATGGTAAGTATTCTTCATGACGGACATTATTGTAAATTATTTAATGCCATCTACCTTTTGTCCATTTGCCATTGATCTTACTCTTCATGAAATTAGAAAATTACTGGAGAGAAATGAGGTATGTAAATAATCACTCATGCTATTGAGTTGACATTAGTGATTTCAGTTATTCTGTGCTCCTTGTGGTCCTCCGTGGTGACTGTCAAAGGGAAACCTCAGTTGTGCGAGACTTGCATACATTACAGTAATGATGTATTCGAATCAGAGCCAGGCAGACCTGCGTATCATGAGGCTCAATGATAAATATAGAGTAATTGTTTACAAACTTAGCTTGGCTTAATTTCAGTCACAAGTGGAAAATATACACATATTTTACGACAGAAACTATGATTTAAATAGGCCTTCACTAGGGTTAAAATAAAATTCATTAAGATCTCTTCTTGATCAAAGTCTGTGGGTCAGTTCAGAAGGCCATTAATTTACTTTTGAATTGAACTTGCCTTAGAGTAGTGGATTAGAATCTAGGGATTTCATATAATACATTTTATTTTTATTTAAGTTTTTATTCTTGAAGTTTCCTTACTCTTTAAGTATGTATGTACATACATAGATGTATCTATATACACACACATAAATATATATTTTTAAAGACAAATAAATAACCAGTAGCATATTCATAATATTGAAAATAGAAGTAAAATATTTTTTAAAATTATTAAGAATCTTGAATAAACTTAAACCACATCTTTCAGATAGGTCAGTTTTGCTATTTCTTCATTCTATCTGGAGTTCAAGAACAAGGACTTTTGAATTGGAAATGTATTCACCTGAGAATGCAAGAAGGGTGAATAGTTCAACAAAACTGTAATACAACATTTTGATGCATTTGGAACCAAGATCAATAAAGAACTTTTTAAGTGTTTCACTGTAGACTTTAATGGGGCTGTTATCATTGAGCAGTTTCTCTTGGTAACTCCCAAAGTGCTAATAACATAATAATATAGAACAAAATCCTAATAGAATAATAATTTCAGCTAGCGACCCAGAATAGAAACTAACTTTAATTATGAGTGTGGTGGGGTCACTTGTGTAAATGTTCCAAAGAAGTCAAGCGGTTGTTTGCATTAGTGTTACCAGAATTCCCGAGGCTTTCAGAAAGAAAGCAATATGTCAGTTTGTTTAAAAGAGTTTCCCCCATGTATCCACTTAGCTAACCCCCTCACCTCTCTCAAAGCTTTGCTCAAATCTTACCCTCACAGTGAGGCCGACCTGACAACCTTATTTAGTACTGTGCCCCCTACACCTCCAGTCCCAATAGCCCCTGGCATTCTGATTCCTACCTCCTTGCTCTTTTTCTTCTTTTTTTCTATACCACTGTAAGACTTGAATTTCCAGAAAAGTATGACTCCTGTTAACTATTCACACTTTCAGCAAAATAACTATGGTAGTTGAACATATTAACAGGAGGACTATTTTCCAGGCTAGGACTTACATATCTCTAATTAGTTCTTCATCTGAGTCAGTCTTCACCTGATTCACTCTAACACGCTCTTCCAACATCATTGCTGATTTCCTTTCCTTTTTAATGATTGTAATAAGTGTGAGCAGCCAGTTGCATTTTTAGAAGTCACATTGATCCATTTAAGTGATAAAATATATAGTTATTGTAGTAATTTTTAAATATAGAAAATATGTATGAATATAGAAAAAAATCCCCTGTTCTCTGACGATCCAAAGCCCTTTATTGTTTATATCTTTGTATTTCTTCTTCCACTAGTTCTTCTGTTTTAATTATCATTTGATATCTATTTTTTGGTTGTAATTTTTCTTACATAACATTATAATAGTACTTCCTAAATTAGTGTGATGTTTTCAGCATCTTTATTTTTAATGGCTGTATCTTACCACATAAAACGTAGAGGCCATCATTTACTACACCCTGATACTGTTCTGGTTTTGTAGTTTTCCTGGAAAGGTTCTAGGTCTGTAGAAATAATTAATTCTAGTCCTGGGGTTATCACTATGCTTGCCGGAATTTTTGTAATCTGCAGGCCTCAAAGATTAGTCTTTTGAAAACCAAGAAAAAAGAAAAACTAAACTCCCCACCTTTAGAAGAACTCTATGCTTTAATTTCTTATTAGAGTCTATAGAAGTTTCATTAATCTTAGCCTGTCTCTGTAGATTTTTTTTTTGAAAACTTTCTGAATTTTTGACAGGAATTCAGATAGAGCATATTTTACCTTGTTCTCAATGCGTTTTAAAGATAATAAATACCTTTTATATAAATTTAAACATTTTTTATATTATTAGTCATAATTGCATTCTCTTACTCTGTAGTGAAAATCAGCATTATCTCATTCCATGCTTGTTTAAATATATCCCATAATCATTGCAATGCCCAGTGACTTTTCAAAAACTTTTCCACATAGCCACTCAATTATGTGAAATCTTTCATTAACTTGTTATATAACTAAATATAGCTTATATTTTATTATTTAGTTATCATGTCTCTTATTGTCACTGAAGTATAAGGACAAGTAGATATAATCTCCATGGTGGGTAGCGTAAAACTATTAATGCAGTAGAAATAAACATTTTATAGGAAGCAACATAGCACTCCTAAAACCAGCAAACCTTCCTCAATCTCCTTTTGATTTGGAGGGCAATCAGTTTTTAGTCTAATGTATAAATTTACACAAAAAAGTACATTCCCTGAGAGAAATGGTAATAAGATACATTAAGGTAAAACTACCCATCAAATTCTTTCATAGAAGTGCTTAACATGTCCCAGTTAAGAAGGACCCATTCCATTTGTGCATGACCTGTTTATACAATAGTGTCATATTAACAATGCAATTACATTGGCCTAGATGATTCATGGGACAAATTAAAGCATTGAATAAAGTGTTATTGTAGTCATTACCCTTCATTGTAAGTGAGCATTTTCACAGTATTGTATAAGTATCATGCAACATAAAGTTAATAGAGAAACAGTATTAACCATGTTGCCGCTTTGTTGCTATTTATGTGTACATATTTCCTTTGGTGTTTTGAGTAGTGAAATGAGTGTAATGTATTATTGAAATCTTTACTACAGAGTAATAATTTCTTGTACTGTGGTTAGGATTCATGCCCAATCCCCCAGGTCACTAATTTAGAATGATTGCATTTGCTGGCATGTTCCAACTCCAATCTGCCTAGTCCTTTTAGAATACATGCATTATATGCAAGGGGCAGAGTCTTGATAAAATTTCTGTTATTATCAGAATAAATCTGAATTAACAAAAATATATGTCCATATTATATATAGATGTATATGATAAACATCTTATTTAATTCCTGTTTAATGTCCACTGACTGACCACAACAGCTCTGACATCTCTTGGCTACATCCTGACTGACTTAGATCCAGGACCCTTGGTGGCAATAAAGACATTAGGCCAAAAAGAGCAGCAGGAAACAAAATTTACCAGTTTGAAGATATAAAGCATCTCAGAAATTTCTGAACCCTGGTTAAAGTATCAATTATCAGTAATAACTGTAAAGAAACCATGCTAAGATGTATTAACATTTTAATAAACATCAATATGTTTAGGAAAAAAATTTATGCATTTCTTTAATGATCTAGGTAAGGAGTTGCAAAAGATGCTAGTATGTAAAGAGAATATCTGACCATATAGAGCAGCTCTCCTCCTTTTCTTCTGCTACTACTTTTCATTAGTTGAGGTTATTATAATTCTCTTTTCCAGCTTCCTAAAATTAATAACATCACATCTAATAGCTATGAATTTGGGTGGTCACTTAATACCATGTCCAGCAATAATTAGGCAGAAACATGCCTTGTCTTCTTGTTTCTTCAGGACTGAATCAAAATAAGGATGACCAAATTGAACACTTGCTTTTTGATTATAGAAAACTGTTTGCATGACAGCAAAAACACATAAGGTTAAATCAAAGAATGGTTTAAAAGAGCATACATAAGGTTATTAGATCAATGCATTTGGCAAAATGTAGTACTTCTTATTTCAAATACTGAAGTTAAATATATTTATATATATAATTATAATTTCATTGTATTTAATGTATATCTATATGACATAATAAAATAAATTTATGAGATGTGAGTTATATAGTTTGTTGTTGTTTTGCTTTCTTTTTTAATCTCACAGGAACAACCTGCCATTCTTTGAGAGACAGGGCAAGTGGCTGTGAGCTATCAACTGGTAGTTAAACAAATACTATTAATGTAGTATTCATTCCTTCTTCTCTCCATCAAACTATAAAGTTTCATTATTTAAATAGAAATGTAATGATCATTACATTTTAGATAAAATTCTGTATTTTTATGCTGAAGTAATCTTTTCACTGAAATATATTCATATAGATAATTGTATATATCATATTCATACATATATACATAAGTACAAATATACATAAATATAGACATATATACAGGTATACCTCATTTTATTCTGCTTCACAGATACTGCATTTTTACAAATTGAAGCTTTGTGGCAACCCTGCATCAAGCAAGTCTGCCAGCACCATTTCCAGCAAGATGTGCTCACTTCGTGTCTGTGTGTCACTTTTTGGTAATTCTTGCAATATTTTAAACTTTTTCATTAAGTTTATGTCTGTTATGGTGAGCTGTGACCAGTGATCTTTGATGTTACGATTGTAATTGTTTTGGGGTGCCGTGAACCACATCCACGTAAAACAGCCAACTTAAACAATAAATGTTGTGTGTGTTCTGACTGATCCACCAACCAGCTCTTCCTCTGTCTTTTTCTTTGATCAGACCTCCCTGTTCCCTGAGACACAATAATATTGAAACTAGGCCAGTTAATAACCCTACAGTGTCCTTTAAGTGTTCAAGTGAAAGAAAGAGTTGCTCACTTACTGAGGAAGGCATGTCAAAAGCTGAGATAGGCTGAAAGTGAGGACTCTTGCATCAAACAGTTAGCCAAGGCGTGAATGCAAAGGAAAAGTTCCTGAAAAAAACTAAAGGTACTACTCCAAGGAACACACAAATGATAAGAAAGTGAAACAGTCTCACTGCTGATATGGAGAAAGTTTTATGGTCTGGATAGATCAAACCAGCTACAACATTCCCTGAAGCTGAAACCTAATCTAGAGCAAAGTCCTAACTCTCTTCAATTCTGTGAAGGCTGAGAGATGTGATCAAGCTGCAAAAGAAAAGTTTGAAACCAGCAGGGGTTCGTTCTTGAGGTTTAAAAAAAGAAGCCATCTCCATAACATAAAAGTGCCAGGTGATGCAGCAAGTACTGATATAGATGCTTCAGCAAGTTATGATGATCTAGCTAAGATGAAGGTGGCTACACTAAACAATGGACTTTCAAAGTAATGAAACAGCATCCTACTGCAAGAAGATGGCATGTAGGACTTTCATAGCTAGAGAGGAGAAGTCAATGTCTGGCTTCAAAATTTCAAAGGACAGGATGACTGGCTTGTTAGGGACTACTGCAGCTGGTGACTTTAAGTTGAAGCCAATGCTCATGTACCATACCAAAAATCCTAGGACCCTTAAGAATTACGCTAAATCTACTCTGCCTTTGCTCTGTAAATAGCAAAACAAAACCTGGATGAAAGCACATTTGTTTATAGCATGGTTTATTGAATATTTACCGTTGAGGACTACTACTCAGAAAAAAAAGATTCCTTTCAAATTATTACTGCTCATTAAAAATGCACCTGGTCACCCAAGAGCTTGATGGAGATGCACAAGGAGAATAATATTGTTTTCATGCCTGCTAACACAAGGCCTGCTTTGCAGCCCATGGGTCAAAGAGTAAATTCCAACTTTCAAGTCATTATTTAAGAAATGTTTCATAAGGCTATAGCTGCCATAGATAATGACTTCTTTGATGGATCTGGAAAAAGTATATTGAAAACATTCTGGAAAAGATTCACTATTCTAGATGCCATTAAGAACATTCATGATTCATGGGAGGAGGGTAAAATATCAACTTTACCAGCAGTTTGGAAGAAGTTGATTTCAAACCTTATGGATGACTTTGAGGGAATCAAGACTTCAGTAGAGAAAGTAACTGCAGATGTGGTGGAAATAGAAAGAAAACTAGAATTAGTAGTGAAATCTAAAGATGTGACTGAATTGCTTCAATCTTATGATAAAACTTGAGATGATGAGGATTTGCTTTTAAAGGATGAACAAAGAAAGTGATTCTTGAGATGGAATCGAGTCCTTATGAAGATTCTGTGAACATTGTTGAAATGAAAACAAAAAATTTAGGTTATTATACAAACTTAGTTGATAAACAATGGTAGGGTTTGAGAGAATTGACTCCAATTTTAGATGATCATTAGCATTTTTTAGCAATAAAGTATTTTTAATTAAGGTATGTACAATTTTTAAACATAGTGCTATTGCACACCTAATAGACTACAGTATAGTATACACATAACTTTTATATGCATTGGGAAACCAAAAACAATTGTGTGACTTGCTTTATTGAAATATTTGCTTTATTGTGGTGGTCTGGAACTAAACCCAAAATATCTCTGAGGTATGCCTGTATTCACAAATATACACATACATACATATATACATAAGTGCACATATACACAAATAAATATAGATACATATTACAAATATCTGTGTTTTTATATATATATATATATATACACACTCTTCAGAAATGGATGTGAGCTTTCTATAGAAGAGTAGGGAGGCATGTCAGAAGCACTGGTTTCTGTCATCAAAGCTTTCAGATTTGTTCATGGCAGCAGCTGTTTTGGGTCTTCTTAGTGGTGGTCATAAAGAACAAATGATTGACATCTGATCCAAGACACCACAGAGAATCACCCTTGCCTTTAACTTTGTTTTTGACCTTTGTTTTCCCACGTGGCAACTCTTTCCTAATGGAACTTTCCATTAGTATTTGCTTTGGAATAGTAATAGTTACACTTGGGGAAGAAGTTATTTATTGTAATGTCTTCTTCTCGAGTTGGAGCATATTAGTATTTGCTTTCAGTTGACAGTCTTTTACCCTAAGCATTGACATACAAATAACAAGGTGACACAGCAGCCTCATCATCTTGATTTCAGTTTATAGATAGCATGCTGAGCTATGCTTACAAATGAATTTTATATATATATATATACACACACACACACATATATATATATACACATATATATATACACACACATACATATATATGTGTATATATATAAATGTGGTTTCCCTTTTATGTTGAGGATTTTGATGCTTTGGCTTTCTCTGTGTGTGTGTGTATTTTGAGATAAAGTCTCGGTCTGTTGCCCAGGCTAGAGTGCAATGGAGCCATCATAACTCACTGCAACCTTACACTCCTGGGCTCAAGTGATCGTCCCACTTCAGCCCACCAAAGTGCTAGAATTACAGACCACTGCACCTGGCTTTGACTTTCTATATATTAAAACATTTGCAAAACCCTGATGATCTTTTCAAAAAAAGGTATTACTACAGGAAAATTCTGTGTTCTCCTCATATTGAGAAACTAGAGCATTTGTGTTCTTTAACAAATCTGTAGATAAAATATATTTTTAATAAAATACCAAAATTTCCTTTGATTTTTTTAATAAAAAATGAATGATAATTATAAAAGTACTTTAAATTATTATGACAAATTCTTCTCCTGACTTCTGGTTTGCGGATGTCAACTGTTCCTTTCTTTACTTCCCATGACTTTAAAAATCCCACTGAAATGAACAAGAAAATATAAAATCATGTAAAAAGATGATTAATGTCCACTGTTAGTAAAGCTTTAGGTATATGCCTCCTTGGAAGCAATGTTAGTGGAAATGAAAATTGATATGCCAATTTAAAATAGCAATTTAACAATATGTGTACAAATTAAATAAGGTGATAATAGAAATGTGTAAATATGTATGCCCAAGGGTATTTACACATAATTTCTGCAACAGTAAAGAACAATTACAGACAGAAAAAATGCCTGCCAGATTGATCAATTAATCTATGCCTTAAATTTACATTAAATTGCTTTAAAAATACAGCAAATGAAAATAATAGTAAACTATTCAGCCATTTAAAATATTTTAAGTGTATGTATTAAGTTAAATAAGCACTGGAATGTGAGTGTGTGCCTGTGTGTTTATAAGTTCAAAAATACGTTCAAAAATACATGCCAAAATTAGTTTGTTTTAGGAGTTAAAGAAACAAATTATCGATAGAGTAGGATGAGGAGAGGTTTTAAACTTTCTACACATATTTTCAATGAATAAACACATATTACTTTTATTAGAAGCCAAAATAAATGAGTTTTAATTAAAATATAGATACATAAATAATTTAATATTGTTAGACATGATATTTTTATCCATTTAATTTATTCATAATTTTATTACAGATCTTTCTTATCTGTTTGAGGCAAGGCCAGGAAAGGTCATAGGTTCAAGAAGTAAGACACCGATAAGAATGAATTAGAAGAATAGCCGTTAGATGAGGTCATCTTGCACTGGAGATTTGTAGAGGTTAGTTGTGGTTATAAAGGGCAAACATGGGGTTTATTGTTTTTCATAAATATTTTCTGAGAATTTCTCTTATCTATTTATTCTTTGGTACTTATGTGACTTCTTTAGCTTTAATCTCTTTGAACTTAATCTCAATGTATAAACAGATTGAAGGCATGGGTCACAGGGTTTTGGTTGGCTAGGTAAGGGAATGTGGAAGGCAGAGCAAGCTACTATCTATAGTTAGTTTCCTTGAAGGGCAGCTTCTCCGGTTTTTAGATATTTAGGACCAATCTCTTAGTAGTTTCTCTGAACATAAAAGAGCCCTTCACATTCTCTAGAGACTCTAACAAGGTATTTTTGTTAGCCATGTACCACATGGCTTGACTCAGGGCTCTACTTCTTAAATTTCTGGCAGGACAATTAAGAGGCTAGTTCACCTTGTCATCTGACATTTGATCGTGTGAGTGTGATCAAGAATTCAGACCATTGACAGAAAGACTGAATTTGAATACTTGTTTTATTATAATACTTTCTAGTTCTGAATCCTTGAGCAAATTTTCACACTTCTGAGCCTCAAGTTCCTACACTATAAAATGGAGACGACAATAGTATCTATCTCATTGGACTTCTGGGGGAATTAAGATGAGGCAACATACATAGAGAAATTAGAATCAAGGCTGATATATAGTACATGTTCAATAAAACAGTCACTGTTCTAGATTCTCTGAGGTTACAAAAAACGATAAAAGTATTTATTTAAAAAATATATTTTCAAATATTTTTAAATTGTGTAGGACAATAGACAAAGCAGTAATTGTATTTTTAAATACAAGTCAGTTAACCTTTGAACAACACAGGTTTGAACTGTGCAGGTCCACTTCATGGATTTTCTTTTGCCTCTGCCACCCCTAAGACAGCATGACAAACCCTTCTTCTTCCTCCTCCTCAGCCTACTCAACATGAAGATAACCAGGATAAAGACCTTTATGATGATCCACTGCCACTTAATGAATAGTAAATATATTTTCTTTTCCTTATGATTTTCTTAGTATTATTTTCTTTTCTCTCTTACTTTATTGTACAAATACAGTATATAATACATATAACACAAAAAAATGTGTGTTAACTGACTGTTTATGTTATTCTTAAGGCTTTTGGTCAACAATAGGCTACTAGTAGTTAAGTTTTTGAGGAGTCAAAAGTCATATGCGGACTTTTGACTGTGCAGGGTTTTGGCGCTCTAACCCCCATGTTGTCCAAGGGTCAACTATAATAGGCTTTCAATGAAATTTCTCTTTTTCCAGCTACTTTGTGGGGCTAATCTGTCCTAATAAATATCAAAAGTCAAGATCAGGAGGGTTATTTATAAGGGATAATGACAGAACTTTTTAAATAATATCCATTTGTTTTTAATTGTGTAATGATTTTATCCAGGTTAGTATTTATGCAGTGTAAGAAAATACAGATTATTTCATGTGTTGTCAACATATTATTATGAGGAAGTGTTTTAACTGAGTAATTAAATTTGCTAAAGCACCTATAGAATATTGTACATACTACTATCAGAGAAATACATTATTGGAACCACTCCCTGAGAAATATAGTGTCTTAATATATTGTCAAACTGAACTATTGCCATAAAGATGTATTAGAAAAACACACCCAAATGAATCACTCTAAACCCATTGCTCTAAAATGAAAATTAAATGTAAATGTTAATCATTCCTCCTCAGTCCTAATTGTTCTTGATACTGTTGGGCACATTGGTACATTTCTTCGGTGGTGGTCATGACACTACACAATATCAGTTCTTCTCCTGCCTTTCTATTCCCACTTTTCCTACATTTCTGGTTTTTCTCCTCCTCTGTAAAATTACATTTTCCCCGCTGCCGACTCTTTGTAATTTTGTTCTTTTTTTTCCCTACTTTCATCCCTTTATGAGATGATTTTTTTTCCTTTTGACTCTATGCTTATGTTTCTCTAATCGGTATCTCATCTAGTTTTAGATCCTAATTTCTGTGCCATATAATTGTGGTAGCTACTGTGTCACCCCAAGCTCATTGTGTCTTTATCCAAATCCTTCACCCACTCCCACAAAGTGGTTCCTATCTTCCCTGTCTGTCTCTATTTTTGCCAGCGATACTTTCTAGTCCATTTTGGCACATGCACTAACAATTTCAGCTGTGGGCAGTGGCCTCTCCCACTGGTGTTTGCTCAGACTTTGCCCCTGCTCTTCCATCTGACCGGGTATTGCCTCCTCTCATCTCAGGCTCTTTTTTCCCCTGTGTAAGTATTGTAACTTGTGGTGGGTTGCAGGCTTTTAAAAATTTGTTAAATAATATAAATAACACACTAGGTACAGAATATATATTCAAAAAATGTTAGATATTAGTTTTTGTGGCTCTTCTTTTAATTTACTAACTCTCACTTCACCTCCTGCTTACCTCTCCCAACTTCCTCTGCATTTTCATCCTTTACATGTTCCCTCTGTTTTGTAAAACTTCCCATTCAGATCAATGTTCAATTTTGCCAATCAGTTTTGCCTCAGTGAGACCCACATTGTTTTGACTAGCAACTGACAGGTGCCGTGATTGTCCAGATTTCTAAATCTTGAAAACTGGTAGAACATTTTAACTTCAGTAAGTTACTATTAAATATTGAAGCTCCAAGTTTTCTCACTATCAATGCCAAAAACACATTTATTAGAAGGATGTGGAGGCACTCACGGGATCCAAGTTAAGACTGCATAGCCAGTCTGAGACTAAACAAAATTTGGTGCCTTTACAAATCCTGGTAGCAGTAACTGTTAATCAAACTTGCCTTGTGCATTCAGGAATTAAAGGATCACAACCAGTGTTACTCCACTGGATATTCAAAGGCCCAGAAAACCGTGTTTGATTGGCCATCAGGTCAGTTGCCTGTTCTTTCTTTTTACGGATTAGGAATAGCAAAACTCTTCATGAAGTAGCATCCAGTGAACCCTCTAGTTTCCATGGTGGGAGGGAAGAGGGACTTCTTAGCCAACACTGCACACAGTGTAGTAGACATAGCCTCTTAAAAGAATGTTCTTATTCAAAAGAGGGAGAAAAGGTTGTGATTGCCAAAAGTGAAAACTATCTATGACCCTCTGAACACTGACCTTGTCTCATCTTTGTATTTGCTCATGCTGTTTCTCAGTCCTTTCCACGTACCCCAATGGTATCTGTATATTAATGATGAACTTTCCATGACAATCTCCACCACTACTTTCAGCCTATGTTTTATCATTCCCTTCTTTGATGTTCTACATTTGTTTTCTTATCAATGCTTTGACATTTAAAAATGTACTGCTTTATAAAGGTGAATTGTTTTATGCATGTATGCAAAATATTTCTTCTATATCCTAAGTTCTCACTGAGTAGTGCCATCTTATTAACAACATTTTAAATGTTAGATGCACCCAGTATAGTGCTGTACACATTGTAAGACAATGAATTAACATCTATTTGAATTAGTTGTGCTTACTGTCTTTATCTGTGTGCTTGAGACTAATTGTTACCAGTTTGTTATAGCTTTTTATACTCAAGGCTATTAGCAGTGAATCTTGGTTCAGACATCAGAACCGCCAGACACGTAAGTGCCTTGAATTTATATTGTGCTCAATTGTGCTCAATATCATTGGTGTATGGTTTATTAAATGGTAGCATGAAGCACTTAAAACAAAGAAACAAAAATCAGCTTGCAATATGTTTCTAATGTTAATCTAAAAAGTAAATTAGTGATTGGAAAATTTGGTTATATTTTGATTAGCCTTTAATAATAATTAAAATAAATCATTAGGTTTGAATTATCATTGCCATTTTACCATTGACTGCATAAAATTCAAAGGAATTACCTTTTAAAGAATGGACTTATCTCAACATTACTAGTACTTTTGATGGACCCAAAGAGTATTAGGCACTGCAGGAATAGAAAGTGAAAAACATGGTCATAAGTTCATTTGTAATCTGTTAAAGATGGCATAGATATTTCTACTTCTCCTCAAGTAATAGGACCTTGGTGGCTACATCAGCTTTCTTCTATTGCCAAGTGGGCTAATTCTAAACAGTGATGAGCAGTGCTAAAAAAACCAAATTTAATTAGTTGGGAAATATGGATGAAATACATAGAATTCTGTCCTAGGACTTTCCACTGCTTTAACAAAAGATTTTTTTTTTTGAGATAGAGTCTTGCTCTGTCAACCTGGATAGAGTGCAGTGGTGTCATCATAGCTCACTGCAACCTCAAATCTCCTCGGTTCAAGCGATCCTCCTGCTTCAGCCTCCCAGAGTGCTAGGATAACAGGCATGAGCCACTGCGCTCAGCCCAACAGAAGATATTTAAGGTTAATTACCTTGGTATTAAATTCTTGGAAAAATTCAGAGAGGTATATCTATTTATATTAAGTTGAAATGAAACTCATACTAACTAGAAGCATATTGGTTTGTACTTTTTCAGAACTGGAAATTATTTTTTGAGATAAAATGTTACTTTAGTTGTTCCCAGTATTCATGAACCTGTACAGTTCCCTCTTATTGAATCTTAGCTGGCCCATGACCATCTTTAACAGAATGCAGAAGAGTTGAATGTGTGCCCATTCAAAATCTAAACCTGAAGAACCCTGGCAGATTATGTTTTTGTGTTCTGGGGAACACCAGCCACAGGTAAGAAGTCTGACTATGCTGAACACCACCCCCCATGCTGTGAGGACTCCAGCTTACCTGATTGGAGAGACCTTAGGAAGGATAACAAAAGACCTTAGATGGTGGCCTCAGCTGCGTTATCAGTAGGCAGCCTGCACTAACTTTCTAGAACTGTGAGAGAGGTCATCTTACAAGTGGATCACCCAGATTCAGTAAAGCTACCCTGCTGATGCCACGTGGAATAGAGATGAGCCATTGCTGCCCAAACTGCAGAACTGCAAGGAAATAAATTAAAGATTGTAGTTTTAGCCACTAAATTTTGAGGTAATTTGTTATGCAACACTAGTTAACGGAAATATATTTTTCTGTATCAGGGTATTTTAATTTATTATGCTATGACTGCTAGAGTTAATGCTATTTCTTTTGAAATGCATTTTAAAATTACATTTGTGATATTCTCAAGTAGTAAGGGGAATTGTATTTTGTTATTACAACTTGCTGTGAGATTTACAGCCAATAACAATTTTAAATGTATGGAATAATTTATAGTTGTATGAATAGAACACTGAAGTAAAAGCTTGCTTCTTTAATTATTAGTTTGGTATACAGAATAATTAACTAAGTGGTAGCAATAAAATTACATAGCCATGTAATAATTCATTTTGTGTTCATGCACCATGTCCAATTTCTTCTATGTTAACCTTTCACCTGCATATTATCACTCACATTATTAATTTGTATGAACAGATGCTCATTTTATTTTATTTTTTAATTACCTGAGGGACCTGGCATGCTTATTTATGCAACTATATTAATAAGATATGGCTTCAGAACATTGTTGGTAAAAAAAAGACAAAATATGCACTCAAAATACTTTAAAATAACAAAGATTGATACTTTAAAATAAATGTATCAAAATAGATTATTAAATTACACCAGTATTTAAAAGTAAATTGTAAAATATATGTATATAAAATAATAGGGAAATAAAAAGAATAGTAGGAGTAAATAACTGTTTGTAATGCTTATATAACCACTTGAAGGACATACTTGTGTGGGGTGGTGTAGGAGAAATTTTAATCAGCCAACTGTTCCCTAATGACCAATCTGTCCTTTTTTGAATGTGGATTTACTGATGGGTAGATGATCTGATTATATCAATTATCTGCTTCCTTTAGAATTCAAAGGACTGAGTTTTTCAAGAGGGAAGGAAATCATAAACAGAGAACATGATTTTTCTGATCTGTAATATATCATTTTTTATTCATGTCTATTCATGTAATAGTTAAATGAAATGTACGTAGCTAAGGCAAAAATGTAGTTTAAAAATATAAATACAGTGACCTTATTTTAAACTATAAACGGTTAGAAAAAATAAAAAGAAAAGAACCCTATTCTAAAGTAGGTAACTTTTCCCTCATTCAAATAGGCCCATAGGTTAGTATTTATGAGGCTGCATCTTCTTTTTCTGAAAATGGTCCAATTCTCTGTGCAAAATAATTTAGTAACCCAGAAGTTTTGTTCCGAGTTCACGCTGTGTATACAGATGTATTCGTATAAATCATTTCCTTTTTTCTTTCCATTTATTTTATTTTTACTTAAAGAATATTTTCTGGATGTCAATGAGGCACGATTAACAGATGCTGAGAATGTTGTAGTACAGCAGTGGCTGTGTATGTCACATTTGTGTGCCTTCACTGTATTAATGTTATTTTATTTTTCCCAAAGTTACGAAGTATTGGCTTTATTTTATATTTTGCCTCTTCTGTTCATAGCTTGTTAACCTGTAGTCCCTAGTACTCTATTGGAAGAAACTGGAACTAATAATAATTTTGATTCATAGTACAAATAAATTTCTAGTGATCATAATTAAGAAACTACCCTGATTCTTATTTGACATAGCTCTACAGAGATTTTGTTGATTGTAGCAAAAATAACTTCTTTTTTAATTTCCTTAATTTCTGGTGGTTTCTATTTAGAGACTGATGCTGTTAAAAACTGCCACTAAGGCTCTATTACGGTTCTGCTGGGGGTTTAACTTATTAGATTTGGACCTAACCTTATCAAACGAGCTTCTAACTAATGATTATACTCTAAAGACCACTTTTACACTAATTGGCTTTCCCTGTTTAATTGTTTTACAAAATTGATAATTTAGTAGAAATATAATAAGCCTTTAATATTTTAGATAATTTGGCCCCTTTGTGGTCTTTAGAGGGTTCTCACTTAATAGAAAATTGGAATGCATATTGTAAAATTTAGGTCTTGCTTCACATGATTTGTGAAGGCCGTATGATAGTACAAAGAAGATTTTAATAATGCTATGGTTCTGCCACAGATGTTGAAATAATTATACATTATTATAAATATTTTATATTTTATTTTAAATTTTGAATTGTATAAGAACACTAACTATACATCTGATAAAGGCCTAATATCAAAAATCTACAAAGAACTCAAAGAAATCTGCAAGAAAAAAACAAACCACCCCATTAAAAAGTGGGCAAAAGACATGAACAGAATATTTTCAAAAGATAGACAAATGGCCAAGAAACATATGAAAAAATGCTCAACATCACTAATCATAAGGGAAATTCAAATTAAAACCACAAGGAGATGTCATCTTACCCTTTTCAGAATGGCTATTATCAAAAAGTTAAAAACAATAGATGCTGGCGTGGATACAGAGAGAACGGAATGCTTATACACGGTTGGAGGGACTGCAAATTGGTACAACCTCCGTGGAAAACAGTATGGAGATTCGTCAAAGAGCTGAAAGTAGACTTACCATTCGATCCAACAATCCCACTACCAGATATCTACCCAAAGGAAAAGAAGTCATTTTATCAAAAAGACACCTGCACTGGAATGTTTTTTTGTAGCACAATTCACAATTGCAAAGATGTGGAATCAGTCTAAGTGCCCATCGATTCATGAGTGGATTAACAAAATGTGGAGTGTGTATATATATACCATGGAATACTAATCAACCATAAAAAGGAATGAAATAATGTCTTTTGCAGCAATTTGGATGGAACTAGAGACCATTATGCTAAGTGAAGTATCTCAGGAAAGAAAAAACAAACAGCACATGTTCTCTCTAATAATTTGGAACTAATCAATGGGCACACATGGGCACATAGAGAAGTAAAAGTCATTAGAAATCAAAAAGGGTGAAGGGGGGAAGAGGGAAGGGATAAAAATCCTACCTAACAGGTACAATGACTGTTATTCTGGTGATAGGCACACTAGTAGCCCTGACTCAAGCATTATAAAAGCTATCTGTATAACAAAAACATTTGTACCCCCTTCATATTTTGAAATAAAAAACGAGAAAGTTATTTGAGGTGCTTCAAATAATAATGCAATTTTCAGAAGGATTTTTTATAAATTCTTATTTTCCAATCAAGGAAAAAATCTATTGCTCTTTTTTACTTTAGTAAATAAAATTTTAGTGTCATTATTTACCCAAATTTACTTAGTGTGACTATAGCAGAACCAGTTTCTTGATTGACAGAATAATGCATTCTACTGGACCATATGACTATAAATATAAAGATTTTTTAGTTACTTTAAGATATTTATTGATACTGCTCATTTCTGATGAAGAGTGACTCTGAATGCTCTTCCTAACACTTGCTAATAAAGTTGTATCATATGTTAGAAAAATATTCATAGTATTGTTTTATAATAGTTTTCATGTTTTTGCCCCCACTAGAATATGAGCTCCATAGGGACAATCCTGGACTAGTTTAGCAGGAAATGCCACAGGGCTCCCTGACAACCTTCTATCCCAATGAAGAAATCTATTTTCCCAAGAGAGGGCTGGAAATGCGAAACCAAAAATAGATGAACTTGACAGTGTAAAGTATGGTAAATATGTCATGACTATGTTTTATTAGGATAGAAAATTAAAACAAGGAACGAATATCCTACTAACATCTTGTGGAGATTTGTCATACTAAGTCCATGATATAAAGCTGTTTGTTAAATGAGTAATGGAATAAAAGAATTTAAGGTGTTCATCGTTTTCTATTTTCTTTTGGTGAAATATGAAACAATAGTCTTTGTGTTTTTTAGAGGTGGTTGCTGGATTGACATTTCTTATAGTTTAATGTGTGCACATAAAAGCTAAATTTTGGACTTAATGACAAAATTGAATGCCACTTACAACCATACTTTTCTTTTGTTTTAAGCATCTAACAACAGTAAAATATTATTCAACCTTTCTAAAAGAATAGCTATACTTCATAAGAGCAAATCAGAGATTAAATGTAGTTGTCCTATATTAAGGTCAATTTTTGTTCTTTACGGAGTCGCCTCCAAATTTAGATATACATTTTCTTCCTTCAGCCACTAATTCTGTCTACATGCTGTTTTCTGAGTAGCAAACTTAATCTCCAAATACATTAAAGCAGCTCCAAATTTCCAAAAACCAAGATCTAGAATTGCGACTAATATATCTGCAGATGTGATTTAGATGTAGTTTAGAATATTTTACAGCACATTCCATAGGGTACATCCCCTGAGATACACCATCTAATCTCAGAACCCAGCAAATGCCATCAATAAAGCAGGAAGATAAGTTAATTACAGGCTCCTATTCAGCATCCTTCTGCCACTGGTGGCCCATTATAATGAATCATTCTTCAAATTGAGAAGAGATTGACAGAAATTTTATAAACTTTTCACTCCCCATGTCTTCCCTGTGTAATAAGTGCCTGCTGTACACTGGGAAAGTGATTAAATATCAATTTCACAGAA
This sequence comes from Daubentonia madagascariensis, assembly GCA_023783475.1. Taxonomy (NCBI): domain Eukaryota; kingdom Metazoa; phylum Chordata; class Mammalia; order Primates; family Daubentoniidae; genus Daubentonia; species Daubentonia madagascariensis. The sequence goes on along the minus strand of JAKFHU010002080.1, from coordinate 41,343,753 downwards.
ACCTGGGAATAGTGTTTAAAAGACTAATGAGACACTATTTTTGCTGCTTAGGTACTGTGACTCCCCCATGAGTCAGAAGAACGCCTGTCATTCTAATTAGTCATCATTTGGCCACTTTTTTTTTTCCCCTCTCCCTTATAGGTCCTTAATTGGGTTACTTAAGAACTTTAAACTTAGTACCTCAGTGGGAGGAATGTTCTTATAAGATCAATGTGATCACCATTTCATAATTCTTTTAATTTTTTATACTAAAAGTAACACCAATTTTATTTGAAAAAATATTATTTGTAATAAATCCATTTCCAACTGACCTTACTGCCAACATAAAATTTGCTTTATTAAAAAATTAAGTTTTTAAAAATACCTGAAAAGGACCTCTTGTACCAAAATTATGACTATAGTCTTATATTTAATATGTACTTACAATTATTAATCCAATTATTCTATTTGAGTAAAAGAAGCACAATACATCTCCTATAATAATATCTGAAGTAGAACCAGTTCCTACAAAAATAAAAGCAGACATATTCTTTCTCCAACATTAAAATGAATGGACTACTTATAATAGATGAAGTGTTCTAATTTCAGGAGAATTTGAAACAATTATTTTTTTTCCTTGAGCTTAGATAAATCATGATCATTCTAATGAGAGTGAGAGAGCCAAGCATAATCTTTTCACGGACAACTGGATTTCCATCTGCCCAGAAAGATATAAAGAGCTTTACTCACAAATACTTTCAAAATAATTCTCATATTTCTGGGGTATAATACGTATATCATATAATTATTTAACTTCAAAGGGAGAAGGAACATAAACCGTAATTTATTTTATTCTCCCATCCAAAGCTTTATAACCTCTCTATGATGTCCTCACAAAGTTGGAACTATAGTTCCCCTCTCCTTCAGTGTTTTAGTGGACTTTGAGACCTAAGTAGAAAGTGATATTTATCTTTACCAAAGTTCTTGTTAGATATGGCCCTTCAATCCAACCTGCGCAAATGGTTTTTCTGTCTTTTTCTTTTTTTTGCAAATAGCTATATCTGAATATCAGCCTAACTCTCCAGCCTTGTGCCAACTTGAACATATCTGAGGATACCACTAGTGTCTCAGCCAAGTACTTGAAAAAAAGTTTTAAGAGGACAGTGTTAAGACACTGGCCATTCATGAATCTAAATGTTCAGTCAATTAATTTACCTGAGAGTATTTTCTTCGAACCTCATATTTTCCATTTTTTTCCACAAGTTTATTATGAGAAGCTTTGAAAAACGCTTTGAAAAAAATCTAGAAATGCTTTGTGATGGCCTTTCACATTCTAATAACCCCAATTAAAAGGCAAATTAACTCTGACACCAGTGATTTTTTTGTGAAACTTTTTTTTTTAATTGAGACATTTCTCTGTTTTCATGTTTGTGGCTTCTTTTCCATTCTTCATGTCTACTCAACACAGGCATGGGTCAACAGAATAACCTGTACTTTGCTCTGTGCTCTATTACAGGAATCAGTCAGGAAAAAGAGACATGAATTCATTCACAGGACCTAAGTTCTCTTGTAATCACTTTTGCACTAACAATTACCTGAATCTTACTTCTTTTCAAAGTTAAATCTAAGTTTTAAAAATACACACCCAGCGAATAAGTGAATCAACCCTTCCTTTTTATGCAGTATAAAATTAAATGCTCTTTGAAGGAAGTATAACAAAGAAACTTTAAACAAACAAAAAAGGTTACATTGAACTAAAAAAATGCAGAACTACAAACACATTGCTACCTGTTTAGACTTTGCAGTGTGTTGGATTTATATTTTTTCAAGAAAAGCTATCAATAATTGATCCATTAGGATAAGTGAGAATGATAGGAAAAGTCTACCTCACCTTTGAAAAATAGCAGAATTGGAACACACACACACACACATTTGCTAGACACATAAATAGACTGCATCATATATTATGTGTATTATCAATAGTGCTTTGGGTTATAGGACATACCAATCCTATTACAAAACACCCTTGTGAAAATATTACATTACTTTTAGGAATCCATTTTGAGCTTTTCCCTCTTGATTACTGCTAATTACAGAGATATTCTTCTCTGAATTGGGCTATTTGGGGAAATGTATGTAAAATACACATTTTACCAACTCATGCGATTTGGTACAGCTGCTATATTTTCTTAAATTTACCTAATGAGAATCAGCAGTTTAAATAAGATGTCCCATGACATGATTTTTTTTTTTACTATGAGATATATTTTTGTTTGTTTTCATATCATCCATGAGTGACTGTAATAATCTACTAAACTATGCTGAAAATTGAGATGTAGGACCGGATTTCACCATTCAAATCACTTTTTCCCTTTAGCAGTCTGATATTATAATTATATAAAAACTATGACAAAAGTTTCACATATCTAATCAGGTCAGAACTATTGAAAGACGTCTCTGTTTTCTAAGTCTGAGATGCTAAAGTTCAGCATATTTTTGGCAAACTTATTTACCAGTTTTGTATGGTACTGAACTCATTTTGATCCCTAAGTATGTGATCACCACTGTTTTTTTGAAAATCTTGAAAACTGAATTCCATTCCTTAGTGTTAGCTCTCAAAGTATCATGCCCTTTGTCTGAATTAAACTTAAAATGAATATATAAAACACATTTTCAAAGATAGTATAGAAAATCAAACAATAATGTTCTCAGTGTGATTATGATTTTTAGTATTAATAAAAATCTTCTTATCTCTCCTGCCCCTATAATTTTAACCATCTTTTCCTTATAAAATAAAAGAATGTTATAAACTTCTCAGGATATTCTGGTTTTTAGAGTTTAGCCACATATAGACTCAATCAATTGAACCAAATTTGCTTAATCAGGTACTGCTTAAGGAAAGAATTGCTTTCTTACTGTTCTTCTGAATCTGTTATCACGGGTAAACTAGGAGGTTTAAAAAGGGAACTATGTTTCAGTAGTTAAAAACTTATTTCTTTTTTATTTGCAAATAATGTACATTGACTTGATGGCTTTTCATGTTCATTATACTAATTTTTTGAATATTCATTATAGACTATATAAATTTTTAAGGCAGTATTTAGAGATACAAGGTCATTGCTTAAGAAAAAGTCAAAAAGAATTTAGTCAATGACCAGCTGTAAACTAATGGAGAAAAGAATGTTTAAATGGAAGATTAATTTCACAAAGTGATCAATTCCATATGTCCTATAAGGTTATGCTAATTGTATTCATTACTTCACAATTTTCAGTGGTATAAAGAAACAATACAGACAAAATGGCCAAGGAAATTGACACTTAAACTGATGGATACACTTTTGCATATGTAAAAGTTATTTTTAATTTAAATATCCTTATAGTTAGCTATTCATTTATTTTAGTGATGAAGGCAGGAATTTTCTTGAAGTAATATGTCTGTGATACGTTTGAAAATTTCTAACAACTGATAAGTGAGAGTAGTGGGGAAACAAGATGGTGCATATTTGGATGGTGGCTGAGTGTTGATTTGTTGCTTGCCCAATGCTCCAATTCAACATCTCCTTTTGTCTATATACCATTGGAAAACACAATCAAGATGTTCTAATCGCCTTAGTATTCTTAGGCTTACTCGCAAGTGTACAACATATTATGAACAGATGTTTAACTTAGTGGGAAGTCTCACTACAGACCTGAAATCCTGATCCTTTCCAGAAAATGTATAGCATCTGGCATGTTTGAAATAGAACTGCTCTCATTTATTCATCCATGGAATGGTACTCCTGTGTGTTTAGATACTATGACTCACTTTCTGGGGATGACTTAACTCAATTTTTCTCATGAGAAATAACTTAGAAGAATTGTCAGGAAAAAATACTTAAAATGAAGAAAACAGAATCATGTGTTAAGACCATGGCTGGCAGCGATATTTTCCCTATTTTGATTTCAGGTTCATAACTGGCACTATCAGGATGCTGTATTTTATTTCAGGCCTGTTTCACATATAGTCTGTGGAAACAAGTTGAATTTTAAAGAATTGGTCTTTTTGCTGATGTTCTTATCTTTCCAAGAGCCACATTCCACTTTTGAGGGCAATTAAAATTGCTTTACTTTGTCTTTTTAAAATGTCAAGTACATATTTATAGAACTGTGTGTTTTATAACCTTGTGCTTTTTTCTAAACCAGACTCAAATATTTGGAAATTTTCAAGACTGTGCTGTAACAGCCTGCTTCTACTTATATCTTCCCATTTTATTGGCCTGAGCCTCAGTTGTATAAGTAGTAAATTGTTTTATTTGAAGATGTAAGTCAATTTTAAGTAACAATTAAAAATCATCATTAGATTTTCTACTATTAAATTGAGAAGCAGCATCACTAGGATTTGAAAAAGTAGAATAGAGGTGTTAATAGAAAGTATCCCCAATGCTCTTTAGAACCTCTTAGACAATTTTAGACATATGTATTATTTTTTTAGATATTCAGCATATTCAATTTTTTAAGAAAAGATATAAATATGTGTGTGTGTGTGACAGAGAGAAAGAAAGAAGGGGAGAAAAAGTGTCTCACAGTCGTTGTTGAAAACCCTGGGAGCAAATTAAAAAAAAAAAGAATTGATTGAAGATGCTGAGATTTTGTCCACTGAAATAAGAAAAAAGCACTCTACCTATGGAAGAACAGCATTCATAAAACCCAAGAAATGTGATGGAAGCCCAAGGAAAGTAGAAACAAATAAATAGAATAAAAGTGAAGAGACAAAGAAGAAAATAAATGACATGTGGTGTGAACTAAATAACCTAATTAGGAATAGAGAAAGTATAAACTGATTTTTTTTTCCTTTGGGTAAATACCCAGTAGTGGGATTGCTGGATCAAATGGTAGGTCTACTTTTAGTTTCTTTGAAGAATCTCCATACCAATTTCCGTAGAGGTTGTACTAGTTTGCAGTCCCACCGACAGTGTACAAGTGTTCCTCTCTCTCTGCATGCATGCCAGCATCTATTGTCTTGGGACTTTTTGATAAAAGCCATTCTCACTGGGGTTAGGAGATATCTCATTTTGGTTTTCATTTGCATTTTCCTGATGATTAGTGACATTGAGCATTTTTTCATATGTTTATTGGTCATTAGTCTATCTTCTTTTGAAAAGCTTCTGTTCATGTCTTTTGCCCACTTTTTAATAGGGTTGTTTGGGTTTTTTTCTTGTTGATTTGCTTGAGTTCTTTGTAGATTCTGGTTATTAGCTCTTTATCAGATATATAGCATGAGAATATTTTCTCCCATTCTGTAGATTGTCCATTTGCTCTGTTGATTGTTTTCTTGGCTGTTCAGAATCTTTTTAATTTAATCAAGTCCTATTTGTTTATTTTTGTTGTTGCTGTGATTGCCATTGGGGTCGTCTTCATAAATTCTTTGCCTAGGTCTATATCTAGAAGAGTTTTTCCAAGTCATTTTATCCAAAAGGCACTTGCACTCAAATGTTTATTGCAGCACAATTCACAATCGCAAAGACATGGAATTAACCTAAGTGCCCATCAATTCATGAATGGATTAATAAAATGTGGTATATGTACACGACAGAATACTACTCAGCCATAGGAAAAATGAATTAATACCTTTTGTAACAATCTGGATGGAACTGGAGACCATTCTCCTAAGGGAAGTATGGCAAGAATGGAAGCAGTCTCTAAGACTCAGAACACTGGGAAAGGTCATCTTTTAAAAACAAACACCACATGTGCTCACTATTAAATTGGAACTAACCAAACAGCACTAATGTGCACAGATGGAAGAAAAACTGAACTGAAATCAAGCAGGTGGCAGAGGGGAACAAGGGGATGGGTGAAATCATATGTAACGAGTACAATGTACACTATCTGGGTGATGGGCACACTTATAACTTTGACTAAAGCAGTACAAAAGCAATCCATGTAACCAAAACATTAGTACCCCTGTAATATTCTGAAATTAAAAAAAAAAAGGAAATAGAGGAAGTAGAAAGTGGAAGAGCATCTGTGGAAAGCAAAGGCAATGAAAGTGGATTGAGAACTCTTCAGCCCAGAAGGGAGGGGGAAAAACCATGACAACCTTTGGAGGTGTCACATTCATCAAATGCAATACCCTGGCTGTCTGTAGGGCATTTAAATGTTTTTTGTGGTTTTTTTTTTTTTTTTTTTGCTATAATATAGCCAATCACTAAACATCAAGTGTTAATCCAATCCCTTTATTTCGTGGTTTACCTCTTAAACAGAAATGATAGAGATAGCTATAGCATATAATATATCTTTTTAGGATGTATTATCCATTTAGGATTAACTATAACTGCAAATGAAAGAAACTCTGGTTTATTCAAGATCAAAATTTATTTCTCTCACATAGAGGTTCACTTGGCATTCCAATACGGATATGATGACTGCATTATTATCAGGAACCCAAGCACCTTCCACCTTTTTAATTGCCATAATCAAACCTTGGATTCTAAGTATCTTTCCAGTTCCAATCAACATGCCTGATTGCAAGTAGCAAGGAGGAAAGAAGAAAGAATTGGATACACTCCTTTTAGAGATGTTTCCTAAAAGTTGCACATGCCATTTGTTTTCACAACTCATTGGTCAAACTTAGTTACTTACAGACCATCTAGCTGCAATGAGGGTTGGGTATCAGCATTTTTTCCATATTCCCAGCTAACAACCAGGAGGTACTACTGTAGGAAAGACTAGCACTTGGGAAACAAATAGCAACATCTATCACATACGTGTTTCAAGAATATGTGCCAATCATGGGTAAAGAGAAATTAGAAAAATAATGTATAACTTTTAGAATGCAATTTGGAGATAATCACACATGGATGGAAATTAGTGAAAATAAGACTATGAAAGATTATCAATATTGATTTTTCCATACTCTCAAAACTTATAATATAAAAATGACATTAAAAAATTAAAAATGATTGAAAGTTGCCAATGAATGTCATACTATGTGTATGACCCATTTGGAAGACTTTTATAAAACCGGTTTTAGGAGACTAGAAATTGTCCCACCTCTATCCCAATCTTGATTGGAATTTTCCAATATTTTTATAAGCAAATGCAATTGAATAAGCCATGATTTTTCCCAAGCACAATTTTGTCACTTGAAATACAGATACAACATTAGAAAGCTGCATTTCGTAGCCCATCAAAAAGAATGAATAAATCATGAAGCTGCAATATAATTTTGTGCCCTTTTCAGAAAACTCATTTCTGAATGCAGTATAGACCCTGAATAGTTTTACAATGACAGTGATATTGGTATATTTATGATACTTACCATATTCTAACTTAGCATTTCATTGCTAATTGTCTTTCCAATTTTTAGAGGAATAAATTCATTTGGACTACTCTTACTCATAGTACTCCATCAGACAAAAACTTGAGTTTTGCTAATGTAAATAATCTTAAGAGAGCTGATTCTCAATGGTGAGGACAAAAGGGCACACCCCTAGAACCACATAAAGAGTGTATTTAGACTCGATATTTTCTCTCCTTGTTCAGATTCATGTGCTGATATATCCCACACTGGGTTGTGTGTGTGTGGGCGGGTGGGAGGGCTAATGCAGAGGGTGATTTAAATTTTTCTTATTTAATAGTATTCACCCATTTTAAAATACGATTTGCTTTTCTCTGCTCAGTTTTCACCTGATTTATCTAGTTGAGAATGCTTTCCTATACATTTAATGTGCCATTTATTCACTCATTTAAATACCATCTACACATACAAAAATCTATCTGCATTCATGTCTCTTTTTATCACTCTGTACCAAACTAGGCATCAGTTGAAAAAGCTGTCCCTAATTCCTCCCCAAAACTCCTGTCTGCAGTTGCCACAAATACCCCTCACTCTTATCCAACCCTACTCTTAGTCAAGCATAACATCTTTATCTCAGGCAATCAGTGGGTGCTTTATTACGTCCTTGCCCTCCATCTGTCAAATAGTCCAGAAGAGCAAGGTCGCTGTCACTCAGCCTAGTCCTGAATCTGCCCCTTTTTCTCTGTGGACTCCCATACTTGGGTACATGGTTCTATGTGCTTTATGGTTCTCATTCCCTTTCCTATCTATAATTCACAGGGCTGAGCTGAGCTGAGCTTCAAGGAATACGGCACAATGAAGCCAGAATCAACAGTGGGCAGATGGCAAGAGTCAGGACAAGTTGAAAACAGAAACTAAAGTATCAGAGACAGAATAGAGTGTTTGATTAATTTAAGAAAAAGATACATCAGGGGAAGAGGGAGTTACCACTTCTCTCTTTCTTTATTTCTTTCTGTCTTTCTCTCTCTCTCCCCACCCCTATACAACCTTGTTCGATTCCAAATTCAGGGAATGTGCATATAAAAACAAAATAAAAAAACATGTATCTTCTAACAAAAATCAAAAACAATATTATTTTCTCACATTTGTCTCACATTTTTTTCTTCTTAAAAATACCATGCAATTAAAGACCATTATTTTGCTCCTCAGTTTCATGCTTCTCCCTCCCTCCCCTAAGGCAATCACAATCTGGATTTTGTTCTTGTTATGTATTCAGGGAAATTTTTATACTTTTTAATGTATCCATTAAATATAACATATTACTTTGCATATTCTTATTCCTTTTAATCTGTTTTGGGTTAAGCATTCTTTTAAATGCTTAAGAATATCATAAAAGCAACTGTCACCTGTTACTAAGTTCTAGAATTATCTGGGAATAATGATGCTAAGGATCAATTATCAACTTTTGAAACATCTTGAAATAAAATATTTAAAATGTGAGGTGTAGATGAAGATTATATGAAAATAACAGCAATTGAGTTGGGAGTAAATGGGGCATTATATGGCATAAAACGTGTGTCATTTAGAAGGGCAAAGAAGTTGGGTAAGGTGGATGTCTTTGAGAGGAGCTCGGATGTAGGAGAATCCCCAGCACAGACAGGCTGAATTAAAATAAACTTCAAGACACCCTTTTCCCATCAAGTAGTCTGCCTCCATCATCCTACTTTGTTCTATTTGGTGAACCTGAACTGAGATTTTGACCCTAATCTTGATCTTTACACAGGCTTCCCTTTTTCCTAATCTTAGCAAATTTACTAGAGACTCTTCATTTATCATAGAGACATTTTTTGTACCCTGTTTTGTAGCCTATCAAGATAAATTTCAAACATTCCTGATGTTGTTCACTACTTGATACAGTTACAGATACCCATCTCTTTGTTAACATCAGCACCTAATAACTCAACCTAGATACACAGTTGTTTCCCCACTTGATTGTATGACACCACTGATCCTGCCACTCTCATTAACCCTGCCATTGGGCTTGGCTCCACAAAAAGGGTCTCACCCCATCCCGTTGACATTGTGCTAGTGATGCAGAAATAACAGATAATGTTTTAAGTACTACTGACAAAGCAAAGGACATTGATAATGAGAGTAAAGAAGTTAACTTTGTGAAGAGCAAGAAAATTACTTGGAAGAAGGCTGATTCAGGCTTCGATTCACTAATTAATTTTTGAAAAAGACAAGTGTCACAGAGCCCAGGAGGTCATGGAGCTCAACATTCTTCATTCTAGTTCAATAAGAAAGAGTTGAATGGAAACAAAATGTGGCTATCAGAGACTTTCTCAGTAAAGTAATCTCCACCTATCTCCTGGAGCTAATATTTAGTTAGCCAGTTAGCCATAAGCTCAACAGAACAAAAACAAACACCACAGAACAAAAATTGATATTTATTATTATGCCCTTTGGCCAAAGCTTGTTGTGTTTACTAAAGCAGAGAAATTGATAAAATATTTTTGAATTATAGCTTTCTCTCAAGAAATGTCTTTATGTTAACCTTGCATAAAGATTAATCCCTTCAGTTTTTTCTTACTATCCACTTAGCCAGAACTCCAAAGACTGATACAAATTATTACTGATGTTTAACTCACAGAACATTTTAATATATACCTTCCCCAAAAAAGTCCATTGATGCCAAGGATCAATTTTCAACTTTTGAAATATGAAATAAAATAAGTTATTTAAAATGTGAATTGACATTTTAAATGATTGAATGAATGGCTGACATAAATGAATTCACATTTGCTTTAATTATATGCTATGTCAGTTATTACCATGATTGTTAGACTCTCAATATGCATGCATTTTTATTAACATGACTAGAATCAAATGTGCATTTATAAATTATTTTGAAATTTAATTAGTTGAATATTAAAATTTTCTGTTTTTGTATTTTATTCTTAATATGCTTTCCAAATCTCTTACAAAATTATGATATTTTCAATTTTGAGTTACATGATTTAAGCATTCTTCTCTTACTCCTCATAAATGTGTAAGAATTTTAATTTCATACCATGATTAATAAGGTCTACTGCCTTCTTTTCTTACTTTGATGGGGCATAGTTATTTGTCAATACAATATTTGCATTTATTTAATACAGGTCATTTTCAACTTGATACTAGAACGTTAGCTAAAATGTCATTAAAAATGCAAAATGAGTTTTTGTCACAGTTAATACTTAAAGAGAAAGGAAAAGGTTTGTGTTCAAATAGCATCCGTTAAACTTTTCTTAAAAAAAAGAACATAGAATAAGACGAGTACATTTTAATGGTCACTGTATTAAAAAAAAAACTTGGCATTGATAAGTGTAAAAAATGCACTTCTATAGTCCTTTTTATAGACAACTCTGGTTTTGTAAAATTGTAATGCCATATCATTGGTTATAGGCACAAAAAAAAAGATTTAGTAAAGTTTCTTAAGAAGTATTATGGAATTCGTCCGTCAGTGCAAGTATTTTTTTAGAATTCATATTCAATAAGAAAATATGGATAAAAAGCAAAAACAAAAACAAAAAAACGAGCAATAGAAAACAGCATCCCCCATACCTACCACCACCACCACACAGGAGAAACTAGTAAGAGTAAGAGCCAAAGATCCCAAGAGCAAGATCCGTGAACTGTGATGTAGACTGACTGAAAGATGCAAGGACCCCATTAGGCCTCACAGAAGAGACTTCAAACCTTGTTTATCGGTAAAAAACCTTGTTTTTTCCAGGCATGTAGAGGAAAGAAAAGCTCTTAGATATCAGTCAGTGAATACTTGAAAGTCTGGACTTTCCACAGTTGCAGATAGAGATTGGAAATCCACTGAAATTAACAAGGAGGAATAGATATCCAAATACAATTAATAGATCACTTTTGGAGTTGGAAGAAAATCATGCAAACCTGGGAGAAGACAAATTAATCGTACCTGCATAGACAAGTAACAGCTTTTGTAATGTATTGAGCACTGATTATATGCCAGGCCCTCTACTAATTTCTGTCCTTATATCATCTGACCAATTGCTCACTGCATTGCTATTTGGAGGTTGCTTTTATCCACACCTTATAAATTAACAAACTGAGAGTTTGAGGTAGCAAGTAACATAATCAAGGAACTCACTGATAATTCTAGCAGAGAAAAAACAAACTCCTTTTTTTTATTTCAAAGTTTTTGTTGTTCATATGACAAAAAAATTATGCTTTATGATACTGCAGCCTCAGCTTATGGTTTTCATCTTTATTCAGTGAAGAAGCATTAATGGAGCGTGTATATTTTGTTGAATATAACTATGCCTAAGTTGACTGTATTATAAAGTTTAAATAATTCTTATTGCATAATGTGAACCCAGTCATTTTCAATTATTTTTTTTTTTGTCTTTATAAATACTCAAGTTAGGGTACCCTTTCAAGTATTACTATACGTGGAGAGATATCCTGCCTGAGTCTACTTTATATAGAAATCCAGTTTCTGATTCCAGGATAAGTAGACTTGGACAGATGCAATTATAACAAAATTCTACCTAAATAAGGCCTGTTTTTTTTTAACTTAAATTAAATTAATTAAACTTAATTTAGTCACATGGTAATTTTATCCAGAATTTTTTTCTGAAAGTAACCGATTAAATTATTATAGAACCAAAGTTGGATATGATGCTAAAGAGAACAAAGAATGAAAAATGAAGCATATAGGCCATTCTAGAAAAAGTCTGGAATTGCTATTTACCAAACAGATTGGAAATAAAAGAAAAAAACTATGCCATGATTAGATAACAAAAGTATAAAACTGATACGGGAAAATTGAGGATGTCTCCACAGCTAGACAGCATGAGGAAAAAGAATGAATTAATTTACCAGTCTCCAAAGACCTTCGCTAATGATTAAAACACAAGATGATCGCTGGAAAGAAAAAATAAAATGTGATTCAGGATTGCAAGGTGATTTTTTTTTCTTGGATTAACTATTTGAAAATGAGGAAAATCTTTATTAGAATTAATCAAATCATATTTTAAAGGCTGTGTTTTACTAGAGGAAAATTTATATGAGAAATTTATTTTTTATTTAATACCTGCAAGCTTAAGCATTCCCTTTATAAATATGATTTGTTTATATGTAAGATACATTTATGCATAAAATTTAAATTCATTATTCACGAACTATTCCAGACCTATAAATTCATTTATTATAATTGCATTTGCTTTTATAATGTCCTTATGCAATATGTAGGAGATGAGCTAATAATCAATGCTGCCCTGTTCTGGTCACAGCTGCAATCATCACAACAACATGTTAGTGTTTTGACCAAGACCTTGACACCCTTTCTACTAATTACCACTCCTAACCATACTTAACAATATGTTTACTAGAGTTAAGTTGAAGGCATTAATATGATAAATACTGGAATTTAAATGTATTTTTAACAAGAACAGGTGACAATTCCTTTTTTTAATTTAAAATTCCCTTGATTGTTTATTATGTAAATTAATAGGGTAAACTGACATTAATGGGTAAGTCAGTAAACACAGTCAGGTGAATCCAATGTTGACTCATTGTTTTTTAAAGTCTGGCCACAGTTATTAACATAACAGCTAAGCATTTCATAACATGACAGCCACATTGATGAATGGTTTACATACAGTGTCTTTTGACCTTCTTACAGCAACCCTAAGTAAGTTTGGTAATAATCATTTCCACCTTACTAATGGAGAAACTGAGGTTTAGCAATGTAAAAATAATCAGCCTAATTCACGCAGCCAAAAAATGGGGGAGCCAGGATTGAAATCTTGATTAAACTTTGGCTTCCAGAGTTCTGTGTAAGCAACACTTATGAGCAGCCTAATATGAGCAGATGATGGAACAAATAGAGAAAAATATTCATATTTCAAAAGATCAGTTTGACCATTTTGCATTTTATTTTCAATAATAACTTCTAAAAAGAGTTGCTTGATTTTCGTAGAAATATAATCATAGAGAGCACTATGTGGTAGTTAAGAGCTCAGACTCTCTTGAGAGAACGAATCTTTGTTCAACAAGTTACCTTATTAGCTTTGTGACCTTAGGTGAGTTATTTAACCTCTTTATGCCTCAGTTTCTCCATTAAAATGCAATAACAATAAAAATGGTGTAAAATGGTGATAACAATATCTAACAAGGTTTTATAAGGATTCAATGAATTAATTCACATAAAGTACTTTGATAGTGCTTAACATAAGTAAATTAGTCACCTAGGCTATTATTATCACAAGTAATATTTGAAACTCTAAACCAGTATTAATACAAAATGTCTGGAATACATTGTTAAATGGTCATATCTGCTGTAAACTTAATAGATTTACATCCTTCTTCATATACTGAAATGGAAGTTTCAGAGGCATGGGATTATACCAAAAAAATCTGTAATCATAAATCCTTAAACGCTGAGTGGTCATACAATGTTTTCCTAAATGGGTTGAAATAAGAAATTTAAGGGTAGAATCCCAGAAATTTAAGTGCCACTTTTATTTTCTAGAATCAACGAATATTCAAATGGAAAGTAATACAGTGAAATGATAGAGTGGTAGAGTTTAATGTAATGCATAGAAATTTACGGATTAACTTTTCAAGAAATACACACTTATATTTAACGTAATTCATAATGAAGAATCAATTGTTCAGCGCTGTTGTGTAATCACCTGACTCTGTTCCTATCTGTATTGCTATAAAGTTTTTGATTTTGAATGGATTTTTTGAATAGGTGTGCTTTGCATGTATTGTCCTTGTCTGTGGTCTATCAAATTAAGGCACACGATGCATGCAGTAAAAAAGCAAAAAGAATTATTTGCAGGTTAGCTTCTCCCCACTATATAATCATTCACAACTAATCATGCGTATTTCCTCTACATAAAGGACCATTGCACATTTATAAAAATGTTATGATCATGATTTCTATTTAGAACAAAACCAGACTAAAGTTTAATATAGTAGAAAGTAGTTTTTGGCAATAACCTAAAAATATTTTTCCCTTACATGGAGTATCAAAACACCCTTGAATTAGACATAAAGCCCCAGACTCCACTGATGATGAACCTATTTTTTCTTAATAATTCACAACACTCCTAAAAGGATCTGGAGTCAGGAATGAAATCATTAACCTAGTCACATGGTACAAACTTCTTTATTAAAATTAGCATATCTGACATTGTAATAACTATACATTTTCCTTGTTGTACTGGTACATACTTAGATTTTGTGTACTTTATAACCAAATAATTTTATTTGTCCAAGAATCTCCTTATTATTTTTATTATACTAAATTTTGTTAAATACTACAATTTATTTTCTCTACATATTTTACAGGTTCTTCTGACCACTCCCTGAGCTTATCTTGTTATCTAAAGCTTTAAATAAAAAGAATCAACATGTAATTGGCTAAGTGATAAAAGAATTGTCAGGGCGGAAGTCTGCCCTTGGTTCTTGGTGTGCCCTTGTCCGAAGAATGACCAGACACACCAAAGTGTCAAGTCCAGAATATTATCCTGGTCCTCTGACTCCTTACTTAGAGAAATCACCAGCAGGGCCAATGCAACAGAGTAACCTCAGGCAGGAAGAAGTTTCACAGGATCAGCTCTCTATTGTTGAATAAAAATGGATCTGTCTTTGCGAGTAGAGAGACAGACAGACAGACAGAAAGACCAACTGACCCACTCCCTCTGTGATTCTCAGATTGTTTTCTTTTATTAGCCCAGTCTGGGGGAGGGTTCTTGGGAGGTATGAGATATTATCACATGATCAACAAGGGTCCTCAAAATTCCATCTGCATATAGAAGCCCTTATCTTTCTACCCAGGTGGAGCAATTGCTTGAGATAGTACCAAAGCAGGGAACCCTTGTCCTGAGAAGAGCCAGAGACGCTATCTACCTAACAGAATGTGTTGCTCAAAATACAGGTGGAAAGTTTGAGTTTAACCTCATTATGAAAATTTAATGAGAGTGTTTGAGCTAAGGAGAAAGTTCTCAGAGAGGCCTCACTCATCTTACATTTATTCATCTTCCTAAGGGAAGATTATAACTTCTTTCCTTACCTAGTGTGTTATAGTTTGAAATTGCATTTATATACCTCTTCCTCATTCTTCAAAGGTATGAAGCTAAGATCTAGCTGTGACTGAGGGAGGCCAGGACTCTTCTGACATACCTGGCACACAGGAGACATGAGCTGGGTCCTCCAGACTGGCAGAATAATCTCACTGCAGGCTGGTGGGCAGCTAGCTGTCCTGTTCAGGGATGGTACAGGTCAAACCCATGGATATAGGACAATGCTGAGCTGCAACCCTTCCTTCTAAGAAAAGAAGCAGGTGCTTCAGGCAGTTAGAAAGCAGAGGTGGGGTCTGAAAAGAAAGAAGCGATCAAACTTGATTCCAAAAGTTTGATTCCTACTCAGAGCAAGGAAGCATCCACAAGCATTCAGGCTGAGGGTGCTCTAGGATCCAGTCCCATGTGCCACATTAGACCTCTCATGGCTCAATATTGACCATGTCCATGACCACTTAACCTGAAATCCAAGCTTATCCTCTGTTGTCTGACCCCAACATATCTTTCACATTATCCTTTGAATAGGAAAAAATTGGCTATTTTTTATCACTTTAGCACTTTACTCTTTCCACCTCATTGTCTTTGCTTACATGTCTTCTCTCAGGCTAGAATTCCACTTCCTAGCCCTCCAGTCCACTTCTGGAGAAATCCTACCTACCTTTACAAGAGCAATATTCCTTTGTCCTGAACATCCATAGCTCAATGGAGATTTATGTATACAAATTACTATACCCCGATTTTTCTTTTTATTAAAAGCTAAGTCTTGATGAATTACTTATGCATGTTTATTTTATGCTCCACAGAATGTCATAAATGCTGCATGTATGGAAATAGGCCTTTGCATACAGCTTCAAGTTCAAATCTGGGTTCTGTCATTTACTAGCTACATGACCTTAAGTAAATTTTAAAACTTTGGGTAAAATTCATTTCCTCACACAATTGTGAATTATAATGCCTACCTTGCAGGGTCATTGAATAATTAAATTATACAAGACAGTATATGTAAAATATATGTAAAACTATTTTGAAATAAAGTCTCTCCATTTCTTCTGTTGTACCCCTTCTTCCTTGATTTTTTCCAAATTAAATAACTGCTCAATTAAGCTTGGACTATCACAGCACAATGTAGCAACTGCTCTGTTGAACTAAAGGCCATTGCTTAAAATAGTGCTAATTTCTCTGTAGAGGGTATCTCACTTTAATCATTTTTATTTTAGTGAAAATATTGACCATATCTTCCAAAAAGAAAAATAAAGTTGACTTTCTCACTGGGGTTATTTTGATTTTTAACTTGTTAGTTTTGAGAGTGACTTTGATTTGTTTATGACATCTGTTCCAATGACTCACATAAGTCACAGAAATATACTGAAAATGATGGTTAGCTTTGAGTGAAACTCATATGAAAAGTTTGCTTGGGTTTACTTAGGAAAGGACCTGGTTGAAATAAAAGTTTTAGGCACTCATTCTAAGGTATGCTTGTGCTGGGATAGTCTATCCTTTGTTTGCTAAGCAGTATAATCAAATGCTTATGGAATGTCTTGAATTTGCTTTCTAAATCTATGCAGCCTAAATTATAACCATATTTATAGTTGTATGGCATCTAAGTCTTTTGTTTCTCTAGGAGTTTTATTGTACTTTAAGTAAGATTCAATTACCGAAATTGAACTTTGTTGCTGTGTAAGTGTCATAAATGTCGAGAGGAAGCAACTTAGGGAGTTGTTTCAAAATAGTCCTACACAACCCATTGGTGAACCAAAAAAATCAAAGAAGCTTGCTATTGATGTCCTCTTCATTCAGTCCTATTAGGTCACAAGAATGTCTAAATTAAAGAGAGACCAGAGTTCTCAAAAGCAATTGAGAAACTTAATGGAAAATGATTACATTATGGTCCAACTTAGTGCAAAACTTTTTAACTAAAAGCTCCAACAAATATTGCTCTCTTTTACCCAAGTAAATAGCACATAGATGAATATTTATTTATTCTAAATAAAATAAAAGTAGTAATCTAGTAATAGTCATTAATATCTACTTTACCATTAATTTTAAGTTATGGATTTGCATAATCATAGCACCTCTTCATCAGCTTGTTAGGGGTTATGAATTCCAACATCACAGTAATGAAAGAAAAAGTGGAAAAAATGAATGAAGGGATGTTTAACTCTTATGATCTTGCTTTTTATTTTCTGCTACACCCAAAGTTAGATCAAGTAAGCCTGTAATGAATTGTTTCTTCCTTACGAGAAACAGGGAAGCCTCATTCGGCTAACATACATTAGTGTTTAATCTATCATAGGCACTACATGTGCAACCATAAACATGACTAGGTTTTTGCTGTTATGTTGTGGGGAAGAGAGATGTGTAAACACATTATTACAATTCAACCGGTCTGAATACTTGAAGAGAAATAGGAGTCTAGTAGTGTTGGGGCACCATAAAGTGCTAAAATCAATTCTTAAAATTAAAGGGAACACAGTCTAGCAGGGAATATTGTAATTTGTTAACATGCAACCATAATGGATAAATTTATACAGTAACTGTTACATAGCAAATCAAACTGATAAATTTTTATTTTCCTAATAATTAAATTTAGCTTTGATTTTCTGCTTGTGCATAATAACATGCATTATTTTTCATTCTCACTTGTATTTTTTTTACTTAGTTCGAATGTGAAGTGAGATATTAAAGCCTATTGTAAAATCTATAAATTAATTTGCTATTACAAAACTAGGATTTAATTATTAGTTAGTAAACTGGCACTAGTTCCTCACCAGTCATTGTGCCAAATACTGGGTTGTAAAGATGTTTAGAACAGAGCATTCCTGGCATAAAAGAGC
This sequence comes from Daubentonia madagascariensis, assembly GCA_023783475.1. Classification (NCBI taxonomy): domain Eukaryota; kingdom Metazoa; phylum Chordata; class Mammalia; order Primates; family Daubentoniidae; genus Daubentonia; species Daubentonia madagascariensis. The sequence goes on along the minus strand of JAKFHU010002080.1, from coordinate 41,325,556 downwards.
CCAATTAACCTAAATTTCAATGTAATATTAAGGCATTTATTCATCACAGAAAAATTAAAGGAATGTAAAAGGACAAGGGCATATGGAATTTAAAAAATAAAGTTTGAAGAAAACTGGGTATTTACTGGACAGTTACAGACCTCTAGGCATATAACCAGATGTTTTAGTTTGCTGGTTATGGTGGTACCAACCATGTCTTCCTTCCTTGAAACTACCTATTATTTTATTAGAAACAAGGTAATTTCCACATCACCTTCAGAAGAGAATAATGTTGTCTCCTTTGTGTTTTTTTAAATAAATATATTTAAAAAATAAAGTCTGTATATGGAGATTCTTTAGGATGTAACCCTTCTGTTGAGTTTCAAATTATATTTCTGTTATACTAAGCTTTTACTTGATTAAACAGTCGCTTGGTGGAATAGTTTCTTTCCTTTCAAAATCAATGTCTATGTACTGAATTTTCTGTATATCTTTTAAAATGTTCCCAGATAGTCACTTGAATTTCTAAAGTTAAAATGGTAATGTATTTTTTGTGTGCAAAAGATCTTTTATTAATTTCTGTGTTAATGCATCTTCTCTAAGTTTGTTTCAGAATGATCTTCTGTTGTACCTATTTTATATTTTGCCATTTATTCACATGAAGTAAAGCTATTGTGCATAAACAAAATGATATTTAAGGTGATGATATTCTGCATTCTTGAATGTATATGAAAATTTGGATGGTGGAGGATCAAAGAGTCTATGCAATTAAATCTAAAACCATGTTTTTAATATGCCAAATTATGGAAGATTAATTGATGTATGAGTCTATATGATTTCTAAAACCCAATAAATTACAAAAAAAGGAAAAAAGGAGCAATGGAAATATCTAATCTAGCAAAAGTCAATCAACTAAAAAGCATTGAAAATAGAAAAATAATTGAATCTGATGGTAGAAACAACGCCCAATATCATTAGCATTCACGATAATGGTGAATACGTTAATTTCCCTATTAACAACAAAAAAATTTAATTCTGGGTGAAAAAGTATATTCTATCTGAATGTTATACATAAAGAAGTGAAATAAAACATGCCACATTATTTAAAATAAATGTTTGAGCAAAAATATTTGAGCATAAAATAAGTCAAATTTGCCAATATTTAATTGAGACAAAATATTTCAAAATTTCAAAATAAGAGAATAAATAGTATAAAGAATTTTTTATATTGACACAAGCTGCAATTTATCAAAATATATAAGAGTTCCCATCTTTTATTCCTCAAGTACCATAACATTGCCTTATAAACAACAAAAGTCATTACAAATAAATGAATTAAACAAAACTACATTAGAGAGGGAGATAAAAGATACTTTTTTAAAGAATTTGACAATCATATGAACAACACTATAAATTGGAAATATATAAATGATAAACAAGATTGATGTTATATCCATGGTTATATGACAGAGAGAGAGACAGAAACAGAGACACAGAGAGAATGTAGACTGCACACAGGGAGAGTGGAAAAGAGAGATAAATATTCTGACTTAGAGGTATTTGCAATTTACTTCTGAGATTAAATTTTAAAGAACTATACATAACTTTGAAATTTATAATAATGAGAACCAAGGAGGAAATGGGATCTCAGGAATGTGCAGAATTTATGGAGAAGGGTCACGTCTTAGGGTTCAGGGCCCGGTTTACCTAAATTTCCAAAAAGCAGGGAAGGATAAGTTACTATTTAGACTATATATTTTACCAAAACAGGACAAATATAAACTTGCTAAGTCAAGTCCCCAGAATGTTAACAATGGTGTAGGAGTCAGAGTCCATCCAGTCAGCAAAACAAAACTCATGCTATGTAATTCAGTAAAAAGGTATTAAATTGGAATCTATTTATAAATTCAAAAATTAAAAGATCAAATAGAATATAGTGAGGCAACCCAAAAGGAAGATGGCGTTATCAAAATTTAAAACCACAGAATGGGCTGGGATGGTAGGAACTGGGACTACAGAAAGGCTCTACCCAGCAGAAGCTGGAGCCAGGGAAGGGACTTGGCCTCTGCTGGTTACACTCCCCACTCAGGGGGAGAAAAACCTGGTTGCTGCCTTCTTCTCACTTTCGAGAATCTCCCACCAGGCATCTCATTGGCCAACTCTATCCAGCATCTAATTAATGAAAGAAACTAGGACACCTTGTTTGCTGGGTTAGTCCCCTGTGGGAAGGAACAGAGTAGAAAGGTGCAGAAAAAAGATCTGTTAGTAAGCAGGCAAGTGACAAGCATACAGTGTTACCTATTTATAGGAGAAGCTTATGGGTTTATTTTTATATTCTCTTTGTCGTTCTCAGAGAGAAATTAATAACATACATATTTTTCTTATTAAACAAAATGTTTGAGGAGATAAAATTAACAAGCATTCTTAAGGAAAGGAAATACAAAATTATTCCATTTAGAGAAAGAGCTATAGGTATAAAATCAAATGATGTGTTCAAATAATCAAAATAATGTGTTGTGTTGAATAAGCAACATGTAATCGTAACACAATTTTACTTTATCTCCTGCCATTCCTTTAGGTTTTATTCAACTGGGACAATATTATACCAGATAAGAACTGAGATAAATTTCATGGCTTTTCTTCTCATCCTTGGCTAACTGAGAGTTCTACATTGACTTTAAATTTAAAAGTAATCCTCAATTCATTGATTAGAATACTCAATTCCATGTAGTAATTACAACTTCAAATTTGGCCACCATTAATTCTACACTCTCACAGCTCAGACCTGCCTGGGGCCTCATCCTTATGCTTAATACCTTCTCTCAGTTCACTTCTACCCTCCGCTTTTGAAGAAGCCATTTTCCATGCCTCAGAAAGACAGAAGAAGTTGATAGAAGATGGTCAGTGGATGTGGCCAGCTTTGACTTAGCTGGGTGCCTTCCCACCTCTAAGCCTTGCAGATCCTTAAAGCTCTTTCCTCTCTGTTGTCAACTATTCAGTTTCTCTAATGGCTCCATAATTCCTCCCCTTCTCCTGACCCAGGCAAATACTTTTCTACATCCAGGTTATGTGCAACTCTTTCCTCAACTTCTGGGCACGTGAAGGCAATACTTTAGCCTCTTTCTCCTGGGGATTTCTGATTTTCCAGCACCTATTAGACAGTACTCAAGATGACTTGAAGCAAACTCTGTCTTTCAATAATAAATGTTAGGTTCATGAGAAACCTGAACATGTATGGCAATATTAAAGCAGAAAATTTTGCACAATTTCTAATTTGAGAATCAGGAAACACAGGAAGATCTCAAGAGGAGAACAAAAGTATTTTGCATTGGTCCCACCATTGCAAAGAATGGATGATCACTATTTTTGTATTCCTTGGATCACTTGGTTCCAATTCATAATCTTTGGAGAGAGATTCTTATTAGGTAAACTTAGGTCTTCTGCCTGCTCTTTGGCTTTATCTGGTTAGAAAGAGAAAAAAGTCAGGTAAAAGAATACATTAGAAACCCTTCTGCTCAGACAAGCACTTAAACTTACTAATCCCACAAAAATTGCCTACAGTGGGGACCTTGATCACATAGTGGTGGAATATCTAAAGAGAAAGCCCAAATATATAAGAACTTGTTAATGTCCTGCTCAAGTTTTGTTTGCTAATATTGCATTAGGTAAAGCATGTCACTAGGCCAAGCCCAGAGGAAAGGAATTGAGAAGTAGACTCAGCCTCTTGAAACAAGCTGCAAAACTCAAGTCGAGGGTGGGGTGCGATTGGGGGAGGAGAATGGCATGAATACAGGAAGAAGAAGGATGTGTGGCCTCTTTTGCAATTTATCATATGTATGTCAATAAAATGTTTTATGGTCCACATTCATTCTTTCACTAGATGTTTTCCAACATTTATTTTTATATCAGGCACTATTCTGAGCACTGAAGATTTAATTATACATATGGAAAACTCACATTTTTAAGAACCATTCACTCTGAGGGAATAAAGACAGGCAAAATGGGGCAACTAGAATATTGTATACTATGTGCTATGTTAAGAATATGCACAGTGTTGTACGACAATAATGAAGGAGTAGTGAATCCAGCCTTTTGTTAGAGAAGCAGGAAAAAGTAATTCACTCTGGAGAAGACAACCTAAAGATATAGGTTAGAAGACTACCAGGATGCTCATTATTATTCTACTGAAATTGCTAGTCAGTTTATAAGGCAAAAAACAGAAAGAATGGTATGTAGCCTGGAAATGGAAAGGTGGGGTCATTATGGCTTGCAGATGATAAAAGTGTGCATGTAGAAAATCCAAAATGATGTATCAGTAAGTTATTAAAATTTAAATTGGACACATTTACTGGGCATAATTTCATTACAGAGAGTTCAGTTAAGTTTTTTACTAGCAATAATTAATTAGAGTGTAATATTTTTTAAAAATCACTTACAATCATACCATAAAATAATAAACACCTAGAAATAATCTTATGGTAGATGTCATATCATCTATCATCTATCTTATGATAGATGATAAGACTTCAACACTGAAAACTTCAAAACATTGTTAAGAGAAATTAAAGATCTAAATAAATGAAGAGATTGTACTATGTTCATGGATTGGAAAACTCAATATTGGTCAAATGTCAATTCTTTCAAAATTGACCTATAGATTCCAAGTAATCCCAATCACATTCCCAGCAGGTGTTTTTTGTTTGTTTGTGTTTTGTGGAAATTGACAAACTGATGGAAATGAAAGTACCTAGAATAGCCAAGGCAATATTCCAAAAGACATCTCATTAACAATCATTGAATTTGTTAGTACTATGTGTGTATATATTGGGATAGTTTATTCTGGGATCCATTACAACACTGCTTATAATTAAATAATAAATTTTGTAGTACTAATTGCAGCATTTTAGAACAGTAAATTTTATTCTTAGGTAGGAATCTACATAATAAACAACTTTGTGCAATAAAAAGTTACAACGTATTCCTAAAAGAATGGTATGTTTAGTTCAATCAATCCAATACATCATCTTTGATTGATGTACATCTATCATTTGTCAAATGTATTGAAGGCTTTCTATTATCTACTTGACAAAAACTGAACTCCTCAGCACATCATGAGTTAACTTCACCCACATTTCCTACACATCCCACTTATAGTTGGCCGTTTGTCCCGTCTCTTCTCTCCTCTCTTCCTTAAAAGCCCTTGAAAGCATGAAAAATTCTTGCTAATCTTTGAGGGCTCAGCTAAAATTCTCCTTTCCAAATTTTACTCCATCCATCTCACTAGCTTACTTTGGTAAACTCTGGTAATATTTCCTCTGTTCTTCAAATATGCTTTGCGTTTGGTTATGGACTGATTATATTTCAATTGCTTTACACATGTCCACTTCTTCTCTGCATTATGAGACACTTGAATGGAAATACTAAGCCTTTACAGTGCCCATTACCGAAGTTCAATAAATAGGTAAAACAAACCAATGTATTAATGAAATATTTTTATTTGGAATACTCTGATTAATTCCTTAAGACAAGGAGATAAAAGCACATAATCTGATAATTTTTGAAGTTTACCCCAAATAGTTGATAAGTGAAAGTTTTTATTCTATAACCAGAAACTGGTATTTACTCTTAGCTGAATAAGCAAATGATTTTTTAAAAATCAATATTATTCCCCTTCTAAAGATTGAATTGTGATTTGTACAATATAAAGTAGTATCAATGGCCAAAATGGGACTTGAATTTAAATTATGAATGTTCCTTTAGATATTAGACTTGTTACATCAGATGCCTTCTATTAAGTTTTCGAATTACCATGCAGCCTCTGTCACAAAGAAAGAAGTTATAGACATAAATCAAAATATAACATTATTTCAATTAGACATTGTATATATAGTACTTTATACTATGTTTAGACTAAAGCATATTCTAAAAAACCCATTTTTCTTCTATTTGTCATCTTATTTTTCATTCATGAGTGACAACAAAATGTAAGGTCCATTATGTTAATATACATCAGATAAAACAAATGTAAATATTGTCAAAACAATACAAAACTTTCAAAGTGCATTGTTCTCCTTTATTAAGTTACAATATAAAAGGAAATAAGGTGAAACTTTACATTTGTAGTTTTAATGTTTATGCCTTAGGCTTTTGTTGTAATATACCTTCATTTAATGGAATACTTTTTCTTTACTCAGTACAATTTGTTTTGGGAGTTGAATTTAGTTATAGAATTTTATTTTGAAAGATGAGATAAAATTATAGAACTTTAATTCTTGCTTCATATGTACTATATGCTTGAGGTACGGAATGGAGGAAACTTTCTACTTGCAAACTATATCTGCTCATTTCTGTAAAAATCTACTGAATTTGGTGTTAAGTTTTAAATTACTAATACATGTAAGTTTTTATTATTTAAAATCTGTTTTTAGAATATTCAATATTGTAAATCTCCTTCAATTTCTCTAAAGATTTTATATTTATATTTAAAAATTTGGAAGGTAGGGTTTATATATTAACTATTAGAAATAATAGGGATTGGATTTGAGATGTTATTAAAGTATAATAGACTGAGAGATATGGCATATCTGGCAAAACCATTCCTCCTATTAGCAAGGGAATAATTACAAAAGAAAATGATAACCTCTAATTGTTAGCTCTGTCTGACTTCTGCTGGGAAACCAGTGCTAAGATAAACTGAAGGAGACTGGAAGTTTGTCCCTTTATAATGATAAAAGCACAAAAAGCAAATCTAAACCAGAGTCTTATTATAATGAGGACTTTCTTCATCTAAAAAAAAAAAATAAGTGACAGAGATAGCTATTGGATTTCAGAACTGTTATATTTCAAACTTTAAAAACACCTAATAAGTTATATTTAAATTATAAAGTAAAGCTTCTCTTCCAAATACTGACTTAGGTGAGAAGGTTCCAGATTGCTGTTTAAAAATATTTGCCTGAATATAGCTCTGGTGCAAGAAGTTTAATCCCAACTAATGAAAATCTAAATTGGCAATAAATTTCAGAAAAATTGTATCACTTTCACATTAGTTTTCAATTACTAGGGGCATTCTTATGTACTGTCAAAGAAATTGTATCAGGAAAAGGCAATTTACACATTTGGTAGAAATCTGGGTGGGTTTGCAGAATGATCAGTTTTAATGTTCCTCATTACCTTGTCATATTTCTCTATCAGTGTATATTGTGTCTCCTGATTTTACCAGTAGTCCATTAATGGCCATAAAGTAACCAAAGAGTAAGTAAAAATTTTTTAAAAAACCTTAAAACTATTTAATGTAACTATGACGGTGATTAGTAAATGTAAACTAAGTTGATAGCCTAACTGATTGTGCCAGAAGTATGTCCATCTGATCTTTGCAAACCTGGAATTGTCACTCAGTGTGAGTTTATGGGTTAATTTTATTTAAAGAAAAAAATTAAATAGTTATTATTAAATAATTATTATATATTAATAATATGTTACATAAAAATTAACAGGAGGCCAGATGAAAGATTCCTTCTTAGCTTGATGTTGGCTAAAATACAAACATTAAGGGTAACTGAGAGCAAGTGAGTGCGAGAAAATCTTTGTATGTACAATTTACAAAGGAAATGACAAAAATGTGTTCCCTTGTTTGTAGCCATTTCTACAAGATCTGAGTTACAAAAATAGATCAGAATGATGAGAGGGAAAGAATTTGGGGAAGACTTTTTAGAGAGAGCTGAGAGATGTGGATTCCTAAAAAGAGGAAGGGGTTCTATCTCTTTCTCTTCAGGGTGGCAATGCAGTGGGACCCCTCATAGTTCTGAATTATGTTTCTCAAAGTTGTGAGACAGACAAGAATCTGATTTACACAGAAATGTAAAGCCCAAGAGGTAGGTTAACCCACTACTTTGAAAGTGAAGAAAGCAGCTCTTTTGGGATCAGTCTGGAGATGGCTATTTTATTGGTCTGCTTTGTAATCCCTGACTCAGCCTCTATTAAGGAAAATGATGTGCAAATCTTTCCTATATACAAGGTGCGGGATGTGAATGTGAGAGGGCAAGCTTAATAAGGTCACCTGGAGGGGTGAGGAACTCCAGCAGCAAGATGCAAGAAGTGAACACCAGACCCCGAAAAGCTAAAGGAGGAGTTGAAAGTGACTACTCAAAAGGGATTCAATCACCCAAATCAAAGGAGCTGTAAGATGGAGGTCCCCAGCAAAGGAATTGCTAAAGAACTCTCAAGAGAAAAGGGTCAGTAGGCACGGGGGTATAAAGGCAGCTTATACTAAAACCAGTTTAAGTTAAGATCTTTCCTCCTGTTTACCTCTTCTCGTCTTCCCTTACACTCTTTCTACCACGTCTCTTACCATGCCTCTCACCCCTATGCCCAGCCTTAGTCAGAAATTGGGGAGATTTGTCAAATAACTAAAAGTAGATCTACCATTAGATCTAGCAACTCCACTTATGGATATTTACTCAGAGTAAAAGAAGTCATTATATCAAAAAGATACCTGCACTCCTATGTTTATCACAGCACAATTTGCAGTAGCAAACATATGGAATCAACCGAAGTGTTCATCAACCAAGGACTGGATAAAGAGAATGGATTACTACTCAGCCATAAAAAAGAATTAAATAATGTCTTTTGCAGCAACTTGGATGGAACTGAAGGGCATTATCCTAAGTGAAGTAATTCAGAAATGGAAAATCAAATACTGAATGTTCTCATTTATATAAGTGGGAGCTAAGTTATGGGTATGCATAGTCATACAGAGCGTAATAATAGATATTGGAGACTCAAAGGGGAGAAGATGAAAGGGGAGGTGAGGGATGAATATTACCTATTGGATATAATGTACCCTATTCAGGTGAGTGGATACACTAAAAGCCCAGACTTCATCATTATACAATATATCCATGTAACAAAATTCCACTAGTACCCCTTAAATCTATTGAAATTAAAAAAAAAGAAAAAAATAAAGTGGCTGAAGCTTTATGTATTAACCAAGAATGGGCAAAAAAAGCCGTGGCTTGCTGGTGTTTTAATCTAATGACCACAAAGGGTAAATCTCAGTTTAATAAATTTTAAAGCAAGAGTTTAAGACAAAGACTTAATTTATATGTTGCTTATATCCTCAATTAAGCTTGTTCATAATACTGTTAATATATTATATGATTTATTTGATTTTTTAATATGAATACATACACAAAAATAAGAAAAAGAATCTCCAGATGTCAGAAAGGAAGAGGGAAACCATAGCTACGGAGACTGCAATCATGTGAATTTCTAGTTACACTACATCAGGTGCATATGTGTACAGGGGATGGATTTTTTGGTATCCTTATGAACTGGAGGTGAGGCAACTGGCCATGTGTGCATGCACAGGTGCCTGTGCTTGGAGCAGGGTCCTGAAAATGGGCTCCCTAAAGCTAGAATCAAAAAATGAGAAGTTCATTTGCCCCACTGCCCCATAGATACAGCCCCAAAATAGGCCACACACCTTCAGGAGTGATGGTAATAGAATTAACGCCCCAATCAGAGCCCTCAGCCTGCATTTTGTAAAAGTATGGTCTGTTTCACAAAATTGTCATAAAAATTAAATAAATCAATACTTTTAAGGAGTTTGGAAAGATGCTTGACACATAAATATGTCTTAAAAATTTAGCTGTTTTTATTTTTATGCAATAAACTGCTGGATTAATTTCAAATAGATCAAACATTTCTTCTGATAATAATTATCAAATTTTAATTTTTCATATGCCAAAATTGGCTTATCTACAAATATTTATAAATATTTCTCTCTCATATAACATTCAGTGAAATGTGAAAACATACAGAATATTTATCATACATCTTAAAAAATAGGTAGTGCCTCAGAAACAAATCTAATTTTTACTTCAATAATAATGCCTCAGATATCAATCCAGAAAGCTTTATTTAATTTTAATTTAAATTACATTATTGTGGATGGTTTTATTATCTCTGTTCTTTAATATATGTTTCTATGTCTTCTGTCTGGTCATAGCATAGAGCAGTTTACACTGAACTTTGAATATTATTATAATTGGTATCATTGTTTTTTCTTATCTAATTTTTTAATGTTTTATAAAAATGTCTTTAGTACATTTTTGTTATTCTTTAAGTGCAGGTCATTGGATGGGAAAATATATTTTGGTTAGATTTGCCTAAAACTTTTTTTTCTTGATTGACACACAGTGATATATATTAAACTATTATCTTTTATGTCATTATAGCACAATCTTCCTGCAGTAGAGACTTAAAATATCATCAGGTTCTTAAATATTGAAGAAATACTAATAAGATAATTTTTCTTTGGATACTGAAGGTGAATATTTTAGACTTCATTACCTGTATTAGTTTAAGTACTGGCCCATACAATTAGGACAAAGACTCTTAACTTCCTGAATTGGAAATGAGGAACACCATTTACACTTGATTTTAAAATGTATGCCAAAAATAATTAGCTTCTGTAACAGGGAATGACTCTGAATTTATTGTAAGCCATGACTATTGCATAGGAAAGTACTGCAAAAGCAACAGGAATTCTAATGTTTCAAGGATATTAAGCTTTGATTCAGCCCTCAGAAATGAGGTCAGGATTTAGTTCAGACCATACCATGATCTGGAGATTTAATCTGGTCTTAGATATTCCATAGTATGGAAGTCAAACAGAAAATTTAAACAGTAATACCATCACCTTTCAGATGTGGGAGCAACTATGTACATCAAAGTTTGAATGAAATGGAAGAATGGTTTCCTTTTTATGAAGTACTTGATCTCTGGTCATTTTTATTCTTCACTATCTCTGTTTTGTTCTTCACTGATGGTCATACCTGACTACTTTCAACTAAGGTCTTTAATTTTGAAATTGGGAGGATTTCCATCACCATATATTACTCAGATTTACATTCATTGCCTGTTTCTGATACTGATCTACTTCATTATTTTATGTGTGTATGTATTTGTTTTCTAAAAAATACTTCAGGTTCCTTTGGGAAAACTTATTCACATAAGTATTTGCCACAAAAAACTCATAGAGTACCTTATAATATGGTAGGAATTTACACATGCTACATAAATAACAATAAATTCACATAGCATTATATCTGGGGAAGAAAATTTTTCAAACACATGTTATGTGCTCTGCTGTTTGTAGATAGGTGCCTTGAGGAGATGGGTCCAATACTGGGGGCCTCGTAAGAGATCCAAGATTATTCTGTCATCACCTAGGGTGTCCAGGTTCCTGAAGAGCAGCCACTCAGTACCTGGGAGGATCAACCCTTTAGATATATTCTCTAGTTCATTTGGATCTGAGTGTTAGCAGCAGAAATTCTTTATGATTTATGAAATTACAATTATCTACTAAAGTATTGATTTTTATCTTATGCCTTTTATATTGTAAAGTTTTTTGTTTCTTTTTTTTTTTTTTTTTGCTTACATGTGTTCCTTAACTAATTCAAAACTAGGGAAAGTTTAAATTTATTCAGTACATTTAATAAAACAAAGATATTCACCCTTGCATCCCTATCCAAAAACATACACAAATATTTAGCAAACGGTGTAATCTATTGATATTCTCACAAAAGACTGTTATTGAGAAACCACTTCAGCAGCATTTTAAATGCTGAGCTTAGATACTCCTCTTTTACTAAAGTGTAAGTAATAGGGAAAGTATATAGAAGGCAGTAATGCTAGACAGACTTTCAGAAATGCCAGGTTAAGGGTCCATAAATGTTCTCATAATGTTGAGAGACACAGGCACATCGTTTGGTGAGGTGATCAGGGAAAACTGCATGAATGTTGTGACATGTGTAAAGACTTTTGAATGACAGTAAGGATTTCTTAGAATTTGGTACAGAAGTTGAGCTATACAAATGGATTTCAGCCCAAAGTAAGAACCTGAGTGAATGTTTGGAGGTGAAAATGTGACAATGTGTAAAATAAAGAGCAAAAATTGCAAGTCGACTGGAGAATAGAATTTATACATTGTAGAAAATATTAAAATTCTTCTTAATATAGTAGTGCTATGGGAGGTCATTTACATTTCTTTTTAACCTAGAACTGATGTAATATCATCTGTACCTTTAAAATATGTCAGTAGCATATAAGGCATGCTTATTTTTATTTGAAATATATTTTACATCACCAATATCCTGTATATACATGCATACATGTAACACAACATTTGCATAAAATTGCTTATCCATACTTATAAGGGATATGTTTTTACCTGTGTTGGTATTCTGTTCTCCTTTTTTTTGTTCCATTCCATTTAATTTTTAAATGATGTTTGTGATTATGAATTGAGTCATACTCAGCAGTTTGAAAACCACTGGAATTGTGTGTATAAATATTAAAATGAGTTACTTTATAGATGGGGGGGCTAGATAAGAAATAACTGCATTAGTTCCAAAAAATTAAACTGATCTACATATGAGTGGTAAAATCAAATAATATATCCATGTGAGAGAAATCAGGCGATAGTATTTATGGGTTTTGCATCTGAAAAGATGTGAGGATAAGGAAGTTAAAGATAGAGAAAATAATCCCTAAATTTCAAGAAATTTTCAAAATAATCCCAAAATTTCAAAGCCAATTAAGGGAGAAGAGCTAATTGTATGAGAGGATAAATGTGGGAGCTATATGATCATGTAAGTGCTTAGACATTGAATCTACTTTTGGATTCTTGATCTAAAATATTTACTGGTCTGCCAGATAAAATTCAAAAGATAAAAATGCGAGGAGAGAAGCAAAACGTTAGACAAAGGGAATAATAACCCTAAATGAAACTCCTAAGTTTCAGTGGCTTACCACATTAAAGCCTCTGGTGAGGCTCCTCCGCTCTGGAGAATAGTGATTTAGGGACTAAGATTTCTTTCATTGTGTGGTTCCTCCATCTTCAACATAGGGTTATATAGTCTTGGAGGTGACTATATAACCCTAGCCAAAAGAAAGAAAATGCCCACATGTGGGTATTTTTATGGACCAGGTTTGAGAAAGGAATTAGTCACTTCTATCCACATTCTTTTGACCAGAACAGCAAGGCAGGAGTCTGAAAAGCCTCACCTAGATGTGTGCCCAAAAGAAAGAGGAAACTGAATTTGGTGAGTACATACTACATGGTGTCTTCCATACTGTATTAGTTTGGTAGGGCTGCCATAACAACATACCACATGCAGAGTGGCTTAAACAACAGTATTTCATTGTCCCACAGCTCTGGAGGTTAGAAGTCCAAGCTCAAGGTCTCAGCAGGGTTGGTTCTTTCCAAGGACTGTGAGGAAGAATCTTTCCCATGCCTCTCATCCAGCTTCTATATGTTTGCTGGCAATCTTTGGTTTCCTTGACTTGTAGAGCCATCATTCTAATTTCTGCCTTTATTTTCACATGGTGTTCTCCCTATATCTGTGTACATTTCTGTTTTTTATAAGGACACTATCTTATTCTATTAGGGCCACACCCTACTCCAGTATGACCTCATCTGAACTAATTACATCTGCAACAACTCTATTTACAAATAAGATCATGTTCTGAGGCACGGGGAGCTAGGACTCTAACATTTTGGAGGGTAAACAATTTTTGGAGGACTTCAGTTTGGGGGGTAAACAATTCAACTCTTAACACCTAAAAAGAGAAAGTTGAAGGGCTAAACACACAAGACTTGGTATTACCTGAATAAAATATGATGGCTTAATTTCATCAAAGAAGTATTTGGGGTAGAGAAAAAAAGAGAAGAACACTGTGGGTAGAGCTCTTGGGAGTACCCATAGGAGAGGGTGGGAAGGAAAAGAAAAGTGAACAGATTTCCTCAATAGTGTCGGGGTGGGGGTCGGATAAGAGTAATCCGAATAAAAATGATACAGAGTCACAGAATCAGGGAAGGAGAGTGTCGTGTTTAAGGAGAGTACTTCCTAAGGGAGGACGTCACCAGTGCCAATTGATGCAGCTGCTGTGAAACTCTTAGCCAGGTTTGCGTTCAGGGTTTTCTTTGTATGATGAGAACATTCTCATACAGAGAACAATAGCTTGCCCGACTTCTTTTAGTAAACTACTTGCAGAATTGAGATTGGCAATGAAAGCTCACAAGTCTGAAATAAACCAAGTTTCTGGCTCTCTAATCTATATATACCACCTGTCTGTTTTTGCTGGAAGAAACAGTGAGAGAACACACATTTGTCTCTATAAGATTTTAACTTATGAAATGTTTTGGATTGCTTATTCAATCTTTCTGTTATTTTGGGGGGGCAAAAAATTTATTTGGATCTATGTCATGGCAAATCTGGATCTACAAATTAATGTATTATGGTCCTGGTGTAACATCAGTATCTAGGGAAGTAGCATGGCACATGGAAAGCCTGCCAAACCGGACTTAATGTATTCTAGGCTCTAATTCTTACCTCAACTGTGTGACCTTAAACAGTCACACAAGCACTGTGAATTTTGATCTCTTTACGTATTAAATTAGTTACATTAGAATGAGATCTAGGATCATCCTTGGTATTATCTCCCCTCCTTATGTTTCATACCTGGATTAAACAAACATGAACTGAAAGCCAACATGGTATAAGAGTCACTATTCTAGGCATTCTCACATGCATTAATTATTTAATAATCTTTTAAATTTCATTGATTTAATAGTAGGAGATTATTATCTACAATGTATATTCATGGAACAAAACTTAAAATTGATAGACTGGTATAAAATTTAATCAAAATATTTTTCTGTGTCATCCGACCATGTGCAATGAAAGCAGAGTGCATCACAAACACAGAGAGAAACAAACCTTTTTAAGCCAGTGTTCAGTAAGAGGCAAGATTTGTATAGCTTTTTTCTAGTTTGGCACTAGAACTCTGCAGACATTGCCCACCAGGTTCAGGTTTCTTTATATAGCAACACCTGGAGGGATTCACTGCCTTAGGACTTTAACCAAATGTCCAAACAATCTATGAAGGATAATTGAACTTATATGCTTAAATGAGAACTCTCTATATATTTACTATATATATCTTAAATTATATATTAATTTAAGAATATGTGTGTATGTTTGTTTATACTGTGTGTAAATGTGTGCATATTATTTCATGTATATATATAAACCTCTGTATATGCTGTGAAGTGGGTTTTCATATAAAGATTTATTACAAAATGATAACATTAACCAAATATCCTTTTTTTTTTTTTTACCCTGGAGAGTTTAATTTACTTTAAGAAAAAAAATAATACACAAGAACAATCTGGATTACAACTTTAGTATTTAGTAACTTCAGATAATTTCTAAATGTATAATGCCATTTGCTCATAAGAAGCATAATCTGATTTGTAGCAGCCGTTGCTATAAAAACAGAGAGAAAAGTTTGTGGGCTGCAAAGCAATAGGCACACGTGCCCTGCTCCCTGGCAGTGCCCCAAGGCAAATGGTGGGCCCAACAGAAGTGGCTTCATGGGGCATGCTGGGTGTTACATGCTGGGAGTTCTAGACACAACAAGTATTTCCATGTCTTAAGGATGGCACAAAAGCAGACTCCTAAACCGAAGGAACCATGAGGACTTTCACATTCAGTATCTTGGGTATAGCTGGTGTGGACTGAGGACCAGTGCCTGGAAGGGCTGCTCCAGTGCCTTGACATTAAATCAAATTCCTGGACCTTTGTACAACTCTTGGGCATAGAGCCTCAAGGATAACATGCACGATGAATTTAGGTCTTGGATTTATGATGAGAGGTAAAAATTACACATTTTTTTGGCCAGTTTACAGTTTTCTCCCAGTTTGAATTGGGAGAAATTGCTTTGTCAGGGACTCAGGGAATAATCTAAGTTCTTTTTGTGCTAAATCCCTCCTTTTACAGCTCATGCAGATTCTCTTCTGTTTTATCTGATGGCATTGTTATTTAATTATGTTTCAGCAAGAATAATTTATTTTTATGTTCCTCCCTACTGTTTTTAGAAAGTTTGTACTATTTATACCCACATATGCTCATACTTCACTTTAAACACTGAGCTGTTGTCAGTTGATTTCCCAGGCGTCTTGATTCCTCCAATACTCTCTGTAAAGGGAGGATGCCTGGATTAGCTTGTTCACAATGGGACTCTGTGGTTCTTTCTACAACTTGAGTAGAGGGGACAAAATTCAGTCACACTCCAGTATGATGTGTGAAGAAAACACTGATTCTTTATTCACTGTAACTGATCTAATTTTCTTCCTACCTCCATCCCTACCCCCTGATTTATCTAGGGGGAAAACTAACCTTAAACTTGCCAGGGTATGGTATTACTGGCCCTTTCAGTTTAAGTAACTTTTGAGTTATTTGGGCTTGGTCTTTTGATTTCCTTCCTGTCTGCAAAACTGGGCTTCTCTCAAACATGTTGCCTGTGTAAAAGAACTGTCAAACAGAAATGCACCAGACACTTGTTAAAAATGGCTAGGAGAATTTATTCATGACTATTACATTAAGAGTCAAAACCATGGAAAAGAAGAGAGAGACTGAACTCAACTCCACTGAAACAAAAGGTGGGAGAATTTTTAAATGCTGGGTGAGCTGATGAAAAAGTACTGGACGGTGCTAGGGAGGTTAGTCACCGTGATCAGGCCATCTGTATGGGCTAATGGGCCCTTCTGGAAGTTAGGCTCCCTCCCTCCCTTGGTGATTAGGAGGCAGGGGACCTATCTTTCTTAATGTTCTTAATGATTACATATCAAAGGGATGGCTCCCAGGTCCCCAGAAAGACATTTCTAGTCGTGGAAGATTTATATTTCAAAAGGGCAGAGAAAAAAATTTACAGTTGCAAGTTTTCTAAAGCAAATGCTCTAAGAAAAGGGAGGTCAGGGGCCTATAGTCAGGATGAAAGCTGTCTAATGTTTAGTCAAGCCGCAGGGAACATTAAAACCCTCTTGGTCACCTGGTTTACGTGTCTGGTGATTATGCAACTTCACAGTGGTGAACGGGAGGAGAACCTTAGTTCCATATGTGACCTTTGAATTTTTGTTGGTTTCTGTTGCCTGTAGGACTCTATGGGGTGAGTCCCCTCTGGCTGTCCACACTTCATTCTGATCCTCCTGCAGAAGTCCATCATTGATTATTGATTTTGATATCAAATTTAGTCACACTATGCTCTTTTCATCTTCCTTTCACACGTTTTCTAGTCTACTGAGCGTCTTATTCCCTCTGAACTTCTCACTGCAGTGGCAAAATCTCCTAGTTCCCTTGCATGCTCTACATGATGACGATGGGGAGTGAGGAGGAACACTGTGTCAATGTCTTTTAATTCAGCCACCTGACTCCAAAACCCAGCTGGATATTCCTCTACATGAGGCTTCTCTTTGAGTATTAGAGCTTTCCAGGCTGTGGATGAGAAGACATGCCATAGACCATCTCCCATCACCAGCAGTTCTTAGATATGTCAAAAGTGGACCAGGGTGTTTCCACCTGCCCTCTTTGTTGGGTGTGTCTCATATTTCTCCCCATCTTTGGTTTCCAAACTCTGCAAGTATCAAAGGGGATGGAATCCCAAATTCCTTTTTCTCTTAAAATGCCTTCTTCAAATGTTAGCATTTTTGCTTCCCTCTATTCGATGGAAATATTGCTGAGGAACTTGAAATATCCAAGAGAGAAATGAAAAAAAAAATTGATAGGTGCTTTGAGAATAATGTAACTGTTAATTCTCTTCCCTTCCTTAGTGATCTTCATACTTGGGCAAGGGGACTGTCAACAGAACCTCCTTCCATATTCACTGGTGATTCTTCTTCTGCTAGAGAAATACAGTCATACACTGCTTAGTGACTGGGATGCATTCTGAGAAATGCTTCTTTAGGTAATTATGTCCTCGTATGAACATCACAGAGTGTACTTACACAAACTAGATGGTAGAGCCTACTATACACCTGGGCTGTATGGTATAGCCTATTGTTCTTAGGCTACAAACCTGTACAGAATGTTACTGTACTGAATACTGTAGGCAATTGTAACACAACGGCATTTGCATATCTAAACATATAAAATGTACAGTAAAATATGGTATAAAAGATTTAAAAAGCTGTACACCTGCATATGGCCCTTACCACCACAAATGGAGATTGTAGGACTGGAAAGTTGCTCTGGGTGAGTCAATGAGTGGTGAGTGACTGTGAAGGCCTACGACATTACTGTACACTACCATAGACTTCATAAACACTGTACACTTATACCACACTGAATTTATTTAAAAATATTTTTTCTTTAATAATAAATTAACTTTAGCTTAATGTAACTTTTTTTACCTTATAAACTTTTTAATTTTTAAAATTTTTTGCTCTTGTAATAATACTTACCCTAAAACACAAACACATTGTACAGTTGTACAAAAATATTTTTTCTTTATATCCCTATTCTATAAGCTTTTTTTCTATATTTAAAATTTTTTATTTTTTACTTTTTAAACTTTTTTGTTAAAACTAAGACACAAATACACACATTAGCCTAGGCCTACACGGGGTTAGGATCATTAATATCACTGTCTTCTATCTCCACATCTTGTCCCAGTGAAAGGTCTTCAGAGGAAATAACATGCATGGAGCTGTCATCTCTTATGATAACAATGCCTTCTTCAGGAATACCTCCTGAAGGACCTGTCTGCAGCTTTCTTAAAGATAACCTCTTCTCACAGGTAAAAGAAATATACTCTAAAATAATGTTAAGTGGAGTATAGTAAATACATAAACCATTAACATAGTTGTTTATTATTGTTATCAAGTAACAGGTACTGTACATAATTGTATGTGCTATACTTTTATACGACTGGCAGCACACTATGTTTGTAACATCAGCATCACCACAAGCATTTGAGTAATGTGTTGTGCTGTGACTTTACTATGGCTGCAAATGATATTTTCCTGAAGTTTATTAGAATATCCAGAGTAAAATGTGTGTAGTTAATTACTATTATTAGTGAAAGCATCTGACTTTTAAATTCTACATATATGTGAACACACAAAACCAAATGATATCTTGTGTTTCCAATGACATTTTGCTTTCAATGACATTTTGCTATTTGTGAAGATGTATATTTTAGATGCCATTCATGTGCCATTAGATGTCATGTAGAACTAATTATAATTAATAGTAATAGTTAATAACTTACTAAAATATTAATAAAATTTTAATAAAATGATGCAAAGATATTTACAGAGACAAATGGCACAATAAAAATGAAATAATAACTTTGTCTTTTTCTTTCTATTAGGAAAAAAGAGAGCTAATCCAACATTAAACATTTTATAACACTATTCTTTTTCTTTTTTTCTTATCTTTTCATATCCATTCTTTAGAACAGATACGAACCATTGCATTTGAATACATTCAAATTCTAAAAACACTAGATTTGTGCAGATGCCAATGGTTCATCTAGTTTTTTTTTTTTAAGAATTACATATGTAAGAGCTGAAAAGAGTTGCATATATGAAACAAAGAAAAAAATTATTGGAAATGCAAAACACTTTACAAATTTTAGCATGAATTTCTATGTAACATTTGGAAATAACTGGAAAGAATGTCAGTAAAAACACAAGTGACATTTTTTTTTAAATATTGTACAATGTCTTTTTAATAAGAATTTGTCATGGTCAATTTTTAGCTATTTAAAACAAAGATTATTTTAAAACTATTTTAGTAGTCCCACTTTTCTATTAGAATTAATATCCATAAAAATTTGAGACACTTCTTGAGAATTGTATACTGTCTTCATTAAAAATATTTGTTCTGGTCAACTTTTTACTTATTTAAAACAAAAAATGTTTTTAAACATTATTTAAATATTCTCATTTTCTGATCTTTTATTTCAATCATGTGTGTTATTCAAAATAATTTTACCACTTCTTTAGACAGCTCTTTTAAAAAAAGAAAACTGTATTGAGTGCCTACTATATGTCTGACATTTTTCTAGGTATTAATATATAAAAGAAGCAAAGTCCTTGCTTGCTTGGAATAAAAATATAAGTAAACTAGAAAACATGCACAAAATAGCATATGCAATAAAAGGATAGCAAAAGCTGTTTTAGAATGGGTGCCAAAAAATGTCCCTGCTGAGGACATGCCATTTAAGCTAAGAACAATAGGATGATAAGTATCCATCATGGGAAGACATGTGAAATGTGTGTTCCAAGTAGATGAATTAATGCAAAATGACTTAGGAGCAAAGGAGTGTTGAAGGAACAGAATGAAGGTTGGTTTGGCTGAGTCAGGGAGACATTTCTTGTCTAAATGCTGTAGACAGTTCAGCCTGATTGATTTACTATTAACTATTCACTATGGGGTGTTGGGGAGAGTTTGAGGGATACCATTGGGGCTGTGGGATCTAATAAGCAAGGGTATTTCAGCCTCAAAAGCATAGAGTTAGAAAATATTACCAGCTTTCAAAAAGATGAGAGGACTTCATGGGGTAGATATATGAGAGATAAAGGCCAAGGACACGATGCTGCACATATTATTCCTCCTGCCCTTTTTGGATGATGGTCTCCTCATCTCTTGTCAAGCCAAGTCGCTGTGTTGGAAGAACTTGAACCTGGAGGGTAAGCATGAGGAGTTGCTGTGGAGAAAGGGCTGTTTTCCATGTTACATGTGTTAATCAAAATTATTTTATAGTGAAACTGACAAATGTTCTTTCAATAAATACCTACTCAGATTTATTTAGACAGATTAGTATTTTTTTTTCTTCTAAATTACCCAAAATTCCTGCAATGCTGCAGGTCTTACAAAGGGAATCCTGGCAACAGTATCACCACTCAGTCCACTTGTGTTTTAAGGAATGCATCAATCAATAAGTAGTAATCAAGTATCTACTCTACACAAGACATTTTATTAGAAGCAAAATAGAATGACAAAGTCCCTACTCTGCAAAAACTTATCTTCTTTTTGGGGAGAAATGATACAGCCCAAGAGAAATATAATTAACACTATGAGTCAATTCAACATCATTATAATTATCATCTACTTCATAATAACAGCAAAAATACATTTATTGAGCACTTATGATGTTCAGAAATGCTTCTCAGTGCTTCTAAGCACAGACCATGTCATCTAATCTTCACAATAATTCTATGAGGTATGTTGATGTCATTCTATCCATTTTATAAATGAGGAAATAGGGAGACAGAAAGATTAAGGAAATTGCAGAACCGACAAAAATTAATACAATGGGAATTTAGAGAGGAGAGGGCCCTTTCGGCCTGGGAAGAGGCAGAAGAAGCTTTGATCTGGAGTTTGAAGTACTGGTGGATTGGGATGGAAAAGGAGAGGAGAGGGGAAAGGTACATTCTAGGCTGAAGGAGTAGCTTGGGAAAAGTTTTGGAGATCAGAGATCAGATTTCAGGCATATCAGAAAGGAAGAAGCATGGAGGCCAGTACCTTAAGAGATACTGAGTATTCATCTTTGCAATTTTTTTTTTTTTGGTATGAGGTGGTGTTGGAGAGAGTTAGGATTTTATTACTGTGGTTTAAAGGTGGATGGCAAGGACAGGAATTAGTTTGGAGCTACTGGGTCTGGAAATGAGGTAGCAGATGTGACGGGAGCTTTGCAGGGAATAATCAATAGGCTTTCAAAACTAATTAGGTGTGAGAGCTGTGCTGGGTTTGGTTGTGGAAGATTGAATTGCTTAAGGAGTGGCCACAGGATGGAGCTCTCCATTAACTAGCGTGGAATGACAGCAGCCCAGGTCTTTTAGTAAGAGGGATTAGAAATAAAACACAGGAAAGAATTTCACAGAGCCTTATGAAAATAAGATCCTTTAACTGTAATAAATAAGAAATAATAAAAATATGATTTGAAACAAATAAACATTTTTATATATTTACCTCCAAAACACAACTCCTGAAACAAATCAAAAACTAGTATGTGAGTGGAAATATATTTATACTTGGACTAATGGTCATCAAACTGTATATAAATCAAACTATATATATAAAGGAGCTATATATCCTTTGATGTGAAAATTTTTATCTAGGAGTTTATCATATATTAAAATATCAGTGATAATCACAACTCTGTGTGTGTATAAATGAATATATATATGTATGTATGTTTTGTACAATATTACTTTAATGTAAAGGGAAAAAAAAACCCCAAAATACTGCCTAAATGCCCAATAATAGAAAATTGGTTGGTTTAATTAAACAAATTATTATATAGTAATTAAAATCATGTTTTCAAGAATATTTAATGGCTCACTCCATTTCTATGAGCTATTATTTAATGGTGAAAGAGGAGTTTATTAAGCATTGTGTAAAGTATGACCCATGTTTAAAATTTATATTTTATATAACATGCCTATGCATTACATATATATGTATATATCAATATGATTTTAAAGCTGTAAAACAAATTATTTAAATGGATTGCCCCTACATTTCTGGGTTATGGGTTAGATTCTAGTTTTAGTTTCTTTTAAAATTTAATTTTTAAATATTGTGCCATAATGACTCTCTAAGAAAGCATGTTTTAAAAACAAAATTTTCTTATGTATGAATTGTAAATTACAATACTTCTATACTTCAGTTTAAAAATTTGGTCACAAATAATACTGAAGTCCAGATCTATTATATTAATGAAGTTGAAGCCTCCCATAGGAATTCACATACTCATGGCCTACTTACCTGCAGGTACAACTACTCTTTGACTACTTTGAACTTCTGGAATAATGTTAGAAAGACAGCTGTGCAGCTGTGCTGCTACAAGCTAGCCTTGACTTGAAGTATTCACCAACTGGACTGCTATGGTTGAATTTATCCAAGCAGGGGTTTTTTTCCTCACCATTTTTGGTAGTAAAACATGAATGTCCTAAGCATCTGCTATCTGCTTAGTTAAGCTATAAAGTTAGCTCAAAACATAGAAACTGTTTGTGACCTGCTATTTATTTATTTATTTTTAGTGAACGGAGGTTGTGCGCCTATGAGGCACAATTCCAGATTTGAGAAGATGCTAGAAATAATCTAATATTAAATTTCAAGCTTACTTTATATTTAAGGGTTGTAGCCCTCATAATACTATATCTTGGTTCACTTTCTAGTAGCTACCTTTTACATATTAGCTGTGCTAGGCACTTTACATCTATTATGTCATTTAATCTTCTCCACATTTATTCCAGGCAAATATAGTTAACCCATTTGGTAAAAGAATTATAGCTCAGAACTGACAAATAATTTGCTCAAAATCACTGCTAGGTTAAAAGAGAGGGGCTGTGGATTCTTGCCTGTCTACCTCCAAGCCTCTTTGCTCTCTGCCAGTCTTCCTTGTAAGCCCTCGGGACACTCTTCCCCATGTAATCTTCACTAATTCCACTTTCTCCTCCTTGTTATAAGCATCCCCTGAAATCTTTTCTTCTGTCTTTTTTTTTTACACTCTTTTTGTTGAACTCAGCCATTACTTTGGTTCAGTATTACTTTGATAATTGCTTTTATGACACTAACTCCCACAAGTTATACTATTGCTCCAGCTTCTACACTTAACTCAAACTCTAACCAATTACATCTCTTTTAAGTCAATTACATCTTTCCAATCCAAACATCATGGTGGACAGTCGCTAAGGTGGCCCTGATGATTTCTGCCTCCTGGTGTTCACACCATTGTGTAATCTTCTCCTTTTGAGTGTGGGTATGATCTTGTGTATTCCAGGAATTCAGGTGTTATTTGTGGGTGCCACAGCTTCCCCAAGGCACATAACTTTTATTTCTCACTCCACAAATTATTTATGCCAGAGGTTTTTTAGGTGGTGCAACAAGGGGTTTGAGGGTTTGGGAAAACCTCTCTATTGGCTCACTACTAGAGTGTGGAACCTCACTGTGAATTGGCTTGTAGCTGTTGCCATAACCTGAGTGCCTCCCCCATGTGGTAACTGTTGGAAAAATGAGGTCATGCGCTATGAGGAATCAGCTGGTACTCACTTTGTGTCCTTGAGCCTATTACAGGAAACAATACCTGTAATGGATATGCCACTTTTAGTATTTTTCCTAATCTTGTCTTTTGCAGGAATAAACAAACAACAGAAGATGTTGTAAGATTTGTTGTTTTTTTCAAATGTGAAGATTTATTTTTTCAAATGTGGGGAGTTTTATGGAAATAACTGAATGAGAAATGCTATGATTAGCTGGTTGGATGGATAGTCTCTCCCTAGCCAAAATCAGAGAAGTGCTCAGGAACACCTCTAGGTAAAAATAGAAAGTCTATGACCTGAGAAAAGACTTCAAAGCAGTCCCATTGTTAGCAAGATGAGGGTGACCTCCTCATAGAGGTAGAGCAAGATGAGGCATAAAGCAAGAACAATACAGAGACATTAGGGCCCTCAGAATGGTTACATTTTACCTCTTAAGATTTCAGGCTTTTATTTACAGAAGACATTTAGACATTGTAAGATTCTCAACTCAGTCTACATAGATTGCATTTGATTACTCTGTTTCTGATAATTAAACTACCTTCCTCATCTTGAGGTTGTGGCTGCTTATACTTGCCAGACTTTATTCCACACCTTGTCCAAAATTCCTTAGAATGTCTTAGATCGTAGGCAGACTAGGCTGATTCCAAAACTCATTTTCTTTCCATTAAACTGAAAATACAATTGATTCTCTCAAGATGCAATTGAATTCAAGGAGGAAAAAATAAGATATTTTTCACAATACATTTGGATAAGGCATAATGCAAGCTGTAAGGAAAAAACAAAACCAAGCAAACAAAAAGAAACTGAGAAAGAAAGGCCGAGGGAGTCAATGATAAAGAGTGTAGAAGAAGAGATCGGATCTAAATTGTAGGAGGACCATAGACAGAGTAACTGAGATTTAAATAATACATACTATTTGAACATAAAGATTAGAGAGGAAGCACGGCAGAGAGGAAGAACGGGAACATACTCTATAGACACAGGTTACGTGTTATTAGAAGGCATAGAGGTAGGAAAATATAAATAATATTCAGAAAAGAGGCTACATCATGAGAGGTAGTAGATGTGCATGGAAATGGAAAGCTCAGTTTCGGGGTTACGCTCAGTTAAAATTAGTGAGGACAGCCCCTAGCGCAGCTACATTCAGAATACAGAAGAGGAAATGGCTGCGTAGCCGGAACCAAACACCCAAAGGAGTTCAGAAGTTTTGGGGTAGAAGATCACAGATAAAGGAAAGGTACTCAAACTCTTTAGTCTATTTGAATAGATGATGCTAGAAACAGAAAAGTCATGAAAAAAAAACGTAAACCATGAGGTGGTTTGGGCAATATTTAGACAACTTTGGTTTTGGAAATGTTAATTCTAAAGAAATGATAACCAAAGTTTCTGCTGAGACCTACATGAGAGCGGTTAGCACAGTCATTCATAGTTGAGCTGCACACGGAAAGGTAGGCTATTACATGAGAGCCCAAAATGTCGTTGTACTAAGTAGGTAACTAAATTTGTATTTTGTGGTGTGAGTTATGGTACAATTGTCCAGCTATGGACCATTGTAAAGTGAAAAGAACAGTATTTAAGAAGAAGAAAAAGAAGAAGAGGAGGAGGAGGAGGAAGAAAAAGAAGAAGTTGTTGAAGTTGTTGTTTAACAGTTTCTTGGAACAATTTTTTTCAGCAGGGCATAGAAGCCAACATTTTTCACCTAAAAATGATGGGGCCCTACTAACAGGTAAATAAATAATTTCTCTTTCCATGAGAAAAGTCAGAAAGGCAAAATTGACAAATGGAGAAAGAAAAAAACCTGAACAGACAAGAGAGTATAGTAGACTATGCAGTGAGTGCCAACAGAGGATCCAGGAGTGATAGAGTCTAACATTCCTGGCACAGGAGAAAGCCAGTAATGGGAGCATCCCTGGGCATACCTTGCAGGCATGAGGCAGACTGAAAATATAAGACACATAGGATAATTTGAGAAAGCACAAAAACACAACTATGATGCTTTATGACAGGGTAGCTTGAAATTATGGAAATCGCATGCTAGGACACTTAATGAGGGAATGAGCAAACCCCCACAGTTGGCAGGACACCTTGGAATAAGGATGGTGGCCTTCTAAGAGAATGATTAACTCAGGTCATGGTAACAATAAGGATTAACCAACTTCAGAAGATGGACAAGAGCAAGAAGACAGGATAAATAGAATAAAAGCTTGTAACTTCATAGGCTTGCAAATTATTATCAACCTCCAGAGAGGAAGAATAATTGTAAAACTCCAATATATGATGTGTTGCTTTCTTGGAGATATCTGTGATTCATTGTGTGTCTGTAATTTAGTGGTTTCTTAAATTTGGTCATTTTTTAAAAATTTAATAAGAATTCCTTTTTCAGTTACTCTCAGATAATTAGTGCAGGGGCCTGTTTTGTTTAGTAACCACTGTATTTCCAGCACCTAGCACAAACTTCGACAGTAGACGACAAATATTTTTGAATTAGTGAATGACTAGGTGAATGAATGGCTGAATTTAGTCCCAAACTTGTCATGAAGCTGAAATCATGTAATAGAACTTACTGAGTCCAAGTAGACTCTAATGAACACCCACTGTGCAAAATAGTGTCACGGTAGGAGATAAATTGTTCCTGATTGTGTCTACCTCACCTTCTCCCAACGTGGCAGAAAATCAGTCTCTGACAGTCACAGATCCAGGGAGTGTAGATCTCTTTTGAGATGTCTGTTGATAAAGAGAGAATTAGGACAGTGATTTCACATGGTAGTGTTTGCAGATAAGTTCTGAAAATTTAAAATTCAGCATTGACCTGTCCATCTGACAGAATATAAAATACTGCAGCTCATTAAAATGTTGTTTGTAATTGTCTTTCAATATATATTAAATAATAAATGATTTTAAATAAACATGCTAATAAATGTGTGTTATAGGTTAAAAACAAATATTAGATACACAATTGCCGTAATATTGGTCATGGGGTATGTTTTCTGTGATGAACAGGAAAACAATTATTTCTGTTATCTGTAGCACTTATTTTTAACTTACTCTAATACCATGCTTAAAAGATAGCCAGATGGATAGATACCATATAATGAACAAATAGATGTGGTTCAGTGACGGTATTATGGTTAATATTAAACTGATATTAGTTTCATATCAATCATTTTGTCTATTCTTAGGCATTTTCCTGAAATCCTTTATTTTCTTATTTTTCTTAACTATATGCCCAAATACATTCCATAATATTAATAGAAACTTAAATTTTTATTGAATATTCTATAAGGGCTTTTAATGCACTAGAGTTTTTGGCTCTACATTTTAATTCTTTATACTTAAGCCAGCTGTATAATGTTCCATTTTTGTACATTCAACTACTTTTAGCACAGTAGAGTGCCAAACTTCACGGACTTTTTTTTTCATACTGCCTGCTCTATATTTATTATTCTCCTCAGAGTTTTCAAATTTAACAAATTCACAGATGCTTTCACTGTCTAGGCTCATTTATGCAGATTTTTATAACAGTAAATATGTCTACTGACCCACTCAACACTTCTCTTCTTGCAGCCCTGGTAAATTCTTGGTGTTTTAATCATCTCTTTCTCCACTCAGAAATTTGCCTTAGTGTAATCATTTCATTCTGTGATGTTTGAAAACTGCTCTTAGCCATGATAGCATGGAGGTTAACAGGACTTAAATTATTGTTTGCACAGAATTTTATGACTGCAACACACCCATTTGTTTTCTATTAAAAAGACATTATTAACCCTCTCTATTTGAGGAGAGATCAATATAATTTTAAGTTTTATGATCAGCAGTACTTGGCAGGAGACCTCATTGATTTTAGAGCCACATTTGGACATATTCTTGATTATGCTGCCAGCTAATATCTTTGCAGTGAAATCGTTTTCTTGGCCCATGACCAACCAAATTTCCATAAAATTGAGTTATTATTCAACAAGAAGAAATAAGCTAAATTTAAATTTTCCAGTGGTAAATTTCATATTTTCCTCCTCTACATACCCTAAGCATTTGAATTTTAAGGTATAATACAAATATGTATTATTAAAGAAAGATTTGTTAGTTGTTATCTTGAAAATAGAGAAATGAGAATGTTCTTTAACCATGTAAGTAGCTTGAGTTTAACATGATTATCTAATATCTTTGTTTCAATTTCATCACTTACAAAATTATAGCTTTCCACATCTCTCTATTGACATGAGGCTTGAGGGCGTTATTAGAGAATGCCTGTAGAATTGAAATATCACCATTTTGAATGGCACCAGATTTGAAACGTTTTATCCTTGGGATCAATGAGTCACGCAGTAAATTCCATTTCAGTTATTCATGGTGATGACATTGCTTTATATTGAAAATTCCATGTGTGCATGGATGAAGTTCCTAAACTATGGTAAAATTAAACACTTTATTAAATATGTTGTCAATCTGTAATTCAGCACAGTTAGTTCCACTCTGGAGTTACTGGTGATGATAAATATATAGAGAGAATTAGCCACAACATTCCTGGAGCAAATGTTTTGTCTGGTTAAACATGATAGGTGTCAAGTATACAAATTCTAGTAAGGGTCAATTTTCCTACCTTTGATGAAAATTTGCTTTACTTATTGTCTCATGAACTTAAATTATCATATTCTGCCTATTAAAGCTGGTTTGTATTCAACAATGATTCTCTACGATAGCCACTTTCCAAAAGATCTTGCTTTTTTTAGTTACCTAATGAGAAGTTTTTCTGGGATTTCATGAATCTTAATAGAAAATTCATGTTATCTATTTTTCTTTGTCTTTCAGCATCCAAAAATTATACCTAGAATACGGAGCAGGACTGAAATCTCAGCATTTTAGTAGAGAGTAGATTGATAATAAATCTATAATTATAGTTGTAAAAAAAATTACTAGAATGAGTTAAAGCACCGTTTTGTTCATGATTCCCAAATTATAATTTGTGATATAAATGTTTATATTTCTAATATATAAAGATATTTTAATTAATTGCAAAAAAATAAAAATGTTGCCAAATACCTGTTCTATTAGGTTGTTAAGTATGAAATGTCCAATTTCCTTAAATAATAAGTTTGACAGTTGATATCTCTGACATTTCACTTTGATACTTCTTATTTTATTTTTACGGTGAAGGTATATCCTTAGTATTTCACACGCTTGTTTTGGCTTGTGATTATCTGTCAAATTGTTTTTTAGAGCAATTTTTGTGAGACCATGGATAAGTCAAAAATTCGTGTTATTTTCGAATGAGCTCCATTGTGGTATCAATGCAGCGTAGACAGCTCGAAATTTCAATGAAGTGTTTGGGAAGGATGTGGCTAATGAGCGCACAATACGCTGATGGTTTCAGAAGTTCCATTATGGTGATTTTAATCTTTAAAATAAGCCATGGGGGCGACCTAAGACCAAGGTGGATAATGACGAGCTGAAAGCTGTAGTGGAAGCGAATCCATCTCAACCTAAGCATGAATTAGCAGCAAGGTCTGACGTCACTATTCCAAGAATATGGGACCATTTGAAACAAATGGCAAGGTAAAGAAGCTGGATAGATGGGTTCTGCATGAATTAAAGCAGTGTCAGAAAAGAAATCGTCTGGAAGCTTGTCTTTCTTTGCTGTCATGACATAAAGGCGAACCATTTCTACACTGTATTGTTACATGTGATGAAAAATGGATTCTTTTTGACAATTGCAGGCATTTCGCATAATGGTTGGATAAAGATAAAGCACTGAAACACAGTCCAAAACAGAATAGTCATCAAAAAATGCTAATGGTGTCTGTTTGGTGGTGCAGCCCTGGTATTATCCACTACAGCTTCACGAAACCTGATCAATCGATTACAGCAGATGTCTAATGAAAACAATTGGGTGAAATGATGAGGATGCTTGTGATTAAGCAGCGAAGATTGGTCAATAGAGACAGGCCAATGCACTTGTAAGACAACTCTGGACAACATGTCGGACAAACAATGTTGCTCAAACTACAGCAGCTGGACTTGGAAACTCTGTGTCATCCACCGTATTCACCAGACCTTGCACCAACTGACTACCACTTCTTCCAGGCTTTGGACCACTTCTTGCCAGGAAAAATAGTCAATTCTCAACAAGCTGTGGAAAACGCCTCTCGCAATTTCATCTCCACCCACTCTCCAGTCTACTTCGCTGCTGGCATAAACAAGCTGCCGTTAAGATGGCAAAACTGTGTCAATAGTTTAGGCGCATACTTTGATTAATTGTACTCCTTCTTGTTTGAGATATAATAAACTGCACTTTGGGTTTGAAAGCAGACATTTCATATTCAATGACCTATTATCTTATTTGTCCTTTAAGCCATTGATATTGTCAACATATTTTTCAATAATTGGTAGAATTTTTTTTAATGTTTTACTATTTTAGAGTGAAATCCTATTCACTATATAATAGATTATAGACCTGCTTTCATCTAAGAATATTGTTATGTTACTTTTCTCCTTAAATTAATTTCTAGAGGTGGCTTCCTCCCCCTCAAGTGGTCATTGGATTCCCATGTAATTAAATTATTTTGCAGCTTTTAAGATCATGTCATATTTAAAATATGCAGGATCCACTGGAATGGTGGACAAGTCATCTAAAGTTATCCTCTTTAGGAATCTCACTTTTCATAAACATTGTTTTAATAGATATAAGACTGAAATTCAATCTAGAATATATGAACTGAAAATATAGAAGAAATATAGGCTAGTTTTCACTTAAATAGAAGATCAGTAGAAGGAAAACCAAAGGTATACCTGTGGCCAAAAGAAATAGTAAAATTGTTTTATTTTAAACTCATAGATGAATGATTCACATAAAACAGCACATGTGGAAATTAAAAAGTTATCAAATAGTAATTTAAGCATGATACATTGTCGTACTTGGCATCATAGAAAATAAATTAAACTATACTCACTCTAAAAAATTTAAAACAGATGATACTGAAAATGATCAACATACTCATGATAGTGAGTAAGAAGGGTTGTTTTATTGTATAGAATTCACTGAAAGTGAGAATATGAGGAAAAATATAGAAGCTAGTTTGAGGAGCAACCAAATAAGAATTAGAGTTGTTCATCTGTGAACTGACAAGAGCTTTACCAGAACAGCTGGTAAAAGAATAGTAAGAGATTGATCTAAAAAATACTAAATAACTGAAGTGGTATTTAGTTGAGAATTGCATATATATAGGATAGTATATGACAAAATTAACTTTACAATCAGAAAATTTTATTGTGATATCACTAAATACATAATCTCTGAGATGATTTGATAGCACATACAATTATTTAAGTGTAATTTTAAACATTTGCAAATGTTGGGTTATTTTAATTTATATCATAAATTACATCAACATCCTAGAGCAGTACACTATTTGCTTGTAGCACCCAAAGAACTCAGGATAGCACTTGCTACATGATAAACTATATTATATATCAATGCTATATATTATATTGTATTATATATAATATTTATAAGTATTATATATTATATTATTGCTTTGTTCACTTTCAAAGACATTTAAAAATTTACATAACTTTTAAATGGTAGTTGTAGATGTGAAATCAATTGGTCTTGTTAATAAAATTTTAAGATCAATTCCTTCAGTTAAAATTCAGAAGATCTTTAAAAAAGGCATAAAGGTTTTGATTTAATATAACACATATACCGAATATATAATCTATATGTGATTTGTCCAGATTTTTCTCAATTGGGTACCTTACTCCTGAGAAGCTTTAAAGGGAATATTATTTCAGAAAGAAAATTTTCCAAGATTCCAAATGTTTCTGAGAAGGCTTTTTTTCTGTAGTTACCCATGGGGTGTGAATTGGAACTAGTAGTCTGACCTGTATCTCCCACAAAGGGTTCTACATCTTTTGGCAGAGCACTCAGTGGTATATCCAGATGACTTGTTTGCATTCCAAAAACAGTAGATAGATACAGTTTTTTCCTTCTATTTTCATGGATGACAAGTCTTTCAGAATGACCTTAACAATTGGAATTTTTTGGGAGGAAATAAACTTCAGAATGTACAGTCTTCTAACCCCAGCAGAGGCTTCCTGTACTCTCTCACAGAGGGAAACAGGTTCCTCTGCAATGACACAGCTTTTCTGTCCCAGCCACATAAGGTGTCTTTGAGAGTAGAACAGCTTTGAGAATACAACCATTGAATTTCTATGTTCAGATTAGCATCAGCATTAGTCATTTACCCAATTTACTCTTTGGACTGTCCTCAGTGGTTGGTGGAAATCATAAAGCATGGACCAGAACACTGCTGTTTCAGTATTAGGGGCATATGGACCCTAGAATGAGAGCCAGAGCTGGAACATTTAGAACCATCATGCTTTTTCAAAGCATGAAATACCACAAATGCTTTAGTTTTTATATTTCATTTTCTCTTAAAATGGAGTTTATTTTCATCAAACTCATTATATAAAAATCAAACTAATGGCTTACCTGATATTTATCACCATAAAGTAATAAAATTCTTTACTTTTAACATTTCTATGTACAAATGAAATCTAAACCCTTGTGTATTTCAAATTTTATTGAATTTTTCTAAAAAAAGATTTACCCCAACTGTTTATCAATAGAGTTTAATGCTCAAAATGAGCTATAAATCATGACCTATGTATGATAGTTCTCCATGCCACCATACTTCAATCTTGTCACCTCACTCAGTTCTATAGTTTTATGTGTGTGTGTATGTGTGTGCATGTGTATGATGATACTAAATGGTCCCCAGAGATAGGTCTGAAGTGAAATCATTTTCAAATATGTGGAAGTTACTCATGGCCAACAAGAAAAGTGTTTGCATTGGAATCACCATACAACTATAATTGGAAGAACTATAAAGGACTGGGCTAAATGAACCAGTAAACAAATGAGTTCCTAGTCTGCTGTAAACTCCAATAACACACTCAGGGATGTGGATGAAGTGGAGGTTTAGGGAGCTAAATTTAGTCCCCTCAATCCTAAATTGAAACCAAAAAGGGGATTAAGAGGAAGGGTCATTAGATTTGGCAAAGAAAAATATAAGACACTCAGTTAAGTTTGAATTTCACATAAACAATGAATAAATTTTTGGTATAAGTTTGTCCCAAGCTAAGTTGGGGACATACTGTACTTATACTAAAAAATTATCCATTATCTATCTGAAATTCAAAATTATCTGGGCATATTGTATTTTATTTGGCAACCCTTCAGGCAGACAGAGAGACTAAAGAAACAAAACCAAAAAAGCACTACTAGGCCAATGCCTATAAGAGTTTTTCCAACATTTTCATCTAGAATTCTTATAGTTTCATGCCTTAGGTTTAAGTCTGTTATCCACTGTGGGTTGATTTTTGTGAGTGGTAAGACGTGCGGATCCTGTTTCAGTCTTCTACGTGTGGCTATCCAGTTTTCCTAGCACCATTTATTGAATAGGGATTCTTTTCCCCAGTGTACATTTTTGTCTGCTTTGCCAAGATCAGATGGCAATATGACGTGGGTTTTATATCTGTGTTCTCTGTTCTGTTCTGTTGGTCTATGTCTCTGTTCTTGTGCTAGTGCCATGCTGTTTTGGTTACTATAGCCTTACAGTACAGCTTGAAGTCTGGTAAATTGATGCCTTCCAATTTGTTCTTTTTGCTTAAGATTGCTTTGGCTATAAGGGGTCTTCTCTGGTTCATACAGAATGCATAATTATTTTTTCTAGATCTGCAAAAAGTGATGTTGGTATTTTAATAGGGATTGCACTGAATCTGTAGATTGCTTTGGGTAGTGTAGACATTTTAACAGTGTTGATTCTGCTGATCCATGAGCATGGTATGGTTTTCCATCTGTTTAGGTCCTCTGCTATTTCCTTCCTCAGTGATTTGTAGTTCTCCCTGTAGAGGTCTTTCACCTCCTTAGTTAAATATATTCCTGGGTATTTTATTTTCTTTGTTGCTATTATGAAAGTTATTGATTCTTTGATTTGGTTCTCAGCTTGACTGATGTTGGTATATATGAATGCTACTGATTTGTGTACATTGTTTTATAACCTGAGACTTTGCTGAATTTATTTATCAATTCCAGTAGTCTCTTGGCAGAATCTTTGGGGTTTTCTAGATATAAGATCATATTGTCAGCAAACAGTGATAGTTTGACTTCTTCTGCCCCCATTTGGATGCCCTTGATATCCTTCTCTTGTCTGATTACTCTGGCTAGGACTTTCAGCACTATGTTGAATAGGAGTGGTGATAGTGGGCAACCTTGTCTCTTTCCAGTTCTAAGTGGGAATGCTTTCAATTTTTCCCCATTCAGTATGATGTTGGCTGTGGGTTTGTCATATATGGCTTTTATCATTTTGAGGTAAGTCCCATCTATGCCTAGTTTGTTAAGCTTATCATAAAAGGGTGCTGAATTTTTTCAAATGTTTTTCTGTGTCTGTCAAGAGGAGACACATTGATCTAGGCAAAGAATTTATGAAGAAGACCCCAAAAGCAATTCACAGCAACAATGAAAATAAATAAATGGGATCTGATCAAATTCAAAAGCTTCTGCACAGCCAAGGAAACAATCATTAGAGCAAATAGACAACCTACAGAATGGGAGAAAATATTTGCATGCTATATATCTGATAAAGGGCTGATAACTAGAATATATAAAAAACTGAAGCAAATCAGCAAGAAAAAAATCAAACAACCCCATTAAAAAGTGGGCAAAAGACATGAACAGAAACTTTTCAAAAGAAGATAGACTAATGGCCAAGAAACATATGAAAAAATGTTTAACATCTCTAATCATCAGGGAGATGCAAATCAAAACCATAATGAGATATCACTTAACTCCAGTGAGAATGGCTCACTGTTGTTGTCCCAAAACAACAAATGTTGGCATGGATACGGACAGATAGGAGCACTCATACACTGCCAGTGGGACTGCAAACTAGTACAACCTCTATGTAAAGTAATATGAAGATACCTCAAAGAACTAAAAGTAGAACTACCATTTGGTCCAGCAATCCCCTTACCAAAGGAAAAAAAGGCATCCTATAATAAAGACATCTTCACTTGCATGTTTATAGCAGCACACTTCACAATTGCAAAAAGGTGGAAACAACCCAAGTGCCCATCAATACATGAGTGGATTAATAAAATGTGTTATATGTATACCATGGAGTGCTACTCAGCCATAAAATAATGGTGAACTAACACCTCTTGAACTTGGATGGAACTGGAGCCCATTCTTCTAAGTGAAGTATCACAAGAATGGAGAAACAAACACCACATGTACTCACCATTAAATTGATACTAATCGATCAACACTTATGTGCACTTATATGAATGGAAATAACATTCATTGGAAAGCAAACCGGTGGGAGAAGGGAGGAGAGAAGGGGTAAATTCACACCTAATGGGTGCAATGCACACTATCTAGGGGATGGGCACACTATAACTTTGACTCAAATGGCCCAAAAGCAATTTATGTAACCAAAATGCTTGTACCCCACGTAATATTCTGAAACAAACAAACACACAAAAAACCATTACTGACTATTCTCAGGGAACTGGTCTTACCTTAACACTTAGGTTGTGATCTTCTCCAGTTGAACATAAACAATTTCTCAGAACACCAACATTAGATAAGGGTACTCTGTGGCCAGGATGGAGTGAATAAAAACAAGACCACCTGCCATAATGTGTGAGCACAAATTAAACTGGAAAGAACAGATCCAGATTTACTAACTGCGAGCTTCTTATTCCTGCACAAATTGAAAAGTACTATTGCACAGTACCTGGTAAAATGTTGCATTTTTCTCTATACCTTTAAAAACCCTAAGCACTGCTTGCTCCACAGTCATGGCCTGAGGTTCTTTGTGCTACATAGTAGTTTTTCTTTCTTTTCTTTTTTGTTTTTGCATAGTAGTTTTTAAATACATTTTTTTTCCACTTTTCAACACCGTGTTGGTGTGAAAGATTTCCCACATTGTTAAAGAATTCCTTGGCTGAACTGAACTCTAGATTTGTTTAAAGTTTGTTTCTTAAAACACACATCTTGCATAATAATTAGTTAGACTCTTATTCCTCCAGTATTTTTCAGTCCTTTTGGCAATATGTTTAGTTGTTCCTCAAAACCCATTCTCTCCTTTTTTCATAATGAAAATGTTTTGGAAGGGATTATAGAAGGTGAGTGCTCTGAATGTGCTCTCTTTCTATGGGTTGTGATTTAGATGTTACTGTGATTCAACTTAGACCTTGCAGATGAAGACAACATTCTAGGAAAATGCAGAGCAGCTAAGGTGGGAAAAAAACCTGTGTTCTGAATGAGCACGTGGAACAGACCAGCCTGCTGAAACTCACCTAGCCAAACCACTGGAGGAAAAAGAAAGAAACTTCTATTTTATTTACACCATTGTATTATGAGGGCCCTTGATTATAGTAATTTAACCTACACACTAATTTTTATCACCTTAGATTGAGGTTTTGCTGATTACACTTGGTTTTCTTGGGCTTGTAATGTTATTTTCTAAAGGTCTCATTGTAATTTGCATAGGTAAGAAGTGTTAAGAAAATAATATTGCATAATTGTTAAAGAGGTAATCTGAAGTCAAATGTCTTGGGAATTCAGACTTCATACTTTATAAGATATTTGTGCTGTAACAGTCATTTTCCTTCTAAATGTCTCCATTTTCTCACTTGAAAAATGGTGTTAGAATTGCTGATTGCTGAAAGGATTAAATGAGGTAATAGATAGAACAAACTTAGTACATTTTGTGAAACACAGTAAGTCCTCAAAAAGTGCGATAGTGATGATGACTATCACCAATTTTCTCCAGGAGCAGTGTTTATTAATAATAGTAAAAAATAATATGTATGTGTTCAGTGCTGACAATATGCCAGATACTTTTCTAAGTACCTTTGAAGAATTATCTTACTTCATGTTTTTATTAATTCAACAGGTATTTATTGAGTGCCTGATTTGTGCAGGCTCTGTTCTTGGTGCTATATAAAGTAGTGATGAAAACAGACCAAAACATAGCTTACAGGGATATTTATATTCTAGTAGACTAAATAGAACATTAACAGATATTTGAATTTTTAATGTATTAGTGACATGGAGAACTATGAAGAGGATAGATAAAAGCTTGTTGGAATTCCTATTATTAATACACAGGAATGTGTAGGGCAGTTAAGAGGAGACCTTCCTGATAAAGTGATATTTGTGGAGAAACCTGAAGGAAGTAAGGAGTGAGCATAGTGATATTAGGGGATAATGCTCAGGGCAAAAGGGGCAGAGCTTTGAAATCCCTGAGGGAAGAGATTTTTACTTGGCATGTTTGTGGAGCACCAGTGAGGCCAGTGTGGCTGGAGTTGCAGGCTAAGGGTGAGGAAGGAAGATCTTTGGTAGGAGCATAGTGAGCCATTCTCCATTATAAAAAATGTTCTACATCACTGTTAGGACTCTGGCTTTTAGTCTGTGTGTTTATGAAGAAAGCTTCCTGGTCTGTTTCCTATGTGTTTTAGTTTCGGCTTTCTTAGGATAATACAGAAGGTAAACTCTACTACTTTTTGTTGTAAGAGTGACTTCTACAACTAAAAAGTGAATTTTTCCCTTAAGCAAAAATATGGACAACAATACACATCTTGAGTAACATGATGAACTATCAGTTTTAACTGTAACAGCCAAGTCATGAGAGTTTAATTATTTTAAAATCTGAAATCTATTGAGATTTTATGACATGCAGTGTACCATGCTAAGTGCTAACTCGTATTTTTGTCACAACAATTTTATGGGATAGGTAAGATTTATATTTTTCTGTTTTTACAGATGAAATGTTAAGTGACTTGCCTGGTGAGTTTTGGTGGCAGCCTTTCAATGTAGGCAACTACCACTGCTGTATTCTCTCTGCCAGCATTCTATCTCAGAACCACTATTGAATGGGCTACATTTTTTAGTGGATGATGACGTCTCTTTGACTATTAATTTCAAACTTCCAAAACTTGTTTTCCCCAAACCTAATGTTTGTTTCCTACTTGTGTTTCCTACTTGTCTTTGATTTCCTTGCCTGTGATTTTGCTTTCAGTTCTGTCAGCTATTTTGATGTTTGTTTAATACTGAATTAGCATTTGAGCAATCTTTCTGGTGGTACTAAATTGGCTCATTTTCCCTTCAACAGTTCAGTACACTGACCATGCACAGCAGCCTGTGTGATTTGCTAAATTGAGTCACTTGTGCTGTTATTTATGTTTATTATAAACTGTTATTTGCATGGCAAACTGTAATCTTGATTTACAATGATAGCATTAATTGACTGCATTTAACTGTGCACCTTAACTCTACATAATTTGCCTATAAATTTTCAGGATTTTGTTAGGTTGTTTAGCATGGGAGGCTTATGATAATTTTTGCAAGGCTGCCATATCAATGTTGTTTTCACTAATTGGCTATACGTGGTGTAGAGCTTAACCCTACAGAAAGGTTTACAGTTTTCTGCCAAAACAAAATTCCCCTTTATCCCCTCTTAATGATGTTTACTTCTCCTATTGCTTTCTAAATCACAGGGCCATGGGACCACTGGTTTCCACCTATGGCCAGATAAACTCACCATTCAACCACAATCATAAAATCCCTTGAAAATATAACTTAAACTTATTAGAAAGGGGAGAAATCAGTGGGAAGTTATAATGGCTTTTCTATAAGCCATTGGCACCTGCAGATTTTGGTAACTGGCATTACCCACCCCAATCCTCATACCAGTGCTCTGCACCCTGCCTCTGCCTCAGATTTACCAGTGGATATTTAAAAATGGCACATTTGGCCAAGGGCTTTTCATTCCATTGTTCAGAGGGGTAGAGGTAAATTCTGGTAAATTTGTTTGTAAATCACATCGGAGACGAATCTAATATGTAGCTCAATTGAGAAGTATCTCTCTCTATAGTCAGAAGGCAAATTGAGAAACAGGATTTGAAAATACACTTTCAGAATCCTGGTCCATCCTGTGACACTAGTAAAAAGACCATATTTAGAGAAGTCTGCAGCCTGGTAGGAATCACTTCAACTCAATTGTCTATTTCTTTTTGCCCTGTCCACACCCTCAAGGTGCACACTTTGTGTTTAACTTCATATGACTGAGCAAAATACGCTGAAGATAAATCATGGGTCCTACAGCTTTATGACGTAAATAGTCTGCCAATTTTATTGATTATGTACTACCTCACTTTTCTTCACCTACTGCCTCTCTGGACCTCTCCCAAGACCTGATCTCTACAGGGCAGTATCTCCAGTTTGTCCTAACCTGGAGATGACAATAAACATGGGTATTTTTCTCTTCTCAGGATAAACTCCATACTATTTAAAATGATTAATATTCCCAAAAAAATTTCACACATGGACTTTGTGGTTAACTCATTTATCTAATCCCGTAGAAGATAATCATTTTGCCGAGTAAAAATGAGTGAAATAAAAGACTGTACAATGTTACAATGATTTCAGTTTGGTGAAATACACCCTGTGCAGTTTTACTCAGTTGACAGTGCACTGTGCTTTGCTGTGACTGCACTGAGCCTTGATACCTGAATAAATGGAGACATAAACCATGTTTATGAATTGGAATAATCAACACGGTAAAGACGTCAATTCTCCACAAATTGATATAGGTTTAAAGCAATTTCTATTGAGATCACACCATGGATTTTTGTAGACATAGACAAGCTTATGCTGACATTTACACGGAGGGTAGAGGACATAGAATAGCTAAAGTATTTTGAAAAAGAAAAAAAAAGTGAGACAAATCAGTGTACCTGACTTTAAGATGTACCATATAGTAAGCCTAATTAAAACTCTGTGGTAATGTTATACAAATAGACACATAGAACTTTTGTGATCTAATTTTTCTTTCTGCAACCAAGGTAAGGATATCATGTTGTTTCTTTGAATAGTTTGGTTTGGCATTTGTGACCGGCACGATTTTGTAGTGTTGTAGGTATGAAAATGTTTAGCTGTTAGGACCAATTATGTTATTCGATATCCTTCTTTTTTCCTTCAGCGCCTGAAATATTCAAGTAATTATTTCAACATCAGAATACTTTGATACTTGTTTGTAAGCATTGCTAAGCGTGTTTTCTCTGCTGATGTATGTATGATTGTAACACATTATAAAAATAGATTTTTATGAAATTTAATTTTAAGGCCAAATTTGAAAGTTATTGGCCACATTTAATTTGGGGTTGCAGTGTAAAAGGTAAAAAAATCAAAATTCCATTATATGAAGTTAAAAATTTGATTTTATAAATTATTTTCTTGGTAAAATTTGCAAATATCTATTCTAGTTAATAAAATCTTAGATTGACAAGGTTCTAAAGATGAATTTGACCCACACTAGCAAGATGAAATCACTTGTTTTGGTCAAAATAATCTGAATTCAACCAGCTATGGTCAGCTTTCTGTTGTGTGTATTTTCCACTTTGCCTAACTGTTAGAAGTTTGGATTTTGAATTTTTCTTCTCTGTATACTCTATAGCAAATACTGGTGAAATTATTTAGCCTAAAACCAGTTTGACAGATACTATTGTTATTTTAGTGTCCTTTGTTGAAAGGGTGGCTCATTCACATCCCTGTCGTACATTAACTTTAACAAAAATCATTCTGTGACCATGAGATGATAGACATGATTTAACCCAGTGGTGCCCAACTTTTTTGGCACCAGGGACTGTTTTCATGGAAGAAAAAGTTTCCACAGACGGGGTGGGGGGATGGGCGGATGGTTTCGGGATGATTCAAGTGCATTACATTTATCATACACTTTATTTCTATTATTATTACATTGTAATATATAACAAAATAATTATACAACTCACCATAATGCAGACTCTAATGCTGCACTGATCTGACAGGAGGCAGAGCTCAGGCAGTGATGCCAGGGATGGGGAGTGGCTGTAAATACAGGTGAAGCTTCACTTGCTCGCCCCACCGCTTACCTCTTGCCATGCAGCGCGGTTCTTAACAGGCCACGGACCGGTACAGGGGATTGGGAACTGCAGATTTAACCTACAAATGCCTATTTGCTTTACTTTGATAATTCATTTGTGTTAAATTCTACCTACAGCAATCTATTTTCCTAAAGTACCAAAAGATGAGAAGTATGAGGCCTAGCAGAAAACAGTGAAGGAACTGGGATTGTTCTGGTTGAAGTTGTCTTCTACAGAGGGCACACGCTATCCGTGCCCACGGGTTAGAAGACGTGTGTTCCTCTCTTTCATACATTTTCATTTTCCTCTATGATCCTCAGCAGTTTTTATGCAAACTTGTTATTAAACAGACACTTAATAGAGGAAATAGAATGACTGAGATTCCATGGCTTTCAGGGACACTCCATACATTGTTCCTTGTATGTATTTGTGCAAATACATACCCAAATACATGCTCAACATTGACTTGTTAGTCCAAAATTTTAAAGGACAGGGTATCATAAACTACTGTAAAACTGCAGCAGGAAGGTTTACCAAGACTATGCTGCAGAGCTTTCTGAAATAGGCTAAGTAAAGGAAGGATTATTTTACAACTG
The DNA here is from genome assembly GCA_023783475.1 of Daubentonia madagascariensis. NCBI lineage: Eukaryota > Metazoa > Chordata > Mammalia > Primates > Daubentoniidae > Daubentonia > Daubentonia madagascariensis. The sequence goes on along the minus strand of JAKFHU010002080.1, from coordinate 41,284,120 downwards.
AATTTAGTAATTTATTGTTTAATGATCACCATGCCTTCTTTCTCCTAACAACAATAATTAAAAGACCTAATTATAAGGAGACAGACAATGTAACTTCTGAGAAAAATTTTCATATACTATGCTTTCCCCCAGCACCTAGCTAGTTCTTCCGCAACTGTTCAGTCTTGATCCCTCTTTTCTTAACTTGTTTCTTTCAATATTTACTTTTCTCCTCTGTATTTTTAATTTATCCCTGCCAACTGAATCATTCTAGCATTTAAATATGCCCTAGGATCCCCCCCTTACTAAAAAAAATAATTTAAAAAATTAAAAATCCCAAAGCTCACATCTTCAAAAATATAAAATCCTCTCTGCTTTTCCTCACACCATTTTCTCAAAAAAGCTGTTTAAATTACTATTTTCACTTATTCTGTTCCCCTTCAATCTAAAATGTACACCAATCTGGCTTCTACTCACATTGCTACAGTGTGAGTAGCATCAGTCCTCATCAGTCCTCAACAATTAATACAGTTAAATGACCCTGCATGGACCTGCTAATGAGTTGTAAATTTATGTACCCACCTACCTATTTGTCATATTCACTAAATGCTTCTCAATAATCTCCAGCTCAAAAATTTAACTAACCTATTGCTTTCTCCTGGGAGATCTGCTTCTCATCTTTCACTTTGTTCTTACATATAGTAAATGTCACCTCCATAACGCAGGTACTCAAAATAGGTATTTTTGAATCATTCTCCTCACTTCCTCTGCTCATTTTCTATATCTAATCCATTCCATACTTGTGACAATTTTACGGGCTAGATATTTCTTGACTTTTTACAGTTGTGTACATTTCTACTGGCATCACTTTAACTCAAGCCACTATTGTTTTTTTCTGGACTCCATTTTGGTCTCCCTGCTGTATTCTTGCCTTCAAATAAGTCATTATTCACAAATTTCAAATGATATTTCCCAACTGGACGTTTAATCATATCATCACTTTGCTAAAGATAAACTTCAACACCATTCAATTGACTTCTTCCAAGACAGTAAATACGACCCTGTAGAATCCAGGTTTGAAAACCTCCCTAAATTCATCTCCAGACACTCTCTCCCTAATTCACTCCTCCAATAACATTATCCCTCTCCCAGGTCTTGAATTTACTATCTGACTTCCTATTCCAGGCATTCACATATGTTATGAGTTCTCTAGAATGTCTTATTCCTGCCTTACTTCCAATTAATATTAGTCCAGATCTCCATTTAAATTTTGCTCCTCAATCCATGCTCTGATTTTTTTATTTGAACTTACAAAACCCTGCTTATTTCCTACAGGTGATTTTTCAGATTTTTTATTTGTGCTCTTATTTGTGCATTTATATATTTATTCATTTATTTATTTTAGTTTTTGTCTTTCTCACTAAAGTGTAAGTTGCATGGGGGTATAGCTTGTATACATTGTTTTAACATTGTATACCTAGCATTTGTCATGGAGCTTGGTAAATATTCGGTACAGTAGTCCCCCTTATCTGCAGGGGATAAGTTCCAAGACCCCCAAAGGGCACTTAAAACAGTGGATAATACCAAACCCTAATATACTATGTTTTTTCCTATGATAAATTTTAATTTCTAAATTAGGCCCAGGAAGAAATTAACAACAATAACTATTAATAAAACAGAGCAATTATAATAAGAAAAGTTAATAAAAGTAATAACAGTTATGTGAATGTACTCTCTCTCTCTGTCTCAAAATATCTTATTGTACTGTACTTACCTATTTTTGGACCATGGTTGAGCATGGATAACTGAAACCATGGATAAAGTATGACTACTGCATTTAATAATTATTTGTTGAACAAATAAATAGATTAAATGGATGAACAACTGAAATAAACTTTGCTTCCTTCTTTCCATATCTCAAAAATAGCCTATTATGATGCATCTATGACATGTGTTGCATGATATAAAGCCAAATAATATACAACATTTAAGAATTCTAAATTTGTTGTAGTAAATTAATGTAACCTCATTATAAATTGCTTGGAGCTATCCATTTACAAAATAATGCTACAAATGTGAAAACGAAAGCATTGGGGAATGATTCCAATTTTAGAAAAGAACATTTTGAATGAGAACATTAACATTTGCAAAGACATTTATTTTCAATTTTTAGCAAGATGACTAAATGGCAATATGTGCTTTTGCTTTGTGTATGAAGGTGTAGTTGGTTGATTCAACTTATGTGTTGGAATAAGTATATTATATACTAAAAAATCGTTGAATCCAATTGCTCTCATTTCTCAATCTAAGCCCAGGATATGTTGTAATAGAGTCAGGATCTGTTTAATGACACTGTAACTTCTGTTTAATATAAGTTATAAATTTTCATCCCGGCTTCTGTGTAAGGTAGTACACCTTACTCGGTAAGTGAGGATTCTCTAAGGACAGAATAATTAAAAGGATTCTTCAAGGTGGCAAGTTCATAGTTGGCTTTCACAGGCATCTGATTCCAATTCACATACTTTGGTCCACTAAGCCATTTTCCCTTTTCTTATAAGGATCACTGAAGCCGTATACTTAAGTCCTAACCTGAAGTTAAACATCCCAAGGAATTTTCTGGGTTTTATATTTTAACCTTTCTATGTTTTCAAGCTTAAATTACTAACCTTGGTTTTCTCTGTCAGAAAAGGCCAAGCGAGTACTTGTGAAGTTATATGATTTTTTTGTATGTAACAAGAGGATTGGTCGCAGGGAGCTATTTGGAGAATTTTTTAGCTTTCTGTTATTAAAACAAGCCCTCCCACCAAGAAAGTTGAGGTGTTTGGCAAAATTTGGAAGTGCAGCTCTCTTGAAGATGTGAAATTATCAAGGCAGATTAAAAGTTAAGCATCGCTATGAGCCTGCTAAAGACTTGTCTTTGTATCTTAGAAGAACATAGGATGCATTCTGTGTGATTTAAAAGTGTACTTACTATTTTTCATGATCTATCCTTCTTGGATTTCTGCAGTTTAGTCTCTGTCAAGCAGAAAAGGGGTTTAGAGAGAAAAAGGTTACCTACTAAAGAACTATGTCTGCTAATTACAGGAGTAGTTGGAGATCTCCTTGATATGTCTTTTTCTAATTTCACTGTATTTTCATGGATTTTGATTTTTAGGCAAGAAAAATTATATCCTCCATTGTTGTGGATTGGCAAAATGATGGCACTTCTTTGGGAGGAATTAGAAATGTTACTTGGTCTACTAAGAGCCCTTTATCTGGTGTTTTGAGATTTATTCTCAAATAAATATACTGCTCATTAATACAGAAGTATTTTTCCCTTCCATCGTCAGAGCCAGGTTATTGATAGAGTGGGTGAAATAAGATAAATCTCCAGATGTTTGGGTTATCTCAAAAGCCCCATTTTTCCTTACTGAGTTTAAAAAATTGTCTTCAATATTATAAATTGCTCTTCATGTCACATATGTCCAAGGCAAATATCTCCATATACTTGATATTTTGTAGTAGAAATTAATGAAATATTTTACTTGCCACTGAGGAATTTTTATATAGTTTTATATAGTATTTTTTCTTTTTTTGTTCCAAATTTAACTAAGGAATTCTGAAGGAAACTACTTCCATCGTATTTTAAAATTTTACACATTTTTAGAGTTGGTCTGTGAAAACTTTTCTTAAGGGAAAATGCCATAAAAATACAAATGCCCCATTAGCTTTTTATTAAATAGTCTTGATTGTTTTTATAATGGCAGAAGAGAAAATTAAGGGGGATATAATTTTGAAATGTATTCACAAATGTGGAAGAGCTGCCAACCTATATATTAAATGTTATAAAATAATTTTATCAGAGTTGGATTGAGACGTTGAGTAGAATATTCATAGATACTGGTATCATGAGGTCAACAAAGTATTAAAGTATCACAAGATTTGGCACGATAAGTTTGTTTTCTGTGTGTGTGTGTGTGGTGTGTATGTGTATGTGTGTTTTCAGAGACGGGATCTCGCTCTATTGCCCAGGTGGAGTGCAGTGGGGCGATCACAATTCACTGCAGCCTCAAACTCCTGTGCTCAAGCAATCTTTGATCCTCCAGCCTTAGCCTACCAAGTAGCTGGGACTACAGGTGTGAGCTGCCTTGCCTGGATAATTTTTCTTTTTTTTTTTTTTGTAGAAATGAGGTATTTCTTGTAGCCCAAGCTGGTCTCAAACTCCTGGCCTCAATCAATCTTCATGCTGCAGCCTCCCAAAGTGCAGGGATTACAGACATGAGCCACCGTGCCTGGCCAATTACACTAACCAATACCACAACCACTTCTCCCATCTCTACCACCACCATGATTCCTGCTAATGTTATTAATTACTTGATAATAATGCCATTATTGCCACCATAAGCTACTGTCGATTCTAAATATTTTACATACAATATTTTTTGCTCATTTATTCTTCACTCATACCATACAGGTAGACATTTTCATTCATTGTCTGCATTTTTTCAGACATAGTAGCTTAAGGAAGTTAAGTAACTTGTACACCAAATTTAGAGTTTAAACTTAATCTAAGTCTGCCTGACTTTTAAGTCTCAGTTTTAATCATTGAACTGCATGATCTATCAAGTTCCAAGGGATCCGAATTATAAAAGGGGGTGGGAAGATCCTGATAGTAGAAACAATAAACATGGAAATATGTTTCTTGAATCTTGCATATAAAGACTAATTAGAAAGGCAGAATTTTATGCCCCACCCGAGCCTTCCTGAATCAAAATCTACATTTTAACAAGATCCATGGATGAATTGTAAAGTTAGACGAGAAATGCTCTATCTTTTTGACAGACTATTATGAATAATATAGTCAAATTCTTTACTAAAATCTAGACTACCTATATCTATGTGATTTTCTCAACATAACAAACTATTAAGCATTTTCATGACTTTTTTATTTTGATTTTTTTTTCAGTAGCACTTTTATTCTCTGCACAAGAAGTTTTGTGCAAGAAGTTTAAACATTATACAAAATACTAAGATTTTATTCTATTCAAAGAGAAAAAATATGAGCAATGGATAATTATTTATTGTTTAACAAATGTCACAAGTGAAAATAAACTTTAGACATAGGCAACATTTTTGCGATATGGGGATTTATTTTAAAACTTCATAAAGGAAGTATTTTCTATCAATAAATAAATTAAATATATTTGGGAGAACATTTTCTTGGTGTACTTATTTCCTCTTGTGACATTCATTATTTTCTATTCTTGATTTACACACTTGGTCATGATGAAGAAAGTTTACCATTTTATTATTTCTGGAATGCATTTTCAACTTTGGTGGAAATTGAAATTGCATTTAACCTCCTCTTAATGCGGTGGCTTTCTTGCCCTTAACTCTTTTTATATTATTTCTTTTTTTCCTATATTACCCAGGCTGGCCTTGAACTTCTAGACTCAAGTGATCCTCCCACCTCAGCCTCCTGAGTACTTGGGACTACAGGCAGGTGCCCCTCTTTTTTTAGAGATAGCTTCTATTTAATATTAATTTGAAATTCTACTCAGAATTTTCTCATATTTCAAAAAATTAAATAGTCTAGGGAGTCAAATGTTGACTTTTCATAACATCTTTTCTTCAGAAATGATGAAAATTAAATAGAGAAAGAAAGGAGATTTTACTCAAAACCTAAATGTTTCATTCTTAGGACTTCAAATTCACTAAAAATTTCAGATTGAATAGCAATAGTTAGTACTTGGTGAATATGATGCTATTGGTAAGTTGTCTTTTACATGTTTATATATTCTCATAGAAGTTGTTCATTGCCTGCATAATCATTCCAAGTCTCTATTTCAAACAGCTTATGAAACAATTAGAGAAAAAGCATTGTGATTTAAATAGTTTATCCTTTTTCTAAGTGATAAAATAGAGTTTAGCAATTACATTACAGATGAGTGTTAGTGTTTAGAAGCAAGAGGACTTTAAATTTCATGGAGGAGATTGAAGTTGAAAGAATGCATAGAATTTATTTTACTAATTCATACCCCAAAATGGTATTCTAACTCAATCATTGCTTCTTCCTATATTAGATGGAATATTTCTGTCACGAAAGATTCCTTCATCTAGACATCTAGCATTTGGTTAACTGGTGGAATGATTAGTGTGAGAAAAGTGGAATAAATGCTTAATTCCTTCATTTTTTGATCTTATTAACATAAAAAACTCATTAAAATAGTGAAAAACATCCTTCAACAGTAATAAATTTGTGGGTAGAGTTTCTTTTTTGTTTTATTTTGGCTTTTGTTAGTCTCGTTATGAATTCATGCTTTAAATATACTTGGCATATTTCACTCTATTGCAGTTAATACGGATACTCAAACTGTCCTAATGTTGGCCAACTGAGATCTTTTTCAAAATATTCCTGAGTAGTTTCAACATAACACTCAAAATGTCTTTGAAAGATTTTTTGCTCTCTGATACAAAAATATAGTCCATTTCATCTTGAATTCCTTCTGCTTCAGTCTTTTCTACAAGGAGCTCTGGTTCCTGCTAGTGAGAATTGTGTGTGTGTGTGTATGTGTGAGTGATAGATAGACATAGATATATAGGAAATATATGTATGTTGAGATCAAATCTAGACTCATTGAAAATGATTGGTCATTGTTTCTAAGTTTATTTCCTTGAAACAGAAAATATGGGGTTTTTTGCAGGATATTTTCTTAAAGGTATTTTTATTAAAATACCTCATGAATTCATACCGCTACATCTAATTCAAATTTAGTGCCTCCAGCGTTTTTACTTAAACTGCTTCCCATTATATGTGTTTCTCTTATATCCGTGCTAAGAATTCCAATTCTGGATAACACTGAGACTGCTGGAATTAAAATACTGTTAGAATTAAAATAAAGACTAATTACTCATTTGCTTTATCCAACAGTACATATACAAGCATATCAGTATAAAATATCAACACTAAAACACAAATATGACTGCTAAAACGTTTACATTGTTTACATTTTCTATTATAGTTTTAAAATCACCTTTATTGAGGTATAATAACATACAAAGAACTGCACATATTTAATGTGTGCATTTTGATGTAGTTGGACATATGCAAACACCCATGATATTATCACTACAATCAGGTAATAGTTTTTTTCCTTAATATATATTCCTCTGGGATGACTAGTCAAATGACTATGCTTTAATGCCATTTTTAATATTTCCTATCTTTGTACCACCAACTGAAAACAGAGGTTCATTTATTTCTTGTTTTCTTTTTATAAATTTAACAAATACTGTAATTGCAAAAGTACATGAAAAATGTTTACCAGTTTCCAAAGTCACATCTACAAAGGAAGCATTTTTAAAGAAGTCTAGTTTCTGGGCTTGTCCCTCCACCCTATTTCCTTCTTCCTCTTAGGAGTGACTATTCCCTCCTCCCCTTTAATATTTAAATTATTCCTCCATTGTGTATTTATTTTTCTGTTCTTAACACAGATCTTTTTGGTATCTAGGTAGGTCTATATTTTCAATCTTGTGGTTACCTTCATACTAAATATCTTTCCACCATCTTTAATCCTCCTTTTTTGTTATGTTCTCTCGGTTCCCTAATATAAGTAATAATGCAATTGTCTAGTAAATTCTTCCTCTTGTTCTCTTTCTTCCCCAGCATATGATCTGAAGCAAGTCAGTCCAATTCTCAGTTAATAACTATAAGGTCATCAGCAAGCATAATCTATTATGATATAGCCTCAATTTTGAATCAACTCCATTCCCTAAATATGCTCCAATTTTCTTTCCTTCATTTCTTAGAAATCATAAGTTTAGAATATTTTAAAATATTATTTCCTGAATATACCACATATTCAATTTTGAATCATATTTATTGAATATATTATCTAATTTTAGTTTCATACTTTAATGAAATGATTAAATGAATTTGTTATAATTTAATATTTCTCCCCACATTATTTTTCAACTTCCAGAAAAGTTTGAAATTAGTTGTAGAATCTAGGAGTTGATTATTTCTATGAAGGCATCAAGACAGAAGAGCCCAAAATCAGGTCAAAATCAGGTCAAAATAAGAATCAGAGCAGATGGGAACTGAGCAATTGTGTAGCTTTATGGGCTAATGAGTATGTTGGGAACTTGAAGGTCTGATGGAATCAGAAGTCATTTATTACCCTAAAAGATTTTCTGAGTTCCCAGACATATCTTTTTAAACTCCTCTACCAATAAAATAAAAACCTGGATGAATTCTCTGCTTATTATAATCAATAATTTTAGACTTGCAAGCAACAGAAAATTCTTGCAACATTTTCTGATATCAAAAAATTTTAGTTACATAAGATCTTTATCTCCCATATTTTTTAAATGCCCACATATAGCTGTATTTTATTTTAATACTTACATTTAATAAGATTTGTTTATTCATTTAACAGTATTTATTAAGCCACCTTTTTGTCTAACTAGGCATTAACTTAAACTAGTCCAGAAAATTAAAACAAGAGCAAACAAAATGAAACAAAGTGTGTGTGACCTCTTAATGAATGACGTTACTTCATATGTTGCAGAAAATTGACATTTCCACAATCCACGCCCCATTTTTCTAATTCTGATAAATGTAAGCAGCAGACACATCATCCCTAAACTTGTTAAAATAGATAATGGAAGGATCAAAATGGAAGTGGGTTAACTGTTTGCTACATGGAACTTTAAGGAAAGATATGGTCATTTTTCCCCCTTTCCCTAAGTGTATTGTACTGTAATGACTGTGAGTAGGAATACAGTTTGGAACTTCAGGTTTGTGAACTTTTTTATACCACATACTCTTCCTTTTGTCAGTTATATGAAAAAAAATATACTTAGAGCAACATAATTATTGGACACCTCTTAGGTACCAGTCAGTGCCATAGGCACTTGTATTAAAACTAAGTCATACACAAAGCAAGCCTTCTGATAACTTCCAGTCTAGGAGAAGAGGTTTGCAAACAGGCATTTGAAATGCAGAGAATGCGACAAGTGAACCTTCCTTACAGAAGATTGGATTATAAAACAATCAAAGATCTGAGGAGTAAAATTCCAGGCACCCGGCTGGGCTTAAGTATTCCTATAATATAATTTGATTTTATGGCATAAAATGTACTCTTAAAATGCAAAATATGGGGTCGGACAGTCCTCCTTGGCAATTGTGTATCCGTGGGAATAATATTGTGTTGGCGAGGAGAAAAATGAGATATTTCATTCTACCTTTAACATTTTTGGATTTCTGGCCCCAAATTTAAATAGATCATGAAGGAATTGATCTAGAAATCATAAATGTAAACATTACTCTGGCAATCACAAACTCATACAATAGCTTTAGAAAGTTTATAATTTGTGGCCTGGAATAGGGGCTCTCGCATGTAATCCCAGTACATTAAGAGGCTGAGGCAGGAGTATTTCTTGAGGCCAGGAGTTCGAGACCAGCCTGGGCAACACAGTGAGATCTCTGTCCCTACAAAAAAATTAAAAATAAAAAATAGCCAGGCAAAGTGGCTTGTACCTGTAATCCTAGCACTTTGGGAGACTGAGGCAGAAGGATCTCTGGAGCCCAGGAGTTTGAGGTTACAGTGAGCTGTGATTGTGCCACTGCTCTCCATCCTGGGTGACAGAGTGACAGCTCTGTTTCTAAGAAAGAAAAAAGAATTGTTCAAACACATTTTAACATTCCTTATATTTGTGATGAATTGTGAATTAGATTTGTTTGAAATATGTCATGATTTAGACAGAAGAAAATCTTTTTAAAATAAGATTTGTAATATACACGAACTTTTAAAGAGACATTTTGATATATTAATGTAGCATCATGGTGCATGTCACAATTTTACTGAGTCATAAACACAAGTATGAACTTAGATTTCAGCTGCATAAAGAACTCACTGAATACCGTCTTATAACTCTGGTTAAGAGATTCAACATTTATGTCTATATTTGTTGAGAATCATTTTTATTTTCAGTTAGACTTACTTAAAAGATGCTAAAGAAATGCCACAGATTTCTACTGAGAAAGTTCCAATAATTTTAATTAAGTGAATTAGTTTATATCCATATATTTATATGATATCAAAGCCTTTGTATATGCACTGCTGTGAGCTTAATAGCTGTCTAAAGCATCTATCTAGCATACAGGTTAGGAATGGAATTATGCCCCATTTTGTATGCACAAATGGACTGATGAAGTCATAAAATAACAAGATTAGAGAAGACCTTACATTTAATCCAATCATTATTTTTGTGAGGTATTAGAGACTGTCTGTCATTTAATAGATATTACATAATTAAACGTATAATATTTTTCTGCATTTGGTTGTTATCAGAGTAACTTCATGGTAAAAGTAAAAGTAATTTGGGGGGTAAATATAGTAGTATCAGTTTAGTGGTTTAGTAATAATACAGCTAAATGTAGCACAGAGCACGCCTGTAATTACATTTCCTCTGCTTCATAATGTGTTCATCAGTACATACATATGAAATATATATTTGAATGTTCTGAGATTGTAGAGAAGCTGTAGGTTTACCTTAGGATACAAGGTGGTGCTGTTTCATTTTACAAACAAAAATTTTTCTGCAAAAAGCTAGCACAGCTAGAATGAGGACATCATATCTTATAAAGAGAGCAAGAATACAGAAGAAGCCAATTCCATACCTCTACATGCCAGTTATGATTTTGTTTAATGGAAAAATAGATAACTTATATCTATATACACTGCACAATGTAAGTACAGAGGCAATAACAATATTCAACCAAGGATGAAATGTTCATTTTTTAGTAGTTTACAGGGTTCTGTGGCCTGCAATATTGGTAGAGACTGCAAAGGCCCTGGCCTCCAGGGAATAAAAATACATGCCTTGTGAAAAATAAGTGAAAGTTAAGGATTATTTCTAGTGATTTTTGGCTTTCTGTACTGACAACTAACTATTTTACTGGTTTTGTAAATGAAAATCCAAGCTCCTCTTTTAATTCTAAGTTTACTGACCTGTGATATGAATGAAGACCAAAGATCCACTGCTTTCTATATACTGAAATGCTAATCATCATTGCCAGCTGACTGTGTGAATTTAAGAGCTACAAAAAGTGAGGCTTTCTTTCATATTAACCTTTCTCTATACTTATCATTACTTGGCATAAAGAATATAAATAAGAATTTGGGGTCCTGTTTCAATGTCTGATTTCTGTGTGACATCAGTCAAATTAACTAACCTTTATGAGACTGTCTTTTAGTACAGTTTAAGGAGATGTTCAATGCTAACATTTTCACAGTAGTTCTTGAGGTGTTTGTTATGTTTGTAAAACAAATTGAGAAGGATTATTATTTTAATCACAGACATGTTTGTTTACTGATAATTCGTAACATAGAGAAATTTGTTTTGTGTATGTTGATATCCTTGGCAGATCTTTTGCAAAAATAATTGGCATTCATAATAATTTTATCAGGTCCTTCTTAATATTTCAATCTATTTATCTTATATGTGTTGGCTATTAAAAAGAAAAATTAACATTGAAGTTCTGCTGAGGATTTGTGAAATATTATATCCTTTACTGATTTATTTCACTCAGTCTTTTTACCCTAACACATCAGTTTTTCAAATGCCACTCCAAAAATCAGCATTAGTGCTAATTTACTTTTCTTTTTATACTTTCACATTTTCTTCAATAAATGCTGACTTGTATTTTCCAATAATAAGGAAGAAATAACTGCTTTATTCACTTACTCTGGCCTGAAGTAGACTTATTTAAATAATGCTTTATACTTGGCTTTACTGACAGAATAAGTAGTAGACTCATTTATTGATGATATTATATTACATGGTGTTATTTATTCTATGAAATACAGAAACATCACTAATGTAACCTTGAAAGGAAGTTTATGCCAGCAAGTGAATAAGGATAAAGAAGGCAAGGTAGTTCATTTAGCAACAAAACCCAATAATAAAAATGTTTACTAGGTAGTAACTAGCCTGAGCCTGCTGAAAGATCATATAATCTCTAATATTTTTCCCTTTTCCCTAAAACTTAATGTCTAGACACTATGGCACAAATATTAGAGATTTCTCCTTTTTGAAAAGCATCTAATATCTTAGGAAGCACTATTGTCTTGGGATATAAATTATGTCTTTGAATCACACAGAAGCCTGGATTTGAAATATAGCTATGTAGCTTGTTGTGTGGTCTTGGAAAAATAAAGCTCTGGACGACTCAGTTTCTTTTACATATATATCTATAAAATGGGGAAAGTAATTTCCTTATAGTTAGATGATTTATTATATGAGATGATTCCTATATAGTGCCTAGCAAATAAACACTCAATAAGAATTAACTAATTATTAGAGTTTCTGTTTTCCAGTAAACACACCTTTTTAAAAAATTTCTCCAAATGCCCTCAAAAGAGTTAATTATTAAATTTTACTAATTTGTTTCCTATTAGTTATATAGGAGAGGGACAAATGGTTAAAAACAAGCTCATTGCTTCCAAAGAGAACAGTATAGAGAAGGCAGGGATGGGGAGAGGCAGGGAGTAACTTTACAGTGGAGAAGCCTGGTGATCAAGGTCAACATCAGCAGTGATAAATCATTCTGTGTGAATCATTAGTGTGAATCATTGATATGATGTTATGAAATGGAACTTTACCTCTGGGGTTTCTCCCCAAAACACATAACCCTCATCTAGTCCTGAGATAAATACCAATTAAGAGATAGTATACAACTGTGTTCCCCAACTCCCAGGCCACAGAGCTCCATACCCCTCAACCCGTCTGTCTGTGGAAAAATTGTTTTCCATGAAACTTAGGAAGTGGCGGGGGCGGGAGGTGAGCAAAGCTTCATCTGTATTTACAACCGCTCCCCATCGCTGGCATCACTGCCTGAGCTCTGCCTCCCCCTCCCACTCACTGTCCGCGGAAAAATTTTCTTCCATGAAACCTGTCCCTGTTGCCAAAAAGGTTGGGGACTGCTGGTCCACAAAATATTTGACCAATACTCCTCAATACTCTCAAGGTCATCAAAAACAAGGAAACCCTGAGAAAATGTCACATCCAAGAGGAGCCTTAAGGAGGCATGATGACTAATGTAATATATTGTCCTAGATGGGATCTTGAAATCAAAAGAAGACATTAGATAAAAAACTAAAGAGATCTGAATAAAGTATAGATTTTAGTTATTAATGCTGTGTCAGAACTGGTTTATTGATTTTGATGAATGTATTTTTATAATGTAATATATTAAAATAGATGAAACTGGGTGTGGCATGTTATGACACATTGTACTCTCTTCCCATTTTTTTGTAAATTTAAAACAATTCTAAAATAAGAAGCTTTATTAAATAAAATTTTAAAACAAATTGGCATCATTTGTTAATGTGTCTGTCAAAATACATCTTTCCCACTAGATTAATACTTACAAAATTATTTAAACATAGCAATTTTTTGCTTGTAAAAGAAATATAAATTTATTTTATAAACTTTAGAAAACATTAACAAATAGAAGAAAATTTAAAATCACTGAAATTCCATTTCCAAGTAGTAACAATTATTAGCATTTTGTCATATATTCCTTTCTTTTTTATATTTATATAAATATTATACATTTTTAAAATGAAAATTGTACAATATACCTGAGATTTTATTTTGTCTACTCTTTTCACGTACAATGGATGAATGAATATGTGCCCATGACACTAAACTTTCCTTTATCGCAAGAGTGGAAAATAGTTTATTTTTAAACCAAGTGCTAACTTTAATCTAATGTTCCTAGCTATTAGAAGTGCTTGGTTGAGTAGGAACTGGGAGCCATGGCTTGAGTTATTAGGAAGCACTGACATAATTGGGCAATGATGTATGCCACAGACTCATGTGGAAGCTCTTGCAGTATGTGCAATGTATGTCTTGCCCATATCTATATTGTTTTTCCTGTTTTTATCATAAAAACTTATAGATAAACAGAAGAAGAGAAGAGCATAAGGAATCCTTATATATGCATTACCTAGATTTATGAAGTTATTATTTCCCATATTTCCTCCACTTTTTGCTGAATTAATTTATATCAAATAGATATAATGAATTTTAGCTGTAAGTATCCCACAAAGTTATGGACCTACATAATCACAATAAAGTTTTCTACAAATTATTTAAAAATGTACCCAATACCATCTAATACCCAATTGTCCTCCAAATAAATCTTACAGATGGGTTTGCTGAAAACGGGATCCTATTAAGGCCATGCATATTTTTGACTATGTGTCTCATAAGCCTCTTTTAATCTAGAATAGTCTTATTATTTTTATTTTTCCATGAAATTTTGAAGAGATCATACTGATCTCTAAATCATCTCAACTTCTGGATTTGTCTGTGACTGCAAGATATCATTTAACTTGTTCCTTCACCAATTTATTACTGTAAACTAGAAGTTAGACATAAAGGCTGATCAAAGTCAGAATAAATACGTTGAACAATAGTATGCAGCAAATGGTGTTTTGTATTTCTTATTGCATCACACCAAGAAGTATATAATGTCTCATTTTTCCACTACTAGTGATGTTGAAATTAGTCACCAGGATTAGGTGGTGACAGACAGATCCTGCTCTTGTAAGGTTATATGTGTGTATTTATATTTTTATATTTTCTCAAAGCATTTTGCCCCTTTGCTTTATAGTTCTTGCCATAAATTCTAACTGTATATTTATTTATGTGTTTATTTTTAAAGAAAAATTTTCTTTCTATTTAGAATTCACACATACTCCTTGCAAACAACACAGAAAGGATAAATATAAAATTGTGGAAAAGAAAATCACCACATATCCAAAGGACAGTGCCAAAGGATATACTGGACTAATCTTCCTGGGGCTGATATTTTTCTCAGACTTCCTTCAGATGGTTTCAATTTTCTAGCCCTAAAGTTATAAACAATTTACTTATGATGATGTAGATGTTGCTTTAAACTTTGAACAAGGGTTTAATTGGTTGTAATGAAGTGGAATGAAGTAGAAAGTAAATAACCTGGGCACTGGCCTCCTTTTCTGGGTGGGGCCTCAAATTTTAATTTCTATGGAGCTGTCACACTTTGAATAGCATAGTAGGATCTGTAGGTACCCAACTACAAAATCCTACTTCTATCCTTCATTAGCCAGAGTTCTCCAGAGAAACAGAAGCAACAGGGCAAATACAGAAAGAGAGTTATTATTAGGGATTGGCTCACGTGTTGCGGAGGCTGAGAAGTCCCCTGATCTGCCTTCTGCAAACTGGAAATCCAGGAAAGCCAATGGTATAGTTGCAGAACAAACTCAAAGGCTGGAGAACCAGGATTGCTGTTGTCCAAGGGCAGAAGGTGGCTGTCTCAGCTCAAGCAGAGAGAGCATTTGTTCCATTCAGGCCCTGAGAGAATTGGATGATTCCGACCACCTCACTGAGGGTGATTTTCTTTACTGAAATTACGGATTCAAATGCTAATCTCTCCCCTCACAGGCATACCCAGAAATATTTAACCAGTTATCTGGGCATCCCTTAGCCCAGTCTACATGACACATTAAGATTAACCATTACATGTCCCCTTTGGTAGCACTGGCCAATTTCACTGCCTATGTGAGACTGTGGAACGTGCCTTTTGGCTCTGGTTATCCTCCCCCGTTCCTGGAGGCAGTTACTGCAAAGAGATGGAAGGAAGCTTCAAAATTAATAAGCTGGAACATGTGCGCATATGAGCATTTCTTGTTGTTACACAGAAGTAAAAGTATCAGAATTTGAGTCATACTCTAATCAGTTCTCTTACTTGAAAGACAGCACTTTGCCATCATTACTAGAATCATCCAGAAATAGCCATCTGTAATGTTAGGTGATGCCATTCCCTATACTTCCCCACCCTAGGCAGAAACATGGATAGATTAAAGATACGATGTTATTTTATTAAAATGGGATAATAATATATAAGCTCTATTAATAAATATTCAATTCAATTTTATTTGGATTAAACAGACGAAAAAGAAACAGGAAAAACCAAAGTATCTGATGAACTTCAGATAAATGTTTCTTCATTACGGAATATGTTATTTGATAAGGATTGGTGTTTATGAAACACATTATGAGGGTGAGTCATTATGTGTGTGTGTTTTTTTTAATCTCTGTGTTTCAGTTTTTTACAGTATCAATTTACTCTGGCTATAAATGATGAGGTAATTAGATGCAGGATAGGGCTTATTAATAGGCCTATTAACATGACTGCCTAAGACATCTAGGTAACTGATTGTTGTTCTTGTTCCAGACCTGGGTTAAGGAATGTACTTACATCAGGCTGTGTAAGCCTGGAGAGGGTGATAAATGGTATCTGTGCTAACGTTGGGTGTATGGGACCTCACCTTGTTATTATATTTTATATTATGTAAACTCTAAGATTGGTGGGGAGCACTTGGCCCAGAGGAGATGGTCCCAGGAACATATTAAACTAGCTTGAATTAACACTATTCCAACCTTAAGTTTATAAGTCTATGTTTACAAGGCAAGGCAGGGAGGAAAGCAGAGAACATATGAAGTGACTCACACAATCAGAAGTTATCATTGGCAAATCCTTTTGAAGACTTTGGGGTCTGGATTTTCATCTTTCCGTTGGCTCTAAAATGTGTTGATTTATCCTTTGTGTACTAGATATTACTGACTTTCTTCTGCATTCTTTATATAAGTAAACTTTGTGTGATGGATCTAAGTGGTCTGTGTACTTGGTTTTTCTATTAGTTTGCTCCTACTTTTGACACAGGATAACAGAGTGGAAATACTGTATAATTTTATAACTTTCTTCTTTCTCACAACAGTTATGTGAAGTATGATATATTATTATTATAGCTTAAGGCAATTATTTCTGTTTTGTAAGCATTACTTCTATAGTTGTTTTATGTTGTGTATGTACAGGTATGTGCATACACACACATATATGTATGTATGTACAGTGCTTACTTTTGATTCTTATGTCAACACCTTCATTGTTGATTTTATATTTTGTTCATTTCTTCTTTGTCTAACATTCAGGATTTTTTTTTCCACAGAGGGATTATAGGAGCTGTATTACCTGAATTGGTAATTGAGTAATATTTTGGCCAGTGTCCAGGGAGTCTTTGGTCCTTGTTTATTTCTTTCAGAACTTTGTACACATAGATTTATTAGCTTCTGGTATTAAATGTTATGAAGTAAAGTCTCAAATAAGACTTATTTTTTTCTTCTTATAAGTGTCTTTATTAATCTTCTAGGGTGACTAAAAATCCTTTCTTTATCCTGGATATTTAATAATATAGTTAAGATTATGACCGATTGTTAGCTATACCATATCAAACTTTTCCTGGAAAATGATGTGCCACCCAATCTACAGATGCTTCTTCCTTTATTTCGGAGATTTTTTTGTACACTGCATCATTGAATAATTTCTCATTCTATTTGTTGAGTTCTCTATTTCAGGAATATAAATTTTCCTGATGTTGTTTTTACCTGAATGTTATTACCTGAATTGCACAACTATTTTTTATTTATTTTATTTTTTAGAGACAGGGTCATACTCTGTCGCCCTGGCATGATCATAGCTCACTGCAGCCTCGAACTCCTGGGCTCAAGTGATCCTCCTGCCTTAAGCTCCCGAGTAGTTAGAACTATAGGCATGCACCACCATGCCCAGCTAATTTTAAAAATTCTGTTGTAGAGACAGTGGTCTTACTAAATTGCCCAGGCTTGTCTTGAACCCCTGGCCTCAGGTGATCCTCCTGCCTCGCCTCCCAAAGTGCTGGGATTACAGGTGTGAGCCACCATGCCCAGCCTAAATTGTACAACCTTTATCTTCTCTCTAACTGCTTTAACTTATCTGTGTTCATTCTGATTATCTGATTATCTCAGGACTTACCTCTTTATCAGAATTTCCATTTCATTTTTTTCTATCCTATTATTCTGTTTCTTAATCCATTAGTTATCTTTTATTTTGGCTTTTTATTCCCTTAGCTCCATAGTACTTTTTAAAAAAATCTCATTCTCTTTTTTAATTTCTAATTTTTGATGTCTTGTTTTACTGTTTTTTTCTTCTTATTTTGCTGTTCTATTACATCAAGCTGTCCTGGAAATCTTTCATTTGAGTTAATTAGAGTTTTACCAGATTCAATAATAATGAAACTCCCAACGTATAATTGTCCAAACCAGATACAGGTTTATTTTCCTCTTATGTGATGACTGAGAGTGGATGTCCCAGGTTGATGGGTGATTCTCCACATAGATGTTCTAGGACTTGAACTAATTATGACTCTGGACCTTCAACACATAGCTTTCAATTTCATTTTAGTCACTGACATCCTTCTCAGGCAGAAAGAAAAATACATACACCCAGGGCCAGAGATTTCCCCTTAAGCATGAGAGGCATACATTCCATATGTTGTTTCTGTTCACTCCATTGGCAACAGCTTAATTACATATATGCCCACCCTTGATTGCACAGGCAATGTGGTCCTTAACTGTACTTTCATCTATGGAGGGAAACTGGCCTTTGTAGGACAGTAGTAGCTTCAATCACACCTTCTATTCCTTGGTTTATATTTTTTCCAGACTGAATAATTATTATTTATTTTTAAATTTTGCAGTATATTTGCATATTTCATTTGTCACTTCATTTCCTTTGGAAGACATTTAAAGAATTTTGCCCAGACTTTCTCTTTGTACTAATATATTTTGTTTATCATCTCCATGACTTTCTTCTGAGATCTGTTTGATTTCCCCTCTGAACTACCTTTTGTGGAACAAATATTTTATATAGAATAAAATATAAAACCACATTTTTTAACCATGTTGTTTTTAAGCAAGAGAGTATAGGAAGAAATTTAAAAGCAATGCTATGAAATTTTAAATTCTATTGTTTTATTTTCCTTTTTCATCACTTTTTGAGGTTTAGGGCATCAGATTATTCTCCTTTCCTTTTTTATGTAACTGCAAATCTATTCTTAATTTTTAAACTATATTTATATTTCACTGAGTATTAAGGAAGGGTAGTACTTATTAAGCTTTAATAAACAACCATTACCTTTATCGGAATATTACTGTAATTAATTTTTAATGTATTTTTATTGTTTTTGTTTGTTTATAAACTGTGACAGTAGATATGGGCAACTTGTTCAGCATTATGGAGTAAATAGTATTTAGAATAGCATCTAAACAGTAAACTATAAAATCATCCTTCATATCTCAATCAATGAGTGATATATGAACAGTCATAAACTTAAAGATTCAAGTCATCATTTGGTATCTTCTTTAAGGGAATTAAATGCCCATGCCTTAAGTGAAGTATACCTGAGATCCCACTTCCCAGAAAGAGAAAGTATGGGATAATCCTCTAGTTATCATCTGGAATTTTAGTGGAAAATCAACACTCTCTAGGTAAATATCATTTCCCCACATTGGAAAAATAGCTAGAAATAATTTCCAGCTTTTGTGGCAATTATTGTTTGTTCTGGAAATGTAGATAAAGGACCTTTAAAGGGAAATATATTCTGTGTATTTTATGACTTTGTGTCTAAATTTGCAAAAGCAAAGAAAGTCCTTCACTATTTTAGTAAATGAATGGACCATTCCTAATTCTAAATACAATGGTTCATGAAATGGAGAAAATGTGGATAGTTTGCTTTAAAATTTTGATACTATGTGCATTTAAGTATAAGATTACCTTCAAATATCAAAATGCTACCACCAACACTCACAAGCATCAAAATAAAAGGCGGAAACTTTACAAAATAGTATTCTTTGGATGACAGCAAACAGGAAATGTTTAGTTGATGTGGAAAGTAAAGTCTCCAGGAAAGGACCTGTTATGAATCTGCAGCCTCAGTTATACATAGAGCGGCAATTCTGCGTGTCTGGGATACAAGCCCTAAGCTTGGATTTATGATTGCCATGTGCAATGTATTCCGTATATACTTTTTTTCTTTTTGCTCCAGTTTCATTTTTATAGACTGTCATATACTATATATGAACTCATTTTTACACTACACTCTTTGGCAAACTCACCTCAGTATTTAAGGAATTGCCTGTCTATTTGAGAACTTGGCTTAAGACAACAAAGGGGCAAATGGTAGAAAGATGGCAAAAATCTGCTTTTAGAGTAACAGCCAATGAGCAAAAAATAGACATTTACACACAACTTAGGATGAGTATCTAAAATAAGTTATGCTTAATTATAAATTATGTAAATTTTTAATCTGCATTAAACCATAGGTTTTGTTGGGCTTTCAGGTCCGTGAGGTGAGGGGATTACTGTGCATGTCCAATGTCGGGGAAGGTCGTCATCCCAGAATTAGGTCTTTAGAAATCTGCACAGTGACATCACCCAAGACTTTTAAGTCATCTTTGATCATTTTGTTCCATTTTTGAATTTGACTTTTTCAAATGACATTATTTTGGTCCCAATGGTTTGCTAAATTGGGTTAAATTTTTTCTAAATTCCTTAGATTACAATAATACATATGGGTGCTAGCATGATAGCCACATTTCTGTCACCAGAAAGCTAGTTTTCATGATGGCATAATGTAATTGCTAAGACTGTAATTTAGCATGTGTATAAAACTCTACTTATGATCCACCTGCACCCTGTAGATATGCTTCTCTCACAGTTACCTGCACCTCAGCTGATGGCAATCGTTTATTCTCTCCAATCTCAAATTTAATTAGTCCAAATGTCCGGTTGGCTCTACTTTCAAAATATATCCTAGAATCTGAATATCATTATCACTCTACTACCATCACTCTGGCCCAAGCTACCATGACCTCTTGCCTGGATTATAACATAATCTCCTGTCATGTCTTCTTGGTTGTACCATTGCCCTGAGTGAGAGTCCATCTGCAGCCCAACACCCTGTTATGTTCCAAAACATAAATGACATTGTGTTACTAGAAGGAAAGGAGTATGAGCTAGTTTTACCTGCATATTATAATTATTGAAGGCTTAGCTTCAATAAGGAGAAATTTAGATAGTTATCTAATCAATATACAGATTACCATACAAAACACATGCTCTATATTTAAAGCTGCTGGCTGAAGAGGCAAACTAATCTAAATTCAAATTCAACTTCCACCATCAGTTACTATCAACTATGATTTAAGAAATTTGATTAATATCTCCAAATCTCAATATTCTGATATATAACCTGTGATCAAAAAAACACTATACCCTTTTATATGACTATATTAATAATAATGTATAAGACTGGTATATCAAACTCCAATCAGGAAAACAAAAACCTCTTAACATACTTATAAAAGAACAAAAAGCTACTACCACTCTTAATTTGGAGGGATACAAGGTGAAGCTACTAGAGACCAGAGGTCATCCTTGCAAAGCTGGAAACATAATGAGTATGTCAGGAGCAAACAGGGACCACAGAGAAGCCACTGTTGAAAACTGCTCAGCAAAGATGAAAGTGAGAATACTCTGGCTTCTCTCTTCCTATTGCCTTCCAAAAGGTGTTCCCACCAGTGTCTCTATTGTCCAAAGCAGCCATAAACCAGCTGACTGTGGATCTTGGGAAATGTACTCCAAGGAGGTAAACTCTTTGGAATTGATATGTGTCAAATTAACACTGACTGAATTGCCAAGGTAAATATTTCTAGCAAATTGCTGATAGTGGTTTATGCTTTTTCTTACTTGTACACCATTATATAAAATAAACCTTCTGAATAAGAATAAAGATTATGTATAACTGTCAATCAGGAGAGTACACCAGTAATGAAATTAAAAACAATATATTTTGCGGTGTTATTTGAGGTTCTTTATTGGTGCACAAATGTGAAGAAGCCATTGAGACATCCAAGTTATATAAATGGGAAAAAATAACTTTAACAGCCTAAGTTCAGATACATAAATAAAAAAGAGCAAAGCTGCTCATTGAGATGGATACAGTCACCATTAATTATAATGGGTTTCATTGTGATCAATGGAAAAAAATTAGTCCTGTAGGATCTTAAATTCCCATCTACTGTGTTGAATGATATACATTACAAATGTTTATGAAAATAACCTCAGAATGTAAAAGCACATTTGGGAAATACATTCTTGCTGAAACTTTCTTGAATCATGGTTTCATTTCCACTAAATATGTTAAAAATTCAAGTACTGCAAGTATTTGAAATACCTGAAATTTCTAGTTTGGAGGTAAGCTCAGCCTTGTATTATCACAAGCACTAAGCTTCACAGTTACCCCAGGTCAAAGAAATCAGTGAAGCAGCATTGTTTTTTACTGTGTTAACAAAAGGATTAAGAATCACCCACATATCCTCAGACAATCTGAGGAAAAAAATTGCTATTGCATAGAAACTCAGTATCAGTGAAATTAAGAACCGAATTTTTGTATGTCTACAAAAAATTTTTGCTTTGATCCATTTTCTACTTATAATTGAGCAAGATCAGGTGGATCTCAGATGTTTCCGATTGCTCTGGGTAACTCTGCAGACATGCCCTGCTATTGTAATTAGCAACATCAGTTTAAAGTTTACAGAAAGAAAAACATTAAGATAATGCTCTAGGTTAGAAATTAGGTTAAGAATAAAAAAGAAATTAAGTAAGTGTCTAATTAATGCAGAATCAAATCTCTGGCGGTAAGAGGAGGCCCTTACTATGCAAGATGAAGCCTTTTAGAAATAAGACTATACAAACCTTAAGAATCCTGGTCAAAATTTATTTGCTAACTCAAGGTTAAATTTCTGTGAGATTACAATAGGTGTCTTGCCTGCTATGTTGTATTCTAAAGTATTAAAAAAATATGGCTGTGTTTTTGTATTGTACACAGCTGTATGACTGTACTATAGAAGGAATCCTACAATACTTGATTTGAAAGTCCCATGTTTTTGTCAAACAGCTTGCAAATGAACTTTGCAATCTTGTTAAAGGAGGGCAATAATAAGTGGAAATAATTAGCGATGTTCACTTATTTTAAGTGGATATTGCCCACATTTGTTTCCTTCAGGATTACATATTGACAAGCATACAACTCTTTGTTTTAACCTAAGCTGTAAGCCACTATTATTGCTGACCTTTCCCTAATTTTTCTTTCTGGAAAATTATAAAAAACACATTTGAATTTCTCAGTGTATTTAGTGTTGCCTGAAAGAGAACTTATTATTTTGTGAATTCTGAAGAAAGTTCAAAAACACTGATCGGTTCATAGTCTTTAGGTAAATTTTTTCACTTTTTTTAAAAAATTCCTTTCTGTTCCTTTTGGAATACATAATGTGGAGTAAAATCACTTATTACAAAGCATGGCTAATTATATGCCACCAAAACTGTATCACTTTAAGTTATTGTATCCTTTAGATTTAAACGATCTCTAATGTGTTTAAAGTTAATATTTGATGAAAACTTGTTAATATTTAAATAGTTTTCCTAATGTAACAGTTTCTACTGAAAATGGGACTATATCATGTGATCATCTGGAACTGAATGAAAGGAAAACCCCAAATGATCTTTCTTTTGGTCAGTTCCACTTTACTAGTTTCAGAACTTTAGACTTTTCAGAAGTTCACAAATATAATTAATGTGAATTTGAATGAGTTGATAACCTTCAAGTTTTCATTTTGAATGTGATGTTATTGTATTTTGGTTATTTTTTAGAGAACTTAAAATTTATTATCAGCCTGTATTTTTAATAGTATAAAACACTTATAACCAAACCAATAAAATATAAAAGATTGATGAATTTTCAATTTTGATTTATCTAGATTTTATTTATTTAATTAAATTGGTAACTTTATTAGTGACTCATTGGAATAGTCTGTGGTTTTTAGGGAAGAATTATGATTTTAGCAGGAAAATACAAGGCAAATTAAAATTTATTTGTGTTGATAAGGTACAACATAGTGATTTAGAGCATTTAAGGAGTTCTAAGAGAGAGAATGTCAACTATAGTGCTAAGAATGTAGTTACATGGTTCAAGGGAATGACCTCAACATCATAAAGACTGAATCTGGTTGGACTCTGGCTTGTTTACATTGATGTTTTTTCAAATTGTGCTTCATAGTTTGTCATTAAGAATAAGTTGACTTATTTTTAGTGTCAAATGGCAAAATTTCTTAGCTTTATCCCTTACCTAGCATGAGGCTAGGGAGGAAATAGATGATGATATATGCCTTAAAGTCCTTTTCTTTTCTTTCTTCTTTTTTTTTTTTTTTTGGAGTATAGTGAATTCTCACTTAAGATCGCTGATAGGTTCTGGGAAACTACAACTTTAAGCAAAAGGACATATAACAAAACCAATTTTACTATAGGCTAAACTGATATAAACCAGATTTAAGTTCCTAAGGCATATTTCTGGTCACAAAAACATCACCAAACTTCTAAATAAAGATCAAAACACTTTTAATATTAAACATTGAAATTAAAGTGAGCTATACATATATTTAAGAAAGATTAATGAAAACAAGATAATTATTTATCCATTTATCCCAGGTCAGGGTTGCAGATGGACAGGAGCATGAGGTGGGAACCAACCTTGGAAAGGACACCACTCCATCACAGGGCACATTCACACCCACACCCACACTTGCTCAGACTGGGATCATTTAGACACGCCAATGAACAGAATATGCACATCTTTGAGATGTGGGAGAAAACCGGAGGACCTGGAGAAAACCCACATAGACATGGGGAGAACCTGCAAACTCCACACATACAGCAGCTCCAGCTAGAATTAACCTTTTTTCTCATCAGCATTAAAAGGAAATGACACTGAATGAAACACTGTTATTTTATTTGGGGACCTGTTATATTGGATGTTTCCTGAATAAAAAGAATAATATATGGCAGCAGTCCTCAACCTTTTTGGCACCAGGGACTGGATTCATGGAAGACGATTTTTCCACGGGGGTGGGGGTATGGTTTCGGGATGATACAAGCACATTACATTTATTGTGCAGTCAAACCTTTCTGCTAATGATGATAATCTGTATTTGCAGCCGCTCCCCAGTGCTAGCATCACCACCTCAGCTCCACCTCAGATCATCAGGCATTAGATTCTCATAATGAGTGCACAACCTAGATCCCTCACATGCGCAATTTACAGTAGGGTTCTTGCCCCTATGAGAATCTAATGCCATAGCTGGTCTGACAGGAGCCCACTGCCTACCTCCTGCTGTGCGGCCGGTTCCTAACAGGCCACAGAAGGATAGTGGTCTGCAGCCCAAGGGGTTGGAGACCGCAGATCTAAGGGGTATCTCTTGTCTCTTTATAACTAGTTAGGTCCTGAAAAATGAGGGTAAATACATCTCTGACTTTCACAGTCTGTAAATTTTCTAATGTCTTTTTAGAATTGGGGCACTCTTCTTAAAAATGCATTGGTAATGCATTTATATTTTATATTTCTTAAGAACTTTCACTCAAAAATCCATATCAATATCTTAAATATACATGAAGAGTTTGACAAAAAGGCTTGTTATTTTGAATGGCAATTTTCAATGATTTTTTTTTGGTACATTATTCCATTTGTTACTCAACTTATAGAAGTTCTCATGAATATAGATTAGAAAAGATTTACTTTACAGAGGAAGAAATTGAAAACTCAGAGAAAAATGGTTTTCCAAAATAAATGGAGTGCCTCTTGAAATCTGTGTTGTTTTGATTTTGGATTGAAGACACTGCCCCAGACACTTTGCTAGGCCAGAAATTCCAGTGAAACTGACTCTTCTTGCCAATAATGGAGATTCCCTCTCCACAGAATATTTTTGTCACCTGTGGAAACATTAACTTTTCTCTAGAATTCTACAATTGGAAATAATCTCTCCTTTTCTCCTTGGACTTCATCATGGAGATTTTTGTCTGCTTTCCTAGTATTTAATTATTCATGTTCTTGTTTTCCCTAGACTGCAAAGTCAGGAACTAGGATTTATTTATCTTTTTGTCTTCCACAAAAAAATATTTTTCATATGGTAGTGCTTAATATGCATTTGTTTATTTAATAAAATATATCACTATGATTTTGATAATCTTTAAGAAAGGAAATTAATGTGAGACTATGGATAAAATGAACATAGCAAAAACATTAAGGAACTATCAGAAATTTAGTAACAAATTAATAATTTCTCTAACAAGCTATACAAATAAATAAAATATCTAAAATGAAGGAAGTTTTGTAGGAATATAAGTAAAATAGTTACAATAAGAACCAATGAAAGAGTCTTTATTTTAAAGGCCATGTGGAAAATATACATTTAACTCCTGCAGTGGGTGATATGAGGTGGGGAATTATGCAGAAGTTGAGCAACTTTATTTGGACTGGGTAAACTACTGAGAATACAAATATTCCTGTGATGTGTTCATTCCATAAAAAATTTGGAGTGAGTGGAAAATGACTCTACATTACGTGCTGAGAGCTCTTAGGGCAAAGCTGCATGCAAGAACTCCTGTGAAATCCTCCTAATTTAGGTACTTTTGGTGATGGAAGTTTGGAGTATAAAGTGGCATATTGTTACACTTACTTACACCTTGTGAATCATTTTCAAAAATTCATTACCTTGAGAGTAGAAATATTAACTTTCTTGACTCATAAAATAAAACCAAGCAATTCTTCTATCCTTGAGGATATTCCTGTCTAGAGCAAGAAGACAAAGGGGCTGATACCACTGCTGTTGTCACAGTCATACATATTCCTAAGATTTCTTAATTGTAACCTTATGGTTTATACAAATTACATATGTGAAAATGTTTCTGAACAGTTCACTTTCCCCCTGGATGACTGCATGATTGAGTTACAGCATTACATAGTAATCTTGTCTCATTTAAGTCAAGTAAATCAGAGAAATTATCCATGTTTTAAGCAAAGTCAAACACACTCCTGAAAGTCTGAAATAATTTCCAGTTTAGCACCATAGATATTCCACAGTATTGATTCAGATTTTTTCTAGTATTTCAAATAGATTTCCTTTGTTCCTATGCCTCTGAGTGTATAGTATATTTGTCTGGAAAATTTTCAATTAAATCTGGGAATTTAAAAGTGTTTAGTGTGGTTAGAAAACACATTATCTTTTTATAGAAACTTTACAATACATTGTATTTTAGGGATATTAAACTTTACAGTTCATTTGATGTCACAAACATCAATACATTCGATAATATTCATATATTTATTTCAACCAGAGATATTAGAATCCTTTAGGTTCCTTTTTGCTAATATACATGTCTCTCTCTTTCTCTCTGAAGTTCAGGGGTTTTTAATCCAATTCATTTTCATTTGACATTATTACAATACTTCTTAAATATTCCAAAAAACAATATTGATAACATTGAAAGACATTTGGGCATAAGCAGATGTATTTTAGCTAAGTTGATACATATGTCAGGAATTCTCAGAGAGGGCCAACATGTGATTCATATCATAAGGCTTTCCTAAATATATAGTAGAAATTGACATAAAGGTTACCATTTATATTTTAAAAAGTGTTTAGTATTTTAAACATTATAGTTGATATGATATTAAAAAAGCATGCGAGAACAAAAGCATTTGAAAACTTGTTAGTGTTTTATTATATAACTATTTAGCATTAACTCATTATCATCTTATTCATGGTTTGGTATTCATGCATGTCAGTCATTTCAAAAGATGTTTAATCTGTTGTCTATATATGCATAATTTGAGTTCATTGATTTGAATTAATTTCCAATCACTAGCATTAAACAAAAATAGTATACATTGACTTAAATATAAATTAGTAACATATGGTGATTTGCATAC
This sequence comes from Daubentonia madagascariensis, assembly GCA_023783475.1. NCBI lineage: Eukaryota > Metazoa > Chordata > Mammalia > Primates > Daubentoniidae > Daubentonia > Daubentonia madagascariensis. The sequence goes on along the minus strand of JAKFHU010002080.1, from coordinate 41,256,410 downwards.
ATATACAATTATAATTTAAAATGTTTGCTATGGATCCCTTTGTTATATTATTTAATTTATTAACATGTATAATGATGAGCATGAAAAACAAAATTTTAAATAAGGCATTGAAAAGTCATATACTTTAGACTTTTCAACTCTTTTAGAGGTTTAGCAGTATCCCCAAAATAGTGCAGAGATATATTTTTAACACATCAGACCACTACACAAAGACTAGTCTTTGCTGGAATACCACCAAATGACAGAGAGCTCATTACCTCCTGAGACATCCCACCCCATTATTGCATATCTCTAATATTAGAATGATATTCTTTATGTTAAACTGAAATTGCAAAGATACTTTTATGCTGAGGCTATTAGGTTGTAAAAATTATGATTGCATTACTTCTTCTTGATATTATTACTCCAAGTGCTAGCTAGGCACAAGGTCAAACAATTACAAAATAGAGCAAAGAGTATGGGTTTTTTACAATTCTGTGATTTCTTTAGTACAGGACCTAATGCTTGAGAAATCTCTGAAAAAAGAAAATGGCATGCAGCATTTAGACTTTGTGTAACCAAAAGTTACTGCTAATAGATCTTCCACAAAATAGCAGTTAGTAAAGTGCTAAGGAAGAGGGCTACTCACTTCCTGGAGATCCTTGTTATAGCCCACTTGTTCTCCCCAAATGGGAGATGTATTAGGGACTACAGAGCTAAAGTAGATGGCTGTGTAGGTTATCAACTAGCATCAGTTCCCATTGGCCAATGTCCATTCTGATTGGCTGTTTTAATAAGGGAATTTTCATGCCTTTCTGGTTCATAAATATTTTGAATATTTCTGTGAATTTCCTTAGTGTCATAACCTAAATATGCAAAAGAGAAGTAAGGAAGTAAATCAAACAGATATCGGAGAAAGAGAAAATGCTGCTAAAGGCTGTCTTCTTTTGCTAAATTCAGAAACAAATTACCCTTCTCTTTAATTGTCTGTTTTAATAATGAAAGAACATATTTTGCTTAGAAAATGTTTTATTGATGGGAACATTTGTTGAATCAAGACAAAAATATAAATTTTATAATATGAGGATAATGCTATGGATTGTATTCCCTTTTTCATTTTTTAATGTTATGTGGAATTTCTAGGAAGAAAATTTGAAGTTAATTTAATGTTTTGCTCAATGTTCTATGATCCTCGTAATTATTTTAAGTATTTACTTGCTAATAGTAATGCTTTAACAGATTTTATGATGAAATGCTTATTTCATTTTAAAATACATACAATACTATCGGGATTATTATTCATCAAAGTAGATAAAATGAACTGACCCTGAAAAAGGCTTATTTTGTGAATGTGCATTTGTAATTATTTGGTTTAAAAAGTTCATTCCAGTAAGCAAAGTAGAGACTTAATGGCTCCTATTTGTAAATAGGTTACATAACTTATTGTAATGCTCAATTATCTCTGGTCCATGAATTGTTCAATTATGCAAACCCTCTTCTGCCCAAATAAATACTCATTAAGGTAAGCATCTATGCCAAAAATACAAATTTTCTGTGTTTTTACTTTTATGTACATAATAAACTCTGGAGAAATGGATGAACAGCAGCAATAAAAACCCTGGAATCAAGATATAGTTTGAAAAATTAGATGCCCATTAAAGAGTAATAAAGTGGTTTGTTTAGAAAAATGTATAAAATTATCTTGTTAGATACATTCCCTGATTGGAGAATAATAAATGAAACCTCACATTAACCCTCAAATCCTAATTTTTTTAAAAATGCAAAAATGGTCGAGGGTAAAAGAAATAAGAATATCACTCAAGTCATAAGTTAGAATAATAAATAGCACACACGCCTGCCCTGTAAGTTCTTTAAACTCAGTGAAAAAGGAGAGTTCATGCATCTCATTCAAACTTCAAAGCTTCTTTCTCCTTTTTATGTTTAAACCAAAGCTTTCAAGAATGGAGGCCAGGTTTCTTTTACAATTTAAAATTCAAAGAGCACCACTTTGAAATTTAATAGAGCAGTGTTTGCTAAAGTAAACATTTTAGTCACAGTGAAGGCAGATGCCTCTGTGCGTCCTAGCCTTTCTGTAGGTATCAAAGCCGTCCTTCTAACTACTGGAATGTCTCTTCCCCAACACTCATCCAAAAAGGTTATAGATTTCACAGAATGCAGAATCCCACTTCTCCAAACAAAATATACCTTTAGCGTTAAAGCAATTTTGAGACTTCGAAAATTCTGATGGCACTTTAAAAGTAGTGTTTTAGAAAAATTGAAGACGAACCTTGAAAAACGAGGATCTCAGATTCTTGTTAAAGGTTTTACTACCATCACTCCCATCCACAAACACACTGGCCTGGGGAAAAAGGGCTCTGAGAAGAAAAGAGAGAAGTGGGTTCGACAAGCATTTATGGTGATCAACACGTGGTATGAGAAGCCTTTTGTATTATTAAAAAATGGGTTACTAACACTGCTCAGTGAAAGGCGCTGTTTCTTTTACAATGCATACCAAATCCAATTATGGAGAAAGAACAGAGAAAATTCTTTTCTCATTGAGAGCTAAACTAGCTTACTAAACCGTGTAATTTTTTTCCAGTAAGCCTAGAACATAGACATGTATATGTATTAAAAGAACTTTTCTCCATGCATTTACTACTACATGTTATCAAACATCTTTTTTATTCATGCTGAGTGTTTACTTATTGTAGTTGTGTTCTTTAAATTATTTTTCATTCAGTTTATATTTAGATAGAGAAATGAATTGCAGATGAATAGTAGAACTTGGAAATCAAGTGAGCTAGGGAAAATACATAGAAGATGTTACTATTCTTATTTAAATATGTTTATATTTCAGGGCCTTTATCTATGTGGGAGTGTATATTACATATATTTATGAATTAACAAATTAGTTTAGAAATTATATGTCTATAATTTTATATACATATAAAATTTTGATTAGGAAACATATTGATTTGGAAATTTGATATATAATTTAAAGTTTCCAAATTTTATATTTGTTAATTTACAAATGTGTTTTTTTAGTAGCCAGGTTTTTCCAAGCAAAAATCAGAATTAATTTTTGTTGTTATTTTCAATGTAGCAAGCCAAAATATATTTTGATTTCTAAATACTATATTTAGAAATATATGATTGGCCTAGTATAAAACATATTTTTATTAACAGTTTATCAATAGGCATAGGTAGATCCACTACCTAGATGTAAATTCAATTTTAATAAGAGATATCTTTAAACTTTCATAATTGTTCATATTAGCTACATATTCTTAAGTTCTCAAATACAAATATACATTGATCTCTAGAAATGATAAATCCTTTCAATCCGTGGTATGTTTAAATACATTGTATTTAACGACTCATATGAACTTCTCTTCAAATGAAATTAAATCGAAAAAAGAAAAAAAACAAGAAAAGAGCCGTATTTCTGAACATGCAAGCGGCAAATTCAAATGTATTCTTCTGTTTGTTTTGCTATCAGTTGAATATGTTTTCTCCCCTGGCACAATAATTGTAGCATTGCAGTTTTCTGACAGCAAATGGCTGCTGGGGGTCACCAAATGTCTCTGATTTGCTACAGCATTTAATCTTTCACAAAAGCTGTTTACTGCTTCATATACGCTGAACGCCAGGAACATCATCCTTTAAATCATGCCTAGCTGCTAATTAATGAATGTATAAATGTCTAACAGCCAAGTCTTTAAACAGAGCCATGAATGAGTACAGCAGACATTCTGCACGTAACTAAAATAGAGTTCTGATGAACCATAAACTCTGATTTTTCTACATAGCTATTGTCATGCTGTGTATCTAACCAGATTAAAGTGCATTTGAGAAATTTACTTTAAAGTCATCTGAAACTGAAAATATATTAGCAGCACCAGAAGGGTTCAACAGAGCATTATTATGTTACAGGGCTGCATTTCTGTCTCTCCTGTTTTTCTCTTGGATATCTACATTTTGGAAGCAAAACAAAGACTTGAGATTCTGAATTTAATGCCTAGATTTGACATTATGTCATTATGAGACTTTCGTCATCAAAATTTCTTGAACTTTCTTTTCTAAAACAAACAAATTACTTTAAAAATATTTTATTGCATTTTTCTGTAGTCAGGCATAATTTGACATAACACAATGATCTAACAGAATCAACTAGAAAATTTTACTGTATTTTATATTTATTGGGCATCACTACATGGTTGTGCTGTACTAAACACTTTTACATGCATCACTTCTTGCATTCCTAATAAGCATATTACATACTATAAGGGAGTTATTAATATCGTTAGTTTTCAGATTAGAGTAAATGGATTAGGAATTTGGAAACTTACTCAGGATTCAACAGCTTGCTAAGAGCAGAGAGATTGGAATTGGAATCAAACTAAGCACTGGCTGACACCAAATCCTTACATCATTAACCCCTATAATATATTACTCTCCTATCAGTCTCGATTTTACATGACTTTACATGACAGTTCATATATTGGCAAGTTTTTATACCACAACAAGAAAACTACTGGGAAATAAAAAGAAAATAACTCACGAGTAGCAAAGGAAGAAGCAAAACATGACAAAGCAGACAATATAGAACAGCAGAAGAAACAAGTGGAAAGGAATGACCCTAAATTTTCAAAATAGTGCCAGAGATCTTGATTACTCTCTTATTCTAGGAATTATCTTCAAATTCAGACAATGGTAGAAAGATAAATTCAATGTAACAGACGAAATAGAGAGTGCCACTCTCTACTTATTGAAGTGTGAACAGAGAACATACTCAGTGATCATTAAACATTGGCTAAAATTCCACCTTTTCTTTATTATTTTTTTCTAAGAAAGTTCTTTTTACCTCTCCCAGCCTTAATTTACTTATCCTTCAAACAAAGATTATAAAATGTTTGTGGAAATGACATAAGAATATATCTGATGAACAAATGAAATGAATCAGTAATTGGAATTAAAAGTTCTGATTTCAAGTTATCACTAGCTATGCCACGGATTAGTGATGTGACCCTAGGCAAGCTACTTAAGTGCTTGTGCTTTCTTCCAACTACAGAAAAGGCTTGATAATGCTGACTTTTATACATGACTGTAAGGATTCAATTATTCTTACAATGAATCACTGTAAGGATTCAATGATTCCAGGAGGGAGGAGCAATCTCCCTCCTGGAAAGGGAAGGCGGCTACAATGAAAACAAAATAAATTTGAGGTAAAACAAAAGTACCCTGGATCATTGTTACATTTATTATATTAGGGGATGAAGAATTGTTATTAACAAGTTGGACGATATCTAATTATAGAAGCCCACCCCCATGCAAGGACTAAGCTCACCAGTATCACTAGGTCAGTGGAAGAGAAAAAGGCACTCCTATCCAGCACATCCTTGCATTCTCTGCATCTCCCTGTATGTCAGACCAAGAAAACAAGTCTGAGAAATGACTGGGAGAAAGAATCTCACATCCAAAGATGACAATACTGTGGTATTTCTAGCTATAACAGTGTGTGAATTGGCATGTATATGTGTGCACATGTGTGTGTGCGTGTTGTGAGTTTGTATTAGGCCAGAGTAGGATTAGTTCCATCTGTACGAATTCATGTGGCTAGAAAGAGGTCTTTTTTTTTTTTTTACATATACACAGTTTTTTATGAGGTGTTTAATTTGAAATTAACAATGATTAAATTTGAGTAAAACTTTAAAAGTTTTTTTAAATGTACCAAAAAAACCCAAACAACACAACAGCATTCTACTCTCTCATCTCATAGAGATGACATCAACTCTTTTAGCTCCCATATAGAGTAAGAACAGGCAATATTTGTCTTTCTGTGCCTGGCTTATTTCACCTGACATAAGGACCTCCAGTTTTATCCATGTTGCTGCAAATGACATGTTCTTATTCTTTTTTATGGCTGAATAGTATCTCATTGTATTTATATATACTACAGTTTCTTTATCCATTCACCCACAGATTACAAAAAAAGCTACCTACTGTATGACTGTATTTGTATCACATTCTGGAAAAGGGAAAACTATAGGCATAAAAATAAAATCACCTGCAAAAATTTTAAGGGAAGGTAGAAATATTCTATATCTTCCTTGTAGTGAGGTTATATGATACACACATTTGCCAAAACTCATAAAATTGTCCACCTAAACAAAGGTGAGTTTTACTGTGTGTAAATTACACTTCAATAAAGCTGACTTTAAACAAACAGAAAAACCAAACAAACAAAAACCCAGCCAATCAATTTGCATTCCTAATACAGGAATCTTAGGATGAAAGACACCTTAGAGATCATTTATTACTAGGTTCACTCAGGTACCTTCCACAGCAGGTGTGCTTAATATTGGCAAAGATGGGACATGTGTTACTCCAGGAGACATTTTATTCCAATGAACAAATCCAAGAAAAATTTACTAATCCTCAGCTAACTTTTGCCTCCCTATAATTTGAGTTTGATTCCATTTCTTATTTCTGAAGCAACTCCAGAATGCATCTCCCTCTTCCCCATGATACTATTTCACACATTTGAGGACAGATGCCACTCTCCATTTAATCTTCTCTTCTTTCCAAGCAGTTCCTTCGACAACTTGTTAAGTAACCATTTCCAACCTATTTTCACATTCTCTTACTAATACTTTAGGCACAATTCTAGTTTGTAAATATCCCTAGCACAAACTCAACGTAACATTTAATATTTGGACTCATCAGTGCAGCTTACAGAGGGACCATTATATCCTGAGATAGGGACACCAGAGTTTTATGAATGAAGATTAAAATTTCTTTAGCTTCATTAACAGTCAAATAACACTCTTGGGTTGTATTGTCTTTGTTATTAGGTAAAACCTCAACGAACAGTTACTTGGTATGTCTCCCATATCTAGATTTTGTGTAACTGATTTTTTAAGCATAAATATGGTACTATGTGTTACCCATACAAATTTTATTCTAGTACTTTAGCTGGCTGAGATACATTTGAATCTTGTTCTGTCATCTGTTGAATAAATTAAGTGTTATCTGCAAATCTGATAAAATGTCTTATTTAAATGTAACAAAGAAATTCAGTTGCTGTTTATGTCTTTTATTTTCGTTGGTGCATAGTGCTTTCCTTTAGAAATCCAATCCACAGAGAAATAGAATATATTCAGTTAAATACAACAAATAGATATTACACGCCTACGTTAGACTAAAACTGAAATAAAGATGCCATCAAGTATTATCAATATAGCTGGTAAGTCATACATGCAAAACAATGGCTAAAAATCTAGCAATTATTAAAATAAAAATATAAACAAAATTTTATGGAAACACCAAATAGGGAACAACTGATTAAGTTGAACTAAATGAAAAGTCGGTATTCATAGAAATGGTTCTGGAAGAATGAATAGGCACACATGTGGAACAAAAAGGAAAGAAAGTAATTTCCAGGCAGAGAAAGCCAAATATAGCAAAAATGTCATGGTAAAACACTTTAAGTAGAAATTTCAAATTACTACCAATAGACCACCTGTACTTTATCATCTATAAATATATTTGAAAACTACAGATACCTAGGTTTCCACTCAGACATCTAAACCAGTATCTCTGGATGACACCAAAGAAACTACACTTGTATCAAACTCCCTTGGTGATTATTATTCATGTAAATATCTGAAGACCACTGTTTTATGATGAAGAAATTGTTCAATATCACTGCAGCACTAGGATGTTGAAAAGAGATGCAGCTGGTAAGCTCATGGTCTGACTGTGGAAGGTCTCATGCCATTCTGAAGAATTTGGAATTTGGGAAGGGAAATTGCTAAAAAATGTTCTACGAGGCAGTAATGTGGTCAGATTCATATTTAGGAAAATAAACGTGGCGGCAATGTGAGAAATGTCCTGGATAAATATATGGAGGTCTTTTCAAAATGCTAAAAGCATTTCCAAGTGACAAAAGCTTAATCTACAGCAGGGACCAAGAGATTGACAAAGAAGAGTGATGACAAAGTTGATGAGGACCAATGAGCATTTCAAATTTAAGTATTAGAGAACCTAGTGACCAAATGGGTATGAATTTGAGGGCAGGGAGATAAAGACATTCTAATAATGACTTTGAAGTTTCTATATATGTGATGCTGATATCTATCAATATTTTTCGTATAAAAAATTAGAAGCAGGTCTATCATATAGAGGGAAAAAGTTAGCCCGACTTTTGAATTATTTAGTGCTAAAAGCTTGAGGTTTATTTATAGAAAGCTATTTAGCAATCAATTTGGAATATGACTCTGAACTTTAAGATATGTCTCAGAACCGGAGAACTGGATTAGGGACCCATCATCGGATGTTGGTTAAATCCATAAGAATAGCATGGGGTGGGGAATCTACAGCCTTAAGGCCATATGTGGCCTTCTAGGTCCCTAAGTGTGGCCTTTTGACTGAATCCAAAATTTATGGAACAAATTCTTTTATTTTTATTAATGCATTTTGTCTGTCTTTTATATTTTTATTTTATTTTTAAAATGAATGTATTTAAAATACCAAAGAATAAAATATGTTTCAATGAAATAATCCTCCCAGATTGCCTGGAACAATTAGAACATTAGTAAGCCATAAGGGCTAAATTGATGGTTGCTACGCTCATGATTTAGTTCTAACTTCCTGCACCTGACTGGTGCCACTACTGCAGGAGGCTGGTTGGCAAGAGTTTATGGGGGTCGGGTATGCCAGTCTGTTATCAGCTTTTGATAATAGTGCACTGTGTTTCTGATTGAAGTGGAATTTGTGAATAGTTGCACAGATAGACAGTATTTTTTAATTATGTTTGCTTAACAGCCCATCATGTCAAAGAAGACCAAGAGAAAGCTGAAGGAAGAAAACGGATTTTTTAATGAGGATTGGGAATTGCAATATTATCTTGTTTCTGCTAAAGATAAGATGATTTTCTTACTCTGTGATACTGCAATATCAACATTAAATAAATTCAATGTTCATCAGCATTATAGCACTCATAAGGACCACAAATATTTTAAATTAGAGGGAGAAGCATGAAACATTGTATTGCAGAGATTAAAAGATGAAAAACAAAAGCAAAGACAATTCTTTCAAGGGCAATAAGACCTGAAAATAATGCCACTGAAGCAACTTATAAAATAGCTAATATACTCCAGAAAAAAGGGAAGCCATTCAGTGATGTAGAAATTGTGAAAGAATGCATTGTTGAAGTTGTAGGATGCTTACACCCAGATAGTGTTTTAAAGTACGAGCAACTTCCTCTTTCAAGGAGAACTATAACTGATTGGCAGCATGAATTAGCCTTTAACTTAACAGAACAACTTCATGCAATACTTCAAAAGGAAAATATATATTGTTCAATTGCTTTGGATGAATCAACTGATACTACTGACTCAGTGCAGGGTTTTATACTTCATTTGGGTCATAATAGAAGATTTTCTTTGCTACGAAGAGTTACTTGCTTTGGGCACTCTTGCAAAGAGAACATGGGGAATAGATATCTTCAACAACTTTCAAGACAAATGTCGTGAAGTTGGACTGAATTTAGTAAATGTAGTGAGTGTATGTACAGACGGTGCACCTTCCATGACAGGAAAACATGAAGGGTTCATTGCACAGATAAAAAAAGTGTTAACACATCCAGATGCTCTCATTTCTTTTCATTGTATTGTGCATCAGCAAAATCTCTGAGCTGAAGCTAATATTTAAAGTGACACTTTGCAACAAGTTATAAGTATTGTTAACTACATTTGTACAAAATGCAAAACGGCATCATCACTTTTGTAACATGCTAAAGTTGAATGATGAAGTATTCAGTGTGGATTTGCTGTATCATTCTAAAGTGCATTGGCTACTGCAGGGAGAGGTTTTAGCCAAAATTTTATCTATGCAAGAACAGATAGGTAAATTTTATGAAGAACAGAACTAGCAATGTGAATTATTGAAAGAAGGTTTCTATAGGAATGTACCATTTCTGTGTGATATCATGTCAAATCAAAATGACTTGAATATTTCTTTGCAAGGTAAAACTAAGCGTATATATGGTATGTGGCCAAAAATCCAAGTATTTGGAAAAAAGCTGTCTTTAAAAGACAGTTCTTCAAAAGGACATTTCGGATGAACATTTTCCCCAGTTAGCAAAGGTCACTGATGAGCAGGATGATATATGCGAATCATTTGGAGAATATGCAGCTGTTATAGACCTATTAATTGGAGAATACAATGAAAGGTTCACTGACTTTGAGAATCATGACATCACATTCAAATTAGCATTTCAGCCTCACCTAGTTGTTATCACCAAGGCACCTAAAGAACTACAGATGGAATTGGTTGAGCTCTCAGTAGATGACATTTTTTGTGTGTGAACTTTTTTTAAATTTCAGAATATTATGAAGGTACAAACGTTTGATTACGTGATTTGCTTTTGTGCAGTTTGAGTCAAAGTTGTAAGTGTGCCTGTCACCAAGGTAGCATGTATTGTTCCCGTTAGGTGTAAATTATCCCGTCCCTTCCTCTGCCCTCCCACCGACTTGGTTTCTGTTGAGTTTTACTACCATATATACACATGGGTGTTGATTGATTAGTTCCAGTTTAATAGTGAGTACATGTGGTGTTTGTTTTTCCATTCTTGTGATACTTCACTTAGAAGAATAGTCTCTAGTTCCATCCAGGTTGTTACAACAGGTATTAGTTCACCATTTTTTATGACTGTAGTATTCCATAATATACATATACCACATTTTATTAATCCATTCATGTATTGATGGGCTCTTGGACCTCTCACCACTCACAAAAATTAATTCATGATGGATAACAGACTTAAACCTAAGACATAAAACTATAAGAATTCTAGAAGAAAATGTTGGAAAAACTCTTCTGGATATTGGCCTAGGCAAAGAATTTATGAAGAAGACCTCAAAAGCAATCACAGTAACAACAAAAATTAACAAATGGGACTTGATTAAACTAAAAAGCTTCTGTGCAGCCAAGGGGACAATCAATAGAGTGAATAGACATCCAAGAGAATGGGAGAAAATATTTGCATGCTATACATCCGACAAAGGGCTAATAACCAGAATCTATAAAGAACTCAAACAAATCAGCAAGAAAAAATCAAACAACTCCATAAAAAGGTGGGCAAAAGACATGAACAGAACCTTTTCAAAAGAAGATAGATTAATGGCCAATAAACATATGAAAAAACACTCAAAGTCTCTAATCATTAGGAAAATGCAAATCAAAACCACGATGAGATATCACCTAACCCCAGTGAGAATGGCTTTTATCAAAAAAATCCCAAAACAACAGATGCTGGTGTGGATGTGGAGTGAAGGAAACACTTATACACTGTTGGTGGGACTACAAACTAGTATATGACATTTTAAAATCATTGTTTGATGCTAAGAAAGATCCAGTTGAAATATGGAAAAATGCAGTAGAATACCCACACCTTTGGCAACATGCCCGAAAAATGCTTTCTTGCTTTTCAACCGCTTATTGCTGCGAATCTACATTCTCCTACTTAACCCAAATCAAGATGCCCTTAAGGTCACAAATCACTGGTACTGATCTAGAGGATCAACTGAAACTGTGGACCTCCATGCTGCAGGCAAATATTCAAATGCTTTCCAACAAAAAGCAGACACAACAAAATCATCAAAAAGTTAGTTAACTTTAAAATTAACAAATTTTTTTATTGTTTGAAATTATTAAGTACATAGTAGTTAGACTTTTACAAAATAATATACATTTTTAAGTATATCTAATTGAAGTTTCTTGGATGCAGCTTTAGCTGATTGATTACAGCTAAATTAATGCCCCCTTCTTACATGAAAACTTTCCTCACCCCTGAACTAGAACCATGGAGGTTGCCCAGAAATAGTAAGACAGGTGAGAAGAAAGAGGACAGTGGGTGGTGCATGGCTGAAGCCAATGATGAGAAACAGGGCCAAGAAAAAGGTGCTTGGGCAGGAGCCTGAGAAGCAACTCGGAGGCACAAGAAAAAAACACAAGTAACCACGGCAATAAAAGCCAAGGATGGGAAGAGTTAAAGGAAGGATTATGGCCAGCAGGGTCTTTTACAGATAGTAGGATAAAAATTGAAAAGGAATAAATGGATTTAGCAGGAAGATCACTGATAATCTGGCAGGGACCAAGAATAACATTTTAAAACGAATTTTTAAGATTGGTTTTGCCTTTAAAGAATTTTTTATGTAAAAAAGAATCTTAAGATGAAAAAATGACATTTAAGAAAAAAGGCATTTACCATTTTAAAAATGGTTCTCCAATATTTAGTTAATCATTTAATCTGCAATAGTAATTTTCAAAAGCTAATATCTCAGGGATTTCAAATTTATTTTATTTCTGGAATGAATCAATACTATCATCATTTCATAAATGTATCATCGATAGTAGCATAATTTATGCTGTCAGCATTGGGTGAGGTCTTATGGTCTTTGTGCAATCAAGTGGAGCATGGAAAACCATAGCTTCCCCTAACCTTTAAGTAATATTTCAGCTGCTTTTCAGTTCCCTAAAATATAAAACAGAATTGAAAAGGTGTTATTTACAATTATGAACTATGATAAATTTAGGACTATTTACCAATGTTTCCATTCTTCATGCAAGCGCTTTCTCCCCTTGAAGTTAGGGATGGTTGTGTAACTGACTTTGACTAATAAATGTTCATGGAAATGATCTGTTTCACTTGTAGGAAGAAGTCTTTAAAAGCCCATGTGCAACTCACCATATACTTTTCCTACTACAGCATCCAGCAATGCTTCAGATATTGGATACATCATCAAGCGTGGGTAGTTGAGAAAAATCCCCAGGCAAGCCATGATGGACATATGTACACATAAACTTTATTACTTTATGCCACATTGGTTTTGGCGTTATTCATCATCTCAGCATAAACTAGCCTATCCTAGTACAGAAATCATTGCATGATGAATATTTTGGTGAAATCGTTTCTTCTTACCTACCCTCAGGGTCCCTACTCTGAGTGGTTTTCCCTGGTTCTCACTTCATTCTTCCAGAAATCAGACATGGCTTGAAGGTAGAGAGTTATGTAAAGATATGAGTCATCCCTAAAATTCTCTGGTTGTGCCTAAAATAGATAAGTGGAACATACTTTTTATTGGTGGAGATCTTATAGATCAGTTGCAAATTGAGATGGGTTTTCCTAGAAAGGACTATATTTTGGCTTCTATGCATGTTAGATTAACCCAAAGAGATTCAATCTATCTACTAAAGTTTGCTTTCCTCTCTTCCCAGAATTTCTATGGCATCAGACCTTAGGCATGAAGACAAGGCTAGAGACACATTTAGCCATGTATTCCACAGTGAAAACACTCTGGTATGCTTGCAGTGCATTGTGACATCTTCCTTATACAAGGCAGACCATGCCTTCCTGATTGGACAGCTAGGCAAATATTGAGGTACCTGTATGTTTCAGAGTCACATGTAAGTCCCACTGTGGGTATTATGCCTTGAGTTGCTTTTCCTATTGTGATGATATGTATGTACTGACTAACTGATATTGGACTGTCTTGTTTCTCTTAGTTGGATATGAAATTGTTGGAATAATAATTTTCTAAGTTGAGGAGTTACTACACAAAAGCGACCTTTTGCTCTCTGTCCCCTTAAGATTTGGTCTCTGCATACTTTTTCGGCAGAAAGAGTATTAAAATGTTTGCTATCATGCTTGGTTTTTGTTCATTACTTCTGCTTCTGCTATAATTTTGGTACATTGACTTTCTTGACCTCTATCATCTGTATGTTTGCTTACTTCTATGACTTTCCCCAGTTTGAAATAAATATTCTGTGTTAATTTCTGGTTTCCCTGTGCTCCCTGGATTCAGACAATTTTCTTTGTACCTATCTTTAGTTCTGAACCCAGCATCCTCCTTGACACACTCAGTTTCGGGGCATAGCTTGATTATTCATTCAAAATATCTTGAGAACCTACTTTATGCCAGGTACTGGGCTAGGCTCTGAGATCCTGACTTGAATAACACAAAAACCATAGTGAGGGATGGATAATGCAACATGTGGTTGCATTGGGATAGTGTCATAATTGGCATGAAGTGTTATAATAATTATGCCCACTGCTCTGAGGGGGCACAGAGTTACCAAGGCCCAGGATGGCATCAGACCTGAAGATGAGTCCTGTAAGACGTGGTAAGTATTTGCCTTGGTTAATGAATGTTTTGCTTTAAAAATATATATGACATGAAATCATAAGCCTGGAAAAATGTCTAGGTATAATTTATTTCATAATTGCTATTAATCACTAACTAATGTATAGAAGAAAACAAAATTTGGGATTGTGAGTAGGAAAAATTAGTTTGGACAAATTGATTAATTATCCAAATATCTATCTTGTCTTTCTCTCTCATTTATTCATCCTTCCAGAAAAGCATACTAACCACCATTCACACAAAAGAACGTAAATTATTGAATTTGCATTTGTGAGATTTTTCTTAAGTCCTTACAAAAAATAATTCTGAGTGACAAAAGAAGGCTTCCTGTAGAATCCTAAATTGTGAATGGGTTTGAGGCTTGATGTAAAAAAAAGTTTGTGCTTTTTAACAGATTTATTTCATAACAATATAAAAAGTAGATATATACCAAAACACTACTTTCTCTAATAGCATCATTTAATGTAAAATCTCAAACTTTGACCTCAGCAGTGGAATTAATATAATGAGGGGAAAATAACACATGAGGTAATATTCATGGATGTTCAGTTTCTATATCAGACAAATGAGATCCAACTATTTTTCAGTGCACACAAATGAACTACATGCTAATAAATTTGTTAGAGAAATAAATCTTCAGACACAGATGACTTTAATTTGCTAAAATTACTGAATTTGCTAATACTTTAAAGTACAAAGTCTTGATGAAATCCTGCCAAAGTTTTCCATTTTTCACTGCTGTTTCTCATAGTAAAAAATAATCACTAAAGTTATGTTTCAGATTTCTTAAATCTTAAATGCTTTCTCAAATAAAATGCCAATAAACTTCCTCAGGTTAATCTACTGTTACTTGAGAAATGGCAATGTGTATTTTCTATTCTCTATGATTAATATAATATCAGAAAACATCATCAATCTTTTATTCTTTTTTAGTATCTGATACTAGAAAAATATGAAGCTACAAAGCAACATTATGACCTTTAAAATCAATTTGCCTCTTTGTTCTGGGTATAGTTTATTTTATGCAATTAAATCATAGAAAATTTATTACTAAAGAAAAGTAGACATGTCAGTTATTTTCTATCTGGGTTCAACCCTGTTGTTTTATAGTTTTATGTAATAAGAGTACTTCATTTATTTCTCCTTATTTTAAAAACTCTTACTGTGATTAAGAATCCTATTGAATCTAACCTTTGAATACTTGATATGTTTGGAATTCTTAACAGCAGGACACATAAATTTAAAGGCTGATTTTTCTTAAAGGTAGGTTCTGGTAATAAGAGAAAAAACACATTTAGGCATTGGATACAGCTACTTATCTCTCATGATAGGATATGCCTTTAAACAAGGTCTCACTTTATCAGAAAACTTCTTGTTTCTCAGCTATAAGTCACCCCTCTCTTGGTAAAGAAGGAGGGTTACTATGTAATTATTTGTTGTTATTATTGCATTTATGGGTAAGCTTTTGTGTTTATCCTGTCGATTCACACTTGTCTTCCCTTCCTTTCCACTTGGTTGGAAGATCTTCAAGGGCAGAGCTTATGTTTTTTGTTTTTTTTTCATCATTTGTCTTCACTTTGTTTACTGTAGGCATTTAAAAATAAATTTACACCGTGGGAAAAAAAAGGTGAGGAAGAACAGAATTGACAGTGCATGTGGAGGGATGAGCATTCAGGGTAGGAACACTTCTTTTTTTTTTTTCTTTTTTTAGTGGTGAGCCTAGAAAGAATGTTAGGAAATGGATTTTGAAGAGTGGACCAGGATATGTGTGGAAATTCACATTTGACTTGGAAATTGCCCTTCCTAAAATAGGAAGTAAGGTCATCTACTGAGATTCATAACAGTGTGAATGGGAAATAGACAGGAGAAGTAAAATCACGCGTTTGGACTGAGAGAGACATCTGTTGGTGGGTCAGTTGAATAAGGCTATCAGGGAATCAGAAAAAAACAAATTAGACACCGGTTTGTACTAGTTAAGTGAGTTCAGTGCCTTGCCTGAAGCACATGCAGAAAATCTAGTGTTTTGTAAATAATTTTGAATTAGTCAAATTCAGATTATCTGAATTTTTGGAGGTCTTAACAAAGAGTAGTTTGGTAGATATAAAGCAGTGGAAGAGATAATAATTTATGCAACACATAAAATACTAATGATAATACTCATCATTTATGGAGTGTCTTCTCTGTACCAGGCATCAATGGTCCCTTTACATGTTTGTCTCTAATCTTCTTAACAACCTTGAAAGACATTTATCTCTATTTTACAGATAAGGGAAATAAATTCAAAGAGGCTAAATAACTAACTATGGTAGAGCTGTGATAATTATTACCATTTAGATCTGTCTGACTCTCAACTACTTGTCTCTTTGACAATAGAAAGTTAGAGAATTATAGACACCTGCCCAGGCTGAAAACAGCAGCAGTTTAAGTGTCTATCCACTCACGGTCATGACTTGACTTCCTGGCATTACTGAAACAATATTAATTTATAACATTCCTCCCATTAGTTCCATATATATTTGTTAAATCCTGTGTTAATTTTAGGTTTATAATGTAATGTAAATCAAATGCTACCAATTTAATTTCTTTCTTACCTGCTGAATTACATTGTATAAAACAGATAATAATGCCCCAGAGTCCCAGAAGGCCTAGGAATGACCACTCCTTTGATTACCACCTGTGGCAGAGCAAAAGTGTTTCTCAACATCCTTCTTCCCTTGGCAAGAGAATCTCAACATTTTAGCTGTATGCATAGCCAGTCAAAATTTACTCCTTTAGAGAGCTAGTAGGGCCCTGGCCAATCAATGAGATGTGGTAAAAAATGATAAATGCAACTTCTAAGTTGTGCTCTTTCAAGAAAAGGACTGGCCCTACTTACATTTCAACTTTCTTACTGGCTGGAATGCAAACATGGTGAGCCATCTTGGACCACATAGACCTAGACAAAACCTTAGCAATGTCAATACAATAAGAACAGTATCCCGTACTGTTCAAAACAGAATGAGGTTGAAGTAAAAGGCAGATATATCAGAAATTTTGAATGAATTCAGAGGTATACAGGTCTAATGAATTATGAAAAAGTGGAGGCATCTGGAGCTCAGTATATAAAGAAATTCTGAAGTGAAAGTTCTGGATAGACACAACATCACACAGAATATTTGGTAGATTTAGAATGAAGTGTGAACCAAATTTTAAAATGTTAAGAGCAGTGACACAAAATTATTGATGCTGGCAACATGGAGAGGCAGAAAATTACTTGGCTAAGAAGGTAAGCATCTCTTAGGAGCAAGGGTTTCTACTAAAGGCTGGATGTATAAAGATTTGGAAGTGGCAGTGAAGAAAAAGTATAACCATCCTAGCTCCCAATATTCTCAAATGTATACTATGGAAAACAATTACCTCCCCTTGATGAAAAAAGAGGTCAAATTACAAGACTAAGCTAGTGGAATATTGTTGAAGATATGATTTAATGTAATAGCAAAAGATAAGAAGGAGAGAAAGAATATGAGTAAAGAGTGGAATGTGCTTAGAATTATGGAATTATGTTTTGGTGGGCTGAAAGAAGAAGGTAATGGCTCTGAGAAAAAGATAATACTAAAGTTCAGGATGAGAATTTTTGAAAGACTAAAGTTTGTTATTTCGGGATGTGTACCTGAGTCTGGAAATTAAAGAAATCATCCATTTCTCCTCCCTTATTGTGTAAGTTTTCTATTCCTGTGTAACAAATTACCACAAAATTAGCACCATGAAAACAATATGAATTTTATATTTCACCATTTATGTGGGTCAGGCATCTGCTTTGGGTAACTGGACCCTCTGCTCAGGATCCTACCTGGCTAAATTAAGGCTCTGGTCTGGGCTATAATTTCATCTGAGGCTGGGGATGCTTTTCTAAGTTTATTAAGGTTGTTAGTAGAATCAATTTCCTTGCAGTTGTAGGACTGAGGTCCCTGTTATCTTGCTGGGTTTCAACCTCGGGTTACTTTTAGCTACTAGGGGCTGCCTTCAGGTAATATCCATATGGTCTCTCACAGCATCACAGCTTGCTTGTTTAAATTCAGGAAGAGAATCTCCCTCTGGTCAGCTTCAATGGAATCTCGTACAACACAATGTAATCACACTAATGACTATCATACTACATTTGCATTATGATGCAGCCGAATCAGGGAAATGAATATGCTCTTATACACAGGTCCCAGGCACACTCAGGAGAGGGGATTGTACAGGGTGTGTGTACTGAGGGGAGAGAATTTTAGGGTGGTCTTAGAATTCTGCCTGCCACACTGATAAGATAGGTCCTGATAAATTGTGTTCCCAGAGATGACTGCAACAATCTCCCATTCCATATGTTCTTTCTCAATATGGTCATTCCTTTATAGAAGGAAGATATGTTTCTCCTGCTGTTGAATCTGAGAAGAACTGAGGACACAGACAGCAGCCCTAGCGGAGCTTCCACCTCACTGTAACACCAAACTCCATTCATCTGCTTAAGGTCTTTTTGGACCTTCCAGCATCCCAGTTCCCTGGCCAACACCATGTGAAGCAAAATAATTAAAGGTCAACTTAGAGAATTATTTAAAAAAATAAATGTAAAAAAAGCTAATTGTTGATGTTGTTTTGGGTGCTTTGATATGTGACAGGAGTAACCAAGACTTGGGCAAAAGTAGGAAAAGATTGGGTACGCATAGTAAAAGGCATGAAGGGAAGATAGTCTTTCTTAGAGTAAAAAGGTGAAAATGAATACGTATGAATCACTAGGGTGGCCATATGATTTTAATGTGCAAGTCTGGGCATGTCTGAGCAAAGAAAGAATCAGAATGAATATCATGGTCAAGATGACCAGCAGTAATGTGGCTATGTTAAATGAAGGGGCAGAGGCATGATCAGGATGGCTGGTTTCATTCTCTTACAGAACAAAAGTTAATAACAAATACGTCAGTCTAAGCTACAGATTATACACACCGAAGAAGACGACGTGTGCTGCTAAAGAGCATAAGATTATTTCACAAGGATCTGGAGGCTATACAAGTGCTGGTTAAAGTTTACCCAAATACCTCAATACACCAGACTATCACTAAAACTCTGGCTTTCAGAGAGTTTGGTAAATCTTTTGAGGCTGCCAAGGTGAGATTACAACTAGAAACATATTTAATAGAAAAACCTATTCCTTTCACCAGTACAACAGAATAGCTCAAAATGGACCCCAAAGGACCACTTATGGCAAAACATCATTGTGTTCCCTTTTTACTAATAGATAGGCACAGAGCTGAGCTTACTTTATGAAACTAAGTCTTTTTCTGTTTTTAATTCATGGTTATGTTTAACTTGTGTAAAATAAGATTATATATAAGAGTGAAAAGTAATGTTCTTGATTTGACCACAGTGAAAGTAAATGATACATATGAATTGGTATGTATATTAAAGATTTCAGGGTTTATAGGTAGAAATGGAGCCTAAGTAGTTTTTAAAGATTTTTTAAATAATTGATAAGATTTTTTGTAGGTGTTCTTGAATAATGCTTTATTCTAGTCCAAATATTTTCCCTCTCAACCAAGCTTCATAAATATCTGAAACTTCATATTTTTTTCAAGTTTGTAGACTTTTTAATTATCAGAAGAATTATGAATTCAGCTGTCTCATTAAGCTTGATTATATTAGTCTGGTCAAATGATATAAGTGAAAGATTACAGAGAGTTGAAGTCTAAAGAATAGGGTTCCAGAATCAGATCTTTTACTATGAGTGTTACATTCTATAGACATTTAAAATATAGACACACAAGTCCTATTGTTACCAAGCTTAATATTCAAATTGACAAAAATCTAATGGCCTGGCATCAAACTTCACTGACTTTCTTGATTGCTATGAACTTTATAATTATTGTATTTCAGCAATGCTTGCTAAGGTCACTGTGAACCTGACATCAATGGGAAGTGTTCCACTTTGAAATCTTAAATCTCAAATTCTACTGCCAATTCTCTGTCCATTACCGCTTGTCCTTCCAGGGTTTTCAATCCCTTATACTTTCAACACTTATATTTTGACCTTATTAAAACTTCCAGTCCCTTGACCTTCCTTCTCCACTCATTACATAACCTTATTTAATTTTTTTCCTACTGAGTCTAGTTTTTCTTAATGCATTTCATAGACTCCCTTTTGTCACGCTCAAATCACCTTTGCCAAATCCTCAACCAATCCTCAACCTTGGATAAATTCTACCATTTTTATGGATTCTCCTTACTTCTGCAGTAGACTTTCTGGTAACAATAGTAACACATGGCATTCTTGCTACTTAGACACAAACTGAATGACCTAAACCCCCTGCAACCTGGACTCTAAGTGTCACTGAAAAAACTTCTCACTTACTAAATTTCTTTTTCAATTTTGCAATGGCTACTCCAAAATTTTAATTTTCTCTTTAAGCCCCATACTTTAATATAGGCACTGACTCACTTTAGATGAACTAGTTGCTTACTTCACAAAGAAAACAGAATGTACCAGGAATAAGTTTTCTTTACAGTTTTAAACACACACACACACACACTGTTAAATATTTGTTGAGGTTGATGCCAAAATCATAATGATCTCCCATTCTTTGGAATGTTTCATTCCATTTTCAGGGGCGAAACCTAAATGCATTGAATGCCTTGCATTTTAAGTGGATAACTGGCCTAAACTGGGGCAATCTGATTTTGTCTGCTTGGAATTTGTAAGTGGGATAGCAATTTAGCCTATGTAGGTATTTTAAATTATAGCAAGTGAATTCCAAAGCTATAGGGAAGCTTTATTCTTTTATGTAGACTAAGGAACAGAGAAAGCTGATTTCCAATCCTGCATGTAGAGAAAATCAGGGACAGAGAAATAAAAATGTAACTTCGTGTTTTGTATCTTTCCAATTTTTTGTGAAGTGCTTAATGAGCATAGGTTACACTTATGCCAATAGATTCCTGGCTTTTTTTTATAGCAGTATTCTCCTTTACTTGGCTAAACTAGCTGAAATTAATTTTTATCACGTGCAAATAAAAGTTCTAAATAAGACACAAGTGCCTGTCTAAAAAACCAGCCTTTGCATGTGTGCCATTTTGAGGGCATTGGCAAGTAACATTATAAATATTTAAGTCATTTTTCAGATTTTCCCATTTACTAATGATACTTCTACATCTAGTTTTTAGGCAGATGTATGGGTGGTTCAATTGACGTAAATAATTTAATTTTGATGAATATTGTGAAATATCCTCCAAAATGCTATTTCAATTTACACTCTCATGAAGACCATTTGAAAGTGTTGCTCCACATCCTACCAATAAGGAAAAAAAATCATTCTACATTTTATCTTGGGATAAAACAGTATCTCCTTGTCCTTATATTCATTTATATGATTATATATGGTTTATAGTATGATTATATATTCATTATATAACAAGGAGATATTTTATTCATTGCTTCTCTTTAGCTGGATTTTAGGAATATTTTATAAATTTAACTGATTAAATTTGTATTATATAGTGATTCTATTTTATAATCTCTTGCAAATATCTTAATATTATTTATAATATCATTAACAATTTATCTATTTTAATTTGTATGTAAGCATTTATGGAATTGAAATTTTTCTTCTGTGCTTAGAAAACTTTCAAGCTTTTAAGGTAATAATAAAGGAATTCTTATTTTTTCCAATAGTTATTTAAATTATCTGCCATTATCTGCCATCTAGATATATAAATTATATATTGGCTATTTTAAATGAATGGTGTCATTAAGAGATCAATTTTAACAATATATTTCCAAATTATCTCAGTGCCATTTTTAAATTAGATTGCCCCTTTCTCACTGATTTGAAATGCCATTGATATCATGAATTAGATGCTTATATGTAACAGAATGTTTCTTGATCTTATTTTGTTCCCTTGTGATTCTGGGTCAGTATAGAATTGTTTTAATTAGTATAGAATTTTAGTTTGCCTTGGTATCTGGTAGTATAAACTTCCTTATTTTTCACATTTTTTTTCAAAATTCTCTTGATCCTTATTGAGCACTTTATCTTAAAAAAACACACCAACATGGCACTGTTTTAATTGGGACTAAATTTTATTTATATATTTTGAGATTAGGCTCTTTGGTATGTAAATGTCCTAAATATTCACATCAACATTATGTGACTTGTTTTTACTTCAACTATTATCTGGAAACCAATTTTTATTCCTAATAAACATTCTCACTTAAAGTTTATTTTGTATGATTTTATTATAGGTATGACATATTTCTTTATATATTATATATTTTTATTATCTAACTGTAGCTGCCCCTTCTTTGTGACTCAAAGTGTCTGTAGATTGTGGTTTGCTAACTATCTGAGAATATTTTCTTTTATTGGCAGTTTTGTTTTTCCACTTGTATTTATTATTGTTGTTATTGATACAGTTGCCTTAATTTCATTCATTATATTTTGTATGAATGTGCTCTCAGAATGATTTTGTGTTTGTTTTTGCCAAGAGTCCCAGTGATTTTTTTTTTTTGGTCCTAAGATTTTTTTGGTAATTTTTTATTAAGGCATTTTCCTGAATTTAGGTATTATAAATTTTATACTCTGTTTTTTATGAGATAAAATTAATTCTCAAAAAAATTTCTCCTCTCCCCTCCATCTGCCCGCCTGATGATTAGACAGATACCTACAAGAACACTTATTATTGTTTGTTGCCTAGAGACAAACTTAGTTGTGTACTTTTCCAGTGTATAATCCTTTCAGGGTATAGCTTTATGCCTAAGGTCTCAATTCCAATTCCCACATTGTTCTGTATAAAGGCTTCACCCCTTTTCTCCCTGTGTGAATTACATGTATTCAATCTCCAAATTGTTAAGACAAGCACCTTTTCATACCCCAAGCACCTATGAATTCTCACTGTTTTCTGTTTTTGTAGTAAGATGGATTTAAGTTATTATGGTCTGTCATTTCTAGAATTGGAAGGCTTTTGTTTTTTTTAACTTTTTAAAGACAGAAAACACATAATAAATAATACTTAAATTGTCTCCTGAATGAATGAAACTACTTAAATTGGTTTTGTATCTGGAATATAAATATCTTATTGCTTCCAATAACTGATCAAAAACTATTCTCCCTAGTAGAGAAATATTTGAAGTAACTGTATTTCTTTGGGTTCCAGTTAAGAGCGCTATTTCAGTAAACACAAAAATTGAATAAACAACATGGCAAAATCACCATTTGGTTTAGAGGTACACCATACTATATCATAGAAATTTTATTCCTATTGCTAGACAAGCCATCATTTATGGACTAGACATTTGCTCAAATACCTCTAAAAATCTAGTGACATTCACTGTTAAAATAAGTCCCAAAAGATATGCTTACTTCAGCAATATTGCTACTGAGCAGGAATTTGTCACTCTTTACATTGTAAAATTTAAATACAAAAGAATCAAAACTTTAACTCCCTTCTTAATGCTTCAAAACTTCTCCCCAATGAGGGGGAAAAAAGGGCCTTTTAAACTAATCTACGATAATTTTCACCCACAATCTTGCAATAGAAATAGAACACAAATTAGACATAAAAAATCCCTTTCAACTTTTGAGTACAATTTTAAAGTGAAAGTTTTATTCTGAATTTGAAATTTGCCAAGGTCTGTGGCTCAGTTTCAGATACCCACTTCCCTTCTTGGCAGCAGATAATTTGGAAATCAGAAGTCTGCATACTTGAGATATTTCCAGGCTTAGAGTGTCAAAAAGACAAGATGGCATATGGTAAAGTAAAAGGGATTTCTCACTTTCAGGAACACATTTCAACTTCCAAAACATAAAAATAAATAAGTGCTTTTTCAAATTCATAAAAGAAATAATGAGAATTTTGCCCAAATATTATAGACATATCAAAGTTAAGCAGCAAGATGTTTGAGTCTATCACTTCCTGCAAGCTTTCTGCTAAATAGATAAGTTCAAATTTCAGGATTGTCATGTTAACTTTGGCATAAAAGTGCTTCTTTTTTTGGCAAAGATGACAGTAATCCCCCTCAAAGAAAAATTATAGTCTAATTAAAGTATACAATTTGATGTTTTTATACCAACGTTTTTCTGGGGAGTTTCTTCAATACTCCACTTGCTAATTTTAAGTTCAAATGGATCAGAGTATGAAGGAAATTGACTCGGAGGAGACAAGATCTGTGAAAATAGTTCATTCTGTTGTCCATTTACCTTATTCAGTTCTTTATCCTGACTGCCTGTTTGTTACAAAGACAGAAGTTGATATATTAAGGGGATTTCACTACTCTAATTAGTTTATCTATTGGTCTTTTTTTTTTTCACATTGATACATGTTATCACTTCAAGGGTTATAGAATTGATAAGTAGTTACCAATTAAATTGGTCAACTTTGTTACTGCCCTCTGATATACAATTCCCAGAAGAAATTTTCAAAATTCACAGTAGAGTGAAAGATTAAGCATGTTTATAGATTCTCACTATTTAAGTAATTATTGTGGATTATCAATCATTTCATTGGGATGAATACTTCAAAACTATTTTCTTCTTAATTGCTGAATAACTTAATTGACAGCAGTATTGAGCTGATTTTGGGGGATCATGTGGGGAAATCCTGCAACTTTAACAAGAAAGTTTTATGAAATTGCCCATATGAATCTTTGTTCTTTATTTAGATTTATATAAGGGATATCTTTGTGTGACAGTTTATTTAGAATATGAGTGCAAGGCTAAACACATTTAGAAAATGACATAAAGTTATCAAAGAAAGTAACATATTGTAAAAACTCATTTTATAAAGCAGTTTTCCAAACTGTCAGATTATAGAAAGCATTTGTACGTGGGTAGAGTAGGAGTTTTTCCCCACATTTATTTTTAGGTAATAAGAAATGAACTGTAAACTCTTTAAATGTCTCACTTTTATAAACTATAAAATATGGAATTCAAGTCTCAAAATATCTCCTGATCTCCAGCCACTAATAATCTAGACTCTGTAGTGTTCATAGATGTTATTAAAGACAAAAATTGATGACTTCATCACCTCCTATTTTATATAAAAGGGAAAAATGATAGAATGAAATGTGTAGGCTTAGATAATAAAATAGCCTTTTAAATCACATAAGTCTCAAATATTATCCATAAAATATATTTGTTGTAGATATCATAAGTTAAATTACACATGGGAGGCACCCTGAGCTCTCTAAGAAAAGTACAATATTGCAGTAAGATGTTTGCTTATACAAGCTATAAACTCTTTTGGAATTAACAAGACATGTATGTTAGATAATTTCACTTATAGGAATCACCTCAAGCCACCATTTCCCTCAGTTTCATTATAAAAAAAAATCTAACTTATATCTGAGATCATAATTTGGCCCATGAACTAGAAATAAAGAAAATCAAGTCTACATCAGTGTTTGTGACTTTGAGTTATCAAATATTGAGTACTATTCTCCAAGATGACTGTGCCCTTCTATGATGATTTTTATGTCTGCTTTTTTAAGTTTTCACAAGTAACAGATCAAATAAATAATATGTTTCACCTTTATATTCAGATTACATGTTATCAGTAGACTCTTCCTCACAAAACCCCACTCTTCCCTGATGATGTTTTGCAAAATAGACGGAGGTGTTTTAAAAGTCATCCACTTTTGCAAATACTCAAAGAGTTTTAGTTTCAAAATAACCTAACATTGTTTAAAATTCAGGGATTTATACCATGACAATATCTGAGTTCTCCCACAGAGTGAGGTATTAATATTTCAGCAAAAAAGAAATATATGAGACTAAAAGGTTAAGTCCCTCTGGGAACAACTTTAAGCATGTCTACATGGTTAATCTTCTTAATATTAATGTGAAATTGAAAGCAATATGAAATTATCTTAGGTAAAAATGAAAACAAGCAATTTTAAATATGTGATGTTTAAACCCCTATAATTCTGTGTAATATTTTGCCAATTTCTTCTTGGTAATATAAAAATAGTCTTATATTTCTTATACATCTGTGTTTGAATGTTTATATGTATACACAATATATATTAATATATTTGTGTCTTTAAGTACTATTTGTAAACAAGGCTTTTAATTTTATTTATAAACAAGGCTTCTAACTTAATTTCACAGCTTTTCTAACATCAATTCTTTAAAAAGTGTTTAAATTTTTCTTACTCTTAGTAAAATAATCATATTGTGGTGATATCTTTGTACAAGAATCTTTGTTTGCACTTTGTTTACATGTAGGAGTATATCTTCAGGATAACTCATTAAAAGTGGAATTCCTGGTCCAAAACACATGAACCATTTTGAGAATCTATTTATATTCACTCACCATCTCTTGTGGGTTTAAATAGTATTTATACATGGAAGACTCAAGTGGGAAGCTCCAATCAAGGCCTCCCTTCTTAAAATCTGAAGTTATAAGTCCAATTAAATGACACTTTCAATTGACAATATAATAAATATCTAAAACTTAAAATGCCCCCAAAAGAAAAAAAACGCCATCTTGATTTTACAAACAAAATGATATGGTAAAATATGAGTCATGTCACAGCTTACCTCTTCAAAATATACTAACCTCTCTCCATCTCATGGAATAAAAGTCTAATTACTCACCATGTCTTATAAAACCTTACATGCTGGGGCACTCTACCTGTCTGGTTTCTCTCTCGTCTTCAACCTACTCAGTGCCATCTACATTGGCCCCTTATTTTACTTCAAACATATCTGGCATGCTCCTTCCTTAGGTGCTTTCTAAGCATTCTTCCATCTATCTGGATTGCTCTTCCCCCAGATTGCAACATGGCCCCTTCCCTCCCTTCTTTCAGGTCTCTGCTCTCATGACATGTGTCTGAGATGACCTCTGTAATCATCGTTTGTAACATGGCACCCTCTACTCTACATTATTTTTCTTTTTATCTTGCTTTATTTTCTTTACAGCCCTTATATCCACCCAGACTAGACATTTGTTGTTGTTGTTGTTTATTCTTTTTCCACCCTCAATATAATACCATGTGCTGAGGGCCCGGGCTTTGTCATTCATATCTACAGCTGTATCACCACATCTAGGATGTTTGTTGGCATATGACAGGTTTGTAAAAATATTGAGTTAATAAATAAATGATGACTTTTGATACATTTTACAAGTAGCTTTCTGCAAATTTGAATCAGTTTACTCTATCACCAACCACGTTTGAAGGTGCCCTTGCAACTGTGCTTTAATTAACATTTGGAAATGTAGTCCTCTCTCCCACGAAAACACACACATACTCACATACACCCACACACACGTATGCACACACCCTCTGCAAGGCTCGTAGGAATAGAGTAAAGGAGTGATGCAAGCATAGGGCATTTTCACCTTTCACTGTGAGTGGAGTATTCTGTATAACTGGGGCCTTGAGTAGCGGGACAGTTGCTGAGGACTGAAAGAATAGAAAAACAGGAAGGGTATGAAGACAAATGCAGAAGTGAAAGGTAGACAGAAATAGTGCACAACAATAGAAAATATATTTGGAGAAGATATTTTAGCCAAGAACTGGGATGGACATTGGATTTTCACATATGCTTCAAAGCATTGATTATATTTTTGCAACTTTTCTGAAAATATGCTCTCAGAACTAGCACACCAAAAGGAAACTAAGTTTCCCAGACTATGTATATCTGGGAGTAGAGAAAGAAAAAGACCACAAATAATGCACCATGATTAAATCTGGATGGTGAGATAATAGATTATGTTTTTAAATGAAATATCTCATTCAGTTCTCACAAGAATGCTTTGAATTAGCTTCTAGTATTAGTATAAAAATATATTGCCCTAGATCTCAAAGCTGGAGCCCAAACTTTTCAGTTCTAAATTATTCTAAATTTATAAAACATTTACTCATTTCATTTTCAGATTAAATTCTTTCCCCTTTCTCCCCAATGTTTCTGTCTACCCACACATACATCATAACTGGGCAATTCACAAACAAATGATGAGAATGTGCAACAGAATCATGATTACTGTTTCTGAACACTTGAGAGTCATTTAAGTAAAATGTAACAGGTATACCTCATTTTATTGTACTTCGTTTTATTGCACTTTGTTTTATTGCACTTAGCAGATAATGCATTTTTCATGAATAGAAGATTTGTAGCAACCCTGCATCGAGCAAGTCAACCAGCATGTGCTTACTGCGTGTCTCTGTGTCACATTTTGGTAATTCTTAAAATATATCATACTTCTTCATTATTATTATATCTCTTAGGGTGACCTGTGATTGGTGATCTTTGAGGTTACTGTTGTAATTGCTTTGGGGCACCACAAACTATGCCCATGTAAGACAATGAACTTACTTAATAAATGTATGTGTTCTGACTGCTCCACCAACCAGCCATTCTTTCATCTCTATCCCTCTTCTTGGGCCTCCCTATTCTCTGAGACACAGCAATATTGAAATTAGGCCCATTAATAAACCTGCAATGGCTTCTAAGTGTTCAAGTGAAAGGAAGAGTCACATATCTCTCACTTTAAATCAAAGACTAGAAATGATTAAGCTTAGTGAGGAAGGCATGTTGAAAGCTGAGATAGGCAGAAAGCTAAGCCTCTTGTGCCAAAGAGTTAGCGACGTTGTGAATGCAACCGAAAAGTTCTTGAAGGAAATTAGAAGTGCTACTCCAGTGAACACGTAAGTGATAAGAAAGTGCAACAGTTTTATTGCTGATATGGAGAAAGTTTTAGTGGTCTGGATAGAAGATCAAACCAGACAAAATATTCCCTCCAGCCAAAGCCTAATTCAGAAAAAGCCCCTTACTCTTGTCAATTCTCTGAGGGCCAAGAGAGGTGAGGAAGTTGCAGAAGAAATGTTTGAAGCTACCAGAGATTGATTCATGAGATTTAAGGAAAGATGCTATCTCCATAACAAAAAAAGTGCAAGGTGAAGCAGCAAGTGCTGAGGTAAAAGCTTCAGCAAGTTATCCAGAAGGTCTAGCCAAGATAATTAATGAAAGTGGTACTCTAAAAAAACAGATTTTCCATGTAGATGAATCAGCCTTCTATTGGAACCAGATGCCATCTAGGACTTTCATAACTAGAGAGGAAAAGTCAATGCCTGGCTTCAAAGCTTCAAAGGACAGGCTGGCTCTCCTGTTAGGGGCCGATGTAGCTGGTGACTAAGTTGAAGCCAATGCTCATTTACCATTGTTGAAATCCTAGGGTCCATAAGAATATGCTAAATCTACTTTGCCTGTGTTCTATAAGTGGGACAACAAAGCCTTTATGACAACATATCAGTTTACAGCACAGTTTACTGAATATTTTAAGCCCACTGTTGACAACCACTGTTTAGAAAAAATGATTGATTTCTTTCAAAATATTACTATTCATTGACAATGCACTTGGTCACCCAAGAGCTCTGATGGAGATGCAAAAGGAGATTAAAGTTGTTTTCATGCCTGCCAACACAACATCCACTCTGCAGCCCATGGATCAAAGAGTAAATTCCAAGTCTTACTTAAGAAATACATTTTATAAGGCTATAGCTGCCATAGGTAATGATTCCTCTGATGGATCTGGGCAAAGCAAATTAAAAAACCTTATGGATAGGATTCACCATTCTAGATGCCATTAAGGACATCCATGATTCATGGGAGGAGGTCAAAATATCAGCATTAACAGGAGTTCAGAAGAAATCGATTCTATTCTTTATGGATAATTTTAAGGGTTTCAAGACTTCAGTGGAAGTAACTGCAGATGTGGTGAAAATATCAAGAGAGCTAGGTTTAGAAATGGAGCCTGAAGATGTGACTGAATTGCTGCAAATCTCGTGGTAAAACTTGAATGAATGAGGAGTTACTTTTTATGGATGAACAAAGAAAGTAGTTTCTTGAGATGGAATCTACTCCTGGTGAAGATATGTGAACACTATTGAAATAACAACAAAGTATTTAGAACATTCCACAGACTTAGTTGATAAAACAGTGGCAGGGTTTGAGAAGATTAACTCCAATTTTGAAAAAAGTTCTATGGGTAAAATGCTATCAAACATCATCTTATGCTACAGAGAAATAATTTGTGAAAGGAAGAGTAAGTGAATGAGGCAAATTTCATTGTTATCTTATTTTAAGAAATTGTCACAACAACCCCACCGTCAGCAACCACTGTTCTTCTCAGTCAGCAGCCGTCAACATCGAAGAAAGACCCTCCACCAGCAAAGAGTACGACTCCCTGAAGGTCAGGTGATGTTAGCATTTTTTAGCAATAAAGTATTTTAAATTAAGGTATATACATGGTTTTATTAGACACAATGCTATTGCACACATAATAGACTACAGTTTAGTCTAAACATAACTTTTATATGCACTGGGAAACAAAAAATATGTGAATTACTTTATTGCAATATTCACATGATTCTGGTGATGTGGAACTGAACTCACAATATCTCCAAGGTATGCTTGTATTTTTTTTTACAGTGAATATTGTTGTGATGAATACCCACTACTCATTCTCCCTTAGATGATTTGCCTACCGATCATTGTAGCTGTTGCATTGTCTTTACCAGTGATTGATTCACAGTTTGACAGTCTTTAAATTATTTGGGCCAATAAGAGACCAATAAAAAATGTTTCTCCAGGATTTTGGAAAAACATAAGCAAGGAGTTCTTGCTCCTACTGGATGGAAATTAAAAAAAGGACATTTTCCTCTGCATGCTAAACACTAATATTGGTTGAAACCAACATCTGGGAAAGGACATATACAAGAGTGATACACACATACACACACACACAGACTTATTGTGTTAGAGGCTAGCCTCTGCCCCCAAATCATGAGAGGGATAGGGATCCCCAGGGGACCAACTTCGAAGTGAGAGGAAAAGCCAGTGCAAACCTCAGCCTTTAAGACTGAGTTTTAAACCAGAAGTATTTGAATGATTTTTGGGTTAAGTCGGGATATTATTACTGGTGAGATTATGTTTCCCCATTGCTCAGTGCTTTTGATACTCAATAAACAATGTTTATTGCAGGCATTAAAAATAAAAGAAAATGAAAAAAAATTCCAAATTGTACACAACTGACTTGTGAATACTCAACACATCTTGTAATATTTGGAATATAAATCAATTATTTATATTCCTAATAATTATACTCTCCAATAGTTATCAGATGATTTCCATATACCTAAAATTACTATTGGTTGCCAAACAGAATGATATTAAAGACTTACAACTGTAGTGAAATTTTAGGGCAAAATTTATTTACTACTACACTTACAATAAGTGAATTACTGTTAATTGTCAATGGTTGAATGCTTTTTAAATCAAAGGAGGAAATTATTATAAGTCATATACCTACCACTATAATGGGCCAAAAAAATAGTTTAGAAAGTCTTTGATTAATTGAATCATAATTTAATCATGGTTTCATTCTTCAACAGACTGTCAAGCAAGAAACGGAGTTTAGCTTGACATACAAGGATCAGTGGGACCCTGCCTTATGTCTTATATGTTCCCCAAAGAAATCCTTCCTTCTAAAGAAGCAAAGTTTCAAACATTTTGTCCCTCTTTTTGTTTTAATTTTTTTCTTCCTTTTTCTTATTCTCTTATATCGTCTTATAAACTTTTTCCTCCTCTTAGTCTGACTAGGTGCCATTCATCTATGTCTCCACTGCATCCTGTGCCTATCATTGTAACAGATTTTTCAAGCTGCACAATACTTCTCTGGTTATCCATCTCCTCTACTATAATGGAAAGTCCTTGATGACAGAATTCTCCTTAACTGCTCATCTCTAATATTTACCACAGTGCCTAGCATATGAGATGAGCATAATAAATATTTGTTGAATTAATGTGTAGAAAATGAATGAAATTAGTGGGACACCAGTAAACTTTCTATGTCCCAATAAAAAAGGGAAACAGGTCATAATTTTAATTTTGGTTACATATAATAACTTTTGTTTTAAATAAGCTTCAAAAATATTATCTATGCCAACTTCCTAAATAGAATCAACAATTAGACAACTGTAAACTATGAGTGCCAATTATGCTCCCAAAGTTTATATTAAAACTATATTTTATAAAAATACTCTGTCAATGTACGAAAATACAAGGCAGATATGATTCTCTCATCCTATGTTTAAAAAATGGAGAAAAAGACAGCTTTATCTAGTTAATCAAAGAGTGTAGTTGAGAAATAGTACTTGGGAAAGCAGCCCTCTTACAAGCAATATAAGAGTAGAACCACAGTATATATTAGATGGGGCATCAACTCCTATTTACTTAACCAAACAAACAAAAAGTACTTGGTCATCACAGGATAGAAGGAAGAGCTAAAGAATCAGGCCTGTGGAAAGTAACCATGGACATTAAGAGCAGAAATGTGTGCATCATGTCTCCAAGACTTTGCCATTGGATGATTCAACCCAAATTACCTTTTATCTTTTTGGTCTTCACTCATAATTAACATTCTTGGGAAAGGGAATATGACTAGTTAACTTCTGAAATTAGGGAAAATGTAGTTCTGTGACTGATAAATCAGAATTGCATAGCATGTGTGTGTGTGTGGAGAGGGGTAGAGGAGAGGGGAATAGGTTCCCCAAAGGTCACAGATCAGACCAAAACCTAAAACAGTCAAAGCCAAAAACCATGTGCCCACCATAGTCGTTTAAGTTCTCACATTTAAAGTGTGTGTCAAGTTTTTTTTTTTAATTTGTCAGTAACCAAAGAAGAATGGAATGGGTTTAAACAGACAATAGAGTTAAATAAGTTGATTGATACTTCACAGGTAGATTACAGATTGAAAAATTATACTCAATCTTTCAATTAAAATTACCTAACCTTCAGCAAAGTTAACTTTCTTTTATGGTAGTCTATCAAAATAATCAGGAAAATAAAAATTTGTTATTATTTATTTCAACAAAGAGAATTTGATATCCTAGGAGATTGGTTAAACAGACCTTTTAAGGATTAAAAAAGAAAAAAAAAGAAATATTGACACAACAAGATAGCAACGACTGAAGAAAGGAGACACTACCCATCCCGTTGGAGAAACAAAGGAGTTATATTAGTATCTAGAATCTTAGAGGAGGTCCTCATGGCTTGATATCTAATCCTCCCAGAAGCACATTCTGCCTGGCTGGTCCTGGTACTTGGAAAAGAGTTAACTGAAGCTGGTTCTAGAACTACCCAGTGATGCAGGGTACAGGGATAAAGAGGTGCCGGGCCTAGGCAACCTTCCTGGGCTAGCAGGGACAACAAGCAAATGGACAAGAGAAAGTCCCTTTTTTTCTTTTCCTACCATACTTTCTATTTCATATATCTCTACAAATACAAAAGAATTTCAGCCCCAGCTTACAAAGAAGAGTATAGAAGAGTAAGTAACAAGGAGGTTGAAGCTGAGAGCATTGTGTTTTGCTCAATTAATATTTTTTTTCTAAATAAGCCCTATTTTATTGACATTTTTATTTGACATCATTTATTACATGTTACATGGTGTAACATTGATACATATAGAAATCCAATAAAGTTCATGTGATTTTAATTTTTATTTTGGTGAAATAGTTATCCAGAGAATTTCTAACTTTTTGACTAAATAGTAGTTTCATAATAAATTCATGTTTGTTTGGCTCTAGCAAATGAAGCCAACATTATAGATTTTGTAGCCATTATTTTTTCATCTTCTATTACGAGTAAGGATAATAGCTATAAGCCTGCCACACCAGATATGGCCCATTAGTCACGAGGAAAAATAGCAGTATGTGGAATGGATCAACCCAAATTCATCATGACCACTAAAAAACAATGCAAAGAAAATATCCTATTAGTGATGTGCCAGCAGCTTGATCATTGCAAGTGAAGGATGGCACATTAATGCATTTATATAAAGGCAGCTCTCAAATTCACATATTTCAAATTAACAGCAGTCAGTCAATTACACGCATGATATTGACTTACTTCACATACTGCCCTTGAGCAGGCTTGAAACATACAA
The DNA here is from genome assembly GCA_023783475.1 of Daubentonia madagascariensis. Taxonomy (NCBI): domain Eukaryota; kingdom Metazoa; phylum Chordata; class Mammalia; order Primates; family Daubentoniidae; genus Daubentonia; species Daubentonia madagascariensis. The sequence goes on along the minus strand of JAKFHU010002080.1, from coordinate 41,222,277 downwards.
ATGAAACTGAGTCAGATTTATGATGGATTTGCAGATTCCTAATTTAAATCCTAGCAAATACTTTATCTTTCTGAAATGCAGAGCCATGCAGCTTTAATTAAAATAACAAATTCTAAAATAGGCATAATTAATGGCTAAGCAGATATGGTGGGAAAACAAACAATAAAAGTAATAACAAAAATCCTAAGCTGAGTAAAACGGGAAGGCATTGGACAGGAAATCTTGTCATTTGACCCATCATTAAATAACGGATTTTCTATTATTTAGAAAATAATAAAGAAATTAAGGCTTACAGAAAAGTAAATTGATACATTTTTTGAAATCTATGATAAGAAAGGATTCCAAAAATACATGGAACAATGGTAGCATTACTAGAATAAATACATATATTCTTAATTCTATCACTTCAATAGAGAAGACCAATGTCCAAAATATGTTTTATTTGATTGAAAAGTACAGTTTTAAATATAGTTATGTACCAATTGAAATTATCCTTATAAATCCTTTAAAGTATTTGATAAGATAGAAAATCAATACCCTAGAGATCATTATGTTTATTTCATGTTTGTTTTTAAAATGAGATAAGTCATAATTAATTAAATTAATGACCCTTTTAATTGTTATTTTATAACAAAATTTAGCAGTTATGGTTAAGCGGGGATGCACTTTGTAAATTTTGTTTTTTTTAACTCCATTCATCAAAGCATATATTTAAATTTGTTCACCATTAAAGCAAATCTTTGAGGTCTTCTGAGAAGCAAAATAAGTGATGAACATTCAAAAGTTGAAATATCCTATTGAATAATCAAGTTAGGTTTCCTCAGTGGTTTATCATTTTTTATTGTGGGCTTTTATCCAACTGGGTTTAGGTGTCTATTAGTGGGAGAAAGAGAGAATCCTTCGGTCTTGGGTTGCTTGCTTCTAATGGGATTATAGTGATAGCCTTTTAATAGTATTATTTAATACTAATTAATATATTTAATATTAGCTAAATTAATAATTATTATATTTTTGTTAGGTTCCTATCTCTTGTGAGGAGCATGAATTTGGGAAGGATCTCAGTTCATGGTACAGTTCTGTGATTTTTAATCCTCATCCCTGCCCTCCCCTGCAAGTATTGGCTCCAAGTGGACAGCAACCCTCCTGGGGCTTTCCTAGACTGAAAGATGGAGATTTTCTAATAATCTTTTTATTTATTGGGCAATTTTTCAAGGAGCTTTATTTTGTACAGAAGCTACAGTATGCTGGCCTCAGTATGGTCCAAGGCTCTGCCTTTTGTCCCCATATACATTACATTAAAGACCTGGCCCCAACTACTGCATTTGATCTGCATTTGATCCCCTTTCCCCAGGGTCCCCGATGGATGGCATCTGCTCTAGTTGAGTCTTCCTCTCTATCTGTTACTTGGTGAGCGGTTTAATTTTTTTCTTGTGGTTTTTTTTCAACTTTGATGAAGTGCTTATTTTTTTGTCTGGCATTTATATTTGGTATTGTGAGTGGTAGGAGTTGGAGTTGTGTATTCTTATTAGCTTAGCCCACTGTACTGAGGAAAGACACCATATAGTTAAGATGCATATGAAATGACAGTTTCTGTTTCTAATAAAATGAAAACTTCCAAAGACAAGAGAAAGCTCTATTTATTCCAATGGCCCAGAATGACAATCAACACCTTGCCTGATAGTATTTTTATATGCTCCTAGATCCTTTGCAACATAAAAGAAAGAAAATCTAAACTAAACAAAACCAACCTGTGCTAATTTGCTGTATAGAATACAGTTCTGTAGTTTCATTTAGAAGCCATTAACACTCTTCAGGTGACAGGCACACTAAAAACCCAGACACCACCACTATACAATTCACCCATGCAACCAAAAACCACTTGTACCCCCAAATCTATCAAAATATAAATAAAAATAAATAAAATCCATTAAGTTTAATTCACCCATTATTCTGCACACCAAAAAGTCTATCAAGAGTTTTACTACATCTTTAGGTATGGAAAATGATAACATATGCACATTGACCTCATAAAGTTTAAGTCATGTGAAGGAAACAGACCCAAGTATATACTAGCTACACTACTAGTTATAAGACCAAAGAAACTAAAGGACAAAGCTGAAACTACCAATCTGACGAGGTGGTGGTTAAAAATTATTTGAGAATAAGGTAATATTTATCAATTTTCTGTGTTATAAAATTTCTAAGCCTTTTAGTGACCCTAAGAGTTTTGTGTCTCCTTATCCCTCCCTTTAGTAAAGATCACACAATGTGAGAAAAGTGAAAATGAAATCCATCTAGCGTAATTCCTTAAAAATTCATGGGATTGGCAAATTGGCTGGTGGGGGAGTACAGGCACATACTCAAAATAGTAAACATTTGTTGAATCTTACTATAAGACAAGCAGTTTCCAAAAAATCATATTTTTGAATTACCAATACATTTTAAATAAGCAATTTATTTCCTGAGCTGTGCTATGGAGCAGATACAACCACATTTTTCCTATTCATAGATATAGATATATTTTTCCAACCATTTTATCATAAATATGATTACCAGATCCTTTAACCAAAGAAAATTTCCTTGTGTTTTAATATATAAAAGGACTCTCACATTCATCTGGAAAAATAGTGATTAAGTTTCTCTCAACCAGTGTGGCTATTAAAAAGCAATTAAGAATTTAAAATATGAAATGGAAAGATTATCTATTTAATATTGATAGAAAGAATGATATAAAAATTTCTAATCCAAATAAAACCTCAACCTAATTTGAACTCAACCTTTGAAATATAAAGCAGTTATACGTATATTAAGTTGCACAGAGTTTGGCTAATAACCATGAAATAGTCTAGTACTACCATAATGCAATTGGTATGTGCTTAGGACTCTAATACAATGAAAAAAACCATTCCCCTTAGGTTCAAAGAAAGTACATGCTTATTTAACTTACTGCCATGTAAGATTTTTATTTTGTTTTATTTTGCTTTTTAACGAAAGTTAAATATTTTCAGTTAAGAGAACTGGTCCCAGAGAAGGAAAAAGAAAAATTAATGATGTTTGGTTGTTTTCTTTTTTGTATCCCATTAGTTGTGAGTCAACTGACTAAACTGTGTAGATGTCCTAATTAGTCCAATGGGGGTATAACATTTCCAACGTTGATATAAGCTTTTTCATAAGGGAGTAGTACAGTATTGCAATTACTTGGCAAAAGAATTACTGTGAACACTAAATATTTACCTTCACATGTTAAAAAATACCAATCATAATGGTAATATAGAAAAAAAATTCAATGGGAATCAGAAAACCTGGATACCAGGACAGAGACTAATACTTAACCTCATTTACTAATGATTTTCCTTTCCATTTATCTATAATATGTTGAATTCAACCATCTGATCTTTAAAATATGATCTTTAAAGTTTTGTGTTTGTTGCTTCTACATACATACCACTGGGAGAATATTAGTATTTCTTTGGGAATAGAGGCAATGAATTCATCCTGACCTTGGTTATTTTCTTGCTTATTTTTCTTTTATACAATGATGCACATTTATAAGACAACCAGCCTATTAGGAGGAAAATTATCAGTGTCATGAAAGAAAAATGATAATAAGAAGTCCGACCCTGACTGACTAGCCTGTTATAAACAATTGAGTTTTCATTCTGAAATTGTTGAATGTAATTTTTTATTTTTCCTTAGAACATCTCTATCATTTAGATATATTTCTGGAAGAAAGAAATAAAATTAACAAAAAATTTTTTTTTATCTAGTTATTTGTCGGTAGATGCAAAGGAATGACGACTGAATGACAGATGTGGTAGATACAGAGCCCAAAACAACTCCCCTTGAGTAGAACCTACACAATTTGTGTCATATGAACATAGGGAATTTCCTTCTCTTTTTTTTTTTTTTTGCCACCTATCAATATTGACCCACACATCCAAACCATGCCCACTTTTATCTCTCCATGACTAGAATGAGAGAAATCATGTCTTTTTTAGCACAAGGATACTTGAGAAATCATCTAGTCTAACTTTCTGATTTTGTGGCTGAGTCTTGGGTTGGAAGTCAAAAAAAATAGGAATTAGTTCTATGTCAGGGTCCACTTATGACCACCTCAGGACCACTGGGCCATCTGGTCTTTCCAGAGATATTTCCTCCTCTGTAGAAGGGGATTAATATCTCTCCTTCTACCTCATTGGGCCATTTTTCCAACCAAAGTAGATAAGGGATATAAAATCACTCTCATCAGCCCACTGTTATGGATTTTCCCCTCAAAATTCTATAGCCCTGGTTTTCAACCATTATGTTGTTACAAAAGGTCAGAATTTGGGGGAAGTTGAAGGGGCGGGAATATAGTTAGAAAAGAAAAAATATGCATAAATGTGCAACCTGTCTTTCCTTTGTCCCAGCCTAATGTGAGCTACCATTACTGATGGGATTTGTTATGCTTGTGAACAACATCCAATGACTGTGTCAGTTGGAAAGAAGCTGAACCTGTTGCTCTGTAGCATTTATTGTCATAACCTTAAGGCCCTTGCAGAAGGGCCACAGATTGATTGAAAACACAATTTCTTATTTAGCTCTTACGGTACAATGATACAACTCCATAGCCTTTTCTTTTATGTAAGATTAAGACTACTTCCTAGTAAACAGTGAATATATATTTTATTACAGTAATCAAAAAACAAAATTAGTGCATTTTTAAGATTTTTTGAAGTGCCAAGAAAAAACTTTAAGTACATTGTTAGTATAGTCTTATATAAAGTATGGTGTTCAGCTGCTACTCATGCCATTAAATATATCTTTATATAGGCAGCCCAAGTCAATCATTAATCTTTTAAACATTTATTCAAAAAAGTTAACATACTCAAAATGCAGAGTTTAGAGTTAAAATCAAAAGACTATTTTTTAATATGGGTCATGCACATGAATATGACTGTAAAATTCTAAATGAGAAAGAAGCATAAAATACAACTGCATATCGGAAGCACAGACCATTACCAAGAGGGTGTTCCAACATTAAAAAATGTAATAATATAATTAGTAATATTAGATATCCAAACTTTTCGCCACTCCTTATGACACTGAGATAGATGTGTTAAGTGTCAGAATGGAAATTTGGAGGTAAGTTGGTTGTGAAAAAGTTCAGTCCAACAAGGGCTCTCAGTTGATAATTGGTTCTATCAGTTGGGTCAATTGAATTTGTACCTGGAGGCAAACTCACTTTCACTTGACAGGAGGAAATGCAGCTGGTCAGAATGCCCTAATTAGAGAATATTCTTCAAGTGAAAAGTGACTATTACTGCTCAGGAACCAAAACAGATAAACTTCCTGGTCCTGAAGGAGCTTACATTGTAGCAGTATATGTAGAAAATAAATACTGAGAATAATAAGCAAGCGAAATGTGTTGTATGTTAGAAAGTGAATAAAAAGAAAAAGTCAAGTAAAGAATGTGTGTTGTGGGTGGGGATGGGAAGAAATGAAGTATTCTATTGACTGGTCAAGTTAGGTCACAAGGAAAAGATGATAAAGAAGAACATGAGGAAGAAAGATAGCCTAGAGGACATTTGGGAAATTAGTATTCATGATAAAATAAACAAAGGAAGATGAGAACACACTTTAAGGGTTTAAGAAAAAGCAAGAATTCAGTATGAGTGATGTGGAATGAGTTAGAGTATAAGAATGCACAAATGGTCACAAAAGAGAGTTAATTAAATTGAATTTTAGTGACATATTCTGAGTAAAATATTGAGCCAGCAAGGGTTTTAAGTAGTGATAGTATCTGGCTTACATTTCAAATGGATCATTCTGGCTGTTGCATTGAGCATAGATTGTGGCAGAGAGGACATGTGTTGAAAGAAATAAATCAATTATGAAATAATTGCAGAAATCCAGGTGAAATATTATGGTGGTCCGGACCAGGTTAGTAGCTGTAGATGTGGTTAAAAAAATGGCTGGATTGTTTATGTATTTTGAAGACAGACCTGGCACAATTTCCTCATAGACTAGGTGTGTAATGTGAGAGAAAGAAAGAAAGAAACAAAACAAGATAATGACATTTTAAAAACATTATTATTATTATTAGTCATTAACTAAGATGTGAAAATCAGCAAGTGGTACAAATTTTGTCAGGAAAAATCATTTTCTTTTTGGACATTTTAAGTTTTTAAAAGTCTATCATATATCCAAGAAGGGATGTTAAGATACCTATGTATAAGACTGGACTATGGATAGAGCTCTGGGCTACAGTTATAAATCTTTGGGTTGTCAGTGTATTGATGGTATTTTTAAGGCATGGGACTCATTGAGATCACTAAGAGAACAGGGCAAGGGCCAAAGACTGAGCCCTGCAGCACTCAAGCATTAAGACATTACTACGTTAGGAAAGTTAGGAAGCCTGTTCTAGTGTAATTGATATGGGATCAGATGGAGAAAAAGGCAGAAGCTCATTTCGAGGACTTGGCACATTTTAGCTAAAATAGCCACAGTTTATTAATGTTACAGATCTACTTAACTACTGTTTCTTATCCCCCTTTAAGGATATTTATTGATTTTAGCATTAATTCTATTTTATGTGCCTTTGGTAGTGAACAAGGAAGAGTGGTAGTAGCAGTGAACCAGGGTGATCAATGTGCTGACAAATATAAATCTTATATCCTTAATTGTTGGTTCATGTCTGATGGAAACAAGTAAAGTAGTAAATAGGGTAGGGACAGAGATCCCTAGAAGTATTACAATATATAAAATGTTTAAAAACAACTGGTCTACCAATGAAAATAAATATCCATTAATTTGCATTCTGTAAAAATTTCAGGCATAAAATAATAGCAAAGCAAGGTAATATATATTAACTTGTTGACTTTGATATGGTACTCATATGTACCAAATATTACTTTTAGGCATCAAAAGCAAAAACACTGTTTTTCCTAATTTAGCATGAATACTCTTCATGGGGTATTCACAGAGACTTTGAAATATTGAAATACCATTTAATAAAAATCTAATTCATCTTGCCTAATGCCATTTAATGAAATTGTCATTTGGTAAGGCCGTTATTAATTACTCAAGAGGCAGAAATTATTATTTTTAGATATTCTCCTTTTGGAAGGTCAGCAAAAAGAAAGCAAAAATTGCCTCTGCAGAATAAGCAACTGGAGGTTTCTTTGTAGTCAGCATTTAAAGGTGACTTCTGATCTGTTGTTAAGACACACTCCTCTGGAAAAAGAGCATATGGCACCTTCCCCTTCCCCTTTGCTTACTTTACAATTCATTCATAGAAAAATTAGAGGCTCAACAACAGCGTAATTTCATCCTTGGTACTTGCTCCTTTTTTTTCCTAAAGACCTACATCAAAAATGACACTGTTGCAATGGGATTTTACTTTCCCCTTACAGAGCAAAGATGTTGCTGATTATACAGATCTCAAAATGAAAACACTAAGATAACAAATTTAAAGAATACAAGACTTTAAAAAGTATACAAATATACAAGTTATAAATTAAAATGCCTTATGCTTTGGGATGTGAAAGTCTTAAACTCCTATGTGGGGCTGAGTTTCAGTCTGTAGCTAATTTTCTTTTCTTTTTCTCACTAGGGCTTGACTTGTAACTAGCACACACTTGCAAATGGAAGCTATGATGTCACTGGAGCACTGCTCTGTGTATCTCAATTCAGATTAACTGTTTATTAACCAACTTGCCTTGATACCTTCACTTACATAGCTTTGGAGGTATAATGACTTAAATAAATTACTGGCACCCATATTCTCTGTAGTATGTGAGAAGTCTACACAATTTTTTTGAAGTATTGTGTTTCTATTTCAATTAAATTAATAAAAATAATTACTTTAGGAATATACCTGAAGCCTAGTTTGGACCACATTACAATTAGGTACCGTCAAGTGAGTTCAGTATACATAGTTGCTGTGACATCAAACTTGTTAAATAATGAAAAACTAAGGTGCAATGCACTCCATAGATATATGTTCAAATCCAAGAAAGGCCATAGTTCAAATAGAAAAATGTAAGACAAGTGAGCCATCACCTGGTCCTAGACAGTAAGACAGTATCATCTTTCCAAAATCAAAGAACCTGTATGAAGCAGTTAGCAAAACATTCACATTTTGATCAGCAACATAATTTCCAAATAAAACATCATTCGTAGCATTCAATTGTCATTCTACATTTTTATTTTATTGATTTTTTAGATTTTAAAAATTTAATTGATAGATTTTTAAGACATAGAACTTACTAACATAAGAATATTATACTATTGAGAAATCATCTTAATAAAAATAATTGGATGACTGAAGTTCTAAGGATAATATGCAAGGAAATAGACACACATACATACACACACAAAACTAAGATATACACAAAAATATTTGCCAGCAGAAACCAAAGAAGACAAGAACTTTAAATTCATGCCATCAGCTCTACCACATGAAAGCCAAAGAAAAGCTCATATCCTTCTGGAAGCTCTTGATGGAGTGCCTAACTCTGACAAAGGAGTAGAGGGGAATATGAATTACCACTAATTGGCCAGAGTTCAGGAAGAATCAATATGTAGATAGGTAGGTAGTGAAAGGGAGATTGAGAGACACAGAGACAGAGACAGAGAGAGACTGAGGGACAGAGAGAGAGAGAGAGAGAGAATAGAAGCCCTTTGACACAGGATGGAATCTGAAAATCTTAGTAGAAGTGAGAAAAGTCTGTAGGGCTTTGTGTTTTCAATACATTCATGGTAAAATTAGTAGTAACGTGGAACTAGAGTGTGCCCCCTACCCCTTGGAAATAGGACACAGACACCTACTAATACAGTGAAATCTTACTAGAGATAGTTTTTTAAAAAGCTAACCAGTAAATATTTCAATTTCTCTAACATTAACTGTTCATAGCCCTAGTTGTAGTCATAACTTCATGGCAACTATGAAAAGATGTTATGAAAGAACAGAAGGGAGGAAATATGACTGACAAAAGACAAAGAATCAAATTTGTTGAATAAAAAAAAGGAAAACTCTCTGGGAATACCTCCCACCTTAGCAGAATTTAACAAGGACTTACTTCAGTAGAATACAAATTCAAAGGTACATTATAAAAATAGAGAATATTTCTGAACTGTAGAAACAAATTGAGGGCACACCAACATCATTAACTGAACAAATTAATGGAAAAAAGACAAGAATTGGAAAAGACAAGGATGAATCTCAACTGCCACAGAAGAAAGGCATGAGATTATTATTTTGTATGCAGGAGAAAAAAAAAAGGCAAAAATATTAAAGCACTTAGGAAGATATAAAAGACAGAAAAAATATATCACAAGTATAAATGTTATTTCTGCTGACAAATATTGGAACAACAAAAATATATTCACAGATATATTAGGGAAAATATTGCTATGAAATGAATAACTTATTTTGAAGATATAAAAGATCACACCATGTTTCACAAAAAACTGATACAAAATTGTACATACCGAGACATGTTTTAGTTTAGTATTGAATTTCAAAGATAACTGAAGAAATTTCCATGCACACAGGCAAAAGAGCAAGTGAATATAAGAGGAGAAATCAGGTTTGATTCAGACTTTTCATAGCCAGATTAAATATCAGGAAAGAATGGAGCTGTATCTTCAAAATTCCAAGGAGAAAAGATCTAAAAAAATAGCTAAATCATAATTCAAGTTTAAAGGTAATTTATATTTATAAAGGCCATAACCAATTATTGCCAGACACAAAAGAGCACAGGGAAAAATAATATTCTTAAGTTTCTCCTGAAAACCTTACTGTTCCAATCCAGCTCATTAGGAGGTGAATCAAAATTTAAAAATCAGGAATAGAATATAGAAATGGAAAAATAAACTGATAGCAAGTATCGAATCTCTTCCTCAGGTATAAAACTGATCTTCAACAACTGAGAGCCTTATGCTGACAGAAAATAGTGCAAGTGTTATAAACTTTGATAATTCAAAAACAAAGATACATGCATTTTAAAGCAAGAAATGGTAGAAAGGGGAAAAAAACATGAGAATGCTGGTTTTCTCATCCTTTGTACTAGGTAGTATTTGGATAATATAAAACTGAAATTTGGAGAAAAAAAATAATGGCTCCACCTCTGTATAATCCATCTCAATCTTTTCTTTTTCACTTTGAAGAAATATCTTAGGCATTACAATTCTTTTTGTTTTTTTAAACAAAAAAAATGCTTATCTGACACTTCAATTTTATATCAATTTATTTTCCTCCTAAAAATTCAAGAAATATTAAAATTAACACTTTTCAATAAAATATATAACTATGGTGTCATTTTAAGAAAACAATGTTTATTAACATGTAACTAATTTTTCAATACACATGGATAGAAAGGACTGGAATAATGTTCTGTCAAGTTTTCTTTCTTGATGATGAGATTCCAATGGGTTTTAAGAAATGTATTCTTTACATATTTTTTGAATCACTTGACTTTTAAAAAAAGCATGTGGTATTTCTTATAAATACTATAAAATCATTACACCCATACAAAAAGGCACCTGTACAATACTCATGTTTGTATAACAGGGATTTGGCTCTGTGTCTCCAGATGGCAAAACTGGTAAGGCGTTGGCCAGGGTAATGAAGGAGATGGAAGACTTTTCTTTCACAGAATTTTTAGGTTCCAATATGGGACATGTTTTTCTACCTTAGTCCTACCTGGTGGAAATGCCCATGAAGGGGATTTTATCAGGTTTTTAATGTAGGGCAAAATCAGTCAATCTCTGAGTTTGGAAACCATAGCCAGAGTGCTTTTTATTCTGACAAGCTTCACAGGGTCTTCCAATCACATTTCTTAAAAGTCTACTTCTATATTTAATAAAAATCCACATGGTAGAGTACAGGAGATGTTGGCATATCTCTTGGCTTTATCCAACTAGTACCAGTCCTGCAGGGACATGCGAATAACCTGATAGAAATCAGAGGACAAGGGAGAAAAGCAATATTAATCTTTAAACACATATGTGTATGGTAAAAATAATGATTTTGAGATTGAAAACCTGAAAAGCAGGACAAATATTCAAATATCCTTCATCACAATGGAAAAATTCATTGATTGACAGTGAGATGTTGTATCTTGTCAGCTACAGCAGTGACTTTTAGACTTGATGCTGACATCAACACACTACAACAAGCTATCTGTGAGAAAGCAAACACAGATCCATCTGCATTTCAAAAATCTTCAATGAATATTGCACAGTCGTTTACCTGATGATCCTTATCTTCTTTTTTTAAATAACAATAATCATTTATTACCTCTCATAGTTTCTGTGCATTTTTTAAAAATTTCAGAATATTATGGAAATACAAATATTTTGGTTAAATGAATTACTTTTGTACAGTTTGAGTCAAAGTTATGAGTGTGTCCATCACCCGGATAGTGTGCATTGTACCCATTAGGTGTGAATTTACCTGTCCCCACCTGCCCCCTCCCATCTGCTTGATTTCCATTGAATTTTACTGCCATATGTACATGAGTGTTGATCATCTAGTCTTTTGAAATGCCTAGAAATTGTACTCCTAAAAACTTATAATAACTACTCCCTAAATATATTTAGTTGTATTTTAATTTTGTTTTTGGTGGAAGAGTGATTTTTGAAGAGGGATTTTAATAAAAATGCCTTTTTGGTACCTTGATGGATATGTTTTAAATGTCTTTATTATTGTTTCTATTTAAAGTAATATTCTTCAAAATAAATGGATGAAAAAGGGTAGCAGAATTTCTGTTTGTGTGAAATTAGCATCTTTGAAATTCTATCCCAATATTTCATTCCTTGGAAATATAAATTGATTTAACAGTTAAAATAATTTATTTTTATAACTCCTAAAATATCTACCTACCTTGAAGAATTCCTCCTTCCTTCCTTTCCATCACTCCCTCCTTCCCTTCCTTTCTTCCTTCCCTCCTTACTGGATACCTTCCTTCTCTTCCTTTTTTCTAATTCATTCTGCAAACATTTATTTTCTGCAAACTGTGCCTAGGCACTGTGCTAAGAACCAGGAATACAGAGAATGGACGTAGTCCATGTTCTTGCTTATCTCAAATTCAATTCTGGATAAGTCAAAGATTTCAAGACTTTTGAATCTGTAACTCTGTTTTTGAGGTAAAGCAATATCTTATACAGATGATTGAAAGGAAGGTTGATGTTACATATATATACTTTTTTTTGCTTTAATATTTTAGTTTTAAGCACCTGTAACTAATATTGTTTCCATCTTCTGAGCACCTGCAATGTGTCATGAACATATTGTACTCATTCTGTCCTCTGAGATTTCAACTTGATTCTTTTTCTTGGAATGTCCACTCATATCTCTTCTACGCAGAAAAATCCTTCATTTTCTTCAAAGTGTATCTCAATCATGAAAGTTTTTTGAGTATAGTAGGCATCATTAAATTTTTTATCCATAAACAGGTCATTTACAGATAGTAGACACAATGCAACTGTTAATCTATATTGCGTTCTTCACGTGTTAGTCTTACACCTCCTGACTGGAATGTAAGGACCTGGAGAGAAGATCTCTTTATTCTTAAAAGCTATGTGGCAGAAGCTTGAGAACTACTTACTCACTGAAATATTTTCTTTTGTAAGTGCATTTATTAAGAGGTGTTAGAATTAGGGTTTTCAAATTTAGAAAGAAAAATAGGACATTCAGTTACATTTGAGTTTCAGACAAAGTGTTAATTTTTTTTCATATAAGCATGTCCCAAATATTAGATGAGGCACATTTTACCAACATAAATTATTTGCTCTTTATATGAAATTCAAATTTAGATGTGCGTCTTGCATTTTATATGGCAACTCTCATTGGAAGGAAAAAAAATTAAAAATTTGTTAACTGCTCCTGTCAGTAGATTAGAAACCCAATGCACATATGCATATATAATCATAATACCCAAAGGGACAATTACAAAGAGTACTTTTTACTTTTTGGGGGGAGGGACTTTTTTCTTTGTGTGTGTATGTGTGTGTGAGCGTGCACATGCATATATATGTGTGTGTGCATGCACCACACTCTCATTGGAAGAAGAGGGCACCTGACGCCACTTTCAGCTTCTACAATAGGAAGAAACACCTGATTCATGGATACGTATGAAAGCGATCCGGATGTAATCAGATGCTAGAAAAGTCTACCCTGAAAAAGTTAAGATCCATTATTGTAGAAAAAGACACATAAGCCTGTCCATAAGCTACTTTTCATTTGAGAAAATAGATCTAACTTTTTCAAATTCATTTCATTGTTATTTTCTTTTTTTAATTATTATTTGACTATTTTGCCAATTCATGGCTAAAAATCTGGACAATTTTTACTGCATTTGGACTTTGTCAAAAGTGTTGGGTTTAGGGAAATGTTTTCTGCCAAATTCCTCTACATTTATGCCAAGTAATTTTCAATTGGTTCATAAGCTCACGTGTATTTTAAATAAAATGAATAGATGCATTTTAGATTCCTTTACCCTTAACTCACCCAGATGGTTCAGAAGACATCCAATAAACCTTTGATTCACGTTATAAGAAATAGATTACTTAAAGGTTTTGGAAGTCAAGAAGTGAGGCACCTCATTTGCAAAGAGTAAGTGGACCCAAATGTTCTGGCTCAATGTGTATGATGACAGTGAGAGTTGCAATCTTCTGAGGTTGAAACGGTGTTGGACTGAAACTCACTGAGGTTTTTTCAGTGCTTGGTTAAATGTTCAAACCTAATAATACATACTTTACATTTAATATCTACACATCTTGGATCATACTAAATTCATTAACCTAACTGATATATATAGTCTACTACTTGCCTCAAGCACTCACCAAGAACATATGAAGAGTATTGAAAATGGTATTATATTTCTGTTTAATACTAGATTATTTTAGTATGTGAATTAGCTTCTATGGTGCATTGGAAGTCAGTGACGCAGATGTAACTAAAAAGCAGAAGGAACTACTTCACCCTATATCTGGGTTTTTATGGTTTCATGTCTAGAATATAATTAATAATACTTAATAATGAAATAATTTTGACGTTTGTATTTTTTATTTTTTATTAATAATATTCTATTATACATATGAAACTCTGCAAAAAACTCAATTGTGCACAATATAAAACAATTTTCTATAATCAAATTATTTTTAATTTTTCGCCTGTTAACCACTTGGTGGAAACTCATTCTCAGTCAAGGCAACCCCCCTTCTCCCAGGGTTGGGTGAACTATATAGGGATAAAGGAGCTTCCGTAGTGCCAAGGATCTGTAGGAGGGGCACCTGGAGAGATGTTCACCATCACAACCACTGCTTGGTCTTTGGTCCACATAGGTTTCTATTGAGATGTTTCCCGTTACTGTTCCCACGCCCCTTCAGTTTGAGTGGAGTTCTGTGGTATGTTTACCTCACTGAAGCATGCGGAATCTTGATGTTTCTGTGCCACTCTGGAACATGAAAATATTTCATTCTCATTCTGCATCCTGAGTTCTTTGTCAAAAAAGCAGGGCACTAAACTTACTAACATTTATGTGCTCATTTTTTCCCTCTTACTTTCTTTTTGTTACTCTCCAGATTGGAGAAAGTATGCAGGATGTGTGTGTGTGTGTAGTGTGTGTGCTTTCTATGTGGGATCATCTTTGTCAGGAATATACAATCTAGCTGTCTCTTGATGGTTTATGAAATGCTTTGTCTATGCCAACAAACCTCACTAAAGAACGAGGTTTTTGTAAACCAAAGCCAGAAAAAGCACACACCACCAATTGGCCTAAATCTTTGAATTAGTGTGAGGACTGAGGATAGAGAGGAAAGATGTGGTATTCTGGAAAGTGAAACATCTTAATAGCTTTAACCATCTCTTTTAGGAGGAATTTATTCCCATTATTTAGTCATCTATAAACACTATGCAGAGAATGCTTTTACACTAAAATAGTACTACAACCATAAACTTAAAATCTATAAATCCAGGATCATGGAAAATAGGTTTGAATCATTGTTATTTCAAAATATAAAAAATAATTTAAAAGCATTACCATAAAATAGAGGTGCTTTCAAATTAGCCTAAGATCTAAGGGATACTAGGAGACAGGAGCCTGCTTTGGAGGTGATTGGAGGAGGGGCTCTGCTTCTCATGCTCAAATTCACATTCCCTAGAATGACTTTTGATTATTCAAGAAGGAAAATAAATTATCTTTATGTATGCTACATAGATATAAAATAATAAACTAGAGAATAAAAAAGAAGTTGGAACACATTCAAGGCAATTAGGAAAGTATCTGTTCAAAATGTACTAAGTATATTTAATAGACATTATGACTTGAATTCCTTTCAGAACTACAGTTTACCCTTGAATAACATGAATTTGAACTGCAGGAATTCACTTATATGTGCATTTTCTTTTTCCTCTGCCACCCCTAAGACAGCAAAACCAACTGCTCCCTTTCCTCCTCCTCCTCAGCCTCCTCAGTGTGAACATGACAAAGACGAAGACTTTGTGATGATCCACTTCCACTTAATGAATTGTGAATGTGTTTTCTCTTCCTTATAATTGTCCTAATAATATTTTCTTTTCTCTAGCTTACTGTATTGTAAGAACACAGTATATAATACATATAACATACAAAATATGTGTTAATCAACTGTTTTATCAGTAAGGCTTTTCATTAAGAGTAGGCTATTAGTAGTCAAGTTTTGGGGGAGTCAAAAGTCATACACAGATTTTGACTTTGTGGGAGATCAATGCCAGTAACCCCTGCATTGTTCAAGGGCCAACAGTATTTGTTTTTAGGTTCCAATTTGTATTCAGAGGTGCAAACTCAAACACTTTCAGGATCTAGATAGGTAAGTTAAATGCAGATAGGTGCAATTCTAACCCTACATGAGTTAATGGGAATTGGAAATGTAGTTTTTGTTCTATGAAAAGATTCGTTGCATAGGCCAAACAAAACACATCTGCAGGCAGCATTGGTGGCTCTCAGGACACTGCCAAACTAATCGTACATCTTCAAAATGATTTGAAAGAACTGGAAACAAATTATGAAGTAAATGTATTACTTTGTGATATCTAGGCTTGAAATTTTGAGAAGGAAATTCCAAAACTATTTTTTTTCATTATTATTCAAAGTAACTTTCCTGTTTTGTCTTTTCTTTGAGAGTCTGCAGCTTTTACCTTTAAGCTTTCCTTTCATCTTTTGAAAATAGGACAGTAGCAATATCCTTGTAAAGAAGCAGGAATTAATGCTTTCTAAAATGTGATTCTCACTATAAATTTGTATGAAACTGGTAGTTGTTAAACTGTAAAGCCAATTAGAATAAAATGAAAATCTATGTTTAAAATTATATTTTAATAGATGGAGAGATAGTGAGACATGACATTGCTTGGTTTTCTGATCAATGAGAGTACACAAGTATCCATAGTCACCTCCCTTATATAGATTTGTCATTACCATCCCTATTGTATAACCATTAGCAGTAAGTTTTTTAAATTATCAGTATTATTATTTCTAGATTTTTACATTTTCCACATTACACTTAAATATGTTTTCTCATCTGAGCTTCACACAACCATAACTTTATCCTTATTTGAACTTTACATATAAGGAAACTGAGGTTCTAGGAGGTTAAGTGATTTAATTTTGGCATCTAATCAATAGTAGGAACAAAACACAAAGCTGAGTTTTTTCTACTTTAGATTCTGGGCAGTTTCCATCATGCCTTGCTGCTTTGATAGAAATGTAGTTATATTTTATTGTCTTTCTTCCAAACATCTTTTAAACTATTTTATTTTACTTGTTTTATTAAATATCTGTAAAGGATACAGCACTGGTCTTAACCTACAGACATGGGAAAGGGAAATTTAGGAAGTTTAAATTCTTACCAGAAATCACAATAGTGAATCAGAACAGACTCAACAGAAAATGAAGATTTCCTGACTCCTGTTGGGAAGTTTCCTTTTCTGTTCTAGCCTGAGCCTGCAAGAAAGCAGTAGCTCTTCATTTAGCTTGATATAATTCTGGATTCTTTCACCCATGGACTAAATGGCTCTTTAGTTTACATGCTTTTCTACTTACAGTTTATGGTTTTAATTATAGCTTTCATCATTTCCTTTGACCTGTCATCCTTTGCAAGATTCTTTCATTCCCATTGGCTGTTGATGGCAATGTTGCAGATACTTTACTTCAGGCCTGTATTTTTGTTCCATTTATGCTAATGATAAATCCTACATTTCTAACATGCTACTTAGGGTAGAATTCAGTGGAGTTAATTACATTCTCTGCATAATGTAATTCTGAACTCCCTGGGATGAAAATAGCATTAGAATTTTCTATAATTTTTATGTTTGCTCTCTCATTACTTCTGAAATTTAAACAGATTTAGTTTAGTTGACCTGAAGTTCAAGGTTTTCCTAAGTGAACTGAATGAATTATCTCTGCTTTCCATTTAGCAATGATGTTTATAAACTGACAATGAAACGGGATGACAGTCTCCTAAGGGTAGGGAGTCAGGCAAGATGCTTGTCAGCACCATTGCATGTTTGTTGGTTTGTTTTGTATTTTTTCACTGATTCTTTGTTCATGAAAGTCAAATCACAAAATAATCCTGAAGGATCTTGAGGTCAACCAGGATTGTATTAACTGTTCTCACTTTTCAAGTTTTTGATGAGAAAACATAAAAAAAGGAAATACAATTATTTCTTAAGCAAAAACAGCCTTTACCTTTATGTCCTACCTATGCATTCATGTGAAATGGTAAATAATGATTTTTGAAAGCAGTGATGAAATTTTCTTCCAGGTTTCTCTATGGCCATGTGGTATAATAAAACAAAGACTTTAGAATCAGACAGCTGTGGATTTGTCTGGTGGATACACTACTCCTACATGGACAGACTACCTAACTTCTCTTAGCTTCATATAAGAAACTGTGACAATAATACTTATTTTACAAGTGTTGTTATTAAGCTTGAATATGATAATGTACACTGAAGTACTTCAATAAAATGAATGGTTATTCTTCATGATAACTTTTGTATTTATGCATTGGTGGCAGTTATTTAGACTAACTTATCCAAAATTTTTAAATCCCCAGAATATTCAAGAAAGGAAGTGCCCTTGCAAGAGTCTAAGTTACCTTGGACTACTCTTACTCCTAGCCACACTAAACTGAAGACAGAGTTAAGTTTTAGTAATGACAGGTCCCATTCTCAGAGTCTCTGGGACCAATTCCATTTAAGTCCTTCCATTCTGGTTCAGATAGGTCAGCAGAGTTTCACAGGGCTTCTCTAAAGGTCACAATTTGCATTTTCTTCCATCATAGCCACGTCTTGTCTGCCACTTCTGGGTGACCTGACATCACCACCTTAATATCCTCTGTCATTCCTGAGGTTGATTGACAGACTCTCAAACAATCTGGTCATCTAGGTGACTTTCTCTTATGTTTCTAATATTGTAGAGGATACTTTTATATAAATACATACTGAGCTGAAGTAGGAGAACATATTCTCACCATACCAAACTTCACCCTGAAGAATTGTTGCAATCCATTACAAGGCCACAAAACAGAATTAAGTTTTTTTGCTCATTTTCGTAAACTGACATATGGTGATAGAGATCTTTCATTTCACCTACTTTGTTTCTCTGGTAGCCAGGAATAAGCCAAAAGAAAATCTGACATGCATCATTACTAAAATAAAAATTCCCCTTTGTGCCAACCCTCTATACTTGTGAACCCCAACTGTATTTGTCCTCTGGCTAGCTTCCTTCCTTATGAGTTATTAATGCTTTGAAAATTGGACAGCCATTAGTATACAATCAAAAGACAATCAACTGTCTCATAAGTAGAAGAATGCCAACTGACCTCCTTCATAATTGCGCCACACATTTTCAGATTTGAATAAACTCTCCAAGGTACAGAGTATGGATTCTTGTCATGTTACTGTGGCCACTTAAGATGTGTGAGGATGCAGGTCTTTGTCATAAAATTGTGGCCCAATTTTATGAAAAAATGCCAGACCCCAATTTAGATATGCATTATTGACAAAAATGATAAGCATACATTATGATAGAGCTATTATTAGTTCCAGTCATGTTTCTGCAATTCTATTCTTGATGTCAATTATATTTATCTGGTCTTGAATTACAAATGAATTGATTTCCCAGACTACTAGATTCTTATTCAAAATATTTATTAGCTATCATCAGAAGAAATGGCAGATTAAGCTAATTTTAAATGTATGCTTTTGCATAGAATGAAAGTATTTTCTAACTTCTGGGGTTCTAATTGGAGAGGTTATTATATTTGGGTGTTCATCCTACATACTTGTAAATATAGCTATGGAATTTTAATAGTTGATTCAGCCCTACCTACAGTGTAAAGAATTTTGCATGGATCCATCATTTACTACAGAATATTAAAAGGTTTTCCGGGAAGCAAAAATATTTTCTTCCTAAATAGAATTGAATTGCTAGTTTATTCAGAAGAATGCCTTCGCATTAAAGTATAATAGTTAAGTTACTTTCTAATCACCCATGAATTACTGAAAACATCTTTGAAAGATTTGAAATGTGGGGTTCTATTCTATCACCTAATGTTGAAATGAAAGATGGGCTTAGATAAGAGATCTTATTTTATTTTTAGATAAATGTGCCTTTTCCATTAGATTATTGTCTCTATGGTTGTCCCACTGAGCTGTAAATTATTCCCATTATTTTATCATGTGCTTCATTTCTGTCGTCCTGGTAACAAACCACAATTGCCTTTTTAATATTTATGTATTTTATTCAAATGCTTTTTTTTAACTAAAGGAAAAATGAACTCTTTAACAAGTTGAAGGGCATCTCAGTTCTAATCTCTGTAAAACTTCTTTTTCTTTCTTTCTTTTTTCCTTCCTCTTGTATTAGTTCTATAATATGAACTAAAATGAGTGCAGATATTAACGCAATTTTAAAATATTTGTATATAAATTGTATACTCAATAGTAAAACTGTTTGTATTTATTCACTAAAAGTAAATGTGATAATCAAGTTATCCTATTATATTAAATGGAATTGTTAGTAAATTAGACATTCTCAGTAAGTCATGCAAATTATTGGAAAGAAAGCCAATTCTGACCTTTTAATATTATCTGTTGTCAGTGCTCAAATGATGGAGATCTAAAGAATAAGACCACATTTGGTATACTGGATGATTCATTTAATACTGACTGTTTAAACAGATTTGTCAACCATTTAACCTGGGCTAAAAACTGTTATCAGTTCATTCACATTTAAATCCAATTACATTAAAACATCACCTTTCCTTTAATAACATTTTATTTCAATATCTAAATATAATTTGGGGATTCACCTGTAAATTTCCCAGGAGTGTTATAGTAAAAGGTGATATGGCAAATTTCATCTTATTCTACTGCTGTCATAATTTTAAAAAGAAAAAAATTGAAAGAAATCTAGTACTTAAATTAGAGATAAGCATATTGTGAAAACAGATTTTAGTTTTCAAAAAGGAAACTATTACATGAGCTAGAGAAATTTAGAAAAACTTTCTAAAAATTTTTAAAACAGTGTCATCCCAACTTTTGGCTATAAACTTAGTGCATATCAATCACTTTATAGATGTCTTTTGAGTCAAAGAATTAAGAAAAAAATACTTGCAAACTAATGCTGCATACAGTGATAGGAAATATAAAATTTAAAGATAAAAATTCTTGCCAGAGGAAAACATTAAATAATAATATTTATAGAGGTTTCCAAGTTTGAAAATGGTCAATTCTTATGGCTTACACATAAATTAAGGGGGAAACATTGCTACGGGTATTCCTGTCTTTCATTCTAGTCTGTTGCATTATGTAGGAAGCTTGTAAACATTATCCAATATATCACAAAATTTATGTAATCAAATTTATGTTTGGCAGTGATTTTGTAAGGCAGTTTTTATAGGATTAAATTACACTTTTCTCAAATTACATATTCCATCTTTTAATCCAACCCCAGGTTATTTGGAAGTGATTGGAATTTTTAACATCTTTGACCCAGCAGAAACTATTCATATACATTCTGGTTGAACTCACAAGTAAAGCAGTGTCACTTTATAGATATCACTGCAATTTTTAAGAATAATTTTCTGACCGTGGCAGAGGTAATGCTGGTTGTCCAACAATACTGAGCACCTAGGAGGTGCCATGTACAGTATTTGAGTTCTGACCAAGGAACCTGGGCACGAATAACGTCCAATTCTTGCAATCTCACAGAATCTTCGTTCCCTCTCTCTCCCAATTCATTCATCTATCAGCAAAACTATTATACAGATAGAGTCTGGATCCCCAAGGTAACCTTTTTTGGAGGGGCTTCCAGGATTGCTGCCTTATCTACCTTAGAATATGATAGAAATGAGAAACAAATTCCAATTGTGTCATCAAATATGGCAGCCAGTATTACTTATCCTGAATATAGAATGATAATTACCTTAAGAATCTCCAAATAACAGATATGTTTTAAAAACAATTCTTTGATTGTTGATTTAACCTAACACTTGTTTGATTGAACTACAAGTTGGTTAAAAACTATAGCATTTTAAACTTACAATAACAATTTATTTTTCTTGTAAAAATAAACAATAAATGTGTTTTAATAGCATTAAATACACTTCTATAAAATGTGTCACTTAGAATATTCAGCATTTATTACTTCTAGATTTTTGACAGCCCATTTTATTTTTGGCATATCATAAAACTATCATTAAGACAGCTTTTTTTTAGACTCTCTTTTAAAAACCACCATTTTGATAAACAAAGCAAGAATAAAGTAGGTTTTATATTTTTCGCTTGGTTAGGATATCTTATAATCACTTGAAATTTTATATTAAATTCATGAAGCTGTAGATAAATGATGGTAGAAATACATGCACAAGTAATTAAATGATCAGAACATATTTTTTCAGGTCAATTATATCTTTTCTGATTTTCTGCCTGCTCGGCCTATCAATTACTAAAAGAGCCGTGTTGAGGTCTCCAACTGTAATAGTGAATTTGTCTATTCTCTGTGCAGTTCTGTTTTTACCACATGTATTTTGATGTTTTTTCTTGATACATGCGTACGTGTTTACTCTTCTCCATCTGCTAGGGATAGAACTCCAATATAAGAATCTGGTGGACTTCCTGGTTTTCATATACACCACATGAAAATGTGGAGTTCCCATAGACTGCAGTCCCTGGGAATTTCTTACTATTACTCTAATCTACACTCAGTCTCCAGTAATTCATCAAAATTTTCATTAAGTTTTCCTACCAATTTATGGCTTCAGAGGCTTCTCTTCCAGTAAGGCAGATCTTGGCTGTGACTCTGTATTCCCCTGTCTCTGGAGGTTTCAGGTGTTGGTTTTCCCTGAGATCCTAGACGTGTCCAAAAACATAGTCAATTTTCAATTTGCTCAACATTTTTTTTTTGTATTCTAATAACAGGTGTGATAACCTCCAGGGTCTTTCCATATTGAAGCTGAAACTGGAATTCCCGGAATATATTTTTAAAATAAAGTTTGTCAAGTTTTCTAGGGCCAGCCATTTTCCTTCCATCAGTTGAGCACACTTGCCTTCTTCTCTTCCTTTTTGCTTCCTTCCTTCCTCCCTTGCTTCTTTCCTCCCTTTCTTCCCTGCTTTCTTCCCTCCAGCCTTTCTCTCCCCACTTAAAGTTCATATTCTCCAAAGTTTTTAAGGCTGAAGACACACTTTTGTTGTAGAAGCACTATATCCAACAAGTTTTGCTTTCTCTGGCCCAAAACATATTTTTAATTGTGTATTATAACATTTTAAAAACCATGAGATTTCACATAAAAATAAAGATTCATCCTTTCCCTTTTAAATTAGAAGTGCCGGTAGTGCTGAGTTCACAGTCCTGCGTGGAAGCTATAAATTGGATTCAGTTGAAGATACCTCCTTTAGACCATGTATGTACTACTGTATTTATCATATTAAGAATTATTTTATTTATGTAATCTTCCCCCAGCCAAGCATTTTGGTTTCCCACTGTGATGCAATTCTGACTCCAACTACCCAGAGTTAGGTGAAATTTCACAGGATAAGGGCAGAGTTTCCCACAAGATTGCCCCTACTTCAGACACCAGCCACAAGCACTTATGCTCAAATTTGAGGGCTCCCACTAACCCCTAAGGAATTCAATAATTCATTAGAATGGTTCACGGAACTCAGGAAGGTGCTATAATCTTGATAACAGTTTCATTACAAAAGATGTAAATCATGGCCAGCCAAAAGAAGAGATTCATAATGAAAGGTCTCATAGTGTTCCAAATGAGAAGCTTCCATGTCCTCACATCCATGTGCCTCACTGACAAGGAAGCTCATCAACCTTCAGTATCCAGAGCTTTTACTGGGATTTTATTATGAAAGCTTGAGTTATTGAATCATTGGCCACATAGCTCAACTCAATCTCCAGCCCTCTCCCCTCCCAAAAGGACAGGCGGATATCACATGGCTGAAAGTCCCAACTCATTAATCCACTAATGACATGATTGGTCCTTCTAGGGCTGCCTGCCCCCATCCTGAGCCATCTCATTAGCACAAACGATCTAGGGGCCAACCAAGAGTCACCTCACTAGCATAAACTCAGGTGTGGTCCCCAGGCTCACCATGAATAACATAGTCTTTCCTATCACTCAGGAAATCCTAAGGGTTTTGAGGTTTCCACCCAGGCATCAGGGACAAAGGCCAGCCGATTTCATTACTATACAACAGCCATGCATATTTTGAGACATGTTCTGGAAACATATAAAACTGTAAAGAAAAAATTCAGTAACAGAAAATATAGAAGTAGGCATGTCAAAAAAGAAGACTAGAGTCTACTGTACAAATGATGATAACCATCAGGAGCTAAATAATTGTTTATAGTTGATTTAGAAATTTAGCAATTTCCTTAAATTTTGCAGCTTAATCTAGTCAACTTCACTCATTTTACTAGAAATCCTAGTAGTTAATATTTATGGATTTTCCAGTGTGTATACTACTAAACACTTTTAATATTTGTCTCTAAATCACAGAGCACTTCTTTTTTCAAAATTTTAAACCATTTATTGAGTACTAACAATGAGCAGAGAATTGAATTAAATACGTTGGACATACAGAAAAATATTTCTGTTGAAATTCACAGCCTAGTTGTGGAATAAGAGGTAAAGAATTATAACAAAAAGAAAGAACAACCAATTAGTTATTTCATTCCCACTAACCCAAAATATTAAGTTCATATCATATTACAGCACTTATTATACCATATCATGTAGGATAATTCCATAATTCAAATAGCCCTCTAACTTTAAAAGCAAATGCTACCCTTGACCTGATTCTGAGATTTTAGATGTGTTAGAAAAAAATTACTAAACTCTTACAGAAACTGTCAGATATGAAATATTTATCTGCTGAACTATTCACCTGCCATTACATTTGGTTGCCCTGTTATTTCCCCTTCTCTTTTTTACACCTTTATAGTTGACATGGAAAGTACTTCTTTAAGACAGGCACTGTTGTTCCAATTTTATAAATAACATATCTATGAGTAAATGGCAGAACAAGGATTGAATCCATTTATAAGACAAATTGAAATATTTGAGTACATTTTGAAATATAAATTAATATATCTACCTAACTTACTCTAAAGTCACAGAATTAATTTTGGCTGAAATTCATGGAATGTTATTCCAAAAATTAATAAAAAATGAATAATATGAATAATTCTTTTATCTGATTATTTTCCTTTAATTCTAATGGAGAGAATTTTATTAATAAAATCTTTCATTTGCTTTCTACTTTTCTTATTTTAATTGTGTATAATCTACATAGAAGCAAACCTTGAGGTTAATTGTATTGATAAAATGTAATTGAATAATTTCATGAGCCTGTGTTTATATTTTTAGTTATACATGTTGACATTTAAAATTATATTTCAGAATATATGCTTATTACTATGTTATATGCCCTTATGGATAGATGTTTGGGTGCATTTTATGGGACTTTTTGTTTTATGTAGTCTTAATAAATTATTCTTCAAGCTGTTGATAAAAACCTTAATTTTAAGTGGCTGATTCAGTTTTAGAAAACCTTGAATTGATACCTACACCAATTTCTTGAAGACTCTTTCTGTTTTCTTTTCCCCAATTATCAAATAGGTAATAAATAATGTAGTCTGTAAAATCTGGCAAAATATTACATACCTCCATTTTTAGTGTATATTCCTTAATATATAGAAGATATTGTGCTCTATTGTCTAGCCCCTATGGAATTTCCTATTACTTGTTTATTAAAAAGAGAAGTAATAATTACTGGAATGGGTGCTACAGAAGAGGTGCACAGCAAATGATATAAGAATGTAATGGAGAAAATGCCTAACTGCCTCATGAAGTCAAGGTGGACTACATAGAAGTAATATTTGAGATTTTAAATATAAAACTTAAAAAGGAATCCTTAGCAATAACTTTAAGAAAAATTAATTAAAACAGAATATAAGAAAAGTGATTTGTTGTGGCCAACACAGGGTAGAAGATGAAGCTAGATCTAGGCAGAAATTAGATCATGAAGGACCTTTTATTCTGGGCTAAGAAATTTGGAATTTCACTGTTAGGCCAATGGGAAAACATGAAAGGATTTTAATGCAAGACAGTATCATGATTAGATACTTCGACAGTTACTGTTCTGGTAGTGTGGAGAGGAAATTTATCATCATTTGTAAAGTGATGTTATTAAATAATTTTATGAAGTATAACTAATAAAGGAGTGCACAATTTCTAATTGTACATCTTAATCAGTTTTTACCAAGTGACAGTACACGGAACCAGCACCTTTATCAAGACAGAGAACATTGAACGCTGCCGGCTCCACAAAAAACCACTTGCAATTTCCCCCAGCTACCTATATTCCTACTCAAAGAGAAAAAGTATCCTTACTTTTAACATCAAATATTATTTTTCCCATTTTTGAATTGTCTATAAATAAAATAATACACTATGCACATTTTTATGCTGACTTTTTCAACTCAGAATTTTGTTTGCAAGAGTAATTGACATTGTTAAGCCAAGCAGTGGCTGATACGTTTTCAGTGCTGTATAGTATTCCATTTTATTAATTTATCTAAATTTATGTATATAGTCTGTGGTGTCTATGATTTACCAGTTAGAAGTGATTATTAATAATGACACTACGAACTCTCTCTCTATATATATCTTTTGTTGTCCACTTGCATACACTTCCTTGGAAGTTAGACAAAGTCATGGAATTCTGGGTCCAAAAGTATTCCTTTGTTCAATTTTAGTACATGCTGCCAAACAGATTTACAAAGCATGTGGAGTTTGAGATGTCTGTCAGTGTTTAGATGGAGAGGTTAAATAACAATATAGAGCTTAGGTTGCTAGGAGAGCAATATAGGAAAATTATACATGTGCAAATTAATCCACGTGGTAGTTAAAGCCATAGGAGGTGGTGAGATTATTAGGGGATAATATTATATAAAGTCTGAGAAGAGGAACCTAAGGAATTCTTAATTTATCAAGTGGAGTGAGGAAGAGGAACCCTCAGAATCTGAGAAGGAAAATCCTCAAAAAATTGACTATAGGGAAAGTATACACATATTTCAGGAATAACATAGTCAAGAAATACACATTAGAGAAAAAGCTAAAGGAAAACAGGATTGAAATGTTTACATTTAAATTTAGTATCTAAGATCATTGGTAAACTCATAAAGCCTACATCAGTGAAGGTAGGGGTCACAGACCAGATGATTACACACAGCTAAAGAGGGAATTCCAGTTAGAAATTGTCAAGATTCCGTTTACATCCATTTTTCTTTAGTGACATAAATGGGTACACTAAAGAGACTTCTAAGGAAAGATCGTGAAAATAGCTTAGGAAAGAACATTTGTTGTCTCTTAGACAAATTTAGTGGTGCATGATTTCTGTTAGTTTATTTCTTTTATTTATGGAATAACATTCCATCTGTATTTTTTTACAATAACATCTGCTGGTCATTGATAATGTTTATAGCAGTAAATTTTACCACAGTGTATAAGATTATTAAAGCAACCCCCCCAAAAAAAAAGAAAGAAAAAACAGCTAGTATTTTCCCTTGTAATTAGCATAGTGATATCCATAAGTTTCATTAAAATTATCCCCAAGCTGTGCCAGGGCTGCTACTAAATATTGCATACTGGTTCTGCCACAGCCCCTCATTTCAACAGAGCTTAAAGTTAGTGACAGAGACAGGGGCTTTCTGACAGCCAATCCAATCATGGTCACCAATTCTGAGCAAATAGCAGCAGCTATTTTGCTCGCAGGAGAAAGAGGCTTAGTGGAAATATTAAAGAATTGTGAATGCCACTGCTTTGCAGTAATTGGCTCTTTGTGATTCATGCTGGCCTGGCTCAGAAACCTTCAGACTGAAAGCTTAAAAGCCATATTTCAGCAAATGTCTCTTAAGTAATGAAAAGAGACTAAGTGTCTATTGAAGTAATCAACTGGCTATTAGTTTCAGTCATTGTGTGTTTGTATGTAAGATAATTAGTACCAGTTTTTCTTCTGCAATAGTGCACTGATCCATTCTTTCTATAGATTTTAGTTTTTAAAGGTTGTGTGTCTACATGTATGTGTGTGTGTATACTAACACATAGATACATATATATATTATATATGTACTATAATTACTTTTTTATGTGTATATATGTTTTAAAATACAGCCTTTTGTCCCCATATTTGTTTTGAGTTAGTGGGAGTTAAGTTACTGGGTAAACTTATTTTCTTGAATTTATTTTTGTATATGAAAATGTATATTATTTTTGGAAAGTTAACTGCAAACGTTCTTATGACCGATAAAAAGTACATATACAGAATTAGCTCTTTGAATCAAAGGAGAGATATTTTGCTTAGAGTTGTAGAATTGGTATCTATGTTATAAAGGAACAAATGAACATTAAGATCATGATGTTAAATTTAAAATCAAAGCATTATTGAGGTACCATCATACTAATCTCATGATCATTTTAAAATGGAGTTATAACAAAGCCTCTAAATTATAATGTAAAATTAATATGCTCCAGTAATACTGACATATGTATAATGATATAATTATTAGAGAAAACAATATGAAAAAATATTTTTTAAAAAGCTGTAAACATGCTTATTCCTTTGATTTACTAAACCTATTCCTTGGAATTTATTATAAAAAGTAATTCAAACATACAAAATATATCTTTACTCTAATGTAGTCCATGGGGCATTATCTATTGTATCAAAAAACTTAAAAATACCTAAAATAATCTTAAAACAGTGTGGATTCATCTGTTTGGGTTGCCATAAAAAAATACCCACAGACTGGGTATGTTAAACAACAGAAATTTATGTCTATAGTTCTAGGGGCTGGGGAGTCCAAGATCAAGATGCTGGCCAATTTGGTTCCTTACGAGGGCTCTCTTCCTGGCTTGAAGATGGCTGCCCTCTTGCTTTGTCCTCATGCAGTACTGAGAGACAGAGAGAACTTGAGCTATTTGGTGCCTCCTCTTACAAGAACACTAATCCAATTGGATCACAGACCCACCCTTATGACCTCACTTTATGTTAATTACTTCCTTTGAAACCCCATCTCTGAATACAGCAGTACTGAGGGTCAGAACTTCAACATGTAAATTTGGGTGAGAAACAAACATTCAGCCCATAACACAGTGATATAAATAGTTGACTCGTGTCTTCATAAAAATAATATTTAGAAAGATTGAATGAAAAGGTGGGAAAATGTTCAGAATATATGTTAAATGAAAAACATAAAATATTATATATAGTATAATAGGAGATTTATTCCAATAGTATTCATCTAAAAGAGGCTTGAAAGATACAATTAAAAATAAAAATATGTCTTATTTCACTGATCTAGGGAAAACAATCCTAAGCTTCATTGGAACCAAAAAAGAGCCCAAATAGCCAAAGCAATCTTAATCAAAAGGAACAAATCTGGAGGCATCACATTACCTGACTTCAAATTGTACTACAAAGCTGTAGTAACCCAACCAGCATGGTACTGTTATAAAGGTAGAGACATAGACCAATGGAACAGAATGGAGAACCCAGAAATAAAACCATATAGCTATGACCAACTGATCTTTGACAAAGCAGACAAAAATCATACAGTGGGGAAAGGACACCCTATTTAACAAATGGTTCTGGGAAGATTGGATAGCCACATGCAGAAAAATGAAACAGAACCTCTAGCTCTCACGATATAAAAAAATTAATTCAAGATGTATTAAAGACTTAAATGTAAGTCATAAAACCATAAAAATTCTAGAAGAAAACATAGGAAAAACTCTTCTAGACATAAACCAAGACAAAGAACTTATGACTAAGTCCTCAAAGGAAAATACAGAAACAACAAAAGTAAATAAATGGAACTTAGTTAAATTAAAAAGCTTCTGCACAGCAAAGGAAATAATCAACAGAGTTAATAGACAACCTACGCAATGGAAGAAAACATTCACAAACTATATATCCAGTAAAGGGCTAATATCCAGAATCTACAAAGGACTCAAACAAATCAGCAAGGAAAAAAAAAACCATCAAAAAATGGGCCAAAGATGTGAACAGAATTCTTTCAAAAGAAGACAGAGAAATGGCCAAAAAACATGAAAAAATGTTCAACATCACTAATCATCAGGGAAATGCAAATTAAAACCACAATGAGATACCACCTTACCCCTATCAGATTGGCCATAATTAAAAAGTCAAAACACAACAGATGTAGTCATGGATGCAGAGAAAAACGTGTGTTATACACTGTTGGTGGGACTTTAAACTAGTATAACCTCTATGGAAAACAGTATGGAGATTCCTCAGAGACCTAAAAGTAGACCTACCATTCAATCAAGCAATCCCACTACTGAATATCCATCCAAAGGAAAATAAATCATTTTATCAAAAAGACATCTGCACTTGCATATTTACCACAGCAAAATTCACAATTACAAAGATGGAATCAACCTAAGTGCCCATCAATTCATGACTGGATAAAGAAAATGTGGTGTGTACACACACACACATACACACACACCGTGGAGTACTACTCAGTCATAAAGAGGAATGGAATGATGTCATTGGCAGTAACTGGATGGAACTGGAGACCATTATCCTCAGTGAAGTATCTCAAAAATGGGAAGACAAATACCACATGTTCTCATTAATAAGTGGGAGCTAAATGATAGGTACACACAGGTACAAAAAGATGTATAGGACATTGGAAACTAAGAAGCGGGGAAGGATTGAAGGGGATTGAGGGATAAAAACTTACCTATCAAATACAATGAACACTGTCCTGGTGGTGGGCATACTGAAAACCCTGACTTCAGCATTGTACAGTGTATCCATGTAACAAAAACAATTGTACCCCCTTAATATTTTGAAATTAAAAAAAAATAGTTAATATGGTAAAAAAATAAAAATAAGCTTTTCAAGTGCTTCATTTAGATTATATCTTTATAAGCAAAAACATAGGTAACATGATATGTGATAGAACCATCGTTTTAGATAAGAGAGAAATAAATGGACAATATTTTTTCCCAAGAGGAAATATATATATTCCTAACTCACACCATACAAAACAATCAGTTGCAGAAATATAAAAGATTTGAGCTGGGTGTGGTGGCCAGCACCTGTAATCCAACTAATCTGGAGGCTGAGATGGGAGGATTGCTTTAGCCCAGGAGTTCAAGACCAGCCTGAGCAACATAATGAGACCTCATCTCAATTTAAAAAAAAAAAGGAAGATAAAAGATTCTATATAAAAGACAAACTTACAAACTGTTAGAAAAAATATTTGGAATTATATTCATAACCTCAGGTAGAAAAGATTACTTAAGATATATGAAATAGAAAATATCAAAAAAAGATGAATAAATTTTGCTACATTGAACATAAAAACATAACTATTATTTATAAACCATTGTTCCTTAAAGGAATTAAAAAGGAAAAGTTGCACTTGGAACATATATTGGAAAAAGATATTTGTCATTGCCATATTGCTGACAATTCATTGGTATCTAGAATTTATGAAGAACTCCTGTAAAGCAGTAAGAAGAAAACAAGCAATCTAATGGAAACAGGATTGGCCAATAAGTATAAATATGTGTTCAAACTCATTGGTAATCATGGAAATACAAATTAAAACCTCAATGATTTAAGTTTTCATCTTGCCAGATTTGCAAGAATAAAGAAGTCTGATATTGGTCATCAGTGAGATATGAAGCAGCCAAACATTCATGAACATTTGATATATTACTTTGACAATAGTTTGACGTTATATTGTATAGTTGTAAATACTCATATTCTACCATAAGTTATCCATTACTTAGTTGATAGCCTGGAGACACTCTTGCACAAATGCTTCTGCAGACTTGTGTAAGATTGTACATGGAAGCACTATCCACAATAGGGCGAAAAAAAGAGAAAACACACAAATATCCATCATCAATAGAAAGTATGAATAATTGACAGAATCTTACATAAAATTAAAACTATACAATAGTGAAAATAAAGGTACTCCAATCAACATGAACAAATCTCAAAAGGCAATGTTTGGTGTAAAAAGCAAGTGACAGGAGAATATGTACATTATAATTCTACTTGTATAATGTTAAAAAATAGATAGATCTAAACAATAAGCTAATACATGCCAAGCATGGTAAAATGATAATGAGAAACATATTTAACCAAAAACTCAGGATGAACTAGAGGGAAAGATTTATGTAGTCAGTTGGCTTAAGGATAATTTGTTACATTGTGGGGTAGATATTGCTGTTTCCATTATTGCTTTTCTGCTTTATAATATGTGCGTGCGTGTGTGTGTGTGTATATATATATGTGTGTGTATATATAAATATACACACACATATATATACATATATATAAATAACATATTTTGTACATGAGCACTATCAAATAAAAATAAAAACATGTTTTAAAAAATACTTTTATCATTTGGAAAAGCAGTACATTTGAAAGATTTCTTTCCTAGATGGTTCTTTAAAGACATGGTCTTCTAAAAGCATAGAGGATATTTCAGTTCGTCCATTTTCATCCTGCTATTTCAATCTCACTGAATTTTAATTATAAGCATTTAATCAGAATTATACAAATATTGAAATACTTGTTTTCAGAAATAATTGAACAACCCTCAAGCCAACTTAATTTGTGGATTACTTCAATGAAAATAAATAATTTTAGAAATTTTTCTGTTTGAATTTTCACTTTCTAGGATTTTTTTGAGTTAGAATGAATTCTTTTTCATTATTTGCAGATTAAGTTTTTAATTATGAATCTCTTGTTTTATATCAAATTGTACTGATTATTGACTAGGAGAGTACTCTAGGGATGAGTTTCCTTTCTGCAATTATTTATACAGACTTCTATTTCTCCCCTATCAATTTTACTTAGCTAAATTTGGCATTGATATTTTTTCCCATTAATATTAGTCAATAGAATATTTTACCAATTTTGCTTTGTTTTCTCCCTGTAGTATCTACTATGAATTATACAAAAGACCAGTTCATCTTTTTGCCTAATTAATGACAAAATTGTGGATAATTTTTAAGACAAAGGGATAAAGAAAGGAAATATTCAAAAATTAACTCAAAACTGAGATGCAGAGAGAAAGAACCAGCAATAGAGAAAGAGAATTTACTGCTGCTCAGAAGCATTACTAGTTAATTCCTGAGGACAAGATAATGTCAAAATGCCCCTAGTGTCATCCTGATTGGTTAATTATTCTGTTTAACATCTAAATATCACCTTTTAGATAACTGCCAATTTATTATAATGTTATTCATGCAAAAAATTAATATATTTTAATGCATACCTGTGTTCACATTTGTTTTTCCTGTAGGAGGTGTGTAAAATCACGTGAGCAATAAGGGAAAAAAATAACTGCAATGAATTATGTATCATCATCCCAACACAGAAATAATTTTATTTTCAGGAAATTTTTAACTGGTTGACATTATTACATTATTGATTTTGCAATAACTTACATTTAAATAAATCAAAAACAAAGCTACCTACAGTTTTTCAGTGTCATATTCCTAGGTGACTACAGAATTATTTTGGGACAGAATAGTCAAAACTGTTGTCCCAATGTCTTGATTGACTTAGCATTTGCCCAAATTTTTCATTTCTTAACAAAGAATTTTACCAAAATGTTGCATAGAAGTAGCTATAGTTGACCCTTGAACAACACAGGTTTGAACTGTGTGGGTCCACATATATGCAAATGATTTTTAATAAATATACTAGAAACTTTTTTGAGATTTGTGATAATTTAACAAAACTTGCAAACTTCATAGCCTAGAAATATCAGAAAATTAAGATAAAGTTACATATGCCATGAATGAATAAAACATATGTAGACACTAGTCTATTTTATCATTTGCTACCATAAAACATACACCAATTTTACAAAATTAAAATTTATCAAAAAGTACATATACAAACACAGACCTTACAGGTGCAATTCATAGTCAATAGAAATGTAAGCAAATGTAAAGCATGTAGTATTAAATCACAACTGCATAAAATTAACTGTAGTACATACTCTACTACCGTAATAATTTTGTAGCCACCTCCTGTTGCTGTCGAGGTGAGCTCAAGTGTTGGGAGTATCTGCTTAAAACGTGACATTAATCACTTGCTCCTGAGCAGTTTGTCTCTCCAGTAAATTGTGTATGCCAGTAAAAACTGATCTCTCACGTGGCTAGCATTATAACCATGAACCTTGAGTAATACCACTGGACTCATACAAAGTGTCACTAGTGATGTTGAAGAAACAGCAGAGAAAAGTTATGACATTACAAGAAAAAGTCGAATTGCTTAATATGTACCATAGATTGAGGTCTGCAGCCGTGGTTGCCTGCTGTTTTAAGATAAATGAATCCAGTTAAGGATCATTGTAAAAAAGAAAAGGAAATTTGTGAAGCTGTCACTACAGCTGCACCAGTGAGTACGAAAACCTTGTGCTTTGGGCAAAATACCCTTTTACCTCGTATTGAAAACACAGCTTTTTGGATGCAGGATTGCTATAAAAAAGGGCATATGTATAGGCTCTAATATGATTCAAGGAAAAGCAAAGTCATCATATGACAACTCAAAGCAAAAGGAAAGTGAAGATATAAAGTTGCAGAAATTAATGCCAGCAAAGGATGGTTTGATAATTTTAGAAATAGGTTTGGCTTAAAAAAAAAAAATCAAGATAACAGGAGAAGCAGCTTCTGCTGACCAAAAGCAGACACCATTAAGAAAATCACTTAAAGCTGTTGTAAGGGCCCTATTCTCAAAAAAAAAAGAAAAAAGTCATAAAGGATATTTATTAGTATGGAAGAGAAACAAGCACCAGGATTTAAGGCAGAAAGAGATAGATAGGCTAACTCTACTGTTTTGTGTAAATGCAGCTGGGTTTATGATCAGGACCACTCTATCCATAAAGCTGCTAATACTTCCAGCCTTGAAGGGAAAAAAACAAACACCAGGTGCCAAACTTTTCTTTGTACGAAAAGAAGGCCTACCTAGACAATGAGACCCTTTTTCTGGTTTGGTTCCATTGATACTTTGTCCCTCAAGTCAGGAAGTACCTTCCTAGGAAGGGACTGTCTTTTAAAGTTCTTTGAGCCTGTGTCCATCCAGAGCCCCATACGTTCAACACTGTAGGTGTCAAAGTAGTCTATTTCCTCCAAATGCAATGTTTCTAATTCAGCCTCTAGATTGGGGGAAGGGGGTCATAAGGACCTTTAAAGGCTTATTACTCATGGTACTCTATGGAAAGGATTGTCAATGTTATGAAAGAGAACCCTGATAGAACATCATGAAAGTCTGGAGGATTTACCCATTGAAGATGCTCTTGTTACAGAAAAAGCTGTGAAAGCCATTAAGCCTGAACAATTAATTCCTGCTGTAGAAAACTGTCCAGATATTGTGCATTAATTCACAGGATTTACAACAGAGCCAATCAAGAAAATCATGAAAGATATTATGGATATGGCAAAAAAGGTAGGGGTGAAGGATTTCCAGATATGAATCTTAAAGAAATTCCAGAGCTAATAGACACCACACCAGAGGAAGTAACAGAAAATCACTTGATGGAGATGAGTGTTTCCATCAGATGATGAGGAAGAAGACATGGAAGAAGCAGGGTCAGAAAACATATTGATGTTAGACAATCTGGTAGCACATAGAAACATTTTTTAGAGAAATGAAAAAAAAAGTCAGGCAGAAGTTATGACATATTTCTGTAAAGTTACACCAAGCGTGCCTGCTTCTGTTTCCCCTTCTACCTCCTCCACCTCTGACACCTCTGAGACAGCAAGACCAACCTCTCCTTTTCCTCTTCCTCCTCAGCCTCCTCAATGTGCAGATGAGAAAGAAGAAGACATTTATGATCATCCATTTCCATTTAATGAGTAGTAAATATATTTTCTCTTCCATATATTTTCTTAACAACATTTTCTTTTCTGTAGTTTACATTATTGTAAGAATATAGTATATAATACATACAATATACAAAATATGTTTTAATTGACTGTTTTTGTTACTGGTAAGACTTCTAGTCTACAGTAGACTGTTAGTAGTTAATTTTGGGAGGAGTCAAAATTTATATGCAGATTTTCAACTGCTCAGGGGGCCAGTACACCTAATCCCCACATTATTCAAGAGGCAATTGTACATTCAGGTTCCACACAGTCTCAACTAGCAGTAGGAGACAAATGTGATTAAATTTGAAAGATAAATAGAAATGTAATATGTCTCTCTTTTCCCAGCCCTTTCTAGCCACAGTATAACTGACATTCCCATTTCAAGAAGTATTAAGAATATCATGCAGGGCACCTGGTGATAAGATCAAGTACACTGGGACCCAAGTAATCAGGGACAGCTAACTCCTACGGTTTGGGGTTGTTACCAACCTGGGTTGCTTCCCAAGGTTCTACTCATTGTATTAGCCACTGGTGCTCAGGGCTGAGCAGTGGACTGCAAGACCCCCTGCTATGGACAGAAACAATAAGACTAGACTGATTAAATATATGTATATGAGACAAAAATCATTATTTAATTTATGCTATTTTTAAATCAATGGCAATTTTAAAATTGATTTTAATGTATATGATTGTACTTTTCATTTTTCACAATTTATTTTAAAAATAACTTTTGAATTGAAGAATTTTATAGGTCCATCAAAATAATATAACCATTTAGCAGTACATAAATATTTCAAATATTGCATATTTTGATTATTTTAATACCCTTTTTTTACTCTCCAAAATGACGGTGTTTGGACAACACTTAAATGGTTATGCTACTTACTTTCATCTCTGTTATGTCTTTTGTTTAATCTATATAATTATGAAACAGCATGTGTCCACATTTACTATGTATCAAATACATTTAATCTTCACATCAATCTCAAGTATAACTATTATTATTCCTTTTTGATAGATTTGGAAACTGAGGCCTTGTGAGGTTTAATAACAACCTAGTAAATTTTTCATAGCAAAAAAGTGAAAGTGTTGGAATTTGAGTTCAGGAATTTCACATTTCCTGATCTCAACCGCTCTGTTCTCACTTGTGTATTCTTTTGTGTACTCATGAGACCTTTAAGTACCAGGTAATATCAGAAAATGTGGGAAAACAGCATACCTTAAAAGACATTAATTGAACTCAAATAAAATGTAATGCAAAATGCATAAGTTGGCTTTAATGTTGCTAAGATCATGGGAACCAGAGAGGAGTGTATATCTATTACATAATGTATTCCTGGCCCTCCTATGTTTTAAAGAAGCGTCTGCATGGTGAATGTTTTTGTGTGTGTGTGCATGTGTGTGTGTGTATGAGGGGTAGAATGTTGTAATAAATAATAATATTCATCGGGGGCAGACAGGCAGGAGGGGGGTGGAGGGGTTGGGAAAAGTCTAACTGAATGGGTGCAGGGCGCACAGTTTGGGGGATGTCCACTATTGTAGCTCTGACATGGACAGTGCATGGGTAACATATATAACCAAAGTGTTGTACCCCCATAATATTCTGAAATAAAAGGAAAAAATAAAAAATTAAAAAATTAAGTCGATAAAACATATCTGGGTAGATACTACCTCAAATAAACCATACAAATGGTGAAGCATACATCAGAGCTCTGTTAATTACATAAAAATGTAATAAGTGGAAAACAAAAAACAGTAACTATAGCCAACATCTTATATATAGAGCTATGGTTCCACATTAGATTGTGACCTCCATCACAAATTTTAATGAGGCAGTGATATTGTGCATAAGAAGATAGAATTGGTCTTAAAATATAAGTCTACTTGCCCAAAGTAGCAATGATATATATTATTCTAGAAGAGTAGAAGATGTTTGACATAGCTTAACATGAAGTAAACAAAATGAACTAATTTATTCTCGGTAGTGATAGTTTAAAAAAAAGATAGCATGCATTAAAGCTGATATCCATCTTCTGGTGCTTAGGTGTGATAATAGAATAGCAGCCCGTTACAGACAGGCTCTTACTATCGGGAGGGGATAACATGGGTAGCTGTAAATAACTAAGCTGGGATTCTTCTATCTGCTTCTAAAATTATCACTGTAGTGTTTTAAGTATCACTTAGTACTTTGGGCAAATTTTGAATTGGAATTTGATTCTTTCTCTTGTACTATTCAGCAGCTTCACTGACTCCAGAAACATCACCGTGTCTCCTACCAACCCCGAACAAGGCAAATGATGTCTTCTTCCTGGGGTTAGAGCCTCACCAGGAGCCAGTGGGGCACTGTTTGATTGTTTTGGATATCATAAAGCTAACCCAGATTACAGTCTGAGTCATGTCAAGATCAGTAATTTTTATTTTCTTCCAAAGAACATATATGCCCTCTTAAATGTTTGCTTTCTGGGATAAAAATAAAGTTTCATGAAGTAACTACTAAATATTTGATTTCTTAACTCTTAAAAGAGCACTGTATTTTTATCAAAAAAATCAAAAGCTTGAAAAATTCTCAAGTACAAACATTTCTTTTTTTATTATTATTTTATATATCTGATTTCCATTTCCATGGAAACAGAATAGAAGTAGCAGCTAGAGGCCAGGAGTAGATTGGAAATCCTTCTTCTGACTTTGTTAGCTGTCTGTCAGAGAGGGATAGACATTGCCAGTGTTTTCTGGGTGAAAAGAAAGAGAAGACCTCCACAATTCAATGGGCCAGAGGTGTGTGCTGTCCAAACCTAAGGAAAATTTTTTCAGTAAATGACCATATAGAAAAATATCTTTCTTTTCAGTAAAGGTCATTGAATATTATGAATGTGTTTTCACCAGAAACAAAAGTATAATATATAAAACATTTTTTAAGTTAATT
This sequence comes from Daubentonia madagascariensis, assembly GCA_023783475.1. Taxonomy (NCBI): domain Eukaryota; kingdom Metazoa; phylum Chordata; class Mammalia; order Primates; family Daubentoniidae; genus Daubentonia; species Daubentonia madagascariensis. The sequence goes on along the minus strand of JAKFHU010002080.1, from coordinate 41,183,879 downwards.
TCTGTAACTGTCAATAACAGAGAGATCATTTATTTTTAATTGAAGTTCATTTTGTAGAAATTCAGGAAAACAGAAAATAGCAAAGGGGATAAAAATAGTTAATCCTAGAGCTCTCTGAATCTTCCTGTTGCCTCCCCCCAGCACACACACACACATAGACAACTAAACCTTACCTTGTAGGGGACATGTATTCTAACATTGAATGCACTGTTTAAATTTAAGCCTCTTTTTTTTTTGGTAATGCTAGAAATCTTTAAACCTAACTTCCATCCACTTAACTATTCTGACAACATAGAGTATTTCGTTCATATCCAGAGAGGATAATAAGCTTCTGGGAATATCTGGTGACACTCTGTGTTATTTCCTATGCCCAGCAACCGTATATGGCACCCCTGAAAAGGCACCTGAACTCCCAATTACTAATAAATAATGGATACTGAGCCAATCGGTCAGAGAAAATACTTTACTAACTAATCAAAGTGTGTAAAAATCCTGAGTCATTTTTAATTTAAGAAACTATATCTCCCAATTAGTTAAATTTTAAAAATATCACAAATATGCTTTCATGAAGAGTTATTTTAAGTAAGAATTTTGCTAACTGCATGTTATAACACCTAAAATGAATAAAGAATATATATGAAATTAAAGGTATTGTTCATAAACATTTTATATTTTTTTTTCTGTCTTTCAGTGGTTAGATTCTCAAGGCATTAACTAGGTCTGTTATGTTGTCTAACATCTACACAAATTTATGCAATTTTTAAAATAAAATAAAGCTTGCTTTTTTACATTAATAATGTAAAAATACATTTTTTTATTCAACACCCATTATTCTAGGTTTATTCACCTAAAGAAGTCAAATTACTAGTGAAATAATTATTCTTAAAAGTAAAAAATAATAAAATTTTGCTAATTTTCTACTCTTCTTTAATTTTATTTTCTTCTCTTAAGATCCTAAAGTATCATGTGTCTCTTTATTTAGGTAATTATTTAATATTTTTATTCTGCAACTGATATCTCTTTTCCATATTTGATTTTGTTTCTGTGTTTATCTTAAAGTGTAAAGCTCTAAAGACAGAGATTGTGCCAAAAAAGTTCTTTCTCACAACTCTTAGCGTGGGGTCACGTGAATTTACACCAGGAAATTATAGTATTTTTTCTTATTTAAAATTTCTTATAAAAATGGCATTAGCCATCTTAATCCTTTCAGGGTACATTCCAGGAATATTGCTACAGATACCTAACTGATGCTCTAGCATGCTATTAGAACTCACAGAAATCATTTTAATCTTATTTTTTTAAACTTCCACAAGAATTTAATAGGAATGAATTGTCCCTTTATAAGAACTTTTGAAAATTTTTTGGCACTAAAGTTTTCGGCATGATAAACTGAAAAATTTTATGAAATTAATGAACCACAGAAATGTAGTTAGAGGAGTTGGCCTGCAAATCTTCAACATTTTTCTTACTCCTAGGTGCTCTGTTCCCAGATGCTTATCCCTTAAAACACCAAAGCTTCTTGCCATGATGAACCCCTGTGATACTACCTCTACCCTGTACTTTGCCTTAATAAAAAGTTCATGTTCTTAGCCAAAAGAGATAACGGGGAGAACCAGAGACAGAGAGACAGACAGATAGGCAAAGACAGAGACAGAGACACAGAGACAAACAGAGAGAGACAGAGACAGAAAGACAGAGAGAGATAAAGATAGAAAGAGAGGTTGTTTCCCAATCCCTTAGGCTTAGGATTCTCGGATGTTATATACAAATTTAATCTTTGGGTTTTTCCTGGTTCTCATTGTTATAGCGGCCTTGTGCTTATTCAGTCAAACTATATGGGGAACAAGAATGAATTTACCATTTTTTTTTATATATAGTTATACTTTGGCATCCACAGGGAATTGGTTCCAGCACCCTTATTCCCAGTACCAAAAGACATGGATACTCAAGTCCCTTATAGAAAATGGTGTAGTGTTTGTGTATAATTTATGAGCATTATCCCATATACTTTAAATCATCTCTAGACTACTTATATACCTAATACAATGAAAACAACATGTAAATAGTTGTTATCATATATTTTTATTGTTGTATTATTATTTTTTTATTTTTCAAATATTTTTGATCTGCACTTGGCTGAATCTGCAAATTTGGAAATCTTGGATGTGGAGGGCTGACTGTATTCACTTTTGGAAACAGGATTGTGATTCATGTGCAAATTCTACCTTAAAATCATTGTTCAATGATTTTTGTTAATCATTAAAAATTAATTAACATGGGACAAAATGTATATGAATTGTCATATCATTCGCTCTTTCATTCATTCCAGGAATATTTACTGATATACTATGTGCCCCAAACTGTTTCAGTTAGTGAACAAGACACACCAGGTCCCTACCCTCATGCTGCTTACATTTTAGGGGAGAAGACCGACAATAAACAAATGCATGTCATAAAATTTCAAGTTAAAAAGGATAGTGAGAGGTGAAAAAGGTTAGAGAAAATGGTGGAGGTGAACAAGTCTCAAAAGCGTCATTTGAGCAGATCTGAAAGGCATGACAATATGAACTATATAAATGTATAAAAGAAGAACATTCCACACACAAGAAGCAGCAAATTCAAGCACTGCAAATGAGAAAGGAGTTTCTGTTTGATGAACACAGGTCAAAGTAAGCATGGCTGTCACAGGATAAGCTTACAGATGTTTCAAAAAAGTGAGCTGTGGCCACATCAGACAGGGCTTGGCAGGTTATGTTTAGAAGATTGAATATTTTCCTATCTATAATGAGGAGGCTTTGGTAGATTGTAAGCAGGGGAGTGACAGCACTGATTACTCTTTTAAAAGGTGACTTTTATGTGAGGGAAAGGTTCTTATCAGAACAAGATTGAAAACTGAGAAACAATGAGCAGATCTAAGGTTGGTTTGGAGTAGAGTGTTACAATAGAATGAAAATTCTAAAAAGTAAATGAGCCTAATAATCTGAAACAATACTTGCTGATGGTCAGGATCTTGTGTGTGAGGGTAAGATAAATTCAAGGAAGAATGCAAGGTTTTTGAGCTAAGCAACTGCATGTAAGATAGTTGCATTAAAGAAGATTAAGATTGAGGTGTGGTGAGATTCTTAGGGAGAAATAAAAGATCCTATACTCAAGATAATTCAACAATTTTCAAGCATCTTCTGTGAGCAAGTCTCTATAAATATTATAAATATAAATGCAATGATATTTGCACTATAAGTTATTACAAAATAATTATAATAATATTTGAGCATGGTTCTTAAATTTCAGTGTAAATGCACTGGTAGAAAACAATATCAAGGTATATGCAGTAAAAGCCATAATAGTAATAGAAAAAAATAACAGCAAGTTATAGTTTATAGAGTGGGGAGACATCTTTTGAGATTTACATGAGCAAGTTTTACAGAAGAGTTTACATTTAAAGAATTGTGTACAATGGATAGGATTATAATCTGCTGAAATATGTAGGAAATGCATTCATGAGAAAGAAATTTCTTCAGAAAATAAAGTAGGACTATAAAAAAAGCAAATACAGAAATAAATCCAATTTAGTGGAAGCAGAGGGTGGGTGTGCATTTACCTATATTTGGAGCTAAAACCAGAGAGATGGGCTGACATCATAATGTAAATGATCTAAAATGCCCATTGAAATTATTAAAGGGACATTAAAAGATGGCTTTGGAAAGTAAATAGTTGGCAAGGGAATATTTATTGGGTAATATTACATGAAAAATAGTATTGAAAATTATATCTATTTCATGATCTCAACTATACACATATGTGAAATAAATGGAGTAGCAGTTTTAGAAATGGAAATTTGTTTCAAAATGATATTAAATGCTTATTTTTATTTCTCTACTTGGCAAACATTCTGTCATTAATATCAACTAATATAATGTAATATGTTACTTATATGATTCTAAAAATAAAACTGAAAAAGAGAAAAAGAATTAAGGAGGAATAATTAAGAAGACTAAGGATAACTAATTGGTAATTTCGTCAATATATCTATTGGATAACTACTAAATATCAGGGACTGTTCTAGATACTAGTAATATAAAACTTAATTACATATGGCTTCTACTGTCAGGTGACTTACCATTCAATGAGGAAGACAAGCAACTAAGCCAGTGTTTACTTTTCTCTGTTAGAAGAACTGGGTTTGCAGCAAACCCAGTTTGCTGTGGAAGCACACAAGAGTGGCCAAAAACTAGATTAGGGATTAAGCAGTATATCCCAAAGATTGATATGCATAAGAGTCTCCTGGATTATTTTTTATTTCAAAATATTAAGGGGGTACAGATGTTTTTGTTACATGGATATCTTGTGTAATGCTGAAGTCGGGGCCTTTAGCATGCCCATCACCAGAATATTGTTCATTGCACCCAATGGGTAAGTTTTTACCCCTCACCCCCTCCCAATTCTTGGTTTCCCATGTACTTTACGTGTCTTTGTGCCAGCATGTGTCCATTGTTTAGCTCCCAATTATTAGAAAGTACTTGTGGTGCTTGTTTTCCATTCCTGAGATATTTTTCTTAGGATAATGGTCTCCAGTTCCATCCAACTTGCTGCAAAAGACATTATTGTATTCCTTCTTATAACTAAGTGGTACTCCATAGTATGTGTGTGTGTATTGTGAATTGTGCTATGATTAACATTTAAGTGAAGGTTTCTTTTTGACAAAATTACTTATTTTCCTTTGGGTGAATATCCAATAGTGGGAAAGCTGGATCAAATGATAATTCTACATTTATTTCTTTGAGGAATCTCCATACTGTTTTTCATAGAGATTGTACTAATTTGGAGTCCCACCAACAATGTATAAGTACTCCTTTCTTTCTGTATCCACACTAGTATTTATTGTTTTTTTGACTTTTTAATTATGGCCATTCTGAGAGGGGTAAAGTGGTATCTCATTGTGATTTTACTTTACATTTCTCTGATAATTAGTGAAGTTGAGCATTTTTCATATACTTATTGGTCATTTTTCCATCTTCTTTTGAAAACCATCTGTCCATGTCTTTTGCCTACTTTTAATGGGGTTTTTCGGTTTTTTTCTTGCTGATTTGTTTGAGTTCTATGTAGATTCTGGATATTAGCCCCTTTAAGGGATGTATAGTTTGCAAATATTTTCTCCCACAGTATGGATTGTCTATTAACTCTGTTGATTATTTCCTTTGCTATACAGAAGGTTTTTAATTTAATTAAGTCCCATTTATTTAATTTTGTTGTTGCTCTATTGGCCTTTGGTGTCATATTAATAAATTCTTTGTCTAGGCTTAAGTCTAGAAGAATTTTTCTTATATTTTCTTCTAGAATTTTCATGGTTTCAGGCCTTCATTTAAATCTTTAATCCATCTTGAATTAATTTTTGTATATTGTGAGAGATAGGGGTCCCATTTCCTTATTCTGCATGTGGCTCTCCAGTTTTCCTAGCACCATTTATGGAATAGGGCTTCCTTTGTCTAGTATATGTTGTTGTCTGCTTTCTTGAGGATAAGTTGGTTGTAGGTAGGTTTTATTTCTGGTTCTCTATTCTGCTCCATTGGTCTACATCTCTACTTTTATACCTGTAACACGCTGTTTTGTTTACTATAGGCTTGTAGTAATATTTGATTTCATGTAATATGATAACTCCAGATTTGTTCCTTTTGCTTAAGATAACTGTGACTATTCAGGCTCTTTGTTGTTTCCAAATGAAGCTTAGGATTATTTTTTCTAGATCTGTGAAATGTGACATAGGTATTTTGATGAGGATTGCATTGAATCCATAAATCACTTTGGGCAGTATGGGCCATTTAATGATGTTGATTCTACCAATCCATGTGCATGGGATGTTTTTCCATTTGTTTGTGTCATCTCAGATTTCTTTCATGAGTGTTTTGTAGTTCTTCTTGTAAAGATTGTTTACCTCCTTGATTAAGTATTTCCCAGGTATTTTATTTTCTTTGCAGCTACTGTAAATGATATTGAGTCCTTGATTTGACTCTCATCTTGACTATTATTAGTATATAGAAATGCTACTGAATTTTGTACATTGATTTTGAAACCTGAGACTTTGTGGAATTTATGTATCAATTCTAGGAGTCTTTTGGCAGAGTCTTTAGGGTTTTTTAGATACAAGATCATGCCATGGGTGGTACAGGGTCTCGGGCTAGTCATGGCATCCTGGTCTCAGACACTGCAGAGTAAATCAGCCATTGTTTCAAGAGCATCTTCCTGATCTACACTTTCATCTTCTGGATCACTGGTGTCCTTCTTCCCGTTGGCAGTTGGGACAAGGTGAACCTGGAGAGTTATTTTTCCCTTTTAAATGAGAAGGGCAACAATGTCCCCTTTGTGCTCATTGGCACTGGCACTATCATTATTCTTTTGGGTACCTTTGGTTGTTTTGCTACCTGCTGAGTTTCTGCATGGATACTAAAACTGTATGCAATGTTTCTGACTCTAATTTTCTTGTTGAACTGGTCACTGCCATTGTAGGATTTGTTTTCAGACATGAGATTAAGAACAGCTTTAAGAATAATTATGAGAAGGCATTGAAGCAATATAATTCTATGGGAGATTATAGAAGCAATGCAGTAGACAAGATCCAAAATACGTTGCATTGTTGTGGTGTCACTGATTATAGAGATTGGACAGATACTAATTATTACTCAGAAAAAGGATTTCCTGAGAGTTGCTGTAAACTTGAAGATTGTTCTCCACAGACAGACACAGATAAAGTAAACAATGAAGGTTGTTTTATAAAGGTGATGACCATTACAGAGTCAGAAATGGAAGTTGTTGCAGAAATTTCCTTTGGAGTTGCTTGCTTCCAGCTGATTGGAATCTTTTTAGCCCACTGCCATGTGTCGCACCATAACAAATAACCATTATGAGCTAGCATAACCAGTGTATCTGGGGGTTTACTCCTCTCCAACTTTAACAACATTTAGGTTCCCCCCTGTGAACTACAACATTGCCTGGACGGAACACTGATGACACTACTTACCAATAGACTGAAAAACTACCCATTAGGCTGATTCAATCAAGATACTTGTTCAGTATGTTCTAAGTCCACCTTCTTTCCCATTCACATTAGATCATTGGAACCCCATATCACTCTGAAATACTGGAAGAGCTAGTAAATTGTAAATGAAGTAATACTGTGTTCAATCTTGGAAACTATCCCATGTGCTGATAATAAGAATGTATATTCTACAGATTTGGGGTAGAATGTTCCATAAATGTCTGTTAGGTCTATTTTTTCTAGAGACCCATATAAGTTCAGTGTTTCTTCACTGATTTTCTGTTTTGATGATCTGTCTAGTTCTTTCAATTGGGTGTTGAAGTCCCTGGCAATTATGATAGTACTCTTTTTTTTTGTTGTTTATATCTGGTAGAATTTGCTTTATGAATCTGGGAACTCCTGTATTAGGTCATATGTATTTAGGATTGTTATGACTTCTTGTTGAATTGTTCCCTTTACCGTTATATAATGACCATCTTTGTCTTTTTTTACCATTGTAGATTTAAAGTTAATTTTATCTGATATGAGAATGGCTACACCTGCTCACTTTTGGTTTCCACTGCATCGAATATTTTTTTCAATCCCTTTGCCTTGACTCTGTGTGAGTCTTTGCAAATTAGATGTGTTTCTTGGAGACAGCATATATGTAGGGTGTCTTTTTTCCTCCAATCAGCCAATCTATATTTTTTAAGTGACACATTCAGACCATTCACATTCAGTGTTAGTACTGATATGTGGGATACTGTTCTGTTCATCATTTTGGATGAAACTTTGTTTTGGTTTCCTCCTATGCTATTGTTTTATTAGAGCTGTGAGCTTTAACTTTTGGGTGTTTTTACACTGGTTGGTATCTATTGTGCTGTTGTATGTATAGTGTACTTTTGAGCATTTCCGTTAGGGCAGGCCTAGTACTGACAAATTCCCTTAGTGTTTACTTGCCTGGAAAAGTCTTTATTTCTTCATATTTTATGAAACTTAGTATAGAATAAAAAATTCTTGGCTGGAAGTATTTCTGTTTAAGAAAAGTAAAAATGAGGCCCCAAACCCCTCTGGCTTTTAAAAGGTCTCTGCTGAGAAGTCTACTATTAGCCTGATGGGTTTTCCTTTGTAGGTTAGTTACTGCTTTTGTCTTGCAGCTTGTAGAATTCTCTCCTTCATTTTGACTTTGGCCAAGTTGAAGACTATGTGTCTTGAAGATGTCCAATTTGCTATGAATCTTCCTGGTGTTCGATGACTATCATTTATCTGGATATCTTAATCTGTGGCAATACCAAGGAAGTTTCCTCAATAATTCTCTTGAATAGGTTTTCTATGCTTTTTGCTTTTTCTTCTTCTCCCTCAGGGTTACCTATAATTCTTATATTGGCCTGTTTTGCATAGCCCCTTACTTCTCTGAGTGATTGCTCGTTCTTCCTTATTCTTTTTCCTGCATCTTTCACTGACTGGGTTAGTTTGAAAGCCTTGTCTTTAAGCTCTGAAAATCCTTCTTCTGCTTAATCTAGTCTGTTGTTGAAGCTTTCTGTTATATTTTGAAATTCCCTAAAGACTTTCATTTCTTTAAGTTATGTTATATCTTTCTTTTGTTGTCTATCTCTTTAGTTACTTTTTTGTTTTTTTCATTCATGTTCTGAAACTTTTTTTGGCTTCTTTGTGTTGGTTTTCAACTTTCTCTTCAATCCCATTCTTCTTATTTGCCATCCCTATTCTGAATTCCATTGCTGACATTTTGACGATTTCCTATAGGTTAGGGTCCATTGCTGGAGACCTATTGTGATCCTTTGGGGGTGTCAAAATAATTTGTTTTTTCATGTTGCCAGAGTTCTTATTTTGTTTCCTTCTCATCTCAAATTTATTCTCTCAGGTCAAGACAGATAAGCTTTCAGTGCTTATCTGTTCTCTTCTGGGAACTCTCCTACTTATCACAAAGGAGAGGGTCCCTGGATGGTGCACTTGTGTCCTGCTCTGGACGATTGACCTGGCACAAGATATAGTAGATGCACTGTGAGTGTTTGCTACTGCTGCTATTCTGCATCTCCTGCCTTACCATTCCCTTGCGGTTGTCACTGAAAGTCCTCCCATTGCAGCGTAAGTGAATGTCCCACCTAGTTCTGTCCACAGCAGAAATTGTCAGCCCAAGCCGGCTTGAAAGCTGCTCCACTCAGATCTGTGGGCAAAAGCATTTGTCAACCTGTGCCAACATAAACACATCCCCACCCATGCCTTTGGATAGTGGCAATTATATGCCCTCACTGGCTTGGGAGCTGTACCTCTCAGATCCATGAGTGGTGGTGTTTGTTACCCTATGTGGCTTGAGCATAGTTTTACTTGTGCTCTCCAGTGGTGGCAATTGACAGCCTGTGTCAGGTTGAGGGCTGCCCCACTTGGATCTGCAGATGGCAGCGTTTGTTAGTTGGGCACCGGCTTGAACATAATTCTGCATATGCCCACAGATGGTGGTGATTGTCAGCTCATACCTGCTTGAGAGCTATCTTGATTAGATTCGTGGGCAGTGGTGTTTTTCAGCCCTTGTGGCTTGAGGGTAGCCCTGCACTCTGTGCCTTACCCACATGTGTGCTACTCTTCCTTGTGTACCTCCAAACTGCAGAGCAGGTGACCTCTCTTCCTTCTCCTACACCTTGGGTGCCTCTCGTGGCCTTTCTTTTGATTCACAAAGCTCTCTCTCTGACGGTTGATCTAAAAGTGGATATCTACTCGCCAACTTTGATTCTTTCCTTAATAGCAGCATGTGCAAGCTGCTTCTAATCTGCCATCTCGGCCCCTCCCAGAATCACCTGGGTATTTTGTTAAATGCTCATTCTGATTCAGTACATGAGAGTGTGTCCTCTGCATGTCTATCAAGCTGTCAGGTGATGCTAATGCTGCCATCTATGTGTTGGGGCCAGGGGAAAGCTTCCCCTTCACTCTTGTAAGGTTCATTGAAAATCACTGACAAGAGGCATATTAATAGGATAAAAGGCATATAAATTTTATTAACATAGGAGCCTTCAGAATGAAGATCCAAAGATACAGGGGAAATTTTCCTTTTTTTTTCTTAGGTGCAACAAAGTAATGACAGCCATATAGAAATATGACTGGACAAAATGAGTAGGGAAGTAGGTCAGAGAATCATTTTATGGCCTGCTTCAGGAGAGAAAGGAGGAAGTAAGTTAGAGAGTGACCTTCTGCTTCTCAATTTCCTTCAGCTTAAAATACTCAGTATGCCACGGCATTGTATTTTGGAGATATCATGTTCTAAGCTCCAACAGCCCACAGGCAGGAAAAAGCCTGTCCAAAGTTCAGTCAAGCTAAAGGGAACCCTTAAGATCATCCTGGCCAGCCCTCATGTGTTAGAATCAGGCAATTGCCCACCATGTTCCAGTTCAAGGATCACCAAACTTCTGGGTAAAATTTGTCTTCTTATGGACACCAGCTTAAAAGGAAAGCATTGTCAGGTGAACTGGATCATTCTAGCATTTCATTCCACATACTACTGTTATTTTCTTAAAGTGAATTATTGTAAATTCCTAAAAAAATGGTTTGATTTTCTGAAATAATGAAGTTCATAGTTTGATCAATATCCAGAACTCTATCGATGTTTTAGCCTTTCACTGTGAGAAATTTGCATTAATATCCTGTCTAAGATACCAGAACACCAGAATACTATTAAAGCATAGCTTATTAATCAACACATTGCAAACTAGTATGAGTCAGGTTAAATTTTCTACAACACAGTGTAGGGCCCAAGGGAAAACATCCCCTTCACCTTTTGAAGTTTTACTGAAAAATCAACTCACAAAAGGCAGATTAATAAGCGAAAAGACATACAATTTTTTAACGTGTGAACAGGGAGGATCACAGAGTGATTGCCCAAGCCCCCAGTGGGATGCAGAAGCTTAAATAGAATCTTGAGATTACAGAAAGAATAGAGGCTTAGAGCATGGCCGAAATCAGGTTATGGTGGGAAATCAGGTTATAGTGGCAAGACCGGTGATGGGAGAAAGAGAAGAGTAGGCTTGGCTAGCAAAGGTGGTTTTCTTATATAGATGAAATCTCACATGTAGCAGATATCAGAGAGAAGAGATGTAAGTGTTTCTTTAAGATCTTTAAAAGTGTCAGATTCTCAGTTAATTTTCCTAGATCTGGACAAGGGGAGTCCTGGTTGCATCAATGCAGATTCTCTGCAGGTGCAAATTTCCCTCACAATAAACAGCTCTTTAGGGCTACTTCTGTTTGCTGGCTCTCTGACAACCATCTCAAAATATGTCAAAGAAATATATTTTGGGGTAAAATATTTTTATTTCCTTCAATAGCAATTCATAGACATATATAGTAATTGAGAGATAGAGCTCCAGTAATCAACATTGGCTGTCATTTTCTACATGCTTACAATCCTTAATTCCATTAACACCCCCCTAAAAAAAGCAAAAAACAAAAAAAAGCAAAACAACTATTTGAGATAGTGCCATTATTATCATCTTTATTTAGTAAATGAGGAAAACAAGACAAATATATGTTAAAAAAAGAAATCTTACCTAAGTAACATGGCCTAGGTTAAAGTTGTTCACTTTAAGACCCTAGTAATCTACATTATTTGCTAATTTTCTATACTTCCTTCTGCTTCTTCCCTTCAGGTAGCCTTAAAAGAATTTCTTTGTGTCCTCCAGAACCAGTGAAGGAGGTACCTCCAGTCTACCTTCCAAACTGCTGTTTTGTTCCTTTACATTATTATTACCACGTTCCCAAAGCACAGTCTCTTCTTCTTGTTATTCTGCCTCATAATTTTGTTGATTCTAACCCCATACTTCTCTACCTGACCCTCTCTATTAGTCCATTTCTGTTATGCTTTATAGAAGTGTCATTGTATCTGTAGGGGCCAAAGGGACCTTTAACCCTCTGAAGGTTTGCTGAAAAATCACTGACGAGATGCAGATTAATTGGAGGAAAGGCATACACATTGATTTCATGTGTATATATGGGAGCTTTCAGAATGAAGGCCCAAAAGATGCATTGGAAATTGTCCATTTTTATGATTAGGTTTAACAGAGTATAGCCCACTGTGTAGAAATATGATTGGACAAAAAGAGTATCATCTAGTGCTAATAGACTGAGTGAGGGAAATCCACCATGGCCTGTCTGTTTAGATTCTTCTTGGCCTCTCTGAGAATGGATTCCTTCCTTCTGGGATTGAGCATAGCCCTGTCTTGAATAGCGGTCTTATGACCAACAGTCAAATAAGGCAGGTCAGATAATTTCTTTATAGCCAGTTTTTACACAGAATATTTTTAGGTTTCATGGCTGGCATGGGGGGAAAAGGGGTTCTGGTTTCTGTGACCTACCTTGGGGAAGAGGGATTCTAGTTTCTATGTCTGGCCTTGGGGGAGAATATGACTGAGAGACAGGAGGACATGAGAAGGTCAGACAAAAACTTTTGATTCTGAGGCTGCTGCTGAGGCTTTCATTTGGGAGTATTGTTTCTGAGCCCCAATATATCTCTTTATCTGTCACTTTATTTTGAAACCTGTATTGCCACATATGATACGGTTGTCAGATATAACAACTTCTCCATTTCTCCTGATTGAAAGGAAGTAAAGGAAGGCTACTATTCCATATATCACTCTTTGAATATTGAGTTTTAATTCTCACTAAAATCCTCCTTTTGTGAAGTACTCAACATGCAGTTTTCCTATCTTCACCTTCGTTATGAACACATCATCGACATTGTGCCTCCAAATAACTTGTGCAACTGGTTTTGCTTCCCCTTCATATTCTCATTTCCCCTCTTCCCATTGTAAAATAAGTTCATAAATGGACTGGGAAAGATTTTCATTCCAAGAGGTAAAGCATCTTCTCAGTACCCCCTTTGTTCCCTGGAATCCTGGACTGTGGATTCAGGAGTAGAAGTTGTTCAGCTGCTGGAACTGAACACATTTAAACAAATGTACTGCAATGGTTTGACCTTCTGGTTCCTGGACAGAAGTGGGTATTATGAACAAGGGACTATATTTACCATTTCTCTAGGAATAAGTTCTTGTTCCTGTTGACATTAGGATAGAATGCAGTGGTTACACTTCAAGAGAATTATGTTCCCAATTGCAAAGCCCTGGAGAAACTTAACTGAACATCGAGGGATTTGTTGTTGTTGTTGTTGTTGTTATGGGATGGATTTATAAAGAAATTGCTGCAACCAAAATATAGAAGAACTGAGAATATTGTGAACAGAAAAATTTATTTTAGAGTTAAAAGAAATGAATCAAGAAATCCATACAACAACCTTTATTTACAAGTTTATATGTGCTAGCTTTTTATTTCACAGTTATACGACTGACTTGCCCTCAGTAAGCTATGGCATTTGAATTTTCTAGGATTTAGGATGAGTCGATTAAACTATTTGTATTCTCACCCAAATCTTCCTTTAACCCATGTGAAATCGCAAGTAGACATTGCTGGTTTGGCTCTTGTCCCTGAGGGTGATGTTGGCAGCAAACATATCAAGTTAAAAGAGAAGGAACACTGAATTAATGAGTAGACCTTTAGAAGGAAATGGAATGAGAAGCTGACCTTTTCTCGTTAAAAGTCAATAATTAAGCCAATAGAGAGTAGTAAGAAGTAAAAGGAGTTCTCTCAGAATATCCAGGGCAACCCCTTTGTAAGTTAACTGTTATCAAGCATTAATAGGCACCCACTGAGACAAAGGCAGGGTTACCATCTGTGGATGAGACACAGCCATTTTATTTGGTTTCTTCACAAAACATGGGATATTCTTTGGCATTTTTTGGTATTGTTTTTAGCACTACTGTATAAACTGTAAACTTGAGGTGTTAAATATCTGTGTCCTTTTTTTCAGTCTTAAATAGAACATAGGCTGGCTTTTGAAATAAGATGTGACCAGGATTTAAGTTCCAAGTTTTCTTAATTATTATTAGGTATCATGTTATTATTATGTGTACTAAGAACATTAAAAAGCATATAGGAAGAGAAGACATTTCTATGCCATTAAGAAGACAAACCCAGAAGTTGTGAGAAAAGGGATAATACCAGAAACAATATTACTGAGCTAGTGACTAGAGAGAAAAAAATATCTGATCTGAGAGCGGAGGGGGTTAGAGGTGATACTACCTGTGGAATAAATAGAAACTACTTAATCCAAATCAGAATGAATACCGAATCTTGCTGTACCATGCTGTAACTGAGCTTAAATATCAACAAGTTGATGTCATTCATAGATTGTAAATGAATACATAAAATTCAAGATTTACACCTGTGGGCATCACTGTGTTTGGCTAACATCAATGTGATTTGGCCATTAGAAAAAGGTGTAGTAGAAAAAATGAAAATATTTACTAACTCATTCCAATCCTTTTCCTCACAGTCAGCACTTTTGGAAGGAGGAGCCAGGGATAAATGTGAATTTCAAACTAGAAATAGCTAGAAGACGCAAAAAGCTCTCAGACCCTAGGCTAACAGGGATTAGAATCAGAGACTAAGCTGAGGGGATCATAGTGGGCACGTGAACTGCTTCAGGGAAGAGCAAAAGCCTGAGCATGCCAGAGGGCGAGACAGCCGGTGACGGTGAGTACGTGGTAGGAAAGCCACAAGGATAATCCTTGGCTTCAACAAATGAGGATTCAGCTAAAGTGTCAGGGGAGTAGATATACATGCAGCTAGGCTTGTGTTTGTATGTGAGAGAGAGTGTATACATACACTCTCCTGTACATAAGCAGGAAAATGGCTGCTGTTTCTGTCATTTCACTCTGCTTTTCTGTCACCATCAAGTTGACAAATAAGCACTAAAAACCACTGGCTGTCCACAAATAGAAGTAAGCTGCATGAAAGTGATTCACCAACGAATAGATATGTCTCAGTGGAAACTTAAAGAAAACCAGGAAGCTTCAAGGGGCCATGCCTTTTAATCTGCTAGAACACAGGTGAGAGACATTGAGCTAGTTAAGAATGGCTGAGACACCGTAGACTGAATTACACTGAAATTATCTGTGGAAATATAGGTCACCTCAGAAGCAAGACGGTTGGGAGAAGCATGGACGCCACTTATAGAAAGGAGGGGGTGCTTGCGACTGGGGGAGAGGAGGGGGATGGGAGAGGAAATAGAGAGCTTGACATACCTACTTTTGTCTGAGTTTGTCTTTTGCTTAATTTAGATGTGGAGTAAAGAAAAAGACAATGACACCAGCTTCACTTAGCTAAAGCTTTTCACTGATAGCTCAATATTAAATGCAGGGAAAATACGGTAACTCTCAGAAAAAGTAACTGACTTAGAAACAGGAAGGGTGAGACATGTTATGACAACAAGCAGTATTCCTGGGTCAGGTAAATTAAGTCCAACACAATATCTTTTTTTCTTTGTAGTTTTCCCTCATACCATTGTGACAACACATGCCCTATCATTCCAAAGAACTTCACAGTAATGATTTTAACTCAGTAGTTTACAAGAAAAAGTGTTCTACAGTGTTTTATGAGAGCCAAATATTTGTGACAAAAACAAAAAAAATCACAAAACAAAACTTAAGCATTGTTGTAATATGACACTGGTAAAATATACCTCCATTTTTTTATCTGTAAAATGGTGATAACACAGACTTCATTGAGTTAAGATGAGAATTAGATGAGAATACATGTGCATATATACATACATTATGTATACATAATGTATATATATATGCATATATATGTGTGCCTATATATGTGTGTTTATATTTGAACAATGCCTGCCTGACCCATTTTAAGAATTGATTATTCTGCTAAACTACAAGTTCCCATGAAGAAGGAGACAATCAATGCCCATATTGCTGAGTACTTTGTCCCAAATGACCAAAGTCTAAATGCATAGTGAGTACTCATTAAATATTTTTTAAATAAATTAATATTAAATTGAGGACAGGTCTAGAAATCATGTGACAGAATTTTCTATATATTTTATTCCAAATTAGTTATTGTATTTTTAAGTTGAGCAATAAGGATAATACCAACCATTTAACATCTTATATAATTAAGAAAATACTTCAATGATCATTTAAAGAACTTTCTATATCCAATTTTAGAAGAATGCAATATTAAAATAATGCAAAAGTTATTGTAAATTGACTTCATAATGTACTTTAATATTTCATTCATGTTCTTGTATCACATATTGAAATCATATTGTTCTCTTTGAACAAAAATAACAAAGAATTAACACTGTAGTTGATAATGAGCAAGCTACAAAATTGTTTGCAATCTACTGTTTTGATCATAATACTGGAGAATACATACATGGTTGAGCATTAGTATATGTATAGGTATCTATAAACTATATATAGCAAGACAATTTTTAATTATTTAATTATGTTAATATTTAGGTAATATACTCTTTAATTATCACTCATATAATTTCAATAATAATTCTGGGTAATAACTATAGTATAGTAATACTAATTATTTTATATTTAAAAATGGATTTTTAACCAACTATGCAAAAGTTATGCTTCTTTTACAAATGTATACATAACTTGCATATTACATAATGGTTTATTGGTTTATTCCATTCATATTTTAGTGCTATGTAATAAAAAAGTAATTATTTTTAGAAATTAAAATAATGTTTAATGGGAGCATCATCTACCAGACATTATAGGATGACTGGTATGGGACTAGCCTTTCCACCAAATAAAATGAAATAAAATAAAATAATATAATAAAATAAAATATATGGACAAAACATATAAGGCAGTTATTTTCAAGCATTGAACCATAGGAAACTTGAAACTGCAATCCCTGAAAAAGGGAACTCACAAAATGGGCCACACAATCCCTACACTTGTGCAACATTCGACAATTTAGCATTTTGTCTCAGTAGTTTGAGCTCAAGAAAAACACCATGATCCCTCTTAGCTGTTAAGGCAGACAATAGAGCTTGCAGCATCGGAAGCATCTGGAATACAAGGTATGTGAAATCAAGTCACTAGACAGAAGGAATTGAGAAGAGTCGGACTGTGAAGAAATTATTTTTGAGTTAACTGAAAGCTGGTCTGCACAAGTTCTTGTAGGGAGTCAACTATATTTATAGGGTTGAGAGCAAAAAGAAACACTAGGGTTTGAGCAATGCTGGGAGATATCAGAGTTCTGGCCCAGCAAGAGTGGAGAATTGATACCCCAGGCATTCAGCTAAGACAATAGAATGATTATGCATTGGGAGTATGACCCATTTCTTAGAATAAAGTATACTCTATATTAACCATTAAAAATTCTGAAAATAAACCTAATAAGATCTCCAGGAAAGATGGATTTGGATGGTGTGTCCCATAAAGTTAGAGAAACACCTATGTTTTCCATAGATCCACCTTAACAATGTATTATAAATAAGCCTAAACTAGTTTAAGATGATCAGTCAATAATAAAACTGCCTGTTTGGCAGTTGGAAGTCAACACTTTTTAAAGAAAGAAAACAAATCTATGATAGCACAACAAAGTGACTATAATCAATAACTTAGAGTATACATTAAAATAACTAAAAGAGTGGAATTGGAATGTTCCTAACATAAAGAGATGATAAATACCTGAGGTGATGGATACCCCAATTTCCCTGATTTGATTAATGCTCACTGTATGCCAGTATCAAAACATCACATGTACCATTATACACACACACACACACATATACATATATATATACACACACACACACACACACAACTATTATGTACCCATAATAATTAAAAATTAAAAAATAAAATCTATGGTCTTCACAACATACATTGGCAATATTATATGTACAACCAAAAATTAGTAGATGTCAAAGCAAGAAAAAAATGGGACTTATAAGTAAGAAAAATCAGAAATTGACTGTGAAGAGAGCTCACTATTGGAATTAGCAAACAAAGTCTTTAAAGCAGTTACCAAAATGTATTGAGGGGAAAGTATGTTGAACATTCAAAGGAAAATACGGATGTAATGAGTAAACAGGGAAATTCAGCAGAAGAAAAGAAAAATGGAATCTATAAAAAAGAGCCATGTGAAAATTCTAGAGCTAAAAAGTATAATTGAAATAAAAATTTCACAGGATGGGCTTAATAATAATATAACAATGGCAGAGGAAAAGGTCAATGTACTTAAAGATATTCTATTATAAACAAACTAATTTGAAAAACAGAGAGACAATTATTAAATAAAAAAGGGTAAGATACTAAAGGACCTGTGGAATAATATTTAAAAAGTGGAACATATGTGCAATTAATGTCTCCCATGGAGAAGAGATTGACAACGGGGAAGAAAAATATTTGAAGAAAAAATGGCCAAAGTTTTCCAAATTTGATGAGGATCATTCATTTATGGTTTTCAGATGCTCAGTCAACCTTGAGCAGGGTAAATATAAGAAACTTGTATTTAGACACATCATATTCAAGTGCTAAAAAGCAAAGATTGGAGGAAAATATTGAAAGTAGCTAGGGAAAAGAAGAATATTATTTTAAGGGAAAGAAAAGTTAAATGACAACTTAGTGTATATCAGAACAGGAGAAGATAAGTGGAAAAGGCAGGATATCTTCAAAGTCCTGAAAACAACTCTGTCATTACAGAATTACATGACCAGTGAAAATAAGGGTAAAATAAGTGCTTTCTTCAGATGAGTGAATACCGAAAGAATTCATTACTTTTTTATCCTCCTCTACTATAAAGAATAAAATATTTTCTTCAGACTGAGAGGAAATTAGATGGAAATTCAGATCTACAGAAGTGAAAATGGCAAATAAGTTGGTAGATATAAAAGTCTATATTTTCTTTTTTTCATAATTTTTTAAAGAAAACTAGCAGTTTAAAGAAAAATTATGTTGTAAATTTTGGTTATAGTATATATATGTATGTGTGTATTTATGTGCGTGTGTGTGCAAAATACACAAAAGCAATATCAAAAAGGACATTCTCAACTTCTCTAATCATCAGGGAAATGCAAATCAAAACCACAATGAGATATCACTTAACTCCAGTGAGATTGGCTCATATCAAAAAGTCCCCAAACAACAAATGTTGGCGGGGATGTGGACAGATAGGAACACTCATACACTGCTGGTGGGACTGCAAATTAGTACAACCTCTATGGGACGTAATATGGAGATACCTCAATGAATTAAAAGTAGAATTACCATTTGACCCAGCAATCCCACTACTGGGTATTTACCCAAAGGAAAAAAAGACATTCTATAATAAAGACATCTGCACGGGTATGTTCATAGCAGCACAATTCACAATCGCAAAGATGTGGAAACAACCCAGGTGCCCATCAATACATGAGTGGATTAATAAAATCTGGTATATGTGTACCATGGAGTATTACTCAGCAATAAGGAACAATAGTGAATTAACACATCTGGTATTATCCTGGTTGGAGCTAGAGCCCACTCTTCAAAGCAAAGTATCACAAGAATGGAAAAACAAGCACCACTGGTACTCACCATCAAATTGGTACTAACTGATCCAACACTTACATCACACAGGGCAATAATACTCATCAGAGGGTGGGCAGGCGGGAGGCAGGTAGAGGGGATGGGAAAACTCTCACTGAATGGATGCGGGGAGCACAGTTTGGGGGATGACCATGATTGTACCTCTGTCACGGGCAGTGCATGGGCAATATATATAGCCAAAGTGTTGTACCCCCGTAATATTCTGAAATTAAAAAAAAGGACATTAAGTAAACAAAATTATACTTTTCTTAACATGTTGCATTTATTGTATGACACTATTAATCAGCTTGGCCTAATGGATATTACATACTATTACATTCAACAGTTGAAGAATACATATTGTTTTCAAGTCTACAGGGAAGGTTCATCAAGATAGATTATGTGCTGAGCCACACAAATCTTCAAAAGCAATAAATAGAATATTACAGAGTATATTCTCTGGGGACAATGAAATTAAATTAAAAATAAAAATAAAGGAAATAGATATTTCCAAATTAAGTAATATACTTCTAATTATACCATGAGTCAAATAAAAATCACAAAGACTTTTTAAAAAATATTCAAATTGAAAGTAAACGAAGGCACAAAATACCCAAATTTGTGAGATATAGCTAAAGTGATACTTACAGTGAAATTTATAGCCTTACATTCTTAGACTAAAAAATAAAAAAGGATTGAATAACAATGATCTAAGTTTATGAACTGAGAAACCAGAACAAAAGTGGAAATTAAACTCAAAATGGATCCTATGTCTAAATGTAAAATCTAAGACATGGGGAAAAAAGCAAAACTTCACAACCTTGAGTGAGGCCCAGAATTTTAGATAATACTCAAATTGTAAGGACTATAAAAGTAAAATTGAAGAACTAGTCTTCAAAAATATTCAAACCTTTTGTTCTTTAAAACAAGTCCCTTAAAAATGGAAAGGCAAAACACAGGCTGGGAAAATCATTCACAATAAATTTATCTGACAAGGACTATGTATCTAAAATAACTAAAAAGTCTTACAATCCCGTAATTAGAAGACAAACCATCAAAGTAAGAAGAGTAGACTTGAATAATAACGTACCAAAAGAAGATATATGATGACAAATAATTATAGGGGAGGATTAGGCATTTGGATTTACACATTTTACACCCCAATATGACACAAAATAGCATTTCACTCTCACATTAGAATACCCCCAAATTTAAAAGATTAACAATACTAATTGTTCCTGTGGATCTGGAGGAAATGAAATGTTCATATATGGCTGGTGCAGGTATAAAATATTAGAAGTATTTTGGAAAATAGTTTGGCAGTTTCTTATAAAATTCAGCACCCATTTGCCATTGGCTCAGCTGTTCCACATAAGAGAAATAAAAACATATGTCCACACATATACTTGTGTTCCTAGAACTTTTATTCATAACAATCAAAAGGTAAAAACAATCCACACATTCACTATCCAAAGAAATGATAATATATTGTGGTCTATTCATATAATGGCATACTACTCAGCATTAAAAAGGAACAAAATACTGTTATAGGCAACATCTTTATTGATAACCAAAAAAAAAAAAAAACATTTTGCTGAGTGAAGAAGGTCAGGTTTCAGAGAGTACATACTGTATGATTATATTTGCATGAAATTTTAGGAGAGTTAAAAATAATCTAAAATGTTATATCATGTTCTTGTTAAGAACCTGCTATGCACTAGGCTCTCTTCTAACTCTCCTAGTCTTGACAGTGGGCCAAACAGGAAAAGGTCTATTCCCTCCATTTTCCCAGGGATCTACACTACAAATAAATAAAAGACATGATATAGGAGGAGTTCAAGATGTCAGACTAGAAGAAGGCTGCACAACACCGCTCACAGAGAGGATCAAAAGTAGGGAATAGATATCCACCTTTGGATTGATCATCTGAGCAAGAGCTCTGAGTATCTGCAGAGAGGGGGCAGAAGTGAAGTGAAGAAGAAAGAAATGGGACAAGTTGCTCAGCAGGACTGCAGGTAATTAGGGAAGGTGCTCCCATTCATGGGAAAGGGAAAGGGGAAAGAATCCCAGGCTCCATGCTTCCCCTGAGGATACTGCAACCAGAGCAGTGGGAGGGTCCCTCCACTACAGCAGGCCTTCAGACTGATATAGACACCTGACTGGAGGCTGCGCAGCTGTATTGTTGCTCTGGAGAGACGGGACGGCTGGCTTGCAAGCACTAGGCTTCCTGACACCAGAATGCTACTTTTACCTGGGGGTCAGATCTTTGACTGCTGCCTCCTCTTTTCTCCTGCCAGGTAGGGAGGGAGCGAGTAATCCCGGAATTCACATGCACCCTGTGGGGAAGTGATGTGCGCCCCCACCACAGCCACTGCCACCAGAGGCTCTGGGCAGAGAAGGAGATGACAACCTGGTGCCTGCTGCTGTGGTCTAGGTAGTTCTGCATAACTTCACTTCCCATAGGACCCAGGCGGAGCACACACCCATATCCCTTGGCGCCCACTGCTAGGGCACCTAGACCACTGACACTGTTGCTGCCTGAAAGGCCCTGAGTAGGATGAAAGGCAGTGCAGCCATGGCCTTTGGATCTGGGCAGACTGCATGCCACAGACCTGGCCCATCCTACACAGGTGCCCTGGGTGCCGCACCCCGTGACTTCTCTGCCCTGCCTGCATGCCCCACCCTGCAACTGCCCCGGCCCATGTGCATGAGTGCCTGTTCTATCCTGCACCCTTTCCCACAAATCTGCTCTGTCTCGGTGTCTCCCTCCACTCTATGCATGAGCTGTGACCTACTAGCCCACTACACACCAGTGACCTGCTCTGCCCTGTGCCCCATGGGCTTGTGGGGCTGCTACATCCAAAGCACCTGCTACACTCTGTGCTGCACACTGTATGGACCTCACCCCACCCATGCACCTCTCACCTCAGCTGCACAGGCCTGTGCGCTTTCATGCCATGCCTCAGCTCATGTGTGCATGTGGCACCAGAGGCCATCCCTGCCACAGTGGCCTGGTAAGAACCACCGGGGAACTGGGGAGATGCAGCAGAGCAGCAGCATGAGAGACTCACAGTGCATCTTCCCCTCTCCTGCCTGGTCAAGCTTCTGGAGTAGGACCCAAGCACTCCATCCAGGGACTCATCCTTATCTTCAAGCAACAGAGGTCACAGCAGAGAAGAACAGGTGTATCAAATCAACTATCTGTTTTGAATTGAGAGATGTGGGCCCAGATGAGAAGGAAACAGTGTAAAAACTCTGGCAACAAGAAAAAAGCAGGCTGTCTCAATGTCCCCAAAGGATAGCAATAACTCTCCAGTAATGAACTCCAACCAAAAGGAAATTGTTATATTGACAGATACGGAATTCAGAATATGGATGGCAAGTAAGATGAATGGAATTGAGGAGATAGTAGAAAACCATCTCAAAGAAACAAACAAAAAATAAATAAATAATTCAGGACATGAATGAAAAATTCACTAAAGAGTTAGATAACATTAGAAAAGAGATAACAGAACTTTAAGAAATGAAAGTATCAATTAGGAAATTTCAAAATACATCAGAAAGATTTAACAACAGACTAGACCAAGCAGAAGAAAGAATTTCAGAGCTTGAACACAAGGATTTTGAAGTAATCTAGTCAGTAAAAAATGTAGAAAAGGGCACAACAAGAATAAAGAGTCACTCCAAGAAATATGAGATTATGCAAAGCAAGCTAATATGAGAATTATTGGTATCCCTGAGGGAGAAGAAGAAAAACTAATCAACATGAAATACCTATTTGAGAGAATAATAAAAGAAAACTTCCCTGGTATTGCTAGAGGTTTAGATATTCAGATACAAGATGGTCATCAAATATCTGGAAAATTCATGGCAAATAGAACATCATTTAGAATTATCATCATCAGCCTGATCAAAGTCAAAGTGAAGGAGAAAATCCTACAAGCTGTGAGGTGAAAGCATCAAGTAACTTACAAAGGAAAACCCATCAGACTAACAGCAGACTTCTCAGCAGAGACCATTCAAGCCAGAAGGGATTAGAGTTTCATTTTTAGACTTCTTAAACAGAATAAATGTCAGCCAATATTTTTGTATCCTGCAAAACTAAGTTTCCTAAATGAAGGAAAAATAAAGTCTTTACCAGACAAACAAACACTAAGGGAATTTGTCACCATTAGATCTGCCCTACAGGAAATGCTTAAGAGTGCTCTATACATGGAAAAGAACAATTGATGCTCACCAATCTAAAAACGCCCTGAAGTTAAAGCTCACAACTTTAATAAAACAGTAGCACAAGGGAGAAAACAAAGCAACTAGATATCTTTCAACATGAAGAACACAACAGTATCTCACGTATCAATACTAACATTGAATGTAAGTGGTCTTAATGCTCCATTTAAAAATGTAGACTGGCTGAATGGATTAAAAAACACACCCAAAGTATCTGCTGTATCCATGAAACTTATCTAACTCACAAGGGTGCTCATAGACTCAAGGCAAAGGGATGGTA
This sequence comes from Daubentonia madagascariensis, assembly GCA_023783475.1. NCBI lineage: Eukaryota > Metazoa > Chordata > Mammalia > Primates > Daubentoniidae > Daubentonia > Daubentonia madagascariensis. Next base: position 41,159,911 of record JAKFHU010002080.1, on the reverse strand, counting down.
GAAAACATTCCACATGAATGGAAACCAAAAGAGAGCAGGAGTAGCTTTCTCATATCAGATAAAATAGACTTTAAATCAACAATGGTAAAAAAAGATAAAGACAGTCATTATATAATAATAAAGGGAGCAATTCAGAAAGAAGATATAACAATCCTAAATATATATGCATCTAACACAGGAGCTCCATGATTCATAAATCAAATACTACTAGATCCAAGCAAAGAAAAAAACAGCAATGTCATAATTGATCGACAACATCAACACTCCACTGAACTGGACAGATTATTGACACAAAAGGTCAACAAAGAAACACTGGACTTGAACAGGACTCTAGAACAAATGGATCTAAAAGCCATCCATAGAACATTCTACCCAAACTGCAGAATATATATTCTACTCATCAGCACATGGGATATTTCCCAAGATAGATCATATGTTAGCCCACAAAACAAGTCTCAGAAAATTCAGAAAAATTGAAATCATTCCATGTATCTTCTCAGATCACAGTGGAATAAAACCCGAAATCAACTCCAAGAGGAACTCTCAAATCTACACGAAGTCATGGAAACTAAACAATCTGCTACTGAATAATCCTTGGGTCAATGATGAAGTTAAGATGGAAAGCAAAAGATTTTTCTAATTGAACAACAATCATGAAATAAGCATCCAAAATCTATGGGATACAGTAAAATCAGTGTTAAGAGGGAAGTTCATAGCCCTAAAAACTTACATCAAAAAGACAGAAAGATCACAAAATAACAATCTAATATCATACCTGAGGAAGTAGAAAAAGACAAACAAACCAAACCCAAAGCTAGCAGAAGAAAATAAATAAGGAGGTTCAGAGTAGAACTAAATGAAGTGGAAAACAAAACAAACAAACAAAAAAACAATACAAAGGATCAACAAACCAAAACTTGGTTCATTGAACACATAAAGAAAATTGATAGACCTCTAGCTAGATTAACCAGAGAAGGGACCTAAATAAGCTCAATCAGAAATGAAAATGAAACCATTACAACTGATACCACAGAAATACAAAATATCACTTGTACTTCTGTGAAAATCTCTACACACACAAATTAGAAAATCTAGAGGAAATGGATAAATTTATGGAGACACACATACTCCCATGCTTGAATCAAGAAGAAATAGAAATATTGAACAGAAAAATAACAAGTAACAATACGAAACAATAGTAACCCTCCCCCCACAAAAAAAATTCCAGACCAGAAGGATTCACAGCTGAATTTTACCAGACCTACAGAGAAGAATTGGCACCCAATCTACTGCAACTGTTCCATAACATTGAGAAGGAGGGAATCCTCCCTTATTTTATGAAGCCAGTATCACTCTGATACCAAAGCCAGTAAAGGACACAATAAAAAAGGAAAAAGGAAAGCTACAGACCAATATTCCTTATAAACATAGATGCAAAAATCCTCAATAACATATTAGCAAACCAAATTCAACAGTACATCAAAAAAATAATCCACCATGATCAAGTGGGATTCATCCCAGGGATGCAAGGATAGTTCAATATATGCAAATCTTTAAATGAGATTCACCACATAAACAGAATTAAAAGCAAAGACCATATGATTATCTCAAAAGATGCAGAAAAAATATTCCATAAAATGCAGCACACTTCATGATAAAAAAGCCTCAACAAACTAGGCATAGAAGTAATATACCTCAAAATAATAAAAGCCATATGTGACAAATCTACAGCTAACACCTTCCTGAATGGGGAAAAGCTGAAAGCATTCCCCCTAAGTCTGGAACATGACAAGGATGCCCATGGTCACCACTTCTGTTCCACATAGTACTGAACATCCTAATAAGTGCAATCAGGCAAGAGAAAGAAATAAAGGGCATCCAAATTGGGAAAAAGGAGGTCAAACGTCAAGCTATCCCTGTTTGCCGATGATATAATCTTACACCTAGAAAACTCTAAAAACACCAGGAAAAGACTCCTAGGATTGATAAATAAATTCAGTAAATTTTAAAGTTACAAAATTAATGTACAGAAATCAATAGTATTTCCATATACTAATAACAGTCAAGCTGAGATTCAAATCAATAACTTAATATCATTTACAATAGCTGAAAAGAAAATGAAATACCTAAGAATAAACTTAATCAAGGAGGTAAAAGATCTCTGTAAGATGAACTACAAAACACTGACGAAAGAAATCAGAGCTGATGCAAATCAATGGAAATACTTCCTATGCTCTTGGATTGGAAAAATCAACATTGTTAAAATGGCCATAATGCCCAAAGTGATTTATAGATTCAGTGCAATTTCCATCAAAATTCTAACGTCATTTCTCACAGACCTAGAAAAATAAGCTTAAACTTCGTATGGAGCCCAAACAGACCCCGAATAGCAAAAATAATCCTAACCAAAAAGAACAAATCTGGAAGCATCACATTATATGACTTAAAATCATACTACAAGGCTATAATAACCCAAACAGCACGGTACTGGTATGAAGATAGACACATAGACCAATGGAACAGAATGGAGAACCCAAAAATAAAGCCATATGGCTACAACCAACTGATTTTTGACAAAGCAAACAAAAACCTACACCAAGGAAAGGATACCCTATTCAATAAATAGTGCTGGAAAAACTGGATAACTACATGCAGAAGAATGAGACTGGATCCCTATCTCTCACCATATATAAAAATTAACTCAAGATGTATTAAAGACTTAAATGTAATTCCTGAAACCATAAAAATTCTAGAACAAAATATAGGACAAACTCTTGTAGATAGTGGTCTAGGCAAAGAATTTCTGAGTAAGACCTCAAAAGCTAACACAGTAACAACAAAAATAAATAAATAAATGGAAATTAATTAAACTAAAATTTTCTTCAAAGAAAAGTAAATAATCATTAGAGTAAATAGGCAACATACAGAATGGGAGAAAATATTCACCAACTATACATTGGACAAAGGGCTAATATCCAGAATATAAAAGGAACTAAAAAAAATCAGCAAGAAAAAATCAGACAACCCCATCAAAAAGTGGGCAAAAGACATGAATAGGCTCTTCTCAAATGAAGACACACAAATGGCCAAAGAATACACAAATGAAGATACAAAAATGACCAACATCACTAACCATCAGTGAAATGCAAATTAAAACAACAATGGGTTACTGCCTTACTCCTGTCATAATTGCCATTATTAAAAAGTCAAAAATAAAAGATTTTTGCACAGTTGAGATGAAAGGGGAATACTTATACAATGTTGGTAGATATGTAAACTTGTACAACCACTATGGAAAGCAGTATGGAGATTTCTCAAGGAACTAAAAGTAGACCTACCATTAGACCCAGCAATTCCACTACTGGATATCTACCCAAATAAAAAGAAGTCATTTTATAAAAAAAGCACCTGTACCCAAATGTTTATCACAGCACAATTCACAATAGCAAAGATATAGAATCAACCTAAGTGTCCATCAACTGATGAGTGGATAAAGAAAAAGCAGTACTCAGCCATAAAAAAGGAATGAAATAATGTCTTTTGCAGCAACTTGGATGGAACTGGAGACGATTATAATAAGTGAAGTAGCTCAGAAATGAAAAAACAGATACCACATGTTCTCACTTATAAGTAGGAGCTAAATGAAAGATATATATGGTCATAAAGAGCTGTAATGGACATTGGAAACTAAGGGGGGGAAAGTGAGAGGAGGGTGTGGGATAAAATTCTACCTATCAAGTACAATGTACACTATTCTGGTGACAGGTACATTGAAAGCCCTGACTTCAGCATGATAAAATTTATCCACAAAACAAAAAAAACACTTGCACCCCTAAATTTTTTGAAATAAAAAAAAAGAGAAAAGAAGACATGATACAATGTCAGGCAATGATACATTATTAGCAAAAAAGAAAATCAATGTAAAGTAATAGATTAATGGGTATGCAATTTTCACCAGCATAGTAAGGAAAGTGCTGTCTGAGGAGGTGACAAATGCTCAAAACCTTGAATAGTGACAGACTCAGCAAAGGCATATTTGGGGCAAGATTGTTCCAGGTAGAGGGAAGGACAAGTACAAAAGTCCTTGCAATAAAAAGGTTTTTATAGTATATCATGCTACAAATATGTTAAAACAAATTGTACTCATACTAATTTTCAGGGTCCCTTAATGAAGTCTGAAATAATTAAAATAATTCATAAGTGCCTGATATTTGTCAGTTTCTATACTAGGCACTTTACTTGTAACAAAACTTTGTGTGTTTTTGTGTGTGTGTGCACACACACGTACACATATACACACCCACATATATTTTATATGAATACAAATACATGGTATGCATTTATATTGATCAAATATGTATCTATATATGTATATCAAATTTAATGAGTATCAAACATATGTATGCATATTTGTATCATACACACATATATATATATATATATATACACACAATATATATATTTTTTATAGATAAAAAGCTGAAACTCAGGAGATGTTAAATAATTTGCCTAAGGCCAAATAAGTGTTGGCTCTAAGGTCTGACTCCAAAATTTAGATTCCTTGTATGCCAAGGATGTAGAATCTGGTTGAAGACTAAAGACTTGAGCAAATTTAGATAAAACATATGTTAGTCGCCCTAGTGTGTTTTGTGTTGCTATAACAGAATACCTGAGACTGGGTAATTTATAAGGAAGAGAAATGTGTCGGCTCACAGTTCTAAAGTCTGGGAAGTCCAAGATCGAGGGGCTGGCATCTTATGAGGGTCTTCTTGCAGCGTTATCCCATGGCAGAAGGGGAGAGGGAGAAAGAGAGAACAAAAAGTGGGCCAAACTCGTCATTTTATGAGAAACCCATTCCCGAACAAGCCCACTCCTGCAATAATGCAGGAATGGCATTCATCCATTCATGAGGGCAGAGTCCTCATTACCTAATCATCTCTTATTGGGCTCCACATTATTACATCAGGTTAAGTTTCCAATACATGTTTTTTGGGGTACACATTTAAACCACAGCTCCAGTGTATGAATAATGAGACTTACTACCACTCACCACACCCTTACCCTTTAAATGAGAAGTTGTGGGTACAATGCCAAGTGTATGGATAGGATTTTGAAGAGTTTTACATTTTATGTAACATTATTTGGTATATACATATAAAACAGTATATGTAGCCTTTAGCATGGAGTAATTTATTTATGAGACTGAAAAAAATCACATGATGACTTAGGTATCATTTTAGACAAACTCATTAGAAAATCTCTTTGAAATGTGCTTGGCCAAAATTCAAACTCTGTAAAACACAAATTGATAAATTTTCCAAACATAATCTAACATATAAACACTTTGCTTTATTAGTATTTCTATTTAAAAAACAGGTAAATATTTACATTGCTCTTACATAATTGAACTCTTAAAAATAAGCCAGCATGTGTATGCATTTCACTAAGCCATTCCATAGAATGAAAATATTTTTGGCAGAAAATGTAATGCCTTGAAAGCTTGATAAAAAAAATATCCTTTGACTTTCTTTGAATTGGAGTTAGCACATTATTCAGAGCAAGGAAATTTCTAGTGAATGGGGATGGAAAAGATTTGGGAGCACTGGAGAGTGTTTGAGGCATAAAGATATAACTGAAAGATATCTTTCAGTTAGAAAGATAACATAAGCTGCAACATGTATTGTGTAATAATTATGTGCTTGGTCATGTCCTAAATTCTTTACATCTAACTAACCTAACTTTCCTGATTAATAAATATCCACAAATGTAGAACCTGGATTACAGAGAGGTCAAATAACTTGACCAAGTTTATACTAATGGTAAAACTGCATTCAGCTTTTTTTATTTTTAAAAGATACAGGTTCTTGCTCTGTCATCTGGGCTGGAGTGCTGTGGTGTGATCATAGCTCACTTTAACCTCAAACTCTTACGCTGAAGTGATCCATCTCACCTCATCCTTCCAAGTAGCTGGGACTACAGGTGTGCACCACTATGACCAGCTAATTTTTAAATTTTTTGTAGAGATGAGGGTCTCACAAAGTTGCCCAGGCTGGTCTCAAATTCCTAGCCTCAAGTGATCCTCCCACCTTGGCTGCCAAAATGCTGGGATTACTGCAGCTTGGGCTTTTAACCAATGTGTTATAGGGAATACCTCTAAATTTTACTATAAAAGGAAATAAAGCTTGTCCTTCTTAGACCACTGTACATAATGTCTGAACTCCCAAATTTTTCATAATAAATGAAGTAGAAGAACTGGGACATGACATTACAACAATTTTGCTGAATAGTATAATGATATCAATACATTTGATACAAAATTAAGCAATTTTATACAAAAAGCATACCTTGGATTCTTTCTAGGAACACTCACCTCAGGGAAATAAGAAGTGTGGTTGTGAGGGACTGTAGAGACCTGATGAAGATAGAGAAAAATGGGGTGCAATGAAGTCAGTGATGCACAAAGAGAGTAATTGTGTGTTCCAAATCTCTAGCCAAAATTCTCATGTGACCTGGACTATTATTTTTAACCTCAATTATCTGTGAGATTGCCTGGTGCACATGTGGGTTTGTACATGTTTACAACTCGTTTTCACTTTACTCAAAATACAAAACAAAATATTGTGTTCAGTCCTACCTCTGCCAATAGCTTGCTGAAGACCTAGGATATTATTTAATCTATATGGGCCTAAGTTTTATCATCTATATAAATACTTGCTTTCTTGGTGTCATAGAACTGATTTGAATAACAGATAAAATATTGTGACTAGTGCTTTGAAAATCATATATTCTTTATGGTATGATGAGGATAGCAAAAGTAAAGTTTGCTGACATGTTTCTTCAACTTTGCAGGCAGGAATGCAAGACTTGTGAAACTAGCCTTGTGGCTGATACCCATTCTTAGTTTCTTATGAAAACTAAAAATAAACAAAAATGTGTACAGTAAGAGTGCCTAAAAGAAAGAAAATGAAGGCTTACACACAAGAATGCCTTGGAAATAATAGGGGTATTTAGAGTATATGTAGTTTGACTGGAGATATTCTTTGACAGCTAAAGCAATAAGCAGTCACTTTCAAAGCTTTTGTTGAAACTTTGAAAAGTCTTTTTAAGCTATAAATTATTAAAAATACTATCTCAAAAAAGAGAGTGGTATTCACATTTTAACAGTACTTATGAGTTGTAGTATTGGTTTACTTCATTATAATTTAAAATATATATTCATATGTTGTACTTCCATGCTTGCTATCATAGTATCAGTATCCCTATTGAGTTGCATCTTATCTCCTGAACCAACATGTCAGGTATTTAGTTATGCTCATACCTTTTATATCTCACTTACCATTTAAGGTTCTATATTACAAATGTGATCAAGTTAGTACAAGTGAGCAAGGCTATTCTCATTTTTAACACAACTCTCTAATTTTGGTTTTAGCAGTTTCTTATACTTGAGCAAGTTGTTGGAATTGTTTATAATATATGTTTTCAGTTTCACAGGCATATTAGTATTTCACATTAAGGAAGCATAGTGATATCTGCTACATTGAGCAGCTTTTGTGGGCCAGGGTAAAATCTTTGAGAAAGAATTTATAGACTTGTGTTCATTACGTATATAAGTTATACCATGAAGTTATTGTAGCACTGAGCTCAACCATCATCACAGGTAGTACATCTGCTCAGCCACCCTAAATAATCTGTGATTGTGAAAGCTGAACGTGCCTAGCACACCATTCTGTGTTCAACATATACACATGGCTTTTCAGGTGATGAAAAGGAAAAAACTGTAATGACTGGAGTCACTACTTTCCTTTGCCTGTGGGTGGAAGCAAAACATTTGTTTTGAATCACCAACTGTCTATTGCACATGTGGGCATTTATTCCTATGGGATGTGTGAATGTGTGTGTGTGTGTGTGTTTCAACTTACTTCCACAAGTCTTGATAGTAATGACATAGCTAATTATATTGTGTTGTTTCCCCCCAATATATTTTGACTGACTCCACTTGAGTGTGAAATACTTAGAAAAACACATCAATTGAATTGCACATTTTATTTGCTTGTTTATTTGTTTCTCATAATACGTAGGTATTGGTCATCTCTTACTGACTTTAACACTATAAGTTTGATGCTGGCTTTCCTATCCCTTCCTTAATCATATTTTGTTGTGTCAGGATCTTGTGGTGGTTGTTGAGTGACATAGATTTCTTAAAATTAGAGGTCATATTCTTATCAAAGGAAATAGAAAAAGCTATTTTTTCTAATATGGTAGAGATTAAAGTGATTGCAAAATATTTTTCAAATTTAGAATACTATATAGTTCTTATTATACTGAGTAGAAAATATTAAAACTGCAATCCTCCCAAGGCAACATTTTCTTTAAAGTGAAATACTTTAAATTTTCAATCCTAGGAAGGACGTTTGGTAAGAGAAAACAAGAAAATACAACAAAAAAAGTATGGGTGTATAAATTTGGGGAAAGACTTTAAGGTACCACTCAGACTAAAGTCAAAATACTGCATGTCATATACTAGTCACGCAATAAAATATTTAATGAATACAAAATACTATAAAACCTTTCAATAACAGAAAAAAACATATAATCAGAAAGAATTTTGTAAAAGCTATTTTGAAGAGGTCTTAAGAGAAATTATTTGCACTAAATGATAAGCTTCTGAATTCCCAGCATTTGCACAGATTTGTGCAATAGCCGCAATGCAGAGAATTAGCTAGAACAGTAGTAATAGAGTCAGGGTTACTGTATGTTTGAAGTAGCAAATTTCTGTAACTTTGGGACTGAAATATGAATGAGTCCAAACCGATTCTAAGGACGCTCTGATTTGCAAATGAGTCTGAGCCAAGAAAATACTTTGCATGATGTGGCAAATTTAGGTGCAACATAGCATAAGGCCTGGATTTATAGAATTAGAAGAAAGAAGAGGACATTCACTGACCATCCAGGAGAAGCAGTATCCTGGTCACACTTGCCTTGCCTATCCCAAGGATGAAGATATATGGCAAATACTCATGGCCAACATTGTCCAGGACACTTCATTTATAATTTTCTTCTTCAATAATTCTCCTAGAAATTACTAGCAAATTAACACTGACTTGTGAGTTGAAATCAGTTTTAGTCATCTTTGACCTATCTATTCAATGATGAGAATGGATTGGAACTTAATAATATGACACATTGTATAATAGTTATCTCTGGATTTTTTTGGTGATGATGCTTATCTATGATTGTAGAGTGTATGTGTGTGCATGTGTATCTGTCTGCCTGTGTGTGTGCTTCAGTTACAAGTTTAGCTCACCACATATCATTCATTCTATAACATAAGTTCTATTCTTTTAAGTCAAAGATTTTGTAGTTTATCAAAAAATACTTCGAGGGCTGTAAGCAGAAATAACTCAATGGGGTTGATCTGATCAACAATTTAAATTATTACCTTTCTGTACAGATTGTATTGAAGATAAAAAAGATAATATTTTGCAAATGTTAAAGTATTCTTCTTTGATTTCACATCTAATTGTATTTTATTTCTAACTCTCACTTCCTTATTTGGGAGGGCCCTTCAGGGCCCCCAGAGGTAGAGAGGGCAGATAGCTGTGAGCCCAGAGCAAGGCATTAGCTTGAAAACCAAGCTTTGTGGAGAAAGACAGTTTGCTAAATTCCTGTAGCTTTCAGATAACATGCAATGGGCCAAGCCTGGAAGAACAGATAGTTTCTGCTAAATAGGCTTAATCTGAGGCTGAGCCAAGATAAGAAAGATATAAAAGAATAAAAGACATAAAAGAATAAAAGAGCATGCTTTCTGTTACCAGGAATAGTGAAGAAAGCATTGTAAATAACAAAGCAGGTTATTCGGTTTTTGCTGGGTTTTTTCCCTCCCTTATTTGGGGACTAATCTTGAGGAAAAAAGAGGGATTTAGAAACATCCAATAAGTATGCCAATGCCTGAAGGTGGAGGGTTTCCACTGACTCCCTTCACATTTATGACTCTTAAAGGAGGAACACACCACTTAGGGCACAGACTCCACAAAACATCCTTGTTGGATCAGTGTGATGAGCTGGGGGCCTGTGAGTATGCTTCTTTCAGCTTCCTGTGATGTAAAGGTGTCCAGAAGTTCTTGCGTACTTGAAGACAGTTAGAGAACTTGGTCAAAGGGACTGATGAGGGATTTCACAGTGACAACACCAGCAGAGAGAATAAATGATTGAAGAGTTGATACTTACAGAGAGGATTGTATTGATCCTAAGATCAAATAGGCCTGATCTCAAGATAGCCCAGACAGTAGGACAGAAACTGGCCAGTGTTTCCGAAGGGTGTTTTTTGAGCTTTAAGAAAATAATTTTAGTTGTTAAATTCTTCATTAGCCAGGTACTGTGTATGCCATTTCCCCAAATATATATTTTTAATAATTCCTTAATTAAAAAAGGCATACTTTACAGCTGAGATATAACTTCAGTGCACAAACAAAAAGAAGAAAAGAAAAAAATGGAGAAGAATTTGTTGTGGTAAAATGTGGCAGAATATGAGTTTTAACAAGTAAAAAGCAGATACTATTTCAGAAATATATTTTTATCATCATTATCAATTAAGATATTAGCATAAGAATTTTGGTCCTCCCTGGTGAAATTTTACATATTTGAAGAAAGTAATTTCTTAAGGATTCTATAAACAAAGGGGGGGTGTGGTCAAGTATGAGAAATTTCAGAAATGTATCATATATATGAATGGTTTTAAAACCAGATCTAGGAGATCACTTTGCAATTCAGATGTCAAAAATGAAATAGTTATGGACTGTGACATGTGATGGACTAGCTCACCACCACTCTGAATAAGTATAGCACAAAGAAATTGATTTTAAATTTTAAGAATAATTTATTGAATAAAAATGTCACACATATCAGTGAGCATTCAGAAATATCTTTTTCTGGTGGTCTTTAGAGTACAATTTAGTCTTTTTGCGTAGCTAAAGATATGAAGAAGAGCTGCAGATCTTCTAAAGTAATTTTTTCCATGATTTTTAAATTTTAAAATATTTCCTTGTAGATATTTATTGTACTCTGTGTTTCACATGCTGTCTCACTCATTCAAATACTCATCCACAAATCTTTTAAACACGGATAATGCTTATAGCAAAAATGCTCATGATTAATTATTTAAATACGAACATCTGTAAATTTTGTCTCACCTATGTTCAGTCTAAAGGATAAGTCATTGCTTAATTGCTTTTGATATGGAAGGCAATACTTAAAAAGAATTTGTGAATATACTGATTTTTTTCCTTCATAGCTCATGGCATTATATGAAATTTGATATCAATCCTTGATGTGTGCTTGTATTAAAACATAATGTTTGTATTTTTCCATACCTATTTGGGGAGAAAGAATAAAACTATACATTCTATAAATGCACCATTCTTTGTTACAATAAATAGTTAATAATGCTTCTGGTAATATTTTTAAATAATTAATATAGCCTCTTAGCTGAACAGCTTATGCCTTCAACTGCTTTTATATATTATTTATTTTTTTTATCGAGAACCACAAAGCAATATTTAGTCCTTTATAAGCCAACATTCCAACATTCCAAGCAACATAACTCCTTTGTGACATGGGAAGGTAATAAAACACGTCTTCATTTCCTAAAGGGATGGAATATGACAAAAAATGTTATGTAATTTATTCATAGCTCACAACTAGGCATTGGTAGAGTAAAAAAAAAAAAAACATTATCTGCTTCTGTACGCATAAACTAATGCTTTCTCAACAAGCAAACTCAACGTGGGATAAATCAGGAGCAACAGACTCTCCAGTCTAAAACTTGTGATTTGGGATATAAAATGTCCTACAGTAAAGCATAATTAAATCTCCAAATTCTTTAATGTAGTTCAGCTTGAGAATTTAAGATGAGTTGGTTTCAACTTTTGAGTTAAAAAATGGACGTCTGAATTTACTTCATTATCACTTTAATGTGTGAAAATTATGGAGGAACTCTCTTCCAGGAAGACTTCAAGACTAGGCTGTTTTTGAAACAATAATTTTCACTCCTACTCTCCTTTGAAATGAAGCTGTCTTGTCAGCCCAAGGGAGTGGGGAGAACAACACTTCATATAGCCATGTAATACTTCAGGTAAAGATAGGACTTATGGAAAATATACTACTCAAGAGGAAAGCAAATATACACAAAGGAACTGCCATTTTTCAAATATTATATTTTGCAAATCACCTTTGTTATCCTACCTACCCTCCTTTCCTGAAGCAATGGTTGAGCTTTTCTTTGCCAAAGGCTAAATTAGGGTGAGAACAAGTGTAGAAATGATGAGCTTTTCTGGAGGTCTTGAAATTGTGCCAGTTTTCCTGCTTGACTATGCATGAGAGATGGCAGCGCTCTGTCAGGAAAGACGATGTTTGGTGTCATGATATCAGTCTGGTTGCATTCCTTTTCCTTTGTGGTGGTTTAGGGTAACTAAAAATGTTGACAGGAAAGGGTTGGGATAAACTTTCAAATGCATACACCCAGATTAAAAAAATTGTTGTGACTAGTTTAGTCCCTTTAAAAACAATAAAATCTGTGCTAACCTATATAAAAGTTTGAGACACTAGGGATACAGTCTCAATAATACATGAGAGACAGGATTAAAATGCATAAGATTTGCATTTATAAGGTAAATTTTATCTTTATGAAAATTGATATTTTCACAATTATAATCCTTTATTTTTCTGGTCCATTTTAACTCTCCCGCCTTTTCCTTTATAAAAAAATAAAACAAATCTAAACCTGAATTTTCTTTTTAAAAAATGTGCTCTTAAAAGGCCTATTTTACAGATGAGGAAATCAAGGGTCAGAGAGGTTTAGTGTTTTCCCAGGGTCACATGGTTAGTAAACGTTGGAGTCAAATATCTAACACAGGCAGCCTCACTCCAGGGTCTACACAATTAACCACTCCACTGTAGAGGATAAATAACAGAATTCTGGGAGTGACATGAAACCAAAAGGAAACTCATACACAGAAAAATAAAGGTCTTTATATGGCTAAAGATTATAGGTTTGGGGAGGGAAAAGTACACTTGCAAAATTATGATAAAAGAGTGGCCATTAGAGTTTACATTTTTAAGCCTGGGAAGCCCCAGGCGGTGGCAAGGTCCAGAGTGCGTCCATGGACTAGGCTGATATAGAGGAGAAAAGGTACTAAACATTAAGTGTGAAGTGTCTGATGAATTTCTCACATATATTTTGAATTTACTCTGAAACAAATACTGGATAAAAGTGTGGTGAAAAAGAGGAAGGTTGGACAGGGTAGGTCATATGGTCCGGCCCCAAACAGAGGTGTTATTCTACAAAGGGGAATCTGTAATAGTTTGGAAGTGGTTAAGAAGGATGTAACTTGACTATTGCAAATGGGTTGCAGCCGTGAGAAGTAGCCTGCAATTTATATGGGAAGACAGGGTATATACATATGAAGGAAACAATTACCATTAATCTGTACACGGCCCAGGACTCTGGCATAAACCTAAAGAGATTTCTCTTTGGAAAGATAATCCACAAAAATTGATATGCAAATTAAGAGAAAAAAGGAAAAAATCTTCCTCTTTCTTTAACCTCACCCCCTAACATATGTCCTTAGTGGTATAGCTGTAAAGAAGTGATGGAACTATGTTAACTATACTAATTACAAGCTCACAAGGCTGTTCCTAAATTAACGATGTTTTCCACAGTTGTCCACCTTTGTAATCAAGATACACTTATGGAATTGATTGAAATAAACAGTCATGCTCTGAAATGTGTCCCCAAATTATCGTAAATGGGAAACATAACAACAAAGCAGCAAGGAAATTGCCTTGTCCAAGAACGATATTGTGTTTACAGATAAATCTCTGAAATTCAAAACATATGAGTTCCAATGAGCTTCTCTTCTTTTCAATATTATATTCAAAAATTGAGAAAATGCACATTTTTTAAAATCTATTTCAGGGAACTCTCATAGCTTTTGTTACCTGTATTTTTTGTGGTGCTTCCTGACTGCTCACGCTGCTGGAGTGCCTGGCATTGGGGACAGAAAAGCAATGTACCATGGTCAAGAGTCACTATCATAGTAGTTTCGCTTTGAGCAGGCTCTTTGCCCAAAGTCCTAATTCAAGTGATGCTAAAGAGCTCTCCAGAGGTCGTAAAGGAAAGCAATTGCAAATGTGTAGCCCACAAAATCACTTTCACTTGGTTTGAAGGATACTTACTGAAGGTTTTTCATCCTACTGTTCTTTATTGTTAGATGCCCAGCTTCTACAAAGTGCACAAGGCAAAACGCTGCAGTATTTGGCCAAGAGGCCAATTGCAAGAATGACAGATCATTGTGTTACTTTCTTAAGAAATGTTCTCCAAGTGCAAGAAACCACACAATACTCTGAAAATAAAATCTTGCTGCTCAATTCTAACAGATGAATTAAAATTTATATGGGTCCATAATAAATAAATATTACTGTGCTTGGGTTCCTAAATGGAAAGTGCTTAGCATGGTGTAGGTCATGTTAATTTTGTTCTTACCTTAGTTCACATCTAATTTAATGTTCACTTCTTTAGAAGTACCTGCATTTAAGCTTTTTAAAATTTTTGCTTCATAATGAAACATTAATGCAAAAATTGTATTAAAACAAAGTGCTTCAGAGCAAATTTTTCTATATTCTCGTCCTCATTCTCTGTGATACATTCTAGTTTTTGATGACTATGAATATGCTCATTTTTTAATATACATAGTAGTATTCTGGATAGATATTTACATTTTACCAAGGTTTTCCTCCCACTCTTCTATCGCACCACATTTTAGATCTCTACTTATGCCAATATCATTGAGTAGGCCATTTTTTTCCATTAACTTGAAATATCACATCATTGTATATTAAGTTTGCATATATATTCAGGTCTGTTTATGGGTGTGCAATTCTGTTTTATTTACTGGTTTGACTTTTTAATTTATTTTTAAATATAATGGCGTAGTTTTTTAGTACCAGTAACACCACAGTTTCTCATAATATTTTCTTTATGTTCTTTATATTTACTACAAAATATCTCTCATAGACACAAAAGTAGAGAGTACGGTAAAGCAAAAACCATGAATCCACACAAGTCAGATATATTTTCCCATCTTTGTTTTATAGATTCCATGCCTATTCTTTGTGCATTTTTCTCTCATCCTACTGTCTAGCTGATTAATCATATTATCTTTATTGCATTTTTCAACTCATTTGCAAGTTATTAATTCTATTTATATTCTCTTACTGAGAATATATAAAAATTTTATTTAAATGTTTGACTTGAAATCTGAAGTTCATTAAACTCACCACCCTTTCCTGAACAATTCAAGGACATTAAAACACATTGTCTCTGATCCTACTCTCCCCATCATCCATGTGATTTTATTATACTAGTTTTGTTTGATCTTGTTTTTTAAATTCTGTTCCCTAAATTAATTTTTTATTAATTAATATGGTTTTAAACTAAAATAATTACTCAGAATTTATCAAAATATTTTCCTCTCTTCTGGGTTTCATTTTCTTCTCATTTTAGTATATACTTTAGAAGTTCTGAGGGACAGCACCTAGAAATAGTAAAATTTCTAAACCTTTCTCTTAAAACAAATGTTTGTCATTACTTTTGAATGATAGCAGGATTAAGCATAGAGTTTTTTGTTCACCATTGTATTCCGTCAGGGTTTTGAGGATAGTGCTGTGTGGTTAAACATGCTCTTAATGCAAAGTCTTGTTCTTCCTTTTCCCCTCTGCCCTCTTTCCTCCTTCCTCATTGTGTGTTCATGGTTCAGTCCCTCGATTTATTCCTGCCTTGCTCAAGTCTCTCCTCCTCAGAGAGGACTTCCCTGGGCCCACTCCCTATACCTTCCCTCACTTTGTCAGGATGTATTATTATTTATCATGGTCTGGTATTACACAGATATTGCCTGTCTCTCCCATTCAAGGTCAAAGTCCTGAGAACAAGCACTTTAAGTTGGTGCTATATCACCACTGCCTGGAACAGTACCTAACATATGGGTGGTACTCAAAATAAGATTGTTGAAAAAAATTATTGAATTTATAGTAGATATTTTACTATACTTTTAATTTCTTCTAAAATAGTAGTATTCATCCTGGTTGCACATTAGAATCATCTGAGGAGCCTTAAAAACATAGCCATACCCAGTCCCACTTTTCGCTTTCAGATTCAGTTGATCTGTTGTGGCAGCAGAGCATCAGTGCTTTTTAAAAGCTACCCAGGACTTTTTTTCTATCTTTCTTTTTTTTTACATGTCATTTTATACAATTGCTTTTTATTTATTTTTATTTTTTGATAACTACTTGTCCTTCATTTTAAACCACGAACAAATGTAAAACAGTTTTGAGATTTTGACAGGAAAAGGCAAGTATCAGCCTAATAACCATGGTCAAATAATATAAATAAATTGCAAATTATTGCACATAAGTATTTCAAGTATCTTATTTTCAAGGATATGAAGAATGTTATATTCAAAAGTGTTACTTTCATTTTAAAAGATCTCAAATTTTGTTTGGTGTATGAGCTTTGTTTTTTTTTCCCCTTTTATTTCAGAATATTATGGGGGTACGACACTTTGGTTATATATACTGCCCATGCACTGCCCACGTCAGAGCTACAATCGTGGACATCCCCCAAACTGTGCGCCCTGCACCCATTCAGTGAGAGTTTTCCCATGCCCTCCACCCCCCGCCCACCTCCCCACCCCCTGATGAATATTATTGCCATGTGTGACATAAGTATTGATCAGTTAGTACCAATTTGATGGTGAATATCAGTGATGCTTGTTTTTCCATTCTTGTGATACTTTGCTTCAAAGAATGGGCACTAGCTCCATCCAGGATAATATCAAATGTGTTAATTCACTGTTGTTTTTTATTGCTGAGTAATACTCCATGGTATACATATACCACATTTTATTAATCCACTCGTGTATTGATGGGCACCCGGGTTGTTTCCACATCTTTGCAATTGTGAATTGTGCTGCTATAAACATTCACGTGCAGATGTCTTTATTATAGAATGTCTGTTTTTCCTTTGGGTAAATATACACAGTAGTGGGATTCCTGGATCAAATGGTAATTCTACTTTTAGTTCTCTGAGGTATCAGGATTTTCATTTCTCTCAGTTTGCTTCTCTAAACACAACACTGTTAATTAGGTTTCAATTTATCAAATTTAAGACACATTTTCTCACTGCTTTTCCAGTTTGCACCAGGGTGTACTGACTGTAGCTTTACAATAAGATAATCATCCCCAACATCATGACACTGTGTGTTTTCCCTCTCCTTTCCCTCACATTGACAGGTAAAAACCTTCAGAAGCCTTATTTTCCTGTCCACTCACCCACACACAAATAGACACATGTGAGATTTTTAAAATGTCATCACCTTTGCTTTTTTACTCTCCACATCTTTTCCAATGCCTTGCATTCTTTGTGCTATTTAAAAATTTTTAAATTCTATATTATATATAACAGTGTATGTGGCAAAAACTTTTGGTAATTCACTAAACAACCACTGGGTAGCTCTTCCTTGCTTACAGAACTCCATGATTTTTTTTGAAGCGTGAAGTGCCCACCTTTAGTGGGTAAATCATCAGCCTAAGACAATCATAATCATATGCATTCCCCTTTGCCATGACTTGTCTTGTGGATGAACATATGATCCAGTTTTGGCAAATGAATAATTAGAGGAGGGCTGTTATTATGCTTATGAGAATATTTTTCCCTGATAAAAGATAAAGGTGCATTAGAAAAATGACTATTATTTTTCTACTACTCTTTATTCTGTGAGAATGTGATGCCTGGTTTTACAGCAGCCACGTGGTGACTCTGAGATGATAACATCATTAAAATGACAAAAGGGATAGGAAAGGCCAGGAAAAGCAAACCCAGCAACAGCAATAACAACAACCACAGTAAAAGAACCACGGGACCTTTACTTCTGAAGTTCCTGTAAAGTAAAATATAAAAGTTTATTCTACTGTCATTCAGAATTTCTGTCATTTGCAGTTAAACACAATCAAACCAGAAACAAGTTTCACTTCAGTTTAACTCTTATTTAACAAATTTTTTCAAATGGTCAATCACACTATTATCATCAATTTAGATTCAAGTACAGTACATTGTAAGATGCATCGCTCACCACTGACTATATTCCTTTTTCTCTTCCCTCATGTTAAGGTTAGAGCATTTTTTTCTGGACACATTGTTGAAATGCCCTTTGAGTCTTTGCATATATGTGAACATAACTTTCCTTTTCTTTACCAGTGTAATTTTTTTTGGTCCTAATCTTTTCACTCAGAAATCTATAAATTAATTGCATCGCTTTTTGGCTTTCACTGTTGCAAATTTAAATCCCCATGCTAATCTGGTTTTCCCTTTCTCTCTCTCTCTTTTTTTTCTTTTTTGATATGCCTTCATGTCAGGAAGTACCTAGATTTCCTTTATCTCTCAGGAGTTTTGAAGGGACTTTCAGAGAGTCATGTTTTTGCTAATCCTCTCTAGAATCTTGCCTCCATTTTTTTTTCTTTTTCTTGATTTTTAAATATTTTTATGTGAGATATCCTCAAACTATCCTCCAAAACTCTCAGCTTCTCCCTTATTGGATATTTGCTCAGTGTCATGAGGTATATTTTTGATCTTCTAGGCCACTGTTTTAGCTCTCAACAGGTATCATTTCATTATTTGATAAAAACATCCTGAATGTTATTTTTTAAAGTTAATATTTTAGTGATCTACTTGAAAACTTCAAATTACTGCTGTTTTTGATAGTTTTTTTCCTGCACTTATGTTTCAATAAGGGCACATATTCTGGGTTCAAACTTGGTTTTCTTTTTTCTGATCATTGAGTTTTTTCTGGTTATATTTATGTGTTTAAATGAATACAGAATCTCTGCTTGCTCATGATTTGTCCAAGTCAACTTGTAGTATCATTGACTAGTAGTAGAAAATAAGAGTGGTTGATGTCTTGTGGGCCAATGGTGAGTAATTTGACAAATCATTTATTCTCTGCTGAAGAATAAGGAGGAGGTGTCTCTGCCTCCAGATTTCAGTGAGTGTAAACAGCAGTTGTCTCTCAACCTCAGGGTTCAAAAATATGATCACAGCCAACAAAGATCTCATGAGTGCAGTCAAGTTCAAATGGCTGGGTAAACTGCAAAAAGCCTTTAAATTATTAATTAGCCCATGTCTTGTTTTTTATGGTCTTTAGGTTTCCCCTGCCTTTCCCAAAAATACATTTATTTTCTACTTCATTAATCCTTTAGGAAACAAGGCCTGAAATGCACTTTCCAGGATATAGGTCTTTTTCCTTCTAAAGAAGCATTTAAGGTGTTCATAGAAGGATGAAGTTAGAAAGTTTCCTAGAATCCGAAAGTTTAAAATTCTTATTTTTATAGCCCATTTTAAAGGATTTTATGATGTCATCTGTTTCCATAGATCATATGTACTTTATATCATAACTGGGAAGAATAAGTGAAAATAGAAAAAAAATTTAAAAGCAGGGACTATAATTTAAACTCAAAATTTAATATCATAACTGTATTGAATATCATTCATATTATTGGCTACCATGTCAAATATATTTTGTGGTATATGATCGCATTGAGTGGGAAGAGTATAGATTTTCCTAGATTTTGCTTAATATACATTAAATGAAAATGCTCACTTATAAAATATATGAAAAATAAATCATATCTTTTGAGATTACTAGATCAATTTTATAAAATGCAAATATTTAAGTATCTAAGACTTTTTTGCTTACCTAAATAACCCAAACTTTACATATTTATAAATTTTTTTATTTATAATTAAAACTATAATGTTAAGCTGGTATAAACTCACCTGCAATGTGCATTATACTGAATTTCCCTCAACTAGTTTTCTCAAAAATTATTAATGTGTGTTAGAATCATCTGGAGAGTATGTTAAAACACATATTTCTAGGTGCCTGAGAATTTGAGTTTTTAATAATGATGCTAATTTTGCTAGTCCAGCAACCACAGTTTGGCAACCATTGCTCTAGGCAAAAATGTCTTTAATTCACTTCAAAATTTCATTTAAACTCCTGAGAAAGCAATGTTGTACTCAGTTGTTCACATTTTATTTGCTAGTCTTTTGTCTTAGCTTTTGGTTTTACCCTTTTAAGGGAAAAAAAGTAGCATATTTTCTCTACTCTGCTTCCATCTCCGGGTTTCAAACAGGAAATGCACAAGGGTGGACTCCTTTGTTAGTTATAAGGTGAATGTTCAGTCTTGAAGAGCTAAAGCACAGTGCTTCACTGACAAAGATGCACCATAAAGCAGTATCAACCTTACCCCATGATGGCCTGTGATGAGTGATCTGCGGAATGGATAAAAGCAAAGTAGCTGCTGTGTGGTATTCACTTTTACTGTAAATGATATCATGTGTTTGCATTTACTTTAAAGTTGATCAAATGTAATAGGAGACAGTGTTGACAGATGCTGAAAAAGTGTTAACCTTTCCTTTTATCTTTCTTGCTTATGTGTATCTTGTACCATAAGGTTTCTTAGATAGTTTTATTAGCTGATAGATGAAATGTTGTACAAAATACCCACACAAAGAATTCCATTGTTAGAAAGAGTTGTCTGTAACTCTATAAATGATATAGCTAAACTGCTTGGTTCATGTATGGTAACACCAGACACTTTAAATAAAATGATTTTGTATAAAAGTGCATTGTTAAAAGAAAATTAATTTGTTTTTCATGTATACTGAATTTATATTAACTAATTGAGTCCAGACATGTAGACAATTGGTTTATGCTATATCTGAAAACTATTTTTCAAGAAATCTAACTCAGCTGGTTTATATGAATTAAATTACAGTTTTTTCCTTAAAACTTGGCATTAAAACTATTTTAAAAGATTTTATTATCATTTTGTGCCCTACATATTTATTAAACTAAATGGACATCATATAGAGCAAGTGTTTGTAGAACTTCCTCCAAGCAGATCAAAGGATTCTGTTTTATCCCACAAAGCTAGTGTAGGGGGTCTCTTGGGAACATATAAAGACACTCACTCTATAAAGTTGAACATATATATCAGGGTGTAAACTTTATTTTATACTGAATGAAATGAGACAAATTTTTATAACTATTAAACCAGTGCATTTTTATTTTCCTTATATTTTTGCTGCCTTGCAATTCCACTTCTGAAGCCAGAAAAGTCTAAGATAAGAGAAGTTGGTTATTTGGCCTTTTTAACAAAACAAAAGCAAAGGAAAATCCTAATTGTCCTGAGAATATTTTATTTTTTCATTTCTTTTCTTCTGTAGTGTCAGGTAAGGCCATTGGGTCTGCCGTGGAATCTGTTGTTAAAGAAGAGAAGTTACTCTGTAACAGGAGTTAAAGAGAACCACACAAATAGATGGAAAGGTAGACAATAGGGGAGGTATCAGAGGGATCTATAACTCTGTCAAGAGCTGAGGGAAAGTCAGATCAGCCAGTAAGGGCTCCTGGCGAGAAACAAGCAAGCAAACAAACAAAACAACATAAAGAGTTAAATCCACCGTCAAATTTATCAAGGAAAGCCAAAAGTACTTTATTTCAGAAAAGACAGAAGGTAGCTGGGGACTCTACCATCTTCAAGGTCATTTGAAAGTCCCTGCTCCAATTATCCATAACTCTACTTTTAAGGGAAAAAGGAAAAGGTAGGATAAAGAGATATTAAGCATTTCCCCCAAAAGATTGTTTAAATTATCCAAGTGAATTAAGGTCTAAACCAGACTGAGAATTTATTGTTTTAACTCACTACCTAGTTTGGGAAGAGACCTGATTAGTTAATATGGAGTGACCATATATTCTGGTATAGTCAACTTGGTGTGGTAACTGGGCTTATTTTTATTCTCCCAACATCAAATCTGATTTATCATTTGTCTCATTCAAAATTTTTTGATAAACATTATTATTCATAGTTGTATCAAAACAAACTGGGATACATTTCCAGCTTCCTCTATATATCATTGATAGTAGGTAAGATGCATATGCAATGACTAGAATTCTCAGTCTCATGCACAGTTAAATCTTAATGACACAACTCTCTTTTCCTAGCTTTCTCCAACGACCTACAGCTAAAACTTACCTTTCAAGAACAGCATGCAGAGTCCTTTCTTACAAAACAGTTTTCTGGGATAGTTCATCCTTCTGGTATTGGGTGGTAGTGGAAGAAGTACTTGATGCTGCTCCCCGATGGACACTTAACACACCAGTAAGTTGTGCCTTGTCTTCTGTGGCAGCCTGGAAGATTCACAGATCTTCAAGTCCATTAGTCATTGGGGTCAATGGATTATAGATCAGGTACATGCAGAATATGCTTATGAAAGACAGTCTGAGCTGTCTGGCAATAGACAGTATAGATGTCATTTGTCATTCATCATGTAATGTAAATCTATAATTACTTCACTTATTATTTGGTAATGTTTTTAAAATATGCAATGACCACTTTGGTCTACCACAAGTGCATGAAAGTGCTTGTTTAATTAAAAATTAAGTAAGGAATTTCTTTGTCTCAAAAAAGTTGATGATGAACATTTAATTGCACAACATATTTGCCCACATTCGTTAGCCACCATGTAGGCCTTGTGGATATCATTGATTGCATTAAATATAGAAGACACAATCATCTCAAGAAACTTCAGCATCTATTTAATAAAATTAGTCATTATTAAAAGAAGACTGGATAAGTTGCATTTAAATATGACTCTGATAATTAAGACTTTTCCTTTGGAACAAATGACTATGCTAATCTAAATCCATTTTACTCACTTGATTTCAAGTTTTCTTGTGCATTTACAAATAATAAAACAGTTGCTGTTCATGTTGGCTCTATTAGGAGAAGAAATCATCTCAAACAGTTAAGTGACACCAGTTTTATATCACTGTCATCAGCAGTTACAAATAGATACTTAAAGTATGGTTCATTTTTTCCTATCCCTTTCATAGAATCAAAGTAAAACATGTTGCCAGTTAATTCTGTCAAAAATGAAACATCTGACATTATTGTGTATGCAGTTGTATATATGATTAAATGTTTTAACATTGGAAATAATTTTTTGTTGCTTTGTGGTAAAAATGTGAATAAAAAATTTGGTGGCTCACAGCATTATAGAGAAACAATGCACTTACTAAATCAAAAATATTTATGAAACTTGGGTGTAAATGCACTTGTTTGTGAAGCACATGTAACTCATGCTTGCATGTCAACAGATATAATATACAAATTAAAATAAAATCTGTAGTTATTAAAAAGTGTACAATTTCTTGTAGAACTAATACCAAATAAAAAAGAAAAACTTTTTACCTAGGCAATGTGCACCTTTATTTTCTTGCTGCTTATCACAACTTAGATTTTGGATTAAGTTTATAGATTCAAGGCATCAAGTTTTTGATAAATTATTTTGTAACAGGATTTCTCCTAGGAAGGAATAATTACCCAAAATAAAAAGTATAGTCAGCAGGAGGAAGAAAGAGGGGTGAAGAAAACTCCACATAAGGCCTCTCCTGGAGTTCGGAATCTTGAAATTCAGTCATTCAAGACTTAGGTGTAATATCTTGGAACATGCTTTGACAGACTGGGTTTTGGAGTAAGCCCAGCCAGAAAGAGAGCTTACAGCTTGTCATTGAAGGCGAAAATCAGCTTAGTTCATTCCTGGAACCCAGAGCATGAAGCCATGCTGGTCTCCTGAATTCAACTGACCCAAAGTGCAGACACATAGATTTATATCCACATCATAATCATTTACTAAGAAATATGTCTTTCTCTTTCCCAGACTTTAATATCCCAGTGTGAAAGCAAAAGGTTTTAGGTAATCATAGCTAGAAAACAGCTTCCTTCTCATCTCAGAGTTTTGGAAGAATGATGAACACAGTGCATCAACTAATTTCTGAAGCACATGATTTACAAAAATGGATGGAGAGCAGGATAGTTTGACAGGTTTTATAAATCAATTTTTGAGAAGGAACACTTCAACAACCAACAGAAATTCTAGTGGTAACTTTGCTCTTCAGTGTTGTCCACACAGTATTAATACTTTTCTGTTTTGTCATTATGGGTGTTGATGAATGGGTTTATGGTTTTCTTTGTCAATAGATAGATGAGTAATAAGCTATATGTAGCTGTCATCTAGTTTTTCATTATACATATTATTGACCTTTCAAATTGCTAACCATAGAGGATTTAGATTCATAAGCCATACAGGAAGATAAAAGGCTCTGAAGATCCTAGGAGGCCTGTGTGTAACCATATTGGGTAGATATGAAAACAAGGAGTACTGAAAGTGAAAAGTAATTTGAAATCCTTTTCAATTATTTTCCAGGCACAGATTCTATTTATTCACCTAACCTTTTTATGTGGAGCTACTTTATATATATATAACTTCAGAAATTCAGATGTGAAAGGTCAAATAATCATATGTGTGAAATTATTTACTTTACATAAGATCACATGTTTCTTAGTAATGACAATTCTAGACCCAGGATAAGGCTCTTCTGAATTCCTATTCACTATTCTTTTTTTGTAGCATTTAATGTATATGGCTGTAATTACATTTAGTGACTTCATTTAGAGTAAGCTGATCTATTTATAAAGGTAGTCTATGTAAAGTACACAATGATTACCCTCCAGTCCTTAACAAATGGCATCTAGACCACTTACTTTGTTATTTGTTCTCACTGTTTAACTTCTAGGTAATCATAGCTAGAAAACAGGTTCCCTCTCATCTCAGAGTTTTAGAAGAATGATGAACAAGTTGTACCACATAAATTTTTAACCATATTACTTACAATAATAAATGAACAGGAAGATAGTTTGATGGATTTTATAAATAAAGTTTTGGGAGGAAATAATGGATTAAAGGTTAAATTATGCAATGATGGACAATATTAATGTCCTCTGCATTTTTCTTTGAATCATTGCCCCTTGCATTACTACCACCAAGTGACTCTCTCCTCCCATAATCTTATATTAATGACATCTTCAAACTACATGCACATACTTTTCTTTACATTTCACTCTGCATCCCTCACAATATGATGTCTGTTCAATTGTTATCTTCCAGCACTTTGCTCCCATCTCTGGTACAATCTGATCTTTTTCCTTTCTGAGGACATTCTCATTACTAATACCAATTTAGCCTTAGAGAGAACATTCTGGTTTGTTGCAGTTCTGAGTACCTTAACATATGAACTCCAAGTGGCACATACATGATTCAGGAATGGCAAAATTGTCCTGCAGGAATACCAGGAATTCAGTGGCTTTAACACAACAAACATTTTTCACTCATACTGTGTTTCTTTTAATGCTTATTGGAAGAAGCACTTGACTCATAATCACTCAAGACTGGGGCTGATAGACTTCATCTCAACACAAGCTTTCACAATCACTGAGGCAGAAAGAAAGGGATGTGGTGCAACATGTGCTGGTTTTTAAAGTTTCATCATAGAAATGCCTCATGCATTTCTACTCTTATTTCATTGCCAAGATTAAAATACATGGCTGTACTTAACTTCAAAGGGGGATTGGCAGAGAAGTACAAATTTACCCTTTGCCTGGAGGGTAAAGCTAGAACATTTATGATAGAGGATCATGTTCTATGTACTCAAATCTTAAATTTCATGCTCACATTCTGTGGTAGGTAAAATTCTGAGATTGACTCCAAGATCCTCATCCCCTGGAGTATAATTAGTATAATCTCCTTTCCTTGAGTATGGGCAGAATCTACAAATATGATGATATATCACTCCTGTGATTATGCTGGCAAAGGTGAAAGGATTTTGCAGATGTAATTAAAATCCCAAACAAGGTGACTTTGAATCAGTTAAAAGTGAAATTATCTTGAGTGGGCCTGACAATCAACTTTTTGAAATAGGGACTGGCCTTTATTGAAAAAATAGACTCTCCCTTTCTAGCTATGAAGAAATGAGTTGCCATGCTGTGAAATGGCCTGTGAGAAGGTTTAAGAGAGGGCCTTGAGGCAAGGAAATGCCCCTAGGAACTGATAGAATCTTTAGGTGACAGCCAGCCTACATTGCAACCTAGGAAGAACTTAGAAGCCAGCTAAGCTGTGCCTAGACTCTGGAACCACAGCACTTGTGAAATAGTAAATGTATGTTGGTTTAAGTCACTACATTTGTGGTAATTTGTTATACAGTAAGAGAAAAATAATACACATTTCCATGTTCTATTTTACATTCCATCCATTATTCCATTTTATATTTTTTGTAATTTAATAGATTATATATTTATGAGTATATTTTAATAGATATATCTTGATTGCCCAGTCCTTCATTTTCCAACCATAAACATATGCCTATTATGAGCCAAAAATAGTGATATTGATGATATATTTGCTAAACAAGTCAAGAATTTAAAGTTTTCATAGTGGAGAGGGTCAAATGAATGCATGATTAGCAAAAGACTACATTAGTAGAAGCATTTTATAAATGCAGAGTCTTTCATAGAGAGTGATTCATTCATTTATTCATTTTTTTCACATGATTATGTACTGAAAATTTATTATGTTATAGGATGTGAGGGGGAAGATAAGGCTTTATAGAATATATGACATATAAGCTGGTCTTTAAAATGGATTTTTATCTGCCATGTATTAAATACAAAATTGAAAAGTGCATGACCTGATATGTACACAAATAATACAAGCCCCTTACAAGATGAAGGTCATGATAAATTCTCTATGATCTGAGGATGGTAAATGCCACAATCTAAGTGGTCACGGGGTAAGGCTGTTTTAAATCTTGATGCATCAGTGATTTTGATGTTATTCTACCTAGATTTGAGGGCAGCAAAGAAGGTTAGTAGAAGCACCATATTTTAAATTTCTTCTCAGGATTTGGTCATTATTTATTCTTCAGAGGACTTTAAATTTGAGAAAGATCTCCCTGAGGATGCTCCAGGTCTACAGGCAGAAACGTGTCTGAAATTCTCCAGTGAATTTTATTCCTAAGCTACTGAGGCTTAGAGCAAGGCAGATAAAGAGCAGCTGAACAGAAAATATCAGAGGACAGTATAAATATTACCTTAATTTTCTTAAAGTTGTTATCATAACTTTTAGGAATATAATAGGGAAGTCAGTAATAGGAATGAGCATAAGAACTAACCACCCTTTTTTCTTTTCCATCTTCGGTCAATCAAGAGAAAGCATGTTGTCAACAGCCTTCACCTCTGATATCTAGTCAAGCAGGCTCCGCTAGAGATTGATTCACAATTGAACTGTGTTTTCACATGATTAACCCACTCATTCACACCTGAGCCACATTATAACTATGAAATAGGGAAACTTTCACTCTGCAGTCCATGAACCATTGCTCCTGTGAACAGAGATCTCGTGGTATCATTGCTCCCAACCTACAGCTATTTACTAACAGTAAATTAGAGGCAAACAAAGGTCAGTTGCTAATTCTATTATTTAACATTGAATTTTGCAAACTTATTTTCTTTTTTTAAATTTCAGAATATTATGGGGGTACAAGCACTTTGCTTACATATATTGCCTATGCTGTGCCCAAGTCAGAGCTACAATCATGAACATCCCCCAAACAGTGTGCCCCACACCCATTAGGCGTGAGTTTTCCCATCCCCTCACAAAAGAGAGAGGCAAACTTATTTTCATTCTTAAATGCACATTAACTCCAAATTATATTTTTAATTTTTAACACCTAAAAAAAATCTATCTTAAATTTAACAAAAACTATTTAAAACTTACAAGTGAGAAAGTGATTTGAAATAAATTGAATGTAGCATTTCTTTTTCTTGTTGTTATTTTTGTCATTTTTGTAGGGAAAATGCATTATGTAGCATTCTGAATGTTTCATTCTAATGCAAAATATTAGAATGAAAAATAGTTAACACAGGACTGTGTTTCCAAAACACCCTGTAGAAAAATAGTTCTGATATTGTAGAACTTTTTAATTAAGCGTTTCTCATGTACTCAAAGTTTCACAAACTAGAATTTAGTTTCTCATTTAGAATTGTCACATTGCTTTTGAGCTAAGTAAAATTGACTAAATTAAAGACATTATACTTAAATTAAAAGTGCACCCATATTATAAAAGTCAGCTGAAGTGTAATCATTTCTCTTTGTTTTTATTATAGTTTAGAATGCAATAGACGCCATATAGTTTCTATTAAGGAATAGTATTAATTGAAAGTCATTTGTGGGTAAAACAACATTATTCTTTTTTTAATTTAAAAAAAAATCCTAATCTTTTGATAACTGTTTTTAAATAATGCAGTCATGAAGTATGCCAACAGCGACTTTAGGCCCTCCTCAAAGGATAGATAAAATAATCTCAAAAAGATATACCATTTAATCTCCAATGACTGCCCATTTCACGATGCCTTCCTCCCATAATGTCTACTTTTGTACTAGATATTGCACGCTGGAAGAATGTGTGCCAGCACTTCTGAAAAAATGACCAGTTTTATCCTTTTGGGCAAATGAATATATTTTGTACTCTAGGCGTGAATTTCAGTATTTCAGGAGAACTTTTGACTTTTCACAATTACTTTTAAAATGTGACAAGATCAAAGCAGAGTGTCAGAGTTGAGTAGGAATGCTGTATAATGTTCAGAGTTTTCACAAATATAATGTTTACTAAGTGGTTAGTATTTTCCATTTTATGAAAGTTACGCCATATAAACAGTGACAAAACTTTGAGGTTAAAAGAACAAGATGCAAAGTTTAGTGACAGGAAATTGGTACTAATATTCTTTACTGGGTATGATTTAACACAATTTACACTGGATCATTGTCATGTTTGGAGAACATTTTGATCAGCCATTAATGTGAATCTATGTATTACTAGCCAGGTTATAATAGAAGCATACTCAAGTTCTATTTCATATCACTTTTGCTTCCACTTTGTTCTAAGTTCTTTACATATATCATTTACTTCTCTATCTTTCTCTAATGATGATTGTTCCAGTTGAGGATAACACCCACCCCTTTATGGAAGAGGAAAGTGAGGCTTAGCATGATTAGCCACATTTGTGCTCATTCATTAATTCATGAATGTGTCTTTAAATCATTTATTTATTTATGAATGTTTTGATGCATTTACTACCTAACTATGGGCAGGGCACAGTGTCAAGTGCTAAAGAATCCTGACAGAATTCTAAATCTAGTAGGTAGCATTCCAAGGAAAAGAGAAATGCTGCCCTCAGGCCTGTGTTTCCAAAACACCCCACAGGTTATGAAGAATAGGCTAAGTTGAAGTTTCAATTTAGAATAAATATGCTTAAATTACAGTAGCCTTGGGAACCTAAGAAGAATCTCAGTAGGCCACATAGTACTTTAATGAACCAATTTGAAGTTCTTAGGCTGCTGACCAGCAGAGTGAATTGATTTGTTCTTTGCTTATTGGACTCTTTGATCCTATTGTCATAGGTTGTGGTGTTGGGGGCCTGAGTTGAGCCCAATGTAGAGTTGCTTCAAAAAGGTCAACTGTAGAGGATCCCTTGCCGTCTTTTGACATATTTGTCACACCCAAGCCATCATTGTGGTCATTGGGATATAATAATAGGAATGAAGGATTCACTGAAAGGCAGTGAATCTTTGGACAGAACAGGTTTCCTTTTGAATCCATGTCTCCGGCACAATGTAAATGGAGTGCACCAATGTGGAATTATAGGTCTATCGGGAAATTCACCAAGGATCTATATTAAAATCAAATAAATTTTGCATTAGGAAAGGCAATTTCTGTGAATCTAATAGCTAAATTAACTCATTTCCCAGGTTGAGGAATTCTGACAAATAACTGCAATGCTGTGATAATGCACTTGAAAGACAATACTGTAAAATGATGCAAGCCATATATTTAAGTATCAAAATAACTAATGCTTTAATATACTACAGACTTTAATGCATCATAAAAGAAATGATGTGATAATATATTTTACTAAAGAGTTTAGCAGTGGGAGTAAAACTCAATTAAGGCCAGACTCATTAACATTTAAATTCATTTGAGCCTTTATTGCTTGTAAATGTATAGTTTCTTAACTTTCTCCTTCACTCTCACTTATAATTCTAGTGAGCCTTACATCTTTCATGGATGATGGTGCTTCTCTCTGAAACTCCCACAGATGATTTTTTCATTTATGAAGAGACATGCCTTTCTATTTGAGCTGACATCCCCTGATTTGAGAGAACATGAGCTGGTAGGGAGTCATATACTATATTTGTGAAGATGATTCCAAGTGATCTGAGATAATTTAAGGAAAATACAATTTTGACGTATACCAGTAGTTTCATGAACATGGCATAAATAACACCTGCAATTTTGGAGTAGGCAAAATACCAGGGGATCAAAGCCAATCTAGGATTTTAGGACACGTGTAAGTAAGTAGTCTGACATTCCTTTGGTACCACTTATTTGAAAGTTGGAAATAGTACTATTTATTTGAGAAATAAAGTATTATAACAATATTTGTATTTATATTCTCAGGAGAAGGTATGTATTACACTATTACTCTGGTACTTCACTGGAACTTAATGTTCCAGTATTCCACAGATAAAGAAAACATTTGTGACTTTTAGACTCTTATTAAAACATATGATTATATATGATAGCATAAATAAGTCCAAAGCTTAATATTACAAATATTCATGTAACCACTGTCAAAATATAATAAATGTTGAAATTTTACCTTTACAATTTCAAAATTATTTTTGAATAAATAGATGTTGCAGATAAGTTTGAGGAGGTGATGTTTCCTTGGTGATTCTCCTCAATCCTATTCTGTTTCTTCCTTCAAAAAAGCAACCATTACCTTGAGATTGATAGGTATTCATGTTGTAGTATTTTCACTCATGTTATTTGTATCCATAAATAATGTATTGGATTGTTTATGTATATTGTGGATGGCAAGGACTCTCCAGACAGAACAGAGTCACATTTGAAGTCTTTCATCATATGGTGTCATGATAAACTTATCCTTCTACAGCTTGTTTATCCATCTTAGTGTTTTGAGGTCTATCAGTTTTGATGTATAATGATCAAAAGATCAGATTGGTCATTTATACATAGTCTTCTACTTGCTTCCTTTTCTAAGTATACTGTTTCTGTGATCTTCCATTTTATATAAATGTAGAGCAAATATATTATTATTACCTAGATTTTCCTACTTATGATTTTCCTCTGATTATTTTCCTCCCATTCTGTCTTCCATTGAAATGAATTTTTAGTCTCATTTTTTTTTGATATTTTAGAATAGACAGATATCTCAGGTTTATTATTTTAATGGTTACATTTAAACTTTTTAATCTGAACATATAAACACACTAAATTTACTGATTCAACTTAAAGATTGTTGTGTATGCATTCTTAAAACACACAACAGGGTCCTCTATTTTTTTCATTTTCTAGTTATTATTATAAATTTCATTATTCTTTTTAAAATCTCCATAAAATTAGTGTTTTTTTTTTCCTGGCAGTAAATTCTGACTAAGATTTACTAAAATGTCTCATTCATTTATTTGCTAACCACTGTTTCTTTCATGTAT
Source organism: Daubentonia madagascariensis (assembly GCA_023783475.1). Classification (NCBI taxonomy): domain Eukaryota; kingdom Metazoa; phylum Chordata; class Mammalia; order Primates; family Daubentoniidae; genus Daubentonia; species Daubentonia madagascariensis. Next base: position 41,128,332 of record JAKFHU010002080.1, on the reverse strand, counting down.
ATCTTTCTTCTTAGTTCTTTTTGTCTTGTTAAATTATTTCCTTTGTTCATTTTTTTCAATAAATTCTGTGAAATATAAACTTTCTGTTTTTTTATGTCTGAAAATATTCATTAAGCCTTCACATGTAAATGGTATTTATTTTGGTATGGATTTCTAGATTGACAACTATTTTTCCTAAATATTTTGAGAATACTATTACTTCGTATATTAGCTTCAAATGTTTTGCTGAAAATTCTGCAATGTTAATTATTATTCCTTTGAAGATAATCTTTCTTTTTTCTTTGGTACCTTAAAATATTTTTTCCTTGTCTCATGTTCTGCATTTTCACTACAATATAAATGGATATGGGTTAGTTATTTATATATATTGCTCGATTTTCTGTGTGCTCCTTCATTCTGATGACTCATTATTTTCTCTTTTTTTAAATTCTCCTTAAATTCTTTAAATTTTCTCTTTAAATTTAAATCTTTAGTCATTGTATCTTGAAAAATATCCTCTCAGCTTTTATCTCTGTTCTCTACTTCTGAACTTATATTAACCATGTGTCAAAATTTCTTAATCTTTCTTTAATGTCTAACAGTTGCTTTATGTTTTCCTAGATCTTATTTATCTGTGCTGTATTTTTTCCTATTTCCTTAAATCTAACTTCCAATTATGTAATTGTTTCTTCAGTTTTGTCTACTCTACCCGTGGAAACTATCAACACATTTTTTTCTTTAATGTCAGTGACTTTATTTTTCATTCTATAATTTTTGTTTGAATCTTTTCCCAAGATGAACTATTCTTTCTGTATAGATTATAGCCTTTCCAGTCTTTCTTCAAACACTTGAGGTTGATTTTCCTGTATATCTAATAGGTAACAAGATTTTAGACTCCATATTAAAAAATAGTAGGGCGTGGAGTTCCAGCTTCTCCTGGATGTTTCCTTTATTCCTCCCATAAAATTAACATTTAAGGAACCAACTTCCTTATAACATCCCCTAGGCAAATGGGAAAACATATTATTAGAATGGTTTCACAACAAGGTTTCATGTCACCTTCCAGATTATACAAGGTAATAATAGTTTCAAATAATATCTATGATCTGTTCAGTTTAGTTCCTGATGAAATTTACAGCCTTGAATTTCCTTCTTCTCATTTCTAGGGATTGTCCTTCTTTTCAATCCCAAATGTATATTATTTGAGAATATTTTGAGAGCTGGAAGAGAGACTAATTGCATTAGCATGGTGAATAGTGACCAGAAGTATCTTTGAACTTTTAACTACTTATTGGAATTGATGCAAGCTGAACTTTCTACTTTCAATCACCCAATTTTATTCCTTCATTCAAAATACATCCACAAAAATTTGTCTTGATCTTTTTAACATTAAATTTATATCTTTTTCCATGACATAATTAACAATACATAACTACAGGAAAATGAAAATCTCAAAAGTAACATGAAGAAATAGTGTACTGTGGATGGTTGAATTTATGTTAACATTTGAAAATGTAGAAATGACATCTGATGTTTATTCATTTATCATTTTCAAGTTCATTCATAGACATTTCAAAATTTGATATTAAAATAACTTATGAGGTATATAGGCGAAATAAATAAATAGATAAAGGCTTTGGCATTGAATTATTTATCCAAGTACACAATGTTAGCAGGTTCAGGGCTGGTATTAGAGCCCTTGCCAATATCTGATTCAAACTTTAGTATTTTTGGCAAATTTTAAAATTGCTGTTTATTTATTCATTTTTATATTTATGTATTTATTTTTCTTTCAGAATATTACGGGAGTACAAACGCTTTGGTTACACATATTGCCTTTGCACAGCCTGAGTCAGAGCTACAAGTGTGCCCATCCCCCAGACAGTGTGCATTGTACCACTAGGTGTGAATTTACCCATCCCCTTCTCCCCCTCTCAGCTGCCTGACACCTGATAAATGTTACTTCCATATGTGCACATAAGTGTTGATCAATTAGTACCAATTTAATGGTGAGTACATGTGTTTGTTTTTCCATTCTTTTGATACTTCACTTCGAAGAATGGGCTCCAGCCCCATCCAGGATAATACAAGAGGTATTAGTTCACAATTGTCAGGAAAATTAACAAAAAAAGATCAAACCAACCCATTAAAAAGTAGGGAAAGGACATGAAAAGACACTTTTCAAAAGAAGACAGTCTAATGGCCAACAAACATATGAAAAATTGTTCAACATCTCTCATCATCAGGGAAATGCAAATCAAAACCACGATGAGATATCACTTAACTCCAGTGAGATTGGCTCATATCAAAAAATCCCCAAATAACAAATGTTGGCGGGGATGTGGACAGATAGGAACACTCATACACTGCTGGTGGGACTGCAAATTAGTACAACCTCTATATAAAGTAATATGGAGATACCTCAAAGAACTAAAAGTAGAACTACCATTTGATCCAGCAATCCCACTACTGGGTATTTACCCAGAGGAAAAACAGACATTCTATAATAAAGACATCTGCACGCAAATGTTTATAGCAACACAATTCACAATTGCAAAGATGTGGAAACAACCCAGGTACCCATCAATACACGAGTGGATTAATAAAATGTGGTATATGTATTCCGTAGAGTAAAAATGATGTTTAAATAAATTATCTGATTTTAAAAATTGAGATTTACAATTTTAATGTTATCTTTAAGTATAATATTGACCACTGTCAGGAGACAAACTGAACATTAACTCACTGAAGCTAAAACTTTGATATCTCAGCCAAATCTAATTCACACTTGGGCTAATCTTTTTGTTGTTAGTTGTATTGCAGATAATCTTGTCCAGATTAATTGATTGCTCAGCTGATAGTTTCTTCTGTTGGCTAGCACCCTTTGCTTTGTCAACATTCAGGTGTTAACTGTTTACTCTTTTTCTGCCTACAGTTTAGTGTTCTAGAAGAAATAAGAAATTAGCCTTTTGTTTTGTATCAGTTAAAAAAATGTTCATTTTCAAGGAAGAAATAAATATATAGAGTCACATATTGGAACTGAGTAGTTTTTAATTTCAAGTCTTAATGTTTCAAATGTTTTGAAAAAAGTCTAAGAGTAAGTATAAACACATGTGAATAATATATTCAAGTTTTTTCATATTTTAAAGTAAATAAATTTTCCTTATTTCCATTTTTGTCACCGATTACAATGACTCATTTGAATATAACTGTCCTCTGTCACAAATCAGAATAAAAATTCAAATTATGTACAACTCAAAATGGACATAATTAACAAAATAGCAGCAGTATCAATCAGTTCTTTTTGGGTATGTTGATCATTAATTATATTATTTCATCATTATTTATGGACTAGTTAGTGCATATTAACTACAAAGTCAGGCACTGAGTGTGGGAGATGTATAAGACTTGGCATTCATCATCAGACAGCTCACATTCATGTGGTATGTCTCAGAGTAGGGGCTGGGAATGACTTGTCTCAGAATCTACTTGGTGTATTCATTGAAAACGCAGATTCCTACACATTACCTCAAACTTGTAACTGGGAATTTCTGGTGATAAGACACTAAAACATTTCTGATTGGAGAGTCATTGTTTTAGTGGAAAATAATTAGGTTTAATCAGTTAATGGGTGTTACCTGTCCTCCAAAATCCAGCATTTGTATTTTTTGACCCACCTGTGCCATTTTATTTCTTAAAATTGAGCAATTTGAAATACAGGGAAAATTTCAAGAAACATGATTGCAATTTATTACATTACCTTAGCTCTTCAGTGTTAAAAATCTCTCCTAGAGAACAAAAAGCCAATTTATATAAGTATTATAATATGAGCAAGTATGCATTTAAGATATAGTATGCAGAAGAATCTGTGTGTATATTGCCTCATTTAATTCTCAACAACTCTATGAAGTAGAAATTATTACTTCAATTTACAGATGATGGACACTAAGCCTTGGAAATTCAAGTCAATGTTTGAATCTTGGTATTTATTAACTCCAAGGCTTTTCTCTTCACTACTGAGCTGTATTATACATTATACCCGGTCCCATGTACTGGTTAGATAGAAGAGATGCCTAAATATACCTTAAGCACTAAGATAGCCATCTAATATAAGCTTGCTGCTCTCAGCTACAGTGTATTAGTTGTGAGATGAAGGAAGAATTTATTCATACCAAAATGATGCTAGAAATCTAATAAAGAATGAACTTGAACAAATAACTTGAACAAATTAGATAAAATAAACAAAATGTTATTTTATCTAAACAATTATTGTGTGTGGGAATGGCTTATTATTTGAAATACTTCACTGACCATTTTCTATTCATTCCTAAATAGTTTTATTTAAAAAATGAAAACTAGTTTGATCATTTAGTAAATTATTATTCCCTAAGAAAAATGGAAGTTTAAATGAATACAAATAATACTAAGGAATGCAATATGAATTATAATTCTAAACTCTAAGGGTTGTACATAAAATTGTGTTAATTATAGAGGTTCTCCCCATGTTCAGTGAAGTTGATTAGAATCACTTGTAGACATGAGAATGCTCACACAATCAAATGAAAGTGTGGTATTTTAATTATTCACACCTGCAAACATTTGAAGAAAAACACCCTAGAGATTTTTTTTCAAGTGTTAGAAATAAATACACAACTTATGTTCAGCCTGAAATTTAAAAGAAATCTTCCAAACTTCATTCTTTTATGAGGCGTGAAAACAAGTATTTCCTAATAATTTTATCTAAAATATTTTCCAAATAGATGACTTTTCTCTATTTCTTCTCTATCCCTTGTATTTGCCACTTTGTTATTGGAATTGTCTTTCTAAAACTATGTTTTTTAAGCCAGTAGTATTATCCTATTTCTATAGAAAATTAAAAAAAAATTTTTGTGTTTTTTACCAACCTTTTTGGTATAGTATATGCAGTCATTCACAGTAAATGTAATCATTTTAAATGAGTCCAAATTCATTAAGCATTGTTTTGTTTTAAGGAGAAGAAACCCATTTAAATAAGCTAGGAAATTCTTGAATGATACAGAATTGTCACAATACCCAAGGACAAAGGTACAGATTGGTCTCAAAAGAGAACAGAACTACTACTCTGCCTTCATGAACCCTGGAAGCTGAGGCTGATTGGTTTCTCATCTCCACTACTCTATGCATTTTCTTCCTTCACTCTTTCTGCAGTCCAGATTTTCTCCTTTCATGTATAGAAAATATCCATTCTACTTGTGGATATATACTTCCCCATACTTAAATCTTATTGCTGAGACTCACTCTGTTCTAAATCCTAATTCTCAAGAGATAAATTCAATTGGATCCATTTGAACTCCAATGTTCGCATTGGTCTGATCAACTATGGCTGGGTGGCAGGAAGTGGTATGGTCATTTCAAACTAAGATGGAAATCAGACCCAAAATGATAGAAAGAACTGCAAGTAATACTCAATCCTCATAGAAGTTTGTGCAAGCCAGACATGATGCCCTCTTTCAGTGCCCAGCTCCAAAATGTATCATCTACAGGAGCATTTTCAAAACACCACAATCCTGGCTCTCTGCTCCTCTTTGTTTGACAGACAGGTGCATGTTCTCATGCAATGTCAGCCATGTCCCTGAGACATGATGGTGGAGGTTGGAGTAAATGGATTTGGCCATATTGGGCACGTGGTCACCAGAAAATTACATATTATTGCCATCAATAACCCCTTTATTGACCTTAACTACATGATCTACGTGTTCTAGTATAATCTCAGCTATGGCAAGTGCAATGGCACAAAGCTGAGAATAGGAAGCTTGTGATCAATGGAAAGTTCATTTTCATCTTCCAGAAGTGATATCCTGCCAACATCAAATAGTGTGATACTGGTGCTGAATATGTTGTGGAGTCCACTGTTATCTGCACTACCTTGGAGAAAGCTGGAGTTCACTTAAAGGGTGGAGTCAAAATGTCATCATCTCTGTACCTTCTGCTGATTTCCCCATGTTTGTGATGGGCATGAACCATAAGAATTGGGACAATTCCCTCATGATTATTAGCAGTGCCTCCTATACCATCAACTCTTTAGCCCCTCTAGCCAAGATCATCCATGACAAATTTAGCATATTGGAGAGACTCATGACCATATTCCATGTCATCACCGCCACCTACAAGACCATGGATAGCCCCTCTGGTAAACTGTGGCATGATGGCCATGGGGCTGCCCTGAACATCATCTCTACATCTACTAGCATTGCCAAGGCTGTGTGCAAGATCATCCCTAAGCTGAATGGGAAATTCACTGGCATGGCTTTCCATGTGCCCATGCCCAATATATTGGTCATAGATCTGACCTGCCATGTGGGAAAAGTTGGAAAATATGACAACATTAAGAAATCATGAAGGTGGTAAAACAGGCATTAGAGGGCTCCATAAAAGGCACCCTTGACTACATGAAGGATTGGGTTGTCTCCTGTGACTTTAAAAGTGACACTGTACTGCCTTTGATTCTGGGGCTGGCATTGCCTTCAAGGACTTCTTTGTCAAGCTCATTTCCTGGTTTGACAAGGAATTTGGTTATAGCAACAGGGTGGTGGACCTTTTGCTCCCCTTGGCCTCCAAGGTGTTCTCTGTACCACAAGCCCCAGAAGAAGATGTGAGACCCTCTGCTATTAGGGACTTTTCATCCCAATTCACATCCCAACACACAAAAACATCCCCCTCCTTGAAACAGTTTCCATCCCAGACCCCCTGAAGCAGGGAAAGGGCTTAGGGAGCCCTACCTTGTGATATGCTGCAAGTAAAGTACCCAGCCAAAAAAGAAAGAAAGAAAGAAAGAAAGAGAGAGAGAAAAAACAAAAAAGAAAAGGAAACAAAAGCAAAAAAAGCCCCAAAACCTCACCATCATCCCATGATCCTCCCCATACATAACTAGGCACATAGGTACATATGTGAATTGTCTCTGCCCAGGGAAGTATGCTTGAGTCCCAGGGCCCAGGGATTTTATGTAAGGTTGGTGACAGCATGATAGCTGAAATTCATGACCCCAACAATGAAATCAGGTATGTCATCAATTTGGATGTTTGCTCAAAATGATTCTGATAAGACTTGACGATCTGGTGAAGCATGTCCCATTGCTCTGAGTGTACACAACATCATCAATCAGTAACAAAGAACATTTTGTGGGTCACATTCCCATAGTTCACCAAGAATCAATCATAGTTGCAGATTCCCTGGGAGTTATTTAAAGATTGACCAATCAGACCTGCTCTTTCCTCACAGTCACATTGTCTATAAGGACTTCCTAAGTACTCCTAGTACTTCTTCAGGATTTTTTTTTCTCCATGACACCATCATCTCATATTGTTTGTTTCTTTATGGTCTCACCTCAAATAAAAATCTAAGAAGGCAGGGCTATCTATCTATCTATCTATTTATCTGTCTGTCTATCTTTTGTATTCCTGGGACTCTAGTGTGGTATATATATATGCTCAATAAATATTTGTTGAATGAGTAATGAACATTACCTGTTTTATGTTAGTTAAATTTAATCACTTTTTATTATCCATCTATCACTCCATAAAGACGGGACACTCTTAAAAGTTATAAATATATATTCATCTTTTTATTTCCAGTACCTATAAGAATGTCAGAAATATTGTGGGCTTTCTACATGGATTTGTTGGATCATTGAAGAACAAATGAATCAATAAATTCCTCAGTATAAGAATGAAATAAAAGCTATTTTGTAATTGCAGAAGAAATACATTATTTTATCATATGGGAAAAAATATAATAAAGTAGAATAATGTAGATGGCCACTCTAGGGCTGAGGCAAAGTGGTATGGGTAGAATACATAAATTACACACATCAGCCATGCTGATATAACATCTGTTCAATTCATTTGAATTGTGACACATTATCATAGAGATGTGTTTCTCAAATTTTGAATGAAGTAAAGGAACTTTAACAGTTATTTATTAATATTGACTATTGACAGAAGAAACAAAATTTATGTTCTAGTAATAAGTGATTCATTTTTAATAATGCGAGAAAATTACACTGAAATGCTTAACTGATCCTTAATGGTGTTAAATTTCACACTGCTAGTGTATTGGAAATATGTTCATGTACCTGCAATGGCATAAGAAATACCATATTCTTCTATTTTTTTAAATAAACCAAAAAAAAATCTGACCCTACATTTGAGTAAATTTTCTAAAAATTGAATCTTTGTTGATATTAATTCTCTCCTCTCAGTCTAAAGCAAGGTCTCTGAAACTTAGGTAGGTTTAGGCAGTATATCATAAGCTTTTAAGCTAGAACCTGTTAGGGTTCAAATCATGTCTCTGCCACTTAGCTACTGTGTGACCTTGAGCAAACAACGTGACATTTCTTTGCCTTAGTTATGTTTTGAAATGGGATTAATGTTTATACCATAGGGTTGTGAGGATTAAATGTGTTAATGCATGTACGACACATAGTAAGTGGCAATATATGTTAGGTCTTTTTGTCAGTACACAGGTTACAAACAAGATACCAATTTTTCAATTTTTGTGGCTACTTATAATTTGGCAGCCTGGCTACTTCTGCACCATTCTTGATTCATAGGTGTCATTGGAAACGCCAATGCCAAATATTTCGTCCTCCTTGATGAACTATCAAACCTTGCAAGATCTGTGGGTTGCTGCCACTAAGTGATACATGGATCTTGGCTATTTCAGAACTTCTCAACATCTGTCTCCTCATTCACCTTAGAAAAAGTCCTTCTTTCTGTCACCTTGCCACCCCCAAAGCACTTTTTTTCCTCCTACCCAGACACATGACATCATCTCTTCTGAGTCTTCTTCCAACTCTCTCTGTGATTCCTCCTGCAAAACATCCTGAGGCATGGAATTTCAAAGGGCCTACTTAGAATATTCCTGCTTTGAACAGGGATAAAGGGAAAATACAGAGGAAAACACAAATTGATATCTTAAGAATGACTGTCATTTTGTGATGCTCACTTTATGCTTTTCTCTACCTCTGGTAGTTTTAACAATTAATAGCTGAGTTACATCCATACTTAGCATTATGCTTTAATTCACCTCACACTATAACTTCATACTTCTGATTGTATTAATTTAAAAATAAAATAAGCAGAGTCAAGGAGGTTCTTTAAGCTTATTCATGCATTAATGGGGAAAATTATACCATGAAGAGATAGAAGAATAGAGTAGCTAGAAGAGTTGCAGAGTCAGACTGATGTGGAACTGAATATGGATTCTGCCACTTCTTAGCCACTTACTAAATTATGACCTTTGGAAAGTGAGTTTTCTTACCTTTAAAATGGGAAAAGGCAAATCAATAAAGACAGACCTCAGATTAGTGGTTGCAAAGGGGTTGTGGGTGGGAGGAGAAATTGACCACAAAGGGAAACAAGAGGACTTATGGGAATGATGGAAATATTCTATGCCTTGATTGTTGAAATTTTACAAAACTCATGAAACTGTACACCTAAAAAGGCATGAATGTTACTGTATGAAAATTATGCCACAATAGATCTCAGTTAAAAGAAAAGGATAATGATATCTTTTTAGGGAAGTATTTACTAACCAGTGAGCACTCAATAAATATTAGCTTTTATCATAATTATTACTTGGTATTCTCATAAGAAATAGTATTTACCTTGGTGATATACGTGTAACATTTTGTTATGGCATGCAAAAGTCCGTAATTATGGGGAATTGGGAGAGAAAAGTACTGAAAATATTTCCCATAGTCTCTCAAATGTATGGATCTGGGGAAATAATTAGAATGACATGATGTTGAGAGTGATTCAGAAAAGTGGAAGTGAAAAATCAAAAGAAGAACAGAGAGAAAATCAGATCATTAACTGCTTTCACTCCTTAGCAGTACAAATGATTTGTGCTTTCTGTGTCACTGGGATTTTGGAAGTGGGCCTCTCTGCCATCTATTCTTATACAATAGTTTCTTTTGAGTGGCCCTGATAAGATGCCTCCTAGCTTAAAACTAGGAATCCAGAGCTTCTTTATAGAGTGATTATAAAAGAAAAAAAGGAATAATATCCTAATATTATACTAAGCTACTTATTCAGAATTTCACTGAAGTGTGTAATTGCAGTGTTATGAAATATATATTCAATGCTTATAGAATTGTAGGGGTTTTGATAACTTTCTGTAAAATCAGTATGTTTATTTGGGGATTAGTTCAGTTTAGTAGAAACATTAAAAATCTTATAACCTCTTTCAGTAGGAATTCAAATAATTTTTTAGATAGCTTCAGGCTTCTTACTGACTAACAACCAATTATATAGTTGGTTTATGAATAGAAGAACAAGCAAGTCAGGCACTTTCATGGGGTCATTCAAACAATTCCTAAACTGCCCCTACCTGGACATTGGGTATTTGATAATTCATTATTACTAGGCAGATGGAGATCTTTGGGGATTGCTTGAATGAGAGCACATATACTTAAACTGAGGAGTGTTTAATTGTAACTATCTTTGGATTTCAGTTCTGCTAGCTCACTGGCTCTATGACCTTGGACAAATTACTCAACTCTGAGCTTCAATTTCTTCTTCTGCAATATTGAGAGAATTACTGTACCTACTTCTATCTAATGTTGGGAGGATTAAATCCTGTAAATCAAGTAGTGTACTCAGCAAAATGCCTGGACATTAGAACTCAGTAAGTGTTACTAATGTAATTATTATTTTACTTACATAATTTGGTACAGGTTAGGAAAAGCTAACCTAGACTCAAAATTTGAAAGAAAAGCAAATTTGAAAGGTGAACACTACTTTTAAAATCACATCTATTTGTTTTCTTTTTATTTTTCTTCCTGCATTCCTTTTTTCCTTTTCATCTTATAGTAGCTAGGAGTTTTTGTCTTTAAAATGAATGTCTTTTTTGTGGGGAGAAAATATTACAAAAAGTAACAATAAGTAACATTTAAAGAGCACTTACTTATGCCAGGCCCTGCTCTAAGCACTTTGCACGTGTTTGGTAAGTCCATCCTCGTAACTCTATGAGCTAGGTGCTATCATTATGTCCCCCTCAAGGCACAGAGAGGCTTTGCCCACGTAGGGAGCTAGTTTAGATCACAGAAGTATAAAATGGCTCAAAGAGTCTTTGTATTTAGAAATGGCTTCAGGAAATAGCAAGTTAAAATTATGGTGTGTATAAAAAAATTATGGGGTGTATGTGTGTGTGTGTGGTATTCATTATTATTAACACTAACATTCCAGTCTTCATTTTCTCCCTCTACTTTTCCTCTTTTTCTACTGGCTATTTGTGATTTGCTTACTATATGCCATGGATGGCACTAGACAGTTTGTTATTTCATTGTAGTACATAAGGAAATGATGTCAGAGTTGTCTTGTTTATAGATGAGGAAACTGAAACTCAGAACTCTGAAAAACCTGCCCGTGCTCATTAAGAGGCAGTGTCAGGATTCGTACATCTGCCTGCTTGCATAGTCTGATATTACTTCTAGTGTGTCAGTGAGAAATATGATAGAAATGCTTTCTGACCACTATTCTTACATGACATGACATTGAAGACAACTGTGAAATCATATTGCCAACTTCATTCATTCATAGGAAACAATATAGCAAAGTAAGGTGGTGGTCAAACTGACAGCTATTATAATTGCTATTATAATTGTTGTTATAGATTCTATGCTTAATAATTTTTGGATGAAATTTCTCTTATCAAAGTACACCACTAGAGAAGTAGATTTGTGTGTCTCATTCCATCTCTGTATAACGTTACCTGTTTCTATCTCTGACTTTAACTTCCTTCTCTATTATATTAAATTCAAATACTGCTAAAGGGATATAGACTGTCAGAGCCTTATTATTTTCCTTTCTACAGTGCCCTCAAGGGTGCTTCAGAACAAATCCTGCCACCCCACCGTTACCAGTAGAGGCCACGTATGATTGGGAGCCGCTGCACTTCCAAACACCACGGCAGACACGTACACTCATACGCACATACACACACACACTGTGCATATGTTTGTCATCTTTCTTTTTCAACTGGATAGGATAATATAAAGAAACTTTACTTCTAAAAATGGCTTCAGATTTTACTTTTCTCGGATAAAATAAAAGAAGAAACGCCTGCTAAAATGACTTCCTTGTTCCTTGAATTTTCTCAGTCATACCTACTTTGACCTAAACTCTATAATCCTTTACCACTTGAGTCATCTCTGTTGATATACTTTCTGGTAGATAATCCCCTCAAATGTGTCAAAAATATATAGTGTCCAATGTTTTGTTTCTTTTTTTTGTCAAAAGAAAGAAAGACATCTTACCTAAGCTACAGATTTTGTAGTTCACATTGTGTAGTCTGAAGCTTTAATCAAATTTAGATTTTATTTTAGATTTTTTATTGTTTACCTTAATAATTTTATGTAATATATTTAAAAATGTATAGTCTTATTTATCAACTTTTCATAGTATCAGTAGGCTTTCCGTCATGAAATACTAAAAGGTGAGGTAATTTAATTTCCCCTTACCTCCTTAGCTGACTCACTTTCCTAAGTTTGCAATTATATTATTTTGAACTTTTCTTATTTTAATATTTTAATTATGTAAATATAATTTAATTATATTAAATATACTCAAATATGCTTAAACCACTTTACACTGATTTACAAATTTTAGAGAAAATCTATTAAGTTTGTACTATCAAAGATACAAAGTATTCATAAAAAATTATCACATTAATATTCTTTCTCATCTCGGGTTCCATATCCTATATTTGTTTGGTGCCTGTGCTATTTTTAGTCATTGCAGTTTTCTGGCTTAAATGTATTTTATGTTCAAGAAAGCATCTGTGATATGATATTTTGCTGCCACCTTGGCCCAGTTGTTCATAGGTCAAGTCTTCACCTTGAAAATTTCTATTCTCTTTTAGTAATTCTCATCCTGCTCTATACACCTGGAGAAAGCTGCAGAAGTCATTTTGTACATATGTTTATTTTTTTTGGTCTCTCAGGGCTTGGGTGATCAGTGAAAACTTTAAGTGGTAGATAATTATAATGTTTTTCTAATATTAAAAATATCAGTGAAATAGTTTTGACTCCATTATAGCAAATCAGGAAATCCTTAACTAGAGAGACACTAATTAATGCTATGTTTTTGGCACGTATATTTAAAAATTATCTATGATATGTTAATTTAAGCAAACCACAAAATGGCAGCACTTTTTCCTTGTGATGCTTAATTTGAGGCATTAAAACAAAGTAACTAAAACGATAGATTTATGAAATATTTTATTAATATTACCTGTCTAAGTGTAGAACATATTGGGTTAGGAAAATTAGTTTCTGTTTTTGGAATTATCACATGATGAATGCTTAATAAATCTCAGCTGTACTTTTTATCATTACAGAAGTGATAATTGTGTTGCAATACAAAATGTGATGATGGTAGACAACATGCACACATAACTTTCAATTGTTTTCCTATGGTAACTGAATTATATTTTAATATCTTTCTCTACCAACAGAAGGGCAAAGATTCTTCCAAGTGTTAAAGAATGAAAAATAAATTATTCACTTCACATAAATTAAATTTTTGAATGAATTAGCTAGATAATCAGCTCACTTTCTCTGCATCAGAGACAGAAGGCTGGTCCAAGTGATGAGTTAGTCCTATTTATCAAGTTCTTGCTTTCAAACCTTATAATTCTGCCATTTATACATTTTAAGATTTTTGAAAGTGTCTGGCATGGGGAAACTGAGTTAATGTAAATTAATAGAGACAAGAGGTAAGTGTGTCAGTGGGAACGTTATGGAGGTATTTCCTACTTCTATCATATATGCAAGGAGTATTTCATTGCCAGTGTTTTCACTGAAAGTTAGGTGGGAGAGAACTGCAACTTACAAAGAGTTTTGTATGTTACTATAACAAAAGAAAGACCCCCCACTCACTTCATCCTACTTGGTGGAACATATTTTATTTTAGGATGTTGGAGACGATCAAGAGTTAATGAATTTTCCTTTTGTGTAAAATATAGAATTAAATGTGTTTCCCTACTATTTAGTAGACATTGATAGTTACAATTTGGTTTCCTAAATTCAGTATGAATTGACAAAGATTCTCTTTTTAACATCTATTACACATTTAATATAGGCTGTTATGTTTATATGATTAATGAATATTTTCTGTGCTTTGCAAAGTAATGGGTGGGTCAGCAAATGCCTTTATGGTCAGCAAAGATCTATTGCTCTGCTTACACTCAAAAGTATAAAAGGAGAATGCAAATGATTACTCTTAACTTGATATATTTCTCAGCCTGGATGTACACAAAAGTAGTATATTCTTCCATCTACATATTTATTTGTAAGAATATACATAATATGATACTTTGAAGCAGAATCTAGAAAAGCTAAATGCTTTAATAATTCTCGATATAAATTTCTACTTTAAAACCAACAAAATTATTTATTTAAAGAAGAACTTCAAAATCCTCCATTTGTATTAACTATAAAGGTTTTGAATGTAGTATTCAAAAAGCAGAAAATGATGAGAAAATACTCTAAGATTGCATATTGCCAAGAGCTAAATATTAATGCTATAGAATGGTAGTTTTTTTTTAAGTAAGAAAAGTAGGCCAGGGAGAAGATGTGGAAAACATGAACAAGAAAAACAAAACTTAAAAATTTGACATATTTGGGACAAGGTATTCTTGATGGATCATTGTCTAAGCTTGTTTCCCAACCCACACAGTGCCTAATATTAATCAGACAGAAAGTCTTCTGACTACAACCCCCATTTATGAGCACTTCTCCCCGGTGCTCTGTCATTGGAAAGGAAAGCTTTGATTTATTCACTGGCAATTATTGGCTATTCTATCATTCTTTTCCCTGTTCAAAACATTTGTTTGGTACTTCTACAAATACAAAGTTAAAATTGTAAATAGGAATTGAATGTACTAGTTTTGATATGGGTGTTTATTCTGTATAGATGCTTTCTACTGGCAAAAAATTAATGTTTTCATAGGAATTGTACATAAAAATAGAGATCTTTGTTAAGAAATTCTGGTTCAGACAGATAACTCATGATTTACAGTATACCTGATGCTAACTAATCTTTTGAAATAATGACATAAGTGCTGAACCAATAGAACATTTCCATATTGAGCATTTAGTTTTGCCCAGATAATTGGAAAAAAGATCCCTACACATGTGAGAATTTTGATGTTATGTGAATATAATCTATAATATAATCTTAACTCTAAACATTGCCAAGTTCGAAGCTGTGTGATATAAAAGGGTTCAAATAAAAATTAAGAAATGTCAGTAAATTATTTGATGTTTCATCTAAATATATATAAGCATGCATATATTTACCAACATTCAGTTAAGTGTTCTATATTTTAAATTTTCATCTAAATGTTAAATATTAATTACTGAAATTTATATCAATCAAATTTCTATAGTAAATTTTGCAAGAGAAAGAAAATGGAGTAAACAGCAGTCATTTAGAAATATTTTCATTAATGTCTTTAATTATTTATTAATTATTTTAAATTACATTGACTCTATATCATTTGAAATGCTGTAAATGAACCATAACTATTTTACCTTTAGATACTTCCCGTCCTGTAGACAAGCTTTCATGTATCAATATTACCAGCAAAGAAAATCCTGAAGGATGAGTCTTCAGTTTTCTGTATCTTAGTTTCCCTTTAATTTCAATGTGAAAGGCCAGAATTGCATCTATAATACATGACCTGACAAGAAAAGAGAAACATCTGCAATGATTTTATTTGTTATTCCATTTCCTGCATTGCGTTAGATGCAACATAAAACCTTTTACACAAAACATCAAACGTGCTTTATTTTGATGATTGAAATTTTAAAGAAATAAAGCACTCCCAGAATGAAAACTGATCACATTTCCAACAAGCAGTCTCTGTTTATTTTATCTACCTGAAACATTTGCATCTCCAGATTAAGTAGTTTTGCTAATCGGTTTACATCTCCAAGCAGACTGTAGTTCCTTAAATATTTATACAGTCTTAATGTACATCATGCTGGTTTTATTAATTTTAACCCTAAAGCCTCTTCTACCAATTACTACTTAATGACTATATTGCTTTTCCTCTTGATCGCCTTTGTTCTTTGCTACAGTATTAAAGGAAAAAAGGAAAGGGGGGCATGGGTCTTAAAATAGCTAAATAAAATGCCACTTGGAATGATTCACTATGAAGGACCTCACTCCTCTGACTCACCTGTCTATTGCAAGAAAAGTTTCCTGTTTTGGTTTTGCTTTGTTTTTTCTTAATCCAAAGTCATACGCTTTCTTTTTATCCTAAGAAAACAAAATAATAAAAAAATGTATATTTTGGTTTGGTGGAGTTGATTTTAGGCTTGATGTAGCTTGATAAAAGCACATCAAAGTCATTGAATCATCCTATATCTTTCAAGTGATCAGCAAAAGAAAACATACTTCTTAGGAGCTTAGTAAAATCTCTCAGCCAAAAGAAATTTAAAATATTACCCTGACGATACTCATTTAGTATTTTATTTTACAAAATACGTTTGTGAAAGAGATTTGTTTCAAGTGCTAAGTTATTTCTTTATTTCCAATATCTGTCTAGAATGTAGACTATTTCAGAATGTGAAATTAGACTTGTGAAATATAACAATTAACACATCAATATATATAATATATATAATTGGAATATTCTCCATTTCAAAACTTTAACTTTGTTTGGAATAGTATCTTTAAATATAATGATTATGTTTATTTGCCTAAATATTTATTTTCCTAAATAATCACAAAGAAATATTTTTCACTACAAATACAAATCTATTTGTATATCTACTCATGAGGATAAAATTCTATATATACTATCATATTTTAGACATTGGGAATTGAAGTACTTCTGAGTTCCAAAGAATATATAATAAGTTAAAACTATATTTTACCCATATTTTATATATTTACATATGTATTTCAGTGATATTTATATATATAACTATTTTAATCTTTCTACGTCTATCATTTGTCTATTTATTATCTATGTATTGTGATATGTGATATATGTATGTATATATCTAAGTGTGGCAATGGAGGAACAGTCTGAAAGAGGAAGAGAAACAAATAGATTTGTACTATTTCAAGAAAAGAAAAACTCGATTTATTATTCATTCTTGCTAGGTGTCACTGGTTGATATTAGTTACCAAAGTTATAAGATAGTTTCTTTCACAATTATTTACAGTCATTATTCTTCCTATTATTTTAGTTCCTTACAACTGTTCTACCCTTTGATGGTGGTCTTATTTAACAAGTAAGCAACACAATCCAAGGAAAGGAAAAAATATTTTTTAATAAATTATATATGAGATCTGCATTAGGCTTTGTAGTCAGTCCTAAAACTTTTATTAATAGAATACTTATTTAACTATTTATTCCACATTGTGTCTTTCAGTGATGAAAAACAAAATCATTGCATGTTGCCACTGTACCCCTCAGTTTCTAACACAAGAAAGATTCTTAAATAGCATTTAAACTGTAAACCCTATGGAAATACTCATATTTCCTACTATTCACATAATATATGCTAAAAATATTTGATGCTTATATGAATAAATCAGTAAGTAAATTCCATGATATAAGTTTTCAATTCATGCTGATCAATTAACCAGTGGCACAAATCTCATGATTTTTATGTGAGTAAACATGTTGCTAATATTTTTTTCTTTCTAGTCATCTTGCAAGGAAGTGTACATTACATTTTTCTCATATTAAGTTTTAAACCTCCAAGGAAAACTCATTCATTCAACCTCTGCTCATTCAGCTTTCTTGTGTGACAAGGCATTCAGGACACTTCCTAGTCTGCCCCAAACTACTTTTTAATTCTTTCTTCCACTGCTCCCTGGTGTGAACCCTCTCCATTCTTGAGAGAATAATCTGCTCGCTCTCCCTCAAACATATCTAATTTACTCTAAACTTTGCATCTTTGTTACTGTTGAAGCCATTATCCTCTTGCTTCTAACACAAATCACACTCATTCTTTAAGCTTCAGATCAAACCCTGCCACTCCCAGGAAGCTTTCCCAACCACTGTGGGTTCTTACTTTCCTCAGAATCTCGGCATTATGTTATGACTCAGCCATTCCTTTGTTTGGAGTTGTGATGCATGTTTCTCTTGTGTCTTCAAGTAATGAAACAAATCCTACATTTTTGCAGAACACCCAGTACAGTATTTTTATAGAGATGTTCAATATATTGTAGTGAGTAAAATAAGTAGATCTGCTCTGCTGGATAATTAGCTCACAGTCATCACATCTTTACTCATTGAAAAAGAGTGAGTGTCTCTCATGTAGAAATTGCATTGATACTATAAAAATTTGACCCTGTTTGTTGAAATGGAGCTGTGTCTCCCCATTGTACCAGGTCCCAATTAATCCATCATGTGTGAATATACTATGTTATGCCCAGAGCAAGACACATGCTGCTATGTCCGTGTAAGATTCAAAAACAAAAACACAGAAACACAAAAAATTTCCTTTTGACAAAATACAAAATGTAATTTCATTTTTCTTTTCAGTTTTTACTTTTGTTTTTTAAATCAGGTACCATTAATACAACAGATGCTCTTCTCATCTGCATTTTGGTACAAGAAATAAAGATTACATTATAAAAATTTTAAATGTATCTTATTTTAAAAACTGAACTGACAATTTTTTAACAAGAATTTGGAGAGATCAGTCACCTATTTTTATATTCTTGAATTCAGCAGTACACAGAGGACCTCATTGCTTGAACTTTCCTTCTTTTTACACATAGATATTTTTATAAAATATTCATAAGAAATTGTTGACTATAGAACTATGGCAATTCTCTTGAGTGATCCTGGGAGTTTTTCAGTCAATGAGCTCCATGCGGCTCTGGCAGCATGAGCTATGCTTCATAAATCAGACTAAAACCATTTTATGCTGCTTTTAAAATTACTGCTATCAACAAAACCCATGAGCCTGAATTACTTAATCTATGCAGATGTTGTTAACTGCATTAATTATTTAATTCTGACAATAAAACAGCAGTTCCATTTGCGTTAATACAGAACATTCATACTGCTAATTTTTGAAAGGATATTTAACTATAGGACCACTAGATGGGAGTAGACAACTTTTTAAGCTATGTACAGCACAGTGTGAAAATGGTAGCTGCTAAACTTAGATGTAAGGTAATTCTAGGTTACTGTATTACATTTCTAACCAAAGCTCACAAAATATCTTTTGTTAACTAGAGTAGGTTACATTAAGATTGAATTGCTTTCCTCAAGAACTAAATTGATTTGTGGGAACTTTCTTCTTCATTGCTAGCATAGTCATCTCTATGATTTCATGATGAATCAACTATATAGAAACTTTCTTCTGTCTGTTTATTGACATGAAACTAATCTACCTACCAGTTAAATAACCACTAGTTCAATGAACTAAGTGGTCCTTTTGAAGTCTGAATGTATTTTTAAAAATATTCATATTAATTAAAAATTAACAAAAGGAATTTCAAAGTTTATTGTTATCTTTAGACTGCTAGTTAATTGATTAGTTCATGTACTTATGTTGAATATTAAGCTTCACCAATCAAACATGTGCATAAAGCCAGACATGTGCATAAAGCAAAATCATTTTTTTAAAAACCAGGACACAGTGAGCCATGGCAGGTCAATGAAATTATAATTGGTTCTAATTAGCACTCTTCAAGCTGTTAATTTTTTTTGTTGTTGTTAACCTGCATCTAAATCACACAGGAAGAAAGGTAAAAACTGTCTCAGGAAATAACAAAAGATGACCAAAATATATGGCTCTTTCAGTTTGAGTGAACATCTCCTTTAGATTCGGGTTTTTTTTTTTTTTTGGAGGTGGGGTGATCCCTGAAATAAAGGTTCATTTTAGAATGCAATATTTTTCCCAAGAAAAAGCATGTCATTGCAATAGCCGTGCTCTTTTTGTTGTTATTGTTATCATTTATAGCTACACAGGGAGGGAGTGAGGTCATTAACTTGAGGCAAATGTCACAATTTCTGCAGAAGCTTTAAGCTTTCTTATTTTGCTTTGTTTCAATAATCACTGGAAATCTTTCTGATTCTAGCTCCAGTTGTCTTCAGTGAGGCCCGCCACACATGTGAGATGAACAAGAAACTGATACTTTGCAATGCAAGGCAACACAAAAATTTTTAGATATCTGTATCTCTTATATATGTCAAATATAAAAATACTCTTTCAAGTGCATGGTCATACCTTATAATAAATTGAAATCTCTATGATTTTCTTCTGTGCACTGAGGTTCACCTCTGTTTTTAAAATGTGAATTTTTCAATGTCAAAACTTTGCAAAATGTCTGAATAGATATGACAATTGGAGCTGTTCTTTCAGGTTTATTTTCTCTATAATGCCAATAACGTTGTTTAGCAACCACTTTTGATTCAGGGTTTATTTTTATAATAACATATTTTACTTTATTTCTAAGTGTTTCATACTGATTTCATTACAAATTTAGTTTCTAATAAGGTCTTATTTCTTTAAGAAATTATTCATAAATTTAATCTCTCACTCTAAGTTTCTTCCATTTGATCCTTAAAGCACATTTTTCCCTTTTCAATTTCATCTCACAGTTATCATTTTGCTACGTTTATATTAAATCTGCAATATTATTTGCACAAATGTTACATTTTATTCCAGTGTTAATACTTTTTTCTCACATTAAATATTATACATTTTAATCTAAGAAAAAAGCCAAAGAAAAATGTAAAAACTGGTTCTTATGGCAATTGTGGAATTTTAAATAATACCTACAGTAACTGTTAAGTATATCTCTCATCCTATTAATTTGCAATAATATATCTGCCAAATTATGAGCAAGACAAAATAGTTCTTGTAATATAAGAAAAAAAGAAAGTTCTAAACAGATTTAAATGTGTCTGCTATTCCACTTAAGAAAGTTGAATTACATGGAACCTTTTTTAATAGTGAAATTAACATTATGATTCTTCAATATATTTTTAAAGTAAACATTTTTATTCATCCACAGGACATAAAAATGCATATGAAATCTGCTTATGCTACCAAATACATTCCATTAATAACCTCTCATTTTATGTGGCTTGAGAGCTTTAAAAGGTTGATAAGTTTATTTCAGAAAAAACAAATACAATATCATGGAACAAGTTAAAAACAAAATGCCAGTTCAAAAACACATCTGATTTGATTATCTGTTTTAAACAACCTCATTGACATATTAGCTATAGAAGGTCCTTACTTATAACTTATATACTTCAACAATAGAGGTGGGTAGTAAAAGAGTGTTATCAAATGGAGATTGCTCCTTCTTAGACTTTTTTCCCCCACTAAAATGCAAACAATTATTTTTCTTATGATGTTACAGTTGCATAACTTTCCAATTTTAACATTTTTGATTAACGCTTTAAAGTACTGAATTACTTAAACATTAGTAAGAATTGAATTTTACATTTTCCTAATACATTTGAAAAATTTTGTTGAAAGAAATTTTGTCAAAGATCTGTATAAATGGACATAATGAACTATATTGTGAATTACAATTTATTTTCTCATCATGCTTAGGATCTTAAATGGTGCTAAAATTTTCATTTGTTTATAGTAGCTTGTTTTGGGTACATATTCAGTGTTCTATTAATATACTTTTCAGTTAACTGATTTTTACTATTATTTCTTAATTTCAAATATCAATGAGGCAAATATATATATTTTAACATAATTGATTATTTAGAGGATATATATTTTAATTTCTATAAAGTCTTTCACCTTTTTGCATTTATATAAAAATTGAGATGTCTTAATAGGAAACCCTCTATCTCTATCTATGTGTTCTAATTCATTGCCTCATAGCCAATCATAAAATCTGCAGAAAGTACCAAATTGAACTTGCTGGGGACAATTGAGTCAGGACTCACAGGATTTGATTCTGGTTTTTGTTGTTTTCAAAATTTTCTGTTTGAAAAAATTACTTGTCCTGGAGAGATCAAGTAATCTTCATTTTAAATATGTAAAATGATAATGAAGCCAGGTGATATGAGTATGTGCAAAAAAAAAAAAAGGTAAAATAGAAACTAGGTATGAAAGCTTGCTAAGTTTTTGCTTATATTTTGCTTATATTTTGTTTTCTTGCCTTAAACTTAAATGTGTTATTGCTTGGGAAGCCACATAATCTGAGTACCTTAGTTTCTGTATCTACCAAATGAAGAGAGCATCACTTGCCCGTTCTCTGCCACTATTTTATTTCTTTTTTTAAATCTCAGAAACATTAGAAAAATTAATGAAATCAGTTTTGCAAAAGCACATCCAGCCCTGGGGCAGAAAATTTTTTGAGAAAATATAGCATGATGATATCAAAGAAAATGTGTAACAAAAAAACACTACAGGTATGTGTATGAGGTGAACAGAACAACCATGTGCATGTAAAGAAAGCAGTGGCTTAGGGCATCTGACTTTTCTGCATGAAACCTGGAGCTATGGAGGGTCCTTTCATGATTGTTGGTTGATGCTGTCTAAGGATGATACAACTTCAATAACTAAAATATCTTCATTGCTATAGATATTTTTGACCAAAGCTTAAAATGAACTTATTTATTTCCAGTTAAATTATAAGCGAAATTGTATGTTTTGAAAAGGTAGAATATACATTGTCTTCTGATTTTGCTGTTGGTGATGGTGATAACAGATTTTATACATTTTTTGCCTTTTCTGTTTGATTATAGGTGTATAAATATATACATATATAATTTAAGCATAAATTATATAATTTAAATATAAATATAACATATATATGTATAAACTTAAGAAAGTGCATATATCTAAAAACTGACCTACTAGGTTTCCTATCTATGCATTTTCAAACAGGAAGTTTTTATAAAATTTGATTTTTCAAAATGAAGTAAATGAAATGCAAGGCGGCTATATTTATTGAAAACAACACTCTCAACTAATATAAAACTCAAATATGCCTAGCCATGAAAAATATTGCATAAGGAAAAGACAAATATTGATCTCACTAGCCATTTTAGTTTATCCGGTCAAAATACAATCTCAAGCCCTATTCTGTTAAACAAACAATAAGTAGTGAAAGAGATTGTCCCTTTAAAATATACTACTAATTTTTCATAGCTCCATAATTTAAACAAGTAAACACATATTATGTACTGTATTACATTTTATAGTCACATTAAGCATATATCACTTACAGAAAAATCTAAATCAAATTACACGGAGTTTAGTGTGAATAAGAACATAGAGTATGTTGCAAAAGTCAGAGCGATCTAAGGAAGAATAAAGATGTGGCTTCAGCATTTCCAGAGATGAGAACAAGCCTTTCCAAACAAGCTTATTTGATTTGGGAATTTTCCAAGCTTGCTTAACATGAGCTACGTTTTAATTCCAGAATTATCAGCCAAAGGGAATGGTTTTATAGTCAATACATAAGGTTTGAAATATTTGGACTTCCTGCAACTACAGGTTCAAATCCCAGTTGTGCTCCATTCTTTGGTGGTGACTGAGTTAAGTACCATGCACGTGTATATACATGTGTGAAGGGATTTTTTACAGATGAGGCCTCCAAAATGAGAGCAATAGTTGCACTGCGTGAAGATCCCAATGCAATTTTCCTAAGAACAGAGTGTGTGGCTCATGAATGACTGCAGCTTCTGGGAATCTTGCCAAAAACCTAGGGCAACCGAGAGTGTGGCTTTGCTCTAAAGGAGATTAAACTTCCTATTTAAAAGCTCCCTATACTCCACCATTGTGAGGGTTACACTCATTACCTTTACCATGTTAGATGGTGAGTTAATACACATGACCAAATGCAATATCTTAATTCTTCTCTCTCTCTCTGTTTGACAGAGTTGGTAGACTTGCCACCACACACAGCATTCAAGGTTATTGATTTTCAACAGTGCACACAAAAGGCTATTGCAAAGGAAATAGTGTGTGCACTGGATGGATAATCATGTAAAAGGCAAAAAGTGACCCACAGAAGTTAGTTCAGTAAGAATATAAAAATAAATACTTTCTAAAGCTAAGACAATGAGATTAAATTTCCCTGTGAACCATTTAGTTTTGTGTTTTCTAACTAAGGCCTGTGGCCTATCCATATCACTATTCGTAGCAAGGATTAGGTAAGATAATATGAATAAATCAACATTTGATACTTTTCTTTAGCTTATCTTCTATTGTGCATTGTTTAATAAAATTTTATTTATATATTTATGAGGAATTAGACCAACATAAAATAGCTGTTATATCAACAAAAATACCTCTTTCTAGCTTATCTCCTACTGAGTATCAATCAATATAACCTGTATATGTATGTATATACATCTGTGTAAATATATATGTACATATATAATGGCCCTTATATATATGTTTAGGGGGAGAAATTTGTTTCATTAAAAATTTCACAATTTAATAAACAAATTGAATTGTGAAATTCACAATTAATTTATTTTATAATGTTTAACGTCTAATATTTATGACATTATTCAGTTGTGGAGCACATGAGATGGGGCATAATGAGGAACAAATAATGTTTTTGCCGCTGTTGGTGTTTTCCTAATAACATTTTTATTTTTTAAAGAAATCAATCTTATAATTTAATCACTGTGTGATGTTGCGTATGTTTAACATGGAATAAATATGTTATAGGCTTCCAACATCATTTTTTCCTATTTTTTAATGAAATTCATTAAATTCTTCACCTGAGAAATAATGCAATGACTTCTCAACTCAGAATCCCTATAAAGATCGATTGACATCATGGATGTAAATATTCTCTGAAAAATATAAAGCATCAAGAAAGTATAAGGGGTTTTTTTCCTAATCTTGGCACTTGTGTAAAAATTAATAGTTATTGAAGCAGCCAAAAGAAAGAAGAAAACAAAGTAAGAATAAGGTATTCATTGTACAAGTATTCCAAATGAATCATTAAATGGTAAAATAAATCATGGTAAATATAGTTAGACTACATTTAACTTTAGAGGTCTTACTAACAATTAGTGACATAATTTGATTTTCTAGCATGCCTGCTTTATAATTTTTAAAACTCTGTTCTTAAACATAGAATATTAGGAAAAATTAGGGTATTTTTATATCCTCATTTTTTAAAAACATTGATTTTATGTAGTAGTAAGATCAAAATCTCTGAATGCAGCATCAGGGTTTCAGTTTTTGTTTTGCCATTTGATTTACATGCAAAAGGTTTGAAGATATAATTATTCACAGATGGCATAATTATCTATGTATAAAAATAAAAATATACAAATAAATTGATTTCTAATAAGAAATTTTACTGAATTGGTTGTATTAGAAAGACATTAAAGCTCAGTTGCATTTCTTTATATGAGCAACAACCAAAAAAGCTTGTTAGAAAAAGTAATTTTAAGAGGATGCCATTTATAGCTACCTCAGAAATAAAGTACCTAGAAAAGTACTAGCATGCTATCTCTGATGGAAACTAAAATGCTTCATTGGAAGCATTAAAGAAGATGTAAATAAATGGTTGTATGTACCAGGTTCATAGATGGGAAGGTTCTATTACCTGTAAATGTCAGTGCTCCCCAAACTGATTTATAGATTTGATAAACTTAACATCAAAATCCCTATAGTTCATTTTATGGAGCTTGTCGAGGTGATTCTAAAGTTTATACCAAAGAGTAAGTGCCAGAATTTTCTAAGACATTCCTGTGAAGAACAGGAAAAGGGAGTTGCCTCATCAGCTATCATAAAGTATTATGGACCCATGATAAATAAGACAATGGTATTAGTCTATGAACTAAGAAAACATCAAGAAGAATAAAAAGCCCAGAAACAATCCACACTATGTAGATTTTCGATTTATCACAAAATAGGATTTGTGGTTCTGCGGGAATTGATGTATTTTTAAATAAAATATGTTGGTATGATTAATTTTCTGTATGGGTATAAGTGAAGATGGACCCCTATCTTGTCCTATATGCAAAAATTATTCCAGGTGTATTAAAAACTTTAATATTAAAGGAAAAACAATAAAGCTTTTAGAAGTCAGTAGAGATGAATATCTGTGTGACCTCAGAAGACATTAATTTCTTAAGAATCAAATAGCAAAAGTAAAACAGAGATCAATTTGACAATGCTAATATTTAAAATTTTATTTGCTCAAAATATCATGTAGACAATAAAACAAGTTAGAAACAGAAAGAATATTTGCAACACATAGGGTTGACCAAAAAATTATGAATAAAAGAAAAATGACTATTCAAAAGGGAAATGGTCAAAAGTCCTTAATAAGCACATGAAAAGTGACTCATCAACATGCAGATATTCTAAAACTATTAATAAGCAGGAAAATACAATTTAAGACCAATAAGATACACTTTTCACTCAACAGTTTGGCAGAAAAGTTTTTAATAAAACTTTGACAATAAGAAGTCAAGATAAAAGTATGGATGAACTGGAATGTTGTTATACTATTGATGAATTTAAATTAGTAAAAGCACTTTTGAAGAAAAAAGTTGCCATGATCCAGTAAAGTTGAAGAAAAACATATTGACATCCACAAAATACTTTCCTTGGTATTCAATCTAGAGAAAGATGTGTACCTGTAAACGTGGATCAGAATGACCTTGGCAGCACTATTTATCTTAACCAAAAAAAAAGAAACAAATCAATTGTCTATGAATAGTAGCATGTGTAAATAAATTATGATATATAAAGGAATCCTATATGTTAGTAAAAATGAACAAATGACAGGTATGAACAAAACATGGTTGAATTTCAGGAACAACATGTAATGCACAAAAAACAAAGTGCAGAGAAACATATAGAATTGATTCAATTTATATAAAGTTAAAAATATGAAAAACTAAATAATGTATTATTAAGGGTAAAAATAATTTTAGTACAATAATAAATCAAAGCAAGGGAACTATAAATATGAAATTCAGGAAAGAAGTTACCTTCCTGAAGATAACAAGATGGGATGGAAGAAAGTCATGCAAAGGGTTTCAAATTAAAATAAATATTTTATTTAAGGAGGATGGTTGGTAATAGATCTTCATAGTATTACAGACTATATGTTTAATATATAATATGTGAATGTAAATATTTTTTCATCTATGAGTATTTAATAAATGTCTTTTATGCCCCAGAAAGAAAGAAAAGCCTTACCAAATAATCATATGATATTTTATTTTTTACTGAAAACATTTTAATCAAGGTGTCATAATTCTAGTCAGATCAGATCATTTGTACTGGGGTAACATTTTGGGTACATTCTAGGCTTCTTTTCTGACATGTGAATGGAAACTGTGACATTGGACAGTACTGATACATGATAAGAGGAAGCTGTCCTGATATATCCATGGTAGTCATAGTTGGGATGTTCTTGAAGACAGCCTCTATTACATTATACAGTGTACCCTCAGGACCAATGAAAGAAATTTTTCTTAGCACTTAGTTAAAAAAAAGAGACAGAAAAAAAATCAACTGTTGAATAAATGTCTCATGAATTAATGTGACCTCGAAACCTTTTCTGACAATTGTATAATTTAGCTCTCAATCTTTTCCTTATTGCTTCTGGCTTTAATACCTCACAGAGCATATGTTGTGAGCTATCTTTGGTCAATATATTTACTCCCCATTCCACATTATTTTCCAGCATTTATTTTATCTTTATTTCTAGAACTTCATATACTTTACTTTTGTTCTGTATTGAACATGTATGTGTATAGGCTGTTGCACATTCTTTTTTGAATGAATCAAGGTACAAATAACTGTTTCTAAAATTTATTGAACAATATTTTAAATATTGTGATTTGATCTTTTGTCACTGAAAAATTAAAATCTGAATTTTTGAAAATATTCCTCTGCATTCATGATATTAGCAAAATTATACCAACTTTAAATATTAAGCTGTCAGAATATGTATAAAATCTGTAAGAGGTTTATACAAATCATATGTTAAAAAGCTCTCTACAGATATGTACTATGTATATGTTTGCTTTTTCAACAGTTCTTAAAGAGAGAAATAGCAAGAAGCCCTATTTGAAATAAAAAGAATGTTAACAGAAAGCATATAGTCTTGTTCATTATGGGAAATAAGAGAAAAAAATAAAAATACTTAGAGCTCTTTAGATGAAAAAATTTTTCTTTAATTTGGGATATAGATATCCCTTGACATTTTAAAAACAGAATTGAGAGCTGTTTACTCAGACTTACTCAGAATTCAGACTGGAGTCTTAAATCACATTTTAAAAAGTCAAACAAATTTCTCACAACCATTTTTGAAACTGACTCAATGACTTAAGCCATACAAATGCATCAACATGTTTGTGCAGGGAGGCATAGCCAACTTTGTGGTGTTTGGCATCATGCAGATGGTGGCTTTCAGCATGAGCCTTTGCTTTCTCACAGCAGTGATCAGGGAAGTGTATACATTCCTCCTGGCTCAGTTCTGAAATGAGCTATCTGAAAAAGACCCCAATATCCATTCTTGTGGTAAAGAAAACTAGCACTGAACTTTACGTACAACTACATAACTTAACAGACCATTACCACTGCGCAAATTACATGCCATTGCAAAGCCCCACCATCTGTTAGAATCAATGCCGTGATTGGGTCTTAGCGTCAGTACTCTGTGCATTTTCATAGTGCACTGGAGAAATGGCTTTTGTGTGGTATTTTCAATGCTGCGGTTCTCTGTCTCTTTTCTGTCTCTCGGTCTCTATCTCTCTGTCTTTTCTTTCCTTTCTTTTTGTTTTTTTTCCTTTTTCCTCATTTT
This sequence comes from Daubentonia madagascariensis, assembly GCA_023783475.1. Classification (NCBI taxonomy): domain Eukaryota; kingdom Metazoa; phylum Chordata; class Mammalia; order Primates; family Daubentoniidae; genus Daubentonia; species Daubentonia madagascariensis. Next base: position 41,099,560 of record JAKFHU010002080.1, on the reverse strand, counting down.
ATTTAATTTCTTTTCTACTGGTGATTCCCCCTGTTATAATTCACTGTGTTTATAATTAGCATGTTCTCCCTTATTCCAAAAGCTGTTTTCAAGCATTTTTTATGCATACTAAGTGATATCAACCGATGATTGGTATGTTCTAGCTATCTTTTTCGGCCATAAGGATTTTCTTAATCCAGTCACATTATTTTAATCTTTGCCCATGTTTTTAATATCTGTGTTCCAGATACTTCACAAAATAAGTCAATTTAATTAAATCGTATTGAAATATTAATAATACAATAGATTCAACACTGACCCTTATCAGATGGCCCTAAAAGCTTTAGAAATATGCACAGTGCTTTCAGTCTGAAACTTTCTAGCCCAAATGATCTCAAGCTTAACCTACTTATGTGCGCTTTCACCTTTCTCTGGAGTCATTATGTCAATCAGACAGTTGCTGGGTTTATATATAGTATGTTTACTCATTCTTTCAGGCCCACTAATGAAGTTTAGCTATGTTTCTCTGTGGGTGCATTGTTGGGTTCCATTCTTTTTTTATTCATTCATTACTTATTTATTTAAAATGTATTAGATCTTAGACAATCTTCTAAGCTTCCTGAATGTATTAGTGGAAAAAAATTCTGACTTCACTGAGTTTACATTTTAAACTATAAGCATTTACATGCACTAACCCATTTAATTCTCAAATCAACTCTGGGAGTCAGATACTATTATCCACATTTATTTATCTGATAACTGTTGCTTGCCTTTTATATGTCACACACATTCACTGACCTTATTTCACTGACAGCACAGTGGGAGAGATACATATTGAATGAAAGTCATAAGAATAAATGTAGAATGTTTGCGGGATTTAGCTTAGATAGGGAAAGTTTACTTGAAGAAGTTATGATTGAGATGAAAACTGAATAAATAATAAGAGTTAAGCAGACAAGAAGAGATTATGCTAAGCATTCCAAGGGTGTTACTGTGTGTTGAGAATCTATTCCTCAGGTATTGACTCCAGAAAAAAGTACACCATTTCATGGTCAGTAAGTATTACATATTTTTTTTCAAAATGAAGCAGAATGAAAGTGTTGTTTAATATGAAGTCTTGCTTAGTTAATAAATGATGCAGAGTATGGATAACTTGGAAGCATATTTATTGTTACAAGAAAATATTTGGTTTGGGCACATGTGAACAACCCAAGCATTTGTTTCAGTTGAAAACATTTGTTTCAGCAGAATATTTGGCTTTCATATTTGTATGTGAATTTCCAAATTGGTTTCCAATTGTAACAAAGTAAACATTTGGTTGGTGGCAGTTAGAATAGCCAAATGCTTCTACGCATGTTTATAGAGTCCTGGGGACTCTCCTGAGGTTTAGGGCCTCTTAATATGTTTGTGCTTGTTGTCTGATTAATTATTTGTCAGGTAGCTGTGAATGAGAATTACTGAAACTTTCATTTGAACAAAAATTAAAATTTACAAAAACTTACCAAAAGTCAAAAAAGCCTCAACTGTCCTAAAAAAGATATTTATGCTTTCCTCAGATTCTTAAACTTTTAAGAAACAGAATACATAGGGTAGAAAATAATTATGTTAAATTATTTCTGTATTTATTTACCATTCACAAAGGTGTTTTTTAAAGATTCCATAAACCTAGACCTTAGAGACCTCTATGGAAAACTGTATGGAGATTCATCAGAGAAATAAGTGTAGACTTACCATTTGACTCAGCAATCCCACTACTGGGTTTCTACTCAAAGGAAAGTAAGTGATTTTATCAAAAAGACACCTGCACTTGTATGTTTACTTCAGCATAATTCACAATTGCAAAGATGTGGAATCCACCTACATGCTCATCAACTGATAAGCAGATAAAGAAAATGTGGCATACATATACCATGGAGTACTATTTAGCCATAAAAACGAGTGAAATAATGTCTTTTGCAGCAACTTGGATGGAACTGGAGGCCCTTATCCTAAGTGAAGTATCTCATGAGTGGAAAAACAAACAGCACATGTACTCACTAATAATTGGGAGCTAAACGATGGGCACACAGGGGCACAAAGAGATGTAAAGGTCATTGGAAACCAAGAAGCGGGGTGGGTGGGGCTTGGGGGATAAAAGCTTATCTGTTACGTATGATGAACTCAGGTGATGGGCACACTAAAAGCCCTGAAATAAGCACCATAGAAGGTATCCATGTAACAAAAACATTTGTACCCCCTTAATATTTTGAAATAAAATAAAAAATAATTGAGTATGGCAAAACTGGGGTTAAACATTTGTTGAGGTTAATAGTATAATAGAACAGCTGTGTCTAAAGCCTCCTCATTTCTACTGATGTTTATTAAGACAAGGAACTCAAGTTTTCATCTAACTGAAGAGAAATCTATGGTAAAATATTGAGAAATTGTGAAATATTTCAGGTTGTACTTCAAATCTGTTCTCCCATTTTTGCCTTTGTGTGTGAATGCCCAGCTATCCACTACATCTCCCAGCCTCCTTTGTGGCTGGATGTGGCCATATGATTAAGTTATCACAAAAAGGACATGAATGGAAGAGATAAAACTTCCACCTGATCAGTTTTACAAAATTTCTTGTCTTATTCTGAACTTTCTATCTCTCATTTCCCCAACCTGTAAGCTGGAACATGATTGTAACACTAACCCAATATCAACCATGAAGCCACAAACAATGCCATAGGCCTTAGGGTGACAGTATAGTGGATTATTTCCTGAGAGAGAAGTTACCTCTTTTAGTAAAGCTATTGTATTTTGGGGTCTCTTTATTACAACAATCTAGCACTTACATTAACTGTTACAATGAATGTCATACCAACTAGGATACCTAGTTGGTAATTTTGGAATGATGGGAATTGTTATATAGATAATAAAGATTTTTTCTTCAGTTTAAAATGTAATATCTGAAAGTATAAAAATGTCACTTATGTCAATCCTTGCTGTTTAAGTAACTATATTAAATGTCAGTATGTGTGTGTGTGTATGTATGGCTTAATACCCAAGATTTCCTACTTAGTGTAAAACTTTTACATTTTAACATAACTCAAATGAAAATAACATTGCCAAATATTATTATGTCATGACATACATTCCATTTTTTTGCCAGAATATGAAAATAAAATAAAATACCATATAAAATTTAATCATGGAAACTTATTAAAACAAAATCAATAAAGAAATCAACATTTTATTTTAAATAGAAGTTGGAATTTGACAGATCTTATCCTCAAGTATAACTTGCTTTCTACCCCAAGGAGCATAAAGTGAAAATAAAAATGCACCAAAAAATGAAATCTTTTGTGTAGGAAATACCACAAATTATACAGAATGTTTACAAATGAGCAGACCAAGGCAACCCAATTGTAAAGAGCTAATATATCCTGAAAGCTAAATAATAAAAATTTTTAAAATACTTGATAAAAACATATATTTTAAACCACTTCCATATCATAGACTATACCAGGATGTATTAATAGTTCTGATGCATTTTAATTTTTTCATAGATATATGCAACAGAGATAATATTAATTATATAAATCAATGTAAAAATAACAAAATTTAGATTATACAATATCCACATTAATGAATATACCTAAAATTGAACAAAGATGGATACTAGAACTTAGTGCTTTATTTTTAAAAAGTGAATACTTTTGCTTAGTTCAGTAATTATAATAATAAAAATAATAATACCAGCCCACTTGTTTTTTACTTTAATAGTTGCTTTTACATTATCATATCACTTGATCTTAACAATGGCAGGCATTCTGTCTTCTTCATAATTGTTCACCAAAAAAATGAGCATTCAATAATGTTTTTAAAATATTATAAACAACTTTGTGAATTCTGTTACTGGGACAAAAGAGCTTAAATTCATTTTTCCTTCTTTTACTCTTCTAGAAATGAATGAATATACTGGAAATAATTCTTCAGCCATAAAAGGCTCTGAAAGGTAGAAAGAAGCTGGGAGAGTGGGTAGGAACCCCAGGACATTAAGAACAATACCCAGCGAGTTCTCTGGCTTTCCTTTGTCATCTACTGTATACCATATATCATGGATGAGTGCTACAGAAAACTCCCACCCATAAATGCTTATAGTCACAGAAAAACAACAAAACAAAACAAAAACAAGAAAATAAAACAAAGCAAAATACACACACACAAAACCTTAACAAAAGATGAGAAAATCCTGGTATCTCTGGCCAAGAAACCAGGAAAAAGGTAAGGCAATAGGAACTTAAGCTGCAGTGGCCAGATCTGCTCACCATTCCTGACTTTACATACACAAAAGTGGGGCTTATCTCTCAGCAACAGCAACAGTAGCAACAGCAGAATCTCAGTGGGGCAGCCTATACTCTGCCCTAGGGCTCCTAGCAGTAGCAATCCAATGTGCCTGGCAGTCCCATCCAAACCATGTCCCCCACGTGTGTTAGCAGCAGATGGACCTCTCCACTTGCACTCAAAGTCCCAAGTGGCCTGGTGTCTCATCATCTTCTGCCCAACAGTGGAGAGTCATGCTCCTGGCCCTCTGCCCCAGTGGCAGAAGTAGATCTGGGCCAGGCATTTTTTGGCCCTCTATCCAGTGGTTGAAGGTAGTATGGGTAGGCACCTCCCTCCCCATGGTGCCGCCACCAGAGATATAATGGGAAGTCCAATGGCACTGGGTGAAATATTCTTCATTCTGTGGGTTTAGAATTTCCTATCTAAGAGACCTGGGGCTTAGGGAAGCAACTTCCAACTCTGCCATTAGCACCATCAAGGGACCAGCCAGAAATCAGAAGAATAAGAACAGACAATACAGAATTGACATTGTGAGAGTTTGGAAATTATCATTGGAATTACAGCCCACAAAAATATACCAGAACATATACAGTAAACATAAACAGGCAACTGCATGCTAAAATAGAAGATTTAAATAGGATCAAGAGTCTCCTAAATAAGATCTAAAATGTCCAGTATGTAGTCAAAAATTACTCATCATACTAAGAACCAGGAAAATCAAAACTTGAATGAAAAGAATGCAATCAACTGTTACCAACATGGAGATAACTGAGATACTAGAATTATCTGCCAGAGATTTCAAAGCAGTTATCATAAACATGTTTTAACAATCAATTACAAATTGTCTTGAACTGAAAGAAAAAATTAAAATATCATGAAAGAAATAAAAGTTATACAATAGAACCAAAAAGAAATTATAAAACTGAGAAATGCAGTAACCAAAAACAAACAAACAAAAAAAACCTTGCATGATGGGCTCAGTAATAGATTGGAGATGATAGAAGATAGAATTACTGAACTTGAGAAGAGATCAATAGAATTTACTCAGTCTGAACCACAAAATCTAGACTGAAAAAAACTGAAGATTGATTCAGTGACCTGTGAAACAAAACAAAATATCAAACATTTGTATTATTGGACACCCAGAAGAAAAGGAGAAGGAAAATGGACATAAAAAGTTTCAAAGAAATAATCACTGAGAACTTCCCAAATTTGGTGAAAAACATAAATTTATAGATTCAAGAAGCTGAGTGAATCCCATATGGAGTAAACCCAAAGAAATCCACTCCATGAGACATAAGTGAACTTCTGAAAATGAAAGACGAAGAAAAATATCTTAAAGGCAACCAAAGAGTAAGGATGCACTTACAGTGGAAAACTAGTTCAAATGAGAGTGGATTTCCCATTTGACCATGAAGGCCAGAAGAAAGGGGAAAAATACTTTTTAAGAGCTGAAACACACACACACATGCACACCCCCCCCAGAACTGTCATTGACAAATTCCATATCTGGGAAAACTGTCCTTCAGGAACGAAGGGGAAATGAAGATATTCTCAGACAAAGAAACTTTAAGAGAATTTGATACAAGAAACTTACCCTTAAAGAATGGCTAGGGGAGATATCCAATTAGAAAAAACATAACAGAAGTTTTGGAATTTCATAAATTAAAAAAAACCAGAATAGGTAAAAATAGGGAAAATATAATAGATGTTTTTTCTCCTCATGAGTTTTAAAAAGCATATTAAGTGGCTGAAGCAAAAATTACTTTGTGTTTAATGTGTGTGGAGAAAAAAAATAATTGGGACCCTTAAATTTTAAAAATGGAAAAAAACATTTAAATAGAGCTAAGGTCTCAGTGCTTCATTTGAAGTGGCAAAACATCAACAGCTGTTAGTTGTGATAAGTTCTGTATGTATTTTGTATTTCATAGAACAACCATTAAGATAGCTATACAAAGTGATATATTAAAAAACACTATAAAAAAGATGGAATTCTACAAAATGTTCATGTAATCCAGAGGAAGGGAAAAATTGAAAAAGTGAGAAATGAGAAATCGAGGAAATAGAAAGCAAATAAAATCACAGATTTATACATAACCACAACAATAATTACCTTAAAGGCAAATGATGAAAATACACTGATTAAAAGACAGAGATTGGCAGAATAGATTTAAAAGAAAATCCATGATTTAACTATATGCTATCTTCAACCAGTCGACACAAGGCCATAGATGGGTTGAAACTAAAAGAATGAGAGAAGGTAAATGATATTCACATTAATTTTTTTTAAAAAATGACAAATTAAGATTGCCTATATTAATATCAGATAAAACAGGCTTTGGATAAAAGAAAATTGCTAGAGATAAAAATAAGACATTATATAATGGTAACAGGATAAATCCAGTAAGAAGTTGTTATGGACTGAATTGTGTTCCCCAAATTTATAAATTGAAGCCCTACACCCAGTGTGACTGCATTTGGAGATAGGGCCTTTAAAAAGGTAATTAAGATGAAATGATATCAGAAAGATGGGGTCCTAATTCAATGTAATTGAAATACATATAAAAAGAGGAAGTGATACCAGAGATGTGCATGCACAGAGAAATGGTGATGTGGGCATAGCAAGAGCTGGCTCTCTGCAAGCCAAGAAAAGATGCCTTCCAAACTTGCCAACATCTTGATCTTGTACTTCTAGCTTTCATAACTGTGAGAAAATGAATTTCTGCTGTTTCAGCCACCTGGCTTGTGGCATTTTGTTATGGAAGCCATAGCAAACAAATGCAGAAGTCATAGTCCTAAAAACAAATAGGGTTAAAAGGAGAAATAGACAAATCCACAACTGTAGTTGGAAACTTCAATGTTCCACTCTTAGTAATTAATAGAATTAATAAACAGAAAATTTGCAAAGATATAGAAGAACTGAACAACATAAACCAATAGGATCTAATTGGCATATATAGAACTCTTTAATGAACAAAAGTAGAATGTATATTTACTTTAAGTTCCCATAGAACATTCACCAATAGAGACCATATCTTGTGTCATAAAACAGAAAATAAGTGAAAGAAATTTGAAATTCTATGGAGTATGTTTTCCAACCATAATGAAATCAAACTAGAATTTGGTAACCAATATGCAAGAAAATCTTAAAACATTTAGAAATTAAACAACACATTTCTAAATAATGTGTGAGCCAAAGGATTCTCAAAGGAAATAAAAAAATACTTGAAATCAAATGAAAATAATAATACAATGTATCAAAATATGTCAGATTCACCTAAAGCAGTGCTGAGAGAAAAATTTATGGCATTATGTGTTTACATCAGAAAGAAGAAAGATTTCAAATCAATAATCTAAGTTCCTATCTTAAGAAATTAGAGAAAGAAGAGCAAAATAAACATAAAACAAGCAGAAGGAAGACATAGTTAAGAAAATAAGAGCAAAATTAATAACATTAAAAGTATGGAAACAAAAAGGAAAATCATTGAAATCCAAAGCTGATTATTAAAAATAGTAATAAAATTAATAAACCACTTACAAGACTGACAAAAAGAAAAAAAGATGCAATTGCTATTATCAGAAATTAAAGAAGGATATTACTATAGATTCTGAAGTTATTGAAAAGATAATAAGAGAATCCTATAAGCAACCTTGCTGTTAAACTTGACAACTGAGAAGTGATTCTTCAAACACTGAAAAGTACAAAAACTTGACCAAAATAAAATGATAACAGTACTAAAATAATTTTTAAAAATTGAATTTCTAATTAAAATGTTCCTCAGAAAGAAATCTCTAGGTTCAGATGGCTTCACTATTGAATTTTAATAAACATTTAAATAATTGTAACCAACATGACACAATCTTCTCCAGAAAACAAGAGAAAAGAATACTTTCCAACTCATTTCAAGAGAAAGAATCATTTTGGTACCCAAACTAGACAAAGACACAATAAAGAAAAAAGCAAGCAAACAAGAAAGAAAGGAAAAACTGGAGGAACGAAGGAAGGAAGGAAAAATAAAGAAGCAAAGAAAACTACGGACTAATACCGCTCATGGACTTAGACACAAAAATTCTTAACAAAATATTAGCCAGTCAAATTCAGTAAAGTACAAAAATAATCCTACATAATGACCAAGAATTCTACACTATTCTACAGTGGGATTTTTTATCAACACATGAAGAATTATTTTAGCATTTGAAAAAATCAATGTAATCCATCATATCAGTAGGTTAAAGAAGAAAAAGCATACAATTATATTAATTGATACAGAAAAGGCTATTTTTTTTCAATAGATTTAAGGGCTACACATATTTTCTTTGTTACATGGATGAATTAGACAATGCTGAAGTTAGGGCCTTTAGTGTACCCATCATCAGAATAGTGTACATTTTACCAAATAAGTAATTTTATTTTGTCCCTCACCTCCTCCCACCCTTCCCTCTTCTTAGTTTCCAATGCCCATTATACCACTTTATGACCATATATACCCATTGTTTAGCTCCCACTTAAAAGTGAGAACCTGTACTATTTGTTTTTCAAATCCTGAGTTACTTCACTTAGGATAATAGTCTCCAGTTCCATTCAAGTTGCTGCAAAAGACATATTTCTTTCCTTTTTATGGCTGAGTAGTATTCCATTGTACGTGTGTGTGTGTGTTGTGTGTGTGTCTGTATGTGTGTGTATATATATATATATATATTTTTTCTTTATCCAGTATAAGTTGATGGACACTTAGGTTGATTCCATATTCTTGCAATTGTGAATTGTGCTGCAATAAACATACAAGCACAGGTGTCTTTTTGATAAAATCACTTATTTTCCTTTGGGTAGATACTCAGTAGTGGGATTGCTGGATTGAATGGTAGGTCTGCTTTCAGTTCTTTGAAGAATCTCCACACCATTTTCCATAGTGGTTGTACTAGTTTATATTCCCACCAATAGAGTATAAGTGTTCTCTTTGCACTGCATCTGTGCCAACATCTATTGTTTTGACTTATTAGTAATGACCATTCTGACAGGGCCAAGTTGGTATCTCATTGTAGTTTTAATTTGCATTTCTCTGATAATTAGTGATGTTGAGAATTCTTTATATGTTTCTTGGCCATTTGTATATCTTCTTTTGAAAAAAAATCTGTTCAGATGTTTTGCCTACTTTTTGATAGAACTATTTGTTTCATTCTTGCTGATTTGTTTGAGTTCTTTGCAGATTCTGGACATTAGCCCTTTGTTGGATGTATAGTTTGTGAATATTTGCTCCCATTTTGTATGTTATCTCTTTAGTCTATTGATTATTTCTTTTTCTGTACAGAAACTTGTTAATTTAATTAAACTCTGTTTACCTATTTTTGTGTCACTATATTTGCTTTTGTGGTCTCAGTCATAAATACTTTGCCTAGGCCAATGTGCAGAAGAGTTTTTCCTAAGTTTTCTTCTAGAATTTTTATGGTTTCAGGTCTTATGTTGTTAGCACATCTTGTGTTAATTTTTGTATATTTATATTTTGTATAGGAATCCAGTTTCTTTCTTCTGCATGTGCCTATCCATTTTTCCCAACACCATTTATCAAATAGGTGTCCTTTCACCAGTGTATGTTTTTTGTCTGCTATTTCAAAAATAAGTTGGTTGTGGCTATATGGTTTTATTTCTGGGTTTTCTAATCTGTCCCATTGATATATGTGTCTATATTTATACCAGAACCATGCTGTTTGGGCTGCTATAGCCTTGTAGTATAATTTGAAGTCAGATAATGTGATACATAAAGATTTTTTATTTTTGGATAGAATTGCTTTGGCTATTTAGGCTCTATTATGATTCCACATGAAATTTAGTATTGTTTTTCTAGACCTGTGAAAAATGACATTGGTATTTTGGTGGGAATTGCATTGAATCTGTAAATCACTTTCCAATCCATGAGTATGGGATGTTTTTCCATTTACTTGTGTCATCTATCTTTCATGAGTGTTTTGTCCTTGTAAAGATCTTTCACTTCTTTGGTTAAGTATATTCCAAAGTATTTTATTTTCTTTGCAGCTATTATAAATGGTATTGAATTCTTGATTTGACACTCAGCTTGACTGTGATTAGTGTATAGAAATGCTACTGATTTGTGTACATTAGTTTTTGTTACATAAGACCTTAATGAATTTATTTCTCAATTCTAGAATCTTTTGGAGGAGTATTTAGGGTTTTCTAAATATAAGATCATATCATCAGCAAACAGGGATATTTAAACCTCCTCTTTTCCAATTTGGTTGCCCTTTATTTCTTTCTCTTGCCTGATTGCTCAACTAGGACTTCCAGTACTATTGTGAACAGAAGTGACAGTGGACAACCTTGTCTTATTCCAGCACACAGGGGGGATGCTTTCATCTTTTCCTCATTCACTATGATGTTGGCTTTCATAATTTTGAAGTATGTTCCTTCAGTGCCTAGTTTGTTGAGGGATTTTATCAAAAGTGGTGCAGGACTTTGTCAAATGCTTTCCCTGCATCTCTTGAGATGATCATATGGTCTTTGTTTTTAACTCTGTTTATGTGGTGAGTCACATTTATTGATTTGCATATGTTGAACCATCCTTGCATCCTTGGGATGAAACCCACTGGGTCATGGTAAATTATCTTTTTGTTGTGCCATTGCATTCGGTTTGCTAGTATTTTGTTGAGGATTTTTGCATCTATCTGCATGAGGGATGTTGGTCTCTAGTTTATTTTGTTGTTGCTGTTGTCTTTTCCTGACTTTAATATCAGAGTGATTGGCTTCATATAATGAGATAGAAAGGAATCCCTCCATCTTGATGTTATGGGACAGTTTCTGTATGTTAGTTCTTTGTAGGTCTGGTAGAATTCAGCTGTGAATCCATCTGGTCTGGGGCTTTTTTACTGGGAGATTTTTTATGCTATTTCAATCTCATTATTCATTATTGGCTTGTTCAGGATTTCTATTTCATCCTGCGGAGGTTGTGTATTTCCACAAATTTAAGCATTTCCTCTAGATTTTCTAATTTGTGTGCATAGAGGTTTTCATAGTAGTCTCAGATGATATTTTGTATTTCTGTGCTGTCAGTTGTAATGTGTCCTTTTTCATTTCTGATTGAGCTTATTTGAATCCCTCCTATTCTATTACTGGTTACACCAGTTTGTGGTCTATTGATTTTCCTTACCTTTTTAAAGAACCAACTTCTTGTTCTGTTGGTCCTTTGTATTTTTTTTAATCTCATTCAGTTCTGCTCTGACCTTCATTATTTCTTTTCTTCTGCTAACATTGGATTTGGTTTTTTCTTCTTTTTCTAATTCATTGAAGTGTGATATGAGATTGTTAATTTGGGATCTTTCTGTCTTTTTGGTGCAGGCATTTAGTACTAAGAACTTTCCTCTTAGCACTACTGTTTCTGTATCACAGAGATTTTGATAAGATGTTTCATTTTTGTTGTTCAATTAAAAAAAGTTTGATTTCAAATTTGATTTTGTCATTAACCCAAAGATTGTTCAGTAGCAAGTTGTTTAATTTCCATGTGTTTGTGTAGTTTTTAGAGTTCCTCCTAGAATTCATTTCTAGTTTTATTCCATTGTGGTCTGAGAGGATATGATATAGTCTCAAAATTTTTTAAAAATTTCTGAGACTTGTTTTTTGGCCTGCCATATGATCTATTTTGGAAAATGTTCCATGTGCTGATGAGAAAAATGGGTATTCTGCAGTTTGCAGGTAGAATGTCCTGTAAGTGCTTGTTAGGTCCATTTTTTTGGAATTCTATTTAAAGCCAGTGTGTCTTTGTTGATATTCAGCCTAGATGATCTGTCTTGTTCTGTCAGCAGAGTGTTGAAATCCCAGCTATTATCATGCTGCTCTTTCTTTCTTTCCTTAAGTCTAGTAGTATTTTTTTATGAATCTGGGAGCTTCAGTGTTAGGTGCACATATATTTAGGATTGTTATATCTTTTGTTGAATCTATCCCTTTATTATATAATGACCATCTTCATCTTTTTTTTTTTTTACTGTTATTGATTTAAGTCTATTTTATCTGATAGAAGAATATCTGCTTCTGCATGCTTTTGGTTTCTATTTGCATGGAATATTTTTTCCCATCCCTTTACGTTGAGTCTATGAGAATCTTTACAAGTTAAATGAGTTTCTTGAAAACAGCATATATTTGGGTTGTGCTTTTTTATACATTCTGTCAACCTGTATCTTTTAAGTGGGGACATTTAGACCATTTACATTGTACAAGTCATCATGTTGATTGCTACCTCGTTGCTTTGTATTCTTCCTTGTGTTACAGTTTTATAAGAGATGTGAGTTTTTACTTTTGGTTGTTTTTGCACTAGTGGGTGTTAATTGTTCTGTTTGATATACAGAACACATTTTAGGAATTCTTTTAGGGAAGATCTAGTGGTAACAAATTCTGTTAGTGTTTGCTTCTCTGGGAAAGATTTTATTTTTCCTCCATTTATCAAACTTAGTTTTGCAGGATCCAAAATTCTTGGCTGACAATTATTCTGTTTAAGAAGACTAAAGATAGAATGACATTCTCTTGTGGCATGTAAGCTTTCCTCTAAGAAGTCTATTGTTAATCTGATGGGTTTTCCTTTGTAAATTACTTGATGCTTTCATCTCACAGCTTGTAGAATTTTCTTCTTCACTTTAACTTTAGACAGTTTGATGATTATGTACTTTGGAAATGTCCTATTTGCAACTAATCTTCCAGGAGTTCAATGACCTTCTGGTATCTGGATGACTAAATCTCTAGCAAGATCAGAGAAGTTTTCCTCCATTATTCCCTCAAGTAGGTTTTCCATGCTTTTTGCTTTTTCTTGTTATCCCTCAGGGATACCTATCATTCTTATGTTCAGTCATCTTATATATTCCTATAACTCTTTAAGATTTTGTTCATTTTTTTTTTTGGTTGATTTTTCTTCATATTTGATTGAGTGGCTTAAGTCAAAAACCTTGTCTTCAAGCTCTCAAATTACTTCTTCCACTTCATCTAGTCTGTTGTTAAAACTTTCCACTGTATTTTGTACTTGCCTAAATAACTCTTTTACTTCCAGAAGCTCTTTTATTTTTTTCAAACTTTCTATCTGTTTAGTGAATTTTTCTTTCATGTTCTTAAATTTTTTTTTGGAGAGGCACCCACCACCCCAAAGAACCTGCTTGTGGAAGTAAGGCAGTCCAGAAGCCACTGTCTAGTAGATGGTAGTGCAATTCATGTTGTGTCCCCTTCCTGGCTTCTGGCCAAACCAGCTAGGCACTCAGTAGGCAACTGCACTCAGGAACTCAAGCTAACCACTTGGAGTTTTTCTGTAGTTTGGTGGGGGAGAAAGCAGGAGGAAAGATGACACTCTCTGTGGAGTCATTTGGGCTGGTAGCTCTGGAGAAAACGCTGGCATGTGTGGAGCAGAGCATCTGTTCCAAAAACCCCTCAGTTCCACCCAGGCCCATACCTCTGGCAGGGAAACTCTACCTTGGGATGCAGGAGATTGCCCAGGTTCCCAACTCCCTCTGGCTTCTGGAAAAACCAGTTGGGCCAGTTACAGGGAAACTGTGCTCAGTCAGCACAGCAGGATGAGACTAAGAGCCTCCCACAGGCAGTCGTTCTTCTAAGTTCACCCTACTCTGTCCCTGTTACCTCTATGTTTGCTTCAATCTTTCTTCCTGTGATGATCTATTCAAAATATGGGGTTTTGATGGATATACTGGTTGTTCTTGGGAGAAAAAGTGTATGTCTGCTTCCTCAGCCATCTTGTCCAAGAAAAAGCTATTTCATGAAATTCAACACACATTCATAATAAAAAAATCTTTCAGCAAACCAGGAATAGAAAGGAACTTCCACAACTTGACATAGAATACCATAAAACACCTACAGCTAACACTATGCTTTAATGGTTAAGGACAGAGTACTTTACTACTAATATCAGGAACAATGTGAGGAGGTCAACCCTCACCATTCATATTCAAAATAGAACTGAAAGTTCTAACCATTGAATTAAATGAAGAAAAAAAGACATACAGATTGGAAAGGAAGAAATAAAAATGTCCCCACTTGCAGATAACATGATTGTCTACATAGAAAATTCCAAGGAATCTATAAAAAAGAAAAACCCCAAAAAACCTTTGAGAACAAATAATTCAGTTCACCAATGTTGCAGGAAGACAAGATCAATCACTGTGTAAAAATCAATAAAATTTCTATATACTAAAGTGAACACATGGAAACTAAATTAAAAACATAATATTATTTATAATTACTCCAAAGAAAATAAAACATTTAGGTAAAAACTCAAGGAAAAAAACTTGAACAGGATTTATATGCTAAAAATTATAAAAAGCTGATGATAGAAATTAAAGAATACCTAAGAAAATAGGGAGACATAGAATATTCATGGATTGGAAGACTTAACATAGTAAAGATGTCAATTCTCCTGAATTGTTTTATGGATTTGATGTAATTTTCATCACATTTTTACAAGTTCCTTTTGTAGACATAGAGAATCTTATTCTAATATTCATATATAAACACAAAAGTAATAGAATAGCTAAAACAATCTTGAAAACAAATAAGGTGGGAGAAATCACTACCCAATTTTAAGCCTATAATAATAATAACAATGGAGAATGTGGTATTAGAAAAGAAATACACACATTGATTAATGATGGGACAAAAGAGAAAATTCATGAATAAATTCACACAAATATACTCAACTGATATTTTGACAGAGACTCATAAAAACAATAAATGGAGGAAAAATAGCCTTTTAAACAAATTGTGCTAGAGTAATTATATATCTATAGGAAAAGGTATGAACTTCAAACTAATCCACATATTTTATATAAAAATATTCATGGACTTAAATATAAAATGTGAATTTAAAAATATTTTAGAAAACACATAGGGCAAAATATTTGGAATCTAGGGCTAGGCAATGAGTTCTTAGCTTTGATACCAAAATGATGATCCCTAAAAGGAAAAATCAATATATTAGACCTCATTAAAATTAAGAAGATGTGCTTTTCAAAAAACCTTGTTAAGAAGATGGAAAAGGCAACCCACAGACTGGGAAAAAATATTTGAAAACAGTGTGTCTGTCAAAGCACACATATCTAGAATATATAATGAACTCTGAAAACTAAACAGTAAAAATAAAAAATCCTCAAAACAAATCCAAATTGAAAATAAGCAAAAGACATAAACAGAAACTTTACCAAAGAGCACATAGAGATGTCAAATAAGCCATAAAAAGATCATGAAAAACACATAAAAAATTAACATCATTAGCCATCAAGTAAATGCCAATTAAAAAGAAAATGAGTATCATACATCAGAAAGACTAAAATAAAAACCAGTGACATCACCAATTGCTGGTGATGTTGCAAAGGCACTGGATTACTCATACATTGCTAATGGGAATGTAAAGTGGCACTCTAAAAAAGAGTTTGAACAGTTCGGCAGGGATTTTTTTTTTTTTAAATAAACTATTATATGACTCAGCAATTGCATTCTTGTGCTTATATCTCAGAGAAATTAGAACTTATGTTCACACAAAACCTGTACACAAATGTTCAAAACAGCTTTATTCATAACAGCCAGAAAGGAAACAGCCCAGATGCCCATGAAGCATATAGATAGTTAAACCAAGTGTAGTGCATCCATCTATGCAATACTACTCTGGAATATAAAGGGATGGGCTATTGATACACAGAACAGCTTGGATGAATCACCAAGGAATTGTACTGAGTAGAAAAAGTTAATTCAAAAGGTCACATACTATATGGTTTAATTTATAAAATGTTCTTACAATGACAAAATTATAGAACTGAAGGACAGATAAATCATTGTCAGAGGTCAGGAACAGGAATGTGGAGGGATAAAAGTGCGATTATAAAAGGGTAACAGGAGGGATCCTTGTGAAGATGGAAACGTTCTGTATATGAACTATATAAATGTCAATATCCTGGTTGTGATATTGCACTAAATTTATATTATATTTCAAGATGTTATCACTGGAGGAAACTGGGGAAGTTGTATAAGAGCTGTCTCTGTATTATTCCTCACAAGTGCATGTGACTTTACAATAATCTCTCAAAATAAGATGTTTAATTTAAAAAAAACTGGAAGAGACATAGGTCAAGGATTTTTTTTTTGTTATATCCTTGAGGAAAACAAATTCAGTGAGTTAGATGATTACTTTTTTGAGGCCATGCAGCTAATATATTTCAGAATTGTGACTAAAAGTCTTTCTTAAATGTAGGGCAGCATTCTTTTCTCTTAACCAGTCTCATGCCTACAATTATTTCCCTTGATGCAAGGCCTAATATTAAGGCCCAATAATATGTCCTGCTTAGACAAATGAAGGAAGCCAGGAGGGCCTCAAATGGCCTAACCACAAGTTCCCCTTCCCATTTGGCCCCATAGATAAGGTCCTCTAGCCAACAACCTGCCTTATTAAATTGACAAGGTTCAGTTCCTGCTTATCCCTGAGTTTCAGTTCTTCATCAGCCTGTGGAAGTATTCAAACAAGCTAATAATAATCGCCAGTGAGAACCAAGGGGCACCTCATCCACTTAATAGCACAAAGCCTGCCCCCTACAGACCCTGATTGTTCACTCTGTCCTGAATTGCAACTCTGGTGTGGCCCTGTGTGTTCCTGTATGGCATGTGGCATCCTCCTCCCCCAGGTTATAAGGATATGTAACTAATAATCTGCTGTTGATCTCATCTGTTCAGTGTCAGGTGTACTGTGCTTGGCCATGCCCACAACCCTACAGTGGAAATCCCTTCCTCACCAACAGTATGACTGGAAGGCAATTAAAATATTTCCCCATGTGGTAAGCAAGCCCCTCCCCTCTTACCAGTTATGAAGTAAATAGAGCAAATTGCTATGGTGAAATTTCAGCACATATTCACAGATTTCCTAAAGTGTTTTGTTGTAATGAAACCATGTAAGCAGATTGAAAAGGTTTTATTTATTTATTTATTTTTAATTTTTTTTTATTTTTGAATTTCAGAATATTATGGGGGTACAAACACTTTGGTTACATATATTGCCTATGCACTGCCCAATTCAGAGCTACAATTGTGCCCATCTCTCTGACAGTATGCCCCACACCCATTAGGTGTGACTTTAGCCGTCCCCTCCTCCCCTCCCACCTGCCCGACCCCTCATGAATATTATTTCCATCTGTACACATAAAGATTGGTCAGTTAGTACCAATTTGATGGTGAGTACCAGTGGTGCTTGTTTTTCCATTCTTGTGACACTTCACTTTGACGAATGGGCTCTAGCTCCATCCAGGATAATACTGGAGAAATTAATATGCCATCGTTTTTTATGGCTGAGTAGTACTCAATAGTATACCTATACCACATTTTATTAATCCACTCATGTATTGATGGACACTTGGGTTATTTCCACAACTTTGCAATTGTAAAATGTGCTGCTATAAACATTTGAGTGCAGATGTCTTTATTACAGAAAGTCTTTTTTTCCTTTGGGTAAATACCCAGTAGTGGGATTGCTTTATCAAATGGTCATTCTCCTTTTAGTTCTTTCAGGTATCTCCATATTATTTTTTATAGAGGTTGTACTAATTTGCAGTCCCACCAGCAGTGTATGAGTGTTCCTCTATCTCTGCATCCATGCCAACATTTGTTGTTTTGGAACTTTTTGATATAAGCCAATCTCACTGGAGTTAAGTGACAGCTCATTGTGGTTTTGATTTGCATTTCCCTGATGAAGCCATTATCATCTTGATACCAAGCCAGGAAAGAACATATAAAAAAAAGAAAACTACAGACCAATATCCCTTATGAATATAGATGCAAAAGTTCTCAATAAATTCCTAGCAAACCAAACTCAAATGCACATCAAAAAAGTAATTCATCCTGATCAGGTGGGCTTCATCCCTGATGCAGGGATGATTCAACATACACAAATCTATAAATGTAAGTCATCATATAAATAAAAGCAAGAACAAAGACTATGTGATCCTCTCAATAGATGCAGAAAAGGCTTTTGATAAAATTCAGCACCTTTTTATGATAAGAGCCTTAACACTATAGGCATAGATGGCTCATACCTCAAAATTATTAACGCCATATATGATAAACCTACAGCCAATATCATATTGAATGGGGAAAGATTGAAAGCATTCCTGCTTAGAACTGGAACCAGACAAGGTTGCCCACTATCTCCACTTCTATTCAACATAGTGCTGGAAGTCCTTGCCGGAGCAATCAGACAAAAGAGAGGAATCAGGGGTATCCAAATGGGGGCAGAAGAGATCAAACTTTCACTCTTTGCTGATGATATGATATTATATCTAGAAAACCCCAAAGATTCCAACCAAGAGACTTCTGGAATTGATAAATGAATTCAGCAAAGTCTCAGGATACAAAATCAATGCACATAAATCATTAGCCTTCATATACACCAATATCAGTCAAGCTGAGAAACAAATCAAAGAGGCAATACCTTTGACAATAGCATCAAAGAAAATTAAATATTTGGGAACATATTTAACTAAGGAGGTGAGAGACCTATATAGGGAGAACTACAAAACACTGAGAAAAGAAATTGCACAGGATGTAAACAGATGGAAAACCCTACCATGCTCTTGGATGGGTAGAATCAACATTTTCAAAATGTCTATACTACCTAAAGTGATTCAATGCAGTCCCTATCAAAATACCAACATCATTTTTTGCAGATCTAGAAAAAATAATTCTATGCTTCATGTAGAACCAGAGGAGACCCCGTCTAGCCAAAGCAATCGTAAGCAAGAAGAACAAATTGGGAGGCATCAATCTACCAGACTTCAAATTAGACTACAAGGATATAGTAACCAAAACAGCATGGTGCTGGCACAAGAGCAGAGACATAGACCAATGGAACAGGGCTGAGAACCCAGATACAAAACCATCTGCATACTGTCATCTGATCTTTGACAAAGTAGACAAAAACATACTGAGGAAAAGTATCACTATTCAATAAATGGTGCTAGGAAAACTGGATAGCCACACATGTAGAAGACTGAAACCAGATCCACACCTCTCACCTCTCACAAAAATCAACTCATGATGGATAACAGACTTAAACCTAAGACATGAAACCATAAGAATTCTAGAAGAAAACATTGGTAAAATTTTATAGATATTGGCTTAGGCAAAGCATTTATGAAGAAGACCCCCAAAGCAATCACAACACCAACAAAAATAAATAAATGGGACCTGATCAAATCAAAAAGCTTCTGCACATCCAAGGAAACTATCACTAGAGTGAACAGACAACCTACAGAATGGGAGAAAATATTTGCATGCTACACATCTGATAAAGGGCTGATAACCAGAATCTATACAGAACTTAGGAAAATCAACAAGAAAAAAATCAAACAACCCCATTAAAAAGTGGGCAAAGGACACGAACAGAAACTTTTCCAAAGAAGACAGAATAATGGCCAACAAACATATAAAAAGACGGAAAACGTTTTAAACATTGAGTTCATTATAGTCTTCACATGTCAGTCTTCTAGAGATGCTGTCCCCAACCCCCAGGCTGCACCCCAGTACCAGTATCTGGTCTGTTAGGTTAGGAAAACAAGGCCGCACATCGCCGCCTGAGCTCTACCTTTGCCCCCGTCCCCGCCCCCCACCTCTCCTTCTTTTCCCCTCTCCCTTACCCCTCCTCTGTCAGTCAGTGGAAAAATTTTCTTCCATGAAACCAGTCCCTGGTGCCAAAAAGGTTAGCAACTGCTGCTCTAGAAGATATACAGTTGATGCTTGAATAACTTGGGGGTTAGGGGCACCGACCTCCCACACAATTGAAAATCCATGTGTAACTTTTGTCTCCTCAAAAACTTAATTACCAATAGTCTACTGTTGACTGGAAGCTTTACCAATAACATCAACAGTTGATTAACATACATTTTGTGTATGTATTTTGTACTGTATTCTTACATTTAGGTAAGCAAGAGAAAAGAAAATGTTATTAAGAAAATCCTAAAAAAGAGAAAATACATTTACAGTACTATACTGTATTTATTGATACTGTAAGTTTACATCATCTGTATATAAGATGAATCCTAAGTCTGAGATAGTGAGCAATCACAGCAGCAGACCTCAACCTATGGTGCATAAAACGAAGTTAAACTTAAACTTTTTCTTGTAATGTCATGACTTTTCTCTGCTTCTTTGGAGGACTTCCAGCATCACTAGTGGCATATCCTATGGGTCCCATGGTGTTATTCAAGGTTTATGGTTTGAACCAAACATGACAAAAATACATAAGAACCAAGAGAGATCACTTTTTACTGCTATAAGCAATTTAGTGGTGAGACGAACTGCTTGTGCAGAGATGATTAGTGTCATTTGGCATTTTAAGCAGATACTGAGCAATACTTGAGCTCACTGCAATAGCAATGGAAGGTGACCATGAAATTATTACAGTAGTACAGTATGTACTATAGTTAATTTTATGCAGTTGTGATTTAATACTGAATCTTTACATTTGTTTACATTTCTCTTGACTGCAAATGGAGCCATATATGGTCTGTATGTGTGTGAAGAAATTTTGATTAATTTTAGCTTTTTATACTAGATTTGTGTATATTTCATGGCAATAAATCATAAAATAGACTAATATCTATATATGATTGTGCATTCATGACATACCTAACTTTTTTTTTTTGGATATTTCTAGGCCAATCATTTTGTCTGTGTGTTTTTTTAAATTATCACAAATCTCTGAAAAAATTCCAATATTGAAAAGATCCATGTATAAATGGACCCATGCATTTCAAACCTGTATTGTTCAAGGGTTAACTGTGTACTATTGGAATTAAAATAGAAACATAATATTATCATAATTTTATGAAACACAAAGGCATAAGTCTGGATTATTTCTGCTGGGGAATGGCAGCAATATTTAGAAAAAAATATAAAATAAAAAAGTCATATAATTTTGAGGTCCTAACCAGTACCACAGCTATTTTTACAAAGAGGGTAATATTATAAGGATAAGCAGTTTAGTGATATCATTTATTTATAATTTACATTGGTCTCTCAATAAATATATTTTTACAATACATAGTTTGTCTTATATCATTTTGTTTGTATGTTAAAACATGACCAAATATTAATGTCTTAAGGAAAGTATGACTACATTTTTCATTTAAAAACTAAATGACTCTTAACAAACAAAGTGGAAGTGACACAGAAAAATATATAAATGCTCTAAACTACCACATAGTGACAGCTGTGTTAAAATCATTTGGCGTCTAGGTTTTCCAAATAACATTGAGTTTAAATCAATGGATTTAAAAGAATATTGATATCCTGAGCAAAATAGAGTGGTAGTAATTTCACCATTTTATGCAAATATAGGATGTAATGAGCAAATGATAAGTAGAACAATTTTCACTTATGCAACATGAAACACATACTGATTTTAAAGAAAATAAAACAAAGATAATGTGAAAATAACTAAATAACTTTAGAATATAAAGTCCTATGTGTTTTGAACAGCTAAAAGTACTCCAAAGTGTTTTTAAAATAAAATTAGCATCTAATATTATGAATATTTTTCTCTGTGAAAATGTTTAATGGCAGCTACACAGAAGTTTACTAAGGAAAATCTCTCCAATTTGGTGTTTATGATATTCTGAAATCTGAAATCGATAAAGACTACTTTTTCTGCCTACCTTCAGGCAGAAACTTGGTTATTAACATTCATCTTACTTGACTTCTTTCTCTCTTATTAAAACCAGAGTAGTATAAAGCTGCCAAGAGATATTTATAGGCCTTTTAATTTAATAATAAATGTTTTATTACATAAAATGAATAAATAAATGAGTTTGGACAGTCATTGACTTTGATTACCTTCTACTGAAGGAAATATTAACTTTGTCTGTCACTGCAATTTTTCTAACATACCTGTGTACAATTTTAGCACTGGGCAGCTCTCTATAGTCAGATACTCAAGGCTAGTTGCCATGAACGGAAAGAGGTAAGCAACAACATATACTAACTTTGAGGGTTTTACGATACTATAGAAGCTTAAATGATTTGTATTTTAGAAAAATGAAAAGGAAATTATCAATTGTCACAAAACACTCTGATGGTGTCCAGCCTCAATAATATACAAACATTTAAATATGTTTCTGAGATTTGAAAATTTCAGAGCAGATATGTGCATGCTTATATCTTAAATCTTGAAAATGTCTGTTTTGAAATCTGTAGGATAGTTCTGACCTATTTTTTGCTTAGTTGAACAATTCATTTAAATGATAGACATTGCTCAGGTTTAGAATTGAATAATAAGAATTTCTCAGATTATACAAAAATAAATTCTGTGAACTCCTGATGTCATCACCAAAATATCATGGATATTTCCTTGTTATAATTCTGGGCCAGGAAATGAGTTTTATAGGTCAGTGGCTATATAGTCATTTGTACAACGAGGTTGAAATGACTATACATAGAATCATATCCTTAGGCATTCAAATTCTGATAAATTTACCCTGGGAAATATTAAAGAAAAAAATTAAAAGAAAGTGAGAAAACTTGTACATGAGAGAGAAATGAAGTTCTATTTTGTTTAACTTTCTACTTTTGAGGACTCTTGCTAACAATTAAATCCAGTCCTAACTCTAATAATTCAATGTATAATGCCCTAGAAAATTCTACTGCTGAGAGAGGAGGGCAGGAGTAGATTTAAAATCTGAATAACATAGACAGATTTAACCCTTATGGAAATCTAACTGTATATACCTTATCAATTTAGAATACTTTAAAAAATCTCTTTATTCACAGTATCTATCTCTTTATGGTTAATATTTTAGTATTCATGCTTACCTATTTTAACATAAAATAGTGGCAGCAAAAAAGAATACTACTTAGCTCTTTCAAAAAAGTATTTTCCTCTACAGAATTGGTATATAGCCCAAGGATCATGGGTAAAATTATAATTACTCCTTAATTAATATAAATATTATATATAGTTGACAGTAGGCTCAAAATCTTCTTAATTTCCCTGAATATGTGAAAGATTTTGTAACTTGGACATTTACAAATAAAAATGTATTTTCTCAACGTTATTTAACAAAATTACAGTTATTTTACTTTCTGTTTGGGTTGTTCTTGTGTGTAATGTTACTTTGAGTTAGATAAGCAGTGTTTATACTCTGTTTCCACTTAAAGATCACAACTAGGCCCTTGATGACATTATTTGCTTGTAAAAAGAATGAAACCTTAGATTGACTAAATGTGAATTCTAAATGTATAATTTTGCCTTTGTAGATAATTGTCTGGTGGAAATATATTTAATCATTTCACATTTTTATGTGATATGCTAGTTAGAAATGAAGAGTGGTTCAAGCCGACAATGTGCTCATAATGTAGTGTATTTTTCTATGGCTTTTTTGCAATAAAAATTGTTTATTTAAACAATATTTTATTAAATTTCCTTTGCAAGTTCTTATAAAAAAAAAAACTTTACTAGTCCCTTCATAGAATCAAATTATTTTTTGTCCCTACTCAGTCCTATCTTGTCGCTCCATTAGGTAATGACCTAAAGTCAATTCCTAAGTTTCTTATAAATTATTGTCAGTTTTTTCAAATTGTTTACAAAAAGAAGTTAGGGCTTAAATAATCAAATGCATAAGTGTGATTTGCTTTATTGCATACTGTCAATAGTGCCTTCTGAACATGATAAATCATTTTTCAAAACTTTTAGTTTAAAAATAATAAAGTAAAGATTGGGTGGTAGTCCAATTACATTATCTTTGCATGCAAGCACAGTATATTAAAAAATACCTACTTGGCTTTGATATTTAAATTAATTTGATGCTTGCAAGTACATTGTTTCTAAGAGAAACAAGTATTAGAGCACTTGTTTTTGAAATGATTTTTAACTATTTTTTCATTCTAAACAAACTTATATGGGCATTTTATGTTAAAAAGATTTAAAGAGTTTAGAGTTCTGCAAACAGTTCTTTACTCCACACTTTGCCCCCTTTTGTTAAATGAAAAAATTACATTCCAATGTTAGTTCTTACTCCCCTTCCTCTCTAAATAATCAAACATGGCGTGTTCTGTTTAAGGGCTTATTCATTCAACTTTCTAAACAACATGTGAGACTAAGGTCCTTTAACAGACTTTATTTTACTTCCCTAATACACCACCAAAACCTATTTAATTTTTTTATTAGTCAACATGATCTAATTATGTATATCAGTTCTCAGATAAAGATAGTTTGATATATTTGCATATTTGGAACATTATTTATGTCTGCTATATTTATTTTTAAATTTTTTTTTTGAGACAGGATTTTGCTTTGTTCTCTGGGCTAGAGTGCCGTGGCACTATCATAGCTCACTGCAACCTTGAGCTTCTGAGCTCCAGTGATTCTCCTGCCTCAGCCTTCTGAGTAACTGGGATTACAGGTGCATGCCACTACACTCAGCTAATTTTTCTATTTTTTGTAGAGAAAAGGGTCTTGCTATGTTGCTCAGGCTGGTCTGGAATTTCTGGCCTCAAGAGGGCCTCTGCCTTGACCTCCCAAAGTGCTAGGATTATAAGCATTAGCCACCATGCCTGGCCTGCTTTAGAATTAATAATTATCTTGTAATTATTTCTGCTTAGTTTTCTATGTATTTATCACTAATTCAACACTAAACTCTTAGCTGACTTTGTAAATCTCTGCTTGATATTTTCACAAATGTCAAGTGTTCTATCAGTTTCATATTCTTGATGAAATTTCTCCCAGATATGCTCCAATCTGTACCTTTTTTGCCTGGTGTACAATAGTTATCCTGGAATTTCTCCTCACCATTTTACAGAGCCATTAATATTTGAGTGTCACAGAGCAAAAATATAAATAGAGGCACCCTAGTCTGTATCTCACCCCTTTTTTCTTCCCAGCCTGGCTCCTAGGGAATAGCCCCAAAGAAGAAGCAAAAAAACCACTCACAGTCTGGGTGTTAAGGAGACACCAGTTAGGGCAGGAATTTATTTCACTGTCCTACCTACAGACTATTGGCTGCAGTGTTTGCTTTCTCAGAACTGAGTATGGGAGATTGCTGTGTGTTTCATAGTCAGTATTTTAGAACTTATTTTTTTTTTGACATCTGCCTTCAACCATGTCATGTGTCCCAAGACTCGATATTTATATTTCCCTCTTAAGGTTTCTGCTAGGATGAGAGAATGAGTGGGAGAAAGAATTTAAGTGTCTTTTTCTTAAGCAGATGTTTTATTCAGTTCTTTTTTTATTTTAGATTTATCTTAAATTCTACTATCCAAGGTACCAGGTACCAATAATTCTGTAGCACCAGCCTCTGAGTGGTGCTATGACCTTTATTCTTGTGCCCCCTTCCCCAATTTATATGTTGAAACCTAATCGTTAATGTGATGATATTAGAAGGTGCGGCCTTTGTGGGGTGATTAGGTCATGAAGTTGGAATCCTAATGAATAGGATCAGTGCCTCATAAAAGAAGCCCCAGATAAGTAGCGAACCCCTTCTGACATCTGAGGACACAGCAAGAAGGTGCCATCTATGTAACAGGAAGTTGTCTCTCACCAGAAACTGAATTTGTTGGTACCTTGACCTTGGACTTCCCAGCCCCTAGAACTGTGAAAAATAAATTTATGCTGTTTGTAAGGTACCCAGGCTCTGATATTTCATTATAGCAGCTCTCACAGACTAAGGCAAGGGCTTTATGGTATGAATTTCTCTGAGTCTTCTATTTCCATTATTGTCTTGGGATTCTGCTTTCTAAGTTGTGATAAGTGGGTTATCACTTATTATCTGTATTCCAGCTTTTGAAATTTTGCATGGTTTGGTTTCCTTTCAACTTCTTCTTGCCCTTGTTGGTTAAAAACAAAAACAAAACAAAACAAAAAACTCTCTTTGTCATTTCAGTGGTGTAGAAAAAGTAAGTATATATATTAATCACTCATTCTTTACCCAGATGGGAATATATACTTCACAAAAGCACTTTGAAAAATAGAAGTAGTTCATTTTTGCTTCATATGTATAAGTAATTAAAAAGAAACAAGCTTCAAAAATCACTCTATTCCACTGGACACAGTGCTGCCAGAATGGTTTTCATTAATGGAAAAATGATAGTATTATTTACCTAGTTAAAATCCTTCAGTGACTTTCTACTGCTCTTAGAAGTCCATAATGTGTAATGTGGCTTATAAATTCCTGAATAATTTATTCACTTAGAAGTAATATGGTATACTGACTATTAGTGCAGTATCTGAAGCCAGAATCTATGGGTGTGAGAATAGCCACTTTCAAGCCAGATTACTACTGGTAGTAGTAAAGTTACCTTACACCACTTTCTTTCAGCTGCAACCATGGTAAATTTCT
The DNA here is from genome assembly GCA_023783475.1 of Daubentonia madagascariensis. Classification (NCBI taxonomy): domain Eukaryota; kingdom Metazoa; phylum Chordata; class Mammalia; order Primates; family Daubentoniidae; genus Daubentonia; species Daubentonia madagascariensis. Next base: position 41,072,905 of record JAKFHU010002080.1, on the reverse strand, counting down.
CTTAGTTCCTTAGAGAGCTTCTTAAAGATATATTTCAGTCTTTCACTTTTCACACATGCAATATCTCTCCCTACATGTTATCCCTTCACTAATGTCTGCTCAGTGTTCACTTCTCAGCTTAAATATCACATTCTTAGGTAAATCTTCCTTGGACCCCTAGATTAATCACGCCCTCCTACTATATCTTCCAATAACCACATGACTCCTCTTTAGCAGCATTGGGAATACTGGTCATTCTGCACTTAATCATCTATAATTATTTGTGTATCATCTCTCCTCCCCAGAGACCATATTACTACAAAGCCAAGAGTGGTTTGCTTTCATAGCCACCATCTTTCCAAATCCTAGCTGAGTGTTGTTGATGGTTACTTTTAGGTGTCAACTTGACTGGATTAAAGGATACCTAGATAGCTAGTAAAGCATTATTTCTGGGTATATCTGTGAAGTTGTTTCTGGAAGAGATTGGCATTTGAATCAGTGGTGTTGAGTAAGGAATATCCACCCTCACCAATGTGGGTGGGCAACATCCAATCAGCTGAGGGCTTGGATGGAACAAGAAGGCAGAGGAAAGGCAAATTCATTCTCTCTCTTTCTCTCTCTCTCTCTCTCTCTTTCTCTCGAAACTAAGACATTGATATTCCACTGTCCTTGGACATCAGAACTCTGGGTTCTCTGGCATTCTAACTCTGGAATTTATACCAGTGGTCCTCAGGTTATCAGACCTTTGGTCTGGGACTGAGATTTACATGATCAGGTTCCCTCTGCAGTCCCCAATCCCCAGGCTGTGCACCAGTACCAGTCTGTGGCCTGTTAGAAACCAGGTCACACAGCAGGAGGTGAGCGGCAGACAAGCAAGCAATGTTTCATCTATATTTACAGCCACTCCCCATTGCTCGCATCACAGTCTGAGCTCTGCCTCCTGTCAGATCAGCAATGGCATTAGATTCTCATAGGAGCACAAGCGCTACTGTAAACTGCACATGCGAGGGATCTAGATTGTGAGCTCCTTATGAGACTCTAATGCCTGATGATCTGAGGTGGAGCTGAGGCAGTGATCCTAGCACTGGGGGGCAGCTGCAAATACAGATTATCATTAACAGAGAGGTTTGACTACACAGTGACCATAATCAATCAATTACTTGCAGATTCCTATTAAAACCCCATCAGTGACTGGCAAGTGACAATTAAGCTGCATCTGGTGGCAGGCTTTATCGTGGCAAGTGAGTTGATGTACTTCAATTGTACAGCTGCATCTGGTGGCAGGCTTTAAGTCAGAATCCAACACTTATTTTAGTGTGTGCATAGCCCGCCCATTATTTTATTTGTCACTTCTGTCTGCACCTGTTTCTTGCACTGCACACTTGTCTCAGTCATGGTTTTGGTAAGCCCACAAGCTAACCCTAGCAAAAATGAGTAAAAAACAAACATCACCAGAGAGCTTCTTTGAAAAGGGGGAAAGACCCAATGATGAGATAGCAGAAGACTCTAAGACTGCCAACAAAATGAAAGCTGCATTTAAAACAAAATATCAAGAGTCCTACTTAAATTACAGGCTTATTGCAACAGGTGATTCATGTTCTCCAAGACTGCTTTGTATAATATGTGGTGATAAGCTAGCCAATAAGCCATGAAACCTTCAAAACTGCTTCGCCACATGGAGACCAAGTAACCTGCATTAAAAGACAAGCCTGTGGAGTTTTTCAAAAGAAAAAAATGTGAACATGAAGAACAGAAGCAATTATTGAAGGCCACGACTTCATCAAATGCGTCTGCACTGAGAGCACCATTCTTAGTGGCTAACCATATTGCTAAAGCTAAGAAACCCTTTACTATTGGTGAAGAGTTGATCCTGCCTGCTACTAGGGACACTTGCTCTTTTAGGAGAGGCTGCAGTTCAAAAGGTGGCAAGTGTTCCAATTTTGGCTACACTATAACTAGACGAATGATGAAATAGCAGAGGATATTGAGGCACCATTGTTAAGAGGATTAATTAGCCACTGTGGTACACAATCCAGGTTGACAAGTCTACTGATATTGACAACAAAGCAACAGTGCTTGTTTGGGAGCAATATATTTTTCAGAAGGATGTGCATGAGGATATGTTATGTGCAGTTTTGTTGCCAACCGACACTACAGCTGCAGAACTATTCAAGTCTTTGAATGACTACATATCAGGAAAACTAAATTGGTCATTTTGTGTGAGTGTATGCATGGACGGAGCAGCTGCCATGACTGGATGGTTTTCTTGTTTCACTACTCAGGTCTAGGAGGTTGCTTTTGAATGTGAGTCTACGTACTTTGTCATCCACAGAAAAATGCTGGCTAGCCTAAAAATGTCACCTGAACTAAACATTTTGCAGGATGTTAAAATTATCAACCACATTAAAATATATACCCTTAACTTAACGTCTGTTCGCACAGCTCTGTGAGGAGATGGATCAGAGCACACATGTCTTCTCGTATGTGCACAGAAGTGAGATGGCTTTCTAAAGGTAGATCACTGGCCAGAGTTTTTGAGTTACAAAAGTCACTCCAGAGATTTCTTTTAGAAAAGCAGTCACCACTGGCAACACATTTCAGTGACACAGAATGGGTTGCAAAACTTGCTCACTTCTGTGACATATTCAACCTGCTTGATGAACTCAATCTGTCACCTCAGGGGAGAACGACCACTGTGTTCAAGTCAGCAGATAAAGTGGCTGCAATCAAAGCCAAACTGGAATTATGAGGGCAACGAGTGAACATTGGGATTTTTGACATGTTTCAAACTTTAGCAGAGATTTTGAAAGAGACTCAGCCAGGGCCTTCTTTCTCCCAGCTGGTGCATGATCACCTATCTTAGCTTTCAAAAGAGTGTTAGCATTACTTTCCAACCAAAAAGTCCCCCGAACTGGGAAGGAATGGATCTGTGACCCATTTGTGAACAAGCCAGGTGAATCAACTTTGCCTGTGTTATAAGAGGATCAACTACTTGAGATCACAAATGACAGTGGTCTTAAAAGTATGTTTGAGACAACTTCAAATCTCCATACATTCTGGATTAAAGTCAAGGCGGAATATCCTGAGATTGCCACAAAAGCACTGAAAAGCCTGCTTCCATTTCCAACATCCTAACTTCATGAAGCAGGGTTTTCTGCAGTGACAGCAACCAAAATGAGATTACGGAGTAATCCGGGTTGCTTAAGACAAAAAAATTTATTCTCTCAGGTTTTGAGGCCAAAAGTCCAAAATCCAGCACCATTCTCCCTTTGGGGTCTGTTAGGAAGAATCTGTTCTTTGTTTCTTCCAGTTTCTGTTGGCTACCCAAGCATTCTTGGATTCATGGATGCATTGCTCCAATCCCTACTTTTGTGGTTACATTACCTTCTCCTTTTCTGTTTGTCTAATCTCCCTCTACCTCAACCTCACTTTTATAAGGACATTTGTCATTGAATTCAGGGCAAACCTGGATAATCCAGGATGATCTCCTCGTGTCAAGATCCATAACTTAATTATATCTGAACAGTCACAGGTATTGAGGATTAGGATGAGGACATCTCCTTTTGGGGAACACCATTCAAACCAATGCAGGGCTTAATCTTAAATATATAGTAGTGACTGACATATTTTCAAGAAAAATTAAAGTTTGTTCTAAGTTTAAATAAATTTTAGTTGCATTTTTTATCTTAAAAATATTTGAAGTAAGTCAGTAGTCATCTTCAGTTTTTTGCCACATGCATCTCTTCATAGGCAGCTCACCACATGACTTCAGCCTTTCTTCAAAGCATGAAGGGTGCAAGAGAGTGCCTAGGACAGCATGAGCAGGAGCAGGGAGACCATGTAGGAGGCTACTGCAGTAATCAGTAATGCAGGCCAGAGATGATGTCAGCTTGTGCCAGGGGAGCACAGTGGAGGTGGTGAGATGCTTTGGCACTCTGGAAAACAATTTGAAATGTGTGTCAACACAATATCTTGATGCATAAGATGTGGGTGTAAAAGAAGAGCGTATTATGAAAGTGTTAATGCAATCTATTTCTCTCAAACAGCTAAACTCTTTGTAGACAAGAACATTTTCTCTTTCCCCACCACTGTATTCCCAGCACCTACAAAATGCTCAATAATCTTTAAATAAATGAGTGAATCAATGGATGTTGTGATTAATCTAACAAAATAACTAAACAGTTGTGGAAGCATATCAAATGAAAGCCAATACATATATTTTACAAGGATGCTATAAAGAAAAAATTGATCATGTGACATGAGTACATAAAGCATGTGTGTGAAGGCTAAAGTTAATAGCAATGATAAAATTAAATTTCTTGAGGTGGAAAGTTCTTTGGAATCATTATGACCCAACATGCCTTACTTAAATAATTAAAACTCGTGAATAGGGTTTTGTAAGTCTGACCAGGATTGTACAACTAATTCAATATTTTAAAGTTCAGTTAGTAAATTTACAAATCTGTGAAAATCTATATGAAAGATTTACTTTTTCATGTATAGATTTGGTAAATAACCACATTAATTTGAGTAATTACAATTTCTTATGAAATAAAATGCCAGCTTCTTGTTACAGGTTCTGTAATATTTTTTATGTCAACTTGGGTAAGCTATAGTATCCAATTATTTAATCAAACATCAATCTAAGTATTTCTGTAAAGGTATTTTATAGATGTGGTTAATATCTATAACAAGTTGACTTTAAGTAAAGGAAATTACCCTCAATAGTATGAGTAAGACTGGTCTAATCAGTTGAAGGCCTTGTAAGTAAAAACCAAGGTTTCCAAGAGAAGAAGAAATTTGACTTCAAGACTGCAGCATTAATTCCTGCCTGAGTTTCTAGTCTGTCGGTCTTTCTTACAGATTCTGGACTTGCCAGCCCCCACAATCATGGGAGCCAATTACTTAAAATAAATCTATATGTATGTAGATATAGCTATAGCTATAGATAGATTTTATTGATCCATCTATAAATATATGTGATATATATATATAATCTATGTATCTGTGTATGTATCTATCTATACCTGCGCTACAGGTAGTCATAAATAGTTGTTTTTTAAACATTGGTTTTTATCAGTAGTGATTGTGAAAAAGAAAAACACCTCTGGGGATATTTGCCAGCAGCTTACAGTGACAGTAATCACAGAGAAGTTAATTTAAAACTTCTGATAAAAGTGAGAAATCCAAAGAAAATCGTTAGCAAACTCTTGATGAGATGGTGCCAAGCTCAAGCTCTAGAATCAGACAAACTGAGCCCAAATTCTGGTCCTGCCAATTTTAGGGGCTCTTGGACAAGCTACTGACTTCTCAGAATCCCGGTTTCCCATCTGCATAATGATATTATTAATGATTCCTACTGCATAGAGTGTTGCAAAGATTTAATAAGGTTCTGGATATAAAATGTTAGCACAATGTCTTTAATATAAAGAACACTCAATAAATTTAGTGGTAGTTATTATTTCTCAGTTTTAGAAGGGGAATAATACCAATTGTAGGCACAGAGAGAAATAAAAAGATAAGAATCTGATTAAAAATATCTTACTAATACCTAAAGGGGAAAAATAAATGTCAGATATTTGAATAAAATAACTTTATTTCTAACTGATAAAATGAAGATACAGGAAAGAAAAAAATACTATCTTTTTAACTTAAAAAAAATCTTCAAATAAAGAAAACATCTAAACCCAAATTGGCAAGTCAGGTGCAAATTAGAAACTTAAGAAGTAAAAATGAACTTAAGAAACACTCTGTAAAGAACTCTAATGGCAGTAAAAGATAATGGGCAGTTGGTCAGATAAAATATTTAATATTAGAAACAACTTTGCTTTCAGCTCATCTTGTATTAATAAGTATGATGTGAGTAGCAATCTTGCCAATAAAATAACCTAAATATGGATTTCTATGGAGCGAGGGTCACTCACTCTTCTGACACTGTTTCCTTTTCCTTTTTGGCAGCCACTGGGAACATGGGTTTGCAGTCAAATGCTCCAGGGTGTATGTGGGGACTATCAAGTCTTTTCTGTGGAGGAGGACAAAAACGCATTTGCTTGAGATAGTGCGAGAGAGGGAACTGCGGATGAATACATTCCCCATGAGTGATACAGCTCCCTGACAAGGAGACCCTGGAGAGAAGAGGAGGGAGAGCTTTGCTTCTGAGCTTGCCACCACTTCCTAGCAAACATCGTTGGAGATGATTGTTGCCACAGTCATTGAGTTGAGATATAATAGAGTAATACCTAGAGTTGGGTGTGCTAATGACTTTCCCAGATTACAGTCATCTTCAAGGAATTACTGGATTCAGTATTTGAGAAATGCAATTAAGTTTCACAAAGAATTTCCCATATTGTAGTTTGAATGTAAAATAAATATCTTCTGTTGTTTTTCTTTTAAATCTCTTCAATTTTTCTGTTCTATGCATCAACTTCTTGGGCTAATTATCTTAAATATCCTATCAAACCTGTTTTGTATATTCATTTTAAGAATGACATATAACAAATTGTTTTGTCATTACAGAGTCCTTTTCTATACTATTTTTTGGTAATAGAAACAGTCATAGAATGATTGGATGAATTAATTGTAGATCATATATTAGTTGGAGATTTCTCTTTTATTTTTAAAAGTTGTTCTTGCTAACCACCCAAAGCTTTTCAACTGTGACAGGATTTCCAAAAAAAAAAAACAATAGTAACAACTAGCTGTTTGACATGCAAAAAAAGGAGATATTCAGGTGTAGCTGCACAAATCCATTTAAACACACACACGCACACATTTTGCCTGCCCCTTTACAAAGTGTAAAAAAGATCCATGCAGATGGAAGGAATAACCTTGAATAATTATTTAAAACACCAAAGATAATTTTAACATCCTGAGGCTCCAGCACCCTTGCCAAGCGGCTGCCACTTTCCACTCCACACAGACTCTCTCCTCACCCCACTTAGTTCCAGTGCCCCCTGAGAAGACACTGCCACCACCTCCCTTTGTAGATACCTGCCTTGAAAATCTATACTTAACAGCTTTTGGTGTGAATTATTCAGAAGAAAAAAACTGGTAAAGCCTAGTCTCTTTAGTGACTATCTAGCACAATGGCTGTCAGCTGAATTCCAGCACAGTCCCAAATCTTCACTCTAGGCACACAGAGGGCGTTATAGAAAAACACCAAGCAAAACAAAACACATTCTGAGTGGGCTATTTCACTAAACTAATCCTGGATAAAAACCACACTTTTTGAAATTCCTTCAAGAAATTGTAATACAAGCAGCAGAGCATTGGCTTTTTTCTTAAACCACATCAAAAACACATTTTATGCAAGGCTGGAACGTCCCAATTTTGTCTCATTCCTTTCCTTTCCTTTCCTTTCTTTTCCTTTCCTTTCCCACAGGTGGTCAGAAAAGATGTTAAAAATTAATGGCTTCTGGTGGGCAATACACAAGTACAGTCACATATACCTTAATGATATGGACACTTGCTGATAAATGCATCATTAAGCAATTTCCTCATTGTGTGAGTATCATAGAGTGTACTTGCACAAACCTCGATGCTATAGCTACTACACACCCAGGCTATATGGTATATCCCATTGCTCCTAGGCTACAAACCTGTACAGCATGTTACTGTACTAAATACTATAAGCAATTATAACATAATGGGAAGTATTTGTGTATCTAAACATATCTAAACATAGAAAAGGTACAAGAAAAATATGGTATTATAATCTTATGAAACCACTGTCATACATATTTGGTCACAATGTCATTATGCATCACATGCTTGTATTTGCATTTTGTAAAACAATATGGGAATCTGTCCCAATATCTTGGAACCAGTCTACATTCATCAGAATTTCCTTGATTATTTCTCTGCTAATGAGTTTGTATTATCCAACTATTGATGTGACTATGCTGTATGACAATCCCCAAATTACAATGGCTTATAAAAATTAGCAATTATTTCTTTTTTGTACATGAGTTCAAGAATAATGTAGAGTGTGGACAGCTAAGTATATGGCAGCAAACAGGTGTGTTATAAAACAGCTCCATGTGTTTCTCTTTCTGGGAGAAGTAGTTACACGGGGCAGGCTTTTCTCATGGTGCATGGCAGGAACACAGTAGACAAGGAAAACATTGCAAGCATGTTGAGACCTCTTCTAATATCCCATTTCCAGTGGGGTAAGGATGTACATTCCACCCAAGGTGTACCATGGTAAAAATGGAGAGTGGTGAAGGAATTGTGAAAAAAACGCACTCCCTTTCAGAGCTTACCTCTAAGTTGCACCCAGCTATTGCAGTGTTGACAAACTGTTAAATTGCTTAACAAGAAATGATTTTTTCTAGGTTTTACATACAACATAGCTCCCTGGTACACAAACTTTTCATTCTAGAAGAAACAGTTTAATGAAACTTTACTATGACAACTGTGATTTTTCATAAAAGCATCGATGTACTTAATGAAGAATTCTAATTTTTACATCAAGAGATGTGATCATCCCATTGAGCCCCCAGCTAATAATGTCTAGTATTACATTTTCAACTGTGTTTGTATAAAAATGCACTAGACAAACATTACAGACTAAGGAAAGAAAGATTCCCCAAGTTTCAATGATTTCCTTGATATGTTGCTAAAACTCAAAATGTTTTATTTTGAGAGTTGTGGTAATAGTATAGTATTTTTCATTGACAATGCATAATTGCTCACAACTTTGAAGATAGTGGCTCTCCAGTTGGGGAATTCTAGGTGAGCCAATCATCTATGAAGAAAAACCCAAAAATATCCTTCTAGGATAAATTGTTTTATAAGTTCATTGTGAATAGATTTATTACAAACCGACATTGTTTTCTTCTTATATAAGGCAGAAGATTTTCAGGCAGTTTGAAGAGTGCAGGATAGCCAAAGAATTCAATTTGAGAAGAGCAGCAAGTTGCATGGGACCAAATCTAAAAACACTGGTTAATGAATGGCCAAAAAGAAATATTTGGGAGAGATACTATGTGGACATTTTTATTATTATTATCTAAAACATGTAATTCTTTAGACTTTACATTCTATAAAGGCCCTGTATCTATTTATGCTTTTGTCTATATCACTAGTTCCTAACATTGAAGTAAAGAGATAGACTTATTTTAGAAAACTTATACTAATTTCCAAGATGTTAGATATGGAGCTGGGATGGTTGAAATACAGCAGAAACAATTCAAATAAAGAAAGTCATTTGGAAACTAACTTATTCCTTACAAAAGACTCCAGTAAGAAAGAAAATTTATAGACATTTGAAATGAAAGGATTTTAAAGAAGAGAAGACCCACAAGTGTGGGTGCAGCATAAAAGGAGCAAAAGCCTAAGATGAGGCAAATAGAGGCCAGCAAAAGCCACAAGACTTAGTGATGGTTAGGTCTGAAGAGCAAAGGCAAAAAATAGTGCTACTGGGGCCCAGTGACAGACAGAACCATGTAGGAGTGATCCAATAAAACCCTTCATGTTAGGTTCATATTTGGGGGGAATAATATACATTTAGCATTCTACTTCATAAAGAAAATTCTGATCATTCTTTGATTTAATATTAACGGATTTAAATATATCCATGGATTTAAATATCTCCATGGATTTAAATATCTCCATGGATTTAAATATAAAACTGTATATCCAATGATTCCTGAGGTGTCATAAAGACCATGTTACAAGTGAGACAATTTCAGGTGAAGACCGAGAACCACACCCATGCTGCAGCCCCTCATTCCTAGGAAAAAATTTAGAAATGATTGAAGTGATTAAACTAAATAACAAAATATGTAAACAAAATTTGGAAAATAGAAATGAGCCTTCTATTTAGCAGAAACTGTGAAGAAACTTTCAAAGTTAGCAAGCAGACAAGATGAGACTGATGAAGAAAAACACATGGCAAAATGTATGCAGGAAAGGTCACCTGAGAGGGGGGAAGTGATGCTGAGAGTGGTTTAGTCATGGAAGTGACCTGGTGGTCACAAAGGCAGGATGTGCCCAGGGTTCACTGTCAAGCTTGCTGTGAATGGAGAAGCCTGAGCAGGAGGCTTCATTTACAAATCTGCTCTGCCCACTTGGGCTAGGCAGCAACAACAGAGGTATTTTCCTCCTTACTGTTAGGGACAATTAGGTAATTCCAGGCAAACCCAAAGAACTGTGGCTTTTATACTAATACTGCTAGTTTGGGAAACACTCTATCCAGCAAGATTAATGTCCTTCAGCTCTCTAATTCTCAGTTAATGCAAGCAACAGTGCTAGCTTTTGAAGCAAGTCCCATCCAGTCCAATATTTATAAGCAAATTGTCCAAGAAGATTTAGCAAACTGTCTTATAAGTAAACAAATACAAATGTTATACACACACACTTGGATATATACGTGGTATATATCTATATGTTTATCTATCTATCACCAGCTATTGAGGGAAACCTATAACATAAAAGAAAGGCATGATAATGAATTAGGAGAAATTAAGTTATAAATAAAAGTAGCAGAGATAAAGGAGCAAACAGATCAGGAATAAAGAACCAATACATTAAATATTCTCAGGGAGATGTGTTAAGGTATAGAATACATAAAAGATATTCCAAAGGCTGTCAAGGATATTAAATTTTTGATCATTCAAATTAACAAAACAAAACAAAATATAAATGGTAATGATAGACATGGCCGAATATAATATTTCTGATATATCTAAAAATGTTTAAAAAGAGCAAGAAATAAAGGTTAATTGAGGTGGAATAATGATATAATATCTCTTCCATCTTTTAAGATGAATTCCAGAAAGAATAACTATAGAGAATAGGTGAAAAACAATATTCAAAAATTCATACAAAGTTTCCAAAAATAGGGGTTAAAAAAAAGAAAGAACACATTCAAAGATCCCAAAGAAGACCTATCTATTGAGTAGGATAAATTAATAGTATTAAAAATAAAACAATAACAATAACAATTAACCAAAAGATTACAAAGACTTAATAGAGAGGGAAAAAACAAAGATTGTCTACTAATCAATGAGAATCAGAATTACTTCAGATTTCTCCTTAGCAAAACAACTACTACTAGTACTACTGATACTGTAGCAACTGCTACTACTATTAGCAATAAAATGTAACAATATTTTAAAACTTCTTAGGAAATCAACATTACACCTAAGATTCTACCCTCATTGGGTGTAATGACAAAATAAATATAATTTTAAACAAAGTAAAAGGAATTAGACATGTTACCTCCTCATATTTTTTCTGAAAGAAGTATTATTGAATTCATCCACTAAAATGAGCAAGTAATCCAAAATAAAATGGTAAACTAGTCATTTGTATAGCAAAAGTAGAAGTAGGCACACATTGTTAAATCCAAATAAATGTTAGTTATATATTTATCAAAGACAATAGTAATGGTACGCAATGAAGCCATAAATAATGTCAACTTAGAATGTGGAAGGGAAAGGATATCAGAAGAAAACTGAAAATATGCATAGTCACCCATCACTTTTAATGTTCACTCGCTTTTCGGTTCAAATGTCATCGCTCTGCAATATTTGTCTCTAATTGCCCTACATAAAACAGCACATTTTACACCCATTGCCCTGCATTTGAAAATTATTAAAATTATTTTTGAAATAAATATAACTGCCTCACATTCAATATGTATTGATTTAGAAGTCTGTTATTTGTCTCAGCCCAAAACTATACAGCTCTGTGGGGTCAGAGATTGGTTTTCTTCACTGCTATGTAGTGGGCACTGAGAATAATGTTAAATACATGGTAAGTACTAGTAAGTATTTTTAAATAAGTGAATAAATAACAGATTAAGTCACTAATTTTACATTCACATAACAAATACTATGCAGCCATTAAAAATGCTGTAGTTCTACAACTTTATTAATATGGACTGATGTCAAAATGATATTAAATGGAAAATCAGGGTTATTAGTTTAAATTGAATAATCTCACTTATTCATTTCATTTTATGATCTAAACAAGCCCTTATAACAAAGCCAGACCAGAAAAAAAGAGGTTTAGATCAATTTTGTACATATACAGAGAAACAAAGAGAATATCAAAATCATAAGTACATTAAATGCAAATTATAAGCCTCACCATATTAGGTTTATCCAGAAATGTAGGTACAGTTTAACATTTAAAAACATGTTACATACAATGACATCCACTCTATTAATGGAGGAAAGAAGAAAGGTATAACAGAATTATTTCAATACACTGCAAAACAAATATTTGATAAATTAAATCCAATATGTTTTAAGAAGTAATATATATTTTAATCTAAAATTTCATAGTAAACTAAAAAGAGGACAAACTTTCTTACATGTAGAAAGAGTCTACAAAAATGTTAAAGCAAGAATTACACATAATGGCTAAATATTAGAAATATTTTTATTAAAGACCAGTCTAAGATGCTGGCTCTCAACCCAATATTAACTTTGTCCTGGCAGCACCAGCCAATGTAATTATATAGAAAAAATAAGTGAAATCAATGTTGGAGAGGCAGAAATAACATTCATTGTCTAGATAATATGATTGTACACCTATCACAGCCAGATTAATCAACTGAGAAAGCACCAAAAAATTAACTGTCTTTATAATACTGGATAACATTTATCGAATACTTTAAATTTGCCAAACAGTATTAGAGATTCTTTACATGTACTACCTTCTTTATTTTTATGAAAACTTTTCAAAATAAATGCTGTCATTATCACCACTTTAAAAATGAGAAAAATTGAGTCACACAATTTCTATGGTCACATAACTAATAGAGTGACAAAACTGGGGTTCAGTGTGGCTCTGAAGCTCATTATTTGAATCAGCAAGCTTTACTGTCTTTTCTAGTTGAGTAGTGATCAATTAGAAAATATATTAATAAAAAGGTCAGTATAAATTGTAACTATAAACTATTAAATGCTTAGAAATAAACCTAAGAAAAATCTGTAAGACATTTCAGAATAAAATCCTGAAAGTTTACAGTAAAGAGTATACGAATAAATGGAAATCTAAACCAAAGTAAAGACAGGGAGAGTTGAAGAAGCCAGACTCTCCAAACTCATCCATAAATTTTATCTAATAACACTAAAATCCCAGTACATTATTATAAAATTTGTTGAGCTAATTATCAACTTCGTTTAGCAAAGTTAAATTATAAGAATAGCCAAGATAAATTTGAAAAAGAAAAACAAGTAATAGACTTTACTCTATCATGTATCAAATTACATTGTTAGTAATAAAATAGTAAAGTAATAACTAATAATAAACAATAAATTAGTAGATTGATGAAACAGAGTCTACCAAGGAGTCATGTGCATTTTGAAAAATATTATGAAATAAAATGACTCCAAATTTGGAACAAATCAATATTATTCACAATAATGAATGTCAAAATAAAAGGACCTAAACTTAGCAAAAAATGATAACAATAAAAAAATTACTAAACATCCAGTATACATTTCTAGCCTCCAAAGTGAATACAGAAAAACATCTTTACAAAGTTAAGAAAGGAAACCATTCTTAGATAAAAATAAACATCACATAAAAAATATTAAATAAAGTTTTTACTATAACCAAAACACCATTATTAAAGTAAACATACAAGCAAACTAGAAGAAAATATCTCTGGGGCACACACAAATGGATTATATCTATAATAAATAAATAATTCTTACAATCAACATCAAAAAAGAACATGTGCAAACACAGTGATATAGAAATTTCACTTTTGATAACTACTCAGAAAAATACTTGCACACATGCACAAGAAGGCACATAAAGGGGATACACTTTTTGGAATTAGGAAGCATCAGATAAAATGTAAATATTCATCATTATAGAAACTATTGTATAACTCATACTTTGACATACTATGAAGCAGCTAAAAATACTAAGGTGGAACTACATATATTGGCATAAAGTAAAATCTCTAAGGCATATTGACAAGTTGTGAAACAAAAAAAGTACAAAATTTCAAAGACAAGCTTAGAATGTAAAAAGTGATTAGAAAATTGCACTGTCATCTTAATAATGAAGGAAATAAAACCCTAAATAACCTGTAAAATTCTAAGGCTACTTGATTTTATCAAGTGAACTGAAGTCCAAAGAGTAACAGGTAACTCTGAAGAGAAACAATAACACCAACTCTTTAACTCTGGGCAAATCATAGGATGAAATAAATGCGTAAGAAGATAGAGCTAAAAATTGAATGACTTCTGAAATGACTGTTATAAGAGTTTACAATCCCTGGGAGAACCAAACAAAAGGTGCTGCAAGTATTTGCTGTCAATAACAATCAAGAGTCTGAGATTTTACCTTAGTTGTAATGAAAATTTCAGCCTGCTACAGTTTTGTGGATGCTGGTAGAAAACACAAGAGTAGTGGGTCAGAAACAAAGAATTTTATTCCTCATGTTTGAAGTGGCAGAATGAGCTTCATCTTTACACTAGTTTTCCTTGTCCCTGAAGTTTCACAAAGATGAGGTGGAGGGGACCATGTGGATGCTGTCTCCACTAGACTAATCAAATGATGGTAAGAGCCATCTGGTGGAAGATGGCTCTGACACCAGATGGAGACCTAGTATTGAGTTAATCTAAGGCACCTGCAACGATTTCAGAGAACCAGACCATGCTATTTTCTTTCTGAATTAAGTCTCCATGGGAAGTTATGAAAGACAAAAGATAATTTGTCATTCTTACATATTTCCTGCACTTGGTGTATTATCTTCCAGCTCCTGTGAGCTTGTTAATATCAGTCAACACCAGATGTACTCAAGAAATGTTGGGGGCAGAGAAGGAAACTGAAGAAAGCTCCTGTAGTAGGGCATAGATATGAAATCTCACCATGTTGCTGACACTACTCTCTTATAAAAGGAGTCCTTAAGCTGATGGAAGAATGTGAGAAAAGCTCCCAAATAAAGAGCCCAGGTATTATGTACTACCTTCGATGAGGGGAAAAATCAAGCTGTCTGCTACTGAGGAATGGGTAGAAAATCCACTTGGTCTGAAGATACTGCACTGATAAAAGGTAGTTTGACTACTTTTATCTGAGAGGATATGCAAACTCCCTTCCAACCCATGATCTTCCATAGATATAAGAATACTAAAAAAGCTCTGTCTCTGAGGCCCAGGCATACAGAGCCTGTCTAAGACCGAGGCTTGATTAGGAGAACTGAAAACTATCTTGTCCCCCAAATTATACTTGCAGCCAGTAAAAATCTACAACAATCTAAAGCTTGGGGAAAGCGCAAGAGTGTGAAAAATGAGCACCTCTGTGGTGTAGGCATATAGGTCATACAGAAGCAGAGAGTGGAACACTACAAATAAGTTAGTAGCATTTCACCACTGAAGAAATTTGACGTTTGTGATCTGCTCAGGTAATTATAGCAACAACAAAATTGAATTCCAGCTCAATTACTGACTCAATTGAACCCTCCACACCAATAGCCTGAAAAAAGAAGAGGCATAAATTCTATTTATTGCAGTTTCTAATGTTCTTTAGCATGTAATGTCCATTATTCAATCAAACATTAGTAAAAACAAAAAAAGAAAAAATTGTCAGGAAAATACATAGTCAATAGAACCAGGCCTAGATACCATGAAATAGTTAGAGCTATCATGTAAGGAATTTTAAAAACTATGACAAATATTTTAAGGGAGCTAGTTGGAAAAGAGGGCCGCATGAAAGTTTAGAAAGGGAATTTTGTCAGAGAGATGGGAAATAGAAAAAAGGAGTCATGTGAAAATGCTGCAAAAAGATATCAAATACAGATGATTCTTTGGTGATTTTTTAAACAGACTGGATACGGGAGAAATAAGAAGTACAGTTCAAGAGAAATTATCTAAACTGAAATACAAAAAGAAATGAATGATTTAATACGATTCAGAACACAGCATCCTGTGGGATGATACCTAATGGTCTAAAGTATGTGTGATTGAAGTCTCAGCAGGATAATAGTGAAGGTAGAGGGGAGAAGATGTACTTGAAGACATAGTGGTGTACACACACACACACACACACACACTCCTAGACAGTCAGAATTAATTATTGACACCAACAATAAAGGAAAAATATTAAAGACAGCTGGGTGCAGTAAGCAAAACATCTACAGAAGAACAAAATTTAGAATTAGAGTAGGCTTTTGGTAAAAATCAATGAAAATCAGAGGACAATGGAGTGACAGATTAAAAATACTTTAAAAATAACTGAAACCAGTAATTTTACATCCAATGAATACATATTTCTAAACCAAAGCCAAATAAAAGATATTTCAGATGAAAAAATGCCACAAAATGTATCTTCAGAACTGCCCTATAAAATCAGTAAAGGAAGGTGTGATACCAAAAGTAAATTTGATAAATGTACAAAGTCAATACCACACCATAAAAAAAAGCAATAGAAATGTAAAAATTGAGGATAAATAGAAAATACATTTTTCTTATTTTAGTTTTTTAAAGCATAACTGATTATCTAAGGAAAAATACTAGCAGTATACCTTGGGAATTATGATATATGTAGAATAATGTATGACAACAATAGATCAAAATATGGGAATTGGGAAATAGAAAGCTTCTTATTCTGTACATTAAGTGGTATAATAACATATGAAGGTATAATCTTATAAATTAATGAATTATATTGTAAACTTTAGAGCAAACACTTATAAAAGGGAGTTCTAACTAATAAGCTAATAGTGAATATAAGCAAGGCCATATATTTTATGTTAATTCAAAAAATGCATATTAATCTCCCAAAAAGTCAAGAAAAGAGGAAAAAAAGAACAAAGAATACATGAGTTAAATACAAAACAACTATCAGTATGACAGATTCAAATCAAACCAGATAAATTGTTTGAACACCCCAGTTACGAGTCAGAAATTTTCAGATTGGATAAAAAACAAGAAACCCATGGGTGAAATATGAAGTCACAAGGGAAAAAAAAAAACATATTTAAATGAATGAAAAAAAATACAGTATATTAAAAATACTCAAATCAGATAAAGCAATGCTTACAGGGAAATTTACAGCACTAAGTGTTTATATTAAAAAGAACAAAAGGATGAAGATAATACACTTAGAAGTAAAAATGAATAAATTTAAAAACAGAAAAAAAAACAACTGGGAAAATGAAGAAAACCAAAAGATATTTATTTGAAAAGATCAATAAAATCAATAAAACTCTAGCAAAACTAATAAGAAAGAAGAGAGAAGATACAAGTTAACAATATTTGGAATAAAAGTCATTACTGAGTTCACAGGCATTAAAATAGTAAGGGGATACTACAAACAACTCTATGCAAGTCAACGCAAGTAACAGATAAAATTCTAAATTTAGATGAAAAGCACAAACCACCAAAACTCGACATGAAATATACAACCAGAATATTCTTATGTCTATTAGAAAAACTGAATTCATAATTACACTTTCAAAAAAAATCTGCTTGAGTGGTTATTCTGGAGAATTCTAAACATAAGCAAGAAATAATACCAATTCTATATAATTTCTTTCAAAAAATAGAAAAGGAGGAAATACTTCTCACTTATTTGAAAAGAAACATTATACAACACAATATTATGTTATATACAACATGGTATTATGAGATACATACAGAGAGTAAAATGCTTACTATAGTGAAGCAAATTAACATCTCTCATAGTTACCTTTTTTATGTGTATGTGTGGCAAGAACAGCTACAATTTATTCATATAGAAAAAATCCTGAATACAATATTAACTGTAGTCCTCATATTGTACATTAGATCTCTAGATTTGTTATCCTAGATTATTTGCTGTATTCTGTCATTTGACCTACATCTCTCCATCCCCTGCCTCCACCTGGCCCCTGGTGAACCTGTTTTATTCTCTCTGTATATTTGACTTTTTTTTAGATTCTATATAAGGGAGATCATGCAATATTTTTCTTGCTGAGTCTGCCTTATTTCACTTAGCATAATGTCCTCTAGGTTCATCTTTTGTGACAAATGACAGGATCTCCTCCTTTTTTTAAGGCTAAATAATATTTTATTGTTTATATATGCCAAAGTTTCTTTATCCATTAGTCCATTGGTGGACATTTAGGTTATTTCCGTATCTTGGCTATTGCTAATAATGCTTCAGTGGACATGGGAGTGCAGATGTCTTTACAAGGTGGTAATTTCATTTCCTTTAGATATACTCAGATGAAGGGATGCTGGATCATACAGTAGTTCTATTTTTAATTTCTTTAGGAACCTCCATACTGTTTTCCATAATGGCTTCACCAATCTACCAGCACCAGAAAAAGAAAATATAATAAAGGAAACTACAGACTTATCCTTCATGAACACAGATGCAAAAGTTTTCAACAAAATATTAGCAAATTTAATCTACCAATACATAAAATGAAAAGTGCATGATAAACAAATCTGATTCATCCCAGTAATGCCACACTGTTTTAACATTCAAAAATAAATCAATATAATCCACCATATTAATAAAATAAAGGAGAAAAATATGTAGGTAATTATATCAACTAAGGCAAAAAAATAATTTGACAAAACTTCATGTTTATTCATTGTAAAGACAAAGAAAAAACTAAGGCTAACATCACACTAAATAGTAAAAGATTGCTTCCAATTTTAGATTGGGAACAAGGTAAGGATAGCTATTCTGAAATTACTTATTCAATATAATATTACTGTGAGTATAAACCTGTGCATTAAAGAAAATAACTTTATTTTTTTTTAAAAGTAGAAATTGAAAAGGAAGTAATAATTGTCCTTATTCATAGATGGCATAACTGTCTACATAGAAAATCCCATGGATTCTCTAAAAATCCCTTAGAACTAACAAGTGAGTTTACCAATGTTGAAGGATAAAAGGTCAATATATAAATAGCAATAATATTTCTATATACTATCAATAGATATTTGGTGCTAAAATTTTCTAAAAGTACAATTTATATAATACCATAACAAATGAAATACTGAGGCATAAATCTAACAAAACATTTGTAGAATGTATATGTGGAAAACTATTAATACTACAAAACTAAAATTCAGTGAAGATTTAAATAACTGAAGACACATACAAGGTGTATGGGTTAGAAACTCAACATAATTAAGATTCCATTTCCCTTAACTGATATTTAAATCACCGTTTGGGGGATGTCCACGGCTGTAGCTCTGACATGGGCAGTGCATGGGCAATATATATAAGCAAAGTGTTGTACCCCCATAATATTCTGAAATAAAAGAAAAAAAAAGAAAATGAACACATATATACACACCAAAAAAAACAGTTCTGCTAATAACTTTAAGAGGTTCTCAGACTGTCTGAAATTCACTTATAGACTCTTCCCATGGCCCCAGACCGAGAAACCCCCTATAAAAAGATGTACCACTTGATTCTCATTGTCATAATTTGAAAATACAATATTTGTTTATTGCTCATTTATGCCAGATATTTTAGAAACCAGATAGTTAAAATTATAAAAAAATTAATATAAATAAATAAATAAATTTAATGCAGTTTCAATCAATACACTGTAGGGTGACTACAGTCAAGAATAATTTATTATATATTTCAAAATAACTAGAAGATGTGACATCCCAACACAAAGAAATGATAAATGTTTAAAGTGACGGATATCCTAAATACCTTGGTTTGATCATTACACATTGTAAGCGTGTATCACAATGTCACATGTACCCAATAAATATGTACAGTTATTATATATTAATAAAAAATTTACAAAAATCATTTTTAGACCTTGGCAAAAAAGCCCAAGACTAATTTCTGTCGGTATTGACAGGATGATGCTAAAAAGTACATGGAAAGTCAAATGAACCAGACTATAAAAAATTTTGATAAAGAAATTAGAGTACTCACCCAACTTTCATTTAAGACTTAGTATTAATACATAGTTACAGTAATTAAGACACTGTGGTTTTGACATAAGAATACAACTCTAGATTAGAAAAGAGAGTCTATGAAAAGGCTTAAAGAATTATAGTATCACAATTGCTGTGATGAAGGAGCAACAGCAATTCAATGGACATTTTTTTAAACAAATGTATGAAAATAATTCAATATCTATGTTAAAAAGGAAAACTTGAACAGTACCTTATACTACACACAGATTAATTTTACTGAACACAAATTATACCTGCGATAAAACTAAAGGAGATAAGAATGATCAACAATAAGTTAGGGTACACTTTAAAATAATTACAAGACTGGAATTGGAATGTTCCTAACACAAAGAAATGTTAAATGCCTGAGATGAGGGACACCCCAATTACCCTAATTTGATTAATTCACATTGTATGCCTGTATCAAAACATCGCATGTACCCTATAAAGATATACTATCACGTACCCATAATAATTAAAAATAAAAAATTGTAAAAACAAATAGTATTATGCCCTTCATTTTCTTCTCTTTACTTTTAAAAAATTGTATTTTATTACTACTTATTTTTACTTTTATTTTTATTTTTATTTTAGAGATGGGGTCTCGCTATGTTGCCGAGGCTAGTCTGAAAATGCTGGTGTCAGAGCCTCCTGAGTTGCTGGGACTACAAATGTTAGTCACTGAGCCCAGCTGTTTTTAATTATTATGGATACATAAGAGTTGCACATATTATGGGGTACATATGATATTTTCATACAAGGATAGAATGTGTGGTGACCAAATCAGAGTAATTGGGGTATGCATCACCTCAAGCATTTATCATTTCTTGTGTTAGGAATATTCCAATTCTACTCTTTCAGTTAATTTGAAATATATAATAAATTATAATTAACTATATTCACCCTATTGTGCTACCGGACACTAGACCTTATTTTTGTACCCATTAACCATCCCCTCTTTATGCCCCTCCCCACTATCCTTCCTAGCCTCTGGTAACCATCATTCTACTCATTATCACCAAGAGTTCAATTTTGTTTGCTCCTACACTGTGAGAACATGCACTATTTATCTTCCCGTGCCTGGTGCATTTCACTTAGTATAATGTCCTCCAGTTCCATACACATTGTTGCAAATGATAGGATTTCATTCTTTTTTATGGCAGAATAGTTATTCCATTGTGTGTATGTACCACATTTTCTTTATGCAGTCATGCATTGATGGACACTTAGATTGACTCTATATATTGGCTCTTGTGCATAGTGCTGCAATAAACATGGGAGTGCAGATATCTCTTTGATATACTGATTTTCTTTCTTTTAGATATACACCCAGAAGTTGGATTGCTGGATCATATAGTAGGTCTATTTGTAGTGTTTGAGGAACCTCTGTACTGTTCTTCATAGTGGCTGCACTAATTTACATTCCCACCAAGAGGGTGTGAGGGTTATCCCTTCTCCTCATCCTCACCAGCATTATTTAGTACCTGTTTTTTGAATAAAAACCATTTTAACTGGAGGGAGATGATATCTCATTGTAGTCTTAATTTACATTTCTCTGATAATTAGTCATGTTGAGCATTTTTTCATATACCTGTTGACCATTTGCATGTTATCTTTTCAGAAATGTCTATTCAGATCTTTTGCACATATTTTAATCAGATTATTTGTTGTTTTACCCACTGAGTTGTTTTGAGCCCCTTTTTTATTCTGATTATTAATCCCTCGTCAGATGGGTAGTTTGCAAATATTTTTTTCCAATTCTGTGGGGTTATTTTCTTAATAATAACACATTCTATACATACAAGTGTTTATAAATATATGAAGTAGCTAAGAAATATACTCTTAAAAATACAATTCTAAGCAGATTGTGATTGGGGATGGTGGGCAAAGGGACTTTGGGTTTTCTGTAAATACTTAACAACACTTTTACTTAGTGTATACTATGTGCTAGAATTGTTCTATGACTTCACAAATATATTAACTCATTTAATTCTCAAAGAAACCATAAAAGGTGTCTACTATAATTATCTCCATATTAAAAGGATATTGAGACTCAGAGATGAAAAGTAACTTTGACTAGGTTACATTTATTTATATGGTAAATCTGTGATTTAAACTTGAGCTGTCTTGCTCCAGGTCACATTCCCTTAACTGTGAAGCCATGTTGCATACCTGCTATGCTTCACTTCTATTCTGAGCTTGTACAAAACTGTAATTATAAATAACCTATGAAATTTTTAAAAAATCAACTGATAAGTGAGAAGGGAAAAAGAGAAGTCACAATGCCTCAGAATCTCTGTATAGTCTTGTAAAATAGGTTAACAAAGATGAGTCATAATTAAAACACATGGGTGGGAATCATACACAAGCTCTCTCAATTTCTACTGCTGAGCCATTTTTGGGCAAACAAAATGTACTGCATCAGAACATGCTGACATTAGTCTTATTTTCCTTTCAAGAGCCTCAGTTTCCTTTCAGAGACTTTTTATTGAAAAAATAGTGAATATTATCTCTTTGATAACAGTAAATATTTACTTGAAAGAGTATACATTTATATTTGAGGATTGTGGGAATCAACAAGTTGCACATCACTGCATATCATCACCTGGTCTATTAATAATTCAGATCTATTAATCATTAAGAAACATTATGTCCAAAACTAGGTAGATATAAAGTGAAGAAAAACTAGATAAGCCTCTTGAAAGAACCAGAATCTTGACTTCAATGGCTAGGAAAATTGTTTCCATTGCCTACTGGGGGGAAGAGGAGGTCTTTTAGTGATTCTTGATACTTGCCAATGCCCTCTAGCCAAAGACCATTAGGCACGTACCTGTAGTCAGATGAGGTATATTAAATTATAAAATAATGGAGCTCTCACACCATGAGGAATGAGGGAGTTGGGACCTATAGGATTTGTCTTTGCATTAGGTGATTTAGGGGTGGGGTCAAGGAAGAGATGCTTTGTCATGGGTTGGATCTGGTCAGGAAGAAGCAGTAAGTACTGTATGTAATTGGATATCTACATAATTTTTATCAAGAAAGAAGGATGAATGAAACTCAGCTAAAGATATAATGCTCTAAAAGCAGCAGTAGCTCATAACAGGTAGGATAAGGAGCTGTTTGGCATATTTGTGGTTTAGACAATGTTCTAGGTTTTGTTTGTGTTCAAACATTATTACAGAGTGGCCTTGTTTATATCTGGATCTGTCACAGTCACAGAGTGGCCTTCTCTGATGTTGGTATTCTGTGAAATGGTTTATGTTCAACAGGAACAGACCACAGTCTAGCTGCAAGTGCCAGGACAGAGTCAGCAAAATGAAACCCTGGGAGGTAATGGTTCCAGACGAGCTGCCAGCAGTCAGGGGCTCTTTTCCTCTTTCCCAAGAAAATAGAAAGAGTTGATAAGAATGGTGAACTTACTATGAAAAGAGAACTCCATACATTTTACTCTAAAACTCACTGAAACTAATAATAAACACCAAATTTAACCTGATAAGCAATAGGTGTAATAATGATTTCCAATTACCTACTCACTAAAGTAGTACAAAAATCACTAACAAATGGTGACAGAACAGTGGTTTATGTTTGGATTCATTCTAAGTTTCTCTTTTCCCTCTGCTAATCCCTTCCAGTATTCTTTGCTGCTTATGCATGTAGATGGTTCTTTACCCTTGTATCATTTTATAATTATTATTTATGACAATTTCTCAAGATCTGTTTTTTCAATTGCTCAAAGTTCAATATTAATAACAAGTCTCTATCATTGGTATTTCTACAGAGATTTGCAGCTTCCTATTGCATTTTTAAAATGCACAAAACATTTTCACTTTTTCTAAGTATAGCCTTATACATCTCCACTGTGAATGCATTCTGAATTATTTGGGTCAAACAAAGATTGCTCCACTTGCTTTTTATTTCCTTAACTTTTTACCCCCACAGTGGTAATGGAAGCCATAAAGTTGTGTTCCCAGTTAGCACAAAGACTTACCCCTTGATTAGGTCCCCAATATGAAATTATGCCCTACATGGGCAGAAACATGAACACATTTATTTCCTGTGTTCTGAATTAATAATCTCCCTAGAGCTGAGTAGCTTTAAAGTGTTACCATTTTACCATCAGAGAATTTTATTTGAAATCTCCGTTTGGATCCCTTCTCCAATCTTTTAGCCAAATAACAAATTTTATAATAAATATTGCAACAGTAAATACTAAAATTTATAGTTACTTTGTGTTTGTGTGTGTAGATGTGGTTTACTTTGTGTAAGTTGCTTGGTCTTGTTACTTACATATTCTTTAAGAAAAGTGTGGGATTTCCATCATTCTAGATAATCATTATAGCATATATGGATAAAAAAATGAAATCATATTTATAACTTGAATTATCACTAGGGGAAAAAGCTGTCACTTTCATCATTTGAAAATGAGGGCTGATTGGCACATGTCAAAATACAAACAAATTCAACTGAGAATAAGTTGTCACTAGGAAAGCAGGCAATTTTGGTGATAGCTCTGTGTGTGCGTGTGTGTGTGTATGTGTAGAGGGAGAGAGAAGGGGCCTGGCTAAACAATTTTATTACAGCACATATTCTGCTCCCAAGGTAAAAAGTAAACCTTCACCCAGCTTATATTCTTCTATTTTTTTTTCAATTTTATTTTGTTGTTGGAAGGTAATTGAAAGAACTCACATCTTCCTGTTCATTTCCTTATAGTCTGTGGTCAAAGAATAAAGATTTAGACTCACTGTGTCCTAAGTTTCTCATGTCATCTGCAGTATACCTGGAATATTATTAATATTTTTGATATTTTAGGGCATTTTTTTCTTATAATATTCCAGTAAAACCTTGATATTCTTCTGACTTCTGATGCTACTTATCTTCTTGCTTTTTCATAACTGTTATATTACCATTACATTAAGTTATAAAATTTTAGCAATATCAAAGATATACAAGGCCATATAGACTTTTTACTGTTACAGGGAAAAAAAATGCTTTCAAGGTGAATGCCTCCTGTGGGAACCTATTTGTAACAGAATTAGGACTAGAGTGTTTGTCCTATTCAATGTTAGGCCACTATTACAGGCTTCCCACCCCCAAACTGGGTTGCTACTAGTCAAGTATTACTCAATTGATTATACACCTAGGCTGTATTAAAATTTTAACCAAAAAAGTATGCTTTTTAAAGATTTTTTGAGAAGCAATGATATAAGAAACATACATACTTTAAACATACTTTAAAGAAACATGTAACTATTGGAATCACCTGGAGATTTTTAAAAATATCTTTAAGGCAAATTTGGATGTGATATTTTATTTTATGTTAGTATGTTAATTTAAAATATTTAAGAACACAATTATCTTCCATATCCTATTGCTGAACTAACATGAGGTTCAAAATCACAAGCAGAAGAAATATTTCACTTACTGATGCAACGACTGGAAAACATGGGCAAATAGTCTGACAGTACCAATGTCAATTTATATAACTCCATTCATTAATGGTAATGATCAGCCTAGTTATGAACTACTACTTTAATATTTATATACTTGTACTTATGTGTAATATATGCTTTTATTATAGTTATTCTAAGCAAGCAATTGGGCATACAATCATAATATATTTCTGGCAAAGTACTTTACAGTAGATAAATAAAATTAATACTTCTCCATAAGTAGAAACTGCTAAATTTTTAGTAGCTTTTCAACAATTTGGTTTTATATATCATCTTTAATTGTTTCATTACAATACTTTATTTTTATCTCTTTTTCTCATTTATATAACTCACAAATAAATGTCACAGCATTCTGTTATGTGCAACAAATAATTTAGTTGTTGCACCTGATCAGTGCGCCCTTGTTTTCCAAGTGGGTGCTGTGGTCTCTAGGCATGAAATAACTTGTCCATCTGTTGCCCTAATCCATCTGCTATTTTGACTTCAGGCATTAAGATTGTTGAAAACCTTCATAAAATAACAATTTATTATTTTGTCTTGATACTTTAAGATTCTCAACCAGTCCATTCCTAAGCCTAGTTCTTATATATTTTAATCTAAAATGCTTTTCTAATGATAATATAATATGCAAGTCAGTTTACAATCACATTAATATTATCTCCAGAAGCATAATCACATTTATAATACCGTTACTTCTCTTCACTGCATGACATGTTACAGAATTATTTGCCCCCTAGATACACTCATACTTTTCTGAATAACTTTTATAAGACCAATCATTTCTTTTTTACAAACTTTTTTCTGATTTATTCTATTGTCATGGACTTATGCTTCTATGTAGAATTACTAACCCAAGGATTAAGTCATTAAAAGATGAATCTATCATTTCTAAAGGTGAAAAAATATATGACATTTGAATTTGAAAAAAGGCAGCAGGTCAAATATAGGCCAAGGGAAAGGCCCTGAGAAAAATATTCTTCAGCTTTCCTTAAGGTATTCATCAGATAATAAATTGAATAATTTCTCCTTAAATCTAAGCCATTTTACATACTATTTTTGCATGTGCAAATGATAGTAGTTTGGCTACTAGTTTTGTATTTGAGACTTTTGCCTCCCATATAAAAATGTTATCTTCAATTATAAATTAAATATTTCCTGAAATTATATATTTACAAAGTTTATATAAAATCACCATCATTTATCTGGTATTTTGTCTGTTTGTATGTCACATTGCCTAATTTCCTCTCCCCATTGTAATCCTACTTTTCATTTTGTCCTCATTTTTTTTAACTCAACTTTCCCTGGTCCCCCACAGTGAAATTTGCCATTTTATCACCTGTAATTAAGCACAATATCTGTGCTCACCAGGATCTATGGTTTTAGAACACTTTTGAGAAGTCTCAGCACATCATGAATTTTAGTATTGAGATGGCTTCCTTATAAATTAGATATATTAGGCATTGTTAGACAATATATTTTACCTAAAATCATAGTCATTGCAAATTTTATCAGCAGAGACAGATTTATCATGAATCAAATAAAGCTTAAACTTTAGGCCCCCAAATTGGCATGTTACCTTTTGTATTTAACACAAACATAATTTTGTATTAGTAATACATCTTTCTTTAACAACAAAAAAAGACCTCCCAAATTGTGTAATTTTCAGATATCACAAAATCTAGATCTGCCCCTACCAAGAAAGTATAGCTGATGATTACGTCTCCATCTCCATATTGTTTCAAAAATGTACTCTCCATTCCTACCTTCTAACATGGTCCAGTCTGATAATATACATTAACACTTTTGAACACAGCCTTGATACTTCTAGCCTTAGACCTGGAGATCTGTTTCAGGCCCAACTGCCAGAGATTTTTATTTTTTGTTTGCTAATTGCAATCCTTGATTATGGTTTGATTTCCAAAACAGTATGGGCAGAGGAATGATGTATTAAATAATTATTAATAATATCAAGTAAAGAAAAATAACCACACATTGCTGCAATACAAATAGATAAGAATAAAGAATTTAGTATTAGATATGATCAATTAGGACTAAAATACTACAAAAAACAGCTTTATAAATTTTAAGGTTATGTCTCAAGAAATGAAAGAATGAAAACTGAAAGAACAGTTATGAATCAAATTCTGCAATTTATTTTAGACTGTTCTGTTAACATTTGAAAGGTGAAGAAGATTATTAAGTTTTCATTTCAATTTGAAAGGCAACAACTTTGTTTGTACTATTAATTGAGGTCAGTGTCTACTACAATCATTCATTTGAGAAAAATCAAAGCTTTCACGTATAAATAAGTAAAAATGAAATGATTACAACAAAGGACTAATAAAGCAGCATAAAGAAAAGACCAGAGCTCTGTCTAAAACAAATGCAGTAAAATCAGGTCTAATTGTAGGTTGTCAGTCTGAACTGCTAGGTCTCGTTAAGATTTCCCTGAAGGGATAGAGCCTGCTACTTCCAGGTTTTCTCTCTCTAGGGGAGCCTAAAAAACAAGTGACAGAAAATCAGATCAACCAGTCAAAATGTCAGAGGTGCCTGACCTTGCTACTTGCATGCTGGGCACATAGTAGGCACTCAATGGGTTTTTGAATGATGAATTGGCCAAGATACATTAAGTTAAGCATTCAAAGAACAAGACTAGAATTAAGAATGAATAGAGACTTCCATTATAAAGATCTTCTAAAGATGTTAACTTTTTAAAAAATATATTTATATTTATATGTATATTTTAAATGCAGTGCCTTATTTTATGATTCTGATTTTGTGTTCTTTCAACCTCTGCAAATGTTGATCACCTCTATAGGAATTTGTTGAATTCTTTAAATATATTCCAGCACTGGCATGTGTTTTCCTGTTATTCCAAATCGTTTTCAAGATTTATTTATGAAATTCAGTTCCCTTCTTCATGAATTCCAAAGCATCTCTACTGTGCATGTGTATGTGTAAGTGAATGTGTGTGTGTGCTTATGAGAGAAAATGAGAGCGAGAGATTGAGAAAGACAGATATTTTTTACTGTTTTAGGAATTTATGTTATCATATATTTCAATTTATATTCATATGATGGATTCAATAATTGTTTTTAAAAAGTAGCAGGAACTTTGCCAAATCTCACAAGGTTAATACTCTTAATAGTTCCATATACAGATGAAGAAAATGAGGTTCAGACAGGTTAAAAATGTCAATATTTAAAATTGTATAAATCTTGTTTGTTATTGTTTTGTTGGTGTTTCTGTAAGACTGGGTAAATCAACAGCCAATAGAAACTGGAAATAAATTTAGAACTATTTAATTCCTGTAATTTCTTCTGTCAGAATCATGTGTTTTATTTCTTGATCCTATTTAAAACAAAACAGAGGATTTCTATTTTTTTGCAATATAGCAGACTAGATTCTATGAAGTATTGTCTAGAGTAAATAATTACATGCTGAATAAATAGCTAAGAAAAATCTTTTACATTTCCGTACATATGGGAAAATAGAAGTAAAATCAGAAAACCTGGCAAGTGAGCATATGAAGGGCTGCCTTTCACTAGGGAGGGTGTGCTGTACTCAACAACATCAGGCATGAAGAGCAAAAGATAAAGCAGACCTCCCGCCCCCCCAAAAATGGAAAAAACTAATGAGTTTTACAAGAGACAGAAAAAATCTGAGACCTCTAGGGTCAATACCATCAATATAATTCTATTAATATCAAATTTTCTGAGAAAGATTGATCAATGTAATACTTTATATAACCAATGTGAATGCAAATTGCTACAATCACTTTGGCAAAAGTTGTAATAACTTATTAAACTGAAAATTCACATATCCTTATCATTCAGTAACTTGTCTGAATGTGAGAACATTCACATACTGTTTGTATTTAACTATTTTATTTATATTCTATCTAAGTCTTTGAATATGCAAACCAAGAAACACAAAAAGAAATGCTTTAAGCTATATTTTACATAACGGCAAAAAACTGAAAATACAAATATCCATCAATCAGAGAATTAATTAATAAATTGTGGTATGTACATACAATGCAATGCTTTCAGCAACAAAAAAATGAATGAAATTTAGTTAAATGTAACAACGTGATTAAACCTCAGAACCATTATTTCTGAGGGCTCATTGGGACCAGCATGCTTCTCCTTGGCATGGTCCAGGATTGATCTTTGGGGACCTAGGAACAGACCCACAGGCCAGATCCTGTACCTCCAGGCCTCAATTGCATTGCTTGGCGACAGGGAAGGGAGATTTGTGAATTTGTCTTGGAAGGCAAAGGAGCCCGTGTGGGCATATGCGGGGAGAGTGCAGCGTGGGTCCTAGCTGTAGTGTGCTTGTAGGGCACCCCTCCCAACACAGAAGGGCCATGGTCGCAGCTCAGGCCAGGATCCTGGGTGGGGAAATTCCCTGCCCACATCATAGAAGTGGGGAAGCCTGGATGGCTTGAGCTCCTGCCTGCTGGCAGATGCCAGGGGGAGACTGCAAAACAGAGAAAAGTGGGGAGGAGAGAGACCACTCCAAACTTCCAGCATGTGAATCGCAGGTGGCCCCACATCCACAAAGCAGACTTGCTGGTTGGGTGGGGCCGCTTCAGGTCCTCCCTGGAAGCTTTGCTCAGAAGCTGGGAGCAGTCCTTTGACTCCTGCTGAAACAGATACTTTGCCAGGTTTTGTGGAGCCTGAGGGCAAGCTCACCCAAGCCAGCCCCACCCAGCCACACTCTCTCACCAGCCTCTGCTGTGGCAGAGAATTAGGACTCACCTGAAGTTCCAGGACACCACCCACCACCTGGGGCATTTGACTGCTTCTCCTGAGGGACAAGAGCTGGTCACAAGACCCCAAAACAACACTGCAGCTTGTTCCTTCTGGCAAGCTCCACCTAGTGACAGGAAGGTCAATTTTCATGCCCTTTGCAACATTTTCTGACTCAAACATACAGGATGTCATTGATTCTCACTCACAAGCACCACCTACTATCTCAGAGATTAAACTGGACATGAAATTATTTTAAAAAAAGAAAATCTAAAATATGAGAAGCAACAACTGCTCCAGATAAGAAGGAATCAGTGAAAGAACTCTGGTGGTATGAAGAATCAGAGCGAAATGTCACCCCCAAAAGGGAACACCAGCTCTCTAGCAATGGATGCCAGCCAAAATCAGAATATTGAAATATCAGATAAAGAATTCCAAATATGGATTATAAGTAAGCTCAATAAAATACAACAGAAAATGGAAAACCAACACAAAGAAACCCCAAAAAAAATTCTAGAAATGAACTAAAAATTCACTAAAGAAATCAAATTATTTTAAAAACTCAAATAGAACTTCTGGAAATGAAAAATTCATTCAAGGAAATTAAAAACACAGTGGAAAATCTTAAGAATGGACTAGACCCGGCAAAAGAAAGAATCTCAGAGCTTAAAGACAACACCTTCAAATTAAACAAGTCAGTCAAAGATAAAGAACAGAGAATTTAGAGGAAGGATCAAAGCCTACAAGAAATATGGGATTATCTAAAGAGGCCAAATATAAGAATTATAGGCATCCCTGCAGGTGAAGAAGAAATCACACAAGGGTTGGAAAAACTACTTGAGGGAATAATAGAGAAAAACTTTCCTGGTCTTCCTATAAATATAGATATCCAGGTACAAGAAGCTCAAGGGACACCTGGCAGATTCATCACAAACAGGCAATCATCATGACACATAGTTATCAGACTGGCCAAAGGTAACATGAACGAGGAACTCCTGCAAGCCGTAAGGTGAAAACATCAGGTAACTTAAAAAGGAAAACCCATCAGACTAACTGCAGACTTCTCAACTGAGACCTTACAAGACAGAAGAAATTGGGGCCCCATCTTCAGTCTTTTTAAAAAGAATAATGGCCAGGCTAAAATTTTGTATTCTGCAAAACTAAGTTTCTTATATGAGGAAGAAATAAAGACTTTCTAAGACAAGCAAACACTGACGGAATTCATCAAGACAAGACCTGCCCTGCATGAAGTACTCAGATCTGCATTATATATTGATCAGCACAATAGAAACACACCAACATAAAATTACCCAAAAGCTAAAGCTCAGAGCCCATATAAAATAAAGCCTCAAGAGGTAAAACAAAGCAACAAGGTTCTACTTAACAGGGTGAACAGAAATGCATCCCACTTATCAATCCTTTCAATAAATGTGAACAGCTTGAAGTCCCTACTCAAGAGAGAGAGGCTAGCTGATTGGATAAAAAAGTACAAGCCACGTATCTACTGTCCCCAGGAAACACATCTAATCCACAAGGACTCATTCAGACTCAAGGTGAAGGGATGGAAAAAAATATTCCATTCAAATGGAAATCAAAAGAAAGCAGGTGTAGCCATTCTCATATCAGATAAAATAGACTTATATCAACAATAGTAAAGAAAGACAAAGAGGGTCATTATATAATGGTAAAGGGAGTGATTTAGCAAGAAGACATAACAATCCTAAATATTTATGCACCTAATACAGGTGCACCTGGATTCATAAAGTAAACCCTACTAGATCTAAACAAACAGATACACACCAACATAGTAATTGCTGGAGACTTTATAACCCAACAGACAGAATGAGACAGATCCTCCAAGCAGAAAATAAGTAAAGAAACAATGAACCTAAATGGAGCAAATGGGCCTAACAGACATTTACAGAACATTCTACCCAAAAAGTACCAAATATATATTCTTCTCATCGGAACATGGAACATTCTCTAAGATAGATAACATTTTAGGCCACAAAACATGTCTCAACAAACTAAAAAAACAGACATCATACCATGTATATTCTCAGACCACAGTGGAATAAAATTAGAAATCAACTCCAACAGAAACACTCAATTATACACAAAGTTATGGTAATTAAACAATCTACTGCTGAACAATTATCAGGTCAAGGAGGAACTTCAGGTAGAAATCAAAAGATTCCTCTAACTGAATGACAAAAGGGACACAAGTAATCAAAATCTGTGGGATTCAGCAAAAGCAGACTTAAGGGGAAAATTCATAACCCTAAATGCCTACATCAAATAGACAAAGATCACAAATCAACAGTCTAATGAATCATCTTGAGGAACTAGAACAGGAGGAGCAAACCAAACCCAAACACAGCAGAAGAAAAGATATAACTAAGGTCAGAGCACAACTAAATGAAATAAAAATAAATAATAATAATAATACAGAAGATTAATGAAATGAAAAGTCAGTTCTTTGACGAGATAAACAAAAGAAATATATCTTTCAATAGATTAACCAGAAGTAGAAAAGAAATGGCCCAAATAAACTCAACCAGAAATGAAAAAGGAGATGTTACAACTCATACCACAGAAATACAAAATATCATCTGTGAACACTATAGAAATTTCTATGCACAGAAACTTGTAAACTTTGAGGAAATGAACAAATTCCTGGAAACACACAAGCTCCAAAGGCTTAATCAGGAAGAAATAGAATTACCGAACAGACTAATTATGAGCAACGAAATTGAAGCAGCAATAAAAATTCTTCCAACTAAAAAAAGGCCTGGATCAGATGGTTTCACAGCTGAACTCTGTAAGACTTACAAAGAAGAATTGGTACCCATAGTGGAGAAATTATTTCATAACATTGAAAAGGAAGGAATCCTCCCTGACTCATTTTATGAAGCCAGTATCACCCTGATACCAAAGCCGGGAAATGAAACAACAACAAAAGAAAACCGTAGACCAATATCCCTCATGAATATAGATGCAAAAATCCCCAATAAAATTCTACCAAACCCAATTCAGCAGCACATCAAAAATAAATAAATAAATCACCATGACCAAGTGGGCTTAATCCCAGGGATGCAAGGATGATTCAACATATGCAAATCCAAAAATGTAATTCACCACATAAACAGAAGCAAAAACAAAGAGCATGTGATCATCTCAAGAGATGAAGAAAAAGCATTTGACAAAATTCAGCACCATTTTATGATAAAAACTCTTAACAAAATAGGCATAGATGGAACATACCTAAAAATTGTAAAAGCCATATATGACAAACCCAGAGCCATCATCATACTGAATGTGGAAAAGTTGAAAGCATTACCACTTAGAACTGGAACAAGACAAGGGTGTCTATTGTCACCACTTCTATCCAACATAGTGCTGCAATTCTTAGCCAGAACAATCAGGCAATAGAAAGAAATTGAGAGTATCCAAATGGAGAACGAGGAGTTCAAACTGTTGCTTTTTGCTGGTGATATGATCTTATATTTAGAAAACCCTAAAGGTTCTGCCAAGAGACTCCTGGAATTGATAAACAAATTCAGCAAAGTCTCAGGTTACAAAATCAATATACACACATCAGTACCATTCCTATACATCAATAACAGTCAAGCTGAGAACCAAATCAAAGATTCAATACCTTTCACAATAGCTAGAAGAAAAAAAAAAACCTAGGAATATATTTAACCAAGGAGGTAAAGGATCTCTACAAAGAGTACTGCGAATCACTGAGGAAGGAAATTACAGATGATGTAAGCAAATGGAACAACATACCATCCTCATGGATCAGCAGAATCAACATTGTTAAAATGTCCATACTACCTCAATTGATTTACAGATTCAGTGCAATCTCCATCAAAATGCCAAAGTCATTTTTGCAGATACAGAAAAAATAAATCTACGCTTTGTTTGGAACCAGAAAAGAGCCCAGATAGCCAAAGCAATGTTAAGCAAAAGGAATGAATCTGGAGGCATCACTTTACCAGACTTTAAGCTATACTACAAGGCTATAGTAACAAAAAAAGCCTGGTACTGGTACAAAAATAGAGACATAGACCAATTTAACAGAACAGAGAACCCAGATATAAAACCACCCACATATTGTCATCTGATCTTTGACAAAGTAAACAGCAATGTACACTGGGGAAAAGAATCCCTATCAACAAATGGTGCTAGGAAAATTGGATACCCACATTTAGAAGATTGAAACAGGATCGATATCTCTCACCACTCACAAAATTGAATTCAAGATGAATAACAGACTTAAATCTAAGACAAGAAACCATAAGAATTCTAGAAGAAAATGCTGTAAAAACTCCTCTAGTTATCAGCCTAGGCAAAGAATTTGTGAATAAGAACCCAAGGGCAATCACAGCAACAACAAAAATAAATAATTGGGACTTGATTAAATTAAAAAGCTTCTGCACAGCCAAGGAAACAATCAACAGAGCAAATAGACAACCCACAGAATGAGAGAAAATATTTGCATGCTATACATCTGATAAGGGGCTAATAACCAGAATCTATAAAGAACTCACCCAAATCAGCAAGAAAAAATGAAACAAATCCATTAAAAAATGGGCAAAAGACATGAACAGAAGATTTTCAAAGGAAGACAGACTAATGGCCAAGAAACATGTGAAAAAATGTTCAACATCTCTAATCATCAGAAAAATTCAAATCAAAACTACAATGGGATATCACCTAACCTCAGTAAGAATGGCTTTTATCAAAAAGTCCCAAAACAATAGATGCTGGCATGAATGTGGAAAGATAGGAACACTTGTGCACTGTTGGTGGGAGTGCAACCTCCGTGGAAAATTGTATGGAGATTCCTCAAAGAACTAAAGGTAGACCTACTATTTGATCCACTAGTCCCAGTACTGGGTATTTACCCAAAGGAAAAAAAAAGTCATTTTATCAAAAAGATTCCCACATTAGAATGTTTATTGCAGCACAATTCACAATTGTAAAGATGTGGAATCAACCCAAGTGCCCATCAGTTCATGAGTGGATTAATAAAATATGGTATATATATACCATGGAGTACTACTCAGCCATAAAAAATGAATTAATACCTTTTGCAATAATCTGGATGGAACTGGAGACCATTCACCTAAATGAAATATCTAAAGAATGGAAAAACAAACACCACATGTTCTCACTCTTAAATTGGAACTAACTGATCAGCCTCATGTGCACAGATGGAAGTAAAACTCAACAGAAATTGTGTAGTGTAGGTGGGAAGGTGGAGGAGCAGATGGGTGAAATCATACCTAACGGGGACAATGTACACTATGTGGGTGATGGGCACACTTATAACTTTGACTAAAGCAGTACAAAAGCAATCCATGTAACCAAAACATTTGCATCCCCATAATATTCTGAAATTAAAACAAATAAATATATAAAATTGAAATCTAAGAAAAAAATAAAATAAAATTACTTGGAGAACATTTTTATTTTATTTATTTATTTTTTTATTTAAATCTAGGTATCATAATTTTAGTAACTAATTTATTTATTTATTTATTTTTAAATTTCAGAATATTATGGGGGTACAAAACTTTGGCTATATATATTGCCCATGCACTGCCCGTGTCAGAGCTACAATTGTGGTCATCCCCCAAACTGCTTCCCGCATCAATTCAGTGAGAATATTTCCCATCCCCTCCACCCGCTTCCCGCCTGCCCGCCCCCTGATGAATATTATTGCCCTATGTGATGTAAGTGTTCATCAGTTAGTACCAGTTTGATGGTGAGTACCAGTGGTGCTTGTTTTTCCATTCCGGTGACACTTCACTTCGAAGAGTGGGTTCTAGCTCCAACCAGGATAATACCAGATGTGTTAATTCACTATTGTTTTATATTGCTGAGTAATACTCCATGGTATACATATACCACATTTTATTAATCCACTCATGTATTGATGGGCACCTGGGTTGCTTCCACATCTTTGCAATTGTGAATTGTGCTGCTATAAACATTCACGAGCAGATGTCTTTATTATAGAATGTCTTTTTTTCCTTTGGGTAAATACCCAGTAGTGGGATTGCTGGGTCAAATGGTAATTCTACTTTTAATTCTTTGAGGTATCTCCATATTACTTTCCATAGAGGTTGTACTAATTTGCAGTCCCACCAGCAGTGTATGAGTGTTCCTATCTGTGCGCATCCCCGACAACATTTGTTGTTTTGGGATTTTTTGATATGAGCCAATCTCACTGGAGTTAAGTGATATTTCATTGTGGTTTTGATTTACATTTCCCTAATGATTAGAGAAGTTGAGCAATTTTTTATGTTTGCTGGCCATTTTTCTGCCTTCTTTGGAAAAGTTTCTGTTCATGTCCTTTGCCCATTTCTTAATAGGGTTGTTTGATTTTTTCTTGTTGATTTTCCTAAGTTCTGTATAGATTCTGGTTATCAGCCCTTTATCAGAGGTGTAGCATGCAAATATTTTCTCCCATTCTGTAGGTTGTCTGTTCACTCTAGTGATACTTTCCTTGGCTGTGCAGAAGCTTTTTAATTTGATCAGGTCCCACGTATTTATTTTTGTTGCTGCTGTGATTGCTCTGGGGGTCTTCTTCATAAATTCTTTGCCTAAGCCAATGTTCATAAGAGCTTTTCCAATGTTTTCTTCGAGAATTCTTATGGTTTCATGTCTTAGGTTTAGATGTGTTATCCATTGTGTGTTGATTTTTGTGAGAGGTGAGAGGTGTGGGTCCAGTTTCAGTCTTCTATATATGGCCATCCAGTTTCCCCAGCACCATTTGGTGAATAGGAAATCTTTTCCCCAGTGTACGTTTTTCTGGAATTTGTCAAAGATCAGGTGACTGTATGAGGTTGGTTTTATATTTGGGTTCTCAGTCCTGTTCCATCGGTCTACGTCTCTGTTCTTGTGCCAATACCATGCAGTTTTGGTTACTGTAGCCTTGTAGTATAGTTTGAAGTCTGGAGAACATTTTTAAATTACACATAACTTTATCTTCTCATTTGGACAAAAATCCCTAGAGTCCTATAATATGATAAGTACTACATATGTTTCTAATAGTGTTTTAGAGAATGTTTTAATATGGTCTTGTTAGGTTCTATTCTTTTGTTAAATTAAACTTTATATTCAATTTATCAAATGGCTTCAGCAGTTTGATTCAGAATATTTTGGATATACTTATGTTTCTCAGTCAGTGACTCAATGAGATCTGTAGGTTCATTCTTGTGACTGTAACACATGACTTAGATCTCAACTGGGGCTTTCAATAATTTACTTCACAGAAAGCCATTTCAGTAGCTACCTTTTTATACAACTGACATAGTTGATTTATCCCACACGATTTTAAAATAACAATGTTTGAAGTAAAAATATTTGATAATTTTAATAACACATAGGCCTAAATTCAAAATTGTTTGATAAATAAAATGAAAAATGACACCAAATTGTAAATAAAGTACTTTTAGATGTCAATTAAAAAATATACTCTAGAAGCAATAGAAAGTTAAACCTGTTTTTTACTATTTTCCGAAATGTCATGACTTTTATAACCTCTTTTTAAAACCTCAGTTTCTTCATATAGGGATTACTGTGTGGAATATTCTCATTTCCATTTATCATCTGCCAAATTCTTATACATATGTTAAGACCCTCCTCTCCACGACGTTCTTCTTTATTCCCCAGATAGATTTAGTTTCTTCCCAATCTTTACAATCTAGCACATTTTAAACTGTCTATATAGCAAAATTGTAATAATTGCTTAGAAGCCTGAAAATTAGTATAACAGCACTCTGTAGGATAGTGAACTCATTTTGTGTTTATTTGTATCGCTGGAGTTTGGAAATCAATGTACAGTATTTTCACATTTTATGGAAATATTTTGGGTAAATGAAATTAGTGGGAATGGTATTATGAGCCCTTATATACACAAGACTCAGTTTCAATAATCATGAACACCTATAAAATACGTAAAACTTCACTATGTATATCTAAAAGACAAAGCCTTCTTTTTCTTAACATAGCCTGAATACCAGTCTTACTGCTAATAAAAAATGTAGGAATTATAATAATTCCTAAATATCAGAAACAATTAAATAAGTGCCCAAATGTCTTGCAATGAGAGTGTGGAACATCTTATTATACAAGACAACATGGAAACTATGAATTCTCTCATACAGATGCACACACACACCCACACACACACATACATATATAAAATATAAAGATTCAGACAAACCAAAAACGTTACACTTGGTTGATATACATCTTAAGTGTCTTTAGGTCTGAAATACCTGTACTTTTTTAATTTCTTTACCATGCGTTTGAGCAAGAAGCTGAGTTATTTGTCTATTGTGATATTCTACTTTGTGGACTTATTTGATTACACGTTTGTAGTGGCACTTAACACATTAGTCTCCATTTTATACTTCTTATAAATATATAGTTATTATTAATAAAATCAAATAAGGAAAAATTGTGTGTGTCTACCTATAAATGTAAGATTAAATAAAAACCTGATACTATACTTAACAATAGGTGGAGGGAGAGAATAGGATAAAAGGGAAAGGGGTAGAAACACAATGTCCTAGATGACCTCTTGTATTTTCATTCTGTCATTGGAAACATGCAATTATTATCAATTTTTTAAAAATACATCAAAATTTAAAGGAAAGAAATCTCTAAAATTCTAAACAAAATAAAACAAATGAACTCAACTGTGTAATGAACTTGTCACTTAACTACACAGAGAGGAATTCTTTCAAGTGACTTCAAAAGGCAGTAATTTGATTGTACTTACAGAGTGAGATATATCCTAAGAGCAAAAGAATTGTAAAAATGTCTTAAACTGATTTTTGTTAATTTTAATTTTAGTAATTATTTTGGTACTGTTGAAATATGTATATTGTATGTGCACATAAGGAAATGGTGTCTTTGAGCCAGTTCATACCACTTGTGAGAGCCAGTTGTTGAATTTTCAGTAATTTTTTGAGCCCAGTGTTAAATACAGCCATTGTTAAAAATTAAATTATATAAGCTTACAATTAAATGCATTGTATTTTAAAACAAAGGTAATAAATACTCAACTCATCACTTCTTAATTAATGTGCTACTTTTTTATAACATCTATAATTTTGGGGTTATTTACATCTATTATACCTGTGTGGTGAATGTATTATAAACCATTGTATGACAGTGCATCCTTTTTGAATTCTACATTGAGTGATGCCATTAGTAGCCTGAAATCAGTCATAAAGGAGTAGTTACTCTATAGAAATGAGTGAATGCTATAATAACAGCTTTTTATTTCCCCAGAGAATTGATTGTTAAACATTTAACAGCATACTACACTACTGTATGTATAAGCACATATCTACGAGGATAAATCAAATAAGTAAATAAAGTAATGCCATTTAAAACAATATTTTTCAGCATAATAAAAGATATATAAATACAAAATCAAAGTCAAAATGCTATAATTATTAATATAAAAGGTAATGAGAAGTATTAGTATGAACACATGGTGAATTTTCTCTCTTTATTTCACACAAAAAGGCATATGTTCCTAATTGTGTCCTTGAAAAATCTAGAAACAATGAACAATCAAATCGTAATGAAAAACTTTAATGCCCAGATTGTGATCTCTAAACACATCTCACTAATAAGAATCAAGACTCCTTGGAGAAATGGCAGATTCCAGGAAAAATGTGCAATAAGAGTGTGGAACATCTTATTATACAAGACAACATGGAAACTATAAAGATTACTAGGCTCATATTAAATAAAACAAAACAAAGGTTTGAGAGATGGCTTTGGTCAAAGATTAGACAATATGAACATCAAAAATAATAACTGCAGTAGATTGAAACATATCAAATATGCTAAAATTCTTGGACTCATAAGTAAAATAAAAATGTATCTGTCATCTTTATTACATACCTGGGAACCAATTATTATTCTCAATAATTGATAAACATGAGAACAAGTCAAGGATTTATTCTGCATTTCCTATGTAAATTGTGCTTCATGATACCTGAATAGTGTAAAGGATTATAGACAATGAATGAGAATTATATGATAGTTTTAAAACAACTTCATTTTGCAACCCCTAAAGAAATAATGCATGTAGTCAGTCATCATCAATGGCTGCTAAAGCATTTAGGTGAAAGACTGACAATGAATTTTATAGAATGGATTGGACTGATAACACCTGGTCACAGTGATCAAAATTGACTTCACAGAAAGAGATACCATGTGTCTCCTGATAGGGCACTATAAGAAGTATAGAGCAAGTCTCTGTCATTCTTGTCAAAATTCTGTGCATGGTATTAAAGGTGTTCAAAAGCATGTGAGAATGAATAAATAGAATTTTCTAAATTATTACTTAAATATCTCCCTTTTAAACTGTGAACTATCTAAAAGTGAAATGACATTACATTTTTTACTTGAAGAGGAACAATAGAACACTTTATACTGCTAAAACAATATTTTTAAAAATCAATTTTATTAGAAAGACTAATGTTTTCCTTAAATGACTGCCATGGCAGTGGCAAAAATATTTAAACTTCATGTATCCGGTTTCAACGTTTTGAAAATTATCTCCTAATCATCAAATAAGTCTATGGAAAAAAGTCTTTGGCAATTAGGTTCATTAATTAATCATAAAATTATATTTTAAAAACCTTTTGCAAAGAAAATGCATATTAATTGTTAGTGTCTAACTTGCTATATTATAATCTTATAAATTTATGTTTATGATTTTAAACATGAAATATATTTTTAAAGAAATAAAACATGAGCAAACTATGAAGAATACAAGACTTAATATAGTAATAGTTATAAATAAAAACTATTATTTTCAAATGCAGAGAAGTAAGGGCTTTAGGTTAATAATAATATATTTATTATATTTGCCTAGAGACACATCAGTTCTGCCTCTTCTCCTTTATACATACATATGTAGATGTGCACATGTGCACCCACTAGATTGATCTCTCTCTCTCTCTCTTTTTCTCTATCTCTCTCTATTTATCTATATTTTTTGGATAAGAGATCAAAAGCTGTTTGTTTTGAAATGTACTGAATTTTATAATTTTATATTCTTAACATTTTAATTGTTTTTTTTTTGCATATGAAGACTTTAACAAATTTTACTTCCAAACTGTGATATGTCATACTAGGAGATTCACACCCACACACATACATAATACTTTGGTAAACACAGTTCTTTATATAGTAATTGACAATTCAAACTATGGAAAACTACTTGGGAATTGGCTGCATTTCCTACCTATGGCAAAAAATAGTTGGATAATAGAATTAACTTGCTGCCAATTGAGGTAGTTCTTTACTGGACTGCAAAGAGTTGTGAAGAATAAACTACATGCATGAAAAGAATTAATGGCATCATTATCAGTCAATGCAAAGACATCCTTAAGCATCACTGGTGTGGTAAATTATTAAATAAAGAAACATATAGCACCTGACATAGCAGAGCTAATGGTACAGATCTTTAAAAAGGAGCAGCAGTCTTAGGTGGTGGTATTTATGCAGTCTCTACCTAGAGTGTTCAGTTTCTTCTTTAGAATGCATTGATTAGCTAGAAATGCCTTGATTGAAGGAAGGGAGCCTTTAACCTTGATAATGAATAGGTCTCAAGTTGTTGCTCTAATGCTCTAAGTCCTCAGTTTATCTTTGTTTCTAGCAGTGTGACTCTAAATCAAGATTAAATAGCAACTCAACATGAAGTAAAATAAAAAGGAGGTCATTTAATCACCCTGTTAGCTTCAAATGATTATTGATTCTTGGAGGTGATGTCTAATTCTGCCAGAAAATCCATTTCAGTAATGATTACTGCCTCAGTTTTATCTATAATCCTGGAGGTTATTAAAAGTGAAGATCTCAAGGGAAGTACACAACTTTAGGCCATTAATATCATATTTTATATTTTTTATCAGAACAGAGTTTCTAGCTCTGCCCTTTAACCTACAAGAGAATTGGGGTAGTCACTTACAAATATATTCTTCACTGCAAGTCTAATTATTATGTACAGTCCTTTGGGAAACAGTAACCCATTGAAATACCTAATAGCTAAATACCAAACTCCATAGGGCATATTGAACTTCTTATAGTTTCTTATTACCAGATACACACAGCACTCAAGCATCATACCTAGAAATCTGACATTACAATATTGTCTTTTCTTTACTCAAATTATTTCAGAGTTATACCAGAAATGCTGTTAGAATCCCAGGTTTGCAAATATAGTGAATAGGAATTTCCAAATATAGCTAAAATAGAAAAATGCAGGCAATGTATCTGTGCCTCTAACACAGAAAACAAGAGCTAAAATAACTGTTTATATAAGATTTGTTAAGGGTGTTGTGCCATGAAGTCAGAGATTTGCTTCTTTAGACTTGTCTCCATATTTGTAATTGTTTAGTGAAGTCAGACAGAATAAGAGAGGGGGACAATACAGAGCATAATCTAAACAGTGATGTCTCACAGATGGAATTTATTATTTAAACTTCTACTGAATTGTAACCAAGAATAGACTACTGAGTAACTGGAAATTCATGCAATGGGAATGGAGAAAAGAAGAGCTAATTGAGAGTAGAATTGTCATGCATTTGGTAGAAACTGTGCATTGAACATAAGGTAAATGGAGGAATCCAAGACAACCACCATATCTATGAAATAGGCAAGTGGACAGTATCTCAATAAAATAAAATAAAATATAGGGGAAGGGACAATTGGCAGAGAAAATTATAAGTTTCATTTTGAGGAAAATGAATATGAGGACAAAGCACCAGACTGCCAGCCCCCTTGGGGTCACTTCCCATCACCACAGACCTGAGCTCAGAAGGCAAATGCCATATTGCTTCTCCACCCATTGTGCACCTTTGTCCTCCCCAGGGAACTTCAGTCCCAAAGTTTTCATCTCGCTCATTCCCACACAACCATTTTTCAATTGCAGCCCAGACTGCAGGAGCTGCAGGGGGCCAGTGGTGCCTGGAGGATCTGTGTGACCCCAGAACCTGGACATTCCATGCAGACTGCCTTCTGGAGAGAGGGCAGAGAGGGACGGACATTACCAGAGTGTTAGCTTTCTTCCATTCAGACTGT
This sequence comes from Daubentonia madagascariensis, assembly GCA_023783475.1. Taxonomy (NCBI): domain Eukaryota; kingdom Metazoa; phylum Chordata; class Mammalia; order Primates; family Daubentoniidae; genus Daubentonia; species Daubentonia madagascariensis. The sequence continues at coordinate 41,029,705 of JAKFHU010002080.1, read as the reverse complement.
TTTCCTCCCCTTCCCCTCCCCCAACTATGGCTGCTGAGTGGGACAATTGAGACATTGCTCCCAGGAGCAGCTACTTCCCCTCTGTTGGTGCATCAACCACACTGAGGCTTTCACAGAGAGTGGGGCTCAAACCTTCCCTCTTAAAGACCCGCAGTGGACTAAGGGGTGCTTGGACTGTGAGCTCCCTGCTCACTGCCCCTCCCCAGTGCTGCTTGCTGGTGGCTCCATCAGAGCAGGGCACACCCCAAAGAAGAGGGACATGAAAACTGCTGAACACCCCATAGGCAACTTGGGACTAGCATATCTCTCCCCGGCACAGTCAGTGATTGATCTTCAGGGACCTGGGGACAGGCCCACAGGCCAGATCCTGAACCCTGAGGACTCGATCACATTGCTCAGGGACACAGAGAGATTTGTGAACTAATCTCAGGAGGTGAGGAAGCCCGCATGTGCAGAACTGAAGGGAGAGTTCAGCATGGGTCCCAGCCACAGCACACTCATGGATCACCTCTCTCTCCACAAGAAGGCTGTGCTCTTAGCCCAGGGCAGGATCCTGGACAGAGAAGCTCCCAGCCTACAGCACCTTCATGGGGGAGCTCAGCTAGTTTCAGCCTCTACTTCCTGGCAGATGCCAGAGGGACACCACAGAGTGAGGGGCGGGGGAGAAAAGCAAAACCCACTGCTGTCACCCAGATTGTGAATCTCAGAAGACCCATCTCCTACAAGCAGATTTTCTGGCTGTGTGGGGCCACTTCAGCCCCTCCCTGGCAGCTTTCCCCAGGAGCCTGGGAGTGAACCCTTGATGCCTGCCTAAACAGTAACCTTATCAGCCTGAGGGCAGGCTCACCCAACCTAGCTCCACCCAGTCTCAATTCCAACCCAACCCCCCATGGTGGAGAATAAAGACTCACCTGGAAGTTCCAGAGACCCACCCACCACCTGGGGCATTGGAGTGCTTCTCCTGAGGTGCTAGAGCCAGCCACTGGTCCCCTAAACATTACAGCTTGTTCTTTCTGGCAAGTACCACCTACTGACAGGGAGGTCAATTTGCATAGCCCTTTACATTTACTGACTCAATCATATAGGGTGTGGTTGATTCTTACCCACAAGCACCACCTACTGTCTCAGAGATTAAACTGGGCATGTCAGTGCTATTCCCACTGTTAAGAGGACCACAGGGCTGGAAAAAGAGAAAGGATTCCAGAGACTTCCATTCTCCCTCAGAAACAAGAGACAGGGAATCTGCTCACACACAAAGCTCACCACTGCTACAGCCTACAAAGAACTAGCAACTGAGAAAACCACCATACTAAGGATATCTATAACCAAGGCATCCACCCACAACCTAGACTGCCATCAAAGCACCCAAAAGCAAAGCTAAGGTTCTTACCCAACATATGATACAGACACACCCTTATGAGTCGTTGGGGAAAAAAAGTCCCCATCTAAAAAAAGAAAATCCAGATGAGAAGGAATCAGCAAAAGATCTCTGCAAGAATGAAAAATCAGAGCAAAAGGACACCCCCAAAAGGGAACACCAGCTCTGTAGCAATGGATACCAAATATTGCAAATATTGAAATGACAGGTAAGAATTCTAAATATGGATTATGAGGAAGCTCAATGAAATCCAAGAAAAAATGGAAAGCCAACTCACAGAAACCAGAAAAACAATTCAGGAAATGAATGAAAATTTCAGTAAAGAGGTTGACATATTTACAAAAACAAATAGAACTTCTGAAAATTAAACATTCATTTAAGGAAATACAAATGCAGTGGAAATTTTTAAAAATAGACTAGACCAGGCAGAAAAAAGAATCTCAGAGCCTGAAGACAACTCTTTTGAATTAATTCAGTCAGTCAAAAACAAAGAACAAAGAAGTAGGAGGAATGAACAAAGCCTACAAGAACTATGGAATTATGTAAAATGGCCAAATATAAGAACCATAGATATTCCTGAGGGTGAAGAACAAAATGAACAAGGTCTAGAAAACCTATGTGAGGGAATAACTAAGGAAAACTTTTCTGGTATTGCTAGAGATTTAGTCATCCAGGTATAAGAAGCTCAATGAACACCTGGGAGATTTGTTGCAAACAGGCAATCACCAAGACACATAGTCACCAGACTGGCCAAAGTCAACATGAAGGAGGAACCCTGTGAGCAAGGAGGTGAAAACTTCATGTAACTTACAAAGGAAGATCCATCAGGTTAACTACAGATTTCTCAATGAAGATCTTACAAGCCAGAAGGGATTGCAGCCCCATGTTCAGTCTTCTTAAACAGAACAACTGCCAATCTAGAATCATGTACACTTCAAAACTAAGTTTAATATATGAAGGAGAAATAAAGACCTTCCCAGACAAGCAAACACTGAAGGAAGTTATCAAGACCGGACCTGCTCTGCAAGAAATACTCAGAACCGTATTATACACATATTAGTACAATATACACCCACCAGAGTAAAACCACAGAAAAGCTAAAGCTCAGAGATCACACAAAACAATAAAACAAAAAGTAAAACAAAGCAACAAGGTATACCCAACAAGATGAACAGAACAGCATCCCATATAACAATTCTGTCAGTAAACATGAATGGTCTACATGTCCCACTCAAGAGACATGGGCTGGCTGAATGGATGAAAATGTACAACTCAAATATCTGCTGTCTCCAGGAAACACATCTAATCCACAAGGACACATACAGATTCAATGTGAAGGGATGAAAAAAAATACTCCTTGGAAATGGAAACCAAAATAAAGCAGTTGTAGCCATCCTCATATCAGAAAAAATTGAATTTAAATCAATAATAGTAAAGAGAAACAAAAATGGACATTATATAATGGTAAAGGGAGCAATTCAACAAGAAGACATAACAATCCTAAATATTTATGCATCTGACACAGGAGTGCCCAGATTCATAAAGCAAATTCTTATAGATCTAAGCAAACAGATAAAAAACAGCATCATAATTCCTAGAGACTTCAACACCCCACTGACTGAACTGAACAGATCATCCAAGCAGAAAATAAACAAAGAATCACTGAACTTAATACGGTCTCTAGAACAAATGGGCTTAAGAGACACTTACAGAAATTTTACCCTCAAACTACTGAATATACATTCTTATCAGCACATGGAACATTCTCCAAAATTGATCATATCTTAGGCCACAAAAGATGTCTCAACAAATTCAAAAAGTAGAAATCATACCATGTATCTTCTCAGACCACAGTGGAATAAAACTAGAAGTCAACTCTAAGAAGAACACTCAATTCTACACAGAGTCATGGAAATAAAACAATCTGTTGTGAAATGATTATTGGGTCAATAATGAATTTAAGATGGAAATCAATAGATGCCTAAAACTGAATGACAAAAGGGACGCAAGCTATCAAATTCTATGGGATACTCCAAAAGTGGTGCTAAGGGGAAAATTCATACCCTTATGCCTACATCAAAAAGACAGAAAGATCACAAATTAAAAATCTAATGACATGTCCCAAGGAACTAGAAAAGGAAGAGCCAACCAAACTCAAAGCCAGCAGAAGAAAAGAAATAACTTAAGTCAGAGCAGAACTAAATAAAATAGAAAACAAAACAAAACAAAAAATACAAAGGATCCATGAAACAAAAAGTTGGCTCTTTGAAAAGATAAACAAAATTTATAGACCTCTTGCTATATTAACCAGGAAAAGAAGAGAAAGGACCCAAATAAGCTCAATCAGAAATAAAAAAGGAGATATTACAACTGATACCACAGAAATACAAAACATCATCTGTGAATACTACAGAAATTTCTATGCAGAGAAACTCGATAACATTGAGGAATTGAACAAATTCCTGGAAACACACAACCTCCCAGGACTCAATCAGGAAGAAATATTAATAGTACTCCTGAACAGACTAATAACAAGCAGCAATATTGAAGCAGTAATAAAATATATTCCAACCAAAAAAAGCCCTAGACCAGACAGATTCACAGCCAAATTTTATCAGACCTATAATGAAGAGCTGGTATCCATATTTCAGAAATTATTCCATAGCGTGGAGAAGGTGGGAATCCTCCCCAATTCATTCTATGAAGTCAGTATCAACTGCTACCAAAGCCAGGAAAGGACACACACAAAAAAGAAAACCACAGACCAATATCCTTTATGTATACAGATGCAATAATCCTCAATAAAACATTAACAAACTGAATTCAACAGCACATCAAAAAAAAATTCCACCGTGACCAAGTCAGCTTCATCTCAGGGATGCATGGATGGTTCTACATACATAAATCCATAAAGGTGATTCACCACATAAACAGAAGCAAAAACAAAGAGCATATGATCATCTCAAGAGATGCAGAAAAAGCATCCAATGAAATTCATCACTCTTTCATGAGAAAAACCCTCAGCAAACTAGGCATAAAAGGAACATATCTCAGAATTATAAAAGTTATATATGAAAAACCCACAGCTAACATCATACCGAATGGGGAAAAGTTGAAAGCATTCCCACTCAGAACTGGAACAAGACAGGGTGCCCACTGTCACCACTTCTATTCAAAATAGTGCTATAAGTCCTAGCCAGAGAAATCTGGCAAAAGAAAGAAATAAAGGGTATCCAAATTGGGAAAGAGGAGGTCAAACTACCGCTTTTTTCTGACAATATGATCTTATATCTAGAAAACCCCAAAGACTGCACCAACAGACTCCTGGGATTGATAAATAAATTCATAAATGTTTCAGGTTGCAAAATCAATGTATACAAATCAGTAGCATTCCTATACAACAATAACAGTTAAGCTGACAGTCAAATCAATGAGTCAGTGCCATTCACAATAGCTACAAAGAAAATAAAATACTTATGAATATACTTAACCAAGGAAGTGAAAGATCTCTACGAAGAGAGCTACAAAACACTGAGGAAAGAAATCGCAGATGACAAAAGCAAATGGAAAAACATATCATGCTCATGGATAGGTAGAATCAACATTGTTAATATCCATACTACCCAATGTGATTTCCAGATTCATTGCAATCCCAATCAAAATACCAACATTATATTTCACAGATCTAGGAAAAATAATTCTATGCTTCATTTGGAACCAGAAGAGAGCTCAAATAGTCAAAGCAATCTTAAGCAAAAAGAAAAAATCTGGATGCATCACATTACTAGACTTCAAACTATACTACCAAGCTATAGTAACCAAAACAGCATGGAATTGGCACAAAAATGGAGACACAGACCAATGGAACAGAACAGAGAACCCACACATAAAACCATCACATACAGCCTACTGATCTTTGACAAAGCAGACAACCATATACACTGAGGAAGAGAAATCCTATTCAATAAGTGGTGCTGTGAAAACGGGACAGCCACGTGCGGAAGAATGAAACAGGATCCATATCTCTCACCACTCACAAAAATTAATTCAAGATGGATAAAGGACTTAAATGTAAGGCATGAAACCGTAAGAATTCTAGAAGAAAATGTGGGAAAAACTCTTCCAGATATTGGCCTAGGTAAAGAATTTATGAGGAAGACCCCAAAGGCAATCATAGCAACAATCATAATAAATAAATGGGACTTGGTTAACTTTAAAAGCTTCTGCACAGCTAAGGAAATAATCAACAGATCAAATAGACAGCCTACAGAATGGTAGAAAATACTCACTAGCTATACATCCAGTAAAGGGCTAATAGCCAGAATCTACAAAGAATTTAAGCAAATCATCAAGAAAAAAACAACTCTATTAAAAAGTGGGCAAAAGACATGAACAGGAGATTTTCAAAAGAAGATAGACAAATGGCCAAGAAACATGAAATACTGCTTAGCATCACTAATCATCAGGGAAATATTAATACATATTAAAACCACAATGAGGCATCACCTTACCCTGGTAGAATGGCTTTTATTAAAAGGTCCAAAAACAATAGATGCTGGTGTGGATGCAGAGAGAAAGGGATACACTGTTGGTGACACTTCAAATTAGTACAACTTCTATGGAAAATGGTATGGAGATTCCTTAAGGAACTAAAAGTAGTCCTATCATGCCATCCAGTAATCCCACTACTGGTTATTTATGCAAGGGAAAAGATGTCATTTTATCAAAAAGACCCCTGCATTCAAATGTGTATTGCAGTACAATTCACAATTGCAAAGATGTGGAATCAACCAAGTGCCCATCAATTCAAGAGTGGATTAACAAAATGTGGTATATGTATACAAAGGAATACTACTCAGCCACAAAAAGGAGCATATGATCATCTCAAGAGGAATTCCTCTCAAGAGGAATTAATGACTTTTGCAACAATCTGGATGGAACTGGAGACTATTAAGAATAATAGCAAAGTGAAGAATCTAAAGAATAGAAAAACAATACCACAGGTACTTGCTATTAATTTGGAACTAACCAGTGAATACCCATGTGTACTTAGGAAAATAAAACTCAGTGGAAATCAAGTGGGGGGGGGGCGAGGAGGGGATGGGCAAAAACCTACCTAATGGGTATAGTGCACAGTATCTGAGTCATGCACATACTTATAGCTGTGACTCAAGTATTACAAAAGTGATCCAGGTAAAAAAAATAATTTGTACTCCCATAATATTTTGAAATTTAAAAAAAGATAAATAAGTATAAGGATAGTCTTTAGACAACTTTCTTCTTCATTATTTATTTTTTTTATTTTTGGAGCATATAGGTTTCTTTTAGAGTCATGTGGTTTTTTTTCCTGTCTTGAATAGAGTGTAGGTACAAACTTTCAGAGGATACTTGAGCATTCTAGGGTCCTAATGATATGACATGCCTTATTGGCTATTCCTTCTGTGGCTGACTGTCATTATGTTTCATGAGCTCAGAGGGCAGCAATCTCATTTTGCTCAAATTGTTTTATAACGTGTGCACCAAATTCTTCTCAAAGAATGTAGATTCCCAAACTTAGAAAAGTTGAACTTGTGACCCATTGCTCTGGTGCTTCCCATCAAGAGATAATTCAAACAAGAATAAACACAGACAATCCAAACTTTTGCCATTTCATTCCAATGCTTTCAAATCTATTTTAATCAAATCTTTCAAAATGATGTATTATACAACTTGGCTTAGTTACTAATGTTTTATGAACCACCAAGCTGAAAATAAATTTATGTTTTTTTCATGAAAAGAAAAGAAAAGAAAAGACTATTAACTCATAATCTTATATCCAGCAAAATGTGCCTTAGAAATAGAGAGAAAATCAAGGTATGCTAAGATGAAGGAAAACTCAGAATTGGTTGCAGAAGATCTAACCTGAAGAATGTCTAAAGGAAGTTCTCTAGGCAGATTGGCAAACTTAGTACCTAAAGAAGGAAGAAAGAACACTGTATAGATGACCTTTGAACAACATGGGTTTGAACTGCATGGGTCCACTTATACATGGATTTTTTTCAATAAGTATATTGAAAGGGTTTTTTTTAATTGTGAGAACTTGAAAAAACTTGCAGATGAACCATGTAGCTCAGACATACTAAAAAAATTAAGAAAATGTATGTCACGAAGGCATGAAATATATGTAGATACTAGTCTATTTTATCATTTCCTACTATAAAATATATACAAATCTATTATAAAATAGTAAAATTTATCAAAACTTACACAAACACTTACAGACTGTACATGGTGCTGTTCACAGTCCAGAGATATGTAAGCAAATGTAAAGATGCAATATTAAATCAAAACTGCATAAATTTAACTGTAGCACATACTGTACTACTGTGATAAAATTATAGTCATTTCCTTTTGCTATTGCCATAAGCTCAAGTGTTGTGAATATCTGCCTAAAACATTGTGTGACACTAATCATCTTCATGTGAGCAGCTTGTTGGTCTCTCTAGTAAATTGCATATTGTAGTAAAAAGAGATCACTCATAGTTCTGTTATTTATTTCTCATTGTGCTTAGTTCAATGATGTAAGCATTGAATAACACCATGGAACCCATACTAAGTGCCACCAGTGATGCTGGGAGTGTTCCCAAGAAACAGAGAAAAGTTATGACATTACAAGAAAATTGCTTGATATGTTGTGTAGATTGAGGTCTGCAGCAGCTGTTGCCAATTATTTCAAAATAAATGAATCTAGCACAGGAACCATTGTGCAAAAAAGAAAGGAAATTTATGAAGCCATTGCTGCAGCTATGCTAATAGGGTTGAAAACCTTACACTTTTTTCAAAATACCTTTTTATCTTTTTTTGAAAATGCTACTTTCTTGTGGGTGCAGGATTGCTGTAAAAACACATATGCGTAGACACTAATATGATTCAAGAAAAAGTGAATTCATTATATGACAACCTAAAGCAAATGGAAGCATCTAAAATTGGAGAATTTAATGCCAACAAAAGATGGTTTGATAATTTTTGAGAAAATTTGGCTTAAAAAATCAAGGTAACAGGAGAAGCATGTTCTGCCAACTCAGGGGTAGCAGATAAATTTCCAGATGCCATTAAGAAAATCATCGTGGAGAGTGGATATCTGCCTGAAGAGATTTTAAATGCAGATGAAAGAACCCTATTCTGGAAAAAAATAACACAATGGATATTTATTAGTAAGGAACGGAAACAAGGAGGAGGGTAGATCTGAAAAGCACATGAAGAAATAATATCTGAAAACTTTCCAAATTTGACAAAAGACATACTGCACAGATTCAAGATGCTTAGTAAATCTCAAACAAAATAATTTTTAAGGCAGGAAGTGAACTCTACTGTTTTGTGCAAATGCAATTGGGTTTATGCTCAAGACTGTCCTTATCTGTATAGCTACTAACCCCTGAGCCTTGAAGAGAAAAGATAAACACCAGCCACCAGTCTTTTGTTGTACAACAACAGCTCAAAACTGAAACAATCCAGATGTTTTTCATGAGGTGAATGGTTCAACTAATGGTGGTACATTCATATCATAGAATACTACTCAGTAATAAAAAGGATCAAACTGCAGTACTGATACTCACAAGGACCTAGATGAATCACCTGAGAATTATTTGAATAAAAAACAAACAAACCCAGAAGGTTACATACTATATGATTCCGTCTATATAACTGTTTTCAAATGACAAAATTATAGACATGGAGAATAGTTAGTGGTTGTTAGGGTTTAAGGCAGGGAGGGGAGTGAGGCAAGTGGGTATAGGATCTTTGTGGTATTGAAAATGCTCTGTATCTCAATTCTATCCATGTAATTGACCTGATCGTGATATTATACAACTTTTCAAGATGTTATCATTGGGAGTAAATTGTCTAAAGACCATACAAAATATCTTTATATTATTTTTTACTTTTTAATTTTTTGATTGACATGTAATAATTGTACATATTTATGGAGTACATAGTGATGTTTCAATACATATAATGTATTGGGATAAGATCAGGGTAATTGGCATATCCATCATCTCAAACATGTACCATTTCTTTGTGTTGGGAACATTCAATATCCTCCTTCTAGCTATTTGAAATTATATATTATTGTTAACTGTAGTCATCCTACAGTGCTATAGATCATTAGAACTTATTCCTCCTATTTAGCAGGATAGAGAAAAAGAGATCCGTATAAAGAATGCATCATGGGCAAATTGGTGGAAGCTAAAGAAAAAGAAAAAATAAAACTTGAAGGCAGCAAGAAAAAAATAATCAAAAGACAGCAATGACAATTTTAAAAGGTTCTTCTCATGACTTCTTATCAGAAACAATAGTGCCCGGAAGGCAATGGATTACATATTGAATGTGTTAGAAGAAAACAAGGAGTCAACCAAGAATTCTCTAACCAGCAAAGTTCTTTTTCAAAAATAAAGGGAAAATCAGGACACTTATAGATGAACAAAAACAGAGCATTTTTGCAAGCAGAACTGCCTTACAATAAATAACAAAGGAAGTTCTTCAGCTGAAAGGAATTGACCCCAAACAGTAATTCTAATCTATACAAATAAAAAATGATTTAAGGAGAGGCAATTATATAAGTAATGATAAAAGATGGTATAATGACATATTTTTTCTCCTTTCTCCTCTTGCGGGAATGTACAGTTACTTTGTAAAATAGTTTGGCAATTTCTCAATATGTTAAAAATAGAATTACCATATGGCCAAGTAATTCCAGTCCTAGGTAAGTAGAAGAGAAATAAACACAAATATATGTATAAAGACGTGCACACAAATATTCAGAGTAGCATTATTTATAATAGCCAAATATTGGAAACAATCCAATTGTATATCAATAGGTGAATGAATCACCAAAACATTGTATATTCATACAGTAAAATACTATTCAAAAATAAAAAGAGCAAAGTACTGATAACTTACTACGACATGGATAAACCTCTAAAACATTATACTAAATGAACAATGACAGGCACAAAAGATCACATATTGTATGATATCATTTTTCATGTTAAATTTTTTTGTTTGTTTTGTTTTTTTTTTCATTTATCAAGCTTGTTTCCAGTAGTACCCTTTGAATGTGGAGGCTTGCATTCTTAAGGACTGAAGAAATTTTCCTCATTAGTTAATTAATAACATTATCCTCTCTGTAGTCTGTGATCTTTCTTACTAAATAGTAGGATCCTCTGTGTACTTGCTCTAAACATGTAATATTCGCTTTTCTTATTTACTTTCTCGTTGTGCTTTTGCATTAATGATTTTTATTTGCATCCCTATATTAGTTATCAAGAGGTGAATCTTGCTTTCTTTGTGTTTCTTAACAAAAGAACCTTGATCTTATTTATGGATGAAATATTTTTTTACATTTTTTTCTGCATATACTAATCAGAAATTTCTAAACATAAATCTACTCATGGCTTTATTTTTCTACATTTTCTGGATTTGGTTTTGTTTTGGAGTCCACTCTTTCCTTTTTTGATATTTTTCACAAAGATCTTATGAACTATGACAGTATATTCATATTTAAGAAAAGAACTCCAAAAAATAAAAATAGAACTACCATATCACCCAGCAATCCCAAAGTTGGGTATATATCCAAAGGAGGGAAGTTCAGTATATCAGAAAGATATCTACACTCCCATGTTTATTGCAGCATTATTCACAATAGCCAAAATTTTGAAACAACCTAAGTGGTTGGATGAACAGATAAAGAAGTTGTGGTACATACACACACAGAATATTATATAGCCACAAAAGTAATGAAATCCTGTCATCTGCAACAACATGGATGGAACTGAAGAATATTATGTTAAGTGAAATAAGCCAAACACAGAGAGACAAATCTCACATGTTCTCACTCATATATGGGAGCTAAATGTTTAAAACAATTGATCTCATGGAGACAGCGAATAGAATGATGGTTACCAGAGACTGGGAGGGGTAGCAGGGAAGCAGGTATATAGTGGGGATGGTTAATGGGTGCAAAAATATAGTGAGATAGTTAGATAGAATGAAAAATATTTGATGGCACAACAAAGTGACTATAATCAAAAATAAGTTAGGGTACACTTTAAAATAACTAAAAGAGTAGAATTGGCATGTTCTTAATACAAAGAAATGATAAATGCCTGAAGTGATGAATACCCCAATTACCCTGATTTGATTAATTCACATTGTATGCCTGTATCAAAATATCACATGTACACTATCAAGATATACAACTATTTTGTACCCATAATAATTAATTTTTTTAAAAAAACCTCTGATTGAAAGCTCTGTATCTATAGGTTCATCTTCTCCTTGGTAGTATTTTTTTATTTGTGTATGTATTTATTTATGCCTGAGTAACATTGTCATCCTGAAAACTCCAAATATGGTAGTTAATTCTGGATTAATTTAATCTATCTGATGTTAGTAGGGTAGAGATATCTGGTGGGAAGTTTCTTGTTTTGAAGACAGTAAAGCTTCATGACTTCTTTATACACATCCCCAAACCGCATGGCTTCTATTTTCAATCTTTTAAAAGTGTTTTTTGATGAGCAGTAGTTCATTTTTCTCTTTTTCTATCTTGGCTAAAAGTTTAGAGTACTCTTTTAAAGATTATGGTTATACGTATATTCAAAGTGATATCAGTCAACACATACGTGTGTGTGTGTGTGTGTGTGTGTGTGTGTGTGTGTGTTATGGTAACTGGACATACCAATTTTCCTAAATTTTCCTAGACGTAAGGAGTAAGAGGTTTACTGGAATGGAAAGTCACAGACTAACAGAGAGAGTTAGTCATCCCAGTACGTGTGTGTATGTGTGTGTATACATATATACATATGGGTGTGAGTGTGTTTGTGTTTGTATGCATGTGAGTCAGCTACTTTTAGTGAATCCCATGAAGATGCATGCTGCAATTATGCATGATTTTTTTGTACACTGAAATTTCTAAGAAACTTGTCAGTTTGATTTGTTGTGCCTTTCTTTTATTTAATTCAGTCAAAGTTAACAAATAGGTAATGAGTCAGAGTGATGATACTGGTCCTTTCATGCCTTTTCCTCACAGCCTTGACATTTAAATGAGCTGTGGTGAATTGCAATAAAAGCTTTTTGACCTGTCTGTTCATACCAACTCTATCTAAATGATGGTGAAACAAGCTTTGCTGTGTAAGAATTTAGTCAAATCAGTTATCTATAACCATGATGATCAAAGGAAAGGAGTTTTTAGACTAAATTTAATAATTTACTGGAGAATTTAATTTTAATTTCTGTTAGAAAGTATATTTGTATCAGAAAGTACAATTTATACTATTATATTATATAAAATAATAATATAAAATGTTTAGTTTATTTTTGAAGTTTTATCAGAGTGCAACAAGATTTTATGTGACTAAAAGATGTGTTATATTTAATTTAAAATGACCATTGTACACTATTTCATAATTTACAGAGAATCATGAAACACCATTCTCTGTGTATAGGTACATTTCACGGTTGCAATTAATCAGAGTACTGTTTGTTTAGTCATGTCAAATCCCATTGTACTTTACATTTCTAGCATATTTTTTAAAAATTGCCATTGATACCATAGAGGGGGAGAAAAAGAATCTCAACTAACAAATTGAGTGCATGAGATCCATTAATGTTAACCAATACCATGGTATATAATTAAGTGGGACAATTATCAAGGACCCAGCTCAAAGCCAGAAGATCATTTTACATTGTCAGTAAATTTACTGTCAGCCTTACCTCCTGCTAATCCCTGTCAAGCTAAGTTTAAAGCTGTTGATTCATTGTAGTGATAAAATAATTCATACTTTTCAAATATTCCACTAACACACCTAGATATTTAATCTCCCTTGTTTCGGTAGAAACTTGTTTCTTAAACATTTGTAATTACTACGTACAATGGATTTCTGAAAAAAAAAAAACCTGCTTGCCACAATGTATTATTTCTTCATCTTCTCTTTCACTTAAATACCAACTATTTTACAATTCTAGCTACCCTGTTTAGAAGGAAGATACACAAGTTAATTATGTCAGTTTTTATTTGTGAAGGTTCTACAATATTAAGGTTATTGAAAACTTTTTATCTGCTAAACTTACCAAATCCACTAAATGCTACTGAAGTTTTAAAAAGGGGGAAGGGAATACATTTTGACCATGAAGAGTGCCTCTAATGTTTCCATTTCATTTAGTGGGGTCTCATAATGAAGGGAGAAGTCACAGAAAGCTGAGCAGGAAAGAGAGAGCAGAAATGGAGAAGATATATAAAGGAATATGACAGACTAATCCTCTCCCAATCCAGCAAAGAGTAATTATGTTTAACAACACCATAATGTATGCAGTATTATTTTTCTACATTGTGATGACTTAGAGGAGAAGGCAGTGAGAACTAGAATGATGTGCATGTGTCTAATTCAGCAAAGTTTACCCTGTTTATCTATGGAACTCACCATTACACCTGTATCTACTTGTATGACATACAGGTGTTACAGTCTATACTTAAAAGACTGTCTGACAGCCAAAGATCCTTTGTTGTAGAGCATAAGCCATTGTGATTATAGGCACATAAAATGCAAAGAAACCTGCTCCCTAATCCTTCTCACTTCCATCTGTTTGGTTGCTACTCTCAGGTATAATTTAGACAGGCAGATGTGCAATCTGGGAACTCATCCAAATTCACTTTATGTACTTCCTTTTTTAAGAAAAGAGAAGCATTCAGTATTGTCTTCAGAAAACAGTTCTGTCTCTGCTACTGTTTTCTCCAATTGATGGTTGTATTTTATTCTCTGATCACAATGTAGAAGAAGTGTAGGTCTTGAGGCTTTGATATTGGTCTTCTGTTTCCTCAGCCTCTTTTGTCACACCAGAGAGTGTTGCTCTGTGGCCACTGTCTTTATTACTTACTCCAGAGAAACTTTTTCAGTTGTGATTGTGGGTCTTTGCCTGACAGCAAGGGGCCAGAAGAAACCTACATAGAGTTCCCTATAATATGTCCCTTCAATTAACCCAACTGTAAAGGCAGTCAAATCCTTTGCACAATTGATATAATAGAAAAATTTAGGGCTCTTCTAGTAACCAGACACAACTAGATATCCAGAATGATTGAAAAACTAAATGGTCAATCATTAAAATCCTCATTATGGGAGGACAGATAAGGGACAGAGTAGAGAAAGATGAACTCTTCAGTTATTTCTGGCCTGTGGTATTAATCAGGATAGGCTAGGTCATGCTATGGTAATTAAATTAACCCTGAGATTCCCGAGTACTCAAAAAGACAAACGCGCATGTCAGGGTTGATTTTTTGAGGAGTGTTGCCCGGTTCTTTGGCTCCTGGCTTGGAAGAATCACAAGCCCGGCCGGTGCAATGGAGAGATGAGAGACACTTAGCATTTCCACACAAGCAGCTTTTATTGAAGGCTTTTCAGTACAGAAACAGAAAGCAAAAGTACAGTTCTTGAAGGGAAATGGGTCTATCTCCATCAGTGGAGAAGATGCTGGGGTTTTACCATACTTCTACTTTTATGTCTACACCTTATGATATGCTAAATTGTAGGTAGAATATTCATTACTTTCCTGGGAAAAGGGTGGAGAATCCTTGGAACTAAGGGCCCTCCCCAATTTTATCCCTATAGGGTAACTTCCAGGGGTTGCCATGACAATTGTAAACTGTCATGGCACTGATGGATGTGACTTTTACTATGCTAATATATGTTAAATGGGGAAAAAGTCACTTTTGGACAGGAGCTCCTAGTTTCTGTGCATGCTCCTGGTTGGGAAAAGTCCCTAACCTCAAGTTCCTGCTGTCGAGGGTTAGGTTCTAAATGCTCCTTGGCCTCCTCATTTTTGCCCCCCTCCTCTTTTCCTGTGGTTAGTGCTGCCAGCCTGCATCTGTCCCTAACACTCAGCCCAGAACAATGCATGTGTCCTTACCGTGAATTGGTTACAACTGGTCATATGATATTCAACAACAAGTTGGGAACAAAAAATGTAACTTTCATGGAAGGAGAGCAAATTAAATATGCACAGATGTTAACAGTCCTCACCACATTGGCTACATTATTGACCACTACTCCAAAAGTTGGTTGATTGTTTCACTTCTGCATTGTTTCCCATTAGCTCCTGTGAAGAAAAACAAAAGTCCATGTTGGCCTTATTTCTTTGTGTGTGCTGCATTCAAATTTAGATATATTTCTCTTAGTTGCTAGAACATTTTGTGAGCCCAATAGCTATTTTACCACCACCTAAAAAACATTTAGGTGTTTAGACAAAGTGAGTGTATATTAAGTCCCTTCAATTACAAAATATTGAATTTAATTTTCAAAAGACATTACCATCACTGACTTAGTGATGCCTGACCTACTGAAATGATGGCAGGACCATGGTTGGAGAGGTCAATTTGATGCATGAAAATGTGGTGGCAGATGGTGACATAGTGTGTGGGAGGTAGAGTGGTGTGAGGGGGAATACACAAATAGAAATAAAAAGATTAACTATAGGTGACAGCTGCTGGTGAGGGAGTTGACAGATTTTTTTTCTGGTGTCCAAGACTTTCACCACACTTATTTTAGAAATAGAAAATGTGAAACCAGTGTTGGCACTTCTGATCTGTTTTGGCATTACCCAGAGGCCTTGCCTTATTGTCATCAGTATAATAAGCCAAGAATTGATCTTCCAAAGTAATTGAAAATTCTGTAAAACTACTGTGAACCAAGTGCTCTTGTCCCCTTTCTTTCATCTCTTTAAATAATTATTAAAGAAAAACTCAATCTGTCAGCAAGAAGCAATGTCAAAAGTTTTAAGTTGCATTTAATTGCATTCTTATCATTATTGTTACAGATACTGTGAAGTTTCTTGAATGTTGTCAGAATTGACATCATTTAGTAGCAATAATGTTATTCATTGTATTAATATTTATAAATCACCTTAAAACAGTACCTGGCAAATAGTAAGCCATACTCTTTATTAAATATACGAAATTTTATAAAATGTTTATTGGCATTATCTTTCTTAAATTACAAGTACCTGTGGTTCCATCAAGGGAAATACAAAGGAACTTTCCATAAATATTTGCTGTTTATGATAAAGCTCTAATTTTTTTTGGAAAACAACTTAGGTAAATAAGATTATTTAGGTTAAAAAGGCTTTAATACAGGTATGAAATGTAGAGGAGAGAGAGTAATAGCTCCCAGAAGAAAAGAAGAAAGTATATATAAGCAGAATAAGATGGAAATAAAAGGTGAAAAGATTTAAGATTTTCTATTCTTTTTTATTTTTTATATAGCGTGAAATCTTTAGTGGTCAGAAAAGCTTGAGATTTCCTAGAAGAAAGAAAAGAAAAATATACAGCATAAATAACTGATAATACAATATTTAACCAGAGAAAAAAGAGATGTTTATTTGCCTAAATACAGAAATGCCTGTACTTTTTTACCACTCAGTATAAACCTTGACAAATTGGGGGGGGGTGGTCTTAGAAAATGAAAATAGGAAAAAAGTACAAAGTGAGAGAGGTTGCATGTGAGGTGATTCAGTGTTGCAGATTGAAATCCCCTAAAATTTTTCAGTGTTACTATGTATTATAATAAATGCAGGTTCAAATGACAATGTCATTTTTACTTAAGAGTCTCATTGTAGTTTGGTAGAAAAATACTTGCACCCTAGGACATCGAAACAGAGAGTAATATTTTGATGTTAAATGCAATAAATTAGGGTGGCTCATAAAAAGTTGCATGAATAGAAATGTTAGAGGTCAATGGAGTCAATTATCTTCAATGACTGTGCTACATCTCAGAGGCAATGAAAATGCTACAGAGTGTAGTTGGATTAGAGAGGTACAAAAACACTTATTTATTCCTTCAATATAATGTCCAATATTTATTCTTTTTCAGTGAATAATTCACTAGTCCACACCTACATTATACAGTGAAGTGCACACTGGAGAGGAAGTAGACCATTAATATAGGAGATGACTATATCATAGTGATATTTTTCTTTAGCAATATTATGACCTAAACTACCAATTTTGTAGTCATGGCACTTCAAAGTCATTACAGTCTCTTTTATGGTGTTCTATTTTCCACAGATAGCCCTCTTTCCCTCTTTTAGATTATTGTGTTATATGTATAGGTAATCTAGTATGGTTCTACTGAATACACTATAACAACAAAGATAAATTATTTCCTTAAAACTGAGAGATTAAATATCCACTCACTGAACAGGAAAAACTTACACCTGAGTTTTTAAAGAGTAGCCATATTTTGTAGAAATAATATTTAGCCATATACAGAGAAGCAGCAGGTATTGCATGCAAAGCTTTCTGACCTTTCTAAGTTATGTCACTCTATTTTACAATCTCTTTTCCTTTGATAGGTTTTTTCCTACTATTTTAATTAAATAATCATTGAAAATATCTACTTAGAATTTTTTACCCTTACTGGGTTGTCAGCTTCATTGTCTATCTTATTGATCATTCTATCCTTATTATCTAGCGTATTGTTTAATTGATCAAGTCTCAGTTTGCACATATGAATAATAGGATATAATAATATATCCTCTATGGGAAAATATCATGGAGTTGCAGTTAAGAGCATGGGTTCTGGAATCAGACAAACCTATTTGTATTTTATATATGACAATTAGTATATGTGTGAACCTGATAAATTCCCTAGAATCTCCAGTTAAAAATTTATTTCAGATATGGCATTTTTCATTCCAGAATTTTAGTTTTAAGTTTTTGTCTATTCCAATATCTGGGTTATTTTAGGGTCTTTATGTATTGATTTCCTTTCTGTAAGTATGGATCATGTTTTGCTTTTTTTTTTTTTTTTGGTATGTCTTTCAGAAATTTCGAATTATATCTTGGAAATTGGGAATGATACATTGTATAGACTCTAAGTCTTGTTATTTTTATCTGAGGAATATTGAGGTTTTGTTTGTTTTAGCAGAAAGTTACCTTGGCTGAACTCAAACTCCAACCTTTATCTTGCATGTAGGGTGCAGCCATTGAAATCAATGTTTAGTGCTATGAAATTAGTTAGCCTGCTTAAAGTCTGTCCCATGCATTGACAGAGCAGGGATCAACTAGAGAGTTGGGAAAAGTTTAAATGCAGAATTTGGGGCCACCTCTTTGTGAGTTTCTTTTTTGTACAATTTCACTCATCACATTCCAGCTGTTGTAGTACCCCTGATATTTGTCCTCTAATTTCTAAAGTCATTAAGATTGCCAATTCTACCCAAGTTTTAGCTGCCTGTCATGAGGACTAGCTGAAGGCTTCCTTTAGGCAAAAACTGACAAAAATAGGAAACTCATTTAGGGCCATTCCCTTCTTCCAAATGTTGATATTTATGCAGGTTCCACAGGTTTTAGGTTACACTTTAATGCCATGAGATCGTGCTTTTTTTATATTTTGTTTTAGAGTTTATAATTGTAATCAGCAGAAGTACTAAACAACCAAGTTACTCTACGATTACTAAACGCTGAAACTTACTCCCTAGAACCTCTAATAATTATTTTCAACATTTGTTAAAAAAAAATCCAGCTGAATGGTAGTCATAACACCTAAATAAGTTGTGGAAATTATTGATAGAAGTGATATATATCAATTACTCAGCACTATGTGACAGTATGAATGACTGCATAATGAGTGTTTGATATGTGGTAAAAGCAACAATAATAATGATGTTACTGAGGACCAAATGAAAATATATACAGCACTTTAAAAATAGTGATGTATTATATTCCCAGGGGGAAGCAATTTGATGGATATTTGGATAATAAGAAAAATATTAAATTGAAGATTATATTACTAGTCTAGATAGTTACTTTTTTCTGGAAATCAAACCCATTCATATATAAGTTTTAGTTAGTGTGCAATATTGTGTTCTTAAAGCATTTTCATTAATCAAAGAACCCAGCACATCGATCATAATAGATATTTAAGATAAAATCTTTGAAGTAATTGGGTAACAACTGTCATCTTCATTTCTTTATAATAACAATATTGATGTCTAGATTTTAAGAATAATTTTATTAAAACTATATAGGAAATATTTAGGTCAGTCAGTTGGAGAATATGAATATCATGATAAATTTCCCATTCTCTGTGTCACCTTTCCTCTATTATTTCAGATTCTAGGGAAGCAGCATTCTGTTTTTCTGCACTCAAGAGATGATGCTGATGATTTTGTATGTTGCATTTGCAAAGAATTTTCTATTTACAATGTAACTTAATTCTTATAATGTCATTGTGAAGACGTCTTCCCACCTGTGTGTTTCTTCATTGTACTAATGAGGATTATCATCCCGTCCCTCTGCATTTACTTCTATCACTGGGAGTAATGAATACACATAACAAAACCGTGGATTACATTTGATGGCATGCTTCAATATGAAATAATTGCTAGCTTTACAGTCATCCTGGCTCTAGTTACTGAATTTACCTTGACAAAGATTTAGAACAATTTTAGATGGAAATCATTTGACAAGAAATTAGCAATGCTGATTTTTACACACCTTAGAATTAAAAATAAAAAAGAAAGAAAATTGCTTCACATCTGTAGAAATTTTCTGGGATTTACTATTATTTTAAATTTATTTTGGGTATTTTGTTTATTGACTACTTTTAAGACATTTCATTTATTTCCCTATATAAAATTCAGCTTTGTTAAAGAATATTTGGTAATATTTTTCAGCTTTATTAAGATATAATTTAAAAATAAAATTGCTTATATGTATGGTGTACTTTGTGATATTTTGATCTATATTTACATTATGAAATGATTAAATCAAGCTAATTGACATATCCATCACCTTGCATACCTACCATTTTTTGTGATAAGGACATTTGATAACTACTATTTTATCAATTTGCAAGTATACAATACATTATTATTAACTGTAGTCACCATGTTGTATAACACACATCCAGAATTTATTCCTCCTGTCTAACTGAAACTTTGTACACTTTACCAGCATTGTCCCGTTCCCCTCACCCACACAGCCTCTGGAAATCACCTTTGTACTCTCTCTTTCTATGAGTGTGACCTTTTTATATTCCACATATATGTGAAATCATGCAGGATTTGTCTTTCTATCTTTGGCTTTATTCACTTTGCATAATGTTCTCCAGGTTCTTCCATGTAGTTACAAATGACAGAATTTCCTCCTTTTTAAGGCTGAATACTATTCCATTGTGTATGTGTGTGTATATATATTTTACATTTTCTTTGTTCATCTATCAATGGAAACTTAGGTTGATTCCATATCTTGGGTATTGTGAATAGTATTTCAATGAACGTGGGAGTGAAAATATCGCTCTGACATACTGATTTCACTTCCTCTAGTCTATACCCACTAGTGAAATTGCTAGATCATAAGATGGTCCTATTTTAATTTTTTGAGGAAACTCCACACTGTTTTTCATAATGGCTGTACTAATTTACCTTTCCACCTACGGTATAAAAGGATTGCCTATTCTCTATATCTTCACCAACAACTATTATCTCTTGTCTTTTCTCTCTTTTATCATAGCCGTTCTAAGAGGTGCCAGGTGATATCTCATTATGGTTTGATTTTGTACTTCCCTGATGATTAGTGATGTTGAACACTTTTTCATATTTTTTTTTGCCATTTGTATGTCTTCATTGGAGAAATGTCTATTCAGAGAAACATATCCCTTGCCCAGTTTTTCATTGGGTTATTTGTTTTATTGTTATATTTAGTTGTTTGAGTTTCTTATATATTTTGGATATTAACTCCATATCAGATACATGGTTTGCAAATATTTTCTCCCATTCTATAGGCTGTCTCTCCACTCTGGATTGTTTCCTTTGCTATGTAAAATATTTTAGTCTGATGCAATCCCACTTGTCTATTTATGCTTTTGTTGCCGCCTTTACTGAGAGGATCATGGGGGTTTGTTCTTTATTTTGTTAATGTGGTATAATCACATTTATTGATTTCTGCATGTTCAATCAGCCTTGCTTTCCAGGATGAATCTCATTTGATCATTGTAGATGATCCTGTTACTATGCCACTGAATTTTGTTTGCTAGAATTTGTGGAGAATTTTTACATCTATATTTATCAGGGATATTGGTCTGTAATTTTCTTTTCTTGTAGTGTCCTTGTTTGGCTTTGATAATAGCATAATGCTGGCCTTGTACAATAAGTTTAGAAGTATTGCCTCCTCTTCAATTTTTTGGAAGAGTTTGAGAAGTATTGGTAGTAGTTCTTTAAAAGTTAGAATTCAGTAGTGAAGTCATAAGGTTCTGGGATTTTTTTAATGGGAAACTTTTTATTACTGATTGAATCTCCTTACTCACTATGGGTCTGTTCAGATTTTCTATTTCTTCATAATTCAGTTTTGGCAGGTTGCATTATTTTTTTAAGGAATTTATCCATTTCTACTATGTTATCCAATTTGTTGGTGTATCATTGTTCATAGTAATGGTCCTTTGTATTTCTGTGATATTGGTTGTAATGTCCCATTTTTCATTTATGATTTTATTTATTTGAATCTATTCTCTTTTTTTCTTAGTTTAGCAAAAGTTTGTCAAATTTATTTTGTTAAATAATTCAAATTCATTTACCTTTTCTATTACTTTTCTAGATTCTATTTCATTTCTTTCTGCTCTGATTATTGTTACTTTCTTCTCTCTACTAACTTTGGGCTAAGTTTGTTCTTCCTTTTCTAGTTCCTTGAGTTGTAATGTTAAGTTGTTCATTTGGTATCTTTGCTTTTTTAATGTAGACTTTTATTGCTATAACACTCCTTTTAAACCTATTTTTGCTGCTGCCCATAAAATTTGGTATGTTGGGTTTCCATTTTTGTTTCTCTGAAGATATTTTTTAATTTTCCCTTTGATTTCTTCTTTGACCTATTGGTTGTTCAGTAATGTGTTAATTTCCACATATTTTTGAATTTTTCAAAATTCCTCCCATGATTGATTTCTAGTTTCATATCACTGTGATAAGAAAAGATACTTGATATGATTGCAATCTTAAATTTGTTAAGATTTGTTTTTCAGCCTAACATATGCTCTAACCTAGAGAATGCTCCATGTGTGCTTGAGAAGAATGTATATTCTGCTGCTGTTATATGGAATGCTGTATGTATGTCTATTACATCAATTTGATCTAAAGCGTAGGGCAAGTCCAATGTCTCCTTAATAATTTTCTGTCTGAAGGAGATTTTCATTCCGGGAAGTGGGGTAGTGAAGTCTCCTTCCCTACAGCAATAGCAGGAGTGAAGTCTCCTGCTATTGCTGTATTACTGTTCATTTATTCCTTCAGTATTAATATTTACTTTCTATATTTTATTGCCTTGATGTATTATAATTATTTTGTCCTCATGATGAATTAACTCATTCATCATTATATAATGACCTTCTTTATCTCTTTTCTGTTTTGACTTAAAGTCATTTCGTCTAAGATGTGAGTAGCTAACTTTGCTATCTTTTTGGTTTCCATTAGTATGGAATATTCTTTTCTATTTTTTTAAATTCAGAATAATATGGGGGTACAACGATTTGGTTACGTGAATTACTCTTGTACAGTTTGAGTCAAAGTTATAAGTGTACCCATCACTCAGATAGTGTGCATTGTGCCCATTAGGTGTGAATTAGCCCATCCACTCCTCCCCCTCCCATCTGCTTGATTTCTGCTGAATTTTACTACCATATGTATGCAAGTGTTGATCATTTAGTTCCAATATTATAGTGAGTACATGTGGTGTTTGTTTTTCCACTGTTGTGATACTTTACTTAGGAGGATGGTCTCCAGTTCCATCCAGGTTGTTACAAAAGGTATTAGTTCACCATTTTTTTTTATGGCTGAGTAATACTCTGTGGTATACATATACTACATTTTATTAACCCACTCATGTATTGATGGGCACTTGGGTTGTTTCCACATCTTTGCAATTGTGAATTGTGCTGCTATAAACATTCAAGTGCAAGTGTTTTTTTATAAAATATTTTTTTTCCGTTGGGTAAATATCCAGTAGTGGGATTGTTGGATCAAATGGTAGTTCCACTTTTAGTCTTTGAGGTGTCGCCATACTACTTTCCATAGGGGTTAAACTAGTTTGCAGTCCCACCAACAGTGTATAAGTGCTCCTTTCTCTATGTATTAACATCAGAATCTGTTGTTTTGGGACATTTTGATAAAAACCATTCTCACTGGAGTTAAGTGATATCCCATTGTGGTTTTGATTTGCATTTCCCTGATGATTAGAGAAGTTGAGCAATTTTTTCATATGTTTATTGGAAATTAGTCTATCTTCTTTTGATAAGCCTCTGTTCATGTCTTTTGTCCACTCACTTTTTAATAGAGTTGTTTTATGTTTTCTTGCTGATTTGCTTCAGTTCATTATAGGTTGTGGTGATTAGCCCTTTATCAGACATAAAGCATGCAAATATTTTCTCCCATTCTGTAGGTTGTCTATTTGCTCTATTGATTGTTTTCTTGGCTGTGCAGAAGCTTTTTAATTTAATACGGTCTCTTTTATTTATTTTTGTTCTTGCTGTGCTTGCTTTTGGGGTCTTTTTCATAAATTCTTTGCCTAGGCTGATATCTATAAGAGTTTTTCAAGCATTTTCTTCCAGAATTCTTATAGATTCATGCCTTAGGTTTAAGACTATAATCCATCATAAATTAATTTTTGTGAGTAGTGGGAGGTGCAGATCCTGTTTTACTCTTCTATATGTGGCTACCCATATTTTCCTGATCTTTGAACAGGGATTCTTTTCTCCAGTGTATGTTTTGTCTGCTTTATCAAGGATCAGATGGCAATATGAGGATGGTTTTTTATCTGGGTTCTCTGTTCTAATCCATAGATCTATGTCTCTGTTCTTGTGCCAGTACCATGCTGTTGTGGTTACTATGGCCTTGTATTATAGCTTGAAGTCTGGTAAAGTGAAGTCTCCTGATTTGTTCTTTTTGCTTAAGGTTGCTTTGGCTATTCTGGGTCTTTTCTGGTTCCATATGAAGCATAGAATTATTTTTTCTAGATCTGCAAAAAAAGACTTTGGTATTTTAATGGGGATTGCATTGAATCTGTAGATCACTTTGGGTAGTATAGACATTTTAACAATGTTGATTCTGCTGATTGATGAGCATGATACATTTTTCCATTTGTTTACATGCTTTGCTATTTCCTTCTTCAGTGTTTCATAGTTGTCCCTGCAGAGGTCTTTCACCTCCTTGGTTAAATACATTCGTAGGTATTTTCTGTTCTTTAATTGTGAAAGGTATTTTGAATCTTTGATTTGATTCTCAGCTTCACTGTTGTTGTTGTATAGGAATGCTACTGATTTGTGTATGTTGATTTTGTAACCTGAGACTTTGCTGAATTTATTTATCAATTCCAGCATTACTTTGTATACTAAGACCCCAGGCTTGGTCCTTTTTGCCCTTATCCAGCAGTGCAGTTTTTCTGTGGGGAGGAGTATCTGCTCCCCCAAATGGCCACTCCTTGGACACCAACACACCCTGTAAAATTGAGTCAGTAAATGCTGTAAAGGGCATACAAATTGACTTCCCTGTCAGTAGGAGTGACTTTAAGGAACAAGCTGCAATGTTGTTTTTGGGTCCTGTGACCAGCTCTGAGTCCCTCCAGAGAAGCACTCAAATGCCCCAGGTGGTGGGTGGGGCCCTGGAACTTCCAGGTGAGTCCTTATTCTCTGCCACATCAGAGGCAGGTTGGAGGGTACAGCTGGGAGGGGCTGGGTTGGGTGAGATTGACCTCAGGCTTTGATTCCTTTCTCTTTATCTTTATTGCGTATATTCTAGGTTTTGCCTTTGTGTTTACCATGAGGCTTACACAAAACATCTTATAGTTACAAAAGTTTATTTTAAGCTGATAAAAATTAATGCAAATAAACATACTACATGTTTATTTCCCACACATTTTATGCTTTTGTTTTCACAATTTACACCATGTGTACCCCTTAATAAATTATTGTAGCCATCATTATTTTTAATAATTTTGTCTTTTAACCTATATACTGGAGATATAAGTGATTTATACACCACTATTACAGTATTCTGAAATTGACCATATACTTACTTTTTCAGTAAATTTTAAACTTTCATATGTCTCATGTTACAAATTATCATCATTTTGTTTCACCTTAAATAATTCCCTTTAAAATTTCTTATAAGGCAAGTCTAGTGGTAGTGAACTCCCTTAGCTTCTGTTGGTCTAGAAAAGTATTTATTTCTCCTTCATTTCTGAAAGACATTCTTGCCAGGTTAAGTATTTCTGGTTGGAAGTTTGCTGCTGTTATTTTTCAGCACTTTGAATACATACTCCCACCCCCTACTGACCTCACACATTTGTGCTGAGAAATATCCTGATAGCCCTATAAAAGTTCCCTTGTATATAAGGATCTTCTTTTCTCTTACTACTTTCAAGATTCTCTTTTTGTCTTTAATTTTTGAAAGTTTAATTATAAAATGGCTTGGTGAAGTCTTTGTGTTGAGTCTAATTTGAGACCTTTAAATTCCCTCTACCTAGATGTTTACAGATGCTCCTAGACTTATGATGGAGTTACATCCCAACAAACCTATCATAAGTTGAAAATATTGTAATTCAAAAATGCATTTTATAATATATCTTACCTATTGAAAATCCTAGCTTAGCCTAGCCTACCTTAAATATGCTCAAAACCTTAGCCTAGAGTTGGGCAAAATCATTTAACACAAGCTTGCTTAATAATAAAGTGTTAAATATTTCATATAATTTTTTGAATACTGTACTAACAGTGAAAAAAAAATCTATGGGTACTCAAAGTATGATTCCTACTGAATATATATTGCTTTTGCAACATCATAAATCTGAAAAATTATAAGTCAAATGATTGTGCATCTGTGATCATCTGTATATCTTTCCCCAGATTTGGGAAGTTTTCAGCCAATATTTTTTTAAGTAAGCTTTCTGTCACTTTCTCTTTTCTTCTCATAGTCCCATATTTTAAAAGATAGCTCTCTTGATGGTGTCCCATAAATCCCATAGGCTTTCTTCATTTATTTTCATTCTTCTTCCCTTTTTCTTCTCTGCTTGGTTATTATGATATAATTTGTATTTTAGTTCACAAATTCTTTCTTCTGCTTGACCAGTTCTGCTGTTTATCCTTTCTATTGTATTTTTAAAATATTTTTCATTGTATGCTTTAGCTCCAGAGTTTTGTTCATTTTTATGATCTCAATCTCTCTGTTAAATTTCTATTTTTGTTTGTGTATTTTTTTCTTGATTTCATTGAGTTATTTGATTGTGTCCTCTGGTAGTTCACTGAGCTTCCTCAAAACAATTATTTTGAATTCATTGTCAGATGATTCATAGGTCCTTATTCCTTTTTGGTTGGTTATTGAAAAATTATTGTGTTTCTTTGGTGGTGTTATATTTCTTTCACTTTTCATGTTTATTGTTACCTTACATTGAGGTCTGCACATTTGATAGATGAGTCACCTCTTCTAGACTTTACATACTAATTTCAGTGAGATAAAACCTTTACCTATATGTGGGTGTAAGACCATTGGCTGGATGTGGTTCAGTGATTCTAGCTCCAGTGTGAGTTCTGTCAGTTGAAGTCAGCGTCAGTGAAGATTGCAGTTGCCAAGGCTGTGCGTGTCCACAGTTATAGGGTGGGCCATGTGGTTCTTTAGTGATGAGTGTGGCCAAAGTCCTCCTGATCTCTTTTTATCTCAAAAAGTCATGGTTGAGGCAATCCATGTTGGCACTGAGCCTGACTTGTAGAAATGTTCTCAGTGGTGACAGTACCATTATCTGATGTCTAGCATTCATACTATGCTTATGGACCTAGTGTCTACAGTGCAGGCACACATGGAGGGACCAGGGCCTTAGTGTCCATGGTAGCAATGGCACTAGTGTCCTGGGTATAGGCATCCCCTATTGCCACTCTGATAACAGTGTACCAAGGCATGGGTGCTTGTGGAGCAGATAGGAAACCGGATTACAGAGCATGGAAGCATGCACAGCTATAAGAGCTCTGAGATACATGTTTGGGTGCTCCCATTGGGGTGGTAGCTCTGGTATCCCAGGTGCAGGTGTTCATGTATATATTGCAGAGCAAGTTTCTGGCCCATGCACATGTGCTGAGCTACCACTGCTTTGGGGACCAAGTTGCTGATGTGCCTGCTGCAGCACAGGCTCTTCTGTTTGGGGTGCAGGTCCTCATAGAGGGGCCATGGAGAGAGGCATTGTGCAGGGACACACAAGTAGCAACATTTGCTCCAAATCTGGGGAATGGGCTAGCTTGTTGTGGCAGTGACTCCAGTGTCTGATGCATGACAGTGGAGCTCATGTCTGGAGTGTGGATGACTGCAAAGAGGCAATGGCTCCAGGGCCAAGGGTGCAGATGAGCCCACTGCAGCAGTGGCACTGGTGTCTGAGGTGCAGGCACATACATGTTGCAGCTGCGGAGTTGGGATCTAGAATGTGGACATGTGTATATTTATACAGTGTCTCCAGAGTCTGGGGAGTAGGCTAGCTTGCTGTAGCAGTGGCTCAGCTGTCCAAGGTGCAGGTACTCCCAGAGATGGCAGAGGAGATAGGCTCTGTAGCACAGGTATGCATGAAGTGATTGAGGTTCCATGGCCTGGGTTGAGGTTAGCCAGCAGTAGTAGGGACTCTAGTGTTTGAGGTGAGGGTGTGCACAGTGTGCACAGTGCCGCTGCAGAGCTGGGGTCTTGAACACAGGGATGCAGGGAGTGGCTACAAAGGTGGAGTCTGTAATGTGAGCCTACATTGAGTGGCTGTAGCTGCAGAGTCTAGGGCATGTGTGGCATTGGGAAGGTTAGCGACCCCAGTTCCAGGATGGCACAACAGTAGCTTTTTCTTGGGTATGGGGAGACAGCACAGTAGAATATCCCTCTGTGGGTGGGAGTGAGGGTCTGCAGCATCAATTGCAATTAGTTACTCAGTGGTAAAAACTGTTGGTGTCTTCTGCAAAACAGGCTACTGGGGACCATGGTGGTACTGATACTGATAGTCCACTCTCTTTTTTGTTCATAGCAGTCTCCGAATGTTTCATGTATGCTGATCCCCCCAGAAATGCTTTCTGTGTGGTTATTCTCCATTTTTTACTCTACCATGTTGCTGCAGGTTCTTAATTAGATCCTTGAGCCCTCCCAAGGCTATTTTTATTAATGGATAGGTGTCTAATTATTTTTTTTTTGTGTGTGGAGGGGATAAAAGTTGATATCTCTTACTCCACCATCTTGCTGATCTCACTTTCTAGAAATATTTTAATAATTGCTAAAGAGTAAAGTATTTGTATGTATGAATATATATAGAGAGATATAATATATATTTTATGTATGTATAGTTCTTTGCACTATATCTGCTTTCTCTCAATTAGTGGTTTTACTTTACATACACACACACACACACACACAAAGACACATCTACACATTACACTTATACCTTAGTTAATACAAGCCCTTTGTAATCCACACCTCAATAATTACAATAGACATAAAAACTTTAAGATTTCTGGCTTGGCTAAGAAGGTGACTGTGGAATGGAATTATGAAATCAATGGATGAGTATCAGAATTTTGTAATGGTTGAGTAGAGAAGGGTGAAAAAAGATTCTCGTATGTGTGTGTATATGTGAGTGTCTTATTGGTAGACCTGGATTCAAATTTGTACTCTACCATATAGTAGCTATGTCAACACAGGTTGATTATGGGTAAAATAAAAATAATAAATATTAGCATATTAGATTAGGTGGTTAAATTATAAAATACATTTAAAATGCCTATTTATATGGCTGATATCCACTAGATATTCAATATATTCATTTTCTTTCTACCTAAACTGAGTTCAAGTTCCACCTTTGCTTAAAATATTTACCTGCTTGCCATATTCCTCAGTAATTACTGTACTTCAATGAAGAATTCCCTTAATGCTCATGCATTCTGCAACACTTTTTTAGAAGAAGCTACCTAGTATTTCTAGTTTACATTTTGATAAGCATAATGTATTCCTCAAATGAGATTGTGAGAAATTTAAGAAATTGTTGAAAGCAAACTCTGGATCTTTGTACCTTTCAATACACCAACCACTCATCCATGAATTTAACATGCAGGAACTACCTAATAAGTTTTTTGCAACACTGACTAAAGAAAAAGAACCATAAAATTGCACAATTTTAAAACATAGAGCAATCATGGAAATCATCTAGATTAAAGGTTTTCAGTTTTTGTAAAGGGTCAAATATCTTAAGCTTGGCAATCCATATGGTCCTGCCACAACTATTCAACTCAACCTTTGTAGCATAAAAGCAGCCATAGATAATACATAAAGAAATGAACAAGGCTGTGTTACATTAAAATGTTATTTACAAAAATAGGCAATTAGCCATGGTTTGACAACCTCTAATTTAATAGATTCATTTGATCCATAGAGAAATAGATTCAGAAAGTTATTTTTCCCAAGGTGAAAGCCATCAAAAATGGCAGAATGACGGCTTGAATATCTTTAGCAGCTGTCTAGCTCTCTCTCCAGAAACCCAAAAACCAAAGGAACTAGTAGATTAAATGTACAATAATATTTAATATGTAAATAACACAAAATTCAATTTAATATAACACATTCATATTTTCATGTCTTTGAAGATTGCATATAACTATGTAGGACAAGAAATAAATTCAGACTTTCATTTGATTGCCACGTCAAATGAATCAGAAATATAGAGTAAGTTTAACTATTCATCTTTTCCATTCTTTTTATGATAATTACTTGAAAAATAACAAATACATAGTAAATTTATTTAATGAATCACAACCTCCTTAAGAGTAAAAGATAAATTTGAGATACAAAGATTAAAATACAGAAAGTAACACAAAGGTGAGCTTTCTATGTTCTTGTAGAATGGGAAAAGACACAGGTGCCCAATTTCACTGAGCTTCTGAATAAGTAGAATCCATAAAAATGAGATTGTTTGCATTTACAGGAAACAAATAGTCTATTCATATTGAAATAGACTCCTGACTGTGATTTCTGTGTCAAGATTAGAACTCTTTTTCTGTAATGATTTAAGTAGCCTCATACTGCAAAAGGACTGATTTTGCCACTATGCCATTGTATTAACTCAGCTGTTATATTGAAGATTTAAAATTTTATTTATATCACACATTAAAATCAATTTTATGATATACAAGATTTATTTTTCCTGTATCTCATATAAAGATTTATTAATAGTCTCTTACGAAAGTGTCTGACTATATTGGAGCATACAACAGATTTTCTAGAAATTTAAAATCTTGTCTTATTTCAAGGTAACTATGTGATTACTACTTTATCAATACATTTTATACAATATCTCCTAATAAACAAACCAAAGATACATACAAAAATATCATAAAGCAAATGTAAATAAAACTATATTTCAATTTTTTATTAATCTAAATTATGTTTATGTTTTTAAAAAACTGGTATCCATGTATATTCATCATACTTGGCCATGCATAATAGAAGTCTATATTCAGAGTAGTGTATTAGGAGGGAAAATAATGTCCTTCAATAGTTAATAGTTCCTTTCCTTGCTTGGTCTGTGATTTTGTGTGTCGTATTTGACTCTTTATTATTTTCTTTAACTGCAAGCTCAGGCTAATACTATCAACTGTTTCTGAATCAGAGGTTTTTTTGTGATATCTCTATACATAAATGGCCTAGCATGGGGCTTACACATTATACGTGTATAATAAAATGTTAAATTTTAAAGTTATTATTAGTTCTGGGAATCACTTTGCATGAAGAACATACACAAAGCAGAGCCTATGCCATATAATAGAAAGAAAATACTTCTGAGGAATTGTGTGCCATTTTCCCCTTAAAAACAGTTTGTTTATTTATAAATGTGTATCAGGCAGTCTTTGAGGTATTTGTGATCCTCAATGAACAAAAGAAATGAAAGTTCTGCTTTCTTGGAGCTTACACTCTAATGGGAAAACACAGATGACAAACAATACACATGATAAAGAAGTAAACGTATAGTATTTTAGAAGGTGACAAATAATATATATGCATATATACATATATGTGTATATACACGATGCATATGTCATATGCATAAAAAAGTAAAGGCCAGGATGCTTATTAAATTAAAGTTTAATTAAAGCATCCAGTCCTTATTAAACTTTAATTGATTAAGGATCATGGCCACTTAGAACCTGTGAATATGATATTTTTGGAAATAGGGTCTTTGCAAAGTAATCAAATTAAGATAATGCAGACTCTAATTCAATGACCAGTGCCCTAGTAAGAAGAGGGAAGTTTGAACACAGGCACTTACAGAGGAGAAGGCCATGTGAACACAGAGACAAGAGATTGGAATGCTGCATCTACAAGACACGGAATGCCAAAGATTGCTGGAAACCATGAGAATCTGGAAAAGGCAAGGAATGATCTCTTCCATAGTGCTGCAGAAAGAGCACGGACCCGTCGACAGCATCATTCCAGACTTCTAGCTTCTAGAACTGAGATAAAATAAATTTCTATTGTTTTAAACCTCCCAGTTTGTGGTACTTTGTTACAACAGCTCTAGAAAGCTAACATTGATAGCAAAGATAGTTGAAAAGTGGAAGATTGGTTATTGGACAGAAACCAGGAGAGTTCATCTATAGTATAAAGCAGGAAGACAGCATAGGTGGGTACAGATATGAAAAGTGGATAAATGTAGTAAGTAAAGAGACCCCCATTTTTAAGTCATTATGAGGCCTATCAGAAGGACCTTGAAAACTCACATTGTATAACATGAAGCATGTTTAAAATCACTGATATAGGTTAGCCTCCATGTTTTGAGGTGAAAAATCTAATATTGGCATTTCACTGCTGTTTATCACCT
Source organism: Daubentonia madagascariensis (assembly GCA_023783475.1). Classification (NCBI taxonomy): domain Eukaryota; kingdom Metazoa; phylum Chordata; class Mammalia; order Primates; family Daubentoniidae; genus Daubentonia; species Daubentonia madagascariensis. The sequence goes on along the minus strand of JAKFHU010002080.1, from coordinate 40,997,450 downwards.
AGGTACACCAGGCCCTTTCATCACTGCCTGTCATTGCTCATTCTTGTTTTGAATGCCCTTTACCTTGCATATGCACCTATAAAAATCATACTCATACTTCTAAACACAGTTAAAATATTGACTTATATTAAGCTTTTCCAGGCCTTCCCTGGTATAAATATACATATGTAATATTTTCTGTTTGCTCATGTTTCTTTATTTAATCAGAGAATATTTCTCATTATCTTCCTTGTGAATATATGTATTTTAACTAGTTCGCAAGTTTCTTGAGACTAGGGACCATATCTCAAATATCCTTAATCTCCCAGAATGTAATAAAATATTTTGTACCTAGGTTAAAATAATAGAATTTTGGTCAGAGCGAAATCAAAAGTCATCTAGACCAATGACTTCCTTCAACAGATCAGGAAATTTATCCCTATGCTATTAAATGAATTGACTAAGGTATTTTGATTTGGCCTAATGTGTAGTGATATTTTCACTATATAGTGTTGCCTTGAGCATTTTCTAAATTATTCTTTGATGGGCTAAGGCTTATATGGTGTTTATGCAAAAAATTTGAAATCATATTTGAGTAAAATAAAATAGTCCAAAGTTAATGTGAAAATGAAACATTTTAACTTTTTCTACAATACAGTTAACTATTTTTCCTGGTCTTCTTTTCCATTTGGCTTCCTAACTTTTCATAATTTATCTCTTCATCATTTATCAACTCCATCTCATGGCTAGCAGAAAAGAAAACAGGTCTGAGATAAATTTAAAATCTTTCATTTGCTTATTTCATGGAACCTTTGGCCAGAAGTTAGTTAAGGATGTGAACATTAATGATTGCAGTAAGATCAGAGGTTATTTAAGAATTTTATTCATCCAGATCTGCTATTTTCCATTTCGAAGGGTAACTGAGAGTTGAATGAATCATGAAATGACATCCTCCCATCAGTATATATAAAATGGTTCCAATAGATAAAAGAGTTAATATTCCGAGGCCATATCTATATACAACTCTAGAATCGACTACTTTATATTTAAAATGCCCTTTCTGGATCTTTTGAGTACCGAGTTTGACACAATTGACAGGATTTATCATGTATTCACCTTAAATTGGTCATTAAAGTAACTAAAAATGATGGTTTATTGAGAAAAACGCCAACAGAGAATTGTCAAATGGATATAATCAGAGGGTTATATATTTTTCTATGTTTGAATGTAATGAAATACTCTTTAAATTTGTTATGCATTTAATGTAATATAAATATTTCACTTTCTATCTCGTCTCCAAATTGCAAAAAACTTAAACAAATATTCAGTTAATTCAAGTATAAATGAGGCTCAAAAACAAAAACCTTAAATACTTAAATTTAAAACTATTTTGCCTAAATCTCAGTTAATTTTTAGCACTTTCTATTTTATTTGTAATATAAACTCTGAATTTATCATATTAAGTAAAAATAGTTGAGAATTTAATGCTCTCATTTTGACAGTATTGTCTTTCCAACCTAATTAAAATGATAGTACATGGTTGCTTTTAAAGACATTTACTTATTTGACCTTCTTTACAACAATACTGACACTGTGAATTAGGGCGTATGTTATTAGTATCCTCATGTTAGAGATGACAAAAATTTGGCTTATTTAGTAAGTTGGGAAAGCAAAGTATGTCTCGACTTGTATACATCAAAATATCATGCTCTTTGTCCTACCCATAGCTGACTTGCCAGTGTTAAACTGAATGTGAATGTGCTCATATTTGAGTTATAATTCTGGTTCTTTCAAAAATTAAGAGCATGACTGAGGAAATTTCCTTGAAGTTCTTTAAGTTAGGACACAGTTCTATTATGTATAGAGGGGATTAACATCTTTCCTAATTCTCAAGTTCAATGTTCTATTAATATATACCTTCACATTTATGTATGCATGGGTGCATACATCAAAACTCTTTCAGAGATATTAATACACTTCAATGTTGAATAAAAGTAAATACAGTTTTTTATGAATTCTTGAACTTTTAATATATTAATAGTATTTGGAATTTCAAGCATCAGTTCAAATTTTCAATATTAATATAATTTCATATAAACATGGATTTTTTTTCAAGAAAGTCTATTGGTATTTAGTGGAAGTAGTAATTTTCTGAATATATATATTTGAAAAGTATATAATAGAATGTATATATTTTTCTTAAATATCTAACAATCAATTTGTGAATCTGCTTTTGGAATTTGTGTTACTTTTATTGCCTCCCTTGGAGGAGGGGAAGAGGATATCAAAGCACTGGAGATTTGTACTAATTTTTATTCAATAAACATTTGGCCATAAAGTTAAAAAGCTTGAATGATTTCTAAGTAGCTGATTAAATAAGGAGTCATCATGGATGTTACTGCCATCTCTGTATGTCAAGTGTGTTTACAAAAATAATTATGATTTATGCAAATATTTAGTTAATTGGTTTCATTAATTTGATTATGTTGTAAATAGAATGAGATGAACTAAAAAGACATTGTTTTAAATATCAACTTTTCTACCTACTTGCTGTCTTATCTTAGATGGTTATTTATCAGTTTTGAGTTTAGATATCAGCCAAATAAGATTTTAATAACTATATTGCAGGGTATTTTGAAATATCAAACATCATTTATATAAAGTGAATTGTATTATAAATTCTTTGATTTCTTGAACCAATGCTGCATTATATGTACCTGTTACTTCAGCTCCTCCCACAGTGGAATTAGGAACTGGCATGCATGGATGACCTCTGTGTTTGAAGCTGAGTTCATGATAATCATGATATCATTTGTAACAATGGAGAAAGTAGGTAACATGGATAGTACAGCTAATTCCTAAGGTATTAGAAGAACTGAAGTCAGTGAAGCAATTCAGAATTTAGTACTACCAAGAAACCTCTCCCATCCTTAAGTCTGACAGTACAATGGAGAGATGAGGTTAATAGAGGCCAAGAGCAGGAACCACTAGCTAGACCTTTGCACCATGAAGGGCAGGCTTTCCTGGAGATTGTTGGAACTATTAAGGAAAGATACCCCTGAAGCAGGAAGAGGGAGGTATTATTGCTTCCACTTCCAGGTGTCTAATCTCCTGCCAGAACCTCTCATCATTGTGTCTCAGGGAATAGGGAGGCCCAAGGAGGAGAGAGATGGGGGAAGAGCCAGTTGGTGGAGCAGTCAGAACACACACAACATTTATTGATTAAGTTTTCCTTCTCATATGAGCACAGTTCCTGGTACCCCAAAGCAATTACAATAGTAACATCAAAGATCACCTATCACAGATCACCAAAAAAGATATAATAATAATGAAAAAGTTTGAACTATTGCAAGAATTATCAAAATGTAAAAGAGACAGGAAGTTAGCACATGCTCTTGGAAAAATGGCACTGGTAGACTTGCTTAACACATGTGTTGCCACAAACCTTAAATTTGTAAGAAATGCAATATTTGTAAAGTGTGATAAAGCAAAGTACTATAAAATGACCTGTGCCTGTATATTTAACATATATAATATATGAGGCATATTACACATATGCATTCATATATATGTCTGTCTATATGTTATCTATGTATATTTATATATGAATCTAGCTGTATATATGTATGAATATAGTATATAAATCTCTATACAAATTTTTATTTTAAATGTTTATGTAAAATATATGTGTAAAAGAAAATATATATCATTTGTATAAATAAAATAAATATAGAAGTAATTATATATAAAATATACAGATACTCCTTAACTTATGATGAATTATGTTCCAATAAACCCATCATAATTTGAGAATAATGTAAGTCAAGAATGCCCTGTTGACAATGATATTTTCAATTTATGATGGATTTATTGGGACGTAATCCCATTGTAAGTCAAGGAGCGTACTGAATGAGTATTGCTTTTGCATCATCATAAAGTAGAAAAACCTTAAGTCTGACTATGGTAAGTCAGATACCACCTGTATATGTAAAATACATAAATATTTTAAATGTTTCATGGAGAATGTCACATTTATTTCCTCAATACCTCTGTAAGGGTTTTATAAAAAAATTTTTTTCTTAATTAGATATAGCTATAGATATAGAGGGTTTTTTTGAGACATGGTCTCCCTCTGTCACCCAGACTGGAGTGCAGTGGTCTGATCATAGCTCACTGTAACCTCAAATTCCTGGGCTCGAGTGATTCTCCTGCCTCAGCCTCCCAAGTAGCTGGGACTATAGGTGCACAGCACCAAGCCTGGCTAATTTTTTTTTATTATTTCTAGACACAGACATATTGCCCAGGCTAATCTCAAACTCTTGGCCTCAAGCAAACCTCCCACCTTGACCTCCCAACGTGCTGGGATTACAGATAAGCCACCATGCCCAGCCCTTCATTTTTTTCTTCAGGTGCAAAACAATGAGAAAGAGACTCCCAGAACTGGCAGCTCTTCCTATTCAAAAGGTTCTTTGAACATATGAATGTTTATTCTGGGAAAAAGAGAAAGGAGGATGCTACTTTTAAATGATTTTTGAATATGGAACTATCCAAACCTCTATGACAAATCTATTTTTATGTTCTGGCCACAATTCTGGTCAAGAAATTAATTTTCATATTCAACTAAATGCGTTCATTTTATACTCACTCTATTTACTCTTCCAAGGGCACAGAAAATGTTTATAATTTTCTTCTCAAAAAAGTCCCAGAGGCCATCTCACCACCTCTCCCTGTAGTCCAGATCACCATCCCCTTTTCCCTGAGCCAATTCAATAGCTTTCTCACTGATTCTCTGCTCCCAGTCACACCCAACCCACCTGACTTTCACCTCCACAGAAAGTTGTTTTATCAATGTTTATAGCAGCACAATTCACAATTGCAAAGATGTGGAAACAACCCAGGTGCCCATCAATACACGAGTGGATTAATAAAATGTGGTATATGTATACCATGGAGTATTACTCAGCAATAAGGAACAACAGTGAATTAACACATCTGGTATTATCTTGGTTGGAGCTAGAACCCATTCTTCGAAGCAAAGTGTCACAGGAATGGAAAAACAAGCACCACTGGTACTCACCATCAAATTGGTACTAACTGATCAACACTTACATCACACAGGGCAATAATATTCATCAGGGGGTGGGCAGGCAGGAGGGGGGTGGAGGGGATGGGAAAAACTCTTACTGAATGGATGCGGGGAGCGCAGTTTGGGGGATGACCACGATTGTAGCTCTGACACGGGCAGTGCATGGGCAATATATATAGCCAAAGTGTACCCCCATAATATTCTGAAATAAAAAAATAATAATTAAAAAAAACATAAATCAAGCTATGTCTAAACTCAAAATCTCCCAGTGGCTTTCCTCACATAATAAATGCCCAGATCCTCGGCACAGACTGCAAGTCTCTTCACGAGCTGCCCCACCCCCACCTCAGCCCTCTCTTCAGGTCCACATCTCCCATCCCCACCATGGCTCACTGTGCCCCGGCCACAGTGGCTGCCTTGCTGGTTCTTGAACATGCCAAGCAAGTTTTCACCTCAAGGTCTTTGCTCTTTCTTTTCCTTCGTTCTGAAATATTTTCCCTCTAAATAAAGCATTCATTTAGTTTTCACTTCCTTTAGGTCCCTTCTCAAATTAGCTCCTACCGGAGAAACCTCTGTGACTTGCTATTGACTTACCTTGCTTTATTCTTCTTTGAAGCACTCATTTATTTTTTATTCATTTATTCTGATTATAGACTATACACTCAAAGAGAAGAGATACTTCGTCATTTCTTTTCCCACGTCTTTATCTGGAGTTCCTAAAACAGTACCTGAAACATAATAGAAACCAAATAAATATCTGTTTATTTGAATGAATAAATGCCTGGTTTGTCTTCTTAGACTTCTCTTGAGTGAACATTCCAAACCAAATTTAACCAAACATTAAAATTCCACTTATGGTCAATTTTATTTAAAAATTGATTCTTTTTTTTTTTTTAATTCATTTTGAAGCAAGCTGATACTTAAGCCGTCTTTATATTGCTGATTATTTTCCTAAAAGATATACCCTATTAAGATTAATTTTATATTTCAGTAAATTTTTTATTCCTTTCTCTACTAAGTCCCTAAATTGCCCATTGTCCATTTTCACAAAGCAAATAAATTGGGCTTTTCGTTTTCTTTTTATGAAATTTCTGAGAGTACAAAGTCCATAAAGTCTGAAGATTATTTTAAAAATCTAATATTGGCCCACTATTTAACCTCTACATTTAATCTTATTCAGATTACATTTCCAGAAACATATCTTTATATTCAAGTAATATTTATTAAATGCACACTACACATAAAGCTTTGTTCTCCATTTAGTTCTATAAGTTTCTGTTTCCAATGTTTTTAAGCTCTGATTTTGGTATGTAAGCATTCAGGATTTTTATGTCTTCTTGGTGAATTTACTCCTTTATCATTATGCAATGTCTCCATTTACCTTAGTGCTATTCCTCCATTTACATAGTGATATTAATATAGCAGCTCCAACACTCTTTTGATCTGCAGTAGTCCTTCAGTATCATGGGATTTATTCCAGGACCTCCCACAGATACAAAAATTCACAGATGGACAAGTCCCTCATATAAAATGGTGCAATATTTGCATATAACCTACATACATCCTCCCCTATACTTTCAATCATCTCTAGATTACTTATTATACCTAATATAGTATAAATGCTATGTAAATAGTTGTTAAACTGTATTGTTTAGGAAATAATGAAAAGAAAAAGTCTGTACATCTTCAGTAGAGATACAGTTTTTTCCTTAATATTTTTGATGCTAAAATTGGTTGAATTCACGGATGCAGAACCTGCATATATGGAGGGTTGACTGTATATATTTTTCATTGTTTTAATTTTCTTATATTATTATATTTAATTAAAATAGATTTCTGTAGACAGCATGTAGTCTTTTTTTCAATTAAGACAATCTGTCTTTTTAATTTATGTGTTTATACCATCTGAATTTAATAATATTATTGATATGTTTTCATTTAGGTATAACATTTTATTATTTGTCATCTCTTTGTCCCCTCCATTCTTGTTCCTGACTTTCCCTTTTCCTACTTTCTTTAGGATCAACTGAATACTTTTTATTAATTCATTTAAGTCATTTATTGAATTTTTGATTATATATCTTTGTATTTTATTTTTTTAGTCTTATGTTTTTATTTCTCTTAGATACTAGAACCCCTGTATGGTTTTTGGCATTGTTGTTGTTGCTCTTGGAGTTTAAATATTCATACTAACTTTTCAAAATCTATTTAAACTGGTATTTACCACTTCAAGTAGGATGTAAAAACATTATTACCAGGTAAATTCCTCTATGCTGTATTTGTCATAATTTACATTATAAAGATAGGCTACCTTAACAATGTTAAATATTTTTAAATAACATACTTATTTTAATGAAGTTAACAGAAAATAGGAGTAAAGTGGACCCTCATAGTTACCAGAGTTTAACAATTTATTTGCCCTTTCTTTATTTATAATGCTCCAATTTCCCTCTCGTATCATTTCCCTTCTGTGTGAATAATTTTATCTAGTCTTTCTTTTCAGTCCAACTTCTGGCAATGAATTATCTTAGTTTTCCCTATCTGAGGCTGCCTTTATTTTGCCTTTGATCGTGAAGATTACTTTGTTGGATATGGAATTCTGGATTAGCAACCCTTTTCTTTTATTACTTCAAAACTGTTGTGTGCCTTGCTTCTGTTTCCCGTGGTTTCTGACCAGATACTTTTAACCATTTGAATCATTATTTCCCTACATGCAATGAGTAAATTTTGTCTAGCTGCTTTCAAAATTTTCCTCTTTGTTTGAGCTTTTAGCAGTCTATGAAATGCCTGGAATGGATTCTTTGAATTTATCCTATCTAAGGTCCTCTATACTTCTTGAATCTGCAAATTTACATATTTTTCCAAATTTGGGAGGTTTTCAGTTGTCATATCTTCGAATATATATATTTCCTACTCTATGATCTTTTTCTCCTCTTTTTTGCAACTTCAGTGATATATACATCAGACTTTTGAGTATTATCTCATAGGTCCCTAAGACTCTGTTTACTCTTTTTAATTTTTTTTTCATATTGGATAATTTTTATTGATCTGCCTTTAAGTTCATATATATTTCTTTCTGTCCTCCTAGCTCTGTTATTGAGCTCATTTTAATGATTTTATTTTTCAGTTGTGATAGCTCCATTTCATTTTTATTTTTATCATCTTGTCACTTGCCACTTGTTACTTGTTTCTTCTATCTTTTCATTTATTTCAAGAGGGATCACCCTTTATTGTTAAAGCAAGTTTAAAATTGCTGCATTAAATATTTTGTCCAATAATTCCAACACCTGTATAATTTCAGGGTTGGTATGGCTGTTTGTATTTTCCTTTGGGTGTTGAGATTTTCTAGGTTCTTCATATGCCAAGTAATTTTAGATTGCATTCTGGAAATTTTGTATGTTATGAGACCTTGGTATTGTTTAAATCTTAAGGAGAATAATAACTTTTGTTTTGTTTTGTTTTGCATTTTAACAGGCAAATCACCTGGTTAGGTTCAGTAAAATATATTTTTTTCCATTTTCACAAATTTCAATCCACTGTTTCTGGGCTGTGGTTCCAAAGTCAGTTCAATTTTCAAAGACTTTGCAGTGTTATTCTTACATGTCCTAAGTGTACACTATCTGAGTGACCAGTCTGGGATGTAGGCAGTGACCTACCATATAGTAAATTCTCTAAGTCTGTGGTATGCTGCTCACAGTCAGATTCATTGATATGAACCTTGGAGGTGAGCTTAGGAGTTCATGTACAACTTTACAGGCCCAGGCTCTCCTCTTCACAATCATCCTGACACTTCATTTTTTTCTAGGTACCTCCATTATCTGACTTCCAGTCAGAATTCTGGTGTGTTGACTTCTACACCGTGCCACACAATTCCTTTTACCAATAATGTGTAAGATACCAAACTACGGAAGAACAGAAAAGCAGGGGTGGGAGGGAAGATATTTGTCCTATTCTTTGGAAACCACAAATCCACTGGCCGGATAAATGGGTTTATTCTTCTCTGAGTTTTACATGCCTGCCAGGAACTGCTTCTGTTCAACCTACTTGCCACTGTTGCTGTAATATTGCCTGTGAGTTTGTATGGGAGTGAAATAAAAAATAAAAGAAAAAATTACAAATCAGGATATTTCCACCACTTTATCTGATCCATAGTGCTTCTCTTTCATACTCCTTGATCCAAAAGGATAGAGCTACTTTTAGATCTGTTTCTGATCACATGTAGTAAACACAATGTGTTTCAATTTGCCTCTGAGTCTGGGGAGGCAATAGTGGAGAAAAAAATGGTGAACTCTACATCAGCTTGTTGGAACTCTGAATTCTGGTCTCTTCTCCAATGCACTTGCTACCATATACTTCTCCGAATTCTCAGAATGCTGTTCTATGCATTGTGCTCAGAATTTACAGTTGCATTCTGGAGTGGAGAACCTGCAACCTTGGAGCCACATGGGGCCTTCTAGATCCTTGAGTGCGGCCTTTTGACGGAATCCAAATTTTACATAACAAATCCTTTTAATAAAGGGATTTATTCTGTGAAGTTGGAATTCTGCTGAAGGCCTGCACTTGGGGATCTGGAGGGCCACATGTGGCCTTGAGGTCACACCCCTGTGTGCTATTGATGACTAATCTACAAGTTGGTAGTAAATTTAGCTTTGGAAAACACCTGATAATAGTTTAACCTTTTGACTACTCGATCAATGAAGACAAAATGGGTGACTCTCTTGCATATTTAACATTGTATTTCTTAATACATAAGAAATAGTTTGGAATACATACAATGCCAAAAAAAAAGAAAGAAGGAAAAATGTAGTGAAGAAAAATTTAAACATGATTAAGCAGAAACTTCAAATAATCCAATTGGTATTGACTCCTTTTTCACACTTGGGATATAGAAGTAAATAATAAATTAATACATGGGTCTTAAGATACATTCAAAAGTTAAAACATTCTAGGCCTTTATCTTTAGGTCAGTACGGGCTAAGGCCAATATCCTGTAAACCCTCTACAATATCAATTCCATCACTATACAATGAGAATTGGTGCTTAGAATGATGAGCCTGAGGCATTTCAGATTCTGAATTATCACAGATTCAATTATCTTCAGACTCATGAACTTGTTAAGGTGAGCAAAAAGACTAATGTATTTTAGAAAGATTTTAAAATAATGAGGATTGACCTGAAATGATTGGATAGTTAATTCTTACTTATTCATGGACTTTTATTAACCATATTAGCCAAATTTTTAAAGCATCCTTAACAACCAAGATTTTTCCTACTTATTATGTAATCTTCAGCTTTGGAATTTGCTTTGAATTTTAAGGAATACATTTGAAGGGAAAGATCAGAGTTTTTTCTTTTGTGATAGAAGTTTCTCTTTGGAGGCTTGTTCAATAATTTTATGCAGATTTTTTGTCTTTAATTTAATTAGATAGAATAATGTAGCTACTATGTATTTGGCAAGATGATAATATCTGAAAAAACTATTCTTATTTACTTCTTCATTCTTTCATATATAAATAGTTATTTCTATGTTTAGAGATAGTTTTATAAATGGAATAATAATATACTATAACTAGTATTAGATTGGATTTTTCTAATATATATTTAGTTATGCAATCATATTTTTCTTGTCTTGTTGGATACTTACAATAAAGGTCTCTGAAAATTGTCTATTTACAGGATGATATATTTTATTCCTGAAAGAAAGCAAATGTACATTATACAATATGGAAATTGAAGTATAGCTTTTAAATATCAAATTCATAATTAGATATCCTGTTCAGTCAGACTTCATTAATCTTTAATCTTTTAACATACTGTATGCTTCTTGAACATAAACTATTTCTGGTACAAACTGTTTCTCTGGATAAGCTATACAAGCATTTGCTGAAATAAAACAAAATGATACATGAATTATCTGAGAACCCTTAAAAACAGAACAAAGAACATTGTTTTGGCTTCTGATTTTACTCTTTATTTAGTCAAACTTGTTTATTTTTCAGAGTGCACAAGGGGCAGATAGCCCTAAAATGCTGTACTGCTTGCTTAAGTTGAGAATGGTTGAGGATTTAGGATATTTCATCTGATTTGAGAATCAAAACATGTCATGTTTGAAAGAGAAAAATTGATAGTCAGATTTTGGTCAAGAAAAGGATTCATTTGTCTAAAAGAAAATGTCTGTATGTGAAGCATTTAAAACTTGATTTGACTCATTCTCCATTACATAGTAAGCATTCAAATCATTTTCCCCCAGTACTGATTTTTTTTTTCTCTAAGAGCAAAGGTGGAAAAATCTTTTAAAGACATGCAGAAGAAAGAAAGTAGAATTGCACTGGAAAATTACAGTTTCTGTGTTTGAAATGTTATTTTCTCAAGTAAATTTTCTGGGAAAGACGCCATGTAGAACCAATGTGATATGAACAAAAACCCTATTTTCCAATAAGGTAAAATATAATTCCCTAGGAATGGGCCTACATGGAACTTAGAGGTTATCTTAAAGATGTGCCATTGTGAGACCCTGGATGAGTGCATGAGATTTTAAAGTGCACACCATAGGATAGTACAGAACTGAATCTAAATGCCAATTGTCTGATCCAGAGTACTTGATTCTTTGAACTATACCTACTTTCTCTAAGTTAGTGGTTTTATTTTTCTCAATTTAATAAAAATTTCCTAGTGTTTTGCTTACTGGCCTTGTTGATACTCTCAGGTTTGATTTTTGTTTTTGTTTAAACACTCACTTTTGTTTTAGTTTCCTGCCACTACTCTTTTTCTTCATTAATAAATTCACTCATTCAACACCTATTTAGAAAGTACTTACTTTGTGTTAGATACTATCATAAGTATTTTGGATATATAAGTGAACAAACAAGTAGAGGATTCCTGCCCATGTGTTAGAAGACGTAAAATGCTATGGAAAAGGAAACGAAGTAAGGTAGGGCAACGGAAAATTGGGAGGGTCAGAGGAAAGTAGAGAGATTGAAATACAGAGTGGAGTGGTCAGAGTAGGCCTCCTGGGAAAAGAGATATTTAAGCACAGAAGTGAAGGACATAAGGGAGTTAAGCTCAAGGAAGAACACTCCAGGCAAAGGAGATAGCCAGTAAAAAGGGCTTCAGGTGGGCATGTGCCTTGCAGTCCAGGAACAGTAAGATGGTCAGTGAGGCACAAGAAAGAATACTAGAAGCAGCCAGAAAGTTAATGGCTATCAGATCATAGATGTCTTTGTAAGATACTGAGGACTTTGAATTTTACTTTGTGCACGATGGGGACCTCCTGGTGGTTTTTGAACAGAAGAATGATATGATTTATCTTGAGTATAAAAAATCACTTTGGCTGCTGTGTTGAAATTAGAATACAGTGGGACAGGGTAAAGAAAGAGCAGCTGGGAGGCTTATGAAATAATCCAAATGAGAAATTATATTGGCTCCAAATAGGGTTGTAGGAAAAAGAGATTAGTTGGTTATATTTGGAGACTTAAACACTTCTTTTTTAGTAAGTATTAGACAAGGATAGGAAAAATTAGACCTATACCTTGTTTTCAAACAACTTGATCTAATTGTGAGTTACAGGACACACTACCCCAAAACAACAAAATACAAAATTTTTTCCAAGGGAACATGAAGTATTACAAAGGTAGAACCATATGTAGGGCCACAAAGTAAACTTCAGCAAAGCTTAAAGAAGCAAAACCATGCAAGATAAGTTCCTTAACAATGATAAAAATAAACAAGGGATATATGGGGGAACAATCTCACAAAGTCTCTTTATATTTAAAAATTACATAAGAAGTATTTTAGATGATTGACAGGATACATAAAAAGAACAAAGTAAATTACAAATATTTTGAATTGAATGAAAATCAAAACATATCAAAAATTGATGATATTGCTAAAGTAGTTCTAGAAAGAAATGTGTAGTATTAATTGCTTATATTAGAAAAATGTAAAATATCAAATCAATGCTCTAAGTATCCATTTTAAGAAATTACAAAAAGAAGAGCAAATTGAACTAAAATAAAACAGGAAAAGGGAAGTAATAAAGGTAAAACCAGAAATCAATGATACTGTAAAGAAAAATAGAAAAAAAAATAAGGAAAACTAAAATCTGATTAATTGTAAAGGTAAAAAATTTAAAAATCCAAATATTTAGCCAGACCAATCAGAAAAAAAATTTTAAAAAGCAAATTATAAATATTAAAATGGGGACATTCCTATCGATCCTATTGATATTAAAAAGTTATTAAGGGAATACAAAGAATATTATATTAATGAATTCTATAATACAACAAATTTCTTGAAATACTAAACTAGTAAAGTTTAATCAGGAAGCTGTTTACCTGAATAGTACTCTCCATTGAATAAATTGAATTAATAGCTAAAACCCTCTGGACAAATAAAACTTCAAGCAGATAAGCCTTTATGGTGAATTCTCCTAAACAATTAAGAAAATAACTATGCCAATTCTCAAACATCTTTTCCAGAAAATTGAATAGAGTACTATACTTCTCAATTAATTTTACCAGGTTGGTGTTATGCTCACAGGGAAAGCAACTAAGAATGAAAGTATGGCAGTTCAATATCCGTCAGGTACATAGACACAAAAATCCTCAATAATACCTTAAATAAGAAATCCATCAATATATGAGAAAGATAATATATCATGACCGTATGCTGATAATGCAAGATTGGTTCATTTGAAAATCAAAACAATCTAATTCACCATATCAATAGACTACATACATGTGTGTGTGTGGGGGGGTCACTTACTGGGAATGGAAGAATATTCCTTAACTTGTTAGAGGATCTGTGGAAAAAAAACACCAAAAAACCCCAAAACAAAAAAAATCAACCAAACAAACAAAAAGCCCTACAGATAACATCATATTTAATGGTAGAACACTAACATGGTAAAACACTTAATGATGAAAAGAATTGATGAGTGTTTTCTCATCTATTTTCTGACAATAGGAACAGGCAGATATGTTTGCATTTGCCATTGTAATGTACCTTTTTACTAAAACTCTAGTGAGTCTAAAGGTAAGAAAAAGAAATAAAAAGCGTGCCATTTGGAAAAGAAACATGAAAATGATCTCTACTTGCATGTGACATGATTTTCTATGTATTAGATCCCAAAAGAGTCTTTCAGGAGTTAATAGAAGCAATAAGTTAATAAAGATCATATGATACCATGAAAATATTGAAAAATAAATTTAATTCCTATATGATAACAATGTATAAGTAGAAATTAAAATTTTATTAAAAATGCTATTTACAATAGCATCGTAAACATGAATAACTTTGGTTTAAATCTCACAAAGTGCTTGTAAGATTTGCGTCCTAAAAATACAAGAAAACATTGAAGAGAGATATCAAAGAAAACCTAATTAAATGGATATATATATATAATATTAATAAATTAAAAGAGATGATTTTGTTAATGTGTCAATTCTTTAAATTGTTCTATAACTTCAACATATCCCCACTACAAATTCCAACAGGAATTTTATAGATATCAGTAGGCCGATTTTAAATTTTACATGGAAAGAAAATTAACTCGAATAACCAAAACAATTTTTAAAATGAAGAACAGAGTTGATAGACTTACAGTATCTGATTCCAAGTCTTAATATAATGCTACACTAATCATTGCATTGTGGAATTGTTGAAAGAGTAAATATAGATCAATGTAACAAGTGGAGACTGTAGAAATAGACATACATACAATGTATATATTTAATTGATTACATATATACAATATTGACAATTGATTAATGTAATCAACAATAACGTTGATTATTTTTCACCATATTTAAAATGATTTATTTAGTTCCAGGCACCATGGTGTTTGTTTAACACATATTATCTTTAGTATTTATGACAACATTGGGAACTATATGTCATAAATTCCTTTTTCCCCCCAGTGGAAAAATGAGTTTCAGATTAGTTACATAATTAGCCAAAGTTATAAAACATAAAGGTGTCTGAGCCCTGAATGACAGGCCTATTTGATTCTAAGAGATTTTCCATTTCTTTGAGAGTGAGAAAATATGAAGGAAAGGAGCTAATAGAGATCTTGATGAGAACTAAGAACTTATTTCATTATTACGAGAGCATGAGAAGGGTGATAGGAGATTAGATCTCAAGAAGGAAATATAAGACTGGCTGATTACTATGGTGATGGTTGAATTGGGATGACAATAATCAAAGTACTGGAGGTCACATAAATGCGGTATGCTCTTAAAATGGTCACTGACATGTATATTGAGATCTCTGAGTTTGATGGCAGAGGGGAAGTTGATTCGTGTTCAACCAATTTTATTATAGTTAAATGAGTATTTACTTAATTTTGTTTATGAGTGGTTTTCTGTGTGATTCTTTCTGTTTTTTTATGCATATAAATAAGGTATTTTAAACACATAAAGAGCAAGTACTGTTTCTCAAAAATAATAGAAAATATACAGGAATGGAAACACTAATACCTATTTTCTGGCTACTGGAAAGAAAAGAAAGAGAGAAGGAAAGAAGGAAAGAAATATGGAAGGAAAAAAGAAGGAAGGAAGGATATAAGGAATGAAAAAAAGTGGGAGGGGGAGAAGGAGGAAGAAAAGTAGGAAGGGTACAAAGAAGGAAGGGAGAAAGAAGGGAATGGGGAAGAAGAAAAATTAAACCACCACATTAGTCTGCAAATAGGAGGAAATTCCAGTTGTACAAAAATTTAAAAAATAAGTATAAATGAAAGCGGTTATTTTCATCTTGATACACAGGGAATGAAGTTCATAAATCTCTGCTTTTACTTTTGTAGTCTAACCCTAGGAAGTAGAAATAATTGAGAAAGTGCCCACAGAATCTCATTATTAGAGAGTGAAATTACAAACAAAAACCTGGTCCTGAAATCCTCATGCAGGTGAAGTCTCCTCAAAGACAAGCTCGTGGACTACAGGTAGCTGACAAATGAAATTATGTGGGAGATTATCAGTCTCCCAGAGATTCTTGTGTATGCTCACTTTATTGGAACAGCAACAAGAACTCCCATTTCTTGGCAATGAGAAGTGTCTTATGAATTTATCTATCATCTATGAGAAGTGTGAAAAATACCCTATGATATTATTTATAAGTATATTCATTTGCTAGGAATAAAAATTGAGGATAGTTGCTTATAATTGGTTTGGAATTCATTTTCTAGCATAAGGAAGAAAGGCTTCAGACACTTCACTAGGTTAAAGAAAACAAAATTAAATACCCTTCATGATGCTGCAGGAAGTAAAACCACACAAAATAATTTTTCCTTTTTTTTTTCAGAGGAGTGTTGGCTTATTGGAATATGAATAATTCATTCACAGAAGTAGTAATACTTTTTTACATAAAACGTAGAATGTGCCAAGGCACTCCACTGTAATATTAATGAAACTCTACATTAAGCAATGATATGATAATATTATTGTAAAGTTCTAAATACCTTATATGTTATCTTGATGAACTCTCTATGATGTTGCAGCCTTACCTATGGTGTAGCTTCTACTACTATCCCTATTTTACAGAAGTAGAGGCAAAACAGAGTGGATCCATACACTGTGGATACATAAAGAATGCCCTTTTAATTTTCCCTGTAGAGCCCTATTAAACTATGGGGGGAAGAAACATTATTTTTATCATGACCTCACCTTTGCCTCTGCTTCTTCAAAAGTGCCCTTCTTCTGTTTTTTGATGACTTACCTAGGCCTGTTTGGTTGGGCAGAGATTCATGCTCAGATTTTTTCTGACATTCATTTTCTTCCTTTATCAAAATTTATTTATTGGTGTTCATTCCCTGAGGACCTCGCTAAGTAATTTCTTCCCACAGGCTAATGGAACAATGTGCTCCCTTCCCAACTAATAGAGCTGCATTTCAAAAGAGCCATTTTGGAGACATTAACTTATGATATTAACTTATGGAAAATAATTGATGTTGATTGAGACTTTCAGGTATCAAGCAGGGCTCTTCCCTAATAACTGAAGTAACTTAGAAAGTCATTCTGTTCTATTCTGTATGTAATGTACTTAGACATAGTATCCAAGTCACTCTGGTAAAAGCTGAACTTTTAAACATCTGCGACCCCTAGAGCTGTTCTAAATTGCCTTGTCAAATTACAAGCTGCTCATGGTGTTCTGAGGATATCAGTTTCAACAGAATTGTTCACTTTCAGGAGATGAATCAAGATGTTTGCATGTATTTAGCAGTGGAAACCTGGTAAATATGAAACTGACATGGATCTTTCTTCTCTAAGCAAGACATGCATTTTTGGTATACAATCTTATGTGATTTGAGAAATTGTACAAAAGTGCAGGATATTTTGTTGGCTACAAAATAGTCAGAAATCCTAGAAATTTTTCTGAGCAGCCCAGGCTCAGAGCTATGCCTGTATTACTGTTAATAAAGAAAATGGCCTTACATTCTAATGTGATAGTGAGCAACATATATGATCAATTGTAGAATTTTTTAAATCTCTGGCTATACACTGTAAACCATTGACTACATGACATATTTTCAATCAGGCAATTGATAATAACAAAATACAGGCAACAAAAGTTATAGAAGCTTATTAATCCCGTTTTCAATATGAATCTATAAAATCTATCATAAATTATGCAAATATTAAAAATTACTTTATTATGTCACTGAATATTAAGTGACCACCAAACAAGGTATCCACATGCCACATTTCAAAAGTTTAAATTTTTCCTGAAAGAACCCTCGGCATTTCCTCAACAATGTATATGAAAGCAACTATTCTCCAATATTTATTTTGACCTGAGAAAATTTGAGTTTATACAATATAGTAAAAATTGTATTATGGCCATTGATAAAGGATTAAGTTCTGGTCCAGTAGTTTTCTGGTCCAGTGGTTTTCCACATTGAAAACAGCAGTTCCATATATAAATTTTGCTACAAAAATGCATTGTATTTTAGGGAAATTTTGAAGTGGTTAAGATTTGCTTTTTGACTCCTGTGTTCTTTTAATACACATTTCCTTTTGTGTTGGTTTTCTGAACACCAACCTAGGCTTATTTTTAAAATATATCACATATTTTAGGCCTCTGCTGCTTTCCTCTTTAGTCTCGTATTTCCATGTTCCATGCTTCTCTCTCTCTCTCAACCTCTCCCTCTCTTTCTATTATATATATACAGAGAGAGAGAGAGGGAGGGAGAGAAGTATATGTGTGTGTATACATATATGCATAGTTATACCTGTGTTTGATAAGTTTGTACACACAAAACACATACACATTAAACTTATCCCCAAAGGCCATAACCATCCTCCCACATTTCCATAATTTATTAGTTCTTCCCTCAATGGCACATTGGAAATTGTGAACATGAACCTCTATTTCTTCTTCTTGGGGCTTTATAAAAATCCAAGATGACAAAGAGCTGATGTACAAAGAGAGAACTCTAGAGCTGTTTTTTAAAAGGAGTTTACAAAGAGCAAGACTTCAATGGGTGTTGTATGATCAGATGGTGTTATGAGGTTTGTGGTTTCTTACCTTTCCTGAATTTGTTTATTCATCTGTAAAACTACACTAAGGGGTCACAAGATGAAATTTAAATGACTAAATTACATACGATTTCCATACCTATAAAAGTGGCAGTATTGTACCTGAAACATAGCAGATACTCAGTGAATATCTCTTGATTTTAATATCAGGTGAAAAAGCAGTATGTAGAGAGTTAGTGGCTAGTATTGACCCTGGGGAACAAGAAGCAAACCAGGAAGGAAAGTTGGAAAAGCAGGTCTTCATGAAAGAGGTCTTCATATCTGGACATCAATGATTAATATGAGAAGGTAGAGGTCACAAGCAAACGCAAGAGGTAATTAAATGAGAATTTGGTTAAAGTAGAGCTGGAGCTTGTGGTGCTCTATGGATGGAATTCTAAAGTGTTTTATGGGGAGAAAATAGATATGGATAAAGCAGAAGAAGGAGATTCTAGATTAACAGCTCTGGGTAAATGACATGAAAAGGCAATGACTTGAAAATTGTTGAGGTAGTATGTATTAGTGGTATAAGAAATAGATATACAAAGAAGAAATAGTTTTATCATTTGGCTAAGTTTCAAGAAAAGGGGTAAACATTGGCCATAAAACTTATTTCAGTGTCCAAATGTGGCTTCCATACATTCCCTTGATACTTTATAAGACCTCCTTGCAAGAAACAGCTTGATTTTATTAGTAGGAAAAAATAAGTTCCTTAAAGAAAGAGTAGTATAATGTTACTCAAAGTTAGCAAAATCCCTGAGGTTGATCCTATGCTCAGTGCTTTGTCTACTTAAAAAGGAGCCATTTGACTGCTGTGATAAAAATTTACTATTTAAATGGCTGAGAAAATTAATCACATAAGTTGCACTGCAAATTTGGGGCCATGTAGAAGCACAGAATACAAGTTTTAAGTAACAAGAAGTAACAAAGACCTTTATCTAAAGATTCATGTGTATAATCATTTTGAGAATCTATTAGGAAAATAGCTACATTGGGTTTGGTTGACTTTTGACTCAGAATATGTATGATTTAAGAGATGTATATGTGCTAAACTTTAAGCTAAAACAAAATATTTTGATGTGTATATTATAGATCACTCATTTTTGTCCATAAGCAATTTAGTGTTACCATGTGTTGTTTAAAGGCTGAGGACCTTCCAAGGTAGGATTGGAGGAATATGTGATACATAATTGCTGACTTTAAAAGTTCAGAAAAAGTTGTTATGGTTTATTTGGAGATATCGCACAGTTTACAGAAGTCTCCCGGGCTTGTTGACATCCCTGATACTTTGTGAATGAGGCCTTTTGTATTCTCCCTTCATTTGTTTAGCTCTTTACCTAATTGATTTTCTGTGCTAATACACTAAAGGTCTGAAGAAGGCCGGGCCTCAGGTGTGACAGATGAAATAAGGTGCTTTTAGTCATTGCTTTTATCTTCCATGTCTAATGTGCTGGTTACAGCTGTGCAGTTTAACAGCAAAATCAATACATCATCTGCTGCAGGTACCCAAAAGAATTTGGAAGTCCTTTAGTATTTTAACTATTAGATTTCCTCTGGAATTTTATTTATGTACTTATTACTTATTTACTTATTCATATGCTTTCTGATACTGAATGCCACAAAGCGAACTTTTTCTTTTTCCTCCCTCATGACTTCTTCTCAAACATTGTCATTTCCACTAGCTAGTTAAGTTACTTTTCTTTGAATTTTGGAACATCTGCCAATCTAAATGAATCCTGTAAAGTGTAAAATAAATGTTTAAAAAATCTTTTCAATTTCGTCTAAATCATCTTTGAGCTTAAACATTTAGCATATGTTCCACTGAAAATGGAACCACTTGTATTGTGCACAGAAAGCAGTATGTGTGGGGCCACTTGGGCAATTTCTCATGTAAATGGATGTTTTTATTGCCAGTTTTCCATTTTGCATTGGCATTGACATGGTTTTAGTGTAAAACAGGAAAAAAAACAGCACAATCTACTTTATTAGAACATTTCCCCATTCAATATTTTCCTGCATATATATGTACATATGTGTGTATGTATATATATATGTTCTTTCTTTCATAATTTTCCAATTGTTTGGTGCTTGTTGGTTTTACTTTCATACTTTGAGTGTAAGCTTCCAAAGGATGGGAAATGTGTCCTGTGTTTCTCTCTTTTATCCCCATATAAACAAGCACAGGTATAGGTATATAGAGTGAGGGCAGCTACTGCAAGTTTGAAACCCCACACAGATATTACGATGTTATTTTACCCATAACAGATGCTTAAGAAAAGTCTGTTGAAATGTTTTATTTGGATGTTCTGTAATAGTTGAGGTTTTTTGCATATGCCCATGCTCATATATAATTTATAAAAGTAGCTGTCTTATTCAAAAATTTTATTCTCAAATTGGAGTTAACACTTTTTAAAAATGAGTTTAAAAGATGACTTTCATTAACATGCTTATCTCAAAGTATGGGCATCTTTAGATGAAGAAGAATATAATACAATGGTACTTGAGAGAGCACAGATCAGTTCATCAATATTTATTCCATATTTTAGCATGGTATTTGTAAAAAACTTACTGCTAAATTGTAAAATCTTAAATGTCAATATGTAGAAAGATTAAGGATTTAGAATGCCCCCTGGTTCCATTTTTGTAAGTTAAGACAAATGGCAATTAAGTGAACTATGCTGATAAAAGGATATGTCACAATATAGAACGTAGGCTAATCTCATTCTTGGTCTATGTTAGCATATATACAAAGTCCACGTTTGGTCATAATGATAACCCTGAAACAAAGGGAGAACTTTAATATTAGCTCAGTTTATACTAGAGTTAATATTTTCTCAGTTTATATTACTTTAAATAAGCATTTTAAAATTTTGTTTTAGTTATAATTTCAAAAGTGTATCACATATTCACTAATAAGTGATTTATCTCAGTTGGCAAGAAAATTCAACTTCATCCTAATTTTTAACCATTTCTTTTAAGTTTTCTAAAAGTTAGGCTACCCTTTTATAGTCTTCATAAAGAGTATACATATTTATTTACAATTTACATGGTAACTATTAACTTATGCTTGTATTGAATTTAATGTGATTCCTATGGGATTTCTATAGAAACTGGTGCAAGTTGGGTAGGTTGAAGATATATATTCGTGTAGTTATATAGAAATATATTTATATGTCTGATATCATATTCATGTTAGCAATTGCATACTATTAGTTTTTTTCTTCATGCAAGATGTCTGCATTAGTCATCAAAGAGTTTTTCTATGGTGGGGCAGATTTCTCTTCCTGACAGTCAGAGCTTTCCAGCTAGGCAGGTTCAGTTTCATTTGTAATTGTGCAAACTTGTGCTTTAATTGCTCTGACCTAAGCAATTTGATGGAATGAGGCTTTGTCTTTATAATAAAGTAGATTCCTCCTTAAAATTATGTAATTGTTTTTCTAAATTTTATTATTAATTACTTATTCATGAAATGTTGATTTGGTGCAGTTCATTAGTGACTAAAAGAAGTGACTCTTTGTGCCTATTATCTCCCTGACTACATTTTTCTATGTTGGTGTTTGACCATAGCATGAAACTCGATTCCATGTGAACCTGGTGGAGGCTGATTGTTGATCTAATGGAACAGTAAATCAAAATACTTTGTATGACCTAATCTGAAAGTAGAAAATAGACTCAAAGCCCTTCATGTTTTAGCCAAATATACCTGTCTAGAGGCAATGCAGGCTTGTCACAGTGATGTCATGTTAGCATGCTTTAGACAGGAGGACACAAATTATTTCTGGGCAAGAATAGATCTTCCCTTCAGGGGAAAGATTTCTTTATATTTTCTAAATGTAATTATGTTGGTGTGAATCAAACAGCCTTAGGCTGTGTCTGCATTTGAATTCAAATGGCATATTTTCATTGCTGTACCCAAGCTCCTTTAATCTGCTTCATTGTTTAAATTGGGGAAGTAGCCAGTTTTATGGTATATTGATGCTTTGGCAATCTTGCCCAAGATTGAATCATCAATCTTCTGAAAAATATGGCCAGGAAAAGTATGAACTTGATGTGGTTATTAGTCAAGACCTTGGGTTATAATCTCGTGAGAAGCAGAAGTAAAAATGTATAAAACCCTAATTTTTTAAGAATAAAAAGGCCTTAATAGGACATCCATCCTTGGTTTCCCTTTTCTGGGGATTATTTACCCAAATAAAATATATATTTATATTGTGTCTTCCTTTAGAATTATATAATTAGCATTTCTAGAGCAACTACTATGTGATTTGTATCCTTCAAGAACTCTAGAAGATACAAAGATGAATAAGACATGGTAACTGTACACTAAAAATTTATAACATAGAGGGAGACATAGTTATAAGCAAAGATATTTAGAATTTAAGCAATAAAAGGAACAGGTCGGGATGGAATGGAACCTTAGATTGAACTGCTTAATGCTAGGATTCCCAAGAGGCAGCTACTCAACCTCTTTCAGCAACACATTTCATTGAGTACATTATTCAATATTGCCCCAAGATGGTTATGCTACCATTTTTTCAGATGTACCTATGTTTATGATAATTCTATTTGTAAGCTTCATCCTGGTCAAATTGTGTTTATCACCAATATTTGTGCAGTATTCTATAATGTATTTTAAAATAAAATAAAATAATTCAGAAATAAAGGCTTCCTGCTCTTTAAGACATTAACAAATCAGTTGCCTGTCCTACCTTACTAGATTCTAGGTAGATTCTGCTCCATTCTGCAATCAGTGGGGACTTCCAACAATCATCAGCAGCAGAGAGAAAATAAATTTAGAAGGGTTACATTTCAAGCCATATTTTAATATGACATCTCTTTTTCAGAAATCTATTTTTATTCACTTCTGGAGTACAGTGCTAAGGAAGTATTTTTGGTGTTTTGTTTTCTGCTTAGTTACATCATATCAGGTGATATAGTATGAAGGATACATTGAGCAAAGAATGCAGTGGCATGTCCTCAAAACCTAGGTGGTTTGGAATGAACATAAGACCTGCAGTTCATCTTCAAATCAAATTATTTTATAGGGAATTTTTTATATACCAGACTAATTAGGTGTTTTTAATAGGACTTTTTTTCATATGATCTGGAGAATTCTAGAACTCCTACATATCTTTCCAGGCAAACGCAGCTCTGACTTGAGGGATAACAGGAACATAGATTGCTCCTCTCCTTCCAGAACTGTTATATAAACAACAGAACCCACTGATTGCAGAATGGAACAGAATCTACCTAGAACCTCGTAAGGCAGGACAGGCAACTGATTTGTTAATGTCTTCACTATTTAATTTAAAAAAATCTAAATTTCCTATAGGTGCTAGCACATGAAGGAACTGGGAAAATAAAAATGGACCTTGATCTCAATAAACTTGCTCTGAAAGAAGAAGTAAGACTGGAAATCAGAGAAGTCAATCAGATCAAACTGTCTCTTTGGGGAGAGGGTCAAACCAAATTCAAGGATGGAATTGTATTTGGAATAGTGTTTCAACACTATTCTAGGCCTGGATTCACTCTTTCTAAGATATGTGTAAGGATCCTATTTCTTTGCAACCACTTAGGGTCCCTTCAGTGAATAACTAAAGGAAGGCAGAAAAGACAAGTTATAGCAAAATTTCTCCAGTTCTATGGTAATACATTAGACTTATACACATATATACTAAATTTAGTATCACTGTCCACCCCTCCGTTGCTATCTCCCACACCCAAATACAAATATAAAAAGCATGCTTTGGGGGACACTATTTTAAAATATCTCTCTTAAAGATATGTGCCTTAAAGATATATTGACCCAAAAGATGATACTTTAAGAGGTAGTTGATAAAATAATTATGATCTTTATGTACTAACTTAAAAAAAGATATGAATGCTGTTCTCTAGAGTATCTGGGTATTTTTACATAGTAAGCAAATTACATGGTTTTTAGACTGTCAAATGTTTAATTCTCTCATTCAAGCTTGCCTCAACTTTATCAAAGTGCAGGAAAGAGACAAGCCTATTTGCTGTCTAATTTTTACCTGATTATAACCAATCAGGTGTCCTCTATCTACTCCCAAAGTGTCCTATTGAGACATAGTATTACATAGTATTATATAAATGGTAAAGAAAATATTGTGGTTTTCAGTATTATTTTTTTAAAAAAAGGGGAAGCAGAAGTCTTGTACTATAGCAGCACAGAGGGAATAATGAGTTTGTCCCACAGGAATTAATTTTCTGATTGATTTGTGCCTTTTCCCACAATAATCTCAATTACATCTTTCAAACACTATTTAACATATGGTGTCTGGGCATAGAGAGAAAGGAAAAACTATGCCAGTGTGTATAGGAGTGAATAGGTACAAGTGAGAACTTGTCTTTTCTCACCATTCCTGTCCCTATGGAATACCCAGGTTCTGTGAGCATTGCACTCTTTCCAGGATTCTTTCTGTACCTTTGTAAGATCTCAATAAAATAGAATTATAATAGGAAGGTGACTTGTTTCAGTAGATTATTTTGCAGGAAATGGCTTATTGGTGAGCTAAATTTACAATGTTGCAGACCATTCAAGTTACGGTTTCTAGCAATAGAACCGCAAATAGATGCAGACATCTGAATGTTATCAAGGCACATAGTCATGCTAAAAATGGCTCTTTTGTTTGGTTTTTCTATACATTTCTGCTGGCATCGATGTAACTCTAAATTGCCTTTTCCATAATGTTAAAATCAGTTTATGTACAAAACGCAGGCAGTACTATTTCAGCAAGATCCATTGTGAGAAGCAAGGGGGTCTACTTTAATTTATGAAGTGCAGCATTAATGCAGTCCTTTGTAATGTGAAAAGTCAAAGAAAATGAAAACCAACACCTTTCGGTTCGTTCTTTATGTGCAAGCTGTCAAATCGGATAAAATGCTTGAATACCTGTTATTATGAAAGGAGAAGACTATCTAGGGAATAAGTATGAACCTATTTAAAAAATTAAGAAAAGAAAACTAAACAAGGTTCATGTGGAAATCATTTTCAACATGAGTAGTGGTCCTTTTCCTTGTATTTTCTGTATTACACACTATTTTGTTGCTTTATCCATTATCACCTGTGGAAGTAAAAGTCTCTTTCCCATAGCTCAAATTGATGACAATCTATAGTATGCCAAAAGCTAAGCACAGATATAAGGGCAAGTCTTAGAGTAATGAATGGCGAGTTTTATAGTTAGGTGTTTGGCAAGCAAGGGAAACCCTTAATATTCTGGGAGTACTCTCAGTAACTTTTCTCCTAATTTAATCTGAATGTTATTGACCCCTGTAATTTTAAAGCAAACAAGATATTAACATCCCATAATATTTGCCAGTCATTTATTCCAAAAATTATGTAAGCTAATAAGTTAAAACAAAGTATAGGATTTCTAAGATAGTGTGTATCAAGTATTATTTAAAGTAACAGTTAAAGAATGATTAATAATGGCAGAAAACGACACAGCCATATTTAACTTGAAAAACTTCTAGTTGCCTTGTGGCTGCTTAAGGACTGTACTTCATCTTCAATTTTTCTTTGAAGTATGTAAAGATTCTGTTCTACTAATTCAAAGCATTTTCAGGAGAAAATACCCACCATAAGTTAATATTAGCCAATTAAGAGTCACATTAGGCTGTTTGGACACTGTGCATATCTAACATAAAACTAAAAGCTCCAGGGTACTCAAATCATCTAGAATCCCTCAGATTGATGCCACTTCTCTACAGATTTCTCTAGCAAGCATGATATAGTGTATATATCAAGGATATACGGTTTATTACGTTGCTGCCATTTTTTTTTTCAGTTGAATTGTAATTTGGTGAATTTCATCAAAATGCAGTGCTACATTTGCTTTTCAAAACAGGTTTTTAGGTATTAGTCCCATGATAACTAGATGCTTTAAAACAGTTGTGATACTTCGGCTAAAAGGAAGTATCATTTTAGCAATGGGTGAAGTGTCCTATGTATATAGCCCCCAGAGCATTTTCTTATTCTTTGTGATATAGTGCTGAGGAAGTATAATTCAGATCATTACCTCTAGTGCTTTCCAGGATAGGGAAGTCCATTATATTAAGTTAGTAGTGGACAGATGAAAGCTCTTTCTACACAGTACAGCAAAGCCATGATTTGCAATATCACTGATAAGTTTCAAACCCTCTTATGGGTCATTGCAGATTGTTTGCAAATGACCACATTCTGTCTTACAAGGAAACATCTGAAACATTGTCAACCCTGTTGGTAAGAGCCCTGATACTCTACATTAGTAAGAATACCTTTGAAGAAAGTTCATTGTGTGTGTGAGTGTGTGTGTGTGTGAAGTTAAATCTTTTATCTACTGTCCATAGAATAAACTATTTTATTTTAAAACAATTACTATGAATTTTTGTTCAATTCAGGACACACATAAACTCAATCTTTCCAATCTGCAAATGAAAAAATTGAGTCTCAAAGTAGTTATTATTATCATCATCATCATCACTGCCACCATTATCATCATCGTCATCATCATCAAAAGGTACAGAGAAGAGGAACTTCCAATTTCAGCCATAAAGGAATAAGTTTCAATACTTACCCTCAAACTTCTAGGAAACTAGGAAAAAATGTATAATGACTTCAGACATTAAACAAGAAGGGTAACAGGACTACAATCCTCAAAAAAAGGGAAGCAAATGAGGTATGCCATACATTTGCTTCAATTATTCTCCTGAGGAAATTTCCAGATTAAAGCAGAGAAAGGGTGACCTCCAGAGCAACGAACAACCCAATAAATCTATACGGATTTACCTTTAGTCTCTGACAATAACAATAACAATCCATGCATACATAGGATGAACATTGACAAGACTGGTCACAGACCAACTTTTGGGAATATCATAATTCCCAGAACTCACACAAACTAGCAATCATTTGAAGTTTTGTCAGCCAATGTGGAGAAATACTGAATTCACTCAGAAGAGATCTCAGAAGGGTTATGCCTCAGTAGTGGGGCTCAGCTTGTTCAGTGGTATAGACAATTGTAGACCAATCTTATAAAGCCAAAGACAGAAAACCACCACCACCAAAAAAAATTATTAAAGCAATCTGTAAGTAACTTCTTAACTACTTGGCAAATCATAGATCAACATTTTTAGAAATAACACAAATATTGAGCACTCAGCCATATAACATCACTATGTCCTACATCCAAGAAAAATTTATCAGCTATGTAAATAAGGAAGAAAATATGAAAGAGATTAGGAAAAAAATGTCATTTTAGATCCACAAATAACAAAGATGAAAAATTGTGTTAAAGCAGCTCTCATAAATATGGTCAATTATTTAGTAGAAAACATAAACGTGGTAAGAAGAAAAATAAGAAGTCAGAGATTGCAAAACTGGATAAAAGAGTGGGATCCAAATATATGCTGTCCACAGATATTGAATTTAAATACAAATACACAAATAAAAAGTAAAATGAATGAAAATGCCTAGCATGCAAAAAGAAATCTTAAAAAATTAAGGTGGCTGTATTTGTTATATAATTATAAGACAAATTAGATTTCAAATAAAAATATAACATCAGGGATCAATAGGTGGAATTTTATAGTGATAAAAGGAACAACTAACTAAAATAATAATGCAAATTCATGAGGAGTATCCATCTTAGAGCCTAAAAGTACATGAAGTAAAATGGTTGGAGCTGTTCACATTTATAGTTAGATATTTCTAACTATAAATTAGTTATTTCTTTCTTTGTAATTAATAAAGCGTTAGGTATGTGATCTTTACCCCAGGGCAGGTTTGCAAAACCAGAAAAGGGGATGGGAGGGAGGAGGGGAGATAAAAGGCAGCTCAGCAGGCAAAACAAATGGGGAAGGTTTGCAAGCCTACAAGGGGGATGTGACTGAAAACAAAGACGTCTCAAAGACTAGCTGTCTGCTAGGGCACAACTTCCTCCCAAACGTCAAGGACTTGCTGTATACTGCAATTATTGTTTAATTTCCCCCCAACTCCACTCCCTCCTCCCAGCCCTCCTTAAAAAACTCACTGGACCCCATTTCAGGATGGACACCTTTCTCAGCTTCCACCCATCTGCACTCAGATGCCAAATAAACAGTTCTTTATATCTTTGGGCTTCGCATGTTTTCCTCTCAGCTCCAACCTCACATAAAGCAAGTAAACAACATACGTAGAGATATAGAAGATACAATATTATTAGCTAAATTGACTAACATTTATAGAACACTCTAACAAATAACCTACAAAGTACACATTCTTTTTATAATCACATTCACCAAGATTGACCATTTGCTGCCTCGTGACACCTGCCTTTATAAATGTAATAGTGTGTCTTATCAAATATGTCACATCACCAGAATAAAATGAAATTAAAAATCCATAAAAAAATTCAATACCCAAATATTAGGAAATTAAATAGTATAAGCCAAACAACCATCAAAGAAAAAATTCACAAAATATATTAGAAATA
Source organism: Daubentonia madagascariensis (assembly GCA_023783475.1). Lineage (NCBI taxonomy): Eukaryota > Metazoa > Chordata > Mammalia > Primates > Daubentoniidae > Daubentonia > Daubentonia madagascariensis. Next base: position 40,968,405 of record JAKFHU010002080.1, on the reverse strand, counting down.
TTCAAAAGGATTGAAAATGAAATAAAAATTTCTGGGCTACAGCTACAGCAGTCCATAGAGAAAAATTTGTAGGTTTAAATGCTTATATGAGGAAAAGAAAAATCTCAATAATCAAACCTTCAAATTGTAGAAGGTAGAAATAGAGGAGCAAATCCAGTCCAGGAAATAATAACTGCAAAAACAGAAAGAAATTAAAAAAATTAAAAATATTAGATAAAATAATTAAACCAAAAGCATTTTCTTAGAAAATATCAAGAAAATTGTTAAATCTTCAGCTAGATTTAACAAAAGAAAAAAAGAGAGAGAGAGAGAGAAAACACAAATAACCAATAATAGAAATGAAATAGGGGTTAGAAATATAAATAAATAATAAGGAAATATTATGAAAAACTTTTTTGCCAAAGTATTTGATGTATCTGAAGTATTGATGAAATGGAGAAATTCCCTGTGAGGCATAAATTTCCAAAACTAACTTACACAATGTAGAAAATAGAAAGACCCCATATCATCTAAAATAGATTAAAATAGAATACTAAAAAGCCTCCCATTTAAGGAGAAAGTGACAAATTGATTCTAAAATTTATATGAAAATGCAAAGAAACAAACAAAAAGTGGATGGGCTTGCACTTCCTAATTTCAAGGTTTTTTTGGTAGAGCTGCAGTGATCAGGACTGCATAATATTAGCTCAAGAAAAAAACATATTGGTCAGTGGAAGAGAAGAAATAATCTGTATTTGGCCATATATGGTCACATATATGTGGTCAATTAGGTTTTGACAAAGGTGCTGAGGTAATTAAATAGAGAAAAGTCAAGTCTTTGGCTATGAAAATTTCTGGTTCCCATTCTGGCACGTAAAAAATTTGGAAGTCACCACTCTGTCCAAACAACAAACAAAAAGCTGAACAAACTAAAAAATCCGTAATTTTTCTTAGATCCATCTGATAAGTGAGGCCACAGGGCAAACCACTGTCCAGGATTGGAGAGATAGGTAGATACAGATAATCACAACTTACCAGAGCAGAAGGTCATAAGCAGAAACTTCTATGGAAACCAGAAACTGAGTAGGAAAACTTAAACTGTAATTGATAAGTGGAGGCTTTAGTTGGACAAGTCTTTGAGTTAAAAACTCCAGTGGAGCAGCCCACACTTTTGTGAGTTTCACCTCCTAGAGCTCTACAAGGTTCACAGTGAAGAGCAAGGAAAATACTCTTATGATTCCAGCAGGGGGTGAGAAAATTAATCACCTTGCAATACATACCAACGCATTGTGTTTTTCTTAAGAAGGCCTCAAAAGAAACTATTTTACTAGAGTCTAATTTATTGGGGTTTTATAAGAACCTAACCTACCTGAAGGAAAAGAAATACCCAATTCTGGCCGTCTCTAACATTCCATGTGGGGGAAGGGAAATATGCAATTCCAGCCCCATGCAGTCATCCTTTTCCACCCAACACGGGAGAAAAACTCAGAAGCGTTTTTTAAGTTCACAGCCCTCGGGCACAGATTCACTAAAAGACTGTTACCTAACCATGGGACTATAGAACACTTGTTTTCCACCTCACCTTATCATAAACATTACTAGTGGGTTTTTTACTGGAAATCCTTTTACCTAGTACATCATATCTTTCAACAAAAAAGTGATGAAGCATTCTAAAAGACAACAAACACAGTTTAAAGAGACAGAGAAAGCATCAGAACCAGACTCAGATATGGCAGAAACATGAGAAATATCAAAGCAGGAATTTAGAGCTATCATTAAAATGCTAAAGGCTCTAACGAAAAAAGTAGACAATATGCAAAAACAAATAATGCAAGCAGAGAAATGAGAATTCTAAGAATAAAAAAAGAAATGCTAGAGATCAAAACAATGTAACAGAAATGAAGAACGTCTTTAATAGCTCTTTAGAAGAGTGAACACAGCTGAGGAAAGACTCTCTGAGATTGAGGATATGCCAACAGAAACTTCCAAAACTAAAAAGCAGAGAGAAATAAAAAAACTAAAAAACTAACAAACAAACAAACAAAAATAACAGAATAGATTATCCAAGAACTGTGGGGCAAATAATTTCCCCAAATTAATGTTGTACACCAAACCACACATACAGGCAGCTGATGGAACATTATTATTTGCAATATTAATGGCGAAAACACCACACCTAAGGAGATCATATTTAAACTACAGAAAATCTAAGATAAATAAATAAAAAATCCTGAAAGAAGCCAGGCAGAGCGGGTGGTGACACATTACCTATAAAAGAGCAAAGATAAGAATTACAACTGACTTTGCCTCATAAATTATGCAAGCAAAAATAAAGTAGAGTAAAATATTTAACATATTAAGAAAAAAAATAGCAACCTAGAATTCTGGATCCTGCAAAATTAAAGAAGAAATAAAAACTTTCCCAGACAAAAAAAATTGAGTGAATTTGTTCCAAGTAGCCTTGCCTTGCAAAAAAGGTTAAAAGAAATTCTTCAGAGAGAAGGAAAATGATAAGAGTCAGAAACTTGTATCTACATAAAGAAAGGAAGAGTATTAAAGAAGGAATAAGTGAAAGTAAAATAAGGAAGTAAAATAAAACTTATATAGTAATGCACCACATAACATTTCAGTCAATGATGAACCACATATATAACCGTGGTACCATAGATTACACTACCATATTTTTACTATACCTTTTCTATGTTTAGATATGTTTAGATACAGAAATACTTAACCATTATGCTATAGTTGCCTATTGTATTCAGTATAGTAACATATGGTACAAGTTTGTAACCTAGGAGCAATAGGCTATACCATATAGCCTAGGTGTGTAGTAGTTTATATATCATCTGGGTTTGTGTAAGTACACCCTATGATGTTTGCTCAATGACAAAATCACCTAACAACACATTTATCAGAAGGTATCACTATCATTAAGCACTGCATGACAGTATTTTTATAATTCTTGATTGATCTAACAGATAACAGTTTGTTCAAAGTAAGAATACCAACAATGCATTTGATTATATATGCTGATTGTGTATACATATACACACAAGCACATACACACTTATGTATGCTTATGTGTAAGTGAAATGAATGACAGCAATGGCACAAAGAATAGGAGGGAGGAATTAGGATTATTGTGTTATTATATGGCATTCACACTACATGCGAAGTGATAGAGTGTTATTTGAGAGTGGATTAGTTGTAAATGTATATTGCAAACTTTTGGGCAACTATGTAAAAAATTTTAAAAGAAGTATAATTGATATTCTAAGAAAAGTGAGAAAATGGAATTATATAAAATGGTCGATTAAAACCACAAATGGCTTAAAAAGTGTGGAAGACAAAAATAGTAACAAAAAACAAGGGCAATTAATAGAAAACAGTGACAAATATGGTACATATTAATGCAACCATATCAACAACCACTTTAAACATCAATGACCTAAAATACACCAGTTAAAAGACAGAGATTGTCAGAGAGATTGAAAAAAATGCAACTAATGTTGTCTACAAGAAACTCAACTTAAATATAAAGACATGTATAAATTAAAAGTAAACAACTCCATTAAAAAGTGGGCAAAGGACATTAACAGAAATTTTTGAAAAGAAGATAGACTAATGGCCAACAAACATATGAAAAAAATGCTCAACATCTCTAATCATCAGAGAAATGAAAATCAAAACCACAATGAGATATCACTTAACTCCAGTGAGAATGGCTTTTATCAAAAAGTCCCAAAACAACAAATGTTGGCGTGGATGCAGAGAGACAGGAACACTCGTACATTGCTGGTGGGACCGCAAACTAGTACAATCTCTATGGAAAGTAGTCTGGAGATACCTCAAAGAACTAAAAGTAGAACTACCATTTGATCCAGCAATCCCACTACTGGGTATTTACCCAAAGGAGAAAAGACATTCTATAAAAAAGACATCTGCAACTGAATGTTTATAGCAGCACAATTCACTGTTGCAGAAGTGTGGAAACAACCCAAGTGCCCATCAATACATGAGTGGATTAATAAAATATGATATATATATACCATGGAGTATTACTCAGCCATTAAAAAAAAGGTGAACTACCTCTTGTATTATCCTGGATGGAGCTGGAGTCCATTCTTCAAAGTGAAGTATCATAAGAATGGAAAAACAAACACCACATGTACTCACCACTAAATTGGTACTAATTAATCAAAAATTATATGCACATATCGAAGTAACATTCACTGGGTGTCGGGCAGGTGGGTGGGGAGGAGGGGATAAGTAAACTCACACTTAATGTGTGTGGTGTGTGCTGTCTGGGGGAGGGGCACACTTGTAGCTCTGACTTGGGTGGTGTAAAGGCAATTTATGTAACCAAAGTGTTTGTACCCCCATAATATTCTGAAATAATTTTTTTAAAGTAAATAGCTGGAGTATAATATATCATGCTAGCACTATTTTTAAAAAAAGCTGAAGTGAGACAATCCCACTGCTGATTATATATCAAAAAAAAAAAGAGGAAATCAGTATATTGAGGAGATATCTGCACTCCCATGTTTATTGCAGCATTATTCACATTAGCCAAGACATGGAATGAACATAATTGTCCATCGCTGAATGAATGGATAAAGAAAATATGGGGAGAGGAGGCAAGATGGCTAACTAGAGACATTGGTCACCATGTAATCTCAGAAAGAAAGAAAAGTTTTAGATGGAAAAAAACATAGCCCAGTTGTAATTCTGAGGGAAAAGTGTCAGAACCTACCAGAAATTCCATAGGAAGAAGTTATGGAGCATATCAAGAAGAAGCAAGATTTCAGCAGAGATTCTCTGAGGAATTTGAAGTCTCATGGAAAGGGTAAGCTTGTTGTTCCTCCCCTCACACCTCTGGCAGACTGCAGGCTCCCAAACCACTGGAGAGGTTCTCTACACTCATGAGTCCAAAAGCTGCTGCCACCAGTGAACCAGAAGCTTCTTGAGAACAGAGGAGTGGGCTGCCAACACCCTCAGGGTCATTCCCCTTCACCACAGACCTTAGCCAAGGCAGCAGGCACCATGCTGCCTTTCAACCCCTTGTGTGCCTTTGACATCACCAGAGAGTTTCAACCTTTCCGTTTTCTTGTCACTGGTCACTACACAAGCATTTTCCAACCCCTGCCCAGACTGGGGGCTGTTGGGTCTTGGGGAAATTGTGTGATCCCAGAGCTTGTACATTCAGGGTGGGCTGCATTCACAGGAGAGGAGCGTACAGCAAGCCAGGGAAGCCCCTTGGGACAAAGAGGACCAGAGTGCCAGCTCTCCTCCATTCAAACTCTTCTTCACCTCTTCCCCTCCATTGCCTACAGCTGTCAATGGAGCCATGGCAATACACACGTGAGTCAGCATGGGTGTCCAAAGGGACAATTGAGCTGGGGCTCTCAGGAGCAGCTGCGTCCCCTCTGTTGGCCACACCTAGACTTCCACAGAGAGTGGTCTCACTCCTTTCCTCTTAACGACCTGCCGCAGACCAAGATGTGCTTAAACTGTGAGCTCCCTGCCTGCTGGCCCTCCCTGGTGTTGCCTTCCTGGCTGTTACAGCAGAGCAGGGCATACCCTGAAGCAGAGGGACATTAAGTCTGCTTGAGCAGTCCATGGGCAACTCGGGACTTAACATACTTTTCCCTGGCATTGTCAGGGATTAAACTCGGAGGATCAGAGGGCAGTCCTGCAGGACAAATCATGTACCTCCAGTACTCAATTATGTTGCTTGGGGGAAGGAGGGGAGGTTTGTGAAGTAATCTTGGGAGGAGAGGGAGCTCACATGGCCAAAATTAAAAGGAGAGTGTGGTGTGAGTCTGAGCCACAACACACCCTCAGAACATTTCTCCCCCAACAGGAAAGCTATGCTTCGGGTCCAGGGCAGGATCCTGGGCAGGGAAGCTCCCAGCCTGAGGTGGTATTGCTGTTGAGCTTGGCTCATGTGAGCTGCTCCTTGTGGCTAGATGTCAGAAGGAGATCTGCATGGCAAGGGAAGAGGGAGAAGAGCAAAACTCCCATCTGCCAGACTGTGCATCCCAGACTGTCCCTCCTCCATGAGCAAACTTTTTGGCTTAGAGGGGCCGTTTCAGTCCTTCCTTTGTGGCTTTCCCCAGGGACCTGGGAGCTGGCCCTTGACCTCTGCCAAGAGAGCTCTTGTGCCTGCCTTTATGGAGCCTCAACACAGGCTCAACCCACCCAGCCTCACTCTTCCACCCCTGGACCTGTGATGGAGCATAAAAACAAGTCTCCTAGGAGTTCCAGGGCCCCACCCACAGCCTGGGACAACTGAGTGCTCCTTCTGATTGATTAGAGCTGGACACAGGTCCCAAAAAACACCACTGCAGCTCACTCTCCACTGCAAGTGCCACCTACTGGCAGGAAGGACAACTTGTACAGCCCATTACTGTATTCACTGATTCAATCGTACAGGGCATGGTTTGCTCTAACCCACAGGCAACACCCACTGACTTAGAAATTAAACTGGGCATCTTAGTATAATACATAGTGTCAAGAAGACCACAGAGCTGGGGAATGAGAAAGGATTTCAAAGGCTTCCATCTCTACTTGTTGACAAGAGATATCCACACACATGATACACCACCACTACAGCCTACAAATAACTAGTGATTGAGAAAACCACCACACTAAGGATGTCTATAACCAAGTTATCCATCCAGAACCCAGACCTCATCAAAATACCCACAAACAAAGCCAAAGATTCTTACTCAGCGTATGCTACAGTCACACCCTTAACAGTGAGAAGAAAAAGAAGTCCCATGTAAACAAAAGAAAATCTAAAAACAAGATGCAACAACTGCTCCAGATGAGAAGGAATCAGCACAAGAACTCCGGCAGTATAAAAAATCAGAGTGAAAGGACCTCCCACACCAAAGGAGCACACCAGCTGCCCACCAATGTCCCCACCAAACTGAAAATACTGAAATGACAGACAAAGAATTCCAAATATGGATTTTAAAGAAGCTCAATATGATCTAAGAGAAAATGGAAAACCAACTCAAAGAAACAAGTAAAATAAATCAGGAAATGAATGAAAAATTTACTAAAGATAGATAGCTAGATAGGTACATAAAATAGAACTTTTGGAAATGAAAAATTCACTTAGGGAAATACAAAAGACAGTAAAAAGGTTTAAGATAGACTAAACCAAGCAGAAGAAAGAATTTCAGAGTTTGAAGAAAACTTTTGAATTAACACAGTGAAAAATAAAGAATGAAGAATCAAGAGGAACAGAGTTTATAACAAATATGGGATTATTATGTAAAATAGCCAAATATAAGAATAATAGGCATCCCTGAGAATAAAGAAGGAAAAGCAAAAAGCCTGGAAAGGCTATTTGAAGGAATAATTAAGGGAAAAATCTCTGGTCATGCTAGAGATTTATACATCCAGATACAAGAAGGTCAACAAACATCTGGGAGATTCATTGCAAAAAAAGCATCACCAAGCCATATAGTCATCAGACTGGCCAAAGTCATTATGAAGGAGGAAATCTTACAAGCTGTGAGGTGAAAACATCAAATAAGTTACAAAAGAAAACCCATAAGACTAACAGCAGACTTCTCAACAGAAACCTTGAGCCAGAAAGGAATGAGTTTTTATTGTTAGTCTCCTTAAACAGAATGACTGCCAGACAAGAATTTTGTATACAGATAAAGTAAGTTTCTCAAATGAAGGAGAAATGAAGTCTTTCTCAGAGAAGGAAACACTAAGGGAATTTGTCACCACTAGACCTGCCCTATAAGAAATACTTAAAAGTGTTCTATAGATGGAAAAAATGATCAATATGCACCAGTGTAAAAAGACTCAAAAGTTAAAACTCACAGCTCTTACAAAACAGTAACACAAGGGAGAGAACAAAGCAACTAACTAGCAACCAAAATAATGACCAGGAAAGCATCTCACATATGAATACTAACATTGAATGTGAACGGTCTTAATGTGCCTCTTAAAAGATGTAGATTGGCTGAATGGATGAAAAAACATAACTCAAATATATAATATCTCCAAGAAACCTATTTAACTTAAAAAGATTCTCACAGATTCAAGGTAAAGCAGTGGAAAAAAAAGCCATATTCCATGCAAATGGAAACCAAAAGTGAGCAGGAATAGCTATTCTCACATCACATAAAATAGACTTTAAATCAACAATGGTAAAAATAAAAAGACAAAGACGGTCATTGTATAATGATAAAAGGATCAATTTAACAAGAAGATATAATGATGCTAAATATATTTGCACCTAACACAGGAGCTTCCAAATTCATAAAACAAATTCTACTAGATCTAAGGAATGAAATAAACAGAAACATTATAATAGCTGGGGACTTCAACACTCCACTGACAGAACTACAAAGGTCATCAAGGTAGAGGCTCAACAAAGAAACAATGGCCTTAAACAGAACTCTAGAACAAATAGACCTAAAAGACATCTACAGAACGTTCTACCCAAACTACAGAATATACATTCTTCTCATCAACACATGGGACTTTTTCCAAGATAGATCATATTTTAAGACCAAAAAACAAGTCTCAGCAAATTTAGAAAAACCAAAATCATATCATGTATCTTCCCAGACCACAGTGGAATAAAACTAGAAATCAATTCCAAGGGGAACTCTCAAACTACACAAATACATGGAAATTAAATGGCCTGCTGAAGAACAATCCTTGGGTTATTGATGAAATCAAGAGAGAAATCAAATCATTTTTTGAATTGTACAACTAAAGTAACACAGGCTTCAAAAACCTATGGGATACAGAAAAGCAGTGCTAAGAGGAAAGTTCATAGCCTTAAATGCTTACATCAAAAAGGAAGATTACAAATTAACAACCTAGTGTTGCACCTCAAGGAACTAGAGAAAAGAAGAAAAACCAAATCCAAAGCTAGCAAAAGGAAAGAAATAATGAAGTTCAGAGCAGAACTAAATGAAATGGAAAACAAAAAAAACTACACAAAGGATGAATGATATAAAAAAAATGGTTCTCTGAAAAGGTAAACAAAATCAGTAGAGGGCTAGCTAGATTAACCAGAAATGGAAGAGAAAGGACTCAAATAATCTCAATGAGAAATGAAAAATAAGACATTAAACTGATACCTCAGAAATACAATATCACTGGTGACTACTATGAAAACCTCTACACATACAAACTAGAAAACCTAGAGGAAATGGATAAATTCTTGGAAACACAGAAATCCTCAAGCCAGAATCAGGAAGAAATAGGAATTCTGAAGAGACCACTAATGAGTAACAATATTGAAACAATAAAAAAAAACCCCAAAAAACTGCCATAAAAAAAAACCCTGGCCCAGACAGGTTCACAGCTGAATTCAACCAGACCTACAAAGAAGAACTGACACCTACACTACTGAAACTAATCCATAAAATTGAGAAGGAAGAAACCCTCCCTAACTCATTCTAGGAAGCCAGTGTCACCTTGATACCAAAGCCAGGAAAGGATACAACAAAAAAGGAAATCTACAGACCAATATCCCTTATGAACATAGAAGAAAAATCCTCAACAAAACACTAGTTATCCCAGTTCAACATCATATCAAAAAGATAATCCACCATAATAAACTGGGTTTCATCACAGAGATGCAAGGATGGTTTAATATATGCAAATCAATAAATGTGATTCACCACATAAAGAGAATTAAAAACAAAGACCATATGATCATCTCAATAGATGAAGAAAAAGCATTCAATAAAATCAAATACACCTTCATTTTAAAAACCCATAACATACTAGGCACAGAATGGACATATCTAAAAATAATAAAAGCAGTATATGACAAACCCACAGCTAACACTGTACTGAATGGGGAAAAGTTGAAAGCATTCCCCATAAGAACTGGAACAACACAAGGGTGCCCACTGTCACCACTTCTATTCAACATAATACTGGAAGTCCTAGCCAGAGCAATCAGGCAAGAGAAAGAAAGGCATCCAAACTGGGAAAAGGAGGTGAAACTATCTCTGCTGATGATATGTTCTTTTATCTAGAAAACCCTAAAGACTCCTACAAAAGACTCCTAGAATTAATAAATAAATTGATAAATAAATTTTATAAATCAATGTACACAAATCAGCATTTCTACATAAAAATAACAGTCAAGCTGAGAGTCAAATAAAGAACACAGCATCATTTACAGTAGCTGCAAAGAAAATAAAATACCTAGGAATATACTTAACCAAGGAGGTGAAAGATCTCTACTAGGAGAACAACAGAACACTGGTGAGAGAAGTCGTAGAAGAAACGAACAAATGGAAAAACATCCCATGCTCAGGGAATGGAAGAATCAACTTTGTTAAAATGTCCACACTGCCCAAAGTGATTTACAGATTCAATGCAATTCCCATAAAAATACCAAAATCATTTTTCACAGGTCTAGAAAAACTAATCCTAAACTTCATACAGAAACAAAATAACCCAAATAGAGAAAGCAATCTTAAGCAAAAAGAACAAATCTGGAGACATGATATCACCTGACTTCAAATTATACTACAATGGTATAGTAACTAAAACAGCCTGGTGCTGGTATAAATGTAGAGACAAATGAGTGGAACAGAATAGAGGACCCAGAAATAAAACCATATAGCTATGACCAACTGATTTTCAACAAAGCAGGTAGAAACATACACTGGGAAAGGACACCCTATTCAATAGACGGTGCTGGAAAAATTGGATAACCACATACAGAAGAACGTTTATTGCAGCACAATTCACAATTGCAAAGATGTAGGTTCAATCTAAGTGCCCAGCAATTGATGGGTGGATAAAGAGAAGGTGGCATATGCATATCAGGGAGTACTACTCAGCCATAAAAAGGAATGAAATAATGTAATTTGTAGCAATTTGGATGGAACTGGAGACCATTATCCTAAGTGAAATATCTTAGGAATAGAAAAACAAACACCACATGTTCTCACTAACAAGTGGGAGTTAAACAATGATTACACATAGTCATAAAGTTGTGTAAAAAGCATTGGAAACTAAGAGAGGGGATGATGGAAGAGGAGTGCGTGATAAAAACTTACCTATAGGGTACAACATACACTATTCTACTGACAGACACACTAAAAGCCCTGACTTCAGAATTATACAATTCATCCATGTAACAAGAACACTTATACCGTCTAATATTTTGAAATAAAATTATAAAATTAAATAAATAAATAAAATTTAAAAAGAAAAATAAGGAAAATGTGGTATATATAACCAACGTAATATTATTCAGCCATAAAAAAAGAATGCAATCCCATCACTTGCAACAACATAGATGCAACTGGGGGTCATTATATTAAGTGAAATATGCCGGGTACAGAAAGACAAATGTCATATGTTCTCACTCACATATAGGAGCTAAAAAATTTATCTCAGGGAGGTAATGAGTAGAATTACGGTTACCAGAGGCTTAGAAGGGTAGTGGGGAGGGGAGTATAAACTAGGGTTGGTTAATTGGTACAAAAATACAGTTAGAAAAAGGAATATGATATAGTGTTCAGTAGCACAATAGAGTGAATATAGTTAATAATAATTTATTGTATATTTCAAAATAACCAAAAGAGTAGGTTTGGAATATTCACAATTCAAAGAAACAATAAATGTTTGAGGTGATATATATCTAAATTACCCTAATGTGATCATTACACATTATATTCTTGTATCAAAATAGCACATGTACCCCATAAATATGTATTCTCAAAAAATATTATTATGTATCCACAAAAAAATAAAAATTAGAAAAGCTGAACTATTTATACTAATTCCAGGCAAAGCACACTTCAGAGTAAGGGATGTTATCAAGGCTAAAGAAGGGCATTATGTAATTATACAGGCATAAATTCCCCCAAAAGACATAACAACCACTTAATGTGTATGCGCCTAATAACAGAGCATCAAATAATGTGAGGCAAAAATGGATAGAGCTTGCAAGGAGTAATAAATGAATTTACTATTATAGTTGGAGACATCAACACCTTCTATCAGAAATGGACATAATTAGAAAGTGGAAAATCACTAAGGCATGGTTGAACTTAACAACACTATTAATCAATAGGATATAGTTGACATCTACAGACTACATCCAACAATGGCAGAATACATATTCTTTTCAAGCTCACATGGAACATTCATCAAATTAGACCAAATTGTGAGCCATAAATGATAGCTTAACAAATTAAAAAAAAAAGAAGAAGAAAAAAATACAATGTCTGTCTCAGGTCACAACAGAATTAAAATAGAGCTCAATAGCAGTGAGATAGCCATAAAATCTCCAAATACATGGAGATTAAACAACATACTTTTAATTTAAATAACACATGGGTCAAAAAAGAAATTGAAAAAGAAATTTAACAATAATTGAACTAAATGATAATAAAAACACAACTGATCAAAATCAATGGGATGTTGTGAAAGAAGGGCTTAGAGAGAAATTTATAATATTGAATGCTTGTATTAGGAAAACAGACCTAAAATCAATAATCCAATTTCCACTTAGAAAACTAGAAACAAGGAGCAAACTAAATCATATTAAGCAGGAATAAATAAATAAATAAAATTTGAGCGGATATCAAGGAAATCAATGAGAATATCAGTAAACCAAAAGCTGGTTCTTTGAAAAGACCAATATAGTTGATTAGCCTATAGCCACACTAACTAAGAAGAAAAAAGAGAGGACACAAATTACTAATAACAGAAATGAAAGAGTGGACATCACTACAGAGCCCATGGACATTAAAATGATAATAAAGAAATACTATGAACATATATGTCCACAAATTTGATAACCTAGGTGAAATGGACCAATTCCTTGAAAGATATGCTTTTCCAAAACTCATACAAGAAAAATTAGAAAATCTAAACAGATCTATATCTATTAACGATATTGATTTAATAATTAATAACCTTCCAAAACTGAAAACACTAGAACATAATGGAATTACTCATGACTTCTGTAAACGTATAAGAAAGAAATTATAACATTACTAAAATTACATTTAGAAGATAAAAGCAGAGAGAATACTTCCTAACTCATTTTGTGAAGCCAGCATTGCTCTAATACCCACACTAGAAAAATACATTACAAGAAAACCGTCTACCAATGTGTATCTTGAATACAGATACAAAAATCCCCAACAAAGTACTAGCAAATTGAATTTTAAAATGTGTAAAAATAATTATACACCACAACAAAGTGGGAGTTATCCAAGATATGCAATGCTGGTTCAAATTTAAAAATCATTTCTTTTTAATGTCATTTATTTTTTTCCTTTAAAATTTTTAATTATTACAGGTACATAATACTTTATATATTTATAAGGTACATATAATGATTTGATACAGTCAAAAAATATAAATTGATCAAATCAGTGTAATTGGGGTATCCACCACTTCAAGCATTTATTATTTCTTTATACTGGGAACATTCAAATTTCACTCCTTTAGTTATTTTAAAATACACAATAAATTATTATTAAGTATAGATGCCCTATTGTGCAACCAAATAGTAGATCTTATATATTCTATCTAACTATACTTTTGTATGCATTAACTATCCCCACTTTATCTTCACCATCCCAGCTACCCTTCCCTACCTCTAGTTACCATCATTCTAGTCTCTATGTCCATGAGTTCAGTGTTTCTTTTAGTTACCACATGTGAGTGAAAACACACCATATTTTTTCTTTCTAACCTGGCTTATTTCACTTAACATAATATCCTCCAGTTCCATACATGTTGGTGGAAGAGACAGGATTTATTCTTTTTAATGGCTAAGTAATATTCCATCATGTATATGTACCACTTCTCTTTATTCACACATATTGATGGACATTTAGGTTAATTCCATATCTCGGCTATTGTAAATAGTGCTACAATAAACATGAGAGTGTAGATATCTCTTCAATATACTGATTTCCTTTTTTGTTGGTTATATACCCAGTAGTGGAATTCTTGAATCATATGGTAGTTCTGTTTTTAGTTTTTTGAGGAACCTCCCTACTGATCTCCATAGTGGCTGTATTAGTTTACATACCTACAGCAGTATACAAGGGTTCCTCTTTCAAGACATCCTGAGCCAGTATTTGTTATTACCTTCTTTTGGATAAAAGCCATTTTAAGTGGAATGAGATAACATCTCATAATAGTTTTGATTTCCATTTTTCTGATGATTACTGATGTTGAGCATTTGTTCATATACCTATTGGCCATTTGTATCTCTATTCAGATCTTTCCCCCTTTTTAAATTCCATTATTTGGTTTCTTTCTTCTTGAGTTGTTTGAGCATTTTAACTCTGGTATTTATCCCTTTTTAGATGACTTGTTAACAAATATTTTCTCCCATTCTGTGGGTTGTCTCTTCATTGTGTTGATTGTTTCCTTTGCTGCAGAAGCTTTTTAGCTTGATGTGGTCCCATTTGTCCATTTTTACTTTGGTTGTCTGTGCTTTTGAGGTCTTACTCAAGAAATCTTTGCCCAGACCAATGTCTTGGAGTGTTTCCTCAATGTTTGTTTCTAGTAACTTCATAGTTTCAAGTCTTAGATTTAAGTCTTTAAAACCACTTTGATTTGACTCTTATGTATGGTGAGAGATATGGGTCTAGTTTTGTTCTTTTGTGTATGGATATCCAGTTTTCCCAGCAACATTTATTGAAAAGGGTATCCTTTCCCCAGTGTATGTTCTGGTCAGCTTTGACAAAGATCAGTTGTTTCTTTATTCTGTTCCATTGGTCTATGTGTCTGTTTTTTATTCCAGTGCCAGTTTTGGTTACCATAGTTTTGTATAATTTGAAGTCAGCTAATGTAATTTGTCCAGTTTTGTAATATTTTCTCAGGATGGCTTTGGATATTCTGGGTCTTTTTTGGTTCCATATAAATTTTAGGATTATTTTTTATATTTCTGTGAAGACTGTCATTGGAATTTTGATAAGGATTGCATTGACTCTGTGGGTTGCTTTGGGTAGTATGAACATTTTAACACCATTGATTCTTCCAATCTATGAAGATGGATATTTTTCTATTTTTTTGTGTGTGTCTTCATCAATTTCTTTCATCAATGTTTTATAGTTTTCATTGTAGAAATCTTTCACTTCTTTGGTTAAGTTTATTCCTAGGAATTTTATTTTATTCATAACTATTATAAGTGGGATTACTTTCTTGGTTTCTTTTTCAGATTGCTTGCTGTTGCCACATAAAATGCTATTGATTTTTTGTATGTTGATTTTGTATCCTGCAACTTTACTGGATTTATCAGTTCTAATAGGGTTTTTATTTTTGGCAGGGAGAGAGTCTGTATTTTTTTTTACATATAAGATATTGTCTGAAACAAGGCTAATTTGACTTCTTCCTTTCTAATTTGGATAAGTTTTATTCTTTCTCTTTTCTAATTGCTCTGGCTAGGGCTTTCAGTATTATGTTGAATGAAAGTGGTAAAAGTAGGCATCTTTGTCTTAGTCCAGATCTTACAGGAAAGGCTTTCAGTTTTTTCCCATTCAGTATGATACTAGCCTGGGTTTGTCATATATGGCATTTATCGTATTGAGATTTATACCTTTTATACCCAGTTTTTGAGAGTTTTTATCATGAAGGGATGTTGAATTTTATCAAATGCATTTTCAGCATCAATTTAAATGATTATATGATTTTTCCCTTCATTCTCTTGATGTGATATATCACATTTATTGATTTGTGTATGTTGAGCCATCTTTGCATCCCTGGGATTAATCCCACTTGATCATGATGAATGATCTTTGTAATGTGTTGTTGAATTCAATTTGCTAGTATTTTGTTAAGGATATTTGCGTCAGTGCTCAGCAAGGACCTTGGCTTATATTAATAGATTTTTGTGTATGTGTGTGTGTCTTTTTATGGTTTTGGTATCACTGTGATACTGGCCTCACAGAATGAGTCTGGAAATATTCTCACCTTCTAGATTTTTTTGAATAGTTTGAGAAGGATTGATATTAAGTCTTCTTTAAATGTTTAGTAGAATTCAGCCATCAGGTCCTGGGCTTCCCTGTGATGGGAGACTTTTTATTACTGCTTCAATTTCATTATTTGTTATTGGTATATTCAGGTTTTGTATTTCTTCATGGTTCAAACTTGGTAGGTTGTATGTATCTAGAAATTCATCTATTTCTTCTAGACTTTACAGTTTATCGGCCTATAGTTGCTCATAATAGTCTCTAACGATCCTTTGAATTTCTGTGGTACCAGTTGTAAGGTCTCCTTTTCATCTCTGATTTTATTTATTTGGGTCTTCTTTCTTTTTCCCATAGTTAGTCTGACTAAAATTTTGTCAATTTATCTTTTCTAAAAATCAACTTTTTGTTTTGTTGATTTTTTATTTTTTGTCTCAATTTCATTCATTTCTGCTTTGATCATTATTATTTCTTTTCTTCTACTAAATTTAGGTTTGGTTTGCTCTTGCTTTTCTAGTTCTTTAAGATATCTATTTAGGTTGTTTATTTGAAGTTTTTCTACTTTTTTGATGTACACATTTATTACTTTTATTACTACAAACTTCCCTCTTAGTATTTCTTTTTTTCTGTATCCCATAGACTTTGGTATATTATATTTCCATTTATTTCCATTTTTATTGGTTTCATGACATTTTTAAATTTTCTTTTAAATTTCTTCTTTGACCCTTCCTTTGACCTTTTGAAATTTCTTCAGTGGTTGTTCAGATGAAATGGTTTAATTTCCATATATTTGTATAGTTTCCAATTTTCCTCTCATTATTGATTTCTAGTTTTTTCCCATTATGGTCAGCAAACATACTGGATAGCATCTCAATTTTTTTTTAATTTTTTGAGACTTATTTTGTGGCCTTACATGCAGTCTATCCTTGAGAATGTTCCATGTGCTGAAGAGAAGAATGTGTACTCAGCTGTTGAATGAAATGTTTTGTAAATATATATTAGGTCCATTTTGTCTACAATGCAGATTTAGTCTACTGTTTCTTTGTTGATTTTCTGTCTAGATGATCTATCTAATGCTGAAAGTGGGGTATTGAAGCACACAGCTATTATTGCATTGAGGTATGGTTCTCTGTTTAGCTCTAATAAAACGTGCTTTAAATATCTCTGTGCTTCAGTATTGGTTGCATATATATGTATATAAAATTGTTATATCCTCTTGCTAAATTGAGCCCTTTTTTATTATATAATAACCT
The DNA here is from genome assembly GCA_023783475.1 of Daubentonia madagascariensis. Classification (NCBI taxonomy): domain Eukaryota; kingdom Metazoa; phylum Chordata; class Mammalia; order Primates; family Daubentoniidae; genus Daubentonia; species Daubentonia madagascariensis. The sequence continues at coordinate 40,951,220 of JAKFHU010002080.1, read as the reverse complement.
TCTTTGTCTCTTTGTAAACTTTTTGGTCTTGATATCCATTTTATCTGATAGAAGTATAGCTATTCTTGCTCTTTTGTGTTTTCTATTTGCATGGAATATCTTTTTTCCATTCCTTTATTTTTAGTCTATGTGTGTCTTTATAGGTGAAATGAGTTTTTGTAGGCAGCATATGGCTGGCTTTTGCTTTTATCTTTTTAATCCATTCATCTACTCTATGTCTTTTAATTGGATAATTTACCCCATTTATATTCAATGGTATTATTGACAGGTAAGGAGTTACTACCCCCATTTTGTTATTTCTTTTCTAGTTGGTTTTTTGGTCTTGTCTTCCTTTCTTCCTTCCTTCCCATCTTCCTTCATGTAAAAGTGATTTTCTCTAGTAATATGTTTTAATTTCTTGCTTTTCATTTTCCTGTGTATATATTATAGGTTTTTGTTTCATGGTTACTATGTCTATTTTAAACTGATGAGAATTTACCTCTCATTAAAAAGAAAAGAAAAAAAATGAACAAGCAAAAAGAAAACTAAAAAATTCTACACTTTAACTCCATCTCCCCTCATTTTTTTATTTTTTGTTGTCTCTATACCTTTTTATTTTGTCTATCTCTTAAAAAGTTATTATAGTTATTATTTTGATAGGTTTGTCTTTTAGTCTCCCTACTAAAGATATGAGTAGTTTACACACCACAATTACAGTATTAGAGTATTCTGTATTTGTCTATGTACTTACTATTACCAGTGAGTTTTATATCTTTACATGATTTCTTCCTTCTCATTAACTACCTGTTCTCTCATATTGAAGAACTCCCTTTAGCATTTCTTGTAAGAAAGATCTGTTGTTGACAGAATTCCTCAGCTTTTGTTTCTCTGGGAAAGTCTTTATTTCTCTTCATGTTTGAAGGATATTTTTGCTGGATGTAATATTCTAGGTTGAAAGTTTTTTTTTTGTTTTTTTTTTTATCACTTTGAGTATGTCATCCTATTCCTTCCTGGCCTTTAGCATTCCCCCAGAGAAGTCTGCTGCCAGACTTATTGGAGCTCCTTGATATGTTATTTGCTTTTTTATTTGCTTTTTTCCCTCTTGCTGCTTTTAGGATCCTTTCATTATCCTTGACCTTTGAGAGTTTGATTATTAAATGCTTTGAGGTAGTATTATTTGACTTGAATCTGCTTGGTGGCCTTTGACCTTTTTATACCTGGATATTTATATCTTTCTCTGGATTTGGAACATTCTCTGTTATTATTTTTTTGAACAAATTTTTTTACCCCAATCTCACTGTCTATATTCTCTTTAAGTACAATAACTTTTAGAATTGCCATTTTGAGGTTATTTTCTAGATCTTGTTGGCATGCGTGATTCTTTTTTATTCTTTTTTTTTTTTCATTTTTCTCCTCTGACTAGGTATTTTCATATAGATTGTCTTTTAACTCACTAATTTTTTCTTCTGTTTGATCAATTCTACTGTGGAGAGACTCTGATGCATTTTTCAGTTTGTCAATTGGATTTTCCATCTCCAGAATTTCTGCTTTTAAAAAAAATTATTTCAATCTCTTTGTTAAATTTCTCTGATAGAATTCTAAATTTCTTCTCTGTGTTATCCTGTAGTGGGACTATCTCAAGACAGCTATTATGGATTTCCTGTCTTAAAGGTTATATTTCTCCATCACTCCCAGATTGGTCACTGGTGCCTTATTTAGTCTATTTGATGAGGTCATGTTTTCCTGGATGTTCTTGGTGCTTGTGGATGTTAGTCGATGTCTGGGCATTGAAGAGTTAGGTATTTATTTCAATCACTGTTCTCTGGGCTTGTTTGTACCTGTCCTTCTTGAAAGAGCTTTCCATAAATTCAAAGAGGGTTGAGTGTTGCAACCTAAGCCTATGGTCACTACAGCTATTTTATACTAGGAGTTTCCCTAAACCCAGGAACACTGTGACTCTTGCAGATTCCTAGATATACAGCCTTGGTGGACTTGAATCAGACAATGGGGAATTCCCTGGGTTACCAGGCAAAGTGTCTCACTCTTTTCCCTCTCTTTCCTTCAACCATAAGGAGTTTCTTTATACACTGAGCTGTCTGGAGTTAGGGTAGGGGTGATACAGGCACTCCCATGGCCACCACAGTTTGCATTGTGCATAGTTGCAACTGAAGTCCTGCAGACCGTCACAGTTCTGGGGCTAACCCAAGGCCTGCAGCCACTTTTGCCTTGCTGCTACTGATATTTATTCAAGGACAAAGACCACTTTTGTCAGCAGGTGGTGAATTCTGCTGGTATTGGCTCCATCCCATCAGGACAACAGAGTCTTTTCTGGCCCAGGGTGGGTCTAGGAATGCCATCTAGGAGAAAAGACCTAGAACGAAGGGCTTCAAGAATCTGCCTGGTGCTTTATTTTACTGCGGCTGAGCCAGTACCCGAGTTGCAAGACACAGTCCTCTGTCTTATTCCCTCTCCTTTTCCCAAGCAGAATTACTCACTTAGAGCTGCACTGCCTGGAGTTGAGGGAGTGGTGATGCAGGCACTCCCTTGGCTGCCACAGCTGGTGTCACACTTGGGGTGAGAGTTGCACCCCAAGTCCACTGCCTCTGAGACTAGTGCAGTACTTGCCCTAAGACTGCAGTTCTTGTGTCCTGACTGCCACTCAATTGATGCTGGGCCCTAGGTGACTTTAGTCAGCCAGTGGTGAAGCCATCCAGGACTCAGATTCTTCCTGCTGGTGTGGGGGGATCACCCTCTGGCCCAATGCTAGTCTGAATCCTCCCTCTGTGGGCACCAGCAGAATACTGTCCTGTGTTGTGTTATGCTATGACAGGGCAGCACTCAGTTCCAACACAAAATCTGGTGCTTGCTTTTCTCTCCCTGTCCAAGTGCACAGATTCTCTTTCTGTGCTATGCTGCCTGGGGTTGGGGGCGGGGTGGTATAGGAAATGCAGGACGTCTTTTCTACCCTCTTTAATGTCCTGTGATCACTTACCTGATTTTTAGCTTTTATGAATGTGCTTTCCTGCATGGGTAATTGTTCAATTTGCTATTCCTATGGAGGGAAAACCACTAGAGTGTTCTATTCAGCCATCTTGCTCTGTCTCCTCTATCTCCTTTCATTAAGGTTCTGTTCAAACATTGCAACCATTATTATTGTATTGCTTGACTTTTTATTATTGATTTGTAAATATTAAATATATGTTTTTCCTATAAATATACTAATATTTACATATATACATATATATTATTTATAATTTATTATTTATATTAGTTACTAATCTCCTTGTGAAAGGACATATATGAGTGGTCAATAAGTGTAGGATGAGATATTCAATATTTTAGTTCTCAAGTAAACAAAACTTAAAACTACAACAAGATATTGCACACACATTAGAATGACTAAAATTAATAAGGTTGTCAATATCAATTGTTGGACAAAATATAGAGCAATGCCAAATTTTCATACACTGCTTTCAGGAATGTAAAATGTGACTAATACTTTGGAAAAGAGTCTGGTGGTCTCTTAAAGAGTTACATACATACTTATTATGTACCACCCAGTAATTCCATTCTTAGAGATGCCCAAAGAGGGACTTGAACAAAAATACCATAGCAGCTTTACTTTGATAAGCCCAAACTGGAACCAACCCAAATGTTCATCAACAGATGAATGGATGAATAATTTATTATACATACATCTGTTAATAGCATTTAGCAATACAAAGGAACACACTACTGATACACATAACATGAATAAAATCTCAAAAATATGCAGAACAAAAGAAACAATCACTCCTCTAGGTAAAGCGAGAATTGCAATGAAGATATCTCCAGAAGATCAAGGTTGAAATAAATGTATGGACAACAACTTAATACCTTACTAGATGTACTAGATAAGAGGTTTACCAGGATAATAAATTCTGGCCAAAAATAGGTAAGTTTTATGACAAGGAAAAAAAGCAGAGAGAAATGAGGCCCATGTGGATGGGAGAAGGCATGTAGAGAGTCCATCTGGTAAAATGAGGAGACTTGAACTTAGGAAGCAAAATTGCCTTTGGTTAGTTATTTAGAAGCTTTCAAGTATGAGTATGGAGGCCAAAATGAGTTGTGATAGAAGTGAATATACGTGATTGTTTTTCCTGTTTTGTTCTATCATGTATATCCAGGATCTAGATTAGCATGTGGCACATAATAAGCACTCTATATTTGTCAAAAGAGTATATAAGGTGATGGATACACTAAAAACCCTAACTTCACTGCTATGCAATGTATCCATGTAACAAAATTACACTTGTACCTCATGAATTTATACAGATAACAAACAAGAAAGAATATATCAAGTCATAAAGATGGATGGTCATCAAAACAGTATAAAGAACTATGAAAATAAAATTCATTTGCTATCCAAACATCTAACAGAGTGCCTGGGCACATATTGCACTTAATATATTATGGCTTTAATAACTAATATTTCGTAATTTTGGCTAAAATCAGTCCTGCAATAGTTGAATCCCAGGGTCATCAATGAATATTTTGGAACATTTTTCAAAGAAGGGGTATATGTAAGGTTAATAAAAGCAGTACAGTTATAAGGAAGTCATTTTAACTATGTTTAAAAATTTCTCAGCTCCCATCTGTTCATATTATATTTCAGCGCTTTAGGGGAAAAACCTCCACCTCTTTGACCTCGAGTTCAGAGCTAAAACTCAAGTTAAAATAAAAGCTGTTCAGTATTAATTACAATGATGAAAGAGTAGAAAAGTTAGGGAACTATGGTCTTGTGATTTAGTCCCTCAACTAACTGTGTTATAAATGAAAGTAGGTTGTTAAAACATCTTGGTAGAAAAAAAAGGGGGGCGCTTCCATAGGAGTATCACTCAGTGAGCTGTTTCTCTGTCTCAAGGTCCTGGCCTCCGTGGGCTCCTGCACCTTGGTGTGCTCACCTAAATATTTTTCATGTTCCCTCCTGATGTTGGATCTGCCCCTACAGACAAAATGTTTTCAGCAAGGTCTCCCGTGTCCTGATTCTGATCCTTCAGTCTGTGAACCTCTATGCCACACCCCACTTCCTCTGCCTGTGGTGTTGACTAAATGCCCTAAGAATTTCTGGGATTCAGATACGGGGTTTTTCTAAGACCATGTGATCCTGGTGGTTCCAGAAGTATAGGCTGGGGCACAGACTGGACCTGTTGTTCAGTGTGGTACTTCTTTACAAGAATTGCACAAAATGGGGCCGTCAACATGGTGATTTGTGGTTTAAATTGTTTATATAGTCAAGGGGCCCTGTTTAATAGTATATCTCTATCTCTTCTAGCCTTAAAGAAGAAAGATAAAAGGTAAGAGAATAAGAAAATGATAAAGTGACAATATCTGAAAGAAGATTTAACAAGAGTGAAATATGAGCAGTCCTATTATAAACTTACCATGCTATACAGGTAATCCCACTAAGGTAGAGTGTATTTGGTGTATTTGAAAATTGGTGTATGTAAAATCCAAGTAACTGTTATAGATTAAAACAAAAATAAGGCATTGTAAAGCCAAAACTACGTTAAATTTGGAAGCAATTTAAAATATATGTTTAGGCGAGGGAGAGAAAAGTTTCCCTGTATCTGCAAAGTATGGAACACCCTAGGCAAGAGTGGCTGTGCTCTAGAAAATAAACCAATGCATTTTGCAACCAATATTTATTGAACTAGGCATGTGTAAAGTTTATTTAATGAAGAATCATGCCATGCCTAAATGATTCTAGTGCTTTTAGATACAGTTTTGCACCTACTAGGCATGTAATAAATATTTGCAATCTAAACGGAGCTGGTCATTTGTTGGATTTTTATATTGATATTGCATTAAATTTCTGCAAGAAGAAAATAGTAAGTTCAAAGGTTTATATGTCAGTTTTTAAACACAACAAAGCATACAAGAAGAAAGGTTTTATAGTACCCAAGGCACTGATAATATAATGCCATAACATTGGGAATTGACACAGTACTTCTTAAAATGAGCCAATTAGAGTTTTTCAAGTTTGAATGCTTCAGTACACAAATAGCATTTGGGGAAATCATCTACAGAACACAGAATCAAAGAGAATGTGCCTTCTGTGGGAAAGAAGATACAAACCATGAAAATATTTTCTTCTTAAAGCTTTTTATGTAGTATATCCTAAGGATTATTTAGATTCTGTATCTCAGGTATAGACATAGGTATAGATATAGATTTCCCACATTTGGGGGTTGCTTTTATTTTTTGGAAGACTAATACTTATTCACTAAGAATTCTGAGTAAAAACATTTTTAGATAAAATATTGCCTTTAGCTGTCATAAGGGCTGAAGATCAGATCAAGTTCTAATCCATGTTTTCTTATTTATATGTTATATACAACTGAGTGAAGAAAACATTTCCTGTGGTTGGATAGTTTCTAGAGTTTATCTTCTGAATTGGATAGAATTGTTACCAACTCATAATTTAAAAGATGGAAAAAAGTAAGTTTGGGGATCTTGGCTTGAAAGAAAATAACAATATATTTTTAGTATTATTTTTCTGCTGATAAAATGTAGCATTTATCTAGACAATGTGAGTATATATTTTAGTTTGGCTCCAGGAATAGTTAGCATGGAGACTCATTGAAGTGGGTAGGGCAGATTATGAATTTTCTTGAGAAATTAGATCCACACTATTCACCATAATATATATTGAATTTAAAACATTTACTTAATAATAATTACCTTTTTCACTTAGTAAATATCTCTTTTCTAGGAAATAACAATTTCTGATTCTTTCCAGAGAAAATATAAACTTATGTTAAGCCTGTGGGCTTAGGTATATGTGAAAATGTGCTGAGAAGATGTAAATTTCAAGTTAATTATTTAAAACCCTGGAAAATGCACAAATTATGCAGGATGGCCTCTCTTCAGAGAACCCTTCTTTTTAGAAATTGTGATATGATAGTAAACAAACCAAGCTTCTTCAAAGTGATTTTTCTAAGAGTAGAGAAATATGACATGTTTCCCATCTTTTGAGGGTAGACTTTTAAAATATTTTCAATGCACTGAGTCAAAGTATTTGGAATTGAATAGTCTCCCTTCTATTTATCAGTTACTTTAGTTGAAACTGTTTTCAGGATGAAAGATATTGAAACTGAGGTAGATAATTTAAATTGGCAACTCCATGTTGACATTTCCCTACCAGCTAAATTTCACCACCTAAATGATTCCCTGTCATTCTATAATAAATAAGATAATTCTTATGAAAAAGATTGATTAAATTGGGTTTATTATTCTCTAACCACGTACATTGCTTCTATGCACTTTGTGCATTTTTAATTTTTATTGCAATTTTATGTTTTTTAAATGGAGCTTCTGCCCAAGAAGATTTAGCTCCTGGGATTGCTCCTGCTTATTTCACGTGCCTCTGTTTCTCTGAAATTACACATGAAACATGATCCAAAACACCCCCACTGAGACATATGAATTACCTGTCTACCTGTGGCTGTGAAAACTCAGAGGGAAATGTGCAATGAAGCTAAAATTCATGTTTTTGCCAAAAGCAAAAATTGGACAAATAGCAGAAATCTAGTAGTTTATTATATAAAAATTACTATTTGTGTATGAATTTCTTTAAACTAAATGAAAGAATTTTTTCTGTATCTATGATGTTAAGGCTTATTGCATTTAACATAGGTAAATATTAAAGTAGTCTTTTTTATTTAAAGTTTCTATACTTAATGGTGAAGTATTTCTTCAGAACGTGAGGATACTTTTTCTAATCAGTCAGACAATGAAGATAAAACCACTCCTGCAAACCCAGCTGATCTCCTACAAAACATGTTTATTATACAGACATATCCAATAAATACACAGATGGTTTTTAAATTCTGCTCATTGCTTCCATGATATCGTTCTTTTGATAGTTTGCTACTAATTTCCATATGTTCTCTTCTTTCTTATTCCAAAGATGATCTTCAGGGTCTAGTCAACAAAACCTTTTGAGGGAAAAAAACTCCTATTCTTTTCTTGTGTGTTTTGTAAAAGAATAAAATCTTCTCAAAATATATCTGAAGATAGCATCACTGTTATTGAAGTCAAGATGAGATCAGTTTTTTGGAAAATAAATCAATATTTTCCAAACTGGGATGCATAAGATGATCCATTCAAATTTAGAACAGTCACAAAAGATATTTTCATATTTAATTATATCTCATGATTTTTGAATTTCTATTTTTTTGCACATTTTATAATATTCAAACAAAATTATTGGGAAAAAACATATAGAAGCAATAACATTTTAAAATGGTTAAGGATGTGCCTCCAGAACCTAACTACTTAGGTCCAAACCCTCTGTGCATCTTTTACTAGCTAAGGCACTTTGACAAGTGACTTCTCTGTGCATTACCTTTTAAACAGAGATGGTAATAGTACGTGTAACTGCCTCATTGATGATGTGATGATTAAATGAGTTAATACTTATAAAGGACTTAGAATAGTGTATGGCATGTTTAGCTATTATTAAAATATTGTTATTTATAATTTATAAATAAATGCACATATATTAAGACTATATACATCTAAAATCTTGTTAAAGTAGTCATAATCAAAATTAAGGGATCCTTAAAATATATGTATTTTTAACCCAGAGACACTCAGATGTCATGAGAATAGGTCTTAAAAGGAATGATAATTTTATAAGTGGATGGAAAAGAAAACTTACAATTTAATCCATAAAACGATCCCCTGATGAAAACGTTCTCCTTGCTGATGCATGTCATAACAAAAGCAACTGTTGAGGAGGACGGATATGGGTTTATTTCTGGCTCTGCCAATATCTCTTTGTGAGTTCTTAGAAAAATTAGTTCAGTGATCTGAAAATCACTTTTCTCATCTAATAAATTGCAATAGTAATATTGATTTCATAGTGTTAAATAATTTATTACATGCTCCTGGTTAGTATAGTGGTGAGAAAAAAATTTTAAAAATAAACAATTTATTACATGGAAGGTGCTGAGCATATTTCTTGCCACATAACCAATGCTAAAAAAAATCAGTTTAATTCCCTCCTTCTGATCACATTGCCTTAAATTCCTACATTGCTCATATGATAGAATTTTTTATTGGTGGAAATCATGTTGTAAAGTTTTATTTTGAATTATTTATTAGCTAATCAATTCATCTAAAGCATTCTAAGAGCATAGAATGTGTATGTTGACGAGGTTATGGAGCAGAATCAAGAAGGAAGTATGATTGTTTCTCATGGGCACGTTGCTTCAACTTTATGTTAAAAGAACAAAAAGAAATAAGGTATGAGTCAGGAAGAAATATGATTGCCTTCTATGCTAAACAGATAACTACTTGCTCACATTCACCAGCAAAGTTTTAAGCCTAAGAGAATTTACTCAATATAAATACTAAGTGCTGCAATTGAAAGTATATTGGTAGTACAGAGGAGCAGCACTTAACAGCACATATTCTGGATTAGATAATTTCTAAGCAAAGTTTTAAGAGAATAACATTGACATAGAATAAAAGAAATCATTTAACGAGTGACAGACTCATAATACCATTTTAAACATCTGTTCATTTTAAAAGGAAATGCACACACTCATTCAACTCCTAGAGGTACTCATGCAGTTATGACAATCCCTCAACTGTGGTCAAAGGTGGATAAATCCATGTGAGAGATGGAGATTGTGCTGTTCTTGAAGGTATAATCAGGATTCACATATAATTGGGATTTTGTTTCCTTCCTTCTTCCTCATACTTTTTTATGTTATTCCTATCATTACCTTCTTTCTTTTCATGGCACTGACTCATCACGTAACCGCAGATGGGTAATCTGCAAGTCTTTATATTGCTGAATTGGTCAAGGCTTTACAAACTCAAAGAGAAAGGGCCATTGCTCCTTCGCTTGCATGAAATGTACTTTTAATTTAGTACAGACCTTAGGTCTTTAAACACACAGCAAATGGGCCTTCAGGAGACCCTGGCATTTGGTTAGTTTTCCAAACAATGCTTTGGTCAATTTTAAACTTAATCACACTCCTACATTTATGCTTTTTAAAAGTCCCGCTAAGGCTTATACTAATCTATTCCTTAAATTAGAATTTTCTCAGCTTCAATCAATAAGAGAACCGTATATCACAGTCCTGTTTAAAACAGTATTAAATTTAGCTAAGCATAGGCCACTGTCTATAACACTTATTTCTTAACATTTAGACATCACAACATTGAAGAAAATCTCTTGGAAACCAGGAAAATGTCAGTGGTGTGCTACAGTCCCATATCCATACTGGGACCCTCATTTAGTCTCACTTGGTATGTAGTCTTTTCTCTGATATTGATTAGTAGTTATCTGTATAACTAAATTATTTTAGTAATGCGAGAACAAGCTCCTTGAAAGCAAGTAATATTCTCATTTTTTATGTTTACTATTGTGTCTAGTTCAGCCTTTTTACAAATTTTGAATAAAACTGATCATAAATGACAAGATATCCAGAATTCAGTTTTTTCTAGAATCATTTTTAACATAATTATTAGCAAAATATCATATCATTTTATTATGAACAATTGATAACTGTTTCATCATTCATAGTGTGGCTAAAGAAAATAACTTATCTAAAAACCACTATATTCTTAACTGAAGGCTGGTTCATAATCACGGCCCTCTAAATATCTAATATGTAAAAAGAGAACTAGTATAAAATTTCAATATTTTACATGAAACTTTACCATATATGATAACAGGAAAATTCTAATTCCAAATGAGCTCTTCATGGAAAATCAGTGTGAATTTAACAGAAAGCAAAGTCTCTATGAAGGAATTCATGACACAACTTTAGAAATTCACCAGCAGTAAATCACTGGAACTGGATGAGTGCTCTATGATGAGGTGTGGAGAAAATACAGTGTGAAATAGCAGAGACATTGACAAGGATATACTTTAAAAGCAATAAGCACTTGATGATTGGAAAGTTTCCCATTCTCAAAAAGGAGCATAGAAATCTCAGCAAAGTAGTCTACTGAGTTTAAACAAAGAAATGGTATAAATAATATAGTGAATTGATAATTCAAATAAAGTATAGTTATGTACTGCATAATGACATTTTGGTCAATGACAGACTGTATTTAGGATTATAATGGAGCTGAAAAATTCCTATCTCTTAGTGACATTGTAGTCATTATGACATCATAACACAATGCATTATTTACCTGTTTGTGGTGATGCAGGTAATACATGAACCTACTGTGCTGCCAGTCGAATAAAACTATAGCACATATGTGCAATTTATGTACAGTATAAAATACTTGATATGATAATAAACAGCTATGTTATTGGATTATATATTGTTTTGTTTGCTTGTTTGTTTGCTTTTTTTGAGACTGGGTCTCACTCTGTCACCCTGGCTAGAGTGCAAGTGGCATCATCATAGCTCACTGCAACCTCAAACTCCTGGGCTCAAGTGGTCCTCCTGCTTGGAGTATATATTTATCATATTATAGTTTTTATTGTTATTTTAGAGGGTACTCCTTCTACTTATAAAAGAAAGTTGACTGTAAAACAACCTCAGGCAGGTCCTTCAATGGGTATTCCTGAAGTATTCAGAAGAAGGCATTCTTATCATAGGAGATGACAGCTCCATATGTGTTATTGCCCCTGAAGACCTTTTAGTGGCACAAGATTTGGAGGTGGAAGACATAATGTTGATGATCCTGACCCTGTGTAGGCCTAGGCTAATGTGTGTATTTGTGTCTTAGTTTTTAACAACAAAGTTTAAAAAGTAAAAATAAATAAACAGAAAAAACCTTATAGAATAAGGATATAAAGAGAAAAAAAATTTTTGTACAGTTCAGAAATGTGTTTGTGTTTTAAGCTACGTGTTACTATAAAAGAGTCAAAAAGGTTAAAAGAATTAAAAAGTTTATAAAGTAAAAAAGTTACAATAAACTCAGATTAATTTATTATTGAAGGAAGAAAAATATTTTTATAAGTTTGATGTAGCCTAAGTGTACAGTAATGTCTTAGGCCTTCACATTCACCCACCACTCACTCATTGATTCACCCAGAACAACTTCCAGTCCTGCAAGCTCCATTTGTGGTAAGTTCCCTAGAAAATGGTACAAGTGTGTCATTTTTAATCTTTTATACATTGTTTTTACTGTACCTTTCCTATGTTTAGGTATGTTTAGATACAGGAATACTTAACCATTGTGTTACCATTGCCCAGAGTATTCAGTACAGTAACATGCTTCACAAGTTTGTAGCCTAGAAGCAATAGTCTATACCACATAACCTGAGTGTTCAGTAGGCTATACTGTCTAGGTTTGTGTTAGTACACTCTATGATATTCACACAATAAGGAAATCACCTAATGAAGCACTTCTCAGAACGTATACCCATCATTAAGTGACACATGACTATAATATAATTGTAACACACTTCATGGATAATTGTTTTAAGGTTTAAAAGTGAGATTAGTAGCCTTTTCCTGATTAAAAAACTCATAATATCTTTCCCAAATAAACCCCATGACTTAAACATTTCCTAATTGAATGTATTAAATTACTTTTAAGTTATTTTGGCTTGCATTATTCCAAGACATTGGCAATCAAATATTTTAATCAGCATTAGAAACCTAGTGTTTACACAACAAAAGGCAAAGCATAAGTAATTTTAAACATTAAAATTAAAACACTTTACCTTAAGTTGTTTTAAATATATTTCTTTTAGGTTTTTGAAATTTTAAAGCAACTTCCATATTTCCATTATTATTAACATTTGGGAATCTTTTAAAGGATCTCAGAATCTCTCATTGCAAACAATATGCTAACACACTTAAACTTTTAAAACTTTATCATAATCCTTAAAAATATTTCAAAATATCTCCAATAAAGGTAAAAAGGAATCATAGTAAATATCCTTCTTTCAAAATACTGTTTTTTAAAACTGAGTAAATGCTTTTTTTCCCCCTAATGAGGAGACTTTAATTACTGCCTGCCTGACTCTGTGGTTAAGGATACAGTTGGACATAGAACTGCCCCAACTGATCTGACCAATTTGCCTATTGTGATATGTAGGTTGCAATTTCATCAGGAGCTGGACACTTGTTCTGACTGATTTACCTGTAAAAGTACCACTACCACCAGCAATGAACAGATGGTCCCTGAATGATGATGATTTAACTCGCAATTTGTCAACTTTAGTGTGGTGTGAAAGTGATACACATTCACTAGAAAGTGGTAGATACTCTCTTGTGATGCTGGACAGCTCTTGGTCAACCATGTGATCATGATCAGGAGGGTAAACACAGTGTACTGTGTTGCCAGATGATGTGGGCTAATGTGAGTGTTCAGACCATGTGTAGGTCTAGGCTAACCTATGATACTCGGTAGGTTAGGTGTTTTAAATGTGTTTTCAAGTTACAATGGGTTTATTGTGACTTAACCCCATTGCAAGTTGAGGAGTTTCTGCATTACATTACAGTGTTTTCTGGGTTGTAATATGTTGTCAAGCACTGTATTTTTAATGACCATGACAACTCCAAGAAGTAAAAAGCAGTTATTTCTGTCATTGTATCTTCAAAGAAACTGGGCTCTGTGAAGTCATCTAAATTTATTTGTTAAATCACATGATCAGTAAAAGGAAAAAAAAAAAAACTCCAAACTTCTGATTATTCATTAAGTTTCCCCTTCATAAAGATGAATCTGCATGCTCCTTTACCTCATAGTAAAATTTTCAAGCTGGTTGACTGGGTTAAAAAAGTAGTCTAAGGCTATGAAGCAATGTTTTTTTCCCCTGTGAAGCTATAATTGATGTGCTTGAGGGCTGCACCTCTGTCCTGACTTCATTATTAAAATTCTCAACAAGGTACATTGACGAAATCTAATGAAAAGAATTTTTTCTCTATTGAGATAGAAGGTAAGAGAAAATGGTAAAAAATGTGAGTATATGTTAAAAAAAATCTAGGATAAATTTAATGTATCAGAGCTGGAGCAGTATCAGATTCCCATATTGTGCCTGAATTTACCAGCTCCTGAAAGTGTGAAAAAGGCTTAGAAACTTCATAGATACCTCAATGCCCATGATCCACCCACTTTAGGGTGTGATTTGAAAAGCAAATGGTGTGTTGATGGCATTAAAAAAGGTATAAAAGACATTTTAATGACAGTGTAATCAAAGATTATACACCAGCTGTCACAACTAAGGCAACCATAGTAATTGGGGGTGACCAGAAGGCTTTCCAAAATAAGCTCCTTTTAAAGATTCATTTAAAACTGTCACCAAGGGACTGTTGACATTTTAATTTTTTCTTTAGATTGGGAGTTCTTATTTTATTTCTTTTTATCTTTTCTTTGCAGAGTAGTATAGCTCAATGCATCATCAGTGTGCCCTATAGTGAATGATCAGATACAGATGCAAAGAAAACAGAAAATATTTGTAGCATGAAAATTTTAATTAAAATTAAGGCTACTTTGAAGGAAAGCATTATAATTGATTAGTATAAGATTGTTTTAAATATTGCCATATAGATAATTTGTGCATTCAAAATTAATATTTATATCATTGATTTGGTTAGTAATAATTCTTGATATTATGGGCCCATAATTCTATGATCAAAAAGCAATTACTAGCATTTATATAATTGTAGTGATTAATTGATAATGATGCTTCCTATGGTTCTTTCAACAATTTTGCCTAAAAATGTTATAAATATACCTAATTTACAAATGGATAGTTACCTTACTTTACACATTTACATTTTGAATCTTTTCTAAAAATTCATTGAAATTACACTATAAAATTTTATTACATTAGTAAATTACTTTGTATTTTATAGAATGTTTTCTACATATCTTACATTTATTTCTCTCAACAGCCAGTAAGTAAGGATAGGAATTAGCAGCCACATTTTACAGATGTAGAAACTGAGGCTATGAAAAGTTGATTATTCTAGATTACATAATGAAGAAAAGGATTAACTTTGGGACATCCTTGCCATTATTTGGTATTGTCAATTTGTTTGTTTTAGCCATTTTAACAGGTAAGCAGTGGTATATCATTGTAGTTTTAACTTGCATTTACCTAATGACTAATGAGGTTGAACATCTTTTCAGCTGCTTATTTGCCATCTGTATATTTTCACTGGTGAAATGTCTGTTTAAACCTTTTGCCCATTTTTTTAAAATTAGGTTGCTTTCTTGATGCTGGGTGTTGAAAGTTCTTTATGTAGCCTGCATACAACTCTTTTGTGGAATATGTGATTTTCAAATATTTTCTCACTGTGTGTAGCTTATCTTTTTATTCTCTTCATAATAACTTTCAAAGAGCAGAATTTTTTAATTTTAATGAAATTTAACTTGTCGTTTTATGGATTGTGCTTTTGGTGTTGCATCTAAGAAAACTTTGTCCAACCCAGGGTTACAAAGATTTCTGCTAAGTTTTCTTTTACCACTTTCATCATTTTACATTTTATACT
The DNA here is from genome assembly GCA_023783475.1 of Daubentonia madagascariensis. Taxonomy (NCBI): domain Eukaryota; kingdom Metazoa; phylum Chordata; class Mammalia; order Primates; family Daubentoniidae; genus Daubentonia; species Daubentonia madagascariensis. The sequence goes on along the minus strand of JAKFHU010002080.1, from coordinate 40,935,777 downwards.
TAAATCTATGATCCATTTTGAGGAATTTGTGTGTGAGGTGTGGTTAGAAGTTGACTTTTTTTTTTTGGCATATGGTGTCCAATTTTTCCAGCACTATTTGTTGAATGTGTCTATCTTTTTTTCTCTTGAATTGCCTTTGTTCCTTTGTACTTTTACAAAGTACAAATGAATGTATTTCTATGGGTTCATTCTGAACTCCCTTACATTCAACTTATCTAATGTGTCTATTCTTCCACCAATATCACATCGTCTTTATCACTGTAACTTTATATTAATTATTGAAATCAAGTAGTGTGCATTTTTCAACTTTGTTTTTCTTTGTCAAAAGGGTTTCAAATATTCTAGTTTGTCTTCCTTGCTTCTTTCCTTCTTTTTTTTTTATTTTTGGTGAGATGTTACATTTGAATTAGTCAGTCTTTCTCCTGTGGTAAAGCTGTTTGAAAGCTGTCAGAGGCTATGATGTTTTCTGACTTATCATAAAGAATGAAGCTGATTTTCAGGGAAAAGCATGGCTGAGAGAGATTAAGAGAAGCAGAAGAGAAAGGAGGTTGAGGAGCGTGTTAGTCTTAGAAGTACACAAGTCTCTGCAGCTACAGTTTGAGTTGGAGTTTCATAATTTACACAGAGAAGATCCATGACCAAAACACTGGGCCATTTACATTTGTCTTACACAAATGACACTCATCACTGTCATTTTGAGGCATTCTGTCGTTTATTAGAAAAAAGTAATGGCATCTCATGGAATTGGAAAGCATCAGTTTTAATATGCTTTCAGAACCTGATGCAGTCATTTATCTCCAATACAGGGATAGTACACGAGAGTCTCTAACACTGCGCTTTAAGATCATGAAGGTTTCTTAGCCCCTGAGGGCCAGATAGCACAAAGATACCAATTACTTCTCTGGATCAATACCAACTACAGAAAAGAATTGTGAATAACAATTATTGAAGAATACCTTTATGTATGAAAGGAAACTTCCCAACATCTTTTACAGCCATGCATTTGTAATTGTAAGGATTGTTTGAGGAGTATTTAAAGCACTCTAAATCACAACTCCTCTGTAGTATGTATGTCCACACAATTGTTTCAAAGTTTGGATGAACAACAATAATAAATGTTAATACTTTGAGTCACTTCCAGACTATTTTATGCCACCCACACTGATCCTACTTCAGGTCAGATCCTAGACTTTTCTGTATCTTAAATCAAGTGTGACCAAGAGTAGAGAAATTTCCCAAGGAAGGTAAGCCCTACAAAATCTATCTTTAGTTGAGTTCCCTGTTCATAATTCAGTGAAAAAAGTACTATTATTAGAAGATGTTTATAAGTTATCAAATTCCGTGAAATATGGTCTAGATGTCAAATATCAATGATAAAGTATTACATATTATTTAAAAAGGAGAGGAAATGATGCTACAACCATATAAATTCTAAGCAACAATTGCAAGTGATGCAACTGTGGATAAACCAGACATTGATTTGCATCTCATGTGACACAACGAGAAGAAGACAGCATTGCCTAAGAAGTAGTCTTGTTAATTAAAAAAAAAAAAAATTGAACTCAAATCTAATCAAACCTGTACATAAAAATATTAGTTTTCAGGAAATATAGTAGGGACAGGAGCCTGTCTAATGATACCATAAGGATGAAATTAGCCACATCCAGATTGTGGAAAGTTCTACATCCAGAGACCCATTTATTTTTCTACAAAACAAATAGATAAAAAAATATATTAAGGAGTGTAAACTTCCAAAAGATTAAAATTGACAAGAAACACATTGATTGAATTCAATTGTTCAACCATTTGAATCTTGATTTAAACAATCTGTCATAAAAATATGTGTTTGAGACAATTGGCAAAAGAACAAATATTGTGCATTAAATAGTATTAGGATGCTACACATCTGATAAAGGGCTGATAACGAGAATCTATACAGAACTTAGGAAAATCAACAAGAAAAAAATCAAACAACCCCATTAAAAAGTGGGCAAAGGACATGAACAGAGACTTTTCAAAAGAAGACAGAATAATAGCCAACAAACATATAAAAAATTTCTCAACTTCTCTAATCATCAGGGAAATGCAAATCAAAACCACAATGAGATATCACTTAACTCCAGTGAGATTGGCTTTCATCAAAAAGTCCCAAAACAACAAATGTTGGCGTGGATGTGGAGAGATAGGAACACTCATACACTGCTGGTGTGACTGCAAACTAGTACAACCTCTATGGAAAGTAATATGGAGATACCTCAAAGAACTAAAAGTAGGACTACCATTTGATCCAGCAATCCCACTACTGGGTATTTACCCAAAGGAAAAAAAGACTTTCTATAATAAAGACATCTGCACTCGAATGTTTATAGCAGCACAATTCACAATTGCAAAGGTGTGGGAACAACCCAAGTGCCCATTAATACATGAGTGGATTAATAAAATGTGGTATATGTATACTATGGAGTACTACTCAGCCATAAAAAACAATGGTGAATTAATTCCTCTGGTATTATGGATGGAGCTAGAGCCCATTCTTCAAAGCAAAATATCACAAGAATGGAAAAACAAGCACCACTGATACTCACCATCAAGTTGGTACTAACTAATCAATACTTATGTGCATACATGGAAATAATATTCATCAGGAGTAGGGCAGGTGGGAGGGGTGTGGAGGGGATGGGTAAACTCATGCCTAATGGGTGTGGGGTGCACTGTCTGGGGGATGGGCATGATTGTAGCTCTGACTTGGGCAGTGCATAGGAAATATATGCAACCAAAGTGTTTGTACCCCCATAATATTCTGAAATTTAAAAAGAAAAAAAGAAAAAAAAAGAAATTTAGCAAAACATATCTATTAGGCATCTTTATCTAAAATTCCTTTTCTGCAGCCTCTTCTTTCCTCTCTACCCTGAAAGTAAGAAAAAAAAATCTTTCTTAATATCCTGATCAATCAGCCCCCACCATTTGCTTATAATAAATAAAAGTCCAGTGTTGCCTGAATAGAAAAAAAATAGTATTAGGAGATTATTGTTAATTTGTTATGTGTGATTACGTTACTGAGGTAATATTTTTGAAGTCCTTATAAGAAATGTACACTGAAGTATTTATAAGTGAAAAGATATACATTTGATATTTGCTTTACAATACTTCAGAAACAAACACACTAATAGTCAAATAATGTTGGGAGGACAGTAAATGATACAACCATATACAAATATTGTTGATTATTGATTTGGGTGGGTATCAGGTAGCTGTGAGTTTATTATACCAATATTCCTATTTTTGTGTAGTTTTGAAAATTTTATAGTAAGAAATAAAGAAAAAAATGCTGAGAAAAGCATTTAATGACACAGGAAAATGTTGGAACTAAACATATAAATTAAGAAAATAGATTCCTAATTACATGTATAATATAACTAAGCATATATAAAAGTATCTTTATAAAGCATTATATTATAAAAATATATAAAAATATGTATATGAATATGGAACTACATGTACCAAAATGCTTATATCTGATAGAATCACTTTGTGTTTTTATATATTTTGGAATTTTTAATAATTAACTTATATACATTTTATAATTGGGAAAAAGTTAAAAATTATTTACAATTGTGTTAGTCAATTATCCATTTTTATTTAGATTAGTCTTTTGGGAAGTATGCAATTTTTGATTTATGGCCTTTAAAATGGCTAATGATCTTATTGCCATTCTCAAAACACTGGCGGTAACATTCACAGCTTTACATATTCATAACCAATAGAATTTGTATCAATTTATATTATAACATTCTTATTCCTTACAATGTGGTCTATGCTCATTTCAGGCCACATTAATTAATCTGAAGGCAATAAAACCTTTCGATGTCTAGGAATTCAGAAATTTGAAAGTGACATTTTGAGTTTATGTTGTTGTTTTACACTTGGGTTGAGAGTACATTACTCTCATAAACTTAAAGATCTCTGAGTTGGGTGCAATAAAAAATGAATAAGAATTTATTATTACTACTTTCTTGAGTTCTTCTCTACCGCGGTGTTAAATGTACTTTTTCAGTTGTCTGAGCTTTGGCTGAGGCCCATGAGCCTGAAACAAAGGTTGTCAAGTTATCACACATTTTAAGAAGAATTGCCAGATCTCATTTGTACAGAATTTACTAAAAGAGGACTGGACAATTTCACCTTGTCCCTTAGTATACCTAGAGGAGTATGATGGGGTGACTGAGGATTTCTCCGGAGAGGGTTGCCTGAATGTTGTATATTTCTTCCCCTCCCCCCACCAATTGGAGAATGCAGGTGCTTGCCAAGAGGAGCGACCCTCTCCTCTTCCTTGGCTGAATACTGGCTGCAGTGCAGAAATCTCTGAGCCCCAATGTCTTTAAACTAAAGAGTAAAGAATGCCAAGAGTCTGCCCTGTGTCTGCTGTAGTTTGTAGGGGTCAGATTGGTGCTGCCCCTCAACTAGAAACACCTCCAGAGAAAAGCATTGCTGAGTTCCCTGAAGTCAGACCAGGCAGAGAACACTGAAGGGGATGTAGGTAGATGTTTCCTGCAAACCAGATTAGACACTGGGAAGGAAATTGTGCTTATTCAGCTTTGACTAGTGTAATAGGTTTAATAGAGCCACGCATCTACTCCTCTATGCCCCCAAATTCATGTCAGAATGTGATTTTATTGGGAAATAGAGTCTTTGCCAATGTATTTAGTTAAGATGAGGTCATACTGGATTAGAGTGAGTCCTAAATCCAATGCTAGTGTTCTTATAAGAAGAGGAGAGGACACAGAGAAATTTACACAGAGAGGGCCATGTGAAGATGGAGGCAGGGATTGGTGTCATGCTACTATAAACCAAGGGATACCTGGGGCCACCAGAAGCTGGAAAAGTTAAGAAACAGCAAGGATTTCTTGCAACCACCAGAAGCTAGGTGAGAAGGGATAAGGATATCACAGGGATGGTTTGTCCTTTAGAGCCTCTAGAAGGAAACAACCTATGGACTTCTTGATTTCAGACTTCTGACCTCCTAAACTATGGAAGAATAGCAGTCCTAGGAAACAAGTACAGCTAGGGTAAATAAATCTTGTCATCCAAACCAGAACTTTTTTTGAGAGTAAAGGCTTTACGATAGCTCAAGTAGCCCTCAAGACCTGTCCCTTGACTGTGTCTCTGAACTTATCTTCTAACCACCTTCCTCTTATCTGCACCACTATGTTAGCTCCACTACCCTAGCTGCTCCTCCTTCAATTTGCCGAACATTCCCCATCCTCAATCCTTTGCACTTAATGTTCCTCAGCCAGGTAGATGACTTCCAGATAATCGAATGGCTCTCTATATCACTTCCTGAAGGCTTCTGCCAAGTATTACTTTACTAAAGGGGACTTTTCTGAATATATTTTATTAAATAATAAAAAAACCCTAAATGCTGTTCTTTCCTGCATTCTCTTAGCTCTATTATCTTGCATATTTTGCTTTCAAAATCATTTATCATAATTTATATGTTTGTCTATTTTATTATAATATGTTATTCCCAAGTAGAATATAAGTTTCTTGAAGGTATGTATGGGGTATATTCAGTTGAATTGTTATATCTTCAGTGCCTAGAACCTAGAATATTTCATATGTTAGGGACTCAATAAATAAAAAGTAAATGGATCAATTATTTATCAAGAGATACCTCTATAAGAATTATTTTAGATAAAAATGCAATAAGTTGTTTCAATAAATTTAATAACCTAGGAAATATTGATTAATTTATAGAAAGTTAAAATTCTAAAATTTGGAGGAAGAAAAAGTCCAAATAGAATAACTGCTACGTAAATGGAAATGTTAATCTCCCTATTCTAAAATTTTAAAAAGTATACTTCCTGGCTTATACATGTTATCCAAAACAAGAACAAATAGAGGAAAATCAGCCCAATTTATTTTAATATTATATATAAAAATTTTAAATGCTAAATTTAAATTTTAAATTTTAATAGTCATGCTAACCTAGTTTCAAATATATATGGAAAATTTGAGATGCCTTCAAAGAGGAGCTGACATTATCTGTCACTCATTATCTCATAGCTATTAATGATCAAGCAAATAAAAATCAGAAAAAAATAGTAGATTGGATCATACAGCTAATAATTTTTGCTAGTAGGTTCATATAGATTATTGTATCCAACAAGTAGGCAATGCACATTGTATACTGTCATACATGGAACAGTTTAAAACCTGATCACATAGTAGATAATTAAATTAGTTTCAAAAATTTACAATAAAAGATATTACAATCCTCCTTGGGCCCAATTAAGTTAGAAGTCATTCCCAAAAAATCTAAATTTTGAACAGCCATATACAGATGGTAATATAAAAGCACACTTTAAAAATACACTGGAGAGAAGCAGAATTGTAGGATTAGTGTCTGAGATTTTGATGACAACTGTGAGAAGGGTGTTTTGAGGTAGGACCGGGTCTGGCTTGGATCGCAATTTTTTCTGATTGGGTAAGTTACTGTGGTAACTGAATAAATGGTGAGTTTTTGGTCACTTTACTGCTCCTGACCTGACTGCTATTCCCTCTTTCTGCTTTCTCCCACACCTGTGGTGAGATGACACTCCCCATGATGCAGTTTCTTCTTCCATATTGTAGTCAGAACAATGCCACGAGGTAAAACCGGTCAGTCTTTTAAGAAAGTCGTCATAAAGAGATATTAGTTCACAGCCTTAACAACTCCCCTGAATACACAACCAGAGGGTTGCCTTTAACCAGTACAACCTTTAAAAAGTCCAGTAAAGGCCATGAGAATGTAGCATAAAATTACTGTGTGTTTTGTGATGCCTGTATGTATAAGCCAGTGGATCTATTTATTATTGGAATAATTCTAAAACTTGGGATAATTCCCAAAGTTCCCATAATGTTCTCCTCTCTCCATGTACTTTTGTGTGTGTGTCTATGTTTGTCTCTGCAAATAGATGAAAAACTCATAGCTTTTCTAGTGCACTTACCTCACACAGCAAACATCATGGAAGACCATTAGGAGTGTTTACCATAAGTATTATGCTGGCTGTAACTCTAAAAGATTTTATAATTTGGAAAGTTCTTCAGTAAATATCAAGAAAACCTTAATAATCTCATTGTTCTTCTGATTTCTGTAACTGTCATCCATATTCCATTGCAGTTACTATTATGGATATCTACATGAAATAAGCATGAGCATTATAGGTCATTATACATTTCAATGGAGTATTATTAAATGGTTTTGTCAAGCCCTGAACAAATAAAATAAACATCAGTTTGTGAATTTTGTTTCTGTTGTTTTTAAATTTTAATTTTGGCTATGCCTAGTTAGGCCAGTGTAGAAGTTCTTAAGATGGTCAAGAGTTGTATAAAGCTAGAGCATATACCAATGAAGCTCTGAAAACTTGGGAATAGTTCTTTCATATGGATTACTCTATGGATAACGTATGGACAACACTCCTGGTCTTTGTGGAATACTGAAACCTCAAAGCTAAAATAACATTATTCTATATTTTAGTAAATGCAGCCTTCATGTAACCCAACTACTAAACTTTCTTATCTAAGCCAACTAAAAGAAAGCTCTCATCAAATAATTCTGTAAATAAGATAGATAATAAATGCAAACTTTGGTTAGGGCAGATAGTCCTTCAAATATTACAAACTTGTAAATTATTTCATATATTATAATTCATACTTTTTCCATACTTGTGCATATATATTATGCTTTCAGAATAATATTGCTAAACAAAGAACAGGATAAAAATTTCTTAACAAACATTATATATAATTGATCCATATTAGAATAATAAATTTACAGAAAGAAAAAAGAAAGAAAAACTACTCATGCAGACTTCTAATCAGCATTAATCTTTCCCAAAGGAAGAACTAATAAATTATTCCTACTAAATTTTTCAAAAAAAAATCCAATTTTATGTAAATTTTTCTAGGAAATACAAAGAGGGAAAATATAACCTAACTCATCTTATGAGGCTAATCAGCTCATTTAATTTTAATACCTATACCATGCAAAAAAGAGTATTAAAAAGGGAAATTAGAAGTCAATTCCATAGATTAGCAGCATTGCAAAAATCCTGAACAACACATTAGCAAAACACATCTAGTATTAAATATCACTATATATGGTTTAATTTAATATGTGGTAAGAGAGATAGTTTGTATGGTTCCTGTGCTTGTTTTTATTGAATATACCATAGTACAAGGCTCTTCTACTTTCTGACAGTGAGGAATTTCTTTAGCTAGTCACATAGGCTAATAAGATCAAGGCAGGTCAGGAGCTGGAGACCAGCCTGAGCAAGAGCAAGATCCCATGTCTCTACAAAAAAATAGAAAAAATTAGCCAGGCATGAACGTGGTGGCCCGCACCTGTAGTCCCAGCTACTCGGGAGGCTGAGACAGGAGGATTGCTTGAACCCAGGAGTTTGAGGTTGCAGTGAGCTATGATGATGCTACCACTGCACTCCAGCCTGGGTGACAGCGAGGCTCTGTCTCAAAAAAAAAGGCAAGTACAGCATGACTACATGTAACTGTTCACTTGCTCACTTCATGGGTACAGAAGGATAAGCTTTTTTTCCATACTTTTTTTTAATTTTTGAGACAGGGTCTCATTCTGTCACTCGGGCTAGAGTGCAGTGGCACGATCATAGCACACTGCAGCCTCAAACTCCTGGACTCAAAAGATCCTCCTGCCTCAGCCTCCCAAGTAGCTGGGAGCACAGGCTCACACCACCGTGGGTTTTTGCTCTGTTGTTCAGGCCGGTCTGGAACTCCTGACCTCAAGGGATCCTCTTGCATTGGCCTCCCAAAATGCTAGGATTACAGACTTGAGCCAACATGCCTGGTCTTTTTTTTTTTCCTACTTTCTATAAGATGCGTTGCTTTATCAAAAAGGGCTTGGCCCTTACCCTGCATTCTTAAACTGTGACACAAAGGCACTGTATCCTTAGCAATCATCTGTATCCCTCACTTCAGTCTGTGGGGCTTAGGAGCAAAGGAAACCAGTGCAAATATCCTGATGCTCATACTGTTTGCTCTGCCTTGAGAAATAAAGTCCTTTGCCTCTGATCCAAGAGTATCATGTCTTCTGCCTGATATCGTCCCTACATCAGTAACAAACAAGTAGAGTAAAATCTGTGACCCTTCAAAAATCTTGATAATATAATTATATAAATCCAATATTATGTTATAAACTATATGTCTGTGTGCGTGTGTGTATATAATCATGTCAAAAGTTGCAAAAGTATTTGGTAATATTCAATAACTATTCATGATTGAGTATCTTCTAGCAAAATAGTAACTTTCTCAATGTGACAAATTCCATCTACAATATTTATACATGGTATACCATTTGTAATGGTATACCATTAGGATCATTCCCAGTGAAATCAGAAACAAGGGAAGCATACCTGCTATCGGTACTTCTAGTCAATATTACAGTGGAGGTTTTAGCCAGTATCAAGGAGTAAGAAATAAAAAAATGAATGGATTGTGTAAGGAACAAAAAAAAAAAAATTAGTGTTATTTTAAATGATAAGGTTTTTGAAATAAATATCCAGGACAAATTCTAGGAAAAAAACATGAGCATGTTTTGTAAGTTTTAGCTATGAGGCCAATGGACAGAAATCAAATCTATTTGAGTATATGTGCAAAAAACAGAAAATGTTGTTAAACACAAGATATACTGTCTTCTAATGCAACAATAATATATAATACATAGTAATTTATGCAAGATACAAAGAAAACTAGAAAGTATTAAATGTCACAAAATATTCCAAATTGATGGAAGAGTATATCACACTCTTAGATACAAATAGACAATAATGTAAAAAAATCACTTAAGATTAATCTTCAAATTTACTGAAATTTTAGTAAAAGTTCAATTTTTTAAAATGAATTTTAACATGATTCTAAGAAAATATGAAGAGTATGGATCAAAAATACATATAAACAATTCTGGAAAAGTAGGCAAGTTTGGGAACTTTCCTATAAAATAGCATATTGATTATGAAAATGCAATAAGTAATTTTAGCATGAGATTGGAAGACTTTGATCAATAAACAAAGGAGTGGAACATGAATGAACCTTCCTATGGGATGCTGATATGTGATGGAGATGATACTCTTGCACAGTTAGTCAAAGATGGATCATCTAATAATTTTTCTAGCATATTTGGATATACAATGACAAGTAAATATGTAAGACATTTAGAAGGAAAAAGACTGCACAATCTGAGGATTTCTAGAAGCCCACAAAATCCTTATAAAACTTAAAGAATAATGTCAATGAGTTTGATTATATTAAAATAAAATAAATTTTATCAAAAGATAATTGAAGAAATAACAAACCCTTGGCTAGATATATTTGTATTTAAGTTCTTTGACATATGTATGATTATTGAAAGGAAGGAAAAAATTAAAACATTGTCTGGTGGGATTTCAACACGTACAGTTATACACTTATGACAACTACAATGGGAAGCAGGGAGAGAAAAGGGACCAATGTGTTGGTATGTTTTCTACATTCCCTTGAAGAAGTAAAATATTAATTCCAATTAATTCTAATTAATTTCACAGTCTAATTCTAGACTGTAAAATATTAATAATGTGCATTGTAATCCCTAAAGCAAACACATGAACAACTTCTGCATACATATCAAACACTGAATATAATGATGTAGGCAAGATAAAAGGAAAGAAATGGAAAAATATATGGCAACAAACACTAACCAAAAGAAAGTTATATTGACTAAGTGTATATGTACCCAAAAATATAGCTACAAAATACATAAAGCAAAAATTTATAGACCGGAAAAGAAAATGGACAAATCTACAATGGATAGTTTCAAATCTAGTTTGGTATTTGCACACTTCAACACAAATAGACCTAAAAAACAGAAAGTATGTAGAAATATAGAACAGTATCTTTACCAACTGCATCTAATGGCATTTATAGAACAGTCAACACCAAATGAACAGAATACACATTCTTTTCAAGTGCTCATGGAACATTCCCCCAAATAGAACATCTGATAGTCATAAAACGAAGTTAAGAAAATTTAAAATAATTGAAATTATGCCAAGTATTTTCTCTGACTATAATAGAATCTAACTATTGATCAATAACAAAATAAATGTTTTACTTCTATTTGGAGAGAAATTTGGAAGTACTAAAGAAACATACGTCATTACCACACAATACCATTTCTTGGTATATACATTAGAGAAACTTCTTCCTGTTCTCACAAAGGAAATCTACAAAAATGCTTCTAGTAGTGCTATTTGTCACGGTAAACAATATGAAACATGTTAAAGGACTCTCAAGTAACCAATCAAACAATTAATCAATAGTACATACAAGGGCATATAATAAGCATTGCATGTGAATGATGGAGAGCTACACGTTAACAGAGATTTGTTTGTCAAGAAAATGTTGAGTCAGTAAAGGATGTGGAGAAATAGATAAATACAATTCCATATTCAAGGCTTAGTCACACATAGAAAAATACACATTCATCTGTTAAATATATAAGAAATTAAATGACAAAATAAACCTGGATTGTAAGACAGAGATCATCTCTTGATGTAGGGGAAAGGCGGCAGCTGAGATTGAGGGGAGAGGAGTCCTAGGGAACTTCAACTCTAATTTAAGGTTTTCTTTCCCAATATCCATCATGTATAGGTGAGTGCTTGGCACAAATATTTATTACATGTTATAGGACTAAAATATGTAATTTAATTTTTAAAATACAATTATAGGTTTATAATTAAAAGTCTATGGTTTATCAAAAAAAATGGTGAGTTGTGCCTACTTGTAATTTTAGATTTAAATGAGTGAGATAAAAAATGCAGAAGCCTGGTAAAAATTAAGAATTGGAATACCTGCTTTGTAATATGAGGATCAGTGAGAGTGTAGATAGAAGAGGATGCTTGCATATTGATCTGGGAGGAGGAATAAACTCTCTCATCCATTTTGGAAAGTGTCTGGCAGTTCTTAGTAAAATACACTTCTCAGTATATTTTCCAGAAGATTCCATCACATGTCCATCAGGGCTGCAGGGTTGCCAGGTAAAACACAGGACTCCTAGTTAAATTTGAATATTGAATAAACAACAAGAATATATTTTTTAGTATAAGTATATCGACATATTGCATGGGACACACACTAAAAATTTATTTGGTTATCTAAAACTTAGCTGGGAGTCTTACATTTTTTATTTGCCAAATCCAGCAAACATAATAAGGGTCTGTGTACATTATTTAGTCATCCGTGAGTTGAAGGCAATGTAACTTTTATTCTCTGGGCCAGTGGTCCTCAGTTTGTGGTATTTGAAGCAGTAGCATTGCCTGGGAATATTGAGGAATGCAAATTCTCAGGCCTCATTCCAGATCTATTGTATCAGAAACTCTGGGCCTTGTGCCCGGCAATTTGTGTTTTTACTAGTCCTCTGATGTTCACTAAAGTTGGAAGAACATTGCTCTATGCAAACAGATAGTGAAACGTTTGAGGTATTATCACGCCCTTCAATCACTGCCCCAGTAATGCATTACATTCATCCTTGCTCTGTTCCAATCCACTTTGTATAGAGCAGCTAGAACATTCTTTTAAAAATTTTGTCAGATAGACTCACCTGTACAAACTCTTTTATGGCTTCATATTGCTACTATGGTACAAACTAAATGCTATTACACTTGCAGGAATTTTCTCAGTCTGGATTCCTGCCTCATCTGGAAACACTCTTACTTTTCTTAGGCTTCTACATTCTGCTTTTGTTTGATTCTTTCAAGCACTAAGCTCATGAACTTCAGTGCTTTTATCAAACAATACAAAGAGATCCTTCTCTCCATTTAAAACAGTTTCCCTCCCACTTCCTTCCTTGTTTTGCTTTGCTACTTCTAACCTATATTTCAATTTCAGCATAAAGTTAACTACTTTGGGGAGATTTTCCCAGTCTCTAAAATTCTATAATTGTACTCTTTGGAAGGTAGTCTTTGGAAGGTAACATTAAGCAATATGTGTACATATGTTTAATATTACCTTTTGCTCTCTTTATTAGTAACTTCTTGTAGAGATTTATGTTGCAAAAAGACAGTGCACTAACATAGCTGTATCTTGATTATCAATCAGCTTTTATGTTTACCTAATATAATAATCACACACATTTTCATGTAAAGGGAAGTAACAAGCACTGCATTTTTCATTAATTATTAAAAGAAGCAAAATACTCTTTTGGGTAAAGTGATGAAATTTATCTACAGATTACTTATTATTTTACTTTGAATCAGCTTCCAAAGTTAGTCAAGTATCTACATCTAAAAAACAAGGATAGTACTCTTGACTTCATGGGCATTTTATGAGGATTAATAAATAATGCATGCAAAGCTTTTTTATTGTCTGGATTTAGACACTAATTAAATCTAAAATATCATTGTTGAAAAATATATAGAGAATATTCAGAAAGTACAGAAATAGATTAAAAACAATTGTATACTATGTCCCAAATATTACTGAATCTCATCTCTCTCTAGAAAGCATAATTTTGAGGGACTTTTAGCTTTTAACTACTTATTTATCTGACTACTGGCCATCATATAATTAGCACATTCAACACGTATCAATCTTAGAACATATGCTGAATTAATAAGCATTAAACTTGAGGTACCTAACAGAAACAACCTATGAAGATATGATAGCATCTTCCAGTTGTTGATCCCATGCTTAAACAGACCTCACTGATATTTTCTTTAAAAAAATCTAAATGGCATATTCTTTATTTCTTACATATTTGTATATTTCTGTTATTTAGGAGGCTATGAAAAGCAAAAAAAATTTTTTTGGTTGGTAGAATTCTTACAGCATCTTCATTAGTTTACTATAAATGTAATTTTTGTATTTGCCTTCCAGGAATGCCCTCATGTTCTAAGTCAAGACAATGATATATTCCTAATAATTTTTACAACATATACATGTACAGGAAAAAAATTTTAAATACTCATAGAAAACTGTCTAGACATGAGTTTATGAAGCATACCTATCTGCTCAATCTTTAAATGTCTAATGTGTGTTAGCTATGAAAAATAAGATCACTAAAACAGTAATTAGAAGCTGGTAGGCATGAGCTTATCATCTGATTAAGTCAGAAACAGTATCAGATGCTGTGTATAGCAGTGCAGAGGTGCAATTTGTTTTGCCTTTCCCTCAAACAGCCCACTGGCACCTACCTCATGCAGGTTTTAGTTTAGATGCACTAATTGTCTGATCCATCGTATTGAAATGCATGGTCTTATTTGAAAAGATGATGAGAAATTATTATTTAAAGGACATCAAAGTGATGGTAAATGTGTAAAATAATCATTAGAGTCCATGTTTTGACAAGCATATCTTTTCATCATTATTATCTATTTACTTCCTTGGATTTATTTTTCTTTGTTAGTAGACATGTTAATTTTATTCAAAGAGGAAACTAAAGCCTTTGTCCAAGTTTTTTCCAAAATTTAAATTCAGTACTGTTGATGTTGCTTTCGTAGCTTCACTGTGATATTTTGGCAGAACGTGAGCAGAATATTAAAGTAGGCCTTTTTATATCTGTAGTTCTTAATTCTAAATATGCATCAGGTGTCCTATTTTCTTAAAAAATTGGTGTTTTGCTGGTATTCAACACAGGCAATGGCTTAAGAAGCAAAATAATTTCTAAAATAGCAGATTAAAAGTAGGAACAATAAGATATATAAAGGAAGTAGCAGGGTCAAAATTATTCAACCCACAGGAAATTATGTGAGCCCACTGTGTAAGAAATGAATACTATCATTATAATTTTATCATCAGAATAAAATTTTTAATAATCATGGAGGTAATATTTGTACAAAAATTAAAAATTCCAACAATGTTCATTTTTTAATATGACAAATCAATTACTTTGGTCACATGTGTTTCAGTAGTTTCTGAAATTGATCACAGGAAGAATGATCAATTATAAAAGCAACAGAAAAAATATACCCCTGATGTGAAACCTTCTTTCCTATAGTATCAGATGGTTATTCAAATAAAACAGTATAAAATTAGATGTTGCTAAAATTGTATATCTTTAAAAATAAGTAACACAAAAATGTAAAAATGCATTATTAACAGACAGAACAATTAAGCAAATAGTATAGGAGAGAACAAATAATTATCTGAAATCTGAAATGATCAATTCCACATTCCTATCCAATATTTTATATTCATGATGGTACAGTAGGAGGGACATCATGGTGTAGTAGAGGGACTTTTTGAAATAGCCTTATGATATAGTTTTCAGTGGATTAACTTGCAGTAAATTTAACCTGGACTTGGGCATGCAGTTTTTATTTATATTTTCCTAGTCAAAAGAGTGTCAACATCCTGGGGAACTTCCAAAGCCTCTTTGAATAGCCATAAATGCTCAGATTCACACCTTGGGCCTGATGCAAATAGTAAATATGGAAGAATGGAGATTTCAGGCCAGATTTTATTTCCTTGATCTTAATTCCTTTACATATAGAAACTAGATTATTCTAAGAAATTCAAGTTATCTGCAGTTGAAAGATAAGAGTATTATATCACTTTTTAATAATCATGGAGGTAAGTTAACTAATATTTCCAAGAATTAATTTCTTTATTTTTCAAATGTGAACAGTAAGAATAGTTTCCAAATCCAGTTGTGGAGTGGATGAAATGAAAAATGAACATGTTAAAGTGTTTGAAAAAACTATTAAGTGAAGTGCAATTGATATTTCCTTTGTTATGTTTAATAGTATAAACTTGAATCTTTAGGTTTAGCTGCAAGAAAAATGATCACCATTTTCAGGAGACCAAAGAAAAGTTACCCAGGATTTCCCCTAGATGAATTTGGTATGTGTGTGGTGGTGAAGGGGGGTGTATGTGGGAGAGGGTTAATTATTCCCATATTGTTATTAAAGAAGAAAAGGTTTAGGGTAATCTTTCTTCCAGTTTTCCAAATATTACTGAATAATGACCAAAAATTTAGAGCCCCCAAGTACACAAAATAAGTGCTGTGAAAATAGTAATACACTATTGTTTTTTTTAGTTTCTACATTCTCCCCCAAAGGTGAGAGTACTTTATGAGGGGTTTGCAGTTGGCTATGTGGCATGTTTCCTATGCATTGGCTTTCTCCATTAATAATTTTCCCTCTTCAGCTAGATCTTTGCCCCCGCATGCTCCCAGTCCATAGAGGAATGCTTTTTATAAACACCAATCATGTTTTGGAAATCATTTAAATGAATATATCTTATTTTGGCCACATTTACTCAGAGCTTACTTTGTTCATTCTTAGAAAAATGAGTCAAATTTTTTTCTCCCTAATGAAACTTAGAATTTGCATTTTTCTTTTAACCAAAAAATCAATAATAATAAAAAAATGATGTCCCGATAACTGCCAAAAGAGTCTTCAGCTAGCAAGTAATAACTTAATTTCTGTATAGCTCAGAGAGGGCTGCAAAGGGACTGTGAGAAGTTCATTATTATCCAGCAGAAAAAAGGGAGCATGCTAAGAAGAAAGCAGCATCTTTCCTACTGGGATTTCTCTTGGATTACATGATTTGCATGAAGGGCGCCACATCAAACACAGTGGGTGCCCTTTTTCAAATATTAATGTGAAGCTTGTTTTAAGTTCTCTCTTGACTTTGTGCCACCTTGTATCAAAGGAACTTAAAAGTAGGTCTTGAGGGTGGGGGAGAACTTTTTCAACTGTTTTAACACTTAGTGGAATTCTTGCTGCGTTTGATCAGTGTGCTTCAAATTTGTAATAATTTGATATATATGCACATTTTTCTAGGATGCCTATTTTTCATGATGATCAGTCTTTTTATGTTCTGTTACTGCGTGGTGTGTTTAAATATCCTCAATCAAAAGGATTTAAGAGATTGATAAGTAAATGACACACAGAAGCAATAAATACAGACATTGATAGCTACTTGAATTTATTGTGTAGGGAGGATCACTAGTTGCCATTCGTTTAAATGAAAATTCTTGGCTATTTAAGTAGAGGCTTTTAATCTCCTTTCATGATTAAAACAAATAAAATTTGGGGATCAGTATGAAGATGAGTCTGTCTGGGTGCAGATGGGCATAAAATAGGGTATGTGGGTCATGGGATGAGATCGTTAAATTGATCCACTGTGAGTAAATCTGGATTTGTCTCTGTCTATCTATGTGGGTCAAACAGTAATTTGATCTTACTGTTGCTTGTTAAATAATTTAGTGCTGCAGCAGGATAGTTCACGTTCAGACATGTTTTCAGTTATTAATTTCAAGAATTAAAATTTGAAATATTTATGGCTTGATGTCAATTTATGCATATTTCCTAAAACACAGATTGATATAAGATTCAAATTAGGAAAATACATCTTAAAATTTAAAATCCACATATGAGACCTGTTATCCTGGAACAAGATGATTTTATAAAATAATTTGTTGAAAAATAGTGATTGATATGTTATTAGTTTTATTTTCTTAGTCTACATGATTAGATGTTATTTCTCTTATTTGCTTTCTTCCTTCATCTTCCTCCAAACAACGTTACATTAGAAAAAGTTAGTATATCTGTCTGTACTATAAATAGAATTATTTCTTTAATATGCACCACATTGTCATGACAAATAAAACACAAGTTATAAAACAAATCTGGTTTCAGATTTTATTTATAATAATAGATAATCATTGGGCACACATTCTAGGGATCCTGATGTTGACCTCCAGGAATAAAGTCCTTGACTGTATTCAATACTGTGCAGAGCTTTGCAAATAATACTTTATTTGCAGAGGATTCTTTAAAAAATGAAAATGTGTGATATGGACTGAATTGTGTCCCTTCCCCCTTCCAAATTCATGTGTTGAAGCCCTAACCCCCAATATAATAGTGTTTAGGGATGGGGCCTTTGTGAGGTAATTAGGTTTAGATAAAGTCCTAAAGGTCCCTCATGATAGGATTAGTGATCTTCTATGAAGAGACACCAGAGAAATTGCTCTCTCTTTTTGCCCTTGAGGACACAATAAGAAAGTAGCCATTTACAAACCAGGAAGAAAGTCCTCACCAGAAACTGACCTTGCTGGCACCCTGACCTCGGACTTCCCGTCTTCAAAATTATTGAGAAAATAAATTTCTGTTGTTTAAGGCACCCAATTCATGATATTTTGTTATGGCAGCCCAAGCTGACTAATATACTGTGTTTTACTACACATCTGCTTACACGTAATAAAACTATATTGACTGGTAAACTGTTTTACACTATGCTAAGTATTTCTGACATTAAATATTTGAGTTGAGTTATACAAATAAAACGAATTAAAAATATCAGACTATCATGAGCCTTGCATTTTTCTTAGGTAAGTTATAACAGTAAAGAGGTTCATAATCATAGTCTCATATTGCTTTTCATATTAACCATATTAAATTATAATTTACCTCTCTTGTGTTTATAAATGATCAACTACATAATCCATAATCCATGGAGTGTTAGAAACAAATATATGCTCTCTTTGAAAGATTGTACATACTTTTCAATTTCTATGTATAATGTCTTCATTTTTGCTAAACTATATTATCTCAACGATGCTTTAATGTAAAAGGTGTTACAAGCAAAATAATATATGCAACATGGACACTAAATTATAAAGCATAATTTAAAACCCAAGAACATACTGCTGACCTTGAGAATCTTAACATTGCTAATTTCTCTCCTCTAGCCACGTGCTTCTGTACTATCTCGTTCCCTGGCCTCCCCCTACACTCACAGAAGAAAATACTATCTTGGGTTTTTGTCTTCATCATTACCTTGTTTTTAAAAATAGAACATTATCATAGAAATCATTTCAACTAAAAGTATATACTGTACTTTTTTTATTTGTTTCTGAGCTTTATAAAACTGTTATAATACTCAATCTAGTTGGTGGAAGTCAGATGTCTACATCCTAACCACTGGAACATGCAAATCTGTTGATAGCATATACTAGTATATTCATACAAGGGAAGTATTCTTCTTCTAAAATATATTCATGGCTTTAGAGTTAAACAATTCTGTTGTATGAACATACTACAATTTATTGTTATTTTATTTTCCTCTCAATGCACATGTGTGATGTTTCTAAAAACAAAAAGTTTTTGTTATATTTTTGTTTTTGCCATTGAGAATAATGCTGTTAAGAATATTAAGAACAGCTTGTATCTGAGCCTGGTACTAATTCTCAAGAATTTCTCTAGGTTATATTGCTGGAACTGGGATTTCAGGTTAGCAGTTTTCAAATTTTTTAATTTACAGTATAAATAAAAATTATTTTCTGAAGTGGTTGTACCAATTTTTTCTCTCATCAGCTCCCATTGACCCTTATCTTCCCTAGTTTGTAGAGGTTATTTACATGAGTTCTAGTCCCTCATCAGTTATTTGTGTAAAAATATATTCTCCCAACATGCGTTTTATAGTTTCACTCATTTTATAGTGCTTTTTGATGTACAAAGTATTTCATTTTAACAGATTCAAATTGTCAGCTTTTTATATTATAGTTACGATATCTCATTGTATTTTTCATATGGATAACATTGTCCCTGTGTCATTTATAGAGTGGTCTCTTCTTCCCACAATAGTCTCAAATACAAACTCTGTCATTCAAGTTTCTAGTCATGTGGAAGTCTATTCTTGACTTTTTGTTTTATTCCATTGTTCTCCAAAATCACATTGTATTTATCTCAATAAGGCTACAATGAGTTTTGATATCTGTTAGGACAAATCTTCCATAGGAGTCTCATGGCTATTCTTAGCCCTAACCCTAACCCTAACCCTAACCCTTATTCTTAGCTCTGTGTTGTTCCATATGCTTCTAAGTGGTGAAATATACATATTAAAAATGCAAAATGATTGCACATTGTTTTAAATTTAAAATAACATGATGTATCCACCATGCAGATTAATAAACAGAATAGTTCAAAATCTTTTACAACCCCTGTATGCCTTTTCCACAATAAAATCAGGAAAGATAAACAGTCTCCTGAAATTTGTGTTAAATATTTCCTTGTTTATTTTTTTTTTAGATATTACCTTTTTCGTATATATATCCCTAAGGAATCCACTGTATGTAACCCTTTATGATTTGCTTACTTTGGGTGAGCAATATTTGTATCAGTTACATTTTTTGTTTGTGTTTGGGCATATAAGTAAATTTGATTTTTATTTAATAATCTTATAGCTAACCAACTCATTAAATGATTCAATAATTTCTTAAGATTTTGGTTATCAATGTATATGATTATATCATTTACAAACAAGTCAGTTTTTGTTCTTTTTTCCATTCTAATTTTTGTGATATTAGTATTTATCCCCATTTTACTGTGCTGATGAGGCACCCCCATGAAAAAACAATTTAAAAAATGATTATAAATGATGACAATTTACTTGAACTTAACTTTTTAAAAAGAGTTTCTGTAATTTTTCATTATCAGTAAATAGCCAGGGGAAATGAAAATATATTCACACAAAAACTTGTACATAAATGTTCATAGCAACATTTATAATAGGTAAATACAGAAAACAACTCAAATGTCCATCAGTTAATGAATGGATGAATAAAATGTGCAATTATTGATTCTGGTAGTGCTTACACAATTGTGTGAATATACTAAACACCATTGAATTGTACACTTTAAATGAATGAGTTGTATGGCATGTAAATTATATGTCAAATCTGTTACCACAAAAAGCAAAAACAAAGTTAGTAAGGAAATGGAATTAGAGAAAACACAAATAAAAATATTAGAAATTTAAAAAATAGAGTTGGAATAGGTTTTTTTGTTAGTGATGTGAATATTTTTATTAAATGGACTTTGGCCTAAAATAATATATGTTAAATAAAATTAGAAAACATGAATAGATGAAAAAAACAATTACATGAATTAAATTGTTTTACTGAAAAATTCTATCAGCTGTTCAATAAAAGAAAAAGTAATCTCCAGCTATTTCACATGCTTCCAGAGAACATTATTAGAAAGGAGTAACTGCAACCAAATTTAGTAAGCTTATAGGATTATGATACTAAATCCAGACAAGGACATAGGAAACTATACCACAAGTCAATCTTACTCACAATCATGAAAAAACTGTTTCAAACAAAGATTTAGCAAATTAAAAATTCAATGCATTAAAAAAATAACTGTCATACTATGATTCATTTAGATTTATCTCTGCTTAGCAGGAACGATTCAAAATTAGAACATCGCCTAATGTAACTCAGAACATTGAAAGACACAAAGGAGTAAAATATGTGATAATTTCAATACACTCAAAACACTTGATAAAATTCATTGCTGTTTCAAAATTCTAAAATATCTTTTAGCAAAATACAAATATAAGATAATATTAAAAATATTTTTTTCAAATCAGGAACAGGAAAAACACATCTGCTAACATCTCTTCTACTCATTGCTTTCACAAGTCCCCAGCCACTGAAATTAGAAAAGGAAAGAATGAATAAAATTATAAACATTTGAAACAAATTGAAAATAATTCATAATATGCAGATAATTTGGTTGTCTATAGAGATAATTCAATCCAAAAATTATAAGAATTATGAAAAGTTTATTGATGTTTATAGGAAAAATATCAATGTGTTGAAATCAATTGTATTCCTAAACACCAACATCAAAGATATGAGTAATGCAATTCATAAAAAATATGTATAACTTACAGTAACATGAAATATAAGTTCTTAGCAATATTTATAACCATCTATAGGCAAGACTTTTATATTTTGAATGTCAAATATTGAAGATGATGTAATTATAGAAATAATGAGTTCATCTATATGAATTTAGTAGAAGAAAAAAATTTGAAATAGGAGAAGGAAAATTTCTGAGATATTTCTTGATGTCAGATAAGGAGGATCAACTACAAGTGAGAACTGACTACGGAGACAGAGTAATCATTCACGTAACAAAGTAAAGCAATATAAGGGCAGCATATAGGCAGGTGGTAAATGAGGTTCTGGGCACCTGAAATTGCTTTGTTGTCTAAGTGAAGGAAAAAGGAAAATCAAACCAGGAATGAGGATTGGGGAGAAGGTTAAGAGGTTTGAGAAAAAAGAAGTATGAAATAATTGTATAGAACAGTGGGAAGATGAACAGAATATAGAAATATACTGTAATTAAGAGATATCTCCATGGTAATTAACAGGCACAAAATTAAAGTGAGATCTAGGAGCATGTCTTTGCTTTTTTCTTTCCTTTTTTATTTTTCTTGAACAGATTAATCTACACGGTTTTAGGTATGGAGTAGTCAGAGAGTTGGATTTAGCCAGGGTGAGAATATTGCCAAGGAAATATGGAAGAAGGGAAAGCACCAGATAACTGTCAGCTTAAATGAAGGAGTACAGCTGGACCTCCCTATCTGTATGTTCTGCATCCAGGGATTCAACCAACCAGGGATGAAAATATTCAGAACAAAAATTACATCTGTACTGAACATGTATAGGCTTTTTTCCCTTGTCATTATTCCCTAAACATAGTATAACAACAATTTATAATACATAGCATTTACATTTTATTAGGTATTGTAAATAATCTAGAAATGATGTAAAGTCAGTATACTGAAAGATGTGCATGGATTATGTCCAAATACTATACTATTCTACATCAGAGACTTGAGCATCCACGGATTTTGGTATCCATGGGAGGTCCTGGAACCAATCCTCTGGGGATACCAAGGGATAACTGTGCATATAATGATGGACTTTGACAGAAATTTAGAATGTGAGTGACAGGCAATCTGAGAGATAGTGTGGAGGCATGAATTTTAGGGAGGAGGGAGCATCACTGGTTTGGAAGTGGGGTATTGAGGAGCGAGGAGGACACTACCCAACGTAGCCTAGTGCTATGGAAGGTAAGAAAGTAAAAAACAATCCGCTACTTAAGAAGATTGTAGGGAGGCAGTGTATTCAGCAGAGTGTGATTTTTTTCTTAGAATAAGAAGGTAAAGGAATGATCAGAGCAAAGTTTGAATATATGAAGGATGCAGATATTGATTGACTATGTGTTTCCAAAAGTATAGAAGTATTTTAGGACTTGTGAAGAGGTAGGAAATTGAGTGAAAACAGGATATGAAGTCTTATGGTGATGAAATTCCAGGAAATGAGGGATGTGCAGAGAGTCATGGGTACCTTGTGTTGGATTTTAAAAATAATAAAAGGTGTAATTAAGTTGGTTATAACTGTCTTAAAATGTAGGGCCATGATTCTGAATAAATTCTGTGCTCCAGTACAGAAAAAATTCTGTGTTATTGCTCCTCTTGCTAATCAGCATTATTTTTTAAAAGCAGGGTTTAAGAGTATTTTGTCTAGGAACTTAGACATTATTTATTGGGAAAGTTTTTTAGTATATCTAATTCATCGTTAGTCAAGAATCCTAGTAAGGAATTCGTTTAAAAGATTCAACAACAATTTTGTATACTTTATTTCTGCCAAAAAATATGTCACTTGCCATATCTAAATTTTCACAGATACAACCACCATCTGAGTACTAAACTAATGCCCAGGCAGTGCTGTATTGTTTCTAGTAGAGTTTAACTGCTCATTAACCTATCCTGTAAGAGAAAGGAATTTTCAGTAACCAGTGCCCAGAAAATGCATAGTAACAATAGTATCTTTTGGTTACAGTTTTTAAAATTGTTTTCAGTTTTTAAATTGTTTTCTTTTGTTTAGTTTGATAAGCCAGGGATAAAAGAGTCATCATGGAACATGACACAATGACAGAAGAGACAGGATGGCTCTATCATTACCTGTTAAAAGTGATTTGTTCAGGAAGTATTTTGATTAGATTTCAGTGCTTCCTGTTGCATGGACTATCCACACAGGAGAACAGAAGCTTCAGTTTTATTAGTGTGTGTAAGTATGGGTATGTACATATATGTGTGAGATATGTGGATCCATTTTTTAAAAAATATTTATTCATTTATTTTAGAGACAGGGTCTTGCTATGTTGCCCAGATTGGCCTCAAGTGATCCTCCCACCTCAGCCTCCCACCACTGCATCCTCAAAGCCACTTTGATTCCTGATCTTTTTTTCTTAATTTTTTTTAATTCAATATTATGGGGGTACAAATATTTAGGTTACGTGTATTGCCTTTGCACAGCCTGAATCAGAGCTACAAGCATGCTTCTCCCTCAGACAGTGCGCACCGCACCCATTAGGTGTGAATACACCCACCCCCTTCTACCCCCTCCCACCTGCCTGACACCTGATGAATGTTACTTTCACATGTGCACATAAGTGTTGATCCATGAGTACCAATTTAATGGTGAGTATATGTGGTGCTTGTTTTTCCATTCTTGTGATACTTCACTTAGGAGGATGGGCTCCAGCTCCATCCAGGATAATAAAGAGTTCACCATTGTTTTTTGTGGCTGAGTAGTACTGCATGATATACATATACAATATGTTATTAATCCACTCATGGATTGATGGGCACTTGTGTAGTTTCCACATCTTCGCAATTGTGAATTGTGTTGCTATAAACATTTGAGTGCAGATGTCTTTATTATAGAATGCCTCTTTTCCTTTGGGTATATGCCCAGTAGTCGGATTACTGGATCAAATGGTAGTTCTACTTTTAGTTCTTTGAGGTATCTCCATGTTACTTTCCATAGAGGTTGTACTAGTTTGCAGTCCCACCAGCAGTGTATGAGTGTTCCTATCTCTCCACATCCACATCAACATTTGTTGTTTTGGGACTTTTTGATGAAAGCCATTCTCACTGGAGTTAAGTGATACCTCATTGTGATTTTGATTTGCATTTCCCTGATGATTAGAGATGTTGAGCATTTCTTCGTATGTTTTTTGGCCATTATTCTGTCTTCTTTTGAAAGTTGTTGTTCATGTCCTTTGCCCACTTTTTAATGGGGTTGTTTGATTTTTTCTTGTTGATTTTCCTGAGTTCTATATAGATTCTAGTTATCAGCCTTTTATCAGATGTATAGCATGCAAATATTTTCTCCCATTCTGTAGGTTGTCTATTCGCTCTGGTGATAGTTTCTTTGGCTGTGCAGAAGCTTTTTAATTTGATCAGGTCTCACTTATTTGTTTTTGTTGATGCTGTGATTGCTTTTGGGGTTTTCTTCATGAATTCTGTGGATCCATTTTTGAATTTTCTCTGGATAGGATGTTTCTTATTCATGAGGAAAAAACAACACCACCTTACTTAAGTGTTTGATCCAAGTGGTTAGAGGAATTTTTTATTTATTTGTCTTATTTATTATTTATTTATTTGTCAGCATTGTCTTATTTTCTACCTCATGCTGAAACTTAAGTGCCCCATTTGGCTCATTTTACCCTCGCAATTGAAGAACACTCTCTGGAGGCTACAATCTTAGGAATCTGCTGCTGTGGGTACCTTCCCATTCACAGTATCTAAGACATCTCTACAAGCCCCTTCTAGAATTCCCTAGAAAAGTCAGTTTTTGTATAGTTTGTTTAGCCAGAAATTGATTACATGAAAGCATTTAACTTTTTCTTTTTCTAGCCACACAACAAATAAAACTTACACACATAATCTCCCATTAACGAGGTTTGTATATCCTCAGGGAAAAAGCAAATTTAATGCAGATGCATGCACACTAAACTGTTAATAGTCATCACCTCTGGAAAGAGAGATAATTAAAGAAGAGTGAAGAGTGAGACTCTTGTATTGATTTTATATTGTTTGAAATTTTTCTGTTAAGCATGCATTTTATAATGAAAAACTGAAAATCTAAAGTTTAAAAATTCTGAACTAAATTTTTCATGTTAGGAAACAGATTATGAAACTTGAGGATAGAAATATAAAAATATATATGGAGAAAGTCAAACTTGAACATAGCTGAGTCACTTAGTGGATTAAATTTATTACACATAAAAACAAAAGGCTAGTCAACAATCCTACTGCCCCAAGGGAAACCAGGAAATGGATATAAGTATAATTTTCGTCCTTTAGACAAGAGATAGTGATGGTTGATACCAAAACATTCAAAGTGTTGCTTTAAGATGATTCACAAAAAAAAGAAGTTTACCTCTCTGATCTCCATTTATCTCAGAATTCAGGCCAGAGATCGATACTCACCTAAAGTTAATACAGTAATTAAATGTTCTTTCTTTATATTTTCCTTTATATTTGCCTGCTAGTTATCTAGATTTAGGGCCAGATTGAAGCAAAGATGAAGAGAGCAGTGAAAGTGCTATAGTGGCCCATAACAAAACATCCATCTTCACTCCACTTGTTTCCACCAGTTTAGTCAAACTTTGACACAAAATCACCATCCTCTTTATGGACTTCATTGGCTCTCACCACAAGAACCATTACACTATGGGCTAATAGACCTTAGAGCCATTTGGAAAAGAAGTTTGATTTGTAATAGCAGAAGTTTCACATATAAAGTAATAGATGCTTTTAGTTTAGAAAAAGCAATGACAGGTGGTGGGTAATCTGAAATGATCGAATTTAGCCAAATTTTTAAAATCTACTTTTTATGTTGTACATCAAAATGATTTTGCTTTGACTCATCTTGGCTGGTACAGAAGTTTGTTTTAAAATTTCTGTAGTAAATGCCATTATAATTATAGAGGCCATGTCGTAAACTTAAATGTTATCTAATATTTGTAGTATTTTGATTTTAGGCATATCTGGAAAATTGCAAACACTAATGGAAAAAACAAATATATTTGTTAGTAAACTTCCTGCATTCAAACACCTCTCATATAAAAGCTGTTTCTTAATATTATGCAATAATATAGTCTCAAAGTCAAATCCAAAAGCAAAACCTTAAATAACATTCTGCTGACCCAGTTTGTGTATAATATTGGATATTTTCCAAGTTGATAGTAATCTAACTAATGAAATCACATAGAACAGAATGATAAGCAAAACATGCCTAATGGCCCATATTTAAAAGTATTTCTATAAACTAGATAAAGTAATTGATATTTTTGTTGGCCTAAATAGTGATATCTTTCTAAAAAAAGAATTAAATGGATTAAAAATATATACTTTTATGAACACATTAGCCTCAGTGGTTGATAAAAAAATAAATTTCAAGATCTTTTGATTGTTTAGCCTTTGTTTCTTAGTATTTAGGAAAAATGCTATGTGATTTATAAGAAATGAAGAAGTTTATTTGGGCACAGAGAGGAAAAAATGTGCCAATACAATAAAAAGCAGTAAATATATATGGCATGGCAATAAAGGATGTTAGACATAAATGTGAACTCATTTTCTTCTCTAATTCACACATTTTCAAAAATCTATAAAATTTATTTAGGAAAATAGTGGCTGACTGAAGTGTAAATATGTAAAAAAAAACAAAAAATGAAGTAAATTATATCTTTTTGTAAAATACTTTTTTCCAGAATCATATGTTATTAGTTATACATATACCTTCATATTTCATGAAAAAACTTTTATGTAGTTATATAAAATTCTGAACTACCCATTATGTAATTCCTCTGTGCAGTAGCATGAAGCATGACAAATTTCATTACGGAAACTACTACCTTATCTATTTATTTAGCTCCCCTCAAATTTATGATTTACATCCCTTAGGGGCTACTGGTTGAAGCATGCAAAAAAATAAGATAAAATACAAAACTTTCAAAAACCACAAACTTGTCCTACTAATATCTCCATGTCCCTTAGGGAGGATTTTTTGGGGAGGGATCATTTTAAATGATATCATTCTACCACTGTAGTAGTGTGTCCCCCTTAACTCAGAGCTTTGAAATATATACCTAAGATATGTATCACCCAGACACCTGTGCAATTACTTTCCCAGCCTAGGTATGTGTTCTTCCAATCTGATCTTTCCATGATTTAGAAGGTATATTTGGAAGAGCATGAGGTAGCTGCAGTTACTCTGCTTTTGTTATCTCTGTTGGCAAGTCTAGATGGATGTGCTTCACTTTTTGTGGAAGCAGTTCTTAATGGAGTTGTGAAACAGTATATGGTATATCCATTTTGATAGAGTGGATTGTGACAGCTTCTTGATTGCCTAACTGAATCATTGTGGCAGAACCAGAAGCCTCCATGATGAAACAGATCTGTGGAGTCTTCATGGACATTGTTTCTAGAAGCTCAGTCTTGATCCTATTCTTATAGTCCATCTGAAAATTCTATCAATAGTACTTACCTATATTAAAATCCCTTTTTGCTAACTGCAACTTTATCCCAGCCAATATATCCCTTCTCTCAGTTAAGACAAACAAAACTACGTAAAGAACTAAATAACACTTCTACTGATGTACTATGTTGGAAACATACACATAGCATTACTGAGTGTGGAAATAATATGCATTCCAGTGTGGTGGGCCCTGGTTATCTTGAAACATCCTACATCAAAACCTGTAGAACCTTGATTTATTGGCTTTCCTATTCTCTTTCTTCTGAATTGGGCTTCTCTGAGCCTTCCTCCTTGGCCAGTGCTTTTAATTTTTTTGCTACCAGAGAGCAATACCAGAGCAACTTCTGTTAATCTTACAACTTTGAAACTAATCTAGGAAACTTAGATATTTTAATTTTAAATAAACTACAATATCTATCTGTCTATCTATCTATCTATCTTGCAAATACTGAAGATGGAGGACAGCTCAGCCAATTCCAATTTTGAAATGTTATTAAACATCCTTCAAGTTTGTGCAATAGATTTTGGTACCACTTGTGAGTCCCTATTTTGATTATGAGAAAAAAACCTGATGTAATATGTTGATTTATTTCAATAAATATAAATTGAGTACCTAAACACATGCCAGGGCTTTATCTTATGTTCAGTATTGGGGGGGGTATCATTAAAGCATTTTAATCAAGAAAGTATGGTGATTAAATCTGTGCTTTAAAAAAAGACTACCCTGAGATTTTTATAGTATTCAAAGGTGATGTTTTGTATTTCTGTGATATCAGTTGTGACTTCCACTTTTTCGTTTATAATTGAGTTTACTAAAGTCCTTTCCTTTCTGCTTCTGGTCAATCTAGTGAGAGGCCTGTCAATTTTGTTTACCTTTTCAAATACCAACTTTTTGTTTCGGTAATCTTTTGTGCAGTTCTTTTGTTCTCTATTTCATTTACTTCTGCTTGGATCTTGGTTATTTCTTTTCTTCTGCTGGGTTTAGGATGGGTTTGCTCTTCCTTTTCCAGTTCCTTGAGACTATTCATTAGATTGTTGATTTGTGATTTTTTTGTCTTTTGGATGTGAGCATGTAAGGCTATGAGTTTTCCTCTTAGGACTGCTTTTGCTGTATTCCACAGATTTTGATAACTTGTGTCCCCATTACCATTTAGTTCTAGGAATCTTTTGATTTCCATCTGAATCTCCTCTTGACCTAACAATCATTCAGCAATAGGTTGTTTAATTTCCATGACTTTGTGTGGAGATGAGTGTTTCTGTTGGAATTCATTTCTAATTTTATTCCACTGTGCTCACCTCTCACAAAAATCAATTCACTATGGATAACAGACTTAAACTTAAGACATGAAACCATAAGAATTCTAGAAGAAAATGTTGTAAAAGCTCTTATAGACATTGGCCTAGGCAAAGAATTTATGAAGAAGACCCCAAAAGCAATCACAGCAACAAAAATAAATAAATGGGACCTGATCAAATTACAGAGGTTCTGCACAGCCAAGGAAACTATCATTAGAGCGAATAGACATCCTACAGAATAGGAGAAAATATTTGCATGCTATACATCCAATAAAGGGCTGATAACTAGAATCTATATAGAACTCAGGAAAATCAGCAAGAAAAAAAATCAAACAATCCCATTAAAAAGTGGGCAAAGGACATGAACAACAACTTTTCAAAAGAAGACAGAATAATGGCCAACACACATATGAAGAAATGCTCAACATCTCTAATCATCATGGAAATGCAAATCAAAACCACAATGAGATATCACTTAACTCCAGTGAGATTGACTTTCATCAAAAAGTCCCAAAACAACAAATGTTGGCATGGATGTGGAGAGATAGGAACACTCATACACTGCTGGTGAGACTGCAAACTAGTACAACCTCTATGGAAAGTAATATGGAGATACCTCAAAGAACTAAAAGTAGAACTACCATTTGATCACCAATCCCACTACTGGATATTTATCCAAAGGAAGAAAAGACATTCTATAATAAAGACATCTGCAATTGAATGTTTACAGCAGCACAATTCACAATTGCAAAGATGTGGAAACAACTGAAGTGCCCATCAATACATGAGTGGATTAATAAAATGTAGTATATGTATACCATGGAGTGCTACTCAGCCATAAAAAAATGGTGAACTAATACCTCTTGCATTATCCTGGATGGAGGTGGAGCCCATTCCTCTAAGAGAAGTATCACAAGAATGGAAAAACAAGCACCATATGCACTTACCATCAAATTGGTACTAAATGGTCAACACTTATGTGCACATATGGAAGTAACACTCATCAGGTGTCAAGCAGGTGGGAAGGGGTGGAGGGATGGGTAAATTCACATCTAATGGGTGTGTTGCACACTTTTTTGTGGATGGGCATGCTTGTAGCTCTGACATGGGTAGTGCATGAGTAATACAAATAAACAAAGTGTTGTACCCCATAATATTCTGAAATAATAGGAAAAAAAAAAAACCCAGCAAGACAAAGAGTAAAGTATCAGAAAAAAAAATAAAATAAAATGTTGGAGAACTTGTCAGTGTCGTTTAGCAAGTATAAGAAGAGAAGTTCAAAATTTTGGTATATATGTCTAATATGAATGCTATCCAAGAGTGTAAGAACAATAAATAATATTCCCCAATATCAATACACACACATACACATTCTGATTGGGATGCATGGGGTAAGAAGTCCAACTCAACCTTTATTTAATTGAACATTTAACCATAATATGGTGAGTTACAATATTGTTCAATGGTGGCTTAATGTAAAAAGCAAGATGCTTGACATTAAAATCTCCTGGATTTTTAACAATACTTGCTTTTGTAGCAAAAATACTAGTGATTTTTGTTTTTGTTTTCTAATTGAATGCCCTAAAGTTCCAGAAATACAATGCATTTTCCTTCCTTCTCAGGTGCCTGTAAAAGAGTATTTAAACTTTAAAAAAAATCATACGTTTATTCATTCCCAGATTGAAATCATAAATCAAATAATATATCCAATATCTTAGATAAATAATATGTTAAGTGTTTAGGACATGAAGGTCATAAGTGAATTTGAATTTTATAAACATACATAAATATTGTGGCTATCTTTGGCTGATGTTATATGGTCAGTTTTTTAAACATAAATGAACAATAATAAAAATCAAATAAAATCGAAGTACAATTTATTTTAAAAAGTGTGTAGATAATTTAATCATGCTCACTGCTCCCCAGAAGTTTATAATGTAGTGAGGAAATGAGGCAGAAGAACAACAATTAGAGAATAATAAAACAAGTGTTCAAATAGAGACACCCATAGGTAGGTCCTATGAGGACATACAGGAGAACATATTTCCTCCTGGGGATCAAAATTACTTTACATTGGAGACAATAAATACAGAGCTGTATTTCTAATAGTTACCTGCAATGAGTTCATGGAATCAGATGACAGAAAGGACTCCTAAGATCCCACAGAAGTATCTTAGAGAAGAGTTTAATAAAGGATACGGTTCCACAGGTGAAAGAAGGGAAGGCAAGGATGAGGATTGAAGAGACTTCCAGATGTAGTTCCCCTGAGTCCTTTCTTAGGACATGCTTCCTGTCTGCATATGAACCTCCAGTATGTTTTCAAAGGGTCTTGGGTTCAGGACAGTAGGGGCAATAATTTCCATCAGGGCCAACTATGCCACACTGATCACTCAAGGAAACCAGGTTGTTTAACCAATTACATCAGGTATAAGCCATCACTAAACAAGTAAATCCTGGATTGCCACCATTGAAGTTTCTAACTTTAAACAGAGCATTATAAATCATTAATTATACTGCCTATTCTTACGCTGTCCAGGTTAGACTTCCTGGTACTAGCTTTTGGACAAGATAAGAATAAGCACAGAGTTGCTCTGTTCAGCTGAAGGATAAGCATAGAGTTGTCCCTGTTCAGCTAAAAGATATATCTTACCACTATTGAAAAACAGTTAAGATTTTTATCATCTATTTCTCAAAAAAATTACATAATATGCCAGGGAATACTTTAACATCACATTGTCACTCAAATTCACATTTTCTTGGATCATAGTAAATATGAAATTTTATTTAAAGTAAATAAAAATTAATTAGAGACACTTACTTTTAAATTCATCATATTAAAACTGGTAATAGCTTTTACTAGTGACAAGGAAACTTAAGTACATGATACATTCAGTCTTAAAAGCAATTAGTACTTTTAAAATCACATAGCCATGATGACAGGGTAGTTGGAGATCAAGTAAACTGTCCAGAACAACAAATACTAAACACAATGTATCTACACTTCAAATATTTTAAGTTGTCACATTACACATTATATTAGTAATCTTTAACATTAGTTCAAAGATGATTATCAGGCAAAGTACTTTAAATTTAGATAATTCAATAAAAAACATTCAAATATCTACATTTTGGAGGCTGTATTGCCACAGTTGTTTAATAAAGTCGTACACCAGGAGCTTGAAAATACCAATGTGTGGGTTCCATTCTCAGAGATTCTTACTGGAATTGGAATGGCACTGGATATTTGTATCAACTCTAAATGAGTTGGAACGCCACTGGTTATCAGCAATTTTAGAGTTTCCCAATCATTCTAATGTGAAGACAATGTTAATCTCTAGTTTGCATAGCAGAAGAAGCCTCTTTTTAAAAACAGTGGTGTTCAAAGTTGTCTGTGACTAAGTGTGATCTAGGAAATCATAAATTATAATATCAGGGCTCCTGCCTGTACTTACATGTAATCTCTGGAAATGGTTGGGGTGAGGGGATCCCAAAAATCTATATTTTTAAATATTTCATAAGTGATTTTGATGAAAAGTCAGGGATAAGAACCATTGCTTTGAAATACAAACTTTCATTTAATCCTAACACATCATTTATTATTTTGTTTTACTAACATCATGAGGAATATTTATTGCATAATATTATATGGTATAAGATTTTTGACTCTTAAAATTCTATTTATATTTCAATTTAACTTTCTGGGGACTCAAGCTCTCATCCTAAACATCTCTATATAACTCCTTAATGTAATTTATCAGTAAACATAGTCTGTATTGAAAATGGGGGTGATTAGAGCAATATAGCTGGTAGGCCTCCTATACTTAGCATGCAGAGGATTTGGTACTATGCAAATAATTTAATATTAATAGTAATGTAGTCAAGTTTCTCAATGTAATTAATTACATCTCCCTGACTAGAAAGCAGTATATAACTTTCTGAGGAGTGTTTTCCCTGCCATTTGGAGATACTATTTTTATTAAGGTGAGATATATAGGATTCCCAATTGCATTAATCTTATGAGTGGAGAGCAAGAACTCACGTGAGAGGGGAATGACAACAGCCTTTACAGGGAGGCAGAAGGCATTTGAAAGCACACTAGGAATAGACACTGCACATGGCGGGATGAGGGAGGTTTGTGGTTTATATTTAACTCTGAGTGGAGTAATTTTCCTTTCCTTTTCCTTTATTGCTTTCTATTTCCTTTTTTCTTTAAATTGTTTTCAGCTTATTGATACTACTTACCAACTTAATCCGTTGAAACTGTTATATATCTAGATGAAAAAACAAATGCACAAAATGCAGAGTGGGGGTGGGAACTAACAGAGAATCCTGATTGATTTTGCTTGGTTGGATATTATTAGAATTTACTACAGTAAATCCTACTGCTTTAAACTTGCAAAGTATAGAACCACAAAAAATACAAAGACTTTTGTAAACATTCTTTCATTTCACAAATGTTAATTGCACACGTTTGATACCATAGTTTTTTGACATTCTAAATTTGCAGATATAACATCCACATTTGAGTAATCTAACACCCATATTTATTTGTCAGTGTATAAATTTATGTTTGTTTGTAAACATGTGCTCATGTAGGCAAACATGTATATAAGCATGATTTATATCCCTTTCCTGACTTTTTTCCTTATATACAAAGAGAGATCTTCATACCATACTCCCGTTGGTTTAGGAGTTATATTGACATAACTTCCTTGGCAGACAGGTCTGGGTAACATCTATGTTAAAGGCAATCTAACACAGGGTGCAAGAAACGAGAAATTGGACATTTATTGGATGGCTGTATGTGCCAAGTATCAGATGTTTTCACACACAATGTCTCACCCCATCAGTCATTACACCCCATTGGTTCTTCCTACTATGGATATCTTGATCTGCTTTTTTTCTTCATACCACTTGTCCTTGAATTATTTCAGGTATAAACTATCATCTCCTTTTTGGAATTCTCCTATTATTCCCAAACTGCTGTTCCTGACAAGAAGTTCTATTTTAACACTCTACCATCAATAATTATCTTTCCCAATCACAGATTTAATCATGTTTTGTCTGTGTCTTGGAAACATAAATCTCTTGCCTTTGCAAGGAGTGCTATATAAGATTGTTCATGACCTACATACAAGCCTCATTTTCTACAGCTTTTACCAATTATTTTCCTTTCCTCTTTCTACCCTAAATGTACCCTATAATTAAATTAGTTACCATTTTTGGTATATGCTTGCCATTGTATATGAAATTTCGTTTTTCCACATTCCTTGCCTTTCTCTCAAATTGTCACTTGCCCTTCACAAATTCCCCAGACATCCAGGCTGTCACATCCTTCTCAATGTTCCCCTAGCACTGAGTACATACCAGTATTTACAAAGATTGTTGAGTCTCAATCTAATCAACATTAATTCTTCAAAAGAAGAGCACAGATTCCATAGTTCTCCAATCACATGAATATCTCTAAGAGATAAATTAGATTATTACACCAAAAGATTCTTCCATGAGATTTGACCAAGAGCTTCTCAAGCTATTCTTTCCATTTTCTACCTTGATAATCATATGCAAGTCTCTAAATTACTATGTACCTTATTTTCCTTATATGTAAAATTATTGTAATGGGATAATATCATGAAATATTTATCTCTGTTTTTGTGTTTGGTCTTCTCTTGTATGTGACCCTCTCCCTGTTCAGGCCAAGACATCCATTAATCAGGGAAGATTAAGAGTGGCCAATTGTCTTTATTTTATTCTACCTCCTATCTATACGAGAGAATTTTTAAATCATGGCACAGACAAGAATCTCAAAAGGCAAGTCTTTTACTTTGTAAGAGTGAGATTTATGAAATAGAGAATATGTTTATGGACCAAAAGCAAAGTCATGAAAAATCCAAGCTTAAAATTTAGAATAGAGTCTTTTACAACTTCCCCGTTGCTATCTCAGGAGACTACATAAGGACTACAAGAGAGGAAATGGAGTTAAGGTGGTACACGTGAGTGGGACGTCAAGAAGGGTCTACCACACAGTGCTGCTACCTAGGGACAAATTACCCTGGAAAGCTAATGGAGAGCTCTGGAAACTTGATGACCAGAGATTATGAAATAAATGCTCAATTTTCTATCTACTTATTTTGAAAGGCAGCAGAATCCTCAAGATTTCATTCCCAAATCTTACAAAATGCTCATCCAATAAGTAATCATTGTTTTGCATATATTCTCTGTATTTCCATTATTATGACCAAGTAAAATTAAGCTTGTGAATATACCTTGTGAACTTCAAAATATAAGAACATTTTTAAATATGATCTTTAATCTTGAAGATAAGATTATGGCTTAATTTCATGCTGTTCCCTTTACTTAAACCCTATTTCCTTAATATATCAAAATGCTAAAAAAGGTACTACTTTGCATACAGCATTTTATCAAAAAAGAACAAATGTGAAGGCAATATAGAACATGCTAGAAAAGAAGAGGAGATTCACTTATGTACTATCTCTCATTCTTAGGTAGGTGGATTAGGTAGTGTACTCCTAAAAGGGCTATACACTGATAAAAGACTTCTCTCCTTTTATATAGTCCTGGTACTTATGCTGGTCGTGGGACTTCACCAACTGCCCTATACTGTGTATCTTTGGCTGCTATTTTTCTTTCCTTTTTCACCTTGCTGGTATGTTCTAAAATCAACTTAGAAATATCCATACAAGTTTTTTGTTCACTATCTACCTTGCTGTGCCTTTCCACTGCAATTCTGTCTTTACCCAGATTCCTAAGGAGATATCTTAGAAGTAACGAGGATAAAAATATTTCCTTGGCTCAAGCTAAATCTAAATATAAAGTGACATAGAAATTTGACTACTATCAAATAAATAGATCCATCTAGATAGCCAAACAATGTCAGAACAAAGAAAATCAAATTTTCTAGACTGATCAAATAAAATGGATAGTTGCCACATGGCCACTTCCCTTTCTACTCTGCGTACAGAAAGCTAATTCCCAATGACAATGCAATGTGTAATCATCTCTGTAGTCTGTGTATAATTTAAAGATGCTGTGCACTTACAGAAATCTTAGTTCCAGAAGAAAAATAGAAATGCATTTCCTATGTGTATGTATATTTCATTCTAATAAATAACAAAGTTTGTTTCAGTTTTGAAATTATGGATGCTAAATAGAAACCTGTCATTTAAAATAGTGAGCAGTCTTTCTTGCACCTGTTGGCATAATCCCTAGCTGGCTCCAGAGTCAAGGGAACAGAAAAAGAAGAGACGAAGGAAGGTAGTGTCTTTTCCCCCACTATGTTACTTTTTACATTTAGCATTCCTTGTTTATTTAGCTCTTCTTTGTCTGTCCCCAGGCATTATATTGGCTCCAGATTGGGCAAGAATGGGCCAGGGGGTGGTAGTAAGTTTCAAAAACAAAATAGTTCCTATTTCATGTTATTCCTTGCCAGAATTAAAGCAAGCATACACAAAACCTCATGGTATGAGCTGTTGCATGATATGAACTATTCTAAAATAATTTGAGCAAGAACACTTACTTACTAAGTAGAATATTAAACACTTAAATCTTGGCCATTCAATGCCTAGGTCAAATGAACTTTTCCACTGTGCAATTATTGAGGTATTTCTTTTTGCTTTCTAGTCTTTAGTATTCCAGTTTCTTATGATTTCGCCTTGTTTAAAAAAAACTTCTATTAATATTATGATGCTTCAATAATCTCAAATGTAAATGTAGGTACTTTTTCCAGCATGCTTCCATTCAAGATGCTTTAAAGAATGATTGATCCCATTTCTCTAATCTTATTTCCCAGAACCTTTCACATATATCCTATGCTGCATAATCAGCAACTCTACATTCTCCTAATGGACTCCAAGGGTTCCTCTCCTGTGTCTTTGACCACGCCTCTCACTGGACAATCTTTCCGTGGCCTATATAACTGAAGGCATTATGAACCCCTTACCCAATGTTCAAGGTTAATTACACAAGCTTCTTCTTTCCTACCACCATTTTCCTATTTCAGGCTTTTGTCAACTCTTGCTTGGACCTATTTATTGATTCTGACTCCAACTTTGTATTATACTGAATTATCACTTCTGCTGTTGCCTTGGTTTATCAGTGTAACAAATTTCGCCTTGTTACTCCCTTGATTAAAATGCTCCACTAACTATTGAAAAATTTCAGACTGCTTAGCATGAAGTGAGGTTCTCCATAATTCAAGTCAAATTACGTTTATGTTCTCATCTCCCAAAGTCCTGACTGAAAGTCCCCTACCTTATCAATCCTGAATTGCTTGTATTTTCACTCCACATGTCTTGCTATTGCTTATCTCCCTTGTCTGCCTAGCGCCTGCTTTCTCCATCTGCACCTGAGGAATATTCTACCAAATTTTCAAAATACAAATCTGTGATAGGAAGAATTCTAAGATGGTCTCCAAGATTACTGCCCCCAATCTACACGCTCTGTCCCAAGGACTTGTGAATATGATAGATTTCACTCTCACGACTGGGTTTTTTGATAAGGCACAGGTGACTATAAGAGAGAAAGATTAGCCTTAGTGATCAGAATCTAATTAGGTGAAAGCTAAGAGAATTGAGTTTTTCCTGAAAAAAGGGATTTAAAGCCTAAGAGGGGTCTACATGAGGGAGATTATCCTTTGATAATGTTGAAATCGGAGGGTATCATAGGGCAAGGAATGTGCGTGGCCTCTAAAAGTTGAGAATGGCACCTGAATAACAGCTGGCAACAGAATGGGTCCTCAGTCTATGACTGCAAAGGACTGAATTTTGCCAAACCATATGCACTTAGAAAGAAAATCTCAAATCCCACATGAGAACACAGCCTGGCCAATACATTTGTGTAAGTATTGTATGATCCTGAACAGAGAGCCAGTTCAGTCATGACTGGGTTTCTGATCAAGAGATACTATAAGATAATAGACAAGTGGTTTTATAGCCACTAAATTGATAGCAATTTTTTATACAGCAATAGAAATCTAATAAAAACTAATACAAAGTTCAGTGTCTTTTCTCAAGACACCTTCTCTCCATCTGTTGCTTTCCTTCCAATTACTGTTACAATGTCATGATAAAATATAGCTTGTTGTTTGTCACACTCAAAGAAATGGACTGTAACTCCACTTAAAAGTTTTTGTATGGGACATAGGGCATTTGTGAATAACTTGAATTGAATAAGGCAATGAAGAGACAATGTGTCACAGATGTTTTATATACCTACAGACATAGATGCATGTAGAAAAATTAATTATTTTATGGCTTTTATTTCTGCAAAAAGTTTGCTGGTAGCAATGAGCCTACTAGAACCTAAACCTTGATTTCTAATAGTATCCTCCAATAACAGGAACCATGGCTCCTTGAAGAGATAGTTGATTCTAGGACTGTGGCAAGACATATGCAAGAGAATCTTGAAGCATCTTGCAGTGTCAAAACTAAGGAAGTGCTATGAAAACTATCAAAAAATGAAACAAAACAAAAAAGCAATGATGGGTGTATGTCAAAAGGACACAGGAACCAAATAAAATAGCCCCCAGTGGTCTAAACTGACACAATTGGAACAACAGTAGCATTGTATTATGCTCACATTATAAAATAAATATCCATTATAAATAGTGATATAAATAAATGGTTGATTAAATAGATAAATGGGGGAGAGTATATCAATTTCCCATGCAGAAGAATTCCAAATAATTTATGTAGATACTCCACAGTCAAGGAGGAATAGTAACTCTACTCCTTAATGGATGGCAGTGCATAAAAACTTCCTTCCAAAGAAAATTGTATGGAAAAGGGTAAAGGGACCTGAGAGTAATTTTACGGTAAAGAAACTTGACAAACACTAACTAAGCTAGCTGTTCAAAGTCAACATCAACAGTAATAAATTACTTTGAAAGTATGCACCCTTGATATGATGTGATGAAAATGATACTTTACCTCTATACTCTTCTTCCCCAAAACACATAACTCATTCTATTCATGAGAAAAATATCAGATAATTCCCAATTAAGGGGTATTCTACAAAATACCTGACCAGTTCTCCTCAAAATTTCCATGATCATCAAAAACAAGAAAAGTGATAAACTGTCACATTCAAGAGAAACCAAAGATGACTATATGTAATGTGGTATTCTAGATAGGATCCTTGGACAGAATAGGAACATTAGGTAAAACTAAGGAAATCCGAATAATGCATGGGCTTTAGGTAACAATAATGTATTGACAGTGGTTCATTAATTGTGACAGGTTTCCCACACTAGTGTTAGATGCCCATAGTAGAATTTGGATGTGCAGTATAAGGTAATTATCTGTACTATCTTTGCAATTTTTCTGTGAAACCAAAACTACTTCAAAAATTTAAAAATTATTTTTAAAATTTAAAAAAGTTTACTATTTTAGCAGAAGGGGAAAGGATGTGGAAGATCAGAGAGTAGGGAAGGGATAACTATCTTTTAATTGTACAGGAAGTACATAACTAGAAGGAATTTTTCAGCAGGTTAGACTGCCTGTGGATTCTTACATGCTCACAAGCTGTGGTTTACAGATGACACTTGGTGCCAGAAATTTAGAATAGCTTTTGCCAACATTTCATTGACATGTATTTAAATTTAGCTCAGAAATATTTGGATCGGATATCTTTTATTGTTTGGGTTTGTTTTACAAATAGCATGAGAACCAGGCTATCTGCTTTTTATTAATGGAAAACCATTAATTGAAATGCTAACAACAACCTAACAGGGTTAGCACTTATAATCTTTAAAATATATGAGCAAAATCAAATACAAGAAATACACAATTTAAAATGAGCTTTTTCTTTACTTTATATCAGGATCTATATGCATTACCAGGTTTATTAAAATTTTATAAGCTGGCAGCACAGTAATCCATTTGACATTGAGAGAACTGATAATAGTAAGGAACTTCCAATTAACTGGAACACCATTTGTTTTGAGTTGCAACTTTTTAAAAACACAATAAAATTTGTTTCAACCTTCACCTTTCAGAATATCCAATTTCTATCTGTCCTTCTATTATCAGTCTGACAGGATCAGTTTTGTCTACTACCTGTCTACTGTACATAAACTGTAATACTCTGACTGTGATGATGAACTAAATTGATACTCAGCTGTGACAGAAGTCATATATAATGTTCTTGAAAATATCCTGCACAATAAATTGTAAAATAAAGAGAAGAACTTTGTTTCTGTTCCTGAGAGCAAGGATAGAATAATATATAGCAACAGTGAAACTGGTAGTGAATATACATTGTTAATAATGGTAAATGTACATTTACAGTTTGTATAGAGAAGCCAGACCTATACCACAAAGTATTTTCTTCTCAGTGTCTCAAGGTCATATGCTCTTGTGAAATCTTGTCTTTAGTTGAGACAACCATTAACCCTGCCTTTCATATCTGACACATTGAGGCCATTCTAGACTTCTCTCACCTCAAATCTTTTGTCTTTGCTGGTCACTAAGTGCAGGTGATTGTATGCCTTGGATATTACAATTTAGGAGAAACTGGGGTGCCACAGTATAGTATTCTTGGCAGGAATATATAGAGACACAGAATTATCCTAATCCTGACTTGACAGAATCACCAACTTGCCCCTATATGTTCCTGGATGGAAATATACGAGGGATAATGGAAAATGAAATAAAAGGTATTATTAACCTGGCTTGTACCAGAAATGCTACTCTGGTGAACTGAGCTAAAAACACATGACTTAGAACAAAAGCTACAGTTTAGGAAGTATGATTTTTTTTTTTGAGATGGGGTCTCACTCTGTTGCCCAGGCTGGAGTGCAGTGGTGCAATCATAGCTCACTGCAGCCTTCAACTCCTAAGCTCAAGCATCTTCCTGCCTCAGCCTCCCTAGTAGCTAGGGAGTGTGCGATCACAACAGGCTAGTTTTAAAATTTTTTTGTAGAGATCGGGTCTCACTATGTTGCCCAGGCTGGTCTCAAACTCCTAACCTCAAGTTAGCCTCCCACCTCAACCTCCCAAGTCACTGGGTTTACAGGCGTGAGGCACCATGCCCAGCCCTTGTTTTCTTTACGGTTACTCTCTCATGAACATCTGATCCCTCATAGTTGTCAAATCCCAAGCAGCTGGAATAACTAGAGAATCTATATGATATCCACAGGCCCACCAAGATTCCATGAGGTTGGCTAGAAAAGGTTGACTATTGCTCCGCAGGCGGGAGACATTCCACTATGTTGGGTGCTCATAGGCAACTATCTGGATTACTGAAAATAAAAAGATGTCATAAATTCCATGGCCTTATTTACCTAGTCTCTTTATCCTCACCCTCAGTGTAAGAAGCTACGGACACATTTTATCACCTTCTGCTAAATCTGATTCAACAAAACCCCATTCTCTATTATAAACCTTCCAATCTACGAAAATGGCCCCATATGAGGATGACGAATCTTTATTAAATAAATTTCTGTCTTATCTCTTGATATACTACTTCCTGCTCAAGGATTTGTTATCCTTTAATCTGTAATAGATAGCATAAGAGTGATGAAACCTAACATCAAAGTTAGAAATAAAAAGTAAAGTAATGTTTTATATCAGGCAAATTCTGGGAGTGTCTAGCTCCACTTAGTGAATGGGTTTTGAGTAACAAGCATTGATCTATCCTTAACCATACTGTTAAATTTTCAAGTAACACTCCTGAACACAACCACAAAAATAATTTATACATTGGTGAGGCTTTTGCTCAATAGCTCAGAGTTATCCCATTCTATTCCCAGTAAACCTTATCTACCTCTGGACATAGACTACTAGTTTTATACTTGGCTTTCCTGACATACTATGTCATTTTAATTTTGTAGCTTTAAACTCATGATCTGTTTTATGACTAATTTTTAGGCTATGAATTATTAAATTCCTGCCTTCAGAAAATAACTTATTGCTTTATGCTGTCCAATGATGGTCATAAAGTAAATTTAATAAATGAGGATGAGAAGTATATGAAACTCCCAAATATTTGGCACAGATAGCAGAATGACTGGTGTTGCTACTTATCGAGACAGGCAATACAGGAGGCATAATAGTTGGTGAAAGTTTATTACTTCAATATTTCATTTACTGAAGTTGAAGTAAATATTATCCAGGAGTAAGTACATCAAACAGAAAAGATGTGTAATAGATCTGCTTATCAAAAGCAACTTAAAGATTAAAAATATAAATAAAGATGCATGGGATATAATATCAAATATTCTAGTCTAATAGGCCTAATATTATATATTAGCAACTATCTTTCTCAAATGTTTCAAGGTGATTATGATGTATAGACAGAATTGAAAATCACTAGTATGGATAAAAAAGCACGGGAAAGAGTCAATATTCAGACAGATGGAATGAAATTTAAAAGAGAGTGGAACTCTTGATGATAAGGAAAGAGTAGTAAACTTCAGATATCACAGTAAGGTCAAATAAGAGAAGGGAAGAAAGTTGTCTATTGGATTTTGCAATATAAAATCATATTTTACAATATAAATCATTATGATCCTGAAAGGAACATTTTCAGTATGAACAGTTAAGTAAATGTGAAGGCAATATGACTCTCAATTTCTGGTGATCTGGTAGCCTAAAGAATCTGAAAAAAAAAAAAAAAAACCTTGGTACAAAACACCTAAAATGCTATATAAAATACATCATATATGTCAGAGCTGTGATACCTATAAAGTTACAGAAAATCTCAAAGGTCAAAACTTAAATAGATGAATCCTGAAACTGACACTTTGTATGAGGACAATATAATATTAATACTTGGTTGTCTAAAGCTCAGGGGTAAAAGCAAAAAATGCTCAAATGGCACATCAGTATAAATCTGGGTCACTGTAAAGAAGAATCACAATGAGTTATCTAGAAAAGAAAAACAAATAAATTACCACACTAAAAAAGATGTGATAATTCTATCTTTGTCTTTTCAAGGAACCACCAAACTGTTTCCCACAGTGGCTGCATGAATTTACATTTCCACCAGCAATGTACAAGAGTTCCAATTTCTCAACATGCTTTCCAACACTTACTATTTTCCACCTTTTAAATTCTTGTCATTCAAGTAAGTGTGAAGGTATATACCATTGTAGTTTTGATTTCATTTCCCTAATGACTAAGAATGATGAGCATCTTTTGATGTGATTGTTGATTATTTGTGTATCTTCTTGGAAAAATTTCTATTCAAGTCTTTTGCCCATTTTAAAATTGTACTGTTTGGGTTTTTTTGTTGCTGTTGTTCAGTTATGGGAATTCTTTTTATATTCTGGATATCCCTTATCAGTTATATATTATATTATATATAATATTATGATTTGCAAATATTTTCTCCTATTCTGTAGATTGTCTTTGTATTTTCTTCATAACATCCTTTGATGCATAAAATTTTTAATTTTAATGAAATTTATTATGTATATCATCATTCTTTATTATCAATTTATCTTTTCTTCATTTGTTGCTTATGCTTTAATGGTATATCTAAGAATCTATTGCCAAACTCA
Organism: Daubentonia madagascariensis; assembly: GCA_023783475.1. Lineage (NCBI taxonomy): Eukaryota > Metazoa > Chordata > Mammalia > Primates > Daubentoniidae > Daubentonia > Daubentonia madagascariensis. The sequence continues at coordinate 40,891,789 of JAKFHU010002080.1, read as the reverse complement.
TGATTTAACCCTATGTTTTCTTCTAAAACTTTATGGTTTTAGATCTCGTCATTAGGTTGTTGATCTATTTTGAGTTAATTTTTTATATATCATGTGGAGTAGGTTCCAACTTCATTGTTTTGCATGTGGATATCCAGTTGTTCCATCACTTTCACTCAAAAAGCCTGTTATTTCCCCATTGAATGGTTTTGTCACCCTCCCAAAAATCAATTGGCCATAGATGTACGCACTTATTTATGGACTCAGTTCTATTCTATTTCTCTCTATGTCCATCCTAATGCTCGTAACACATTGTTTTGATCATTGTAGTTTTGTAGTATGTTTTGAAATGAGGAAGTGTGAGTCCTCCAACTTTGTTCTTCTTTTTCAAGATTGTTTCAAGATTGTCTTGACTAGTTTTGGACCCTTGAATTTCCATATCATGTATTTATAAATGATTACATTTATAATGCAGCTATATAAAAGAATAAATTGATGATAATTTAGAAACAAATGATTTTCACAAACATTGTGAAGAGTGAAAAAAGTCAAAAGAAAGGATTTTAGAAATTATTCTGACTCATAAAAAAGTATACAAAAATCCTTAACAGAATATCATAAGCTAGATGAAGGACTATATATAAATAATATAATACATATTATGACAAATTTAGTTTAGTTTAAGAGTTTAGTTTGCTTGAATATTAGAAAGTCTGTCAATATAATTTCACATTACTTGACCAAAAACCCAGCTCAATAGAGGCAGAGAGTAAATTCAAACTTCATGCCTGATTTTTTAAGCTCTTAGCCAATTAGAGTTGAAAGAGAAATTACTTAACCTGATAAAGGAGAAATCTTAAAAAAAAATTATGGCAAATATGCAATGTGTTTTTTAAAAGTTAAAAGCATTAACTGGAAAATCAGGAATAAGGCAAGGATTTTTCATTTTCTGTATTTTACCATCCTATTCATCAAATAAGAATAAAAATTAGGTTATAATAAATGTCTTTATACAAAGATGATAAAATTCTCTCCATAGAAACCATAGAATTACATATAGAAATATTGAAATTAATAAGACGGTTTATCCTGATGGTCACATCAATCTAATATACAAGCCACAAATATTTAGGACATTAAGGTTCAAAATATGTGTTATGACAGAAACAAAATTTAAAATATATAGGACTAATTCTAATAAATATGTAATTGCTCTTTATAGGAAATTTATAAAACTTTATATAAATATATAAATAACCTTAGTAAATATAGTGGCATTCCAAGAATTTCAAGGGTAGGAAAACTGGTTAAGAAATTTTGAAAATCTTGACAAGCTGATATAAAGATAATATATGTGAAAGAACAGTGGGTTACAAATACCCATGACACTCCTGAGTAATTTGAATAAGGAAGAGTGGACATATTCATAATATAACAAAAATTGATAACTTTATACTTAGTAAGGTAGTGAAATGTTGGTAAAGGAGTTGACATATGAATCAACATGACAATAAACCTCAGGCACAGACCCACATATATTTGGAAACTTTTATATGTCAAATGTGCTGATGAAGATTAGTGTTACAAGAATGAATTAATCCCTAAAGGGTGCTAATATAATTGACTATTTTTAATGGAAAAGTCAAAATAATGAATTCTTTTTCTAAAACCATACCAAAAATCAAATATAAGTGAATTTCAGACTTAAATGTGAAAAAAGGTAAATATTTTTATGAACTCAGTGTAATTTATGAACTCAGAATATGAAAAACTTCTAAAATAAAACATAAAAAGTTCAAACCATTCAAATGACATATCCATGGTTTTTAATGCAAATTAAGAACTTATCAGCAAATGTGGAAAACAAGCTAGAAATCAGTACAAATGATCTGTCATATATTTTAACTGAAAAAGGACAAGCATCCAAAATATATAATGAAGAACTACAAATCAAGAGGACAGAAAAAGACGAAATACAAACAAAAGTAATGGGTAAAAATCATGAACAAGCATTTCATAAAAGGTAAAACATAAATATACATGCTCAGATTCCTTAGCAGTCAGTGAAGTTCAAATTATAACCATAATGAAAAATTATTTTATATCCATTACACATAAAATTGTAAAAGTTTGATAATATTTGACATATGTTTGCATATATGTGAGGTGTGATCTTGTTTCTTATCTAAAAAAATTACACAAAGAGATATTAAAAGGTACATGGGAGCTACCAATTAAGCATTTTGAAAAAGTAGAGGATTTGGTCTTGGGCAGATTGAGGATCTCTTGACTATATAGGTGTACCTTACATAAATGAGAAAAATATAGATGGATGTAGATGAAGTAGGTATGTAGAGAATTTAAGGTATTTTTGCTGGATGAACTAGTTGTTTCCTAGAGAATTTTAAGAGTATCAGCTTAAGGGAAGAGAGGATTGAGGAGACAGTTAAAATTTTGGATAGCTGCCTGTTATTTTCTACCCACAAAAGAGATTTTTCAAACATCCATTTTAATAAAGTAAAATAAAAATGATAATGTTAGATCTATCCTTTTGTTGTCATTATGCTATGTATATTTATTTATAAGTACGTATGTACAAATTGTATGATGTATATGGTGTTTTATATAGTACTATGTACAAGAACAGAATAACTTTTACTTACTACTCGTAACTATTAATATTATTGTTTTAGGTGTACTTGAGATTTGCTTTAATCAGGTATGATAAGACATCAAGATATGCAGACATGGAAATGACTGTCATGAAGGAAGAAATTTATGAGTCTCACAAGTTTCTAGAAACAGGAAGTTCAGCATGCCACGGAGGGCCTAACAGGGAAGTACCAAGGCAAGGTGGGCAGCCACAAAAAGAGAGCAACTGTGGGCTAGAGCCCTTCTTGTGATTATGGCAAGATATAGGGAAAAGCAAAAGTTCCTTATTGGTATAGGCAAGAAATGTAGATATATTTAATTGTGATTGGTTATTGTACAATATGAATTGCATGCCCTGGTCAACTGGACATAGGTGGACCTAGGGTGGTAAGCAAGGATGATGGTTGAAGTAGGGACTATGGAAAGATGCCAAAGCATCAAATACAGAAAGGAGAAAAATGTTATTACAATTATCTTCAAGAAGAATCCAAATTTCTCCATTGAGTTAAAAATTCGTTCCTTCTTTCAAGAAATTTTTAAAAAGTAAAAGAATAATAAGCTGTTTTTCTTTGTGAATTTTGCTACTGTTCATATTTATCCTCTAATTTTTACTCTCTCTTCTTGAAGTATATTGAAATTTTTTTCAGTGCAAGTATTTTCTGAATAAGAGGTTCAAAACTAGGGTCTCTGCAGAATAGTAGAGTTTCACTAATTTTGCAAAATTAACTCTCCATCTTTTTCTCCTAAATAATACTGAGTTTAAAAACAACAAAGTCAATATGTTCCATTAAAAAATAAGTCATTAATAGGTCAATATCCTTGTCCAATATTTAATGTGTATACTTCATAAACAAGAATTTAACAAGCAGCTCTACGTGGAGGTGACTGACCTTTAGAAAAAAATAAAAGGCTCATCAGAAGATGTTGGCATGATTAAGTATAAGCATTAGCCCTGTGTTAGCAGAGAGAATAATAATCAGAACAGGACATCTTCAATAACCTCATCATGAAGGTGCATTAAACTACCGAGCAAATGTGTTAGCATACTCAATAAAATAATCTAAAGGTTTTATGCTCAGGATTGTTTATTCCGAAAGAGAAATGTAGAAAATTCCTATTTTACGAACTGCATAAGAAATGTCCAGTGTTCTCTGCTTCTTGGCTGAATGATTTTCTCCATGACTTGTATACTGACCTCCCAGGAAGAGTCCAAGCTGAAACAATTTTTTTCCTGCTGAGCTGCCCTCCAGAGCTTTTTAAATTGCTCTTGGTTTGATCTTTATTCTCCATCTACGTTCTTACCTTTTGTCCCCAACCCTCTGAGCTTATCACATTGGTCACCTATTTTATATGTTTTGCACTCTTCACGAGGAAATTCTTTATCTTTCACTTGTGTGGAGATTTTCTTTGAATGTTTCTCTGTCAACAAGTGTTTACTAAATGTCATGTTGATCTTTTTTCATCTCACTGTGTTCATTCAACTTTCTTCTCCTTCTCTTTTACCCTTGAGGCTCTTCATTCAGCGTTCTTAAATTCAGACTCTATCTTTCTAACTAGTGCCTCCCAAGGAGATAGACACTCATAGACATGGTAACATAGTTAAATAGGGAAAGATATACTGTCTGAGGACAAATGAGAATGTTTGAGGTTTTGGCTTTATAGACAAGGAGGAGGATTTAGTTTTCACTAGGTTTGGAGAGGCATGAAACAAGCTTCTGTATTACACTGGCATATATATATACACACACACACACACACATTTTTTTTATTTACACACACACACCCCATATATATATTTTCTCTCTCTCTCTCTCTCTATATATATGTATATAGTGTAAAATTAAATGAATAATGAATAACCATGCTTAACACATTGCCGAAGGTCATCAAATTAGTTGTCATTATACACCCACTGCTTGGTAGCATAATCTGGGGAATATCCTTTTGACTCTCTAATGACCATGATCACACCCTTTATTATATGAGTCTATCTAATAATAGCATTGCACAGAATTAGAACAGCTAAGATGTTGGAATGTAAGAAAGGAGTGTATTTAATGAAGGAAATTCTAAGATATGCCAGCCACAAAACGTGGGGAATATGGGAGTGTGGAAGTTGTGGAGCACACGTAGTAGAGTAAAATTGGGTGTCATGCTGGGCGAACAGTGATAAGCCCTGAAGAATTGCAGACGAAAGCCACAGTGGTGACATTGGTTAATGTGAGGAATACTGGGGTAGAGGTCACTTACTGAGAGTACTTAGGTATTGAACATCTATCAATTTTAATGTTATGCAAGGAAAAATTATTCCCTCTATCTTCAATCCGTTTTTTTTTTTCTTGGGTTTATCTAGCAGTTAAAAAAAATTCTCCATTTTGTTTGGGCCAGTATCCACTGTCCAATTGCTCTTATTTTCATGATGTTCAAGTGTTTTAAAGATTAGTCCATGTTTGCTTTCTCCAACTTTAAATCTTAAATACATTAAATCTGGCTTCTTGCATTCATTCACTGTTATTACTTAAGGCTATCGATACCTCTTAATGGTCAAATCAAATAAACATTTCAATTTCTTTCCTGTCAAAGTGGTTCTCCTAGAGACAGATGATAGTGTTTTACGTGTTTCCTTTTGAAAGAGTTTTTTGCCCTGTTTCTCATGTTAGTACTGCCCGTCCACTTTATAAAGCCCTCTTTTCTCCGCTCACGTCAAAAATGCTTTTATTCTTCATGCTTCTAGTCTTCACCTCCCTCCCATGCGTGCTTCAGACACCCCTAGTCAACCTTACACATGTCGAGCAAGCTACTAATCACCATCGAATGTGATGATGTCCTCATTCCACAGGTAATAATTTTATTCCACAAGAGCCTGTTCTGAACTCCAACAGTCCATTGGGCATTTCCAGCTGGATATCAGGTACTTCAAAAGCAACATGACCAAACTGGCTCAATGTCTTTCTTCCCAACTTCCATCTCCCCTCCCAACCCTCTCATCTTGCTATATCCCATGCCCTACTAAATACATCATCACCAAATGCAAAATATCAGTGCCATCACAAAATTATCCTAAAGAATATCCAACAGATAACCAAATTCAGCTAATTTTTGCTCTTTAACACTTTTTATCTTGATCTACAAGTTCCACTAAGTTCAGTTCTTTATCACAATCCTACCATAAATTATATGGCACTGTACAAACTGACCCTTCCCTATACTTCCAGAATCATGATTCTCCACTCTTTGTTTCACCCTAAATTCCTGCTAACCATATTATTTGCTCTTTTCCAAATATGCCATATTCTCATTCTCTCATGTTGCTATACATGATATTTATTTTTCATGGAACACCATCCTCTGCCCCCTTTTTTTGCCCAGAGACATCAATATTTCATGTTTCAAAGCATGTCACAGTTTTCATAACTGTTTCAGATCATGGGCATGACTAAATGACTTTTTGTAAGTCACTGACATCATGGAATAAATTCTTCTACATCAGTTCTTAATTTATTTATATTATTTTCTAATGTATAATCTCCCCACCAGATTATAAGAACTGTAATTCATATTGTTAATTATTTTTTACAAATCATATATTAAGAAATGTTGAACATACTATAAACATTTATAGGCAGATTGACTTATAGACACTGCAATGCCCTCCAAATTTTAATGGTAGCTACAAAAGTTGAATAAGATAAAGTAAAGTAAAAATGAATAAGAAGAGAGCATGTAAAGGTGGAGAAATGAATTGGTCCTGCAATCACCCAATAGAAAACAATTACAAAAGTAAAATAAAGTTAAAAGAACGTTTTAAAGACATTGTGAAGCACCCACAAGTAGACAGAAACAGTAAGAGAGTTTGACCTCAAATAACCTAAAATGGTAGGGCTAAGAATTGCTTTCTCCAGAGAATTGACCAACCCCACAGCTATGGCTGTAGAAATTACAGGCTGAAACTACAGCTGCCACTGCTAAAGATGTTGGAGATAAAAGTTGAGGGCTTAGAAAGCAACTGGTAATGTAAAGAGAAAGTATGGCAGTACAAAATTCACAGAAAGAATAAGGTACATATTCATAACATAAAGTACACAGATCTCTGGCTTACTGCTAAATTTGGAAGTGGGGTGGAGACTCCAGGGTCATGAAAAATCAGGTAGGAAGGAGAGTGATCTATTTGTGAAAAATAGAGTAATGCAGAGCCAGATATGTAAATCTGATGCTTTTTGTAATGAAGCCAATTCTCCAAATAAGAGCAACTTGCCCAGTAGCAGATAGCATGAATTGTAAGAGTACGGAGCTCAAAGTCACAGCACACTTGCAAATTATGAGTATCCCAGCAGCAAAAAAAGAACAGAAATGGTGAACCTTATTTCTGCCCAAGAAAAGGAGTCATGGTAAATAGAAATATACCATTTTAAGGTTTCTACATTTAACTTGATGTAATTAAAAATCCACAGTGAATAAATTAGCATAAGTAAAATAATGGGAGGAAATATTGATAGAAACCCAATAGATAAATTTAAAACAATTAAATTAGTTAATACAAAATAAGACAACAAAGAAAGAATGGAGGAACAGATAAAACAGTTGAGACGATTATAAAAAGAGTAAATTAGCATACTAAATAGAAAAAATTGCATTAAATGTAAATTGACCCTTCTAATCACTAGGCAAAGATTGTAAGACTGGATAAAAAGGAGCAGCTATATGCTGCCTGAGATGCATTTTAAATACAAATATTTAACAGAATAATAGTAGCAGGTTGGAAAAAGTATGCTATGCAGATAATAAGCATAAGAAAACTGGAGTGTTTCTAAAAATGTCAGGCAAAATAAGAGCAACATGGCAGAATAGAACTATCCCTCTTCCCATTTAAAAAGTAGTATGGAAATTTTTCAAAAAAACTAAAAATAGAATTCTCAATGGATCCAGCAATCCCACTTCTGGGTACATATCAAAAGAAATTGAAATCAGTATGTCAAAGATATATCTGCCCTCCCATGTTCACTTCAGCATTATTCACAATAGCCAAAATATGGATGCAACCTATGTGTCCATCAACAAATGAATGGATAAAGAAAATATGGTATGCATATACTCAATGGAATGCTATATAGCCTTAAAAGAAGAAAATTCTGTCATTCACAACATGGATGGAACTGGGGGACATTATGCCAAGTGAAATAAGTCAAGCAAAGAAAGACTAATACTATATGACCTCACTTATATGTGGAATCTAAAAAAGTCAATCTCATAGAAGCAGACAATAGAAAGGTGGTTACCAGAAGGGATTGTGAGCAATGAGGAGGAGATTGGATAAGAAAAGGGGCGGTATTGATCACAGGGCACAAAGTTTCAGTTAAACTGGAAGGATAAGTTTTAGCTATCTATTGCATTGTTATGTTGATTATACAGTCAAATAATATACAGTCCATTTCAAAATTGCTAAAAGAAGAGATTTTCAACATTCTTACCACACAAAAAAGACAATTTGATAAGGTACTGGATAAGTTAATTAGCTTGATTGCTCTTTCTACACCTATACATAAATCAAAACACTACAGTGCACCCTATAAATATACACAATCATTATTTTTCAATTAAAATTAATTAATTTAAAAACATGGTAGCAATGTCATTTTTATAGATATTGGGAATATCAGTTGTCAAGTGTTTCAAATTGAGATAAAATATTTGATAATTATAATCCATCAGAAAATTTTTAAAAAAAAATGTTCAGGGAAAACAGGCTTAAAATCAAGGATTATTGCAAGAGAAACTTCATAATAATAAATATCAGTAAAACACGAAGATACAATAGTTGGAAATTTTATATGTAATTTATAACAGAGCACCAATATATGTGAAGTGAAAACTGGTAAAAAAGGAAAAAATGGACAGATTCATAATTTTAATTTGAAACTGTAACACACATTGTAGCAATAGAAAGAACAACTACACTGAAAATTGGTAGATTTGGAATGTCTTAATGATACCATCGATCACCTAATTCGAGTGAAATTTATAGAATGATACACTCATAATGGAAGAATGCACATTCTTTTCAAGTACTCCTGACCATTCACTGAGACATACCACATAATGTGTCATAACGCAAGTCTCAGCATACTTCAAAAGACTGAAGAATTATTACTGAATATGTTTTGTATCTGAAAACAAAAGAAATTAAAAATAACAAAAATAAATAAAGCATTAAGAAAAGCTCTGGATTTCTGAAAATTACATAATTAAATACTAAACAAATTATTGTCCAAAGAATGGATCAAAATGGAAATTAGGTAACATTTTGAATTGACATATGAAAAATAAAACAGATGATATTTATGGGATGCAGTTAAGGCAGTGTTTTGAAAGAAATATAGAGTACCAAATGCTGCTAAAAGAAAAAGTAATATCTCAAATCAACGATGAATTTTGATTTTAATAAATTACAATAAGTAGTACAAAACATACTCAAAAACACCAGAAGGAAGGAAGTGATAAAATTAAGAGCAGAAATCAACAATTAGAAAACAAAAAGAAAAAGGATGGAGAATCAATGAAATCAATTCCTGATTCTTTGAAAGAAATGACAAAAATAATAAACGTCTAGTCAGACTGATTGAGAAAATAGGTGAGAAGATGTGAATTAGAATATCAATAAAGAAGGAAACATCAGAACAGATTCTATGACATTAAAATCATAATAAGAAAATATTATACACAACTTTGTGCCAATCAATTTGGCAGCTTAAATGAAATAATAAATTCCTTGAAAGACACCAACAACCAAAACTCACTCAAAACAAATAGATAAACTGAATAGACATATATCTATTAAAGAAATTCATAAAACATTCCCCAAGAGAAAACTCAATCCCAGATGTCTTTACTGGTGAGTTCTAACAAAGATTTAAGGATGACATATTACCAACTCTAAAAATTCTTCCATTGAATAGGAGAGTTAGAAATATTTTTAATTCATTTTATGAGGACAATAGTATCCTAATACCAAAACAAGACAAAAATATTTAAGGAAAAAAACCCCAGAAAAGTAAAAATAGAGAGCATTATCTCATAAATATAAACAAACAAAATCTTTAAAAAGTTAGCAAATTGAATCAAGGAATATATATGAGAAAACAATCGATTTAATTCACTGTATTAGCAGACTAACAAAAACTAATAAAAGAACAGAAATATAGTTATCTCAATAAATATAGACAAACATTTGACAAAAGCCAACAACTTATCAATTTATTCATATTGAAAGTGCTCTGCCCATGGGACTAAAAGAGAAGTTCACCTGATAAAGTACATTCATGAAAAGCTTACTCTTAATATCATACTTAATGTTAAATGTCTGATTGTCTTCCTCTTAAGATCAGAAAGAAAGGAAAATGTCTCCTGTCATTCTATTTATGATACTAGGCATCTTAGTGCAATAAGGCAAGGAAAAAAGTTAAAATGGATACTGATTGAAATGGAAGCAGTAAAGTAGACTCTACCAACAGATGAAATTACCATATGTGAAAAAAATACTAAGGAATCCACAAAAAAACTACTTCAAGTAATAAACCAAATAAGATCATAGGATAAGTAGTCCATATGCAAAAATCAATAACTGTATTTCTATATTCTAGCAATTAACAATTGGAGTTACAGTATCATCAAAAATATGAACCATCTGGGAAGAAATTTAACAATGCATGTAATAATGTAACACCAAAAATTAAAACAACTGCTGGTAAAAATTAAATAAGTCGTAATTAAATGTAGAAATATAATATGCTCATGGATTACAACATTTAATATTGCTATGTAGTCACTTCTTCCCATTTTTTTCCTACAGATTCAACACAATTTCATTCAAAATTCCTGAAAAATTTTTGGAACAATTGACATTTATAATTTTGATGTGGCGATGCAAAAACCTAGCATAGCCAAAACAATTTTGAAGTAGAACAAAATTGTAGGACTCGAACTACTTGGCCTCAAAACTTACTACAAAGCTACATTAATCAAAACAGCATTATATTGATATAAGGATAGCTGTACACATAAATGCATCAGAGAAGAGTTCAGAAATTGACACATATGATGAAATATTTTTAATAAATTTGACTAGATAATTCAATTCAGTCATTTCAACAAATTGTGCTGATATAATTTTATGTTCATATGCAGAAAACAATAACTCATTTCCCCTCACCAATAATTCAATTCAAATGGACCCTAGACTTCAATGTGAGAGCTAGAATTATAAGACTTCTGGTGGATTGCAGGCGGGGTTATAGAAAATTATTAGGCATGAATTTCTTAGTAAGCATAAGAAACCTAAATCATAAAAGAAAAAACTGATAAATTGGAGTTTATCAAAATTAAAAATTTTTATGTTTCAAAATATATTGTTATGAAAACAGAAAATCAAGCTACATAGTGAGAGAAAATATTTGCAAAAGATATATGTGCCTTGTATCGAGAATATGCAATGAACACTTAAAATTAAATATTAAGGAGACAATCTGGTGAATATTGGGCAAAAGATTTGAACCAATAATTCACAAAAGTGAGTATATGAATGGCAAATGGAACATAATAAATATTCTCAATATTGGTAGTCATCAGAGGAATGCAAATAATCATAGAGAGATACCATTACACAAACACTAGAATGGGTAAAATTTAAAAGCCTAACAATTCTAATTGTTGGCAAGGATGTAGAGCAAGTGGAGTCCTCATACATACATTGCTCTTGAGAATGTGAGAAGGTAAAGACACTTATGAAACATTTTTGCTATTTCCTAATAATTAATTATGTACTTACCATGTGTCCCAGCAATCCTACTTCTAGGTATATACCTAAAAGAAATAAAAATATATATCCTCATAAAGAGTTGTATGAGGATGTACATAGCAGCTTTATTTGTATTTTTCCAAAACTTGGAAACAACTCAATTATTCATCAACTGAAGAATAGATTAATAAATTGCAGTTTTCTCATATGATAGAATACAACTCAGCAATACAAATGAATGAATTGTTTACTGATTTACTCAACAAGTCAGACACCAAATGTTTCCTACAATATGATTCCATTTATATAACATCATAATAAATGTAAAACACAGGAACAAGATCAGTAGTTACCTAAGGCTAAGATTCAAGAGAAGAAACTGCAGAGGAGCACAAGAAAAACTTTTTGGAGAAACGTTCTACTATCATCCTTGTGCTGGAAGTTACACAAATGTATACATTTGTTAACCTCATTAAATAGTACACTTAAATTTAGTAAATTATATTGTTTGTAAGTTACATTTCAATTTTCAAAGTAGGGAAATATAAATAAGAAAAAAAATGAGATCAGGGTAAACTTAAGAAAGTGACATGAAGACAAAAGTGAGATTAGTATGCGGTTATATAGTATATATTTGCTGATATACTGTAAATTTTTCTTAATATTCTAACTCGCAGTAAGAGATGACATGACCTATTACAATTTGTGACATTTGTTTAAGAAAAAGAAATAAAATCTTATTACCCAGGTGGAGTAAAAGTATTCTTCATAATGAATCAATGGAGAAACTTTTCATATAGTGTGGCAGATTGTGATATTTTGCAAATATTTTTAGTCCTCTCTGAGGTAAGAGAGGACTCTCTGCCCCATCGCTATCAAGCTAGCATGTGTACCTTAAAATGTTCTTTCTGAAAAAACCTAAACAATCAACTTGTTATTAGTAGCCATATTGATCCCACAGACTTGCTTTGCCAAATGAAATTGAGCAGAAGTGATGTGTGTGAGCTATCACGCTCAACGAGTGATTCACCCTAACATTCTGTGACTCCTTTCAAAACACTGTCAAGGATTCAGTTAGGGGCTGTTTGTTCAGGTAGGGTTTCAGTGTATGACAATGTAAAGCACAGTCAAAGCAACTTAATGATGGAAACATAATGTGAGAAACGAGCAATTGTACTTTAAGAAACTAAGATGTTGGGTCATTTGTTTATGAAGGATAACTAAGCTTATTTAGACTTACAGTAGCTATATGAACTAGATTTTTTTAAATTTCCATTTTTATTTGATAAAATTTAAGGTCTGAGAAATAATTTCAAAGTCCAAAGTTAAGTTTGCATAGCAGAGCATGAGACAGATTGTTTTAAAAGACAAGTATTTTTAAAAAGTCCTTTTGGCAACCTTTTTGGTATTTGCTTAGTACAATTTTAATATGTTTTTAAAAATAATCAAAGGTTACATGAATGAAAGACTGCAAATTCTAACTACAGTTGTTATTAAGTTTACTGAAAGGCAGACCATAAGTGCCAGTCGGAATAGCCTATTTTATTATCTTGGTATCAGGAGAATGATAAACATAGAAAACATTAAATTTGTATATTTTATAAAATATATTACTTTGAAAGGATTTCATGTCTAGTTTAATCTATTGATAGACTAAAACCCTCTCAAATGAACTAATCTGGCCAAGGAGGTGAATAGCAGCTCTTGGATGACAACCTGAGTATCCTGACCTCCAGTCTAGCACTTTCAACCAACTCATCTTTGTTATATTGGACAGTAAAGATTGAAAAGCCACTTTAATATCATGCGATGGATTGGCAAAAAGATTTCAACTTCATAGGCAATGCTTAGTTTTCATGTATTGAAAAATCAACAAATCAAAAATATATATTAAATACTTAGCATGTGAGATAGGCAAATTAATTCCCACTCCTTCACATCCCAAAGATGTCTGCATCCTAATTTCCAGAACCAGTGAATATACTGCCTTACATGGCAAAGGAGACTTAGTAGATGTGATTAACTTAAGGATTTTGAGTTGGCCAGAATGTCCTGAATTGTCTGGATGGGCCCAATGTAATTACAAGGGTCCTTACAAATAGCAGAGAAACGGAGGGGTGTCAGAGTCAGAGAAGATGTGATGATGGATGTAGGACTAGGAGAGATGCAACTGTTGGTTTTGAAGATGGAAGGGGCCATGAGCCAACAAGTGGAGGTGGTCTCCAGATGCTGGGAAAGACAAAAAACTAAACAAAGACAAAAACAATAAAAACAGACTATAGCCTCCAGAAGGAATATAGCCATGTCAATACCTTGACATATTTCAGACTTTTAACTAGTAGAGATGTAAAATAACAAACTTCATGTTGTTTTAAGCCATTAAGTTTTTGGTAATTTGTTAGAAAAGCAATAGAAAATTGATTTCCCATGTGCTCAGCATTGATATAAATAAGAAATATCAGAAGAATTAGTGAATTTTATCAAATTTAAGAAGTAGGCACTGATAACACCATTAATGGGATTTAGTGTAATATTCTAGTAAGAGGAGGAAAATAATTTTAAATGATGATTTGAGTTTGTTATGATCACCTAGAAAAATATAAAGTTGAAAGATGAACAGAGAACATTATAATACAAAAATTGCCTAGGCCATATTAAGAATCGAGAGAGAGCTATGTAAGGCCTGTTACAGAAATCCAGAAACTTGCAATTTAGCTACAATTAAAACAGATTATATAGGACTTGGATAGTTGTATAACAAAAGTGTGTGTGTGTGCGTGCGTGTGTGTGTATGAGATTACATATGTAATTGTTTTATGCCATTTATTGAAATATCATCATTTTATAGATCATGTTTCAGAATAGTTAGGCATAAAAAGCATAAAGAAGTTGTGTGGATCCTACTTTTAACTTTGTGGATGAACAACATTGAGAATTTTCTTAAACTCTCTTCATCTCAGTATTCTCAAGACGAATTGTGAAAAATGACACGCTATTATACTAAAGAGTTGAGAAAAGTAGTAAAACACCTGGCATGGTGTCTGACACATAAGAGCACTTAATAAATGCCAGGTTTCTTTTCTCTGTGTGCCCCTTACCCCCATGTTAAAAACGCCAGCATACCTAATATTTACAATTACAATTATGTTTTAATTATTTTGAAAATTTCCCCACAAAATAGCTCCATCATTTGCTGAAAACAATTCTTTATTGTAAGGCATAACCCTAGTTTCTATACATGCCAATCATTGCAATTGACAATTATTTTTAATTTATTTTTTATTTCAAAATATTAAGGGAGTACGAGTGTTTTTCTTACATGGATGAATTGTATAATGCTGAAGTCAAAACATCAGAGATCCTATAAAATCAATTCTTATTCAAGAGAATAATAATTGCCAACTTCTATCTTTTAAATGAAAGTTATGCAGTGATATCACAACTAACCCTGAGAAAGAAATTAATTAATGAATAAGGAAAATAATTTGGGTCTAAGTGTGTATCAGATTAAGTGATGACTAATCAAGGTAACATAGGCAAAGTCTTTTAGAAATGCTATGAAAAAGCAAAGTATAATTATTCTAATTGAGAAATTACAGTTGTTCAGTAGAGAAGTCCACAATAAGCATTTTATCTCAGCACTTAAAATGTGGATATTATGTTGATTATTTCTGATATTAAAATAAGTGTAATAAGGAAAAACTCAATTTTTAATGTTTGACAATTGACACCTTTGGTCTCACACGTCCTCTGTTGCCTTTTACCTCGTATCTGGGCAACTGTCGGGAAAGTCGGCACTACCTTCTAGGCAAATAAAAGTCAGTCACCCGCTTCCATCTCTCCCCAGACAGAATTTGAGCTCTTCTCTATGGAGAGCTTTTTGCTGCTTGTTTTCTAAGTAATAACCTTTTTTTCATATGTACTGGTGCCTATGTGTCAATTTTGATGACATCTGTATTAATTCTTGGTCCAGAAGCTGCCCAGAACCCCCAAATAAAATAGTAAGGCAAACAACATGACAGTTGGGAAACTGAATTATAATGTATTCATCTTCCTTGACCATTCATTTTTTTTCCTTGCCCTGAAAAGCTTCAGAGTGGTGTCCCTACTCAATAATCATTTTGGCCACTTAAAAAAAAAGTACTAGATCATCATATGCATATATTTTCATGTCACTAAGGAGCAACAAACAGTTACTAAAGAAAAATATTTGTTCCCTTTGTACATGCTATGTAACATAGTACAGGCACAGTATGGAGATATTGCAGGTTTGGTTCCAGACCACTGCAATAAAGGGAATATTGCAATAAAGTGAGTCTCAAAAGGTTTTTGGTTTCCCAGTGCATATAAAAGTATGTTTATAATATACTATAGTCTATTAAGTATGCAATAGCATTATGTGTTAAAAAAATGTACATACCTTAATTAAAATACTTCATTACTAAAAAATACTAATGATCATATGACCGTTCAGTGAGTCATAATCTTTTTGCTGGTGGAAGGTCTTGTCTCAATGTTGATGGCTGATGACTGATTAAGGTGGTGGGTCCTGAAGTTTGGGGTGGCTGTGGCAGTTTCTTAAAACAAGACAATGAAGTTTGCCACATCAATCAACTCTTCCATTGATGAAAAATTTCTCTATAGCATTTGATGCTGTTGGACAGCATTTTACCCACAGTAGAACTTTTCAAAATTGGAGTCAATCTTCTCAAATTCTGTTGCTGCTTTATCAACAAAGTTTATGTAATATTCTAAATCTTTTGTTGTCATTTCAACAATGTTCATAGCATCTTTAAGAGGAGTAGATTCCATCTCAAAAAACTACTTTCTTTGTTCACCCATAAGAAACAACTTACCTATTCAAGTTTTATCATGAGATTACAGCAATTCACATTGTCAGGTTCCACTTCTAATTCTAGTTCTGTTGCTACTTCCACCACATCTGCAGATACTTCCTCCACTCAAGTCTTGAAATCTTCAAAGCCATCCGTGATCATTAGAATCAACTTCTTTTAAACTCCCATTAATGTTGATATTTTCGTCCCACCTGGTAAATCACAAATGTTCCTAATGGCATCTAGAATGATGAATATTTTCCAGAAGATTTTCAGTTTATTTTGCCCAGATCTATCAGAGAAATCACTATCTATGGCCGCCATAACCTTACAAAATGTGTTTCTTAAATAATAAGATTTAAAAATCAAAAATACTTCTTGATTCATGGGCTACAGAATGAATGCTGTATTAACAGGCATGAAAACAACATTAATCTCCTTGTACCTCTCCATTAGAGTTCTTGGATGAGCAGGTGCATTGTCAATGATCGATAATATTTCGAAAGGAATCTCTTTTTTTTCCTGAGTAGTAGGTCTCAAGAGCGGGCTTAAAATATTCAGTAAACAATGTTGTAAAGAGATGTGCTGTCATCAAGGCTTTGTTGTTGTATTTCCAGAGCATAGGCACGGTAGATTTAGCATAATTATTAAGGACCCTAGGATTTTCAGAATGGTAAACAAGCACTGGCTTCAACTTAAAGTCATTGGCTTCATTAGCCCCTAACAAGAGAGTTAGGCTGTCCTTTGAAGCTTTAAAGCAAGAAATTGATTTCTCCTCTTTAGCTATGAAAGTTCTAGATGGCATCTTCTTCCAATAAAAGACTGTTTCATCTACATTGAAAAATCTGTTGTTTAGTATACCCACCTTCATCATCAATGATCTTAGCTAGTTCTTCTGGATAGCTTGGTATAGCTCCTATATCAGCACTTGCTGGTTTACCTTGTACTTTTATGTTATGAAGTTGGCCTTTTTCCTTCAAACTCATGAACCGACCTCTGCTAGCTTCCAGCTTTTCTTCTACAATTCCCTCATGTCTTTCAGCCTATACAGAATTGAAGAGAATTGGGGTCTTGCTCTGCATTAGAGCTCATAGGAAGTTGTGGCTGCTTTGATCTTCTATCCAGACCACTAAAACTTTCTCTATATCAGTAATAAGGCTGCTTCACTTTCTTATCATTCATGTGTTCACTGGAGTAGCAGTTTTAACTTTCTTTAAAAACTTTCCCTTTGTATTCACAACTTGGCTAACTATTTGGTACAAGAGGCCTAGTTTATGGCCTATCTTGGCTTTCAACATGCCTTCCTCACTAAGCTTATTCATTTTTAGCTTTTGGTTCAAAATGAGATATGTGTGATTCCTACTTTCAATTAATATTTAGAGGACATTGAAGGGTTATTTTTTGTTTTTAAGAGATGGGGTCTTGCTAAGTTTCCCAGGCTGAATGGGAAGTCCTGGGCTCAAGTGATCCTTCCTACCTCAGCCTCCAAAGTAGTGGGGACTACAGACTTGCCACCCCACCTGACTCATTGTAGGGTTATTAATTGGCATCATTTCAATATTGTTGTGTCTCAGGAAATAGGGAGGCCTAAGGAGAGGGAGAGAGATCAAGGAACGGCTGGTCAGTGGAGGAGTCAGCACACACAACATTTATTAAGTTTACTGTCTTATATGGGCCCGATTCATGGCATCCCAAAACAATTAAAATAGTAACATCAAAAATCACTGATCACAGATCACCATAACAGATACAATAATAATATAAAAAGTTTGATGTATTGAAAGAATTGCCAAAACGTGACAGAGACACGAAGTGAGCACATGCTGTTGGAAAAATGATGCTAATAGCCTTTCTCGATGTAGGGTTGCCTCAAACTTTCAATTTGTAAAAATACACAATATCTATATAGCACAATAAAGTGAAGTGCCATAAAGAAGGTATGCCTGCATTTCATAAACCAGTCTTCTCATTTATCTACTCAGGGAAGAGACTTGTTCCAATATATACAAAATGCAAAAAAACTAAACACTTTATCTTTGTTGTTTCTATCATCTTGAAGGCAAATCTGTGGATATGTTTATGTACTGAACTAAAACTATCCCTGCGGTTTAGCCAGAGACATATGGAAGCCAGATTGTACCTGTCAAAAGTCACTATTGAGAAAGCATTGGTGTGGGAGAATGTATTAATGTTCTTGATTGTTAATGTTTGCTTTGTGACCTTCCCATTAGCTGATATGTGTGCCTTTACTTACTGATACATTCATCCATCTCTCTAATGGCTCTGCCTCTGTAGCTGCTGTTAACACCAGTTATTCATCATTGCAAGCAGAGTATGTTCTACTTCTGACATAGCCTTCATTTTAGCTGAATATGGTATGGAAAAATTATACATTCAGGCAAATTTCCCATTTTTCATATTCTACATGGTTTAATACTACTGCAAATTTGAAATTCAGAAACATGGGGACTTCTTTCCCTTTGGAGTCTGAGGTAAGGATCTTTTCTAAGCTAAAATATAAAGTGATATTGAAAATAAATTTACCTTGAGTGACAGATTATTTAATGTTGAAATAAATTACTATATACATTGAATCAATAATTGCTACACTTTGATAGTATTAGAAATTAAATATAAAATCAATAATATATAAATAAAACAGTCTTATTAGGGAAATATAATCTCATGGTTATTCTTTTATCTACACTATTCTTCTGATTCTTTCCATTTATTCCATATATTTTTACTTTTTTAGAATGAGCTATCTTTGTACATTCTTTTTCTCACCCTTGTGTATATTTTCATGTTATTTCTTATGCTGAGGGCCATACTACATGTTTAATTAAACTTTTCATTCAATTTCTTAATTATTTCTCTGTGATACCTATTTTCAACAAGTCTAAGATGACTAATCTGAGATGACTCAAAGTATGTATATTTAATCTCACTAAAACACAAACAACTGATTGATTTCGGGAAAAACTCCTTTTTGGAGTATATTAAAAGAAGGATTGTGTAAAATCATATTAAAAGAGGGATAAAATTTTAAGAAAATGATTACAGTGGTGAAATTGTAAGCCAGAAGATAATTATAAAAAACAAAAGAGTTTGCAGGTTCTTTATTTTCAGATTCAAGTAATATATGTTTATTTTAATGGCCTGATTAATATTCAAAGTGTGTAAGAATGATGAAAGAAGTGTGTAGTTTGCATTCCTAACATTTAATTATTCATCTGTTTATGTCCTGCCACAGCCAATCTGATCTGGATTTGAGGAATACTGAGAATTCTGCATCAAGGAACAACTGAAATTTAGGTAGGAATCTAGATATGGGTGGGCCGGTGGCATAGTTTAATATAATGCTTGCCAGTGTTTACTGTGAGGGAATCTAGTCTGTCCATAAAACATGGGAGCAGAACATTCTAGGTCTAAGTGACACGAGAATTCAGGTGGATGTCATTGTATTGGTTCTGGGTCATTAACTTGTTTAGAGCAAGACATTATTGCATTGGGTTGATGTAGAGATAGTCCAAAACCTTGGGCCTACTCTCCAGAAAGCAGATGACAAAGTGAACCGGACTTCAGCAAACCTACGACCTGTCTTCAGGAGCAGGACATGTATAAAGGAAAGGGTTTACTTGTAGCATGGCCTGGGTTAAGGAAAGGAAGAGGCCTAAAGGAGCATATGTCAAGGGTCCATCTTATATCTGTTGGAAATCTGACCAAATCTAGATTCTCTCAAATAGTAGTCCTGCCTGCCCTGGTCCCTAGGGGCTGAGTCTATAGATTGAAGACTTCATTTCACCAACAGGTGCAAACAGCCTATATTTCAAAGCCATCTGTGTTTTTTTCTTAAGTGATTAAGGCCAAAAGTAACTAATATTTAGTTAATAGTTTAAGCTAAGGTTTAGGTTAGTCACCATATTTATCAATGTATTAACTAATATTTTTATATGCTGCACCATGTATAATACATCCGTAAATTCAAAAAAACAATACAGCAAATTACTGTTGCTCAATCAATTTTTTTCATTACTGCCAACCCTAAAGAGACATTTTAGATTTTTTCATAACCATCCCCCCGTCAAGAGCCTTTTTAGATTTTTTTTTCCTAAACGCTGTCACCTTCCATTAAATTGTAATACCACACATATACTGTATATCTATTTATGGTCCTACAGAGAGCCACAAATCATTGTAATATCTAGAATTTTTTCACCCCCAAAGAACTAATTTTCACCCCCTTGTGGACAATATCATCCCATTAATAATGCATGTAATAATTTAAAATGATTAAAAACCTAGTTCATTTCACTGTTTTAATTTTTCAATTTGGTAATTTATATATATCATTCTTTGTTTAGCATCAGCAAAAATCATTTGGAAATATACCCAGTACTGCAAAAATGAAAAGTTAGTGAATTTTCTTGTTTCTTTCTTTTTTTCCAAGATCTGCTGAGATTCTTAGATAAATATTAATTAGACTAATATTCTGACTTTCCAAGTTTTACCTCTGTAATTTTCCCCTCCCTATGTCATTAATCACCTCTGATTCATTCCAGCAAAGGGACATGTTGACAAAGCTCCTATCTTAAAGTGTTTTCCATTGAACCAAACTTCAGCTTTGGCTACCGGCCCATTTCTTTTCCCTCCTTTAGAGAAACCTCATTGAGAAACATTTTATTATTTATTATTCTCATTTTCTCCCAAATTCACTCTAATGTCAACTTCAGCATATTCCTCTACAAAACAGGTCTTGCCGAGACATAGATTGCACTTACACTGACAAAGTCAGTGGCCAATCCTCAGTTCAAATCTTATATGACTTATTTTCTCCTACTTACGGGCTACTCATTCTAATTCTCCGTTGTTGGATTTTGACCTCTAAATAAAAGACCCTAGAGATAACTCTTTGATTATATTATGTTCCCTGTAAACACCCCTGACGAGCTCATTAAATCTTCTCTACATCTCTTCATTGCTGTAAATGAAACTTCCAATTTGCCAGTTTCTCAGTTCAAAAAATTTGCAGTTACAGTTGTGACTATCACTGCATTAACACATACAGGATAATTATCAGTTTGGTATTGTGTGGACACAGCCAGACTTAGGGGTAGATTTCACAGGATTGTAGTCGTTTCTGATTTCAAAATAAATACTTAAGTATAAACTTAAACTTTTATGCCTAGGTGTTGACTATCTTTGAAAACAATTTATTAACGGGTTTATATTTGGATAATATGAACAAGTAAAAGAAGTGGAAAATATGGTCGTAAAACACAGGCAGAGCCCAGGGAGCTACACAAATTATCTTTGTATCTCTACATATGTAGATACTTATATTGAAAAAAGACCAAGAGATAATATTTGAAACAGTTGTAACCAATAATGTTTCTACCCAAAAATATTTTTTAAAATCCTAACAGAAGAGTAAATACAAATAATTTATAAGTATATGAATACAGCCTTTACCTCTTTAGCAACCAGGAAGATGCAAATTAAAAGCACAATAATATACCATTTTACACACACTGGATTGGCAAAAAATTAACATTAAATATTTGGTACTGATGAAGATAAGGTTTAGCAAAAACTCAAAAATATTGCTGAGGAGATAAAGACAATTGGCCCTAGTTAGGTCACATGTCCTTTCTGGATTAATTGTATCTTGTCTCTTTTGTTGTAACTATGTGGATATTTAGAGGAGTAGAAGCAAAACTTAAAGAGTGTGGTGCATGCAGACAAAAAAAGTAATTATTACAATTTTATCATAAACTTCTTTTAATACCATATCATCATTCAAATATTTGGTGTTGTAAAAACAGATATTTTATATTTTAATTTACTCTTAAATAAATTTTATTTGATTCTCATACAAGATGTCAATTTCAATGTTGTTCACTGAGATGTATAATTTTTTACAAATAAAATGGCAAAATAAGATTTCATTTTTTATGGTTTATCGGTAATTAAGCTATTTACTTTCATGCATAAGGCAAGTACTGGAGCTAGGTATCTAAGTATCACATTAAAAAATAAATCATTTTGCAAATGTAGAATGATCTCTGAGATACATTTGTTCTATAAATGAAATCTTTGCCAATCCTATGAATGAGTTCCCAATCATTGTTAAGAAATGATACCTTGAACACTTTACAAATTTAAATTGCAAATCACATTTAAATATGTATCTACAAATCTGAAATTATGCATTTTCAATTTGGTAATTGAGATTTTCAATTTGGTATTTTGAGATTCAATCTGACATTTCATATTTTGGCAAATAAATTGAATGAATGATAGAAATACTGCAATTGCCCTAGTAAGACTCTCAAAATGTAATGTGTATAAAAAACTTTAAACATGAACTTATTAACAGAAATTATAATTCTCAGTTTGGGGATTTACATTAAAAAACACACAAAGACTTATTGCCTGTGTGTGACTGTGGTTTAGCTCCCAGTATTAGCGGGTACATGTGGTGTTTGTTTTTCCACTCCTGAGATACTTCACTTAGGATGACAGTCTCCAGTTCTATACAAGTTGCTGCAAAAGACATTATTTCATTCCTTTTTACAGCTGAGTAGTACTTTAAAATTATTTATAAAAACAAAGCACGCTTGAAAGCATTGCAGTGTATTGGTTAAGGCATCAACTTTGGAGCCAATGAAATGAATTGAAACTTTGGTTCCACCACTCACTAACTGTATGACCATGGCTGTTTACTTAGCTTCATAGCTCAGTGTCCACAAATCTAAAATGTGGATAGTAACAGTACCTCCCTCATAGAGGCTTTTTAAGAATTAAATTCATTAATTAAATATAAAGTACTTAGAACAGTGCCTAATACATAAGTGCCATGAAAGTGTGTTCTATTATTATTATTGAGCAGTTAAACAACAACCTGGTCAATTCTTTTGAGCAAACTATATTTTCCTCTCATTTTTCTCCTTATAACATTCCAGAATAGGAACCAAAGTTATAAAGAAATCAAATGACTTTCTTAAGGAACCCCAGCTAGTTGGGAACAGAGCTGTAGTAAGAACGAGGGACTCCATTAAACGTTATATGCCAATGGTCCATACTCAAGAAGTCAATCCTACCAAAGATTAGCAAAGGCACTAAGTTCAATTATAATTATAATTATAAATTTTTCATTGGGTGCATGCATACTCTTGGCAATGCACCTACCTTTGTCTCTCTTTTACCCTTTATTTACTGTTTTTAATCCCCATAACAATACTGCAAGATAGGAATTATCAACTCAACTTGAGGAATAGGAAAGATATAAAGACGTTAAGTTATTTACCCAAGTTTATCCAACTAATAAATGGGTGAACAGGGATTCAAACCAAGGACTATATTTCCCCAAAATCTCATTTTTCCCCCACTATAACACTTCTATTGTGACTTTTGTAAAAGGTAGTCTTAAGGAGAATGTAAAATAACTTCACAGTGCTCTTTTGATATTTTAATATCTATTGTGACTTCCCCACCCAAACTTAATATGTTTCTTAAGATAATTTGATATTTTGCTTTGCTTTAGTCTATATATTGCTAGGTCAAGAACTAGTCTATGTGATATTCAAGACTGTACTCCCAACTTCATAGATTCCTGTCAATTAACACTTTCCAGGAACATTCTGATCATCTGAAAGGGCTATTGCCTGTGCAATGTACTGCAAAATCATTGAATAAAGTCTTTTAAAATATAGAATATAATTTAAGTGTTTGCTAGGTGGATGGTATGGTGGAACAGGACTGTTTAATAGGTTGGGTTGTTTCTCATTCGTGCTGGTTTATAAATTTTGCTTGTATACCTGTTTTAACCATCCGTGCATGCTTAATGGCTCTTTCTCTCAAATCTACCTGAAGGTTAACCTAATGTCTGTATTAGGTCAATAGATTCTATAACAGGAATCTATGCAGATGGGCTATTAAATGATATCAAAACTACTCAAGCAAGTGATAGTGGTCATTTATTTTTACCTTAATTCCCTTAGACTATGGGGAAGATCTTGAAAGAGTATATAAAAATGTTAATAGAGAGAAGGTTGAAATCAAGAAGCTATTGCATTTGTTCATCTTTTTTTTCCCTAGGTGAGATAGGAATATAGCTAATTATATTAAAAGTATATAAAATATTTGACCATTAAGCTTTTCTCCTGGTATAATAAAACTTTTAAAAAAGCAGAATTCATCCGCTGCTCTATTTGTCTTTAATTCAGACTACAAATTTATTGAGGGATATATATATATACACATATAAAATCACCTAACTAGGCATCATAAGTTAGTACAATAAGAAAAAAGTTACAATCCTTGTCTACAAAAGTCTAACAATCGGGTGAATTGGCAAATAGACATTAAGCACAAGAAAGTATAATTTTATAGAGGTACATTTATTAATACACTTGAAAGGCATATCAAAGAACTGTTATATTTAGGCATTGTGCTGTACAAATAGACAGAAATGGGTAGGACAAAACATCCACACATAGTATAAAAAAATGTACACAAAACAAAAATAAGTATTCTAACAGTGCTAGGCATCTGGTATTATAGGAAAAGATCAGAAAGGTCTGGAAATCAACCTGGTGGGATAGGAGGGGGAATGGAAGATCAAACAAAGCCTTCTCATTACCTACATGATAAGTTCCGTGCTAACTGACCTGGCATTCAAGGCTCTCCATGAACCGGACTGTGCTTACCTTTCCACTTTAGCTTTTGTCAATCACCTGCCTCACCCCTCATATGTATTATACACACAGAAAAAAGAATTCACCTGAGGTTCAATAACCTACCCCCAATCTTCATACCCTACCCTGCACACGCACTGTTTCCACCACCTTCTTGCATTGCTCCTGCAACCCTCTTTTCCTTGACAGCTTCTCCTCCCACATGTTATCTCCGAACTGAGTCTCCATTTTGCGTCACCTTATTTTAGATTTCCTCAACCTTGCTTAGCTCTCCATCCAAACTCTAGGTTAGCAGCCATCTGGCTCTTATAAAATCTAATGCACATGTATGATTCTGTCCATGTACTTTGTGTTAAGAGTCTTTGTTATCCATACCACATGGTAAGCTTTTTAGACACAAAGATTACATCTCATTATCTTTTTAATTTCCAGCACCTAGCACAATTTGGGGTTACATAATACATGTATTATGTATTATATACATAATAAAAACTTCAAAAGTGAATTCTCTTTTTGAAAATGACACTTAATTTGAAAACTCCAATAATGAGTAGAAATTAAACAGAAATACAAAGGCAATAAGAACATTCCAGGAAGAAGAAACATAATGTAAGAAATGAAGGGTTGTGAGAAAATATGGTCTGAGGTCATCCTATAATATGATTCAAAAATGAGTCTTATTTCTGGGAATTTTCCTAGTTTATTATTTTATCCTCAGAGGAGACAACATGGTTATCTTGAAAAAGTATATAAAGTGTTTAAGTCTGGGATTATGAAATTTAGAGAGCATGATTTTCCCTGAATGACCCTGAACTATCCTGACAGCTTGAGTCAGTAGAGTGGGAAAGTAAGCTTGTTGGAGAGATGAAGGTAGAAAGAAAAGATAAAGAAAAAGAAACAATAAGGAAAAAACAGAGAATATAAATAAGGAAGAGCTAAACATTATCTAAGTATGTATTCCTTCCTGAGTTTAAATATCTCCCACAAGACCCGATATTTTTTTAGTTGACATATTGTAATTATAAATATTTAGGGGGTAAAATTTGATGTTTCAATACATATATTTGTTGTGTAATGATCAAATCAGGGTAGTTATCATACCCATCAACTCATACATTGATCATTTCTTTGTAGTAAGAACATTCAAAAGTCTGTCTTCTAGCTATTTTGTAATATGCAATATTTTACTGTTAAGCAGAGAGTATAATAGTGGTTACCAGAGACTGGGGAGGACAGGAGAGGGGGAAGCGGGGGAAAAGGTTGGTCAATGAGTACAAAACTACAATTAGGAAGAATACATTCTGGTGTTCTATTGCACAGTGTGTGACTACAGTAAAGACTTGAATTTTTAATTGTCTGCTGAACAACATCTTTGCACAGATCCATAAGCATGTCAGTTCATCCTCAAATCTTCTCCTCCAACTGAATTAATGATTTCAGTTGAAAGCATATTTATTTCTTACCTTAGTAAATATTCATTGATTACCTGGATTACATCTTTCACTGTGCCAGGTATTCGGTATTGTCTAGTAAACAAAATAGGCATAATTTCCACACTTGAGGAAATATTTGATCTGGGTAGCCCAGAATCTTATGAACTCTTCTAGACCACATACAATGTCCCTCAAGTCTGTCTCCTCTGTATTTTCACACTTGTAGTGGTTTGAACCCATAGGCTTTTCTCACTTGAACTATAACAGCTTCTTAACAATATTTTCTCTGTCCAGTACTCAATATGCATATTCTACAATATTTTTTATAAACATACTTAATCACATCACTGTCCTGCTTAATAGTCTTTCAAAGTTTCCACTTTGGCTGTCAGATGAAGTAGCATGCCAGACACCTTTATTTTCCCTTCTTCTATCCTAACAAAACACCTATTTTCAAGTTTTTGAACTAAACTTGTATGACTTAGGGGAAGAAAATCCCAAGGTAAGTTTCTGGGCTGAGGCTGATTACCTAAACCAATCATAGTAATCTCTTTTTCTATAGCCACTAATTGTTTTAGGGATAAGGCATGGGAGCTAGTCCTGGCAAATGAGAAACTTTGGTTGCCTTTTGAAGGGTTCTTGGAAAAATCTCCTTACTCCTAGGAAAGATTTATGGGAAGATATGACATATCTTGATATCTGGAACAGCTGCATCCCTTTTGCTACCCCCTTGAGAAAGAAACCACCACAATTGCAGGGCGACCTAAGTCATTTCCTGAAGTTACTATCTCTGTATGCCACCTTGACTCTGGACATTGAACAATTGTTAAGGTCAGGGTTTCTCTTACTTGCATCTTTACACATCCCAGACAAGGCCTTCCATGACCTGTTCCTGCTTCTCAACCTTAACTTTTCCACTCTTTACTTTTGGGATTATCATTTCAACTAAATTGGTTGAAACACCAAGGTGTGCATTTAATTGACCCGGGATCTTGTTAGAATGCAGATTTGGATTCAGTAGTTTTGGGGTAGGGCCTAGGATTCTCCATCTTAGGTTACACCATGCTGCAGATTCATGAATCACACTTTAAGTAAACAGACTAGATTACCTATAAGTACTCTTCTTAAACCATCAGGGCTTAGAAAAGACAAAACCAGCATTGAAGCTGTGTATGTTATGAGACATATTTTTGGATCCCTGTCTTGTAAATCACTTCTTTCTAAAACATTAGTTCCTTTGAAGTCAGTTGAGTTCTCCAATAAAATGAAAGGAATGGGCCATACATTGTTAAAACTGAGAATTGAAATGTATATACATATATATACCCATATATTTTATTTCATTTTTAATGCCATGTTTCCTTATTTGCTCTGAATGTTTCCTCTGAGTTAACTCCAAAAAATCATCTAAATTAGGGATTTGAATATGGTATTTTTAGGAAGAACTCCCTAAGAAGGAGTTCCAGATGAAGTTAAAAGCATTATTAATTAGTGAAAACAAGTTTCCTGCAGTTAAGAAAGTGAATTATCAAGGGTAATTAAAAATAAATACCTACAGTTATTAGCATAAAACTTTGTTTTCTAAATCATTGTTAAAAATTTTTTAGCTTTTACAATTGTTCTCTATTCATTGGTTTCCTGGGTGCTCTTTTACATTGGAGCTGGAAAAGTTTGAAATACTGATAACTGGCGCCTTCAGGATACTGACATTTGAAACATTTAAACCATAGTAAAGGTTTCTCTGTCTTCTATTATGCACTTTTCTCATATATGAGAAAATAAAATTACAGAAAAAAATCAAGAAGATCATACATGACTACTGTTATTCAAATCAAGACATAAGCAATGCAAACAGTGTGAATATTTAATTTTTCATTTCTAGAATAACTATAAAAGGGCAAATTACATAAAATCTACTAAGAATGTTAGTACTTTTCACTGGGGAGAAGAGTTGCAGAGGTCTCCCAACGTATTTATTTTTCTCTTCTTTGTCAGGAAGAACATACATTTAGTTTTTAAAACTTTCTAAACATTTGTTAACTGGGGTTTATTTTTCATAAAGAAATAATTAACCACCCAAATCTAATTTTAGTTATAAAGGAAAACCTTTTTGGGTGAGTGTGGCCATTTCTCCCCCTTCAATTTGAATTCAGTCAAATACTACATGCTTAAGAAAACAGTCATAGGACAAGTCTTTTCATACTTAAATTTCTTCTCCACTTTCCTGCTTACATTATAATAAATTAACCTAAGCAAATTCTCTTTGTAAAGTGACCTTTTTATGAAAAACGTCCAAGGTCCCAACATTGATAGCCATTTGTGAGTTTGAATATTGTTTTTGTTTATTCAACTATGGCAAGATTATTTTAAAATTATCATATGTAATGGGTTATAAGAGATATGAATAATTGCTGGAAGAATTATTAAATTATTCAAGGATTTTCATAAACCATATGAACACTTAAAGTAATAATAATACTAGTAATAATAATAGTACATTTACTGTGTGTCAAGCTATTTTAGTCTTCACATTAGGCTTGGTATTATTGTTTTTTCTCCATACCATTCTACTACATATTACAATAAATTTGCCTGGGCAAATTGTTCTTCTAAAAAGTCTCTTCTTCCTAAAAACATTCAGAGGTCCAGTATTCATAGTTATACATGAGTTTGAATAGTATGCCACCTTGGAACAAGAAAATCTATTACATTTGGTTTGTCAATTATGACTTTTTTCCATTATGTTTCTGTTATGAAATACTGGTTCACAGTTATTATAAAAAGTGAATTCAGGAGATATTAATGACTCCTTTGAAGATTATTAACTTACATAGGGATTTTAATGAATCAGCTTAACAATTAAAATAATTATAATAATAGAAGTAATAATTAAATGATGATAATAATAGGGACATTAACTATGTGCTAAGCTAGCAAGCTTGGTGTTATTATTAAACCAGGTCTCTCTCCGTGCTGTTCTATCACACAGCTCTTCTTCTTCTCTATAATACAGTGAGTTTCAGGAAGCCACAACTTTACTTAAAAATGGTTAAAGCTTTAGTTGATCTCTTCAGGCTCAGATGCCTTTTTCTCCCTTTCCTTGCTATACAAAGAAAATTGGGCTCCATTGTGATTTTTATAGCATTTTTGTAAGACTGCTGATTTTCTTGTATTTTAAAAGTACCCAGAGGCTCCATGCTCGATAACAGTAAATTTAAATGTGGGTGTAGTTATTTAGAAATAAATGAGAAAATAAATAAAATATGTAGGATGGATGCAAACAGATATACAGCAGAGCACAACACATTTGATTGTTGACTAGAAAAAATGGGAAATTTTGTCATCTTCAATTTACCTTGCTTCATTCTGACCAAAACTTTCGCAACAAAAATAATGATGTGAGAATGGAGATGTGGTTTGTGGAACAGTTGAGTTTTTTTTTTTTTCTTTTTTTGCATTTTCCCCTGAAGCAGGATATAAGCACAGATGCCATTCAGTTGGAACACTGACTACAAGTTGAACACAAAAGGTCCTGACCTCATTGAAACAGTTATTTATGGTGAGGCAGTGTCTGCAAATAACATCCATTAGGACTAAATGCCTAGTGCATGAGATGGGGAAAAGGCACCTTCACACAAAAATGTAATATCCAGATTAGGCTCCTGCTCCTAACATTATTGAGTTTAGTAAAGAAAAATTCCATTTGCTCTGAGCCCTGAGAACTATACAATGCATTCTCCTATCTCCCAAAATCAGCCCTGAATAGAAAAGATGCAATTCTAGAAGTATAAGGGATGCTAATATTTGAATGGATTTATTTCACATTTTTCTAGACAGGGCATTTTCCTCTCAAATACTTTCATATTCTAAAGCTTTTCTCGATAATAAGTGTATTTTTAATTGCAAATGATCCTGATACAAAATGTTTGAACTTAAAGAATTGAAAAATATATTGAGTAATAAATTTTACTAAATTTTCCAAAATGTTAGTATAAAAGTCAAAGTTCAGGCAGAAGAACATATTCTTCTTACAGAACACCATCAGCTTGTAGAATTTGGTAGTGTTGTCAAGCTGTTTTAACCCTGTAAGCAAAGAAGTCAGTTGAGGAGGAAAGAGCACAGAGCTACCATGTTCTGGGTATAATTTGGGGGCATGTTTCATGCATTTATGATTAAACATTTTAAACATACACATGTTAAAAATTAAAATTTCATTTTGTTGACATGGAAGTTGAAGCTGTTATAAGTAAAATGTCGTGCTCAAGTGTATTTCACTCATGCAAACCTGTGTTTTGAAATCAGTTCTATCTGACGACGCAAAGTTTTAAGAATAGATACATAGATGAGGATATAAATAAATGGATAGAAATTTATTGATCACCTACTATGTCTAAGTAGTGGAGTCCAGTTGTACTGGTAATGGCTGAGGTAGAATTTACAAATAAATTTTAAAATCAATAAATTTATTCAAATATTAGACTCAAGGTACTTACATTCAAGTCAGAGAGATAATAAGTCTTCAGTGCTCTGACTTTAAGAGAGGCTATGCTCAGGCTGATTGCCTTCCTGGATTGTACTCTTGCCTATCAACTTACTTACCAAAACTAACTTCTTGAACCATGGCAAGGGAAAGTTATATCTCTTTCAGGGTCCATTGTTACAATATTTATACCATTATTCTGTACATATCTGTCTAATTACCCCAAAATCTATAAATAGAGACTAGAAGAGCAGGAACTTTAGTGATAATGTTCACCATTGGATTCTTACAGTGGAAAAAACAGATGGTCAGTAGACATTTGCTAAATTAATATGTAAATATAATTTTATGCATTATTCCTTATTATACTTGCTTCTTGTGTGCACATGGTATTGATAAAATAATTTTGTAGAATTCTTAAAGGAGAGGCAGAGGACTATGTCTTGAGTATCTCTATATACCTAAAGTGGTTGCATAGTGGTTTTCATCTAGCAGATTCTTAATATTTTTTTTCCTTTTTTTTTTTTTCCTAATCAGGGAGATTTGCAGAGTGAGTTTAGGTAGGTAGCTTGCTAAATTAGAAAAATAATCAAATAAATAAAAGAGCTTACACATTAGCTTACATATACTCATGTTGTCAACTAACAATATTTCCTGTGGAGTTTAAAACTATATATCATCCAACCTAATATATTTTAAACATAATGAAATGACTGAGTTTTTAAAATTCAGTGGCTAAAGTAGTGGTTTAGTCCACTTTATGCTGCTATAATGGAATACCACAGACTGGGTTATTTTTAGTGAACATAAATGTATTCAACTCATAGTTCTAGAGGCTGGGAAGTCCAACAATATGGGCCAACATCTGGTGAGGGTCTTCCTGGTGCATCAGTTCATGGCCAAAGGTAGAGGACGAGAGCAAGATGGAGCAAGAGAGGACTGAACTAGCTTCTATAACTAAATTCCTCCCTCAGTAATGACATTAATCCATTCATGAACTTTCATGAGCTAATCACCTCTTATTAGGCTCTGCCTCCCAACACTGTTGCACAGGAGATTAAGTTTTCAACATATGAACTTTGGGGGACACAATCAAATCACAGCAAGTAACTAAGATAAAACTAATTTCTCATTCTATGCATTTTTATATACAGTTTTAGTATTTATCATCAATGACATAGTTTTTTATTTCTAAAATATCTGTATAAGGATAGGTGCTTCAGATCCTGGCAAAAAACTAAATGATACTGTTCCTGTATTGAGAGGCATAAATTTTGTTCTTTATATCTAGTGACTCAAAGCCTAATTCTCTATGCTTCTGTTCTCATCTTCTATGCTGAAAAATAGTTGGTTCTTCCACTTTTATGCATAACACCTCTGAATGGGGACCAAGACACTGGTTCAAGTCCCTTCCTTTGGTGATCTATGTATCTATAGGAAATTGTTACATTTTTATATTTCCAGCTCAACAGTATATGAGTATTATTTTACATTGACGTGGTTTTGTGAAATCCTAGCTTATTTATTTTCTTTTCTTTTTTGGTCTCATTTGTTTATAACTGAAAATGTGGCACCAGCTAAGGGTGATATATAAATTTCCAAATGCAGAGTAAAATTGACCTGTAGAGTTATAAGTAACTATTCACATAGTATATAACATGCAATCAATTACAATATGCTGGAGGAGTATTATTAATAATACTTTGGTGTTAGAATCTGTCTTCATTTTTCTCATCACATGAGATCTAGGTTTCTTTTGAAACTTCTGCTTCTATTGCTTTCTGTTCTTTCCTTATCCTCTTGATATGATTCCTAAAAATTTGAATCTCCTCATCTTGATGTGGACAATTGTTGATTGACTCAGCACTGACTTTGATCAGAAAAATGCTGTTAACTTTTGTGACATTTGGAAAACACCTGTAGCCCATGCCATTACCAACTTTGATCTAAATATTTAGTTTTATGATACCAAGTAAAGGCAATATCTAAGAAAATAGTTGTCTTTCAGCAAAAATATAAGGTTTTCAGGGGTTCTAAAGAGAGGAATCATTCAAATAAGAAATACAGTGTTCCCTTACTAGAAATAAAAAATCTTTACCAAAAATAAAATTTAAGTTGTAAGAATCACCTAGCCCCATCATCTTGTGGTTGGGCTAAAACATGGAGCTACTAGAAATAAACAGAGGGAACATCTTTCTAGCACTTTGACATTTAATTCTATTTGAGGCTTGTTAAAGGTCATTCAATTTCTTTGCTTGCATTTTGCTTTCATTATCTTGTAAGCTACTTTGGTGAATTAATTCATTTAATACTGTGAAAATGAAAATTGATTTGTATCAGATCATCTAATTCTATAGATAACTTGTTAATTTCAGAAACATTTCATCCTTATTTGTAATGAGGAAGAGGGAAGATGGAAAAAATTTATGAGAAAGAGTATCTAGGAAATTGAATATTATATTATATTATATTAAAGACACCATTTTTCTGAGTACCTTGTTTTTAAAAAAAGACCATATTTATATATTTTTATAATATCAAATGGAAGAAGGAAATGAGTGTGATAAAAAACTGTTTATTAAAAATGAAAGGAAAGAACTAAAAGTTTAAACACTACTAGAAACATCATACTCAGACCCAAATAAAAATGTCAGGATAGATCTAAAGTATGTGTTGAAGCTGAGAGCAGATATAGCAAATATGAAGAAGGCAAAATTATCTCTACAAAACCTTATAGTCACAAATGCAAACAAAAGAGAAGTGTAAAATTGATAAGAGAATAGAGTGAGCATGATTAGATCAATTCTATTAAAAGCTAAGAAAGACAATAAATGATTCAATAGAAGTAATCTACATCCAGGTTTGTTCAGTAATCCACCGGAGGTCTTTGTCAAAATCTTTTGACAAGCTAATTAAAAGCAGACGGTTATGCAGCATTTGGTGTTTACCTCTGTGAAATGAATCAACTCATACTCAAGTTCCTATATTCATATTTTCTCCACTGCCCTGTCATGGTGACCTTTATGGTGCAATATTATGAATAAACTGCATATTCATAAAGACAGCCTAAGAGTCACAATGAAAATAAAATGTCCCCTGAAAAGATTTTTAGCCAGTGTTTAACTCAGTGAAATAAATGTTCACCAAACATTGAACATATCCAGCACTTTTCATAGAGTATCAGAGGCACACAAATAAAAAGCAAAGTCACTGCCCTCAAGGAACTCATGATATACCAAACATTTAAAAACTATAGTCAGAAATCTTCATTGTTATATTGTTCTTTAAAAAATTTTTGGGTTAATGGGATATTTTTTTCTCAGTATAATTATACCCCTTTTACAATAAAAAAGTCTTATAGCAATATATTTTCACAACCAAAAAACTTCAAAAAGGCTACTGAAATAAGGAAAGGATAAAATAAAAGGTTTATTTTGTTTTGTGGCTGGTTTTAATACATATTTTGGAATAACTTTACAGTTGTTACAGAGGATAAGCTAATGCCTTTAGGCTAATATAATTTATATTTTCCCTAGTGCCTGAAAAATAAGCAAAAACTGGAATGAACTATTCCTTATACCCATACCATCCTTCAGGGTCATTTTTGCTTAATAAACTCCTCCTATCTAAAGATTCAAAGTAGGTCAACTTTTCTCCTTGTAATCCATCCCAGACTCCGGCTTACAACTAGGGCAAGAAGTTTGGCCAGGCCAGCTGTTGCCTCCATACTGCTGGTTTTGAACAATCATATTGCAGGGTTTTGAGTACTTTTGAAAAAATGATTGAATGAACACAGTTTGAATAAAATAGGCAATCATAATCTAACTAATGCTCCTTTAAACAGATACAGGCACATCAAAAACAACTTACTTAAAAAAATCACTGAATATTTTAAATCTAGTTAGAATCATGCAAATGGCATTGCTGTTTAAAGTAGAGTGAAGTTTGTATTCTTGGCTTTGATTCATCAGTATAGATTTAAAAGACAAGCCAAAATAGCATTCCTCCAGCATCAATGTTCTTTTGTTGTGTTTTGTTTTTACTATAATAAACTTCAAGATAGCACTTACTATGCGCCAGTCCCAATTCTAAGGACTTTACAAAGATCGACTCATTGGATTTCCTTAACAGTCCCATCAGACAGATATAGCTACAATCTCCACTTTGCAGATTAGGAAATTGGGGCGTCAGTAGGTGAAGTAACATGTTCAAGTATAATTTAATCAGGGCAAGAATTGAGATTCCAAACCAGGCAGTTTGTTATTTATTCTTAACTCTTAAGTAACCAAATTGAAGCTTTAGATGCAAGCTTTATATTGAGATAGTTTTTGTTTAGATTTATTTTTACTTTAATCAAATAATACATGTACATAGACCTACAAGTTTAATAATAATAACCAACAACCTTCTGTTCACTTCTAAAGATCCCTATTCCTACTGACTCAAAGCAACCACATTTAATATTTTTTCTTATCATTCATCTATATAAATATAAAAATAGAGAAAAACCTGCTTATACTCTTACGTCTTGATTTTAAGTGCATGTTATTTTCCATCTGCTACAAAGAGATGAATCTGTGCTTTTGCACCTCAGACACACTTGCATATATCCACTCCTGTCATCTCACCAATGGTATTTCATCATTTTTTGTTAAATCAGCATTCCTAATGACATCATACTACATAAATCTTATGCCTGGTTAAGCCACAGAGATTACAAAATCATTCCTATACAACTTTTAATTTTCCCTGAAGTTGTTAATTGCCTCATTTCATTCCTTCAGATTTCTAGGTACATACCATTAATTCATTCCCAAGGATCCTGACAAACTATAAATTTCTTTAAAATATATTATATATTAAAACCCACAGTTAATCTGTCAAGTCCCCATCTCTGGAGACCTCTTCTTGAAGTCCTCTGCCTTCTTACACTGATCTGAACTAGATGGCTTATAATCCCAGGAAGTCCTTTCACTATGATTCTGGGCAGCTGCCTCCTTTCTGGTCTGGGTTTGGTCATTGTTCCTTATAAAGATTTTCAACGATTTTCCAGTTTTTGACACCACCCTGCAGCCCAACTTCAAAAGCATCTGATGTCACCAAGATACTCATTATTATTCTAAAAATAAAAATGTTAGCAATTAATGACAGTCTTGATTCTATCTCACACACATATACTCTCATTCCTATAGACATACATTTTAGCTTTCTGTATTCTACCTCTACCAAGTTTAAAAAATATATATATATAATTTATAATATATATATAAATATATATTAAAAATATATAAAAATATATAATTATATAAAATATATATAAAAATATATAATTATATATATTTTAATATATTTATATATATATATATATATATATATTTGTGCTCCAGGGAGGAGGAAACCAGGTGATCCTAGTAGATCTCTGAGTTGAGGAAATGGAGTTAAGTATCCAAGGAGACCCAGTGACTAGAGTTCACAGAAAATGGTAACAGAGGGGAGAGGGTTATACAGAAGAGCAAGATCACCACAAAAATCAATCCTGCTTCTACATACTACCAAGAATCAAACACAAATTGACAATAAAACAATAACACATGCATACATCCACCAATACATGGCCATCCTACCAATGGGATATATATTATATGCATAATAACATCAAAAATATGAAATACAGATATAAGAGCATCAAAAATATAAAATGCAGAGTTAATCTAACAAAAACTATTGTATTGTTTTATTTTGTTTTTATTTCAAAATATTAAGAGGGTAAAAGTATTTTTGTTAAATGGACACCTTGTATAAAGCTAAAGTTAGGGTTTTTGTTGTGCCTGGCAAGACAATAGTGTTCATTGTACTCAATACGTAAATTTTTATCCCACACCTTCCCTCTTACACTCCCCGCTTCTTGGTATCTCATATCCCTTATATTGCTTTGTGCACGTGTGTACCCATAGTTTATCTCCCAATTATTAGTGAGAACATATGGTGTTAGGTTTTCCATTCCTGAGACACTTCACTTAGAAGAATGGTCTCCAGTTCCATCCAAGTTGCTGAAAATGACATTATTTTATTCCCATGAGTAGTACTCCATCATATATATACCACATTTTCTTTATCCACTCATGAACTGATAGGCACCTGGGATGATTCCACATCTTTGCAATTGTGAATTGTGCTGCAATTCAAGTGCAAGTGTCTTTTTGATAAAATGACTTCATTTCCTTTGGATAGATACCCAGCAGTGGGATTGCTGGATCAAATGGTAGGTCTACATTTATTTCTTTGAGAAAACTCCATAGTGCTTTCCATAGAGGTGTACTAATTTGCAGTCCCACCAACAGTGTATGAGCATTCCTTTCTCTCTGCATTGACACCAGCACTTATTGTTTTTGACTTTTTAATAATTGCCATTCTGATGGGGGAAGGTGGTGTCTAATTATAGTTTTAATTTGAATTTCCCTGATGATTAGTGATGTTGAGCATTTTTTCATATGTCTGTTAGCCATTTGTCTATGTTTTATGGAAGAACTTCTATTCTTGTCTTTTCCCCACTTTTTAATGGGGTTGGTTTTTTTGTTGCTGATTTGTTTGTGTTCTTTGTAGAATCTGGATATTAGTCCTTTGTCAGATGTACAGTTTGCAAATATTTTCTCCCATTCTGTAGTTTGCCTGTTCACTCTGTTAATTATTTCCTTTGCTGTGCAGAAGCTTTTTAGTTTAAGCACCATTTATTTATTTCTGTTGCTGCTGTATTTGCCTTTGGGGTCTTAGTCATAAATTCTTTGCCAAGGCTAATGTTTAGAAGAGTTTTTCCTATGTTTTCTTCTAGAATTTTTATAGTTTCATGCCTTATATTTAAGTCTTGTATCCATCTTAAATTAATTTTTGTATATGGTGAGAGATAGGGGTCCTGTTTCATTCTTCTCCATGTGGCTATTCAATTTTCCCAGCAACATTTATTGAAAGGTTTTCCTTTCCCAAATGTATGTTGTTGACTGTTTTGTCTAAAATCAGTTGGTTGTAGCTAACTGGTTTTATTTCAGGGTTCTCTATTCTGTTCCATTGGTCTATGTCTCTGCTTTTATACCAGTACTATGCTGTTTTGGTTACTATAGTCTTATAGCATAATGTGAAGTCAGGTAATGTGATG
This sequence comes from Daubentonia madagascariensis, assembly GCA_023783475.1. NCBI lineage: Eukaryota > Metazoa > Chordata > Mammalia > Primates > Daubentoniidae > Daubentonia > Daubentonia madagascariensis. The sequence goes on along the minus strand of JAKFHU010002080.1, from coordinate 40,853,770 downwards.
CCTCCAGATTTATTCTTTTTATTTAAGATTGCTTTGGCTATTCGACCTCTTTCATGGTTTCAAATGAAGTTTAGGATTATTTTTTCTTAATCTGTGAGAAATGACCTTGGTATTTTAATGGAGATTGTATTGAATCTGTAAATAACATTGGGAAGTATAGACATTTTAATGATGTTAATCCTACCAATCCATGAGAAAGGGACATTTTCCCATTTGTTTGTGTCATTTGCAAATTACTTTCATCAGTGTTTTGTACTTCTCCTTGTATAGATATTTTGCCTCTTTGGATAAGTATATTCCTAGTTATTTTATCAAATGCTTTTTCTGCATCTCTTGAGATGATTGTGCAGTCTTTGTTTTAGTTTCTGTTTATGTGAATCATGTTTATTGATTTGTGTATATTGAACCATCCTTGCATCCCTGGGATGAAACCCACTTGATCATGGTAGATTATCTTTTTGATGTGCTGTTGAATTCCATTTGCTAGTATTTTGTTGAGAATTTTTGCATCTAGGTTCATGATGGATATTGGTCGGTAGTGTAATTTTCTTGTGTCCTTTCCTGATTTTGGTATCAAAGTGACACTGACTTCATTGAGTGAGTTAGGGAGGATTCCCTCCTTCTCAATGTTATGGAATATTTTCTGTAGGATAGGTAGCAGTTCTTCTTTGTAGGTCTGGTTGGATTTAGCTCTGACTCCAACTGGTCCAGGGCTTCATTGTGTTGCGAGATTTTTTTTTATTACTGCTTCAATCTCACTGCTCATATTGGTCTGTTTAAGATTTTTATTTCTTCCTTATTCAGGCTTGGGAGGTTGTGTGGTTCCAAGAATTTATCAATTTCCCCTAGGTTTTCTAGTTTGTGTAGATGTTTTCATAGTATTCACTGATGATATTTACATTTCTTATGGTATCAGTTTAATGTCTCCTTTTTCATTTCTGATCAAGGTTGTTTGAGTCCTTTCTCTTCTATTTCTGCTTAATCTGGCTAGTGGTCTATATATTTTATCTTTTCTAACAACCAACTTTTTGTTTCATTGATCCTTTGTATTATTTTTTTGGTTTCCATTTCATTTACATTCTCTGAGCTGTATTATTTCTTTTCTGCTACTGGCTTTGGGCTTGGTTTGTTCTTCTTTTTGTAGTTTCTTGAGATGTGACATTAGGTTGTTAATTTGTGATCTTTCTGTCTTTTTGATGTAGGCAGTTAAGGCTATGAACTGTCCCCTTAGGACTGCCTTGACTGTATACTATAGATTTTGAAAAACATGTTCCCTTTGTCATTCAGTCCAAGGAATCCTTTCATTTCCATCATAAAAAATTCAAACTAGATCATAGACCTGAAGGTAAAAAATAAAAATATAAAAATTATGGAAGATAACATAAGAGACTTTGCTTAAATAAAAAGTTCTTGGATATGATATTAAAAGCATTATCCATAAAAGGACAAATTGACAAAATGGACTTCATGAAAATCAAAAACTTCAGGTCTTTCAAAGAAACAATTAAGAGAATAAAAAGACAAGCCACTGACTGGCAGAATATATATGCAATCATATTATCTGTTAAAATAAATGTATCTACTATGTATGTACAGATTCACAATATACCTATACATATTTCTATAATTTTCACAGTTATGAGAGATAAATGATAGGTAGATTAATGGATATAGAGAAATAGAGAAAAAGATCTTTCAGAACTCAATAAAAAAGCAAGTAATTCAATAAAAAAAATTGGGAAAAGTTTTGAGCCAACATTTCACCAAAGAAGATATATGGAAGGCAAATAAGCACATTGAAATGGTACTCGACATCTTAGTCATTAAGAAAATGCAAACTAAAATCACGACGGGATACACATATGTTTATATAATGTGTAAAACTTAAAAAGCTCATTATATCTAGTGTCGTCAAAGATGGGGAACAACTTGAGCTCTCATATACTACTGATGGGAATGAAAAGGATGCAACCACTTCAGACAAGAGTTTGTTATTTTCTTAAATTGTTAAACATTCACCTGCCAGATAACTCAGCATTCTATTCCTAGATATCTATTCAAGAGAAAAGAAAGCACATGCCCATACACAAACTCATGCAGCAATGTCCATAGCTGCTTCATTTGTAAAATCCCAAATTTGGAAACAATACAAATATTTAATAAATTTATCCATTGACTATTTGATGATAGTAAATATATAAATTATGGTATATCCATACATCGGAGTACTACTTAGCAATAAAAGGAATGATCTGTAATATAGCAATAACATGAGTGAGTCTCAAAATAATTTTGCTGAATGAATAAACCCAGGTGAAAAAACAGCATACTTATGATTCAATTTATATAAATTTATAACAAATGCAAACTACTCTAGTGACAGAAAGATCAGTGGTTGCCTAAAGATGGACAGGAGGTGTTGGGAACAAGGAGGCACAGGAGAAATGGATTACAAAGTTACATGAGGGATCTTTTGGGTGATGGATAAATTCACTATCTAGATTGTGATGATGATTATTAATTGTATACAGATGTCAAAACATTTCAAATTGTACACACAGTAATAAATAGGCCAATAAAAACTAAGAAAAAAGATTTGTTTTCCTGCTTATTTTTTGGCTTTATAGGTTTATGCCTTTTTCACTTTCTTCATTTTAGTGTTTTCTTTCTTATTCTGGTGGGGAGGTGAAACTGAGTTTAGATAAACATGTATGTATATTCAACCATGTTTTACCAGAGGCAACATGTCTTTTTAATTTCTAGTTTATTTAATTTTAAATTAAATTCCATTAAATAATAAGACCATGTTAAATTTTATTTTGAAAAGTTTTAAAATTACAAAATAGTTAATTTTTAGCAACAGTTCACATACCATAGCCTATCTTTTAATAAAAAGTACTATAGAGCACAATGGAAAATTGATGAATAATTGTTTGCTCAAAGCCTATAAATTACTTTCAACTGTACCTTCAAAACTTGTGAACATGGTAGGAGGTGGGATTGTCAAAGCATATTATAGATTACAAAGCGCTATGCAAATGCAAGGTGACTTTATTACTCAGACAACTGAAGAAAAGTTATGAATCAGAACCAGTTGTCATGGCCAGCTTTAGGGATAACATTCTATATAACCAATAGTAGAAAGATTCCCGGAAACAAAGGTTCAGTTTTATAATTATATCCTTAGAAGATATTTGACAGAAACAGAAAGGGTCCCTGGCTACCACCTGGCCCTAACTTTTCCAGGTGTGTAGGACAATGCTGAAATCCTGTAAGCTGAGATAGTTTGTCTATGGTGTTCAGTCACAGAGAAATTACCAGGTTTCTGTCAGTAGAGCAATAACTACTGACTTCTTGTTCAAATCTTGTTTTACTACACCCAAAACCCCTGTTTTCTAGGCAGTAGAACTTAGTGGTTAAAAACTCTAACTTTGAAGCCAAACCGACCTGAATTTACATCCTGCTCCTACCATTTACCATCTATACTTTTGGACATTAAGGCTTTGTTCACAAGAATTCACTCCTTTTCCATTCAGGTATGTGGTATGATTGTGCTTGCCTCTTTGAAAGTTGGTATTTTGCTGTGACATGCTTTGACCAAGGTAATGTAAACAGAACAATGTGTATCATTTCTGGGAAGAAGCTTTAGGATGTAGTGCATGATTTTGTCATGTTTGTTTCCTTTTGACAAAGTGACAGGGAAAGCTTGTTTCAAAATGGAAACTTGTTCAGCTTGGGTCCCTGAGCAATAACAGTGAGCATCAACTCCTGTAAATTCATTAACATACAGTCTTAGTAGTCAAACCTGCAGTAGTCTAACATGTAGTCCTAGTGAGAAATAAACTTTTGCTTTGTCAAGCCGCTTAAAATTTGTGTGTGTTTATTGCAGCATAACCAGGTTATCCTGAATAATATATTTTGTGTGATCTTGAACAAGTTTCTTAACCTCTTAGCCCCTCAGTTTCTGCATGTGTAATATGGGAGTAATAGCATATTATTCAAGGCTTGTTATGTGAATTAAATGATAACATGCAAAGTTCTAAGAATATGCCAACCACATAGTAATTGCTAGTAGTAACAAATTATTATCTGTACCTTGCTTGAAAGATAAAAAAACCCAATAACCCCCATTTATTTTAAGCTACTGTTTAATGAATACTAACTATTAGCTTGGTGAAATAATGATTATTTTACATAAAATAAAAAAAATAATTCTTATGACAGTATTGTAAAACATTACAAGCATTATAAACACCATTCAGATCTATAGTTTCCATATATGAGGACAGAGAAATATTTGTATGGCTTTGTTATCATCACAAAATGTCCTGTTTATTTCAATTTCTGCAAATGTTTTAATTTGCAAATTTTCATCAGAAGGACTTAATTGAATTTCAAAAGAAGTAGATTATCATTCTCAACACCACTGGAGTTGATTTCTATATTGGTTAGGTTTATTCTGGCTACAGTAACAAATTGACCCAAATCTGTGCAATAGCTAAATGGGACCTGATCAAATTAAAAAGTTTCTGTACAGCCAAGGAAACAATCATTAGAGCGAATAGACAACCTACAGGATGGGAAATGATATTTGCATGCTTTACATCCAATAAAGGGCTGATAACTAGAATCTATAAAGAACTCAAGTAAATCAGCAAGAAAAAAATCAAAAAACTCTATTAAAAAGTGGGCATGAACAGAAACTTTTCAGAAGAAGACAGAATAATGGCCAAAAAACATGTGAAAAAATGCTCAAGATCACTAATCATCAGGAAAATGCAAATCAAAACCACAATGAGGTATCACTTAACTCCAGTAAGAATGGTTTTTATCAAAAAGTCCCAAAACAACAAATGTTGGCACAGATGCAGAGAGAGAGGAACACTCATACACTGCTGGTGGGACTGCAAACTAGTACAACCTCTATGGAAAGTAATATGGAGATACCTCAAAAAACTAAAAGTAGAACTACCATTTGATCCAGCAATCCCACTACTGGGTATTTACCCAAAGGAAAAAAAGACATTGTATAAAAAAGACTCCTGCACTCGAATGTTTGTAGCAGCACAATTCACAATTGCAAAGATGTGGAAACAACCCAAGTGCCCATCAATACATGAGTGGATTAATGAAATGTAGTATATGTGTACCATGGAGTACTACTCAGCCATAAAAAAAATGGTGAGCTAATACCTCTTGTATTAACCTGGATGGAACTGGAAACCATTCTTCTAAGTGAAGTATCACAAGAATGGAAAAACAAACACCACATGTACTCACCATTAAATTGGAACTAATCGATCAACTCTTATGTGCACATATGGAAATAACATTCGTTGGAAATCAAGCAGGTGGGAGGGGGAAGGAGGAGATGGGTAAATTCACACCTAACGGGTACAATGCATGCTAGCTGGGGGATGGGCACACTTATAACTTTGACTCAAATGGTACAAAAGTAATTTATGTAACCAAAATGGTTGTACCCCCATAACGTTATGAAATTTAGAAAAGTTTATTTTTTCCTCCCATAATATTGGGTAGTTTACATATCAATAATGCATCTCTCCTGCTCATTCATGGACCCACGCAGACAGAGACTGTGCCATCTTCAAAAATGTGTTTCCAGGTCACCTTGTAGCTTGTCTCCATTTCAACATTCTGAAGGGAAAAAAAGAAAAGAAAAAGAAAAGGAAAAAAAAATAGAAGAGCCTACATGGAGGGTTTTATGGGCCAGACTTAGAAGTCAAATACATCATTCTGCTCATGCTATGTTAGATACAATTTAGTCATTCAATTACACATGAAGAAAGAGCTAGAGCAGTTTTATTTAACTATATGCCCAGAAAAAGGGGCAAACATAGATTTTTGTGGAGTATGTAGCAGTCTCAGCCTCAGCTTTTTAGATCCTGAATTCTTTTTTGATTAACAGAACTATCCACTCAACTTACCTCCTAATAGAATAATTTTAACATATTTATTTCAGCACTTTTGGCTTGTTAATGTTCTTTCACTTTCATTCATTCTCATTTTGCTTCTCACAACAACCCTCTGAAGGGTAAGACAGGTGTTATTATTATTCTCCACTTAAGTTGAAAAAATTGAAATAAAGGTTGAGAATCCCTGGGTCAAATGGAGCAGAACTACTTAATACGGAAATTAAGTGGCTCTGGTTAAAACGCATAAAGTCCCAAGCCTCCAGAGAGGGCTTAGACAAGACCTAATTTTAATAAGCCATAATTCTAAGGACTTTTTTTTATGTATCGCCTGACTTCATGTTAAACTTAAATTATTATTTTCTAATTTTCTCCTTTAAAAAAGGTTGTATCTGATTGATGTGTTATACATATAAAATAACTTTACTTAAAAAAATGGTATGCATATGTGCAATCTGAAATAGTCTTTTATTACCCTGATCTTCTCCCTAGGTCAACTCATCCTATGTGAATGAAAAAGGGAAGGGAATTAAAATTTAATCAGCACGTGTATATGTATAATGCAATCTGCTGGTTTTCTGCATATATTATCTCACTTAAAGAAAGGTTCAGTACAGCAATATTATCTAAATTTTACACATGTGAACCCTGAAGCTAGAGAAATTAATGCTTCCTGCAAATCATAAAGCCCTACTGAAAATCTGGAAAAATAGTATTTTTCTAAAATAGTGGTGGAAGAGAACTATAGGGACTGTTGTAGAAACTGTGGAGGCAATTTTCCATAATAGAACTGATAGGAGAAAGTTTACATAAATCTATACCAGGAAAAGTGGCCAATATTGCCCCTAGCAGAACTAAATGTTGATGGGTGAAACATTAAAGAAGTTCTGTTGTGTTGATGGCTTGAGAAATCAAATGACAAAATCTTATTTCAACCTAAGTCCATTATTAAAAATAAGCTATAAGACAATGGAAAAGTTAAAGAATTCTTGAGTAACTTGTGTTTTTAAGCATGATTGGCCCCGTCAAGTCCAGCTGGAAGACTCCTGTGCCAAGCAACTCATAAAGCTTGAGTACACAAGCTGACACCCTGGCAAAGGGATGAGTAATTCTTCAGAGAATGGGTGGACAGCTTGTGGATGCAGAATCCCAAATAACAGATCTAAAAATACCTTCCAATTGCTTGCCCTTTATTCACATATGTTTTGAACAAAGCATTACATTTGTAAGAAAAATAAATAATCTGTGCTATTATTGTTCCAGTCACCTTGGGATTCCAGATGAGAACCTGTAGTTTGAAATTCGACTTTAGCATGCCACATAATGGTTGTGTGATGTTGCTCAAGCCATACTCTTTGAGCTTCAGTTTCCTCATATGTTAAACTGAGACAATACCTATATTGCAAGTCAAGAAGACTAGGGATATTATAAAAATATCAGAAACAGTTTCTAGCACATAGTAAATGCTCACTAAATACTTATAGTCATGATTGTTATCCTTGAGATAATGATAATAATGATGATGATGATGGTGATATTTTGTCTCCAAGGCCAACTCTTTAACAACACCAGAATACCTTCCCAGTAGTTATTTGTGTTTTAGGCATAACAATTTTTAATATTAATTTACATTAACTAAAATCTTTATATTTGAAATGATATTTTCAAACACATCATCTCCTTTAATCCCTCAAATAATCCTCTTTGTGAATTAGAGAGAGAAATATATTAATTTTCATTTTAGAAATGAAGGGAGTCAAAACACTGATGTTTCATGGCTGACATGACTTTGATCCAATGCTACTTTTATTTTACCTCAAGATTTCACTGAGAAACATGTTTTAGTATTTAATATGTACACAAATATGGCACTGAGCATAAAACTGATTCACCAAACTTAGTTATGTAATTTTATTAAAAAATGCGGGTCACTATTCTCTGGTTATCCAAAGCCTCATACATGTAGGACACCGCATACATGTGGCAGTATAAATGATTTCCCCAGAATATATTCAATGCTGAAGTGACTTTGCTCTCACATAGGATGACTTAAATAAGGGAACTAATAAGGCTTCTGGATCCTGGAGCCAGGAAGAAGCAGAAGCAAGCTCAGATGTTGCCCTTGCCCTCAGAGAGCAAAGAATATAATCCAAGAGAAAAATTATAAAGTGAACATTTCAAAATATAACAAAATAAGTGCTTTAGTGTAGGTACAAAGCAGTGCTTAGGAAGCTGCATGACTATCGTACTGACATGGTCAGTAGTAGGAAAAGAATAACCAGGTAACAAACAGACACCTTGGGAAATTTAAACATGGTTTGTTGTTTGTTTATTTGTTTGTTTGGATGGTTGGTTAATTCCAAAACACACAAGAGGAGTCAATTTTTCATTTTACATATTCTGGAGATCAGCAATATACTTTAAACACAGAATAACACATAGAGGTATATGGGGGGCTTCTCTGTCAGACACATGATTGCATATGGTGTCCTGGCCCACAACTTGAAAGAACATGGAACTGTAGAACTAGAGCAGGGATCTGTGATAAAGGCATTGCCAGAGTCCTCATGCTAATAGGCTCTCATACCACCGGTGGGGTCTCTCCTGTGGGAGCAAAAGCAGAGAGACAGTGTCCTGGAACATGAAGCCTTAAAAATTCTCAATATTTTGCAGTCAAGTACGAGAAGCAATGTTCATATTTGGAAGTTAACTAATGACTAGGCGAAATTTTAGGGCCAAAGTCAATGATCTGGAGTTTGAGGCAAATAATTCAGTCTGAGAAGGGGGAAATAGAAAGTATTATGCTGGCAAGGACCAGGGCCTAATACTCATGTCTAGACCAGTCACTGGGGATTGATGCATATTCTTCAATTCCAAGCTCCATCATTTAGAAGTGAGCATGGAACACGCTATGCTATTTGGATTACGTCCAAAGAAAAACAAAACTTCTTGAGTTTATAAGTTTTTCATGAATCAAATGCTGGAAGTTGTGGAAGATTAAGGCAGAGAACGGGAACATCATGAAAAAGGCCAGTAGATGAGAGAACACTTTGATTAGATACACAGATAAGTGACTCTAGTTTAGGAAGAACTATAATTTTTCCACATTATCATGAGGCCACTGCTCTTTTTTTCTACTATGAACCTTGTTTTTTTTTTGTATAGGTATATTTCAAAGAGAAGAGCCATTCCTAGGATATGAATTCATTTTCATAAATTATCTAATTCAATCCATATAGTAATCCTATGAGGCTTACCTCATAATAATAACAGCATTATCACTATGCTATGCCATGACTTTTTAACAAATAAAAAATTTGAGATTTAGCTGGATGAAGTGACTGCCAGTAAATGAGGGCACCAAACTGGGTTTTACACTCCAGATGCTTCTAACTCCGTTTCGCATGCTCCCACTCCCCGGTTGCTCTCTTCCCCTCTCTTTCTCTTCGTTATTATTTATTTTTATTTGTCATTATTCTCATTACAAAATAATACATGATAATTTATAGTAAAAAATAAAGTGCATTTTGAAAAAAAGAAATTTGAAACTATGCATAATTGCATCACGTGTATATGATTATTGCCAGTATTTTGATGCTTTCCAACATTTTATCTGAGTGTGGGTATGTGTGTGGGGTGTATGTGTAGGCTCATGAGTACAAAAATGTCATCATAAATGCATATAAATTGGAAAACTGACTTTTTTCAACTATATTTTAAATATTTTCCATATAATGACATATTTTAGTTTTGAGACTATTTTTATAAAAAATAATGTTTTCTCTGGGTAAAATTTCAAATAATGCAGAATGGTAGGCACAATGAAAGCCAAAAATCCTCCGTATCTCCCATCAGAAATAAACACTGTTAACATTTTACTAAATATCCTCTAAATTTCAATATATATATGTACATATGAGTTTCTATGTATGGGATCATGTTCATTATTTTCTGAATCCTGACTTTCTCAACAATATAGTTTGAACATCTTTCTTTGTAATTAGTTAAAGAAAAAAAGAAAGAAAGGAAGGAAAAGAAATCATATGAACTTTCATAATGACGAATGCAGTGAAGTCTTGGGATTTTTTTAATTTCAGAATATTATGGGGGTACAACCTTTGGTTATATATTGCTGATGCACTGCCCAAGTTAGAGCTACAATCGTGGGCATCCCCATACTGTGCACCCTGTATCCATTAGGTGAGAGTTTTTCCATCCCTCCACCACTCTCCCACCTGCCTGACCCCTGAAGAATATTATTTCCATGTGTGACATAAGTGTTGACAAGTTAGTACCAATTTGATGGTGAGTACCAGTGGTGCTTGTTTTTCCATTCTTGTGATACTTCACTTAGAAGAATGGGCTCTAGCTCCATCCATGATAATACCAGATGTGTTAATACACCATTGTTTTTTATTGCTCAGTAGTACTCCATTGCACACGTATACCACATTTTATTAATCCACTCGTGTATTGATGGGCACCTGGGTTGTTTCCACATCTTTGCAATTGTGAATTGTGCTGCTATAAACATTTGCGTGCAGATGTATTTATTATAGACTGTCTTTTCTTCCTTTGGGTAAATACCCAGTAGTGGGATTGCTGGATCAAATGGTAGTTCTACTTTTAGTTCTTTGAGGTATCTCCATATTACTTTCCATACAGGTTGTACTAATTTTCAGTCCTACCAGCAGTGTATGAGTGTTCCTATCTGTCTGCATCCCCGCCAACATTTGTTATTTTGGGACTTTTTGATATAAGCCAATTGCACTGGAGTTAAGTGATATGTCATTGTGGTTTTGATTTGCATTTCCCTGATGATTAGAGAGGTTGAGCAATTTTTTATGTTTGCTGGCCATTATTCTGTCTTCTTTTGAAAAGTTTCTGTTCATGTCCTTTGCCCACTTTTTAATGTGGTTGTTTGATTTTTTCTGTTGATTATCCTAAGTTTGTATAGATACTGGTTATCAGCCCTTTATCAGATGTGTAGCATTCAAATATTTTCTCCCATTCTGTAGGTTGTCTGATCACTCCAGTGATAGTTTCCTTGGCTGTGTAGTAGCTTTTTAATTTGATCAGGTCCCATTTATTTATTTTTGTTGCTACTGTGATTGCTTTGGGGGTCTTCTTCATAAATTCTTTTCCTAGGCCAATGTCTATAAGAATTTTTCCAATGTTTTACTCTGGAATTCTTATTGTTTCACGTCTTAGGGTTAAGTCTGTTATCCATCATGAGGTGATTTTTGTGAGAGGTGACAGGTGTGGATCTAGTATCAGTGTTCTACATGTGGCCATCCAGTTTTCCCAGCACCATTTATTGAATAGGGATTATTTCCCCCCAGTGTATGTTTTTGTCCAATTTGTCAAAGATCAGATGACAGCATGAGGATGGTTTTATATCTGGGTTCTCAGTCCTCATCCATTGGTCTACGTCTCTGTTCTTGTGCCAGTACCGTGCTGTTTGGGTTACTATAGCCTTGTAGTATAGTTTGAAGTCAGTAGATTGATGCCTCCCAATTTGTACTTTTTCTAAAGATTGCTTTGGCTAGACGGGGTCTTCGCCGGTTCCACATGAAGCATAGAATTACATTTTCTAGATCTGCAAAAAGGATGTTGGTTTTTGATAGGGACTGCATTGATTTGCTAAATCACTTTAGGTAGTATAGACATTTTACAATGTTGATTCTACCTATCCAAGGGCATGGTAGGGTTTTCCATCTGTTTACATCCTCTGCAATTTCTTTTCTCAGTGTTTCATAATTCTCTCTATATAGGTCTTTGACCTCCTTAGTTAGATATGTTCCTAAAAATTTAATTTTCTTTGCTGCTATTGTGAAAGGTAATGCATCTCTGATTTGTTTCTCGGTTCAACTGTTACTGGCGTATATGAAGGTTACTGATTTGTGTGAATTGATTTTGCATCCTGAGATATTGCTGAATTCATTTATCAATTCCAGTAGTCTCTTAGTTGAATCTTTGGGGTTTTCTACATATAATATCATATCATCTGTGAAGAGTGAAAATTTGATCTCTTCTGCCCCCATTTGGACACCCCTGATGCCTCTTTCTTGTCTGATTGCTCTGGCAGGGACTTCTAGTCCTATGTTGAATAGAAGTGGAGATAGCGGGCAACCTTGTCTGGTTCCAGTTTTAAAGGGGAATGCTTTCAATTTTTCCCCATTCAGTATGATATTGGCTGTGGGTTTATCATATGTGATTTTAACAATTTTGAGGTATGAGCCATCTATGCCTATATTGCTAAGAGTTTTTATCATAAAAGGGTGCTGAATTTTGTCAAAAGCCTTTTCTGCATCTATTGAAAGGATCATATAGTCTTTGTTCTTGCTTTTATTTATGTGGTGAATTACATTTATAGATTTAAGTATGTTGAGCCATCCCTGCATCTCGGGAATGAAGCCCACCTGACCATGGTTGATTATTTTTTTGATGTACATTTGAATTTGGTTTGCTAGAATTTTATTGAGAATTTTTGCATCTATATTCATAAGGGATATTGGCCTGTAGTTTTCTTTTCTTGTTGTGTCCTTTCCTTGCTTTGGTATCAAGGTGATATTGGCTTCGTAGAATGAATTTGGGAGGATTCCATCCTTCTGGATGTTTTTGAATAATTTCTGCAGTATAGGCACCTGTTCTTCTTTGTAGGTTTGGTAGAATTCAGGTGTGAACCCATCTGGTCCATGACTTTTTTTTGTTGGAAGATTCTTTATTACTGCTTCAATTTCGGTGCTTGATATTGGTCTGTTTAAGAATTCTATTTCTCCTGGTTGAGCCTAGGGAGGTAGTATGTTTCTAAGAATTTGTCCATTTCCTCCACATTTTCGTGTTTTGGGGCATAGAGATTTTTGTAGGATTTGAAGATGATGTTTTGTATTTCCATGATATCAGTTGTGACCTCTCCTTTTTCATTTCTAATTGAGCTTATTAGAGTCCATTCCTTTCTGCTTCTGGCCCACCTGGCAAGGGCCTGTCTATTTTGTCTATCTTTTCAAAGAACCAACTTTTCACTTTATTAATCTTCTGTATTGTTCTTTTGTTCTCAATTTCATTTAATTCTGCTATGGTCTTGGTTATTTCTTTTCTTCTGCTGGGTTTAGGATTGGTTTGCTCTTCCTTTGCTATTTCCTTGAGATGATTCATTAGTTTACTGATTTGTGAACTTTCTGTCTTTTGTATGTGGGCATTTAAGGTGGTAAGTCTTCCTCTCAGGACTGCTTTTGCTGTATCCCACAGATTTTGATAACTTGTGTTCCCATTATCATTCAGTTTGAAGAATCTTTTGATTTCCATCTGAATCTCCTCCTTGACCCAGTAGTCATTCAGCAATAGAATTTTTAATTTCCATGTTTTGCATGAAGATGTAGTTTCTGTTGGAATTGATTTCTAATTTTATTCTGCTGTGTTCTGAAAAAATGGTATGATTTCCATTTTTTTAAAGTTGTTGAGGTCTGTTTTGTGGCCTAGTATGTGATCAATTTTAGAGAAAGTTTAATGAGCTGATGAGAAGAATGTATATTCAGTATTATGTGGGTTGAGTGTTCTATAGATGTTTGTTAGGCCCAAATGTTCTAGAGTCTTATTTAGGTCCACTGTTTCTTTGCTTATTTTCGTTTGGAGGATCTGTCCAGTTCTATTAGTGGGGTGTTGAAGTCCCTGGCTATTATGGCATTGCTATTTATTATGTGGTCTAGATCTAGCACTATTTGCTTTGTGTATCTGGGTGCTCCTTTGTTGGGTGCATAAATATTTAGGATTGTTAAATCCTCTTGTAAGATTTTTCTTTTAACCACTATATAGTGACCATCTTTGTCTTTCTTTACTTTTGTTGCTTTAAAGTTTATAATATCTAATATAAGAATGGCTACCCTAGATTTCTTTTGGTTTCCATTTGCCTGGAAAATTGTATGCCATCCTTTCACTGTGAGTCTGAATGAGTCCTTGTGTGTAAGATGTGTTTCCTGAAGGCAGCAGATACTTGGCTTGTATTCTTTAATCCATTCAGCCAGCTTATATCTCTTCAATGAACAATTCAAGCCATTCACATTTATTAAGAGAATTGATATTAGGAGTGAATTTCTGTTTATCCTGTTGGGTAGACTCTTGTTTTGTTTTACCTCTTGAACCATTGTAAAATCTGGGTTCTGGACTTTTAGCTTTCAGGTAGTTTTACACTGGTGGGTGTCTGCTGTGCTGGTTAGTGTACAATGCAGGTCTAAGGACTTCTTGCAGGGCTGGTCTGGACTTTGCAAATTCTATCAGTGATTGCTTGTCTGGAACTGTCTTTATTCCTCCCTCATATAAGAAGCTTAATAAAGACATCTGCTCGCGAATGTTCATAGCAGCACAATTCACAATTGCAAAGTTGTGGAAACAACCCAGGTGCCCATCAATACACGAGTGGATCAATAAAATGTGGTATATGTATACCATGGAGTATTACTTAGCAATAAGGAACAACAGTGAATTAACACATCTGGTATTATCCTGGTTGGAGCTAGAACCCATTCTTCAAAGTGAAGTGTCACAGGATTGGAAAAACAAGCACCACTGGTACTCACCATCAAACTGGTACTAACTGATGAACACTTACATCACACAGGGCAATAACATTCATCTGAGCGCGGGCAGGCGGGAGGGGGGTGGAAGGGATGGGAAAAACTCTCACTGAATGGATGTGGGGAGCACAGTTTGGGAGACGACCACAACTGTGGCTCTGACACGGGCAGAACAGGGGCAATGTGTATGGCCAAAGTGTTGTACCCCATGATATTCTGAAATTAAAAAAATAAATTAAAAAAAAAAAAAAGAAGCTTAGTTTTGCAGGATAATGAATTCTGGGTTGGCCATTATTTTGTTTTAGAAGACCGAGGATGGGTCGCAGTCCCTTCTGGCTTATAAGGTTTCAGTTTAGAAATGTGCAGTTCATCTGATAGGTTTCCCTTTGTACGTTACCTGCTCTTTTTGCCTCATTGCTCGAAGGAGTGCCTCTTCTGTGATTACTTTGGCCAGCCTAATAATTATGTGGTGTGTTGAATGCCTTTTCATGTTGAATATCCCAGGAGTCCTGTGTGCTTCTTGTACTTGAATATCGAGATTTCTTGCTAGGCCATGGAAATTTTCCTCTATTATTCCTTCAAATAGTTTTTCCAGCCCATGTGAATTTTCTTCCTTGCCCTCAGTGATGCCAATGATTCTTATGTTTGGCCTCTTTACATAATCCCACATTTCTTGTATGCTTTGTTCATGCCTCTTGTTTTTGTGTTCTTTCTCTTCGACTGATTTATTTAGCACATAGGAGTTCTCATCCAGTTGTGGGATTCTTTCCTGTGCATGATCCCACATATTCTTAAGGCTTTCCACTATGTTTTGCAGATCCTTGAATGCCTCCTTCATTTTTAGAATTTCTATTTGATTTTTCTGCAATACTTCTATTTCTTTAGAAAATTTTTCATTCATTTCTTGCATTTTTCTTGTGGTTTCATGGTGCTGGGATTCAACTCTCTCTTGAATTTGATTGAGCTTTCTTATAATCCGTAAATGAAATTCCTCTTCTGTCATTCTACCCATTTCATTTAAGTTGGTATCCGTTGCTGAGGAACTAGTAATTTTTTTTGGGGGGGGTGACTTTTCACTCTGATTTTTCGTGTTTCCTGAGTTCTTTTGCTGATTCTTTCTCATCTGGCCTCTTGGTTGAGAGCTGGTGGTGTTAGGGCTAGTTTATGGCCTTGTTACCAAGCCCCTGAGGATCGTTCCTTGGCAGAGCCATGGAGAAGAGTACTGGTCTGTATTGCCTTAGGTGTATTTAACAAATTTGGTGGACCTCTTAGGTAACCTCTGACCTGTTGTCTTTACCTCTTCCCCGTGGAGTGTTGTGAGTTTGTTCTCCCAGCTTGAGCTCCAAGCTGGTGGATTGTACTTGAGGGTACAAATCCACTACTCCCTAATAGCTTGAGAGGAAGGCAATATTTTTAGCTGTGGGGTTGTTCCTGCTGTCATTGATTGTAGTTTGTGTGGAATAGCCAGTTACCTAGATATTCTGTTGTGCTCGTGGCAGACTCTGGACCCCCAGCTGGGGTATACAAAACCCCAAGCTTTGGGAGGGGCCTTGTAGCTCCCAGGGGCTACTTTGAGCCTGCTCCTCCTGAGGTGGGGGGAGAACCAAGTAGCTTGCAGCCGCAGTGTGAGTACTCGATTGGGTAAATTCTATACAGCTCAGGGGTTGCTTATCCGGCCACTGGGGGGGGGGGGGCGGCTGCTATGGATTTCAGAGCTCTCTCTCTCTGAGCTTGGAGGGCTGCTTCTGGAGGGAGTGGCCAGCTGTTGGGATTGCTGAGGAATCTAGCCAGGTTTTTTTCTTCCCTGTCCACAAGCTCAGGCACTTTCCCCTCCGGACCACTTGTGGGCTCTCGAGTTTTCCCACAGTTCATTTTTCTGGCCCTCTGATGTGCATCTCCACGTGTCACAGGCTGATGGGGGAATCTCCAATTGTGCACCCCTTTTCCACCACTAGACCCCAAGACAAAGTGGGTGGGTGTCTCTTTTCCCGGAAATCTCTGCCAGGGGGATGGTCCCACAGGGAGGGGAATAGTGGCAGCTGGAGGCACTCTTGGATTGAGTGAAATTCCCTAATAAAGTGGGCAGTGTTAGGGGGAGCTGCTCTGGTTCAGCCTCTGGCATTTGAGGCATTCGGTTGCCATGAGAACTGGTACTTCTACAAAATGAATCACTATGGCAGGTAACTTTCAGAATGACCCATCTCTGTGGTACAGGAGGGTTGGGACCTGAAGAGTGGGCACTAGGACCAGCACATAGTGGGCACGTAGGAGACCAGAGCTAGGGAGGCAGGACTGGATGGATAGGCTGCAAACTGTTTCTAATACACAAAGGTCCCACGGACACAGATCCGGGACTTCATCCCACCTGGAACCCATGGAGGCAGCTGTCTGTGGCCACCAAGGGTGTAGCCTGTCACACCCAGGCTGAAGAGCCCTCGGGCCAGGGATGGGGTGAAGGTAGAGACCTAACAGTCAGCTCCAGGTGGGAGACCTTAAAGATGGCTGCCGACTGCCAGTCTGGCATACAGTAGGGCTCAGATCATGCCGGGAACGCAGTTCTTCTCAACCAGCCTGGTCCCGCAGAGGCGATTGCTGGCAGCCCTTAAGGGCATGTCCTGTTCTCCGTTCAACTCCTGTGCCCTGATCCTGCTGACTTCCAGTGGTGAGGTGCCCGCCCCCAGATTCCCGGGTACTGTCCTGGGAAGCTGTGTCTCAGCAAAGTCCCTACCTGGCCCTGAGAAGTCCCTGTACAGTGCACCCGAGAGTTCCGTATAGTTCCCATACTTGCTTCCTCTCCACAGAGCCTTCTGTCTGGAGCAACAGCTTTGCCCCAACTCTGGGCTTGTCCCTGACTGAGTGGATGGGAAGTCTGTGGGGAAGGTGAGTGACCACCTGTAGGTCAGGTTGCGCTGCGCTGACCTGGTGAGCGTGTCCTTCCTGCACTCTGGTCTCTGTTGTATTCATTGCACTCTCCGATATTTGTGAATGTATCTCCCAGTCACTTGTTTTCTTGGGCTGAGTGTCCCACGATGTTTCTCTGTAAATTCACTGTGCTGTTTTTGGTGTGAGGGATCCGCACACAGGTAGCCGATGGTGTTTTTCACCTCCTTCCCTAGGAGCAGTGAAGTGGGAGGTCACTATCAGACCACCATTTTTTCCGAACCTAAGTCTGGGTTCTAAAGCTAAGTCACATGGGATCAAATCTCTCAATATGTGTTGTTGGGTAAGCCAATTTTCCTCTCTTTTTCAGATTTATCATCTGTGAAATGGAGATAGTTATAGGACTGATCTCAAAGACTTTTCATGAGGATTAAATACGTTATTGTCTGTAAGGCCTATAAAACAGTACCTTGCATGGTTGTAATGTGAGTGCTCCGTAAATATTAGCTGTTGTTATGATTATATTTTCATCATTGTTGTTTCCATATAGGTCATGACATAGAGTTGTCATATTATTAATCAATGCTGATTGATGCTATTTAAGTGTTTACTTTTTTGTTTTTTCATGTATACTTGACAGTATCACAAATGATTGTTTTTGTGTACCTAGGGGGAAAATAAAATCTCGAACAAATAAGTCTTATGTAAGTGATAGTTACCTGCAATAGCTGGAAAAATCAAATGTAATAAAAAGACAGCAGGCCAGGGGTAATCAGTCAAGACTGTTTCTTCTGTTTTTCAAGATCCTCATGAGAGAGAAGCTTAGGTCAGTGGTGATTAGTTTTAACTTGTCTAGGTTGAGTTTCTGCAAGGTTGTGGGAAACTGTGAATGTGGCTTTCCAACAACTCAACCTCCAACCATGTAATCCTGGAACTCTGATAATTACCTTTTGTAATAACCTTTTGTAATGCCTTTAGCAACTCCTGTCAACTGGATCAGATATGCAAGTTCTGAATATAATTTCTTGTTATGACGCTGGCACCATCTTACTTCTTTTCCACGATTTATAGAAAAATGACCATACGTCACACACATAAGTTCATAGCAAGTAAGGAAGTGATGATCAGACTGTAGACAAGAGCTATTATATCGTATAAAATGGAAGAGAACTGGAAACTTCAGGCCTGGGTGGGGCCTATCAGAATGCACTTTTGTGTCCTTTTTACTTCCTATACTTCTCTAATTTATTTCCTTGGATAAATTCCTAAACAAGGATTGTTGGGTAAAGGATTATATAATGTTTAATGTGTTGATATCATTGCTAAACCATACTACAGAATAAACAAATTTGCTTTCCCATGAATGTTCATGGGGGAAGGAGTTACTGCATTTCTGCTAGGATGGGGCATGTGGCTAGGTTAGTGTCCCACATTCCAGTGGTGCCTAGTTCCACCACAGGGAGGTTTCCAAAGCCATCACCACAGGTCACTCACAGTCAACACCTTCGTGCAGGCCCTGGTCTACTCTCACACAAAAACTTCTCCAAAGTCTCCAGACTGACCTCTCTGACACCACTCTGGACTCCAATCCACTCTTTCTCATCACTGCCAGAATAACCTAACAAAAAACACAAATGGTAATGATTTTATAGCAAGAAAATAATTGTCTTACATCCTTCCTTTTCTTTGTTTTTCTTTTTTTAGAGACACAGTCTCACTCTGTCATCCAGGTTGGAGTGTAGTGGTGTGATCACAGCTCACTGCAACTTTGAACTCATGGGCCCAAGCAATCCTTCTGCCTCAGCCTCCTTAGTAGCTAGGACTACAGGTACATACCACTACATCCAGATGATTTTTTTTTTTTTTGTAGAGATGGAGTTTCAGTATGTTGCCCAGGCTGATCTTGAACTCCTATCTTGAACAACTGGCTTCAAGCAATCCTCCCACCTCAGCCTCCCAAAGTGTTGGGATTATAGACATGAGCCACCATGCTGGGCCTTAAATTCTTTCTTAAATGTTGCCTTATAAGCAAAATTTCCCATTTTATTGCCTCTAAAAAACCTTAAAGAAAAGAATTTACACTGCAGTTACTAATATTTATGGTACTTAAAAGACAACTGAAGGGCATGCATTTATCATAAGGCAACGATCAAAACGGTACCTTAAATCTTACCATACTGCTTAGTGCAGCTTGTAATTATGAAAATTGCATTCTGTTGTGTTTCATTGATTAATATTTTTGGCTTAGACCCATATATTCATGCATTTTAGAATTTGTATACCGAAGCAAATTCTTCTGTGATAAGAAATGCAATACAATATTCTAAACATGTCACTTCAAGTATATGTTTAGACTTTTGGGGTAATAAAGTCAGTTTAAATCTATACTTCACAAGATTTAGTGAGAACTACATGCATTTAGCAAAAAAATATGATACACGAAAATTTTTTTATTGTTTCTGGAGAGATTTGGCCTCTTGGTTTTTTTCCGGAGGACTGGCTATTGTAGGAAGAGGCCAGAGGCTCCCCACTTGGAAGGAAGCACCCTCTCCTTTATCTTCTTTGCTTTGCATCTTCAGAGAGATGGAAGGAATAATAGGAAGATCCAGAAAAAAAACAGTAAGGAGTGAATTAAGGGTGCGGCAATAGATTTACTTCCTAGAGTTCAAAGGAGTCTACAGCTCCCTCAAATTATTGCCACCTTGCCAGAATCTTAATTTATATTCAGGAATTAAATAAATAGTGCTTCTGTCAATAAATCAAGTTATTTTGCCACAGACTGCCTCTGTCCCTCAAAAATCTGTGTCATCTGTCGGTAGCTTGTGAAGGTTAAGGGAAAATTAGGTTCTTCTTGTTGTTCTGTTTGTTTCAAAATACCAAAATTTATATATGATTAAAAGAAAAAATGGGATATAATTTAGAATTACATAGTACTACAGTGTCACCATTCACAATTTCCATATTTCACACCCACATGAGCGTACACACACACACACACACCCCTGTTCCCAAACTCTATCTAGCAGCTGAATACAGCCCTGCAGTAGGCTCAGCCTCTGAGACAGAGCCCTAGGCCTAAATAGGGTAAATGAAGGAGGCTGTGTGATTAGTCCCACAGCTCAATACTGATTCAATATCAGTAATGCACCTGCTCTGTAAGCTTTTGTGTTGCATTGCTAGTCTTTTCACCTGTGTTAATATGACTGTTTGGTATTATCTTTTTAACCGCAATTAAACTAGCTCTTTCTGAATAAGATAATGATATATCCCCACACTTTCAATTCCTTAATAAAATTCTCCTGAGGGCTTTTGTCTTCTAAAGCAAATAATTATATACATAGTTATTTCTTTCTCCAGGTAATGCTAGAACCCATGCAGTTAAGGTATGCACTATGATATAATCACATCAAAATCATGGTGGTTGAAGAGATAAATAGAGAGCTGTAATCTAAAAGTTGCTATTATTTCCCTTAAGTGGGAGGTGCTAGAAAGCCACAAATAAGGTAGATGTCCTTACTATTAACTCCAGGCAGTGCCAGGAGCTGGCAATATAGCATCACCAATCATTTCTGAGTCTATTCTTCAGATATTTTCAATCACTAATATATGTTTCTTGTAGTGATACAGCCAACATTGACCATACAGACAAGAGAATAGTATTGCTTTATATAGTCACAAATTCACATCCACGATGATCATAGACTGCCGAAATTTGCCTATCATTCAGTGATTCAATTTCTTTGGCTTCTGAGGTACCTGTTCTTTTGACAGGAACAAAAACATTTGGTTATTTTTTCTGAGGATTTTCACTGCCTGTCTACTGATAAAATAGCCAGATAGTGAACTGTCACAATCAGACCCACTCAATGAGTTTCATCTCCATCCTTTTACTTGTCTATATATTAAAAGAACTTTCCTGCAAAATAT
The DNA here is from genome assembly GCA_023783475.1 of Daubentonia madagascariensis. Lineage (NCBI taxonomy): Eukaryota > Metazoa > Chordata > Mammalia > Primates > Daubentoniidae > Daubentonia > Daubentonia madagascariensis. The sequence continues at coordinate 40,832,457 of JAKFHU010002080.1, read as the reverse complement.
CTCTGAGTGCATCAAAAGTTCAGGCTCAAGCCCGGCAAAATTTTTAAAAGTTTTAACATGAAACTTGTTTCTCATCTCTTACAAATGTATTTTTCCCAGCAAAATTGCATATAACAAATAGTAAATGTGTTATATGAAATGCAATTAAAATTGATAACATACAATTCAAACAGAGTGATGTAGTATTCTCAAACTAGATTATGAAATTAGAAGAAGTGAAATGTACTCTGATGGGTAACAGTACATACAGTAATTGAAAGCAGAGAGTCTGGGTGTGAATCTTGCCCAATGTTGGCTGAATTTCTCTTTGTGTCTTAGTATCTCAGTGATAACAACCATGCCTAACTCATGGTGTTATGTTAAGAATTAAATGAGTTAATCTGTGTTAAGAAGAATAATAGCTGGCATGTAGAACCATGCTATTAAAATAAACAACCATTTCTTGATAATTTTCAAGCCATAAAATTACAATTTGACTCTTTCTTCCCCCTCTACTTTCTTTCCCCCCCCAAAATTTTAATACATTGAAATGTGTTTTGCACTTTCAGAGTGTGTACACTAAATAAGATTTCTCTGTCACTAAATACATTATATATTTAATTTTTAAGCATTAGTATTACTGGAAAGAGCATATGTATGATTACTGAACATTATTATCAGTCGTAACCTCAGGTGTACCATTCCAAAGAAGCGATGTATTTCCTACAAAACAAATAAAAAAACCTGTTGAATGGATTATGATATTCTTATGGAATTTATAGAAAATAGAGCAGCAATCTAAAATAACAAAACTCCAAATTTTCAGAAAATTGGAAAGCAAGTGGGTCAGAGGTCTCATATGCTATAAACAATAATTATAGGATAAAATTGATCAAAATGTTTTTACGTAACTGGGTGCTGTGGCACATACCTATAATCCCAGCTACTCAGGAGGTTGAGATGGGAGGTTCGCTTAAGCCCAGTGTTTGAGATCAGCCTGGGCAATACAGCAAGACCCAATCTCAAATTTTAAAAAATAAATAAATGTTTTTACATGACTAGAGAAATATTAATATTTCAGGGAGAAGTTCAATTTAAGTTTAATGTTGAAGAATGGGTACAGCATACTTTTGGCTATAAATGCTTGAAAATACAACCCAAACTCATGAACAATGTAGGAACTTATTAGCTTAAGTAATTAAAAAGTTTAGAGATTGGTTTGGCTTACGGAGACACTTGAAAGACCTGCTGAAAAACTGTCATCAAGTCCAGTTACTTTCATGTGTCCACCCTATCCTCCCTAGGACTTGCTTCATTCTGCTTCTAGCTTCACTTCAGGTCCTAACATGGTTGCAAGAATCTTTCAGGGCTAGCTACATCAGGAAGAAAGCATATCATTTTTGCAATTTTCCTAACAAAATGAAGGGTTTGAAAATGTCTTTTAAGTTCCTGACCTTAGGCAATTAAGTATATGGCTATACCATTTTGTCAAGTAGAGAAAATCATATGAGAATTGTCAGTGGGAGACAGTTCTCCATGGGTCTTGCATTTTGGCACATTCTGAGAGCCAGGCATTGACTGACCTTTTTTTCAAACTATCTTTTCAAAGATGTTTATGTAGTAAACGTATCTTTCAACAGCCTTGGAAGATAAAATTAGTGCCTTTCTTCAGAGCAAAGGGTACGTTATACTTGATGCCTCTCTCTCTCATACTCCTTTCCAAACTATTATGTTCCCATAATAATTAAAAATACAAAAATTTTAAAAAGTGGTAAAATAAAACAAAAAATAAAATAAGTTAACTCTGCCTTAGAAGTTTATCCAGAATTTAACACCATCTCCATAGATCTGTGGTTGACTGTGCCAACAGCTTTTGTTTGAATTAGTGCAATCAACTATAAACTAGTTTCCCTGCTTCTGCCTTACTCCTTACCTCTCTACAGTTTATCTGGTTAGTCCTTTAAAAAACATAATTTCAGTCTTTCACTCAAAACTCTCCAATGGCGTCCATTTCAATGAGTAAATTCCAAAGCCTTTTGAGTGGTCAAGAAGGCCCAACAAGATCTACGGGCCTCCTATCCTCATTACCTCTCTCACTTTATCTCCTACTGTTCTCTTCTATGCTCATAGTGCTCCAGCCACACTGGCTTCCATGCTGATCCTGCAACACACGTGGCATACTTCTTCCTTAGGGCCTCTGCATTGCCTATTACTTCTTCCTGAAACTTCCCCCAGCTATCTCCATGGTTGACTCCCTCACCTTTTTTGTTTGCTCATATGTTACCTTCACAGTGAGGTCAATTCCTGACCACCTTATTTATACTTACTGTCTCCCTTCACTCCCACTTCAATCCTTATTCTTTCTTGTGTCTATTGCTTTCTTGTTTCCTTATTACTGGTCACCTTCTAACACCCTATATAATTTACTATAGAGAGAGAGTCTTTATTCCTCCACTGTAATTTAAAGTCAACAAGAGCCTATTTTTTCCCTAATGATCCCAACCACCTAGAGCAGTATTTTACACATATAATAAATGCCCAATAACTATTAGTTTAATAAATGATGAATGTTGATCCCCAAAATTTTATGTAGAAGGTGGCAAAACCTACTTATATGCATATATATTTGCTGATTGTAATTGTGCTACTGACATGTTTTTCTTAATACAAGTACATTTTAACAATCTCCACAGTACACCCAGGTGGATAAAACCCTCCCTGGTAGGATTTAAGTTTTGAATTTATTGTGGTCATGTCCTAGGCATATTTAGGGTCCCAGATAGAAGTGACTTTTGTTCAAATAGCATTGGGACTGATTAGGAATGCTTTCTTACTGAAGAGTGACAATATAGGCTTCCTGTAAAATTTACAAGAAGCATGTCTTCAATGTCTGCTGCACATTTCCTTGTTTCTCTTAGGAAAATATTTAGCAAGTTTTAAGTTACCTCTTTCTATTTTTCTCTTAAATAACATTTTCTCAATTTTGGTTATGTGATTATATCATAGTTTTTAATCTGCTTTAACTACACAGATTCTGGCATAAGTTTGAGAAATTGCAAAAAGTATAATTATTTAGATTGGAAGAAAGCACCAAAGTGTCCTGACTAAGGCATTAAACACTAGGGAAACACAAAAACATGATATATGCTTCATTGCCCTATTCTTATTGGATAATAGAAGAACTAAACACATAGTAGTGTATAATGTGTCAAATTAAACTTTATTATTTTACAGTATGTTATCTTAATGAATTTTAGTGCCAATAATGATACACAATACATATTATCTGTGAATTTATCAAAAAAACCTTAAATCTGAGGTTCAAAATATGCAAGAAAATTCCAAAAAGTTCTATTATTTTTATAAAATGATATAAGCTTATGAGGTTAATGACTTTCAATCTTTATCTTAGACAACTAAAACTAAGATGATTTTGTCATAATTTAGAATTACTGCAAATAACACAAGTTCTTAATTTTTAAACATCTGAAATGTGTGTTCTATAAAAATATTTTGGAGTTAAATTACTCAATGTTTTTAAGTTTTGAATGAAGAAATCCAAAATGTGCACACTAAATGCATTTCATGAATGTGTTGAGGTGAGTATATTACTATTCTGGAAATTGCTAATAAAAATGGTACTTTATAGAAGGGACCTTCTAGAAAGTAGAATAAAATTCAATGGGAAAAGAAGAGACAAATAGATCAATGGAACATAACAGAGAACCCCAGATTAGACCCATACATAGTTAACTGATCTTTGACAAAGGAGCAAAAGCAATTCAATGGAGAAAGGATAGTCTTTTCAGCAAATGGTGCTGGAACAATGGAAAAAATAAATCCAGACACAGATCTTACAACTTTTACAGAAATTAAGTCAAAATGGATCATAGACCAAAATGTAAAAGGTAAGACTACAAAATTGCTATAAGATAACATAGAGAAAATCTAGATGACCTTGATGATATTTTAGGGACAATACTAAAACCACAATCTATGAAAAAAACAGTAAATAAGTTGGACTTCATCAAATTTAAAAATTTCTGCTCTGTGAAAGATACTGTTAAGAGAATGAGAAGACAAGCCACAGACTGGAAGAAAATATTTGTGAAAGACGTATCTGATAAAAAACCGCTAGCTGAAATATAAAAAGAACTCCTAAAACTCGATGATAAGAAAATGAACAACCCATAAACAGACACCTCACCAAAGATGATCTACAGATGACAAATAAGCATATAAAAAGATGTTAAACATCATACATCATTTGAGAATTAAAAATTAAAACAATAAGTTGCCACTACATACTTATTAGAATGGCTACAATCCAGAATGCTGACACCACCATATGCTTACTAGGATGTGGAGTAACAGGAAGTCTCATCCAATTATTGATGGGAATACAAAATGGTACAGCCACTTTGGAAGATATTTTAATAGTTGAACGGCATATGATCCAGAAATCCCACTGCTGGGTATATATCTTAAAAAACGGGAATCAGTATATCAAAGAGATATCTATACTCCCATGGTTATTGCAGCACTATTCAAAATAGCCAAGATATGAAACATAAGTGCCCATCAGTGGATGAATGGATATAGAAAATATGGTACACATACACAATGGAATATTATTTGGCCATAAAAAGAATAAAATTCTGTCATTTGCAACAACATGGATGGAACTGGGGGACATTATAGTAAATAAAATAAGCCAGGCACAGAAAGACAAATATGGCATGTTCTCTCTCATATGTGGGAGCTAAAAAAAGAAATGAACTCATGGAGATAGAGAATAGAATGATAGTTACCAGAGTCCGGGAAGGGTAGCAGGGATTGGGGGATAAAGTAGGGATAGTTAATAAATACAAAAATACAGTTAGATAGAATGAATAAGACCTAGTATTTGGTAGTACAATAGGGTGACTATAGTTTACAATAATTTATTGTATAATATATTTTAAAGTAACTAAAAGAATGGAATCAGAATGTTCCTTGCACAAAGAAATGATAAATGTTTGAAGTTATGAATATCCCAATTACCTCAATTTGATCATTACACATGTAGGCTTATATCAAAACATCATATGTACCCCATAAATCTATATATATGAATATTATACACCAATAATAATTAAAAATAAACTTTTTTTTAATTTTAAAAAGATTAATGAGAAATTTCTAAGGACTAGAAATTAAGAAAGTTTGGGACACAATTCTCTATAGGTTTCTCACATTTTCTCATGTTTTGCCAGAAAGACACTGACTATTCTTTACTTCTTATCTCTTACAGGATGTTCATGAGGCAAACAGCCTTGGAAGACATAGTGTTTTCTTCAGTACCAAAGGTCAAGTTTTATTACAGCCTTGAAACACAGAGATAGTGTCTTTCAGGCCAAAGCCAGGCATACTTATTGGCCATTATAAAAGATTCAGGATCCTTAACCTCATGGCTCATCTCCTATAATGCACTCACTATGTGTTCAGGTATTATCTGGCCCTCTTTGCATTTTTCTGTGGGATTTGAGGCTTTGGACACCAGCATGAGAAAATGAAGATACTCTACTCATTGCTATTATTGTGAATAATAAACTATCTTTTAACCTCTGAATCAGGAGTCTCATGTCTTTTGCCAGCATTCAAAAGACTATGGCAGGCTTAATTGGTAGCTTACAAGGAGAGTAAAATCTCTAATCTTTCACAGTTCTTAACAGAGGGAACAAACTCACAATATGAGCAATCATTTTGTGACTTGAAGCTCTGGCAGCCCAAGGAAATATTATATTCAGATGAAAGTTTTAGATGCTAGAGATTGAACTTGTAATGTCTTCACAAAGTCCAGGGTCCAGTTGAATTCACATGGCTACATAAAGCAAAAAAACTGTATTATGTTTTCTGGCTCAGAAAATTTTGTCCCTGAATAAAACTATGAATGGGGGAAAATAACTTCATTGAATAATAGAAACTCCATACCCACACCATGCATGAATAGGTGAACATATTTTCCACAGTGCATGTAGTGTTGGAATCTAGGAGATGAGATAATAGCCTTCAAATAACTAAAACATCTTGGACAGAAACAAAGGCAAAAATTACTCTTTAGAGATATCTCCTTAACTCTGGAATATATTGGAATTTCACAAAATATATAATAATTTGCCACTGAGAATAAGTTCAACAACAAAAATTTAAACTGAATAAAGGAGTAATTCACCAAAAAGGAGAGAGACAGCAGTTAACCAAATACAGGTTTTATAACTCCAAGACCAAGAGATAATAAAGTAATATAAAAAATAATATAAAATAAAATGTTTAAAATTATTAAAAGTATAAAGCAACTATAAGTAAATTGGAATAACAAGGACACATACAAACAACATATACACACATGCTGCATTGAAAAGAAGATATATCTCAATTTTAAATAGAAAATAAATCATTGATATAAAACATCAACATAGGGATTAATTAGAATATTAGATACATAAGATAAAAATTGGTAAACTGAGAAATATGAAAAAATTATACAGAATACAAATATAGAGAAAACAAGGGGAGTTCAAGAAACAAAGGATAGAGTAACATGGTCCAATATATATTTAATAGTTCATTAGTTTATTCAATAATTGATATATTTATACATGTATTTACTTATAGTTCTTACAAAATTTTTTACTTTGAAGAAATATGATTTTCCTTAAACATGAACAAATGTGAGGGGTAAAGATAATGTTATAGTGTAGAGATTTTTGAGAAATCTAGACCTTAAAGATAAACTAAACCCCTCTAGACACCTTAAAAAATACTATGGCAAACTTTATTTTGAATTTTAGTTCTAATTAAGTTCAAGTTAAGAAGATATTTTAGTTTATGGTTTTTTGGGGATTTTTTTTTAGTGGAAATCATGGCGTTTGTGCTGGAATGGGCACAGGAGCCGCATGATTCAAAGTGTAACAGAATTAGACTTACTGCTAGACCTAGGAGAGATTTGTTAACCCTCAAATCGAATGAGCAAAGCTAAGATAAAAATGGGAAACCAAGTAATGTGTTCATAGTAGAGATCATTGAGAGCAGGACATGGAGTTGTGGGAAAAGTAGAGTCAGCAAGGTGGTTCATGACTTAATCTGTGAACTGCAATCATATTTCGGGGAAATGTTTCCCCATGGTACCTTGCAACTTCCTAGCATACTGATGAATATTAACATCAGGTAGGCAATGAATTTTTCAATAAATGAATAGCACCTTACTATTTTACAAAAACAAAAATACCAAAAATAATTTTAAGAAAGAAATTTACCAATGCTTATTGACTACATGTTGTCTAATAAAGGATGTTGAATATTTAAAAAATTTATGCAATTTAAAACATAGCTTCTCTTAATTCTAGAAATAATAGAGTTAATTAAAAATCTTAGAAGGAAAGGAATGCAAGATCTAGCAGCAAAAGAGTAATTATAAATATATATGACAGAGAATAAAAATATACATGTGAGCAATAAAATTATTTCAATATAAAGGATAATATATATATTACTATCAGAATTCACTTATATTAAGTTATAATATTTGAAAAGTTGAAACTATTCTATCATTCTGGTCATACAGAGTAGTAAAAAGAAGTAATAAAATGTATGAGAAAATAGAAAAACATGTTTTATTTACTGTTTATAAAAGTTAATCAATAAGCCTATAGATTTTCTTGATTTTTGTACATTAATGGAAAACAACATAACGTTAAATATGGTTTTCAATTTTCAGAAACTAGTTGCAATGTATTTACATTTGATTTCAAGTTTTATGTGTTTCTACTGAGCAAGTTATATTCTAATCAATCTGTGTCATAACTGTGTGTATTTCTTTCCATGCTTATAATAGTCATAGTTTGTAAGTCCTGAAAACATCTACTTCCAGAAGAATGTTAAAGTTGATTGGGATTTAAAGAACATATATTTCAATCTTAGCAGTTTACATATGAAAGAACTGAGTATCTGAGATTTTGAGTTATTTTCCCAAGGTCAGCTATCTAGCTAGAAGCTGATTTGGTTACCTTCAAAAATCACTAGAGTTGAAACAGAGTTCTTTATGCACAGCCTCAAGGAAATGTAATATTTATGCCAGTGAGGATAAAATTAGAATATTCTTACCCTACTGTATGCTTTAAAAATTTTGGGCTTTTCCACAAGTCTTTAGTATACTTTTTAAATTTGGTTATAAAATTGACATTGAAAAACAAGGAACATATAAGATGGTCTCTGTTAATTAGTGTAAAAGACCATCATTACTCTTCATTATTGCTAAAAAAGGGAGATCCCATAAGGCAAATGGGTACTGGCTGCTCTTCTACTATTTCTTCCCAAAATAAAAGATCATCCTTATTTATTTATTTGTTCTTTGGTGTTCATTATAAAATAAATTCCATGTTTCCTATTTTTTTTCAGACCATAATATAAAGTAAATATGCCACATAAAACTGTTACAGCATAAGTACATTAGTGAGATTTTAAACCAGAATCATTTAATTACATTAAATTTGGTTTATTTTCAGATTTACTTTTTTTCTCTTCTATTTGTTTTTTCTCTTCTAAGTTTGTAAATTGATTATGAGTTCCCTTAAAAGTACAAATATGATGTCAAATATCCAGATAAAACATTAAACAATTACAATGGATTTACACCTATGATTATAGACCTAGCTTGATAAAAAGACTTGTTGGCTCTGAAATGATTCCCAAAGTTAGAAATATTGCTGTCTCCTGTTCATAAAAATAAATTGTTTCGGTTGATAAAGGAATGAGTTCTAGCATAATTCAAAGGTAGTTGCAAATGATATAACTCATCCCTTAATGGGAATATTGCTGTTTATCTCAAATAATTTTTAAAGGGATTAAACAACAGTGTATGTAAGGTGCATAACCACATGTCTGGTACCTGGTAGACAACTATTCCATCTTTATTTCCTGTCTTAATTTGTTCAAGTTCCTCTGCCAACCTTTACTTACTGAAATACTGCTATTCTCAATTAACAACTCTTCTCAGAAGTTCTCAGCCCTCCTGGTGAAGTGAATCACATCTCCCTCTAACTACTCTTAACACCTGGCTTTTGCCTTTTCATAGTATTTTACATTTCTTCAATATTAAATGAAGTTTGTTTGAGTACCTTTCAAAAGTAATTGCTCCTGGGATGCTGTATCTGACACAGAATGTGGTCTTGTATACTAAATATACTCATATTTATTCACTGAGTTAAAATAATTAAACATTGGAAAACAAACCTACTGAGAAGGAAGGGTTCTATGACATATCTATATAATGTTATACATATGATTAGCTAGAAATAATAGGTTTTGTTTGTTTATTTCCTCAACACATAGTTAGATTATATGTCTGTGTTGTCAAAGCATTGTCATACTTGACAAAGAAGTTTGATAATTTGCGTATGTTTACATTGAAATTATACTTCAAGTTTGCATCTACATTATCAAAATATAGCTCAATTTATCCATTTTGCATAAAATTTTATTTGTGTTTATAGTATTTTCTTTCAAATCATTACATTTAACTTTGATAGCATAGCCAATATGTTGCTGACGAATTAAAATTCAATTGTAGGTTAATTTTGGGTATAACTTCCAGTATAACTTACATATACTTCTAAAAGGCTATTATTACCTTTAAGAGACTAAGGAGATCATGTGTAACAATGGCTAGGACCATGTGTTTTGATACTTATAAGATAAGGCATCCATATGCTTTACATTAAGAAGTAAATTCTCCCAGTTTCATCTGTTATATCTGAACTTTTCATTTGAATTGTGGTACAAAATGACAAGGAAAAAGAGACATATGTGATTGTATTTTAATTGTAGGTCATTGATAATGAAAAGCATAGTTAGTACCCAAAACTGAAAAGGAAGAATAGAAGCTCTATATTTAAATCCTTAATGTCTAAATATTTGGTTTGCAATATAGGAAAATATAAGGAAGCATTAGACCTGCTCTCATATCTATTTACTTTAATGTATAATTTAGTATTCATTTGCTTAGATGGAAGATATCTTCCTCCAATTATACCAGATTCTGCACTTCTCTAAGGGTCACATGTCATCTGTTACTGACTGTATGAATATATAGTTTAATACAGCCTGAGGTGTTCCAAAAAAAGTAAATAAATGTCACTTGTAATAAATTTGTTACAGAGTTGCAACCTTATTTCCTCAGAAGGCTAAAAGTGGGTGCTTTAAAATTAAATACCCCAGATGAATAGATCATCCTAAGTTATGAATCTTCTTTTTGCCATTTATTCTTCAAGCACAAAATTTGTTTGTAATCTGGAACAGATACATAAGAGACTTTTGGGGTGACCAATTAGATCTGAACTGGTCTATGTATTCTTTAAGAAAAATTAATGAATTTTTTCATGGTATAATTCTATAACACCTTTTGTAATTTTCATGTCTGTTCCCTCCAAAATTCATGTTAAAACTTAATCCACACTGCAATAATATTAAGAAGTGGAGCCTTTAGAAGGTGATTAGGCTATGAGGACTCTACCCTCATGAATGGATTAGTACCTCACAAAGGGCTTGAGGGGGTGAGTTCACCCCTTCTGTCCCTTCTGCCATGTGAGGCATTTGTCCCCTTCAGAGATTGCAGCAACTAAGAGCCATTTTGGAAGCAGAGATAGGGGCCCTCATCAGACACCAAAACTGCTGGTGCCTTAATCTTGGACTTCTCAGCCTTTAGAACTGATAACTAACAGAAATAAATTTCTGTTGTTTACAAATTACCCAGTCTGTAATATTTTGTTATAGCAGCACAAACAGACTAAGACAACAGCTAAGATGGATTAGTTTGGGAAATTTTCATGGCACTGAGAAAGAAAAAGTACAGTTATTTCTGCATATCTTTATTATTCATCCATATCAAAATTCCATTACCTAATAGATTGCCTTTCAAAAAACACAAAAAAGTACTCAAGTTCCTGTTGCAAAATTATCCTTTATTTCCTCAACTTCTTGAACTTCCAAAGCTTAGTACATTATCCCACTACACCTCAGAAAAATCAAAAGCATAGCACTGACCAGAATTATCTACAAAAGGAAAACTTTTAGAGCAATGGATAGGACACTGTAGGGAATATTAACCATAGGTTATACTCCAAATCTTAAGAAAATTTCCTAATTAAGAACTTCAAAAACTAAGTAGTGCTCCATGGTATACATATACCAAATTTTATTAATCCACTACTCAGCCATTAAAAAAAAATGGTGATCTAGTATCTTTTGTAACAACCTGGATAGAAGTGGAGGCCATCCGTGTTAGTGAAGTATCACAAGAATGGAAAAACAAACACCACATGTACTCAATACTAAATTGGAACTAATCGATCAACACTTATGTGGCACATATGGAAGTAAAATTCAAGGAAAATCAAGTAGGTGGGAGCGGTGAGGAGAGGATGGGTAAATTCACACCTAATGGGTACAATGCACATTAACTAGCTGAAGGGCACACTTATAACTTCAACTCAAACTGTACAAAAGCAAATTATGTAACCAAAATGTATGCACCCCCCTAAAATTCTGAAATAAAACAAATTAAAATTAAACTAAAAAAATTTAAAAAGAACTTTAAAAACATAAAAGAAAATATTTAGGAATAGAGAAAATTCACTGGCATTGCATAGTCAGTTGCTTTAATCTGTTCAAACTTATACTTTAGATATTCTTCTAAAGTTATTTCTCGTTCTTTTTTAAAATTTTATCTCTTTTTTTTTTTGCCTGTGCATCATAGATGTCTCATTCTGATGGTTCCTGTCTTCCAGTTGATGATTCTATTTTAATTTCTCTGGCATTTTAACTGACTTTTTGAAAGATAATAAACATACATATGTATATGATTATATATATAACACCTCTGATATTAAATCCATAGGTACATGCATACAAATATTCTAATTTTATGTTATTTTTCACATAGGTACATATATGCAAAGAATGAATTATGAAGCTAGATAAGGGGAAATTATTAAAATAATATTTTATACATTTATGATATGAAAAAATGGCTAACATATTAAATGCCTTTATTTATGGATATTTAAGATTAAAAATAAAGTGAAGAAAATTATGTTTAAACAATGTCTTTTTTTGATAAATCAAATGTCACACAAAATTTATAAATGGAAAATTCCAATTTGTTGATTAAAGTCTTAAATCATTGTAAGAAATCTATATTTTAATTTCCAATCAAATGTATATATACTTACAATCTATTTACAATCTCTAGTTATAAGAGGTCATTTTCTAATGACTTTTGTATTGGAAACACAACATGAATTTGATTTTTTATAGAAAATTACATGTAACTTTTGGCACTTGATTTCTCTCTAATACATGTAATAAAATGTATAAATAGATTTTTATTTTTAACACTTGTGTAGCAAAACTATCAAGTATTGCATTAACAGGTTCACCATATTATCTTACATGTGGGAATATCAGTAATTTTAGATTTATTTTTCTGTATTTTTCAAACGTTATTCATATATAACAATAATGTACTGCTTTTATAATCAGAACAACATATTGTTCCAAAGAGAAAAGAGCAATTCACCATAAAAAGATTTTTTTTTTTATTTTAAAGACTACTTTCTCATTTAGTGTCTCACTGAAAGGCCTGAATGGCAGTTCAAGAACTTCTTGCCCCTGTCTATATTTTATCCCTCCAGCATATGTTTCTTTTTATTTCTTGAATGGAGTGTAGCTCATGTGTTTGGAGTGGTTTTGTGTTGATGTGCACAGCAACCACCAACTATCACTGTAGTCCACTGAACAAAAGTTTAGTATATAAGGATATTCTAGACTAAATGAAGAGAGCTAAAAATGTACAAACTGTCTAGATTATCATTAAGGACTGATTATTTTATTTTAATTTAAAGTGCTAACACATAAATATGAATGACATCATTGATTACATTTGTTAATATGAGACTCGTTTCATATTTTCTATCAGCAAACAAAATAATAAGCCCAATTTTGCATTAACATATCTCTATGTAATTTAGATGAAGGTTTGCCAAAATCACATATGTTATTTGATAGAACTATTCTTCTAAAAATTCTGCAACAGAAAGACTTGGGATTGGATTTGGCCACTCATCATGCAAATTTAAATGTAAATCCTTCGTATAAACAACTCAAAACAAACTTCATAATTCTCTTCTCCAAAAAAGAATCAATTGCCTAGTGTGTGAATCACTACCCCTAATTTGACTAAAAATCATTTAAATGTTCTTTTAGCTATTTTGAGAAGTTTGTACCATATAAACAGTAAATTTTTTAAAATTCCTGTTGTTTGTATTCTTATCTCTGTCATTGAAGTGCATTTATTCATTCTTTGGAGTATACTTTCCATTTTAAGTAAAACATCTGTGTGTTACCACCCACCTACAACCACCCCTGCGAAAATGTGAATTCTGGCAAGCTAATAAGAACAAACTGATACACCAGATATACATAGTTGTAGGTGGGCCGAGGTCCACCCATTTGTGGTGCACACAACTTATAGTCACTCGACAAAGGTTATATAGGTTGGAATAATAGATGCAAAGAAAAATTAAATAAAACTAAAAATACTTGTTCTAACTTTGTGAGATTGGCATCTTTCTTCCCCTTCTATTCTTTAATTATTTTGCTAAATAGAGATAAATTACACCTTGATAGTGTGCCACAAAATTATTTTTCATAAAATTTCACCAAATAAATATCATTTCTGCAAGTTTAGTACCATAATTATGATTATTTCTTATTTACAAATAATACAATAATTTTAGAGAGGTTAAGATATTCTCCATCTGTTTTTGTTTTTTGTTTTTTGGAACCTTTCCTATCAATGTGTTACAGTTTAAAGTGATAGCTTCTAACTATGAGCTTTTGAAATTTTACTGTACCATAGTTTAACTATATAAGAATATCCCTATTCTATGACACTGGTTCAGGCATCCCAAGTTGCTATCAGGAAGGTTTCATTTCGATTGTGATAACCTAAGGTCTAACAATGAATTATAATGCCTTTCTTATCATAAGAAGTTTATTGTTTTAAAGAAAACTGCAATGTGTTAATAGGACACTTACTATTTTTGCTGTATATAAATGAGAAAACCTTTCTAAGCTATATTATGTAGCTTTAGTTCAAATATTTATTTCCATCTTATTCATTTTCAAGAAATAAATGTTCAATCCAATGACACTTATTTCTCCACTTTTATATATAAGTGGTTCAAATGTATAAATTAAATAACATTGGATGCCTTGTTTTTCACATTTATAAGATTAAAATGTTGCTCATTTTTTTGATAAAAATTTCATAATAAAAGAGTAATTTTAAAATTTGAGAAACTAGCTGTAATGCCTGTACATGCTTTTTCTGGGCCAAGAAATCATGACAAAATTTTCTTTTCTCTGGCAATATACAGCAACATGAACAATCCAGTTCAGATTCCATTTCTTTGATTCAACTTTGTTATGGCGTAATTTGCAGTAAATAAAATATATATTTTTTAAATGTATAATTTGATGATTTTAACAAATACATATTCCCATGTAATTACTATCACAACACTCAAGATATAAAATATTTCTACCACCACAAAATATTGCCTCATGCCACTTCACAGTCAGCCACTGCTCCTTTCCCCTAATCTCTCCCCCAGCCAACACTGAGCTATTTTCTGATAACATAAACTAGTTTAACCTATTCTAAAATTTCATGTAAATGTGTATCTGGTCTTGGTGTATGTTTTACTTTGCTTTTTACCCGGTATTTTAAAATGTATTTTGTATGTATTTTTATATATTTTCTACATATCATATATTATGCATGTGTTTTTAATAGGTATTTTTATGTGTATCAATAATTTCTTCCTGAAAAGTATTGGGCAATATTCCCTTGCATAAATACAGGGAAATGTGTTTTCTTCGTTTTTTGGTGAATATTTTTTTTCAGTTTTTATTTATTATGAGGAAAATTGTTGTGAATTTGGCCTATGTGCAACTCTTTGTAGGGATGTATGCTTTTATTTCTTTTGAATAATAAATACTTGTATAAGTATTTAAAATTATAAATTTCCCTAAAATGACTATTTTCTTGTATTCTGCTATCTTTGACATGTTTTGTATTAATCACTCAGTTCAAAGTATTTTATAATTGACATTGTGATTTCTTCTTGGATTCATCCATTGACTTGAAGAGTATTTTTTCACTTTAAATGATTTGAGTATTTTCCAGAAAAATTTCTGTTATTGATTTCTAATATAATTTTTCTGTGGACAGAGAACACACTCTGTACATGTGAATCCTTTCAAATTTAGTGAGACTTTATTTTTGAACCAGCATATCAACTATCTTAGGTCAGATACCATTCACACAGACTTGAAAAAAAATTGTATCCTATCCATTATTGTACAGAGTGCTTTTAAAAGGTAAATGCTTTAAGTTAGTTGATACTACTGTCAAGTATTTATGGAATAGGAATGCTTGAATTTTGAACTATAATATTAATAGTACAGTTGTTTATTTTTTCCTGAGGTCTTTCAGGGTTTTTTTTTTCATATATTATGAAGCATTGATGTTAGATATATACACATTTAGGATTATTTTGTCTTCTTGATTACTTAAACTATTTATTTTGATATGCCCTCCTTATCTCTGATAATATTCTTTGTGCTAAGTGTCCTTTATTCTGTTAATAATATAGCTAGTCCAACTTTCCTATGATATGTATATACTTATAATTCATATATTTGCATGATATTTTTTATCTTTTTGTTTTACCTGTCTACATCTTTATATTTAATGTGTTTAAATGCGTATAGTTGTGTCTTACTTTTTTATGTATCCTGATAATCTCAGAGTATACTGCATTTTTATTGACGTGTTTAGACCACATACATAAAATGTAATTATCCGTATGACTGGGTTTAGATACACCATCTTGCTATTTGTTTTTGTGTTTGTCCTATCCATTTTGTTATTCAATTGCCCTTGTTCCTTGTCTTCTTTTGCAATATTTGACTATTTCTAGTATTCCATTTTATCCTAACTATTGGCTTATAAAGTATATCTCTTTCATACATATTTATGTTTTATGGTTACTTTAATATTTGCAATATACATCTCTAACTTCTTATAATATACAATATAATAATACACTCAGACTTCAGATGCAATGTAGGAAACATAACAGTATGCCTCCATTTTTCCCCTTGCACATTTTGATATTGTTACATACATTTTATTTCTAAATATAAACTGCACAATGTAGTGGCACATTTTATCTGAGCAGTAAATTATTATTTGTAGGAATTTTGAAATTTAAAAAAATTTTTTCTGTTTATCAACTTATTTATCATTTCTGGCACTTTTCATTCCTTTGTGTAGTTCCAGGTTTCTTCTACTGCCATTTTCCTTCAGCCTCAGTAATTTGCTCTAATATTTTAAAATGCAGATTCACTGACTATGAAGTATATAATTCTTTATTTTTCTGAAAAAAAGCTTTATTTTGCTTTCAGTTTTGAAGGTAATTTTCACTCAATACAGAATCCCATTTGACAGTTGTATGTCTTTTAGCACTTAAAGATGTCATTAATATAGTTTTGGCTTGATTTTTTAATGAGAAATCATTGCTCATTCCATTCTTGGTAAAGTGTCTGTTTTTTACTGCATGGCTTTATTATTTTCTCCTTACTAGCATTTCAAAAATTTGATTTGATGTGGTCTGGTATAGCTTTTTTCCTGTTTATCTTACATGTCTCACTTAGCCATTTGTATCTTGGGTTTATAGCTTACATTAAATTTAGGAATTTTTCAAACATTCAATCTCTCCTCATTGGACTTCAGGGAATTACATATACGTTAACCACTGCGTGTTGATCTACAGTTTACCACGGCCCTGCTTACTCTGTTATTTTTAGAATAATTTCTCCCTACTCCAATTTACATTGTGTTTATTAATATCTTCAAGTTCACAATTTACTTTTACTATAGAATCTAATTTGCTGTTAAACCACTAAGTAGTTTTTTAAAATTTCAGATAATATATTTTCCATGTCAAGTTTTTCTCTTTTTCTTGATATCTTCCATTTTTTCCTCATTATGTTCGTGTTTTCTTTCACCTTTTCAACATATTTAAATCAGTGTTACAAAATCTCCTCTTATTTTCAGGTCTGTTCCTATTGACTCGTTGTTTTTCATTGTATGGATATATATTTAATATTTATTTCCTCTCTCTCTCTCTCGCTGTCATTCTCTCTTTTTCTTTCCTTCTTCACATGCTTCATATTTTTCATTAGATGCTAGAAATTGTGATTGTTACATTGTTGAGTGTTCTTCACAGTTCACCTACCCACTATATTGACTTTGGAATGGACAGAAGGTTACATTCATCTTCTTGCCACGACAAACACAAATAATCATAGAAATAAACATACATACACATATACCTTTATGACTCACTGTAAAGATTTATCTGGGAAACATTCCCAGAAGTATTATTTATAGGTTTTAATAGTTGCATTATCAATTCATCTAAGTAGTACCAAATTGCTCTCTGAAATGATGCCCTTAATACTCACCCACTAGCAATGTTAATGTTCAGCCCCATACACACACACCCAACATTTATTTATTTATTTATTTTTTAAATGATAAATAAAATTGTATATATTTATAATGTATAAATGACATTTTAATATGTATATACATGGAGGAATGAGTAAATGCTGAAGCCAATTCCTATGCATTACCTCACATACTTATTTTTTTGTGGTGAGAACACAAAATCTATTCTGTTTACAATTTTTCATGTCTACAATATATTATTATTAAATGTAGACACAGTGATATACAATAGAACTCTTGAACTTATTCCTCCTAAATGAAATTTAGTTTCCTTTGGCCAACATCTCCCTAATCCCTTCCACACTAACACCAACTTCTGGTAACCACGATTTTACTCTCTTTTTCTATAAATGTGACTTTTTTGTATTCCACATAATAAGTGAGGTCATGTAGTATTTGTCTTCCTGACCCTGGCTCATTTCACTTAATATAACATCCTCCAGGTTCATCCGTGTTGTTACAAATGACAGCGTTTCCTTCCTTTTTAAGACTGAATATGTTTAGAATTTTTATTATGAAAGGATGTTGAATTTTTTCAAATGTCTTTTCAGCACTTATTGAAATGATCATATGAATTTTGTTCTTCATTCTGTTAATATCGTTTATCATGTTTATCAATTTACATATTTTGAAGCATCCTTGAATCTCAGGGAAAAATCCCACTTTATCATGGTGAGTGATCCTTTTAATGTACTGTTGAGTTCAACTTGCTAGAGTTTTGTCTAGAATTTTTGCATCTGTGTTCATCAGGGATATTGCCCTGTAATTTTTTCTTTCATGCAGTGTCCTGTATGACTTTGGTATCAAGGTAATGCTGGCCTCAGAAAATAAGTTTGGAAGTGATCCTTCATCTTCAATTATTTGCAAGACTTTACGAAGGATTGATATTAGTCCTTCTTTAAATGTTTGATGGAATTCAGCAGTGAAGCCATCAAGTCCTGAGCTCTTCTTTGATGGCAGAGATTTTATTACTGATTCAATCTTTTTTGTTACTGGTCTGTTCAGGTTTTCTATTTCTTCATGATTCAGTCTTGATACATTGAAAATGTCTAGGAATTTTTTTTATAAGTTATCCAATTTGTTGTAGTATAATTGTCAATAGTAGTCTCTCATGATCCTTGTATTTCTGTGGTTTTAGTTATAATGTTTCCTCTTTCATTTCTGATTTTATTTATTTAAGTCATCTCTCCCTTTTTCTTAGTCTAGCTAAAGATTTGTTGGTTTTGTTTATCTTTTCAAAACACCAACACTTAGTTTTGTTGATCTTTTCTATTGTTTTTATAATCTTTATTTCATTGATTTCTGCTCTGATCTTTATTATTTCCTTACTTTTATTAACTTTGGGTTTAGCTTATTCTTCTTTTTCTAGTTCTTTGAGGGATAATTTTAGCTTGTTTATTTAAGATCTTTCTTCTTTTTTATGTAGATGTTTATTGCTATAAACGTCCCTATTAGTACTGCTTTTACTATATACCATAAGTTTGATAATTAACATTTTATTTTTTATCATATAGCTTTATCCTAGTATAATTTTGGCCATTCTAACAGACATCTAATGATATTTTCTTGATTTAATATGCATTTTCATTATTGCTGATAATTTTGAATATCTATTTCTTACTGGGTATCTTCACTTACTGAATGATGCCTTCTGAAAACTTTCTTTTCATATCATTTTTTCATTGATTTCTTTGAGTTACAGGTGTACACTGTGTTACTCTGCAGGTGAGGCAGTA
Organism: Daubentonia madagascariensis; assembly: GCA_023783475.1. Lineage (NCBI taxonomy): Eukaryota > Metazoa > Chordata > Mammalia > Primates > Daubentoniidae > Daubentonia > Daubentonia madagascariensis. The sequence continues at coordinate 40,813,062 of JAKFHU010002080.1, read as the reverse complement.
TTTATAAGAGGTATCCAAACACCTGCAAAATGGATGAGAGTAGTTATTAGTACAGTCATGTTTTGGGACACTTTGGTTATGTGTTCGATTTGGGAAAAGTCAGTTGGGGCTGGGAAGAAGAAATCGAAATACACTGGGCAACAATGGCAATATGGAGAATAAAATTTAAAAGTAAAAATTTGGTGTATATTAGAGCAGAGTTGGCGTGATTCCTCTTGTCCAGAATTAATTAGTCTAATTCCTGCCCCCCGCCACATACACAACATTTAACTTGAATATAAGTTGAATTCTACAGTTATTAGAGTCAAAAATGATCAGCCAGAGAAAATAGGGGGAAAAACATCAAGGGAGTATATAGTCTCTAACACATAAAACAGAACAAATCTGTAGGAAAGTAATAAAAATTGGTTTGATATATGAAGTCCATACTAACGTACATTGTAAAGATTTTAAAGTTAAGCTTTCTTATAACAAGCTCTGTTTTGTCTCATTTAAGACTCTCCAGATGCTGTACTTTTCTTTTTATCATTCCTTATTCTTAAAACAAACAAAACAAAAACAAAAACAAAAAGAACCCTCAAATCAGCTGTGTTAGCATTTTTAAAGCACTGTGTACAAGAACTAAATTTTGCTAATACTCATGAAAATAAGACCAGAAAAAGAAAACCAATCTTTGTCCTCGTTAATCTTTCTTATTATTTCTGAATTTGAGGATTTGACCCATACTTCACAGAATGAGAAAATTCTAAGTAATTTTAGTATATTCACAATTAAAATGTATTTCCCTGAGTCATCAAATTTCCTTGAATCCACCTGAAGTCATAATAGACCAACCACTGACCCAATTATCTCTCCTAAGCTCAGTATTGAAAGCATTAAAAACTCTTCCTTTCCAATTTTTTTTCTTTCTACCTAAACAGACATGCCATATTATCTAATAAGAGAAATCTTTCAAGAGACATCTCATTATATTACTGCCTTCATATTTTACCACAATCTATTATACACAAACTGCTAGATGATTATTCTAAATCAAAATTTTCATTATGACGTTTACTTTCGCAAATATTTTCAATTTTCAGGAGATGTGTTCCTACAGTATTTCATTTGATGAGAAAAACAATGTTGTGATGTGAAGATTTAAAAAAGTAAATTTTATTTTCATGACTTGTATCCTATACATATTGGAAAAAAACTTGAAACTTGAACTTAAATTCTACTATAAATTTCATATTCTTAATACCAGTATACTCTACTGCTGCCTTTCATTTTTCTTTTTACCTTTTTTTCTGTGATACTCTGCAATAAAACTCTGATACAACTACAATGATCTTTTCAATGTGTCATGCTTTTGTCCCTCCTTGGTACTATGCTATGGTTCATGCAACTTTATTTCTCTCCTTTTTTCCTCTTCCAATACCAGTGTCCTTCCTTCTCTTCCAGATCTGTAAAAATCCTTTCTGAAATTTAAGGCCCAAATCAATATCACCATCCTACAAAGATTTATTATCACTGTTTAAATGATTTCTCCATACTGATAAGTATTATTGTATTTTATTTATACAATTGATTTATTTCTATCACATTATGTTTTATATTTACAAATTTTTAAGGAGGTATGTATTTACTCACCTCCTTCCACATTTTATCATAAGTTTCCAAGAACAAGAACTGTTTGTAATTCCTTGCCTTATGAAAGTTGGTAATAAATAAATACCTTATGAATATATTATTAATTGATACAATAATTAACCTACTTGACAATGCTCAGATTTTTCTGGGGTGTTAGGGTCAATGCACCTAATTCTGCAAAAGCTAGTGTTTTAATGATCTAATCTGTTAGCAATCAAATATTATAGTTTCCTTGGGAGACACTGAGTCACTGGGGATGGGCTGATATATATTTATTCAACTAACACTAGATGAATAATCCTAAATTAGTTAATCTGCCTATAACTTGGACTATTTTGCATTTTTCAGCATCCAGAAAATCATGCTATTTACAATTCAGAGTTTTTCTTTTGGATATGAAAAATTAAAGCTTTGATAATCACAGAAAAGACATAAAATCCAAATTTATTTCTTACCTCTGTTTTTGGCCACAGTAGAAGAAATGATACAGGAATTACCCTCCTATAATAGAAAACAGAAAAAAATATGTGAAACAACTGTTTTTAGATATTAGACAACCAGCAATGCCAAAGAGGCAGATACCAGAGTTTAGGGGGCTCATCCCCTGGAATATGCAAAGCAGATTACTTCACAGGAGGAAGCTACACAAAGAAAGCGCTCCAGGGATCTGAATAGGGGTACTCTGAAGACTTTGAGTAAATATTCAGCTGCACATGTGTAGGATAAAAATCCATAAGACCAAATAACAAATTCTGGAGAAAGAACACCACCTAGGCAGATTTAAACTGAAATCCTTCCAAAATTCAGATAGAGTGTCAGATGTGCAAGTTCCAACTAGCCAGATTGGAGAGAATTAAATGAACAACTATGGTGTTCAATAGCGACTCCCAGAAGGTTCACATCTGGTAGTAAAGCTTAATGTACCCTAGAGTAAAGTCTATGCTAACCCACTCTAACAAAAGTTGAAAGTATCAAACTGATCCCCAAGTTGCTTAACTGTCTCCCAAAACAACACTCAATCCAAGCTACTCTTAGAAATATTAGCTTAAAATTCACACAAAACCACAAACAGACCTTAAAAATCATACTTCTTAGTTAATCAAATATAAGCAACAGATAAGTTTAATAACAAAATACAAAAGTACATTTTTATAAGAACACATAGAAACAAACAAACAAGAAATGGTAGTATTGAATGATAGTCTGTAGCAAATGAGGTTAAAAATAAATGGCTTGATAATACCATCTTCAGAATAGTGTCTCTTAGCTAAGGTCCATAAAACCAAAACAAAACACATTGTGAACAGTGTTTAATTTGGTTAATGTAAAACATCATTATGTGTCATTTCCATTGCATATTGACATATTTTGAATTTACCTGAAAAATGTGAACAGTTGCTTCAGTTTTTTGTGGTTTCATTGTAGCTTACTTGCTGTCATTCCGCAGATGACTTTTGTTCTCACCAGTTAAGTGGTCACATGTAAAACTGCACAGTCTCCAGGGAAAATAACAAAGTAGAGGAATAGAATAGAAGAGAAAATGAAAAAAAAAGGGGGGGGGAGAATAAGAGATTAAAAATTGAGAGAAGGCAAAGCAGAAAAGTAAACAAATTGTTAGACTAACAAACCAGGAATTGTAAATCCTTCCTTTTTAGAGTTCTCCTGTTTTCTCTCTCTCTCTCTCTCTCTCTCTGTCTTTTTTTCTTGGTAAGTAAATAATTTATTTCACTAATTATGCCTGGAATGTAAAACCTTATTTTGCTTCCACTAAAGAAAATTTTATAGAGGAGTTTTATTTTTTTCAGCTGGATGGTGAAGAAGGGGACCTATGTCACTAGGAGATGCTTTGGCTATATTCCTATATCCCTCACGTCAGGGTCTCATCCCCTGTCCCTCACGTTTCCACAAGCAGCAACACAATTGCTGACATCAGGAAGTCCAAAAATCCACACATACCACTTCAGAAAAACTGATAATAAAGATCCATGACTCTAATTAAATTTGGATATGATAAATAAATTAACATGGACAGAGAAAAAGTGGTAAAAGAAAAAAGAGAGGTAAAGAAGTACAGAGACACAAATGCAGTTAATCTGTCAAACTGACCAAATTCTATCGGGCTTGGAGGCACAAAAGAGGACAAGTTGTAATTTTCACAAAGACATCTATTTCCGATACTTAGCTTCTCTTCTTTTTATTTTATTATAATATTTTAATATGTTTATATTTATTGAGAAACAAAAATGCAGTAACACATTGTACAGAAAAGCAAGCTCTGTGGAAAGCAGTAGAATTGATGGGCCTAGGGAAGGCAGTGAAGGCAAGAGATTGACAGTAACAAAACAAAACAAAAAGGCCCATAGTCCTTTCTTTGATCATAAACATGGGAATGTTTGGTTTTACATATAATACAGTATAATATTTGGTTATATTATTACCTAATAGTATATATAATATATTACCATTCACATTTTAAATAATACCTGCAGTTTCTTTTTTCTTTTCTTCCTCATTCTGTTTTTAATAAATGGCTCCTCCAGCAGCTGCCTTCCCTGTGAGCTCTGCACCAATCACCACTGATAATTGCTCCTGTTAAGGATAATGTTTTCACAGCTGCAAGCAGGATTTTTAAATAGCAAAAGTGCACTGAAGCCATCCTCAGCAATTAATAAATATAATAATAACAATATTTGCACTTGTGACTTTTCTACTCTGAGCAGACCGAAGCACTTCACAAATAAACATGTGTTATTAACCTAATTTTTTACAGATGGAGAGGAAAAACCCACTAGATTTAGGTTAATGCCACATAAGTGACTTTGCCCAAGATGCCCAACAAATCAGATGCATGACCTTGAATACAACCCAGGACTCCAATCAGGGCTTTCTCCAAAGTCTATGCTGTGCTTTGTGAAAATCCAGCATCTATTAGCATTTGAACTTTAAATGAGCACCACTTAATGCATTCATTTGTAATAACATTCGCCATGAAAACCATCCTGTTAGTGCTGATTTCCATTAATTTTGCTTCCATAAAAAAGCAAAAATTACATTTTAGAGAGATTTTACAGGGAAAAAAAAGCCTTAAATCAAACCCCTAAACACTGAGTGATTTATCTTCTCCAGAGACCTGCCAGTGAGGCCCAGTGGAGCAAAAGAGAAGTGGTCAGTGCTGCCCTGGACAACTTTCAGAGTATGGAAGGCATGAAGAGCCTAACTGAAGAGCCCAGGGCGTTTGTTTAAGAATGTGTTTCTAACCAGCTCCCTAAGTTTCTGAACCTTTTCGTTTGTTAACATAGTGAGATTAGATACTTGTGATATTATATCACACATTCACACATGATGCTGAAAGCCTACCTTGTCTATTGGTTAATAAAGTGTGCCTTAGTTTCAACTAATTTATGAATTCTGCATGTTTCATGCAAAAATGTGAATTTTATGCTATGTAATTATATTCATAATGTCATATTGTTTAAAAGACTACAAAAGTAATTTTTAATTCAGTATCTTTATCTTCATGAACCTATATCCCTTTGGTTTGGACATTTTGACAGAGCCTCTGACCCTAACACAGATGGTTGTTACCTGCTGGGACATTCTCCTACCATGTGGTCCAAATAAATATTACCATGCTAAATCAAAATACAGAAAAATTATAATAATTATATTTGTTGATTTTTAAAATTTCAAAACCATAAATCTACCTACTCATAATTATGATATTTTAACTCATGACTTATTAAAAGCAGTACATGCTAAGGCATATAAATAAGAATAGTTTGATATTTAATTGAAATGTAGCTGTTTTCTAACAGGACTATTCAAAGGACATTTTTCTACATATTTTTTCAAAAACCTACACATTATCCTTTTTTAAGTGTTAAAGAGCAACCAAAACACAAAAGAGATGATTCATGTTTGCAAGCAGAATTCCTCTGGCCCTAAATAAATTTTCAAAATAAAAAACAGTTAAATGATTATAAAAGACAGAACATAGGTTTACATCACACATCATATGTATATTACAATAGGACAGTATCTAATATGTGCAAAATCCTGAGCTTAAGTGTTGTGCTGTGGCAACACAAAGAATAGAATTATAACTTATCTTATAGAACGCTATAAATTACAAAGTTCTAATCATATACATATGTATATGTAATCATATACATATGTAAGTCCTGTAACAATCCTGTGAAGTAGGATTTATAATTTTCCTTAAAAATTGTCTTTTGCCTTTGGAATTAACTGAATTTCTTTCTAATTCAAGAAAACGAGAAATATGCTTAGAGAAAATACCAAATAATAATGAAATACATAAATTCAAAAGTATAACATTACTCTTCACAATTCTTCAGGTATATACCTAAGTTGAACAAATTAACACAGCAACACATATATTTCTATAAACACTATACACATATTCATATATGCATTTTATTATTGCCATTCTATATATAAATGAAAAATATACATGCTCTTTAAAAATTTTCTTTATATTTTACAGTAGAATTTTGTGGAATTTATAGTCTTGTACAAGTAGATATACCTTGTTTTATTAAAGATCTGCTTAATATATAAACAATTCTCAATTGATAGATATTTATACTTTTTTCCAGGTGTGTTTCAATTTCAAATAATGCCACAAACACCAGTGGACACAAACTACTGCACATTTGCTTGAATATATCTTTATAAAATATTCTGAGTGAAGTTATTGTAACAGCAAGTATATAAAATTTAGAATGTAATAGATATCACCAAATTTTCCTCCAATAGTTTCAACAAATTTACAATCACTCTAACAGTTTATGAGCATACTCAGACAAATGTATTTTTCTTGGATTAAATATGTATTACACAGAATTCAAAATAATATGGCTAGAAGCTTCTAATATTGTCTCTACAAATTTTTTAGTAAAATAACCCTAAATGCATTGGTGAATTCCCCAAACTAGGCTCTCAGAGAGTTTAATTCCTAAGTTGTGAAAGTATCAACACTAATTAAAGACAGATGGAGCCAGACTGGAAAAAAAAAATTGTATCTAGGTTTTAACTCTTGGTCTAACATGCCTGCGTTTTTAAAATATAATATAGACTATCTAAAAAAGGTAAAACAAGAATTATGTATTCCTCTTCACCATCTGTTGTCTGTGTTAGAGACTCAGGGCACGTAACAATCAGAAAACTGGACAATTCTCAAACTGTATATCAGGATTTTGTTCTTTGGTCTCTGTCAGCCATCAGTACTTTTTGGATGGCATCTTTTGACATCCTTTCAGAGTGAGTAAATCATAGAATATATCTGTGCAGAAAGAGAGGGCTAGGGAGGAATTTCAAAGAAAGAATGGGGGGAAAACTATTCTTTCTATTGTTGGAGGAATAACTTTTCAGATATACTACTGGAGGAATGTAGTTTTCACATTATTTGAATAATGTTCAAATGTTAGAGAACCAAGTAGTAGGTACAGGAAGGCTCTGATGAAAGCCAGAAAACATCCAAAAAGTATTATGGGAAAAATGTCATACCAACTTGCCTTGTAGGTCTACATAGAAGGGGATTTATTTTTGTCAAAAATCACACTGACAATGGAAACTAGTACGTATCCACAAAATATGGGAAAAAAACTACCTTGAGTAAAAAAAAAAAAAAAAATGGCTGCGCTAAAATAATGTATCAGAAGGCAAAGGGAATACCACATCTTGTGACTTCTGAAACAAAGATCTAATTTAGTATCTCCACTTCCCAAATTTCAGAAAAATGTTTGGCACTTTCATGAGCATGAAAAGGACATTTCCTTCATGAAATTAGAGCACAAGAGGAAAATATCATTCGTTAAATAATGTTAAAGAATGAAAGAAGGTGAGATGAAATGGCAGTACAATGAAATTAAAAAGGAATGAGAAAATATAAGAAGGAAAAATAAAATAAAGTATAGTAGTATAATAAATATCTACTAAATCATAGTAGCATAACTAAATAATTAAATTTCAAAATAAAAAGCTAAATTGATATTAAGGGAATTTAAATTAATTAGGTGGAAACAGATTTGAAAAACACAAAATGCAAATGAAAGCGTTGAAGAGTTGAAAAAGTCATTGAGGAAAGTTTACATGTATAATTTTGGTAATTAATATACAATTAATTGTTAATAGGTATTCTTGAAGAATAGACCAAGGCAAACAAAAGAAATGCAAAAACAAAGTAAAAGTAAAAGAAAAACAATCTAAGAAACTTCAAATGATATTCTAGAAGAAAATGTACATGTTAATGCAGTCAGCAATTGTATTATAAGGATAAAGAAAAATATTATTAAATTTTTTATATATATACACACACAAAACCTGTTAGAAGATGCAAATATAAGTAGACAGAAAAAAATAGTAATATTTATGAACTTCTCAATCTTTAGCAGATCAACTGGACAAAACATATAAAAACACTAGTATACTTATGGTATAAATAATATGATTGAGTTATTGAAAGAATAATATACATCAGCATTTATTTATTTATTTTAGAAATAGAGTCTCGTTCTGTTGCCCAGGGTGGAGTGCAGTGGCATGATTATAGCTCACAGCAGCTTCAGGCTCCTGGGCTCATGCGATCCTCCTGTCTCGGCCTCCCAAAGTGCTAGGATTTCAGGTGTGAGCTGCTGTGCCCTGCCTTTATTTTTTATTTATGTACAATTTAATATATAATTTCCCTCTCTTTCAGTTTTTTATATCTTCTTTTTCTGCTTAATTATAATTAACATAAAGGAAAATATACAGATCTTAAATATACAATTTAATGAGTTGTGACAAATAAATATACCTATATTATTCACAATCATATTAAGATATAAAAAATTTTATCAAGTCAGAAAGTTCTCTCATGTCCTTCCTAGTTAACATACTCCCCAACAGGCAAACTCTCTTCCAATTTCTAATACCCTGGCTTACCCTAGCTTAGTTTTTGCCTTTTCTGGAACTTCATGTTAATCATATCAGAGGGTAAAACCTCTTTGTGCAAGCACAGCATAATTTTTGTGAGAGTCAACCTTTTCTTGCATATAATGGTTGTTTATTCTTTGTAATTGCTAAAAGTATTCAACTGTGTGGCTATTTCACAATCTATTTATTTAATCTTTTTATAACAGAGTATTTCCATTTTTGACCATCATGAAGAAAGCCTTTATGCATACGATTTTAGAGTCCATTTCAGAGTATGTTTTTATTTCAGTTGGATAAATGCATAATGCAACTGCTAACTCATAGTGTAGATGTATCTTTATAAGAAACTGTCCAATAATTTTTATAGAGTAGTTATATAATTTCATACTTTCACCAATTAATATAGGAAAGGTTGGTGTGCTGCAAATCCTTGCCAACATTTGGGGTTTCAATGCTTTTAATTATAGCTCTTCTGGAGGTATGTAATGATACTTCATTATGGTGAAATTTGCATTTTTTTCTGATGAATATTGTTGTTCAGCACTTCTTCATGTGCTCATTGGCCATGTGCCTATTTTCATTTTAGAAGTGTCTAAGTTTGTTAATCATTTTTAATTGGGTTCTTTGTATTTTTATTTATGATGTAATTTAAGTATATTTATATATTTTATGTAATATAAATATATTAAGTATATAATATATTTTAGGTAGATTATATATATTTATAATATATTTAGAATAATTATGTTATTAACATTATAGTTCACTACAATATTATTTAACATTGTATTGCTAGTGCAACAAGTGAATAATGGAAAAAATAAATAAATGACACAAAGATTAGAATGGAATTAAAACTATCTTTATTGTAAGTATTGTATTATATTGATATTATAGGTACAATCCCTACAGATCTAGAAAGAAAATATGTTAGGAACAATTATTTTAGCAAGTAAATATGAAGCATTGCAAAAAGGAATTAAAGAAAATATAAATAAAAAAGATGTGGTGTTAATGGAGTGAAAGACTTAATATAGTGAAATTGTGACTCTGCTCAAATTGATGTGTGGCTGCAATCAATATTCTAGTTTTTTATAAGTAATCAACAGGCTGATTTAAAAGGTTTTATGGTAAATCAAATAACCTGAAATAGTCAAAACAACCCTGAAGAAGACAAGAGGACAACTGTGGTAAGGTAATTCAAAAAAGATTAAAAAGATTACTTTACCAAATGGTGCGAATAACTGTATGGATATCTGCGTGGAAAACTAGTTGGGTCTTCAATTTAATTTGTTTTTAATGACTTCTGAGAGTTGTCAAAGTAGTCTGTCCATCAACATTTAATTTAATTATTTATATTGTTGGGTAAAGGTATACCATTTTATAATTTGTTGTATAATTGTCTCCTTTGTTTTTAGTTTATCTGTTCCTCCTTTCTTACCCTATTTTTTCATTTTTTGGTTTATTAGAATTTTTTTAAAAAGGTATTTTTAGAATATACTTAAATTGATCTCTAAGTATCTTGTTTCAGAATTGAAGTCTTTTTCATAAGTGAGAATTACAAACCTCACCTATTATACCTTCTTTTTAGAAAACAATTATGAAAATTAACATGGCAACTGATTTTGCAGTATAGCAAACTAAAACCCTTTTTTAACCAAGAATTTATCTTTTGTTAGAAATAAGTGCAAGGATTGGAATGATGACTGTTGTGCTGAGCACACTTCATGATATGCTAATTTGTAATTTTTTATTTTTTGCTATTGTAATGGTTAATCTTATGTGCCAACTTGACTAGAATAAGGGAAGCCCAAATGCCTGACAAAACATTGTTTCTGGGTGTGTCTGTGAGGATCTTTCTGCAAAATATTAGCATTAGAATCCCTAGAGTGAGTAAAGATCACCCCCCCCAATGTGAATGGGCATCACCCAATCCACTGGGGGCCTTAATTGAACAAAAAGGTGAAGTAAGGAGAAATTTACTCCCTTTGCTTGAGCGGGGGCATCCTTCTCTTGCCCTTGGACATCAGTGCTGCAGACTGCTGTTCCTTTAAACTCAGAGTAGGACTTATATCACTGGCATTTCTGTTCTCAGGCCTTTAGGACTGAACTAAAACTACAATAGCAGCTTTCTCGGGCCTTCAGCTAGGAAAAAGAAGAGCATGGTAATTCTTAGCCTCCAAAATTGTATAATGCTAATCACTCATAATATAGTCACGTGTTACCTAACAATGTTTCCGTTAAGTACACCCGTATATGACAGTGGTCCCATAAGATTATAATTGAAATGAACAATTCCTATCATCTAGTGACATTGTAGCTATCATGACTTCTTAGCACCTTACAATAAGCACATGTTTGAGGTGATGCTGGTGTAAACAAATCTGCCATGCTGCCAGTCCAATAAAAGTATAACAATACAATTATGTACGGTACATAAAAATGATAATGAACAACTATGTTACTGGTTTACGTGTTTACTGTACTATATTTTTTATTGTTATTTTAAAATGTACTCTTTCTCCTTATTAAAACCTTATTAAAAAAAAGTGAACTGTAAATCAGCCTCAGGCAGGTCTTTCAGGAGGTATTCCAGAAGAAGGCATTGTTACCATAGTAGATGACAGCTCCGTACATGCAATTTCCCCTGAAGACCTTTCAGTACACTAAGATGTTGAGATAGAAGACAGTGATAGCGATGATCTTGACCCTGTGTAGGCCTAGGATAACACGTGTGTTTATGTCTTAGTTTTTAACAACAAAGTTAAAAAAGTAAAAACAAAAATTTAAATAGAAAAAGGTAACAGATATAAGATATAAAGAAATAAACTATTTTTGTATAGCTATAAAATACATTTGAGTTTTAAGCTGTTATTACAAAAGAGTCTGAAAGTTAAAAAAATTAAAAAGTTGATAAAATACAAAGCTACAGTAAGGTAAAGTTAATTTATTATTGAAGAAAGAAAAATATTTTTTATAAATTTAGTGTAGCCTAAGTGTACAGGGTTTATAAATTCTTCAGTAGTATACAGTAGTATACAGTTTTAGGTCTTTACATTCACTCAACACTCACTCGCTGGCTCACTCAAAGCAACTTCCAGTCCTGCAAGCTTCATTCATGGTAAGTGCCCTATACAGGTATAGCATTTATCTTTTACACAAATATTTACCATTGTGTTACAATTTGCCTACTATCTTCAGTACAATAACATGCTGCACAGGTTTGTAGCCTCGGAGAAATAGACTATACTATATAGCCTAGGTGTGTGGTAGGAGGCTATACCATCCAGGTTTGTATGAGTACACTCTATGATGTTTGCACAATGTTGAAATCGTCTAAGGATGCATTTCACAGGACATATTCCCGGCAATAAGTGACACATGATTGTAAATCTTTGATAGATAGACAGATAGATAGAGATAGAGATATATATCTTACTGCCTCTATTTCTCTGGAAAACCCTAACACTGCTATTACAGCAAATTTTATCAGGATTATGTGTGCTTCATAACTAAGTAGCTTTCAATCATTTTCTAAATTCTATCTTTATTTATATTTCACAGATATTACCCTCATTTATAAAACTATAAACTAAGACTCAGAATGGTTCTGTGATTTCTAAGGTCATGTACCTAATGTAATCATGGAGTCAAAATTTGCAACTAGACCATATTATTTCTAAAACATGCATTTCTAAAACAATATATAGCATTATATCCTCACAGACATTGTTTTAGGGAGCTTACACTCTCTTTGGCAAAATAATCATATGTAAAATAATTTGATACAACAAAGTGAATCTTATTAACTAAAGTAGGTAAAATGTAGTACTTACTAATATTCATTTAATATTTTTATTTACATATGAAATTATCAAAAGCCAGGGTGAAAGTCTTGAATTATTCTTTAATTTTATACAGACACAAATGCCTAAAACAAAGGACTGAGTCATTCATTGAAAATAAAATTAAAAACTGATAGTTAAAATTTGATATAAATTCTAGAGTATAAATTTAGTAATTTGTGAGGTTATTAATATTACAGTCAAGGAAATTTACAAAAATTTCCCCAAAAGTTTTTCATCATGTTTGTTATATAACTTAGACTTGTTCTTTCCCAAAAAATACCACTTTACATTTTCTTTTTTTTGCTTAATTTTCTTTAGTAGATGTTAACCATCATTCACTGGTTCCACAGTTTATTGTCCTAATTGAGAAAATGTAAAATGAAGTTCTTCAGCCACTTGAGTTGTAAAACCACCACATCATTTAGCTTGGAAAATGGGATCTCTGTTCCAGGATTTCCCATTTTCATATTTAGAGAAAGCCTATATAACTGGGACGAGCAGAGTTGAACATGTATTTCTTATTGAGAAATGTAAATTACCATCCCTCTGTGAAGTATATTTGAGGCAAGGGCATTCAGTAGTGAGTGAAAAATGCAGTTCTCTGGCAGAAGTAGATATAAGAACCACTTTTAACTTATCGGGGGAGGGGGAAGTAGATAATGTGATTTTCTTGCTGTGAGTTATATTCTCTATTATGAATTCATAGGAGAATTTTATGAAGCAGACAGTTTTACCAGTGCCTACCTACAGTCAGGAAATATTTGAATTCTGTTAAGTAATTCATTTAGAAATATTGATTGATTGGTTGATTGATGGCTGATTAATGGGATGTTGTCTATCTGCCAGGCATGGGGTCTACAATTCTGAATGTATATTTTAGTGAAGAAAATATCTTTTTTTCCCTGGGGATTTTTTCTTATAAGTAGAAAGAATGATCTATATTTATTCAAACCTAGAGAAGAAGTGAAATGATTTTTCAACTTGGATGTAAGTAAAAAGGAATTTTAAACTACTTCCTAGATTTAGTGCATACAGTGGAAGTCATGGAAATGCTGGGAGATCTTGAATTAGAATGAAATTTTCTAAAAGACCTCATTCTCGTTCAAGAGTAAAAAAAAAAAAGAAGATACCAATAGTTATAAATTAATTGGTTCTTTACAGAAATATACCATTTATGTGTTTAATATAAGAGGTATTTATTCTACAGTATGCATTATTAAGGTATAATTGTGGAACAAAGGTCTTTATCTTATCAACATTGTTATCCAGCAATACAATTTTGGTATCTAAGTAACATATCTAACAAGGCACAGTTCTAAATGCCTAAAAATAAAAATACATTTAAAACTCATAACAACTCTGTGGCATTGGTACTACTGTTATCCTACTATCAACTGAAGAATTGAGGAAACAGTGGCAAGGAACTTTCCAAAGGTCACACAGCCAAGAAGCAGTAGACTTGAAATTTGAATAAAAAACCTGTACTCTAGGGTCCATGTCTGTTTTGTTTTTTTGAGAGAAATAATATCATACTGCATCCCATGTACCCATTATCCAGTTTTAACAGTTAGAAATATTGTGCAAATTTTTCAAGTATATCTTGTACCACATACTTGCTTTACATATGTGTATGTGTGTGTGTAGTAGTAGATTAAAGCAAATCCAAGAAATATCCTTTCATATGTTGATACTAGTAGGCATTTCTAAAAGATAAATCTTTTAATATACAACTCTGATTTGGTAACCCCAATTAACACAATTAATAATTATTCCTTAATATTATCTAATATGTAATTGATATTCTAATGTCACTAATTGTTTCAAAAATATATTTAGTTGGTGATTTGTGTTAATTAAGATCAATCAAGATTTACATATTGTATTTGATTGATGTGTCTCTTTATTTTTTTTCTCTATCCTTCTTTCTTATTTTTTCAGTCCATGTAATTTTTGAATACATAGAATAACTTGTCCTGTAGAATGTCCTACCTTCACATTTGGTAACATGTGCCACATACAGTGGGTTGGGTTGTAGGATAGTAAACCTAAGTTTAGGGAATCTTGTATTTTTAGGATGGTCAGTAATTATACTTACCCATTGTTCTGGAGGAAGACATTATCTTTACTATAATAGACACAAAGCATGTCTATACTTTGCTCTTGAGGAAGACTCTTTCTGTCTTCTAAGGCTTTCCTTTATATAAATGTCATTGAAAACATAGTCTCAAACAAAAGAACCATCAGTGTCTCACCCATAATATATGAAGAAACATAAGAGACCTGTGGAGTGTTATCTTACAACAATATCCACCTGTCATTTGTACAACTGTTACGGGCCTCTGAGTGGAAGTATTTTCAGGGTCTTGGTGATCCTCAGAGAAAAGAATTTCAGGATGCACCACATAAGCCAAAGCAAGCAGCTTTTATTGAAAGTAAAAGTGTGTGTGTGAGAGAGAGAGAGAGAGAGAGAAGGCAGGCTTGAAAAGAGCAGCTGCTCCAAAAGGAAGGGTTTTTTGGTCTTATGAAATCTTACTAATTGAGGGGAGGAATATTCAAGGCTAAAGGATTGGTTTTTACTAATAATTTGGGTAGCAATTCCTAGAATTGGATTCCCTCCCATTTTTATACTTTATATATTTGTTTCAGAACTGTCATGGTGGTTTCAAGGGCAGAGAAATTTGCAAGCCCCTGTATCCAGCTCCTAGCTTAATAGCCTAGTTAGCCTCTGCTTGAGGGTTGTTTATTTCAACACTTGAGCCCACTCTGCAAGCCCCTGCATCTGGTCTCAGCCCTGTCTCCTAGTCTCCTACTCTAACACAATGTCTTGAATTCTGGTGATTTTTCTCATATGTGTGGCCACTTTATCAGCCATTCTGATTAATCTGACCTATAGAGGCTAGGACAAAATCTGTTCAATTGTTTCATACAACATTTAAATAAAGCTATTCTTAATAAGATTTCAAGCAACCTAATGAGGACTACCTTAAATATTGACCAAAAATATGCCATCTAAGATACCAGACACAACTGAACAAACAAATCAGGTTTTAATTTAGAAAGTGTGGTGTCTTTCTTCATAAGTTTCAGTATTGACATTTCCGCTTGGCTAGAGGCATTATTCCAGGTACAGCAAGATGCAGTAGTAATAGCATAGACACTACCTTGGCCTATAAGGGGTAAGTCTGAAGCAATTATCCATAACAAGCATGACCAGTGAGTTCACGCAGAACTGAATGCCTTCTAGGGCCAATTCAGTATAATTAATTATTTCAGTTAAAGTCAGTGAAAAATATTGTACCATGGTTTCTAATCTATTGACTTATGTTGTAGAGATAACTATCTCCAAGGAGTACAAGAATAATGAATCAGTTTTCCTTTAGAAAGTATCCCCAAGTAATCAAGGGAGTCTCATTTCAAAAAGGTTTTCACAGTCATTTGTGGGTTGCATGATCTACTGTTAGTGTTTCATAAAGCATTTGAAGGGTTCTAGTATTTGCCCCTAAGTTGTAAGCCACTATATTTGGGGGAGAGGTCAAGTAAGTTCATCTTTACCAAACAGAAAGCACAATTTTAGAGCCATGTATGGCTTCCTTAGAAAGGAATTCTTGGTCAAAATTTTGAGGTCTCAAAAGCGGGACTAATATCCACTGGGAAGGGGCAGAGGCTGGGATTGCTTCCAGTGCCGTTCTCCAGAAAACTAACAAGCTTTAGATCTTCAAGTTCAGTTTTAACAATTAATCTAATTCTGTTTTGAAAGCTGTGTCTAAGTCAACAGCAGGATAGCATCCATCTGCCCCAAAGAATGAGTGAATATTGACTATGGGTATGTGCATGGGCAAGGTGTCCAAAAACAGCACCAGACTTTTAGAGTTGAAGGTGAAGCAGCTGGGCCATCTTCTGTGTTTCAATAGTTTGTCAATAAAATAGAAAATGGCAACAACTTCGTGTTTGGAGCTGTCTGGCAGAATCTGGTAGATCTGGCAGTCAGTTAATTTAAAAGTGCTTGTAGTAGTTTAAGAAAGCCACATGGGGAGGTGTTCTTTTTCTGAGAAAGGTTTGTTAGGTAGGGATGAGGGAATGCAGGTGACAGGGCAGCGGTTAGACATACAGGTGATAGGACAGGCAGCAGGTCAAGGGCTGAGGGTCGGGACCAATAAAAACAGAGAAAAGAAACCACAACAACAAGAACTTGAGGTTAGAGACTTTTCCTGACCAGGAATATATACAGAAGCTAGGAGCTTATGAACGAAGATAACCTTTCCCTCATTAACATAGTCAAACTCACACCCCCTAGCACCATGACAGTTCTGGAGCCAGCCATACTAAGACAGAAAATGGAAGGGTACGTGACTCTGGGAATCTCTACCTACTTCCCCCGAAAGACATGAATATTCCACCCCCAGTTTAACATATTATTAGGGATTAGCATAAAGGGCAGACCCTGGCCCTGGGATGACACTGTTCCTTATTGGAACAGTCCGCTCTCTACTGAATTTAAGAGTGTACTGTACTTTCTATACTCTGTCTTTAAACTCAGGATCATCTTTCCTCACAGGGAGAGACCTGTTCCTCTCTCTAAAACTTACTTTTGCTTTACAATAAAAACTGCTTATGTGTAAGTTCTTCGTGTCTGTCATCACTCTGTCACACAGGCCATGCTTGCGATTCTTCCAAACAAGGAGCCAAAGAACCAGGACAACACCTCTCAAAAACCATATATGACAGGTTCTAAGGGTGACTATAGAAGACAAAAATACTTAGCATCTTTCCCTCTCTCCTACTCTTGGTGTCTACATTGTCGCCTCACCAGGTGATGAGATTGTTGTTTCCTCTGTACTACCACAAAACAGATGTGTCTTTTAACAGTACTTATAACTTCTCCTGCTTTATAATTATACATTGCAAGCAACCAGAATTTTGTCTAGAAGGATCAGGAGAATTTGAAAATAAATCAGTTGAAATTAACCAAACTGAAGTCAAAGAAGTAAAAAATTAAAAAGACATAACAGAACATCTAAGAGTTTTGGGGCAATGTCAAACTGTTAACGTGTATTATTGGTATCCCAGAAAGACAAAAGGGAAAGGGGAGAATACTTGTTGAAAAAATAATGGCCAAGACATTTCTAAATTTAATGACTGATGCCAACCACAGAACCAAGAACCTCAGGAAAAAAATCAAAATAAATAGGAAACAAACAAACAACAAAAATATCTAGTAATATCATTTTGAACTACAGAAAACTAAACACAAAGAGAAAAATTTGAACACAGCTAGAGTACCTATGTGGGAGCAACAAAAAATATTAGACGTTTGTCAGAAGTTATTTACGTGAGAAGGCAATAAAATTACATCTTAAAGTGCTGCAAGGGGAAAAAAATGCTCAATCTGTAATTCTATACCCAGATAAAATAGTATTTTAAAAAATGATGGTGGGTGACATCAGCTAAAGGAATGTAGGAGGGACTGCTGAAATTTGTTTCCTCCATAAAAACAGTGAGTAAACTGGCAAAAAAATATCAGATTCTATTTTTTCAGAACTCTGGATATTAAGCAAAGGCTTGGACAAACCCAAGAAATATTTATTTAAAAAAAAAACTATAATGCTCTAAGTAAGAACAGTGAATTTTGTGGGTATTTTAACTTACCTTGAGATTGTGCATAAGTAGGAAGAGAAAGACAATACAGAGTTGTAAACTGTCTGTCTGAACATTGAAGGCAAACCCCAGAGCACGCATAAAACCCCTCAGCAAACATCAGATGTGTTGGTCCAAGGCACTTAAGACAATCGCTGCCTAATCATTAGCTGGACACTAAACTAACCAAGCAGAGACTTCAATGGGCACATATGATAAGGAAGACAGACCTGACAAAATTAATTTGCAAAACTTACTCATCAAACACTTGCTACAATAAACAGTAACAACAACAAACTAGGGGAGGGAAGGAGAAGCTGATTTCCAAAATTGGCACATTATATGACTTAAAACATACAGTTTTTAACAAAAAGACTAGAAAGTATACAAATGAAATAGAAAGTATGGCCAATATATGAGAACAAAGCAGTCAATAGAAACCATTCCTGAAGAAACTGACACTGGACTTAAGAGTCAAAGACTTTGTAACAGCTATTTTAAATGTACGCAAAGAACTAAGAAAAACTATGTCTAAAGAATTGTGGGAAAGTATGAAAACAATGTCTCGCCAAATAGATAATATCAATAAAAAGACAGAAGTAACTTTTAAAAAAGAACTAATAGAAGTTTTGGAGTTGAATAGAACAATAACTGAAAAGAAAACTCACAAGAGGGGCTCAAGAGAAGAATTGAGCCAGTAGAGAAAAAAACAGCAAACCTGAATACAAGGCAATTGAGAGTATCCTCTCTGAGGAACAATAAATAAAATGAATGAAAAAAAATGAGCATATTCTCAGGATAAACCATATATTAGGTCATAAAACAAGTCTCAAAAAATTTAAAATAATGGCAAGTTCGTTCTCCAATCACAAGGGAAGAAAATTAGACATCAATAGCAGGAAGAAATCTGGGAAATTCACAGACACATGGAAATTAGACAACAAATTCCTATGTGATGAATCTTTCTCTGGATGATTTATGTAACCACATTATATTGCTGAATAACTCAATATTATTCTCTTTCATTGTTTCCTTAAGATTTGTCAATGTACAAAATACAGCAAATATGCTAATATCTTTAGGAGTTTCTTTAAATAAATATTTTGATAGAATTTTTTAAAAAATAATTATTTAATTCATGTGGGCTTCACTAGGAAATTTGATTACTAATTAAAATCTATATGCCCACTTTTGTATTTTGATCAATTTAAAAATGATGCAGTTGATATAAATATTTGAAGGAAATTTTAGGTTATATTCAAAGTTTATCACTGTTACACAAAATTAGAACCATTTCTACTTATGTCATAGAAATAAAATAAAACATTTAATTGTTCTTACTTATGCAGCACAAATTGGGCTCTTTGAAGTTGGCAAACCTTTACAGCATGAGAACAGGACATCTACTTTATTAGAAATTTATTTTGACTGAGCTGTTTCAAAATAGAAGAAATAACACCAATGGTAGCTTCAAAATTTCAATTTTAGAGGGGCTGAGTGGTGGGTAAAAATGGGAAGATGTTAGTCAAAGAGTATACAATTCTGTTATAAGATGAATAAATTCTGGAAACCTAATGTACAGCATACTGATGATAGTTAATAATTAGTAAAAGTATTGTAAACTTGAAATTTATCAAGAGACTAAATCAAATCTTGTGTTCTCACCACACACACACACACACACACACAAAAGGTAACTATGTGAGGTGACAGAGATGTTAATTAGCTTGATTGTGACAATCATTCACAATAATAGGTATATTAAGACATCATGTTTTACATCTTAAATATATATAATTTTTATTTGTCAATTATACCTCAATAAAGCTGGGGTGGGGTGAAGGAGGAGCTTAAGAGACCCAGTCTAATCAGAAGGGAGCCTTTAAAAATATGTTTGTATAGTAAGCACCCTGTTTGTATTTCTTGTTGGTACTTATAAGGGATATCCTAGTGGGGCTGATGAAAATGGGAAACAAATGCTTATAGCTGCCACTTAACAGTACTCTATAGAAATAGCCCTGTAGAAATAGAATTGACCTTTTGAGACTTAGGGATGTTCTTCAGAAGTTGATCTGCAATGCAAAGAACAAACTGTTTTTATGAACTCATCTGCTGTGCTGGGATATACCAAGCTAACTAACCTCACTTTTATTCAGATACTAAAAATTGCATTTCTGATTTTGCCCCTGATTTCTGATTTGCCCCTGAACTCTCTAGTATGAATGGAGAAAGCAACCACGCCTGCAAAAAAATTTCCTATGTTGTGAATATAAATATGGCACTGTCTTAGAACAGAGCCACTCAAACTAATGTTCTTCCTTATAATATATTATAGAAGCTAAAGTTCAGTCCTTTTATTTCTTGAAAATGAGAAACAAGTCACTTTTTGAAAACTATCAATATTGGGGAGAAGGGAGCATTTGAGGGCAGTTTTTAGAACTGCACCTGTTTGCCTTAGCTTAGCTATAGGTAACTCCACAAAGTAAATGGATGCAGCACTGTGAATAAACTGTGAAGTAAATTTTCTTTAAAAAAATTCTTTTTAATTATAGCTGGCATTTGTGAGCTTATTACTGAAGGCAGCTGAAAAGTGATCTAAGTGTTAGCTATAGCAATGTGGGACTCCAATGTAAGTGACTGCCTATGGTTTAATAATCCTGAAAAGGACACGTATATAAACCAACTGTGTAATTTCACATATTAAACATCAAAGGCATCTTTTTTTTTTCTCCTTCTCACAGTAAAACTACTTTTAACACAGTCTGGAAATTGGTTTACAGATTTTTCTTACACTCAAAGACATGAGAGCAGAGATTCTGTCATGTGGCTGCCTCGAGCTGTAGCCCTTGGCCTGCCACAGATGATTAAAAAGGTTCTATATAGAAAGAATCAGGACTTTTTTGGTCTGTGTTTCTAAGCGAGTGGTTTGGAACAATTTAAATGGGAGAGACCTATATTGGAAACCTTGACTCTTTTCCACTTTCTTGTTCTTTCCAGCTGGACAGAGCCTCTCCTTTTCTCCAAATCAGGTGCCTGTCTGGATGGAAGCCAAATTTTTAGGAATTAGATAGAAATAGCACTTGTTATTTTATATTTTTCAAATATCAAATCTCCCCTGAAAGGCAAGGGAAACTTAGTTTAAAAAATGCATAAGTTGGCTTGAAATTGCTGGGAGCAGTTAAAGGAATAGATACGTTGCTGTAAATCATATGGCAGAAGTGTCACATTCTACCCAAAGTCAAACACGTTTTCTTTAATAGAGAAGTCACTCCTTTCACGCAGAGAGTATTTCCCTGTAGCTATTCACATCCATTTAGTGTTCAACAGCTTGCCAAAGTGGGAGCCTTTGAAGGCTTAAGTACATTCATACGTTCATAAAATGACACACTCATTAGCAATTAGAGACCAAGAAAGCTTTGCATTATATCCCCTTCCCCAAAGAAACCTTATGAATAATGATTAGCAATTGAAGTGTTTTTCTTTTGTTTTTTAAATCTGACCTTCAAGCCCTTCACATTGTACAAGAGGACCTGGAATCAAACTGCCAGTTCCCAGTCCATTTTCTGTTTGATCTTAAGCAAATTATTTAACCTCCATTTGTCTCATTTTCTTAATCTGTAAAATTGAGAAATAATAATATATAATTTATGGGGTTATTGAAAATTAAATAAAATCATGTAGCTAAAGATTTTAGGAATTTGGCACATAGTACTCAGAACCATACCTTACACATAGTAGGTACTCAGCAAAGGTACTCAACAAAGGTTACCTATTGTTACTATTATCACAATTAGTCCTCATGACAACCCTGTGAGTAGATAAACTTACTGACAATTTAAATATGATGAAAATGAGAATTGGCAATGCCAAGTTATATTCTCAAGTGTATTCAGAGATTCTAAGTGGTGGAGCGCATGAGCTGGTTCTCAAAGCCAGGTATCTTCAAGCACAAAGCCAACAATTCTTCACTTCTCTCCAGCCAGCCAAATTACATTCAACACAAATATATTGGGAATCAGGTATGTGTCAAGTCCTGTGCTTAAATCTAGGCAATCAGAGATGAATAAGGCATGATCCGTCACCTAAAGAGATCATATTTTTCACAGTCATATGTTTAAGAAGTAAATTATTTAAATATATATATATATTATATTATGTCAAGGGCCTTTCTAAAAAAGTGACATAATGGTAAAAGCATCACCTCACTCTGGCAGTGTGGAGTGTCATCTGTGAGGACTGTGAAGATAGCACAAAACACTCACCACCCTCAGTCAGGCTGACATAAGTAGAATGTACTTCTTTAATTAGACACATTTCTTTTTTTAATTGAAATCACAAAAAGCAAAGTCCACTACAGTAGCATCTGTAATAAGTGGTTTTTTTTTTTTTGTTGTTGTTGTTCTTTTAACCAACTAGTAATCTTTGTTACTTAGATCTACAGTTTTGGATATCCATATAAAATTTGTTCACTATTTCCTCCTAAATCACCAATTAAACATCAAGTTGTTATGTTTTTTGTATTACTGACAACTTTCAGCTATATTTCAGAAAATTTACTCAGCAATATGTTAAATCCAGGTATTTATAATAGGAATAGTAAAGGTGCTATGCAGAGTTTGGTTTTCTGGTTTTAATTGCTTTAAGATTTACAAAGACAAATTCCGAAATTATTTGAAACATATTTATTGACTACTTTTTCCAGATAGAATTAGAAATTTTTCAATTACTTAATGATAAATATCAGTATAATTGGTAAGTTGTTACATTACTCTACATTTTGCTCTTACAGTATTCTGCCTTAATTAATTGCCTTTAGTCTTCATATAAACTTCCAAATTACAAGGATTAGGGTTTACAGTCATTTGGGAAAGAATATTCTATTTTTTCTGAAAATGTTAGCAGCTCTAATGGCTGATATTTATAGACTTCTACCTATGATCCTTTATTTAACTGTTTAGAAAATCTGAACCCAAATATATTGAGTCTAGACCCCACAGTCATTTCATTATATCTAGCAATTCTACTTGGGATTTTGACATCAAAGCCATACAGGCAAGAATAATACGATGACTTTGCTCAGAATGGCTTCCTCAGCATTTCTCCCACCTGAATCTGAGCCATTGTGTTATCAGCTATTTCAGACTGTTTGGAACCCTGGCACTTAGCATTTTTCTACCTTTTTCCATCTTATACACCTTGCATTATCTGCTCCCAATGTAGTAACAATAATTAGAAATTGAAAGAAATATATAGCCATTCATTTCCATAAACAGTACAATGGATAATTTTAAATAACTGCAAAGGATTTACAATACCTTGTTGATTTTTAGTGAAAGATATTTATTTTCAGCATATTTAATACTACAATATACCAAATACAAGATGGAATGTGACTACTGCAAAGAGTCGGCCTTTGGTTTCAAAACAGCAGTGAGTTGGCTATTGTTGTTCACAAAAGCACTATCCATAATTTATGGTTTCCCTTTGTTTAATTTTTTAAGTCTTTTACTTATTTATTGTCTGACAAAGTTTATATCAACAGCCCACAGGATGATTTTCAATGAGATTTTTTAAGCAAGAATGAAGTAAATGCAAAACAGAAGTTACTTGTCTTTAAGCCTCAGGAAAAAAACCTTATTCAACTTGATGAATCTAAGTTTATCTATAAAACCTCAAAATTAAAATAGCCCTGGCAGTTTTATAAATTAGAGAAGAGTATTACAAATTTAGAAAAGCTCGGAGTAGAATGGAGTGAACACTTGAGTAATATTATTTTGATAATGTTAGAATTGCTTTGAGATTTAGATTATTGTATTTCAGGTAAAAGGCAACATTTAAATAATTTCATAAATTCTGATTTATTAAATCAAAGAAAATATGTGTATTAAGGTAGAAAATTACCATAATAATTCACATAAAATTCATGTTTAATATTTTGTTTATTCTACATGCTCTGGTATGTTTCATTGTCATAATATTATGAAAAAATGACATACATAGGAAAATAAAAGAATCTTATGATAAACATTAGCACATTATATTAACCACTTAGATTAAAATTATTTAATATTGTACAACATGGTGACTATAGTTAATAACAATACATTGTATTCTTGAAAGTCACTGTTCGTGGATTTTAAGTATTGTCACTACAAAAAAGATAAGTATGTAAGGTAATGCTTGCATATGTTAATTAGCTCCATTTATTCATTTCACAATGTATACATGTTTCAAAGCATGTTGTACAAAAAATATTTTACCATTTGCCATCACTGATTTATTTATTTATTAACATTTATCTATGCATATATATTTTTTCCTGAACTTTTTAATGGTCATACATTTAATGATATTTTACCTATATATAAATCAATATTTATTTCTTAAATAAAACATACTACTATAAAACCATTATAAACCACTATTATCTCAAAAAGTAATAGTATTCCCTAATATCTAATATACATTTCATATTCAAAATTCCTCAAATGTCAGTCAATACACTTTTTAAAGGTATTTTACTTTCAACCATGATTGAAAAATTTTACACATTGCATTTTACATCCACTTGGTCTTTTTAAAACCTATATAAAACCGGGATTCTGGGAAAAAATGGCGGTGTGATAGAGTCCTACCACCACACCGCTCCCAGGAAAGGAGGTGAAGAACGGCAGCGGCTGCCTGCGAGCACGGACCGCTCACTCCGAAAACAGCATTGCAAATGACAGAGAAACAACGCTGAACGCCCAGCCCAAGAAAACAGGTACAAAATTTTCACAAAGATCGGAGGGCGTAGGGAGCACAATAGAGCCCAGAGCGCGGGAAGGACGTGCTCGCCAGGTCCGCGCAGCGCGACCTGCCCCCCAAGCGGTTACGCGCCTCCCCATACATGCAGTCAGGGACAAGCCCAGAGTTGGGACAGAGCGGTTGCTCGGGCCGGCGAGCCCTGTGGAGAGGAGGAAGTTGCGAGAGTCAGACACAACTCGCAGCTGCAATATACAGAGACTGCTGAGGGCTGGGGAGGAATTGGGCGGGGACCGAGATACAGCTTCCCGGGACAGTGCACAGGAACCCGCAGGTCGGCACTGCGCCACTAGAAGTCAGCGGGACTGGGCCCAGGGGTTTAACAGAGAGCGGGACATGCCCTTAGAGGTTGCTAGCAACTGCCGCTGCGGCTGGCGGAGAAAAACTGTGCTCCCGGCGCGATCGGAGCCCGGCTGTGCGCCAGGCTGGCGGCGGCCGCCATCTTTACAGCCGCCCGCGCGGAGCTGTGAGCCGCGTCTCTAGCTCCGCCCCGCCCCGGCCCGGGGCTCTTCTGCTGGGGCGAGACAGGCTTTGCCTGTGGTGGCCAGGGACGGCTGCATCCGTGGGTTCCAGGTGGAATGAGATCCCGGAACTGTAGGGGCAGGACCTTTGGGTATTGGAAACAGTTTGCAGCTCGTCCATCTGGTTCCGCTACCCCGGCTCTGGCCTCCGACAAGTCCGCTCCGTGCTGGTCCTAGTGCCCGCCCTTCAGGTCCCAGTCCTCCTGTACCCCAGAGATCGCTCATTTTGAAGGTTGCTGGCTATAGTGACTCATTTGGTATAACTGCTGGTTCCCATGACAACCAAATACCTCAAGAGCCACAGGCTGAACCAGAGCAGCTCTCCATAATCCTGCACACTTCAATAGGGAATTTCGCGCCATCCAAGAGCGCTTCCAGCGGCCACTACTCCCCCCTCCCCATGGGAACATCCCCCCGGTGGAGACTGCTGGGGATAGAGACGGCCACCCGCCTCGCCTTGGGGTCTAGTGGTGGAAAAGGGGTGCACAATTGGAGATCCCCCTAGCAACCAGTATCACGCGGAGACACACATCAGAAGGGCAGACACACGTGGCTAGATGAGCAACCTCTGAGATGTGTAGAATTTTCCCAACTCAGCTCTCACACTGCAGCCAAAAGAAATTTTGTTTCTACCTGCAGCTCAGGAGGAGCAGGGTCAAAGTAACCCCTAGGAGCTACAAGGCCCCTCCCAACGCACGGGGCTTTCGCATACCCCAACTGGGGAATCAGAGTCTGCCACGGACATAACAGAATACCTAGCTAATAGGGAGTGGAGGACTCATATCCTCAAGTACAATTCATTAGCTCAGAGCCCAAGCTGGGAGGTCATTCTCACCACACTCCACTGGGAAGAGGAGAAGACCACAGGTCAGAGTTAACTCAAGATCCACCAAACTTGCTAAAATACACCTAAGGCAATACAGGCCACTACTTCTCTCCCTGGCTTTGCCAAGGAACAATAATGTGGGCCTGGTGACAGGGCCATAAACTAGCTTTAACACCCCCAGCTCTCGACCAAGAGGCCAGATGAGAAAAAACCAGCGAAAGAACACAGGGAACATGAAAAATCAGAGTGAAAAGTCACCCCCAAAAGAAATTATCAGTTCCTCAGCAATGGATACCAACCCAAATGAAATGGGTAGAATGACAGAAGAGGAATTTCATTTATGGATTATAAGAAAGCTCAATGAAATTCAAGAGAAAATTGAATCCCAGCACAAAGAAATCACAAGAAAAATGCAAGAAATGAATGAAAAATTCTCCAAAGAAATAGAAATATTACGGAAAAATCAAATAGAAATCCTAGAAATGAAAGAAGCATTCAAGGATCTACAAAACACAGTGGAAAGCCTTAAGAATAGGCTGGACCATACAGAGGAAAGAATTTCAGAGCTAGAAGACAGCTCCTATGCGCTAAATAAATCAGCCGAAGAGAAAGAACACAAAAACAAGAGGCAGGAAAAAGCATACAAGAAATGTGGGATTATGTACAGAGGCCAAACATAAGGATCATAGGTATCCCTGAGGGAGAGGAAGAAAATTCACATGGGCTGGAAAATTTATTTGAAGGAATAATACAGGAAAATTTCCATGGCTTAGCCAGAAATCTCAATATCCAAGTACAAGAAGCACACAGGACTCCTGGGAGAATCAACGTGAAAAGGCATTCACCACGCCACATAATTATTAGACTGACCAAAGTAAACACAAAAGAGGCACTCCTCAGAGCTGTAAGACGAAAAGAGCAGGTAACCTACAAAGGGAAACCGATCAGATTAACTGCAGGTTTCTCAGCTGAAACCTTACAAGCCAGAAGGGAATGGGGAGACATCATCAATTTCCTAAAACAAAACAAAGGTCAACCCAGAATTTTGTATCCTGCCAAACTAAGCTTCTTATATGAGGGAGAAATAAAGACGTTTCCAGATAAACAATCACTGATAGAATTTGCGAAATCCAGACCGGCCTTGCAAGAAATGCTTAGACCTGCATTATACACTAAACAGAGCAACAGACACCCACCTATGTAAAACTACGCAAAAGCTAAAACCCCAGAAACCAGATTCCACAATGACACAAGAGGTAAAACAAAAGATACCACCCAACAGAATAATCAGAAATTTACCCCAAATATCAATTCTCTCAATAAATGTAAATGGCTTGAACTGCCCATTGAAGAGGCATAGGCTGGCTGAATGGATTAAAAAATACAAACCAAGTATCTGTTGTCTTCAGGAAACACACCTTACACAGCAAGATGCATTCAGACTCAAGGTGAAAGGATGGAATACAATTTTTCAGGCTAATGGAAAACAAAAGAAATCCGGAGTAGCCATCCTCATTTCAGATAACATAAACTTTAAAGCAATAAAATTAAAGAAGGACAAAAATGGACACTATATAGTGGTGAAGGGAAAAATCTCACAAGAGGATTTAACAATCCTAAACATTTATGCGCCCAACACAGGAACACCCAGGTACATAAAGCAAATACTGCTAGATCTAGACAACATAATGAGCAGCAATGCCATAATAGCAGGGGACTTCAACACCCCACTGACGGAACTTGACAGATCCTCCAAACAAAAAAGAAATAGAGAAATAAAAGACCTAAACAGGACTGTAGAACATTTGGGCCTAACAGATATCTACAGAACACTCCACCCAAATAACACTGAATATACATTCTTCTCATCAGCTCATGGAACTTTCTCTAAAATTGACCACATCCTAGGCCACAAAACAGATCTAAACAGATTCAAAAAAATAGAAATCATACCATGTATCTTTTCAGACCACAGTGGAATAAAATTAGAAATCAATTCCAACAGAAACTCACATCGTCCTCCAAAAATGCGGAAACTAAACAATCTATTGCTGAAAGATTATTGGATCAAGGAGGAGATTCAAATGGAAATCAAAAGATTCTTCGAACTAAACGATAATGGGGACACAAGTTACCAAAATCTGTGGGATACAGCAAAAGCAGTCCTGAGAGGAAAACTTATCGCCCTAAATTCCCACATCCAAAAGACAGAAAAGTCACAAATCAGTAAACTAATGAATCATCTTAAGGAAATGGAAAAGGAAGAGCAAAGCAATCCTAAAGCCAGCAAAAGAAAAGAAATAACCAAAATCAGAGCAGAATTAAATGAAATCGAGAACAAAAGAACAATACAGAAGATCAATGAAATGAAAAGTTGGTTCTTTGAAAAGATAAACAAAATAGACAGGCCACTTGCCAGGTTGACCAGAAGCAGAAAGGAAAGGACTCTAATAAACTCAATCAGAAATGAAAAAGGAGAAGTCACAACTGATACCATGGAAATACAAAACATCATCTTTGAATACTACAAAAATCTCTATGCCCACAAACACGAAAACGTGGAGGAAATGGACAAATTCTTAGAAACACACTACCTCCCTAGGCTCAACCAGGAAGAAACAGAATTTCTAAACAGACCAATATCAAGCACCGAAATTGAAGCAGTAATTAAAAATCTACCCACAAAAAAAAGTCCCGGACCAGATGGGTTCACACCTGAATTCTACCAAGCCTACAAAGAAGAACTGGTGCCTATACTGCAGAAATTATTTGAAAATATCCAGAAGGATGGAATCCTCCCAAACTCATTCTATGAAGCCAATATCACCTTGATACCAAAGCCAGGAAAGGACACAACAAAAAAAGAAAACTACAGACCAATATCCCTTGTGAATATAGATGCAAAAATTCTCAATAAAATCCTTGCAAACCGAATTCAAATGTACATCAAAAAAATAATCCATCACAATCAGGTGGGCTTTATTCCCGAGATGCAGGGATGGTTCAACTTATGCAAATCTATAAATGTAATTCACCATATAAATAAAAGCAAGAACAAAGATTATATGATCCTTTCAATAGATGCAGAAAAGGCTTTTGACAAAATCCAGCATCCTTTTATGATAAGAACTCTTAACAATATAGGCATAGATGGCTCATTCCTAGAAACTATTAAAGCCACATACGATAAACCCACAGCCAATATCATACTGAATGGGGAAAAATTGAAGGCATTCCCCTTAAAACTGGCACCAGACAAGGGGGCCCACTATCTCCACTTCTTTTCAACATAGTGCTGGAAGTCCTGGCCACAGCAATTAGACAAGACAGAGGAATCAGGGGCATCCAGATGGGGGCAGAAGAGGTCAAACTTTCACTATTCGCAGACGATATATTATACATAGAAAACCCCAAAGATTCAACCAAGAGATTACTGGAATTGATAAATGAATTCAGCAAAATCTCAGGATACAAAATTAATACACACAAATCCATAGCCTTCATATATGCTGATAACAATCAAGCCGAGAAAAAAATTAAAGATGTAATACCTTTCGCAATAGCAACAAAGAAAATTAAATATTTAGGAACTTATCTAACTAAGGAGGTCAAAGGCCTATAGAGACAGAATTATGAAACACTGAGAAAAGAAATTGCAGAGGATGTAAATAGATGGAAAGCCCTACCATGCTCTTGGATAGGCAGAGTCAACATAGTAAAAATGGCTTTGCTACCTAAATTAATTTACAGAATCAATGCAATCCCTATCAAAATACCAACATCATTTTTTGCCAATCTAGAAAAAATAATTCTACGCTTCGTGTGGAACCAGAGAAGACCCCGTCTAGCCAAAGCAATCTTAAGCAAAAAGAACAAATTGGGAGGCATCTGTCTACCAGACTTCAAACTATACTACAAGGCTATAGTCACCAAAACTGCCTGGTATTGGCACAAGAACAGAGACATAGACCAGTGGAACAGGACTGAGAACCCAAATATAAAACCAACCTCATACAGTCACCTGATCTTTGACAAATTCCAGAAAAACGTACACTGGGGAAAAGATTCCCTATTCAACAAATGGTGCTGGGAAAACTGTATGGCCATATGTAGAAGACTGAAACTGGACCCACACCTCTCACCTCTCACAAAAATCAATTCACAATGGATAACAGATCTAAACCTAAGACATGAAACCATAAGAATTCTTGAAGAAAACATTGGAAAAACTCTTATGGACATTGGCCTAGGCAAAGAATTTATGAAGAAGACCCCCAAAGCAATCACAGCAGCAACAAAAATAAATACATGGGACCTGATCAAATTGAAAAGCTTCTGCACAGCCAAGGAAACTGTCACTAGAGTGAACAGACAACCTACAGAATGGGAGAAAATATTTGCATGCTACACCTCCGATAAAGGGCTGATAACCAGAATCTATACAGAACTTAGGAAAATCAACAAGAAAAAATCAAACAACCCTATTAAAAAATGGGAAAGGACATGAACAGAAACTTTTCCAAAGAAGACAGAATAATGGCCAGCAAACATATAAAAAAGTGCTCAACTTCTCTAATCATCAGGGAAATGCAAATCAAAACCACAATGAGATATCACTTAACTCCAGTGAGATTGGCTCATATCAAAAAATCCCCAAATAACAAATGTTGGTGGGGATGTGGACAGATAGGAACACTCATACACTGCTGGTGGGACTGCAAATTAGTACAACCTCTATGGAAAAGAATATGGAGATACCTCAAAGAATTAAAAGTAGAATTACCATTTGACCCAGCAATCCCACTACTGGGTATTTATCCAAAAGAAAAAAAGACATTTTATAATAAAGACATCTGCTCTTGAATGTTCATAGCAGCACAATTCACAATTGCAAAGTTGTGGAAACAACCAAGGTGCCCATCAATACACGAGTGGATCAATAAAATGTGGTATATGTATACCATGGAGTATTACTCAGCAATAAGGAACAACAGTGAATTAACACATCTGGTATTATCCTGGTTGGAGCTAGAACCCATTCTTCGAAGCAAAGTGTCACAGGATTGGAAAAACAAGCACCACTGGTACTCACCATCAAACTGGTAGTAACTGATGAACACTTACATCACAGAGGGCAAGAACATTCATCTGAGGGCGGGCGGGCGGGAGGGGGGTGGAAGGGATGGGAAAAACTCTCACTGAATGGATGTGGGGAGCATAGTTTGGGAGATGACCACGATTGTGGCTCTGACACAGGCAGAACAGGGGCAATGTGTATGGCCAAAGTGTTGTACCCCCATGATATTCTGAAATTAAAAAAATAAATTAAAAAAAAACCTATATAAAACCTATAACTTTTTATTCTTTCACAAGATAAATTTTTAAAGACAGTAAGTCTGTTTCTGTTAGAATTTCCCACATACTAGACTTGCCTAATTGTTTTCTCATGACTTCATTTAAACTTTTCCTGAAACCCTATATTGCCTGTAAATTGGAAATTAGATTTACAGGTTTGATAAGATTCATATTAAATACTTTTGGCAAAAATATGGCACAGGCAATGCTAAGTACTCTGTATTGCATCCCATAAGTTGGCATCCAATATCAGGTTCTCCCAAAATAAGTGAGGACATTTTTATCTCCTTTTTTTCAGATGATAACAAGTCGTATCTCTGTATTGTAAATATATGTTTTCCACCTTTTGTAATTAGCAAGAGATCTGTGAGATACTTTCAGTACCATGCAAATATCTGGTCCCCAATAATTTTATACTCACTTATTTTTTGCATACGCTAATGATCATGTACTGAATCATCAATTTAACAAGAAGTGACTTTCTAATTATATCATCCTTTCTATATTTTTAGCTGGCCTTCGCTAAAAAAGAGCTTTTGATTATTAACAGGAGATGAACTATAGCTCTTCCTTAAAGGATAGCATTTGTGATTAATTCAGCCTCTTTAATTAATGAGTTCCAGATAGAAACTCATTGGAGTTGGGGTGATATTGGTGGCAAATGAGTTATTCTTCGTGTTTATCTCTGTCTTTTTTTAATGTCATTGTAGACCAACAAATTTTTATAAATTGAATTTTTTAGAATTTATCTTAGTCATTATTCATTTTGATGCTCAAATTGTGGAAACATTTTTTAAAATAAAAAATATTCTGTGAAAATAAAAAATACATCTGTAAGAAATGACAAATTCCTTTGGTTTGTACACCAGAATATGTAATTAATTTACCATATAATATCTTGGTCCATGAAAATATTTATATCATTACTCCTTGCATTGCCTTGTTATATATAAACACAAAAGAAGTAGATGTTGTTGAAAAATTTGGGATATACAAGCATTCAGATAGAAATTAAATCATCAGACATTGTTTAACTTACTCTTCAACATTTCAGTACCTATCATTACCATCTTCATCCAATATTTAGTATACCACCACCCAGAAATTGGCTTTCTCTGATACCTAAATGTATCTATTTATGCTACTGAATATTTTTCTGATTTTTCTTATGCCAATGTCAGTTAAACATAGAACACTACTATCATTTTTGCCTTTAACTGCTTTGCATTTTGTTGCCATGTCCTGTCGTATAGACCTAAGCAGTAGTATTTATTAGAAAAACTACAAATGAAACAATTGTCCACATAAATCTTATTGAATTAAAAAAGGCTTTAAATATTTTCTATGATTTTTTTTTCTGTGTTCTAAGATATGGAACTCAAAAAAGTCAGGAGCTCCTGCTTCTATTTTAAAAGTATAAATGAACATAAACATGATGTATTTATAAAAATAAAATCTCTGCAAAAATTATATATACAATACAAATTCTGAAGTAATATATTATAATCATAACATCCAAAAGAAGTATTAACTCAATCTTTTTAGAAGTTGGCCATCTTGCATAGCTCTTTTCCATCTTGGCACATGGCCAGCTCTAGCTTGGTAGGTTTTATGGATGAGTCAGAGTTGGGAAAGGAACCTGCAAGTAGACACTATTGCTAGAAAGTGGGTGTTATATGATGGGGGAAAATTAATCACCATTCAGAATATAATAACCAACACCTCAGATAATTGAAAACAAGTGATAGTCACAGACATTAATAGGTATCATGGGATTTAACAACAACTAGAAAGAGATGTGTACAATGTACTGATCAGGATTATAAAACCTGGATACATTTAGAAGTTCATACAGCTAGGCAATCAGTTGACATTACGGAAATCTGCCTTATGGTAATGGGCAAAAAGCCACCAGGATGAATTCCACATGACTCTAGTTTACCAAAAGAATGTCACGAACTTGACAGACTCCTTGGCTTACATGGACAAAGGTACTGGCAAGCTAACAGACAAAATGTCAGACACAGGAAACAGAATTAAAATACAGTCAATACAATTATATAAGGCAGGTCCTAGGTTTGAGGAACAGGATGAACATCCTCTAATTTTAAGCAGAAAAAAACACATCACTAGTCTAGATTCAGGGAATGATTTGATGTACAGTCTGAACACTGAGATGGAATCCTTTAATTCTGTCCAGACCAAGATCAAGTCTGATGAGATCTGAACTATAGCGATCCAATCGTGTGAATCTAGAGGGAAAACACAATGAGGCCCAGAGAAACAGAGCTTGATGGACTGTAGATCAAATGAATTTCAGATGCTTTAAATTTAGAACTAACATTGGTTCTAATTTTAAAGTTATACAATAGAAAAAATGCAATTTAAGTAATTTGAGAAGATCCCATATTCTAAAATATCAAACCATACACATATTTAGATAACCACAATTTTTAATAAGTAAAGTATCGTATGGAATAATTTTCAAAGTAATGATTAGATACATATTTCACATTTTGATAAACTCTTCTAGTCCCATATGACTGAGATATTTAATGTTTAAATATTTGCATGGTTTATTGAATAAAATTTACATCTTAAGATTTCCTTTTATTTATGCATTTACTCTAATGCAGTGTAGCATTCTGGCACCATATAAAAACTTCCTTTACCCCTTTTTTTTATGACAATATATTGATTTTCCCCAAGATACATTCTAAAATAATTATCAATTGAAATTTTATTGTTTTGTCATCATATAAGTTTCATGTCTTGTTAAAGGGAAACAAAGGTCCAGCTAATCACTCTGGATCAACTTCATACTTAAACCCAGATAACAGGATACTTTTTTCCTATTTAAACTTTCAATATTTCAAAGTATTTCTGTGAAAGCTTAAAAAACAAACAAAAAAAAAACCTCAGGAATTCTCCAACTTCAGTAAAACAGGCATCATTTTTGGTAAATTAAACACATTATGTATACCAGCTTTACACCATCATTTTAATAGTACATTGTTTTAATTAGTTTAAATCCTGTTCATTGAAGAACATTGTGGCAGATTGTATAGTGACAGTTCATTTTTCCTGATTATACTTTTAATAATATTTTATTGATTGCTTAGAATACACTTTCATCTCTGTAATAACAGATCTCAAGGCAAGAAATTCTTCAAAAATGTGCTGCAAGTATTACCTTTGATAGCCTTTTGACCCACAGTTCTGAGTTTGTTTTATGGTTTTTTTAAAACTTTTCCATGTAATAGGAAAATAAATAATAACAATTTCCTGCATACTCAATGGAAAATTTTAAAAATTTTTAAAATTTTTAAGTTTATGAAGAAACATAGATGATTTAGAGTACAGTCTTCCCTCTGCATCTACAGGTTCTGCATCCGCAAATTCAACCAGCAGCAATTCAAAAATATTTGAGGGAAAAAAATAAAAATACAACAATAAAAATAATATGAATAAAAACACACAGTATAACAACTATTTACATAGCATTTACATTGTATTATGTATTATATATAATCTAGAGACTATTTAAAGTATACCAGAGAATGTGTTTAGGTTATATGCAAATACTATTTTATATCAGAGACTTGATCAGAGGATGCACCCAGAGGGGTCCTACAACCAATCCCCCTCAAATACCCAGGGACTTCTGTAATCAAATGTATACTATTTCATAGTTCACTTTAATATTGTGTACCATGTTTTAGTTCAGGATTTGGAAATATGTTGGAGCCTTTTGAATCTGCCCTAACAAATAGTTCCAGTTTTTCCTTGATCAAATTTAGTCCTCTTGCTGATGGTTAAATTTGTTTGTGATATTAGCTCTGCTTCTCAAGGACCTAGTTCTGGATTGATAAAATAATTGTCTTTGAAAATGCAAAATCTTATAATATGAATTTTGTTAATGCCTTTTCAAGATGAAGGAATCGGCATATCACTTACTGATGTTTGCTTCTCTCTCTTACCTTTTCCACATTGTGTTTTCTGTGCTCTCAATTTTTGGATACATCTGACTTAAACATTTATTGTATTTACATTTTAAACTGAGCAGCCAAATTGTGTAGTGGAAACATAATTTGCACTGTGGGTACACATGGAATAGGTCTTAAGATTAGTGGATACCTAATATTTATGAAGCCCATATTTTTAAGTTATTTTGTACCAGAAAAGAATAATTATATCTTTGAAAAAAATGGTTTTTCAGCTCTCTATATTTAGGATCAACAATCTATATAGGCCATGGCCAAACTATACGCAGTTTCTTAAAATATCAAACAAATTTGCTACAACTTATTTTAATGAGTGAGAGTAAATTGCATGCTTTCAATTTCTAGTAGATAATTATGTCATATAGAACATCTTATGTTCACCATCTGCTCTCCTATCTAAAAAAAAAAAATCCTCCTTTGACCCACAACTACATGCAATTATTTTCATCCTTTTTATAGGAAAAAATTGTCTATATGCACTATCTCCAAATTCTTCTTCTCCAATTTTTTGACTTCACTTTAGTTGAGATTTCTGTTCCCGTAATTGCAAAGAAAATTGTATTCTCCAGGTCTTGTTAGTAAAGGATCTATTTAGTCTAATCCAAGATCAATTCTTAATTTGCATCATTCACCAGCATTTAATCCCAATGATCATTTTCTTTTCACTAAAACAAGCCTCCAACCCCCACCTCTCCAGCTGCCCCAATTCCTCAGCCTGTTGCGCTGCTTTCTCATCATCTTCCCGATCAATATGCTCAGCATTATCCAGATCGAAATCTCCGACGTCCTTTCTTCTCTACATACTCTGTTTCCTTACAGGATCTCATTATGTCCCATGTCTTTGAACACCTTCTCTGCGCTAATGACCCCATAATTTATTTCTCTAACCTGATGACTTGCCTAAATATGTGATCTGTATAGCCAACTGACCAACTGATTTATCCCCTTGGGTGTCCAAAAAGCATTTCAAATTTAATATGCCCCCAAACAATCTTTTATTCACCTTCTTCATACTTGGTCCTCTTTACTTCTGCCCTATTACTAAATGGCAATATCATTCTTTCACTTGCTTAACACAAAAAACTTGAAGACATCATTATCTACCATTATTCTCTCACACACCACGTCTAATCCATCTGTGACAGCCATCATGCCTTTATTCAATATACATCTCAGATCAACCACTATTTACAGCTCCATCACTATCATCCAAATACAATCCATTACCATATCTCACCTGGACAACAGCAAAAGTTTTATAATTGGTATTTCAGCTTCCATCTTTAACTTATGAGTCTCCATGTGGCATTGAGAGCAATTGTATATGAATATGTCAGATTAAGTCACTCCTCCATTTCATATTCTATTGTTGCTTTCCATCTTTTTCAAAATAATACCTTAAATCAAACATCCTTAATGTAACCTAAAAGGTGCTATATATTCTGGCCCCTACTAGGTAACTAACACATCCCTTCTGCCACACCCTATTCATCTGTTCCAACCACACTTGAATCTTTGCTGAATAACCTTGGCTTGAAATGATTTTCTCCCAGATAAAATTATCTGGTCTAGGTACTTGTTTAATTCATTTATCTCAAAAATCAAGAAAGGCATTTCCTGTCCAATTTGCATAAAAGAGCCAATGCCACCAAGTTGTGACTATTTATTATTCCCTGGCTTATTAATTATTTTTACTACAGAACCTATCAACAGAGCTAAAAATTTTACCCAGAGTTATGAAAGATTTGGAAGACTTTTTTTTTCCTAATCAAAATTCCCTTTAGAGAGCAAAAAGAAATTCAAAATCCCCTTCTGAGTTCTCGCTCTGTAACAATAGAACTATAAAGTAAGAACAAGATTTATGTTTTAGCATAAAAGAACATTAATTGCTTAGGGTTAGAAGACTTCCACTGGTAGTCCAGTATACTTTTCATGATAAGTTAACAAGCAGAGCTCCCAGGGTTGTGGCCCAATTTAACTTCCTTCCTGTATCTGAGACAATGTTTCTGAGAAAAACCATTGAGCAAATGCCAGTAGTCCAACCTGTGGTCCTGCTAAAAATCATGGTTTGTACTGCAAAATGGCTTTTCACAATATCAGAGCTGTTGATAAAATCAAAACGGTAATTGAGTTGCATTATTGACATTCTTTATGATTAAATGATTACCTTTATTAAATTAGTTATTTTTTTTTAAAGAATGTATGTTATGTATTGCGTGGATGGAATGGAAGTGATGTTAGCATTTTTAAAACCAAGGCCTACAGAGAATAAGTACATGGAGGAGGAAAGTAAGGAGGGTCATATTAGGCTCATTTAACAGTATTCCATTCAAGCAAGTTCTACTCCCCCTCAGGGCATGGTTATAAAGATGGTCCCTGCTGAGTTTATGTCTACACATCACTTGCTATATCTAGAGGGAGAGACAGTTAATGGTTTTACATACCCCTTGCTGTGCTCAGAATCATATGTCTTCTCAATCAAATGATACAGATAATTAGTAATTCTAATAAAGACTCAAGCTTGACAAATTTTACAGAATTGATTTTAATTTGTTTTTAGCATATTTAAAATTCCCAAAGTTTTAAGGCAAACTTTATCATTATATAGTGCAATGGAGTAACAGACTTTGCCTTGGTGTTGTATAAAGATCTTAACAAATTGATCTAGGGGCAGATACCTAACTCTCTCATCTTCATAATCAGATTTTTAGATATTTAATAAAGCTTAACTTTTTATTTTCCAGCTTTCTTACCTGTGAAATGGAAGTATTTTAATAAAAGAATAACAAGTAATGGCCAGTAAAGCAAAAATTTTAAAAAAGACAGATGTGAGTGCTGTAGTTTTCATTTTATACCCTAAAAATCTCATTTTTTTATATTATAGAGTTAAATGACAATTATGTAAAATTGAGTTTGTCAGTTAGTATTACTTTTTTGTTAATGCATATCTTGAAAAAAAAGAGTAAGGATACAACTTTAAGTTAATCCTTAAGTCACTTAGAATGAAGAGTATCTTTTTAAGAAGAAGAAGTATACAAATTAAAAATTGTTAAGCCAGCATTATTATATTTCATGAAATGTAAGAGAATTTTTTTTAAGTGAGTGATGGAAGGCTTTCTCATCAAGTAAATTTCAGAACCATAAAGCATTGCCTTGGATAATTCAGTACTAATTAAAAATTTTAAGCATCTAAGAATCCCTATAGTAAATATGTAGGTTTACATTTGTTTAAATCAGCATATCCAAAAATATTTTATTAAGGCATATATTCAAATATCTATTTATTTTACATAAATACTTCTTTGTCAGAACATAGTTTGGCATACAAAGGCAAAGGTACAATCACTTTTTTGAATTTTTTTAAAGATAATACTATGGCAATTATCATTGAAAACTATTTTATCATGATGGGGGGAAATGGAAGCATAATTTTAGGATATTTTAGCTTAGGATATTTTAGCACCTTTTTTTAACACGACAAAATTTGTTTCTTTCTCTTCCCTGTTTTCTATTAATTGTTTTAACTCTTTCCTATTTCTGTTGAGTTGTTTCATTCTTACTTGGAATTTGCAATATAATACATGACAAAAATTAGAAACACCACATAAAGTCATTCTATCCCTCCCCAACATTAAATTTGCATTAATTATTTAAAGCCACTGTTAGGAATCAGCATACTTTTAATAATCAGAATGTGACTAAATTTATTGTATATGTGGGATAATTTTTAATAATTTTATGCTAATAAAAATAAATCAAACATTCAATAAACAGTTGGGGTGAGCATCATATAAATACATAATCTAGCCCAGGAGTTGGAAGTTACAGTGAGCTATGATTCTGCCACCGCACTCCAGCCAGGGCAACAGAGAAAGACCTTGCCTGAAAAAAAAAGTGTATAAAAAATTCATAATCTGTTTCAGCCTATACTATTTCCACATTGTTTCTAGAGTGTTCCCCGGTAATTCTACACCTCTAATTATTGCATCATATTTTGAAAGCTCAAATTGTGGCTTTGTTTGGTTATTCTTTTCTTTATTGTGTTAGTTGTTTGTTGACACAATGTGAAGAAGATGTCCAACTAGTCTTGAGGAAGAGTAATGGATCATGAGGGAATAGACACATTTATCCTTTTGCTTAAGGAGGTAGAAGCAGGATATTTTAAGTGCATACTAAATGTATTTTTGCTGCTAAGACTTGGGGTTCCATTCTGAGATCGCTAACTCTTTCTGGTCATATGATTATATTATATGATAAAAGAAGCAGCTTTAGGGCTTTTGAATGTAAGTAGTAGTAAAAGTAGTAGTAAAAGTGGACAGGAATCAAAGGTGGAAGTGGCTGGGAGTGGAAGGTTCTGCAAAATGTGACCCCCAGATCTAGGACTTTCCATTTTGAATGTACACCCTTAGCAAGTCAGTCATTTGGAGAAAGCCAACTTATAAAAAAGAGCCCATGGTGTGGCAGCCTGTAAAGTATATGTAGACATGATACATCCTGGTACAATAACTTCCTCTCTATTTCTAAGGACAGTGATAACAACTATCATTTCCCAGCTTGTAGATCTTCAGACTACTCCAGCATATTTGTATCACTGAATATCTGGTGGAACAGGGAGAAATTTACATTTGTAATTTGATGCCATATTATGACATATTTGTGTACCCTGGGCTAGGCAGATAAAGCATTGGACACTACCATCATTTAATATTTTCAAGTTTTGAAGTTCAGCTGTTCTCATTTTTGGATTGATGTAATCTTGTTGCTGTGTGGCAAGAAATTAGAATTCATGTATGCTTTATTTCTTTTTGATATTTTAATTTGATACACCTTTGTTTAAATCACATTATGACCTTTTGTGAATGGTAAGGTCAAAAAGGCAGAGATCACTTTGTGCTCTAAAAAGAAGTAGATAGGACAAATACAGCTATTTCAGACTGATGACCTTTTAACAAGTCAGTCCTGAATTTTAAGTTCAAAATGAACTAGATTTGTCAGAATTGACTGCTTGTCTTGGTGCATATAGATCCATGGAAGCATCCACCTCCAAATGTTCTTTTGATTTCTACCAAAATGAAGGGATGTTTAGATGCTTTTCTAGAATTCTTGGCTATATTAAGATGGTTTTGAATAAAAATGAGAAGAAAGAATGAGAAATAAAGACAAAATCAAGTAATGCCTTTAAAAGAAATGACAAAAGACGTGTCATTTTAGTAACAACTGGAAATGCAAATCAGAATTGAGTGGCAGAGGCTGATAGGGAATGCTGAGAAATAGCTGGGGAAAAAAGAAAGAAGAATGGTAGATGGTGGTGACAATCACAAAAAATGACAAAGCAATGGACACATCAAGATATAATGAAAAAGAGAAAATGGCATGAAAGGGAGACAACAGTCCACTGAAGTGAAGAAAGGAGATTATTCTTTAACTTAAATATTTTGATTATTTAAAAATTCTCAGTTGATAACTATTGTCTCAGGACTTTCTCCTGTCCTTGCTTTTCCCAGAATCAGTCATAGCCTGTCTCATGATATCTTTGTTTTTAAAATAGAAATGGTTTTATAATTATTTTATTATCTTTTAGTTGTTAAAAAATCTCCAAAATATATAAAGATAAAAATATAAAAGTCTCTCTCCATGCTACCAGCCAAAGATAATTTCTGTTATCATCTAATGTACATCTACTATTTTTTTGTAATTATTCTTAATCTGCATAGATATATATTTTGTGTAGAAGTAGATTTTAAATCTATACACTTCCAATAGGATTAATTTGTATTGCATAATTCTTTTTTCATGTAGAATTTCATGTAGAATTTGCCTTGTCTATTTTTACATGTCAAATCAAATTGATCTGTGGCAGTTTTACATTTTACCAGCTGTCTTAAAATCTCCCTCTTCTATAGACAATGTTGCAATTAATAC
The DNA here is from genome assembly GCA_023783475.1 of Daubentonia madagascariensis. Taxonomy (NCBI): domain Eukaryota; kingdom Metazoa; phylum Chordata; class Mammalia; order Primates; family Daubentoniidae; genus Daubentonia; species Daubentonia madagascariensis. Next base: position 40,771,580 of record JAKFHU010002080.1, on the reverse strand, counting down.
CATTGTATAAGTATGGCATACAGTTATTAAATTCTTTCTTTGGAATGAATTTTTAGAAGTATAAATGTTTGGTTAACTGTTATGCATACTTTACATAACTGTATGCATATTGACCAAGTCCATTTAGAAATTTTATACCAGGTTCTCTCCTGCAGTTTGTTAGATTACTTGTTTCTTCATAACTTTCTCAACAATGAGACTTTTCATATATTTAATACAAGTACATGTTTATATATATGCATGTACATATTTAAAGTATTTCATCATTACCTGTTAATCTTTGGGTCAGATTTTATTGTTGAGTTAATATTTTCATAGTGTTTTGTAACAATTTTGTACGTGATGAATATTATCTTCTCTTTATCACATATATTACAAATATATTTTCTATTTTTCTTGCTTGTTCTTTTAATTTCATTCAGATTCTTTGTTCTCTTCAGAACCTCCTTAATTTTAATGTCATTAAATCAACTAATTCTTATATGATAATTGCATTGCTATTATGCTTAGGATGGTTTTTTTGCATTCCTAAATTAGATATACAATCAGAGGTCATAAAGCTAGACAGTAAACAAAGAAATCATTTATGTAACAGAAGACATCATGAATAAAGATAAAGTTGGGATAGAAGGGAACATTTTCACAGTATGTATAACAAATGATAACTGTAATATGAGAACTAAAAAACCTTTCAGAAAAAAAATTTTCTAAAAAATTAAGATTATTGACAGGTAAATAGCACATCAAAACCACAAATGGCTGACACACATATACACAATATAAGCTGTGCTAACATTTACTAATATATCATTGTTCATCCATCAGGTTTGGAAAAATATAAAATATTGACAACATTTGGTGTCGGCAAAAGAACACTGGCTAAGAAATTTGTGATTTGTTAAATTGAAAACAATAAAGGATGGAAAAATTTGATTATATTTATCAAAATTAAAACTATAAATTTTTAAATTTGCCCCAATAAGTAATTTCTAGTTATTTTCCCACAAAAGAATACTTGCACATAGGTAAAACTATATGGTTGCTAATAGTCATATTAGGATAAGATGTGATAATAAAATATATATATTTATTTTTATATATATAGAGAGAGATTTCTCCATATTTATTAATTTTGATTTCAAATTAGAGAACCTAACTCACCCTAAATTAAAGAAAAAGGAATATAGTTTACATGCAAATGAAAAATCTAGAGACAGTCTTGGTTTTAGTCAAACAGAGATCTAGGGGTTCCAGCAACACAATCAAGTCATGCTATTACTTTCTCTCTATCTTTAAATACATTATTATATCTGCCAGTTCCAAGTTGCCTCTCACTTATTATTGACAAAGTGACTGTCATTAATTTCAGGCTTAGTTTTTAATCCAACAGAAATATAAATTTTCACTAGCACTAAAAGAGAACACTTTAAATTGTGCCACGCTGTACAGAATCATATTACTTGCCCATCTCCAAATCAGACAACGTGCCTAAGAAGATTCTAAGACCTGCTTAGCCAGGCTTGAGTCATGTGACCACCCCTGAGACTAGGGCCGGAGTTGACCCAATCCACACGAACTGAGGTGATGTCTCATAAATATGGGCTCTGTTAAAAAAATATGGCGAATGAATGGATGCTGGAAGTCCATAATTGTATAGTGTTATGCTTTCAGATGCGAACATTACAATTCACAGAATGACATAAATTGTATATCTTTTTATAAAAGTGGGCAATAAATCTAAAGATCTTAAAACGTATATGTATGAAAGTAAATACAAAAAATATTTAAATGTACACACAGCTGTCAATATCATGGAAAAGGGCTAGTATTTGAAGAGGGTCTTTTTTATTACTTAATATATTTCTGAATAAACTTTACAATACTAGTTTTACAATCTCCAGTTTTCTCAGTATCATTTGTTAAAGAGAGTATCCCCTTTATGTGTCTTGGTACCCTTGTCGAAGATCAATTGACAGACCGTGTGTGGATTTATTTTTGGTCTCTCTATTCTGTTCCATTGGTCTAAATGTCTGTCTTTATGCTAGTACCATATAGTTTTAATTATTGTACCTTTGGAATATAGTTTAAAATCAGAAAGTGTGGTGCCTCCAGCTTTGTTTTTCTTTCTCAAGATCACTTCCGCTATCGGGGTTTTTTGTGGTTCCACATACATTTTATGATTTTTTTTCTATTTCTTTAAAAATTTCCATTGGGGTTTTGATAGAGTTTGCATGGAATCTATAGATAGTTTAGCTACATAGTAAAAGAAACTTTCAACAGAGTGAAAAGGCAACCTACAGGATGGAGGAAACTATTTGCAAACCATCTATCAGACAAAAGGTGAATATTTAAAATACATAAGAATATTCTACAACTCAATGACAAAACAAACAAACAAACAAATAATGCAATTTAAAAATGGGCAAAGGACTTGAATAGGCATTTCTCCAAAAAGGACACACAAATGACCAACAGATATATGAAATGTGCTCAATATCACTAATCATCAGATAAATGTAGATCAAAACCACAATGACATATTACCTTATACCTGCTAGCATGACTATTATTTAAAAAACTGTTGGCAAAGATGTGGAGAAATTGGAGCCATTATACACTGTTGCTGGGAAAGTAGAATGGTGCAGCCACTATGGAAAATAACATGGAGGTTCCTCAAAAAAATTAAAAATGTAACTATTATATGATCCAGCAATCCTATTTATGGGTACATATCCAAAAGAATTGAAATCAGGATCTGTAAGTGATATCTGCACTCCCATGTTCATTGCAGCATTATTTTCAATAGCCAAGATATGGTAACAACTCAAATGTCCATCAATAGACGAATGGACAAAGAAAATGTGGTATAGGCAGAATGGAATATTATTTAACCTTAAAAATGAAAGGTTTTCTGCCATTTGTGACAACATGGATGAACCTAAGTTCTTATATGATAAGACGTTGTGCTAAGTGAAATAAACCAATCACAGGACAAATGCAACATAATTCTACTTACATCTAAGTTTGTCAAACTCATAGAAGCAGAGATGAAATGGTGGCTGCCAGGAAATAAGGGGAAGGAGAAATAAGAAATTGTTGCTCAATGAATATAAAGTTTCTGTTATGCAAAACGGATAACGTCTAGAGATCTGCTATACAAAATAGCACCTAAAATTAACAATATGGTATTGTGTATGTTAAGAGAATAGAACTCATAATAAGTGTTTTTAACACACATACACACACAAATCTGCAAAAAAAACACAAGGAAATTTTTGCAAGTCACGGATGTTTTGTATTTTGATTTTGGTGATTGTATCATGGGTATATGTACATGTTCAAACTCATCAAGGTGTGTATAATACGTGTACATTTTTTATATATCAACTATGCCTCAATAAAGCTAAAAAACAAAAATAAAGATTGCCTTTATTTAGATTTTATTCAGATTGTAAAATGACTTTGATTTCTTCAAGTACTTTTAAGATTTTCAGTGTTTGATTTAAAACTTTAATTCATATAGAAATAGTGTATAAGATATTAATATGGCCTTACTATTTTCAAGATTATTAGTAATTTGTCACTAAGACCATTTATCCAATAATTCTATTTTCCACTAAACATAATAACTATTCTATTATTATTTTATTGAATAATTTTAGTATGATGACTTGTTTTGGGGATTTATATTCTGCCCATTAATCTATTTATTCTGATCCCAAAACACACTATTTTAAATTTTAAAAGATCTTTCCAGTCTTAAACTTCTATTAGTCCATGTGACATTTAGAAGAATGTTAAAGCCCCAACCCCTCTAAAACCATCAATACTCTATTTTGATAGAATTACATTTATACGTTATTTTAAGAACATTGGTTTCTTTATAATATTGACTACTTAACATCCATGATAATAGACTTTCTTTCCATTTTAAAAATTACTTCTTTTATATCTCTTAATTAGTTTTATAATTTTCTTCACATAGTATATTTCTCATTATGGTGTTAATATCCCCTGGCATTTTATATTTTTTAAAGTTATTGTAAATGCAACAATACTTCCACTCCCATTTCTAAGTGGAGAGATGGAATATAGGGTAGCTGTTGATGTTTTTATTCTTTGTGCAATATTAATTTAGTGTTCATGTATTGTATTTTTAAAGTTTTATTGAAATATACTTTACTTACCATAATTTCATCCACTTAAAGTTATTTTTAGTATATTCTGTGGTTTTTAGTATATTCCCAAAGTTGTACAACCATCACCACTATTTATGCATATGTGACTGACTTCCTTCACCTACCAAAATATTTCAAGGTTCATCCATGTTGTAGCATGGATTATTACTTCATTCTCTTATGGCCAAATAATATTCAATATGACATATTTTGTTAATCCACTTTTCAGGTGATGGACATTTGGCTTGTTTACATCTTTTGGCTATTATGAGGTTAGACGGGACTGGAGTTGAGTATTGTACTAACAATGTCTTTTATTTTCTGTATTCTGTATTCTTATGCTTTGACACCTCCTTCACCCTGGGAGGACTGCCCTTCACAGGGTTTGCCAATTCCTAGAGACAGTAAACAACTCACCTATGAGCCTACTTTTCAAATGCAAACCAATCAATCTAAAGCCCACACCTCAAACACCTTATTTACGGAGTTCTCACACTTCAGGCCATTATCCACCCACCCTAATTATCCCAGGACCAGGTATGAGATAAATAGGAAAATACCCTAAGCCCCAGAGCCTGCTGAAATTATTCAAAGTAGCCAATTCTAAGCCTGCTTACCATGGCTTGCCTTTTCCTTCCCAGGAAACCACAAGAAAGGCTCTTGCTCACAGTTCCTCCCTTTTCCCTCTCTCTTTGGCTTCTTGACTCACCCCTGTGCTTTCCCGTGTGGACTTTGGGATATGGTTTGTCCCCTCTTCCTGGGAACTGTGAGTAACAAAGTCTCTTTCCAATGGCAATCATTATTCATCTTTTGGCCTTATTATACTTTACATTTTCTGTTAATGCACAATATTTTAAATCAGGTATGTCAGTTCCCTCAGGTAGGTTAGGTTCTAGAAAAATAGCTTCCATTGAGAGCAAGCCTCATTAGGAAGAACAGAATGCCCTCGTGTATTTCAAAATGTTTACATTTCCCCTTCCCTGCTGGAAATATGGAGGGATTTTTTGGCAATCTTTACTATGAGAACCTGGCAGGTGTCCTGATAGTAAAACTCATGAAAGTGTGGAGGCCCCTGGCATTTTAAACTCTCAAGCTTGTCCACAGTGAGGCTCCACGGATTCATCAATAATCATTTGTTTTCCTACCCTGATACTGGTTCCAGCAGCAGTTTCCACTCCTGTGCTTCTGCTCAGGTAAGCTGTAATTCTCTGCATCTGCCCTGGGACTCTCAAATTTCGAGTCCAAAGGTTTACCCTGTAATCTCATTTCTCTGACGGATCTAAGAAGGTTGTTTATTTTCGGTTTGCTCAGTGTTTTATTTATTGTGAGGATGAGTGATGACTTCCACTTTCCTTATAGGCTGGGCTAGAAACCAGAAGATCAATGTTTTTATTTATAGTCTTTTTAAAGATTATTTAATTCTATAATTTTTTTATCCTGACTTTATATAAGATTATATTTTTATGGTTTTGTTATTTAAAAAATAAATTAGTAAGTTTCTTATACAGATCTTTGATAAGTAACAGTTGATTATTTAAATGTTACTGAAGGGAGTGATTTTATGGCTAACGTGACCATAAATATGCAGAAAACTAGAATAAATAATGATGTATAAATACAAAACATGATTTAAAAATTTCCCTCAAGGATATTACATTTAAGTTCTAACAAACCTTTGAGAAATATCTAATTCCTATGTAATAAAAACTGCTTTATACTGTTTAATCCCTTGTACTCATAAATTTTTCTGTACAGAATATAAAATATATTTATGCAGGTTGTACTACAACGATCAGCCCCTCCCCTTCACATGAATATACCATTTAAACAGGCAAACATTTTACTTGATGTTCAGAGTATAGTGAGGTAAATTTCCAACATTTTGTATCAGTTTAGGGCAATGAAACTTTTCTCAGTCCCATTGGAAACTTCCCAGTGGTCCTTGCTGGAATAGGACTTAGATATTAGGAACTGAGACTCTGGAAGGAAAAGACCAACATTCACATTTTACTCTGTTTCTTGATGACTGTGATCACTGGGCTAATAACTAAGCCTCTCTTATCTTCAATTTCTTTATCCATAAAACTCCTGCATAATAGTGCCACCTTCATATGATTGTCATGAAAAGTAATGATGCTAAAAATGTACAATGCTTTGAGTGTTGCTTGACACATATTAAGCAATCTGAAATACACTATTATATTTATTTTAGTATTTTTCTGTACATAAAAAATTTAACAAAGTTAAACTTTGTATCTCGCAGCTGTATATCTAATTTATAACCTAAGGTGTCTCTGAGTTTCTGCTCTAGGTGTTTACAGTATTTCCAGTGTGGTATGTTATTCATAACTCTAGTGCTTATTATGAACAGAAGTCTAAGACGTCACTTATGAATAAAGGAAAGTTATTAGTTCTTGTAACAGTGAAATTTATTTGTTGAATTATCTTCAGATAAGCTGTATGCAAATGCTCAAAAATACCATCAGAGTTCTTGCTTTTCTTTCTGCACATCTCATTACAGTCTACCCTTTCCGTTTGCATGCTGGTTTGATGTTCTTCTGCAAATTGATTCTTCCAAGGTGGTGAGAGACATAACTATTCCTAGGCCCACATGACATTGCCTACCTCAAGAAAAACAGGAGAATAGATAACATCTGTTTTTTAATTGTGGGAGTGAGGGTGAGGAGAAGGGGGCAGGTGACATCGGGATCATGTTTCCTCCTTCCCTTCTTTATACAAGTCCCCACTATCAAGAGACAATGTGCTCTTATTGGTCAAGTTGACTCACTTGGCCATCCCTCTGGGTTGTCTGGGAGCATACTGTGATTGTCAGTCCTCTCAGAGCAGTGTGGACCTGCTGCGTGGTTCCCAAGTGAAAGAATGCTGTGTAGGCCAGAACAACATATAAATTCTGAAAGGAATACAGAAAATTGTAAAATCATTTTCACTAAATTGTCCTCCATATGCCATTGCTATTTTTTGAAGTTAGATTTATTTGTTACCTGAGAAGAAATGTAGCAACTCAAACAATATTACTACTGTCAATATATAAAATGAACAGATAAGCCACATGGAAAAACAAAAGGAAATACTTATTTTCTCATACACATCTTCAGACCCCAAGATTGACAGTCTGAAAGATAGACATCAGCATCAAAAGTGAAAATAAATTATAATTTTTATATCTGCCACCTATTGCTATTCAGCCTTTTTTATGTGCATGTTAGGAAAAATAACTACTTATACTTTAAAGTGACCTTCAATTTATAATTCTGATCATTCTAGTATTTATGTACAGGGGATAGTAATGTATGAACTATTTAAAACTAATGCACCACTTTTTATTTTTTAAGTTGATGTTTATTAGGATTTGAAATATTCTCATGCAAAATAATAAGATGATTTCAAACCAATGGGAGAAATATGATTTTATCTATCTTCAGACAAAATGATGTATGAAATATTATAATCTAAAATTTTTCTTTTTTCTCCAGAAGGAGAAAGAAGAGAAAAGGTCCAAAACCCTATGTCACAAATCTTTACAGTCTAGTTATTTCTTTACAACATGAATAAATGATATTCAACAAATATTTATACATTTCATGTTTAAAAATTTAACAATAGTTGACATGGCAGAATTTTTTTAGATTATATAAACCAATCTCTCACTTGATTACTTTTAGATGAAAAAAAAATCAAGTTAGAGCTTAAGTAACTTGCTTCTATTCAATAACGTTGATAAATTTGGGGGCAACAAGGTAGGCTTTAAATGTTTTCTAAATATCATGTGAGTGATTAAATTTTAGGACTAGACAGGGATTATGAAAATTAAAAGTTTCTCTTCTTCCTAAAATGTTTCTGTGAAAACTGAGACTGGTATTTGTGGTTCTCTCATTGTCAGAGATTATAAAAATGGGCTGTAGTAAATCAGATTGATTTACTCTTTTGACCATGCTCAATTAGACCACACACATATAAATTTTTCCAAAGTTAGAATTATTGTGCTATCTACCCATTAAAGTGATAGCTATAACAGGCTATTCTAAAACACCCATTGAACTTTTAGTTAGTCTGATTGAAATTGAGATTATAGTTAAGATCTGTTGACTTGTTCTGAGTATCATATTTTATTTCAATATTTGCTCTTTAAAAAATTAAAGCAAAATCTTTGTGTAATTCTTGGATAATAAAGAATTTGTCTGGTCTTTGTCCCCAGTTCCTGGAATGGAGCTTCTAAACCCTTGAAATTTCCCCAGGGTTAAGAGTGTCTTTGTTATTTATGGTGGCCCTCTGGAACCATACCTGAGTTTATGCTAATGAGGTGTCCCTGATGGGCCTCTAGATAGTTTGGGGATAGGGACTGGCTATAGCAGAAAGAACAAATATGTGATTAGATGGTTGAAGTTTTAAGTAATGTGGTATCAGCTCAGCTCAACCTACTGAGAAAAAATGAGGGCTACAGATTAAATTCAATCATGTGGCCAATGATTGGAACAATCATGTCTGTATAATAAAACCTAATAAACTCTGAGCACCCAATGCTTAGGTGCACTTCCTGGTTGCTGATACACATTGATACGACATTGATATGACAGGAGGGTTATGTGTTCTGACTCTGCAGGGAGAGCATATGGAACTGTTGCATTTAGCACCCTTCCAGACCCTGCCCCATGGGTCTCTTCTTTTGGCTGGTGCTGATTTGTATGCTTTATAATAAAACTACAATCGTAAGCATAATACTTTCCTGAGTTTTATGAGTCATTCTAGTGAATTATGGAAACTGAGAGAGTAGTGGGAACTCCCAAAGTTATAACCAGTTGGTCAGAAGTACACGTGGCCTAGGGACTTCCAAACTTGCAAGTGGTTTCTGATTTAAGGACAGTTTTGTGGGAGACTGCGCCCTAAACCAGTGGTTTGACTTAACTCCAGGTAGTTAGTGTCAAAATAGCATTGTGGTAGTACAAGACATTTCTATTTAAAGTACGAACTACATAATTAGAACAAATTTATTTAAAATTTCTGTAGCCATAACTATAAAAAAGTAAAAAATCTATAACAATAGAATAATTATTCTTAAAAATGTATTTTATATCTGATATATTTGATATTAATATGATATATTTCTTTAAAATATCAGTGCTCAATAACAAAGGCATTATAAATAATACATTTTTTTTCTGAAGACAAGATCTCGCTCTATTGCCCAGGCTGGAGTGCAATGGTGTCATCGTAGCTCACTGCAGCCTCAAACTCCCAGGCTCAAGTGATCCCCCTCCCTCAGCCTCCCAAGCAGCTGGGACTACAGGTGTGGGCCACCATGTCTGGCTAATTTTTTTTTTCTATTTTTAGTAGCGATGAGGTCTCTTGCTCAGGCTAATCTTGAAATCCTGACCTCAAGGGATCCTCCCACCTTGGCCTCCCAGAGTGCTAGGATTACAGGCATGAGCCACCATGCCTGGCCAATTAAAGTGTCTTAGTCTGTTCAGGCTTCTATAACAAAAATACCTTAAACTGGGTAATTTATAAATAATACAAGTTATTTCTTACAGTTCTGGAGGCTGACAAGTCCAAGATTAAGGTACCAGCAGAGTCAGTACCCGGTAAGAGCTAACTCTCTATTTCATAGGTAGGGCCTTGGTGCTGTCTTCATGTGGAGGAAGGGATAGGAGGGCAAGAGAGCTCTCTGAAGCCTCTTTTATGTTAATAAGAGAATTAATCCCACTCACAAAGGCAGAGCCCTCGTGGCCTAATCACCTTCCAGAGACCCCACCATCTAATACCCTCACCTTGGTGAATAGGTTTCAACACATGAATTTTGTAGGGACACATACATTCAAACCATAGCACAAACTGAATAGCCTTTTGAATAAAATAAAATATTTACAGATGCCATTTTTGAAATAAGCATAAAATATCTTTCAAGCGTTATATAATTTTTATATAAAATAAGTTAAAGTAAGAAAAATATCATTGAAATCTCTGAAAAATACCAAGGGAGAGAAATAATGGCAACAAAAATAGTTGTAAAGAATGCTACTAAAATACACAAAAATCAACTGAGCTCATAATGTCTGATATTTTGGTGTTTACAGGCAAGAATAGAGTAATAGATTTTTCTAGAATATATATACATAAGATGCATAAATCACCTGAGAAATTTTACAGATTAAATATGTAGATAGAAATAAAAATTCTAGTGTTCAAAAACAAGAGGAATTATTTAAGTCCATGTTGATATTCTCTCAAAGCTATTATCAAGGTCTCAATTACTGGAGCTCTCACTGTCTGTCCTTGATACCAGGACCAGTGGCCAGAAGTGATGGTGAGAATGAGGAAAATCTGGTCTATCAGTCCAAACTTACCTATGTGCTATGGTGTTAAAAGAGTAAAACTCAAAGGTTAAATAGTGTTGGTGATGGCATTTTGCAGTCTATTCATCTCATAATGTACCCATGTCCCTTATATTGGTAATATATGATATGGCTCCAACAACATAAATAAAATTGAATCCTTCCCTCAGCCCAGTGTAGTCTAATTGGCTGTATCTTCAAGGGTTGTGGTTTTTCTGCAGGTCACTTTTATAAATATCTAGATACTTTTTGAATTAGAAAGTAAATCATTCATTGCCTCTTTTCTCATATATGTGTAATGGTCCACATGAATAAACATTTATACACTAGGCAGGAAAGATTGATAATGAATGTGAGCACATTTGACAATTTTTTAATTAATTTTTTTCAAATTACTTCTTTAATGAACCTCTTTTGAACAATCAGTTTTAAGAACTGTGTAAAATATTAGACGTACAAAAATTTGCCCTTCAGGAATCTTCAACTCAAGGCTACAAATAGAAGAGGAAAAAAATAAATGCAATAAAATTGACTATAAAAGCATTATAATCGAGATGGGTTGGGAAGAGAAAAGACATTGTGCTTTAGTTTCAAGCAAATATTTGTCTCAATTTTTTACCAAATTTAGGAAAATAAATTAACTACTCAGAATTACTGTGCCTTTATTTGTGAATGTGTATAAAGACATAAATCTTAGATTGTTGAATTTTTTTCTTTTTTATAATTGGGATATTGTATAACAATTATGCAGCTCAATTTTTTAAAATAAACTTTACCATTATTATTTTGTGCTTTGAATTCCTCTAGTAAAATATATAAGAGCATGTTGAAAGGGTATTCAAGGGAAATTACAGTGAGATGTTAATATTTAAGTTGTTTTATTGTTTATATATATTTATTGTTATATTTATTTTTAAATATATATATTTTTATATATATATTTATATATTTATATATATATAAATAAATATATATATTTATTGTTTATATAATATAAGTTGATTAGCAAGTTCTTGTGTAGATAATTTGTGGATGATATTTAAGGCAGAATAAAGGTAGCAATAATGTTTAAGCCATAAGTAAAGATAAAACAATAGGATTTCAGTAATGAAAGTGCTTTGTGTTCCGGGAATCATGTGGTTAAAGCCTAGTATACAGAGAGAACGTGAATAAAGTTGCAGGACAAGGATAACACCTCTTCTATGGTCCTTTAAGATATTATACTTTAATAGCTGCTGTCTTCACATTATAGGGTAAGTATGCATTCACTAGTCACCCTCCCATTTCTTTCTTTTTTTTATTTCAAAATATTAAGAGGGTAAAAACGTTTTTGTTATGTGGATATCTTGTATAATACTTAAGTTGGGGCTTTTATTGTACCTGTCACCATAACAGTGTTCATTGTACCCGATGATTTTTACCCCTCTCTTCCATTTCTTGAAGCAGACAATGCCCCCCTTATCTTAGTGAATTCAAAGTCACTTTAATAAACATATGTTCTACAACACAGGCTGGCAACCACAGCCCTTGAGCCACATTCAGCCAACAACTGTTTTTGTAATTAAAGTTTTATTGGAACACAGCCATGTCCATTTATTTATGTTGTCCACAGAAGATGTCACACCTATAACAGCAGAACTGAGTAGTTGCAAAGCCTAAAATATTTACTATTTTGCCATTTACATGAATAAAAGTTTGCCAACCTCTGTTCTACAACATTCAGGAAGATGATGAAATGGAATGGAGGGAGAGAGATAGTGGCCCCTGTGTCAGTACCACCAAGCAAAGAGATGATGCACTGGACAAGGGCAGTGACTGTGAAATAGTGAGGAAGAAGAAATAATTAGGCCTGCCAGAGCCCAGGACATTGATGCTGAATTACAAATAGTATTAGTACTAACAACATTCACAGAAAAATGCTGGCAATAAAGAGTTTTGAGTTGTTCTTATTTTCTTTGTTTTATGTCAGTGAAAAAAATTAACAGAAAGCTGCAAAAGGTTGTGAAATATTTAGACCAAAATTTTACCCCTTATGAAGCAGTGAGTTCCTACCAGTAAGCTTTTATTGTTGTTATTTTTTAATATTTTAAAGTATTTTTTGTTGTATTATTACTAGGTTTGTTCTTTTGCTCCTCTACTGGACACTTGCTGATGTAAGAAGTACTCTTCTATTTTTCCACAAGTGAAAGCCAATCATTAAAAAATTCCTGTAACGAAAATAATTCTTGCCTTTGCCAATTGTGAATGGCCAATTTTGTTCCTTCCTTTATGCCAGAATAGCTCTTTTCTTTGAGCAGAAAAGAAGACTCATTTATTAATTACTAAGCTTCCAAAAACATACATAGAGCAAATTTTAGTATACTTAACTTTTTAGAATTTTCCCTCATTCACTCACACTGAATATATGAATATCTTTTAAGTACATATACTACCTTAAAGAATATACTTGGATGCTCTTGGTATCTTCAGATGCTTTTCTATGTAAGGCAGCAGTTTGGTGAGTTGTTCCTGGATGATTAAGTATAATTTTTCCCTTCATTTCAGAATTGTTGGCCTCAAATTCAAGATCCTTCACACCCTTTAGTCAACATTCCTTTCTTACAAAAAGCTTATTCCAGTAGTAATTGGCTAATTATTGCTCACATTTTTCAATTTTCTTCCATCACTATTTTATTCTATCTCTCCAAGTGCCCCACTTCCTAGAATTCTTTAAGCCCCAGGTAAAGCTTGTTCTTTTACATAAAGATCTCTAAGTGACTTCAATTTACAGTGGCTTCTCTTCCCACTGAAGTCCTGGGTACTTATTTTATGACCTCTTAATTCTAATCACACTCCACATTTTAATGCCTCTTGTATTTCACTGTGAACGTTTTGGTACCATTTGTAATGTCTTTTGCTTTCTGTGCTTATTTATCTTTTCTCCAAACACCTTGCAAGGTCCTTAAAACAAAGGACTATATGGAAAAGCTAATATGTGTCTCTAACATCTTTATCTATGAGCAATAATTTCTCCATCCTCATATTTGATATTTTCCCTATTATTTTAAATAGTCACATTACTTTGCGATATTTTTGGTAGGAAATAGAATACTACTTTTCAATGTTGAACAGCTTTTATTCTTCAGTCAGAAAAAAATAAGTAATAAAGAAATGAATGACTTTTTCTCAGGGTGAAGGGCATGTATGTATTATAGCCAGTGTCATATTTATCTCAACATTTGAAGTAAAACATAGAGAGAGAGAGAGAGAGAGAGAGAGAGTTATCTCTAAATTGCAGCCATAAACTCCCACCTTTTAGGATCTGGAAAGAGTTTAAAATGAGAAAATTAGAGTATATGCAATAGATTATCTGGCATATATTAAGTGTTCAACAAATGCTAACTCTATTACTGCCTGACCTTTTTCTGGAATTTCTCATTTTCAATATGTTCACTTTAAGTGGCAGGAAACTCAACGCTGTGCATGACAGAGATATAACAAATTTCTCCAATAAAAGTATTAATTGTTTATATTTGTTTCCTTAAGCTTTTTGGCTTTCTTCTATACTAAGTGATACATGCATATTAATTTCAAAATACATTCTGGGTTACAAACTCTTTTTAAAAGGACATAAAAATAACAATATATTTATTCAGGTTTAATAGGCAATGCATGATATTAAAAATATTCTATAATTGATGTTTACATTTGTCATACAAACTGATTATTCAGTTCATTCAGAAGTAGTATTTCTGTGATTCTCACACTCAAAAACAGCCAATTTCAGCAGTACTTGTGATGGATACTTTGATGTTATGTCTAGATATACATTTATGATTGAAAGATTTATTTTCCCAGTTTCGTGAATCACTGTGAAAAATATCCCTCAGCTGTCAGCCTATTTTAAGCTTCACCTTGGTTGAAGAAAACTGCCCTGCTCAAGGTCACATATTCTTCCACAGGCATCTTTCATGTAAATGTGTGGCTATAAAGGTGTGTCCCAGCGTTCTAACTGGGAGCAAATTTGAAGTTGATTCCAGGTCTACAGCTCCGACTGGCATAGCTGAGACCTTGTTTAGGACTACATGGTGGCTCAACTTTTCTCTCTTAGCTATCCTGCTTGCTTCCTTCCTTTGCACAGTGTTAATCCCAAGAACATTCCCTCCTGAACATTCTGCATGCTAGTGTATGTCATTCCTAGGGAATTCAAATTGAGACAGTGCTAATTAAATTGTAAACAATCTTTTTAATTCATAAGATTTTCCTAATCTGGAGTCTTCTACCCTTAGATGCACCAAAGTGATATTCTGTATTGACACTACTCTGATACTTAAATTGGATCCTACACTCAGAAGTAGGGGGGAAAAAAAAAGCACATTAGATCCTGATTTGTTTTTCATTTCTGAATCCAGTAATTATATTGAGTCAACTTGAGAAACTGGTATAATGTTTTATTTTTAAGTAAAAGTAATGGAAAGAAATTGGAAGCAACCTGCATATTAAGTTCACTAGACAAAGAATGTAGAAAGTAGCCCAGAAATTTAAAAGATCACCTGGAACAAAACCCATGAGAGAATGGCTTTGGCAATTAACAACAACAACAACAAAGAAAACAAAGACAGAGAGAAAAAAGTGGAAGGGAGGAAGAAAGAAAAAGAGCCAGGGAGAAAGAAAGGAAGGGACAGTGAAAGAAAAAACAAAAAGAAAAGAAAAAAGGAAAGAAGGAGAAAAAAAGAAAAGAAAGAGGGAGAAAGATTGATTAAAGGGGAGTTTTACTGCATTAAAAAATTATAAAGTTACTTACATTGTTTAGGTATTGCCATTTGTATAAGACTTAATAAAATGTTAATGAAGTCAGTAAAGTGCTAATAATTTAGTGTATGAAATATTTGGCATGTCCTATCAGTATGGTGAATAAAGATTCATAAAATGTGTTTGGGGAAACTCGGTGTTTTTTTAAAATAATGAAGTTATATTTCTATATCACTAATTATATCAAAAATAATCAAAATTATTAAATACTAAAATGTAGAAAACAAAATTATGGGGGAAGCAGGGGAGGAGCTAGATTGTGAGGAGGGGGTGGAGCAAGATGGCCGAATAGAAACCTTCCGTGATTGTCCCTCAGCACAAACACCAAATTCAGCAACTATCCACTCAAGAAGCACCTTCAGAAGAACCAAAACTCAGGTGAGCGATCATACTACCTGGTTTTAACATTATATCAAGGAAAGAGGCACTGAAGAGAGCAGAAAAGGCAGCCTTGCATTGCCTACGCCACCCCTCCCCCATTCCCCGGCAGTGCCGCACCGCACCAGTGCGCCGAGAAGAGAGGCCATCTGTGTGCCCAGGGGAGGGACAGTGAAGTGATTGTGGGACCTTGCATTGAAACTAAGGGCTACTCTGGCACAGGGGAACACAGCACAGGGCAGAATTCTGCCAGTGCCAATGGAGGGAACATTTAGACCAGCCCAGCCAGAGAGAAATTCTCTGCCCTGAAACTGGAGTTCTGACTAGCCTCACCACTGGCTGAAAAAAAGCAGCCTGGGCCCCAGACAAATTCATAGGACAAATTTGTGGCCCAACTGGGCCACAAGTGCTGCAGCCCTTGGGCAATTCCTGTGGAGGTACTAGCTCAGAGCCAGTGGACCTGGGGGTGCACGTGACCCAGTTAGACACCAGCGGTGGTGGCCAAGACAGTGCCTGTGTCACCCCTCCCCCCCACCCAACTACGGGCAGTGTGGCTCAGGAAGTCTTCTTCCACTTGGGGAAAGGAAAGGGAAAAGTTCAGAGGACTTTGTTTTGTAACTTGAGTACCAGCTCAGCCACAGTAAAATAAAGTACCAAACAGACTCCTGAAGCCCCTGAGTCCAGCCCTTAGTTCCTGGAAGGCATTTCCGGACCCATCCTGGGCCAGAAGGAAACATGCTGCCCTGAAGGGAAGGACCCAGTCCTGGCAGGATTCACCACCTGCTGACTAAAGAGCCCTTAGGCTTTGAATAAACATCAGAGGTAGCCAGAGAACAGTCACCACAGGCTTTGTGTGAGACTGGGCTGGCTTCATGTGAGACTGGGCATTGGTGGTCACAAGGGAGTGCCCATGTCACTCTTCCCCCAACTCCAACAGCCCAGCACAGGAGTGAGGGAAGAGCGTGAGAGACTTGCCTGGCAATCCAGGAAATTCTGCCATATCTTACCCAAGTCCATCAAGGTGGTACCACCAGGAGTCTGCAAGAGTCACAGAATTACTGGGCTTAGGGCACTCCCAGTGCTGATACTGCTGCAGTGATCAAAGACTTAGATCACAACACTCAATTCCCTTTAGCTATCTGAAAAGTCTTCTCTAGAAAGATGGGTTCAAACGATCCCAGACTGTGAAGATTAAAATAAATGCCTAACTCTTCAATGCCCAGGCATCAACATACATCCACAAGCATCAAGAACAACCAGGAAGACATGACCTCACTAAAATAAACTAAATAAGGTACCAATCCTATAGTGATGGAGATAGGTGACCTTTTGGACAAGGAATTCAAAATAGCTGTCCTAAAGAAGCTCAGTGCACTTAAAGAGAAGGAAGAATTGCTGCAGCAACATCATTGTGGAGGATTGAATATAGTTCATAGGCATAGCAGTTGGTCATTGATAAGAGTTGGACAATTTATCTGGGAAGGCAGAGTGTATGGACAGATGTTGGTAGGTCAGCGAATGTGGTGGGAGCAGTTTATGGAAGTTCTCTTCCAGTTCCTTCTATTTTTTCATTTAGCTAAAAATGAGTGTGGGGAAGAGGTGGTATAATTTGGGGAAGGAAAAGAAGGTATGAAGTAGTTGGCTAGAAAAGCAGGAGTGTGAACAAACTGTGGACATGAGGCATTATTAATGGACATCATGAAGGGCCCTCTAGAGTTAGCGGGAGGAATTTAAGTTAATTTAAGTCAGTCTGGTTGAGTGATTTTCTCCATCAACTTTCAGATCCACAAGACAGGTGTATGGTCAGTACATTTAATCATGGTTGGAGTTTTTCCAGAGAGTAAAATAAAATAAAAGGACAAATGAACAGTTTCAGAGATTCACAACACAATGTAGTCTAAGTGAGGGGAGAAATGAGAACATGAAGGGGTTGAGAGACAGTGAAGAGGATCAGTGGATTTTTGGTTGATCAACTAATCAAATGATCAACTATGTCTTTGATTTTTGTTCTGTTTGGAATATGTGTTGAAATATGAGGGAAAACACAATTCTCAGGCCACTGCTTAGAGAGATTGTCAGTTTCACAGTAAAGGACACCTGTCTGGTTCTCTGTTTAACGAGGACTTGGATCTATAAACATGAGCTTTTGACCTTCTTTCCCAAAAGGAGGGGTGAACTGCCCTTTTTCTTTTCTTTCTTTCTCTCTCTCTCTCTTTTTTTTTTTTTGTGATGAGGAAGAGTATAGGAGGGCCCTAACTTCAGCACTATTTATGGTATGGTTATGGATATTTGATGAAGATAGATTTTATAATAAGTAAGCTACATCCATCTAGTCTGACATTGCTTTGTGCTTCTGTCTTTTCTGTCTTATGGATATTTTAAAGGGAAATTGGGAAAGGCTACATAACTAGATGTTATCTTACCTAGACTCCTCAAGCCTGTTTATTTGGAATTAAAATTCATCATGTAATTTTTCCTCAGATACTGAATTTTATAAAAACAGCAGGTTATTCAAGAAGTTTTGGACTTTGTGATACTTTTCAATGACTGCTTTGTTTTATAAAACTTCAATTTGCATTTCATCTACACTAAGCAAATTTCATAGGGGTTTTAGTCTAATTCTAATGTTAGAATTCACAAAAATTTGGCAAGATCTTATGAGTTTTTGTGGGTTTCCAGAGCACCATTTCTCTGCTACATAGATCTGCTCATCTTAAAGCTTAATATATTACTGCGACCTCATGGATGAAATATGGCAAGTGAATATATTTGATAGAAAAAAAATCCTTGGAAACTCTATCCCTATTAAAGTTTTACAAATAAAATTGGTGCTAAGTTAGTAGAGATGGCTCATAGAAACCCTGCAAAAGTTGCTCAAAGTATCTTTGTCCAATGTTTGATTCACTTTTATCCTATCTTTAGGCATACCAGCTCACTTATCTTAGATTTAGCAGAGTTTAGATATTCTTATTCTTCTTACTAAATAAAAATATGTATAAGTTGCTCATTACAATTTCTGACTCCATCATAAGGAGCTACTTAACCTTAGCCGAGGCACTTAACCTAGCCTGGCTTCTGTTTCTTCATTGATAAAGTAGTAGAGTTGGACTAGTTGGTATCTGAAGTCCTACCTAGCTCTAACTTCCTTAGTCTTACTGTTAGGAGGAAAGTAGAATTCTAGATAAAGATGTAAATATAAAAAAAGAAGCCACAGGAGAATTCAAAGAATATATAGCTGAATTATATTCATAGGGCTTTCCCCAAAATATAATATCTATAATGTGTTTTCTTCCCTTATAAATTGCTTTTTCAAGTCCTTTGCCCTTTTTCTATTGGAGTGCTTGCAATTTTCTTATTCACATGTAAGAGCTCTTTATATATTAAAGATATAAATTTTCATTGCAAAAATGTTTTCCTCTATTATTCCACATTAAACTTGATATATAGATTTTTCTTAACCTAAAAAACATTTAGGTATATTTATTCTGATAATCTCTTATTTTAATTGGAAATTGAAAATTATTGATAAAATTATTTCCTAAATTTTAAAACATCATAAATAAAGTAAACGGAAAATGGGAAAACATTTCATAACAAGCTTTAAATCTTTAATATACAAGTAGCTTTTACATATCAATAAGAAAAAATACAAATCCTTATAGAAAATTGGTAAAGGAAACTAACAAGTAATTTATAACTTCTTAGTATTATTGTAAAAATAAAAAAATAAAATTAGATTATAGCAAGGCGCAAGGACTATCATTACAGCACTGTTTATGATAGTGAAAAGTTTGAATCATTCTGAAAATCTGTAAATTAAGCATTGGTTAAATATATTGGGAATGGGTATATAATGAAATAGTATGCAGTAATTCAGTTCCAGGTTAGGGGCCTGAGAACGGTCTGTTGGTAAGTTCTGGTGTCCACAAGCCCGAGGACTAGAAGCTCTGATGTTCAAAGGCTGTAGAAGATGGATGTCCCAGCTCAAGAAGAGAGAGTAAACTTGCCCTTCCTTCCCCTGCCTTTTTCTTCTGCTTAGTCCCTCACAGGATTGGACAATGACTGTCCACATTGGTAAGAGGGAATCTTCTTTACTCAGTTTACTGATTCACATGCTAATTGCTTCTGGAAGCACCCTCACAGACAGGCCCAGTAATAATATTTTACCAGCTTTCTGGGTATCCCTTAACCTAGTCCAGTTGTCACATAAAATTAACCATCACACTATGTATAGCAGACTCATTTTGTGCTATTTTAGGGAATAAAGCAGAAAATGGAAGAGAGAGAAAGGTTAAGTGTTTTAGAAAGATATTCACTAAATATTAATAATGATTGTCTTTGGGAATAAAGTTACAAGAAAGTAGAGAATTTTAAATTTGCTTAAACTCTGATGCCATCTTGCATTTATTTCATGTATTTTGAGGTGGGGAGGGGTTATTTCTGATTCTGCTCTACTTCCTTGCTCGGACTCACATTGTCCATCTACCTTAATGGGCATACCATCCTCACTCATTTCTTTGATAGAATCATCTGGACCCAATTTGATGGCTCTCTTGTCTAGACTCTATGAATAATTAAATGACAATAATTTTATGATACTTTAATAACCAAATTCCAATGGCTTGACCAAAACTTTATCCATTGGTTATCAGGTTTGAAAATTCAGCATTCCTAAATGTGTTTTCTCCATGGATAGCTTCTAGAAGCAAGGAGGAAAATATATTCCCAACCATATATTTTATTGCCACAGTTTAATAGTGCCAAATGACAGATTCATATATAAATCTATTGATAATAGATGAGATGATAAGATGAGTCTCAAAACCCTAAAATTCTTACCAGGTAGGCAAGTGCATTGAGCTGATGGTGCTTTTTTTTTTTGTATCTCCATTCATGCACATATATTTATTGCAAAGGACCAGTTTCTACTCGAGCTTCATTTGACTTTCCCTCATTCTGACCAAACCACAATAGAATCAGTCAAACTACTTGCAAAAAAAGTTAATTCATCTCAAATTATAGTATGGACTCAAAGAGAAAATGTGGGAGAAAAGTTTCTGGCCAAATGAATACAAGAGAACCAGAAGAAACTTGGAAAGCATCAGGGTTGACAGAAAGGCAAAGTCTATGACAAAAAAGAAATCATATCCTGGGGATATTCTCCAACATAAAGAATGTAAATATTAATTCTCCAAGCATTAGGACAAGCAACTTATGAAAAATGTATATTGCAAAGATTAAGCTACTCATCAAAACTGCTTATGTATTCATTCCAATACTTTTACTTGAAATTCTCTTATGTACTCTTTCCACCAACTATATTTGCCCAACAAAATTCAGTGTACTTGTAATTTATTTTCTCTATTATTCCCAGACTTACTTCCTCTCTACTCTTGTTACTAAGAAATAAATGTAGCCAGACTAGTTTGAAGCTTAAAACACCAGCAAATTGTATAGTCAGTAGAAAATCCATACTTTATGTGTTAGATCTATTGGAATTTTGGAAAAAAAAAGTTTTTTTTAAAATTTGTGAAGTTAGCCTCAATAGAAATTATAAAAATGTGCTGTTAATTCAGGAATAATACTAAGTCATTCTATGATATTTTTAGATTTCAGTATCATAGCCACTACCTCTTAACACACTTTGATTTTTAAAATTATTTCTTTTACTTTGTCATTAAATTTAAATAGCTTCTCTTCAGAATTCAAGAGCATACTCCTTTTATTTTGCAAGCATATGGACAAAGTAAAGCGGAAGTGATCTACTTATGGTACTTGTTTCAAACCATTTAGATATAACTCATAGAGAATGACTATGTTAGAATGAAATGAAAGATTTTTAGTTAATCACAATCAAGCCTGACTAATTCACATTAATTTATCTGTTCCTCAGTGTGGCTACAGGAAATGGAGTTGTGATCAACTCAGAAGGAGAAACTAGTGAGTTAACTCAGTTTTCTTTCCCATATCATGTGTACTCTGAAGGATTAGATGCTCTGTAAGTACAATGGCAATCATTTGTGTTTCTGTTCCTCTGCAAGTGTGAAGTACTAGAGATGTTCCAACACCTTAATCCTAACTTTTCTTGGCACAATTCAGCATTTAGTATATGTTGAAATTATTGTAAATTGTAAATATGAAGGTGCTAGAATTATTTAAAAAATTATCTTATGAAGCAAAACAGTTGGAGAACACAGATTTTAATGATTAATGCAATACTATATTGCATAGTAGAGTATTTACCTCATAAATACTGAGTTCTGTCCAGTGGATATTACAGCTTGGGATTTTAAATTTATAATAATTTGAATTAATGTTATTCAAAATAATCTAAATAACAATATTGTGATTTTCTTTTTGTTTTACTTTGTTTTTGTTATCTATTGTAAAAATTTTCAAACCTGGATAAAAGTTGGAATTTTCAGTGCATATTCTTGTATAATTAACCGAGCTCTTTTAAAAAAAGTTAATATTTGCCATATTTGGTTTAGCTTTGTCTGTGTCTTTGCTATACCATTTGAAAATAAATTATAGGCTTCATGCCAATATATCCCTAAATATTTCAGCAGAAATCTTGTAGTTTTTTAAAAATATTACATATCATTAATATAATGCTTTCTTCATTATTACTTAGAGGAGGTTGAGATAGAATTTGTTTAATTGACTTATTTATTAATACTGTAGTATTAATAAAATGTCAAAATAACATTAAATTGAGAACTAATTTCCCCTCTGATCTATTCCCTGATACTCCAGTCCTACCGATCAGGGATTGCCAAACTATAGCCACAGTCTTGCTGCTTGCTTTTATAAATACAATTTTATTAGAATACAGCTGCGTAGCTATGTTACAATATTTGTTTAAGAATTGTCTGTGGCTGATTTCATGCCATAACAATTAGAGCAGTTGTGACAGAGGCTATATGGCCCACAAGCCTAAAATATTTACTATCTGGCTTTATAAAAAAAAGATTGGAAAGCCATATTCTAGATCTGTGGTCCCCAACTTCCTGGGGTATGGACTGGTACCCGTCCAAGGCCTGTTTTGGAAACAGGCTGCACAGCAGGAGGTGAGTGGCGAGTGAGCAAGTGAAGCTTCATCTGTATTTATAGCCGCTCCCCATCACTCAAATCACCGCCTGAGCTCTGCCTCCTGTCAGATCAGTGGTGGCATTAGATTCTGCATTATGGGGAGTTGTACAATTATTTCATTATATTATTTCATTATATATTACAATGTAATAATAGAAATAAAATGCACAACAAATGTAATGAGCTTGAATCATCCCAAAACCAAACCCCCCACCCCTGGTCTGTGGAAAAATTGTCTTCCATGAAACTGTTCCTTGGTGCCAAAAAGTTTGGGGACTGCTGCTCTAGATCATACAATCTTTTCAACAAAGCTTCTTGTACCAAAACTTGGACCAGCTGAAAAGACTTCTGTTGCACTGGGTTCTAGTCAAAGCTGTTAACCTGTTGGATTACCTTGTCAGTGTGTCAGTATGCCTAAACATGTCATATGATGCCTTTCAAATATAAATGAGTCCACTAAGCAATATGTCCTGTATTACGTGGCAGGGCACAGGGTAAAGAAAATTGTCCTCCATTTTGAGGGAGAAATCTCAATATACGCAGCTCTCCTTTCCTCAGATGATTTACTGAGGTGTCTCCTCTGCTTGTTATGCAACATATCTCTTACCTGACAGGAATATAGATTGTGTATTATAATAATTTCTGTGTTCTTGCTTTATCATTATAATATCTTTAATTTATAGACCAAAGTGAGAGTTTATGAAATGAGGAAGTGATTAAAATCTTTACTGAAAGGGAAAATGGGAAAGATAAATTAATATCCCTAATAGGTGAAAACAAACTACATATTTTTATAATCTTTTTATTTAATGTGACAGAGAAAATAGGGGACTCTCTTGAGCAATAGCTAGATACCAATTGCCTTTTCTACCCTAGCCCAGTTAACAGTATGTGTTATTCTGAGTTTTCTCAGTTGCAAGCAATAAAATCTGATTCTTAATTAGTTAAATAGAAAATAAATTTATTGAAGGATAGTGAAAGGCCACGAAAGGACTGGTACAATGGAAGAACCAGGCTGTAGAAACAGACAGGAACACAGAAGGCTATTTATCCTGAGCCACAGACAAAATTCCACAATGAGGTAGGTCTGTTCAGAATACTATTACTGCAACCAGTAAATATTAGATACATTACCTTGCTATAAAAACACCACTTTATATATGATCTTGCCATAGAAAGACCACTGGACACTACCCCTGCTCACATGGCTACTTTTGTGGGTAGATACTACATATGGCTGCCACTACTTCTATCAAGACAAGCATGACTTCTTCACTCTTTTGCTTTCTGGTAACTTAGCTTCCAATTCAAAATCTAGAGCAGGTATATCTAATGTCCTTAGCCCAGGTCATATTTGTGTTTTCATTGTATGAGAGACTTAAACTATGAATATCAGATATCTTGAATTTAGTCGTATGAGGCAACCTCTGTCATCCACCAAGATTCATCAAATATAAGAAGAGGTTTCTGATATTGAACCAAACAAAGAAATAAATAATAAAATGTCTGCTACAAGTAGGTACAATTTTTGTGAATGGTTATTAGTGAAAAAAGGTATTCTAAGAAGAGAAAGAGAATAGAACGTTAACAAATTTTGGAACATGAATGTAAGGCATATTTGAGATATCTGATAGAGTAAATATTCACCATATTATATTGAGTATATTGAGTATGTATTGACTGCATATTGAGAGAAATAAGGCAAGACTAACTTGTTGGAACCAAATTTAGGCTGGTCTTGAATGTCAACAAAAATCTAAAGATTTGTTTATTCCTAATTATTTGGATCCTTGTTTGAAAGTACAAAACTCAGCCCCACAGGAGAGAATGGAAATGGCCAAAGTGTTATGAAAAGAGAAACAGTCTAACCCTGATTGCTGGGCAAGTATCAAAATCTGCTGATAAAAGTGTTACGAAAAGTTCGGTACCTGTTCCCAAGGCCAAATAAAGAACAAGAACAAGAACAAGTGGGTTGAGGAGGAAGGAAAGGAAGTCTTATTAATTTGCCAGCAAATGAGGAAGATGGCAGACTCTAATCTTAAAGAACCATCATCCTCCTGTTGTGAGGAGTTTAGGCTCTTTTATAGGCACACAATCCTTTAGTTGACTCAGGGTCTTCATGACCTATGCCACATGCTGATTCCATGGGCCCCTGGTGGCTCGGTTGTTTCCTGTCTGTTCTGATCTTGCAGTTTCTCTGTTATTTGTCTTGTGACAATTGAGCCATCCCCTGTGGTAAGAAGAGAACAAACAAGCCAGCACAAACAGATCTGCAAGCTTCCTAGTGTTGTTATTGTGAAATTACAGTAGCCCTTTGGTTTAATTTTTAACCCTGTAACAAAAGCAATGTGATTAATAGAAAATTATTTAGTAATAAAGTAATATATAGCCTTATATATTACTATACCATAAATTATTAAACTTTAGTACAATTTTATAATATTCCTTATATTACTACTAAATTCCTACATTACCTTTGAAGACCAAGAAAAAGTACACCCAGTCTCTAGAGCCTAGACAATGGTAAAATAAGTTAGAATACTTTCTACTCCCTCCTTTCCCATCTAAAGTGTGTGCTGGATAACATGTTAGTTACAATGCCCAGATTTAAAGAGTCTTATTTTGAATTGTTTGACAAAAATGCCCACCATGCTGTAGAGAAATGGACTTAATATATAAAAATATTATAGCAACATCTTAAATGACTGAATACAATGAGACATTTATTAAAATGTCTGTTGATCATTCCTTAAAACGCAATAATTATTATTATTATTGATTAAATTAACAATGTGGCACAGAATGGTTTAGTTTGTTTCTTTTTTATTCTTAATTGAGCAATACAAGAAAACCCATGACCTTATTGTAGTAAGTAATGAGCTGAAATTAATGACATCATCAAAATCAGAAATATCTTTGAAATTGGGATGTGATTAAATAGATTCCATTACATGGCAGCTTTTACAGTGTGCATTGTCAAAATTAAGAGTCTTTAGCTCCGTTTCTCTTAAGACAAATGTACTGTTTTATTTCAATGGAAATTAAAAAGCATATTCAAATATTTTAATTTTGCACTACTGTTCCATGTGTATAAAAAAATTTGGTGACCATTTTAACATAATAAGTTCCCAATGATATACAGCAAAAATGTAATAAAAGTAATTCCTATACTTTATAGTTACTTTAAATGACTACTACACAAAATATTTTATATATAAATTTTTGAAGGATTTACTCTACCACAAGAGGCTTTCACCTGGCAGTCTATTTGTCAAAATTTGCAAGTTGAAACATTTTACAACAATGCATGAAATTCTAGCTTATTTTTGAAGAATGTAAAGGTCATAAAAACCAGGCCCAATTTCTCACACGCAGGAAAAGTCAAAAGCACTGAAGTTAAATAACAGTGCACCCTCTTATATGGAGAACATTTTCTTTGTCACACTCCTGGTCGCATACCCTACTCCAAGCCAACCTTCAGGCTGAGTATCCATTGCTATTTATTAACTGTTTTCTCCTCACTGTACAGGTTCAACTCAACCTACTTGTCCCTGAAAGCACATGTGTCTTTCATCCACACACTACTGGATGAGGTGGATAGTGAGAACTGTGTCTGTTAGAGGCTGTAATAATACAATGGCTCTGGTTTTGAAGAATTTACTCTGATCAGACAGAGAATATTTTCAGGTGAAGATATGAAAGTCAGCCAGGAAGAGAGACTTAAGCTTTTGGAAGTGAGTAAAGAAAAAGCACTATCCCTGATGATCTGGTGAAGAATGAAGCTGAATGCTTCTGAGGTATTCCAAGCTGTGCATGAAATGCTCCAAATGACCAGGAGGATGGTATTGTTAGGTGCTGTGAATGAGAGCCCTCCAGAATCTTTCTTATCAATTTACCTTTAAACAGTTCCTTCTTTCTTGCCTCAGTATGAAGTGTCATTTCTGATATTTTTAGAATTTTTTCTTTCCTTGAATGATTACCCCAACAGGCTCTTTTGAAAAAATAGCACATTTAAAAGTTTTATGTAATTACAACCTGAGGTCCACTAGCATTGAAAGGAGCTTTACAGTTAGAACGCCTTGCTGTTTGCCAGAAAAGCCCTATGGTTCACTGCTTGTCTGATACTTCAATTATTTGGCTGTAATCACATAGTAAAGCAGATATTGATTTCCTAGGTATTCAAATTACACCCCTAAATGCAAGCACCAGTAAAAGGGTTTTTTAAATCCTTTTAAATGATATACAATTTGGCATAACGGGCTTGTGCTCATGTAAGGGCATATATTCATGTGTTTTTTTAAAAATTACATTCTAAAACCCCATCATAGGGATCATTTTTTAGACATATTTAGACTTTTTCTTGCAGAAAGTGTTCTTTTCGTTGGCATATAAAAGGAAAGGTACATTATGATTAGAAGACTGGGACATTCGTGAAAGTAAACAGTTATTTTTTTCTCTTACAATATAAGCAGTCCATATATATTTATTTTATTTTTCGAGATTTATAAAAGGTGTGTGGTTATAGAGTCTCCAGGCATGTATCAAATATAAAATTAGTGAGTATCTGCAAATGAATAAAGCTTGCCTTACCCAACTGTATTATTGAACTATTCCCTTTCTCAATATACCATGGAAATTTCAGGAAAAGATATTTAATGCTGTTCCTGTTTGAAAATGATCAATTATAATACTTATACTTCATAACTGGTGTTTGAATATTACTCTAACCAGCGGTCCCAACATTTTTGGCACCAGGAACCGGTTTCATGGAAGGCAATTTTTCCGCGGACTTGGGGGGTCGGGCGGAGGCGGGGGTCGGGCAGTGATGTGAGCCACGGGGAGCTGGCGAACATTCCCTGGCGCTCCCGCTGCTCCTTTCCTGCTGAGCGCCCCCACCTCCCACCCCAGTTTCTAAGTTTCATGGAAGACAATTTTTCCACAGGACAGGGCGTGGGGGAGTTGGAGGCTGCTGTGTGGTCCCTAACAGGCCGCAGACTGGGGGTCCGGGACTGCAGCTCTAAACAATTCATTACTGGCAACAAAAACTTTGACTAGCCATTAACAAATTTGGGTCTGATTTTTTTCAACATAGAAACCATGACCCTCTGCTGTGTTTCAAAAACTGAAGCACAGAAATGATGCTCATGTGTTACAAAAGGAAACATTCTGGTTCTCATAGGTTGGGGTAGTTGGTTTGTCAGAACACGCAAGCTACTCCAGTATGTTCAAGCCAACAAGTAAGTCAGAACTTTTTTTTATTTTAAATGAGCCATTTTCCTCGTCTGTGAAGAGTTTGGGTTAAATCCTTGGCACATTTAGATTACTGCCTTGTCCAGAAATAAGAGTATTCTACCTTTTTGCCCTCTTCTAAGCAAATGGAACACTGTGAGAGATCTGCAATTAGCAGTTAAGACATTCCTTTATTTAATGGTCATATTTTTAAAGGGTAAGAATATGCTCAAAGTTAAATATTCAAAACTTAAATTTTATATGTCAGGGTTTTTTTGTTTCTGGAGGATTTTCTCAATCCATCAAAATTATTTATTTAAAACTATAATCACTATCTTCATCTTGACATATTTTCTAAAATATTTCCATTATTTCACAATAATGGAAATAAGGATATTTTATTCTATTTCTGTGTCTTCCATTAAATATTTCATACATTATCAATATAATTAAGATGCTATAATATTTTTGTTAGCATCTGTCATTTAAAGGTTTTCTAATTATATGAAGCCATGAATAATAAATATTTACATAAAATCCTATGTATTCTATGTAATTTGAAGGAGTAATTATTGATAAATAGTTCTATAATTGGTTTTATAGTATATTATTTTTGCCTATTTTTAAAAACTATGGAAAACATCAAAAAAATTAAAATAAACCCCATACACATGTGTTTAGCAAAGAACATGGGTCTATGTAATGATAAATACATGGTTTCATACACAAACCCACAAATCAAGTGCACAATGAAGTGAGGGGTGTGGTGTCTTACTAACCAATCTTAATTATAACTCAGTCTCTCTCTCTTTTTCTTTAATATTGTTTACAAGTTTTATTTTTGAAAGGTACGATATAATAATAACCACAAAGCACTTGGCAGCAGATTGAGCTGTGTTAAATCCCTGTTCCAATTTGCCCATTGTGTGTCCCTTAACAGATACATAACTTTTCAGATATCTGAGTTGTATTATCAATAAAATGATAATGATCATTGAGCACACTGCCTCGTATTTCTCAATGTTTGTTGACTGACACAATTCTCAGTTTGTAACCTGAAGGTCTTAAAATTATTTTCAACAGAGCATTTGATAGAATGACCAGACTATTAAAAAGTTCTCAGTAAATGGTTGTGGAATGAACAAATGAGTTTTAAAAAAGAATTGTGGGTTAAATTGTTTTCCCCACTGTAAAAAAGATGTGTTCTTACCCTGGTACCTATGAATGTGACCCTATTTAGAAATAAGGTTTGTGCAAATGTAATCAAGTTAAGATAAGGTCTTACTGGATTAGGGTGGAGCCTAAATATATGATTGGTGTCCTTGTAAGAAGAGAGGGCACAGAGATACAGGAGAAACAAACAGAAAGAATACCACATGAACATGGTGACAGAGATCAGTGATGTGTCTATGAGCAACAGGAGTGCTGGCAACAACCAGAAGCTAAGAAGAGGCAAGACAGGATCTTCCCCTAGAGCTTTCAAAGAGCATGACCCTGTCAACACCTTGATTTTGGAATTCTAGCCTCCAGAACTGTGACAGAATAAATTTCTGTTGTTGCTTTAAGCCACCTTATTTGTGGTATTTTGTGGTGCCAGGCCAGGGAAACTGATATAATTGGTCATATTTCATTACAATAAGTTATTTGAAACTCATAAATAAGTAAATGTTTACATTTACTTACATTGTGTCAGGTGTATTTAGATAGATACATTATAATTTTCTTTGGTAATTTATTTGTAAATGACAATCATTGATCTTATGATTTGTACATAAATTTCCATGAATAAATATTAATTCATTTAATTCTCATAACTTCTGAGGTATGTTGACCTAAAGAAAGAAGCTGAGGCAAATAATTTTAAGGAGTTTACTTAAGCCAAGGTGAGGAGAACTGCCAAGAAAGTTTTCCAGATTACCTTGAGAAGTGCTCCGTTGGGCCTTTGTTACAAGCAGATTTTTAAAGGCAAAAGGGGGAACAAGGAATGGGCTGATACAAAGTTTTTTGTCAAGAATTTTCATTGGTTTACAGAAATGACATTGATTAGTGATTGGCTATACATTGTTGAACTATAGGGTATGAGTTACGGTGTCCAGAATACAGCATTGTTAGGTTAATTTATAGCTACT
This sequence comes from Daubentonia madagascariensis, assembly GCA_023783475.1. Taxonomy (NCBI): domain Eukaryota; kingdom Metazoa; phylum Chordata; class Mammalia; order Primates; family Daubentoniidae; genus Daubentonia; species Daubentonia madagascariensis. The sequence goes on along the minus strand of JAKFHU010002080.1, from coordinate 40,741,433 downwards.
TGTGGGGTCAGGTAGTCTAGAGTCCACATAGCAAGCAGCTTCAAGATTCCTTAGCTCAAGGCGGAAAGTGGGACGTGACTGCTGTCTCATTCCAAAGCCTCTCTGGGCCTGATAATTTAAAGGGGGCTCTCATTCCCCAGATGAAAAGTTTCTTTTCTTTCTCAGGTACATAGTTATGTTATATTTATTTTGTATGGAGTTCATTGAGGCACAGAGATGATAAGTAATTTGTCTATAGCCTTACAGCCAAAATATCAGAACACAGATTAGGATCTACTTATAACATTAAAGAAAAAAAGGAAAGAAGTTACTATTCCTGTGTCAGCAAAGGATACAGACAGATACACAAAACTGTAGTAGTTATACAGCATCCCTGCCTCTAGGAGTTTGGATGTTAAATTGCAATTTAAACCTCTTTCACCTATGTGTTTTTTTGTTTCCATGAATAAGGTTTTCACAATTCTTTGTCCTTCTGTGTTTCTTCTTCAATAGATAGGAAAAACCCCACAAATGATATATCAGCCAGGCCACCCATTACCATCCAAGGGGAAGAGGCTGCACACACCCCTGTAAATCATAGTTGATATTGTCCCCCACTTTATTTTATTTCATTTAACTAACACAGTAATAACAAAATGATTTTGAAGTGTTTGTTTATTTTCTTTTTTCTCCTCAGAATAGTTAACACCATGACCAGAGCCTAGGGTAGTGCCTGGTCTAAATTAACCTACATTTTTAATTTATTTCCTTAGAACTATTTTACAGGTGTTTATATTATGTCTGTTATTTTTGCCTACTAGGACATATTTGAATAAAGAAAATAGAAGTACTAACAATCTTCTTTCTCTCCATATTTGATATGCATGATTTATGTAAGAAAAGGATTTGCCTAATTTACCATATATGGATGCTGATCACATCCATATCCTTGACAGAAAGATACTGATAGTGCTCAGATCCATCTGGGAGTTGTTAGGGCTCATAGAGCTCTACATTCCATGTGGGCATGCACTTATATTGTGATCATCATTATCTGCTCCGTACTTGATGAAGTGCCTGGCATACACCTGGCATATACCTGGCCCTCAGTACTCTTTGGTTCAGTGAGTGAACGATTCAATAAGTCAAAAAATGCTATACATTTATAAAAAGTAAAATGCCTAATGAGATTCCCGAGAGTTGGTGGGGAAAACGGCAAACTGGAAGAATCTATCGCATGAAAAGGGTTACCCTTACTCTGTCTTCGTAAGACCCTCTAATTACTATGGGATATGGATATCTGTATGTTGATGGTAAAGGGAACAATCAATTCCAGGTTGCTCATGTTTAAACAGATTGTTAAGAATCTGCATGGGTCTTGGCCTACGTTCTTGTTAGGTTAACTCTCAAATTCCATGCCTATGGAACTACTGGAAAGGGAGTATCCTGAAACATTAACATATCTTTCTCAAAATTATTCCTTTGGTAGAAAAATATCTGCTTGCTGAAACTTGAACAACTTTTTTGCAGTTCAATTAAAAAATGATTTTTGCAAATATGTTATATGGTACTAAACTTGCTTGTGGCTAGATATCGAAAGATTATTTCATTGCCGATGTGCTTGGCAAAGTACAATATGTGTCATTAGGGCTTACTGGATTTGGCAGTGAAGAACCGGCGTTTCAGGTTCAATACATAATTGGGATGACTTCTACCTTCAGCAGCATTGCAGCAGTTAAAATGTGTAGCACACAGGGCAGTAAAGAGTCTCTAAGATTGATTAGATGCCAAAGATAAACATTAGTCTTGGCAGTTAGTCAAACTTAAATGATGTTTATTGTAAATATACCACAAGGTACACACATAGAAGTAAAATTTAGGGGAATTTGGCAGCACAGCTTTATATGGGAAACTGCCTTGACTGCTACATTTAAATTATCCTTGAATGACTATATGGTAGCCCACGAAACAGTGGAAGTCTAAAATCAGTCACATAAAAGAAATACAAGTCTTACCTTTTAACTTGTGTTCTACTTCTTGTTTTTATTTTGTAATTAAGATTAGTCAAATTGTAACTTAGTCTTAAATGAATTTTTAGATGCTTAAAGATCACTTCTGAGTTTTGAGTAACTATCACATGGCCACTTAGATTTGGAAATATTTAAAAGAACATTTTATGTCCATATGCCTCTGACTTAATTATGGTCAATATAATGGAATCAAATTTCATTGTTTGTCTTTAACAAATATTCATGAGCTGTGCACTTTAGTGAGTTGCTTTACCATGTAGGACATAGTTCATTGGAAGTGTTCCATGGAAAGCAGCAGTCACCCTATTTCTTTTTCAGAAAGCACAAATGCTAAATGCATAAAGAGAAAATTAATTTGAGTTCAGCCTCTCTCTGTTTCCCTATCATCTCTTTCTTTTTTAAGAGGTATATCTCTTCTTTATAAATGTGAACACCCTACCTCTTACAAGTAAAAATAGCAATATATTTTTATAAGAGTTAGAAATAACCTAAATATCCTACATTGAGTATTTAAACAAACAAGGGATCGTTTACTCAATGGAAAATAGCATGTCTATTTAAATGAATCATAATAAAGATTATTAATATCCACATGCATGGTATAATCTAAGAAAACAAACTTTTTTACATTGTGTGATTATGACTATTTAAATTTTAAAAATACATGATACACCAGAAAGATTTGCAACAGAATCTTAATAATGGATGTTATTTGTATCATGGGGCTTAGGATAACTCTTTTCTATTCTTCTTATTTTTTCCCTTTTCTTGACAGAAACATTATATTTATTTCAAGTGACTAATGAATTACTCTGGAGTAAAGAAACTAGAATACAATATATTGTCACTTTTTTATAATATATAATATCACTATTATTTCCTACATATTCCTTAACAATAAAAAGTAAAAATACATTTTTGTGTTAGTTATTACCCCATTATACTTTGGAAGGCCCATATAATTTTTAAGTAGACAATATTTAGTTTTATTCTCTGATACAGAGAAACATTTTTTTTTACCCTCGAGATCACTAGATTTTATTTAAAATCCCAGACATATTACATCTGGTTTCAAATCACCCAGAAGATTAATAACTCTATTTTATGTAAATGTTTTTATATTAGAATACATTTAGAGTAGTATTAGAATATTTTTATATTAGAATAGTTTTGGATTTATAGAAAGTTATAAAGATAGTACAGAGAGTTCACATACACCCAGGATCAAGATTCTTCTCTTATTGACACCTTGCATTATGTTACACTTTTCATAAACAATGAACCAATATTGATACATTATTATTAACTAAAGTATGTACTTTATTCAGATTCCTTATTTTTTACCTAATATTATTTTTCTGTTGCAGGATCCCATTCAGGATATCACATTACTTTTAGTTGTCCTGTTTCCTTAAGAATCCTCTTGGTTGTGACAGTTTCTTAGACTTTCCTTGCTTTGATGACCTTGTTAGGTTTGAGGAGTACTAACCAGGTATTTTGTAAAATATTTCTTAATTGGGATTTGTCTTATGATTAGACTGGAGATTAATGCCATGTTTAATTATGGGTTTTGACCATATACTGCAGCATTCAGAGAAATATCTTCTTTATTTAATATCAGAAATTGTGCCAAATTCATTGATTATCAGGTATTGTGTTAAAGTGTCATGCAGTACTTTATTAAAATTTCTAAATGTGAACCAAAAATTCTGCTGAGTTTTGAAAAATATAACCCAGAATTTTAAAAATATTCTTTCTTGGCTAGCTACTTTTCAGTACAAATTCAAAAAAAGCAAGTACTCAAAGTCAAATTACTAATATGTTACTCATCAGGGTATGAAAAATATCATAAGAAAGTCCAGGTGTGGGGAAATGACCAAGCCTACCATCCGAAATGCAAATTTATGGCGTCCAGATAAACTATTGACATAAGTAATCTAAGACAAACCAGATTACCCATTCAAAAGAGAAATCACTGTGACAGGAAACACAAGCAGGCTAGGTTCAGAAATTCAATTAAGCAAGTCATCAGTTTGACATCAACTTGAGTTGTATTCCTCAGAAAATGGAGCTTTAGTTCCCTATATAGATGGAAGTTAGAGTCCTGACTTTGTAAGAGGATCAATTCATTGTAAAAGATTATATAGAATGACTTTCTGCTTCTGGAAGTAGCGGGCAAAAAGATATGATTTGATGTATTTTAGGCTCTCACATTATAAAAAATAATAAACATTTTTCTAAAGCATAAAACAAAATAAGCAAAAACCTAAACTAATTAACCTTATTTTCTAAAGCACTATTATCTTTATAGACCAATATATTCCTGTATTTGTTTAATAGTTATATCATAATAAACTTAAGAAAATCCTTATCTATTTCTTTTCAAAGTTTTGGTTTTATTTCCTTCAAATTTATTTTTATAGCATTCCAAAATATTTAATTCCCTCTGATGTTCATTTAGTGATTTACTTAGAAAGCATGCTGTACAGACAAAGCAAGTTGTATTACAATTTTCACTTCTCTCCAATCAATTTTAAAATATGAGACAGCCGAAAATTCATCAATCATGATGTTGGAATTATTTTTCAGGCTTACATAGGCACATAAGGATATCATTATAGATGTTTGAATCATTTCCCTTCAGTTAAAAAAAAAAACTGATGCAAATCATTGGTTTGCCATATTTTAAGATAGAGTTTGACAAGGATAAGAGTCTCAAAAAGTAGAAATGATTATTTTTCTTTTTGTAAAAATCCTTATTAAACTAGCTTGTTAGATAGTCTTATCAGCTAGACTACTAAATCCAAATGAAATGAATATGTTAATTATAAGTGTGTCTGGAAATGAGAGTGGACATGAGTGTTGGTATTGCCCTTAGGAGAAGAATAGGGTTATACCTCTTGGAGAGACTTTCTGGCACTAAAGTACCTTCTTTATAAAGGGTCATCATCTAGTTGTCATGTCTTTATCTTAAATTCTTTCTCAGCTCCTGATGAATTGGTGTAGAACATGGGACATCAAGCTTCTCATTCTAGCTAAGTGAACAATGACTGAACAATGAATCCAAACTGGATGCATAAATTTCTTTAAATCACAAAGTTAATATTCAAGTGATATAATCTGTGATAAAAATTCTAACTAAAAACTATGTGAAACTATGTTTTAGACACAATAAAATCCATCAACAGAAGAAGATATGAATGAAATCAAACCAAGTGAAGCAGCAGAGATGAGCAAAGAGAGCCAACATGCCCTCAGTAAAGTGACTGGGGCTCCTGATTTCTCAGATCCCATCACCAGCTTCTTGAGACTTTTAGATTTTCTTACTGAACTGGGGTTCTGTTGAGATGTCTTTCTTACTTTCCAATTCATTTCCCTTTTTACTTAGTAAAATGTAGGTGGTTTCATGCAAGAAAAGAAACTGTGAATAAATATTAACTTTCCTAATTAAATAATTGTTGAACAGTTAATTGACCATTTATTTCATATATTTTTGCTCAATTTTTGTCTTATAAAATGAAGTGGTTTAGGATTACTGGTATCATTCTTGACTAGAATTCCAAAGAGATGCAGAAACTGTCCATTGGCTATGAAATCACATTACGAGTGGAGCATGAAGTGTACAGGCCTGCAATCACCTGTTGCTAAGACATCCAGAATTGTCCCAGTTCTTAATCACGCTAAGACCCAGATATCAAGTTTTCCATGGATTTTGTAAGACACATACTAGTAAAATAATGCTCCCATTTTCTTTCATTTAAATTATTTTGGAGAATTTTTGTTGCTTCCACCCAGGGGTGACCTAAGACAAAAAGACAAGGTGTTGATTCTTCTTTTTCTTACAATCAGCTGTGTGATGTTCAGTAAACTTTAAATTTATTCTTAATCTCAGTTTTTGTTTTTGTTTTGTTTAATAAAATAGAGCTATGGGGTTGTATACAAATTAAATGAGTTATTGTTAACAAAACACATAACATAGTATCTGGTACTTAAGGATGTTATAATAATATTGCTGTTATTATTAATAATATTATTACTCACCATGAAGCCATTTATAAAAAGAAGTACAAACTGAGAAAGTAAGCAGAAAAGAATATTTCTGTAAAAAGAACTGATACAACTTCATGAGTGAGAATCATATACCTGCAGATTTTGATCCATGGGTAGAATTTTAATAGAGAACATGTGGAAAGGAATTTCAAGCTGAAGGAATTATATAAGCAAATGCCTGGAATTATAACACAGATAATAGGTGTCTTAGTGAGTTTGGGCTGCTGTAACAGAGCACCATGGACTGGACAGCATATAAACTACAGAAACTTATTTCTACATTTTCAGAGGCTGAGAATTCAAGATCAGGGTACCAGAATGGTTGGCTTCTAGTGAGGGCTCTCTTCTGGATTTCAGACTTTCTGCTTCTAATTGCATTCTGACTTGGTGAAAAGAGCAGAGAAAGCCGAAGAAAGCTCCCTTGTGTCTTTTTATAAGGGCACTAATCCACTCGAATGAACTGATCACCTCCCAATTGCTCCCTCCTCCTGATACTATCACTGTGAGGGTTAGGATTTGAACACGAATTTTTGGGGAGGGGACACAAATATTAAGGATATGCAATATGTTAGCTAAGCAGGTAAGAATCTGGCAGAGTGGGATGTAGTGTTATGACTAGGTGAGAAGGTTTGGCCTCAAATTGCTGACTTCCTTTTTAAGGCTGATTCTTTCATCTAAAGTTACGGTTTTCTTCTTTCCTGTCTCTCTGAGAACTCATTTTCATCAATGATATCTTCTCTCTCTTCAATCCTGATCACTCAGATACATATTTTAAGAAAAATGTTTTCTGTTTCTTTAGTCTAAAAATGCTTATGTTTTCTGATCTCAATACTTTTACAGAATTGTTTTCTAAGCTACCTATTTCTTCTCTCTTCCTTTCTTCTTTCTCCAAAAGGATAGTGTACACTCAGTCTTCACTTTCCTTGTTTTTGTTTACATACCTTCATTTTTGAACCATTTCTAATCTGATTTCTACTCCCCCAAAAGGCAGGATGATGTGTTGAAGAGACCACAAGTTTGAGAACTAGATACAGTTGCTTCCATACCCTGCAATTATTAGACAAATGATCATAGAAGAGCTCAGCCTCACTTTCCTCATCTGTGAACAGTCACTGATATTAAGTACTTTGTATAATAGTTTTAATGTAAGAATGAGAGGACCTAATCTACATAATATGCCTAACATGGTGGCTGGCATAGATTGTGCCTTAGACATGTATATATTCAATCTCTTTAGTTTTGTTTCTTCCCATGGGCTTCAGTAATTATTGCTCAGATCCTATCCTGCCTGACTCTCTGCCTTGACAATCCTCTTGTTAAAACACTTTTCTCCTTGGTTTTAATGAATCTGTAGTTTTTAAAATACATTTACTACCTCTTCTTTCTTCCTCTTTAGAGTCTACTCCAAAATCTTCTCTATATATTTTATCAATCTTAGTCAGTCTAGCATATTAAATTATCACCTCTATACTAACGTCTCCCAAAATTTAAAGTTTTGTCTTTAAAGTCCTATCTCTAAACTCTATCCTGAGCGTTGGTGTACAGTATCCAAAAGGCAAATAACTGAATTAATTATCAATCCCTCAGAGATGCATACACACATTGTGCACGCTCAGGCTCTTCTTTCCCCTTTATCCTTTGTCACTACCTGGACTAGTCTCTGTTGTTATTTCCATGTCACTTTCATCTTCCTATACTGTGGTAAACACAATAATGGCCCACAAAGATGCCCATGTTCTAATCTCTAGAACTTGCAAATGTGTTATCTTAACATGATGAAAGGGACTTTATGGACATGATTAAGTTAAGGAACTTGAGATGGGAAGATTATCCTGGATTTTCCAGGTGGGCCTGGAAATCACAAGTTCTGGACTGTCAGAGTCAGAGAGAAGATATTGTCATGGAATCAAAGGTTGGAGTTAATGTGCTTTGAAGATGGAGGAAGGGGTCATGAGCCAAAGAAGTCAGAAAATTTCTAGAAGCTGGAAAAGGCAAGAAAGTGGACTCTTCCCTAGAGTTTCCAGAAGGAACAGCTCTGCCAATGCCTTGACTATAGCCATAAAATGCATTTCAGTTTTTTGACATCCAGAACTGTAAGATAATAACTTTGAGTTGTCCAAGTCACTACGTCTGTTGTATGCCTAATACCTGCATTAGGAAATAAATACATGGACGTATAAAGACACCAAGATGTTCTGAATTTATTTCCATTTTGTATCTTGTATTTTCTCTTTAAAAACTGCCATAATACTGCTTTATTTGAAGACTTAATCTTTTAAAAGTTATTGCCCCAACTCAATCATTAACCCTCATCAATGGGTACTTCCACCAGTTAGTTCATCAAAAATATTTGCATTGTGATTGATGGTCTTCCACTGTTTTCCCAGAGCAATCTTTCTCAAAATGTGGCATGCATGCAACTGATGAAATGTTAAGAGAGTTTAGGTTTATTAAGATGACTATCTTAATAATTTTTCTGGTTATGTATTGTTTCATATATTAGACAAATGTAATTAAATTATTATGCCTATGATTTAACACATTCATAGAAAAAAGGGTCTAAAAATTAATATTTAATTAGAAAAAGAACAACTGGTGCTCAGGTAAGGAAAAATCGCAAAAATCTTAGAAAAGTGTCACCAGTTTAAAAAATATTAGAATAAAGAATTAAGTTCAAATTGCTTACCATTGACTCAACTAAATAAAGCCATATAATATTGAGGTACAAATGAGGTCTTTCTTCCAAATTATAAGATTTTGACTTTTAAAAATGATAATCTTTTGGGAATGACTAGACTGGCAGTAATTGTTGACATTTTTGACAAATGCTAAAATTATTCAAAATTAAAAATAAACAAAAGAATCATTAAAATAGAAATTTACTATTATAATATTGAGGTAGCTTTATGGATTTTTAGAGTTTTAAATTTTAATACATAAATAAGAATTACTAATTATTCACACCTAGTGCAAAATAAATCCCTAGAAGTATAAATTCCCTGACCCCTACTCCAGACCTACTTAAGATGAAGGTGATGATACCTTTCTACTTATAACAAGTTCCCCAGGTACATTGTTATGATTGGGGAAGCTTGAAATACTGGACTATAGGAACATTCACAGAAAAACCCATTATTACTATATAAAGTATATCTACTATGTGAATAAATATCTCAAAAAAACACTTTACTTTCCTCAATAGTCAAAAAAACATTGAAGAAACATGGAAACTTTTCTAAACTTGAGATTTTTTAAGTAAATAAAGCAGAAAGCACTCATATTTATTCTTCTAGTCCCTGTTTTGAAACGTAGTGTTGATTCCTTTCTCTCTCAAGCCAAGAGAACTGAGTAAAGCATTTTGCAGGTTGGAGGGTAGAGAAAAACTTTGATCAATTTTCCTTAAGGCACATTGTATTCATTTGCAAATAATTATAATGATATAGTAAATATGAGTAAAGACCAATGATATGTGTAATATCACCTCCATTGAATGTTTTAACACACAAGGTTATTAACTGCGAAGTATTCAAGAGTGGTAAACATTTTTGAAAAGGGCACCGTACTTTGCTGTTTTAAAAGGAAAAAGTGCTAAATATTTATTTCAACTGCATTGCATTTCAAAACTTTGATTTTTCTTTTTGTTTTTTTAAAATAAAGCACTACTGTCTTACTTTAATATAATAAAATTATGTCAGTCCATTGTTTAGAATTAAGAATATATTTTCCATGTAAAAATTTTATATAGATTTTGTTTCTAAACTCTTCTAGGTTACCCCATACAAGATTACAGATCCTATATATCATCAGTAAAACATTCAATGTAAAAAAAATTGTTAAATAACACATCTATGTAAAACTAAATATCTGAATATAAATAAAGTTTTTACCCTTATCATGAATGAATGCTGGTATGTAAAGAAAAGCAATTTTAATTAGAAGAGAATGAGAAGTAAAATGAGTATTTTTTTAAGGAGACTTCTGGGCATTTTCAATGACTCTAGAAGTTGATGGTTATGGTACTTTATAATGCCTAAAGTCATTTCTAGACTCAAATTTGCTTTTTCTTTACATAGCACTTCTCATGTACTTTTCAACAATAATAAGTGATGAGAAGCAGCTAAGGAGGAACGCTATGCTCCATAGTAATTTATTAAGAGGGAAACCAAGAATTCATTTTCCCAGTGTGTACCAGAATCACCCTATTGCCATAGTTTTAATTGTTTACACTTATAAACAAAAAAGATAAGAAAACCGTTTTCCCTTAATCCATCTTTCCCTTTCTTTCTCCTTCATTCCTTCGTTCCTTCCTTCCTTTCTTTCTCTTTTCTTTCTTGTGTTGTTTTTGCTTTCTGATATAATGAAAAATGTGTTTGTTTTAATCAACAGAAACGGGTTCTACTGTTCACTAGCTATATACATTTTGATAAAGTGACATAATATTGCTCAGATTCAGATTTCTTATGTTTTGAATAAGGATATAACATCTGCCCCTTAGAATTGTGAAAATTAAATGAGATAATGACTTAATATTTGATTTGTCAAATAACATCTTCTTTGTAAGTTTAATATTTATTAATAGACCTTCCATGTTTCTACTCACAAAATAGTCTTTCCTTTTGCCTTCTGTTTTTTCTGCATGCCAAACTGAAATTAGTTGCTTTTCACTAAGATTCTTAAAAATGTAGAAATTTGAGTGCCCTTGAAAAAAACAGTAGATCCCCCGAGAGATTATTTTTATCATAAGAAATTGCTTTCCAAAGACTACTCTTCCAAGGGCTGTTGTAGTGAAAAAATCTTCTAGGAAAATCTTCATGCTTATGTGTGAAAGCCCACATTTTTACAACTGTTAAATACATCAGTGTGGGATATAAGCACGCTAGCAAATGAAATACTCTTTAAGGCTGTCACTCATTGGTGGACAAACTATCCAGTGCTGCAAGAACTAACATTATGTGATGTTTTGATTGCTTCCTACTCATCCTGTAGGTGAGGAGGGGATTCCCACCCAAGGATTATAGAGATGGCTCAACACGTGACACCTGACACTGGACAGATAAGATTGACAGCAGTTTACTGTCATATACACCCAGGAAAGAGGGACACCTCACAACATTCAGGATCACACAGGGGTTGCAATCCAAAACAGAGAGAATAGCATAGGCTGTGGAAGGCAAACCGACAAGAGGGTAAGGTGTCCACTGATCCCCAAAGGAGAATATGAGCTGCTTGTTTGAATCATTTTGTGGGCTGGCAAGGAACTGCAACCTGCTAGGAACTTCACCAGGTCTATTTGATAAGGTTTGTTTGGCTAGGGGACCTTGTTTGGGGAAGCATAGAGAAGACATTAAAATGTGTGATTAAGCCATTTGAGGCCCTCCTGATTTCACCAGTCAAGGCAGTGCATAATATTAGAACTTAATTTTAGACACTACAGCTCATGTGACAGAAAGCCCAGGAATTAATATGATTAATTTCCACCAAGCCAAGAGTCCAAAACAGGGTTGCGTAACTCAACAGTCACCTCTAATCTACATAAGCATGGAGAGGAAACATTTCCTAGGGTATAAAGCTGAAATCTACATGACTAATGGGTATTTGCTAGATTCAAGTCACCCCAATTAATTTCAAGTGCACTCACTTTTAGTTTTTAAAATATTGGAAATTCACTAGTCTTCGAAGACAATTATTTTAAACTCAAAATAAGTGACAAAGTTATACTTTTCTAATTCACTCACACAAATTAAAAAAGTGGTCTTACTAGTTTAAAAGGAATAACTATATCAAAATTATCATTTTTTCACTGTTCCTTCTATTGCTAGACAATTAACGAAGTCTTTTAGTAAGTTCCCATCAATAAATTAGCATTTTAAATAGATTATTTAAATGAAAAAGATCATTTTTTCTTGTTTTAAAAAGATGATTTAGATATACCTCTAGTGATTTGGGGTTAGTTTCAACTGCTTTGTACTTTGTCTTTCCAAAAACATATGCTAATAAGTTCCCAGCAATATTGTGAAGATAAACTGAAAAGCACTTTGCATAAATGAAATGGTATATAAATGCAAATTAATAGCACTAATGTATGTTATAATTGTATATAGAATCTTCCAATGTGAAGCACTATCTTAAGTTAGGATATATGCCCCAGGGAAAGATAAGAATGAAAGAGTTCACAAAAGGACACATAAGATGGTTAAAGCAGAATGAAACTTATGCATATACAAAAGGATAGTAAGGAAGCTAAGATTATTTAGTGTGGAAATGTGAAGAGATAGAGTGAATATAATTGAGTTATTGAAGATTGTGAAGGGTATAGTAAAAATTGATAAGATCCTTTTTATGTGCTATTGCATAATACAAGAAGGAGAGATCACTCAAAACTAATGGAAGGTTAATTTAAAAGGAACAAAAGGAAATACTTAATCTTCACATAGTGTAAAGTCAAACCACGTAATTCAATACTTTAGGAGATTATAGATTAAAATACAGAGGCTACATTTTAAAAATAGGAAAAAATGAACATTTTATAGTCCAAGCAATTTTCCATATTAAATAGAGGAAAATGTAAGGCCAATGTAATTAGATGATAATCATCAATATTGGTAATATGGCTATTCCGTCTCTCAATTTAGGTACAGAATTAGCAACAAACCAAGGAAACTGATGAATTTTTAGCATTCTTGAATTATTTGCAATTTTATTTTCAAGGAGGAAAGCAGTAAACCTATAGATATGTCCATACCTCATTATGGCCATACTCAATATTCATTCCACATTCTTTTTTTCCCTATTAATACCTTGGATTCCTTTTATTAATTTACAATCTCATCTATGTACATAACTTATACAGCCAATACATTATTGGAAGCACTGCTACACAATCAAATATATTAAAATTTTAATTTTGCCAACTTATTTTATATTGAAGAGCTATGGGAATGAATTTAACAAGCAGAATTTCTGATCTTCTAATATTCAATATTTTATGCTGTTTTAACTATAAACATTAATGCTTTAGCAAATTGAATATGAATATTTGGAAAAGAAGCATGCAGTTCAATCATTCATACAACTTTATAAACAGTAAATTTATAAGAAAAAATTGTTTCTATTTAAAAATTTGAGGACAGTAAAAAAAAGGGGAATCTAAGTAAATATATTAGGTCACTAAATATGAAATGTCCAATTTCGAATCAAAAGTTTAGCTTGTTATATCTCAAAGAAGCAGCAATATAGTTAATCAAAGTATGCGCCTGAACTATCGACACAGTTTTGCCATCTTAACGGTAGCTTGTGTATGCCAGGAGCGAAGAAGCCTGGAGAGTGAGTGGCAATGAAATTACAAAAGACATTTTCCACAGCTTGTTGAGAAATGAATATTTTTCCTTGCAAGAAGTGGTCCAAAGCCTGGAAGAAGTGGTAGTCAGTTGGTGCAAGGTCTGGTGAATATGGTGGATGACAGAGAGTTTCCAAACCCAGCTGCTGTAGTTTGAGCAGCATTGTTTTTTGCAACATGTGGTCTTGCAAGAGGATTGGCCTGTCTGTATTGACCAATCTTGGCTGCTTATTCACAAGCATCCTCATCATTTTGTTCAATTGGTTGCAGTAGATGTCCGCTGTAGTCGATTAACCAGGTTTCATGAACCTGTAACGAACAGTACCAGCTCTGGACCACCAAACAGACACCATTAGCATTTTTTGATGAATATTTGGTTTTGGACTATGTTTTGGCACTTCATCTTTACCCAACTATTGTGCTGAATGCTTGCAATTGTCAAACAGAATCCATTTTTCATCACACGTAATAATATGGTGTAGAAATGGTTCACCTTTATGCTGTGACAGCAAAGAAAGGTAAGCTTTGAGACGATTTCTCTTCTGATGCTCGTTTAATTCATGTGGTACCCATCTATCCAGCTTCTTAACCTTGCCCATTTGTTTCAAATGGTCCAAGATTGTTGGAATAGTAACATCAAACCTTGCCACTAATTCACGTGTAGGTTGAGATGGATTAGATTCCACTACAGCTTTCAGCTCATCATTATCCACCTTGGTCTCAGGTCATCTACATGGCTCATTTTCAAGAGCAAAATCACCAGAATGGAACTTCTCAAACCATCAATGTCTTGTGTGTTCATTAGCTACATTCTTTTCAAACACTTTGTTGATGTTTTGAGCTGCCTGCACTGCACTGGTTCCAGGACGGAACTCATACTCGAAAATAACACAAATTTTTTACTCATCCATGGTTTCACAAAAATTGCTCTAAAAATTTTTTTTTGAAAAATAATCACAAGCCAAAGGTGTGTTTGAAAGAATAAGGATGTACCTTCACAATAAAAAAAAAGAAAAATGAAGTGTCAAAGTGAAATATCAAAGATATCAACTGTCAAACTTAGTACTTAAGGAAATTGGACATTCCATACTTAATAACCTAATATAAAGCTGAAAGTAAGATGGTCTTTCTAGATACAAATAGTAACAATATATATTTCTTATATTATTTCTATTTTAAAAGTTTAAAACCCATTAATGTCATTTAATTAATGAATATTCCTCCTAAAATGTTTTGAAAATGAAAGCTGGTTATAGTTTGAGGTGGAGGGGGAGACAATCTTACTAAAACAAATGTTTGTGTTTGGAAAATAAATTCAATGAACAGCCACATTGATTTTTGTTTTTCCGACTAGACAGACTGACAGAACAAGGATCAGTCTATTTTTATTTACTTCTCAGCTTTTTTCCAGGGAAGTCTCCAAATGTTAGAGAATTATAAGTTCCAGGAACAATCCAATATACCTGTTTTAGCTGAAAGTTGGTTTTATTTTAATAGTTCAAGCTTTAGTGAATAAGGATTTTGCTTAAATGGGAACTTGAACAAATCCTCTATTGGGCAGATACTTTAAGAATTCCAAACTAAGAAAATTCAAAGCACAATGTCTAGTAGCCCTGACTTTAAGTGATATTTTTTCAATGGAGTGAGGAATGTGAAGCCAGGAAATGTGGAATGTGAAGAAAAACTAGACACACATCTGAGTCCTAATTGTGAGATATGTGAAAGAAAGTTAGGACAGGGTGACAAAAGTGGTAGCAATATAGAAAGGAGGGCATAAGTTGTTTTATTTTGCTTTGGTATTTGTTGAGTGGTTTGTATGCAATACACACTTTATTATTACATGTTTGAGGTAAATTTTTTTCAAGTTAGGAAAAAACATCATCAATCAGTCTCATCGGAAAAATTTGTAAAAGTATAGCTATATAACCTACTTTCAAAGATTAAACAATTTCTAGTGTAGTCTAAAGAAGCCCTAAGCTGGGAATATGTGCTTTAACTATATAACTAAATTTTAATATAATGAGGTTATAAAACAAATTTAAATTTCCCAAAGCACTCCATTATATATTGAAATTTAAATGCTCCCCCCATAAAATCTGTAATGCCCTCACATTATGATTTATATGACAACTTATGGTTGCTTCTATCTCATAAAAATCTGAATGTTATTCAAATTCATCAACAATACTGTTATAATTTATACTTAGGAAAGAAATTATTTTAATGTAAGCAATTTTCATTCAAGTAATTTTCCTTCTTTTAAGAATATTATGATTGAGTCTAGAGAAAATTCAAAATGATTCAATTGATGATTTCTTAACATTAGAGCATGTTGTCCTGGGTGATCTGCATGACTCCAGAGCCTAGACATTTTGGGTAGACTGTCTCCCAGAGATTGGGTTGGAGACAACCTGAGTGCTAGCATTCCTCCATCCAGACTCTTTTCCTCCCCTTCTCCTCCCCCACCCATGGCTGCCAAGAGGGACAGTTGAACTACCACACTGAGGCTTTAAGAGAAAGTGGGGCTCAGGCCTTTCCTCTTGGGGCCCTGCAGCAGACTGAGCGGTGCTCAGACTGTGAGGTCCCTGCTCGCCAGCCCTCCCTGGTACTGCTTGCCTGGCAACTCCATCAGAGCAGGGCATGCCCCAAGGTGGAGGGACATCCATCCTGCTCGGGCACCCTGTGGGTGACTTGGGACCAGCCCACTTCTCCCTGGCATGGTCAGGGATTGATTTTCTTGGTTTCAGGAGGTGAGGGAGCCCGCATAGGCAGATCTGGGGGGAGAGTGCAGTGTGGGACCTAGCTGTAGCATGGTTGCAGAGCACCCCTTCCTCCACGGAGGGCCACACTCTCAGCTCAGGCCAGGATCCTGGATGGGGAACCTCCCGGCCCACAGCACAGTCGTGTGGTAGCTCTGCTGGCTTGGGATCCTGCCTCCTGGCAGACACCTGGGGTAGACCGTGGAACAGAGGAAGGAGGAGAGGAGCAAAGCCCAATGTAGACTGTCCGTGTGTGAATCTCAGACAGTCTTGCCTCCATAAGCAGACTTTCTGTTTGGGTGGGGCCACTTCAGCCCCTCCCTGGTGGCTCTGCCCAGAAGCTCAGGGCAGACCCTTGACCCCTCCTAAAAAATCTACCTGGCCAGTTTTTGTGGAGCCTGAGGGCAAGCTCACCCAACCCAGCCCCAGCCAGCCACACTCCCCCACCCGCCTCTGCTGTGGCAGAGAATAAGGACTCATCTGGAAGTTCCAGGGTCCCACCCACTACCCGGGGTATTCCAGTGCTTCTCTGGAGGGAATAGAGCTGGTTACAGGACCAAAAAGCAACACTGCAGCTTGTTCCTTCTGGCAAGCACCTCCTACTGACAGGGAAGTCAATTTGCACGCCCTTTACAGCATTTACTGACTCAATTTTACAGGGTGTGTGGGGGTTCAAGGAGTGGTCATTTGGGGAGCGCCTACCCCTCCACAGAGAAAAACTGCTGTACTGGTTAAGGGTGGAAAGAACTCAGCCTCAGCCTTAGCATACAAGAGTTTAGCCCCCTCCCCCATGATTAGCTCTCCTGGTTTTTTCTCTCCACTGGATGCAGGGAGAAAGGAACACTTACACACTGTTGGTGGGAGTGCAAACTAGTTCAACTTCTATGGAAAGTAGTATGGAGCTACCTAAAAGAACTAAAAGTAGACCTACTATTTGATGCAGCAATTCCACTACTGGGTATTTACCAAAGGAAAAAAAGACATTTTATAAAAAAGACACTTGCACTCAAATGTTTATGGCAGCACAATTAACAATCGCAAAGATGTGGAAATAAACCAGATGCCCATCAATATGTGAGTGGATTAATAAAATGTGGTATCTGTACACCATGGATTATTACTCAGCCATGAAAAAAAAATGGTGAACTAATACCTTTTGTAACAACATGGATGGAACTGGAGACCATCCTCCTAAGTGAAGAATTGAAAAACAAACACCACATGTACTTGCTATCAAATTGGAACTAACCGATGAGCACATGTACACAGACGGAAGTAAAACTCAGTGGAAATCAAGCAAGGGGAAGGGGGGATGAGGGGATGGGTGAAAACCTACCTAATGGGTATAAGGAACACTATCTGGGTGATGGATACACTTATAACTTTGCCTCACACTGTACAAAAGCAATTCATGCAACCAAAATGTTTGTACCCCTGTAATATTCTGAAATTTATAAAAAAAATTAGGGCATGTTAAATACATATCCCATTGGTAGAATGAATCAACTTTCACAGTTTTTTTTGACTAGCTGTTGTTCTGCAATTAGATACTCATATTTGTAAAATAATATATAAGGAACTTTCTGGGTAAATTGCTTCAAGCCATCAAACTTGGAAAGAACATCTACAAGCTGAGACTTGGAGACTAATAATGACTGTCCACTTTCTCAAAGAAGCCTCCATAAATTTAATATTTTAAGTGTCTTTATTTCAATTAGGAAGCACTGTTAATACTGTTAATACAAATTTGGAGCTTATAGAAAAAGGCCATGGTAGGGATTTTATGGTACCCTGAGACTATGGTTATAAGTTAAAATGACACATCAATATTAACTGCTGTTTATAATGAGAGAATCACTAGCAATTATAAACCTACTTAAGCAGCAATCGATTAGCCAGATATCCTGGAG
The DNA here is from genome assembly GCA_023783475.1 of Daubentonia madagascariensis. Taxonomy (NCBI): domain Eukaryota; kingdom Metazoa; phylum Chordata; class Mammalia; order Primates; family Daubentoniidae; genus Daubentonia; species Daubentonia madagascariensis. The sequence goes on along the minus strand of JAKFHU010002080.1, from coordinate 40,723,369 downwards.
CTGAAATGTTTTCTGATATTATAGAAAAAAGTTTCTGAATTGTTAAGGTTTTTCTTGGTAATGTAAGAATTTCTCTTGTAATATTAAGGAAAAGATATAAGAACAACACGAAAGAGAAATTGAATTGCACAGAGTTAAACAGACAAGGAAGACTTTATTCAAGACTATTGCAATGTGGAAGAAAGATTGAACTCAACTCTGCTGGAATGAAAAGTGCGATGGGTGAGCTAGTGGAGGGCATTATGAGGAAGGGTGGTAGGTGTGATTAAGACATCTGTGTCTGCTAATTGGTTCATGTGAAAGTTAGGTTTCTTCCCTTCCTCAGAGACTGGGAGATAAGGGCATGCTCTTCCTTGATAATTACATTTCAAGGAGATATCTCTCAGGTTCTTGAAATAGACATTCTTGGGTTGTAAACTGTCAAGAGACTGGGAGATTTACATCTCAAAGGGACCACGAAAGAATTTATAATTCTAAGTTTTCTAAAAGTAAATGCTCTAAGAAAAGGGAAGTGAGGGGCCTACCCTAGAGGCAGAAAGAAACCTGTCTGAAGTTTAGTCAAGCTGAGGGGAACATAGAGGTCATCTTTGTGACCAAGATATGTATGTATTAGTTTCTTATAGTTAAGTAAATAAAGAAGAAGGTATGAATATAGGATTATAGAAAAATAACTAGTCATTGTAATTTCAGTACCACAACAGCAAATGAAGTAGTAGTAGGTTTTGAAGGTTTGAATCACAGGGCATCTTGGAGAATGGAATTCAGTAAATCCAAGTCTGACATTCAGACAGACCTTGAATTGTACCTAACAGAGAAAACCAAATTCCCCTGCAGAATAAAAATTATGATAATATGAAAGTCCATTGTTCCTTATTTAGCATATATAAAACATTGACTTCATTAGGAACACCAGAGATCTTTGCTAAAAATTCACATCCTTGAGCACCTCTCCAGACCCACTATATCAGAATCTCTGGGAATATGCCCCAGAAATTTGATGAGCTCCCTGGGCAGATGTTTGAGGAATGCAAAAAAAATAAAAAGTAAATAAAATAAAATAAAGATAAAAATAATTCATAGGCAGATGTAAAATTAGAAAGCAAACAAGAAAAAAATATAGAATGAGAATTTACATAGTAACTAGTAATATAATAGTATATGTATGTAATGAAATATATACATAATACAATATTAGAGTATTAAGAATATTTTTAAATTATGTTTCTTAAAAGTTGAATTTATTTGGAATATGTCACTTCAACAAATATATCTTTTTTGTAACAAATTTTATTTTATTTTATTTTAATTTTTAAATTTGAGAATATTACAGGGATACAAAGATTTTGGTTACATGTATTGCTTTTGTACTGTTTGAGTCAATGTTATAAGTGTGCCCATCACCCAGATAGTGTGCATTGTACCTGTCAGGTGTGAATTTACCCAACCCCACCGCTCCCTTCCCACCTGCTTGATTTCTATTGAGTTTTACTTCCATATGTGCACAAAAGTGTTGATTGATAAGTTCCAGTTTAGTAGTGAGTACACGTGGTGTTGGTTTTTCCATTCTAGTGATACTTCACTTAGGAGGATGGTCTCCAGTTCCATCCAGGTTGTTACAGAAGGTATTAGTTCCTGATTTTTTTTTAAGGCTGTTAGTTCCTTTTGCTTAAGGTTGCTTTGGCTATTCAGGGTCTTCTCTGGTTCCATACAAAGGGTAGAATTATTTTTTCTAGATCTGCAAAAATGACATTAGTATTTTAATGGAGATTGCATTGAATCCATAAATCACTTTGGGTAGTATAGACATTTTAAGAGTGTTGATTGTGCCAATCCATGGGCATGATATGTTTTTCCATTTGTTTATATCCTCTGTGATTTTCTTCCTTAGTGATTCGTAGTTCTCCCTGTAGAGGTCTTTTACCTCCTTGGTTAAATATATTCCTAGGTATTTTATTTTCTTTGTGGCTATTGTGAAAGGTATTGAGTCTTTGATTTGATTCTCAACTTGACTGTTATTGGTGAATACAAATGCTACAGATTTGTGTACATTGATTTTGTAAACTGAATTTATTTATCAGTTTCAGTAGTCTCTTGGTAGAATCCCTGGGGTTTTCTAGATCACATCATCAGCAAAGAACAATAGTTTGACCTCTTCTATCCCCATTTAGATACCTTTGATTTCATTCTCTTGCCTGATTGCTCGGGCTAGAACTTCCAGTACTATGCTGAATAGAAGTTGTGACAGTGGGCAACCTTGTCTGGTTCCAGTTCTAAGGGGGAATGCTCTCAATTTTTCAACATTCAGTATGATGTTGGCTGTGTGCTGGTCATATATGGCTTTTATAATATTGAAGTATGTTCTGTCTATGCCTATATTGTTAAGAGTTCTTATCATAAAAGTGTGCTGCATTTTCTCAAATGCTTTTTCTGCATCAATTGAGAGGATCATGTGGTCTTTGTTTTTGCTTCTATTTATGTGGTGTATCACATTTATAAGTTGGAATATGTTGAACCATCCTTGCATCTCTGAGATGAAGCCCACTTGATTGTGGTGGATTATTTTTTGATGTGCAGCTAATTTTGGTTTGATAGGATTTTATTGAGAATTTTTGCATCTATATTCATAAGGGATATTGGTCTGTACTTTTCTTTTTTTGTTGTGTCCTTTCCTGGCTTTGGTATCAGGGTGATATCGATTTCACAGAACAAGTCAGGGAGGATTCCTTTCTTCTCTATGTTGTGAAATAATTTCTGCAGTATAGGTACCAGTACTTCTTCGTAGGTCTGGTAAAATTCAGCTTTGAAACCATCTGGTCTGGGGCTTTTTTTTTGTTGGGAGAATTTTTATTGCTGCTTCAATTTCATTAATTGATATTGGTCTGTTCAGGAGTTCTATTTCTTCCTGATTGAGTCTAGGGAGAATGTGTATTTCCAAAAATTTGTCCATTTCCTCGACGTTTTCAAGCTTATGTGCATAGAAATTTTTAAGGTATTCAGAGATGATATTTGTATTGCTGTGGTATCACATGTAATATCTCCTTTTTCATTTCTGATTGAGCATATTAGGGTCTTTTCTCTTTCTGGTTATTCTAGTGAGAGGCCTGTCAATTTTGTTCACCTTTTCAAAGAACCAACTTTTTGCTTCATTAATCTTCTGTATAATTCTTTTATTATAGATTTCATTTAATTCTGCTCTGACCTTAGTTATTTCCTTCCGCTGGGTTTGGGATTGGTTTGCTCTTCCTTTTGCAATTCCTTGAGATGATTCATTAGATTGTTGATTTGTGATCTTTCTGTCTTCTGGATGTAGACATTTATAGCTATGAAATTTCCTCTTATGACTGCTTTTGCTGAATCCCACAGATTTTAGTAACTTGTGACCTCTTTGTCATTTAGTTTGAAGAATTTTTTTTATATCCATCTTAATTTCCTCCTTGACCCAATAACTATTCAGCACTAGGTTGTTTAATTTCCATGACTTTGTGTAGAGTTCAGAGTTTCTGTTGGAATTGATTTATAATTTTATTCCACTGGGGTCTGAGAAGATACATGGTATAATTTCTATCATTTTGAATTTGTTAAGACACATTTTGTGGCCTAGGATGTGATCAATCTTAGAGAATGTTCCATGAGCTGATAAGAAGAATGTATAGTCAGTGGTTTTTGTGTAGAATGTTCTGTAAATGTCTGTGAGGCCCATTTGTTCTAGAGTTCCATTTAAGTCCATCATTTCTTTGCCATTTTCTGCTTAGAGGATCTGTCCCATTCTGTCAGTGGGGTGTTGAATTCCATGGCTATTATGTTGCTGCTGTTTATCATTTTGTTTAAATCATTAGGGTTTGCCTTATGAATCTGGGCACACCTGTGTTAGGTGCATAAATATTTAGGATAGTTATGTCTTCTTGTTGAATTGTTCCCTTCACCACTATATAACGACCATCTTTGTCCTTCTTTACTTTTGGTGATTTGACGTCTATGTTATCTGATATGAGAATGGCTATACCAGCTTTCTTTTGGTTTCCATTTGCATGGAATAATTGTTTTCCATCCCTTCACCTTGAGTCTGAATGAGTCTTTGTGGGTTAGATGTGTTTCCCAGAGACAGCAGATACTTGGCCTGCATTTTTTTTATCCATTCAGCCAGCCTATGTCTCTTGAGTGGGGAGTTAAAGACATTCACATGTATTGAAAGAATTGTTGAGTGGGTTGGATTTCTGTTCATCCTGTTAGGTAGAACCTTGTTGCTTTGTTTTACCTCTTGAGCTATTATGGTATATGGGCTCTGAGCTTTAGCTTTCAGGTGATTTTACGCTGGTGGGTGTCTAATCTGATCTGTGTATAATGCAGTTCTGAGTACTTTCTGCAGGTCTGGTCTTGACAAATTCCCTCAGTGTTTGCTTGTCTGAGAATGTCTTTATCTCTCCCTCATATAAGAAACTTAGCTTTTCAGGAGTCTCCTGCCATGGAGTCTCCTGAAGTTTCTGGCATCCTTCCTTTAGACCCTCATCCAATCTATGTTTGCTCTTTGTTCTTTTTTTCTCTTTCATCTAAAACTTCTCCTTCTTACTGAGATGCTCTGGCTAGTGGTGTCTCTGGTGCTATCTTGGAGCCTGTCTCCTTCAACAAGTATATCTTACATGTCTACTATACTCAGGCCATATGCTGCATCCTAATAATGCAACAACTAATAACATAAAGCAGTTAATATGATTCTTTTCCTCAAACTCTTGATAAAATTATAAGGCTATAGCATTTTTATCCCTAAGGATAATTTTAACAAAATGTATCTGTATAGGCTAAAAGTTGTTCTGATGACAGCTTCAAAACTGCAGCAACTTAATCTTCTTCCATAAGTATTCAGAAATCTGGCTAGTAGAGGCAGCAGGAGAAGTTTAATTATATTTGTGTCTCTGAATTTCTATGCACACAATTGTGATCCTTTGGATCACATGTTGAAATATGATTTCTAGTAATATGTAGATATGGCAAAACCATGATGAGCAGTAATTGGGAAGCATTGTATTTAGCATCTAGTAGATGTCTACCATAAGTAATGTGGTCAGAGTATTCAACAAAACTGGAGTGAAATACTGGAGTAATTTTTAAATCTTATGAATTATTGAACTAAGGTTTGATTGGATAAAAGACTCAAATCAACAAGTATTAACATTATCCCACAGAACTGAATGAGAATGAAAAGTTTAGTCAAGTTCAACATACAGAAATATGCAAATGAGTTTTCTTCAGGTAGAATTTACTAAATGAGAAAAAAACAGATTCATGTTAGAAAAGCAGCTGGGATTTTTTTTTAAAAAAATTGTTATCACTAAAACCCTAAGAGAGTAAAAGTAGAACTTAAAAAGTGCTGTGTTTTAAGCATGTTTTTTTTTAAAAAAATATTAATGAAATAATATGCCAACTAAAATGAAAGAATGGCTGAGGAATTCTGACATGTAATAGCAGTTTATTGGTATTAATTGTAGGTGAATACGAAAGAAGAAATCAGACAGGCTCTGCCAGTTTTCTACAGGTTGCTATGTAATCCTAGAAGGTTATACAGTAATTTGGAGACAAGAAGACAGAAAAGTAAACCTCTTTAAAAGTTTGAAGATAGGTTTAAATAATTAGTTGACTAAATTAAATTAAAGTACACCAATATATATAGAAAATTAATAGTATTAAGTAATGCCATAGGGCTTATTTATAAGAATGTCACAGTAAAAAGTAGTGCAGTACCAAGTAATTTTTCCTTACTCATAAATATTTATTTACTTTAGTGAAACAATGTCTTGAAAACAAATATTTTAAAGTAATTTTGTGAAACTGAACAAGTAATTGTTTTACTTGTACCAGTAATTAAAACTAAGTATGTTTTTTCTATGCTTACAGAAAGTAATTTTGTACAAGCAACATAAAAATTATCAGTAATTATTTTATTTTGCGTCAATAATTCTTTGAGTGCTGAAGCATGAGATATGAATACTTTTCTATTAGTTTGTACAACTATAAATAAGACTGGGTCATAAAATTAATCAGCAATTTTAAGCATATCATTTTGAAAATACCACAGTATTGCGTGAGTTTAATTATATTTTCACTTATAGCTGTTTACTTTCACATTGTGTCTATATGCAATTTAGTTGATATAAAATTATTGATAACTTTTTAAATTGTCAGGTGTAAATAAAATTAGGTTTAATTACATATAATTATTAATCAATGAAGTTTATATGATGAATTTAAAAAAAATGTACCAGCTAGTGGATAATTGCTATTAGCTTTTAAGACAGTTTTCCAATTCATAATCTGTATGTGCTTTAAATACCCATATCAGAGAACTGTTTGTAGAATATGATCCAATTACATAAAATAGGACATTGTAGATAGAATATGATCCAAGATGCATATGTGTGTAGAGTTTATAGTTAAAATATATAGTTTGTAACCTTTTTTATTCCTTTCATAATTTAGTATTTTTTTAATATTATTAAGTAGAAATCAATAAGATCAACGTATTTAAATGAAAAAAAAACTTTACGAAAATTCATCTTCATCATCTTTAAAACTCACAGAAGTTAAAATGAAAATTCTATGTATATATGTATATGTGTGTATACATGTATATGTATACATATGTATGTATTCACATTCACATTACATATGCATATGTGTGTGTATGTGTATATATATATATTTGAATTACCAGGGGTTGATCTGGTAATGGGAGTTAACTCTTGTTTTTTCTTTTTTTTTTTTTTGTTACCTATACTCTTTATACCTGCCTTTGATTCACTGCATGTGAAGGTCAAATGCCAGTTTGCATGTGTAGCAGTAAATATGAGGTTTTTAATGAACTTATCCTTTGAAAATGTTAGCACAAACTATTTTCTTTAGTCCTGTTGCCCTTCTGATGTTTTATCATTTAGGATATATGATTTTTAAAAATCCAAGATAACTGAAAATTTCAAGATAGTGATTTACTTTCTCTCACCTAAAAGGATTCTGGAAGTTGAGAAGTCCATAAGTCCATAAAAGGTGGAGAAGTCCAAAGATGTTAAGGAAGTTCCATGAATATTAGGGATTCAGAATCTCCCCACCCCCATCCCCTCTCCTTCTCTGCCTTTCTGAGTGGTTTCCATCTTTTGTATCAAATAACTATTTCAAGTGGAAGGAAAGATTATTTGTGAAGGAAGAAAGCACACATCTCCCAGCTTTGTCAATTCCTTTCAAACATCTCTTTTAGAAGCTCCACTCAGCAAATCTTTCTTTCATTCCTTGGATTACCCTAGCTGCATGCAAAGCTGTAAACTATCATTTGCTAACTTTGCTAAAGTCAGTGTCTTAGTCACATTTATCTCTCCCAAAGGGGACAACCACAAGGTCCTATCCCGTTACTCTGTGAAATCTATAGTCATTTATAGACTACAGATTTGGTGCTGAGTAGCCTTGACCTCATATTTGTAACCCATAAACTAAAATACAATTTATTTTCTCATAACATACTCATTACATAAAGGGAGATGAGAATAACCTCAAAAAACTTCCTGAGTTAGTAAAGTGGAGAGTGAAAAGTGCATAGCATTTACTAGTTCATAGCAATAACCAAACTTGTTTTTACAGAAATGGAGAGAAATTATGCCCACTTGCTTTCCATTTAGCAAGTACACATGACACATAATTGATACTTAAAGAAAAATCTGTCACAAAATTCAGGCTAAATTAATATATATTTGAAGAATGGATAAATGAAGTGTGTATCTAAGTAGGAAGATATATTGGTTTTAATTTGTATTTGATGGGACAGGAGAAGACAAATTTAAGTTTTAATTGCATACTGGCAAAGGATTGAGGTTTTAAAAATAACAGATGTGATAATTAAATACTTATTATGAAATGATCATTTGCAGGACCTTTAGAAACTGAGTAAATTATATTTATACTTTTAGGCTGAAGATGAACTCTCTGATGGTCTACACCAAATTTCTAAAAATTTTTATGAAGTAAGTTAGGAGACAAGAAACTGAGAAGAAAAGAAATAAAAAATCAATTGTGTCACGTTTAAAGTAGACGTATATACTTTATCATTGTTACTAGTAATATTATTAGTCACTTGATCTAGTTATAATATGTTCTAAATACTTTTAGACTCAAAGCATTAAAAAATTCCTTCTTTGGCATAGAAATACTCTATAACCCATTAGTTAGTAGCAATTAGTATACTGTGAATTTTATCCACCATGCTTCTCTGTTATATAATTACTATACAGTATGAACTCTAGCCTATTGTGTATGCCCTAATAAATATTATCTTGTGGTAATTTTCCTGTGATATTCTTAATATCTTGAAGCTTACTTTATATACTTTTTCTGTGGTCTCTCACTTCTCCCCTCCCTCCATCCTGTTTTAGAGGGAAAGGAAGGGAAATTAAGATAGTAGTCATCTGCCATTTTCTAAGTTGATAAATGTTGTCTACTAAATAATCTACAGTTTCCTACAAGTATAAAATTATATGATATATAAAATATGGTGAGCAACGTTTCTAGTTTTGTTAATTTTCTGGATCTCATTCAAATCCCTACTGTTCTTTGTTCTTGGCATTTAACCCTGGATGCTGCCTTTATTTCACACAGCTACTTCCTTCTTCCTTTCTAGAACTGGTATTGGGGAAAAAAAAAGATTATACCTATATATGTGTGTGGTTATAAATACGTGTGTGTGTGTATGTGTGTTTATGTATTTGTGAGAGAGAGGAGGAGAGAGAGAGCGAGAGAGAGCTTGCAACCTTTCAATCTTGGCATAGTTTTATTAATATATTTCCTGAAGTATATGGTATATGTTCTCTAAAACTCAGACCTTGAAATTGTTTGCTAAAACTACTTAACAGCTCAATATAAGCAAACAATAAACAAAATGCCAAATCTCAATGAAGTAATATTTATTTTAGATTAAACTATAATATTTATCAATTATATAATGTTTTATGTTGGTATGGGTAATTTGATTCCATAGCTTCTCCAAATGCAGTTAAAATATGATGGACTATATATTTTTAAGAAAAACATATTTTCAATTTGTGGAATGTTTTAAACATAATCAACAGAAAGTCTTGTCATGGTTAATTATAACAAATAAACCCCACAACAATCAGATGAGCATATCTTGTAAATATAAGTTCTCAAAGCAAGAATCACTCCAATTTTATTCTTTTAAAATATGTCCAATTATATAGAAGTGGTTCAAACTTAATCAGCAGAATTGAAAACAAAGACAAATAATTCTTCTTCAATGCATTAATCTAACCTATGTAACAATGATAAATATAAAACTCAGAAAGGGGTTTAAACTCCTCTAATTTTGAATATTAGAAAACATATCAATCTGTTATAATTTAAAATTTTAATATTAGCAGGACTTTCAGGGTTTTTAAAATAGCTTGAAAGCTGAGCATTTTATTGAAATGGTTAGCACTCAGATTCATATGATCATAAGTAGATCTATTTCACAATTGGAGAAAGTAGGAAAAAAGTGATTTGAAATAGTTTGCACACAAATATCTACTCTGAAAAAAACTTATGTCAATGCTTTGTAGAAAGATATTATGGCTCAACCAATTCAGAGACATGCTATGTTATATATTCCAACTATTCTTTAACACCAGACACTGAGGGTCTTGATTGCTGTGGCTCCAAGTCCAGAGAATAGTCAAGTGCTTGCAGTTTTATAAACATTTGCTCAACTGAAACTGACTTGAGAGTTAGAGTTTTTCTCTTGATGAACATGCAATGGGAGCATGTAGAAGCTTTAAGACTCTCCTCATTCCTTAAACCGTGTTTTCTCATTTTAAGATGAAGTCCACACTAGCATGCTATTTGTTAATGTTCTGTCTTGCAGGATACACAGGTTAATTTCTTTAGGTAGTGCTTATCTAATATAGTTATAAGAATTAGCATTATTGTGCTGGTCTACTTGGTATATGCTTCAGTTTGTCAATGTTCATTGTCAATTTTGTCACCTAAAACCGAGTATCATACTTTAGGCATTAAAAGTTTTTATAACTGGAAGTCACCTTAAATATAAACGAGATAGAAATATTGTTGTCTATTATGGGGACATTGTAGTGTTTTACTTATCCACTGGTCACTTATTTGGAAACGTTAAATATTCATGGGAGAGACAAAAACCAGAATGTCTCTCCAGGCTTGTCAGGGCAGCCGGGAATCCTGGCAGTCAGTCAGAGCAGATGGTGTAGACCAGGCTTTGGCAGAGTCAGATCCCAACACAGTTGGATTCAAGAAGGTAGAGATGGACCAAATACAAGTCAAGCACAGGCTAGCCAGCTAAATATATCAAAATTAACACAGACAAGAGGAGCACTAAGGGTAGTTCTGTGTGAGCTGCTTTGGTCAATTTCATAATAATTCTCTGAATTCAAGGCAAGAACAACTTATCGTCTATACCCTTTGAAGCAGGACTTAAAAGGAGCTGGATATGTTACAGTGGAGTTGAATTCTACTCCTGAGAGTGAGACAGTAAGTTTAGTTGTGCAGTCATTTATTCCCACTTTTTCACTCAATTAGCATATTCACAGAAGTGAGCATAAGATTTGAGACTGTAAAGTATACTTTTAGGTAAATAAGACAAAATGCCAAGTGTAATTGTTATGTTTAAGATTCACATTTTAACCAAAATGTCCTTTATACACAATCCAACTACACCATCTATTACTTGACAGAGAAGTAATGATCTGTTTAAAACTAGAAGGAAAGCTAGCTGAGTTGTATTTATTATGAGAAGGTATATAAAAGTGCAGCATCATGGGTTCACAAAGTATTTGAAAGAGTTATTTAGTTTGTATGAGATTTTCTTCTGTACTGCATTAAGAATCTAGAATTCCCATGTTAGATTATACTACTATTGTTATTACAGCAACAACAATATACCACTATAGGCGATTCTCTGCTATATTCAAGGAGAGCAAGCATAAACACAAACATGTGAATATCTAAGTCTGAGATTATGGCTTTGTTCTGTGTCTCTAAATAAATCTCAGTAGGGAAAAGAAGTAAAGATAAATATCTTTCTTGTCAGCAAGATTGACTGGAACTCCTTAGAGACTCTAGAGATTTAGACTAGCTTTTGACAGTATACTTGTTATTGGCAGAGGGTCATATAAAATGTCCACAGATTAGTCAAAATAGACCTTACATAGTGTAGACAATGTGAGTCAAGTGCTGAAACACTTTTTAATTATCAATTTAGATAATTCACTTGTTCATTTGTTTATTCTTTCATTTCAGTGAACTGTAGTGTTAACTGAGCATGTAATATACATCATGCACTGTTCTTGACATATTGAGAATAGCAATGAATACAAAAGCTAAGGATGTTTCCTTTAAATATCCTTCTATTCTATTTTAAGAAGTCAAACAACAAATTCAACAAAATGAAAGGCAAATAAGTAAACAAGAACAATTTCAAATAAGACTAAAATACTTGAACAAACTAAGGGAGAGAAGGTATATAAGGAGGTAAACTTGGAGTTTAGAAGTGAACAATGAGAGGTAATTCAACAGCATAATTAACTGGTCCCTCAGTGAATAGAAGACTATTAATTGCAAATGATGGAGGGAGTCTATTGGCTGTTTGGGACAGAATAAATATTTGGAACTGTGTCTCCTATAATCTCTACTGGGTGATTGATTTATTTTATTATATACTAAATAAACCTTTAAAAAGGAAAACTAATACTTTTTGTCATCTTAATAGATTTTTTCCCTCATTTTTATAGTACCATTTATGATTTTCTGTTATAAACAGAACCATGTGTAATTCAAATCTTTAGCATCACATTCAGAACTACTTTATTCTTTAATAGTGGGTGAATACAGGTGTATATGAATAATATAAACAATAACTTAATTTATATTAAGTTATCTATAAAATAAACAAGATAGAGAAGAGCAACTAGAAAATCTTTTTCCAGTAAAAAATATGGTTGAAAATCATAATTTATACATTATATCCAGTTAAAATATAATTTTCTTTCAAAATGTAATGGTTTTGGTTAGATTTTCTTTATAGCAACATTTCTTAATTAGAACTAAAAGACAAACAGACTAATTCTGTATGATCACATATGAAAAAAAATAACCAGCTAATAAATCAATACATATATTGGTATTTGAATCTTATTTGTTATTATTAATGAAGAGATATGTTCACAATTGCCAATACAAATAGTAATTTTTAAATAGTTTCTGAAATGCTACTGAATTTCTCTTTACCATAAATACTAACATTAGTAAAATACTAACATTCTTTAAAAGAATACTCAATAAATAATAAAATAGAATTGATCAAAAACTCAATATTGCTTTTGGCTGTGTTAATTTTGGTCATTCTAAAGAAGAGAGCCATTTGATCATGTGGCCAATTTGTTCAATTTTGCATGAAATTGACCAACGAGGTGGATAATACCTCCCAATTTGGAGGAACGATGACTGATAGTGTACCTACATTCAGACATATCATTATATATGCATTGCGTAAACAACTAATTTCAAAGAAAATTGAAACAGTTATCCAAAACATTGTACTCAGAGCTTTTCATTTTGTCTGAAATATATTAATGCAAATAATTCAGGAAAAAGTCTCATGTATCCTCCATACCCCTACTTCTATGTATACTGCTGACTGAACCCAGTTGCTTTAAGAAGAAACTTTTACATTAAAATGAAAAACATTTAGAGAATATTAGGAAGCATGAAGTATATCTCCTATAGCTTTGTCTCATGACTGGGTTTCCTCTTCTTTTTCATGAATGATTCTCACTTTTACCTGAGGCATCATAATCTGTCATCATGGAAATAGTCACATATGCCAGCGTCCCACTGCTTGTGTTCAATTTGCAAACAGTATGTGAAAGTTTGTCAAATTCATGTGTTTTCAGCATGCTACTTTGTCATCGTTTTTCAGGTTAAAAAGCCACCACATCTACTGCTGCAGTTTTCCCAGCAGAAAACAGGTGTGTATTGATTACATCGTCAGCAGGGAAACAACAGTTTTGTCTCTTCCTTACCATGTCATTATAATGTAAAGTAGCAGCTAAAATATGGCAACAAGCTGATATGTAGTGAACTGGAGGTAAAGTTTCCAGGTGTTTGGGAAATTCTCAATGTGAATTGGCACAAATGTTTGATTTTCTTCATTTAATGACAGCATTTTGCTTATTGCCTCTTTTAGGAGAGCCTATAATTTTTACAAATATCCCTTTCTCTCTGTCATTCTTTCTCTCTGTCTCACTCACTCTCTAGTTTTTCTCTCCCTCTTTTACATATATATATGAGGGGTGTGTGTGTATATATACATGAGATAGCTGAAAAGCTACATGCCAACTTGTTAGCAGTAGTTGAGGGAGGGGCATAGAATTACAACTAATCTTTTCCCCCATATATTTGTTTATTTTTACTTACAACTTTTGTTCACCAAATATATTTCATTTGAAAAATTTTTAAGTGGATTAATAAAAGTATAAGGCTTTGAAACATGGACACTTATGATACATGATAAAGGTAATAGGATTTAGATTGAATGTCTAGATTGAATAAAATATCATTTTATTCTAGATTGAATAAAATATCATTTTTAATTATTTTGTATTATTTTCTGTCTTTATAATATGGAATGCATTTTAAGGGTTTTCAACTAAAATATATTTTACCAATGTGAAAGTATTAGTTTAGAGCATGATTTATTGATTAAGACTACCGTTGTACATATAAGAACTACCTATTATGATCAATTGCCAGAAAAATTAATTTTCTGGGAAAAAGTTAATTTGGAAGATAGTAAATTAGAAATTTACTACATTTAAAAATATTTTAGATGTTGGAACAACTTAAATATTTTGTGTAAGTCAATATAAATTTTTATAACTTATGAACCTCTAATGATCAATAAAATGGAGAGGAATAATTAAATGAAAGAGTGAAGAATTAAAAAAAAGATGGCTAATCTGACCCTAAATTAGCACACTGAGGTTCTATTGTGGCTTGGGGTATTATATTTTTTATTAATATAATGATCAAATATCCTTTTAAATGCCTATACATGATATCTTTATATATCATGTATAGGCGTTTGTATAGCGATATTGTCAAAATTTATTAAAACAACCATATAGGTAAAAAATAAAATCTTAGACACAATTCTTAGTTGCTAAACTTGTCTTTCTTGAGTTTCTACCAAATGGTAGGCACTGGGTTTGCTCTGTGATTGTAAAGAATAAAGAGCAGCAAAAAAATGAATACCTTTTCTCTCTATAGGTCACTAACAGTCTAAAGATAAAGACAGACATATAACCCCAAAACTGAGCATTAATGGTTTAATGGAGGTAAGCATAAAATGCTATGGAAGCTCATACGACTCTTGGCGGTGGGGGAAAAAATGCTATGGAAGCACACAGGAAGGACTCAAACTCACTTTTTGATTTTACCCCAGGCTTTTTGTCTTGGCCACATCTATAAACTAGTCCTGACACACAGCTGCCAAAATCCTTCAAACTAGCTTCTATTTCACATATCAATCAGATTTCCACTCTATATTAATAAGTCTTTAAGCTTTATGCCTACCATGAAGCCTAATAAATATGTTTTTATAAATTTTAATAATGAATGTCATAGCAGCAGCAACAGTAATAGTAGTAGAAACAGCAGAAACAGCAGCAATCATATGTGTCATGCGTTGAAGTCACTGAGTTCCAGGTACTCCTGGCTGTATACAGGCATTTTTTCATCGGACTCTGCTACAAACATCTGTAATAACAGGGAAGTGGGAACTGAAGCTCAAAGAGGTTCAGCATCATGCTCTAGTAGCAAATCTACACTGAAATTTTTTCCAAAGCCTAATGTTTTAATCACTACACTAATGCTTATATTGCATAATATTTTAAAGTATGAAAGTTATTTTAATATAAATTAGTACATTTGTTCCTTATAGAAATTTTGAGAAGGAAAGAAGAGCAATACCACTTTTTAAAAGTCAGACTTATTAAGTTATAATATTCACATGGTAAGTTTTGCTATTTTTATGTGTATAATTATTTGAATTAAAAAAATTGTCATATAAATGTCATTTCAATCAAGTTGCAGAACATTTTCTTCACCCCAAATGTTTCCTCATATGTCTTTGTAATCAATCCAGGCTTCCATCCCCAGTCCCTGGCAACCAATGATCTGTTTTCTGTCATAATTAAAATTTTACAGAAAATAATATAAATAGACCCATTCAGTATGTCTACTTCTTAGTCTGGTTTATTTCACATAACAATGCATCTGTATTTGATCTGTGTTGTGGCATGTATCACCTGTTTCTTCCCTTTTGTCATTGGATAGTATTCCATTATATGGATAGATGTAGCAAATGTTGCTCATCTATTCACCAGACTGGTAGTTGGTATATTTCCAGTTGTTTGTAATTATGACTAAATCTGCTATCAACATATACATATAGGTTTTTTGTGTGATCATATACTACTATTTCTATTGACTGACTATGAGGGGAATTCCTGGCGTGGGCCATATATTAAATATATACCTAACAAGAAACCGTTGAATCATTTTCCAAAGTAGCTGTGCCATTGTGCACTCCCAGTAGCAATATATGTGAATTCCATTTGCTCTGAATACTCTCCACCATTTGAAACTGTCAGATTTTTTTTTTTAAATTTTAGTTATCTTAGTAGGTATGTTATGCTGTCTCATTGTGGATTTAATTTGTATTTACCTGAGGACTAATAATGTTGGGCATATTTTCACATGTTATTTGATACCCACATAGTATCGGTGTGGGTATCAAAATATTATCTGTGATAATATTTTTACTCAAATCTTTTGCCCCATTTTTTAACTTATTTTAGAATATTATTAGATTTGTAAATATGTTATGAAGATAGTACAGAGAATTCCCATATAATCTGAACCATCTCCCTATTATTAACGTTTTACATTAGTAAACTATATTTGTTACAATTAGTGAACCAATATTGATATATTATTATTAGAGAATTCTATATTTTACTCAGAGTTCCTTAATTTTTACCTAATAATCCTTTTCTGTTTCAATACCCAATACAAGATACCACATCCCATTTAAGTTGTCATGTTTTTGTAGTGAAGAGTTTCTTGGCTGTGACATTTTCTCAGACGGGAGTTGTGGGCTTTTCGGAGAACTATCATGAAGGTAAAGTGTCATTCTTGTTACACCATATCAAAGGTACATCACATCAAAGGTACCATCAAAATGTTTTATCACTATTGATCTTAACCTTGACCATTTTACTAAATTAATGTTTGTCCGGTTTTTCTACTTGTAAAGTTACTCTTTTTCTCCCTTTCCATAAATGGAATAAAGTCACTATTTGGCATCCATAGTTGAGGAGTGAGGAGTTATGCTCCCTAAGCTTGAGGACAGAGTATGTACATAAATTGTTTTGAATTCTTTTGTGCAGAAGGTTTACCTTTTCTCTCTTATTGATGCATTTATTTGGTCATTTATTCAATCCTTTATTTCAGAATGGACTTGTGTATTTATTTTATACTTTGGGTTATAATGCAATACTGCTTTAATAAATTTTTTGCTCAAATTGCTCCAAATTCGTTGAGAGTGGTTCCTGTGTTGTTTGGATAGCCCTAATCAATGCGACTTTTGTTTAGTGTATTTTTTTGGTATATCCTTACTTTCTGACACTATAAGGTTCTCCAGGTTCATATTGTATATTTCCTGGCCCCATCCTGGAATCCATCATTTCTCTAAGAAGCCCTGGTTCCATTTATGGAGAATGGTAATAGAAGCCAATATCTGGACGCAAAGTATGCTCATTGTGACTGAGGTATCCATTCTAGGCCTTCTCAACTAACACAGCAAGGAGAAATGTGTGTTTACCAACACATGTATATACACATATCTATAAATATTTCTATATATAACCATCTACATCTATATTAAGCTAAATATGAGTTTATACTAATGTCTTTAACTATAATCCATCACCACATGAATCATTCTAGCTTCCTCCCCTTGTACATCTGTAACCTCCCACTTCAGCAGTGAGAAATCTGGCCCCTATCATCCTATATCCATTTACTTAATTATTCAAGCCAGCATACATGGAGAGTGGTTTCAGAATTATTTCCTCCATGGAAAACAACTTCATCAGCTAAAGTATAATGCTCATTTACAGTTCTTTAGTTTTACATTTAGTTTTAATGATTCCATATATTTCCAAAGATGCATAAATCAGTATTCCCCCTCCCCATCAGTGAGTTTGTTTTATACATTTATAACACAGTTAGAATTTTTGTCACAATCTGGATTTTGTCCTGGGATCCCCTGACCATATAATTGATTTACTTTCTTAGTTGCATACACTGAGATCTTTATGAGGTAAATTTCTATGGTTTTTGACAAACATTTTATGTATCCACAACTACAGTATGATACAGAATATATTGACTTGTTCTAAAATATTCCCTGTTTCACCTATTCAACCCTTCCAATGCTCCCTGAACCCATTTTACCTACTGATCTGTTCAGAGTCTCTATAAGTTTGCCTGTTCCAGAGAAATGAAATGTAGCCTTTCTACATTATTCCAGTGGTTTATTTCACTTGAATAATATGCATTTAAGATCCAGACATGCTTTTGCATGGCTTGATGGCACATTCCTATTTTTTATCCATTCAACTATAGAAAAATATCTTGATTACTTCTGGTTTGTGGCACTTGTGAATAAAGCTGGTATAAACATTCATGTGCAGGTTTCTCTGTAAACATAAGAGTTCAAATCAGTTGAACTCTTCAAATACCAAGGAGCACATTTGCTGGATTGTTTGGTAAGATAATGTTTAGCTTTGTGAAAAACTGCCAAATTGTCTTCTAAAGTGGTTGTACCACTTTGGATTCTGATTAGCAATGAATGATAATTCCTGTTGCTTACTATCTTTGAGAACATTTGGAAATGTCAGCTGCCATTCTAATAGGACTCTCATGGTATCTCGTTGTTTTAATTTGCATTGCCCTAATGACAAATGATGTTGAACATGTTTTCGTACACTTATTTTACATCTGTATATCTTCTTTGGTGAGGTGTCTGCTCAGATGGCTTGTCCTTTTAAAAACATTTTAATTGAATTATTTATTTGCCTTTTATGGAATTCTAAGGGACTTTTATATAGTTTTATACAAACCACTTTTTGTAACCCGTGACTTTTAACATTATCTGTCTTTTGCAAATATTTCTCCCAGTCCGTGGCAATTCTCTATATTTTTTCACAGTATTCATAGCAGAAGAGAAACTTTTAAATTGAATAGAGACCAATTTACACATTTTTTTTCTCATGTAAGTCATGCTTTAGTTGTTGTATCTAAAAACTCATCACCCAACTATCACCAAAGTCACATTTTCTCCTACATTATTTCTAGACGTTGTATAGTTTTGCATTTTACTTCTGTGTCTGTGGCCCATTTTTAGTTAAATTTTACCAAGGTGTAAGGTCTTGTCTAGGTTCATTTTTTTTTTTTCACATGGATGTCCAATTGTTACAGCACCATTGATTGAAAGGATTATCCTTTCTCCACTGAATTGCTGTTGTGCCATTGTAAAAAATCAATTTGCTGTATCTGTGGAGGTCTATTTCTGATTTCTCTATTTTGTTTCATTGATCTATGTATCTATACTTTAACCAAGTCCAGGGTTACTTGATTACTGTAGCTTTATAATACCTCCTTCAGTCATGTATCGTGATTTCTCCAACTTCCTTCTTCTTCAATATTGTGTTGGCTAATGTAGGTCTTTGCCTTTCACACAAATTTTAGATTTAGTCTGCTATTATCTACAAGATGGCTTCCTGACTTTTGACGAGCAATGCTTTGAATCTGTAGATCAAGTTGGGAATAATTGATTTCTTAAACATATTGCCTTCCAATTCATAATTATGAAACATCTTTCCATTTATTTAGAACTTCTTTTAGTGTTTTTATCAGTGTTTTATAATTTTCTGCATACAGATAGAGATATAGTATATATGTTGCTCAATTCACACCCAAATATTTCTTTTTCAGTTTTTCTTTTGGGTATGGAGTACAATTGTAAATCATATTGTTTTTAATTTCAAATTCCAATTGTTCATTGCTGGTATTTAGGAAGGCAATTGACTTTTATTTATTGATCTTGTATCCTGCTATCTTGCTATATTATCCATTAATTCCAGCAGATTCTTTAGTATTTTCTATATAGACAATCATATTTTTCAATGAACTATTCCATTTCACCTATGTTATCAAATTTGTGGACATAGATTTATTTGTAGTCATCATTATTATCCTTTAAATATCCATATAAACAGTAGTAATGTTCCTTTTTTCATTTATGATATTGGTAATTTGCATCTTCTTTTTATTTTGATTAGCCTGGCTAGATATTTATCAATTTTATTGATCTTTAAAAAAATCATCTTTTGGTTTCATTGATTTATTCCTATTGTCAGCCTGTTTTCAATTTCTATTTATGCTCTAATTTTTAGTACTTATTTTCTCCTGCTTGCATTTATCTTAAATTGCTCTTATTCCTATAGTTTACAAAGGTGAAAGCTTAGGTTACAGACTTTAGATCTTTCTTCTTTTGTTAATATAAGCCTTAATGCCATAAATTTCCCTCTAAGTGATGCTTTCACTGTAGTTCACAAATATCCAAAAGGTATTTTACATTTTTGTTTAGTTCAAAATATTTTCTAAACTCTCTTGAGACTCCGAATTTCACTCATGTATTATTTAGAAGTATGTTGTTTAATTTCTAAATTGGGGGGATATTTCCAGGTGTATTTTTATTACTAATAAGTTTAATTCCATTGTGGTCTGAGAACATACTTTGTACGTTTCATTATCTTTTTAATTTCATAAGCTGTATTTTATGAACCACAATGTGGCTATCTTGTTTTATGCTCCATGTAAACTTGAGAAGAATGTGTGATATCTATTGTTAGATAGAATATTGTACAAATGTCAATTAGATAAAGTTGTTAGTGCTGTTCATGTTATTTATATCTTTACTGATTTTTGCCATGCTTGATCTATTAATTATTTATGAAGGGATGTTGAAATTTCCAACTATAAAGGTAGATTTTTCTATATAACCATTCAGTCTTTTTTTAAATTTTATTTTATTTAAATTTTTTTTTTTTAAATTTCAGAGTATTATGGGGGTACAAACATTTAGGTTACATATATTGCCTTTGCACCACCCAAGTCAGAGCTACAAGCGTGACCCTGCCACAGACAGTGCGCACCACACCCATTAGGCGTGAATATACCCATCCCCTCCTCCCCACTCCCACCTGCCCGACACCTGATGAATGTTATTTCCGTATGTACACATAAGTGTTGTTAACTTTTGCCTCATATAATTCATACTCTGTTGTAGGTGCATCTACATTCTATCATCTGGGAGAATTGATTTTTTTAATCATTATGTAATGCCTCTCCTTACCTCAAATCTTGTTCAGAGGTCTGCTTTGTCTTAAATTAATATAGCTACTCCAGCTTCTTATTATTAATGTTAGCATGATATATCTTTTTCCATCCTTTTGCTTTTAGACTGGTTGGATCTTTATAGTAAAGGTTTTTTTTTTCTTTTAATAGATAACATATAGTTAGGTATTTTTTCATCCATCCTGACAATCTGTCTTTTAATTGGTGTATTTAGACTATTGATATTTAAAGTGATTTTACTTTAAAGTTATTCACTTTAAATGTGAATAACTAAAGGCTTTGTTAATACCTCTCATGTTTGGAACTGATTTCTACTAGCTATATTTATTCTTTGCTTCTTTTTTACACTGCTTTTTCTGCCTTATCTTGTTTTTGTTTATCATTTAACATTATTCCATTTTATCTCTTCTTTTGGCTTCTCAATTGTACTTTCAAAAAATGTTTTTAGTGGTTTCCCTAAAAGTCCCAATATATATTTTTAACTTATCCCCATCCACCATCAATTAATACCATGTAATATCACTTACAGTGCAGGTATCTATAATAATGTATTCCAAATTCTTCCTTAAAGTCATTTGTTTCATTGCTGTTATTCATTTGACTCATCCTTGGCCTACAATGACCCAATATTTTCTCCTTAATAATTCTTTAAGCAATTTAGATCAATTAAAAATAAGAAAAATTAAAGATTTCATTTTGTCTTTCTGTATTTTTTTGTCCAGTTCTTTTCCTTTCTTTTTGTAGATCCAAGTTTATGGCCTATATCATTTTTTATGCTGAAACTTTGTTTAACGTTTCTTGCAAGACAAGTACACTGTTGATAATTTCCTTTAATGTTTATTCCTCTGAGACAGTCTTTATTTGTCCTTCATTATGCAAGATAATTTCACTGAATATGTAATTCTAGGTTGGCAGTCTTTTTCTTTCAACTTTTTAAATATTTCACTCTATACTATTTATACTCGCCTTGTTTCTGATGAAAACTCTACTGTATTTCTTATTCTTCTTCCTCCACAGCTAAGGTGTTCTGTTTTTTCCCTCCCTTTGATTCTTTAAGATTTTTTTCTTGTCTTTGGTTTTCTGCAGTTTGACTATGATATGCCTCCATGTGGCGGGGGAGGTGTGTGTGTTTTATTCATCTTAGCTTCTTGGATCTGTGTTTGGTGGCATAAATTTTGGAAAGTTTTTGTCTATTACTACTCCAAATATTTCTTCTGCTTCATTATTTCTTTCTTCTTCTGGTATTACGATTACATATATGTTATACATTTTTAAATTGTCCTGTGTTTGTTAGATGTTCGGTTCAGTTGTTTTTTCATTATTATACTCGTTGCATTTTCTTTTTTGACATTTCTATGAATCTATCCTCAAACTTACTATTTCTTTCCTTAACTATGTCCAGTCTACTGATAAGCTCATCAAAGTCATTCTTTATTCCTCTTATAGTGTTTCAAGTTTTATCACTTCTTTTTGATTCCTTCTTAGAGTCTGCATCTCTCCTCTTACATTAACCATCTGTGCTTTCTTGTTGTATATTTTTCATTTAGATCTCTAAACATATTAATCACAATTATTTAAAATTCACTAATAATTTCAATATTACTGTCATTTCTGAGTCTGAAGATGATTGTTTTGTCTCTTTAGACTGAAGCGTTTTTGTTTATTTTGCCTTTTGAGATACTTTGTAATTTTTTTTTGTTAAAAGCCAGAAATTTTATCCCAGTAATAGAAACTGAAGTAAATAGGTATTTAGTGAGTATTTATGTTAATATGACTAAGAATTTACTACGTTTAACATTGGTTATAACTATATGTGCCAGATGCTTCAAATTACTATGTTCTTGTTTTTGTTATCCCTCTTGACCTTGATCTGGCCAAGTACTTCTCAGAGAGAGTCTGTGTCTATAGCTCTTTCATCTGTAATCCACGGTTATAGTGGAGCCCTGTTGGCATGATGGAGATGTGTGGGGGAGGGAGGATGTTCTGTAATCTTAAGATTAAACTTTAGTCCTGTGGTGGGTATGTGTTTCTAGGTTGTGACCTTTACGAGTGTTTCTCAGTAGTGTGCTTTTCTCTCCCCATTCTTTAATCTTGTCCCTTTGTTGCAGCATTCTTGGTCCATTTTCTTGAAGACTTGGCCCCTGTTGATTATGTTTACTCTCCTTCCCTTTGTTAAAATATAAATGCTAGAGGAAACGAAAGTAGGAGAAATGATCTCCCAGCTGGGATAAATCTCAGGGAAAGTCTTTTTTCCTTGGAGAGTAGGCCTTTAATTATGAAGAAATCTCTGAAAAGTAATGATTACTGATTCCTTTCTGCTGCCAGAGCTGTATGGGACTCTTTCTCAAATCTTTACATTAAGAACAAGGTGGGGCCACTGGAGGAAAAGCCCACAGAAGTGTACACTCCCCTGTGAAGCAGGTTCACAGTGTACTAGTCACCAACCTGTCTGAGTCTGGTGAGACAGAACACACTCATATGCAACCAATTACATGAAATGGATTTGTTATAGATAGGCAGCAAGAGACAACAGAAACTTGGGATTCATTGTGAGCCAGTTCCCTGAGGCTCAGAAAGCTGCCAGGGTTGACAAAGTCTCAGCTGCATGTGCCCTACTTGCACCCAAGATGAGGGACCTCAAAAGGCAGCTCACCCTGGGTTAAATACCTTAGGGTCACATGACATACTGGACTAAAGTGTTGAAAGACTTTCTGTTCTAGGGGAGGATGCATTGCACTTTTCAGAGCTTGGGCTATCCAGTCAGCTCCTTCCTTGTCTCAGGATGTGACATTCCCAGCACAGTCTATAGGTATTCTCAAGATTAAAAGATATTAAGGGGGAGAAAAAGGCCCCTGAGAACTGTCCTATATACCCCTCAAGAATGTAAACTCCAGGAGTTTTTCATTTTCACACTATTCCACATTCACCTCTAGCTGTTCATCAAAATTACCATTTTAGTACTCTTATCAGTTATGGCTCTAGTGGCTTTTACTTCTCGAAAAGCTACAACTCTGAGGATGCATGTGTCTCTCCAGATTTCAGGTTAGTTCTTTGCCCTGCAAACTTAGTTCTTGGAACAGTCCAAGAAAAATAATTCATTTTCACTTAGTTTAGCTTTTTCTTGTGAGCACGGAAGTAATGCCTCCCAAGCTCTTTACATGTTGGAACTGAAAGTGGAAATCCTACTCCAATGCCCTTATCTTCTCCCACAACCAGGTTTGTTTGTATTCTTATTATGAGTTTTGAGAGGTTTCTCATTGTACACAAAGTCCTTTTCTAGATATGTTATTTGCAAATAATTTTATTGATGTTTTATTATGATTCTCTTAACAATGTCTTTTTGCAGATCACTTTAAAAATTTTGACAAAGGCCAAATTTTTGTCTTTGTTTTTGTTTTGTGTCATGTCTAAGAATACTTTCTTAAATCTCCAGTCATGAATAATCTCTTCTGTGATTTCTTCTAGAGATCCCACCATTTTACTCCTAAAAAATCTCTGGTCTGATCCATGTCAAGTTTATTTTTTATATTATGTTAAGTATGAGACATGGTTCATGTTTTACATGTTATTACCATTTCTGGTATACTTTGTTCCTTTCTTTAGATCCAAATTTCCATCTTCTATTGTTTTCTGTCTTCCTAAAGAATTTTATTTAAAAACTCCTTTACTGTATGTCTCTTGGGAAGGGATTCTTGCACTTTTTGTATATCCATAGAATTCTTTATTCTGCCTTCCTCTTTGAAAGATATTTTTATTTGATATAGAATTCTGTGTAGCCTTTTTTTTCTTTTAGTACCCTGAAATGTCCTGTTTTTTTGCTTGATTGTTTTTAATGAGCAATTTACTGTCTATCTCATCTTTTTGTTCCCTTTGTATAATGTCTTTTTTCTCTGCCTGCTTTTAAAATTTTTCCTTTATCATTGGTTTTGAATGATTTAATTATGATAGGCTTCAGTGTCATTTTATTAAAGATTCTTGTGCTTAGGGTTTGTTGAATATCTTGGATTTGTGGATTTATACTATCTTCAAATTTGGAAAACTTTCAGTCATTATTTCTTCACATATTTTTGTGGCCTCCCTTTGGGGACTTCAATTACATGTATTTTAGCCCATATGAAGTTGTTCCATAGCTCTCTGTTTCTCTTTTCATTATTTTGTGTTCTGTGTTTTATTTTGAGTAGTTTCTATTGTTATGTCTTTAGATTTGCTAATCTTTTCTTTTTGCAACTTTTAAACTGCTGTTAATTTAATGTAGTGTAGGATTAAATATTCCCTAGTACTGAGGCAAGACATTTTTGTGTACTCTCCACATTGCCTCATGAATTTTGAGATATTCCAGTCTGCCTGGTAGGAACAGACACTACTTCCAGCCCTTTGTGGATTTTGGGTTCCGTTGTCTCTAATTTTTCAGATGGTTATCTCCCTGGCTTTGGGTACTTTCATCAGTGAACTCACTAGTTAATAAGATTTTGAACACTCAAGAGAGTCCCTTTATAAATTCTCTTGGATTGTTTCTCTGCAAATCTGTCTCCAATCTGGCGCTATGTCCTGCTTTATTTGTGCATTCCTTTGTTTGTTTTGGGACTCAGAAAACAATACCCCAAAATGAAAGTCTCAGAAACAGCCTCAACACTAAAAGTTTTTCTTTGACTTTCTCCTTTCTTCCTGTCTCTTTGCCCCTCTCTCCCCTGAAGCTAGCTATAAAAACTACAATCCCTCTTCCCAAAGGTAGAACATAGAAACCAGAACCCTTTTTCCCAAAAGCCAACCATAAAACCTAAACGTATTATTCTAACTTTCTCCCCACCTTTCTGTGTAAAAACTGGCCATGAAGAAGTTATCTGACCTACTTCTTTTAACTGTAGGGCATAAAACCTCCATTCCAGAGAGGATCCTGCCCCATACCTAGAAGGAAGTAATGCATGCTCAGAGAGGCCAAGAAGAATCTAGACATATAGGCCTTGCTGGGTTTCCCCACTCAGTCAATTAGCATTAGATCATACCGTTTTTGTCCAATAACATTTCAGAGGGCAAAGGGGAAGTTTACCCTTGGCCCCAACGTTTGTTTGCCTCTTGAGATTTCTCTGAACTGCTTGAAACTGTGGATTATTATCTTTTTTTATTTTCTGAAAATCTTCAGCCATTATTTCTTCAAATATTTCTTCTGACCCATTCTATTGTCTTATTTTTCTAAGATTTCAATTACATATATTACACTGATATTATCCTTTATCTTCTGGATGATTATGATAATTATGATGATAATTGATGATGATTTTCACCCTTTCCTTTCTCCTTGGGTTTTAGTTTGGATAATACCCGTAGACTTACCTTCAAATTCACTGATTCATTTCTCAGCTGTATTCTTACTGCTGGTAACCTGTCAAAAGAATTCCTCATACGTGCTTTGTATCATGTTTTTGTTTTTACCACTTCATTCTTTAGCATGTTAACTGTAGTTATTTTAATGTTCCTGTGTGATAATTGCAACATCTGGGTCATAAATGTTATATAATTAAAATGAATATGATATATTCAGTATTTCTGGTACAACTGACATGAAAAAGTATACAAACCCTCCAATATATTACAATCTCTTTATGTTCTAAAATAGCACTGTCCAGTAGGATTTCTGCAACAATAAGAATATTTAGTTTGGTAGCTACTATCCCCTTGTACCAAGACAGAATGTGAAATATGGCTAGTATGACTAAGGAACTGAATTCTAAATTTTACTTAATTTTGATAAAAGTATATAGCCATATAGAGCTGGTGACTACCATATTAGCACAGTCCTAGAATTTATCAAATCTAAGCATAGATTTGATAAAGTCTTATTATTTTCCATTAAAGAAAAACTAATTCAACACAAATTACTCTACTATACGCTGGGATACATACAAAGAAAATGCTATAAAGCTTTCAACACACCTATCAGGTGAAACATTAATATATATATATACACAACTGAGACATTATCAAGCACAGCCAATAAGTTTTCATGTCCATATTTAAAACATTCATGACTAACAACAAACTAAGTAATTTTGATTAATCAATAAAGGTAGGCTGGTACAAAATTTCAGACAATCAAGTATTTTAGTTACCTATTCCCTGGAATAAGGCTCTGGAGGATAGTGGGGCTTATTCTTCCATATAATGAAATATGTATGAATTTAACAAAGTATGATAACTTGAAATAAATAAATAAACCTATTTTATTGCTACATTCAATTTTGACGTATTTATAAATAATGTTGTGGCCCAGTACAAAGATATAAAAATTGAAAATCAGAAATAGACATGTTGGCTTATTGTATACCTGTCTTGAGCATCAACACAAGTGTCATTTTCCTCTTGTGTAAATTGAAGACAATGATCTACCTTGTGCAGTTGCTGAGAAGGAATGGAGCTATACATATTTCAATGATTACGACTTTTTTTTGTTTTGCTCAGAAAATCCCCATGATTTTGACATTACAACTTAATATTGACTACATTGAAGGTTTGCTTTTGTTTGTGTATATTATGTGCATAGTACAAAATATTACATATGCACTTTAATTACAAAAGCTCACATCTCCGTGACATTACCTCTAACACTGCTGACCAAATCTCATTTAAGCAACTTCCCTTATTAATCATTTATAGCCAGAAAATGTAGGATATGTGGTAGTAAGTTATAATTCAGATATTCATGAACTGAATCTATTTATCAATTTTGCAGATTTGCCCCATTCACCTCCTACTGTTCCCCTGCATTATATCAACTAGATGAGGTGGTGTACAAACTACTGGTAATTTAGCAGGCTGATAATAGATGCATGCTATTTTAACATTACAGCAGGGAGTCCTTGTCTTGCCTTTTCAGTTCACAGCATTGTTGCACAATGTAACACCAATTAACACTTAAGTGATAGAGTTTCAGTTTCTAGGTAAAAACTAGGAATCTTTCTTTCATGCCTCCATACTACAGCCTGTGTAGTTATGATATTTAATCAGCTGAAAGCCCAGGGCATGCACTTGTAGTTGTATTATTATTTATAATTGAATGCAGCGCTGCTGCTGTGGCAAACCTTACTGGCATCATTTGTGTAAGGTTTAATGGCTTCTGGTACTGCTCCTAGAGCCTCACTCACCAGGCTATTCTGTTGTAATATGACAGAGTATTTTAAAAGACTTGTTTGTAACTGAAGTCAATGGGGAGGTTGGGGGGGAGGAGAAACAACAGTGAAAGCTGAAACATAATAATTAATTTTCAAAAATAAGCATGATCCTTCCTGACCAATTTTCAAACTCATGAACATGATATTATGGCTCAGAGAGTAATAATAAATCAAATATCCATTTAGAAGTTTAAAGAGACTTTACCATGTCATCTAATTACACATACAAACACACACACACAAATATATAAATGAAGAAAGTAAGGTTTCACAAATTATATTCCAGAAACCTGGTTTTCTGAATTCTTATGTGCTAATTCTTGGCTATAGTCACAACAGGACCACTGGATTGCGGCTAGCATGGAAATTGACATTATTGTTATGACAATGTACATTTTATACAATGGGAATAGTATGACAATACAATAATATTTGAAACAGGCCTGCACAACTTTCTCTTACTAAATGTACATTAAGTACTTAGACTGTCATATCTTCATGGAACACTAGAAATAATTTTTAATAGACAAAAATATATATGCTACTATTGAGGTAAATTTCACAATTATAATAACTTTATGTGCTTTGTGACTTCTTCCAATATCTTTTCCTTTCATTTTAATTCTCACATACTCATTTTGTTATCCAAATGTGGATCTGATTACTACATTTATTGATTGATTTCTTCAATAAAATTTGTAAAATATCTACTATATGCTAAACTGTAGCCAATATTTTAGGGATGCTTCTTTGTACAAGGTAAATTCAAATTTATCTAAGCAAATTCCATGGTTGCAAATCTTGCCTCCATGGAGTTCATATTCCATGTAACTATCCTTTTGAGACATGCCATCATTCTCTCTTCTAACTTTATGCTGATGCAACAAAGAACCACTAAACTAGAACAAAATTGATTGGCCTACATATTTTACATGCAATGTCCTTGATCTGGAAAAGAAATGGCCAAAAGACGACCCACCCCTCTGTCTCTTCTGCTTACTGACTGCTCCCTAATTTTTGCGATTCCGAAAGCTATTGAAAGTGACTGGTTTTTGCTACTACAACAGTCCTTCTATGAAGGAAAAGCTTCTTAAAGAGCAGCTGCTGCTTAAACATTTGAGTAGTGATTTGGAAAATACAGTAATATAGTTGAGTTTGCTCATCTATATTTTTATATATCACATAAACTACAAGAACAGGAAAAACCACTACAGTATTGATGTTAGAATTAAATGAATTTGAGTATGGAATACCCTCTTCATGTTTCCTGGCATATTGTAAACACTTTTAAATATTATTAATAGTTTATTTCTTTTATTCCTTCTATCAGCTAGAGGACACAGTATGTGGTGGTCTACATATTTCACCATATCTTATGATCTAGAAATTAATGGCATAGGAAAGGAAATAAAAGTATATTAGGAAAATCACTGGATGGGAATTTAAATGGTATGGGGTTGAAATTCAGATCTGCAACAATTAGCAGACTCTCAGTTTCTACAATTCTCAGGGGTTAAGAGTAGATGAGCTAATAATTGAGGGATTATTTTATAATTTTAAAGAGAATTAATTGCAAAGTAGTTTACCCTTCTTAAATACTAAGAATTATGTGATACAAATATTAGCTTTTAATTTATTTCCATGTGAATTAATATAATATTAAATCTAATCTAAGATGTTTATAATTATATGCAGTGTTTCATCCCCATCTTTGTCATGAATGATGAATTAACAAGAAACTAATTTTGTATTTACTAACTGGAAGTTTTAGGATGGGCATAAAAAATGAAATATGTTAGAACTGAAGTAAGTAATTATCATGACTGATGATACGTGTTATTTATCATTATATGTGAGATTGACCAATACTTACTATCACTGTGTTTAAATATGACAGCCAATTAAAGAGCATCAATTCCAAAAAATTAAGAGAAAAAGAATTGATTTGAACATATTTTATTGGGTAAAGAAAGCCCCATGTCTAGACCTAACTTCACAGGACAGTGAAATGCAATCATGCCTTATGCTTAGTAAGCAGAGACCTGGAATTACTTGGCAAATAGCATTAATAGTGATCACTTTGTAATATTTTAAAAATATGATTTCACTGATTTTTAACACAAAATTTATTTTTCCATAATAAAACCAAATGTTAATAATGATTGTTCTACAACATTCCAAATGTGAACTTCCCTATATATTTTTATATGCTTTGGGCTAGCTGACTATTCTTAAAACTCTTTAGACTAATTTACACTATGTCACATAACACAATTCTTATTGTTTTATAATATCATATTCATTTGGGTAATATCATTTATTATTATTTAGTCAAAGATCCAATTTGAAAAATCATTGTTTTAGTAAGTAAATTTCATAGTTACACCATTAAAAACCTTTCTTCTATATTTGTAAAGATTAAAGATTGTCCATGGTCTGATTTAATCTTACCATACAGATTTAATTAATCATGATTTACTTTTCTAACATTACTGACATTTTTCCCATTTTTTAAAATAATCATTTTTTGTTATGTGAGTCAAGATTGCACTCAAGGCCCGACGCAGTGGCTCGTGTCTGTAATCCCAGAACTTTGGAAGGTCAAGGTGGGAAGATTGCTTAAGGCCAGGAGTTCAGTGCCAGCCTGGGCAGCATAGCAAAACCTGGTCTCTACAAAAAATAAGAAAATCAGCCCAGTGTGGTGGCATGGCTCTGTAGTCCCAAATATTTGGGAGGCTAAGGCAGGAGGATTGCTTGAGCCCAGGACTTGGAGGCCACAGTGAGATATGATCATGCCACTGCTCTCCAGCCTGTGCAACAGAGCAAGATCCTATCTCAAAAAAAAAAAAAAAATTCCACTCAATTGCTGAAATAAAGAGACTTTTAAATAAAAGAATACTTATTGACCATGAGATGGTTTACGGCAGTGGTTCTCAACTGGGGGGGGGAGGGGCAGGATTTTGTATCCCAAGGAACATTTTAAAGTTTACAGACATTTTTGATCGTTATTACTGGGGTGGGGTGCTACTTGCTTCTGGTAGAGGCCAGGTATGTTGCTAAACATTCTGCATGGACACAAGATAACTCTTGGGTTAAAAGGTAAAGCAGTAGATAGTGAGCTGCCCAGAGAATAACTACAGAGGAACACTGTTAACACCTCAAGGGGTTCAGGGGAAAAAGGAGGAAATAGTCATTAGTGCTCATTGAAGCTGCAATCTTGGATAAGTTGGCCTGCTAGTGAAGTTACTACCACACAGGGATGCAATGACCATCAGGGACAAATATGATAGCGTGATGGAGCGGGGAAGAAATACCTTTGCTTCTCTCCCTTCCTTTAAACTGCCCATGTTCTCATTGCCCAAATCCAACTAAAGCTAGCTATCAAGGGAGCCTGAGTGCTCAGGGCTTCTGGGCTGAAAGCAACATAGAAAAGGGTGGAGAATGAAGCTGGAATGGGGCAAATGGAGAAAAACAGCACACCTATCTACTTTAGTTTGTTTTGAGCTTTTTTCGTGGCATGTGGATTAACTTGGTCTGCAAAAAAAAATGGAAAAAGGGAATTTGGATAAAATTCTCTCTTTTCCTTTTTATTTGATAGTTTTTTTTCCCCACTGATATACTTTTAAATGAGTGAAAAATTTGAGAAATTCTAAACTTGTATTAGAGCATAATCTTCTCTTTTTTCAAAGAAGAAAAAACATTTTTCATGCAAGTTCCACAGTTTAAGATATTTGAAACAGTTGCTTTCTATTCACATTTTTGTTTAATGTATATTTCTCAGAAAAACATTCTCAACTAATGGCTTGTGGCAATTAAACCTGTGTGGGAGCCTAAATTTTGAGAAACTTGCAAAATGTTATTACCTTACAATCTAACTATATTAAAAATCTGCCTTGCTCATGGAGAGCTGATTTCAGTGTTTCTTTTTTGCTCTTAAAATGGGACCCCTAACTGGGGATTAAATTAAAATAAGTCTTTTCATATACGGCTCCCACTGGAATATAAATTACAATTCTAAGATTGCTGGTTCTCATGGCCTGTCTTTGCTATTTTTCTATTAAAGCTTCTAATTTTAGTATACACCATTAGTGTGTTTTGGATATTATAAGAAAAGGATGGCTGAAATGGAAGAAGATTAAAAGGTAAATCACTTAGGTCTGATCAGCTTCTGTCTACACACTGATTGGATGCACTCTTCAGCATAGACACATACAGAGCTTTTCTTTTACTATTCAAACTATATGAAGGAAATTTTTTTTTTTTTCTGTTTTCAAGGGAGACTTTCAGCTTGGAGAGTAAACAAACAATAACAAACAAAACAAGAAGTTTTGAGGCTGGGAACAGATCTAGCTGTCTTTATATTTTGATTAATTGCATTGCTTTTGCTTTGTTTAACAATGCTAACTCAATAATCTTCAATGTGAACTATAACAATGCTTCTAGAAGTGCGGTCCATGAAAGAGAGACATCAGCATCACGTAGGAGCCTGTTAAAAAGGAAGAGTCCACCCCTTCTCAGACACACTGAATCAGAATCTCTGGGGGTGGGATCCAGGAATCAGCATTTTAAGAAGCTGTCCAGATGATCCTGATGTAGGCTAAAGTTTGAAAAACACTAGACTAGAGGACTAATTTAAAATCAGAGGAACTTCCTTAAAATGTTTATAGAATATATAATTCCTGAAAGCATTACAGAGATCTATAGTGATCTTCATCTTAAGTTTTCTGAAGTCAAGTATACTATAAACAAATACTTGAAAACTGTTAGTTATGTTTATTTTAATATTATTATGTTTTTGGTCACTAAAAATATTATGACAAGAATTGTCTGCCACTATTCTGTCTGTATTATTTGCAGCCCCTTTTCTAGAAATAATACAGGCTAATCACACTTGAAAATGATGATATGATTAAAAAATGACTTTGGAAACAAACGTTTAATGTAATTGTTCTTCCAATTCTTTTTTATGAAGCTATCAAAAATAAAAACTTTACTTGAGGCAATTTCTAGTAGGAATTATCAGCCCTTACTTAAAATGTTTTATTGGTGTAGAATATTAACTTGTGTGCAATTCCCACACATGGAATAAAAAATAATATTTTAATATGAATTAAGTTAAGTAGTAAGATTTCTACACATGAAAGTAGATTACTATAATTATCAAAGTCATAAATAGCCCCAGAAAATAAATATTTTTGGAGTAGGTACAAAAAATGAAATTTATTGTATATTATTTTTGCACTCCAAAGTGAGAAGATACAATCCCTGCCTGTAAAGAGTATTTCAGAAATTTAAATTATATGGACATTGAGTCCCCATATTACAAAGCAAGTTTATAGTCCATAATTCTTAGATACTTTCAAATCCTCCCTCTGCCAAATTATATAACACTGGACAAGTTACTACACTACCTAGGCTTTAGTTTCCTTCTCTGTAACATAGGAAAAATAGCAGTGGCTGACTTATAAGGTTATCATGTATATTACTCTATTTAATATATGTATGTAAATGTACTCAAAACGTTTAAAGGAGTTTCTGGCCCTGCAAAGTAAATATTAACCATCAATATCTCAAATATCAGGAAATCAGTATAGCTGTGCCTTTAGTTATTTTCTTCACAACCATTTTATTCCTCTATCTAATGTTTGTGTTATGATTCTTTTTGTCCACACCTAGCTGAATAACCTCACGTGTTTGCAACCAATCCAGTGGCACTTCAGAGGTGACCAAGCAAAAAATGTTTAAAACATTTGTTCACAAAAAATATTTGCAAAGCACTTAACGCATCAAACAAGCCATTCTAGACTCACTTTTACTTGTCCTGTATGTCCTTTCAAAAAGATAGTCTCTGTAATGCTATGTTCTAAATATGTTTCAGTACTTTCCCCGTTTCCATCCCCACTAACATGATCAGATTGCCTCTCCTTTTAGTTTAGTATTTTTTTAATGTCTAATCTCCTTCCTACTGCTCTATTGTAGGGATGTTCCTAGAGCAAAAGTTCTCTATTCCTAGAGAAAGCAAATTATGGCAGAAACTAGGCATTCTAAGCAGTATCGCTAGAAAGGTAAATAAATGAGAAAGATATTAGGAGAGTTATTTCAGTAGAATTGATTTTGAGGAAAAAGAGGTGTTTAAGATGGCCCTATTAACTAACCATGTCATAGTTATTCTTAATGACTCTCAACTTCAGGTTGATATTCTTCACTTTTTAATTGCGTATTGAATGACGAAATGAGTTAGTAGACCTCACGTACCACATTATTTTCCTTTTTTCCCCAAAGAGTAAGTTTCAAACTATTCACTCTGTATGAATATGAGGAAAAGAAGTAGAGAGATGAGTCCTATTTTAACATCTTTTAGATGGATATCAAGAGGGACACAATCATCTGGACTTACATTCAGTGGAAAGTAGAATTTGGCAACTTGAGAAGTGAAAAAACAAGCATTATAAAATGGTTATATTTTTAATTTCCATGGTTCCAGGCAAAGGTTAATTGCTAATTACTACTGGGAATTAAATAATTTCATTTTAATACATATCATTTTAAAATTCTATTTACACTCTATCCTTGACTTCTAGCAGAATGCTGGGAAAGGGCAGAGGCACAGTCAGGTGATTTTCAGAGATCAGAGGATGAAGGGAATATATACGTACATGGGTATATCTCTCAGGGGAAACAAGCCGAGATATTAGCTTAGACCAAAGAATGATTTCAGTTCCTCTAATGAGGGGCTCCACTGGGCTGCTTTATCACAGAACATGAAGTCATCAAGGCAAGTCACTTAAAACATAGGAGAACAGATATTACCAGCTGATCTATGGAGAATTTTTCAACACTGGCATTGGAAAATAATATAGAAATCAAATCATCTGAAAATCTAAACTATATAACAGAGTATCTCCATATATGAGATAGACTTGGAAGAAGCCTGAACTCATGGAACAACACTGAAATTCATGGAGGCCTTCCATACTAATTATAGTCAATGAGGTCTCTGATGGGTCCTAAATTTTACCAGAATGACTTAACCCCAATGTATAAACACTACAAATTACATTTCAGGAGAGAATGTAAATGTGAGTATAGGGAGAGCTGAATAAGGACGCAACTTTTGTAAATATATTATCTGTCTGCCCTCTGGTCTAAAGCACCAGAGAGTACAATTTTGCCATATTTACAACAACAATATCCTGAAGCTCTGTGTGTCCTGACTTGATGAAACTTCAGGATGTTTCTAGAATCCTTTGAAAATTCAGGTTGTTTTTGTATAATAATCTTCTTCCTTAAAGTTTCTCTAAACTAGTAAGAACGGATACTATACTTGATCTTAGCAAAACACTGACTCAAGCTGTATAAAAGCAAGCCATGTAACCAAAACGTTTGCACCCCCGTAATATTCTGGAAAACAAAACAAAAACAAAAACACGAGTTTCTTTAGCAATCCTTGAGAATGGGAAATCGTCACACATAATCAGACCTGCTGTCCGTAACTTTTTCAAAATTTTTTTTGCTGTTATGTTCACTTTGTTTGCCAGCATCCTGCTATGCCCACTGTCAATGGTGGTGCCTCATCTGGTCTTGTCTGATCTATTGACCTCTACAATCTTTTCTCTCCCCACCCCCAGTATGGACACTCCTCCCCCTCTCCTCCTCGGCTTTATCAGGGAAGTTCCTGGGTCTATAGTGGAACAATTCTTTAGTTGATACAACAGCTTCAAGAGGAGTTAGATCAAAGAACAATTGGGAATAGACTCACATTATAGTAGAAATACCCCTTAACTTTGCATTTGAGCCCAGTCTTCCTTTCTAGCCCAGACAGCCACACTTCTTCAGTAATGATTTTCCTTCTCAGTTTCCGTTCTCTCTCTCTATTATCAGTTTCTGGGACACCGAATAAAGGAGTTAAGATTAACTCCTCTTCCCATTAAATCAAAGAGTGTCACTGTGTATGTTTCAATACCCCCAGCATTCTGAGACTGTTAAGAGGCACCCTGCTACTAGTCCTGAGACAGGGCTTCAGAGACCCACACAGGTGGTATTGCATAATTTTTTTTTTTTTAATTTAGAGAAGCTCTGACACAGCCAATATATTCTCACAAATAAACCTCTTATACAAATGGGAATTTTGAGCACTGACACAGAAAAATTCAGATTGGATGTCAGAGGTAATAAGAAGATAGTCATGGTTATTTGGTACCATAAGAGATACACCAGCAAACTTTTAAATGTTAAGGAAAAGATCAAAGATGGAAAAGTTGCACTATATGAACTAGCTGTTTTTATAGGTCAAATATAGTGAATATTGGCAATTTAATAATAAGTTCTATTGATTTCAATTGTGAGAAATGATTCTGAGATAGTGGTTATGCTATTCTTTTTGTAACCCTTATTTTTGTTCCAGGCAGTCATAACCCAAAATATCATGTACATTGAAGTTAAAGACAAAGTTAAATTTGCCAAAATATTAAAGGAACAACACAAGTTACATATTTAATTTTAAATTTTCTAGTATCCACATTAAAAAATGAAAAGAAACAACTTTAATTAATTTTAACAATATATTATATTTAATATACCCAAAATATTATTTTATCATGTAATCAATACAAAAATTACGAGGTTTTTTCCACTAAGTCTTTGAAATTTAGTGTGTATTTTATAGTTAGTCTCCATTCAGACTAACTACATTTTAAGCACTCAATAGTCACACATGGATATCAGATACTCTATTGAGGGTACAGCGTTATATTTTTGCATCTGTCTTTGATAAATTACATTGTATTTATCCATTTTTAATCTCTGAAGAAGTCAGAGCTGTAATTTTTAGGCTGAACTAATTTATCATACATAATACAAATTTCCACATTATATTAAAAATAGTATCAGTGTGATGATAGGGGTATTATGCTTTAATTTAATTTTGAAGAGAAAATAAATGTGCTTTGGATAAGTTTGTTCCTGTGCTTTTTGAGCAAAATTCATGTATGTTTGAAAAAATAATATTTTAAGCAAGCAAAATATATTGGTGGCACTCCAGAATTATGGAAAATGTGAAAATAACATGATAAAAAGTATTACTTTAATAAAAGCCTAATTATTTAGTAAATAAAAATTCTATTAATAAATACTGGGGGGAAAGGATTAACTGGCTTAATCTGGAAAATATCCATTGGCTTAATTTAATCTGAAAAACTGTTATATCATCATTTAACTGTGCCCTGTAGAGATACAACTAGAGCCCAGATCTGTGAATAGTGGTAAATAAAGCCATCAGGTACATCTTATCTGCCTACATTAGCAATACTGATTTCAGTGAAGGTCACGCAAATTATCCCTATTTGATCACAGCCATCTGGCTAGTGATCCCAACTGAAGATTTTAGATGCTCAAAATTCTTTGTGAAATTGGATTAAAACATTTAAGTATGTCCGGGGGCATTGCTAAAGACAAGTGAGATCCCGTAACTCAAATGTCAGAACCGGGGAAAAGGGTCCTTAAACTAACAAGCCTGGCTGTGTTCAGCATTTTCCATAGTATCAGCAGAAGCTGGAGCTGAAGGATCCGCAAAGCAGAGTTCGTTACAATGGTCAGGAGAGAGTGACCAGGAAAGATCCCCTGGAATACAGTGGTGGCTTAAAAATAGCTACCAGAGTCCTTCTACTTCCATTTAAATTAGAGAAGCTATAATGTTTTGAAGGAGTTCAGGAAATTTCATCCCAAAATATGACTCCTTGGTATAAAGAATATTTTGAATTAAAGACTCTTAGAGATTAACAGGCCCTTGGAAGAGGCTTGCCTTCTATCTACATAAACCAAAAGAACAATGGACTTCCCTTCCTCTCCCCATTATCTCAATATATTATGGGAAAGAAGATCAAGAATACAACCAGACCTGGCCCAAATCATTTAAAACATGATACCTATCTCTCAGTTTAATTTACAAGTCAAACTGTTTCCCCCCATCCATTCATTCTCCCAAGTATCTATTCATCCTCCCTAGCAACCATTTATTGCCCCTAAACAGCATTACCTATACTCATCATTTTCCCCCCTCCCTTCTAAAAGGCGTGTATGAAAATATCTGGATCCCATTGCGATATGGGGTAATCACTTTGTGATTCTCCCCATGCGCTGGTAAATAATCCTTTCTCTTATTAATCTGCCTTAATTGTGAGTTGATTTTTCAGCGAACTTTTGGGAGAAAGGACAAGTGTCTCCACACTGCCACAGTTTCATTTTACTTAGAGTTCTCACAATTTTAGTGGAAAATCATCACCTTCCCTTCCAGTAATTTCTGATGGGGCCATTAATTTGGGGAAAAGGGAGAGGGGTTTAGATACCCTGAGGACTCACTACTCTAGTCCTCAGAACTTTGAGAAATTTTCTTCTACCTACATATTTGCTTGAAAGACCAAAAAAAGTGGCCCAACCATGACAAAATGTCTTAATTTTACATTAACAGAGCCCAGGTCAGCTTTGCTACTGTTGTGACATAAGAGAAATATCTTGGGAGTTTTCTTGGTGTGACAAAGTGTTATTGGTTTTTATAACTTTAAAAAATATTTTCTGTTGTTAATTTAATCTGCAACATGAAGAACACCAAACATAAAGTAATACTAGATTGCTAAAAACAATTAGCAAAATTATTTGTGGGTGGGAGTGAAAGAAAAATAAATTTCTTTTATAAAGAGAGAAAAAACTATGTGTATGGCAATGTACTTAGAAACACAACTTTAATTTAAATTTACTTTAGTCATAAATTTGAATTAGCCTGTTCTAGAATATCACAGATGTGCTGTTGTATCTAAATTAGTCACAAATACAAATTATTTGAGAAGGTTTTAGAAATGTTAATTTTGAGATTCTGAACAAGATAGTGACCAAGATAGCCTTAAAGTTCCCCCAAGTTTGACTAAACCTTACTCTGGTTTCTTCCTGACTATAGGTCCTACCTCCCTTTTCTTAGAGCTTTTACTTTAGAAAACTTGTAATTTTTCCTCTGCCTCTTTGTGATGTTAATTTTCTACAATTCAGGGATGTCTTTAAAAGGACCTGGAAGCCATCCCTTTAAATACAACCATCAAGAAAGTTAATGCCTCTACCTCCTAGTCTTAGTGGCAAGATATAAGCCTAACTTAGGTAAATACCAATTAGCAAATACAGATAACGTAATCATATTGACCAATCCCCTACTAAGGTTTTCAAGTGCTTTTTTGCTAGCTCACCCCAGAGCATAAACACCCTCCTGCCTTTTGTCTCAGGGGAGTTAAGTTCAATTTCTTTCCCCAATTGCAAAAGTCTTGAATTAAGTTTTCCTGACTGTTTGTTTAACAAGTTTGGTGCAATTATTCTTTGACAATACATTGAAAGTTTAACTGATCTCACATCTTTCCCTCCCTTCTGTCTCCTAATCCCATTAAAATGTCCATAAAATTTTACTAAAAGGAATAGATTCATAATGGCACTGAGAACAGGTAGAATAACCATGAGTGGCTCAGACTTAAAATAATTTCTAGAAGATAACAGTGGGATAGCTTGAGGAATACACCAAAGCATAGGAAACCATAGGTCAAAATGAACAGGGATGGAAACCATTTGCCATTCTTTTTAATGGAGATTCTTTGGAGAGAAGTTTCAAGGTAGGAGTCTGCATATATCAGAAACAAGATGAACAAATATAACTATAATCAAAGTAGTTAGTTACAGAAAAACTATACCAGTTGTCTTATCCACCCACTCCACATCCTTGTACATCCAGTATTTATGACAGCAGGATTAACCTCTGTGCTAAATTCATAGATATGTTCCCTAAAATGACTGTATAATCTGCCTGATAAGATGATTTTGGGATGAGAATTCCAGAAATTTTGATTAAATATGGCTCATATAATATGAATGTTTATCTTACATGACAAGAAGTCTGGGAAAAGGACTACTTAGGGATTGGCAGATTCTCCTCTGCCTTCCTCAGCATATCTCTTGGTTCTTTTATTTGTATCATCATTGTCTCCAAATGGAATCACATGTAGACACATCAACATTGAAACAAAGAGAATATATATTTGTATTGGAAATTTAGTAGAAGCATCCAAGGACTTCTCTTTAGGTCCCATTACCAATATTTGGTCATAGGCCTATACCTAAACCAAAGTTTTTGACCAGAACCATATTTAGCTTGGAAAAAATCATGATTCATGCCCTGAGTCAAGGCCTAATTCTTTTAAATTAAGGAACACAAAACCCATAAATAAAAGTTAAAGAGCACGAAACACATTTAAAAATGTGCTAACAAAACAAAGGTGGATAATCAGCTGTTGGATAAGCAACAATGTTTGCCTTACAGACCTCTTGGTGCTAGTGTTAGCAATCTTAAATTATAATATCCTTAAATTTTTATTCAGAAGGTTGACATCTTGCTTGCCTGCTATTCATGCACACAATGTGATAGTCATATGTAGTACATAGAACCAACCTCCATGCAAGGGATAGGGAAAGGGGAAAACAGGCCTTCATACTCTCTACTTTTAATACACAGTGTAATCTCCTACACATAGATATAAATGGAAGTCAAGAAGTAGCAGACACTTGATGGAAAAAAAGGGTACAAATGAGCGAACATTATTCAAGGGGTTGGAAAAAATAAAAGATACATTTAATGAAAATGTTAAGAAATAGAGGACTTTGTTTTTCTTACAACACAAAAAATAAAGACAAAGGCATAGAACAAGTTAGAGAACAGTTAAGACAAAATTCAGTAATGCCACATGTGATATGAATCTTAAGAAGAAATGCCCCTACTAGTTCAGAATGTTTTGCTTGAAAAAAAGGAACTTCACTCAAAATTGTTTACGAGATAAGACAATATTTGGGTCTCACATTTGCCAAGTACTATGTGCTCTAGTGCTAATGTCAGGCATAATATATCCAGAGAGTCCTTTCATATCACCAGGTATCATTTTTTTTTCTTTGTATTTATCTTACTCCATCTCTGGGCTCTGCTTTTTCCCCCACATTTGGCTTAATTCTAAGCTAAATTCTAAGGTAGACACTCTTCATGTGGTACTGTTATGCAAATCAATGCTTATGTTGTATCAGTTTTGTAATTCTAGCAAAGTAAAAACTTCTTGGTCTCAACATTCTCAGCAAAAATCTCAAGGCTGTCAATAATCCAGTTAAATGTGTTGGTCCAAGGTAATGTGATTATACCTGAAGGAATACATGTGTCCAATATTTGGCCCTAGTTTCACTGGCCAGTCCTGGATCACAAGTCTACATCTGGAGTCAAGATGTGGGGTTAACCTCGCCTGAACACATGGACTGAGTATTGAAGGGGAGGTTACTTGAAGGAAAAATGTGTTGGCATCAAAAGAAGGGTGGGAAAATGCTGAGCAGATAAACACAACAGATGTCATTAGACCCATGATACCAAACAAGATAAAGAAATACACACACATACACACACATATGCATGGACTGCTGTACAAATCCTAATGAAATTTCAAAACAAAGATAATATCTTAAAAATTTTAGGAGAGGACAAATAGATTATTTACAAAGGGGTAAAGATAATATTGACATC
This sequence comes from Daubentonia madagascariensis, assembly GCA_023783475.1. Taxonomy (NCBI): domain Eukaryota; kingdom Metazoa; phylum Chordata; class Mammalia; order Primates; family Daubentoniidae; genus Daubentonia; species Daubentonia madagascariensis. Next base: position 40,682,077 of record JAKFHU010002080.1, on the reverse strand, counting down.
ATATATCTTAAAAGGAACACTGAATGCTAGAATATATTATGGTAAAATGTTAAAAGTGAGAGAATATTTTTTTCCAAAGAAAAATTCTATGTCTATAAAACTACTAATCACATTTGAAGGCAAAAGAAACATTCTATCAATAAAAAAAAAATTTATCTCTCTGTACCTTTTTTCTACTCCAGTGTAATATGAATAATTCAAAAATAAAAGTCTTGCAAATTAAAAAAAAATATTATTTAGCAATGCAATGATGAGAAATCTCATAATAATAATTATATAATATCTCTAAGAAGAAATCAGTATAATTTAAGAAAAAAAGTAATTCTAAAAATATAAGTGTCTTAAAAATGAGAGAATATATTTTACAAAACAAAATTCTGTATCAACTTTACAGTAGTAAATTACAAAATATTCATTTAACATTTAATATGATTAAAATATGGATGACCTTAATGATATAGTATATGTTTATTCTATCAAAAAGAAAACAATGTAATTCAAAACTCAAGGAAAAACAATAAACTCTATAATAAATTTAGAACCCAAATGAAACAAACTAAAGTGCAGCAAAATTAATGGAATGTGATGTCATTAGAGTCATTGGAGGTCATTTGCCTTTGGTGGTTGGAACATTCTGCTTTGAAGGTCAATGTTTAATAAATTTTAGATTTACTCCTTTTTTTCAGGAAGGGTCTATTTCTATAGTGAATAATGTTTACAAAATTGTATTAATTAAACTATAGTAGTTTTTAATTTTTTTAAATTGATATATATGCTCAATTTTAACTACTGAACAGAACATGGATGTTATAAACCCTAATTATAGAAAAGTAATGGTTTAACAGACACAATGCAGAAGTTGTGAATAGACAAAAAGTTAATGGGAAGAATAGAAGCAAAAATTTCTTGTGCTATATATAATATAGATTCAAGTGATACTGTCTAAAGTCAGTGACTAAAGAAATAAAACTTAAGTGTATTATATAAAATAAGAGCTAACAATAATAATGTGACCAATGCATAAAAATGAGCTTTAAGACAGAGATTTAAAAGTTAAATTATTTGATATTTTTGTGAAGAGTCAGTAGACATACTTTTAAAAATAAATGTCTAAGTAAAAGTAAAAGGTAATTATTTAGAGTTAAGAATGTAATCATCAGAAAAATACAAACTAAGATAGTAAAATTGGCTACCTTTGAGACTCAACTTGGCAGAATTTTATTTTCATTTTCCGTTTCAACCTTCAAAACATAATGAAACTAAAATATAAAGCAAATTTTAAAAGTATTTATTTTCATTATGCAAAGTCTACTGAGTCATATTCTGAGACAGTGCTGATAGGACCTATTTTTAAAAAGCTCCCAGGTAGGTCTTTCACACAATCAAATTTGGTTATCCAAACACTGTATTGCTTTAAATCATTTTACTGTTACATTCAATTTGAAAGTTTATATTTTATAATCTATATTTCAACTATTTAATTACAAATTTATTTCATATAGAGTATTTGAAAAATACTCATTTATATTATAATCTTCAAATCTTTCACCTTTAAGCCATGAATCTCAGACTTGCTAGACTATCTGCTCTTTGTGGTAACAAATATGTATTTAGAGAGTATTTATCCAAAGAAACAAGTTTTACCTTTAAAGTGTTGAAATATACATATAAATAATAACTCATCATAGTCACACATACTCAATATCTGCTATGAACTGAATGTTTGTGTCCCCCCAAAAATTCATATGTTGAAAGCTAATCTCCTATGTGATGATATTAGGAGGTGAACCTTTAGGGAGGTGATTAGGTTATGAGGGTAGAGCCTTCAGGAATGGAATTAGTGCTTTTTTTTAAATTTCAGAGTATTATGGGGGTACAAACGTTTTGGTTACATGAATTGCTTTTGTGCCATTTAAGTCAAAGTTATAAGTGTGCCCATCACCAAGATAGCCTGCATTGTACCCCTTAGGTGTGAATTTACCCATCCCCTCCTTCCCCCTCCCACCTGCTTGGTTTCTGCTGAGTTTTACTACCATATGTGCACATGGGTGTTGATTGATCAGTTCCAGTCTAACAGTGAGTACATGTGGTGTTTGTTTTTCTATTCTTGTGATACTTCACTTAGAAGGATGGTCTCCAGTTCTATCTAGGTTGTTACAAAGAGTATTAGTTCACCATTTTTTTATGGCTGAGTACTACTCCATAGTATACATATACCACATTTTATTAATCCACTCATGTATTGATGGGCATTTGGGTTGTTTCCACACCTTTACAATTGTGAATTGTGCTGCTGTAAACATTTGAGCACAAGTATCTTTTTTATAAAATGTCTTTTTTCCCTTTAGGTAAATACCCAGTAGTGGGATTGCTAGCTCAAATGGTAGTTCTACTTTTAGTTCTTTGAGGTATCTTCATACGGCTTTCCATAGAGGTTGTACTAGTTTGCAGTCCCACCAACAGTGTATAAGTGTTCCTTTCTCTCTGCATCTACGCCAGCATCTGTTGTTTTGGGACTTTTGGGTAAAAACCATTCTCACTGGACTTAGGAGATATCTCATTATGGTTTTCATTTTCATTTCCCTGATGATTATAGACATTGAGTATTTTTTCATGTTTATTGGCCATTAGTCTATCTTCTTTTGAAAAGCTTCTGTTCATGTCTTTTGCCCACTTTTTAATGGAGTTGCTTGATGTTTTCTTGTTGATTTGCTTGAACTCTAAACATGCATGATACTGGCACAAAAACAGAGGCATAGACCTATGGATCAGAACAGAGAACCTGGATATAAAACCACCCTCATATTGCCATCTGATCTTTGACAAAGCAGACAAAAACATAAATGGGGGAAAAGAATCCCTATTCAATAAATTGTGCTGGGAAAATTGGATAGCCACATGCAGAAGACTGAAACAGGATCCACACATCTCACCATTTGCAAAATTTAGTTCATGATGGATAATGGACTTAAACCTAAGGCATGAAACCATGAGAATTCTGGAAGAAGAGTTTGGAAAAACTCTTATAGATATTGGCCTAGGCAAAGAATTTATGAAGAAGACCCAAAGGCAATCACAGTAACAACAAAAATAAATAAATGGGACCTGATTAAATTAAAAAGCTTCTGCATAGCCCAGGAAACAATTAATAGAGTGAATAGACAACCTACAGAATGGGAAAAAGTATTTGCATGCTATACATCCATTAAAAGGGCTACTAACCAGAATCCACAAGAGATTAGTGCTGTTAGGGGCTGAAGCAAGCACAGCTTTCTCCTTCCATTATGTGAGCATACAGCAAGAAATTGCCCTCTATGAACCAGCCAGTGGGCCCTTACCAGCCAGTGAATCTTCATGTTGGACTTCCCAGCTTCCAGAAATGTGTATAATGAATTTTTGTTGTTTACAAACCACTCAGTTTATGGCATTTTGTTATAGCTCCTAACAGACTAAGAAAACACATTGATTCTAGGTGTTTATTTCGTCTCTTCTCCTTATACAGATTACCTAGTCTGTATTTTATTATATTTAAACTTGAGAAAGATATCATTAGTATTTCTCTTTTTGATGGCAGTTTTGGTTTTTTGATGTTTTTCATTTTTAAAGACATGGAAAAATATTTATTTCATAATTTTATTCTTGATATCAAGTTAGGCATATCAGAATATAAAAATGTGTGTGTGAGAGATATATATATCTCGCTTCTAAAGACTCAGTTGTCAGTGTTTACCAGGAATTTTGATCATCCATCCTAATGAAGAGTTTGTTACACTTTTTTAAGAGAAAGTTATTTTTTTTTAAAAGCCCTCTTTTTAAAAAATCTCATTTGTATGATTGTAGAGTAATTGTATATTTTAAATGCACTACTTCCACATGCATTAAAACTTTTACTGGAAGCTATTATTTCAAAGATTAGCCTAATTACCTAAAATACCTTTGACCTAACAACAGAAGATCATCTGTTCTCACTTATTTTTTTTAAATTTTTAATTGTTATGGGTACATAATAGTTGTATTTCTTTATAGGGTACATGTGATGTTTTGATACAGGCATACAAATTGAATTAATCAAATCAGGGTAATCGGGATATCCATCACCTCAAGCATTTGACATTTCTTTGTGTTAGGAAAATTCCAATTCCACTCTTTTAATTATTTTAAAGTATATTCTAACTTATTGTTGATTATACTATCTAACTATATTTTGCACCCATTAACCATCCCCACTTTACCAACCCCCTCCCCACTACCCTTCCTTGGTTCGGGTTACCATCATTCTACTCTGTATCCATGAGATCAATTATTTTTAATATTTAGCTCCCACATACAAGTGAGAGGATGTGAGATTTATCTTTCTGTGCTTGGCTTATTTCACTTATAATGTTCTCCAGTTCCATCAGTTGTTTCAAATGGCAGGATTTTTTCTTTTTTGTGGCTACATAATATTCCATTGTGTATATGTACCACAATTTCTTTATCCATTCATTTTTTGGTGGACACTTAGATTGATTCCATATCTTGGCTATTGTGAATAGTGCTGCAATAAACATAGGAGTGCAGATATCTTTTTGATGTCCTGAATTCCCCTCCTTTGGATGGATATATACCAGTAGTGGGATTGCTGGGTCATATGGTGTTTCTATTTTCAGTTTTTTTAGGAACTTCCATACTGTTTTCCATAGTGGTTGCAAAATTTACATTCCCACCCACAGTATACGAGGGTTCTCCACATCCTTGCCAGCATTTGTTATTGCCTGTCTGTTTGATAAAAGCCATTTTAACTGGAGTGAGATGGTATCTCATTGTAGTTTTGATTTGTATCTCTCTGTTGACTTATGATGTTGAGCATTTTTTTATATACCTGTTGGCCACTAGTATGGCTTCTTTTGAGTAATGTCTGTTCAGATCCTTTGCCCATTTTTTAAATCAAATTATTTGATTTTTTTTCCTATCGAGTTGTTGGAGCTCCTTATATATTCTAGTTATTAATCCCTCATCAGACAGGTAGTTTGCAGATATTTTCTCCCATTCTATGGGTTGTCTCTTCACTTTGTTGACTGTTTCATTTGCTGTGCAGAAGCTTTTTAGCTTGATGTGATGCCATTTGTCCAATTTTTCTTTGGGTGCCTGTGCTTTGGGGGATGTCTTACTTATTTTTTTTTAATTAACTCAAAATTTAAATGTTATTTTTATCAGTTTCTATTTCTCTTAAATTAACACGAAGTACAAGATGAAAAGTATTTTTAAAAATACCCTAGAGCAGTGGTTTGCAACCATTTTGGCACCAGGTACCGGTTTCATGGAAGAAAATTTTTCCACAGATGGGGAGGTTCAGGGGGAGGATGGGGAGGAGGAGCTCAGGCAGTGATGGGAGCAATGGGGAGTGGCTGTAAATACAGATGAAGCTTCGCTGGCTCACCTGCCGCTTACCTCCTGCTGTGCCCACGGTTTCGGGGCGGGGGCCTGTTTCCTAAGTTTCATGGAAGACAATTTTTCTACTGAGGGAGGTGGGGCATGGTGGGGAGCAGCAGAGCTCTGTGGCTGGTCCCTAACAGGCCACAGACAGGTATCAGTCCCCGGCACAGGGGTTGGGCACTGCAGCCCTAGAGGATGTCATTTATTTTTTCATTCATTTGTGCATTTTACATTCATCCATTCTTTAAACATTTAGAAAATGTCTACTCTGCATCAGTCACTGTATTTGCCAATATGTAATTGAGTAGACAAATTAGAAGGAATGAATGGAATAATATGAAGCTAAGATGTACGTGGTCAACATAGCAAATAGTGATGTCTTTGTAAGGAAGTTGGCATTTGAGGTCATTCTTAAAAGATAAAAAATGTGTAGGCCAAGTAATTAGTGGATGGGCATTCTAGTAACTTTTACTAACAAGAAGAAGGCATATGTTAAAAGCTGTAACATATTTGTCAAGAGCTGAGATGATGACAGCTGAGCTGCCAGATGTTGAAGTAGTTGATTAAGACAACAAGCCAAAATAAAAGTAGCAGTCAAATCATTAATCACTTAGTGTGATAGTACAAGCAAAAGGCTAGATAGAAGAAAGCATTAGCTCCCTGAAGGTGCTGTTTTTCCCCATGTAACAGTGCGGGGTGAAGATCAGGAGAATCAGTACTGCATGGAGAATTCTCCCTGCCTAGGGAGCTATGAACAGAAGCTTCCTACCATTTTATTGACAAAAGGGCTAAGGGCCAATGTCAGGGGAGTGGGAGGGAAGAGGTAGAGATGGAAAAGTAATGACTACTGAGTCAGAGTGGAGGCCAAGTATCTTCAAGGTCTCCTGATAAGGAGAATTCCACATGGAGGCACCTGGGCTACCAATGCAGTTATGCAGAAGAACATGGCTGGTCAGGGGTCCTGAGATCTTGGGTGCAGCTCTCTTCAAAGCCTGCAATGCACTGGCTATGTACCAAATCTGGTGTGGGGAGGGCAGCTTCCCCCCATAAGAACTGCCAGGTAAAGCCTTGGTAATTGTTTGTGGGTGGGCCTAAAATATTATACATGGTTTTTTGGGTAGAAGCTGACCTTTTCAGTATTTAGGAAATATTATTTATTCAGAATGATTTGGCCACATAGCATCAGGTGGTTATAATGGAAGATGAAGTTAGAAAGCCAGTTTTATGAAAGGTCGTGGAAAGTTTGGCATGTCATGGAATTTGTCCTTAATTGTACAGAGACTTTTGAAGGGTTTTTTCCTTTAATCTTAGAAAGACATTGTAGTCTCTCTTCAAAGCCTGCAATGCACTGACTATGTACCAAATCTGGTCATCATGCATATATATTGTAAGGTGTCAGTGAGTGAGTGAACCAATCATGTTTTCAATTTAGGAAGTGTAATCTGGCACAAGATATTATTAGAGATATAAAGGAACATTTCATAATGATTAAAAAATGCTATTTACCATGAAGATACAGCAGTACTCATTTTTTATACTATTAGTAATATGGCCTCAAAAATGTAAGACAAAGATGGACAAGAGAAAAATAGAATCTAATTCACAGTGGGAAATATTAATACTACTTTTGCAGGAACTGATGGAACAACAAAGGATTAGTAAGGATATCAAAAATTTGACAAATCCATAAGTATAAACGTAGATTCAAAACATTAGCAAAATTATTAGTGCATACAAAAAGGATACTGCATTATAATAAAATTTGTTTTTTCCAGAATTATGAGTTTTTTTAACATTTTGGAAAATGAATCAATATAATTCTCTACATTAAGGGAATAAAAGAGACAATTCACATGATTAGCTCAATAGATGGAAAAATTGATATTATTGAACAATTAATGTGATAAAAACTTTAGCAAACTAGGCAGAGAAGAGATTCATTCATCAATCTGAAAGGGGATAGATACATACATACATAGGGAAATGCATCAATTTTATATAACTATCATCACATTTAATAAAATGTTTAAAAAAGTAAAAAGCTTTTCAGATTGAGAATCAGTTAAGAATGCCCACAATAACCATTTTTATTTGTTAGAAGTCATAGCCAATAGAATAAAAAATAGAAAGATAAGGTGAGTGATAGAAAATTAAAACAATAGTACTATTATTTACGTTATTTATGAAAACAGAAAATTAAACAAACTTAATCAAAATATTAAAATCCATAAGTTAGCCAGATTGGTGGATACAGGTCAATATACAAAAACCTACTGTATTTCTATAAACTGGTAGCAACTAATTAGAAATTAAACTAAAAGAGAAAGTAATTTAGAATAGCATAAAATTTTAAAATATAAAATCTGGAAATAAATATAATGAAAGATATACAGAAACTCTCCAAATAAATTTTAAACATCATTGAAGACATTAGTAAAGATATAAAATGGAAGGATATATTATATTTATAAAATAGTTACCTTAATGATTTAAAGGCATCAATACTTCCCAAAACATTCCATGAAATCCCAGTAACAATCTCATAAGTTTTGTGGTGGCAATTGACATGTTAATTTTAAAAGTTATCTAGAAATACAAAGGATCATGGATGCTATGAATATACATAAGGAAGGTAGAGCAAGGTGGGAAAAATTCTTCATTAGACATCAAGATTTATATTAAAGCTATACTAGTTAGGGGAAGAAGGTAAAAAATGCATCAGGTGTAGAACACAGAAATAGCATCTAGCACAGGCTTATGACCCATATGGCATGGTAGACAGTGGAAAGTGTGTGCTTGGTCAATTGGATAGATATATAATCAAATAAATAAATAGTAATACTAATTAAATATAAATAAACTTAATCTGTATCATATGTCCTATGCAGAAAATAATTCCAGGCAACTTCTGGAAGTAGAAAAACAATAAAACTTATGGAAGAAAACCCAGAAGAGAATATCTTAATAACCTTGAAATAATGATTTATTTAAAATGATTAATTACTAAAGGATTAACAAATTACTCAACTGGACTACATTAAAAATTTTAAAAGTTGTTCATTAAATGACATTATAAAATAGAAAAGAGAAACTATGGAGTCTATATATGAGAGAAAAGAAAATATGGGAAAAATTATCTAAGACAAGAAGTTCATATTTTAATATATAAAGAACTCCTATAATTCAATAAGAAATGGCAGGGAAGCCAAAAGAAAATGAACAGGAGATTTAGACAGGCATTGCCAAGAAGGATATCCAAATAGCCAATATACTTATTAAAAGTGTATATCAGGAGATATCTAGCAGTTCCAAGTAGTAAGAATAGGAGTGAAAACGAGAAAGAAATGACATGTCTTTGCAAAGGGGTATGTTAACTAAAACCGTGTGATAGTTTATGAATGTAGCAATAAAGAAAACATTGTAGAATACAATATAAGATCATAAAAAGATTGTAACAATGTGTGTTTGCATGTGTGGGAGAGAGAGATTGAGAAAAAGAGAGGGAGAGAGAGACAAGACAATCTGAATAACAGTACACACATTACTCGTTTGATACTCAAACACAAACGAGAGAAGACTAAAATAATACGAAGGAGAACATAACAGCTATTTTCTTCTGGCTGGCAAAATCATAAAAATGTATTATTTTCATCTTTTTGCATATGTGCTTTCAAAGTTATAAGATGAGAATATTTGGTATGATTTATTAAGCTACTTTCTACACCAAAATATAAACAACAATCCTACAGGCGAATATAATTTCCTAATACTCCTCTTTTCAAAGGAAGGCCAATACTAGTCTTTTTGTCCTACCCCAACAGTCCCTTCTGCCAAATTACACCCATATATAAACACACACACACACACAAACACACACACACACACACACACACACACGGGAACAGTAAATTATCTGATTGGCCCTTCCACAGAAGAAATTACAAATGTGTTGCCCAGCCCTTTAGCTTTCTCTCCCTCTTTTGGTATCTCCTGCCTTCCCAGCGTGAGTCTGGTTTGGCCTTAGACATGAAATGAGCTTAATGGAGCAGACCCTGTCCCTGTACTATGCAAAGGCCTGTAAATTTTTAGCTTTACCAATGTGTGTGCAAAGAAAATATGCTTATTAATGGGTGAAATTTTAATAAGCCATCACTGCTACCACAGATCTTAGCAAATTGTTTCATTACTAATTTTATCAATAATAAAGTGCCTAGTCCCATCTTGATCTTTCTGTCTCCTCTATCTTTTAGACGGATCTCAACTTGGACAGTGAATATAATGTTATTTGTTGGATTGCCTACAACACCAAAAGGAAAAAAAAAATAATATGTGGCATAATGCCTGTCCTTTGAGCCTAATATTTCCTTTAAGAAATTAATCTTTTTGGGACTATTTTATATTCTATTGTTATTGAATATTGCATTACATAATATAAACTTTTTCAACTCCATTGCCTCAGTTATCCACTGTTAACCTGAAGATAACATAGTAAAATATTTCTATGACCAGGGTTGGTTTTAGAAGTAGCAGAATAACAATTGCCATTGTTTAGGCAAAAACTAAAATTGTAGAAGACAGAGGGATGGAGATGAATTATAATGCAAGGGATGGAAAATTGCAAAGAATACTTCCAAAATGTAATCCTCTCTGATAATAATGTCCAAAATAATTTCTCTGCATTAATACATGGCTCATTTACTTTAAATTAATGAGATTTGAAGATTAGTATTTCAAAGAATAAGCTCTAGAGTTAAATTCTCTGGATTCAAATCCCAGATCTTCTGCTCACTGGATCTGTTGTTCCAGGTACTGAATCATTTTATGGCTGAGCTTTATAATCTGTGGAGGAAGCTAATGACTGAATCTACATCACAGAATTGTGTGGAAGAAATGAGAAAATATATATAAAATATTTTGTATAGAATCTGTGTGATGACTCCATAAATGTTAGATCTAGATTACTATTTATATTATTATTACCACACTAAAATGGAACATTTTTCTTTGGTATTTTAAAAGCAAAATTACTTAATATTCTACTTAAGCTAACTATAAACCTCACTTTTTAATTAAAAGCCTTCTTTAGTTTGCTTTTCAGAAATTTCTGTTGTGTGTGCAGCCAAAAAATTCCCAAGAGGCACTGAAATACACACACACACAAAAAAATCACTTGGATTTATCATTTTGATCTTGCACAAATCCACACTATCTTCTTCTTGTTTAGTAGACTGAAAATTTGTGGTAGAGATGAGTTAATGCACTAGTAGTCCAACACTATTAAAGTTAAAATAAAGCTTAAAATAAAATGACTTTTTTTTAACAGCTTTGCCACTAACAGGCCCAATACTCCTGCTTGATAGTCAAGCTATCAGATGACTGCCAAGAGAGTCACAATAAATGTATTAAAATCTCTGCAGAATCTCTTTCTTTTTGTCATTATTTCCATGGTCTATAAGTCAATAAGAATATGCCAAGTGCCTTTAGAGAATTTTAACTTTGTGCTTTGAAGGGTGGGTTCAAGTGATGTTTCATACTCTTTAATATATACTCAGAAAAAAGTCCCTAACACCTTCAGTAGCTTTAGGACAGTGTCTAATTCCAAACACTGCATATTAAATCATTCATACTAAAGAAGAACATATTTCCTAAATAGTGTTGTCACTTCCCAGCTGCTTTAAAAGAAGTCTGTTCATTCCTTTTTTCTCTTTCTTTCTATCTCTCTCTCCTCTCTCCCACCCCTCTTTCCTCTTTCTCTCTCTGCCTCAGTGATAGGCCTCTGTCTGCAATTTGTGTCATCATTACATTTTGGTTATAAATCATTTATTTTAAATGTGACAACAAAATTTTCAAGTGAGAGGTATATTTTAAGATATTCAATTCCAAATAATCAAGATTAATTCACATTGTATGCCTGTATTAAAACATCACATGTACCCTATAAAGATATACAACTATTATGTACCCATAATAATTAAAAATTAAAAATTAAAAAAATAAACATGATTGAATTGTGGTTATATCTGAGAGGTGCATTCTGAGGTTTTATTCTTTAGGTTTTCCTATTTTCAAAATCATCTTCAAAGAACAGATATTCAATAAGAAAACAGAAATAATAAAGCTATTAAAACAAAATATCATATATGAAAGCACTTGGTAAATTGTACATTTTTATGTAAAGGTACGGAAGTATTTTGATTTTTCTTGTATGTGCCATCAGGGAATATCCAAATTACATATTTCAAATCACATTTCATTTCTGGGAATAAGAATATTTTCTGCTTACACAAAGCACCTTAAATTGCATCTTCGAACATTGTCCTATTAATCTTCACTATGTTTCCTTGAAATTATTACTATTATTAATTTGTTAATTTTATGATCAAGAAAAATAAAGGTAGATTTATTGATTATCTAAGGTCATGCTGTAGGTCTGCAGATAAAGTCAGATGCTCACACTCAATATTTGCTTTACATTTTATTGCCTCCTAAATACTGCTTAGAGAGGAAATGTGACAAGGAAAGTTTTTACAATCCTGATACAATTCTCATACAGTCATCCACATGTGCCAAATAAATATATACATCTCCAGATCTTTAAGAATAACTAAATGAGGGGAAAATTTAAGCCAGCTGATAATACTGATTTCATTCTCTTAAATGCAGCCAGAGAGATTAGCTTTTCAAAGTATAGTAAAGAAAAAATAGAAAAGTAAATCCAACATACATACTACAAGATTACAAATAAGTATTACATGAAGCAGTGAGGGTTGATGTATGGCAAATGATAAAGTATATTAAAACTGTTTGCATATAGCCCTTTCTCTAACCTAGCTTCTTGGAATGACTTAAATGAATGAGGAGACTCTTCAGCCATTGAGTTAAAACTTAAGACATTATTATTATTATACTTACAGAAAAACTAGCATGAAATATGAAACTATGTGAAAGGAACTTATAGCTTTTTGTGCAAGATGAACAAAATTAATAGGCAGATGTTATTGTATAATCTTTGAAAATCATAACTTTATCAAGATTGTGCAAATCAATATTTATTCCTTTAACTTAGGGAAACACTGCCTACAAACTGCTATAATTGCCCTTCCTTCTTCAAGGTCTACAGAAAGATGGGTTTTGAATTCTGGATAATGCATCCACCCTAAAAGGCATTCACTTACTTTTGATTTATAGGCAAAACATATTTATTCTTTTTCACATGGATAATGTCTGTTACTATAAACTTCTCTTCTCTGCTGACCTGAAGCAGATAAATTGCAATAGGAATTGTAGAAGAAACGTATTATAAGGAAAAATAGGCAATATTTAATTAAATAACAGCTCCCTAAATGACACACCTGCAATAGAAAATATTTACATCCATCTCGCCTTGATTTGATCCACACAGAAGAGCGTCCTTCAAAGGAAAAATCACTTCCCTGGTTTCGGTCTTGATCTCATTCTCTTCCTTCTTTTCATGGATCTTCCTTCTTCGGTTATTCTTTACCTTTTCTCATAGCTAAAGCCTTTTGCTCTTTACTGGCTCATATAAATACTTTTAAAATAAAACAACTAGAAAACAAAAATCGAAATTAAAAATATGCAAAGAAAAGCATAATTTTGCAAATGTTTTCTTATAAAAATTATAACTCAATATATGTAAGAACTTTTTGAAAATTTACATTTGAAAAAAGATAGAAATGTGAAAATATATATACACATATATATAAACACTTTAGCTATTTATTTGACTACCACCCTAAATCTCTTCTTCTATTTCCCTTTGGTAGTCACTAATAAGTAGTCATTGTCTCTATGTTTCCCTCCAATCCATTTTATAATTTTATGTAGTTACATCTACCCCTAGATAAGATTTATTTTTATTTTTATTTTAATCATAAATTATATCATTGCTAAAATATTCAAAAATAATCTTGTTTTCATAAACAATTGGTTTGAGCATCTATTTTATTGATCCTTATAAATTAATTAACTCTATTTCATTGCTATACACATGAACTAAATTATTTAGAGCCATTCATTATTTCTAGCCATTCTTATTGGTGTCTTCACCCAACACTAAGAATAAATGTATTTCTTGGAGACTAATAGGGGATGAGGTTTAAAAAGAATTTTGGAGATAACCTGTTGGTTTTCTGAGTCCATATAATGAAGGGGGTGCCTGTCCCTCACCTCAGGTCTAATGAAAGGGGCTCAAGGGGTCCATGAGGGAAGCTCCATATACATTTCTTATAGTTGAGAGATCGATGGAGTAGTGTCACATTTCTGCTTGACAGTTCTACAGGTCTAGAGATGGGCTGATTAGCTACTGATGGACAAGCCAAAGTAGGACTTTATGTTTCAGTGGGATTTGTTTTATTAGGGCAAAGAATGAATACATAGTATTAGTGTTTTACATAGACTGGTAGGAAGCTATAAGAGGAGAGGGTGCAAGAGGTCATTGTAGATCTTTCTGTAAAATGTACTTTGCAAGGAAAATAGACTCAGCAGAGTAAAGCTGGGGAAGTCAGCAAGCCTCTTGATGCAGCCAGTCAGAGAGGGAGAGAGCCTGACCTGCTGGAAGGCCCTGCTGTGAGACATGCTCAGTGATGGGAGAGTTGCTCTGAAGAACCGCAAAAGCACTCCTGAATAGGAGTCTGCTTTTAACACGTTCCAAGCCAGAACAAGATTTTGTTAACTTACAATGTATTACTAGCCAATGAAGACTTCTTATGTCTTCTAATTTCCCTCTTTTCATTCCATCCCTAGAGTTCCATTCTTGGAGGATAAGGAACTAAGAAACTATGAAGATGAGAAACCACGAGAAAAAGAAATAGAGAAGGAATAATCTGACTGCACTCTTGTTCTCAGAGTAGAAGCTTCCCACTCACTACAGGGTGGAACTCAGGTTTAGAAAAAAAATGCAACTACAGTTTTTTGATAATTATATGAGATTGGGCTTTTTGTTGTTTCTATTTTTTTAATTTAGATTTTTTTGTGACTTAAAATAATCAGAAAAGAATGATGAGTCTTGTCCAAGTTTTTAAAGTAAATATCTGACTCCATCAAACAAAGACAAAGACACACCAGGAGATGAATATAAAATTGCATTACTACTTCATCTAATGATTCATGTTTGTTCATAGTACTGATTTTCTACTGTTTAAACATACAAAATGCTGGTCATGCATTATACAACTTCATAGGTACACATGTGAGTGCTTCTCTATAATAGATATTTAAAAGTAGAATTCCTATCTCTAGGCTTTAGAGTATATGCCTTTCAAATTGAACTAGATATTATCAAATTCTACTCCACAGGGGTTAGAACAATTTACTCCTAGAGCAATGAATAAATGTTCATTTCTTCCATAACCTTTGTAGGAGCTCATTTGTTTTATGACTTAAACTGGGTTTTTAAATTATATTTAGAGTTTTAATTATTCTGTAGTTGCACATAACATTATTTCCCTTCACTATTTTTATTTATATCTTATATTTTCTTAAACAATATGGTCATGTGCAAAAATCATAAAATTATTTGATTTTAATTGTTTTAAAGTTTTTTCTTATTTATCTTAAATCTTTAATCTGCTTGCAATTAATTTTTGTTCATCAGGAAGCATATGAATATAAGTATAATGAGTCAGTTGCTCAATAACATTTTGATTAGATTATATTTTTCTCCTGGTTAATGCCCTCTGGTTGATTATAAAACAGTTTGTATGATATAATTCCACTTTTGCAAAAAGTTCCAAACTCTATATACACATATATATTTTGCATTAATATCTGTGATCATGTTTGTATCTATATCCACTTAAAGTCACATATACATTTATATATGCATTAATAAAGTGCAGATAGCAATTATTTTCCTGACTAATTTTTCTGACATTTTACATATAACTATAAAATATTTTTTAAAGTGATTATATAAAAGCATATTTAAATAATCATTATTAAAATAATGGTTATCTTTGAATATTTATTTAAATGAGAAATATATAACACAAAAATAGTGGCATATGTCATATCAAAGTAGACGTATTATTTTATTTAGACTATTGGTTAAAGTATAAATTTTCTTTCTGTTAAGCTGTAAAGGATATGAATCAAGATTCTTTTTTAAGGTTTATGCTCTTTTATCATTAGTTTCAGTTCTAGAAGCCTACCTTAATAAATAATCAAAACTATCAGCACTCATGCATCATACTGCTCATTGCAACTGTTTATAAAATAACAATTATAAATAATCTTAATTGAAAACGACATTATATAATAAATAAAGATGGTAAGAGTGATGAATTAATCCATAGAATTAAGTTTCAAGTATATTACCACATGGGAATGTCTAACTATGTGAGAAATATTTGAGAAAGTGATACACAAATTAATTAAATAAAAATAGCAAACCATAGAGTAATATGTACAATATGATATTTTAAGTAAAAATAGCTGAATAATATTCACTTATTTTCACATGCTTGTGTTGGTTTATAAAAACATAGAGATAGATGTGAAAAAGTAATAGTAAATGTTAATTTTTTTGTGTGTGAAGCATCACATTAAAGCTCCAGGTGAAGGGGAAATGATTAATGGAAATACATGTAATTTCCAGAGGAAAAGCCTAGAAGTAAATGCAATATTTAAAAGTGGTCATTTTAATGTCAGAGAGATGGATAATTTACTCCTTTATACATTTTCCATAATTTAAGTATTTTTGTACTCTTAGTACATATTTATTTTATAAACAGAATTCAGTTTATTTTCTTTTTTGCTTTTAATTGTTTTAAAGTTTTTTCTTACTTATTTTAAATCTTTAATCTGATTGCAATTATTTTTTGTTCATCAAGAAGCATATAAATATAAGTATAAAGAGTAAGTTGCCCAATACCATTTTTGACTAGATTATATTTTTCTCCTGGTTAAAACCTTCTAGTTGATTATAAAAAAGTTTGTAGGATATAATTCTACTTTTGCAAAAAGTGTCAAACTCTATATACACATATATATTTTGCATTAATATCTGTGATCACTTTATATCTATATCCACTTAAAGTGGACAAAGGATGTTGTTCAGATATTTAACAGCTGATAATTGAGCATACTACTAATATTTGTTGAAAAGAAAGTGGTTACCAAATGGGTAATGTTCAGAGACAATCAATATCAAAGTTTGAAATAAGTGTTTAGGGATAAAAAAGAAATGCAATTATGAATACTACAAACTGTAACACATAGTTTGCTCTTTTCAAGAGCAAAAAGATCTACAGAGATATAGCATAAAACAGACATTTTTTGCTCTGTCTAAAAAACCAGTATCCAAATTTATAACAATAAGCAAGTGTCACTCATGCTGCTACCAGTATCAAAGTTGACAGACAAGCCCCAGAGCAGGTGGATTGCTCTGTATTCATCTACAATGAATACAAAATAACTTCTAAAAGCTTTCTGGAGATCTGTAGGATGCTGGTGATAGCTCACAGCAATATGACATTGATGATGAAGCTTGGGCAAGATAAAAGCTCAAAAAAAAAAAAAAGACAAGGCATTGTTTTTTGTGGCCTTTGGTTTGGCAACATTTAACTATAAATGCAACAGCTGGCCACTGAAAAGACGGTATCAGGACCGGTTGAAGGGTGCTGAGTTGTGATGCTATTGGCAGGCCGCCTATGTATTTGAGATGAAATAAGCCCAGCAACTGGACGCGTTAGCAGCTGGCCAGACAAAGGATATTGTTCAGATATTTAACAGCTGATAATTGAGCAGTCTAGTAATATTTGTTGAAAAGAAAGTGGTTATCAAATGGGTAATGTTCGGAGACAAACAATATTCAAAGTTTGAGAAAAAGATTTATGGGAAGAGAAGTCAAGAAGCTGTTGTCATTATTGCAACTCTTTCAGGGAGACTTTCAGAAAGTTTAGGCTAGAGATTCACAGTATAAAATGAAAAGAATCGTGCTTAAACTCCTACACTGAACAGCCATTTTATACTCTTTGGCTTTTTCTTCACTGCAAATCAATCCTCTCGCCCTAATATAATCCATTTTTTACTTATTGCCACCTCACTATTTTTCCCACCGTCATGATATTGTATAAATACCTCTTTAAATTTGTTTTCTATTATTTCATAGTGCAAGATTGTGTCTACCTTTCATTGACTAATATATTTAGCTGTTTAATAAGTCCATTTACTCAAAAACATATAAAATACTTGAAAGGACATTCATTAAGAATAAAACAAAATAAGTAAGGAAAAAATGTTATACATTTAATTGACAGTAAAGATGAAGTCATCTTGATTTATGGAGATACACTTAAGCACAGTAGAAAGATACAGCAATTTAAAATATCTCTCTGAAATTTTGACTATCAAAACTTAAACCATACCATATAATTATAATTTTTACATTATTTAGAAACATTTGTTGTGATGAAATGTATATTTATTTTAAAATTAAGAATCCTTATGATATAGATTTAGTGGTATATAAGCCCAAGGTTAAGTAAAAATGGTAACATTTAATTTGGATCCTCATGCAGATATTTCTAATTTGTTTTTATATAACTAGCTTTTCAGACATTTCCTAATTGAAAAATCACTTTTGACTCAAACTCAGTACCTCAGAGTTGTAGTCTAGCATTCATCAAGGTATATCCCTTTTAAAAAATGTTCTATGAAATCATAATTTTTTAAAGAAACTGGTAAAATTTGATTAAGCAATTTCCACTAATTTAGCTTGAAGAGAATTCTGACTTCTTCTCTGAACTGAGTACTTAATGGGTTTCCCAGGACATGTTGCCAAGTGAAATACATAATACAAAGTTAAGGTGCAAATAAAGGTATTATCTTATCTCACATTATCAGTTCCAAGCACCATATTGAAAACAAGGGTCAGAAAGTGAGAGAAGAATTATCTATTACTTTAAAAGGACATATGTACATAATAACAAATATAAAGACGTTGACCAAAAAGAGTTCAAATCCATGAAATGGTGATTTGAGCTCTTTAGGGTTTAATGAGCACTGGAAAGAGTTTATAAGCTCTGTACAAGTGAGGTCATGTTTCATGGAAATATTCATTCTGGCCCACAAAAGAAGAAAAAAAAAACTCTTCTTGCTTGCCATTAAAAAACCCATAATCCTTAAAATACCTTAATATTTGAAAACCTGAAGTTCCTGAAAGATAATGCTCCCATTTTTTATATTCTCTTTTTTTATATGACTTAGAATAGTTAAACTTCCAAACACTTTTAGGACAAAAACCTTGGTAATTGTCTTCATTTCACAGAAATCCAGTAACTGTATTTAAAAAACACAATAGGAGTGAATGTCTGTGTGTGTGTGTGTGTGTGTGTGTGAACTTAGCTATATGTATCTACAGATACGGGTATATATGCATTCACCAATCTACCTTTCTACCTTCAGAATTGTGATTGGTTAGGCATCCAGTATTCTTAAAATATCCAAACATAATTTATTGTTTTGTTTGATTTTTTAAATATCTTCTTTATGTTAGTAGAAATAGTAACTATGAACAGCAAAATTGTTTATGAATTTCTTTTTGATTATCTCTTTCCCTTATTTTTCTTGGATGTCCTCAAAACACAAACTAGTATAAACAATTTACAGTTGTCATTGATTACTTGCTCTTGGCTTTTAGATGAGCCATATTATGACCGTGTAATTGGTGTTCCCATTGCTCCAAGTATAACTCCTGTGTTTAACACACAATTCTATTTCTGGTTAACTTGGAAAAAGTAAACATCAAACATACTGCTTCTTTAAATACATGTTAAGAAAGAAAATAAATAATGTAGTACACATTTCCTCACAGTTTATGAGTATATATTTTATTATTTTGTCTTCAAAAAGAAAATTGGAAAAGAATACAGGGAGATATTAATTCTCTCATCCATGGAAATATGTGCTTGAGTGAACACTCAAGCTCAAATGTTCTTTCTAATAACTGGGAGGAAATTTTAATAATGAGCTCATATTTTCTGGATATTGCTAATTATAAAACAGAAAATATTTTGTTACATATAACTAATCAAAACCATTTTTCAATAAAATTTTACAGTACAATAGGAACTGATGAAATCACCAATTCCTTCTATTAAGATGTGAAAATTGAGATCTGGAGAGGTATAAGTTACTTGCTAGATTTCTAGCTATAGTTAGAGTCAGAGGACAATTATTGTGATCTCTTAACTGTTAGCACTGGGCTCTTTTAAATACTCTGTATCATTTCCTACCTGTTATACTAAGTATATATGTGATATCATATACAACACATTAAGAATAGGCTGTAAAATTCAGCCCCCAAATTTGAGTTTCCATTATTTCCTATGCTTTCCATATCTAAAGGTGAATATGATGAGCAAAATTCAGCAAAATAAAAGTCCAAAAAGAGATCTTTAATATGTATTCCTCAATCCAATTGACCTATAACTCTTATAAATTTTCAGTCCAAGCATCAGAGACTTGAATCATGTAATCACTTTTAACTGCTCCCTACTCTGCCATTCTAAGCCATCCATCTGTATTTCTGCTTTGGAGTAAAGTAGAGAAAATTAATGTGACTGTGAATCAAAATGATAGGTATAAAATAGTACAATCTTTGTGGCTTTTGTACTGACTTTTTGAGTTGAA
This sequence comes from Daubentonia madagascariensis, assembly GCA_023783475.1. Classification (NCBI taxonomy): domain Eukaryota; kingdom Metazoa; phylum Chordata; class Mammalia; order Primates; family Daubentoniidae; genus Daubentonia; species Daubentonia madagascariensis. The sequence continues at coordinate 40,662,010 of JAKFHU010002080.1, read as the reverse complement.
AGAAGAAAAATACAATAATTAAGTTTTATTTCTTGTCTTACTCCCATTTACACTTCAAAAATTATCTTTGACATTAAAAAAAGATACGGAAATCTCTAGATATCTTGTAATAAAGAGAAAATAGTTCCTTAAATCTACATGGTAAACCCTAGATACATCTAATCAGAGATTAAAATAAAACAAAGTAGACCACCTTTTTATTGCAAGTATGTCAGTGTTATTATATCCATAAATTGTGATAATGACTTTTTTAAGTTGAAAAGAGACCACTGTGGTTTGTATTGTATAACTTCTTTAAAACTGTAATCCAGTGCTCAAGCTTTGGGAAACTATGACATAGTTTGACTATTAACCATTTAATATAAAAGAAAATGTATTCTTTACCTCTATCATTCAAAAGACATTAAAGGTGAAGAAATATATAATCTACAACATCTCTTCTTATAGCCCCTATAGGATTAAACCCAATTTTGTCACCATCTCCAATATAGAGCTTATGTCCATCCCAAATGGGAACTTCTTCAGTTCCCAATCCATAGTACTTTTCCCCTCTTTTTCCCCTAACACGCCCCTCCTTAGCTCCTTAATATGTAGATTAAATATAAGTCTTTCCATCCTCTTCCTGTCATTCATTGTAGGAAAAGGTTGTTACTGTAAAAAGCAAAAAAAAAAAAAAAAAAAAAAAATTGTAACCATTGGCTTGGAAACCAAGGAACTAATAGTGGGAACACTGTTTTGCATTCTTGACACATGGCAATCAATGTTATACAGTGGTTAAAAAAAGAAATAGCAAAAGTATTACTTGAAATACAGTACTTGGGAGGCAAAATAAATTTGTAGGATGAGGGGAAGAAGATACAAACCAATGTTATTCTTTCATGTCAGTTTGTATTGACTTCTCCTTGACAAGAAAGAGAAGAACTCAGAAAGAATTGGTGTTTGCAAGTAAGATTGCAAGGTCTCCAGAAATTCATAGCCTTGCAATAGTGGAAAAGCTAACCAATTTCAGACTCCAAATAATAAGAGAAGAAATGAGAAGTGTTTTGGGAGGGGATTGGATTTAAAGGTGTTGCATCACGTATATTATTAAAACCCAAGGTGAATAGAAATGTTTCAGATAAAAACCAATTATAGATCTAGCAACAACCACATCCTTTAAATTAGACAAAAATGACACGGGGAGAACCAACTAGGAGTGTATTGACTCTCCCACCAAAGTTAGATAAGATCAAGGTATATGCAAATACAATTAAGTAAAATGGAACCAAGACAGAGATACAAAAGCAAAGGAATATACTGCTTCTGGAAATTATGTCTCATAATTTGGATGAATTATGAGCTTGTTTATTTGCACATGGATTTGACCAGGTATTTATGAAAGATGTACTGCTAAATGATTCATTGACCTGGGAAAATAACGAAAAAAGTTACTATTTAGGACTTAAAATTACCTTTGGGTCCCTAGGAGCCTAAGAAGTGGGAGCGAGCTGAAAATACTACTTATCTCCCCCAGGCTCTGATGGCCTCTTCAGGTACAGTCAAGGGTGATATAGGAAAGTTAGCAATTCTCAGAGTACAGAGCCATGGGACACAGAGAGGTATTCTCAGGAAGAGACATTTGTAAAAGGTTTTTATTACAAGAAACTGCAAGCATACATGTCTGAGAAAAAAAAAAACAGCTGAAATTTTTATTTCAAGTCCACAGTGTGAGATTCTTCTATACTGGTTTTAACAGTATTATTGACGTATTTCAACTAGGCGAAATTGATATAGGAATTGGTTTAATTTTTCTCCAATCACTGTCTTCAAATATGCACTCAATCAAATCTACTTTTAAGATCTATGATGGCAGGCATTTTGTTTGTTTTGTTCATGGCTATATTCTCAGCAACTTGAGCCATGTCTCCTATTTGGTATGTGCTCAATAAATATTCACTAAGTAAATTAATAAGTGCTCTTTCAAATCTTATTTTGTTGTCCCATCCCCTTTAATTATATCATATGCAGATCCTATAAATATGGAGTCATTTTCTATGATTAAGCACAATTTAAAACTTTAATTTCAAACAGAATTTAAACTTCTTCTTCTCTCTTGCCCTCAGGGCTAACTTGAGCTGGGATTCTGGAGTATATAGAATAAAGGAGGTGGCACAGTCTGGATCTGAGATACCTCATTCATCCCCTTCCTCTTCGAGGTCTAGTCCTCCTTGTGTATTGGGCTGGGGAGATAGAGAGGGAAATTGGCTAAAACCTGCAAAACTACTGGAGTGTGCTGTAACATCCTTGAGTTTTCTCTGGAGGACACACTGATGCACAGCAGTTCTCTTTGTAGGCTAAGAGTTCAAATGCTGTCCTTCTCATGAGTGAATTATGAGTTTTGTAGTGTCCCCTCATGCCCTTCCTGCCTCACAGTTTTCTGAAGTGGGATAGTTTCTGAAGCTGGATGCTCCATCCCTTTCAGCTGGTTGCAGGCATCTCTCACTGTTGCAGAGTTGAGTATATATTAATATCTGTAACTATGTGCAAGATACTCTATGATAATATATTTGAAAGCATTTCATATATTTGTATGGTCAAGGTTTAAAATTATATTTCCTTAAGAGCCAAGCAAAGAGCTATAGAAATTTCCAAAATCTCAGGACCCAAGAAGTTTCATTATATATTAAATAAGCCATTGAACAAGCCCCTCTTCCTGTAATTGGCAATGCATTATAAAAATCTTTTAATTGGTCTCTGCCTATCAGATCTGCTGAAGTGAGCGTATAAGTGAAAGAGCCCTGGTTTCCACAGTCAACTCCAGCTCCCTTCCACTTGCACACCTACTCGCTGCATTTGTATGGAATTCAAGGCCCTGTGAGAAATCAAGAGCCAGTAACACACAAAACAATATTCACATGGTTCTAATCTATGTGATTGTTGTGTGAAAATCACCTCTTTTTCCCTGGAAAAAAATGAAGTGTCCCAAAATTTTGGAAAGGTAACATTCCTAAAACAAAATCAAATAATTTTATATTCACAGAATTGCCTATTTTGAGCTAATACACACCTTTTACACTAAAAATAAAGTTCTAGTAAATAAACATGGCTTATGTGCCTTGTCACTCACATATAGTTGGACACTAAAAGTAGCAGAGTTTGCCAAAAGAAAGGGTCTCTAAGGAATACTAGAAATTATAAAAAGGGAAGGCAGTGCAAAGAAAAGTGAATACAGCAGTGATAGGAGAAAGTGACTATGGTTTTCCACATGCCATCTGGGAAGGCCCTTGGTTATTGGTATTCTAAGTGTGTCAAAGAAATTACATAGCTGAAGAATATCACAGACCACAAAATGTTTGCTAATATGAATAATTAAGATCCTCAGGGCAATAAGCGGGTACAGGGGTTATGGAGCTAGAATGGCATTTACCCCTACTCAATCATAACTGAGATGAAGAACAACAAAACAATGAAGACCAGTTGGCGTGGGAAATGGGGCACTATCAAACTTCAAGGCCTAGCTTCCTCCTGAGTCTCTCTTGCAACACGTAAGGCGCAGGGAAAAGGAATATTGTAGCTGTAAAATGGATATCTACAAAACCCTCCACAAACAGGGGACAATCCCTACATTCATACTTACATTCCTTCTAATATTCTTCTGCCATTAAATGGGGCAAGAAGAATTAGAAAAATGTATCTTTAAATGGTCACAAACACAAACCTTTTATTGTGTCATTTACTATCTACTAAATAGAGTAGAATCGTTTTTCTCAGTAGCATACAAATTTTTTATAATATAACTCCTTTCATAGCCAAAGATCAGTGGAGAGAAAGGGGTGGATTAAATTGTAAAATAATAAGGTTGATAACCCAGTATATATGGCTTTTTTTCTTCAGAGAAACTTAATATGCTTTTCTGTATATAACTACATAAGCCCAGGGGTGAAAATCGAAATTTATTTGTTGAGCCTTTGAGAATAATTGAGTTTGGAAGGCAGTCCTAAAAGAAATTGGGTTACTAAGTCTGAGACAGAGGCATCTCACACAGCATTTGGCATTGCTAAGCACTTCCTTCTTTTTAAAATACATTTTTCACTTTGTTTCTTAAATATCACACTCCACTGGTTTCCCTCTTACTTCATCGGTTACTTGTTTTCAACTTGATTTTCCAAATTGTTTTCCTCTTAAGAGACCATGAACATTAAATTATTCCAGGGGCTAATTCCTCATCTATATTTATACCTTGATTGATTCTGTACAATCCTGTGAGTTTAAATATAATTGATAAACTATGACTTCATATATATATATACTTGCATTTATATATTAAGTCATATTTTAGGTACATATATGGTCTATACATATGCACATGTGTGTGTGTGTATCCAGACTAGACAACTCCTCTGAGATTCAAACTCCTATGCCTAACTGCCTATTCACTATCTCCACATGGACACCTAGTAGGTATTTCCCCCTTTCCATGACAATACTTACTTTCTTTCCCTCCCAAACCTACTACTGTCTCGGCTTTCCTCACCTCAGCAAGTGGCACCATCATTAATCCGGTTGTTCTTGTAAAAATCTAGCACGTCACCTTTTAATTCCTCTCACTCTACCTCATGCCACGTTCAATCCTACTTCCACTTCCTTTATTTTTAACAGGTGTTATCCCTACAAACCTCCTGCACTTCTAACTTCATCTCAATGTCTGTGAAGGGGAGGACCTGGACTGACACCCTTTCCATGGTTGATAAAGCTATCAAGGATCTGGGCCCAATCTACTTCTTGAATATCTTACCTAATCATCTACTACTCCCTCATATTGTGGCCATTTCTTTAAGCAAACAAAGAATAAAATGCAAGCTCTTTTCCTTTGCTTTTGCCTTTCCTACCAATGGTATGATCAGGGCTCAGCTCAAACTGAAGAAAGTTAGAGAGAAATTCCTAGTGGAAGTTGTGTCCAATCCTTGTGAGAATAGAGAGAGATGTTATGTTAAATTAAACTTTGCTTTCCAGATTTTGTGCTAGCCCTTCACTTCCTCACCAATAATTTGTATATTCTGTATTATAAGTCTGACTTGTGTCAATGAGGATTTTGAGAACTCAATACATACTATTATAATTTTTAAATTTACAATAAAAATACATTTTACAAAAACAATAATGAGGCCACTTTACTCATTTAGATTACACAATGGAGATAAAAGACAAACTGCACAAAGCAAAACTGACAATTCTTCTTGGTCCCTGTTTTGGAAAATGTGACTCTCGTCCTCTCAGTTTCTAGTTTGACTGACTATAAGATAGGGAATGAAAACTCAAAACAAACAAACATGAGCCCTTGGCAAGGTTGGCCTGGCAGTATATGAAATCAAACACTGAAGAAGCTTTTTAGGACCTATAAAATGTTAAACTTACTATAAATTTCTTATTGCACCATGAAAGCGTAAGTAAGCCTAATAAATCAAATCACTTTGGAGAGCCTCAGGTCTGACTTTTAGAATAAATAATGAAAGTGGGTTTTGAGCATAGATTTCCAAGTTTTGGCACATACAAAAAAGGCTGTAGATAAACAATAATGTCAAATGCTGTTCAGGATGCTTAGCTCTCGGAGGGTTACAGCATTCGAAGTAAATCCTCAGGTTTCCTGGTGCCCAGTGTCTCATGAGTCCAGGACACTGTATTCTTCTTCAAACAGTTCATTTGATTTGACTGCACTCAATGCATACTTTAGCTACTAGAATATTGAGTGTTTGTCCTAACTGGAGAACTCTGAATACATTCATGATTACTAGCCATCTTATGAGTGTAAATTATATTTTAGCCTAAATGCACTGAACCTGTTGCCTATATCTGTATTATCCAACAGAGTAATCATGAGCCTTATATGGATGTTTTGCATTTGAAATATGGCAGGCTTGAGTCGAGATGTGCTGAAAGTGTAAAACACATAGTGTAATTTTGAAGCTTTTGAATAAAAAATTATATCTGATAACTTGTTAACAATTTTTATATTGCTTACATGTGGAAATGATTATATTTTAATATATTTGGTTAAACCAAAGGTTATTTAAATTTATTTAACAATGTATTTTTATTTCTTTAAATGTGCCTACTAAAAAATAAAATTACATGTATGTTTTGCATTATATTTCTTTTGGATATGTCTAGTTTATGTGTCTTTTAAAAAATCATCTCATTATATGGTCAGATAGTCTAGCATACAACAGCCTTATTAATGAGTTGATGGGTGGGGTCTCTCTAGTCTAAAAATATGAAAAGAAAGGGATGCAGACATAGTAATTCCATTATTGATAATTGTGATGTTCTATTGTCTTGTGGAAAATTTTGTCAAGTAAAACAGAAGATTATTTGTAGCATTATTCCCCTTTTCTGATTTTTGAATATATTCACAGGAACACTTAACTCTAAATTATAATGAATACAGTACTGACTCTCAGTTATTAATGTTTATTTAAATATTGACTTTGTTTTGTTTTTCCCCATTTTATTTTGGACATTTGCAGAATGTACCATTGAAAGAAACTTAACACTGACCACCCATATACCCCAAAACTTAAATTCTGCCATTAACATTTTTTTCAGTCATGAAGTGTTTATTGAATGTTTACCATGTATTAGGTTTCAAGGGTACAGTAGTGAAGCATAGAGAGCTTCTCAATGCCATGGAGGACATCCTCTAGAAAAAGAAATAAATAAAAAACACATAGACGCATAACTACCTGTGATAAGTTTCAGAAGACAAAAGCACAGGATGGTATGAAAAAAGTCACAGGTGGTACTTATATTTGAGATTAGAAAGTTATTCTCTGCAGCTGAGCGCAGGTTGGTTGAGGAGGAGGAATGTTGGAGCTGGAGGAGCGTTTAAGGCAGAAGGAGCTGCCTGCACAGTGGCCTGGAGGCAACAAGAGCTGGCAGGTTTGAGGAATTGAAGACAGCCAGTGAGCCCTGAGCATCATGCGCGAGGCATAGATGACAAGCTGAGGCCACAGAGTTACAAAGGAGTGGCTCATTTAGGACCTTGGAGCCTGAGGAAACGAGACTGCATTCTATTCTAAAAAAACATGAGAAGCCATTGGAAGTGTTTTATCTTTTTACTTGCTTTTATAAATTGGATATTTTCTTCCATCATATTTCTTTTTATCACTCACTTTCTCTTTCTAAAATTTTCTTTAGTAACTTTTTTAAGGATAGGTCTCAGGGCAACAAATTCTCTTAGTTTTTCTTTATCTGATGACGTCCTGATTTCCACTCAGTATAGCTGAGTGAGAGTTAAAGCCATGTTTGGGGTTCATTCAAATTCTTGAATCTGTAACCTTGCATCATTGGCCAAATTTGGGAATTTTTCAGCCATTATTTCTTCGAGTGCTTTTTTCAGATCCACCCTTTTTCTTCTTGTCCTTCTGAGAGAGACTCTGATGACATGAAGTTAGGTAACTTGTTACAGCCTGACAGGTCTTAAGTATCTGTTCGTTTTCATTTCTTTTTTCCAATCTAATTTCTCTTATTCAGAGTGGATGATTTCTACTGTTCTTTCTTCAAGTTCACTGATTTTTTTCCTACGTCCTCTTCATTCTGAGCCAGCCATTTATTTTTTTTCTTTCAGTTATTGTATTTTTCAATTTTAAAATTTCCATTTCGTTCTCTTTTACATTTCTGATGTCTTCACTAAGAATTTGTATTTTTCCATTTGTTTCAGGTATGCTTATTTTTGTGATTGCTATTTTAATATCCTTGTCATATAATTAAAATATCTGTATAATTTGGGTGTTGGCATCTGTTGATTGCCTTTTCTAATTCAAGTGGAAATTTTTGAGATTCTTGGTGTGACAAGTGATTTTTTAATTAAATCCTAGACATTTTGAGTATTATGTTATAAAACTCTGAATCTTATTTAAATCATCTATTTTATCAGGCTTCTTCTAACATCATGCCAGCAGGGGTAGGGGTATACTGTCTCGTTATTGCCAGATGGGGCAAAAGTACAGGTTTTCCCTTTGGTCTCCATTGCCACCCCAGGGGTGAGAGGCACCTCCCTACTTCCAGGCAGGGTGTACTGAAGCTGCCTGTTGGGCTTTCATTAATACTATACTGGAGAGTCAGGGGTGCCTCATTATTGCTCCACACACCTCCTTGCTCCTACAGGGGTGAGGCATGGCTTATTACCTCTGGGATGTAAAAAGTTCTGACTCTCCAGTGGGCCTCCTCTGATACCACTCTGGCAAGCTATACTCATTACATCCGGGTGAGGGTGAAAGTCTAAGATCATCACGTGAGCTCCACTGACACCATGGGGTAAGGGTGAGGTGGAGAGAAATTCTTGTCATCATCCAAAGGTGATGACAATCCAAGTTGTTCCTTCAACCTTCTGGCCTTTCTGACACAACCCTGGTGGCAGGGGAGGTGTGCCTCCTAACAGGGTGAAAGTCTAGGACTCCAGTCAGATTAAGTTTAGGAGGGTTATAGTGAGTCCACAGTTTAGTGTTTGGCCACAGTGGGGCAGTTTTCCCTAAATGTTTTATTTTTTTGCTAGGCTGTTCTTTTCCTGATCTTTCAACTGAAGAGAACAGGCTTTTTTCTGGCCTTTTCTTGTCTTTACCCATTCATGTTTTGTGACTGCCAACTTCTCTATCACCCGATTAGTGATATATGAAACAAAAAGAAATCTCAGAGAACACACTGTCATGTTATTTCTTGGTCCCAAGGGCTCTAGATAGTTTACCTTCTTCTCTTCATGTTTCAGAGTCATCTTATGTTTGTTTTATATAATTTCGTATTTCCATGGTTTGTAGCTATACTTGGTGGAAGGAATAGGGAAAAGTTCATCTATTCCACCTGCTGAAAATACCAACTTTTAATACTATTTTGAGAATCAGAGACTATGTAATTTATATATACACACACACACAAAATGACATATACTTATATACTATACTATATACTTATCTCCCTTCACATAAGTTATATCTTAACAACTATCAATTATTTTTCATTATCTGAATTATGTCTCATCTAAGAAATAAGACAAAAAGTTCCTTGTAAATATTGATAACACAGTTTTGCTTTCACAAACACTTAGAAGCTTTTTCTTATAGAAAAAAAATTAATACCAGCAACTCTAAAATACTTTGCCTTCTGCTTCCAAAATGTAATTGATCATGTCCAATAATGATATTCAAAAAATAATTTTGGGGGCAAGTCTCAAGGTAATGATATTCAATAAATATATTACTGTATTGTGATTTCAATAATATGTTGATAAAAATTATAGCACTACTTTTATTTTCTCTCCCAAAGGTGACTTTAATACCTGCTTTGACATTTTTAAGTTTATTTTAACTATATTCTATAATTTGTAACTTTAGGAACTTAATATTTTTATTCTCTATTTCATTAAATCACTTGTATTCTTGTGAGCTATTATAAAAATGTGTGGAAAAATGTAGGTTGTCTTAGGCTTGGTTCTTGTGAGAAATGGTTCAAGGAAATATTAGAAAAAGAACAAAAGTGAGGCATGGAAGGGAAGAAAATAAACCAAGGATACATTAATGTGAATGTTGTATTTTGGGCCACTGGTGCTAAATCAACAGACATATTGGAGACAAAACCTGCTCAGAGTTTCCTGCCTAGGACAAGGATGTTGAGTGTATTTATCCATTGATCCCCACCTGTTACTGCTTGTGAGCTGAAACAGGGTGTTAACTCCCTGGCATCTCTTATGAAGGAGTTTTCAAATATTGCATAAGGAAACCATCAGCATTTAAGGGAATGGGAAGTGCCAGGGTTATATGGGCATGCTCCTGAATGCATCTAACTACCACTCTGGAGTGACTATAAGTAAAAAATTAAATAATCAAACAAATAAACAACTAATATAAATATGCACCCATGTGGTGGGGCAGTGAGAACCATTTCATTAGAAGTCTTCTACTTTTGCTTTGTAAACTCTATCTTTAGGACAAAGATGTTTCAATTTTTGTTCCAAGCAGATTACTGTTGAGGATTTTTAATTTTAACAAATGAGGTCCACGCCGCCATAGAGCAGTTCTGTCTCTAAAAAGTTTGTGTCTACACACACACACACACACACACACACAAATTTCAGTATTGAAAGACGTCACTAAGATATTCCTGTTGTTTCATAGTCAATACCCCACAAAAGAGCTGGTTTTAGTCTCTCCTTAAACAAATACTTTGAAAAACTTTATAATTGATTTCATGGGTGGGAATTATAATAGTTATATTTAAATACTGCCTACTACCCATTGGACCCCTAAATTTTTGCCTATCTTATGCATATAAAAGATGAATATGAAAGGGCTAAGCCACTTAGAAAATTACCTTAAATGATCTAATTTTCAATCACTTGATATTTTTATTATCCACATTTTGGGAAAAACACCAATCTCAACCTGTCTCTGACCCTTGGACCATCAACACAAGCACCACAACCACATATTCACCACTTGGTGACAACTATGTTTAGCAATTTCCCTGGACCTTCCCCACTCGTATTTAACAGGTTCTCACTCAGACTCTGTTTTGGGACAACTGTGAACTCTTATCTCTGCTTCAGAAATTCCTGCCTCATGGCCTCTGAATTCATTCTCAATGGAAGGGGTGTTCTTGCCACTTGGTTCTTGGCTTTTCCAAAATTGCTTTTGTTGTTTTCATCATGGTAGCTTTATCTTAGCTCTTTTACACCAGTCTATATTTAAGTTTCCACATTTTGAATTTGTTTTCTCAGAATCATGTGCATTTTTCACATGTCTTGGAGGTAAGGAAAGTATCCACAGGTATTAAGCAACGTGAAGATACAGTTCTTTCCTCAAGGATTTAAATGTTCTATTTCATCTTCTCCAAAAAAGACTATAAAAACATTTTCTGTATTCTCTTTTATGTTTATATCAACAAGTGTTATAACTCAAGATAATAGTTTTCATTTCATTCATATAAAGTTCAAGGTATAGATCCAAAAGTTAAGAACATGATATGGCACCTTCAGTCTCTGTTTTTCAACAGATTTCCTCTTGTTACAACTGTGACTAGAATTGAAGAAATATTAATATTTTAAATCTATTTACCAACATATACATATACAAACATGCACACCCAAACACATGCATTGCTATACATCTTTAAAAAATACCCCTTCACAACCAGAAAATTGGCCTATGCACTCTATCTGCTCCAATAAAGTTGAGTTTAATACAATCTGGCAATGTGTTTAGGTTACAGCCTACATATTTTGCCCTTTATTCTCTTTTGCTCTTTTACCCAGAGGAGTCTATCAAGAGACCATGTACAGAAATATCAAGTAAAATACATCATAAAAAAGGAACTCTGAGAACCTAGTGACCTGAAAAAAATGTTACTTATGAAACTAATGACCTAAGAATGCCTTTAAATCGGACAGCATCTGGTATAGCAAAGAGACCTTCAAAATAGGCATGTAAGCACTGATCCAGATAGAAGATTAAATAGCACGATATATTAAAAAGCATAAGGTAAAATAGAAGTTGGAATTTTTTCTTGACACAGTATTTCACCCAGCCGCTGAGAAAGCATGCCTGCCTATGTGCCTGCCTGCCTACATTTCTTCCTTCTTTCCTGCCTGCCTACGTTTCTTCCTTCTTTCTTTCCTTGCTTCCTTGACATTATTTTATAGTCTCTTCTTGTTTTGGTGTCAGATTATTTTACTGTTTTTCTATATACAAAGAAACTGTAATAAAAAATTTATATAGCAAGTTAAATATTGATACATGGTTATAAAATATGTCATCACACCATGGTAACTAGAATTTTCATCAGCTTAATAGTGCAATTAATCTAAAGAATTAATGCAAATTGTCTTTGGAGGCTTGTATGCATGTTGTTTTGTTTTTAAAAATCATGATGATTTCTGACAACAAACTTCTAAAATAGTTGTATACTCGTTAGTTCTTAATATGTCTGATTATGAGGCTATACTAAATTTTTATGTTGACCATAGTGAATAAAATCATTGACTTCCCATTCTCTAATCAATAAAATATTGACAGGCTTTAGAGCTAAGTGACAGAACCAAAAGGAGACATCCATAACACTTAGTTAAAGATTAAATCAATACATGAAGTTTTTATTAATGTTCAAAATGACAGTTTTATTTTATTTAACAGGAGAAAACACACTCGCTCTGTCCTTTTTTATTTAGAATAGAGGGGCATAGGTCAAATATGCATAATGAATTTGAGTCTGCAATTTCTTTAGATCAAAAAGAAACCCTTGAAGCTCAGAAATTCATTTTTAAGCAGATATATTATCCCTGGTGTACAGTTCAATAGACTTCATTAGAAATTATGGATGAGGAGTTAACAATGCTGAAAGGGACCACAGGCCTGCTTATACACAACTCTCAATAATTCCATCCATAGTATCGCACAAAGTGTGTTTTCTGTTTACATAATTAGCTGGTTATTTTTCTTTCCACTTCCTGCCTTAATCAAATAAATATAAAGCACTATTTACAATGCAATTTGTGCTTCTCAAAAAAACTCCATAAAGATTCACATGAAGACTCAAAATTAAACCAAATTATAAATCAATTTGTTTCAGATTTACTTCCTGATTCAGGGTCACTAGAGGAAGTGAAAAATGTATTTTTTAAATTTCATTTCTAATATTGAGTGTCATTTATTAGAGCTAAGAAATTTGTTTTTTTAGGCTTAATAATGTTCTCCCAACACATTTTGTATGTTTTTATTTATTTTCCTAATTTGATATAATTTAATAGGAAATCAGTTCATATTTACTGCAAAAGAAATTGGTTAACACAGAAAAAAAAATCACTCATAATTCCATGTCCCTAAGTGAAACACTTTTGATATTTTTGCCTAAATACACTTGGTGTCAATATCACAAATTTTGCTTTTGGGGATTGCTTTCTGAACTTCTTTTCTCCAGTCATGAAATAGTATTCTGCAACTTGACTCTGAATAGTTGTGTAGAATGCCATTTACTTATGCAATTTCTTATTTGAAGAAACTTATATTGTTTTTATTTTGCATTATTAGAAATTGTATCACGATGAATATCCTTATACATTGTTTTTCTATTCTTTTTACAGTTTGTCTTAGACTAGGTAGCTTCTAAACAACAGGAATGTATTTCTTACAATTCTGAAAGCTGGGAAGTCAAAGACCAAGGTGCCAGCAGATTCTGTGTCTGGCGAGGGACCTTTCCTCATAGACAGCGCTTTCTAGCTGTGTCCTTATATGGTAGAAGGTGAAAAGCAACTCTCTGGGGCCTCTTTTATAGGGGTACTCTATAGAAGAATATATAGGGAGGTGATTAGGTCATGAAAGCTCTGCCCTCATGACCTAATCACCTCCCATAAGGCTCCACTTCTTAATACCATCACCTTAAGGGTTAGGATTTCAAAATATGAATTTTAGGGGGGGGACACATACATTCAGAACATAGCACAATGACAAATTCTTATAGCAGGATTTTCTATTTTAAAGGGTATATGCTTTTTTTTAGGTTTCTTCATTTGTATTGCCCCTTGATTTTCAGGAGTTTATATCACTTTATACTACTATCAACAGTGTCAAATTGTGTCTCTTTACCAGTCTCTTTAGTTACATTGGCAGACAGATGGATAAATGAATACATAAATAGGTAGATTTAAATGCTTCTGATTTAATAGGCAAAGCATGGTATTTTAATATTTTTTTACAAGTGAGTTTAAACATTTTATGCTTATTATTAGACATTGATAATGTTCTTGTATAAAATGCTTATTTAAAATTTTTACCAAGTTATGTTTTTAGGTGATTCTCATTGTTTTTGCCAATTATGTCAATTTGTATTTTGTCAATGATAAAAACAAAAATAATGCATTCATCATATGTAATATACTACTTTTTCCTAGTTTGTCTTTAGACTTTTATTTTCTTATTTTGTTAAGAAGCTATTTTTTAAATTTTATTTTATACCTTATGTTTTTCTTCCTTGTCCTTTTAATGCTTCAGGTACATATTCTTTTTATATTTTCAAAATGTTATATTTTGACTCTATAGCAAGAGATCACAAAAGGGTCACAGAAAAAATAACCAATTTTTCCATTTGGTTTTTACTCAGTACAAAGGTTAATGTAGGTTTTCATAAGGTCTGCTTTAAACCTTGACCACAGATGATAATTGGGAATGAACTCTGGTTTCTTTTTAGAGTTAGAGAGGAGTGCTGAAAGACCATGAAAAATCTCAGAGACAAGTCATTTCTGGGACAATGAATAGCTGAAGATAGCACTTAACAATGAATTAAAGGAAATTCAATTCTTTCCTGTATTTCAACATTGCAGAAGTCTATGAAGTAGTTAGTGTTAAGAAATACCATCGATAAAGAATCATGGTTTTCTGCAGATAATGTTAAAGGATATGAAGCATGAAATGACCATTACAACGGAACAATGTGACTTCTAAATTGTCTGGATCAAACAAGAGGATCAAGTAATGCAGAAAAATAAATTGTATCAATTCTGGATAGATATGATTTCCTTAACAAATTCTGGCAAAGAATTCTCCCAATCACTTGTTAATAAGGGATTGAGAATTGATACTACAACCAAATAACTTGTGCTTAATATTGTGTGTGAAGTTTAACCATAGAAATCTTCCAAGATGCAAAGGGGTTACTGCATCACCATGAGTTAAAAGGAAACCTAGGAAGGGATATATATCTAGCAATTTGGAAGGACTCTAAATATTACTTGATCTAAATTCTCTCTTTAAAAAAGGGACAGATCTAATAAAGAATTCATCTTACAGATTGTTACTGTAAGAGTAACCACAATTAACAAGTATTATATAATTAAAATATATACAGCTCTGTACAGCATGTTATATAAAAATTCCTTAATTATTTCTAACAGCCCTGTGAAGTAACTCTACTTTTATATACATTTTACAGATAAAAATACTGAGACAAGGAAGGCCAAATAAAATGAATGAATGAATGAATGGATGGTTTTATTTACTTATTTATTTAGACCTAAGAACCAATGCTCTCAGCCTTGCCTATTTCTTCAAAATACTTGCAAATAAGTTGCTATAATTTAAAAATATTCCCTTACTGTGTTTTACCTTTTTAAAGACTTCTCTGAAACATTTGCAATTTTTAAATCTTTTTTTTTTTTCCCTAAATGTTGCCTTTCATGGTACTTTGCACATACCACTTTGAGCTCATATGCCTCAGGTGAAAAACTGGGCTAATAACATTAATACCTCTGTCACAACCTCATTGCCCATGATCAGTTATGATAATGGGTTTTAAAGTAATTTCATTTTATTTTAAATTATTATACAAATATCACTAATCATGACATCAGACATTTTACTCCCTGTGATAGTTTTATGTGTCAACTTGACTGGGCTATAGTATCCAGTTATTCAATAAAACACTACTCTAGGTGTTGCTGTGAAAGGATTTGTAGAGGTGATTAACATCTCCAATTAGTTGACTTTAAGTACGGGAGATTTACCTCAACAATCTGGATGGATCTCATCCAATCAATTGAAAGGTCTTAAAAACAAAATAGAGGTTTTTCAAAGGAAGAAGTAATTCTGCCTCAAGATTCTAGAATTAGCTCCTGCTGGACAGTCCAGCCTCCCAACCTGCCTTGTAGATTTCAGAATTTCCAGCTCTCACAGTTGCATAAGCTAACTCTCTGAAATCTATCTATCTATCTATCATGTCCTACTGCTTCTGTTTCTCTGAGCAACCCTGACTGATACATTCCTTGTCAATATGCATGTTCCTTGTACTGATCAAAAGAAGAATATATGTATATATGTATGTGTTTTTCTGTGTATACGTATATATATTTAAGAGTGTGTGTGTGTGTCTATTTGTCTATATGAACTAAAAGTGTTGCTTTTCACATATACAAAATCCAGGGCTATTTTAAAAAGAAATGACACACAGTAGCATTCTAAAATTCATTGTTTCATATAAATATATTTTTGTAACTTTTCCTGCCTGACATTTGGGCTTTAAGTCAAAAGCACTTATGTGAAAGCAATTTTTTTTTCTTTTTTACCCATCTTCTCTGAAATTGTGTAGGAGGAAGCAAATAGCTACCACTCAATCCCTGACATTAATTCAACAGAAACATATTTTGATTTCAGAAGAATTATGGAAACATTCTTTCAGAAGAGAACAATGAAAGATAGCATTCTGTGTTTAGCATATTTCCCTTTTCCAAGTGGCAATGGAGCATAGTAACGGCAAAGTAAATTGCTTCCTATTTCTATGCGCTTTTTAAAACTGTGGCACTGACTGATCTGAATCACTAAGACCACATTTGTACCCAGCTAAATGAAAGATTTTACATGATGGTAAAACTGGAAAGAATTATTTTGTCCTTGGGTGTTCTGATGATTATAATGCTTAGGCCATTGCTTTGCACACTGTAGGGTAACATTCAGAGCACTATGAGGAAACTCAGATTTTAATTTAAAAGATTTTAATGAAAGGAATCATTACACAAGTGTGGCCAGGATTAAGGGACACAGCAAGGTATGGTTGTATACTGAACCACTAGTGACAGGCCTCCTGGGCAAGGGACGGGAATGATATTATTGAAGCCTCTCAAAGAGTTTAAAGCCATTGAGGTAGTGCTGCCCAACAAGAATTCCAATCAGAATATAGCCATTGCCAAGGACAGGGGTTGTTAGGAGTGAAAAATATGTTTATATTTCCCTTTTCCAGCCCTCTGATTTCTTGTGATATCATTGGCCAAACCCAATCAGAGGCCAGAAATCAAGGGAGCCTGGGCGGCACTGTGTGTGGGTGCAAAGCTCCTCGAGCACAGAATAGGGCAGGGCAGGGTGAATAATGTAGTTTCAAGGGCAGTGGGAAGTAGAAATAGTAGGCATGTGATGCATGTGTTCAAGCTGACTGGCAGATGCTTAACTCTAGGCTGTTCAGTGATAGCGTGTTAGGTACAAAGATCACGTGTCTGAGCCATTCGGATGTAAGAAGCTCGAGGGAGATGTTAACTAAGCTATGTTTCCCCCCATTTATTTAAGTTGAAACAGAACAGAGCATGGAGTTATAAGGACACAGATGTTCTAGATGGAATTGTCTAAAAAGTGAAGATACAAAGAACAGAGTAAGCAAAGGAAGAATGTTTTTGTAAAGAGAAATGAGGAAAGGTTATAGATGTCAAGGATAAAATGCATTTAATGTGCCTCCATTGTTTTCTGACCATGTAATTCAGGATTCGTACTGAGAGTCAGGATCAATTACTCCGGATATATGAGAGAGAAGAAAGAACTAAAACTCTGAATCAAGCCTTCATTTTATTTTTATTATTGCCCTCTATGTTTTAGAAATTTCTGATTCCATACAGCTCACATGATAAATACAAATCATCAATAAAATGTCTCTCTTTACATGAAGAAATGCTAAATTGAAGAAGAATAATGTAATTTCTTTAAAAAATTATCAGAAATTTGGGAACTGTGATTTTGAAAACCACCACAAGGAATTCTAATAAGCTATCTAGGCAAGGATGGATATTTGACTTAAGAAGGAGGTTTTAAAACCTGTTCCTTACATTCAAAACTTGAATATTCTACTATATGTTTGACATCTATAGCTAGATGTATAATAAGCATCAAAAAATTAACACATTGTTATGGTTTGTATATGGCTTGTCCTCACCAAAACTCATGTGGAGGCTTGGTCCCCAATATGGTAATATTGAAAGGTGGTGACTTTATGAGGTGATTAGGCCCTTAAGAGGGATTAATGCCTTTCTGTCAGGAGTGGGTTCCTACTCTCATAGGACTGGATCAGTTATTGCAAGAGTAGATGGTTATAAAGCAAGGCAGCCTCGCATGTTTGGTTTCTTTGCACAAGCCTGTTTTCCCTTCCTCTTCTCCAAAGTGATGTGATGAGACACAGCACCCTCACCAGAAACTGACCCGATGTGGTCACCCAATCTTAGACCTCTCAGCCACCGGAATTGTGAGCTTAATAAACCTCTTTCCTTTACAAATTGCCCAGTCTCAGGCATTTGGTTATAGCAACAGAAAATGGACTAAGAAACACATCAAAATTATATACTCAATTTTCTCCTCCCTTACTCATTTCTTTCTCAGTATTTCTTTTTTTTTATTATTATTAGTTTTTCTTATTTCATCTCTGCAAATGACAACAAATGATTCATTCTAGCCAAACCCTACAAGCTATCATTAGTTTATGCTCTTTTTCCTGTTTTCCCAAGCAAATACCTCATCAGGTTGTATTGTTTCCAAATCCAACATGTACATACAATCTATCAGATTCTATTCTCATCATTAATACCTTACTTAGTTATTAACATGGTTTCCCTAAAATAATGGAATGACTGCTGTCTGCTTCTCACTTTTGTCTCTTTGTTATCCATCCTTCACAAAGCAGCCCAGTGCCATTTCAAAAGCAGAACTCAGATCATGTCAATCCCTGCTGTACATTCTCTAGTGTTTCCCCATTACTTTTAGCCTTGGAAGCTTCTGAACACCTCTCCCATCTTATTTACTACCCATTTATCCCTCACTACCCCTCTTTTGTCACACTCCTTTTGGTTTCTGGAATCAGCCAGGTAATTTCCTGAGTCATCACATAAGCAAGTTTCTCCTAGAGGTGGTCTTCCTGCAGATCTTTGATGTTTTGTCTCTTCTTGTTATAATGGACTCAATATAAATGTCATTCCCTACTAAAAATAAATCAAGAGTTACACAATAACCCAAGAAAAAGGTAACACTATGAAATAATAGGAAGTCCAATCATGAAAAATAGTTTTCTGCCAATTAATAATTTATCTGATAAATATAAGCAGTCAGTAAGAGCTATGACAGAAAATGATGCCAGAGGTATGCAATTCATTGGTGTAGAGAACTAGGAGTGGTACATTACATGGTTTTCTGATTAGGTAGGATATCAGCAGGCCCATGACTTAACCATGTTATTCACAAAATTATTTTGTGAGATTTCTTAATTATAGTCAATGAGTATAGTAAATGAGCTTTATGAATGTGTATGAATGTACTGTTTTATGGTCATTTTTATGTTACCATTTTTAAGTTGTGACTTTTCTGACTTTTCAAATGAAATAGCTGATAGTCTTTGATTATCATTATGCAAAATTTTAACACATAACAACAGCTTAAAAATCTCAATTAATTTTGCTAGCAGGGTTTTATTAATAATTGCATAATTAGAAAACTGAAGAAAAGAGATAACATACAATTACAGATTTTAACAGTTTAACAAGACTCTAAAATCATTTCTTAAACACCTTTCACCACTGACTATATTTTGAATGCCTTCCACAGTAACAAAAACAATTAGTCTTCAAACCTATCCTTAATCAATTACAGTAAAAGCAACACACTTTATTACAAAAAAATCCAAACTAACCTGTTTCTTCTGGTTATATCCATCCATTGGTCAAAATTCTATCAGTTACATAAATTCAAAAACATCAAATATTTCATCAAATATTTCAATACAATTATAATGTTCACCTTTATTGCTTTTTAGCATTTTACTCATTTTACACATGTTTATTTTCTATCTACATGTATGAAACATTGCATTAGAGACTTATGATAGAGAAGTGAATAAGACACTCCTAGTGCCTGGCATTGTGGAGATAACATTTAGCAAATGACACAATTTTAAATTCTTTTATAGAGTTGTTTTCCTATATTTGATTCTGTAAGTGCAGACAAATAAATCCAAAAAACTAAATATGATCCAATGAGAGCAAAAGAGAATGATCATATTATCCTCATTTTTAAACTATAGCCCCACTTAATACAGTTTAATATTCACTATTTCTTAGACTATTGTGCTATACACATAAATCATATTTAGCTTTCTATACAGCATATACAAAATATGTGGTCAAATAACCCCTTAGATAGTACTATTTTGTTTACTATTCAGTCATTTTTCTTAGTAAATTATGCTTTCCTACCAAATTATCCCAATTTGGGGAATCATTCTCCCATAATTTATGGTATTTTCATGGTTAAATTTATATTGTCACCCATGTTTTAATTGAATTATTTATTTGCTATTGAGTGGATTGAATTCCTTATATTTATATATTCTGGTTATTAATCCCTTGACATATGAATAGTTTGCAAATATTTTCTCCCGTTTGTGCAGGTTGTCTATTTGCTCTGTTGATTATTTCCCTAGCTGTGAAAAGGCTTTTTACTTTAATCAAGTCCCTTTTTAAAAAAAATTTTTGTTGGTGCTGTGATTGCATTGGGGTCTTCTTCATAAATTTTTTGCCTAGGCCAATATCTAAAAGAGTTTTTCCAACATTTTCTTCTAGAGTTCTTATGGTTTCATGCCTTACATTTAGGTCTTTTATCCATCTTGAATTAACTTTTGTGAGTGGTGAGAGATATGGATCCTGTTTCATTCTTCTGCATGTGGCTATCCCATTTTCCCAGCACCATTTTTTGACTAGGGCTTCGTTCCCCGGGGAATATTGCCTGCTTTTTCAAATATCAGTTGGTTGTATGTGGATGGTATTATATCTGGGTTCTCTGTTCTGTTCCATTGGTCAATGTCTCTATTTTTGTGCCAAGAGCATGCTGTTTTGTTTACTATAGCCTTGTAGTATAGTTTGAAGTCTTGTAATGTAATGCCTCCAGATTTGTTCTTTTTGCTTAAATTGCTTTGGCTATTCAGGCTCTTTTCTGGTTCCAAATGAAGAGTAACATTATTTTTTCTAGATCTGTGAAATGAGATGTTGACATTTTGATAGGGATTGCATTGAATCAGTAAATCACTTTGGGAATTATGGACATTTTAACAATGTTGATCTACCGATCCATGAGCATAATATGCTTTTCCATTTGTTTGTGCCATCTGCGATTTCTTTCCTCATTATTTCATAGTTCTCTTTGTAGAGATCTTTCACTTCCTTGGTTAAGTATAGTCATAGGTATTTTATATTCTTTGTGGCTATTGTGAATGGTATTGGGTCTTTGATTTGATTCTCAGCTTGACAGTTATTGGTGTATAGGAATGCTACTGATTTTTGTACATTGATTTTGTAACCTGAGACTTTGCTGAATTTATTTATCAATTCCAGGAGTCTCTTGGTGGAGTCTTGGTGGAGTCTAGTAGGGGTTTTCTAGATATAAGATCTGGTCATTATGAAAAGGCAATAGTTTGACTTCCTCTTTCCCAATTTGGATACCCTTTATGTCTTTCTTTTGTCTGATTGCTCTGGCTATGACTTCCAGCACTATGTTGAATAGAAGTGGTGACAGTGGGCATCCTTGTCTTTTTCCAGTTCTTAGTGAGAATGCTGTCAACTTTTCCCCATTCAGTATGATGTTGGCTGTGGATTTGTCATATATGACTTTTAAAATTTTGAGAGATGTTCCTTATATGCCTTGTTTGTTGAGAGTTTTTGTCACGATTGGGTGCTGGATCTTGTTGAATGTTTTTTCTGCATCTATTGAGATGATTATGTGGTCTTTTTTCCCTGCATCTGTTTATGTTATGAATCATATTTATTAATTTATGTGTGTGGAACCATCCTTGCATCCCTGGGATGAAGCCCATTTGGTCAGAGTTGATTATTTTTTTTTGATGTCCTGTTGAATTCGGTTTGCTAGAATTTTATTGAGGATTTTTGTATCTATATTCATAAGGGATATTGGTCTCTAGTTTTCTTCCTTTGTTGTGTCATTTCCTGGCATTGGTATCAAGTTGATACTGGCTTCATAGAATGAATTGGGGAGGATTCCCTCCTTCTCTGTGTTATGGAATAATTTCTGCAGTATGGATACCAGCTCTTCTTTGTAGGTCTGGTAAAATTTGGCTGTGAATCCATCTGGTCCATGACTTTATATTGTTGGAAGATTTTTTATTACTGCTTCAATCTCTTGCTTGTTATTGGTTTGCTCAGGAGTTCTATTTCTTCCTGATTGAGTTTTGGGAGTTTGTGTGTTTCCAGGAATATGACCAGTTCCTCTATGTTTTGGAATTTATGTGTGTAGAGATTTTCGTAGTATTCACAGATGATACTTTGTGTGGTATCCGTTGTAATATCACCTTTTTCATTTTTTATTGAGCTTATTTCTTTGCTATTCCTGGTTAATCTACCAAGAGGTCTATCAATTTTGTTTCTCTTTTCCAATAACCAAATTTTTGTTTCATTGTTCCTTTGTATTGTCCTTTTGTTCTCCATTTCATTTTATTCTTCTCTAATGTTAGTTATTTCTTTTTTTGTGCTGGCTTTGGGGTTGGTTTGCTCTTCCTTTTCTACTTCCTTGAGATGTGTTATTAGATTGTTAATTTGTGATCTTTCTTTCTTTTTAATATAGGCAATTAAGGCTATGAAATTTCCTCTTAGGACTCTTTTGCTGAATCCTATAGATTTTAGTAGCTTTTTTCACCTTTGACCTTCAGTGCAGGGAATCTTTTGATTTCTATCTTAATTTCATGATTGACACTGTAATCACTCAGCAGCAGTTTGTTTAATTTTCATGACTTTGTGCTGAATTGAGTGTTTCTCTTGGAGTTGAATTCTAATTTTATTACACTGTGGTCTGAGAAGAAACATGGTATGATTTCTATTTTTATGAACTTGTTGAGACAAGTTTTGTGGCCTAAAATATGATCAATCTTGGAGAATGTTCCATGTGCTGATGAAAAGAATGTAAATTCAGTAGTTTCTGGGTAAAATGTTCTGTAAATATCTGTTGGGGACATTTTCTCTAGAGTCCCATTTAATCCAGTGTTTATTTTTTTTCTGCTTGGATCATCTGTCTAGTTCTGTCAGTGGGGTGTTGAAATGCCCAGCAATTACAATGCTGCTGTTTATCTCTTTGCTTAGATCTAATAGAAACTGATTTGCTTTATGAATCTGGTCACTCCTGTGTTAGGTGAATAAATATTTAGGATTGTTATGTCTTCTTGTTGAATAGCTCTCTTTACCATTATACAATGACTACCTTTATCTTTCTTTACTATTATTGACATAAAGTCAAATTTATCTCATATGAGAGTGGCTACACCTGCTTTCTTTTGGTTTCCATTTGCATTGAGTATTTTCTCTATCCCTTCATCTTGAGTCTGAATGAGTCCTTGTGGGTTGGACGTGTTTCCTGGAGACAACAGATACTTGGGATGTATTTTTTCATACATTTAGCCAGCCTGTGTCTCTTGAGTGGGGCATTCAGACTGTTCATATTGTTTGAAAAAATTGATATGTTGGTGGCTGTCCTGGTCATCCTATTGGGTATAACTTGTTGCTTTATTTTCCCTCTCCTTCTATTGTTTTATATGAGGTCTGAGCTTTAGCTTTTGTGTGGTTTCCCACTGATGGTGTCTATTGTGCTTATCCATGTATAATGTAGTTCTGAGTATTTCCTGCAGGGCAGGTCTGGTCTTGACAAGTTCCCTCAGTGTTTGCTTGTCTGGAAAAGTCTTTATTTCTCCTTCATATATGAAAATTAGTTTTGCAGGATACAAAATTCTAGGCTGGCAGTTGATCTGTTTAAAAAGACTGAAGATGGGACCCAATCTCTTCTGGCTGGTAAGGTCTCAGTTGAGAAGTTTTTAGTTAGTCTGATGGGTTTTCCCTTTTAAGTTAGTTCATATTTTCACCTCATAGCTCGCAGTTCTTCTATGTTGGCTTTGGCCAGTCTGATTACTATATGTCTTGGTGATTGCCTCTTTGCAATGAATCTCCCAGGTGTTCATTGAGCTTCTTGTACCTGGATGTCTAAATCTCTACCAAGACCAGGGAACTTTTCCTCAATTATTCCCTCAAGTAGGTTTACCACTCTTGTGCATTTTCTTCTTTACCCTCAGGGATGCCTATAATTCTTATATTTTGCTGTTTTACATAATCCCATGTTTCTTGTAGGCTTTGCTCATTCCTCTTAATTCTCTGTTCTTTATTTTTGACTGACTGGGTTAATTTGACAGAGTTGTCTTCAAGCTCTGAGATTCTTTCTTCTGCCTGGTCTAGTCAATTCTTAAAACTTCCCACTGTGTTTTGTATTTCCTTAAATGAATTTTTAACTTCCAGAAGTTCTATTTGGTTTTTCTTTCATATATCAAACCCTTTAGTGAATTTTTCTTTCATTTCCTGAATTGTTTTTCTGGTCTCTTTGAGTTGATTTTCCATTTTCTCTTTGATTTCATTGAGCTTCCTTATAATCCATGTTTGCAATTCTTTATCTGTCATTTTAATATTTGCAAATTGGTTGGTATCCATTGATCGTGACTGGTGTTCCCTTTTGGAGGTGTCCTTTCACTCTGATTTTTCATACTTCCAGAGTTCTTTCACTGATTCTTTCTCATCTGGAGCACTTGTCACTTCTTGTTTTTGGATTTTTCTTTTGTTTTCATGGTGCTTCCTTTTTTTTTCCCTTCACTCATAAGGATGTGACTGTAGCACATGTTGGATAAGAAACTTTTGCTTTACTTGTGGGTGCATTGATGGTGATCTAGGTTCTGAATGGATGCCTTGGTTATAGATAACCTTAGTGTGGTGGTTTTCTCAATTGCTACTTGTTTGTAGGCTGTAGCATTGGTGAGCTATGTGTGTGGACATATTCACTGTCTCTCTTTGCTGAGGGAGGATGGAATTCTTTGATATCCTTTATCTTTCCCCAGCCCTGAGGTCTTTTTAACAGTGTGCACTGTATTGGAACACCCATTTTTAAACTCTAAAACAGGAGGTGGTGCTCATGGGTAAGAATCAACCACACCCTGTATGACTGAGTCAGTAAGTGCTGGAAATGGCTGTGCAAAAAACAGTCTGGATAGAGGAAAGCTAGCACTCCAGTCATCTCTGTCCCTCTCTCCAGAATGCAGCCCACCTAGAATATCCAGACTCTGGGGTCAAGCAGATCCCCCGGGACTCATTAGCCCCTGTGGCTCCTGCAGTCTGGGTTGGACTTGGACAATGCTTTTGTGGGAATGAGCAAGACAAAAACTGAGCGGCTGAAGCCCCCTGCAGAGGACAATGGCACATGGTGGATGGAGAAGCAATATGGCTCCTGCCATCTTGGCTCGGGTCTGCAGTGATGGGAAGAGACCCTGGGGGCACTGGCAGCCTGCTGCTTTGTCTTCAAGAAGCTCCCAGTTCACTAGTGGCAGTTGCTTTTTTGCTTATGAGGGTAGAAATGCTCTCCAGCAGCATGGAAGCCTACTGACTGCCAGAGATGTGAGGGAGAAAGAAACAAACTGCTCCACCTTCCCTTTTTGCTGGACTCCAAGACTCTCAGGGGTTGATCTCTGCTGATATCTTGTTCCTTCTTGTTCTGTTCCACAACCTCTTACTGTGGAATCTCTTGTAGCTTCTGGCGTTTTACACTCAGAATTACACCTGATCTATGCTTGTTTGTTTGCTTGTTTGTTTTTTCTTTTTCATCTAAAATTTTCCTTCTTTCTGAGATGGTCTGGTGTGTCTGGGCCACTATCTTCTCCTTCAGAATTTTCACCTCTAGCTTTGTTCTTTTTTCTTAGGTTTGCTTTGATTTTTAGGGATCCTTTGTCCTTGTATATAAATTTTGATTTTTTTTCTGTTTCTGTGAAGCATATCATTGGTATTTTAATAGGAATTGCATCAAATCTGTAGACCACTTTGTGTTGTATGGCCATTTTAACAATGTTAATTTTTCCCATCCATGAGTGTGGGATATCTTTCCTATTGTGTGCATCCTCTTCAATTTCTTTCATCTGTGTCTTACAGTTTCTTTGTGGAGATCTTTCACTTCTTTTTATAAGTTTATTCCTTGGTTTTTTTTTTTTTTAGCTATTGTAAATGCGATGCTTTATTGATTTCTTTTTCAGATTATTTGCTGTTGGTTTATAGAAAGGCTACTAATTAATTTTGTATCCTGCAACGTTGCTGAGTTCGTTTATAAGTTCTAACAGTTTTTTGTTTATACATTCTAACAGTTTTTTGATGGGTTTTTGGGTTATTCTAAGTTTAGATCATGTCTTATTTGAATGAGGATAATTTGACTTCTTCCTTTCCGATTTGGATGCCCTTTATTTCTTTCTCTTACCTAATTTCTTTGGCTAGGATTTCCAGTATCATATTGAATAAAAGTGTGGAAAGTGGGCATCCTTGTCTTTATCAAGATCTTAGAGGAAAAGCTTTCAATTTTCCCCATTCAGTATGTTGTTAGCTGTGGGTTTGTCATATGTGACCTTTATTGTGTTGAGGTATGTTCATTCTCTACAAAGTTTGTTGAGAGCTTTTATCATAAAGGAATGTTGAATTTTATAAAATGTTTTTTCACCATCTATTGAAATGATCATTTGGGGTTTTTTTTTTTCTCGATTCTATTAATGATGTATCACATTTATTGATTTGCATAAGCAGAACCATCTTTGCATTTCTGTGATGAATCCCACTTGATTGCAATGAATGATCTTTGTAATCTGTTGTGGAATTTGGCTTGCTAATATTTTTTGAGGATTTTTGCATCTATGTTCATCAACAATATTGGCCTGAATTTATTTTTGTTGTGTCCTTCTCTGGTTTTGGTATCAGGGTAATGCTGGACTCATAAATATTTGGAAATATCCCCCCTCTTCAATTTTTTGCAACATTTTGAGAATTGGTATTAGTTCTTCTTTAAATATTTGGTAGAATTCAGCAGTGAACATTTCACAAAAGAAGATATACAAATGGCCAACAGGTATATGAAAAAATTCTCAACATCACTAATCATTGGGGAAATGCAAGTCAAAATCACAATGAGATATCATCACACCCCAGTTAAAATGGCTATTATCAAAAAGACAAAAAATAACAAATGGTGGCAAGATGAGGAGAATGGGAAACACTAGTACACTGTTGATGGGAATGTAAATTATTACTGCCATTATGAAGAACAGGATGTTGACCCCTCAAAAACTAAAAACAAAATCTACTATATGATTCAGCAATTCCACTGATGGGTACATATGCAAAAGAAAGAAAATCAGTATATTGGAGAGATATTACTCTCCTACGTTTATTGCAACACTATTCATAATACCCAAGATGTGGAATCAACCTATGTGTCCATTAATGGATAAATGGATAAAGAAAATGTGGTATACATACACAATGAAATACTATTTTGGCATAAATAATGAAATCTTGTCATCTGCAGCAATATGGATGAAACTGGAGGACTTTATGTTAAATGAAATAAGTCAGGCACAGAAAGACAAATATCACACATTCTCACTCATATTTGGTAACTAGAAAAGTGGATCTCATGGAGGTAGAGACTAGAATGATGGTTGCCTAAGGCTGGGAAGGATGTGGAGGTGGGAAATAAAGAGAGTTCGGTTAATGGGTACAAAAATACAGATAGAAGGAATAAGTTCTAGTCTTTGGTAGCACAGTAGGGTGACTATAATTAAGACTAATTTATTACATATTTCAAAATAGCTAGAAGAGAAGATTTGTAATGTTCCCAACACAAAGAAATAAATGTTTGAGGTGATGGATATCCTAATTACCCTGATTTAATCAACACACATTGTGTACATACATTAAAATATTATATGTACTTTATAAATAAACACTATTATATTTTAATAAAAATATGTTCATAGGAAAATTATATTGTTGCATTCAAATCTCAAGAATACTTTGTTTATTACTGTGCATTTTATGTTAGAAAATAGGCATGTGAGACCATGTCACTCATATATTTTTTTCTCATAAATTATTAGACAAATCCAGCCATATTTTTTCTTCCTTTACTCAATAAATACCTACCATGTATTAGGGACTGTAACACTTATGTGATCAGCAATGGTGAACCAAAGAAACATAATACCTGCCTTCTTCGAGCTTGCTTTCTGGTGAGAGATATAGAATACTAACATCATAGACAATTACATAAAAATAATGACAAGATCTGTGAAGAAAACTAACGTGGGGGTTGACGATAATTTCTCAAGTCAAGAATTCTAAGGAGCCAGTTATAGAATAGTGGAAGGCAAATGTGATCTATTAATAGTAAGACAAGGTTTGTTGTGTCTGAGACATGAAA
Organism: Daubentonia madagascariensis; assembly: GCA_023783475.1. NCBI lineage: Eukaryota > Metazoa > Chordata > Mammalia > Primates > Daubentoniidae > Daubentonia > Daubentonia madagascariensis. The sequence continues at coordinate 40,633,934 of JAKFHU010002080.1, read as the reverse complement.
GACCTTATTGCCTTTGAGGAAATGAAATGAAGTGTTCCTAAAGGACAGAGTGAAAGAGATGAAGCTAAAGAAGCAGGCAAGAGCCATATTCTAACTATCCCATCTAATATCCTTCATAGTTAGAGCTTTACAATTTTTTTCTGGTATTTTGCTCCTTTTTTCCATGTTCCTCCATATTCTTTTAAAAGTTTTTGAATTACACCAGCTGGTGTTTATGATATCGAACATCTATCTATCTATCTATCTTTGATGAGGGAGAATTGAATTCTTTGAAACCTAGGATCATCAATCCTAGGTTGGTATTTCTATGATCATGAAGTATATTTGGAAACTCAAGAACTTTTCTTTAAATAATTTAAATATAAAAAAGTTCCGTTTTCATATAACTTTTTAAATTTCATCTAAAATCCAAAATATTTGTCTGATAAAACAATGAAAAAATTATCCTGGCACCATGTCACCCAGATTCCTGCCAAAGATTTTTTCTGACTTCTTGTCATTTACTTATCTTGTTTCTCTCTCTCCCTCTCTATCTCTCTCTCTCAAATATGATTGCAGCATTTGATAAGCCTCAGTTTACACTCAGAATATTTCAAGATCATACTTTAGGGCTGAAGTCCCTAACCCCTTGTTAGGAACTGGGCCGCACAGCAAGAGGTGAGTGGCAAGCAAGCAAAGCTTCATCTGTATTTACAGCTGCTCCCCATGGCTCAAATCACTACCTGAGATCTGCCTGATGATCTGAGGTAGAGCTGAGGTGGTGATGCTACTGCTGGGGAGCAGCTACAAATACAGATTATCATTAGCAGAGAGGTTTGACTGCACAGAGACCATAATGAATCCATTGCTTGCACACTCATATCAAAACCCTGTCAGTGAGTGGCAAATGACAATGTAATAATAATAGAAATAAAGCGCACAATAAATGTAATGCACTTGAATCATCCCAAAACCATCTTCCCCCCACCCCCAGGTCCGTGGAAAAATTGTCTTCCATGAAACCAGTCCATGGTGCCAAAAAGGTTGGGGACCACTGCTTTAGGGGAAACAGCATAATTCTAACTGAGCATGCCAGTTCCTCAAGCCTGTATTCAGCCACCATTATAACCATAAACGGGGAGGCATCACTCACTAAAAAATGTACGTTGTTCCCAGAGCCAGCATGCATTTTTTTATTCTTCAATATTTCCTTTTTAGAAAGTATAGGTTTATAGAGTATTGATTGTTATTATAAGCTGTTGGGTAGCTTCCAATAAAGAAGAATTTCCTCTTTTCTTCTCCCATGTTATGTTCTCTTCATTTTCTGTTTGTGAATTATTATGAATCTGTTTCTCTATATTTTTGTATGTTGTCTGCCTTTTCAAAATTTTATTCCTCATGACTTCCTTTTGGTATTATAACTCCTAAGTGTAATGATGGACATTACCCAGACTTTTTACATTCTCCTATGTAAGTGGCGACCAGCTCTCATTTACCAAATATATACTTGGCTCTAGCAGAAGAGCAAATTCAACACACTTCCTTTTTGCTATTAAAATAGCTCCTTACCTTCCAATCTCTCAGTTAGATGTGAGATATCACATAAATGTACAGTTCTGTGTGGCTTCCTTTTATAATACTTTCAGCTTACTCCCTTAGCAAATCACCAAACCAATGAACTCCCCATTTATTATTGGGTTATGATAACACCAAATCCCGAGAGTTTGCTTCTAGCCATTTCATCATCTCACAATCTCCTAGTTTATTGTACCAGCAGAGTAAGACTATTTGCTTTTTCATTGTCAAAAAACTTACCTCTAAATAGCAATAAGACTTTTTATTTTTCCCACATCCATCAAGTTACAGTATATCCCCAAAATAAATAAACCTCTATGCTTTGGCAGTTTTATTTAAAGATATGCATTTAGAACAGAAAATCCAGAGAGCCTTAGATAACATTTCTATCTCTTTTTTCGATGTTTTAACCTGTGAAGTGTTAATGGTCCTCTGATTTTTTTTTTCAATTCATAGATAAAGGAACATAAATACCTAAATTACATGGATTGTAAACTGCATGTCTATGGGGTACCATAAAAGAAATTAATATATATTGATTTGGCTTTAATATACCTGTCAAAAATCACCAAATTTATAATAGTATTTGCAATTATGTAATGTCTTATAGCCCATGGGTATGTGAAATTTCTGACAAAAAGTTGAATCTTATATTTAACTAGTCATCTCATAGATGTATGTGCTTCATGACAACAAAGCTTTGGGCAGGACAGTCATCAATAACTTGCACCACTAAAGAATATATTCAAAGCCAACACAACTGATATTGAGTCAGTTTTTCAGTATATATAAATACATATAATATATGTAAATCCATATAGTGTGTGAGGTTAAAATTTATGTGTATAAGCCTACTTTTATGTAATAGAATAAATGTTTATAAATTATACTTGCATTAGTTTATTTAAATAGTAATGAATTATCCTAAATTGAAGGGTAGTGTATTCAATTTTAAATGAAAGCATCATTTAACTGTGTCTCTGTGAGTTGTAGAAACCTAAACTCCTTTAGTGCCATTTGTAAACTTGTGCCTCATTGTATGTTTCAGCCTGAAGCAGAGTCAGTATGTCATTGCAGAGAGAAGCTTTGAGAAGTGGTTTAGACCAGGCTTTATCTGCTTCAGGTAACTAGAGGGGGAAAATGTTGGCTCAGAAAAAAAAAAAACTTTCTATCCTGCTCACAGTCTACTTTGGACATAAATTTAACTAAGAATAGATTAAAAACTGGATTTTTTTTAACCTCAAATCTTGTTATCATGCTTGGCTTCTCAGAAATTTAGAACATGTTCAGCCTGAGTCATAGCCTCTTTAGATGAAAATACTGGTTAGCTGAGAATTGAAATTAATTTGTCAAATCTGGTTAATTCTTTGAGAATTTGAATAAGGAGGAACCTGTATTTTTCAATGTGTATCTTTCACAGAACATAGTGTTTTCATCTGTCTGGGTAAAAGCACAACAATGAACCTTATGTCATTATTCAAACTGATTTTGAATGATCATTTGTTAAGGAGATTGAGGACTTCTTGCACTGGATGGGAGATTGAACTACAGATGACCACAAGTCTTCCTCCTAATTTTAAGTTTTACAAATCAATGAAACTACTTGTATGCAAAGGAAGACCAAGGTACAGTTAGGTAGGATTATTTCAGCAGGATATCAGATTATGAAATTATTCTGTTTAACATTGATTCAGAAAATCATCTAAGAAAAGAGCAGAGTATACCTACTAGATCATAGGAACTCAAACTGACAAACAAATTTAAAACTAGTGAGTTGTCAAACTCCCTTGGACCTACAATTATAATGGCAGATTTTTACAATGTGTTCTATAATTTTTAATGCTTTATTGCAATAAATGCTCATACTTCTTTGCTCCTTAAGTTTATATTGATTTATTTTGCAGATGCAAGTTGATAAATGGAAAATAAAATATAAAAGTTTCTTATTCCAGAAATGATGAAATAGCTTGTGTTAGACTAACTCTCCTACAGATAATAATTTAAAACCTTGGGAAAATACAAAAACCAAAACATAAACAAACAAACAAACAAAAAACCCACCACTTTGAAGAAACTGGAGAGTGACCTAAAGAAGATTCAGGTAAATACTGGAAAGGAATCAGCAGACGGGCACCTTGCCCATAAGATAAGAACTACCTTGAGTGATATTCTTGTTCATTGGCTTTCCTTTGAGGGAAGTCCACATTTAATGTGTGTAAGACATCTAGAACTAAAGTAGAAACCTGCAGTCTTACTTTTTTGAGGAGTAGAGGATGGGCTTAAAAGTTATCATTGGTGAACACCTCAGGCTTTCCATTGTGGCTCCACTTTAAAATCTAAGGGATTTTCCAAAGGACAAAGGATAAAAAAATACTTGCTCTAAAGCAGAAAAGAACACAAAGATCCTCCAAATTCAAGTGGATCAGCTACTCCTTTTTTACCTATTAGAAAAAAAATCAAAATACTTCAGAAGAGGATAAAAAAGTCTGGATTACCTAAAATAGACAATATATATTTTCCACTGTGTAATCAAAATTACTTGACATGCAAAGAAGCAGAACAATATATATCATAAGAAAGAGAAATGAGCAATAAGTAGAAAAGGAATCAAGTTGACCCATACATTGTAAATAGTAAGAAAGGACTTTAATGCAGTTATTAAATACAGTAGTCTAAATAAGCAAACGGACTGGAAATCTCAGTGAAGAAAAGAAAACTACTAAAATGATCCACATATAAATTTTAGAACTAAAAAATACAATATATGAAGTGGAAAAGTTACTGCATAGGATAAGAGCAAACTGGAAATTGCAGAAAGTAAAACAGGTTTGTTAATCTGAAAGCAAATCAATAGGGATTATTTACTCACAAGAACAGAGAGAAAAAACAAAGTTTTAAAAAATGTCCATAGAGGCACTATTTCTGCGATTAAAGAGTAAGCAAATAACAAATGACTGTTGCAGATACCAGTTATAAACTCAATTAAAAAATACATAACTGAGGGTAAAAGAATGTAGGCAGATTTTGGAGGGAAGTTAAAACTTGGAAGAAACAACCAGGTATGCAATAATATTCCTCCCTCCCTCCCTTCCTTCTTCCCTTTCTCTCTCTCTCTTCCCCTCTCTCTTTCTCTCTCTCTCTGCTGACAGCAAGAATAAAGACAGAGATTTAGGATAGCTAAAACTGTAATAGAAAGCCCAGTATGTTTCTGGACAGAGGAATCTTGGCATCTTGAGCTTCCATAGGAGAAGGGAGCCAGAAAGGAGAAAGTCAGGGAAGAGAAACCCAAATATGCTTTTAAAGTCTGCCCTGTTATCTTAAGACCCTTGAACCCACAAATAACAGGAAGATTCAAAATAGTCTGAACTATATGAACCACCACCTACTGCAGGCATAACAGAGCTTGCAATTTGATTCTATACCAGTTAATTTCCTATAAAAACAAAGGAAAATAAATACTTTTCAGAGAAATATAACAGAATTCAGTTTCCACCATGTCCAGATAAAATCTTAAATTAATGAGCATATATAGATCCATCAAAATGCTATTCACTCTCAAGGGAAAAGACAACATATGCCAACCATGAGAATAACCATATGATAGAATTATCAGGTAAGGACTTTAATGAAAATATAAAACTATGATCACAGTAAAATACCCTTATAATGAACGAAAATAAAAGAAATCTTAGAAAATAAATAAAATTATAAAAGGAATCAAATGAATATTTTTAAACCTATAAGGTATATGAAAAAATTGATTTAATAGCAGAATGGAAATTATTAAAAAAAGAGTCAATGAGCTTGGAGATAGAAATAAAGAAAAATTTTCAAGATTGAAGAACAAAATAAAAAAAAATTTAAAAGTCTTGGGAATCAATGGGACAGTATAAATGGATTTAACATATGAGTAATTAAAGTTCCAAAGAAGAGCAGAGATAGAATGCAAAAATAATTTGAAGACATAAAATCCAAAAACTTCCAAAATTAATGAAAGATGTATATTTACAGATTTTGAAAGCTCAGTCTTAAAAAGAAAAAACAGAATTAAGTTTGGGTGTGATGGTTCATGCCTATAATCCTAGCACTTTGGGAGGCCAAGGCAGGAGGATCACTTGAGGCCAAGAGTTCCAGCCCAGCCTGAGCAATATAGTGAGACCTTTATCTCTACAAAAAATTCTAAAACTTAACCAGGAATGGTGGTGCACACCTGTAGTCCCAGCTACTTGGGAGGCTGAGGCAGGAGGATCGCTTGAGCCCAGGAGTTTGAGGTTGTAGTGAACTATGATGATGTCACTGAACTCTAGCTTGGGCAACAGAGTGACACACTGTCTCAAAAAAAGTAAAAATAAAAATAAAAACAGAATTAAAAGAATAAAAACCATGATTATCATATCATAATAAAAATGCTGAAAACAAAGATGAGTAGAAAATCTTGAAAGCAGACATAACAAATGACTATTAAATATAAGGAAACAATGGTTCCCAAACCATGGACTTATGAACTTCTCAAAAGAAAATAGAAAAGGCAGACGTCAGTGAAACAACATCCTTTATGCTGAAAGAACAAAACAAAAAGAAAAATGCCTAGAAACCCAAAATTTATATCCAGCAAAATATATTTCAAAAATGAAGGCAACATAACGAGATTTTCAGATAAAATAAAATTAATTAATCAGTATCAGATACATAAGCAAATGAAATAAATTGTTTAAGCTGAAGGCAGAAAACATCATCAGGAAACTTTGATGTTCAAAAGAATGATTAGCCCTGGATATTGTAAATATCTGAGTAAATATTAAACAGTTTTATTTTCTTTCTTGTATTTTAAAACAGATCAGGCTATTTAAAGCAAAATTTATAATATTGTTTTATATAACACACCTATTTCATAAAAGATGATAGAGTTGCTAAATGAACCTATCTATATGTTTGCAAAGTTTCTGCACATTAGTTAAAACAGCATAATATTAACTCTCAATAAAAAGTAAATTGAAGTATGTATATTAATACCTAGAAAAACCAATGAAAAACAATGCAAAGAAGCATAGCTAAAAGCTAGTACATACATTGAAATGGAATTATTAAAAATGTAAGGAATATAAAAGAAGACAGGAAAGAAAGGTCAGAGGAATAAGAAGCAAACAGAAAACAAATAATAAAATGCTACACATAAATACAACCATAACCATAATTGCACTAAATATTAATATACTAAATACTTTAATTAAAAAGTTGAAATTATAATAATTGATAAAAACAAAAGCAGGTTCTGAGTTTCCAGGTAGCTGAAGACAATTGTAGGTGTGTAGTAAACAACCTTCTATAATGTCCAAAACTGCAAAATAACTGTGAATATGAGAAAAATCGATGAGCCACAGCACTGTGGTCCCCACACTCCTGCCTCACCTCCACCCTACCTTAATTCTTTTTGTAGGAGCAACCAACAGGGAGATTAAATCCTTTCTAAATCTGAAAACACTAAAAGGGTAATAGGACAATCAGAGCATTGTGTATAGGGGAAAATTTTTCAAGGGATCAAAAGCCACATAAATTACCCACATTGTGATTTAAAGAGACAGTGCCTTATGAAAGGCCCCAGGCCCAATTTAAAGGGAAAGGCCCAGGTGAAAGAGGCAAGTGTGATTTAAAAGGATACTCTACTAAATGCATAACTTCTGGGGGAGCAAAAGGAAAAAATAAAGAAAAAGGGCTTTTTGGAAGTTGGATAGTGAAGGGAAAAAGAAAAAAATAATAGATGTTAAGCTAGGATCTGGTAAAATACCCTAATGTCAAAAAATGAACAATAGGAAAATAAAGTCCATAAAAAGTCATTGAAGAAAATCAAGAAATTAAAATTCATACAAATCATCTTCGGTCCATCCCCCACCTCAACCAAAAAACCAAGCATGAAGCAGAAAAAAACTCTAAGTCTACACTCCCAACACAATTAATTATACTCAAACAAGTATGTATGAAAACCACCCTGAATCTGAAATCCAAAACCTAGGATGAAGTAAAAATAACACAGTGACAAGTGAAAAAAGAGCTGAATGAACTTAGAAAAAAGTGCAAGACACATTTAACTGAGAAATAAAAGTAAAATAGTTTGTGCCTAAGGGAGAAAGACTCAAATGAAAATGTAATAAGGGACATTGAAGAGGGTAAGAAAACAATGGGTTGGATGCATTCCTCAGGTGAACAGCCTTCCAAAATAAACAAACAGATAAATAAATAAAACAATCTAGATAATTAAAATAGCATAACAAAGATTTAAAAAAACAGTCAAAAAGTAGTGGAAATGGAACAACTGCGTAGAAATAATAACATTTATATTATCTCAGAATCCTTGAGAAATACAAAACAATCGAACAGAACTAATATTTAAAACTATAATGCAAAACAACTCTCCAGAAATACAAAAAAAGTCTGAACATATACATTAAAAGGGCGTAACAGGTACCTTGGAAAATTAACCGAGAAAAATCAATGTTGAGCCATGTCGGAATAAAGGAATTAGATTTCAAAAGTGAAATAAAATCTTCAACGCTTCCCAGAAAAACAATCAAATGACTTGCAAAAATTATAACAACATTTCAAAACTAACTTACAAAGCAAACAATAATGCAGAAGCATTTTTTAAGAACTCAAAGAAAGTGTGAACCAAAGATTTTATATTCAGCTAAGCTGTCTCTCAAATATAGTCTTTAACTATTGACAACAATTTTCAATATAAATGTAATGAGAAGATTCTAATAAACCCTTCTTGAAATATCTGCTAGAAGATAGGTGTCATTCAAACCAATATTATAGGTTATTATCGTTCTTTACAAATATAGCAAAAACAAAGAACTTTGGCTTTGTTTATCCTCTTTATTGCTTCTTTGTTTTCTACTTGATTCATAAATTTGATTCAAATTTTTTGTCATTTAATCATCCTTCTTTGTGTTTATTCTGTTTTTGTCTTCTAACTTCTTAATGTGGACTTTTAGCTTATTAATTTTCAATATTTTTATATTCTAATATGAGTTTAAGGTTATAAATGTCTCTCAAATATGTATTTTGCAATACCAAAAGTACATATTTAGAGTTTTATTCCATTCAATTTTAAAAGTTATTGTTTTCGGTTTTCATTGTGGTATCTCTTTAAATCACATTTTATTTATGGGCATTTTTAAATTTTTCAATACATGGTGATTTGAATTTATTTTTTTAAGTCTCTTTAATGATTGTGCTGTGGTCAGGGAATGCTATATTTTCAAAATTGTTTTGAGTAGTTCATTAAGTATTCACTTAATACTTGTTGAGAGTTGCTATTTGAGAGGTCATAGAGCATTGGCTAACCACATAGATTCTGGAGTCAAAATGATGGATTTAAATACTAATCCTGCCACTAAATAGTTATATACTTTTCAATCATATCTTCCTCAGGTTCTTCTTCTGTAAAATGAATATAATAGAAGTATCCAACTTACAGGTTATTTGTGAGAATTAAATGACCTAATATTTCTACAGACTTCTGAACATTTTCTGGCCTATAGTAAGAGCTATATATTAATAAAATATCTCTAATTAATTAATATGGTAACCAATGCATGATTATTTCTGAGAATATTTAATGTTTACTTTCTGTTTTATCTGTATATACGTAGTATATTCAGCTTGATAATTATATTTTTAAATTAATCTTTGTCATCATTCATTGTTTTTTCTGTCTGATGTCTCCATATTTGAGAGACATGAGTTTAAATTGCCTGTTCTCAAGATGGATTTATATAATTCACCAAGAAACAGGTACATTTCACTTTATATAAATTAGGAAATTTATAATGAAATTTAGGAAAGTTACCAAAATAATTTTGTAAGGCTGATATAGCTCTATCTAAGTATTAGACAAACATAAGAAATGAAAAGTATGACTCAATGTCACTTAGAATCATAAATGTGAAAATTAGACATGAATAGTAGCATAAGAATACATTAGGATCTATGACTCTTAGTCCCAGTGATTTGTCTGCTATTATTAATGCCCTCACTCACCCAGATGGGGCTGGCCTATTTGACCAACAGAATTAGACAGAAGTGACTCTCAAAGCTAGGTCATAATAGGTTTGGCAGTTTCCACCCTGGTTTCTTGTATTGCTGGTTCTGGGGGAAGCCAACCTCCATACAATGAGAAGACACAAGAAGTCCTATACAAAGGTTCACACAGAAAGGAAAACAATTTGCCAGCCTCAATCGCCAAGCAAGTAAATAAGCCTCCTTTAAAGAGATCTTCTATCCTCAATCAAGACTTCAGATGATTACTTCTGTAGCCAACATCTTGTGTGAAACACTGAGCTAGAACTACCCAATTGAGATCCCAAATTCTGTACTCACAAAAATCATGAGAAATAATAAATTATTATTTTTGTAAACTACAATATTTGTTATGCAGAATAGATAAATAAGAGAGATATTGGAAAAAAATAATACTTCATGTGCAGGTTGAGTCAAAGAAGAAAATGCAAATATAACTTAACCTAAGAAAATTTGTTTGTAAAATTATCTATGTTCAATGAGAAAATTAATGTTATCGTCTGAATAGATTTAGGAAAAACATTTGAAAAAATTAAAAATAAAGTCTTATTAAAATATCTCGGTCAATTCAAAATAAAACTCCTTTAACTTAATTGATGAGAAAGAATTGTTCAAATTATAATTAAAAGTGTAACATTTCTGGCATTCTCATTGGAGACAGGAACACAAGTTTGGCTGATACACTACTTAGAACTATGCGATGTTGTACTGGGAGATTTCTGATTGCTAGGGTTGAGAATGGAATGGGAGGGACTGTAAAGGGGCAGAAGGGATCTTTTATGGTGATAGAAGTGTTTTAAAATTCAATTGTGGTGATGTTTGACCAATTCTGTAATTTTGCTAAAAAGCAGTGAATTGTAACACTTAAAACAGGTGGATTTCGTGTTTCATAAACCATATCTCAACAAATCTGCTAAAAAAAAACAAAGGGCAAAAAATTAAGAAAATGTACCGAGGTCCTAGTCAGTGTTTAAAGCAAACAACAAAAAAATGGAAAATGTATAAACATTGTAAAAGAAAAGATAGCACTGTCATTATTTGCTAAAGATATTATCATCTAAATAGGCTATCCTAGAGAACAATAAGAGAGGTCAGCAAGGTCTTTGGCTACAAGACCATCATATAAAACAAATTATCTTCCCTATATACCATCAGTAACCAGTAATAAAAAGTAATGGAAAAAGTTTTCAGCCACAATGACTATAAAATAAATGATAACATCTGAAATGAAATGAGGAAGACCAATAAGAACAAAGAGTATAAAAATTTACAGAATGACATAAAAAATGGACTTAGTAAATGAAGAGTCACATTAACCGTCTGGGTAGAAGACTCACCATTTTAAAAACTATTGTATTAATGCAAAATAATCTAAATCCAAATGCAAGTAAGTATTTTTTGTGAAGCATCATAAGTCATTTCTGAAAGTCATATGAAAGAACATGACTGTGAAAAATAACACTATTAAGGGATTTTTCTGTATAATATCAACCATAATAAGAAGCTATAGAAATTAAAATATGCTGCTATTATATTTAAAAGTCATATATAAATTGATTGAATTAGTCTTCTCCTGAAAATTTATTCTACAAAAATACCCACATGGGCAATAATATGATTGTTTTAATAGAAAATAGTCACAAATAACATTAATAGAGATTGAATGAAATACAATGCAGCAGTTGAAAATACTAGTATTCTACAAATATTTAAATGGAACACTATTGACTATTATATGGTTGTGGTTAAGAGCATAGACACTAGACCTAAATTACATGGATTTAAATTTTGACTCTACCAGTCATTAAACTCTATATTTTTTGCCTGGTTATCTAAATACTCTATGTCTCAGTGTCTTCATTTACTATAATACATGGACAAATTTTCATAAATACCACAGAGAGTTGTGATGTTTAAAAGAGTTAATGCATGTAAAGTTCTTTGAACAGTGACTGGGACACAGTAAGCTTTATATAAGTTTTCTAAAATAACAATAATTATTATTATTGTTCATTCTTACATGAAAAAAGCAAGAAGCAGTTGAGTATATAGTATGCTATCAATCAGTAAAAAACAAAAGTTTTTGTATATTTATATGCACACAAGCACACATACCTATTATATGTATATGTATATGCATATAATATCTTCAGAGCATATACAAAAAATTGGCATATGTAATTGACACTGTATGAGAAAAACATGGCTAAAAATAGTGGAGAGGAGGTAGTGAAAGAAGACATTTCACAGAATATAATATGCAGGAATGTATGATACCTTTGCATTAATTTCTAAAATTAAATTAAAAGCTTATTTTAAAATAGCATGGTATTCAAGTTGAGTCATTGAACAATCAAAATAGAGATGGTATAAAAACTGTATGTATGTATGGAAATTTAGTATATGGAAAAGGTGGTTCTTCATTAGAACCATTTTTAGTGACCATTTTTTACAGCCCAAAAAAGTCAATCTTATGATGACTGGTGAATGATTTCTTTCATCATGGGACCAAAAACAAAAACCAAGAAAACCTATTTTTCTAAAAGTCTTTCTTTCCATTTTGGAGAGAAACAGAGATATTTGTATGACCTAATGGTAAGAGGACTAGTTCCTGAATTGAGTGCATTCATAAGGTTAGCCACAGCTTAATTGCAGTTTTTCTTTCATAATGGTTTTCTACAAAATTTCAGAAATTCCTTATTCTCAACTAGGTATTCTTAATGTGACTTCTGCTTCCAGATATGAAAAATAGCTTGTATCAGAAAAATCCTCCTAAAGAAAAACAAAAGCTGAAAAAAAAATACAAACTAACAACTTTTAGAATTCATTTGAGAAGTCAAAACAAACAGAACTTGAGGGACCATGATATCATGGAAAGAAGAACAATAAAGAAGTACACCCCAAAACCTAGCAGGCAAGGGGGCAAGTGCCCATGCATAAGGTGACAGCTGAGAAACTAAATAACCAGCCAGAGCATTTGGCAGTCTTGTGATGTTAAGTAGATAAAAATTGGATTTCAGAGTCCACTAAGATGTAGAAATCAAAGAGACAGCCCAGAGTTTCATTTAAGACCCCTGAAGTATAATACCCTAAGAATCATTGCAAATCTGAAATAAGCCAGCTTCACAAACACTAAAATCCAGCTCAAGTCACCTTAATCCTTAATTAGAGTGGAGGGATCTGCCTTTATGCTAACTTCCTGTGAGAGTAAGTCAATCATTTATGCAGAAATATAAAATATTTTTCACAGACTTCACATAATTTTTATACACAAATATCTGTACAAAAAAAAAACTGCTAAATGTGACAAGAGACAGTATCAATTGATTAAAAATCCAGGTATTAAAACAGAGAATTGAAACAGAACCACAGACAATCAAGAAAGTGGAGTTCTCTGTTTCTCTGTAATAGTCTTAAAATAACTGTATTTAACAATAAAGAAAATAAGCAATTAGATGGAGAATTTTATTGCAAAATTATCAACTTAAAAAAATCTACTACCAAAATACATTAATGGAAATTAAGAACATAATAGACTCACCTGCCAATTAGAAACGGTATAAGAAAGGGTTAGTGAACTAGAAGATAAGTCAGTAGAAAATATCCAGATCAAAGAATGAAGGGAGGAGGAGGATGAAAGATACAGGAAAAAATGTGGAAAGATATATGGGACACAATACAAATATATAATTTGTATTTAGTTGAGGTCTCAGAAGTAAGACAGGGAAGAAGAAAGAAAAGCAACGTTTGAAGAGATGCTAGTCAAGAATTTCCAATACAATAGGAATAAATGACATCAAACAACAAGTTCAAATGTTTCCAGGAATCTCCAGGTACGTAAAAGCAAAGAAATCTACACATTGGAACATCATAGTAAAACTGCCAATCAAATATAAAAATAATAATAATCAATAATAATAACAAATCTTAAAATCATCCAGAAAAAAAAATTATATTTTCTGAATGACTTTAAATGTATGAAATACATTGGTATATTTAACTAGATAATTCATTTAAGAGTCCAGAGAAGTTACAATTGAGAAATATTATTCTGTACTTATTCTAAATCAAACACATCCTGTTTTTTATACTATATTCTTATCATTTTTTCCTTCCAAGTAATATCCCTATCTAAAATTGTCACAATTTTATAGCTTAATATGAATTTCCCTCCCAAATGTGTCATCCAGGTTACTGATAACTTTTTCAATATGCATTTCTTTTTTTTTTTAATTTTCTCTTACCAGTTTGTCCGCTTAAACTAGATCTTTTGAGTATGTATTATTAAATAGTTTCCTAAGGATGCTATAACAAATCACCACACACTGGGTGGCTTAAAACAACAAAAATTTATTCTCTGACAGTTTTGAAGGTTAGAAGTCCAAAATTAATATGTCAGTATGCCAGCAGGGCCATATTCCCTCTGAAGGTTTCAGGGAAGAATCCTTCATTGCCTCTTCCAGCTTCTGGTAGCCCACGGCCTGTCTTCGTTTGTGGCAGCCTTACTCCAATCTCTGCCTTTGTCTACACATGGCATTCTCTGTGTCCCTATGTGTTGTTCTCTCCTCTTTTAAGAAACCAGTTCTTAAAAGATTAGGATTGGATTGGATTTAGGACCAACCTAATTCAGTATGACATCATCTTAACTAATTACATCTTCAAAGATTTTATTTCCAAATATTGTCACATTCTGAGGTTCTGGTAGACATGACATTTTAGGGATCACCATTCAACCCACTACAGGGTATGACTAAAAATTAATTTTACTTGAGTATAATCAATTTTCACCCATTTCTGTAAAGACTGAAGATGAATGGCTCATGTTCGAAAGATTTATTCTAAATCAAAAAGATTGTATAACACAATTCAACACAATCTGTTATAAATTCATTTCATTTTTAATTCATTCGAATTGATTATGTATTACAAATCTATGGAAAAATCAGAATAGTTTTCTTGTCCAAAATAGCTGGCTCCTATAAAGTGGTGGATTTCAGAACCTTTGGGGGACAGTTTTCATAGTACCATAGTACATGATCTAATTTTTTTTCGTCACCATTTGAAAGTAAAATAAAATTCTAAGGCGGATGAATTACACTCATAAGATTAAAGTTAATGACAGTAAAGTATTAATAAAAATAAAAAAATTGTAAGTTCCCTTAGGAAGTTCATGTAGCATTGCTGCATTGCTCTCATCAAGAGTAGGAAATGTGAACTTCCATACAGAAATGTGGGGTTTTATGGGGAGAATGTTAGAGCCACCAGGAGAAAAACAAAGACTCTAGACAAGTAGTGGAAAAGGGCAAAAGGGCAGTAAGGTACAGAAAGGTAAAATAAACCACAGATTGGAGAAAAGGCTGAAATTAGATGATTAATGCATTAAAAAAACATTTCCCTAAGCTCTTTAGGATAATCGTGTGCTGAAGAACAGCTATTTACCTTTATGCTAGGGGTTCACAAAAAAGGTGCTTAGAGTAGACTTGCTGAATATTCCTTCTTTCCTTACTGATTTGGATTTATCTAAGGGAGTCAGTAATTACAGATAATGCTATGTTTAAGTATTTTGAAAATGTACTTCTTACACCATGTGCTTTGTATCAACCCTGTTAATTATAAAAGCAATGTAAGATTAATGCTGAAGCATTACTTTTTTGAATAGTTGATAAGATCTGTGTATGTCAGAGTGGAAAATCAGTAAGCATTCAAAGTAATTTTTGCCTAATTTACTTAAACTATTTCTGATTTCCATTTAAAACTAACTGATAGCCTAGCAAGTGAGTGCAAGGAGATGATGAATGCTACCTTGGGGTTTATGTTAATAATTTTATTAGGTTGCTTACAGATGATAACTTGAATAATAAATGTCCTCACTTCCTCACGCTTATTTTAAAAGTCATGGTTTATTATTAATAACATTGTTTTTAAAAGTATGTAGCAATTGCAATCAATAAAACAAAAAATAAGTTGACGTTGATTTGCATATTTATTTACTATAGCTCATGGGGGGAAAAGTCCCTGAGATACCAAAAAAGATGATGCTTGATGCTGATAGGCCTCTATCCAACTTTCCTCTTTTAATTTATAGTTCATAAGAAAAGGACACTTTTATTTCCACAAAATTATCCACCAAATCAAAGTCTACTTGATTTTATTTTTAACTCTGGCTATTTACACCCAGATAGATTATTAGAGTAAATGTTTTGTGGTTGAAGTAATCTCTGACCAGAGTAGACTAATGGAAAAATGCTATGATTACATTTTGACGACAAAGATGTTTTAAAGGCCTTTTCTAAGAATTAAATTGTTAAAAGCACTTAAGAGCTTTTTCCAGGAATTTTAACATTGTTACCATTACCATTAGTCAACTTCTTTTCTGAGTATAAGATTCACTATCTGGAATCTGTTATTATTTTAAATCAATGTAGTGAAATATTTGTAGCAGAAACAAGAAGATTATCTATCATACATACATAAGATCATATATAGTGAAAATAGTCGATCATATCCTATCTTCCCAGTTTAAGTGACTGTATCATAATCTACATGAATTCTTAAAATGATGGAATTAAATCATTCAAGATTAGAATAGTCCATGCTATGTGTTGACCACACATAACTTGAAACACCAAGCCACAACTATTGTTGCTCACTTAAGAAAACAACAACAAAGCATTGGCCTAAATCCATTCAATCTGATCAATATATTCTGAAAACAATTTAAACGACCTCAAGTTAAATAAATTACCATCAATATAAAATTGAAGATGTAGATTCTGGCAAATTCCATTTGACTTTGGTTCTTGTCATGGTTGTTTCTATTAGAAAGCATTAGCTCACCATAACGGCTGACCTCTGAGACCACAGTCAAATCTGCCTTTGTCTATAGTAGACAAATATGTTCAAGACTAATAAATAATATAAGCAAAATTTTCTCCCCATTCCCTATTAATTCTTTAAATAGTCAATAATATAATAGAACGAAAGAGAGAAAAATGAATCTTCTTAGTGCATGCATGCACTTTTTTTAAAGAATCATATGGCTTTTGAAAGAATTCTCCAGTGTTCGAAGATTTAGTTTGTGGCTTTAAAGTTATGAATTGTAAACAGATGAGTTTTTAAAGAATCCTGACAACAGTCAAAGGGAAGGTGAACTGTGTAAAAACACTTACATGGCATCTTGTCCATTCCAAGTACTTGATTAGAAAAAGATGATGGTTTAAAAGTTTGATTAATGTCAGCATAATTTTTTCTTCTTTGCTTACGGGAATCTTCTTATTTATGTTATGTTCAGTTTGTCTTCCAAAATATCTATCTTTTGGCTTCTTCCCCCATCTTTTGTTTGTAGATTTTATTGGAGATAATAATTTATCATTTTTTTGGATGCAAAGTTATAACACCTTTAAATGAAATCAACCATGGGCACAAGAAAAACCATGCACAATCACAACTTAAAAAATGAATCTGAAAGTAACCAAATGAATTAAATCATTTGTTCATGAAATTAAGAAGTCATGGCCTTAATTTATATCATTTTTTACCCATTTTGTAAGAGCAAATTTTACTAGTTACTATTCTAAATATGCCTCTTTATTTGCAGGGCTTTCACTCCAAGATCAAGTTATTAATATTAACAATATATTTCATTCTTTTGTTTTTCTATAGGGCCCCATAAAAAATGTATGCTGAACAGCTAAATAGCTGTTTGTTGTTTTTAATATTACCAAACATCTAAGGAAACTTCCCTGGGAATTGAGTTCAATCTCTTTACCCCACTGCAAGACTCCATTGCAATGGTCCAGATACTATGGCCATGCCCTCCCTTGAATAAAGCTTGCCTTACCATCTTTTTAGAAAATAAAGAAAGAAACTTCCCTGAAATTTTTATTTTATAATAACATTTATTATGATGTCATTATATTTTTACTTAAAGGAAGAATACACAATTTTTTAAAAAGTCTTGGTTAGAGATCATTATTTATGGAAAGTTTAGCATATTATTAACTTATCTGAACTAATAAACTACTGTGTATACTCTCATTTTACATTATCATGTAAGAAGTTTTGTTTCAACTAAAATTAATTAGAATGCAGTCAATGAATTGAGGTTGATATCTATAATATGTAAAATATAATCAAGAATCATTTCATCCATGAGTAAAAGCTACCCTTAATGTTATACCTACTGAGTGTGCAGCCACATACTTGGCATTTCAGATTTATAATCTCATAAAATATCTCACTTAGCTTTGAAGTAAATGTTATTCCCATGTTCATAAATAGGAAGTGGAATATTTAAGCAATATTCTAAATCAAAATATGATTTATTTATCTAGGTATGCTTTAGAGCCCTTTCCTTTCCTCATATCCAACACTCTGTGCTAAACTACTTTAAAAACATGTTGATCACTCCTTCTGGCTTGGTCTTGCTGGAGAGTTTAGTGAAAATGATATATCAAGGAGCATAGTATATACTAGGAGAGAAATATTTGTAATTCTATTTGTAGGTTATGTAGGAGAAGTCCATGTGGGGAATGGTTGATATACAAAGAAAAGTGATCATTTCTTTATAGCTTGAGTCCATTTCTTACCTGAATCATTGAGATAAACAGATATATATCTTCACATATAACTTAATTTTTAAGTTTTTTTTTTCTATATTCCAAGTAAAAGACTACATATCTGAACAGGAAAATATCTGACCAATCACCTTTAGGCACACATACATAATAGCATCAGATAGAAAAGAGCAGTTAGGAAAATACTTTTCTGAGTGGACTTTATATTTATAGGTTGAGACAGTACAGCCCTCATACCTTCATTTCTACACACACTTGTATTCCTTGAAGTAGGATTCAGAGACCAGATGATTCCTATTAAATTATCCTCAGGTGATTTGTTTGATTTAGGAAAAAATTGTGATAGAACAAATTTTTAACACAAATGTGCTAATATGAGGCAATATACTAAGTTCTGGGATATAATGTTGACAAGACAAATATAATCGCTGGCTTTACTCAGCATATACCCTGTGGCTTAGAATATATTTTTATTACTATCATGTTATAGTATATTATTAAATCATAAAAAATGAATCAAGGCTTTAAAAGTAGTTGAGAAATTTTAAAAATGTTAACAGCTTTACTGAGGTACAAATGATATCAACAAACTACTCTGATTTAAATTGTACAATATGAAAGTTTTGGCACACATACACATATATGAAAACATCACCACAATGAAGATAACAAACTTATTCCACATCCTGAAATCCCCCAAATTTTCCAAATCTCCTTTTCAATCCCAAACCTATTGCTCTATCTACTCACCTCTTTCCCAGACAGCCACTGATTTCAATTGCTATAGATTTTCTTGCATGTTCTAGAGTTGTATATAAATGGAGTTATACAGTATATACTCTTTTTGTTTCTGGCCTTTTTTCCTCCACACAGCATATTTATTTTGAGATTCAATTATAATTTTGCATGTTCAATAATTTATTCATTTTTATTGCTAAATAGCATCCCATTATGTTTCTTTAACAAGAGTTTCTATATCAATTCACCTGTTGATGCTCATTTTGATTATTTTCACTCTTTGGTTATTATGAGTAGAGCAGCTGTGCATTCATTTCTCTTAGGTAAATAACTAGAAATGAAATAGCTGGATCATATGGCATGTGTAATTTTGACTTCTTAAGAGTCTGTCAAATTGTTTGCAAAGTTTTTATGCCTAAATTCTTTTTTTTTTTTTTTTTTTGAGAATGGGTCTTGCTATGTTCCCCAGGCTAAACTTGAGCTCCTGGGATCAAGTAATCCTCCTGCCTCAGCCCCTCAAGTAGCTGGGACTATAGGTATGTGCCACTGCACTTGGCTTTTTGTGCAACTTTTACATTCCTACCAGCTGCATAAGAGAGCTTAGTTCTTGCACATCCTCTCCAACACTTAATAAAATCAGTTAGTTTCATTTTAGCCATTCTAACAGATGTCTAGAGGTATCTCACTATGTTTTTTAAATGATTTTAAAAATTATCTCCTGCTGTTTTGTTTATTTTATCCATGATATTCATAATGTTTCTCTTCATAATTTTGTTTTTTAATTGCAATATCATTCACTACCATAATTCTTCCCTTTAAATTGTAAAATTCTGTGGTTTTTATTGTATTTACAGAATAGTCAACCATCACCACTTTCTAATTTCAAAATATTGTCATCATCACAAAAGGACACCCGTATTCATTAGCAGTGACTTCACATTTCTCCCTTCCCCTATGCTCTGACAACCACAATCTAGTTTTTATCTGTATCAAATGCCTATTCTAGAAATTTCATATAAATAGAATCCTACAATATATGGTATTTTGTATCTGGTTTCTTTCACTTACCATAATGTTTTCAAGGTTCATCCATATTGTAGTATATTTTAGTAATCCACTCACTTTTCTGGCTGAATAATATTCCATTGTACAATTGTATCACCTATCTATTAATCAGTTTATGGACATTGGTTTATTTTCATTTTAGGCAATAATGAATAACGTTGCTATGAATATTTGTGTACAAGTTTTATGTGGGCCTAGATTCTTCAATTCTCTTTGTTATAGACCAATGAGTGGAATTACTGGGTCATTTAGTAACCCTATGTTTAACTTTTTGGGGAACTGCCTAAGGGTTTTCCAAAATAACTGCATTGTTTTACAAGCTTACCACCATTCAGTAAGGGTTTTAATTTTTCCACATCCTCACCAATATTTGTTATTGTCTGTTGTTGTTGTTGTTGTTTATATCCATCCTAGTAGGTATGAAATGGTATCTCATGGTTTTTACATTTTCGTAATAACTAATGAAGTTGAATATCTTTTCACATGCTTTTTACCATTTATCTCTCTTCTTAAAAAATACGTATTTAAATGTTTGTCCAGTTTTTAATCAGGTTCTCTTTTTAACGATGAGTTGTAAAGGTTCTTTATATATTCTGGATTCTTAACCATTATTATTTATTTAATTTGTGAATATTATCTCTCTATGTACTTTTCAC
This sequence comes from Daubentonia madagascariensis, assembly GCA_023783475.1. Classification (NCBI taxonomy): domain Eukaryota; kingdom Metazoa; phylum Chordata; class Mammalia; order Primates; family Daubentoniidae; genus Daubentonia; species Daubentonia madagascariensis. The sequence continues at coordinate 40,613,266 of JAKFHU010002080.1, read as the reverse complement.
CTTCTTGGTAGTGTCCTTTAAAACACAAAATTTTACATTCTGATCAAGTCCAATTTAGCTGTTTTTTCTTTTGTTCCTTGACCTTTGGTGTCATAGCTATGAAACCATTGCCTAATCTGAAGTCAAGAGATTTGCACCTATGTTTTTTTTAAGATTTTTATAGTTTTAGCTCTTACATTTATTTCTTTGATTCCTTTTGAGTTAAATTTTGTACATGCTATGAGGTAGGGGGTCCAACTTTATTCTTTTGCATGTGAATATTTAGTTATCTGAGCTGTATTTGTTGAAAAGACGATTATCACTCCTTTTGATTGTTTCTTCACACTTGTTGAAAATCCATTGAGCATAAACACATGGTCTATTGTGGGAGTCAGTTACATTCCACTGACCTGTGTGTGTATTTTGTGACCATATCACAAAGGCTTAATTACTGATAGAATTTGAAAAAAGTTTGAAGTTGATTTGAAGTAAGTTTCAAAATTGGGAATTTTAAGTCCTCTTATTTTATTCTTTTTTCAGGATTGTTTTGACTGTTCTGGATCCTTTAAATTTCCAGACAAATGTCAGGATCAGCTTGTTAATTTCTACAAAAATGGCAGCTGGGTTTTATGAAAATTGTATTGAAACTGTAGAATAATTTGAGGAGTATTACTGTTTTAACATTTTAGGTCTTCCAAACCAAGAACTTCAAATATTTATTTATGTCTCTTTAATTTCTTACAATAAAGATATTGTTTTCCAACATAGATTCCTTAATTTTTTAAAATTAATTCTACTTGATATTCTCTGAAACTTCTATTTCTGTCATTTGGTGTCTGATATTACTTTTAGAAAGTTTTTAGCTAGTGTTCAAATATGTTTTTCTACTCCATTCTCTCTTCTCTTTCTGGTACTTCAATTAGGCATATTTTACTTCATTTTAAATTATCCCACAGTTCTTTTTTGTTCTATTTTTTTCTTTCTTACATTTCTTACATTATTTGTTTTTTTCTTTGCATTTCAGTTCAGGAAGGTCATATTGACCTATTTTTAAGATCCCTGATTCTTTCTCTAGCTGCATCAATTCTACTGAGGGACCCATCTAAGGCATTCTTCATTTCTCTTACACCTTTTTTCATTTCTAGCATTTCATTTTGATTCTTAGAGTTGCCATTTCTCTACTTACCTTACCCAAATGTTCTTGCATGCAGTCTACATTGTCCATTACAGCCTTTAACATATTAATTATAGTTATTTTAAATTCCTTCTCTGTCTTAGTCTATTTTGTGATGCTGTAACAGAATATCTGAGGCTGTGTAATTTATATTAAAGAAAAAAAAAAGAGTTTTTTTGGCTCACGATTCTGGTGGCTAGAAAGTCCAAGATTGGGCTGTTGCATCTGGTGAGGGCCTCATGCTGCTTCAACTCATGATGGAGAGTGGAACAGGAGTAGGTTTGTGCAAAGAGATCATTGGTGACAGAGGAAGCAAGAAAGAGTCTAGGAAACCAACTTGCTCTCAGGTCATTAATCCAGTCCTTTGAGAGGAGAACTCACTCACCTCCACAGGAAGGTATTCATCTATTCATGATAGATCCACACTCATGACCCAAACATCTACCAATAAGCCCCACCTCCCAACATTACCACATTGGGGATCAAATATCAACATGAGTTTTGATGGGGACAAAATACATCCAAACCATAGCATTCCCTAATAATCCTAATATCTATATCATATCTGAGCCTGACCTTCAGACAGTGGGTTTTTGTTGTTGGTGGTGGTGGCTTTCTCCTTTTTGGTGGGACTGTGTCTTAGGACTATGACCTTCACAATTGTTTCTCCCATGGCAAAACATTTTCCCCCTCTGTCCCTTACTCCCTTCTTTGGCTGCAGTGTTCCCAAATGATTCCATTGAAGTCCTTACCTCTATTGAATTGTTCCTGGCCCCGTTTAGTGATACAGAAAGTCTAGAGGTGTCTAGAGTGGGGGGAATATCCTTCCTCCAACTGGGATTAAGATCTACAAAGTCTTTTCTTCTTAAAGTCAAACATTTGTTACGGAGAAATTTTGGGTGTATTTCACAATGATTAATCTCCCCCTCCCCTTTCCAGAGATAGAGGAGATCTTTCTTAGGTCTTTATCATGAAAACAAATTGGGGCTCCTGGACATAAATCACACAAAACAGTGAGTTCCCCTAAGTCTGTGGTCCCAAAGATTATTTTTCACTCTTACACTATACCACACTCAGCCTCCAGCTCTTTGTCATTATTCCCACTGCTGTGTTTCTTCCACTTAAGTTTCTATTGACCTAGCCAGAGGCTTCTGCTCCATGTAGGCAGACCCTGGCTGTGTCTCCATAAATAAACCTTTTTAGATTTGGGAGTGGTGATTTGCCCTGCAACCTCAGTTTCAGATTGAACCAAGAAAAGTCCTTGCTTTTCAGTTTGTCCATGTTTTTCTTATTTTAGGAATGGGAACGAGGCCTCCAAGTTCTTTACATGTCCAAACAGAAATTGGAACTCCAGCTCATTTTTTTTTTAATTCATGTTTACTGACCTCTCTTCCTCTTCCAGACATCTAAATGTTGGATTGCCCTGTAAGGTCTTGAGTTCTTTTTCCTTCTTTATCCATAGTCAACGTTTAAGTGAAATCTTACAAATCTGTGGCTTTAATACCATTTAAATGTGTGTTATTTTTAAACTTATATCTTTAACCTTAAAATCTTCACTGAAGCCCAGATTCATACACTCAATACCTTCCTTACACACAATCTCATTATCTATGTGTGTGTGGCGGGGGGAGGGATTGGTTATGAAATTATCAGTTGAATATGTATAGAATCTGCAGTTTAAAAAGATGAAGGAATAAGATTAATGTCAAAAATATGAGATGTACAGAAACACTGACCCTGGAGGCATGTTGTCAGTCAATGCTCATACCTTAAAAATAACTAGCTTCAAGATATATTTATCAAAAGAATGGAGACTGCTTTGCACTGAATTCATGACTAAATATTTAAATGTATTATGAATTTTCATTTATATTAACTTCAAAATATTTTTAGTTATAAAAATAATTGAGTATAAAAATATTTTGAGATTAATCCTTCACTTTAATGTTGTTAGAATGTAATTTGTGTTTTTATATACTACACATATATGATAGGTTCTACATAAAAAGGTTCAATATCTCAGTCTTCCAAAGCTGCTGTGAAGAAATTTTTGTGTAAAACATTTTCATTTTGTTTTTCGTTGAAAAATAATTGCTGGAGACTCAGTGGGATGTTGTGTCAAGAATGACAGCTTATTCCTGAAGAAACTCTAAGGCTTTGGTTAAAAATAACAAAAAAGAATAATATATAGGGAAATGAGAGAATGAAATTTCCAGGATACTTTGTTGCATACTTTTTAAATTCATTTGTTTCAAGTGAACCAGTATACATTTTTGGAATACAGCATGTCCCTTTCTGTTATTTTTAGCAAAGTGGATTCCTTGCTGTGATAAGTGGAACAGTTGTTAATTTCATCTCAAAATGGATTGTACCAAAGCAGTAGGTCGTGTTTTCATTTAAGCTGTTGAACAGTTATTTAGTGCTATAAATAGTCTAAAATATTATGCTAAATATTTTTCTTTTAAAAAAAGTTATTGAAATAATTGAAATAACATTTAGCATTTGCTACTATGCTTGGTGTATTTATGATTTAATCTTCACAATAACACATCAATGTAAGGATTATAAGTCCCATTTTATTGACATAAAATTTATTGACATAAAAACTGAGTACCAGAGAAGTTATTTCACCCCAGCCATAATGGGTAATATTAGCCAAGCTAAGATTGACCTGATTTCTGTGTGATTCTATTTTTCTTGCTTATATTTGCATTTTATTTTTAAATTTTATTTCTAGTTATTAAGGATACACAGTAGTTGTACATATTCATGGGGTACATGTGATTTTTAATTTTTTTATTTTTAATTATTATGGGTACATAATAGTTGTTTATATTCATAAGGCACATGTAATATTTTGATAAAAGCCTACAATGTTTAATCACCAAGTCAGGATAATTGGGATATCCATCACCTCAAGCATTTATCATTTTTTTGTGTTAGGAACATTCCAGTTTGACTCTTAGTTATTTTGAAATATACAATATATTATTGTTAACTATAGTTGCCCCATTGTGCTACCAAACACTAGATCTTATTCCTTCTATCTGTATTTTTGTACCCATTAACCACCCTCTTTTTATTCCCCTTCTGCATTACCTTTCCCAGCTTCTGGTAACCATCCTTCTACTATGTATCTCCATGAGTTCAATTTTTTTAACTCCCACATAGGAATGAGAACATGTAATATGTCTTTCTGTGCTCAGCTTATTTCACTTAACATAACGTCCTCCAGTTCCATCCATGTTGTTGCAAATGACAGGATTTCATTCTTTTTTATGACTGAATAATATTATATTGGGTATATGTCCCCCATCTTTTTAATCCATTCATCCATTGATGGGCACTTAGGTTGAGTCCATATTTCGGCTATTGTGCTGCAATAAACAGGAGTGCAGACAGCTCTTCCATACACTGATTTCCTTTCTTTGAGATATGTACCCAGCAGTGGGATTGCTGGATCGTATGGTAGTTCTACTTTTAGTTTTCTGAAGAACCTCCATGCCATTTTCCATAGTGTCTGTACTAGTTTACACTTTCGCCAACCATGTACAAGGATTCCCTTCCTCCATATGCTCACCAGCATCCGTTATTGACTGCTTTTTTGATAAAAGTCATTGTAACGTGAGATATGTTATTATTGTTTTGATTTGAATTTCTCTGATGATTAGTGATGTTGAGCATTTTTTAATATACCTCTTTACCATTTGTATGTCTTCTTTTGAGAAATATCTATTCAAATCTTTTGCTCATTTTTAACTATATTTTTTCTATTGAGTTGTTTGAACTCCTTATATATTCTAGTTAATAATTCTTTGTCCAATGGGTAGTTTGCAAATATTTTCTCCCATTCTGTGGGTTGTCTATGCACTTTGTTGCTTGTTTCCTTTGCTGTACAGAAGCTTTTTAGCTTGATGTGATTCAATTTGCCCATTTTTCCTTTGGTTGTCTGTGCTTTTGAGGTATTACTCAAGATATCTTTGCCCAGACCAAAGTCCTAAAATGTATCCCCAATATTTTCTTGTAGTAGTTAAATTTAAGTCTTTAATCAATTTTTATTCAATTTTTATATATGGTAAGAGATAGGGGTTCCGTTTTATTCTTCTCCATATGGATGTCAAGTTTACCCAGCACCATTTATTGAAAAGACTGTCTTTTCCCCAATGTTCTTGGTGCTTTTTTCAAAAATGAATTGATTATCTAAAGTTTATGCTCTTTATATAATATTATGTGCTTCTTATTTGACATTTTTATGCATTTATGTTAAGGTTCAGCTTAAGAGTACACCTGATTATGTAAATATTAGCATGAATTAAATATTGTGATATTAATTAGGACAACCATGTAATCTGTTTTCCAAATGTGGACACTTTTGAGCGTGAAAGTAGTGCTATTAATTGTGCCATGACAATAGGTGTAAACCAGGACTACTCAAATCATATTGAGACATATGTTTATCCTAAAATTAGTAGAAATTTCATGTAATGCATTATATTATAAATTAGGAAATGTTAAATGCCTGAGGTGATGGATGCCCCAACTACCCTGATTTGATCAATTCACACTGTATGCCTGTATCAAAACATCACATGTACCCTATAAAGATATATGTACCCATAATAGTTTTTTAAAATAGGGAGAATATGATATGCTGGAGCAAACACTATAATTAGTTATTCCTGCTGGTCCTAGCTTTAACAATTTTTGGTAATATGAATTTAGGCAAGCCATATACTCTCTGTAAAATCAAAAAGCCAGATAATCTCTAAGATTATAGTTTTGTATAAAGAGGTGTTATTTTTATCATGTACTCAATAAAGCAACCTATTTTTGATTTTTTTGTTACGTGAAAGAAACCATGATCAGTGCCAAGATATATGAAAATATTTTAGGTGCTGAATAATTCTAAAATGTCTTGTTTTGCAAACAGGCTTAAACCAATGATCAAAGTATTGGTACTGATTACAGTGTTAATTCAGTGATGACTTCTTTGACTAACTCAGGTTTGGAGATTACATTTTGACAAAATAATAAAACAAAACATTGTAGGTGTCATTGGTTATTAACCATCAATTTGTATTATGGTAGTTTTATTGGTCAAACTGAAGAATATTCTTTCAACTGTGCTGTACTGCGTGTTTCACAAATTCTAGTAGATTCATTGGAAAACATCTTAGGTCTAAGTCAGATGTTCAAGAACACATCTTGTTCCAAATACAAAGAAATCACCTTGAAAGTATCTATTTTATTAAATACTCTTTGTCTACACATCTATTTAACAATAAACAGGAAGACTTCAATTCTCAATCTTAGTTAAATGTGATTTGATTATATGGTGCCAACTATAAAGATAACATTCCTAAGAATCGGAGGTTACTGAGAGTATACTTTTATAAGTCAAATCCATATTGAAATAAGAAATAAAAAAAATAGCAAGTAATAATATAAGCACAAATAAGGATTTGTGGATTTTTTGAGAATGCAAAATATTTCATTTAAATATGCTTTATAATTGCCTTGTAGTTAACAAACTCTGCTTTTTAAAAAATTCCAACCTAAATTATATTTGTAATCAAGTATGTAGTGAGCACCACACATCTGGTTTAAATATCACATATACAGCCTCCTAAAACTTGATTTCAGCATATAGTAATTTACAATCTCAGAGATCACCTCAAAAAATGCCTACTCTTCTAACCACAAAGATCTATCTCCCTCTGCCTATATCACACAGGTACTATGAGATATCACTTTTCTCTTTTTATCCATAAGTAAAGTCCACTTACATTACAGTTAATGTATAGCTTTTCTTCTGCCATGGTCTTTAAGATACAGTTTCACAGATGACCAAAAAAAAATGTTTCCAACAATTATGGGATATAACCTGCTAGGATTACAGTATCTTAGAGAACAAAATGGATTTCCTGAATGAAATGTTTCATGAAAAGTATTCTTTCAAATAGTAGTCTTTATTAATATATGGTTGGATTTTGTCTCATTACATAGTAAAACAATTATATAAATCAGACCTCATATAGGTGACTCAAAATGACATGATTAATCTCAATGTTGGTAGCACAATTAAGGTATCATGAACTGTCCATATCTTTCTCTCTGAAAATATTTGAGGTATTTTTATACAGCTTAAGAAAGACTTTGTTGTCTATGGGCACAAGTCAATAGAAAAACCAAGGGAGCCCCAGCCAAATTCGAATTTATCTATTTTAAATCAAAGATAACAAGTAGTCTTGGAAGGTTTCACTCAAATCTCATTGAACAATGAGTGGTTTATGAAAGAATAAAAATCCTTAACTTTCTCACCAGCTCCATTGACCTTGCAAAACATGGAAATTATACTCATAAAGGCAAAGCAAAAGAGAGAGATTTCATTCATATTAAAATTTTTGTTGATTTTTCTTCTTTTGATATAATTGTACTTACTTTATATTGATCTTAATTATATAGCAAGAGTATAATATAGTGTTAACAACAAAAAAAACCTAGAGAAAATCATCTGTAAATATACTGTGTTTACTCCAGAATAGAAATAAATATTATAATCCAAAATGCATGGAATGGCAAGCCACCAGTATATTTGGTGAGGGAAGGGCAAAGGAGCTATTTTTAGCAAGAAGAGATTTATATAAATTTCTTAGAAATAGAGTTCATTGGTTCCAGAAATTCTGAGCCAGAGTTATGGTCAGTTCATTGGTGGGGATGCTGTTCCTGGGCATGTGTTCTTCTGAGAATATATTATCTGAATTACTACGGCCCTAAAGAATGTCTAGTGATAAACCTTATCAAAGAAGGAGATATGTGAAGGACTTGAAAGGGTTTCGTGAGGTGTTTTTAGAAAGTTCTTGAAAACAGTTATTATCTCAGACATGTAAGCATGAACATCCTCTCCTTTGTGCCTCCCCAGTCCTATTTTATCTGGATCTAACCAAAGTAATTTCATCCCGGCATCTGCATCTTTCACAACAGAAAATTAAGAAATAGAAGCCCTAACAACAATGCAACTGTACTGTTAGATGATGCAAAACACAACATTTCTTGCATCTTCAAGTCCTTACTTTAATAGCATTATTATATTTACTTGCATCAGGATATAGAACATAACTAATATCAATAGAGCACTTGGAAATTATGTATTGGTGTAATGTACATATCTTAAGAAGTATATTGACACTTTAGTTCTCTACAGACATGTGCCACAGTTACTGATAGACCACATATACAACAGAGTTAATGTTTTAGTTAATGATGGACCACATATACAATGGAAACCCTATAAGATTAAAATGCAGCGGGGAAAATTCCTATCACCTAATGATGTCATAGCCATCATAATGTCACAGCACAGTATATCTCACATGTTTGTAGTGATGCTGGTGTAAACAAACCTACTGTGCTACTGGTTGTGAAAATGTAGAATAAATAAATAATTAATTTTAAATATAGAAAAAAGCTTACAGAATAAGGATATAAAGAAAAAACATATTTTTGTACTACTGTAAAATATATTTGTTTTAAGCTAACTGCCATTACAAGAGTCAAAAAGTTTAAAAAAAATAAAAAGTTTATAAAGTAAAAAAGTTATAGTAGGCTAAAGCTAATTTATTAATGAAGAAAATATTTATATTTCATACATTTAGTGTAGCCTACATGTACAGTAATTATAAAGTCTACAATAGTGTACAGTAATGTCCTAGGCCTCCACATCACTCAACATTCACTCCCTGACTCACCCAGAACAACTTCCAGTCCTGCAAGCTCCATTCTTGGTAAGTGCCCTATACAAGTGTATCATTTCTTATCTTTTATACCATATCTTTGCGGTACCTTTTCTATGTTTTGATAAGTTTAGATAGACAAATACTTACCATTTTGTTACAATTGCCTAAAATATTCAGTATAGTAAACTGCACAGGTTTGTAGCCTAGGAGCAATAGGCTATATCATATAGCCATGTATATAGTACCCTATACCATCTAGGTTTGTGTAAGTGCATTCTATGACATTCACACAACAAGGAAATCATTGATGCATTTCTCAGAACACATCCCCTTCGTTAAGTGACATATGACTATATTTTATATAGCATTTTGTTTTAAAGTCCTCACTGTACTAACCATGTAGAGAAAGTTTCTTTGTATGTTTCAGTATTTGAAGTAAATGGAAGCTATAAGCTTGGAACAGATAAACTAAATTTCTGAGAAGTATGAAGTTCAGTCCACATTTGAAATTCTCAGATTATATTTTCATGGAAAATGAAGCTTGAAAATAAGAAATGGACACTCCATTAGAATATTTAACTCAAGATGGTGGTCCCAACCAAGTTGTTCTAGTCCCTTCAAGCTTTTAAAGTTTTATTTTCAATTTGAATGTTATACTGTGTTGAAGTACGGAAATCCTTCCCACAGGCTACAGTCAAATAGTGTGCTGCAATACTAACGTTTTTATCTTGGAAATAGTTGCTGGAATGTCCTTTTTAAAGAAATGGATCTTGAAAGAGAACAAGGATATTGCTTCTCCAGTGAGATAGTGAAAAATGGTCCACTGCATTTTTGAAATAGGTATTGAATTGTTACAAAAAGTGCAAGAATCCAAGGAAATGAAGTAAAAGTGATAGAATTGTAATTTTTTCTGCATGGTTACATAGGAAAAGACTATTTAAACATAAAGTCTGTTAAATTCCAAAAATAGAGCATAAAATGTAAGGGATAAAATATATTACTTTTGTTATTTTTGTATTTACTTTTGTATGTAACAATACATATACAAGAGGGAAAAATAAACACACACTTTTTATGAATACTATTCAGTTAGTTAAAAAATGCTTCACATACCAGTAGAGAAATATTTCATTCATAATTAAGAGTCAGTGAAACAAAAGATAAACATGTGCCGGTACAATGGCACAAATGGTCATAATTCTGTATTTGACATTCTGACATATAAAGCATTTTTCATGAGGTAGATAGAATTTATATAATCTAAAGTTGGTTTCGGTAGGCCAGTATCTGATATTGATCTTTCTAAGCCCTTCAAGTAATAGGTCTAATTGGGAAAAATATTAAATAAATACAAAAATAAAGAAAGCTATACTGCCTTTACCTGAATATTTTAGTCATAGGATTTTAAAGCCACTGCATAGAAAATTAGTTATACACATTCATTTACTGTCCTAAACACTTCTATAGCTCTTATTTGCAATATGTTTTTAAAATATGCAATGTGCCTTATCAAGTTTATAAGCACATGAAAATGAATTTAATGAAATTATTTTAACATATTTATGTTTATATTGTCCTTACATTATACCTCCTTACTATGCTGGCATATAGCATTATTTTAAAAATTTCTTATGACCTATATATACTGTGTAATATAATAAGATACTGTTTATATTGTTATAATTTTTTTAAATTTACCATTAAAAAGTTGAAAATGTCAGTATTTTATAAATTTATGCATTTTAGATGAATAAGCATGAATATTGAAATATTTATGGAACATCAGAGCTAAATTCTATCAAAAAATGAGTCAAAGACTTTGATTTTCAATTTTTTTCATGAATATATGATTTTGGACATATGTGAACAAATCATTTCTTCCTTGAGAGTACATGGGCATTAAGTGCTCTCAAAACTGGACAATATAAGAATTCTGCCCTTTTTGGAAAATATAAAATATGCAATACTTCAATAATCACTTAAAAATGTGATAACTGATCTATTTTACAAAGAAATACTTTCAGTGTATATTGTAAGGAAAGGATAAATATGAAGATATATATCATCCAAATGAAAGGACATATGAGTACGAGCAATTATGCAAATTTTTTTACAAACCTGCTTTAGTAACGGAGATTAACTACATCCTAAGCATTTAAGTAATTACAACTCATGTGAATTAAATTAACTTCCATCTTAAATAAATTTTTTATTGACATATAATTTAGAAAACATGTAAAAATTATAATGTAGAGCTTGATAGACTAACATAAACTAACCACATCTATGTACCCCCATTTAGATTAAAAATAAACATTAGCAACATCTCTGTAGACCCATGTGCCAATGTCTTTCCCAACCCTTTTTTCTCCCTCACAAGGGTAACCATCTTCCTGGCTTTTAACATTATAGATCTTTGCCTGTTTCAGACATTAAATTAATAGGAACATAAAGGATATATTAATTTGCTTTAGTTTCTTTCTCTCAACATTACATTTAAAGGATTCATTCATATTGTTATGCAGAGCAAGAGCTCATGCATTTTCACTGAAAACTAATCAGGACTCCATTGTATGATTATAACACAATCATTCATTCCACTGTTCTTGGACATTCATTTTTTTTTTCAAGAGTTGACTTACTGTGAATAATGCAGACATACTCATTCTTGTACATTTTGGTGCACATATGTATGTGGGTTTTTTTCTTTTGATATATACTGAGGAGTGGAATGATAAACTAGGAGTGGAATGATAAACTTCAGTGGATGCTGCCAAGTACTTATCCAGAGGAATGGTTCCAGTGTACACTTTTGGCAGCAGTGTATGAGAGTTGAAGTTGGCTATATCCTAGTCAGCTCTTAGTATTGTCACTCTTTTTCATTTTAGCCACTTAAATACTAAAATAATGTAACAGTACAGTTTTATTTTGCATTTCCCTGATGCTTTTGCCAAGATGAGCAAGTTTAATATGTTTATTGTCCATTTGAGTAAACTCTTGTTAAGTAGCTGCTAAAGCCTTTGTCTGTTTTTCTTATAAGTTCTGGATAGCAGTCAGTTACATATAGAGCAAATACCTTTCACAGCTCTTAGAATAAAATCCTTTCAGAAAAAAATGTATTTTACATAGATATTTAGACACACAGATCTATGCTTCTCTATATCACTACCTACTCAGGTACAACTACCTAATTTCCTATTACTATCTCCCCCTTTATATTTAATTTTCACAGTGGGTATTTTAATGTAACTAAGAAACACCTAAAAATGTTTTCCCTATAGCAAGACTGGAGGTCACAATTCTCACTGCAACAGATTTTGGTTTTTTGATTGCTTTTTTTATTATTATTGAGGTGATTACTAGAATGCAGAAGTGGATACAATCACTTGAGTAAATAATGCAAAGGGAATACTGACATCTCAACCTTAGGAATCTCCTTATGTAGAAGATATTAAGAAATATAAGAAAACATAACTAAGAATTCAAAGTTCCATTTATTTTCCTATATGTTCTATCAGTATTCCTCATATGGCACATTATAGTAATTCAATTATGTGAATTACTGACCTATTAAGCTGCAACATCTTTGATAAGTTTTTTTTTCCTTTTTTTAATTTCAAAATATTATAGGGGTACAAATGTTTTTGGTTATATGTACTGATTTTCTTATGTTTGAGTCAGGGTTATGAGTATGCACATCACCCATATAGTGTTCATTGTACCTGTTACATAGGTTTTCACCCATCCCTTCCTCCCCCATCTCCCTGCTTGATTTCTGCTGAGTTTTAATTGCCTCCGTGCACATGTATACTCATTGGTTATTTCCAGTTTAATAGTGAGTATGTGTGGTGTTTGTTTTTCCATTCTTTAGATACTTCACTTAGGATAATGGTCCCAGTTCCATCCAAATTGTTGCAAAAGGCCTTAATTCATCCTTCTTCATGGCTGAGTAGGATTCCATAGTATACATATACCACATTTTATTAATCCACTCATGAATTAATGGGTAGTTGGGATGAATCCACATCTTTGCAATTGTGAATTATGCTGTAATAAACATTAGAGTGGAGGAGTCTTTTTGTTAAAATGACTTCTTTTTCTCTAGGTAAATACACAGTAGTGGGATTGCTGGATCAAATGGTAGCTCTACTTTTAGTTCTCTGAGGAATCTCCATGCTGTTTTCCACAGAGATTATACTAATTTGCAGCCCCACCATCAGTGTATAAGCGTTCCTTTCTCTCTGCATCCACGCCAGCATCTATTGTTATTGGACTTTTTAATTAAAGGCATTCTAACTGGGGTAAGGCGATATCTCATTGTGGTTTTAATTTACATTTCTTTGATGATTAATGACATAGAGCATTTCTTCATATGTTTATTGGCCATTTGTTTACCTTCTTTTGAAAAGCTTCTGTTCATATCTTTTGCCCACTTTTTAATGGGGTTGTTTGTTTTCTGCTTGCTGATTTGCTTGAGTTCTTTGTAGATTCAGACTATTTTAGCCCTTTTTTGGACATACACCTTGTGAATATTTTCACTCATTCTATAGCTTGTCTATTTGCTCTGCTGATTATTTCCTTACCTGTGCAGAAGCTTTTTAATTTAATCAAGTCCCATTTATTTATTTTTATTATTGCTGCGACTGCCTTTGAGGTCTTCATAAATTCTTTGCTTAGGCCGATATCTAGAAGAGTTTTTCCCACACTTTCTTCTAGAATTCTTATGGTTTCATGCCTTACATTTAAGTCCTTTATCCATCTTGAATTAATTTTTGTTAATGGTGAGAAATATGGATCCTGTTTCATTCTTCTGCATGTGGCTATTCCATTTTCCCAGCATCGTTATTGAATAGGGCTTCTTTCCCCCGGTGTATAATGTTGTCTGCTTTGTCAAAGATCAGTAGGCTGTATGTGATGGTTTTATATGTGGGTTCTCTGTTCTGTTCCATTGGTCTGTGTCTCTATTTTTGTGCCAATTCCATGCTGTTTTGTTTACTGGAGTTTGAAATCTAGTAATGTGATTCTTGTTTAAGATTGCTTTGGCTATTTCGGCTGTTTTCTGGTTTCAAATGCAACAGAATTATTTTTTCTAGATCTGTGAAATATGATGTTGGTATTTCAATGCGTATTTCATTGAATGTGTAAATCACTTTGGGTAGTATGGACATTTTAATGATGTTTATTCTATCAGTCCATGAGCATGATATGTTTTTCCACTTGTTTATGTCATCTGCAATTTCTTTCCTCAGTGTTCCATAGTTCTCTTTGTAGAGATCTTTTTCCTGCTTGGTTAAGTATAGTCCTAGGTATTTTGTTTTCTTTCTAGCTATTGTGATTGGCATTGAGTGTTTGATTTGACTCTACCTTGACTGCTACTGGTGTGTAGGAATACTACAGATTTATGTACATTGATTTTGTAACCTGAGACCATGCTGGATATATTTATCAATTCCAGGAGTCTCTTGGTGGAGTCTTTGGAGTTTTCTAGATATAAGATCATATCACCAGCAAAGAGTGATGGTTTGACCTCCTGTTTCACAATTTGTATACTCTTTATTTCTTTCTCTTGCTTGATTGCTCTGGCTAAGACATCCTGCACTATGTTGAATAGAAGTGGTGCCAGTAGGAACACTTTTCTTGTTCATGTTCATAGTGGGAATGCTTTCAACTTTTCCCCGTTCAGTATGATGTTGGTTATGTGTATGTCATATATGGCTTTTGAGATATGTTCTTTCTATGCCTAGTTTGTTGAGGGTTTTTATCATGAAAGGGTGCTGAATTTTCAAATGCTTTTTCTGCATCTATTGAGATGATCATATGGTCTTTGTTTTTGCTTCTGTTTGTATGGTGAATCACATTTATTGATTTACATATGTTGAACCACTCTTGCATCTCTGGGATGAAGCCCACTTGGACATGGTGGATTGTTTTTTGATGTGCTGTTGAATTCAGTTTGCTGGTATTTTATTGAAGATTTTTCATCTATATTCATAATGAATATTGATCTGTAGTTTTCTTTTTTTGTTGTGTCCTTTCCTGACTTTGGTATCAAGGTGATGTTGGCTTCATAGAATAAGTTGGGGAAGATTCCATTCTTCTTAATGCTGTGGAATAATTTCGGCAGAATGGGTAAAAGTTCTTCTTTGTATGTCTCATAAAATTTGGCTGTGAATACATCTGGTCCTTTTTAATGTTGGAAGATTTTTATTACTGCTTCAGTCTTGCTGCTCATTACTGGTCTGTTCAGGAGTTCTATTTCTTTCTGATTGAGTCTCGGGAGGTTGTGTGTTTTGAGGAATTTGTCTATTTTCTCTATGTTTTTGAGTTTATATACATAGAGATTTTCATAGTTTTCATAGATGATATTTTGTATTTCTGTGGTATCACTTGTAGTATCTCCTTTTTCATATCTGATTGAGCTTATTTGTGTGGTTTCTCTTTCATTCCTGGTTAATCTAGCAAGAAGTCTATTAATTTTGATTATCTTTTCAAAGAAGCAACTTTTTGTTTTATAGATCCTTTGTATTATTCTGTTTTATATTTTGTTTAGTTCTGCTCTGACCTTAGTTATTTCTTTTCTTCTGCTGGCTTTGGGTTTGCTTTGCTCCTCCCTTTCTAGTTCCTTGAGACATGTCATTAGATTGTTAATTTGTGATCTTTCTGTCTCTTTGATGTAGGCATTTAAGGCTATGAATTTTCCCCTTAGGACTACTTTTGCTGAATCCCATAGATTGTGATAGCTTATGTCACCTTTGCCAGTCAGTTCAAGGAATCTTATAATTTCCTTCTTAATTTCATTATTGATCCAATAATTGTTCAGTAGCAGGTTGTTTAATTTCCATGACTTTGTTTAGAGTGTTTCTCTTGAAGTTGATTTCTAGTTTTATTCCACTTTAGTCTGAGAAGATACATGGTATGATTTCTAATTTTTTTAATTTGTTGAGCCGTGTTTTTGTGGCCTAAAATATGGTCAATCTTGGAGAATGTTCCATGTCCTTATGAGAAGAATGTATATACAGTAGTTTTTGGGTAAAATGTTCTATAAATGGCTGTTAAGCCCATTTGTTCTAGAGTCCCATTAAAGTCCAGTGTTTTTTAATTTATTTTCTCCTGTGTGATCTGTCCAGTTCTGTCAGTGAGGTGTTGAAGTGCCCTGCAATTATGATGTTGCTCTTTACCTCTTTGCTTAAATCTATTAGGGTTTGCTTTATGAATCTGGGCACTCCTGTATTAGGTGCATAAATATTTAAGATTGTTATGTCTTCTTTTTGAATGGTTCCCTTAACCATTATATAATGACCATCTTTGTCTTTCTTTGTTATTGTTGATTTAAAGTCAATTTTATCTGATATGTGAATAGCTATACCTGCTTTCTTTTGGTTTCCATTTTCATGGAATATTTTTTTCCATCCCTTCATCTTCAGTCTGTATGAGTCCATGTGGGTTAGATGTGTTTCCTGGAGACAACAGATCCTTGCCTTGTATTTTTTTTTAACCATTTAGCTAGCCTATGTCTCTTAAGTGGAGAATTGAAACCATACATGTTGATTGATAGAATTGATACATGGGCTGCTGTTATGTTCATCATAGTGGATAATATCTTATTGCTTTGTTTAATTCTTATACTATTATTTAGTATGAACTCTGAGCTTCAGCTTTTGGGTGGTTTTACTCTGGTGGGTAACTATTATTCTGATCTATGTATAATGCAGTTCTGACTATTTCCTGCAGGGCAGATCTTGTCTTGACAAATTCCCTCAGTGTTTGCTTGTCTGGAAAAGTCTTTATTTCTCCTTCATATATGAAAATTAGTTTTGCTGGATACAAGATTCTATTCTGGCCTTTTATCTGTTAAAGAAAACTGAAGATGAGGCCCCAATGCCTTCTTGCTTGTAAGGTTTCAGTTCAGAAGTCTGTAGTTAGCCTGATGTGTTTTTCTATGTAAATTACTTAATGTTTTCACCTTACGACTCACAGGAGTTCCTCCTTTGTGATGACTTTGGCCAGTCTGATAAATTTGTGTCTTGGTGATTGCCTCTTTGCAATAAATCTCCCAGGTGTTTGTTGAGCTTCTTATACCTGGATATCTAAATCTCTACCAAGACCAGGGAAGTTTTCCTCAATTTTTCCCTCAAATAGGTTTTCCAGCCCTTGTGCATTTCCTTCTTTACCCTCAGGGATGCCTGTGATTCTTATATTGGCCCTTTTACTTAATCCCATATTTCTTGTAGGCTTTGTTCATTCCTCTTAATTCTCTGTTCTTTATTTTTGACTAACTGAGTTAATTTGACAGAGTTGTCTGCAAGCTCTGAGATTCTTTCTTCTACCTGGTCTAGACTATTCTTAAAACTTTCCACCATGGTTTGTATTTCCTTAAGTGAATTTTTAATTTCCAGAAGTTCTATTCTTTTTTTTTTCATTTGTCAAACTCTCTAGTGAATTTTTCATTCATCTCCTGAATTGTTTTCTGGTTTCTTTGAGTTGGTTTTCCATTTTCTCTTGGATTTCATTGAGCCTCCTTATAATCTATGTTTGGAGTTCTTTATCTGTCATTTCAATATTTGTATTTTGGTTGGTCCATTGCTAATGAGCTGTTGTTCCCTTTTGGGGGTGTCCTTTTGCTCTGATGTTTCATACTTCTGGAGCTCTATCACTGATTCCTTCTCATCTGGACCAGGTGTTGCTTCTTATTTTTGGATTTTCTTTTGTTTAGATGGGTCTTTCCCCAACCCCTACTCATACGAGTGTGTTTGTAGTATATGTTAGGTAAGAACCTTTGACTTTGCTTGTGGGTGCTTTGATGGTTATCTAAGTTCTGGATTGGTGCCTTGGTTATAGATATCCTTAGTGTGGTGATTTTCTTAGTTGCTAGCTGTTTGTATGTTATAGTAGTGGTGATCTATGTGAGTGGACAGATTCCCTGTCTCTCTTTGATGAGGGGGGATTAAGGTCTTTGAAATCCTTTCCCTTTCCCCAGCCCTGTGGTTTTCTTAACATTATGAATTGCATTGGCACACCCAGTTTAATCTCTAAGACAGTAGGTGGCACTTGTGGGTGAGACTCAGCCACACCCTGTATGATTGAGTCAGTAAATGCTGTAAAGGGCTTGCAAATTGACCTCCCTGTCAGAAGGTTGCACTGGCCAGATGGAAAAAGCTGTAGTGTTGTTTTGGGGACCTGTGACCAGCTCTAGCACCTCAGAAGAAGCACTCAAATACCCCAGGTAGTGGTAGGGTCCCTGAAACTTCCAGGGGAGTCTTTATTCTCCACCACAGCAGAGTGAGTTGGGAGAGTGAGGCTGGGTGGGGCTGGGTTGTGTGAGCCTGCCTTCAGGCTCCACAAAAGCTGGTAAGGTTGTTGTCTTGGCAAGGGTCAAAGATCCCTCCTCACCTGCTGGGAATGGCCACAAGGGAGGTGCTGAAGTGGACCCACCCAGCCAGAATGTCTGCTTGTTGGGGTAGGGCCTTCTGAGATTTATACTTTGGCTGTTCATGAGTGGAATTCGCTCTTCTCCCACCTCCCCTGCTCCGTGGTCTCCCTCCAGCATGGTCTCCCTCCTCTAGCTGAGGTCCCCCATGATGGTCCTGCAGGCTGGTAGCTTCCCTGTCCAGGATCCCACCCTGAGCTGATAGTGTGGCCTTCCTGTAGGGGGAGGGTACTCTGTGAGTGCCCTACAGCTGGGACTCACACTGTGTTTTCTTTCCATTTCTGCCCGTATGGGGGCTCCCTCATCTCCCAAGATTATTTCATAAATCTCCCCTCTGTGCCCGCAGGCAACACAATTGAGTCCTGGAAGCATGGTATCTGGCCTGCAGTCCTGTCTTCGCGTTCCCAAAGTTCAATCCCTGACTGTGCCAGGTAGAAGTGTGCTGGTCCAGAGTTGCCCATGGGGTGCTCAAGCAGGTTTGATGTCCCTCCTCTTTGGGGTGTGCCATGCTCTGATGGAACTTCCAGGCAAGCAGCACTAGGGAGGGCTGGTAAGCAGGGAGCCCACAGTCTGAGCAACCATTAGTCCTCTGCAGGTCCTCAAGAGGAAAGGTTTGGGTCCCACTCTGTGGAAGCCCCATCAGAGTGTAAGTAGCAGCTTCTCAGAGCCCCAGCTCAAGTGTTTCCTTTGGCAGCCATGGGTGAAGGAGGGGCAGGGCAGGAAAGTGTCTGAATGGAAGAACACTAGCACTCTGGTTGCCTGTGTTCCTTTCTCCAGAAGGCAGCCTGCCCTGAATGTCCAGGCTCTGTGGTCACACAGATCTCCCAGGACCCACTGGCCCCCTGTGTCTTGTGCAGTCTGGACCAAAGTTGGGAAATGTTTGTGTGGGAATGAGGAAGATGAAAACTGAGGGGCCAAAGCACCATGGAGAGGAAAAGGGTGCACAGTTTGTAGAGAAGCAATGTGGCACCTGCCATCTTGGCTCAGGATTTTAGTGACCAGAAGTTCCCCAAGAGGGCTGGCAGCCTGGTGCTTTGTCCTCAAGAAGCTCCCAGTTCACTAGTGGCAGCAGCTTTTGGGCTTGTGAGGCTCTCCAGCAGCTCGGGAGCCTTTTTGCTGAAGATGTGAGGGCGGAAGAAACAAACCACGCCTCCTAATCTTTCGCTGTACTTCAAGCCTCTCGGGTGTTGACCTCTGCCAATATCTTGCTCCTTATTCCTCTCAGCAACTTCTTCCCTTGGAATCTCTTGTAGGTTCTGGCACTTTCTCCTCAGAATTACACCTAATATATGTTTGTTTGTTTGTTTTTTCTTTCTCCTCTAAAACTTTTCCCTCTTTCTGAGATGATCTGGAACCTGGTGTCATTGGTCAACCATCTTTTCTCTCTTAGTATTCTTATTTTTTTTACAGTGTTTTTCAAAGATCAGGAATTTTTACTTTTGTTAATGTTTAATTATCAATTTGTTATTTTATGGGTTGTATTTTGTTGTCATATCCAAGAAATTTTGCCTAAAAAAAATCACAAAGGTTTTATTTTATATTTTCTTCAAAAGATATTATAACTAAATTTATGGTTAGATCCATGATCCAGTTTAACTAATTTCATATAAGGTTGATGTATGTATCAAAGTTCATTTAATGCATATACTTCCTCTACCTTACTAGTTTTGTACTTTCATTGAATAGCAGTTGTTTATTTGTGTATGGGTCTACTCATGGATTCCCCATTCTGTTTTATTTATATTTTTCTATTCTTACATCATTACCGTACTGTCCTGCTTACTTTAGGCTCATGTAAATTTTAAAACAAGTACAGCCTATTCCAAATCTATTATTCTTTTTCAAAGTTATTTTTGTTTTGTCTGTTCTAGGTAATCTCATAAGGCACTTACTTATGAAATTTAGATTCAGTTTGAAAATCCCCACATAATCACCTGATGGGATTACAGTGGGGATTGAGTTGAATGTATAGATCAATCTGGGGAGAATGGACAGCTTCACAATATCCAGTCTTCTAACACAGGAACATGTCATGTCTCCCATTTATTTAGGTCTTTTTAGTTTCTGTCATCAGTTTTTGTAGTTTTCAGTATGTGCCTGCCTTTCACATTTTTTGTCAGATTTATCCCTAAGTAATTCATATTTTTGATGGTATTATAAATGTTATTGTTTTGTATTTCCCCTTCCTGATTGTTCTTTGATATAAGAGGAATATCATGTGTTTTTATATACTGATTTTATATTTTTCAACCTTTATAAACTTTTTTCTTTTATATTTAATCAATTTTTTATATAGAAAGTCATGTTCTCTGATCAAAAAAGTGATAGTTTTACTTCTTCCTTTCTAATCTAAGTTCTTTTTATGTCTTTTCCTTGCCCAATTTTAATGTCTAGAGTATGCAGTTTAATGTTGAATAGAAGTGTTAAGAATGACATCCTTAAACTTTTCCTGATGGGGAAAAACATTCAGTATTTTACCAACTATGATATTATTTATGGAATTTCATAGATGTCCTTTATCCAGTACAGTAAAATCCCTTTTAATATGAATCTACGGATTTGGATTCTGTCAGATGGTTTTCCTATTTCTATTAAGATGGTCATATATCTTTACTCTTTTAGTACTCTTTCACTTTTTTAGTTCTTTAATATATTAAATTACACTAATTATTATTTGAAAGTTAAACTAACCTTGCATTTCTGAAATAAACTTCATTTGGTCATGCTGTATTATACATACATACATGAATACATATGATTGATGTATATATAGTATATTATTTTTTAATATTTGTTTAGAACTTTGGCATCTATTGTTATGTCTTCAAGCTCATTAACGTATTTTTTCTGTGATATTTAATTTGCTGGTAATCCATCCAGTGTATTTTTCACCTCACACATTGTAGTTTCCATCTCTAAAATTTCAATTTGGCTTTTTTTAGTATCTCACATGTCTCTACATATCTTTTTGAACATACAAAATACAATAAAATAACTGTTTTAATATCTGGTATGCTAAATAAAATATTTGTATTCTGTCAATTCTGGTTTTATTCTAGTTGATTGACAATTGCCCTATTTATGAATCATATTTTCTGTTTTTTTGCATTCCTGGTAATCTTTTATCAGATTCCCAACATAAGGAGTTTTACTTTTTTGCCTGGTATGTATTTTGTATTGCTATTAATATTCTTTAAATTTGTTCTGTGAGTAAGTTAACTTTCTTGGAGAGAATAACCCTTTCAAGTCTTGTTTTTATGATTTGTTTGACATTTTCTGAGCAGGCTTAGTCTAGAGAAAATTTTTTTTCCCTTCTGAGGAAAGATTTTCCTGAGTACTCTATCCAGTGTGCTGTAATTTAAGAGTTCTAGTTTGGCTGGTGGGAGCAGACATAATTTCCAGCACTGTGTGAATACCAGTTACTGTTCTTTCTAATCTCATTTGGTGGTTTTAGCTCATCGTTTGGTAGTTTTGTCATACATGTGAACAGATCAGTACTCTGCCTAACAGTGGTGAGTGACACTGCATATCTCCAGCTTCTCTCTCCTGTGTTCTCTTATCTATATTGTTCTGTCCTGTGAATTCCCTCTTCTCTGGTGTCCTCAGAATGTCAACTCCATCTTCTAAATTCAGAGAATCTTCTGTGTTCCACTTGGGCTCCCTTTTTCTGCCTGTTGTCCAGAAAACTGCCTTAAAACAATAAGCTGATGTAATTATAGGACTCACTTTAATTTTTTTTCTTTTTTCAAAAATAACTGTCCTTTGATGCCTTATTTGCTGTGTTTTGAAATACATTGTCTATTATATATTTATCGTATGTTGTTTATGTTTTTAGTTTTTGTTTGTTTCTGTTTGTACAGTAAGTGTGGGCCCTGTTACTCAATCTGGGTTAGTGGTAGAAATGCTCCCATAATATCACCACTAAAAGGTTATATTTTCTTATAGTTAGGGAATCCTAATTTATCCAAATTTCTCATTTATACTCATTTTATACAGTAAAGGTAATTATATTTTTGAATACAACTCAGACTTCCTTAATCTTAATTAGGTATGGTAAAGCAATCCAAAAGTATTTTAATTATTCCTAGTTCAATCTCAGTCTACATGCAAATAAAAAGGATATGTTGAATACGAACATCACTTTTTACACTAAATATAATGTTCAAGGTATAAAAATATTTATCTCAATAAATATTTCAAGTACCTAAACTTGAATTTCAAGAGAATATTTACACTTACTTTTTTGAAAAATTAATTTCACTTCATTATTTAAAAGAAGATAAGTAAGATGAAATATATGAAATACTTTTTTCCTCTTTTAAATATGTATGAGAAACCACAGTCTAGTGTGATTACATAATTGCTTTAGCACAGCCAGTAGGTATAGTATTCCAGTTCACTTCTACTTTTTTGATTCAGTTATGAGTTTTTGTAAACTTTACTTACTAGCATTTCAATGTAAAAAATATTTTTACTGTAGAAAATATAATCTTATTATTTAACTTTCAGATAATAGGCTTTAATTATACTCCCTAAAATTACCTTTCACCTAAAATCTATGTCAAAAGTATAGAAAATAAAATCAACTCACAGGCATAATTATTGTCTTCCCTTATATCCACATGGATGGATTGGATATGCATATGACAGAGTACCTAATACTTGCATCTTCTGAAAGTTTCAATAGCAATGAGAAGAAATGTATTGAGCAAATTCTTTGAAATACATAAATTAGAAAATTGTGAAAAAAATTTAAATTTCAAAGTTGATAAATGTTTTGATCAATAAACATTAGTATTTTCAGTAAAGATGCTCTGTTATGATTTGAATGTGTCCCCCAAAAGTTCATGTGTTGGAAACTTAATCCCCAATGCAACATTGTTGGGAGATGAGGCCCAATAAGAGGTGATGCGGTTATGAGGGTTGAGGCCGCATGAATAAATTAACGTCATTATCCTAGGAGTGGGTTAATTATCAGAAGAGTGGGTTGTTATAATTAAAGCCCCACTCCTTGTGTTGTGTTCTCTCTCTGTCTCACATGCTGACTTCTGCCCTTCCATCATGAGAAGACTGTTACCAGACACGAGTGCCATGCTCTTGGACTTCCCAGGCTTCAGAATTGTGAGCCAAATAAACTTCTATTGTTTATAATTTACTCAGTCTATGATATTCTGTTATAGTAACCAAAAATATACTAAGATATACTTTTTAAATTCCTTTATATAATAGCTGTAGGTTTTAATAGGTATACAGAGCTGGACTTCTTTCTTGCATTGACTATTAAGAGGTTGAGCAAAGTGATTCTGTCTTCTCTCTACATGTCTAGGTGATCTTCTTTTACAATAGAAAGTAATAAACCAACGCCCCAAATTTATTACATGTACATCTTGACACATTGATTGCCACACTAGAAAAAAAAATTTTTCCTTGGGACCATGGTGTTTTACTACAAAAATAGAATAAAAACTTCAAAAACAAAATGATCTTTTGTATTTTAATAAAAAATTTGATTTATTAATTGTTTTCTGTGTTTTTTCAATAAAAAAGTAATATAAAAACTTGAAAATTAGTAATATAAAATGTAGTGTGAAAACTTCAAAAATAGTTCATAAGGGTAAACTGTTTTTCTTGACTTGTCAGGCTTAAGTGTAATTTAAAGGTAAACATAAATAGAGAAATGAATTTACTTCTATTCATTTAATCCATATTTTTAGAATTAAATTGTCACTATTGATTGTAACAATAAGAACATTAACAAGTACAATTTTCTCAAACCAACTGCAGGGTTTTGCCCAGGGGGCCAACCATCACGTAACATATATGCTACAGCATGGCAGCATGAGCTGCCTGTGCACCATGTGGCTCCCACGGTAAAGAGACACACGAGTTATATATGCTTCATGAGGCCCCAGGCTCAAAACTAGTATGAGTTAAATACAACTCACATGGCAGTTAATGTGTTAAGAAATAACAGTCTTACATGTTGCTCTGGCAGACCATCAAGTTACTAATTGGTCAGTTTACTCATTTTGAAGTTTGTTGTTAAGTTTTAATAGGGCAAATATAGAGTAACATTTAATCTAAAATTAGTTTAGCCTTACTCCTAAAATGTGGCCATTCTGGGGAATTCAACAAGGTATTCAACCATGAATTCAACAAAGTCTCTCTATTCTAGTTTATGAGAATTTATGTCACTTCCAGTTCCATGTGATTTCTGAGAAGTGATTTTAACTCTGTAAATGTGCAAATTGGGTTTTGGTTGAAGATGCAATAGGACCTCTATGCAGATTTGTAAACATCATTCTCTTCATTGAGCCTTTCTATCTGATAATCTGCCTGATAAATATGTAGCTAACTTGTCCATTCAAACAGTTTCTGCCTTTTTGATTGAATAAGACTACTGGGCTCTATTTGGATCGTTCCTTCCTTTGTTTCAGTCTGAAAAATGATTCTAAGTAGATAATGAGGCTAATCGTGGAGCCACTTCATTTTTTTTTCCTTCCCTTCAGGATCATAGACCAATATTGTCTGTTTTTCATTGCATGAAAATTGTTGTTCACTGTATTTTTTCTTTCCTAATTGTTTCCTCACGGCACAAAGCAGAGATCACTTTCCAGCACAAAACCTGACATTAAGCTAATCCTTTGCCCAAGCCAGAAGATAGCTTTTGTACTCTCCTTTGGCATCTTAGTGGAACATAAAACCCAAATTAAAAAGTTTTCAAATATGGAAAATATATGGATCACAGATATCTACTACAATGAGTTTATATCAGTATACTTTATATCAGATAATATATGCACTGATTTTATACTTTTAGTATTTTTAGGTGTCTATAGTCAAGCAAGGAGTGAAAGTTACTTGATTTTTTTATTGTTATATTACTAATACTTCTGCTGCCACTGCTGATACTATTAATACAGAACTGCTCATATTTCTTCTCAGATGTGTAATCAGTAAAATCTTTAAAATTGATGATTTTTTCCAATAAAATATCTTCTTTTTTCCTCAAATTTGCAATTATATTTTCTGTCAAACTTGATCCAGACACTTTTTATGACATGTTTCTTTACTCAAAATGGGAAAGCCATTCTTTGTAGGCATGGAGATAATCTTTAATATTAAAAAATTATAGAATCTGGTTATTCCTCTCACAGACATAAAAGACCCATTTGTGGAAAATCAGCTTAAATTGTATAGATTCATAACGTTTTAAATGTTTAAGAAAAATATGGATTATAAACTTTTTCTTATTATTGAGTTTGACAGTTCTAAGAAAATGCTTTTAATTGTCAGCTGGAATCTTCCTGGTTTATTAAGTTCAAGTGAATCTAATTTTGTGTAACAAATAATTATTTTTTTCTTATCTTAAATGTTTTTACATCTACAATCCATGCTATTACAGAAAGCAAGTCAGTTGGGCACCAGAAAGAAGAGATGTTATGAGTATTCTGAGAAGTTATGGCAATTTTAATATTATAAACCTAATGATTTTACCTGTTTGAAAAATAAAGTTATATAAGCTTGAAGGATATAAACGTGGAAATGAGTCTAAACAAAGTTTCCTCTGTTTTCCCTGTATTTCCTTCCCTACATATTTTTGTCATTTCCTATGTACCAAATAAAAAAGAGCAAACTAACAGGAGAAATCTGTTGAAAAATATATAGTTGGCTTCATAAAATGAGATCTAGATCTCCCTATGCTATATGTTTCCTGGTGGAATGTACATTACATAAGGACAAGAATCTATTTCTTTTGCTTACTAATATATCATAACTAGCTAATAAGGGTGCTCAATAATATTTATTTAATGCATGAATATACTTTACTGAACATGATTTTTCATTCTTAAAGAGTTCACAAAAATCATCAATCTTCCCCTCCCCTCACCACACTGATTTTTACAATTACCAAACCCAAGACTCAATGAGGTCATAATCTTACCTGGTGTCATTACAGGAGACTAGAAGTACTTTGCTTAATATTATGAGGTATTTTTTTCAATAACCATATATAACATAGCAGTGTTGTTGTTTGGCAAAAAGATTATCTGAAAAACATGTTCCTTGTATATTTTCCAAAGAACTAGGGGCGTATATTCACAATATATTCTTAAAATTATATCTTTTGGAAAAATGAGATAAAATATATTTTGTATAGATATATGGATACATATAAATGTTTAGTGTCTATATTTATACCTACTTAGCTACAACTACCCAATTTCTTATCCATTATCTCTCCATCTAGATCTAATTTTCACAGTAGGTATGAAAGTTAATCCATTCTTACATCTTTGTTTTGCCATAGTTGTGTCATTGGGGTGTTAGTTTTTTTGTTTTATGTGGTTTGCATTTATTCTATTCCAAATTATTTTTTGCCTCATAATATGCAGGAGAGATCAAATATTGTAACTTTAATTAACTGGTTTCATTATTTAAAACTATATGTAAGACAAAGTACTCTTTAGATTTTGGACAAATATAAAATATATTTCTATATAAGTACCTTTTCTTTCTTTGTGATATAGGCATTGACTAGAAGAAAACCTTTAGAAATAATAATAGTAATAAATTGTGGTCTATTAGGCAACCACCTGTACATTTCTAGTACTGGATTACCTATGGATTGGGCAGGTAACAAGTGGCAGATCCCTTCCCTTACATGCCCTGTCCTCTTTGTATAATCAAGATGGCACTGGACTTTGAGGCAAAGTAGCTGAGGGACTTTGCTTTATGATTGTAATTTCCAAATAGTATGTTTTTACAGTGAGATTCATTCATGTTTTTCAACTTTTGCTTGTGGTGACAGTCACAGACTTCTTTGCTTTTTACCAACTAGAGAAGTCTCTATGTGTCAAATAGCACATTAGGAAAATAATATAATAACCTTAAATAGTGGAATTACAATTCAGTTAAGCAGAGGTTTGAGATGCAAAAGAATAAGCTCTTGGATTTCTCTCCTGTCTCAGGGAAGCTAAAGGCATGTGATCCAGCCCCCTTTTCCAAGCCATCCAAACAATAAGTTTTGGATATAAACTCCTGTGTGATTCCCCACTGGTTAAAATATGCAAGTACATATTGTCACCTGGCCTTTGTGACTGAAAGCATAATGTTTCCACATTATCATTTCTCTTGGAGATAACAATTTAAGAAAAATGCCAAAGATCTCACTGCACAAGACTATGAAAGATGTATTGTACTGTGGTCTAGAAGAATATGAAACCACACACTAAATATTTTTGATTTAGCAATATAAAATTAATTCTTATTCCCAAAAAGGAGAAATGATTACTTCTTTAATCTTGATACACCTAATTTTTTTCACAATAGATTTTTTCTAAAAATATTGATATGTTTCCCAATTTTATATCACTGAGAAATACATTTTCCAAAGGGTAGAGGAAGGGTAGAAGAAGATATTTAATGATTAAATGAAGCACATTTTAAATACTTATATTTAGAAACTCCAATGATTTACAAATTTGGAAGGTAAGTTTGAAGGTGTACTTTAATATTTAAAAGAACTGAGTGCTCGATCAGCCATAAGATAATGTTGTGAGCATCATTACCTGGTCCTAGACAAGGGAAGATGGTTTCTCCTGTACACTGACACTGTGAATTCCCTAGGCTATTTATCAACAGGGCATAACTAGGATGAAGCCCTCTAGCCACCATATGCTCCAATATGCTGATTACAGAGGTTGTGCTAATAATTACCCTCCAGAGGAGAAAGAGGTGACTGTTGTTTTGACCGTCTACTTAAGTGCCCTGAGCACTGAATGAGGTCATTGCAACAAGAGCTAACCAACAGTGCTAAAATCACATGGGAAAAAACCCATCCAAATCCTCTATTCATTAACATTTATATCTTTCTTCTGAAATACCTATCCTGCCCCCAAAATATGTCTCTTGCTCATGCATTGATGATCTGTATTATAAGTTTAGAAATTAATCTAATGAAATTAATTTTAATATTATTTTTAACTTTTAAATTTTAAGTATGGTACTGAAGTCTTATTTATCTGTTATTTACCTTTTGACCATATCTGGCTAGACTAAGAGCACATTCATTATTAATTCATTAAATGTCCATGGAGTTCCAATTGAGAATTCAAACTTTATCAGGTGGTAGGGAGAAAGGTGGCTGAACAGAGACACCAGCTGCCAGATCATCTCAGGAAGAAGGAAAAGTTTTAGAAGGAAAAGAGAAGACAAACTAACAAACAGACATCAGGTGTAATCCTGAGGGAAAAATGTCAGAACCTACAAGAGATTCCACAGGAAGAAGTTGTGGAATAGAATATGAAGGAGCAAGATATCTGCAGAGGTCAACACCTGAGCTTTTGAACCCAAAAGCTGCTGCCACCAATGAACTGGAAGCTACTTGAGGACAAACCATGAGGCTGCCAAGCCGCTTGGGGCATTTCCATCACTGCAGACCCAAGTTGGGACAGTAGGCACCACGTTGCTTCACTAAGAAACATGCACCTTTGTCCTCCCCACAGGGCTTAAGCCCCTGAATTTTTGTCTTGCTCATTCCCACACAAACATTTCCCAACTGTGGTCCATACTGCAGGAGACATGGGGTGCCAGTGGGTCCTGGGGGATCTATGTGACCACAGAGCCTGGACATTATGGCCAGGCTGTCTTCTGGAGAGAGGGACACAGATGACAAGAGTGCAGCTGTCCTCCATTCAGACACTTTCCTTCACTGCCCCTCCCCCACCCGGCTGCCAAGAGAGGCAGTTGAGCCAGGACTCTTAGGAGCTGCTACTTCCCCTCTTTTGGGTTCCACAGGGAGGGGGGCTCAAACCTTCCCTCTTAAAGACATTCAGAGGATTAAGGAATGCTCAGACTGTGAGCTCCCTTTTCACTGGTCCTCCCTGGTGCTGCTTGCCAGGCTGCTCTATCATAGCAGGGCACACTTTGAAGAGGAGGGACATCAAACCTTTTTCAGCACCCCATAGACACCTCAGGACTAGACCACTTCTGCCAGGCATGGTCAGGGATTGATCCTGGGACAGGCCTGTAGACCTAATCCTGTATCCCTGGGACCTGATCATGTTGCTTGGGGCAATGGAGGGGAGATCTGTGAAGTAATCTTGGAAGGTGAGGGAGCCCAGGTGGGCAGAACTGAAAAAAGAGTGCAGTGTGGGTCCTAGCCACAGCACACTCACAGAGCACCCCTCCCCCCACAGGAAAGCTACACTCTTAGCCCAGGGCAATATCCTGGATGCAGAAGCTCACAGTGTGCAGCACCATCATAGGGGAGCTCAGCTAGTTTGAGCTCCTTCCTGCCAGCAGACAATAATGGAAGACTGTGGAGTAGGGGAGGGAGAGAAGAGCAAAACCCACTCATGACAGCCAGATTATGAATTTCAGATGTCCCTGCCTCTACAAACAGATTTTCTGGCTGGTGGGCCTACCTCAGCCCTTACATTGCAGCTTTCCCCAGAAGCCTGGGAGTAGACCTTTGACTTCTGATGAAACAGTTACTTTACCAGATTTGTGGAGCCAGAGGGCAGGCTCACCCAACCCAGTCCTACTCAGGTTCAATCCCCTACCCGCCTCTGCTGTAGTGGAGAATAAGGACACATATGGAAGTTCCAGGGCCCCAACCATAATCTGAAGCATTTGAGTGCTTCTGGTGAGGGGCTAGAACTGGTCACAGGTCCCAAAATGACACTGCAGTTTCTTCCTCCCAGTAAGTGCCACCTACTGACAGGGAGTTCAATTTGCATATTCCTTTACAGCATTTACTCACTCAGTCATACAGCGTGTGGTTGATACTTACCCACAAGCACCACCTATTGTCTCAGAGACTAATCTGGGCCTGCCAATACAATTCACACTGTTAAGAAGACCTCATGGTTGAGGGAAGAGAAAGAATCTCAAAGACTGCTATCCTTATCAAAGAAAGACAGGGAATCTGCCCACACACATAGCTCACCACTGCTACAGCCTACAAACAACTAGCAATTGAGAAAACCACCACACTAAGGATATCTATAACAAAGGCATCCATCCAGAACCTAGATTGCCATCAAAGCACCCACAGTCAAAGCCAAAGGTTCTTACCCAACATATGCTATAGACACTCCCTAATGAGTGGAGAGGGGGGAACCCCTTCGAAACAAAAGAAAGTCCAAAAATAAGAAGTGTCAGCTGCCCCAGATGAGAAGGAATTAGCAAAAGAATGCTGGAAGAATGAAAAATCACAGCAAAATGACACCCCTAAAAGGGAACACCAGCTCTCTAGTAATGGATACCACCAAACATGAAAATATTGAAATGACAGAAAAAGAATTCCAAATATGGATTATAAGAAAGCTCAATGAAATCCAAGAGAAAATGGAAAATCAACTTCAAAGAAACCAGAAAAACAATTCAAGAAATGTATGAAAAATTCACTAAAGAATTTGACAAATGAAAAAAAAATAGAACTTCTGGAAATGAAAAATTCATTTAAGGAACTACAAAGCATAATGGAAAGTTTTAAGATAGACCAGACCAGGCAGAAGAAAGAATTTCAAAGCTTGAAGACAATTCTGTCAAATTAACACAGTCAGTCAAAAATAAAGAACAGAGAATTAAGAGGAATGAACAAAACTTACAAGAAATATGGGATTATGTAAAACAGCCAAATATAAGAACCATACACATCGCTGAGGGTGAAGAAGAAGATGCACAAGAGCTGCAAACCTAATTGGGGAATAAATTAGAAAAACTTCCCTGGTTTTGCTAGAGATTTAGACATCCATGTACAATAAGCTCAATGAACACCTGGGAGATTTATTGCAAAGAGGCAATCACCAAAACAGATAGTCAGACTGGCCAAAGTCAACATGAAGGAGGAACTCCTGTGAGCTGTGAGCCAAAAACATCAAGTAACTTACAAAGGAAAATCCATCAGGATAACTGCAGACTTCTCAACTGAGACCTCACAAACCAGAAGGGATTGGGCCCTTATCTTCAGTCTTCTTAAACATAACAACAGCCAGCCTAGAATTTTGTATCCTGCAAAAACTTTTTCATATATGAAGGAGAAACAAAGACCTTTCCAGACAAGCAAACACTGAGGGAATTTGTCAAGACCAGACATGTCCTGCAGGAAATAGTCAGAACTGCATTATACATGGATCAACAAAATAGATACCAGTGTAAAACCACTCCAAAGTTTAGCTCAGAGCTCGTATAAAGCCACAGCACATGAGGTAAAACAAAGCAATAAGGTATACCCAATTGGATGAACAGAAGAGCATCCCACATATAAGTTATATTGAAGTGAACAGTCTGCACACCCCACTCAAGAGAGACAGGCTGGCTGAATGGATAAAAAATAGAACCCTCCAGGACACACATCTAATCCACAAGGACTCATACAGACTCAAGGCAAAGGTATGAAAAAAAAAAATTTCATGCAAATGAAAACCAAAAGAAAGTAGGTGCAGCCATTCTCATATCAGATAATATTGGAATTAAATCAACAATAGTAAAGAAAGACAAAGATGGTCATTATATAATGATGAAAGGAACAATTCAATAAGAAGACACAACAATCATAAATAGTTATGCACCTAACACAGGAGCATCCAGATTCATAAAGCAAAACCCTACTAGATGTAAGCAAAGAGATTAAAAAGCAGCATTGTAATTTCCAGGGACTTCAACACCTCACTGACAGAACTGGACAGATCATCCAAGCAAGCAATAAATAAATACACACTGGATTAAATGGGACTCTAAAAAAAATGGCTCTAACATACATTTACAGAACATTTTACCCAGAAACTACTGAATTTGCATTCTTTTCATCAGCACATGGAACATTCTCCAAGATGGATCATATTTTAGGCCACAAAACTTCACTGAACAAGTTCAAAAAAAAAAACAAAAACGGAAGATCATACCATGTATCTTCTCAGACCACAGTGTAATAAACCTAGAATTCAACTCCAAGAGAATCAATCAATCCTGCACTAAGTCAGGAAAGGACACAACAATAAAATAAAACTCCAGACCAATATCCCTTATGAATATAGATACATAAATCCTCAATAAAATACTAGCAAACAAAATGCAACAGCACATCAAAAAAACAATCCACCATGGCCAAGTGGGCTTCATCCCCAAGATGCAAAGATGGTTCAACATACATAAGTCAGTAAATGTGATTCACCACATTAGCAGAAGCAAAATGAGAGACCAGATGATCATCTCAATAGATACAGAAAAAACTATTCAAGAAAATTCAGCACCCTTTCATAATAAAAACCCTCAACAAAACAGGCATAGGAGGACCATATCTAAAAATTATAAAAGCCGTGAATGACAAACCCACAGTCATCATCATAGTGAATGTGGAAAAGTTGAAAGCATTCCCAGTAAGAACTGGAACAAGACAAGGCTGCCCACTGTTGCTAATTCTATTCAACATAGTGCTGGTAGTCCTAGCCAGAGAAATCAGGCAAGAGAAAGAAATAAAGGGTACAAAAATTAGGAAAGAGTAGGCCAAACTATAACTGACAACATTTATCTTATATCTAGAAACCCAAAGGACTCCATGAAGAGACTCCTGGAATTGATAAATAAATTCAGCTAAGTCTCAGGTTACAAAATCAATGTACATAAATCTGTGGCATTCCTATGTACAAATAACAGTCAAGTTGAGATTCAAATCAAAGACTCAATACCATCAACAATAGCCACAAAGAATATAAAATACCAAGAATATATTTAATCATGGAGGTGAAAGATCTCCACAAAGAGAACTATGAAACACTGATAAAAGAAATCACAGAACACAAACAAATGGAAAAACATATCATTCTCATGGATAGGTAGAATCAACATTCTTAAAATATCCATCCTACCCAAAGTGATTTACACATTCAATGCAATCCCCATCAAAATACTAATATCATATTTCACACATCTAGGAAAAGTAATTCTATGCTTTGTTTGAAACCAGAAAACAGCCCAAGTGGCCGAAGTAATCTTAAGGAAAAAGAACAAATCTGGAGGCTTCACATTACTAGACTTCAAACTATACTACAAATCTATAGTAAACAAAATAGCATGGTATTGGCACAAAAATGGAGACATAGAGCAATGGAACAGATCAGAGAACCCAGATATAAAACCATTTACATACAGCCATCTGATTTTTGACAAATCAGACAATATTACACACTGGGGGAAAAAACCCTATTCAATAAATGGTGCTCAGAAAATTGGACAGCCACATCCAGAAGAATGAAATGTGATCCATATCTCTCACCACTCACAAAAATTAATTCAAGATGGATAAAAGACTTAAATATAAGGCATAAAACCATAAGAACTCTAGAAGAAAATGTTGGAAAATTTCTTCTGGATGTCAGCCTAGGCAAAGAATTTATGGAGAAGACCCCATTGGCAATCACAGCAACAACAAAAATAAATAAATGGGACCTGATTAAATTAAAAAGCTTCTGCACAGCTAAGAAAATAATCAACAGAGCAAATAGACAAGTAGAGAATGGGAGAAAATATTTGCAAGTTATATATCTGATAAAGGTCTAATAACCAGAATCTACAAAGAACTCAAGCAAATCAGCAAGAACAAAACAAACAACTCCATTAAAAAGTGGGCAAAAGACCTGAACAGAATATTTTCAAAAGAAGATGGATAAATGGCCAATAAACAGGAAAAAATGCTCAATATCACTAATCATCAGGGAAATGCAAATTGAAACCACAATGAGATATCACCTTACGCTAGTGAGTATGGCTTTTATTAAAAAGTCCCAAACAATAGATGCTGGTGTGGATGCAGAGAGAAAGGAATGCTTATACACTGTTGGTGGACTGCAAGTTATTATATTTTCTATGGAAAACAGTGTGGTGATTCCTCAAAGACCTAAACGTAGACATACCATTTGATCCAGCAATCCCACTACTATGTGTTTACCCAAAGTAAAAGGAGTCATTTTTATCAAAAAAAGACACCTGCACTTGAATGTTCATTGCAACAGAATTCACAATTGCAAAAATGTGGAATCAACCCAACTACCCATCAATTCATGAATGGATTAACAATGTGTGGTATATGTATACTATGTAATACTACTCATCCATGATGAAGTGTGAATTAAGGCCTTTTGCGACAATTTGGATGGAACTGGAGACTATTATCCTAAATGAAGTATCTAAAGAATGGAATAACAAACACCACATGTACTCACTATTAAATTGGAAGTAACTGATTAGAACACATGTGCACTGAGGTAAGTAAAACTCAGTGGAAATCAAGCAGTGGGGAGGGGGAAGGAAGGGATGGGCAAAAATCTACCTAACGGGTACAATGAACACTATCTGGGTGACGGGCACACTTATAAATCTGACTCAAGCTTTATAAAAGCAATCCAAGTAATAAAAAATATTTGTACCCCTACAATATTTTGGAAAAAAATATAAATAAACAAATAAATAACACAAGGACTTTTTCTTCCCTCCCCCAAAAAAAAGATTAAGAATATTAGCCATAGATTGGTAGGAAACATTTACATAGAATCATTCCATTCTATGAAACCAGTATCATCCTGATGCCAAACCCAGGAAAATACACAACAAAAATATAAAACTACAGACCAATATCCCTCATGAACATGGACACAAAAATCCTCAACAATATATTAGCAAACCACATCCAACAGCACACCAAAAAGATAATTCATTATGATCAAGTGGGTTTCACTCCAGGGATGCAATGATGTTTCAACACATGCAAGTCAATAAATGTGATTCACTACATATACAGAATTAAAAACAAAAACCATATGATCATTTCAACAGATGCAGAGAAAGAATTTGATAAAACCCAGCATCTTTCTATGATAGAAATCCTCAACAAACTAAGCACAGAAGGAAAATATCTCAAATTAATAAAAGCCATATATGACAAACCCATAGCCATATCATACTGAATAGGGAAAAGTTGAAAGCATTCCCCCTAAGGACCTGAACAAGACAAGGATGCCTACTTTTACCACTTCTATTCAAAGCAGTACTGGAGCTTCTAGCCAGAGCAATCAAGCAAGAGAAAGAAATAAAGGTCATCCAAATTGGAAAAAGGGAAGTCAAACTACCTCTGTTTGCTGATGATATGATCTCATACCTAGAAAATCCTAAAGACTCCTCCAAAAGACTCCAAGATTTGATAAATTAATTCAGGTCACAAAATCAATGAATGCAAATCAGTTGTACTCACGGCTATATAAACCAAGATCAGAATCAAATCAAGAACTCAATCCCATTTATAATAGCTGCAATACAAATAAAATACCTAGAAATATACTTAACCAAGGAGGTGAAAGATGTCTACAAGGAAAACTACAAAATATTGATGAAAGAAATTGTCGATGACACAAACAAGTGGAAAAACATCCCATACACATGGATTAGAAGAATCAGTATTGTGAAAATGACCATAATGCCAAAAGCTATCTACAGATTCATTGTAATTCCTATTAGGCTACCAACATCACTTTTCACAGAATTAGAAAAAAATCAACCTTAAAATTCATATGGAACCAAAAAAGACTCAGAATAGCCAAAGCAATTCAAAGCAAAAAGAACATTACATGACTTCAAATTATACTAAAAGGCTATAGTAACCAAAACAGCATGGTAGTGGTTTAAAAGTAGACACATAGGTCAATAGAACAGAATAGAAAACCCACCTACAATCAACTGATCTTTGACAAAGTAGACAAAAAACATACACTGGATAAAGGATATCCTATTCAATAAATAGTGCTGGGAAAATTGGATGGCCATGTGCAGAAGAATGAAATGGGACCCCCATCTCTCACTATATACAGAAATTAACTCAAGGTGGATTAAGGACTTAAATGCAAGACCTGAAATAACAAAAATTCTAGAAGAAAACCTAGGAAAATCTCTTCTGTTCATTGGCCTAGGCAATTAATTCATGATTAAGACCCCAATGGCAAATGCAACAAAAACAAAAATAAATAAATGGACTTAATTAAACTAAAAAGTTTCTGTACCACAAAAGAAACAATCAACAGAGTAAATAGATAACTGGAACAGGAAAAAATATTTGAAAACTGTACATTGGACAAAGGACTAATATCCAGAATCTACAAGGAACTCAAACAAATCAACAAGAAATAAAAACAAATAATCCCATTAAAAAGTGGGTAAAAGACATGAACAGACATTTTTCAAAAGAAGATATACAAAACATATGAAAAAAATTCTCAACATCACTAATCACCAGGGAAATGCAAATTAAAACCCACAATTAGATACCATCTTATCCCAGTCAGAATGGCCATTACCAAAAAGTCAAAAAACAATAGATGTTGGCATGGATGTGGGTAAAAGGAAAGGCTTGTACCCTGCTGATGGGAATGTAAATTTGTACAACCTCTATGGAAAACAGTATGGATATTCCTCAAAGAACTAAAAGTAGACCTAACATTTGATCCAGCAATCCTACATCTGGGTATCTACGCAAAGGAAGAGAAGTCATTATACCAAAAAGAAATCTGTGATCATGTGTTTATCATGGCACAATTCACAGTTGCAGAGATATGGAATCAAAGTAAGTACCCATCAACTGAGGAGTGGATAAAGAAAATGTAGTATACATACAACATGTAATACTGCTCAGCCATAAAAAAAATTGAGATAATGCCTTTTGCAGCAATGTGTATAGAACTGGAGCCCATTTATCCTAAGTGAAGCAAAGGCAGAATGGAAAAACAAATACCACTTATTCTCATTTATAAGTGAGAACTACGCTATGGGTACACAGGGGCATACAGGGTGGTACAGTGCACATTGGAGACTCAGAAGGGAGGAAGGTAGGAAAAAGGTGAGAGAAGAAAAACTACCTATTGGGTGCAATGTACACTATTGAGGTGACAGGTACACTAAAAACCCAAACATCATCATTATACAATTCATCCACATAACCAAAAATGACTTATACCCCAAAATCTATCAAAATAAGAAAAAAAAGAAATATTATTCACCAAAAAATCAAATATTGATACATTTTTGACAGATGATTTTCAAAATTATGCAGAGTGAAATAATTCAGAAAAAAATGAGTGTATAATGTATGTTTGCATTTTTGTAAGATGCTGGGAAGTACAAACTAATATACAGTGACAGAAAGCTATCAGTAATTGCCCAGGGATAGAAAGGGGGAGCAGGATGCAGGGATGGGCAGGAGGAGGGTTACAAAGAACCTGAAGAAACTTCTGATAGTGATATGTATCTTTAATGTCTTGATTTTGGAGATGGTCTTACAGAGGTACACAAATGTCAAAATTCTATACTTTAAATATGTGCCATTTATATGTCTATTATGAAAAGCATTAAATTTTGAGCTCCTCCATTACATGCTGAATTGAATATATGCATTTATCTCCACTTTCTACTGAAACATCAATAAAATGAGAGTGAAATACTCAAAAACACATATGCCCATAATGAGCACATGACAGGAAGTATGGTGATGTAAAAATTTTTTTGAAAGGTAGAAATGAGGGTCAGTTAATTAAGAGAAAGACAAATCTAAACACTAGCCAAGAAGAAAATCAGTAGAAAGTCAAAAAATAGTTTGTGCCACAGAACCCTATCCCAAAATGCTCGGAAAACAAAGGCAGTAGAAAAAGGCCAGAGTAAGGACTGGTGCTAGAAACAAGCAAATTGTTTGAAAAAGTTAAAAGTGTAATTAGACTTGAACTTGAGAAAGTTAAATCTTTCTTTCACTGTCACAAAAATAGGCACCTAACCTTTCTCTGGATTAGCACAAAGATCTGTCTTAGGCACACTTATACCCATCAAGAAGACACTGTAGCCCTTGCACCTAGGGAAATGTCTGTCGCTAGAGGAAAGATCAACAACTTCTGATATTTGAATATTCTTCTCTTTATCACTCTGAATGAAGCCTACCCATCAAAATCCCAGCTTCTCACACAGAAATTCCAATGAGCATTTTAGTACTTCAATCTCAAATATAAACTGATAGCTATATATTGTTAAATATATGAGGAAAACCTACATAAAGAGGACAACACAACTGTATAAATAATTAAGAGATTTTGTGTGTATAAGAGAAGATATTGCACTATGAAATAAGAACAGGATGTTATTTAGAAAAGGATCAATTGAGAACAAGGAAATCTTCTTGGGAATTAAAATTATGAGAGCCCAAAATTAATGTGTGATAACCTAAATTTAAAATATCATAGAAGAAATGAATGTTTAAGCTGAGGAAATTTCTCAGGTATAAGATTTTGAAAAAACTAGAGATGGGCGTTATTAGAGGAATGATAAATATAATAGAGGTTCAATATAGGAAGTACCAAGTCCATATAAAAGGAATTCCAGAAACATTAGATGAGGGAAAAAGAGAGGAAGAAGTTAACAAAAATTAATAGAAAAAAAATGTCCAGAACTGAAGGGCACATGTTTCTATATTTTTAAAGGGTTCAAAGATATATAAGATACACACTCAAATATAATCTTGGGAATTTTTTGAGCATAGAAGAATATTCTCATAACTTTTAGAGAGAATAAATGAGTTCACATACAAAAGTTTGAAATCCTAATGTCATTAGAATGCTCAATGACAAAAGTAACCCTGTGAGAGTAGAGTACAATGGAGGTAATACCATTTCAATTTTAAAGAAACATGATGTTCATTCAAATATTCTATACTCAGCCAAGCCATCAATCAAATATGACTTTAAAAATTTCCCTCCCATGCACTTCTTCTCTGTAATCATCTGAAGGATATGTTCCATGAGCATCTGAAAAAAAGATGTAAGACCCACGAGACATGGGATATACAAAAGTGGTCAAGGTAAGAACTCTGAGGACAGTTAGAAATAACACGATGAAAACAGCTATTCCATCTTGGAGCAGAGGAAACAGACCCCTAGAAAGAATGTCTCCAAAGGGCAAGAAAAATTCCTGACAAGTCTGACTGCACTGAATTGGGTTTTAAACGTCTTTTGAAGAAGGTTGGTGGAAGAATTATTGAATGGCAAAGAGAAATGTAAGATGCTGGGAAGCATTTCAACATTTCAACATTAAATTTTCAACATTTTCAACATAAAAATGCAATTACTAACCCTAGGAATAACAAAATGCCATACCACAAAAGCAGTGTATTTATTAAATATTACTTAGCTTACCACATCCTTAATAATCTTAAGAAGATCTTTAATAGTCCTTATATCTTTAGTACTCTTAAGAATGTAAGAAAGGTATATTTATTTAAACAATTCTTGATTATTATTTCATCAATTATTAGATCAATTTTTTCCTATTTTAACATCTTTGTAGTGAGAACACAATTCTATAACCAATCAACAGCATCTTACAAAAGCTCTTGGCCAGGCATCCTTTGTGATATAGTTGTCCTTGCCTGCACATGAAGAAATACAGTTCTTAATTTTAGTGGCATACCTGTATAACTATGACACTTGGATTTTTCAGGCAATAAACTATTTAATTACCACTTAAGGAAGAAACAAGAGCATCATTTGTGGTCTGAAAACTTTTCATTGGCATCTTCTCTTAAGGTCAAGAAAATGCCAAGATGTTAGAGGCTTGGAAAAAATTCAAGAGACAGTAGCGAAGTAGCCTTTTACAATATGCTACATTTCAAGCACTCAGTAGTACAGGGGACAATAATACTGTTTTTGAAAACATAAAAACAACCTTGTGTTTGGAAGCGATTCATTGTCAGATTATTAATAGAAAGAAATTTTATCAAAGCCTTAGCCAATTTATTTCTATTATACTTTTCTGTAGGCAAAATTATGATATGCCATAAAGATGCATGTCTAAATAAGTCAAAAAGGCTCTTAAAATAGATATAATATAAAATTTGTTAATGATAAGAAACCATGTGTCATAGTTTAATTAGAAGCATTTTATTTTTCTAAGTAGTAGCATAAAATAATGATGCATCTTATAAGCAAGGGCAGCTCAGACTTAAGTGAATCAATATCACAGTGGAGGAATAGGGATAGGGAAGGCTGCTCTTGGTGGGGCTAGAGCAAGATGTGGGGTCTGCACTACTTTGCACAACTCAGGGGATATCAGTCATATTCCAGTCTATATGGTGCATCCGAATGGCAGCCCAGAGTGAATGAGTTCAAATGTTACATTTCTAAGGGAGAAGTGAAAACATAACACCCAAAATTAAAATGTTAGGGAATTGTAATGTAAGCACAGTATTTTTAAATATGAAAAAAATTAACAGAAGAAACTTCTAAAATACTTGAAAGGCATCACTCATTGGCAATAAAAAGTAAAAGTCATTGACCTCTATTTTTAATTGAAAGACTTGTAATTTATTTGTTTTTAAACTAAGTACTTGGAGTCCTTTAGTAAAATTTAAAAGGAAGAAAAAATATAATTAAATAATTTTAACAGGATAAAAGATATTTGAATGCTTATTACATTAAACAGAATGTAGGAAAAGATAAAAAATAAACACACATGTTTATGTGGACTACCTCTGTTTCCTATGGTTTTTTTTTTTTTTTTGGTGAAAACGTAATTGACAAAATTTTAGAGTATTCACAAAATGCTTTATCTGCAAAGTAATGTGTATAGGGCACTTACACATTTGGTATGCTACGAACAAAGGTTTCAGCAAAATTGGGTGAGGCAGGATGGGGAATGAGAAGGCAGAAAAGTCATGAAGATGTGCCAGTAGTTGATGAGAGACAGTCAGGGACAAGGAGTCAGGGATGACATTGTTTGGAAATTGCCAGAGAAGGGGGGCAACTGCAGATTTCCCTATTTTAAAAGCAGAGCATGCTTCAAATGCCCAGAGGTCTCTTACCTACTGTAAGAGAGAGTTGGATGATCACTTTTCCTTTCCTGACAAAATTGGAGGCTGTCTGAGTGATTATCTGCCATCTGTTGTCTACAGCAGTTCAATTGTTGAAGGGTCCTCTAGAAGAGGGAAAGAGCTCATGCTCGATGGAAGGTTGAATGTACATTCAGAGGTAGATTCAGCTGAGTAAGTGCCCAGCTAATCCCCTTTGCACACAGGGACAAGGCTGCCACCAACTCTAATTGATTCTGAAATGAATCTGTATAGAAAATTAGAAGGTTTTGGATTCCCATGTGAGCTTCAATAAAGAGCCAGGATGTAAGCCTGACAGCTGAATGGATTCAGAAATGAAAATCTGATAAGCGGCTTAAAACTGTACTTAAGTCCAGAAATGATTTGAATGCTGTTGTTAATGGCACATTGTATGTTGTCACCTAGTTAATTATCTCTGAAGATGAGTTCTTGCAGAGGAGAAGATATGCCATTCTTCCACAGCTTTTCCTCATCACATATTTATTAACTTCACCCCTTTTCCCAACTATCATTACTAGAAAGCAGAAAAAAAGGATTAGGCCACTGCAGCTCCTCTGTAGCTGTCAGTTCACTGTGCCAAACTTCAAATATGAACTGTTGCATGTACTGTCACCGACATTTCCTTTTACATCTTCATTTGCAAATGAGGAGCTGACATTTGTTAGGCCTTGTATTTGCACACAGTTCCACCACATGAAAAGCAAACACCGTCACTGCTGGCTACTTTGTTTATTCCTTTGCAGATAGTGTATGGCCTATTTAGAAATTTTCTTCAGATTTTTTTTAACTAACTGAGATAGATAGTCTCAGAGCTACATGTCCTCATATTTTATTCAGGAAGCCCTCTGCAGTTTATGGAGCGTGCACTGCATTTGATAGCTATTTAAAACTGTATTTTTAAAACCGATTTGCACTTTTCTGGTTTATATTCTTTGGGTTTATTTTTCCTAGATAAATGTAGGTTCATTTCATGATTTAAGAGTTCAGGTTTCTTACTCATTGATTTTTTTAATAATAGAAAAACATTTCCCACCAAATGAAAACAAAGAAGTAAATTTTAAAAGCATAATAAATTTTCCAAATATTGTTCTTGGTTTATTAAAGTTTCATCTTTTCAAGAGTACCTTGATAATGTCAACATACTCAACATACTTGAAGTCATTGAGACAATCATCTGTTACTATTAAGGTTTTTTTGTGAAACAGAGTTAAAAGCAACCTCATAAAGCATATCTATGCCTGCAAGAGAGCTACATCCCAGTCTAGAAAAGTGGGGGTCTATTTCTTAAGGTAGCACCTACAGGATTGCTTTTGTGCTTAATTCCCAATTAACTGAAAATACTGTAGGTGCAAATTTTAAGACTTCTAAAAACAATGAATCAAAATCACCTATTAGGACAATGATGTTAACTAAGAAGAGAAAAATGGAAAAGATATTTAATAGTGATTAGATCATTTCAACACATACAGAAAAGGCATTTGACTAAATTCAATATCCCTTTTTAATAAAAACTCTCAACAAACTGGGTATAAAAGGTATGTACCTCAACACAATAAAGGCCATATATGACAAACCCACAGCTAACATCATACTGACTGGGAAAGCTGAAAGTTTTTTCTCTAAGATTAGGAAAAAGACAAGGATACCCACTTTGATCCCCTCTATTCAACACAGCACTGGAAGTCCTAGCCAGAGCAATTAGTGAAGAGAAAGAAATAAGAGACATCTGAATTGGGAAGGGGGAAGTCAAATTGTCCCTGTTTACAGGTGACATGATCTTATGCATAGAAAATCCTAAGGACTCCACCTAAAAACTACTAGAACTAATAAATTCAATAAAGTTGCAGGATACAAAATCAACATACAAAAACTAGTAGTGTTTATGTATGCTCATAGTGAACTATCTGAAAAAGAAATTAAAAAAACAATTCCATTTACAATAGCATCAAAAAATAAGATAACTAGAAATACTTAACCAAAGAGGTGAAAGATCTATATAATGAAAATTATAAAACATTAAGCAATTGAAGAGGACACAAATAAATGGAAACATCTTATATTCATGGATTGGAAAAATTAATATTGTTAAAATGGCCATACTACCCAAAATGATGTACAGATTTAATGTAGTTCCTATCAAAATGCCAATTACATTCTTTACAGAAATGGAAAAAAACAATACTAAAATTTATATGGAACCATAAAAGACCACAGATAGCCAAAGCAATCCTGAGTAAAAAGAACAAAGCTGGAGGCATCACACTACCTGACTTCGAAATATACTACAAAACTGTAGTAACCAAAGCAGCATTGTATCAGCATAAAAACATACACATAGACCAATGGGACAGAATAGAGCCCAGAAATAAATTTATGCACTTACAGCCGGCTAATTTTTGACAAGGGTGTTAAGAACACACACTGGGGAAAAGACAGTTTCTTCAATAAATGGTGCTGGGAAAATTGGATATCCATATGCAGAAGAAGGAAACTAGATCCCTATCCCTCATCATATACAAAAATCAACTCGAAATGAATTAAATACTTAAATGTAAAACCTGAAACTATGAAACTACTAGAAGATAACATGGGGGAATACTTCATGACATTGGGATGAGCAAGGATTTTAAAATAAGATGTTGAAAACAGAAACAACAAAAGCAAAAATAGACAAATGGGATTACATCAAACTAAAAGGCTTTTGCTCAGCAAGGAAACAACACAGTCAAGAGCCAACCTACAGAGTGATAGAAAATATTTGCAAACTATACATCTGACAATGGGTTAATATCCAGAATATATAAGGAACTTAAAAACCTTAGCAACAAAATTAAAATTAAATTAAATAACCTGGTTAAAAAGTGGGCAAAATACTCCAATAGAGACTTCTCAAAATAAGACATAGGCCAACAGGTATATAAAAATAATTGTCAACATCACAAATCATTAGGGGAATGGAAATCAAAACCACAAAGACATGCCACCTCACTCCAGTTAGAATAGTTTATATCAGAAAGACAAAAGTAAACAAGTGCTGGTGAGGATCAGACAAAATGGAACACTACACACTGTTTTAGGAAATGTACATTAGTATAGCCATTATGGAAAAGAGTATAAAG
Source organism: Daubentonia madagascariensis (assembly GCA_023783475.1). Taxonomy (NCBI): domain Eukaryota; kingdom Metazoa; phylum Chordata; class Mammalia; order Primates; family Daubentoniidae; genus Daubentonia; species Daubentonia madagascariensis. The sequence goes on along the minus strand of JAKFHU010002080.1, from coordinate 40,568,916 downwards.
ATTCCTCAAAAAATTAATGGAATTAGCATATGATCCAGCAATCCCACCACAGGGTATATATCCAAAGGAAATCAAATCAATATATTAAAGAGATATCTGCACTCTCATGTTTATTGCAGCACTATTTACAATAGCCAAGATGTGGAATCAACCTAATTGTTTAAGAATGGATGAATGGATAAAGAAAATGTGGCATATAAACACAATGGGAAAATATTCAGCCATAAAAAAATGAAATCTTGCCTTTTGCAACAATATGGATGAGCCTGGAGGACATTATGCTAAGAGAAATTAGCCAGACACAAAAAGACAAATACTGCTTCATATCATCCATATGTGGGATCCAAAAAAAGTTGATATTATAGAAATAGAGAGCAGAACAGTGCTTACCAGAGTCTGGGGAGTGTCTGGGGAAAGGTAAGATGAGGAGAGGTTGGTCAAAGGGTACAAATTTAAGTTAAATAGAAGGAAAAAATTCTGGTGTTCTGTTGCACAGTAGGGTAACTATGGTTAACAGTAAGGTACTGTATATTACAAAATAACTAGAAAAGAGGTTTTTGAATGTTCTCATTAAAAGAAATGATAAATGTGTGAGGTAATGGATATGTTAACTCCTCTGATTAGATGATTATATAACATATACATGTACTAAAATATCAAATTGCACCAAATAAATATATACAATTATAATGTATATAGAGGTTGTGCTAATTTGCAGTCCCACCAACATTGTATAAATTATAAATGTTCTTTTCTTTCTGCATCCATGCCAGCATCTATTGTTTTTGGACTTTTTAATAAAAGCCATTCTAACTGGGGTAAGGTGATATCTCATTGTGGTTTTAATTTACATTTCCCTGATAATTAGTGGTGTTGAACATTTTTTTGATATGTTTATTAGCCATTTATCCATCTTCTTTAGAAAAGCTTCTATTCATGTCTTTTGCCCAGTTTTTAATGAGGTTGTTTTTTTCTTGCTGATTTGCTTGAGTTCTTTGTAGATTCTGGTTATTAGTCTTTTATCGGTTGTCTAGCTTGCAAATATTTTCTCCCATTCTGTAGGTTGTCTGTTTGCTCTGTTGATTATTTCCTTGGCTGTGCAGAAGCTTTGTGATTTAATCAAGGCCCATTTATTTATTTTTGTTGTTGCTGTGATTGCCATTGGGGTCTTCATCGTAAATTCTTTACCTAGGCTGACATCTAGAAGAGTTTTTCCTACATTTTTTTCTAGAGTTCTTATGGTTTCATGCCTTACATTTAAGTCCTCTATCCATCTTGAATTAATTTTTGTGAATGGTGAGAGATATGGATCCTGTTTCATTCTTCTGCATGTGGCTATCCATTTGTCCCAGCACAATTTATTGAATAGGGATTCTTTTCCTCAGTGTATATTGTTGTCTGCTTTGTCAAAGATAAGTTGGCTGTATGTGGATGGTTTCATGTCTGGGTTTTCTCTTCTGTTCCATTGGTCTATGTCTCTATTTTTGTGCCAATACCATGCTGTTTTGTTTACTATATAGCCTTGTAGTATAGTTTGAAATCTTGTAATGTGATGCCTCCAGATTTGTTCCTTTTGCTTATGATTGCTTTAGCTATTTGGGCTGTTTTCTGGTTCCAAATGAAGTGTAGAATTATTTTTTCTAGATTTGTGAAATATGACGTTGGTATTTTGATGGGGATTGCATTGAATCTGCAGATCACTTTGGGAATTATGGACATTTTAACAATGTTGATTCTACTGATCCATGAACATGATATGTTTTTCCAATTGTTTGTATCATCAGCGATTTCTCTCCTCAGTGTTTTGTAGTTCTCTTTGTAGAGATCATTCACCTTGGTTAAGTATATTCCTAGGTATTTTATTTTCTTTGTAGCTATTGTGAATGGTATTGAGTCTCTGATTTGACTTTCAGCTTGACTATTATAAGTGTGTAGAAATGCTACTGATTTGTGTATGTTGATTTTGCAACCTGAGACTTTACTGAATTTGTAAAATAAAAAATCCTCATCATGTTTTTATCAGATCTCTATCTAGTGTTGTATTGGTATTTCCCTGTAACATGTGTCCCACAAATAACATTTTTCCCTCATATTTAACCATCACTACAACCCCATTTTATTATCCCAATCTGATGGCTAATCCTCTTTACATTTCATTGAACCCTAGTAGTCTGCCGAACAGAGCTGGGAAATTGCTACTCTTTGTCTCTAACCTACTCAGAAGTCAAGAGTTTAAAAACAAATTAAATATAAATGAGAAATTTAGAGCATTATATTAAGCCAACACTCTCTTTATGAAAAAGATGATAGAGAGAACTGACTTGCATCCACCTAACGTACTAGGTGGTGTGCTACTTGGTGGGCCGGGGGGAGAGAAAGAGAGTTAGTCTGTCCTGTATCTCTTTCCTGCCATTTCTCAGAACTAAATAATGATCAGGTTACTTGCATGGAATAAATAAACTCAATTTCAATCAGTTATTTTAAAACATTTCCCTGTATTTCACATTGCTTTGCTTTTTCTACTTGCAAAAAAAAAATACAACTCATATGTTTCTAAAATATTATTAGGTTGATGTTCAAAATTACAAAGAATGATGAATGCCAAAGGGAATATCTGCCTAGACATCATGTTAATGACAAAGAACTAAAAATGATAAGAAAATGTCAGAAGTACAGCAAGTGAAGTTTATTTGAGCTCAGCTCAGAATTTTCTCAACTATTTCTTTGACTACCAAGGATTGTGTCCCCAGTTGGTGCAAAAAAGGAATATAAACTAGATATGTGGAAATAAACTCCTTCTTTGGTGTACCTCTCTCATTGTGATTTATGTGATTTTTTCACTGTTTTTCTCACAAGAAAATAAGGAAATTGAATCAAGTATCATAGAACAAGTATGTCCATAAAATATGCCTATTATTTAGATAGGGTGTTTAGTGAAGATAGCTAACATAAAATCAAGCTTGAAAAAGAAACTTTTAAAAATATCCTTTGATATGGGTGTTTTCTTTTACTAATGAAAACATTTGTAAATGGGGTCACTTTGTGCCTTTCTACTGAGCATTTAAATTGTTTCAGTAAACTAAATATTTCATAGGTCTGTTATCTCTGGTAAGGCAAGGTAAGCTTAATATTAGTGAAATGAAGAGGCAGATGCCTCATTAAAATGCCACCCTTCAACCAGTACCTGGGCTGGTTAGACTAAGCTACATTTGAAAGTATTGTGAAAAGTATCAATTATTTTTGATTTGTCACTATCCTTGATTATTTAATTTATTTACTCATCAACTAGTTTGATACCCCTCCATGTTTTTTCATTCCCATCTCAACTTTATACCATTTTATTTTCAATAATTTGGCAATAACTACATTATCATCATTATGGCAATAATAAAAGAATGTCAACTTTGCTCATCACTTACTTTTCATAATTGCTTAGGTAATTTGTTTTTATGTTTGCATAAAATACTTTTTTTCAACATTATAAAAGCCAGAATTTTATATTTGGTCTCTCAAATACCTGTTCTATAATTTTCAAATTCTTTTTATTTTTTATTAATATATGATTTGTGGTGGCATATACATGTGTGTATATTTATGTATGTGTATATATATCTATATGTATGTGTATATATGTATAAATATGTATGTGTATATATGTGTGTGTCTATATATACATTCAATACTTGCCTTAGGAAGTATTTTTTTATGCCATATCCGTTTTTTGAAAATTATTATAAAAATTTAATGATTCAGGTTTTTCTTGTACTGGATATAATACTGTAAGTAGTAGCCAATGACACAGCTTGCTCTCAAGCAAACAGTGAAAAGCAGCTCTTAACACACAGGAAGCCATAATTTGTACAACATGACCTCCACCCAGACCACAATGTATTGGATTAGGAACCAAATAGCGACCACTCAAAGTAGGTTGGATAGTGGTTCATGAGGTACAACACATGAGAGCAGTGGCTAGCAAAGTTATAAAATGCTAATTATTAACTGATGGGCTAATTATTAGCAGATCTTAATTTGGTCTCATTCCTCACGCAAGGAGTGTAGTTTCAAAATGCAGAAAAACAAGGAATACATAATAGTAAGAGAAATAATTGCATAGAAACAAACAAAATGAGTGGTGCTATAATAAAAAATAAGGATCCTCCCACAGAAAGGAAGACTAAATGACTAATTCATTACAGCATACTCTATCCATAGCTTATCTGTGTCTCTGCCAACATTTTTTTCTGTTCTTTCTTCTCAGTGTATCCATTCAGTAAATATTCATTAATGAAGTTAATCTACACATGGTTCTTTTTTTGCAACTTAAAAGAGGCCAAAAAAACAGGCATAGAAAAGATGAAAATTCAAAAAGTTAAAGAAAATATATCTATAGCACTCAATTTTAGAAGTTTTTTTCTACGTTTCTATGAGTAAACATTATTGTTCGTGGGAAATAGAGGGTAAAAACACTACATAAAAAAAAATTAAGTCACTGACCATTGAGGGTTTAATATATGTGATGGTTAATTTTACATTAGTGTGGCTAAGCCAAGGTTCCCAAACACCAGTCCAGATGCTTCTGTGAAGATTTTTTTTTAGATGAGATTAATGTTTAAATCAGATGACTTTAAGTAAAGTAGATTACCCTCCATAAATGTATGAGGGGTGGGCCTCATACAATCAGTTGAAGGCATTAGGAGAAAAAAGACTGAAGCCCCCTGAGAAGAAGGTAATTCTGCCTCTAGACTGTCTTCAAACTCAAGCTGCAAACTCAGCTCTTCCATGTCTCCAGTCTGGTCTACCCTGGAAGTTTTAGACATATCAGCCTCCACAATAGTATGAGCCAATTCCTTAAAATAAATCATATGTATGATATATATGTAAGCAGAACCTATACGTGTGTGTGTGTGTGTGTATATATATATGTTCTGTTTTTCTGGATGATCCATGACTAATACAATATATCATCTTTGTATCAATAATTTTTATTGTTATTCATAATTGATATTACATTAGTATTTAAGATTCCATAGAGCATTAATGATAAACATCTTTGAGAACTATCAAGGTTTAGGATGGCTATTCTTGATTCAAAACCCTCCTTAGTTAACTAAAGGACATTGCTGCCCCCTCTGTTGGCTCTAGCATTCCCCATCAAGGACACATTAAAGTCGCCATCACCCAGGGTAATCAGGAGAACTTCCATGTTCCTCACCCTATGGAAACCTGAGTATGATAGTAACCTCTATCAACCACAATATAAGTAGTGACAAGTGCCAATATTTACATATGCTCTCAGTTTCAGAGAGTTACATGCCAAAAACCAAGCTTGACATGGTTATGGACCCCATCTGTCCTTGGTTACAGTTTGGTAATTATAGTTATGTGCAATAATGGGAAACAGAAATTTTAAGTTCTGAAGAGTATCTTCTCTGCAACTTGAGTGAATCCTTCCCTGTTACAGAGATTGCCTTTTTTGCTCTAATCCCCATTATTCTGAAACTCACAGAACTGTCTTCAACAGACCCTCCCTCCTTCCTTCAGAGAAAATAAAGCATTTAGTCAATAAAGAAGCAAACAACGAAATGACCCAAACTAGATAGAGTGTCAAAAAATATTTCACATGCTAGAATGAGTAGATTAACTTTCCCCAAGTGAAATCTTAGAAGAGGTTGCTAAAAAAGTTTTGTATCATTTGCGTCAGTCCAGATAGGCTAGGTTATTCCTTTATTATGAGAAACCACAAAATAAATCTTCATGGCATTTTAACAACAAAGGGTTCTTTCTTGCTTATACTATGTGTCCAACACAGGGTCTGCTAGGGACTCTGCTCCACATCTCCTAGTTCCAAATCTCAAACCGAGAGGGCATCCATCACAGAGAACATTTATTCAGTATAGCAGGGGGATGGGAAGATGGTGAATCATTCACTGGTTCTTGCAGTGTTTGTCTGGAAAAGGCACAGACACTTCTACTCACATTTCACTGGCCAAAGCATTGGCCACAACTAACTTCAAATGATTGAAGAGGCCTAATCTTACCATGTACCTAAAAAGTGTATTAATCAGAAATATTTGACATATAGCTTCAATGATCACCACACTCTCCCTCCAGATGCTTAGTGCAGGAAGGTGACTGTAGACATTGTATCTGGAGGACATCACTGAGGGTGATCTAGACTACGGGATTATTAATAAGCTAACACTTATGAAACATCTACTAGACAATAAGCAACATATTAACCCACTTACACACATTGTCTCATTTATTCCTCATACTACCCTACAAAGTACCATTATTTTCACAATTATATGGAATGAGAGCCACCTCTTAAATATTAAAGTCATTTAACAAAAACCATACTCCTAGTGAGTTATGGAGTCAGAATTCTAACTCAAGACTCTCTTATTTCAGAATCAAAGCACTTAAACTATTCTGCAATTCAATAGTACTGTCAGTGTTTATAATGAGAGTTTGAGGATCAGAGACATGGATTAAAACTATGACCGAAGAGTCAGGGAAGATAAATGAGGAATAATCGAAATGTAAAAACACATGGTGACCTAGATAGATGGGATGATGTGGGAGCAATTTTAATTGTTCTCAGTGTAACTTGAGCTCAATGAGGCTTGAGCTACACTGAGGACCATTCAAATAGTACCAGTAAGAGTGAAATGTAAAGTACTTATTCCATATGAGAATTATTACCAATTAAATGACTCTGGCAAGTCACTTAATCTCTTTGTTCCTCAGTTTTCTTATCTCTCAATTGCAGTGATAATAAAATCTAATTTAAAGACTGGTAAATGGCCTAACTTAGATAAAGTGCTCTAAAACATTTAAAACACAAGGGTTCAATAAGTGTAGGGTAGTGTTATTTTAAATATGTCAACTTTTAATCTTATTTCATACACACAACAACCTATGAGTTAGGTACTATTATTATTGCCATTTTACGATTGAGTAAAATTAGACTAAGAAAGGTTAAATAATGGTAGAACTGTAAGTTAAATCTAGTACCCTGATTGGAGGACTCAGAATCTTCACCTCAAAAGACTTTTCCCATAACAGACGAAGAGAATGATAACCTTTAGATATCAAGTGAAGATAACAAATTACTCGTTTTATGTTTATGACATAGACCATTGATTTATACTGTTTCTACAATATCATATGTGGACGCATGCATGGCAAACCCACAGCAATACCCAGATTTTGAACACCAGTCACTGAAGTGGAGATTCTTAACTGTATTTTAAGTCAATGCCTCATTTTGAGAAAGCATAAACATATATCTTCTTAAAGATTAGAATATTCCCTGTCTCTTTATACCACCTCCAAGAGCCATGTACTTTTTTATTTTTGTCTCTGGTTGAGAATATCTGATTTAAGGTCTGTCTACTTTAAGCTATACCATGAAAGCCATTTCATGAGGATCATCTTATTGTCCATAGCATCCTTTCATCATTTGTTTGTATAGATATCATGGTTCATTCATTCAACAAAGATTATATGGACTGCCTGCTCTCCAACTTGCCCTGATATAAGTACTGAGGAAACAGCAGTGAACAAGACAGAGAAGGTATATGTCTCATGGATCTTACATTCTGATGGGGCAAGGACAAGCCTGAAATTAATTATTCATTCAATTTGTATGTAAAAATATCAATTGAACTGATTTACAAATGTAAAGAAAGGGTAATCCTGTGAAATTTGGGGAAATAAAGTCTAGACAGAAGGCACAGTTAGTAGAAAGACCCTTTGGTGGAAACAAAATGGGTGTATTTGAGGTAAGAAAAGGTGGCCAGTTCTGATGGTGTATTGGCACGAGAAGAGTGATATAAAGAGCAAACCAGTAGCCAAATCATTATTGTTTTGAAAGTAAGGAAAGAAATTTGCATTTTATTTCATTTGTGAGGTAAGTTACGTTGACAGAATATATTGGAATTTATAGGTGCACCCTGGGAACAGGATGGCAGTATGCCATGTTGCTTGGTCCCTGCTCTGCCCATTGGAGTCATTGCCTAGTGGGTCTTGTCACAGCAGGCACTGTACCTTTGTCAGGGCAGGGAGATCTGGGGTCATTGTCTCTTATGCCCTCGTTTTTACTTTTCTTAATAAAGTAGGGCTACTACAGACGGATTTTTACTTAGCACATCAATATATTTTCATTATGACTAGCAATTTATCGTTCTTTCAATATAATCATCAGTCACTTTAAAATACTCTCACATGCAACATTATTTTTCTTTGGTAAAAGATTAAGATGAATGATCTGAACGGATATGCTGTAGCTCACACTTACAGGAATTTCTTGAGGGAACTTGAACTAGTTCATATATGCAGAAAACCACTGTAAAATTAACACTTAACTCACATAGTGCTTATGGAAGATATCTATTGTCTTGAAAACTTTCATTGAAAATCATAAAGTAAGTTTTCAGTCACAAAGGGAGTCATAGAATATTCTCCTGTGATTCAAGGTACCTCTCAGTGATGAAATAAACATAGCTTGGACTTTTTCCCTTCTCGTAAAAGAGGCAGCCACAGTTCCTTCTCTTTGATCTGGCATATTTTCCAAGCTTGAAAAAAAGTCAGCTAAAGCAGAAAAAATATACTCAGAAAGGTAAAATATTGTTTATAACACTAATAAATTTAATATCTTACATAAAAATAAGCATTGTTAGAATATGCTAACAATTCTGAGGATGCGTTATGTCCTGAAATGGCTTTAATGAGCAAAGTCTATGTTGTATATTAAAATTTATTGATTTTTTTCATTAAAAATACTGCAATTATAATGAATTTTCTGCAAATGAGCTGAGCCTGACCTGTCTGCCTGTATCAGAAGCCAGCAAACGCTGCTACTGAGGCAATATTTTAAGGAGTTAATAATGCACCTTGGCAAAAATCCAGTTAACTTATTCAGTAAACAAATGTCACATTTAGGGAATTAAAGTAGTTGTATGAATTTGTTATTGTCTGAAAAGAAGAAAAGGTAAAAGAACGATAATAAATACAACTTCTATAATGTCCAGAATTTAAGAGATCACCTTGGAAAAAAAAGCATTGGAAAATTTGGTCAACTCTGTATTCCATAGTAGCATTTCAGTGTTTTAGTTCAGAATAATTTAGTTAATGTTATATTTGTTTCAACTAACAGGCACCAACTTGGGATAGTTCAACCAATAAAAGAATTTGATAGAAGGGTGTTGAGGCAATCAAAGCCAAGAGTAAAAGGTATTCTTGGTGAATAAGAAGCAGGAACTGTAAAACAGACAAGGACAAGAGAATACTTTCTATTAATCCTATGTGACTCTGCTTTGTATCTCTGATTCATTCTTTTTTCTGAAGATCAACTTTCTCTATATCTGCATGCAAATTTATATTATTTTATTTATAGCATTATCATGAAATCTGAACACCAATCCCAAAGTCTTTTGGGAGATCATCTGGTTGTTCAGTTGAGAGCAGGTGTATATCTCTGTTCCAATCACTGATAGCCAAGAGTTAATTGTCACATCATACAAACACTGGTGGGAGACTAATTTCTGTGGTAGAAGAGTCTTTTCTCATTGAAAAAGAGTCACAAAATCAATCTCACTTTCCTATATGCAGAAAAAGATATTATGTTCTCAAATCTAATATTACAGCACATGCATATCTGTGATGATCATGTGACAACAACCTCTCCATAGTAGGTTTATTGCAAACAAATCAAGATGAAGATGTGTGTGTCGTTCAAAAAAAACTATTTTCACATTTGTTATATTTTAGTAAAATCTTGAGTTAATAAATATTTGAGGTTGCTGATTTGTCTCTTTCCTCAGTTTTGGTACTATGCTTCAAGCAGTACCAGATTCCTTGTCCCCCGGCCTGATCCTCTTGGAAAAGGAACAGTGTATCAGCCAGATGAGATTTACTGTCTTGCACTCTGTCTTGTTACATCAGAGTGTAGCTTGGGCATTTATAACTATAGTCTGTGATTAAGAACCTTCCATTTTGTTTTTTTCCCTTCAATTTCTGAAACACTTTTAAACAGACAAGAGTGTGGTGTTGACATTTTCAGACCTATATGTGCATATGTATTATGATGCTAATGGTATGGATATTTGAATACCTGGAGGATACTCACTAATAAAATTTAGAATTAGAAGGCCCACTTTATACTTCACAATAAGCAAGTTCGTTCATTTTTTAAGGCATCTTTGAACAGAAAGGAAAGAAATCCTCATGAGGAGATTGTCCTTTCTGTCTTTAAAAGAAAGAGATCACTCGAGGAGGCTGTTTTATTTAAACCAAATATAACAAATCTTTGGGTGTGTGTGTTGTGCGTGTATGTGTGTGTGTATGTGTATGTGTGAAAATGAATTTCCTGCATCTAATCTTCCTATTGAGGAAGGAAGATAATTAACTTTTCATAATGAAAATCTCTCATTTATCTGAAGCTGGCTCCTTTTATTTTTCCTTTGACTATTTGCTTTTATTTCCTTTCTCTCTCCTTTTTCCATTCTCTTAAAAAATTTTGCACAGTAATCTAATAAAAATATTGTTGTGTCATTGTGTGGGCAGCCTAGGAATATGTGGCCCAAGTAAACTTAAAAAAAACTATATACAAATTATTAAACTGCATTTCTTTTGCCTTAAAATGTTGGTTAAAGAAAGTTAAGCCTGCAACTCCAGTTGAAAGAAAAGAATAATATCTTTCAAATATTATTTAAAATCTCTTAACATTGGTTTACTAACACATAAAAACATGAATTTTTGTTATGAAAATGTTCTTTTAATATTCCTAAAAGTAGATAAATTGTCAAAATCAGTTAATATTTGTTTAAAGTATACTCTATATCTTTTTTGGATTTTATTATAAAAATTTAATGTCCATACAATATTCTATAATAGTTTATATGAGACTAATGTCAAACTTCACATAATTTTAAAATTTCTACCATGGTTTTATGAGTCAAATAAGTTACCATTGTTTCTGAAATTTGTTTAAGATTTCAAATATATAAAATTGTGTTTAAATGAAATTGTAATAATAGATGTCTTTTAAAGGTATTTAATCTCATTTCTTATAATGTCAAAAATTAAAACGGCTTTATGTAGTTGTAAACTATAATTTTAATGTCTTTAATCAAATTTAATAACCTGCACAATTATTAAATTGTATTGATTAATAAATAATGGTTGTATAACTGGATAAGTTCAAAGTAAGAAAAATTTAAAATATTGGTCACTAAACTTAGTTTTAGTTTTTATCCTTATTCTTATTAATTGCAGAAGAGCTAAAGGTTACCAGGATCTTCAGATACCTTTGGGTGACATTGTAAATGCGTTTATATATTTGTAAAGGTAATACAAAATAACTGCTCTTGAAGAAAAAACATGAAAACATTATGAATTACCTACCTTCTAGTTTGCCTGGTTCTGGAGGAATGAATGTAGGTTATTTTGATTAAAGATGATAGTTACTAAAAGTATTTGAGATTATATAAAGTATAGAAATTACAGATGGAAAAATATCTACAAGATAGTGGGAATGATTTATTTTTTGAAGAAACTCATACTTTAATAATATAGAATAATGAATATAAAATATACAGGGTTTATATAATATGTTGAAAAGGTTAATTATATTTTAAAACTGAGGTCAAAATCTAAATTTATCATGTATATAAATAATTATATTTGTATGTGTCTAAACTTATGCATATATAAATTTATATATAGATCAATGTGAATATGAATATGAATAATAAAAATGACTAAAAACAAAGAAATGTGTTAAATATTCTAACAACTTTAACTCAATGTGAATGGTTGTATTTATGAAGTAAAAGGTTTTTAGATCCTTCTGAAAATTATTACTGGATAAATACAAAAAATTAAAATTAGATTTTTTTCTATAAAAGGATCTTGTTATTATCTGTCCAGATAGAAAAATTTGTTTTTATCACCAAAATATACTGTTAACTCTCACTACTTCTGGCATATTCTTGAACTGAATCATTTTTAAATGTCCTGATTTTGAGGAGTATAATTTAAATAGCTTAAATCATTGTCTCTTATCAATGTCCCTTATTTCTTACTGTGAATGAATATGGTTTATCTGTGTGGCTGGTCGCCCTGTCAGGTGTTCCTTTTTTGTCTTTTCCAAATTCAGACACGAAGTGCAGAACAATAAATACATGTAGATTTCTGGGAATTGCCACCAGGTACCAAAATGATTGCCTCCTCCCCCTTATGAAAGAAAGATTATAAAATTAATCAGATTTGTTTGACATTTCAATTCTTATGGTTCATTATGAATAAGTAAGATATATTAATATAAATAACTTTTAATGATTTCATACTTACTTCAGATGCATACTAATGTTCAAGCAGAAAGATTGGTACAGTATTTGTGTATAAACTGATTTGTGTTTTAAGATTTTATACACTAGTTGCTCAGGGATAATCAGTGACCATTGTGGTATATCTTATGCTATACAAAAGGCCCTAGACAATTGTCAATGTCCTCACCACGTATAATATGTTCTCTAGGGCAATCATTGACTACCTGTTTTTAAACTAATTGTGTTATCCCTTAAGAGAGGTTTCCAATCTCTTTCATTGTGATAATGCTGGCTAATAATTCATTACCCAGAACAATTTCATTTTATCACCATAGCATAGATAAATTATCTGCAATTTTAAACCAGCATCCAGAGGGCAATTTCACTCAAAATTCCTGAGATTATTTCTGGCCTATGTCTCATCTGCCAAACTTATAACCTGGCAAAACATTAACAGCAAGAGCCAAAGGTCTATTGAGATATTGAAAGATGGATTTTAAGCATTCACCTTCTTAATATGAAAATGAATATGCTCTTATCGTTGTCTCTCTATTTTCTGGATGGCTTATTTTCATCATACAGACTTTGTTATTTCCAACATGGTATATACCAAATTACTCATTCAGTGACTGAGGTACCGATTTTGTAAGGAATGTACTTGAGGTGCTTTGTAAAACAGTGTCTATTATAAACACCACATCCTTATCATCTTTAGTCATCAATTAAAACTGAAAGAACAATGGCATTTTTATAATAAAGTTTGAAAATTATCTGAAGAATTACAATTCTTCATATAATGAAAATTATGTGAATAATTATAATTCGTCAGATAATTTTCAAGCTTTACTACCCATGGCCTAGGGGTATAACTCATCAAAGCTAAGTGTATTACCCATGGTCAAGGGTAATAGACTTAGCTTTGATATCTTTTCTGAATTTTGCTAAAGGAAATCAGAGGATATCACCGTGTAAACTACTTACAGATCACCCAGGAGACTAGAATAACACCTCCCCTAAGTGATTGTAAATATTTACAGGTATAGATGGTGTATTAATCAGCTCAGGCTGCCATAATAAAATGCCATAGACTGGGTGGTGGCATAAACAACAGAAATTTATTTTCTCACCATTCTGGAAGCTGGGGCGTCCAAGAGGAAGGTGCCAGCTTATTCAGTTTCTGGTGAGGGTTCTCTTCCTGGCTTCCAAATAGCCACCTTATCCTGTGTCCTCAGATGGGGTTCTGTTCTCTGGTGTCTCCTCTTAAAAGACTATAGGGTCAGAGCCCCACCCTTATGACATCATTTAACCTTAATTATCTCCCTATTGGTCCTATCTCCAAATACAGCCACAGTAGGGTTAGGGTTTCAACATAAGAATTTGGTGGTAGGGGGGGAACAATTCATTTCATAGCAAATCGTCAAATACTTTAAAGATTTAATGTAATATATTTGTGCTCATAACAGGTCCAAGTGTCTTTTGTCAAGGACAAACTTTTAGGACCCCTGTATGGCCTTCAGTGTGGAGATCTAGTTTTACCAAAATGGACACTACCATAAGACCGCTCATAAATTTTATTGAAAAAGCCCTTAGGTACTGTTAGCTAGAGATGTGGTGATTAAATTACAAGGGTTGGATCTCTAGACTCACATTTCCCAACTCAAAATAAATTATCACATTCTCCTGACCTGAAGGTCTTCACAACTCAGAGATCTATAATTGAGAATCTCTCAAGATACCCCAGAGCAAATAGAATCATGGAGGAGATGAGTTTCCCAAGACCCCTGAATGTAGCAGCAGACCTCCATGTATAAACAGCTTTTACCCAAAAGATTCTTGGACAAATATCCCCAAATGCCAGGAGTCACTGACTGCCATCACTTTCTTGTCTCTTTCTTCTCTTTATTTTGATGGCTGTTCCTCCCACTGTTAGTTTAAGATTCTAAATCATTAATTATCAAAATGGGAAACTTAAAGATTTTTCTTTAATTCCAATGCTTTAGGTTCTAAGAGCTAACCATTGATATAATAATACATGACTAATGGTTAAAAATATAATAATAAAAATGAGGAGGAAGAGGATGAGGAGAAGAAAACTTAGAGACCTGGCCACTATGCCACTTTCTAAGTTATTCCTGTGAGAGGATTCAGTTGGAGCTTGAGATTTATTTCCCTCCTCAGAACTCCAGAAAATAAGTGCATGGAAAAGGATCTATTTATGATTCTGTTCCTTAGCATCCCAGTCCTAGGCTGTATCCTACCCAAGGTCTTAAATATAACTATACAGCTGATGACTTGGATCCATGATTCAAGTCACCATAAAAAAAGTCACACGAAAAACTAATGATTGTGCTCAAAACTCTTGCTTCCCCTGAGATCACAGAACTTGCTTATTCTTCAGACTCAGAAACTTCAAATGGTAGTAGGTATCTATTAATACATTCTGAGGTTTGGCTTAAGCATGTTGGCTTAGAGGCCCCTGCTGGGCCATAGGAAGGACTACAAAAGACCCTAAAGGCCTAAAACAATTATTTTACCATGGCACTTATGAGATCTTATCACCCAGCTGTTTCTTCCCGGCCCTCTTGTTAAAACCGAATTGTCCAAGCAAGGTTGAATGATGCTAAACTATGACTCCAATCGTACTGTTCAAACATCCTGTCCTGTCATCAATGAAATCTAAGTTGTCTCCTGAAAAAGTCTATGTCTTTGCAAATATTTTAAAGAAATAAACTTAAAAATAAGCAAAACAGAATAGTATTTTTTTATTTTCAAAATTATTCTTCTACTGTATACTGCTGCCATGGTTGTATACATCAGGGCTAACAACAAGGCATTATTTGTTAATTAGAACATACAAGAGCAATGTGTAGAGTACCTGCATTTACTTGGGTTAATGAAACACAAGGTGAAATGGAGTGATAGGAGATAAAAAGGTGTTTTGGTATGACTACTATAATTCTCATGATTAGGATCTGAGAGTATGAATATCATTCATCTCTTACTATAAATGTTGCTTATGCATGCAAAAGGAGATGAATCCACTGTCTTATTTGTCTCATTCAGCATATTTTTACTGAGTACATCAGGTATGCAGGTACTGACCTAAGTTCTTGGGATTCAATAGTGAACAAAACAGACAAAAACTCATTGCCCTCCTGAAAGTCACAATCTAGCAGAAGAAAACAGATAACATACAAGTAACATAAAAAATAAACATGGGGCAACATTATAAACCCAGATGCCCAGGAGAGCTGCAGTTTATGCTTGCTGTCATGGAATTTCATCCAATTTAATGTATGTATAAGATGTTTTATTTTTGTATTTATAAGCATATTTTATATGCTTTTATTTTTTAACTATTTTTGGAAATAATTTTAGATTCACAGGGGGTGGCAAAGGTAGTACAGAGAGGACCTGTGCATCTTTCACCCAGTTTCCTCCAATGGTTAAAACTTACAAAATTTGAGTATAATATCAAAACCAGGAATTTGAGAGAATGTATATGTTTAGTTCTCTGTCATTTTATCAATGTACAGACCATTCCTTTATCCCAAAGATCTCCCTCTGCTGCTCCTTTATATTCATACACATCTACTCCTGTGCACAATCCCTAAACCCTGGTAACCACAAATCTGTTTTCAATCACTATAATTTCATCATTTCAAGAATGTTATATAAACAGAAGTGTCCAGTTTTTGACCTTTTGAGATTTTTTTTTCACTCAGCATATTGCCCTTGAGATCCATCCAAGTTGTGTTGTGTATCAATAGTTCACTCCTTTTTAATAGATGAGTAGTATTCAAAGTGATGGATGTTCTCCAGTTTGTTTACCCATTCACCCATTGAGGTAAGTTGTTTCCAGAATTTAGCTATTACAACTAAAGCTGCTATGAACATTCATGTACAGACTTTTTTGTGTACACTGTTTTCATTTCTCTGGGATAAATAGAATTGTTGAGTCATATGGTTGTTCCATGTTCATTTTTATAAGAAACTGCCAAACTGTTTTCCACAGTGACTGTACCATTTTACATTCCCACCAGCAGAGTTTGATAGATTCAGTTTCTCTGAACCCTCACCAGCATTTGGTTTTGTCACTATTTTTGTTTTAACTCTTCTAATGAGTATGTAGTGATATCTCTCTGTGCCCTTAATGATGGTGAATATCTTTTCATATGCCTGTTTGCCAACATTATACCCCAATCAGTGAAATGTTTCTGCATGTATTTTTCTTATTTCTAATTGGAATTTTTTTTAAAGTTGAGTTTTGAGAGTTCTTTATATAACCTGTATATGAGTTCTTTGTCAAATACTTGGCTTGCAAATAATTTTTCAGTCCAAAGTTTGCCTTTTCATTCTCTTAACTGGAAATTTCATAAAACAAATTTTTAAAATTTTGATAAATTCTAATTTATCAATTTTTCTCTTATGGATCATGTGTTTAGTGCCAAGTTTAAAAACTTCTCACTCTGCCCTAGGCTTTAAAGACTTTTCATCTATGTTATCCTCTAAAAGTTTATAATTACAATTTTGTGATTTACATTTCATTCTGAGATGAAATTAGAGTGATATTTTTGCATAAGGTGTGAGGTTTTTGCATTTCCATGGACCCTCAGGCAAAAAGAAACAAGGTGTGAAGTTAGGTCACAGGTTGTTGGGGTTTGTTTTTTTGTGAGTTTTTTTTTTTTAACCTATGGGTATTTAGTGGCATCAGTACCATTTTGTGAAATATTCTTCCTCTACTGAATTACTTTTTGCACCTTTGTCAGAAATCAGTTGTCCATACTGGTGCAAGGCTATTTATGTGTTCTCTATTTTGTTACATTGATCTATCTATTTGTCTATACCTCCAAAAATACCACAGAGTCTTGATTACAGTATCTACATATTAAGTCATAAAGTTGTATAAATCAATCCCTCCCATTTTATTCTCCTTTTACAAAGTTGTTTTATCTATTCTAGTTTCTTTGCTTTTCCTTTTAGAATAATCTTTTCACTACCAACAAAACAATGTGATAAGAACTGTATTAAACCTATATATCAGTTTGGCTGAACTGACGTGTTTCTCGATCGAGTCTTCTAATTCATGATCATAGTATGTCCCTCCATTTATTTATATCTCCTTTGATTTTTATCAACAAAATTGTATAGGTTTTTAATTTTTTGTTAGTTTTTAGCATACATGTTTTTTATGCCACATATTTTATTAGCATACATGTTTTTATGTTTTATTAGATATACACCTAAGTATTATAATTTGAATTTCAGGTCCATGTGTCCAGTGCAAATCTATAGAAATAAAATTGATTCTTGTATGTTGATGATGTATTCTGTGACTTTGCTGAATTCACTTACTAGTCTTGGATTTTTGTTGTGAGTTAATTTCTTGGGGTTTTCTACAGAGACAATCATGTCATCTACAAATGTCAACAGTTTTTTTCTTTTTTTCTGATCTCTTTGCCTTTTATTTTATTTTCTTGCCTTCTTGGATAGAACATCCAGTACTATGTTGAACAGAAGTGATGAGAGTGGTAGGTGAAGAGAGTGATAAGATTTCCCAATCTTCAGGAAAAAGCACTCAATTTTTCATCATTTAGTCCTATTTGATTAGGTGTATTTTTTTTTAAAGCTTTTCTTTTTTTTTTTTTAATCAAGTTGAAGAAGTCCCCTCTACGCCTAGTTTTCTAACAGGGTTGTATTTTCTTTGTTTGTTTTTTAAATGATGAGCGGCTGTTAAATTTGTCCAATACTTGTTCCACATGCATCAATTGATGTGATCATTTTGTTTTTCTTCTTTTGCCAGTTAATATCATAGATTACATTGACTAATTTTCAAATATTGCTCAAAATTTATCAATATTATTGATCTTTCAAAGAACCAGCTTTTTGTGCCATTAATTTTCTCTGGTGTTACTCAGTTTTCAATTTTGTTGATTTCTGCTTTTAGCTTTATTATTTTCTTCCCAGTTGTTGCTTTGAGTTTATCTTGTTCTTTTCCTAATTTTTTTTAATGTGGGAGCTTAGATTGTTAATTTGAGTGTCCTCCTATTTCCTAATGTTGACATCTAGTGTTATAAATTTCTATCTCAGCATGATATCTTGTATTTTCATTTCTTTGAGTTCAAAGTATTTTTAATTTTTTTTTATTTTAATAAATTTAGGGGGCATAAATGCAGTTTTGTTACATGAATATATTATGCAGTGGTGACATCTGGGCTTTTTGTGTAACCATCACCCAAATAGTGTACATAGCACCCATAGGTAATTTCTCTTCCCACAACTCTCTCTCACCCTCTCACCCTTCCGAGTCTCCAATGCTCTCTTATTCTACTCTCTATGTCCATGTGTACAAATTATTTAGCTCCCACTTATAAGTGAAAACATGCAATATTTGAATTTCTGTTTCTGAGTTATTTCACTTAATAAAATGGCCTCCAGTTCCATGCATGTTGCTGCAGAAGACATTATTTCATTGATTTTTATGGCTGAGTGGATTTTCTTTATTCAATCATCCATTTATGGACACTTGATTCCATATCTTTGCTATTATGAATAGTGCTGCAAAACACATATGAGTGCAGGGTTTTTTTTATATAATGATTTATTTTCCTTTGCATAAATACACAGTGGTAAGATTGCTGGATTGAATCATAGTTCTATTTTTAGTTCTTTGAGAAATCTCCATACTGTTTCTCATAGAGGTGGTACTAATTTAAATTCCCACCAACAGTGTATAAGCATTCCCTTTTCTGCATCCTTGCCATCATCCATTGCTTTTTGACTTTTACATAATAGCCATTTTGACTGGTGTAAGATAATATCTCATTGTGGTTTTAACTTGCATTGTCTACAGCAGTGTGGGGTGGGGGGAGCCCCTCTCCATATCTGTGCCCAAGCACTCAGTGACCTCAGGTCACCTGGCCAGTGGGATGAAAGCACACTCCTCCCTTGCAAAGCTGAGCATAGTGCTTGTGTCCCTGCTGGAAGCAGCGAAGTCACTCTCTCCACAAGCAGAGAGCTCTTGGGCACAGGACAGTACACTCTCTGTTCTCCTTTGCTCTTTTGTCCCAAGGGGTGCCCTTCCCCACCCCTCACTCTCCCTTCCCTTAGGGTGCAGCACTCTCTGGTGGTTAGACTACTAGGAACTCTGCAGCTCCACTTGGTTCAGCCAGCCCTGTGTGGCTGCTGCAATCCAAGCAGGTGCTGGGGAATATCTGCAGGGGCTCCAGTGATGTGATGTCACAAGGGCTGATATTCCTTGAGCAGGACACAGTCCTCCAATGGGTTTGTCCCAAGTATGGCACAGCTCGAGTCTGGGGGGAGGGCAAGCGACATTGCACAAGCTGCTAGTATGGTGTAATGCCCTCAAGAATTCTCCCAAATTGCTGCCCACACCAGTGTTTGGATTCACAAGGGCAGAGGAGCTCTCCAACAGTTCAGTTATCAGTGATATGCAGCAGTGGCAAAGGGATTTGAAAACACTCCTACCTACCCTTTCAATGAAACACCAAGTCCCTCTGGTTCCATGTCAATAACTGCCAGCCTCTCGCTAGCTTTCTGTGCCGTAGCTTCTTTCCATGAGTTCTGCACTATACTCCAGCACTCTTCCTTGATATTCTACACAAATTATGATTATTTACCTGTAACTTCGGTTCTTCTCTCTGAGGAGAACTGGCATTTGATGTCTCTAGTCAGTTATCTTGACAAAAAAACAAAAACGAGCAAACAAAAGAGTTCAATGTATTTTCAAAATTCCCCTTGAAACGTTCTCATTGACCCATGCACTATTCAGAAATGTCTTACTTAGTTTACAATTATTTGGAGAATTTCTCACTGTCTTTCTTCTATTTCTAATTTGGTTGCATTTTGCTCAGAGAACATATTCCATATTATTTCAATTCTTGAAATTTAGGGAGGTTTATTTTATGGCCCCAAATATGATCAAGCTTGATACATGTTCAATGAACACTAAAAAAGAATGCACATTCTTTTGGTATTGGGTGGAATGTTCTATAATAAATGTCAATTAGATCCTATTGGTTGATGGTGGTGTTAACTTCTGTATCCTTGCTGATTTTCTGTCTAGTTTTTCTACAAGTTGTTGTGAGGAGGATGCTAAAATCTCCAATTGTAATCACAGATTTGGCTATTTTTTAAAATTCTATTAGTTTTGGCTTCACCTATTTTTGGAGCTCTGTTGTTTGATGTATATACATTTAGGATTGCCATTTCTTCTTGGTGGATTGATCTTTTTATTATTATGTAGTATACCTCTCTGTCCCTAGTAATTTGCTTTCTTTTGATTAATGTTTGCATAGTATATCCATTTCATCCTTTTACCTTCAACCTACCTATATGAGTAGTGAGTATTTGAAGTGAGTATTTGAAGAGTATGAGTATTTGAAGGGAATTTCTTATAGATAGCAGAGAATTAGGTTTTTTATATTTTATACACTCTGCAATCTCCATCTTTATTGTTGAATTTAGACCATCTATATTTAATGTAATCATTGATATTAGTTTTTAAATCTTCCATTTTGTTAGGTTTTTAACATTCTTTCTGTTTTTCATTTCTATATGTTCTTTTTACTGCCTTTCTGTGCGTTACTTCAATATTTATTGGAATTTTATTTTGGTATATCTATAGTGTTCTCAAGTGGATGTCTTTGTATAGCTCTCTTAGTTGTTGCTCTAGGTAATTACTACAAACACACACACACACACACACACACACACAACTTAGGACAGTCTATTATGTCAACATTTTACCAGTTCAAATAAGTTGTAGAAGTCTTATCTTCCTTTATTATGCTCTCTTCTTCCCAATGTATAATTATTTTAAATATTCTTCTCCAAACACTGAGAACCACATCACAAAGTATTAGAAATTTTGCTTAAACTGGCAAACAAAATTTAGAAAACTCAAGACAGAAGGAAATGTTATTACATTTACACATACTTTTGCTCTCTCTCTTGTTATTTCTTATTCCTTCCTGAAGCTCTGAGATTCCTGTTTTTATTATTTATTTTCTGTTCAGAGAATTTTCTTTAACCGTTCTTTAGTGGGACATCTGCTGGTGACAAATTCTGTGACTTTGTCTTCATATGGGAATGTCTTGATTTCCCCTTCATTTGTGGAGGACAGTTGTACTGAATATAGAATTCTAGGTTTTTTTTCTTAAGAAGATCATTCCCATTTGACTTTTTCCACCTTTATAATGCATTTTTTCAGTTTGCTTTCAAGAAGGTTTTTTGTTTTTGTTTTGTATTTTGTTTTGGAAGTTTGTCTATGATGTGTCTTGATATGAATTTCTTTGGATTTACCTTATGTGAAATTCATGCAGTTTTTAGAAATTGCAAGCATATGCCTTTTGCCAGATTTGAAAATATTTTTTTCCAATACATTTTTAGTCCCAATTTTTTTCTCATTCTGAAATTTGCTAACATACAAATGGAATGTTTTTTTATGGTCTCCCATGTCCTGCATCTGTTTATTTTTTAAAGCTTATTTTCTTTCTGTCAATCGTTTCTATTGTTCTATCCTCAAGTTCACTGATTCTTTCTTCTGTCCTCTCTGTTGTGTTGCTGAGCTCATCTACTGAGATATTTATTTTGATCACTGTGTTTTTAATTCTACAATTTCCATTTGATTCTTCTTTAAATATTTTATTTCTTTTTTGTGGCTTTCTATTTTGTTTTGGTTTATTTCAAGTAATTGCATTTTAAAGCCTTTTTATATTGTTTTCTTTAAAATAATTTGTCAGATAACTTTAATACTTGTGCCATCTTGAGGTTGTTGTCCATTGCCTTTTCACATTCAAGTTTAGATCTTTCTAGTTCCTGGCATCATCAATGGTTTTTGATTGAAACATAAACATTTTGGGTATTATTTTATAATATTCTAGATCTATTTAAATTTTGTGTTTTAGCAGGCTTCCTTTGACACAGCTTTGACAGAGAAATGGGAATGCTACCTTACACCAGGTGGGCACGAATGTCTGAATTCCCCTTCACCACCCTTTGACACCAGGAGGAAATGGGGATAAGTGAAGGCCTTCTTGTTATTCCTGGGTTGGGGTGAGATTTCAGGATCCTCCACCAGGCCTCTGCTGATATTAACCTGGCTGGGAGGATAATGGGTGCCCGGTTACTGATTCCCATGTGGTGATGACTGACACTACAGGGCGGGAGGTATGTGTAAAAATCCTGGCTCTCCACAAGTCCCCTTTTGACAAATCTCCAAAATGGAAGAAGGCAGCCACCCTATTACTGCTGGTGGTTGTAGAAGTCCAGGTTCCCTATGTGGTCTCCACTGGCTGGCATGGTGTATAGGGTAAGGCTATGCCATAAAACTGGGCAAGAATGCAAGTACTGACTCCCACATGGTATTCTACAACACCAACTCAGCAGGGGGATTGGGGGATTTCACTGTAGCCTGGTGGGGATGAAAGTGTAGGCTCCACACTCAGCTTTTGTTATCTTGGGCCACAGTTTTTGTTTTTTTGTTCTTTCTTGTAGTGTTTGGCTGGAGTAGAGTGGTTATTGTTTAAAAAGTTGTCCCTTAACTGGTCCTTTTGCTAAAGAGAGAAAGCCTTTATTGTTTTTTATTTGATTGTTTTAGGGGGTTTTGCCTTTGTCAGTAGATGTTTCTGGGCCATCAGCTTCTCCAGTAGCCAGTCTAGGATAGAAGAAGCAAAAATATCACCAAGGAAATGCATTACCATATCATACCTTGGGTTCCATGGTCCCTATCCAGTCTGCCCTTCTTTCCTCCACCTTTAAGAATATTCTTATGTTTATTTTACATTTTACATCCAGAGATTTTAGCTGTTCCTTTAACAGAAATACTTTTTATTTTTAAAAGAATACTTATTTTACAGTAAAATAAGCAAGGGTGAGTTTCATAGTTCTTATATTGTACTAGCTTCTGTCATCATTTGTAGTATTATGTGAGACACGTGCACAGTGAGCAGAGCTTTCACTGTAATATGACTAGGAATACAACCCATATTTCTTTCCCAATACTTTGCCGATGTGACCTAACTAACTCCTCTGTTTTAAGGACAGTGTGTGGGGAGTTCACCAATAAAATAATTTGAAAAAGAATGGGTAGGGACAGCAAACTCCTATTCTATTTTGGTACTGTGAAAAATAATCAATGCTGCTTGCCACTTGTGCCCTGATCCAGGCTTCAGGCTGCAAGGTGCACAAATATGGCAACTCACCTGGGAGAAAATGAGGAAAATTATAGCTTAAGTGTATGTGTGGCAATATAAAGTCCTGACAGTCCTAATAAAGAGTATATAGTTCTTGCTAAAGTGATTTTGTCATTTACTACATAGTTTAAGTCTATATATTTTTAAAATTTTCTTATTTGGTAAATATTTAAAATTTTTCAATAATTCCTTTTGTCAAAAATGGACTCAAATTGACCACAAAAAATCCCACATATAGTAAAAACTTAAATATTGGATTTCAGTTTTAATGAAAGTTCATGGTGAGTTTCAATATTTTCCAGGCAATTCTGTGAAACATAAAAATTACAATTCCATATTCAAAAAAATACATTCTTCAGGAAAATTTCATGACACAATAAGGACTAGAGACAGATACAACTAAGAATATGATTAAAAATTGATATTAACCAATAATAACTACACTATTTTAATGTTTATATAGCCTATTTTTAATGTTCATATATCAATATAAAGAATTTTATCTTTTGCCTTAGTGTTCACAGGTTTTATTTTAGAGAATTAATTCTATTTTTAAGACTAGTGTTTAATAGAACTATTCTATAGACCCTTCAATATAAGAAAACCAGTTATTGGTCAATAATTTTAAAAATTTTATGTCATCTTAATTATTTTAGTGACCTCCTTCAGATTCAAATGACCAAAATTCATGATAAATTATGTCATCAACCTAATTCTTTACTATGTTAGAAGTTCATGAGTGCTATGGAAAACATTTTTAAAAGACCAGAGAGACTGATTGGGAGTATCAGGGTGGGGACTGGGCAAGGCAAATGGCAAATGCAAATAGAGTTCTCAGGCTACAGGTGATATTTGAGCAAAGACTTAAAGGGGGTGAGGATGTGAACTCTGTAGATATTTGGATGGAGAGTGTCCTAGGTAGAGGAAATGGCTACTGCAGAACCTCTAAGGCCTGATATGTTTGAAGAGCAGCAAAGTGTTAGTATGGATGCAGTTGGAAAAGGGGGAATCAGTAAGAAATGAAGTTAGACAGGTAATGGAATCATGAAGGTGGATCAAATTTTGAAGGGCCTGATGGGCCATTGTAAGTACTTTTTTTTTCCTTTTGCTGAAATTGGGAGCCATTGAAAGATTTTGAGCAGAGCTGTATAATGACCTTATATATGTTTTGCTTGAGATATTCTGCTTCTGTTTAAGAATAGATGGTAGATTGGCAAGTTAGCAGGCTATTACTGAAATCCAATCAACAGATAAGACTTCAACCAGGGTGGAAGTAGGTGGTGAAATTTGAAAATTGGAGCCTCCACTGGATGTGAGCCAAGGCCAAGAACAAATGCTTCCCTCAGAACCTTGCTCTGGGTCACCAATCTGGACTCTCAATTCTTTGATGGCGAATTGGTCTCTGTGATTTTTATCCTTGTCCTCTTGTGAAATTCAGCTTCAGTTGCCTTCCCCTCCCCCAACTCATTAGATATATTTAATGTGTATATCTCAAGAGTAATTTTCAGTATCTACTCCTTTTTATCTTACCATAGCAATCTCCAAATTCCTTTCTATAATAGTACTATTAGTTGAGCATTTCAGATGCAAGAATAATGAAAGTTAAAATAAAAGAGGTTCATATTCAATATGGCCGTAACAGGTTCCTTCCCTGTCTGTCATGGCTTCAGTGCTTTCCCCTCTGCCTTTTATCACATACAGTACTGGAAGATAACAGTCCACTTGCATGGGTCACCCCTATCAATCTCATTTCTTCTCTATTCAAAGGCAGATATATTCAATCATCCCTCTAGCTGATTACTACACCTCTTCCATTGTCAAGTTCTATCCCAAAACTAGATTGTTTGAGTACATTTGCATGCCATTCTCACAAATTTACTCCTCCAAAAGGCAGCTTATTTTTACTTACTGCCCCTATGCCTTAGTTTTTAATCTGCAAAATGGGGCTGATTTTAATACCTACTGGATAAAATTGTTATGATGACTAAATGAGATTACATTTCATTTAAAACCATGTCTAGCATGTAAACACTCAAAATATTAGCTACAATAATTATTATTTTCAGAAACCCTTTGAATTCTTACTTACTCACCAGGTCATGGAAGACACACTTTTGTTTGAGCATAAGGACTCATTTAGATTATAAATTATTGCACGTATGTGACAATAGCTGTATACTTTATGTTATGAGAACCACAAGAGCACAGATTTTGAAAGGCACATGATTCCAGTGTTGGCATGTTAAATTTTTATAACCAGCTTATTGAGATGTCTCTCAATAGAATGTAACATGACATGTTTTGCTTTTATTCTAAACACTGTTCTACAATGGGCCATGTACATCCTCCTTCACATTTACTTAAAATTGTCTTGAGTGGATTCCATAACTTTCTGATCAGTCCACTTTGACTTTGTAATTGTGTACCTGATTCAAATCTGTCCTCTCCTCTATTCACACAATAAGAATGAGAAGGTGGGAGGAAGGAAGTGGTCTGCTTTTCCATCCCTCTTCCATCTGCCCCTTCTGGAGGTGACCCTCCAGGATAGGGGTAGGGAAGAGCAATAGGGAAGACAAGGGTTAATTTGAGAAATTACCATATAAGTGGTGGGGCAGGATTCCTGCAGGACTCTGATCTTGGTCTCCATCAATGTGATGTTTTCTGTGAAAGAGTGAACATGGTTTGGGGTACTATTCAACTCCACATCCACACCATCCATTAATAAAGTCTCTCTTGGTGGAGCTGGCAGTGGAGGTAGTGGCACGGCTGCCAGGTGGGAACCTGAAACTGGCTCTCGATGAACAAAGTACCATGTAGTGCCTAGTGTGCTGCCTATCTTGGAACCATGGAGATTGGCACTGAGATCAGCCACAATCCAGAGTGCCATTAAAGGGAAATTGTAATAATTAGGATTTTATGTTGATATAGAACTTCCTGATTGCATTATGGTGATGGTGTTTGACAAGAAAAGTCAGAACAATATGACACAGGACCTGTTCCTGTTTCTAGGGACAATGCACTTCGATTCATCATAATGCTTCATGGTGTAGTAAGTTAACTTTGCTCTCTTACAACTGAACCCCATAGTTTAAAGTCTTCTGATTCCAACATCTGTGATAGCAACATGCCTTCAAACAAGAGTGGTGTCAGTCTGGGAAATGAGAGAAGACATGAAGCTGCAGTGCCACTCCTTGTCATTTTTAGCACTAAATTTGAAAACAGAGATTCCAGAGTGTTTACAAGTTTACAGGAGCAGAAAACCACTAATGTCAGACAACTTGCGATGATGGAGCTTCAACCTGACTAAAGTCAACATTGAAACCTCTGAGGAAGCCAGCATCTTCTAAAGACATGGTTGATATTAAATCAGAACCAGATGATCTCATTGATGAAGACCTTAATTTTGTGCAGGAGAACCCCTTATCTCAGAAAAAGTCTACAGTGACATTTACATATGGTTCTTCTCACCTTTCTATTGATATTCACTGACCACCTGAAAGTCAAAATGGACATAGTGGTCTCTTTAAACAGGTTACAATTTTAACAACAGCAAAATAGTATTCATGCTGCAAAGAGACTCAATATGCAAAACAGATACATGAAAAAGGATGTGTGTGTGAACCAGATATGCTTAACAGCTTAGAATAGACTTACAGATTTTTCTTCAGAAACAACTAGGAAAAAAATGAGTTTTATGGAAGAAAGCTTTTGGAAAACAAAGTTGGCTGTGATAAGTTCATTTGTTAAAGTAAAACAATTTAATCATAATGTAGAAGAGGAGGAGGCAGGTGATTTTTACAGCTCCTGGAAAGGATGTATCTCCAGTGGTAGGTTTGTGTCAGCAAAGCCTGAAGGGAGACCTTCTCTTCCATCTCCTAAACAACCTAGCAACAATATAATTTTGAAGGCTGTATCTGAAGAACAAGAATCTGTGACAAAAATAATTAACTTTTCTACAGTCCGACTGAAGCAGATACTTCCATTTGTTCTGAGAACTCGAACTTCTCAAGAAGAAATGGTAGCAGAAGCAAGGCAAGTACCCCAGAATCAGGACCCCCTTAAAGAAGAGGAAACAAAAGGAGATAATATTGAAAAAAATCAAGGAACTCAACAGAAGCAATTATTATCTCAACTGCAAATTAACTCAGTAATGTAGAAACACTGCAGATCAGTCAAGATTACTATAGCATGGAAACCATGGTCCATGCAGACACAAGATAATTTATTCTGAAGAAGCCAGAGCTGTCTAAGGAAATAGTAGTGGCACCAAACCAAGAGTTGGGAATGAAGACTGCAAATACTCTTTGGGTAGTTTTAGGACACGTTAGGCAGACACAATTTCTTGTACAACCAGATAAACCTGCAAGTCCCAAATTTATAGTGATGATTGATGTATCCCTAGCCCCCCATGTCAGATCAAGAGGACATGTGCTTTGAAGGAATGAAAGACAGAAACCAAATTGTAGCCTCAAACAGGGAACTCAAAAGTCTCCTCCACTCACCCACAGCAGTTGTAGTTGACAAGAAGGCAGCTAGATGACCAAAATGGTGGCTTTTCCAATGCTGAGATGAGTGAACTGAATGTGGCACAGAAACCAGAAAAACTTTTGAAGAGCTGAAAGTACTGGCCTACTTGTAAAAATGGAGATGAGTGTGCTGACCACCATCCCATTTCACCTTGCAAAGCCTTCCCTAATTGTAAATTGCTGAAAAATGTTTGTTTGTTCATCCAAATTGTAAATATGATGCAAAATGTACTAAACCAGATTGTCCCTTCACTTGTATGAGTAAAAGAATTCCAGTACTGCTTCCAAAACCAGCACTGTAGATTTAACATTCAGTACACAAGACCAGACTGCACATTTTACCATCCCACCATTAATGCACTGCCACAACATGCCTTCGAATGGATTCTACCTCAAGCCAGTGAATGACACCTAGTCCTGTCCAGCAGAAGATCAGTTTTACCATATCTACTGGTGAAAGATATTCTATAGAACTTGTTGAATCTTTGGAACATGGAACATATGGCTTTCATAATATGAATCTTATTGCCTATCTGAAATGCTTTATTTTTCAAGTTTGTAAGTTCATTGAGTGGTTTTAACATGGGATGTTTATTATTGTGTTTTGTTTTTACTATAAAGACAATTAAAGGAAAAGCTAAATTCTAATCAAACATTTGAAGCATGTACACATCTGTTTTAAGTATCAGCATTTATAATGTGATATCATTGATAGTAATGTTACTACAGTTTAGGGCTACATCTTTGCTATGTGTAGAGATGTAGTGAAGCAAGTGTTATAGGTTGAGGATCCCTTATCCAATATGATTGGAACTATATGTGTTTTGGATTTTTTTGGATTTTGGAATATTGGCACTATGCCCACCAGTTCAAAATCCCTAAACTGAAAATCTGAAATCTGAAATACCCCTTTGAGCAGGATCTTTGAGCATCATGTTGGTGCTAAAAAATTTTGGATTTTAGAGCATTTCAGATTTTGGATTTTTAGATTCGAAATACTCAACCTGTATTATTCTAAAAGTTAAATTGCTGCTTTCATTTTTCCCAAAGATTATATAATGTTCATAATCCACCATGAAAACAGGACTGGCCAAAGTTCTGAGGTAGCTTAAAATAGCCATTCAATTCTGCTTTTTAAATTTTTAAATGAGTTTAGTTTGAAAAGCATAATAATACAGGTCTTTTGAGTTGAGTGCCACTTTGGTAAAATGGTTCCCAAGTCCCTCACCTTCTGTGAAAGGACAAGCAAGATGGGCATGTAGAGTAAATACAGTTAGAATTGTAAGTGCAAATAATATGAACAGTTCCCTAAATGCTTTACTACTAACATATGCTTTTAAATTTACTATTAATGTGTGCTTTATAAATAATATTTTGGAGAAACTACATTATCATAAAGTTGTATAAAATTATTTACAAGTATGTACATAAAGTATCAGAAAACAGACTTTATAAACTCATGAGATTATAAATATAGATATATACTCACATTCTGAAAAATAACATTCTCAGAAATAACTCCACAGAAAATATACTTAGTTACTACTGAAGATAATTTTTGAAATGTAAAAATTAGATTTAAATGGTATATTTTAAATAACAGAACTCTATAATTACAGAGATCAGATGGGTAAACCCCCAAATGGGATGAAACTTTTGGACTACAATATTTATTACAGAGTTTTGTGCGTGTAGTTTTCTAAAATTGTGCAGGCAAGAAGTGTCAAATGCTTTAGAATTAAGTATCAAATGGATCACTGGCTTCAAAGACATGATAGTATAGCAGTGTTTTTAGAAATTAAAGCTTAAAAGGTAGTTAGAAAGAAGTGAATTGATGCAAAAAGGATAATAAAGACTCAAACATTTTTAGGACAAAATTAAACTAACTCTATAAAAAATGTTAAAAAAAATTGTTTAAAGTCTCTTTCATAGGGGGTATCTATGTCTTGCTTTGTTCCCATATCCCTAATTCTCTCTCCTGTGAGGCATTACCTCACTTTAACCAGTGGCTACTTGGACAGCTCTGTTTTCTGCCTCTTCTCCTTATCATCTTATGTTCCCTCTCAGATTCTTCTTTTGTATTTGTACTCTTTATATTATAATCTCTTCTCACCTGCTGGGTATGTGTCACTCCAATATTCATGGCTCTGGAGATTTTGCACTTTAATCAGATAGCCTCCCCTTTTATAGGCATTCGACATCACAAGTGATTCTCTTGGAAATGTCCCTTGCCCCATATACCTCAAAAAAATTTTTTTTGGACAAAGAAAAAACCTCTTACTATAAATACTTCACTTCCTTCAAAATGGATAGTTTTCTACTTCTGTTGTCTCCTGCTGTCTCCATTCCCCATTCTTCTTAGAAAAGAGAAATAAAAGGGGTTGCAATGGTATCTGGGGTTTGCAGGACTGGTTTTGACATTCCATAGTAAGGAATGGGAAAAGGTTTGAGAAGAGGTTTCCAGTATCATCTGTTATGTCTGCTTAAAATTAGTCTCCAGTGTCTCTTTAAAATTAGCATGCAGTTAACATGGTAAGTGGCAAAGTCTACTCATAGCTTGTTAAATGTAGTTTATATACAGTTAATACTTTTTAATTTTGCATAGATTTATGTGAAATTATAGGTATTATGTTTGCATTTGTCTCCAAAAGCAATTAAAACTTTCTGAAGAAGGATTAATCATTTAATTAAAACAATTAAATTTACTAAGAATCAGCTAACTTACAGAGCCATAATATAATTCTATGAAAAATGATAAACAAAACTTAGTGCATGGAAATTGGAGATTTTTTTTAGGTTAGTTCTTAACATCATTTGACAAGAAAAAGTTGAATATTGAGAAATCCTTGTTTGTGTCAGACTGGCATGTATTAGGCAGTGTCAAGCAGTAAAGTAATGAGCAGATTTCAAGGAAATATATAAATAATGCAGGTTCACTGTCACTGCACAGGGCTTTTTTTCTGTTTCTTCACCATTTTGCAATTAAGAAAAATATGGTTTTCAAGCAGGAGAAATCTCAATGAAAACAAAAAGTGTTAGAATTGCAATTAATATTTTAAAAATTTGCTCCACATTTAATTAATATGGCCAAATAATCACCAATAGTATGTGTAGAGCTCTGGCATCAAAGTAAGTGAACTTTAGTTTTAGATCTGGGATTTAATCCCAACTATATAATTTACTATCTGGTCCTTGGAGAGTCAAAGACATTCCTTGGCTCATTCTTCTATCTGTAACAATGAGACAATGATGTGTACCTTGCAAAAAGATTGTAAGAATTATAGGTAATATAAGCAAGAAACATGGGACAGAATAGCAATTTCTAGCAACTCTTAGTATTGTTATCATTAGAAGGTTCGACTGATAACAGAGAAGAGAACCATTCAGGGGAAGAGCTGGAGGGTACCTGCTAGCAACTAGGAATGAAGTTACAGGCAGAGTCAGGAAGACAAATAAAGGCACTTTGGACATTAGATCCAGCTTCACTCCATATTAGTGTTAGTGATCTACTTTGACCAAATGTGCTATTAGTAGTGTAAACTAGAGCGTGTTCCTGTTATTTCCCAAAGTACAACATTTCTACTCTCAGACTATTAGGAGCACATCCATTTTTGCAGACTACTACTTTTATAGATACAACTATTCTTTAACAGGTTTTTTTTACTACATTTTTGAAGCAGTCTGATGACAGGGATTTGAAAGTGGTAGTGACTAATACATCATCTAAGAACACAGCTGTTGGTTTCATCCCCAAGTTACTTTGCAAATGGTTGAATTGTGGTTCTTTCCCAGACAAAGGCTAATTTCAGGGCATCTTCTTTAGTGAAATCAAGGAGAACACTGATGCTATTCAATAATTTTATCAACCATTAGTCTCTCACCCTCTTGGTGGGTTCAAATGAAACAAATGCATCATAGAGTGAAATTATTTGGACAGATGTCAGAGTAAACCTAAAGGAAAAACCCCAGCCCACTGTGAAGGACTCCTTAGTTACCAAAGGAGTGCACAGGAGGTGTGCAGACAAATCCTATTACTGGGTAATGGGATTTCTTCACGTGTCCAGACACCAGTTTGAAAATGTGATTCTGCTCAAGACATAAGAAGAAGAGTTCTTATAGGGGACAAAATTCTGTCTTCAGGAAAGATAGAATATATTCCACTAAAATCAATCTGATATTCCCTTTAATAAATTGCTTGAAGGAAAAGACAGTCTTTGCTGACACAGAAAATGCTGAAGCCTTCTGAGCTTAGTCCTTTGAAGTACGGTCTACAGCAGGGAGTAGGCAAAAGAATAATAGAATCTTGTGAGAGGTAGGCTGTGAAACACTAGGGATTTCTGGCTAAGTGGCATCCCTTATTCTTCCTAAGCAAGGCCTAGAATATGAATAGTAGAGTGTTTTAAAGTATTACGTATTTTCTACTACACAGATAGTACAATATTTATAAGATGCAAGGCCAAAATCTATTCACCCTAAGAAAAGAAAAAGCTACAGGACTGAGCATTAACATATTTTTCTCATTACTCAACTGTTTATCAATAATTGTTTATTTAAAAATTTTATTAGCTAGAATTATGCTGTATTAGATAGATCAGGGATTGGCAAATTTTTCTGTGAAGAAACAGGTAGTAAAGTCTAAATATTTTAGACTTTGTTGACCATATGATCCCTATCATTACCACTCTACTCTGCTATTGTCCTGTGAAAGTCGACCTAAACCATCCGTGAATGAATGGCCTTTGCTGGATTTGGCCAGAGGGTTGTGGTTCTCTGATCCCTGACACTAGCCAATCAGCATCTTTATCAGTATAGCCCTAGCATCTGTTACAGTTCCTGGCATGTAATATAGATTAACAAATAAATATAATATTAAAAAACCACTTATGTTCCTGGCAGTTCATCCTTTCTGTAGAGTAGTCTTTTCTACACTACTTCTATGATTCCAGTTGATTAATTCTGAGACCACCTAAACATTCCAAAAACTTAACTTCAAAATGTGTAATAGACACACAATTTTTCTGGCATCACTGCTGAAACAAATCATAACCTGAATCTAATCATAAAGTATTAGAATAACCCAAAATGTGGGGTCTTCTCCAAAAATGTGAAGGTTAAGAAAGACAAGGGAGTGCTGAGATAATCTTCCAAAATAAAGGAAACTGGAGAAACAGGACAAATAAATACAATGAGTAGCACTGGAGTAGATCTTAGGCAAGGCGGGAAAATAGCTATAGGTGGCATTTATTGGACAAGAAACAAAAATGGGATATACAGAGTGGATTAAATAATAGCATTGAATCATTAAATTTCCCTAATGGAAAATGAATGACCTTGTTCTTAGGTAATACACCATGTGTAATTTGTGATGGGGGTTGGTGAGTGA
This sequence comes from Daubentonia madagascariensis, assembly GCA_023783475.1. NCBI lineage: Eukaryota > Metazoa > Chordata > Mammalia > Primates > Daubentoniidae > Daubentonia > Daubentonia madagascariensis. The sequence goes on along the minus strand of JAKFHU010002080.1, from coordinate 40,535,456 downwards.
TATCTCCATCTTACTCTCACATGGTTCAGAAGAAGTAATATATGGCCACATAAATTGATAGAGACAATGACAAAGCAAATATGGCAAGCCAGACTATTATTATATAAAACAGTTTTTTGTAAAAAAGTTATTTTAAAAGTACTATTGTCTGATCTCTCTTTCCTCCTAGATTCTGATACACATAAAATAGGAACATTGATATTTTCACAGATGAGTTTTAGTTCTTACTAATATCTTCTGCTTTGAGCAGATGAATGGATAAAATGGTAGCCACTTGTTAAAGTAAATGACTGGACTCAGTATTTGCTAATATTTCTAAAACCAATATGTATGCAGTGTTTCTGCTAAGCAATTCATCCTTTAAGAAATTCCAGTAACTGAAACTATTGTAACTTTTAAACCTTGGAAGACTCAAGCAAGGAAATTCTAAATAATTCTCAAAGTACCCAATCAGCAGGAAATACTTATTAATAAAATACTTTCTTCAGCTCTTTTTTAATTAGATTATGTTTTGCCTGTAAACTAGATTAAACAGGAACAAGAACACACAGTGTTTGAGCTAATGCTGAGTAAGGGCACAACAAAATAATTTAGTTAACCCAGAAAGCAAGTTTTCAAATTGAGACAGAAAGGGAGGAGTTTTGAGGAGATAGAGCCTTAAAGAATGAATGAAGCAAACATTGGGGCATTCAAAATTCCTGAGGGGTCCAGGTAGAAGTTAATTAGAAAGACAAATGTTTTTCTGGATTTATAACTTGCTGGTTTGGAAGAATTACCTTCTCTGTGTAATTTTAGAAGAACTTTGAGTTCGTTCTAAATGAGCCTTGCTTTTAGACAGGTTTACTTTGCCTATTTCTATATAGTATTTTTAAATTATTATAAGGCAGTGGAAGAAAATATATAACATCCGAATTTGTTCATGCTGTTTTTATACTAAGCTCTTCTAATTTAGAATACTGGACAAATATGGAAAATTTTGAATTATTTTAAGCTACTTTTGTTTTTAAGATTAAACATGAGTCTCGATCAATCACTGAAACCATGGGTGTCATGTCTAATTCTTTGTAAAATAAAAATGGAATGAATCTTGAAGTACATCACCAAGTTTAATATAAAATTTTGGTTATCTAAAAGAAGTAAATTGTACATGTTTTTAAAACATATTCATGATTATTATTTCTATATTTTTAATTATAGGCTGACCTGAGACTTAAGAGTCATTATACAATGTCCTTTCAGCAAACCCAAACAGATAGATTCTTCTAGTTATATTTTTAAGGAATCAATACATTCTATTGCTATGAACATATCTGAAAACAACAAATTGTAAAGTTGTAAGATTAGCTGTATAGATAAAGCAATTCCAAAGTGACTGTCAAAACAATTCCTTGAAAATTAAAGTATCCTCAAATTTTGATTTTCCAGAAATTGTGTTGATATATTTACTGCTTTGCAGCAATATCAACTATTTTGATCTGAAATTGGCCAGCTGACCTCCATAAATTGCCATTTATCTTACTCCAGACCTTGCAACATTTCTTCCTCTACAAACTCTTTTCAAATTATAGATATTGTTATCACAGTGGAAGGTCATTTTAAATCTGTTTGTTGGTTCAAATAATGCTTAAAATCAATAGTATTTCCTGCATATCTCCACACTGTACTTGATTCAATGGGTAAAGTGGCCTCATTCTACAGCACATAGAATTTTTGCAGCTGAAAGTCACCTTTATCAAAAGAAATAGCATTAGGGCCTTATTTAGTTTTGTTTTGAAGCTTTGCTTTGATTGATTTATATCATACCAATACCTATTTCTGACTGATGTTTCTTGAATATGAAACACACTAATATAATTATGGATTATAATCTGGTATAAAGAATTTTTTACAGATCTTATTGAATCCTTGAAGTATCTTTTTTTTTTTTTTTTGACAAAGACAAATAGCTTGGGGAAATAGGAAATAGTCATCTATTAAATGTCAATCACAGGTACATTTTTACACACACACACACACACACACACACTCTATGTATAACTATTTGTAGGAAGCCCTATTTTCAATGATTCCTGCTCTCTTTCTCCAGCTCTAAAGGTATTTTGATCCTGCTTACGTGAAACATGCTATTTACAGTTCCTGTGGTTTAAACCTCTGATTTGTCCTTCTTCACCAGTAGCAGCAGGTATAGAATTGCAATGATTATTCTACCTTGATATAGTGTACCAAATTTTTTGTTTTAAATTTTATGTGTGTTTTCTCTTAGGTCAGAAAGACACATAAATATGGAGTGACATTTCATCATTATAATTATTTCCATGAATTTGTGCTGAAGAATCAATGCATATATTTTATCTTTTTTGATCACAGCTACTTATCATCTCAAAAATTCTGAAAAGATTTTAACAGTTATGTTAATTTTACTTGGACTCACCTTTAAAAATCTTGGATTTTTAATGAAAAAATTAACAATCATCTGATTTTAAATTACAGGTTCCAAATTGTAACATTTCCTTTTGTATAATGAACACAAACATATATGGAGAAATATTTTTACACACACCACAACTATATGTAAACATTATATAGTATTAGGTATTATAATAATTTCTCTCATTTGTATCACAATACAAAGTGCATTCTAGTCAGAGTAAAATTCTACTTTTCAAATCAAATCTGTATATATGCATAGTCTTCTACATCCCACTGTGCCAATAGCTATGGTGATTTTTTTGTATATGGTTTTTTTGGTATCAGATGAGATGATTTAATTCCACAATTTCCAACCAGGTAGCTGGGTGGTCCTACAGTATGTCTGTGCAGATAAGCTTTTAGGGGTAGGTTGAGATTTCCAAACCCTTTACTCAGCTAGTATCAGGAGAATTAGTGCAGACAATCAAGATCAAGGACCTAATATGGGATTTATCAGATCAAGGGAGAATTCTATAAGATCAGAAATCTGTCACCTCTGTCACAGACACTAGTCACCCAAAAAAGCAGCCAAAAATAAATAAAAAAATAACATTCAATATGAAACTGTAAAGTGCATAACTAGGGTCAATTTCTTAATTTAATCATGACTATTTATGAACAAATTTTAAGAGGAAAAATACTCGTTTATGTCACTGAAATTCCTTGCTGTTCTGCAGGGCTTGGTTCTCACTTTAAAATCTATGTGTAAGCATGATCTTGCACACACATGTGGAAATTAGGTCATTATGAAGATCTGTTGAAGTGCATAAGGACTTGCACATTTGTACATAAATTTGCTGAAAAATACATACATTTGCACAATTTCCACTGACTTTAAAAAAATGATATAAAGTGCTTTCCTAGGTTCCATTAATACTTTTTTCTATTAAAATTGCATTATCAGAAGTCAAGAATATTGCATCTTTGCTAATAGTCCAGCTATTACCAAAGAGTCACATCAAATGTTAGTAAATTAATATGATCCAAAACAAATGGAATAAAGTATATTAACATTAAGCAAAACTCTAATAAGGCATGTCACATTTATGTTTCCTATAGTGCCTTACATAAAATGAATTAGGGCTTTGCCTCTAAACTAAATTATTATAAGTTATATATTAATTTTAAAATAATTCATTTTATAATTTTATAATTGTATTCATAATGAACAATAAGTAATACATATATTTTGAAGTATACACAAAATGCCAATACCATTTGGAAAAAATACAAAATGTAACCATTTGCTTAAATATAATGGCTAGTTGTTTTCTTAACTTATACTTTCATATGAGATTAATTTGAATCCAATAAACAAGTGTTTGGTTTATTTAAAAAAACATTCCTTTCAAGGTTGTTTTTCCTATTTTGTTATAGGTAAAGTTGAATATATTTTAAGACAAGATATATTAAATATCTAAATGGACCATAAACCATGTTCAAATGATTGCTTTCATCCTCTAAATTTAACTTTCAAACCCACTTATTATTTGATGCCATGTGTAAAACTATGAAAGTTGTGTTTAACTATTTTTCTGAATCTTTTTAAACATCTGTGTTTCTTTTTATTTCTATTGGGTACTTTAGCTGCAGTTAAAAATATACATAGGGAACTTATCTTGCCTAGTTTTAAAATTTGGTAAAAAAAAATTCAGGAGAAAAGTATGCAGCTTCTGTTGATCATTTAAGCTTCTGAATATATAATGTACATTTAGGATTAGCATAACAATATTAGCTAGGGGCAATGCAACATAGGAGTTTTCATTTTAAGTAATTTATTTGAATTTAAGTCAGATCACCAGTGAGGTATCGCTCAGAATTACCAGTGAACTATTTCTGGACACAGAACACAAAATGAGAACTGAGTCATTTTTCTTTGCTAGTAGTATCATTAAAATCAGCACAAATAATGCCAGTTTGGATTGAAATCATGACAGTCACAAATTCAAGTAGCCATAAGTAGTATAGATGATATTTACTGTTCATTTTATATTGGAAGGATTTAAACTATTTAATTGGTTAAAAATTATTTCTTAAATCTTAACCATAAATCTCCTGATTCTGGGGTAATTATAGTGAGGGAGACAAAGTATCTGCTCATAAAGAGATCTCAGTCCAGTGAATGAGGTAACATTTCCCTGTCCACACGGAAATTCTACATGTCCTGTTAAAGCAATCACATTTTGCTCTTTAGGATCTATGAATACAATTAAAATATGACAACATTTGGCTATTTTTAATCAAATAATTTGTTCAATTAGAACTAGTTAAAACCAATGAGCTAGGAATAATAAAACTTGCTAGAGGGAAAGCAGTAGTAAATCTGAAGTGTAGTTATTTTCTGGTCCTGCAGGGAGATGGCATTTGGAGAGAGGGTTCATGCCATAGGGGTAATAATTCCTGAACATCAAATAGTGAAAATAGAAAACAAAGTAAATCAAACAAAACTTTGCTTATTGAGTACTATTCAGAGAATTGGACTCAATAACATGGCCTCAAGTTTTGCCAAGAATATGAAAACATCTACCTTATTTGTTTTAAATTAATCATACTTGTGTTGATTTGAGTGACTTGTGTTTTTGTGATTAGTTCTTTTCTCTTAAGCAAGAACATATTAACTCATTCATTTAATAAACATTTATTGATTACTTTATCTGTGTCAAGCACATTTCTTTTCTAGATTTAGAAAGCAAAGATATGAAAGACATAATCCCTGTTTTTAAATACCTTAAAAGTGTCATGGACAGTAATATTTCTCTCCTGACCTACTTCTTATGAATGACTTGCAAACACATTTACAGACTACTTTATAAAAGAAACAAACAAATAAATAAACTACATAGCCAGGCAGTGACAGAGCTACACCCAAGAAACCAGATAATATTCAAGGTTAGAAACAGATTAAGGGAGATGACCCTGGCAACATGACAGAATAGGAAGCTTCTGACTCACTCCAACCATGGACACAGTGAATAAACATATATTCATATATCAATTTCCCCTCAGAGAAAGTGAGAGACCAGTCGGGAGACTCCTACCCACTGGGCAACTATGAAAACATCCACCTCGAATGAGTAGGAAAAGCTAAGACACACTCAGCATGAACCCCACCTTGGGCACTGCACCATATATTTGGGAAAGGAATCTTCAACACTTAACTTCTCCCCATGGAGAAAGGGGTTTGGGCCTCACATATACCACCTTAAAATAAGGCTCCCCTAACTCTAAGGCTCTTAATTCACCAACTTTGTGAGCAGAGGTTATTAGAAATATATGAGGATCTCTAGACCACAGGAAAAAAGTGGTGGTTCTATATAGGAACACAACTATTTTCAGGGCCTTCATGCCCCAGGAGTAGTGCAGAGAAGGGATTTTTAAAAAGCAGCCACATCGTGCTGGGACTGCAAACCAGTACATCCTCTATGGAAAGTAGTATGGAGATACCTCAAAGAACTAAAATTAGAACTACAACTTGATTCAGCAATCCCACTACTGGGTATTTACCCAAAGGAAAAAAAAACACATTCTATAAAAAAGACACCTGTACTGTCATGTTTATAGCAGCACAATTCACAATTGCAAAGTTGTGGAAATAACCTAGGTGCCCATCTGTACATGAGTGGATTAATAAAATGTAGTATATGTATACCATGGAGTACTACTCAGCCATAAAAAAAATGATGAACTAATACCTCTTATATTAACCTGGATGGAGCTGGAGACTATTCTTCTTGAAATATCACAAGAATGGAAAAACAAACACCACATGAACTCACCATTAAATTGGAACTAATGGATCAACACCTATGTGAACATATGGAAATAATCTTCATTAGAAATCAAGCAGGTGGAGGGGGGATGGGTAAAATCACACCTAACTGGTACAATCCACACTATCTGGGGGATAGGCATGGTACAAAAGCAATTTATGTAACCAAATCATTTGTACCCCTGTAATATTCTGAAATAAACAAATAAATAAATAAATAGAAAAAAATTAAAATAAAAAAGCAGCCACCTGTTTCTCCCTGGAGGGCTTTATGACACAATCTTCCAGGTTCTACTTGGCGGACTGACTTTTAACAAACTTGCATTAAGGAGCTAACAGGGCAGACAAACAGTAGCCCTCTAGCAGCCTACACCAGAGACTGGCACTCCAAAAGCCTTCCCTCCAGCTCACTCTAGTGATAAATCTAGCTCTACCTATTCTTCCTGGAAGGAGTTTTGCCATGAGCTGAGTATCACAACTTCAATAGCTCCCACCTAAGGGACTGTCTCCTTTACATATCTAGCTTAGGGAGTTGATGGGGCTTTGTATTCCTGAGTGGCCATAGACCACAAGTAACAAAGATTTGGACATACAATGGGTGCATATCTAGCAGCTATTCCCCAGGGTCAGAATGTGAGTACAGATATTTGCCACAATCCTCTTCCTGGCTTAATGAAGAAAGAGTGGAACATCAATACCTGTGTTTAGTTTCACCATGGAGATAGAATGAGCTGGAACATACATATAAGACCCCAACCTTTTCGGCTACATCTAGAAAATCTGCTTTCTACCCAACTGGCCTTGGGATACTGACAGGTCATGGCACATCCTGAGCTCCAGGAGGGCATCAAAAACAGAGCAGTCTGGACAAAAACAAAGATTCAAGAGGAACCTTAAAATCTCTGGCTGGATTGGTGAGATCCTTCCTTTAGACAAGAACAGTCTGACAAGACTAGGAGAGGTAGTTTTGTTATCTAATGTGTAGAAACGAACATAGAGAGTCAAGAGAAATAAAGAAACAGGGGACTATATTCCAAATAAAAGATCAAGATAAATCTCAGAAACAGACCCAAATGAAGTGGAGATTTGTGATTTACTTGACAAGGAATTCAAAACAAGGATCATAAAGGTATTCACCGAGGTCAGGAGAGCAATGCAATGAGAATTTCAAGAAAAAGGAAGAAAGTACTGTTGGCCCTTCCTATCCATGGGTTCCACATCCATGGATTCAACCCATTATAGATTGGAAATATTAAAAATATAATAACAAAATAACAATACAATTATAAAAATACAAATAAAAATGATACAGTGTAACAGCTATTTACGTAACATTTACATTATATTATTATAAGTAATCTAGAGATTATGTAAAGTATACAGAAGGATGTGTGTAGGTTATATGCAAATATTACAGCATTTTACCTGAAGAACTTGAACAACTTTGGATTTTCGTAACTGCAGGTGGTCCTGCAACTAATCCCCTGTTGATGTCAAAGGATAACTGTATAAAAAAGTACCAAATATAAATCATAGAGCTGAGGAATACTATAACTGAACAGAAAAATTCAATAGAAAGGTTCAGCAATACACTCTATCAAACAGAAGAATCAGTAAACTTGAAGGGAAGTCACTGGAAATCATACAATCTGAGAATGAAAAATAATGATAAAATGTAAGGATAGTTTAAGAGACTTATAGGACACCATCAAAGTAACAACTACATTATCATTGTACCAGAAAAAAAGAAAAAAGAAAAAGAAAAGACTTTCAGAGAAATAATGGCAGAAAACTTCCCAAGCCTGGAGAAGGAAATATAAATCCATACCTAGGAAGCCCCATAGTCATCAAATAAGATAAATTCAAAGAGACTAACACCAAGATACATCATAATCAAATTGATGAACGTTAAAGATAAAGAGAAAGTTTTGAAAGCAGCAAAGGAAAAGGAATTGTTATGTACAAGGGAACCTCCAGAAGATTATCAGTAGATTTTCAGCAAAAACCTTTCAGGGCAGAAGGGAGTTGTATGATATATTCAAAATCCTAAAATTAAAAAAAAAATTGTCAATCAAGAATACTATACCCAGCAAGTATGTCTTTGTAATGAAAGGGGTGATAGAGACTTTTTAAGACAACAAAGACTTATAGAATTTATCACCACTACAAAAAATGATCTGCCTTACAAAAAAATGCTAAAGGGAGTTCTTCAAGCTGGAGGAAGAGGACAGTAATTAGCAACACGAAAACATAAGAAAGTGTAAAACTTACTGGTAAGTTTTATAAGTAAATACTTTGTCAAATCCAAACACTATTACTGTAATGGCAATGGGTAAATTAATTATATCTCTAATGTAAAAGTTAAAAAGCAAATCTATTAAAAACAACTAAAGCTACAATAATTTGTTAAGGGATAGAAATTTTTTTAAACATGTAAATTGTGACATCAAAAACATAAAAGTGTAAAGTAAAAATGTAGATTTTGCATATGCAATCAAAGTTAAGTTATTATTAGCTTAAAATAGTCCACTGTAAGTATAGATGTTTTACATAAGTCTCAGGGTAATCACAAAGCAGAAACCTATAATAGACACAGAAAAGATAAAAAGAGAAAAAATCCAAGGCATACCATTACAGAAATGCATCCAGCCACAAAAAAAAAGCAATAGAGAAAGAAAGAAATAAAAAATCAACTAAACAACAAGAAAATAATTAACAAAATAGTACTAGTAAGTCCTTACCTACCAGAAATTACTTTCTATATAAATGGATTAACTTCTCCAATCAAAGAGATAGAGTGGCTGAATAGATAAAAAATAAGACCAAACTATATGTTGCCTACAAGAGACTCACTTCACCTATAAGGACATTCATAAACTGAAAGATGGAAAACGATATTCCATGCAACTAGAAACAAAACATATCAGGGGTAGCTATACTTATTTCTGACTAAATATACTTTAAATTAAAAACTGTAAAAACATCAAAGAAGGTCATTATGTAGTGATAAAGGAGTCAATTCATCAGAAGGCTATAACAATTATAAATATATGTGTACCCAAAGTCAGAGCATTTAAGTATATAAAGCAAACATGAAGAGATCTGAAGGGAGACATAGACTGCAATACAATAATAGTAGGGGATTTTAACACCTCGCTTTTGACCATAGACAGATCATCCAGACAGAAAATCAATAAGGAAGTATTGGGTTTGAACTACAATTTAGACCAAATGGACCTAACAAGCACATACAGAACATTTCACCCAACATCAACAGAGTACACACTCTTCTCAAGTGCACATGGAACATTCTTTAGAATAGATCATATGTTAGGCCACAAAATAAGTCATAACAAATTTAAGAAGATTGAAATCACAGTAAGTATTTTTTTCTGACCACAGTGGTATGAAACTAGAAATCGATAATAGGAAGAATCACGAAAAATTAACAAATTTTTGGAAATGAAACAATTTTCCCCTGAACAACTATTGGATCAAAGAAAAAGTTAAAGGGGGAATTAAAAATATCTTGAGACAAACAAAAATGGAAAAACCACATATTAAAAGTCATGGAATGCAACAAAAGCAGTTCTAAGGGGGGAAGTTTACAGCACTAAATGCCTAAGTCAAAAAAGAAGAAAGATCTTAAATAAACAACCTATGTTACTCCACAAGGAACCAGAAAAAGAATAAACTACTAAACCAAAAGTTAGCAGAAGAAAGGAAATATAAACGATCAGAGAGGAAATAAATGAAAAGTGGCTGGAAAAACAATAGAGAAGATCAATGAAATTCAGAGATGATTTTTGGAAAAAATAAATAAAATGGACAAACCCTTAGCTAGACTAAAGATTCATGACATTGGTCTTGGCAGTGATTTTTTGGATAAGGCTTCAAAAGCACAGGCTACAAAAGCAAAAGTAGACAAATGGGATTGCATCGAACTAAAAAGATGCAAAGAAAGGAAACAATTAATAGAGTGAAGAGACAACCCAAAGACTAGAAGAAAATATTTTCAAACCATACTCAGACAAGGGGCTAATATTCAAAATATACAGGAAACTTAAACTACTCCTAACAAGAAAACAAATACTCTATAGAAACAGGAAAAGGACTTGAATAGACATTTCTGAAAAGAAGACATAAAAATGGCCAGTAGATATATGAAAAAATACACAACATCTCTAATCATTAGAGAAATGCAAATTAAAACCACGATGAGATATCACTTCATACCTGTTGGAATGACTATTATCAAAAAGATGAAAGATAACAAGTATTGGAGAGGATGTGGAGAAAAGGGAACCCTTGTGCACTATTGGTGGTATTGTAAATTAGTACAACCATTTTGGAAAACAGCATGGAGGTTCCTCAAAAACTAAAAATAAAATTCCCACATGATTCACCTTACTTCTGGGTATATACTCAAAGGAATTGACGTCAGTATGTTGAAAAGATGTCTGTACTCCCATGTTCATTGCAGTATTATTCGCAACAGCCACAATATGAAAACAACATAAGTGTACATCAACAGATGGATAGATTTTTGTAAAAGGTGTTATATAAACACAATGGAATACTATTCAGTCTTATAAAAACAAGAAATTCATCATTTGTGACAACATGGATAAACCTTGAGGACATTAAGCTAAGTGAAATAAGCCAGGCCCAGAGAGAAAAATATGAGATGATCTCATATATGGAGTCTAAAAAATTGAAACTCATAGAAGTAGAATAGAATGGTGTTAACAAGGTGCTGGGGTAGAAGGGTGGATAGAGAAAGGGAAGACATTGGCCAACTGGTAAAAAGTTTCAGTTATATAGGAGGAATAAATTCTGGTGTTTGATTGCACAACATGGTGACTATAGCTAATAATAATGTATTCTATTAAACATTTCAAAATAGCTAAAAGAAAGGATTTTAAATGCTCTCACTATAAAGAAATTATAAATATTTGAGGTGTTGGATATGCTAACTAGCCTATTTGATCATTCCACAATGTATACATGTAATGGAACCTCACACTGTACCCCATAAATATATACAATTATTACTTGTCAATGAAAACAAAATAAAAACTTAAAAAGTTGATCATTTTTCCTAACCTTCAAATATAAGGATAATGATTATTAGTTTTAACTGTAATTTATCAATGATTTATCTTAAAAATTAACATTGCTAATAGCTGTTAAGAATATTCCGGTAGCCATTTCAACTGAAATTACTGAAATATTACTAGAATTTATGATAAACTATGATTCCTTATGTATTCAAATAACAGTGTTCAGTTCATGTGTGAAAGCTCAAAGTTATAGGACCATCTAGAGAACTTACTATCGTGAAAGCTGTGAGGCTGTGACTGTTTATTAAACCACTACTTAGCTTTTGCCATTCCCCAATCTGGGAACTCTCTCTCTTCAAGAAACAATTGACCAAAAAGCCATCCCTGACCCAATAATTTTTGTGAAGGTAAAGACTCTCATTATTCCCTACCCCCACTTCCTGCCAGAAGCATGTATATCAAAACCAAAATTTTAGAAAATTACAATTTTGAAACTTTGGAGATGATTATCAAAGTGTATTTTAAAATGTCTTTTCCACTTGTGGGAGAAGAGTAACAGGTAAGATTATAAATTCTTCATCTGTGTCACCTTCACACATACACAAACACATGAGCATAAACTATATACACATAATTATAATATATGCATGTAATTTGTATGTGTATTATAATCAAAACATACAAATGTAATGCACTCACATACCTATATAGTATGTAGTATTTATTATATACAACCATTATATATAGAGGAAGAGATGTGTTATCTCACTATTACCATGTATGATAAACCCTACAGTTTATGTGTTATCTCATTTAATATTCATAATACACTATGAGTTAGGTAATAATGTTATCCTTATTCTACAGATGATATTTGGTAATGGAAATGAGGGTCAGAGAAATTAAGTCATTTGCCCATAAGTACATAGTTAAAAAGATGAACAGTCAGGATCCCTTGCCATTAGAGCTTGTACTTTTAGCTTGTGCTTATGCTAAAATGTTTTCTCTATTTACTGTCTTTTATCTATTCATCTATCAATATAAAATACACACGTAATGTGTGATGAAGTAGGAGATTTTGATAAGAATTTATAATACATAGTTTATTTATATATTATACAGAAAAATGCATGATATCCACATTATGAAATATCAAGCAATGAGAATTTTAACTGAGAATTATAAATCACTTTATAAATGTTTAAGTGTCTTCAAAAACTTTTTTCCCATAAATACATTGAGATCTTGATTCAATTCCCTTCCTCCTCTATCTCTGCTTAGTGGTAGTCAATCATCCCTTTACCAATGAAATGCTTTCCTCCCTTGGCATTAACTAGAGTGTACTTTAGAGTTTCTCCTCGGATCATTCAGTCTCTGTCCTTCACCAGTTCATACCTTGAACTTCTGTGTTTTTTCTATACTCGCTGCTTTAGAAAGCTTATCACTTTCCTTCAATCTCCTCTGTGTCAATATGATCTCTAAAACCTTTAAATTCACCTGTCTGTAGATGACAGCTATATTTATTTATTTGTCATCAGTAACAAATCAAAATGTCCAAAAGAAAATTTATCTTGCCCCATGATGGAATTCTCTTCTTAGCCAGGATCTTTATCTATATCATTAATACTATAATTTTCTTGGTTCCCTAATCTCTAATTAAAGAAAGTTAATTTTCTTTCTCTTCATTTTCTCAGCCATTCTTCTTATATGTCACACCTAAAATTCTTCATATTCTTCTTCATCTACTTGGCTCCCAGTTATTTTCTTGTGTGTTATTGTTGATCTTGCATTTTCCTAATGGATTGATGTTGCCAAAAGCTTTTTACATAAACTTTTATGGGAAATTCACTTCAGGGCTCTGTTATTCCTCAGGGAAAAACAATTGATTTTTTCATATAATATTTAAAGTACTCCATAATATCACCTTAATTTTATTAACTCCATTCATGTCCTCCATTTGAGTCAAGCTGCCTTCAGTGCCATGCTTCTCTGTTAATTCCCTCATCAGAAATGTTTCCATGTCTATTTCAAGCTGTATTCCATAAGTTCATCAACACATAATGAAGGCTCGCCCTGGTTTATGCTACTACATGGCTATCTTTCCCTGCTTTCAATTCCTTCAGTATTTGGAAAACTTTACATATTTTTTTCAAGATTTAGCTTTGAAATTAAACTTCAAATTTATTGTGTGTGTGTGTGTGTGTGTGTGACATACCGGATTTGAAAGTGTATATAGACTCTAATTTTCCTTAGGACTATAACTGCTTTTTCTATTTTTCTTGGAAACTTTTCAGGATTTACATGAGGTCAACATCATAATAGGCACTAATAAACTTAGTACAATATAATTATTGCTGATAAGAACTTTCCATTTACATTTCAATTCTGTGAAGACCATTTTCTCCTTGAATTGATGTTGCTATTTTGTATTTCCTTCTGATTTTTTGTTTAATTTTGTTTTAAATTAATTATTGGCTCATAATTAAAACACAGGGGAAAAAAAGAAAAGGCTGTAAAGCTCAGCTCCATATCTAATTTGTACTTATTGGTATTTCCAATGGAAATATTCTGAGACTCATCAGTGACTTGATAAAATAACTGGTCAATAATGTTTATGGAATTATTTGAAATAAAATTAATTCTAATAGTCCCTAGTACATGCTCAATACCTCCTAGCTTTTTTATACCAACTGTTAGATCGAACTTAAGGTTTGGATATTTTGTGGATTTCTTTGCTCTATTTTCTCCTTATTGTCATTTATACATCTTCTTTGTAACGGGAAGCACATACCTATAGGGTCTTCCGCGGGGCAAACTGCTATTCCTTTGCCGTGACTGAGAGGATTCACCTGGTTTGTTGCCACTTACTGATATTGTGGGGAGAGAGAGACAGAGAGTTATTATCCTCTCTATTTACAATGCCTATTTGTTTTCACCTCCATTTTATCTTTTCCCAAGTGGACATTGGCCTAGGCAAAGAATTTATGAAGAAGACCCCCAAAGCAATCACACCAGCAACAAAAATAAATACATGGGACCTGATCAAATTGAAAAGTTTCTGCACAGCCAAGGAAACTATCACTAGAGTGAATAGACAACCTACAGAATGGGAGAAAATGTTTGCATGCTACACCTCTGATAAAGGGCTGATAACCAGAATCTATACAGAACTTAGGAAAATCAACAAGAAAAAATCAAACAACCCTATTAAAAAATGGGCAAAGGACATGAACAGAAACTTTTCCAAAGAAGAAAGAATAATGGCCAGCAAACATATAAAAAAGTGCACAACTTCTCTAATCATCAGGGAAATGCAAATCAAAACCAAATGAGATATCACTTAACTCCAGTGAGATTGGCTCATATCAAAAAATCCCCGAACAACAAATGTTGGCGGGGATGTGGACAGATAGGAACACTCATACACTGCTGGTGGGACTGCAAATTAGTACAACCTCTATGGAAAAGAATATGGAGATACCTCAAAGAATTAAAAGTAGAATTACCATTTGACCCAGCAATCCCACTACTGGGTATTTATCCAAAGGAAAAAAAGACATTTTATAATAAAGACATCTGCTCTCGAATGTTCATAGCAGCACAATTCACAATTGCAAAGATGTGGAAACAACCTTGGTGCCCATCAATACACGAGTGGATCAATAAAATGTGGTATACGTATACCATGGAGTATTACTCAGCAATAAGGAACAACAGTGAATTAACACATCTGGTGTTAGCCTGGTTGGAGCTAGAACCCATTCTTCGAAGCGAAGTGTCGCAGGATTGGAAAAACAAGCACCACCGGTACTCACCATCAAACTGGTACTAACTGATGAACACTTACATCACACAGGGCAATAACATTCATCAGAGGGCGGGCGGGCGGGAGGGGGGTGGAAGGGATGGGAAAAACTCTCACTGAATGGATGCAGAGAGCACAGTTTGGGGGATGACCATGATTGTGGCTCTGACACGGGCAGAACAGGGGCAATGTGTATGGCCAAAGTGTTGTACCCCCATGATATTCTGAAATTAAAAAAATAAATTAAAATAAATAAATAAATAAATAAATAGAGATGAGTATAATAGTAGTCAAACAATATTGGCTGATATTCTGGTCTTGCCTCTTACAATTGTGAAGTTTAACTGATTACTGCCTCTGTTTACTTATCTATATATAGGTGCAGTAATAGGAGTTACCACATAGTACTTTTAGAATGTTAGATAATTTGATCTATATAAAGACTCTAGGACAGCGATGAGCACATATAACTACAGTTGGTATTATATTGTCATTATTTTCATTGTTAATAATTTGCTAGAAGATTGATATCATTTTGATATCATTTTCTCAACTCTTTCCAATCCATTTACAGGATTTTTTAAAGTTGTGAGGTTGAGAAAATTTTAAATGAGTAATTACGATTAGCTCCATTCTACCAAGAAAACAGAACAAAGGTGGTGCAGTCACTGTGAAAACACGTCTCTCAACTGTACTCCTCTATTTCTTTGCTACATTATCTATAAGCCTTACTCCTAAATGCATATCCTCTCAGCCTCATATAAGGATGTGCAACTAATGTGATGCACACACAGCATGCCTTCATACACAGATGTTTTAGTTGCGTTGATAGCTGTACCCATATGTTGCCCATTTCACAAGGGATGTACAAGCCCACTTTGCTTTGCACAGTGGGAGTAATTGGGTTCAGTGGGAAGCATGGCTTCTGAGATGGTGCATCTTTTCAGGTAAGAATTCAAATGAACTGTAGCTAAAAAGAAATCACTTTGTCTGAAGGCAGAGATGTTAGAGAGAGGAGAACATACACTAATTGTAGTCTGATTGTGTGACAAAAGACAATTAGAAATATATAAGCAAGGCAAAAGGAAGGAGTAATACACTCAGGGCAGGCTAAAGGAAACACTTACATTGCTTCAAAATTAAATATGGCATCTTTAGAAAATGTTATGAAATGTTGCCCTCTGATTTACCTGAAAATTTGAGTTTTGCACTGTGGACCATTAGATTCACTAATTACAGTGAGCAGTATTCAAATTACCAATCCATTTACAGGAATTTCAAAAGTCAAATATTAAGGCAGTATACACAGGAAAAAAGATTTTAACAGGAGTATTGTTAGGGCAGAGATGTGAGTAGATAAATAACTACTGATATCCATTGACTTCCTTGATGGCAGCTGAATAGTAACAAGGGGAATCCTTACCAGGACTCAGCAGTGCCATAATTATGCATTGCCCATTACTTAGTTATTCAAAGGTATCTCTAAGAAATTGGATTTCTGAATGTAGATATAGCACATTAATTCTGAGATTTATTTGGTATGTGTGTCTTAAAGAAGTGACCAGATTTATCATGTAGATAGAAAATTATTCAAATTCTCAGAAGCTATGGCTAGTCACCACACCTGTGCATCGTTCCTGGCTGAGCATTAGTTAAGGATATTTATAAAGCAAAACACATCACCCTTGATCTGAAAGAAAGTTTCTGGTTTCATTTTTTTTCCTAAAGAGAGCTTTTAAATTTTTCATTCATGTTTTATTTGAGTGATAGCAAGCAAATACAATAATTTTCAAAAATTCATCCATGTTTTTTGTAAGTCTGTGATATGCAAGTGTGAATATGCAGAAGAGTGAATTTACTTTGTTTTATTTTAGATTATGGTAACAATGCCATCTTGCATTAAGTTGAATATATTAACATACATCTTAACTGTCATTGGCAGTGGAGGTAGCAACATTGCTATAAAACAAGCCCACTGCCTATTTTTGTGTGCTTGAAAGCTAACAAGAATTTTTAAATTTTTGAAAAGGTTTAAAAAGATCAAAGGAATAATTATTTTGTGACAGGTGGAAATTATATGAAATTCACATTTGCGCTCACAAATAAAGTTTTATTTTAAAACAGCCACACTCATTCCTTTAGGTATTGTCTGTGGCAGCTTTACCACTACAATGACAAAGTTCATTAGTTGTGACAGAAACCATATGTCCTCTCCAGAAAAAGTTTACTTACCTCTACCTATTATAAGGCAAAATAGGGCAGCAGACTGTTTTTTCCATATCACACTTAGCAGCCCAAGAGCTGACTCTGGTGGACACTAAGGGTGTGAGGATTAGACTAGACTAGCTAGGTGATTGGACTGTTAGGAAAAGACCAAGCTTAAGAGTAAGGGGCTCATGGCATCAGCATTCAGGATCTTCTCTTCCTATCTTTGTTTACATATGAGTAGCCAGAAACTTCTATGATTCACTTTGAGTCCTCTGGGGCCTCTGTTGATTTTATTTTTTCTCATTTTTAAATGAAAATTAAGAGTCAAAGGTAAATCTATGTATTTTATAGTAGAATATTTGTGTTTGTTTGAGGATAGGAAAATAAGAGTGTGTCAACTCCTCTGATGAGCAGAGGTCATCCATCACACTCCTGTTACAGCGAAAGTCCATTAGTGCCAGGGTAAGGATGCAGGGCAAGACTACATCATCTTCTAGGTGCCTTCAGTCACTTACCCTTGACCTGTGGCAAAGTTGCTTTGAGAAAGGGGTGGAAGTTCATGGAGAAAGGTTATATTTACATGCCCCCATTGCCCAATTAGTGGGGAATGGTGCTGAGATTAAGGAACAATTATAAGAAATAGATGGACTTCCCTATCCCTGAAACCCTTCTAACAAAAAGCACTGATGGAATAACTGATCACAAAAGTCACAAGAAAGGGACATGTCAAAAGATCATAATGAGCTTACAGCAGCAACTGTAAGAGAACTCAGAGAATGGGAGATGCAATCTTTTGGATATGGAGTTAAGATTTATGTAAGCCCGGTTCGTGAGATTTATTTTTTTGTTCCTTTGGCTTGCAAGTTTTTAATCCTTAATATATGAGTTGTTTCTCAGTTTTCTATGTTTTTCATTCACAAAGATCTGAAATGAAATAGAGGGAAGCAAATTGATTGTATAGCATACACTCTTGAGCAGTGATGTGCTCATAATGGGACTTATTAGTAAGGACATCTAGTGGCAGTCATTTTGGTCTGATATGGAGCCTCTTATAATTTGTTCAATGGTAAGAGCTGGTATAGATTATTTTCTAAAAATCTAAGAGGCTCTTCTAAGGTGACAATGAATATCATCTGACCTATCAAGTATTCATTAACTGCTCAGTCACTTGAGTACATTTGGTGCCATTGAAAAAAATACTTCACTGTTTTGTAATTTATCCATTGGTCAGACACAAATATTTAAAGGCCTTGTCAGAATTTATAGTCTTTCTTTAAAGTCTCTTGATATGCAGTAGAGTTTAAATGATTTGGATCTTAGCTGCCCAGCATTTTACTTGATTTTTTCATACTGACAACAAAGGGCTTATTCTGAAACAAACATAAAATGAACACTGTCTTGTTAAATATATCTAAAGTTTAAAAGGAGAGCTCACAACAGATTCTTTTTGAATGGGCTAAATCTACTGTTTTACTAACAATATTGTTATATTTATCTTCATCAATAGTTTGACACATCTTATATTATGAGCCAATAGAAATAAAAATGGAGAAAAATTAAAAGGTGATTACTTAAAATTTAAAATCCCTAAGATGAAGCCTGTCAAATTAGTAAGTACTTGTTCATCATCTGCATTATAACTAATACTTCATTCCATGATAGATAAGCTCACTTCCTAAAGCATAAATAAAAGTAGACAATTACTCATCATATGGAAATAGGTAAGGGACATTTCTTGTATTTTAGGACCTGGAAAATTTTATTTAAAAACATATACAAATATATTACATTATTATACCTTTAACATGATATCTGATACATTTATATAACATGTATATAATGTTACATAATTATTATTAAGAATAATAATTTAGTGAACTCCCAGGAGCCCACTGCCAAACCCAACAAGAATATTACCAAGTAATGTCTTCTTCCTGTTATTCTTCCCCATCCCTCTTTGCCTCTACCACAGAGGATAATACTATCCCAAATTGCATTTTTATTATATCTGTGATTCTTATAACTTTATCATATTTATATGCATACTTAATAGCATAATATTATTTTACTTCTGATCTTTGTTAAAATATATTTTATGATAGGTAGTCTCTGGCAATTGCTTTGTTCAGTCAATGCGAGTTTAAGGTTTATTCATATTGTTTCAAGTAGTTGTAGCTTAGTCATAGCTTTTTACATCTGTAAAATAGCCCTCATTGTTTGTTTATACCACTATTTACCTGCTTACACCTTGTCAACATTATTTTGGATGTTTCCAGATTTTTGCTATCACAAAAATTGCTGCCATGGACATTGTTTTCTATATCTCCTGGAACAAATGTGGATGAGTTTCTTTAAGGCATATAACTTGAAATAAAAATGCTAATCTAGGAATATGTCAATATTAATTTAATGGCAACTATTTTTACATTCTCACCAGATTTCTTAATCTACGTCTTCCCTATGTGATATTTTCAGGTTTTGGTTGACAGTCTAAGGGAAATAAAATGGTATCCACTGTGGTTTAAATTTGCATTTCCCTGGCTAATAATTATGTTGATATTCTTTTCATATATCTATTTTAAAAATATGTCTTTTTTCTTCCATGGAGCACCTACTGCTGTGATTTTCCCCCCACTTTATACTACATTGTGTTTTTGAAAACTTTTCCTATCTAGGTGTCTTAAAGCATGTGTTCTTCCAGGATCTAGTTATATTGCAGCAGGAGGGTCTCTCAGAGTACCATACCAGATGCAATCGCAATGGCTTTGACTGTGTATAAAGGACAACAAGAGTAGCATGTAAGTTTAGAATTAGAATTCTTCTACTGGAACACTCAAACTTTACATATAATAAATGTCACACCACAAGGGAGCAAAAAATAGATTAGGGCTGGAGGTGGGTGGCAGTTGGTATGCTTATGAGCTAGGAATTTATCATCACAGGTAGCAGAAGATACAAAAACCAAAAATCAAGCTGAATCAAAAGCCAAAAGGGAAGACCAAATCTCAGAAATCCAAAATGGCTTCCAAAGATTACCAAGTGGGAGGCCACAAAACATACATAAATGCCAGGATATAGACTCCATTGATAAGGATCAGTGCAAGGACACAAGTTCAATTGTGAACCAACCTAGAGTAAGTGGAAAGATACAGGAGGAACTGCCTAGAAATCAATGCTCTTGTCGGAGACTTGCTCTTATGCTACTGCCAGAATAAGGTAAATAAATTGGATAGCTGAAGTTAAATGGCCCAAGAGATGAAGGGCATCATATCACGGTCTGCATAAATTGTCACGGTTTATGCAAAGCCAAGTTGGGAGTCAAAGCAACTCGTTATTAGTCTAGCATTCTTTGTCTGGGCTGCAAAGAAGGCAAAATGTAGATTTTGAGAAGGCTGTGCTAGTTTCCAGAGTTTTACATAATGCTTAACTCTAGGGGAAAACTGGACAGGTTGGTGGAGGTTTGAGAACACTTTAAAGATGCACAGATGGCAATGACACTCTGGGTGATAATTTGAGAAACTGAGGCCAGGGATTGGAATGTCCACAGAGAGAACATGATGACAAAGGAAATAAGAGTTGGTAGAAGTTGCTGGTAGTCACTGTTTCAACTAAGAAATATGACATATGAAACTAACTCTGGCCCATCTGACAATTGGGGATATTAAAAATATCACAAAATGCCGCTCATCTTGAATAATCTAATTTTAAATCCCATCAACCAAAATAAGGAGAAATTCCTGGGTCTCTATTTTTGTTCCTATATTTGTCCTGGGAAATATATCTTAGCTGATAAACTTGAGGTGCTCCTTTTCTACTTAGTGGCTGGGAAACAGAAGCACACATCTATATAATTTAGCTGTCATAGTAAATTTAAATCTTGACAATGTCATGCAGTGGCTGATGCTCTCAACTTATCATCCTGGGCATTATTAAAAGTGCTTATTAATCTTAATCATTATGGTCCCTACACAGACAAACAAAATCACAAAACACTTCATTCTTAGTTACCAGTATTGCTGAGGAAACGTCAAACATACTAGGTCTCTTGATTTCTATACTGCCAAACCATGTTTATATGCATGAAGCCACTTAATTAGGAGAGGAAGTAGAGTTGACTTATGTTTGTAATGTATAATCATTAAGATAGGTACCAATAGTTAAAAAAAGATCTATTTAAAATTAGTAATCTTTTTCTCATTCCACCAACAGGAGAATATGGGAGATGAGATGGAGACATTTTCTCATCCCCCACATTTAAAATATTAATTTTAAAATTTATTTCAATAATAAAAAACAAAAAGCAAGGATAAATGAGAGAAGGGAATTTAGAGAAAAATTGGTGTGTATTATTGGCTGCTTAATATTACATTTGTGTTCAAGTTTCTAATTCAATAAAAAGTGCTATTTAAAAATCTCTTTTTCTAAGTTTTTTTTCCTTAATTTTACAAGAGATGATCATTCAAAACAGAATGTTTTTCACTGGATCACAATTGATAGTAGAACTTATTTTTGAAACTATGAATGTGTGTATAACATAGTCTTCTCGAGCAAAAATATCATTTTAACTTTGCTGAGAGAGTCTTGTTTGTTTCCTTTGAGTGTTTGTTTGTAACTCTCTTTCTTACTATTAATATGTTGTATTTACTCACCTTCTTACTATTTGAATTAAGAAGAGAGCAAATTGCTAAGCACAGCCTTGGAAAATCTGTTCTTGTAAGCAAAACACATTTCTTCATTCTTACTCTTTATTATCCCATGCGAATTCTAATGAAGTTGCTCTATCCTAGGATATTCTGCCTCTCTGTGCTCTGATTTTATGTTCAGAACGGCAATTTCTTTGTTTGTTTCCCCTTTTTTAGAACAAAAAAGAAAATCAACCAAAATGATAACATTTATCAAAAAGCACTATTATCTTCTTGAAAGTAAACAAAATTGCATTTACCACTATAAGACCTGACATGTACTTATTTTTAATGTCTATGAACATTTTAAGCTTTCCACTACAATAAATTTTTTCTAGTTAATTACAAATGCTCATACAATGCATTTAAACATTTTAAATCCCTTTAAAAGAATTATGTTATGTTATGTGTCAAAATACAGTTCATTATTATAATCAATTCATACCACACTATCAAAAATATAAGTAATTCAATTTTATCAAAGACTAATTTTGATTTTAAATGAGGCCATGATATTTAAGAAAAGCATGTGAACATAAATGAGGTCATGATTATATTTTAGAATGTTACTGTTTCTCTCATTTTAAAATGTCCATGTGCCTTTCTGTAGAATTGCATTTGGCAAACCAAATATTCAGTCTCCCTCTAAAATCAATACCAATCTGTGTATTGAAAATACCAGTCTTATAACAAAGCTTTACCAAATTTAACAACATAAAATATGAGAAAAAGTCCTTTTAAATCTTTCAAAATTACTGATAATTTAAGTGTCAGGAATTATGTTATAAAATAAAATATAAATCAAAAAGCTGTAATCTGAATGACTGTAGATGGACAATACAGATCCTGAAAGTAAGGTTAACACTTTACACTCTGGGTAAAAGTGATAACATTAATTATAGACAAATTTGATCAATATTGAGTTTGCAGTAGTCTTACTTTGCATAAAATTTGTAGTTTGTTAAAGATTGTTTGAAGTTGATTTTCAAAGAATAACCTGTTTTTAAATATCTCCTTCTCAGTAACTTTCACTTGACTTTTAAAAATGAGGATTGAGCACTTTCCTCTAATATGGACAACGCTCTTTATTAACCCTTTATTTGCCTTAACAGGTCAGCACTAATGCAGATAGCAGAAATATGTTTGAGGGATTTCAAGTGAATTTTGTTAAAATATTTTCAGAACAATGGTTTGATAACTTCTTCAAAGGCACAGGAATTTAATTAGTTATTTTTGAGGCTGCATATTTTTAATTTTTACATAAATGTTTTGTGAAGAAAGTGATAAATTTTATATTATTAGTGATAAATTTTATATTATTAATCAATTATAGAAAGACTTACTTTAATGTACTGCCCTTCCCATATGAAGATCATACTACCGACCCATTGCAAGGAAAAGTGATGGGTTTGAAATGAGATTAATATTCTAGTAAACAAATCTCACTGAAATGTATGGGCACATATATTTGGAAAGGCAGAATAGGGATTAACTGGTTTTCTTGAAAGAGAAAACCATATGGACTATATAGAAATAAACCACAGTTTAGTTAAGAGATTACTCTCCACATTGGATCTACTTTTTACCAGAAAAGCATATTGCTGTCAGGTTGGAGCCTACATGCTATGGCAAAAATCTCTCATTATTCCAGTAACATTTGAAGATTTGATTAGGCAACTCTGTCATCTAGATAAACTCAAGGTACTAAATCTAATTGATATTCGAACTACCAATCATGTTACTGACTCATTTCTATAGCCTGCATTATTCTCAATATACTATTTGCATTTCTTTAGGAGCACTTTTTTATTCCAACAGCAAGCATGAAATTTGTAAGCATATGTGGTAACTTAATAGTATGTAAAATTGCTTAATATCTGATTCGTGGTCAGTTTCATGTCTTCATAAAAATTTTAAAGACATAGTTTCAACTTTTGGTCAAGAATTCAGTTTTGAAATATACATATTGGATCTTTAATATTTTGGTTTTCTTTTCTGTATTGATTAAATTAATACAAAGACAAACAGAAAATCTCTTACAATTTCTACTTGGCTATGAAATTAGAAAAATAAAACTAAAAATAAAACAAACTTCTTTCTTGAAGTAGTCCCTTCTTTTTCTAACTATCCATTGCATATTTCCCCTTGAAAGGTCCCTAGTCATTATACAATGAATATGTTTTTTAAGTGAGGCCATAGCTATATTTGAGGGTGGGCTTCTTTCCATAAAAAAAAGCATATCTACATAACTGTTTCTTTCATTTTAAGGTGTTCACGTGCACTTCTGTAAAATGTTTAAATCACCACCTTACCCTAAAACTGTTCTCCATTTTTATTCCTCTATCAAGCCACAAAAACCAGAAACCCAGAAGTGAACCATGAATCCTCTTTCTTTGCACCCTCATATTCAACTTTTCAGCAATTCTGTCCATGTCCTCATCCTAGTATCTTCAAATATAGCCTCTCTTTACTCTCCCACTACAAATGTCTTATTTTCATACGTCATTCTTTCTTTTCCCTGTTTAATTTTCCTTCAATCTATTCTGCACACTCTTATTGATCTTTCTAAAACAGATCTTTTTATGTAAATCACATTATATAGATCTTGCAATAACTCCCTGTAGTCTTAGTATAAAACTTACCCTTTAGTATGACATACAAGGATGGCCTACCTTCCCAGCCTCCTTGCCTCTCTTCTACACTATGCACACCTCCATTATGTTCTTTCATGCTTTGTTCTGCTCTGCTGTCCATATCATTCTTTACTGATAAGTTTCTAATAAATTCTACTCGAAATTCTGCTTTACAACTGTAAAGTCACCTCTCCAAAATCTCCTTCCTTAGTCCTTCTCAGTCTGTACCCTCCAATACCTTGTTTAATTGATCTTGGTCTATTAAAACAATCTGTGCTCCATCTCTACTGCCTCACATTTTACTGAGCATCTTGAAGGCTGATACTGTGTCTTCAGCTTCTATCCCAATGACCAGTATAATTTTTATTTAATGAATATTTGTTGAATGAATCATTAAATGAATGAATTCTAACCACTTGTCAATAATTATACTATGAGTCCTGTCGCTATGTCATTAGACCCAAGATTCTTTGTCAGATCCCTAAAGCTAGTATTCTTGAACAAAGCATAAGGAATAATTGTATATATTTAGATTCCAATTGTAAATTGAGTTCATGAGATAAAATCACTTTAGAATAATTTATTTGATATAGCCATTTGTATACATACAAGGATTTAGTTATGTCACTATCTACAGTCATAATTTGCTTAAGGACAGGGATATGTTCTAAAAAATGTGTCATCAGGTGATTTCACTGTCCTGGGAACATCATAGAGTATATTTACACAAACCTAGGTGGTGAGACCTACTACATACCTGGTTATATGATATAGCTGATTGCTCCTAGGCTACAAACCTGCACAGCATGTTACTATACACAATATTGTAGGCAACTGTAACCCAGTAGCAAGTATTTGTATATCTAAACATACCTAAACATGGAAAAGGTACAGCAAAAATATTGTATAAAAGATAAAAAGTGGTATACCCATATAGGGTACTTACCACGAATGGAGCTTACAGGACTGGAAATTGCTCTGGGTGAGTGAGTGAGGGGTTAGTGAAAGTGAAGGCCTAGGACATTACTGTACACTACTGTAGACTTTATAAACACTATACTTAGGCTACACTAAATTTATAATTATTTTTCTTTCTTTGGTAATAAATTAACCTTAGCTTACTGTAACTCTTTTACTTTATAAACATTTTAATTTTTTTAACTTTTTGATTCTTGTAATAACACTTAGTTTAAACACATTGTACAACTGTACAAAATATTTTCTTCCTCTATATCCTTACTCTGTGAGCTTTTTTCCATTTTTAATTTTTTTTTACCTTTTAAACTTATTTGTTAAAAATTAAGACACAAACATACATATTATCCTAGGTCTGTACAGGGTCAGGATCATCAATATCACTGTCTTCCAACTCCAGATCTTGTTCCATCAGAAGGTCTTCAAGGGCAGTAACAAGCATAGGAGCTGTCATCTTCTATGATCACAATGCCGCCTTCTGGAATACCTCCTGAAGGACCTGCCTGAGGCTATTTTAACTTTTTTTAAAAATGTAAGTAGAAGAAGTACACTCTGAAATAATGATAAAAAGTATATTATGCTAATTTGCAGTCCCACCAACAGGTCCTTCAGGAGATATTCCAGAAGAAGGCATTGTAATCATAGAAGATGATTTTGTGGAGATTCCTCAAAGAAATAAAAGTAGATCTACCATTCTATCCAGCAATTCCAATATTAAGTATCTACCAAGAGAAAAAGAAGTCATCTTATAAAAAAGATACCTGCACTCAAAGGTTTATCACAGCACAATTCATAATTGGAAAGATAGGGAAACTACCTAAGTGTCCACCAATTCATGAGTGGATAAAGAAAATGTGGGGTGTGTGTGTATGTGTATATATATATACTCATATATGTGGTATATGTATATATATGCTATGGAGTTCTACTCAGCCCTAAAAAGGAATGAAATAATGTCTTTTGCAGCAACTTGGATGGAAATGGAGACCATTAATATCCTAAATGAAGAATCTCTAGATTGGAAAAACAAACACCATATGTTCTCACTAATAAGTGGGAGCTAAATGACAGGTACACAGGGACCCAAAGAGATGTAAAGAACATTGAAAACCAAGAAGGAGGAAGGGTGGGGGGGGTGAAGGATAAAACCTTACGTATCAGATACAATGAACACTATTCTGGTGACACTAAATGCCCTTGCTTCAGCATTATACAATGTAGCTGTGTAACAAAAACATTTGTATCCCATTAATAATTTGGGGGAAAAAGTATATTATAACAAATACATAAAGTAGTAACATAGTCACTTATTATTATTATCAGCAAGTATTATGCACTATACATAATTTTATGTGCTATACTTTTATACAACTGGCAGTGCAAAAGGTTCATTTACACTAGCATCACCACAAACACGTGAGTAATGCATTGCTCTACAACGTTATGATGACTACTGTGTCATTAGGTTATAGGAACTTTTCAGCTCCTTTATAGTCCTATGAGATCACTGTGGTATAGGATGTCCATTGTTGACCAAAAAGTAGTTAAGTGGTGCATGAATGTGTTTAGATATAGCTGGAGAGAATTGAATTGAATTTACTATGTCAAAGGAACTTTTGCACTAACATGTTGGATTATTACTTCTAACAATTGGAAAAGTAGTTAGAAGTCCAGTTTAAAATTTTGTTTGAATTGTTTGAACATTTGACTTAACACTTTGGTAGTCAGGATTTCAGGTTTTTTTGTTTTTGTTTTTTTGAGACAGACTCTCTTGTCTGTTGCCCAGGCTGGAGTGCATAGCACACTACAGCCTGGAACTCCTGGGTTCAAGTGATCCTCCCACCTCAGCCTCCCAAGTAGCTAGGACTACAGGGGCAAGTCACCACATCTGGCTAATTATTTTCCGTCATTGACCTCCCAAAGCTCTGGGATTACAGGCATGAACCATTACACCTGGCCCTGGTTGTTAGGGTTTTAAGCAAACCTAAATATCCAGAGATAAGAGATAGCATGCATCCCAAGCATTGCTTGGAAATAAAGGCAAATTTTTTTAAAAAACCAAAAATTAGATGTAAGAAAACTTCTAAAAAGTATGTACTTAGGGTATTAGAGTAAACCCAATCAACATGAGCTCTAAACTTGTGACACTTTTAAAAGGTGGGGAAAATACATTAAAAAAGCTATCATGTTTTAATATGAAATCATACAGTAATAGTCTAAGTTTAATTCCTTTTTTGATTCAAACTAATTTAACTTTAGACTACATTTGTAAAAACATGGAAAAACATGGTTAGAATTCTGGTTTTATCACTCATTAATTTAGTATTGACCTCTTTATGCTTCACTTTTCTCATTTGTAAATAGAGAAAGTGGTAGGATATAGAGGAATATTGTGAAAACTAAATGAAAGAATCCATGTGAATAACTAAACACAATGTCTGGAATGTGGTAGTCATTTAATATATATTAACTATATGTTTACTTATAAACATGAATAAAACCTAGGCATTATTTGCATCTATGACTCAAAATTTAAGAAAAAGAAAAGAAAATCTCTTTTTTTAGTTGACTGGTATTAGTTTGAGCATATATTGAAATCAAATAGGTCTACTTTTCCTACAGCTTAAGAAACTACCTTTATTGTGTTCTTTATTGTCAACATTTTGTTTGGGATTATGTAGCCCTAACCCTATATCAGTTTCTAAAATCTCAAAGGACTTATAATCAGCATATTATTCAAAGGAAAATTTTTATTTTAAGTGGATTTTGTTGTTCTTCCTGTTGTTTTCAAGCACATATTTATTAGAATATCTTATAGAAAAATGTAACTACATAACTTTCAAACACAATATAAATAATTGGCATTGTGCATGAAAAAAATTGTATATTTTTTTCAAAGTTCTATCATTTTGTTTGTATTGACCATTTGTAATAGTTAAGTTACACACACACACACATATATATACCTCATGGAATTATTTTTAACAGTAGCTTTATATTGAAATCACAATGAATGAAAAAGAATAAAAATGTTCCTCATAAATTAAAGTCAGTCCATAAATTCTTTAAATTCAAATTTAGCTATTCCCAAAGAGAAATGTTGAAGTGTTGCTTTAAAAAAAAAAATCTCTAAGTATTTGAATTAAGCAGCTTCATATTAATTTTTAAATATACAACTATTGTATGCATTCCATTTCAAGTCTTGACAATTATTTCCCTGTTGATTCTAAATCAAGAAATAGACGCCAGTAAGCTGCACTATTGTTATGCTTCCAGCTGCAGCTAGCAGCACAATCTCAGAAATAGTGGTGAAAAATTAAAAACAACATTGTAGAATGGTTTTAAAAGGTGTAGAAGTCATCTTAAATTTTTAAGAAATCTCAGTAAAACTACTTACACCTGGGTTCCCAAGAGGCCTATTTTGTTCTAGATGACAATAGTGTGGTTACATAGAAGTGTGTTTTAGCTATTTAGTTTGTTGTTGTTATTGCTGTTATTTCTGTCTTATCTTTGAAGATAGTAAAGAAAATTACTTATGCCTTTTGTTTGATTGTTTTGGGTTCTAAGTTTAAAATGTATGTGTGTGTATGTGTATGTGTGTTTTATTAAAACCATCCTTGTTAAAGAATCTATGCCTTAACGGATAGCAGACAAAACAAAAAAAAAAATGCTTAAGCATGTTAGAATAAAGAAGAAAGAAAAATTTTGCTTGTGCATTTAGTGTTATGAGTCAGTCAATCAAGTAACAGATTATCATTAAATTTTTACTAGAGATGAGGCATTTGTTAGGCACTGTGTGGAATTCACAAAGGTATAGAATTCACAGTGAAAAAGAATAAAGATGACACTAAAAGGAGAATATAACATATATGTTTTCTAAATAATCCAGTCTAAATAATCCTGGCTAATCCAAATTTTCCTTCTTTTTGCAAGAAAAAAATCTTTTTTTCCCCAACATTTTCCTACAAACACACACCACCAAAAGAAAGAACTGACAATTGGATGTTCTAGGATTTTTTATGCAAGTATAAAAGTGCATTTAAGATTTAAGATATGTTAAGTATCTTAAGTATAGTAACAGTCTCATTACTATACATCTCAGAAGCAGCAATGACAAGTTAAGTACTTCAGGAAAGAAGGCCTACAAAGTAAATGTGCAAGTAAATTAAAAGTGAGTAGAACATTTGTAATTAAAGTTTTATAAAGGGGAATCATAAAGAGGTGAAAAAGCAGGCTTTGGTTAAATATTGAAAGTTTTCAATTATTTTTTTTTTCCAAAACAAGAGTTTGACCAAGAACCAGGAGATTGAGGTTCTAATTTTAGGACTGTCCCTAATTTCTCATCTATGATCTTCATTTCTTATGTGTATAATGAGGGAATTCATGCAAAGTTCCTTCTATCTGTAATATTCTATGATTCTCTCATTGACCTGCTATGTAACATAGCACATTATTTGACTTGTCCTGGATCAGGTGGCTCTATTAATTTTACCATGAATAAAACCTAGGCATTATTTGCATCTATGACTCAAAATTTAAGAAAAAGAAAAGAAAATCTCTTTTTTTAGTTGACTGGTATTAGTTTGAGCATATATTGAAATCAAATAGGTCTACTTTTCCTACAGCTTAAGAAACTACCTTTATTGTGTTCTTTATTGTCAACATTTTGTTTGGGATTATGTAGCCCTAACCCTATATCAGTTTCTAAAATCTCAAAGGACTTATAATCAGCATATTATTCAAAGGAAAATTTTTATTTTAAGTGGATTTTGTTGTTCTTCCTGTAGATCTTAATGAGGACAATAGCTTTTCTATAGTTGGCAGAAACATTTTTCTATTGTGAATCTCACAATAATTAGCTGTAGGTGGGGCATTGTTGGTAGAAGGCATCATATATAAAATATAAATCTGTAAAACCTTTTTTCCCTGTGAGTTGCTGGTAGTAATTCTCCCTAACTACTCTCCACACAAACTTCTTGCTTATATCCTTCTTTGTTATTCCCTAATTAGTTAAGCTAGAGCCTTCATCTGAATGAAATAGGAACTTAATTTTCACTGTCTCAATAAAGTGATTAGAAATCCCTGTCCTAAATGTAACTTTCTTAAGTTTAAAGAGGTCTCCATTTGTATTTTAATATAACCTATAAACAATAATTTCAATGCTGAAATGATTTTTGTAAGATGGTTTTCATAATAATTGCTACAGTGCACCAGAATTTTGACTTAATTTGAGAGGATGGCTCAATTTATGCATCTTATAACAAGATGAAATTTGTAGCTTAAGATTTTATGTGAAAAACAAAATTTCTTCATTCAGGAATGAGAACTTTGTGATTTGCCTGTTTCCTAGCCTTACTTTTATTTGCAAAGGATTTTTAAATTACCACTGGAAAAAATGCCCACAGTTTTCTTTAAATAAGTTCACACAAATGAATTTTTCTCTAATTTGCTTTCTCCAATATGCTCTACCATGCTGGATGCCTGCTTTGTCTTTGGAATACACATACACACACACACACATTTTTGCTCATCCTGTAGTCTTCACTGTACATTGAACACATTTCACTGAAATGCTGGCTTCTTAACCACTATTGACCTTCTGTATCCTCAGAAATGGACAAGGTATTTTAAACTCCTTTTCACATGAAAAATCACATGACAATTGCATATCAAAACATCATTTCATTCCAGAGCGCTGCAATATTTCCAGTATATCTTTTGCATTCTGTTAGCAAGCTGAGTGCAGTTATACCATTTCATAGCCAATGCTGTGTGTGCTACACTGGCATTTCAGATTTAAGAAACAAGATCATCATTTTTCACTTCATTTATAAATTATGTGTGTGAACTATTTCATATTTTAGTCCTTTTGCACTCTGGAATTAAGTTTCCTCTCTAGTTATGATACTTTTATCCAAAAGAAAGTAGTGTTTAGAACTAAAATTTACAATAACAATACATGACACTTATTTACTGCATATATATACCATTTTTAAATTTGTTTATCAAGTCTACACACATAAGAGAAAAAAAGAATGAGATTCAGATTTAGAAAATGTCAAAACAAGGATTCAAACAGTTTTTTACATCTCAGATCCAAAGGCCCTTTCCACTTGGCCATACTCACTCCCTTTTCAACTGCCTCCAGTGTAGAGACATCTAACTTATTTTATGAGTGGTTCTGTGCTTAAAGAATAATGAATAATAATGTCCTTGATGCTCATATTTTTTTTCAATTTTACACCACAGAGTTCACCAAAGACATTTTTGTGTCTTGAGTTGACCCTCTATAATGACTACCCGGACACTCTCTGGGCTATAATGGAGTGACAAAAGGAAGTTTGTCCATGCCTACGCAGAGTCGGTGACAAAGAAGAGCCCTTAATTGCCACCACCTCTTCTCAGATCCTCCCTCCCTTCTTCTCCACTATAGGCTAAGGCTTGAAAGTCTACCTTCCGCCCTAAGGAAGGGTTATACTTGATTCCAGCATTTCCCTAACTGTATTCATTGGATTCATTCCTAAACATAATAGGAACTTTTAAAAATACTACATGTTGAATTACATTTGGAGAAACATTGGGCTAAATTAAGATAAACAAATTTTCTTATAGCAGAACTGTTCAATGCCTACAATATGCTAATGTGCATTAAGATTCTCCAAAAGGAGGAAATAATCAGTAGCTTTTCTTAAGTTTATTTGCCTGTAGAAGTTTGACTTAGCTAAATACCCAATAATATTGTTTGGCAAATACAATTGATAAACACAAGTTTAACTAATATCAACTATTTATACATTAGGGTAAAGGAAGAATAGGAAAGTAAGACTTGATAAGAGTAAAATTTACTTAGTGTCAATGAGCTTCCAAATACACAGTCGTGCATCCCTTTACAATGTGGATATGTTCTGTGAAATGTTCCCTTAGGCAATTTTGTCATTATGTGAACATCATAGAGTCTACTTACATAAACCTAGATGGTATAGCCTACTACACATCTAGGCTATATGGTATAGCTTATTGTTCATAGGGTACAAACCTATACAGCATGTCACTGTGCTAAATACTGTAGGCCATTGTAACATGATGACAAGGATTTATGTATGTAAATGTACCCAAACATAGAGAAGCTATAGTAAAAATATAGTGTTATAATCTTATAGGACAACCATGGTATGTATGGTCTGTCATTGACTGAAACATCAATATGGGGTGCATAACTGTAATTGTGAGTTTTGGAGACAATTTTACTTAGGGCTCATTCTGGATCAGGCCACCATCACATACTGATGGGCATGGTAGTGGAAGGACATAGGGATTCTCTGTTTTTGCATAATGAGTGCTGACAGTACCCATGAGAGGGTTTACTTTCACCAAAAGATTATAAGGACAGCTACATAAATACTTTTGCCTGCATTACCCTTAATGCAAAAGCAGAGTAATAGGTGTCTTTAGTGCAATGGACAGCAAACACTTAATCAGGTGATAGAATAATCTTACCTAAATGTGCTAATAGGCTACTAAAAAAAAGGAAACAAAGAAAAAAAAGATCCAGTTGAGCAATTTCGTATTGAACCAGTTTGTTTTTACTGTCAAAGTCACTTACAAAATCACTCCCTCTTAGGAAGTTAGGAAGTTCGCAAGTAGCTTGAGAAAGCCACTTAATTATCCCATTAGCACATATATACTTAGTTTCTGTGTCAGTAGAGAGATGTAATAATGCTAGAGTTTATTTCCATGTGCATATGTTTTCTGTCCCCAATTAAATGGTGAACTCAAGGTGATACCTACTTGCCTATTACTTTTGGACTTCTTCATTGCTACATTGCTTTTTACAATTTGGGCATTTAACGCATTTGGTCTACTTGACTCTCAGGAAAATAAGATAGATCAGTCTCTCACAGCTGTATTTAATGACCAGGACCTTATAAATTGAAAGAGTTCAGGTGTCTTCATATATACTTATTTTAATGCCTGGATTTATTTAAATGATAGTGTAAATACAAGAGATTACTTTTATTTTGTTCTTCAGGAGAATCACTTGTTGGCTTTTCCCAGCAATATCCCATTTTCTAAAGAAATCCTCCAAGACAAAAACTCTAGGAGTGATAAAGGGTGCCTTCACACACAGACAGAGATTTTACCACTGATGCTGTTGATGACATTTTTATACTTCTTATTTTCTGTTAAGAGTCTTGTAATATTTAGATGTGAATCTTCTTTGAAGCATCATTGTAGATTGTAGAATTATCTAGAAACAAGGAAATCCCAATAACTATAAATCTCTTTGTGACCTGGTCCCTCAGTCAAATAGTCTGCAGCAAGGTAAGGCCATTGGCCACATCAGGTCAATCACTACTTACTTACAGAAGAAAAACTAAGTTTGTCTTCTATGTAGCAAAAGGCATATATTAATTTTATTTAATGAAGGTCTATGTTACAGACTAAATGTTTGTGTCACCCAAAATTCATACGTCAAAATCCTAACCCTGCTGTGTGATGGTATTAGAAGGTAGGGCCTTTGGAAGGTACGTATGTATCAGGAAGGTGGAGCTCTCATGATGGGATTAGTGCCCTTATGAAAGAGACCTCACAGAGCACATCCTCTCTTAATTTCTTTCTCTTTGTCTCTCTGTCTCTCTCTCTCCCCCACTCTTTTAGCCATGTGAAGATATAACAAGAGGTTGTCAATCTTCAACCGATAAGATGGCCCTCACAAGAACCTCATTATGCTGGCACCCTGATCTCTGACTTCCTGACTCCAGAACTGTGAGAATTAATTTTGTTGTTGTTAAGCCATGCAGTGTATGGTACTTTATTATAGCAGCCCAAACTGACTAAAACAGTCTAAGATGCTTTTCTGGCTCTGTGAAGTCTCAGAATACCTAGTCAAAGGCCTGGCATTCAGCATTTGTGAGTGAGTTGCAGTCTACCCCATTCAGGCAGCTGATGCTTTTCCTTCTACTTCTCTTTTAACAGTACTAATGAACTTTGAAAGATTTGCATTTCCTTAGCTGCATTATTCTGCCTCATTTTCTTAATGCTATCCTATGGGTTTTGTCAACTTCTCCTTTTATCTACTCCTTCAGTCTAAATTAAATTCAAACAAGCGTACATCATTCTCTATGAATATTATAAAACCTACAAAGCAAACTCTTCCGTGAATACAGTAAATAACACTTCTAAAGATAATATTTAAGTGCAATTTTGAGCAAAGTCATCCCCCTCTGTAATGGAACTAGATAATTAAACAAAATAAACTGCTTAACATAACATTAAGGAGTTGGCTGCAGGAAAACTCGGCAAAGCAAGACAACTGAGCTAAGGCTTTTTTTCTCCTCATTAGTTTAGGTGAAGTGCCTAGGTATGCTGTGTTGAGATCCTTTCTCTCCCTCATAAAAACAGCTTTTCTCTGATTAGTTGTCCTTGCCTGTGAGGTTGCTTAGTAAGCACGATCCTTGAACATAGAAAACAGACAGGACTGTGGAACAGATACCATGACCTATTTCTTCCCAATATTCTTCTCCCAGCTGCCATTCAAGTATCTTGAGAATTCTGGCAAAAAGTGAAAAGTAGGCCTCAAGGCTGCTATTACTTCTCTGTACTACTAATTTGCCTCTCAGGAAACCTAACTGCATATCTGAAGTCTACTTGGTAGATATATGGAAGGAGAGACAGTTTCCAAACAAAAGACTTTGGGAGGCTTCCCTATGGCCTAGACACACTTGAATTCATTTGCCCTTTGTCTCAGATGGCAAACAGGAAGGACCTGTGTAACCAAAGCAACTGACTTGGACTGGAAGCATAAAAAACAGGAAAAAAGTTGGTTGTTGCCACTGGACTCACCTTTTTAGATAGCTGGCAGATAATTTTGGCTTTTGGCATTTTCCTTCTCTTCTGCAAGGTCATGACTTAATCAGGGGCACATTTACATTCTAGCCAGACTTTCTCTGCTGCTTCTGTCCACTCTTTACTTGTAAACAAACATGAGACTACAGCCCATATTGGCATTTCTTTACCCTACATCTCAAAGAATTTATTAGAAATGAGTCATAAAAATGTAATAAATGTAAGCCTTTGCCACTTATTCTTCAGACATTCAGTGTTTTGACTCCCCTTTTTCACCTGTTTGAGAAAGACAGGCCAGGTATATAAAGAGGAGGGATATCTAATGCTACCTCATAATCACCAGAATCCAGGCAACTGGAAATATGGAACACAAAGTATTTCAGACTCAGTATAATGATCTTTGCTGAAATACACTGTCTTTCATAATTTCCTTTCCCTTTTAAGACAAGGTAGCTGAATTTATGCTTTCATTTCTTACCTGCAGAGAGAGTTCACAGTCTCAGGGAAAAGAGGTAAGAATTCTGGTAGACATTAAAGACATGATTGAATTATCTATCAAACTGAGGGAATGGTTAGCCCTTTATAGAACCACAATCTAGGATAAAGTTATAAAGCCAACTGCAAGGATAAAATTAGGAGACAGAATTTTTGGTTACTTCTCCATTTCTCTGAACCATCTCAGGACTTCTTTGCCCCAGAAGCCCATGTAGCCATGTTTATTCTGGGGCTTCTTAACCATCCTTGGTGGCTCAGGCCAGAGTGAGGCAGCCAAATCCCAGAGTGAGGCAGCCAAATCCCAAAGGGCACTGCTCCCTTTCATTGTTATATTTCAAAACTTAGATCTTATTTCTTTTCTCTTTTTGGATCCTTCTTGGATAAAGAGGCCCTAAAAACCCCTTCTCAGAGAATCCTGCAGTGCATAGTTTATATCTTCTTTAACGCTTTTTCCCCTAACCTCCTCATCTGGGGGATTTTTTTTTAATCTATTATGATCATGGGGTAGAAAATAAATGAAAACCCTTTCAAATCTTTTCTGTCTTATACCTAGGTTAACTATTTTGAACTTTTCAATAAGATAATGCAGATTTTGATGATTGAGCTTTGTATTTCTACCAAAACAGTTACTTCTTCCTTAAAGTAAACATTTCAGGGTAAGCAGGGAATGTAGGGAGATGGTGATAACTTAATAACCTACTGATATATACTACCATTGGTTTGTTAATTAAGGCTACTGGTCGATTGTGTAATAAAAGTGCTGAGACAGTTAAGTGTAAGAAATGACAATGGTTACAGGCACAGAGAAGCCTCTCCAGGAAAGTTTTTCATCTTATCATTCAGAGTTGATATGAGGATTGACATATAAATCAGTCAGCCCAATATTTGGTACATAGAAAGGAGATCCAGAAATGGCAGCTAGCTATTATTAGTAGTGACACAGGAAATGTCAATTTCAAAATAAAGAATAGCTACTGATGCCGTTTATACATCAGTAAAAGTATATCTTGTCTATTAGAATAATGCAAGCAATTAGCACATGCCATATTAACGACTCTCCTTTTAAAACTTTCTTTGTGAGAGGGATTGACTCAGCTAATTGTGTACTGATAATCTCATCATCACAGGCAATCTTTATGGTAAGGTCATTAAATATGAAATGTCCAATTTCGAATCAAAAGTGTAGTTTATTATATCTCAAGTAAGAAGCAGTACAATTAATCAAAGTATGAGCCTAAACTATCGACACAGGTTTGCCATCTTAACGGTAACTTGTTTATGCCAGCAGCAAAGAAGCCTGGGGAGCGAGTGGTGATGAAATCGCAAAAGGCGTTTTCCACAGCTTGTTGAGAATTGAATATTTTTCCTTGAAAAAGTGGTCCAAAGCCTGGAAGAAGTGGTAGTCAGTTGGTGCAAAGTCTGGTGAATAAGGTAGATGACAGAGAGTTTCCAAGTCCAGCCTCTGTAGTTTAAGCAGCATTGTTTGTGAGACATGTGGTCAAGCGTTGTCTTGCAAGAGGATTGGTCTGTCGCTATTGACCAATCTCAGCTGCTTAATCACAAGCATCCTCATCATTTCATCCAACTGGTTGCAGTAGACATACGCTGTAATTGATTGACCAGGTTTCTTGAAGCTGTACTGGATAATACCAGCGCTGGACCACCAAACAGACACCATTAGCTTTTTTTGATGAATATTTGGTTTTAGACTTTGTTTCAGCATTTGATTTTTATCCAACCCTTGTGCCGAACAGTTGCGATTGTCAAAAAGAATCAATTTTTCATCACACATAACAATACGGTGTAGAAATGGTTTGTCTTCGTGTCGTGACAGCAAAGAAAGGCAAGCTTCGAGACGATTTCTCTTCTGACTCTCGTTTAATTCATGAGGAACCCATCTATCCAGCTTCTTTACCTTGCCCATTTATTTCAAATGGTCCAATATTGTTGGAATAGTAATGTCAAACTTTGCTGCTAATTCACGTGTAGGTTGAGATGGACTCACTTCCACTGTAGCTTTCAGCTCATCGTTATCCACCTTGGTCTCAGGTCACCCACATGGCTCATTTTCAAGATTAAAATAACCAGAACTGAACTTCTCAAACCATTGATGTAGTGTGCATTCATTAGCCACATCCTTACCAAATGCTTCGTTGATATTTCGAGCTGTCTGCACTGCATTTTTTCCATGACAGAACTCATATTTGAAAATAACATTAATTTTTGACTTATCCATGGTTTCACAAAAATTGATCTAAAAAAACAATTTGAAAGATAATCACAAGCCAAAATGTGCGTTTGAAAGACTGAGGATGTACCTTCACAGTAAACATAAAACAAGAATTGTCAAAGTTAAATATCAGAGATATCAACTGTCAAACTTAGTACTTAAGGAAATCAGACATTCCATACTTAATAACCTAATATAACACTCCTATGGAGAGATGTTTCTATGAACCACTCATAGTGGAGAATAAAATTTGATTTTTGAGCACAGAAGGGAGAGTGTATACAGATTTCCTTCATATTCTCAATAGTCTCTGACCTTCCTCTGTGCTCCCACTGAGTACAATCCTATGTAATTTTCTAGCCAAGGGTGGATTGAATGAGGGAATATTTTACTAGGCGCTTTATATCTCAAGATACTGGATTTGGAGAGAGGGAGAAGGGATGGGTGTGAAGAAGGAGAGACAGAATGAGCCGTCTAGCTAGTGTGTTCCACAGATGGATGCTTGATGGCACTGAAGAATTAAAAATTGTATTCAGTTAGCATCATCTGGGAGAGGTAGAGGAAAAGAATCCATATAATCTTACCATCATAAGAACCTAAGATATTATGTACTTAGTCCAACACAATTTCTATCCCACTGGGCTTCTAAATTTGATGAAGATCTGGCAGGGAATGGACTTCCCTGAGGTATATCACAACCATTTGGGTATGTCTCTGATGCATTAATAATATTGCTGAAAAACCCAATTATTTGTCCATTATATCATCAGTATTTATTCTTTTTTGCTTATTAAACTTTTTGCCATTTTTTCTTAAATTTACCACCCATATAAATATATATGTACATTTATTTTTGTAATGTCAATATATACTCATTAAAAACATATAGAAAATAGAAAAAGAAAAAATCTCCCCTAACTCTTCTATCTCTGACATTTTATCTTTGCTTTTAAACACTTTGCTAACTGTGTTTTAAAGGAGATGTAATCACTAAACATGTGAATTTTTGAGTAGTGCTTTTCTATGTTTTTCTGTTTCTATGTAGTCATAATGACTATGGCTTTCATCAAGTCAAAATGTTCTACTGGATAGTGTCTTGTTATATGTCTCCTTTTGCAGCACACAGTGGGCAAGAGGCTCCAGTTTTGGACGACCTGGGCTAGAATTCTGACTCCCCATTTATTATGAATACCTATGCAATCATAGGCAGGTTTCGTATCCTGTCATGCTTTGGCTTCCTTAACTTTAAAATAATAGTACCCACATCCCAGGGTGTGTTGTGAGACTTAAAAAAGTTACTAAATGAAAAATTCTTAGAACAGTGACTGCCATACAGTAAGTCCCCAATGCACGCATGCTAGCATTATGCATGTAAGATGACAATTTTCCATGATTGCCAATACAGCGCAATTCATGGAAGAAAATTTTCCATGACTTATATATTTTAGGTATTACCTTAGATCTTAGATTTCCTTAGATATTTATAATTATTGGATTCAAGTTATTATTTTTTTATGGAGGGATAAAGCACCATTAGTAGATATATATCGTCTTCTAAAATGCATACCAAGTCTCAAAATACATATTTGAGTTTTTTATGTAATGGAATTACTAGAGTTATTTTCATAAGGTTCTATTAATATTTTAATACATGAATAGAGTCTAAAATTGGTCCTCTTTGTTTCATAACAACTCACCTACCTGGCATTCAATAATTTTTCAAGCATATCTTATAGAAATACAGATAAAATATGTGGAGTAAGAAACAAGAAAACTTTTGAAGAGTTATAACTCATATCATACAATATGCAGAGTAAAGCTTGGGTACTTAAATCTTCTCAGGTTCTCATTCATAGCTACAGAATCTTGGTTCACATGAATTTCTAACAGCTTTTTCTGGGTTGCCAGTAGAATACAAGCAAAATAAAATAAGATTTAAAAAAAATAAGGTAACATAAAACTAAATTGAATTAAATTAAATTAAATTGAAATAGAGACTAACAGTTTCAATGAAAGCAGTAAAATATTCCAGCCTACAGCTAGGCATCAGAGTAAAGCATGAAAAATATCCACAAAACCAAAACATCAGAACCACTAACACAGCATGGAGTAAGGTCATTTATCTTAACAGCAAACAGCCTTATGCAACTCCATATGCCCTGGGGCATTGCTGTATTAGATCACAAGACAATAATTTAAATTCTGACTGAATTATCAATGGCAGTTTAAATGGTGTTCAATGTGTTCTTTTTACATGCAGGAAAGTATATAGTAAATTTTTTTTAAAAATGACAAAAATGGCCAAGATTTTTATTTTTAAGTGCTTTTGTTTTAAGAGTTAGAAACAAATCATAAAACAAATTATTCAACATTACTTGTTCACAGAAGGTTTGTGTTTTGTCTCAGAGACAGCCATAGGCTAGTGAAGTTCTGTCTGTTTTCCTTTGTGGTTCCTCACAGAAACACTGACTAGGAAAATCTGAAAGGGGAACGGACAGGACAGTTGTTAAAACGAACCAAGAGCCCCAGCAACTCATCCTCTGTTCTACCCTAGAATTGTATAATGAAAGAAATTCACCTTTGAAAATTATACATATTATATTCTCCACGTCCCACTTTTTACAACATTTTAGAATTAATGGTGCAGGCTGATATATGTTACTTTCTGTTGCTTCTTTTAAATACAATTTTTAACATCATATTTTCTGATTTTTTTGTCCTATTGCTTGTTCATTGTTGAACATCCCAATTTTGCTAAGGCAAGACTATTCTTTTAAGAGCTATCATCGAAGAAAGGAGGTGAAGAACGCCAGCGGCTGCCTGCGAACACGGACCGCTCACTCCAAAAACAGCATTGCGAATGACAGAGAAACAACGCCGAACGCCCAGCCCAAGAAAACAGGTACAAAATTTTCACAAAGATCGGAGGGCGTAGGGAGCGCAATAGAGCCCAGAGCGCGGGAAGGACGTGCTCGCCAGGTCCGCGCAGCGCGACCTGCCCCCCAAGCGGTTACGCGCCTCCCCATACACGCAGTCAGGGACAAGCCCAGAGTTGGGACAGAGCGGTTGCTCGGGCCGGCGAGCCCTGTGGAGAGGAGGAAGTAGCCAGAGCCAAACACAACTCGCAGCTGCAACATACAGAGACTGCCGAGGGCTGGGGAGGAACTGGGCGGGGACCGCGATTCAGCTTCCCGGGACAGTGCGCGGGAACCCGCAGGCCGGCACTGCGCCACTAGAAGTCAGCGGGACTGGGCCCAGGAGTTTATCGGAGAGTGGGACGCGCCCTTAGAGGTTGCTAACAACTACCGGCGGAGAAAAACTGCGCTCCCGGCGCGATCGGAGCCCGGCTGTGCGCCGGGCTGGCGGCGGCCGCCATCTTTACAGCCGCCCGCGGAGCTGTGAGCCTCGTCTCTAGCTCCGCCCTGCCCAGGCCCAGGGCTCTTCTGCTGGGGCGAGACAGGCTTTGCCTGTGGTGGCCAGGGACAGCTGCATCCGTGGGTTCCAGGTGGGACGAGATCCCGGAACTGTAGAGGTGGGACCTTTGAGTATTGGAAACAGTTTGCAGCTCGTCCATCTGGTTCTGCTACCCCGGCTCTGGCCTCCGACAACTCCGCTCGGTGTCGGTCCTAGTGCCCGCCCCTCAGGTCCCAGCCCTCCTGTACCCCAGAGATCGCTCATTTTGAAGGTTGCTGGCCATGGTGCCTCATTTGGTATAACTGCTGGTTCCCATGACAACCAAATACCTCAAGAGCCACAGGCTGAACCAGAGCAGCTCCCCATAATCCTGCCCACTTCAATAGGGAATTTCGCGCCACCCAAGAGTGCTTCCAGCTGCCACTACTCCCCCCTCCCCGTGGGAACATCCCCCCGGTGGAGACTGCTGGGGATAGAGACGGCCACCTGCCTCGCCTTGAGGTCTAGTGGTGGAAAAGGGGTGCACAATTGGAGATCCCCCTATCAACCAGTTTCACGCGGAGACACACATCAGAAGGGCAGCCACACGTGGCTAGATGAGCAACCTCTGAGCTGTGTAGAATTTTCCCAACTCAGCTCTCACACTGCAGCCAAAGGAAATTGTGTTTCTACCAGAACCTGAGGAAGAGCAGGGTCAAAGTAACCCCTAGGAGCTACAAGACCCCTCCCAAAGCACAGGGCTTTCGCATACCCCAACTGGGGAATCAGAGTCTGCTACGGACATAACAGAATACCTACCTAATAGGGAGCGGAGGACTCATATTCTCAAGTACAATCCATTAGCTCAGAGCCCAAGCTGGGAGGTCATTCTCACCACACTCCACTGGGAAGAGGAGAAGACCACAGGTCAGAGTTAACTCAAGATCCAACAAACTTGCTAAAATACACCTAAGGCAATACAGGCCACTACTTCTCTCCCTGGCTTTGCCAAGGAAAAATAATTGTGGGCCTGGTGACAGGGCCATAAACTAGCTCTAACACCCCCAGCTCTCGACCAAGAGGCCAGATGAGAAAAAACCAGCGAAAGAACTCAGGGAACATGAAAAATCAGAGTGAAAAGTCACCCCCAAAAGAAATTATCAGTTCCTCAGCAATGGATACCAACCCAAATGAAATGGGTAGAATGACAGAAGAGGAATTTCGTTTATGGATTATAAGAAAGCTCAATGAAATTCAAGAGAAAATTGAATCCCAGCACAAAGAAACCACAAGAAAAATGCAAGAAATGAATGAAAAATTCTCCAAGGAAATAGAAATATTACGGAAAAATCAAATAGAAATCCTAGAAATGAAAGAAGCATTCAAGGATCTACAAAACACAGTGGAAAGCCTTAAGAATAGGCTGGACCATGCAGAGGAAAGAATTTCAGAGCTAGAAGACAGCTCCTATGCGCTAAATAAATCAGCCGAAGAGAAAGAACACAAAAACAAGAGACAGGAAAAAAGCATACAAGAAATGTGGGATTATGTAAAGAGGCCAAACATAAGGATAATAGGTATCCCTGAGGGAGAGGAAGAAAATTTGCATGGGCTGGAAAATTTATCTGAAGGAATAATAGAGGAAAATTTCCATGGCTTAGCCAGAAATCTCGACATCCAAGTACAAGAAGCACACAGGACTCCTGGGAGAGTCAACGTGAAAAGGCATTCACCACGCCACATAATTATTAGACTGACCAAAGTAAACACAAAAGAGGCACTCCTCAGAGCTGTAAGACAAAAAAAGGAGGTATCCTACAAAGGGAAACCCATCAGATTAACTGCAGATTTCTCAACTGAAACCTTACAAGCCAGAAGGGAATGGGGAGACATCATCAATCTCCTAAAACAAAACAAAGGTCAACCCAGAATTCTGTATCCTGCCAAACTAAGCTTCTTATATGAGGGAGAAATAAAGACCTTTCCAGATAAGCAATCACTGATAGAATTTGCGAAATCCAGACCGGCCTTGCAAGAAATGCTTAGACCTGCATTATACACTAACCAGCGCAGCAGACACCCACCTATGTAAAATTATGCAAAGGCTAAAACCCCAGAAACCAGATTCCACAATGATGCAAGAGGTAAAACAAAAGATACCACCCAACAGAATAATCAGAAATTTACCCCAAATATCAATTCTCTCAATAAATGTAAATGGCTTGAACTGCCCATTGAAGAGACATAGGCTGGCTGAATGGATTAAAAAATACAAACCAAGTATCTGTTGTCTTCAGGAAACACACCTCACACATAAAGCCCATTCAGACTCAAGGTGAAAGGATGGAATACAATTTTCAGGCTAATGGAAACCAAAAGAAATCTGGAGTAGCCATCCTCATTTCAGATGACATCAACTTTAAATCAATAAAAGTAAAGAAGGACAAAAATTGACACTATATAGTGTTGAAGGTAAAAATTTCACAAGAGGATTTAACTATCATAAGCATTTATGCACCCAACACAGGAGCACCCAGGTACATAAAGCAAATGCTGCTAGATCTAGACAACATAATAAGCAGGAATGCCATAATTGCAGGGGACTTCAACACCCCACTGACGGAACTGGACAGATCCTCCAAACAAAAATTAAATAGAGAAATAAAAGACCTAAACAGGACTCTAGAACATTGGGCCTAACAGATATCTACAGAACACTCCACCCAAATAACAGGAATATACATCTTCTCATCAGCTCATGGAACTTTCTCTAAAATTGACCACATCCTAGGCCACAAAACAGATCTAAACAAATTCAAAAAAATAGAAATCATACCATGTATCTTTTCAGACCACGGCGGAATAAAATTAGATATCAATTCCAACAGAAACTCACATCTTCCTCCAAAAACTTGGAAACTAAACAATCTATTGATGAATGAGTATTTGGTCAAAGAGGAGATTCAAAATGAAATCAAAAGATTCTTCGAACTAAACGATAATGGGGACACAAGTTATCAAAATCTGTGGGATACAGCAAAAGCAGTCCTGAGAGGAAAACTTATCGCCCTATATTCCCACATCCAAAAGACAGAAAAGTCACAAATCAGTAAACTAATGAATCATCTTAAGGAAATGGAAAAGGAAGAGCAAAGCAATCCTAAAACCAGCAGAAGAAAAGAAATAACCAAAATTAGAGCAGAATTAAATGAAATCG
Organism: Daubentonia madagascariensis; assembly: GCA_023783475.1. NCBI lineage: Eukaryota > Metazoa > Chordata > Mammalia > Primates > Daubentoniidae > Daubentonia > Daubentonia madagascariensis. The sequence goes on along the minus strand of JAKFHU010002080.1, from coordinate 40,490,671 downwards.
AGAACAAAAGAACAATACAGAATTTCAATGAAACGAAAAGCTGGTTCTTTGAAAAGATAAACAAAATAGACAGGCCACTTGCCAGGTTGACCAGAAGCAGAAAGGAAAGGACTCTAATAAGCTCAATTAGAAATGAAAAAGGAGAAGTCACAACTGATACCATGGAAATACAAAACATCATCTTTGAATACTACAAAAATCTCTATGCCCACAAACACGAAAACGTGGAGGAAATGGACAAATTCTTAGAAACACACTACCTCCCTAGGCTCAACCAGGAAGAAACAGAATTTCTAAACAGACCAATATCAAGCACCAAAATTGAAGCAGTAATTAAAAATCTACCCACAAAAAAAGTCCCGGACCAGATGGGTTCACACCTGAATTCTACCAAGCCTACAAAGAAGAACTGGTGCCTATACTGCAGAAATTATTTGAAAATATCCAGAAGGATGGAATCCTCCCAAACTCATTCTACAAAGCCAATATCACCTTGATACCAAAGCCAGGAAAGGACACAACAAAAAAAGAAAACTACAGACCAATATCCCTTATGAATATAGATGCAAAATTCTCAATAAAATCCTTGCAAACCGAATTCAAATGTACATCAAAAAAATAATCCATCATGATCAGGTGGGCTTCATTCCCGAGATGCAGGGATGGTTCAACGTACGCAAATCTATAAATGTAATTCACCATATAAATAAAAGCAAGAACAAAGATTATATGATCCTTTCAATAGATGCAGAAAAGGCTTTTGACAAAATCCAACACCCTTTTATGATAAGAACTCTTTACAATATAGGCATAGATGGCTCATTCCTAGAAACTATTAAAGCCATATACGATAAACCCACAGCCAATACCATACTGAATGGGGAAAAATTGAAGGCATTCCCCCTTAAAACTGGCACCAGATAAGGGTGTCCACTATCTCCACTTCTTTTCAACATAGTGCTGGAAGTCCTGGCCACAGCAATTAGACAAGACAGAGGAATCAGGGGCGTCCAGATAGGGGCAGAAGAGGTCAAACTTTCACTATTCGCAGACGATATGATATTATACATAGAAAACCCCAAGGATTCAACCAAGAGATTACTGGAATTGATAAATGAATTCAGCAAAGTCTGAGGATACAAAATTAATACACACAAATCCATAGCCTTCATATATGCTAATAACAATCAAGCCGAGAAACAAATTAAAGATGCTATACCTTTCGCAATAGCAACAAAGAAAATTAAATATTTAGGAATATATCTAACTAAGGAGATCAAAGACCTATATAGAGAGAATTATGAAACACTGAGAAAGGAAATTGCAGAGGATGTAAATAGATGGAAAACCTTACCATGCTCTTGGATAGGCAGAGTCAACATAGTAAGAATGGCTTTGCTACCTAAATTAATTTACAGAATCAATGCAATCCCTATCAAAATACCAACATCATTTTTTGCCGATCTAGAAAAATAATTCTACGCTTCGTGTGGAACCAGAGAAGACCCCGTCTAGCCAAAGCAATCTTAAGCAAAAAGAACAAATTGGGAGGCATCTGTCTACCAGACTTCAAACTATACTACAAGGCTATAGTAACCAAAACTGCATGGTATTGGCACAAGAACAGACATGTAGACCAATGGAACAGGACTGAGAACCCAAATATAAAACCAACCTCATACAGTCACCTGATCTTTGACAAATTCCAGAAAAACGTACACTGGGGAAAAGATTCCCTATTCAACAAATGGTGCTGGGAAAATTGGATGGCCATATGTAGAAGACTGAAAGTGGACCCACACCTCTCACCTCTCACAAAAATCAATTCACAATGGATAACAGATCTAAACCTAAGACATGAAACCATAAGAATTCTCGAAGAAAATGTTGGAAAAACTCTTATGGACATTGGCCTAGGCAAAGAATTTATGAAGAAGACCCCCAAAGCAATCACAGCAGCAACAAAAATAAATACATGGGACCTGATCAAATTGAAAAGCTTCTGCACAGCCAAGGAAACTATCACTAGAGTGAACAGACAACCTACAGAATGGGAGAAAATATTTGCATGCTACACCTCTGATAAAGGGCTGATAACCAGAATCTATACAGAACTTAGGAAAATCAAGAAGACAGAATGATGGCCAGCAAACATATAAAAAAGTGCTCAACTTCTCTAATCATCAGGGACATGCAAATCAAAACCACAATGAGATATCACTTAACTCCAGTGAGATTGGCTCATATCAAAAAATCCCCAAATAACAAATGTTGGCGGGGATGTGGACAGGTAGGAACACTCATACACTGCTGGTGGGACTGCAAATTAGTACAACCTCTATGGAAAAGAATATGGAGATATCTCAAAGAATTAAAAGTAGAATTACCATTTGACCCAGCAATCCCACTACTGGGTATTTATCCAAAAGAAAAAAAGACATTTTATAATAAAGACATCTGCTCTCGAATGTTCATAGCAGCACAATTCACAATTGCAAAGTTGTGGAAACAACCCAGGTACCCATCAATACACGAGTGGATCAATAAAATGTGGTATATGTATACCATGGAGTATTACTCAGCAATAAGGAACAACAGTGAATTAACACATCTGGTATTATCCTGGTTGGAGCTAGAACCCATTCTTCAAAGTGAAGTGTCACAGGATTGGAAAAACAAGCATCACTGGTACTCACCATCAAACTGGTACTAACTGATGAACACTTACATCACACAGGGCAATAACATTCATCAGAGGGCGGGCGGGTGGGAGGGGGGTGGAAGGGATGGGAAAAACTCTCACTGAATGGATGTGGGGAGCACAGTTTGGGAGACGACCACGATTGTGGCTCTGACACGGGCAGAACAGGGGCAATGTGTATGGCCAAAATGTTGTACCCCCATGATATTCTGAAATTAAAAAAATAAATTATAAAAAAAAAAAAAAAAAAAAAAAAAAAAAAAGAGCTATCATCCCTCAGAAACCATAGTAGCATAGTCAAGAAGAGACCGGAACCATTGGTTTTATATTGCACTTCATTAAGCAAGGCAAGACTGTAACATCATAAAGAAATATTCAGCTGTATAATTTATTCAGTGAAAAGAATATTATGGTTATATTTGTCCATTTTGACAACATTACAATTATAATCATCAACTTCTTCCAGTGCTTACATTACAAAATTCTTTCATTAAAATATATGTTAGTAATACTTCTAATTCATGCCTATCCACATATTGTAGTAGCTTGTTCAAAAAATTTGAGTAAAAAGTGAATATAAACTTTTCTTCATTCTTTTAAATTTATCTTTTATTTAATTTAAGGAAGATGTTAAAGAAAATATTTCAGTAATGAAATAATGACATAAAATTGTTTATTACTTATAAATACATGTTTATTATTTGTAAATACATGCTTAACAAGTATAAAACTACAAAAACAGAACAAATTTTACCTAAACCTATTTATTTGATTCTTAGATAGTGAGTGGAGTTTTGATTTATTTTTTCCTCTTTATGCGATTTCTTAAATTGCCTGAAAATACTGCCTGACAAAAGTGCTTTGGCTAATACTGTAATTTAGAAGAGCATTGAAATGTGCCCTCAGCTAGGAAAGTCACAGGTTCTTGGTTCTCCTGTTACTCGTGCAATAGGGAGTTTATAATGGAAATGACAACACACCATTAACTATAGCACTGCTTGTGGGCATTGATATAAATATCATTACAGATTAAAGACCTCTGCAAGAATTTAGTCAAGTAGGATTAGCAAATAAACTATTAGAGCTGAAGATTTAATTGTGATAGACCAAATAAAGAAGATTTCCTGCTATATTCTCAATATCATTTGTTTCCCAGAGTGGCAATGATTCATCTTAGTTTGCAAAGTGCCTTATATGTGAGTCCTGCAGCTAGGGAGTGCAGCCAAGAGGTATGGAAGAAAACCTAAGGTTATGGTGGACAAAAAAGGGATGCAGAAGAGTCTTTGGGCTCAATGTGTCTCTATTGTGGTTTGCAGCCTTCAAGTGGATATGGAAGCTGAAATGTCAGAGCCATCAAGTGCTGCACATATCCAATCCCGGGCAGTATAAGGTGGATATTCTAGTCTTTTGGACTTCATGGCATTATAGGATCCCATTGACAATCTCCCAGGCCTTGAAATCTCTTGTGATAATTATAAGAACCTCAAAATTACAACAATTTGAGTAGATATTTACCAGTAGTACCTACCTGATATATGAGAATATACTTATATGCTATGGTCTGAATGTTTGCATCCCTCCAGAATTGATATGTTGAAACTTAATCACCAATGTGATGGTATTAGAAGATGTGGCCTTTGGAAGGTGGTAAAGTCATGAGGATAGAGCCCTCATGAATGGGGTAGGTTCCATAATAAAAGGGACCCCAGAGAGCTAGTTAGCTACTTTCACTCTGTGAGGACACATAGAGAAGGTTCCATCTATGAAAAAGTGGGTCCTCGCCAGACACTGAATCTGTTGGCTCCTTGATCTTAACTTCCCAGCCTCCAGAACTGTGAGAAGTAAAAGTTCTGTTGTTTATAAGCTACTCAATTTGTAGTATTTTGTTATAGCAGCCCAAACTATAACTTAACAACCCAACTAAGACAATATGTAAGTGGGAGTATTGGTGTATGTGAAGGTGTGTATTTGTGAATATGTGTGTGTGTTCCCTCCAAGGAAATACATTTCTTAACTCAGTTCACAGTCCCCTATTCATTGATTTTGTTTTTATGGCAGTCATGACCCATGTAAGCAATGACATTTTCATCTTATTTTAGGCAGGTAAAAATAAAAATTGTATCTGTGCCCAATTTGATTTTTATATGTATTCACTGCACTGGCTCCCATTTATATTCCTACTTTGGTTTCATGTGCTAAATTTTTATCTACTTATAAATTATGCTATAATACAGTTATTTCTATGAACACATCAAGTCATTCTACAGAGAAATAATTAATTATGTTAATTTATATATTTATTCATTAATTATTTTTATAATTTATTCATATATTCAAAGTTTACAGAGCTATATCTGTGAAAGAGAGTTCCAGATTGACTGTATGTTCTTTCAAACATAACCCAGGCTGTGAATCAGGAAAAAGGAGTGTCACAAGGGCTTCTATGGGACAATTATCTGCTTCTCTGGGTTACCCCTTTTCAGAGAGGAAATTGAAAAACAACTCTGAAAGAATGGAAGGCTCTGGCACAGCAACACCATATTGAGATATGAACTGATGGATGAAATCAAATATGTGCAAGAAGAGCACTACTTTACATCTTTTTGTTCTTTTTTATTAGAAAGAGAAGAAAGGAAGTAAAAATTTTGAGGTCAATGACTCTCACCAAAAATCCATAGTAGTGACAAAGAGTGGCAATCAGAAAGCTTGGAAGGAGAGATGGATATTATGGCTTCTAAAAAAAAAAACCTGGGTGATAGTGGTAAGTGGTGGCAGGACCAATTAGAACCAACCAACTACCAACCAACAAATCCAAACAAAAAGTGATGTAAGAATTGTTGCCTAATGTCTGGCTAGAACTGGTGGGGACAAAAACCAATGATAGACACAAAACTGATAAACACTCTTCACTCTAAGACTCCACATTCAGAGAATAATGCCAGGAAGTGAGGGAGTGAGCAGTGCAGCAAGAACATGAGAAATCCCCCACCAACAGGAGGAACTATGGCTTTCATGTGAAAATATTTGGGAATAGCATGCATTTTGATTTTATGTTGGGACAGAATTTTTCATGAAATTAAATTCCCTTTTCTTGTAGATTAAAAGAGCATATTTTGGCTAAAATAAATATCTTTGTTGGAAACTGATTTACATGTTAATTTAGTGAAAAAGGAATAATATGCCTAATATTATTAAATAAAAATTAAGCATCATTTTTTATTAAATAAAAAATTATATAGTGCTTGTTATGTGCTGGGCATTGTTCTGAGTACTTTGAAAATTGTTTTTGTTGCATTTAATTCTTGCAACAATGATATGAAGTTGGTACTATTAATATCCTCATTTTACAGATAAAGAATGTAAGATGCAGGTCCACACTAATGGGCTTCAGGGTTGGAATCAAACCCAGGCAATCTGATTCTGTGTATCTAGTAGGTCATTTGTGGGGCTGGTGGGAAAAGAGCATGTGAGAATACATTCATGTGATGGCCTCTCTATTCCTGGGAATGTTCAAGAGTGGAGTTAAGCATTTTGCAGAGTGGTAGTGGGCTAAATGTAGGAGAATTTGGAATATATGTAATTGTTATTTAACTTTAGAATCTCATGCATTTATTGATGGAAAGAATTCTATCTACTCTGTGCTCTCAAAGTATATTTCATACACAGTCATAGAGGGTCAATGATATGGTAAAAAAATTAATAGCACTTAATTGAAGATGAAGGCCGTATAACTATCTCTAAGATTTCATGAAGTAAGTCTGAAAGCACTACCTTTTTTTTATTATACTGAGCTGATTTATAAGCCCTATCATATATTTTCTATCATGGATATAAGTGTAAAAATACATATAAAGATATATGGATAAGAATGTGTGTATATGTGTGTGAGGGTGTTTGTTTCTCTCATTGCTATGCTATGCTTTTAATTTTTAGAACTTAATCTTTTACAGTGTCATGGAATTGTTATAAATTTATACCAAAACATTTAATTTCTATTTTTCAAGTGTACTTTTGAATTTATGTTCTGACATAAGGTCAAGCTTATTTAGCTATCTTGAGAAAAATTGAGCTGGCAGAAACCACCTTTTATAGAAAATCATCATAATTAAAATTATCTACAGAAAAAATGTTTGTAGTCAAAGAGTATTGAAAGGAGGTAGACACTGCCAAGTACATGGAGGCTGTATGGGTATATTATGCAGAATAGTCTAGAATATGTAAATGTGACAGATTAGTCCCCAAATATTATTAGTTTAATACTATAAAGGTTTATTTCTCATTCAGGTAAGATTAAGGTCTCATGGCCTTCTTTCACCTTTTGGATACAGTATCAGGAACACATGGCTTCTGACATTACTGTGGCCTGGGAATAGGGTAAAAACACACCGTTTCTTAAAGTCCTTTATTTGGAAGAAAAACATATGACTTATGCACTTATGCTCTAGGTGCACTGACTACAACTAGTCATAAGACACCTGTCTAATTTCAAAGTATTATGGGAAATACAGGGGAGAACATGGTAGTATTTGAAAAATTGGAGAAAAGAAATGTTTTTCTCTCCCTGCTACAAAATAATATTGAAAAGAATAGAAATCATAATAGGTAAGAACTAGTAGAAAGGTAAAAGAGAGCACATATTTTTCTTTATTTTAAAAAAATATAATGCCTTATAATAAGGCTCCTTCTTACATGTTTTGAAATGAAAGATAATGAAGACAAATGTGCTAATATATTTGTCAATCATTCTTTGACAAAAACAGGATAAGTGAAATTCAAGAGGGTTGGGAACAAGAAAAATAGACAAAACTGCAGATGCAGGGGGATGGAAAATTAAAAGATTAAGTCATGAATACAGATTATCTGACTCAAACAGTGGCGAAAATTATTGTTGATTCAGCTATACAATTGCCAATTTAGAATTCTCCTTTAATTTACAAATTATTGATAAAGAAATGTGAAGAGCTGAAACTAGGCCAGCTACAAGATAATGATAGTTGCAAAGCAAGAGGGCAAATATATCCTACCACAATAATCAAGGCCGCACTGCTCTCCAGGAATTAACTTTATTTTCATAAAAAGAAAAGATAAGAGAAAATAAATGGTGTCTTTTTTTTTTAATTTTCAGAAGTAGACTGGTCTCAACCAACAAACTGATGCAACATGTCCTAGATGATTGAGAAGCCACCACTGGAATGTGATTCTGAGTATTTTTTCTTACTATATGGTAGATAAACACTGGAGTCAGGAAGGATTCAGAGTATGATGACGTAGCAGAGCATATATCTTACGTCTACAGATTAGATACATGGACCTGAGCAAATTACTTAAACACACTGACCTTTGCTACTCTTCCCTTTAAAATGGGGAAAAATAATAGCTACTAAATAAGTTTGTTGTTGAAATTTTAAGAGATAATGTATGTAAAATCTCTAGCATGATGCCCATATATAGAAGGCATTACAAAAAATAATGGATCCCTACACAGTAGGCATTAAAATAATGAAAATCAAAGGTAAAACTGTGTAGGAATGCACATTGGATGTACATACCAGTAACAAACTTCACAGATATCTCCCACACTAATTCCTACAACCATACAACATGTGCAAAAAATATTGGGAAAATATTTCTTTTTTAGGGCAAACACATGATGAGACCATACATCATAGAATTGTTCCTGCAGGGCTCAAGGGGAAAAATGCAATTGGAAGGGCCTTTATTTTTCCCTTTCTGTATTAGTCAGGGTTCTTCAGAGAGACAGAATAAATAGGGTACCGATAGATAGATATGCTAGATATTGATATGAGAGGGATTTATTAGGAAATTGGCTCACACAATTATGGAGGCTGATGAGTCTCACTATAAGCCATCTACAAGCTGGAGACCCTGGGATGCCAGTAGTGTGGCTCAGTCCAAGTCCACAAGCCTTAAAACCAGGGAAGCTGATGGCATAATTCTTAGTCCAAGGCTGATGCCTGAAAACCTGGGGGTCAGCTGGTGTAAGTCCTGGAGTCCAAAGGCTGGAAAACCTGGAGTTCTGATGTCCAAGGGCAGAAGAAAAAGAACGTCTTACTTCCAGGAGAGGGAGTGAATTTGCTTTTCCTCTGCCTTTTTGTTCTATCGAGGATCCCACTTGATTGGATGGTGTCTGCCCACATTGAGGGTGGATCTTCCCCACTTAGTCCACCAATTCACATGCCAATCTCTTCTGGAAACACCCTCACAGCCACACTCAGAAATCATGTTTACCAGTTCTCCAGGTATTCCTTAATCCAGTCAAGCTGACACCTAAAATTAACTATCACATTATCTCTAGCCTGGAAAAATAGCTCTCCCTCAAGCTGAAGCAGAGAATCAAGTTTGTTGATTAGGTATTAAGTGACCAGTGAAGGAGTCAGTTAATCTTGTCACTGAATCATTTAGATTCAAAAAGGAAAACATTGATTTCAGCAAAGGAACAGCAAAATGCATTCTTAGATTGAATACATCTATTGTATTGTTTATAAAATACCAAGAACTGTTGGAAATATGATTTAAGATGTCAACTGTCCTGATATTGTTCATAATTTTATTTGAAAATCAATCATATTGATATCAATTTATCATAATGAAAATTACTGAATTAATGGTCACTGGTTTTCCTAATTTATTTTGGGGTATTAATATAAAAATTGTGGGAATTAACTTAGAGCTAAAACCAGAATCATTAGTTGTAATATTATATCTTTTAAGGTTTAAAATTTTAAAAAATCAATAATAACTTGTTCCTGACTCACACAATGATAAACACTAATATTTAAAATAAGTTGTAATTAAAATAAGTTGATTTACCACTTAAAAAGTTGTATAAAAATCTTGTGACTTAATTTCAGTGTTAAAAGAATACCTATTTCCATTTGGAGAACTTTTACCAGGGTAAAAACAAATATAATGCTTAAAGCGGCAACCTGAGGTTTTTTCCCAGTTTTATTTTTACAACAGTTCTTTGGGTTAGCAAGGTTCAGCAACTTTGACTCCAAATATTTACACATGGATAAACTGATAAAGGAATAACCATGGAGCTTCCCCATAGGAATTCTTTAGAAACAGTACAATATTATGTGGGAAAGTTTAGGGCACTTTCAGTTTAGAAAGGGGGCACCTTAGAGTTTCCTGAGAAGTTAGTTCGGATTTAAGGAAAAAAACTACTATTTTTTTTTCTTAGAAATCAATATAGTCTAGAGATGTTGAGAGAGGTGTTTATTCTATATAAAGTTCTGGGAACTCCTGTATCTACTTGAAAACTCTCCAGTGCTTCAGATCTACTTCATCACTCTGAGCTCTCCTGATCAGAATAATCATTGGTAGAAAGTAAATGAATGTTGTTTTCTATGTCCTTTGTCCAAGGCTACAGTGCATTCTTAGTAACCACCTTTGCTTAGGCTAAGATTTTATGGGATAGATATTGGATAACCAAATGTATTTTCCTTTTAAAATCAGCTAATACTGCTTGAATTGGAGAGCAGATCCTTCAGTCTTTGACACTACTAGACAGGAACACTGTCAGAGGAAGTGTGATAGAATTTTTAATGTTAACTTGGCTAACTAGTACCCATTTATTATTCAAATACAAACCTAGGTCTTGGTGTAAAGGTATTTTGTAGATGTAGTTGACATGTACAATCAGTTGACTTTAATTTAAGTAAAGGAGATTACCCTCCATGATGTGAGTGGGCCTCATCTAATCAATTGAAGGCCCTGAGAGCAAAAATGGAGGTTTCCTGGGGAGGAAGAAATCCTGCCTCTAGACTACAGCATCAGCTCCTGCCCGAGTTTATGGCTTACTAGCCTGCTCTACAAATTTCAAAATTACAAGCCCCTATAATTGCATAAACAATTCCTTAAAATCTCTTTCTTTTTATATATATATTTATATATTATTTATATGTATCAATATATAATATATTATACATAATACATATATTTATATATAATATAGTATTTACATATTATATATTATATTTATGTCATTTTATATATATATGTAAAAATATATATCTATATAAAGACTCCTATTGATTCTGTTTCTCTGGAGACCCTTGACTATTAGTACAGAAAGTGACACAAGTAATTATTGAATTATTGAGTACAGAATATGCCAGAGATTTTCACATATGTAACCTCACTGACAATAGTCCAGTGAAGTATGAATTCATCGTACAGCTAACAAATGTCCACATAATACAAACTGTGATAAGCTCTGGAAACAAACCATTGAACAAATACATTTTTTTCTTTTAAGGAATTTACAGAGTGTTGGGAAATTAGAAGTTATGAACAATATAGAGTAGTAATAAGGAACATGGTGATGTGTTCTTTAACAGAAATAAAATTGGAACACAAGGAAGAGAGCCACCAAACCCGGTTTTGTGATTTTAGGGCAGGCTTCCCAGAGAAGGCTGAGACATGATCTTTGAGATGAAGCTCACCAGTGTAAATGAGGAAGAAGCTTCTAGGCTGAGAGAAAATATAGCAAAGTTCTGGAATATGCTGAACATGAAGAAATGAGAGATGTTTGGTATGACTAATGTATTGTGGAGATGAGGCCAGAGGTCAAGAAGATTCTTATAATCCAGACTGATGATCTTGAACTTTATTAATCCCATTTTTATCTAAGAGAAAATTATGATACTGAGAAATTAATTAACTTGCTTGCAACATTTTCACAATTAGTAACAGAAGATCAGATTTCTGATTCAAGATGTTAGATTGAGCATAATAAAATGTGAATAAGCATATGAAAAGAGAGTAAGTGTATCGATAGCAATGCTGGTTATGAGAATGGATAAAATCTGCGACCAGAGGGAGAAATTTCCCAAATAGGGAAAGTGTATGGGTTGTACTGAAGGATAAACAAGAACAGAGGATGTTCCAGAGGAGACGACCTACAGCAGAAATCTGAGGTAAAAGTGGGAGGTTTGGATGAGAGGTAGAAGTTACCAGGAACAGGAATTGGGTTAAGCGTCTTGGATTTTTCCTTAAGTCCTCTTCTTTCTCTCGTCTCTATACTTTTACTTTATTTGGGGGACAATGATTTTCATTAATCCTATTTACCACATTAATATATGTCTTTATTCCTGTTCATTATGTTTTTCGATTTCTGCATTTTTATTGTTTTTGGAAGATTTTGTTTTAAAATTCCAGGACTTCTTTTTTTGTTTGTTATCTTATTTCTTGAGTGCCCTGTTTACTTTTTGCTTTAAAAAGTTTTTCTGGGTACCACGCTCTTTTGAAACTCTTTGAAGGTATCAATAAGTAGTTTTTAAATTGGTTATTGCCCTTTTTTTCACCTTGCTCCTTCTTTTTCCTGCTTTTATTTTTCTTCACCTGTTTCCAGGTCCCTGGTTAGTCTCTTCCCACATTATGAAAGGGTGTCTATCATAATCAGTGTACACAGCTGGGTTTCTTCTGCTAATGTGAAAGTGTAGGTCTCTCACAGTATTTCTCTCCTACTTTAGTGTGTTTGATTGCAGGCCTTCATAATAAATGGAGCATTTTTAACTAGCCAACTTTACTTTGAGGTTCACAAATTATGAGCAAGCAGAAAGGACGGGTTCCTTTCAAAGCCTAAATCTTGTATTGCTCATTGTGGAGGTTGGGCACTTAAGTGTAATTCTCTTCTGGATATTCCTTTTCTCTTAAGGGTTCTCTTTCTTTCACAAAAGTCTGGGTTTGCTTCAGTCTCTGCCCTGGTCCTCTTTTTCTGAGGTCAACACCAACACTGTCTTGCCAGGCGGAACTATCACTGTCTTTAGAGCGTAGGTCTCAGGGGATATTCAATGGATAAACGCTCCCACTACAAGTACCTCAGTAATAGGGCTAGGGTATCAGGCCAGCACAGATATTTTTACAGATAGTCATGAAATTATTTACCCTGATTACTGACCAAAAGCCCACTCCTAATTTATATAATTACTTACTTTAAATTTAGAGTTTTCCAGAGAACTCTGTGAGAAGAATTTTTAGCTCTGGAGTAGGTGGCTATGTGTATTTTATTTTTCATTTTCTGGTTTAGAAAGATATAGACTAATATGGATGCCAATTGAACTATTTATCAGAAATAAAGACAATTTGATTCACAACATCCTGATGAGACTCAGAAGTCAGAGAAGGCTGGTACAACAAGAAGTTGGTACAGATCCTGGACAGTGATGAAGGCAGGTGCACAAAGTGAACATCAGTGTCTTAGTCCATTCAGGATGCTATAACAATACACTGTAAACTGAGTGGCTTGTAAACAACAAGCACTTATTTCTCATAGTTCTGGAGGCTAAGAAATCCAAGACCAAAGTGCTGGCAGATTTGGCCCTTCTTCATAAATAGCACCTTCTGGCTGTGTCCTCACATGATGCAAGGGGTGAGGCAGCTCTCTTGGGCCTATTTTATGAAGGCACTAATCTCATTTACAAAGGATCCTACCTTATGATGTAATCACTTCCTAAAGGCCTCTCCTCCTAGTTCTATCACATAGATGATTAGATGTTAACATATGAATGTCAACATATGAATCTGGGGGGATATAAATGTTCAGACCATAGCAGTCAGTTTACTGAAGAATCAACAACCCTGAACCACATTCTCCAATAGCAACACAGAGAGTAAGGGAAAACTGTGCCAAGAGAATAACTTAATGAAGAAACAAACAAAACCTCAATAACCTTAGAGAGAGAAGACATTCAACACATGAAATAATAATAGGACATTATGGAAAAATGGACAATAAAAGAAGAAGAAAATGTTCTTAAATAAAACATAACTGCTACATTTAATAAGGGTTTAAGATACATTTTTAACGTTCTCCTAAAAGTAAAACCAGAAGAAAAAAGTTCAGAGAGAGAAAGAAAGATATTTGAGTATCAGTTCAGGAAGTTCAATGTTCTATTAATAGGAGTCCAAAAAATGGAAAAAAAGAAAAAGAAAAGAAAAAGTCGAGTAAAAGAGAAAGTGAAATTATCAAGGAATTAATATTAATACAAGAAAATTTCACAAAAGTAAAAGGCATAGGTCTAAGTGAGTAGTACAATTAATAAAAAAGACTCCCAACCAGGCAGGACATTATACAATTTTTAACACTAGGGATAAAATAAAGACACTAAAAGTTTCCAGGAAAAAATAATATATAAAGGATTAATAATCAGAATGGTATTGGAATGGACTTCTTAATAGCAACCCAGGAGACTAGAATAATGGAAAAATGATTTTAATATTTTAAGGAAAAGTACTTTCCCACCTACAATTCTGTATAAGCCAACTAATCAATTAAGTGTAAAGGAATAATTAAGATACTTAAAAATACAGGGACTTATATCATTTTTCTTCCATGTATCCTATTACGGGAGTTGTTGAACTGCTCTAAATGACATGAACATATGCCAAGAAAGAAGAAAGCCTAATAATCAAACAGTGGATTTGATATAAAAATAGAAACATGGCACCTTTATAGTAGATTTGGGGAGCAAATCAAATTGGAGCAGGAGAGCTGAGGGTCTCAAGATTGAGGTCTCTGGGGGAAAAAGCAGGAAACTCAATAGAATATCTTGTATAGGCACATTTTGAAAAAAATATTTTAAAGATATGAGAATTTCAAAATATGCAATAAAATATGATGAAAAAGAAAACAACACTTAAATGATAAGAGAAATGTGATCTTAACACACTAGTTCACTCTGCAGTGAACTAATTAATGAAATAAAATGATGTAAATATCAATTATTGATTTAACTAAAAATAATGATAGAACTATATAGAGAAAAAGGGAGAAGAGGAAAACAAATTGGTATAAGTGCACTAAAATTTCCTATGTCATTATAGAAAGTCATGTGAACATATTATAGGAATTAATTATGCACTCACATATATATATAGTTATAAGATACATATAACTCTAATGTTATGTATCTAATGTTACACTCTAAATGCAGAATCTATACACACGTGTTTGTGTGTGTTTAGCCTTGATTTCAAGCCACATTTTGCCTTATCTTAGTTGTGTGACATTACTGGGTAAATTACTAATCTTCATTTTCTTCATTGAAAAATGAAAAAATATATTAATAATTAATATATAATATCATAATAATTGACATAACTAATAAAACATATTTGCATATTCCCTGAAATATGAATTCTCAATAAACATTAGCCTTTAATTAGTAGTACTTGTGTGAAATTTTCCTTAATTTATATATTATGTCAGTCCAAGTGCATTTGTTTCTACCATAAAGATTTACTCAAACTTTGTGGTCTACTACTGTTTTTAGTGCTCAGCATATTATGGTTTTATTCTCATTGTTGTTATTTTGTTGTTTCAACAAGACTTTGACAGTAGGAGAGAAATTTGTATATGTTTAATCAGCCAACTAGAATCCAAGATAAGTGAATACACTCATACACACTGTTATACAGTTAGTACCACAATTATAAAATCTGTTGAAGGTATGATTTCTCAAAAGTGAAATGTGTATAATAGCAGCTATTATCATATTTAAACTATAAATTTCTGCTATATTCTGCTATATTTTGAAAACTTTATTCAAAGTACCTCACTTAGTTTCTGCAACCCTTCAAACTAATTATTATTTTATTTTCATTTACTCATAAGAAAACTGAAGTCAAATGAATTTACCAGGATTACACAGCTTGTCACTATTTGAGTTCAGATTTGCGCATGCATTTATCTGATTTTTAAATACATGCTTTTAATGTTATACTATCTTAGAATTTAATAATATTTAAGTACACAAGAATGAAATCACAGGCCTTTTTTGAGCAAATGATTTTATTTTAGACTAAAATGATCATAAACACATAAAAAACATAACATGTGGTACAGAGAAAATAAGCCTTCTTACAATTTATCTATCAAGAGTAAATATTGTATTATGATGACTACTTTTGAATATGCATAATAAGGCTATATGTCTCTCAGTTCAGTACTGAAAATATTCTGATACTCAATAAAACTAAGTGATTCCAAATTTTTCCCTGGATCTATTCCAGATGTCATATATTCCTAATTATATATAAACAGACAAAAACAGAGTACCTAATATAAGCTTTATGAATAAATTGCTTTTCTTTGCCTTCTGTTATTCTAAACAGGAATAAAAAATACGTTGTTGGTAGTGGAGAAAATTAAATATTAAGAAAGTAGGGTCAGTAGCTGATGTTGCCCAATGCATTTACACATCACTGGACTTTCATGTAATAAGATGTTTTGTTTTTCAATACACTAGTGCAATGCTGCGGAAATAAGCTATCAGTACAAACAAGAAAAATATTTTTGTTAAATTAAAGTTATTCACATTCTTAGATTATGTTGCCATCCAATTTTGTATAGAGTGAAAATTTAGGTGAAACTTTGCTACCAAAAGTTCACTAAAATAAACTTACTCTTTCCTGTTTGATCAAGCTCTTTTCTAAAACAGTTGGAGAAAAGAAACGTTTTTAATAAAAACAATGTAAGCTGATATCTGCAAAACCTTCCATTCAAGCTACTGAAATTGTGACTTCACCATAAACACACTATAGAAGAATGATTCAAGAAATAGTTATTTATTCAAAGATACAAATTGCCCTAAAAAGTAATAACAAACTAAAGTTTCAGCTGCAAATATGCAAAAGTTCTAGTAGAAATCATGATGAGCACTTCTAATAAGCAAACTATATACCAATACATAAATCTCTCCAGCACACCACTCACATTCTGAATGCCATTCTTTTTTCCTAATTAACTCCTGCTCAAACCCACTGAAACTGTATCCCTCCTTCAAGTTGCAGCTAAAACTTCCACTGACTTCTCTGTATGAGCCAGTCCAACAAAAGGTTTACCCTTCTGCAAGCACCTTTGGTACTTACTTTCTTTATTATTTGGGACATTTTGTATTTTCTGCCTTAGGTTGTTGTTTGTTTACATTTACATCTACAGTTTGAGTTCACACTCCCGGAAGACAGGGTCCCCATGCCCATCACTGTGGTGTTCCCTTCCACCCCCGCGGCCCCCCACAAAAACATGTGCACTATTAACCAGAAAGCCATGGAAGTAATAACCACTTAATAACCTTTCTTGAAAGAAAATAAACTAATTATATTTTTTGAGAGAAAATTTATGTTTAGTAAGAAACACAACAAACTTGTTTAGGGACCAAGGGGGAGAGGTGGGTTTTTAGAATGATTCTTTTGTTTTAAAATAAAAATTATAAATTCTAGAAGAAGTAGCAATTAAAAAGTGCCTTGGATTCCTATTGCAAGGTTGAGTCTGTGTGTGTGTGTGTGTGTGTGTGTACAGGCATATGTGTGTCGTGAGTTCTGAAAGGTGAGAATGTATAGACACAACAATTAAATATCTTCAAGGAATTTTTTTCTGCCAGATATAGTGTGGATAGTGTCAGATTTAGAAAATTTTGGACATAATAGTAATGACCCCTCTGTGAGAAGGAACCGACATCTTGAAGAACAAATAAAGTGAACCTAGTGAAGCCCCACTAACATCCCGTTCACTTAGATGCATGAGGATAGATCACATTGATGGGTCATAATAAATCAAAAGGAACATAAAGATTCACCAACAGCTCTATCAAGATAGCTGGCTACAAGAGGCTACACTCTTTAGAGAGGCTAAACTTGTAGTTGCACCTGGTTTGTAATTTGCAGAGATCATCCAAATAGGCAAAAAGGAAAGGCATTGCTAAAGCTGGTTTCTAAGGACGACTACAATGCCCCATAAAGTGTGGAAACAGTCACCTACCAAAGCAAGAATGCCAGGTCAAAAGTGGGGGGAAACCAGGAGAGAAGACATTTGATGTTTGTATTATACTGAACATTAGCCACCTCACTTTTTTCCTCAAGCCATTGGATGGATATATGAACCAGGTAGGTAAATCACAGAAAACCTAATATTTTGCTTCTTCATTTGTCTGGATCTGAAAGATACGAAAAAAAAAAATCATCTCAAACATGAGTACCAGGAAATCAAAATGAAATAAGAAACAAGAAAGAAAGAACTAATGAGTATATGAAAAATACTATCTTTTAAAATAATTAACCACTCTGAAGGACAATTTTAAGCAGTGTCATCATGAGAAACAACTCTTAGAAAATGTCTTATTCAAGTTCTCAAACAATTCAATGCAAAACTAATGACTTTCTGATTAGGAAATAGAAAAGACACAGTATGACTGCTTAAATAAAAACCACAAAGGACATGAGACCATCAGATTAGACATTAAATAAAATGAAAGTAATAAAATAAATAACAATCTTAAAGAAATTATCTCAGAAGTCAGAGAGGAGAAAAGTGGAATACCGATTAAGATGAAACAACCTAGAAGGAGGAAACAAAGCTGACAAAGGTTATACAATAGTAGATTAATAATATTTTTAAAAATCTTCCTGTGTTAAAGACTTGCATTTGCATATAGAAAGGGTTCACAGAGGACCAGGCAATATTAATTAGAAGATATCCTAGATTAGACATACTTTTGTGAAAGCGTTGCTCTTTTAAAGGCCTTAAGTAATAATCTCCATAAACTTCTAATAAAAAAAGAATTAGTAACTACAAAAGGGCAAAATATATAGCCAACTTCAAACTCCCTGACATAAGAATGCTAAAAGACATGAAGATTATGAAACAAGATTTCTAGATACAGCCAATGTGTTTTTTTCTTATGTAGAAAGGCAAAAAAATAATGATAACAAATAAATTTAAATGTTGTTGTCAGATAAGCAATGTCTAATAAAATATTTCATCCCCATGTTTTTCTTAGAAAATACTAATACTTAATGAAACACTTCAGATAACTAAGAGGTTAACTAAAGCCTAAAATATGAGAATGAGACTTTAATATTAAAAGAAAGAATAATATTCTGTGTGTCAAGTAAAAGAGAGAAAAATATATGTGATTACTTTTATATCATAATAAAACTTCATACAAATATTCAAAATAATTATTGTAGAAATTTCTTCATGTAAAATAATATTACTATTCATGATATCAAACTATAATCTCTGTTTATATAAGCAAAAACTCAACAGGGAATAAAAAAGCACAAAACTGTTGTAAGTGTACAAAACACAGAACATAAATAGGCCTAAAATATAACACTTAAACCAAGATACAGCATATGAAATCAAATTCTTGAAATATATTTAAGATGGAAAAAATGCTCAAAATAAAAATCAACTTCTAAAATGGTACAAACATATAATTACCAAATGCATGCACACGCACGCACACAAGAGTAGTTACAAAACGCTAGCAGCCATTCTCTTTGAGTGATAGAATCACTGATGTTTAATATTTCCTCTTTTATGCTTTTGTGTATTTCACAATTTTAAAAATACATATTTCTTTTATAATCAGAAATGTGTTTTTGATAAGCAAACAAGTTTTAAAGAAATATAGATAAAAATCAAATTACTTTCATACACATGATGATTTTATTTATTTACTTTTAGTCCCTTTAATTAGAAATTAGATTACTATTCTCAGTCTAAAGGATACAAATGTTCTATAAATGGTTCTGCAAGAGGTTGTCTTAGCTGGGCCCCAGCAGTTATTGGTCTGGTGGAGCCAGGAACCTGACACTTAATGTGTATTTGCATTAGTGAATATACTAATGGGCTTCAGTTGTGTTTGTTTGTTTGCTTGGCTTGACTGAAAAAGCAGGAAATTGAGCATAAGGGTCAAATAAAGAAATCCAAAGGTGGAGAACAGAAGACATTATGCTGACTCCTCAGAGACAGAGGGGTGCAAGTAGGCTCCTGTGCTTGGTTTAAGACTTGTTAGATTCAGCATAAATAGCACTACTTGTAGAACTGGAGGACAAAACACATGATGGAATTGAAGTAAGGGAATGTACCTTTGAATATTCTTCCGCTGGTCCTGGAGCAGCTTTGGCACCTGCAGGCTTTGGAACAAAGGACAGAGGACCACTGTACTCAGTACAAAAAAGGGACAGACAAAATCTACCTGCAGAGGAATATTCCCATAAAAGAGAACAGCAATATGAATGTAGAAATAGGTGTCATGCAGTTTCTTGTGCACAAATTCAAGTAGGAGAGGGAAATTATTGAAAAAACTTGGTAATTACTAACCATTAATCTGGGTCATGAGATGTCCTTGAGACGCTCAACAGTTCTTCAACATCTTGCAATGTACTTAGAATAATCACCCAGCTCTGGCAATGACCTCCGCATTCCTACTTAATATTGTATCCGTCTTCCTTATCAACCTCATCTGCCACCTATTCAACTGCACTTTTTCTGGTACATCTTTGACCCATCCACTGAAGATTGTCTGCTCTTGCTTACCCATGTCTGTCTTTGTTTGTATCATTTATTGTCATCATTCAGCTTAAATGTCACCTCCTGAGGGAGTAAACTTCCCTAAACATGAAAATAACCATTACCAGCCCATACTCCTCTCCTGAATCACTCTTTATCAACTTGCCCTACTTTTTATTTAATTCACAGCATTTTTTGATTTCTGTTATCATTTATGTATTTGTATACTTCGTTAGAATTTCAATGTTTCACCACAATGAAGGCAGTAACTTTGTTGCTTGTGCTTTGGGGGCTATATTCAAAAAATCTTTGCTAAGATCAATGTCAAAAAGCTTTTCCCCTATGTTTTCTCCTAGTAGCTGTACAGTTTCAACTCTCAGAAATGTTTTTAATCTATTTTGAGTGAATTTTTATATATGGGGTGAGACAACAGTGACTTAGTCTTATTTACTATGGCTTAATAGCATCTTAAATGGTACCATGAACTTACCAGTTTTCAATAAAATACTGAGAGAGGGAGAGAAGGAAGAAGATAGAAGATGGGTAATAATAAAGAGGTAGGAAGGAGTGAATAAAAGGATTTTTGTGGGGTACTACAAGAGAAGGTCAAAAGGGCCACAGCCAGGGAAATTGCAAAATTGCAGGATCATTGATAACATTGTCTCCTGATGTCCACTGATGAGACCCGAGTATATATATATATGTCAAAGGTTCACCACTTAAGGGAGATTTAATAGTTTTATAAGTTTTATAAGAATTGAATAGGTTTGGTTAGGATTTATGACCAAAATATTGTTCAGAAGCAAGAACATACTACTGTCCTTGCAAAATAAAGCATGGGACTTTTTTTCAACTTTGGAAATGGCATGTTACCAATAATAGAACATTTTATACATTAAGAGAATACTATTATTTATTAGAAACCTTTCAAAATACTGCAAGTTTGCTGAGTGACAAACCCTGTTATCACCATTTTATAAGGTATTTAAATAATTTTCTCAGGGCTATAAACAAAATAGGTCCTAGCCACATGTACTAACCAGGAGTTTTTTTATTGGTACTGTTCCTAGCCATGGTTCTTCTGGAAAAGAAAAGCCTTTGCATACCACTTCAAAGATTTCTCTCAGGGCCCCTTAAGCTAAAGTCAGCATTACCACTTCATCATTATTATATTGTAATTTACATAAAAAGTAAAGTTTGCAGTTATAGGGATATATAATATATATGCACAATAAATGCACTAAGTTGGTTATAGTTACTATTGTTCAAATATTTTATATTTCCTCTAGAATATGTAATCCTTAGGAAAACAACCTTTTTTTCCTCTTTGAAGGCATTAAGTACTTGTTTAATTATCACTTTGTATTGGGCCAATTCCTAGATTAGTGTGATTTGTTTTTAATTATTATAAAGGTTAATAAATAGTAGCACAAGCCACATCCTTAATGCATAGTTATTGCAGAAATGTTGTCTCCCTACCTCATGTCAGCAGCCCTGGGGAACTCAGTCCAAGAATTCAGATCGTCTTTCATCTTGATTTATCTATAAGGATAGTTGGATAAAAATGACCTGTGCATGAAGTATATTCGTATCGGCGCCTGTTAAATTTAACTGAAATATTTTCTAAGAAATGCAATATATTCCTAAGAAATTTGAGAAAAATTTATAAGATAGAGGAAACAGAAACTATCCGAAGGATGTCAAAATAACAAAGGGTGGTACATCTATGGCCAAACAACACAATGACTGCTTAGAAAAGTGAGGGTTTATTATCTTGACTCCTTATATTCTATTTTTAAAAAAATCTTTTAGGAACATTTAAAATGGCCACCTGACATCAAATGAGACCACCATGCTTATGAAAATGAAGCTGTAGAAATACAAAGAAGTTTTGTGAAAAAATGATATTTAGTTTCAAGTAATTATAGACAGCTTTAGCTTCTGATACTGTGGTTTGCAACCTTTCGGTACCTCTCCTTTTCACGGGTAAACCCAGAGACAATATTAAAATAAGAAAATTTTAGCCATATTTTAATTTGATTGACTCATTTTACACTTTTTTACCCCACTGGCTATTTTAAAAACCATTTCAAAACTATTGTGAAGTTTCTCACTTGGAAAGAATAGATGCATTGTAATTTATGAAAGGAAACTTTCTTCCTCCATGAACAATCACATCCCATTGTTCATAACATTTATAATCATGTGTGGTTATGTACAAAAATCTTGAAAAAATACTGCTTTGCTTGTGTTATTTAAAGCTGCCAATTTGTCCAAGCTTATTAAAATCAAGGCTAAATAATTTCATTGAGCAAAGTCTTGAAGATTTAGTTGCATTGTCACAGGCCTAAGAATAAATTAAAATGTAAAACTTGAACTTAGGAGACATTTAAATGATCAAACTAAAGTGTTAATGCAGGATAAAACTAATCTTAGCAGTACAGGAATGAGGCTTTACTAGCAAGCCTCTTTCAAGAATCAATAAATGTTAGTGAACAATATTAAGTGATGTGCTTAACAGCCCAGCTATTAATACACTTAACCTGGTTTTCTCAAAAGGGGAGGTTTGGCCACCTTGGATAGAAGCAGCCTGATTAAAATGTAAAATAAATGTCTCTTTCCAAGAGATATTTTTTTAACTACATAATCCATTACTATCAAACCTGATTTTTCTAAATTAGAACATATCATTTCTTTTGAATGTGGTACAATGTCAGTACAAAAATATTAATACCATAAAATCTGGGCAGACCATCCAGGCTTGAGCAATCCCCTTGTAATAATATCCTTTGGTAAAAATAACCCTTATTTATATAAATAGTTATTTTCATACTGCTAACAACAGGTTTATAGTATAGAGAGGGAACTAGAGATAACTATTTTCTGTGACTTTTCTTTCATTTCATTTAAAAACAAAAAGACTTAATATTGAAGGTAGTCTAAATATACTTATGGTCTAAGTATACTTAAAAGTTTTTAAAGGAATCTATAAATTTCTTATATTTATTTAGGTCTTGAAAATTTTAGTCTGTATATACTTTGACTTATTATTGCAATTGTCAGCACTGAAAATTCTGTATAATTTAATTTTTAAAAATATTTGCTGTATATTACTAATATCTCATTATTTTGCTTGCTTTCTTCATTGGATTGTAATCTCCTTGAGGTCAGAATACCAATAGGCCCACCCCATGTCACAAACAAAAAGTCAATCATGGACAACAAGTTCTTTTGGGTTTTTTTTCTGAGCAATTGTACTGGTCCATCACCTCTCCTTGACTCACTAAAGTTGTCTTGTTTTTATTTACCTGTTTCTAATGATTCTTGCTATCTAATATCAGCTTAATCTCTACTTTTGGTCACGTTGCTGTGGTGCCATCTGTATCTTGATTATTGGACTTCAGTTGCATACTTGACTCTTGTTTCTACTAACCATCCCATGGTCTTTATATCTTCTACGTGTCTTTACATCTTCTATATTTCTTTATATCTGTCCTTGTGGTGGGGTTTGCTTTCTCAGTCTCAGAACCAGATTATAATCTACAGTCCATTGCTCAGCCTCCAGGAGAGAGGGAGTCAGAGTGATCCACAAAGGGTACTCTAATAACTATTGTTCACTTATTAATCTTTACTCTTAAGAAAACATTTTAAATGGTGGCAAAATTAAGAGAAACACATGCGCAGTATTTTACATACACAACTATTAGTTGGATAAGTCACATAGACTATTTCTTATTATCAAGCTTAGTCAGTTAATTGTACATATTATTATACTATCCCCATTACAGAAATGGAGAAAACAAGTCAATTAATTAAGGAGGTACATTATACCAATTGATTATAAAATGAACTTTAAGGAACTCAGTAAGAAATAAAGTAACTCACCAATGCTATATTATGTAAACCTAATAATTATTGTTAATTAATATTTCAACAAATCATTATTCAATACCTATTATGTGCTAAATACCATAATAGCAGTGAACAATGCAGAAAAACCCATGCTATCATGAAGTTTATATTCTAGTGATAGGAGATAAACAACTAAACAAAATTTTAATAAAATGTAAAACAGTATATTGGATGTTGATTTGATAACAATGGAGAAAAGGAAGGAGGACAGAGGATGCTGTTGAGAGAGTGAGAGTTGATGATGACTTTAAGTATGTAAGAGAGTGCTCAGTGAAGATGCATGGATTTCTTTCCAGACAAAGGAAACAGCAAATGCAAAAGCCTGTGATAGAACAAAACCTGATGTATTCAAGGAGCATAAATGTGGCTACTATGACTGGTGTACAGCAAATTGGTAGGAAAATAATAGGATACAAAGTCAGAGAATGGTGAATGCTAGATTATACTGGTTTCTTTACACAGTTAAAAGAATTTGTCTTCTAGTGAACCAGGAAGGCACTGGATGGTCTGATTGATATGGTCCAATTTACATTTTAGTATGATCACTACTTTCACTGAGCTGTCCTAAGAAGCTGGAGTGTTGAGACATTTGGATCAGATGTGGAGGTTGATGATGTCACACACACACCAAGAGGGTGTGAAAATACTCATACATATGTTTATGTAGAAAGGGGAGTCTTCTGAAACTGGTCCAAAATGGCTTGAGAGAACAAGGAAAGGGCATTGCCTTGGGATGGAGTCAGAATGAGGGTCCCCGTACTCAGCCAGGGGCTTGTGCGGTTTAAATCTCCCACCACCTCCAAGGAAGAGAGCACTCAGTATTTCTTATCAGTTCGCTCCGATGTAGGGCTGGAGAGGAAGATGAAGGGATGAGGCTGAAAAGATGTCAGCAGTCAAATATCAACAAAAAGGACTCAGACTCCTCATTATAGGAGACTAGAAGTGACCTTTGAGTTAGGAGATATCTCAAAAGACAAGTACAAAAAAGGTGTTTTGAGCAGGATTGAGTTATCAGCTGGGCCAAATATTGATATAAGTCAAATACTATGAGTGCTGTGAATAACCACTGGTTTTAATATTACGGAGGTCTTTATGTCTTTGGGAAGAAGGGGCTTCCATAGAGTGGAAGGGAGAAAGTTCTGCTTAGAGTCATCTCAAATTAGAATGGGAGGGGAGAAAATGGAGGCTTTGAATGCAGACATTTCTTTATCCAAATTTTATCATGACAAGGAAGAAGAGAAATGAGGAAATTGGGAAGAGGATGTGGGGATAGGGTGAAATCAAGTGACACTTGTAGTTTTAAGTGAATTTGATGCCTAACATCACCACTTGGGGCACTTACACACAAACCTCAGATTGCCCCAGCCTAATAGGCATCAATAATTAGAAGCACTTATTTAGAGCTTCTAATTCAATATTGTAAACTTAACACATATTTTTAGCTACACCATCTCCCAAAATCTCATTTAAATGACATAAGCCAATTATAGTTCTGAGAATGAGAAGACACCCTACTCATCTGGTATTCTATTAAGGGATGAGTGTGGGTGGATGAGGACTCAGGCCAGAACATGCCCATTAGAGTTCAAAATGATAGAAATTCTCATAGCATAGTGAATACCAAGAAGAATAGTAGTTTTTGAGACAATGATCAGGGTAAGCTAATTAAATATGTTTTCACAAAAGTGAAATATTACACATATTTGATCCTCCATATTCCAACATGGCAATGTGTTATGTTGTTCCTCATCTTCCCCTGTCCATAGGCAGGCTGAATCTGAGGATCTCAAGTCTAAAAAATAAATAAGTCTGGGAAGGAGCAGGGCATCTGACATGGATGATGGGTTCCAGTAGTGAAGCTTTTCTTATATCTGCATTAGTATGGACTCCAGCATGTCCATATGTTTTTCATCACGCTATCTGAAAGTGAGTCTAACCAGCCAGAAGACCTTCCCACATAGATAGTTCACCCAATAAACCCTTCAATACTGAGGAAAGTCTTGCTGTGGAAACACAATGCAAAAGAGATTTATCATAATTCCAGTCCAAAATATACCATATGTACAATAATAACCAGGCATTTGAAGAGAATTAATAGTATGAGGGATCAAGTTAAAGAAAGAGAAGTTACCCTAATGGAAGCAAAACCTTTTAGATATTAAATATTAATATAATTAGTATCTCCAGTTATTAATTACTAAAAAGGGATTCAAAAGTAAGAAACCAGTCTAGAAAATAAAAAAATATGATTCTCAAAGAAATAAATTAATATCTGGAAGATAAAGTTAACCAGAAACAATGGTGTCACATATATACCAAGAGGGTATGAAAATGTTTATATGTATGTTTATGTAAGTAATAAGGCTTTATAGGGACAGCAGGGCAGTCTTCCCAAGCATTTTGTCCACAAAATGTCTTGAGAGAGCACGGAAAGGGCAATGCCTTGGGGTTTTTATTATGGTTAAAGGGGTAGAGTCAGAATGAGGGTTCCCATACTCAACCAGGAAAAATATATACAATAAAAGAAAAAAATTATAAGCTCAATCCAAACACATTTTCAGAGTTAACGGCTCAACAGGATAAATGAAAATATTTCCATTCTGACATGTGACTCATGAAATTTTAGAATACGAGAGAAAATTAGAAACTACAAGAACTTTAAACGGGAAGAAAATCATTTTATCCTATAAAAGTATGAAAATAAGACTAGCCTCAGACTTCTCATCAGCCACACTAGATGTCAGAGAAAAATAAAGCAATGATTTTACTGTTCATAGGAAAATAGATTTTACCTATATATCTAAAGTAGAAAATTATCAAACATAAACATAAAGATATGTTTTATCTTGAATTTTGAATAATTTTCAATTATTCAAAAATTCAAGAATTTAAATCCCCTTTTATTTTTTCTAAGGTAGAATAAGAAATCAGAAAAAAATGAGAGAAAGCTATCTTAAATGATAAAGCCAATTCCCCATAGCAAACTCAATAACTCTTCAAACATGTATCAGGTGGGATAGAATATTGGGGTGACTGAGAGCCTGGACTTTAGCGTTCCACTGACTGTCAATAGTTCTGTGGTCTTTGTCAAGTCATTTTACCTCCCTGTGCCTCAGTTTCATCATTTGTAAAATGAGCAATGATTGTACCAACAACCTCATAGGGTTGTTGTGACAATTGAATGAGTAAAAATGTGTGAAGTACTAAGAATTGCACTTTGGATATAATTGTTTCTATATAACTTACTCATAACCATTGTTGTAGCTATTATCTCAGTAACAAGGTGAATATATAATATCACATTATATTTTAGCCATCAAAAATTGAAATAAATGCAGGCAAAATGTTATTAAGAAATACATAAGGGAATGAATAAAATAAGGAACCAAAACTTAAAGTGTGATAAAAATTCATAAGATTTAATTACAAAATGAAGCAGAGAAATATGTTATCTTTTTGATCTATGTGTAAACTTTCAGTAATGTAGTGAATATGTGAATAAATGGAAACAGGGGTCTGGGTGCTATAGCATGCTTGACTGATTAGGAAGTATAGGTTGAACAAAGGACTGTGTCAAGAAATAAGATATGTTCTAAAAAAGCCAAATCTAGGCAACATCTCAATTCTTCGCTGGTAAGATGTGTCCAGTGGACATATTGCTGGTGGAAGGAGGATGTAGGTAGGTGTGTGAGCTTCCTTCTTGGTTACAAAAGGCTCTGGCTTCAACCTACACTATCTATCAACACAATTGTTTAGGAAAAGAGGTGGCTGAGTAAAAAAGGATTCACCTTGTGCTGAGGAATCTGAGTTGCCTCCACTTGAGGCATCAGGCTGTGAGCTTCCCATTGTAAAAGCTGCTGGAGTCAGTAAACCAAAAATTCTTGGGCTTAGCTCTCCCCAATCTCCACAGAGGCAACACTGCAAAGAATAAAATGTTTCTCCACAATTTAACGTAGAGTATAAAAAAATTAATCATAATTTGTTAAACACTATTGGTTTTCATTTCTCAGCCAAAACAGAAAATTTATATTTTTCAGCAGTAAGTGCAAATTTCATTAACATTGAAAATATTATGATACAGTTTAAAAGGGAGAGGGAAGTTAGAAAAACAAGTAAGGATGAAATTTTCTTCTTACACAATAAGCTATCAGCATTTAATATCAAATTTTGATATATCAAGAAATAGCAGGAGATGTGTGTGTATGTATATATATATAATTTAATTTTTAAGTTAACTAATGGAAGATTTAACAAAGTGTAAGTGCAATCATTGAAAGTGAGAAGAAAGAGAGTTAGTGTGAGTTAATCTATTATTTTTCATAGAAAAGAGTCATCAGATACTGTCAAAAATTGATAAATCAAACTATGGCATATAAGTACATTATTTAGAATTACAGAGACAACAATGAGAAATATTAAAAATAAAATTCAGTCTGGTTACTTCTTGGGAGAGGAAAAATGGGGTGTGTGTGTTTGTGTATGTGTGTGTGACAGAGAGAGAGAGACAGAGAGAGAGACAGAGAGAGACAGAGACAGAGGGAGAGAGGCAGTCCATATTTTAATCAAATGGAATGAACACTTCTGTTATTAGGAATTAGCAGTGTCTTGGTGTTTACTCAAGTAGAGCCAGCCAACTATACAGCAGGGACTAGAACCCAAATTACTTGACCATCTTCACCTTATGAAACTCCAGGGGAAGAGAAAAGGAATTAACACCAAAGATAAAACATTAAGCATCCAAACTACCATTGTTTAGAGAATTTTGTTGCTATCCTGGCAATCTATATGCAGATATGCACAAAACACCATTGTTAGCCAACAAACTGAATTAATATTATCAGTTGATTCATCAAGAAACCATCCATACTCAAGAAGTATGTTTATAACTTGAACTATTTATTTATTTTTTTTATTCAAAAGAATGAACCATGAGGAATCAAATACTCAGTATGGTCCTGAGGTAAAATTGCTAGTTAACGAGGTGTGCTGAATAGTTTCTTCAGCCACAGTTATAAACTGCTTCAGACATGCTGGCTGTTTCAAATGAAGCACACAATGGTGAAATGAAGATAGAAAAAGACACTTTTGTATAAGAATTGTGGGACTCTGTTAATGCACTAAATGACATTATGCGGTTTCTTGATGAGACCATTTCAACATTTCCTAATTTCTACCACAATTTAAGAGTTACAGCAGACCTAGTTTCCTTGAAATTTGTTGTGAGGTTAGTAATGAATTAATTCTACCTGCACTAGATAGGGGATTAAAGAACTCATTTTGACTTAAAATAGCTGCAAATCCTATTATGTCTATCAACATTTTTGTCTGTCCAAGAAATCTTTGTGAACCATTTTTCCCCCAGAGGATTACAATTAACGTCAAAGGACAAAATTAACTATTTCTCAACACACCAAATCTAAAAATAAAAATTAAAACAAATAAAAATATTTAGCTTCTTAAAAGATTTTAAAAAAATTATCAGTCTCTCTGGTGGATATCTGATATTTTATGTAACACTCTTGAGTGAAGTGCAATAGCTATACTCTTATTAATATTGTAATTTATTCCCACACCATTTGCAGCAGAGTACTTGTATCTTTATTATACTAGAAAATATTCCATGATTTTAAATATTCCAATAAAACCAAATATTAGTGTCTCAATAATGATGCTATATTAGTGTCTCAATAATATGCTATATTATTTAATATGTTTAAAAATTATCTTTGATAGCAATTCCTGAAATATATGTAGGGATCCTTCAAATTCTCTTGTTTTGAAAATTTTTGAAAATCAGAGAAATGTAACATGAAGTTTATATACATGAAGTTGTCACTTGTTGCAAATTCAACCTTTGCAAACCATTCCATAAAGTCCTCTTGAAAGTGTGCTTCAATTTACATGGTTATTTTACTTATTCCTTTTTAAAAGGAGATTATAGTATCTCCGTGGTTGTTCTATATAATTCGGTTATTGTGAATTTATACAAGTGCTTCTCAAACACCGTAACAAATCCCTCACAATTTGAGGAGATTAACCCTCAAAATGAGTTATATTTGTAACTCTCAATTAATAAAACTCACTTTTAAGTTAAGCATTTAAGAACATCCTATAATATAAATTTATTGTTATTGATTAATACTGACTCATTAATTATATTTGTGATGTGTTTTATTTTATCTTTTCAATTTTATACTTAGAAGTCTCATCAACGATAGTGTGACTGACACAATACTCAACAAATAGTGATCTAATCTCAGTATTTTCTGTATTTTCATGGATCTTGTCTAGAGTTTAAGCTCATCAACTAATTCATGTGCTATATAAAAATATGTAATTTTTAAATAATTACATTTTTAAAGGTAAGTAAAATAAGACAAAAATGGCACATATCAAAATAAATATTTTTGCACTGTCTTTTGGGTGATCATATGCCTTATTATTCATATTCATGTAGTTATCATTCATATTCATTTTGAGAATGATATGGGGAACTAATAATAACTAAACCTGGACAACAGACGGAAACTGGGACTCTCCAGGGCAAGCCAACATATGATCATCATAGGTATCAGGGAACTCATTGTACCAGGGAGCAGAACTTAGCACTGTTACATATTGGCAAAATATTTTCTTCAGTAACAACTAGATATGGAACTGCTTTGTGAAAATCCGTGGTTTTGATGAAATTAAAAGTTTAAAACAAAACAAAATTCGCACAGCAAACAGTAGCTTTAAGGTAATTACCCTGTTTTTCAAAATAAGGGGAATCATAGGCTCCCAACAGTTGGAGGGAACCAGCAGAAAACCTTCATTAGCTGGAGAGGAGGCTGCTGGTATTACCCTATTTTACTTCAACACAACAGACCTTGTTGATTTTGAAACCTTAATTCTATCTGGTGTCATTATGACAGAGCAAAGAGCCTTTTAAAATCAGTAACTGCTTTTCATGCTCATACTTCCATTTTTGTCTATATCTTTTCTTGTCAATTTTATTCTCATCTATCTTTCAAAATTATACCTATTATGCCACTTTTCATCTGCAGCTTTTCCTGATTCTCCTGGTGGAAGTGTCCACTTCTACTAGAGCTATTAATAGAATGTTGATTTTTCTATACCGAGAGAGAGGGTTGGAGAGTTTATGGAGGTGATATCTTCCACTTTCCTTTGTCTAATTGCTGGTACTTTCTAAAATTGAGTTTTACAAGTACTGACTTAAGAGCAAAATAATGGTTCATTAGGCCCATCTACAAGAGGAATACCTCTTTCCTGAGACTCACAGGATAACTGAAACTCTCCTATGCAATTATCTGCCAAAATGTTAAGGTCATCTGAGGCCTGAAAACAATACAAAGGGCTTGTTGAGGTTTGGAATATGTTTATCAGAATATCACAATAACCTACTTTCTATCCACTGCAGATACCTAAAATAATCCAGAGCATGCTTGAGTTTTTAGTATATCAGGGAAATATGTGTCTTAGGGAAAGGATTTTGACTGAAGAGTTTTTCTATGTCCTGAATCTCATCACCAGAAGCATAAAACTTCAGAGTTTGAGTGAACCATAAAACTCATTTTTCCTAGAAGGCCATCCTCTCCAATCTCTTTATGATGTACTAATTTACTAGACAATATACTGGAGAGATGACTGCTCTAATTCACCTTAATATCTCCAGTAATGGGAACTCATTACCAGTTAAGGAGGCTTCTTCAATTTACAGGCAGTTAATGTGTTCTTGGGGCTAATTTGGAAAATTTCAGTTGCATGCATATGTATATATTTTTATATATATATATAAACACACACACACATTTCTTTGCATGTGTGTAAAGTATTACCGTATTCCTTAAAATCTCTTAATATTTCATGCTATTTCCATGTTTCCTTCCATTCATATAGCTTGACCTGTTTTATTGGAATAGTAGAGCAGAATGCAAATAACATATGTTTGACAGGAAGTTCCATGGCTTTGTTTTCAGGAGTGAGATGTATAGACCCCAGGTAATAGCAATAGCTTTGGAAATGTACATGAGAAGTAAGAATGATACTTCGGCTCCCTGGAGACCACATTATTGTTCCCTGCACTTAGGAAGGAGGGAGTTAGAGAGAATGTGAAGAGAACTCAGTCAGATTCTGGTGTGAGTCTCTGAGAAATGCAGGTACACCCAAGTCCAAGTTTTTGTTAAGAAGGAGGGCTAATGATGTAAACTCCAGATAATTTTAAGTGATCAAAATACAGAGAAGATAAGTGATGCTCCATCCCTACTCCCTTTCCCAGCTAATGCTGAAATTTACACAACCGAGATCCCCTTTAGCTCTGTCTTCCAAAAAAGAGAACAGTTTGGAGATGTATAAAGAATGGATTTGGAGAGATAAGGAGAAAATGTCTGACACAAAAATTTAGTAGGATTTATGGACAGGGCTGAGGGCTCACTTGGGGTTTGTGGCTATCAATTCAAAGAATGACCTGTCAGTGAGATTGCATGTTTTTCTCTAGCCCCTACATTCAGCTGTCTTGGTATACTGCCGAATAACTGGATAATTTGGGTTTTTGACAGGTTACTACCATAGATAAAAAATAAGCAGAAG
Source organism: Daubentonia madagascariensis (assembly GCA_023783475.1). Taxonomy (NCBI): domain Eukaryota; kingdom Metazoa; phylum Chordata; class Mammalia; order Primates; family Daubentoniidae; genus Daubentonia; species Daubentonia madagascariensis. The sequence continues at coordinate 40,458,146 of JAKFHU010002080.1, read as the reverse complement.
AATAAAGAAAAAAGACTATGGAGTAGATGTTGTATGCATGGTATTTATTATAATATTGTACTAGGATTATCAACTGAGAAAGGAGAAACAATAGACATCTCCTCCTCCCAGACAACATAAGGATAATATGTTGGAATATACATTGGGGTTGGAACATTTTAAAATTAGGATACTAGAATAAGTGAGTAGAAAAGTGGAATGTTTCCTATTGTAATTTGATATTTTTTTGAAGAACTTTTTTGAAGTGACACACTTCTTGGAAATTAAAAGTCAAAGTCTGAGCATGGGAATGTGTTGTTGAGATGTTAATGCAATGAATTTCAGGATCTTTCTAGAAGATTCTTCCTTCTATAAAACTACATTAATTTTTAAAGAAAGATAGATTAGAGAAATTTCTGATGCTATCTTGTCTAGGGGATAGGTTCTGATTTTATATTTATCTTTGATCAATGCAGGGGATGGGAGAACTGACCCCTGCACAGTCAAAAATCTGTGTGTAGCTTTTGACTCCCTCAGACATCAGTACTGATAGGCTACTGTTAATCAAAAGCCTTACTGATAACATAAAAAGCCAACTAACACATATTGTATATGTTATATTTATGTACTGTATTCTCATAATAAAGTAAGCTAGAGAAAAGAAAATGTATTAAGACAACCACAAGAAAGAGAAAATATATTTACTATTCATTTAGTGGCAGTGTATCATCATAAAGGTTTTCACACTTGTTTTCATGTTGAGTAGGCTGAAGAAACGGAGGAAGAGGATGGGTTGGTCATGCTGTATCAGGGGTGGCAGAGGTGGAAAAAATCTTCATATAAGTGGACCCGTGTAGTTCAAACCCATGTTGTTCAAGGATACACACACACACAAACACACACACACACACACACACACAAACACACACACAAACACAGAAAGAGAGAGAGAGAGAATCTCCTTACAGGAGTCTTAAAATGAAAATGCTACTCAACTAATTTTCACATACCAGTGGAGCTAGTTCCTTAGCACGGAGGGAATGAAATTATCAGTACATGCATGAGTGCAGGGCTTACAGGAGGCACTCAATAATACATACTTGTTGCATGGAAAAGAGTGTTCTGATATAATTACAACAAATTCAAGAAATAATGAGAAAGCCATTATGAAAATGCTTGTTTATTAATATCTATTCTTCTTTTTGAGCCATACATGAACACAATTGAAAGCTTCTTGTGTCTTAAAGCTTAGAAATCATTATTATGCTTCTGTGATATTGATTTATTAATGTCCATTAAACACTGATTTACAAAAAATGCTCTAGAGAAAAAGACAAAAAGATACCAAATTCTTATTATGAGATGTATGTCAATTGGTAGCTTCCTAAGTTGAACTTAATATCCTTCATATGCGTAAGAGAAGAATAGCCTTAAAAATATAACTTTGTTTCTTACTGTTGAGTTACTCTTCCAGTGCTATGTTTACCTATTTTATTTTCCATATGATAGATAAATGTTGCTTTAAAAATCTTTGGACAAAATTGTGACTTAGTCAAAATGCACTAAGCCTTTCTCTTCAGTGCCTTCCTTTTAAACAGTAAATGAAATTAAGTTGATGCTAATCTTGAGAGCAAAGCAGCATGAAGCAGAAAACGTCTAAGTTCTGGAATGAGCTTTTGAAGCTTAAGTTCATCACTTAACATCTATGTGACCTTGGACAAAATATTTGATCCCTAGTTGTCTTCATTATTTTGGAATCAATATATTAATCTTTCAAAATTATTGGAAGGTATAGAAATAATGATACATATAAACTATTTTATGTGGATTTATGCATGGTATGTATTAAAAAGGTGGTACACCTTGCTGTGTTGATGAAGAAGATACATTTAAAGTTAATGATTTAAAAATCAGTGAAGACTTGTAAAATTCTGTCAGGCACCTAGAATTGAGGAAAATAACTTTTACATGTTGAGGTAAAGTATAACCACACAATCATGGCCTAAGATTATAAATGAGGAAATAATACAAGATGAATGGATGACTCCAAAACAAAAATTTAATGAAATATCTGTTTACATATTTAGCCATTTTTCAAATTGGATAGATTTGATATGATGCTCAACATCATTTGATATTAGGAAAATGCAAAGTAAAATTACAATGAGATACTACTACATGCTCACTAGAATGGCTAAAATTAAAAAGATTGACCCTACCAAGTGTTGAAAAGGATATGGTGGAACTGGAACTTTCATACTCAGCTGGTGGGACTGTAAAATGATATAACCATTTTGGAAAGACAGTTTGATGGTTATTGAGAATTTAAAGATAAACCTTACCATATGTTCCATCTATTCCTCTTCTAGGTATTTAACTAAAGGAAATATAAGTATGTGTCTATACAGAGTTGTACCTTAATGTTTGTAGAAGCTTTTATTTGTACTGGCCCAAGCCTAGAAACAATGAAGATGACTATCAACAGGTAAATGGATAGACCTACTGTGGTTCACCTATACTATGCAATACTAAGCATCAATAAGAAGGAATGAACCACTGACATATGTGACAGCACAGATGAATCTCAAAATAATTATGCTGAGTGTGGAAGCCAGATGAAAAAAAGTGTATACTATATAATTATATTTATATAAATTCTAGAAAATGCAAACATTAATCTAGAATAACAGAAAATGGATTGGTGCTTGCCTGGGGGTGATTGCCTGAGTGGAGGTTGGGGAGGGAGTCACAAAGGACTGCAAGGATTCATTTGTGGTGATAGATATAATCATTATCATGCTTATGAAGATGATTTCATGTGTCATATTATTATAAAATTTCACACTTTAAATATTTATTATTGTATGTCAATTATACCTCAATAAAGCAATAGTAAAGAAAAATATATATACATTCACACTCTAAGAACTCATTTGCAAGTAACCCCAATGAAGAAGAAAAGGTATGGACATGTGATTATTCAGGGAGTATCCAAATTAATTCATACTTACAGACAAATATAAGTAACTTCAATAAAATACATATTATAGAGAAATAGCAAAGAGTAGCATAAAAGCAAAAATATTGCTTGGTATCATAAAGCTCAGAATTAGCTGAGGGCTAAGAATATCACTAAGGTCAAGAAGAATACTTTCTTTTTTTAATAATTCTTATTTTTTCTGATCATTGAGAAAAAACTGCTCATTTTCAAAGAATAAGAAAATGCAAGCAACCATCAGTTTTCTAGGGCTATATGCACATATAGACATATTGTAGTAATCTATATTTTATTATACCATGAATATATTTTCTATAAGTAATTTCAATCTAAAAATTATTTTTAATAATTGTGTAGTGCTATGCACTATTGTTGTACCATTATTTCATTTTGCATGTTGTCTTTGCAGATATTAGGTGACCTCCCCTTGATGTAAAATATGCTTCCATGAACATTCCATACATAAATCTTATTGTGTTTAATTTGTACATACATATTTTCAATAAATAAATATGTGCTCCCTTAATAAATGCCACCATCATCTTTACCTGACTGTTCTCTACTCTTGACTCCACCCCTGCTCCGCCTCTGGCCATCATGATTCATATTACTTTGCAGCCAGAATGATCTTTTAAACACATAAATCAGATCATATCATTTGCAGGTTAAACTCCAAAGTGCTCTCAGTGTAACTAGAGTGAAATACAAACATCTTTCCATGATCTGAAATACCGTATGTGATCGAATTTCAGCTTGCTTCTCTAATCTTCTTTCTCTCCACTGTCCTCCTCTCCTCCTCCTCCTTTTTTGCCTGCAGGAAATCAGACTTTCTTTCTGTTCTTTTTACAGGAGCAGAAAGAATGCCAGTTCATTTCATTCTCAAGACTTTGTACATACTTTTACTTGTGCTTAGGAAGCTCTTCGTTCAGATCGTTTCATAGTTTACTCCTTATCATCTTTTAGTCTCAAGTCAAATATCCATCTTACTCCCTTCCCCAGGCACTGCTGCAACTCTAGCATATCACTCATTTTTATCTTTATCAAAGCACTTATCAACGTGAACTTGCCTATGTGTTTAGGCCTTAACTCACGCTCCACACCTCTCCTCCAGTATCCCCTCTCCGCCATTTACTGGCATTTAAGCTCCTAAGGTCAAGGATTTAGTCTGTTATTTTCACTCCTGTGATCCTGGCACTTAGAGAAGTGCTTAACAGACAGTAAGTTCCCAGAAAATACTGGTCATTTTTTCAACAAGCATTAACAGACCTGTAATTTTTTAAGGTTTTTATTTTTTTAGAGTATCATAGTTAACAGTTTTGTATAAGTCAGTCTAGTCAAGATATAGAAACTTCATCAGACAATTAACAGTTCTGATATAAAAAATTGTAAACTGGGTCTAAGAGAACTAGAAAGACAAAAAAGGGACACTAAGGTATCACAGAAGGAAGCAGCTGCCACCTCTATGACTCGGGAACAAAGAAACCAGGTTGGAATTATTAAACTGTTGAAGACTGGAGGAAGAATCCTGTGGATCTGAGACTTAGATCTCTGAGGAAGGGGGTGATGCTCAGCTGGTGCTACCTATGAGATGCCACAAAACAACTTCAGGAATGTGGAAAGACCGCAAACTGGAATCAGCTGCTGCTGCTAGAATCAACTCTGATGCTGCAAGAGTAAAGAAGTGTTGTCCTGGTGATTGTGCCAGGCATAGGGAGCAGACAGAAGTAGCATGTCCTTCTTCCACCTACAGCCTTCTTCTACGTACTCCTATAGGAAGAACCTAACAGGAACCAATTATCAAAGGAGAAATGTGGTTTGCAGAGTCCTAGCCCCAGCCTCACAAAGCAGAGTACTGAGTTGTCAGTTTGAAGATGAAATCAATAGCTTAATAACCAGAATATTCCCTAATCCAAATATATTTTAACGTATTTTATTTGGGAAATTCTTATAATTTTCTTAATGAATTTTAAAATTTTAACATTATTTTCAATACTTAATACGTTTTAAATTTATTTTGTTAAAAATTGTGAAGTTATGTTCTGTTTAAATATTTTTCCTACAGTTAGCCATCTGTCCTATCATGACTCATTGAATAATTCTCTCTCTCCTCACTATTTAAAATTGTGTCTCTATCACACACTAAATTATAATGAACGGAGGGAAAGAGAGAGAGAGAGAGAGAGAGTTTGGGTTAAGGTTTTTACTTCCTTGGTCTGTTTTCTGATATCCTGAAATCTTCTGTTCTTTCAGTATTTCTATGTCACTAAATGACACTATTCCAGCTAAAAACTTGGGTGTCATCTCTGACAGTACCTTTTGTGCTTTCCTCTCTTGTCTTTGTTTCTAATTTCCCTGAATCCTTAGCCCATCTTTAATTTGTTCTCTCACTGCAGCCAGGATAATGTCTACAAAACACAAACTGGTCATGTTGTTTTTTCACTTACAATGTTATAATGGCCTTCTTTTACTTTTAAGAACACATTTTAACATATTTGACCAGGATTAATATATCATCTGGCCTGTACTCACTATCATAGTTTCACATTGCAATGTACTTCCTTTTGCTTACTGTATTTTAAGTACACAAGATTTTTTCACTTACACATGCTATTTTCCACCACAACCAGAGTCTTTACCAATGTGTTGCCTCTGCCTGAAAAGCTCTACCCACTCCCACCCTCTACTGCTAGGAACCTCTTCAACTTACTTTGGATCTATGTATATTGTCTCTTTCTGAGAATAATTTCCATGGTCTTCCCGACTTGATTACACTCTTCTTGTATATAATAACTTTTACAGTGCCACATTACTAATCTGTCTTTGCAACTCAACACTAAGTTCTGTGCATGCAATGTCTTGGCTCACACATTTTATCAATGGGGTACCTGCCATATACTGATAACTCAATAAATATGTGCTTAATGAATTAACAGACAGATACCATCTATTATTATGTGTATATATGTGTGTATATATATATATATAGAGAGAGAGAGAGAGAGAGAGCTCCAATTATTTGTCTGCTTTATTTTCCTTCCAAGAAACAATTATAATACACATTTTATGTTCTGCATATTTTATTTCATTTATTAGTAAAAATTTTATATTATTTGTTGCTACAGTAAGTGCAACTATTTCCATTTTATTTTCAAATGAATTGTGATTTTTTGGATTCTAACAGTATTTTAAATAAATTTCCTGGGAGAGAGAGATTTTTTAAAACTATAATCACTTCTGCAAATAACAGTGATAATTTCCCTCTTTCTTTCAAATATCTGTTTCTCTTATTAGGTTTTTCATGATTATTCTCTAGAGCTTCCAGAAAAACAAATATGTAATGATAGCAGTGATTGTGGGCATTCTTACAGTTTTAAATATATTTTTCAGTAAAATAGAGAAAGATTATGCTACACAAATAAGTAGGAGAAAGAAATGAAACTGTTAAATTTCAATTTTATACTTATTATAACAAAAATACTGCCCTGCCTCTTATGCTACCATTTTATCCCCAGACTATGTTATATATTTTTTCCTCATATTCATATATTCATAAATTTCCCTTCCTCTTTTATGGGTAATATACATAGTTTAGTTGTTCCTTACTGTGTGTTTTAGCAAGTTCCAGAATGGCACACAGGACTCTGGAATGAGACTCCTTAGATTTGAATCCTTGATCTACTTTTTATTAGCTTTATGACCTAGGCAAGTCATTTGATTTCTCTGTGACTCGTTTCCTCATCTGCAAAATAGCATAAGAATAAAATGAGTTAGTATCCAGAAAACATTTAAAAATTTTCAGACTCACAGGGCTATTATTTAGGATTCTAAAATTATACAATCAAATACAGAATTATAGAATGTTGGACATAAAATTATGATACAAGAAGTCATCATTTTTATCCTTTAAAATTAAAAATGTGTCTATTAGGTATCTAACAAACACCTTTTATTTAATTAGTACTGCCTTAATATATCTTAATGGAGTTATCAATCAAAAAGCCATATTAAAAGTATGTATTTTAGTACAACTTCTGCTTATCTTATCAAAGGACAGTTGTAGGTCAATGAACATCGCAAATGGTATGATTTACTCTTAGCAGCTCAAGGACATGAACAAGGCTTAAAATTTATCAATCAGTGAGAATTTTGAGAGCCAGTTAGAAAGATGTGTCCCTTTAATTTCCATAAAAGATTAACCACTGAAGGAAAACATGAAAAAAATCAAGATGTAATAGTTGAGAGCAGCCACCCTAGATGTACTGTCATCCTAAGAGATAATCTTGAATATGTAGAATATCTCCCAAATCCAATCAAGTTGACCAGAGTATCCTCACAGGGAAAAAAAAGTAATCATTAAACCTAGAAAATGTTATAACCTAATCATTGTGTGTCACCCCTCATGACATTTTCTGATTATATTTCATCCCCTTGCACATTTATACCAGAATGGGATGCCAAGAATGATCAACATAAGTATTCCATTTCCTTGAAAAACAATGACATAACCCTCATAGTAAAAGTAAGATATTGTCTATTGGCTTAAATCTAAGTCTCTCATGTGTTTTTCATTGGGAATTAGGCTATGAGCCTGACTGATTGAAATAAATATATATACTACTGATTTGAAAATTAAAGAAGCCAAGTCAAATTTTATAATAGCTATTTGGGATAAACCTAAGATAAATCACTAGACTGGAAAATATTAAACCAATATTAAATTTTCTGTATATTTGTTTATGAGGATATGTATTTATAACCAGTTTTACATAACCTATACACTATATCAGAATATGCCTTGCTATTGCTGATATCAATAAGCAAATTCTACCCATAAAGGAGCATCTTCCTTTCATGAAAATCTCAGAAGTAAATTTCTCAGAATTAGAGGCTTTAATAATATTGGTGTGGGTTTTAGTGAGTTATTCACAGCATGAAAGATGCTATCTAAGAAATATCTTATGAACAGAGTTTTGAAGAAGGAGTTGTACTAGAACATCTTACAAAAAATCTTATTTTGTCTTTTCCTTCTGTCCTGTAAAAAACATTTTCCTAGAAGATACAAGAACCAAGAAGGCATTATTGAGCTTTACTATAGTGTAAATTTTATTTGACAGCAGAATTTTGAAAAACTAATCCTGGTATGGAATATTTATTATTATTGATAGTTCTCTAGGTACAATAAACCTTCACCATAGATCAAGGCCAAAAATTAGTTATTTAAAAAATAACATGACTTTTAATGTGCATAAATCATATCTCCAGTTTTAATTGCACTAAAATTGTGACAGTCTTTGAAAAGTAGAAAAGACATTTTAAATGTAATTTTTGTATGAATCAAATAATGCTTGGTCAGTATCTATCATCAATGTTCAACATATTCTTAAACTGTTTCCACTGATAGCAAATAAGATAGTAAAATTGAATCTTCTGTGAGAATAATTTGTGGTCTTATAGAAATAAGCTACATAAAATTGTATTTTAAATGACAAATCATGGAAGTTATTTTTTATTTCATAAAAACATTTGCCTTCAATATATGTATACAATTTATTTTAGAAAGTTAAATATACCTTGAGTATATGTATTCTCCTGGGGCATATTAAGATGGTGTGTAATGGTAAAGAAAAAAAAGGTAAGGAACTTGTAACAAGAGATTTGGATTTGAGTCCAGAGCCCATATTTACTAATTATGGGCTCCTAAGCAACTATCTGATAACCAGTTTCTTCACCTATAAAATAGAAGTAATTATGAATATACTCAAAGGACTCTTACGGGGATTAAAGGAGAAAATATCTGAGAAGCATTTAAAAAACTATCCATTTCTGCACACATGTTTTAAAACTTTACCCTTTACTTCTATTTTATTTTCCTTTTTGTTCACTTATAAATCACGATGCTGAATTACTCAACATAATTAATGTAATATCATGCAATCTTGGGTTCACACAGAACTACATCATAATGAAATTTTATGTCACTTATAGTAAAGAAACTCTCTGGTGCCATTTTCTGGGCAGAAACAGGGGAAAAAGCTAGCCCTCGGCATGGGTCTAACAGTCCGGGTGGGTTCTCACCAAGCATATGGGCAGGCAGTGCTTCAGTGCCTGAAGTGGAGAGATCAAAAGCGCAGTGGATGGCCTTTCTCTGATGACTTCCCCAGATGCTTAAGGTTCTTGAAACAGCTGTTTCAGTGCAGGCACAGCAGGTCTCCCATTCCACCCTCTTCAGATTGTGGATGTTTTGCAATGTCCCCAAAGGATTTTTTTCTCTTACAAATTGGCCTATAGATTAGACATGACAATTAGCACCGGTCTATAGACTTAGAGAAAGAAAGAAATTAGCCTGCAACTAAAAGAAAACATGCTGTGCACTATTAAAACATATGATATAAATTAAGTCAGAGGATTACAAATGATGGAGCTAGAAGTGACCTTTGAGATTGTATAGCCCATCATCCTAATTTTACAGATGAGAAATCTGATGATGTATTTTGTTAAGCTGCTCATGTTCATCATCTTCAAAATTGCTAAACGTGGAGGGTGGGGGAGAAAGCAAAGAGAATTTTGCAGACTCATTTTGTGTATGACCATGTTTTAAATCATATTTATCTAAACATAAGACAGATTTATACAGTTATGAAAACACAGCAATCATTCAATTCTTGATAATCTAAAAGAGAATACTCTAAAATTTTTAAATATTATATTTTTTACTTTATGAATGTTTTAATTAAAATACAGTGTTTATTAATTCTTTATGTGAAGACTCCTGTTTGTGTTCTAACCAAATCTCAGTTTTAATACTAATCTACTAAATCAAAGTGAAAGACACCCTATTGAATTATATATCAATCAACTAATTCATCATTCATTTATTTGTGTAATCATCCAGTGAATATTTCCAAAATGTCTATTTCTGTTCTGGTATTGTACTAAACATTGAAGATGTAGAAACAGAAAAATGGTTCTTGAACTCTAAAGGAGAGAGTATAATACAGTTATCAAGAAAACTGACTCTGGAACTACCTTATCTAAGTTTGAATTTTTACTTCATTACCATCTAACTAAGAGACCTTCAGCAAGTTATTTAACCTCTGTGATACTTGGTTTCCTCATCTGTAAAATGCTCATAACATTATCTACTTCATAGGAATTTATGAGGATTAAATGAGTTAAACCATGCATAGTTTTAGCACATTGACTAGCAATTACTAATCATTGAATAAATGTTTCATTATATGTAACACTAAAAAAAAAAAAAAACTCCTTGTTTAGTGAGAGACAGAAAATTACACCACTATTCAAAAATGGTAAAATAAGGTCTGAGAAAGGCGAGCACCTGTTCTTATGAGACTACAAAGATTCAGCATCAAATTTATGGTTGGAGGGTAAGGTCATTGTTTCTTGAGAGGTTAATTCTTCAGTTAATTTTTATAGATTATTTTTCCTACACTTATTTGGTGGTGATTTAGGAGTAATATAATATATGGAGTGAATAATTCCAGGTACAGTAATGAATTTGGATCTTAGAATGATTGCTTTAGCAATGATATGGAAGATGGCTTGAACTTATCCTGGAGGCAGGTGTCGTGAAGGTGGAATATTGATGGGTATGACCAAAATAGAAGACTCTGAATGCTCTTTACCTGGGCCATTTCTTTGGTTATATTTGCAGTGAGAAACCATGAGAGATGAGGGAGCATCTCTCCCTGGACAAAGAGCAGGTATCCTTTCATTTACTGTAAACGTGGTGAATATTGCAAGCTCAGTGTTCCTCTGAATTAGTACAACCCATTGCATGTGCAGGCATCCATCATAGGCACTGTGTCGCCCTCATGGAACGCAAGGAACATGGGGAAGCAGTGTGAACAGTATGCTGACATTCTGGTTACTGCTTTTGCCATAAATAACAAAATCCTTTCCCTCTGACCCAGGAGTCTGATATCTTTTTCACTATCCATGATAAACTATAGATTAGCTTTTTGCCTTGTCTATACATATTCAACATCCACTGAGACAAATAGAATACATAATACACACTTTAATAATCTTGAAACAAAGGACATGCTAAAAATATATCTTATGGTTCCATTAAACAAAAGAATCTAGATAGAAGAATACTGTTTTGAGGCAAATGTATAGCATAGTTATATAGTTAAATATCACAGTCTGTCTCAGTTTATATCAATTGTTTTTCCAAAACTACAGAGCTACTCCGCAAAATTCAAACCTTCTGAAGTGAATATTGTTGTTTTATTTTACTTTTGTCTGAAAATTTAGTTTGTATTAAAGCTGGCATAAGATATAGTTAACTGCAATGAAATGATTATGAATACTCTATCTACGCAAGTTAAACTAAAATGTTTTCCTACCGTATATAAAAGCAAATGAAAGCTGTACTTATAACTGCATATTTTCTAGGAAAGTTACTTTATTTGGTAGTAAAATAAGTTGAATCTGATTATCTACTGGGGTATAATAAAATAATATCATTTTAAAGAACCCAATGCATAGTATTTTAAGACAAATTTATTCCAAAATATAACATTTCTATGATGCATGGACCCTGATAATGAATAAATTGAGTTAAATGGAAAAACCTAGCAAAAGCCCCAAATGTATTTTATACAATTTAAAACATAATTTTTAATCTTCATTTTATGATTATTTAAATCTAAAAAAAAATCCATTGAATACATAGAAAAATTCATCAGATATATAGAATTTGGCAAGGACATTTTAAATTTTGTAGTTAATTTATGATCACTTCGCTCTTTACAGAAACTGATCAATTTCAATTTTCTTAGTGTAAATTCCTTTGTATCTATCCTTGGATAGATCTTAGCAAATAAATATTAAATACGTTTTTGAAAAATTATGTTTTCTTTTGTAGAAACAAAAGAAACCAGTAACTACGCATTATATCCTGAAGCTATACAGAGGTATATTCCTTTAAAATGAAGGTACCAATCTGATTGGCACTGAATTTTTTATCCTTTGATTCTTTACCTGATGCTTTACAAGGTCTAAAAGCCACAAAGCTTTGGCTTGAATGGTGCCCAAACGTAAAGCAGAAAGCACTGAGTTTGATCTGAAACCCACAAAATCAAAAGCCTGCCTGGCCACAAATCCTACATTTTACTGTCTAACTGTGAATTGCAATGGGAACTAAAGTATTGCTTTCATTCCTTTCATCCAACGTTGTGAAGGACATTTGAGGACTTGATTTATAGCTTTGAGGAAGTGAGTTGGGTGTTAACAAGCAAAGAAGAATTTAAGCATCCAATTGCATATGTTCCTTCAAAGACCTACCTTTGGTACCTAGTGCCCTTGTTGAACTCTTTGATTAAATGGCTATACCTAGATTGTATGACCAATGGAAGAAAATTCTTCCCAGTCTAGGTTTTTTACCAATGTGACTTTAGTAGAATTGTTCTATCTTCTATCATACATATATTTCACAAATATGTTATCTAAAGAGTGGATTGAAGTTATAATTCATGTAACTCTCAAATTGTGAGTAGTCATCTAACGTGCCCATACTTGAGATGAAGAGAATATACAAATAGACATACCAAGTCTTTCCTCCAAGAGGCCAAATTGTTTTGCAAGTTTGGAATGGAAGTTAGGATTTCATTGTATAAACCAGGCAGCTCAGAAACAATCTCACAATTGAGATTAGAACCGTGAGCCTATATATAATTTGACCTACTAAACTCACATGCCAATGTGTGTTAATTGTTGAAAAACAGTTTTGTAAATATCGCTTTTGTAAATATCTCCAGAAATCTCTTGCTAGTCTCACCAAGATGTTGGAAACATTCTAATATCCATGGACACCTATTTCTATTGTCTTCATCCTTTCTTCTAACTCCAATCAATTTAGAATGACTCCTCCTCTTCTGAAGTAAAATAATAGTAGGAATAAAGCTGGCAAAAAGCAAAGGCATTGTGCTGGGGGAAGAAGTATGCAAGACAGAGGCAGAATTAAGGGGACAAACTGTAGCCTTAGAAGATCCCATCAGAAATTGGCCTAGATAACATACATGCATCTTAATGGTGCCAGGTATCTGTCAGTGCCTTAAGTTGATAGCATGGATACAATTGCTTGAGAGATATATATTCAAATTGCCAGACATTGAATTCCAGTAAATAGCGAAATGCCTGTGTTTAATTTTTTCAATAACAATTTTTCAAACTTCCCCACTGCAGGGACTATAAGAAAGTCTCTTACTTTCCTCCATTTTGCAACAAAATATTTGCATCGAGCTGCTTGCAATGTGAATTAACGCTAAGTATTCAATAGGAAAAGTGGTGTGACATTCATTTTTAAATTTCATGCTTCGTGTCACTTCACCTCTCTCCTTACTAAATTACATTTGGTCACACTTTAACCACACAAGATGATGCAGCAGGTTTATATCTGAAAGAGGGGCAAGTAGGTGGAAATGTGCAGAAGTGTAGTGCAAAAAGATTAAAATTTTGTTTATAACTCTCCAGTAAAAAAATACAAAGCTATGGTCCATAAGCCAAAATATTTTTAAGAATAATGGGGCTTATCCTTAAGAATAGTATCCTTAAAATAGGAACCTAAATTCTTGCAATCCTGTATGTATTTATATTTACACTGAGGATTAATTCATTCCTTTCAATTCATTCACATGTAGTCATTAAAATATTTTATATGTCACTCTTGCTGTACATTAAATTAGACTTATTGTATTATCATTAATTTGCATCATTAATTTGTAAATGTAAAAAATACTTAATGTTATGTTCTGTAAGATCTTAAGGAGATAAGAGATGAGTGGAAATTAAAATGGATTAGTAGCCTGTATTGAATCCTTAAATAGCATTGATTCAATAAATAATTACTCAGTGCTTGCTATGTGCAAGACACTCTTTTTAACACTCTGCAATGTAAATATTGTAATTCTCATTTTACATATAAGAAAACTATCAGAGAGAAGCCTTTGTTTTCAGGTCACATTACTATAGGTAGAAATCTGGGATTTTTTTCTCAAACATATCTGGCTTAAGCGATCATGCCTCTTACTATATATCCCACATCTTCCTTGCCATAACTGGTTCTTTCCTTTTAAGAAACTTAAAGCTTAGTCAGAGACATAAAGAGATGAGTATAATAAGATTAGAATGAAATAACTAAACATGGTACAATATACTTCTGTGCTAGCAAGAAAACAACTTAAAATATTAATAAGGTCAGATAAGGTTTGCTGGAGGAGAAGGTACTTATCTAATCAAAGTCATTTAAAAAACAATACATGTACAATTAAATACGGTATATGTACAATTATAATTTTTTGTATAAGTGGACACATAAATAACGACTGACAATATGAAAAGACTGTTTACTGTAGTCATTAGGAGCATAGTCTATAGGCAACATCTACTTTGTCTCAAAATCCAATTTCTACTACTTCCCTACTGTACAGTATTACAAAGCCAGTTTCCTCATCTATAAAATAAGCTTTATAGTACCTACTTTATAGTATTTTTATGAGGCTTACATGTGATAATTTATGTAAAGTGTGCACAGTGCCTATAAAATGGTAAAGAATCCCATAAATTGTTACACACTTATTTGTGGTGTATATATGGTGTGGAATGGAGAGATGAAAACAATATTCTGGCTGAGGGAATGATGTTGCAAGTACTTGGTGTCACAAATGAAACAGTTTGCTTGGGGATTATTGGTATGACCAGAATGCTAAGTGCAGAGTCATGGGAAGGAACAGAGGATGATACTGAAACTTATTTTGACTTTTATGGGGGATACATATCTTCCTTCTATGAATAGCTTTATTATATCTTTGCTATTATAAAATTTTAGTATACATTTAATACCATACCTTAAAAAAGGCACTGATTGCCCTGACCTAGGTGCAGATTTGGTATTTGAAGCCAGGAGTTAAAGTTTGTAGAACTGGCCATGAAGGAGGCCTGGGCCAGAGATCCAGGTGACATCAAATTAAATCTCCTGTGGGTAACAGTCATGGTTTACTTGTAAGGCTTCAAGAAAAAGATAAAAATAAAACTCTCAAGAATAAGTGAGAGGGCAGAGTAGACACCCAATCTGGACATAAAAGGTATTCATTAAGTTTACTTGTTTTCAAAGCAACAGAAATCAGCTCTCAGTAATACAAAACAAAAGGGAATCAATGGAAAGGATTTAGCGGGACTCACAAAAATAAGCACAAAGTATAGAAAAGCAGTTTGGTAAAGATCAGTAATTATAGCCACCACGGATCTAAGTTAGAACAAAACAAAACAAAACAAAACTGATTTCCATTTTCATCACAGCACAATTTCTTTAGCAGGTGAGTTCCAAACATTTTCTGGCTTAGCTTTCTCTGCTCAAGATCCAGATTCTAGGGAGAAAGAGCAATCACTCAGCCTAGATGAGGTCCCTTCCAGCCTCATGCTCAAGCACAGCACCTTAATTAATATTCCAACATGAATATGATAAAAGGCCGGCTGGTGATTCCCCAATAGGAAACTGGGCTTTATTGTCAAAGGAAAAAAATAGATGCTAAGTATCCAAAAAAAAATCATTGTTTTTTTTTTTAAATTCACATTTTGAGAATTTGTAATCAGGTGGATAGAAAGTCAAAGGGAAAGAAGATTAGGGAGAGTTCTGTGACTGAGGTGAGCCACTGTAGGCAGCTTGCTTCTAAAATGTGAAGATTTTTTTTTTCCTCAAGGGAGGAGAAGTGGAGTGGAAAGCATGTTTGTGTTCCTGACTTGGTGAGTTCAAAAATGAGCAGAAGTTTCACAATTATCTTTGCATCCAAGAACTTAGACCTGTATCTGGAATATAGGAGGTAGTTAAATCTTAGATGAAGGAATGAATTAGTATATGAATAACTTTTGCATTTTTTCTGTATTGTATATCAAATCCTTAGGATAGATTCCAAAAAATAACAGTTTGTAAACACTTTGAAACTTTGGACAAAATCAAAAACTATTTCAAAATGAAAAGTTTATTTTAAAAAATACCTCTGTACACATTTTAAATCTATTTCTGAATTTTTTAAAGTCAATTTACTTTGTTATCAGGAGTGTGGGCTAACTCATACCTCAAAACAAAGACAAACTCATTAGCAGGTATTCTAAGCAAACAAAAACACTGTCCCTGTATAATGCAACATAAGGTAGATTTTCTCCCCATAGTGAAAAAGTTTATGTGTGTGTATGTGTGTTATAAACCAAAATAGGGACCACACTTTTTGAGCCCATAGTGGAATAGAAACACCAGTAACTGCTCTTTAACAGTTGAGTGGATAAAATGGACATACTTTCACTTTGAGGATATGGTAAGTTCTCTGTAGATCTAGCCAACGAACTGAAAGGGTGGAAATTCGTATGTGGGTAGAGAAAGAATTCTCACATGGAGTTTAGGATAGAAAGACGTATAGTTTATTTCTCAAAGAAAGAAAGAGAGAGAGAAAGAGAGGAAAGGGAGGGAGAGGCCACGACACACTAACGAAGCAGTGGAAGTGCCAGGCAGCTGAGAAAAAGCCACTTGGAGGTTTAAAGGGTAAAAATGGCTTTTTTCCCCTCTGCTTCAGCAGACTGATAGAAGCGGCAGCGAAGCTGTTACAGGTGTTCTTTATTTTTTTCTCTGTGAGGCCGGGTTATCTGAGTCCTTGGACTCTGGTTTTTTGGCAGGAACTTAGGCAGGGAGGTGCAGTGGGGAGCTCGCACCCCTGCTGTCCACTTAGGGCTCTTCAAGGCTATAAAAATGAAACTCTTGGAGATAACGAATTAGGCCACAGGAGTTTTAATTAAAACAAAGGGCAGTTGTACTGTGAGTTTTCTCTTCAAGGGGGCAACTATGTGCTGTGAGTTTATTTCTCTTACTTTCTGTTTGATAGTTTATTTTCTTCTGTTAGGTAGGTTATTAGCAAGGCCGCCTTTCACAAACCTATACAGAAAGTTTGGGTAAAATTTATTTTTTGATATATAATAATTTATTATCAAACATCTTTGGAAGAAAATAACTTCATGAAGATTTATGGGAACTAAATCATCTTTTAAATGCCAGCTGCAGTACTTACGTATAAAGACTAAAACCATTATTGCATTTATTTCCATCCTTACTGAAACCCTTTGAAATAGATATTGTTATCTTTATTGTACAGATTTTTAAAAACTGCTTAAGTGAAGCTAAACAGTACTCACAAGCACGCATTTTGTGGGGATAGAACTGAGCTTTCACTGTACATCCTGTGGCTTTTTCCATATAGCAATATAAAATGCAACATTAATCTATATACTTTCTAGAACACTCCTTATTACACAGATCTCATAAAAAGAATCACCCTTATTTTGGCCTATCATCCCAAAATAGTAAAAAGGTGAAAATAAAAGTCACTATAGGCAATCTAAAACTGATATATTCTTGTTCGTCATTGGAGGCCTTAGTTAAGAGGACCTGTAGAAAGTCAGAGAAAGTCTTCAGATATTGCCCGATTCAGCTCAAATGATGAATGTGATGTGTTGAGAGCAGAGGCAAAACTGGCAAATTTTATTAGGCAACACTCTAACATATTGATAATAGTCTGTGCCATCTATTTGATGTAATCCATTGCCTAAGAGTTCTGTGGATTGGTTAAATTATTATTTAAAAAACACTCCAGAAAAACAAAATGATGTCCTCATGAATGAAATCCTATAGGAAATATAACTCAAATGAATGAATCCTAAAGGCATTTAATTCCTCAGGTATTTTCTCTCTCATATAACTCCTAATAGACAGTTTTAACAAATAAATCTAAAATTATGCTTTATTTAGTTAACTTGAGAAAGTACTACAAAAATGTCTTCTAAAAAAAAAAGACAAAAAGTGTTATCTTCTTAGAAGCATGCTAGGGAAGAGGCAGCTGTGGTCTGGCAAAAAAATAAATAAATAAATAAATAAAACAATATGCTAAAATTTACAGGGCTTAGGTTTGAATTCCACTCTTCCACTTAGCTGATTTCCATGAAAAAATTATTTTCTTCAAGAACTTCATTCCCTCTATGAAAAATGGAGATAGTAATGTATTCTTTAAATAAAGGTTCTTAACCAGTGGGATATTTATACATATGAGCATATTTTTTGGGGGGTTGTACATTCTCTAAATTTTTACACATCTTTCTTAAAGATGTCAAGACGTCTATAAGAATTTAAGGATTACCAAATTAGAGTATTTCAAAAAAATTATAAGAAATAGACTCTAATGAAATGATTGAATTATAGTTCAATAAATAATTGATTTTTAAATATGAATCTGAATTCAGGGCATAAGGATATTACTCTTGAAGGACTGTGCATATTCAATGATCAAATGTGCCAAAGCCTATATAGTATGCGTGCATTTCTCAACCTCATTTGCTTACTATATTTGTGTCTCGAGTATGCCTTCTTGTTATGTAACTCCTTAAAGATAAAGAGATGTTATTTATCTGTATACTCTGACACAGAGTTGGTTGTTGATAACTGCTTATAAGAATAAACAGAAAAGAGCCAATTGCTACATGTTATGATGCAAATAAGACATCATTTCCTAAAATTATGTTTTGCAAAACAACAGGGTAGCTCTGTATGAAAAGAAATTTTTATGAACAAATAAACATGAAAATTGGGTTAAACATGATAAGACTGTATCTTAAATGCAGGATCACTGAACACGTCAGTAAGTTAAAATGTCATGTGACTATCAAAACAACAGTGAAAGGCCTTTTCCTCATTGTTGACATATGGATTTTGTGTTTTTTGTCATTTTGCGAGAGGAACCTATTATTATTTATCACAACTAGAATACATGCAGCATAATTTGCACACTATCTAAAGAAGTTAATAGTCTTGTCCTTAAAAACCTAGTCATTAAAAATTCCCCATAACTAGTGCATGCTCTATGGGTAGGTTTTTAGAGAAAATTATAAATGTTTTTTAAAACTTATTTTTCAAATAAATATATTTTGGTGCCCAGAATGTGACAGATACAGTTCTAGGTATTGGGCATACACATATCAATAAATCACACTTGTGCTATTAAACCTTGCCAACTAAAATGTACTACAGATAGAGAAAAAAATTAAGCAGTGATAAGTGCAGGAGAAGGAACAGACCCAAGACACTACCCAAGGGAGTAATGAATTCAGTCAGAGGAGAGGAGCTTGAGGAGGATTTCTGCAGTCAATGGAATCCTACTTGGCCAAACAGTGAACCCTACTATGCCATGAAAATTGCAAGGGCTTAACTTTGTTATGTGGTTGACATTGTTATTGATTATTAGGCATTTTGGTTTTGTGATTCTCTGTGATAATGATCGGAAAGAGTTGCCTAGATTGCTTTGATTCACAGGTAATTAAATGACTCTGTACCTCACTTTGTGCTATGAAAGAAGATTACACAATTTATCTTGTCTAATAAGGCAGAAAAATAATGTGCTATTACAGAGTTTCATTTTTTATCACATGGATTAGTGCTGGAAATGGGCTTGAAAGAAAAATATTTAAAGGCACAATATCCACTTTTAAAGCAGTTTTGTCATATGTCAACTCATCATGCATTCTCCCACATTACACTGTGGACAACAATTATGTGATTGGCCATGGATACATATATTGTTTATAGTAAATGAAATGGTTAGCTTGAGATACTATTTTTTTCTTGAGAGATAAAGTAGCTAAAGTCTTTAGTCTTATCAACAATCACTATTCTCTACCTTATTAATATTTTTGCTTCAACACTGAGAAAGTGAAAGTGCAACAATTTTTTGCATCAAACTAGTTGAAAGCCCTATTGCTTTAAAAAAGTTAACTATTCCATAGTCGTACTTCAAAAAATGTGCTTTGTAATATTGCTCATTATATTTTAGTAAAAAATACGTTTTCAGATGGATGCAGATTCTGATGCCCAGGTTCTAATGTTTAAAAAGTGTATATCCTAAATATGGAAGCTTTTTGAATATTAGCAAGTAGCATAAACTTGCTAATGGAAGAATTTTCCTACAGTTGTATTATTGATTTCCAATCTAAGATGACATGATGCTGCATAGACATAGTTGTTTACAAAATAAGCTACAAAATTCTGACACCAGGCCAGCATTTAGGCAAGCTGTTTAAGTGAGCATGGGTGTCCACCTCTATATAGAGGTGGGTGAGTAAAATTTTACATGTCTAAAGAGGACAACTGTTGTATTAACAAACACATATTAATCAGAGCTGGATACACTGGTTAGAGATTCAGCAGCCATCTAGGACTACAGGATGATCTTAGTAATGGAAGCTTCCTGTGGAAAGCAAGATAGGGAGCCTGGTCCCTTACACTAGGAAGCATGTGATATGGCTTGTAGACTAAATTTTTCCAGTTAGAGGAATGTTTTAATCTTGGTGGGCTTTTTGTTGTTGTTGCTGTTGCTATCCTCAGCCAAATCTGAATTCCAATAATTCAACTTGCAATCAGGAAATGCTTACAATAAAGGGCATATGGAAAAACAAAGGATATAGGTAGCATAATGCTAGTTATGAAGAAAGTGTATAATAATAAGAAGAAAGAGAATCATGAGGAAAAAGAGACGTAAGGAGACTAGAGGAAGACTTGAAATAAACATATTAAATGTGTTCATCTTTATGTTTATCTTGGATAGAGATTATAAGCAATTGAATTATTGTCTTTGTGTATTCTACATTTTCTCTATGAAATACAGTTTCAATACCTTCATAGTCAGAAAATTACTGTTACTAAAAGTTTAAAAAATTGACTATGGCCAGAAAAAGTGAGGAAAATTAGTTTGTATTTTACCAGCCACGTTCCTGTAAGGCACATTGGCTTCCTTGTTTTCTGTGAAACTGTGTTGGTGATGAAACACAATCTATTCTTCAGTGATTATAAAAAGGATAGTTCAAAAGGTGAACTAAGGGTTACTATAAACATTGAGAAGACAGTCAGGGAAATCTACACTTTCATCACATACAGTTGACACCATCTACATATTAAAGTTGCTTAAAGGAAGTGAGTAATAGATTTAGTAATTCAAAGAGTTATGCCAACTTTAGCAGAGAAAATTGAAGTGCAGAAAGCAAAATAAACTATCAAGTGAAAACACGTGCCTACAGTGGAAGCAAAATCTATAATGCCATAGTATGAATGTCACAAAAGTATACAAAAAGTTTGCCTAGATACAAACCTGGGCAACTGAAGGGACATTTCAGTAAAGAAGGTACCGGATGCCAGTGTTCCTCTGTTTATGGGTTGAATTGTCTCGTCCAAAAATTCTTATGTTGAAGTCCTAATCCCCAGTACCCCAGAATGTGACCTTATTTGGGAATAGGCTTGTTGAAAATGTAATTACTTAAGATAAGGTCATACTGGAGTAGAGTGGTCTCCAACTCAGTATGACTGGTATCATTACAAAGAAGTGGACATACAGGGACAGACACACACAAGAAGAAGATGTGAAGATGTTATGTGAAGACGAAGGCAGAGATCAGGGTGATGCTTCTATATGCTAAGAAATGCCAAAGATTGCAAGTAAACCACCAGAAACTAAGGGAGAGCAACAGAATAGATTCTTCCTGACAGCCCACTGAAGGAACCGACCCTCCAGACAATTGGTTTTCAGGCTTTTAGCCTCCAGAACTGTGAGGCAATAAATTTCTTTTGTTTAAGTCACTCCACTTCTGTTATAGCAGTCCTAGGAGACGAATACATTCTCTAACCTGAATTTATATGTCCCACACTACACATATTCTTGTTCATGCTTTGTTCTCTCCTTCTCTCCATCTCACACACACCTACTCTGACACATGCACAGCTCCCACTGTTTCATGCCATAACACAATCAGTGAATGAGCCCTGTCAGTCGTAATCACAAAAATCTATTACTTTATTTTAGGCCACTGCAAATTCCCTCTCAAAAATTGATCTCCAATTTCTAGTAGTGCATCAACCAATTCTTCTCAGTTCTGTAATAATTTTTCAGAAAGAAATTTGATATAAATTTGTATTAATATGATGAGGCTGCCATAACAGAATACCACAGACTAGGCAGCTTAAACAACAGAAATTAAGTTTCTCACATTTCTGGAAACTGGAAGTGCAAGATCAAGATGCTGGCAAGGTCAATTTCTGATGAGGCCTCTCTTCCTGGATTGCAGACATCCACCTTCTTTCTGTATCTTGAATGGCTTTTCCTCTGGGTATGCATGGAGAGAGCAAGCTCTCTGGTATCTCTTACTCTTCTTATACGAACTCCAATCCTATTGGGTTAGGGCCTTACCCTTATTACCTCATTTAACTTTAATTACTTTCTTAAAGTCCCTATCTCCAAATATGGTCATTACTGGGGGTTAGGACTTCAACATATGATTATGGGGAACTTAAAATGTTATACATCAATACATGAGTGCTCAACAGAGTGGTGATTGGGCACTTTTTTGGGGGCCAAGTTAATCTCACTAAAGGAAAAAAAGTCATTATTTATGACAGAGGATTAAAATAGGCTATTGATATGGCATAGTGGTACTAAGTTTTCCTAAGTGAAAGTCTAACATATACTTCAAAATCTTTATATATGATGCAAAAAAATTTAGAGTATATGGAGGAGTGTTTCTTAAATGATTTGGTATTGGTAAGATTTGAACATAATTTGCATGATGGTAAAGATAAACTAACATACATGTAAAAGCATTTTGAAAACCAAAAAGCACTTTGTAAACCTTATTTACTGACACAATGCTCTACTATACTATGTTATACTAATTAATAACTTTGTCTGGGGGACCTACAGAAGTTTCAATGAATATGACTTCTGAAATGAGAGAATGAATATAAATCTAGGGGCACTCTAAGTGCCCTCTACGTACCACAACAAAAACTTTAAAGTTTTCTCCAAATAAAATTTAGGGAAAAAAGCATTTGACTAGAATTCAGCAAACATCTACTATAATCTTTATTATTACTAGCTACCGGCTCACCCAACTTTTCTGAACTTCAGTTTCTTTATGTGCACAATGGGGAAAACATGGGCTATACCCATTTTATAGATCATTATGGAAAGTGAATGCAACAATGTGAGTAGAAAGCATGATGGATGAAGCCGTAACGCAAATATAGGAAACTTTATTAACGCTATTGGGGTCGGGAGCATCTTATAGATAGGTCCTCTAGGACAAATAAAATGCTATGGGAGCGGACAATGGAAATTTAACTAACCATTTAGAGGAGTGAAAATGTATGGTTTCCTTTTTTGTGGAAAAGAAATATGACAATATTAGCAATGTTTAAAATAAAAAATAAGCATGTGAAAACAGCTTTAAATATTCTACAGTGTATAAAATAAGTCCACATATGTTTTATTTTCTCATGATTGTGTTAAAGTGTGTGTATAACCACAAAATATTATATACATATATATATTCTACATGTATGCATTTTTTAAAACTCATCATAATTCCACCATGAGGTGGGCATATATTTTAAGTACATTTCATAAGTAGCTAAAGTAAAGCTCAAAGGTTCTGAGATACAATTTTAAGACTCATGAGGAAGAGACGCATGGATAGTACTAAATCTTGACCTTTTGTTTTTGTGATCTATGTTTTTTCTTGTAGAACCCACTGCCTCTTCTATGAAAAGACAATAATTACTGCATACTGAGATCTGATGACTCAATGGACATGGTGCTCAAGAGCACTAAGAATAGTCTGACTAAGGACTACATGTCTCTAGATTTGTCCCAGAGGGCACACTTTTCATCTTTGGGTATAAGGTATCCTGGATGTTGATATGAAAAAATTTATGGTTTTGGTGAAATGAGTTGTCTATGTCTTGCTGTCTTTATACTTTCTTGAGTGAAATTAGAGCAAAAATTCTGGAAATCGTGTAGTTTTCAGTATAATATGTCAGACATTTAATGCTACCATTTAGATAAAGAAGAGAAGTGGGGGTGGGGGCAGGCAGGGGAAGTACCTTATAATCCAAGGCCCCAAAGCACGATCCAAGTTATTCTTTACTTCAAAAAGTATATTAATATCAATATTTTGTGCCTTAAAAGCAAAAAACTATCTATAACACTTTATTTTTAAATGTTACTATCTTTTAGTTTTGATTGAAGAATCAGTCAGCTGGCACATTCTCTCCAAGGACTACTGATTGAGGCCCAGGTGGAATTAAAGTAAAGTCCTGTATTTGGAAGAGAAATTGTTTGGTTGAATTCACCTTAGAACCCTAGAGTAGTATTTCCTTGAATCTTGCCAACCACCTGCTTGCTTACCCCAAGCCTTTTGAATCAGCTTCTCTGGGGTGAGAGCAACTGCATTTAAAGCTCTCCTAGGTATTCGTGATTCACACTATTGCTTGAGAAACACTGTCCAAGTGACAAACTGCATCATGAAAAGAGCAACCCATTTTGCCCCTTTCCAGATGATTTCCATTGGGATTATTTCAACAAGACATTAAGACTTCTTCCAATTTCTCTCACACTATACTGATCAATACTTCCCAGTCTAAGGTCTTCCTTATATTTGCTTCTAATATCCATCCACATTCTGGTGAGGTAACATCTTCCTAGTACGTATAAGCTTTTCTCTTTATCTTTACAATGCTACTTGGCAACATGTTGGAAAAAAATTATCCCTTGAATGAATTTCTTACTTATATGCAATCTAATATAGGACTACCATCTATAAAAAATTATTCTTTCTCCTTTGTGAATAACATATTTTTCTCTTAAAAATGAGATTACAATGGGAAAGTTGTATGCTCACTCATGATTAAGGGTGTCTGCAAAGTGTTGTACTCTTGTTTAGATAATAATAGATTTATGTGTATATACACATATATTTTTATTCATTTCAGATTCAATTATCTTGCAGTATTATATATTGCAGCAGAGGCTTTTACCTTAAATTAAAACTCATAAATCTCGACCATGTTGCATTCTAATTTTATTTATCCTTTTTGGTATAAAATATTGAATTTCCATAGTGTGATACTCTTCAAGAGAAGAACCCCTTTACTTTCATTTGGAATTGTTAAGGCTTTGAAATGTATGTTCTCATTTGACCCATCCCCAAGAGACCAAAAAGAGCGAAAAGATCCATGAGGGTTACTGGTTAGAGTCTACACTGCTATCTACAGATATCAGCCACTCTCTTCACTCTCAGAACCAAGTGATAAAAGAGAAGAATATGAAAAAGCCTCCACTCAGTCATATCTGGTGTCACTCCTAGACTGGATATTTCTAGAGAATCCCTCTTTTTTGCTCTTGCCAAACTGGAAAGGTTATATTGTAGAATCACCTTCTACCTGGAGAATCTATAAGCAGTACACTGAAGACTTCAAAGGGATGTGAGTAGAAAATTTATAGAACTATCTACACTGGTTCATTTGAAAATCTAACCTTAGGTATTCCTTCCAAAGTTTTACTTTTGTGCTTCAAAGCCATATCTCCAAGCATGCACACCGTGATAATGGCTAAAGCCTTCCTAATTTTACATTCCCACTTTCCATGTATCTGCTAGACTCTCACTTTCCCATCCATTCCTGATGCAGAACACCACATCTCTCTCCAAGATTCTACCTCCTCACTTGAATAACATCACCTGTCCTTTATTTAATAAGGTCTTTTGATTTGAAGATTTCATCAGTGCTTAGCAAATGGATTTTTTAATGCCTCCTTAGAGGACAACTTGTGATGAATGGACACTTCCAATTAGTTTTATATTGCAATATCTTTCTGTACTAAATATGTAAAGCCATGATTTCTAAACTGTGGGCACCACAGTTAGTGCAGGAGTCTCCAAATTCCATATACATACCAAAACATTTATACTATGTATGTAAAATGATTTTCCAAATGTGTGTTAATAAAATGCATGTTATTAAAAAACAATATCAGCAGCTTTTAAGGGTCTATTTATTTAAATAAATAAAATACAGTTATCACGTAGTGATTATCTGTAACATTTTCACTTTAAATTTTTTGGCAAATATTTATCTAAAGAAGGTATATTTGAAATTCCAAACAGGTACTTCTTTCTCAAATAGAGCTAACATACTTCTACTCCCCACCACCCTCATCCCAGCTTTATGTAGTTCATTTGGGGTTGAAACTGGAATGAAATCTTTTATTCAAAAAGCATCAGAGATCAATAATAATATTAAAAGACTTCAGTGGTTGCTGCCCCACTGTATTTACAAATTATGCCATTATCGAGCAAGTCAAGATTGAATATTGTCATATTCTCTTTTCTAGCTACAACAGGTGAACTGCACGAGTCTTCTATTATTGATTCCTACTTTGACTCAAAAACCATAAAATGCCTGAGGATACAGGAAATCTATCCTATCAAGAGAACACCTCAATTATTATTGGAATAACATGGCAGACACCATTTTTGTCTGTTTGGGCTCTTAAATATCAAAATTGTCATAGAAAACTGAAGTTAACTGGTTTAACAGTTTAGGCAAAAGCTAGTTAGTAAGGTTTTACTCCCAAATTCTGCATTGTACTAAGGAACAGATATGTTAACTAGCAACAAAAAGGACTTCCCATTTGTGTGCCTACTTAATCATAGTTATTGAAGCTTAAAATATCCTTTTATGAGGACTGAAAAGAAAAACATGAGGTGTTTGTACCTTAGCATCAGTGATATCCTTGGGTTTATTAGTTACCACTGATCATTTTGGGGCCAAACAGAGGGAGTCATAAATGGTTCCCAAATTTTCATATCAAACCCATCCAGTACTAATAGAATTAATGCCATTTGCAAAGTTTCACCACCCTTAAAGACAAAATTTATATAGAGAAATAGAAATATAAAAATATAGATATTTTCTGCTGTTTTTGTAACTTCTGTTTCTCCCTCCATATGTTGTAATATAAAGAACAAAAAAGAATGTTAAAATTTTAGTAGAAGAAATTCATCCATTAGTGGCCTTATAGCAGATTTTGTTCCAGAAATATTCCTTTAATTCAGCACAGACTTCTTTTTAGATAAAGTGTACAGAGAAATAGAGTAATTTCTTATGCTCATATACGAATAACTGGATCATTCTTGCCAAACTCTTATTTGCTATCATGAATAAAACCACTTAACACATTGTAAATGGAATAATTACAGCCTCTGGTATGTCATGATATGTAGCAATTAAAGTACTTTCTGAGATTTGGTTACTCCTATCCTTGAAATTATGCTGCCTTTTTTAACCAAGAATGAAGTATCATATTTTTGTCATAGCAAAACTGTGATGAACACTGTTAAGTGTTTGTAATTATTATGTTTTTAATCCTTATAGCTAAGGAGCTAACTGCATGCAACAGACAATATCAACTGAGCTAAAGATAACTTTTCTCATTTCTACTTTCAATATTCTCACATGATTTCTATAGTAGATAGAACCCATTTGCCACTTGGAAAACAAAGGAAGAAAGTTAAGATGATTAGGGCTATGTCAGCAAGCAATTAAATGAATTTGGTTAATTTTTCCAACAATTAATTGATTCCGTGAAAACAATCCACAAGCTAATTGCTTTACTAAACTAATAAATCACCTGAATCAATCAATCCTGTAGCCCTAAATCTGTTTTAATCTCAGGAAAGAAGGACTAAGCCAGGAAACACACAGTTAAGTCTTAATTAGTATTTCTCAGTTGCACTCCCAAAGTAATGTTTTGCAAATAGAGCTCATTTTTTCTGAAATACCTTACACATAATTATACACAATTTAAAAGAATTCCAAAATAATTTAAATTGTTTGCCATGTATTTTAAACATTAATAGTGGAAAAAGCATAAACTTTGTAACTGGTGATCTAAAATAGTGACTTTTGGGGGGTGTATTATGTCAATATATCTGTTATGCTTCCTTGAGAACATTTTTCCTAAAACTATATTTGACTTTTTCTAATAGCTATATTACATTCTATGAATTCAATTTATTCATTTCATTAAACATTTTATTTTTACTGTGATGTTGTCTACTAAGCTGTCTACTAACAAGGCTCCTATAAGGGTTTCCTTTTTTCAATATTATGCATTGCTGTGAACAGCTTTTTATATTTTGGGATGTTTGTTTCATTGGGATATAATTCCAAAATATTGACCTGAAGGCATTCTATATCTTTTTTCAATAAGTATTTGAAAAAATACTATATATTGTATATATTATCTGTTTGGTCCCCAGAATAACTGAGCAAATTTACAACCCACTAACTAATCTTAGCACGTGCATCCTCTACATAGCCTGGCAAACCAGAGTTAATTATTTTTATTAGATTAGCAGATATAAAGTCAATAATTAAAATTGTTATAACTTGTATTAAATATATAACTTTAATTAATGAAGTAGTTTCTTTCTCTAAGCATATTTCCTTAACAATTGACATTATTTCTGTAGCTTGCAATAATTTGTCTATAATAGTTTATCTTCACAAATATCTATATTTGTGTCAATTCTTGCTAATTTGCAGAGTAATTTTGTCATGTTTTCCCATTATTGTTATATTTGTTTGATTATATTTAATCCAGCCGAAGGTTTATATATTGATATATACCCCCCCATATATATATATAGTGAAAATTGATTTTCTTTATTTCTTTAATATCCTAAATTTTGCTCCTGTCTTCACTGTTGTGTTACTTCTGATTTGTCATTAGAATACAATTGACCTATTTCAAATACTATAATACCTTTCAAATTAAGATTTCTGAAAAAATGTATTATTTAGTGCCTGTTTCAGATAATTCCACCTTTTAAGTGGTAAGATGTCTTTTTTTTTGGAATCCCCATAACAAGTATTGTGGATTATACCTTCAGAATTCCCTTGATTCATTATTTTAGTATATTTCCATAAATTACATCGTTTACAACCTGGTGTCATAATTCCTTTTCAAGTACCCACTATGTGGCAGGTGATTTTATTCATTAACTCTTCAAAAGAGTATGAAGTGTACTTCAAAATTCAAGTTGCATCTCTGTCAGAGTCACCTAAAGTGTTTCAACAAGGGCTGCTGAGTCAAAAATCTGAGGACTGGGCCAGGGGAATCTACATTTTTTTAAACTAACTTTTAGTGGATTTTTTTCTGCACACCAAAGTCTGAGAATTGCTATTCTATAATACAACACAATTGTCATCAATCCCAGTATAAATAAGAGAAAATAAAGACTAAGAGAAGTTAAATGTCTTGCCTAAAGCCACATAACCTGTGAGCATGAAATCAAGATTACAGATCTGGTAGACTTTCTCCAAGGCTGATTTTCTGCCTACCCTGTACTGCCAGTTCACAACCCTTAAGGGGATGATTCAAAGAGCCTTCAGATTTTTATTCCATCTGAGCTAAAATTAACTGGTTTATATTGATTTAAATGCATATTGTAAAACTAAAACTTGGATTTGAAAGTATGGATGACATTGAAGCTAAAAAGAAGACAATTCTAGTTATAATCCTAATTATTCATAAAGCATATATCTTTGGAATTATATATATATCATCATATAATCTGTGAAACAAGCTATATGTGCCATAATTGCCATAATATTGTGCCCATTACTACGTGCTTTGATGTATACAGTATCTGGTAGTAAAATAATATGAAAGCACACACACACATACACACCTAGTTTAAGAATCACTGCTCCAATCTAATTCTTTTTTAAGTACATTTTTTTTCACATATTAGATAGGCTTATAATAATGTGTATCTCTGTGGCAATTCAGAATTATATCATGCTTAGAGAAAGGATAATTGCAGAATGTTACAGAAAGAATTATGAGTTCTAACCAAAGAGTTTCCTTGAAATAAAGAAACTTTGGTTCTAATAAATAAGTATGGGATCAGGAATTTATGACTCATGGCCTATGGCAACACAAATGAAGGAATGCCATATTTATATGAATAAATCTATAAACTAATTAAGGGTGTCCTTTATTATTAATATGTTGTGATGCAAACAACACAAAAATTCAGGGTTGCCTAATTTTGAATAAAGAATAGGAATACAAAACCATTTTGAAAAAAAATTCAGAGTCACAAAGTTTTTAAATTAAGAAGAGGGAACACAAAAATTTTGAACAAAAAATAGTTAAAATATTTTAATGATATAAGTAAGGTAAATGACAGTGGAAGAAAATAAGAAAATGATACAGGAGGAAGTAACAGAGATAGGAAGTAAAAATTAAAAGGCAGGCGGGGGAGAGAAATATATGAGGTATCATTAAAATGTTTTTGTATTGGGCAAAAGGAATTGATAATAAGAAGCCAGTGGTCCTATGTGTGAGGTAGAGGTGGGATAGAAACTGAAGCCTCGTTGAGTTTACGGGGGTCAGACCAGTCACAGAGACGGCCAGTGAGATGTCCCTAGCATGTGAACAGAAACCCACTTAGGCACTGGCAGTGGCAATTAGGTAGTGAGTGGGAAGCTGAAGGAAAAAATTAGGGAGATCAGGGAAGTTTAATTTAATTTTCCTGGCCAGAAAATGGCTTAAGTGGAGCTATTTTAAAGATTTGTGCCTCGCATCTGACTCCGAGGAGTAGAGAAGAGAAAGAAAGGAAAAGACTCACACACTATGACGGATAGGAACACGAGACAGGGCAAGTTGGAGAGAAGCATGCAGATAGAATAATAAGTTCTCGGGTACATATGAACAAACCTGCCCTTGTCATACAGAGGTGGTAGGCCTCTGAGAGTTATCGCTTGTTATTATCTTAAAAAATGGTAGCTGATTGTCTTCACAACTGTTTATTTTCTTTTTTTTTTTTAATTTATTTTTTTAATTTCAGAATATCATGGGGGTACAACACTTTGGCCACTCACATTGCCCCTGTTCTGCCCGTGTCAGAGCCACAATCGTGGTCGTCTCCCAAACTGTGCTCCCCACATCCATTCAGTGAGAGTTTTTCCCATCCCGTCCACCCCCCTCCCCCCGCCCTAGCCCTCAGATGAATGTTATTGCCCTGTGTGATGTAAGTGTTCATCAGTTAGTACCAGTTTGATGGTGAGTACCAGTGATGCTTGTTTTTCCAATTCTGTGACACTTCGCTTCGATGAATGGGTTCTAGCTCCAACCAGGATAATACCAGATGTGTTAATTCACTGTTGTTCCTTATTGCTGAGTAATACTCCATGGTATATATATACCACATTTTATTGATCCACTCGTGTATTCATGGGCACCTGGGTTGTTTCCACAACTTTGCAATTGTGAATTGTGCTGCTATGAACATTCGAGAGCAGATGTCTTTATTATAAAATGTCTTTTTTTCTTTTGGATAAATACCCAGTAGTGGGATTGCTGGGTCAAATGGTAATTCTACTTTTAATTCTTTGAGGTATCTCCATATTCTTTTCCATAGAGGTTGTACTAATTTGCAGTCCCACCAGCAGTGTATGAGTGTTCCTACCTGTCCACATCCCTGCCAACATTTGTTATTTGGGGATTTTTTGATATGAGCCAATCTCACTGGAGTTAAGTGATATCTCATTGTGGTTTTGATTTGCATTTCCCTGATGATTAGAGAAGTTGAGCACTTTTTATATGTTTGCTGGCCATCATTCTGTCTTCTTTGGAAAAGTTTTTGTTCATGTCCTTTGCCCATTTTTTAATAGGGTTGTTTGATTTTTTCTTGTTGATTTTCCTAAGTTCTGTATAGATTCTGGTTATAAGCCCTTTATCAGAGGTGTAGTATGCAAATATTTTCTCCCATTCTGTAGGTTGTCTGTTCACTCTAGTGATAGTTTCCTTGGCTGTGCAGAAGCTTTTCAATTTGATCAGGTCCCATGTATTTATTTTTGTTGCTGCTGTGATTGCTTTGGGGGTCTTCTTCATAAATTCTTTGCCTAGGCCAATGTCCATAAGAGTTTTTCCAACATTTTCTTCGAGAATTCTTATGGTTTCATGTCTTAGGTTTAGATCTGTTATCCATTGTGAATTGATTTTTGTGAGAGGTGAGAGGTGTGGGTCCACTTTCAGTCTTCTACATATGGCCATCCAATTTTCCCAGCACCATTTGTTGAATAGGGAATCTTTTCCCCAGTGTACGTTTTTCTGGAATTTGTCAAAGATCAGGTGACTGTATGAGGTTGGTTTTATATTTGGGTTCTCAGTCCTGTTCCATTGGTCTACGTGTCTGTTCTTGTGCCAGTACTATGCAGTTTTGGTTACTATAGCCTTGTAGTATAGTTTGAAGTCTGGTAGACAGATGCCTCCCAATTTGTTCTTTTTGCTTAAGATTGCTTTGGCTAGACGGGGTCTTCTCTGGTTCCACACGAAGCGTAGAATTATTTTTTCTAGATCGGCAAAAAATGATGTTGGTATTTTGATAGGGATTGCATTGATTCTGTAAATTAATTTAGGTAGCAAAGCCATTCTTACTATGTTGACTCTGCCTATCCAAGAGCATGGTAAGGTTTTCCATCTATTTACATCCTCTGCAATTTCCTTTCTCAGTGTTTCATAATTCTCTCTATATAGGTCTTTGATCTCCTTAGTTAGATATATTCCTAAATATTTAATTTTCTTTGTTGCTATTGCAAAAGGTATAGCATCTTTAATTTGTTTCTCGGCTTGATTGTTATTAGCATATATGAAGGCTATGGATTTGTGTGTATTAATTTTGTATCCTGAGACTTTGCTGAATTCATTTATCAATTCCAGTAATCTCTTGGTTGAATCCTTGGGGTTTTCTATGTATAATATCATATCATCTGCGAATAGTGAAAGTTTGACCTCTTCTGCCCCTATCTGGACGCCCCTGATTCCTCTGTCTTGTCTAATTGCTGTGGCCAGGACTTCCAGCACTATGTTGAAAAGAAGTGGAGATAGTGGACACCCTTATCTGGTGCCAGTTTTAAGGGGGAATGCCTTCAATTTTTCCCCATTCAGTATGATTGGCTGTGGGTTTATCGTATATGGCTTTAATAGTTTCTAGGAATGAGCCTCTATGCCTATATTGTTAAGAGTTCTTATCATAAAAGGGTGTTGGATTTTGTCAAAAGCCTTTTCTGCATCTATTGAAAGATCATATAATCTTTGTTCTTGCTTTTATTTATATGGTGAATTACATTTATAGATTTGCGTACGTTGAACCATCCCTGCATCTCGGGAATGAAGCCCACCTGATCATGATGGATTATTTTTTTGATGTACATTTGAATTCGGTTTGCTAGGATTTTATTGAGAATTTTTGCATCTATATTCATAAGGGATATTGGTCTGTAGTTTTCTTTTTTGTTGTGTCCTTTCCTGGCTTTGGTATCAAGGTGATATTGGCTTCGTAGAATGAGTTTGGGAGGATTCCATCCTTCTGGATATTTTCAAATAATTTCTGCAGTATAGGCACCAGTTCTTCTTTGTAGGCTTGGTAGAATTCAGGTGTGAACCCATCTGGTCCGGGACTTTTTTTTGTGGGTAGATTTTTAATTACTGCTTCAATTTCGGTGCTTGATATTGGTCTGTTTAGAAATTCAGTTTCTTCCTGGTTGAGCCTAGGGAGGTAGTGTGTTTCTAAGATTTTGTCCATTTCCTCCACGTTTTCGTGTTTGTGGGCATAGAGATTTTTGTAGTATTCAAAGATGATGTTTTGTATTTCCATGGTATCAGTTGTGACTTCTCCTTTTTCATTTCTAATTGAGCTTATTAGAGTCCTTTCCTTTCTGCTTCTGGTCAGCCTGGCAAGTGGCCTGTCTATTTTGTTTATCTTTTCAAAGAACCAGCTTTTCGTTTCATTGATCTTCTGTATTGTTCTTTTGTTCTCGATTTCATTTAATTCTGCTCTAATTTTGGTTATTTCTTTTCTTCTGCTGGTTTTAGGATTGCTTTGCTCTTCCTTTTCCATTTCCTTAAGATGATTCATTAGTTTACTGATTTGTGACTTTTCTGTCTTTTGGATGTGGGAATTTAGGGCGATAAGTTTTCCTCTCAGGACTGCTTTTGCTGTATCCCACAGATTTTGATAACTTGTGTCCCCATTATCGTTTAGTTCGAAGAATCTTTTGATTTCATTTTGAATCTCCTCTTTGACCCAAAAATCATTCATCAATAGATTGTTTAGTTTCCAAGTTTTTGGAGGAAGATGTGAGTTTCTGTTGGAATTGATATCTAATTTTATTCCGCTGTGGTCTGAAAAGATACATGGTAAGATTTCTATTTTTTTGAATTTGTTTAAATCTGTTTTGTGGCCTAGGATGTGGTCAATTTTAGAGAAAGTTCCATGAGCTGATGAGAAGAATGTATATTCACTGTTATTTGGGTGGAGTGTTCTGTAGATATCTGTTAGGCCCAAATGTTCTAGAGTCCTGTTTAGGTCTTTTATTTCTCTATTTAATTTTTGTTTGGAGGATCTGTCCAGTTCCGTCAGTGGGGTGTTGAAGTCTCCTGCAATTATGGCATTCCTGCTCATTATGTTGTCTAGATCTAGCAGCATTTGCTTTATGTACCTGGGTGCTCCTGTGTTGGGTGCATAAATGTTTAGGATTGTTAAATCCTCTTGTGAAATTTTTCCCTTCACCACTATATAGTTTCCATTTTTGTCCTTGTTTACTTTTATTGCTTTAAAGTTTATGCCATCTGAAATGAGGATGGCTACTCCAGATTTCTTTTGGTTTCCATTAGCCTGAAAAATTGTATTCCATCCTTTCACCTTGAGTCTGAATGCGGCTTTGTGTGTAAGGTGTGTTTCCTGAAGACAACAGATACTTGGTTTGTATTTTTTAATCCATTCAGCCAGCCTATGTCTCTTCAATGGGCAGTTCAAGCCATTTACATTTATTGAGAGAATTGATATTTGGGGTAAATTTCTGATTATTCTGTTGGGTGGTATCTTTTGTTTTACCTCTTGCGTCATTGTGGAATCTGGTTTCTGGGGTTTTAGCCTTTGCATAGTTTTACATAGGTGGGTGTCTGTTGCTCTGTTTAGTGTATAATGCAGGTCTAAGCATTTCTTGCAAGGCCGGTCTGGATTTCGCAGATTCTATCAGTGATTGCTTATCTGGAAAGGTCTTTATTTCTCCCTCATATAAGAAGCTTAGTTTGGCAGGATACAGAATTCTGGGTTGACCTTTGTTTTGTTTTAGGAGATTGATGATGTCTCCCCATTCCCTTCTGGCTTGTAAGGTTTCAGCTGAGAAATCTGCAGTTAATCTGATGGGTTTCCCTTTGTAGGTTACCTCCTTTTTTGTCTTACAGCTCTGAGGAGTGCCTCTTTTGTGTTTACTTTGGTCAGTCTAATAATTATGTGGCGTGGTGAATGCCTTTTCACGTTGACTCTCCCAGGAGTCCTGTGTGCTTCTTGTACTTGGATGTCGAGATTTCTGGCTAAGCCATGGAAATTTTCCTCTATTATTCCTTCAAATAAATTTTCCAGCCCATGCAAATTTTCTTCCTCTCCCTCAGGGATACCTATTATCCTTATGTTTGGCCTCTTTACATAATCCCACATTTCTTGTATGCTTTTTTCCTGCCTCTTGTTTTTGTATTCTTTCTCTTCGGCTGATTTATTTAGCGCATAGGAGCTGTCTTCTAGCTCTGAAATTCTTTCCTCTGCATGGTCCAGCCTATTCTTAAGGCTTTCCACTGTGTTTTGTAGATCCTTGAATGTTTCTTTCATTTCTAGGATTTCTATTTGATTTTTCCGTAATATTTCTATTTCTTTGGAGAATTTTTCATTCATTTCTTGCATTTTTCTTGTGGTTTCTTTGTGCTGGGATTCAATTTTCTCTTGAATTTCATTGAGCTTTCTTATAATCCATAAACGAAATTCCTCTTCTGTCATTCTACCCATTTCATTTGGGTTGGTGTCCATTGCTGAGGAACTGATAATTTCTTTTGGGGGTGACTTTTCACTCTGATTTTTCATGTTCCCTGAGTTCTTTCGCTGGTTTTTTCTCATCTGGCCTCTTGTTCGAGAGCTGGGGGTGTTAGAGCTAGTTTATGGTCCTGTCACCAGGCCCACAATTATTTTTCCTTGGCAAAGCCAAGGAGAGAAGTAGTGGCCTGTACTGCCTTAGGTGTATTTTAGCAAGTTTGTTGGATCTTGAGTTAACTCTGACCTGTGGTCTTCTCCTCTTCCCAGTGGAGTGTGGTGAGAATGACCTCCCAGCTTGGGCTCTGAGCTAATGGATTGTACTTGAGAATATGAGTCCTCCACTCCCTATTAGCTAGGTATTCTGTTATGTCCGTGGCAGACTCTGATTCCCCAGTTGGGGTATGCGAAAGCCCTGTGCTTTGGGAGGGGTCTTGTAGCTCCTAGGGGTTACTTTGACCCTGCTCTTCCTGAGGTTCTGGTAGAAACACAATTTCCTTTGGCTGCAGTGTGAGAGCTGAGTTGGGAAAATTCTACACAGCTCAGAGGTTGCTCATCTAGCCACGTGTGGCTGCCCTTCTGATGTGTGTCTCCGCGTGAAACTGGTTGATAGGGGGATCTCCAATTGTGCACCCCTTTTCCACCACTAGACCTCAAGGCGAGGCAGGTGGCCGTCTCTATCCCCAGCAGTCTCCACCGGGGGGATGTTCCCACGGGGAGGGGGGAGTAGTGGCCGCTGGAAGCACTCTTGGGTGGCGCGAAATTCCCTATTGAAGTGGGCAGGATTATGGGGAGCTGCTCTGGTTCAGCCTGTGGCTCTTGAGGTATTTGGTTGTCATGGGAACCAGCAGTTATACCAAATGAGTCACTATGGCCAGCAACCTTCAAAATGAGCGATCTCTGGGGTACAGGAGGGCTGGGACCTGAGGGGCGGGCACTAGGACCGGCACGGAGCGGAGTTGTCGGAGGCCAGAGCCGGGGTAGCAGAACCAGATGGATGAGCTGCAAACTGTTTCCAATACTCAAAGGTCCCACCGCTACAGTTCCGGGATCTCGACCCACCTGGAACCCACGGATGCAGCTGTCCCTGGCCACCACAGGCAAAGCCTGTCTTTCCCCAGCATAAGAGCCCCGGGCCGGGGCGGGGCGGAGCTAGAGACGCGGCTCACAGCTCCGCGGGCGGGTGTAAAGATGGCGGCCGCCGCCAGCCTGGCGTAGAGCCCGGCTCCGATCGCGCCAGGAGCGCAGTTTTTCTCAGCCGGTAGTTGTTAGCAACCTCTAAGGGCGCGTCCCGCTCTCCGATAAACTCCTGGGCCCAGTCCCGCTGACCTCTAGTGGCGCAGTGCCGGCCTGCGGGTTCCCGCGCACTGTCCCGGGAAGCTGAATCTCGGTCCCCGCCCAGTTCCTCCCCAGCCCTGGGCAGTCTCTGTATATTGCAGCTGCGAGTTGTGTCTGGCTCTGGCTACTTCCTCCTCTCCACAGGGCTCCCCGTCCCTAGCAACCGCTCTGTCCCAACTCTGGGCTTGTCCCTGACTGCGTGTATGGGGAGGCGCGTAACTGCTTGGGGGGCAGGTCGCGCTGCGCGGACCTGGCGAGCGCGTCCTTCCCGCGCTCTGGGCTCTATTGTGCTCCCTACGCCCTCCGATCTTTGTGAAAATTTTGTACCTGTTTTCTTGGGCTGGGTGTTCGGCGTTGTTTCTCTGTCATTCGCAATGCTGTTTTCGGAGTGAGCGGTCCGTGCTCGCAGGCAGCTGCTGGCATTCTTCACCTCCTTTCCTGGGAGCGGTACTGTGGGAGGACCCTATCACACCGCCATTTTTTGGAAGGAGCACAACTGTTTATTTTCAACCCCAAATTATAAAAGTTTTCCTTTGTCATGGAAATGCAAAAGTAATGGAGCAAGAGATAAATTATTTTACAGGTGTTTATAGTGACCTTGACTAGAGCATTATTGTCTCCCAAATTATATGAAACCAATCAGATAATATAAATCTATGAGACCGTGCCTTGCTTGTAGGAGTATACAGAATTAAATAAGTGGTTGATTAAAATCAATCATATGACCAGAGAATCTGCACATAGAACATCTAAAATTTTAAACCAATAAATAATTATTTTTACTTTGATATCTAACACTTATTTTCCTGTGATTAACAGGGAGACACAAAATATATAGAGAGAGAACTCAGGTCTGCAAATAGTCACAACTGGGTTGGAAATTTTACTCCTTATTACTCCCTTGAGCAAGTTGCTTAACCTCTTTAAACTTCTGTGTCCTCATCTGTAAAGTGAGGATATTTATAGTACAGACCTCAAGAGGTTTTAGAGAAGATTTAATAAGAATATAGTGTGCAAATAAAGTGTTCACTAAATGTTAGCTATTATTATTAAGAGGGTCAAAAGAGCCTACAAAGCTTAAGCTTGTCCTGTATCAGAATCTCTCTGGAGTAAAATTACCATCATACATTTCTCTCTGAACCTGACGACCTCTACATATTAGAATCAGCCCATCTGCAGATTGCACACAGAACTTTAAAAAGTGCCAAAAATATTTTTTATTGAGGCCTAATTTTAGAAGAAAATTGAATAAAATAATGAATTCAATATACTTTTAAGTGCAAAAATCCTTGAAGCAACCAACCTTCTATAACTGAGAGTTTTTGCTTTTTGACTAGAGGGGATTCCTGAAAACATTTTGGACAGAAATGGCAGAGTCCATCATTTCCCCTTTTCTGCATTATTTTACCTGGAATTACATGGTTATCTTCTCAAATACTTGACTTGCTGAACTGGATGTCAAAAAATGTGTTCTAAATATCATTAGCAGGGCAAGATTCCATAGCTATTGACACTGAAAACAAGAAGAACTGATTTCAAAAATAGATCAGTTAAGTCTCTTTTTTACAGCTTTATTAAAGCTTATTGAAATACAATAAACTACATTTACTTATAGTATACAATTCAATAAATTTTCATGTATGGATATATCATGAAACCATTGGTATAATCAATATAATTAACATTTTCAACACACCCCAAACTGTCTTTTTATAATATCTCTCTTCCACCTCTCTATACCAATCCCCATCCCAGGTAACGATTCATCACTTCTTGTTATTATGGAATAGTTTGCATTTTCTAAAATTTTATATAAATAGAATCATACAGTACATAAATTTCTCCTGCTTCATTCATTCAGGGCAATCCATGTTATTTTGTATATTAATATTTTGTTATTTACTGCTGAACAGTATTTCATTGTATGGATAGACCACAGTTTGTTTATACATTTACCTGATGATTGGTATTTGGGTTGTTTTCATGTTTTGGCTATTAAAATTAAAGATACTGTGGCCACTTGTGTATAAGTTTTTTGTATAGACAAGGCTTTCATCGCTTAGGTAAATATCAAAGAGTGGAACATCTGGGTCAAGTGTGAGGTTTTTGTTTAACATTTTAGAAAACTGCCAAACTGTTTTCCAAAGTGTTTGTAAAATTGGACAGTTCCAGCAACAATATATAAGAGTTCCATTTCCTCCAAATCTTCATTATCATTTCATATGATCAGACTTTTTATTTTAGACATTGTAATATGTGTGTAGTAGTATCTTGTGTTTTGTGTAATAGACTATTTTCTAGATTAGTTTTAGGATTATAGCAAAATTGAGGAGAAAATATAGGCAGTTCCCCTAATTCTCTCCCACACACATCCACAGCCTCCTCCACCATCAACATCCCACATCAGAGTGATACATTTATTACCATCAATGAACCTCCATTGATGCCTCATTATCACCCAAAGTCCATAGTTTATATTAGGTGTTATACATTCTATGGATTTTGACTAATGTATAATGACATATGTCCACTACGATGGTAACAGACAGACTAGATTCACCACCCTAAATATCCTCTATGCTCCAACTATTTATC
The DNA here is from genome assembly GCA_023783475.1 of Daubentonia madagascariensis. NCBI lineage: Eukaryota > Metazoa > Chordata > Mammalia > Primates > Daubentoniidae > Daubentonia > Daubentonia madagascariensis. The sequence continues at coordinate 40,418,419 of JAKFHU010002080.1, read as the reverse complement.
CCTCCCTCCCCTCAACCTCTGGTAATCACTGCTCTTTTTACTGTCTTCATAGTTTAGCCTCTTCCAGAATGTCATATAGTTGGAATCATACAGTATATAGCCTTTTCAGATTGGCTCCGTTCACTTAATAGTATGAATTTAGGTCTCCTCCATGTCTTTTCATGGCTTGATAGCTCATTTCTTTTTAGTACTGAATAATGCTCCACTGTTTGAATGCACCATGGTTTATTTATCCATCCACCAACTGAAGGATATCTTCTTGATTGCTTCCAAATTTTGGCAATGAAAAAAGCTGCTCATTTTGGATTTAATTTGCTTTCCTCTAAGGACTAATTATGTTGAATACTGATTATATATTTGTCATATGTATATTCTTCACTTAAGTATTTGTTAATTTTTTGCCCTTTTTGGTTAATAGCTTTATTGAGGCAAATATACTAACATAAAATTCACCTATTTTAACTGTACTGTTCAACAAAAAGGAGTTGTGTGATGATCATCAGGAAAGTGTTCTAGTACATTTCACTTGCTACCAAAGGAGATATAATTTTTCAATATCTGGCTTCTTTTACTTAGCATAATATTTTTGAGCCCAATGAATTTTTAGGCTCAAAAATATATATTCATATGTTTTATCTGTTTTTATTGCTGAAAAGTGTTCCATTAGGTACCATATTTATTTATCCATTCACCAGTTTTCTAAAATGTTAATGTCCTTTTGGATTAGTTCTAGTTTCAGCTATTTTAAATAATGCAGCTATTAAAATTCACAAATAAGTCTTTGTGTGGACATGACTTTAGTTCTCTTGGGTATATAGGTAAGAGTAGATTCCTGATTCATATAGTAAGCTTTTATTTAATCTTAACAACAACAAGGAAACTGCAGAAATGCTTTTCCAAATAGCTGCACTATTTTACATTTCCACCATTTTTGTGTAAAGGTGTCAAGTTCTCTACCTCACTGATGACACCTGGTTTAACAGTCTCTATGACTATAACCATTCTAAATGAGTATGTAGTAGTATCTCATTGTAATTTAAATTTGTATTTTCCTAATGATGAATGATGTTGAACATTCTTGCATGTTCTTTTAGCCATTTATATATATTATTTTATACAATGTCTATTCAATTTTTTTTGCTTATTTTACAAACCCACTTGGTCATGGTGTATAATTGATTATGTGTGTTTCTGGATTCAGTTTGATAATACTTCGTTAAAGATTTTTATGTATTTGTTCATTAATCTCTAGTTTTATTTGTTTGGCTTTGTTCTCAGTGTACTACTAGATTCATAGAATGCATGTAGAAGTGTCCCCTCTTTTATGTTTTTTGAAAGAGTTTACGTAGGATTGCTATTACTACTTCTTTAAATATTTGGTAGAAATCACTAGTGAAGCATTTGGGTCTGAGATTTTATTTTGGGGAAGATTTTATTTACCATTTCAATTTCTTTCCTTGTTATAGGTCTATTGATATTTTCTATTTCTTCTTGAGTCAATTGTAATGACTTCTGACTTTTCAGGAATTTGTCTATTTCATCTAAGTTTTCTAATTTGTTGACTTAAATTTGTTTATAATACTCCCTGATGTTTTTCATTTCTGTAGGAGCTGTAGTGGTTTTATTGATATTCTCTATTGATTCTCTGTTGATTCTTTCAATTACTTAAAATGTATTTAGACTTGTTTCATGTCTTGGCATGTGGTCTATCCTGAAGAAAAGTCTATCTGCTTTTAAGAGGATGTATCTCTTGCTGTTATTAGGTGAAGTGTTTTGAAATGGTTTTAAGTTAAGATGGTTGATAGTATTGTTCAAGACTTTTATATTATTACTGGTTTTCTTTCTAGTTGTTATTTAAATTATTGAGGGGTATATTGACATTTTCAGCAATTGTTGAACTGTCTATTTATTTCTTTATTCACATCTGTCAGTTTTGCTTGATATAAGTTGGAGTCTGTTAGATGCATGTATTGTATACTTATATATTCCTGATATATAGACATTTTGGTCATTTTTAAATGTCTTTCTGTTTTTCTTTTAATATATCTTGCCTAAAATCTATATTTTTATGATATTAATATAGCCACTCAGTCTCTTTTAAGGTTAATGTTTGCAGGTGTATCTTTTTCCATCCTTTTACTTTCTCCTCTGTCATTGAATTTAAAATGTGTCTCCTCTTGATAGCAAATAGTTGCCTCTTTCCTTTTTATCCATTTTGCCAATCTTTACCTTTTGATTGGAGTGTTAAATCCATTCACTTTTAATGTAATTATTTATGTGGTAGGATTTACATCTACCATTTTGCTATTTGCTTTCTATCCTTCTCACACATTTCTTATTTTTCTTTTTCTTTACTTTTTTCTGTTGTGTTAAATATTTTTAGTGTACCACTTTAATTCCTCTGTTAATTTTAACAGATTTATTAGAGCACTCTAATATCCAATATTGTGCAAACCATTTTTTTTCATATATTTTGTACTTTCTTTGATGTTGTTTCTGATAACCCCTCCTGTTAGTTTATGTTGGCTGGAAGTAAAAAAATCCCTTCATTAGACTTTATTTGTATGTTTAATATAAGAGTTACAAAAATTTTTTGTCGAAACTTTCCACAAAATTTAAAAAAAAAAATCTTTGTAGACTATAGAATTCTCACCAATGTATAGATTCTATCTTCCCTATTTATATTGTAGTAGTTGTATGTGTGATAGCTACATATTGCAAAAACTGTCACCCAATTTCATATTTTTTCTTTCAATTGTCATACATATTTAATACACGTATAATAATTATGCCTTTTGATTCCTGCCTTTGCTTTCTTCCTTCTCTCCCTCCGTCCCGTCCTTCCTTCCTTCCGTTCCTTTTTGCCTTTTAGGGGTCCAAATATCTCTCTAGTATATTTCACTTCTATCAGAACTTTCTTTAGCATTGTTTTCAGAGCCACACTGCTGGTGACAAATTCTATTAGCATGCCATTTTCTGTTTTTTAATTGGAATTTTAGACCATTTATATGTAATTATTTATATGCAGTAATGCACTGCATAATGACGTTTTGGTCAATGATGGACCTCATATACAATGGTGATCCCATAAGATTATAATGGGGCTGAAAAATTCCTGTCACCTAGTGAAGTCGCAGCCATCCTAATGTGAAAGTACAACACATTACTCACCTGTGGTGATGCTGGTGTAAACAAACCTATTGTGTTCCCAGTGGTATAAAAGTGTAGCACATACAATTCTATATAGTACACAATACTTGATAATGATAATAAATGACTCTGTTACTGGTTTATGTATTTACTATACTATACTTTTTAGCATTATTTTAGTGGGTATTCCTTTTATTTATTTTTTTAAAAATAAGTTAAATAGAAAACAACCTCAGGCTTGTCCTTTAGGAGGTATTTCAGAAGAAGGAATTGTTATCACAGGAGATGACAGCTCCCTGCATATCACTGCCTCTGAAGACCTTCCAGTGGGATAAAATACGGAGGAGGAAGACAGTGATACTGATGATCCTGATCCTGTGTAAGCCTAGGCTAATATGAGTATTTGTGTCTTAATTTTTAACAGAAAATTTTAAAAAGTAAAAAAAATTAAAATTTTTAAATAGGTAAAAGCTTATAGAATAAGGATATGAAGAAAGAAAATATTTTTGTACTGCTATACAATGTATTTGTATTTTACAACAAGTGTTATTACAAAAGAGTCAAAAAGTTAAAAAAATTAAAAATTTATAGAGTAAAAAAGTTATAGTAAGGTAACTTATTTTTGAAGAAAAATATTTTTATAAATTTAGTGTAGCATAAGTGTACAGTGTTTATGAAGTCTACAGCAATGTACAGTAATGTCCTAGGCCTTCACATTCACTAACCACTTACTCACCGACTTACCCAGAGCAACTTCCAGTCCTGCAAGCTCTAGTCATGGTAAGTTCCCTACACAGGTATACCATTTTTATCTTTTATACCATATTTTTACTGTACTTTTTCTATGTTTAGGTATGTTTAGATACACAAATACTTACAATTGTGCTACAATTGCCTACAGTTTTCAATACAGTAACATGCTGTACAGGTTTGTAGCCTAGGAGGAATAGACTATACAATATAGCCTAAATATGTATTAGGCTATATCATAGGTTTGTGTAAGTATACTCTACGACGTTCACACAATAACAAAATTGACTAATAATATATTTCTCAGAATGTACCCCCACAGTTAAGCAGTGCATAGCTGTAACTGTATTTAGGTCTTTTACTTTATTATTTGTTTTCTGTTTTTTATACTTTGTGCTCTTGTTTCCCCTTTCCTGTAATCTTTTGGAGTATGTGAATATTCTTTAGCATCCTATTTCCATTTTTAGTATATTGAATATTTTTTAGTATTCCATTTTCATTTCTTCAGTTTTCTTTTTCCACTGTATCTTTTTTTGTTTGTTTTTACTATTTATTTGTTTGTTTCTCTGTATATATAATTCTAAATAGATCTTTTTTTTCCAGAACTTTAAAATGTTGGTTCACTTCCTTCATACCTCCATGGTTTCTGGTGAAAAATCCACAATCATTTAATTCATTGTTTTTCTCTAATGATCTTTTTAATGTATTTTTTTCTAATTGTTTTTTAAGAAATTTTTCCTTTTCTTTGTTTTTTAGCAGTTTGATTATAATCTATCTAGGCAGAGAATTATTTCAATTTATTCTGTTTTAGTTCGCTAATCTTCTGGAGTATTCAAGTTTATTTCTTTCACCAGAATTGAGATTTTATTCACTATTTCTTCAAATGTGTATATTTCTTTGGCACCATACATTTTTCCCCACCTTCTGGGACTCTGACTACACAAGTTTTGGACCTTGTTTGTATTGTCTCACAGGTCCCTGGGGTTCTGTGAAATTTTTTTTCAATTTTTACTTCTCTGTTTGTATAATTCAGTTTATATTCAGCTTTATTGAGTCTTTATTCTGATCTCCATTTTGCTGTTGAGCTCATCCAATGAATTATTATTCTTGTAAATGTATTTTTAGTTCTAAAGTTTCTATTTGTTTAATCTTTATATTATTTAATTCTTTTTTGAGATTTCTATCTTTACATTTCTTCCAAGAGGGTTTACCCTTACTTCTCAGAGGATGGTTATAATAACAACATTCATATCCTTTATGATAGTTACAACATTGGTGCCAAATTTAATTGTCTTTTTTTCTTGTGAGTTGAAATTATCCTGGTTCTTTATGTCACAAATTTTGGATTATAGGCCAAACATTTTGGATATTATGTTACAAGACTCTGGGTCTTTCTTTAAATTCAAAAATGAATTGTTTTGCCATTTTGTTTTTGTTGTGATGAGAAATCTATCAGATTAGATTCAGCCTAAAAGTTCTAACCTTCCGTCTGTAGTGTGTGGTTTTAATGTCAGTTCAGTTTTCAAAATGTTGTACTATTCAGAAAAGCAGTACTATTCAAAGCTGCTTAGTTTGCCAACTAATGGTCCAAGAATGGTCCATCATTCTTACATGGGGATCTGCCCCATAGCTCATTTCTCAAAGCTTTTCTTATACAGTTTAGGGTCATATCTATGCATGTAAGGTCTGAGGTACCCGAGCATTTGTACACAATTTTATGAGATTGCTCTCTTGAGCTCTCACCCCTCTACAATCTTCCTGGCATTGTCTGTTTTCCTAAAGGCTTTCTTTCCCAATCCTCTGGCCAGAAAACTGAGGCTATAGATTCTCCATTCTAGGGCACATTTTTTTGTTTGTTTTTGCAAATGTGACTGAATGTGAAACTAAGCATCAGGAGGTCAGAGAGAGAAAAAAAGAGCAACAGATATTCAACCCATGATCATGAAGCCTCAACTCTGATGGATGTAGCAGGAATAGGCCACATATTCCCTGGTTGGTAGAGAAAGCAGAACAAAATTTCCAAATCTGAAGGGAAAATAAATCATAGTTTCAGTGCAACTCACAGATAAAACAAATATCCCTTCCTTGTAGGGGTTTGCTTGCTCTGCTCCATATTCAGATAAGAATGACTGCACTCAAAATAAAACTGTAGAAAGAAAGTTCATGGAAAAAATTGTGTTGAGATGGATAATAATAAATTCAAAAGCTAGGGGACTGAGCTGCTGTATCTTCCCATAATGACAAGTTTTTTTCTGTGGTACTTATATTTTGGCAATTAGAAATTTTTTTCCGTGTACCTCAAAATTCTAAATATGTTCATGATCTAATTGTATAATATATCATAACATTTCCAAAGGGTTTTCTCCCACAATATTAGCCCAAAAGAAGTTGTGAGAGTTCTAAAGTGAAAAAAAAAATTCAGAAATAGTGTTTTTATTTGACCTTTGTAGAAATTCACAAAGAATGTTACTACTATAAGAGTTCAAAGAAATCATTCAGTAAATAAACCTATTAAGCTAGTATTTTCCAATTTCATTAGAACAGAAAAGTTTTTTTGTCACTTAACACATAATAAATTCAAAGAAACTGGTGTTTCCTGGAACACACTTGAGAAATACTTTTCTACTGTAATTGAGGGGATTTCATATTTAATTGGATAATTTATATTAGTATTTGAGCAACATAAAATAATAATATCCCACCAGGTAGTTTGAAGAGATGCTACCATATCCATAGTTTCACTAAAATTTTAGCACATAAGACTTTGGAAATGAATACTAACACTGTCAATAATTGGCAAGAGTAATGATTACAAAAAATATAAAAATAGCATAACTAATATTTTAGAGTTACCTTCTCAACCAACCAATCCTTGAGAATAAAACTCAAAGATCTGGTTGTCCCACCTTGGTCAGATAATTGGTCATTTACTTTGTATTTTTTAACCTCTTACTTGTAAATAATTCTGGATTCACAAAAGAGATAGTTTACTAGTTAGAGTTCTCCAGAGAAAAGAACCAAGAGGACACACACACACACACACACGATTTGTTAAAAGGTCTTGACTTTCGAGATTATGGTGCCTAAGAAATCTCTTGACGTGCTATCTGCAAGCTGCAGACCCAGGAAGGCTGCCTCAGAGCCGGACAGCCAATGGCGCAGATTCCAGTCCGAGTCTGAAGGCATAAGAACTGCAGGGCTGGCAGGAGAAGGTCAATGTCCCAGCTCAACAGTCAGGCAGAGAACAAAATCAACCTTCCTCTACCTTTTTGTTTTATTGAGGCCTTCATGAGATTTGATGATGACCACCCACACTGAGGAGTGCCATTAGCTTTATTCATTTCACCAATTTAAATGCTAATCTCTTCTGGAAACACCCACACAGGCACACACAGAGGAAACATATTTAATCATCCATCTAGGTATTCCATGGCCCAGTCAAGTTGACACATAAATTAACCATCAGAGTTACGTAGTAGAGAGAACTACCATACGCTCTTCACTCAGCTTTCGCTAATATTGACATCTAGCATAACCATACTACATTCATCAAAAGATATTAATATATTGGCATAATATTATTAACTAAACTACAGATTTTATTTGGATTTCACAATATTTTCTACTAATGCATTTTTTATGTTCCTGAGTAGAACCCATGATACTACATTGAATGTACTTTTCATGCTTCTTTGGCCTCTTCCAATTTGTTGCAGTCCCTCAGTCTTTGTTTTTCATGACTTTGAGATTTTGAAGAGTATCAGGTTGTAGAATTGCATGTATCATTCTTTGGTTTATAATGTAATACTGTCATTATTATTTATTTTTTTGCTCATATTAATCTAGCTTTGACCACTGGGAGATTTCCAGATGGTTCCTTGGGGTCCCTATATCCTTTTCACATGCCTCCATTCTTTGGGTTTTTATTTTTTCTTTTTAGTTGTTGTTGTTTTTGTGTATTTTTTTTAATCACTTCCTTACCTGATGTACCTATAAACATTTGGTCTGGTTTTGACTTGTCATGAAGAATTTATCCAAACGCAGCTAAATGTGTTAGCTTGCAAGCAAATGCCACATTGTTCTCCCAGTAAATAAACTAAACCAATTTTATTATCTACATTGCAGCCAGCAACTTAAGCCTCTTTTGCTGAGCTTGTATCACAACACCACTTTCATTTACAATGGTTGTTATGGTAATAACAATATTTGTGTGTTGCATGCATTTGAGTTGAAACACATTGTCTCTGATTCCACTTGGAATATCTGCACTTTGATGGTCAGATCAATGTTGAATGATTACAAGACCATTTTAGATATTACTTGGCAATATAAAAGTCTTAAATCCCAAAACAAGGTACAAAATCATTCTTTGATGGTAAATTCCCTCCTTTTTCTAATGTGTACATTGTGTGGCAATATTACCTCTACATAAATACACAAAATCAAGAAGTCTTAGCAAAAAAAATTTGGTACATCTTATAAGGATACTTTTCAAGTGTCAGGAAGATATTATAGTAAAAATACATCTTGATTTATAAGAAGGAAAAATGTAGTTAGTCTAATCAATGCAGTAACATGTTTCTTGACAAATTACTTTAGGTTAAACAGTATTATCATTTACTTTCTGTGATGTTACACCATCAGCAAGACTATATATTACAGACAATATGCCATTCTATATAGCTAAGGTAGTTAAGCTCATATGTACAAAGATCATTCTAACACCATTTTCACACCTTTAAAAATTTTCACCATAATAAATAGTTTTGTTTTTCTCAAAAACTGGTTGCTGAATAATATCATTGTGGAAGGTATATTTCCAGATGTTAAATTATTAATTATGGTTCAATGAGAAACAGAAGTTAATTTTCATGGATGAACCTTACTGTGAGTGGAATTATGTCATAAATGCTGTTGATACCATTTCAGTAGAATACCCTAGGACTTACCCAGGATTTTTAGGAAAAAGGATATATCAGTAGTTAAATTTTCTATTCAGTTATGGTCTTATTGAATCTAACGCAATATGTTTTCTGTACAAAGAGTTTATTCTAAAGTTAATTGCATTATAAATATAATAATGTAAGTTAACAAATTAAAATAAATATAAGTAGGATTATTTCTAGGTATTGATCTTAACCTGATGTTCACAGGTAAAGCTACTTTATATTGTTTAATGTTATAGAAATTCTGTTAAGAATTTTTTTCTACTAGTCTGATATCAATACTAACCTGTACATATACACATGCATACAGGTACTTATTATTTATATTAAGATTTATGTTATGAGATTTACTGCCAGGAATTGCCTATGTGATTGTTGAAGTTGGCTAAGCAAATCCAAAATCAATAAGAAGGCAGGTAGTCAGGAAGGAAGATCATGAAGGGGATAGAACTTCACCAGAACAGACCAAAGGTACTACCCGCAAATGGAATTTCTTCTTTTCTTATTAATAGGAAGGCCACAGCCCTGCCTTTAAGGTGTTTCAACTTATTAAATCAGGCCCATTCAGATTCTCTAGAATAATTTCTCTTACTAAATGTTAACTAATTAGGGACTTTAATTACATCTGCAAAATACCTTTTCAGCAATAATCAAATAATGTGTGACAGAATAACAAGAGACTGTAGCCTAGTCAAGTTGACATGTCAAAAGCCATCACAATGTATTATTTATTGTAGTCACCACTGTGTTCAATAAATCACTAAAGCCTATTCCTCCTAAGTGAAACTTTGTACCCTTTGATCCTTCTACTCAACTACCCTGCCTCTGGTAACCATCATTATACTCTCTTCTTTTGTGAGTTCAACATTTTTAGATTCCACATATACGTGAGATCATGCAATCTTTCTGTGTCTGGCTTATTTCGCCTAGCATAATGTCTTCCAGGTTCATGCAAGTTGTCACAAAAGACAGGATTTCAATTTTTTTAAGGCTAAATAATATTCCATTTACTATGGAATACTATTTTCTTTATTCATTTTATTCATTTGTCTGTGGGGCCAGCTAGGTTGTTTCCATATCTTAGCTATTGTGAATAATGCTACAATTAACATTCTATTGTATATTTCAAAATTGCTAAAAGAGTAGATTTTGAATGTTTTCACCACAAAAAATAGTATGTGAGATGATGGATTTGTTAATTAGCTTGATTTAATCATTCCACATTGTAAACATATCAAAACATATTTTATCCTATAATGATATACAATTATTTGTCAATTAAAAATAAAATTCTTAAAAAAGAGCTATCATAGCCACTAACTTGAATATTAGTTCTACTTTCCCTTCTCTTACATTTTTAACTTTAGTTATAGATTCAGCCAAAAAAAAACAAAAAGAAAGAAAATAGAACAAAATATCAGATGACCTGAACATTGAATATATTAAATACTTTCCCCAGAAATCACTGAGATTTTCTTCTTTTAAAACTATATGATCAGGCCATGTGTGGTGGCTCATGCCTGTAATTCTAGCACTTTGGAAGGCTGAGGCGGGAAGATCACTTGAGGCCAGGAGTTTGAGACCAACCTGAGCAAGAGCAAGACTCCAGCTCCACAAAAAAATAGAAAAATTAGCCAGGCATGGTGATGCATGCCTGTAGTCCCAGTTACTTGGGAGGCTGAGGAAAGATGATCACTTAAGCCCACAAGTTTGAGGTTGCAGTGAACTATGATGGCACCACTGCACTCTAGCCAGGGTGACAGAAGGAGACCCTGTCTCCAAAAAAAAAAAAAAAACTGATCATATATAACTCTCTACATTCAGCCTTGGAACTAGAGTTATAATTAGTGGATACAGAAAAGTGGGATTTTCTCAAAGGTTTGTTGTTAACATTCAGCATAAAGACCTTATGTTTAATACACAGCATACAGAGAGAGTGTTAATATATGATAAGGGGAAGTTATAAGGTGTGACAGAGAGATAATTATCAATAGAGTCAGGGCGAGAAAAATGTTAGTCATTGAAGTCTGAAATGTTCAATAATGTAAAGAAATTGAAAATCTATATACAATAGGATTTGGAAGGTGTTCCCTTATTAAAGTAAATTGTAGTGTATTACACTTTATTGTAATGAGAATACTACAGATTCTATGAGAATACTGCAGATTTCTAGGAACCTTGGATAGAATCAGAAAAGAAAAATTTAGAAAGGACAAATTATATATATGCCTATGATTTCCCACCAGGTCTAAATTTAAGCATGATTTGTGGTTTTATTTAATCAGTTTTTATTAAATTAAAATATATGTACAAGACTTCTAAAGTGTGACTAAGAGGGCATTTTAAATCATTTATTAAAGAAAGTAGGAAATATTTTTATACTAGCTTGAAAACAGAAACTTTGGATCAAATCAGGAACAGAGGCACAGGCAAATTCCCTTTAGCATGTCAAAGGGTACTTTCTAGGACAACTTCTGACCAGGGAGCTCTAGTTCTTTCATTTTCCACCAAGAACCCTAGCTGAAATTCGTCTGCTTCTCTGGCCAAAGTAATATATGCTCCATCTGCCTGACCAAAGGTTAATCTATATAGTTAAGTAGGAGAAAAGGCTCAAGTGGAGACTAAATTTCTATCATTTCTTGAAGTTTCATCTCAATATCACCTAATCCTGAATTATTTGCATCACAAATACCTGAAATGCTTGTTAAAAACCCAAATTTTCAGTCTCCAATCCAGAAACTACAGAATCTCAATATCCATGGTGAGACCCTGGCTATTCTCCTGTTCCCTTAATTTTAGGAACTGCTGCCTTTAGGAAAAATTATTCTATAACATAAAGCTTCAAATGCTTAAACTTTTGCAAAATACTTCTTCCTTGGGAATGTACTTTTGACTATTCTTCAGGAAAATAATGAGACAAAAATCATTTAAAAGTAGACATCAACTAGTTTAGGTCATTTGAATTAATCACTCTGGGAAGGCTTCCCACCTCTTCCGTCAATTGAACAACTTATTTAAGGAGCTCTGTCAGATACAATCCTCTTTACTTCACTTTGTCCCCTGCTGATACCATTTTACAGGGGATTGCCAACATGCTGAGTGCCTGAAGGATCTAAACTCAGATTACAAAAGCAAACCCTGAATGCATGCTCTCTGGAAGGTAGACTGCTACCTGTTACAATATCAAGTGCTTAGGAGTGAGTCAAGTAAGAGTGACACCACCTTGCAACTATTTCCCTTTATGAGATGTTCTTAATGCTGAGCCTCAGGAAAAGATTCTCATGGACAGATTACAAGTGTTCAAAAGCTTGCTAGAGATCATAGCACAAAACCATGCTGCGTACACATTCTGCAGCCAAAATTTCAAGTCCGGCTATGACCTAGAGATGAGAGGATAATTCAAATAGTGTCTTGTCCCACCCTGACCCCTGTCAAATAATTGTTTCACTTTACTCTTGCTAAGGATCTTTTGAGCAGCGTTTAGATGCTATTTCTATAACCTCAGGGCAAGGTAAATCCCTCACATGGCGATAACTGTCCCAGATATTTTGCTATTTATGTCAGGAGTTTAAGACTTGAATTAGAAACTTTCGTTTGTTTTCTTGCTGTTCAAAGACTGAAGCCAACTAATATGCTGTCAAGAAGACTTTATAATGCAGCAGGCTGAGGAGTCTAGTATGAAACCTATTAAAGAATGATAAGTAACTGAATTTTAAAATTCACAGCCATTCACTGCCTGACTGTAAAGCAAACATGGTGAGCGCCATTGGAAATACTGTCAATAGCTCGACCTTTCTTCTCATTCTTCTACTGAGCTCATACCTGAGTTGGAATCTCGTCCCTGGAAAACTTACACGTCCCATCAAAGCCTCTCAGGCAATATTACCTGAAGTAGTTCAAGCAATAGAATTTCTTATTAGGAAAGATGTATTGCAAATAAGACAGAGCTAACAAGAAGGCCTCCTTCCTGCCAGTTTACAAATGAAGGTCCTACTACCACCAGCTTATATGCAAGGGTTTTTATTTTTCTCTATACTGAGTACCCTTCAGAGAGCTCATACACTCCCTCTCCATTAACTTCCACTATTAAGCAGATCCAATATTTGATTAAACTCAATGTTGTTAAAGATACTATGAAAGGTTCAGCAGATATAAAAAATATAAAAATAAGTTCTCAAAGATTTTTTTAAATTATGTGAGGGAAAACAAAGTAATTATGAAGAAAATGTAATGCCTTATATTAAGTGTCTCAAAAGAGGGGAAAAGTATTACTGAGGTTCAAAAGCAGATTATGACTCCCAAATCTTCAGAACTTATCCTAGCTTCCTCATGGTGCCCAGAAAAATACTAACTCAGAACATCATACATAGGTGCTTAGGTTTAGAATACAGAGGAGGAGTTATGATTTTAGTATATTGACACCAAGCCATAGTACACCAAGTTTGGGAATATCTGTAGACAGAATAAATTTTACAATTTGGACGTGGTGAAATAACTTAGCCTCTCAAGTTATGGGTACAGCACAGTCCAGAGTTTAAGATGTGTAGTGGCATAAACCACAGTACTACTCCAAGTTACCTTCGGTAATAGCTGTGTGACCTTGACTCATTACTTTTTTTAGAGCCTCAGTTTTTACAGCATTAAAAGGGTAAAATTATACTACAGATTGAGTGAGATGACAAAGAAAAGGCTGGTGATAATCTCTAAGGATTGTTTCAAGTACTTAACATACAAATAAGTGCATATTCACATATAGTCTGTAAAAAGCTTGGTATTTGCCATCCTAAATATTTGGAAAGCACAGCCATTGTGAATTTGTCATCAGGGAAAACTTCTAATCTCAGAGCAAAGAAATATTGGGAAATGTCTCAGCAAGTAATAAAGAACAAGAAGATATTTTCCCTAGACTGGGCCACAAATCCAAATGCCTATCATACACTTGCAAGTAATGTAAAGGAGTAAAATGAGCCACAAAGAAATATGTTTATTCCCATTTTTCTTGAAAACTGCAGTCTTGTGGGTCTGTCTTTTGTCTTTCCTCTTGTGACAGAGACAAAGTACAGATAATATTTCTCTACTAGAAAAGAAGAGTAGAACAAGGAAAAAGATAAATGGCAACTGACACTCCACTGTGAAGTCAGGAAGATGAAAAACAATGGTGGAAACCGTGTTAATTCAGACAGCTTATGTCCCTCCCAAAAAGAACAGCTGTTACTCAGATTTTGACAACTTTTGTCATGTTAAAAGGCAAATCTAGTATTAGCAAAATTTTCAAGAGAAATTGGAATCTGAATTTTTCTATGGAACCTACTGGAGTAAATATTGAGTTAAACAAACAAAATACACCCATTCACACACATTCTGCTGAGAAAATATGTCTGGAATTGCCCATATAATCTCCGTCCTATTGCTTTATTTGGTGCAACCATAAAGGTGTATATTTCTTTCTTGTTTATTTATGTTACTAGGATACGCAAGTGGCAGCAGGCAACCCCTGAGACTTTTTGCTGCCCAACTCCAGCCACTCACTGTTTGCCCCCAGTGTCCCAAAGTGAAATCAGAGGAGCAATGTTGTCACATGTTTGGCATGACCTATGAAATTACCTGTAATTTAGTCCAATGACTCTAAATCCTTGCTCACATTAAAAATATCCAAGTTATACTCATGTGTACATATGGTAGTAAAATTCAACGGAAATCAAGCAGGTGGGAGGGGGAAGGAGGAGATGGGGAAATTCACAGCTAATGGATACAATGCACACTATCTGGGTGATGGACACATTTATAATTTTGACTCAAACTGTACAAAAGTAATTCATGTAACCAAAATGTTTGTGCCTCTGTAATATTCTAAAATTTTAAAAAATTAAAAAATAATTAATTCTCAAAAAAAAAATACCCAAGTTGTCTGATTTCATTTGCTAAAAGTAGGGCCAGGATATCATTGTTATTTTAATACTTTCTAAAAAATTTTATCACACAGAATTGCCAGTAACTTTTTAAATTTGGACTTATCTTTTTACCTGTAAGGACATTGAAGACATGAGGAAATAATATAGCTATAATAGCCATTATATACTAATTTAATACTTTGCCTTATACTGTGTGCTAAGTGCTAAGGTTAGCATACGGCTGACTGCTAAAGAGATCCCCATTAGTCTAGGGCTTAATTTCCACACAGTATGCATTTGCTTTCTACTATAGGGCTTCTAGCTTTGCATAAATTATACAACAGATCAAAACAAAGTGACTGTTGAGGTCAAGGTATTTATCTTATGTTATCTCAACATCAAAGTGTCAGACCATAAGTTCCCTTCAAGGCTACAATCTATGGGCTTGTTATGCTAGGTGAGGCACTGACATGCTGCTGAAATCACCACCTAATATGTATTCTTTTGGGTGACACCTATAGTGGTACTATCGAATCAGGTCTTTTGTATTTAAAGTGTTGTATCTCTTGATAGGTGGATGGGGCTGTGAGTTTTCATTTCAGTAAACTCATAAGAGGAAAATAAAAAATATGGTCTGATCAGAAGAAAATATATAAGACCAAGGTATAATCCAGATTCCTCAAAGACAAAAAATTAGCATAGGCACTTAGAGTAGTACCTCACACTGCCTAATACCTCACACTAAAAAATGTTGCAAGTATACTTATGTTATTATTTCTAGGACTATTAATAGTTTTCTCATGTATGAAGAGTATTTCAGAATAGCATATAGAAAAGGTGAATTTTATTATTTGAAAACATTTTATGAGAGTATAGAGCAGAGGCCAGCAACCTTTTCTGTAAAGGGTCAGATATTAAGTATTAATATTTTAGGCTCTGCAGGCCAGATAGTTTCTGTTGCAACTGTTGAACTCTACCATTATAGTAGGAAAGCAGCCATAGAGAATAAGTAAACAAATGGGCATGGCTGCATTCCAATGAAACTTTATTTATGAAAACAGGCTGAAGACTGAATTGGGCCCATGGACCATAATTTTCCAACCTCTGCTCTAAAGGATGGTTAATAAATGATTCTCAATTTCTGAATATTGATTTAATTATAAATAGAAATGAATCCCTAACAACTGCAGTGATCCTTGTATTATTCAAAATAAAATAAAATAGATGATATACATAATTAGTAAAGTAAAATAGGTAAATCAAATCTCTTTAAAGTATTTTGATGATTTCATAGGCTAGTGATACGGAAGCTAAAATTTCACTAGAAGTTGCCAAAAATGTGTTCTTTTTCTTGCTAACTTCAATACTTACTGTTTGGAAAAAGAAGCCCCTACCTAAATATAATTTGTATTCTGATGATTCAACTTAGCCAAAATATTAAAAATAAAAATAAAAGTCACAGACATATTATATTATACTACAATGAATGCTCATTAAAATCACCTCATTTCTCTTGATCCCTTGCCTCGTTATTAATTTGATCAATTTTTAATAAGATTTCATAGAGACTGGAATTCCCACTTCATCAATTTCTCAATTTTATGATAAGACATTAATCCTTATGCAAATTCTACCATTTCTACCTTTACTGGATAATACATGCTGCAACATATACATCTGTTTATACAGTCCTCTACTGAACTGCTGCAACAGCTGCTGGTAAACATTGCTTAGGATGTTGCTACTCAAACTGTGATCCATGAACCAACAACATTTATATCATTTGGGATCTTGTTAGAGTTCAGAATACTGAATCAGAATCATATGCGTATTAAAGTTCAAGCACCATTGTTTATGACACATGTAAAATATGTCCTGAGCTACACAACAGAAATCTGAGGTGACTTTATTATCTTAAGATGTTTCTTTTAATTAGGAATTTACCCTATGGTGTCCTAACAACTAGAGACTCAGACCTTGGCTAGGACTACAAAATGAATCCAACCAAATGGGGAAAATGTTTCTTAGGCAAAAAAATCAAAATATACAATTGAAAATGTTTATTTTTCAACTCATAGCTCCTATATCATATTGAAGAAATCATTGTGTTCATGTAGTTCTTCTTACTATGTGGTGCATTGGCCCAAGTTTTATTATTGTTGTTGCTTTTTATGCTAACAGCTAAAATGTGACTATTCCGTAAGTGTAAACTACTCAATAAAAGGAGTATTAACTGTGGAATGAGAGGACTGGAATAGAAGATAGAGGCTACATTTACAAGACACTAGAAAACCCACTGTATTCCCCTGATAGTCAATCCAACAACAGTTTCTTCTTACAGGATGAGGAAAGCCAACTCCCCTTTTCAGAGCCCTGTCATCACTTTAAGATATTGTTCCCCAAAGTGGTCTACTTTGGTGCTGACCCAGATCCCCTTTGAGGAAAACATTGATGCTAGGAGATTCACATGCTTTTACTGTAGACCAGTGGTCCCTAAAGTAGGTGAAAATGCATGCCCCAATACATATACTGAGTGATACTAAGGAAGCAGGACAATAATATCAAGATTTTATTGCTAATTATTTTCCTGCTTCATAGCTATTTAACTACTCTTTTTGTACAACTGATTAATACAGTAGCATGCATAAATACCTAAATCGATATTAAATAAATATTCATGTATTGGAGATGCAGATTCCTTTTCTGTTTTTAATTAGAGCAGTGTGTGTTAAAAATATGAAGTTCTTCAGAGTAGAAAACCAAGGAAGCTCCAAGATAATTATGTATCAGAATTCTTTTGTATATTTCTGAATTTATATACATAATATGTATGTAAGAATACATTTTAAATGCATTTCTTATTTAACAAAAATGATCAATATTTTGATATTTTACTGTTTTATTTAGATATCTAGATTTTAGGAGAGCATTCTTTTCTTACATTATATAATATACAGAGATACATAGACATTATATAGCACAAGAAACTAGATTTATAATTTTTACAATAAAATACCAAAAAGGCCATTATTTCTACAAGCAAGTGATATTGGTTGCAGCCAAGATGACATATAGATGTTAAGTGAGTAAAGTGTAGTAATTTTCACACATATAGAAGACATATTTCAACTCACTTTGGCTTCTATTATCCTCACTCGATGCTTATATATTTTTTATTATATAACAACTCAATATAGCGGTCTTCAATTTATTTTTCCTGTGTTTCTATACTAGCTTTCAGTTTCAGATATAAATTGAGTAGCTTTAAAAATAAGTTTCATCCTCAACCCTCCTAACTGCTATGAAAGCTAAACTACTTGCTAAACTGAAGTCAGTAACTGCCTTAAATCTGGCCCTTCTGAATATTTAGCCAAATTCCATATCTTTAACATCTCAATTTAATGGAAATAAACACAGATGCCTTTAAATAAACCAAAAGTGCTATTCTGTGCTTTGAAGAATATGACAATCATGAAACAGTTATGATAGATTTGATCAATTTCTACTCACTGCATCCTTGTTGTTCTGTGTTTATAAACATTTAAGATAACTTTTCCACACTTGTTTATAATATTGGGATTACTGTAAGAAAATAAGGTTGATCAACAGTCCCATTTGATACATGTACATCAGTTCCAGAGACACATGCCTACAGTTAACACTACTTCCAAAAGAGCAAGAATTTAATGCTGCCTCATAATCTTATTTTTAGAGACATTTGTAGTTTCAAAGTATATTCATAAGTTTTCAGAAATAAAAAATTATGAAATAATTTGACTAGGATTAAACTAAATATAAATGTCCTTTAACTGCCTAATTTTAATTAAAGTTTAGTCAAGGATTTCCTTGAAATTCCAAAGACCAGTATCACACTGGCTGTTAGCATAATTTTGGAACTTTTCATTATACTTCAACAAAGTCATGATACATATATTGGTATGAACTATTTTGGCTTTAATTTTTATATTTTCTTTATATCCCTTATTGTATTTTAGGCTCTTAATTTGCTACCTATTTATCCATTAACAGAAAACGTTCTCCTATCATAGAGATCATTACTATGTTTAGATAACTACATATGTATGTTCATAAATACATTTTCATACAAATAAAACATGGTAGATTTTAATGGCTTTTGTAAAATAATCCCTAATTAATTCAAGTTAAAATAACAATCTGGGAGTTGGAAGACCCTAGTTGGAATCCACCTCTAACTATTGGAATAACTGGGTATGAACATTAATTAACTTTCTGGACCTTAGTTTATCATGCATAAAAAGGAGACAAAACCAACTTTATTGATTTACTGATTTATTGATTTATACTCTGTATGACAAAATAGATCATTTGTAATCTATAAAACTCCAATAAGATGTGATTTATCACTAATAATTTCACAGAATAGAGCGATGTTCAATAATTAAGCTTTATAAGTTTTTCCACTGGGCTCAACATCAATGTAATTTCAAAGTGTACATATGTGTGTATGTATGTGTCTATATAACATACATAAACTTACAATTTATTTTTAAGTTTTGAACTAGATTTCATCAATACTTTCTATTTTTTCCTTCCCTAGTTTGTAAATTCTAACTAGGCTTGTCAAAGTACCACCATTTCATTACCTATGTTCTATGAAATAACAAAAGTATTGTTCAGTATGTGAGCATGTAAAGACTTTTTTAAAAGGTATGATAAAAGGATTTTTTCATTCCTTATATTTTCCATGAATTGTTGCTTAACATAAACATCTTCTGCCTGAAAAAATACTAGCACAAAAATATTCAGAGAACCATAAAAATGATTCCATTATGACTGTTGGTGGAAGTATTGCGTCCTCAAAAGAAAGTCATCTCAAATGTATATTTTTACAATTGTGAATTATAATGATCTTAATGGAGGAAGTAATGAGGAAGTCATTCTTAGTAAAGAGAAACACAAGTTCTGAAAGAAAGAATTTCCTCAAAATACTGTTCCTAACTACATTTCAAAATTGCCACACCTATATTTGCCTTCCTTCTTAGAAGACTTTAAATTTTAGTATACGTAAAGAGTAAGATGAGAGAACAAAAAGTAATAAGATCGAGATTGTATATTTATTTCCTTCCAAATGTAATGAACAGTCATGGAATATTCTAACTAAACTAAACTGGAAGAGATCTGTACCTTACCACAAGTTATTTACCACTGATCCATATAACCGCAGTGACTTTTTTTCCAAATGAAATGAGATACATATGATGCTTCAGGAATGCTAACTGTGAAGGAAAAAAACTGTTTATAGGGGATTAACCCAACAGAATTCCCAAACAGCTGGCTCACTTGTGTAATTGC
This sequence comes from Daubentonia madagascariensis, assembly GCA_023783475.1. Classification (NCBI taxonomy): domain Eukaryota; kingdom Metazoa; phylum Chordata; class Mammalia; order Primates; family Daubentoniidae; genus Daubentonia; species Daubentonia madagascariensis. The sequence continues at coordinate 40,398,348 of JAKFHU010002080.1, read as the reverse complement.
TGGTATCGACATTAGTATAGAGGAGTTATTAATAAAAGTTTTTGTTTTATATAGTTTTAAAGTGGCCTAACTATACACAATTATTAACTGCTAGGAAATAACTAGGTAGGCTTATAACAATTTGGAAAGTTATAATTCATTTAAGAAAAATAAATGCGCAATTTTTAAATAACTATACAGTATTATAAAGTCAAAAAATGTATGTGTAAGTGGAAAGTGTTCCAGATAACACAATAAACCTACATGAACAATTTCACACTTTTAAATGTTATCAAAACAACCAGTTGAATTCATTTATTTAAATAATTTGCTGATATTCACCAAAAGATAGGCTTCCTTGACTATTGACTGAGTATTCATGAACATCAGTAAAAATGGTAGACGCAAAACATGTCACAGGCCTTGCATGTATGCACAGATTTAAAAAATGCTACTTACAGTCAAATAAAGCAAAGCTCCACTTTATATGAATTCCACCATAAATTGTGAACATAGATTTATTTGTAATATAGATCATTTGTAATACATTTTAAGTAGTATTAGAAGCTTAAAACATAATTCTGCTATTATAAACCTCCATGCTTGCGCACGCGCTTGTGGGGGTGTGTGTGTGAGAGTGTGTACACAAGTTTTGAATTCCCAGGTTCTGGCTGAAATGATCAAAAAAGTCATGATCGAGGTTACAATAAATTTGGTACTAACAGCTCCTGCTTTTTGGCTTTGCAGAGACACTGGTAAGGCATTAAATAGAATTAACTGTGAAAAGTCCCTGGGATTCCTTAGTTGAATACTTCTTTTACTTACACTTGCACATAGATATCTGCTTAAAGATTCACATTGCTAAATTAGAGATTTTAAAAATCTAAAAAAGAAATACTAATAAACTAAATCTTTAAAGTGTATTACAGATAGCTCCTAAAGTTTGTGGTCCCAAGAGGTCTAACTCACTGTAGTGGATTAGGTTGTAGGCATACGAACAAAATTACTGGACCCTTCCATGGTTTGTTTGGTGAGCTCAACTATCTTATCTGATTTGAATTACTCCACAGTCACTCTAATCAATTCAGCTGAGATCAGTGGTTAAATATGGCTGGAAAAAAATCAACCATGCAGCAGTCAATTTAAAGACTGCCGAAAAATACAGACATACTGTGGGGAAAATAGATTCTAATGATAACAAAAAATTGAATAAAACAGCTGAAAATAAGGTAAAATGAAATATAATTTATCTTAACACTTGAAATTCTCTCTCTTTCTCTCTCCAAATGTGTGTGTGTATGTTAACTTGCAAGGAGCAACATCACAAGATAATATGCTTCTGTCTCTAATTCAACTGTCACCTCTTTTCTTTATGAATTTTTAGTAGAGACAAGAGATAAATCATAATTTGTATAGAAATTTTCCCGTAGAAATATCCTCTATTTACACCACTTATTCCTTCCATTCTTCATTCAGAGAGTAAAGAAAAGCATAATCCTCTGCTAAGTTTGCTGTGGAAAATCCCATTGCATCTCAAAGCAGTAATCTTTCTAGTCAAAAGACAACATTTTTAAAGGTTGAATTGGACCCCTGTGTTTTTCTTAACTAGACACCTGAGAATGAAAAACGCAACTGTCAAGATATCTCCTGGCTGGCGTTACAGGAAGCTTAATCCATTTTACTCACAGCGTGATGTTCTGCATAGCAGGAACCAGAAATCTCATAAATGCTCAGTTTTTTATTTAAATGTTATATCCTTCACCTCACCCAAATGATGTCCGCGATGTTTTTTAGGGTTTTCACAAAGAAAATGAGAAGGAAAATGACAATCTTCTTGACGAAAGGAAGAAACATATTCAAGAGAATAGAATTGCACTATAACAAGAAAATAAAACAAAAGAATGCAAATTTTTGAAAAAAAATAGAAAATAGTACAATTTTTTTTGTAATATAAAATTAATAGTATCAGCAACCCATATAAAACATGAATTGTTTAGAAAACTAAAGAAACATTACAAACCCAACAACAGGTAAGTGACTGAATTTCAAAGAACTGACTTTGAAAGTAAAAAAAAAAAGTTTATGGGACATCAGACTAAGATTGGTATTGTCATTACAGAACCTCTATCCCTTTAAAAGAGTATAATCATAACGAACTAATTAAAGGTATACCATTCTTGTATAGGAAACATACCTATCTATAAAGTAGAGACTCTGAAGTCTCAGCCAAACTTTCAAGATAAGAGAGTTTTTCTTTTTTCTTTCCATCAAATCTAGCATCAATAACTTTAGAATGAAAATCTATTCCATATGTGTATATGTCTATGTATACACTTGTTTGAACACATATATTAATAAGTTATACATATTATTTTGTGTGTGTATAAAGATCTTTAGTACTTATACAGTGACCTGCTATTATCACTTAACACAAGTACTATTCAAAAATTTGCTTTGGTTTTTCAAAAACCAATGAAGCAATAGGAAATAGTCCTTAAAGAGCAGGTGCTGACATTATAGTGTTCTTTATTGAACACCACCTGACATAACTAGATAAAAAAGAACAGTGAACTGATCTTGCAGTAAGAGCTATATCAACTGAAAAATATTTACTGTTCCTATTAAAAATGAATTAACCCAAACAGACAACCTTTTAATTGAAATCTTTATCACATTTTCTTCTTATTTAAATGCAAATGTAAAATCCTTTTACAAACTAATAGAAATCAGAAACTGAAAAGTGAACTACAAGTTTCTAAAGATTCAGTCACCTAAAATAAGTTTAGGTCCAATATAACATGTGAAATACTAAAAGTATTAAGGTGACTTTTATAAAATTCAATATATTTTGCCTAACATTTTAATAATTTCTAAAATAATTGCTTATTTCAAGAATCGAGCTTTATTTTGGAGGCCAGTTAATATTTCAATTTTTTCTATTATTTTCTTAGAATAGTAGAAAATCATATTTTTGTCTTTATAAGTTGCTATCTATATCACTCTAATGTACTGCATTATAACACCACTTTTCCTACATAAAGTATTAATAAATGTTTATATTGTGAACATAACATTGTTTTTTTAGGCTTAAGCAGAACAGTGCATAAGTTAGGTACTGTTGTTAGGTAGATAGTGAGGGACTGTGGCTCTCTGAGGCCCGAAGGTGGGCACTCCGCCTTGGTGCTGCCTCAAGCAATTGCCACACCCAGGGAAGAAGGAACACCCTGCCAGTCTACAAAAGAATATAGGGAATTCCCCAGCCCATGGTGGGCCAGGCAACCCAGGCATGATAGGATCTGGATAGTGACCTAGAGTAACCTAAGGCTAATTATAGTGTCATTGACTGTCCATCAAAGTGCTTCAGTGGTGATGTCTGAACCATAAGGAGGGCCTAATCCAGACAGTATAAAACAAGACCCCAGACCATAACCAGAGCCTCTTGTTGTAACAGGGGGCCTGTTTGTCGTCTGTGGTGAATGTACCTTGTTCTTGCTCTATAAACCTATCTTACTTCTCTTCAATAAACTTCGTTTTGGGCTTGCCTTGCTTTTGGTGTGTCTGGTTATTGTTCGGCCAAGAGCACACCAAGAACTGAGAATAAACAACTGCCAACTCAACACTGTGACCAGTAATTGTGACTTAAGCCACAGCCTGAAAGAGAAAGAAAATTAAAAATCTCTTCATAGTTCCTACTGCAAGGAAAAAAATTCAGGATTCAATTGCATTGAATTGATAAATTGGTGGTTACGCTGTGAAGTAGCTCCAGCATGTGGCTATATAAAACCTTCGTCAAATTTCTTTAACCTTCATGGACTTGAATTTGAATTTCTTAGTTAACTAACAGCCTTTTTAAAAAAATTATGTTATTAAATGTTTTGGGACTTATAAGATATGAAATCCAAAAGTATGTGTTTCTTACCTAAAGTACCATGGTTCTATAGCGGGCAAGGTAGAATCAGACTGTGGGTTTCTCAAGTGCAGGTCAGCCGGTAGAATCTGATACAGTATACAGTTCTCAGGTAGTTGATTTAGTGTTTAACTGTGCACACAGCTGTAACATACATCTCTTTTGACCTTTTGTTTTATATTTAGTCTCCAGAAGATTTGAAACAAGTGCACTTACCAGCGAGGGAGAGAACATTCACTGTGCTGAGTAAGCATGAGTATGTTACTTGAAAGTAACCTCTTAATTATTTTACTCCCTCTACTCCTGACACACACTTAACAGTACCTAATATAAATAATACACAAAGCCCACCGGAATACATGGTTCTTCAAAATGATCCTCCCTTTAATGAGAAAGTTGGCACTGATAGACCTAAATCATTACTGATTTACGAGATCTTGAATTTTAAAATTAACTATAGATATGTTTATACACATTAGTTGCAAAATGCTTATAGTGCAAATCTGTATTTTTCTGGTTGTCCAACATTTGAAAACATTCCCTGAATTTGTGCATTTTTTAAAAATTTATTTCAGAGTGTTATGGGGGTACAGATGTTTAGGTTACAGGTAGTGTCTTTACTCTGCCTGAGTCAGAGCTACAAGAGTGCCCATCTCCCAGTGAGTGCACTCTGTACCCCTTAGGTGTGAATTTACCCATCCCCTCCTCCCACCCCCCACCTACCCGACACCAGATAAATGTTACTTCCGTATGTGCAAATAAAAGCTGATCAATTAGTATCAATTTCATGGTGAGTATATGTGGTGCTTGTTTTTCCATTCTTGAGATACTTTGCTTAGAAGAATGGGCTCCAGTTCCATCCAGGATAATACAAGAGTTGTTAGTTCATCATTGTTTTTTGTGGTTGAGTAGTACTCCATGTTATACATATACCATATTTTTTTAATTCACTTCTCTATTGATGGGCACTTGGGTTGTTTCCACATCTTTGCATTTGTGAATTGTGCTGCTATAAACATTTGAGTGCAGATGTCTTTATTATAGAATGTCTATTTTTCCTTTGGGTAAATACCCAGTAGTGGGATTACTGGATCAAACGGTAGTTTTACTTTTAGTTCTTTAAGGTATCTCCAGACTACTTTCCATAGAGGCTGTACTAGTTTTAAAAATTAAGCTTTGTGGAAGTCTTTATCAAATTTCTCTGCAGCCAGGGTATAGGTATGTAACCCATGCTTGGCCCAGTCACTCTCATTTTGAATTGAGAGCTAATGACACAAAAAGCAGTCCTGTAAAGGACTCTTTTGATAGCAGGGACCACACTGTGATACCCAGGGTCTAAAGGCAGCTAAGTTAGTGGGGATACCTGGTATCAGTGTCAACTATGCCAGAGTAGTGCCTACAAATGCTAGGGTCCCATGGCCCCAGAAGCAGTGTCCTTCCTGTGCAGAATCTGGGGTGTAATTTGGATGGCAGTTCTGGACAGATAGCCTTCTTATGTGCCTGCCCATTTTTCTGAGTCTGGTACTCTGGGCTTGCAGCTATTCCATGACCTCCCAACTATTTCTTTCCATAAATTTACATTCTGCATAAATCAGAGATGATATTTGTTTCTTGATATTTAGAGCTTTGACAAATACGATAATATCCAATAAGAATGCAAGGCATTGTTAAAAGTTCTCAAGTAAAACTACTTTCAAATACAGAGAGGAAGAACATGGCTTTAAGTTTAGCACACAACAATTTAGTTGGGAATTAAAGAAGTAATTATTAGGTGGAAATCACTCAAAGTCACGGGGAGACTTTGGCATTCAAGTATCTAACATGGCTTAATCTGATGTTGATTGTTTGTTCCTTAATGCAGAAAGTCTGGGCAAGCCTCAGCTAATTATCTGATTCCTGTTCTCAAGAGGATCATTGAGGGAAATATGGAGGCTCCTTTCCTTAACATTTTGAGGGAAGATCGTAACTCTGGGCTTCTCAGATGTAAGAAACGGTACAGTCTGTGCCTGGAAGGACCCTCTCTGGAGTCCATAAGACCTTTGTGATTTCCTAAGAATCTGCTTTACATAGACCACTAATTAGTGTTGCTGAGTCTAAAGGAAATCAAAATATTTCACCCCAAAATATACTTAATTGACACATTTTGAGATGGCTGTTCAGAGGGCCTGCAAACAGAAGTAGCCCTGCAAAGCTGTCTTTTGAGGGGGGAAATTTGCTTCTGTAGAGAAAATATACATTGATGCATCCAAGTTTTCCCTGAGGCCTTCCCTGTTCTACATCTAGGAAAGATTAACTGAGAGTCTGACACCTTTACATTTACCAGACAGATACATTTACCATCTATTCTCTTTGAGGGCTGCTACCTGTGGGATTTCATCTACGTAATGAGACCACTTTCATTAGCTAGGCCTCCTCTTCTCCCCACCACCCCACAACCTGTTTGGCCACCATAACTGGTTTTGCCAGGATCCGAGCTCCCATTCTTTCTATAAACTCAAGATGGTATATACGGTTCTGAACCCCATTGAGGGATTGGGGTAATCACTTTATGGTTCTCCCCTGTGTGCATGTTAACAGATTTGTATGCCTTTTCTCCAATTAATCTTTTTTTGTGAGTTGATTTTTCAGTGTACTTTCAAAGGGTGAAGGGGAACCTTTCCCTTGGCCCCTACAAGTCCATCCCAACACTCTGCCTTAATGCAATTAGCAAAGGCCAACAGACTCAAGTAAAAATTTGGATCACATGATCATGAGGTTAATGGAAAAATAGATTTGTGTGTGTATGTGTATATGTGTGTTTTATGCTGGTCTGTACAGACACAGGAAACACAAAGATATAATCATCTGAAGAGATTTTCTTTATCTCTTTTCTGTGTTGCTTTTCCTATGTCCTATCCCCCATGTATTCTATTTTTTATTTTATTCCCCAATTTTGGAGTATCATCCCCTGTAGTAACTTTCAAAGAAAGTATATATGAGAGTGTTAAATTAAGTTTAGTCTAAAGCTGCCTCCTTACGCATTTTAAGTCTGGCCTAAGGTTTCTCCATACATAGTGAATTGTAACCTAACGGGACGTGTGAACAGACTGTGACCTACTCTGGTACCAATCCCAGTTTAGCCAATCAAAGGCAGCCAACAACTCAAACTGTGTTCCCGTAAGCCAAATGTAAACTTGTAACCAATTAGGCTGTTTCCAATTAGGCTTTTAAGGGGAAAAAATCCAAACTGTAAAATAATTTAAAAAGGTTTATTCTGAGCCAAGTGTGTGTGAGACACATGTTTTCAAGAGGTTCTGAGGAAATGTGCCCGCAGTAGCTGGGTTACAGTTTGGTTTTATACATTCATGGAGACAGGAATTACACATAAGATCGTAAGTCAAGACATGGAAGTGTTACAGCCTTACCAGGTCCGTTGCCTGCTGCTCAAGAGGAAGCCAATACACTCAGACAGCAGGGGTTACAGCAAAGAAAGAGTTTAATATCACAGGTGCCATGTGAGAAGATGGAAGTTCTCAAGTCCGTCTCCCTGAGAATTTGGGAGAAAGGATTTTAAAGATAGTTTGGTGGGCTAAGAACAGGTCAATTAAAGATAGTGATTGGCTGGGTTCAAGGTGAAACCATAGGGGTATAGAAATTGTCTTCTTTGCTGAGTCAGTTCTTGGGTAGGGATCCCAAGACCTAATTGAGTCAGTTCCTTGGTATGGGCCACAGGTCTGAGTGGGTCAACCATTCCACCAGAATGCAGGGCCTGGAAGATATATCAAAACCTAGCCTTAGGTTTCACAAGGGTGTTGTTATCTATGGAGCAATGAAGAAAGCTAAGAATCTTTATGACCATCAGCTATATGACTCATGAGTAGTAAGCAATTATAGGAAAGCAAGCTAGGTAACAATGGCTGATTATATATATATATTTCCCCTACCACAGTTCCCACCTTGTGGCCCTTTATTAATTTTATAAAGGGTGGTTTTAGAAGGCATACATTGGTTGGCCGGAAAAGGCAGGACATATCAAACTGGAAAGTGGAAGGAGGGTGGCTGACAGGTTATAGGTGGGTTTAAAGATTCTTGGATTTCTAATTGGTTAAGAAATGAAGTTTTGTCTAAGGGCTTGGAATGTTTTAACTTAAGATAAGTTTGTCTGTTAATCAGAGACAAGCCAAGGGACATTTACAGAAATACAGTTGATCTGTTAAGCAAATCAATGGCCTGTAGGTGTGGTTTAAGCTTTGTCTTGCATGGCCTTAGGCTTGTTAATGATTTAGTATCTTATTGTAACAAAAGAGTAACTCCAAAAGGGAGGGTGTATGAAAAGGCATGTTTGACCTCCCTTCTCCTCATGACCAGCAATTCAACTTTAAGGTTTTTCTGGGGTCCCCTTGGCCAAGAGGAAATCCATTCAGCTGGATTGGGGGATTAAGATTTTATTTTAGTTCACACTTTCCATTTTCTGCCCATAAATCTCTGACTGTGCAGCAGCTGTGGAGTCTCTCTAAACATATTCTGGTTCAGGTGGATGCCCGATTGGAGAATTGGTCTTTGCTCAATTAAGCTCTGTTAAATTTAATTTGTCTAAAATTTTTCTTCTAACAAAAGGAAAATTTTTGAGATATTGTATTTCTAAAATTGTTTGTATTTTACCTTCTCACTAAAGTGGTTTTTAGCTGGGTATTGAGTATAGTTAAAATCTGTTTTCTGTAGACATTTTCAAACACGTGCAAAAGGAGAAAGGATCATACACTGATCTCCAGTGCTCACCTCCCAGCCTCAGCACTAACCAAATTTCTGCTCTACTTTTTTGATCTATTCACGCTCCTCCATACTTTTTTTGCAGTGGAGGAGGGAAAGGACTGGAAAATTTTTAAACAAATTCCTAAAATCTTATGTCAGTTTTAAGTATTTCAGCATATATCTATACCAGATAAAACCTGTTTTTTAAAAACCGGACCACAGTAGCAATGGTACAACCAAGAAGTTAAATATTTCTTTAATATTATTTAATAACTAGGTCATGCTCAGTTTTTCTCAACTGTCTCCCTTTTTTTTTTTAAACATGGCTGACATGAATAAAGATCCAAACAGACTAGGTCTACATGATTTGCATGTTGTATTTTGGTTTTTTTTATTTATTTTGTTTCGTGCCCACCAGGGCACGGATTTTCTTTTTGAGACAGGGTCTGGCTCTGTCACCCAGGCTGGAGTGCAGCGGCCTCATCATAGCTCACTGCAGCCTCCAACTCCTGGGCTAAAGAGATCCTCCTGCCTCAGCCTCCTCAGTAGCTGGGACTACAGGCGTGTGCTACCACGCCTGGCTAATTTTTCTATTTTTTTTAGAGACGGGGTCTCACTCTTGCTCAGGCTGGTCTTGAACTCCTGGCCTCCAGCGATCCTCCTGCCTTGGCCTCACAAAGTGCTGGGATTACAGGCATGAGCCACCGTGCCCCGCTGTATATTGTATTTTGTTGATATCTCTTAAATTTCTCTGAATATCTAACAATTCTTATTTGCTGTCTCTATCCTCCTAGCATTGGTTTATTGAGGAAACTAGTCATTTGTCTAGTAGAATTTTGCCAATTGTCTCTTACAAACATTAATATGTTCTATTTCTCCATGATCTCCTAGCTTCCGGGGTTGCTCTGAGAAATTCAAAGAACACTTTCCATATTCCCCTTCATCCTGTGCCAAGGACATTGTAGAATTTCCATTTTGCTCCTTTAAAGTGACATACCTTACTTTGGGGCTATTTTTGTCTATTTTGCCAGTCATTGTATGGACTCTCAATTTGGAAACTGGAAATTTTCTTTAACATTTTATTGATGATTTCCTCTCTTCTGTTTTCTCACTTCTATTTTTTTTTGTTTTAGAATTTCATAAATTTGTATGTTGGGACTGCTAGGATGAGTCTCCCTATTTCATATGAATTCTATCTTATTTTCCATACCTTTGCCTTTTTGATGTATTTTCAGAAAGGTGGCCTCAATTCCATCTTTTTAACCTTCTAACGAATTTTTATTTTAGACTAACATCTTTTTAATTTCCAGGCACTCAATTTATTCTCTCTTTTTTATAGCACCTTTTTCATGTTTCATGGATAAAATACATCTGCTTTTTTTCCTGAGGATATTAATGATCTTATTTTCCTGATCCCTTAATAGTCTAGTTTCTCCAAGTTGCTTTTTATTTATTTGTTTATTATTTTAGTATCTGTCTTTCCTGTTAAAGGATTTCTATGTGTACCAATCTCTGATTTTTTTCTAAAGCTTCAAAAGAACATAATGTAAGGTCTTTGCTGTCATAAGGCATATTACCTTTGGACTTTCCTATAAGGTGGTCTGGTTGGGCCATTTTATCTCAATATAGGTGTATTTATAGCTTTCATTTTAGGCTGTTCAGATCGTCCAGAGAAGACTTTTCCTGAATACACCAATTGGCAATCTTAGGAGAAGTGTTATATCTCTGCCTTGATATGTAAATGTCTACTTATTTGACTTTTATTATGTATGGAGTTTCTGCTCTCCACTCTCCCCAGAGTTTCCCCTACTGGAGGAATGCTAAGAATAAATCACCAGTCTTCTTTAGAGATTAGGGAGAGTTATTGTTGCAGATCTCAGAAGGGGGCTCTGAGACCGAGTTAGTGTGTGGGATATTCATTAAGGCATTCCTCTGGATTCAAGCCTTGTGGAAGGGAGGAGAAGAAATTATGTTTGGACAGAGGGAGAAATACAACCGTGATGTCAGCCCAAAGATAGACTTGGCTTACCCCACAGAGATCTCTGGAACTAGAGAAGTCCTTCAGAGTTGTCCTTAGATAGTTAGGCCTTAGATCCTTCATTGATTAGCCATTAGATGTAGGCCACCCTGAGAAAAAGTGAGACCTTCGTTGAAATGACTTTCTGTAGCTGAGGCCATCTGGGAGGAAGCTGACTCCTGAGGTCTGTTTGAGGCAGCACTCACAGCAGCTGGATAAACAAGTCCTTTGAGGGGGATCTGGCCTTGCACTATAGTCTCTAGCAGCACAGGTGTTCACAGAGCTGTATTGGTGGGGGACGGAGAAGAGGAAATTCTAACTGCTTCTTCAGCCGTCTTTCAAACAATTTTGTTTCCTGCCTGCCATTATGCCCAATTCAAGAAGCATATAGTACTGTCAATCTCTGCATCTTTTACTGGTTCTGTGGTGAAAATGTGTTCCTCATCTTTCTCCACTGCAAGTTTAGATTTCAGCTCTCTTGGATAAGCTAAGTCAGTTACGTGCACCTATCACTCCAGCTTCCAAAAAGTTAGTTGCTGTTTTATCTTTCCTTGTTTTCTTTGTCCTTGCAGATTTACGAATTTTTAAACATCTCTCATTTTGGTGGAAAGCAAAAATTATGAGTATACATAAACCCTGTCTTTATCCATCCGTCCCTGGCCTCTCTCTCAATATGTGAAATGTATGCTTCCCTCTGCCTCATTTTTGCTTAATTTTATTCAAAAATTTTCTATGCATTTTAATTAATTACCTCACACAATTCTCTTTTCCTTTCCTCCCCTATATAGAGAGGAATTAAGAGGAAATGTTTTTAAATATCATCTCTAAGTTTATCTAATTTTTCCAAATATATGTCTAATAATATCTAAGTGTATCTTCATTAAGATTTTTCTACATATTAAAAAAAAGGAGATGCTTTTACCCTCTTCATTCAAGCACATTTTGTTTGAAGATATTTTAAGGCAGTCATTATAGCTGTGACAAAGGGATATGCTTTTTTCCAATTTGGGCCTCTTTACATTATCATTTTGCTACTATTGGCATGTGGGAAAACAAACAAACAAACAAAAAAACTAGCCAGAGTAGGTAGTTAGGATTTCTCTACCATGAAGAATTCTGTATGTTATATTGAACTTGGAGTTTTACAATCCATTATAAAGACAGAAGTAGTACTGACTTCTCCATCCCCTGTTCCTCTGTAAAATCATAATTTATATTTAAAAGGTCTTGGTGTAAAATAAATGACATTTGCCTTTTTGCTCAGAATTTTACCTTCTTGCTTAGTTGAACCTTGAGGTAAATATCTTTAGATTGCCCTTGGTTTTGAAATTTATTTTTAAAAAAACATCTAAAGCCATTAATTAATAAAGATCCATAAATCTGTATTCATGTAGCAAGTAAATACAAGCCCTGCACTAAGTTTTGCCCTTTAAATCATTTCTTAATTGTATGTTCCATTTCCTTCCTACATCTCAGTTTTAAAATATATATATACATATAAAAAAGAACAAACATTTGGAAAAGGGATAGAGATTAGTAATTCAGTTACTATAACACTAATGCTGCTGCTGCTGCAAGCTATGAAAGAGAACATTTAGCATTTGTCACAAAATAACAATATTAGGATCTATCTGAGTAATCCACAGAGCATAGAAACAACCTAGTGAAGTTCTTGAGTTAACTAGCTCAGGTTAACTTGTGAATATATGCAAATCTTGCAAGTGCCTATGTGAAAGGAGAGTACTGTGTCCAGCTATGGGAAGGGCTTTCTTCATTGTAATACTAAATACATGGGGTGAATCATACATCACTCTGGGTGCCATAAGCTGACTTATAGAAGAATATATCTATATATAAGTAAGTTAAAGCTGACAATTTTTTTTTCTTTCCTGGAAATCTGGTAAATGCTGAATAAGCCTTTTATTTGATCTTCCTTTAATGCAAGCATCAGCTGTTCAGTATAGTGGGAGCTGACAGAGGGAAAAAAAACCTCCAACTCCATCCCCCCCCAACACTTGTCTCTAAAAGGTTCCTTTCTAGTAAATGGCAGTCTATTAAGGTTCTTCCTAGACTTAATCAAAGTGCTGTACAGAAAGATCTGCCTCTGTGTGAACAGCTCTCTACTCTCTCAGTGAGAGTCCAGGTCTCTAATTTTGTTGCTGGCCTAGTCCTGCTAAGCCCACACTCTGCACAGTGTGTGGCTTCTCACTCCCTGTGGTTCTCAGTGGCAACAGGAAGTTGAGGGAGAGGCTGTAGTGCCAGGCCAGCAGGCAGGGATGCTGTCAAGATTGCCTTACTCTCTTCTCTGCAAATAAGGGGCTAAATCCAATTGACACACACTGAAGTAAACAGGCAGTGACATATTTGTAGACAAATTGTCATACTGTAGATTATTCACAAAACAAATTGTTTTTGATTTACACTCATAGATTGAGGGAAAAAAAAGTCTGCCAGTACTAACAGCTGCTCCCTTTTCAAGGGAAACAAGCATTTAATGAAAAAGTTAATTTAAAAATAATGTTCTACTGTTGCTAAAATTCCTTAGGGAAAATGTTTAACACTGATCAAAACTAAACGAAAAGACATTTTTTTTCAAATGCATGTAGAAATATCCTAGTTTTTCTAGAAAATGCAATAGGTCTGCAGTTAAGTTCTTATAATCATTCAAACTTTTTTAGTGTTGAGATAATTTTTTTAAAGTAATAATAAAATACAATAATAAATTTCCAAATTTTTTCCTATAGCTCTTTTCTCATTCATCAGACCTTTAATAGTTGCCTTAAAATAAGATCAGAGCTTAATATGTTTTTAATATCATCTTCATGGGGAGTCTATTTTGTCAATGAAGGTGCAAACATGTAGCTTCTGGTGGCTCTTTTATAATTACCTGGAAGGTATTACTGAAGCTGCTCAGAGGGAGAACTTACAAGGATTCTATCACCAGCTTTGAGAGCAGGTTGGTTTTCACCAAGACAATGACTCATTTTGCTTGTTACAGGGGGTGATATAACCCTTTAGGGCCCCCTCCTCTCTTTAGGCAAACAATCTTTTGGACATTTGTCTTAGTCAGTTCTATAATTCTATGTGTCTTCGGCTGCTGTAACAAAATACCATAACTAGATGTAAGCAATAGACATTTCTCACAGTGCTGGAGGATGGCACTCCAAGATCAGGGTGTCAGCATGGTTGGGTTCTAATAAGGGCTCTCTTCTTGGCTTTCAGATGGTTGTCCTCTTGCTGTATTCTCCCATGGTGCAGAGAGAAAAGTCTGGTGTCTCTTCCTTTTCTTACAAGAGCACTAACCCTCATGATCTCATTTAACCCTAATTTCCTCCCAAAGGCCCTGCCTCCTAGCAGCATCACATTGGGAGCTAGAGTTTCAGTATATGAATTTGGGGAGAACACAAACATTTTATCTAAAATAACATCATTGATTACAAACAACTTTCAGTTCGTTGTTGCCCAATCCCAGGCCTGGGTTCCTAATTCCACTGCTTTTATGAAGTTTTCTAATTCTACAATTCTTTCCCTGGATTTTTTCTAAGGGAAATCTTGTTTCCTTTATTTCATTTCTTTTGGTTTGGTTGTAAGGGGTCAACTAACTAATCTGACCAATCAGTTTGAACCTGTTATATATTCATGGATGCAAGTTAGATGGTGACTTGCATGCAGTATATGTATAAGTTGGTCATTTTACCTTATAAACTTTTTTTTTAAAGAAAAGCAAACATATTTATGAATAGTCTGACTTGTCAGCAATGCTCTAGTCATATACCACAGGCTGCTGCCCAGCCTAATCTAATCTATTGCTTTGTAGAACTAATTTTGCTTCAGGTTCGTCTCTTCTTTTCTCTCTCATTATATTCAGATGTAAAAAAATCTCCGAGCTATATACATTGTTGGGTCTGATCAGACAAACCAAATACGGTAAATATAGTTAATATTTTGTAACTTATGTCTCATCTTTTAGCATTTCTATTTAAAACCCATCTTTTCTCAATTTCTCTTAATCCTATTTCCCTCTTTAATAGCAGTATAACTGAATGCTTTAATTTATCTACACTCATTGATTTTTATAATATATATAGTATTTGTTGTCTTGAATTATTTAATACCTTAAAACATTAAGGGTATATATCTCATATAATGTTTTTCCCCCTAAAGAAAGGAACTTATATGCTATTTTAAAACATTTCAAACATTAATTTTTCTCTGCATTTCTGGTTATTATCTTCAATATTTGCTCCCCAATACAGTAGCTAATGTTTTATTCTCTGGGGAAATAATTAAGAACATATTTGTGTTCCAACTGACAGAACTCTCTGCAATAAAAAAAAAAAGAAAAGAAAAAAAAAGAACATATTTGTCAAATTATGTCAAAACCAGAAAGATCCCTGTAAAATTTTTGAAGTTGTTATTCTTTATTGTAGACAGTGGTTGTGTTATTTCAAAGAAGGCAAAAGTAGTCACACTGTACTTCTGGTCTCTTGTATTTACACTCTATTTATTTCCCCACCACCAGATAGTGATACTTCCTCTAAGAATATTTCAGTATCTTCAAGCTATTATCTTTTCTTCCACTAGAAAGGTCTCTCAAGAAAAGAGTTAATGCAGCCATTTACTACATGTAAAATGACTATAACTTACTGATGAAAAAGCAGTTCAGTAATAGGAACCCCTTCTTTCCTTTTATTGTACTCTGTTCAGAACACTGTCCCAACCTGCCCTACAAGTACTTCAACAGAGATTTCATCCCGTGCACTGCGTGGTCTTAACTGCCATATCTGAAATAACTGGAAGGAAGAGAGAGAGAAGAAAGGAACCCTTTACTTTCTCAGCAAATTGAGCATTTTGATCTTTGATTCCACAAATGTGATCAAATACCAACACATGACTGACACTGTAACATTTATTAACTGAAATGAATAAAACAAAGATCCTTGAGATATGCATAGTCTAAGGAAAGAACCAGACATGGAAACACAAATATTAATGAGATGAAGATGATAAAAGTTTATACAAAGAGCTGTAGCTGCAAATAGGTAGAATTAGGCAAATTTTTCGTGGTGACAGTGTAGATGATATTTAAAGGGAGTGCTGTTGGATATAGAGATATCCATGTGTTGCCTGAGTAAAGACATGAATGTGAGAAAGAGCATGGTCTGTTCAAGAACAGGTAGGGGTTAGTAGGATTTGGCTCAAGAAGAGCATGGTTATATCTCACAGAGTGAGGGGGAATAAAGATACACTAAGCTTCTCACACAGGCCACATAAAAAAGTTCTTGAATTAAATTGAGCAAAGTTTAAATTTTATCATAATATAAGTTATTGAGGTGTTATCTTGATTATCCAATCTGGAATCAGAAATAATTTAGAGAGGCAGTTTAGGTTAATGTCTAAACACTTGGGCTTTGAAATCAAACAGAGCTATATTTGAGGCTTGACTCTAACATCTACTAGTTGTTTAGGGCAATTGATTTAAATTTTTTAAGCCTCAATTTCTTATCTCTAAAATAGAATAATAATATTGTCTACCCTGTGGAGTCTGGTAAGGAGTCGATGAGATAATGTTAGAATCTAGCAATATTATTTTTGAACATGGTAAGTGCCCAGTAAATGATGATTATTATTCTTTATCTGCATAGGAAAAAAATGTAGACCAAGGTCATTGCATTGTAAAGTTCCATTTGTTTTATAGCTCAGCTAATTTTTGATTTAAGTTGATTTTGTCTGCTTGTATCAGAAGAACATTAAGTTAGCCAGTGATACAGGTCAGAACAGAGGGTACATACACCTGCCAGGCCCCTACGCGAATCAGCCTTTGTGGGAAAGTTATTGGCAAGCAGGCTCAGTAGCAAAAAGTCAAGAAGTAAAATACAATGTTTGTATCTCAAACTCAGCTCAACTCACTCTCTCTCTCTCTCTCTGTCTCACTCCAAACCTGTCTCCTCTAATTAAATATGTTCTATACTGAACTGGTTATCTAACCCCACCACACTTCCACTGCGACACCCAAACAACTCTGCTCAAATTAGAAAATTAAAATCACAATAAAAATTGATCATTAAATCCTGTGGATTTTACTTTCAAATACATATTTCTCACCTTCTCAACTCCACTCCAGTTTCTAAGCCACCACTGTTCTTGTTGGGTTATTTCAACATACTACAGTCTACATCTCCTCCAATTTATCTTTATACAATAGGTACAGTCCTACTGGTTTTTTTTTTTTTAAATATAAACATAATCATGTTGTTTTCACTCCATAAACTAACCCCTAATTCTTTAGCCGCATCATGATCTCTCCCCATCTTGGCTCATTTCATTGTAGGTCACAATATATTCTCTGTTTTAGAGAAATGTGTATTGATTTAGGAGGTAAACATTTGAGGATTTGAATCTCAGACCAATCGTCACTAACAATATAATTCTGTAAAAAAAAAAAACTCATTCTGAACTTGTTATATCATATGTAAAACAGTGATAATAATATCCACATTGAAATAGTTTGTGATTATTATAAATATTACTAAATACCTAGAAAAGGACTTGGCATCTTTTAGACTTTTAAAATATTTTTGGTACAAATCTATTATAAGTAGTATATTATTTATAATACATGAAATACATGACATAAGGAAGGGTACCTAAAATTAATAACTCATCATGCCAGTGGCTTTGCACCTGTTTTTTTGTCTGGGACAAATGGTATGATTATACCTGTAAGGCTTACCTGACTCTGAATCATTTCCTTATTTTACCAAGTAGAATAAACATCTTAGCCCCCTATTTCCTACTCTGCTATATGGGGCCATCTCTAGACAAATGAGGAGCTAAAGCAATTCATCTGGGCCTGGATTTGCCTTAATGATCTTACTTTAAAAAATCAACATCTTTCATAGGTCTCTTAGAGTATTATCAAAAACCATAAGTTTTGAAATTGAATTTTGGTGAGGTTTAAAGAAGAGGAATAAATCATATTGTCCTATGATCTTCCTCTTACCCAAATATGGGGCCATGGGCAGTTGCCCAGGTTGTTCTATTCAAGGAAGCATTATTTCTAGTCCTATAATCTCAACCTTATCACACCCTGGCATATCTTTGTTTCCCCAACAGTTTCTACCACTAGTAAGCTCATGGAGGGCAAGGACTTTTTAAATTTATGTATCTACAGCACAGCTCCTGAACCAAGTTGAATAGAAGTGGATTGACTTGCCTCAAGTGTATAGTGAGGAACACACACTGACAGCATTGATACAGGCACACCAGAGAGTTCTAGAAAACGTAGGTGTCCCTGTGGGGCCAGGGACAGAGAGGGTAACATGGAATGAGGATTTTAGAAGAAAGTTTTGTGACAAACAAGGGGGATAAGTAATTAACCAAGTTCTCTCCAACAGAGACTTGAGACCTGCGCTACCTGGGTTCAAATCCTCACTCTTAGTGCATAGTGCTGTGATCTGGGAAAAGTTATTTAATTACTGTGTTTCAGTTTTTAAACTGTCCCAGCCTTGGGGGGGTGGTGGTAATGATTATATGAAAATTTATGTGTGTATATATATATATAAAATAAATGAGTTAAAGCAACATTATGGAAATGTTACTCTTATTGTTGGTAGCAGGGCATCATTTAGAGAGCTGGTATTAAAAGTCTAAGAGGAACTGGAGTAATGTTGTCAAAACCATGGCTTAGAAAAAAAGAGCAAAGACTCAACCATGAGAACTAAATTTCTGCGGTTAAGGTTTTGGGCAAACACAAGGAAAAAAGTCCAGAAGCTAAAGCTGGACTCAACCTGGGACAGGATCAAGATTACACATAGGGGGGTCTGTGAAGGGAAAATTGTCAAATGGTAATTGGAAAGAGGTGTGGAGAGATGAAATGGCAAGGCCCTAGAAAGGCCTTTAGAGGTGACTCAGAAATATAGTCAGGCTTTACAAACTTATTTACATGTGAAAAAATGATGCTTTGAATTCCAAACCAAAAATTTATAAGTGAATATTAAAAAAAACCTCTAAAATTATCTGTTTTTATCTCAGTTAGCATGATAAAATTACCTACTTTATGTTTTCATCTTTTAGAAACAAAATAAGTTTCTGCACATTTGAAATATTCAGATGATAATTTAAATTGCTAAAGAGAACTGGAAATTTAAATTATTCATTTATGATAGTTAGTGTTTCACACCACTCAGAACATCTATGTGAGGTCAAATGGGCCATAGAAGCTTTCAGTTTTCCGTTCTTTTATGACAGTATTCTGGATCAACTTATGCCCTCTCACCTTCTCTCCCAGTTAGAGGCTATCACACCATAACAGAATATTTCTTATTTCTTTCTAATTATGACCATCAAAATAAAATATTATAATATAAAGTTATGTGCAAAGAGCCATCTGAGTGTTAAACCTGTGTGCATTTGCCCACAACCCTGTCAGAGAGCTCTCAAAGGGATGGTGACCTCCCTGGGAAGGGCAGGAAGAATGAAGGGGGCACCTATTTATGCTTTGTGCTGTTGCCACCCAAATGTACGATGGCTTGAAGGAGCAAAGCAAAAGAGGGAAGATAAGAGAGTGAGAGTAGCCATACATAGTTAGAGTGGCTATTCCCTTTTTCTTACTGCTCAGAGCAGTACAGAGGTCACATGGATCCAAAAGAGAGAGCCACAGAAGGGGTCAGTTTCCTAAGTCAGAGCTAAGAGTACAAATCCAGTTTACTGGGAGAGGGAGAAGTAGGGAAACAAAAAGGCAAGAAGGTCAACCTCTATTTTATGAACAAGACTTCACTCTTACATCAGACCTTACCTCATTTACTCTTCCCAGCAAAGTGGAAGCTATAAATCATCTGTATCTGTTTATCTCCTCTGATTCAATAAAATATATTGAATAATACAAAAACCTGCTTTTATTGTTTCCCCCAATTAGTACTTATCTAAAACATATTTTTATTACATTTTTGTTTTCTATTATAGGAATTTTTCTGTTCTGTAAGGGAAATACTTAATGATTTAAAGTGTCAAATCTAAAATTAACCAATCTTTGCACTGAGTATCTGAAGAGAAGAGACGAGTCAAAGGAGTAGTTTACGAGTTAATAATAGAGCCTACACTTTAGAATTAATGAAAGAAAAGAAACTACTCACTGGTCCATATAAAGCAGAATTGTCCTAAAATATGCAATAAAACAGTAACATAACCATAAAATAAAGTGTAAAGGACCAAAATAAGCTTTTTAATGCACACTGATCCCTCTCTGCTGTGTGATTTTTTCCCCATTGTTCCTGTATCTTTATAGTTAGACTAATGTTTTTTTACATTAGTAAGCAGGCATTGTATGCATTTAAATTCTAAGTGTGGCATCTTGGCACTTTGAGGGGACACTTATAATGAAAGTCACACAAGTTAGCTAAACTAATTAATGTATATCAATTTTGCTTGATATCCTTCATTTCCCACCCCATCTCCTTGATGGTTGGTTATAGCATCAAAATGTTGATATTTCTCTATGCTTCATATCCAAAGGCATTTAATGAACTTAATTTGCCTTTTGCATTCTCATTTATTAGAATTTATGGTAGAATGAAGTGGTAACACATGGTAGCTTCCACCAGCCTGGAGTACCAGCTGGTGGTTCTTGGTTGTTAAATAATCACCCAGCTTCGTTTTTGTCATCTGGACAAAAGAAGAATTAATAATAAATTTAAAATGAGAATTAAAAAAAATAATATTGAGCATAATGTCCTAGATAATATTTACAGAGGAGTGAGATTAATCATCACCGAAAATTTCTCATCTTCTCTACAGCTTGGTTAAACTGGTTAACAACCAAGAACAAATTTGCACAATAGTTTAGCAGGTGGACTAAAAAAAACAATAGTGGGAGGAGGTGAGGTCATTAGAATGCAAAGTTAAGAATGACAATGGACAGTGTACCAGAACACACCCACTTAAATTATATTTTTATAACCTTTGCTGTATTACTAACTAAAAAAAATGCAAGCTTATTTTCTTTTGATATTGAATATTGTCTTCTTTTTCTTTTCAGTATTTTTCCAGAAGTTGCGTCAATTCAAATAATAATAACACAGTTGTTTGAATAAAACTCTACAAAACCTTCCAAAATTGCCCACACAAACTTATAGGAACAATGGCATCAATATTCAATTTTACAAATAAGGCAGCCAAGACATAGAAAAATATTTCAGTCACAATTAGAAAGTCGATAAAAGGCAGAATTTGGACTAGAATTCAGTCCCCTGAAACAAACTCCTCACTTTGATTACACTGGCATATAAGCAATGAAATTAGAGACAAGATCATTGACATTAATTACAAATGATCTGCATTTTTTTATCCTGAATGCCATGCCTTATTTATGCTCCTTACATATCTATCATATAAATGATTTAGTTAATTAATATGTTTGTCAGTTCACAAATAGAGCACTGTTTCTTTGTTGTTTTTTCCCCTGGTCATGACAGTAGTCATTGGGTATAGCCACCTAATGGGTACAGCTGCATTCTACACTCACACTACAGAGGAACTAAGACAACAACCTCACTGCAAGTATGTATTAAAATGGGCAATGTAATTTTTATTTAAAATTAGTCCTGTAAAGATATTTCTATCCCAATTTTTAGCTATAACCCTATAGAAAAACAAATTAATAAACCAATAAAAAGAGAATTCCATGGCAAAATAATCATCTTTAATGAAATGAGAAATAATCATAAATTCAAGTATAAAGAATGATTGTAAAATGCAATGACATTAGTCAAACCAAAGTGGACATGTCATAGTAGGAACAGGACACTGAAAGTTACTGACCAAAATAGAAAAAAAATAAAGCATAAAAACATTTGACATATAAACATTTGTGAGGATGATTTACTTTTTTTTTTTAAATGAATGCTTGAATGTTTGATAAAAAATAGAAAACTCAACTCCATATGCTATATCATATGTATGCACATGTGTGTATGTGTGTCTGCATGTATATGATTAGTCAAAAGTTGAAGAAAAGAAAATCCAACCACTTGGTAAATGCAAATCAAAAGAAATCAGTAATGCTATTATTAATTAGGTCAAATTTAATACAGAGTATAAAATGAAGCAAAGAGAACTTTATAATGATAAACAATAAAAATATACAATGATGAATTATTATAATGTTTTATGTATGGGAATTAGAATTTATATAGCAATTTTCATAAATTCAAAGGAATAAACAAAACAATTGTAGGAAACTTAAATTTTGTCTATTACTGCCTATGCAGATGCAAACAAATAAATACATTGGGAATATTAACAACACTTAGAACACTGTACACTAATAAAGAGATATTAAATTCTCTTTATCTCACTACCTTTTTTTTCACACCCTCCACACACATACACCTTCAGATGTATTTTATGCCCTGAATGGCAACAATGCACTTTCATTTTCTGTACCCATTGTGATAGTTAATTTTATATGTCAACTTGACTGGGCTACAGTGTGCCCAGATATTTGGTTATACATTATTCTGTATGTGTCTGTGAGGGTGATTTAGGATGAGATTAACATTTGAATCTCATATGTGGTTCATATGTGGGTGGTCCTCACCAAATCAATTGCAACATAAATAGAATAGAAAGGCTGAGTAAAAAGAGTCTTCCCCTGCCTGACTGCTTTAGGTGGACTTCGTTGTTCTCCTGCTTCAGACTGGAATTTACATCATCAAGTTCCCTGGTTCTCAGGCTTTCAGACTCAGAATAGAACTATGCCATTGGCTCTTTTGAATCTCCAGCTTGCCAAATGCAGACCTTGGGACTTTTCAGCCTTCAAAATTGCATGAGCCAATTCCTTATAATAAGTTTCTCTCCCTCCCTCATTTCTCTCCCTCCCCCTCAGTGGTTCTGTTTCTCTGTAGAACACTGATTAATACACAAGTACAACAGTGAAACATGAAAGGAGACCTTGACAATTCTTCATATTTCAAGAAATTCTATAAAAATAGAAATAGTACATATCACATTCTCTGGCCAAAGTACAATGAGATTACAAGTTAATAAAAATATTAATCAAAAATTCCAATCACCTTGAATTTACCAACAAAACAAAAATACCAAATTTCTCTTTTAAAAAAATTCCTATTGGCAGATACCTAAAAAAATTCATATTGCCAATACCTAAAGTTACATATTATGTAGAGAAAAATATAATGAAAACACTATGTATCAGCATCCATAGAGCATCAACAAAAAAGTTTTCAAATGAAGATCTATGCTCTTAACACTTTTATTTATAAAAGTTTATATAACTGACTTAAACATTCATCTAAAAATGATAGAGAAGTCCAAAATAAATGTAAAGAAAGAATAAAAAAGTTTTAATAGAGATGAAAACAAATAAATTAATTGGAAAAAAGTATTTAATAAATGCAAAATAATAAAATATTAAATCTACAATAAACTTAATCAAAATAAAAGGAGAGTAATTATAAAAGCACATAATTAAAATAAAAATGACTAAGCAATCAGAATAAAGGGACATTGAAATTTCTAAATGTTTAAATAAATTTGAAAATCCTGGGTTAAGCAAATGATGTTCTGAGAGAATATAGATGTCCACAATTTACCACAGAAGAGACAGAAAATTCAAGTTGACCAATGACTGTGGAAGGAATGAAACATTGTATGAAAGTTTTTTCCCCATAAAAGCACCAGTGGCAGGTAGTTTGACAGTAAATTCTACTAAAATGGCAAAGTACATATGATCACATAAAAACTTAAAAATTCTAAAGCCTGAAGGGGGAGGAAAGCTCTCACATTTGTTACATGGAGTTGCCAAAATTTAAGGTCAAAAAGTTTTAAGAATGAGGGTAAAACAAGGCTAGTATTGCTTGTGCATGGCAATGTAAAGTGCTAAATATAAGAAGAGCAGATGCAGTATAGCTGCATAGTATTAATTCATCTAAACCAATTTGGGATCAGATCATTCTAGAAATGTACAATACAATATTTAAAAATATCTTTATATCAAGATGTATTTATCCAAGTGTAAAAATTATGCTGACATATCCATAGATACTAAAAAGTTTATGTTAATAAATAACATTCATTCCTTTTTTAAAAAAAAATGTAAAAAATTTTATTAAAAGCAATTCAAAATCAATGTTCTATCCATAAAATAGCATGTTTGAGAAATCCAAGATGATGACCTGAAAACCATTAGAAATAAAAAGAGAAGGCAATGACATGTCTTTTTGTGATATTATATGAAAATCATACTTTTGTTACATAAAAACAATTATAAATTTATCAATAATAGAAAACTTTAAATATTGAAATAAGCTACTAAAATAGGTAAATAGAAAGTGCATAAAAAGATAGTAAATAATGTATAAGAGTTATAATAAAAGTAATTATTTATATATAGGTAATTAAATACAAATGAATAATTGAAACTAGATAATGCTCTAGATAATCTCTCACAGAAAATGTGGATAAACACTATATAATTTCTATTATTTAAAATTCAAAAATTAAAAAAAAAATCTTTCTGAGGTGACAACTCAGAATAGTGGTAACCTTTGGCGGCATAAATGAGAAAGGGGGTGAAGGTGGAGCTTAAGGTGTTGGGTGTGATATGTTCGTTGGTGTGGAATAAGATTTGGTTTAACTTTAAAGATATTTGTAGCTTAGCTTTTTTGTTCTTTTTTTTGTTCTGTATTATCCAGTCCCACTCCAGATTTAAGAATGCTTTTAAAAACATTATGAAAAGATGAACATCCCAACAAGAGGAAATACATGATTAGATCACTTGCAAATGAAGATAAGCAAATGATTCTGAAGAAAAATTAATGTAGTAGTACATAATTAATATTACAATAAGATACCATTTGTCGGATTTTTGAAGATAAAAAATAATACCATAACAAGTTTTTATTCTACCATTTTGTGGTAGAATGACATTCTGTTATACCACTGTTGACTATGTAAAAGAGCAGAATGTTCCTCAAGTACAATTTGACAATTTATTTAAACCAAACAAATGAAGAAAAATGTAGGATGACTATATTCTTAACCTAAACATTTAACCCTTAGCTTTTTACCCATATGTAAGAGAAAAATCCAATGATAAACCATAACAATAAATTATGATATAACCATATGATGTGTACTCCTCAAATACTAAAAATATGTGGAAAACAATATTTTATAGCACTGGAAAAATAATGAAAAAAAGTATTAATTGACAGGAAAAGTTGTAACATGGCATATATGAGGTGAATCTTATTTCTGGGGGAAAATACATGCATATCTGTACACATAATCTTGAAAAGAACTTATAACAAAATTCTAAATATCTCTGAGTAATTTTCCATATTAAATATTAATTATTAGTGCATTAAACAGAAAATAACTTTAACTGAAAGATATATTTGTACAACTATGGCTAAGCATAAAAATACACAACAGGCTACTCTGTGACTTTGTTTGTGCGATGAGGATGTATTTGAGCATTCACTGATCTTACTTTTCATGGTATTGTTGTATATTCCCGGTGCATAACTAGAGGCTCTGATATATGAAAGATGGACTAGTTTTCAGTCCCCTCTCACCTCATATACTGGGTATTCCTCTGTTGGGCAAAAGCTGCACAATCATTTTTAGTAGACCGATTATTTCTTTGTGCCTATGCTGGTCTGCTGTATGATTTTTTGTTGCAATCCTCATATTCTGAAAAGCCACCACTGTCGCTAACCCAGAACTGCTATCAATCATAATTTGTTATAACCTTGAACTTACTTCCAAATATAGATGAAACATTTTTCAACTCTCTGTGAATGGTATCTCAGAGTGAAACCTATGAGAGAACTTAAGCACATTCCTTAGGTTGGTGACAGTTTCTTACTCTCAGCCAAAGGAACATTCGGATTATTTAGGAAGTCAGCTCTTTTTTAATGGATGAGATTTATTGGCCTTGCTAGTCTTTAAACTCACATATGATGACTATGCCACACACTCGCACTTCCATACATATTTCTTGTCATATTAAAAAGTAGGGAATGGAAATTAACATTTATTAATCACCAGGCTTCTGCTAAGCACATTGCTGGACACTTCTCATTATGTAAAAATATTTCATTCTCATGACGACTCTTGAAAGGTGGAAAAGATCATTTTTTTACTCCAGATGAAAAAATAAAGTTTAGAAAAGTTAGATAACTTCAGAATGATGAAAAATAGTCAATGGTAGAACTTGGTCCTTGAACACTTGTGCCTAACTCCAAAGATCATGATCTTCTAATATACCATAATGGATAAACCTCCATGTGCTGAGAACCTAAAACTTCCATTGGGAGGCAGTACAGCATAATAGTCAGGGCCTTGTGCCTAAGAGTCAGCCTGTCTGCCTTGGTCTGAATGCTAATTTCAACATTTACTGGCTATATATTACTTGGGGAGGGAAAGTTATTTAACATCTCTTAGCACTACTCTCTGGGTATAAAAATAATTCATACCTTGCCAAAATATTAAGAAGATTAATTAATTTAATCACTGAAATTAACTAATGAAAATAATTTAGTAGTGCATTAGTCATGGTATTTAATAAGTGCTATCTATAACTGCTTTTGTTTCATCCTTGTTCTTATTAATATTAAATATTCATTCTCAAGTAATATTCTGATTTATTTTTTAAAATATGTAATCATCCTATGATTTTCCTCTAAAGATAGGAGATTCAATAAACACACTTACTGAAATAATTTCCTAGAAATAGCTAAAGGTATTACAAACTACAGCTGAAATTTCCTTCTCAAAATAATGATTTGGGTTCTTATTGTACTTATTCATGTTTGTGACAGGGATAAAGTGGTGTAAAGGTTTACTAAATCTTTATAAGTTTTACCAATTTCTAATTTCATTGCTGCAAATTTAAAGGATGAAAGTTGGTAAGAACATTGGTTTAATAAATTCTCTACTTCAAATCTATATAAAAAATCTATATAAAAAAGATAAATATACATTATTAACAGATACTTCTGAAAGTAGACAAAAATATTTGGAGACAAATAAATTCAGTTAATACTTTCCAAAGAATATTAAAAATAAAAAAGAAACGTTTAGTACAAAGTTACACATTAATAGAAAACTTCTATCAATGAATAACTTAAAGATATGCAGCATCCTTTACCTCTGAAACTTTCGCCACTGTTTCTTAGAAGATAGTATTTTATTCTAAGCAGACTCAAATTAGATTTGAAACGTTTCTTTGATGTTCTACAATATTTGAAATATTTGAAAACGTTTCTTTGATGTTCTACAATAACTTACCTTGTATTAAATAAAAAAAAAATTATTTTTTTTAAACAAATTTATGATATTTAAAAGTTTTTAATTATTTCAAAATTATTTTATTTCCCAAATGCATATGGCTGCTATAAAAAGACTAATATAATTTCTCATCTACATGATTTCTTTTTTTTCTTCTTGGCTATAGTGTTTATCCACATTTTCTTTTCTTGAGGCAATTTTTTAAGGCCATTTGAAACATTTTCACTTTGAATGAATACATTTGAGTGGAAAAACAATAACAACAGAAAATTAGAATGAATGGAAATTCCAATAAAATTTCAAGATTAGAATAGTGAAAAGATAGGCTCATATTTTTGTGCTCATCTTTGCCTCAACATGAACTTAGTAAAATATCACTTAGTGCTGAGGTCCCCAACCCACAGGCCATGGACCGATACCGATCCATGGCCTGTTAGGAACCAGGCCACACAGCAGGAGGTAAGTGGTGGGCGAGTGAGCGAAGCTTCATCTGCATTTACAGCTGCTCCCCATCACTTGCATCACCACCTGAGCTCCACCTCCCATCAGATCAGTGGCGGCTTTAGATTCTCATAGGAGCACAAACACTACTGTAAACTGCACATGCAAGGGATCTAGATTGCGTGCTTCTTATGAGAATCTAATGCCTGATGATCTGAGGTGGAGCTGAGGCAGTGATGGTAGCACTGGGGAGTGGCTGCAAATACAGATTATCATTAGCAGAGAGGTTTGACTGCACAGAGACCATAATAAATCAATTGCTTGCAGATTCATATCAAAACCCTATCAGTTAGTGGCAAGTGACAATTAAGCTGCATCTGGTGGCAGGCTTTAAATCAGAATCCCACACTTATTTTAGTCCATGTGTGGCTGCCCATTATTTTATTTACAACTTTTATCTGTGCCTCTTTCCCACACTGTGAACTTGTCTCAGTCACAGTTTTGGTAGCCCACAAGCTAACCCTAGCAAAAATGAGTAAAAACCAAACATTGCTGGAGAGCTTCTTTGAAAAGGGGGAAGGGCCCAATGATGAGACAGCAGAAGACTCTAAGACTGCCAACAAAATGAAAGCTGCATTTAAAAGAAAATGCCAAGAGTCCTACTTTAATTATAGGTTCATTATAACAGGTTATTCACATTCTCCAAGCCTGCTTTGTATAATATGTGGTGACTGCCTATCCAATGAAGCCATGAAATCCTCAAAACTGCTTCACCACATGGAGACCAAGCACCCCGCATCAAAAGAAAAAAACGTGAACGTGAGGAACAAAACCAATTATTGAAGGCCACCCTTTCATCAAATGTGTCTGCACTGAGAGCTTCATTTTTAGTGGCTCACCACATTGCAAAAGCTAAGAAGCCCTTTACTATTGGTGAAGAGTTAATCCTGCCTGCTGGTAAGAACGTTTGCTGTGAACTTTTAGGAAAGGCTACATGTCAAAATGTGGCACATGTTCCTCTTTCGGTTAGCACCATAAATAGATGAATTGATGAAACAGCAGAGGACATTGAGGCACAATTGTTAGAAAGGATTAATGAGTCACCATAGTATGCAATCCAGGTTGATGAGTCTACTGATGTTGACAACAAGGCAACAATGCTCGTTTTGGGGCAATATATTTTTCAGGAGGATGTGCTGAGGATGTTATATGCACTTTTGTTGCCAACCAACACCATAGCTGCAGAACAGTTCAAGTCTTTGAATAATTACATGTCAGGAAAACTGAATTGGTCATTTTGTGTCAGTATATGCATGGACTAAGTGTCTGCCATGACTGGACGGCTTTCTGGTTTCACTGTTTGGGTCAAGTAGGTCACTTCTGAATGTGAGTCTACGGACTGTGTCATCCATAGAGAAATGCTGGCTAGCCAAAAAATTTCACCTGAACTAAACAATGTTTTTCAGGATGTGATTAAAATTATCAACCACATTAAAGTGTATGCCCTTAACTCATGTCTGTTCATGCAGTTCTATGAGGACATGGGCGCTGAGCACACACACCTTCTTTTATACACAGAAGTGAGATGGGTTTCTAAAGGTAGATCACAGGCCAGAGTTTTTGAGTTATGAGAGGCACTCCAGAGATTTCTTTTAGAAAAATGGTCAACCACTGGCAGCACATTTCAGTGACACAGAAAGGGTCACAAAATTTGCTTACTTGTGTGACATATTCAACCTGCTCAGTGAACTCAATCTGTCACTTCAAGGGAGAAGGATCACTGTGTTCAAGTCAGCAGATAAAGTGGCTGCATTCAAAGCCAAACTGGAATTATGGGGGTGACGAGTAAACATTGGGATTTTTGACATGTTTCAAACATTAGCAGAGATTTTGCAAGAGACTGAGCCAGGGCCTTCTTTCTCCCAGCTGGTGCATGATCACCTGTCTCAGCTTTCAAAAGAGTTTGAACATTACTTCCCAACCACAAAAGATCTCCAAACTGGGAAGGAATGGATCCGCAACCCATTTGTGAATAAGCCAGGTGAATTGACTTTGTCCGTGCTAGAAGAGGATCAACTACTTGAGATCGCAAATGACAGTGGCTTTAAAAGTGTGTTTGAGGCAACTTCAAATCTCCATACATTCTGGATTAAAGTCAAGGTGGAATATCCTGAGATTACCACAAAAACACTGAAAAGCCTACTTCCATTTCCAAGATCCTATCTTTGTGAAGCAATGTTTTCTACAGTGACAGCAACCAAAACGAGACTATGAGGAGACTGGATATAACAACACTCTTTGGGTGTCATTGTCTCCCATCACCCCCAGATGGGACCATATATTTGCAGGAAAACAAGCTCAGGGTTCCCACTGATTCTGCATTATGGTGAGTTCTATAATTATTTCATTATATATTACAATGTAATAATAATAGAAACAAAGTGCACATTAAATGTAATGCACTTGAATCATCCCTAAATCATCCCCCCCCACCCTTCCGGTCTGTGGAAAAATTGTCTTCCATGAAACCAGTCCCTGGTGCCAAAAAGGTTGGGGACCACTGACTTAGGGTATCTGTGCTGTCTGCAAAAGGTAAATGAAAATTTCTTGCAATTATGTTTCTGGAGAATTTGAATGAGGATTTATGACATTATGACTATTACATGGTTCAAAGTACTTTGAGAAACGTATTATTAGAAACAAATATGAGAATTATTTATTTGTATATCTAACAAATATTTATTCAGAACGTACCATGAGCAAAGACATTTCTCAGCTCAGGGACAGTAAAAAGAAAAAATAATAAAGTTCTCTGCTCTTATTGTGTACTGGGTGAGATAGGGGAGGGATATTCAATAAATAACAAGTAAATAAATCACCAAAGTAATTTCCAATAGTAGTTAGTTTTACGCGGAAACTAACAATGAGTGAGATTGAAGGAGGGAAATGCTTGGATTGAGATCTGGGATCTGAGAAACAAGAAGAGCCACTGCTTGACGATCCAGGTTAGAGTATTCAAAACATAAGGAAGAACCTCTGCAGTAGAAAAGGTTCTGAGGAAGAAAAGGCACAGTGCATTTGTAGTGCCAGAGGGACAGAAAGAAGATGATGAGGTCAAAACATAGATACCTAGACAAAGTGGTTGGAGATCAGGTCTTGCACAGGCCTGGAGGGTTTGCACTGCAGAGTTTCAGCAGTATACACTAGGTGTGACTTTCCATTTAAAAAGATCACTCTAGCTTCTCATGCGAGAATGGATTATATTGAAAAGAAAGAGAATTCCATTATTGTGGCCCTGTAGGTAAGAAAGACTTAAACCATGGAGGCCAAAGCAGAGATGAAGATGAGTAGACAATTACGGGAGATAATTTGGATAGGACCCACAGGGAATTGAATATCGAAATCTGAGAGATACAGAGGAATCAAGTATGCATCCTATCTTCTGGTTCTGGGCAACTGTGCAGATGACAATGTCAGCTACTAAGGTAGCGAGGAACAGTTCGGGGTAATTAGAATTCTCTCACTATATAAACAATGTTCTTTATTATCATTTTCCTCATTTCACATTTCTTTTCTAGTCTATGTACAGTGCTGCTGTTTTGACCTGATCAATATATGTTCTTAGTTCCCAAATACTAAGAATTATCTGGGTAGAAAAACTTCTACAATGAAACTTCTGTTAGGAAACTATTGAGAAACTAAAACTATTGAGAAACTAAAAAAGCTGGCCCTGAATATTCTCTTAAAGCCAAAACAATCAGTGCAAGCAATTTAGAGAAATTTCAAGTTTTACAGACATTCATGGGTTCCAAATTGTAGTCTATAAGAACCTTAATATTTAATAAATAACTGAGCTCTAAAGAGAATAATAATAAAAACAACAATAAATTAATAACAAATGAAAGAAAAAGAAAAATTCTTCCCCTATTCTCCCTTGCACATCTAATTTAAGCCGTGGTCTATGTTCTGGTTATCTATCGTTGCATTACTAATTATCTCAGTACTTAGCAGCTTGCAATAACAGAAATTATTAATTTTGCTCACAAATCTGCAATTAGTGCAGGACTTGATAGGAATGGCTTTTCGCTCCTTCATGTAACGTCAGCTGATGGATTGAGTGAGGATGGAAGATTCACTTCCAAGGTGGCTCACTCTCATAGATGGCAAGTTGGTGTTGCCTGTCATCTGGGAACTCAGTCAGGGTGTCTTCTTGGTGCCTCGGTTCCTCTCCGTATGAGTCTCTCCATGAGCCTGCATGTGCTTTCTAACAAATTAGAAGCTGATTTTAATCAGCAAGTTTCCAAGAGGCCTGAATGGAAGTAGCAAAGCTTAGCTAAAAAGTCCCCAAACATTCCTGTAATAGCCTATTGCCCAAATAAGTTACTGAGTCCAGCCCGGATTTAAGGGGAGGGGAATTAGACTTTACCTCTTGGGATAAGTAGCAAAGAATTTGAAGTCATCTTTAATCTACCATATCCCATCTTAATATGTCAACAGTACTACTAATAAGTAAATAAATGAATACATCAAAAATATATTTTGCTGTTCTGCCTTCTTGCACTAATGGTTATTATGGACATTTCCAATGAACTTTGCATGGGTGCTAAGGAGTATACCTGTCATCCAATAGAGACTTAAAGAAGGCAATACACATATGTGGAAAAACCATAAGCTCTATTGCAGGTGATTATGACAAACCAAATTTTCAAGTAGAATTTCCATTACAGTGAGCCAATGCTAGAAAACAAATTGAAATGCCAAATAATGTTCAGTTGAGTTGTGTCCTCAGATAACATTTTTCTAATTACAGTTCTTGCTTTAGAGAACAGCAATTAGAAAATTACATATGCAGAGAAAAGAGGCCCAGAAAAGGCCTTGAGATTCTGGCTCACCATTGTTAATGAAGTCATACAATCTGTCTTTACTTATTAGTGATTTTAAGCAGAGAACAGCTGAAAAGTAAGGCCCATTTAAACTGAAATTACAGAAAGGCAGAAAGGACTTTGATAAATATATTTGAAAGAGTAGTATTTTTTCACCTGTGCATGTGGTGAACATCTGTGGTTTTTTGGCAATCGTGTTTTCACTCTAAAAGAACCTCCTAGTTCAAAGACTCATCCTCCCTCATATCTATTTCTTTGAAGTGTTCCCTTGGATCTCTTAAACTATGGGTAGCCAAATGATTTTGGCATGTGGGCTATAGATTCATTACAAATTGAGTCTCAGTATTCAATCTTTTATCTTCTGGTCTGTCACTACCTGCTTATCCTTTCAACCAGGTTGTTTGACCCACTGCTTAGCCTTGCAGTTCAGCAGAAACACCACGCTCACAGGCGAAAGAATAGTTAGTGTAACATAGGAGTCTTTACACACAAATTTTCACATAAAAAATGGAATGAAGAGACTGAGATCGTTATATGATGGCTATAATACATAATAGACAATAGAGAAGGCGTGCATGCTGGTAGAGTAAGGTTCTCTGATATGCTTCGTGACAGTGATTACACCACCTCATTTAGGGGATTATCAACAGCGAAACGCAGCTTGCTCTTTAAAATTTAGTTTTAAGAATAAGGTTAAAATCTCTCTTAGTTCAAGTTGTGACTATAAATAAAATATTCTAATGTTCACTATTAAACCATACAAAACAGCACCCATATAAAGATTAGATATGGAGAATCATTATAAAGACTTTAAATCATAATATTAAGTTAATAAAACCCAGCCATTACCACTGACATAAGCACTTAACATTCAATGTTACTAGGTTATCACAGTTCTCTCGGGATCTACTAGCTTGCATTTAGAAATAACCTTAGACTTCCTATGTCTCAAATTAAATAAATATTGGTCTACATTAGAAATACTGATTCCATCTTAAAATTTTTCTGAAATTGTAGGAAATTTCAAGGGACCTGTTATTACAGTACTATATGTATTTATTTGATTGTTCTATGTTTTGTCCCAAAACTAACAAAGTAATGCCTCAGAATTTTTCCTAAATAAAATTCTTTTCTATTTCATGGAAAGGCCGCAAAACATCGTGAAAGAATTAGAGCTTTAAAATTAGAGAAGAATGATCAAAACTCAGGGAATGGATCAGTTCAATATTTGCCTATATACTGAGAATCTTGCGCCTATAAATAAAAGGCATTATACTGCATTCTGATTCATTATCCAGAACACTTTGATTCAGAGGCAGGCGGTGCAATTGTCCAGGAGATTTCATGATTGTATTCAGTATACCAATATATTTTGATTCAAGGCACCACAATAGTGATCCATGACACTGTGTATGTTCTGAGAGAAAAGATGCCGTGTATTTTATAAGACAGGAAAATATGCCTATTTAGCATAATTTAATGTTTAATATAGAATATTTTTATAGGCAATCCATTTTTACATATAGAAATATTTACCTAAATTGCATCAACATAGTAAGGACTTAAGGATAATTTGCACTGCATCATGACCATTTTTTTATTATTCTTCTAAATTGCTTATAGAAATATACCCTTATTTGTAAGCTGAAACTATAAGGTGATTATATTGATTTTAAAATACATTTTTAATTGGATTCCTCTTGAAAAATCATCATCATAGTAATAATGAATATAATAATGACTGCTAACATGCATTGATCAATTACTATGTACTTGGTAGTATTCTAAGCGTTTTACTTTTATTAGTTCATTTAAGACATACAGGGTTGCTAAAATATATGTACTATTATTATACCAAATTTAATCCAGGGAAATAAAGTGCAGAAAGTTTAAGATACTTTCCCATGGTTGCATAGTTTATAAATCTCAGAGTCAGGATTTGAACACATGAAGTTGAATCCCAATATCTATAATTTAAATCTCTTGACTGTATTACTTGAGGAGTCCAGCTCCTGGTTAATATCTTAGTTGTGAGTTTTCAGCCCTGACCATAGGCAATTATGAAGGATTTAACTCACAAGTCTCACTGGGCAGAGCTGCTCCCCGTCTCCCACAACACACACATCAACCTTGATGCACAATCAATGCATTGCAGTCTCTCAAGGGAGTTGCCATCAAAGATTCAGGGTCCCCTGGCCAGTCATGCTCTTAAACATATTTGTATTCCTAGACCAGGGCGTCTTCAATCCTAGGTCTCCTTATCTGATCCCTTGGTCTTCTTCAGGTCTCCTTATGATAGGAGGGGAGAGGGGGAACTTGAAGACACTTTTCCTCCCTCTATTTCACTATACAGTACTTTTCCACTTCTAGCCCTTCCTCCTTGTCCTCCATCCACCTTCCCACCCACCTGGTCTCAGGGTCCATAAAACTGCTAGAGAGGCTTTTGTTCATGCTCCCTTGGCAGTAAGACCACCCCCACATATGTGCTGATCCACCTAACTCTCATGGGTGGTTAGGGACAAGGGGAGTCAACACTTTCTCCAGTTTAGACTCTTGCTTATACTTGGGTATAAGTGATTAAAGGCTTAACTTTCATTTTTGGCTGTATAATGGGCTCCTCTGACACTTGGCAGCTCAGCTCTCTCTCACAACTCAGCTGGGCTCATGACACTACTTGCTGTAGTCACTATTATGATATAATCAGATTTGGATTTCAGAGGATTAGACTAGTAGTCTTTGCAGAAGTCTAAGTGAAAACTGTTGCTCTCATAGACTAGGTTAGTGGAGCGTAATGGGAAAAAGTAGATATAGTAGAGATATATTTAATGGGTAAAATCAAAAGTGTGTGGTGATTGACTAGAGATAGGGGAGTGAGGAGGACACAGAGATTAAAGGTGTGGTATAGGCTGAATTGTGTTCCCCCAAAATTCATATGTTGAATTCTTAACTCCTAGTACCTCAGAATGTGTTTATATTTAGAGATAGGTTTTTAATGAAATAATTAAATTAAAATGAGATCTTTAAGGTGGTCTCTAATCCAACATGATTAGTGTGCTTATATGAAGAAGAAATTTGGACACAGAGAGAAGACAATTTAAAGATGCAGGAAGAAGATGGCCATTTACAAGCCAAGGAGAGAGATCTCACATGAAACTTATCCTGGCAACACCTTGATCTTGAACTTTTACCCCCCAGAACTGTGAGAAAATAAACTTCTGTTGTTTAAGCCATCCAATCTGTGGCTCTTTGTTATAGTAATCCTAGCAAACTAATATAAGTTTATGTCCAATTTTTTTAGACTTAGGAAACTCAATGTTTGGTATTAATAGTTGTGCTCCCTTATATATGAAAGTTAGGAGCAAAAGTGATCTGGGGAATGAGAAACAGAGATTATGTGTTCAATTGAGTTTGAGATGTCAACTGTACATCAAAATTGAAAAGTTCTGTAGACAACCTACTATATGGATCTGAGACTCAGAGAGATGTCTATACTAGAGATAGAAATCTATGACTTGTGAAGTAATATGTAAAATATAATTGAAATTTTATATAAAAGGTGAAATCATTCACTGTACAAAAATACAAACACCCCCCCACACACACACGCACACACACCCCTTGGATATAGCTGTGTTGACTTATGGTCCTATAGTTGTATTCTTGCACAGTAATGATTGGAGTTTTCTACAAAGGAGTAAAGATAAAGCTAGTGTCAGTGATTAAATACAGTGATTTATGAATGCAGAAAATATAAGGTGGATTAAAGATAAAAGTCTTAGAACACAAGGTCAGAATCAATGGAGGTGACCTACAAGTGTTGTAATGAGTTAATTTGCATTGAAGCATACCTATATTTTTAAATAAAAATTCAGTAAGCTTATCAACTGAAAGAAACATTTAGAGGAGATACCACAGGCAATCATTTAGAGTCCATTCAATGTCAGTTTATAGTAGTTTTACAATTCCACTTTTGATAGAACATCTATTACTCTCATTGCAAGAGAACAGAAGAGATTCAGCCAGAGAAGCCAGGATGTCAGCAGAGTGAAACCCACATCTTCAGGGGCAAATGAGACCAGGTACTACTTTGTGGCAGCGGCAGTGTGCAGGCTGGCCAAAGAGCTGTAGAAGCCACAAAACAAAGGATTTTCACTGATATCAGAAGAAGCCATTCTGGAACACCTGGCTTGCAGTGACAATGAATTAAAAGAGGGCAGGGATTTTTAATGTTCCCTCCTCTGATTCTACACATTGACACATATGAAAAGACAAATTCAGACACACGGGAAAATGTTTGATTCAGAGTCCCCTTATAATTTCATAGTAGGAAAAGTGCCCTTTTAATTTTAATATAGGTGCTTGCTTTTCTCTCTTCAGTTTGAGAAAATCAAGAGTTTTCTTTTAATAACTGTGTGCTCAAATTCATAAATTATTTTCCAATATATTTGACCCAAATTCATTGGTCTCTGAAGATTTGAATTCCTTTTCCTTTGAATTCCTCTGTGATGATGGCAGATTTTTGAGGTGCATATGTATTTTGCAATGAACACAAGTAAGAGATTTAACGTCAAGAATCAGAACATAGAAATCATCAAAATTTCACTAAGTTCTTTCCTGAAATCTATGAAAAACATCATGCATTTCTGTTTACTTTTTTGAACATATAAAATAGACTATTGTAAACCACGATGTGGAAAAACACACTCAGCAATGGCAAAGCCTTTTCAGAATTAGCCTCTCCAAAAGTCTACAACTTTTCAAGTTGTTGGAGTGCTGCTTAAAAATATCAAACTGCAAAGATGCACTTCTAGAAATTATAAGTAATTTGTGCATCAAACAATATGTACAATAGTACTATACAGTAAATTGGACCAGCTGCCTATGCCTACCATTACAGCTGGTTGCAAAGTATATAATTTATGTTTTCTGCAGTAGAAAGCGGGAAGGTTTTTTAAAACTGTGTTCATGCTTTTATAAAGAGCCTTTTCCCGTTTTATTTTTTTAACCATTGTAAGCTCAAAAGAGGTGGTATTTTGCCATTATGTTTAATGTTAATCCATTTCTATTATAGTTGAAGGGTTTATCAAAGTACTTTGCCTATGACCTCTTATTCCATCCTTGTAAGTAGAAGATTTAGACATATATTTAGCATCATGTTTTTCTTAAAATATAAGCTTATTTTATGTTAAAAAGACATTGGCAATGACTAATAAAAGTATACTTGATGGCAAATAATTGGCTCTTAAAATTCAGAAAATACCATGTATCACTCTAAAAAGATAAATAATTTTTTCTATGGATGAGCTCTGAACAAACTTCAGAATGCCACTGTTGCAGTTTCTTTTGCTATTTCTTAGGACCATAATTTTTTTAGTTGATAACAAACAATATGAAGTATATTTATACACTAATCATTGGCTTTCATTGTGTATAACAAAATGGCTCAAAATCTGGGGAAAAGATTAGAACAACTGTTTAGAAAAAAAAATCTCTGACAAACTTATTTTGTGCTAAAATAAGTTTTTTATCATTACCATATATTATAAATATGCTTTGAAAAACAAAAGAACCATGCAGGGGTCTGAATGTTTGTGTCTCCCCAAATTCGCATGCTGAAAGCTGCTATGGTTTGAATGTGTCCTTTCCCAAATTCAGGTGTTGATACTTAATAGCAAATGTAATTTGAAAGGGGAGCCTTTAAGAGGTGATTAGACCATGGGGGCTCCTCAATTGTGAATGGGATCAAGGCCTTTATAAAAGAGGCTTCACATGGTGTTCTGCTCACTTCCCCTTTCTCTTTCTGCCATGTGAGGACAGAGGTTCCTCTTCTCCAGAGGATGTAGCATCAGAGAACCATCTTGGAAGCAGAGAGTAATCCTCATCAGACTACAGAACCTTCTGACACATTGATCTTGGACTTCTCAGCCCCTAGAACTATGAGAAAATACATTTCTGTTCTTTATAAATTACCCAGTCTTTGGTATTTTGTTAACGCAGCAAAAAGGACTAAGACAAAACCTAATCCCCAATGAGATAATATTAGGAGGTGGGGCCTTTGGACCCCACATGTTCTTACCATACCATCTAACAATTGCACCCCTTGGTATTTACTCAAAGGAATTGAAAATATATGTCCACACAAAAACCTGCACACCAGTATTTATAGCAGCTTTATTCACACTTGCCAAAACTGGAAAGCAACCAAGATGTCCTTCTGTAGGTGAATGAATAAACAAACTGTAGTGTTTCTATACAATGGAATATTATTCAGTGCTAAAAATAAATGAGCTATTGAGCTGTGGAAAGATATGGAGAAAACTTAAATGCATATTACTAAATGAAAGAAACCCTCTAAAAAGGATACATAACAGTATGATTCCAACTATATTACATTCTGAAAAATGCAAAACTGTGAAGACATGAAAAAGATTGATGGTTGCCAGGGGATGAGGTTAGGACTAAATTGGTAGAAAACAGAGGATTTTTAGGGCAGTGAAACTTTTGTATGATACTATAATAATGGACATATTTCATTATAAATTTGTCCAAATCCATAAAGTGTATAACACCAAGAGTGAGCCCTAATGTAAACTATGGACTTTGGGTGATTATGATGTTTCATTATAGGTTCATTGTTGTAACAAATGTGCCATTCTGGTGGGAGCTGTGAACAGTGGAGGAGACTATGCATGTGGAGGGCAGAGAGTATATGGGAAATCTCTGCACCCGCCTCTTTATTTTGCTGTGAACCTTAAACTGTTCTAAAAAAATGAAGACTTTGGAAAAAGACAGAATGTAAAATAGATGTGCTGAAAGTTCTGATCTCCTTACTCTTACAGTTTTCACCATCTAGATGGGGAGGTGTTTGTTCATTTTATTTTCTTGTATTCCAGAATTTTCTAAAAAGACTTAATTTTGAGATTTAAAATATCTGTCCCATTTTGAAAACTATCCTTTTAATAATTTTAAAATAATTAAATATTTTGATTTGGGTTATAGGATTTGCTTTTTTAACTCAATAGTGTCATGACAAACCCAAAATGTAGATTAACATCTGTTTTAATAATAAAAATGTTCATGGCTTATGAAATTTTACTGATGATTTTATATTTTTCAAGATAAATTAACACAATCAAGTTTAATTAAATTTTAAGGTTTGGGGTGTAAATATGCATATTATCTGTTTTCAAACAATCATTGTGTATTCAGAGTATAGACAAATTAATCAATTAAATTATATCCCTCAATTAATGAAGATTCAAGTGATATGACTTTTGAGTGATTTATATAATTGAAAAAGACATTGTGACCTATCCAACTTTAGAGTAACTTTTTAATATCAATATGCATCTCCTGAAAGTAAAATACAAATCTGCAGTTAAACATCTAATAAAATTCCATGAAGAATATTTCTAAGTTTTTTGTTTTTGTTTTTTGGGTTTTTTTTTTTTTGGTTATGTCATTCACTCACCTGGCTTTATTATGGTTTTGTTTTGACTAATCATAAACGTATTCTCAACAATTTGCCCAGGTCTCCAGGGTTAAAGGAACCTAATAGGAAGACACAAGCCCAGTGCACACAAGCCCATGTGAGGGGCTCTGTGTTTATGGATATGTGTGTGTAGGAGGTGAGATTCCAGGCCTACTGGAATGGAAGAAAATAAAATAATTTAATAATTTTCTTATAGCAACATAAAAGGAAATGGGTTGCTTCTTCAAAACAGTTACCTTCTTTAAAAGTTTTCTCTAATCCTTGACATGCTACCAGTTAACACTGGGGTGGGGGGAAGGATAAACTTGGGTTTCTAATAATAAAAGTGGCATGGAGGGGAAACAAGAGTAAAGATTTCTTTTAAAGTGAATGGAAAATGCTATTAGTTCATTTTTGAACAACAGTTTTTACACACATATATAATTATAAAATTTCAATATTTATGTGATTTTATTCAACTAGGTTCTATTCATTGTAAAAAAGATACTCCATGTTTGAAAAAAACAAATTTAATCATTAAATAGAATCTCAGAAATATAATATTGACCCACTTGCAATCGACTCATGGCCTCAAAAAAAATTCCAGATATATATATATATATATATATATATATATATATATAATTTTAGTGACATAAAATGTTGAACTTTTTCCATGTTTTATCTCTTTAAATTCCTCTTCTTTAGGTCTAATTCATCTGTTTATCTAAAGATATGGTCCCCTCAACCAGGTTATCCTTTTTGAGTCTGTTATCTCATCTGTTAATGTAATATGGGGAAAATCCTAACTCTCCATCCTGATGGCTGAGAATGTTGGAGATGATAGCTCTCACGAGCCTAGCCCAGACCTGTTTATTATACTGTG
This sequence comes from Daubentonia madagascariensis, assembly GCA_023783475.1. Lineage (NCBI taxonomy): Eukaryota > Metazoa > Chordata > Mammalia > Primates > Daubentoniidae > Daubentonia > Daubentonia madagascariensis. The sequence continues at coordinate 40,357,719 of JAKFHU010002080.1, read as the reverse complement.
TGTGCTGCCATTCAGATGCCTCTTAGGCTTTTTCACACTCTGCTGCTCTAAGTAAATGAAAGGATGACTGACTTTTTAAAGAATAAAGTGGAATATAATTCATTTCAATTGGAAAGTATGTAAGTAAAGGATGCTATTTGTTGTCAGCTTGAATGAGGATAAACTATGTTGTGGAGCCAGGAGTTGGAATCAAGCAGATGTGGTTCAAATCCCAGCAATGCTACACCATTAGTGATCTGGGCTATAAGATTTATTTAACTTCCCCGAGAGTTACCATGCTCTTCTCTAAAAAACAGGGATTAAATTTCCAATTTAGGACTGCTGTCACAGGGCCTATCAGAGTAAAGATATTTATTAAAGAACCCATTCTTTGAAGCGAAGTGTCGCAGGATTGGAAAAACAAGCACCACTGGTACTCACCATCAAACTGGTACTAACTAATGAACACTTACATCACACAGGGCAATAACATTCATCTGAGGGCGGGCGGGCGGGAGGGGGGTGGAAGGGATGGGAAAAACTCTCACTGAATGGATGTGGGGAGCACAGTTTGGCTCTGACACGGGCAGAACAGGGGCAATGTGTATGGCCAAAGTGTTGTACCCCCATGATATTCTGAAATTAAAAAAATAAATTAAAAAAATAAAAGATATACATTAAAGTGTATTTGGCATTTTTTGCAAGGGCAGGGCCCTTTTTGGTTATTCTCATTAAACTTTTTTTTCACTTTTACCCTACTTAAAGAAAGGCCTTCACGTCTCTGCCAGACTGGCTTCTGTGGGCCACCTCTTTGAAATTTGTCTATCTGTGCTAAATTGCCGTGACTTATTCTCTCCTTCATCATGTTTATATATACATTATTTTCAATGTTTCTACACTGAACTTTTCCCCTTTCCCTCTGGCTCCATATTTTCTTCCCTGGTGATCTCCAATATAGTTTGCTGGGGACAACAGGGGAACAAAATCCAAAATAAGGGTCCAGTTCTATCTTGACTCTCAGTCCTGAATTTTAGATTTGTATAAAAGACTGCTGTGTTGGTACTAGAGATGCGCTAGCAAGATTCAACTTGAAGAAAGCACTTGTTGGGGCAGTGCCACCAGCTACAGACGGCCACCCCACCCAAGCACGTGCCCTTCCTTAGACAGCCTGTATCCAATGAAGAATTGAGACAGTGCTATACAGGCCTGACCATTTTCACCCAATATAAGACAATTCTAATGGGCTTTTTTTATCTCCAGATCCTTCCTTGGTTTCAGCTAATACCAATTTACTTCATAGCTCAACCTTCTACACATTTTTGCTTACTTCTCCTTCCTTTCACAGTTGTTAATCTCAAAGCTATTTAAAAATAAATATCCTATACATAACATCCTGGGCTAAATATAAGGACCTTATTTTTTTTTTTAATTAGATTTTTATCTTGAAAACAATTATAGATTTACATTCAGTATGTGTGCAATAATAGAAATTCCATGCATCCTTTACTTGGTATTCCCCAATGGTAACATCTTGTAAAACGTCAGTATTTTATCACAATTAGGCTATTGACATTGATACAATCAATATACAGAACATTTTCATCACCAAAAGGATCCTTCTTGTTGCCCTTTTATAGCCATACCTGATTCCATTCTGCCCCCAACCCTCCATAAATCCTGGCTGTCACTAATCTGTTTTTCATTTCTATAACTTTGTCATTTCAAGAATGTTGTACAAATGAGATCATACAGTATATAACCCTTTGGAATGGGCTTTTTTTCACACAGAATACTTGTCTGGAGATTTATCCATATTGACAATAAATTTCTTTTTATTACTGAATAATATTCTAGGGTATTGCTGAGTAGTATTCTGTGTTTTGTTTAACCATTCACTTGTTGAAGGACATCTGGGTTATTTGGTGCTATTATAAGTAAAAGAGATATAAACATTTATGTACAGATATTTGCATGAACATGTCTTCCTTTCTTTGGATAGATTACCAGTAGTCAAATTGGTAGGTTGTATGGTAGTTGCATTTTAAACTGCTAAACTGTTTTCCACAGTGGCATTTTATATTCCCAGCAGCAATGGATGAGTGGTCCAGTTTCTTCATATCCTTGCCAGAATTTGGGGTTGTCACTATTTGGTTTTTTACTTTTGCCGTTCTGATAAGTGCGTAGTAGTATCCCACTGAGGTTTTAATTTGCATGTTCTTAAGAGCTAATGATGTTGAACATCTTTGCATGTTCTTATTTGCCATTTATTTATCTTCTTCAGAGAAATATCTATTCATGCCTTTTGCTAATGTTTTACTTGGAATGGTTGCTTTTTTCCTGTTGAGTTTTGAGAGTTGTTTCTATATTCCAGATACTAGTTTTTTTGATATATAATTTCAAAATATTTTACCCCACTCTTTTGCTTGTCTTTTCCTCTACTTGATAGGGAATACCACAAACCAAATATTTTAAATTTTGAGGAAATCCAACTTACCTATTTTTTTCTTTTATAAATCATGATTTTAGTGTCAAGTCTAAGAACATTTTGCATAGCCCTAGATCACGAAGTCTTTCTCCTGTGTGTTTTTCTAAAATTTTTAATCTCTTACATTATATATATTTGTTTGTGATCCATTTTTAGTTAATTTTTGTATAGGATGTGGAATTTAGGTATGATTCATTATTTTGCCTATTGATATACTATTGTTCCAGCATGATTTGTTGCAAAGGCTGTCTTTCCATCACTGAATTGCTTTTGCACCTCTATCAAATATCAGTTGGGCATATTTGTTTGGAACTATTTTAGGTTCTTTATTCTATTCCATTGACCTATGTGTATATCCCTCCACTGATACCACACAAACTTGATCACTGTACGTACATTTTGACTTGAAATCAAGTAGACTGATTGCTCACACTGTTTCTTTGTAAGAATTGTTTTAGCTATTCTAGTTCATTTGTCTTTCTATATGAACTTTAGGATAATATTGTCCATATCTATAAAAACTGTTGCTGAAATTTTTATAGGAATGGTATCAATTTTAAGACAGTTGACATCTTTGCTATATTGAGTCTTTCAATCCATGAACATGGTATCCCTCTCCATTTATTTAGGTCTTTCTTTACATTAATGTTGTGTAGTTTTCAGCATACAAATCCTGTACATGTTTTGTTAGACTTACACCAAAGTATTTCATTTTTTTGAGAAATATTGTAAAAAGTATTATAATTTCTCTGTCCACATGTTCATTGTTAATATAAAGAAAAATTTTTGCATGTTTATCAAGTATCCTATAGCCTTGAGGAACTCATTTATTAGTTCTAGGAGTTTTGTTTCTTTTTGTGGATTCCTTAGGATTTTCTATGAAGACAATTAAGTCACCTGAAAATAGAAATCATTTATCTCTTCCCTTTAGATCTCAATGACTTTTATTTTCTTTCTTGCTTTATTTCACTGGCTAAAGCTTCCAGCACTATGTTGAATAAGACTTGTACGTAAATGTTTGTATCACCTTTATTTTTAACTCATTATGGTTATTTCAGATATAATGCCCAGGGTTTTTTGTTGTATTTTGTGGCAGGAATAGGAAAAATTACACCTATGTCATTCACCAACTAACCAAAATCACCTCACCAACAACCTTATCTTTAATAATACTTTTTCATACCTACCCACTCAGTTACATAGCATTACCTTTAAATTTTACCTTATAAAGAATTCTCATTCATGTCTGTCCTCCTTTTTATTTTTTCACTGTTTGTATCATAGTTCAGGCTATCTACATTTAGTTCCTGGATAGTAGCAGAAGCTATTTCAAACTTATTTCTTCCTCAAATACAATCTGTTCTCCATCCTGTTTCTAGAGCTATTTTCCTGAGATAAAGATACAATAATTTCACTCATATAATTATGTTTTTCAACTACTTTATATTCTTATGTTTACATTCCCTCTATCCCCAAATTATTTTTTCAGCAGTGTCACTGAACACTCCTTACAGATACAACTAAAGCTGGGTCCTCTGAAGTTAAGTGCATTCTCCATACCTTCAAATCTTCACTTTTGTCTCCATGCTACTTCCTGCCTCCTTCCTGCTCTCTGCCTTTCAACATCTTTCCAGACTTTGAGGTAAAATTCAAAAGTCATCTCCAAATCAGTCAAAATCTCATTATTTTCTATTACTATGACTATTAGAACAATGTTAAGATCTGACTTCACTTTTTTAATGTCGATTTCTCACATCAAATTATAAACTATTTCAGGGAAGGGGATCTTTCACAATCCATCCATATGTTTCTGGGGTCCAGCATGTCAATGTGCAAGAGAAGCTATTCAATAAGTCCTTATTTAATGAATTGTATTAATATTTTTAACTTTATCAGGTTATATCACATTCCCAAGTTCTGTTGTCCAATGCATTATTTATTATTCAAAATAATGCCACTCTTTTAAAACTCTTTCCTCCATGATGGTATTTTTCCACATATTATTTTGATAGTTGAGATAATGCCTCTATTTTTCTGACAGTTAATTCTACAAAAGCATTAAACGTTGTTTTAGGTGTCAATCTCTTGTGTGTGGGATTTTATAGGAATTGTTGATCACTATGTCTGCCTATGAATTTACATTTATGAATTTGTGTTAACAGATCACATCTTTATATGAGACACCTTAGAACCAAAGCCGTTGCATTTTCTTTTCTTTCTGTTGTCTATGTGAAGCCAAAGATCACAACCTATTCTACAACATTTATTTTCTCTTATACCTATGCAAGAAGTAAACTGCATGGTTTGGCTTCTCAAGTTAAACTAAGTGGCTTTTTTAGATTGAATACTTTGTACATTTTTCAAGTCAAAAGTACCCTTTTAAAGGTATGTTAGCCATTATTTTTTTGTTAACCAGTTCAAAAGTAACTGATGGGCCATACTGAAATTAAAAATTAAATTTTTATTGTGGTTACATATTGCCTTATGAAACTTCTCTTACCAATAACAGTATTCCACTATTCTTTTTCTTTATAACCATTGTGCATTCTTCTAAACTTATCCTTTATGTAAATTCTTTTCTTCTCAAACATACCTGGTGAACTCTTCAGTTTGTGGATAATATTGAATTTTTTGTATCATTAATGGGGAATTAAGTCTACAATTGCTTTTGATATGCTTTTATTGCCATTTAACAATTACTTAAATATTAAATTATATTTTTAAAACTTCTTCTGCTACACTTTGCTTTTTCTCCCAGCTGTGGATTCCTGGAATCCACATATGGTAACCTACATATGGTAGGTTACAAATATATATTTATGAAATGATTTGAATAATGTTTATAAACTAAGAGCAGAGTAAATGGTCAACGGAGACTCAGAAGCTGTCTTTAAAAGCCTCTAGCAGTATCATTTTTTTTCCTACTCTGTGTTAGGAATATTAGCCAAACGATTTTTCAGAATGTTTTTATTGTAATGAATATTAGATGGTCAGATTATATGATGGTTCAGAGTTTAGTTTCCTTTTTAGATGGTCTCCATTCAAATGTTTGCTTCACCATGCTTATTACTCCTGTGACTGTGAGTAAATTATTTAATCTTTCTAATATATATTCATTATGAAAATAGTAAAATTATTTTATTTTATTATAATAATTAAAATTATATTGTACAATATTGTGGTAAAAAAATAGTCAAATTTCTCTTTGATCAAATTTCAGTAAATATCTTGAACTTGGGAGAAATGTATCTTTTTGTACCTCCCTACAGGAAGGATGAATAAAAGCCATGTATATAAAGCACTTGGTATTTGTTTATAGCATAATAAGCATATGATAAGTTGCTTATTATTAATGGTGTACCTTTAAAGATGGATTTATTTTCCCTTCACAAGTTACTGTATACAAATGATTACAATTATTTGGTAAAATATTAACTGTTAACTTCAGATCATTATTATTATTACAATTGTTACCATCCTAGGAGAACAGGGTTATAGCACCTGAAGCTTTTGAAGATAGGTGATGAAAGTATCCATTTTTAGGGTTTTTTTCCTCCCAAAATATATGTATTATATTATTATAAAGAATCTTTAATATACCTTCAGTAATGTGTAATTTTTTCAGTCAATATAAAGTAGTTTTATCATGTATTTTACTGCTGAATTTGTTCAGTTTCTTTTCCAACAACATTCTGCCTACATTTTGAGAGCAAATGTTCAAGTTTAACAAATTTTCATTTTATGAAAAACTGTTAAATTCATTATAACACCACTCTCCTAGACTAATTTGCATTATCAATGCTGTCTCAATGCTGTGTTAAAAAATAGTCTGAATCTCTTTGATCAAACATTGCTAAACTTTCTGTGCTTCTGTGGAATGTATCTCACTGCTTCCTTTATCTCATGGGCATGATTTTAGTTAGAGGGCAAGCCTTAGGGAAAGAACTTTGAAAGAGCCTTTAAAGAATAAATTGTCTTTCTGCCTTGGTATCAGTCAACTCATCTTTGGTCTAATCCTAAAGAAATTGATACTCATATTTCTGAAAGTTGTGTGAAAATTTACATCTTCACTGTTCTAGCTTAATCTTATTGTTTATCGTCCCTCTAGGTTAGTATGGGTCCCAAGTGTTTTCAGAAAATTGAAATAGTGAAATAATACCAATTGAAAAAATGATTGCTGTTATAGAGTATTAATCTGTGGAGTTCAAACTCATTAATCTAGATCACCTCCCTCTGAGAGAGCAGGAAACACATAGGACAATGCAACTAAAAGAAGGGTCAGATTGCAGAAAAAAAAAAAAAACCTGAAGTCATATTAAAACACTTCAAGGTTACATAATAAATCAAAGGGGAGTTAGAAAAATTTGCTAAACATCTAGTTTGCTTAACAGGGATAGTGGCACTTCTCAAAGCCAAATTCAACTGCTTTTGTTTAGGATGCCTATCTAATCCAGGGATGAAAACCCTAGAAATTAAAAACAATAATACTCATAAAGAGAAAAAAAATCTGTTAATGAAATATTATAAATTTTTCCATTATATTGTAAAGTCTTCAGTGACAACAAATAGAGCTCATTCCAAGAATATAATCAGTCTCCACGTGATTTAACTTCTTTTATTCTTTGTTCAGATGTTACTCTTTGGAGAGTTAGAGAGATAGATATTGAGGATGGATGGCATTTGTCATTATAGTAGCTGTGACCATATGGCAGAAAAAACAATTTTTAAAGCAAGAGTATTTCTAATTTGTCCAGTGAGTCCTCAACGACAGTGATGAAACCTTGTAGCATATTGGGACAATGACAATAATATCATCGCCTATAATGTTTCATATAAATTTCCCATAACACTGTAGGAACAAATATATGGAAATCTTTGTGGAATCTAAAAAATAAATGTAATGCCAAATTTCATAACCATAGCACTGAGAACATAAACAGAGTCCTTGAGAATTAAATAATCTGATTAAGCAAATATAATTGCTTTGTTGGAGAAATTCTTTGTCCAACATAAATTGACTATAAGTTTAATAACCAGTACCCAGATTTCTACGGAAGACCAAACTATTCTGAATGAAAGAGGGATGAGGAATTTTAAGTGCCTTCGAGGTTGAGATAGAAGCATGGAGTGGGGAAAAATTCAGAGAAAAGCCCCCTAGGCAATAAATTCAAAACAAAACTTGAAAAACCAACAATGTCTAAAGTGAGATTTTTTTTTTTAGGATCATTTACTGTGTTATATGTCTGATGTAAAACTTCTCCAAGGACCATAGAAAAGTTTATTTAAATCCCCTTAATCATGGATACTTTCTTTGAAAATTAGAAGAGGTTTTAACTTCTGTGGCAATGGGCGCAGTGGCTCATGCCTGTAGTCCTAGAATTCTGGGAGGCTGAGGCAGGAGGATCGCTTGAGCATAGGAGTTTGAGGTTGCAGTGAGCTATGATGATGCCACTGCACGCTAGCCGGGGCAACAAAGCGAGACTTTGTCTCAAAAAAAAAAAAAAGTTTCAATAAAAATAAAGGCACTTCAAAGGAAATACCTTATGCTATACTAATATCTTTTTCACCAGTAAAATTATGCTTTCTGATTTAATTTCTAAATGTAGAATGATTAGAATGATTACATTTGAAATATCAATTGTGCTGTCTAAATAGTGGTTGCAATAAACTCAAAATCCTTTTTCAAATTTCTACTTATCAGTTAATCTTTACAATGGTAGAGTTGAAAATATTCTAAGAAATGAAATATATTAACCCACTTCTTTTAAGCATATTGAGGCCCAGTTATAATTACAGGGTTAAAAAAAAGTTTAATATGGCAAGGCCAAAGTGTTTTACTACCTTGATGAAGTTAATTAAATAGGAACAATAGAAAATGAAAGTATTTGGTGAACGAATGTAGCTCTGTGTGTTGGAGAAAAGGCTGCGTGTAAAATCTATGTATTTATTGTATGTATTTACTTATTTATTTTTGTATTTATTTATTTAAATTATTACTCACACTTCATATTACTATCTAATTACTGTATTTTAAAGGTAAGTTAGGAAGACAAATATTAAATATTTTATATTGTTGGTGACTTGAAACTGAGATTGGTTGTTTTCAAGTATTTGTTTCTTTTAAACAGTATTTAGTGGTGACTACCGAAGCTAACTCTTGAACTCTGAGAAAAAAAATATTATAAATATTTGATTTGTGTTTCTTTATTGTATCTAGATGAGTTTAGAGAAAGTGACTAGTGGTGGAGGAGCTAAAAAATATGTAATCTCAATATTTTCTCAGTTCAGGGTTAAAGAAGAAAGAATAAAAGGGGAGGTCATTTAAGATTGGAAGAACAAACACTTTTGACAACTGCAGGGATTTCAGGGAGTATACAGGGTATTCAAACTCTCTGTTGGTGGCTGCCAGATAGCTGTGCTTTTGGCCTCTTTATAGATTTAAACAAGATTACCCAGATGGCTAATAATTAGTCGGTAGGACACTGTTTTTCATCATTTTTATAGGGTGTTGTCCATTTCTTACATTTACAGTTTTCTTATTCCTGGATTTGTTTGCATACATATAGTTGAGAAAAGCTTTTTTTAAAAATTAAGCTCTAGAAATCAAAAGGTCAGTACCATCAATTTCAGATTGAAAATATACTCTTGATTTTGTGTCTCAGGATACCGTATTTTTTCTGTTCTTTTTAATATAGGAGTAACAACTATTATAATTAAATAATTTAGCTAAGGTATGAGAGTGTGAAAAGTCATATTAAGTTGTCATATTTTTAGCAAATAAACAAGTTTCAAGCTTTTTGATGTTAATGCCAACCTTCTAAATGGGCTCCAGTCTCTTTTCTCTACTTTAACCAAAGATGCTTCACTTAGATCAGTTTTTATAATAACCTTCTTAGTAATCTTTTATATGAAGTCTTGCAAATTAAAAACAATGGTTGAAAATCAAAGTACTAAGGCAAATAGACTCTGTGCCCTACAGTATTTAAGGGCCCAGGCTCAGGAGCAAGACTCCTTGGGTTCAAATCTTGGCTCAATCAAAATTATATATATATATATATATACACACACACACACAAACACACACACACACATACATATACACACATATATATAAAGAGAGTTTATGAATAATTATGAATTAGTCACTTAACTTCTTAGTGCCTTATTTTTTTAATGTAAAACAAGGTAATAACAATACTACCTATCTTGTAGTGTGGCTTTGAGAATTAAATGCATTAATAGCATGTAGAAGACTTAGAATGATACATAGTAAAACTAATAAGTCAATGAAATTTAGATGTTATTAATATTTTTATTGGCATTACCATTATATGTTTGTCATTATGCTCTTAGGCCTTTATCATACCTCTTCTTTTTCTTTCTTTCAGAATATTAGGGGAGTACAAACATTTAGGTCACATATATTGCCTTTCCGCCACCTCAGTCAGAGCTGCAAGAGTGCCCGTCCCCAAGGCAGTGCACACCACACCTGTTAGATGTGAATATACCCATCCCTCCTCCTCCCTCCTGCCTGCTCGACACCCAATGAATGTTACTTCCATATGTGCACATAAGTGTTGATCAATTAGCACCAATTTGATGGTGAGTATATGTGGTACTTGTTTTTCCACTCTTGTGGTACTTCACTTAGGAAAATGGGCTCCAGCTCCATCCAGGATAATACAAGAAGTGTTATTTTACCATTGTTTTTTGTGGCTGAGTAGTACAGCATGGTATACATATACCACATTTTACTAATCCACTCATATATTGATGGGCGCTTGGGTTTTTCCATATATTTGCAATTGTGAATTGTGCTGCTGTAAACATTCGAGTGCAAATGTCCTTATTACAGAATGTCTTTTTTTCCTTTGGTTAGATGCCCAGTAGTAGGATTGCTGGATCAAATGATAGTTCTACTTTTAGTTCTTTGACGTATCTCTGTAACTCCATATTACTTTCCATAGAGGTTGTAATAATTTGCAGTCCCACCAGCAGTATATGAGTGTTCCTATCTCTCCGCATCCACACCAACATTTCTTGTTTTGGGACTTTTTGATAAAAGCTACTCTCACTGGAGTTAAGTGATATCTTACTGTGGTTTTGATTTGCATTCCCCTAATGATTAAATACGTTAAGCATATTTTCATATGTGTATTGGCCATTAGTCTATCTTCTTTTGAAAGGTTTATGTTCATGTTCTTTGCCCACTTTTTAATGGGATTCTTTGATTTTTTCTTGCTGATTTTCCTGAGTTCTATATAGATTCTAGTTATCAGCCCTTTACCAGATACATAGCATGCAAATATTTTCTCCCATTCTGTAGGTTGTTTATTCACTGTAGTGATTGTTTCTTTGGCTGTGCAGAAGCTTTTTAATTTGATCAGGTCCCATTTATTTATTTTTGTTGTTGCTGTGATTGTTTTGGGGTCTTCTTCATTAATTCTTTGCCTAGGCCGATGTCTATAAGAGTTTTTCCAACATTTTCTGCTAGAATTCTTAGGGTTTTATGCCTTAGGTTTAAGTCTGTTATCCATCGTGAGTTGATTTTTGTGAGAGGTGAGAAGTGTGGATCCTGTTCCAGTCTTCTACATGTGGCTATCCAATTTTCCCAGCACCATTTATTGAATAGGGATTCTTTTCCCTAGTGTATGTTTTTGTCTACTTTGTCAAAGATCAGATGACAATATGAGGATAGTTTTATATCTGGGTTCTCTGTTCTGTTCCATTGGTATGTCTCTGTTCTGATGCCAGTACCATGCTGTTTTGGTTACTCTAGCCTTGTAGTATAGCCTGAAGTCTGGTAAATTGATGCCTCCCAATTTGTTCTTTTTGCTTAAGCTTTCTTGGGCTATATGGGGTCTTCTCTTGTTCCATACAAAGCATAGAATTATTTTTCCTAGATTTGTGAAAAATGATGTTGGTATTTTAATAGGGATTGGATTGAATATGTAGAGCACTTTGAGTAGTATAGACATTTTAACAATATTGATTCTGCCAATCTGTGAGCATGGTATGGTTTTCCATCTGTTTATGTCCTCTGCTATTTCCTTCCTTAGTGTTTCATAGTTCTCCCTATAGAGGTCTTTCACCTCCTTGGTTAAATATATTCCTAGATATTTTATTTTCTTCATTGCTCTTGTGAAAGGTATTGAGACTTTGATTTGGTTCTCAGTTTGACTGTTGTTGGCATATATGAATGCTACTGATTTGCATACATTGATTTTGTAACCTGAGACTTTGCTGAACTTATTTATCAATCCCAGTAGTCTCTTGGCAGAATCTTTGGGGTTTTATAAATATAAGATCATATCATCAGCAAAAAGAAATAGTTTCATCCCTTCTGCCCCTATTTGGATGCCCTTAATTTCTTTCTCTTGTCTGATTGCTCTGGCTAGGACTTCCAGCACTATGTTGACTAGGAGTGGTGTTAGAGGGCAACCTTTTCTGGTTCCAGTTCTAGGTGGAAGTGCATTCAATTTTTCCCCATTCAGTATGATGTTAGCTGTGGGTTTGTCATGAGTGGCTTTTATCATTTTGAAGTAAGTCCTGTCTATGCCTAATTTGTTAAGCATTCTTATCATAAAAGGGTGCTGAATTTTGTTGAATGCTTTTTCTGTATCTATTGAGAGGATCATATGGTCTTTGTTTTTACTTCTGTTTGTGTGGTAAATTACATTTATAGATTTGCACATGTTGAACCATCCCTGCATCTCTGCGATGAAGCCCACTTGGTTGTGATGGATTATTTTTTTGATGAGCAGCTGAATTCGATTTGCTAGGATTTTAATGAGAATTTCTGCATCTATATTCATAAGGGATATTGGCCTGTAGTTTTCTTTTTTTGTTGAGTCCTTTCCTGATTTTGGTGATGTTGGCTTATCTCTTCTTGCATTGATATTGGAATAGATGTATGACTCCCTTTATTAAATTGCAAGTTGCATGAAAAGCTGAGCTAACTATTAGGGTGGCTTACAAATATTCTGGTTGTCCTTCCAGGTGGCTGGTAAATTTGGACATCCCTGCTCTTATAGTTAGGGATTGCCATATGGCTTTATATGGTCAAGGGAATGTAAGTGAATGTGTGCATGGCACTTTCAGGCAGAAATTTTATTAACCAATGCACAATTCACCAAGTCCCCTCCCTGTGTCTTGGTGATGTAGATGCAAGAGTTAAAGTGGAGCTTCTATCAGCTTCAGTGGCTATGAGAAGCATAGATTTTATCATTCCCTTGCATTGAACTTGAAGCAAAAGCTGTTGCTTTAAGCTGCTGCTGCTGAGAATTTGGAGTAGTTTGTCATTGTAGCATAAATTAATCTATTCTGACTTATACAGGAGAAACAAATTGGCATTCCTTCCCTTCTGTCCTCATCTCATTCAACAGAACAGTATCATGTCAAATAAATGAAATAAAATATCTTTAGTAGAATAGTTGTTCATCCTTGTATAATTCATGAAAACATGTGAATTCCACAAACTCCTATTTTCAATCAAAGGATTATTTTCACTTTGTGCTTGACATTTTAATATCAGTTAACTGTTTGCCTAATCCTGCTTTCTTCATTTCATATCATCATGAATCTACCCTATAGAGTTGCTTTCATTGGTAAATTTATAGGGAATTGCAGTATATCACTATAATACCACACATTGACATTTATTTCCTTGGAAATGACAACAAAAGAGCAATTATTTACTTGATATAATGAAAATATTCTGTGTGGGTTTTTTTTGGTACTCTTAGTCACAGAAAGTTGGAGATGTTCTGGTCCCAGAAAGGTGCAGTTTCATTTTATTTTTAGTAGTATATTAAGATTTCAGAAAATAATAGGGCTGGCTAGGTTCAATGGAATGGAGGGGGTTGATTGAAAACCTCTGGGAAATAAGGAAGAATTTGAGAATAGGGATTGGCATCCAGAAAATTTATTGATGCAGTTTTCTAAAACTTACATATTTTTTGATCCTGTCTGCATACACAGGAGACCAACAGATGCTACTTGCTTGAAAGTATGTTGGGGAGAGGGTAGCAGAGGCAACAGGACACCTTTTGTGAAATAAAATTTTCTATTGAAAGTTTTGTGAAGGGCAAGCAGTATATCTTCTGTGCTATGGGCTAATATTTTAATGGGTATTTATATGTTTAAATTCTTCCTTAGACAGTGATTTCCCTGAATACAAGGGTCTGCCTCTTGGTCACTGTCATTTCTTAATTTCATAAAACATAATCTAGCACTTCTTGGAAACCTAGTAAAAGTTTAATAAGCAAATAAAATGATTTAATATTTAGAAATTGAACAAAGGAAAGCTAGGAGAAGCATAATGAATCTCTCAATAAAAAATTTGTACAGGAAAGTATTCTGGTCTGGAATTTATAAAAATGTAAAAATAGGAACTTAGAGTATGGAGATTTCATCTAGAAACCCAAAATAAGACAAGGTCATTATTTAATTTTAAGGATTTGGGGTTTATATTTAAAATAAACATATTTTTTCCTGCTCCTTATGTCTGTGAACTCCTGATCATGTTTTTGTATTATGTTCATAAAAGAGATTATAGGAAACATAAGTGGGTTATTTCCCAAAAAATAACTATAAACCTAGGATGAAAAAAATAAAAATTCCAAGACTCTGAAAATTAAATAAATGAATACAACAATCTGAGAAGCATTTATATTTGAAATATTGTTGAAGCATTGGTAAAAAGAATGGGAATCTTGATTTATTGGCCTAGATCTCATCACATTCCCTCACCTATCCCCAATTTGGGCAACACGGAAGTTCTGGCAAAGTAACATAGGCCAGAAGAACTAACGGTTTCTTTGCCGTGAACAAATGGGCTTATTGTTTTCTACGGAAATCACTTTATGGAGGTTGCATGTGAGGAATAAATCAATGTCTGGGCTCTGCTACTCTGAGGTGGTGTTCTGCTTTGGGTAAGCATAGTCCTGGCTGTTGCTGTGTACATGAGCAAAAGTAGCCTAGCTGGAGAGTAGACTGGAGGAGCTCCAAGCCATTTATACATCCCTGGCCTACCCAACCTGTGCATATGGACTGAGAACAGTGAAAGGGGTCCAGCAGAAAGTAAAAGGAGCATGACTGCTGGATAGTATGGTAAGAGTATGCACAATTTTGTAAGAAGCTGCCAAACTGTCTTCCAAAGTGGCTGTATTATTTTGCATTCTCATAAGCAATGAATAATAACCTTAAAATTAAATTTTTGATATCAGTATAAGTGTGCGATTTATATTGTGTTTCTGAAAAGTATGTATGCTTTAGCTCTACCCATTAAAAAGAGCAAGATTCAATGGCAAACCAGTGGTGATGAGCGCTCGCTTTTGATCTTTAAATAAAATTTATCTCTAAAGGAATCAGAGCTCCCTGAATAAACGGCTGATTCCAGGTCTAGGGCAAGAAATGAATGTAATAGAGGTGCTAGGACATCTGTTCCCAAGAATCAAGGAATCTGTCAAAAACTAACATGGTCATGTGAAAAAACAACAGGATTCAAGTCAAAGAGATTTTCACTGGCATATAAGGAGAAAATTTGAGCTTCAAGAAATAACACCTATAATTGAAATAAAACAAAGAAATAAAAGTTTACCCATAGTGATGTGCAAAAAAGAAAAAAAATTTGTAATTGGTCACCATTGAAAGTTGATAGGGGTACAATTCTTTTCTCTGAAAATTAAAAATAAGTAAAAATAATATTTTTTCATAGAAAAAAAAGACCAAGTAATTTTTATTCATTCCAGAAGGCAGTCCACACATAGTTAAAAATAGTTCAGAAAAATTAAGGGTCACTCAGATTTACTAAAAAATCACCTAGACAAGTTTAAAGTGCAAATTTCAGCCTTGAAAAAGTATTTTAAAATAGTGGTCCATACCTCATCAAAATTTGGTGATAGGAGGAGATCAGTGTCTAATGTAGGCGTTTGATATATGCCAACATTATAGATTAATGAATATATATTACAGTGAATCTAGCATCTTTGATGTCCATTTTTTATTCTTGATATTGATTATTGCACCTTCTCTCAGTGTAATAATCAGTTTTGCTGAGGGCTATTTTTTTATTAGTCTTCTCAAAGCATAAACATCTCCTTTATTCACTAGCTCTATCTTTAAGGTTATTTTTATTTTATCAAAATCTATACTTATCTTGGTTACTATAGCCTTGAGTATAGTTTGAAGTCTGGTAATATGATGCCTTCAGATTTGTTTTTTTGGTTTTTTTTTGTTTGTTTGTTTGTTTGTTTTTGCTTAAGATTGCATTGGCTATTTGGGGTCTTATCTGGTTCCAAATGAAGCATAGAATTATTTTTTGTAGGTCTGTGAAATATGACATTGCTGTTTTGATGGGGATTGCATTGAATCTGTAAATCGCTTTTGGTAGTATGGACATTTTAACAATGTTGATTCTACCAGTCCATGAGCATGATATGTTATTCCATTTGTTTGTGTCATCTGCAATTTCTTTCCTCAGTGTTTTATAGTTCCCTTTGCAGGCATCTTTCACCTCCTTGGGTAAGTATATTCCTACGTATTTTATTTTCTTTGTGGCTATTGTGAATGGTATTGAGTCTTTGATTTGACTCTCAGCTTGACTGTTATTGGTGTATAGAAATGCTATTGATTTGTGTACATTGAGTTTGTAACCTGAGACTTTGCTGAATTTATTTATCAATTCCAGGAGTCTCTTGGTGGAGTCCTTGGGGTTTTCTAGATATGAGATCATATCATCAGCAAAAAGCAATAATTTGATCTCCTCTTTCCTGACTTGGATACCATTTATTTCTTTCTCTTGCCTGATTTTCTCTGGCCAGCACTCCCAGCACTATGTTGAATAGAAGTGGTGACAGTGGGCATCCTTGTCTTGTTCTAGTTCTTAGTGGGAATGCTTTCACCTTTTCCCTATTCAGTATTATGTTGGCTGTGGGTTTGTCATATACGTCTTTTATAATGTTAAGATATGTTCCTTCTAGGCCTAGTTTGTTGAGTGTTTTTATTATGACAGGGTGCTAAATTTTGCTGAATGCTTTTTCTGCATCTTTTGAGATAATCATATGGTCTATTGGCAAAAAAAAAAAAAATAGAAATATAGACTGACAGAACAGAGCAGAGAACCCAGATATAAAACCATCCACATATAGTCAACTGATCTTTGTCAAATCAGACAACAATATGCACTGGGGAAAAGATGTCCTATTCAATAAATGGTGCTGGGACAATTGGATAGCCACATACAGAAGAATGAAGCAGGATCCATATCTCTCACCACTTACAAAAAATAATTCAAGATGGGTAAAAGATTTTAATGTAAGGCATGCAACCATAAGAATGCTAGAAGAAAATGTTGGAGAAACTCTTCTAAATATCTGCCTAGGCAAAGAATCATGAAGAAGACCCCAATGGCAATCAAGCAACAACAAAAATAAATAAATGGGACTTGATTAAATTTAAAAAGCTTCTACACAGTTAAGGCAATAATCAACAGAGAAAATAGACAATCTACAGAATGAGAGAAGTATTCACAAGGTATATATCTGATATAGGGCTAATAACCAGAACCTACAAAGAACTCAAGCAAATCAACAAGAAAAAAACCCAAACAACCCCATTAAAAAGTGTGCAAAAGACATGAACAGAAGCTTTTCAAACAAAGATAGACAAATGGCCAATAAATATGTGAAAAACTGCTCAACTTCACTAATCACCAGGAAAATGCAAATTGAAACCACAATAAGATATCACCTTACCCCAGTTAGAATGGCTTTTCTTAAAAAATCCCAAAAACAATAGATGCTGGCATGGATGCAGAGAGAAAGGAATGCTTATACACTGTTGGTGGGATTGCAAATTAGTATAACATCTATGGAAAACACTATGGAGATTCCTCAAAGAAATAAAAGTCAACCTACCATTTGGTTCAGTAATCCCACTAATGGGTATTTGTCCAAAGGAAAATAAGTCATTTAATCAAAAGGACACATGCACTCGAATGTTTGTTGGAGCACAATTCACAATTGCAAAGATGTGACATCAACCCAAGTGCACATCAATTCATGACTGGATTAACAAAATATGATATATGTATACTATGGAATACTACTCAGCCATGAATAAGGATGAATTAATGCCTTTTGCAATAATTTGGGTGGAACTGGAGACCATTATCCTAAGTGAAGTATCTAAAGAATAGAAAAACAAACTCCACACATACTCACTATTAAATTGGAATTAACTGGTGAACACACATGTGCACATAGGAAAGTAGAACTCAGTGGAAATAAAGCAAGGGGGAGTAGGGAAGAGGGGATGGGTGAAAACCTACCTAATGGGTACAGTGAACACTATCTGGGTGATGGGCACACTTATAACCCTGACTCAAACATAAAAGCAATCCATGTAATCAAAAACATTTGCACCCCCATAATATATTGAAATAATAAAAAAATAAATTTTAAAAAGTAAAAAAATTAAAAATACAAATATTTTTTAAAAGAAATAATAAATATTAGAGCAGAAATAAAGGAAATTGAAACAAAAAATACAAAAGGTCAATGAAGCAAAAAGTTTGTTCTTTGAAAAGATAAAGAAAATAGAACACACCTATAGCCAGAATAACTAAGAAAAAGATTTCTACATTTTGATCAGATTTGAAATTTTCAAACTTTCAAATCAGATTTGAAAAAGGAGACATTACAGCTGATACTGCAGAAATCCAAAGGATCATTAGGGACTACTATGAGCAACTATACGCCAATAAATTGGAAAACCTGGAAGAGATTGGTAAATTCCTAGACACATACAACCTACCAAGATTGAACCATGAAGAAATCCAAAACCTGAATAAACCAATAACAAGTGATGAGATAGAAGCAGTAATAAAAACTCTCCCATCAAAGAAAAGCCCAGGACCCGATGGCTTCACTGCTGAATTCTACCAATCATTCGATGAACTAATACCAATCCTACTTAAACTATTCTAAAAAATCAAGTAGGTGGGGATACTTCCAAATTCATTTTATGAGGCCTGTATCACCCTGAACCAAAACCAGACAAAGACACACACAAAAAAGAAAACTATAGGCCAATATCTCTAATGAACATAGGTGCAAAAATCCTCAAGAAAATACCAGCAAACTGAATTCAACAGTGTTTTAAAGAGATTATTCATCATAATCAAGAGGGATTCATCCCAGGGATGCAAGGATAGTTCAACATATTCTCCATAGTTATTGTTATGAAGCCTCACCTTTTCCTCAGGCTGTCTCCTTGCATGATCACTTTTGTGTCTAGAGATGACTCATGACCTTACCATACATAGAAAATTAAGGTGATCAGCTACGGTAACAAATTATAAATTCTTTGTTAACACCCTTACCACCTTCCCTCTAGTCCAAGTAGAAAAGCTTGCTCTTGTCTGATGCATGATAACTCTACCTTTTTTGTTCTAGATCACATACCTTCAGTAGGACAATAAATTACATATGCAAATAGAAAAAAAATTGTACTTATCTTTATTAGTTATTTCTTCTTTTTTCTTTTACTTAATTTGACATTCCTTTCTAATTTTTTGACATGACTACGTAGGTAATTTAATTTTATCCTTTCAATATTTTTCTAACATATACTTTGAGATCTACAAATCCTTGTCTAAGCATGGTTTTAGCTGAGTCTTACAAATTTTGATATGCTGTCTTCCATTATAATTCAGGGCAAAACATTGTCAAATATTATCTAATATCTGTTTTATAGTCTTCTTTGACTTGTGGATTATTTTGAGGAATATAATTTTTAAATGTTGTGGCGTTACCTTGAAGTATATAATTTTAAATATTTTGGAATTGTTAATTATCTTTTGTTTTTGATTTCTAGTTGAATTCTACTGTACTTAGAGATCCTGCTCTCTATGATTTTAATCCATTAAACTTTATGAATATTTACATCATGGACCACCATATGGTCTATTTTAGTAACTGCCCTATGTGTTCTTCAAGAGAACAAGTGTTTTCAGTTTGTAGGTACCATGTTCCATAAATGTCAATTAGGTCAATTTGTCTGCCATGTCTGTTATTCTGTACACTTACTGATTTTTTTTTTTGGCTTGTTATTGTCATTCACTGAAAGAGGAGTGTTAAAATCTTTCACTGTGTGATTGTGAATTTATTTCTTCTTTTATTTCACTCAAGTTTTTTTATATCTTCTGAGGGATTGCTGGTACTTATCACATTAGAATTTTTATATATTTCTGGTTGATTGACTCTATTATTGTTATGAAATATTTCTGCTTAGCTTTTATAGCACCCATGGCCTTAAAAGAGAGTTTTGCTGGTATAGCACATTTTCAACAGCTTTATTTTAATTAGTGTTATATGGTAAATCTTTTTCCATCTTTTTATTTGTTTATCCTTTTTGTATCCTATGTATAATGTATGAAAAGTTGATTTTTGTTTGTTTTTATATAGTCTAACAATCTGTATCTTTTAATTGGAATATTCAGACCATTTACATTAATGTAACTTTGATATATTTGAATTTAAATTTACCATTTTACGATTTGCTTCCTATTTGTCCTTCATGTTCTATGTTTCCATTTCTCTACTATGTTTATTTCTTTTGATTTCATTGAGTACTTTTAAAATTATTCCACTTCCCCTCCATTAGTTTGTTGGTTATATATCCTTTCCTTATTTTAATCGCTATTCCATGGTGCAATATTTATAATCTTATCATTTAATGCACAAAGCAAAAGTATTAGAACAAATAATTCTATTTATGCATTGAACATTTATAAGATATTTATCTATATTTTAATTTTTATGTGTTTTAAACCCACAACATAAAATTATTGTTTTGCACAGTCCATATTCTTTATATTTATCTATAATTATTTTCCTTGGGCCTTTATTATTTTCTGCATATCCATGCTTATATTTGGGTCAGTTTTCTCAGTTCCTTCAAATGATGTTTTCTTTGATCCCATGTGTAATTTGGAAGTATATTACCTGATTTTCAAATTATTTGAGGATTTCCAAAAGGTCTTTCTTTGATTGATTTCTAATTTAATTCCATATTTAATATAATGAAACTTGTCTTATGGCAAATATTTTTGTCTATCTTGGTACATGTTCTATGTGCACTTGAAATGAATACTCATTCTGATGTTCTTGGCTGTAGTGTTCAATAAATATCCATTTGTTTAAATTGGTTTAAGTCTTTTATATTTTTACTGGTTTTCTGTCTCCTTGTTTTATCATACACAAAGAGAAAGGTACTGTAATCTCTGATTATAATTGATGCATTTGTTGATTTTCTCTGAATCTATCAGTTTTTGATTTATGTATTTTGAAACTCTGCTATGAGGAACATAAACATTTAGAATTGTTATGTTTTCCAGATGAACTTCTCCTTTTTATCACATGAAAAGATGGTCTTATTCTTGGTAAAATTCTTTAGTTTGAAATATACCTTGTCAAAAATTAATATAGTTAATCCAGTTTTTTTGAAACTTGTGAAAGCATGATATATCTTGTTCCATCTTTTTCCTTATAACCTATTTGCATCTTTATTTTTAAAGTGTGTTTCATATGGGTAGAAAATAGATGGATCTTGCTCTTAATTCTATCTCTGACTTTTTATTGGGGGTATTTAGACAATTTATTTTCCATGAGATTATTGAGATGGTCTATTATCTTGCTATTTTTTTACTTGAATAGACTTAAGGGGTACTAGTGGTTTTTGTTACCTGGATGAATTGTATAGTGGTGAAGTCAGGGCTCTTAGTGTATCCATCACCTGAATAGTGTACATGGTACCTGATAGGTAATTCTTGATCCCTCACATCCCCCACCCTCCCCACTTCTGAGTCTCCAAAGTCCATTGTGCCACTCTGTATGACTGCGTATTCCCATCGTTTAGCTCTCACCTATAAGTGAGTATAGGCAATATTTGTTTTTCCTTTACTGAGATACTCCACTTAGGATAATGGCTTCCAGTTCCATACAAGTTGCTAAAAAAGACATTATTTCATTCTTCTTTATGCCTGAGTAGTATTTCAACACACACACACACACACACACACACACACACATATCCCCCTCCCCCACATTCTCTTTATCCACTCATCAGTTGATGGGCACTTAGATTGATTCCATACCTTTGCAATTGTGAATTGTGCTGCAATAAACAAACAAGTGCAGATGTCTTTTTGATGTAATGATTTCTTTTCCTTTGGGTTGATACCCAGTAGTGGTATTGCTGGATCAAAGGTAGGTCTACTTTAAGTTCTTTGTGGAATCTCTTACTCTTTTCCATAGAGGTTGTATAATTTGCATTCCCATCAACAGTATATAAGTATATTATGTAACCAAAGTTTTTGTACCCCATAATATTCTGAAATATAAGTAAATAAATAAATAACAAAAAATAAAACAAAATCTGAAAACAACAACAACAACAACAAAAATATATAAGTGTTCCCTTTTCACCACATCCATGCCAACATCTATGGCTTTTTTGACTTTTTAGTAATGGCCATGCTGACAGGGGTAAGATGGTATCTCACTGCGGTTTTCATTTGCATTTCCCTGATGACTAGTGATGTTGAGCATTTTTCATATGTTTGTATGTTTGTTGGCCATTTGTATATCTTCTTTTGAAAAATGTCTGTTCACCTGTTTTGCCCATTTTTTAATGGGGTTATTTGTTTTTTTCTTGCTGATATATTTGTGTTCCTTGTAGATTTTAGATATTACTCCCTTGTAGTATGTATAGTTTGTGAATATTTTCTCCCATTCTGTAGGTTGTCTATTTACTCTGTTGATTATTTCCTTTGCTGTGTAGAAACATTTTAGTGCATAAGTCCTATTTATTTATTTTTGTTTTTGTTGTGTTTGCTTTTGGGATCTTGTCATAAATTTTTTGCCTAGGCCAATTTCCAGAAGAGTTTTTCTTAGTTTTCTTCTAGAATTTTTATGGTGTCAGGTCTTACATTTAAGTCTTTAATCCATCTTGAGTTAATTTTAGTGTACAGTGAGATAGGGATCCCATTTCATTCTTCGGCATGTGGCTTGCCAATTTTCCCAGCACAATTTATGGAATAGGGAGTCCTTTACCCAGTGTATGTTTTTGTCTGCTTTGTCAAAGACCAGTTGGTTAAAGATATATGGTTTTATTTCTGGGTTCTTTATTCTGTTCCATTGATCTATGTCTCATATAATTTTTATTTTCTTTTTCTACTTTTGCTGCTTGCTTTTGAATTGATTATTTTCTAAAATATCCCCTTCTTTGGCTTATTAGTTATAACTTTTTTTTTATTTTAGTGGTTGGCTTAGGATTTATAATATATATGTATAAATGATCACAATGTACTTATAATTGATACTATAACATTTCATGTAAAGAAGAATTCCCCTGGCCTATATTTTATCATTTCCATATGATGTGCATTTAATATTATGAACACTACAGTACCTTAATATCATTATTTAAATAAACTTTTTTCAAAAGTATTTAAATAATAAGAAAAGATTTTGTATAAATGTGTCCATGTAGTTACTATTTCTAGTGCCCTTTGTTTCTTTGTATAGATACACATCTCTGTATAGTATGATTTTTTTTTTCTGCCTGACGGATTTCCTTTAACAGTTGGCATGGTGTGGGTCTGCTGGAGATACATTATTGCAGATTTTATATGTCTAATAATGTCTTTGTTTTGCCATCACTTTTAAAATATATTTACAACTGTGTGTAGACTTCTGTGTTTATTTTTTCCAATAAAATAAATAAAATAAAATAATAAAAGTATTTTTCCAATATTTCAGTTTTCTTTTTTTTTTTTTTTTTGCATTTTTCTAATGGAAAAGCTGCTGTCAATCTTTTCTGTGTTTCCTATACATAAAATGTCCTTTTCTCTGATTCCTTTAACATTTTTTTTCCTGCATTCCAGTTTTGAGCAATTTGATTATGATGTTCCTTGGCATAGTTTTCTTTGTATTTCCTGTGCTTGAAGCTTCTTTTAAAAAGATTCTTAGACCTTAAGTTTATAGTTTTCGTAAAATTTGAAAATGTTTTAGGCATATGTCTTAAAATGTTTTTTTTCTGCCCACACTCTTCTTTTTCAGCCATGTCAATTATACTATATTAGGCCACTTGAAAATGTTCTACAGGTCAATTGTGCTCTAAACACTTTTTTTAAGTTCTTTTTTCTCTGTGTGTTTCATTTTGGATTGTCTATTGCTATAACAAATTCAATTCAAATTCATTCATATTTTCTTCTGTAATGTCTAATCTACCATTACTTCTGTTCCCTATATTTTTATCACAGCCATTATAGATTTCATACTAGAAGTGTGATGTATTTTTTATATCTTCCATGTCTGTGATTATCTTTTTTAATAAATTCCACATATAATTATAACTGTTTCAATATCCTTGACTGCTAATTCTAACATCTCTGTCAGTTCTGGGTCAGTTTCAATAAATTTACTTTTATTTTCATCATGAGTTGCATTTTCCTGATTCTTTTCATGCCTGGTAATAATTCATTGGATGCTATATACTGTAAATTTTATGTTGTTAGATGCATGATTTTTTTTTATTCCTATAAATCTTCAGCTTTGTTCCAGAATGCAGATAAGTTACTTGGAAATGGTATAATGCTTCCAGCTCTTGTTTTTAGTATCTGTTGGGAAGCACAAAAGCAGTGCTTATTTTAGGGCTAATTTTTCTCCAAATTTGAGATAAAACTTATCTGGGCACTCTACCTAGTACCTCCTGAATTATGAGGTTTTTCCAATCTGCATGGTGGAAACCAGCACTATTCCTAACCCTGAGTGAGTTCTAACAGTGTTACTTATAATGCTTATTGTCTTTTGTTGGCCTTGGGTAGTAACTCACATGCATGTCCTGATCAATACTGTGCTGAATAAGATGATCCTCTATAATTCTCCATATTTCTCTCCCAAAATTCTATTCTCCTCTCCAGTAGCCCACTCTGCAAACTCCATCTTCCTTGCTCTCAGCTACAGCTTCTTAACTCCCAGAGCTGCCAGGGAACCCCCTTCCTACACTATGGTCTGGAAACTCTCTCAAGGTTGTATGTGAGGCAATTATAGTGTTCATCTAATTTGATTCTTGTCTGTAGCTTCTTCAAGTACACTTTCTTGAAAACTATTGTTTTTTATATATTCTCCAGTTTTTGGTTGTTTCAAGAAGGAAAAACATCAGTGAGGAAAAAATTGCCTCTTTTTATTCCATCTTGATCAGAAGTGGAAGATCCTATGCATTTAAATCTTATTTTTATTAATGTATTTTTTTAGTTCTTGTGTTTTTACATTTTTAAGATCTCTACTGCAATTCTCATCTCATCTCTTTTTTATTCAACCTATTAGTCAGAATTATGTATAAATTTATGTCTAATAACTTCATTCTGGATCTCCTACGGGTCTGTTTCCATTTTGTTTTCTCTTGGTTTCCAGCCACCCCTTGCATTTTTCATAGGGTGGCTTTTTTTTTTTTTTAATGAATGGTGAACACTATATATGAAAAATTGAAGATAGAATCTTAATGATGTTATCTTCCTCCAGAGCAGATTTACTTTTGCTTGCAATAGACCATAGGCTAAGGGCAGATTTCTTTAATCCAATCAGGAATTGAACTGTTATTTAGATGGACCTCAATTATTTATTCTTGTGGTGTAGCTCTTTGGAGCCACTACTAAAAATCTGGGTTTTTTTTTTTTTTTTTTAACCAGAGCCCCTCCTCTAAAACATATGCTAAATTCCAATTTTTTTTGGTTACATCTATCAAGTAAGTCTTCATAAACTTTGCACAACTTTTCAGCTGTGTTTGAATCAATACATGCTTTGAAGGAAAATACACCACCAAATATTGAGCTTTCCTCTGTGGATTTCCCTTCTCTGGGGTTAAGTTATCACTGCCTTGGTAGTTTTAGGTGACGTCAAACAGATTTTTTTTTCCATCAAGTTTTCTAGTTGTTTCTGGCAGAAAGGTTGATCTAAAAAAACTAGTCCAAAATTGCTATAAGCAGAAATTCCTAACAATATGTTTTAAAGTAATTAGATTAAAAAGGAAAATGTGAATATCAACTTAATGGTTTCTTGGTTAAGATATTTTAGAATTTAACAGCCATTTGTCAGTAAGGAGTTAAAATATGAAAGCAAGTCATAAAGGATTTATCTCCATTGATGTCTTAAAACATTCATTTAGTATTTACTACTAGCCAGAATAATTATATTACATTAAACATTTTAAACTTATAAAGACAAGTTCACACTTTTACAAAATCTTTTATTATCCTCAAAAGAGAATTTGAAAAAGGTAAAGCAAGAATTTTATAGATTCAAAGCTTGAGAGACTGAGTTATTTTACAGAGTCACAGGATTCTTAATTATAAATAGAAGCAAGAAAGGAAACGTTCAAACTGAAAACAAAGGACTAAACAAATTACAACTGATTTAGTTAATCAAATAAAATGTGATTCAGTTCAAAAATCATTTAATAAATGCTTGCTTTTGCAAGTTACTCTGCTAAGCACTGTGAGGGGGAACATAAATTAAATCACAGTCTCCTCCAATATTTATTATTAATTTGAATAGAATCCTTTTCACTCTTATATTTCACATGAATACATTTTACTTTTGTTATTGAAAAATTCAATTATAGAGGGAGAGATCTTATACAACATTTTGATGCTGTGAGGATTTCAAAAAGTGGGTAGTTACAAGGTTTTATGTTGAGAAATGGTGGTGTAAACCTAGTCTCTCAATGACTTATCATCATCATTATCATATATCCAAATTATTTTGTGTGTGTTTTTGCTTATCTGACCAAATTGTCCATCATTCTCCTCATTTTTAAGTAGTAGTTATTTGGGTTACTTACTCTTCAACATGCTGTGTTTATATATGCTTATTTCTCAGCATGGTAAAGTCTTTTCTACCTAATTTAACAGGAAAACTCCACAAACTCCAAAGTTTAATTCAATCATTATTTCATTCAGAAACATTCTACGGCAGCCTTATGTAAGCTTAGAGCCTTACTTCCTTAATAATACCTTTTATATACAGTCTGAGCCTTTTTTTTTTTTTATTTTGAGAGCTATTTTGGAAAGTTTCATTTGGAAATATTCAAAGAATTCAAACTTACTTCTGAAAAAGTATGGTGGGTAAATTTTTAACAATTAAATTGACACAATGATTAGTCAATAGATCACGCTGAGTTCAGCACACTGCTGTTGTTAACCATGCTTGCTGTATTGTATCTGCCTAACCAATAGAGTTGTGTCATTCTCAAAGATAGGACAATATTATTTCATGTAAATATCAATAAAACCTAAAACCAAAGCTAGAATAGCATAAGTGTTCAATAATTATTCAAATGACTTAAAAGGCAAGAATAGGCATATCACTAAACAATATAATTGTTTGAAATTATTCTCCTTCTCCATAAAAGGAAAAGAAGAAATAAAGAAGAAGTTTGAATTTTATCCTGCATTCAAAGAAAAAGAAAGAGAAGAAGTAGGTATTTGCAATGTTGGATTCCGAATGAAGGATCTTTGTGTGCTTGTATATGTGTGTTCCACATGGAAATATCTTTGCTGATTATTGATCATAATCAATGTGTAATTTTTCAGGTCCATATTATTTAACATTTTATTTTTAATGAATTATAATTCCATTTGTCCACATTATTAAAACCAATTTTATTTTTTACATATTAAACATTCTTTACACAGCATTATAAAAACTCTTAACAGTTTTCATTAATTATTTTTGATTACTGGAATTTAAAATTCTAAATAATTATATATTGATCAATTAAAAATCAAAATGACTACCACACATCATAATTCTCCAAATTGCTTAACCATTAGCAATTGGTAAATGGGATTGAAATGTAAATGTATTTTCTTTGAGTTTTACTTACTTACATGTTTACATGCTAAACACAAAAAATTAATTTTACTCTTTTTGACAGATTGCATAAATGTGATTACTTAGATATTATCTACATAGAAAATCAATGAATGACATTTTTGGTACCTGTGTTTTCAGATCAAATACACAAAACATTTTAAATATACTTATGCACCCATAATTGATTGAAATTATTATTTCAAATGCTGAAGTTTAATTACCTGGAGCCATATTTTGGAAGAATAACTCATAAAATAATAAGTAAAATCATCACATTGAGAAGAACTTTTAAACATTATTTTGTTCCCTCAAATTTGCATTTGAAATAGTTACTTGAGATATGTATGTATGTATCTCTCTATCTAGGCATAAACACATTTGTTTCATAAAACTCATTTGTATGTACTTATTGAATATATCTACCTGCCCTTTTTTATTAGAATTACTAATCAAATATTTTACTTGGCAGAATTATAAACCTTATGGGATAACATTCTTACCCCTTAATTTTGTGAAAGATGCCAGACTTATATACTAAAAATAGCATTGATATTTTCTTGGAAAATCTGAGGAACTGAGGGCAATAATAAATCTCCCCATATGTGACACTCTTTGCCATCCAATAGTATGGACCTGGGGATTTTTTTTCGTTGTGTGGAAAGTCCAATTTAGGATGGGAGGGGAGATACATATGACAAACTTTTATTTTTTTTAAGGGGCAAAATACAAGTATTAAAGTTAAAATAAAGTGTATACCTCTATATTAAAAAGGCTTTCTAATTAACCCCATGCTATGAGGAGAAATTTGTTTATGTAAAGGTCTAGAAAAGTTTGTGGAAGTAGAATTGCTCTTGGTTGGAAGTTGCAAAAAGCACTTGGCAGTGGAGTTTTGCCCAGAAATTTTCTATAGGATTTTCAGCTAATAAAATAGAAAAGAAATTGAAAAAATGAAAAGGAATATGATATCAGAACATTTATAATTCAATCATTTATAAACTTCTTTCCTTTCTCATTTTTATGCTCTCTTACTCATGGACAAATGCCATATGCCATTAAGAAAATTGGCTCTTTAACCTGGACACTATCCAAAGCTCCAATGTGTAAAGATGCAAAATAAATAAATATTGGAGCCAGGATGTTACACATCTTGTCTTTGGAGAGTTATTAATTCAGAGGTACCATATGTGATGGCTGTCTATGGTTAGCATGGTCAAGATCATTATTAGGTATATTGAACCTCCAACACTAATTTCAGTGTCATGAATTCAGTTTAAAAGCAACTCTTCTGCAGTCAAGTTCTGGCAAAACTTCAAAGCTAACATTCAAAGTAGGAAAGCTTAAAACCGTGCAAGCTTATTTGGATTCTTTAAATGGTCTGGTTTAGGAGATTTCTGGGCATTTGAAGCTTTGTAAGCCATTGCAGAATGAAAAAAGTTAATCTGTGTGGCTACGTTTTCAATAACGTGACATTAGATTCATTTCAAAGGCTTTTCTTCTTGGGTATCAAGCCACAGTCAGGATTTCTCCAGGGTATAGAATACAGGCCCTTCCTTATTTTTTTATTTATTTTTAATGAAGGGATTGCTCCTCATGCTGAGGATTATATAGTCAGAGTCTGAAGATATCTGTGCTTTTTGTTATACCAAAAGAGCAAAAGTGGGCTGTTTTCAAAAACAAATGCCTGAAACAATAGCAATAAAATGGCACTTTTAAAGCAGGAAACTCCTAAACGTGTAAGTGAACTTTGGCATAAAACTAACATTTGTAACTGTAAGGGATATATCAAAATGATATTTGAAATGAAAATGCCAAATATGCATTCTCTCTCTCTTCAACATTCTCTCTCTCTCTCTCATTTAACATCTTTAGCAAGCATCTAATTCTCTAAGTTAGAATGTATGAGGTGGATATTTTTTACTCATTGACCAAGTTTCTTTTTGTGTAATTTTTACAATATACATTTTTCAATAGTAGTCAACTTAAAGGTTATTAACAAAGAATTAAATAAGACCCTGAGTATCAAAGAAATGATAGATAAATGTTTTAGAAAAAATTTTATTTCTATTTTTTTTAACAAGAGAAGAAAATTTTCCTTTTGAAATGTTTTATCAAAAGTTTTTTCCTTCGGGTATTTTCTTCCATAAGATAGGGAGAATTTTCCATCAAAATGTGTAATTAACACCTAATCAAATATGTACAGGGGCCTGATATGGTGCTCAGCTACATTCCTGTATTCAGGCACATCTGCATACTTGAAATACCAGAATGGCAATTTTTAAAAATTAATATATTTAGCCACATATCCTGCCTTGAGTTTGTGTGTGTTTGTGTGTGTGTGTATGTCTATGTGTGTGTGTGTTTTAAATAGCAAACTACAGCATATCTCACCAACTTGATTTAAAGTGTCTGGATGACATTGACTTCATCTTAAAACACGTTTTTATTTCTTTAAGTAGCTTTCACAATATTCTCCATGGAATAGATGAATTTTAAGCCAGTTTTGGATACATGGATATATGAAATAATGAATGAATCACTGAATTTTGACAATTACTTGGAAATTCACATTCTTGACCCCAAACTCAAATTGAAAATTAAGTTCACCATGCATTTCTTTTTTTTCTTTTTTTTTCTTTTTTTTTTCCTGATGTTTACTTTTCCTTCACATGCATTTCTTTTAAAAATTCTGATTTTTATTTTCTGAAATAAAATAATTTGTCTCTATATTATTTTTCTATATTTTAAGTAATATCCTTAGCTGGCATACACACACACACACACGTATATATTCCATTATATATGCCACATATGAATAAATATTCATTTTGATATTTAAAATTTGCAAAAATCAGAAACAATATTTCCAGAAATGGCATTAACTAAGAAAATTATAAAAATTCATCATGATATAATTTCTACATGTGTGTGTGTGTTTTTTAGGTAATAGTCAGGTAAGGCCACAAGAGGGGACACAGGAGAGGCTCAGGACAACAAAGTTTATTAGACACACAAGTTCTAGAGATAGAGTCACTGCATGTGGATAGGGGGCCACACAGGAGGAATACCAAAGGACTGGGCTCAACCAGGCAGTTGAAGAGCCAAGCTAGTACGTGTGGGCAAGTGTCTTTCTTGGAGGTTAGGTACAGCACATGAGAAAAGGCTCCAAGGAATTTCATTGGTTCATTTGAATGTTACTAGGCGGTGGGGGGAAGAGAGGGAAACTTGAGACAGAGGTCAGCCTTATCACACTGGTGCACCTGGTGACTTGGGCAGGGTGCTCACAACCTGTCTGTGGGGATGTTGAGGCAGCAGGACAAAAAAGGAAAAAAAATATGAAGTTTTAAAAATTTACAATAAAATATAGTATGAAGCCATCAATAAGGTGAGGACTGTTTTTAATGTCCTTTGTCAAATCAGCTTCATCTCTGCCTTTTGCACCATCTCAGTGGAGAAACCAAAAGTTTATTTCTCATAATTTTTTTCCAGTACTGTTCCAGGTTAGATTCTGAAAGCAAAAGGGGAGAGCCTTCATTTTCTAGAGGCATTTGTACCCAAACATCCTGTATGTTTGGAGGCCCCACCTGAGGCTTGAGTACTTCCATGCCTCAGCATGGAAGGTCTTTGGCAGCACTCAGGTGGCTCCAGACATCCCCTTCAGAATCTCCATCTCTGATAGTGCAATATGGCTGCAATCACTGGTGGAAGCTTCCTTGCAGTCCCTAACTTCCAGATTGCCTGAAAGCATCCTTCTTAATCTTCACTCTCCCAGTGCTATAAGCAGCCCTCAAGCCTTTAATTCCCTATATTATATCTTTTTCTCCTCCAATTTCCTAGAGTGGCTTCTGTTTCCTTAATTGCACCCTGAATGTTTCATATAGTTACATCATACATTTATATTTGTGGATATGGCAAGATATTCACAATATATTATTAAATGAAAAAAAATCAAGATATGGAATAGTACGCATAACATGCTACTGCTTTCTTCTTTTCTTTTTTTGATTATAAGCATTGAAAACACCCCAAAGTGTATGTGTAACACATTTGGCCATGTTGTTAACAGTGGTTACATTTTTCTCCTTTTCATTTTTCTAATTTTTGAACACTTGAATATTTATGCAATAAAAATGAAGGAAAAAAGGCATTCCAAGCTACTAAGACATAGTTTAACATAAATATACATATGATTGTTTTAATTTGGAGAAGTCAACAGGGGACTATGCTAAAGTAGAATATTCAGCCTGGATTAGCCCAGTAGTAATTGATGTTCATTGAGGCAAACCCTTGCAGTATTGTCAATTGATTTGTGAGTCCTGGACATAAACCCTTTCTGTGGTAAATGAATGATAGATAAAAATAGATCATAATTCAAATAGAGAGATTCATGAACACATGAGTTTTTTAAAATGCTAATACAAAAACAAATGTTACTGATGAATGGCTGTCCTGAATTGCTGATTTTCTTAGAAATTTTCAAAACATTTTGAGTTCCCCTTGGTGGTTGTTTTACTTTACAAAGCTGAAAACAAGTATCTTATGATTAATTTGTTTTGGAATATAAGCAAGAACATGGATAAAACCTTTTTAAATTTCTTTACTTCTATTTCCTTGTTTAGAAATTGTTAAAAGTCAATTTTATTTTTTCTACTAATTTTAAATAATAATCTTATGCTCCCTGAGTCCTTTTTTTAGTAAATCAGCCTTGAAACCAAAAACATCTAAGCACTATAGGGTTTAGGCAGGTGTCTAATTAAAAACAAAACAACCTCTATCATAACATAGTCAGTTAAAAATCAAGTTAAGTTTTTATTTTTACTAAAATCTAATATGATAGACCTCTGAAAATATTTCTAAAAGTAGATTTCTTACAAAATCAAATTCAATCTGGGCACAATTATAGGGTATCTTTTTTGGTAAAACATCATAAAAACTTTTGACTAAGTCACTTGAAATGAAAACAGATGTTTCACATCTAATGTTTACAAATTTTTCCTATTTTCCCCTTTTCCAGGAGATTTTCAATACATCTTATTTTATACTACTTTTCAGACTAACTTCATAAGAATTTTCTTAAAATGCTAGACAACCTAAACAGAATCAAATAAGCACTTCTTGTGCTCTAAAGCAAAATAGTATCCAGTGTATTCTGGAAGAGCAAAAAGGGCTATTGTCAAGTAAGGTGTTATTTGCAAAACCTAGGAGATAAGAGAAGCTTTTTGTTGTGGCTGGAAGGGACTGACATTTTAGTAAGAAATTACTTTAAATATCAAAGGTGAGTGTAGGAGTTACTTGAAAAGCAACACAAATGCTTTTAATGCCAGAAACATAGTTAAAATACTTGGATATTCCTTCCCGTTTAGGAGAAACAGAACCCAAGTGGAAACCTAAAGTGGTCCATTAGTGGAAACAGATCTGAGCTAAGTTAATTGTGTGTGTGTGTGCGTGCACGTATGACATTTTGCTGATACTGCTGGATAAATGCTAAAACTAAAATTAATATTGAATTAAAATATAAGGACTAAAGCTAGTTAAATCAGTTAAAATAAATGGAGTAAATAGCCTCAGGTACATATGACTTGCCCAATAAGGATAAAAATAATCATTGGATGTCAAGGACCATCATTTTAAACAACTTTATTCTAATAACACTAAAAAGGTACTAAAATGTAAATATTAAAACAGAATGTAGGGGAGAACCATGCCAACATATTTTAAGAAAGCTGTTATTACTGGTTTTAATGAAAGGATATGTAGGTGTTTTTAACGTTATCATTGGAACTGCCTACTGATGATTTAGCACAATGCTCTGACACACCTCAGAATCCATGTGGGAACTCTCTTCTTAATGCCTTCATGCACCAGAAAATTCATAGGTGTAGGCAACATCAAGTGAATGCTCTCACCATTAGGTTAACATCACCAAAGCTAAGTGGTTTTATTTTACATAGTGAAGACTAGAACACTGCTCACGCAACTGCTGACATGCAAACAGTTTACATAAGTTACTAACTCGAAATGTCTATTCAGATAGCAAGGGCAGTATCTCCATGTTTCAACTGTTTGACACAATGATGGATTATTTATTTACTGAACAGCACTGGTGGCCAGAAAATCTGATTTCCATGCATGAAATCCATGAAACCTCAGCCACTGAACAGTTTCTTTTACATGTGGCAAAGGTCATCTATCAAGGGATTTTCTCACGTTTTGTGTGATTGGTCATGCCTCATTTCCTTCAAGAAAATATGATTTCCCTAAAGTCTACGCAGTTTAAAAAGACTCACAAAAGACCCAGAAAGTTATTTCCTCTCTGCTTGTGATAAGCACAGAATATAGAGGCTAACCTACAGGGAACGACAAGCAACTGTTTGTAGCTAGAAACCATATTTAATCCTATCATTAGGAAGCCTTAGCACCCACCAGATATAAAAGGGCTGCAAAATTAGATACTTAACCTTGTGATTTAACCTTGCAGAGTTTAATCTGCATTCAAACTTTAATAAATATATTCCATAGACCTATTCTTTTATATTAGAAGGCATTTGTTTCAGATAATATATTTCAAACTTACAATCATTTGGTGAATGATTGTGTGAAGATATGAGTACCTTAAAAATAATAA
Organism: Daubentonia madagascariensis; assembly: GCA_023783475.1. Lineage (NCBI taxonomy): Eukaryota > Metazoa > Chordata > Mammalia > Primates > Daubentoniidae > Daubentonia > Daubentonia madagascariensis. Next base: position 40,323,692 of record JAKFHU010002080.1, on the reverse strand, counting down.
AAATCATTTCCACTTTTGACCTGAAAAATCAATGAGAAAGAGCAAGAAGAGATTACGCTTTTAGTGAAATTTCTTAGAACAATAAATATAAAACATGGTGAAAATCAAGAGCAATTTAAAGAGTACTGTTTGCCTGAGAAGACATTTTAACATAATTCTTGGAAATTAAAAAAGAAAAACTCCCTTCTATCCTAACTTAATTATGTTTATAAAATATTCTTTGGGTCACAGTTCAGATGTATCTTAGAGCAGTAAAAATATCCCAAATCTTTCAATGCACACAAGTTCTGTCTAAAAACTTCCAAATATTGGGTAGTTAATCAACATAACTGTAAGCACATCCATGTTCCATCGCTGTGCAGGCCTGGATGCATGTGTTTGATTCAGGCAGGTGATGCAGGAAAGTCAGGAGTAATATCTGTTAGTGTTCTTGTGATACATTATAAAGACAACAGCTATAGAGAGTTGACATAAGGATATGGCAAATGATAATACTCTTGTCAGTTACTGAGCAGAATATAAGATACTATCACAAGTAGATTTTTTATGAATCTCCTGAAGATTTTGCTTCAGAGGCCCTGCTTGTATGTTCTCTTTTCAAGGTTTTGTATATAACTTGGAATTAGTAATTTGAATTATTTTTCTTTAAGAGGACATCCCCTGATTATCTGAATGCTCCAATTCTCACTATACCTGGATAAAATAAAATTCTTTTCCATTTTTAGCTCCCTATGTAGTAAAACATTCATTTGAATGTCCAGGACTATTCAAAGTTAGATTTGGAGTACAACAAATAGGAGGTAGAGAAAATTATACAATGCATAGCACATTTCTTACAGCAAATTGTGTGTGTGTGTGTGTGTGTGTGTGCGCGCAATATTGAGTTAAGTTTAACTTATACGGAGGTCTTTTTAGGAATAAAAAGTATACTCATGAGGGACAACCATTACAATAAAAGTTGTGCTTCAAGAAAGTGGTACAAAATAGCAATACATTTCTTGAGAGCGTTGCAAGAGAAAGGTAGAGGGTTCCACAAGCAGATCAAAGTACCTCCACACCCTGACATTTAGCTACAGGCAAAATGTTTTAATACCCTCTTTCTCTTGCAGTTTTCATCACAACAAATACCTTGTGACGTAGGAGAATCAAAACTTTACTTCTACTATCTTAGGGTCTCTGGCTGGGCCTGATAATTAATTTGGCATAAAACAGATTAACAGGAGAAAAGCATACAAATAAATGTATTTAATACCAGTTTTACATAACACGGAGCTCTTAAAAGGAAATGAAGACCCAAAGAAGTGTCAAAACTTAAATACTTTTATATTAGGTTGAGTAAAGAGAGACAATTGTGGAAAACTCTAACTCTACGAGGACGCTACAGGAAGATAATTATTTTAAGTCTGTTTGTACAGAATTCTCTCAGCTATGACTTCCCACAGAGGGATATTTCTTTTCTCCTGGCACAGGGAGGGTATCTTTCACATGGCATTTTGTATCTCCTGTTTTCGGAAAGGAAGGGGTAGATTAGAATTCTCTTGCACCTGCAGTTTTTCAAGTACCTTTAGCTCAAAGTAATCCCTCCGCCAAAGTAGCGTATTTTAGGGTAGCATATTCTGCCATATTTAGTGGGATTTGGGAAAATCACTCCTAAATTCTTTTTTTAATTTATGGATCTTTCTTGGTTACAATATTCTTTGATGTACCAAAATTAATAAAATGATATAAATGCAATATACTTACATATACACATATATTGTTTTTGGTTAAGTTAATATGTATGTGCATGTATGTGTGTGTGTGTGCATGTGTATTTGTGTGTGTTTATATACAAACACCATTTAGACTAAATATCAACTCAAAGGAATTTAATATCTGTAGAAATACAATTTTTCTACTACTAATTTTGAATAATTGACCTATCTTGTGTGGATGAAAATTAATTATTTGACTGACTTGACATTAGAGGCATATAACTTGGCTTAGTCATAATACAATCAGTGATAGGGATATTAAGTGTTATTTTTGTTAATAATTTTTGAATAATTTATTCTGTAAAATATTTCTGACATCTTTCCTAAATCTTAAGGGTAATTTTTGAGTTTTTTTTCCAATGTTTTCAATTTTAATGTTAAAATTTTGTCAAATGTGTGAATATCAAAGAGGAGAATACTGGAAAATTTGCTAATAATAATTAGAATATTTCTTAAACTATATTAATATTACATATCTTTAACTATAGATTCTCAACATTTTGTGAATTAGATTAATTTTGATGATAAATTATTTTTCTACTTAATGCTTTAATATTTGTTGCCATGAGTATTTTAAATTATAAACAAGTGTTTACCATTGTCAGTATGAGAATAAAATGTAGTTTCTGTGTTATGGATGATATTCCTCAATTTTAAAAATATATCTTTCTCTTGGAATAAAAGTATATATCCTTGTGTATTTTCTACTTCATAATTGTGTGGTATGTTTGAGATTATGCATTTACATATAATAAATCATGCTTATTAATGTATACAGATTTATAAACAGATTCTTTTATAATACAATTAAATGTCATGATTTTAGTATTTGTACTTTAAAGAGTTATGAAGATGTTCATCCAAAGAACTGGTTGGTATTTATTTTCTAATGTAATTCTTGCTAAAAGTAGATTGACAATCTTTTTGATGTTTTGTTTACTTCAGCTACATTATGAACAAAAAATATTTCCTGTGAAATCATTCTTCTTTTGAATTTTGAAAATAACAAATAATCATGGCTTGTTATAAACTTTTGACAATGTATTTATTTTAAAAAAGCAATTGCTATAACATTAATATACAGATTACTGTTGAAAACAATCCTGCTTCATTGCTACTTAGTTCCAGAGAATGGATTTTTATTATTTGAAATAGGTTGACTATATTTAATATATTTTAGTGATTTAATTTTTATTTTGTAATTCATATATTCAATGTATGTAGAATAAAATGCAATTTCTTATAGTAAAGTAATATCAGTCACTAAACTCGACAATTAACTTTACATGAATGAGAGCAGTGCTTAGTAATTTGCTGAGTATTTGAGAACAATACTAGTAATTTTCCCCATTATTACTTAGAAGTATCAGGAAGGCCACAACTGGGGCTGCTCACAGTGACTCAAATGTAAAGACCTGACAGTGTATTTAATAGCTCTACACTGCAGTTCCTGGTGCCTTCTACTCTGTATTCTCTGAATGCCTGAGGTGATGGAAAGTCACTGGATTACAGAGAAACTAAACTCTAAGAGAACATTTGTTGCTTTGATGTTACAAATTTCAAATGAGAATGCAATAAAAAAGTAGGCTGATGCACTTCCTAGGACAAAATATGGAAATGAAGAAATAAGGATCCCAATATTCCCTGGTATTCAAAAATTTTCCTCTGATGCAAATAAAAAGTCCAGTTCACAAGAGAGTAGTGGAATTCAATTTTCATAATAATTTCTGCCTTATTGAAAAAATGCAAAGGTCCCTTGATAAAAGAAATGCAAAAGTTTCTATCAAGTAAATGTAAAATATGCTAATGTAGTGATTGGAAAGTCAAGTGCATATGAAGGCTGACACTGGAGATTGCTTTGGTTTCTAACATTACAGTTTGTGACAAAGATCAGAAATATTTGACACAATAATCAGTTACCCTTTTGCTTCAGGTTCAGCAAAATGATCTGTCCCATTACCCAGCGCTCACCCCTACTTTTATTTTTCTTTCTTTTCCCCATCCTCTATGGAGAGTGTTTTCTGGTCATATGAATTCAATGTCATTTAGAACGCCCTTTGGTTAAACTGTATATTTTAATTTTTGATTTCTTTATCTATCCTTAATTTAAGTGATTATATGATGATTCTTTCTTTTCCTCTTTCATTTTATTTATTAATTTTGGCATGAAAATAATAGATTAAAATTTGGCATTTGAGTGAATAAACCTAAAAACTCAGCATTCAAAGACATGGTGTTATTGGTCCATTTCTATTAGATTATTAGATTTTTCTGTGTTAAACTGAGTCAATGAAATGTTCACATTTAAATATAATGAACACTACATGCTATATGATTAGTGTGTAAAATATCTGAAATAGTGCCCTTTCATAATTATTTGAACCTAGTATTAAATGCTGGAAATATTTGAAATTATTATATAAATAAATAAAGGAAGAAATTGATTTTGGTAAAGAGGTTTGGATAATAGTCACATACCTCTTAATTTGGGGGACAAATGGTAGGTAATGGATGAATAAAATCACTACTTATTTCAAAATGCAAGGGAAATCTGGTGTTTGAAACGTGGAATCTTTAAGTTACAACACTGTGCAACAGTTCTAGCTGTGTGAGTTTCTATTTAAAGTAGCAAAGAAACATGAAGCTGTGTTCTGAGAACCGGGAATAACGTCAGTCAAAATATTTCCACATTTCAAAATCCTGAGAGATGGTCACATAACCCTGACATCTCATAAAGTCTAGTAGGGTAACAAGTTAATCACTTACTTAAGTCTCTCACGTGAACCAACTCATTTCATAAACTCAGGATTTCATTCCTCTAGCATTAGTGAATATTCAACCACTACTCTACTTTTTCCTATCCATGACATCCAGATAGATTTCCTCCACTCCAACGAGGCCAGGCCATTATTTTCTTTCACCAGAAATGCCTTTGATATTGCCCTTGTTTTAAAATATATACAGTATTTTTAAGTTTCATTGAAGTCTTCTTTCTTCTAACACAGAAAGTAAACTCTAAGAGAACAGAGTAGGTGGACATTATAGGTGCTTTTCACTACTGGATCTCCATGACGGGAATACTGCTTGGAACATATGAATTGTTAACAAAGGTTTAATTGATAACAATAAAGAAAAAATTATAATCAATAACAAATCCATGACAGCCTTGATAATATGACAATTTAGTGAGAGTATACTATGTGCCAGATATTCCAAAAGTGGTATTTCATTTTTTCCTTAATCCTAACAACTCTCTTAGGTAGAAACCACTATTCCCATTTCACATGTGAAACTAAAGCCCTAAGAATAGTGTGACAAAAATGTTTGAAGATGTCATATATATGGTCACCCATAACCTTGCCTCTTTTAAGCATTTGACTGGAAGTATCCAATGGTGATATTCTGTATATCTCTATTATACATCATGCCTTTGATTATCAATGCTTTCTTCACTCCTGGAAATAGAGTCATTAATGCTTTTAAATCTAATTACATTAGAGAACCAAAGTCAGAAACCCCAGAACCAATTTAGAAAATTGATTCTTAAGATTCTGTTCTTCAAGAACCACTCTTGGTACCAAAATCTGTATTAGTCAGCCTTCTCCAAAGAAACAGAACCAATAGAATGTACGTATGGAGAGAGAGACAGAGACGGAAAGAGACACAGAGACAGAGATAGATGGAGTGAGGTGCAGAGAGAGAGAGAGAGAGAGAAAGAGAGAAAGAGAAAGATTTATTCTAAGGAACGGACTCACACAATTGTGAAGGCTGGCAAGTCTAAAATCTGCAGGGTAGGTTAGGGCGCTGGAGCCCCAGGGAAGAGTTGATGTTACAACTCAATTCCCAAGGCATTCCCTCTTCCTTAGGGGGCTTCTGTCTTTTTCTCTTAAGACCTTCAACTTATTATGAGACCCAGCACATTATGGAGTATAACCTGCTTTACTCAAAGTCTACTGATCTAATGTTAATTTCATTTAATAAATATCTTCACAGCAATGTTTAGACTAGTGTTTGACCAAATATCTGAGTTTCATGGTCTAGCTAAGCTGACACATAAAATTAACCACCACAGGCAGCAAAGCTCAGTTGCTATGGACCTCCAGAAAAACATAATCAGAATGCTTTCAGAACTACCTGCCTGAAAGCATGGGAGGCTAGGTCATTTTCTCCCTAGCGACCCCCTTACCCCATTGGTTGAAGTTCACCCTTCGGAGCACTAGACTCCCTCTCCTTTCTGGCTGTATTTTCATGCTGGGCTAAATGAGCTCCTGTGGCATTGGAGAAGTTCCTGTCTGGATAAAATGTATAAAGATACAGGTGAGTCTGAGCTTGCAAGCTGCTGTCCACAGCAGCTGCAGCTGAAATTGAGGTAGGCAGAGAAGATATGACTGCCAGAGTTCCAAATGCATATCTCTAGCTCTGCCAACATCTGCACCTGTAATTTTAATAGTCTAATAATCATCTCAGATATAATGTGCCCAGATTAAAAACACATTCTTTATTTTTCCCACCTGCTGGTCTTCTAGCATTTTCCTTATTAACGAATGGCACCAATGCTCACCAAATTTCTCAGCCTATAAAAGTGGGAGTCATCCCAATTCTATTCTTGCTGTTGCACTTGTATGTTCCTTTTGCTTTACAATCAATATGTGCCCCACACCTGCATTATTTTCCCCAATTACACTGCTGGGATCCTACTCCAAGTCACTGTCAATTCTTGCTGAATAAACCACAATAGGTTGCAGAACGAGCATTTAAAGATTTAAGTCAGATCTTGCCACGCCTATGTGCAAAAGAAGCCAATGTCTTTCCATCACAATTATAATAAAACCCAAACTCTGTACATGATCTGACTCTTTTCGGGCCCTTGATCACCATCTACTATCTCTTCCTATTTCCTCATTTGTTTTATTCCAATCATCCTTCATTTTGGTATCTTCTCAGAATTCACTTTCTCAGCAAGCCTTCCCAAGAACTCCTTGTCTAAAATTGCTCACCTTTTCCTTTCCTCCAACCATTAAACTTCACGCCTTACCCTGTATTATTTGGTTTCATACATTCATCAATACCTCATATTATAGTATGCATTTATTTATCTGTTTTATTTCCCTCATTAAAATGTAAGCTTCTTTAGGACAAAATTTTGCCTTATTCTGGTATTTATTCCCTATGCCTAAAAATTAGATTAGCAGACAATTGCATTAGATTTAGGTATGTATATGCAATAATGATTAAGAGGAAAATTTCAATATTGTAGCCTGTTTATGTATGACATAGTTATAATTAAGAGGGATTCATTCAAAAAACATCCTGGTTATTTTTGCAAAAAAAAAATAAACAAAATAATTAAAGCATGTAGTTACCTTATTAAATCACTTCTGAAGAATTATGCACAAAATTAAAATCTACTAAGAATGCTATTCCTAATTTATATAAACTTTTAACTTATAATGTCTTCTCACCTAAATTTTATCACTTGATGGTTTAAACAACTCCATAAAGATAAAGGGCCACATACTATCCAAATATGTAGTGTATATTTTTGTTTATATTGGTTTTATAATTTAAAAAATACAGTTACAAGATTTCTTGGCATACATTTTCCTACATTTTAAGGTAAAAAATGTATGTAATTACTTTTTATTGTTTTAATAGTATTTTTTCTTAGCAGAACTACTTTTTATTCCCCATATGACTTTTTCGTTTCCAAGTGTTTGGAATCTTCGGTTCCATAAATTTCTACCTCAAATAATATGTGTTTAATGCATTTAATTAAACAATAATAGCTAACATAAAAATCTGTGGCAAATTCTGTGTCAGAACTATTATATAAATACATGCTGAAAGTAACTTATATGGAGATTAAACAAACTAAAATCAAAAAGCATTTCCCTGACCAATTGAATATAAAATTACCAATTGAATTCATAGCTTACAAGTTATCATTCTCAAGGGGAAATCAATAGTATTTTGAATATTTAATTCTGGAGGAAAAGAAAGAAATGTAGATGGCTTTATATTTAACCTTCACATTTAAGGTATTAAAATAGTCATTATTATTATATTGATAATTGGTTCACAGTTTTTACACAATATTTGTTGGATGAATGAATAAATGAGTTGGAAAGAAAAGATATTCAGTCTTTTGCTTCGGGAATGATCTCAGTGCCAACTCTCCCGCTATTGCCAATTTAATTTTTGGTGAAGTAACTTAAGGAGCTAGACAAGTATTCTAAAAATTGTTTCAAATGGCAAATTTTAGACTTTCCTTTAAGAATTTCATAAAATAATCACATGCAATCTCCCTATTACAATGTTGACCTAATGGCTTATTTTTTCCTATTTTTTATATAAAGCCTTCTAATTATGCCTAATTATATAGATTTATCTTCTCATTAATGTTTTGAAAAGATATTTTCTCAAAAAGTCAGTTCTTTCATGTTTATTTATTTTTATTTATTTATTTTTTATTTCTCCCTCTCTGTCCTCTAATTCATCAACATTTCCCCCTCACACCAGGTAAGTGTCTAAAGAAGATATCAGTGAGATCACACATTGCAAAAAATCACATTTTCAGATGCTATGTCTCATTTCAGACACATACCAAGTCTGATTTTTGTTATCAATCCAGGTCTTTTTTGCCAAATTTGGTTTCAGGTTTCATTTGACCATTAAGTGTTTCAATATTAAGTTATTTTACTCCAGGCACAATCATTTTCTCAAATTGAATTTCTTTCCACTTTTTTCAGACTAGGGAGTGAAACTGATAGTTTTGAACACCACTAGATGCTATCTTCAGCTTCATGCTGTAGCATCATCACCATTCTACATCTGCATAACACCATCCTGCACAAATCTGCTGCTCCATATGTCGCCTCGTGCAAGGAGATTACAATGGCTTGAATTTGGATCGCAGTCAGAGATTCCCTGGAGACATTCCACAGGAAAAAAATACTGCTTAAGCCAACATTTAAATCTTTGCCTAGAGCTACCCCACTCCAAAGAGAAATATAATGAGGATGAAAGCATAGGCCCCCAAATTCAATTGCCACATTTTTTTTCCTTCTTTTGAGGAATTTTTCCTGTTCTTCTTGTGATTCCTTTTTGTTGGTACTGGCAGTTGGCAGATGGGTTTATTTTTAAATTTAAATACTTTATTTTATGGCAGTGTTGCCCATTACATCATATTCAATGCCATCTCTTATTCCTTTAAAATACAAATGCTTGGCACATCCTGAAGTTCTATAAGGATTGGAAACAAGGAGCTTACGTAGTGAAAAGGAGACAAGTATACATTTCTATCACCCTAAAATTGGAGCATAGAATGATTATTACAGGGAATCATTGAACCTAGCTATGCCTTTCAGTCACAATCGGTGGATAAACACTGCTCACAGTATGTTGGCAATTAGTGAAATCTAGAAGGTGAGCTGTTGATGACTCTCAACAATGCAGAGAACAAAGACACCTCAAAAAACAGGGCAGATATATACTAGCGCCCACACTGCTCCCTTTCATGCACACTTTGCAGAAAAGATGGGAGGGGTAAGGGCACTTATATTGAGAAGGTCATTTACTAATAACAAAAAAAGTATTCAACTTGCAAATATAAATAAAAAATCCATTATGTAGAAGTACTTTTTTATATAAGTATGCCGATATATTAATATTTATTAGTAATGGATACTATTTATTATTTAGTTTATATAACTTTCTATATTGTTCTTTAAATCTAATTTGGTGGACTAGTTAATTTAAATATTAAAAATGTACATAGAAATGTATCTTTTGATAACCAAAGACCAGTTCCTTTATGTGCAACAAGGATTATCAGAGTCTCAGCTAGAATCTGTTTGTGAATAATCTAGCCTTTCATTATATCCTTCTGGTACTGAAAATTATTTCTTTTTTTAATCTATTTATCCATTGGTCAACAGTACAAAACACCCTGTAATTCTGTCTCTCATTCTCATTTTGAGTATAGTCATCTGGCAATTTCAACATTTAGAACACATTTGGCAAGGAAAGGAAAGTCATTGGCCTGTAAGCGATAAAGAAACCATAATAAAATCTACACACCAAAGTGTATGTACTTTTTTGCAAATACTTTTACCTTTGTCTTCACCCACTCCTCCCCAAAACTTTCTCTGCCTGAAGATACATTTTCCTCTTTTGGACTCGAATGCTTCTCTGACTCACAGAGGCAATATGAGTTGTTTCCTCCTCTGCTTTGCCATTTCACTTCTATTATACCTTTTATCCACATTATGTATTTCTTTTTAATTATAGTAAAGTATAAGTGTTAATGGGCAGAAACAAAAATGTATTTATATTTGCCAAAACAATTATCTACTCCATAGAAAGAACTTAATAATAATTAACTAAGTAGTCAGTGCATAAAAGGAATTGAAAATTGTCAGGTCCACCCTTAGAGATTGTTGACCCCTGTTTAGAGCTCTATCACATTAGATTTTCTAAACAGACAAGAAAAAAATATATGAGGCATTTAAAGAAGAGCCAGGGTTTGGAGAATTATTAAACAAAGATACAATGATAGCATTAAAACAAAATGGCAGTAGTCATTATTATGAGACAGAGGAATTTCAAAGGCAAAAAGTAGATAAAAAATAAGTTACAGGCTATTACAATAGAATATGATCACTGACATTCAAAATTGTTCAAGAGTCAGAGTCATCAAGAATATTAATGTACTGAAATGGGCAGCAAAGGGGAAAAAAGATAGACATTTGACCACTTGATTTTATCATTTTTGTGTATAACAACAGGAAGAAACACTGATAAAAAAAAATCATTCCTATGAATACCATGGTGTTTGGAATTTTTGAGTGAGAAATCTGACATAATAAATTGTGGTGTTAGAAAAGTAAATTTGTCTTGATAATATATGAATCACTTGGAAGCAAATACTATATATGGGCCAAGGACTATTTCTCTAGGTAGATAAAATTCTTTTTTTTTTTTTGAACAAATGGCAAAATAGTAAAGAAATACTATCCTAGGATTGCTGTGCATTGACTAAAAAAGAGTAAGTATTCTTTTGGAAAATTTCTAGACGATTTTGTTGTTTTCCTCTGTACACTTTTGTAGGCACTGGGTTAAGGAGCACTTTAGACAATATAGGAAGACTGGGAAGGAAGCAGGAGCCTGATATGTTGAATAATGGGACACCTGGAAGTAACCAGAAACAACTAACTGAGGAGAACAGTTAAGAAAGAAAAAGCAGACTGGTATTCTAAACCCAGGAGGGCTGTCAGGATTGATAGAAGGTGACAGTAGGTGATTTTCTCCGTCCTCCACTTGTCCGTCCTTTGAGTTTTTCAAAATCAAGAGAAAAGCCAGAGCTGAATGTAGTGTTTGCAACACAATCTGGAGAGTATTGACATGCCAATCCCTTCCTTTATGTAGATTTGCTCCAGAAGAGAAACCCGCTCATGACATATACACTGCCATGGAGTCAACGTCTGCACCTGAAAGAGCAGAACAGAATTTCTTAGGTTAGAAAAGAAGTTTTGTGAGATTTTAATAATACTTTATAATTTAGTGTTATATTGATCCATAGTAGTTTCCTTAGTTCAAAGATAATTCTTGTAATAACAAAATGAAAAGAAAAAACTCCCTTTGCCATTTGCCCTCATGACCTCTAGCTGCCATTTTTCTCAATCTCTAATTATTTTATAGTTAATAGAGAAGAAGAGTTCTTTCTAAAATTTTTGCTTGCGGCTCAGGGTCTGAACTCACACTTTTGATTATACTACTTAATCTGAAAAGTGGAAAAGCTTAATTATACTCTACAAGCATTTCTACAATTATTTTATTAAATTGTTGACTAACCAAAATCTGTTTCTTTGAGGAGGAAGTAAAAGAAAATTGACTTGAATTTTGAATAGCAAGAGAAGTTTAGTGTATATAAAATAAATACATTTTTAAATAGAAGGATTGTAGATTTGTGAAAAAATTGGATAGTACTGTCTTTTTCAATTAATAATTTGAATAAAATATATGAGAATAACATACATAAGTCACTTTTGAAGATAACTTTTGCCTGGAGGAAGGCTTTCAGATTTCTTCCTAAATTAATAATGGGACAGACATCTTTATACACTAACTTTGTTCATTTTAAGTAAAACAATAAGGTCACAGTATGCAATAAATGAACACAAATTTGCAAAAAAAATCCTATGCCTAGTATAGCTAATCTTAATTAATTAACACAATTATCTACAACTACATTTTAGCGGACACAATTTTCTCTAACAACATGTATCTTCAATTTCACATGGCAACACACCCCACAATAAATCCATAGAAGAAAACCTCAGGATGGTATAGAAAGCCCTTTGCTCCTTGGAGGAAAGTGATGGAGGGAGAAATGCAACATTATGGAATTGATAGGACATAAGATAAGAGGGGTTAACTTAAATATAGCTGACATTCAATTTTCTCTAGCCTTCTCCCTTGTCCTTATAAATAAACTAACTGTTCTGCATTCTCAAAAACTCTTGTGCTAACAATTCATTTACTTCAAAGTTTCTCCTCAAGTGACTTTAAAACACGTCAACCCTGGAGGTCAACTAAAAATTTAACCTAGGTTAAATCAGAATATTTTTATTTTATACTAATTTGACTCCATTGATATGTGAGTTGAATCAGAAGATTTTATGCAACTTGTATTAAAGATTACTTTAGTATTTATGGTTTTTTTCCTCCTAGAAATGATTTTTCTTCTCGCAGAAAATGAGGAGCTAAAGAAAGTGGTAGTTTGTGCAATCCCTTTATCCTTACCTCTCCTCTGTGCCCTACCCATTTTCCACTCCACTGCTAGATAGTGTCAACTATTCCTTTCTTAATAAAGACCTCTATATTATCCTTTGGTACATTGTGCCTTTAACAGTTTGTATTGTAATGTCTACATACCCCACCCTCCAAGTAGCCTATGAGCACCCTAAGGACAATATATATAATACTAACATTTGCATTCTTGCTGCTAATGGAATTAATAGAAACACTCTACTTCTTTTTTAATGAATGATTAGTGTTTCTAATGAATCAAAGTGATTAATATTTTATCTTTCCTAGGTAATACAAATACCAGTTTTAAAATAACATTACTTGGAGTGACTCTTTATTAATAGAATTAAGGACAAGAGCTACATGTATCACATCAGAACATTTGAAAATATTTTTTCCACAAGTATTAGATCAAATTTCTGCCACATCAAATTATTAATAACTAGATATCAATCTCTTTTTACTTACCTATAGTTCCTGCATTTTCCTTAGTAATCAACCAATAAGAAGTAGTTGACTATTAACTAAAGTATCAGGATAGACTAGTAGAACAGAGGCATACACTGTTAAATTTGATATTTTAAGTATATATATATATATACAAACATATATATATAATTATATAACTATAACACTAGTTTAAATCTACTTATAGAGCAGAATATTAAAAATATTTATGTAGATATAGATATAGATGGGTTATTAAGAGAGAGAGAGAGAGAAAGAAAGAAAGAATAAATTCCTCAATTTTGAGACCTATCTTTACCATTCTGCATGGACAAGATGACCAAACTTGTGTCAACCAAACAGCAGAGTACTTCAGTACTTAGGGGGTTGAGAATAGTGAAGGTTACATGGTTTCTTCTCAATTCCATAAGAAAAGGATGATTATTAGCTTCCATATGAAACATATTAATGCTGAACAGTTTCACTATAAACCACTACTAATTTGATGAAGTGTTTTCATTTTGAAATTTGAAAGCTATTATCAAGAATATAGCAAATTTTACAAAATCATGAACATGGATGATCCATTATCACAAGTTATCCAACAGGTAGGACATTGATGTACCAATGTGAAGAAGAGAAACATCAGACACAAACGAATACTGTGTATATGCTCTTGGATGAAAGCATAGGCCAAAGGAAATGCCCACGTCAGCAGCAGAATTATTGTTTGGGGGGGGGGAAGACATTTTTGTCAATCTCCTTTTGTCCACCCACCCACATCCCTTCTCTCTTCCTCTCCCGTTCATGCACTTTTCTTAATACCGTGTTTCTAAGGACCACTCTTATTGTTGTGGTCAATGGTGACTGCACATAATTTAACCAAATTTGAAAAAAAAGTAATTAAATTCAAAGTCAGAATATCTGAATGTGATTTTGTAAGCACAGTCGTTTTTTTCTTTTTGTTTTTATGTTTCATGAAGGGAAGTTTCCTTGACTGTGGTAAAAAGTAGATATTGAAATAGATATAGCACATGGCCTCAACCTCCTCAAACTTCAGGGTATGTGGGCTTCTTTGAATACAAGGCCAGCACAGGTCCACCCTCCAATTTTCCTTTCAGCCTGCAGGAAGTCCATGGTTTTCGCCACCCACCCCCTTTTATTTCCATCCCTCTTTCTTTCTTTCCTTCCTCCCTCTCTCCCTCCCTTCCTTCCTTCCTTCCTTCTTTCCTTCGTTGCTGTTGTTGTTACTGTTGTTCACAGGCCTTCCTCCTCTACACCTGCTGAAAATCCCCAGAGAATTCTTGTTACCTCAAATGGATTGCTGTCCCTTCTCGTGGATTGCTGCCCCAGGCATCTTTCTGACCTCCACACGGCAATTCTGTAGTCAACTAATTTAGGTCCCACTTATAATAAGAAAACTGTAGTAGTCCTTTCTCTGCAATAGACCTCCCTCACACACACACACACACACACACACACACACACACAAAATTTTTTTAAAGTATATCAAAATGAAAAATGATGCATTCCCAAATGTTTATTCAGCTTTTAAAAATTATTTTTAATTATTATGGGTACATAATAGTTGTATATCTTTATAGGGTACATGTGATGTTTTGATACAGACATACAATGTGAATTAATCAAATCAGGGTAATTGGGGTATCCATCACCTGAGGCATTTATCATTTCTTTGTGTAAGGAACATTCCAATTCCACTCTTTTCCTAACTTATTGTTGATTATAGTCACTTTATTGTGTTATCAAATATTGTTCATTCTAACTATCTAATTGTATTTTTGCACCCATTAACCATCCCCACTTTACTTACCACCTCCCTACCCTTCCTAGCCTCTGGTAGCCATCATTCTACTCTCTGTTTCCATGAGATCAATTATTTTTAATATTTAACTTTTTTATTATTTTAATATTTAACTCCCACATATGAGTGAGAACATGCAAGATTTGTCTTTCTGTGCTTGGCTTACCTCATTTAACATAATGATCTCCAGTTCCATCCATGTTATTGCAAATGACATGATTTCACTCAAAAGTCACAGTTTATTATAATTTTGTTGCTAGTTGCCTACATAATTTTAAGTCATGAACACACACATATACACACACTATATACTGAATGCTATGATTCCCTTCACTTTTCCCATTTGTAATTAAAATTATTAATGTGTTTAGGCAAAGGGAAAAATGTTCACATCATTTTATGCACTAAATGGGAATTTATTTTTGAATTAGTGCTTGAGTATCTAATTATGTTGTTTCGGGGACTTGGGATTCTACACTTACCACTTCAAATGAAAATTGATCAAGGTTTAATATCAAAGGAAATATAGAAAACTTTAAATAAGTTTAGTTTTAGAAACTTCAAAAGTATACTCTAGTAGGTGCTATTTCTGGTTAGAATTTAGTGTTGATTTCTTAGTGTCTGGTACTATGTGGCTATGTGAGCAATAATTGGCCCAAAAGTTATAGGGTTCTATTAGGATGATCAACTGATAAATATTCTTGTAAAATGTTTATGTAATCCCGAATCTGGATATAATTTATTAACTCTACAGTTCAATACTACTTAAGTTTTCCTTTCTATTAAATGCTATTGTTTGGTTTGTTTTCTTCTGTGTTTTTGTAAATGTAAGATCTAAGAATTTATTTATTATAAACTGATGCAAGCTTGTGCCAATTGGTATTTCAGGCAATAATATATAAATATTTATGTATAATTATGTATGGTGATTGGAAATTTTCAAAATATGAAAAAACCAAACAACCCCATTAAAAAATGGGCAAAGGACATGAACAGAAACTTTTCAAAAGAAGACAGAATAATGGCCAGCAAACATATAAAAAATTGCTCAACTTCTACAATCATCAGGGAAATGTAAATCAAAGCCACAATGAGATATTACTTAACCAGCGAGATTGGCTTATATCAAAAAGTCCCAAAACAACAAATGTTGGTGGGGATGCAGACAGATAGGAACACTCATACACCGCTGGGACTGCAAATTAGTACAACCTCTATGGAAAGTAATATGGAGATACCTCAAAGAACTAAAAGTAGAACTACCATTTGATCCAGCAATCCCACTACTGGGTATTTACTCAAAGGAAAAAAAGACATTCTGTAATAAAGACATCTGCACGCAAATGTTATAGCAGCACAATTCACAACTGCAAAGATGTGGAAACAACCCAGATGCCCATCAATACACGAGTGGATTAATAAGATGTGGTATATGTATACCATGGAGTATTACTCAGCAATAAAAAACAACAGTGAATTAACACATCTGGTATTGTCCTGGATGGAGCTAAGCCCATTCTTCCAATGAAGTATCACAAGAATGGAAAAACAAGTACCACTGGTACTCACCATCAAATTGGTACTAACTGATCAATACTTTTGTCACACGTGGCAATAATATTCATCAGGGGGTGGGCAGTCAGGAGGGGGGTGGAGGGGATGGGAAAACTCTCAGTGAATGGGTGCGGGGCACACACTTTGGGGGATGACCATGATTGTAGCTCTGACATGGGCAGTGCATGGGCAATATATATAACCAAAGTGTTGTACCCCCATAATATTCTGAAATAAAAGGAAAAAAAAAGAAATTTTCAAAATAAAATGGAATTTTATTTCAAATAACTTTGCAATATAACTTGTTTGCAATCTTTGTCATAACTGAGCATGAATTTTTCTTCTTCTGAGTTTGCCTATGGGACATGACTCTGTCACACTATCTATGGTTCAAAGAGGGTTTTTCTCTTACAGTGTCTAAAGATTAAACTATTAACATTATTTATTAAAATCAAATGTCGTTTCATACATATATGAGGAATCATCATTAATAACTATGCAATCGTACCCAAAAGCAAATAGAAACAAGGCTATTAGGATTATATTTAAATACAATTGCATTATATGTAGAAATTCAATAAATGATAATTGAATTAGTGAAATGTGCCATTATTGACAAAGAATACATTGATCAGCAGTAGACACAGAAGTTGATTTTTTTCTTTTTTTGTGTTTTTGTATTATCTACAATTATATATAAGATTTGGATAAAATCCATAATATATCAATTTTTTAGCCATAAATACCTGTGGAAAATCCATGCATTAATGAACAAGCTTTACTCTTCTTATTTCTGTAAATGTAACTTGTCAATTTTGTCAAGACTATTCTATTTAGGAAACACAAATAATAGGTCTTTCAACTTATTTTGCAAACAGTATCTAACCCGAATTGCTTTAAAATCTTTTAGTTTGTGGGTTAAAAATATGTTTAGGCTGTCACTAATATTTTCTCCATCAGAAATAGTCACAGGATGTTTCCTCGCTGCTTTTTTCCAAATAGGTCAGCTGTGGCTTGCTACATAACAGCTGTGCAACCCCACATAGAGGAGCTGTGTCTGGCCAAGTTATGAGAGAAATAATATTACAATCACCCCTGATACTGCATGTTTGGAAACAGCCTTAGGCTGTTCTCCTAATACATGCCGTTAACACTTGTATATTGGTATCACATGAGATACTGGAATTCTTCTGAAAGAAAAAAAAATCTGGGGTGTGTTATCCGTTAAAATCCTATTATGGAAATTACACAAGTTATTTGTACCCAGGGCTGGCCCTAGGCTAAATCCTGAAGTCGGTGCTTGCTGTGGGTCCAGTGCAGTGTTCTACTCTTAATATCTGCCGAACCAATTATATGTAAGGTACAAAATAAGCGCTTAAACTGGTACCTCACCTAATAATCCCAGTATTTTTATAAAAGACTCAGAAATCAGAATAGTTGATGACTTTTTGTGTGTCTTGTTGAAAGAAATCACCACCTACTCAGTTGCCTAAGACACATCTGGACATTCTTGATACCTCATCTCCTTCGCCGTCGTATGCAATTGTTATCAAGTCCTGTTGGTCCTCCCACTCCTTCTCTCCTTCACACTACTGGGAGTGCTTTAGTTCACATGCTCATGACATCTCATGGGACTATTGCATCACCCACCCAGCCCACCTAGGCTTCTGGCCTTCTTCTACTCCAATCTATATTGTACAGTTCCTCCATAGTTACGTCTCTAAAGTACAAATATGGCCATTTTTTCCCATTTCAATTTCATTCAGTAGCTTCTTACACCTTTACAAAACGTCATGGGTTATCAGGCCTTTTTTCCCCCTTTCATAGACCACTCAGCTCTAGGAAACACTAGGAGTACCCACACAAGGTGCTCTTTCCTATCTCACATTTTTTCTAGCTGTTTGTTGTTTGTTTGTTTACTTGCTTGTTTTTTATGTCATTTCTTCTGATTAGACTCTTCTGTCCTTTTCTTCTTATCAATATGAATTGAAACAATTCAAATAAATCATACTCTGCAGTGACTGAATAAATATTAGTCTTTGGATGACCAGCAATTGTTTCTAATACATTGAATGAATGAATAAATGGATGAGTTGATACTCAAAGGAAAGCATTTTGAATATTGCACAGGTAGTAGGAAAATTTTTAAACCCCGTCTTGGCATTGGACAAGTGCTGCAACACTACAGTAAGTGATGTTGCAACTAAGGGTAGTGCATTTTCAAAAAGAAAAAAACCCACAAATCTGTGTAGGTCACATGTTAACATGCTTCTAAATCACTAAATGGTTGAAAGGTGATTTTTATTTATCTTTTTATTACAGGTGTTTGAATCTGTCTTCCATGGGATGGCTGAGCATGGGATGGCTGAGTAATTTTAAGTTTACTTGTTTTTAAGTTGGATAGGCTCTGGATGCACAATTCCATGAGACCCTGCCCCTTCTCCTGGCAGACAGGGGTATGGCAACAGGGGGAAAGACTGACACAGAAAAAGGAAGGAGAGATTTGTGATTAAATGTTCCATAAAATCAATTAGGAAGTCATAGGGATTGAATGAGAGAAAGATGTGTCTGTTAAAGGTTACTAACCCAAATCAAAGTACAAAACCCTGAACATCTAACAAATAATTTAATCAAAGTTTTTAAAATTCATTCAGTTCCATGACTCAGTTTCCTTCATTCTGATAAAGTGATTACTTCTTTACTACAATCTTGTTTGACAATTAAGATAGGGGAATACATTCCATATGGCATTTTATTTCCTCCGTGTTTTGTTTTTTTATTATGAAAATATTATGAAGCCAATTACATAGTTTTGAAACAAGAAAGCTTAGAAGCACTAAAATTAATGTAATCTTCTCTATTGCTAAGAGACAGATTCAATTATTCCTCCATTTCTATACACTCTGTTCTTGCATGCATTTGGACAGTTTTCCTACAATGTCAATATGATAAGTACCTATATGCCCTCTCTTTCTTTCGTGGACTCTGTGAGAAAGGAGGTAATATGTCTTCTATCTTTCTATCCCAAACTCCACATAGCATAAGTAGAGAAAACTTCTGTCATACAACACATGGGGAGAAATCCTGTAAAGGGAAAACTGGGGAAAAGCAGACACTTAGAAAGGCACTACATTCAGAAGACCTCTAGTGCTTTTATTCTGGTCTTACTCTATCTTTGCTTCTGCTAATGTTTTTCCAGTATATCCTTGACAACCAACATTATCTTTACAATTGTCAAAAAGGCACAACTTTCAAAGAAAGAAATCCAAGGGATCAACTATATCATCTACCCTTTTTTCCCTGTCCTCTGCTGCTTCTTTGGACAAACACATATTAAGTAAGTATTTGCTTAGTAAACAGCCCTCTTATTTATGAAGATAGCTACTAATATAAATGTTGGATGGGGAACCATTCCATTGTTTGGCTAGATCCTGATGATCTGGGGCAAAATCATCTGCCTCTGAACAAGAGCAGAGGAAACTTTGCTTGAGGAGAGCCACGTAACCAGGCAGAAGTGATATACCTATACTTGTAAAATCATAAACCAAACTTCCCAGCAGCGTTGCTCTATTTCCCTGGTAAATTCACTTTTTACTTTCCTAGGCAACTAAACTATTTCATAATTTTTTCACTCTCTTCAAACTTCCCATATTAATTCATTCTTTCACCCAAACACCTATCCTGATATGCTCAGCTCATGTCATTAAATCATATGTCATTGAAAAAACTAAAAGTAATGATCCAATTTTCTCATTTTCTCAAGATTACATCTGTTAATCCTGTACTATCTATACCTGTATTTTCTGTCATTCTAACTATTCCAGTGGAAGAAGTTTCTTGTCTTCAAGCAGAGTTTAGTTCCTTGATTGTGCTCTGGATTTCATCCTCTATAATCTCTGGAATATTTTCTTCTACAGTATCCTCTTCTCCAACTCCATTGAATCACTTCCACTATTGCTGATATAAAAACAACAAAAAAATGTTTAAATCCATAAAGGTCTTAAAACTAATACTGAGAATCTGTGCTTCCCTCTTTAAAAAAGTGAAAAATTAAAATCCATATCTCCATTTTCTTATTTCTCACTGACTTTTTTATCCATTCCTCTTTTCTATTCTTCACTCCAGTAAACCATAATATCTATTTTCTCACCACACTAAACTAGAAGCTATATAAAGAAAGGGCCTATGTGTATCTTGCTTACAATATCAACCTCAAGGTGTAGAAGGGTGGCAGGCACATGGTAAATACTTGCAATATTTGTCTATTGAATGCATGAGTTAATGCATGCACTGAGACTGTTTTAACCAAAAATTAAAAAGTCATTCTCTTTTACATTCTGTTAAATACTGTTACTATGTCATATAAAACTAATACATGCTCATAAATAAAATTTGGAAAATACTGAAAATTATGAAGGAGAATTTTTTAAAGCATATAAATTCTCCTACATGGAAATTACTATGGCTAATATTTCAGGTTTTCCTTCCATTATTTTTCTATACATTTACCCCATACATTTTAATACCTTGCTATTATCATTTCACTTTATAGCCTAAACATTTCTTCTTCCTAGTGATGTTTGATGAACATAATTTTAATGATTACATTATAATTAATTTATGTATGTATTATAATTCAATATTTCCTTATAGCTAGACATTTAGTTACTTCCAGTATTTTACCATTTATTGTAGTGGATATATTCTTCCTGTTTTGGTTATGTTCTTAGTACAGACATCAAGAAATAGAATAACTAGGTAAAAAGACACAGAAATGAAAATATCCTGAAACATATTATTGAACGTCTTTCACAATGTTTACAGCTGTTTCTATTCTTATAACCCCTCTATGAAAGTGTCGTGTCTAAAACTTTCAACTGGCTAGACAAAGTGGCTCACACCTGTAATCCCAGCACTTTGGGAGCCCGAAGCAGGAGGATCACTTGAGGCTAGGAGTCCAAGCCAGCCTGGGCAACATAGTAAGACCCCATCTCTACCAAAAAAATTTTTTTTAAATTAGCCGAGCATGGTGGCACATGCCTGTAGTCCCAGCTAATCAAGAGTCTGAGGTGGGAGGATCACTTGAGCCCAGGACTTCAGAGCTGCAGGCACTATGCTGAGACACATGACTCCAAAAGCCCGATAACAAAAAAAACAAAAAAAACCCACCTCATGAATCCAACATAACTATAAACCTTGATATGTATTCATATTCATAATTTATGTGCAATAATTTTCCATTATTCCAATCTAATGTTCAATATTACTGCTAAAATTTATACTTCTTATATTCACGGACTTTTTTTTCCTTAGGCCATTGTACTTCATTTGTGTTTTACCATTAGTGTTTAACTTTTTGGAAGTTAAATGAAGTCTTTAAATGGAGTTTACAACTTTTCATATTTGTTTTATATTTTCAGTTTGTTTGCATTAAGTCATTTAATTATTACACATATTTTTTTACTTACAATATTTTCTATTATTACTAAAATTAAGAAGTTAAAAGATAACGCATTCAGAAATTTGATCAGTTCATTTCTATTCTAGCTTTAAAAAAATTGTTTAATTGCTTTATATTTAAATTTTCAGTCAACTGTAATTTCAACTGAGCTATTTAGGCATTAGGAATTTAGCAATTTCATCAAGCTAATGTGTGCAAACATGCAATTATGGTTTCTTGACCCCTAGGGTTTTTAGGGGATTAATTTGCTTATTCAAAAATGACTTTTTAATTCAAAATTTTCTCTGCTTGTGAAATATTGGGAGGGGGGGCTAAAAAGGCAATTTCCAGGCAATGAAAGGAGATAATATTTTTGGGAAAGGAGCCACCTGTAGATGGTCTAACACAGCATAAGAGTCTTGCCCTGGGTGCTGCTTTCATAGCTCTCCATAATTTTAGGGTTTGTTCTCTGTTTTTATTTTTGAATTCACAGATTTTCGTAAAGCCCTGTCCCAGTAACACAAAATTATGTTTACTTAAATAAAAGCAATGTGAGCAGAGGACAAAGGAATAGTAGAGGGAAAGTAGAACCTGTTTGTGTGCCTATATATTTATAAATGACCCAACGATAGGGTTATTATAGCCAAGTAGTTAACAGATTGTTCAGATTTATCTATAGTTTATTTACTGATAAACTTTTTATGAAAATTCATATGCTTATTTGTTAAGGAATCCACTATTAAAGTGACAGAGAAAGTAAGATTCAAAAGTATTTGGAATCAGCATACTATTGCAATTCAAAAATGAAATGAATGATAGTGAATTTGAATAAGTGAGCCAGAAAATGTGACTATTCCATTCCCTCATTATTACAGACCCAGTGGACAGAGGAATCTATGCTTCCTTTGCTGCAATGAGAGAGTTGTACATTTCTTGTCATTGCAGGAAGTGAATTCCAGCAACAGAATCTTTCTCTTAGTAGGCCAATCATGTCTGATTTTGCCATTGTCCTCATTGCATACACCTGCTATGGAAATTTAATATACTGAACAACATGCCTCCTTTTTCCTGTTGCTTCCTGTTGGATCTCATACGTTTGCATTTAACTCAGGAGGCTGTCAAATTATATGCAATGATTTAGATTCAGCGTCGTTTAATCATGTCTAGAGATGATTAAAAGAAAATTTTAATCATCCATTTTCTTAGTTTGATCTAATTTCCTATTAAGTCAGTGTTTTGTCTTGCATTTCATTTTCACTGAGTATTCTTGATATACGGTTAACTTTCTATTTTAAAGGAAGGAATATTCTTTAGAAACGTGTTAATATGGTAGCAATACGGACGTAGTTATGAGAGCTTTGCATTCATTCTACTTGTTTCTTTAGACAGCATTGTTTCCCTTTCACCTTTGCAATCCTTTTCCTTCACATACATTCTTTTTCCCTCTCATTTCCAGAATTCTCAATCCTAAATTGAAATCATTAATATCTACCTAAAGAAGATACCCTTGAAGTTCTCCTGCAAACATAAAATTTCACTGAAAGCCAAAAGAATAGGTAAAAGAAAGAAAGGAAGTGTTTTCAAACCTATGGAACTTATTGTTTGTTGTTTTTCTCTTCTGACATGATACTATTTATTTTACTAAATAAAGTTCTTTCATAGTGATTATTTTCAAATTTAATCAAATTAAACAGTTGTTTTAAACTCTATATTTTTCAAAACTAGTACTTATTCAAAACAGCAAATTTTTAATCCATCGGCAGTTTTGCACACATGATACAGAACATCTTCAAACAGCATTAAATTGTTGGTCTTTATGGTGCAAAGGTCATAATAATAGTAGTTCAGAAAGAAAAAATAAAAATGAAAATTCATAAAAGATAGTCAAGTGCACTAGGAAAAAGGTCACTTTAGAAAATACGATACTATACCTATTTCTACTAAATTGCCAAATATTTAAGACAGGAGTGGGGAGGAGAGGAGAATAAAAAAAACTCAAACCCCCTATCCCTCACTTGTTCTTTGCCCATTGGCGCTGTGCCGAGGCTCTCCTTTTCCACATGGCCAGGCCATTTGCAGTTCTGCCTTCACCCTCACTTCCTGCTCCCACGGAGCCCAGAGATCACCCAGAAGTGAAAACTTTGGGTCTTCTCTGGTCTTTTCTGAGTAAGCATTCTGTCCTGGGCATGCATGTGGCTTTCTAACCTCCCCGCCCAATAAACACTGGAACTCTTTAATGGCCTAATTTTCCAAGGAAACTCTCTCCCTTGCTTTTCCTCACAGGCTTTTAGTGCTTTTTCATATGTCTTGAAAACCTTAATCTTTTGACTCAAGCTGGTTGGGTAACTCATGCACCTTACAATGATTTTGAGGAATGCCTATAGCTTTTTCACCTTGAGTAGGTCTCTAGTTAGGCAAAACAAAGACAAGACCTTACATCAGCTTAGGCCCCAGACAGGTTAGAAGAGACAAACACAATTCTTTGTAGAATTGCTCTGCTCTCTCTGGCCCCAGGGACTTGGGACCCATGCTGGGAATTTGGCCTACCCCCTTCAGAAGAGCTGCAGCACTGGAAAGGGGGTGGGGCAATGGCAAATAAAACATCACAAAGCTTTCCCACTCTTTTTCATTTGCCTTTTCCTTGATTGGGCATTTGCTTGGTTGCTGAAAACCTTTGATTGTTTTCCAAAGTTTTGACAAAGTTGGTACTGACAGTTTTCACTTGATTTTTAAAAGTTTCTATTGTCAACCAAACTGAAATGAAATCAGGCAAGAAGCAGCAAGATATTGGCATTTATTCCAGGTCTTAGGAATTGCAATTCAGGAGACACAAACTCAATACGAAATTGAACTGTGTTCCAAAGAGAGGGAGGAGAGAGAAGGGTTTTAAAGGAGAAAGGAGGAAGAAGTTTCAAAGGTCATACAAGTGGTTTGTCAAAAACCGTGACTGGCTAAGGCATAGTCCCATGCATGAGTCCATATGTGATTGGTTGCAAGGGCAAGGGCAGCAATTGGCTAAATTGAGCAATGCTCCAGGATGCTGTGGTCTTTGCAGTTTGGCCCAGTTCAAAAGTTCACAGCAAGTTCTAGGTACAGCTACCTGAGTACCTGCAGAAGTCTTTTAATAGAATGACTCCTGGCTCCATTTTAGATGTTCTGAACCACAGGGTAGCCATTTTTGAGATACAATTTTACAGTGTGGAGGGAAAGGTGTTTGGAGCCACCTACGTCTTCATTTTCACTGACATCTCTTCCTACTTCTTTGTATTTCTAGTACATTGTAAATTGTATGTTGAAAATTTTGGACAATCCATTATGCTGGGCTTTGTGCTAGCAGATGATGACATCAGTGAAAAATTCTCTTGAATCGGTCAGGTTTTATTTTGCTTTTGTTTTGTTTGGAGGGTTTTTTCTTTTTTCTTTTCTTTTTCTTTCTTTCTTTCTTTCTTTTTTTTCTTCCTCTTCTTTGTGATGAGTTTGTTTTGATTTTATCTCTAATTTTAGGTCATTCCTAAGGTACAGCCTCTCTGGAGTCTCAACCGAATGTCTGTCATTCTTCTTGGGCACTCTCCACTTCCCCTCCTGCACGATCTTTGGAATCTCTGTTTAACTATTTGTTCCCCAGCAATCCTTTCTTATGAGACTTGACAGAGGCTTGCTGTACACATTCTGTGCCCTGTTTTTGACCAAGGACTTAGGGAGATTTCCTATATAGGCTTCTGACGTTTTTTCACTCACCTACAAAGACGACCACAGTCCAATATCTTTCCTGAAAATTCCAGCCATTACAGTAGTCCCAGGCTCTGACCTCTTTCTCTTCAACTCAGAAGAGAGTGCTGTCCACTCAGGCACCACCTCCCTGCATGGTGATCTGGAAAGTGCCTCCATTGGAATCCTGTGCTACTCACCTCTGGTATTGACTTACCCTCCAGTGTCCTACCTTGTTCTCTTATTCAAGGTGTGGGAATAGCTGCCTTAGTATATTGTCTATTCTTATAGTCAGACATGAATTACTCTGTCTTGACTGGAAGTAAAAGTAAAAAAATATTTATTCTTAAAATCTTCATGCCTTTCAACACAGTCACCTTCTGGGATATTATTTGCAAAAATAGCCAGAAATTTTCATGATGATATCTACTCAGGTTTATTTACCAGAGTTGTTAATGTTTTAAAATAATTTAAAATAATCCAAATTACATAAATAGATGCATCTTTATCTCTATGTAATTAGCCAAAAATGATGGCAAAAATGATGATTGCTTTGATTAACTATTTCTACACAGTCATTTTAACTTACTAGTATAAAATCATATCATTAATAATGTGGAAAATATCCACATTATATTGTTAACATACAGGTGACAAAATGGGATATGCAGCATGATGCAATGGTGTTAAAATGTTTGAGTGTATTTATACATGCATAAAATTTATTCATAATTACCCTCTGTATGTCATGACAGACATATGTGATTTCATAGTGTAGTCCCTGACACACAGGAGACACGCACTATTTATGGAAGGAAGAAAGGAATGAATAAAGAAGAATCACTAAGCTCTTTTACACTGGAAATTATATTCTTTCAAAATATTCATGAAAAAGAGGAGAATGATTAAAATTATTTCCTATTTGTGTATAGTTAGAAAAACATAAGGAAAAAATAAGCAAGGCCTAATCCATTGCATTCTCCAAATTTTAGAACACTACAAACTTCATACATATAATGTTAATCAAGGCAGGGAAGGCAGGACTATAGATTTTATTAAAGATAGCACACCTATTGATACAAACATTTTATCATACATATCAATACAATACCCCAACATGAATTTTTTGTCTGATGTAGGTCATTACTTTATTTGCATTTTTTGGCTTTTAACTACATTTCTGCTGTTTATAACATAAACATGTTACTCTTGTTAAAATATATTTAATGTTTTAAAATATTGAAAGTATCCACTGGATGCTCATGATTCCTGTGATAATCAGTAAGTAGATTATAAAAAGTGTGTTATGTTGTAATAGTGATGTGACAGCATTGTACCACCCAGTGATGACATTTTTATTCTTAAAAGATAACCATGTTCATCTGAATTATTTTCAGAAAAAAATATATTACTATAAAAAGTAAGTTAAGTTTAAACAATATTTTGATTCTAAAAATACATCTATGAAATATGTCTGTCTATCTAGCTAGCTAGCCAGTATTTAATTGCCTGGACTGCAATACTGAAGGATGCATATTTATCAGTAAGGACAGATAGAGCCTGAAGAGAAGTTAAAGTGACGCCCCGCACAGGCCTGCCACCATGTCTCTATACACGTAATACTCAGTATATTTCTTAATAGCTGAAATGGCATTGCACCTGCAACTCATCACTGACTTAATTATCTCTCTGCTCTTATCTAGCCAGGCCAGGAATAGAATAATAAAAGAAATGACAGTCTTTGTTGTTGCTGTTATTTAGGCACATTTCCTGGATGGCAATTGCTCCTGAAGGAAAGATATCATATTGAATTATTGGTACCAGAGACAAGAGTACTGTTTTCTCCTTTCACATAAAGGCTCTGAGCAAAACTTCCCATCCCATGAGCCTCACTTGTGTGATTGCAAATAAATGTATCCCTTTTTAGACTATGATGCTAGGTAGCATGAATATTTATTCCATATCTCTTTTAACATGGTGTTGATAAATCAACATAGTAAAACATCTCTTTCAAAACTGCCACCTGTTTACCAGTTAAGAAACACCACCCACCTGATAGCATGAGGTGGGGAGATAAGGATCTAATCATTAAAGCAAAAAAGGTGAGAGTTGCTCTGGACATAAATTGAGCTGGGGGAAAGTTCAATTTCCTTTTTTCAGGTGTACCCTCACTGAAGGCAACAAGTATATCTCTGTGGTCGTCTTCAGATAGGAAGGAGAGATTAAGGCTTGACTTGGCTAGGTAGTGTTTCTTTGTAATCGGTTAGGAGAAAAGAAAAAAAAAATCACTTATCTTCCCACCTTTACTCTCAGGAAAGGTGGGCATATATGTTGTATTCTACCTCTGAAAAATTTTAGGAGTCAATGTCATAATAGTTTTTATGACCTCGGCCATAAATACAGGTCACTAAGTTGGTGGTAATTGTTCAATTTCAGTTTATTAAGGCTTAAGAAATAGAATGATTCTGTCATCTAAACAAACAACATCTTTTCTCCTCTAACACATACAAATTAACATGTGAATAGTATATTATTTTTATTTACTTGTTTTAGAAATACCGAAGTCATAGGAAGCACTAATTCAGTGAGAAATTATTTTCTTATTTGAAAATGGTAAGTATTGTTTTCTGCTTCTCATCAATCTTTTCTCTGTCCTCAAGAATTTATGTACTAATTGTATATAAATGAAAGTATATAGGCTTTTTATAAATATGATTACACAGACCTCACACAGGATGCCTTCACTTTGTATGGCAGCACAAGATTGTAATATGACCATATAAGCTGAAACTGCAAAGTAATCTTAATAATCAATGGGAATAATTTTAACTTTTTTGTGATCTTCAAAAACTTTTGTCAAAATTTTAAATATTCTTTTACTATCAGTTATAAATGTATAAAGAAATTAAAAAATAGTAAAACTAATATTTATTTAGTACACTGTAATTAAAACATTTAAAACATTGAGAATTGAAGTGTATTTACTTATTAAAAAATCAATAGTTTTTTAAACAGCATTCACCTTCTTCACCTCATCATTTCAATTATGATATGCAGTGAGAATCTTTTCTATACCTTGGCAAATTGTCAAACTTCTTTCTAAGTTTGGGTCAACATTTTATCTTTTGTATTTTCAGTGTGAGGAATTATTTCCAAGAGTTCCTTTAATGCAAAGGGGATTTTTTTCCCTTGCCAGCATCACTTCCTCTGGGACATCTTCTTACTTTCTGTTACCACCACTTTCCTCATTTATGAACACCAAATTTAACAAAAACAATAGACCAGATCAAGTAGAAGGCAACATTGTTATGATATTTAAAGAATCAACAGATCTCATAACCAATTTCCTGGAGGAATCAGAAGAAAAATATTTAAAAATTCCTTGGTGTCAAAATAATAATATAAAAAATTACATCTGAGAAATTGGAACATAAAACAGGTTGTTATAAAAATCAAACAGAAAGAATACAAAAGAAAATGTATAAAATAAACAAATTTAAGTAAACTAAAAATAATATTATAAAACTTTTTTTAAAGCAAAGAGCAAAATTAGCATTAAAAGAAAACCAAGTCAGTAATTTCAATGAAAAATCCTGAAATCAATATCTCAAAGAATGAAAAGTAAAGAAAGAATTAAAAGTCAGCTGAAACTATTATTGTAATAAGAACAAGAAAAAGATAAATGAGAGCCAAGAAAGCTCAAATATACAGATTGAACAAGTACTATATCATAGTAAAAATCAACACAAATAATAAATTCAACAGCAATTATTTAGAAATGACAAAAGAAATGAACGTAAACTATGAGAAAATAATATTTTTCTCTCATTTATTTCAAAAAGTCAAATAAAATTGTAATGAAAAAACAAAATAGCAGATTATCTGCAGTGAAACTAAAACTAACCTGGTCTCAGGCCTCTCTGCCACACTAAATGCCAGAAGACAATAACCAACATAAGCCCCCATCTTTGAGGGGCAAGGTTATTCCATAATTTTTAGACAACTAAAATCACTTTTACATTTAAAGACCAAGAAAAAGACTCTCACATACAAAACAAGCAAGTTCATAAACAATCTATGTAATCTTTTTTTAATTGCTTGATGCATAATC
Source organism: Daubentonia madagascariensis (assembly GCA_023783475.1). Lineage (NCBI taxonomy): Eukaryota > Metazoa > Chordata > Mammalia > Primates > Daubentoniidae > Daubentonia > Daubentonia madagascariensis. The sequence goes on along the minus strand of JAKFHU010002080.1, from coordinate 40,294,044 downwards.
TAATGGATCAACAAGTTAAACAAGTCACAAATTCAAGACTGATAATCTGTGATATGAATATTGAGGAAATTGATTCTAAAAGTTGGTACCAATTGTGTTATATATTGGATGGATCAATTAGCTAGTTGAGCATTCTTACATTCTAGTAATAATATAGTAGTATATTTAAACTACACACAGAAGTGGACAGGCTGTTTGCTAAGGAAAAAATCACCATAAAAATACCAACATCATATTTCACAGATCTAGAAAAAATAATTCTAAGCTTCATTTGGAACCAGAAAAAGAGTCCAAATAGCCAAAGCAATCTTAAGCAAAAAGAACAAACCTAGGGGCATCACATTACCAGACTTCAAACTATACTAAAAGGCTAGAGTAACCAAAACAATGGTATTGGCACAAAAATGGAAACATAGACCAATGAAACAGAACAGAGCACACAGATATAAAACCATCTACATACAGCCAACTGATCTCTGACAAAGCAGACAACAATATACACTGGGGAAAGGAAGCCCTATTCAATAAATGATGCTGGGAAAATTGTATAGCCACATGCAGAAAAATGAAACAGGATCCATATCACCATGCACAAAAATTAATTCAAGATGGATAAAGGACTTAAATGTAAGGCATGAAACCATAAGAATTCTAGAGGAAAATGTAGGAAAAACTCTTCTAGATATTAGTCTAGGCAAAGAATTTATGACTAAGACCCCAAAGGCAATTATGCCAACAACAAAAATAAATGGAACTTGATTAAATTAAAAAGCGTCTGCACAGCTAAGGAAAAAAAATCAACAGAGCAAGTAGACAACCTACAGAATAGGAGAAAATATTCGCAAACTATGCATCTGATAAAGGGATAATATCCAGACTCTACAAAGAACTCAAACAAATTAGCAAGAAAAAAACAAACAACCCTATTAAAAAGTGGGCAAAAGACATGAACAGAAGCTTTTCAAAAGAAGATAAACAAATGGCCAATAAACATATGAAAAAATGCTCAATGTCACTAATCATCAGGGAAATGCAAATTAAAACCACAATGAGATATCACCTTACCCCTGCTTGAATGGCTTTTATTAAAGTGTAAAAATAATAGATGCTGGCATAGATGCAGAGAGAAAGGAATGCTTATACGCTGTTGGTGGGACTGCAAATTAGTACAACCTCTATGGAAAAACTATGGAGGTTCCTCAAAGAAATAAAAGTAGATCTATTATTTTATCTAGCAATCCCACTACTGGGTATCTGCTCAAAGGAAAAAAAGTCATTTTATCAAAAAGACACCTACACTAGAATGTTTATTGCAGCACAATTCACAATTGCAAAGATGTGGAATCAACCCAAGTGCCCATCAATTCGTGAGTAGATTAACAAAATGTGGTATGTGTATACCATGGAGTACTACTCAGCCATAAAAAAGAATGAATTAGTGCCTTTTGCAACAATTTGGATGGAACTAGAGACCATTATCCTAAGTGAAATATCTCAATAATGGAAAAATAAACACCAAATGTACTCATTATTATAATGGAACTAACCGATGAGCACACATGTGCACAGAGGGAAGTAAAAGTCACTGGAAATCAAGCAGGGAGGAGCGGGGAGGAAGGGTGGGGTGAAAACCTATGTAACGGATACAATGAACACTATTTGTGTGATGGGCACACTTACAGCCATGACTCAAGCATTACAAAAGCAATCCATGTAACAAAAACCTTTTGTAACCCCTTAATATTTTGATATAAGAAAAAATGAAATAAATCAAAAAAGAAAAAAAACCAAATCATAGCGTTTGGTATGCAATAAAAATATGTTGAATAAACAAAATGAATTGATACCACCATGATGTGATTTGAATAGGTTTTAAAGAACCTTCTGCATATAATTCCAGATAGCCTTGAAATTTCTAATATTAGAATAAGCCATAGCTGACTAACAATAAAGGAAGGCGAGTATTACTTTTGGAAACTGAAATGAAAATATATTAACTGATGCACCATGCAGCCCTGCTGCACTACTTCATTGTAATGCGTAATTAATAAACCAACTTACTTGATTCCTAAAAAACAGAATGTGTAAAGTTTGATGGCTAATTTTGGAACTCATGACAACAAAGATTCTTGGAAAGTTCTCCCATACCCAGAATATCCTGGATAAATCAATCTGTACCATATAACAAAACCTTAATGTGCCACCCTGATATAAGGGCAAGGATGTGCCCTTATATAGGTTTTGGGAGACTAGCATTTATAATACCTATCACTTTATGCGTATTATTTCATGTCTAAGGTACTATTTGTTTTCCTTATTTCACTGTAGAGAAAATTGAGACAATGAAAAGGCAGACTTCCCAAAGTCATGCAGCTAGTAATTAGCATAGCTTGTATTGACCCCAGAAAGTAAAAGTACCATGCCTGCTTTTAATCATCTTACTACTTACTATTAGTATAATAGTATTCTTAATAGGGAGATGCAATGAAATCAGAATGTCCCAAAATGTGTTCCATAAAATACTAATGACTCTATGTAGTGTATGAGGTGAAAATATGCTAAAGTAATATCACTTTAAGAAAACCATATATTTCTACTCCCTTTCTCAGGGTATCCTGCTTCATGTCAGCCTTATTTGAGCCCATCTGGTTCTGTGGTGCTCTAAGGTACTGAAACAGGGAATTCCCATGTTACCTTCATCATGGAACAACTCCTCCTTTTTTTTGGTATTACACTTGTTGACATCCCAAGAGACAAACCACACTTTAGGGAGCCCTGTTAAGATTAATTCTTAGGGTACTCCAATCCTTTGGCAGAACTGGCAGTAGAAGATCAAAAAAGAGTATTGGGGCAGTTAGGTTGCACCTCCATCTATTAATGACTATCAGCATTAGCTGACTGAAGATGTTTCAGCCCCCACTCCACTTTACCGATAGACTACCAACGTACAGAGAAACAGATCGACTTGTAGTATGCTCAGATGAAATAAGTCAGCGACACTTAGGAACACAGATCTCTGCGTGGGTGTGCATATGAGTTATGAGGAGGGAGAAGCAGGGCAGCTGAAAGGGAAAAAAACAGCTTGGTTATGTACATACTTAAAAGTCAAGAGGATGCAATGCTTAATTTCTTTTTTCTGGGATTCGCTGCTCTGCTAATCCTTGACTTTGTTACCTTTAATTTTATTGATTAAAAGAAAATTATTATGTGGGTGGGTTAGTCAGTGCCACGGTGTTACTGAACAGCAGGCAGACAGTAGCTATAGTTCTTTATTGCAGCAGGACAATTAAAAATGTAATCAGCTTTGAAAACTGAAGGGTAAAAAAGAAACACCATGAATAGATACTGATCTAAATAACTGCCTGGCTAGCAGACGGTCATTGCATATCTCCAGAATTTGAATAAATTACTTTTAAAATTTGAGAAGGTACAGATGAGAAAAGAGATAATTTTTCTGATTGATCATTGCAAACAAAAAGGCTTGACTCATGCATCTTGCAGCAGAACACAATGTAAAAGCTGAAAAATAAACCATAAAATACAATGCTGAAAATTTCCATATCACAGCTGCCCAGAGTGCATAACAAGGAGAATATTAGTAATGTCCAGATGCACATATGTCTACAGGGATGCCACTTGCCAACAGCAAAATGAAAGGAATGACAATGTCAATCACATCCAATAGACTATGTTAATGTTTTTCAAACAGTTCTTTCACACTCAGAAATAGTGCTCATTAATAATGGATAGTACTGTATGAAGGAGGAGTGTTGCCTACAAAACTGATGAAATTCACTGTTCATTGCTCATCTCCTCTCAACAATGAGCTGCACTCCTGCAGGATGATTTTCTTTTGTCTTTAAAGCTATGCCCAAATGGTTCCAAACCTTTTAAGCTAATTGATCCCTTTCTTTACTGAACTAACATCGCATGTGTGGCCTAATGCGCCGCCCGTCCTCGTCCTCACAGTCCTCTTCATCTCTACCCGGCCCTGTTTCAAATCACCTCCTTTTTAGCCACAGTTTTTGACTAGTACTGCTGAAATGTGCAAGAAAGTTCTCAAGCTTTCAAAGCTGCCTTGAAATCCTGATGGAAAAGTCAAGAATGGGTTTTATTGTTTTTTTTTCATTCTTCTTTTTTTTTCTTTCTCTACTTGGCTGTTCAAGCAGCTGTCAGTAGGGCCTGTGGGTTTGCTGATATATTTGGAGGTTTCCATATTGTATAATCAAATATGAGTACTGAAAAATCACTGAAATTCAGAAAGGTTGTCAATTCCATGGGGATTAATTTCCTAATATACCACTTTCTTCAGGGAAGCATCTAATTATCTCTTTTTGACTAAGAAGTCATTTGGAGTCAATTTTGTATAATGACCTCCATTTTTAACATTTTTAAGCAAATGCTTTTTTCAAATGGCTTTGAACATAAGACCAACTGCCTATTATTCTGTTCACATTAAAAGCTACCTTTTAGCAATATATTGGAAAACACATGTTCAGAAATGCTCACAGGATACAACTGAGATCTATAGAGAAAATTATATTTATAGTAAACTGTACCCAAAACCTTTAAAAAATTGCCAGATGAAAACGACAATTTATGCTAAGATACATAGCAATAAAAAGAGAAATTCTATCGTTGGACATAGATCCAGTTGCCAGTCAGTTGACAAACTCAAGTTTTTCCATCTCTGTAATGTAACTACTGGAGTGATTTCCTGTCAATGGGAATTCATTTGTCTTAGTAAAGTTATATCTTATCAAGGGATGAAAAGAAATGCAGAAATGTGTAGTTATTCCAGATCCCAATAAGCAGAGAGCTCAAATGTGTGTGGTAGGCAGACCACCACAACCCCCCAAGTTGTCAAAATCCTAGTCCCTAGCACCAGTGACTATGTTATGCTATATGACAAAGAGAAATTAAGGTTGCAAATAGAATTAAGATTGCCAACCAGATGCTATTAAAATAAGATTATCCTGGATTATTTAATTGTAATCACAAGGAGCCTTAAAATTGGAAGAAGGAGACAGGAGAGGAAGTCAGAGTGATGTCATATGAGAAAGACTCTATCCCACCATTGTGGCTTTGATGATTAAGGAAGGGGGCTAGCCATGAGTCAAGGAAGGCAGCAGCCTTTATAGGCAGAAAACAGATTCTCTTCTAGAGCCTCCAGAAAGGAATACAGCTCTGCTGATACCTTGATTTTAGCTAAGGAAGAACTGTGTTGTACTTCCTATCTAGAGAACTATAAAATAATAAATTTGTATTGTTTTAAGTGACAAGCTATGTAGCAATCTGTTATAGCAGCCATTCAAAACTAATATATCACATATCTGGATTTTTGGATGTGATCACATTTTGTCTTTGCCATTTAAAATAAAATAAATTACAAACAATAAGAAAAGCTCCTGCAGATTGCCATTCAAAATTTTTAACCTCATTGAGTTTAAACTGAGAGAAGGAAGAAGAGATTAAAAAGGGCAAGTACTGGTACAACTGTGATCTGGCCTTAGGCTCTCTGGATCTGGCAAATGTTTAAACCTGACTCAAAAATATTTCTATGTGTGTTTTGGAGTATCTCCTACTAAGTACTTCTGATGGGTATTCCCTGTATCTACCAGAGTCCACCCAGAGAAAAAGAACCCATAGGAGATATACGAATTATAAGGAATTGGCTTATTCAGTTGTGGGAGTTGGCTAAACAAGTTTGAAATTCACTGGGTAGACAGCTAGGAAAGAAAGATACCAAACAAATTGGAAGCCCATGAACAAGGGTTGAAGTTTGTTGCCCACTCTTTTTCTCTCTCAGGGAAGCCCCATTCCCTCTTTTAAAGGGCTACTGAGTCAGTTCTACCCAAGATAGTTTAAAATCAGTTGATTTTAAGCTTATTAGAAACTTTATTACATCTTAAAAATACTTTCACAGCAGAACCTAGATTTGCATTTGATTGAATTACTAAAAAAAATGTATGCATGTGTGTATGCACACTCTGTAAAATGATTGATACTTTCTTTCCTTCTTCAGACACTTGCAAGAGAATATCTTTTGAATCCTCCCTGCCCCAATCTAGATACCTACTAGAAAGGAAATTCTTGGTAGAGTGGTTTAACCTTGTGAAGCTGACACCCCACAGAGTCATCACAGATCCGCAGTTCGGGCGGGTGCCTCTCCTACCCCACAACTTTTAATCTCCCTTCAGCTCCTATACCCAAGAGGACACTTTACAGTCTCTTACTACCAAGTATGTTTTGCAAACATACATCTTCACTTTATCCGTGACACTAGTCCATTACTGACAACTTCCAGAGTAGCAGAGATATCAAAAATGTCATGAATCTTGAGGAAAATATGTGGTTGGAGATAGTGGGGAGTATATTGTGCATAGTTCCCAGTAACAAAATAGAAAACATTTAGCATTTAATTCCCACTGGGATCCAATACCTTACTTTTATATGTTTATTCCTACCACTCTTCTTTCTCATTGACCTTCTTGCTGCCAAACTGGTCTATTTTCCACTGGGTGGGGAGGGTTTTGCTCACTCTTATCCTGGGATGCTGCTCACAAAATTTCACAGGAGTTTCTCTATTGCTTCAATTGGTTCCAATTATCACATACAGTGTGGTCACTCTTTATGCTTTCATGTTACTTCATTTTTATTCCTACAACTAATTACTACCTTAAATTTTATTATATGTTTGCTTATTAATTTTCTGCCCTTCCATTAGAATTAAAGCTCTTTGAAAGCAGAAATGGTGACTCTTTTATTCAACATTGTATTTTTAGAACTTGCAGCAGTCCTAGCTCTGTCACTTTGCTGAACTCAAAACGTAGTTCATTCAGAGGTCTAGCTTGAGTAATTAAGTGACTGAAAATTCTCAGGCATTAATGCAGCTATTCTTAAGCCCTTGGTTATATTAGTATGGAATAGATACTTAAATAAATATTCTACTTACACATATAAGAAAACCAAAGCCAGTTTTTTATTAAAAAATAAGGTTCACAGTTAATAATTATATTTTGAAAAGACTGTGCAGTATAATTATTTACTTTTTAGGAATTCTCAGTGCACTGAATGGTAACTAAGAGATGGGCAAATTCAGAGACCCATGTTGGATCACAATTTATCACTTAGCTGTGTATGACTTTAAATAAAGTAAACCTCAGATTTTTCGCTTTCCAAGTGGGGCTGATATTGGGCACATAGGTTTTAAGAAGGATTTCATGAGTTCTACACATAGTGAATACTCAATGAATGCTAGCTATTCATGTCTCATCAATTATAATATAGATAGATTTCACTTGTTCATTATCCCATAGTAGTTTCATGTAATCTTATTAAGCAAAGAGTATTAGCCCTGGCTGTCTATAAAATATGGATAGCAGCATCCTCTCATTGTATTGATTGCTTAATTTTAAAAGATATGTCTAATTTTATTTTTTATTAAAACATATTTTGCATGTCACAACCACAAAAGGCCTAAATTAAAAGAAACATGACTGACAAATCACAAGAATATGAAGCTAACTAAATATTCACATGGAGGCCATATGTTGCAGCTAGCTGTAACACTCCAAGGTTACACCTGTTGTCATGGTATAAGTAACAGCACCCCATTTCATTCTCAAAAGTATCTTGGTTTGGCTTATAAATTATATTTTTGACCTAATTGAAATAAACAATATGAAGGATGAAAAGAGGGAGTTCACTACAGATGTTTCAGAGATCAAAATGATAATAAAAGAATATTGTGAATAATTACATACTAGTATATTAGTAAACTTAGATGAAGTAGATATATTCATTTTAAAACAATGTATTAAAATGGGCAACATGATATAGTAGTGGTTCTAAAATCATTAAAGAAATCAAATGTGTTAAACACCTTACCACAAAGAAAACACCTGACTGAGATGGAAATATTCAGAGAATAAATAATCTAATTCTAACCTAATCCTTGCAGATAGAGAAAAAGGAAGAATAATCTCTTACTCTTCACAAGGCAAATGTAACCTTAATAATCACATTAGACAAGGATAATTCCCTCACAAAAGGAGAAACTAACCTTACTCAAAAATAAGCACAAAATTCTAAACAAAATATTGGCAAAGCAAATATATTTTCCTTCATATACAATCCAAAGTGGTGAACCAATGGACAAATGTAAAACATTTTACCCAACAATAGGAGACTATGAATTCTATTCAAGAACAAAGTACTTAGCTCCAGTATCTCCAGTGTAAGCCTTTCTTTGGATAAAGTCCACACATTAAACTCTATGTTACAGAGTTCCACTTAGATAAACCCATAGGCCTGGAAAATTCATAACATCCAAAATTAATATTATTATTCTTCTCTTAAATACATCTTTCTCACATCCTCTTTTTACCACATCAACCAGTTCACCAAGCACCACCTTTTGGAGTAATCATAAACTGCTTCCATCCATTGCACACAGCCTTCCAACCAGTTACTGAGCCTGGCCAGTTCTGTCATCAAAATAGCTGTAGAAGCAGCCCTCTCTTTTCCTCCTCTATTGATGATAATTTAATGAGGTCCTTTTTCCTACCCTTTGGACTAATGCAGCAGCCTTCAATATCATCATCCTCTTACCATTTTCCCCATTCTTGAGACTCCTGGAGATGGATCTGATCATCACACTCTACTTAAAACCTTCTTATGGTTTTATATTCCCTTTGGTATAAAATCTAATCTTAACATAACATATAGTGAGGTTCTGGCCCGTCTTCTAGATTACTGCCATAAGAGCTATATGCTATGCTCCATCAACACTAAGTACTTGTGGTATCTGAAAATTCAACATATTAACATATTTCTTTGCTTTTGCAAAACTCTTTCTTTTGTTTCTAATATTCTTCTTTCCCCTTCTTAAATGCTTAATTCGTAATTTCATAAAAGAGACCAATCACAGGAATCATCCAATCTGCTATTCTTCCTAACTAATTCATATTTTACCTTTCTTGTAAGTACTCCCCCCTTCATTTTTTGATTCATATTCTACTTATCACACTGTAGTTTAATTTTATTTTTGCTCTTCTGTTTCTCTATCTGGACCTCAAGATTCTTGAAAAACGGGACCAGGACTTGACCTCTGGCTTTACAGAGACTAGCATATGCACTCAATGAAGGTTTGTTGAATCAGTTAACAAATGAGTATAAAGTAGACTATGAAAGCATATGTAACTAGTATATATACGCACACGTGAAATTTTGAAAGTGAGTCCTTCTGTTTTGACTAAATTATGAGATATTTTTTCCTTTCAGTATCCTTCTTGGTTTATATTTATAGAATTAATGCATACATTGTGCAGTTTTTTAGGTGGGCAAATCATTAATATGGAAATTCACTGTTGAATGAGTTAAAGTATGTGTTTGGAATTTTTCTGGGTTTTTTTTTTGGAGTTGTTAAAAAACTTTAATATCAATTTTGAATACTTGAAAGAATAAAAACACAGTAATCAGTAGAAACTACACCACTCTTTGGCATGTGGTATGCATTTGCTGAAGCAGAAGCCTGCCATATGCCATATGTGATATGCCACCCATCTTTGCCATCAAGTCAGTGAATGCACTGTATCCTGCAGCCAAGCCACATGGGCATGACATGCCTTCCATTTCAGCATTTCTATGAACATTTTCCCACTTAATTCTGTCACACATGGTATTCATAATCTGTTAGGAGGAGTTCTGCCCGTTTTGTCACCTTTAACATCTGAGAGCTCTTATGATGGCGCCAAATTGATTGTTCTTCTGATTTGAATCAGATGTGAGTCATTCTGGGTGAAATTTCTAAAAAGATTTCCAGTAGTCACTTTTCCATAAAAACTGAAGCAAGAATGGGTAATGGCACATACATGAAATCACTTGGAGTATAGTTAATTGCATGTGTGATATTTTTTTCACTCACACATTCATTCATTGACCAAATATTTATTGAGCCTTCACGATGTGCCAGGCACTGTGTTACATGCTGAGGAAGGAAAAAAAAAGACAGAAAAAAAGTACAAAACTGGGATCTTCCTCTTCCAGGAGGCTGGGCTAAATAGAAAAATATTAAAGAGAGGCTTTTATCTGATTCAATTCATTTTGTCTTACATTAATTTAAAATTTATTTTATTTCAAAGTCTTATCCACACAAATTTTCTTCTTGGAATTTTGAAAAAAAGAAAAATGCAGCCTATGAATAGAACTATCATTTCAAGGCAGAATGCCATACACAATAATTCAGAAGTACAGAGGAAAATCAGGGAAATTCTGTGTATAAACAAAGCAAAAAAAAACTATACATAATATATTTATGTGTATATTTCCAGTAACTCATTTTTCAGCTTTTGCATAAAAAGACAGGATGAAAAACATTTTCTTACAGTTCTTCCAATCTTTACTTTGAAAGAAAAGAGAGAAATGTTTTCATTTTTACTTAAAAATATATTTTGATGGTCATACTAAGAAGAGTGCTGTCCTCAAAATGAATGTCAAATAAATCCTTACTTAAATAGAATATTTTCCTGTTTAAAGAAGGATATTACAATTAGTGAGAAGATTAACTGCAGACTGAAATAATGGAATAGGTATTTTCAAAGCTAATTTTTAAACCAAACATAAGGATATGTGTAGATTATAAAAAATAACCAATGTTTATGAATGGAAAGAACTAATTTTCACAGACCTTGACATGCCAATCAAAATTGAATTTTTAAAATTTTTTTTATTTTTTTAAAGTTTTGTATTTAATTGACACATAATTGTACATATTTATGGGGTACAATGTGATGTTTCAATACATGCATTGCATAATGATCAAATAAGGCTAATTAGCATATCCACCACCTCCTATATTTACTGTTTCTTTGTGGTTTTTTTAAAATTTTTAACTTATCAGCATTCCTCTCTCTGGCACACTCAGGGATTGATCTTCAGGGACCCAGAGACAGGCCTGTAAGCCAGACCTAGCACCCCCAGGTCTTAACTGAGAGGCCAGATGACAAGGAATCAGTGAAAGAACTCCAGAAACATGAAAAACCAGAGCAAAAAGACACCCCCAAAAGAAAACAATAACTCCTTACCAATGGACATGAACAGAAACAAAAAGATTAAAATGACAAATGAAGAATTTTGAATATGTATTGTAAGGAAGCTTGATAAAATACAAGAAAAAATAGAAACCCAGCACAAAGAAACCACAAAAACAATGCAGGAAGTGAATGAAAACTGTACTAAGGAAATTGAATTATTAAAAAAAATTAAACAGAACTTCTGGAAATGAAAAATTCATTCAAGGAAATACAAGTGCAGTGGAAAGCCTCAAGATTAGGCTAGATCAGGCAGAAGAAAAAATCTCAGAGCTTGAAGACAACACCTATGAGTTAAACAAGTCAGCCAAAGCAAAAGATCTGAAAAATAAGAGGAACAAACAAAACTTACAGGAAATATGGGATTATGTAAAAAGGCCTAACATAAAAACCATAGGCATCCCTGAGGGAAAAGAAGAAAATACACAAAGGTTGGAAAACCTATTTGAGGGAATAATTGAGGAAAATTTCCCTGGTCTTGCTAGAAATCTAGATATTCAGGTAGAAAAAGCTCAAAGGACCCTTGGGAGATTCATTGTGAAGAGGCAATCACAACGACACATAGTCATCAGGCTGGCCAAAATAAATATGAAAGAGGCACTCCTACAAGCTGTAAGGTGAAAGCAACAGGTAACTTACAAAGGAAGACCTATCAGACTAACTGCAGATTTCTCAACTGAGACCTTACAAGCCAGAAGGGACTGGGGCTCCATTCTCAGTCTTCTCAAACAGAATAATACCCAGCCTAGAATTTTGTTTCCTGCAAAACTAAGTTTCTTATATGAGGGAGAAATAAAGACTTTCTCAGACAAGCAAACGCTGAGGGAATTTGTCAAGACCAGACCTGCCCTGCAGGAAGTGCTCAGAATTGCATTATACACAGATCAGCACAATAGTCACCCATTGGTGTAAAATCACCCAAAAGCTAAAGCTCAGAGCCCGTATACCATAATGGTTCAAGTGGTAAAACAAGGCAATAAAGTTCTACTCAACAGCATGAACAGAAACCCACCCCACTTACCAATTCTTTCAAAAAATGTGAAGGGCTTGAACTCCCCACTCAAGAGACATATAGGCTGGCTGAAAGGATAAAAAAATATAAACCAAGTATCTGCTGTCTCCAGAATTAAATTTTTGAGCATAAGAACTTTACTTACTGGTTTATATATATATATATATTCCTATAGGCATCCATTCAATTTAGACTATGTAACATTTATTAAACTGTGTTAGCATGTTTTGTCATAATGGGAGAGTTGGACTGGAAAAATTGAAGGTAGATTTTTGGTCTGAATGTTTATTTTTCTTATTATATAAATATTAACAAACTTTATTAATTTTGGACCTATCTTACAGAGGTATAGTGTACATTAAGATATTTGACAATGGAAGATAATCTATGGCCCATTAATATGTTCCTCTACTTTAGTTAACACCACAATAAAGCCATAGTATATGGATAAAATATTAGAAAAACTGGACCTTCCCGGATTAATTTTAAAATGAGGAAGATATTGAATTCACCATGAGATAAGAAAATAAAAGAAATATGTTAGTATTTTAAGAATATTGTTAATATTTTATAAGAAAAACAAACTTATCTAATACCATTTCGATAAAACACAAAAATGAAATTTCTCTAGAACCTCATGATTCTAGAAAACTTATTGTAGATGTCTACATTAAGAAACAGTTTCATAACCAAAATATATAATTTCCATCTGTCCCTAGTACCTCCAGTTAATGTTATGCTTGACATTGTTAGCACACTAATTAAACAAATAATAATATAGGAACAGCAGTAAAATTAAGCAAACATAGACACAGAAAACCCTTGAAGATATTTAACAAAGATGGAGGCATTAAAGTTAGTGTTACTGAATGATAAATGATATACCTTTAATATTAGAAATGGCCATGGCTGTAGCACAGACTAAGTCAAACCTCTGTTGAAGACCCTCACCAGTGGCTACCATGAAGTGAGTTCTCATAGCTGTTATAGTGAGCATAACAAACATTTGTGAACTTATTCTTGTTGATCACAGTCATCCTTCAGATGTGCCATCTATATAGAGCCTCATGCTCAATATATACTCTACTGAACTTCATACTTTTCTTTCTTTCTTCCTTTCTTCCTTCCTTCCCCCCCTTCCTCCCTTCCTTCCTATCTCTATAAAGCAGAACAACATATAAGGATTATATTATTGTCTATTTTGAGATATGTGTGCATGTCTAAGTGTACATGTGGAGGAACTGACCATAGAAATTCTCATTGGTCTCCCTAGTGATGATATTGTTCAAAATTTTAAGCCCTGTATTAAATTCCTAAGAGTTTTCTGGTCCATGAAAAATTCCCTCTATCCTACACAGTCTCAATTCAATGTCTTTCCTGTTCTCATCTATAGCATACCTGGACACACATGAAGTATCTTCTTTTATTTTGGCTTAAATTTTAAATTAAAGACTTCCTGCTGGCTGGGTATAGAACAACTTTGGCATCATAAGGAAAAAGAAAAATTCTAGTGATACTAGAGATCTTAAGTTATTGGTACTGTAATCATTTTTTCTTGGTGTGCCAGAAATAAAACTATTGCAGATTTGAAGAGGTGCTTATTTTTGGACAACTGATCAATAATTTTAGGTTTCTGTGTGGGATGTGAAAGAATTGAAATCTCTTAGGCCTTAGCTGAATTACCAGGAAAAGTATTTCCTTATCTACGTTTTCAAGACTTTAACCAATAGATTGAATGTCATTCTTGAAACTGGCAATCTATTTTCTGAAAGTATAGCATAGTTTTGAAAACAGAAAGTAAGGAAATGTTTTAATGTTCTCTTCGTACCTCCTCCCTTCCATTTCCCTCCAATAAATCTAGGCTCCTCTTTTCTAAGGTAAATATTTTACACATTATCAAGGATCATCAATTACCATATGACCATACCCACCTGTTCATAGTGAAAAAGCATCAATAAGTCAAAAGTTTATCATTGAGAAATAGCTGGTGGGTTTGGGGTTAGAGGGCAGGGAAGGGCATCTTGAAATCTTAAATGGACTCCATTCACAGAGTTAAATTAAACTCAATAAGGGTCCACCTATGCTGGTATGCTGCCATGATGCCTGACTATTTACTTTTCATGAATTTATTTTGTTTGTTTTATAAAAATCTTTTATGCTAGTTAGACCATCAGCTAGAATGATTTCTGCAGAGGGTGATTATTCAGAAATGAGCAATATTGTGGTCTTTATTCCATAATTTTTAGTTAAATGCCATCAAGAAAACAAATAAACAAAAAATGGGGTAATGTTACACAGTGCCCTTTAACATCTAAGTTTTGATCAGTTATTTAAAAGTTATTTAGCCTTTAGGTTCCCACTGCTTGCAAAAGGATGTTAAGTTAGTAGTGGATTTTTACTTTCCAAGTGAGTCTGCAAGATAAAACATGAAAAAGAGATAGGTCTAAAAAGAATGTAAGAAAGTTTCAAATACATCAGCTCCCATCCTCAATTTGTCATATTTATCTTTGTAGATTTATGTCCTCCACTACCAAAGAAAAATATCTGCTTTAGCTTTGAAAAAATCCTCATGTATTATTTGCCATTTCAATATCACTTACTAATGGATTTCTGGTTTAGTTTAAAAAATAAAGATAACATTCCTATAAATAAATATTTATTAAACATGTATGAACTTATTTAATACATTTTATTACTCACAAACTGGTATTTCCCATTTTGATTTATATCTAGGCACTCAGAGTTTATTTACCTTCTTACTCCTCTTATACTTTACAATAAATCTGAAAGACCTAAATTTGAATATAGCTAACCACCTTGTCTCTAATATTATTTGAAGAAAAATATCACAGATTTTTATGTAGTTTACCATATAAGTCTGCCAGATTGATCAATGGTATATTTTTAGCTACTTCAAGATGTCTCTTAATATATTATATTTAGAGTTGCCTTTTTAAAGGAATTGATGTCTGCATCTTCAAAAATCATAATTAAGTTTGTTTAGAAGCAAAAAAAGTACATGGAAATACTATTTTTATTAGTATGTAATTAGATTGAATTGTAACTTAAGAATTGTGAGATTAACATCTGGTAAGTTTATAGTTTTTATCCACCACAAGAGAATTGACTGACCAATGATTTTAACCATTGTAAATTTTATAGCAGTTTTTATAGTGCTTTAGTTCATGGTTTTAAAAATCAAATTGAGAATTCACTTTACACAAACAAATATATACATGGGATCAATTTAAATGTATTGTATTGTTCCTGAAGAAATAACTTTGCCAGAATAACATGAGCAAACATGGTGGAGTAAGGTCCTTTGGAAATTTTCCCTACCATAAAAGCAATGAGAAAGCTGGCAAAAATGGTCACAATAAACATTTTAGAACTTGGAAAAAACCAAAGACTTTCACCAATCCCAGGAGTGTTTAATTATTAAAAAAAGCTGAATCACATTAAGAAAAATAAGTTTCACACTGTTTTAACATGACCTATTCCAATTCTCCCCGCCCTTGCTTTTCAGTAGCCTTGAAAATAAACAGCTATGATTACAGTGCAAATCAGTAATTTGGCAGAAATGGGAGGAAAGAGAATTTGATTGGAGTATTTTCAAATCCTCATTCCCAAAGAACGTTGTTATATCACCTATCTGATAGTTCCCAGGAAGACCCGATTTACAAGGTTGTATCTATTAGAGCTGACTGAGCTTGCCCGGTTCAAGCAGTCTTCTCCCCTGATAACTTTATCAAAAATAATCAGAGGTAATTGTTGAATTGTTGAACTACTGTTGACTTGCTTGAGGCAGTAGATAATAATTGGGGAAAACAAGAGACTAACCGAAAAGCTGGGGAATGAGATGTTCATATAGGACATTAAAAGTTCCAAAGTGTCTCAGGGAATCTAGAAGGCCATATATATGTTTAGAACTGTGCACATGACCAGAATGATATGTATTCTCAGAAAAGATGTAAGAGCCCCTAAACCTTCAACCCTGACTAACTTTGAAGCTCTGCACAAGCAGGGTATAAAGGCTAAGGTGATGTTAACTGCCTGGCTCAGTGCTGAGGCTTGCTTCAGCATGCACACAAAGCCCCTTGTCAGACATTAGAAGATCTATTAGTTCCAGGTATCTAAAGAAATCTCTGGCCAAACGTCAGCTGACCACTCAGCTAACCAAGGAGAGATTCCGGTGGCTATGCAACAAATAATTCATTGTAACTTAATTCAGAAAAGTCATTAAACAAGCAAACAATAACAAACCAAAAAAGGCGGAGGGAGAATCTGATTTCCAGAGTTGTCATATTTTATTCTTTAAAATGTCTGGTTTTTCATAAAAAGGTACTAGATGAAAAGAAAAAAAAGTATAGCTTAAACAGGAAAAATATCAGTCAATAGATTTTGTTTCTGAGGAAGCCCAGATGCTCGAATTACTAGATATATTTAAAATCACTTTTACATATGTTCAAAGAACTAGAGGAAAGCAGAGAATATCAATAGATATAGACATTTCAAAAAAGAACCAAATAGAAATACTGGAGGTAAAGAGTATAAAAAGTGAAATGAAAAATTTACTGGAGGGTGTGAATAGCTAATGTGAGCTGGCGAAGGAAAGAATCAGCAAACTTGAAGATATGCCAATTGAGATTTTATGGTCTATGGAAAAGTAGGGAATAAAGAATGAAGAAAAAAAATCAGCATAGCCTCAGAGATTGTTGGAACACCATCAAACATAGCAAAAGACAGATAATGGGAATTCCAGAAAGAGAAGAGACAGGGAAGAGGCCAGAAAAAAATATTTTAAGAAATCAGGGATGGAAAATTTCCAGATCTGATTTTTAAAAAAATTACAATAGATTAAATTAATCTAAATTTAGATTAAAATAGCCAAGAAGAAAAGTAAATTTCAAGTAGGATAAACTCAAAAAGACCTATACCTAGATATATCATAAAGGAAGTGTCAAAAGACAAAGAATCTTGACAGCAGCAAGGGAAAAGCTATTCATTTAGGAGAAGGGGTATTCAATAAGATTAAGAGTGACTTTTTATCAGAAACAATGGAGACCTGAAAGCAGTAAGGTGACATATTCAAAATGGTGAAAGAAAACAACTGTTAACCAAGAATTCCATATTCAGCAAAACTATCCTTCAAAAATGAGAAAGGAATCAAACATTTCCAGATAACCAGAAACTGAGAAATACTGATGGGAGTCCTTTAGCCAAAATAGGGTGACAATGGACACCTAAGAAGAAATAAAGACCAAAAGTAGAGGTAAATACATAGATAGGAATAGGAATAAAAGACAGTATAAATGTAATTTTTATTTGAAACACTTTATTTCCTCCTATTTGACTTAAAAGAAAACTGCAAAAGCAATGACTATATATCTTAACTTATGGAGATAAATGGCCATAAATGAATAAAGATGTACTTTATGTGAAAAAAATCATTACAAAAAATAGGCAAAGAATGGAGCTATATAAGAAAAAAATTTTTTGTATGCTTTCAGAATTAAGGGAGTATTATTACAGACTAGATTGTTAAAACTTAAGACATTGATCTTTATTTATTTACTTAACTTAAAATTTTTTTAATCATATATATTATCTATTTACAGGGTAAAATGTGATGTTTTGATGTATGTTTATATTGTGGAATTAGCTAATCCATCACCTCATGTACTTTTTATGCTTAAAACATTTAAAATCTACTCTTTTAACAACTTTAAAATATAAAACCCATTATTATTTATTATAGTCACCATTATTTGCAACTGATCACTAAATCTTATATCTCCTTTCTAAATGATTTTTTTAAATCTTGGAAGGATTTTTATTCTCAGCAATCCACAATGTACAAATTCTTGTATAACTTCAAAATTATAATAGCAACACAGCACACATAATAAGTGGTTTGTAATTCCTTTCAATGAATCCCCTGGGAAACCAGATGCCATTTTGATGCTATAGACAAATTAAGAAGGGATTAAATCTCTGTGAAGATTTAAAAAATTTTTTTCCTTTATTTAAAAATTTTGGAATATTACAGGGGTACAAATGTTTTGGTTAAATGGATTGCTTTTGTACTGCTTGAGTCAAAGTTATAAGTGTGCCCATCACCCAGATAGTGTACATTGTACCCCTTAATTATGACTTCACTGATCCCTCTTGCTCCCTCCCACCTGCATAATTTCTGTTGAGTTTTATTTCCATCTGTGCACATGAATGCTGATTGGTTAGTTCCAATTTAATAGTGAGTACATGTGTGTCTGTTTTTCCATTCTTGTGATACTTCACTTAGGTGGATGGTCTCCAGTTCCATCCAGATTGTTGCAAAAGGTATTTTTTTTTAGATTTTTCTTAAAATTTCAGAATATTACAGGGATACAAATACTTTGGTCACATAAATTGCCTTTGCACTTCCTGAGTCAAAGCTACAAGTGTGCCCATCCCCCAGGTAGCATGCACCGCACCCATTAGGTGTGAATTTACCCATCCCCTCCTCCCCACTCCCACCTGCCTGATCCCCAGTGAGTGTTACTTCCATATGTGCACGTAAGTGTTGATTGATTAGTACCAATTTAATGGTGAGTACATGTGGTGTTTGTTTTTCCATTCTTGTGATACTTCATTTATAACAATGGGCTCCAGCTCCATCCAGGATAATACAGGAGGTGTTAGGTCACCATTTTTTTTATGGCTTAGCAGTACTCCATGGTATACATATACCACATTTTATTAATCCACTCATGTATTGATGGACACATGGGTTGTTTCCACATCCTTGCAACTGTGAATTATGCTGCTATGAAAATTTGAGTGCAGGTGACTTTTTTATAGAATGTCTTTTTTTCCTTTGGGTAAATACACAGTAGTGGGATTGCTGGATCAAATGGTAGTTCTACTTTTAGTCTTTGAGGTGTCTCCATACTGCTTGCCATAGAGTTTGTACTGGTTTGTAGTCCCACCAGCAGTGTACGAGTGTTCCTATCTCTCCGCATCCACACCAACATTTGTTGTTTTGGGAATTTTTGATAAAAGCCATTTTCATTGGAGTTAAGTGATATCTCATTGTGGTTTTGATTTGCATTTCCCTGATGATTATAGATGCTGAGCTTTTTTTTCATATGTTTATTGGCCATTAGTCTATTGTATTCAATACATTTCATAATAGCAACAAAGGAAATAAAATACCTAGAAATATATTTAACCAAGGAGGTGAAAGACCTCTACAGGGAGAACACAAAACACTGAGGAAGGAAATAGCAGAGGACATAAAATAATGGAAAACCACACCATGCTCATGGATCGGCAGAATCAACATTGCTAAAATGTCTGTACTACCCAATGTGATCTGCAGATTCAATACAATCCCTATTAAAATACCAACTTCATTTTTCACAGATCTAGAAAAAATAATTCTGTGCTTCATGTGGAACAAGAGAAGACCTCATATGGCCAAAGGAAGCTTAAGCAAAAAACAAATTGGAAGGCATCAATTTAGCAGACTTCAAGCTGTACTATAAAGCTAGAGTAACCAAAACAGCATGGTACTGGCACAAGGACAAAGACATAGACCAATGGAACAGAACAGAGAACCCAGATATAAAACCATCCATATATTGCCATCTGATATTTGACAAAGAATACAAAAACATATACTGGGGAAAAGAATCCCTATTCAATAAATGGTGCCAGGAAAATTGGATATCTACATGTAGAAGACTGAAAGAGGGTACACACCTCTCACCTGTCAAAAAAACCAACTTATGATAGATAACAGACTTAAACCTAAGGCATAAAACCCTAAGAATTTTAGAAGAAAAATGTTGGAAAAACTCTTATAGACACTGGCCTAGGAAAAGAATTTATGAAGAAAAACCCAAAAACAATCACAGCAACAACAAAAATAAATAAATGGGACCTGATCAAATTAAAAAGCTTCTGCACAGCTACAGAAACAATCACTAGAATGAATAGACACCTTACAGAATGGAAGAAAATATTTGCATTCTATACATCTGATAAAGAGCTGATAACTAGAATCTATAAAGAACTCAGGCAAATCAGCAAGAACAAAATCAACCAACCCCATAAAAAGTGGGAAAAGGACATGGAAAGGTATTAATTCATTTTTCTTATGGCTGAATAGTACTCCATGGTGTACATATACCACATTTTATTAATCCATTCATGAATTGATGGGCACTTGGGTTGATTCCACATCTTTGTGATTGCAAATTGTGCTGTAATACACATTCTAGTGCAAGTGTTTTTTTGATAAAATGATCTTTTTTCCTTGGATAAATACCCAGTACCAGGATTGCTGTATCAAATGGTAGGTCTACTTTTAGTTCTTTGAGGAATCTCCATACTATTTTCCACAGGGGTTGGAATAATTTGCAGTCCCACCAACAGTGTATAAGTCTTCCATTCTCTCTGTATCCACACCAGCATCTGTTATTTGGGGACTTTTTGATAAAAGCCATTCTCACTGGTGTTAGGTGATATCTCACTGTGGTTTTGATTTGCATTTCCCTGATGATTAGTGACATTGAGCATTTTTTCATGTTTATTGGACACAGCTATACAACTAAAATGGTATCAATAACTTGGAAATGTTATTATTATATCTCTTGTATTCTTAGTCATATTTTCCATTCATTTTGATTTTTTTATCTTTTAAGAATATCTTGTGTTCTCTCTAAATACATAGAACACCATGGCCTATTTAAATAGTTTTAAAAATATTTATGTATAGAAACTCCAAGATGTGTTCTCATGAGTGAGAAAATGGTTGGGTTTTAGATTGAATTAAGTAAGCTTATTTTTATTTATTTATTTTTGAAATGTAAAATTTTCCATTTTTTTTTATTTCAACAGATTTAGGAGATACAAGTGCCTTTTCTTACATGAATGAATTGTATAATGCTGAAGTCAGGGCTTTTATTGCACCCATCACCAAAATTGTGTACATTTTGGTGCCCAATAGATTTTTTGTCCTCTTCCCCCTGTTGCCCCCCATTCTTAGTTTTCAATGTCCATTACACAATTTTTTGATCATATAAGTCCCTGATTTAGCTCCCACTTATAAGTGAGAACATGTGTTTTTCCAATCCTGAGATATTTTACTTAGGATAATCATCTCCCATTCCATCCAAGTTGCTGAAGAGATATTATTTCATTCCTTTTTATGGCTGAGTAGTACACCATGGTATATATGCTATATTTTCTTTATCCACTCCTCAGTGATAGGCACTTAGGTTGATTCCATATCTTTGCAATTATGAATCTTGCTGTAATCAACATTCAGGTGCAGGTGTCTTTTTTGTAAAATGACTTCTTTTCCTTTGGTTAGACACCCAGTAGTGAGATTGTAGGATCTAATGGTAGGTCTACTTTTAGTTCTCCAAGGAATCTCCATACTGTTTTCCACAGAGGTTGTACTGGTTTAAATTCCCACCAACAGAGTATAAGTGGTCCCTTTTCACCACATCCGTGCCAACATACCTAGTTTTTTGACGTTTTAATAATGGCCATTCTGACAGGGATAAAGTGGTATCTCATTGTGGTTTTAATTTGCACTTCCCTGATGATTAGTGTCATTGAGCATATTTTCATGTTTGTAGGCCATTTGTCTATGTTCTTTCAAAAAAAATCTGTTCATGTTTTTTCCCCACTTTTTAGTGGGGTTATTTATTTTTTTCATGCTGATTTATTTGAGTTCTTGTAGATTCTGGATATTATTCCTTTATCAGATGTATAGTTTGTGAATATGCTATAGGTTGTCTATTTACTCTGTTGATTATTTCCTTTGCTGTGCAGAAATATTTCAGTTTAATTAAGTCCCATTTATTTATTTTGTTGTTGCTGTATTTTCTTTTGGAATCTTAGTTTTAAATTCTTTGTATACGCCAATGTCCAAAAGAGTTTTTACTACATTTTCTTCTAAAATTGTTATGATTTCAGGTCTTAAATTTAAGTCTTTAATTCATCTTGAATTAGTTTTTGTATATGGTGAGAGATAGGGCTCCCATTTCATTCATCTGCATGTGGCTCTCCAATTTATTTTATCTGAATGTTGAACTTCTATCTAATCTCTTATATTTTACATTTTCTATGTCTTTATATTTTCTTTTTTCCTTCTAGAAGAGTTCCTTAATATGGTCATCTAGCCACAAATTTGATCCTGAGCTGAATTCCATCTACTGTCCCCATTTGTCTAGTTTTTATTATATTTTTACAACTAATATTTTCACCTGATATTTTGATATGGTTTGGATGTTTGGCCCCTCCAAATTTCAGTTTGAAATTTGATCCCTAGTGCTGAATGTGGGGCCTGGTTGGAGGTATTTGGGTCATGAATGTGGATTCCTCATGAACGGCCCTTCCTGTGATAATGAGTGAGTTCTCACTTTGTTAGTTCATGGGAGAGCTGGTTATTTAAAGGAGTCTGGCACCATCTCCTTCCTATCTTTGCTCGTTCTCTTTCCATGTGACAGCCCTGCTCCCCCTTCACCTTCTGCCTTGACTGGAAACCCCCTGAATTCTTCCCCAGAAGCAGATGCTGGCACCATACTCCTTATATAGTCTGCAGAACCATGAGCCAAATAAACCTCTTTTCTTTATAAATAACCCAGCTTCATGTATTTCTTTTATAGCAACACAAAACGGACTAGTACACATTTTAAAGGGTTTCTCATTCTTATTTCAATTTACTAATATAACTCATTTCCATTTTTTAGATTTTTGGTCCGACTGTTGTATTATTTCTGCTTCAGGTGGCATATATTGCCCAGTCTTTTTTCTTTCGAAGGAACTCTGTAAGTGTTTAGAATTTTTAGTCGATGAGTTCTGATTTTCCTGGACCTATTAGATTCTCTGTTTCATAATAAGTGTTAGAAGAGAGTGAAGGCTACCACCTGGCCTGTGTCAGTTCAAGTGAGTTTAAGGAGGCCATAGAGGATGAACCCTAGGGTGGATAACTCCAGGCCCCAGCAAACCATAGTTCATTACATGTATATGCGATCATTTTGGCTAGATCAGTTTTAGAACTTCACCTTAAAATCTTGAGGAAATAGAGCATTGGAATAATTGCAATATTCTTAGAATATCAATCAGGAAAATCAATAGAAAAATCATAGGAAAAAACAGAAAATCAATTATTTCTCACCTATGTCCTTCATCACCTCATTCAAGAGGTTTTTGTGGTACCCTGACATCATCTACTGATCTCCCTAGGAGGGAGCATCTAATGACTGTTCTAAGGTGGTGATGTGGTAGGGAGGGTGAAATATGGACAGAAATAACAAATTCCAATCAATTTTTTCTTATTTGTCATTCTCTCACCACTATGGCTAGCCTAATTATTCCTCCATCCAGGCTACAGTCACCCATAACACACAATTTTTTAAAAACACCTTCTATCTCACTGAGTCTCATACCTTTTGATGTTGTTGATAAACTGTAGATGTCACTCTTTCTTCTCTCCTATTTTTAGGGTAGATTTTGACAGAAGAAGCCAGAAGAAGAGAATAATTATCATCACATCAGGAATCAAATTGTCCTCCTTTTCTTCACTTAGATTTTATATTTACAAGTTTTCTTTCTCTTTTTGATAAAATAAGACATGGACTAGTGTAAGTATTTTTAAGTGGACTTTTTTGTTCTCCTCATTCCATTTGCATTAAATGAAAGAAAAAATGTAGGACACAGTTTGACTATCTCATCAAAAAACTATTCCTTCCCTTAAGAAATGTGGCACCTTTTTTTTTTAAACTATAACAGTGATAGAAAAGAAATTGACAATGTACGCATATGTTTTCTGTGAAATTCTTCTGTACAATGGAAAGCACTTGTATTTTTCAACAGCTATGATATCTTTTAAGTTACGATCCAGCAATAATGGCTTTTCTGTTTTTACTGAAGTCAGCTAAAGCTAAAAGTTAACCATCCATACTTATACTTCTACACTTTTCCCTCTGCTCCAATTATATTGCTAATGGAATCACAAAAAACCTTTTAATCTGTGATGGCAGGTCAATCCTTCTACCTTGCCTACTCTAAGTTCAGAGAATTCTCTTGGGGTCTTTTTATCCCTGGTGAATTTCTTACCAAATTATATTCAATAATTGTTAAAGTCATTACTGATTCATTTACTGCCTACTTAAAAAAACAAATATGTTACATATGTCAGGTTTAATAGTGCTCTGTACTAAAGGTCATAATAATAATGCTGCCCTTTTGCCCTTTTTTACACAAAACAATACTACTTTCCGTATTCCTCTCTTCTTCTCTTTCTCTCTCACACACACACATATATGTACACACATATGCACACCACAATTCAGAAGTACAAAATGCAATTTAAATTGCATTCTGGGAAATAAATTGAGATCAATTTGTTCCACTGAAACAAGACCTCTTGGTAAAGTGTTCTGCCAAGGTCACATAGGTGAGAGAAGGCTGGCTAACACTTGATAGGAAGTCTCTTCCCACAAACTAAATAAGCTAATTGGACTATGCTGGGTAGAAATGGACTTTGGCTTCACTAGCATCAATGTCTGTAGAAACAGTAGAAATGGACATATAACTGCCTGAATGCCAAAAGAGTGAAAATTTTCATCAACAATAAATGATTGTTCTGTTCATACTATTATGTAGTGGAGACAGAAATATATGTCTGTGTGTGGTGTGTATATGTATGTGTGTGTATGTATATATGAATCACATGTTTAAAATAGTGAGAATAATAGAGCTTATTAGACAGAGTAAGGCATGCATATCTGAAAAACATTAATCATCATTAAACTCAACTAATCATAAATGCATTCACTGCCAATTCAGAAAAAAAAGTATTGGTTTCTGAATATCTCATACTGACTTGATTAAATGTTACCTTCAGTTAAAATTCCTGCTTAACAAGATATCTAAGCAATATCTTCTCATATTTAACTATAGTTGATTAAGCAATATTTCAATACAAAGATAGTTTTCAGCACTTAAAAAATTTGGATACAAAGGGATTTGGTTGATAGATTATACTTTCTATTTATTAGTTTATCTTCCCCTTCCCTGACCCAGAAATCTGAAATCAACACATTAATATGTCTACTAGCCATAACCAGTACACAGGATGTGAAAAATATTTTAAGACTATAAGATGTATAATATTACAAATTGGTCAACCACATTTGTGAGAAAGTATTTCTACCTTTAAATCTAGTTCTTTTCTGATTATCTTAGAGTCTTCCTTATACATTGAGTTAAATTAGTATATCAGAAATTCAAAATAGAGTGTTTTACACTTAATGTTTAAAGATTAACTTAGAAGGAAAAAATGTTATGTGAATCAATAAAATAGTTTTTAAAAAGAAATTTAACAGTTATAGAGCACCAATTATGTATCAGCTTTCATTCTGTTTAGTAGGAAACTACTGTTTTTCACCTGCCAGCATCCTCATGTTGTCCCCTTCTGTCCTACTGTGCCTCTCCTCCTCTGTTGCTTTAGGTAATAGCCATGAGAACTACCCATCATCTGTTCTTTATCTATGCAGTTCAAGTAGGGTTGACCCCACTCATATATTTGGATGTGGACATAGAGCTTGGGGAAACTGAATTGAGCATTTCATTTTCCTGAATACTGTGACTCATTCAGGAATGGCCATGTGACACATACAAGGCCTGGAAGCTATATAAAAAAATAAAGTTGATTCTAGAACTAAAAATTAATGCAACTCCTAAGTTATGGATTGACCAAAAAAAAAAAAAATCAGAAAAGATGCAGATTTGAATAGCACAATTACCTAACTGTAAGATCTGATTGACATATGTAAAACACTGCACAGAACAAATCTAGAATGCACGTTTGTTTCAACTGTTACTGGTGCATTTATAAAAAGCAACTATATGGTGTTCCACAAAGCAAGTAGACCTTAACAGCGATTGATAATATACAGAATGTTTTCTCTGATCACAGTGGAATTAAGGTAGGAATCAGCAACAAAAAGATAACTAGAAAGTACCAATGTATTTGAAAATTAGGAAGTACTCAAGCAGTATTATAATAAGAAAATGTGTATTAAATGTTTAGACTAATTCTTAACATATAGTGTTAAATATTTTTATTTTTTATTTCTTGAAGGCAGGGTCTCACTTTGTTGCCCAGGCATGAGGCAACATGGCATAATCATAGCTCACTGCAACCTCAAACTCCTGGGCTCAAGCTATCCTCCTGCCTCAGCCTCCTGAGTAGCAGGGACTACAGGCATACACCACCACTCCTGGCTAATTTTTTTATTTTTTGTAGAGACAGTATCTCCCTATGTTGCTCAGGCTGGTCTTGAACTCCTGACCTCAAGCAATACTCTCGCCTTGGCCTCCCAAAGTGCTGGAATTACAGACATGAACGACCATGCCCAGCTAGTGTTAGACTTTTACATGTGTTGTTATTATAGCATACAACCCTGTACTTTGTACTCTAAAGTTAACTGAATAACATATTCTGTAGATCTACCTTAATGTTACCTTGTTCTCTATACTTTTCAATTCAGGTTTCTATTAATTGGTCCCTTTCTCAGTAAGTTTCCTGCTATCTGGGGCAAGATGGCTACCTGTATATTACTCTACATTCTAGCCTCTCATCAACCATAGCTGATAAAGCATTTCTATTTCCTAAAAGATTAGTTTCCTTTTCAAATGAATTAATTTTTTAATTGAAGTATAATTTGGTACAAAAAAGTGCACAATCATAAATATACATCTTTATGTACAGCTCAATGTAAAGTGAGAACAAACCATAGAACCACAACTCTGGTCAAGAAATAGAATGTGGCCAGCATTCTGAAGCCCCTTTTTGTCCCAGTGGATCAAACAAGTAATCAAAGTAAAGATTAAAAAATATTAAATGTAACTACAACCCAAAACTTGTGGGATGCAGTTAATGATATGAATAGAGGACAAAAACATTTTTAGACATAGCCTGGACACTCATCCAGTGAAGTATTGTCTTAGTTCATTTTGTGCTGCTATACAGAATACCACAGACCTGGTAATTTATAAAGAACAGAAATTTATTTTCTCACAGTTCTGGAGGCTGGGAAGTGCAAGATCAAGGTGCTGGCATTTGGTAAGGACTCTTTTTGCTGTGTTCTTACATGGTGGGTGGGAGGCGGAAGGGCAAGAGAGGAAATCTGTGTCCTGACATGTAAGAACAGTGAAAAAAAAGTGAAACCACTTCCACAAACCCTTTTCATAGTGACTTTAATTCATTCATGAGGGTGGAGCCCTCATGACCTAAACACCTCTCAAAAGGCCCCAACTCCCAACACTATTGCAGCGGTGATTGAGTTTCCAACACATGAATTTTGGAGGGGGCAAAGCCATTTAAACAATAATAGTCATCATCCAAAATTTTGAGCTGGTTAATGGCATGCTGTTTTATGCAACTTAAACAGGCAGTTGTACAAAGTGACAGACAGAGTAAAGAAATGAAGTCAGTAAGTACAAATACAAGATTATTACAGTAACTCAGAAGTGAAGTTTTTATATATAGATAAGCACAGTAAGAGTGGAAATGGAGAATACAAAGACAAAGATATAAAGTAAGGAATCCTTGGCTATAGTGTGTGAGGGAGAGTCTGGAGCTAAAGGGCCAGAGAAACAAGGGTAGCACTATGACTTTGTTCCTGAGTGGGCAGTGACATTCAAGAGAAATAAGGAGGCAGAAAAGTGAGTTTAGTTAGATGGAGATTGATTCTGTTGGCCTCAAGTTGGTGCTTATGAGACTTTATTTTTGCCATTAAAATTAAAATGCAAACAAATCTGTGAGCCACATGTGGCTAGTAATAGGATGGCGTCTTATGGAAATTTTTTTTAAATGTTTACATTTTTTTTAAAGTTTGTTTGTTCTTTCTGCACAAAAAGGAAAATCTATATAGACATTGGTTGACCATGTCTAGATCATATGTCCTCAACCCAATATAGTGTAAAATGCATGGTTTACACAAATATTGGAAATTTTTAAGCAAAATTGAACCTGATAATGACAATTGATTAAGCTAATACTTAAATTGGAATCAATCCAAATTTACTACTAATACATATATTTCCTTGTGTACTTGTAAAATGGAATGCAAACCTAATAAAATGTAACTAGCAATTTTTACAGAGACTTTTAAAGATATATGGGCCACAGGAATTGTTCAAGGAAAAGTCTTCTAAAGTGATCTCTTTTTAGCCACGATTTGAGGTAAGCAAATGATTGTGCCATTATTCCGGATGTTAATATCCAGGGAATTCTGCCACTGCACTGGAAAAGGCATCTGAAGATTACATGGGTAGATAACTTGGGAGACCACAGAGTTATATCCGTTATGTCCATGCTGTTTATGAGCAGGATCAAGGAACAGGTTTTGCCACTTTTGAAAATAAGGGTCAATTGTCCCGTGGATTGCATTTGCTTTGTTTTCTGAGTGCCTAAGTTCACTTTCTCTACTACACACGAGGCTTCTGTTGGGCACTAGTATTGATTTTATTATTTGGATATCTCTTTCTCTCTTTTTTTTCTCTCTCTCTCTTAGCTGGTTATAATACTTTTCTAATTCTAGTTTTTAAATCTTCCAATTTTTTTCAGCACCCATGAGTGTGCAGAAATCTTATGTGTGTACAAAGTACAGCTGGTATACACAGGACAGAAGAGGTGGTAGCTAAAATTTGTAATCTTTTACTTTTTTGCTGAAATGGAAAATTAGTTTTATATAAATTAAATTTAACTAAGCTAGTAAAGAATTTACATATGCTGATAAGAATGATCTTAAATTAACAGTAAATTTATGAAAATTCCTCTAAGCTGCTTTGGTTATCTAGCAATAGTTTTTATTTCAATAAAATCATATAAAACAAATCTTCAAAAATACATTTATAATATTAATATAATATAACATGTAACTTGTATAAAACGTTGTATTACCTTTACATAGAGATAATGGAAAAGGGCATCAATCCTAGTTTGAGTTACCACAAAGTTCAAATTATTAATGTTTTACTTCATGAGTTCTTACTATGTAATGTTTTTAAAGGACAAAATTTGAATTTTAAGAAACTATAGTTTAAACAGATACCAGAGTGTGATTCTATGTCCTGATTTTTATCACAGAATAATTTCATATACACAGCCATGTAGAAGACATTCTTAGGAGCACTGAGATGCCAAGTTTAAAGGAGCATTGCTACTACTGAATCAGGCAGAAGGCAAGAACTCTATCAAGTAAGTCACTAGGAAATGTGTCCCAGTTTTTCCCAGTTGTAAATTTCTCTTTGTATGTGTTACAAACATGTCCGACACTAACTATGACTGTTATAGCTTGGCATTCATTTCCCCTGATATATTGACACTAGAGTGAAACATGGTGGCCTGGGACAAAGAGATTTGGTGTTCTCACGATGAATCACCCAACAGCGGCTACCGATAAGCACTGCCACAAATCATGGATAGCTGGCAAGGTCCTCTGCCCTAATTTGTTTTTTAAATTTTCATTCAGGCAATGTAACTTTATTACATCCCTGCAAGCAAGACCCCAGGCAATGTGTGTGGGAGATTTACAGCTGAGTTCAGACAGTCATTTCAGACTGCAGAGAAATCCCTTCACTTGCCCGGTGTCAGTGCTTTTTTCCTTGGTTTGGGGAAGTAAGTACTTCTTCAATGATACAACTTATTTTTTTTTTTTTTAGAAAAAAAGACCTTTTTTTGTCTCTATAGACTGAATGAAGGAATTTATTGCTCGATATAAAGAGCTACTAGCCTTCATTATTATCTCTGATCACAGCTTCAAAATAATCAATATGTAAAAACTCTCTTTAATATCATTTATTGTTATTCCTTAAATATAGTTTTCTATTTCCTGTTAAAAGGTAAAAAGAATTCAGCAGGTTGACTCCAGGTGAGGATATATATTCTGACATAGAGCTGGAAGTGTGACAGAGAAAGAACATGTCATGTGAAACACCATCAGCCACATTTTTGATAAACCAAATCTTGTCAAGTACTGGACAGCTTTCTTTCCCACCAAACTACCTCTCCTGCTTGAGCCACAGCATTAAAATCTGGCAGATCAACTTTTAACCCTGACAAAAATGTTGTTGCCTTTACTATTGTGTGGAGAGTAAACAGTCCGACTGAACTATTAAGGAACTTGGACTCCCGTAAACAATTTTTAAAAATTTCAATTT
Source organism: Daubentonia madagascariensis (assembly GCA_023783475.1). Classification (NCBI taxonomy): domain Eukaryota; kingdom Metazoa; phylum Chordata; class Mammalia; order Primates; family Daubentoniidae; genus Daubentonia; species Daubentonia madagascariensis. Next base: position 40,263,711 of record JAKFHU010002080.1, on the reverse strand, counting down.
GGCAAAATGGAAACAACTCAACTGAAAAGACTGTGAGCAAGATCCTTTTGGAAAGAAAGCCTCTTTCCTAGAAAAGAATATATTTCTCAAGCAGAGGAACCACTTAAAGTAGCACATGATTTGCTGGCTGGGATAATCAATAAATCCTACCCTTTCTTTGCTGTTGAATTTGTGTTAGCAGTAAAGAATTTCTTAATTTCTTTAAAAAATGATTCATTTTTTTCTGCCTTATTGACAGTAGTTAATGTCACTACACATAACAGAAATTTTATAGAATATTATATTCTGCTTTGATTTCTAGAGTAATTAGTGTTATATTTTGAAATACTACTTAGCTTTAATCCAAAACTGAAATAAAGTAAGTTTAAAGAGATAAGCTATGGGTAAGGGCCACGTAACAGTAAATAAAATAAATACTAAAAACAGTTTTTTAAATTAAAAATTTACTAAGTTTCTTAATATTCAAATGCATTTTTTGAAACCATTCAGAATTGAATCTTGGATCATATATGTATTTTATACTCATGTATTTCTTATTCTTTTGAGAAAATCTCTTCCCCTGTTTTGAGACTGGATTTCAGTTTCCACCTGTAAATGTGAATCTAAATATAATGCAAAATACTTTTTATTATAACTTCATTAAATACTTCATTCATATACTTCTCAAAGACTTGTCAGTAACGTCACTAATAAGTATTCAGTTCTCAACTTCTAGCTCAGCAATTCCTAGTGACACCAGTAGAAATGCTGATTGCACATGTGTGGGCAGCATCTGCCCTGCAGGCCCTCGGCCTGTGATGTGCCCAGGAGTGATGAACTTTGACTGTCTTTAGTATTGTTTTTTGTATTGATGCAATAAATCAGAACTATGTCAGTTTGGGATATTGTTGGCAATGTGTTTTTACATTCCCAGGAGTGAGGAGCATTGTTCTATATGGCATATATAGAACAAACAGAAATGTTAAAATAGAAAACAGAGTAGAGCATATTTTCTAATCTAATGAAACAACAGAAATGTAAAATAAAAACAAGTAACTGAGTTAATATTTTTTAACTTATGGCTAGCCAATTTTTTCCATTAAATGTGAATAATAAATACATTTACTCTGTTTTTAATTAATTTGAAAACATGCTTTAATATTCATTACAATGTGACATCAAGAAAAAATTAGAACTCATGTAATGTAAAAAATAAAAAATGTTTTTTTTTTATCATCACTAAAAGTAAAAAGATGTTGTCTTCATTCCTCCAAAAGGGAACCATTTACTATATCATCCTTAACGTAGGGTATTAACCAATGTACTACAAGGTAAACTAAACCTTTACAATTCTTTTCAACATGGCTATCATTTATTTCAATTCTCCTTACTTCGGCTACCAGTTTAAGAGATCAACCTTACAATGCTGAATTCTGAGCCAAGATGATTAGCAAGTCTTGGCTTCTTGAGCTTAAACTCTTCTCAAATTAGGCTTTCCAGCTGCAGGTCACAGCACCAAGCGAGCCAATGCGCCAGTCTTAGCTTATTTCAAAGCTAAATGCTTAACTCTGTATTCTTAGTAGAACGGGGCAGAGTATGCACACCAAGCGAACATTGCGTTCTCTGCTTTATTAGGTTTCCACAATCAGTTGGCATTCAGCTTTTTTGTTTCCGTGCTTTAATCATAAGCTTTTTGATGAAGATCTTCATCTTAAAAACTGGCTAAGTGTCTAATGTTTGCTTCAGGCTCTAGAGACATATATTGTACTTCTCCCACTGATATGTGCAAATATTTCACTCATTTTCCCAATTTACATTAATAAACATGTTTGGCAAAATAGTTCTCCATAGATTTACTCCTAAGATGTTAGCTTTTATGTAGAGATTAAGGTAACAAAAAGCAATATAAACTTTCTTTAATCGCCTTTCATTCTTCACATCTAAGCTCTAATTCAGACATTTCCTTCTTAATGCTTGAACTCTTGTTCAAACACTGACAGCTTTTCTGAGGGTTACAAAGATGCCTCAAACCAGCTAAAGAAAGTTTGAATGTCAGTTTATTCTGGACATTTGCTTTTAGTCATTACTAAAACCTTAACATAAAAATAAATGGGATTTTAGAGTAGCACTTAAATCACTAATGTAGCTTGTGCATGTAAAAATTCAATATTGGCTGAAGTGAGCTTAAATATATTAGAATCAGAATGTGATAATTACATTGCTACATGGTCTCGATTTTTGTACATTATCTGCAGATAAAATTAGTAGTTTGCACTGGTTTTGGTTTAATCAGTCTGACATTCCTATGGTAGAACTCTGTAAATGACTGAACTAAAAAAGCCACACAATAGTCCTGTTATGTGATTATTAGACTCAGTTGTGGGCAAAATTATAGCAATAATAATAATAATGATAGATTTTTGCCCTTATGTGGAACAAGATCCCCCCCCCAAGTTTTTGTTAAAAAGCTACTTGGAGCAAAACATTTAGAGATAAAAATAAAATAACTAACCTAACCTAGTTATCAATCAGGCTTCTGGAAAGAAACACATGATATGTTCAAAAGGAGTGATCCAAAAAAGATTAATATTGGGATTTCTATTATTTTTCTTTTCTTTTTTTTTAACAAAGCTGTTGGCGGGGTTAAGAAAAACCAACAAAAGTTGGAGAAGCACACTATTTATGGTTTCAGTGGAAAGCGGTTACTACTTGTATGTGTGAAGGGACTAGGGGAAAAAGGAAAACAGTTGATAGGAGAACTCTGTAATACCTATACAGGTATAACACCTACACACCTATAGGAGAGGGCTGTCTGGTCCTTCAAGAGAATGTTTCCACTGTGGTCAACTTACAGCTAGGCAGTGAGGGACCTAGCCTTATAAATACCTGAACTTTTACTTTTCATTAGCCATTAACCCACCGCTGGCATTTCCCATTGGCCAAACCTACTGGAAGCCAGAGGGCAAGAGAATTTAGCTGATGCAGTTCCTAAAGATCATCTTTTGGGCACAGAGCATGGTGGAAGAATAAAGAGCAGATCTGGAGGGCTAAGCAGGGAATATTCAGTACATCTAACAAACTAAAATATATAAAGTATCAGAACCATTTAGCTAAAAAATAAATTTCTAGGTAAAGGGAATATAAAATATCATAAGAATATAAAATATCATGTCAAGAACATAAAATATATAATAAGAAGTCATCCATCTCCACTAATAAGTGAAAGTGAATAATTCCCATTTCACTAAATAATAAAAAAGGGCTGTTTTTTTTCATTATATATCAATGTTTTGACTTTAAAATAGCTTATAGGAGAGGCTGTTGGCTTTTTTTAAAATAGAAAACTCTAATAACTAGAAAACTCTAATAACTGGCTGCAGCAGTCAAATGTTTACTATTATGTAAGAGAATAATATCATTATTTGTCCTGATAACTGATAGAAATAATCCAATTATTAGGTTATTAAGTATGAAATGTCTGATTTCCTTATGTACTAAGTTTGACAGTTGATATCTCTGACATTTCACTTTGACACGTCTTATTTTATTTTTATTGTGAAGGTACCTCCTCAGTCTTGCAAATGCACATTTTGGCTTGTGATTATCTTTCACATTTTTTTTAAGAGCAATTTTTGCGAAACCATGGATAAGTCAAAAATTTATGTTATTCTCAAATATGAGTTCTGTCATGGAACCAATTCAGCACAGATAGCTCGACATACCAATGAAGTGTTTGGGAAGGATGTGGCTAATGAAAGCACAGTATGTCAGTGGTTTGAGAAGTTCCATTCTGGTGATTTTAATCTTGAAAATGAGACACATGGGTGACCTGAACCCAAGGTGGATAATGATAAGCTGAAAGCCGTATTGGAAGAGAATCCATCTCAAACTACGTGTGAATTAGTTGCAAGGTTTGACATTACTATTCCAACAACATTGGACCATTTGAAACAAATGGGCACGGTAAAGAAGCTGGATAGATGGGTACCGAATGAATTGAATGAGCATCAGAAGAGAAATCATCTCAAAGCTTGCCTTTCTTTGCTGTCACAACATAAAGGTGAACCATTTCTACATCGTATTGTTACATGTGATGAAAAATAGGTTCTTTTTGACAATCACAAGCATTCAGCACAATGGTTGGATAAAGATGAAGTGCTGAAACACAGTCCAAAACTGAATATTCATCAAAGAAAGCTAATGGTGTCTGTTTGGTGGTCCAGCACTGGTATTATTCATTACGGCTTCATGAAACCTGGTCAATTGATCACAGTGGGTGTCTACTGCAACCAATTGGATGAAATGACGAGGATGCTTGTGATTAAGCAGTGGAGATTGGTCACTAGAGACAGGCCAATCCTCTTGCAAGACAACTCTCGACCACATGTCGCACAAGAAACGCTGTTTAAACTACAGAAGCTGGACTTGGAAACTCACTGTCATCCACTGTATTCACCAGACCTTGCACCAACTCACTACCACTTCTTCCAGGCTTCTTCCAGGCTTTCCTTGCAAGGAAAAATATTCAATTCTCAACAAGCTGTGGAAAATGCCTTTCACAATTTCATCACCACTTGCTCTCTAGGCTTCTTCACTGCTGGCATAAACAAGCTGCCATTAAGATGGCAAAACTGTGTCGATAGTTTAGGCACATACTTTGATTAATTGTACTGTTTCTTGTTTGAGATATAATAAACTATTGATTCAAAATCAGACATTTCATATTTAATGACGTATATGAGACCGGTATTACCCAGATAGCAAAACTTAAATTTTGTGGATGCATTAAAAAAAGCATACTAAGTTGATGAGACATAGAAATAAGGGGAACAAAGGTGGAAATATCATTCAGCTGGCAATATTCTAGTCAGTTCAGCCTTAACACTCACAGTATCAAACACCTAAGGCCTCATTTAAAAACTGTCTCTGCCAACTTCCTATTTCAGTCAGTGATGCTGCCAAGTTTTTAAGACTTTTAGACCATGAATCAATGCACCATCTCTTACTCCTTTTCTATTTTTTATGTCTGGGCCGTGTGAATGTGAATTATTTTTAAAAACATGTATTAAACAGACATTCCTACAGGAAATATGAACACACATACACACAGAACCACACATGAGTACACACATGTGCACATGTGGGCACACAGGTGCTTTGCAGAGGAAAATAAACACTATAACGTTCATGGAATCGAAATTCAATTTCAAATAGAATGAAAGATTCAGAATGAATATTGCAGAAAAAATTGTACGGTAATTGGAACCAATACAACCAAAAATTACAGAGTACAAAGCAGCAGTCTTTAGCATAGACAGGAAGTGGAAATACAGTTAAGTATGAAAATGAAATTAGATTTTACTCTCCATGCTAAATCTAGGGAGAGGGATACTTATTACTCAAAGAATAGCTGACTCTGCTTGCTGGTGATTAAAATAAGCTTCCTTGTGTTATCTCTCCACATAAATTGTTAGTGCCTCTCACATTTTGCCAGGGGTATTCTGATCAAGGAACTAAACCTCTGGTGATATATAATAAGTTTCTGCCGCAAAAAATAAGAAACCTAGCCATTCAACTTCAGATATATTGGTATTAGGATTCTGCTTTTATAGATTTTAATTCAGACAAAAAGATTCTATAGGCTTTTCTGGTGTGTGTGTGTGTGTGTGTGTGTGTGTGTGTGTTAGGAAAAGACCAAGGCATGCATTTAACCAAAAGAAATGTGAATATCATTGAATTCATTTTCTTGAAATGTGATTCTTTAAGTCATCATGTTTTTTTGAAGTCCCTCCTTAGGTTTGGAGAATCAAACAGGAAGCACGAGAATAGGGAGTCTTTCTGAGTTGTGCCTATACCCAAGCCTTTCAGTAGTACTTTGTGATCTCTTCAAGCAGGTCACAAGAAGAGGATGACAGACTCACACCTAAAAACATTCTGATAAAATCAGCATATGTTCCAGCCCAGTGATAACTCAGGAATATTGTCTAAACAATGCTTCTGTCTAATTTTGATAATCACTCCTTTTTTTGCTATAGGAATTTTTGTATTATATATTCTATATTTAATATTAATATTTCTAGATTTAATACAGATTTGTTAAGTCTCTTGGCTTCAGCCAATCCTCTAAACAATCTATAATAGAGACTGAAAGGACTAAAGACCAGAAGGTTCATTTTAAAGAATTATCAGCTAATATTATACTTGTCTACAAAGTCCTTTCTGAAATGTCAGGGGCACAATGGACTCAGTAATTGGAATATTTACATCCCACTTTGGTCAGGTACAAAATACATTTTGTCAAAATCAAAACACATTGGGTTAATTTATTGCATCTTCTTTCAAGATATACCTTCAAAATTTTTCCTATTTAGTTTTTCATGAGAGGAATCAAGAAAATGCTCTTTACTATCAGGAATATTCTTTTGCAAAGCCATCAAAGTGGTAGCAGTGAGAAAAACAGTAACAACAACAAACATGTTTAAGTGCCTATCATTTGTGAAACACAATGCTAAGTATTTTAAATGAAATTGCTCGTTAATTCTTATAGCATCTTCTTCTGACAAAAATTTGTACATACAGGGAAATTAAAGAAAAAAATCCATTCAGTTTTCTGCCCCAGTTTCCCCAGGACTGTAAATGGTGGCTGATATCTATACCCCAGCACTCTAACTGAGAGCCCTGCTGCGGTGTTACCTTAAACATAGCTCTATCAGGGCTGCTGCTTTTTCAACAAGATGGACCACCATACGCCTTTGAAAATCAGAAGTTATTAACAATCTCAGAACCTAAAATTACAGATAAATTATTTTTGTCTCAGTGTCACACGACAAGCACAAAAATTCTATGGACTTTGGAACTAGATACTAGTTGGAAGGGGAAAAATAAAGCTTACTGAATAATCTTGCACAGGAGCCTGAAAAAGTAAGAGAAAAACCAAATCAGTGTGCTTGAGTGTTAGGAAAATAAACTTATCAATAGACATTTCAGAGCCTCTGTAAAAAAAACTCAGGAAAGATGCATTAACTTATTCTTCTATATCAAAGAATAATAGAGAAAATATATTCCATAATTTAAAATTTTAGTATTCCTTTCCTATAATGCTAAAAGTAAATATCCCTCTGTATTTCTAGCAACATGTGTTTCATGTTTATTCCTTTTACAGTGATACTCTTTTATAAAAATAAATAAATATATTTTATTCAAATCTGGATAAATACAGTCAGAGTATTAGCATGCTATAAGTACTATAAAAATAAAGGTATCTTAAATTTATTTATAGAAGATTGATGGCCCTTCCTCTGTTTTTTATTAGTTAACCTATACATATATTTGGTCAATGTCAGAAAGTATTACATTTCTAGTGTTTTATTAAGATAGGTATGAAACACCCAAACAATTTAATAAATTTATCACATTATGTGCTAATTTGTAAAAATTGAGATCTTTATTTATTAATGTAAAGCAAAATCTAAAGAAAGTATATCTGCAATTTTTTTCTTTAGATTTTTCTAGGGACTGATTGCAATGTCACATATAGCTTAAAGGTACAAATTGAAAGGAGTTAACATAAGTTCTGTTATTCTCATGGTATACATAACTCTTATCACCAAATAACAAAACAAATGTGCTTAGAAACTAAAGGAGGAATATCAACAGAGAGGATATTATAGCTACCACCTTGTTGATCAATAGCGCAGGATAAAACAGTAGAAACTTACTTTTTATTTAGCTATTATCTCTGTGTGATTGTTGTAGGCCACATATCTCTTTCTAAAGATAGTGTTTAGCATCCATCAATAGTTTCCACCTCTGACTGATCTTCAAGTGAGTGAAGATATTTCCAAAGAATGCCTTAAAAACAGAACTTGGCAAAGTACTGTGTTTATAAAGTTGGTACGTTAGTAGTTCAGATAAATTAACTTACTTGGAAAAATGTATACATTACAGAAATTATATATTTGATAACAAAATATATTATTTTATAAAACATCTAAATTTGTGTGTTTCAAAATATGCAGCTAAATTTTTATTTTATCTTAATCAATAATAAGTTATTTTGTTTTTAAAATTATAGGTGACATGAATGAGGTATAAGTTAAGAAAATTGTTCTTACTCCATATTGCTTAATGGAAACACGGCATTATAGTATTAACACATGACTGAGTTATATATCTTTTTTAATGTTTATGAAACATCTACTTTACATTGCTTATATATATTAAGAAACTTGCATTCTGGTCCTGGTTCTTCAATTAACTTGCTGTTAAGATAAGTGAAATGATTGAACTAGGTGAATTACAAGATATTTCCAAATGGATATTATGTAAATTTAATAGGGATAGTTGTATATGACCATAATTTCATTTTAAGTCTATTAGCTTCATCATTGCTTGGACCCAGATCAGCAAATGAGCATTTATTGTTTCAAAAAATTTCTTTTTATAAGAAGGATTGACCTATAAGATAGCAAGATATTGAGTTCCCTACTGAGGTTCAGAGAAATGTATGCCAATTTTAGGCAATATGATTTGTGTTCTCTTCTCTAGATGAGGACCAACATAGGAGACCAAATAGGTCTACCATGAAGTCTAGTTAAATAAGAAGCTTTATATATTTTTATCATTTGAAATGGAAATAGCAATGTCCACATGGAGGACTACTGTGAACACTGGCCTTAAGATCAGGTGTGTGTGTTTAGACTTTTCAAAGATAAAGCCCCTGTATAATTATCTCCTAAAAGTTCAGAAGTCCTAGCCACATAGAGTAATGTGTGAACCCAATAGATTCTATCAATGATTTGGTATATGGATATTCCTATTCCAATGTATTTTAAGCTTTCTCATTGTTTTAACACAGTAGCTACAGATCACAGGTGCAAAAGAATTTAAAGTTTCTTGTGCCAAATGCCCTAATTAACATTTTCAATAATTTACCTTATAAATACGATTATATAATTTTATTAATGCTCCACCACTGTGATCATTATAATCTCAACCAGAATTCAATGGAATTTAATAGATTTTTCATAAGCATAACTTTTCTCATGTGTTATTCTCTATCTCTTTCCTTAACAAGCAAAGTACAGAAATTTCAAATTTCCTACTTCTGTCACTCACTTCATTTGGTCATCCCCTCTCTTTCCAAGTGGAAACCACAATGTTTGTTGGTTTTCCAAATAAGGCCTTTATGATATTGTAGTTGATGCTGTGATTTGCAGCTCAGAGCTTATTTCGGGACTGAAAGATGTATTTCCCCAGCTGCTGGAAGTGTTTCCAGCTGTTAGCCCTCGTTGGAAATTGCCCTCAGCTGAAGGCAATAATTTCACTCATCTTTTCCTGCAAATGCATCACAGGACTGGTGGATACAGGAGGACATAGTCCCAGTCACCTCACTACAAAGTGAGATGCTTCTGAGTTGTCCCAGAATCGGAACTTCATGAGAGAACAGAAGATGCTTTGTTGAGACTGAAATACAACCCAACATTTCTGCTTGCCAATTTATTCTTTATTTTTTCTCTTTTTTCTTCCTTAAATGTCGATCCTGCACATGAGTCGCCATTACAGAGTCTGCTTCCCAGAGACCCAACCTGTAAAGATACCTAAGTTATTTATCATCTTTGGCTATTTTTTACATTTTGTACATTAGTATTAGTGATGCATATTCCTATGAACAATGAAGAGAATGAATTTATTTTCTAGAAATCATTGGAAATAAAATACAATATGCTCTATCTGTAATAGATTTTAGAGTTTAAGAACTCAATAAAAGTATAATTAATACTCATTATTTAGCATTTGTCCTTTTAATAATCATTAGTTACCTTTACTTTTCACTAGTTTAAGTTGGATAATAACTCCTTTTGAGAGTAGATACAAATATGCCAATGGATGAATTATTTGTCTAGATTTTTTAAGTCAAAAATATGAAGAATTAAGTTAATAAACACCAGACTCCTGATTTAAAGTATTTTCCTTTATTCATTTAAAGATAGTTTTAAAGTATTTGATCTCATATTTACATAGGTATTTTCTATCCTTTTCACTCTGTATTATAATCAGTTGTTCACATTTCCTCAACTTTTATTGTCAAATTATCCTGTTATCTTGTCACATGTGAAAAACAAATATGAAGATATTAGGCAAATGTAATAAATTGTAAGCTTGTTTTAGCAGAATCAGGTATTTAGTTTAAATTCCCTCTACGTATCTTTAGTTCCCGGGGTAGGAAATGGATTTTAATGCAAAGTTTGCATACTATTCAAAGAATCTGTTGAAATTCAGGATAATAAAGACAATTAAAATGGGAACTAAGATAGGAAACGTAATTGTCTAATAAATTTGCTTCCTGATTCTGAGTATATATGCCATTATATATGTTAAGTTTTGCACATGAAGTCCAATAATTTCTTGCATAATTGATTAAACTGAAGGCCCCACATTAATCACAAGCTGTATGTTTATCTTTCATTTGTTTCTCTTAATTTATAAAGAAAAATTAAATTAAGTATTTATCATCTACAGTGTTGTGGAACAAGGTAACATGCATATCTGGCCTAATTTATTTAGAGATTAGCACATGAAATGTTTTAATATATTCACATATGAAATGTCCAATAAACAGATGGACACTTTCTGTTCAATTCAATAGAAAAAGAGTAAACCATAAATCTTCAAACAGAAAATTAGTCAGGATTAACTCATATGGATTATTTTAAGAAAACTGTCATTTAACATTAATGATTTCATTTGATGAATTCCAACAGAGTATGGTCCCTAAACACTAACGTGCTTTTTTGCAGTGTCATCTGCACTTGCTGCCAGAGTAAGGCAGTGAGTGCTAGTACTAGAACTGGATAGGGAGAACAGTGCCTCAGGTAGTTACTTAAAGAAATTGGTGCACATCTGCATGCAGAAGAAGACAATCAAAAGTGCATCCTTCTCAGCAGCATATCTGCCTCTCTACCATAATCAAAATAGCAGTTGACAGTGAATATAATTGTAGAGTTATCAGATTTAGCAAATGAAATACACAATGCCCAGTTCAATTTGAATTTAAGATGAATAATGGATAATTTTTTAGTGTAAGCATGTAACAAATATTGCATCCTGTATTTTATCAGGCAACTCTATATAATTACCTTCCAAAGATAGATACAGGAATATCGAGCAAGGTCCAGTAAGGAAATCAGAAAGCACTTTATGTATTTCAAACAGGGAATCTAATACAGAGAATTGGTTGGATAGGTGTTGGAAGGTCTAATAGAACAAAAGGGAAATAGTGAGGTAATAAACATTACTAACTGCACAAAAGAGCTACAATCTGTAGGGTGGAGGAACGAAAGGGAGAAGCTTATTTTCCCAGAGGCCACAGTGAAGAAGAGAGACTGTTGTGGCTGTGCTGAGACATTGACAAGGGCCCCATCATTGGTACTACAATGCAGAGGAAAAACTACCCAAATCAGAGCAGGAACCACAGACAAAGTGCCAGGTGGGGATAACAAGTCTACCAGGTAGTGCCACGGGCTGCTTCTCAGGCTGTTAATTGCCAAGAAAATGGCTTTTCTCAGATTAGAAGTCAGCTGCTACTGGATTAATGCTGCTATTATCCCTCTTCTTCTAATTGTTAGTAGATCCCAGCCAGAGGCCACCTGGCATGGAACTTTAAGAAATAGAGTTTCTCAACCCTCTAAAATATATACAAAGGTTGAAAGCAAATCCTTAAGCAAAAGAATATGTTTTAAAAAAATCTGGATGAAAGAATAAGATTCAGAATGAATATTAGAAAAGAACAATAAGTGAGTTGCAAAATTAACAAACTAAAGAATTGACAGCCGAGGTGATAATAATGTATATGAAAAAGATTTTATGTAAGTACAAATAATTTCATCATGCTGGTGTGGATAATATTTCTGTTGTAAAAAAGAAACAATTAGATTTTCTATAAACTAAAAGTAAGATTACCAAGGCAAAATTAAAATTATTTCAACTTTTTTTTGTATAATTTATGGGGTACACGTGCAATTTTGTGACATGCATAAATGGCATAGTGGTGAAGTCAGGGCATTTAGGGTATCCATAACTCAAATAATGTACATTATACCCATTAAATAATTTCTCATCATTCACCTCTATTCCACCCCCTCACCCTTCTGAATCTCCATCGTCTATCATTCCCCACTCTGTATCCATGTGTACAAATTTTTCAGCTCCCACTTATAAATGAGAACATGCAATAGTTATCTTTATTTGTCTGACTTTGTTCACGTAAAATTATGGCCAAATAGGCAGAGGAGAAAATGGCCAATGCTGGAGATCAAATTAATCAAACAGAGGAAGGACCCAGAAAATGTTCTGACTGTGGTACAAACACATAAAGAAATGGAAAGAATAAGAGAAAGTGATGAGATATGGAGAATAGATCCAGAAATTCTAAAATCAGTCAAATGTAGTTACAGAAGTAAAGAAAACAGAAACAAAAGTGGATAACATAATAAAAATACTTTTTTTTTTTTGAGATGGAGTCTCACTCTGTCACCCTGGGTAGAGTTCAGTGTCATCATCATAGCTCACTGCAACCTCAAACTCCTAGACCCAAGGGGTCCTCCTGCCTCAGCCTCCTGAGTAGCTGGGACTACAGGCACATGCCATAATGCTGGCTAATTTTCCTTTTTTTTAGTAGAGATGGGGTCTCACTCTTGCTCAGGCTGGTCTTGAACTCCTGAGCTCAAGCAATCCCCCTACCTCGTCCTCCCGGGGTGCTGGGATTATAGGTGTGAGCCACTGCACCTGGTCAAGTTTTATAGTTTTTCATGATGGGGAAGAAAAAAGTCATATATACATTATTCTCTCATGGCAGAGATTAGAATTCTACAAGGAGAAAATGATTAATCTAAAATTATCATGTGAGAACATTCTCTCAGAAAATTACAGATCAAACAGATATGTAGGGTTCACAAAATTTGACCATTCATTATGCCACAAGGAATAACTCAAATCATTAAAAATAAAAACATATGGACCTTATTATCTGAATACATTGTGTTGAGTTTGGAACTGAATATAAAAAGGTATGCCATTTGGTGGACCATTGAAGAATTCAGAATAATTTAAAAGAATTTAATTATTTAAAGTATTTCCTCTTACCACAATAAAAATGAAATTAGAAATCAATAATGGAAAAGTATCTAGAAAATCCTCAGATGTTAAGAAATTAAAAAACACTTTTAAATAACACATGGCTCAATGAAAGGATAGAAAGATAATTTATAAAGTATTCTGAATTGAATAAAAATGAAAATTCAACATTTTATAATTTGAGAAATGCAGCTAAAGTAGAACATAAATGAAAACTTATAACACTTAATTGTTCTATTCAAAAGTGTTCTTAACTTACACCTTAACAAACAACAGAAAGAGCAAATGGAACACAAAATAAGTAGTAAAAATATATAACAATGACCACAGCAGTAATCAATAAAGTGGAAAACAGAAAAATAATAGAGGTAAACCAAACATTGCTCTTTGGTCAAACAATTGATAAAACTGTATCAAAACTTATCAACCTAAAAGAGAAAACAACCAATATCAAAAGTGGGAGAGATTACACTATTGGTTTCTTCAGAAATTAAAATAACAATAAATTATTTTTTTTATATATAGCAATAAATTTGACAACTGAGATAACATGAACATAAGAAAGACAAACTACCAGAGTTTACTCAAGAAGAAATAGATAACCTGATCAAGTTTTTGCTTATTTGAAAAATCAAATTGGTACTAACTGATCAAAACTTATGTGCACATGGAAAAAATATTCATCTGGGGTTGGGCAGGTGGGAGGGGGGTGGAAGGGATGGGTAAACTCACACCTAATGGGTGTGAGTGTGGGACACACTGTCTGGGGCATGGGCATCCTTGTGGCTCTGACTTGAGCAATGCATAGGCAATATATGTAACCAAAGTATTTGTACTCCCATAATATTCTGAAATTTAAAAATTAAAAAATTTGAATTTGTAGTTAAAGAACCTTCCCACAAGGAAATCTCCAGGCAAAAATTGCTTCTGTGGTGAGTTCTGCCAAACATTTAAGAGAAAAAAAAAATTCATTCTACACAAAGTTTTACAGGAAATCAAAGAAAAGGAAAAACCTTCAACTAATTCAATGAGACTAGCTTTACTTTTATACCAAAACCAGAAAAACATATTATGAAAAAAAGAAAACTATATCACACATAAGCCTAGATGCAAAAATTCTAAACAGATTTTAACAAATCTCATACAACAATATATAAAGAGACTACAAGTTATAACCTAGTGGGGTTTATCCAAAGACTGAAAGTTTGGTTTAACATCTGAAAAGCAATCAAAATAATTCACAATAGTAGAGGACTTGAAAGAAAAACTACATGATGATTTCAAGAGAGACAGAAAAAGCATCTGAAAAATCCAACATTCACTTTTTAATAACAACTCTCAGTAACCTAGAAACATAGAAACCTCCCTCGACTTGGTAAGTGTTATTTATGAAAAGCCAATAGCTAACATGATACTTAATGGTGAAAGACTGAATGCTATCCCCTCTACAATGAGGAAAAGACTAGGGTTTCTGCTTTCATCACCTCTTACCAACATTGTACTGAAAGTTCCAATTAGTGTAAAAAGGCAAGTATAAGATATAAAACACATACAGATTGGAAAGGAAGTGAAATTGTATTTGTTTAGAAATGATATGATCACCTATGTAGAAAATTCTGTTAAATCTACAAAGGCTTTTAGAACTAATCAGTGGTGTTAGCGATATTGCAAGATACAGATCAATGTAAGGGATCAATATTAAAAAATTCAATATATTTTTGAATATTAGCAATGAACACTTGTAAATAGAAATTTTAAAAAATGCCACTTATAATAGCATCACAAATATAAAACACTTAAGAATGGATTTGATAAAAAATATGCTAGACCTGTCCACCAAAAACTATAAAACTGTTAAATATTGCTTAAATATTTTTCAAAGAAGACCAAAATTGCTGGAACAATGAATGCACTGTGATGTAGTAGAAATATCAATATTGTTAAGATATAATTTCTCCCTAAATTGATTTATAGATTCAATGCAATCCTAAACAAAAACTTAACAGGTTTTTTTTTTAATGTGACTTGCTGATTCAAAAATTCATATGGAAATGGAAAGCACATAGAATGGCCAAAGAAGATTTAAAAAGAAACAAATTTGGAGGGCCTATGCTACCTAATTTTAAGAATTATTGTAGAGCATCAATAATCAAGACAGTATGTTTTGGTGTAAAGATAGACAAATAGATCAATGGCAGAGAATAGAGTCCAGAAAAACACTAATGCATATATGGACAGTTGGATTTTGATAAATTTTCAAAAGCAATTCAGTGGAGAAAGGACAATATTTTCTGGAACAATGGATATCCATGTGCAATACAGACATACATTCACACATACACACAAAACTTTGAACCATACCTCACACTATATACCAAAAATATCTTAGAATGGACAGTAGGCCTAAACTATAGTTTGGGTAAGACCCAAAACTATAAAACTTCTAAAAGAAAACTTAGAGCAACATCTCTGGGACCTTGGGTTAGGCAAAGATTTCTTACATACAACACCAAAATACAATCCATAAATTAAAAGAAATAGGCAAAGTATTTGAGGACGCATTACCGTAGAAGAGCTAGGGATAACAAATACGCACAGCACCATTTGTCACTAGGAAAATGTTAACTAAAACCACAAATATGCTACTACATACCTATTAGAATGGCTAAATTTTAAAAGACTGTCATACCAATTGTTGGCAAGCATGTGAAAGAACTGGGAATCTCTTAAAGTGCTGGTGGAAATTTAAATTGGTAAATCACTTTGGAAATATTTTTGCATTTTCTTAAAAATTTAAACATATAACTACCATATGACCCAATTATTCTGTCTTAGATATTTGTTGAAGTGAAATGAAAGCATATATATGTAAGAAAGACCTGTGTACATAAATGTTTATAGATGCTTAGGTAGTAATAGCCAAAAAATCCAAAATACAACAAAAACTAGAAAAATCTATATGTCCATACTTAGAATATGTGTATATATTCTGCATCACAGCTAAATCCCAAAATAAGTATTCCATGTGAAGAAAGAAACACAAAATGAGTACTTTATATGATTTTATTTGTAAAGAAGTCTAGGAAATGCAAACTAACCTAAACTGGCAGAAAGTATATCAGTAGTTGCCTGGGAATGGTTGGGGGTAATGCACGTGGGAAGATTAAAAATAAGCCTAAGGGAATATTTGAGGGTGATTGACATGTTCATTATCTTCATTGTAGTGATTGTTTCATAGGTTTACACATGTCAAAATTTATCAAATCATACACTTTTAATATATAGGGTACATTTCATGTCAGTGATACCTTAATCAAGTTGTTACTCATGTATAGCATCTGCAATCTAGCTGCCAAGAATTTTTGATGATTAAGTTATGGAAGAGAGGTTGAATTCTTCTAGATACAATAAGTTACATAGAACTATGGACCACTTCTCAATTTTGTAAAACAAAAAAACAAAATAAGCAGAAAGCTATCTGAGTTCATGATAAGGGGTTACTTTTGCCACTACCTTTTAATACGGACTATCTATCTCCAATATATTAGTTTATGGATATATGATCAAGAAATAGCATTTGGGCATGTTGTGATACCAGGCAATTGTTTCTCAATATATATGGAATAATTGGGACATTTTATATATACATATATACACAAAAACTTTCATTTTATATATATTTCATATATATTTCATGATATATATTTAATAATGCATATATGTTACATTGTATGTTTTATTTTCATTTGTTTACTCAAAAGCAAAGGCACTGGGCAAAGCGTATGCCTTATTTATGGTGAAGCATGTGGCCACTAAGTCATCAACATTCTAGATGCGATCTTTTTCTTATCTAATTCAAATTGTGGTCCTTATTTGTGTCAATGAATACTTACTAGTTCTCAAGTAGATGTGAGAACTCAATACCATGAGCATTGGAAATGATTAGATGAGAGAATCCTACGAAGAATCCTATATATTGAAGGTAAAATCTTATCAGCTGTCACATGAACTCCACTTGAGTACAGAAATGTAATTGTTTAGAAAAATATCTTCATGTATGCATGATGAGTCCTTAAGATCTTGAGGTAAAATGTAAAATATGGTTAAGTTTCTTTGTATAAGAATTAATGGTATCATGGGGTAAAGAGAATTGCACAAAGCTTTAAAGAGAGAGCCTTCAGCATGGTAGATGGATGAACTCTGAGAAGAAAATTGACTGGTTGCCTACTCTTCAGTTTTAAGTTCTTTGTGCACATGTCTGTAACAATCACATTTATATAACATCAACTGTATAGATGATTCAGAAAATGAACCTATTAGGCATAAACCAGAACATGAATCCAGTATGACTAGGAAAAACATATGATGTTTTCTAACATCTCTCCCTGCTTTCTGCCCTCATCCCCAGGAATCTAGAGATATTAGGTGTGCTAATGTGGTCCCTACTGTATTTGGTGGATATTTAGAACTATTGCATTTAAATCTCAAAGACGATAACACCATGTAACACCTAAGTCATACAAGTATACAGTAGATGTGTGGGTAAAACATTCTTAAAACATGTATTGCATAATTATTTCATTATTTAGGGTATGATAGTATTCTGGGAAATGAGGATATAAAGATAACTAAGACAGAGCCCCTTATCTCAAAAAGTTTATAAACTCCAGTGGGAAAAACTAGAAAAAAATGATTTTAAAGTGGAAACCCTGAATAACAGTTGGTAGTAGTGTTCATGGGCTAATCTGGAAGATTTTAAGAGGAGGGAACAGGAAATTACATCAGTCTGAAGTGTAAATTCTGGTTTGGCCAGGGAAAGGTAGCCTATGTGACTAATACTATTGAAAACATTATTTTCTGTTTTTGTTATATTCTATCTTGTAGCTTTGTATACTGTCAGTTTTCATTCCTTTAATTCTGAACATGATGCAGTTTATCATTAATTTAATTTTAAAAATAACTTACCCAAGGAACGGAGAGAACAACTTACTCATTAAGGTCCTATTGCAACTGTGCCATGGAATTCTAACTAGTTCTCATGTTCTCAGACATACAGTTGTGTCTCCTAGGGTGGGTATTATTTTTAGAAACAAAGAAAGAAACTAAACTACAGGACACCAGTTTTCCTAAAGAGCATTTTTTATATTTCTAACTGTAATAAATATATACTCTTGTTTTTCAAGAAAAATATTTTTTTATTTTTTATTTTAAATTCTTACAGGTACATAATAGCTGTATATATTTGTGGTGTACATGTGATGTTTTGATATAGGCATACAATGTGCAATAATCAAATCAGAGTAACTGGGGTATCTATCACCTCAAGCATTTATCATTTCTTTGTGGTAGGATTTTTTTAAACAAAGATTTAAGAGTAAAATTCATTCCTAAAACATATGCATACATATATTCACACACATAAATATATAAGCTTCCACTTTTCACAAATATAGCTATAGAAATATAGCTAAAAATTACATCATAAACTTTACAAGACTGCCATTTATTTCCAAAGTCTTATTTACAATGGAGTGTCCATTTTGTTTACTCTTTGCAGACTTTTTGGCATGTTTATGAAAGGACATATACCATTGCTGTTCACATTACAACATGTGTAGCTGATGACCCAGAACAATGGAATCCCAAATAAAACATGACACAGGTATTTCCTTTAGGATAAATAAGTAATATAACAGGTATAATTTAATAAGCATAAGTAAAACATTATAATTATTAAATATCTATTTAGTGATGACTACTATGGCCATCTTTCTTACAGGTATATATACATGTGTGTATGCGTTTATACATGTATATGGGTATATATATAGTCTATATTTTGTGTGTGTATATGTATACACATACATCCAAATGTAGACATGTGTGTGCATATTATGTATAAATGTATATACATGAAGATGTAAGCATATATGTACATTATATTAAAATGTATACACACATATATATATTATGGAGGGAAGACAAGTTTGTATTTTGATCACACAAGGTTTAACAGCTAGAAACATGTATTTCCATATATACATACACATGATTTAACAGGGAGAAAAATATATCCTTTGTCTGTTAAACCATCTGTTATTAGAATAGAAACTTGCCTTACTTCCTTGATGAGTTATTGATGTTTCATGACACACAAGTTATTAAAATGCATAGGGTACCAATAACAATATTTTACTGCTTATTTTCATCTTTAAAAAACTTTTTTAATTTAAAAATTACATTTTTTTCTTTCTTAAATTGCCAAAGCAAATCATAAATATAATCCTACTATTTATTGCTTGAAAGAACACCAGTTTCCACCAGCCATTATACAGTCCTTCAAATTTCTTATTTTTGATAAAGATACTATATATGTTTAAAAATCATATATATTAGAAAAGAAATGTTTAAAAATTCATTCTTCTCTGCAGTTTTATTTTCTTTCCCAGCATCCCCATTTGCAAAGGAATTTTATAAATTTATCCAAGCCTGAGCCTTCCCTGACATTCAATTTCCTATTCTTTCAGAAGATGAGTGCTGATCCCAGCCTTCATCTGGTTGCACAACTTACGGTTGAAAATTTCCCCCAGAATAATTTTGTGGTGGCCATGAAAGTGCACCTCACAAACATGGAAGGGCAGGGAGGGTATTTGACAAAGGCCCCAGATGCAGTACTAAAAAATTCACTGGGAATTTTTGCACTGCAGCTATGCTTCCCATGGAATGCTCTGGGCAATGAATAAGCACAGTTAGAAAACTAAGGCAAGCCAATTCCTGAGTGAACTGATTCCTCTGAGGGTCGACTTTGGCTCGAGGGTCTAAGACAGCCTTGGCAAACCTTCCTTAGACTGCATAAATGCACAGCAGTCTGGGATGTTTTCATACAACCTTTCCCTCATTCTTCACTCAGGGTCAGACGTGCTGCAGGATCTGATGACTCTCCCAGCCATCATGTATGGCTCCTACATGGGCTCCTGTGTGACTAAAAAAAAAGAAGTATCAGAATATAGATAGACATAGATACAGATATAGATAGATACCTATAGATATATATAACACTACACAAATACTATATGTACTACTTGTGATACAACTTGTACTGGTGCAACGTATGTGTATAGACGTGTGTGTGTATGTGTGTGCAAACAGTCAGAGAAAATAGGTGAAGAGTTGGAGGTTTGGTTCATAGTTGGGGCATGGATAGTCTCTGAAACAAAGTGCCAGCTCAATTTCAAAGGTTTCATGGTAGGAAACCTGGAAAAATATCTTGGTGAGGGGAAGTGCTACGTGTGACAAATGCAATAATGCAAGAATTTAAAAAATATGAAGAGACCAATGCCTACAACAGAGTTGGCTAGTCATTGCTGTTATATTGCTGTGCTGTAGAAGGACACTGAGAGAACTGTGGGATGGTAACAAGCAGTTAATAGTTAACTGTGAGAGCCAGAGGGCTTCATGGTACCTATAACGATGCCTTTATCTCCTTCAGTGCATGGCTGGAGTCCCAATTGTTAGATCCACAAAGTTTCAGAGACATTTGAATGTTTATCCAAGGTCAAGTTACTTAAAGTAAGATCCTTATAGGGAAAAACTGGGATCATGAAACATGGAACAGGTAATTTACGAGGTTGTCCCTGAAGATACTGACTGTGGTGGAAGATGTGTCATAAACCACTCCTACAAAGGCAACAAATGCCACCCTCAGCAGCTGCCCCCAAAGGATCTCCTGGCTACCAGGCTGCAAACTAAGGTAAAATTCTAGTATAACCTCTCAGGTAATTTGCCTGGCCTGAAAGAGGAGAGAAAAGATCATATTCCTAAAGAATTGCAAGAACTAACTGGCATAGACCAGTGTGAGTAAGGACAGTGCTCATGGATTAGATTTAAATGATGTTTGATCAAGAGAGCCAAAATTGATGATAGGATAAGCAATAATTAATTGACAGGGGGCCACTTTCTCAAGACGTGGGATTTAAACTCCTGGCAAGGACCTTAAGTGGCTCTTAGAAGTTTAGAAATGGTTAAGTTGCCCTACAAATGGTAGAGGAAAAAATAAAAGCTGAGAGAAGTGGGCATGATGGGATTATATATTATGAAAGGCCAGTGGATTATATTCCATGAGGTGATTATATTGCAAGTGTACATCTTGTCAGCAACAGAGAGCAGTACTGTGCCCCCAATAGGGCATTATTTCTCTATGTGACTAAGGTACTTTTTGGCAAGTTGTTGGTTTCCATCTATCCTGGAAGTGCCAGGTGTCCATTCTGATAGGATTAGATACCTATTCTGGGCATAAGTTTTCTTTTCCTGCCTGCAAAGCCTTGGCCAGCACTAATATCTAGAGACTTACAGAATGTTTCGCTCACAGGTATGGAATCACAAAGAGCACAACATCTGACTAAAGGGCACACTGTATGACACAGAAAGTGTGGAAGTGGGCCCACGACCATGGGAGTCATTGGTTGTATCATATACTGCACCATGCTTATAGGTCCCTAGAGTGTTCTAAAAGTGAAGCTGAAACTACAACATCTTAAAGGATTGGGTGACATCGTTCAGGACAAAGTGTATTTATTACATTGGAGAACTCTTCCTTTTTTTTTTTTTTTTGTTCTCTAGTCCCATTAGGAAGAATAATACATGGTTCCAGGTAGAAGCTATTATCAGACCCAATGACCCACTTGGGTATTTTGGGGCTTCTTTCATCTCAGCTTTAGGCTTTGTACGGTTGGAGGTCTTGGTCGCACAACTGGTACATGCTTGCCAGGGAATACAGCAAGGCTCTCATGACTTACAATTTACAGCTGCTACTAGGGCACTTTGCACAGGAACAGGCACACAAGAACAATCACCCTTTTGGCAAAAGGAACTAATCCTGAACAGCAAGAGTAGGTATATTTTTTAGGGCTGTTTTTACACAAGGGGTACAGGGAAGAACATGTGTTAGACACAGACAATCTACTTGGGCATCTTCTGCTAATCCTTTGACTCACTATAACTGTGAATGCACTTGTGCAGAACTGAGAAGGGTACAATTACCAAAGACATGAACACCTCAGTAATAAAGGTAAAACCAGGTAAACCACCAAGACCTGCTCAGGTGATCACTAAGATTGAGGGGAATTTAGAGTGGATAGTAGAGGAGGAAGAAAATCAGTACCAGTTGTAGCCCTGAGATCAACTGCAGAAATGGGAAATGTACTAATAAGCTCCCTCTTCTGAGTTTTCCCTCAGGAATATAGATCCAAAAGAACCATGCAAAAGCTGAACCCTGAACCTTTGTAGAGAAGCAGACCTCTAACAAAGCTTCTGAGCTTTGAAAACCATTGCCACATTTGCATCAAACCCAGCCTTCCAAAGGGCTACTCCAAGTCAATGTCCAGCACAGTGGGATATTCGTATTAAGGTAGACCCACTCTTGGAAGACACAGGATTTCTCTGTTGACTGAGTATGTCTCGCTGGAGAGGCTAGTTAACTCTCCTTTAGAATGCAATGCTGTCTAGTACACTTCTACCAAACTTCCTCCCTTCTGTCTTTTTCTCTGGGTCAGAATTGCATTGTTGTTCAACAGTACTCCCAACCTTCCCGTTTTCTCTCACAGCAATTTGCTTAATAGAATTCTTGCACACTGAATCCCTTTTTGGTGTTTGTTTCTTGGAAGCTCTAGATTAACACAAATTGTAAATTATAACTCCAAATATGACTTTGGTCTCATTCACAAGAATCAGTTTTACCAAAAATTTACTTATTTCCAATGTTATTAGCTTATCAGAGTAAATACTTTCAGACTTTTTGTTAGAGTAAAAAAATTTTAATTGAGGCTACTGAGATCCAGTGTTTAAGTGATTTCACTGAAATCACACAGTTAAGAATTTGCTCATCTTCTGAATCCTATTGATTTTCTGTTAATTGCTTCAAATCTTACAAAACAAATTTTCAAACATTTGTCATTCTTTTATCAGGCACCAACAAAGAGTAGGGACAAAGAAAACTTTTGAGGTCTCACTAAAGATAATAAGTCACTGGAACCCTGAACATACTTGGAAATTTCTCAGAAACATTTTCCTTATTAAGTTATACATATGTATAACTTTTTCAAAAATGCTTATTTTCCAGGATATTACTATCTGTCAAATCACAATGAAGTATTTTAGTGACGTCAGGGCTGTAGGTCTATGGATTTACCCTTAATTTCTGAACTTGCTCCATAGTCCCAAAGCCACTGGCCTAGGGTAAGGTATTAACATTGATGATACCATGTTTTATGAGAACTCTCAAAGGATGGCTGTGGCATTTCTTTGCCTCCAAACTTCAGCAGAAGGAAAGAATAAAGGAGATGTCTGAGCTGCAGGAAAAGTGGCTATACATTCCAGTTTGTCTGAGAGAGTCCTGATTTATTTCTATTTGTCTGATATAGTTACTAAGAGCACCCATTTTATCTCAAAAGTGACCTAGTTTTATGATAAAGTACATGATCATCAAAGTATTAGAGTAATATAATCTGCACACTGGATGTCTCAGTCATATTGCTGCCAAAAAAAAAAAAATACCCATAGCTGAAACGTCTTATCCAAAAGCTTTTGCTTAGCAGAATCACACCAAAAATAATATGTACCTTCTGCAAAGATAGCCGTTCTTTGTATCAGCGAGTGTATCTGTTCTATATACAGGTCACTGGTCAGTGATGCTGAAAAAAGGGCTCTGTTCATTAAGCATCTAAGCAATGAACTAAGCCAATCAATTTGGACAAGAGATTATAAATGGAATTAGTAAGAAGAAAATAGAAGCAAGAAAAGGCATATGAAGATACTTTACAGGTTTTGAGATAGTGGCATAAACTAAGAGCTGTCTCAGATTCTGAATGGCTTTCTGTTCCCAGTCCATGTGAATACCTTTAGTAAAATCTCCTTTCCTTAGTATTGTTTGAGTGAATTTGCATTTGCTGGACCCATAAATTCTTACCAGCACAGCAAACCACAATTAGATTTCCTCCCTTCTCTCTGTCTTCCCACTGTCCTTAAACATCTCATGTTCCTCCATTGTTTTTCCTTAGGTGATTTATTTTCCAGGAGACCCCTCACTTTTAATGCAAATGAACACTTCTATGGACCCAAGAGGACACCTCCACCTCCAGTTTTAGACTTGTCTTAGGTTTACCACAAGACCACTGCCATATTTAGGCAGAAGGATTATATTGCTCATATCCATTTTTTCTTTTTTAATTTCAGAATATTATGGGAGTACAAACGCTTTGGTTACACAAGTTGTCTTTGCACCACCCTAGTCAGAGCTACAAGCATGCCCATCCCCAAGACTGCATCCACCGCACCCCTTAGGTGTGAATTTATCCATCCCCTCCCCCCGACCTGCCCAACACTCAATGAATGTTACTTCCCATATGTGCACGTAAGTGTTGGCCAATTAGTACCAATTTAATGGTGAGTACATGTGGTGTTTGTTTTTCTATTCTTGTAATAATTCACTTAGAAGAATGGGCTCCAGATCCATCCAGGATAACATAAAAGGGAGTTTGCCTATTTTTTTTTAATGGCTGAGTAGTACTCCATGGTATACATAAACCACATTTTGTTAATCCATTCATATATTTATGGGCACTTGGGTTGTTTCCACATCTTTGCAATTGTGAATTGTGCTGCTATAAACATTCAAGCGCAGATGTCTTTTTCATAGAACGTCATTTTTTCCTTTGGGTAAATACCCAGTAGTGGGATTGCTGGATCAGAACACTTAACAAAATAGGCATAGATGGAACTTACCTAAAAACGATAAAAGCCATATATGACAAACGCACAGCCAACGTCATACTGAATGGGGAAGAATTAAAAGCATCCCCTCTTGGGACCAAAACCAGACAAGGTTGCCCTCTATCACCACTTCTATTCAACACAGTGCTGGAAGTCCTAGCCAGAGCAATCAGACAAGAGAAGGAAATCAAGGACATCCAAATGGGGGCAGAAGAGGTCAAACTATTTCTCTTTGCTAACAACATGATCTTATATCTAGAAAACCCCAAAGATTCTGCCAAGAGACTACTGGAGTTGATAAATAAATTCAACAAAGTCTCAGCTTACAAAATCAATGTACACAAATCAGTAGCATTCATATATGCCAACAACAGCCAAGCTGAGAACCAAATCAAAGACTCAATACCTTTCACAATAGCAACAAAGAAAATATATTGCTCATACCTGATTTCACAAGTTTTCAGGCAACTTGGGACAATCTTTCATACACTATACTGTAAATTCTAAAGCATGGAGTCTATATATTTTCCCCATGCCTAACAATACGAACTATAATCTTGAAAAATCCCCCAGTCATTTGGAAAGGAGAGAATCATATATATTCAATACCAATATAGAAAAAACAACACAGCATTTAATGCAATCAAGACCTAGGTTTGAGTTCTAGCTCTCCCACTTGCCACTGTGCATGACCTTTAGAAGTTTTGTGCATACCTCTCTTTGTCTTGTATTCCTCATCTATAAAATGGTCATTACAATAGTACCGGCCTCTGTGGTGGGCTAGGTGTGAGAATTAAATGAGATTACATATAGTGCTTACATATCAAAAATGTGCACTATTCCTTTCTTTCCTGCAAAATGAAGACGACATGATTAAAACTCAGAACACAACACTTGAGGAATAATTTGAAATATTTTTCAGCAGGAGCACTTAAAATTTTGGATTGAAATCAGTCTGAACTGTATTTTTCATTTACCTGAATCCTTAAACACAGAATACAAACTATAATTTAAATTATTTTTGGTGGCTCACTTACCAATACAAGTAGACAATGTATTATACCAGTTTGGATTCAATGATAACACAATGCCTAGTTTTTAGCCCTGTTGGCAGTAGGTAAGAGTCTCTTTAAAGACTGCCAAAGAGAACATCTGACTATCTTCATCATTTTAAATTAATTATTAACTTCCCTGAGACTGTCATTTTCTCTCTTCAAGCATTAATATTTTTTAGCAGCAACCACCCAAATCCCAGTCTTTATAATTACCATTTCTTCACTATCTTTCACTATCTTTAGGTGGCCAGAGACATTGCACAAGCCAGGACATCTCCTTCTACCCGGTTACCATCCTTTTTCACTGCAGTGAAAGTCTTAGTAATCACACTGCCAAAATCTATCAATACTTCATCTACCAGCAGTAATGGGACTTTTGTTATATGCTGACCAGTAAGTGATCCAACTCTAGAATCCCATTTATAACATCTGCTTCCTAGAACCACTCCTAGTAGCAAGATTTTTAGGTCAGATTCTGTAGAAGCAGAGCCAGAGACAGGAATTTGGGCACACCACGCATTGCTGTTTAACAAAACTTATAAGGTACTGGAGGAAGCAGGACAGAAAAGAAGAATGAACTGAGTAAAGAGGTAGCCTCAGGTAAGTCTATTGGCCGAAGCTATGGGGTGAGCACAAATCTCTATCAGAGTTGTACTCCCTGGACGCATACGGTCGGCCTTCTGTTTTCACATATCTGACACTGGCTTGTTGGCTGCTCCCAGGACAAGGGGATGGATCTGGTGTGGCTAGCCTCCTAGATAAGAGGGCTGCCATCAACAGAGACATTCTCTAGAGGAAAGGGGCAGCTGTAGGCATTTCTGAACTGGCCAGTAAAGGGGAATCGAAATGGGGCACAGGCAGCATCTTCTATCCTCAATATTCAGATGAGTAAGCTCAGATATAGGGAAGGGAGAGCTTAAATAACCTGCCCCAAACCTCACTTTTTGGCTCACGTTTGAAGTCAGCTTTCTCTCTTCCACGTGCATGGTCAAAACAAGCCTGGTAACCTGACACGGGGAAACAAGGAGTCTTCTATGGATTGAGGAGAAAAGGAAAGAGTGGAAAAAATGAGCACCGAATCAGGGAACCAGCGAGACTAGACTTTATTCTAAAAAGAGGAATGACATTGAGAAAAATCAAGGAAGTAAAGAGCTAGACTCATGCATAAAATAATTTTCCTTCAGTCCTCCTTAAATTATACTGCAAAAGAAAGAGACAAGACTAAAATGTTTTGGAACAAGGATGAAAAACCTAAAGAAAACAGGATGAAAGGAAGAAGATGCAAAAAGGAAGGCGTTTGAAATAAGCCTACAGGAAAATATAACTTGATTCTAACTATGGACAAAAATTAGTCTATATATATACATTTTAAAAACAGAGATAAAATGTAGCTATTTTAAAAGGGGGTGAGGGTGGGGCATGGGCTTATGAATATAGTACAGGAATTATATAATTTCTGGTTTTCTACATCAATAGAAACTAACTTCAAATTTGCAAATGTCTTTTAACTCTTTGAGAGCTGTTTTAAAAATTAATACAAGGCATTATAATTTGTGTATGCTTATTTATAAAATTGCTTAACACCTTAACTGCCGTGTGAGTTGTATTTAACTCATGTTAGTTTTGAGCGTGGGGCCTCGTTAAGCAAAGCCCTGAAGTTGGTTCATGAAAATCTTACTTGTTCTTATTGTTACAATTAATATTACAATTTAATTCTTAAAAGGTGGATTGCGTTGCATATAACTCATGCACAGAAAACAATAAAAAAGTAACAAATTAGAAAGGATTGTTTTGTTTTAATAAAACACCGTGGCCCCAGGGAAAAATATTTTCTTCTAGTGTGGCAGTCAATGTGTTAAGTAGTGCCTAAATAGTTATTTGGAACTAACTTCAGTATTTGCATTTCCTTTTTAGAAGGATAGTGCTGAAAAACATTTAATATTTTTAATTTCCAAACATGGATACTTAAAAAAAAAGTTCGAAGGCATTGCCTTTTGTCCCCAGATACTTGGTCATCAGCACTCTTTTTATAATCCCCTAGCATTCTTAATCAAACCTTCAGAAGCTTAAATTATTATTGAGCAATTTATTTAGGATTATGGCTTAATTCATGATTCTACAATGAACATACTATCAACTTTTAGGAGTAAAATCACAAGTAACAGCATAATCTTCCAAACCAAATAGGGTTTGAGCAATTTAAAATACCCAGGATTTGAAGGAATTAATAGATAAGAGGATAGATTCATTATGTGGTCAAGAGGTCATTTCATAAAAATATTTTAAATTAAAAAATTAAAAACCTTTTGGTTTTAAGACTCAGGATAAAATGGATTGGCAAGAATTAAAGAAAATGTTGAGAAAGACTGCAAATTATTCACCTGATTGAAGGACTAATTAAAATTATCTTGAAGGCACTGGAAGTTTTTAATCTTTGAATTTTAATGTCTGTGGATGAAATGTTCTTTTATTGTTTTCCAAAGGAAAATGTGCATAAAAACTTAAATTCTCTCTCTTTCTCTCAAGAGAAATTTCAGATAAAATGTGGTACAAAGGATTGTTTTATACCCCAGTTATGTCCTTCTTAAGCTATTCCTGGATAGTGCATCCCAACCAAACTTCTGTGAGGTTGGACACTAATAACAGCTCACAACAGTGACATTCTGAGAATTCCCTTAAGCCTATTAGAGCCATCTTATATGGGAATACCTGAAGGGTACCCCTTCACCCTGGAAGCAATACAGTGATTTAGGAGTAACAGGAGTCCTACTTCTTTGGCTCAAATTGTGATTCACTGATGCAGCAGATTTCCCCAGATGATCAGACTGTGGCTGGACTCGAGCTGAATTCACATCTTTGCCATGTTGCTATTCCTCACTTCTCTACAGGTTTCACTTCAGAATATTCTGTCAATAATGCACCTACATAAGAATCCCAATATCATCAACATTTTTAAGGCATCAGGTTCTCAAAGTTTACTCTGCACCAGAAGCACCAGGAAGGTTTGCTAAAACACAGCTTTCTGACTCAGTAGGTCTGGTGTGGAGCCTAAGAAACTGTATTTCTAATAAGTTCCCAGGTCCTGGTGCAGAAACCATTTTGAGAATCATTTTTCTGTGATAATCAACCCAAGACAGTGAGTAAATATTTATAAATTGTGGGCCACTGTGATTCTTAGAGTAGACTTAAAATAATCATAATTTATTGATATAATTTGACATTTGAAATGTATAAATGAATGTTGTAGATCAGTGTTTAAGCTACTCATGGAAGTCAGGAGAAAAGGAAATATGAGCTTGTAGTATGCCATCATTACAAAATGGTAGTCAATAAATATTTAATGAGTTTATTTTCTGTGTTAGTTGCAGCCCAGTAGTATAAAAGTTATGGGAGAGAAACATTCCACCTCACCCTCACCTTGTATATCTGGCCATTTCTGCTTCTAAGCAAAGTGAACAACCAAATACACCACTCAAAGCTCTGCCCACTGGGACAATTTCCCTTCACCACTATCCTTCAGAGATGTCCCAGAGAAGGGCTATCATAGTGCCCTAAAATGTCCACTTTTGTGTGATGCCTACATATCTTGCACAACCACCTGTAAACCAGGCCCAAGTCTTCTTTTCCTTCATCTACTCATTGTAAGGATCACCCCATGAGGCAATAGGTGCACACTAGGAGAGAAAAGGTTGTGTAGCAGGAGTGGGAATCATGGGTATCTTGGCCACTTTTTCACATAATCTACTTGTGGCTTCAGGACTTGCTCAAAATTGATCACGTATATAACAGTCCAATTTGATAATGAAGTGTTGCTGTGCATGCCCAACTTTATGGCTTGGTGGGTCAGAAAACTTGATGATAGGCAGCCCAGGTCACATGGTAGCTTAGTGGCCTGGTTAAGTGTTCAATTTCTACTAAGGCCTAATAGCAGATGAAGAACTGTTTCTCAAAAGGAAGGTAGTTATCCACAGAGGATAGAAGGGCTTTGCTCCAAAATCCTAAGGGCTTGGGATGCAGTTAACCTATATGGGCCTGCCAAAGGCTCCAAACATCATCCCTATCTGCACTGACACTTCAAGCATTGTTGAAGCTACTAGATCATATGGCCCAAGGAACACAGCAGTTTTCACAGAAGCTGGACCTATTACAGAGCCATTTCTTTGTTCTGGGCCCTCACTCAAAACAACCAGCTTTTCAGGTCACTCAGTAAATGTGCCTGAGTAACACATCAAAATGAGGAATATGTCACCTCCAGAATCCTAAGAGGATTATTAGATGTTGTTCTCCTCTTTGACTGTATCTGGACATGCCAAACATCACTGGATCACTGGAAGTTTTACCGATGTAGACGGCCCCTGGATTTTTGTTGCATTTATCTGGCAAAATATTTTCCCAGTCTCTGACAAATGAATGTCTCACTAATAAGTTTAGAGAAGTTGTTATTTCTTGCTCACTAGCAGCATAATGTCATCAATGTAATGGACCAGTGTGATAACTTATGGAAGGGAAAGGTGACCAAGATTCCTGTGAACTAAATCATGATGTAGGACTTGAAAGTTGCTATACTCCTGAAGTAGGACAGTACAGGTATATTGCTGGCCCTGCCAGCTGAAAGCAAACTGTTTTTGGTGGTATTTATAACAGGTATTGAAAAAAAGATTCCAAATCAATAGCTGCATACCAGTTCCCAGGTGATGTGTTAATTTGCTTAAACAATGAAATCACACTTCTGCAACATCCATCTGTCTTCTATAGACCAATAAAGCAAGTTGAACGGGGATGATGTGAGAATTATCACTCCTGCACTCTTGCATCTTTCAAGTTTTTGATTGTGGCACTAATCTCTGCAATCCCTCCAGTAACGCAGTATTGCTTTTGGTTTACTACTTTTGTA
Organism: Daubentonia madagascariensis; assembly: GCA_023783475.1. Taxonomy (NCBI): domain Eukaryota; kingdom Metazoa; phylum Chordata; class Mammalia; order Primates; family Daubentoniidae; genus Daubentonia; species Daubentonia madagascariensis. Next base: position 40,232,883 of record JAKFHU010002080.1, on the reverse strand, counting down.
AGTGGAGGCACTTGGTCTTTCCCACCGTAGTAGCCACAGGTCATTCCACAGGTCAGGGGATTCTGCCAGTTGATGAGTGTATCACCAATTATGCATGCTGGAACTGGGGGAAAAAACACAGAATGGATTTGGAAAGCCACTGAGCCCACTATAAGATGGACTTGAGTTAAAATGGCATTGATCATTTGACCTCTCTAAGCCCCCACTCTGATCAGTGGACTGCAGTGACATTTGGGTCTCTTAAAATCAGTGTCAGTTCAGAGCCAGGGTCCAGTAGTCCCCAAAAGGTCTGGTTATTACCTTTTGTCCAAATGCACAGTTATTCTGATAAAAGGCCATGAGTCCCTTTGGGTGAGTCTGAGGAAAAGATCAATGCTGTAGTTTTTTGGCAGTGTGCCCAGATCCCTTTCATTCAAGGAGTTTTTGGTCTAAAAACTGGTGCAATTCTGGGAATTTATGGAGAGTCTGAGACTTTCTGTTTTTGTGATTTGGTGTACACTTTGTTCACTAGACATAGAACTTTTCTTCTTATACAGTTCAAGTTAGAATTTTCTAGGCTTCCTATGCATTTCACTTCCTATCTATTTCCTATCTACCTCACGATTAACTTGCCAGTGCCATAGGCCTGCATGAGTCAGACAAATCTGATTACTGCATTGATTCTGTTGTCCGGTACAGTAACCACACCCACTTTGCTTTGGTGGTTAAGTGCTACCACTTGGCCTTGCTACCACAGGATCCAATTACTCTCATTGCATTTAGGCTTTCCAGTTTAGTGACTGCAATCATTGTGAAGTCTGACCTACGTAGAAGAACAATAACAGAGTCCTTCAAAGTTGTCTAGTTTTCCCTCACAAATTTTTTTCCCGCAGTTGTTGTGAAAGGTATGTCTTCTGGACCCTCCCAGTGTGGGTGGGTAGGGCTTAAATGACAAAAACCACTCAAATTTTCCAATAACCTTGAATCCTTTTTTCTACATTAAATCAAAGTAGTTTCAGCATACCACTTCACTCACTGTGGACCACCTTTTGTCCATATTTTAGACAACTAACCAAACAGTTAGAACCCTTTTTAACTCTGCAACCTGCAACATTAAATGCAGAAAATTTGCTTAGTGAGCCCATATCAACCAATTTATTCTGGTCCAAATTATGTATCTTCCACCAATAGCTCAAACCCTTAATATCTAGTCCCACATACTTTCCTCAGATTTCTTCTAGTATAAATTAGAAAATTAAAGCAGTTTTTTTGGAGTGTAGTGTACCTTCTCATGGGTCACATTTTGTACCTCACTTTTAGGGTCCTTCTGGGACTTGAGTCTAGTTGTATGTCTAGAAGCAAAAAGGGTTGATAGCTAGCAATGGGTCCCAAGGAGAACCAGCATTGTCGTGCATGGCAACTTCCTCAGGGGAAGCCATTACAGTTTCCTGAGGTGATGCAGTGGTTAATCATCTTAGATCAGGATGAAGATGCTGCTGCTATCACTCGGGGTGGGGATGCCTCTTGCCCTGACAAGACTTACTGGAATTTAGGGCCTTACTGTCCCCTGCTTCATCAGGGTCTTTCCATACATCCCCGTTCCCACTTACAGGATCCTATTCTTTCCCATTCAATGCCTCACTTCAGTAGAGACATTCTGCAATGCTGGGAGTTCGACTTCTGTTGTAATTCAGCCGGTTATAGTATGAGATTCTGTGTCTGATTTTCAGCAATCTCAGCCCCACAGCTAGAGAAGATCAGGGTCTCCTTCAGAGCACACAGAGGAGGTTTCAGATTATTCATACAGCATCGGAATTGGGAATTCAAATCACTGAGCTCATTCTTTTATTTTACCACTTTTTCCAGCAACATTAAGACAACCCAGACAATCTCATTATATGTGTTAGTTTTTCAAAAAATGTTTGAAAGTACCATATACACAGTGACTCAGCTCCTTGCATCTTATAAGTGGTTTATTAGGAGTGTCCAATAGAAATATTTGGTGTAACTCTATTGCCACATTATGCCATGGACTGTCAGTACTCTCCTTACTAGTGGAAATTGAGTCATTAGCATCTTTAAATCTAATCAGACTAAAGAGTCAACTCCAGAAACCCCAGAACCAATACAGAAAATTCATACTTAACAGTATCTTTCTCTAGAACCACTTAATAGTGTCAAAATCTGTATTATTCAGGGTTTTGCAGAGAAATAGGAATATCTTGTGGGAGGGGGAGAGAGTGAGAGAGAGAGAGAGAGAGAGAGACTGAGAGACTGAGACTTTTCATAAGGAATTGGCTTATAATTATGGAGGCTGATAAGTCCCGAGATTTGCAGTTGATGAGCTCTAGAGACCCAAGAGAGCCAATGGTATATTTCCAGTTCAAGTGAGTCTGAAGTCAGGAGAAGACCAATGTCAGGTAGAGAGATAAAATATTTTACTACTGGGCCTTTTGATTCTTTTCAGGCCTTCAGTGAATTGAATGAGCCCCACACACATTGGGAAAGACAATATGATTTACTCAGTCTACCTATTTTAATGTTAATCTCATCTAGAAACACTCTCACAGACACATCCAGAAATAATGCTTAACCAAATATCTGGGCACCCTGAGGCTCAGTCAAGTGGACACATAATTAACTACCACAGATGCTACATTTGGAAAAAAGTAAAAGAACTCATTTAATGCTGCATATGTTTAAAGATAAAATGTACATATGCAGTGAAAAAAATCTGCAAAAATATTTGAGGAAAAAGAGATACATGTAATAAATTTCTTCAGGAATTTGGTGGAACAAGGATTCAGAGACAAGAATAAAGCTTGTCCAGTATATTTCTGGTGACATGTTCTCACTTGCCACTTAAGATTGGGGGCATGTTTAGCCCCATCTTGGTTCTTTATTAGTAAATTTTGTAGGGATTGAAAACTTTTTTCTCCTTCTAGTAGCAATTTGGATAGGTTCAGACCAACAGACCTTATATAAAAATGACCTACTAGGGAATGACAAATGGTATTTTCCAGCTTGACTATCCTTACTTTTCATCCTTTCTATAATGTTTGAAAATTTTACTATACATTTTAATGGATATTTGCCCCTCAAAAAACTAATCATCCCTCCATACCCCAATCTTTCACTTTTTTCCCCTGAATTTCAGTTTACTTATAATAAGATTAATGGAAACATATTTTCTCTTTTTGCAATAAAACTATAGCTTCTTTTTCTTTCCTAATCTAACATTAGCTAATGAGATTAGGGCAAAGAGGGAGAGCACTATTTATGCTTTTAAAAAAAGGTGCACATTTAAAAACATAAGCCATGTTTACTTCCAAGATCACCTTAGGATAAAAAAGTGCCAATATAACTTTGTTCTCTACAGCTCCTTCCTAGAAAATATGTTATATTTTCTGAGACTTTGCAGGTCCTTGTGTGGTGCTTTCCTGGCCTGGTAATTTGCATTAATTGATAGTCAAGAAACCAATTTTTACAGCTCCCTCATATAAGTTATAACAAAGTCTGGAGACATATGAGGACACATTTTCAGTAGGCTTTTGAAAATGTGCTGACACATTTTAGGAATGCATCTGTTTTTGCTTGCAAAAACTCACATTTATGTGTGCAACATGAGAAATTGAATGCACAAACAGGTGGTTTTAAATGGTTTTAAATACTCAAGCAGAATTTAAATGGAGACACTCACAACCTTACTGAAGCCTATTGAAAATTCTCTTGACTCTCACAGTTAAACCAGGGGCAAATGTCTTGGTATCCCTGGTGTTTATGATCTTATTCTTTCATTTGAAATAGCACTAGATAAAAAGTCTTATAGATATATTTCTGACTTTACTAATGATCTACTGTGTGAAATTGAATAAGTTGTAAATTTTCTTTACACTTTAGTTGTGCCATATATTAACTAAAAATAACCTGTATCAATTTCAGAGAGTAAATATATATAAATTTTTTTCTACTCCAATATGTAATCTCTTTTAAAGATATGTATAAAATGATAAATAATCAATGGAAATTCAAAAATCTAATAATAGCTCTGCATCAAGACCTGGTCAGTCTATTATAATAAAAGAGATTTTCAAATACATATTTTATGAATTGCAGATAAAGTGATAGAAATATAAAGAGTACACTGAAAGTTACAAATAACAATCTCATTTTGGGGAATGGAGAGTATGACGTATAAGGGACAGTTGATAGGTATCTTTAGAAGACTGAGTTTGAACTGTATACTGAACTGTATACTGTTGTGCATGTGTAAGGACCAGATGGGAAGGAATGACAGAGTTAAGGAATATAGAAGGTTCAATAGCTTTGTGTTAGAGGTCACGGTGATTTCTGCTTTACATAAAGACAAATTGGAATTATCTAACGGTTCTTCCAATGAATATGCCCAGTAGGCAATTAAACCCACTGGTTTCGAGCTTAGAGAACTAATACCACTATATATTAGGGCTACTCAAACAAGAACATATATTATAATCACTTAGATTTCTTTTTCTAGTTACAGAGATCATGGCCCCAATCAAAATTACTGAACTGGGAAAGAGACACAAGATTGTATTTGGAAAAGTTTTTGTGGTATTTTGATATGCACTTTAGATCTAGATTTCCTGATATAGGTGGTAGTTGAAGTCACTTGAGTGGAGGATACTGCCAATGGAAAGGCAAAGGATCTGGGAACTATCTGGGATGTGGGAACTATCATATTAAGATATGGGCAAATAATGGGATTAGTAAAGATAATGAAGGAAGAATTAGAGGTAAGAAGATAATTAGAATAGAATAAAGGACTCACATACATTGATTTCTAGAAATGAACAATATATTCAAATGACACAGAGGTCAAATTAAAGAATTAAAAGGAGTACATTGAATTGGGTAATTAGAATATCACTAGGAATTTTGCCAGTTTTGATTCCATGAAGTAATCATTCAAAGAACAAGTCAGCTATTCTTTAGAGGTCCCTATTTTGGGCAGAAAAGGCAACATGGAAGTAATGCATGAGTGTGGAGGGGTTGTGTGTATCTCTGAGGGTGCAAACAAGGAGTGGGGAGACAAGGATCAAAGGAAGATTTTTTTTAATATGGAAGAGTCTTTAGCATGTTTCTAATCTTAGAAAAGTAATCAATAGAGAGGGATAAATTGAAAATGAAGATAGGAGAGGGGAAGCAACTGATACAGTAATATTCAACAGAAGACATGGTTAAAGAAGTTCTACCATGGAATTAAGCCTGTGCAAATATTTATTAAGACTGCCACTGACCCTTAAAAAATGCAGGGGTTGGGGAACTGGACCACCGTGCAGTTGAAAATCTGCATATAACTTTTGACTTCCCAAAAGCTTAACCTACTAATAGACTTCTGTTAACTGGAAGCCTTACCAATAGCATAAGCAGTCAATTAACACATATTTTGTATATTATATATAATATACTGTATGTATTCCTACAATAATAAGCTAGAGAAAAGAAAATGTTATTAAGAAAATCACAAAAAAGAGAAAATACATTTGCTACTTATTAAGTGAAAGTGGATCATTGTAAAGGTCTTCCTCCTTACCTTCTTCTCGTTGAGCAGCCTAAGGAGGAGAAGGAAGAGGAGAGGTTGGTCTTACTGCCTCAGGGATGGCAGAGACAGGAGATGGAGGGGATAGAAGGGGAGGCAGGAGAGGTAGGCACACTCAGTGTAACTTTATGGAAATTTCTGTCTGACTTTTTTGCTTTGTGTCTTCTCTAAAAACACTACCAATCTTTCTTCCACCATTTGCTTTGGTTTCCATGGCCATATCATATGACAATTCATGTCCTAAAAGAAGTCAAATGCAGTTTGAATAACTGGAATACTTCTGCCAGATTATCTGATGTAAATCTGTTTTCTGGCACTGCTTCTTCTACTTCTTCTTCCTCATTGTCTGGTACTAGTTCAGAAGCACTCATGTCCATCAAGTTGTCTGCTGTTAATTCCTCTAGTGTGGTGTGTATTAGCTCTTGAATTTCTCTGAGATCCATGCCTTGAAATCCTTCACCTCTACCCTCTTTGCCATATCCACAATCTCTTTCATGATTTCCTTGATTAGCTCTGTCATAAATCCTGTGAAGTCAAGCACAAGAGCTCTACATAGTTTTCTCCAGCAGGAATTTATTATTTCAAGCTTGATGGCTTTCATGGCAAATAGACCACTTGGATGCCTTAGGGGTTAAACTCATGGGGTTCTACATAGCAAGGGGCATTATTCAATATCAAAAGAACTTTAAAAAGTAGTTCCTTACTAGCAAGGTACTTCCTGATTTCAGGGACAAAGCATTGATAGAACCAATTCAGAAAAAGGGTTGTAGTGGTTCTGGCCTGCATGTTGTAAAACTCAAAACTGGTAGCTGGTGTTTATCTTTTCCCTTCAAAGTTTGGAGGTTAGTAGCTTTATAGAAAAGGGCAATCTTGATCATAAATCCAACTGCATTCTCACAAAAAAGTAGTTAGCCAAGCCATTCCTGCCTTAGATCCTGGTGCTTGCTTCTCTTCCATACTAATAAATGTCCTTTGTGGCATTTATTTTTCCAGACAAGGGTACTTTTTTCTGCATTAAAAACCTGTTCAGGCAGATATCCTTTCTTCTCAATTATTTTCTGAATGGTGTCTGGGAACTCCTGTGCTGTTTCTTGGTAGGTAGAAACTACTTGTCCTATTATCTTGATATTTTTTAAGCCAGACCTCTTTCTTAAATGATCAAACCATCCTTTGCTGGCATTAAATTCTACAGTTTTAGATCCTTCACCTCCCTTTTGCTTTAAGTTGTCATATAAGGACTTAAATTTTTAAAAAACTGTCTTAGAATCTATAGGTATGCCTTTCAGAAATCCTGAACCCACATAAAAGCTGCATTTTCAATACTAGACATGAAGGTATTTTGCAAAAATTGCAGTGTTTGAAAGCCTGATAGCATAGCTGCAACAATGGCTTTACAGATTTCCTTTTCTTTTTCTTTTCTTTTTTTTTTTTTTACAATGGTCCTTATGCTAAGTTTTTAATTATCTTGAAATGTCAGCCAACCACAGCTGCAGGGCTCAATCTATGGTGCATAACAATCAATTCAACTTTTTCTTGTAATGTCATGACTTTTCTCTGCTTCTTGGGAGCACTTCTATTAGCATAACTTCATATGGGTCCCATTGAGTTATTCAAGGTTTATGATATTGCACTAAACATGATGAAAAATACATGAGAACCATGAGAGATCACTTTTTACTGCAATACTCAATTTATTAGAGAGACAAAGTGCTCATGCAGCTATGATTAGCATCACATGGCATTTTAAGCAGATACCTGCAACACTGGAGCTTACTGCAATAGCAACAGGAGATGGCTACAAAATTTTTATAGTATTGCAGTCTGTACTACAGTGATTCTTTTGCAGTTATGACTTAATACTGTTAGGATGTGAGCTAGTGAACTTGGGTTTTGAGAAAGATTTCTCCAGACAAAGATTAGGATAGAAAAAATAAAAAGTTTATTTTACTTTTTCCAGATGGGAAAAAGATCGAACATGGTGACAGAGAGGGAGACAGTGTTGGCAGAGAGAATTAGGTACTCAGGCTTTTTATTTAGGGGGCAAAGAAGATTTATGGCTATAGCCAAATTAACAGAGTACCGCTGTATCCGTTCCACTCCGTTTTCTTAGTAACAGGCTAATAACAGAAGCGGCAGCAGGATGTCAAAGTCCAAGAGTTGGCTTTCCTGCCTTTCCTTGGAGGCTGGCTTTATTGCTGGAGATGTGACTCTGTCCTCAAGATATGGCTGAGACCTAAAACTCACACCCCTGCTGCTCACCCGGGAATTCTGTAAAAAGCAGATTCTCAAAAGCAATTTTAAAAGAGGTAGATTTACATCTCTTTTCCCTCTATTCAGTTCTTTTCAGAAGGTGTACAAAACAGAACTCCTGTGGGGTGTCTGTTGGCAACGGAACTCATAGGATTGATCTTTAGCTGCTATTGGGGAAATTGTGGGCTTAGATATTTTCCTGTTATTTTTTACAAGGCCACCCTTTCAAATACTGCATGTTTACATTTGTTTACATTTTTCTCAACTGCAAATGGAGCCATGTATGGTCTGTAAGTGTTTGTGTATGCAAGTTTTGATGAATTTTAACTTTCTACATTAGAATTGTGTATATTTTATGGTAGCAAATGATAAAATAGACTAGTATCTACATATATTTCATGCATTCATGACATATCTAACTTTTTCTTAATTTTTTCAAGATTTCTAGGTTATGTGTTTTATCTATGAGTTTTTCAAATTGCAAATCTCTAAAAAAATTTCCAGTGTATTTATTTTAAAAAATTCACATGTAAGTGGACTTGTGCAATTCAATTCTGTGTTGTTCAAGGGCCAACTATATTCGTGTCCAGCTCCATAGAAGTTAGTATATTGCCAAAGCCTATTAGATGACATCCCTTCCTTCTAAGCAATTTCGGTGTAGAATAGCTAACACTGATTCTGAATTAAATTAAATTAAAGTAAAGTAAAATAAAACAAAATAAAATAAAATAACATCTGACATGTTGCCTAAGTTAAGCGGTAAAGTTATACCTTGACTAAATTGAAAATGTGGTTTGTTGAGAAATGTCCCAGGTCTCTAGAAGTTGGATGTAAATACAAACTGCAGTGACTATAAACTTATAGATTTCTAACACTTTTTGGTATATCTTCATTTTTTTCCAAATCAAATACTAGTGGATATATATAGTTCTTGAGAAAGAGTTCTATTTCTCATGGCACCTGCCATTTGGTAGGCTTGATTAACATAATATCATTTGGATACATTCATATATTCATGGCACAGAGGACTGAACAGACAATGAGAATTATTTGAATTGCCTTTCATTGAAAACCTCCTATTAGTGTGAATGTCAGAGTGAATGAATCTTTACAAATCATATTAACAGTGAGACCAAGAAGAAGTAAAGTGAATCAAATGGCACATACCCTAGCCTGATATAAAAGCAGTTAATATTTGTTTCTGAATCACTTTTATGCTAATTTATTCTGAAGGGGGGGAAATCACAAAATCCTCAGTGTTATTTCCAAGAAGGCTTAGTCACAGAAGAAAACACAAGAATGTATCTGATTTCAAAATTTTGTGGTTATTTTACATTTCATGTACATATGTCTTGCTTCTCCAACTAGCTTTTAAAATCTGTGATGGCAGGGAATGTGTTTTTGAAAGTAGGTGTCAGAGAGTTCTTTGAGGGCCCTTAGTCATCTTTGTATCTGTTTATTAATTACAGTGGTCTTACAAAGTAAGACCTCCTTGCTACATGGAGGGAGTGAATGAGTAAATGTGTTGGGTTTCAGGTTATGAAATGTTGCTTCTTGGCATGCTCATGGCCGAAGAATGACCAGATACACCAAAGTAAGGCAAACATGAAAATGAGGTTTATTGAGGAAAGAAAGATAGGATTATAGAGCAAGAGCATGATATAGGTTTACAGAGAGAGATACATACGCCACAGATGATGACTGGACCCACTGTCGCAGCAAAGAGAGAACAAAAGGAAGGGCCTGATCACAGTCTGCATTTTGTTTTATAGTGCCCAGATTGGGACCTCACTAGTGACTCAGATGTCACCATGGAACCACTTTGATTGGACAGTTGGGAGTTATATGACCTGAGTCTTACTACGCATGTGGGTTGTTCTAGGTTACTTTCCGGACTTTATCTTACCTAGGTTGCTTGGCCCATGGGCTAGAGTGTCCCCTGCATTCTTTTATAGTTGGCATGCTAAGTTCTGATTGGCAGATTTGTAGGGTGTTCCCTCCCACCCCAGGTATGGCAGGTGCTTGGGACAGGATTAAGGTGGGGCAGGACTAAGATGGGGGCCTGGGGCCCACCCTTGTCCTTCTTCCCAAGTGGGGCAATTGCACCAAGGCAAGGCACCCACTTTCATCCCCAGAGCTCCAGAATCCCTCGCTATCTACCTAAAAAATGGAGTAATTAATTTAAAAGTACATTGACATAAATTGCTGTTATTTTAAACAATATTCTTTCTTTCCTGATGCACCGTTATTTTCACCTTTGATGTGTCAGTACAACAAACAATTACAGCAACCTGAGCAGTGCTCTGTATCTTAAGACTTTCACTTTTCTATAAAGGTAAAAGAGTATAGATATAAAATAAATAAATAAAAATACTGTTGTGATGTTTGGATCTTTTCAACCGAGCAGAATGACAGCTAGGAAACAAAGGTATATGGACATATTATAAAAACTACTGACATTTTTGCTTTCAGCTCTTAGTTTGAGTTTTTGTAAAAGTTTTTAGATTATACAGAAACCTGGGAATTGTCTTCTCTTTAGTAATGTGTCTGGGAAACATCACAGCTGTTCATTAACATATGAATCTAGTAGAGTTTCAAAATTCCCAATCATTGTTATCTCTGAGTATATTCTTTGTTGTGAAGGGAAGTGAGTTGTTATTTTATTTATCTGAAGATTGTACTGTGATAAGCAAAGTGTCAGGAATAATCACACCAAATGCTATCTACCACAATAGCACCCAATTATGCTCTTCTGTGCCTTTCATCCAGGAAAGAAGTGAAGGAGTTTTTAAATTACTTATCATGACTTGATGAGTTCAACATTTTAATGAAAGAGTTGCTTAAATTCTAAGTAAGATCATTAGAGATACTAATAAGATAGATTTCTGACCTGTCTGTCATATGTCTGAGCACATAGATTCCAAGAAAATTCCTAAAAGGTACCTCAACTTACTTTAGCTTTTAAAATCTAAAGAGTTCACACTAATCTGGGACAAATAAGAAGTGGAATATAAATAATAATGAATATCAAACAGCTAACAATTTTCTATCAGGATTTTTACAGCTTGAAGGTTAAGAAATGGGCTTCCTTAAGGGAAACATAAATAACTCCCTGGAGAAGCATGTCTCTGCTTGTCTTTTCTTCCTTTCCTTTCACATATATATTCATATATATATATATAAATATATATATATTTTCCTTCTCACCTCCACCACAGATAGATTCATGCACACATGTAGGGATGCTTACAGGAATATGCATGACAAAACTAACCAGAGCTATTACCTAAAAATGGGCTTATTGATAGATATACAACCAAACAAAATAACATTTTAATATTCTCTTATTTTCTTAAATGGGGAAGTTACATTATACCAAGGCAAGTGCAGTCTCTTAGAAAAGCAAGTTTAACATACAGTTAAAGGGAAGTAAGAGAATGGAATAAAATATCTATTTTAACATGAGATTTCATTTCAAAGAGATATCACCAGAGGGAAAAGGAAAATGATGAAAGGAATTTATTTCCCATTAAATACATTTATACATTCAGTATGTTCTTCCTCTGGCAATCTGAAATATATAGCTCTATTTTACCTTTTAGTTTATAATTCATTAACCTCATACTAACATTATAAAGTCTGTGAATAGCCTGGTCTGAACACATCACACCCCTCAAAGTCCATCAGATTATTTCCTACAGAATAAAGAGAAATTTGGTTCAATATTTTTTTACTTGCATCTGGCAGGACCTCGTTCCACATTTTCACCTAGATATGATTACTCTCCACTGCTGGTGTGTTGACCTGTTTATAACATTTCTTAAAGCCAAATGATACATTTTTACGAATTTTGTGATGTAATTATTAAACATTTTAGCTTGACATGGGCCATGGTGGGGGTGTTACTATCATGGAAATTGATGAATGCTACAAATGGTGGGGTTTTTTTCTTCAAAGAGGAATTTAACAGCATACCACTGCTCGATTCTTCAAACATTCCTAGAAGTATCCTGATTCTGTACTCCATGGCATGTTCTTTTGTCTCTGGATACCTCCATTTCATCTTTGCCTGTCAAATCTCATCTATAGTGTCCATCCTTTTTAAGATTCCATTTACAGTGTCCTATTTCTGGCTCATACTTCCTTCTCCTGATACCCTGTTTCCTTATTGTGTGATGATCTATATCTGAGACACATGCAGCCCAAGTTTCATATAGTTTATCTCTCCTTTTTAATAAATGGATTTCAACATTTAGGTCACAAAGTGTTACCAGTCTTCTGCAATTGCTCAAAATTCAGCAATATGAGTATTCAGATTTATCAACTGCACTTCCACTACTCTTCTGTTCTTATTTACTAATGCTTAAAAGAATAGGCTAAAGCAAAATGTAGAAATTCTAATTGACTAAGGGCAGATGTTTTCTAAGTGTGAAACAACTACCCTTCCAAATTCATTGTATAAAGTTCACTGTGCTGGTGTGGTGGGAGGAAGTTACTCAGGTAAATAATTGGTAGTTTCAGTGCTACCAGGAAGATGTCTCTGTCTCTCAGCACTAAGTCATTGTGTTTATAGTTGCCTCTTGTTTGCCTTTATCAAATATCTACTTACTGGCAGCAGGTACAAGCTTAGATTGTTTTCTCTTAAAGTTTAAATGTTACATATTCACTATTATGTGAATTTCATTAACGACCACACACGGATGTATTTCTTATGCTCTGCATATTTTGGATGTCTAAATTTAATCAATATAATGTTAATTAACATTTATTTTTTCAACAAATAAATATTAATCCTTGAGCCTATACCAGTAGCTGGGAACACATAGGGGTATAACAAAGTCCCTATGTTCATGCAGATTCCATTCTGATGGGTGAGAAAGACAATTGTCAAATGAAGAATAAAAACATATACAGTGATGTAAGCTATATGGAAACACAAAGCAGTATAAGAGGATTAAGTGCACTCAGTAATTAGATATACCACAATTTCACACTACAAGTAATCTTCATAATAACCTATTCTAAAATACCCTGTTTAACATGCAGTTTCAATCTGTTAACACCTCTTTGCAAAAGCCTCCTATAAATATATGCATGTGTTGTGTTAGCCCATATAGCTGCCAATAATCAATGTTGCCAAAATTCTTTATATGTATTCTAACATTTAATCCTTCTGACATTCAATATTTAGATGTTATTACCCTTGTTTTGCAGATGTGGAGAGCGAAGGATTAATTTTCTTTTTTTTAATGTTTAGTGGGTTATCTATGATCAAAGAGATTAGTAAGCACTGAATTACCACTCAAAATTATTTTATTTGTGCACTATGTTCTATATCTAACTAATGGATTTTATCCAATTAAAAAGGAGTCAGTTAAAAAAAACTATAAGTATGGAGATCAATTAAAAATGTGAGTTATTTGGTAGGGTTATGTCTAGACATATTTACTGATGTGGATAATCCTCCACCCATATTTCTCTAACTGTATGACATTTCCCTATTCCAGCAGCTAAACCATAAGTCATCTGTCTTCTCAAGGAGATGTCATAACTAAATGAAGAGCTAAATAAATTCAGTCCTTGGCCTTAGATTTTCAAAATCTGAGGTGTGAATATAGTATTAAAATTGTTTTAAAGACTTCTTGGTCTGTCAAATCTACCCACATTAGTAGAAATATTTTCCTCGACCAGAGGGAAAAAGAGTGAAGTTATAAGAGGAAAAAAACATGTTCTCTTTGTAGGGGCCCTGGCTAAGTAATATCATAAAGTTTTGATGTTCTACTTAATAGTAGAGGGGACCAGTGTCCCATTTTTAGTTAAAACCTGGAGACACAATGGAAACATAACTCCCTCATATCATGGAATAGCAGGGGGCCCAAGAGGCTCAGAGTTTTATCCACTCCAGTGATGCCCTGCGTGCTATAGCATTGTATTATGAAAATGGTAAATAACCTCAAGCAGCCTGAAGGAATTCTAGATAATCCTCAGTGCTGTTCAAAGAGGTTGAAAGAGGGCTGGATCTGGAAAGTCCCTGCATTCAGAAACAAGGAACAACACAGTAGGAACCTTGAAGACTAAATGGGACAAGGATGTTTTATGAATGCCAGAATATATAGATGATAAAATTTAGGGAAAAGGGATTCTACATCAATGTCTAGGGTTGACAAAGGCTATCTGGATGTAGATGCAGCTCTGTAAAAACAGGTGGGAATGTTGGACCTGGGAGTATTCTGAGTTAACAAAGTCAATTTTTAGACACTTAATGGAATAAAGACATAAAATAGAACACTGAGTTGGGTTTTTGAAAAATAACACTATATTTCTTGCCAACTTAGCTTGGCAGGCAAATTTATAGCCACTATATAGGGAAAGTAACCTTTCAATGAAATTATTCTAAGATATTTGAGAGGTAGAAACCACTCTCTCTCTTCTTCCATTAAAAGATAAGGGGACTTATAACGATATTCTATAGTATAAAATAAAACATTTTATTACTGATAGATGAAATAGGCAAATCAGAAAAGAAAAAAGGAGTAATATCTCCAGCTTTCAAGCTGTAGAAAATAAAAGTGGGAACCTACTCTTCAACAAATTTGGGGAGAGGGAGAGTGATATTCCATATTCAAATCAAATACTGAACTTCAATTAGCTTAGATTTAAGTAAGATTTTATACCGAAGAGTATGAAAAGTGGACAACACAGAGAATGTTTCAGAAAAAGAAAATAGATTACTGACCAGAACCTGGATAGAAATATTATCACTGGCCAGCAAAGCATCCATCTATAGACACACCAAGTTATGCATACATTTTACAGAATTCCTAAATGCAATGAAGTCTTCATTCACTTCCTCTTCCCCTCAGACTTTCATGTTAAGAGAAAATGGGACAATATTTTGATGTGCCAGTTGCTAAAAAGAAAAAATGAGGAAAAACATCCTTTGAGGTTTAAAATATTTTAATCACTTTTGGTGACATTATATACTTCCTGCTTTACTGATTAATTGAGAATCTTTAAATCATAAAGCAGTGCTCTGTGCATTCATAATTATGGGATGCTTTTCTTTCCTTTTACCTGGTTATAAACCATTTATTTTATGTCAATGGCATTATACAAAATTATGTCTTAGAAAACAAAATATGTTACTTAAATAAGATAACAGCCATTTTTTTCCTCAAATTTAATGCTCTGGAAAAATGTGATTATGGTAAGCATACATTTTAGAAACCTCTTTTGTGTGTTAAATAGTATAACTTGATATGAAACAATTCTGTCATGCGTGGCCCTTTTTACATGAAGAGAAAAATGTCTCTGTCTTTCAGTCTTCAATTTTCAGTGTCTTTTTTGCAGTGGCGATCCCTTGCAAAATGTAAGTCTCAAGCTACACTGCAGAATCTATTTTTATAGAAGGAAATATCCTTCTGCATGATCCTCAAATGAAAAGCTGTCATCCATCTTCTGAATAGGCTTTATCCCTCCTTCAATGGCTAGTTTTTGAAACTGCTGATGACTAGAAGCAATTCTTTATAACTCCCTAAATAAAGACATCAGTCTATCAGCAAAAAACAGTACATGAGCTGGAAGGGGCAGCTGTCTTTGAGAGGGGGTGGAGAAGAGCGCTCACTCACCAGCTTAGTTAAACACTGTTAAATATTATTATTAAGTGTGTGTCAATGTGATGTGTCCTTACAATTTAAAATGCTGCTTCAAGCAAAGGGTTTTTTTTTTCCTTTTTCTTTTTTTTTTTAATTTATGCTATATCAACCTAAGTGTATAAATTCTTCTATGCAAAAGAGTCTTACCCTACCATCAAAGGTAATTAAAGTTGGAAAGGAAACTTCAAAGCCAAAATGAGAACTGAATCCTAAAATGATCAGTTCATTTTCGGATGAAAGAAAAAGCATTATTCAGATTGTCTCAGAGAAAAGTAAAGGTGAAGCAAAAAATCTATAAGGCCCTCAACTCACCTTGACCTTGTCTCTTTATTTTACTCGATGTGATACAATATATATGATGAGTAGAATTCATTGAAAAGGTACAATGTGATAAGCTAATCAAAAGCAAATAGAATGAGTATTTATCCTTCACACAGCTTGTGTATTTTCTTTGCAGACCCCCCCTCCCACCTTGGGAAGGCTTTGTGATCTTCTGTTTCTCACCCATGTTTTGAAACATTATAAAATATATCTTGGTGTGGGATTTTTAAAATATCTGTTTTGCTGGGCATTTGCTCAGCTTCTTTAAAATGCAAAATCTTGTTCTTCTGTTCTGGAAATTGTTCTGGAACTATTTCATGGAAGTTTCCCTCCCCTCCATTTTCTTTTTTCTCTCTCTTGAATCCCTTGAATGAATCCTTTCATTTTCTCTGTGTGTTTTTTCCTACATTTATTCTCTGTCTTTTCTGTCTCTGTCTTTTCTGTCTCTGTCTCTGTCTCTCTCTCTCTATCACACACACACGCACACACCCCCCCCCATCACCTCTTTTTAACTTTGGTTTTGAAATATCAGAATGGGTCCTTTTTCATTCCCTACTCTTTCCACCCCGACACACACATCTCGTGCTGGACCATATATTCTGGAAAACTCAGGTCTTTCCATCAGATATTTTCCTTTTATCATTCTCTAACAATATATTTGTTTCTAGAGCTTATATTAATTGGATATTGGAAATCATAATTTGATGCTCTAAATTTATTGACTTTTACTTCTCTTTTCCTATGGCATTCTCTTTTCGTTCTATTTTCTTAAAAATTGTCTTGGCTTTTTAAAATTTTCTATTGAATTTTCAGTTTTTGCTATAGTATTTTTAACTCCCAGGAGAGCTTTCTGCTGCTCACCGACTATTTGCCTCTTTTCTATAATAACAACTTATTTTGTTTTAGGCTATAATATCTTATCTCTTTGTGAATTATATGTATTTATATAAATTCTGTTTTCTTTATTGTTTCCTTTCTTATAAGTTTTTTTTTGTTATTTGTTTGATTTTGTTTTGTTATATTATTCTGTATATTTTATACTAGAGAATCCAGTGTCTATTCTGTTAATATTTGAGAATGGGGCACCAAAATGTTAATTGTAAGCTCTGTGTATGTGCACAACTATTGGAGAACTTTTGAACGGTGATTTTGAATGTGTTATAGTTGGTTGAGGGGTGATCTTGCCATTCTGTGGGGAGGATTGTCAAATATGAGTATTAACATACTTTTTCTTTTTCTATTTGTTTTCTCCAGAGACAAGCATTCCATTTCCCTGTCCAGTGATATAAAGCTGTCTACAAAAGCTCTGTAATCAGAGTAGATAAAATGATTCAGAGGAAGAGGGTAGGTATCACCCCTCAATTTGCGTTGTAGCTATTATTTATGTGTGTGTGTGTATGTCCGATACATATCAAAAGTATTAACCAGAAGGATGTGGATTTAAAATACCTGCATCTATATCAGTATAGTCATTTTTTAAAGTAATGTTTTTTCCTTATAGAATGTGACCAGACTTCTCTAGTCAATTGGAGAGGAAGTATAACCATTTAAAGCAGTTGCTAGCTACCTAGAAGTGTTTACAACACATGACTGTGCATTAGAATCATCTGGACAGTGTTCAGTTACTATATTTGACTAGTCCACAAACCATGTCCACTAATCAGAATTTCAGGTTATGAAGCCCCAGGATCAGATTCATTATCACAATTTTTATTTCACCTTGCCATTGTGATATAGCAACAGGCCTTATGAAAATAAAAATAAACTTCAATAAATAAATTATTGCATCAGTAAGAAAACAATAAATAAGGGAAATTTTCTTTTCCCAAACTTTAGTCCTTTAAACGGGGATTCTTTCAAGAAGTATTTACTTCTGCCCCAAACCAGCAGGATGCGTAAAAGTTCACCTGTTTTCTGATGAAATCTGAGAAGGATCATAGTACAGAGTTTTGAGGCTAGATTTATCAGCTCATTCATTGTCAATATGGTCAGCATACCACAGACTAGGAAAAAAGAGAAGATTTATTACCTAGGTTACTGAACCAATGACCAGGCAAGCCAAATGCATTTTTCAGAGACTATCAAGAGACCTGACATGTATATTTTAGGCTAAGTATTCCATGACTAAATAAAATCAGTAGACAAATATTTTCCAAACTTGCCTTATCCTAAATCTCACCTACTACATTTATTAAACAAATAAAAATTTCTGAGCCTGGTAAAAGATTACTAGACCTTATAATTTAGACTCTCTAAAGAATATTCATAAAAATCTGTATTTTTGGCAAATGTTCCATGATTTTTATAAACAGGCAAGTTTGGGCAATGTTGAACTAAACTCTCACCTTCAAGAGGTCAGGGACACAGGGCATTTTCTTATTTCTGGATTTACTTTCCGCATTGTCTGGCATTGAAGGACTCAGTGCATAATTGTGGGTGGATAAATTTATTTTAAATAGTGTAAATCTCAGACTTTCAAAAGGAAATGTGAGAAAAGCCAAGAAAACCATGACAAAACAATTTATGAAGGTCCAAAATATGAAAAACAAACATAAAGCATAGTAAATTTCATACAAGCAATTCCTAAACTGGGATTTAGCAATAATAACAACATACTTCATGATGTTAGTGATAGGGAGGGATCATTCTTTTAACTGTGAAAAAATTCACAGAGTAGTGTCAAGTTTTTGTAATGGCATATGTATTAAAATAAAAAAAAAAGAAAGAGATAGGTAATAACGAAGAAAATAAGCAAGAGAAACAAAATGGGGGACTGTGAATTCAGAATTCAGTCCCTATGTAGCAAATTAAACTGTTGTCTAAATATGATTGTCTCAGACTGCTTATACAGTATGACTTATCTATTTTTAAAATAATCTTTCTCTCCCTAAAGTCACAATTAAAAAATACTAATACTAGGTAAACCCATCTATCAGCTTTAGATATACTGGTGTCAAAGTTCAACACAAATAAGACATATGGCAAATTATCGTCTATTTCCTTTAGTCTTTCTATATTGTTATTTATCTAACTAATTTGACTATCCAATTCAGTTATTTCAGTTTGTATTGATAATTAAACTGTTTGTAGCTATAATTTTTTCTCTGATCATAGTTTTAAAACTAAATTTCATATATTTTGGTATTCTTTAATGCTGTGATTACTTTAATCATAGTCTAATTATAATTTTTATTTTTCCAGTTAGGGGAATTTTGTGTTTTGAATTACATTTTCAAGTCTGTTTCTAATTTTATTTTTCTTGAAGTTGTGGTCATAGAGTGTGATATTTAGGATTTCTAATGCTTTGTAATGAATTAAAATTTTTTTTCTCCAAATATGATTAGTTGTAATTGTCCATTGGGCAGAATTTGAAAAATAAATATACTCCCTGTTTCCAAGGTACATAATTAAATGCATTTGAAATAAAATCTACTGCATTTATTATATTTTTAAAACCCTCTATAGTCTTCTTGGTGTTCATAAGATCTATCCAAAAAGGATTTTATTAATAATTAACTTTGTTTTTTATTTTCAATGTAATATCATTTGGCACAGCAATTTTCCTATTGTCTTTATCAAGTAATATACTTTTGGTAATATAAAATCAAATATGAAGCGTCTTGTCTTGCCTTATGTTATATTCGATATTAATATTGAAAATCTATTTTTTTGTTTCTGTGTTCATATTTTACTCATTGTTTATTTTACTATCTTTGTTTCTATGCATTGCAGAATGCATAGAAATGTGCATTTATTTGTTATTGCTACTGCTATGAGCTAATCTGAGATTGTTTGCCCTCTAATAGGGAAACTTATATTTAGATATACACCATTTAGATTTATTATCAAATGAAAACATTTGGGATTAAGCTCTTCATAATGCTTCATTCTTCCAATTGGCTTTATTATTATTTCAGTTATTTTCCTCCCAGGCTTTTGGTCTGTGGATTGAATATACCTTTAATCACATTGGGTTTTTTTTTTCCTCTCATAATCTAGAAGTTTTACATCTAACTTGTATTGCATTACAAGTTTAAAAATTCACTGCCACATATTTTTTATATTTAAATTTCTCTCATGAACATTGAAAATATATCTTGTTTATTAACATCTTCTAGGGTAAAATGGAAAATTGACCATCTTTTAACTTCCTAAGTTTACATCCTCCAAGTACGATTGAATAACATGGGTTTTAAGCACAGGTTACTTTATTTGTTATCATAGCTCTTTAAAAGATATTTTTCTTATTTTAGTTTTGTAACCATTAAGGATTCCTACACAAAGTGCTATCACAGCTCTCCCCATGAAGGAGAGGAGTAACATACATTTCTGGTTCTTTCTCCCTAACAGAGCCGAAAGAAAACATTTTGGCAAGATTGATGCTTGTGTGTAATTGATCCAGAGTGGAGTATGTATGTAATTCAGAGAGTATTTTATCCACTTTGATAAGTTGGGGATGGAGAAAGACAAGTGTATTCTCCCTACTACCTGTTCTGGCTCTATATTTACACTATATGATTACTAAGGATTTTTGTTGTTTGTTTTTTATATGATTCAATGAATTAAGTGATTACAAACATAAACTAGATAGGTAAAATAGAATTAGAAATTTGAGGATGGGGAATATTATGCAAGAATTCATATATAGCTAGAAGACAAAAGGACCCCAATATGAATCAATGAAATCCAAGCATAGCTGACTAGTTCTCTATTATCAAAAAATAAAAAGTCAAAATCTAGGAATGTCAGCTGAATGAGACTGGCTTCACATTGCATACAGAATAAAATCTAAACTCACTCACATACCTTCTGACTCTAACTTGTGACTTCTGACTTTGACATTCTCTTACAGCAGTAGAATCCACTATTGCTATATCTGAACCCAAACTCTGACCAAATTTTTTATTTCTCCCTTTGCTCAGAACTAACTGCATTTCTCACTGACTGCTTTTCCTGTTTTCTGACTTGAATATTTTACTTCCTCCTCTCTAACAGTGCTCATTTGGCAAAGTCTAGCTAAAATTCCAGGTCCTTACTAAGGCCTTTTGTGAACACATTATTTAGAGGTGATCTTGTTCTCCCCTAAGCTCCAGTGATATGTGTTCAAAGTATTAACTAATTTTAATTAAAACTTTCATTGAGATAATTTTACATCACACACTGAAAGATTATCCCAGGAATTGACATTGATACAATTCATTGGTCGTATTGAGTTACCTCAGTTTTACTTGTACTTTTGTGCCTGTGTGAGAGAATTTCATGTTAACCTTGCTTGTCTCTCTGTTGTCTAACACTTATATGTCATCTTCATCGCTTTATATAGAGATGAAGGTTGTAGCGGTCTCCAATCTTTTCAGCAACAGGGACTGGTTTCATGGAAGACAGTTTTTCCACGGACCGGGGGTGGGGTGCAGGGGGGTGGGGTGGGTATGGTGCAGAGCTCAGGCGGTTATGCCCAGCCTGTTTCCTAACAGACCACGAACTAGTACCTGGCTGCCGCGCTGGGGATGGAGACCGCAGGATTATGGCATCTGGGGCCAAGAATTATACTGTCCCTTTTTTTCATTTTGGTTAACTGATTCTCCATTCAAACACATTACTTTTTAAATAGGATGTATAAAATAAATGATACCGAATGACTGATATTTCAGGTAATGAGCTGATTATTTCCATTCATGTCTATGTGCTTAAACATTTGAAGACACTTTTTTTCTAATACTTTTTTTTTCAATCAGTGATCTTAAGCTAGGCTGGTCATAAATATCACCAAGGACACTTTCCAAACAATAAATGCCCAGCCCCAACCCCAAGTTAGAGTTCCTGATTTAGCAGATGTGGGGTGATTCTGGACCGTTTTGGTTTCCTAAATGTGTCTGATGAGAATCTGGCTTTGGCAGTAAAGCTCAAAGCCATCTGGTTTTTTACAGCAGACCACTCTTTAGAGATATAGAAAACCAGAAGGAAAGCCCAATGTGCTCATTTCTAGGGTGTGGCATAACACAGTTGGCAAAATAACTCAGTGACATATGAGGATTTCATTAATGTGGAAGTTTTCTCAATAGTCTTTGGCTTATCAATAGTCTAACCACTAATTATAAAAAGAGCACATCATATCACCAACAAACTTGAAACTTAATGTTAATTTATATTTGCCTTGTAATTCTCCCTTGATTTATTCTATTCTCGTCTGTTGCAAGGAGAATATTATGTTTCTACAATCCAGGATTCTAAAACCTAATAAAAAGTAACAAAGTAGAATTTAAGTAAACATGTAAATGAACTCCTCAAATCTCAAAATTAAATATGTATTGATTATAAACAATAAATTACTGAAAACGTGTTTTTAAGTTGGTTTATTTATGGGCATAGAAATAAAAATATCATCAAATAAAATGTGAAGGCTTTTGTACCCTACAAATAGCTTTAATTAACATGAATTTTACAGTTTACAAATATTAAATTATTTTGACATTATGAACAACTATTTGTGCCGCTCAAGGTAAAAATTTAAAACAGAACAAACATCAAGAGTTTAAAATGCATTATTATATTTCATTAGTAGATACTGTATATAACTAAATATACAATTATATAAAACTACATGTTATACATATATTTATTGCTATTATAGATTATTCCAATATAGGTTAAAACATACAAGATGTCTATATTGGATGCAATAATTACCCTTACGAGTAATAAACATTTCATCAGTAGGAAAAATTTCAAATCCTAGGGAAAGCCTTCCCTAGATGAAACTTGGTAAATATGCTTTAGAAGATATCACAGACTTTAAGACATATTCCACAATTAAGTGATATTTTTGACTAAAATTTGATACATAATTACATATAATAGAGTTATTCTAGCATTGCAAGAGCAAATATTGGTAGACTATAAATACAAGTCATTTATTCAAATTATATTGTGTTATTCTATTTAATTAAGAAATGCAAAAACATTTTTTTTTCAATGTTGATGAAATCACTCTGGGCAGGTAAAAAGAAAAAAATGTTCTGGGAGTGGGGAGAAAGATATTTCCTTTGAACAGCTTAGGAAGATTAATCAAAATCAGACATTCGGTTAGATGAAATAATATGCCTTTGTGAATATATAACATGACATTACATGTCTATAAACAGTTAAAATAAAGGCATACATATTAACATAGAATCAAGATGAATTAATAAATTGCATGTAATAATATCCAAAAAATCTAGAATAAGAAAAATGGAATATTTATCAGTTCATAAGAAATAACATTTGAGATTTTACAGAGATTGAAAAATATCCCACAGAAAAGCACTGATATGATTGTATTTCAAACTTTTTACATGAAAAAATAATTTAATAAAAAGTAAATCAATAGTCTGAGGATATATTTTCATTAAGAATTACTAAGAAGGATTATTTTAATACATATGAAAATACCTTTATCTCATTATATAAATGAGCAAATAATATGAACAATAAAGATAGAATTATGAATGGCAAATAACAGCTAAGAATAAGATTACTACTGCCAGTAATTAAGTATATTAAAATTAGAGTTTTGAGATACTAGCTTAAACCTACTAAGATACCAAAAACACTAAC
Organism: Daubentonia madagascariensis; assembly: GCA_023783475.1. Lineage (NCBI taxonomy): Eukaryota > Metazoa > Chordata > Mammalia > Primates > Daubentoniidae > Daubentonia > Daubentonia madagascariensis. The sequence continues at coordinate 40,209,501 of JAKFHU010002080.1, read as the reverse complement.
AGAATATTAAATGTCAACAAACTAACCAATTTGATAAAATAGCTTATTCATTGCTTGAAACAATATACCAATTGTTCTACCAAAATATAAATATTTTTTATGATCATATTCATTGACTAAGTATACCACTCTATGTAATCAAGAGAAATAAATGTTTTTTCAAGACATAAAAGAGACTATTGCATGAATTTGCTTCATTGATACAATGGAATGAAGGAAACTCTGATTTTATAACTAATTAAATGTAAACAACCCAAATATCCAAAAACAAATGAATAACTAGATTATGTTACCCTAATGTTGTGGAATATTAGGCAACTATTAAAATTAAATTTATGAGCTTGAGCAACATGGTGAGACCCCATCTTTACAAAAAAAAATTTTAAAAAATTAGTCCGATGTGGTGGCATGCATCTGTAATCCTAGCTACTCAGGAGGCTGAGGCAGGAGAATCACTTGAGTGAGCCCAGGAGTTTAAGATTGCAGTGAGATATGATCGCTCCACTGCACTGGAGCCTGCGTGACAGAGAGACCCTGTCTTAGAAAAAAAATTATGAAGTCAGTATAAACCATGAAAATATATATTAAATAATATAAAAGTGACAGATGAAAATAATTGTTTGGACAATATGATTATAAAAAGCTATGTCACATTTGAATAATTGTATATGCACAAAATAGCTTTTATTAATATTTTAGATTGGTGGGCTTAAATTTGTACCTCTTTTCAAAATATTTTTATTGTTGTTACATTTTTACAGTCAAAGTGAAAAAAGTGCTAATTCAAAAAACAAGCAAACAAAAACAAAAATATCTTAGTAAAGCAGGTATATAACCTGATTAATTTTGTTTGCCATAATTAGAAAGCATATATTCTAATAAAATTTAAAAGGAAAGGTGACAGATGTTAACTTTATTTCTTGTCTGCATGATTTTGTAAGGTAATTTCTTTATACAATAAATTAATGTCATAAAAGCCATTGACTATGGATGTCTTGTTGATTAAGTACGATAAATGTCAAACAAAGGAAAATAGCTAGCAAAAGAAATTGTTATGTATACAAAAATTATGCATGTATAATTTATATACACATACTTAAATAGAAAATAAATCAATAAAGGGTAAACTTTAATGTTCAGCATTTGCTCTGCAGTGGAGAAAGTTTCAGAATATCTGTTCTGAAAGAAACACCTTTTTAACAAATGTAGTTCCAGACATTAGACTTTGAAAAGATAGGAGAATGCTTTTTAATGAATGTGAAGTAATATTTCAAGGGAAAACTATCCTCTAATAGAGAGTTACTATTCATAGAAACTAATTATAGGAGAGGATTTCACTAATTTTAAAGGTGTCTGACCAAGGTGAAAAATTAACAATGAATCATATTGCCATTGGCCGATCACCTGACGGTGTACCAGTACTTCATCATGTGTACCTAAGATAGAGTGCCCGTGGAGTTCACTGACCCACTAAGCACAGACACATTCACCACAAGACTACTGGATGTGTGCTTGTAAAATGTGAAATCATTAAAAGATACATTTAAAAATCCTAAATTCCAATAATAATCCTTTCTTTTTTCACTAAGATATTCATAATTCAGAATAGTGACAAGTAATTGCTTAAGTGATTAATTGACAGATAGACCTTAATTAGCTAATGCTGTGTTTGTAATTTCATAATTTAAAAGAAATATAAATGATTAAGTCATTAATAAAAATAATATTTTTTTGGATTGGTTTCCTTGAGCTTAAAAAAATAATGTGTTCTTTTCAAACATTTTCTTCATCAGTAGAAAATGCAAAGGTCTTGACCACGTTAAATTTGCTAGCATTTATCCAAATTTTGTGCAATTACTTTACCCCGAAATCTAATTTTCCTCCTGCCTTCACAGTTCAGATGCAGTTTTCATGTATTCACTTAACAATGCTTTGGCGAAATATACTTGTGATTTAAACTGTGAGTTAAAAAATAGTAAAACATATTTGAAAAATGTAATCCTTCATTTCTGAACTAAGGAAATATAAACTTCTATATTAGTATTATAACTTTTTCAATAAAAATATTGCATATTTTAAAAGGACTCAAAATAGGCAAAAGATTTTGCATATAAAAACAGAGAAATCCTAAAATAGTATGTTTCAATAATACACAATGAATTAGTGTGTAATAAATGGGATTTCTTCAGGGAGCAATCAACGTATATCAAAAGACAATAGTAATATTTTCTGTTGATATTGAAAGTTGGCAAGCTTTCTTAAATGATGTTTGATAAATGGTGTATATCCTTTAAGTAACATTATTTATTGCCTTAAAAGTATCTTGCCCTAAAGATATTTTCTACATGGCCAAATTTTGAGGAAAAAAGATTTTTGTTTGAATAAGAAAGAATGATACTTGAAATCTTCAATATTTGAAAAAAAACAGTGTCAGATTTTTATTTGGTAGAGGTTTCTGTGTGTGTGTGTGTGTGTGTGTGTGTGTGTATCTGTATTTTCTAACAAAGAAGAAAAAAGTCTCAATTACTAATTTTGGAAACATTTGTTATTTTTAGCCATACACACACACACAAACACACACACATATGCACACAAATATATATATTTCCTTTTCAACTAACAGAAAATAGTAAACTGGATAGTCAAAAGAAGGTTTATTTATAGGATCTACCATGACTACTGGCTCCAGCAGTTCAGTACCACAGGTTGATTAACTTGTTACCCATATACTATACTTATTTAATTTACATTTAAGAGGGCTTCCTAAATTAGCTCTCAAAATAGAAGGTACTATTACTTATTCCTTTCTTCATAGCTCTTTGCAATCTCTAAAAATCATTCTGTCTTCTTGTATTCTGTTGGTAAGATTATTTCTAATATACCTCCTGGGAAATATTCTCTTTGAAACTAGCAACAGTTAATGAAAAATATATACATATTCATTAAAAGGAAGATACTAAAAAATATTGCTAGTTTATAATCACTCTGATCAGAAGAATTATTTTGAACATGAAGAAATCATCAAATGTAAATAATCCAGAGATTAAAGATCTGAGGGAAAAATAAAAAGTGGGCTAGAGGGCGGACACTGCATCCCTGCGTGGGCTGGATGCAAGGCTATCAGAAATACAGGCTGAGAAAGGAAAATGAAATCAGGAAGGTTGTGCCAGACATGAGACTTCTTTCAGGAAGGAAATGGCATCAGTCATTAGAAGTAGTGGGAAGGAGCACACTTCCCACTACGTTTTTTGGCTTAGCTGTACTTTCTGCCTTCAATGACCATATCAATAATAAGAAGCTTTGCTATAACTCTGGGTGGCCTTTTAATGAGAGAAAATGAATGCATGGTGTTTGCAATTTACTTTTTTCCAATAAAACTCTTTTACAGCAATTAAACAGTAAAGATCCTATTTACATGCTTTTTTTGGCCATACAAATTATATATGCATATTTAGGATTGTCAAAACAGATTATTAGGATCAATTTGTATCATTTTAGGATTTACATTTAGCAACTACCTCTGCTGTTAACTGTGTGCATTTTAAAACTGAAGTTATAAAACTGAGTATTACATACATATTTTTTTTACATTGTATTTTTTGGCGAGATATATATATCTGTTTCATTACAAATTGAAATATTAAGAGAAGACTCTATAAATTAAAAACATGAAATGTGACAGCAAAGTTGAATAGGTTTGAAACAATCAACAATCGGTCCTAAAAATTACTATGCTTAAATAGATGATATATAAATGGATGATACATAGAGATAGAGATATATAGTTATGCAGAAGTTCCAAAGCAGAGTAGATATATTCATAAGGCATCAGCATACAAATGGTTTGATATTATAAACTCCACTTTAGTGGCAACAGGTTTATATTGTTCTGAGCCATTTACAGCTATTCATGGCCTCTGTGATGAAATGGAAAGAACGTGATCTTTGAAGTAAGAAAAACAAAAACAAAAAACCAAATTCTAATTCTGACTTTGCTATTTATTAGCAGCCTGACATTGGACAATTTAGAGAAACCATATGAGCCTCAGATTGCTCATACTGTCAAAAAATAAGAATAACAATAAATATTCCCAAAGTTATTTGCATATTTTGCATATTTAGATGAAGTCATACATGGAATCACAGTGATCCTAAGTGCTCAATGAAGTAGTGGTTTCTTTCTTTTATTGCCAAAACTCAGAAAGAAGTTTCAGTGGCTAGGTCTATATATGGACTGACCTGGGAATAATTTAGATGGAGATCAGTGCATTTTCCAAAATTAACTGGGTTTTGGTGCTTTTGGGCCTGGAAAAGGATGCATACTACATGTGCAAAAGTGGAGCTTGAAACCATAACTTTGTCTATTTCTACTTGTTGTAAATATGACCTGAGGACTGGATAGTGTGGGAATTAGCACTATTCACACTCCCTGTCTAGCTTGTAAGATAAGTGAGTAATGACATTATGGCAAAATTACTCCTGGCTTGGACATATTCTTTATTTCCTCCAGTGCATAATTTCTTCTTGTTTTTATGATGCTTTGCCTTTGAACATTGACCACAAGCAAATGTTGCAGCTGTGGTAAAAAATTGGTATTTGAGATTTGGCTGTTATACTTAGTCTACTGTGATTGTTATTGAATAAATTTCTAATCCTCAGGAAATATTAAAATTTTAATTGGGGGGACTATTTTCAATTTCACTCCTCTAATCTTGACAAGTTACTTCAATTCCTAAACAAAGGAAGTAATCTCAGCAGAATGGACCCAATAATGATATGTGAAATTTCTGTTCCCATTTTATGTATCCAGCATCAAGATTATGCCTGGGGCTCTACCAGAAGAAGTAAGAAAAATTGGACTTAACTTACATTCTAGGAAAGATAAATATATATAAACTGGATATCATAACATCTTTCAGACAGCCTGTTATTTTTGTAATATATTTGGGAGTTGATAAAATTAATTATTTTTCTAAAACATGGGTGATTGAAAAGCAATTTTCTTTTATAAAGAAAATTGGTCTATAAGAAAGAGACAAATGCCATGGCTGGCTTGTTTTGATTTATCAAGCTGAGCTTATTCTCACTTTTATGACATCGATGCAATATTTCACTTATATAGTACACTTTAAAGTAAAATTTACAAACATATCCAATATAGTACCAAAGGCATAACTTATCAATAAATTTTATATCCATTTTCTTTGACTATTTCCCCCATTTGTTGATTATTCAATTACTTATCTCAGACAGAGACATCGTTCTACATTTTACTAAATCCAAGCTTACATCTTGAAAATTATCTGCTCTCTTTCAGCAAATATATTCCATTCAGAGACTACAATTATAAAAAATGTTATGGGCACAGCATATTTTACAAGCAGAATAAATATTAACTGAGTCTTCATTCATTATCATATTTTACTTTATTACTGTTATTTAAAATAGCATAGTATAGAAAGAGATAAAAAAGGACATTTTTATTTGTGATTAAATTCATCATTGAAATAAAAAATTTCTATAGTTTTCTATTATTAATTGTGCTATTTTTATGGGAGATTTATCTATTTGGTAAAATGAAGGCAAGGAGTGATAATTTATTAAGTAATATATAATTCATTTTGAGAAATTGTGGGATTTTCTTTCAAGAATAACTTTAGGGGGCACTGTGCTGCCAGTAGAGAGCTCTCCCTGGACAAGTGAGATCATCTTGTTTTTTTTTTTTCTTTGCATATGAAAATATCTGGGCAAATTTCTTGAAGTAATCATGTCAAAAATATTAAACTTTCTTAAATTTGTGTTTTTCAACAGGACACTGCCTGGAAGAACAACTTTGAAAGTTGTTGAAAAGAGTATGTTTCCAGAATAATAGTTGCATTTCAATAGTAACTTGGAGATGAAAGTTATTATCTCCAGTTTGGGAGTCAGGAAACAAACTATCCAGCAAACAACATGTGTAGGAAAAAGCAGAGAAAGCATCTCACCTGGGAGCTAAAGGGGTGTGGGAGAAACATTTACAATAACAATTGATTGTATTGTAACTGAAAAAAATTAGTTGTCTGTGAAAAAAGAGCAGCTAGTGTGAACCAAAGTCAAGATGTAAACAATCCCTTATTAATTAAAATAAATAGGAAGACTAGCAGAAAAAAGGGAAACACCAATGACAACAACAACAAAAATAAAGCATACCCACACATATACCCATTTGATGTTTCCAATGGGTTAGCTCTGCAAACTGTCCCTCCCTAACACTATCAATCATCTCTGACATCTGTATTATATTCTGATTCCAAAGGAGATCTGTTGTTATCTGGAGAAATCAAAGAAAAAGCTTCTAAAGAAACAATGCAACCTGTTATTAGAAACCCTTTCCTTTTGCTTGCATCTTTTCAAATTGGCTGATTGTAATAAAGTAATTCAATTGCTTTTGATAGAGCTACCTGGAGGCTTTTTGTAGTTTACCTCTAAATTATACAGTATCGTTTAAAATATTTATATATATTTGGAGGTTATGAATGTGTTTTAAGACCAATTAAAATGTTTTTCTTTCCTATTAGAAGTGTATCATGAAAATCTCTCCTTCTTACCTTTGCAGCTGATATTTGAGGCTAAGGCTAATGATAAATATATGGATTTTATAAGAAGGAGGCAAAGTTGACTGATTCAGAAAAAAGATACGCATCTTTTTTGCATATGTCTTAATTCTCTCAAAAATATATGCTTAGATATGAAGGTCACACGAAAAGGAAAGAAAATAGCTTTGAAGAAATCACAAATATTGAAAAAGAGGAATATTAGAGAACAGTGGGATTTTTTAAAATGTTGATATCTGGGAAACAGATCAACAGTCATGTTGTTGGTGAAGAGTTGAATATATGTAATTGATCTGTTTACAGGGGCATGATTTGACTTTTAATGTATTTCAATTGATAACTAATTGGATTGCTGCTCTCTTTTAAAGCCTATAACCTTTATAGTAGTTGGATAATACAAAGAGTACAAGTAGGCAAATAATTAGCATTTAATGAATATTTTTCTATAATATATACATGACACTCATATATTTCATATATATGAGAGCAAATATCTAGCAGTGTTCGGAAATAAATGAAAAGATCTAAGAAATATATTTTTTTGCTAGAGAATAGAAATTTTGAATAAATTAAAAATTCAGGTCAGCGCCTGATTATTTCTTTAAGTACTAAAAAGTTAAAGTGTCAAATCTTATTATAAAAGGTATTTAATTTACTGTAACTGTGCACTTGTGGAATCATTGGTACTTCAAGTGAATTACTTTCTTTTCAATTCTATATTAATGTATTTATTGGTAAAATTATTTGCTATCATGTGTTATTTGAGAATATGTAAAGACTGCAAGATCTATTGCTTTTTAGTGTCAAAGGTGTTCAGGGTTTTGGAATACTTTTTCTCTAGTTGTATTTCCAGGCATTCCAGTGCTGATAAGGCTTAAATCAGTAGGGAGAATGTAAGAAGAGTAGAAGAAAGAATATCAGATAATCCCAGATTTTATATCTTTATCAGTGTTCACTGGAAGAATTTTACAAGATTAGCAACAGGCTAAGTGGATTTCTTACTTCCTCCTGTGAAATTTAATAATGTTCTTTATCTCCTATTTATGGCTTTGAAGAAGTTCAACAAAATTTATAATGGAATTTCTTGAAATTCTATTGCCATTTCCCTCCCATATAAGTAGTTAATTCATGGAAAATCTCTTAATATGTCTTTTTCTTAAAATTTTTTACTTAAAATAAAGTTAGTGGTTAGGCACATATCATTTGTATTGCTGTATGGATTTGGTGATACTCGGTGGAAATTGTAAATATTTAAAAATAACAATCATAATTTTAATTCTGCTTTGCATTTTATGCATTGAATTTCTAATAATGTCTAACACTTTTAGATGCCAACACTACCAAGGAGTTTCCACATCAGAAAGTATATGTATAATCTCCCGGGTATAGTTTAATTACAGAGTATACAATATATTACATCATCCTTTTGAAATATATGTTGGAGAGCCCAGATTTTAAATATAAGATTTCTGTCTCTATAATAAGGTTTAAATTTTTAAAAATCTAAAGAACATATCCTGTAAGATTTTAATATTCTTTAAACATTTTAAATTGTAAAGGATATTTATAATCTGTTTATTTAGATTTGCTATTCTTTTAGATCTGTTGATTTTGATTTGCTATTTATTTACTTAGATATGTTTATTTAAACCTGTTATTTTTCAAGGATTAGACTTTCTTTTTGGAATCACACATTGAATTAGGGAAAGAATGGAATTGTCATATGTTAACAACATATATATGTATGAATGCATATATTAGTAAACGGAAATGCAAGAAACAGTTTGATTTAATATTTTGTACCTCTGAGTAAGGGAAATATTCATAATCAACAATATTTTTTATGAAGACTATAAAAAAACTATCAAGTTTACTTAAAGGGATAACTGAAAACATTTTTCTCATCTATATTTATTAAGAGCACTCCTAAATATATATTTAGATTTGTTGCAGTCCAGAAACATTTTAAGACTGAAATAGAATGGCTATTTGTGGACATGGAAGGATATTTTTATGTGTAGGAAAAACAGTCTTCCCTACTAAGAATAGTTGTAGACAAATTCCTTTGGACTAAATTCTGGCAGCTTTTATTTATTCTTTGAGTTGTTTACACAAGAGTAATAAAATAACAACAAAAATCTCCTCAAGAATACTGCATTTTTTCCCCAATACCCTAATTTTTAGTCTTCATTGGTGTCATCTAAAGTCTTCCTATTCAAAGTGTGTTCTGGTATCAGCAGCATCAGAGTCACCTGGGATCTTGCTAAAAATACAGTATATTAGGCCTCATTGCAGAGCCACTGAATCAGAATCTATATTTTAACAAAATCCTTAGGTGATCCCTATAGCATCATTTTTTAGAAGTACTAATAAGATAACAAAGGCTTGAGGTAAAATTTAAAAGCAGTGACCAGAAAAGGCAGAATAGAATTAAGGAACCCAGTAAAATATAGCCAGACTTCACAAGTCCTTTTTCCCTTGTGTCATCTGGCCCTGTTAATGCTCAATCCCATAATTCCAGTTACTATGCTCTTTTATCCTTGTGTTTTCCTCAGTTTTCTCCAGAATCCTCATCCTCTGTTATAATCAAAATAGAACATATAAATATCAAACTCTCAGGAAGAAGTCATCAAACATTAACTGTGTTCAAGGAAGGGGTGCCATCTCTTTGACTTGGAGACACAAAAAGGGCAACGGCTACTTAGACGATGGTTTCTTTAAAGAGGGCTAATCGAGTCCTCTTCCAGCAATGCCTGTCTCTTGCTTGGCCACCCATAGCATGGAGAGTTTATGAGTATCTCATTTGAGTCTTTTCTGTTTCTTAATTGCTGTGCTTTATCAGAGAGAAGACGATGATTGTTTTATGGTTTGTGCTCCCTTACTGGAAATTAGAATTTATCATAAAAACTCAAAAGCAAAGCAAAACAAAACAAAAATACACAAATAATGGTTGAGTCATTTTACTTTTATAAAAAGAAAGCTAATGATTGATAAATGGGAATTTTAAAAAACATTTTTTCTCCACCATAACATATGTGAAGAAATTTATGAATAAATACATAAATATAATTCTTGGAATTTATATTTTATGTATCATCTTTTTTTTCTTTGAGAGATACGAATAGCTGACTCTGATGTGTTTATGTAACATTGAGTGTATAGAGTGTAAGTGTAACATGATATGTTGTTACAATAAGTATAGGAACAAGATTTGAATTGTTTTATTATATTTTTACTTAAGTCCCTTATTTGGAAATTTTTCAAAATTTTCAAAACATTCAAATTTTATGATTAATAGTCTTTATCTTTTAACATAAAATATTTATTCTAAATCAAGTGCTGGTAGACATATTTTGTAAAGGGTCAGGTGGTAAATATTTTAGGCTTTGACAGCCAGACAGTCTCTGTCTCAAGTACTCAACTGTGCCTTTGTAGCATGAAAGGAACTGTAGAGAGTATGAAAATAAATGGGCATGGCTATGTTCAAATAAAACTTTATTTACTAAAACAGGCAGAAAGCTGGATTTGGTCCATGATCCTTAGTTTGTTAGCCCCTTTAGAACTAATTTTTATTTATAGATACAATTTTAAAAATAAAGCAAATTATTTAAAAATTTAAGTTAGTACCTTTCTGGGTAATACAAACTTGAATATAAATAAATATGTACTTGCCCAACTTTCAGGAAAAACAGTCATTTTGCCTGGTTTCTCCAGCTGGCATCTAAAACTAGATAATTTCCAAGCCTCCTATAACTCAGATTGTGAAGCTCAGACTTAAGGATCCCATTAGTTAAAATAATGAAATATTTACAACCTATCTTTCCATGGCTAATTTCATTTTATTTAATATTTGGTTCAAATGGAAGGGGATTTGACTTAGAGGTTGTCCAGCTTGGCATGTATACTTGTACCAACTAGTGACAAAAAAGGAATATTGAAAGAGGCTTCTTATATACCTCTGGATTGGTACTTTTAGCTTAATATGTTTTCCTCTAAGCGATTTATAAAATATAGACCATTTTCCCATTTTTTTATGCGTATGTTCGATATTTGTTGATTATAACCTGGATTATATAGTTTACAAAGTTCAATGTATTTTCTGTGATTATTGGCATATTTAATAGATCTCACGTTCTTTAAGATTTACCAAAGGAAAAAAAATTGAGCCTTTTAGAAAATCTTATTTCATTCCACAGCAAGGGCTGTGTTCCAATGTAAATCATATTTTTGTACTATCATAATAATGATAAACTTAATTTTATTTGAATTAAATCAAATCAACTATAATTAAAGTTTATTTATTTAATTGGCTGGTTTTGTTTAACTTCTAATTTTAATTCCTATATTTATAATTAGAAGGTAGCATTTTCAAAAATACCCATGGTTACTGATCTGAATGAATTATTTTTATATTAATTTTCATGAAGAATTATGTGAATTTATATTGAACCTAAAATTTAACAGAAATGTAAATCATTAGCACCATTTATGTGGTAATTCATTTTAAAGTCAGTAATCTGTACAGAATGAAGACTCTAAAATGGTAATGAACAGAAGTGTGCTCAGTCCCCAAATCTGCTGCAGATATTGAGATATACAACCAAAAATTTCTATTAAGACACATGATTTCCACAAATACAAACAAATAAGGGGAGAGAAAATGCTGCCAGAGTTGGTTATATTGTATTAATCCACTTAAATCTCCCACATTTGAAAAGAATTTCTATGTCTTTAGAAAGCCTTTAACAACATTTCTGGCTTCTTTGGGGCTCCTAAAGAGCTATGTGGTAGTAATAAAAAGCTCTTTACCACAGGGATCCCTACAATTAAGAAAAGCAGAGATTGTACAAGTTTGCTAGTTTTGAAATATTAGCTTGCCTCCTACTTAAATCCAAACAAAAGCACACTATGGCTCTAGGTCAGTCCAATACAGACAAGACCCAAGCTCTGATTTGCCCCATACAAGGAACTATAATGGAATGGAAGCAGCAGCTACTTAATATATGAGTTAAAATTACCCGTGACTGAAGTGAGCACATCAATCAAAAGTTTTGGCATGTAATGAGCCAAACAAACCAGTGTGGTGAGCTTGAGGGCAGGAAAAGCCTCTGTTCTGTATTCAACAGTTTTCAAATTACCATGACATCCCTTTGCATACACCACCCGACTTCCAGCAGGTGGATTTTCGAGGCATTGTGCTTGGAACACAAAGATGGATCAACTAAGAGCATTTGAGATAGTTTCCTGTTTTGTGTTCCGAAAACTACGGCTGCATAAAGGGTTCGAGATTCTTAGCATTTTTTAGGTGTTAAGCAAGGAATAAATATACATCACTGAGAACAGAAAATTAAACAATTAGGTATGGAACAGAGACAACTGTAGTTGCTGATTTATATTGTATGTAAAAACAGTACATTTATTCTGACCATGTCAGCATACATGCATCTTGTTAATTTAAGTGATTCTACTTCAAAGTTCTACTATGTCTTGTTGTCTTTAACAATTTCAACTACTTTCTAAATATCTCAAAAACCAAAAGGGGGCCTTTTTAATAATTATATGTCTAAGAAGGAATTTTGTACAAACATGTCTAGTAGGAATGTGCGGTACACAGTAATTACAGAATACATCCCATCCTCACTCATGACTTCAGTTACTGATCTCAGAGTCAATTGTGCCCATAGCTCTGTATAATCACTTTCCACTAAATATTTGAGAAGCAAGTATAGAAGAATTTTCTTCAGTAGGAATATGAATGCAGAAATATTGCTAGATTATTTTATCAGCTTTCTAGTTTTTCTTTTACAATAGCATAGGATAAGAAAATGAGGTGTTTTTTTCAAATATCATATCCATTGTTAATTTTATTAACTAATCACTTAAAATAACTCAGTTCTGAGTTGGTATTAATATTAGAAAAAATGCTATAACTTTTAAAGTATTATAATTATAGAATAATAAAGAGACTCTTGTCTGGCTAACTATAAAGCAAACAAAATAAGAATCTTATAGGCACAAAATTCTTGCTAAAATGTTTTTGGTACAGGGTCAGAAAGTAACTGAACTTTCTCAATTCAGTAGTGAATGAAAATTTTAAGTAGAGCTATATTAATTCTGTAAAGCCAGCTGGTAAATGAAGAGTTTAGCCCAATAATTATAAATGGACCTTGGAAAGAAAAAAAAGAAAAAACTTTTGTCTGAAATTTTTACCCACTAATTTGACCAGTTGAGGTGACTGTAGTTAGCTAATTTCAGGCCTCAAATGACAGTTTCCTCCTGTAGCATGCCTCTTTTTTTCCTGTTCTTTAATAATTGCATATTATAATAATTTAAAAATAATGTTCCTAAGAGGATATGTATGGATTCGGTTAATAAGAGAAAGGCAGGAGAAGTTTTTAAAGAGATATTTAAAGTGCTTTAATTGTATTCACTCTGTAACCACTCTAACATACCACTTCATATATGGAATGATGGAATAATCTTAAAACTATAAATATCCCCTGCAACACAAGACAAAGTTTACAAAGACGTTTAGTACAATAATTTCTATATTTTCAACAATACATTATTTTTCTAACAATATGAAATTTATAGTTTGACTTTAGCATACGCAATAGACACAATTATAATACAAAACATACTAATTTTTTTCTATTACCACATGAAAGTTAATTATCAGAATGCAGAAAAAATTGAGATGCATGAATGTTGTTGTGAAGTACAATTAGAGAAGCTCCAAATTCAAAAAGTGTAACCTTCCATGCTTAGAGAGGGTATAGAGAGGTTAAAGGATAAGGGTTCTAGTCCTTGCTCTGTCTTTATTTTCAAAAGACAATTTAAAAAGTGAAAAAGTAAAATCTTGGAGAAGATATCTTAAAATATAGAGTGACAGAAGATTATAAAGAATTCATAAAGAACTTGTGAAAATCAGTAGGAAAAATTTTTAACAGGCAATAAAATGATCAAAAGATACAAACAAGCATATCAGCAAAGATTAAATACACAAGATCAATAAATATATATGAAGAGAAACTTAAGCTCACTAATAACCAGAGCAATCCAGATTAAGACCATGATTTGATTTCATTTTGTGGCCAAACGGTCAGATAAAATAAAAAGTTTGCTCATAGCATGTGCTGGAGAGGGTGTATATTCACAAGCTCTTGTTTGCTTTACTGGTGATAGTGCCATTTTACATTTTAGAAAATAATTCAGCATTCTTTTGTAAAACTAAATATTTGCAAAATTACAGCATAGTAATACAACTCAGAAGAATATATCTAAGAGAAACTTTTGCACATATGTACCAAAAAGTGGTACAAAAGTATCCATAGCCCCATTGTTCATTATAGCAAAACACAGAGAACAAGATAAATTTTCACTAGCAGTAGAAGACATTAACACATTTGACATATTTACCAAATTGAATATTACACAGTGATAAAAATGAACCACAACTATAAACAATAACATAAGTGAAGATTAGGAAAATATTAAAGACTGAAAAAAATTAGTTAACATATAGTAAAATAAAACTAAATATTATATCATTTGCTGACAAAACTAAAAAGGAAACACAAGAAAAAAAAGAAAATGCAAAGGAATATCAGAATGTTGGAAGACAATATAGGCAAGGAGCATATAAGAAGAGGTAAGTTATTGGTAATATTCCAGTTCTCCAGTTAAGTAAATAAACAAAATAAAAGATGACCTTGCAATGACAATTGATAATAGCGATTATGAATCAAGAATTATGATCAATCAATTCCATGAACTTTACATCCTCAGTAAGAAAAAAGAGCAATGACTATGTATATTAGTCAGCTGAGGCTGTGATGACAAAATACCACTTACTGGGTACCTTAAACAAATGCCATTTATCTTCTGGCAATTACGAAGGCTGGAAGTCCGTGATCAAGGTGCTGATTACTTCATTTTCTGGTGAGGGCTTTCTTCCTGGATTGTAAACTGCCACTTCCTTGCTGTGTTCTCTTTGTGTGCATATGGAGAGAGAAAGTTCCCAGTGTCTCTTCCTTTTTTTATAAGAGCACCAATCCTGTTGGGTTAAGGCCCCACCCTTATGACCTCATTTAACCTTAATTGCTTTCTAAAGGTCCTATCTCCAAATACAGTCACAGTGGGGTTTAAGGGCTTCAATATATGAATTTGGTGGGGACACAACTCAGTTCACAACACTACATATGGTGATCATATGACACTCAAATTTATTTCTATATGTCAAATAATTTAAGAAATATAAAGTGTAATATAAATTTAAATATTTATATTACATATTAATATAAATATATTTATAATAAAATATATTTGACATATTTTGAAATTCTTTCTAAAGTGAAAAAAAATAAGTCAAGTTTTTCTCATTTTCTAAGGATTTACCCAGTGTGCAAGAGGAAAGAAGACATGGGAATATTAGAAAATGATGTGATTTTTTAATAAAACTAATGATATTGAAATATATTTAGATAAATGTTACTTTCAAAAGAGTTACTGTATTTATTAATTTTTTTTCCTTGCATGATAACACTTTATTTTATGCATTTTAATAATGAGAATTTAACACAAATCTTACAACATTGAGTAGTCTATTATACAGATTAAACAACACATTTTTACCCAAAATTTAATCATGAAAGTAGAAACTAGAAAGTGTACGGTTAACTGATCCTTTGTCCAAATAGATAGATATACCCCATAGGGAAAGTGCTCTGAGCCATGTCAGCAAATAAATTGAAATAGATTACACCTAAAATTTAAAAAAAAAATTAATAAAATTTTAGTTACAGTCATTTTAAAGGCCAAGACTTGAATGGTTTCCACTTAGATATGAGGATAAAAGAAAATGATTTATTGTATGCTTTGTAGTGTAGTAACAGCACGTACCATATCAGGTATGGAGGTCAGACAAAACAATAAATGACTAGGCTTCAATGATTCTTTTATCCTCTACTAATTATAATAAATATTAATATCAAAGAAAATATGTTAGAAAGGTGAAGCCTAAGGTTTTTTCAGGACAAGTGGGTTGCAGACTTCTCAGTCCTTTGCTTAGCTAATACTAAGGAAAGTGAGGAATTATGTTCTAATTATGTGGTGAAGCACAGGTCTTTCTCAGGATTTGCAGAATATTCCCCATGTTTAATTATGAGCTATTCCTTCACAGCCTGTCAAAGCACATGGTCCTGATTTTCCATAATGTAGAAGAAAGTTTCCCCCCCCTCAAAAAAAATAAGTACTCTTGATCTTTATACATGAAAATTTTCAAAATATAAATATTTCTTGTCTTTTAAGAAAAGTGGTTCCATGGTCAAGGTCCAGGTGTTTTTGAAAACCATCCTATTTCATTTTCTCTTAGAGCTTCACAACACATCCTAGAACTAAGTTTAGCTCAATGATTCCCTGAATTTTTGACAACAGAACCCTTTTAGGAAGTAACAATTATTACTGCCACAAGATGATTCTAAGAGTGGAGTGTCATCCATGTGAACACTTTTAAAGTTAAGCATAGAATGTTATATTTTCTCAGTCAACATCACTCTGGGGAGACTCTGATAAAAAGAAATCCACTCTAAGTTGCATCTGTATCAATGCAATATATTTGCATAATGGTCTATCCATACTCATGCCTAATTTTCCTGGGAACTAGGGCAATAGCACAATTATGATAAATCTGGATGGAGTTGGGCGGGCCTTTTAAAACTACAAAACCTAGTAACTTAAATTTACCCTCTTTGAAACATGTATTGCATTTCACTAGTTTCTAATAGTTAAAATATAACCTTAAAAGAGTTACTGTATTTAAATGATGCATGCTCACAAGTAAGGGTAACAATACCTTTTTAATAGTAATTTTGTTTAAAAAATAGAGAAAATTCAATTAGAGCAAACCTTTAGAAACAAGAATATAACCATGCTAAGAATCTCTTTTTGATGTAAAATAATTTGAAAATTAAGTTAAAATTATATCTAAGCTTTATTATTGAATTTGTTTTCCTAGGAAACTAATTTGAGGAAAATGGTTGAATGATAATGTAAGTTCATTTTGTTTGATTAAAACAAGATTCCATACTTTGTAGGTATAACTCATATATGGAAATAGTCATTCTACAGGGTCCTTCCACTATGGCAAAAAGTAATATAACAAGCGAATGTTTTTATTCATATTTGAATTTACCAAGTATGTAATATTAAAAAATTTTCTCAATATATAAAATTATATTTTTTCTGATTATGTAGATTTTAAACTTTGATGCTTTTATAATCTAACATATTGAATAGAATAAAATTACAGCATTTAAATATTGCAAAATTATGTCTATTTTTAATAAATTATTAAACATTAAAATAAGCTGTTTCAAAAATCTGTATAGGATATTTTGCTTTCATTCTGATTTTCTTCTTTAAAGCTCTACTTTGGCCAGTATGCATATTTATATATTATTACAGCAAGTGAGCACATATAATCATCTATAAAATTTACATCTCATCAATCTAGCTATTTTTCTGCTATTTCCCTTTTCATTATAACTTTAAAAGCTTAAATGATCATGGAAGAATACTCGGCCATTTTTATGACCTTTTGATTTTGAGTCATGGCCTAAGACTTCACTCTGAGTGTTTTTCTGCTATGCTTTTCATAACATTACTTATGCAGATATGGAGGGCAAAAACTAAGGTTATCCATTTAGAGAGTTGTATCTTAAAATCATTTGCCTATGTTTACTTGGTGCATCTGTTCTCATGAAAGTCTCAGTGAGGTCAATGAGAATTCTAAACATGTGAAGATTTAGATCTATGCTAGTTTATACTGAGCTGCTCTACACTGTTATCCACAGAGTCTGCTGAGGGGCTGTTAGGAGCAGCAAGAAAAACTCATTAGCAATGATGTTCTGGTCCAAAGCACTCCAAGACCTGAAAAGCATGCTGTGCAATGCCAATATATGCACGTATGAGACTTCCCAAGTGGGGAAGATGAGTGCAGGAGATGACAATGACTGGACGAATAATAAGGTGAAAAATATGTTTGCAAAGTGGGAGCCAGGTTCAGGGTAGCCTTGAAGTTTAATTCACAAAATTAATCAGTACAATTTACCTACCATTTTCTTGACTGATTTTCTAAAATTGCAATATAATCAAGCTCTGTGAACACTCTGATTGTAACACTGTAAGGTCAAATATAAGGCTTTCAGACACGTAGCAGTCCACTTAATGGCTGTATTATGTACATACTTCCAGGATGAAACGTTTATGAAGTTTTTCTTCACTGTCCTGTGACTTAATCATCTGATTGAACAGTAATGACTTTTGCCAAGAGTGACTTCTCACAGGAAGACACCTGGAGACCCAGGTGTGCCTCTGTAACAGAATTGTGAGAATTGGTGACTATGTACCAGGTTCAATTGATTTAAATTTAAAAGTAGACAAAATTTTTCTTTATTTCTACATCATCTTCTTTTTTTCTCATATTTCACATGTCCTAGAATTTAATATGCCTTTTTGTCTCAGATAATTGTTAAACAATCCACACTAAGAGCAGATTCTTTCTAGATGTAATGCACCTATGAATTCAAGATTCAAAGAAAGCAACATCTGGTATTTCAAACATTATGTTAGGGAGTGAGTGAGGTAGCCACCCCTCAGATTACCCCATGCCGGGTGATACTATTCTGCTTTCAAGTAACACCAACTCCTTTGTAAGAATGATAAGAGCCCTCTAAGCCAGGCTCTCACCAAACTAAGGAATCCCTTCAGCGACCATCTGGACAGTTGTCCAGCCACAAAGCTCACTGATTCGTAAAGCAAGTAGTTTCACTAATTAAGGGCTCTACCCAGACGTTTATTTTTTACACTGAGCTGAAATTTATTTCTTGTTGTTTTACAACTTTTCTGCCGTGTTTGAGTCATACCATAAGCTTAACCCTCCTTTCCTTAGTAGAATGGATTTATTTATTTATTTATTTATTTGAAGAAAGAAAGCATGACAGAGCACGCTTTTATGAGACTAGGCAGATATGAAAGAAAGGCACATGAACTTGCCATTTGCTTGAGTGTTACAGTTAGGGGACCAAACTGCGAGAATGATATTTAAAAATGAACTGTGCTTCAACCTGAACATTGGTCTGATCAGAATAAGACACTGTTCATAAACTATTCGGTCAGGAATTCTTTTCTTAACCAAATGGGATGATGACAACAATATCAAAAGTAACCCTCAAATCAAATAATTATGCAGCCTGTTCTAAGTACATTACATATATTGATCCATTTAATTTTCACAGAAACCCTGTGAGTCAGGTACTATCATCATAATTATTATCTCCGTTTTACAAATCAGGAAACTGAGACCCAGAATGGTTAAAAAACCTCCCCAAGGTACAAAGTGAAGATGTGAGATTTATTAAAAATTCTTCAAAATTAAAAATGTATTTTGAAACAGAAACAAAAGCTTAGAATATGAAAGGTCAAAGAAAATAACATTTGATCATTCTTCCATACTTGATCATTTATTTATTTGTTTTGAATTCACAAACACTACTAAGTATAGCAGGCATACGTTAAGTAAAAGGCCATCTTAATGAAAAATGAAAACATATTTTTATCAAAGAAAAAGGGATAAAAGAGAATAAAGAATTTAAGTAAAATGTTTTGGGTAGTTTTGGAATATGTTTTTATTCATTGCCATCAAAAAGGCATACAGTAAAATGTACATAAACAAAGATGAAACAAACAACTTGGGTGTCTTACTATGATGAGGCTAATGTTCAGGTTTAAGCATGATTGCTTTAAAAATATCAGTTTCACCTATACAGTTAGGGGACAGTTTGGTCCCCTAATTATAACACTCAAGCAAATGGTAAAGCCAGGTACATTTCCTTCGCGTTTGCCTAATCACATAAATGTTTGAATAGATAGTAGTAGCAAAGGGCTAAAATGACTTTATAACCTAAGTATATTAACCTTGGAAATAGTTCTGAAAATAATAAAGTAAGATAAATTTTAAAAACTATGTTTTAAGTATAAGGTTACATTTTTTAATTTATTTTGAAAATATTTATTATCAACATATTAATATAAGCACACTGTTTTCTATCTATGGGATTATTTTGGAAATTGACAATTTTTAACCTTCCATCAATAAGTATTGACTTTTCACATAGTGAAAAAAGTTGCCCTAATCTATTCAGAATCTTCTCCAGTATCAGCAATAACAAAGAATAAACATTGCCAGTGCACGATGACAGCCAGAATAAATGGGTAAAGACAGACCTGAAAAATTAACCTCCTGGCCTTGGCTTCAGCATTATCACACTATAATTTTTTAATCTACAGTTGTACAATATAAATAGTTTATGTAAATATGTGACATATATTCTCTATTCACATTTTTATTTCCTTGTTATTTCAAAGAATACTTGCTGAGCCTTACCAAAAACACACCAGGTGTCAATTCCTGATGGTATGAATTCTGCACATTGTGCTGCTTCCTGGCTTGACACATCAACTAGAACCAGGTCCTTGCCCTCAAGATTACAATTAACTAGAAAATAGATTAATATAAAAATATATGTAGTATAATATATTCATAATATATAGACTATGTGCCAGACTACAGCATGGACAGAATGCTATAATAATTCTGTGATAGTAGAGAAAAACTTTATCAAGAAAGTGCTTTTAGAAATGGTCTTTAAAAATAAATGAATGTATTAAGTGGAGAAGTTAGAAAATGGCATTTTATTGAGTGGGAGAGTCCTGTTCATAGGCATTGAAAGACAAAGGTCATAAGGAGTACCTTAAAAGATGAAGAGCAGATACTTAGGTAATTTGTGTGGAGTTGCTGGAGTGAGCTTGGAAAAGTACCCTATTATTCATAGCGTCAAAGCTTTGTTTTTAAAATGCACCGTTATTTTATTAACTACTGAGAAAGGAAAAACCTGCCACTTAAACTGTAACAGAATGTTCCTAATCAGTTGGCACATAAGCTTATGTATATACTTCCCTTTATATATAGGAAGATAGATTAATCGGTTGATCAATTGATAGATATAGATAGATAGATAATTTTACTTAATGAAAGAACTCTTTTAAACATCAATCATTGATTTTTGTCATGTATAAATTTTGTACATACATAAAAATTCATGAGCGAAATTAATTGGTTAAGGTGTTGTAAAAATATTTTTATGTCCAGAGTTTACCTATCCAGAAACATTCTTCTGAATAACTTTGACTCATAGCCATCAATGTCCATGTTTTGCACACTACAGTATCTCTTTTTTTTATTGAGCATTTTCTAAAAGGTGCTACACCATTGTCCGAAGGATTTTCTTCCAAGTCCTTGACACTCATTTTGCAAGTTTAATGCACCTCTGAAGGCAAAGACAACCATGTCAAAACTGCTGCTGTCTACATCCTGATTCAAAATGTTAGATGAAAAAGTAGATTTCTAATCATGAAGGGTCTTAGGAAAACTTGGTCATTATTCTCTGGACAGCATTTTATTACATACATTATCATTAATTAGCAACTTTAGGAAGTAAGTAAATTTCAATAAATACTTAATGCAAAATACATTTTTCTTACTTGGAGCAGCTTTCATGATTTTATGTTCATAAATACAGGTGATTAGGTTTTGGTATATTTTATAATATTAATGTTCCTGTTTTCTGTTTACCCCACTCTACCGCTCCAAGGCAGCCATTTTAAGTTTTTCATAGCCGGATTTACCTTTTGTTTTGTGGCAATATTGCTATTAATAAAGTATAGAAGAATACTCTTTAAAATATTCAATCATTTAGAAATCAAATTTAAAAAATTGAAAAATCTTTTGAAGGTCAGCAATTTTGATGTTTACTTGATATATTTAACAAAGATGAGCTAAGCCAGCAGCCACAGTATATCAAAGCAAATTCTATCTCACTTGTTGAATAGGAAAAACTTTAAAATGTCATTTTCTTTATGATTTTCTTTGATTGTGAAGCTTCACAGAATAAAATGCATGTATTCTGTTTTTAACCTGAGGTCACATCAGTAGTATCAAGAGTGTAGGCGGTAAGGACACAAACTAAAGACATGGGGATATGTTTCAAAAATACCCTCAATTATTTAAATACATGCTTCTAAAATATTCACATGTTTAACAGTATCAAATCATTTGTGCATTGAGGTTGAGATTGATGGGAAGACTAGATAGACAGATAGATAAATAGGTAAAGGAAGATCTGATAACAAACAAATGAAAACCCTCCAGGATTGTGTTTCTTGAGGTAAAACATTGTCACACAATATTGAAATTATTGGCATAGAGGCTTTAAAAAGTATGTCAAATGTGTAAAGGGAATATTATTCACTCCAAGCTAAGAGTTCAGTGTTTAAAATATAGAAATAACACAATACCAACAAGAGCAGCAGCATGATGAAGATCTTAAAACACAACACATAAGAATAAAACATAGCAAAATATATAGCAAACTCTTAATTATTTTAGGATAACAAAATATAGGATTATGAATTTTCCTATTCAATACTTGATCTTGATATTACAGTACACTTTTACAACATGCTATCTTTTCCTTAGAAATTCAAATTTGAATATATGGGATTATAAAATACACATTCTAAAAATTATTTCTATGGAAAATATTATTATTAGTAGTATCCACTTGAGTGTTACTGAGCTTAATTTATTTTCAAATACTTTTAATAGAAATTATCCAAAATTTAAATATAGTTTATATGGTTTGTTTCCTTTTCCATGTGGAAAATTTATGGACACATCAACAAAATTTTGTTACAAATTCTCTTTAGGTGATATTCAATTCAGAAGACAAGACAAATTAATATTTTGAATAAATATAGTATGGCCATTCTATTCATTGCTTCTTCTTACTCTCGTTAAAAAAACTACCATTTATTTACTGTCAATAATTACTCATCTTTAGAGTAAATTTAATATTATTTTAAAAGTTCATATGTTTAAATAATGTATTTTGTCTTACTATATAGGTAGCATAACTAAAAAGACTTATAGGATTCTAAAAGTATATTTAAAAACAATTCAGACACCATAAAAATGACTGCCAATTTTTCTCAGGAGAGAACAAACTTAAATATTTATTATTATTGAAAATTCACAGGAAATTACATTAATATTTATTTTAAAATATCAGATACCATATACTAATTTATACTGAGAGCAGTGCATCTAGCTAAGAATCAAAGTGATTGTGCTTAATAAAATTTTGCTAACTAAACTACAAATTAAGTATGATAAATTACTTTGGGTCTTGCTAAATTCAGTAATGTGTGATATAACTAATTCATGTAATTAGTATATTCTAGAAAAGAACATTTTAAAGGACTAGGAATTAGAAGCAGTAAAATTAAATATAAAATAAGGAAATTTTTAATCTTGACAATAAATTCTCAAAGATCTGACTAAACAGCACTGCATGTACAGTTTCCAACAGCTTTGTAAAAACTAAAGAGAGGTCACAAATTGAGAAAGATTATAGCTGAGTTGAAAATAACAAAATCAGTTTATAATACCAGATGTCAGTTTCAGTAAAGTGTAAGTGCCTGATATTTAGAAATCTGCAGATAAAAATACTCAAATCCACCAAATAATTCAGTCAATAACAGATTGTATAGGATATTCACAAGGGTGGGTGAGGGAGATGGGAAAGGTTTTGGGGTATGTGGGGAGACAGTGTGATATTCTATATGAAAGGAAATGAAAAATCAAATGAAACAGACTAAGCCTCCACTCTGCTTTCTTTTGGAAAGAAGCCTGGCACGATGGTTTATTTTACTTTTGGCCAAGGAAATTTTCCCTTTAAGCTATGGGAATGAATTGTCTCTTTTTAACTGCATTTTCTCCCCGCAGTACATAATCACTGACTGTCACACTTTGATGTCATAATCATCCGCTGAAGCTCCACCGTTAAAGAGTAAATCTGCTTAACTCACAAAAAAAGGAGGAAAATTGCACAGAGGCACTTGCTTCTCTTGCCTCAATGGCAGCCCATTTGAATTACAGAAGTGCAGTATTATGTCACTTTGGTATTACGGGTGCCATTTCAAAAGCCAAAAGCCTATTTTTAAAAATATATCTTAATCAGTCAAATAGAAACAGCAAGTATTTGCCATTAAATGAGCATTGTGTGTGTGTGTGTATGTGTGCATGTGCATGCGTGAGCAGAATGAAAAGGCATTAAACAGCAGAAGAATGTTAGGGTATGTTCAAGCTGCAACTTCCCAAAGGCAAAGAGCTCTTAAACTTTGCATCTACTTCCCTCTCTGAAGAAATATTTTGCATTAAGAGTTCACTCCTAAAGGATAGCTGGCAACTTGTCCTGCTTGTACCGGATAAAGAATAATGAAGTTAATCTTGTGAAATAAAGTGGAAATTTTTTACCAATGATTAATTTTATGTCAAGCCAATGTGATTTTATTATTTAATGTTTTTAAAAAGTGAAAATCTGAAGATTCATTCATTTATTCTTGATCTTCGCTTAACTGGCTATTGAATAATTTGTTTTTACTAATGATGCATGACATATTTCTGATCAGAACAATTTCAATATCAATAAAAGCAGTCCCCCCCAACCATTTTTTGCTATGCTCTACCAATCTGCACCTGGATGCCATGTCAAAAAGTTCAAAATTTCAAGAAAAAAGTTGCATTTCCAAATAATTGGCCCATATTGTCTCATCTGCAAGCATTTTACAGTTGAATTCAGGTTTTCTTTGAATTATCTCATATTCTCCAATAAGAATTTCAAAAAGCATAAAGAAAGATAAAAATCCCACTTTATTAGTTTCATGTCAATCCTACTTTGTTGCATCATAATGGGTATTATACATGTTGAAGAAACTCCACAGGAAATTGTATCAGTCTACTTTGTGTATAAAATACTGAAAGCTTGCCCTATTTAGAACAGGGCATTTGAACCTCTATTTAAGTGGTTCCCTGCTGTTGCTCTTGCTCTTACCCTTTTAATAATAATAAAGAACTCTTCAAAAAAGAAATGTCCTTTCAAAGATATGTTAAATCAACTTCCAAAGTAAAACATTCAAAAACCAATATATTTTATATTGTAAGATTTCATGAACGCAGTAAAGAAATTGCTGCATTGAATGCTCAATGTTTATTTTATATGACGTGGATAAACTGGGGTTAATTTTAAATTTTTTAGTAAGATGGTAAAGTTCTTTCAATGTAACCTTCTTGATTTAACAGATCGCAGTACAATGTTTTCCCTTACTACTTTGTCTCTAATTGTCATTTCTTTGCATCTGATTCAGGAAGATATTTTGATCTTCCGTCTTCAAATCTCGTCAGTTACATGATTTAAAATTGGTTAGGTCACTTGCCATGACAAGGTAAAACAATGATTGCATTTCATTTCCCTTATTAGGTAAAGATATTATTATTCAGCAGAAAACTTATGCAAACAACCTCTTAAAATATGTAATATTCACTAACCCCCTTTCTGTCTGTCTCAATACAGTTGAACTCATCTAATGCATTTCAATCTAAATATTCTTTATTTATAAATCTGTGATCTTAGAGTTTCTAAGTTTCTACAACTTTTAAATTACAAATTTAGGCGATGCATCTAAAAACAAGAAAGCTATAGTAAGAAAATGTGATACTTCTTATAAAATGAGGACAAATTGCTTTCATAACTTGATCAATAGAAGCAGTATCTGCTTTCCTGGACATAATTTGTCAGAGATTGCATTTTTTCTTGCATGTGATCCCATGGTGAGTTTTAAAACATTGCTGATGGGTAAATCCTTTAAAGGGAAGCTTTAAATCATATATTTAAAGAGATCCAGCTTCCCATTATAAGGGACTGCCCACTCTTTCTTCACACCAAAAGGGGATGCTATTCACTAACGGGAGAAAGGCTTGACACAGCAACGTGGAACACGTTCTACCAGGGGTTGTGCAGCTGTACTGCAGACCTTCATAATCAGGGACTCTGGCTTGTTTCCTTCTCACTTCCATCCTGGGAAGTATACTTCTGAGTTGCAAACACATCCTACTCTGAAAGTCATGAGTTCTCTATTCTACATCATGTCCCTCACCTCTCACTTTAACCTAGCTCATGGGGAGAGGGGCCTTATAGATTTAATTAATGTGAGCTTTGGAAGTGAAGTCAAGTTTGGAAATTAGGTTAGCAACAGCTTAATTCCCTCAAATAAGTCTTCTGCAAATGTTTAGCAATTTAAAAGCCACATTGTCCCTAATATGGAAATGCTGGTTTTATAATGGAATGAGGCTTAGGATGGGAAAATTATGGTAAATAGATAATTCACCACTTCATTGCCTGTAATATGTAGAAGGTAGAGATAGTAGATAGATAGATGAACATATAATGTATTTGAATTACATCAGAGGTGAAGAATGAATGTTCAATTGTAGTTATTCAGTGACAGAGAATAATTGTACCAATTAGTTTGCAGGTAGGGAAATTAATGTCTTCAATGTTGATCTGGTATTTCCCATGAGCTTCATGTAGAGAAGTGACATGACTTTTGAACTTTGGAAATCTTTGGATGGTTTGGATAATGTTTTGGAGGGATTGATAAGGAAGGGAAGCTAATAAGAAAGTAAAACCAGAAATTCATGGCTATAATTATGAAAATGAATAAGAATCAGAAAATGGAGGAGAGATCAGAAAAATTAGAGCATGAAAGGGATCCAAAAAAATGATAAGAACAGTTAGAGTGGTGTGTTGAGAGTGTTTTTTTTTTTTTTTTTTCGTTATCACGTTAATACAAAGAGTATTGGAAATAGAAAGAGAAATGTATGTAAATGTGAAAGCTTTCTGGTTTGGAAGTCTGGAAGAAAATGACAGTAAATGACACAGGTACAGGAGGAACAATTATATGAGAGAAGAGAGAGAATTGTTTTGGAAACATGAATCAGTTGTTGCACTCAATAATGTAGAATTAGCAATATGAAAAGGTTTATAATTTATTTCACTCATACCATTTTATTCTAGCATTGTATTTTTTCCTAGCACTGATGTCTGCCTAGTCCCTCGCCGGTGGTGACACCCTCCCTCCCCTCCTCTCTTGTTACAACCAAATTATTCCCATCAGACTCTAATCACACAAGGCACTTTCACTCTCCATGTGTGTTTATGGACTTCCATATATCTGTATTTTTCTGCCTGTATTTTTCTGCTTACCCTTTGAGCTCTTGATCAAAAGTGTTCTTTGAGGTTATTCCTTCACACCCCCTTCATATCTGTGTTCACAGCACTTGATTCACACCACTGCTCTAGTGCTATCTCCTTGCATTGGTAAGGGCAGTTTTTCCTCTGTCCACTCCTGCCCAACAGATGAATACATTATGAGTACATCAATAATACAGGCTATATCTTATTCACAATTGCATGTCTGACACTTATACAATATCTATGATAGGACCTCAATAATTGTCCACTGGATTGAACTTGAGTGATGAAATATGTTGCCCAATTGACAAGAACAATGGAAAACATTAATAATTAAATTAAACAACCTATGAATATATTCCTTACCTTCACATGAAAGCCAGGAGGCTTCAAAGATTTCCCTACCCATTGAGATATAGCTGTTCCTCTCCAGGATGCTTCTCCCCTCGTATCATTCCCATTGGAAGTCCAGAACACTCTCCAAAATTTCTCTACTTCACTGAAGGTCTTATGATGGCCTTAAATTCTCATGTTCAAATCTGCATCTGCACTCTTTTCTTTATTGACTTGGTTTAGTTCTTAGCTCATGTGACTAATCCCTGTATGTTGCTTGTGTTCCAAATTGCTTAGGACCTAAGCATGAAACTGATCTTTTGTTGAGTTTCATTAAAAATCTAACCATCATCAAATATGTATATATATTTGTAGTGGGCTTCATCAAAGATATGTGAGGTTAAGCTGGGGTAGTAATTTTACAGACACAAATTACCTCAAATCTAATATTTGATGCAGAGTTTTTCTAAAAGCCATGTGATCAACTATCAGGTACTTGTAGTGATCACTTCCCAACACATTTTCCTAGCTTCATGCCAGCTTATTGACTCCCTGATTGATTTCTCCTCTTTCTGCGTCACTACCTCCCTTTATATTCTTCTACCTCTGTTATTCAAGGTGACCCAGCTGTAACCAGCTCCATGTTAACCTGTCTGTCCACCTGTGCTGCTCAGATCCACTTAGGAAATTATGTTTGTACATAGTAGGGGTTTTCTTTCTTTCTCCATAACATCTGTATATGAAATTTATATTTTCTTTAGTAAAAGTGGAAGTAAAATCAGTTTTTCCCCTTAATACTTTGAAAGAAAAAAATCAGTTTGTTCTAAAATTAGCCTAGGAATTTGTTTTTATTATAAGGTAAGAGTAGAATAACACTAAGTCCTCCTATATCTTACAATAGTACAGCTTATTCTTTACTGCTTTGTTTACAGCTTATTGTTTTCTGCATTCTCTGAGAATTCTTCAATTTTAGTGTGCGTTTTCCTCCTTAGTGTCACTTTGGCCTTTTATACAGGGTATTTATAGTAGAACTTTTTATCTCTAATTTCAAAATCCTTGAGTATAGGAAAAAAATTATTCAGTATTTTTATTAACCTCAAATATATTTTAGCTTGTACTCTTCACCTTGCCATAACCCATTCATTTACAAATATATTTCCAAATAAATTTAAATATCTTTTTGCCTTGATCTTACCATTAAACTACCTTACAATTATCTTCACTATAGAATCAGGAAACTGATACTTTTTTCCTCTTGATTTCTTGACATTATCTATTCTCTTTCTTATCTTGACTACCAAGGTTCACTTTTTGTTTTGATAACTTTTTTTCTTACTTTTATAATTAAGACTTTAAGGTTCAATTCTTTATATATGATTAAATGTTCTAGATCTCATATTCCAACCTATGCTGCAAAGAAAACTTCTCTACTGAGAAATCATTAAGCTATTTGAAAAACAGACATCATTATAATTCCTTTGTGTTTTATCAGTCTTGTTTTTCCTACCATCATCAGATCAATATCATCTTTTTGTCTCTTAGACATGTGGTTCACAGCCACATCACTTCTCCTACCACATTCCATGTATTCCTAATCCTGTTTCTTCCTTTCACATCTCTAAAACACCATCCAAAACAAACAGTCCTTTCTTCTTAGTCGTCTTCTTTTAAAAACATGTTTTCTCTTGTCCCCAGGGGCAGATACTGTCTCTCACATGGTGGGTCTGAAATGTTTTGAGAACAGATACTATAAAAGAAATAATCTTCAGGATACAAAGCTGTGGGGGGCACAGAATTTATCACTAGAATGCATCTCTGAACCTGGCTGTTTTCTACCCCTTTTATCTCTGACCTGAATGGCAGCTGGGCAATGCCTGTGTTTAAGTGAACTATGAGCCTTTATGTTCAGTACAATGCTTCACTGTCTTAAAGTGCTCACAGGTGCTTTTATTAGTTACTGCAGATACTCTTTTTAATAACTAAGATACCGATGTTAATAATAAAGACAAAAATATTGAATGCGACAGTGGTCACCAATCAGAGGAATAGCCGATTAAAAAGATGCAGAAGCTTACCACCATGTTATCAAATCTTTTCAGATAAGTCCAGCTTGGAGTGAGGAAACTCTCATACCATCACAGGAAGAACTTGGTAATTTTCAAATAGGAGGCTCTAAATGAATATATTTTGAATGAGTCTAAAGTCAGAGATATTGTAAAAGTTTAATATCTTTGTGGAAGTGAAAAAGAGAAGGCTGATGGCAAAGTTTGCTTAGGCAATCGTTAATTCTGTTCATTTTGAATTCTACTTCTTCCCCCTTGCAGGCACATGAGAGGATTATACTTCCGTACACTCTTGGTGTTAGTTGTGGCCATATGGCTCGCTTTGGTGAGTGAAATTTAAGTGGAAGTGATGCAAGTCACTTCCAGATAATAGCTTTCATAGCCCATGTGGAATTTGCCATATTCTCCTTTTCCTTCTGGCATGGTGATGAGCAATATTTGAGAGATCACTGCTTCCTTAGCCTGGGCCTCTAGGGACATCATTGAACACAGAGCCCTGATGCCACATAAGGGAATACAGGGTTAGTGAGACATTGTTTTAAGTGGCTGGGATTTGGTGGTTATTTGTCAATGTACCGTATCTTAACACAGTCTTTGCACAGGACACTGAATGCAAAAATATTCCACTATTTACTTTATATAGATTGTTGAAAAAAACCCTCTTTTCCTTAAACTTAATGATTTTACATATTAGAAACCTAAAAAGTAGAAATTAAATCTTCTATTATAACCTCATTTTCACTGGTGGACAATATTTTAAGCAATCTCTATTTGGAGCAGAAAATTTCTATATGAAATTATGAAAGTGGAGGAAACAAACTTTCTCTTCCTTTGATGACTTATATGTGGCTCAATAAGAACATCCAGACAAAGCCCATCACAAATATTCATAAGGGAGAGTCTTGCACAAAAACAGGAAAGCTGAAAAAATAAAGAATTCTACATGCTTTAAAAAATTACCCCAGAAAGTACTTCATCAGTAACTGTAATATATATTAATGAAGAACCCAAGTGAAAAACTTCTTCCAGGATAAAATTTTTATGTAAAATTCTGTTTAGGATTTTGAAATTGTATTCTGGAAAATTATATAGAATAAAGAATTTAGATATTAAATTCTTTCCTAGATATTAAGATATTGATCTTTTAATTTAACAAATACAAAATATCTATTTCAAAATGAAAATTATCTTTTAAAACAAGTGGTCATCTCATACTTACTTTTTGTAAGTTTATTTCAAATGTGTATTCATTTTTTAAACAGAACATTTAATTTTTAGTGTATTTATTAAACAGATTTTGATCAACTTTATATCTAGAACACGACAGTAAGTGTAATGAGGTTTAAAGAAACTATATAATATAAGCTACAACTTCAAGATGTTTACTATAGAAAAAATCTAAATGTATGAGAAGAATATAGGTGTCAATATAAATTAAGATTAAGGTATATGAGAATTTAGGGACAAAGAAAAAGAAAAGTATCATTAGTACATAGTGTCTTTCCTCAAAGTGGCAGACATCTGAGCATGCTTAGGAAAAATACAGATCCTCTCCTAGCCCAGATCTAAGCTATTTCAGTAAATCTTTCCAAAATTAATGGAATAATGAAATAATGAAAAACATTAAAATTAGTAAATAAAAAATGTCATAAACATTCATTCACTCATATTTCTTTGACTATAATTTCTAAATGCATAGGGTTATTCCTTTTGATAAATGGGATTGTTTTTCATTGACTCTTCTAGGAAAGTATTGTGTAACAACTGTTCCTCTTTTTATAGATTCCTTAAACCCCTCTGATTAAATTCTATGTGGATAGTGGGCAAATATGTGCATTCATACCTGCCTGATTATTTATAGCTATAGTAAATTTGCAGAATTAGAGTGATTCATACCACAGTATACACAACCAAATAATCTGTATGATTTGGAAGAAAGCAACTCTAATAGTTAATTATTAGCTGGTAGGTAAGTTCACTTCCCTGTTAGGATAATTATTGAGTTTTTATTTATATAGATAAAATAACAATAACAGAATTCTGAATTAGTGAAATAACTTGAAATGTAGTTTTTTTTACATTCTAAAGGAACTTCCACACTGCCTAAAAATGCACATTTAAATCAAAGAAACAAAAAACAAAGGAGAAAAATTTTACAGGAAATATGCATTAAATTCCAAGCCTTTGTGTGCATTCTAATTTTTTCTTTCCTTTTGTCCTAATAGTTATTTTTGCATAACAATTTTTAAGATATTCAAAATTATTAAAATTAAGGTACCTCTTATTTCTTAAATCTCTTCCATAAATAGTTCAAGAGAACTATTCCTACAAGCAGAATATAAGATCGAAAAACATTTGACTGACAAAGAAATGTTCATCTCAGTAAAATAAAAATAAAATGTTATTCCTCAGATTTCTTCATGTCTGTGTACCTAAAGGGCTCAAACATAATGCAACATGAAGAAAATGTTCTTTGTCTGGCCAGACAGCCATGCTGAAGCTTGCCTGATGTTCTGTAGGCAGAGGTGTGTTACTGATAAAGGTATTGAAATATATCTGCCAAATAGCCCAGAAAACTGCTATGTTTTCTCTGAAGAGAAGGTGGAAGGAAATCTTGCTCTCAACCTAAACTTTCAATTGCTGGAGTTTGGACAGTATCCTAGCAAACAAGAAATCATCACTTTCTATCTGTAGGAACATTGTTAAAAAGAACTTTATTCAGTCTTATTTCAATAGTTTTTTCTTGGTAATATGAAGGATGAATTAAGTTGATCACAAAAGACTTTCACTACTGTGAATTACCTGTTTCACCTTGGAAAGCCACACAAAATGAACCTCTTAAGCCTTTTGAAAATGACCTTTTTCCTCAGCAATGATTTATCTTTCCCTTCGAAAATCCGTTTTACAAAAGGGAGTATGATTAAAGGAAGCCAAGCAGCACAAACACTTGCTGAAGATCCTGCTTATCTGGAACTCAGTTGACAATGTGTGTTTTTGGGGTTGGGAATGCTGCAGGTTCAAGGGATAATTCTGCCTTTCAGGCACTTCAATTTATTTCATGCCTGAGCACTGTCATTGTACGCAGACAAGATGAAACGCATCGTTGTGTAAAGAAATTGAAATGGAATCCTACTTGACCCAGCAGGATGGGGCATTATGTTTGACTCAGTAGTGATTCCTGGGATAATATCTAATTCCAGGAGGAAAATTTCTTGATATGGCCACCTGCTGTGAACGGCTTTGTCCAGGGATCACAAGTTGTTCTGGGTGACTAGGCTCAGGACATGCCTAGAAGAATGCAGTTCGTCTCCTGCTGGCATTTAGATCTCTTCATTTTCTTGATGCTTTCTATTCAACAGGAACAAGTGAATGGAACAGGGGGGTTGGGAGAATATGAAGCACTCCACACTCTGGTAGCAATGAGAGTCAAGGCCCGCTTGACCCGAGATTCTTATTTATTTAATTTTTTAGAGAGCCATCATTATTTCTTCACAGGGCACTTTTTAATTTTTACACTTCTCGGGCCAGCCCCCTTGCATGTCTTTCTCTGTTCAGTGTGTGTGAAGTATTTACTTTGAAAAGGCTGCACACCAATAGATTAAATAAAATAGGAACACTCTGTGTCTCACAAGAGAAAATCGTGCAGACAGCTTTATTACTTCTATCAGAGAACAAAGATTTTTCCCAGCATGCAGAGGATTATTAGGCCAGAAGCAAATAAACGGGATGTGTGATGTCAAAGCCTCAAATACGATCAAGAAAAATTGTCTAATTGATTTGCTGCAATTATGTTTTTTGGAATACAATTCCTCAGTTTTTACTTCTGAACTTTTCTTACCTTTTACAATTTTTAAAGATTTCTTTGGACACAAGTGCAGGGAATATATAATCTATTATTTTAAATCTCCTTCACGAAATCTAGAGAATATACTTTTAAACTAGCCTCACTCAAAATAAAACATGCATAGATTAATGTAATAATTATCAACAATCGACAACACATCCCTCCCTCCCCCTCCTATGATTTTTTTTTTAAGAATGCTGATACCATGACACATTCATTATCCAAACTTCAACATTCCTTACCTTGGTCAGTTAAAAGTGAATTAAATGAATAATGGAAAACTTTCTTCTTAAATCTTCTTAGTAGATTTTCATCTTCCCTCTTACTTTCCTAATTTTTCTCTGGAAATCAGCTTGAAGTTAGGAGGATTTAGCTCGTGAAAACTTATTTGCTTTTTCTATTTTATTTTATTTTTTCCACATAGCTCTGAGAACAGAAATAAACAATGACTGTTTCATCTCCCAAGTAAAAGAAAAAGCTTTCAAGCCTCAGTTCTTACTCTAATAAAAATGAATACTTCTGAAAAATGCATGCACGATAATTTATATATTAAATGTGTGCATATGCATATATTCACAGTGCATGAAAATACTTAGAACACATTCACACATGACCTGCTACATATGATATATACATACTTATATGTACACATACACATTGTATGATAAAATATACATATCTCTATATAATATAATTTCTTTATGTAGAATATATTTACATATTACTGCAAATGATTACATTGTTCCAAGTTTTGTTTAATTGTGAATAATTTCCAGTGCTATGAAATCTATTTAGAATATACTCACATTTTACATTTTAAACCAGTAAAATTCCAAAGATATCTGGCTAATATGTGGAAATAATTTTTGTATTTTCTTATTAGATATTCCTGAATTTGAGACAGTTGAGTTATACAAGAATATATTTCTATAAATTCAATTAAAAAATCTGAAGTCACTGACCTTGTTAGCTCCATTCTTTAATAGCCGTTTCAAGCTAAGAAATTCATGCTACAAACAAAATATAGCAGTTGATTAAAGATTTTAGAAATAAAAAACAAACAAAAAAACTAAAAGAAGTACCCTATTTTAAAAGTCAGAGTAGCAAAGTAGTAAATTATTCCTTTTATTAGAAAAATTACATATGTACACCTTTGGGTTATAATATATATTTCATAAAAATATGATATAAAATTCTCAGTTTCTTAACTTTTCCCTTTCCCTTGCTTTTCCTTGCTAATCATTCATTCTAAAAGCCATTATGCAGAGTTGTTTAAAGTACAGCTCAGCATAGAGAGTGTCTTAACCACATGGTGGCCAAGTGCAAGGTGTTTAACCCAAGTAAGCATGTTGACCAGGGAGGGCATCTGCACAGAAGGGTGACCTGGCTCAGAGTATTGGAGCCCAACTGGTATAAGGAGGATTTGCCTGCTGAAGCAGCCAAACATACTGTGTCAGAGCCTAGACAGGGTAAGAAATGCATTTATGTGCATGGTGCCCAACTATGAAGTATGAGGATTCAAGTGGGGTAAAAAAGGCATCCCAGAGGGGAGGAGATGAAGTACAGTATGGGGTATCAGAGAACAAGAGGGGTGAAAAGGACTCCTAAGTGAGGGAAGAGTCAGGTATGGGGTTTCAGAATCAGTGCAAGTGAGAAGGGTGTTTTTCCCAAAGTGGCTTAGCTCAGGATGTTGGAGCCTGAGTGGGTAAGGAAAACATCTGTATAGTGTGTGTGTATGGGGGGCATGGTCTGGCAGGGGCATAAAAGCCCAAGCTAAGTAAAGGGGATGCTGGCATAGAAAGGCAGAGGCAATCACAATAGAAGATTGGTTATATAAAGGAAGATTTGTTTAAATAATTAAATATATTGACAATAAGAGTAGTTATGAGAGAAAGGGGATAAATATGAAAAAGGACAAAAACAAAGGGTTTTTTTGGTCCTAATGGAATTGGAGGTATCAGAGTGAAGTCAAAGTTTTCAATACATATAGGTATTTATAGAAGTAAATATATGGAAATGTGATATACATATGTGTATATACATATATTTGCACATATGTGCTTATATATGTGCATGTATGTGTATATACATCCACATACAAATCACACACACACACACACACACACACAGTACCTAACTTTGTCAACTGCAAGGTGCTGGGAATAGTGACACTCTTACAAAGATAGGCACAATTATTGCCCAGCTCTTAGTTTCTCTATATAATTCTGTACTGAAAGTGATCAGACCACCCTAGAGAAATAATTGATTTTGGGGCTGGGCAGGGAAAACAAAAGATGATCCAGAACATTTGTGTATAAATGAAAATGTGCTTAGAGAACGATGGGTATATGACAAAAGGCAAAAGCCTGCTTGATATGGTTTCCATTTGGCAACTCTGGGATGATCTGAGCATTAAAATAGATAATGATAGTAACAGATTATAAGCCATTGAATAAACTAGCAATATATAAATTAATGAATGAATTGAAATTTTGAGTAGGAACTGGACACTTTCATAGTCCCAAAGTACCTCTTCACAAAATCATTGTTAATTACTAGGGAAACAAAAAAATTTAAAATGTGGAATCCTAGCAAACACCGTATTAGTCAAGTGATCACAATTACATACCAGGAAGGCTAGAGTTAAGATCTCTGAAAATCTGCTCTTCCATAAAAACACTGAGAACACAGGATAAATTGTCAAAATCAACTTTTTCAAAACTCTGGAAGTTAACCAAAGACTTCTTACGATTTGAGAAATGTTTATTCAAGAAAAATAGCTGAATCTCAGTAAAAACAATGAGCATTTTGGCAGATTAATTTACTCTATTTCCATCTTCTCTTCACAGCTCACCAGGAGTATAGAAAATAAGCAGCCTCACAACCCTGGTCATAGTGAAAACTCAGAGCTTAGCAGCCAATGGAGAGGAAAGAATGGGTTTGGAGACCCCCAAAAAGCTCCATCCCCAGAGAAGAGTCATTATTTGATCTCTTTGGAAGCTCTGTGGAAAAGCCCCATTCAAAGGGTTGTCTTTATCTGACCTGATTCAGAATGTACTC
This sequence comes from Daubentonia madagascariensis, assembly GCA_023783475.1. Classification (NCBI taxonomy): domain Eukaryota; kingdom Metazoa; phylum Chordata; class Mammalia; order Primates; family Daubentoniidae; genus Daubentonia; species Daubentonia madagascariensis. Next base: position 40,173,398 of record JAKFHU010002080.1, on the reverse strand, counting down.
AGTGGGAAAGCTCTATCCTCTGGTGTTTCTCTAAAAAATAAGTGGCAATTATTTAACACATAGTTACCTCAGTTGGCAGTATCAACTGGAAACAACAAGCATCTGGGCAACAAATTTAAAAGGATAATTGAGGAAAGGAGAAGTCCCTAAGGGGCTTTCAAAAAACTCTTAGGAATATAGAAGGCTAGGTACATATGCAGGACAGTATACATAACCAGGAAAGGTCCGAGGGCATCCCAGTCTCTCATGTCTGGCTGATATTGAGGCTCTGCAGAGTCAGGAAGTGAAGGCTAAGGTTGAATTCTAAATTTCCAACTTACTCCTATCGAAATAAAGAGCCCCTCAGCAAATAATCAAAGAATTATTCGTTCTAGGAATTTAAAGAAGTTTCTGTCCAATCATTCACTGACTGCTAAGCTAAACAGAGACTTCAGCGGCTGCACAAGATGACAAACACAGACTTTATAGAATTAGTCCAGAAAATCAGTAAACGATCAGCAATAGCAATGAGAATAGCAGACACCAACAACAATAAACCTTGGGAAAGGATAGGGATCTGAATCCCAGAGTTAGCACATTATATAATATGGCCCATACATAATAAAAAATAACAATAGAATCTGTCCCCATAGATGTCTAGATACTGGACTTACTAGACAAATGCTTCAAATCAGTATATGTGTATATATACTATATATAATATTTATATATTCAAAAAACTGAAAGAAACCATGTCTAAAGAAGTACAGTAGAAAACAATGTTGCACCACATACAGACTATCATTAAAGATCTAAATTACAAAAAATAATAGAAGTTATAGATTTGTGTAAAGTCTCAAAACTGAAATACAAAACTTACTAGAGAGGCTCAACAGCAGATTTGTGGTGGCAGAAATATGAATTAGTAAATGAAGATAGGTCAATTGACATGATCTAATCTGAAAAACAAAAGAAAAAAAGAATAAAGAAAAAATCAACAAAGCTCCAGAGACCTGTGGGACACCAACAAGCACACCAGCATAACCATAATGGAAAGCTAGAAGTATAGGAGACAGTGAAAGTTATGAAAGAACATATGAAGAAAGGAGGTCCAAAAACTTCCTACATTTAATCAAAAAAATTAATCTATATATCCAGAAAGTACAATGAACTCAAAGTAGGATAATCTCAAAGAGAGTCACACTTAGGCACAATATAATCAAGTTTTTGAACATCAAAGAAGGAATCTTGAAAGTAGAAAAAGCCAAATTATGCATAATGTATAAAAGGTCTTCAAAAAGATGAATAGCTTACTTCTCCTCAGAAATTCTAGGGACCAAAAGGCAATAAGATGACATATTTAAAATGTTAATTAAAGAAAAACAAGCTTTATGCAAGAATTCTCTATCCAGCAAAACTATCCTTCAAAAATAAAGGAGAAATTAAGACATTTCATATTTTTCTAAAGTGAGAGGATATTTTACTAGCTCCTGCTCTAGCCAAACTACTAAAGGAAGTCTTTCAGGCTGAAAAGAAATAACATTAGACAAAAACTTTAATCTGCACAAAGAAATAAAGGGTATCAGTAAAAGTAACTACACAGGTAAATATAACAGATAGCACAAAAATATATTTTGTTTATAATTCTTTTTTTCTCCTTTCACATTTAAAATATAAGAGCATAAAGCAATAATTATAAAGGTTTGCTGATTGGATTATAAATAATAAAATAATTAGGGTGATAATAATAACAAAAAGTGGGGACTAAAGGGAGCATTTTTGGAACAGGGTTTTAATGTAGTATTAATATTAAATTGGTATTAATCTGAACAAAATTGGCAAATTACAATATTAGTTGTGTTTCCTAGGACAACCAAATAACTCAAAAATATAGTAAAAGAAATAACAAATGTTGAGGCTCAGAAAAGGATACCCCAAAATATGGCACTTAGGCACACTGAGTGCTTTGAATTAAAAGAAATTGAAAGGCCTTAGAAGTTTTCTCAGAACCAAGAATTTTATAACTTTCTTTTGTTTCTTCAACCCCCAAGAACAGGGAGGGACTCCCTCTGAAATTTTCTTATCTGACTAAGGAGACTTCTTTCCAAAAGAAGTGCAATTATCTTAAGACTCTGTACCTAGGAATCTCATCACATAATTGGGAAAGATTAACCACTGGAGAAGAGAAAAAACTAAATATCATCATCACACTCAGACAGACTGTTCCTCTATTCTTCAGAGAGCAGTTCTGACAGATTACCTGGAGATTTTATCTACATAATAAAACAACCTTTGTTAACAGTGCAATTTTTATCCTCACTTTTCCTTAACTTGTTGGTTTCATTCAGTTTCCTAAGAGAATAATTTACAAGGTTATATCTGCATCTTGGTTCTATTCATTCCTTTCTCTTAAAAATCATTTACCACCCCTGTAAAATTGTCTCCAGCCTCCCACTTCCCTTTCTCTATGAAGAGGGTATTTAAGCCTTAACCATTTGGCCCTTCTTTGAGTCTCATATTTGTGGGACTCCTGTGTCCATGTACATGTTAATAAATTAATATGCTTTTTTCCCTGCTAATTTGTCTGTTTTCAGTTTATTTCAGCAGGGCAAAAGTGCCCTTTTTCAGAGGGCAAAGGGGAAGGTTTTCCTTTACCCCTACATGAGTAAAAGGACGGAAGAAGACAAACAGACCAAACAGCAACCAAATAAAGCTGGAGTGGCTATAGTAATATCAGGCAAAACAGACTTTAAGACAAAAAGTGTTGCTAGGAACAAAGAAGAATATTTTTTATTGATTAAATGGTCAATTCATCAGGAAATTATACAAATTTTAAACATATATTTTTCCAGCAACAGAACCCCAAAACACATGAAGCTAAAATTGACAGAATTAAAGGGAGAAATAGACAATTCAACAATAATAGTTTAAGATGTTACTTTCCTGCTTTCAATAATGGATAGATCAACTAGGCAGAAGATCAACAAGAAAATAGATGACTTGAATAGCACTATATTCAGACTAAAAATAACAGGCATCTATAGAATATTACAGGCAAGAGTAGCAGAATACACATTCTTTTTAAATGCATTTGGAACTTTCTCCAGAATAGACCATATGTTAGGCCATCAGAAAATCTTCAATGTTCTTAAAAGGGTTGACATTATATAAAGTATACTCACTAACAAAAATGGAATTAAATTATATATAATTAGAGAAAAAGGTGAGAATTCACAAATATATAAAAATTAAACACTCCCAAAGAATCAATAGTTCAAAGAATAAATATAAGAAAATAGAAGCTACTTTGAGATGAATGAAAATGAAAACAAAATATGTCAAAACTTACAGGTTGCAGCTAAATCACTGCTTAGAGGGATATGTATGGCTCTAAAATACTATATTATAAAAAATCTTAAATCAACTAACCCATCACCTTAAGAAACTAGAAAAAGAAGAATAAAACCAAATTTTGGCAGAAGGAAGGAAATAATAATTATCAGAGTGGAAATAAATGACACAGACAATAGAAAACAATGGAGAAAATCAACAAAACCAAAATTTGGCTCTTTGGAATTATCAACAAAATTAACAAACTGTGAAGTAGACTGACCAAGAAAAAACAGAGATGACTCACATATATGAATCTGGAAATGAAATCAGGGACATCAGTAATGATCCTACAGAAATAAATAAGATTATAAGGAAATATTATTAAAATCTATATGTCAACATATTAGATAGCTTTAGATGAATTGGACAAATCCTAGAAAGACACAAACTACTGAAAGTGACTCAAGAAGAAATAGAAAGTTTGAATAGACCTATAATACCTAAAATGATTGAATTAGTAAAAAACAAACAAAATAACCAAACTTTCCAAAGTGAAAAGCACTAGTGAAATCTCCCAAACATTTAAGAGGAATTAACACCATTCCTTCACAAACATTTCTGCAAAACAGAAGAGGAGGAAATATTTTTCAACTCATTCTATGAAGCCAGTATAACTTTGACATCAAAATCACACAAATGCATCACAAGAAAAATAATAAAGATTGAAGGGAAAAAACAAAGAAAACACACCAGTATTTCTAATTCACAGCAGCAAGAAATCTAGAAAAGAAATTAAATGATGAATTAGAATCAAATGAATATCAAGTAATTTTGCCTTATAGAAGATTTAAAAAGTAAGTTCCATGGAACTTACTTTCAAATTTCAAATGGAATTGTATATAATTATATATCTGTGTATTACATATACACGTGTGTGTATATATGTACACACACACACACCATGGAGTACTACTCAGCCAAAAAAAAGAATGAAATAATGTCTTTTGCAGCAACTTGGAAGGACCTGGGGATCATTATCCTAAATGAAGTATTTTAGGAATGGAAAAACAAATACTGCATGTTCTCATTTATAAGTGGGAGCTAAACGATAGCTATACATGGTCATATAGAGTGGTATGCGGAATGTCGGAGATTCAGAAGCAGGGAAGGTTGGGATGGAGTTGAAGAATCAAAAATTACCTATTAGGTACAATGTGCACTAATTGGGCAATGTGTAAATTAAAAGCCCTGAGTTCACCACTATACAATCCATCCATGTAACAAAAAACACTTGAACCCACTAAATCTATTGAAATAAAATAACAAAAATAAAAAAGATGTCAATAAATTGCTTTAAAAAAGGTAAATTGAATATCATGCCCTACTTTGTTTAGAATTTAGATGAACATTACCTAGCCATCTAGTTTAGTAGGAATCATCTTAAAAATTCCATCTATCAGTAGATGGACACACATATCACTTCCCAACATCCATGCATAAAAGTTCTTTATGGATAAGACAGTTCTTATTTACAAATTCTAATGTAAGGCAAACAAATAACAACAATAAAATAAAAGTTCCTACGTGGAGCCGATTCAAAAACAGATCTTCTGTTAATTTCCGTTTTCATCCACAGTTAGGTATAGGTGCAATTGTTTCATGCACAATCAACTTACATAGCAATTGATAGGTTTTCCTGGGACAGAGGTGGCCACTTGCTTTATTGCTTAAAGACTCAAGTGCCAATTGCAATCCTGATGGTTGGCCCTTCAGATTTATCGCTGCTAATGAAATGTGTGCCTGCCCAATTTTGAACTTCAACAATTCCATGTAATTATCCAAATTCTATGGTGAATCAAATAAGGATGTCTTGAGATAGTTGAACATTTAGTCATTAAATATAAAACCAATTTGTACTGATATATACATCTTTTTAGTTAAAGGGAGCAAATGCCAAAATTATTATATATTTAAACATATAGAGATGATAGCAAAACAAAAAAATGACAGCATTCCAGGAAAACCAATTACAATTGGAAAAGATGGAAACAAATTTGCAAGGTGTAGAGTTTGCATGTTCTGAAGAATAAAATAATCTTCATTCCCTGTTAGCAAAAGAATTTATACAGTTTATTGGATTAAACTAACTGAAGGAAATATACCACATAAATATCCCAATTTTTTTCCCCGTAAGTGTTCCAGTAGGACACACTAAAGGGAAAGCCATGCAATCAACAAATTACCTATTCTCTCCTTCAAGCAAGTTCTAAGAGGTGATAATTGACAATGGCTGCGTAGAGAGCTCGGCCATGGCTTGATGTTAACCAGTCATATGCTGCAGGATGAAGCATCTTTTTTCCTCACTCAGAAAATGGTCTGGAAATCATTCCAGTAGTGATGTCCAAGAATGCACATTCTCACAACATTCCCCTGTGAAATTGCCAGTATTGATTTCAGTCTATTACTAGCTGCTTATCATTCAAAATTATTGTTTTTGTTTTGCATCCTCTCCATCACAACTGAATAAACTCTTGCTCATAAAAAGCTGAACTGTTACCAATTCATCAACTCACAAATTAGGTTATCCAAACTACCCCAGTATATTTGATTCCTAGGTTTTGAGGCCTCATCTACCTCATATAGTGAACATTTTCCATATTCTTTCAAAAGTAGCCTATTTTCAGAAGCTCAATTAGTGACATTTTATAAATATAAACATAGAGAGAGTGTTCTTAATAATTCAGCCTTATTTGTTGAAGATCACAGGGCAATTGACTAGAAGTATCTAAAAAATTTAAGCTCTAAATAATAGTTAATTGATCTCTATCAAGTAGAGGTTTATTTTATTCTTTTCACCTTAACTTATATATCAAAATATTAAACAAAAGAGAAAAGAGAAGTTCATGTATACCTTTTCCATCAGTTTACTTGACTGAATATGCTGATCCCTTCACTGTGCTGGGACTCTCTGTTCCTTTCTTCATGGTGGCCAGCTAAGGCAACATCCACTGATAACCCTTAGTCATCACTCTACTCAACAGATTGAGTTAACCGTTGCTATTTCAGTTATTTCTCCTTCATGACATGCTCTACTTCTACTGCTCACCTCCAGACACTGATGCAACAGGCACCTCTACTTTGCTACAAAGCATCTCTGATAAATTGTGTGTGTGTATGTGGTGGTGGGGAGTGTCCACTAGAAGCCCTGCCAAGGCTGCCTGTGACAGTTAGATTTCAGAATATCCTCTATAATTCTCATAGGGAATCAGAGTAATCATAAAGTATAGCCCCCCTTACCTTCTATGAACTAAGTCCTGAGATTTAGTGGAAGTCTGCTTACTCTCATTTTGTTCTCATCCTGACTTTATATATTCCTTGAAATGCAGGGTGAAGCCCACCATATATCCTGGAATATTATGAATTCAGATATTCCTAAATCTTTGTAAAATCCTTATATTTCCTTCATACTTACCTTCCCTCCACTGGTTGTTTCTGTAATGTGACCACACAAATTTAATGCATATATCACATGTTGTAGATTTATCTCTAGAAATATACTTAGGTTACATAAGTAGGTGTAAATGACAAGTCTGAAAGACAGCTATAAATAGCTATTCAATCCTAAGTAGAATATTCATCATCCCTTCATTCATTCATTCAAAAAATACTAATTGAAGAATACCTGTTCCATTTCAGGCATCATGCTAGATAACTATGAACAAGAAACAAGACAGATCTCTATGGTCCCTGACTATAATGGAGTTAGATTCTGATGGGAGAGAGAAATGAATATTCTTTCTATCCTTGGAAGAAATAAAATCAAAAAACCACTTTGAAATAGAACACTCTGGCTTCCATAAGGAAAATAGGATTTGGGACTAGGCAAAAATTGAAGCAGGAAAATAAGGAGGTTTTTCCCTTGAAAATAGTCCTGAATTGAGTATAGTTATCTCTGACTGAGCCTGGGTCTCTACTGCCTAAGGAAGTGTCCGGGTCCAGATGCCTATGAAAACTGAAATTCATTTTTGGTTTTATCTCCAGCAGGAAAAGATTCTTCTTTGCTACAGGACACTCCTGGCCTCTTAGAAAGAACAGAGAGAAAACTCAGAGATTGAAGCAGGGCACATCAGCACACTTAATCTATAGAAGATTCAGAAGATCTGGCAACAGGGACAATAATCACACATGGCCACAGTAGAAGGGTCTGATTATCAGCTGTTGGCTTTCACTGGGTCATGCACTCCCCCATCAGCCTTAGTCTTACACCTATTCTACTACACTGACTTATGTTATCTTGAGCCTGAAGCTATCTAAGAGACCTTGGCCTTAGTGGAAATGGTAAGATTCTGCTTATAGACAGAATTTGAGATAGAAATGACACAGGATAAAAAAAGAGTATTTGAGGAGCCTGCAACTTTATCAGGACACAAAAGTAAACTCCAAGGGATTAGAGAAGAAGATGACAAAGGAGAAGTGACTAGAGTGTAGATAGTGGGTCAGCTGAGAGAGGAAGCCCACGCCTTACTTCTCTAGCAGAGAACAGGGAGACAGTAAAAATCCCAATGAGGCATCTTTGGCTGCAAGATGAAGGGATTTATGCCACAGAGAGAGAGCAACACCTGAGAGTGGAAATAGTTCTGTGATGTGGCTGGACATACGGTGATTTCAGTAGTTTCAGAGGGATTCCTCTGGCCTAGCATGACCCAGGAGGGGAATGATTTCTGTGTGCCAACGCATAGTGCAGAATTAACTGCGAAGGCTGTTAGACCTGAAGTTGTCTTGCCAAGAGGAGAGATGTCCCAGCAGATGGTTTCATGGACAAATCATGTGGAAGACCATATTCCGGCACATCCACACTTCACCCTATGTTCACCAATTCCTTAGTGTTGAGTGAAATCTTGGAAAATTGATACCTCTTCGAGCTGAATAAAGAAAAATGAAGTTATATATCATGTGCACCTAGATTTGTGGACTGACATATACACCTTCCAGAATTTACTGGTAAATGCAATGATTTGAGAAAATTCATAAGAGAAAAGAACTGGATACATAGAGTAGCAGTCATTTCCAGGGGAGATGTGGCACCAAAAACTTGGCAAGACATTGGAGAGGATCCTGACTAGACCTGGAAAGCCCCCTTAGCCATACTGGCTAAAGGTAGTCATAATCTCTTAGCAAAGAGGTATTAGAAACTTCACAATAACACACACACACACACACACACACACACACACACACACACATGTCTGTTCCCCTTTTTGAGTGTGGGTTTAGTTTTCTTCAAATATGATTTTGTTGTTTTGGATGGTAAAGTCTCTGTGAAGAATTTCTACAGACTTGTTAAAGGTGTCTGAAATTTACACTTTTAGGTCTTACCTGACTAACATTGATTCTGGAGCCCAGAGTGGAAAAAACCCAATAAAAAACTTTCTTAGAGATGCTGCCTTAATGAGGTTTATTTCTTCCTGGGTCTGTTGTCTGATACACTTGCACCTGATACTCTTGGTGTTTTCTTATGAGTAGATCACGTTTTTTCACTTCTACTTTTGAGAATTCACAACAAGTGGATTCAGATATCACTAAATAGATTTCATCACTATGCCCTTTACTTTTTCTGACCCTTTCTTCAGTAGTCAAGTGTACTTTTCAAAAATGAAATGGATGATGAAACAGAGGGGACAATGGTTCAGAATAAAAGTCCATGTAATGAACATCTATCAACACTATCTTCTCACACTTTACAGGCAGATGTGTTGAAACAACACGCAGCAGTGCACAAAATGAAAGTTTCCAAGGCTAACTCATCAATGGATTCTAGAATATTATATGAATAAAACTAAAATATTTGTACACTCTTTATTGCTTTTATTCTGTTCTCCCATACCATCTCTTTTTCCTGGCAAATGCTTTTTTATCCCCTGAGGACCATTTCTTGTGGCAGTCTATGTCCTGCCCCCTATTCATCATTGTTTTGATTTCACTGTTTTATTTCTGGTGACACTACAGGACTTCAAAGTAGCCTTCACTCCATATCATTTATCAACTTTTCCTACCCATTCAGTGTCACTTTGATGTCCCACTGAGCAGCTGGCAGGAGCACAGCAGGCCTAAAACAAGACAGAATTGGCAGAACCCAGGAGTGAATAGTTAAACTGGAAAATACTGTCCAATATGAATAACCTAGAAACAATTCAATGACAGTACTATGAGGTACATGTTCATGTGAGGTTAGGAAAAGCAGAAATATAAAATATATATGCACATGTACACATATCCAACATGTCTAGTGATCACGTAGCAGTAAATCATAGGATTTTTGAACTTTAAAGGAATTCAAAGATCCACAACCCAATATGAAGAAATTGGATAACAGAGAGGTAAGAAACTTATCCAATGTTAACCATCATGTTAGAGGTGAAAATGGACGTAGTCTTGTTCTCCTCAGTCTCATACATGTTCCCACTCCACCCTTTAGCATATTGCCAAAATGAATGTGTGATTTTTATCAGTCACAAGGGTATAAACATCACCTGTTTTAAAATTGTCATTTTTCTCTTTTAATTAAGATAATCTTAATGTTTGCTATCAAGAACTGTTTTGATTTAGACCTGATAAGTTTTCACTGATATATTTCCAAAATATTTCCAGCTTGGTAAAATCTGGGTTGGAATTTAGTCTCCAAATCATCTGTAAAATAGTTTTTCACCTTTTCATTTTATTCAGGAAGATATACAGCTTATCTTCTAATACGTCTAGTAAGTTTTTAAATTTTTGTTATTATGTTTTATATGTCTAAAAGCTCAGTCTTGGTCTCTGAATATTTCTAACAGCTACTGCTCTTCCTTTATGGGTGAAATATCTTCAGTTACACTTTGAGGATAATAATATTTTTTGTTTTCAGTCTACTTATTTTCCCTCTTACAAAATATCTTTTTCTTCTAAGTTTTACTGTTGTTGTTGTTTATTTGCTTGTTCACCTCTTCATTCTGATATTTATCTTCCAGGTTAGAGATATTTCTCAGATATATGGCATTTCTCAACTGTTTGCTCATAATTAAGAATTGAGAAACAAAAATTTGCTTAGAAATTTTGAGTGTGGGTACAGCACACTAAATGTGGACTTCATTTTTGGCTAACCTGACTGGACCATTTTGATGGGGACGGTTAATGTAAATATCTTCTCTTACAATGGTTAGATTTTGAGAAAAGAAAATTCCAGTACCATACTCTGAGTAAGAAACCAGTCTGCTAATATTCTAGACATGACTGAGAGAGGAATCTCAGAATTCGGTGTGTAAACATTCACTTAATCACCTTTTTTGAGTATATGCCACCCTACACTTGGCCTACTGTCTTCCAATCCAGATACTCTTTGTTAATCTCTCCAACCTTCTGCCATTACTGTGGAGAAAATCTGTAGGTCTAAAGACTTCTTGTATAGCTTTGTAAACAAGTTCTGACGTCTGAGGACAGGAGGAGATGGATGCTATAGCTCAAGAAGAGAGAGCAAATTTGCCTTTACTCTGACTTTTTGTTTTATCTGGACCCTCAGTGGATTGGATGATGCCAGCCCAGATTGATAAGAATGGGTCTTCTTTACTCAGTCTACTGATTGAAATCTTAATCTCTTCTGGAATCCCAGAAATAATGTTCTATCAGCTATCTGGGCATCCCTTAGCCCAATTAACACATTTAAAAAGCTATTATTATACAATGATGGAGCCCCAATCCAAAGAGAAGCAAACTGGCTCCATAGCCTCGAGATGTCCACATTTTTCAATAGAACTTTTCTGCAACAATAAAAATATTCTTCTGTGCTGTCCAATACTGCATCTATCAGCCACATGTGTCTGGTGAACACTCCAAATGTATCTAGTGTGATGTAAATGAGAAACCAAATCTTTAGTTTTATTTAATTTCAATTAACTTACATTTATTTAGTAACATGTGGCTAGTAGCTATTGCATTGGACAATGAACTCACTACTTTACACCTTCAGTGGACATGTAGAACAAAAGGGCTCACTATTTTGCAGACAAAGTTTATGAAAAGTAACCAATATGCAGATATATCCTGAAATGTTATTAAATCTCAAAATTGCAGATAAACCCCATCATGGACCAGTTTTCCTACTTCTTTCTGCATAAATAGATAAATTAGTTCTAACTGGAATCATAACATTAAATATCAGACAAAAATGGCTTAATAAAGTCACCAATTACAAAATGAATACACAAACTCAAATATTTCACATATATCCATAAATTTCATTTAGAAAATATTATATATTGATTTAAATGATCCCCTTTATAATAGTAAGCAAAAATATTAAATACTAAGGAATAAAGTGAATAAGAGGAGTGCAGAATCTGTATTGATAAAAGTTTAAACATCTCCTAATGGTCATAAAATTTGTTTGAGTAAATGGAAAGTTATATCACCTTCTTATATGTGAGCACTCAGTTACATAATTTTGCCAATTCTCTCAATTTATATGTGAATTAAATGCAATCCCAATAAAATAACTTTGGCTGAAACAACATAAACTAAGTTAAAATGAAAAAGGGAAACTAAAAAAATTAATAAACCGTGTATAAGGTGAGAAACGACTATCTTTATTTTTAAAAATGTATAAAGATGTTTGACACTCAAAAAGGAAATAAAATGTCAGTAGAAGTGGGCTAGAGGTATACAAAAATAAACAAGAGGATTTACAGGCATCTGATCAAGAGAAAGTACAATTGTCATTTTAAAAGACCTTTTCTTAAAGTTTTGAGGGATAGTGATCATTGTGTTTCTAGATTTTGAAGGATTACATTAAGATGTAGTAGCTGACAGTTAACACGTGCCAGATTAGTTCTGTACTCAATAATGTCTGCTAGTGGTTCTCGGTTTTCTATGTGAACAAGTAATTTTCAAAATGAACTTTGATGCTTCTTGCAAGTGAACCAGAGATGACTCTGTGTAATTTTGTGGCAGCTGGCAAACTTGGCCAAAGGATTCCATTCTATGTTCTGTCAAGGAAAGTTCAGAGAAGGCAGGTATAACCCTAAGTGGATAAATGATCAACAGTCATTGTTCTCATACCACAATTAAGGAAAGCTGAGTTGTAAGAAAGAGGTTGTTTGTTAAATTCCTTTCATAAGCACCCATCAGAGGAAGATATGAGATTATACCAAGTCTGCTCTTGTCTGGCACTCTGGAAGAGGACTTGCACTCCCTATCTTTGATTAGCCATGGAGGGATTATGGATTCTGTCATACAGATTTTTAAGAGCAGTGCAATGACTTAATTAAGACTGAAACAGGATCCACACCTCTCACCACTCACAAAAGTTAATTCGTGATGGATAACAGACTTAAACCTAAGGCATGAAACTATCAGTACTCTAGAACAGGTTGGAAAAACTAATATAGATATCGGCCCAGCCAAAGAATTTATGAAGAAGATCCCAAGCGCAATCATAGCAACAACGAAAATAAACAGATGGGACCTGATTAAATTAAAAGTCTTCTGCACGGCCAAGGACACAATCAATAGAGCAAATAGGCAACCCAACCCACAGAATGGGAGAAAATATTTGTATACTATACATCTGATAAATAACCAGAATGTACAAAGAACTCAAGCAAATCAGCAAAAAAACATCAAACAACCCCATTAAAAAGTGGGCAAAACACATGAACAGAAGCTTTTCAAAAGAAGATAGACTAATGGCCAATAAGCATATGAAAAAATGCTGAACATCTCTAATCATCAGGGAAATTCAAATCAAAACCACAATGAGATATCACCTAACACCAGTGAGAATAGCTTTTATCAAAAAGTCCCAAAACAACAGATGCTGGCGTGGATGGAGAGAGAAAGGAACACTTATACAGTGTTGGTGGAACTGCAACCTAGAACAACCTCTATGGAAAGTAGTATGGAGATATCTCAAAGAAATAAAAGTAGACCTACCATTTGATCCAGCAATCCCACTACTGGGTATTTACCCAAAGGAAGAAAAGGCATTTTATAAAAAAGACACTTGCACTGAAATGTTTATAGCAGTAGAATTCACAATTGCAAAGATGTGGAAACAACCCAAGTGCCCATCGATACATGAGTAGATTAATAAAATGTGGTATATGTATACCATGGAGTATTACTCAGCCACAAAAAAATTGGCGAACTAATCCCTTTTGTAACAACCTGGATGGAACTGGAGATCATCCTTTTAAGTGAAATATGGCAAGAATGGAAAAACAAAAGCCATATGAACTCACTACTAAATTGAAACTAATAGATCAACACTCATGTGCACATATGGTAGTAAAATTCAACAGAAATCAAGCAGGCGAGAGGGGGGAGGAAGGGATAGGTGAATTCATACCTAACGGGTACAATGCACACTGTATGGGTGATGGACACACTTACAACTTTTACTCAATCTGTACAAAAGCAATTCATGTAACCAAAACGTTTGTACCCCTGTAATACTCTGAAATTAAAGAAAAAAAGAATTATTGCTTTCAAATGAGCTATTTGGACAGCATTTTTAATATTCTGAATAATGGATTTAAGCTCCATGAGGACAATTTTTTTATTTTTGTCACTACTGTATCTCTAGTCCAGTATCTGGCATATATTTGATGTTCAATAAATGTTTAATTGGATGAATTAATTGATATTCAATTAAATATTTTCTCATTCTTCTCAGTTTTGATATGCAAAGCTTTCTTCACCAGCAGCCGCCAGTCTACTTTTGATTTAAAGGCCCAAAATTAAACAATTTAAACAAAAACAATATTGTTTACTCCTTATAGCTATAATCACTGATCAAGCTTGTATTTATGTTTTAATTTTGGAAAATGAAGCCAAGTGGGTTGCAAAGGAAAGGGAAAAAAACATAGTGAGAAAATTAGGAATGGTAGAGAAAAATTGGTGGGGCTCACAAGATGAACTGTTTATAACTCACCCTGAAATAAGAGAATTTAAGTTATAATAAAGTAGAACAAAAAATATATCCTGGCATTCTTTGTCTCCAGCTTCCACTGACACACTTAAATATTTAAATTTCACATATTTTTAATCAATGGATTACTCATTCTCAGTTGTTTTATTTCAGTAAAGATATAATGGAGGTGGCATGGGTCAAACCTATTACAAGACATTTAGTTAAACAATTTATATATATTACATGCCATTCTTGTCTCCTTTCCCGCTATCTTAAATATTGTTTTTCAGTCTTTTCCAGTTTTAACATGAAAGCATTTGAGGTGTTTGAAATTGTGTTTTCAAATTTGGTGAGAAAAGTATGTTTCTCCGACAGTGACTTCTGATGGCAAATTTACATCTGGTTGCTAAGAAAGCTTTCTGTGTATGTGTGTGTGTGCATGAACACGTATGCACATGTACTCATGTGTGTTCATTCTCCAGCTCTCAGAACTGATGCTTATAATATTGATAATGGTTTTTAGATGATAGAGTGATAAAATACATATATTGCAAAGATTTTTAAATTCACACTTCTCCACCATTGTCATTGCCATTTCTTATAAGAAAAGGTGGTTAGGAAATGATCTGTATTTTAGGAGCAAACCATAAAAATTACTCATGTTTTATTACTAAGCACATGCTAAAGTAATTTTGTTTTGCTTATGTTTGAATGCAACAAAAGTATCACAGCTGAAAAGCTGAATGTAAGGAGCATTTAAATTATTGCCTATATATCTTCTGGCAGGTATAAATTAATATGCACATTAATTTAGCGATGGTTTATCAGGGCTATAATTTTTTTAAGCCTCCTTGGATGTATTCTCTCTTAATGATGATTATAAGAGCAGGACGAAACAACTACTAGTGAGATCATGGGTGCATTCATTTCTGATTGCCTCAGTTACAAAATACCACAAATTTAGTGACTTGAACCAACAAAAGTTTATTATTTTGTAGTTCTGGATCAGAAATTGGAAATCAGTTTCATGTGGTTAAAATCAAGGTGGCTAACATCAAGCTATGGCAGGGCTGCATTCCTTCTGGAGTCTGTAGGGGAAAACCTGCTATTTGGCTTTTTACAGCTTCAAGAGGCTGCCCTTGTTCCTTGGCTATTGAGCCTGTATATCACTCTGACCGCTGCTTCTTTCATCACCTAGCCTGCCTCCCCCTTATAAGGACCCTTGTGATTACATTGAGCCAACCTGGATATTCAAGAATATATTACCATCTCAATATCCTTAATTTACTCACATCTACAAAGTTCCGTTTGTTGTGTAAGGTAGCATCACAAATTCTGTGAATTATGGCATGAACATCTTTTGAGGTCATTATTTTGCTGAACACAATGGATTTCTTCATAACATTTTAACTTTATGTGAATCAGAGAATTTATTTTGAAAATATAGATTTATATTATAAGCAAGTAGAAATGGTTTATTCTTTTATCTCTCTTGCCTAAGTTTTTTCCTAGTTGGCATTCGGAATTAAGGAGACAAAACATCTGAGGCATGCACCTGGCTCAGTTTGGCACACAGTAGATACTGGGTTTTAAAAATCATTCCCTAAGGCATGGTGTCTCTCATGTAAAACATCAAAATAAGTTTATGAAATATGTTCTTGAATGCCAAGAATGGAGTACAGGTGGCTATCAAGAATCTAGGGACCTTAAATTGGGAGGAGACTGCCTTACTCCACTTCCCTAAACATTGTCCATTAAATCAGCAGTGCATCTGGCAGGTGGATGACAATTTTTCTCAATCATTAACAATATTTTGTTGCTATGGCTCCCGAGTTTGCTGAACATAAGACATCAAACTCACCTCAGAAACTGAAGTCTTGAATATTTTGTCTACCTTATTTCCTTTTGCTTTCATATGAGATTACATAAACTTAAATTCACTTCAGAGCCTCAAACACAGTGGAAGCTGTCAGAGATTTCCATTACAGAACCACACTTCACATTTTAAAAAAAATTTTTAAAAGTTTAACCTGGGCATGTGCATTTATGCATGCATATAGCTTCAATATTAAAATGTGCCATGAACAATTCTTTCCAACTCCACACAAAACACTAATATGCCTCTGATTCATCTAATGAGACAAAAAAAATGTACAGCTTAAAAGAGAAAGAACTGAAATGAGCATTAGCTACAGATCTTAGAAGGTTAGAAGCAGACTATTCTAAGAGGAACTGTCTATCACCCAGAATATTTTGTGGAGACCCTTTTATAGAAATGTTAATGCAGAGTTTTAAATGATTTACAAAAGATGAAAAAATAAAGAAACTGATTAAGTAAAATAGTATGAAATAGAATTTCATTTAATGAACAATTTAATGATTTAGAATAACAATAATTACACATATTTTAAAAATAGAAATTATATTTATTTAACCAGGTGTAGATATGGGGTCAAATTTAGACGAATAGTTGAAATGTTCCACTGCCAATCACAACACTGGAATTTCAAACCAAATCCAAATAAAGAAATAGAGACTGTGTCTATAATCTTTAGGACAATTTAAAGTCTAATTTTATGATATTACATTATTTTAAATAAAAGTTTAAATCCATAGCAGAAAAGTTGTGTGAATTTAGAAAGACAGGAATTGGTAGGGAAATTCAGAAGACCACATGCTATAGGTTGGGTAAAGGGGTGGAATAAGTGATATATTTTTTCAAATTTCTGATTTCCATAATTTATTTTTCATTATATACTGAAATTTGTGATAAGTGTCAAGAAGTTATTTAGATCTAATAGTGGTTGTTTAGGGATGTGTTATTTATGTCCACATATTTGTGAATTTCCAAAAATTTCTTGTTACTGATTTGAAATTTTATTCCATTGTGGCTAGAAATGATACTGTTTATTATTTCAATCATTTTAAGCATATTGAAGATTTTATTATGTCTTAAAATATGGTCTATCCTGAAGAATATGTAGTGTGCACTTGAAAAGAATACGTATTCTGCTATTGATTGTTAGGACATTCCATAGATATCTATTTCTTCTGGTTGTTTCAAGTCCTCTGTTTCCTTGTTGATCTTCTTCCAAGTTGACCTATCCATTATTGAAAGTGGGGTATTTGAGTCTCCAAATAATATTGTTGAATTGTCTTTTCCTTCTTCTAATCTGTCAATTTTTGCTTCATGTATTTTGGAGCTCTGTTGTTAAGTACCTATACATTTTTAATGTTTCTAACTTCTTGATACATTGGTATTTGTCTTAGTCCATTCAGGCTACCCTAACAAAATACCTTAGACTGAGTGTCTTAAAAACAACATAATTTTGTTTCTGCCAGTACTAGAGTCTGGGAAATCCAAGATCGAGGCATCAACAGATACAGTGGTTACTGAGGGCCTGGTTTCTGATTTATAGATGGTTCCTTCTGGCTGTGCCCTCACATAGTGGAAGAGGCAAGGCAGCTCTCTGGGGCATCTTTCACAAGGGCACTAATCCCATTCATGAAGGTTCCTGCTTTATGACCTAATTACCTTCCAAAGGTCCCACTTCTTAATACATCATATTGGTGATTAGGTTTCAACAAATGAATTTTGGTGGGACACAAAGGTTCAAACCATAGCAGCACTTTTATCATTTAAAAATGGCTTTCTTTGTTCCTTGTAACATTTATTATATTAAAGACTGCATTTTTCTGTTATTGGTATAGCCACTCCTCCTCTCTTTATTTTCTGTTTGCATTGTATATCTTTATTAATCATTTTATTTTATCATTTATTTTATCATTTAATCTCTGATGTCTTTGAAACTAAAATGTATGTTTTGTAGCTAGGATATAGTTAGATCAACTTTTTAAAAATCTATTTTGCAAATCCTTGTTTTTAATTGGAGTGTTTAATTCATTTATGTTTAATATAATTACTAATAAATTAGGATTTATGCCTGCCTTTTTACTATTTGTTTTATAAAAACCTATTTAAATTTTTGTTCCTCTATTTCTCCATTACTGATTTCTTCAAATTATATATTTGCCATTGTAAGATTTAAATTTCCTTGGCTTTTCTTTTAGTTTTTTTTTAAATTTTTTCCTAAATTTTTTTTCTTAATGTTTTCCCCATTGTTAAAATTAACCTCTTAACTTATAAAATTCAATTATAATTAATATCAAGTTAATTTCAATAATAAACATAAACTTTGTTCTAATATAGCTCCATTCCCTGCCCTACCTTTGTGCTATAATTTTTATACAGATTATATTTTTTACATTGTTCGTCTGTTGACAGAGGCTTACAATGATTTCTTTATGCAGTTGTTTTTTAAATCATATATAAGGAAAAAAGACCTGCAAAGAATATATTGATACTGTTTTTTAACACTTAATGAACTGCCTCTTCCAGTGGCGTTTTTTATTTCTTTAAGTAGATTCTAGTTACTGTTCAGTGTCCTCTCATTTCAGCCCAGACATTCTTCAGTGTTTTTTGTAGGATTTTATGGTGGCTGTGTTTGTAATTGTTTGAGTACCTTCCATACTGTTTTCCATAGTGGCTGTACCATTGTTGGCAACTCCCACCAACAGTGTGCAAAGTTCCAACTTCTTCACATCCTTGCAAACACGTGTTGTCTTTGTTTGTTTGGGCTTTTTTAAAATATTTAATAATAGACATCTTGACAGGTATGAGATTATAACTCATAGTGGTTTTGCTTTACATTTCCCTGATGATTAGTGACTTGGAGCATTTTTTAAATATACCTATAGCCATTTTCATGTCTTCTTTGGAGAAGTGTCTATTCAAGTCTTTTGCCCATGTTTTAATCAGGGTAGTAGGGATTTTTATCTCAAGTTGTAAGATTTCCTTATATTTTGGAGATTAATTCCTTATCAGATATATGGTTTCCAAATATGTTTTCCCATCCTTAGGTTCGCTTTTCACTCTGTTAATTGTTTTCTTTGCTACACAGAAAGATTTTAATTTGTTGTACTTCCACTTGTTTATTTTTGTTTTTGTTGTCTGTGCTTCTGGTGACATATCCATGAAATCACTGCCAAAACCAATGTCAAGGAGCTTATTCCCTATATTTTCTTCTGGGAGTTTTACAGTTGCAGGTCTTATGTTTAAATCTTTAACCAACTTTGAGCTGATTTTTGTGTATAGTGTAAAATAAGGGTCCAATTTCACTATTTTGAATGTGAATGTCTAGTTTCCCCAACACCATTTGTTGAAGAGACTATCCTTTCCCCATTTGGGATTCTTGGCACCCTTGTCGAAGATCATTTGAGTAAAGGTGAGGACTTTAAATCAACTGAACTAATAAAAAAGAAATTCCTGCCTATCAGAACATTATTTCACTGTATTTTCTCAAAATGGGCTTGCTATTTTACATTTAATTCATAGCCTTGAAAATAAACAACGTTTTCCTGTGTTGAATAGACTCTCTCCATTTCAACAAACAATGTAAAGAGCATGATATCTAAATAAAGAGTTGATTTAGTGTTTCTAAGCACTGAGAATTCAACCACCAAATCAATGTCTTTTTTTTTTTCTGGTAGGCAATGGTAAAATATGAAAAAAATGTATTTCTTCTAAACAACTCAGCTCCTTTCTTATGCAGTAAATTTTTTTAAATTAATTAATTAATTAATTTTTTTATTTCAGAATATTATGGGGGTACAACACTTTGGTTATATATATTGCCCATGCACTGCCCGTGTCAGAGCTACAATCGTGGTCATCTCCCAAACTGTGCTCCCCGCATCCATTCAGTGAGAGTTTTTCCCATCCCCTCCACCCCCCTCCCTCCTGCCCGCCCCCTGATGAATATTATTGCCCTGTGTGATGTAGGTGTTGATCAGTTAGTACCAATTTTATGGTGAGTACCAGCGGTAAGCTGCCAAATTATAAGGGCAGATTAAGCTTAAATAGAATTGCTACTTCTTCTGATGCAGATTGTATATTGCTCCTATAAGTGGTTTAAATTTTATATCCCTTTTCTCAGGCAAATATGAAATTGCAAAGCCCCTGTGAAGCTGCTGTCATCTTCCATATGAGAAGTCAGCAGCAGGCAGTGCCAGAGCAATAGGGAAACAAACTTTTACTTCCCTACTTGATGCATCGCCTTCAATCAAGTCTATCCCAGGAGAAGAAAGAAGGATGCTGTTTGTCAAGCCAAACAGCAGACTGAAAGAATTGTCACTTTTAACTTAGAGATAGAGAAAGAGAAAATAATAAACCCAGAAACGAGAAACAAAATTTACTATAAATTCAGAAGCAAACTGTGTAAATAACATCCTACTATATTCCCAGGTGTGGAAATTGCATGTTATTTCTGGACTTTGGAAAGTAATTGGATTATTATAGCATGGCATTGTACACATCCACTCTTACATTTTCTCATCTCTTATTGATAATTCAACTCCATTTTAAGAAATCCACTCTGTCATGAAAATCTTTAAAAAATAATCCTTTAATTATTGCACTGTAGTAATTGATCTTGAATTTCACCATGAATATATAAAAAATGTAAGTTATTTTTAATGTATAAGCTAAATATTATTTTGACAGCTACTTTCTTTTCATGTTTACAGTTTAGTAATTGTTTTCATTTGAAATCTGTGATAATACTATGTATTTCACTACACAGACTATCTTTTAGCACAATCATTTGTTTTTATGCTTGAAAATATATACACAATGAGATAATAAAATCATTAAAGGCAACTGAATGAGTATATAAGATCTTTCAAATTGCCTAATAACATCTGTTGTATAACTATAAACTTTTCAAAAAATAATCAGAAATTTTTCTTTGTTCAACTTACTAGAATGCTTTTTCTGTGTTTGTATTAAAATGAACTGTGGTATATTGTTCAAATTTAAAATAATTAGATCTATTTTAAACAATTTTACTGATTATAATGAAATGCTATTTTTTTAAAAATTTTTGAACTTCTAGCTTCAAGAGTTCCATTTTAACCATTTTATCTTGTTTTATTTATTTAATTTTTTTTTTCATTTCCCAAGTACTTGATTGTTTTCACTCACTTTAATTTTAACACAAAGAATTGCTAGATACCAGGGAAATACTCTGTCTTAGTCCATTCAGGCTGTTATAACAAAATATCATAAATTAGATGACTTAAACAATAAACATTTATTTCTCACAGTGCTGAAGGCTAGGAAGTCCAAGTTCAAGGCTTTGGCAGATTTGGTGTCTAGTGAGGGTCTGCTTCCTGTTTCACAGATGGCAGTCTTCTATGTGCCCTCACACGATGGAGAGAGGAAGCAAGGTTTCTGGAGACTCTTATAAGGACACTAACCCTATTCATGAGAACTCTACCCTCATGGCTCATCTAATTCTAGTTACCTCTCCAAAACCCCACCTCTTACTACCATTACATTAGGGAGTATGATTTCAACTATGGACTTCAGGGGAACACAGGCTTTCAGTCTAAAACATACTTTTTATATACAAAAAGTCCATTTAATCATTTGGAAGAAGTAATATCTCTGCACAAAGAATTCCAGATAATGGTTTAAATTTATAGGTAAAAAATAGTTCCTAATACTAAGCAGAGAAATGACCAGGATGCAAAAGACAATTCCAGGCTGCTTATAAGCAGGGTACCTTTAGCTCTTATTTAGCTAAATAAGACGATGAAGTGGTATTGTTTGCACCTGTAGCTGTCTGTTTACCAATTTTCACTAATTTTGTCCCCAAAATTAATCAAATGGGCTCAACAGATAATACAATTAAAAGGCAAGTTTTGAAATACAGTGTGTTCATTACACATATCTAGCCTCATTTGTATACCTAATCTATTAGCAGCATTGCAATTTATGTATTTATTGATCCTGTCATTTTGTAAACTTTTGTCTTAATATGATTGTATTTGACCATTGAAGAAAATTATTCTGGAAAAATAAACTTTATACACAAATTGTAAAAACAAATGTGAAAGCATTGCACTGTTGAGTAATATTTCAGTATATCAGTGACAAAGGTATGACAATGTTTTCGTCTGCAGTATTTGACCACATAAGCTGTGTGTTCATGGAGTAATGAAAGTGCTCAACGGGTGCTTAAAAACTTAAAATATGACTTGCTTAAAACATACTTCAACTTTCAGCACAAAAATAATGGTTCAGTGTTCTTAAAAATTTATGTTTAAGAATGAATTAAAAAGACTTTTTATAGTAACTAACATTTATTGATAGCTTACCATATGCCAGGCAGCATTCTTACTGCTTTTTGTGGATTAACTCTTAAACCACACAACACTCTTATAGAGCACTATTATCCTCATTTTTCAGAAGAAATTAGGACAGTGTATATAAATTTAGTTTGCAAAATCTTATCACTAAGATTCAAAAGGAATTTTTTATAACAACTCTGTCAAGATAACTAGTTTTACCTGTGTCATTAGTGGCTTACATTGGCCACATTTTGGAAGAGGTGTAGGGTATATCTCATTGCTTAAAGCAGAATTGAAGAGAAACTCAAATGAAGTTAAGTTACACTCAAGAACAATCGAAGTCAATATTCCTGAATTCTAATTCCTTAAATTTTATATCTTATTGCACTTGTTCTTGGACTGAAAAACAAATGCATAATATTATATTACGATCATCTTAATTTATTAAAAAAACAAAATTAAAACAAGTAGCAAAAGATATTTTGTTTATTTTTATATATAACCCATTGCACCTCTCTGTGCTTGGTCATGATGGTCAGAATTGCAGAAAGACCATCGGAGGTGGAAATATTCTATAAGAAAGTCCCGTCATAAATTCTGTCTTTGTTGATGACACCAAACATATCCTTTTTTCTAAGGTCACTTAAACTGCATATTAAAGTTATTGAGTGTATTCAGAACTTCGTGAAGACAAACAGAATATATTTTGTTCAGTTCTTTTTTTCTTGAGTTGTTAATACACTGTCAATTGAGAGAAGTGCCAAATTTTTAAAAAATACAGGAATTTGAAATGTGCTATTCAGCTTAGGAACAAAAGGCCATTGCTATTGGTTCATCAGGTAAAACATGTTTACACCAAAGAAATTATTTCTAAATATGAATCAGAAGAGTTTTCCCACTGGAAATCTAAGTCACTATTCTATCCAGAAAACAATATATTGATAATTAAGGGGGAAAATAATATCATGTTTTATTCTAAGAATAATTTTTAGATGGATACCAAGTCATCAACATACACTTTTATTTTTTGAGTTTTCTCTTGATAGATATTTTTTCTCCCTTAAATTTTATTAGAGTTAAGATTTTGTAAGTTGATCTCATGAAGACATTAGGTAAGGTTACATGACTACTAAGGTGGCATTTTGACAAAGTATAGTTTAAATCAATGAAGCCTGGAAATAATGCAGTCATAGACTCTATCTGCTTTAACAAAGTGAGGGACATGACCTCAGAAACTGTAGCTATAATTCAAGCAAAATCTTTAAGATTAAAAAAAACCCTGGAAAATATTGTCTTAATTACTTCACCCTTAAAAGCAAGTTTCTAAAACTTACCCAAGCTAAAAGTTTTGGCACTCTAAAAAGATGCATTTTATATATATAATTACCATCTGCTAAATCTTCTGAATTATGGTTGCCTAATAGCTCTATCTATACTTGAAGTTCAGTTGGCTGGCTTCCATAGAACCAAACATGAGTCACAGAATGTTTATTTTAAGTTACTTGAATAGTAATTAATCAAGAGATAATTTTCAGATATTTATTAGAAACTTCTTGTGCCATAAAATATGGACTATTGCAGATTTTACTTTCCTGAGTGCACTAAGACATACATGGAATTTTATGGTGACATAATGCTAAACAAAAAAGCAATACAAAATTCTAAGAGCTAAGCAAATTATAGTACTATCTATTTACTATAATATTTAATTGTTAAAGCACAACAAAACATTCTATATGTTATTCTTATAGTGATTTTTCCCCATAATAACATTTTATTTATGAATTATGATTGGGGCCAGATTGATTCTTTATCTGCAACTATAAATATCAATCCTGGTAGTGCTAACTACACTTTGTTCCTTTATTAACGTTCTTCAATTCAAAACCAAAAAGGTCTACAATATGGTTCTCTGTATTTCTGCTAAGATTTTTCAGCAAGCACAGTGGTTGTTGCCAAAGAAATGATATCATGCAAGGCAAATATTTTAAATTACCATACTCTCCATCTTTCCATTGCTTAATAAACTTTGTTTAAATGGCAAACATTTTGTTCCCACCTATGAGATCTTTGAAGTAACTCTGATTTATAAAATTTAAGACCCTGTACCTTATTATTAATTTATTCTCAACCTTCTACAGAGGCATTTTTTATATCTGCACACAATCCACCTCCCTCACACCCACATTTTTCTTGTCTGTTTTTAAGATCCATAGTACAATGTGTTTGCGCTTTGGTTCTTTGATATAGGCAACTTCCTCTTGTTTTAATATCAACGTCGTAGCTGGATATGTTATTGATAAGTGCTCTGAAACTTCTGCTGAAGCTTGTGAAATAGTTATTTGGTGTCTGAGTCATGAAAAAAAAAGGTGCTTGTGGAAACTTCATTATGCCTTTTCTTACACGTGGCATGTGTTTGATTACTTCTGCCACCTTCTTAATGTTGATTGTCACTTTATTTTCTTTCTCCTTGAAATCGCTAGGTATCATTTAATGCAGAGAATATACCCATCTGTAGTGTAAATTATGCATGTTTTTATTTTAGCTCACTTGCTATCAAATCCAAATTCTTTTTCTGAACAGCAAAAAGTTAATTTTACATTTCTGCATATTTCCATGTGGTTTGTGCTTAGTTAGATAAAGTTTGAAAAGCAGTATTCACATTTTTATTCGTATTTTTTAATTAAAAAATGAAAAAGAGCTAAAATATTTCCTTGTATTTTTTTCAGAGGAAACCTAATTTCCTATATCATGACCTTGAACCAAATGTACAAATGAGCTGCATAAAGCCCCTAATATTAACTTACTTCATAATCAAAAATGAAACAATAGTTTGACTAATTAAGCTTTCATCTAATTTTATTTGCTTTTATTGGAATGATATACTTTAAGCTTTCAAGGTTTCTATCATCCATTTCTGTGGACTCTGGCACAGAAGTATAGCCCCCTGCTCTTCCTGAGACAGAGGGATTCTCAGTGGTCAGTTGGTTGCTTTTCTGAAGGGACTGATGCTTGCTAAAGAAAATTATATTCTTCCAACAGCAGAAGCTAGGAGACATTTCAACTAAGTAAGTGTATAGAATATTTGAAATCTAAACCAATGCTGGCTCTCCATGACATCATAGGCTTTCTCAAAGAAGTTGAAGCCTGACACATTTTTTGCACCATTGAATATACCATGTCTTATATGATTAGTATTATGAGCAAATGACCCTAAGAGATAAACATATATTTTTAGTATATTTAGAATTTAGATTATTTTATTGTCTAATATACACAAATTTTTATGTATTTATTTAAGATATTCTGGTATGATTTCACATTGAAATTAGCATTTGAGAAAATAGTTGCATGTTTTTCCTCTACTTACTACAGCCAAACAAAATCTCTGTTTATGCAAAGACTGCTCAGTAGCGTATGTTATACTCTACCTAGAAAAGGAATAGACACTTAAAGCATACAAAAAGGCAGGCATTTAGTAAGTAATTGACTTGTTTTTCAGTGTGCAGGTTAATTATTTATACCCACTGATTAATTGACATTCTAAGGTTTATTGTTGGGTTTTTTCCTGATAGAATAAGAGATTATTCCTTATTATCTCCCTTTAACTATAGGAATGTGTTCATTCAATCATTCAACATGTATTTATTGAGTACCTACTAAGTCCCACTTTTCTAGGTTTGGGGATTCATCCTTGATCAAAGGAAGGAGCAAACCCCGTCCTTGTAAACTTTTCATTCCATCTGGGAAACATGCAATAAACTTAAGAAATAAGTAAATTATATGTAAAGTAGAGCAGGTTAGAAAGTTACAAGAGTACTGGGTGGGAAATGTTATCTTAAATAGGATGGTATGGATACTCTCAAAGAGAAGGTTACTTGAAGTACCTAAGGGAGTTAAACATGTAGAAATATGAGGAAAGAGTGAACAATAGGCAGAAGGAACAGTTAGTGTGGGGGTACACTAATGTGGAAGCATGCCAAGCATGGTGATGGAAAGGAAGACCAATATAATTGGAGAGATGAATAGAAGTAGGGAACATTTATAGGGATTTCATCCATTTTAAGCAATTTTACTTTTACTCATGGTTTTAATATAAGAATCACTCTGAATGCTGTGTTGAGAATATATTGTAGGGATGAAGGATAGCGGTGTGGAAATCAGTTGGGGAGTCATTGTAATAATTCTGGCTAAAGATATTCATAGCTTGCACCAGAGTGGTTTTTCAGATTTTTAATATCTATTTGGCATCATTGAAAGGCTAAAAATAAAAGCAGATTTTAGGACATATTTAATGAACAAGAGTTATTGATTATTCTAAGAATTACATTTTTGCTTTATCATTTTGTTTTCCTGAAACTGTAGCATAGTTATTTAATTACCATGCTACATTAAAATTCTAGGAATTTGGATCCATTTTGACTATCATTGTTAAACACATGTACCTGCTCTGTTATGCACAATGGGCACGATATTCTTCATTCATAAACTTCTTCATCAATGACTCTGTTTAGTTACCATACAAAGGATTGTTTCTGATGGGAAAAATAGATTTTATTAACTTTTAGTTGTTCCTTTAATGAAGTAAGTACATTGTCTATCCATCAGCTAATATTTGACGAATACAATTTTTTACATAGGGAAAGTGGATGAATTGTCAATGTGGCCAACTCAGAATATGTGTTAATTTCATCAAAAGCAACAACATTATTCTCTGGGAAAAAAATTAGATGTGATTTACATGTTAACTTTTAGTGGAATCTAAAAAATCGTGGGGTTATTATTAGTTAGAAATAAAAATTTAATAAGATAAACATATATCCTACTCAACTTCACAAAAGTGTTTTTAACTCCCAAACTGATCCTATACCACTTATTCTGCATTTAATTAAATCTCAGATAGATTCACTGTCTGATATCAATTTTCCTTATTTGTATAATATTACTAAATGCACATGACAGGAAAAAAGAAGTCAAAATATTTCCTACTTTATTGCTTTCATTATGTTTCATCTATAGTACAATATTTTTTATGTGTCCCCTGAATAGTCAATTTTAGCCTTGTTGATATTTGCTACTCATTTTTTCAGATCATCCTTTTCTTTAGATACATAATTCTTAACAGTCTTGCATATTTTAAAAATAGTCATAGCTGGCATGATGTACACATATAAAAATACCCTCTCACATATCCTAGTGATACCTTCTTGAAGCAAACATTTTAAGGATTTAAATAAGGTAAGAAACTCTGATGAAAATTAGATACATCCTATTTTTTTCATGAGAAGCCAAAGAAAAGCAAATCTGAATCTATATTAAGCTTGTCTAGGGCTAAAGAATTGGTGGTAAAGTAAATCTTATATCATGCCACTTAGCAGTTTTAGTCACTTAACTCTCAGGACTTTTTCTATTGTTTCCTGAGTTATAAAACTATTGTTCATATCATGGTTTTCATATATTCATCATCATAATGATACTTTGGAACTATTCAGCAGAATTTTTTTTCTTTTTAACAACTCAAAGCATTTTAAAGTATTATTCTTTGTCAAAAATGTTCCTCTGAGGTAAAAAGAGTCAAACATTATTCTATTTCTTTTACTAATGAAAAAACTGAATTCATAGATGGCTTTATAAGACATAGTAGCAGGCCTTATTTTAAGAGAAATGAGAATAGCCCCTTTTTAATAAGTAACTGGTGGCAAGAAACAGTTAAAGTGCCATCCAGAAAGGGTTAATATACCATTTCACATGCACATCCAGCAAAAGAACTAGTCATAAATAAAATTTGATTTTGTGTCTCATTGCCATTTAAATAAGAACAGTCTTATTAAATATGTACTTACAGTATAAGATACATTTCTAAGTCACATATCTTAATGCTGTATGTGAAACATAAGTTTGACAAGCCTTTTGAGAATATATACATTGTGTTCTAGTCACTTAGTGACTAACATATCAATTTGACTAGCCATGTAATTTCTTTTTCATAATAACGGAAGACTACTGCTAAACAACCCCAAAGTAAAACTAGAAAAATGTACCTATATTTGTTGAGCTAATGAAATATATATGATTTTTTTTTTGCAACTGTATTGATTTTAGTGAACATAGAAATTTTGATTAAGGATAAAAACAAATTGAACAATATGATAGTATACGTTACATATTTTCAGTAATATAAATTAAAGCAAAGTATTTGTTTTAAATATATTCCATACTATTTTGCAAATAACTATAACTAGATATATACTCATATATATTGAACAATTTGTTAAATTCTGATTTTTCTTAATGAATATCTCACATATTTATAAAGTATCTAAGAGCCAAACTCAACATGTACAAAAAATTCACATTCTTGAAAAAATGAGACAACAGCAAAAGTATGTTCTTTTTTACTAACTTAATTATTTAAATAGATTATTCATGTTCCAAGTCACTCTGACTCAAAACTTATATTTCTTTCTTCTCACACACCTTTCCTGTATATAATGATACTTAATCCTTCTGTTTTATCTACCTTGAAGTCTACTATACTTTATCATTGATATACCTTTTTACTCCCATGATGGTTCAGGTCATTTTTATTTGCTATATTTTTTATTTCCTTTTTCCCTAAATGTTTATTACCGTCTCTACATGGTAATCCACCTTCAAAACAGCTATCAGATTTTCCTTCTAGAGCATGCTTTGATTACTCTCTCCTACTACTGTTTTTTTAAATGCCCACTGTCTATGTAATAAATACTTATAATCTGACTTTACCCCATTTTCTTATTTATCTCGTTCAATACACTTTATTCTCACAATCTTTTATCCAGCCAAATAATAGTGTCCACCATTTCCTAAACACAGCCTGCATTTTTCTTTATTTCTCCCACCTGAATTCAGTCCAGAAGGCATTTATTGAGAACAGTTCCTGTGCCAGAAAACAAAACAGATTAGTATTCATTCTCAGAGCCTAATAGAGGAAAGACACATAAAAATCATTTCAACAAAATATGAGAAAATAATAGCAATAGGTTCAAAATGGCAAAGAAGTAATCTATCCATCACCCTCACCAACTTTTATCTATAAATTTCTTCTCCAAATGTCAAAATTGAGGACAAATGGAACTGTTTCAGTGAAGCGTTGTACAGTTTACCAGCTCACTCACAAACACTCTTTCCTGTTCAGAATTATATGACCCATTGACTTCACCTCACCTAGCTTTATCACATACTTGCTTGCACTACAGTGGTTTGTGAGCAGATCAAATATCCCCTGCTATATTGTAAACATCTTCAGGAGAAGACCTTGCCCACTAAAATGTAAACTCTAAATAGCAGCACATCACTGCTTGTACTAGGCATTCAATAAAAATTTTCATCAATGAATAAAAGGATCATGTAGCATATCTTTGCATTTTTCATAGAACCACACAAGTATAAGACATAAAATTAAGCTAAATTAATATATGTTGAAGAAATAAGGATAGAGTGACATCTTAGTTAACTTTATATTCTTTGCAGTGGTATTCTGGTACCTACTATATTTAACAACCAGCAGCCTCCTCTCCCCCCAACACAGGAATTTATTGCCATGATATGCCAATTTCTTTGGTGTAAACATTCATAGTATAGCAGATTTCAGGCTAAAATGTAGTGTCACTGAATGCAGAGCTGAGAACAGATTAACACAACATGCTTTCAAGAGCAGATACATGCCAAATATTGCTTGGATAATGTATAGCACACACCATAAACTCTCAATAATTATTTAATGAAAGTTTCAGACATGTAGCTGAGCTTGAAATAAAATTATTTACTTCATAAATAAAAATATAAAACATTTTCAAAATTGAAGTAAAAGTTCTGAGGCTTTAGATAATAAATTTAGATAATAAATTGTAAGGCCTACACTTTATATAACAAATACATTTAATAGAACTACATACTAGAGTTATTTTAATAATTTTATAAAATTTTATAAATTTTAATAATTTTGAGTTCAAAAAATGGCAGTCTGATAGAGTCCTCCCACCTCACCGCTCCCAGGGAAGGAGGTGAAAAACGCCATCGGCTGTCTGCGTGTGTATCGCTCACTCTGAAAACAACACTGTGAATTTATAGAGAAACATCGTGGGGCAATCAACCCAAGAAAACAGGTGACTGGGACACACATTCACAAATATCAGAGAGTGCAGGGAATACAATAGAGACCAGAGCTTGGGAAAGACATGCTCCCCAGGTCAGCACAGTGTGACCTGACCCACAGGTGGTCACTCACCATCCCCACAGACTTCCCATCCACTCAGTCAGGGACAAGCCCAGAGTTGGGGCAAAGCTGTTGCTCAAGACAGCAGGCTCTGTGGAGAGGAAGCAATTGTGGGAGCCATATAGGACTCTCGGGTGCACTGTACAGAGACTGCTCAGGACCAGGTAGGGACTGGGCTGAGATATAGCTTCCCGGGACAATATATGGGAATCTGCAGGTGGGCACCTCAACACTGGAAATCGGTGGGACCAGGGCACAGGAGTTGAATGGAGAGCAACGGGATATGCCCTTAGGAGCTGTCAGCAATTGCCTCTGTGGGACCCAGGTGGGTTGAGAAGAACTGCATTTACGGGCATGATCTGAGCCCTGCTATATGCCAGACTGGCAGTCAGCAGCCATCTTTAAGGTCTCCCGCCTGGAGCTGACTGTTAGACAGTTCTTTAGCTTCACCCCACCCCTGGCCCAGGGGCTCTTCAGCCTGGGCACAACAGGCTATGCCCTTGGTGGCCATGGACAGCTGCCTCCATGGGTTCCAGGTGGGATGAGATCCCTGAACTGTATCGGTAGGACCTTTCTGTATTGATAACTGTTTGCAGCCTGTCCATCGGGTCCTGCTTCCCCGGCTTTGGCCTCCTACATGCCCACTACGTGCTGGTCCTAGTGCCCACTCTTCAGGTCCCAGCCCTCCTGTATGCAAGAAATCAGTCATTTTGGAGGTTGCTTGTCATAGTGACTTATTTTGTATAAGTACCAGTTCTCATGGCAACTGAATGCCTTGAGCCACAGGCTGAACCAGAGAAGCTCCCCGAAACCCTGCCCACTTTATTAGGGAATTTTGCTTGACCCAAGAGTGCCTCCAGCTGCCACTATTCCTCCCGGTGGGAACATCCCCCTGGTGGAGACTTCTGGGGATAGAAATGCCCACCCACCTCACCTTGGGGTCTAGTAGTGGAAAAGGGGTGCACAATTGGAGACCCCCCTATCAGCCAGTGACACGTGGAGATGCACATCAGAGGGCCAGACACATGAACTGTAGGAAAACTCGAGAGCCCACAAGTGCTCCAGAGGGGAAATTACCCGAGCTTGTGGACGGGGAAGAAAAAGCCTGGCTAGAGACCTCAGCAATCCCAACAGCTGGCCCCTCCCATCAGAAGCAGCCTTCCAAGCCTGGAGAGAGAGAGCTGTGAAATCCATAGCAGCACCGCCCCCAGGAGCTAAATAAGCAACCTCTGAGCTGTGTAGAATTTACCTAATCCAGTTCTCACATTGCAGCTGCAAGCTATTTTGTTTGTCTCCCCACCTCAGGAGCAGTGAGGTCAAAGTAATCCCTGGGAGGTACAAGGTCCCGCCAAAGCTTGGGGCTTTCGTATGCCCCACCTGGGGGACTAGAGCCTGCCATGGGCACAACAGAATACCTAGGTAACTGGCTACTACACACAAACTACAATCAGAGGGAACACCCCCACAGCTAAAAATATTGACTTCCATCTCAAGCTATTAGGGATCAATGGATTCATACCCTCAAGTACAATCCATCAGCTTGGAACTCAAGATGAGAGAACAAACTCACTACACTCCACCAGGAAGAGGCGAAGATGACAGGTCAGGGGTAAACAAAGAGAACCACCAAACTTGCTAAAATACACCTAAGGCAATACAGACCAGTACTCCTCTCCCTGACTCTGCCAAGGAATGATCCTCGGGGGATAGGAGACAGGGCACAAACTAGCCCTAACACCCCCAGCTGTCGACCAAGAGGCCAAATGAGAAAGAACCAGTGATAGAACTCAGGAACCATGAAAAATCGAGCGAAAACTCACTCCCAAAAGAAATCATTAGTTCCTCAGCAACAGATACCAATTCAAATGAAATGGGCAGAATGACAGAAGAGGAATTTCATTTATGGATTATAAGAAAGCTCAATCAAATTCAAGAGAAAATTGAATCCAAGCACAAAGAAATCACAAGAAAAATGCAAGAAATGAATGAAAAATTTTCTAAAGAAATAGAAGTATTATGGAAAAATCAAATAGAAATTCTAGAATTGAAAGAAACATTCAAAGATCTACAAAACACAGTGGAAAGCCTTAAGAATAGGCTGGATCATGCAGAGGAAAGAATCTCAGAGCTGGGAGATAACTCATATGCTCTAAATAAGTCAGTCAAAGAGAAAGAACACAAAAACAAGAGTCATGAACAAAGCACACAAGAAATATGGGATTATGTGAAAAGGCCAAACATAAGAATCATAGGCATCCCTGAGGGCAAGTAAGAAAATTTGTATGGGCTGGAAAATCTATTTGAAAGAATAATAGAGGAAAATTTCCATGGCCTAGCCAGAAATCTCGACATTCAAGTACAAGAAGCACACAGGACTCCTGGGAGATTCAACGTGAAAAGGCATTCAACACACGACATAATTATTAGGCTGGCCAAAGTATCACGAAAGAGGCACTCCTTCAAGCAATAAGTCAAAAACAGCAGGTAACCTACAAACAGAAAGCTATCAGATTAACTGCAAATTTCTCAGATGAAACCTTACAAGCCAGAAGGGACTGGAGACCCATCCTCAGTCTTCTAAAACAAAATAATGGCCAACCCAGAATTCTTTATCCTGAGAAACTAAGCTTCTTATATGAGGGAGAAATAAAGTCTTTTCCAGACAATCATTGACAGAATTTGCGAAGTCCAGACCTTCCCTGCAAGAAGTACTTAGACCTGTATTGTACACTAACCAGCACAACAGACACCCACCAGTGTAAAACTACCCAAATGCT
The DNA here is from genome assembly GCA_023783475.1 of Daubentonia madagascariensis. NCBI lineage: Eukaryota > Metazoa > Chordata > Mammalia > Primates > Daubentoniidae > Daubentonia > Daubentonia madagascariensis. Next base: position 40,139,920 of record JAKFHU010002080.1, on the reverse strand, counting down.
AAAACTCCAGAACCCAGATTTTATAATGGCTGAAGAGGTAAAACAAAACAAGAGTCAACCCAACAGGATAAACAGAAATCCACACCCAATATCAATTCTCTCAATAAATGTGAATGGTTTGCATTGCCCATTGAAGAGACAGGCTGGCTGAATGGATTAAAATATACAAGCCAAGTATCTGCTGTCTCCAGGAAATGCATCTTATACACAAGGACTCATTCAGACTCAAGGTGAAAGGATGGAACAATTTGCAAGGAAAATGGAAACCAAAAGAAATCTGGGGTAGTCATTCTTATATCAGATATTATAAACTTTAAAGCAACCAAAGTAAAGAAAGACAAAGATGGTCACTATATAGTGTTGAAGGAAAAAATCTTACAAGAAGACTTAACAATCCTAAATATTTATGCACGCAATACAGGAGTGCCCAGATACATAAAGAAAATACTGCTTGATCTAGACAACATAATAAATACCAATGCCATAGTAGCTGGGGACTTCAACACCCCACTGACAGAACTGGACATATCCTCCAAACAGAAAATAAGCAAAGAAACAACTGACATAAACAGGACTCTAGAACATTTGGGCCTAACAGACATCTATAGAGCACCCCACCCAAATAACACTGAATATACATTCTTCTCATCAGCTCATGGAACTTTCTCTAAAATTGATCACATACTAGGCCACAAAACAGATCTCAACAACTTTAAAAAAATAGAAATCATACCATGTATCTTTTCAGACCACAGAGGAATAAAATTAGGAATCAATTCCAACAGAAACACACATCTCTATCCAAAAATATAGAAGTTAAACAATCTTTTGCTGAATGACTGTTGGGTCAAGGAGGATATTCAGACTGAAATCAAAAGATTCTTCAAACTTAATGATAATGGGGACACAAGTTATCAAAATCTGTGGGATACAGCAAAAGCAGTCCTGAGAGGATGCCCACATCCAAAAGACAGAAAGGTCACAAATCAGTAACCTAATGAATCATCTTAAGGAAATGGAAAAGGAAGAGCAAACCAATCCTAAATCCAACAGAAGAATAGAAATAACCAAGACCAGAGTAGAATTACATGAAATTGAGAACAAAAGAACAACACAGAAGATTAAAAAAACAAAAAGTCGGTTCTTTGAAAAGATAAACAAAATAGACAGGCCACTTGCCAGGTTGACCAGAAGCAGAAAGTAAAGGACTCTAATAAGCTCGATTGGAAATGAAAAAGGAGACATCACAGCTGATATCACGGAAATACAAAACATCATCTTTGGATACTACAAAAACCTCTATGTCCCAAAACATGAAAATGTGGAGGAAATGTATGAATTCTTAGAAACATATTACCTCCCTAGGCTCAATCAGGAAGAAATAGAATTCCTAAACAGACCAATATCAAGCACCAAAATTGAAGCAGTAATAAAAATCTTCCAACAAAAAAAGTCCTGGACCAGAGAGATTCACGCCTGAATTCTACCAAACCTACAAAGAAGAACTGGTACCTATACTGCAGAAATTATCCCATAACATCAAGAAGGATGGAATCCTCCCAAACTCATTCTATGACGCTGATATCACCTTGGTACCAAAGCCAGGAAAGGACACAACAAGAAAAGAAAACTACAGACTGATATCCCTTATGAATATAGATGCAAAAATTCTTAGTAAAATCCTAGCAAACCAAATTCAAATGTACATCAAAGAAATAATTCACCATGAGCAGGTGGGCTTCGTCCCTGAGATGTAGGGATGGTTCAACATATGCAAATCTATAAATGTAATTCACCATATAAATAAAAGCAAGAACAGAGACTATATGATCCTCTAAATAGATGCAGAAATGCTTTTGACAAAGTTCAGCATCCTTTTATGATAAAAACTCTTAACAATACAGGCTCATACCTCAAAATTAGTAAAGCCATATGTGTTAAACCCACTGCCAAAATCATACCAAAAAGGGAAAAATTGAAAGCATTCCCCCTTAAAACTGGAACTAGACAGGGTTGCCCACTACCTCCACTTCTATTCAACAAAGTGCTGAAAGTCCTTACCAGAGTAATCAGACAAGAGATAGGAATCAGGGGTGTCCAAATGGGAGCAAAAGAGATCAAACTTTCATTTTTTGTTGACAATATGATATTATATCTAGAAAACCCCAAAGATTCAGCCAAGATGCTACTGGATTGATAAATGAATTCAACAATGTCTCAGGATACAAAATCAATGCACACAGATCAGTAGCCTTCATATACTCCAATAACAGTCAAGCCAAGAAACAAATCAAAGAAACAGCACCTTTCACAATAGCACCAAAGAAAATTAAATATTTAGGTACATATTTAACTAAGGAGGTGAAAGACCTATATACAGAGAACTATGAAACACTGAGGAAAATTGCAGAGGATGTAAACAGATGGAAAACCCTATCATGCTCTTGGATAGGTAGAATCAACATTGTTAAAATGTCTATACTACCTAAAGTAATTTACAGAATCAATGCAGTCCCTATCAAAATACCAACATCATTTTAGCATTCTTATACAACAATAACAGTGAAGCTGAGAATAAAATCAAAGATTCAAAATGCATTTCATTATAAAAGAAAAGGAAATACCTAGGAATATATTTAACCAAGGAGGTAAAAGACCTCTACAGGGAGAACCATGAAACACTGAGGAAAGAAATCACAGAGGATGTAAACAATGGAAAAACATATCATGCTCATGGATCAGCAGAATCAACATTGTCAAAATGTACACTACCCAAAGTGATTTACAGATACAATGCAATCCCCACTAAAATAACAATGTCATTTTTTGCAGATCTAGAAAAAAATAATTCTATGCTTCGTATGGAATCAGAATAGACCCATAATAGACAAAGCAACCTTAAGCAAAAAAAAAAAAAAAAAACAAATCAGGAGGCATCACTTTACCAGACTTCAAGCTATACTACAAGGGTATAGGAACCAAAATGGCATGGTACTGGCACAAGAACAGAGACATAGACCAATGGATCAGAACTGAGAACCCAGATATAAAATCATCCTCATATTGCCATCTGATCTTTGACAAAGCAAACAGAAACATACACTGGGATAAAGAAGTCCTATTTCATTAATGGTGCTGATAAAATTGGATAGCCACATGTAGAAGACTGAAACAGGATCTGAACCTCTCACCACTCACAAAAATTAATTCACAATGGATAACAGACTTAAACCTAAGACATGAAACTATAAGAATTTTAGAACAAAATGTTGGTAATACTCTTCTAGATATTAGCCTAGGCAAAGAATTTATAAAGAAGACCCCAAAGGCAATCACATAAACAACAAAAATAAATAAATAGGATCTGGTTAAAGTACAAAGTTTTTGCACAGCCAAGGAAATGATCAATAGAGCAACTAGACAATCTACAGAATGGAAGAAAATATTTTCATGCTATATATCCGATAAAGGGCTAATAACCAGAATTTGCAAAGAACTCAAGCAAATGAGCAAGAAAAAATCAAACAGCCCCATTAAAAAGTGAGCAAAAGACATTAACAGAAACTTTTCAAGGGAAGATAGATTAATGGCCAATAAATACATGAAAAAATGCTCAACATCTCTAATCATCAGGGAAATGCAAATCAAAACCACAATGAGATATTACCTAACACCAGTGAGAATGGCTTTCGTCAAAAAGTACCAAAACAACAGATGCTGGCATGGATGCGGAGAGAAAGGAACACTAAAACACTGTTGGTAGGACTGCAAACTAGTACCAACTCTGTGGAAAGTAGCATGTAGATACTTCAAAGAACCTAGCATAGACCTGCCATTTGATTCATCAATGCCATTATTGGGTATTTTCCCAAAGGAAAAAAACGTTATTTTATCAAAAAGACACTCACACTAGAATGTTTATTGCAGCACAATTCACAATCGCAAAGATGTGGAATCAAACCAAGTGCCTATCAATTCATGAGTGGATTCACAAAATGTGGTGTGTGTGTATATATATATATGTGTGTATATATATATATACACACACACACACACCATGGGTCCAACACAGCCATAAAAAAAAATGGTGTCCTAATACCTTTTGTAAAAACTTGGATGGAACTAGAGACTATTCTTCTAAGTGAAGTATCACAAGAATGGAAAATCAAGCACCACATGTACTCAATATTAAATTGGAATCAACACACATATGATAGTAAAACTCAATGGAAATCAAGTTGTTGGGATAGGGGAGAATGGGATGGGTAAATACACACCTAACAGGTAGAATGCACACTATTTGGGTGATGGGCACACTTATAACTTTGACTCAAACTGTACAAATCAATTCATGTAACCAAAATGTTTGTACCCTCATAATATTCTGAAGTAAAAAAAAACCCCTGGGGTTTATTGTATATTTATTGTATATACTTGGAGATAAGTTTAAAAAAAAACAAAAACCTTGAAAATCCCATGAAGAGTGGACTTCATGTGAAGGTAATAATAAAGCCTTACATATTCTAGAGAAGGTTATTGGCATGATGAAATTATCATTGTTTATTTTCTTCTAGTTATGCTGTACTTTATTTTCTCTAGTAACCAAACTGGCAACTACATTAGAGGTAATCATTGCATTTAGAAAATGTTAGAAGAACTGAATTAAAACAAACACGCAAATGGGCAAACCCTTTGCAATTCTTGATTTTTAAGTACAAATTACTTTTTTATTTTGGATATTGGAATAGAACTATTTGACAGAATATACGAAGATATTATCAAGCTGAATGGAATATTTCTTATTTCTCAGACCAGTGTGGATGGGAAATAGGAGAACTGAAAGGAAACAATAGTATTAGATTCTGTCCCTGGGTCTTGTGCCCTCCCTTCCCCTTGGGTTGAGTTAAGGTGTCAGGAAGGAATGAATCCTCTTTGTTGAGTAGAGGGCAAAAGAGACAACCGTGCTTACTTTCTGGTGGTGCATGGCAAGGTTTGTAACAGGACAGTGGAATTGGTTTCACTGACAACTTTGATTTTGATAACCTGGACAGTTTTGAGAAGCTCTCATCAGTTTTGTTAGAATATCCCTGAATTTGTGTTTGACTAATGTTTTTCTTATGATAAGCCTGAGGTTATGGGCTTTTTACAGGGAAGATTACAGAGGTAATGCCATTCTCATCACATTGTATCAAGGGCATGTTCTATCAGTATGACTTATCATGATGTTAACCTTGATCACCTGGCTGAGGTAGTGTTTTGTCAGGTTTCCCCACTGTAAAATCACATTTCCTCCCCTTTCCATACTTTTTTGAAGGAAGTCACTCATGCATGCCACATTTAAAAGATGAGATGAAATGCTGTCTTTTTAAACAGAAAAAAATAATTTATTTTGAGATTTGTCAGAATCTAGAATCTACTTTAAAGTATTTAGAGAATAAAAGTGATTCTTACAAAAATAAATTGAGAATTTCAGGAACTCTTTGAAAATGTGTTCCACCCTCTTTTCATAAAAAACTAATTTATAGAACAGTAAAATATATATAGTGTATAGATTACAGAATTTTTTGTGTTTGTGTTGGTTATAGTGTCTAGCATACGTCATGAGTGCATTAAAGAAGGCTGGGAGAATAATTAAAAATTAAATATATATTAAAATATAAGTTTATTTAAAACTGAATTGCTCTAAATATAGACCAATATTTTGGAATTTTTAAGATATTTTCCTGTTATATATACAAGGATAAATCAAGAAGACAGCAAGGCATTATACATGAAAAAAATGGCATCAAAAAGAGAACTTGAATCTATCACATGCACTGACATGGCTGCCCACACAAAGCATCTGAAAAATAGGCCAATTTTAAGAAGTCACAAAGAATTATGAAATATCTAGGAAGTCTCTCTGGGCAATACGGCTTTGAAAACTGGAAGTATCCATTCAACAGCCAGTTACATTTCCTGTCACTCTTCCATAGCGAGTTAGGTACAGTGGGGATTGGTGACCAACAACAAAAAGTTTGGATGAAATTTTTGGATGAAATAGATATTTCGTTACTTATTCATTGGCTACATTTATATGTTGAGTTCTTATTAAGGGGACATAGAGAAGACTGTGCCAGTTTGCATACTGTATTTTTTAGTGAACCATTCTTCTAGGACTACTAATTTTAGGAAAACTCTTCTAGGAGCACCAATTGTTGCATCAGTAGTTCATCTTAATATCACCATCGATTTTTTCTTTCACATGCTAACCCCACACCTTTCTTAATAAATTTCTTTCTACCTAGTCCACAACCCTCATTCAGTGTCCTTAACATTTAACTCTTTTTCTGCTGGGTAAATATCTGAATTCACCTATTCAGCTGCTGTTTCCCCTGGTGGCACATCAACAGACAGAAAAGAACACTGGGATTTTTAAAAATGCCAGAGCAAGGCACATGAGAACAGTGAATGTTTCATTTCATTTTGACCACTTTTTTCTTTCTATTACTACAAAATTTGGGCAAAAAAGTAGCACTCTGTAAAAAGGAAGGTCCTCTCCCCAAAGACTATCTTAAAACAATATACGTTCTGGAAATGAAGTAGTATTTGATCAATTAATATTTATTGAGTTCATTGTCAACTAAATTACTTTCTTTTTTAGATCCTGACTTTCTTATGTGAACACAGGAATATAGGCCTGAAAAATGTTCGTGTTTGGTGAATTTAGTTCCCTTTATTTCTTTTTTTTTCCATCGCTAAGATTTTGCTTAGCCCTTAGGCAAATTTCTACTTTTTATATGACCCAATTTAATTTCTTTAGAATTCATGGCCTACCTGACCTATTACAAACAGACCTGGAGTTTTATGAGGCAAAGTGAAAAATTAAAAGCTAAATTGCTTTCAATAAATTAGGATCAAATTGAAATTTTATAATCTACTATTATTCTACATTAGAGTTTTATTTTAATAATCATGGCATCCATACAATGACTGTAGCACTTGTTATACATTTTATGATATTTTTATAACTATTACACAACATAAAAATGTTGCCTTTAAAATATATTTGAATATAAATTTAAACTTTTAAAAGAATAATAATTATACTGTGGGAAATAAACATAGAAATGGTTCTCTACCACTTTAAAATATAATATTAAAATTTAACAAGTGATGCTCTAAATTCTACAAATCAGAGAATGAAGAACGATATTTTGTGTTAAAGGTATTCATTCAGTTAATAAATTTTGTACCAGCTTTTAAAAAAATTACTTTATTAGTCATTGGAGTGAAATTAATAGCAATATTTTTGTTATAAATGTAATTTTTCTTTTTAGAACTGCCAATAAAATCCAGAGAAATTCAAGTTATTGATTGAATAACTTTTGGAAAATGCACGTAATGGTTTTGCACAGTTATTTGAAGGTTTTGGGTTAAAGATGCTGTAAATTGCTGCTTATCATTCAATATCATAATTTCTTTATTATTAAGAGAATCACAAGATTGGAGGACTGTTAAAAAAGAAAGGATCTGAGATAAATTTTTTTTAGATTTTAACTGACACATAATAATTGTACATATTTATGGGGTACAGAGTGAGATTTCAATAAATGTATGTAATGTGTAATGATTACATCATGATAAGTAGATATCCATCACCTCAAACACATATCATTTCTTTATGTTGGAAACATTCAAAATTCCCTCTTTTAGTTATTTAAGAATATACAATAAATTATTGTTAACTATAGTCACCCTGTAGTGCTATAGAACACTAGAACTTATTCCTTCTATTTAGCTGTAATTTTTATTGATTGATTGATTGATTATTTATTTTATTTTGATAGATTTACAGGTTCAAGTGGTGTTTGGTTACAAGGATGAATTGTATAGTGGTGATATCTGAGTTTTTAGTGTATCATCACTGAATAGTGTACATTGCACCTGATAGGTAGTTTTTCTTCCCTCACCCCCTTCTCACCCTCCCTACTTCTGAGTCTCCAATGTCCTTTGTACCACCCTGTATGCCCCAGCATACTCATGGCTTAGCTCCCACTTATAAGTGAGAACATGCAGTATTTACTAGCTGTTAATTTTGTATCAGTTAACCAACCTCTTCCTATCCTCCCCTCTTCCTCCTGCCCTTCACAGCCTCCAACAACCACAATTTTACTCTTTACTTCTGTGAGCTCAATTTTTTAGCTCCTACATGTGAGTGACAACATTTGGTATTTATCTTTCTATGCCTGACTTATTTCACTTAACATAATGTCCCTAGATTCATCCATGTTGCTGTGAATGACAGGATTTCATTATTTTCTATGGCTAAATAGTATTCCATTGTGTGTATATACCATTTATCCTTATCCATTTATCTTTTGCTGGACACTTAGTTTGATTCCATACCTTGGTTATTGTGAATAGTGGTGCTACAAATATGGGGGGGATGCAGATATTTCTTTGATAAACAATTTACTTTCCATTAGAAAAATAACCTGTAGTGGGATTGCTGGATCATATGGAATTTTTACTTTTAGTTTTTTGAGGAACTTCCATATTGTTTTCCATAATGGTTGTGCTAATTTATATTCCCACCAACAGTGTATGAGAGTTTCCCATTCTCCATATCTCACCAGCATTTGTTATATAATAGTCATTCTAACCGGGGTGAGATGATATCTTACTGCGGTTTTGATTTACATTGCCTGGATGGTTAGTGTTGTTCAGCATTTTTTCATATACGTGTGGAACATTTGTGTGTTTACATTAGAGAAATGTCTATTCAGATCCTTTGCGCACTTTAAAATTAGGTTTTTTATTATTTTTGCTGTTAAGTTCCTTGTGTTCCTTGTATATTCTGAATATTAATTACTCGTTGGAAGAATAGTTTGCAAATATTTTCTCCCATTCTTCAGTCTGACTCTACTCTGTTGATTGTTTCCTTTTATGTTCAGAAGCTTTTTAATTTTATATAATTTCATTTGTTTATTTTCTATTTTGTTGCCTGTGCTTTTGAAGTCTTACCCATACAATCTTTGCCCAGACTAATGTTTTGAATTATTTCCCCTATGTTTTCTTCTAGTATTTTTAGAGTTTTAGGTTTTGAATTTAAGTATTTAATACATTTTGAGTTGATTTTTGTATATGGTAAGTAATACGGGTCCAGTTTGATTCTTCCAAATGTTGATATCCAGTTGTCCCAGCACCATTTATTGAAGAGAGTGTGCTTTCCCCATGTATGTTCTTGGTGCCATGGTTTAAAATCAATTGACTGTAAATACATGGATTTATTTATGTGCTCTCTATTCTGTTCCATTGGTCTATGTGTATGATTTATACCAGTACCATCCTGCTTTGGTTACAATAGCTTTGTAATGTATTTTAAAACCAGGTACTATGATGCCTCCAGTTTTGTTGTGTTTGCTTAAGATTGCTTTAGCTATTTGGAATCTTTTGTGGTTCCATGTGAATTAGAATTTTTTCTATTTCTGTGAAGCAAGTCATTGGTATTTTGTTGAAATTGCATTGAATCTGTAATTGCTTTGGGTAGTATGTTCATTTTAGCAATATTAATTATTCCAATCCTTGAACATGAGATGTCTCTCCATTTTGTTGAGTCTTGCTCAATCTCTTTCATCACTATTTTGTAGATTTCATTGTACAGATCTTTCATCTTCTTGGTTCAATCTATAGTTCTGGTCTGATCTTTATTTCTTACTTTCTAATAATTTTGGGTTTGGTTTGTTCCTGCTTTTCTAATTCCTTGAGGTGCATTGTTGGGTTGCTTATTTGAAATCTTTCCACATTTTTGATGTAGGCTGTTATTGCTATAAGCTTCCATCTTAGTACTGATTTTATTTGTTATGTTGTTTTGTTATGTAGGTTTTGTTATGTTGTGTTTCTACAGTCATTTATTTCAAACATGTTTTTATTTATTTTTCTTTCTTTATCAACCCATTGGTCATTCAAGAGCATGTTGTTTAATTTTTATGTGTCTGTACAGTTTTCAAAGTTCCCATTATTATTAATTTCTAGTTTTATGCCATTGTGGTCTGAAAATATATTCGATATGATTTTGAATTTTTTAAATTTATTAAGACTTTTTTTATGGTCTAACCTTTGGTTTGTCCTGCAAAATGTTGCATGTTCTCATAAATGTTCTTTGTATTCTGCAGCTGTTGGATGAACTGTTCTATAAATGTCTATTAGGTCCATTTTGCCTAGGGTGTAGTTTAAGTTTGATGTTTCTTCATTGATTTTATGTCTAGATGATCCATCCAATGCTGAGAGTGGAGTATCAAGTCCCTAACTATTATCATATTGAGGTTTATCTCTCCCTTTAGTTCTAATAATATTTGTTTTATGTATCTGAGCTCTCCAGGGTTGAGTGCATATATATTTATAATTGTTACAGCTTCTTGGTGAATGGATCTGGTTGTCATTACAACAGCTTTCTTTGTCTCTTTTTATCTTTTCTGACTTAAAGTTTATATTATCTGCTATAAGTATAGCTACTACTGTTCACTTTTGGTTACTATTGTGTGAAATATCTTTTTCCATCTTTTCTCTTTCAGTCTGTGTGTCTTTATAGGTGAAGTGAGTTCCTTGTAAGCAGCATACAGTTGGCATACGATTTTTTTTTATTATCCATTCAGTTTATATTTTTTTTAATTTGGGGATTTAAACCATTTATATTCAAGGTTATTATTGCTAGGTGAAGACTTACTTCTATAATTTTGTTAACTGTTTTCACATTGTTTTGATTATTCTTCTTCCTCTCCTATTGTTTAGCTTTGTGATTTGGTGCTTTTCCATAGTGATAATGTTTGATTCCTTTTTCTTTCTTATTTGTGTATCTGTTCTAGGAGTGAGTTTTATAGTTTCATATGTTTTTATGATAATAGTTATTGTCCTTTTCCTTCCAGATGTAGGATCCTCAAACATTTCCTGTAGGGCTGGTCTAGAGGTGATAAATATCTTCAGTTTTTACCTGTCTGGGAAATACTTTATTTCTCCTTCATTTCTGAAATATAACTTTTATGGGTATGGTATTCTTATCAGATAGGTTTTTTCTTTCAGTAATCTGAATATATCATTCCATTCTCTCCTGGTCTGTAAGATTTGTGCTGAGAAATCTGCTATTATTCTGATGGAAATTCCCTTGTAAGTGATTTGATGCTTTTTTCTTGTTATTGTTAGAATTCCCTGTTTGCCTTTGACTTTTGATAGTTTGATTACAATGGAGATGACCTTTTTGGGGATTTTTGAGTTTTCTGTATCTAAATTTCCACATTTCTTTAAAGACTTGGAAAGTTTTTAGCTATTATTTTATTAAATAGGTTTTATACCCTTTTTCCCATCTCTTCTTCTTCTGAAATTTCCATAATGTAAATATATGTTTGCTTGTTCATGTTCCATACAGCCCATAGGCATTTTCATTCTTTTTATTTTCTTCTGACTGAATTGTTTCTAAAAATTTGTCTTCAAGTTCAGAAATTCTTTCTTCTGCGTGATCTAGTCTATTGTTGCAGCTCTCAATTATATTTTTTATTTCATTCATTGAACTTTTCAGTTCCAAAACTTCTGTTTGGATCTTTTATATCTACCTCTTTGTTGAATTTCTCATTCAGATCATGAGTTGTTTTCCTGATTTTTTTGAATTGTCTATCTATATTCTGTTATATCTCACTATGTTTCCTTAAGATCATGATTTTGAATTCCTCTGCAGGATTTTCATAGGTTTTCTTTTCTTTAGGGTCTGCTGCTAGAGAATTTTTATGTTCCTTTGTAGGTGTCATGTTTCCTTGCATTTTCATGTTTCTTGTGTCTCTACATTGATACTGGCACATCTGTTGGAACTGTTGCTTCTTCCAATTTTATGCAGTAGCTTTCAGAGGAAAAGGCTTTTTTCTATAGATTTGTCCTATAGTGTTAGTTGGGTAGGGTGCTTTGGTTTTGGTTCTGATTAGGTGCAGTAGTGTAGTCTCCGTATGATTTCCTTTACTATAAGCAAAATCAGTGGTGTCTGGTGTCTGTGAGTGCTTTAGTGGCCTAGGCTGCAGTTGTTGTGGAGGCTGTGGTATGGCTTTTCTGGGGGCATGAACACTATACGGGCCAGTCCTCAGGCCCAGAGAGGTGATGCAAGTGTGCACTCAGTGGCTTCACTGTTGTAAAAGGTGGGTTCACTGTTGATGATCAGCCCTGGTTGGGCCAGTCATTGGACACCCTCTGTCCTGGAGGATGTCTCCCTGCTGTGCTGGACCACCTGAACTCCAGGGTATGGGCTCAAATGTTGCAGTCACAACTGCTGCACTTGGTTCATTTGGTTTTGCAATGCTGCAGCCCCCTGGGAGGATATAGTAGGATGTTTGTGGAGTCCCAGGGATGTAGAGATGCAGGGGCTATTGGGACCCAGGACAGGATGCACTGTGGTGGTGCCTCCATTTCTGAAATGCCACTGTGTTATAGTAGCCTGGGATCCAGGGAGTGGGAGGTGGGCCCTGAGTGAATTTTCCCTCTAGAATAATATGGCTGTGTGAACTCCAGGCAGCTCCATATACCTGACTCAAGGTCTATGAGGGCTCTGGGGCTCTCCTGTAGCTAAGATTTCAGGTGTCTATCATGGGAATTTGAACTTCTGGATATCTCTTGCTTATCCTTTTCCTGAAATAGGAAGTCCTTCTTGGTTCTGAGCTATTTCTGGCCAGGTGCTTTGCTTCCCTCTGTATGTTACCATCCCAGGTTTCCATGCCTCATGCCTCTTGCTGAATTCCAGTGTTCTGCCTCAGACACTGTATTTGAGATGTGGTTGTTTCTTTGTTGTTTTGCCCCTTCTTTGCGGAGAAAGTGAGTGCTGGGCACCTGTAGTCAGCCATTTTGAGCTTCATTGTCAAATAAATATTCTAATCACCTCATATGACAAATTAGAAAAATGGAAACCAGAGAAGATAAATTATATTCTTAAAAACTCAGAGACTTCCAGCGACAGATTCCATTAAATATGCCCCCTAAAATACACATAGACATGTACACACAATATAGACATACAAACAACACTTAGACAAATGTTTTGACAGATGATTAGTAGAATTTGGGGTGCAAGTACTTACAAGGGATTAAAAGGAAAAGAGCCAATCTGAATTGTAACTAGAATGTTACAAAGAATTTCCAAATAAGTTTATTTTTTGAGAATTAAACAGGAAGATCAAGACATACTCAATCTGGACAGGGATAGACAATCTGTCTTAGAAAGACACAGAGCAAGCTTTGAATAAACTCCGTCATGGCATGAATTTACACATCCAATAAAATATCAATATCATTCAAAAGAAGGATAGGTTAAGCATGAAAGAAAATATGCAGAGTTCCAGTGTCAAATATAATCATTGTCCATCAAGAATTGTCCAAAGAAGTGGGTGTTGTAGGCCAGAGACTTTTCCTGACCACTTGTAACAGTATTGCTTAACCTAATTTCATTGATTATTCAAATATCATAAATAATTCCATGCTTTCTGTGATTCCGTGTTAACCAACCCATCTTCTGACTATTCTATATTTTCCCATTAAAGTACCTGTAGAATAAAATATCCAGCCCAAGAACTCAACTACTGTACATACTAACGTCACCTGTTATTTTTCTAATTGTAAATCAATGGCCACCAGGTTAGGACTTGACAATCCATGTAATTTTTCCAAAGGGAAAAGTGTTGGCCAGAGGACTCAAATATCCAATACCTCAGCAATTAAAATTTATGCTACAATACAGCATACATTTGACTGTTTAATAATAGAATTGTAGGTTTGATTAATAAGACTTGACCATTGTATCCTAACCTGTCATGTTGTGAAGCCTGCAGAAACAGAGAGACAGATTCTGGATCACCTCATAAATTCATCATCTAAGGAATCTAAAGCGATTCCTAGCTAGGTTCCCCAGTATCACCATATTAATGGTAGGGATTGTCTGTAGTACCTGAAATGTCTGTAACTTACTTTAAGTTAAATTATATGATAATGTAGTTATTACACTTCTTATTTTATAAATGGGGAAACTGAGGCCCAGTGAAATTGTATGACCTTTTTATGAAGCTTATGAGATTATATTAATAAGTGGAGTTGGAATTTAAAGCACGTTTTTCTAGGCAGGGATTGAAAACTCAAATGACTGCAAAGGTGATAAGTTGGTAAAGAAGGTATAATAGTGGCTGCTGGAACATGTTATAAAAGCACAGGTTTCTGGTTTCCCATGAAAAACCAAATATCCTAATTTTGTGTGAATTCTCTTTGTTTTGAAGTGTTGTTATCCAATTCAAAAATAAGTTTTAGACACTACAGCCCAAATAAAATGCTGATATGTGAGCCGGTTTGGGCTATGGGACACCAATTCATGGTCTCTGAACCAAAGCAAGGCCAAAGTAAGTACTTCTGCCATCTTTAGTCAAATAAGAGTTTTCTAAATTCATAGGTAAAATAATGACTAGTCTGAAACAATATTCTCTGATGAGAACCTGGAGCATTAATATTCCATTGTACTTAGTGCTAGCTTATACATATGATTCAGAAGCCAGAGAACAAGTGTGATTGGATTCTTTATACAAAATTTGTGAGAGGATATCCTACCTCTTTTAAACAGAGATTTCAGATATACCTGAAAGAATTTTCCTAAAGAAGTACTTACCTGTTACGTCACCACACCACAAGAACAAGTGGTTGAAGATTTTTTCTAAATTCTATAGAATAAGATAGGACTATAATTTGGACTCAAGTAACTTACAGCACAGAAACTGGCAATAAGACAGAATCATACATTAGAACATGTACAATTTGTGGTATACATAAGTGGACTGCTTTGAAAACGTAAATGATTCTCATAAAACAATGTGTGCTCAGAAGTTTCGGTACACCTTTGGTTTGACTTCCCCAACTGCAAAGCCAAAGAACCTCTGGCCTTGGAGAATCGAACTGAAAACTGTAATTATACCTCACAATATGGACAATGGTGGCTTTGCAAAACCTGATTTTGTCTAGGTGTTTACTCATGCATATTCTTGCTTTCTCTGACACTTGTAGGAGGGAAAGTTATTTGTTTCCCTTCATAATGTTGAATTATCCTCCACAATATATTCTTAAAGAGATCTATCTCTTTATATTGAAAAAAGAATGAGGCCAGTATACCACAGTTCCTATAGAAACCATAATATTATCTTTTATATCATCGACACAATGTAAGTTAAGAGTTTAAAATGGTTGTTCTAGGTTTTATTTATAGGGAGAACATTTCCTAATAACTATTTTGAAATAAAATGCTGAGGTTATGAAGAGAGTAAGTCTGTGAGCTTCTTGCATCCAAATGCTCAAAGAGTAAAGAATACAAATTACGTTTTCATGATGTTGAAGGTTAGCCAAACTAGACATGGATTTGATTTTCTTATTTTGAATGCAGATTTGTGCTCATAACATGAAAAGAATTGTTTGATTTCAGTAAAAAATAGGCAAATAACTGCATTCTGCAGGAGTTTTTCTTGCAGCATTTAGAGCTGCAGAATGACTAGGAAACCCATAAGGTAGGTCAGGGTAACTCAATAATTTTCAGTTGAGAAAATAATTGCGTGTTGATTATAGACTGGGCAATTTTTCTTCAAGTTTCCCACTTCTTAAGGGACCCCACCTAGGAGATAGTGTGAGCCCTATTGTGAGCAAATGAGATATCCAGCTTCAAATCAACTCCACTGAGGCTTCAAGTAATATCAAAAACTAACCCAATGGTGCCCTAGATATTATGCTTCTAAAACAAGGCTCAAGATGCAGTGTCTTTTTTTTTTATGGTTTAAAAAACAGGGACTTCTTGTATTTGAAGGCAGGAACTAACGACACAAAGTACATTACTATAGAAATGTGTAAAATTTATCACATAAATACAAATTAAGCAAATCTTCCATATAGGAGGTTTGTCTGTTAATAATTTCCTAATCAGAATCCCAGAGGTACCAGTATTTTCTGGTCCAAGGATAATAATTAAATGAACTATTGATCTATATTTATTTTTAAAATGCAGAGGATGGTATGCCATTAAGTTAACAGTTATTTGTTAAGTACCTACTGTGTGCCATTTACCTATAACAGTGCTAAGAACTTACACATACACAATGAGCTTTATTTTATATATTCTACTGATAGAATGATAGCGCTGGGAGCTATCAACAGAGGTCTCATCACTAGGGTTCAACTAAATCACTCCTGAATGATGGCTATCTCCATTGTCCTTAGAGATCTTAGAGATCTCCTAGGGTAGATATGCTACAAACTCATTCACAAATTCTATCAATGGGAAGTTGTCCCTAATAACCAATGTTATCATGGAGCCAAAAATCTGTTTTGTCTAATTTCATCTTCATTAAAGTTGTAAATAGCTCGACTATTAATATGTTTTCATAATTAAAAGCACCTAAACTCAACTATTTTTCCTGTTTCTCTTTTTTTCTTTCTTTAAAAAAAAGAGATGTGTCCTTTTTCATCTTGAATACTAATCTATCATATTCCATGTACCACCTTCACCTTTTGGACTTTGCCCCGTTCATTTTCTTCTTTCTCCAATATTAGTTGGCCCTTTCTCTTCAACATGTAAATGTATATTCATCCAAGTTCTTTTGACATTAAAAAGTTTTTTAATTCTACATCACTCTTCTTTTTGTTAATTTCTCTATTTTCCATCCCAGCCAGTTTACTCTGCCTTCTCTTCCTTAACCCTTGATGACTTGACAACTTTCTTACCCCTATATAGAAAATGTTCTTACCAAAAACCTAACTGCAAAATCTAAATGTCACTTGTCATTCTTGCATTACTTGAATGTACAAGATATTTAATACTTTTGACTACTGCTAACATTGTTTAAAATGCCTGCATTTAAAGCAGTTAAAGTATGTATTCTCTTTTACATTTCATCATCTCTCAGATTTTATGACTATAGCCTCTTCTGGTATAACTTTTCCCACTTATTTCTGACACTATCATTTTTGGTTCCTCTTTGCTCCTTAAATATTGGCATTATTCAGAGTCCCGAGCACTTGTCTCTTCTCTTTGTGTGTATTCTTTGTGGACCATCTGATTTACATTCACGGATTGCACTACTACTCAGTTATAGAAAAGTTCAAATCTATTTCTCAACCTAGAAGCTTTTCTATTGTTCAATCTCCAAATGTGTCCTGAGTTTGGGCTCAACTAGCTGAATATGTGAACTTTATTCTTGGTTTTAATTGTTAGGATGACCTTTCTACTTGTTCATCTGCAAAGACATGAGTCACCTTGTTTTCTCTCTTTCCCTCTACATTCCACATTTACTTGGATACTAGTTCCTCTCCATGACTTGTATGTCATCTCTATTACGTATTCCTCAATCCTTTTTCTCAATATCATTACTTGATTCAGAACCACATCATCCCACAAACTGGAATGTTTTCTTCTCCTAGTAGCTTCACCTTCCTTGGTCTTGCTTCTTTTCATGTCATTACTAAAGTTGTTTTCAGAGTAAGCTTTCTCAAACAAAAATACCATCATATTACATCTACTTATGAATTATTATTTGTTCTCCAGTGATCATCCCTGGGAGAGATTAACTTTCACATTTTAGCACCTTCAATCATCAATAACCTTACACTTGACTTTTCAATACTATCACCTGCCATTCACTGCTGACAGTCCTCTACCCATGCCCCCCACCACATGCACACATCCTATGCTTCGGCTGTATCAAATTAAAGTCCCCTGTATCAAATGTCTCTGCTGCCTGTGTCACATCTCTGCTTGCCTCTGATTTCAACCACTATTGTGGTAGACAGTCCTATGCAAGCCCTGACTTTTTGTGCTACCTCAAGTGCATCAAAATTCACGCAGCATTCTGTCCCATGTCCTTCTCCCTATGCTTCAGGAGCTCCACTGACCATAGCACCATCATAGCCAGAATGTGGGGATGTTATCTCCTGCAGACAAACCTCAACCAATAGTGGACAGCAGTGGTAGATAAATGTTCTACCCTCCTGACTTTTAGATGAATAACTATTAGAGAACTTTCCATTGTTTTTCTGAGGTACTGACAGAATTGGACCTCTGTTACCTACAGCAGGAAACTCTGAATGAAACTTTACATTTGCTTTTACTCCTTTCCTGTTTTCACTAAGCTTTTTCCCTTAATACTGTTTACTAGGTTCACCTCCCAGTACCCACAAGGAAAAACCTCATACATTCAAGACATTATCTCAGGTTTTACTCTTGAGGGATGCAAACTAAGCCTCTGCCAAACACATTAGGCTTTGTGCATGCCATTATCCTGTTCCAAAATGCCCTTTCCACAAATGATTCACATGAAAAAGTCCCACGTACTCCCACACTAGAGTCTGTCAACATTTATTGACCCCTTTGGCAAAGGCTGATTTTAAACATTTTAAAGTATCACCATTTATTGTTGTCACTGATAGCAATTGTTAGCTTATCATCTTTCTGATAATAGACTAACCAGTCTTAGTTACCTATGTGTCCCAATGACTAGTATAATAACTAACACATAGTGATACTGAATTACTTATATTGAATGAATGATGTTTGTATTTTAATATGATGAAATTTGATTGAAGAAGAGGAAGCATTTTTCTGATATCAATCACTGATGCAATCAAGAGTTCTTTAAATTGAATTTTAAGGGAAAAATGATAATGCCTAGCTTATATATATATATATACACACACACACACACACACACACACACATACACACCCACATACACACTTACTCTCCAGGCTAACATGTATGATATAGAATGGAATAGCACTTGTAAAAATTTCCAATAAGAGTTTGAAGGAGGTAGTACGATCTGGAGCCAGAGAGGGCAGAAGATGATGGCCAAATTGAAAGCCCTCAAGACTAAAGATTTCAGGTGGATCTAATTGCCCTCAATTTAGAACTGATAAATATGTCTAGAAGCCATAGAATCCAGAATTATCAGCAAGTACTCACACATGGAATGAGAAACTGTAAACTGTAAACATAAGAGTAATAAATCATGTGCAAAGCACAAAATACATTCATAGGAATAAAAACAAAGTTTATTGGGATTGTTGAACCAGGAAAGACAGCCAGATTGTCAGGGACCAATGCACATAGGAAGAAAAAAATTAAGATGAGCCAAAATCAGAATAAAGTTGTTTAAAAGATGACAGTTATTGGAGCCACTTGGAAAGAAAGAGACAGAAGTTGCGTTATTTTGATTTTTTTTTTTGAAGGTCTGAAGGCTACTTTGAAGATGGAGCCCAGCTATACAAACAATATCCCTCCTAGTTTTTCAAAGGGCTACTCCCAGTGGGGCTGTCAGGAATGCATAAAGTCAGATTAATGTAAATTAATGTTAAAATAATGGGTATTGAAGGAGATTTGATTTTTAACACAATTGAGTGAATATACTTCATACTACAGTTTATGAAATTTCAAGAGTGTATCTCACTTCCAAATGAATAAAATGGATGGTATTGAGAAAGGGAGTACAGTTTGTATTTTTAAGTTTCAGACTTATATAGAAATATGCAAGTAAGAGAATAGGTACAGTAGAAATTAGAGATCACATTAGAGTTAAAGAAAAGTGATTTAACTATGGAAGTCCATTATATATTGTTCACCCAATGAAGGTTAATATTTATGTACTCAATATCATATATAATAATTTTTCCTGCGACAAGTTGTAGTGTGATAATCTCGGTTGAAGAAGGCACACATGAGGTAAATTTTAACAGACATAAAAATAAAACATCATATTTATGTCTTTGAAAGTTAATCGCAAATTCTTACCAAAATATTAGTAAACCAAATCCAGCTATATAAAAAAGAATTAAATACCATGATCAAGTGGGAATTATCCAAGGAGTACAAGGATAATTTAACATCTGAGTATAAATTAACATAATATATCATATGTTTTAGTTTCCTATTATTATGTAAGGTATCTTTTTCACACGGAACAGAGATTAGGACATGGACTTCTTTGAGGGCTATTATTCAACCTACCGAAGTCCTTCTTCTGGACCCAAAAGGAGCCATCCTATATAAAAAATATATTCACCACATCCCCAAATTCCCATTATAACATCCACTCAAGTCCAAAATCTCGTCTAAGACTCATCTGCTCAATACATCCAAATTTCATCATCTAAATCATCTAAATTAGCTGTGGATGAGGTATAGGACATCCTCTATCCAGAAGAAAAATTTCTCACCATCGGTGTATCTGTAAACTAAAAAAAAAGTTATTTGCCCCCAAAGGATCAGGCATAGGAAAACAGTCACGGACATCCCCCTTCAAAATACGAGAAAAATGGGATTCACCTATCTGAAGAAAATTTTGAATCCAACCAAGTAAGTTCCGTTAAGTTTCAAAGGCCATGAATAATCTTCTGTGGATTGCTATAAGCAGCAAGAAGAAATCAGACCATACCCTTCAACACTTTTGCTTGGAACTCTTCTTACCTAAATATCCAAGTTCATTACTTAACAAATTCTCTCACATAACTTGCAAGACACATTTCAGCTAAGTTTCCTGCCACTATATAACAAGACTTTCTTTCTTCTAGTCTCCAATAATGTGTTCTCATTTCATTTTGAGTCCTCACCAGAAGTACATTTAGCATTCATATTTCTACCAACAGTTAGTTTATGACTATTTAAGCATTCTCTATGACAATATATTTAACAGTTTCTTTCCTGCCATGTTCCCCAATTCATTCTGAGCTCTCACTAGTGGTGTCTTTAATGCCCAGTTTCTTCAAGGTAATCTAAGATTTTTCTATCATGTTGCTCTTAATTCTTCTAGTTTCTGCCCACTGCCCAATTGCAAAGCCACTTCAACATTTTTAGGTGTTTGTTAGAGCAGCATCCCATTTCCAGATTCTAAGATCTGTATTAGTTTCCTACTTCAATTTAAGATAACATATTCACAGGTCCCAGGAATTAGGATGTGGACATCTTTGGAGGCCATTATTTAGCCTATCACATCATATTAATAAAGGGGAAAAAATGCTCATCTCAATAAATTTTTAAAAATTGACAGAATCCAACACCTATTCTTAAATTAGAAATAGAAAGGAATATCCTCAACCAGATAAAACACATCTGTTAAAACTCCACAGCTAACATCATACTTAATAGTGAAAGCTTGAATGCTTTTTCCCTAAGTCTGGAAATAGGCAAGAATATCTGTTCTCACCACGTCTATTCAACAATGTTTTGGAGGTTCTAGCCACTGCAAAAAGGCAATAGCAAAAAAAAACTTAACACCATGTAAAGATTAAAAGGAGAAAATAAAACTGTATTTACAAATGACATGGTTCTGTATATAGAAAATTCCAAGGAACACACACACACACACACACACACACACACACACACACACACAATTAGAGCTAAAAATTGAATTTAGTAAGGTTGCAGAATACAAAATCAATATATAAAACTAAACTGTATTTCAATATTCCAAAAATGAAAAACCCAAAATGAATATGAAAGTATTTCTATTAATAATAGCATAAAAATAAAATATTTGGAAATAAATTTATCAAAAGAAATGTATGATTTTTACAGAGAAAAATACAAAGTATTGTTGAGACTAATAAAAGGAGATCTATATAAATGGAGAGAGATTTATAATGGTGATTATCATCTGTCCACTGTATATAAATCTTTCTCATCCCACCCTGGCTCCAACTTATGCCCCACTGTACCACTGCTGCCCATGACAGATACAGAAACTCTCCTCACTTAGATTCAACAACTCATACTGTTCTGCCATTCCATTCCAATGAGAAAACCTGCCTTGATCAGCCCAACCTAGTTGATTGTAGACTGAATCATTCATTCAGGAAGGACGTCAGAGAGGGAGCTTTGGAGGAAAAGAAGAGAGGGAGAGCTTGCTTTCTTTCAAAATTAGATATTTTTTCCTTCAAAATCATCACTCTATGACTCTATATACAGGCTACTGATGCATAATAACCCTATATCCCATCTTGGTCATATTGAGCTGGAGTGTCGCGCTTAATGCCAAATACCACGGCTAAAAAGCATGCAGAAGAGAACAACAGGGTGGATGAAGATAGTGGACGTATTTAGCATGGAACTGTATTAAGTGAAGACATTAACTGCCTCCAAATATTTGTAAGAATGTCATATGGAGAGGCAGATGATATAATCTTTTTTATATATTTCAGAAAGGAAAAGCAGTCTCAACAGAAGAATGTTAGAATGAAAAATGGGGATCACTAGCAGTTTCTTTTCTGGAGTCCTTGGTCAGAGACCAGGTAATCATCTTCTGTGTTGTTCAAATACCCCTTGTTCTCAGGTGGCAGGTTGTTGTAACTTTCCTCTAATATTAATTTTATAGCTCATATGTTAAGAATATATAAATTGAAACATTCTAGACTAATCTTGGAACATTTGAAACTTCTTGAGGGAGTAACTTCCTTAGAAGATGTCAGATGCTGGTTCTGTAAATGTTGTTGGATGCTCCACTGATATCCATGAGTGGCTTGTGTAACAATTTTCTCAACAGTCAGCAAAGTCATGGATTTGATGCCACACAGTGGTATTAAACTGTAAATCAATTTACATGACATATATGTATACCCAATCCATGTTGGAATGAATAGTGTCCTTTAGTTGGTTGTACAAACAATTTCAAATCAATTCCTTGATACCAGCAATGGGGAGCAGAAAGATGAGGAATTGTTGCCACAGGTCTTTCATCTTTTCAACAATTGAAAACACATGCCTAGTTAGAAAAATTCCAAATGCTATAATATTTTTACAATGTTGCAGCTTAAAAAATGTATTTAAAATATATGAAAATTTCAACCACCTGCATTTTCACTCATAACTTTCAGGATAAGTCAATAATAAAAGCAAGTAACATGATGCAGAATAAATGAACTCAATTTAGCAAGCCAGTAATAATTGAGAAGCCTACATGTGCCTTATTCATGAACATGTCCAGTCTTCATATTAAAACATATCTTATTCTTGGAGCTAAGCCTTACTTTTACTTTACAACATAGTTTGAGTAAATGTAAAACAGCAGCCAAGTACACTTATATAAATCGGACAGATCTTATAGGTTTTCACCATATGCACTAAGAAAGAAACAGGTTTACCAATTTATTCTGGCAAAGGTTAGTGCTTCAACTCTTTGCGAGGAAGCAAGCAATACTAAAGGCACTGTTGACAAGACACACTAATATTTGAGTCATTAAATGAGGATTTTTTTGTTAAGGTTCATAATTTAAATGAGTCGGCAACCTGATTAGGTAGCATTAAAAATGAGCTTTTAGCTGCTAATAAGCTTCCCCTTGGTTACACAGCCTGTTGTTTTTCTGAGGCAAAAAGAAGAGGGAGCTGCATGAGCCACTGTTTGCAATGTATGAATAAGATGACAAATGGGAAGAGGGCGTGGATGTTGATGAAGAAGGTTTGATTAGCAATTGGCAGCATGCAAACTTCTGAATTATTTTGCAAATTTAAAGAAAGGTTACACATGCAGTTGGTGTGCAGAATTATAGACACAAAAATAGAACTATCTGAAGAAGCAGACATTTTGTTTTCATGCATGTGATTTGGGTATTTTTGCATCTCTTTATCTTTATTCAAAACTCCAGGCTAACATCTCGATACAAAGCAAACAGAATTTACTTGCATGGTGCTTGGTCATGAAGTAAATGTCACTAGCATTTCTCCAGGCCACTCCAGTCTGGGATAACAGTGGAGTGACAATAAGTAACAGAATGTAAATGATAAGTGCAAAGCTTCACCAGACTATGATAACACATGAGGTCACATTTATGTTAATCCTTCAACTCACTGCACTGAAGCCTCCACCTGTTTGACTTTTATAGGAAATTCCAGGCCATTCCAAGTGTTCTTCATTCCCAAATGTTGCATATCACTTCGGGATGTCTCAGCAATAAATAACAAAAAAAAATTCAAACAGAATTTTCTAAAACCATGGGAACGAATATTCTCTAATAACCAAAAGACCAGAAGTCATGTGCTTCATCTCTTGCCCACCAGAGTCATCAAGGACACAGGTTATTTCCACTGGTCACCCTACATTACCAGAGGACTGCCTTGGTGTATAGTTTCCTTGGGCTGCTGCAACAAAGTACCACAAACTGGGTGGCTTCAAAAAATTAAAAATGTATTCTCTCACTGTTTTGGCAGTCAAAAGTCTGAAATCAAGTGACTGACAGAGCTATACTTTCTAGGGAAGAATCCTTCCCTTACTGTTCCTAGTTTCTGGTGGTTCCTGGTAATCCTTGATTTTCCGTGGCTTGCAGCTGCATCACTCCAGTCTCTGCCTCAGTTGTCAGAAGGCTTCCTGCTTTTGTGTCTCTGTATATCTGCATTTTCCTCTACTTATAAGGACACCAATCATTGGATGAGGTCCTGCCTTCATCAAATACGACCTCATCTTAATGTGAGTATATGTGCAAAGACTTTGCTTCCAAATAAGTTCCCATACACAGGTTCGTGGTGGACATGAATTTGGGGTGAGAGGCAATTCAACCCCCTACCTCCTACTACTTCCCTCATATTTGCAAATTGGCTGCTACTGCAGAAGTCAGCTTTTCAATATGACTAAACACAAGGTCACAAAAAGAACTGTCTTTACTTCTTTTCTCATTTTCACAATGAAGAACCCATTCCTAGAAGTTCCACCCATTTCTTCATGTCTTATTGGTGAGAAATGGTTCCCCTTTCTAAACCATTAATTAGCCTGGAGAAAAAAACAATTATTTCCATGATTAGTGTCCACAAAACATGTTTCCATTTCTGGAGTATGAAGGCATTAGTCTTCACCAAAGCACATGAGTACTTGATTCTGAACAAAATTAGTGTTTTTTAGCAAAGAAGGCATGTGTAACAAATGAAGAGTTTGAAAATGACTGTGAAGTAGTTGGCGATAAAAAGAATCTTCCATGTTCAGGCTTATTTACACTTGTGAGAGACTCAATCCTGGTGATTCTTGTCACCAAAAAAAGCTATAAATTACTTGCATATTTCAAGTGTAGATTCTATAATACCAATTCTTTATTAGTTATAAGAAATTGCTGATTCATCTATATTCCTCACGTTGGCTTGTCTCAATTGTTTCAAGCAGTGGAACCATCAGAGAGTAGTCCAGAGAACGGCTCACGGATATGAATGCTGCTGCTTTCACCTTTGCCATTGATGAAAAACAAAGAAACACAATACTACTGGTTTTTGTCTTTACTCTATAAAGACTTAGTAGTCTGAGCCTGACTACTCCCACTTAACCACTCCCATGAGCTTTAGTATAGCTCCACACATTCATGGAAAGTAT
The DNA here is from genome assembly GCA_023783475.1 of Daubentonia madagascariensis. Taxonomy (NCBI): domain Eukaryota; kingdom Metazoa; phylum Chordata; class Mammalia; order Primates; family Daubentoniidae; genus Daubentonia; species Daubentonia madagascariensis. The sequence goes on along the minus strand of JAKFHU010002080.1, from coordinate 40,114,553 downwards.
GGTATTATGGGATGAATTGCATTCCCCTCAACTTCACATGTTAAAGTCCTAACCCCCAGTAACCCAGAATGTGACCGGAAACAAGATCTTTAAAGAGGTAATTAAGATAAAATGAATTCATATTTGTGGGCCCTAATCCAATATGACTGGTATTTTTGTCAGAAGAGATGCAAACACAAACATGTGCATGCACAGAGAAAAGAACATGTAAGAAGATGTTCTCACCACATGCAAGATGGTGGCCATCTGTAATCCAAGGAGAGTGGCCTCAGCAGACAGTAAATGTGTTCACACATTGATCTTGAGCTTCCAGTTTCCAGAACCATGAGAAAATAAATTTATGTTGTTTAAGCCACCCAGTGTGTGGTATTTTGTTGTGGTAGCCCTAGCAAGTAAAACAGGTGGTTTCAGGAGCTGGGAAGTTGAGGGAAGTTGAGTTCCATGTGCAGTGCAGGGATAACTCACAAGGTCATCTAAGTCTTAAAGTTTTCAGATTTTTAGTCAATCTGCTCTTTTGCTGCACATGCATACACACACACAACACACACACACACACACACACCATTCTTTCCAAAAAGTGCCTTGGTACCAGAAAGGCTGTTTCAAAACAAATTCTTAATATCTATCTTATGCTACTCGCCTAAGTGGCAGTCCCCTTCTGAATTCTCTCCCTGTTGGTTTAATGAACCTTCATTGTCTGGATTACCTGTACCATTTTCCCTCGTGAATGCACTGCTTAGCCAGTGCTCACTGGCCAATTTGCTGGTGACAAGCTTTCTGATGGTGAGGTATGTAGTTGTTAAGTATACAAGCTCTGAGTCACATTTTCTGTGTTTAATGTTCTCCTATGCATCAGTTTGGGCAGGTCACTTAAGGCCTCTTTGTCTCCACAACATCACCTATAAAATAGGGATACTAAAGGGGCCCACCTCACAGGCTTGTTAAGATTAAATGAAGTAATATGTGTAAACACATATGAAATGTTCAGGAAACAGAACTGGAGCATACTGGAGAATTGACTGTTTAGTTAACTATGTTATGACAGGGAGGTGGGAGTATTCAAGGCAAAGATAAAGTATGAGTGAGGGTCAGATCATTTGAGAAAATAAATGATGACTAGTATGACTGAAGCCCAGAGAACAAGTGTCAGATGAAGTACCATATGGCAGCAAAGGTCAGCAAGGCTCTGATCCAGAAGGACTTTATAGGTCATATTAATTATTTTAATCTTTATCTAAAGGAAAATTTAAGATACTGTGCAATTGGACAACATAATCATTTATGACTTTTTAAAAGACATTTTGGCTACTATATAGGTGATCAATTGGGGGACCGATGGGAGGGAATGAACAGGGTTCATAAGAAGACCAATTATGACACTATAATGATAGTTGAGGTGTCAGATGGTTAGGACACTTGCAAGGGGCAGAATGGATGGATTTGAGATAAATCAACATGTTTTGATCATTGAATAACTCCTAGGACCTAGACTTATGGCTCAAGTGCTGTTTGGCTAGCAGCACCATTTACCAAGGTAAACAGGATGAACAGAAGAATGGAGCAGGATTAAAGATGATGACTACACTTGGACTTGTATAGTTATTTAGGTGCTATTGATAATAGATATAGATCTGGAGCTCATGAGAGAATTTTAAGCTAGAAGTCAGAATTTTGGAATATTTGGCATAGGAGAGATAGCTACTACCACTTATGAAAATGTAGTCAGTGCAGAAAATTTAGTATAGTCTCAAATAGTTGCTGTGAAGCTAGAATTAAATCACAGAATGCACTCGGCTTAGTGTTTGATGTATAATACAATTAAGTGCCATTTAATGATGGATTGCTGTTATCTTCATTTTTGTTTATATTTGCAGTAATTTATGATATTAGTACTAATATCATTCCCATTGTACAGATTAGGAAGCATAAAGAAGTTACCATATTTTCCACAAGCACACATTCAGTGATATTTGGAGCTGGAATTTAGTCCCAAAGCCCATACACCAAATCCCTTTGTTCTTCTGCTTACAATAAATTTAAATCTATTTATTGCCAGCACAATATTTCTTTGAATATCAGGTTTTCCTGAAAAAAAACAGGCTGATAAATAATCAGGTCATTCCCAAAATATCACTTCTGATGTTGTCCTTGAAAAATTATACTAAATAGGTAAAGAGCTAAAAAAAAAAGTATGAGTTTTACATTAACCAAGTCACCAGGATTCAAATCCCATGTGTTTTTAGCAAAATTTCACAACTTTTATTACTCTAAACGTCAGTTTTAGTGTCAGATATCATTGGTTTGAAAAGAATCCTTGATTTAAAATGGAAGAATCAGCTATTGAAACAAAGAGAGAAATGAGTTACATTTTTGGAATACTCATTTTGAGGCTCATCAAGGGAGATCCTGGAGGGCTCCTGTGCCTGATGCATTTTTATTCGCTGAGAGTGGCGCTCAGCCCTGCATTGTCATTTGCAAGGTGCTTGTTTGAGTTATCTGAAGCTGAATTATGAGAGCAACTCCATCATTTAAGTGTTATTGGTCTTTTTCTTTCTGGCTCTTCAATCCTCTTCCCAAACTCTGCTAAGGTACTTCAGTGGCTATAATGAAGTGAATCCAAATTACTAGTTTGAGACTAGCAAGAGACCTGACTTGCACACAAAATATTCTTTTAACATTTCACTGAACTAATCATCCTAAAGGATTTACTCTGTCTTTCATAAGCTCTTACTTGGCTTTGATTTTTTTTTTCTTAATGTATCTTGGTTTAGATAAAGGAAGTTTTAAAATGTCAACCTGAATATTTCAGTAAAGTGGTGACAAAAATTTCTTGTGTTAATATATTTAGTTGATGATTTTAAACTAATATAAAATACTACAACATGACTGATGTAACTAGCCTTAACAGTTGCCTATGTTTATATATATACACACAAAATATACAATGTGTTTTCTGTGACTAATTATTAAACTCTGACTAATATGCATAGCAAGAAAAATAAAGTATCGAGTTCCAATTAACTCTCCTATGGTAAAGAATATCACATTAGTTGACATGAAATTTCCTTAAGATATTAGAAAATAGAATTTATATTACAATTTTAAGAGCTTTTAAGACTACAGAACAACAAACTGAGGAAGAGTTTTGGCATTTTGGGGAAACAAATATAGTCACTGTCATCCTTAATTCCTCAAATGATTTGAAACCTTTGAAAATTGACATAGTAGTCAGACAGGTGGGGGTCTACCCAGCACCCTTATAGTGATAAAGACTAGATTGTATGTCATGATTTGATCTGTTAAGCAAGTGGGCTTTCCAAAACTGTAGCCATAAAGGAATAGCGCCATCCAGGAATGGACACAGCTAAAAATCCACTGGCCCTCTGTAAGAATACTGCCTCTACAAAACTTTCCACACTAAGCAGTAGAAAATGTGTGTTTCCACTTCACAGGCATATTCCAAAGAGAAAAACAAGAAAGCAAGAGTGCAAATTAAACAAATTTAGTTCCTTCTTTCAAAGTGACCATTCAAATAAATCAACCTTCCTCCCTTAAGGGGAAGGAGAGAGAAAGCAAACAGAAACCAGCAGTGTTACCCAATGGTGGTTCCTTCCACCTGAAAACATAAGGAAAAGCAAATAAGTGTGCCCTTTAAGGAGCAGTTCAGGTGAGGATTTAAAGATCAGAGTGTAACAATCTTTTGTTCCATTAGTAAATAGGCATTTATTCTCAGTTAAAATGAAGAATATTTTAACCATGGGCATCATTCAAATTTGAGTCCTGATAAAAAGATGACTCAACTACTAGGAAGCCCTGAAGAGTAGTTATTAAATGTCTAATAAGAATTACAAGTTCTAAGACCCTTATTGCTCAACATGTCATTCTTTTTTTGTCAGTAGATATCTATCCATTACCAACGGAATTAGATCTCCATAGTTGCCTCCACCTAGACCCATGGAAGTCTTGCCATGCAACAAAAAGATTTCATCCAATGTTGCTGCTAACTCTACATCCATTTGGCCACAAGTGTTTGCTTATCTGGGATCTATGAAGCAGGAGTCACATATACCATTATCAGTGAGATCGTATGTCATGCTTTATACAAATTTCAGAAAACTATGGGCTATAAAGTGTTGGCCACATGGATAACCTTCCAAATACATTCTGCCCAGAGTGGTTATCATAACAAAAATATTCAAACTCAATTGAAAGAATTAGCAATTATATTTCTCATTTTTAGAACTTTCACATTGTAGTCACCTGAAAGCTTTATATCTTCTAATACATAAATGCCTTCTAATCTCAGAATAGCCATTTCCTGGTGGAGAAAAAAATTAGCTAAAGTGGTAAGTGGTTTATATGTGCCTTATGGAACAGGGATTCAGTATTAGTACTGTGATTTCTCTGGAGTTTTTATAATTATATAAGTCAGTGGTAAATTGTGATGGTTCATTTTATGTGTCAACTTGACTGGGCTAAGGGAAGCCTAGATAGCTAGAAAAACATTATTTCTGGGTGTGTCTATGAAGGTGTTTCCACTGAGTAAAGAAGATGGCCCTCACCAATGAGGGTAGGCATCATCCATTTGTTGAGGGCCCAAATAAGAAAAAAAAAAAAGGCAGAGGAAGGGGGAATTTGTTCTCTCTGCTTGAGATTAAACATTCATCTCCTTCTTTCCTCAGATATCAGCACTCCTAGTTCTTGGGCCAACAGATATAGACCAGGCCTTCAGCTTGCAGATAACATATTATGGGATATCTCAGCATCCATAAGAGTGTGAGCCAATCTCTCATAATAAATCTCTTTCTGTATATCTCTATATATACCCAGTGGTTTTGTTTTTCTGGAAAGCCCTTACTGATACATAACCCCAAGGAAATTTTGTCCAAAAAAAAAATAGACTATTTACTTGATCACTTTAATTTTTCTGGTATTTGACACACCTTCCAACAAGGAAGAGAACTACAAAAATTTGTTATATATAGTGCTTTAGTATAGGGTTACACTATCTAACACTATACTTTAGCATTGCCTTTTAACTAAAGGACATATACTTTCTACCTTGTTATCCTCTTTACTTTGTGGCCAAGGCCTCCTGCCTCTTTCCACTTCCCATTTCTTCAACACATACATACCTCATTAAAAATGAGGAGTAGGAAGGTCCTTATCTAAAAGTTTAACTGAGCTTCAACAAATGGCAATTGACTCTTTCCACTAGCCAGTTGCATAGATAAAGGGTACCAAAGAGGAAGTACACGGCTTAAAAATACACCGATTCATTTTGGTATGCTCAAAAATTTCAGTAAAGGCTAATACTATCATGCAACTTTGTATTGTGGTATTGTGATGCGAGGGCCGTAAAAGAGAATTAGCCATGCTCCAATATCACAGCCATTCTTCACTGAAGCCCTGAAGATATGGCACAGTCTCACCAAAGTGTGGTTGAAATTCACCAGTCCTTCATAAATGTGAGTGGGATGATGGGTGGATGGGGAGGAACATATAAAAAGCCTATACAAGGAGAACAAAAAGCCTACACTAGGAGTATAATACAAAGGCAAAATACAGACTCTCTTGATCATGTGTGAAATTTCTCTGAAACAAAAGCAAGACCATATCATCAACTTCCTGGCTCCTCTGAAGTGAAAGAAAGAATCTCAAAAACAGTGAAGATGTAATTACTTCCACAGAAGAACCTTCTATGGGAAACTTGAACTAGAGGAAAAGCATTCCTATGAATACTGTTACCATATATCCAATTTATACATGAGTCCTGGTTTTCACCTATATTTCGTTATCAGTATCAGCAGTGCCACTTACGTTCTCAGTGGTTTTGGTTTGAGTAACAAACGACACGGTCAGTGTAAATACAACCCTATACATGTGATGAGGCTAAAGCATGTCTCCATGCCCTGAATAACCTTTAGGGTCTAAGGCTGCAGATTTGGCCACTGCTCCAGGTAAAAATGGGACCTTCTTAGGCCCAAAAGACCATCCAGTTCCAATGAAGTCAACAGTCTGTTTCTCCATCATATGACTCTTCCTGAAGCCCAAGACTGATTCTTGACTTTCCCTATGGAGCAAGAAAGTTATCTTGCTCAAGCAACATTTGAGACTTTACAGGCATAAATCCAGGTTCAGAATGCTATTTGGCAGCAGTGACTAGGTCACAGTCAAAAGTATATCTTAAATGTAGACTTGTTTCTGACAGTCGGGCTCTGGAAAAGCAGAACATTTTTATTTGAGAACAATAAGGCCTGAGTTAAGGAGGACAAAGTGGGATTATTTATTGTTTTACTCATTTGCTTTTTCATGGAACAATATTTGTGAAACCATACTAAATACTGTACTATGCTGGTCCTCAGGTATATAACAGTGTCAGCCAAAAAAGTTTATGATCTTATGATGATCCTTATTCCTCACTGAAAAATTGAAGTATTTTCTTGGAGGAGAAAGAAGAGAACTGCAATTCTAGGAGTTAATTAGTTTAGGATTTTAAACAGGAAATATTTTTGTCTTATTCCTCAAGTTTTTGAGGTCTGGGTTATACAAATTCTGCATAAACATACACAAAGAGAGAGAGAAAGAGACTAAGAAAAAAATGTTAGCTGGAAACAACACAAGTGTTTCTCATGAAACTGCAAAGAAGGTAAAAGATATTTTGTTACCATCTTGACTATCACTGGCTTGAAGATTAAAAATACAAAGGAAGAAGTCACCAGACTTCTACTTCTATTTTTCATCATGTAAATATTACTTCAATTTTTCCACTGAGGAAATAGAATCAACTTTCTTATTAGGGAACATTTTATTAGATAATGCTTTGCATACGCACTTGGTGAATGGTTGTTACATGCAGAGAATAAACAAAACCTGGCACTCACAGAAGCACATGGAAGTCTAAAAACTCCTTTTCTGAGCATATCTTCCTAATTGTGCTCATTATCTACAGCATGTTTGACTTCACAGACATCAGCATATTCACTTTACAGCCCCCTTTGTAAAAACACAAACTCCACTTTGCAAACTTTCAACTCATATTTTTATTTGTGCATCAAACACATCAAAGAACAAAAGATCTGTGGGAAAATTATGCACCACCACATAACTCCTTTTGTCAGAGCATAGAGCCCAAAGAAGTATCCTTAGAGCCTTTTATACAAAGCTTTGCTCCTAAAATGAATTATACCTACCAATTCCTCTTCATCTTCTTTTGTCACCTACTTTGCAGTTTATCACCTTACTTGTTCTTTTCTAAATTCTGATAACATAAAGAAAAAGCAAATGGAAATAAAAACATACCTATTAGAACTGCAGAAAGACTATCATGGCATAATATAAATAAAAATAAAGAAAATAATGAAACAATATTTCACTATTACTATTATATTATATAGTTTATCTGTCAACATAAATAAAATCACCTAAAGTGTAGTCAATCTACTCACAGATGAGGTAAGGACCAAATTTGGTTAGGAAACAAAGTAATACGAAAAACATAAGCTTAAAGCAATCAGAACTGATGGAAAGGGCTAATGAGAAAATTGATCTGTTTGCATGGTAGAGAAAGTGGAAATAATTTCTTTCACATTACACAAATCAAGCCTTCATAATTAGATTTGACACAAATACTGGTATAACATCACTGCATGGGACATTAGGTTGTACTACGAAGTAATTTAAGTTGAAAATGTAAGTTCTGTTAAGAAATAAATTCACCAACCTTATAAGGACAGGAACATATTCATGATAAAAAAGAAAAAATCAATAACACTTTTTCTAATTTAAATATTCAGTGTTGCCTGGGAAGACAAAATGGAGAAAAAAATACTGAAATCTAATTGTATTGGTCAGATTGAGTAAAATGTGGGTAGTAAACAAGCAAAATACAGCTTAAAATTAAATAGCTTTTTTTCCCATTCTACCCCAAATTAGTTAAGTGCTATTATGTATATTCTCTGAGTACTAGTTTACTATAGACAGTGAAACAAGGAGAGACTAGTGACTTCCTGACAATCATAGAATTTAAATTACTGTGTATTCATTACCCTGCAGTCTTACTCACCATTCAAAAAATACAAGAACAGTTCAAAGGCCTACTATGTTTGGGAAAATAATGAGGACTTTAAGAATGGTATATAGTAAGGTCTTAAACCTGGACCTAATAGAAAACAAATATTTTATTTTGTATTTATTTGAAAAATATAGAAGTGATATGATGTGGTTTGGTTTGATTTACATTACGGCAATTAAAAAATGCTTGAATTATAAGGAGTTTATTTAGTGTTTCCTTAGATGTTTTTCCTACATGTGTCAGCTAGTTATCAATTCATTGCCTCTCAGGTCCAAATTCAGCCTTACGTATCATTTGAGATAATGAAATGGACTCGTTAAGCATTTCTCCTCTACAGTGAATATGGTGTTAAACTTTGTCAGTGGAGGGTGCGGGAAAGGCATCGCAAGAAGAAGGGGGGTTCTTATCTTTCTGGATCCAAAATGTTACTTTTGCTCTGCCTTGCTCCTGTGGCATAGAACATCAGCAATCTGTGTGTGTTGGGGGGGGTGGATTTTCCCCAGCTGCAAAGCCTTAGATAACCTTGCAGCCATGGCCCTCTACCTGAGCTCACCTTGCCATGGCCCTCCTTATGCAGATTCTGCATGATCTAGGACTCTTACCCACAGTGCCTAGACTCCATCTGTGTGCTCACACACCAGCCTCAGCTTGATTATGCCTCAGGGAGTTGTTTCCCTGGGCCTTCCCAATGCAGAATGAAAGCTCCAAGCCTCCTAGAAATAGTGTGTCTGCCCATCAACCTTGTCTTTCCTGTGCTGTGGAAGGTCATTTCTTGCTTTCCCAGTTACTGGACCAAATCTAGCCTGGGCAACCCAACAAAATTTTTTGCAACTCACTGGGCTACAATATCTTCTTCAGTGAGGCCCCAGGGATGTGGCCTCCCTTCCAAGTTTGTCCTTTCTTAGTGACTTTCCCTCCACCTCAAAGTATCCTTCAGAGTATTTTTATAGTAACCTTGTGAGTCAGGGGTCCCCAGGATCATCTCCACTTTCCGTGGAAGACTCAACAGGACTCAGTATAGAGTCATACTCGTGGATGTAATCTATAACAGGGAACGGATACAAAGAAAAATCAGCAAAAGGCAAAGGTGCATAGAACCAGGTTCCAGGTAACAAGAGTCCTTTGTAAGTCACACAGAACTCACTTAATTCCTTCAGCAACAACTAGTGACAACACAAGTGAAGTATTGTCTGTCAGGAGAGTTCATTAGATATCAGTGGCCAGGGCTTTTATCGGAGGAGGCTGTTCACATAGGCACCCTCTGCCTAGTATGTATCAAAATTCCAGCCCCCCAAAAGGAAAGCAGGTGTTCAGCATTAAACATACTATTTACATAAACAGTTTAGGCACAGTGAGCCATTCTTATAAGGGAATAGTTGAAAACCTTCTGAAATCCATATTCCCAGAAGCCAGCCAAGGTCCAACCTTGAAGCAGGTTTTTCTAAGAATAGTAGCCTCAAGTCTGTTATGCTCACTCTTTTCTGCACACCTAGCATACTTCAATAATTCTTTATATTAAACTTCCAATGTTGCAATTACTATGTATGTGGTTTTTGTCTCTTAATTGGACTTAGACCAATATTGTATATAAGTTACTTCTTGGGGCATAATATACTTTTTCAATGTTACACTAATTTCTAATCTTTTCAGAAAATTACTGATGCTGAATACTAAATATTATCAGAAATTAGCCTTATGACACCAAACAACAACTTAATTTAGACAATTTAGGAAAAGGAATCTGAACAGCTGGTAGCTAGGTTTACATCTATACCCAAAAGTCATTTTAGACTACAGCAAGTAAAAAAAGGAACAAGCGTGAAGACTGTAAAACATGTTCTTGTTTTTATGTGAAAAACTTTTCTTTCAACTATTTTGCTATATTTTGAATATTCAAATTATTTTAAAATATTCATTAAGAAAAAGGATTGGCTACTTTAAAATTCTATGAGCTTAAACATGGGAAATGGGAAAATGCTAAAACTGGAGAAAGCAGAAGCAAAATATATTTTACACGTGTCCTACAAAGCAGGTGGAGAATTGAAAAGGCAAAGCAATCATGTGGGAGACTCATTCTGGGTATTTTCTGATAAGGCAAAACAGCCATCAAGCCAGGGTAAGACCCAGGCAACTGTGCTAGCCTTTGAGTCTTATTTATTTGGCTCCAGCAAACGTTAAAAAGCAAAACTGAGTTGAAAAGGGCCATTTTTGTCTGTGGATTTCAGATTCTTTGAATTCTTGGAAAGCAAAACAGAAGAATCCCTGACTAAAGGCTTTCTGCTAAGTACCTATGAAAAGTATGATTCCTATACATAACAGGATGAAGACAGACAAGTATAGGCCTCTGTGGTGTTGCAGAGTAGATAAAAAGGAGAAGCCATCTGTCATCAAAACTCCCCTGAGAAAGCAGGTTCTGTTTGGATTTTGCTGGCAAAAAATCAAATAATTTCAGAGGGTAAATTATACTATACTTAAAAGCCAGTCAACCCTATAATTTTACAGATAGGAAGAGATGAGAGGGGTAAAGTTATATGCCAAAGAAGCACAGCTAGTTAGGAGCACTTGATAGTTACTAGCAAAATAGTAGAAACAGAGTTGTAGCTGCAATACACAAATTCAGTGCCCTTTTATAGACACTTGTCATATCAGAGAGAACACCCAACATGAGAGATGTGTGACTCCTAACACAGGAAAGCTGAATAAAGAATGCAATGTGGTAGGTATCAAGAGAGGTTATGATAAAATCACTGGATACTTGAAACATCAGGGAGGGGCTGCATTTTGGATTTTAGAATTTATAATTTTTCTTATCCTGCTATATATTTTATAAAAGTTTTTAGAGTTCATTTTAATTATTATTCTTCCTGATGATTTAAGGAATATATCTTCTTTAACTAAATAGCACAATGGATTTGAGAGATTTTTGGTTTTGTTTTCAACTATTTAAACTTGTCATGTGAAGTCTAATCTATTAAATGCCTAGTACCAATACTTGGACTGACATTTAGCAAGAGTTAGTACTCTTATCTTACCCACTATGTTTTATACTTTCTGACTGTCTTTATCACCACCATCCTTGTTATCTGATAGCAATAATTTAATTTATGGCTTAAAGGTTTAATTCAGCTGCCAAATTGCTTGTGGTCTTAAGGTATTACAGTGTATAGTTTTTGTTTTTTTTCCTGGGTAGTTCTGTACCCTCATTTAGCATTTAGTGACTTATTCTTCCAATAAAGATTATCTTCTCCAACATCCTTACTTGCCTTGAACATCTTCATGAATGGGAAATTGAAATATTATTCCTATCATTGGCCAATCCTGAGTGTAAGAAAGATTCTCCTTTAGTCAGGCATATATATTTCCATGTAACTTTCACATTTGATCTAGCTTTTTCCCATGGGTTGGCAAGAAACAAACAAACAAAAACAACCAAGGCAATCTTTCAAGTATATAAAAACAGGTCTTGTGACCACAGTACGACTTCTTTTCTCTGGACTAAACTTTCTCACTTCATTAACCCATCTTTTTTTGTTATTATTTTCACTCTCTTTCTGCTGGACTTCCTCCTTAGAGTACTCTCATACATTTTCCAGGCTTCCCTTGAAATAAGAACTCAAAAACCCAATGCAGCTCATCAATGCAGAATACAATAGCATGTTTCTTGCTTTGCTAATGTACTCTATTAATGAATTAATCAATTTAATATTTTAAATAATATTTTCAGTTACTAAAACTCCTGAGGTATATTTCACACAAACAGCTGCAGATTTAATAAGAAACCTATCTGCATTCATTCAAAAGACTGAAGGTTAAAGACCCATGACATTAGGTTTTAGAAGACACCTCTCATCTTGCTGATATCATATCCATTTATGTAATGACGTATATGGCAGTTTGGGGAAAAGTCTTAAAAGTACAATCTCCTATTACAAACAAAAGCTATTCTACTGGATTGTTTAATTGGCACTCTTTGAGCATGTTTGCTTAACAAGCTAAAAACCTTTCATTAAATTCAGCACATATTTCTCAAGATATTACACAAAGATATTATGGAAAACTTTGAAAAGGCTATGATGAAGAAATTAAAATCTTAGATATTGTATCTATAGTTGTTACTTTATATACAATCCTTAAAAAAATGGACATGAGTATAGTTATAGAATGAGTTTTTTCATAGAGATCCCATACTGGTCTTTGTTCTGATCCCCTCAAAGGTATATATCAGAGAAATTAAATGACCTGAGGGTATATATCATTGGAAATCCACATAAATACATGCTGGGGAGTCACATGGCAAAAAAAGGAATTTATTTTATTTTTAAAATTGGACTCCACTACTGAAGATAAAGGTAATGTTTCCAAAAGTTAAAAATTACTCAATCAGGAATGTAATTTGGACATTACTCTAGGAAATACTGAGACCAGGAGATATTAGTTTGTTGTCAAAACCTCTGCACGGATATGACTATAGCTCCTCCAGTGACAGAGAAACACATTTGATTTTGTATAAGAGCAATATGCAATGAAATTATAGTTCATTAAGAGCAGTAGATTAAGGGAGGCCAAAGGATCCTACTGTTAAGTGAGAAAGCCTCAGATCTTGTTGTGGAGCCAGGATTCCAACCCTGGCATTTGGGCCCTAAAGTCTTGTCTCCTACTCAGTTCACCGTGTTATTTTTTGGTAACTAGTATCTCAATGTGGAAACAGAAGATGGTGCTCTGTTTGGAAAGCAGCTGTATGCGAAATACAGGAATGAGAGGTAGAAAAGGAGCATTTAAAAATGACCTATCTCATTAAGACAGTAAATGCTCATTATTAATTATCATTTAATCAGTATCAAGTAATTGTTAAAACTACAAAGATTGGTAGAGACAGATTCTACTAATCACTTCTGAATGAGGGAATAAGGGAACCTAATAACTTCCGAGGAAAAAAGTCGCTTTTAACACTGAAAATACCATATAAATGTTACCTGTGCTTCATATTTGTTGTTTTGTTGTACATATTAAAACTATAACAAGAAATGAGATTATGCCTATTAAGACTTTCTGTCCCCTGGAAGTCTGATTTCTGACAACATGATTGAATAATGCAAAACTTGTAGTTGGGACTATTAGGACCTGATCATCTGGGGGCTATACATAGTTTGGTAGATTCTGGCTCCCTCCATTTTGCACTTAACTATTAAATAAATGTATGTATTATCATCCCTAGTGCTGCCTTAGCTGTCTTTAAGTAATCTAAATTATTTGTGCTGCAAGCATCAAATGAATCCATCACAATACCTTTAGGCATAACCGTAAGTACTAGGAGAACACAACCAGCGTAATAGTGACTTGGGCTAACATTAATTGGATAATGTTATAAATTTGATTGTTAACATTGATTAAGAATGGATCATTTGTCAGGGACTATGCTAAGCCCATGCATATGTTGTCTCATTTTATGTTTTTAACAGCCCTATGAGGTAAGTACCAGTATTACTCATTTTTTCAGAAGATGCACACTAATGCTTAGAATCATTAATTAACTTGATTAGGGTTACATAGTTAGTGTTTCACTAACTTAAAGTCTTTCACTACAGGCTTTTCTCTTTTAAACAGTCTACTATTCTTCTATCCTACAAAATAAGTTAGAAAACATTAGAGAATTATCATGGAGCAGGTCTCTTAATACAAATCAAGTAAGAAATTCATACACTTTTTTTTCCCCAGCTTTATTGATGTGAATGACAAATAAAAATTATATATATTTAAGGTGTACAACATGATGTTTTGGTATATGTATATATTGTGAAATGATTACCACAATCAAGCTAATTAATATATTCATCACCTCAAAGAGTTACCACTTTGTGTGTGTGTGTGTGTGTATTTGTGAGAACATTTAACATTTTGCTATTCTTAGCAAAATTTGAGTATACAGTATATTAACTATAGTCACCATGCTGTATATTAGGTCTGCAGAACCTATTCATCCTTTAATCTAAGGTTGTAACTTTGAACAATATCTCCCCATTTCCCCCACCTCCCAGCACCTGGTAACAATTCTTCTATTCTCCACAAGGGAATATTATTCAGCTGTAAAAAGAAGAAAGAAATTCTGCCTTTTGGAACAACATGAAGGAACCTGGAGGACATTATGCTACAAAAAGAAAAATACTGCATGATCTCACTTATACGTGGAATCTAAATGCATGTGCTTTCTTAATAATTTATACTGGTTTTCTCTCTCAGATTCTTCTAAGATTTTACCATTATTGATATTAGACTCAATCTTAGTTTTAGAAAAAATAGCTGTCCAACAGAACTTTCTGTGATGATGGAAATATTATGTTGTGTAGTGTTCAAAATGAAACTTACGAGACGTGTAGCTACTAGGCTATTGTGCACTCGTAATGGGACTAGTGTGCATAAAGAACTGAATTTTAAATTTTATTTAATTGTAATTAATTTAAGTTTAAAATTAAGTAGATACACATGGCTACTGGTTACCATACTGGACGGTGCAGTTATAGAACATAACATTTCCACTTTTTGAAATAAAGTCATTTGATCATCTTAAACTGAAATTTCAGGTCTTATTTTTCTAGGAGAAAAATAATTTCTTAAAATAAAATGTTATGCAGAACCTCAATGTATAAATTTAAAAAGGGTGGAGCTTTGTTAGTCAAACTGACAAAGGTGAGGAATGTTTTGATTTTACAGGAAGAGTGGAGGGTAACAGCTGATCTCTCCTCTCTCTACTTGCACTTACCCCAAGGAAACTCTAAGGAACCAGAAAGACACTGAGGAGCATCATTTGAAAGTAATTGATAAAAATATTGCAGTGCCTCATGCACCTTTCATGGTTTATTAAAGATTCATAAAATTGATTTTATGATTAACTCATTTTAAAAACATTTATAGAGATTACCACTATGCTATTAACAATGAAGCTAAGATTAATGAAACACAAATCTTGGCCGCACGTAATTCAAAATTTAGTTGAAAGATGAAAACAAATTCTACCTTGTAAATTTCATCTACTAAATTCTATAGAGGATGTAGGTATGGAGTGCAAGGTGGGTGAGTGCAAAGGAAGGAAAGTAAATGCTTCACTGAAGACATAACATATAGTCTGAATCATAAAAAAGTAGCATAATCAGGAGGTCAAGGGTATAGGTGGTGGGGGAGGAACTTCCAAAAATACAAATTCTCTCTGTGTACTAAGTAGTGATTATTTGAGGATATGAATCTATATATATTCTCCCAGGACGAGGTAAAATTTTATCTTTTGTTATTTGTTGAGTTTTAATTTTTATCATAATCATTTTTTCATTTTTCAATTGAAAAATAAATGTCTGTGAAAGAAATAAGAAGCCTTGTGTGATGGTTCACACCTGTAATCCTAACACTTTGGGAGGCCAAGGCAGGAGGATCACGTGAGGCCAGGAGTTTGAGACCAGCTTAGGCAACATAGTGAGATCTCATCTCAACAAAAAATTTTTTAAAAAATTAATCAGGCATGATGGTGAATACCTATAGACCCAGCTACTTGGGAGGCTGATCCAGGATCATCACTTGAGCCCAGGAGTTCAAGGTTACAATGAGCTGTGATCATGCCACTGTCCTCCAGCCTGTGTGACATGGAAAGACCCCGTATGACAACAAAAAAAAAAAAAAAAGAGAGAGAGACTAAATAAGATTTGAATATTTGCCTTCTCTGTTATATGGATTCATCAAGACACACTTTTCAAACTTGAAAATAAGATCAACGTTTTTGTCCCTGTTTTTCAACGTATCTGGCAAAACAGTGAAAACAGAGGATGTGTTCCACTGGGAATGCCACAAAAATTTCACATAGAGTTGTATACCCTGAATTTCATGGGCTAAAGAGCTATAAAAATAAGAATAATTTATTTGTCTGGGAATTTACAGTTTTTGAATGACTTCCATATTTTTATTTAATTTGTCCTGAAATTATAATGGACAAATAATTACTTCTGGTCAAATAATTATTTCACATAATATATGAAAGCATGTGATAAAATAAGTGATTCCTGATTATTGCAGAAATTTCTGATATTTTAGAGATTTGTATTACTAATTACAAGAGATAGGCAATCTCAAGACAGAATAGACACTGATAGAAAAAAAATAGTTTTAGCAAGTAAAATGTAATTCCTAAACAACTTATGCTCTTAATTCTTAAACATTAGAGCTTGAAGAAAGACTAATGAATCATAAGACAGAAGGGTTGAAAAAATAAATTAACAAGAAATGCAGATAGGACACATATATTTTTAAAATAATAGGAAAATATCAAGAGTATAAGAATAGGTAGTTGAAAAAGCATAAGGACTCATGCTAACCCAACTAAAGATCTTTTGATGACATTGCTCAGAATTAACATTTTATAGAACATTAAAAGTAAAAACAATAGGTAAGAACATTTACAAATTAAAAGATGAGAATTGCATATGAAGAGGAAAGATAGTATATAATAAGTTATCAATATTTAGTGGGAAAATTATCTCCTTTAATAATCAACATCTGCTGAAATTCTTATAATAACCATAATTACCACATTCCTTTCTCACATATCACTGTATTAATGTTGACTTACTGTCTATGTATTATATTTTCCTTCAAGTTGACATAAATATATGGGTTACAGACTGTGGGCAACTCAGAAAGTATTACTTCTTGATATTCACTGGTGTCCAGCTGATTTATTTTTGAACACTCCTCTATGTCTATCCTGATGGCATGTGCTGTCATGATCAACGTGAATGAGATGTATTTCCTGACCGAGCCAATATAAAAAGCATGACAGTGAAACATTGCAGAAGGGTAAAGTCATTTTTACTTCTGTTTAGAAAAAAAACATACTTTACTGCATTTGACCTTTTAGTATTTTCTTGCAGTTAGCCATCACACCGTCCAATTCTGTAAAAAAAAAAAAAAAATCACTTCCAAAGTGGCATAAAATAAACCAAGATATCGGGTAGAGGATGAAAGTATTCAGTAACACACAACATATAACAGAAAGGGAAAGTTTGTAAATCAACTGCAATATATGTTTGGTTAAAGTTTTCTTTATATCAAGATTTTAAATATATTTTAAATATTTTAAACATATTTTAAATATATTTTCTTACAATTCCTCTGTCTGAGGAATTGCCATGCAATTCCTTTCGTATTTTCATCCAGGACTAAATATACATATAGATAAAAGTGGTTAAGTACAGTACAGGATCCACTTTAATTTAAACAATAATAAAACTGAAAAATTTAAAGGGCACTAATGTTAATTTCTAATTATTTTTTGTGTATTTTCTTTTCCTCTCACTCTGTCACCAGGGCTAGAGTGCAGTTGTGTCATCATAGCTCGCTGCAACCTTAAACTCCTGGCCTTAAACAATCCTCCTGCCTCCACCCCTCAAAGTGCCAGAATTACAAGCATGAGCCACCATGCCTGGCTTATTTTTCATGTATTTCAACTGTATTATTGTATATAAATTTCACATATCCCTATTTTACAAAGGGAGAAACTGAGGTGATTAAGATGCTTGCTCAAGGCCAAACACTAATAAATAGTTTATTAAAGTCTTTCTGATTTCTGAATCATTCTATTTTTCATATATATATATGTTCCTCCTAAAAACATCAATCAGTACCTCTCCATGTAAAAACTTTATGGGTCATCTGGTCAACCTTTGGTTTTTGATTCAGGAAACTGAGAGACTAAGAAATTATGTGAATGATCCAAGGTCAATAAGTGAATTGGTCTGAGAACCAGGATCTAGGGCACATCTCCTGATCTTTCGCTAGGGGACATTCCATTACATCATGCTGTTTCTGTATCATTACCACAAATTTTTGCATATTGAACTTAACATGTTAATGCATGTTTTCACTGGGGTTGAAAATACAGAGTTTTGTCACTTGGACAGCATTATTAATGACCCCAGATATTTATGGTTTAGCAGTTTTTAACCCTAGCTGTGCTCTAAAATCAATCAATTTACATAATTATTATAAATATAAATGTTCAAGTGTTGCCCTTGCAGTTTAGTCTAGGTTGAGGCCCTAGAATCTGTAGTTTAATAAAATTCTATAGATGTCATCATAAAAACAATAACAACAGCAACAATAATCATAGCTGACACATAATCATTTAACAAAGCTATCTAAGTGCCAGGTACTGTCTAAGCCATTTAAGTATGATAATTCATTCAACTCTCCAAACAACTCCATCATGTAAGTACTATTAGTATGCAATTTCTATAAGAGGAAACTGAGACAAAGAGAGTTTAGGTAATTGTCACAAGGTCACACAGCCAGAGAGTGGAAAAGCTAGGGTTAACTATCACTGTCATGGAGCTCTGTGATCTTAAGTAATATGCTACTCAATCTCTCTGCATCTCTTCACTGGGGAGGAAAAAACACTTTGGGTAGATGGAATCTTAATAGTATGCCTATTCATATATTAAAGAGAAAAATCTTTGAGAAACTAAATGGCTTCTTCTAGTCAGAAAGTTAGCAAATGAGAGACCTGATATGCTACTCCAGGTCCAGTGTTTTTTCTTAAGCAACACTACCTTTAGTTATAGCAATTTTGCTTTTCTCTAATTATGATATTAAATGTAAAGACTGTATTATTTATAATTCTCATTTAAAAGCAATGGAAACAATCAGTTTTGTAATGTAAAAAGAGTTGATCATAAATATATTGAGAAGCTCATAGAATTGTTAGAAAGGTGGCTCAAGGCTCAATTTCCAGGAACAGTGGCCCAAAAGACTCTGGGAACTGCCCAGCAGGGAAAAAATGGCTAGTGCTACTGCTACCTCCACTATGCTAAGCTGCCAAGAACTTGACATGACTGCAACAAAAACCATACCAGTATTGCCATCAGTTCTATGACCAGAAGTCAAAATTTTAACCACTACCACTTCCAGAAATCCAATGTTGATTCTGCCATCTTGCCAATCAAATAGACCCTGAATGGAGTGTACTTATGCCAGCGAATTGCTGCAAGATGAAGCTTCACCCGGGCAAATGCAATTGTTAGCTTCCTGCGTCATGGTCTTGTGCTTCAGCTGCAAAAGAGAGTAAGAACACACATTTTTTGGCTTCTAGCTTGGAAAGGATGTATTCCTAAAGCAAACAATTCTCAAAATATGGCAAGATTGTTTACAAGATGTTGGGAAGCTGGAAAAATCAGAAGAGTGAGAAAGGGGTTGTGGAAGGACGACTTTCATGTGTAGAGACACTTGAAATCCAAGCTGTTGGAATGTTTAGTTGGACAAAGGAGCTACAATTAGGAGGATCCCTCAAAAATAAATTTTAACTGTACAATTATAAAAAGATTATTTTCAAATTTTGCATTTTGGGTATGTTTTTGATAGTTTATGGTATATTGAGAAACTAATAGAATCTCAGAGAAAGATCTAGATTTCAATACTACTCCCATTTATTACTAGCAATGTAGTCCTGTATTTCCAATACTTACTTTACAGGGTTGTACAAAAATTAAATGAGATAGTGCAAGTAAAATACCTGAAACCAAAATATTAATTTACTTTCTCCATTCCTTTTGGGGAATTTTTGTAATACATTGGAAATATTTTGAAACCAATTCCATTAATTAAAAATGTGCAAATAATTCTATTTATGATGTTCCAAGATGACTTGAATGCTGTACCCTTTATGACCCACAGTACTGAAGGAAATTAGAAATATTTTACCCCAAAATACAGCATTGTGACATGCTGAACTGACTGAAGAAGGCTCAAGTTCTCTTAACTACTATACCTTCCTTTCCCTTCTTTAAGTATCTTTTAAGCTCTTTTGTAAGACCCTACATCCTGAATGGCAGGAATAAACTGTAAGATTAAGATGGTTGACTGCCTACAATCATACAACGTACATTTTCCTTTCCTATTCATTAACAGAATTCTGATTTTATTCAGGGAGATAATGAGCCCCGCTGGAGACCTACACAGTTCAAACTTTCAAAGCTGGTCTGGCCATGTGGCTAAGTTCTGGAAAGTGTCATATGGAACTTTCGGAAAAGTGTGTTAAAAGGATGGAGTATCTTTTAACTTTTCTTCTCCTTTTGCCTTCACGATCCTTGGAGCAAGACTATAATAGCTGAAGACACAGCATCTTGGTCATCTTGTTTTATGAGGTGACCTTGAAAGTGAAAATCATATGTGGCAAAGAAGAGAAACAGGAGGAACTAGGGTACATAATCACTTTGTGTAGTGGCAGGGTCAGCCTTGTCCTTCACTTTTTATATATGAGAGAATAAATATTTGTGTGTTTTAAACACTATGTCTCAAACCTATATTACTAATAGCCAAACTCAATATATAGCTGATTTATATTGGTTCTCATTTAAATTTGTATTTCCAATACTTATCACAGTGACTGACACATAGCAAGTATTTAATAAAGGTTAGATTAATTAATAATTAGGCTTTAAGCCAAATATAAATGACTTTTGACTTATCTATTATTTAAAATTTGGGGAAATACTATCTTGTACCCTCCAATTTTCTTTCACTAGAATCTCAATCCATGGTTGATTAAAAATTCCTGAAGAATTATATGTGTAAAATTTTGAGGTATTCTTAGCTTGAATAGTTATAGTAATGGAACATTTCCTATCTAAAGAAATATTAAATAGAATAATTATCTGAAAGTGAGAAAAATATGAGATATTTATTTACTTTTTCTAAAAATAATAATATTCAAAATGGAAAGTGAGTGAATTAAAACTGACTTGTGTCTATCTGCTTATTTTTCTAGTGCTCTTCTTGAGAACATGTGAAGTATTTTTTTTAGATAACTTCTGGCTAACATGCAATAGACTCAAAACAAATATCAGAAGAGGAGCTCAATCGTGTATATTCACTATTTTGGATAGGAAATTTAGTTCTAACATGATCATTGTTTCAGAAAAGAAGCACTAAAAGAAATATGAACAGTGGATATGAAAAATAAATATAA
This sequence comes from Daubentonia madagascariensis, assembly GCA_023783475.1. Lineage (NCBI taxonomy): Eukaryota > Metazoa > Chordata > Mammalia > Primates > Daubentoniidae > Daubentonia > Daubentonia madagascariensis. The sequence continues at coordinate 40,093,479 of JAKFHU010002080.1, read as the reverse complement.
ATACATTCAATCTATTTAACTTTTCTATTCTCTTTTAAAAAACATCCTGGCTTTCTCTTTTAAAGAATTCCCTTATATTATTGAGAAAGATATGGGAACGAGATGGGATATGAAGTAGAGCTGGAGAACTGGTCTTAGATAAGGGAGAGACATCTGAAACAAAGGAGGGGATACAGAGTTTGACTGCAAACGGAGGTCATGTGTAGCTGTATGGTAGGAGAAGATGAGAGACTTTTGAACTGATGTCTGTTTTCTGTGGAGGAATATGTCCATCAGATCAAGTGTGTAGTTTTGTGTTGTTCAAATCTTAAATAACTTTTCTAAAATTTTTGTCCACTTGATCTATCTTACTGATATAGAAGTTTGCTAAAATCTCAACTGATGATGACGGACTTAGACAATTTCTTCATGGTCTGTCAATATTCTTTTTATATATGTTAAAGCTATTTTATAGTACTAGGTCTGCCTTCCTTTTTAGCACCATCAATTAGACAGCTTATCATATATTTTATACAGCCAACCTATGTTTACATAACCAATCTTCACTCCTACATCACAGACTTTCCTTATGAGATCATTTTCTGTAATGTTGAAGTTTATCGTTGGGCCCAGTTTATCTGCCTGCTCAGATTTACTGGGTCCATTTGCCCTTTGGGCCTTGGCCTTTTGTTAACTTGAAAGACCCTGCCACACAGGTCATTAATTATGAAGTGTCCAATTTCGGGTCAAAAGTGTATTTTATTATATCTCAAACAGGAAGCAGTACAATTAATCTAAGTATGTGCCTAAACTATAAACACAATTTTGCCATCTTAACAGTAGCTTGTTTATGCCAACAGCAAAGAAGCCTGGAGAGCCAGTAGTGATTAAATTGTGAAAGGCATTTTCCACAGCTTGTCGAGAATCGAATATTTTTCCTTGCAAGAAGGGGTCCAAAGCCTGGAATAAGTGGTAGTCAGTTGGTGCAAGGTCTGGTGAATATGGTGGATAACACAGAGTTTCCAAGCCCAGCTTCTGTAGTTTGAGCAGTATTGTTTTTTGCGACATGTGGTCTTGCAAGAGGATTGGCCTGTCTCTATTGACCAATCTTGGCTGTTTATTCACAAGCTTCCTCATAATTTCGTCCAATTGCTTGCAGTAGACATCCACTGTAATTGATTGACCAGGTTTCATGAAGCTGTAGTGGATAATACCAGTGCTGGACCACCAAACAGACACCGTTAGCTTTTTTTGGTGAATATTTGGTTTTGGACTGTGTTTCAGCACTTCATCTTTATCCAACCATTGTGTCAAATGCTTGCAATTATCAAAAAAGAATCCAGTTTTCATCACACGTAACAGTACGGTGTAGAAATGGTTTGCCTTTATGTCATGACAACAAAGAAAGGCAAGATTCAAGAAAATTTCTCTTCTGATGCTCCTTTAATTAATGCAGAACCCATCTATCCAGCTTCTTTGCTTTGCCCATTTGTTTCAAACGGTCCAATATTGTTGAAATAGTAATGTCGAACCTTGCTGCTAATTCACACATAGGTTTAGGTGGATTCTCTTTCACTACAGCTTTCAGCTCATCATTATCCACCTTGGCCTCAGGTCACCCACATGTCTCATTTTCAAGATTAAAATCCCCAGGACTGAACTTCTCAAACCATTGATGTACTGTGTGTTCATTAGCCACATCCTTCCCAAACACTTCGTTGATATTTCGAGCTGTCTGCGTTGCATTGCTTCCACGAGGGAACTCATATTCGAAAATAACCCTAATTTTTGACTTATCCATGGTTTCAAAAAATTGCTTTAAAAATTGTTTTGAAAGATAGTCACAAGCCAAAATATGTATTTGAAAGACTGAGGATGCACCTTCACAATAAAAATGAAACAAGAAGTGTCAAAGTGAAATGTCATAGATACCAACTGTCAAACTTAGTACTTAAGGAAATCAGACACTTCATACTTAATAACCTAATACTTTTATCTTAGCTCCTCAGGAATATGGCTTTCTGAACCTTCCTGGGGTGAGGGACCAGCAGCAACACCATCTTCTGATCAACATGCTTCTGTGGGAGTCTCAAGAGTCCAATATTTAGGTATGACTTGACATGACCCATAGAGGCTATGTTTATTCCCTTCACTCTGGCATCACTCATTGTGCTTGCTTTCATGTTTGGCTTCTGGAAACTTTCCTTATTTTTTGAGTGTGTGTATATACATACACACACACACAGACACACACACATACACTCACCCTCACATATATATGTACATACATGTACACATATATATACTTAATTACTATATTTTTACATACATACACTTATACATATATGTTTATATATTAATATAATATTTTCTTCAAGGACAGTTTTCCGTTATAGTAAATGAGGGTGTTATGGCTCTAAGACAAATTATCTAATTTACACTTTTCAATTTTCAAATCTGACAATGAGCATATATTACTTTAATAATCAGAAATACCAAAAAGAAAAAAACTATTTCTAAAAATGGAAATAAAATTATGGAGTTATCAAATCATGTCCAAAATAATATCTTATTCCTAATGTACTTTGAATTTTAACTACTTATATGTAGCTCAAGAAAATATTGCTTTTCTTTACAGTATAAAATAGGCTTTATTTTGTGCTGAAACATTCGTAAACACTTTGCAGTTGTTAGATTTGAATTTAAAAATAACTAGAAATAAACTCCAATGCATAGCTATGTATACTTTTTCTAATATTAATATCCTCTAATTTAATTGTTTCTTTATATATAAGTACATTGTAATTTATCTATATCTCATGTTTTAATAAACTTATTTGAGAATATTCTACCATAATTATTCAAATAAATAAATATAATTTAGTATAGGCAAATGGGGTCAGAAATTATGAAAAGAAATTAATAACATGTGCAGATGATACTTCATAATATAGCTTATCTGGGGGATATTTTAGATTGGAAGTTCTTATTGCTCTAGAGGTCCATAACAACATTAAAATACATTCCTTGATTATAAAGTAATTACATTTTTTCAGCACCATGGAAGCACTTTACTGAAAAATGTAGAAATGAGAGGGAATTGAAATGCTTACAACATGTACCCAAGTACTTCTAAATTACCAAAAGGCAATCACTGATTCCAAATAATCAACTGAAAAATACCCAGAAAATGTATGAATAATATAATAAGTAAATATAATTATTGAGATGATGGCTTTTATAAAAATAATTGTGTGAGAATACGTATTTTATAATAATAAAAGGTAAATGTAGTACAATATTTCAAAGGCATGTTTCACTAATAAATTGGAGAGCTCTAGAGTGGGAACCAGGTATCTACATGCCCCAAAGCAACTTGATAATTCTGTGTGAACCAAAGTTGAGATTCACTGCTTTAGAGTGAATCTTTATACTTTTTGAGTTCAGGATTTAGATTTTATATTTCTTTCAATGGTGACCAATGAAAGATTTTAAAGAGAGAATGCATGTCTGCTTCAAAATGATCTCTTTTTCTATAGCATGGATGCAGGGAGTACAGAATGCATGAAGATGAGTGGATGTAGACTACCAATTAAAAAGCCACTGCAATAAGCTCTGGAGATTTAATGTACAGTATGGTGACGATAGTTAACAATACTGTATTGTATATTTGAAATTTGCTAAGAGGTGGATCTTGAATGTTCTCACCACACACACACACAAAAAAGCTAATTATGTGAGGTGATGGATGTGTTAATTAGCTTGATTGTGGTAATCATTTCACAATGTATATGTATATCAAATCATCATATTGTACAGCTTAAGTATTTACAATTTTTATTTGTCAATCACAATTTAATAAAGCTGGAGGGGATTTATTGCAAACTCTCCCATGCAGAAGAATTTCAAATAATATATATAGATACCCTGCCCTCAAAGAGGTGAAATATAACTCTCTACCCTTTAAGTGTGGGGTGTGCATAATGACTTCCTAAAGTAAAGTATGGAAAAGAGGAAAAAAATGAGTAAATGCATAATGGAGAAACTTGACAAACACTATCTAAGCCAGGTGACCTAGGGTAACATAAACAGTGATGAGCCATCTTGATAGCATGCACCATTGACAAGGTGTGAGGTAAAAGTATTACAGTGTTTTACTTCTATAGTCTGTCTTCCTTCTATAGTCTTTCCAACAGAAATCCATAGTTCCTGTTGAATCATTAGAAAAACGTCAGATAAATCCCAACAAAATACCTGACCAGTACTCCTCAAAACTGTCAAACTTATCAAAAACAAGAAGCCTGAAACTGAAAAAAAAAAAAAAAGTCTGAGAAACTCTCATTGCCAGTGATTAAGAAGAGTGACAAAGGTTTAGAAGAGTTGAGGAAGGAGTAGAGTGAGGAATGCTAGGGGCAGTGAAAGAAAATATGGGGTGCTAGATGAAAGCCATGCCTTTTAGTTAATGCCAACCTAAATTCTGCCTTGATTTTCTCTCACAAGGCTCAGGAACTTGCAGAGGTAGGAACTGTCATGACAGAGCCAGTATATTCAGCTTAAGGATGATGAGGCAATGCATTTGAAAATAAAGAACTCACTTACCAAGGAGTACTCATGAGAAATGCATAACATAAACTGACAACATAAATGCTGAATGAACTCTCAAGTGAAAAGTGGGCAAAGTCAATTAATGGATGAAGCCAGATAACAAGTCAGATTAAAAATATCTAATGAATTTGTCATGGCAAGACAGTTTGGGAAAAGGGAAGAATCAGCAAATGGTAAAAATATTCACCATAGCTTAGAAACTAATAAAACATAAAAGAAGGAAGACTGGACTAAGGTAATTTTGTGTTCTAACAAGCAAGTAGTTTGGTAAATGATAAGGACAAATTGATAGTGGCTTTCCCTTTTAGAGAAAAGAAGTTAGATTCAGAGACGTAACCAGAATGTAATATACCTCTGGGTAAACAGTGTCTTTGATTTAAGACTTGGGACCTGCCTATACCCATCTCTAGGACCTAATTTATTAAAAATCTAACCTCAAGGATGAATCATAGCTGGCTTGCTCTCGGCTCTCCCAATCTGCCTTGAGGCCGCTGTTCCTGAGTCTTTTCTGGGTACAGAAAACAATCCTTCTCTTATTTTTATACCAGAATTTTATCAGCAGGGAGAATTCTGGTTGTGTCTGTGTTCAATAACATTTATGTCTAAATTGCTTGACCAGTTATACAACTTCCCTTGTGTCTTTCTGTTATCCTCCTCAACCCCTTGTTATGTGGCTGCGAAGGTCTCTGGTATCATCCCATGTGGCTAGAACACTTCTTTTTTCCCTAAGAACATGTAGTTCTCTGCTTCATTAAAATTAAGGCAACTGTCACCATTGCCATGTACTCTTTCAAGTTCAGCGATTCTCAGCACTCGCACATTAAGAGAAACTTGGGTACTTTTAAAAATTGATGAAGATATCCAGGCAACACCCCCATACATTCTGATTTAATTAAGTTAGTGTAGGGTTTAGATATTGATGTTTTAAAATTTAAATATCACCCAAGCATTTTTAATATACAGCTAGCATTGAAAACCACTGAGTTATAGGTTCTAGTAGAGAAATAGAGTCAATAAGGCGTGGCTTTCCATATTGTCATTTAATCTCCATTGCAGCCTCCTCAACCCTTATTAACTCCAGTAACATTCCAGCATCATTTCTACCTCAGACTTCAGTATTTATTTTTCATCCTTGTTTTTACACTCCCACGATTTTCTCTTCTTGGAGCAAGTGGGCTAAATCTGGTGCTCGTTGGCTTGAGCGCAGTCTTCTGAAGACCAGGACAAGACTATGAAGCCTGGCAAGTATCTTGAATGCATCAAAATAGTTTCCACATATTTCTCTCTACTTAGGAAAGATCTCATTGCCCTAAAAAAATTTATATTTATATGGCATTTTTTTTTTTTTTTTAGAGCCAGGGTCTCGCTCTGTCACCCAGGCTGGAGTGCAGCAGCACCATCATAGTTCATTGCAGCCTCGAACTCCTGGGTTCAAGGGATTCTCCTGCCTCAGCCTCCTGAGTAGTTGGGATAGGTGAATGCCACCCCATCTAGCTAATTTTTAAAAAATTTCTGGTAGAGATGAGATCTTACTATGTTGTCCAAGCTAATCATGAACTCCTGGGCTCAAGTGATTCTTCTGCCTTGGCCTCCCAAAATGCTGAGATTATAGGCATGAGCCACCACACTGGGCAAGTATGGTGTTTCTTAAATTCTCCTAATTTATTGAACATATGTAATGTGATATATACCTAGAGTCCCATTACAAACATTCAATTTAGAATGGTGCATCTCCTCAATTTTGATCTCAAGAGTAGTGGAAATAATTTACCTCTGACTTTTAAGTTACATACCAAGAACTGTGAGTGCTCCCATCAGATCATTGTCCAGTTGCTTGCATAATAACTCTAACAACTTGGTTCTCATGATGCATTGCACTATTGACTTTCCTAGATGATGATTTAGTCAGAGGAGCAGCTAGATACTGTACCTGAGAATCAAAATCCATGATGATGGATCTTCAAATGTAACATTTTTGTTACTGGGTCTCCTTGGAACAGCTGTGCTATCATCCAGTCCCTTCCTGGAGACTAGTTCCTGCTATGCCATGAGGAAGGGGGAAATACAAATAAGACCAAGTATAAAATGTGTGAAGAATAATGTGGAGAGAGTTATAGTTTCTTGAGGAGATAGGAATGAGGGACCTCAAGTTGAATATGGGAGAAAGTATGTTACATTATATATCTTATAACAAAACTTCTTAAATTAATCTTGAAACATCTCTAACAGTGGTGATGTATGTAGGGATGCCCCAGCTCATTTCTGTCCAACTGGTTATGTCCAGGGCCACTTTGTTTAGAGCATGTGTCTTCCCTTCCTGGTACTCACATGCCATCAGCTTCCCAACTTCCCACCCTCTGACCAGAGCTCTTTGGAAAGTGAGTTGTTCACGGGCAAGGGATGGAGCATGAGGGGACAAAAAGATGGTGGGGTTTCAAGGCTCTAGATGACCAATGGGCAGTTTCTTGTGGGGCACTTTAGCCCCCCTCTGCTTCTCCAATCTGGAACAATTACAGCAGTAATCAGCTCTGAGGAAAAATTAAAATATTTTCCTCAGGATCAACCTTTCTCAAAAGGTGGGGAAAGAAGAATTTTAGGTGTTTACAACATAGTCATTGTCCCTGTCATGATTAGAGATGCCATTCAAAACTTTTGAAGTTTCTTAAATTGACAAATGGCATGATGAAAGTAACATTTGAGGAAGACAACATCTTTACAGCGTTTATGTCATTGATTGAGTGCAACTGCAGGGGGGACAAGCAGTTAGAAAACTATAACTGCCATTTAAATACTAGATGATTAAGTGAAATTATTAAGTTAGAGTTTCAATACATATAAGAGTTTGACTTTGAGAGAGAGTTTATGGAGGGCAAAAAATCTTACAAAAACAAACAAATAAAAGAACTTGTAGATTTAAAATGACATCCGTATGGGGACAAGAGAGAAAGGAATCAAAATAACTTCAGTGTATCTAGACAGTATGAGTGATACCATGGTGGTGAATTTAATAATCACTAGGCAGTCCTAAACTCTGTTTCTCTGAGTGGCTTTGGTAGCTATCTCTCAGTTGGTGCTCAGCCTCTGTGACTACAACACCCATAAGCCTTCCCTCTGCATCTAAATAGTCCATCTGGTATGACTAAAACTGCATGTCATACAAACATATGTACTTCAAATGAATGAAGGATATCTCACCAAGAGAAAGCTGTGGGATTATTTCTCTCTTTTCTTACTTTTAATCTCAATTAAAAGCAACTTTTTTCCCTCCTCTGAGTCATGGCCTTTTATCTTCTCTTTTTATAGGTTCATTGTTGTATTCTTCTTCTTCATGCTAAGATGGTGGTATAGAATACTGATCAGATAATGCGTACTTTAAAACTGTTCATTTCTTTGAGCACCAGAAGCCTGATCTGCATTTTTACATATGTTCCACCGGTCTGACTTCAGCCTTATGGGGGTTATAGGTAGTCCCGCAACAAAAGGTAAAAACACAGATGTCACACCCCAGTTTCCTCTGGTTTGGCAAAGGAGAATTTGGAAAACAAACTATTGTAATAAAAAGCAATTGCTGGAGGCTATAGGATTTTTATATTATTCCCAAATTATTTTCTCTTTTATATAACAGTAGGTCCAATTCTCAAGACAATTACTGTTCAAGAAATACTTTTTTGGAAGATGGAGAGGAAGAGAAAATAGATGATATGTGGAAACTGGGTTGGTCCTTATTTTGTTTTTTTAGAAATGTGGATATGACTATATGAAATACCTATTAAAGCCTATTAAAATGATAGTGGCTTGCCTTAATATGGGAAACTCTGTGGCTCTTTTGAAATTGAAATTTCAAGCACAATTGAAATTCTGTCTTTAATGAACCTCTATTATTTTTCAGAATCCAAATCAAATGGATGCATAGGGATAGTTTTATAATAGTCTCACATTAGAAACCTCAAAAATGTATATAGATTATTTCACTGGTTTAATAAGATTTGCAAATATTTCTCACTTTTGTTTAATTTAAAATATATTTATAATTGAAAAGAGAATGGATAATTTTCCAAAGAAATTAGCATTTTCCTAGCTGTTATGATTTGAACATTTTGATAGCAATGGCCATTTTACTATCTGAAATCTTTCTGGTGTCTGCAAAAACTGACAGAAGCAGCATAGACAGTAGGTTTGTGTTGATTCTGCTGTGAGGAACCCAGTGGAAGAAATGCAGTGAGACAGCCTGCACTCATCTAAGGAAGTGGCAATTAGACAACAAAGTGAGATCCAGTTATAGGTAAAAGCTGAGTAGACAATATAGATATGATGGAAATTAACATCAGTAACTAACATGTTTGTGTGTTTTCTGTTGTAGAAGCTCTCCTAAAACATAATATCCAGAACTGAGGGACAATGAATCACTAATTTTTAAAATTTCTTTCAGTACCTGACATATTATGATCTGCAGTTTAGAACATTCACATGTAAGTAATGAATTGAATAAAATCTGTCAAGACATCCTTGATTAGATATGTCCATATCCTCAGCATATAACATGTGTTCAAACACACACACACACACATTTGGGTAAAGTTAACTATGAATGGAGGAAGGAAGATATGACAGAACACACAGGCACTGGTATCTGGGCATGTAGCCAAGGAATTCAGGGCCAAAAGAGCCCCGGAGATACTAATTGCACTTTTAGCCTACTTCACAACTGTTCCAAGTCATTTATACTTTTGGTACTTATATATGAAATATTATAATAATAATAGTTCCTGTATATTTCCAAGTGATAGCAAGAAGAAATATGAAATATTTGTATGATTTATGTAAACTTTCTATTTGTTTATTTATTCATTCAGTCATTCAACAGGTATTATATGCATATGATTTACAAGGCACTGAAAAAACATAAATGAGTAAGATGTTCTCTCTTTCACCAAAATGCTTTAATTCTAGTGGGAAAAGTATACAGGAATTTTCAATGCAGACTTAATCCAGTCTTGAAGGATTAATTTTTTATCAAATGTGTCTACATATAGCCTTATAATTTTTTGCTAATGTGCTTCTAATCACTTTTAATTGAGCATTGAGCTTGCAGGTGTCAATTTAAATGATGAATGTTGCCATGGTAGAGCATATCTATCAAGGGATAAATTACCCTGAAAAAATTTTGCCATGTTGTTATGGACATTTTATAGTAACTCTGATGTCTCATGCATCCCTGATAATATTCCATTACAGAATAGAAAAATAGACTCTCATACCTAGTAGGAAATTCAGAAATTAATTAATTCAATTTAATTATTTCACAGAAGAGAAAACTTAGTTTCAGGGGGTTATATTTGCTGGCCAAGATCACAGGACTTGTTAGTGGTGCAGCTAAAAGTAGAGTGCCATTCTTCATACACAAGCTAAACATAATTCACATCTCACAATCATTTCTAAAAGAATGAATGGTTAGAAGTACATATATATACACATATATACAAAAATGAATGTATTCACAGAAGTAAATTAAAGGCATCAGTGACAGTTCATTAATACAGTTGGATTCCACTTTTATGGAATATCTAAACATCAATACTGTCCTTTGCTTGAGTTTTTATGCTAATCAAACCAGAAACAACTAAGTGTACTTAAAATATTTTATGAAAGGTTAATTGTAAACATGTTGATTTGATATTTTCTCTTATAAATATTATATTTGTTCTGTGGCAACATAAGCTGGCAATGAAACAAAGACATAGAGGTCACTAATGGAGACTCAATGACCCTACGAAAAATTGACACATAATATAGACAATACATTAGCTGAAATCACCTGAAAATTAATTTGACTATGCCTGTTTATTTAGCAATATGTAGTGTTTATTAGATGTTAGGGATGATACTAGACATGTTAAAAATACTATCACATTAAACCTACAACAAAATTGAATTCCAGTATAGGGTAAAAAAGGAAGATTGGCACATATAATCAATCTGTACCTTAAACAACAATATTACTCTGATTAAACATATAAGCTGGAAATAGAAGGATAGTTTAGGGAGGGTAAAACTGTTAAAGTCTGGAGAAGAGTTGACCCCCTCCTTTTGCCACCCATAAAATGAATATTTTGGTCTCGGTGAATCTTACTGAATGCATATGCAGGGTATAGAACAGCAGGAGTGTTCTCGGCTGGTGGGTGAGTATGGCTTTACAGTGGTGTGGTGCACATGCATAGATATATACACACATATACAATGCATTCCTAGGCTGTCACATTTGTTCTCTTTATGCATTAAGATGATCAAATTTACTCCCCTTGGTTCTCATTCTGTGTTTATTGTGCAAAGGGCTACAAAAAGAATGATCTGTTCAGTAAATGCAAATATTCGTAATAATTTGTATATACAATTTTTATGCATATAAATAAGTGGGTACTTTATTTATACATCAGTCTTTTCATTCTTTCTGTCATTCTTTGATTCTGTAAAAATATTTTTTGACTATTGACTCTCTGGAACTCTGTCAGATGTCAGTGGCATAGAATTGAAGCTATGTGCCCTCCCCTACATGAAGCAGGCTCACCTTATAAGATGCGCAGGCAGGCAGGCTAACAAACAACAAACAAACAATTAACAAAAGAAGTTGATTATTACTTGGGAATTATATACAGAATGCAATTTGGCACATATGAAGAACTCCAAAGTCAGGGAATCATTTTCAGTAGAGTTACTATTTGAGCTGAGTCTGGAAGAATGTAACACAGTTTGTCAGGAGAACACTTAAGAAATGGTATTCCAGAAAGAGAAAAGAGTTTGTGTGAGGAAATGAATGCCTGAGTTAGCAGAAACTACAAATATTTGAGTTTTCTCAGAGGATTACTTATGATTTGATAAGCACGTTAGGACCTGTATAACTTATTACAGTTGGTTATAGCAACCAAATCATGTTCCTGGACCTAAAAGCAACAATTTAACCCCGAAACAATCATGACCACCAGCAGAACTGCAACCTGTGAGGCTGTGCTCGGGCATCAGCTGGTGCCTATAGATAAATCTAGTCTGGGTTTCTTGCCAACTGCTGCACGTTTAAATTGTTAATAGAGAAATAGGGCTGCTTTCTTAAAAGAAGAATTATACTCTTCTATCAAAATTGTCCCCTACAAATATATTGACCAAAACAACCAAGTCTGATTTTTATAACTTATATTTTAGGCAAAAAAGACAATACTGATATATTAGTCTTTTATTTAGATTGTTTATTCTCTCTCTCTCTCTTTTTCTCTCTCTCAAACACACATGTACACACACACACACACCACACACACACACACACACACTCATATTCTTTCCAGGTTATATAGATGTCTTTCAGGACACATCCAGTGTTGTTTGTTCATTTATTAAAAAAAGAAAGAAAGAAATGACTATGGGCAATGCTATGTGGTGGTGATGAAGTAGGGAGCACAAAGAAGAAATTTTGGCCCAGCTTTCAAGATACTTGGCTGGGATTAGTACATATGTGGTTTCATTTCATACTTCAGTGAATCTCAGATAGAGCCAGGTAGTAGACTACATGAATCATGAATATCTGCTGGTCCTTTTTTTCTTTCTTCCCCCTTTACACAATGAAATATCGGCATAATAATTTTAATAATATACATTTAAAACTAATTTTGCTGGTAGAAAATAAACATCATTATAACCTTTAGATGCAAATTAGATCATTATATGAGTAGAAAGAAAAGTGCTGTCAAACTTACCAAGATCAGCTATTTCCAAGTTCTTCTGTTGCTATCCATTTGCTACATGTTCGTTCATTTTGTCATCTGCTCTTACTTTCTAGCAGGTGCCAAAGGTTTAAGAAAAGCTAATATGAGAAAATCTTAAAATTGAGAAAACTTTATCCATTTTTTTTGCTATTCTTTTATTTTATTTTATTTTTTAAAATTTATTTATTTATTTTGTTTCAAAATATTATGGGTTACAAACATTTAGATTACATATACTACCTTTGCACCCCCTGAGTCAGAGATACAAAAACAGTTAGGAAGGCCCTGCTATAATTTATCTTGGTCAACCTAGCAGACCACCAGTGCTTTACGTTTCCCAATTTTAGAACTTTGTTTTTTTAAACATATATTATTATATTAAAAATTGCTTTTCAATATTGTTAATTAAAACTTTTCATGATATTAAATACAATTCCTGGTGTATTTTGTTTAATCAAACTTTATAGTAAACATTCAAGAACTATTTATGCTTTTATTTCTGGAGTGGATTACAGAAAGGATGCTTATGTTTTTTAGAGAATAATGAAACCACAGTAAGCCTTATTCAGGCAGCACACTAAGGGTACCACTTACAGTTAGGTTCTCTCAGGACATCAAAAAAAAGAAAAAGCTTAAATCATCAATTAAGCTCCACTCAATCTTGCTGATATATATGTAAGTGACTGTATTTAACGTAGTCATGGAAAATATATATGGCTTCACACACATACATATTGAATAGAAGATATTTTGTGATTCTCATACAATTTTCTTGTTATTCCTCTCAAAGCAACAAATTTGGAACAGAACATTGTTTCTAAATAAATAGGTTAAAATATTCTTCTGAATGCACTCATTTATTAATTCATCCAATCACAATTTATTATGGAGATTCAGGAATGTACAAGACAGACAGAGTGACCGCTTTCAGAGAACTTATAAACTGGAAGGAAAAATGGACCTCAGAAAATTAAGAATTTATTGTTTCATTTATGAAAACATATATATAGAGGGATTTCAACAAAGCAAAATATGTTGAGAGATTTCAATCAAAGGGACCATAATGAGGGTTAATCAACTTAAATAATAAATAGATTACAGATCTTTCCTTTATGCCTTATTTTCCTAAATCATAATTGTCAGGTTTATTGACAGCAAACACCTGTTTCATGACAAAAATCTTTGGTAAAATTTAATTTGCAAATAAAAAGTTAAAAGTATCTATTATATTTTTCAGATTTAAAAAATATATGTGTTTTGTATATATGTGTGTGCGTGTGTATGTGTGTATATATATGGCAAGACAAGATTATACTTCTTGCATTTTTTTCCCCTTTTTTCCTTAGGTTTCCTGTCAAAATCTTTGACAGCTTTTGGTGGTAAACAAAACACAATGAAACAAAACAAAAAAAACCTTGTCTTTGAAAAGTTATTTCATTTAGTTTGTTACAATAGGGTTAAATGGCATCATAGTCTTTGGAGCAATTTAAGAAGCAGATGAATTCATCCACATTTCTCACTAAAGGACATAGAATCAACTAGATCATCTTTTAACATTCATGATACTTACATAGTAATTCTTTCATCTTTCAAGTAGGTTATGTTATGAAAAAAATGGTTTAAGTCAGTTTATTATTTAGAATTTATTTTCCCATAAAAACATTTTAAATTGAATTTTTCTAGATTCACCCCAGAAAAAGTCTAGTGAAGGCTTAATGTGTGTGAATAATAATAATAAAAATAATATGATTGCTAATATCATCAATCATTTCTTGTCATCGTGCTAAGTGTTTGCATACATTATAATTATTTTCTCTTTGCTACCTTATGAGGGCAGCATTATTATCATTACAATTTTGCCAATAAGGAAATTGTATTTTATATCATTCAAGTGATTTGGCTAAGTCATGCAGGCCAGAGGAGTCGGAATAGAGAACCCATGTTTATCATACGATCTCCAAATCCATGTCCTTAACCATTTTATTATAATATATTATACTACATAGTTATATCAAAATTGTCAGAAAAATGTATATATATTTCTTTTATTTCAACAATAGGAAAGCTAGTGCTTGAGGAGCAGATATGCTGCTGGTAGATTGCTACAGACATCATTTGCATTAGGTTATGCAAGATGTGTTTAATCAACCGCCCTAAAAAAGTGGAGAAACATTGGCAAGTTAAGTGGAGGGAATGAGATGTTAATGGGAACAGTGAGAAGAAGAAAGAAAAGAAAAATTTCCAAGGTTGACAAAGTGAAAAAAGAGTCAGAGAAGTAGAGAAGTAGTCTGAAGAGAGATTACTGGTTTGGGAAAAAACTTACAAAGTGTGTGTGTTTTTGGTAAGACAGAATTTGGAAGAGGAGACTCATAGGAATGTCTAGTGAATAAATTAGAATAGTGACAGTCCAGGACAATGTGGGAAAATTAAAAACAAAAAAAGGTTCTGGGAATGAGTGTGGATACATAAACGTATTTGAGGAATGGAGGGCATGAAGAAAATAATGGGGCACAAAACAAGTGAGCAAGAAGCCCATCGTCGTGGAGAAGGGTGTGCTCATTTCTCCAGTTACATCCCGCGGTACTTCAGAAAGTGATTGAAATTCATGATTCATGAGCTGGAAGTTGAGCCAGCTCCCATTGCTATATTCCTCTATTTCATTAAAAGTGCTTTGATCATTTCATTGGCTGTACTTAAAGGTATATTGCCCGATTTTAACACATTGTGAACACCAGGCAGACACATGACAATCTAAACCTATGTTACCCACTGCATTATCCATCATCTGAGAAGATTTTCCTTTTCCCTGCCTCTCTATCTGAAGGGAAAGATAAATCAAAATAGATTAAAGTTGACTAAGGCTGGGGGTGATTGCTATTTAGTAAAAGGTTTATGTTTGAGGTGATGAAAATCCAAGATTATGGTGATGATTGCACAACTCTTTAGATAAACTAAAACCATTGAATGACAAACTTTAATTGGGTGAGCTGTATGATGTGCAAATTATATCTCAATAAAGCTGTAAAAATAAGAAAAGAAAAAGAAGCAACTCTAAATGTTTCAGGTCAAATGATAAGGACTTGAAAACTTAAAACATTTATTTGTTGGTGAATGGATTTGCTTTTTTCAAAGGTTGCCTAAGCTCATGACTCTAGGGATAGTATAATTAATGTTAATGGAGAAACCTTCTAGAAAACACAACTGTAATTTTTCAAAAAGCTCTTCAGTCTTTCTTCTGTGCTATCAAATTGTCTTGAAATAATTGTCTCAAAATATAACTATAATCTACTTTCACGTCATTTTCTCTTAGCATAACAGAAAAATGAAGAGCAAAGGACTCACGGGGAAATTTTCGTATATGATTACAGTTGACCTAATATTATGGATTCAGGTTTTCTGATTGACTTTTCACCTCTGATTAATTGTTTTCATAAATTTTTCATAAAGGACTTTTACAATGTATTTTCTTGTTCAATAGATAACTAGGCAGTCAGCCTTGTGTATAAAGTAAGAGGCCTATTCTTTCCCATCGTGGAGTTTATGAAATAGAAAAACAAGGTGTAAAACTGATACATTTTTAAGCAACTAGATGATTCAATATAGCATTTGGCTCCTATGTCTCATCTTTAAACATATATAATTTATCTTTCACTTTCACCTATTTATCTTAGATATTAATTTTTGACATATACACACATATATGAATGTACAAACAAGCTGGTAATATGTATTTTTATTGCAAACTGTTTTATAAGTTTAAATTTTTATGTAGGGTAAAACTCAATTGAGTAATTCCTTAAACAGTTTGGGGGGGAATGGAAATCATGTTGCCAGACTTTCAAACTCCTTTATAATAACTGTTTTTATTTGTAAGTGGGCACAGAATATATAAGATAAAAAAACAAGCAAAAATAGTAGAAAAATAGATAAAAATAAATTTCTGAAACTTAATATAGAATTTGCCTGTGCTAAGTCTGAATAGTACTTAGACTTTGAAGAAGGACAGCCTGGGCTTAAATCCAACTCTTCCCCTTTCTAGCTGCATAACCTCAGATAAACAACTCATTTCCCTTAGCCTCAGTTTTCCTATGTGTAAAGGGGAGGTAATAAATTTACCTGAAAATTTTATTGAGTTGAGTAGATTAAATATTCCATAAAATATTTATCACATTATGGCACATAATAAGAATTTTCTAAATGTTAACTACATATAGAGAGAATTTGATCTGAAATTCAAATTTATCTAAAATGTACTTGTCATGTAGACAAAAATTTCTATTGATTAGCACAGATTGTTTCAAGAAACCTAGAATTAAACCCTATCTTTTAGATATTCCATGGAATATAGTGTCTCCCTCTCAGAATCATAGCATTAAAATGGAGTTTTACATACAGTATACTGAATTTTAAGTAAAGTAAGCCTTTTACTTCCTAAAGTATGTATAGCATGTGAAGGATTATTATTTGCTTGATAAATTTCCTACCAACTGGTATATTAATGATAGCCAAAAATAAACGTCTGATAAGTACAGTCTAATTCCTCATCCCGTTGAGTCTGGACTGGACTTGTATCTTCTGAGACACAATGTGGTAGAAATGATACTGGACTAGCACCGGGCCTACATTTTAAGAAGACTGGCAGCTTCCACTTCCTCCCTTTTGCAACTTAGGTGTCAGTCTGTGAGGAAGCCCAAGCAGCCATATAGAAAGGCCCATGTGGCAGGTAATTGAACTGACCATTCCATCCAAATGGAAGCCAGAACCAAGATTTGGTATATGAGTGAGTGAGCCATCTTTCACACCGGTCCTCCAGCTGCTGCGGAGCCTGCTCAAAGGACACGTGTGGAACAAGCATACAGTGTCTCCTCCAAGCCCTGACTAAATTGTGAAATCATGAGCAAATAAATGACTATTGTTTTAAGCCACGACATTTTGAGGTACTTTATGATACAGCAATAGATAACTAAAAGTCCAGCTAAGAAAATAATCAACACTTTCAGGGTTTAAAAGATATAATAGAAAATTTCCCTTCCCTACTTCATTAAGAACCAGTGAATACTGCTATTAAAGCACTTACAAAGTTTCACTCTAATCATTCACCAATAACTATTTTTTCATTAATTAACCCAAGTCCTTCTCAAAAGGTTATTTTTATTCCCTCAGACCCTAAATAATCTCTGAGACTTAGCAAATATGCAATAAATGCTTATTGAGTGTATGAATGAATGAACTATTTCATAAGAATTATTGTCTTATTTGTTATTTTAGGAAAGAAAAAATAACTGTTAACCCTGATTTCTTCAACTCAAAGGTATATAACAATAAATCAAAATAAAAGCATTCAGATAGAAAAAAGGATGCTGATCATGTGATAAGAATATGGAATCAGGACATTAATTTCTATGGTACGGATGTTAGAAGAAACTAAACATAAAGGAACAATAGATCATTTAGAAAAAGAAAATAACTATAGTTTTCTTTTCCTAGTGATGTCCTACAAAATATTTATTTTAAGCAATGAACATCACATTCCTTGGGATTTCCATGATCTTTAAAACAACAGCAACAACTAGCACCTTATAATTAGCAGCAAAGAGTCTGTGTACTGACTTATTATAATGTACAGTCATTCCATTAGGTGCGTACTACCGTGTGGTGTGAGGCGGGAATAATTAGACACCAGATGGTGATATCAACTCCGATAGAGAATGCCTATGCATTATGCATGAGAAGTGAATTTATTGTTTTTATCCATTTGGTACCATTATGCTGCTCTTGGACCTCAATCCATGTCTCAAAGGAAAAGATTTCTTTGGATATGGAATTTTTCTATTCTGAACAATTTGTAACATCACTTTGTCATATTCTGATCAGTTATCTCCCTACTCAACTTGCAGAATTTCTAAGAGCATATTATTTTCTGGCAGCACCATAGAACAGAGCTTTTCCATTATCCAGAGCATCTGAGCTTACTGAATATAATTGTATGCTTCTGCCAGCAGTATAAAGTTTAAGATTAGTATCTTTGAAAATTGAATCTGATTTTTAATGATTGTAGTGTCACATTTCTGGGCTGAGGTACTTTTAAAATGTCATTAGTAGATATATGATTAATCATTTTATGTCTTTTGACCACCAAAAATATCTTTTATTTTCATTATAAATGTAATGAATTTGAAAGTAGAAAAAAGTTAGAATATACAGTGATTAGATAGTAGATTTCATTAATATTATTAATTCTTCAGTGGAGAGCTCAACAAAATGGTTGTTTATCTTGATTCATTTTGGAAAATGGCAGCTTTTAAGGAGGTTTAAATATGCTGTATCAGAATTCAAGGACATGGTGCCTTCTAATCTTCAACCTACCTGTGATTGATTCTGTGACCCCTAGCCCTTGAAATAAGGCAGTTAGTACTCAAAAAATATTTTTAATAAATGGTACTAATAGATTGCATATTTGTAGCAGGCAAGATTTTATCAGAGAAACACAATCATTAGGGAAGATATAGTATATGGGAATTATGATGTGGATTTGACCTACACCTTTTGGCAATTAGTCAAACAGTTTATGTTTTCTGTAGCTTCAGCCTGCCTCTGGTGGTGGACCTGAGGTTGCAGGGCAGGCAGTTGGGAAGGTCAGAAGGACATGAAGTTGGGGATAGTAAGGGCAAACTAGCATCCATGAAAAGGAGCTGGGACCTGGATTGATTGATTACTGCCTCCAAACCTCCAACTTCGGTGATGCCGTTGACTTGCCAGAGAAGTTGATGCCCTTCACCATGGAGCTAAACACATATGTGGCTCAGGAGTCAGAGAAGCTGAAGGAGGAAATTTGGCAGAATCTAGAGGTGTTACAGGGCATGCTTGTGTTCACGCAGGCAAGGTGAGTTAACAAATCAATACCAAAGTCTGTGGCCTACAAAAGTGCTTGGTGCTCTGCACCCACTACCAAAACTTTTTTCAAAAAATAAACATTTCTATTTTAGAATATATTTATAGTTACAGAAAAGTTAAGAAGATAATAGAGAGTTCCTGTATAGCACACAACAAATTTCCCTTATTGTTGGCATCTTACATTACTGTGGTACATTTGTCACAATTAATGAACCAATATTAATATATTATTATTAACTGAAGTCTATATTTCAGATGTCCTTAATTTCTACCTAAAGTATTTTTTTCTGTTTCAAGATCCTATCCAGGATACCATATTACATTTGGTTACATTTGGTTATGTCTCCTTAGGCTCTTTCTGGTGGCAACAGTTAATCAGATTTCCTTTATTTTTGATGACCCTTACAGAGTATCAAGAAGTACTGGTGAGATATTTTGCAAAATGTTCCTTGGTTGAGATTTGTCTGATACTTTTCTTTTAATTAGACTAGAATAAGAAGTACATTTTAAAAATCACCCTAATCCCACCACCACAATTTGCTCCTATTAACATTGCAGATTTCCTTCCTTTAACATCTACAATTTTAAAAATCAGCATAATATATTTTGTGTTCTTTCTACAACATTATTTTATTAGTTTCTTCCATGCCTTTATGAGCATTTTAGTTGCTGCATAATATTCCCACATACATATATCGTGTACTTAGGAAGAACTTTTACCTACTATAACAGTAGAAACCAAAATAACAGTGACTTAAATAAGATAGACCTATATTTATATCTCAAATAAAAGTCTCAGTAGGTAACCCCTTACTTTTCTGCAGCACCAAAGTCATTGGGATCCAAGATCATTTAATTTGTCCCTGTGTCATCCAGGCTCTCATCTCCTGGACCAAGATGGGTGTTTCAATTCCTGCTATCAAGCCCACGTTACAGAAAGGAAAGAAGGGTAATAG
This sequence comes from Daubentonia madagascariensis, assembly GCA_023783475.1. Lineage (NCBI taxonomy): Eukaryota > Metazoa > Chordata > Mammalia > Primates > Daubentoniidae > Daubentonia > Daubentonia madagascariensis. The sequence goes on along the minus strand of JAKFHU010002080.1, from coordinate 40,073,294 downwards.
AGGGATAACTTTTTTAAGACCACAAATATTACATATATATTTTCTGCTTACATTTAATTGGCCTGATCTTAGTCGTGTAACCACTCTAGCTGAAAGAAGGGTTTATCAGTGTTACAGTCTATTTTAGGTGGCCATACTTAATATTTGAGGCTTGCTCTCATAAGGAAGTAGGTGAGAATGGATCATTAGGCAATATAAACAGTATCGACACAGATATTTCTTTCTGCTCTTGGCAATTTAAAAAAAATTTAGATGCTATTAATGATGCTATGTTGATCATTTTTGAATAAGATATTTCTATCCACATTTCTAATTTTCTAAAAACAGTATGAAGGCAATGAATTATTTTAGGGACCTTGATAAATATTGCTAAAAATTATTTTTTAGAACTTTTTGGCCAAGGTGACATCCCATTAGCAGTGTAAAACCCACAATGCTATTTTCATTTTCTAATTATTTTGGTTAATCTGGCAAATTACACATATGTAGTCATTGATTTATTTTGCATTATTGCAATTATTCAAGATTTTGCACATTGTTTTTTCATTTGTAACCATTTGATGTTCCTATCATTTTTATCTGCTTTGCTCATTGTCCTTTTAAGATTTTTATGTTGATTTGAAAACTCTTACATACATAACTTCAGTAATATATGAATCTTACACTCATGTATAGGTATAACTTTCTGGAAGTCAATTTGATAATATTTGTCAGGAACAGTACAATACTGAAATGTATGGTCCATTATTATTTCTAATTCTAGTGATTTATTTCATAAAATGCAGGAGAAGTATGCATGAAACTTTATGTACAGTATTGTTAATAAAATCAATCTAGTGAAAATCCTTATGTTAACAGTAGGGAAATGGATAAATATGGAAATCTATATATTGGTTGATTCTATAAGCATTTCAAAATGTTTACAAAGATTAGTGAACATAATAGAAACATTCTCATGATGGAATGTCAAATGCAAATATGCATTAGAAATCTCCAAGAATGAACTCCATAAGCTTACTTTAATACAAAAGATCTTTTCTCCTAGAATATTTTGAGGACCAGTGTTATGCAGAACACATTTTGGTAAATAATAAGCTGCTTTATCAAGGTCCTTTAATAAAGTTTGTTACTACAGCACTGGCAATTGAAGAAGGATGTGAAAGAGTTTGAGGGTCTAGTATGCACAGGAAACTATTAAAATCTTATTAGCTTATATAGCCTGAGTAAAAGTCCAAGGCTATATTTTATACTCAAGGATATACTACCATTTTTTTCCTTCTCTTTGCCCTACTTAACATATCTATATTTTGAGTTCCTCTGGTGTAGGATATTTAAGTCCTCTCCTATAATTTTCATTTTTTTATTTTAATAGGTTTAGGGAGTACAGGTTGAATTTTGTTATATGTACATATTATACAGTAGTGGAGTCTGGGCTTTTGGTATACCTATCACCTGAGTAGTGTCCATTGTAACCCATAGGTAATTTTTCGTCTCCTGTATTTTTTATAATCTGCTAACCATTTTCTGGTTTAAAGAGAAAGGCATAAGAGGACTAGGTCACTCTTCTGGAGTAACTGATAATTTAATAATCAATTACCTAGGTTAAAATGCTCTGCAAATATATGTGTGTGTGTGTGTGTGTGTGTGTGTGGAGACATGTGCATGTGTTAATCCAGATGTATGGATACAAGGAAAAAGAGATTTTCTTGGTCCTAACAGACAACCAATTGTCCCTATTTAAATATTAAGTTGCTTTACAGAATCTATAATCTCTACCCAGAATAATAATTTATGATATTAAAGAAATGTAAAAAATATACTTTATCATCACTAGGGTCATAATTGCAAAGTCTGTTACGACTACCTTACTAAAATAATGCCCACCTGAAATTGAAGATAATTAGCAAAAATTATAATTAAACAACATTAAAAATGACAGTACTCCATTTTACATTCCGATCCATTCAAACTGCAACCTGCAACTCAGTATGATTTTCACTTATGAAAAATAGAAATCTGCCTTCTTAGCTGACACAAAATGTGGACTTTAGATTACAATTATCAAATGATTTTTTAGAATATTTCATTTTTCAGGGAGGAAAAAATATCCCCCGAGAATAAAATCTCCAAAGTGTATTCATTTGTAGTAGACCTCTTATTGTCCATTTACTTATGCACCTGAAAGCTTATATTTTGCATGCTGAAACAATTTTCAGTATAATTGTTAACTGTTCACTTAAGAAGGAGATAGTGGATATATAAAAGCATGGGCCATCAAATACACTCAACAATTTATTTTATCTCATGATGGTGTCTATTTTTCTAAATAGCTGATTTCTCTATCACTTACCACAACATATTTTTTTTCTGTCTAGTATTTTACCTTTGTCATCTTTATCCACTTACTTTTATAATTCATTGCACCCAACACATACACACACAGCCCAGACCTTTTGTATTTTTTCTATGGCAACTTAATACTCCTTTAGAAATTTTTATAAATTTCAAATAGATACCACCTGTATTTCTGTTATGACTTGAGACATTTTAAAATTTTATTTTTAGTCAAAAAATTTATATAATCTAAAAAAATCAGCTTAGTTGTCTCGACTGTTGTTTCTATAATCAAATGATATTTTTATTATTACAGAGATCTGTGTTGCATCTGAACAGCCACTTAAACTGACATCTTGGTGTGCCTTGAATGTGCTTTGACATTCTTCCTTTTGTCTTCTTTTTTAAATAAAAAAATGGTGATGAGACCTACCACTATTGAGAGTAACAATTTTTCAAGTGGCTTCTTTACTCTCACAGGTTATTCAAAGAACACACAAAACTAGGATTATTTTTTTCTGAAGGGCATTCCTAAACCCTAAACCCACCGACTTCTCCAAGACCCTTATCACTCTGCAAAATAATTTACAGTGAAATAGTTGCAGTTAATCTATAATAGTAAAGGAATCTCAGTAGTGATTCATGGAGTCTCTTTGACTTTGTTTGAAGAAATCCCAAGGATATTCCTGAAACTGGAATACCAAAAGTAAGAGGTTTAAATATAATAGAGAACTAAAGAAGAAACCATGATGTAACCAATTTTTAGGGATTTTCATATATGCTATAAATGTTGAATGGATTTAGTCAGGGGTAAAATATGGACAGACAATAGTGACTTGACTTGGAGTGGTTAAAAGATGCTACTTTTGATTTATTTCTCTTGATTGTTGCAAAGAATTGAGTTCCTGATTGCATTTTGGTTATAGTTCTTCCTAAGAATTCATTTCTGCCTGCTTTGCCAGAGCTGTAAGCAGGAAGCAGCCATCTCCAGAATTTTACAAAATGCACCAAAATCACGTCAGCTTCGGTCCATGGAGAGTTAACTTATATTTTGTGTGAACATTTCTAACAAGAGAGTATTTACTAACTCTGATTGAGCCCCATTATTCTTTAAATTCCTATGATTTAAGTTATTAAAATTTAAATGATGTGTAAATAATTGGACTGATGATCAGACAAAACCAAGGCTTGCTGAACAAACATATATGCTGGAGTGTGGAAATAGAGGTGGATTAAAACAGAAAGAGCACATAACAAATTGATAATATTTTTCCTAGTCAGTTGATTTAAAAAGGATTTGTGGATAGTGTATTTCAAGTCAAAGAGTCCTATAAGGTAATCTAAATCAGAGTTACAGGGTTTGAGTGAATGGAGCCCTAAATAAGAATTTCTTTTGCTGAAACGCAAGCCATAAACCACCTTAAAAGACCACAACCTTAAAAGACCACGTGACCTTAGAAATATGCATTTTTATCTCATGATGGAGTCTGAGAAGTTTTGCTCTACCATGATTGTACATCTATTTTTGTGGTAATTTTGTGTCCTTTCCCCAGAACATTTTTTTTTTTACACAGCTAAGGGGTGTTTGCCTTTAGAATAAAACAAAATTATCTTCCACTCAACACTGTCATATTTAAGATTATGATTGCAAATTTAAGAATTACCACTCTATTTAAATTATTTAAAAAAGAAACATGATGCTTATCCCATAACATGACCATATTCTTGATATATCAGATTATAGATATATAAAGTTAGATTGAATCATTTTTACCTGGTGACAGAAAAGAAATAGTATTGAAAAAAATAAGTAACAAAAATTGGTGCAGCTACATATTTGGTATTTAAGAAAGTATGGATTTATGTAAGTATTTATAAATATTTTCTTATATGGTATTATCATTTTGAAACAATGTTAGTTTTTTTGTGGAGGGAGTTGATTTCTTGCTTGCTTATATTTGTTTTGTCCACATAGTACAGTATTTTCTAAAACACTGGAGGGTTTGAATACTCATCACACCCAAATTGGTTTAAACACCACCAAGTGTTTTGTGAAGTACTTGCAGGGCCAAATAACAATGGCGATGCTTAGTATGCTTACATTAGTTAAAACTTTCTGTTCATATCGCACAATTTTTTACAATGTCTAAAGAAAAAAAATACAGAATAGCCCTGACACATGTAGCTGTTATTCAGAAAGTTATATACTGTATTTAATTTACTGATAGTGTGTTTACTAAAAGAAGCAGTTTACATTATTTGCAATGGTTTAGCCACCAGTCTAAAGGTATCTTAATTTTGTACTGAGTTTCAGAGGCTTTGACTGCTGAACTGAGACTACTTAGTGTAGAGCTGATATCACAATTGTAATAGAGTGGTCTCAGAAACTCACCAGATTCAACTGTTTCTTTCTATATATGAGAAAAGGACAGTGTGATACATTTTTATTAGTAAATGATAGAAACACTGATAATTACATATGAAAGCAGATTATTTTTTGTAAACTCAAATTACACTCGAATAAAAAGTATTTGCTTGTTATAGATTGAATTGCATCATCCCACCCAAAATTCATATGTTGAAGCCCTAATGTGATTGTCTTTGGAGAAAGGGCTTTTAGGAGGTAATTAGGGCTAAATGAGGTCATAAAGTGGGGTCTACATGCCATAGGATTAGTGACTTTATAAGATGAGATATCTCTTCTTATGAGATATATCTCTCTCTCCACCTGTAGGTACTTCATGCACCAAGGAACGGCCATGGGTAACCCAATGAGAGGGCTTTCACTAAACACAAATTTTGCTGGCACCTTGATCTTGGACTTCTGGTTTCCAGGACTGTGAGAAAAAAATTCTGCTGTTTAAGCCACCCAGTCTACAGTATTTTGTTACAGTAGCCTGAGCTAAGACATTGTTCTTTAGGAAAAAAAAAGGAAAAAAGAGGCATTTCAAGAAAACCTCTACCCCTGAAGGAAATTAAGTAGAAGTCAAAGAAGAATTTCACTTTCTACATATTTTACAAGCTGATTTTTCTTTTTCCTATAACCTATTTAATTACATCATGCTAAATGTAAAATGTATTTTTTTTAAGTTACTACCAAGTAACCAAAATTTCCAGAAGTTATTTTTCTTTGTTGGGTTTTCTTTAAACCTCTATCCTTGAAGTACTGACAATTGATGTTATTGCTGTGGTTGAAACTCATTAAGAGTCCCTTGCCTATAGGATAAAAGCCAGATTATTGGCTATGAGGTTCAAATCATCCCAAAACCATTTCTGCCAAGCTCTCCAAACTTCTATTCCACTGTGCCAAATGGACCTTCATTGGGAACTATTACCCAAAATATTGGAGTTCATTCACCTGGCGGGTTAACAAAAGGACTCTCCACAAGAAAGTCCTGATCAGTAGGAGATTTAATGACTTGCAGCAAGTAAGGACAGCACTGGGAATATTCTCCAAAGTAGTGTCTCCCTGAGGGAAAGTGGCATGGAGATTTTATGGGGTAGTAAAGAAAGAAAAAAGATGTGTCATCACATGTAGGGGCACAGTTCCTGTTATGCATGTGTGGTTAGTTTGTTATGCTAGCACACAGGTCAGATGTTATGGTAATGAAGCTATAGCTCCTCCTGGGGTGGAGACTTTAGCACGGTAGAGTGAGGAAAGTTCACTTGAGTTCATCTATAGGCTGCTAGGGTCTGTCAGGGGCTAGTTTTAGCTAGCTGAGTAACCACTGACTTCATAAACAAAGGCTGCAGAACAGGTTGATTGCTCAAGTTGGTTGAATTCCTATAATCTCTGGAGACCCTCCCTTCCCACTTACAGAACCAGGAATATCTATAATTTTACAGATAGAAAGGGTGGCATGCAGAGAATGACTTGTACAATGAAACATTTAATTACTGGAAAAGACTGAAGTAGAACTGAAGTATTTAGGAGGCAAGTATAGCTTTTTTTCAATACAGAACCTTGACTCATTTAAGTAAGAAAGAATTGCTGAAAAAAAATTACCTCTTTTTGCAGGACTTCTTAAAATCAAATATTTGGCAGAGATCACCAAAATCTTAATCTGAATTAGCTGTCAGAAAACCTATTTGGATTGAGCTAGTAAATTCTGACTGACCATTTTCTTTTTGAAGTTGATAATTTTAAGAAGTGTGACTTTTTATGATTCATAATCTATACTGCACTAAACATTCAGCTTACATAATGAAAGTTCATCTGTAGAATAGTTGATTATTTCTGAATCATGTTACTATGAAAATCATTATTTCAGTTTATACCAATATCATCCTGAATTTCCTTTTTCTGATATACTGTAATTTCTAGAATTTTTATTAGTACATTTCTCCCAATTCTGAAGTGGTTCATTCCCCTTTCCTTCTAAAAATTATCTCTTTAGCTAAAAATGCCTTTGTATTCTATAAAGTTGTTAAGAATTTGCAATGTGTTAGAATTGTAAACATCTACTTTGAAATTTTTTTGTAGAGAATTTATCGACTAAGTTGATAGCCATTTATTGAGAGCTAGTTACATTACTTTTTCTTGTTTTTAACTGCATGGCAAAAATGATTTTTCAAAGCCTAAAAAATAAATGGATAAAATACTGTCACAAGTTTACCATGTTAGAGAGAGGCAGACTACATAGATGGATGTCATTTGGCATTGGGTGACAGTAAGTTGCAGTATGCTGTTCACAGAGAGATGGATGACTGCTTGTTATACAGATGCTTAATTCAATGGTGTGTGTTATACCTTTGAAGATGCCATCTGATTTGCACAGATTAGTATGCCATACTGCTAGAGATATGACACATGGGATAGAAAGTCAAAATTTACTTTTCCTATTCTTTATTGCCTGACATCCTTGACTCTAAGATTTATTCATTATGACAAATACATTCTTAGCAATTTGGACCTTAGAATTTCACTTGGGTAGAAAAATGTCTAGTGCTCATAGAGCTAATTGGAATAGCTTAAATCTTTTAGATGTTTAGTAATTTTAAAAAATTAGAAAGTTGTACTTGACTATACAACCAAAAAATAATTGGTATTCTTTGCATATAATGTGGTAGACTGCATGCATTGATTGCATCCTTAAAACATATCTCCACATGGATCTTGGAAACACTGTACAATGGTGTAAATTCCCAAACAAAGTGAGAAAGAACATCTGCTGAGGGGGTTGTGTCATTTTCCAGTCAATTTGTTCTGTCAAGAAGATAAAGCATGTCATTCCTTTGAAGAAACCAGTATCATTGGGTAGAATGAGGGTGGAGCTTAAAAGATTATACAAATTGATGACAACATTTCTATATTTAAAACAATTTTTCTATCACACAGAGGAATATTAATGCTGCTTTAGCATTTTACTAAGTATCTCCTATTTGGAAATAATTATTTCTGACAGAAAAGTATGTTATTTTTCAAGAAATAATGTATGATTCATGACACTTTAAAACTGCTTTGTCATAAGGATGCTAACTAGGTTTATGCAAGACTGTTAAAGTAGATAATACATATCTAGTTAATTAGACCCCCCAACATAATTTCCCACCATTGATTCAACTTAGAAGTATTTGTGGTAACATAAGAGCTTTTCTTTTTTATTAAAACAATTATTAGGAAAATTATTATTATTCTATATTGTTCCTCTTATTGGCATGAAGACTTTATGGAAAACATTAAGAGAAAAACAATTTCTACCTGTGGATAAACTTTACTGCAACCATTTCCCCTGCAGAAACTAATATTTTATTAAGAAACACCTAATGAATTATAGTATGCTCTACTTTATTTTAGCCAACATAGACACAGAACTTAGGAGATATAGTTTCCAATTATATTGAAATTCATCTTTATTCTAAAAACTTATGAGATAAAGTTTCCAATTATCTTGAAAGTTTCATGGTTGCCTATTAAACAGACATTACTGTTACTTAATAAGAAATTAAATTTGAAGTTGCAATAAATATTATAACTATCAGGAATGTCTAATACTATGCATAAATTCATTCTGGAGAGATGAACATTTCTGATTTTCAAACATGTCCACAAATATTTGTATTCGTTTCTTTCATTTTTCACTATTCCCTTTCCTTATATAAAATTCAGAACTTTTAGTTATACTTAAAATAGTTTCCTGTTCCAAAAAAATGATTTTTAGCACTGTCAATAACAATAAAACAGGTGTTTAACAACTAAAATTGATTCTTTAGTTGAAAAGGACTCTAATTTTTCCTATGTGTGTCTACCTCTATAATGACATTTAATATGTTTTGAGAGCTGCCCTTCCAAAGACAATTAAAAATTCAGGTTGGAAAATGTATCCTTCATGGAAAGGGGATGTATTTATCATCGTGTGGAATGTTCATTAGATGAGCAGCAGGAATGTGTGCCCTCTTAGTTGACTGATGCAAGCTGTAGTGGAACCCCTTGGAGCCCTTGCCAGTCATCTGGAAAAGATCACCAATCAAGAACTGGCCTTTACTGTGACATATTCACAATATCATATGTCAAATGCAAGGAACAAAAGGTATTTTTGGTAAATTAGGGAAGTGTAGTTATAGGGAATAGAACAATGTTATTTTACCCTTCTATCAAAATATTCAGGGCATAGTTTTATTCATCCCTTCCCTGATCTTGTTCCTCTGTCTAATTTGTCAAATCCACTCTCTTAATATAATGGTTCCCAAACTTTAGTTAGTCATATATCAGTTTCTTGTTTTATGCCATATCTAAATATTACATATAATTAAACTAAGTCATATTTTTAGTTAAATAAATGATAAAAAGAAATTTTATATCATTCTTAGAGGTGAAGTTTCAGTATCACTTTGTATTAAATTGAAGCAAATCATTTAATTTCTTCTAATATTAATGAATTATGATTTTTTAAACAAAAATGTTCAATATGTAGAAGCTGAAATAAACTCATGCCACACTTTGAAAGCCTTTACTCTGAGATGGATATGCCACATTGGTAGGTCTATCTTGATATTCCCCAATCCTCAGTTCCCAGTGTCAAGAGTGAGTACTGGTACCGAGTTGAGCCGATGACGGAGTGATCACAAATACAAAGCAATCCCACACAAACAATTTACTACAGAAAAGAAAGAAACTATACAAAGTGAAAGTAAAAAAGGAAGCTACCCAAAGTGAAAATACATTCAGGAGAGAGGAACAGGTCAGTTTCCATGAGTGGAGAAAGACGTTGAAGACTCCCAGGTGGTTTCCTTTTATTGGCCTGGTCTGAGGGAGGGCTCACAGGAGGTGTGGGATAGTACCAAATGATTATCAGGTGTTCTATGTTTTCCTGCGGTCCCTTACCCTGTGTGATTCCCAGCTTCTCCACCCCAGGAACCACCCTCCTGGCCTACACCCACCACCTATAGATTTGATCCCTACCTAACATCATGATAAGACTGAAAGGCATTTTTTTTTCAGGGCATTATTAAGACATAATGTCTCAAATTCATTAACCTGATAATATCAGTCTACCTTACATGTACAAGAACCTTGTATTATAATGGCAAAAAAGAAAGGAAGAGTGCACCCAGCTTATTTAAACTCAGCATTCCCTACCTTACACACACACAAGCACATACATGTGCTCACCCAAACACACTTAAATACAAATGGTGCAAATGTGAACAAGGCACCTGCATCCCCTAACCATCCACATCCTCAGTCCTAGAGCACTTGCTATGACTCATTTGTAACACCACATCTTGTTTTACCTTCCTACCTCTCTGGCTAAATTTTCCCATATGCAGTTGGAACTGATGCTGTGAATTAAATGCCCCTAGCTATTTTCCAGGCTCAATCTTGGATTTTTATTCAATTTTGTTCTTGATTTGCTATCATAGAAAATATCTGGCTAAAATATTCTCAGTTCAGTGTGGCTTCTGGAATACACAATTTCAGTAGAGTTCAACATGTGATGCCCCCACTATATTTCCATCAGATTCTGTGAGCAAGATCAGAAACTTGGAGAGTGGGGAAGGGAAGGAGAAAGGGAATAGACTGAAAAAAGCATTTATATGTAGCTCAGACAAGAGTAACATAAATGCCTCTGCTCTAACAACATTTCTAATGACATTTATCATTGTAAAGTAGTTAATTTTATGAAGCATAAAGAATAGAAATAAGTAATCATCATGACCACCATTGCTAACATTTATCGAATTCTATTCTACTCATTGTATCCAATACTTTACAAAATCCATTCATTCCCAAAAGAGGTCCATGAATTAGTTCCTATAATTATATCAGTTTACAGATGAAGAAACTAAAGGGCAGAAAAGCAGCATATCCAAGGTCCTGAATATAGTAATTAATAGAATCTAGAGAGGATTTGATATGAGAATCTGACATTTTCACCTTTCTATAGTTCATAGTCCATTAACTAGAAATGACACCATTATTACTCAGGTATATTTATTTTGTCCTTATTTAAAAAATGAGTATATACACATTTGAATCACATAATTTTCAGATGATACTAAAATATTATATTTTATGTATGTTATTATTGAACTATTTTTAACCAAGTAGTTTTATCACAGACACTTTCACAAGAAATTAAATATTTATTTATAGACCAAATAGTATTCTCTGAGGACTTACAGCAGATTTTCCCAAATTGTCTGTTTGTATGACCCTTAGTGTCTCAGTATTATTTTTTCACAGCACCCCCTACAGTTCTGTTTATTAAAAAGTTAGGAGCACATAATTTAATAAGTGTTTATATCCTAAAAGCTTAATGCCATTTAAAAAATAATAAACATAAAATAGAGGAAATATATTTTATTTCTAAATAACTACAATCATTTACAAATGGGAAGTCTAAACTTGTCGGGCACAGACTAGTCCTCAAACCTTGGAATCATATTGGACAACACCACCCTGATTGTCTGTTTCATATTGATTTTTACAAAACACTTGATTTTCTCCTTGTAACTGCTGAAAACCCAGCTTTGTGAAGATATGATGCCACTGAAATAATTGTAGCCCATTCTAATGTAGAAACTGTGAACTACATGAAACTAGTAAATCATACACTATCTGACAGGTGTCAGGTATGTCTCTCCCTCTAAAATTTAAAATATCCCATGGAACTCTTAAAGGGTTTGTTATAGCACTTAAGGGTGTCTCAGTATACAGTTTGGAAACCACAGGCTTATGTTGAAATAAAAATCACTTATTTGTTCATGGATTTGATTTTACAATTTAGACAAGCCTCAGAGGGAATAGCTGATCCTTGCTCTATGTGATCTATGTTAGGGAGGCTCACCTGAAACTGGAGAATCAACTTAAAGATGACTCCCTCTTTCGGCTAAGGAAGTTGGTCCTGACTTTAGAGGGGAACTTAGGAGGGATGCTTAGGAGTGAGCAATTGTCTGCCTCATGGGTCTCTCCACATGGCTGCCTGACAGCATGGCAGCTATATTCTAAAAGAATAGAGTACAAGCTGCTAAAAGGGTAGTCCCAGAATGGGCACATTATTACTTCTATCAATCACAGAAGATACAGATGTAGTCCAGATCCAATGGGATAAAGGATTAGACTGCACCTATCCGGAGAGAGTGACAAATTTTAGGTGACCTTTAATCTACCATAGTTGGTATAAAATTTGTCAAGCAAACATAATCATTTAAATACTTTAGGGAGTAATATAAAAGCTTACTTCATTTAAAATCCAGTGTATTATGTGTAAAACTCTATTTTAATAGTATGATTCTAAAGAGAAAATGCTGTTCTGCCTGGACTGTCTGAAAGGCAGGGTTTAATTGTAGATTTCCTAAAAGTTTGTGCTAACCAATGTAAATTTAAACACATTACCTGTTTTTAATAATTATCTTTATAGATTGACAGATAGGCACAGAGAGCAAGAGAAAGATTTATTATAAGGAATTGGCTCACATGATTTTGGAGGGTGGAGATTTCAAGGTCTGCACTCAACAAGCTGGAAACCCAACTTAAGATCCTAGTATAGTTCCGGGCCCTGATTAAAGGTGTGGAACCAGGAGAGCCAATGGTGTAAGTTCCATTTTCAGTCTCAGTCTGAGTCCAAAGGCAGGAGCACACCAATGTCCCAGCTTGAAGACCGGCAGAGAGAACAAATTCTCCTTCACTCAGCCTTTCTGTTCTCTTCAGACCTTCACGGATTGGATGAAGACCACTCACGTTGAGGAGGGCAATCTCCTTTACTCAGTCTACCTATTCAAATGTTAATCTCATCCAGAAACACCCTTATGGACACACCCAGAGTAATATTTAACTAAGTATCTGGGCATCCAGTGGCTCAGTCAAGTTGACAAAAAAAATTAACCATCACACTCATTTTTTCATAATTAACATCCTAATATATAAATATTTGTTCCTAGCCTCATTATTTTTTAGATTCAAGTTCAGAAGTGAAATTGTTCCATCAAAGCATCTGAAAGACTAATTTTTTTTCATATATTGCCAAATTATCTCTGGCATTTCTTTACATTTTCACCAGTAGCACCTGACTGTTTCCTTTTTACTTCGTAATCTTCATTCCCCTTGGCCAATGGTCTGCAGGCAATAATACTTAAAATAAAACACTTGGGATATCTAAGGAAAAATACGATTTCTGGAAATGGAATAAACTAGTAGTCTACATTGAGAAGTATTTTTCTTTGTATTTTGTTATAGCATAGACCATAAATACTATCAGCTTTCAGTTACCAAGTTGTCACCTTTGTGGTCAGATTGGCCTGTTCCCCTTTACTACCTAAGTTTTACTATTGCTCTCCTGTCAGTCTTTGATAAAGTTTATTGATCCACAGTGTTTTACCCTGTGATAGTGGCTGTTTTGTCTCAGAGATGCTGCTAATATATTCATACCGAGTTTGAGTTAAATTAAAGTGAAACTTTTAACACTTTAATTCCTCAAAAGTTTTTCTTCCCTTCTTTATGCTCCATGAAAAGCTTTCTATTTTGTTTTGTTTGCAAAGAGCGTCTCTCCTCCTCTAACTGAAGGCTTCTGGAAAATCTTTGCTCTATGCTGCAATCCACACTATCTCTGATACGGTAGTGACAGACACGAGTGTATTGTCTGGTCCTATTGTTGGGAAAAGCAATTTACCATCACACTTAGAATTAAAGCTGACACTTTACTAGGAAGTGACTTGGCACTTCCGGTATAACATCATTAAACATCTTCCTGGAAGCAAAAGTTCAGGAATAATTGCAGCTGTGCAGTTCAAATTCAACTTATCCAGAATTCACTTATGCTCAATTGTATTATTAAACTCGATATATGCAAATTAACAAACATAGTGGCCAAATCCATGTAGAAACTTCAAGTTTTATCTCAATTTTTAAGAACTGATATCTAATTTCATTCTCTTTGACTTAAAATTTGTTCTGTAGTCTTTGATTTGTAATAAGTTTACCTGAATTAACACCAAACATGAATTTGTAAGAAAAAAGGCCTTAAGCCTTTTATTTTACTAAAATATTATGTAGTTAATGTCTGCATTTTTCACAGTACAAGAAAGCAACAAAATGTTCTCTTAGCAAATGCAAGTGCCTCCTGCTTCTGTGTACCAAAAGATTAAATTATAAAACAGGAAAGATGATATGACTTACTGTTCTCAATGCCACCCACATCTTGAGTTTCTTATAATGATTGCCTAACATGATTGCTACCAGATTTTTTTAATTTTTTCATTTTTTTGGTCTTCTAAAGCTTAATGGGGCTACTGTAATTGATTTCTGCATGCCTGGAGGGGAAATATTCCTTTTCTAGAGATATTTTTTTTTCTTCTATTTTCATTAGTAATTTTCCCACCTGAAATATTTTTAAATTTGTCAATCTAAAATAAAAATATAAAATCCCAACAGGCCTATCAAATTAGATACTTACCAAAATGAAAGTATAGGAGCCAAGGGAAAGCTTCCCCTTCACCCTCTGAAGGTTTGCTGAAGATGGGCTGAAAATAGACAGACTAATAGGAGATTTATTTAACATGCCTAGCATAGGGGAATTGCAGAAGAATGATTACCCAATAACCCAGTGGGGTAAAGATGTTTATATACCCACCTTCATAGGGGAAGGGGAGATACAAAATGTAGACAATTCCTTTGAAAGATAGTAAATGATTATTAGGGAGAATGAATGAAGCTGGGAGACACAAATTAACTTATAAATGATGCTCTTTGGAATTTGAGAGAGGCAGATATTTTGTGAAAAAGTCAGTCCACATGTGGTTGCATTCCTCAGTTTTCTTTTTCTGAGATAGATAATGATACTTCAGGAAGGGGACGGAAGATATTATATTATGCTCTCCTTGGTGGATCAAGTCCTTATGCAGATAAGAGAATATCAGAGAAAAGCGTCCTACTGTGCTTTGGGAGAGACAGAGGGTTGAGTGAGAAAAAGAAAGGGGTGGGGGCAAGGGGCTGGGAGGATGGTCAGAGAGACATTGTGGTTGCTTCAGTTCAGATGTCAAAGCACCATAATTTGGCGTATTTTTTCTGAGCCCCAACAGAAACCTAATAAAGAGGCATCATTTTCAACTATATATTCCAAAGTCTTTCTCAACTATGTATCCAATTTTTTCCAGATCAAATTAATGGATGGAACATAGTTAATGTTTCAATTCTGGGTTCTATACACAGAAACTCTGTGGTCCATCCTAGTATAAATATACTGTGTGCAAAGCAATTACTTCTTTTTTGTATTTTTATTTATGGGAAAATTAATTAAACAAATCTGTTATACAAATAAAAAGGAACATTTAACATATCACTTATTTTTAAAGAATTTGACTAATTCTTATTTGTAAGTAACTTCAGTTCTAGGAATGAATAGACATCACTCCTAAAAATACCTGTATGTTTTTAATCACTAGAAAAGGAGTCCGCTACACCCAATTCATCCTCCTATGTTTGGCCTATTAATCTTACAAAATTAACTTTAATTGCCGTTTCCAAAAGTCACTTATCACTTTAAAATTAAATATTTTATTCAATCACAATGCAACATGAATCTATTTGTCCCTGGAAATGTGACTAAGTTCCATTTGTTTTTTCTGAAATTTAAAATGTGCCATGTTGAAAAATTTGCTTCAAAGAAAAAATGAAACTAATATCTAAAAAAAATTAGTAATTTAAAAAATGTTTAGCTATAAGAAGAAAAACATTGATATATAATATAATACAAGAATTTATTATAATTATTCAAAACTAAGAAAGTGGTATTTTCTGTTTTCTGTCATGGAAAATAAGTAGCAAATACATATAATAAACAAAAAATTAAAATAAATACTATCTAAATAAAATAATAGTAATTTTTAAATTTGTCAGCAAAAATAGGTGAACTATTACATTTTTATACTATGGAGTTAAATGTATTGATTTGTTTTCTATACGTATTGATATCCATGAATAAGTATAGCAGTCAATTTGCAAAAAAAAAAAATGAGTTCTAAAAGGACAGTGTGGCACATATACACTAGGACATATGTATGAAAATGGTTAAAATGGAGTCAACATCACAGTATGAAAATTACATCAACTTTAGAGCAGAAAATCTGATTTCCAATCCCTCTTCACTACTAACCAGTTCTGTGATCATTGTTATTTATGTAACCTTGCTGAAACTCAGTTTACTCACTAACAAAGTGAATACAATAAATTGAATCTTGAAGTTTTCATAGGAGGATAAAATATGCGGTGCGTATTAAGTGCTTAACACCATACTTGACTTATATTTGGAGATTAATTAAGGATAATAATAAAAATAATTACTACTATGAATACTAGCAATAGAAACTGACACATGCAATAGAGAAATATAAGTTGTGACGGCAGCTAGTTAATAGCATGGGGGCTGTTCTTACTCAATAAATATAAAGATAAACAAAAAGTGAAAGAGTCACAATGAAAACAGGAATAAAGAATAATAGTTAACCATATCACTAGAACCAAGATGAACTTTACTTTCTGCAGCAAATAGATAAACAGTTGAATTAATCCAGTCATGGCTAGCATAAAGTTTATAAAACAATGTGACCACAAAATGACAGTGGAAGATCAAGATCAGACTCACTTATACTTTCAGAGCCAGAATTGGGCTCTATCAGATATACCAACCCATGTGAACATGTACTGTCTCACCACAGACAATCTGCTCTCCAAGGTAACCAAGGTTGTATTCCTTCTGTCTTCTGCTCCCAGTGAGGATCTAGCTATATTAATGTAAAGAATATAAAGATTGCACATTTACTCCTTTCTACAAAAGAGCAGGCACAAACTGTTCAACACTCAAGTTCAAGAGCAAAATCTCTTAATTACTCTTGGTATTGTTGTTTCTTATCATTTTTCCCAGGAGTAATATAGGAAGTAATCTCATAGAGCAGCAGAGGTGTGATAAAATAATGTGCTTGTTTTTGCCCAGTCATTGCAAAACACGGAGGAAGTATTATGATTTAGAAGGCCGCATCTCATTACGATTTCAAGGGTAACATCAACTCCAACTAAATCTCACAGCAAAAATTCTTTGTAGTAAATAGAAGTTCTTAGACCAAAAGAGGTGGCCAAAAGAGCTGGACATGAAAACAAGAGATTTAACTATATGGATTAAATTATGCCCATTGTATTTGGCAATATAGAGACCACTAGTAACCTTAGAATTATTAGATTTGAAGAAGTGGAGACTCAATGGATCCTTTAGAAATAAAAACAGGTTTACTGGGAGGTAGAGATATCTACCAGGTAGTAGCTAGGGGGAAAAATAGAATATTAGAGGTTTTTTAAAAGCCAGTTTAACAATTAATGAAAAGGATCTATTTGAGAAAAAGGGGTTAAAGAGCCCAAAGAAAGGATTGATCCTAAATAGGGGAAGAGAGAGTTTCTCTATTTTAGCAAGAAAGAAGAATAGGATGGGTATAGGCATGAGTAAGTTCCCATGGTGGTAGATCTGATGACTTCTGTTTTTATTGCAAAGCATAAGGCAAGACAAGAGGAAATGCAGGGCCAGTTCAAATGTTTGAGGAAACTGGAGATAATTTAAAATGGTTATAGCTGATGGTAAATATATGAATTATGCAGAGATTCATACTAAGATTGCAAGGGATGAAATGAGGTTAATAATTGAGACTTTATAGTTTTACAGTGTATACTTTCCTTTTGTGTGATTTATTCCAGTAGTGTTTGCTCTTGAAGCAGTTAAAAATAAAAACTAAAACTAAAAGGGGAATTGCATTCATCCAGGCTTAGGCTTTTGACTATTGAGGCAACAAAAGCAGAGGGGACCTGAAGTTTGTGTGTTGCAAGAAAGTTGCAATAGTTGGTCTATGACTTCAAGCTGTGAAGGAAGGAAGTGACCAAAAAGAAAAAAAAAAAAAGCTAATGAATTGAGAGAACTCATAAAAAGTGGTATTCTGGAGATCCTAATATAGTATGAAGACAGTTTTACTAGAAATATCTGAAAATCCAATTGAAAAAAAGATGAGTTTAGTATAAAAACATGTATCACAAGATTTTTTTTTAATTTCAAATTATTACAGGGGTGCAAAAGTTTTTGGTTGCAAAGCTCATTTTTGTAATGCTTGAGTCTGGATGCAGAGAGAAAGGAACACTTATACACTGTTGGTGGGGCTGCAAATTAGTATTAAATACAACCTCTATGGAAAACAGTATGGATATTCCTCAAAGAACTAAAAGGAGAACTACCATTCTATCCAGCAATCCCACTACTGGGTATTTACCCAAAGGAAAAGAAGTCATTTTATCAAAAAGACACCTGTAGTCAAATGTTTATTGCAGCACAATTCACAATTGCAAAGATGTGGAATTAACCCAAATGCCCATCAGTTCTTGAATGGATTAACAAAATGCATCACAAGTTTTAAAAAGAACAGTTCTATGTTATGAAATCTCTAAATGAAAAGGGAATGGGGAGAATCAAAAGCATACTCTAGTCCTCATCTTATATTACCACAGTCTGTAGGTTCTGTTTCTTCCATAAAGTTGAATGTTAGAGGGAAATGAAGCATATTTCGTTGTAGAGAGCATGAATATAACCAGCAGTTGAGCGGGAGGGGAGTTTGCATTTCTTTAATCAATGGGGGAAAAGGGTAGAGAGCTCCTCATCTAATTTGGTATAAGAGTAGAGATTAAAAAATGAAATAAGTAAGCATAAAATCAAATTGAAAATAAAATGAGATGTACTGATTATTTCAGTTAAGACTATTTTAGTTATAATAATTAGAGACAAATTAGATAAAATAAACTGGAATAAAATGAAAAAGGAAAAGTTGAAATGCTCACAAAGCATATTAAAATATAGTTCAGTTTTTACAGATATTCAAATTAAATCAATAAAATGCCATTTTATGATCCATAAATTGTTAAAAGAGTAAAATATAATACTCAGTGTTGGCAAATGAGGGCTTTAAATGAGCTCTTTCATAAATTTCAAGTGGGAATAAATTGATACATGTCAAGAGAAAAATTTTACAATCTGTGTAAAAACTTATATGTAATCAGGCATTGACCTGAATGCTGAATATCTAAAAATGTATGGTAAGAATATGTACAAGACTTTTTAATAAATATATTAATCAGATTTTACTTATAAAATTAAAATGTTGTCACATGTTGTAAAAGGTTATTTTATAAACCGGGAAAATATTAATAATAAATTATCACAAATTGCATAGAAAAAAACCAGGTAGCAGTTATTATCACTGTCTTACAGGATTACAGGTACTTTATTTTTCCTTTCACATTTCAATTTTCTTTAATACATATTATATATTATATTTGAACATAATATTTTCATAATAAGAATGAATTATCTTAGCCTGACATCCATCCTCCCTAGAAAGCAAAACAAAAAACGAGTCTTCAGAAGGAAAACTTATTTGGGGATGTGAGCTCAGTGAACAGGTAAAGTGTGAAACAGGTAAAGAGGGAGAAATAATGCCAAGGTGTGGCATTAAGTTGTGTTCTGTTCTGTGGAAAACTGTGAATCAATCCTACCGGAACTTTTGAAAAGCTGTATAGAATGCATCTTAAAATTGTTACCTGACGAATGAAAGAGAGTTTGTTCTCGTGCCAATTTATCATTACCTTCAGAGATGTATACCTGCACTTCCAAAACATATGTGAATACATAGTGGGCCCCACAAAGTGTCCTGGAACAGTGAATGAGACATGCAGCATCTTGAGATAAGGTACTGAGGCTTAAAACACTGCTATGTCCCAGAAGATTCCCATCTGGGAGTCAGGTAGAGAGAGGCTTGATTAAATAATTCAACAGATTATATTTAGAATTGTATATGTAAGACATA
Organism: Daubentonia madagascariensis; assembly: GCA_023783475.1. NCBI lineage: Eukaryota > Metazoa > Chordata > Mammalia > Primates > Daubentoniidae > Daubentonia > Daubentonia madagascariensis. Next base: position 40,053,632 of record JAKFHU010002080.1, on the reverse strand, counting down.
ATGGCTGTGTGTTATATTATATAATTTGAGTATTTAAACTCCTATTTTGTTTATTTCTGATGTACTTTTTACTTATCTGTGCATTTTTATAATAAAAAAGCAAGTTGATGTTACCTAAGACAAAATATTAGAAATATTAGATTCCTCTTTCAAACATACCTACCCACACGTAATCACACACATGTACATGTGAACATACACAAACATGCTCAGTAACATACAAAGGGCTTCAGAAAGTTCATGACTAATGCATTTTATGAAAAAACTATGCGTGGATTTCAAAAATTTTTTGCACCAAAATAAACTCATATGAACTTGTTATAACTTGTCTGTACAGGATATAGTTTGAGACACTAAGAAGTGTAAGACATCAGTTTGAAAAGAGCCCCCACCAAAACAACATTAATTCTCCTAAAATTGAAGCAAGAATAAACATCAGATTTATGGTGAAGCTTGGGTGGAAGCATAGTGAATTCACTGATGCTTTAGGAAAAGTTTATGAGGACAATGCCCCAAAGAAATCGGTTTCCAAATTGATAACTCATTTTAAGAAGTGATGAGGTGATGTTGAAAATGAAGCCTGCAGTGGCAAACCAGCCACATCCATTTGTGAGAAAAAAAATTCGTTTTGTTCATGCCCTAATTGAAGAGGACTGTTGACTAATAGCAGAAACAATGGCCAATACTATACACATCTCAATTGGTTCAGCTTATACAATATCAACTAAAAAATTAAAGTTGAGCAAACTTTTCACTTGATGGGTACTAAAACCGTTGCACCCAGATCAGCTGCATACAAGAGTAGAGCTCTCAATGGAAATTATAAACAAGTGAGATAAAGATCCTGAAATAATTGTTTGAAGAACTGCAACAAGATATAGTACATGGCTTTACCAGTACAATCGTGAAAACAAAGCATGATCAAAGCAGTGGCTACCAAGAGGTGGAAGTGGTCCAGTCAAAGCAAAACTAGACCAGTCAAGAGCAGGGATTACGGGAAGAGTTTTAGGGGGGAAGCTCAAGATATTTCACTTGCTGACTTTCTGGAGGGCTGAAGAATGATAACATCAGCTTATTATGATCTTCTTATTGTGAGAGCATTTTGAGAAAATTAGCCAAAGCTTTAGCAGAAAAATTCCCAGGAAAGTTTCACCAGAGAGTCCTTCTTCACCATGACAGTGCTCCTGCTTGTTCCCTTCATCAAACAAGTGCAATTTTGTGAGAGTTTTAATGGGAAATCAGTAGGGATCCCTCTTACAGTCCTGATTTGGCTCCTTCTGACTTCTTTTTGTTTCCTAATCTTAAAAATCCATAAGGGGCAACCATTTTTTCTTTAGTTAATAATGTACGAAAGGCTGTACTGCCATGGTTAAATTCCCACACCCTCAGTTCTTTAGGGATGACATAAATAGCTGATATTATCTCTTAAGAACTGTCTTAAACGTGATGGTGCTTCTATTGAGAAATAAAGTTTATATTTTTAATTTTTATCTTTTAATCCTATTTTTCCATGAACTTTTTTGAGGCCTCCTTGTACACTTCTTCAGTTACCACTGACCAAGGAGTGAACTGGATCCTTATTTATCATGTCATATTGTTTTTATCACTTCCTCTTACCTAAGGGATTATCTCATACTAGTCACCCAAAGACTCACTGTACATCATGTGTTCCACCTGCTTGTCTCTTCTGAAATATTGTTAATAACTAATAAGTCTTCTTATGGAATAATAGTTTCCAATTTCTTGAAGAAACAGCTAAATTAGTAAAATATGTACAACCTTCATTTGAAGTTCCCACACCTCTGAGACTTCTTGGTGCAGCTGGTTACCAGTTTTTGTTTGTTTGTTTGTTTTAAAATAGGGATTTTGAGTATGGAGAGGATGATGGCAGACCTAGCAGGCTATGGAAAACTTAGTGGAAAGATTTCCATTTCCGCAACTATTTTAAGTGCCTTCATGGCTGAGTCAAGGAGATCTCCACCATTACATCAAGAACTGCCTCTGTCAAAACACTTAATGTAACCTTTAGAGAAGCTTGACATTCCCACTCATTTTTGCTGTCCTCAAGAGACAGTACTCTGCTCCGGTGACCTGCTCCAATACTATATATCAGGAAACTCTGGCACTTCCTGGTCCATAGCCCCCCTTTTACACAGGTGATCCATATTGAAAGGTGAGACCCTCCAATTCATTAGCTCTGACTGACAGAAGAAGCAAATCCTCCCTAAACTCAAACAATATTCCAATCCCTCAATGGCTCAGAGACCCCAGTGGTATAATGTGAATGAAAAAAACATCAAAGAACTCAGACAGGCTCTCATGAGTATAAGAATAAAGTTTTCAGACCATTTAAGGAAGCTCAGCAGCTTGAAGACTGTAACCAAACAAAACAAATTGCAAGGGGGTTTGCATAGAGGAAAACTCAATATCAAAAACAGGAAATAGTACAATTAAGAAAATAATGAAATTTAAGAAAATATTACAAAGAAACTAACAAAATGATTTGGGGAATTAAAACATCATGATTATTAGATAATTTTTGATTTAGTGGAAGACATGCCAAATTAAATGGCATCACCAAAATATTTTTAGTAATAGAAGAGTAAATAAAGGAATTATTTCACAGTATGGAGTAAAATTACAAAATGAAAAAAATAAAGGAAAGATAAAAACATGAGAAAAAAGACAAAAATGGGGAAAAATTATAATAGTTACAAACAGAAGATGCAGATGGATGGAAAAAATAAAATTAGAATGGTTTGACTAGTCATATCAATAAAATTAGAATGGTTTGACTAGTCATATCAATATGGCTCACTAAGTGTTAAGACACAGACTGAGAAATATTCCAGGAATTTTTCTTAATTGCCAGGTGTATTAGTTTGCTCAGGCTGCCATAACAAAATACCACAAACTGGGTGGCTTGAACAACAGAAATTTATTTCTTACAGTCTTGAGGCTCGCATATCCAAGATCAAGATACTGGCAGAGGGGCTTTCATTCTGAGACTTCTTTTTTTGGCTTATAGGTGGCTGCTGTCTTGCAGTGTGCCCACATGACTTTTTTGTGCATGTGTGTGGGGAGAGGGTTGAGAGAGCACTCTGGTGTCTCCTCTTATAAGGACACTAATCCTATTGGATCGGTACCCCACCTCTATGACCTCATTTAACCTTAATTTCTTCCTTATAGGCTAAATCTGCAAATACTGCCACACTGGTGAGGGGGGATAGTGCTTCAATATATGACATTTAGAGTGGATACAAACATTCAGCCATGAGTCTACTACAAAGAGAATCTTAAAGTTTCCAGATAAGAGAACACATTGTCTATAAGAAGGAGAGTGAGACTAACATTCATTTTATTATCGGCAGCACTGGAAGATATAAGATTCTGAAATATTTCACAAAATTAACCATAAACTGACATGTTGCTTACTTTGCCACCTAGTGTTTTAAGTTATTTACAAATATTGCTTTATTCAAATCCCACATTTTTTCAGAAAAGAAAACTGAAGTACTGAGCAGTGACATAAGCTAGGAAGAGACATTGCTGAAATTAAACCCAGGCAGACTAGCTCTTGAGCATTCTTACCCATTCCATGGCTCAGAAAACATAATCTGTCCATCCTTCCCAAGGAAATTCTCCCACCGAATGAAAATCTAATTGAAAATATATCTCAAGATAGGGAAATGAATAGTACAAAAGATCATGAACGACAAACCAAATAAATTATATGGTTAAATAAAAGTTGGTTGTAATAACATCACTTGAAATTATAACATGACTATTATTCATAATTGAAAGAAGAGTCTTTAAGAAAAACTTAATGACCTGAAATTAATTTCAAGTTTGAGTTAACAAACAGGCGTTGGTTAAGGAGGGGATAGGAAAGTGTGGAAGTGAAAGTTCCCTAGAAGCATGAGATAGGGCTTAATAAATACTTAATTTAAATCTATAGGTAATATGACATTGGTTAAAACATGTCTATGGAAATATGAAGAAAAACATTGTTAAAATGTTTTTAACAGAACAAAAAATCCACTGAATTAATCTGGCGTCTTTTCCACTCTTCCACTAAAATTCTACTGAAAAGAAAGGGTGGACAAAGATACATCAGGCAGAATAATTTAAAATAAATCAAGAGTAGCAACGTTAAAATCCTACAAAATGGACTTCAAGCCAAACCTGTTATATGAGCTAATAAAGGATATTTTACGATAACAAACGGTATAACTGGCAAAAAAAGAGGTGATCAACAATATGGCAGAAAACGAAATAAAGCAATCTCTTAGAGATAAATAATGATATATTTTAAAACATCTTTCATATAATTCGAAAGATGAAGTAGAGAAATCTTAAGTAAATAATATTCTTTTTGGTTCATAGAGGCAATTAATTATGTAATAAATTATATAAAATGTATTCATTATATCTAAAGTTATATAATAAAAACAATACCAATAAATATGAGCAGCTACTATGTATCAGTACTATTCTAAATAAGATATACACATCAACTCATTTAATTTTCATATCTACCCTAGAATATGTACTAACATAATCTCCATTTTATGAGTTTAGAAACTAATACCTCAGAAGTTATTTGCTCAAGATCCCACAGCTTTAATGGGAAGAAAAAGGATTCAGAATCAGGTGAATTTGTTCAAGTGTCTATGGACTCAGCCATTATGACAACAAAAACATAAACTCACACTACTCTACTTCAAAATTTTAAAAGGCAATAAATTGTCATCTATGTAACCTTTGTGTCAAGAAAATAAAAAGTCGTATTTAAAATTTGTATTTACGTGTTTTCATTGTGGAATGATTAAATTTAGATAATTGGCATATCCATATTTTTTTATTAACAAAACTATTTAAGGTTATGCATTTTTTTCTGAGGACTTGTTAGCTGAATCTCAAACATTTTGAAATAAAGTAAATTTAAAATTAAATATATTGTTATAAATTAAGTTGTTTTTCTATTTTGTGAATTGCTCATTTATATCTTTTGCTCACTGTGTGATAGTGTTATTTGTAATTCTTTTATTAATTTGAGATTTTGTTCCTTTTAAAACACAACCCATATCTGCTCAGAGCAAATCCTTACAAAGGTTTCTGATTCCCTCAGTGTAAAAGGCCTATCTTGAACAATGGCCTTCAAGAATTTGCATAAGCTTAGACTCTGTCCCCTGTCACCTTCTCTGACATCTCAACTATTTCTCACCTCCTTCCTCCTTCCACTCCAGCCACACTGGCTCCTAACTATTTCTCAACTATATTGACAAGTTTCAACATTAGAGCTTTTGCAACAGCTTTTCTGTCTGCCTGAAAATTTGGTACATGAAAAGCCAACACCACTGTTTCATAAGTCATTGCTCAGAAGTAATATTTTCAATGAGGGCTACTCTGACCACCCAGCCTAAAATTGCAATTCATTACTCACCTCATATTCCCTATTCTCATTAATCTGCTCTGCTTCCCCCCCACACACATAATACATTACTTACCTATTATTTTCAGTCTCTCTTAGCTAAGATGTAAACTCCCAAAAGATTGAGATCGCTTTTTCCTTTATTTGCTATTCTATCCCAAGAGTCTATAAAAGTGTCTGATATAAAACAATAAATAAGTATTAAAGAAAGAGTGATTGTAAAGATGTATTTATGTATATAGTTGCTATTTTATAACCTATTACACATATTGTAAACTTTCCTGTGCACCCTTTGACAAGTTTTTTAGCTTTGTTCATGCATCTTTTCATCATAAGGAATTTTAAAAATTTCAATGTAATTAAATTAACTAAACTTATTTATAATGGTTTGTGTTTTTACAGCCTGTTTTAATATTTTAAAGTTTTGTTTTCATCGTGTAATTTTTTTCATGTATATATATAAAATCCATTTTAATGCATGGCAATGGATATATTTTTCCATATAAGACACAAATTTTCCTAGCACAATTGTTGAAGAGTCCGTCCTTTCTCCATTGAGTTCTTACCACCTCTGTTATGTATCAATTTTCATATATACAAAGATCTGTTTCTCAGATCTTTATTTTGTTCAATTTGTCTATTTTTCTATTGTTTTAAATCATGTTATCTGCAAATAAAGACAGACTTACTTTTCTCCTTCCTATTCTTGTGTATTAGCCCTTATTTTATCTTGAGTATTTTGTATATTATTTTGTAGATGCAGATTATATGTAGATACACTTAAATGTGTGTTCATATAAAATATCTATTACTTGTAATACCAATATTACCCATTATCAAAATAATACTTTTAGAATGAACAATTTATTTCATATCTAGAGGTAATGCTCTAATAATTTGAGAGATTTTGAATCTGTAAGTATTTTACATATATTTATTCTTTTTGATATGAAGTAACAGAAGGAGGCACAGCATGGTATAATGAATAATACTTTAGCTTATAGCACATAGCAAGGGCATATTCTGCTTTTTTCTATTTGAAAATCACCTAAAAAGATTTGAGCAATTCAAATATGCAATACTGCTCAATGATTACAGACATAATTATTCCTACTATAAAGAAATGCTAAAGTGAAGGAATATAAAATTCCTTAGGAGAGGAGATATGATCAAATGGGAATGTTGCATTTGTGATTGTAATTCTTCTGAAATCAATATTTGAGAGATGTTTTCACACCACTTACTAAATGGATTATTGATTATAAAATGCCTTAAATGGTTTTCAGGGTTGATCAATTGATAATATAGCCACATAATATTCAGACAAGGACCAATGTTTTCAGGCTTATGCTTTTCTAATTTAAAGAGAAATCGTGATCAAATTTTTGCTCAATATTTATTTATAAATATAGAGTGTATCGGTTTCTGCCCTATTGACAACATAGCCAGTCATTTATTAAACAAATTAGAGCGCCTATGATGCCAGGAAGTCTACTAGACCCTGAGTGCACATTGGTGAGTGAGAGAGGCAGATGCTCCACCCTTATGGAATTTGCAGTCTAGAAGGAAATGTAGAAAATGAAGAGGGATTATATCAGTGAGACGTAGTGTAGTATAGTGAATAAAAGCTAGAGTACTGGCACCAGACTTCTGGGTTCTAATCCTGGCTCTACCACTTATTAACTCTGTGACACTGAGTGATTTATTAACCTCTGTGGGTCTCTATTTTCAGTTAGTAATCAAGAGAAAATAAAAGTACTTAACCAATGGAACTGTTTTGAGGTTTAAAGGACTTAACTCATGTAAATTACAGTATGTACTAAGAGTTAGCTGTTTTAATATTATTTTTCTCATTATTATCATTTTATTGTGATGACCTGAATGTGATCTTATGTGAAAAGAGTCTTTGCAGATATAATCCAGTTAAGATGAGATCATACTGGATTATGTTGGGTGGATCCTAAAGCCAATGACTGGGGTCCTTTTAAAGAGAGGGAGATTGGAGACACAAGGAGACACAGGTGAGAAGTCCATGTGACATTGTAGGCAAAGATTAGATTGATGCATCATCTACAAGCTAAGGAACACTGAGGGTTGCCACAACCTGAGGCATGGAACAGATTCTCCCTGAGAACCTTGAGAGGGAGCATAGCCCTGTCAACACCTTCATTTTAGACTTTTGTCCTCTTGATCTATGAGAAAATGAATTTCTCTTGTTTTAGGCCATCTACTTTGTGGTGGTCTGTTACAGCAGCCCCTGGAAATTAATACAGGTAGCAGCTATCATTATTCCATCTGTAGATGAGGAAACCAAAGCCCAATGTATTTACATGACTTTTCCAAAGTTACACAATTAGAAAGTGGTGACACTAGACTTTTAGTCCCAGGAAGTTGGACTGAAGAACATGCATTTTAACCACTCTCTATTCGTCATAGACTGATTCATAGTCTTAATACATGTTTTGTAGTCAATATTTATTGAAATGCTATTATATGCCCAATGCCTTTCTAAGTAGTAGAAATAGAACAGTAAACAAATCTGAAAAAAAAAAGCCATTTGGTCTAGTAAGGGGAGTCAAAATCATTAAGAAATAACTATGTATTATTTCAGATATTAACGTTAAAGGGAAATTAAAACAGGTAACAATAATAGAGAGTTGTGTTTGGGGTGGGCATTTTAAATTGGGTGCTCAGGCAGGATCTCACTCTTCACATGACATTTGAGTGAGTATTGCAAAAGGAGACAAAGCTAGCATGTTCATATCTGGTGTTGCAGGGTCCCAATTTGGTAGAAAACAAGTACAAATGTCTAAGGTATAAGTATGCCCGGGTATTTGAAGAATTATTAGGAGGCCATTTTAAGTGGCGTGAGATATAATGATTAGTAAGTTATGGGCGACTTAAAGGAAAAAGTTTGCTCTAGAGATATAGATAGATAGATATTATATAAATGCATGAGATCGGATAAGTTCGCGCAAGTGAAGAGTTGATAGAAAATAGAAGAGACTCAAATGCTAAGCTCTGAACATGTCCAACTTTAAAAGGCCAGGGAGATGAAGAGGAGTCTGAAGAGTAGCCACCATTCATTAATTAGAACACCCAAGGGCAGCTGGTCTGGAAGACAAGTTTATTCTTCTACAGGGAAGTCTTATATGTCAAGGGAAATGGCAACTCAAGGTATGCCTGAATGATCCTTACATGAAAAGATCTAGATAAACTTTGTATTAATACTCTATGCATATAAAATTTTATTCAGAGTTTTGCAAGGAAAAAAAGGCCACTTTTTAAAATAGTTTTCAAAAACACTTAGTTCATAAAATTATTGTATCATTTTCTTAAATGATTAAAGACAACAATTTTACAAAGCTTTCTAAAAACCGCTTTCTATGTACGATGAGAATCATAAGGCTGATGACATAAATAAATTATTGCATGACTTCTTTCTTTTAACTATTCATCCCATGATTTCTTCTTTAGGATTAAGTAGCCATAATTAGCCTGAATTACTGGCCTTGGTTGTCTACATTTTGCCTTCATATTTATTCAGTATCTTGATACTGGTAAGTATATCCGCTTCTTATAACAGGTTATATTTTATTAACAGCATGATGATATTTAATGTTCTTTGACACTTAATTTATTTTATAAACATTGAACTTATGAGCAAAGGTCAGAAGTACGGCCTGTGATTATGGAGTATAGGAAAGCCAATGGGTTGATGTAAGACTAGATTTATAACCTTGGCATTCTTCACCTAATTGGCTACTACACAGACATATTTCCAATTAACACTGTACTGTTAATAACTATTGTACATCAGTAGTAAGGGATATTTCATAAATTCTGGATTGAGTACAGTTTTATATAATTTATCAGTGACCTAGAAGAATAAATGTGTGGGTTGGCTAGCCCTTTAGAGGAGAAGATTATAATTCAAATTGACCTTGACAAGTTGGAAGAGTAGTCGGAAATAACGAAAATCCTGAGGTCAGGTACAAAGCAGGAACTACTGTAAGAAAAAACATGATACATACAAGACAGAGAATGACTAATTAGGCATGAATGTGGAAGAAAAGAAACTAGAGATCACAGGGGACGCAAGTTGAACATAATTCAGCTCAGTAGCATTATTTTAGAGGTTTGAACACATAATGCTGAAAAGTACTATAAAAAGCAGGGCTATTCTGATTAAAAATTATAAGATAAAACTTCAACTACATTTTACATTTATCAGTTTAATACTAAAACAGTGTGTCAAACTTCAGACTACTGAAATCTGGAGAATTTATAGAGGGCTCAAAAGATGGGAGTAAGAATAAGTGATTAGAATATTGGAATTCCAAAGAAGCAATGAAATGATTTCAATTGTTTGACTGTAAAGGAGAAGTGTGAGGAGTGATTTAATAACCGCCTTCCATGATACAAGCAGTGATTTTATGAATTGCTGACCAGCTGCTTTCAACTTTCATTACATTCAGAATTCTTGTTAGAATTTCAGCAAGGATGATATGAATTGATGGTAAAAGAAATCACAGCTTAAAGAAAGAACATAACCTGATGTCGCCTGGGAAATCTTAAATCAGGGTGTGGATTCAGGCTTATAGACAATCAGGTCTGAGCAGCAACTTCTCCCAACCCCATTTCCTTCCTCAACCCAAACCGGGTCGTAAGTAGTTTAGAATCCACCTACGCCAGTACATATTTTGTTGGAGACAAGGTCATTACTTTTTTTTTTTTAGTTTTTTTCAGTACTAGTTGTTATGAGTAAATAGCATATTGAAACATTGATATTGATTTACAAAAAAATAATCAATTGTACAAAAGATAAGTTGAATCTATCTCCCAAATTCAATATTTACTTTGATGTATGGATTATAGTTAAAATTTTTCATGTTCTCTTTTCCATTGTTCAATTATTTATTCATTTATTTTAATTTCAACATATTAAAGGGGTACAAATGTTTTAGGTTAGATGGGTTGCTTTTGTAGTGTTTGGGTCCAAGCTATAGGTGTGCCCATCACCCAAATAGTGTTCACAGTACCCATTAGGTGGTTTTCTCCCCTTCCCTCCTCCCGCCTTCCCACTGGTTGATTTCCACTGAGTTTTACTTCTCTCTGTGCACATGTGTGCACATCACTTAGTTCCAATTTAATAGTAAACTACATGCAGTGTTTGTTTTTCCATTCTTGAGATACTTAATTTAGGAGAATTGTCTCCAGTTCCATACAGATTGTTGCAAAATGTATTAATTCATCTTTTAAATGGTGGAGTAATACTCCATGGTACACATATACCACATTTTATTAATCCACTGAAGAACTGACGGGCACTTGGGTTGATTCCACATCTTTGCAATTGTGAATTGTACTGCTATGAACATTTGAGTGCAGGTGTCTTTTTGACAAAAAATCTTCTTTTACTTTGGGTAAATACCCAACAGCGGGATTGCTGGATCGAATGGTAGGTCTACTTTTAGTTCTTTGAGGAATCTCCATACTCTTTTCTACAGAGAAAAGAAGCTTCTCAAAAGAAGAAAGACGAATGGCCAATAAACATATGAAAAAATGCTCAACATCACTAATCATCAGGGAAATGAAAATTAAAACCACAATGAGATATCACCTTGCCCCAGTCATAATGGCTTTTATTAAAAAGTCCCAAAACAATAGATGCTGACATGGATGCAAAGAGAAAGGAATGCTTATACACTGTTGGTGGGACTGCAGATTAGTCCACTGTTCAATTTTGACCTCATAAGAAGGCCTAGTTTCATGTGGAAACAGAATAAATCATGTCACTGATGTGATTTAAGTGATATCAAAAATGTGCTTACAAATATCTCTGCCATATTATTCTGCTGGTTTGCCTTTATGTTAAAACTCTTCGCCGGTAATATCAGGCACTTATTGGGAAGATTTTGTATTTTAAGAGAGCCAAAGGCTTGTGTTATCTAGGAGGTGTAATATATTTAGCTGGCTGTGAGTTTGACACACAGTAGTCCCCCCTTGTCTGCAGGGCATATGTTCCAAGAACCCCAGTGGATGCCTGAAACCACAGATGGTACTGAATCCTATATATACTATGTTTTTTCCTATATAAATGTAACTATGATAAATGATTACCTTTTCACTTAAAGAAAGCACTTTACGGATTCTCTTTGGCATACCCTAATTGCCAGCATCACTACTCTTGTGCTTTGGGATCGTTATTAAGTAAAATAAGGGTTACTTGAACATAAGCACTGTGATAACCATGACAGACTATCTGAAAATCAAGACAACTACTAAAGTGGCTAACGGGTGGGGAGCCTATCCAGAATGGATACTCAGGGAAACCATGGGAAAGTAAAACCATGGATAAGAGGGGCACTATGGTACATTATTCTTTTCTTGGTTAAATTTGGTACCTTTAGTTGTTTTCACAAGCACCAGCAGACACAGGGTTTTAAGAGAATGGTTTGATGGAGAGACAATATTTAGTAGACAGGGAATAGAAGAGTTAGGTCTACCTAGAGAGCATTGGATCCTGCCCATACTAAGGGCATAGAGCTCTGGAAGCTTAGGCACACAAGTCACAGCAAAGCAATAGTCATGAAGCTGCCCAAGCACAGATATAAAGCATATGAAAAGATAAATCAGGAAAGTCTTAAGCTGTCACTGATTTCAATATTTTGCTAAGAGTCAACCATGCTTATAGATGTGCTACTGGCATGCCAGGAGTTACAAATGCAATATTTTATTTTCTTAAAGATGATGGTAGGATATTATATAATACTAAAATTCTAAGTGTTTTGGAGAGCTAATGTTTGTGACTCTCCCTACGAGTTGCAAGAGAAGAAATGAGTAGAAAGCAAGGTGAAAATATTTTTGAATATGTTACTTTTCTCTAAAACTATGTGTACAAGTATATAAATTGTTTTTCTAATAAGTTGTAGCTTTATCTGTCTGAAAGCATTCTGGCCTTATATTTCAGTCCAAAGTAATTATGTTTTCTTGATTTAAAACATTTTTAAAGGCAATCAAATTAAAAAAGAAATATATAAAGCATTTATAATAATTTCAGTGTCTTATAATTAATCCTCAGAAATATCAGCATCTTGATAACTGAATTAAGTCAAACTCCATATACTCAATTTCTCCTTACTGGTTTTGAATATTCTTAATACTGGATTTATTGACCACCTTGTCATTCATTCCTCAGAAACTTCATAAACTATAAAGTATAAATAGGAAAGAAATAGATTTTAATATTCGGACTAGTGGAATTCAATATGTATGTATAATATTCATTTCTAATTTTCAGCTTAAACTTTCTTGCCTTCAAGGAGCTTAACGTCTACAGGGAAATTAGACCCACAAAGCAAAAAATATTCTACAGAATGTTAGATGTTTGTAGTAAGAGGAGTGGCATGAAATCAGACCAAGTAATTACAGAAAACTTCACAGAAGAAATTGCTTTACACACCAGCAACAACGAAGCTATAATCACTATGTCATTTATTCCCTGCATGCCTTTGTTCCTGCTGTCCCCTTTGCCTAGAAAGTTGTTCTTCCTTTCCATTTTCACCCAAATAACTGCTTCTTTCCACTAAGACTGAGTTCAGGTGGCTTTCCTATAATACCTCAGAACCGTAAATGTGCACATTCCTTTTGCTGCATGTCTGCATCAGGTTTTAATTATCTGTTTATATCTCTGTCTCTCAGGCTAGACCTTTTCACAAGGTCAAGATCTGTTTTACTCATTTTTATATTCATATAGAAAATAATAAATAGCCCTCAATAAAAATAGAAATGAATGTGAGAATATTTGTAATGATGAGAGTTGCAGAAAACCCAATTCAACCAATTAGCTTGAGCCAGGACAAGAATTTAATGGTTCTTGAAGCTGAAAACCACAGTTTCAATTCTTGCTTGATCCAGGAGTAAAATCATGTCATTCATATCCACTCTTTCTTTATTTTTTTGTCTCTATCTTCTTGCATGTTGATTTTGTTCTCAGGCAAATTTAAGTTGCTATGGATTAAAGAGGAAACTGTCTCCCTCGGTCTCTCCCTCTCTCTTTCTTTCTCTTTAAAATCCTGACACACATCTTATTGTGTTTCAGAGGTTCTAGATAGATTATTATGATTTCCTGTAAAGCCAGGGTAAAAAAAAAACGCTTTAATGTGCCTTTTGCCACATATCCACTCTTAGAACTAGGAACTTTGTCAGTTCCATTTAATGTGGAAAACTGTGGAAACTGTTTCAGAGAAAAATAATGATTTCGTAACCATAATTAAAATTTTCTGATTGTCAGAAAGGAATCACCAAATATACCACATTTTTCTTTTCCTTTCATGCTCCATTTTGTTTATTGTATCACAAAACAAGTAAATATACCTATTAATACCAATCACCAAGTTCCAAGTCAAAAATAAAAAAAACAAAAAAAAATGAAAAATAAGCGTCAAACTTGATGTGTAATTGGCCATTTTCTTAAAAGGGGAACTCTTAGTTATTTAAATAAAATTTTCTTGGTTGCAAAGTGCCTAAAGACTTCATGCTCTTCTTTAAATTAAATTAGTATTAAAACGTTTATTATTAAAACACTATTGGTTACTGAAGCGACCTCTTTAGTGGTTCTACTTTTTTTGTTCTTCTAATGGTTACCTCTGTAATTCCAAATATTATGGTTATTCCTCTTTTATTAATTTGTCTACTCAACATAATATCTATCGATTCTCTAATAGGAAAGATGAGCTTTATATCATTGTATTGTATTATTGTATTATTCCCTGTGATACATAATAACCTTTTTCTAAATTAAAAACAATATCTAGGTCATTATGTAGAATTAAAATCAATGAAACTCACTTTCAAATCCAGAAGCATTTAATTGTTCCTTATTGCTTGCTGAACTGTGTAGAGACACATGATTTTGAAATTCAAGGTTTTTTAGAGCCCAAGTCAATCTTTTTAGTAGAATTAATCACCACTCTACGTAGAAAGTTTCTCCTGCCAACGGTTATTTTGTTGCTGAACAAATGTTTCCACCACTTTCCTTTGCTCATCATACTCCTTTTTTACTGGTGTCTGTACCTGTTGAGTTCCTACACATTCTTCCAGTTCTAGCTCAGATGTTATTTCCTTTGACAAACCTAGTATTTCCTGACCAGAACTCAACTGTCTGACTGTTTGGTCCTCACATACATTTATAACACTATTATATGCTTTATCTCATAATTATTTCACAATTTAACTTTTTTTCATTAAATTGAAAGCTTCTTGGAACTAGGGTCCAGGTCGTCTATATAATTTTATTACCTAGAGTGGCCTGGTACAATATACTTTACATATTGGTTGATTAATTAATATTCTTTTACTACTGAATGAATATACACATGACTATTGGGGTCTTCCTGGAATTAGAAGATGTTCTCAAATCTTATCTGGCTACAATATGTTATGATGTAGTGTACCTAAAAAAATACACATTGTCAGAAATATATATATTAATGGAACAGAAAGAACTGGTAGTATTTTATGGACGGCTACTCTTTACTACTTACATTTGATAGAGTTTCAAAAATCAAGAAAATGTATTCAATCTTGACTGTTTTGGGCTCTTATCATCATAACAATTATATCTTACTCAGTGCCTTAGGGAAAGAAAAATTTTCAGAACAGTTTCATTTATATGTTCCATGTTTAAGCCCCAGAGAGAGACAAATGTAGGTAATTATTGGTAAAAAGAGAAAACTTTGCATTTGGATCAGGAGCCATACTATTCAATTAGATTTCTCTCACAGGAAGTAAAATAAAATTGAGTTTACATATATATATATTTGGGTTTTTTGATAAGAAAAAGAAGAAAGTCATCATATATACTATTTCTTTCTCCTACTTTTAGCAAATTATTACATAAGAGACATGTTAGGAAAGATAAATTTTGGAAACTTTTGCAATTGGATAGAAATTCAAAGGAAATAGAATAAGATAAGATAAATGTTAAAGTGAGGGAAACAGTGAATGGGACAAAAATGGCAACCTGAACAGCATAGATTTCTGTAGTCCATGTTGTCGGTATGGTGTTCTTCCCCCTCAAGTCTTCCAGCATTTTCAGACTACCTGGAAGTTAGGCATTGCAGGAAACCTACTAGAGGCTTTCAAAGCCATAGTAGGGAGTGTTGCAGGAAGGTGGAAGAAGAATGGTAATATTTTGCAAAGGGTCATAATGTCTAAGTTTCATTTTTTATCTGGAAAATATTTCATCAAACTTCATGTAAAGAGCAATTAGTTATGAAAGGACATCAGACATGTGGGCTAGGAAGCATAGAAGTCTGCTACACTTTCATAAACTCAGCACTGACAAACTTCTTCAATCTACATAGGAGTATGCTATCATATTGATCTTACTTACCACTGTCTCCCCTTTGTAAGTCAAGATATGGGGAAGCCAGTGAGCTTAGTAAGGTGGCCAGTGAAAGTTCTAGCTCCTCATCTCATCACACATTGTGGTGCACTGAGTGAATTGGCCCCAATCTTATTAGATTAAGGGTAATATTTTATCCTTAATCACGCTATGTAGAAAATCAAAAAAGGTGATTATATCACAGACGGTAATGCCAGAATCCCAACAATTTGCTTTTTCAAGTTAAAGACAGAGCAGATTTAGAGAACTAGGCTTTGAGCAAACTAAAAGAACACTCTGTAAAACACTGTTTTTAATTGGCTTAAGTTAGAGCATGATTTGTTAATTTTACTCATAGGTTTTGATTTAAAATCCAGTGATATCCAGTTTCTAAATAAAGGTGTAAGATCATATTTGAAAGTAATTTTAAATTGCCATAAAATATGACTTTGGTGTGCATGATTTGTGCCAATCCGTAACCATAAGCCATAGAATTGGCTCTCTAAGAACTCTAAGAATATGTAAAGGAAAATGTGTTAAAGCATCACTATATGACTCAATTTGAGTGAATACATGAATCAATGAACACTTCCTGTTTTGCATAGCATTTTCCATCATACCCTTCCACTCAAAGTATCCTTAGTCACCTAATCCTAAAACATGGGAATCTTTCTGGAATTCTCCCTCTCCTTAGGCTTCCATATTAAATGATCCTCTTAAATTCTACTGGTGTGTCCTACTCAATATATGTGAAATTTACATTTGTCCATTTCTATTTCCAATGCTTATTCCAGTCCCTCCTTTTTAAATCAAAGCTATTGCAATGGTACTTTTCTTATCTTGCTATTTCTAATATTTGTCCACACCCACTCAGGGCCAGCAATCGAATTGTAGTGTCTGTATGTATGTGTATGAAATAAAAAAATATATAAAAATTTAGAAACCCTGGAATGATATACACTGAAATGCTAAGTGAATGAGAAGAAGAATACTCTTGACTGTGTATTCAGAAGATACTGTACTGTTCTCCGTACCCAACGTGACCCAGGACACAGTCTTTCTGCTGTTACCGTCTTAGGCCACCAAAGAAGGCAAAGAAAATATGTTTAAATATGTGCATTTTCATTCTAAGTTACCAATTGGAGTTTCCACTGGTGTTTGTGGAAATATCATTTAAAGACATATAATAAAGATAGTGAATAAAGGCAACTTCTCACTAAGGTAATCAGCTTTCCTTTTGTAACTCTTTTAATAAGATTTTACTGTGTAAAGTTGTGGAATGTTTCTCCATATTTTGTATCCTGGCTCAACCAAATGTTTTTATAACTTTGTGTACATGTCAAAGGTCCTCTGCGGGAATTCTGTGGGAAATATGCAGACTGACCTGCACATAAGGAACAAGGAAAACATCACAGCATGGGATGGTATGGAAGTTAAAATGAAATATTTGCAGCTCTATGCATGGTTCTTTTAAAATCTTCCATAGGAGGTCTGTGTTGTGCTGACAGAGGAGTCACATTTTTATGGTGAGAATGCTGTTTAGAATTAAACACAGAGCATGATTCTCTGCACAGATTTAGAATCCATTAAACATTGGATAAAATAACAGTGGTATTTGAGACTTTGTCACTTAAATCAATTTTCTTTTTCTGTAACACACCAAAATAGGGGTGGGAGAGGTAGACTGTCCCTTCCAATCTCTGTTAGCTGACGTTTTAGTAGAAAATGAAAGTTAAAATGTGCTGTCAGAGGTGGATGTCTGATCTTCACTGTTACGCGAGGAGCTGCCAATGTTATCACTGATCATTGCCTTTAACAACAAAAAGAATGTTGATGTGAAGTTACGGGAAGTTCTATTTGTTTAGGTTCTCTAAGATCTATTGAAAAGTTCTACTCCTTTAAGAAAAAGTCCCAGTGCAGTTTTCTATAATGTATTTAATTTTTAAATAATTTAACTATTGCATGTTGTGATGATTAAGAAGAAAAAGTGATTTCAGTAAGAATCATTGAAGAAATCACGAGAGATTGTGAGAAATCAATGTATGTGATATGCTGTTTGCTATTTATCTCATTTGATAACTTCTAATACTTTTGTTTTTGAGTTACCAATTTCACTAAGATCTTCAGAATATATTCCAAAGGAAAGCAAAAAAATAAATAAAGAAAAGCAAAGAGGCAAAAAACAAGCCCACTACTGCCATCCCAGGATTAAAGAAAAATGTTGAGAACATAAAACTACTTTAGAAGAGATAGGATTAATAGAAATTGTTGCTTTCTTTTTACCTGCTGACAATAAGTGTTTAAATGTTTATTATTAAAATTAGGTGGCAAAAGAGACCACGGGTTTCCAATGGAGTTCCAATAAAGAATATACACTAAATTATATATTGTATAAATATTGTATACATTTATGTGTTGTGTTGACAGAGGAGCCACATACACATAATGTCTTGCAAACCAATGGTCTAAGATTTATCACAATCTACTGAATAGACACAGAAAAGTAATACTATGCATTGATAAGTCTTTCAACTTATTGAATGACTTAAGAATTACATCTTTTAAGTTTTGGTGGTTTATTCTTCCCTAAAATAGTTATTATTATAGTTTCCTTTATTCCAAGGTTCTTAACTGAATGATTAATAACTGTAAATCCACAAATTAAAAACTGCTTTTTAAATTAGGGCACATGTTTTCTGGTTGATTGACTGGCTTATTTTATAAACACTTTCTGGTTTTTAGGAATAATTCCAAGTATTTGACATAAATAGAATAATGAAGTTTACTAATAAACTGATAATCTCACTAATGTTCTGAGTATGAATGAGCGTCAGAACCAGGAGAGATGCAATAACAAAGAAAAACAAAACAGAATGAAAATCTTGCAGAAATACCTACCTTCACACAAAAAGCTTATATTCCTTGTCCTAACTCTTCTGTGATACTCTGATACTTTGTTAGCCACATTCCATCTAACTGTTCTTATTTCCCAATCTATTTTCTTGTAGTTTTAAGCACTTATTCCTACTAAGTAATTAAACAAGTTTTGCCCTTTCTCAAAATTCATGTTTGAGAATAATTTTCTTAACCCTAAAAAAATTAAATTGACTATCTCTGAGAATACTTCAAGCATTCCACATTTCAACAATTGTTGATTAAATAATTACGGGATCTATAGTCTTTAACAGTAACAGCAGAAATATAATTATTCTATGGATGACCTGTCTGGATAGGTTAATGGCACTTGGGAAACTGTAGGTAAAGTACTGGGAAACTTTAATTATCTTTTCCACACAAAAATTCATAGAATGCTGTACTATGATAAAATTTGGAGGTAAGGTTTTAAGATAGAATTAGGGACTGCTTTCTTAAACAAATTATTGAGATCCACAAAGCAAGCAAGTGTATTGAATTTGACTGAGTAGAGAGCAGAAAAAAGTACAGACAATTTAGTTCTAATAAATATTGATCACAATACAAGTCAACATTAAGATGAGTGAGTAAAAATTGAAAGTATCACTTACATGTTTATCAACTTTTGAAAAGGAAACTATGGTAAAACATAAGAAATTATAAAATATTGAAAATAATAGTTACTTTTAAAATGAAAACTGAATAGATTATATTAAAACACAATCTTTTGCTTATTATTTGTACCAAAAAGTCAAATGTTTAAACAAAGAAACCATTCTTTACAACTCAGATTGTCAACTACCAAGCTGGGTTGTCATTACATAAAAAGTCATATTTTTAAAAGGCAGGAGGGTGAATAAGACAGCAAACTGTTACGAAGTAGATGTGTAAAATTGGGGAGATATTTCCACAAAGAAAAAATACTTCTTTAAATGTAGCCATTCAGGTTTTAAAGCAAGCTATTTTTAAGGCGTGAACACTGTGCACAAAGGGTGACATGGAACAGGAGTAAAACCCAGTGAATTATTTTCACCAAATCTTCAGTGAAGAAGTTTTTTTCGTGAATTATTTTTAGTAATGCTTTTGAAAATGGTAATAAATGAGAAAATAAAAGTAATAAAGTCACACAAATGTTTGGGATATTCTATTACTCTTAATTAGGAAACTAGATATCAACATAATAGATATAAGTAAATCAAAAGGCCAGGATATCCTAAGAAATATCAATATAAAGTTTCAAATATTATACAGAATTTGGAATTTTTAGAAATTGCTATTATGCTTGAAGGATGAGAGATTTGTACAACTACAAGAAATGCAGATAACTTTGTATACCTTCACTGTTGAAAGTGATACCTATTGGCCACACGTGGTTATTTAAATTTTAATTAATTGAATAAAATTTAAAAATCAGATCCTCTGTTGCATTAGCCACATTTTAAGTGCTCTGTTGCTGCATGTTGCCAGTGGCTATTGAACTGGACAGCTCAAATATAGAACATTACCATCATAGCAGAATGTTCTATTGAACAATCTTATTCTAGATAACTAATGATATTCACTCCAAGCTTATACAATAATAAAAATTGCCAGCATCATGGACTATTCATCTAGTAGGATGATATGTAGGAGAAAAGCAATTATACTGTTTATGAAGAAGGGAATTATAACTGACTGAGCTAAGAGATTTCTGTGAAACTATGTAAAAATGTGGATAGGAAGGCAAGTACACATCATTTATTGGAACTGGAACATGAACATACACATACTCTTCCACCTAAAACAAAATTTAAAAAGAACAATTTTTTATATTAAAAGTAATGATTCTATCAACTGGAAATAACATCCTGACCCTAGAAACCAAAGGAAAGTAGAAGTGAATATGGAAGTGTGAACACAGTACAGTTTCATTGATAAGCTCTAAAATTGTCTTAAATAAATAAATAAAACACAAACCTTCAAAGCCCATATGTATGAGGTGACATATTTAGGGTAACTTATTCTAATCAATCTGAAATGATGATAGATTCTGAAGTATTAAGCATTTATTTGACTAATTTTCTTCCCTGAAGATAGAAGTTGAATATTTCACAGAGAGACCTAAAGGATAACCAATACTGGACTCCTTCAATGACACTAAAAGAATTATTTGGGTGATGGGCACACTTATAGCCATGACACAAGCATTACAAAAATGATCCACGTAACCAAAAATGTTTGTACCTCTGTAATATTTTGAAATATAAAAAGAAAAAAAAGAATTAAAATCCAAAAAGCATTTTAAATTCGTATAATTAATATGGAGCATTTCTGTGACATATACAAAGCCTGTAAAGACAGAAAAGCCATAGCTCCTCCCACAGTTCTCTTTTGCTTGGGACTGGAGGTGAATGATTTTTTTGATTCTGTAATAGCTTTTACTCACCGTACTCAAAGAAGTAAGTAATTGCTGATTAGGTCCATCCCCTACATCCCACAAATACAAATAGAAAATTTTGCAGAGAATTCCAGGGGATTCAAAAACAACATGAAGCTATTTTGGGGATTTCCCTAGATCCCATGGTCTAGAAGTTAATAAATTCCATTTGAAAAGATAATAGAGAAAATCATAAAATTTGTGTCTTTCAGAGAGAAGTAGCATTCTTAGCCTCAATCTAGAAAAATGTTATATGTGCCCCATGAACTAGTATGACTTTTGTTTCCTTGTTTTTTTTTCTAGGTGCAGAAATTTTCAAATTTTGCTTATAGTGATATTCTGTTCTAAAGTGCTTAAGTGAAATGTTAAATAGAAATCATACCCACAAAATGGAAAATAGATAATTTTATTGGCATGTGTTTATTTAAATTTCAAATTTATGCTATTTATTTATTATAATGTGGCTGTTTTGATGAGCCCCAAATTCTATAACTGAAGTTTTGTGATATCAATATATCTAATAGTAATTTTTTAAACAATCATTTACCTTATAATATGAGAACACACTGTAGCTTTCTAGTTTCATTCTTTCTGTCTTTGTCAGCTTATCTTTTGCAGAATATGAAGAAAATTTTAACTTGCACAGATAAATAATTGCTAATCCTAACAATTTCAATTTTTAAACCTACCATCAATCTAAGGTTACTGCTTCAGAAGTTTGAAAAAATAACAATAAAATTTTCAAAACTTAAATTATCAAAGCTATATCAAAGCTACACTCATTCCTTTTTAAAAATCAATAAATTTTTATGCAAAGAATTTCTTATGGGTGATTCTTTCCACTGCCCATCAAGGTCACCTTAGTTCCTATAAAGCTTGAGTCAAGATTTATCTTCAAGATAGCCCTTTTAAAAGAACTGATGCTTAATCCACAGGGGTCCTGTCACCCCATAATTCTTTTATTTTAGTTTCCTTTATCTCCATTTGAATATGGAAACACTGATGAAAACTTCAAAAATTTCTCACCAAGAATCTTTGGGATATAATTTCTTCAAACAATTTACTTTAGAGCTATTTCTAGAGTAGATGGACCTGATTGGGTCTCAATTTCTAAACATGAATGAGTTCAAATCATATTTGTTCCAAAGCTATCACACTCAAGAATAATACAGATCTGTGGGATATGCCAATATCTAAGATAAAAAGAATTATTACCTGGTCTTTCATAATTTTAGCAACTCTGTCTTATAGCTCCTTCCCACAGATCTAACAAATAGTCCTGTGAGTAAAGCAAAATCACAGTTACTCTATGAGGTATTTCTAAAGATATGCAGCTACAAGAAAAACTCCATCAGAATAGACCTCAACTACTCTCATTCTTTAGCACAAAAAGATGAAGATAGTATTCACAATTTACAATAAAAACTAAAAAAATCCATAGTAAAATATTTCCATGAGATATCATGCCTCATGTTCAATTATTATTATTCAACTTTGACCAGCTATTACACAGAACATATTTTACACAAGGCAGATGTAACTTAGCTCTCTTGATTACATGTGCAATAGCATAGATCCACTTTTACATTTACTCAGGTTCAATTTATATACAAAATGAACAAGGAATTATCAGTGTAACACTATGAACTCCTTTTAAACATGAAAACATTTGTAATAATTACAGTGATTAGAAAAGAATATATATATGGAAATATATATATGATATTACATTAAGATTAAGAAGTCTTTATTCTTTAAAAGCCATCCCTAAAAAGTGAAAACACAAGCCACATAGTGGAAGGAGATATTTAGCACATATATGACAGAGAAAGAGCTCGAATCCAAAGAATATTAAAAACTTCTCCTGCCGTTAAGAACAGACAAAGAATCCAGAAGGGTATGGACAAAATACATGAACAAGCATTTCACAACATAGGATACCTACATGGTCAATAAATATATAAAAATATACTTACTATTATTATCAAGGAAATACCAATTAAAACCCAAATGAGATATTCTTATACATCCAACACAATGAACAAAAGTAAAAAGTAAGTCAATTCTAAGAGTTGAAAAGATGTAAAATAATGGAAACTCTCATAGATCACTGCTTGGAGTGTAATTTGATATAATCTCTGCGATAGCTGTTTGGCATTGAACTTACTCTATGATCCAGCAAGTACATACCTAGGAAGATACCCAAAAGAATTGTGTGATCACATGCACAACAGTACATGAATATGAATATGCAGTGATTTTCGTAATGGTCAATACTAGCAAGCAACTTAAATGTCTAACAAACTTGAATGAACATTTGAATTGTGAAATAATCGCACAAAGGGTAATGAGTAATCAACAAACTCCATACAAGAATAAATGCCACACAAATTATTTAGTTGTAAAAACTAAATAAAAAAACTTACACATTGTATATTTCTTTTAATATGAAGTTTGAAATTGGGAAATTTAATTCTAATGTTTAAGAATGTATAATTATATTAAAAAACAGTAAAGAATATCAAACAAGAGATTATCTTAAAAGACAAGATATTGGTTATCTTTGGCAGAGTAGATGAGAAAGTGGCTGGAGAAGGCAGAAAGGGACTTTAAGGCTGCTGGCAATATTCTATACCTTTACCTGAGTCAAGACGTGTTAACTTTATAAAAATGTGTAAGCTTACACTTTTGTATACCTATCTGCATGTGTGTTATATTTTTACAATAAAATGGGTGTTAAAATGCAACAGGATTTAGATCACTTATTGAAGAGAACCACTGCACGTCCATCTGGGCCATTTACCAAGGGGCGTCTGCCCAGGGATCTGGCAGTGGTTACCCAAAAGGTCAAACTTTTAATCATACTTCAGCTTTTGTTTGTTTATAAGACTAAATGAATAAATGAAAGTTATACCCTAGAGTGTGTATCAAAGTTCAAAGCTAAGGAAGTCAAATTCAGTCATTGAGACAAACACAACATTCATTAGAGAAGCAAACGATGGGAAGAAGTAGAAAGTGAGAGTAAATGCTGGAAATCATTCCATGTGTTTTTACTAACCACTGATCGACCATGCTGTTGGAGAATTTGCCAGCCTAGCTATGGACACAGAGTAAAACAGCAACAAATTACAAACCAAATGGCTGTATCATATTAAATATTTGACCGTGGGTTTTCATAAGTCATGTAAAAATATAGTCTTGTTTGTTACTGTCAGTTATTTCAAGGTCCCCAAAAGGAATAATATACGTAGAGCTTAAGACCAAAACTACACGTTTTTATTACTATTACGCTTTGCCACCAAAGCCCAATATGATCCTTTTTTGGAGCTAGGCTGATGAGGCATTCTTTTGTCTAGGTTAAGGGCAAACTTAAAGACCCTATTTCCACTTTTTCCTAGCCCACATCTATTCTAAGACTTAGGTGGTAAGAGAAAATCAGTGTAAAGAAAAGCATGTCCTCATGTTTAAGAAAAGACAGGAAAGCTGTCCTCAAGGCTTACTGAATCGTGGGTCTTTCTAGGCTTTGTCATCTAAGGTAAGAAGCTAGCCAAGGCTCATAAATGGAGGAGGTAGAAACACTCCTGAAGAACTGATTTCCAGAAGTAAACAACATGGATTTAACACCAGGGACCTAGCTCTCGAACTATCTATCTTAGTATTTCTCCTTGGGAGTTGAATAGATAGGACAAGAAAGACCAAAATGCAGTATTGTATACCCCTGGGGCCAGGTGGTTGGGCAGCTATGCTTTGTCCTTGATTGGGTCTAATAATAATGGTGCCCTTTAGTGAGGTTGTATGAAATGTGCTGGACAGTGTTCTAAATGTTATTCATATACTATCTCATTTATACATCACAAAAAGTAAATAAGGAAAGTGTTATATTTTACAAGTAGTGAAAGTTACAGTTAAAGAGGCTAAATAAATTGCCTGAGGTTACACATGGTAATAAAGGAAGCCAGGATTTTAATGAAGATCTTACTGATTCCTGAATAAATATTTTTCCAACTAAACCACACTGACTTATTAGAGTCCTCCCATACACCAGTCTCCACATAGGGACACTTGAAGACAGTTTCACATTACCATTTGGTTAAAAAATAAATATTAAATAAATAAAAATTAAAAATAAAAACAGAAAAAGGAAACGTATTTATAGGAATGAGAAAATTCATCAATAAGGTAGAATATATTCTGCTATGAGACAAGATCATGAAAGATTTTTACTTTGCAAATATGAATATTGAATGAAAGATGAGTTAAACTTACAGAATTGTATAAGTTTTATTATGATTCTATACACATAGAATGCTGTGATTTAGTGCTGTGATTTACACAGACTTACATATAAAATCTGAGATTTCTCTAATAAATATGTTTCTTGTGAACTATGAAAGAGCCCAATAAAAATAAGTCAAATGAAAGATTCTTTATAAGCAGGTAGGGAGTTTATAAATTTCTATACCACAAAATTTTATGCATAATAAAGGGTTAAGTTAAATTTCTGTTCGATAGACAAAAGCAGTTCTTAATGACATTTATGCACCCTCCTAACACTGCCATTATGTGAATTTTTCTGGCCAAAATTACAAAAAAATAAAATCGTGGAAAGGATAGCTCATTGACCTAGTCAGTATGGCAAGTCTTCTATACTGAGGTATCCATTTTCTAGTTGTGATTGCCTGAGTTATTTGGATTTTCACTTTTCAATCTTTTTACTTCACTCATTATATAAGAAATGTAGAAATTTCTACTACAAAGGTAGAGACTAACCATTTAGAGCTGCATTCCAAATTACTATGATGAATAAAAGTGTTTAATAATTGTAATAACTTTGTAACCCCTTGACAATCTTACAGATAATTATTATTTTAGACTATAAATACTACCTCCAAAAAGGCAAACTGTCATCTACTTTGAATCATGTAATTGTCAGTCTTCTGTTCAAAATTCTAAACCATAGCAACAGAAATTTACTTACCATTTTAAGGAACGCAGGTAGGAAACTAGGGAATAATTAGCTAAGAGACCAACAGGCAGAAATGTAAGGATGTTTAAACATTTCATATGACTTCATCATTTAGTTCAATTGTATTCATTCAGAAGAGTATGTAATTATATATACATATACATTCTCTATGTGTGTGAGTTGTATTCCACATAAAATATGTATTCTACATACACATACACATGTGGTATTGCATATATGCAATATATATTTTCCATATATATAAGAAATGAATATATGTTTTATCACACACATGTATATATACCATATATATACACACATATATTCCAAGATGAAGTAGAAATCCATGGCCATTGCTTTTACAACTGTTAGGGATGAAACAGTTCTTGTAAACATCTTGTTTTACAAAGCTAAATCACATTACGTGAAAGACAAATCAATACACCTGTTTCCAGGGGAAAAATTGGAGATTTAATTTATTTTAGATCTATGTTCAGACGTTAGGCAGTAACTCAGTGCTACTTTGATCCATAGGACTTTTCAGAATAACTTTTCTACGGTAACAACTGCTAATAGATACATTTCCTTTTGTATTATTATTATTAGCACTTTTGTTACTATTATTCATGAAAAGGACCCTAAAGACAAATCCAGGTGAAGCACAAAAGTTATATTCAAAAAAATATACTTGAACTATTTTAAAGTTAAACATACTTTATGATATTGTGATAATTGTATTAATTTAAGAAATCTAATTTTTTTTCAAGAAACATTCCAGTATAAGTCTCTTGTTCAAAGGAACACTTTTGTGAAAGATTGAAGTTCACAAAGATTGAAGTACTAGAGCCTATCATAAATCAATGCATGCATTTGGTAATATACTTTAGGGGACAATTATGAAAGTGCCAGGGAAAACATATTGGTTATTTAGATACCGTGTAGACCCAGCCCCATTAATATAATCTGTCCTGTTAAAATACACACAATAAAACATCAAATTATTTATTACCTTTACATGCAAAAGACTGGTCATTTGACTGAATTTAAGTTGTGGTTTTGTTGATGATTAACACTCAGAATATGTAACTTTGTATTAATGGGGAGGTTTTGCTGAGACCCTAAGATGATAGATAGGAGCTACAAGGAGAAGTGAAGGTGAACATTGTCAAACTGTTCGGAGAACTGTTTGTCTGATTCTTAAATCCTTTGCCTGAATCCTGGTTGCAAAGATCTAAAAACTGCACAATGATCTGAGCAAATACAGTGATGACAATACACAGAAGAAACTGTTGCTACAATCGAATATATGTGGGATGTGCAGAAAAGAGAGTTAGCATCTAGGATCTGTTCAAGCAAGTTGCTTGGTGGTGGTAAGGACTGGGAGTGAACAGCTGGATTCCTAGATGGATGTGGAAGGCCTAAAACCAGATGTGAGAATTCTAATCCAGTAAAAAAATTTTAGTCATCAAAAATATTAGCGATTAAGAATATATCAGGGTGGCTATCACTTGAATTTAGATCTTTGAAATGAAAATGGATATAAGGAAAAAAACCCAGAAAGAGTATTTCTGTAAAATCTTGGATCACAAGCAGCACTGCTTTGGCACCCTTTAGCGGGATGTGACATAAGGAGAAAAAGCTTTCTTCTCTTCCTTGCTACAATCCCTTTGATATAGCCATCACACTATTTTAGCACCATGAATACTTTGGTGGCAGGACCAAGTGATGGACAGAAATAGACAGACAAGACACCAATGGATATACCTGGCAGAGTAGTGAAAGTAACCTTGTTATTTGGCGACAAAGTTACAGACGTTTGGTGAAAAAATTAAACTGTCTGGTGGAGCACTAGGGTATCTGAGCAGATGTGAATGCCCTGGAAAGCAGAAATCAGGAGGCCTACTCAAGACAACTTTGAAGACCCATAGAAGAGCAAGAGATACTGTAATGTTCAATGGAAGAAGAGTGGACCCAAGAAGATTAAAAAGTTAGATCTTAAGCAATGGTAAAACCATGATGACCCCATTAAGATGGTTAGGCTTGGTCAACCAACAGCGTACACTGTGGAACAGCATACAGAGGTATCTATCAACAAATAGAAAATAGACTATGGCTCCAGCAGAGAAGAAGCAACCCGAATAGAAATAAGCTTAGCCATGATTATACACAGAAATCAGAGCACTCCCCAAAGTTCTTGAAATCTTGGCAGGCAGTGGGTTGGGTGGTGGCGTGGGCAATGATAGCTGAGTTCCAACATTTTCTAGATAGTTGTACCATCCAAGAGATTTTGAGTTATGTTAGTGTAAAAAATTCACATCCACACCATGGAGGGAACAAACAATCTATCAACATTTAAACAATTGAAAATATAATTTATTTTCTTAAAGTTTTCTATCAATGTTATTTGAGTAAAAAGGACATTCCATCATGCTAAGAAAACCCAAGATCAAAGTGGACCAAGTTTATTTTTCATTGAACTAGATTCCCTGAAATTATAATGGGAAATTACATGCAAATTTAGATAATACTACTAGTCTTCAAAAATATCATTTTAAGAACTGAACAATATTGACGAATGTTCAACAGTTTACATATGCTTCTAATTATTGGATATTAAAGTCATTTTCAAATTTTTACTACTGTGAATAATGCCACAATAAACATATTTTGCCTAAAACTTTCCCTGCCACACACATAGGATAATTTCCTTATACCAGAATCTAGGAAGTGAAATTGCTCAAGGCACTTTAACAAATATTGCTAAGTTATTTTTTTAAATTGGTAATTCAAACTGTGCTTCTACCATCAAAGTAAGAAACTACACATTTTACCTCTCTTTTATCAAGATAAAGTGTTCCTTAGTTTTTCCTAAGCTGAAAAGGAAAATGCATGTTTCATTGATGGCTTGATGGGCTTTTTTTTTACTTATTAGTAAGTATTATGATATTTCAAGTTAGTTATTTGTTAATTATGATGATTTTGGTGATATTTTCACCACTAGTATTTTAGAGCTTTGGTGTTGCTTGCAAACTTGTATGAATTATTTTTAATTATCCACTTACATTTGTAGCAAATAATTTTGCAATACATTAATTTTGCAATACATTGATTTTATTCAATATTAAACACATGGATTTTTCTATTACAATGTACTTAGATCTATTTGTCTTTTCTTTGTATTTTTTCCTATTATATCTGAACTTAGAAAATTTGTTTTCCACTACCTCCACCTGGATTTAATAAATATTCATTTTTGTTTTCTTCTGTCTCTATAAATAAGTAAATATTCAACATACTTGAAATTGGTTTTGATATAAGATGTGAAGTAAAGAGCTTATTGATTTATCTTGACAAATTTCAAAGCAGTCATTTCAATGTGATTTATTGAATTACATACTCTTTCTTTTCTATTAGTAGGTCTCCATACATATGTTTTTACAATTATTGATCAAACCAGGCAAAGATTTAACCCAACATATTTGTTGATTATCTACTGCATGCATTATAGTGAAAAATACACATTACCAATTCTATCACTGAGCACAAAAATAGTCTTTATTTGTTCTGAACTTATTATAAGTTTTCTTATAATAATTGTTCTATCTTTATTTAAAGCCCACATATGTGGAATAGCATGACAGTAAGTGTTTAGTTTCATATTTCCTAGATACCAACCATTATTAGTGCATGATTTTCATAATCTTTTCTAATTCTGGCAAAATTTGATATAATATACAAAATATTGTGTTAGTATATATATAGTAGGTGACTTGTACATGTTTAAGTAATGAAATTAAAATTTGGCATTAGATACATTTGGATTCAAATTTTGGCCTGGGAATATATTAGTCTTTAGGAAATTATTTAACCTCTCCAATCCTGAATTTTGTTTTATATCTGTGAACAATAGGTTGCATTTTTAATTGCAAAAATGACTGCCTAGCACTGACCATGGCATATAGTGGCCCAAGGTTATGTGTTTAATGGTTTGTGGGATGAAATTAATTTTTAATATTTTATACCATACTTTAATTACCTGGCAGCTACATGTAATAGAAAATTAAAGACTTAGACTAGCATTTTCTTCAGAGGAGAAGGTCAATGGGTTATCAACTATGCTAAACTATTCTGATCCTGGCTGGGTAAAGCTAAGGAATAAAAATGAAGTTATATCTTATAATAATAGTACAAACAGGGATAGGGAGACTACAGTTCCAGTAAGAGGACTGCATAAAAGTAATGGAGAAAAGAACACTTTGGCTGACCCCAAACTTCACAAAGGAAGGCTTGAATGGAAAGCTCAACTAAGTTCAGGGCAGCTTTACATTTCATTATAATAAATAATAATTCCTTAAATCCCCAAGTTCAAATGGTAGCATCCATTAGTCTCTACTAAATTCTCTAATAAATTTTTATTAAGTGTAGGGAAGCACACATATGCACACAAAACTGAAAATTCACAACAGCATTAAAAACCAAGTTATACCAGAGTCTGTGATAGGGTAGGGGGAGTAGGAGGGTAAATTTCTACTAAAATGGAGGATCTTCCATTTATAAAGAGAATTATAGTATGTAATTGAGAAATTTGAAAAGAATAGCTTTAAATAAATTCCAAACTCCCTATTAATGTAAGACTTATCCTACTGAAAGGTGTCAGTGAATCAAACTCTTGTATAGATAGGAACCGAATAACAGGTAACATTGCAGACCAGAGAAAAAATGGAATTAATTTCTTAAAAATAATTTAATATAGATGTATTAATTTCACATAAAATTCAAAAAAATCAGGTGGAAATAGAAATAAATATTTATAAAATGTCTAGATGAATGAGGATCCAAGCTTAAAAATTATGGCATATATCAAAATAAAAATGTTTTATAGATTGGACTATATAATAATGGCAAAAATAACATGGAAGAGGGCACGATGGCTCACAGCCACAATCCCAACTACTCTGGAGGCTGAGGTGGGAGAATCACTTGATCACCTGTGGCCAGGAATTTGAGACCAGCCTGGGCAACATAACAAGATCTTATATCTAAAAATAAATAAATAAATAATAAAAACAAACATAGCAGAAGTTTTATTAAAAATATGTCAGAAAAATGTTGTTATAATTGTTGCCCTTTTGCATTTATTATTCAAGTTCTAACAATCAATTATTGGGTTCACAGATGGATCAGATGCTGGTCTACATATGCCATGTATGTAGTGTTAAAGAAGATGCACACTTCTTTGCACTCATGGATCTTATAATTTTTAAGAATCAAGGACAGTAAATATTACAAAAGGAGATATACAAGTTAAAATTTGATAAGTGTTACTAAGCAGAAATATAAGAAATATTTTAAGAGCATTTAACAGGAAATAGTTGAGTGAAAAAGTGACATGTTTAAGGTGAGTCCCTGGGGCTATTTATAAGTGAAAGGGGCAAAGGGAGACATTCCAGACAGAAGTAGCAAACTGTAAGATATATCCGAAGTGTGAAGGAATTTCAAATATTTAAGTTACTGAAAGAAGTTTCCAACCCAGTTCCTGCTTGCTGCCTTTTGAAATACTCCCTATGAGAACCCTGAACTGTCATGTAAGTAGTCAGACTACCTGTTGGAGAGAGTCTTCCAGTGGCCCCTGCCAAAATACCACTTATGTGTGTAAACCATCTTGGACCCTTCAGATCAAACAAATCACCTTCTAAGTACCACTGAGTAGTTGTTAGGTAAAGCAGATTTCTGCCCAGATTTCTGCCCCACAAAATCATGAGATAAATAAAATTCTCGTGGTTTGAAGCTAATAAAATTCATTTGAGGCATTCTTGTAGTTAGGTAAATATATCACCCCACATCCAAATAAAAAGCTCTAATAAACATATGTAAGTATGCTTCCAGGTTTTAATAAAATCTCTCTCTGCCTGTGGTATATAGAACTGAGAGTGAAGTTCAATTTGCATTAAAAGTCCTACAACTACAAGGGTGAAGGACAGTGACCCTGAATTCTGCTTCTCAAAGTCAGAGTTTAGGAAGTGGTTTATAGGAATTTCAGGAGGCTCAGTCCTTTGGCAAAAAAGTTCCCAAAGGTCTCTGAGTGGAAAGCATCAAGAGGGAATGAAAAGTCTGAGCTGTGTCCTGGTTTAAATCAGAGGCCCTAAGGGTTGGTAAGGGTGGGCTGGTTGTGGTATAATACATAAGGGAGGATATACGCCTTATTGCAACCAGTCCCTAGGCCACAACGCCACACTTTGAGCAACCATGGCATAAGAAGTGAGGGGTAATCTAAAAAGTATGAGGCTTGGAAGCTAGAATGAGGCATCATTACATCATTGGCAAGATGCTGGATCAACAAGGGCATCACCACAGCAATGGACATGCATAGAACCTAGGTTCAACAGTGACATTGCGTGGCACTATTGCCTCTTTCTACAAATATCTGTTGAGCACCTATTGTGTACCAGTCATTTAAGTCCATGAAATAAAATGGTAAGCAGTAACCCCTTTTCCTTACAATAAAGAGTGTTAAGCAGGAAACAAAAGCAACAGCTCTGACTGATTAATGCAGGATTCTAGTTTGAAAACAGAATTCACACTGGAAGTGTTAAATAAGATGAGATATGGGAGAACTTAGAGTTTTCAAAAGGGAATTACAAATACAGTCATAAATGCCTCAAGAATCTTAGAAATATCTACTCTTTTTGACTCAGAAATGTAGGAATCTATTATGAATCTATCATGAGTAACATATCACTTTCTAAATATGGGGAAAGTTATGCAATGAGAATTTTATTCTGTGTTATCTAAAATAGCTAAAGAAACAGACAAACAAAAGTTGAAACGACCTTGACCTTCCACTGTAGGGAAATGGCAAGTAACCTCTATGATACGATCGTAAACTAAATGTTATTTACCGAAAGTAATGAATGGGAAATAGTAAGTAAATGTTAGGTTAAAAAAACAAAATTCAAATGGTAATTATATACTATGATTTCAAAGTAGTAAAAAAAATGCACAGATAAAAATTGCATCAATTATGAAATCATACCAAAACATTTTTTTCAAATTTAAAACATTTTTACAAAGAATATGACTTATTTTTAATTTTAAAATCCTTCATATTTACTGCTTTAAAACTATTTCAGGCATATCATGCATTTTATCTAATTTGAAGACAAACCAGAGCCTTCTTTCTGCATAGGCTCATATACAGATATCCTAATACTGATTCTGTTGTATACATTAGATAGGACATATTGAATCACTGTCATAAAGCAAATTTCATGGAGGTTCGTTAGTGTCTATTTAGTCATTATTCAACAACATCTTTTTAACACTTACCTGCATTAATCATGCCAGAAGCAACTGAACATGTATGTCATGATATTTCAAATAATAAGCTGCAGTGTTAAATAACTTGCAGTCTCTATTAAGTGTGAAACTTCATGACATTGTTCACTGCCTTTCTCAGTGGGCTTGGTAAAATTTTTTGAATGCTTTATAACCAGTTCTATTTGAACTTTCCTTGAAATACTTTCCTAATGTTCCATTTTTATTAGAAGGCTAGACTTTATGTTTCCCATTTTTAAAATGAGCAGTTCACCAACAAAGATCTCATCATAAACCAAGCTTTTGTCTTTGTGGTTTTTTTCCCCTAAGAGAAATCCTTTAATAACTCAACTGAGTTTACAGTTTTTGAGTTATGGGCCTTCACACTGATGATAAAAACCATAGCATTCACACTTACCCAGTGAAGTATATTAATAGTATATTCAACTTGACATTATAACCAATATGGCCCTCAGGAGTTGGCCTATAAATGTCAGGAATTGTTGAAGAGTTAAAGGCTTTGTTTCTTAACGGCTATAGTAGCCACATCTTGTTCTTTATCCTTTTACTGGTGATATTTCAAATGTATTCTCTGAATGCACATGTATTGTGTACATCTACATAGCTTGAAAGACAAAGCACTGGATATTATTCTAGTTTCTGCCTTCAGGGATCTTATATTCTAATTGTAAAAACAAGACATTTAGAGAAATGACCACAATATATGATTTAATGTGCAATATAAGCTAAAGAAAATAATACGGGGAGTTTAAGAATGTATTCATTGCCAAATCTTCACATGACTTCTTACAATTAAAATAAAAAAACATTTTGTCAATATATTAAAAAAGGGGGGAAAAACCCACAAAAGCATAAAAGTCCAAAATCCTGAAATAATTAATCAGGGGTTTGCCCGAACAAAATCCTTGAAGGCACTTTTTATACTGGAATTAAGCCCAGAAGTTTGTGTCTACCCACAGTTAATTTAATGTTTTTGTTTAGTTCTTGCTGTACTCCCACTATGGCTCTCCTGGGTGTAGGAAGGCCAGCAAGAGAATCTCAGCACTGTCACTGTTCCTGGCCCTAAGTTAACTCATACAAGTCACCAGGAGATGAAGCATCTGCATTTTCCCAGTCTTGGGTCCCTGTGATTTCCTTCCTGATATCATGTCAAGAAGCAGAGCACATGGGACTACTTGAATATGTAACTGAACTGACTTGACCAAATGCAGTGGGAGAAACTCAAATTTTATAGTACCCGAAAGCATTCTCAAATTTGCAAACTAAATTTAACCCTCTTATGCATTATGCAGACTCTCTCCTTTTCAATTTATACTTTATCTGTCTCACAAAGTCAGATTTTTTCTCACTCCCTCCCTCAGAGTAGAGCTAGCTGGACCAGCTATGGCTTAGCATTTAGTTTCTGGTTACTTCATTTGCATATGACACTTCTCATTATAATACCATCTTTATAAAGTGGAGATCGTATTCTCTAAGCCTTTGCAAGATTATTAAATTCTACGTGGTTAAACTCCTATTGGTGTTCTTCTATCACCCTAAATTATTTAGTTATGAGAATGTAGATATTTATCATTTACTGCCTTATTATTGTTTGTATTTTGTCAACAGAATTTCACTGACAAATGTGATACTCTTAATTTTGAGCATACTA
Organism: Daubentonia madagascariensis; assembly: GCA_023783475.1. NCBI lineage: Eukaryota > Metazoa > Chordata > Mammalia > Primates > Daubentoniidae > Daubentonia > Daubentonia madagascariensis. The sequence goes on along the minus strand of JAKFHU010002080.1, from coordinate 40,018,527 downwards.
CCCAATTTTTTTTAATTCTAAAATGATATCCTCTACTTATCTCACAAAATAAATTTCCACATCTGACTCTCCCATTGTAAATTATAGCTCAATTAATATTCACCCACTTTTACATGTTTTCCCAAATTTTTATCTCCCCATTATAAAGAGTCCTGTATTTTTCCCTTTCTGTCCCTCTTTTAATAATTCTTTTCCTACCGTTTTTGCCTCCACAACACAATTGTACAAGAGAGTAGTACATCTATTATTACTAAATTACATAAAATAACAATAGTCTTAATTTTTTCTTCCTGAGGGTAGCATTCTCTTAACCAGGTCAGTTGTGAATCTGGAAGCATCTTTTGACCATTGTGATAACTTTAACTGTTCTTTGCTTCATTGTGTAAGAGTGGCAGTATTCTTCCACCATTTCTTCACTTTGTAGTTTATTAACTCCTGTATTTGTAACTTTAAATTTTTCTTATAATATGTACCAACAAACCAGCTCGTTATGGATTTGCTATATTCTCTGTATCCCTTCCATCAAAGCCCACTCTAATTTCCCTAACTGGTGCTCAAGTTAGGAACCCATCCATCCCAAGGGAGCCTTCTGTGCACTCCACTAGACCAAGAGCATGATATTGCATGTTGTATGTGTGCACATCAAACTCTGGTTATCAGAATCACTATTCCAACTCTCATAAGCACCCCAACCATAATCTAACATCTCTGACAGTTGTATTCTGAATCAGGTTGCATCTCGCCCATATCCATTGTAAGTATACATACATATATATATATATATATATATAAATAAAAAAACAATATACACATATATACATACACACACATATATATACACACACACATATATATATGTGTGTGTATATATATATAACATTGAACTCTACCTGACAACTATGTGAGTCACATTATTTGTATCTATTCTAGACAGTATTCTACAAAATTGGCTGGTTGTGTAACTGACAAGTAAATTACAAAAGTAATTCACCATATGAAGTTACCAGTACTGTGGTAGCGCAGTAACAGAAAACATGGCAAAAAGCCAAACACACTACCTAACATCTTTTCCGTATATTCCTACTATGAAGCTAGCAAGTGCTAAAAGCTTTATGAACTGAAGATGTGTTCTTTGTTTGCATCATCATTACCATCATAAAACTTAGCAATATTCATTTACCAAGTTATCCAATAGGGAGATAATGAGATTTGCTAAATCCACACTGTTGATACTGAGAGATAATAATTATCATGTGTGAAAGGGTTATTTAGTCTCCTATTTGTGAGATAGCAAGACTGAGGACAGAATTATAACTGATTCCACAACCAGGCTTCCTACAGAAATGCATTGGTTTTATCTGACAACCTAGTGAATGATGGAGAGAAAAATAGAAAAAGAAAAAGTTGAGTACAGGTCAACTCTAATATAAAGTATACAAAGAACCATCTGGAATTTTGCAAAATATAAACTTGATAACGTGAAAAAAGAGCAAAAAAAAAAAAAAGATGACCTTGGAAACTTAAGCTAACTAAATACATAACAGAATTAGAAGTCTCTGATAAAATATGTTTGTATGCACACATCTGTGTGTATGTGTATATATATTATAGTTATTACATACATAGGAAAGAAAGGAAGATTGGGCAGAGTAGTGCTGGCTGCTGACAGCATAAAGCACCATTCCTTTCCGAGAAATGACCTTAACTTAAGGGAGCTCTCTCAGCCCTCAGGCAAACACACTGGTAACTCTGGAGTTGGGATGGCCATTCAGAGTTGTCTGTCACCTTAATCTGTCATTGGATGCATACTTCCCATAGAAGGAGGCATGGCCTTGAGTGAGTCAGTTTTCTTCATCTGAGGCAATCCCCAAGAGGACTGAAAGCTAGGGGTAATCTTATGGCAACTCTCCTAGCAACTTGGAAAATAGTTCTTTCATTCCTATAAGGGGAACAAGGTAGTGCATTGCAGCACTACTCACAAATGTTTGAACATGGTATTGGGTTATCCTTAAATAATTGCAGACATCACCTTTCCCAGGCTACTCTTCACAAATTCTTGATATGTACCAAATGTTCCCCCAAGTGATTTTTTATGGGGAAAAAAATGCTTTTCAATAAGAAATTGGGAAATTGACCCTTGAAATGAAGATTTGCTCACAAAAGGTTTGCTGGAAAGTTCTTTGGGGAAACAGATGTTCAAGGGAATGAAGGAGGAATAATTGAGTATATGGAGAATTCCAACACTGATGCGGTAATGTCAGTCATCAGCTCACCCCAAGGGAGATCTGGAGCTGAAATACCTCTTCCAGGATGCCCCAAATTAAAGTAGGGGAGCAAGACTTTGTGCCCTGCATTAGTCAGTCAAATTATATGGACTGCTCTTTGGGAGGTGCTGAGGCCTTGGGTGAGGGAGTTCCATTTGGCCAAGAGCAGTTCCTTGAAAGGGATGACCTGCATGCTGTCATCAGCAAGAATTACAGGCAGCTGTGGGAATGAGTTCCTTTGTCCTAAATGGAGACCCTGTGCATCATCCAAATAACTTTGATTAAGAGTAATAGTCACAAATATCATCGAAACCACACACTAGGTTTCCTTTATGGAAAAGAATAGTAAAATTCTATCATACATATAGTCCTGTTAATGACTTTATCACTTTTTATAGACTGCTACTTATTTCTTTTTATCTATCATGATATTTATGTATATTTTAGAAGGAATAAGTAAAATAAACTATTAACAGTGGTCTTCAAAAACATATACTCAAGTATATTCAATAAAAAGTGTCACATAACTTAGAATATTTAATGTAAAGTGTGTGTCCATTTCATTTTTCAAATATGTGAAAGTACAGTTGAGAAAAATAGAGAAGATGCTATGAAAATCTCTCTTCTTATAAGCCAGGATTCTGGTATTAAAAATCTTATGAAAATCTCATGTTACAAAGCGATACAGTAATCCATGCCATACATTTCTGCTGTATGCCCAATAATAAAAGTAGCATTCTTAATTATACAATGCATAAGACTTTACAGTTTTCATGACATAAAAACTATTCAGACATAAATGAATAATTGAAATATTGTGCTTCTGCATTAGTCACTCAGGCTGCCATAACAAAAATACCATAGCTTGGGTGGCTTATACAACAGAAATTTATTTTCTCAGAGTCTGGATGCTGGAAGTCCGAGGTCAGGGTGTCAGCACTGTTGGGTCCTGGTAAGTACTGTCTTCCTGGCTCACAGACAACTACCTTCTCACTGTGTGCTCACATAGCCTTTCCTCAGTGCATGAGTGTGGAGAAACAGAGAGAGAAGAGAGAAAGAGATCTCTTCCTCTTCTGATAAGGCCACTAATCCTATGGGATTAGGACCCCAACCTTATGACCTCATTTTCCTTTAATTATCTCTTAAAAGTCTTATCTCCAAATACAGTCACTTTGGGGATTAGGATTTTAACATGTGAATTTGCGGGGGGGGGCATGATTCAGTCCATGGCACCTTCTTTTGGAGGCAACTTCTCCTTTTTTTTGATGTTTACCTTCAGACATTTAATTACTTTCACTGCTTTAAATCAAGGGTCATTAGTATTGCCCTCCCCAAAAAAATCTGTAAGGCATCATTTTCAAGTAATATCCAGCTATTAGAAAAGAATGTAGAAATTGTAAATGCTATATGTAGTAAATTAAAATAAATTTTGCCTTACATCTATATCAAGTTATACAGAATGTTAGACCTAAAGAAAATTTATGACTTATTTATGGTTTATAATTTCTTACATAACATTTTGAGTATTTTTATTCTTTTAGATATAATTTTGTAATGTAATTTTTCTATTTGACTTTTAGTTAAGTTTTTCTCTATCTGGTATCTGATTTAGTTGCTATGATTATTTGTGATTTATTTATATTATGATTATTAATAATTTTTGTAGCTGTAATTACGTTCTGTAGTTTAACTACCTGGACCACTATGTGTTGCTAAACACTACAAACGTATAATCGTGTACTTTAAAACTATTTCAAACATGGTTTGTCTCATGGTTACTTCACAATTCATACATAATATTAGTCTTACTTTTAGAGATATTGAAGTTGCTAACTAACTAGCAAAAGTCATTCTGTGAAATCATAGTGTGAATTTTCTTCCTATCACCTAGGAATGTTAAATCTATCGCTATTGTTTCTAGTACTAACAAATATGTAGATATATGCATTTGAAAAGTATAAGGACTCATAAAAATTAATCTTTTTATTCCGTATATCCTAAAATTAGGTTATAAAAATGGTTATGAATTATGATTCTGAAATGGAAGAAATCACTCAAGCATGTTGAGGTAATTACCACCTGTAACTCTGGGCATTGTTTCTCAAATGCACCGTGCATGTCTTTTATTGCTCCTGAGCATAACGAAGTCATTTTTAACATAAAATTTAATAAATCACATCATCGAGAATGTACTAAAAACTCTGTAACATGGAAACAATTACACATGATTAATAGGTGAAGTAAATTTCAACTAGAAAGAGGGTTGTGCTGCTTGAAAAAACATCTAGGTAAGAGGAAGTTCTGAAGATTAACTTGCAGCTACAGATTAGGGAAGTTTTTGAAAATGGTATAGACTTCTTCTGATAAGATTTGTAAGAGAGCTGTGGAGTTTCCAGGTTATTCACTAATATACAAATCAAATGCAATAATCCTGTGAAAAATTTGTAAACCAGAGAGAGTGTAGGGTTATAAAGTTATAATTAGTGGATTCCATTGTCTGTCAGAGTTCTCCATGACAGGGTAGTCATGGTTACAACTGACCATGGTTTCACACCACATAAATCAGGACACTGCCCGCTTTCTCAGAGAATTTTGAACATCGCCTAACAATAAAGAAAACTGTACATAGTGTGGCACCGGTAACTAAATACAGCATCTTTTCTACACAATCTTTGTCAGATTAACATAGTTCCAATTTAGCTGTCAGTAAAATTTCTTATCCTCCTTGAGGTTGGGGCCAGCTTCAGTCTTATGCTAATTACTTAGCTGTAGTCACAGCATCTAAAATGTACACAAACATTTTCTTCACACCTCTCTTTCTTTTGTTGGATGGCAGACTGCAGAAATGACCTACTGTCTCCCCACATAGTTTAGCAAGGAAGGGAGTCGCAGTGCTGTCTGCAGTTAGTGGCTACACAAAGAACGGATGCATTAGACTAACAAACACATTGCTGCTCATAGCTCCACCAGGAGCTAAATGAGGCCTTTATTTTATTTTTTTTTCAAGACAAAAAGAAGCCCAGGCCCTGCAGCTGCTCCATAAAATATAGTAAAAAAAAAAAAAAAAAATCACTGGAATTTGAATAAGAAGGATATGAAACAGACTGATTCATTCACAGTCCCATTTTGGGATGTGTTATGTGGTTTGGTTAAGTGTAACTGAGAGCAATTAATCTACTCCCCTCAAATTATCAAAAAGTATTTTTTTAATAAAAGATACATAAGAAGTTTTTGCTCATACTGAATGTATCTGTGTTTCTGTGATAACTGTATTGCATAAAATGGTACTGCAGTGGGTGTTGATTATTTAGCTTTCTTAAGGGCTGCATATAAATACCTCACATGCATAAGAGGTTTAAAGAAATATCCGTGGTAACTGGGTTCATTTATCAGCATTTATTTTTAATAAAGGCAATACTTTGTAAATGAAGAATAAACGAAAGTTATTGTAAATGAACAATAAAAATGTCAAAAGTCTAAGACTTTAACTTAGATTTCTACCTGGAATTTATCTTCTTACATGTATAGTAAATGTACCATGATGTAATTTTTACCACTATAAAATTTTAAAAATGATAGTCTCTGAAATTCTTCTGCATTTTAGAAGTATTTCCCTCACCCCCACAAAGTCGTCTGTAATTTTAGATTCAAACAATTGCAGTTGCACAAACTTTTGTGAAATCTTAGCGCCAAAATATTCCAAAGACACTATTTTTCTTAGGTTAAGGATTTAAGAAATAAGCTTAACCAAATTAAGAGGGATGTATGTACATTTAAAATAGTTCTGCTAATGATGCTAGAAAACTAAGTGCCTCACAAATATCTTATTAGTATTTCTGAAATATAGGAGATAGGTAGAGAGATAGCTTAGATCCCAGTATTATTGTGTTCTTTAGAAAAAAGTGCCTAGGTCACAAAGTGGACATCTTAACACAAGTGACGAATATTGTCCCCTTAATTTCTATCAGCACGTTGCAACTCTGCATTAAGCAAGACAAAGAGTAGTTCTTTGTGAGAGTTTCTATAGTATATTCCTGAGTCCCTATTGCCATAGAGCAATAACAAATATAAGATTTAAGATATGATAATATAATCATAAGGCAATATTAAATTAATGGGAACTTATTTATTCAATAAATTTTATCTTTAAAACTAACCCATACAGGCTTTCTACAAATTTCTGTATGGTTCCATTAATTAAAATACATGGAAACTCTTCTGATAAAAATGTCTACATAACCATTGGTTATGCAAGAGAAGAAAATTGGTTTCATTGTGCTGAAACCATAAAAATGGCACTATGAAATTTGACAATTCCCTTTATTTACACAATAGTGGCTCTAAAAATGTTGGCGCTTTCTAAAATTTGATCTATCAAAATAGTAAATTATTACCATTCTAGTCATTCAAAACTTTACCTTAGACAGAAGCCTAAAAAGACACTAGGTCCTCCTTCTCCCCTTCAACCCTCATATTCAATTCATCTCCAAATCTTGCAGAGAGTACTTCCTAAATTGCTCAGAATCTGTATTCTCCTTCTCAAAAATTAAAAAAAAAACTATTTCAGCTTTGATTTGAGTTTCACATTCTTTTCCCTGAATGACTGCTGTTGTCTCCTATCCAGACAGCCTTCCTTCAGAAGGTTATCTACTTTTTCAGATGGCTTAGAAAAAATAATAAATTTTTTTTCACCACATCAGTTCCAAACTATTTACAATTCTCTGATGCAAAATCTTATTTTGCATTTCCTACCTCATGTACTCTTATTTGACACTCAAAACCTAACAAAGACACTATCCATTTTTATGACACTTTGACCATTTTCACCAACACTATCACCTTTTACGTATGTTTATTACAGTTTAAGTTTCTTCAACAATCATTTATTGAATGCTTATTTGGAGTCAGTACCAATACTGGTTTCTGGGCAATCCCCACTTGGTGTAAATTTCAGTCCCATGAAAATAAAAAATGCACGTCATTATGGTTCAAGGTAAAAAATTCTGTACTAAAATAACTAGAAGATGCTGTGCTATGGTGTTTATTTGTGAATTCTTTCTTTCCTACTGGACTATAAGCATTTTGAGGGCAGAAATTGTGTCTTACTCATTTTTCATAGCCAACATCAAGAATAATATCTTGCCTATAATATGTGTCTAGTATTCAATGTGAGCTTTGTTTAGTAGGCCTTGAAAATGATTTCAAAGAAAAGCCTGGAAATAGCTTTGGAGCAATGACAGCATCAGTGGCATTACTGTAAAGGCCTCCACAGCCACTGTAGACATTCCTCTTTTTTAACACTTTGAGTTTTAATAATTTATACAGACAATAATAAACATTTGTTGAGAGCACACAATATTTCAGGCATTACTATAAATATTTTATATATATTAACTTATTGACTTTTTTAACGTTCACAAGTTCTCTGTGAGCTGAGTACTATTATTATCATCATCTTAATTTTATAAATGTGGAAATTGAGGCACAGAGAGTTCAATGATATACCCACATTTGCATAGCTAGGAAATTTAGTAGCAGTGCCAGGATTCAAACTGTAGTCTAGCCATAGTCTGATGTATCCTTCTTGCTTCTTTTGATGGTTTTTGCCTTAGGGCCAATGACACTGCCAGGTTTTTCTGACGAAGGCTATCAGCAGGCACTTTTCTCAGTGCTCAGGCCAATATCAACACATAGCACGTTTAAGATTATATGAGCTTTCCCTCAAAATATTCTATCACAACTGTATCTTTAAGTTTATATTAGCAAATTTCATGGGTTAACACATTTTCAATATGTTTTCTTTAATTCTCCCTTTTGAAAAAGCATTACAAAACAAATTTAGCTATATTATTTGAATTAATATCAGTTTAGACAGGTGGCTGATACATTAAAGGTTATAAATCTTTAAAACTTAACTTTTAATAAATTGAATTTGGTTTATAAAAATGGATATATTTTATTTGATACCTTAGAGAAATTTTCTACATTTTAATCCAATATTATATTTTCAAATATTGTTCTAAATTGATTCTCTTTTTATCTCTGTGTCATGAGTTTTCTAAAGCTCAAAATGAATTTTAGGTTCTGTGAGTGTAGGGATCTAAGCTTGGAAGCTGTGTAAGCCTACTCTGGTAAGCAATGGGCTGCAAAACTTGTCTTTTTAGCTCTTTTATCACAATATAAAAACCACAGTGGGATTATTGAGCAGTTGAAAATTGGTGGCCATAAAAAAATTAAGCATGAAAATAGAGTTGCAGTAAAATAAAACCTTCATTTTAAATATCTAATAATATTTAAATGAACAATTTTAGGTTAGTCATAATACACAGCAAATAACTGAGCCCAATTTAGAAGAAAAAAGCAGGAAGAGCAGTTTGTCTACTGAAGAACCATGGTTTTATTAAACTCATAATCTGACACTACAATATCATTCATTATGCCATGGAGGCAAAATTAAAATGATTTGGGTCATATGCTGAGATTTCCTGCCAAAAATGCTTTAAGCACTGTAGAAATTAGGAGCAATATTTGGATAGTAGCTTCTTTCTTATTCTCTATGGTTTTTTCTATTATCTTTCTTCTCCCATTTATGGAATCTAAACCTTCCTTCTAATCCTAAAAGGAGATAAATATATATGTAATTTCCTAAGGATAAAATAACAATTGTACGTTCAAAGGAAACAAAACAGCAAATAAGCATTACAATCAACTCAAGGTAGCTCTCAGCAAAACTGAAACACTGACAGTGTTGGCAGTGATAAATTCCATTGTGCTTTGTGTTCCCCTGGGCATCCAGCACCTGTGTAGAGCTCATGATGACTAAAGGAGTCCCTTTACCCCACAGTCAATACACACATATGTGAAGACGCAACCCATTGAGAACTCTATTTCTAAGTAACATGGCATGCATAGACATTTCCTGGCACCCTCTCTTCCAAATATAGTATTTGTCCCTTATCCCAGCCTTTCTGTTTATTAAGGGTTATTTGGAAAATCTAATTCCTGTTCGGTATTGTTGGATGCCATATTTTCGGTACTGCTTTAAACAATATAATGTAGAATTTAATTGAGTGCTTTGAGAGATAAAACATTAATGAAAAAGTGGATTTTAAAGGTGACCTCACCTTTTTTGGGATACTCCAAGGAACATCTTTCTGTTATTTTCTTTTTGTATTTGGGACTTTTCTTAAACTCATCATTAACAAATATTTAATTGAGTATATTCTATGGAAGTCATTTAGCTAAAAATTGTGATGGATGGAAGATGCTGACCATATTGAGAGTTCCAAATACAAAAAAACTGAAGATGGGTATATATACTTGTGATGTTGAAAGAGGAATTTGTACACTAAAAATACAAAGAAACTGATTCTGTCAGGAACAGCTGTCACATAAATAGTTTGGGGGATATCCACGATTGTAGCTCTGACATGGGCAGTGCATGGGCAATATATATAACCAAAATGTTGTACCCCCATAATATTCTGAAATAAAAGGAAAAAAAAAAGATGTTGCTATAGATCCTGCCCCATGCACATGACGATGATATATCAAATAGGAAAACAAAACAAAACAAAAACCAGTTCAAAAACAGAGATAATCTTGTGGACTACAAAGAGAACATAAATGTAAAGAAGACAGTAGGGCTGAAGCCACAGTCCTGCAGGCTTCTGGCTTCCTGGTGACCAGGAGTTTGACTCCCATGGGTAAAGGAACTAAATGTGTTCAGGGCAAGACAATGGGCTCAAAGCCAGGCTTACTGCTGGAAGTCAGGTGTTAGGAGTGTACTCTTCCAGTTCTTGAGCGCAAATTTTTTTTTTCCCAACAAAACAGTGCTATTGGTCATTGGCTAATGCTATGGGTGCTAGCACACTGTAGATGTACCTAGTCATACAGACATGTATAACCTTGATTCCAGGACAAAATCAAGCCTCTTGTTGGCCTGAAAACTGGATGTGCAATAGCATCTATATCACTGCAAAGGATAAGCCACAGACTGATTGTAAGACTTTAGGGGAGGGAATGGATAGAGGTGACTGTCATGGAAGCAAATGTTAAACAAGAAGAGGTGAGCATGGAAGGAGGGAGAGAAAGAATCCCCAACTCACGATAAATAGAACACCCACATTCCAAAGCGTGTGGAGGAATCTATTGCTAAAAAGATCATCAAAAATGGAAAATTATGATAAGAATTTTATTTCATATGAAATAATTATATAGAATATTCCAACAAAAACAAATATTTAAAAACAAATATATATTATAAAGTATGTACATTAGGTTATGTTCCCCAGGAATCAGGCTATGAAATGATTTGCATGCAGGCATTTTACTGGCGAGTGCTCTTGGAAACAACACTTGTTGGGCAGTTAAGGAAGTAGGATTGGGAAAAATTAACTGTGATGTATTTGCCAAAAAAGGACTTAGTCAAATCCAACAGGCGCTGTGGAGCTAAGATGGCATTTTAGAGTTGTTCTGAGTTAAGGTAAGGGGCTCAAATATTTTATCCCCACATTAAACAATCACTAGAAGCAGGCTGCCCCCAGGAAAGGGCCATAAGCTTAGGAGAGGTATTTCTATTTGGTTAAGGGAAATTCATGGGCAGGGACCCAACTGGGAGCTGTCAACAGTCAGCCCTTCCAGCAGCTGGGGGAACGAATGCCTCAGTCCTAAAGCAGGGACCAACATCCACTCTAGTGCACCACTTATGGGAATAGCCCTTTCAGGACCATGGTTGTTTTCATTTATTGGGAAAACTAAGAGTAGGGCTAGAGAGGTGACCTACAGTCATATCTGTCACAATTAATTTCATAGCTATGCTGACAATCATCTCCTTTCCCTACCACTCCTCCGAGAGCTTTACCCTCAGCTACCACCTCTGCTGATCTAAGTGGCTTACTTAGTGATATGTTCAAACTAAGACCCTGAGGGCTCTGAGCTCAGGACACCATGCCCTTTTTATGTTATTACTTTTATATCTATCTATTTATCAAATTCAATCAAAGAAACACTGAGATACACCCAAGTGAATCACTTAGGTGTCATGTATATTTTTCTCTGACTCCCTAATGAATCAGCAACATTATCTTTCACAGATTTCCAGAATCAACTACCTTTGTCAAAATTGTGAGTTCTTTTTTACTCCTGGTCTCTTGGCATGAGGAGCTCAAAAGATTGGGTGGTAGCCATTGCTTAATGTGTAATTAGATAGCTTCTGTAAGTTCCTCTGGGAACAGAGACATATAAACCTGAAGAACCTGGAGTTTTGGAGAGGAAAAACATAAAGGCTATGCCTTAGGTCCTGAAGGCAGGAATGTCAAACCTCTATTTGGGATAGATGTTGATTCTAGTCAAACCTCTATTTGGGATAGATGTTGCTTCTTTCAGGGTAGAAGGAGTCCAACGTAATAAACTAATCACCATAAAGCTGGTTGGTCTTCATGAGAGATAACACTGTATTGAGTCTTTGTGATGTGACAATTTTATGTGTCAATTTGACTGAGCCATGAGGTGCCCAGACATTTGGACAAACATTTTTCTGGGTCTGTCTGTGAGGGTGTTTCTGGATGAGATTAGCATTTGAATCTGTAGACTGAGTAAAGCAATTTGTCTTCCCTAATGCAGATGGGCCTCATCCAATCAATTGAGGACCTAAATAGAACAAAATGGCCGAGAGGGAACTTCTGCTGCTGTTTGTTTGACCTGAGACATTGGTGATTTCTATTCTTCAGACTCTGACTGAAACATCGGCTCTTCTTGGGTATCAGGCCTGTCGACATTCAGATCAGAACTTACACCACCATCTCTCCTGATTCTTCAGTTTGCCAACTGCAGATCTTAAGACTTTTCAACCTCCATAATTGCATGAGCTAATTCTTTATAGTAAATCAATCTCTCTTTCTGCATATATGTATGTACACACACACACATCCTATCTATCGGTTTTGTTTCTCTGGGTAACCCTGACTAATACAGTTTCTTAGCATGGGCCACTGACAGTGGCAGTAACTGAATCAGCCTTAGTAAACAGGAGCTGCAGCTCTTGGGACCATTTATTACATCCCTCATGTCATCATTGCTACTCCATTTATGTGCCCTAGTGCCAAACTTGGAATGGCTAAGTATGAAGTCTGGCTAATAGCAACTGGTAAAGACATTGTTTCTACTTGGGTTTTTAGTGTCTCTTTTATAGAAGATGCTCTATGGTGGGTATTAAGATAAGAAACAATAAACTTCGGTCACTGTGTTACTGTCACAGGTTCATCCATGACTCATCCCCAATCCTCCTTGTCCATAATTTTTTGAGAGGTCAGTTGTTCTATTTCATACATTACAAAGTTTTAATATTCCACTATTTGGCAAATTTGGGCAAATTTAGTGGAGAATTTGAAGAATTCCCACAGATTGAGGAGAACGATGAGTCAAAACTGAGTAGCATGCTGCATTATAGAAACAAGTGAAATGGGATGTGTATGTTACTAGACATTATTAATGCAGTTGCTATCTATAACCTCTGACCATTCTGACTCAAAGTTAGCACCCCTATACCCATGATAAGAGCATGGAATTCCAGTTTCACTCTTCCATTCATGCTTTTCTAATTGTGGTAAAAAAACACATAACATAAAATTTACCATCTTAACCATTTTTAAGCATACATCAGTAGTGTTTGGTTTGTTCACATTATTGTGCAACAGATGTCCAAAAGTTTTTCATCTTGCAAATTAAAATTATATACCCATTAAACAATTCTCATCCCCACCTCTGCCCAGCCCCTGATAATCACCATTCTAATTTCTGTTTCTATAAAGTTGACTACTTTAGGTACCTCAAACTAATGAAAACATACAATATTTGTTTTCAGGGACTAACTTATTTCACTTAGCATAATGTTCTCAAGGTTCATCTATGTTATTGTATGTGACAGGATTTTCTTCCTTTTTAAAGCTGAATAATATTACATTCTATGTATATACCACATTCTGTTCATTCACTCATCCATCAAAAGGCACTTGTGTTGCTCCCAGCTCTTGGCTGCTGTGATTAATGCTGTTGTGAACACGGGTATGCAAATATCTCTTCAAGACCCTGCTTTCAGTTATTTTGGATATATACTCAGAACTGGGATTGCTTCATCATATAACAGTTCCACTTTTAATTTTGGGAGAAATTACTATACTCTTTTCCATAAGAGTTGCTCCATTTTACAATCCTACTAACAGTTCAAAAGGATTCCAATTTCTCCACATCCTTGCTAACACTTGTTGTTTTCTGCCTTGCTTTTGTTTGTTTCTTTTGATACCTTGATTTTGGACTTCTAAGCCTCTAGAACTGTGAGAAAATACTTTTCTGTTGTTTAAGCTACCCAGTCTGTGGTATTTGTTATAGCATCTCTAGCAAACAAATATAGTAGCCATCCTAATGGGTGTGAGGTGATATGGCACTGTGGTTTTGATCTGCATTTCTCTAATGATTAGTGATGTTGAGCACTTTTTTCATATGTCTGTGGGCCATTCTATATCGTCTTCGGAGAAATGTCTGTGCAAGTCCTTTGCCTATTTTATAATCAGGCTATTTGGTTTTTGTTGCTGTTATTGTTCAGTTGCAAGAGTTCTTTATATAGTATGGATATTAACACCTTATCAGATATATGGTTTGCAAATATTTTCTCCTACTCAGTAGCCCATGATATTAATATTTTATATTTTCTTTTTCTAAGCCTCTAATTGAATAGCCAAGTCATTTGCCACTGCCCATGAGTCTACATGTAAATTTAACCCTAGGCCAAATCTTACCTTCCACCCAAAGTGGATAACCCTGACTGGGGCTATAGAATAGCAGCACTCCATTTTCATCTTACATCCACATACAAATATGACTCATCCAAGATCCACCCTTGACGTTTTTCCTCCTGTCTTCTACACATAAGATACTCTCACCTGTGGTCTTATATATGAGCTGAGGGAGATGCATTTGCCTGCTTGCTCTTGAGCCTTATTTATGCCCTCTGAATCTGCTCAAGCCTAACCTCAGAAGTATTTTAATAATATTTTCATCACATACTTCATTGTTTCTTATTCTGCCCAAACTTGCTACTAGTGGAGATCTGGATGCCAAGTCACTTAAGTTCCATGGCCATAGCCTCAATCTCTTCCAGGGTTCATTAGTGTGCCTGCAGTGTTTTTTAAAATATTTTGTAATTTTCTGTTTTAGATAGCTTTGCTTTGGTCCAGAAACCTAGGAGCTTATGTTGTGTTTATCCCACTAGGACTTACCATAAACTCTACATGGTGTCTCCTTCCACACCAATTCCTCTAACGCCATAGGGTTGTCCAAGTTTTTTGGCCCAAGACTCAGGACTACTTTCTCTGAGGCCTTGATCTTCTGCAGAGCTTTTTCTTGCTCTTGGCCCTGTGTAATCATGACATCCATCCAACTTACTAGATAAAAGAGTTAGAGAATTATTCCAAGTATGGATTAATAGGTTCTAGAACACAAAGAGACCTACCTCTTCAGGTGATGGAGCTTGTGAGATAAAATAATATATTGTTTACTTGTAATGGAAATATCCTGGCATGCCCCAAAACTCTGACCCTTAAAAACCTTACTGATATAGATCTTTGAATATTGCTAAGACTTATCAAAGCTACCCTCTTGAGTACCAAATGGAACAAAAATATTAATAATTTTTAAAAACTAAGCACACAGAACCACAATTATGGAAAATCATAGGTAAAGAAGTAATTTTGAATGTTCCCAGAGGAAAAAAGATATTTTGCTTATTAATATATGATGTCAAAGAAAGACATCATCAGACATTTGTTATAGGCAGCAAGACAGAGCTTTTTCAGACTACTGAAGTTGGAGAGAGAGACCCCAGGATAAATTGAGCTCAACTTCAACTAAGACAAAGATGGCTGACGTTTTTAAAGGGAAAACAGAGGGAACAAAAGAGATGATGGGGAAGTGAAAAAAGACGAGTAAAAAAGGGACCAGGAGGGATATAGAGAAATAAGAAATTACAAAAAGGAGTTAAGTGGGTAATTACCAGAAATGGTTTGGCAAAGTGGCTTAGCACAATGTACATTTTGCAGTTAAGCAGCATTGCATTTTCCTGAGCAGTGTCTTAGCACAGGGTCTGGTGTCACCTTTAGGACATGACTTAGTACAGGTGGAAAGCAGGCTAAAGTCTGGTCAAGTCTCTTAGCACAGTGTTCAAACAAATCCTTTGTGTCATGTGGAAATTCATAGTTACTGACAACACAATACTCATCAACAATGATAGATACAGAAAATTAAGGAGTAGTATCATCCACAATGTACAATATGTATTAAAAAAGAACTAGAGATGCAAAAAATAGGAACATATAACCTCAAATCAAAAGAAAATTTAGTCATTAGAAACAGACCCAAAAATTATCCAGATGTTTCATTGATATCAACTGGTAAAATTGTCTGGAGACTGTAATAAACCACCAAAATTATGTAATAGTGAAAGGTATATTCAAAAGAAGATAGACCAATTAATTTTTTTTAAATATTTGTTTTAATCAGAGGAAAAATTTGAATTTCAGAAGGACAAAAGAGAAAGGATCATATGGAAAAATATTTGAAGAAATATTGGTTGAACAATTCCAAATTTGATCAAAAACATTAGCACCTGGATTCAGGAATCTCAGTAAACACTAAGCAGGATAAATCAAGGAAAACCACATCTAGGTAGATTATAGTCACAATAGTCTAAAATCATGAATTTTAAAAAGTAACTTTAAAGATCCAGATCTTTAAAGGCAAATTATACACTGGAGAATCACAAAAAGAACTAAGGCTTATTTCTTCTTAGAAACCACAAGATCAGAAGACAAGGAATGACATTAAATTAAAGTGTAAAAGAAAATACTGCCAACCTACTATTCTTCATGCATCAAAAAATATTTTTTTAAATATTAAGGCAAAATGAAGACAAAACCAAATTAATAAAGTTTGAGATAATTGTGTCACCATAATCTGCAGAAACTGCATACTAAATTTTAAAAATGCCAATGTAAGGTTTTTTCAGGAAGAAGAAAAATTATATCCATGGAAATTTGAATCAACAGCCAACATGAAAGAATAAGAAAATTGTGAGCATGTTAAAATATAAATGAATATTAACTTTTATATTATTCAATTATTTAAAATTCCATAAACCCTTTACAGCAAAAGTTATAATATGATATTGTGAGTTCATAAATATTTTGAATCAAAACATAGAAAGCAATAACACAAAAGAGAGGAGAATGTGGAATGATATGGTTTTAAGTTTCTTTAATGTGAAATTGATTATATTAATTCAAGATGGAATGTGATAGTTATGAGTGCACATTTTAATCCCTATAATAACAACAACAGCAACACCACGCCCACCAAGGGTTATAGCTAAGGAGCCACTGGAATACCAAACGGAAGGGAATACTAAAGATTTCTCATCCAAATGAGGATAAGATGCTAGACTTAAACCTTGCCCATCAGAAATTTCATTAAAATGGACAAAAACATTCCAATTATAAGACTGAGATTGTCAAACCAGAAGGAGTGGAGAAGTGTCATTTCAAAATGATAAAAGGGTTAACCCCTAAACGTGTATACATTCAATTACAAAGTTATAAAAAATTTATAAAGCAATGATTGACATAACTAAATGAGAAATATAAAGCCACAGACAGAATTAGAGATTTTAATATTCCTCTCACAGTAATTGATATGTGGACAAAATATGAGTAAGGAAATATATTAATTTGCTGTTGTTGCTGAAACAAATACCACAAATTTAGTGGCTTAAAACAACAAAAAAATATTATTTGTCAATTCTGAAAATCGGAGGTCTAACACAGGGACTTTTGGAGAGCTAAAATTAAGGTGTCAGCAGAGCTATAAGCCTTCTAGAGGCAACAGGGAAGAATCCATTCATCGTCTTTTCTAGGTTCTATGGGCTATCAGTATTTCTTGGGTCATAGCCACGTCACTCAAGCTATAATCACACACCTTTCATGACATCTCCTTCTCTGACTTTCCTACCTCCTTCTTGGAAGCCCTTGTAATTTCATTTCCTTACCTGGATAACCCAAATTAATCTTCACATTTCAAGATCCTTAATTCACTCACATCTACAAAATCTCTTTGGCCATGTAAATTAACATATTCACAGGTTCTTAGGATTATGACATGGAAACTTTGGGGGGAGCATTATTCAGCCTACCTAAGATATAGCATACTTGAACAATATTTTCAATGAATTTAATCTAACTGACATTTATAGAAAACTTTATCCAACAACTTCAAAATATATATTATTTCCAAGTGATTATGGAACATTTACCAAGGTACATCACATACTAGGCCATAGACCAAGTCAATAAATTTCAAAGGTCTGAAATCATTTAGAGTCTATTTTCTAACCATAAATACCATAATAAGAAATCAATAACAATACATTCAGAAATTCTCAAATATTTAGAAATTGAGTGACTCGCTTCTAAATAACTCAAGTAAATGGAGAAATCACGAACAGAGTTAGAAACTATTTCATGAGGACAATGAAAAGACAGCATGCCGAATTTTTGAGATATAGCTAAAGTCATCTTTAAAGGGAACATAGAAGCTTTACATGCAAGGAAAAAAGATCTAAAATCAATGTTCTAAACTTCTACCTTTGGAAACTAGAAAATGAAGGGAAAATTAAATCCAAAGTAAAGAGAATAAAAAAATAGAAGTTAAAATAGAAACTAAAGAGAAAATAGACAAACAACAGAATAGTTAACAATCAAAAATTGATTTTTTGAAAAGGATAATGAAATTGAAAACCCCTAATAGAATAATTTTTTTTAAAAAATAGAAAATACAAATTAATATCAGGAATGATAACATGGCCATCATTATGGATCCTACACACATGGGAAGGAAGATAAGGAAACAGTGTCTTAGTTCATTTGAGCTAAGTCCATTGGGCCATAACAAAATAACACAAAGTAGGTGGCTTATAAACAATAGAAATTTATATCTCTCATTCTGAGAACCTGGGAAGTCCACGATCAAAGCGCTGGTGAAGACCTGCTTTCTGCTTCAAGGATGGCTGTCTTTTTACTGCGTCCTCACATGGTGAAAGAGGCAACCAAGTTCCCTCTGGTCTTTCTTATAGGGGCACTCATTCCATTCATGAAAGTTCTGCTCCCACGACCCAAGTACCTCCCAAAGGCCCCACCTCCTTGTACCATCATCTTAGGGGTTAGGATTTCAACATTTGAACTTTGAAGAGACACATTCAACCATAACAATTAGGAAAATCTTTATGCAGAAATTTCTACAATTTAGATAAAATGGTTGAACAACCTATCAAAATTAATGAAGAAGAAATAGAAAATCTCAATAGTCCAATGTGCATTAAAAAATTAAACTTATAATTTAAAATCTTTTAATAAAGAATATTTCAGGACCAGAAGCATTAAATGGTAAATTATACCAAATATTTAAGTGAAAAAATATCAATAGAGGAAGAGGGAACACTTCCCAACTTGCTTTATGAAGCCTGCATAACCTGATATGATAACCTGGCAAAGATTTTATGAGAAAGAAAAATTACAGTCTGATAATATTTGTGAACATAAAAGAAAAATCCTCTATGAAATATCAGCAAATGCAATGAATCCATTAGTATGTAGAAAGGATAGTACATCACTATCTAGTGTGATTTATCCCTGGGATGTAAGGTTGTTTCAGCATTTGAAAATCAGCCAACATTTGAAAATCAGCTGACATTTGAAAATCAGCCAAAATAATTTTCCACATTAGAAGAATAAAGAAGAGAACCCACCGGATCATCTCAATAGGTGCAGAAAAACTATTTGACAAAATTCAACAATGATTTACAATAAAAATTATGAGCAAACTTAGAAGAGAACTTCCCAAATTTGATGAATGTTATCTGTTAAAATCATCTGCAGCTATCTTACAAATACTTAATGGCAAGACAATTTTTCTCGAGACCAGAAAAAAGTCAAGTATGTTTATTCTTACTACTTCTGTTCAGCTCTGCATTGGAATTTCCAGCTAGGCAATAAGACATCAGAAATTTTGGAAAGGAATGTGTAAAAATATCTTTATTCTCATGTTGAACTCCATACGGGATCTGAATTGGAGCCACACTCTGTGGTGTAGAAGGTTGCCATAGATGTAGACAACTAAAACAGATTAGTTTAAGTTGGAAAATTATGGAAGAAGAGCCTGTTAAAAAGTGTTAGTTGTTATAGAAAAATAAACAAGTACACACATACATAAGTTAAATAATCCTAAACATTTACAAAAATAAAACCCAATAGAACAAATAAGTAAATTTACCAATGTTTCAGTATAAAGGATATATTTTTAAAAACAATTGTATTTCTATTAACATATACTAGCACCAAAATTAGAAACTAAAACTATTTGTAATAGCATTAAAGTCCATAAAAACTTAGGAATACATTTAATATATGTAAAAACTCAACACAGAAAACTATAAAGCAGAAAGAAATTAAAAATAACCTAAATAAGTGGAGAGATGTTATCTGGAAGATTCAATGTTAACAGGAAGTTCATTCTCTCAAATCAATCTTTAGATTTAATGCCTTCCCAATCAAATCAAAGCAGGCTTTTTTACAGTAATTTACTAGTGGAGCCAAAATTTACATGAAAAAACAAAGAACCTATAGAAGCAAAACAATTTTAAAACAGAAGGTCAAAATTAGAAGACTTACTCTATCTGATTTCAACTCTTATTATAAAACTACAGAAATCGAAACAGAGTGATATTGGTGTAAGGATGACACATTGATTAATGGAAGAGATTAGAGTCTAGAAATAGACCCACACATGGACAATGAATTTTGGATGACAGATTAAGGATATTCAATAGGAAAAGTGGAGTACTTTCAACAAGTGTTAATGGAACAACTGGGTATCATTATAAAAAATATTAAATCTTAATCACTACCTCACACCTTATTAAAAATAATTATTTTAAAAGAATATATAAGAGAATGACTTTTCTAATACAAAGACACGAAGACAGGAATAAGCTTTAGATGTTTGAAATGTAGTGAGAAAACCAGTTTGATTAGAGGGTAGATAGAGAATATTGGGAGGGTAGATTATGCATAATAGAATAGGCAAGAAGGGACCAGATCATGTAAGGTTTTATATTAATAAATTACCTCTTCAGAAGATTGGTTTTGTCACATGTGTAATTGGTAGTCTGTAGGGTGATTTCAGCCAGGGAGTGATGTGATCTGCTTTATGTCTTAGAGTCTGCCGTCCCCAACCCCAGGGCTGTCACCGGTCGGCTGCGGCCGGTTAGGGACCAGACCGGAGACCTCCGCCGTCGGTCCCCACCCCCATTCCGTGGAAAAATTGTCTTCCATGAAACAGGTCCCTCGTGCCAAAAAGGTTGGGGACCACTGTCTGAGAGAACTCCCTCTGTTGCTGTGTGGAGGATGGACTGCAGGGGAAGGGAAACCAATGAGGAGGCTACTACGTATGTCCAGAAGAGAGATGATGGCATATGAACTGGAGTTTTGATAATGGAAATGGTGAGAAGTGGTTAGGTTCCTGATAATTTTTGATGATAGTGATAAAAAAAGTTGTTAATGAGTTAGAAATGGCATGTATAAAAATGAGAAAAGTAAGACCTAACTTGTAAGGAATAATGTTAGAGTAAAGCTGATTTTGTGGGAACATGTAGTGCTCATTGGTTTCATTTTGGCCATGGAATAATTGTGTTTCTTTGTAGACATTCAAGCCTGGGGCCAAGTGAGAGTCCTGGTCTGGAAATAATACAATCGAGAATCATAAGTGCCTAGATAATATCTAAAATTTAAGAAAGGGATTTTGGAGAAAGGGGAAGCAATAAATAAGTCTAAGAAGAAGTAACCAAAGAATTAGGAGAAAAACTTACTGAGGCTTAAGAATACAGTATTTGAAAAAAATGGAATGGATGATTTTTGTCAAATTTGCAGAGAGGTTAATTGAATCAATCACTGGTTTTAGAAAATTCGTAACCCTTTGAGTAACTCCAGAAACAGATATTCAAATGTTACAAAGGTGTAAGAACTAAAGAAGAAACACTTTGGCAACCTTGGAACAGAACACAAAACAAATTCAAGAGTCTTTTTTGTTTCATTAAGAATGTTAAACTTTGTTTCATAGAAAATATAGTTTCAAAGTTTGTTTTAATTTGAGTAGTGAAATAATCAAAAGAGTATTTGGGGAAAATAGATTAGGCAGCAGTATATATGGTAGATGGAGAAACTACTGTTAGTAGGATTAGAAGTGTATGAATCAAAGAGACATTATGAAAGGAGGAATACCAGAAAAAGTCACTTAAATGGAGTGAAAGAAAATAATCATAGAAGGTTTGACTGCTTGAGAGCCTGGGGAGTTCTGAAGCGATCAACACATATAGGAAATCCTTCAGTAAATGTTGTTTTCATAGGGTACCTGGTAACATAACACTCAGATGCTTTTAATTTCTCATGAAAGAAGATGCAAGTGGTAATGTGCAATGAGGACTTGGAGATGCTGCACTGCTTCTAAAGCAAAAGGTCAGGACTTGACACACAGACATTGAAAGTCAAATCGTAGAGGTTGCCACATAAGCCATGTAAGTAAATAAAATTGAGAAATGTAAAAAAACGAACCATAGAATATTGAAAAACACTCATTTTAGAGTGGGAGTAGCTAGAGAAATCAGCAATAAAGTCAGAAATGTTGCAATAGTGTAAGAAAGAAGAGAAAACTCCAGCTTCTTAGGCAAAACTTCATTTACCAGTTTTGTGACATTGGAAAAAATTAATTTTCTGCAACTTACTTTCATCAACTATAAAATGGAGAAAAGAAGCAATACCTACCCCATAGGATTGAAAAGATTAAATTAGATAATGCTCACAAAGCACTAAGTACAATTCCTAGTACAAAGCAAACACGTAATAAATACTTATAAAAACATAAATTTAAATTATAACAACCAAATTTATCAGAATGTTACTCCCATAGGTTTATGAGAATGGTTAACATTTATTATATTTGAGGCAGATGGTGCTAGTGATGGTCACTATCAATTTCTTCCCTCCCAGTATGATCATGCCACTTCTTATCCAAAGAGGGAGACTTATCTCCCTCCTTTTGAATTTGACTGACCTTCAAGACTTGATTAAATATTAAAATGTGGCAGAAGTGACCAATATTCTGAGACTTTTCTGGCTAGATCATAAGAAAACTTGCGACTTCTCCGTGAATCTCTTGAAAACTTGCTTTTAGGTCACTTTCTCTTAGGACTTGATTGCCATGCTGTGAGAAGTCCAAGCCATATGGGGTGGGGTAATCACATGTACGTACTCTGCTGAGCTCCCAGCAGCCACACCAACTGGCAGCCTTGAGAGTGAGCCACTCTTGACATCCAGCCTGGTCAATTCTTTAGATGTCTCCAGGTCTATCTGTCTTCTGAAGTACATCTGCATCAAGGACTCTGAGTGAAAATCACCTTGTTAGTCCTAGTCAACACAAAGAACTGTGAGAGAGAATCATAAATGTTGTCTTAAGCCACTCAGATCTGGAGTGATTTGTTCTACAGCAAAATGGTAACTGAAACAGAGTTTAACACTCATAGCAGCAAGCAAAAACAAAAAACTCCACATTCCTGGTCAATTCAGTTGGTTGTCACAAAATATCCCCTCATTTTTTGGGCTTTAGGAGAATTTCTTCCTTTCAAATTTTCCTTTCCAGGGGTACTTTTAAGCTCATAATTTCCATATTGCTATTCTCTTGAAGATTTCTTGTTTTTCTCTACTTTACCAAAAACTCTATTCCTCATCCATTTTCCCCAAGCAGCACCAGGAGCTTTCTATGCAAGATAATGTTTTTAAAATGAAGATAAAATTAAATAATTACAGGAAAATAAAGAGTATACACCTGATTATTGCATTACCATGCTAAATTTCAGGTAGAAAAAGATGTCACAATTAAATATGGCATATATTCACTTTATATAATTTTTTGTATAGTAAGCTCTGATTAGGAACATAAGTTCTATTATCTTATTGTTTCTATAGGAAAATACATTTCAAAATAAAGAACTTATGACTCCACTTAAGTCATTAAAATAAAAACATTATAGCTCTAAGAAATTATATAAAAATAAAATTTTTAGTATTTAATTTAAATTTCCATGACCACACACCACTCTCATAATTTTAGGACCTTTTCAACTTAGTTTTAATATTTGGCTGCCTTACTAATTTTTGTTAAGTTTATACAATCGATGCCTTCAAAAATATTATAAATATTGAGCATCACTAAAGATAACTTTAAAATATGATTCTAAGTAATATAAGGAGAACTTTTGTTGAAAAAGAATCTTTATCTAGTTTCAAAAATTTTGAAAGTCCTTTTTTCCTCAGAGTCACTAAAGTATGCTTACATCTATTTAGTGATAATATTTTAATCAATTTTTCTTTTCTTTTTTATATCCCTTTAATTTTTGCAGTTTTCTTTAGATTGAGCCACCTCCTGATCTAGCTGCCTCTTTGTGAGTTCTGTTAATAGGCTCTCTGTTTGAATTCTATGGTGCTATTCCAAACATTGTCGCCTTCTTTTTGAAGTATGTGGCTCACATTTCACACAGATCCTTTAGGATGATTTCATTGCGTAGTGGGAAGTTTTTGACGTGTGGGTTTACTGGAGTCCCTTGGCTTTAAACTTGGCTCAGAGCAGATGGTACTGCTAGAGAGAGCAACAACACAGCTTTGGGCTTGAAAATGTTAGTGTACACATGATGTTTTCTCCCCTCAGGACCAGTGTGATTGATGGAACTTTGGAACTGAAAACTGAGAAAAATAGATTCCTCACAATTGGAAAAAAAATTAGAAAGGTCTCAAAGAAGAATGGGACACAGTTCATTGTTTCAGTGCCAAATAATAGTCTCCTGCCATCTAGAGTGGCTTGCCTCTAAAAATAAAGCTTTAAAACTGCTGAGATTAAGGGAGCCTATAATAATAAATGTAAAGAAAATGAAATAGTTGTTTAGAACTAAAATGCCTTTTAGCATTCCTACTATATAGAGTGGAAACTAAACTGCACTTAATCCTCTGCTGCAAAAATAAAAATTAAGGGAAAAAAATGAAATGTAAAGCTTAAGGATTGTGTTTTGAAATTAAATAGCATCTAAAGGAGGAGTTAAGATAGGCAATTGATAGTAAATAATTAGAAGCAGTATCATTACTAGGAGGAATTATATCTATATGTATGAATGATGGATAGGTGGAGGGAAGAGAGAGAAAAAGAGATTCAGGTAAATTCTTCATTATAGTTTATAATATTTTCCCATAAAACATAGAAAGCAATATATTTAAACAGGACATGTGAAGAATGCATAGGTAATTATACAGAACCAGAAAATGAGGGTAACACTAAAATTGCAGGAGATTCTTTGCTATTCAATGATGTATCTACTAAGAAAAGTAGATACATTTTTTTCTTTTTTAGCTAGAGAAGTGGCTAAATATTTCCATAGATTGTGTCAGAAAATTTCCTTGAAATCTTTCACTTTAACTCCATTGTAGATGTTGAAGAGATCCTTAGTTATATAAATAAAGTGTCAAGTAACACAGAACTCTTCCCTTTAAAAAAATATACAAATTCACTAGTATCCCAAGGCAACAAGGATTGGGTTAAGATGATAGACCAGGAGCTCCCACTGAAAGTCTGGGGGCAGGGAAGTAATGGAGTGTAGGATGGTGATAATGATCAACAAAAAGCCAAAATTTGTGGGGTGTTATAAGTACAGTTGTGGCAGATGCTGAAAGCTCCTTTGTATCCAGAAAGTCTTTTAGCACTGTTTTTTTAGCATTTACTCCATACTAAGTGTTCTATCATCATTAGTCCAAGAAATCTTCACAGCAAGGATATGAATTTTATGTTATTATTCCAATTTTGTAGATGAGAAAACTGAGGCTTAGTGAAGTACCTTGCCCAAGAAAGAAAGTTTTAAGTAAAATTACGACTCAGAAAGTCAGATTAAAAAGCCCTAATTCCTGACATATACAAAGATTTCGTTGAACACTAATCAGTGAATTAGAGATTTTTGCATTATTTGCTATATTCCCAGTGCCTAGAACAGTACTGACAGATATGATATAAATATTTGTTGAATGAAGAGTGAAATAAATGCTTTAAAAGACTGTATTTATAATAATAAAGCAAGGATATTAAATTGCTAAATAAATTTAATAATTTATTATATGTTGATTAAAATAGTGAACTTATCTTCAACAAAGCTGCTAAGAACATACATACAGAGGGGAAAAGACAGTCTCTTCAATAAACGGTGCTGGGAAAACTGGATATTCACGTGCAGAAGAGTGAAACTAGACCCTTATCTCTTGCCATATACAAAAATCAAATCAAAATGCATTAAAGACCTAAATCTAAGAAACGAAACTATGAATCTACTAAATGAAAACACTCAAGGACATTGGTCTGGGCAATGATTTCTTCAGTAATACTCCAAATCACTGGCAACCAATGAAAAATTGAACAAATGGGATCATATCAAGCTAAAAAGCTTCTGCAACAGCAAAGGAAACAATCAACAAAGTCAAGAGACAACCAACAGAATGAGAGAAAATATTTTCAAATTACCCATCTGACAAGGGAGTAATAACTAGAATATATAAGGAGCTCCAAAAATTCAATGAGAAAAAAACAAATATTCCCATGAAAAAATGGGCAAAGGATCTGAGCAGACATTTCTCAAAAGAAGACATACAATGGCCAACAGGTATATGAAAAATGCTCAATATCATGAGTTATCAGAGAACTGCAAATCAAAACTACAATGAGATATCATCTCACCCCAGTTAAAATGGCTTTTATCAAAAAGACGGGCAATAAAAAAATGCTGGCAAGGATATGAAGAAAGGGGAATTCTCATACACTGTTGGTGGGAATGTAAATTAAGTGCAAACACTATGGAGAACAGTATGGAGGCTCCTCTAAAAACTAAACATAGAACTACTATATGACCCAGCAATACCACTGCTAGTATATTTCCAAAAGAAAGGAAATCAGTAAATCAAAAGTATATCTCATTCCTATGCTTATTGCAGCACTATTCACAATAGCCAAGATTTGGAATTAACCTATGTGTCCATCAATGGATGAATGGATAAAGAAATTGTGGTACACATACACAATGGAATATTATATAGCCAGGAAAAGGAATGAAATCTTGCCATTTGCAACAACAGGGAAAGAACTGGAGAACATTATGTTAAGTGAAAGAAGCCAAGCACTGAAAGACAACTCTCACATGTTCTCACATATATGTGGGAGCTAAATATTAAAAACATTGATATCATGGAAACAGAGCATAGAATGGTGGTTACCAGAGGCTGAGAAGGGTAGCAGGGAGAAGAGGATGGTTAACAGGTGCAAAAATATAGTTAGATAGAATGAACAATATTTGATAGCACAACAAAGTGACTATAATCAACAATTAGGGTATACTTTAAAATAACTAAAAGAGTGGAATTGTAATGTCCCTAACACAAAGAAATGATAAATGCCTGAGGTGCTGGATACCCTGATTACTCTGCTTTGATTAATTCACATTGTATGCCTGTATCAAAACGTCACATCAACCCTATAAATATATACAATTATTATGTACCCATAATTAAAAATTAAAATTAAGTGATATAAAAATTAAAAAGTATAAAATACATACTTTTATAGCAAGACAAACTCTCAGTGATTTCATAATACGTAAAAAATAAGAAACAAAGGAATTTTACACTTTGAATAAATTAAGGCTTCTTCCCATGACAAATTCTTAGTCATTTCCCAAAATTCAGCTCAGATTTACATCCCTCTCTAGGAAGGAATTTAATTATCCTCCATAAAAATAGGGTTATCTTTTCTAGAAAAATGAAAATACCCCAAAAAGAAAAGGTCCAACTTTCTTAAGCAATGATTAATTATTCATGTTGAAATTATTGCACATTTGGACATTTTTTCATAATAGCAATTTATCAATATAACCAAATATGTGCTGTATTCAAATTAAATCACTTAGAGAAGATAAAAGGAAACTGTGTGGCTTGTATCTTAGAGTAAGTAAGGTTAGGTTTATGTGAAATTGCTTGCACTCATGAAGCAACAAAAGAGCAATTAAATGTGGTAAGAGGTGAAGCTTAATTTCAAAAAGATTTTAGAAACAAGAAAGCTCAGGAGAATCTCAATGAACAGTTGGCATTGAAATAAACGTTAAGATATAGAAGGACAAGGTAAGCAAAACAGTACAGGCAGGAAAGTCAGCTAAAGAAAGAATTATTTTAAAAGAATAGGAAATGAAAATATTTTATGTGGGAGACAGTGAAGAAATCAGCCAGGATAGATATAAAGACATGGAAATGAGTTTAGTATTGATAATAACTAGATGCTATTACCTAAATTTACTACATTGATATCCAGGTAAAAAAGTTTATCTGTTTCCACAATGTTCATTTTTTCTTTATTTATGGTTAATTCTTCATTTCTTATAAAGTAAGTCAACTCTTTGTCTTTTCATTCTTTTTACCTAGTTCACTATGGCTTCACATTTTTTATTGAAATAAGAAAATTTAGGGATGAGATTTTCATGGCATTACTCTTTATTTGGAGGTTTAGTTCCTAAATTATAGAAGAATGTCAAAGCTAGTGATTTTTGGAAAGAGTTCTTGAGACAATAATAGTGTTCTCTAAAGATACTTTGATTGATAGGAAAATACCATGGAATAATGACAAAAAGAAAAAAATAGTTTCTGCCAAATTTTCAAGCTATTTAGACATTTTATCTCTTCCATCATTTTGCCCACAATCTTTTCTAATAAAAATGTTGTCTATGAATAAATGTTTAATAATAGTGTTTTAATGTGCTTTTTGGTCTCAAAAATGTTAATAGTATAATCAAGTGTTACTTATTAAGTTTTTGAAATTATTTTTTGTTGGTTTTTTTTTTTTAAATTCAAAGTATTATGGGGGTACAAATAATTTTGGTTACATGGATCACTTTTGTAATGCTCAAGTCAGAGTTAAAAGTGTTCCTGTCACCCAGATAGTGTTCATTGTACCAGTTAGGTAGATTTTCACCATTCCCTCTGCCCCCCTCTGCCCTTCTTGATTTCCTTTGAGATTTACTTCCCTCTGTGCACATGTGTGCTCATAAGTTAGTTCCAATTTAATAGTGAGTACATGTGGTGTTTGTTTTTCCATTCTTTAGATACTTCACTTAGGATGATGGTCTCCAGTTCCATCCAAATTGTTGTAAAAGGCATTAAGTCATCTTTTTTCATGACTGAGTAGTATTCCATGGTATACATAAGTCATATTTTGTTAATCCACTCATGAATTGATGGGCATTTGGGTTAATTCCATATCTTTGCACTTGTGAACTGTGCTGCAATAAACACTCCAGTGCAGGTGTCTTTTGGAAAAAATGACTTATATTCCTTTGGGTAAATACCCAGCAGTCGGATTGCTGGATCAAATGGTAGGCCAATTTTAGTTCTTTGAGGAATCCCTATAGTGTTTTCCATAGAGGTTGTACTAATTTGCAGTCCCACCAACAGAGTATAAGAGCTCCTTTTTCTCTGCATCCATTCCAGCATCTACTGTTTTTGGGCTTTTTAATAAAAGCCATTCTGACTGGGGTAAGGTGATATCTCATTGTGATTTTTATTTGCATTTCCCTAATTTATTAGTGACATTGAGCATTTTTTCATATGCTTTTTGGCCAGTTGTTTATCTTCTTTTGAGAAGCTTCTATTCATATCTTTTTTTATTGAAGAGAAGGAAAGAGGAGTTTATTAATTTTTCCAGCAAATGAGGAGGTTGGCAGACTCCTGTCTCAAAGTACCAACATCCTCCCTCTGAACAGAAGTACAGAGTTTTTAAATGTTTTGATTAATCCCACAATACCATCTTTGGCTAAGACAATCTCATGACCTCTGCCTGGATTTATACCATCTTTTGCCCACTTTTTAATGGGGTTGTTTGATTTTTTTCTTGCCAATTTTCTTCAGGTCTTTGTAGATTCTTGTTATTAATCCTTTATCAGATGTATAATTTGTGAATATTTTCTCCCATTCTGTAGGCTAATTGCTCTGTTAATTATTTCCTTGGCTGTGCAGAAACTTTTTAATTTAATCAAGCCCCATTTATTTATTTCTGTTGTTGCTGTGATTGCCATTGGGGTCTTCTTCATAAATTCTTTGTATAGGCTGATATCTAGAAGAGTTTTTCAATATTTTCCTCCAGAATTCTTATAGTTTACATTCTTATAAATAAATTCTATGCCTTATATTTAAGTCCTTTATGCATCTTGAATTATTTTTTGTGAGTGGTGAGAGATATGGGTCCTGTTTCATTCTTCTGCATGTGGCAATCCAAATTTCCCAGCACCATTTCTTGAGTAGGGCTTCTTTCCCCCAGTGTATATTTTTGTCTGCCTTGTCAAAGATCAGTTGGCTGTATGTGAATGGTTTTATATCTGGGTTTTCTGTCCTGTTCCATTAGTCTATATTGCTATTTTTGTGCCAATACCATATTGTTTTGGTTACTATAGCCTTGTAGTATAGTTTGAAGTCTGGTAATGTGATGCCTCCCAATTTGTTCCTTTTGCTTAAGATTTCTTTGGCTATTCGGGCTCTTTTCTGGTTGCAAATGAAGCATAGAATTATTCTTTCTGGATCTGTGAAATATGACATT
The DNA here is from genome assembly GCA_023783475.1 of Daubentonia madagascariensis. NCBI lineage: Eukaryota > Metazoa > Chordata > Mammalia > Primates > Daubentoniidae > Daubentonia > Daubentonia madagascariensis. The sequence goes on along the minus strand of JAKFHU010002080.1, from coordinate 39,988,450 downwards.
GGTATTTTGATGGGGATTGCATTGAATCTGTACACCACTTTGGGTAGTATGGACATTTTAACAATGTTGACTCTACTCATCCATGAGCATGATATGTTTTTCCACTTGTTTTTATCATCTGCATTTTTTTCCTCAGTGTTTCATAGTTCTCTTTGTAGAGATCTTTCATCTCCTTGGTTAAGTATATGCCTAGGTATTTTATTTTCTTTGTAGCTATTGGGAATGGTATTGAGTCTTTGATTTGACTCTCAGCTTGACTGTTATTGCTATATAGGAATGCTACTGATTTGTGTACCTTGATTTTGTAACCTAATATTTAGCTGAATTTATTTATCAATTCCAGGAGTCCCTTGCTGGAATCTTTGGGGTTTTCTAGATATAAGACCATATTGTCTGCAAAAAGAATGACTATTGGATCAATGATGGAAATTAAAAGATTCCTCAAACTGAATGACAAAGGGGACATAAGCTATCAAAATCTATTGGATACAGCAAAAGCAGTTCTAAGGGGAAAATTCATAGCCTTAAATGCCTACATCAGAAAGGCAGAAATATCACATATTAACAATGTAATGACACATCTCAAGGAACTAGGAAAGGAAGAGCAAACAAAACCCAAAGCCATCATAAGGAAAGAAATAACTAAGGTCAGAACAGAACATAATGAAATCAAAAACAAGAAAACTATAGAGAAGATCAATGAAAGAAATATTTGTTCTTTGAAATGATAAAGACAATTGATAGAACTTTTGCTAGATTAACCATGAATAAAAGTGAAAGGATCCAAATAAGCTCAATCAGAAATGAAGAAGGAGATATTAGAACTGATACTACAGAAATACAAAGTATCATTTGTGAATACTATGAAAATCTTTATGAACATAAACTCAAAAACATAGAGGAAATGGAGAAATTTCCAGAAACACACAACCTCCCAAGATTCAAACAGGAAGAAATAGAACTCCTGAACTGACCAATAATGATCAATGAGATTGAAGCAGCAATAAAAAGTCTTCCAAGAAAAAAAAAGTGCCAAAACAGATGGATTCACGGCTGATTTTACCAGACCTACAAAGAACAGTTGACACCCACTCTGCAGAAATTATTCTGTAACATCAAGAAGATAATCCTCCCCAACTCATTCTATGAAGCCAGTATCACCTTGATGCCAAAGCCAGGAAAGGACACAATTAAAAAAGAACACTACAGACCAATATTCCCTTATGAATATAGATGCAAAAATCCTCAATAAAATACCAGCAAATCAAATTCAAGAGCATATCAAAAAACAATTCACCATGACCAAGTGGGCTTCATCCCAGGGATGCAAGGATGGTTCAACATACATAAATCAATAAATGTGATTCCCCACATAAACAGAAGCAAAAATAAAGATCATATGATCATCTCAATAGATGCAGGAAAAGCATTAGACAAAATTCTGCACCCTTTCATGATTAAAAAAATCCTCAACAAACTAGGCATAGAAAGAACATATTTCAAAATTATAAAAACCATATATGACAAATCCACAGCCAGCATCATACCGAATAGGGAAAAGTTGAAAGCTTTACCACTAAGACCTGGAACAAGAAAAGGGTGTCCACTGTCACCGTGTCTATTCAACATTGTGCTGGAAGTCCTAGCCAGAGCAATCAGCAAGAGAACGAAATTAAGGGTAGCCAAATCAGGAAAGAGGAGACCAAACTATTTTTTTGCTGATTAAGTTTTTGATCAGCATAGTAGAAAACTACTGACATAACCATTTCCATATATTAAGAATATCTTTTCTCTGAAAATTTAAAATGTCTTTATTTTTCTTGATTTAGCATTGAAAGTTTAACTTTTTTTTTTCTATTTTGTGAATGTTTAGCCATGTTTCCAGATGGCTAATTCCCACTTTGGTCAACTCTCTAAGTTTCTGTGGTATATGGGAAAAAAAAATTTTTGTCAGTTTATTTTATGAATCCTATGAGCATGTCCAAACTTCAATATAATGTACTCATGAGTTTTGATAAGTGTATACATCTGCATAACCACTACTACAATCAAAATACAGAGGATTACCACCATCTCATATCGTAACTGTTTCCTTGTTCTATTCCACCCCCACTTGTAGCAATTACTAAACTTCCATTTGTCACAATGATTCTATTTGTCTTTCCTAGATTTTTAAACAAACCGAATCATGCAGTGTTCACTCTCTTCTGTGCACTCTTTGGCTTCTTTCACTCAGGATAATGTTGCTGAGATTTATCCATGTTTTTGCATGTCATCAGTAGTTCATTCTCTATTATTGCTGAGCACTATCTCACTTATTAACATACTGTTACTTGTTTATTTATTTAACAGTTACATTTATATTCTTTCCAGCTTGGAGTCCTTATCAGTAAATCTGCTGTGAACATTCAGGTTTAAAGTTTTGTATGGACAAATGTTTTCACTTCTTTAAATACCTATGAGTGGACTGGCTTGGCCTCATGGTAAGTGTATGTTTGACTTTACAAAAATGTGTCAAATTGTTTTCCAAAATGTTTGTGTAATTTTACAATCCCACTAGCAATGTACAAGAGTTCCAGTTGCTCCACAATCTTGCCAGCATTTGAGTTTTACCAGTCACCTATTTTAGTCATTCTTAGTGTGTGTAGAGACTTTTCATTCTTATGTTAAATTGCATCTTCTCTGGTGACTGATATTAAATATCTTTTTATGAGCTTTTTGACTGTTCTTATATGTCATTTTGTGAAATGTCGTTAAAAATTTTATTTTTACTGGGTTTATTGCTTTCTTATTATTGAGATTTAAATTATATTTATATATTTTGCATACAGCTATTAGTCAGATATATATAATATAAATGTTTTCTCCCAGTTAGTGGATTGCTTTAAACTGTCAATGATAAAGAGATAAATCTCTAAAAGATTTAATATAATAAGAAAAAAGTATTTTTAAAGATATATTTATTTACATTTTTGGCATTTGTGTTGCTCTATATTTACACAGATTTAAATTCCCAATTCATATTATTATTCTTAAGTATGAATAATTTATTTTAAAACTCCTTATGTGCAGCTATGTTGGCATTAAATTCTTTCAACTTTTGTTTGTGAAAAACTTTCTTACACCTATATTTTTGAAAAATATTTTTATGAGTATATGATTCCAGGTTGCTGTTTTTCTTTTCTTTCAATAATTTAAAGATTTCACTCTACTGTATTCTGTAAAGCATGGATTTTGATGATGTGTCTGTTGACATACATATCTTTGTTTCTGTGTATATGATTTGCCTTCTTTCACTCCAACCCCAGCTGCTTTTAAGATTTTCTGTTTATCATTGATTTCTCAGCAATTTGATTATGATGTGCCTTGGTCTGATTTTTTTATTTTATTTTTTATTTTTTTGCTTGGGGTTCATTGAAATTCTTGGGTGTTTATTTTACAGATTTCATAAAATTAGAAAAGTTCTGGTCAGTGGTTTTCAAATATTTTGTCTATTATCTTCTCTCCTTTTTGTAGTTTACTAAAAGATAATTGATTCTTAGTTTGGTTTTTGTATATGTTTTTATTTCTTTGTCTTCTTCATTTTGGATAGTTTATATTGTTTTATCTTCATATTCACTAATCTCTTCTTCTGAAACATGTAATCTTTCATTTATATATTCTATATTGTTTCACTGTATATATTTTCATTCTTAAACATTTGATTTGTGTCTTGTTCTATCTTTAATTTATCTCATCATTTTCATACTTTCATCTACCTTCTTGAAATATGAAGTTTCTTTATAATAATAGTTTTAATGACCTAACTTCCTGATTCTATAATCTGTATCACCTGTATCATAAGTTTGTTTTTGTTGATTATTTTTACTGCAGAAAAAAATGACACTGGTTTACCTATATGTAGTCTTCTTATTTTTCTAAATAAAAAATGTCTGAATACAGATCAATTTTAAACTACATTTTTTGCAAGGTATCTGTAATACTCAAAATTTAAGTGTTTATTATTTTATTGTTAATAATGCTTATGCTAGTAAAATTAGTGGAGTGTTTCATACACCAAATAGTTTTATTGAGTAATATATAGTGACCCTACCAGACTTGAAGTTGCAATTTTGGAAGCAAAGATATATGAAATAGTCTTTACTCTCAATGAGTTTACAATATAGAAGCCAATTTGTAAGCTTTTCAGCCCCTTGGCTGAATTTCATTTATATATATATATATATATATATATATATATATATATATATATATATATATATAAAGACCTCTACCTAAACAGTAAAAGTGGTTACCTGCAACATAATTAAAATTTAAGAATGTGAATTAGCTTATTGGTTAAATTTTCCTTTACTCATTGGCTACTAGAAAACTTAAAGCCAAATATGTGGCCTTGGTTAAGCACGTAGATAAATAACTGTGTTTCATTTTTAGCCTCACTTATAAAACAATTTTTCTATCTCAAATATTTTTTCTTTATCCTTTCATGAATATATTTCATTTATTATTTTGTCTTATATGATCTTTGAAGTTGCCTTAAATTCTTTTCCATATGAGATAGAATGTAAATAAATTTAAATTTAGAAACAAATATATAGGTATATCTTGGAGATGTTGCAGGTTTACTACCAGACCACAGAAATAACGTAAATATCACAATAAAGCAAGTAACATGAATTTTTTTGTTTTCCAATACATTAAAAAGTTATATTTACATTATACTATAGTCTATTAAGTGTGCCATAGTACATTATGTCTAAAAATGTACATACCTTAATTAAAAGACTTTATTGATAAAATATGCTAACAATCATCTAAGCCTTCAGCGAGTCATAATCTTTTTGTGGATAGAGGGCCTTGCCTTAAAGTTCATGACTACTGACTGATCAGGGTGGTAGTTCCTGAAAGTTGGGGTAGCAGTGTCAATAATTTAAAATAAGATGACAATGAAGTTTGCCATATCAATTTACTCTTCCTTTCATAAAATAATTCTCTGTAGCATGTGATGCTATTTGACAGTATTTTACCCAAAGTAGAACTTCTTTCAAAATTAGAGTTATCTCAAACCCTGCCACTGCTTTATCAGCCGAGTTTATGGAATATCCTAAATTCTTTGTTATCATTTCAATAATGTTCACAACATCTTCACCAAGAGTAGATTTCATCCTAAAAAACCACTTTTTTCACCCATCCATAAGAAGCAACTCCTCATGTGTTTTATCATGAAATTGCAGCAGTTCAGTCACATCTTCGGGCCCCATTTTTAATTCTAGTTCTCTCACTATTTCCACCACTTCTGCAGATACTTCAACCTCTAAAGTCTTGAACTGTTCAAAGTCATCCATGATGGTTAGAATCAATTTCTAAACTTCTGTTAATATTGACATTTTAACCTCCTCCCTTTAATCACAAATGTTCTGAATGGCATCCAGAATGATGAATCCTTTCAAGAAGGTTTTCAATTTACTTGGCCCATATTCAGCAGAGGAATCACACTATCTTTGGCAGCTATAGCCTTATGAAATGTATTAAAGAATAAGACTTGAAAGTCAAAATTACTCCTTAATTCATGAGCTACAGAATGGATGTTGTGTTAGCAGATATGAAAAAAACATTAATCTCCTTGTATGTCTACATCAGAGCTCTTGAGTGACCATTTGCATTGTCAATGAGCAGTAATATTTTGAAAAGAATATTTTTTTGTGAGCAATAGCTCACAACAGTGAACTTAAAATATTCAATAAACCACGCTGTAAACAGAAGTGCTGTCATCCAAGCTTTATTGTTCCATTTGTACAGCACAAGCATAGTAGATTTAGAATAATTGTTAAGGGCCCTAGGATTGTAAGGACAGTAAATGAGCATTGGCTTCAACTTAAAGTCATCAGCTGCATAACCTCTAACAAGAGAGTCATCTGCCCTTTGAAGCTTTGAAGCCAGGCATTGACTTTTCCTCACTCACTATGAGAGTCCTAGATTGCATTTTCTTTCAATAGAAAAACATTCTATCTACAGTGAAAAATCTGTTTTTTAGTATAGCCACCTTCATTAATTGTCCTAGCTAGATTTTCTGGATAACTTGCAGTTTCTCCATCAGCACTTGCTGCTTCACCTTGCACTTTTATGTTATAAAGATAGCTTCTTTCCTTAAACCTTATGAACCCACCTCTGCTAGCTTCACACTTTTTTTTCTGTAGCTTCCTCACCTCTCTCAGCCTTCACAGAATTGAAGGGAGATGGGATCTTGCTCTAGATTAGGCTTTGACTTAATGGAAACTTGTTGCTGGTTTCATCTTCTATCCAGACCACTAAAACTCTCCCTATCAGCAATAAGGCTGCTTTGATTTCTTTCTTTCTTTTCTTTTTTTTAGAGCTGTTGTTCAGGTTTATTCTTTTGGTTCTTTATTGAAGTATAGGAAATAGGTCAACATTATATAATAATATATTCTTCCTCCCTTCTCTCTTAAATGGTGTGGTATTCCAAGCATGATCATTGTCAGATGCATTTTAATGCATTATTTACTCTAAACTTGAATTTCTGGTCTCTTTAATAATAAAGAACCTAGAATCATGATATGCATGTTTCAAAATGTTAACTAAATTTGTAAGCATTAAAATAAATTTCTAAATTCAATCCAATAAATATTAAGTTACTACTACATGCAAGATACTGTGCTAAGAACAATGCAAAATAAAAAGATCAATTTTTATTACTCCTATGTTCACTGAAACAGAACTTTTCACTTCCTTCAAGAACTTTTCCTTTATATTCACAACCTGGCTAAATGTTTGATACAAGAGGCATAGCTTTCAGCCTATCTCAGCTTTCAACATACCTTCCTCCCTAAGCTCAATCATTTCAAGGTGAGAGATGTGGAATTCTTCCTGTCACTTGAACACTTAGAGGCCATTGTAAGGTTAGAAATTGGCCTATTTTCAATATTGTTGTGTCTCAGGGAATAGGAAGGCCTGAGGAGAGGGAGAGTTATGGGGGAACCAACACTCAGTGGAGCAGTCAGAGCACACATTTATCAATTAAATTTGCTGTCTTATATGGATGTGGTTCATGGTGCCCCAAAATAATTACAATAGAAACATCAAAGATCACTGATCACAAATCATTATAACAGATACAATAATAATGAAAAGACTTAGAATATTGTGAAAATTACTAAAATGTAGCAAAGAGACACAAAATGAATACATGCTACTGGAAAAATGACACACGTAAACTTGCTTGACATAGATTTGCCACAAACCTCCCTTTCTTTTTCCTAAAAAACACAATATCTGTGAAGGATAATAATGTGATGTGCAATAAAATGAAATATGTCTATACATAAAAATGTAAACTGGTCATTTCAAAAGATTATATTTTCAAATAGATGTTGAGAACATATAGATAAATTTAAAAAATAACCAAATATTTACATTAAAATTTTATCATGACTAAGATACTGTATATAAGAATGAAGCTAAATAATTTTATTTATTCTAATTAATAATATATAATAAAAAAGTAGTAGATAAAATTATGAGATAGTGGTTTTTAAAGAGACCAGTTATTTAATGGAAAATAACGATTGAAATACGATGCATAATAAATTTTATTGAGTCAAATGGAGAACCATGTGGAGAAGATAAAATAATGCAAGTTTCTCAATCCTCATTTATACAAAAGAAATTTTAGGTTAATTAACTTCCTAAAAGTAAAAGGCAATAATAAATTTTATAATATTTATATTATATTTATGGAGACATATAGATTCATTTATATGCATAATTTTAGAAAGGGGAGGGCCTTTCTATGTTTTGAAAAATACAGAAATCAAAAAGGTAGTCTGAAAGATTTAACTAAGTAGATTGAAAATGGTCTGCATGGCAAACTATCCATGGACGAATTTCAAAGCAAGCAATGGACTGAAAATTTTTTTAAGAAAATGTAACAGAAGTTGATTAATTATTTATGATACAAAAGGAATCCTATATATATACCAAAAAAAGTCTAATAGAGAAATTTTTAAGGTATATAAAGAGGCAATGTGAAGAAGAAATATATACAGAATTTCAATCTCACAGGGAGGTTAAAACACCTATCAGGAAAATGTACCTTAAAAAAACAATGTGATACATTTTTTTATTCAATCATTTTGCAAAATTAAACCAAATCCATGGAATAATATAATTTTAATTATTTGGTCTTTGAAATGTGTGAGGAAATACATTTTAGCATGACTTGAGATCTATTTGGCAGTATTAATAAAAATGCAATTTATAAAAATTATTGATCTAACAATTTTGCTTCTAATAACATACACTACAAAAATTAGTGCAAGTCTATAAGTATATATTAAACTACTTATTTGCATGATAATGAAAATTGTACATAATTAAAATATTAATTAAAAGGAGACATATATAGTGAAATAGACACAAGAGTATAATCCTACTAAGAAATAATATTTGAACAGTAAACATTTACAAAAATCTGTATTAAAAGAGGTCTGTAGTAAATTGTCAAGGGAAGAAACAAGTTATAGACGTGTTTGTGTGTGTGTGACTGTGTACAGATATATATACACACATATGAATATGTATGGGTGTATATAGAGATAGGTGGATACATACATCTATTTGATAATGTGTAGGTTTAAATGTTGTTTGGTCAGCTGTGTGAAATAGGGAAAATCATCAAAATCATTATACCTCAATTGTGTTTAGTGTTTTGTTTTTTAATTATCAATATATCCACATTGAATTTGTTATATAAATATTTGAATTTTTACCAAATACCTAAGTGTGAAACATTTTACCTGATGTATGGAACTTGAAAGATCTCTATTTCAAAATATTTTTTGCAACATCATGTTTTGCCCATAAGCTTATTATCAATATAATATTTGTCTAATTATTTTACTCAAAGAAATTTCAAAAATATTTTAAATCACAGTTATACCTATGAGGAATTTTCTAGAATACATGTATAATAATTTGTTGATAACTATATCAAAATATGTGGATGTTACACTTGTATCTTTATTTGTAAGATTAACATTTTAATTCTTTCCTCAAAATATTTGGTAACAATTTATGACAGAGAAAAAATAAAATTTTGAAGTAATCAAAACATGCCTAAGAAATATTTGAACTTAATATGAGAGGTATTTCTGATTCTGATGATAATGAAATAAGCCTCTTTCTAATAACAACTATAAACTCAGAACATAACTTAAACACATACGCACATACACTCCTATTTTAAGATACTGGAAAGCAACAAAATGCAGTTGGAAGGTGGATGAACATGACCTTTGAAAGAATGAAATGGGACTTGGTGATAGCCTCATTAGTATAGCTTTTCTTCTGAGAGCACTTGCCACACTACACTGTGCATGTTGGCTGGAATTTATAGAGATGGCTGATTTCACTGGATTGAGGTGTTTAAAAGTTGGAGTATGATACTATTAGAACAGACGGATATTGAGGAGGAAAATCATAGAAATAACGAAGCCAAAAGAGAGAGATTCAAAATCTGTGTGTAAATTGCCATTAAATCCTTGACCCGTGAAGGATTGAATATGTACGGAGGACACTTCAAGTGGCCAAATAAAAACTGATAGCTTGAAGTTCAAAAAACATGAGCAGGCATTTTTAGCTTGTGTCTACCACAAAGGAGACAGAGTTTGGAATTGAATCCCACCAACATAGAGGAATTTAATAAACAACCTGTGCTTTCTAATTAAAACCCCATAAAGGTCTTGCTTTAGGAGTAAAGCCGTATTTAGAGAGTAAAAATTAGAATTAGGAGTAAAGGCAAAACTTAAAGAGACTTCTCTATAAAAAGCAGCAACCCAAGCCCATAAATTCAGCATAATCAGCCAGTATCATCTGGTGCAACAAAAACCAATTCTCTCCAGAGAAAGAAAACCAAATCCAGAGCTTTATAATGTAATGTTGACAGTATCTAATATAAAGTAAAATATTGCCAATGTATGTTTTCTTTTTTTAAATTTCTTCGGCTTCTTTCTCTTTTATTCCCTTCCTAAAAAATTTAGTCAAAATGTCATTAGGTAGAGCCCAGTAAATAAAACATCCACATTCAGGAAAGTGGGGAAGAGGGATTCACAATAACATAGAGCAAGAGTTGGAGGCTGCTAAGGATGAGGAACAAGTTCATGTAGAAAGGCTTCCTAGTGTGAAGTGTCAGAGTTTAGCATGAGGAAGGAATTTATGTGGCAGGGAAAGTTTGATACAAATCGTCCAAGCCCAAACATGGTGAGAAGGGTGATCGTGTGGGCAGATGACCTGAGGTTCCTACAGAAGGGCAGCCTGGTGTACTTTATGGGAGTCCAAATGGGATAAAAACAGCATCCACCCATGGGGTGAACAATGGGGTGTCAGCGTATGAGGATTATAACCTATGGAGAAGTAACATGCTATGATGAAGAATAAAGAAGACTTCTGAAGAGGAAGACATTTGTTACAGAGGGTTGGAACACAAATGGTGTAAATAAAACTTCCATGTGAGGGTACAACCTGTAAGGGTATAGAGGGAGCCCACAGGGTGGAGTGGCCAGGTGGCAATTGTTGAAACTTGATGTGAGAGATTGAGAAGGACTTCTCCATGGTGGATGACTGAGCATGAGGTGTTAGAATCTGAGCAGTATGAGAAGGCAACTGTATTAGTCTTCTATGGCTGCCATAACAAAATATCACAGACCAGGTTAAACAACAGAAATTAATTTTCTCACAGTTATGGAAGCTGGACCAAGGTTTCAGCAGATTTGGTTTTTCTCTGAGGCCCCTCACCTTGGCTTGCAGAGGGTCACCTTCTAACTGTGTGCTCACATTGCCTCTTCTTTGTGCACACACATCTCTCATACCCCTCTGTCTTCTTATAAGGACACCAGTTGTATTGGATTGGGGCTCGACCCTTATGACCTCACTTGACCCTAAGTATCTCCTTAAAGTTCTTACCTCCAAATAGAGTTACCCTGAGGGTTAGGGCTTCAACTTATAAATTTTAGAGGGGCACACAATTCAGTATATAAGAAGTTGAAACCATGGCAAGGGAAAGAGAGCACCCTAATGGTATAGATAATATGGCACAGTACAGGGTGTGGACCCTGAGTAGGATGTGGAGGACATCCATATGGATGGGTGTGAGGTGTGATGATGCCAGTAACAAGAGATTTGTTACATTTTGCAAGGTTGACCAAACAAATCAAATATATTAAAATAATAAGAGCCAGGTTCATCACTGCCAGAGAATTATGTTACTAATAGAAAAAGGAAAAAAAACTGGAGTAAGTCCTTTGAAGTTGAATTAGGATTAGAGGTATTAGTATGAATTCATGATTTTATACATATGTATTGTGTATATGTTTATATATACACTTATAAATATATATTGTGTAGATATACACACAAATATAGGTTTATATGTACATATATGTACAGTTGACTCTTGAACAATGTGGAGGTTAGGAGCACTGACCCCTATACAGCAAAAAATTTGCATATAACTTTTGACTCCCCAAAAACTTAACTACTACTAGCTTACTGTTTGCTGGAAGCTTTGATGATAATATAAATAGTCAATTGGCAGATATTTTATGTGGTATATTCATTATATAGTGTATTCTTACAATAAAATAAGTTAGAAAAAAGAAAATGTCATAAAAAATCTTAAGGAAGAGAAAATATATTTAGTATTCCTTAAGTGGAAATGAATCATCATTAAGGTCTTCATCCTCTTTGTTGTCACGTTGAGTAGACTGAGGAGGAGGAGGAAGAGGAGAGGTTGGCCTTGCTGATTCAGGGTTGGCAGAGGTTGAAGAGGCAGAAGAGGTGGAAGGAAAATAATCTGCTTATAAGTGGACCCACATAGTTTAAACCCATGGTGTTCAAGGGTCAACAGTACACACATTTATATATACATATATACACACATATACTATATATATACACATATATAACAGATATTTATGTATGAGTGCAGTGACATTATAATAGATATTATCTACCAAACACAAGTCTTCGCTAAAAAGAACCATGAGTCATTGGGCAAATGGATAATTCCAGAGTCGGGACACAGAATGTGTAAGATGAGCTAGAAAATAAAGTAATGCTCAAAGATCAATAGAGCTATATCATAAGGAACAGAAGTCAGCTTGAAGAGGCTTCCAAATTTGACAATTTGAGATGTAAAATAAATAATGATGGTAATGTATTAAAATTAACTGAATAAAATAAGAAAACCATGAATCCATATAAATTGAAATCACATGCCACTTGACAGGATGCAGTGAAAACTCAATCACTGCATTGCTATTCCTTCAGTGATGCACAACTTAAATTTTATCCGAGAAAACATCAGATGAACTCAAGTTGTGGGACATTCTACAAAGTAACTGGCCTGTTATATTATAAATGTCAAGATCATGAACACTATGGAAAGAATAAGTAACTGTTCTAAATTGTAGAGTCTAAAGAAGCTTGACAACTAAATTCAATGCATTATTCTAAGCAACCTTTTCTCTAGAAGGTACATTGGAACAATTGGCAAAACTTGAATGGGATCTCCATGTTAGATGCTAGTATTGTATGTATGCTAATATCCTGACTTTTATGTTTGTGTTATGATTATATAGGAGAATGTTATAGTTTTTAGAAAATACACACTAAAGTATTTGGAGGTTTATGAGGCAGCATGTCAACAACTTGCTCTCAAAAGATTCAAGTGGATAATTTACTAGCACTGAACTTGAAATTCCTTTGTAATTTTGAGACTGTTTCAAAACAAAAAAATTACCCATCATAAGAAAAAAGAAAAGATGACCCACTGACAAAAGGAAAAGTCAATAAAAATTTACTGCCAGGAAATCTAGATAATGGATATTGTAAACATAAATAGTAAACAAGCTACTACAAATATTGTCAAGGACTTAAAAGAAAATATAAATAAACTGGTATAAATTGTCAATGGAGAAAAAAACTATAAAAACCTGGAAATTCCAGTACTGACAGGTACTTTATCTGAAATTAAGAAGCAAGAAGTCATGTTTTAACTTAATGACTAATTTGAAAAAGCAGAAGAATAGTGATTAAAAAATAAATAAAAAATTGAAAAAGGCACTAGTCACCTTTGGTATATAAAACTGAGTTCTAAAATAGGTTTAATTAAAGTCCCAAAAGAAGAAGAGAAATAAAATACAGCATTAACCTTTTTGAAAACATGATAGCCAAAAATTTTCCACATTAAGTAAAAATATCAATTTACAGATCTAAAAACTTCAGCAAACTTATGCAAATATTTTGGGAATAAAAACAATCAATTCCATATGAACTCTTTTAGAAAGTATTATAGAAGAGAGAAGAACATTTCACAACTAATCTATAATGCTAACATTATGCTGTTAGCAAAATCTGGCAAACATATTACACATCAGTACCCTCCATGAAAAGAGTATAATAATACTTAACAAAATATTGGCAAATTGAATCCAGTAATACAGAAAATGATACATATTATGACCAAGGGGGTTTATCCCAGTAATATTCATTAGTTTTACATTTTAAATTCAATGTAATTTACCACATAATGAAGTAGATGAGGAAAGTTATGATTATCACACTACATGCAAAAAAATTTACACAAAATTTAACATCTCTTCATGATAACAATTCTCAAAAATCTAAGGACAAAAAATTCTATATCTGATATCAGATATAGAACATTTTGGTTACATGTATTGCCTTTGCACAGCCCGAATCAGAGCTACAAGCATGCCCATCCCCCAGACAATGAGCACTGCAAGGATTAAGTGTAAATTTTCCACTCCCCTCCTACCCCCTACCACCTGCCTGGCACCTGACGAATGTTACCTCCATATGTGCACATAAGTGCTGATCAATTAGTAACAATTTAACGGTGAGTAAATGTGGTGCTTGTTTTTACATTCTTTTGATACTTCACTTCAAAGAATGGGCTCTATCTCCATCCAGGATAATACAAGAGGTATTAGTTCACCATTGTGTTTTTTTTTTTTTATTTGAGAATATTATGGGGGTACAACACTTTGGTTATGTATATTGCCCATGCACTGCCCGTGCCAGAGCTACAATTGTGGTCATCTCCCAAACTGTGCTCCCCACATCCATTCAGTGAGAGTTTTTCCCAGCCCCTCCACCCCACCTCATGCCCGCCCCCTGATGAATATTACTGCCCTGTGTGATGTAGGTGTCGATCAGTTAGTACCAATTTGATGGTGAGTACCAGTGGTGCTTGTTCTTCCATTCCTGTAACACTTCACTTCGAAGAATGGGTTCTAGCTCCAACCAGGATAATACCAGATGTGTTAATTCACTATTGTTCCTTATTGCTGAGTAATACTCCATGGTATACATATACGACATTTTATTAATCCACTCGTGTATTGACGGGCACCTGGGTTGTTTCCATAACTTTGCGATTATGAATTGTGCTGCTATAAACATTCGCGAGCAGATGTCTTTATTGTAAAATGTCTTTTTTTCCTTTGGGTAAATACCCAGTAGTGGGATTGCTGGGTCAAATGGTAATTCTACTTTTAATTCTTTGAGGTATCTCCATATTACTTTCCATAGAGGTTGTACTAATTTGCAGTCCCACCAGCAGTGTATGAGTGTTCCTATCTGTCCACATCCCCGCCAACATCTGTTGTTTGGGGATTTTTTGATATGAGCCAATCTCACTGGAGTTAAGTGATATCTCATTGTGGTTTTGATTTGCATTTCCCTGATGATTAGAGAAGTTGAGCACTTTTTTATATGTTTGCTGGCCATTATTCTGTCTTCTTTGGAAAAGTTTCTGTTCACATCCTTTGCCCATTTTTTAATAGGGTTGTTTGATTTTTTCTTGTTGATTTTCCTAAGTTCTGTATAGATTCTGGTTATCAGCCCTTTATCAGAGGTGTAGCATGCAAATATTTTCTCCCATTCTGTAGGTTGTCTGTTCACTCTAGTGATAGTTTCCTTGGCTGTGCAGAAGCTTTTTAATTTGATCAGGTCCCATGTATTTATTTTGGTTGCTGCTGTGATTGCTTTGGGGGTTTTCTTCATAAATTCTTTGCCTAGGCCAATGTCCATAAGAGTTTTTCCAACGTTTTCTTTGAGAATTCTTATGGTTTCATGTCTTAGGTTTAGATCTGTTATCCATTGTGAGTTGATTTTTGCAGGCTATAGTAACCAAAACTGCATGGTATTGGTACAAGAACAGAGACGTAGACCAATGGAACAGGACCGAGAACCCAAATATAAAACCAACCTCATACAGTCACCTGATCTTTGACAAATTCCAAAAAAACGTACACTGGGGAAAAGATTCCCTAGTTCACCATTGTTTTTTATGGCTGAGTAGTATACCATAGTATACATATACCACATTTTATTAATGCACTTATGTATTGATGGGTACTTGGGTTCTTTCCACATCTTTGCAATTGTGAATTGTGCTGCTATAAATATTCGAGTGCAGATATCTTTATTATAGAATGTCTTTTTTCCTTTGGGTAAATACCCAGTAGTGGGATTACTGGATAACATGGTAGTTCTACTTTTAGTTCTTTGAGGTATCTCCATATTACTTTCCATAGAGGTTGTACTAATTTGCAGTCCAACCAGCAGTATGAGTGTTCCTATCTATCTGAATCCACATCAACATGTATTGTTTTGGGGCTTTTTGATATAAGCCAATAAAACTGGAGTTAAGTGATATCTCATTGAGGTTTTGATTTGCATTTCCCGGATGATTAGAGATATTGAGCAATTTTTCATATGTTTTGTGGCTGTTAGTCTTCTTTTGAAAAATTTCTGTTCATGTCCTTTGCCCACTCTTTAATGGGGTTGTTTCATTTTTTCTTATTGATTTTCCTGAATTTTATATAGATACTAGTTATGAGCCCTTCATTGGATGTGTAGCATGCAAATGTCTTCTCCCATTCTGTAGGTTGTCTGTTCACTCTAATGATAGTTTCCTTCACTGTGTAGAAGCCTTTTAATTTAATCAGGTCCCATTTATTTATTTTATTGTTGCCGTGATTGTATTTGGGGTCTTCTTCATAAATTCTTTGCAAAGGCTGATGTCTGTAAGAGTTTTACAAACATTTTCTTCTAGAATTCTTAGGCTTTCATGCCTTAGGTTTAAATCTGTTATCCACTGTGAGTTGATTTTTGTGAGAGGTGAGAAGTGCGGATCCTGTTTCAGTCTTCTACATGTGGGTTACAAATTTTCCCAGCACCATTTTTTGAGTACGGATTCTTTTCCCCAGTGTATGTTTTTTTCTACTTTGTCAAGTATCAGATGACAATATGAGGATGGTTTTATATTTGGGTTCTCAGTCCTGTTCCATTGGTCTATGTCTGTGTTCTTGTGCCAGTACCATGCTGTTTTGGTTACTATAGCCTTGTAGTATAGCTTGAAGTCTGTTAGATTGATGCCTCCCAATTTGTTCTTTTTGCTTACGTTTTCATTGGTTATACAGGGTCTTCTCTGGTTCCATATGAAGCGTAGAATTATTTTTTCTACATCTGTGGAAAATGATGTTATCTTAATAGGCATTGCATTGTATCTGTAGATCACTTTGTGTAGTAAAGACATTTTAACAATATTGAGTCTGCCAATCCATGAGCATGGTATGGTTTTCCATCCACTTGCATCCTCTGCAATTTCTTTTCTCAGTGTCTCACAGTTCTCCCTATATAGATCTTTCACCTCCTTCGTTAAATATATTCCTAAATATTTTATTTACTTTGATGCTATTGTGGAAGGTATTGCCTCTTCAATTTGATTCTTGGCTTGACTCTTATTGGTGTATATGAAAGCTACTGATTGTGTGCATTGATTTTGTATCCTGAGACTTTGCTGAATTTGTTTATCAATTCCAGAAGTCTCTTGGTTTAATCTTAGGAGTTTTCTTGATATAATATCATGTCATTGGCTAAGAGCGATAATTTGACATATTTAGCTCCCATTAGGATACGCTTGATTTTCTTGTCTTGTCTGATTGCTCTGGCAAGGACTTCCAGCATTATGTTGAATAGAAGTGTAGATAGTTGGCAACCTTGTCTGGTTCCAGTTCTAAGTGGGAATGCTTTCAATTTTTCCTATTCAGAATGATGTTGCCTGTGGGTTTGTTGTATATGGCTTTAATAATTTTGAGGTATGTCCCATCTATGCCTATTTTGTTAAGAGTTCTTATCATAAAAAGGTGCTGAATTTTGCCAAAGGCCTTTTCTAAGTCTATTGAGAGGATCGTATTGTCTTTTTTCTTGCTTTTATTTATTTGCTGAATTACATTTATAGATTTGCATATGTTGAACCATCCTTGCATCTCTGGGATGAAGCCCACCTGGTCATGATGAATTATTTTTTTGATGTGCAGTTGAATTCAGTTTGCTACGATTTTATCAAGAATTTTGCATCTATATTCATAAGGGATATTAGTCTGTAGTTTTCTTTTTTTGTTGTGTTCTCCTGGCTTTGGTATCAAGGTGATATTGGCTTCATAGAATGAGTTGGGGAGGAATTCCATTCTTCTCAATATTGTGTAATAATTTCTGCAATGTAGGTACCAGTTCTTTTGTAGGTTTGGTAAAATTCAGCTGTGAACTCATCTGGTCTGGGACTTTTTTTATTGGAAAGAGTTTTTATTGTTGCTTCAATTTCAGTGCTTGATATTGGTCTTTTCATGAATTCTGTTTCTTCCTGATTGAGCCTATGGAGGTTGTGTGTTTCTAAGAATTTGTTCATTTCCTCCATGTTTTCAAGTTTTGGGGCATAGAGATTTTTATAGTATTTGAAGATGATGTTTTATATTTCCATGATATCAGTTGTGACCTCTCTTTTTTCATTTCTAATTGAGCTTATTAAAGGCCTTTCCTTTCTGTTTCTGGCCTATCTAGTGAGAGGCCTGCCAATTTTATCTTTTCAAAGAACCAACTTTTTGTCTCATTAATCTTCTGTATAGTTCTTCTGTTCTTCATTTCATTTAGTTCTGCTCTAATCTTGGTAATTTCTTTTCTTCTTCTGGGTTTAGGGTCGGTTTCCTCTTCCTTTTCTAGTTCCTTTAGATGATTCATTAGTTTGTTGGTTTGTGATCTTTCTGTCTTTTGGATGTGGGCCTTTAAGGCTATGAGTTTTCCTCTTAGGACTGCTTTTGCTGTATCCCACAGATTTTGATAACCTGTGTCCCCATTATCATTTAGTTCAAAGAATCTTTTGATTTACATCTGAATCTCCTCTTTGACCCCAAAATTATTCAGCAATAGATTGTCTAGTTTCCATGACTTTGCGTAGAGATGAGTTTTTCTGTCGGAATTGATTTCTGATTTTATTCCACCGTGGTCTGAGAAGATAAATGGTATAATTTCTATTTTTTTTCAAATTTGTTGAGATCTGTTTTTTGGCCTAAAATGTGATCAGTTTTAGAGAAACTTGCATGAGTTGAACAGAAGAATGAATATTCAGTGTTATTTGGGTGGAACCTCTCCCCGGACTCCCTCCCCACTGTCTGCGCGTTCAGCAGGTGAACTCGTCAAAAGCCTGTGGGCAGAAAGATCACAAACTCAGGTTGTCCTGCCCGCTTGGCATGGAAATGCACCCCCAGTGCTGAAAGCATGTTACCAGCACAGAGAACTCTAATGGCTGCTACGGTGGGGGGAAGGAGCTGCGGTCTTCCCGCACCACTCTCGAGTTCAGAGTTGGGGGGGGCCCTGGTCTGCCCTCCTCACCAAGCC
Source organism: Daubentonia madagascariensis (assembly GCA_023783475.1). Classification (NCBI taxonomy): domain Eukaryota; kingdom Metazoa; phylum Chordata; class Mammalia; order Primates; family Daubentoniidae; genus Daubentonia; species Daubentonia madagascariensis. The sequence goes on along the minus strand of JAKFHU010002080.1, from coordinate 39,969,673 downwards.
GCTGGGGCAGCTATGCTGTCTGAGGCAGGCTTGGCCGGGAACTCGCTCCCATCGCCCCAGGCAGGCTTGGTTGAGAATGCGCTCCCTTTGCGGGGAGCGAAGTCGCTCAGCGCAAGGCGCTTTGGCGGTTGCTATGGATGGATGCGGCCATAGGGCTACGAGCAGCTTGAGCCAAAATTACTTCCTGGGATGCCCAGAGTGGAGCAGGTGCAGAGGAGGAAGCATCCAAATGTGGGGATTTTGGCTCTCTGGTCCCTTGTGGCAAACCCCTGTGGATGAGAACCCTGTGTCCCATTGCTGGCCTGAGGCACCCAGGTGTGGAAGGGGGAAAAATCCCCCTTACCCTTTCCCTGGGCTCCGGAACTCCCTGGAATTGGTTCGCACCAATTTTTCCGTTCTATCCTCCTCTCTCTCAGCTTCTCAGTTCCTCCTGGTGGTGTCCCTGGACTCCACTAGTGTCTGTCCTTGTGGTCCACTTCTGAGCAGTAATCACTCTCCACTCTCCTCAGTCCAACCCTCAACTCTTCTGTTGGGACGGTCGGACAAGCTTTGTTGGCCATCTTGAAGTGTCAAAACTTCTTGAAGAAAATGATGAGGAATCTATCTCTGTGGCCTTGAAAGGGGCAAAAATATCTTAGACAACTTACGAAGAGCGCTAAACATAAAAGAATAAATTGATAAATTGAACTTTATCAAAGTTGAAATCTATTCATTAAAATAGTGCATTAAGAAAGTGAAAAGGCAAGCTACAGACCAGGGAAAATGCTCTCAATATATAACTCTGAAAAATAATTGGTTTCCAAAATACATAAAGAATATCCAAAAATCAATGTTAAGATAGGCAACTAAATAAAAAGGTTGTATAATATAACCTTCATTATATTGTAGTCTTCATGATAGTATAATCATGAGAGTATAACCAAAATAATATAACCTTTATGAATCCCCATATTTCTAGCACTTAAAATTTCCTGATTTTCTTCTACAGTGAAATTCTTGATTTTTTACACTTCAGTGAACTACTCAGTGAACATCTCCATTAGTATATGTTCTCTTGACTAAGAATACATTTAGCTTAAAAAAATCTGATGGTCTTGATTACTTCTTTAAAAATAACATTTTTGGCATATACCAAGCAGAAATATAGCAGTTAAGGATTGTATATCCAACAACACATACATTTAAATAAAAGTTATTGGCAATTTTAACTTTATTGCCTTTTAGTAACTTTTATTAAGAAGATGTGACTGTACATTATGAGTCATGTCTTTCTTGATTACAGGAATTTTTGTATTACTTCCTGTATTACAAAAGTAATATCTAGCTTTATAAGGCAATCCCATAATTTAATGATAAGGCTTGTGGTAGTTCAGATAATGAGATCAAGAGCCAGACTGGCTGGTTGGAAGTCTGGTTTTGCCATTTAAAAACTTTTGACCTTAGACATATTCTGTTAACTTTCTCTTCTCTTTTGAGGATAATAAAAGTACCTGTCTCATAGTATTGTTTTGAAGATTGAATCAATTCACATAAAGCATTTAGAACACCTCCTGGCACAGAATACGTACACAATAAACAGCATTTGTTGCTGTTACTACTAAAGCAGTGAAATTCACTTTCTAACATTCAGACATGTTTCTACTAAACCATAATGCCTCGACTATTCTTCACATTTCCCTTTACATCATCATCCCTTTACACCACTAAACTACATGTTAATCTATAGGCATGTGTCACTTAAGGATGGGGATTTGTTCTGAGAAATGAGTAGTTAGGCAATTTAATTGTTCAGTGAATTTCACAGAATTTACTTACACAAATAAGGCTATATGACATAGCCTATTGCTCCTAGGCTATAAACCTGTACAGCATATTACTGTATTGGACACTGTCAGTGATTGTTAACACTATGGTATTTATGTGTCTAAACATTTCTAAACATTAAAAAAGGTACAATGAATCAGTATAAAAGATAAAAGGTACACCTGTAAAGAGCTAGATTTAGATGAGACTTTATATTTCAGACTTTACAGTTAATGCTGGAATGAGTTAAGACTTCTGCAGAGCAAGATGCTGGCTCTTAAAAAAACAACAGACAAACAAACAAAAAACTTATGGAGCTGTTGGGATGTTGGAATAGAATGAATATATTTTGCATATGAGAAATTTGCATACACAAATTTTGGGGTACCAGAAGGAGAATGCTCTGGACTGAATTGTGCCTTCCCAAATCTATATCTTGAAGCCCCAACTTCCAATGTCACTGCATCTGGAGATAGAGTTTCTAGGAGGTATGTATGGTTAAATAAGGTCATGACATAAAGGTCCTAATTTGATAGGATTGGTGGCCTTCTAACAAAAGAAAGAGGTAGATCTCTCTCTTCTTCCACGTGCACACACCAAGAAAAGGCCTTGTGAGCACACAGTAGGAAGGGGGGCTGTCTGCAAGCCAAGAAGAAAGTCCTCACCCAAATCAGACTATGCTGGTACCTTGATCTCAAACTTCCAGCCTCCAGAACAGAAAGAAAATAAATTTTTAGTGTTTAAGACAACCAGTCTGTATTTTGTTATAGCAGCCAGAGCTGATGTAAGTATGTACTTATTTTATAACAGGACGAAATCAGTTTTATATCATACTTAATGGTGTTATTTACTAAAAGTTAATATTCTTCTGACTTATGAGTTTTTTCAATGATTTGATTCAATAGAAAAAATTGATGTTTTAAATTAAGACTTGGGGATAATGCAAGGATTATTAGAACAAGTAGTCAAAGAGAGTTAAAACTCAATATCTCTTATTCCTTCTCACTTCTTCTATCCCTCATCTTAAATTTACACATATGCACTTTTTCTCAGATGCAAGCTTCAAGAGTTACTGCACTCACCTCTTTTTCCCTCATATAAGTTTTTGTGAGATACATATATCTAATGATGTAATGATATATATATCATTAGAATGTTAGGAGGAAAGGGACCAGGTGTAAACTCAGCTTTCTTATTACCCAGTGAAGCATCCCTTGCTCACACTTATCACAACATCTGTGACTTATATTATGGGAGATTCTTCTGTTATAAAGATGTCTTTGTGATCTACCTTAAGAATATTTTGTCTGTTGATATAGTTAAATATGAGGTCCTTGAAAGATTTTTGTTCATTTAGAATTCACATATATGTATATATCTGTGTGTGTATATATATTAGTAATAGTATTATTAAGGCAAATTTGTTATTTCTCAAACAATAAGGTAGCAGACCAAACAACGCTAATATTGAGTAGGTTTCTCTCTGGACCTTAGTTCCCTCATTTGTACAGGGAAGTAGGACTGCATGTATCTGAGGTCTTATTCAATGTTAAAACTTTCCATGGGTCCAGGCATGACTCTCCACTCACCAGAATCCTTAGATAATTTCCACATTCTCCTCAAAATAATAAACTACTCAGCCCAGCCCAGTAATTTGTCATTAACTACGTAAGCTGCCTTTGAAACTACATTTTTCACTTCAGCCTCCTCAAACCTTGTTCCCTGGTACTGAGGACTATTGTCACTACCTGGATACCTCATATGCTTCCAGGCATCTGCACCTAATTCCTCAGCCTGTAATGTCCTCCCCTAATCACCTACCTAACAAGAATATCTCAACCTCACCTTCTTCTTTAAAGCCTTCTCACCTTCAGATTAAATCTTTGATGCCTTTGTACTCCCAAAGCATACTGCTTAGTTTTCTGCTTTCCCCTGGTTCTATGGAACAGGATGTTTATATTTGTGTCCACCACTTGATGAAAGAAAATATGTCTTGCATGTTTTCATTATTTGTATCCCTACTGTAACATACACACACGTGCACACAAAAGCATGATTAATGCTTATTAAACAATGAGTTGAAACTACAAATAACTTATCTTAGTTGTTAAATAACCTTCTGTTCATTGAATAAACATTACTCATTTCTGATTACCACAAGAAGACTCACAAAAATTCAAGCACATCATTCCAGCCAAAGCTTTAATCTTCAACCAACTACAATCCCTGGAATCTCAAAACAGACTAAGTCTGAAATATATTTTATGTGAGTTTTATCACCCCTAAGCCCTTTATTAGCATGAGGTCTCACAGAGTTGCTAGATGAGAAGGTCACTTTTAAAATTATTCAGAGTTATTGTGTAGTTCTTTTACAAAATAAATGGAAAAGATGTGATTGAAAAGAAATCTAGGGGATGTTTGTTCTGAATCCCAGCAGTCTTAAGTGGTGGGCACACAGGCTCAGAACACGGCTAGTGGGAGCAGAAGGCAGTTAGGAAGACATTGATTCTTGTCCTGCCTTGGCCTGTGAGATATGGTGTATGCACAGCAAACTTTAACAATTTGTCATGTAATGATATTCCTTTGTTTCCAAGATACATGGTGGGGATTTAGAGATAGAGAATTGTGAAATGATAAAATGGCTCTAAATCACTCTCCTTTAAACAGAAAGATCAGAGTATACCTCTTTCAGGATTCTAATCATGGTTTTGAATGTGCTGTGGAGTCTGGATTTTGAATTGGTTTTAGAGTGAAGAGAGTTTGAAGTTCACTAAAGAAGCAAATATCTAATGGGTGGAAGTTGGCTATGAATGATTTAAGCTCAAGATAAATATCGCAGGATGAGACTGAAATCCATGATTTATCACATTTCATTCAGTCTGAGACACTATCTATTGTAAAATGCACCAATAATTTACATACAAGTTAGGAAATAAACCCTAGTAGCAATTACAGTCTTTAAACAGTTTTGCTTGTGCTATGCATTTGGATTTTGGAAACACTAATATGTGAAAAAATGTGCTTCTTAGAAGCAGTAAAATATATATGTATGTGTATGTATATATACATTCCTTGTTAGCATCCTACATTCACCGAAAACTCAGTGTGTCCAAAACTAAAGTAAATATATCTATTTCAAATTCTTTTTTTTTCTCCTTCTCTTACACTCTGAATGACAATACTATTCTCCCCTTGTTTGACTCCCTTCTCTCTATTGCTCCCGATGTCTCACTGGTCATCGGGCTCTTTGTCTTCCTCTATTCTCTCTGCCCAGTATAATCTTTCTCCTTTCCTCGTTGTTTGGCTAATGGTTTTTGTGCTGCTTGTCAGACCTCACCTTTGATATTTATTCCTTTAAAAATAAAATTCTGAATGTGCCAGGTCCAGATTAGTTGATCAGTCTAGTTCTCGGCAAAGAATCCACAAATTTCCATTCATAACATGTATTCTGTGTTGTCCTCCGCCATTTATTTGTATCTAACACTAAAACACAAATTCCTTGGGGGGCAAGGATTGTCATTCTGTTTCACAACTGAGTTCTTAGAATTTAGCATATGGTCCACATATATTAACAGTTGTATAAAACTCTATGATTGAAAAATGAAAATATTAATTTAGATATTAAAATATAAAAGTGATTTCAATTTTCATATATTATGAAATATAATACATACAAATGCAAAACATTGTCAAATTGGAAGAGGTCCAAGAAAAAATAGAACAATATTATGCAAAAGAGAAATCATTTAAGTATCAAATAAAAACTAAAATGTACTAGATTCCTACCAGAAGTAAAGTGTAGATTTTATTGATTTTGCTTTCATGCCAGACACATACTGTATATCACAGTGAAGCAAGTTTTATTTTAGCAGTTTAATTGTGTTTTCTAACTCCGAACTACCCTTTCAATCTTTTGGGAAAATGACCAGTAACCTACATTGATTACATTTCTGCTTCTATAAGACAAGAAACTCTTAATGGAGCCTATAATCTCTGTGGGTCAGAGAACTGAGAATACAAGTCCATTTCTTTCCAATGTATTGTTTTAGGAAATGTAAAACATTAACTATTTATCTTAAAGATCTTGCTTAAAAATGAAATTGAAATCACTATCAGCAGAGTATGTATTTTACTCTATAAATATTTCTACACAGTATGTGTGACAATTAAAAAGTTCATATACTGGAAATAGCTGGTCTCTGGAGTTCAAATTTCTTTAATTCTACACACAAACTCAGTAATATTGACCAAATCAGATAATCTATGAGTAGCAGTTTCCTAATCTGTAAAATAGGAGTGATAATGTATGAATTATTATAAATATTGAAAGTAAAATTAAATGAGTTTATAGGTGAAGTGCCTAACACTTAAAAATGTGAAACAAAGCAAACAAAACAAAGTAAAACAAAGCTAGACTATTAGTAGTCATAAATACTTGGTGGAGTGCAGCTTAATATTATACCAGAAAAACAATAAAACTCTTTATTTTACTTAGAAAAAATAATTCAAATATAGTAGTTATATATTGTAAAAATGTGGTGGGTGGCTTGTTTTTAAAATCAAATTTAATATTTATCATTAGTCCATACTGATTTTTTTTTTCCTAAAACACATTAAGACTTAAATGACACATTGGATAACAAACACCTCTCGTGAGCATCCTTTATTTAATGCAAGATTCTGGAAAATCATAAAATAAAATTGTGATAGAATATAAGAGGGTATGTTGGAACAGGATTATCCTCACCTGAAAAAAAATTGCAAATATAATCAGTTGGTGTTACCTAATAGCTGCTTATATGTAGTTGTCTTAATTTCTTCATACTACAAGATTTATCCTCAATGCTCTAGTAGAATTAAAGGGCCAGAATGACATGAAATAGTTAAAGTTCTTCTTAAATTTTTTTTTCTTCTTGATTCAACATGTCACATTTTTTCTTTCTCATTTTAACATGATAGATACTTTTGTCCTTTGGGTAAAGTATTTGATTGAACATTTAAGTTACTTTTTTAGATCTTCAATTTGCACTGATTCATCTCAATAATGCCATGGCTTTTTCACCTCCCACTGCCACTAGCTTTAATATATCCCAATCTTATAGGTACCAAACTTAAAAAGGTGGATAACTTTTTGTTTACTCTGTTATCGAGAACCATTAATGATCTTAAAGATTTTTTGCTGATAATTTATATTTTTTTTATATTAAACCATGAGTATTTGCCATAGTTGAATAGAATACGTCAGCAGATTGCACATGCTAAAAATCAATGAATTTATCTGGCTGATACATTCATGTGACATCAGTTTTTAAACTGTTTTGAGTTTCAGATCAAAAAAATATTTATCTAATTCCTCCTTTTATGAGAATTCCACATTCCTCATCTGTAAAATAATAAGATTGGATCATGTAAACTCTTAATTTTTTTAAACCTTTAAAGTTGTATTAGTCAATGATTTTAATAGTTTAAGGCTAATACCACAGCAGCACTGTACATAACCAATGGGTTCATGAATCAAGTGGAGATCAGAATTTCACAGCTAATTTCATTTGCTCTTGTAGGTATTGTGGACTGACTTCAAGGAGAAAGCATCATAAACTTGTGTTGAAAATTGTAGATTCTGAATCTGCTGCACTGGGGATAGCCTTCAGTATACTTAAAAATAATATTAGCCTTGTTTAAAAAATAAAAACTTGGGTTTGTCTATATCATGCTAAAAGAAGCAGATTAAGAGTAGAAAATTCAATCATCTATCAAAAAGCTCTCAAAAGCAAACAAATTTGTGTATTCTGATAAATGTATTATTTTGTATTTTGATTCTTTACACTTTCTTGAATTTTAAATCCTCCATAGTAAGTTATTAATTTTTTCTTCGTTACTGGCATGTAAATTTAGAAACAAGAAAGATAAAATTAGGGGAAATACAAATATTAAACCATGATGTTGAAAATCATATGGAAATGTAAAACAAGGAGATATTGTGGTTAATAGATATTAACCTTAAAATAACATGTTTTAAACAACATATGCCATTCTAGATTTAGAAGATATATTAGAACATATGTTTCTTTTGTACTGAATTTTGAAAATATCAAATTGACAATAGGGAAGAGATATTTTTTGAAAAACAAGAACACATAATAGTTATATCAGTTAAGCACAAGGTAATTATACTTTTATTTCATTTTTTCATATTGTTAACATTAAAATCTGACTTTATATTGGCATATTATTAAATAAAAATTTAAACAAAGAGACTAATGATAATTTTTTTTAACGTAGTACAATCGTTCAAAGAAAAAAATGTCCGAAATATGATGACTGCATAAATCAATGCAAATGCAAGTAGGAATACCTTGAGAGGTAATAAAACAACAATAAAAAAGAAGGATACCTAAAATATGTGATTTAGAAAACAGAATTACAAAATTGCTGTTTGGTCACATTTAAAATAAAATTCCTGCTTAATGAGATAATTATAGCTAGAAGACTATTAAATTCATTCTCTAGTGAAAGAAATACAGAAGAGAGATGGTGAGAAAGTAATTTATTTTATGACCAGTACACAGCATGCCTTTTATATAAAGACTATAAGGATAGTGAGCTCAGAGGAGCCTATCTCAGAAGTAAATGGGAGTAAAGAACTAACATAGAAATCTGAAGGACATCACAAATATGTTTTGAATAGGAGCAAGGCTATACATGCATTTACCAAACAGAAGTCATGTTAAGATTGTGGATAATATCTTTGTCACATAATAAGAGTGTGACTCTGGAGAAGTTACTTAGCCTATTAGAGCTCCAGTTTTTTTCATCTGTATAGTAGATATAAAAATGACATTTTTAACATAGGGCTTTCATGGGGAATAAAGGAGAAAATATTTTTATAGTGACCAGTGCAATGCTTGACATATAGTAAGAATTAAATATTTGCAATGCTATGGGTTTTTTTTCAATTACAGAGTAATATTTTTTTCTGTTGGTAAGACTTGCATTTCTTATCTGTTAACACAATAACAGTTGCATTCATTGAATATTTCTCTGCAGTTATATCCTACATAATCTGAACTCCTCTATAATGGCTGTGAGTTATCGCCTGCTCTCCTCCATGCCACACTGCTTCTTGTTCTTCTAATACAAGGTACTTCCTCTATTAGGTCTTTGCACTGGCTGTATTCTTTCTCCAGGGAAAGCCACATAGCCACCTTTCTTATTTTCCTCAATTCTGTCACATTCTCATGATACCTCCCCAGCATTGAATATTAAAATTGCAGTGTGTCCCCATACCTAGAACTCTCAAATCCTTTATCCTGCTCTTCGTTTTCCTTTTTGCCAATCACTTTCTAACAAAAAAATAATTTATTTACTAGTTATGTCACTCATTCATTTTCTGATTCTCCTCTTTAAAATGTAAATGCCATAAGCAGTGAGATAATTGTTTATTTTGTTCATGGTATAGCCCAAGAACCTAGAACAGTATTTGAGCTATATTAGGCATTTAATACATTTTAAAAAATTTGTTATTTTAATTATTATAGGTACATTATAGTTGTATATATTTATAGGGTACATGTGATGTTTTGATGCAAGCATACAATGTGAATTAATCAAATCAGGGTAATTGGGGTATCCATCACCTCAGGCATTTATCATTTCTTCATGTTAGGGTGCAAAAATATAGTTAGATAGTTAGAATGAACAATATATGATAGCACAATAAAGTGACTATAGTCAACAATATGTTATTATATATTTTAAAATAACTAAAAGAGTGGAATTGAAATGTTCAATACATTTTTCAAGTTGAATTTAAATGCATAAATTATCTCCAACTCATATCCGCACCAATTTAGAGATGGACAGAAAACACAAGAATTACTTCTTCAAATGTTTGTACCGGGTAGATGGCTGAGCTAAAATTTAAACCCCAATACGTGTAAAACAATAGTGTTTGCTTTATCTACTATACCACATTTCTATCTAGTAAGAAAGAGTAAGAGAGCTTTAATGGCCCAAAAGGAAGTCACTTAGGCAATAGATTCTGTATTTTGGAACCAAAAATTCCATGTGCTCTAATCTTTCTCTCTTTGCTTCTACTATTTACATTGTGATGAAACTCGTAGTGAATAAGTTAAAGAAAGAAGGTAGTAATGCAACTAGGAAGAGTTTAGATCAATGTGAAAATAAAGGGAGGATGTGACAGCACAGAAAATATTTATAATAGAAGGGAAAATGAAAAGAGGGCCACAGTGTTTATTAATGGGAATATTTCTCAAAACTACCAATATTCTAATCCTTCTAAGATCTGGGCTTGTTCTAACTCATGAGTGTCAAAGCATTAACTTTTCTTATATTTCTAAGCTATTATTCAGTCTTGCATTTTGCCGTTTGCCAGAATATACTAAGATATAATTAAATAGAAGTTGTTACTGTTCTCCGTATAAAAATTGGAGGGAAAACTGTTGGCTAGTGAATAAAAACTAATATCAATTGTACCTGGTGTATATATTTTACTGATATTAAAAAGTATTGTGTATAGATGATACTGATAATTAATAAGTAAAATTTATGTAATGTCATTCCTTACTACTTCACTATCAAGGTTTGCATTCCACCAGTCCTTGCACAAAAAAAATATTTTTTATAATGATTAAGTGCATAAGTTTGGTGGAAGACAGACCAGAGTTTGAGTATTGGCTCTGGCATGTCCTGGATATGAGACAACAGGATGGTTATTTATGCTCTCTAGGGCTCTGTTTCCTCCATTGTGAAACGGGGCTAATTCATGTATCTGCCACAAAGAAATACCATTAAAATCAAAGGAGATAATATTTCAAATGTAGTTCTTAAGTACTTAATACATGTTAGTTTTCCTTTTTCTTATGTTGTTATACTTGATGCATCTTCATATACTTTTAATATTTTTCTCACATAGACACCAGAGCATAAACTTAGACTTTTATAAAATTTGACATTGTTTTTGATAATGGTGGTCCTATTGATGTGAGGTATTTTTCCAAGATAGTCATAAAATATTTGACAGAGTTAAAAGATCTTAAAATGGACCTTACAAAAAGAAACAGAAAAACAACTAATGGAAAAATAGTTGCTTGCAAATTAAAAAAAGAGAGAGAGGTCATTTTTATGACACTCATGAATCATCCTAAATGGATTACATCCAAGCCAACATTAATTTGTATGATTCCTCTGCTGAAAAGGGAATATAGCAGATGGACTGTTATTATTCATATCCTTTACAAACAATACCTGATAAATGCCATTAGTATTACAAGTTCTTTGGGATACATAAATTTATGTAGCATAAACTCAAACAAACCACTAGGGTTCTAAGTGTCCAAAGAGGTACTGAGGATTGGTCCATATTCCTCAATAACTTGGTAAAAAAAAAGAGAGGGAGAGACAAAGGACATTGAGATATAAATTATCCCCACTCTAACTCTGGATAAAAGAACACTCATCACAGAAAACTTTCATTATTTTCTTACCACTTAATCTATTTTTTACAAATTTTATATCAAGGCTACCACTCAAGTTCATTTTGATCTCAATTAAATTCTCTACAATTAATACTTAATTTCACGTAAGTTCAAGTTCTCTGTACACACACAAGAAAAGATTCTCCAATTATTCTGACATATATAATTAATTGCTATATCAATATAAACTGATTTTTGTTTAATTGAGATGGTCTCCACTGGTGAGTTCTCATTATCCCCTTATAATTATCAGTGTTGCAAGAGCCCTTTCAGGTAAAGACTCAAATCTTCACAGGCACAGTTACAAGGAGAGAATTTGGCTCAGATTTCAGCGTGTCAAAAGTAGACCATCAGTTAGCACTGTGTTCATGCACAAAGGGTACACGGAGGTACCAAATAGTTATGATAGTTATAAAAGCTTATTTAGGAAGAGTTAGTTATGAAATGGTAAGATTTAAGAAGCTTCACTAGAAGCATATCATTTACTTGTGAAGAGTTAGTTTTTTTCAAATAAAAGTCACCTTGAGAAAAATGAAATAATTATCATTCTCATTCTCTCTTCAGAACTTAACATTTCACTACCAGTTTAGACTATGGAAAAGTGAACTGTGTTTTATTCCCCTGAGTACATAAATAAGCTGATATTATGTGCAACGGAATCAGCAATGAGCCCATGTTCTATTCAAATCTTTTCTCTAGTGAAATCAGTAGGGGACCATATACTCATTCTTTTTAATGGTGTCCTTATAACTAGAGATTAATTTCAAGTTTCATAATAAAAAAATTAATTGTCGATAATGTTATATGTAGACTCTTGTCACTTATTTGACTATCTAAAAATTTCATTAATTAAATTTTGAAGTGGAATTATTAATAGCAACATAAATTGCACATTATTAACCACTGGAAGTTGTAAGCCCATATTTTAATTCAAGCATTATCATTTTTGTATATTCTTGATTAATACGATGTATGTATTAAAACATAATGGATAGTAAGATCCATAAGGACTATGCCCATCTTGTTTCCCGAACTTGCCATAGAGTTAGTTGTTAACAAATGTTTTTTAAGTAAAAGAATGACTATTAAATGAATTTTGGGTCTATTTTAATATGGATAAAATAATGTAGGAAAGATTCTAAAAATTACCTGTGAATAAGGTAAGAATAGAATCTAGGCCTTTGTAGTTCTATAATCAGAGGACCCAATCTGATTTGTCTTACACATGACTCCATGCTTAAATCACTTGTGCTATTCAGAAGAGAGAGAGAGAGCAAGCTTGAGTTTCAATTCATCTTTATTATTGACTCAGCTATTTCCTCAATGTTCTTTCTTAGTTACGTCTACATCATTTAAGTCATTTGTATCCTTAATGTGTATTTTCTGATCATTGAATCCATTGATGAGGCAATAACTTAACAATTGTTATAGAAATTGTATTTTATTTTTACTTATAAAAAATCAGTAAATATTTAGTGAAAACATTAAATTTGTCAAATAAATTAATTAATAAAATTAATTAAGTCTCTGCATTGGTAAGGAACAGTTTTGCACCATCTACCTGTGGAAGAATAGTGAAGGTATTCTGACTTGCAGATGTAGGGCAGGGATTATAATCACAGCTTATTATTTAACCATTCAGTCCAGCAGGATTAGTCAGTCTCATGCCATGGTTGTTTAACATGGTAGCTTATGTTCCAACAGTACCACAGTGAAGACTATTCTCAGAATGCAGCCTTAAAAATAGGTCTGTGGGTTGAGGAGTGGGAAGAAGGTTCACACTGTTATTACAATGCAGTCAGTCTGGGCTTCAAGGACATGAGGTTGTTTTCAACCTGTGGAGGAAAACCTGTGTGCTTTTCACAACAGATGGGGAGTGGGAGGGAAAATGATGTCTTTTCTTGTATGCTCCCTGTAACTAATATTGTTTGGGTATACATAACAAATAAATGTGTTTGGGAGTGGAGTGGCATTGAAATGTCCACAAGAATAATTGAGGGTGAGGGTTGGTACTAACTCTGTTTTCTGTGCTCCCATTCCAGCTGAGTGAGAAAGTACAGTGTTCAGCAACTACAGCACAATAAGCTTCTGGTAAGTACTTTGCTTAAACCGAGAAGAAATTCAGTTTGAATAAAGAGTAAAAATAAGGATAAAGATATTTTTACTCCAGAGCTTGCTGTACCCCTTCAAAAGTAACAGAATAGTCCATATTTTTAAAGACGTTAACTAATGTTCTTCATATGCTTTGATACGAGTAGTAATATTTGGGATGCAAGCTTACTGCTGCCTAGTTCACTGCACTCTATAATTAGAGCTTCTCATTATTAGAGCAATAACTCAGGATTCAAATAAACAACTCAGGATTTTGACATTTGTGGAAAATAGTACTGAAAAATCATTACAAGAAAATGAATATTAAATACCTACAAGTGAAATATAATCAACTTAGTCACCTACTGAAGAAAATGAATAATTACATTTGTAAAGGCAAATTACAAAGGGGGGAGCAGCCAGTTAAAATACAAATAAATCACTTTTTATCCCATTGTTGCGGCACTCAGTTTTGGCGCTTGATCATTTCAGAAATTGGAGTCTCCTGAGAAGAATTTCTTGCCAAGAGAGGGTTAGCATGTTAAAACAGACAGTATTTTGGATTATTCTACATAGCTCTACTATAAATAGGATACTTTAAAAATGCTGTTTTGAGATATTCAAGTGAGTTAGTGATAAGACGTGGCAGACTTCTTGATAATGATGGACTGACATACGAATAGGGGAAAGGCTGATCATTTTAGATAGACAAATCTTAATTAATTCAAACTATAACCTACAATATTTAATTTAAACTAGCCACTTAGCTGGTAAAGGTAATGATTTGTCATGTGGATTATTCATTTACTGCTAATCACCAGGATTCACATGTTTGGAATCCCAAGCATTCAGAAACCTGTAAGAGGATTCATGCACGTGTTCTACTTTATGCTACTGATTTGCAAAACAATGAGGCTGGTAATGATGTGAAAGATTTAACTGGTCCTCCTTGTGTCTCCTCTATCTGAACTGATTGCTATTTGTAAAGAGGAATCTTTGGAAGCCTGTGGTTCCCGCAGGATGCTGAGCAGCCAGGCACTGGGTTAAGAATGACATCCTGTGTCAGGGATCAGAAATCAGTCAGTTAATAGCTTTAGAATTGTCTAAATTTTTTTTTCTTGTTAAAGGCCAATTTTTTAACACATAAAGTCACTTTCACATCCGTGATATGTTGTGAACTAGAAGATTCTTAGAAAATAGCTCCAGTTTAAATGATTTCTTTTTAAAGCAAGATTATTTGCTAAATATTTTATATCAAATAATTTTATAATTTATATTTATGTAATCCAGACCCAAGGAACACAAAACAGTTCTTGCCAGTCTTCACATTGTATTTTCAGATTTTGCTGTTATTTTATAAGAGATATGTTGTAGGAAGAATTTCTTTTAGTAAAATAAGGGTGAACTGATCTTTTCTTCCATTGTCAAAAAAGATTAAATGTGTGCTGTTTCCACCGTTCACAAGTTATTTTAATTATTCTAAGCAAGAGTTGATATAGTCACATTTTTATTTTTTTCCTACTTATGGACAAGGACATTTAAAATTTTTGAGTATTAAGACATAAAAATGATCATAAGTATATTTGTTCCTATGAGTTTTGAAAATTTAAATAATTTCATGTTGATGAAGAGTAAAATATAAATTTCTAGCAAAATAAAAGTCTCAGGGGAAGATTTAAAATTAACAAAGACACAGTTTTGAAAATGGTGCTTTAATTGTGCCCCTACACATACACACACACACACACACACACACACACAAGAAAAATCATTTAAAGATTTAGCCAAACATTGTTTTGGGGAGTATACACTTTGAAAAAAGAAGGAAGGAAGGAAGAAAGGAAAAGGGAAGGAAGGAAGGAAAAAGGGGGAAAAAGAAAAAAGATAGAAATAATAACATCCTTCTTATTCCAGAATTAAAAGTAGAATCTCTTCGCCTCCTAGGCAGATATGAGACTTTAAACACTGCCTTTAAAAAGATGGCAAAAATATTCTGATCATTAATGGTTTATCGAAACCCCAGTATCATGAACAAAAAGAAAAAAAAGAAAAAGGTAAGAAACGAAAGGCATTTACATCTGCCACTTTCTTCCTCCTTCTACCCCTCATTCTTTTCTCCTTCTTCCTCCTACACAGCTTCTGTGCTAGTGCTCATGTTTCAGTTTCATAATCTGTCCGTTGTGAATTGGGAACATTTCTTTGGCAGTTTCTCCTTACCTACGGGGTGCATGATATATTGGCCTCTGTGACACTGAGTCAGATCCTGCTTGGTTCCTACAATTGCTAGAAAATACCATCACTCGTGAGGCAAGCGACAGTGCAAAACCAGAAACAACAGCAGGTGCTGCATCTGTTGTAAGGGAACAGAGTTAAGAAGTGTAGATGACTCGGTGACACTTCTATTGATTTTTTTTTTCTTTTTGGTGACGATATGATGCAAAATAAATAATGCCTCAGCAGTCGGGATTTAAGGGCAACAGGATTTACACATTGCTATTATTTTTAACTTGTTTTGTGAAGTGTAATGCTACAATTACTAATAATGTTACAGTGTTAATTTATAGTTTCCTATCTGAGGGACCAAGAACCACCACCTGATTAAACGTGGACGGCAGACCTTGCAATTATTTTCCAAGTTAGTGTGTAGTTAGTCTCTCAAGTTATTCGAATAAAGTTTTTTTCTTTTATTCACTCAGATTCATACAAGAAAAGCTTGTTTTGTTCTCTACAGCTATTACTTAGCATAATTTCACCCAGGTAAATGCCTTAAAAAGAGTAACAACGTCTATTTTTTAACCGTGAGGATGACTGAAGTATTGTTATGGTGTTGACTGTCAATTTTAAAAAATAAATTTACAAGGTCACAATTGTCTGCTTTGGTCTAAAATGTCTCTAGCTGTCATGTAATTAATACGAAATTTAGTAGAAAAATCCCACTTTTTTTCTGTCAGGGATTTTTTGTTTGTTTTGTTCTAGTGCTTGGCTGCTTGCTAGCCATAGAGGAAATTTCTGAACATAGGAAAAAAATCCCCCATGGCAATCTTCCCAACCAAACCTTATCTTGCCCAAGAAGGCATTTTTTAGCTAATTAAGACATTATAGTTCTTAAAAGTAAGATATTTTCATAACTTTGAGAAAATACATAACTTTTTTCACTAATTTCTGTCATATTTTGTGAGCCTTGCCCTTGTTTCTTCCGTGGTTCTCACCATTGGCCTGACCAGATGACTAGGTGACCAACTAGAAAAGCCGCTAATGTGCACTTTACCAAGATTACTGATCTACATTGCCCATAGCATTAACAAACATTTTTCTGTTATTTTAGAGTGATGAAGACATCTGGAAAGAGAAAACAGTGTATATTCTGGGAAATACTCCGTTTTATGTATGTCTCCTAAGAGGATATTTAAAAGTTGCTTCAAAATTCCATTATGGTGAATTTGTATTCACAGTGTCAACAAATATTTATGAACAACTGCTGGATACACGGTGCTGCATCACACCACAAGGGATAAAAAGATTCAGATTTATTCACCCTTAAAACCTATTTGGTGGAGTTAGAGAACCACCCTATAAACAGAAGGCCTGGAGGAAGAATTCACAGGTATAGAGTCTTTCATCTGAATTAGGTACTATTTTGAGTGCTCTATACACATTATCTACACAATCATCTGAATAAACACATAATGGCCCCATTTTAAAGATTAAGAGACTAAGGTTCAGAAAGTATAATTCAGTTACTTCAACTCACAGAGGTTCAAATCTGTGTCACTAATGTGAATATCAGGATTCTCTTACGATCAAAGTGCCACAGAAATTTTGAGAAGAAATATATCATGTCTGGCCTGAAAAACGAAGGATGACTTCAACAGGACCTTGACAGACAAATATAATTTTACTATTTGAGATGGGGAATCATACTGGAGGCGAAGGAGAAGCATTGCTGAAATAAGAAAGATAAATTTGTATTTAGGAAGAAGTGAGTTCTTCTTAACTAGAGCCTACAAATAGACAGACAGACAGACAGATAGACAGACAGATGCTTAGAAATGCAGATTCAAGCCAAAGCAAGAAATCATTGAATGCCATAAATACATCATATCACACTACTGTGAAAAAAATTTGAAGAAAAACCAAAGCAATATATACATATTCTAACATAGGAATTACTTAATAAATCTTTTCTATAATTTTTCTCCACTAACTATAGTATGAGCACTTTTTCTACATCAACAAATTAATTACACATTTAACAGATGAATCACAATTTGTTTAACTTATAGCTTTTTATTTGGTTTGTTCCATTTTCTGTCCGTCTTTTCTTTCATTAAAAAAATACTCAAATGAATATCTTTAATCATATACTCATATATATATATTTAGTGATCTCCTTTAGATAAACATCTAAATTTGGATTGCCAGGTAAAGGAACATTGATGTATTTTTATCAAATTATGTGATAAAAAATTTCTATCAGTTTATATTTTTACTTAAAAATTTATTTTTCTGGAATATCACTTTCAATACATCATTTATATACTTTTTAAAAAATTCCCTATTTTCCTAACCTCATTTGTTGAAGATGTCTCTATTCTTATCTCCACATTTTAATATTAATATTAATGTAACACCCTCCCTTTTGTATCTTATTTTCAGTTTTATTTCATTCAAGTCCTAGATTTGATTCTTCATGAAATCCAGACAACAGCAACCTTTCCTCAACTATTCTTCTATCTATCTATCTATCCATCTATCATCTATCTATCTATCTACTCATCCATTCATTTATTCAACAAAATATGAGAGCCCCTACTATATATTTGCATTGCATATACACTTTGGATATGACATTTAAACCAATGTTTTGATCCTTTTTATTGAAAAGATCATGTCGTAATTATTCAAAGGCATTTTGTAAAGAACCAAATTTCCACTATTCTTGATAGCCTTTTATTTTTTTTTACCTCTCAGACTTTACCTATTTGCATATTTTACAATATTGAATTAATGTTACAAAAACCTTCATGAGTTCTGGACATTTTTATGTAATATTTTAATTTTACATTTAATTAATAGCTCGTATTGTAATTTACTTTTTACTGAATGTTAAATCTTTATGTTTCAGTTTTAAACTCTTGATACTGAGTAGAACGAAATAACTGTGGATGAAATGTGAGTAGATAGAAGGAAATGAATAGTGGTGGTGTCTCCCTCTTTTTTCTCTCACGTTCAGTCTGAAACATATCTGGATGTGTGGTTAGGATTCATACTATAAATGACCTAGTTATCCTACAGAAAACATGAGTCAAAATTTAAAGCACAAAAATTGTACATTTTCATCAAGAAATGATCTAGGATTAAGTAAGAAATAACGTGCATATTTTTCTTGCGTATTTTGCCTGTATTGTTTCCTAAGAAAGAATTAGTTGTCGTTAATACAAGATATAAGATTTATTAATATATTTCAATCTAGATACAATGTGGATCTCTGATCAACTGTCCTAACTCAAATAAATTGGTGGATTTTCCAACAAATAAAGGTAATCATGCACTAGAAAAGAAAAAAAAAGCTAATATAGGTATTGTCATTTGTGTTACATATTGTTATATTTTATTCATATATTTTTACTGGCATTTTACACTGAGATCATGTAATATTTCACCATATAAATGTACTTAATTTTTATGTAGGAAAAATAGAAAGTATTTGGTTTAAAAAAAAAAAAGAAAAGTAGTATTTGCATTCCAAATAGCTGACACTAGATTTTGCATTTCTAAGAACGATGAGGAAGTGTTGCCCTCTGATCTACAATCCTACCAGAAAAAGAAGGGAACAGGAATTAAAAGGCTTTGAACGTAGGCCAGAATCTTAGAGAAGATATCACAGTCTCTAAGGTAATAGCAATGCAAAGACATGTAGTTGGTAAAAAATTATTCCAGAAGGCTTCTGTTTAATGACTTTCTGGGACCACATATCTTCACACAATGTCAAACAGTCAAAGAGGTGTTTTTACAGCTTTGAGGGAGAAATCAACTAAAACTCTCCCTGATTTCCCACACAAATACTTGTCCAGTTTAGAGTCATGATCTTCCTGGCTTTCTCAACTATTAGGCCTAACTCTAATCTGAAAAAGTCTTTTGCAAGTGGTGCTGCTTCCACCCCAAAGACTCTTTGAAAGCTGCATTGCTCCTTTAGAGTTGTCCCATGGTTTAAATTCAGTCTAGAAGTGAAACAGTCCCTACAGTATGTCAATAAACAAAGAACATTTATATGGCAGCCTTGTACTCACATGACAACCTGTGGAGGCCCATCCTAGGGTCTCTAAGAACATCATCTGGAGGCGGAGGTGCTGTCCACGGTTGACAGTATATGCACGGCCAATTCCCTACTTGTGAGGTTGTGGGTAATTACTGACAAGTGCCCAATTGCCATCTTGAAATGGGGGACATTTGGAGCAGTACATGCTCCTATAGTAAATGATTAATGTGCATTTTTCTGATTCTGACAGATTCCAAAAGAAGACCAGATTGTTACCCATAAAACTAAGCAGCATCAACGTGGAATTACTGGAAGAATCCGAAAGTCTTTGCAGAAATGCTGCGCTTACTCCAATGTTTCTCAAAAACCAGCTATTTTAAAGGGACCAGGGTCAATATAAATGAAATAAATGGAGGCTAAGATAAAATATGTCAGAAAATTTGCTGAAAGGTTATTTTAAGGTGGCCTGTTAAAAACAATAATGGGCCATTAGGCTGTCTTGTTAAAGGCATTAAAGTCATAGGCACAATGTATGAGTCACATGGGCAAGATTTTCCACTTTATATATAAAAACTTAAATGTTAAATTCTGGTAAAAGTAAAATGTTAGTGTTTCTGTGTATATTATTATAAATATTTAACTTAAATTATAGGCAGAGGAGTAAGAAAAATATTTAATGCTAGAAATGTGCTATGAAAATGCTACACATCATAATTAATTTTGCAATACAGATTTTAATGTATTTTTCTTTACAATTAAGTATGAATTAAAAATTTGGCTGATCGTTTTACAAGCAGGCATACTGACATTTTTGTCAAAGGCATCAGTAATTAATCTATTTTTAAAACAAAATTTTTAGCACCTCCAAGGACTGAGATGAGGTACTAGGTAATTTATGATATAAGTGATGTATAAAAAATGGCCACCTCACTGTGTAATGTGGAATTAGAGACAGGTGCTTTATGTGTGGGGTATACACCCTATGAGCAAGACTTCATTTGTTTTGTTCACTGCTGAATCTCCAGGACCCAAAACAAAATCTAGCACATGGAAGAGACTTAAGAAATATTTGTTAAAAGAAAGAATTATTACTTAATTTTCTTATTTTGAAAATTAATTGAATAATAAATTATTACAACTCTTTTCTGACTATTATCCATGATTTTGGAGACTATTGCCTAAATTACTAATTCAGTAGTTTTATTTAACTGCAATAATTAACATTGAGGAAATCTTGCTCCTATTAATTCTTTATGGGCTATTAATGATAAAGAAAAAAAATACTTTTGAGACACGGAACTCTTTGTGGTGAATTCGCTTAGCTAGGAAAACTAATATTTGCCTTTTTGAATTTATTTATTTAATTTACTTATTTTTAGTTTCAGACTATCAGCAGCATAGCATCAACAATTAAAAAAAACTAGGTATAGATATAGATAACTCTCATTTAGGTACAATATTTCATGACCCCCACCTAAAGCTACCTGCTTCTTTGTTATGAAAACTCAGGATCTTTAAATGGTTTTGGCTATTTTAATTAAATATCTTATATCAGAGATACCATATGGGAATTTTTTTTTTTTGCTTATAATATTTATACTGCCACAAATCGCCTATTTAATTACTTTCTAAATGTCTTGAATTGTCATATTTTTAATCATTAAAATTAATTGAAAAAAATCTTTATTTTCCATTCATCAGTGCTCAGGAGTTTAGAGAGGAGCTGACTCATGACCCATGTGCTGGGACACTGCCGAGTCTCAGCGGGCAAGCTGTACTGTTTGGAGTTCCATAACATGTCTTGAATCCGGGGCACGGAAGGGGGGCACTTGGAGAGAAAAAGGAAAGAAACACAGTGTGGCAGAAGACTCCAGATGCTGGAGTTTACAGATGCTTTGATTACAGGAAACTCATATAAATGATAACAATACATGGGAGTAGATGTAGAAGGGGGATCCCAAGATATGCATCTGTACTTAGAAAATCACGGGTGAGACTACTAAAAACAACTGTTGGGAGTTTTATGATTTTATCCCATTGACTGAATCACTGAACAGGACATTTTCACTTCCAGTTTTCATGTTTTGGCTGATCTAGGAAAGCTCATGGTTTTGCTTTGTGACACATGCTTTTAGGAAAACCTGTTATTTCTGCTGCTCTGCACTGCCCTGTCTCCACTGAACTGCTGGATCTTCGGCCGAATTTAGAGATTCAGAGTCAGCCAGCAAATGCAGGGAAATAATATGATGTTATATAGCTGGATTGCTAGTGATGACAGTCCATTCTGGTGTTGGTGGCTGGAAGAGAGAGGGACTGCCACCCAGTGTTTTCACAGTGCCTATTTCAGGCAGCGTCTAAATTGACAAGGAAAACTGGGGGGGAGATGGAGGTTAAGAAACAAGAAAAAAGAGAAATTATCTTTTCTTGAGGGAGAAAAGATAATTCTAAAGTCCCTGAGAAATTTAGGAATAGTAATTCCCTATTCCAAACATACACAAGTCACAGGCAACCTTATTCTTTGGTTTCTAGGCACATTTTTGAGTTTAGCACAATAGGGAGAAGAAAATTGGAGGTTAGCGAATCCAGTGGGGCAAGAGGTGAAGAGGACTAAATTTCAGGCAAGACAACAAGGAAAGTACAAAGAATACAGTTTCGCTTTCATGTGCTTTGATCGTCTTTCCTGTTTTACCCTTAATGAATACATTCTCAAAACTAAAAATAAAACACTGCATTCTATTAAATTGTGCTCTTCCTCCAAGGGAATTCTAAATGGTTAAGTGTGTGTTTCTCCTCTATGAATATGACTACATATTTTCATATATATAGTTCATACACATACATGCATATTTATATTTTTCTTTTGCTGGAAGTCAGGCAGTGGACAAGAGAAAGAGGGAAAAGGAGCCCATCCTAGAAACCTAAAAAGCAAATGTTAGTTTCTTTAAACCACTTTAAAAATTCTAGTGAATGGCACTGACCAAACACAGTGAGAATTATCAGATTTTCAGTGGTGACATAAAATTGCACACATGCCATGAGAAGCAGGGAGGGTAAGGCAGGGAGATGTTCCCAATTTTTCACCTGGTGCTGTAAACAAAGCCTCTTCCCCAGGTCCACGAAGTAGCCCCTGGAAGGTTATAGATTGAGAAAGACAATTATTGAGGTTTTTCTTTCTAGATAATGTGCCCACAAAGATTCATATTATTCTAACTGGACAATAATAAAATAAGAAATGTTATCCAGATACTTTGATTTGATCTTACTACTCTGTTTGTCCCTTACCCAGAGGCCACTCATATATGCCGTAATAGTACATGAATACACATCACTCAGAGCTGTTTTAACATTCCGTGATGCTAGTTACAGCTTTCTCACTTTGAGAAACTTTGATATGGTGGAAAGATGCTAATACAAATACGGTCAGCAACAGTGCTTGTTAAAAATAAGTTCTCTCCACCTAAATGATTAAAATAATCATATTAATAAATACATGATACTTGTACGTACAAGTCACCTTTTCTCCCCCACTGATGGCTTTGATTACTTTGACAGACTAAGATACGCTAATGATACAAATTAGGAGCAAAAAGAATTAAAAGGGTGTTTAACTCTGATGCCAGGCTGTCAATTTCTTATAGTGCTACCAACTTTCAGGTAGATGATTAAAATTGTTTCGTTTAGGAATTTTGAATATTTTAAAAATTGAATGGGTTTCTGAGGGAGGAAAAAAGAAAGAAAAATCTGTGCTTAGCTAATTAGACATCCTATTTGATTTAACAATAGAACAGGATTATTCTTTGAGTGTCGAGATCTTTCTGTGTTACTACAGGAGCCCACATTTTGTTATTACGTCTTTGCTCAGTGTGTTTATCTAATTTTTTATATTTCATATTAATCATACATTTTAATTACAAGTCTATAAAGAGCAGTGGTCTTAATATGTTTCTAAAGCAACTATTTTTAAAACATGATGGTAGATACTATGGGTAAGTCTCAAATACATAAAATATGATTCCTGTCTCTAAAGGATAAAGAATCTAGCATAAAAAAAAAATGGAGCATGCACACAAGTGACCATGTATATTTTAGAATCTTGTGAATGACAAAATAGCATACACAAAGTACTCTATGTGAAGGAGTGTGAGCTTGGGTTTTTTAGTCAGATAGCAGAGTTTCAAGGTCTAATTTGGTCACTATGTAACTATATCCACCTTGAGAAAGTTGCTTTATTTAAAACAAAGCCATAAATTTATTTGAGTGTCCATTGTATTTTCTGTAGGATGGGGAAAATAAGATTTATTTCTCAGACATGAGTGAATACTATTTGAGCTCCTAAATGTGAACTTTTAGGACACAGACTAGTGCATACTAAGTGCTTTCATGATATCCAATGTTAACCCTAAAGATCAAATATTAATATGTCTCTGTGATTATAACAATTTCCTTCTCTATCTCTTCCACCAGACTATAAACTGTTTATATTTTTTTCTGTATTCCATTGACTACTAGACTATATCTTACTCATTGTTATATCCCCACTAACTCAATGAGTTCAAAAAATGTTTATTACATGAATGAATAAATAAAGGGATGGATGAATGTTTGATAATCAGTTGGTTAAATAATTTTTAATTGTTTAGAGGCTCTAGCAAGATCTGCATCCTCATCTCTACGGGATGGTCATCTTTGTCCAAAAATATAATATTAAAAAGCATGCAATAGGAGCATAGGGGAAAGCAGATCCCTATACAGACAGTCAAATACAAGAACCAGTTCTGGTCAGTGGGGCACATACCACTCTTATATTCTAATTTATTATAATAAATATTTAAAAAATAAAACTTTGAATAAAGCAGTGCATATTTATAGTCTTCAATTTCTAAAAACAGATTTTGCCTGAGTGATTGCTCTTCAGCTGGCATAGCTGATGGAGAGTGAGGGTGGAATAATAAAAAGAGACCCACACGGTAGGTCAGAGCCTTGGCACTCAGTCCCTTTTGTTAGTTCTATGACACTGGACAAGTTAGTTTCTGTGCTTTCTTGTCAATTAAGCATAATTTTTAATATTCACTATGTTTACTCTGAAAAATGTATTGAATACTCTGAAAGTACGAAGAAACCAAGAGAAAGTAACTGCTTTCATATATCTCCCAATCTGAGACTAGAATATGCCCATGCAGCATCAGTATTTGTTAGAAAACAATCTAAAGTACCAGATTTGAAATGTAAAGACCTACCTGAGTTGAAATTTGGGGTGTGTCACTTACTAGATGAGTGACTTTAAATAAATGACTCAATGCTCTGAAATTTAAATTTTTCTCCATGTGAAATAAAATTTCTTGTCCTAACTATGTCATAAGGTGGGTATTTAAAAAGTATTCTTAAGTATTCAGTATGTATAGAGACATTAATTAATTAACTATATTGTAAGTTGTTAAGGTGGGAAGATGCTGTCACCATGAGAATATGTAATGATTAAAAAATTTTAGGAAAACATTTTAGAAAAATACGTCTAATACACATTAAACAATGAATACTGTCAGGTTCTATGCGATAAACAGCCGCAAATACAAGATACAAGCATGAACATTTCAGTGGATGAAGAGTGGTTAAAATTAGATTTCTAAGGCAGAGGTGAACTTAAGATCAGTCTTACAAAGAGGGAATAAAATTTCACTAAGTCTTCAGAATCAAAATGTATTTTAGAGAATTCTAAATTCTACCTTTCCAGAAACTGAAAAATTAAGTAATTTGGTTTTGCTCCCTGAGTCTACTAAATCAGATTTAAGAATATTCTTTTTGGATACCAAAGACATCCTGTAAATTCTGTGTGTTGCTACTGGCAAAATGAACTCTGATGAGGACAACTCTTAGGAAGTGTTTAGGACAAATAGGAATGAATATTCTTCTTGGCCATACTTATCCAAATAATACATATTATTGATGTTATTAAAGATCATTTTACACTTAAAAATAGATCACAAAAAGAGCATCCTCACGATATATGTAATTGGGCCATTTTCACCTGATGGTGAGGATGCTGATAAGGAAAATGATGAGGAGGTTAATAACAATAAGAATAATAATATTTAAAATTCAGCGAGTGCTGTGCTCAGCAAACAGCATGATAACTGACATATGTGTTTACTGTATTTAATCATCATGGTAACCCACAATAAGACAATGAGGCATATATTATAAATTATACTAATGTTATAAATGAGGAAACAAAGGCACAGAAAATAATATTTAAGTTAGATAGGTAATAAAAAATGGTGCCAGATTCTAAATTCAGAATTTTCTCCCAAGGAATGTAGTGAAAATTGTATTTATTTTATTTTTCCTTTGGTAAATTCTCTCTCTCCCCTCTTATAAAGCAGCTAACCCCAGGATTGGCCTAAGCCAAAGGGTAAAGTCTGTTTCTAGGCAAAGGGATATAATCCTTTATTCAATAATGTTTAAATGTTAATTAAGCATTTACTATAAATCAGAATCTATTTTAGTCATTGAGGATATGGTAGTGAATGAAGCAGGAAAAAATCTCTGCTTTTTCTGCCCTCAGTGAGTTCACAATAATCAGAGACTAACCTGTAAACCAAAACATGTGAGTATAATGATAATGTAGTGGTTATGATCATGAACTTTGAAATTATGAAATGCAAATTCAAATCACCCTCCATTACTTTCTACCAATGATCTTGAAAAAGTTACTTAATCTCTCCTTTGCTAACTAGGTGTAATAATATCTAATTCTAACAAGGTTGTTTTGTGATGTGAAATAATATTTATAAAGAGCTGAGCATGGGTCTTAGAAGTGCTTGATAAGGTAGCTATTTTTAAGTGCGTCACAGATATATGTACAAAGATATTAAAGTAGTATTTACACATACACTTACCTCCAATTCCCCTTCCCAGTTCACCACACTCTTCTTTCCTGTATTTCAAATATCTCTTATAAATATAATTTGCTGCCAGAAGGCTTCTAAGAGTAACTCAAAAATTTCCATAAAAATTTCTTCACCAAGCTAATCAATGTACTGATCCTTAACTTATGGGCCTTAAATTTTCCTTTAACTAACTTGTTTGTGTTTGATATTTGATTATTGTCAACCCTCCCCTTTATATTGGTTCAAAAAAGATCATCTGTCTCAATTAAGACAACTGAATTTTCTGATAGGTGAATGTAAAACCTAAATCTATATTGTCATTTTACCACTATGAGAGAAGTCAGTCTGAAGACGTGGCTGACCCTGCACAAGGCATGCAGAGTGATGACTCCAGGAGCAGTTAAAGCAAGTCAATCCTGACTTCCACCCTATCCCTGGATCTTCCCGTTACAAAGCCAAAAACAACCTGTTAAACAAACAAGAAAAAACAAACAAAACCCACTTCTTTGTCATGTATCATTTAAACCAGTTTGAGGTGTTTTTCTTCTAACTGAAACATAGAGTCCTTGTAGATATGAAAACTAGCTCAATTGTTATGGGGTAGAAAAATCAAGGGGTGAATATAAATTCATGCATTTTATTCAGTCAGGTGACACAAATTAAAAGATCAAGTTGAAGCCAGTATATATGCTCCAACCTGCATCCTGAGCCAACCTCAGACTTATGACATAAACACTGTACTTACCTGTAATAGCTCATGAAATGAGAAAGCTGAATCTTTGATGATAGGACTCCTGTAGTCCTTAAACACTGCTTACCAAAATTTAGACAATCAAATACTGCAATATAACGTCTCTATCTTGAAGTTCTTTGCCCTTTACAAGTAAAAATTGCAACGGGGAAATAGCAAAATAGTCATTACTAAAGAAATTATTTTATGTTTGAAATAATTTCAGAAAGTTCTTAAGCAAGCCTGACTTATTTGTAACTTTTTTATTGTTGGCATTTGATTATTTGTTGCCACTTACATCAACAGGAATATATTAATAATATTATGGACATTATCTTCCTTATCTCATAAGAACCTGTTGTGTTTGTGTGCATCTTTGTTTTTGCTGCAGTTTCCTTCATACACAAAAGTGGAATTTTGGTGCAGCCCGACTCACATAATCGTAAAGGTTCTTGTATGAATTTTTTCAGTTAAACATGTCAGGCAAGAAATAAACAACAAATAATAAAATGGATGCAAACACTCATCAATCAAGATCTGCCTGCCACTTCAGTGCTACTAGAAGGGTCCTCAGAGTGACAGCACAAATACATGTTGGCAGGCCAATCAAAGCTTTAAAAATAAAACAAAATGTTTCATACTGACCCCTCAACTCTCTAAGGCTGTGACAACCCAGTTTCAATTTCATTTTTTACATTAGTTTTGATTTTCTTTATTAAATTATTTTCATTCTAACCCTTTGGCTGTCACATACACGCCAATACTGTTGATGGCTCTAAAAAGTAGTATATATGTAATCTCTGGAGAATGGTGTTCTTCAGACATATTTGTGACTTATTTTAAAGCTCAATGATAATATCAGCATTTTTCATTCTTTCAGACAGTAAGTTATGTAATCACAATGTAAAATAGTACTTTAAAACCAAAGAAAGAGACCAGGAAAGAAGCAATTCTTTTTCTCATTTCATCACTATTCTTATGCCTATAAGCTGTAGTTCTTTTTATAATAAAAGTTGTGTAAATATAAAGAGATATAACCCAACAGAAATGCTGAGATTAACAACTACACTGTTCTTAATTTGCCTTAGTCTGGATTTGAGAAGTCCAAATGTTCATGCCAAATTTATTTACAGTGGGGTTACTTTCCTTTATTGGTTCAGTCATAGATTGTCATCTTAATACAAAGGTCCCAGAATGATTTGCAAAGTTTTAGATCTGCTGTTAGTCTAGTTTGGGACATATGAAGCATGGCAGTGAAAGGAAGGGATCTTGTTAATGCATAAGGATGAATAGAAATTTCCATTTTGATTTTCATTTCAAGCTGGGAAAGCAGATGTATTCTAGGAGACAGCGCCACTGAACAAAATTCCTCTTTGCACCCAGCATTTCTCTCTTGAGGCAATATCCTTTTCCTTTTTTCCTAAATAATTCACAAATTGCTTCTGCAAAGAGGCCAAAGAGGGTCAGAACAAAATTCAATTACCTCCTATCACCATATTCTCCTCTTACAAGGGAATGCTGTGGGTATGAGGTTTGCTATCTTAATCATATATGAAGGTTAAATGCCAAGCAGATGATTATAAAATTTAGCAGTCAGGAGGATAACATCCAATATCCTGTATGTTTTATTTTATTTAAAAAGGTATGCTTAGTCTTACCTTTTATTTATCTATCTTAATAATTCTTCATTAAATCCTTCCGAAACTGCTCTTCTCCAGAGTTTTCCTAATTATCTATACCTACACAGAGACTACAAACTATGCCCTCTGTCACATTGGGTCTCATCAATATGTCACATCATGTCCTGTCACTTTATAGAGCACAGTGTAACAGATGAGATTCCAGAGAGAGGCACTACATTATCTCTTGGCATAATATAACATGAAAAGAAATAGATTCCTCATCTGAATTTTTCTATTTGCACTTACATACACCATATGGATTTTTCCATAAGATTTTCAAAGTTCATTAGAGTTAAATAATTCTAAATATACACTCTTCTAAAAATTGATTTTTTTTTTCCTTTTTTAACCAAGAGTAGTGGTTCTAATCATGGTTTATACTCAGTGATGAGAAATAAAAGACCAGTACTAAATTTTTGAAATATTCTGTTTACTACTATTTGTTTATATCTTGCAACGTTTACATTATTTCAGAAAGTTAGGTATGGTAAAATGCATTATTCTTGATTTAAGATGAAAATAAAGAGGCACTGCAAGATTAAATGATCTCTCTTAAGTCATATGCTGTCCAAGCAAGGACCAGAAGAGGCTTTTCTACTTTTCTAATTGGCCAGGTATACATGACCAAGACAAGATTAACGTGTATGAATGTTGAAAATTTTAGAACACAACTATGCTACACATTAATCTGTGTCATTTAAAAATGTTTCATATTCTATAAACACATGTGTGGTAGGCATAACTTTGGCTCCCATGGCCTTTGAACCCTGTTTTATACCTATGAGCATGTTTTGTTACATGGGAAAAGGGACTTTGCAGATGTCATTAAAATAATAGGTCTGTTGACCTCAAAATGGTAAGATTATTCTGGATTATTCAGAGTGCGCCCAGTGTAATTATGTGAGTTTCAAAAGCTGAATCTCAGCACACCGAAGGACTCTTATGTCATAAACCAAAGATTAACAAGAACATTAAGTGACCTAAAAAAGCCAGTTCAAAAATTATATAGGCCTAGAATAAGAAAATGGGGGAGGGGGTTGACAAAAATTGAAGAAGATGAAGATCCCTTCCTTTCCCTCATCTTTGCACCCTGCCCCTTATTTCCAAATTCTTTGGGAATGACACAGAATTTCTTCACTTCAGCATGAGGTGGGAGCATTAGATAAAACATAAGGGCATGGCCTTTCCAGGCAAATAGTCTGAAGCAGCCTCACAGATTCTCTCTCGCCAGCCTTTAAGAGTTGGCCTAGGACTGAACTATGTGTCACATAGAAATATGGTACCAGAAGCAGTAGAATATTTTTTATCTTGCACCTATAAGCAGGCCTAAGATGGTACTGATAGCCAGAGAAGGGGTGTGGGGATATGGGTAGTCATAGTGGGCACAGGGTGGTCCATCCTTGTGTGATAACAAACATGATGAAAAATAGGTACTTGGACATCTCAACAAACCAGCTCACTTGTGAAAGTCCCCTTGAAGCTGAAGTTGTTCGGAAAGCAGATCAGACTCCAACGATTCTGAATTTCTCAAAATCAGAGACCATGCTAGTCCTATTTTCACCTGCTAGAAATGGAGAAATAATTATATAGAGCATCTGCTGCCATACTTAAGACATTGCTCATTCATGACCATACTTCTTGTGCTAAGCTGTAGTGAGGCTATACTGTCCATCTCAGCACAGTGCTCCAGGAAAAAACTGCCAATTATTACAAATTTCCATATATCAAAAGAACATGAAATTTCTCAGACTTACCTTGGTGTGAATACTGGTTTTACCATTTACTGTGTGTCCTTAAGTAAGCTAGATCTTTCTTGGCCTCAGTTTACATATATATATAAACTGGCCCATATATATAAATATGGATTATAACTATTCCACTGAATTCTTACAGTGATAAAATGAATCAGTTTATGCTTCAAGAACAAGGGTCAGCATACTACAGCCTATGGGCCAGATCTGGCTTGCCATCTGTTTTTGTACAATTAGAGAGCTTAGGAATGGTTTTCACATTTTAAAATGGTTGAAAAGATCAAAATAAGAATATTTTGTGGCATGTGAGAATTATATGATATATAAATTTCAATGTCCATAAGGTTTTACTGGAACACAGCCACACTCTTTTGTTTAGGTATTGACTACAGCTGCTTTTCTGCTATAATGGCAGGGTTATACAGTTGCAGCAGACACCATATGGCCCACAAAGCCCAAGTATTTACTACCTGGATCCCTACAGAAAAATTTTGCTAATTTCTGTTTTAGAATGACACAAGGCATTTAGAAAATGCTCCAAAAAATGTTAGTTCCCTTATTTTTTTCCTTTCTCATTTGAGAATCCATCTGAGAGAAAGAAAGACTCAAAGAGCAAGAATAATAAATATTTAGGATCTTGCTATAGATCCACAGACATATATGGAAAACTAAATCTCTGCTGTTATTCTGTCCTGTTTTTCTTAGACTGTGACCAGTTCATCTAGGACCTAAATATTCATTCTCAAGTTTAATATATTTTCCAATGACTTTTGCCCCCAGATGCTAAAGGTAAATCCTAACTACTGAAAAAGTGCCTATAAGAATTTCTAGAAAGCATATTACCCACTCACAAACAAACATTAGTTTCCTAATCAGCTACTACATGGCATGCTCTATTTCTTACCTTTTAACTGTAGCTCAATCTGGATGCCGTCATGACCACTTAGCAGTACTGTCTCTGCTGAGTCTCACCATTCCTCACACTGGACTCTGCTTTTGACCAGTGTCACTTGTGCTGGTTACAGCCATAGTTTCTTGCTCTTTCTCTGACATGTGGCATTGTTGCCTAGACTGATGCATATCTACTCATGCCATGAACTGCAGCTTTCCTCAGGTATCTCTGAGTCCACCAGTCACTACCACTACCTGCTACATTAGAAGCACTTTGATCCTTCATCAATACTGTGCTGCTGAGTTGAGAAGAATGCCAAACCTCAATTTCATGTTACATTCAACTAAAGGGAGCTACTAGGATTCCAATAACTTAATTTAGTAGGGATGACAGCAACTTACTTGAAAATCATTTCTTATTTATAAATTATGCCCTGCTCTCTCTACTCCAAGATTCAGACATTAATGTGTCTACTGATGGTAAGGGGTTAGGTTGTATTGAGAAACAAACTCATGTTTCAGAACAACGCTAGACTGATTTATCACTCCTTCCCAATACAAAGGCTTTGTTTTAAGGCCAACCTTCTTATATCTGAATCTCTTTACCCTGAGCATGATATTCATTTCTCGGGAGGCTTCAATGTTCCTTATGCAAATTGACTTCTGGTGGGTCACCTCCATAATTTTCCTGGTTCTCTATGAACTATAGTGGTCACCTAGTTAATAGTTGATTCTCGATGCCCACTATGCAGGATTATTTTTCAAGTAGTAAAACCAATGTTTCAATAAGAAAAAACACCACTATGTGTGCCAACCATGGAAACAATTTTATAACCTTCTCCTTCTTTCTGTCATACACAAAGTTCAAGATGATAAAGCGTATGCTTGTTAATATCTAAAATTATGTTTTACTTTTCTATGCTTACTAATATGTTAATATTACCAAAAATCATGCTTCTCAGGTTTAAAGTCCTTTTCCATACTTACGATGTAGAGATTTTGAAGTTATTCTGGCTTTCTACACTACTGAATTTAGTGAGAAAATACCCTGTGGAAGACCCTGTGAATTGCCTTCCCAATATCTATTCTCTTTTATCCTTTACCAAGAAAACCACATTTTATTTCAGGACTGCAATGTGCCTAGCTAAATATTAATAATTAACATTCCAGTTTCCTTTGCAGACAAATGTGACCACAACGTTGTTTTGGTCAATGAGTTGTGAGCAGAAGTCCACTGGGGGCTAGAAAAATATTTTCTTTCCTGATGAAAAGGAATAGACAAAGCTGGTACCATGGTCCTTCTCCACTGTCCCTTGTCTTTATTCCCATTATACAAACATGATGTCTAGAGTTATAGTAGCAATTTTGTGACTGTGAGGTGAACAAGCATAAAAATGAAACACATAAAAGACAGTGAGTAAAAATAATGGAAAGAATCTGTATCTCTCCAGGCACTGTTCTGCTGAAACAACATCTGTAACCACTTCCAGAATTCTTGTTATGTGAGAAAAAATTCTGCTTCTATTTGTTTTAAGTTATTCCCATATTTTCAGGTTGAAAAGTTTCTAACTGATATACTAGGTTGAATCACATAGAATTGCTGCTTTTAACTCTTTTTTAACTTGTAAAAATAACAATTTCATATGGTCAATCTAATAAAGCTTAAGTTTCATCTATTTTAAATATAGGCCACAGAGCAAGACGTTCATCTGGCATCTTGCATACTTTTTTAGCCTTATTTTATCATACAGCTGTATATAAATATAGGTTTCAGTACATGGTAAATATTTATTTTCAATTCATATTCAACTGGTGTCCATTTGTAGTTATGTTCATTGTGCTAAGAATGTCATACATTGGGTAAAACATCCTCCTGAAAAATATAAATAGAGAGAGATAGAGAGAAAGTGAGACAGAGTCAATATAAACACTGAAATGAGAGATTAAAATATAATGCCCAAGGCTAAGATGTAAATAAAATTCCACACATTACTTATTGTATATTTTCTGTGTATTTCCCTGTGAAAATATATTCTAAGGAAATTGTACAAGACAAAGACAAATACTATACAACAAAAACCATCATTACAACATTAATTTTAATGGTGGAATATTAGAGCAATGTAATACCTGCAAACAGAACAATGGGTAAGCAAATTCTGGGGCTTCCACTACAATGTGCATTATATAGTTGTTAAAAACATATTGATAAAAAGCTTAAATTGGCAATTAAATTTATGCTGTATAATACATTCATTGCTGTTCCTTTTAAACACTATTCCTTTCTTATGGCATGAATATTCACCTTCTTCTGGAAATGATCTGTCATAATTCTTTCCTGGCTTACTTTTTAAAATGTGGGACCAGAGAGATCATAAATAGCCTTATTTGCTGGTGGAAGCTTTAAGATGGGCTGTTTGGGGTCTTTGGTGTGTTTTATGCTACCTGGAGAAACACAATGGACAGAGCTAGAGTGAAGCTGCTCCACAAGAAGCAGTAAAAAAAAGACAGATAGATTCCAGGGATGGTTCATGTGCCCAGTAGTTCTTGAATGTAAGCAAGAGCACTCATCTTTTCAGAGATTTGAAGGTTAAAATGTCCTTCAATTGTTTGATATAACCTACTATCTTTTCAACAGTTGCTTTTTTTCCTCTAAACCAGTTTGATTTGCTCACCTGTCACTTGAACACAAATGTATCTTGACTTGATCTCATTAGAATGTTAGGTGAAAAAAAAAAAGACAATTGGGCATAAAGCTGTATTTACATGTATAAATACAGGAACTATATGAAATATGCAAACTAAAATTTTTTTTTAAATTCTACAAAAATTTATAATTTATTCATGTAAAAAATATTGT
Source organism: Daubentonia madagascariensis (assembly GCA_023783475.1). Lineage (NCBI taxonomy): Eukaryota > Metazoa > Chordata > Mammalia > Primates > Daubentoniidae > Daubentonia > Daubentonia madagascariensis. The sequence continues at coordinate 39,935,222 of JAKFHU010002080.1, read as the reverse complement.
TGAACACATACTCTCAACCACATATATATTTTAGACACTGAGGTTACAAGTAATTTTTGTCTTTCCATATTGGGATTACAGTTAATTTTGTACTTTGTGTTTTTCTTTTCAAAATGTAAAATTAACTGGTATTTTTTTAAGGAAATATATGAAGTGTATAGTAGGGAAAATTATTTTTTTAAAGTGTATAGTAGTGATAAACTATTGTTCCACTGTAAGTAAATAGGTATAAGGATTTTAGTTTTAACTGATTAATCAATATATGAATAAAGAAATTATGTTGTTAAAATTAGCAAAAATGGAGATAGTAAAATGTTAATCTTATTTGTCAGAGTTTCCTAACTCACGTGCTGAGGAACACAGTGTGCTTACAAATAGGTTATGAGGGTTTGGAGTCATGATCTTCCAAGTTTTCCTCATAGTTGAGTGGAGACAGTGGACAGACACCTAGATTGGTTGCCACAAACTGAAAGAAGCCTTATACAATCTACCCCAGTAAGCTGTATATTTATTATGTTGTAAGTGGACCCTAATAGAGCTTTTGAAACACTGTTTTATGTGATCATCTAGGTTCATCCTCCAATTGTGATGTCTATGAATTTTGAGTATTACATTCAGTTCCACTGAGATGACAAATGGACAAAATATAAAACTATCCTTCCCAAATGGCTAGCAATTTTTTAAAGAAAATAATTAAGCAAAATAATTGTGCATTGATGTCCGAGTTCCTTAAAATGGAAGGGATATCTGGTAGATCCAAAAATTTAACAGAAAGTTTAAAAATAAGAGAAGATAACTTGAAAACTTTGCATAGTTTCAGTGTAGAGTTTCGGTGTCTCAAAACATAGGAACTGTGTTTGATTTTCATATGTGGACTAACTTCTGGGTGTTCATGGGCTCCTGAATAAAGTCAGTACTCAAAAAAAAAAAAAAAAAAAAAGCTTGCCCACAAAAACAAAGAAAAGAAAAAACTTGCAGGAAAGTGAGAAAATATACCCAACATTTGGTTCAAATAAAAGATAAGACATATTATTTTGTTTTTGCTTTGGCCTTGGGTAAAAAAAAAAAGTCTTTCTGAGAAATAAAAATTTAAGACCTTTATCTTGACTACATTTGGGTTTCAGAATTATCCATGAGGGCTGGATAACTCCAATAAAAATTAATATTAAAAAATTGTATCCTCTGGTAATAAATCTGGGATATCTGGCAAAAGCATAGAAAAGGCACTGAGAAGGTAATTCCCACAGCCAATGCTACAGGGATACTAACACACACATACACAAAGAAATAAAGTTAAGATAAATTGTAATGACAAAAAAAGTTACAAAATATAAAAGGAAACAATCTGTTTGGCCTCTGAATCAACAAACCCAACAAATATGATGGACTATGATGGATTAAGCCCTAAGAACTCAATATAATACCAAAAAAAAGAACATAAAATAAATAAATATCTTCAAAATGGTTAATACGGTAGTTTTAATAAAATCTCTATAAAAAGAGAATTAGGAGTTATAAGTCCATTTGAAAGAGAACTAAATTTGTATGTTTCTCAATATGCAAAATTTTAACCAAATTTAAAAACACATCATATATATTGCCTTTGCACCCACCCGAGTCAGAGCTACAAGTGTTCCCATCCCCCAGACATGTATGTAACCAAAGTGTTTATATTCCTGTAATATTCTGAAATAACACACACACACAAACACACACACATACACACAGCAGATGGAATAAACACCTGTTAAGGCACAATTGAAAATGAAACTGGTAAACTTAAAAGAAATGTAGAAAATTTACCAAAGTGGGACACAGAGTGCTAAAGACATGAAAAATATCAGAGAGGTTGATATACAAAAGTCAATCACTTCACAATGAGCAGGAGGAGTTTGAAAACAAAAGCACAATACCATTTAGCATCCCTCAAAATAAAAAAAAAAACACTTGTGCATAAATTAATAAAATATGTTCAAGATATGAGGAAAATGGCAAAACTCTAATGAAAGAGATCAAAGAAGACCTGAATAAATGGAGAGATATTCAATGTTCATGTATAGGAAGACTCCATATCGGCAAGATGTCAATTCTTTCCAACTTGAATTACAGATGTAATACAATCTCAATCAAAATCCAAGCAAGTTACTTTGTGGACAAACTGGTACTAAAGTTTACGTGGTGAGGCAAAAGACCTAGAATTGCCCATTTCATATTGAAGGAGAAGAGCAATATTAAAGATCTGACACTGCCCAACTTCAATGTCTACTATAAAGCTATAGTAATCAAGACAGTGCAGTATTGGTGAAAGAATGGACAAATAGATGAATGGAACAGAATGCAGATCCCAGTAACAGACCCACATAATTATACTCAACTGGTCTTTGACAAAGGACCAAAAGCAAGACCACGGAGTAGATACAGTCTTTTCAACAAATGGTGTTGGAACAATCCACATTCAAAAACAACAATCTAGACACTGACTTTATCTCAAACTGGATCATAGTACTAAATATCAACCGCAAAACTATAAACTGATAGAAGATAACACAGGAGAAAATCTAGATGACCTTGGGTTTGGAAATGACTTTTTAGATACAATATCAAAAATACAAACCATGAAAAAAGTCACTGGTAAGTTGGACTTCATTAAAATTAAAAACTTCTGTTCTGCTAAAGAAATGTCAAGGGAATGAGAAGACAAGCCACAGACTGGGAGAAAATATGTGCAAAAGACACATCTGATATGGGATTGTTATCTAAAATATAAAAAGAACTCTTAAAACTCAACAATAGCAAAACATACAGCCAAATTAAAAAATGGGCAAAAAACACTTCACCAAAGAAGATATGCAGATGGCAAGTAGGCATATGAAAAGATGCTCAATATCGTATGTCATCACAGATTTGCAAATTTAAACAATGAACTACCATTACACACCTATTTATAATGGCCAAAATACAAAACACTGATACCAAATGCTGTATGAGGATGTGCAGCAACAGACACCCTCATTCCTTGCTCATCAGAATACAAAATGGTACGGACACTTTGGCAAATAACTTGGTCATTTCTTATACAACTAAATATACTATTTCCACATTATCCAGCAATCACAGTCCTTGGGATTTAACTAAAGGAATCGAAAACTTATGTCCACAGAAAAACCTACATATAGATGTTTATAGCAACTTTATTCATAATTGCCCAAACTTGGAAGCAATCAAGATGTGCTTCCCTGGGTAAATGGATAAATAAACTGTGGCACATCCAGGCAATGTAATAGTATTCAGTGATAAAAAGAAATCACCAATTAAGCCATGAAAAGGCATGAAGGAAACCTAAATGCATATTACCAAGTGAAAGAAGCCGATCTGAAAAGGCTACATACTGTATGATTCCAAATATAGGACATTCTGGAAAAGGCAATACTACTGGGGCAGTAAAAAGATCAGTGGTTTCAGGGGCAGGAGGGAGGGAAGGATGAATAGGCAGAGCACAGAGGATTTTTAGGGCAGTGAAAATACTCCATATGATACTGTAATGATGGATATATATCATTATACATTTGTTCAAACTCATAGAATGTATAACACCAAGAGTGAACCCTAATGTAAACTATGAACTTTAGGAAATAATGATGTGTCAATGTAGGCTTATCTGTTGTAACAAATGTACAATTATGGTGTGGATATCAATAGTGCAAGTTTTACATTTATGGGGACAGGGGGTATATAGGAGTTCTCTGCAATTTGCTCAATTTTGCTGTGAGCCTAAAACTTCCTGACGAAATTAAGTTTATTAAATTTTAAAAAGTAAGAAAGAAAGGAAATAAAAGCATGCCAAATATAATCTACAAAATATGACAGCAGACATATATCCAAATACATCAGTAATTACAATAAATAGAAACAGGCCACTGTCATCAGTTGAAAGAAGCTCTCAAAATGACTCAGAAAAAGAAATCTTATTATGCTGTATACTAGAAACACACATAAAACAAAATGACAGAGAAACATTTCATATGAAAGGATGTAAAATGATGTAGGCAAATACTAAGGAAAGAAAAGTTGATATAATGATATTAATCAGACAGTTTTGAATTTAAGACAGAATCATTATTATAGATAAAGTGACTACTGTACCTGGTGACTAAAGCAAAAATTTGACAAGGTGCTATAATTCAGAACAGGTATGAGCTTAAAACAGAGCCTCAAAACAGATCTTTCAAAACTTGTCTAAACTGTGAGGAAAACTGGACATATCTTAAATCAGTGTGGGAGAGTATAACACTCTTTCAGAAACTAATAGATCAACCAGAACGAAAATAAGACATAAATGATTTAAACAAAACAAATAAACATGCTTAGTCTCCATGTATAGTCATGTATATAGAAATTTTCACCCTTACAACTAGCAAATACACATATTAAGTTCAAATATTTGCAAAAATTAACCATATATTAAGCAATATATACCAAGGATCATACATGGACTGCACCTAGTGCAGACAATACTTTAGAGAGTAAACTCAAGACATCGCCATCCCAGACAATAATAAGAACTACAACACCAACAATAATAGTATTAAATGCTATTTAATCATTACATACATATATGTTATTCCTTTAACACAAAATATGAAAAATTGGGGTTTATTTGAAATTTTATGGTTCTGTTTTCTGTTACAGCATTTTTAAACTTATAATTGTGTGTTAAATTTTATAGGATATATTATTTCTTTGATTCATAAATGTAAGACTTTTTAAAAGAAAAACATAATAGAGTAAGACTAATTAAATTTTAGCTATATTTGATAAAAAATAATAACGTAATTCCTTCTATTCCATGATACAGTAGAATAATTTTATCCTTTTTTTTTCCCCCCAACAATACAGTAATTCCTCCCTATCCATGGTCTAAGACCCCCAGTGGATGCCTGAAACTGTGAATAGTATTATACCAAACTCTATATATACAGTACAGTCAGACATCCCTATCCATGGATTCTGCATTTGCAGATTCAACAAACTGCCGATTCAACAAACTGCCGATCAAAAATACAGTATTGGCAGAATATGGAACCCGAAGATAGGGAGGGCCAATTTTTCATATTTGCAGTTTTACAGTGCTGACTGTGGGACTTAGGCGTCATGAACTTTAGTATCTGCTGGGGTCCTAGAACCAATCCCTCGTGGATATCAAGGAACAACTCTACCATGTTTTTTCATATACATATGTATTTATGATAAAATTTTATTATAAATTAGGTACAGTAAGAGATTAACAACAATAGCAAATAATAAAATAGAACAATTATGTGAATGTGGTCTCTCTGCCTCTCAAAATATCTTGGTGTACTATACTCACCTAGTGTTGGTTCGTGATTTACTGTGGTAATTAAATTATGGAAAGAAAAGCAAAACAGCAGAAAAGGGGAGGCTACGGCACTTTCCTGAACTGCTTCAGCCTTTAGGAGGTCATTCTTTTCTTTTATTTAGAGGTAAAAGTGAATATAATCACTCATAACATTCATTTTGATTTCCAGCTCTGTTTTTATCAAGTCCCTATTACACTGATTTCTGGTGTCAATCTGATTGATAACATCAAGCTAAATAGCCTCTCAGCAGAAATATTTGAGCATGGAATACTTAGTATTTTACCTTCTGAGAGCAGAATACAAGTTCCCCACCACTGGCTTTTAATGTTTAACAGAACTTATGCAGCTTTCTTTTGAGCTTAAAGACAGAGATCGAAACAAAACAGCGGAAAGAAACACAAAAACACAAAGGATATTCTTAAGTAGCTCCTTTTGCGTAGATGGTCATAAGTCTTAAGACCAGTGTGAACTGTTAAGGTGCCTGAGTTGCCTCAGTATCCTTTAGTTAATTGTAATATTAACGTCCCTGCCTAATGGGAAGTTCTCTGTGTTCTTAATCTGTATTGTGTATAAATATACAATGATACAGAGAGAGAGAGAGAGAGCTCTGCATCACTTGCCAGAAAGAAATTGAAGCCTCCACATACAGGCAGGCGGTGAGGAGCTTACCTGAGAACTCCTGTGGCTGCCCAGGTGGGAGTGCCCTACGGGAGAATTCCTATCTTGACTAGGAATGAGAGCCCTGTTTAAGGAACCCCTAATAAACTCATTTAACTCACCAAGCTGGATTGGTATGGGTCATTTCTTCGGTCTGTTGGCACCATCTCAGTTTGGAGGGCAGTTTTTCTACACTGTCCCGGAATTTGCGCCGAACACCTTCCTTTAATAGCAAATATTTTTAAACTTGGTGGAATTACTCTCTGACTCTCAAAATATGTCCATACATTTTGCATCTACCAGCTTGTATTGGTAGACCAGCCTTTGCAATCAGGTATTTTGTATCTATAAATTCCTCATACAGGATATCCATCTCTAAAATATCCACAATTTTGAAACCAACTCACGTTGAACGTCATCAGAATTTAAACCTCTCTGTTTCAGGGAAAGTGGCTTTAAAGCACAAAGGTAATTAGAACTTGTGAAATTTAAATTAAATTCCAATAAAGTGACAATTTTAGTAAAGAAATCTAGAAAGTCCTGCTTACTCTCACTGCCTTTTTCTGGTCACACATTTTGGGGTTCTGTTGCAGTCTTATTTCTATTTTAAAAAGGTCATTTTTCCCAGTATAAGTTTTTATCACAACCTACACATAATAGTAAACACTTCAGATGCAGTTAGTTCATCCTTTTCTAGACTGCTTGTGGCCTCTTCAAAATACCAACAATAAGTTTTGGAGAAATTGCCCATCACTTTCTATTTTACTGTGATTTTTTTCTCCATCCTCATCAGCAATGTATTTCCAAATTAAGAGATGGACATTGTTTTTCCTACACTTTGAAAATACGCTTTTACAGCAGATTTAAAAATTTTTTTCTGTAGTAGGCAACAATGATAAACATCTTGTAGGCAACATGTCTAGGAGGCTGTCTACTTCTACTTTTGTAAGTCAAAAATTTCATTATGTGCTTCAGCACATTTTGAAGAAATGACAAGTGACAAAAGACTTTCATTATGAAAGCTTCAATATCACAGGTAAGCAAATTACTCCTTTCTTTAGTAATGTTGTATAAAAGGTATGTAGGACATTTAGCAGGTAAGAGCTGTTCATTTGTTTTGGTTAGAAATTTAAGGAGGAATGAAATTTGCCAAAATTTGCATTTTCTGCTGAATATGCAGATACATAAGCATAGCATAGTTTGTATTTAACTGAGTTATCAGCAATCTATTCTTTCATAGTGTCTGTGGTTTTATTAAATTTTTAATAAAAATTAAGGACTCTATTTGATTTTACAAACTGATGTACCTAAGAGCTAAGGGAACATTTTATTGTTGTTGTTTTTGTTGTGGTGATCTAACATCTCACCAGATATGTTGGAAAAAGTCATGGTCATAACTGAGATCTGACATAATCAGCTGTACACTGTTAGGAGCTAACAACAGAAGTTTTAGTTGCAACCTCTGTATAAGGAAATGCAAATTTACTCATTTTCATAGAACAATCAAGGAATAGATATGATAATGTATTTTCCTGCATGTGGTATGCCCAAGCTAATTCAGTAGCCAATATTTTCAATTGAGCATCTGTGTCTTTTTGTGAGATGAAAAATATTTTGATTGATTTAGAAGTATTAATACTATCTGGTCTTGACTGGTGAGATTCAGTCTTCACATGGGCTTTCTCCACCTGCACAACCCCAAATTATTTTCTATATATTTTACAGTAAATTCTGTTTTGGTTATTTAGTTTCTGAATCTTCTTTTATGTGTTCTTTCATCTGGAATTAATTTATACAGTCTGTCAGGCTTATTTTCCGTTGATGGCTAGGTCATGCTGATGTTCGGGTTGTAGTTGTTTTCATTTCCATCATTTGAACTGCTGGAAAACCTGGTCACAATATTCACAATGTTAAAAACTAAACTAATGATATCTTAATACAAAGCATGATAGTTAATCTATCACCAAAATCAAGGGTAAATTGTTAATGTTCACAAATACAACACACTAAAGTTACACAATTAACTTGCATCAGTCAAGTGATACAACATTAGATGGTCCATTATTAAGAACTGCAAAGAATGATTGACTATATAATTGGTCTCCATTTAATGCTAAAAACAATGTTAATTTTAGCTCCTATTTTTTGGCTGCTGTAGGACTTCTGTGCTTTTCTCCCAACCTTCCACACCCATCAATGAAAAATGAGAATTTTTGAGTTTCAAGGAAGAGTTTTCCAGATGCAGAACTTTCAGTGTTAAAATAAAGACAGTCACAAGAAAATTAGAATGGTTGGCCAGCCTACCTGTCCATGATGCAATAATATACAAAATTATTACAAAAAAAGAAAAAAGAATGTGTTGGTGATTCAAATGGACTTGGAAAATTTAAGATACATTCCTAGATTTCTAGATTTATCTCCTGAATTCAAATATTGAATATTAGATAATCTATTAATACTATTCATCATATTAATAGATTAAAGGAGAAACCCAAAAGATAATGTCACTAAGATAAAATTCTTTAACGTGATATATGTAACCAACAACAAAACATAGAAAATATATTTCTGTTGGATTTCTGGAAGCATTGTTTTTAAAATCAGAAGCAAGGCAAGAAGGTTCATGATCCTTGTATCTACTTATATTATACTGGAGATCCCAGTCAGTACAATAGAAAAACAAAAAACCAAAGTGAAGTGCAAAAAGAGCTATGATTATTCGTAGTTGATAGGTAATCTATTAGAAATAATAAGAGAGTTAATCAAGTTTGAGGGATCTAAAAACAATTTCTGGAATCAATAGCATATTTTACCATAATAAAATAATAGGAAATGCAATTAATAAAGATATCATTCACAATATAAACCCAAATCATAAGATTTATGAAAATTAACCCAACCAAAGTGCATGTTTTCTATGGAACAAATTATAAAATTTTATTGGAGGGTATAAAAGAGGGTAAATAAAGGGAGATATTATAATTATTCATGGATTAGAAGATTCAACATCATAAAGATGTCATTCTTCCCAAGTTAAATATGAAAGTAAATGCAATTTCAATCAAAATCTCATCATGGTATTTTATGAACTTATGAAACTATGTTAAAATGTATATATAAGTATTAAGGTCCAGGAACAGCCCAGCCAACTTTGGAGACTTATCCAGCAACATATCAAAATTTACTACAAAATTAGACTAATTTTAAGAATGCTGTAGAAAAGAGGAAAGAGGAAATGTAATAAATGAGAGTATCTATGAGCAGACACATGGTCATGCATTGCTTAACGGCAGTGATATATTCTGAGAAATGTGTTTTTAGGCGGTTTTGTCATTGTGTAAACATCATAGAGTGTACTTACACAAACCTAGATGGTACAGCCTACTACAAACCAAGGCTATATGGTATAGCCTATTACTCCTGGGCTACAAACCTGTACAGCATGTTACTGTACTGAATTCTGCAGGCAACTGTAACACAATGGCAAGTACTTCTGTATCTAAACATAGAAAAGGTACAGTAAAAATAAGGAATTATAATCTTATGGTACCACCCATGTATATGCAGCCCATTGTTGACTGAAATGTCTTTGTGCAGTACAGGACTATATGTGTATGGGAGATAGCATGTCAAACCCCTGAGATGAATGGAATAATTAGCAATCTACATGAACAAAATTTAAATGGAATCCTATCACACAATACATTAAATTGCAAATGGATTAAAAATGTGAATGTTAAAATTATTACAATAAACTATGGAAGATATCTTTATGACATTCAATAAGACTGTTAAAATTCAATGACATTGACATTTAAAATTTTATATTAATAAGAAATCAAACAAAAGCAACCATCAACCAAATGAAAAAAAGAAAAACCACCTGGGAGAAATTGTTTGTAACGCATATAATTAACAAAAGTTCAAAATTTAGAGAATGTGAAACTCCTATAAGTCTATTAAATGAAAAAGACAACACCTTCTCCCCCAATTGAAAAAAATAAGCAAAGGTATGAAAAGACAATTTATAAAACAGGAAAATCAAATTGACAATATGTTTAATTAATAATCAGAAAATACAAATTAAAATTACTAGATACCATCAAAACTATGTGATATAAATTTTCAATAAGTTTGAAAACACTAGGTGTTGCTTAAGCTGTGGGGAAACAGAATCTCTCTTGCTTTGCTGGAGGTAGAACAATGAAACACAATTAATTTGGAAGCAATATAACAATATCTAACAAAGTAATCTAATGCATCCCTTATTATTTCATAATTTACATTCATGGGAATGTTGTACAAGGGAACAGATTTAAGTATGTTATCTGTCTGACTGTGTAATAGGCAAAAGTTAAAAACAACCTAATTATTCCTCTGTTGAGCAATAGATAAATAAATGGTTTGAATATATTCATTCAATACAGTTGAAGAATAAAGAATATTTTAAAATGAATGAATTCTATATTATTAAGCATGGATAAATTTTAAAAATCATTTTGAGTTATAAAAAGAAATTACAAACTAGTATGCATATTATACAATTTTTGTATTTTTAAACCATAGAAAACAATAACACAATGTTTATGAATGTATATATATCTACCAAGTGACCAAAACATATATCAGATTGAAATACACTAATTTCAGATGAGTGTTTTCTTGTAGGGATCAAGGAAGCAGGTAGGGGTGATAAAGATGAATTTTAATATACCTGTCACATTTTATATCTTTGCATGAAGCAACAATGACAAAATGCTAACATCTGTTTGTGGTTTGAGGTATATTTTTATCCACTGTATTGTTTTGTGATCATTTAAAATATTTTGTAATAAAAAATTTGTGTATATGTGTGTGTGTGTATTCCAGATAAAGAGAAATATGAATTTCACTGTACTGTGTGCTAATTAGTCCACATACGGTTTCTTGTGCCTAGGTATCAGACTGATTTGGGTGCAATATTTTAAGGGAGATGTTGACTATTGACAAAAGTTACACTTCTGTATGTACATGGAGAGGAAGGTGATGGTGAATTGAGAAAGGTAACTAACAGTATTTTAATATCTGTTGTATTCCAGATTTCTTATCTGAGTGTGTAATTAATGTGTGTATTTGTATAAATCAAAGAAGTCAATTAATATATACAAAATAAAACAACTAGAATGGTTGAAGCCAGTGTCAAACCTATTTATCTTGATTAAAGTACCCATAGTCTTCCCTCTCATTCACATTTTCTCCCTGAAAAGATGTAAGGCAATATGATATAGTGTAAATAAGCCAAGGGCCCAGATATTGTGCAAAACTAAATACATGTGGTGTTAACAAGAAAATTGTGAGTTATTTTGAGAAATATCCACAAGGAGCAAGAAGAAAGGAAAATATATTAACATATTTTTGGTTGTCGAGACGTCCAGATAGAATTCATCAATGAGTAACAATCACAATTAGGCAAATATCAGTCCATTGGGTATTGCTTTAGTTTTCTGTGGCTGCTGTAACAAATTACCACAAACTTATAGGCTTAAAACAAAAGAAATTTGTTATCTCACATCTCTGGAGTTCAGAAGTAAAAAATAAGTATGCCTGGGACAAAATCAAGGTGTAGGCAAGACTGCACTCCATCCCAAGTCTCTAAGGAAGAATCCATTTCTTGCCTCTTTGGGGTTCTACTGGCTGTGGCATGCCTTGGCTTACAGCTGTATCACTCTGATCTCTGACTCTGGTCACAATACCTTCTCTTCTATCATGTGTCAAATCTGTTTCTGCTGCCTCCTTATAAGGATATATGTAATTGCATTTAGGGACCACCTTGATAATAATTCAGGATAATCTCCCGATATCAAAATTACCAACTTAATGATATCTACAAAGTCCTTTTTGCAATATTAGATAACAATCATAAATTCCAAGCATTAGGATATGGATCTTAGAGGGACCACTATTCAGACTACCACAAGTATGAAGCAACTTTTCTACAAACTACTATGGACACCTTCTGTTTCTATAATTGCCCATCACCTCTTCATCCTTTCTTCTGGATATAAGCACCCTCATTTTACAAAACACTTCTCCTTCATTACACATAGATCTGATGGGAGGAGTCCAATCATAGCTCTTCATTTCTCCTTAGAAACAGGATCATACTCATGATGTTGGCTTATATCACATTTCATAGGTGAAGGTTCATAATCCAGGGTGTGGACTCATGACCCACATCTGACTAGTTGGACTTTACTACCTAGTGCTTTATAAATGGATACACAGAGGAAGACTCTCTTTTCCTGGAGTCTGGAGCTATTATAATTAAAGCTTAAAGCTGGTAGTAGCCAGTTTCACCATCACAGGGAGGAAGAAAAGTTAGAGGAGAAAAGAATGGAACAAGCACTCAGGGAATCAGAATGGAAACAATCCCTTTGGTGTCCACTTCTGTCTCAGGCCAGCTCCATTCCTGACTTTCTTAGTTCTGTGAGGCAATGAAAACCCCACTGTTGGTTTCACCTAGCTTGAACTGGATTTCTGACAACTGCCTGAACAAAGTTGTCCATTCTGTGGGAGAAGGAATGTTCCCTGCAAACTCTCCAACCTCTTTCTCCCAAATATGCTAAAAACAAACAATAAAAAAACCTAGTAAAATAAATAAAGATCATTAAAGTATTGGTGGTTTTAATACTGCACTTTAAAGTTATATAACTTTTCTGAAGCAGGGTAGCTATGAGAAAATTATGTTACACAATCACTGTTGAAGAAAAGCGTACAATGTCAAATGCAAAAGAATCTAAGCTTACTTTTGACTTTCACTATAGAGAATATTGCAATGACCAATAGAAGCTATAAAAATAAGTGTTCATGAATCAGCTTTTAGAAAGAAAGCAAGCAAGCAAGCAAGAAAGAAAGATTCAAAGTCCAGAAGCTTTCCCTGAGAGTCCTAAAAACACCTGAATTTTCCTGCAAAAAATTGCTGCAAAGAATTTGTTTAAATTCTATGTCTCAATTAATGTTTTCTTTACACCTCTAATTTCTTAAAGTAAAAAAAATTCTAGATTTCTATTTCAGAATTCATAAAATATTATATACTTGGGTACCATTTTGTTAAATTCAATAAATACACTGAAAAACATCATACTACTGGTCTTACAAGTGTATTTTTACATATGATTTAAGAATTGTTAAAATAGTTTATCTGTAGGCATTTCTAAAATAAAACAATACAAAAATGCACCAAGCCCTTGATCTGGAATATAATTTCCTATTACAATATTGTTTCTATGAGAACATCAGATCTGATACACATCCTTCCAACCTATATTGCCTTTTCCAGAAATGGAAACATGAGAATATTTGAAAGGGGGTAGTAAAATATTATTTAAAATATTGTTTTAAAACACAATTTTACAAGTGTAGGACACCATATTCTGATTGAAAGGATTAGAAACTCCACAACCGTGAATAAATTAGACAAATAATAAATGGATTTTAATAAACAAAATGTTGTCCTTAATCATCTAATGGATCACTGCTGAGATAAGCAGCCCAAGAGTTTAAGAAGAATGCAAAGGATTATAATATTTAACTAAATAAATTTGTAAAGCAAAAAAATTCTCCACAGTAACACATAGCAGCTCTGGTTTTTTGTACAATCTGGAACAAAACTGCTTTTCTAAATTTTTTTAAATTCAGAACATTATGGGGGTACAACACTTTGGTTATATATATTGCCTATGCACTGCCCAAGTACGAGCTACAATCCTGGACATCCCCCAAACTATGTGCCCTGCACCAATTAGGTGTGAGTTTTCCCATCCCCTCCACCCCTCTCCCACCTGCCCGACCCCTCATGAATATTATTTCCATGTGTGCACATAAGTATTGATCAGTTAGTAACAATTTGAGGGTGAGTAGCAGTGATACTTGTTTTTCCATTCCTGTGATACTTTGTTTCAAATAATGGGCTATACCTCCATCCAGGATAATACCAGATGTGTTAATTCACCATCATGTTTTATTGCTGAGTAATACTCCATGGTATACATATACCACATTTTATTGATCCACTCGTGTATTGATGGGCACCTGGGTTGTTTCCACATCTTTGCAGTTGTGAATTGTGCTTCTATAAACATTCCAGTGCAGATGTCTTTATTATAGAATGTCTTTTTTTCCTTTGGGTAAATACCCAGTAGTGGGATTGCTAGATCAAATGGTAGCTCTACTTTCAGTTCTTTGAGGTATCTCCATATTCCACAGAGGTTGTACTAATTTGCAGTCCCACCAGCAGTGTATGACTGTTTCTATCTGTCCGCATCCCCGCCAACATTTGTTGTTTTGGGACTTTTTGATATAAACCAATCTCACTGGAGTTCAGTGATATCTCATTGTGGTTTTGATTTGCATTTCCCTGATGGTTAGAGAAGTTGAGCAATTTTTTATATGTTTTCTGGCCATTATTCTGTCTTCTTTTGAAAAGTTTCTGTTCATGTCCTTTGTCCACTTTTTGAGGGGTTGTTTGATTTTTTTCTTGTTGATTTTCCTAAGTTCTGTATAGAATCTGGTTATCAGCCCTTTATCAGATGTGTAGCATGCAAATATTTCTCCCATTCCGTAGGTTGTCTGTTCACTGTAGTGAGAGTTTCTTTGGTTTTGCAGAAGCTTTTTAATTTGATCAGGTCCCATTTATTTATTTTTGTTGCTGCTGTGATTGCTTTGGGGGTCTTCTTCATATATTCTTTGCCTAGGCCAATGCCCATAAGAGTTATTCCTATGTTTTCTCCTAGAATTCTTATGGTTTTACATCTTAGGTTTAAGTCTGTTATCCATTGTAAGTTGATTTTTGTGAGAGGTGAGAGGTGTGGGTCTAGTTTCCGCCTTCTACATGTGGCCATCCACTTTTCCCAGCACCATTTATTAAATAGGGATTCTTTGCCCCAGTATATATTTTTGTGTACTTTGTCAAAGATCAGATGACAGTATGAGGATGGTTTTATATCTGTGTTCTCAGTCCTGTTTCATTGGTCTATGTCTCTGTTCTTGTTCCAGTACTGCGCTGTTTTGGTTACTATAGCCTTGTAGTATTGTTTGAAGTCTGGTAGATTGATGCCTCCCAATTTGTTCTTTTCGCTTAAGATTGCTTTGGATAGATGGGGTCTTCTCTGGTTCCATATGAAGCATAGAATTACTTTTTCTAGATCTGCCAAAAATGATGTTGGTATTTTGATAGGAACTACATTGATTCTGTGAGTCACTTTACGTAGTATACACATTTTAACAGTATTGATTCTACCTATCCAAGAGCATGGTAGGGTTTTCCATCTGTTTACATCCTCTGCAATTTCTTCTCAGTGTTTCCTAGTTCTCTCTACATAGGTCTCTCACCTCCTAAGTTATATATGTTCCTAAATATTTAATTTTCTTTGGTGCTATTGTGAAAAGTAATGAGTCTTTCATTTGTTTCTCAGCTCGATTGTTATTGGCATATTTGAAGGCTACTGATTTGTGTGCATTGATTTTATATTCTGAGACTTTGCTGAATTCATTTACCAATTCCAGTAGTGTCTTTTTTGAATCTTTGGGGTTTTCTAGATATAATATCATATCATCAGCAAAGAGTGAATGTTTGATCTCTTCTGCCCTCACTTGTACACCTCTGATTCCTCTCTCTTGTCTGATTGCTCTGGCATGGACTTCCAGCACTATGTTGAATAGAAGTGTAGGTAGTTGGCAACCTTGTCTGGTTCCAGTTTTAAGGTGGAATACTTTCAATTTTCCCCATTCAGTATGATATCAGCTGTGGTTTTATCATTGATGGTTTTAATAATTTTGAGGAATGAGCCATCTATGCCTATATTGTTAAGAGTTCTTATCAGAAAAATGTGCTGAATTTTGTCAAAAGCCTTTACTGCATCTATTGAGAGGATCATATAGTCTTTGTTCTTGCTTTTGTTTATATGGTGGATTACATTTACAGATTTGTGTATGTTGACCTATCCCTGCATCTTGGGTAGAAGCCCACTGGATCATGATGAATTATTACAAGGAAGACTTAACAATCCTAAATATTTATGTACCCAGCACAGGAGTGCCCAGATACATAGAGCAAATACTGCTTGATCTAGACAACATAATAAATAGCAAAGCCATAATAGTTGGGGACTTCAACACCCCACTGACAGAACTGGACAGATCCTCCAAACAGAAAATAAGCAAAAAAACAATGGACCTAAGCAGGACTTTAGAACATTTGGGCTAACACACATCTACAGAGGACTCCACCCAAATAACGCTTCTCATCAGCTCATGGAACTTTCTCAAAAATTGATCACATCCTAGGCCACAGAACATATCTCAACAAATTTAAAAAAATAGAAATCATACCATGTATCTTTTCATACGATAGTGGAAAAAATTAGAAATAAGTTCCAACAGCAACACACATGTCTATCCAAAAACATTGAAATTAAACAATCTATTGTTGAATGACTATTTGGTCAAGAAGGAGATTCAGGTGGAAATCAAAAGATTCTTTGAACTAAATGATAATGGGGACACAAGTTATCACAATCTGTCGGATACAGCAAAAACAGTCCTGAGAGGAAAACTTATCACCTTAAATGTCCACATCCAAAAGACAGAAAGGTCACAAATCAGTAAACTAATGAATCATCTTAAGGAAATGGAAAAGTAAGAGCAAACCAATCGTAAACCCAGCAGAATAAAAGAAATAACCAAGATCAGAGCAGGACTAAATGAAATTGAGAACAAAAAAACTATACAGAAGATTAATAAAATGAAAAGATGGTTCTTTGAAAAGTTAAACAAAATAAATAGGCCACTTGCTAGGTTGACCAGAAGAAGAAGGGAAAGGACTCTAATAAGCTCAATTAGAAATCAAAAAGGAGAGGTCACAACTGATATCACGGAAATAGAAAACATCATCTTCAAATACTATAAAAATCTCTATGCCCAAAAATATGAAAATGTGGAGGAAACAGACAAATTCTTAGAAACACACTACCTCCCTAGGCTCAATCAGGAAGAAATAGAATTCCTAAACAGACCAATATAAAGTACCAAAAATGAAGCAGTAATAAAAAATCTTCCAACAAAAAAAAGTCCTGGACCTGATGGGTTCATGCGTGAGTTCTACCAAACCTACAAAGAAGAACTTGTGCCTATACTGCAGAAATTATCCCATAACATCAAGAAGGATGGAATCCTCCCAAAATCATTCTATAAAGCCAATATCACCTTGATACCAAAGCCAGGAAAGGACACTACAAGAAAAGAAAACTACAGACCAATATCCTTTATGAATATAGATGCAAAAATCCTCAATAAATCTTAGCAAACTGAATTCAAATGTACATCAAAAAAATAAAACTTCTTCTGATCATAAAGAAAGGACACTGGACAAAAAATTATGTTTCAAAAGAGGATCACTACAGTGGGCAGATTGATCACTTATGTAGCCCCTTTGTCTTTACTAATAAAAATTCCAATTTATTTAAGAAAACCAAACTCGGCACACAACCAAGCCTCAGGTATAAGTGATCATAGCCCCAGGTCCTAAGATAAGAAATATTTGGTTTTAATTAATTAGTCTATTCTATTCTTATGACCAGCATCAGGGTAGGTATATGATCTGAACAGTCCAATCATAACAAATCTCAGAATTTTCCTGGGAATCTTAAGACCAAAGCATTTTCTCTTCCTCTGTATGCTACAGTGTGCCAGAGTGGAAACTGAAGCCACCTTGAGGAATGCTGCCTGATTTTTAAGACAACATTCACAATTAAGATACCTCACACACACATACACACACGTGTGAACACACACACGGAGCCAGGATACTGAAATAAACTGGCCCTGAAATTTACCCTGTATTTGGACTTCCATTTATGAGCCAATAAATTCTTGATTGTTGCAGCCAGTTTAGGTCAGATTCTCCAAGACATGTAACTGAACTCATTTTATCAGATATAATTACAAGTAGTAAATTAAGCATATTATGTTATTAGTAGGTTTATCTTCAGTGTATAAAGAATAAACATAAATGAATGATGAATTATAGATACAGAGACAAAATTAAAAATATCTCAATAACAGAAAACATAGTTAAATTTCATTAACTAGAAAGTTGAGGAGGAAAGTAGAGTACAATGGAAATTTATTTTGTGAAATGTTAATCTTGTTAATTGTGTTCACAGTGGTCCCAAATAATATGGGTCCATTCCTTAATATTAGGTCATTAAACATGAAATGTCTGATTTTGAATCAAAAATGTAGTTTATTATATCTCAAACAGGAAGCAGTACAACTAATCAAAATATGTGCCTAAACTATCAACACAGTTTTGCCATCTTAACAGTAGCTGCTTATGCCAGCAATGAAGAAGCCTGGAGAACAAGTGGTCATGAAATTGTGAAAGGCATTTTCCACAACTTATTGAGAATTGAATATTTTTCCTTGCAAGAAGTTGTCCAAAGCCTGAAAGAAGTGACAGTCAGTTGTGCAAGGTCTGTTGAATATGGTGGATGACAGAGAGTTTCCAAGTTCAGCTTCTGTACTTTGACCAGCATTGTTTTTTGCAACATATGGTCTTGCAAGAGGATGGGCCTGTCTCTATTGACCAATCTCAGCTGCTTAATTGCAAACACCCTCATCATTTCATCCAATTATTTGCAGTAGACATCTGCTGTAATTGATAGACCAGGTTTCATGAAGCTATAGTGGATAATACCAGCGCTGGACCACCAAAAATACATCATTAGTTCTTCTGGATGAATATTCGGTTTTAGAATGTGTTTCACACTTCATCTTTACCCAACCATTGTGCTGAATACTTGTGATTGTCAAAAAGAATCCATTTTTCATCACATGTAATGATACAGTGTAGAAATGTTTGCTTTTATGTCGTGACAGCAAAGAAAGGCAAGCTTCGAGATGATTTCTCTTCTGATACTCGTTTAATTGATACAGAACCCCTCTATCCAGCTTCTTAACCTTGCCCATTTGTTTCAAATGGTCCAATATTGTTGGAATAGTAATGTCAAACCTTGCTGCTTAATCAAGCATAGGTTGAGATGGATTTGCTTCCACTACAGCTTTCAGCTCATCATTTATCCACATTGGTCTCAGGTCACCCACTTGGCTCATTTTCAAGATTAAAATCATAGGAATGGAACTTCTCAAACCATTGATGTATTATACATTCATTAGCCATATCCTTCCCACACACTTCGCTGATATTTTGAGCTGTCTATGCTGCATTGGTTCCATGACAGAACTCATATTCAAAAACCCTAACTTTTGACTTATCCATGGTTTCACAAAAATTGCTCTAAAAAAAATTAAAAGAGAATCACAAGCCAAAACATGCATTTGAAAGAATGAGGATGTACTTTTACAATAAAAAAAAAAAAAACAAGCAACCAAGATGTGTCAAAGTGAAATGTCAGAGATATCAACTGTCAAACTTAGTGCTTAAGGAAATTGGACATTCCATACTTAATAACTTAATAAAATCTTTAAGCCCAGTCCTCAGGAAGGGTCTGAAATGTTTAAGCAAAAAGAAAAGCCTACTTTAACTGATTGTAGAGCTCTTCTAATTTAGGCAATACTTATAAGATCTAAGTACACTCAAAATGTGTCTTGCTATAATGGGGCTCCTTAGGCTCTTCTCAAAGAAAGGGTTGCCTGGTCTTTGAACAAAAGAAGAAATTACAGATTCACTGAGAAAAACCTAGAGTTTCAGGAGCAGAAATTTATTTATTTATTTATTTATTTATTTATTTATTTATTTATTTATTTTATTATTATTTTTTTTAAATTTTCAGAATATCATGGGGGTACAACACTTTGGCCATACACATTGCCCCTGTTCTGCCTGAGTCAGAGCCACAATCGTGGTCATCTCCCAAACTGTGCTCCCCACATTCATTCAGTGAGAGTTTTTCCCATCCCTTCTACCCCCCTCCCACCCGCCCACCCTCAGATGAATGTTATTGCCCTGTGTGATGTATGTGTTCATCAGTTAGTACCAGTTTGATGGTGAGTACCAGTGGTGCTTGTTTTTCCAATCCTACGACACTTCGCTTTGAAGAATGGGTTCTAGATCAGGAGCAGAAATTTATTAAAATAGTATAGAGATTGAAATTTTGCTGGAAACTCACTACTGGGATAAGACAAAAGGTCAGACAGTAGAATTATGACAGTGATGCAAGAAGAATTAGGTGTTTCAACCCGCAGAGGAATATTCAGCATCCCTTTGTTATAAAATTCTCTTGATCACTAAGAAACTGGATATATCTTATCTCTCAACTCTGAACAAGTATCATGGTGTAGGGAAACATGTCCTTTCTGTTTTCTGCATTCTTTCTTTGGTGCATGGGAAAGAAATTTCTCTCAATAACCTCGGTTGTTCCAGGGCATTATGGGCAAAAAGTTCCACCCCTTCTTCCAGCTCTTACAGGCTCTCCCCATGGTAGAGTAGTGACATCTCATTCTCCAATCCATAAAACAAGCTAATATTTTACACCATTGCTGAACTTGTATTATTTTTCAATTTGTTCAAAATTCTTAGAGGTCAATTCACATCTTCAAGTTCCAATGGAGAACTTAGATATACTTAGTACCACTTAAAACTTGGTATTTAAATGCTCACATTTTTAAGTATTGAATGGACACTTTTAGATGAGTAATAATTTTAGTGGAGAGAAGAGATATTTTAAAAAGAATATTGATAGAACTAGATGATTAGCTATAAGGAATAAAATAAAATCTAATAAGTGGAGTTGGATGGTGGCAGGATTATAACGTGATGATACTACATTATAATATTTTTGACATAGTATTAATAGTGTTAAAATTGCACCATGTGTATGCACTTTGCTATTAGATTTTTATTTGGATTATTATAGCAGCTTCTATGTATTAACTGCTTAGTCTGGTTCACACATTTAAATCTATTCAAATATCTTATTGGATCCTCACTAAATCATCTAAAAAAGATATCACCAACCCCATCTCATAGATACAAATGTGGAGGATAGTGATAAAAAAAATCTGCAAATTCTAAAGTTCTAGGGTGAGATAAATCTAAGAATTATTTTTCAATGTTTAAGCTTTAACTATAAATTACACATTTTACTAAATATGAACTCATGATTTCCCTTGAAAAAGAATTTTCAGGGTTTTAGAGTTCTGAAAAAATAATCAAAAGTACCCTTAATGCTTTAAATAAAAAGACCCCTATAAAATGTGATATTTTTTAACTAATACACATCATTTAAAAGGGTTTTTATCAGACTTTAATTACAATATTTGAAAGACAATGAACACATAATTTAGTAAAACCATTTACTATACTATTGCCAAGAAGCACTGAACATAATCCATGGTTTGTCTTTTTGCTGGTTTCACTGTTTGGATGGTATTTGTGAAAATAGATAATATTGAATCACAAAAGTGGCACACATATCTTGACCAAGTCATTAAATATTCAGTTAGATTAGCAAAGAAATGAAACATCTTTTTTCAGTTTCATCAGAGTTGTTCAGCAAGTTTTCTAGTCCTAATTCCACAGAGCACAATAGCATCCTCCAAGAAATTATGGCAGAGAGGATATGTTCTATTTACCTTCCTCCAAAAATGTCTTGTACAATTATGAACAGTTTCAGCCTATAGTACCCCTGTCTTTAAGGCATTGTACTTTATTTATGGTATTCCTCCACCCTGTTTGTGTCTCCCTCTTTCTCCCCATTTATCCCAAACTTACTCATTTGGCAAGTTCATTACCTGCCATGTTGGGAAAAGTTTAATTACTCTTGCTCAGAACTACTCATTTACATAGTTTATATCACCAATATTAACATTTTACCATATATTAACACCATTGTTCACAAATTAATGTGTATTTTATAATCACAAATACTTTAAGCTCTATGAGGATATTAACATTTTTACTAATCTCCCCACAAAACTTAGCATTCTTAGGTTATAATAGATATATGTTTTCTAAATGGAATTAATTATCTCCAAAAGACAGGTGGCTCCAACTAGAGGGTATCCATTGGAACCCTCTTGAAAACACATCAAGTTCCTTTAATTCTTGTCTCTGTGGAATGGTAGATGTGAATGTAAATCTCTTCTCCCCTTTTTTGTGTAAATTCAAGGAACTTCCTGTGGCAAACTCATAGATCACGCAACAGAGCAGATTATATTGTTGCCATAATTACAAGTTGGCTATTTTGTCTAAATACTTTGTTACACCTTGATGAAGGTCTGTGGCATTTCTTATAATAATAATTAAGTAATGTATTCAGGGCAGCCTGTTCTTTCAGAAAGCTGATCCTAACACATACAAGATAAGATAAAAATGCTCCTATCATTTATTATAAAACGTTAGCTGAATTCATGCAATGTAAACATAATTATTTTCCTTTTCCAAGTCAGAATCATTGCTGAAAATCAGTTTGCAAATGGCATTGACAATGCTTGAGTTGACAAGAATTTTTGAACATGTGATCACTGTTTTCTAGCTCACAATATCTTCTAGAAGGCTTTCTCAACTAACAGCTATGGTTTTCCCATTCAAATATGGGACATATGTATTCCCTCTCATCTAAGTGCGTCTGAATAGATGAGAAAGATTACTGCTCCAAAGAACAATCCATCAATTAACTGATTCAATCAGATAGTCTCTTCTGGAAAATTGGAGACAAAGATGCTGAAAACAAAAGAAGATAAAATTAAGTAAGAGAGAAGCTAAAAGCAACTTATTATTAAAATATGACAGTCCACATTTCCTTTATTTCTGATGCCATATTCAACTTTTCTTTTTATTAATATCTGCATAATAAATCCTTCTTTATTTGAGCAAACTTGAGTGGGCTTATGTTCCTTGCAATTAAACCAGGCCCAATATTGATCTTTATTATTTGAGTGGAATTGCAAGCAATAGATTCTCAGAGAAAAATATAGAGGACATAGAATTGCTATTGGGTCAAGTTGGAACTAATTCTAATGTCCTAAATTGTGAAATGAGTATCCCATGGGACAGAGGTTTTCATCTGTAGTCACTTGACAGTATATGTTCACTAAGGGTGACATTGGGGAACCAAATACTTCCTGCCATAGAATAGTCCAAAAAGATTATCAATACAGAGATATGTGGTTTAGAAGATTACTCTGACTGTATTAGGCAAGATTTTAAGAAAAGGATTAACCTAAGAACTGGAGTGCCAGGTGTTACACAAAAAGAAACACACCCATCTTGTTGTAAGAACCCTTTTCTTCTTCTAGTCAACATTATGAGACCTCTATAAAGCAAGTTAGAAAGAGAGAACATTTCTAAATTTTTCCCCAACATTTTTAGTTATGAGAATGTTAAACTTCCAGAAAAATTGAAAGAATTATACTGTAACACCTATATACCTAACACCTATATTCAGTAATTTTTAATTTTTGGTTATATTATACACATGTACGTATTCAAATATTTTAGCCTAACTTGTTTCAGACATTTGCTAATAGGTTACAGATGACAGATCTCTTTTTCTCTAAACCATTCATCCTGCATCTCCTAAGAATAGGATATGTGCATACATAAATATGCTATTATCATACCTAATAAAATTAGCAATAATTTCCTAAAGTCATCTAATATCCAGTTCTTATTCAAAAATTTTGATACCTACTGATAATTTAACATAAAACTGATGGAACAAAAACGAGATAAATAAGGAAATCCATAACCATGGTAGAAAAAGAAACTCACATAAATAGCTTATCTGTCATGTAAGAGATAACATTGGAAAGTAGAAAACATTTTGAAATGCAATATTAGGAAAAAAAGTACTTTTAATAGTCAATAATTTAAGAATTTCTGTAAAAAGGTAAAACACCTGATTAATGACCCAAAGAAATTGAAAAAAAGGAAATAATAAAGGTAACAGCAAAAATTCATGAACTAGAAATACCAATGTGATATTTCACAGATCTAGAAAAAAATAATTCTATGCTTCATTTAGAACCAGAAAAGAGCCTAAATAGCCAAAGAAATCTTAAGCTAAAAGAAAAAATCTTGTGGTATCACATTACCAGACTTCAAATTATACTACAAGGGTATAGTAAGCAAAGCAGCAAGATATTGGCACAAAAATAGAGATATAGACCAATGGAACATAAAAGAGAACCCAGATATAAAACAATCCACATAGAGCCAACTGATCTTTGACAAAGCAGACAACAATATACACTGAGGAAAAGAAGCCCTATTCAATAAATGGTGCTGGGAAAATTGGATAGCCACATGCAGAAGAATGAAACAGGATCCATACCTCTCACCACTCACAAAAATTAATTGAAGATGGATAAAAGACTTAAGTGTAAGGCACAAAACCATAAGATTTCTAGAAGAAAATGTAGGAAATACTCTTTGAGATATCAGACTGGCAAAGAATTTATGAAGTCTGCCAACCTCCTCATTTGCTGGAAAAATTAATAAACTCCTCTTTCCTTCTCCTCAAAAAAAAAAGATATGAATAGAAGCATCTCAAAAGAAGATAAACAAATGGTCAAAAAGCATATGAAAAAATGCTCAATGTCACTAATCATCAGGGAAATGCAAATAAAAACCACAATGAGATATCACCTTACCCCAGTCAGAAGGGCTTTTATTAAAAAGTCCAAAAACAATAGATGATGGCATGAATGAAAAGAGAAAGGAATGCATATACACTGTTGGTGGGACTGCAAATTAGTACAACCTCTATGGAAAACACCATGGAGATCCCTCAAAGAACTAAAAGTAGAACTACCATTTGATTCAGTGATCCCACTACTGGGTATTTACCCAGAGCAAAAGAAGTCATTTTATCAATAAGACACCTGCACTCGAATGTTTATTGCAACACAATTCACAATTGCAAAGATGTGGAATCAATCCAAGTACCCATCAATTCATGAATGAATCAACAAAAAGTGGTATATGTATACTATAGAATACTACTCCACCAGAAAAAAGGATGAATTAATGCCTTTTGCAACAATTTGGGTGGAACTGGAGACCATTATCCTAAGTGAAGTATCCAAAGAATGGAAACACAAGCACCACATGTACTTGCTTTTAAATTGGAACTAACGGATGAGCACACATGTGCACAGAAGGAAGTAAAACTCAGTGGAAATTAAGCAGGGAAGAGGAGGCAAGAGGAGATAGGCCAAAACCTACCTAACAGATACAGTGAACACTATCTGGGTGATAGGCACATTTATAGCCCTGACTCAAGCATCAAAAAAGTGATCCAGGTAATCAAAACATTTGTACCCCCATAATATTTTTAAATTTAAAAAATGGAAAAAAATAAAATGTTAACATTTTCTTTCAAAAAAAAAAGAAAAGAAAACAAACACAAAATAGAAAAATCTTTACAAAATTAAATTTTGGGTTTCTTGAAAAGGATTAATAACATTGACAACCCTATAAAAATTGATTAAGAAACAAGATAAAAAGGACATAAATATCAATATTAAAAATGAAAAAGATGAAAATGCCACAGCAGTAAAAGCAGTGAGAAGAAAATGAGTATGGTAGGTTGATTGCAAAAATGGTTTCTATCGAGAGGAGAAAAAATGGCGATCTGATAGCGTCCTACCACCGCACCACTCCCAGGGAAGGAGGTGAAGAATGCCAGCAGCTGCCTGCAAGCACGGACCGCTCACTCTGAAAACAGCATTGCGAATGACAGAGAAACAACGCCGAACGCCCAGCCCAAGAAAACAGGTACAAAATTTTCACAAAGATCAGAGGGTGCACGGAGCACAATAGAGCCCAGAGCGCGGAAAGGACATGCTCACCAGGTCGGCGCAGCGCGACCTGCCCCCCAAGCGGTTATGCGCCTCCCCATCCACTTAGTCAGGGACAAACCCAGAGTTGGGGCAGGGCGGTTGCACAAGACAACAGACGCTGTGGAGTTGGAGTAATCACGAAAGCCAAACACAACCCTCAGCTGCAGTGTACAGAGACCGCGCAGGGCTGGGGATCACGCTGGGCGGAGATTCAGGTTCCTGGGACAGTGCGTGGGAACCCTCAGGCCGGCACTGCGTCACTGGAAGTCAGCGGGACTGGGCCCAGGAGTTTAACGGGGAGCGGGACACGCCCTTAGAGGCTACTAGCAACTGCCGCTGCGGCCCGAGGAGAAAAACTGCTCTCCCGGCGCGATCGGAGCCCGGCTGTGCGCCAGGCTGGCGGCGGCCGCCATCTTTACAGCCGCCCAGGCGGCGCTGTGAGCCGCGTCTCTAGCTCCGCCCCGCCCCGGCCCGGGGCTCTTCTGCTGGGGCGAGACAGGCTTTGCCTGTGGTGGCCAGGGACAGCTGCATCCGTGGGTTCCAGGTAGGACGAGATCCCGGAACTGTAGCGGCGGGACCTTTGGGTATTGGAAACAGTTTGCAGCTCATCCATCTGGTTCCGCTACCCCAGCTCTGGCCTCCGACAAGTCCGCTCCGTGCTGGTCCTACTGCCCGCCCTTCAGGTCCCAGCCCTCCTGTACCCCAGAGATTGCTCATTTTGAAGGTTGCTGGCTATAGTGACTCATTTGGTATAACTGCTGGTTCCCATGACAACCAAATACCTCAAGAGCCACAGGCTGAACCAGAGCAGCTCCCCATAATCCTGCCCACTTCAATAGGGAATTTCGCGCCACCCAAGAGCGCTTCCAGCGGCCACTACTCCCCCCTCCCTGTGGGAACATCCCCCCGGTGGAGACTGCTGGGGATAGAGATGGCCACCCGCCTCGCCTTGGGGTCTAGTGGTGGAAAAGGGGTGCACAATTGGAGATCCCCCTATCAACCTGTATCACGCGGAGACGCACATCAGAAGGGCAGACACACGTGGCTAATGAGCAAACTCTGAGCTGTGTAGAATTTTCCCAACTCAGCTCTCACACTGCAGCCAAAAGAAATTGTGTTTCTACCTGCACCTCAGGAGGAGCAGGGTCAAAGTAACCCCTAGGAGCTACAAGGCCCCTCCCAAAGCACGGGGCTTTCGCATACCCCAACTGCGGAATCAGAGTCTGCCACGGACATAACAGAATACCTATCTAATAGGGAGCGGAGGACTCATATCCTCAAGTACAATTCATTAGCTCAGAGCCCAAGCTGGGAGGTCATTCTCACCACACTCCACTGGGAAGAGGAGAAGACCACAGGTCAGAGTTAACTCAAGATCCACCAAACTTGCTAAAATACACCTAAGGCAATACAGGCCACTACTTCTCCCTGGCTTTGCCAAGGAACAATAATTGTGAGCCTGGTGACAGGGCCATAAACTAGCTCTAACACCCCCAGCTCTCAACCAAGAGGCCAGATGAGGAAAAACCAGCGAAAGAACTCAGGGAACATGAAAAATCAGAGTGAAAAGTCACCCCCAAAAGAAATTATCAGTTCCTCAGCAATGGATACCAACCCAAATGAAATGGGTAGAATGACAGAAGAGGAATTTGGTTTATGGATTATAAGAAAGCTCAATGAAATTCAAGAGAAAATTGAATCCCAGCACAAAGAAACCACAAGAAAAATGCAAGAAATGAACGAAAAATTCTCCAAAGAAATAGAAATATTATGGAAAAATAAAATAGAAATCCTAGAAATGAAAGAAGCATTCAAGGATCTACAAAACACAGTGGAAAGCCTTAAGAATAGGCTGGACCATGCAGAGGAAAGAATTTCAGAGCTAGAAGACAGCTCCCATGCGCTAAATAAATCAGCCGAAGAGAAAGAACACAAAAACAAGAGGCAGGAAAAAAGCATACAAGAAATGTGGGATTATGTAAAGAGGACAAACATAAGGATCATAGGTATCCCTGAGGGAGAGGAGGAAAATTCGCATGAGCTGGAAAATTTATTTGAAGGAATAATAGAGGAAAATTTCCATGGCTTAGCCAGAAATCTCGATATCCAAGTACAAGAAGCACACAGGACTCCTGGGAGAGTCAATGTGAAAAGGCATTCACCACGCCACATAATTATTAGACTGACCAAAGTAAACACAAAAGAGGCACTCCTCAGAGCTGTAAGACGAAAAGAACACGTAACCAACAAAGGGAAACCGATCAGATTAACTGCAGATTTCTAAGCTGAAACCTTACAAGCCAGAAGGGATTGGGGAGACATCATCAATCTCCTAAAACAAAACAAAGGTCAACCCAGAATTCTGTATCCTGCCAAACTAAGCTTCTTATATGAGGGAGAAATAAAGACGTTTCCAGATAAGCAATCACTGATAGAATTTGCAAAATCCAGACCGGCCTTGCAAGAAATGCTTAGACCTGCATTATACACTAAACAGAGCAACAGACACCCACCTATGTAAAACTACGCAAAAGCTAAAACCCCCAAATACAATTCCCCAAAAAAAAAATTAAATGGCTTGAACTGCCCATTAAAAAACATAGGTGGCTGAATGGTTTAAAAAATAAACCTTCGGTTTCTTCAGAAAAACCCTTACAAAAAACAAAATGTTTTCAGACAAAAGGAAGGATGGAATACAATTTTCCGGCCCAAAAGGAAAAACCAAAGAAACCCGGAGTGCCATCCTTTTTTCAGAGATTAAATTTAAAAGCAACAAGAAAAAAAAAAAAATGGAAAATGTATGGAAAAGGGAAAAATCTACAAGGGATTTAACAATTCTAAATTTATGCCCCATAAGGGACCCCCGGGTCATAAAGCAAATACTGATAGATCTAAAAAACAAAAAGCAGCAAGCTTCAGGGGATTCAACACCCCACTGACAGAAGGGGCAGACCCCCCAAACAAAAACAAATAGGAAAAAAAACCTAAAAGGACTATAAACTTTGGGGGCCTAACGATATTAAAAACACTCCCCCAAATAACCTGATATACATTTTCCATCACCGGGGGAACTTTTTAAAAAGGGCCCAACCCTAGGCAACAAAACGATCTAAAAATTCAAAAAATAGAAATCATCCATGATTCTTAACCCGCAAATAAAATTAAAATAATTTCCAACAGAACTCCCATCTCCTCCAAAATGTAAACAAAAAAATCTTGCTAAAGTTTTGGGGGTAAGGGGAGAGTTTAAAAAATGAAATCAAAAGGTCTTTAACAAATGAAGGGGGACAAATTATCACATTGTGGGTCAGCAAAAGCAGTCTGGAGGAAAATTATCGCCCTAAATTCCACATCCAAAAGCAGAAAAGCACAAATCATAAACTAATGATATCTTAAGGAAAGGAAAAGGAAGGCAAAGCAACCTAAAGCAGCAAAGAAAAATAAAACAAAATCGAGCAAATTAAATGAAATCGAGAAAAAAAAGAACCAATGAAGATCAATGAAATGAAAAGTTGGTTCTTTGAAAAAAATAAACAAATAACAGCCACTTGCCAGGTTGACCGAAGCAGAAAAAGGAAAGACTTAATAAGCTCAATTAGAAATGAAAAAGGAGAAGTCACAACGAACCTTGGAAATACAAAACATCATTTTTATACTACAAATTTTTATGCCCAAAACACGAAAACGTTGGACAAATACAAATTCTTAGAAACACCCTACCTCCCTAGGTCACCCGGAAGAAACAGATTTTCTAAAAGCCAATATCAAGCACCGAAATTGAAGCTAATTTAAAAAAATTACCCAAAAAAAAAGTCCCGACCGAGGGCACACCTATTTACCAACCTACAAAGAAGAACTGGTGCCTATACGCAAAAGATTTTGAAAATTTCCGAAGGATGGAATCCTCCCAAACTCATTCTAAAGCCAAACACCTTGATACCAAAGCCAGGAAAGGACACAAAAAAAAGAAAACTACGACCAATTCGCATGAATATAGTGCAAAAATTTCAAAAAATCCTTCAAACCGAATCAATGTACATCAAAAATAATCCCACGATAGGGGGCTTTTTCCCGAGGAGGGATGGTTACATACCCAAATTAAAATGGTTTCACCATTAAATAAAAGCAAGAACAAAGTTATAGTCTTTTAATAGATCAAGAAAAGGCTTTTGACAAAAACCCGCACCCTTTTATGATAAGAAATTAACAATATAGGCAAAAGGCTATTCCTAAAACTATTAAAGCCATATACGATAAACCCACAGCCAATATCATACTGAATGGGGAAAAATTGAAGGCATTCCCCCTTAAAACTGGCACCAGACAAGGGTGCCCACTATCTCCACTTCTTTTCAACATAGTGCTGGAAGTCCTGGCCACAGCAATTAGACAAGACAGAGGAATTAGGGGCGTCCAGATGGGGGCAGAAAAGGTCAAACTTTCACTATTCGCAGACGATATGATATTATACATAGAAAACCCCAAAGATTCAACCAAGAGATTACTGGAATTGATAAATGAATTCAGCAAAGTCTCAGGATACAAAATTAATACACACAATTCCACAGCTTTCATATATGCTAATAACAATCAAACCGAGAAACAAATTAAAGATGCAATACCTTTTGCAATAGCAACAAAAAAAATTAAATATTTAGGAACATATCTAACTAAGGAGGTCAAAGACCTATATAAAGAGAATTACAAAACACTGAGAGAAGAAATTGCAGAGGATGTAAATAGATGGAAAGCCCTACCATGCTCTTGGATAGGCAGAGTCAACATAGTAAAAATGGCTTTGCTACCTAAATTAATTTACAGAATCAATGCAATCCCTATCAAAATACCAACATCATTTTTTGCCGATCTAGGAAAAATAATTCTATGCTTCATGTGGAACCAGAGAAGACCCCGTCTAGCCAAAGCAATCTTAAGCAAAAAGAACAAATTGGGAGGCATCTGTCTACCAGACTTCAAACTATTCTACAAGGCTATAGTAACCAAAACTGCATGGTATTGGCACAAGAACAGACATGTAGACCAATGGAACAGGATTGAGAACCCAAATATAAAACCAACCTCATACAGTCACCTGATCTTTGACAAATTCCAGAAAAATGTACACTGGGGAAAAGATTCCCTATTCAACAAATGGTGCTGGAAAAACTGGATGGCCATATGTAGAAGAGTGAAAGTGGACCCACACCTCTCACCTCTCACAAAAATCAATTCACAATGGATAACAGATCTAAACCTAAGACATGAAACCATAAGAACTCTCGAAGAAAATGTTGGAAAAACTCTTATGGACATTGGCCTAGGCAAAGAATTTATGAAGAAAACCCCCAAAGCAATCACAGCAGCAACCAAAATAAATACCTGGGACCTGATCAAATTGAAAAGTTTCTGCACAGCCAAGGAAACTATCACTAGAGTGAACAGACAACCTACAGAATGGGAGAAAATATTTGCATGCTACACCTCTGATAAAGGGCTGATAACCAGAATCTATACAGAACTTAGGAAAATCAACAAGAAAAAATCAAACAACCCTATTAAAAAATGGGCAAAGGATGTGAACAGAAACTTTTCCGAAGAAGACAGAATAATGGCCAGCAAACACATAAAAAAGTGCTCAACTTCTCTAATCATCAGGGAAATGCAAATCAAAACCACAATGAGATATCACTTAACTCCAGTGAGATTGGCTCATATCAAAAAATCCCCAAATAACAAATGTTGGCGGGGATGTGGACAGATAGGAACACTCATACACTGCTGGTGGGACTGCAAATTAGTACAACCTCTATGGAAAAGAATATGGAGATACCTCAAAGAATTAAAAGTAGAATTACCATTTGACCCAGCAATCCCACTACTGGGTATTTATCCAAAAGAAAATAAGACATTTTATAATAAAGACATCTGCTCTCAAATGTTCATAGCAGCACAATTCACAATTGCAAAGTTGTGGAAACAACCAAGGTGCCCATCAATACACAAGTGGATCAATAAAATGTGGTATATGTATACCATGGAGTATTACTCAGCAATAAGGAACAACAGTGAATTAACACATCTGGTATTATCCTGGTTGGAGCTAGAACCCATTCTTCGAAGCGAAGTGTCACAGGATTGGAAAAACAAGCACCACTGGTACTCACCATCAAACTGGTACTAACTGATGAACACTTACATCACACAGGGCAATAACATTCATCTGAAGGCGGGCGGGCGGGAGGGGGGTGGAAGGGATGGGAAAAACTCTCACTGAATGGATGTGGGGAGCACAGTTTGGGAGATGACCACGATTGTGGCTCTGACACGGGCAGAACAGGGGCAATGTGTATGGCCAAAGTGTTGTACCCCCATGATATTCTGAAATTAAAAAAATAAATTAAAAGAAAAAAAAATGGTTTCTATCCCCATTTTCCCCTCTATTTTTGCTTTCCATACTATGACTTTACAGGTCCTCCTGTAGAAAGGTTGAGTCTATTTCAACATTCCTGGAAGTGGGTCTTTTCTTATGATTTCCCTGACTGACAAAATGTGGTGTAAAATAATGATGTGTGATTTCTAAGCATGGGTCTCAAGAGGCCTTCCATGATTCTACTCTGTCTCTCTCTCTCTTGGACCCCTACGTTCTCCCTATGAACAAGTTCAAGTTAGTCTGAACGGATGAGAAACTGTGTGCAGCAAAGGGGAATGAGCCATAAAGACGCAGCTAAGGCTCCAGGCATGTGAGAAGGCCCAGCCAAGATCAGCAGAGCTGCCCAGGTTAACACAGTTGACTGCTGATGCAGGTACAACCCCCTCCAAGCACAGCTTAGACCGTAAGAACAGTGCCAAGCTGACAAGCAGAAAGTGCAAATCCAAGAAAAATAAATAAATAAATAAACATGTGATAGTGGAAAGATAAAACCAAAATTCTCATTATTTGCAAATAACATAATAGTTTTTTTTAATAGGAAATTCAAACAAATCTACATTTTAAACTACTAAAATTAATGAATTTATGCAGTTCACCAGACACAAAGTCAATGCACAAAAAGCAGTATATATTGCTGTAAGCCATTAATTCTTAAGGTAGTTTTTTTCATAGGGCTATTGTGGGAATACATGATCAAAAAAAGTGAAAATATAATAAACAAATTTATAACAACAAATATAAAAATTATATAAAATTCCTAGAAAAAGTACAGTTTTTCCAAGCTGATAGAAGAAATATTTCTATAAATTTGTTTATACTATTTTGACTTTTTTGGTCATGTATTCCCACAACAACCCCATATAAATTCTTTTTTAAAAAGCCTATCTACAATGCCATCATCACACCTACAAATAAATAAGTGATAACTCCTTAATAGCATCAAATATCATCAGTGTTAAATTTCTAATTGTCTCATCAATGTCAATTTTTAAATTATTTAGTTGTTTGGATCAAGATCCAAATAAGACTCATATATTGCAATTGGTTGGTACATCTTTTCTGAAAAATAAAGTTAATTTGGAATAATTTTATATTTAAAGAAAAAATCTAATTAGTCCTATTACAATTGAATCTTTTAAAAATAATTCTATAGATAAAATTCCATGTCCAGATAAAACTCCACGTGCAAATCTTTAAACAAACAAATAAATGAAAAATACCAATCTTAAATAACCACTTCCACAAACTCAAGAGTGAGAATATATTCCAAAATCTTTTTATGAGTCCAGCATAACTTTGATAACAATATCTTAAAAATTTAATGCCTCTCATGGATAGATGCAAAGGTACTAAACAAAATATTGTCAAAAGAAATTCATCAATTGATAAAAAATACAATGTGTCATTAAAAAACATTGAATTTATTTCAGGACTTCAAATGTGATTTAAAATTTTTAAATCAATAAATGCAATTTTCTAAATAAATAAAAATTGAGAAGAATTATAATAATCATCTAAAAACCCATTCATAATTTTAAATAACACAAAACTAGACATAAAACAGAACTTTCTTAGTCTGAAACAGGGCATTTATTTTAAAAACTGACATCAGACTTAATGGTGAAATAACGAAAGATTTGTGTGTTATGGAATGAGGTAAGGATACCTCCTGTGACTCATTTATACAACATTTTCCTCGAAGGTCTAGCCAGTGATTAAGCCTAATAATAATAATAATAATAATGGCAGAAAGAAAAATCTATTTATACTTATAAATATACTACTTATATTTATGCACAGACAATATAAGTTTTCCTGTAGAAAATTCAAAGGAATCTACCTCTACACTATTGAGATTAATTAATTGAGCTAGATCACTGGACTGGACCTGAGGTTAATATTAAAATCCACTGGAGTTATATATACTAGCAGCAAACCGTTAGGAAGTAAGATTTAAAATGATACCATGCACAGTAACATTGATCTAATGAAGGTTAAGTGGGAACTTGATGTAGAAAACAAAACGTCGTTGAGAGATATTAGGAAAGATAAAAATAAATGGTGACATACTATGTTTGTGAATTGGAAGACAACAATTCTCCCTTAAATATAGATGCAATATAATCCTAAGAAAAATCCTAGTGGTTTTAAGAGGGGGTGGAAAATGATAAGC
Organism: Daubentonia madagascariensis; assembly: GCA_023783475.1. NCBI lineage: Eukaryota > Metazoa > Chordata > Mammalia > Primates > Daubentoniidae > Daubentonia > Daubentonia madagascariensis. The sequence continues at coordinate 39,900,742 of JAKFHU010002080.1, read as the reverse complement.
TGATCATAAAAGTTATATAGAAATGCAAAGAGAGAGAAATAGTACAGCCAACCTTGAATAATTACAAATTGTAGATCTTAAACTACTAGGTAAACATCTTCTTACAACACCTTACTAAATAAACAGTGTGGATTGGGACGAGGATTGATAAACAGACCAGTGGAACAAATTACAGGGTTTAGAAACAAACCCACACAAATAGAGAAATCTAGTCTGTGACAAAGGAAAAACTTTGGAATAGTAGAGAAAACTTGATCTTCTCAATAAATGATGCTACCTAAACTGGATATATATATGAAAAAATAATGTTGGCACCTATGTCAGACCATATGCAAAAGTTCATTCTAGATGGATTGCAGTCCTAAATGTAAATAAAAAGCTAAAATGCTTTTGGAAGGAATCAAGGAAGAATATATATTTAAGGTTGCAGCAAGCTCTGATGATGTTTCAACACCATTTGTATCTCCTAGCCTACCTCTGAATAAACCTGTACCTATTATTGACTGGTTCTGTACATGCTGGTAACTTTTTGTGTCAAGCACCGTGTCTGTCTCCTTCTCTGTTTCAGGATTTTCTCTGGAAATATTGCTCGAGGTAATAATTCTACTTCTACTATTCTGGTTCTTTTTAGCTAGGAAAAATACATGAAACAGCATACCTTATTTCTATGTTTTGCTGACTTTCTTCTCCAATTTACCAATCAAATATAAGCTAATTTGCCTTATGAGAATGCATAAGGTAGCAGAACAGACAATATTTTATAGAAAATATACTTTTTATTGAATTTTGCAGAAGGCAGATATTGTTAGGTTTTCCCACTATTAGTGATGATAAATTTGATCATTGCGTTAAGGTAGTGACCACTGAATGTTCTCCATTATTTAAAAAAAATGCTTTTCAATTTGCAACTAACCTGTGGGTGATACTTTAAAAACTTATGAATCCTGTTCTCCAAAAAGAATTCACCTTTAATTTTAGCAAACATCAACAACACTTGACTGAATAAATTGTTTCATTAACAGTTGGAAAATGCTGATTTAAAAACATTTATTAGTTAATATTCTCTGTAAAAAGATTTTTCTCACCACTTGGGATTCACTGTGTTTCCTCCTTTAAAAAAAAAGTAAATGTCTTAATTGTTTCCTATTATCAGTTTTTAGAGTAAGAAATTAATGTTGTAATTACCTCTGATAATAGAAAATTTATTTTGTTTTGTTGTAGTTTGGTTTGTTTATTTATTCTTGCTTTCTCTCTTTAGATCTTTCTTCCTGCTTTCTTCATTTTCTTCTCTCTCTTTATGCACTTCATCCGCGCTTTTTTACTTCCTTCCTTCCTTCTTTTATTTTATTCACTCTATTCTTGAATTCTTGAATTGTCACACTGTAGACCATGGGGAGCCCCTCCTATCTGGTTCTTACGTTTTGTGAAAGGCCTCCATCAGTCTTTGAATATTTCCTTGCTTTCTGGCACTGTAAACATCTTAAGCTCATCTTGGACTTTCATTGTCCCAGTCCTGGAATCAGCTACTTCCCTGAGGAGCCCTGATTCTTTACCACTAGAATGGTATTTAGAAACCAAGATCTGAGCAATATTTATGATCATTGATTTTTTTTGAGTAAACTATTGTTTTTAATTTTTAATTAGTATGGGTACAAATAGTTATATATATTTATAGGGTACATGTGATGTTTTGATATAGGCACAAAATGTACATTAATCAAATGAGGGTAATTGTGGTATCCATCACCTCAGGGATTTATCATTTCTTTGTTAGGAACATTCTAATTCCACTCTTTTAGTTATTTTAAAGTATAGTCTAACTTATTGTTGATTATAGTCACTTTGTTGTGCTATCAAATATTGTTCATTCTATCTAATTATCTAACTATATTTTTGCACCCATTAACCATCCTCACTTTATCCTCTTGAAGTTATCCCTCCTCACTAACTAAAACTTAATGCTTTGGTCAACATCTATTTCATCTATCTCCCCAACCTCTCCTTCCTTGCCAATCCCTGGTAACCACCATTCTACTCTCTGCTTCTATGAATTTGATATTTTTGGATTCCACATAAAAGAAAGATCATGCAGTATTTGTCTGGCTTATTTCACTTAACATAATGTTCCTCCAGTTTCATCCATGTTGTTGCAAATGGCAAGATTCCCTTTCTTGTAGGCAAATATTATTCAACTTTGTGTATATATATATTTTCTTTATCCATTCATCTGTTGATAGATACTTAATTCCATACCTTGGTTGTTGCAAACAATTTTGCAAGGAACATATTTTGTAAATATGAGTTCATATTAAAACATCCAAATTAAATTGGCTATTACAGGTTGTTACTTAATTTCTTTGAACTTATATTTGTATTTCTCAATTGCATTTAGACATTAATTCCTAATAAGATTAATATAATTACTTGTTTGCTTTATCCTACAATATTTATCAAATGGCTTCAAATTCTATTATCAATATCCCTATGAACAGTAAACTACTAAGAAAAGTGTAAGATTGTTTTGCAGATTATTAAAAATATAATGTTATTAATACTAGAAGTAGATTGTGATATAAAACTACTTTGTGCAAGTGAGGCAGAGAAAAACAATCTGCAGAGAGAACAAATAACAAAGCAGATTTAGAAAGGGAAGTGAAGATGTGAGACCATGTATCCCTAGATACCACAGAGAATCTCCTTGATTCATCCTTGATTAATGTCTAAGTTCTTATTTCTAATACCGAGAGACCTTTTGCTTAACTCATCCTTGCATATTATGAAATATGTTAATAATAAATATTTAATAATGAATATTTTAATATTCCACCATGACCACACTTCCTTTGTTTATTTTTTTTATTGTAAGTTGTTTTGTTTTTTTCCTTTAAAGTAACTAATTCCTTGCTAAATGAAAAAGTTCATTTTAATGTTGACAAATCTGAGAATTAGGGCTGTTATAAAACCAGCACAAATCATATCACTATCACAGTTAGGAACTAAACTGAGGTTAGTTTAACACTATACTGACATGATTCTTTAAAAAGTCAGACATTTCTTCTTTGCCCACATGATCTCAAGAACTTATTTTCAAGGCTTACCTTGACTGTGTGGTTTTGAACTAAGGTCAGTACTAGGATTTTCTCCCTGCAAAAGATTATTTGGCCAGTAGAAAATTTGTCTTATGAGCAGAGGTTAATATTTTGGAAACTGCAAAATTGTGAGAAACCATAGCTCAAGTGCATTTAGACTTTTATAGTTAATTCATCCAAACAATTAAAAAAGTAAATATGCAAGAATCACTACAGGCATGAGCATCAAAATAGGTCTGTTTCTAATAATACCAACCTAGCAGCAGCAGTCACTGGAAAGTGACCAGAAGATTTTTTTGCTCTTTACAGTGTTCAGAAGAGTAGAACTCTCTCAACATCAAGTTTTTCACATCAGTGAGAGTGAAAAGGAGGAAGAGCTAAAGCTATCCCATATTTGCTTGACTCTATCTCTATCTCATATGGGAATTTTGGCAAATTTTTGTCTCTGGATTGTAAAAACAGAAATCTGGTTGTGGTAGATAAGTGAGAATCTACATAAGAATATGTATAATTATAGCAAATTCTAATTAGTTTTTTTATTTATAAATTTTACATGCAGTTTTTCTAGAACTTTTACAGTAATCCTGAATTTAATATTTTGGGAGTCAAATATTCCACATAACACACATCTATTTTCAACAACTTTTAGTATCTCAAATGCTACCTTCTGTTAATTTTATCTCAGTGCCCTACTAGGACCATTTCCTCATTTTTATGCAGCTTTATGAAGTTATTGGAACATTTCAGAACTATATTTGGAGAAGTAATTTTTAAATATCTTAAAATATGCAGTTGTTCAAAAGCAATTTAAAAGTACATGATAAATGATATCTTTAAAATAAGTTTCAACTTTTGATAGAAGTAAGTAGTTACTGGCAAAAAATTGCTGTTCTTTCTAAAGTAATTCCAAAATTGTAGGTAAAGGCATGGACAACAAGAGTAGTTGTTACTTGCACAAAATGTGTCTTATTTCATCTTTCATGCATCAATATCTAACTCCATTCAGTAATTTTTACTTACTTTCAAACTGCTTTCTTTACTTTACCTTCTAGCAAATTGTGATAAAGCTGTTCAATCTAAAGGCAGATAAATTTAGAATTAGAATATCCTCATAATGTAACATTTTACTATTAAAATATTAGCAACCATTATAAAAATGTTGACTTTTTAAATAATTAGAAATATCAATGTTTTAATATAACTATAAAGAGTATATAAAATATATGGTTGACATGAGATTGTTTACTTTTAAAAGGAAATGATCATTTCATTGATAATAAGAAGCAAATTTTGTAGAGTCATTTTAGGATTAAACACCTGCAATATATTCTGATATCCATGAACAGAACTAGGCTGAAGCTAAAATGGAGCCTTGTGGGATCATTTTCAGCATTATAATTTTCTGCAAAATTTGAGTGATTTGCAAAACTCTGATAGATTTCCCTGAATAGGATGGTGGCAAAGGCTTTGTAGATGCAAAAATAGTTTTGCTGAGGCAATGAGAAGTAATATACTATCAGATTAGAAGTTGGTTTACCAAGCTAAAAGAAGCTGAGAAAGAATTTGCCTCTAAACATTGCAAAGTCCTGCTTCCCTTATTTTATTTATTTACTTCTTGTATTTTGGTCGCATTATCTTCTAATTTCTTAATATCTCTCCCCTGAGAAAAAAGATAATTGTATACAATTTAATAATTAGACAATTTAATAATTACATTTTGTCATTAAACAACAATAATTTTATAAATGTAATTATCAAAAATTGTGAATTTGCATTTATGGGATGATTTGAAAATTTTTCTATCCTAAAATATAGAAATCAGGAAGAAAAGTTCAGAGGGCACTATGGAGATATCAAGTCCTAGCGTAGCAGATCAAGACCTGAACTGACTGAAAAATGGAGATCATTTTGATTAAGGTCTATGAAAGAGATTTTTGTATGTTTCATAAGTTTACTCTAACTGCGCCATTGAGTAAAACTCCACACTGATTGATTCTTACACTGTATTGCCTGTTTCATGGAACCATATTTATATCAATATCATATTATGACACCACCTTTCTAGGAATACCAGACTCAGATGTTTTATGTTGCTTAATCAGCAGAAATACACTGGCACACAAATAGTGACTTGTACACAAATGCTTACTTATTAAATTATTGAACTGTGATTAAAAATATTAAAGCAAAATCTGAATAATACAGAATATTCTTAACACAAGTACAGAAATTTGTACCATGTTTATCCTCTATGAGCATTTGTATTTCCTGTGATAGCAACCAGATTTTCCATCTATCCTTTATTCATAATAATATAGCATGCTAACACAATAAATTGAACATGGCAACTACTCAAACATGGAAATGGAAACTAGACTTTAAAATATGTTTATTTAATTTTTTAAAAATTGTAGTTGCTGGACTTTGAATATTTAACACAAGACTACATCTTACAAGCATGTTTTTTACCTTCTTTCAAGAATTGTTGCCCTCTGTTTTGCTGCTTAATGATTGAAAAAATTGTTTTGTATATACTTCTAGTATTTATAATTATTTATGATAGGATGATAAGGCTTTTATCATAAGGGTAAATACCAGCTACTTCATCATGGCAGAACCTATGGTTCCAATTATTTATTTTAGCATAGATAAATCATAGTTTTCTTTAAAACTTCATAGCTTAATCAATATTTCACATTCTTATAATTGTAATATATCATTGAAAAATTTTTAGTTATAGTATTTTATTTGTTTCTTTCTACATTAGAAGAGAGCACGAATTTCCTAAGTGAATTAGAACTTTCACACACAACAAAGACTCACAGCACAGCTTATTCTTTGATTTAACTGTAGAACCACCTGAAACTTTCAGTCAATCATGGTTTAGTTTGAAGTAATAAAAACAGCATGCTCACTAAAAATTCAATTGAGGAAACTAAATCCTTTGTAGCAGTTCTAGAATGGTCATGAGATGCAATAATACTTCGTCACTGACAATGGACACTGGATTTATATGTAAAATGTAGAGGCAAAAGTCTTCATATCCCATTTTGTGTTCCCTTACCCACAAAATTGAGACTTTTTAGAAATTAAAATATATAGATTTCAAGCTTGTTAATAAAGGCCAAAGTGTAACAGTCCAATGAAATGTGACCAATTTGAAGGGAAAAAGTGACCCTCTACAAATGGTGAAGGATTTAATAATTTCTATCAAATTTACTAATAGATGAAATGTTTGTGAGGATCCTGCAATACATACTCAGTAGGTTAAACTCCTACTTATGGTTGAGTGCAAACAAAATAGATCTTTTTTATGTGGCCAGAAGTTGTTGTAAACTATGTGTTAGAGAGGGGAGAGGTCACAAATGTATAATTTTTTTTTTCACCTTATGAGGTCATAGTTTTTTTTTTTTTTTGCTTCCATGAACAATTCAATAATTCAGTAATTTGGCTGTGATTTGGGTTTTTAATTTGCTGCCAAACTTCACGTTGTTCAGAACAGGCAAAAATACATCTATTTTGACTGTAATTATGCCAAGCATCTTTAACAGCCTATACACGAGACATAAAGAAAAAGTGAAAGGAAGATGCTTATTTAATTCATTTGAAGACTTAATTAGGAGCTCAATTCTATCAGACATTTAATATTGCATTTTATTCTCTTTTTTGTTCCTAATAGAAAATAATGGCATGCCAATTGTATATGATTATGGATAGCTATTTGTGGAACTGGGTCTTGCCTCTACACTTAATTACATTTTGTTTGGAGGTTAACATTATATTATAACTGTAGCTTTTATTTGAATCTATTCTTATAGTTTTCCTTTCTCATTAGGAATTAGATTACTGGTTTGTAGATTCTCTTGTTTGTGATTTTCTCTATTTCTGTTTTCTATTTCTAGTTCTATTCTCTAGCGCATTATTCTTGACAACTTTAAAGGCATTTAGGGGAAGAGGGAAAGATAATTCATTTTTGCAATATGCTGAAGTCTTGATAAACAACGTATTCACATGCTAAATAAAAATATGCCATATATTTTGTGATTCTTAATGAATATGTTTGATTTTTATTTAGTTTTTCTCTTTATCCTTTACCCTGCTACCTACATATCCTGCTACAGTATCATCATTACCTAAAACCTCCCCATCTCAAGTTATACAGACGTGCATTGAAAATAATCATGGATATTCATCATAAACACAGGATTGTTCAATATGTTTCATCACTTCATGTTTCTTCCTATTCTGCAAAATAATTTAGAGTCATTCCTTTATTTATAAATATCATAGAACTAATGCATTTTATGTAACCAATAATAAGGCTCAAGCAAGATGATACTAGATTCATGTTTCCATTAACACCCTTACTTGACAGCAGCAAGATTTCTGTAATGTCTAATCCTATTCCTGGCCTAATCATTTTCATTATTTAGTAATCGCTTGCTAAGCACTTTAAAAGTTAGTCTAAATTATACTGGATAAGTCCATTTAAATTAATAAATCACATAGTCGCATTTTTATTATTATCCCTTATTACCTAGGAATGAAGTCAATATTATACTTCATAAATTGAAACCATGCTTTGCTAACATGTTCTGATATGCCAACCAACAGATAGATTCTTATTTTTATTCATGGGATTTTGTAACCATTAACTGGCTAGTAAAGAATGTGTCGAAATCAATAAAGTTGTAGATACACGCTCAATGGATGGATAGAGAGAGGCACTAGGTCTGCTCATAAAATTGCACTTTCCATCTAACAATAGAAGCTATTTTTTCATTAGAGTTCCAAATATCTCAGTGTTTGGAGATGTCTCCAGGTAATATATGCAGTGAAGAACATTACTAGGCACTGGGAAACAATAGGCTTCTATCAATCAACATATATTTGAATATGAACAGCTTTTAGGAAAGCTTTGGGTATTTTTTTCTTTCACTGACATTGATGTTAATTAAGTATCATAATTTAATGAACCCAAAAAAAGATTGACATTTGTACAATTAGTCTTCACATAGCACACAAATCGGATTCTCTGAATCTGATTTTCAGACAACTGTTACTGCCGTTGTGCTCATAGAACTCTGACACCAGCTTAGCTTCCAGGTCTCCCATTATATTCCCAAGCAGGGCAGCATAAAATTAATGAAGCGAGACAAGGCTTCAGACACAATCTTGCTTTACTCACTTGAAAAGAGTATATTGAATGAATAAGGACACCAAAACTTCTGATATGGTTTACTAAAAATCCAAGGCAGCCATGGTGGGATAACAAAATAATAATTTGTAATGTGTCTTTTCTTACATTTTCAAATGTTTTACATGCATTCTCATTTATTCTGAGTTCTGGCTGATGTCTTTGCTTTTATGCCCTAATTTACTCACTAATTATTCCACTGGAGGACTCATTCCCTCTGAATTTTCAGTCTGCCCTTGTTTTGAGCGGTAAATGCTCAGCTTTCTTTCTTTTTTTTTAATTTCAGAATACTAGAAGGGAACAAACATTTTGGTTACATGATTTGCTTTTGTGCAGTTTCAGTCAAAGTTATAAGTGTGCCCATCACCAAGATAGTGTTCATTGTACCCGTTAGGTGTGTGTTGACCCGTCCCCTCTCTCCTTCCCACCTGCTTGGTTTCCGTTGAGTTTTACTACCATATGTGCACATGGGTGTTGATTGATTAGCTCCAATTTAATGGTGAGTACATGTGGTATTTGGTTTTCCATTCTTACGATACTTTCCTTAGGAGAATAGTCTCCAGCTTTCTTAAAACAGCCACTGGCCAGAGAATAGAATCATAATGATTGGCTTAGTCCACTGTTTTTCAACTTATTTGACAATACATTGATGGGTTTATGATAACAAGTTGTTGATGTATAACTAGCATTTGTTTGTGGAATGGAATGGACTAGACTAAACTAGATTAAAATAAAATAGGAGTAGAGTGAATTGCACATAGTAATGCTAAATGATTTTAGTTATATATGTATGTGTGTGTCTGCATTAGATTGCAATGCAACATGTATATGAATTTATCATTGTGTGTTGAAGTTAAAAATATTTTGAAAGTTACTTGATTTTTCTAATCAGGACTTATTCCAGGAGACAAAGGATTATCCCCAAACCACACAACTGCGATATAAGGGAAAGGAGTAAAATGGGTAATGAGAAGACACTCACAATGCCGACTGCAATGAAACTGTAGCATGACCCTGATTTATAACCTCTCCCCTTAAGTTGTGGGTGAGACATAGTAATATGACGCATTTAGTTAAGGTTTCTACTGAATTAAGTTTGTGTTAATCAAAAGGAAGATTACCTTAGGTGGATCTGACCTAATCAGGTGAGACAAATAATGATGTGGAGACAGACGGTAAGAAGCAGTAGTAGACTTGCTCTTATTGTCCTTGGAAAATTAAATTGCCATGTTGTGGAGAGGGTCTTGTGGCAGGGAATACTGGATGACCTCTAGGAATCACGAGCTTCTATCCTACAACTACAAGGAAGTAAATTGTGGCAACAACCAGAAAGTTTGAAAGAGGGTTTGGGCTTCATATGAGAATACAGCCCCACCTGGCACCCACCTTGATTTCTGTCTTGTGAGACATAGAACAGAGGACCCAGTTAAGCTGTGGTCAAACTTCATACCTAAACAACAAAAAAAACCTGTAAGGTAATATATGGGTGTTGTTTTTAGTTACTAAATCTAGGAAAATTTGTTACACAGCAATAGAAAACAAATATAGTTGTTTATCTATATTCCAGGAGTGTGGCACCCCTTTTCTTTGTCATGGAGCCCTTACTCATCACTACTGGGAGAGACATTTACTCCAGTTGAGTTTCTGCAGCCAAAATGCATCATTAGGACAGTTCCCTTCATACTTCTACAATGTGTCAAATGAGTGTGTTTCCCCTCTGCCTTCTCATTATATGCCCTAATCCTTTTTAAAAGCATAGGGGAAAATATACCTGGGTAAGAAAGGGCTTTTGGAATATAATCCTCACATCTTTGCAAAGTAGATAATATTAACCTGCTTTGCAGAGAGAAAGCTAGAGTTTAGAGAGGTTCAGGGATTTTTCTTTCTTTTCTTTCCTTTTTTTGTTAGGAACACACACTACTATAGCTAATTCTTATTCCTCAGAGTCTCTCTTTAATTAACATTTTCTCATTAAATTTCAAATAAGGAATAAGAAATTTCATTTATTTATGTAAAGCAGAGTTTGAAGTGAGATTAGTTGTGTGATTTTAACAAAGCTACTGAACCTACCTGAGCCTCTATCTCCACATTTATTCATTTGGGGTATGTGTGTATGTGTGTGTGTGTGTGTGAAAGAGAGAGAAAGACAGAGAGAGAGGGAGAAAGAGAAAAAGACAAAGTGGTATTACAGCTACAAGTTAGAGCTGAGAATTAATGAGATGACTACTGAATACATATTTTAAAATTACTTGATCACTGTCCAAATTCTGTAAGCTCTCTTTATTATGTAACAAAATAGTTTATAATTTAATTTCAAAATTAAAATGGACTAATATCCCCCAGCAATTTAGTAAAACCTTTGCAATGCAATTTTTCACTAATCGAGAATTTAGGATGATTTAAATAGAATGAAATCTGAAATTAAAGAGGGAAAAAAAGGAATAAGTTATGCATACTAATAGAGCAAAGAAGATGTCTGGAAGAAATTTAATATATTTAGAAATATATTTTGTTATTATAATGTATTATTTACTATAAATTAATCTTATATAGGATACAAGATCTCTACGTAGCAAATTTTCATTGAATATGGTCATGAATATTTGTGTACCTACTCTTATATTAAGAATAACTTTTTAAAAACCTAATTGAATTTTCTTCCTATAATTTCTTTGCCACATTAATAAGCTTTTTTATCCAAAGCTAAAAGCTGTAAATCAAAAATGTTTGAATACAGGAAAAAAAAAGAAAAAAGTTTGAATATGTTAAAACATATCAAAATATCTAAGAAATTTTTGTAAAAGTGAAACCTAACTCTAATTTCTAACTCATTTTATCCCCCCAAAAAAGAATCTGTTCTCATGGCTTAAAATTGTACACAAAAAGCATCATCTGACAAACAGTCTGAATTTAACACTGGAAACAATCCGTGATTATGGATCTCAGTAGAAGTTAATTGTGCACTTATAGCACACATCTGCACTAGAAGGAAACTAACCCTTCCATTAGTACAACACAACAGGAAGATGCTTGCTTTTGAAAATCTGAATCAATGACATTTTTGTGTCTCTGTTTATGTATCTTTATGGTTTATATGTTTTTATTTATCAGGGATCATGGTGATCATGACCACATAACTAATATTCCCTATCACATCCATCAGAATATTTCTTTGTCAGAATTTACTACAGTACCTGGTGTATGACAAAAGATTTGTCTTCAGATTTATAAAACCTGTTTTTAAGCACTGAATGACAGGTTTTTTTAATAGATAACTGTTACACCTACTATTGATATCTACATTCCATTATGACAGCATCTACTTCAAGGATTCTTTCAAATTCTTCTACTTTCTTTTGGATCCATTTTCTTTCCTCTGATTCCCTCTTCAAAAAATTGCACTTTGATAAAATGAATAAGGGATATTTTAAACCAAGGAAAAGGAACAATTTTAAGATGTTGAAGAGCTGACCTGGAAGAAAAATTTTGGATTTATCCATTCCTAATTTTAGGCAAAAGTATGGATGGCCACAATAAAACAGCATTAAATGGAAAAAAATTGACCTTCATAACAACAAAGGCTGTATTAAAAATGAGTTCCAACCATAAGAGCTTTCAAGAAAATTAACAATTTTGTGATTTTTAAAAATTTTAGCTTCTTTCAAAAATTATTAAATAAATGTGCAAAATACATGAGATATTGTGATATATTCTGCCTTCTCATTGAAACTTCCCTATCTGCACACCTGAGGTGAATTTTGAGAGGGGCAGCCAAAGATGGGCTGAGAGTGGGCACAGTGCTGCCAACAGCCCCTGAGGGAGCCTGTCCTGAGGGCTCTGATGATTGGAACAAATAGTCCTCCACAGAATTTGACCTGGAAAATACGGGGGATAATAGCATGCAGTGAAAAGAAGACGAATGAGAGAAACAAACATGAAAGGAATTAAGGAGAAACAACAAAAGCCAGGAATGAGCAGCAATGTTCAGCTGGTCCTTAGACTATCCTCTGTTCAAAATGATGTTACAGCTCTAGTTTTTAACCTTATATTTCCTTATATTAAAAACTCTTCTTCTTAAGATGTCTTAAATGAGTTTCACACTTCATCAAAAGCAGTGGCATTGGTTCAAAGAATTTCTTAGTTCAATAATGAATTTTGGATAGCCTCCACTCTTCCGTTTCTTAGACATCAAAATACCTACCATCTGCATTTATGGAACACTAGGTAGAAAAGAAAATAGAAGGGAGAAACAGAAGACTCTTGTATTGGGCCCATCCTGTATTGACTTGACTCCATTCACTAAGTAGACTTTGAGTTAACACGACTGTAGGCAAATTGCTGACACTCAGAGTAGAGTCATGTGCAGCATAATGATATTTCAGTCAAAGACAGACCACATATACCAGGGCGGTCCCATGAGATTTAAATGGAGCTGAAAATTTCCTGTCATCTAGTGACTTCGTAGTCATCCTAATGTCACAGCACAATGCATTACACACATGTTTGTGGTGATGCTCGTGTACACAAACCTACTGTGCTGCCAGTCAGGTAAAAGTATAACACATAATATCATGTATATTACATAATACTTGATAACAACAATAAACGAGTATGTTTCTGGTTTATGTATTTAAAAGACTATATTTTTTATCATTATTTTAGAGTGTGCTCCTTTTACTTATAAAAAAATAGTTAACTGTAAAACAGCCTTGGGCAGGTCCTTCAAGAGATATTCCAGAAGAAGGCATTGTTATCATGGGAGACGACAGCTCCACGTGTGTTATTGTCCTTGAAGACCTTTAAGTGGGCCATGATGTGGAAGTGGAAGACAGTGATACTGATGATCCTACCTTGTGTAGGCCTAGGATAACGTGTGTGTTTGTGTCTTAGTTTTTATTAATAACTAACAAGTTTAAAAAGAAAAATAAAAAAAATTAAAAATAGAAAAAAGCTTATAAAATAAAGATATAAAGAAAGAAAATATTTTTTGTACAGCTGTGCAATATGTGTTTTAAGCTAAGTGTTATCACAAAGGAAACAAAGTGAAAAAAATTAAAAGTTTACAAAGTGAAAAGTTATAGTAAGCTAAGATTAATTTGTTATTGAAAAAACAATAATTTTTATGAATTTAAATTAGGCCAAGTATACAGTATTTAGAACGTCTGCAATGTGTATAGTATGTCCTGGGCTTACTGACGTCACTCACCGTTTACTCACTCACTCACCCAGAGCAACTCGCAGAAGTCTATGCTGTATTCATGGTAAGCACCCTATACAGGTGTACCACTTTTTATCTTTTATACTGTATTTATACTGTACCTTTTTTATGTTTAGATGTGTTTAGATACACAAATACCATTGTGTGATAATTACCTGAAGTCTAGGGTGGGGAACCTGCGGCCTTCTGATTTCAAGATTCTTCTTTTTTAAGGACCAAAGGGAGAAAGAAAATCTTTATCTTTCTCTGATGCACCCCTTTTAATAAAAGGATTTGTTCTGAAAAATGTGGATTCAGTCAAAAGGCCACACTTAAGGACCTAGAAGGCCACATTTTGCCTTAAGGCCCCAGGTTCCCCCCGCCCCATTTCTCCACCCCTATGAGAGTGTGAAAATTCTCACAATGTATCCCTGTAGTAAGCAACGTAGGACTGTGTTTTACTTCTTCTCTGGCAACTTTAGCTATTCTTATCAGAGTGAAAACTCTGAATTATGATTTCTAAATAACCAGGTGATAATACTTTTTTTTCCAAAGGAAGAGCAGCTTGGTAGAAGAACATATTAATTAACATTTGCCACAAAACCTAAATAACCTCTACGGCGATGGTTCTCAAACTTTTTGGTCGTAAGACAGCTTTTTTCTCTTAAAAATTTGTGAAGTCTCCAAAGAGTTTTTTGTTTCTGTAGTTTATATCTATTGATATTCTCCTTATTAGAAAATATAATGGAGAAAGTTTTAAAATATTCTTATAAAAATAACAGAAACCCATTACATGTTAAAATAAATATGATGTATTTTATGAAAAATAACTATATTGTTCAAAAAATTAATGGTGAGAGTAGCATCATTTTTCATTTTTGCAAATCTCTGCATTGCCTGATTTATTAGAAGACGGCTGGATTCTCATACCTGCTTCTGCATTCAATCTGTTGCAATATACTGTTTCGTTGAAATATATGAAGAAAGTCTGACTTCAGACAGATATGAAGTGGGCAAAGGAGGACTTTACAGAGCCCCGAGAGGGTCTCAGGGACCTCCAAATCTGTCAGTGTCCTTTCATTTTCGCTTTTCTCTCTTCTCTACTCTCCCACACTGATCATTCTTGGTCTTTCTTTTCCTTTTTCCTTTCACATCTTACATGTTTTTATTTCTTTATTCTTCCCTTCCTTATTATTGTCTACCTTATTACCTTTTTAATTACCCCTTTCCTTGGTGACCTCTAACGCCCTTCTCCACTTTTTCTTCCTCCTTTTGAAACCCTCTCTACCCTGTTCTCCCAAGTGATATACAAAAATGAAGTATGACTTTCTTAAAAAGAAATGACCTTGGGAGATCTTGAAAAGATATATGATGTTTCTTATTTATTTCTCCCTAGATTTTTTTTCTGTAAATGGCATTATCTAGTTATACAGACCAAAGCCCCCAGAAGGGGGAGCATCTTTAATTCCCTTTTTTCTCTCGATTGATACAGCCTGTCTCACTCTACTGCTTTCAAAATACATTCTAAATCTCTTTTCTTTCAACTCCTCTTTTCTACATCCAATCCAAGTTTAATCCACTCTTTTCTCTCATTTGTAATATTACAACAGTCTACTAACTGGTTTTCCTACTCTCCACTTGCTCAACCCTACCGCCACCACAATTCCCCATTCAGTGGCCAATGTGATTGTCACAGATGCTCTTGGTGACCCATTTTGATCTCCTTTTCCATCTGGGACACTCTTTCCCCAGCTGTTATGTTAGCTGATAATAATTCAAAACTGACCCCGGTCTTCTCTGGAGAATTGACTTATACCAAATAAGAGCTCCAGTGAAACTCTCCAATGAATACCAACCTCTTTTTTGCTGACTACAAAATACTGCTGTAACTGGCGCCTGCCTGCCATCTGACTTCATTTCCTGTCAACCGGCTACGAAAGGTCTTTCCTCAGGGCATTTGCGCTTGCTATTTCTTCAGTCTGGAATGTTTTTCTCTGGGTCTTTGGAGAGCCAATATGTCATGTTCAGACTTCAGCTCTAATATCACCTTCTCATAGAGGCCTTTTTGACCACTCTGTCTAAATTTCCCCTCTGCCTCCCCTTCCTCAGTAATTCTCTTCGGTAACTTCAGTAGTTTTGTACTTTTTAGAGAATCCATTACTATTGGAGATTATTCATGTATGTGCTTATTTTTCATTATATCTTCTTACTCATATTGGACTTGATATTAGTAAAAAATAAACTTTATTGAATTAAACTTTTGAGATTTTATATTTTACAGCTGCAGGCATGTATTATCTTGACTTAAACTAGAACCTTAATAAATAGTAGATATCCTTCTCTTCAAAAAGTTCATAATCTAGTCAAGGAGAAAGTAAAAATATACAAGTACATTAGTTCTCTATTGCTACAAAGCAAATTACCCCAAATTCAGCAGCATAAAACAATAAATATTTATTATCTCATGGTTTCTGAGGGTTGATAATCCAAGTGGCTTAGCTGGGTGGTTCTTCCTCAGGCTCACTCACAAGTTTCAGCCAGGTTGTGGGCTGGAGCTTGTCACCATCTCAAGGTTCATTGGGGAGGATTCATCTCCAAGGTAGCTGATATCGGCAGGTCTTGCTTCCTCACTATGTGGGCCTCTCCAAAGGTTAACTGAGTGTTCACAATAGTGGTTTCCCCCAGTGTGAGTGATTCAAGAAAGAGAGAAAGAGGGAGAGAGCAAGAGTGAGAGCAAGAGAGAGAAATAACATCCTGGAAGGAAACTAAAGATCTTAATAACCTAATCCTGAAAGTGACATCCAATCGCTTCTGCCATATTTTGTTCACTAGAAAAGAGTCACTGAGTCCAATCCCCATGCAAAAGGAGCTGAATTAAGCTGCATGTTTTGGAACGAGGAGTATCAAAGAATTTGTGGGCATTTCTTTAAAATCACTACAATAAATATACAAGGTTATATATGAAAAATTCCATAACAGTAGCATGGGCAAAGCATTCTAAGAATTTGTAAATCTATAAAAATCAAGTTAAATTGTAGTGATAGGTAAAGGTTTCAATGGAAATAGTGGTCATTAATGCTTTTTGATAAATTAATATTTGAGAAAAATCATTTTATGTAGAAGAAAAAGGATAAAAATATGAGAAAAATGCAGAATTTGATCAAGGAATGAAAAATAGTTTGGCCAGGGCAAAATCATGAATAGGGGAGGAGTATTTGGATTGGTGATCTTTTGCTGAAGGAAGAAAGCCACCTATTCCTGTTCTTCTCTGATTTACAGATGGCCAGAAAAGAACAAAAGAAAAGAAAAAAATCTCTTCAAATATGGCTTAATCAGCATAGCCCTGCTCTTACAGAAAGTGAAGCAGCAGCTGTGTGAGATGTGATTCAGGATTTCGTCCAGTTGCCTGCTTCCTAGCATCCCCACAACTTGGATAGTGCTAGAAGTGGATGTATCTTTCCCTCCAGCAAGAAAACATCTCTACTTTTCACTAAGGCTTGCACCCCATCTGGGATTATACCCAATTACATTTCAATGAATAACTTGTTTTATTGATTAATGCATATCAAAAGTATGATAAATACTTTTATGGTCCCTTCTGTTGAACAAGTGCTTTATCAAAGTGCACTTATTTGTATAAACTTTTTCAACTAACATGCTAATGCATAAAACCAGGCTAAGAGGTTATTCAGATAAACAGACAGTTAAATCTGGGGGTGAAGGGTAGAGGTGGAAGCAAACTAATTAAGTGACAATTTTTAAACTGATCAATCAATTAAATCAAAAGCCCAAACCAATTTGTTTACTAGATTGACACTTTGTTTAAACCTCATTAATTATGAACTTAGAGGACAAAAAGAGACTGGCCAGTGAAGTTTAGAACTCTCAAAATGAACTTAAATTTTCCCCTTATTTTGGGAGGAAAAAAAGATATTATTTTCATCAAAGTTTATGTAAAAGTAACCCTAATGGTTAAGTTAAGCTCCTGAGACATTCCATAGTATATAAATCTCCAATATTTGGCATGTTTTCTGATCCCTCATCATAGGCAAACATGTTATAAGATGTAAAACACTATTTCCAGACAGAAGCCAGGGAACTGCCAACTCTTGTAAGGGCCAAACAGAAAACATTTAGGTCACTGTATCAGATTGCTTACCTGTTTGTGTACTACACAGTTGGAAAATATGTTCTGACAGCTTCAAAAACAATGTAATTATTTTTGAGAATTGAGGATGACATAACTGTTTTATGGTTTTACAAATGTAATAAAGTATAGGATCTATCTAGGGGGCAATGCTACCCTGATTTTCAATTAGCTTAACCAAAACAGGTAAACACAATTAGTTAAAATAATTTTTGCAACCTCAATCATTATCTATCAAACTACTTTGGGGATCTTTTCTATTTTTATAGTTGGAATAAATAAACATGACATAAAACACAGCCGATCTTTCTGTCTTGCTCTAGCTAAACTTGTGTATCCTTTGTATATTTCAAGCTGTAAAAAGTTTGTGTGTCTTCCACATGCTTTATAAAAATGAAGGGCAAATGTTTAGCAAAATAAAAGAAGATGTGGGGAAATAGAGAAAAGGTGTGTTTATATTTAATAAAAACTAGATGAAGTGTTTGTTTAGAGAAAAATATCTGCTTTTAGTGGTAATTAAAAATGTGTTGCAGCACACTCATCAATTTCTAATGCTGACTGGGCATTAGAAAGGTTATCTGTCAACCCATAATAATAAATACACACATTCTAAGGAGACAATATTTTCCCACACTTGTAGGATAAATTACTATTGAGTTTATTTATGTTGCTTTTTCTTATTCACTCACAAGTTTGAGCCAGTAGTTCTCATCATTAATTTCTGGAAATAAATAATTAACCCCGTGCTCTAACACCATCACAAGGATCTCTTAATATGCCATGTTTCTCTTTTCATCCTCACTCTGTTTTTCTTCCTCTTGCTTTGTTTTGTTTCTTTTACAAATTACCCACCATTTTTAACAGCAGTGCTTGTGAAACCAGTCAACTCTATTTAAATGGTTCAAGCAATTGAATGCAAAAGTACAGTTTAAAATTTCACAGGTTCTTTTTTAAAGAGAGGAAATCTAACTTCCTCAGGAATAGCAATATCCAATAAGGAGGGTAGAAAGGTTAATAAGACAGTCAGTGGTAGAAGAAGGCTTCAAATATAGTTCCCCAAGCATCTTTCTTATAGAACAGCTCCTCTTTTCTCGAAATTGCTCATTCTCATAATTGCTTTAAAAACTCAGTTCATATATCATACCAATATCTAAAATGAAAAAATTATCTTAATAATATATTACCTTTAATTTTCTGTTATTTTTTTGACACTGACAGCGTATTCCTTATCTCATTTAGAAATACACACAATCCAGTGAAAGATCTTTCGGTAGCCTCATCTTATTCCTAAGGAAGGTAAAGCCATAGGCATTTCCTAACCCATTCCAAGTCATGCAGGCATTCAGCCCTATAATTGAACTCAGGCTCAAATCTCTTTACTTTCAGTTCAGCACTCTCGTGACACTACATGCAGAAATCCAAATGTTTCTCCACAATCTGAAAACCTTATTTTTCTGCTTGTATCAAAGTGTTTCATTGTGAACAATGCTATGGATTGAATTGTGTCCCCCCAAAATTCATCAGTTGAAGTCCTAACCCACAATGTGAGGATGTTTGGAGATGGGGCCTATGGGAGGTAATTAGATGGGATTCTTGGTTCTACAAGAAGAAGATCAAGACATTGCTCTGTCTCCACAGGAAGGAGACGGCTGTCTATAAGCCAGAAAAAGGACCCTCACCAGAAATTTTATCAGGAGGCACCCTGATCTTGGACTTTCCAGTTTCCAGAAATGTGAGAAATAAACATCTGTTGTCAAGCCACCCAGTTAATGGTATTTCGTTATAGCAGCCCAAACTGACCAATACAGTTACATAATTCTCATCTTCATAAATTCATTAATTTAGAAATATGACTCATTTTTGCCCCAAATTTCTCTAACACTTAAAATTTTTAAAAAATGTATTAGACTAGTTCATGCTGTTGTGTTAATTTATTTTTCATTTTGTTTGATTCTTTCTTATTGATGGAATATTTACTTTTTCTTGTCTTCCTAGTGGCTTCTCAGGAGGGCTTCCTTATGAATGATTTAATTATTTTTTGCAGAAGCAAGTAAATAACTGAGTCAATAGGTAGTCAGTTTAAATGAAATGCGTAGATACAGAAAAATCACAAAAAATAAACTTTATTTATTGATTTAATTAGAAAAGTTATTACAATTCTAGAAAATTCAGTAGAAGTTAATGTCCAGAAGATGCACTGTTCTTTTCAGAAGATCAAACAAATGGTGTTACAACTGAAAAGTAAAAGAATGTTCATAAATTTGGATAAGTTTAAATAAGAACTAAATATATAATGTTCTATTCTAATTTCTTACCATCATTATTAATATTCAAACATTGCCTTATAATTTTTTTGGATTCTTATTCATTGTGAGAACGTGTTCATATTCATACAACAATGGGCACCTGTCACAGATTGAGTTCTCTGAAGCAAAGAGTGAGGTGGAGTTTGGGATTCAAGATGGGGTTTACATTTTTGAAAGGAAGTGCATGAAAACAGGACTGCAAAGCAGGAGAAATCAATTTGTGGTACAGATTTGTCAAAGTCTGGTCTAATGCTCCCTGTCAGAGTTGCTCTGCCTTGAGCCAAAATGACTCAGCCTCTTCATCCTCACCTCACTCAGCAACAGGATGGGGGCTGCTCTGAGAAGGACAAAGTGGTCCTCTGGAGCTGAGGCTCATCCTAGAACAGCTGACTGCCTGAGATGTCTGCTCACTGCATTCCCCACAGCTCAGTGGGATGAGATTGGCACATCTCAGTTTTTACCCAAGCATCTGGATATTTAAGACTATGCACTACTATTACAGTGTAGGTAAAGGCAAATTCTGAACATTCTGAACATCTGAATGATGTCTTGTGTCAGAATATCCCCCCAAAATACAGCACACTGCTCCAATAGAATTCATCAGGATGCTCCTGGCCTCATTCTATGCCATATCCACACCCAATCACCCAGCCCACTAAGGTCACCACCTTACTGTTCTTCAAGAAACTGATGTACTGTGGAAAACCACACTGACCATCTGTTTATCCTCTGGTCACAACTCTTGCCCCATTAGACTCACAATATGGTTAATTTCTTTTACACATACTTTACCTGGCATAAATAGAACAGGGAGGGAATCTTAACACCCAAATGCTTATTTCCTCCTTTGGAAACGGCAACTATGCTGTGGATCACTTGATTATTACCAGACATATCAGATGAAATGTTTAGAATACTTTAATCCTAAAACATTCAAGGGATCACTTAAACTGAATAAAGCCATTGGAAAATACAATTTTTTTTTCTTTTTTTTTGAGACAGACTTCTCTCTGTCACCCTGTGTAGAGTGTAGTGGCATCATCTTAGCTCACTACAACCTCAAACTCCTGGGCTCAAGTGATCCTCCTGCCTCAGCCTCCTGAGTAGCTGGGACTAAAGGTGCACACCACCACACCCAGCTAATTTTTTCTATCTTTTGTAGAGATGGGGGTCTCGCTCTTTGCTCAGCCTGGTCTTGAATTCCTGAGCTCAAGCGATCCTCCTGCCTTGGCCTCCCAGCAAAATATTTTTTTTCTTTTTTCTTTTTAATAGAAACAAATCTTTTAGCCCCACCCAACTCTTCTTTCAAAGGAGTTCGATTAGCACAACTCTGATGCTCTTTCTAACTCTTTGCACATTCCATTCTTGGGAGATGGAGTGATTTAATGACAGTGGGCATACTTGGCTCCACTCTGTCCTTCTCCTTCCACTGAGGAAGCTGCCCTAAGAGAGTATATGTTCTTCCCTGCTCTTCCAGGGAAGGCCTTCCACTTGTTGCTGCCTTTGGACAAAGGGTAAGGACCAGCCTAATTCTAGTCCTTGATGCAAATAAAAGCCATATTCTAAACCTGGCTTTTGTTCATAATAAAAAAGACATTTGATACCTATCTTTGCTCTTTGTGTAGTTTCTTACTATTTCAGGATCCAAATATGAAAGCAGTTACTCTGAGTGTTTTCTTCAGAAATGCCCAATAGCTATAATAAAATAGGCAAAACAAAATTCTCATCTGTCTCATAACAATGAGTTTGAGCTACTTTTCATATAAGTAACAGAGAGAGGAAAATTAACAAGGAAATTTGAAGAGAAAAATTCTGCTTTGACTATAAGATTATCAAAATTCTTATAAACAGTGTGATTTTCTGATAATAATACAACACAATAAATAAAGTAAAAAACTGAAGTTTTCATCTACTATGCCAGGTATAATTCCTTTAGTTTCTTTTTGTTTGTTTGTTTGCTTATTCAAGAATATCTTTTAAAAGTTTGGATTGACCAAATGGGAGACATTTGTCCTGGCATTGTATAATCACAGCCAGAAATGTTGAATAAATAAATCAATACAATGGAGCTGTACATTAAAAACAACAAGCAGGGTTTGTCCTAAATGTTTGCCCCACAGCCAGGTTTGCTTTCAGCCAGCATATGAAAGAGTTTGTGATTAGGCCCCAAAGCACAAAAATACCAATTAATTATGATGATTATATATGTCTTCATTAGTAGTCTATAAATAAATCATGCACAGCATTATGCAGTCAGCTATCCTGGAAAAATGTTCTTCTAGAGGGCTGTGAAAGAAGCTTAATTAATTATAAATGCTCTGCAACTTATCACATATTATATTTTGAAATGTTAAAGCATACATATATACACATGTTCTATATGTGTGGAGGTATTTGTCAAACTTTTTCAGGATTTCTTTATGCTACTTATCACTAAAATACTCTCCAAAACCAAACTGAAGATTTGTTAAAAATCTGTATTTATTGTTAAAAGTAAAAATTCTATTTAGAACACTTATATTTCCAATTACTCTCATGCTTTCAGATGACAGATTGTTTCCCTTTGATATTTAACTTCTGTGCTCCCAGAAATGCTTTGTAAATGTATTCCTCTCCTCTTCCCACCTCATTCCCTCCCTGCCCTCAGAATATTTTCCACATTTATTCAAAAAGATTTCTTCCTGAAAGTGTTGCTGTTATTAAAAATACTTTAGTTATGAGTGTAATTAATCCATTTGTGCAAGGTATTCTCCATTCGTTCCTCCAGATCCTCTGTTCCCCCCCACCCTGCTAGACCAGTGGGAGACTGACCTCTATGAACTGCATCAAGCAGTTCCTTTGCCCTCTGGTTTCCAGTTGAGCTCTGCTAACGGGGATCCCTGGCAGGAGATCAGAGGTAGGTAGGAAAATTTATTTCCCTCGCTCCTTTTCTGTGTACCTCCACCAAAGGTCACAACTCTTGACAGGTGATTCTTGCCACACAGATCTCGCTATGAGTTTTAGTCTTTTCAGCTCTAAGGGTGATAACAGGTCTCTCCACTGTAACTGGCTGTAAGGTACTGCATTATCTCTTTTGATTTCTCTATGCCTTGCTCTAGCTTTTGTAGATTATCCTTTTATTAAATTCATTTCAAATTACCCAATTTGAGTACATAATCTGTTTTCAGCAAGGCCCTGACTAATATGGAACTCTTCTTGTAAATTATTCAAACAATACGAAAATAAAGAGTGTAAAACATGAACACCCTCATTATATCTTTTGATTGTGAACACTGAAAATACAATTCAAATTGGCTTAAGCACCTGAATTTTTCTAGTTCTCTGAGTCAATATATCACATACAGAAACACAAGCAGAAAGATGCACTTTTCATAGCCAGTTATTATTTAAATAAGCAAGAACAGAAGTTCACGATACCATCAAGCATGCTTTTGTATATACTACCCTGGGAATGAGTTTGTGTCAGTCAGAAGGCAAAATCTAATCAGTTATTTTAACAGTAATAATTTTGTATAAATAATTTTAAATTAGGTATTATAGAATTAAAAGGGAAAAAAGGAAATAACATTATTCTGGAAGGAGCATCTGCAGGCAGCACATACCCTACCAGCAAACATACAAGCTTGGAGGAGAGGGCCTGCAGAGATGAAACTCAGACCTCAGAGAAGGGATGCTGCTTTGCCCATGCTGGTGTCTCTTAGCTTGGAGGAGATACCTTATGGGAATAGGACACAGACCTCTGAAGAGGGATGTTAAGTGAGAACAGCAGGGGCTGGAGTTTCTGCAGGAGCACATAGAGACTGGTTCTGCAAATGTTGAAGAATTGCAAAGTCATTTAAACACTCTACTGAAACAAACTGCTGCTACAGGGGGAAGAGGTGAGATGAGGCTAAGGTGATGCTCAATGACAGGAAGCCAACAGGAAGCCAACACCAAACAAACAAGAGGGAGAAAGTCCCTTTCTTTCCTCCATCCTTACAGCTCCCTCTAGTGCTTTCTGCTGGCCAAGACTAACAGGAAGCCAGCTGGCAGAGCAGATATGTAGTCTGCAGATTTCCAGTCCAGCATCACGGGGCAGAATCTAGAAGGAAGAGTTTGGGTTGAAAGGCAATAACTTAATAACTGGCATAAGGTAATGGCCAGAGGTCAACTACACTCATTGATTAGAAACACATTTGCAGACTTCCTACTTTATACCAAACCTTGTGTGAGGCTAGACTGTCTTAACCTCAGGAAAATTTAGTCCCTAACTAAGGAAGTTAATATGAGAAAGAAGACAATTAAAACGTAATATGAGAAGTACTATACTAGAGGTGAGAATATGAAGCTTTTGGAGTAGCATTTGAATTAGTAATATAGGGTCAGGGAGAGTATTCCACTGGAGGTAATGTTGAGGTTGGAGCTAAATTCTGATAAGATTGAATAGGCATATAGCAGGCTACTGAGTGGATACTAGAATAGCTTAAAAGCTTGGTAATCAAATTTTTGAAAACAGGATGGTCAAGCATCAGGAACTATAGGTAAGTTCCACCAGAGACATTTGCTGGTTAGGACACAGGAGCACTCACTCTGCTGACCCTGGATACCACTGCACTATACTTGCTGTCACTGGGCACAGCTGCCATGAAAAACTATAGTCAGTCAACTTTGAACAGGCCCTTCTTATTTGTATCACTTCCTCAAAATTCAAAGTGGATCATCCAGTAGGTGGAACCTATGTCAGTTGTCCTACCCTAGGTGCTAGGGGAAAGAAAGAAGAGCATATGACCCTATCAGTCTGATGTTAAACTCTGGCTCCTCCAAAATTCATGTAGTCAGGACTTTAATCCCAAATAAGACAAGCATTTGTATGAGGGATTTAAATCATCCCCACTAGAAATTGTCTCTTCAGCAACCTAGCATTCATATAAAATCTTCTCATTTGGACTGACGAAACCTCCTGTCTTATACTATGCAACTTTCTCTCATAGCAAAAATCCATTTCACCAGTGTCCAAAAAGGAAACCATTCTAAACCTCTTCAGTTACTGAATCCAGCTCCAAGACAAGAATCTTTGGATTACCTCTGTACTGACCCTAGTTCTCTTGGATCCAGTCTTCATACTCAAAATATATCTGATATTATAAACCACCATCACCCATACCTGTCACAGTAGTGGCTGAAAGGAAAGGAGAAGTAGATTTATATCAATCTTTCATTCCTAGGAGTTCTGAACTCTAGCTAGTCTCATCAGTACGGCCACATGAAAATTTCCCAGAGGACCAGCTGGGTACCCACCCTTCCTGATGTACTGTGCCTTATAAACCCACTTTCCTCTTGATTTTCAGGATCTATTACCCTGTTCAAACAGTTCTCCTGTTTTGTCTACGGACTCAGGTCATAGGACTCTGAATTGGCCACATGGCAATGTTTACATCCACGCAACCATTGTTTAGTACCCTGGTGTAACATTTCCCCTTTGCATATTACTAATACCTAAATCAGTAGTTCCAATAATCTCAGAGATGGAAATAAAAGAATTGTGAATGGCTGATTAAGTTTAATTGGAAGAGTTAATAGTTCCAATTCGATTTCTTAGTTTTTGGACCTACTGACAATTAAAGATATAGCAACATATATTGGGCAATGTTTCAAATCATAGGAAGTATCTTATGATCTGGTACCATAATTTATTCTTCAATAAAGTATATGATAAGACTAAAGAAACCTAAGGGCGTTATCCCATTGTCTTGCTTCTTTCATAGGAAATTGAGTTTCTTGCTTAAAATAAATTATGAGGAATATCATGATGTTGAATAAGGCATTCAGTTGTATAGACAATCATGACAATGCTGACTTGAGGCATGGCAGGAACTCTCATGACAAAAGCAGTAAAACAATCATCATCTGATGCCCAAACACATGGTATGATATTATAGGTTCAGATCTACTACTCTTGGTAAAATATCTTGGTACACTGGTAAGGGGAATCCTGTGTTGCTGCACTTATGAATAGCCTTAATATTTTTCACCATAGCCATTTTGTTCAATAAATAAGCTCTAAAGTTGCTATGGAAGGGAGATGACCAACACTGAAAGATCAGATTATCTTGTCCAACTAATTATTATGAGCCTGCTCTGCTGGAATTGTCCTCTGGGTTAACGTGTAACACAGATATTTTTTATGTCGTGAGCCCTTTTCAAGAAATTCTTCCATGCTTCTCTCCCCCCTCCCCAAAATCCTTGTCATTAATATTTCAGTTCACTGCCTTTGAGATTCCTTCTTATCTAGGCAAACCAACAGCTACTTCTCATAAATTCTAGTAGGTTAATATTTAAAGCAATGTGAAATCATTACCAAGCTCTACATAATATATTAGCATTAGAGAAAACTGGATTTGCTATGGCATTATTTTGCCCATGAGCTCCACAAGTGATCCACTAGGTTTTAGAGAAAGAAAATCCTCTCAATGAACAAAATCAATTAATATGTTTAATGCTTTTTTTTTAAGCATCTCCAAAAGATTTCTGCACTTCCCTTTCTGCAGGAAACTCTTAACTTGGTAAGTGGCTAGAGGTACCTTTAGGGAGAGGTATAAGGAAGTATCATAGTATCATAGTATGTTCTTCAGTGTCAATGGGCTTTCAATGGGAGTTAGGGTGTTTAGGGTGCCAAAGTATTCTTTCCCTACCGATTCTCCAATTTTCACATAAGAGACAAGGAAAAGCACTGAATTCAACTCATAGTATAATTTTACTATCTCTAAGACCACATTTTGTTTTTTGCCAGCTCAATCCCTGCAGCAACAAAAGATAAGAGATTCTTTTATCTTGATCTTAAAAAGTCCCTGGATTTCAGTCAGTGCTGTGAGCCTAGAATTCAAGGATTTTAACTTGTCATTCTCTTTCTTTAAGCTGTTCATTGATGTTCAAACAGCTGCCCCTTCTCTAAGTCCATAAATTCCTCATGCATAACCTACTATTTTGTGATAGGGGCAACTCAATTCCCAAAAGTCATTCCTGCAATAAGCACTTGATGCCAGGTGACTACAGACAATGATTTGATTAGCTTTTTCACTATTCCTGAATTCCCATCTTGGTATTTAAGCAAGATTTCAACTAGTTTGTGACCCAGCTATGCAGATAAAAAATTGACAGTCCCCACATTTCTTTGCAAGTATCTGATGCACATCATTCCATGGTAAAAATTTTTCTCTCAGTTAGGGGTTTTGGATATGAGGAGCAAAAACAGCTCTAGCTAATAAAAGGAGAAAATAAATTTGTTGAAAGAACGTTGGGTAGCTCACAGAATTAGCTGGCAGGATGGGGGACCTATTAGGAAAATGGGCAGAAAACAACAGAAGCTTTGTAGAGGGAACCACAGCCAAGATTATGCTGAAGAAATGCTCTTGTTTGGATGCCCCGTAGGTACTACCAGTGCCATTGCCAAGCTCTGCCACTGGATACTGCCACTGCTGTGTACAACAGAAAATAATAAATGGTGGATTCAAAGGACACAAATCCAAACACAAATCACTGGTAAGCGTGAGCAAGATTGCAAAGCAAACTGGAAAGAAACAGAAGTTCATCTCTTTTGGTGATATACGTGAATGTAATAGAAGAAATCATTGTTTGAGATTTAAGGGGGAAGGAGTTTTAAGAGGCATTTGATTAATGTGCCATCATCACCCAGTATCTTCCATTATGGTCAATTATCAGTTGCTTGACCTTGAGAAAGTCAATTTTCCTTACTGTTACTGGCTCATTGTTTCTACAATAAAGATAATAATAATGTCTACTGCATGAGACACCATGGGGGAAAAATGAGTTAAAATACACAAAACACTTGGAACAGTATGTAGCACATAATATGCCTGTTATAAGTGTTAGTTGACTAGTAGTAGTAGCATTGAGGCAAGTGCAATATTAGAACCACTTCATGTTTGAAGAAAAGAAATACAAATACATATGTACAAAAATCAGAAAGCATTTGTGCAGTTGTTACTGTAATCAATTTTAAAACTGCCATTGGAACAACTTGGTCAATTAGGTATCTCCCACTTTTTATCTAATCCTAAACAAGTTAACTCATAATAATTGCAGGAGTGTTTTTCTCAGAGCTAATACACTTGTCTTCAGATTGAAGTTTCTTTATAAAAATACTTGATATACCGGGAATAGAAAGAAAATTTGGTTAAGCATATCTAATAGGAACTAACCCAACAATACACTTGATGATAAAAAAATTAGTGGCACTCCCATTAAAATGAGAAACAAGACAAGTACACCACTATTACTACTGCTCGTGTTTCTAGCTCATGTGATTATACAAAATAATTCATACAAGAGATGTGAAAATGATAGGGGAAAAAAATCACTCTTGCAGAAAACATGATTGTCTATCTCAAAAAAAAAACCCAACAGGATTAATAAAACAAAAAAAATTTAAAAATAGGCCTAAAAAAACAGTTCTAAAAATGATTGAGAGCAAGACAGCTGACCAGAAGCTCCTAGAGCTCATCTCTCCCACAAAGACAACCAAAACAACAAATATAAACAACTACATTTTGATGAAAATAACTAAAGGAGAGCACCAGAGTATAGGAAAGGAGTGGCAGAAACCTTTTAGAGCACAGAAACCCGGGATAGCCACATGGAAAACAGAAGGAAATGCCTCACCTCCATCACCCCATCCCCCAGTCGGTATCCACTTGGAACAAGGAAGGACTTTTCCTTACAGGAAGGACTTTTCCACAGTCCTCATAGTAGGGGCTTCTGCAATCTTCTCAGGCACTAAGCCCAGCTAAGGGAGCTGTCTGGAGTCCACACAGCTGCATTTCCCTGACACTGTGTCACCCCCTCCTCCAATCTCCCACCCCCATGGCCCACATGGCTACTGCACCACACCATTTTGAAACTGGAACTACCGCTGGAGCGTTTCCTGCTCTGGGGACAAGTAACCAAGGAACTCTTCCATCTCTTAGGCTTTGCTGCCACTGAGCCACCCCCGCCTGGTGTCCTGCCATCCCTGAGCTGAGCTGATACTACATGCTACCCCATGGGGAAAAGCTGCCATAAAATCATTCCATCCACTCCTGTCACTGCTGTGCCCTGCCCCTTGAGGCCTGAGCTGAAGCAGTGTACTGACCCCCAGGGAATTGGTGCCTTAGCCAAGTTGAGCATCCATACACACCAAGGCTGAACTGATGTGGTACACTACATACTAGGGAAACAGAGCATTGGAAGAGCTGACACACCCTGCCTTGTAGCCTAACAACTGTAAAACCCTGCTTCCTCGCAACTGGACTAGCCCCCTAACATCTCAGCTGCTGAGACAACCCTTTACCGGGATATGGAGTCATCACTATGCTGCTACCTGCCCCCCAGGGATCAAACGATGACTGTTTTGTCATTTTGGTTTCCTTGCTCCTGCTACACCTGGCTTCACGGAGTCAGGATACTGCCATGTCCCACTATCCCAGGTTCCAGGGTCTTCACTACGCAGTGCCACATCTTCTACTGTCCGAGTTGCCTCGGTGCCCTCATGGCTCTTGTTCTCAAATTGCAGCTGTATTCTGCTCCCTGAGCCCAAACCTCCATAGTACCCATTCTTCCTTGGAACAAGGCATGCTATGCCCCACGCCTAAGGGTCAGAGTCACAGCTACAACCTGGCTTCCTGGGCTTGAGCTGCTGGAGGAGTGTCTCAGAGTCACAGACCCTGGCTTTGTAGGCAATATGCATCCCACTTTGCCTCAGAGTAAACCTGCACTCCAAGAACCAGGTGCCACAATAGGTTCCCGAGACTGAGGCTATGACCCCAACACCACAACCACTCTGACCACTTACACCCCAGAACCCAGAGGCACTACAGCTGATTATGGACTGTGTCAGAAACAACACCAGGAGGGATCCCTTCAGATAAGACAGTCCATTGTGGGGAAAAAAATGAGAACAGGAGGACTCCCAAAGCCCTTGCCACCAAGGAACCTAACAAGTTATGCTGCTACAGACACTTCAACAGTCTCCTACACCTTAGGCCACTGAGGCACCCAGAGTCATCACTGATATTGATTGCAGCTGAAGAAGCTGCACAGAAGTTATATCACAGCATCTAATTGGACAAAGAGCTACCACACCCTTCCCACTGGCACATTAAGATGCAACTACAAGTGAAAATATTTCCCTGTGAAAGTCACTCTATAAAGTTTGGAAGAGGTGATTGTTCCACTGGATGTGCACACATCAACACAGGGACACAAGCAACATGAAAAAGCAAGGAAACATGACATCCCCCAAAGGAACACAATAATTCTCCATTAACTGACTCTAAAGAAAAGGAAATTTTAAAATCACCTGAAAATGAATTCAAAATAATGATCTTAAGGAAACTCAGTGAGATACAAGAGAATACAAATAGACAATTCAAAAAAATCAGGAAAAATTCATGATCAGAATAGAGAGATAGATATCATTAAAAAAGAACCAAACAGAAATCTTGGAGCTGAAGAATACAATGAATGAAAATAAAAATACAATAGAGGACATCAACAGCAGACTATACAAGCACAAGAAAGAATATCTGAACTTGAAGAGAGGTCTTTTGAAATTACCCAGTAAGAAGGGGAAAAGGGGGAAAGAATGCAAAAGAATGAAGACAGCCTATGAGACTTATGGATAATCATTAAGTGAACAAGCTTTCACATTATGAGAGTTCTAGAAGAAGAAGAGACAAAGATAGGGTCAAAAAGGTTATTTAATGAAATAATTGCTGAAAAGTTCCCAAATTTTGGAAGAGATATGAACATTCAGATATGTAAAGCTCAAAAGTTCTCAAACAGATTCAATCCAAAGAGGTCTTCTCTGAGGCACATTATAATTAAATTATCAATAGTCAAAGACAAAGAGAATGTTTTTAAATTACTACGGGTACATAGTGGTTGTGTGTATTTATGGAGTACATAAGATATTTTGATACAGGCATAAAATGTGTAATGATTGAATCAGGATAACAGGGATATCCATCACCTCAAGAAGTTTTCATTTTTTGTATTAGGAACATTCCAATTTCACTCTTTAGTTAATTTAAGATATATAATAAATCATTTTTAACTATAGTCATTCTACTGTGCTTCTGAATACTAGATCTTATTCATTCTAACTGTGTTTTGTACCCATTAACCACACCCATTTCATCTATGTCTCCCCTCTACCCTTCCTAGCCTCTGGTAAACATCATTCTACTATCTCCATGAATTTAATTTAAAAAAAAATTTTTTTAGCTCCCATATAGGAGTAAGAACATATGAAATTTGTCTATCTGTGCCTGATTTGTTTCACTTAACATAATGTCCTCTAGTTTCATACATTTTGCTGCAAATGACAGTATTTCATTCTTTTTTATGGCTGAATAATATTCTATTGTATATATGTACCACATTTTCTTTATCCATTTATCCATTGATCGATACTTAGGATGATTCCATATCTTAGCTATTATGAATAGTGCTGCAATAAGCATGGGAGTGCAGCTATCTCTTTAATATACTGATTTCCTTTATTTTGGATATATATCCTACAGTGTAATTCCTGGATTACATGATAGTTTTATTTTTAGTTTTTTGAGAAACCTCCATACTGTTCTCCATACTGGCTGTACTAAATTACATTCCCACCAACAGAAAACAAAGTTTCCATTTTCTGAACATTCTCACCAGCATTTGTTATTGGCCATCTTTTGGATAAAAGCTACTATTAACTGGGGTGAGATGATATCTCATTGTAGTTTTGATTTTCATTTCCCTGATGATTAGTGATGTTGACATTTTTTCATATACTTGTTGGCTATTTATATGTCTTCTTTTGTGAAATATCTATTCAGATCTTTTATGCATTTTTAATTGGGTTATTGAATTTTTTTTCTATTAAGTTGTTTGAGTTTCTCACATATTCTAGTTATTAATCTCTTGTCAGATCAGGAAAAAATATATTTTTTTTTCAAATATTTTTTTGCAAATATTTTCTCCCATTCTGTGTGTTGCCTCTTCATATTGTTGATTTTCTTTCTTTCTTTCTTTCTTTCTTTTCTTTTTTGCTGCACAGAAGCTTTTAGCTTGATGTTTCCCATTTGTCTATTTTTGCTTTGGCTCACTGCACTTTTGAGATCTTACTCAAGGAATCTTTGCTTAGACCAATGTCTTAGAGTATTTCCCCAAGGTTTTCTTCTAGTAGTTTAATAGTTTTGGGTCTTAGATTTAAGTCTTTAATCCATCCTGACTTGAATCTTATATATGACAAGATATAGGGGCCTAGTTTCATTCGTCTGTGTATGGATATACAGTTTTCTTGACAGTATTTATTGACAAGATCATCCTTTCCCCAGTGTATGTTATTGGTATCTTTGTTGAAAGTAAATTCACTGTAAATTTGTGGATTTATTTCTGAGTTCTCTATTCTGTTGCATTGGTATATGTGTCTGTTTTTATGCCAGTCCCATGCTGTTTTGGTTGTTGTAGCTTTGTAACATAACTTGAAGTCAGATAATGTGATTCCTTCAGTTTTGTTCTTTTTGCTCAGGAAGGCTTTAGCTACTCTGCATTTTTATTGGTTGCACACAAATTTTAGGATTTTTTTTCTATTTCTATGAATAATGTCATCAGTATATTTACAGGGATTACATTGAGTCTGTAGATTGCTTTGAGTAGTGTGGACATTTTAACAATATTGATTCTTCCAATCCATGAACACAGAATATCTTACCATTTATTTGTGTCCTCTTCAATTTCTTTCATTAATGGTTTACAGTTTTCATTGTTGAGATCTTTTACTCCCTTGGTTAAGTTTATTACTAAGTATTTTAATTTATTTGTAGATATTATAAATGGGATTGCTTTCTTGGTTTCTTTTTCTTATTGTTCCCTGTTGACATATTGAAATGCTACCGATTTTTGTACATTGATTTGGTATCCTGCAACTTTACTGAATTTGTTTATCAGGTCTAATAGTTTTTGGTGGAGCCTTTAGGTTTTTCTAAATATAAGATTTTATCATAGGCAAACAAGGATAATTTGACTTCTTCTTTTCCAATTTGGATGCCCTTTATTTCTCTCTCTTGTCTGATTGCTCTAGCTAGATCTTCCAATACTATGTTGAATAACAGTGGTGAAAGTAAGCATCTTTGTTTGTTCCAGAACTTAAAGGAAAAGCTTTCAGTATTTTCCCATTCAGTATAAAGTAGCTGTGGGTCAGTTGTATATAACCTTTATTGTGTTGAGGCATGTTCCTTCTACACCCAGTTTTTTGAGAGCTTTTATCAAGAAGCAATGCTGAATTCTATAAAATGCTTTTTTAGCATCAATTGAAATGATCATATGGTTTTTGTCCTTAATTCTGTTGATATGACGAGTCATATTTATTGATTTTTGTATGCTAAAATATCTCTGCCTACCTGGGATGAATCCCAGTTGATCACAATGAATGATATTTTTAATATGCTGTTGAATTCAGTTTGCTAGCATTTTGTTAAGGATTTTTACATCTATTTTCATCAGAGATATATTGGCCTGTATGTTTTGTTGTTGTTGTTGTTATGTCTTTTTCTGGTTTTGGTATAAGGGTAATACTGGCCACATAGAGTGAGTTTGGAAATATTACTTCCTCCTTGATTTTTTGGAATAGTTGAGTAGGATTGTTACAAGTTCTTCTTTAAATGTTTGGTAGAATCCAGCAGCAAAGAAATACACAGTGAAGTCTTAGGCTTTTCTTTGATGGGAGATTCTTTATTTCTGCTTCTATCTTGCTAGTTGTCATTGGTCTATTTAAGTTTTGGATTTCTTCATAGTTCAATCTTGGTCGATTGTATGCCTTCAGGAATTTATCCATTTTTGCTAGGTTTTCCAATTTATTAGCATATAGTTGCTCATAATAGTCTCTAATGATCCTCTGAATTTCTGTGATGTCAGTTGTAATGTCTCTTTTTTCATCTCTGATTTTATTAGTTTGGGTCTTCTTACTTTTTTAAAAAATTAGTTGGACTAAAGATTTGTCGATTTTGTTTATCTTTTCCAAAAACCAACTTCTCCTTTTACTGATTTTTTGTATTTTTGTCTCAATTTTATTTGTTTTTTCTCTGATGATGATGATGATGACTATTATTATTATTTTGAGACAGAGTCTCACTCTGTCTCCTCGGCTAGAGTGCCATGGCTTCAACTTAGTTCATAGCAACCTCAAACTCCTGGGCTCAAGCGATCCTCCTGCCTCAGCCTCCCGAGTAGCTGGGACCACAGGCATGCACCACCACGCCCAGCTAATTTTTTCTATTTTTAGTGGAGACGGGGTCTTGCTCTTCCTCAGGCTGGTCTCAAACTCCTCAGTTCAAGTGATCCTCCTGCCTTGGCCTCCCAGAGTGCTAGGATTACAGTCATGAGCTACTGCACCTAGACTATTATTTCGTATCTTCCACAAATTTTGGGTTTGGTTTGCTCTTGCTTTTCTAATCCTTTAAGATGTATCATTATTTTTTGAAGTTGCAAGTGTTAGGGTTTCACATGTTGGCCAGGGTGTGGAGAAAAGTGAGGCTTTTTACACTGTTGATGGGAAAAGAAATTAATGCAGCCATTATGCTAAAGAATATTGAGGTTCCCAAAGAAATTAAAAAATAAAACTACCCTATGACCTAGCAATCTTTCTTCTGTGTATATACCCATGAATAACAAAATCACCACCTTATAAAGATAATCTGCACTCCCATTTTCATTGCAGAATTATTACCACTAGCCACAATATGGAAACAACTTAGGTGTCCATAAATGGGCTAATGGATAAACAAACTGTGGTGTGTATATATATACATGATGGAATATTACTCAGCCTTTAAAAAAGAGGAGATCATGCCCTTTGCCAAAACATGGAAGAAACTAGAGGACATTATGCTAAATGAAATAAGGCAGACACAGAAAGGAAAATATTGCATGATCTCACTCACATGTGGAATCAAAAAACAAAAAAGGTCACATATATACAGGTAAAGAATAAAACAGTGATAATCAACGTGAAAGTGGGAGAGGGGAAGTGGGGAGATATATATCAAAGGATACAAAGTAGCAAATATATATGATGATCAAGTTGAAAGATAGAATGTACAACATGAGGACTATAGTTAATAATACTGTATTATACACAGGAGTTTTGCTAAATGTGTAGATCATAGTTACTCTTGTCACAGGAAGGAGAAATGGGTAATTATTTGAGATAATGGATATGTTAATTTGTTCCATGATAGTAACCATTTTACTATATATATCTCATAACATTATGTTGTATACCTTAAATACACACAATAAAATTTATTTAAAAAATGAATAAATAAGTAAATCCCCAAGTGATAGGAAAATTGAGTACAATTTCAACAAAGAAAAATTGATGGCTTTGCTCATCATATACACAAGCCATAACCACTAGAAAATCTAATGGATATGTACAATAAAAATACAGTGGAAAATTCACAGTGACAGCCAAA
The DNA here is from genome assembly GCA_023783475.1 of Daubentonia madagascariensis. Lineage (NCBI taxonomy): Eukaryota > Metazoa > Chordata > Mammalia > Primates > Daubentoniidae > Daubentonia > Daubentonia madagascariensis. Next base: position 39,865,309 of record JAKFHU010002080.1, on the reverse strand, counting down.
CCTGTAAGATTCATATTGATTAATTTGACAAAAATGTACAAAATCTAAGTGGAGGAAAAAAATACAGCTTTATGGAAAACATAAAATATATGAAGAATGCTTTCTCTTGGATGATCAGAATCAATCTTAATTCTCCTTAATTGTTATTTCTCCTCTAAATCAGTTAATTAGTTTAAAGAATTCCCAATCAAATTCAACTTTTTAAATTATACTTGAAAAACTGATTAAAAACTGTTTTTTCTTTGTTTGTTTAAAAAGTTTTCTCAAGTAAAAGTATTGTTGGCATTTTGGTTAAGATAATTCTTTACTGGATCAGATTCTTTCACTTATTGGACTATGTTAACATCTCTGGCTTCACTTATTAAATTTAGTGGCTAACCCTCAGTCATTGTGACATCATAAAATACCCTAAAACTTCCCAATATCACCTACTTCTATGGAGTGACATAGGATTGAGAATTTGGAGTCTGGAAAATAGCAAATCATACTATAAAGCCAAACAAGTAAAACACTGTAACATACACACAGCAATAGAAAAATAGTTAAGTAAAACAGAACAGAGAGGGTGAAATAAATCTATCTATCTATCTATATATATATACACAGAGAAATTGTGCTAGTAGTAAGAATGATCTTTCAAATCATTAAGGAAAAGATGGACCATATATAAAAATTATGTCAAAGACAAAAATCAAGTTAGAGATCTACCTCACACAGTATACACACAGACACACACACAAGGAGTCCAAATGGGTTAAAAAATGCTAAGTATAAAAAAGTTAAATAAGTGAACTTCTTGGAGAAACTATAGGAGAGTATTTAAAAGAAGCTTGATGTGAGGAATACCTCCCTAGAAAGGAAAACAATTAGAAAACAATGACAGATTTGACTACAAAAATATTTAAAACTGCATAGTGACAGAGACCATGAAAATATTAAAGGTGGCATACAGAAAAGGAAGAAAAATTAACAAATTATTAATACTCATCATATAAAGTGTTCCTATACAGTGATAAGGAAATAATGCCAATAGAAGAAAATGGTAATATAATCCAAAGGAAGAAAGTTTAGAATCAGTTTGATGATTTTTGAAACACACACATCCTATTGACACTTTGCTTGTGATAAGTTGCAAATAAATTAATTCGGTGTGAAGTGGCATCTTTAGAGTATTGAGACTTCCAATCCAATGTATCATTTTACTGAAAAATGTTTTCTAGACATTAACATCCACAGCTTTCCTCGTTGAAAGCTGATTCTGATGATTAAAAATGGCCATTCAGTATCAGACAAAAATAAAAAAAACAAGAAAGAATGAACAAAAGAGAGAAGGGAAGAAAGAAGGAGAGAAAGAGAGAAAGAAAGGAAGAGAGGGAGGAAGGATGGGAGGAAGGAAGGGAAAGAAAGAGAGAAAGAGAAACAACCTAAGTATATTCTCGCAAAATATGTGAGTTTCAAGGCTTAAAAAAATTCTTATGGTGGGAGATGAGGAAAATTTGTTGAAAAAATTAAAGTATTACTAAAAAGGAATAAAAATTAAATTTGTATCCTCTATAGCATTAATTTCTAGAAGAAAAAAAATACACCTAAATATTAGTAGAGAAGTCTGGGATTAAAAATTCTATAACCAACTTGTTTTTCCTACATGAAAAATAAAGAAAAATACTTTAAGAGATGTAAAACTCTGAATGTGTACTATGTTCATATCTCTTCCCCTTTATTCTCCCATGTAAATTCAAAAGTATACCTTAGCTGACCAGTGGAAAAATCAAAATGACTCAAGAAAAGGGCATAATAGTACTGTTTTGAGCATTAAAAAGCACATTAATCAGACAACAAAGTCTAAATATTTATAAATATATACAAATTATATACTTTTAAAATTCTTAAAATAAACCACAATGTAAATTATAATAATTATCTCTAATAAACTTAGTTTATAAACTAAGGTATATTGAGTCATGGTTGGGAAAAAGTTGACACTTAAACCAATTAATTCTCTTAAATGGAAGATTTCAATAGATAGAATTTCATTTATTAGGCAGAGCCCTGGGGAACACCTACACGCAGTGCATGGCAGAGTAGAGTAAGTAAATGAAACAGTAGGGGCAGAGAGGCAGGAAGAAAGGATGACATCCTGGGAGCCAAGAGAAGGGGGAGTTTTAAAACAAAGGTTTGGCAATGCCTGAAAGGTGAAAGATCAAATAAGAACACTGAGTGAAAATTGTAGACCTGTTAAAAGTCATTAGTGACCTTACCAGAGTAGAAGCAGATAATAGATTGTAGTATCTGGGGAGAAAAGGAAAATGGGTAGCATTTCCAAAAACTTTAATTATGAAGAAGGAAAAGAGTGCACTAAATAAAAGGAATTTTAGTTTGAGAGCTTTGGTTTGTTTCTTTGTTTTGAAAATGAAACAAAGAGTTTTCTATCTCTGTGTAAAACAATACAGGGACCAGATTATACTATGTAAAACAATATTGATAACACGGAATAATAACTTAGATATTTGCTTCTGTAAGATATGACTCTGAACCAATTAAAATAGTTTATTAAGACTAACAGCTTGCTCAAGACATGCTTTAAGACTTCACTTGCTTTGCTCACCAATCTGGTCATAAACTCAGCCCAATTCCAGCCAGTTCTCTACCTTGAAAACCCACTGCAAAAACCTTTGGTCTAGGCCCTAAAACTCTATAAATGCATTCCCTAACTTGTTTGAAACACTATGAAGATATTGTCAAGGTAGTGTTCTCTCGTACTGTAAGAGAGTACTTACTGTCTAGTAAACTTAGCTTGATTTGAACAAGTTTTTCTGGAGTGCTTAAGGAGCCAACAGATGACAATTTGTTAAAGCTAAGAGTTCTTTGAACATGCTTAAATGTTGGCAGGGAGGTTTTGATAGAATTAAAATCATGGTAGAAGCAGAATGAAGAGTAACTCACAGCTGTGGGAAGGAATGAGGGAGACATGCCGAGATAACACGTTAGAGTTAGCCTCTGGTAAGGGAAGACACTTCTACGCTATTGTAACAGGAGAGAAGGGGCAAAGACGGATGCAAATGTAAGTAATCAGATATGCGTGATAGAGAGAGGGAAAGGGAGAGCCAAGAGCCAGCACTTGTTTGGGTTTCAAGATCTCATAACTGCCTCTGTGATACAAAGTCAGGCACTACTGCTGCCACACCCATGAAACTGGCAACCCAACAGTGGAATGTGGAGTTCATCTGTTGTCAACACTCACTCCTACCAGAGCCTGCCTTTTAAAAAAAAATTCAAAATATTAAAGGGGTACAAATGTTTTTGGTTATATGGATCACTTTTGTAATGCTTGAGTCACAGCTGTAAGTGTGCCCATCACCCAGATAGTGTTCATTGTACCCATTAGGTAGGTTTTTGCCCCTCCCCTCCTCCTCCCTCCCCCTGCTTGATTTCCACCAAGTTTTACTTTCCTATGTGCACATGTGTGCTCATCAGTTAGTTCCAATTTAATAGCAAGTACATGTGTTGTTTGTTTTTCCACTCTTTAGATACTTAACTTAGGAGAATGGTCTCTAGTTGCATCCAAATTGTTGCAAGAGGCATTAATTCATCCTTTTTTTATGTAGAGCCTGCTTTTCTATCCACACTGCCCCAAACAGATGGCACTGACTTTCCTTCTTTTTCCCTTCCATATTGGCAAAAATCAAATTGATATCCAGAATGTCAATTACAAGGGAGTCTTGGGAATGTTTTGCTTGCTTTCCAAATTCTCCAAATACTGAGAAAGTGGAATAAAGGTGGGTGGAGAGACCCAAACCAAGTATTCAGCACAGCTGATGTGTTAATACAGAATCACTCTTGCCTTTCTGATATGAACCCCCATTAGTAATGCACTAAAAGTTACTCAGGCTTTTGTATCAGTAACCATATATGGGACCAATCTATAATTATCTTTTATTGTGCTCTGTTATATTTGGATATCAGTGTTATGACAGTTTCAATATAATATTAAAGTGTGCCCTTTTTTCCTATGCTTTGGAACATATTAAATAACATTAAATTACCTAGTTATTAAAGGTTTAGTTGAAATTATCCATGAAATCAATTGCTCCTGGAGGTAGTACTTTATGATTCTTTAAATTCATTTTATTACCAATGGTCAGAATAAATGTTTTAACTACTCTGAGCTCACATATAGTAAATTATATATTTAAAAAAATAAATTTTATCCAGATTTTGTGACATATTTTACTAGATTTGATCAGCTGTTTTATTTCCTCATTGGGAGCTTATAAATTTTATGTTCTCTTTTCCACAATAATCACCCTATTTGTTTTATTCCCAGTTAGTTAGTTACTTGGTTTCAATGCTCACCTGCTAGCCCTTTTGCCTTAGTTTAGCTATTCATTTCTTATTTGTATGCAATGCATCTACTAACAGTTTCTTCAATAATAGTTTTTGGAAACTATATTATCTGCATTCTTGCAGGTTCAAAATGATTTGTTTTCCTTATATGGAAGGACGGTTTGGCTGCATATAGAGCTCTTAAGGCACATTTTCTTTCCCTATGATCATTTTGGACATTGTGCCACAGGATTCAGGCATTGATTATAACTAGGAAGAGGTTTGGGAGCCAACCTGATTTTCTTTTTTCTGCGTAAGTTCCATGAGAACATGGACTTATCTGTCTTGTTCACTCTTCTTTTCACAGCTAGAAATATGCCTAAAACAGAGTAAGCAGTCAATAAATATTTGCTGAGTAAGGGAATGAACTTTTTGCTTGAATGTCAGAAGAACTTTATTTTTCTAGTCCACAAAGTTCACTAGACTATGTCTCTAAATGAGGTGTCCCAAAGACATAGTGTTTCTTTTACAGAAGGAAGGTATACTCACCAGCATTGGGGCTCTCCTTTTTCTCTCTTACCTAGTTATTATATCCTTGACAATCTTTTGAACTTTTATTCACTCCATTTTATTTTGCTTATTTTTATTAAACATGTCCTCCAGGTGCCTTACTTTGCTTTTAGCAGTAACCTTTCTTTTTTGGTCTGTTACTAATGAGGCTTTTCCTTTTTTTTTTTTTGGTGGTTGAATACACATATTTATTTATTTATTTTTAAATTTCAGAATATTATGGGGGTACAAACACTTTGGTCACATATATTGCCTGTGCACTGCCCAAGTCAGAGCTACAATCATGAACATCCCCAACAGTGTGCCTGACTCATTAGGTGTGAGTTTCCTATCCCTCAAAACCCTCCACTACTCCCAACCTGGTGCATATATTCATGTGTTCACATAAGTATTGATCATTAGTACCATTTGATGGTGAGTACCAGTGGTGCTTTTTTCCATTGTTCACTGTACTTATCATTCGAAGAATGGGCTTAGGTCCCTCCAGGATAATACCAGAGGTTTATTCACCATTGTTTTTTTAATGGTGGTATACTCCATGGTATACATATACACATTTTATTAGTGCCAACACACGTATTGATGGGCGCTTGGGTTGTTTCCACATCTTTGCAGTTGTGAATTGTGGTGCTATAAACATTCGAGTGCAGATGTCTTTATTACAGAATGTCTTTTTTTTCTTTGGGTAAATACCCAGTAGTGGGATTGCTGGATCAAATGGTAGTTCTACTTTTAGGTCTTTGAGGTATCTCCGTATTACTTTCCATAGAGGTTGTACTAATTTGCAGTCCCACCAGCAGTGTGTGAGTGTTCCTATCTCTCTACATCCCTGCCAACCTTTATTGTTTTGGGACTTTTTGATATAAGCCAGTCTTACTGGAGTTAAGTGATATCTCATTGTGGTTTTGATTTACATGTCCCTGATGATTAGAAAAGTTGAGCAATTTTTTGTATGTTTGCTGGCCATTATTCTGTCTTCTTTTGAAAAGTTTCTGTTCATGTCCTTTGCCCACTTTTTAATGAGGTTGTTTGATTTTTTCTTGTTGATTTTCCTAAATTCTGTATAGATTCTAGTTATGAGCCCTTTATCAGATGTGTAGCATGCAAATATTTTCTCTCATTCTGTAGGTGGTCTGTTCACTCTAGTGAGAGAGTTTCCTTGGCTGTGCAGAAGCTTTTTAATTTGGTCAGGTCCCATTTATTTATTTTTTTTGCTGCTGTGATTGTTTTGGGAGTCTTCTTCATAAATTCTTTGCCTAAGCCAATGTCTATAAGAGTTTTTCCAACGTTTTCTTCGAGAATTCTTATGGTTTCATGTCTTAGGTTTAAGTCTGTTATCCATTGTAAGTTGATTTTTGTGAGAGGTGAGAGGTGTGGGTCTAGTTTCAGTTTTCTACATGTGGCTATCCAATTTTCCCTGCACCATTTATTGAACAGGGATTCTTTTCCCCGGTGTATGTTTCTGTCTACTTTGTCAAAGATGAAAATGGCCTTGTTCCTATCTCGATTCTTCCCATCCCTCCCACTTTCTATTTTCCACATGTCAGCCAGAGAGAAATAAAATTTAACTTAAATTAGATCATGCCATTCTCTGGTTAAAGACATGCACTGATTTTCTATTGCTCTCAGGTTAAAGAATAAAGATTTACTTTATACCATGTATAATATCACCATTCTCCACCTCTCTGCTATATCTCATCCCACTTGTCATCTGTGTGTTATAAATTCTCAAGCTGTCATCACAGGACATATAAAGTTTCTTATTTGTTTTAATATAATCATTCTATGTCTTCCTCACTCAAGAATGTAAGCTCCCTACATAGGAAAAAGTCCATCTTCTGCTTACCATTATATCCTTAACACCTAGCACAGAGCCAGGTTGCAGTTCACGTGCAAGTAATATTTTTTGAATGAATGAATAATGAACATGAGTGCATCTTTCCAACCAATGAAAAGTAGTGATTAATTTTTTCCATCAAAATTTTAATTGGAGTCCATTTCCTTTTCACGGGAAAATAACTGATACATTGGTGCACAATTAAATAATGTAATTGTTCAGCTTTCAAGTGCATTTATCACATAGATCATTTAAATATTTTATTGAGTAAATTGTTTTACAAGACTAAAAAACTATTACTTCTGATCAATATGCAGTGAATCCCTAAGTATAATTGCTCTATATGCAATGACATCCCTAAACGTGGACTCTATATTTAAGACACTGAATTTTTTGAGATATCTCTTTAACTTTTGAAATTATTATTATTATTTTTAAAGAAGCTATTATTCAGATACTAAGCTATAAAGTTGAGATATTGAAGTTACCATTTGGATTATAATAACAAGATGTATGAAAGATTCTAAAAAAGGTGATGTTTCATGCTGAACCATACAGTATGATACTAGCTCCCATTTGAAAGCAGCAGCTTGTATTTGCAGGGCGGCTTTCCAGGTTGGGTTTGCACTCTGTAACACAGGCTTCTAGATAAAGATTACTTTCCAACATGAGAGAGCATAACAGAAAACTTCTTTTCTGTTAATATGCCCTAATAAATTAAATTAACTGAATAGGATGCCTCATCTTTGTTTTCTAATAAATTTTAGATTTATTTCTTTGTGGAGTCCTAGAATATGTTTTAGGTGCTTCTCAATGTCATACATAGATCTTGATGAAGAACTTGGGCTCCAGGGTCTGAGACAACTTGGCTTAAATCCCGATAATATCATTTAACAGGTTTATGAGTTCAGAAAGGTTATATAACCTTGTAAACCTGCATTTCTTCATCTATGTATTGGAGATGATAGATAATGATACCTATTGTAGAAAAAACTGAATAACTGTTAGTCATTATATTACTATTTATTTGACAATGCAACTTCCGTCAATAGTTTCCCTAGAGGTGCTGCAAATAAAATCAAACTTGACTCACACTCCTAACATTCAAAGTCAGTTGCACCATATGCTCATGTCTACTCATGTCTACATAAAACTACTGACAGAACTAGATTCCAAAGTTGTGATTCAAAACAGAAGACCTGCTTTGTCATGCACATAACAATACAAGGTGTGTCTTTTCACAGGTCCACTTTCCAGATATGCTTAGCTTCTGTAATACAGATACAATTAGCTTAGATTATGTTCCAAGTTTAACTGCACAGGCATCATGATTTGAAGAAATTGCAGTAGGTGGCTTCTGAGAAAGCTAAACCTAAGTGAAATATATTTGAGTATGGAGTTATGTTTGTGATGCAAAATGCATTTTAGGAAAAACTAAGTCTTAATATAACTTCTGCATTTGAAACTTTTTGTTCTTAATTTCAAAGGAGGCCCAAATGGAAATATAAAAAAGATATAGGGTGGGTGTGCCCATCCCATGCGTACTCCCTGTGTGAGAGCATGCAAAAGTATTTGTTCTTGAGAGAATAAACTCGTCTTATTCAACATCTCTTCCACATTTATATGTATGCATTTTTTAAAAGGCAAAACAAAACCTGACTGCAGAGCATAATTATAAATCATAATACTTATATTTTCATCATATTTATACCATTAATAAGTCTTTCAAAAATAGGGTTTAGAATCTGTAGTGTGCCTTCCTCCTCTACTGATATAATTTATTTTGTTCCTCTACTAATGAGGCTGGCTTTAGATAGCCATGAGCATCAGTCTCAAATAAAAATTAAAAGTCAGTATATTACGTTTCTCCTTCTGTTCCTTCTGCATATTACATTGCTCCATAAGCTCATTGGTGCTGGAATCCTATCTCTCCTTTGGCACAATTTTCCTCTGTGGTATGATGCTATGAATATTTATAGTACAATAAAAATAATATAATAATAGGCATTTCCTAAACTTGTGCTGCATATATCTTTAGACAGAAGCTGGGAGGGCTATATCTGTTACCTCCCACTAGAGCAGATCTTTATGTCCTGTGAAATAGCTGGCTGTCTCAAAGACCTTCACTTCCACGTGAGTTAAATGGTTTCTGTACTGAAATATTCTAAGAAGAATGTTTTCTTCTTCCATATATAGTTTTGACTATCATCATCTCTGAAACATTGCCAGATTTTTCTTACATAGAGTAGGCTTCAATTGATATCCTTATTCATCCTTCTTATGTCAACTACTACAATTTATTCTTTTATAGCCACCTTAAATCTTCAGTCTCTAAAATTCCTGGGTCCAGAATACTCTGAGCAGACTATTATCTTGCTCAGTGAAGCGGGACTGCTTCACCCCCGCTCCTCCTCCGTCACCTTAACTGACTGGATTTCTTTTCATTTATAAATTTAACTCAAATTGTTTTCTTTTTTCAAATATTCTTCAAACTTTCTCATTCCAGCCTATTTCCTCAGCCTGATATCTGCTTAGCCACACATAATGCTCCCAATTCTCGATCTTTTAATATCGCCACATATCAGTTCCCCATGTATTCTCTACAGTTGTAATTCTTATCTATTTTATTAATATGGTTAGAATTCATTCCATTTAATATTAATGATTACCGAAAAAGTAGAGGATTGTTCCTATCAACTATTAAATTCAAGCTTCTCATCAAATGAATATCCTGATATTTCATTGTAAAATTTGGGGGAATTGTTTTAAAGCTGTAAGACACCCCCAAAACACTTCAACATTTTCTCTGTGTGTGTGAGAGAGAAAGAGAGAGAGAGACAGAAAGAGAGAGGGAGAGAGAGAACACACTTTAATGTATTTTTACAGGGCAATGTTGTGAAGAGACAATTTTCCATGGGTCTCTCACATTTCTTCATGTCTTATAAGCAGAGACACCGACTGCATATGTTCTGGACAATTATTTCAAGGATATTACAAGTAGCCTCAGGAAGTAGAGATCGTGTTTTCATCTGAAGCAAAGGTCAAATTGTGTTTGTTTGCTTGTTTGTTTTTGTGTATATAAACCCTAGTCTATTCAGCTAATCTCCTGTTTGCAGACATTTAGGTAGCTTTCAATCTGCTTCAATTACAAATAGTACTGCAACAAATAACCATGTGCACATATATTTCACGTTGTTGGAGGATCTTCTTCAGAGTATATTTCTAGAACTGGGATTGCTGGATCAAAGGGTAAATGCATGCATAGGTTCGTTAGATATTGCCAATTTTCCTCCACACAGGTTAACCCATTTTGCACTCCTACCAGCAGTGAATAATAGTGCCTGCCTCCCCATAACCTTGCAAACAAAGTTTATGATCAAGCTTTTCAATTTTTGCCAAAATGATGGCCGGAAAATCGTATCTCATTATGGATGAAATTTGCATTTCTCTTTTTTTGTCATTTTAAAAAAAAATTTAATTAATTAATTTATTTAATTCAAAATACTAGGGAAATACAAATGTTTTTGTTACATGAATACTTTTTATAATGCTCAAGTCAAGGCTATTAGTGTGCCTATCACCTGGATAGTGTTCATTGTACCTGCGAAGTAAGTTTTTACCCCTCCCCAACTCCCTCTCCTCCTTCTTGATTTCCAATGACTTTTCCTTCTCTCTGTGCCCATGTGTGCCCATCAATTAGTTCCAAATTATTAGAGAGTACATGTGGTGTTTTTTTCCATTCCTGAGATACTTCATGCAGCAAGGCCTCCAATATACATTTGCAGTACTCACCAAGGGGCACCTAAGTTCCCTTGCCATTTGCCACCAGGGGTGGGCCAGAATAACATCAATGGCCCTATCTTTTTATGTCTGAAATTTTCACTAAATAGATGGTATCTTGATGGTTAGCAAGTTAGAATCTTCAGTTTCCATGGCTTTGGCTACAGTGTTATTACATTTCTACTACCAAGGGTGGCTGTTAAACCCCAATAAAATTCAGGGTCCTAGTAGCCAAGGAGTATCTTGGGCTTACGTGAGTGTGTATCAAAACTCTTAATCCCTTTGGCAGTCAAGGAAAACAAAAAACAAAAAACTACTGTGTCTTTGCCACTTCACTCACAGAGAGATCCAGCAATTTATCAAGTTTTTGGGTATTAGAGAGAGTACATGTTTCAAGTGGCATTCTACTTAGAACATTATACTGGCTAGTCCACAAATAAGCATCCTTTGAAAGGGGTCAGACCAAAAGGGTATGTTTGAAGCTGTCCTGTGAGTTTTGCATGTTCTCTCCTTGACTTACAAGTCTCTGTGACTAATGATTTTGCTGATTGGAGTATTTAGAAAAGTGAGGTACCCTATACCCAGAGGAGCCTCTTGGGTTATGTATTCGTTGCCTCCATGACACAGCTACCAGGTACACTCCTTTTGAAAAGCAGTAATTGGCTTGTTATGAGACACTAGTCAAAACTGTATATCTGATCTATTAAAGCTTGGTGACTTTCCAGCCCAATGTTATCATTTGGGGTTGGGTTAACTTGGATTCAGTGACTAATAATGGCTAACAAGGAAAAGTCCAACAAGCCTCACTTGTCAGGTGGAAATGGTATATTCAAAAATGCTTTTGGCTTGGACCCAATGGCAATTTTACTTTCCATTTTAAAAAGTGGTAACTACCTCTTTGGGGAAATCTTTATCCTCCACTCTGCCAGCTGAAGAAAAGCTGCTGGAATAATGGGGTTCTTGGTTCATAGAGGTTTCCCTGAATGCATGGGCTTGATTCACTGCTAGTTCATTTTAAAATAAACCTGATGACATCCACTGAACTGCTGCAGCTATCTAACCACAGTACCAGCTCTTCAGAACTGAACATGGAAGGGGTTATTCAATTCAGTAGACCGGTATTCTCTTTGATGAAGCTTGTTTTATGTTTACTGTCTCCTGAGCTGTTGCCAACAGTTGAAACTACTTATTCTGCCACCTGGTAAACTATAGTTTGACAGATTTGAGATGCCGCTCTTTAGGACCACAGACTGTAGAACAAATCACCCTGTTGATTGAACCCTCTGGGTCACTCATAGAGATGCCCAGAGTGAAGGTCTGTTCTCTGATGAGACCAAGAGGAGTCAGTCTGTTGATTGAGCCTGCACTGCTCAGATTGCCATTGTTGCTGCCTAGATCCATTCTTATACTAGACATGGCAACACATATATCATTATAGATTAGGCACAAGGTAAAGGACCCTAAGTTCATGATTCAAAGTCTACCACTGTGTACCAGGCATATGAATCTTCAAAAGTTAATGTGTTTATCCTGTGGTAGGGAGGCCACATCACATTGGACATTTTTCTCACCTGCTCATGGCACATTGACTAGACCAGACTATGGCCCCCTCTCAGGAGATCAGCAGTGCCTCACAGCTGGTGACATTTTTTACCTTACGGTGTTGTGGTCCATGACCTGATCAGCCAAGTCCACATATTACTATGGCTCTTGAAACTGGTCTATATCATGCGTTCAGCTTTCTGGACTATTTACAGTCTGAACCTGGTATATCCTTTATTAAAAATTCACATAACAATGGGCTAATAGTCGAGTTATATGATGGACCTCCTTCACACCCTAATATCCACAGGCATCTGATATTGGAGAACACTGGAATTGCCTTCTCAAAAATCAACTCGAAAAGATTTCTGACTATTCTCTCAACTATTCCTTATCCACATACCTTAGTAAAGCAGTTTGACTACTGAATGCATCTCTCCCTAGAAACAGTTCATCACTTTCCAGTCACTTTCTACATAATGATCAGGATAAAAAGGATAGAGCACCATATAAAGATATTTTGAAAGATTGGGATTCTGCCCTGATTAGTACTGGACATGGTACATGTTACTTTCCCCCAATAGCAACTCCATCATGGACTGATTTTTACATGCCCTGGGTAGAAGCCTGGTCAAAAGGAGGCCTAGGAGATTCAAACTTAATTCTCTTTCAACCACCTGGATTCTTTTGGAAGACTGACATATTTAAATCACAAAGATAATGGCCACTTGGTTGAGTGCACTGCTTGCCAAATTCCTTTAAAATGGCTTATACTGGTCAAAGTGAGGGAATATCAGGTTTCTACAAGTTTTGTTGAATTTCCTTTGTCACTTTTGCACTTATCCCTTCTAAGTGAAAGTGTGGGAGTATCAGGAGGGGATTATTTTAAAAAGGTGAAGTTATAGCTACTGTAATAAGACAGAGATATTTTATGATTTTGGAGGAAGAGTAACCACCCAGGAACCTAAGGAGTGAACATCTTAAACCCCAGGAGGCAGGGATGAGGGAAGGACATTCATAATTATTTTTTTCTTTCTGACTACCCCTTTAGCCATCCTCAAGAAAAATTCCCTTGGGTGGCTCTCCTAAACTGTAACAAGCACTTAAATTTACTTGATTTTTGGGTCTATAATCCCCCATGGGTAGCTCTGGCCACAGATTGATTGCCATTCTTCTTATTTATCCTTAGCAAAAGTCTATCAAAAGAGTAGATAATGACCCTGCTCCCTTCACCTCCCAGTACAATTCCTGTCAGTACCTCTAGTTGTCTGTTTCACCCCATTCCCACTGCTATAGCTTAATCACTCTATGGAGTGGCTAAAAGCTACTTGCTTAATGGTGAGGAAAACAGGACAGAGAGGACTGACTGCCCTCTGACATTACCTTCAAAAACAACGACTATACTTAATTATCCAAACTGAATTGAGAAACATAAGGGCTACCAGCTGGTCAGGAGGCCACATTGTAAAAATGTCAACTTGTGTTCCTAGGTGATGTAGATCCCACTTCAGTGGCCCCAGTGACTGTAAACAGCACTTTCTTTTTAGGGATACCATGTGTGCTCTTGGGACTATATTTCTTGTGCAGAAGCCAAACATTAGCTTATTTCTTTCCCAACAAAATGGTGATTATCACCTTAGAAGTGGTCATAGAGACCTTCAAGTATTTGAGGAAACATCCCCTAGTGTATCATGTAGCCCTCAACTGACTGCACTCTCTCTCCAAAATAAGTTACACTTGATTACATGGGGCAGCTTTCCAGGAAAGCTGACTTGCTATTTATACCCATCCTGTAGGAAGTTTTCCCTATAATATGAATCATTCAATTAGAAAAGGTAATATAAAGTTGGTCATTGATATTAGTTGAAGTGATCAAATGTACCACCTTGCTCCTAGAATGTACTCAGGTTAGTCTTAACTCAATGACCATAGTTGTTATAGATAAATTTGGCCCTGAATTTTCTCTTTCTAGGCCAAAGTAGAATAAGTTTATTCTCTAATACATCCTGCTGTTCCTAAATTAATACCTTGAGCCTATTGGAAAGGTCAATATGGAAACTCAAAAAGAGAGCCACCTGAATTTCTAATGCAGATCTGGATGGTTTATAAGATTTGTTCAGCTGATTGGGTCTGGGACCCTGAGGAGCACCGTTGACATTAATACTACAGATTGCCCCATCCTGCTGCTCAGTCATATTGATAGTAACCTTAATTAAATGCTGCATGATAAAAATTGAATGGATTCAGTCTCGAATGCCATTAGATTAATTAGTGTGGCTGTCAGACTTGTGTAATCATCTAAAAATTTGCTAAAAGTAAAGATAGTATTGAATAAAGTGGTGGATATTGTCAGAAAATAATTCTTTCTACCTCTCACATATTTCTGCACATCTTCAGAACAGAGGCAATGGCAGCCATTTTTCTGGACTATCATTTCAAGGATGTGTGCACAACAACAGACTTGGAAGGTAAGGATGATCTTTCCCTACAAAGTAAAAGACAGGTTTGTATATTGTTCAATATGACAAAAATAATGTTTTTCTTTGGGAAAAGATCAGGCAGGTTTACTGCCCATTAAAAAAGATTTGGCTTCCCCAACCTTGGAATTCCTCTCCTGTAATGCATACCACTGTGTGTATGTAGGCACTTGGCCCACTTAGTATTGTCCTGTGGGACACCATAATAAATGTTGATACTCTGACTATTGCTATTGCTGTAAGTAATAAAGTCTTTTGTTTCTGACCCAGGAATGTTGTGTCTTTTGCCAGCACACATGAAACTGTGGTAAGTGAACTTGTCATATAGGTAGGGTAAAATCTCAAACCCAAGTTCTTGACAGGTATAATATTACTAATGTGTACTAATTATGATTTCAGGTACATTACAGAGAGTGGAAAAAACTTTTAGTCTATAGATCTTGCAGCTCCTATTCCCAAGGGTTGCTGGACTTTAAAATAATTAAGTGAATAAATGAACATAATTATATGGCAAGTAATTCGGTACTGTCCTGAAGAGAAATTCTGGTTTCCACTAAGGGGATTTATTTTAATATTTTAGAGAAACTGATGAAAGGTATAGAAAATGCCTAATGACACAAATTGTGTTTTGACATTTGTAGATAGTTTAAAGTCTATGGATTATTTAATTGAGAACCCTTGCTCTAAATGACCTTATTTCTTCTCTGTTACTTGGAGCAGAGAGACAGCATATTGCTCCCAGGCCAACCTACTAGCACCTCCAAGGAGTGACCCAATTAGGTTACAAAATCTGCTTATAGAATTCTAGAAAGTGCAACATATTGATAATAACTCTAGAAAAAGATCTATTGATACATAGATGGTGTATATTAATATATTGTAGACTTGGGGTCACATGACTCAGATCAACTAATTTTGATTTTATATCCTGGAATTAGAAAATATAAAGTTCATTTCAAAGTTTAAAATATATATAAGATCTGATTAATGTATTTGCTAATAGTCGTTCTGTCTGTGGACATTAATGCAGTGTTTATATGTCATTTCACATGAAGTTCAAAATGTCAGGTAGCCAAGACACATAAAATCATTATCTATTCAGAGTGAGTAATACAGCCATTTCTGTTGCATGAAGTGTTTAATGAAAAATAGCAAAGAATGGCTGATCAAACCTTAAGGAAACAGATCTTTCTAGAAATGCCTTACTATATTATAACCAACTGGATCAACACTTGTACTTCTAAAGTTCCCTTCAGAAATTCATGAGAGCAACGGGGAAAGGGTAGTTTATTCAATAAATAATATTGGAAAAATTGGATATCCACATATAAAGAATTAAATTGGATCTCTATTTTATACCATACAGAAAAATCAACTCAAAATCATTAAATATTTAAACATAAGACTTAAACATATTTAAACATAAAACTATTAGAAGAAAACATAGGCAAAAAGTTCCATGGCATTGGTCTTGCCCATGATTTTTTGGTTATGACCCCAGAAGCACAGGCAACAGAAGTGAAAATGAACAAGTAAAACTTCATCAAACTAAAAAGTTTCTGCAAAGCAAAAGAAACAATCAATGAAAAGAAATGGCAACCCACAGAATGGGAGAAAATATTTGCAAAGCGTATATCCAATAAAGGATTAATATCCAAAACATATAAAGAACTTATGCAACTCAATAGCAAAAAGAATAATAATAATAGCCCAAATAAAAAGGAAAGGATCGGAACAGACATTTTTCCAAGGAAAATACACAAATGGCAACAGTTATATGTAAAGGTGCTTAATATCACTAATCATCAGGGATATGCAAATTAAAAAGCTAATCAAATCACACTCTTTAGATGACTATTATCAAAAAGTCAAAAGATAAGCATTAGTGAGGATATAGAGAAAAGGGAACCCTTATACATTTTTGATGAGGTTGTAAATCAGTACAACCATATGGAAAACAGTATGGAAGTTCTTCAAAAAATTAAAAATAGAAATACCATATGGTCCATCAATTTCACTTCTGGGCATTTAGCCAAAAGAAATGAAATCACTATCTTTAAGAGATATCTGCACTCCCATGTTCATTGTAGCATTATTCACAATAGCTTATACATGGAAGCAACCTAAGTGTCCACGGATGGATGAATGGATAAAGAAATTGTGGTAGATATACGTACAATGGAATATTATTCAGCATTAAAAAAGAAGGAAATTCTGTCTTTTGCAACAACATAGATGAATCTGGAGGACATTATGCTAAGTTAAATAAGCCAGACACAGGAAAACAAATACTGCATGATCTCACTTTTGGAATCTAAAAAAGGTGAACTTACAGAAACAGAGAGCAGAAGGGGGATTAGCAGGGATTGGGAGTGAGGGAAATGGGAATATATTGGTCAAAAAGTACAAAATTGCAATTATAAGTTAAATAAATTCTAGATTTCTCATGTATAACCTGGTGACTATAGTTAATAATAATGTATACTTGAAATTCACTAAGAGTAGATCTTAAGTATATGGCTATGTTAATTAGTTTGATTGTGGAAATCATTTAACAATTTATATGTATATCAAAACATCATATTGTTTTATTTATATATGCACATATACATAAGATATTTATTTGTCAATTATACCTCAATAAAACTGAATAAATGAAATATATGGGGAAATATGTACTTGGGAAAAATATTCAAAATTTTCTTCTTTGCCAGTATTAGTAAAAGGTACTGACGGTAGGGAAAGGTTATTAGTTTGCTCAATTCCTGCTGAGCACAGTAGAATATAAAATAGGAATAAAGAAAAGAAGTCAACTCTCCAATCCCAGTTGCAGGCTGATGAACCAGTCAGTGATTAATTGTTGCTACTAGTAATTGAAATAATCATATCCCAGACAGAGAAAGAAAAAACCATATAGTCTCTAAAATGTATTTGCTTAAAACTGTATTGCTGCAATATTATTGAACTTTTTAAAAGGAGGTATAAGATCTTAATGCAAACCTAAAGGGGATGTGATTACCAAAATTGCCTCAACATCTAGTATTAGGGCTTGAAAACCCTACTTTGACTGCCACAATCAGTAGGCCCCTTTATACCATCCCTCTTATTTTCTTATAGACTTTTCTTTTAAAATAGAGCTTGCTTCATAGAGAACACAGCATTGTACGGAATGCAAAACAACAAAATGAATTAATATACATTGCCTTGTTTTCAGTAAAGCCAGTGAGTTCACATTTACTCCCCCCAAAATGGTGTTTATGCTTTTTAATTAATGTCAATTTGGGTGAATAAACAAACTTTATCATGTTCCAAATTCTAAATGTGTATGACACTATGCCAAGGATTTTGCAGTCACTACCTTCAAGGAGTTTACTCTTTAGTTGTAGAGATATAGCATATACATAAAATGTTAATAATAATGCATGCAGCACATAAGCACTAGAGAAAAACTTCATGAATTTGGAAATTTGCATTTAATGAGTGCTTAACGTCTTCTGGCCCTCTACAAAGTTAGTTTCTTAACTAATCTCTACATTGACATGAGGATATCATATCAATCTTAAATGAATAATAAATAAGATCAGAAAGGTTGAGTTAATCAGTTCTACGCTGCCAGTGTATAGTGGAGCCAATTTTCAAATGTGGTTCTGGTTCCATCTAACTACAAAAGGAAGAGAGAAAGTTAACTTTACATTTTAAATCTTTGATGATAATAAAAGTCTAAGATAATACAATTTATAAAATAGAACAATTAAGAGAAAAATGGAATGGGAGGAAAGATAAGCTTATTGTGATATAGTTTTTCCGAAGTGATACTAGAACATATAAATATATCCAATAAGCAGATAGAGATAAAAGATTCTAGTTAAAAAAAATAAATCAGGATTGGAGATGTGGATACGGCACTCAATAGTGTTTCAATGTAGACATGACAAAAAAATATATGTGAGCAATTATTCTTGATTTCACACAACTAGATGACACCATTGGAAGTTTGGATTCTAGGGAGAATGATGAATAGTTGGCAAAGATGTCTGTAACAATCCCTCCCTTGTCTGTATGTACATGCTACTTCTCATGTTAAAAAGTGGAATCTATTTATTTTTTCCTTGAGTCTGGATTGGCTTTGGACTTCATTTTACCAATAGAGTGTGGCGGAAGTGAAGCAGCGCTAATTCAGGGCCTGTGCTTTAAGAGACATGCAAGCTGTTCCTTTCATTCTTTTGCTATCCTGAGGTTCCTAGAAAAGAAATCCAAGTTGCCCATCTGGAGAAAGTGGCCATGTGGATAGAGACCCCAGCATCAGCCCAGCACTAAGGTTCCTGACAACTGAGTGAGGCCATCTTTGATCCTCTAGCCCAGCTACCACCTGAATGATTCCAGCTAACACCACACAGAGCAGAGATGAACAATCCCTGGTGAGCCTTGCTCAAATTCCAGAACCACAGAATTATGACTAATAAACTGGTTGCATTTTAAGCCACTAAGCATTAAGGTAGTGTGTTGCACAGTATGGCTTAAAAAATGAAGGGGCTAACAATAGTTAATTAAATAAATATTTGTTTTCCTTCCTGACAGGCAATGAAACATTCCAAGAAGAAACATAAAGCATGGCTTAAAGATGGAGAGCTACCAAGGAGGTGGTAGAGAAGTATTTACATTGGGTGGTCAAAGAAGGTTTCCTGAGGAGGTAACATTCGAGCAGAAAAGAAAGTCAAAGAACTGAATGGGTGACAGTGATGGGTCATGAACATCAGCAAAAAAAGTAATATCCAAATATTTGCATGATATGTCATAAGCAACATATCCAAAATCAAATTCACTATCTGTCCTATACTGGCATTCATATAGAAGGCTTTCCTATCATCTCTTTTTTTGTCTACTTTACGATTTATATTTTAAAATCAATTCATATATCATCTTCTCTAGAAAGATCTACCTGACTTCTCTAATCTGGGTTAGTGCTCTATTCTATGTCATCATAGCACCCTGTATTTTCTGTGAGAGTTTAGAACACATTATGTGGCTTTGTTTTTCCACTAAACCTCACACAATTAAACTAAAAGTTCTTTTAGAGCAAAGACTGCAATGCTAACCTTGGTATCCCTGCACTATGTATATTGTACGCGAAATGGCAGTGTTATCTTGTCTCTGCTTACATTGCATTAATTGTCTTTTCTTTTGTTCTTCTATTAATATTTTATTTCCCATTGGTTCCAGCTTAAGCACTTTACCAAAACTTAGATTAAATCAAGAAAAAAGTTTTTGACCAATGGCTGCTTAATGTGTCACTGAAAAGTAGCAACAAAGCAAAGCTTTTATCAACCAGAAAACGTGTTGTGCTTCCTTTGGGAAAGGAAACAAGACAGCAGATATAGAAGCCTCACACAAAGGGGAGAAAGAAACTGAAGGATTATAAGAGTCACACCTGTCAAATGGAGCAGTAATGTACACTGTTTGACAAAATAAGCTGGTGACTGTCAAAATAAATAATAAACCTTCCAGCTCTGACTAATGACTGAACTACACTGGAAGACTTAAGGGAAGCATCCAACAAAATACAAAATTGAAAGGAGAATTGGAACAGTCGGCACAGCCTCCTAGGAGCTAAATTTCAAGTAATTTTGGAAAAACACAAACCATTCACCAGGTTCCATGGCAGAGGGAAAAGTTCCAAAAACTATTCTGATTGAGCATTCTGCTTTAGTTAGGAAATCACATCTCTTCTGACGGAGTGCCAAGAACTTGGTTTCTGCTTTTTCAATACAGAAAAAATCCTGCCATGACTGTGACATTCTCTGTGCAGACTTTCAGGTGACTGCCAATAAGATCATCAGGGAAGAGCAGCTAGAGCTGGACCCCTTTGTACATAGAGTGGAGCAAACTGCCCAAAAGGCATAGATCTGGGAAAGTCCATTCTCGATACCTTTCTATTTCCATTTCTCCCTAATTCAGGCACCTAATTTTCTTTTCCCACAACTCCTTAGAAAACTCTCCTCCTTTTTTTTAAACAGCAAGCAAGATTTTCTAATAGCATAACAAAGAAAACTGCCCAAGTATCTGCTGATAGTGTTATGATCCTTTCTGGGGGCACTTTCATTTAAATAAATCATTTTTTGAACCAAAAGTCCTCGATAAATTCCTGCTCTGAAATTCAATAGTACATCACAAGTAGAAGAATACATCATTAGTGGAAGAATTTTAAGCATCTCAAATATATAATTCTATAAAAGTCATCTTACTTCAGATACTCTCCACTTATTTCTCAAGTGCGAAGTAGCAGAGGTGAGTACTGGTTTGTCCCTCTTCCAGGCTCCTTTAATTGTGTCTTCGTTTCCAGGCTACACTATCTCTGGACTCCCAAAGTCATTGTGAAAGAGAGAGGAGGAACAACACTAAACAAAATGTCTGTTTCTAAGGAGGGACCATTTCTGGATATTATTTAGCATTCAGCAACATGGCTTGTTTTCTTATTTAATTTTATTAATTTATCTTCTGCCATTATTTATTTGTTCTTCACCTGTTTTATGCGTTTTATTGTATTGAGTCTAGTTCCAAATACATTTTTTCATAAAGGTTTGATTACTGTTATCAGTAAATTATTTTAAGATGTGAGATAAGCAAAATATCAAATCTAAAAGCATACATTTAATATTTGTTTCTTTCTAACCAAAAAATATTTGCTAAAATTTTTGTTTTTTAAAAAAGCCTAACATTTTATTTATTTATTTTAAGAATTATCCTGGAGAGTTATAATGGTCTAAAAATGGCATTCTATATTAATAGTCATACTTATTGAAGCAAAAAATCAAGATTTATTTTTATATACTGATTATAGAGTGGATATCTGAACTCAATACTGTTCCAGATATAAGCGTAGCAAGTTACTGTCTACATGTGTCATAAGTGAAAAGATAGGTTGGTTCCCTCAAATAACCATGACTCATAAATGGGCAGAGACCAGGATGCCTTTGCTTCTTACCCAGTGATTTCAACATTCTAGGATGATTTGACTCAATAACCCATTTGCTTGATCCATTCTATTCTGATAGACGGTTATCTAACCCAGTCACCATCATGTCCAAGGAACCTTGCACTTCCTACAGCAATTATTCTGCTTGGCAGAACTGTCGTCTCTGAAGCCTTCTCTGCTCATTATTCTTGCTGCCTCTGCAGGGTCAGTAATGTGTCTGCCAGTAAAGTGTTGTCTCCTTCCATTTCCTATTCCCATAACCACAAGGAGTAGAAGCAGTTTCCCTTGTTGAGGAAAGAGCAGGAGTCCATTAATAACCACACTAGTCTAGCAGCCAAATCCCTTGTTGATGCTCTGGTCATTTTTAACTTGGACTGCTATAACCACAAACTATGCTGTCTCCAAGGCTTTATTCTTGTCTCCAGTTTAAAATGACATGCTCTCTGCAGTTCAAATCATTTTCTAGATGCATTTAAGTTATGCCCATGGGAAGGAAGAGCCTGGGCTTGGCAACATTGCATATAGGGAGTGTGGTGTGGAATGTGGAGACGTGTCTAAAGGAAGCACTTAAATACACTATATGATGTCAAAGACCCAGCTTAGTAGGTTTTTGCACTCCAAGAATCAAGAAGTCTCAAGATCTTATTGCAATTTTAATGACTACCTTTGACAAATGGTAAGAATTTTCTCTTCCTGTGTCCCACCTTATTACAAAGTACTTGAAAATATTTTGTGTGATTTTGCAAACTGAAAAGTCACCGAAGAGTACTGTCATGCTGTTGTTTACTAACTTCTACTTTGATGTAGCCAAATCAGCAAAGAGAATTTTTAAGAAGCTCCTAGAGCAATAGGTACACTGTCCACCAAAATCTGCAGATAGAAAGAAAAGAGGAATGTGGAAGAGGAATGTGAGAGCGTGATAGAAAAAGAGCAATTGTCTGCTACCTGTGGAAACTCTGTTAAATTTCCTGGCATTGAGACATTTCGTGACTTATATTTTGGAATTACTATAGTCCTGTATGAAAGAGTTAATTCATTACCAAAAGGTGAGCCATTTCCTGTCTATTCAATTGTAGAATCAGACTAAGTACTCTTTTATCAAAGGAACACTGGCTGTCGCCCAGCGTTAATCATTTTCAGAACAATTATGATTTACTTTAGACATAAGGCTGATGGATCTTTATTTCCAGATTTCATTTTGGCAACTTTGAGCCTTACCTCATATGTAAGATTATTACTGAAAACAGTACTTCTCTAAATTGTCTTCCTTCATTCTTTTGGTTTCTACCTAAAAAACAAAAATACTATTAATTATATTCAAGTTAGCCTATGTGACTGCCAATATTAGCTCAAATATTGTTTGCATATAATCTTACACAGATGTGGAACCATTAGGGATCTGAATGACTGTGTGCTTTTACACATCTTTTAGCTAAATTAAAAATCCAAAAGCTAAATCTTGTGTTCTGGGACAGCATGTGAATTTGACATTTCCTGGAGGCTCTTAGAACCATAAACCAATGAATAGACTATATTCATTCATTTAAGTGGTTTGTGACTGTGAAAGACTAAATATTTACAATGTCTTTTATCCTTGGATACAATATAATGATTTCATCATTTTAATAGCCCTTTACTCAAATGTAGTTGCATCCCAGTTAGATTTTAGAGACATGCATTTCAAATAATTTGTGTCTCTTTAATCATTTCAATAACTCCCAAGAGTGAAAGAAAATATATAACAAGAGTTGAAGGCATTGAATTATGATTTTAGTTTCAATTTATGTTTTCCCCCCTGAATCTTGCACTATTTACCAAACTTTGCTCTAAATGTTCAGATAAGAAGAGATATTTGTATAAACAGAGTTGGTCAGTGGAAGGTCACTAACAGATCCCAAGCATCTACTTATAAATGCAAAGCTATACATAAATAGGGATTGGGCAACCTAACGTGAATGAATGAAGACATTACCATAGCAGCCACCGTAGAAGCAACTGAAGCAATATGCCCCACTGAAAGTGTGGAAATACTATTGTTGTGTATATGAAAACACAACATTATCCTATAAAAACAAATACCTAGTTATTTGCCTTTCCTTTTAGACAGTCCTAAAAATGCCTGAATGTTCTTCTTCTCATTCTGGAATAAAAAATGGGTTTGAATATTTGGTTAATATCATTTTCCACCTCCACCCCCATGTAGGTTGACAACAACATCTGGTTTGTCTTTAACATAGAAATGTAGGGATAATGTTCGTTCCTTTTGCATTAGGCTCTATTAATCACAGATTTTTATTTCTATTAATACTCAGTATTTTGAATAGAAGAAAATTAAAAATACTGACATAGACATTATCAAAATAAATTTATAGTTAGCTCCCTTAAGGTGCACAAAGGATATGGTCTATTAGAATTTTTGTACCAAGTCTTTGGGAATGCTCAGTTCATAGTAGTCAACCCCAACAATTATTACATAAATCATTATCCTAAAGCACCTATCTAAAACGTAGTATAATAACTTGGTTTGATCATCTGTCAGGCCATAGTTTATAGAATGATGAGGTTAGATGCAAAATGAAAGATATAAAGGCTAAGGAATTTTTTGGCTTGTAATATACTGATCCTTATGAATGTCCAAAGAAAGTCATGTGCAAAGGGATAATTTTTCTTTCTACCACACAGGGAAGAAATATATATGTATATTTGTGTATTATATACTATATATACATATGTATTATGTAATACATATATATGATTTAATGTACTGTTTATAAATAACAAAGACCTTGATATACTACTAATAGATACATTAAGGTATAAGTAAAACAAAACAAATATTTAAAACAAAACTAAAACTCTCAGATATTTATTGGCTTCAAGACTCAATTTTCTTGTCTATTATAGAGGAACAAAATCTGTTCCACAATACTTACAAATTTATTGAAAGTGTAAAATGAAACAGTGTGCTTGAAAGGACTATGAAAATCAAAATCAACAGGTAATGAGAAGATAATATTAACTGAGTTGGCGTCAGCAAATTAGAAAATATGAACAAGACCCTATATCTGTCTTTTAATAGCTCTCAGAATATTGAAATAATCAGATACATAAAACATCATAAGACAATGTTCAGCTTCCTTGGAACACCCTGGAAAACACAAAGGGGTAACATTTAGACTTGATATTGGAGATAAAGTCAAGTCCTTTGAAGTTGAACAAAAAACAGTTTTTCAAATAGAGGGAACAATATATACATTTACAAATAAACATGAAAAGTCATAAAACATTAATCAAGCTTGTGGCTGACATGGGGGAATGGGAAGGTAGTGCAGAAGAGTTGGCTGAAGAAAAAAATTGGTAGATTAAAGTTGTTTATGTGCTAATCTGATGAGTCAAAATTTCATTGCCCTATTGATGAAAAGCTCTTAGATATTTTTACAGTGAAAACTTTATAACATGATGTATATTTTTGAAAAAAAATTTTTGAAAAAAAATTAATATTAAGTCAGCAGTGTGGCCCTGTTGTGCAAGGGATTAGTAGCCACAGAGAACAGAGATCAAGAAAAATAACTAGAAGGTTATCACAATTATCCAGATTGAACAATTTATCAACATATGGTAATTTGTCCTAAAAAAGGCAAAGAAGGGATGAGTTTATGGTGAAATTAATAAGATCTAGTAACCATTTAGATATAGGAAGAATATTATTTGATGTTCTCCAAAAAAATAGAATGAATGACATATAGAGAAAGATAAGTATATAAGAGGAGATTTATTACAGGGATTGGCTCAAGTGATTATGGAGGCAAAAACAAAGTCCCACAATATTCCATGTGCAAGCTGGAGACCCACAAAAGCCAGTGGTGTAATTCAGTTTGAGTCCAAAGGCCTGAACCAGAGGAGCCAATGGTGTAGCTACCAGTCTGGGATAGAAATAAGAAGCAGGTGAGGGTGGGGGATAGTCCACTGATTAAGTCCCAGAGTCCAAAGCCTTAAGAACCAGGAGCTCTGATGTCTGAGGGCCAAAGAAGATGATGTCCCTACTCAGAGAGAGAGAGAGACAGAGAGAGAATTTGCCCTTCCTCTGCCTTCCTGTTCCATTCAGATGCCCAGTGGATTAGAAGATGCTTTCACATTGGTGAGAGCAGATCTTCTTTACTCAGACTACTGATTCAAATGCTGATATCTTCTAGAAACACCCTCACAGGCACACCCAGAAATAATGTTACAAGCTCTCTGGGCATTTCTTAGCCCAGTCAAGTTAATACATAAAATTAACCACCACAGGGCCACCCCTTGTCAACTTGGCATTCATATGCACCCCCTTAAACCATACTTAATCATAAAATAAAGGAAATATCAAAGTTATAATTCCACTGAACATGATAAAACTATCTTGTGTATAGCTGGAAACATATTATACTAATCCCCTCCCCAGAAGAGGTGGTAAGGTCCTTGACTGACGTTTACTCCTCCCCTGATAGCCCATTACTTAAATACTATGATGCCAAATTATCAATGCTTAGTGATATAAAGTCAATACATCTTATGTCACATGATAAGGCAATAGGAGACGCACGTTCTCTCTCTCTATATATATGTGTGTGTGTGTATATATAGTGTATATATACACACACAAATGTATAAACAACAAAATAAGAAGGAAATACAATAACAGTCCTCTTTTCTGTAACTGGTCACGTGGTAGTAGCTGCTATTTATAACTATATTCTTCTACTGCCCCTTCTGTATTCCCTTTGCCTTATGCAAGAACCTCAGCTGGTCATGGTTCTCTACATGGTGGGGTGACCCAAACCTTCATTCCAGAAAGATCTGGGCCACTCATACTCCTGCCTGAAGTATGTTGTTGTGGCTTCCCATTGACTTTAATCACAGGGCATGATTAATACTAAGAGATGTCCTACGGGATCTCCTGTATTCCAGATATACTCTTTTTTACATCCATTGTGGAGTAGTAGTCCAATCTCCCCTTGGTAGTCAGGATTAATAAGCCCCAGCCAACAACATAACTTATTTCTTGGCCTGTTGAATCAAAGGCATGAGGAGCATAAAGTTGCCAGGTGGCAGACTTAACTTCTAGTTCACAGGAATTATTGTTGTGTCTCCAGGTAAAAGCTTCCTTTCTCTGAAACTAACACCTCTCAGACATCACAGCATAAAACTGCAGAAATAGGAAGCAAAATTTTGCTAGTGGGTCACTACGGGTGACGTTGAGTGATGCCACTCCCATTCCACCTCTTGATTCCTGGACCCACGAATCCTGGCTGTCAGAGAAACAGCGCCGTATACTTGGCGCTGATTCAGAGCATACAGAGCCATCTGGAGAATCTTGTTCCAGCCCTGCAAGGTATTGTCATTTAGCTGGCGCTGTAATTGAGTCTTCAAAAGACCCTTCCACCATGCTATCAAGCCAGCTGCTTCAGGATGGTGGGAAACATGGTAAGATCAATGAATTCCATGAGCATGGGCCCATTGCTGTGCTTCTCTGGCTGTGAAGTGAGTTCCATGGTCAGAAGTAATGCTGTGTGGAATATAATAATGGGACATCAAGAAAAATGGGTAGGAGGTTATTACAATTATCCAGAATGAAAAGATTAACAACTTATGTTGATTTGGTTGTCCTGGAGAAGGTGAAGAAGTAGTAATGAGTTTGAAAGAGAGAGATGTGGTAGCATTTATAAGATAACTCCATTTAAGGATTGGGGAGTAAAGGGAAGGTAATGATATGTTGGTGCATTAAGGATGTTTAGTATATGAAATGGGTATAATTCTCCAAGCATGTGCTTAAATCTCTACTAGTAGGAAAAGTATCCACTGCTCTAGTGTAGTTCTCAGGGATGTTTACCAATAACTAGTTTATTCCCTATTTAATCCTCTTCCCCACAGCTTAAAAAGGATTTTGAAAAGGCAGAGAGAAGATGCAAGCTGGCAATCCATTTCCTTCAGGAATTTTTGAGATGGGATACGGAAGATTTAGGAAAAATTCCACTGTGCCTACCCCTTCTCATTTGGACGGGATTTTGGCAAGGATCTTTTTTGCGTAATTGGTGGAGTGGCCATTAATCTCCATGACATGCATCTCCCTTTTCCCCAGTTCACTGATATACTTCGCTCAAGGGTGCAAATGTTCATGGTAAAAACTTACCTAACTCATCTCTTTGCATCTCCATGTTGAATGCATGACCTTAAAATTCCTGTATCATTACTGTCTGAATATCTCTCACACTGTAACCTCCAAAGAGGCAGGAATTGAGCCTAATTAATTTCCATTTATAACACTCAGCACTGCCTCCTAAAAATGTGGACATATAATAAATGTTTTGGTGATAATGGAATAATTTATCTTTCCTAGGGTGCATCCCTTTCAACTGAACCAAGAAAAGCATACATTGTACTGGTTTAGGGAGGATAAATGTAATTCCATGACAATTAAAAATGAAAGAAGGAGTAAAAACCCATTCATCTGTCTAATGACTATCCTTCACTGTGAAGATTTGACAATTCTAGGAGATGTGTTAGTGAAAGATATTTTTATTTTAATGTATTTTAAAAATTCAGGGGAGTCTTACCACTTCTGTTAACTCAGTAGTGTCAAGCCATTTAAGGAAACCTTGGTGTAATGAAGAAAAGGACATAATGTGTATTTTCACTTTAGAACAAAGGAAAACATGATATTTATCCTATTCAAATTAGGTCAAATTTTGTTGATATTGTGTCCAGTATGATACGCAAATCATAATATTTAAGTAATGTATGCATACTCACACACACATACACACCCCCCGCCATGACTTAATATAAGATATAAGTGCGTAGCTTCACACTGAAAAATAATTATTCTTCTTTGTGATTTATTACTTGAACATATTATTATTATATTTAACCTTCTGAATATAAAAGCTGCTTGCCAACTGAAATGGGTACCTAGATTAATTAAAATAAGTTTTTATTGATGTAACCTTAAGAATTAGGTTGCTTTTATTGATATAGTAGTTTATGTATGGGTTTGTGCTTTATTTTATTTTATTTTATTTTAATTTTTAAACCACTTTATTGAGAGATATTACTGACATGCAAAAAGTTATATACATTTAATGTATCCAACTTGGTGAGTTTGGAAATAAGTGTACACCTGTGAAACTATCACCACGATCTATGCCATAAACATATTCATCACCTCAAAAGTTTCTTCTCACCCTCTTTACTTTTTATTGTTATTATTACTATTATCATTATTATTTTGTGATAAGAATACTTAGTATGAGATCTACTTTCTTGGCAAAATCTTAAGTATACAACAGAGTATTATTAACTATAGGCACTATGCAGTACAGTAGCTCTCTCAGACTTATTCATCTTGCATATCTGAAACCCTGTACCTTTTCACTAATACCTCTCAGTTTACCCAGGAGTGGGGAATGTGGTACAGCCACTGTGGAAAGCAATATGGAGGTTCCTAAAACTAAAAATAGAACTGCCATATGATTCAGCAATCCCACTTCTGGGTATATATCCAAAAGAATTGAAATCAGGATCCTGAAGAAATTATTTGTCCACACATGTTCATAGCAGCATTATTCATAATAGCCAAGACATGGAAGCAACCTAAATGGCCATCAATGGATTAGTGAATACACAAGTGTGGTACATACATATAATGGAATAATATTCAACCTTTAAAAATAAGAAAATCCTGCCATCTGCAATGACGTGGATGAACCTGGAAGATGTTATGCTAAATGAAATAAGCCAGATATGGACAGATACTGCATGATATCACTTGTATGTGTTATATTTTCATACCAACACAAACTAAACCATGCAGCGTCTAGATACTGCTTGCTGGAAACTTAGCATCTGGGTTAAGACTTCTGATAGCACATAGTCAGAACTATGAGCTCTGAATAAAGAAAGAAATCTCAAAGTGAAGCAAAAGTTTATTTATCTTTCTTACTAGCACTCATTTCACAAATCTGTTCTGTTTAGGTCAACATGTCAAACAGCAGGAAAATTGAAAGTACAGTAACTCTATAACCTAGTCAATTGAATAATTTTTTCTTCTTCAGTTCCCAGAGCAGAGGAAGTTGCATTGGTTATTTCAATGACTTAGAAAAAGTAATACCTGCATATTTTCAAATCAAGCCTATTAAAGTACATTATTTGAAGTCAAGCCTATTAAGGCTACTATTGTGATTATACTATTAATATATTTGTTACTAACATATAATGCAAATTCAATTAATTTTTCCTGCAGCTATTGTTGTGGTAAATAGTGAGCTCCAGAAAAGAAACAATATACTTAAGTCACTAGTTTTTAGTATGCATCAGAAATAGGATATTTGGAATTTCACTTATAGAACTTTAAATCATGGAGTTGATTTTGTACATACCACTGAAATACTTATTGAAGGGACACATTCTTATTTTATAAAATGTAGTTCTCATTTTATCATTTATATTTATGTTTCAGTAAACTTACTTTCTGCTTTGATTTAATTTTATTCACTGAAAAATTGCCTCTGACGTGTTTTGCATTTCCCTACCCCTCCAGATCTGTCCTTACATGTTTCAAAATGAGCAGATTTACTCTGATGCTGTTAGCAATTTCTGCCACCAGAGAAAGTTATATTTTTTTCTGTGGCTCCCTTGCAAAAGTTCAAACTGACACTTCAGTTCAAACTTACACTTCTGTCCAGTTAAGTTACTTGGTTATTTCTTTTAAACTTTAATCTCTGTGTCTAAAAATAAATAACCTCTGTTAGTTTATATTTGCATTTTGAGACCAATTTTACTATCCCTAGCAGTATTTCATTGAGTTAACATTTTTTATTTTTATACTTGATTTTTAAAGGTTTCCTACATTCATAATCAGATCTATTAGGTCTTCAAGCTAAATGACTTCAAAAGTATGTGTATCCAGTTTTATATTGCAAATCAATAGAAAAATAGCACTCAAAACATAAAATTTAATTTTTCCCACCAGGGGTCCTCTTTGGATCTAAGTGTTGCAACTCAACCACCTCTGACAGATAATCTGAATTGAAGATAGGATCAAAAAACTTGCATTTTAATGCCTTAAAACTCACACTTATTCCAGAGAAAGATATTTATTCCCTACTATGTTTCTATGTAGGTAATACAAATGTTACTATGATAAAATAAATAATAATAATGATGCCAACAACAGCAATAACACGAGTTTATCAAGTGCTTTCTAGGTGTTAGGCATCGTGGTAAGACTTGCATCAGTAAGGATATGATAGATTATACTACAGTAAAAGAATCTCTAAATTGTAGGCTAATGTCCAGTGTGGGCCAATATGAAGCCCTGACCTTATCAATAAATGTTTCCATAATTATTCCAGCAAGTGAAGAAGACCTGGCAAATCTTAAACTTGTTCTGAAAGCTTCTACATGCAACTCCTTTCTGCGCAACTTTCATGGGCTAAAGTAAGTGACAAGGCCATGCTTAACTCCAAGGAGAGTAGAAATTGCAATCCTACCATGCATCAAGAAGAAAGAACAGAAATTTTTGCACAGAACTATTAATTTGAGGAACTTCCTCAGTCCCCAAATCAGCTCCTTTAATAAACACCAGGACTTTCTACCATCTCCGTCAGGCTCTATTCCCTTACCTTGCTTTATTTTCTTCAGACTTCTTATAAGTATACAAAGTTATATTGTTTATTTTGGAGATATAGACATGGACATAGAAAAATATGGATACATGTGTATTTAGAATGTACACACCATTATGGTAAAAATGTTGTCCAACTTTTCTTTCCTTTTCTCCCTGCCCCATCCTTCCCTTCCCTTTCCTCCCCTTCCCCCCTCCCTCCCTTTCTTTCTTTCTTTCTTTCTTTCCTTTTCTCTAACGCTATTGTCAATTCCCACATTAGCACCTGGTATATATTAGGCACATAATAAATATGTTCCACATGAATGAATGAATTATATCCATTTTATAAATAAAGGAACTAAATCTTAGAGGCATTAAGTAACTTAACTGAAATAACTATGAAGCAGCAGAGTTGGGATTCAGAGCCTGAGGTTTAAGCACTTAGCTGTATAACTACTGTGCTTGATAATTATAACGGCTAGTGGGAAAGACATATATATAATTATGAGGTAGCATGAAAAATACTGTAATAGAAACGCATACAAATTACTATGGAGTCACAGAGGGAGTAAACACTATCACAGGTTTGAAGAAGAGTGGTAGGATTTTGAGTGAGGTCTTGAACGTATGTTTACTAATTTGCTTGGAATTACTTCTTTGACTTTCTGCTATGAGCCAGGCATGTACTTAGCTGCTAAGGGGACAAAAACGTCCAAGATAAGAAAAGTCTAGTGCTTCTAATGCCAGGAGATACGTGCGTTCAGACACACACAAACAAAATCACTCCTAAGTGAGAGGCTGACAGTATTACCTGAAGCTTTTGGAGAAATAGCTAGGGGTGAGCAAGAGCAACTTTCACTCGGGTCAAATGAGCAGATGTTGACAGGATCACACCTTGGTAAATGCTGACTCCAAATATTGGCCCAACACATGAGCACAAAGAAAGATGAACCAAGGCTTGGGACTCTGCCATGCCCCTTCTTTGCTCTTACTAAAGCATCCCCCGATAATATTCTTCCACCTTGCTTTTCAAGCACAGTCAAAAAAAAAAAAAAAGAACAGCTTGTCATAAGACAGGCTTATGGCAAGAAGCCAGCAAGAAAATATTTAAACTATCATAATCCTCTGTACTTAGAAGGCTGTGAAGTTTAACTCGTCCTAAATAAATGGGGAAGGTGTCATTCTTATTGATAATATATATTGATTGCTTATTGAGTTCAGGGCATATTTGGTGAGGGATAGTGGAAGATTCATGAATAATGCATAAGGGTTCATTTAGACATTGACACTGATAGGAAGGAGAGACGTCCATGGGATCCAGGGGATGCTGGGATGAGAGCAAGGAAGAAAAGAGGAGCAGCATTTTCCAAACAAATAGGAGGAGGAGCTAAACTGAGGAGTTATAACATTGAGGACTATGCTTGGCTGCTTATAGTAGAAAAACCCAAAGTAACAGTGTCTTTAAAAGAGATAGATTTTATTTATCTCTTACTAAAAAATCCATAAAAATTCAGCGCACCGTGACCTGATATCTTCCCTGGTCCTCTTTTTGCTCTGTTATTTATTCTGGGGGAAAAAATGAGCACATACTCAAAGTGGAAAGGGTTGAGAGTTGAGTAAAGGAACTATGTAGTGGTATGGGAAGGTAAAGAGCAACAAATGAGGATGATGAAGATTCCAAGGACTAGCAACAGGGGGAAGCCAACACTATCTTTAGGCTTGAAGGGGTGCGAAGGAGATGCTGTTATGGGAACTTAGAGCTGTGGCCATACAAAAAAAAAAACTGTGGTCTTAAAGAGAGTAACACCACCACTGCTGAACCTCCTTCAGCAGAAAGAAAGTATAGGGGATGAATAAATAATCAATCTCCTGCTGCTCTCCATTTCGTTACCTGCCACTGGCCAAATACAATTAGAAGCTATGGAGCAAGGTGGCCAAGGGTATACTTTCAGCTTTTCAGGGCACAGAAGAGGATGGAGAAGCGTGAAAAAAAGAGTTAGAAGCATAAACACACAATAGTCAGTTAATTCCTTTTATCCCTCATTGCCTGTTCTTGTCTTTGTTCCATTTTGGTCATCTTGGGACACAAAATTACTTGGTGTCTCATTTTTAGGCATTCAGAATTTACCAGGACCCAGTTGTAAGCCATGAGTTGCTTTTCAAATGGCAGTATAGGACATGAATTTAATTTGAAACCCAAGCGGTCTGTGCAGATATTCTCATTTTGAACTTGCCAGAGACCCAACCAAGCAACTCTATCTGCCTCAGTTTCTCTCATGACTATTGTATCTATCTTCTGGATCCTAAGGTTCATATGTCAGAAAAATTTGCACTCTTTCTTAGACCTGCTGCATAGCCTTCTCTTGCTCTGGGCCTAACTCAAAAATGCATCCTTGAATGCTACCTGGTAAATATATCAAAATAATGTGTCCAAATATTTTACATATTTGCTTTAAAATCTAAAGAGCTTAATCAGGCGTTATGCCTATTTCTTTTCAAAGGGTAGTGAAAAGTGAAGCGTATTGTCTTTCACTTTAAGCAGGTATCCCCACCCATGCGCTTCCTAAGGGGTCCCTGGAAACACCATGGATTTTTCAGGCCTGTATCTATCTTACTAAATCAACTATGGTGCTTGCTGCTTCCTTCTTACCTGCTTCAATTAGCGTCATGTAATGGGTCAGCATGTAGTCTATGGAATGCCAAAAACAAACGAACAAAGGAGGTTCTTCCATACTACGTTATTATGGAGATCAAAAGAGTAGACATAGACCTGAGATGAGATGGTAAATAGTGCTGCTGTCCGTGATACGTGAAGAAAGACTGTTTCTGGTTATATTAACTGGCTGGCAGTTAAAGACAGTATTTTCTAGGGTAATAGCATAGCAGGGGCCAAGGCATCTGCTTATTTGGTCCAGTAAAGACAACGTACCATGTCCAGAACAACAGATACAATTGTCGTATTATCTGATTAAAGTTACTATAACCACGACCATTCTCCAAGATCCTTCTAACAGGACGGTTAGTCAAACAGGAAAGTTAAATGGGGATAAAATAGATAAATTGATTCACAAATAGATAAAAAATATCCAGTTTATTATCTCTTATGTCCTTGATGGCAGCACTAATCTCTGCAATACCTACCAAGAATGTGATATTGCTTTTGATTTAGCATCTTAGGAAAGGATGCCATGAGAGAAAATCATATGGGACATTTCTACAATAATAGCCCTCATTCCATAGGGCAGAGAACCAGTGAGAGGACTCTGTCATTAACTAAGTGTGCATATTTACTCCAAATATTCCAAAACCAGAAAAATAGGAAAAATAATTCCAACCAATTTAATGTAAGATTGACTTTGCCAAGACGTCCTTTCATCTCTCACCTGATCTTCATTAGTCCCTAATTGGACCACTGGATCACATGGTTTCATTCAGAGCCAGTACCTAATAACCACATCAGGTCTGGTTATTTACTTTTTCTCACATTATTAAGGGATTATAGCCTCTGGAGAGAATGTGGAGAAAGATTCACAGCACATAATTTAAGCCCTTTTCAAGGTGTTTCCTCAAAGGGGACTGGCCTCCCTGTCAATCAAGTCATTTTGGGTCTGTGAGATAGTTTAAGTTTTAGAATAGAATAAGAGGACATGAACCCCAGTACAGTACCTCAAGTCTTGTTTTTTGCTCAGTGGACCTGAAATTTTTCTACTTATATAAGTTAAACAACACATTAGGAGGCTGCCCAGCTATTTCATTCCCAGGAGCCTGGGAATAATTAGCCACAGCTACAGACCTCTGTGGCTAATTATGGTAATTGTGCCCACTGTATTTCTAAAGGTTACATGCCACCACCTGACCCCTTCCACTGTGGGATCCAATCATTTCTACTAGAGAGCATAATTCCATTGCAGCAGAGTTCACTGCCATCTCTAGCCTATAGACAACAAACACTATAGTCTTTTTCATGAATTCTGGTGATCCCCTCAACAATGTATTTCTTAATGCTTTGGGGAAAGGAACTTTCTATAAGCTGACCATTGTCCTGGTGTAGAAGCAATCCCCTGCTGGATGAGGCTTTGATTTATTTGTCTGTGCTATGCTTGGATCTGCCATTCTGGGCATGGAGTCAATGGGGTGTGTTGGGAGTAGCTACTCAAGAGGATTCATGTCTTTTTATTAAGTATCTGCACCAGGTAACGTCATGTAAGGTTGTTTTGTTTTATTTTCTTTTACTGTGAGAGAAATTGGGAGATAGGATGGTAGGAGGAGCCACCTCCATCATAAAAGCATATTAAGGAGGATTTGAGAGTGCAAATTCTCAGCCTCATCTGTGTCTGCCTAATTGACCCCAAGCCACATCTCAAGGTCCTGGTCCTTCCCAACCACCATGCTTACCTTAGTATCAGAGACCTAGTTGGATTGTGCATTTTAGTTTTGCAAATCTACAGCTTTCACAATCAGGCTTTATTCCTGTTTACCCTACGACTATAAGAGGTGGGGGACTTCTCCACCCACATCCTGAGCTGGGAATATATGAGCACCCCAATTCCAGCATCCTATTTAGAGGGTCTACTTCTGATAGCCATTACTGTAATCAGTCAGGGTCCTTGAAAGAAATAGGTGGCAAACTGAAAAGGGTAATTGATAAGTGTCGATAGAAACAGCTGTTTGGATTGGATGGGCAGGCTTACTATATTTCTTCTCTATGCCACTCCATCTTTACTTTCCATGCCTCTCCATGGGTGTTCAGACACATGTTCTACACCAGTGGCTTCCCTTGCCCTCTAGTTTCTGGTTAGTTTAACTAGTAAGAAGCACTGGCAACAGACAAAAGGGTTGAAAAGAGTTGAAGTTGAGGAACAATTCCCCTGGTTCCCTCCCTGCTCAGTCATCATGGGTTCTATGTGCTTTTCTACCAAACACTAAAGTTCCTCTCAGGCAGCCCTCTCCATCAGCTTTCTCTTTCTCTAGGTTAATAACAACTTCCTTTCCTTAGTTCTTCAGGTCTAGGAGTGATAGTTGTTTCTCCTAAACCTTGCCCTCATATTTGTCAAGCATCCTTTTTTAAGTTCTCTGCAAACCACGCAATTTGAGAATGCCATCTCTTTGCCCCTGGAATCCTGATTGATACAGTAGAGTAAGAGACGATGGAACTAACAGACATCAGCATAAATGGGCAGTTACTTCCACTTCTAGGAGAAAGGGAAGGGGCTGCTAGCAGAACTCAGCAAAAGCTAAGGCTATAGAAGAGGGCTACCTTGATAGGAACTAAGGCCCTTGTGAGAGGAACACTGCCCCTGCCTACCTACAACTGGACAGAGAAACGGGAGGAATAAATACCACTACCTTACTGTCCTCTCACCCTCCAATATCTTGCTGGAATCTCTCATTGGCTAAACCCATATAGTCCTAAGAAGACAAAGAAACCTGTGTGATGCTGTTAATAGAGGTCAGCCTCCTAGAGCAGAGAACAGGATTTAAAACAAGGGCAAAGAATGGATCTAGAGAAGCAAATGTAAAACATTCTGTGCCTAATCCCAGCATCAGCTTCCATTCTTAAGGTCACCTTGTAGTTCAAGAAGGCTACATGGGTTACACCTGTAACATCCACATATTAGGCAGTGGAAAAGCAAAAGAGGAAAAATAGTGGTACCATCACTCCCTTTAAAAAATATTTCACACATATTTTTATGAAAATATTTATCCCAAATAACCCTTTGCTGTGGTTTGGATATTTGTCCCCTCCAAACTACATGTTGAAATCTGATTCCTAGCGTTGGAGGTGGGGCCTAGTGGAAGGTGTTTGGGTCATGGGGGCAGATCCCTCAATGAATAGCTTGGTGCTGTTCTCCTGGTAGTGAGTGAGTTCTTGCTCTGTTAGTTCCCATGACAGCTGGTTGTTAACAAAAGCCTGGCATTCCCCCCCTCCCCCCGGCCGACTTGCTTTCCCTCTTGCCATGTGATCTCTGCACACACCAGCTTCCCTTTATTTTTCACCATGAGTAGAAGAAGCCTGAGGATCTCACCAAATGCCCAGTCTTAACTTTTTCCAGACATCAGAATCATGACCCAAATAAATCTTTTTTCTTTATAAATTGCCACTCTCAGGTATTCATCTATAGCAACACAAAATGGACTAAGACACCCTTAGACTCAATTAATATGATCAGATGGTCATAATTTGCTACAAAAGAAGCTGAAAATGTGGTCTTTCAGCTAAGTGTATGGCCATCCCAAATAAAATTAGAATTCTGTTACTAAGGAAGAAGAGAAGAGCAGATATTGATACTGTTAGTCAACTACCAGTCTCTGACATAGAAATCCATTACCTTGCCTATGGAATACACGTAGACCAGGTTGCTGAAGTGGGGGAAGGGGGGTGTTATGTTGAGAAGTTGTGAGGTGCGTGGAGTCCACCTGGTAGCAGTCATTGAATGCTAGGCTAAGGAAACATGAACACAATCTTCTTTTTCATAGATCTGGGGGGTTGTGGTATGCTTCCCTGAATAACGGGAAGAGTGATAGTCCTAACCCCAACAGTCTTCTGAGCTTTCTATGGCTTCTCTAAAGTAGAAGACACAGATGGACAGAAACTGGCTTCACATGGACTGTAAGGTGTTTGGACCATGGCCGAGGAGTCTTTCAGGAGGACTATATGCCCTGAGGCTCACGTGATACAGTTAGAAACACACCCCACCTCACTGCACTATGCCATGCACAAAAGACATCACTAACTAATCCCAGTACTCTACCAGTAAAACTAGTTTGGGTCAAAAGATTCCCCCACAACACAGTGTCTAGGGAGCTGCTAAATATCAGTTAGAGTTTTGAAACATATTGACCACCCAAGATGCAGTGGAAATGCATGCACTTTAGCTTAAGTGAGACTTAAGTTTAAGTCCTTCCTCTGTTAGAATTGCTATTGTCTTACTAGTTATTTAAATTGTTCCTTGCCTCATTTGCTTTATTGCTAAAAGCAGAGTACTGCTTTTTATCATTGGTAAGTATAAGGAATAAATGAAAGGACACATGTCCTAGTGAACAAGTGTACTCACAATTATTTCCAGAACTCTCCCCTTTTCTATCTTTCTCTTTGTTTTCCTTCTCCTCTCTTTTTTTAGCTGCCTTACTGTAATCTCACAAAACATTATTACTATAGTCCACACTTCACCTCACAGATTCAAAACCTTCTAAGTTTTCAGACTTTAAGGAAATATAAAAATGCTTGAGACACCACTGTATGTCCTTGTGGTGTCCCAAAGTAGGGAAAACATTACTAGGGAAGTTATTAATAAAGAATTTTGAACATTTTTGAAAAATAATAACTCAAATATTTATACCAAGTATTGTAACATTAGCTATGTAAACATATTGAAAACAAGTTTTATTAGAGATCATAAATATTGCACATTTCAATCCTGTTAATTTTAGGGGAACTCTTTACAAAGTATAAAATAGGAGTTAGAAATCTCTAAGAATTTCAATAATTGAGTTTATGCTCTGTGCCCTTTAGGGGCTAATGCTAAATCTGATAGGTAGGTTATTTTTTACTTCATTATTATTCCCTCATTAGCCACTTGAAAAGAATTAACAGTGCCAGAAGGGAAAGGTCTTTTATTTTTTTCTTATATTTATTTACTATTCAAACAACCATTTGTTTGATGTCAGTTTTAGTCAGTGATTCCAAATTGGTCAATAAAATGCTAATGATTACCAGCATACTATATTTCTCACTTGGAGATCATCATTTAATTCTAACAAATGCCAGTTGGATACTTGTTAAAACAGCAGGAACTAATTCATATATTCAAGCTAAATAAATAAAGTTTGATTGCATATTTTTTCCACTCAGCTTTGATAACTAGCACTGTTAGAGAGGTGCTTTATATAAACTTCCTTGAAAATGCCTGATAACAAGTTTTCACTGATGAAACTAATATGTCAACAAGTGTTATGTGCCTAAATATCCCAGGTTTGTGTCCACTGTAGATGGACTTTAGACCTTGCAATTCACATTCTGAAATCCTAGGGCAGTTATATTAGATCCAGCAAGACCTCATAATAGGACCTTCAGGAGCTTATGGTCACTTCAATCTTTTCTAAATCTCCTGTGTGTGTATGCACACCCCCACCCACTCCCAATTCAAAAATCCTCCTAAGATAAAAGATAATCCTAGGACTTCACAAGATTATATCAATTGCTTTCACATAAAGATGAATTGGTCAGTTTGAAATAGAATTCCAAAGGCCTCTACTTTGAAGCTTTTATTGATTTCCTTGGGAAATCTACACTTTCAGAAATTCAACCATGAATTGGTTCCTAGTAAACTCCTCAGAGTTTAATTTTGGGAAATATGACAACTTTCTTATTTGTGATAAACTCACAAGTACCCCAGTGTAGTCTTCCTGCTTTCTATTTACATAAGATCAGCAAAGTGTCTATGTATTTACCCTACTAGGGTCTTATTTTGTAGCTTCATTTTACAATGGTCAAAAAAGTATGGAAAACCAAAAGTTCAACTGCTTATCTTGATGTTTGACCAAATATTACACAAGAAAGAAATTGTGTGAACATATTTTTGTATTTTTAAAGTTTGGCATAATTCCATTAAAAGTATTCAGGATTGCAACAAAGTAGATAATTTAAGTAAATGCAAAAGTGACATGTCATGAACCTCTTATCTAGAATTGTAGAGACTACCTAAAAAAAGTGAGAACTCCCTGTAAATAATTTTAATAGGTCCATTAGGGACATCAAGTAATTCTCTAGTTGATGATTATCTACTACTGTCTACACTTGCCAAATAACTCTCTTTACATAACCCTGTTTCTGCAGTATCACTAACATTCAGAAAGAACATTTTTAAAGCAGGCTCTTTAATGCAGATTCACATTTAACAATTCTTTTGCCTAGAGACTTTATGTGTTTGTTAGAGATCAGTTTCTAATGTCAGAATGCAAAAAGCTCAAAAAGAATAAAATATACAAATGTTTACACAGGGCTTCTCTTGACATTGTAGGAAGTAGATATGAAGATTTTAATGTTGCAATATATATGTTGAAAAAAGGCCCTAATATTCCTTTATTATAAATATTAATTTTCTCTTATTACAATATTTGATTAAAATTTTGACTGTAATTTTAAATTCCAAAGCACCAATGTCAGAAATGTTACCGCATTCATATACTTATATGCAGAATAATTAGTGTAAGTTGGGGTGAATGACCAGGCCATACTGATCACACTATGGAAATACCCAGCTGGTAGCCAATTAATATTCAGTTGCTACTAATTAGTCAAAGATCTGTTAAGTTATCAAATATATAGTGTTTGGTTTAATATGTATTTGTGTACAGAATCATT
The DNA here is from genome assembly GCA_023783475.1 of Daubentonia madagascariensis. NCBI lineage: Eukaryota > Metazoa > Chordata > Mammalia > Primates > Daubentoniidae > Daubentonia > Daubentonia madagascariensis. Next base: position 39,824,803 of record JAKFHU010002080.1, on the reverse strand, counting down.
TTTTTTTTGGCATAATTTGAGAGAATACTGAGCTAGCTTTAATATATACCTTCACAACAAGGATGATCCTGAAGGAGTTGAATCAGAAGCCATCAAATTTTTTAAGTGGAAAAAATATTGAGCACAAACATATTAAAAAATATATATATATGGAATAGGGACTCCCAAGAGTAAATATAAAAGGCTAAAATCTAAAAAATAAATGTTTTTTTCAAAAAGGTGGCAGTTAACTGGCTAGCAGATGTATATTGAACATATGTCATGTGCCAAACACCATGCTTGACTCAAGTTCAATAATAACTGCTTTACCATTTTGGATAGATATGCCAAAAAGATAGTAATTTATTCATCAGCAGTTTAGTTGTCATTCTGTGGGGTTGAGAAGAGATGAAAATAATATCACTTTTACATGATTACACTCCAGATTATGAAGAGTTAAAAGAAAGTGATCTCATAGTGCTTAGTATTTGTGCAGGCCACAAAAAAGTCTTTAACTGAGAGGCCAAACTCTACATCACACAATATCTATTTGTATAGTCACTGTGACCTGAGTGCTGCTTTAGGCTTTAAAATAGATGCCATTATTTGAGTACCTATTATGTGAAGACTCAGTGTTTAGTACATTACAAATATTTGCAATTCTAGAAGCTAGTTATAAGTATCCCTATTATGCAACCAATGACTCTCAGATTCAGAGGATAAAGTAAATTTTCTGAGCTTCCACAGCTAATTAGGGAGGGGGGAAAATAGGGAATCTCTCTGACACCACCATTGATGCTTTTTCTGCTAAATTACATAGCTACCCTCAGAAGCACTGTAATGCTGATAAAAATTCACCATCAAGTTCTTAGGGCAATCTAAACTTGTAATATGATAGGTAATACTCAATAAATCCATTCACACTTTGAGTTGGCCAATTACATCCCAACACATGGAAATAAACTCTTTTTTTCATTTTATAAACACAAATTTTCATGTTAATATAACAGAGAAATTACTAACTGCATTCCTTTTTATCTATACAACACTTAGTTTGTGAAATAAGAACATCTCTAAAACAGTAGCTTATTAGGTTGTAAATCACAGTGATGCTAGTGAGTCAGTTAAGAGAAAGGAAATGGTTCCCATTTAGCTGTAGTTCATAATTTTTTCTTTCTTTCACTCCCATGCCATAGAAGACTTTATACAAATTTAAAAATCAAGTTCATTTAATACACTATATTAGAGGTTAAACTCACTTGGCTAAAACAGGACAAGACAGTACTAATGGTGCTAAAGAAAATAAATAAATTACTATAAAATGTTGACATTATAATCAAAGGAACAAGATAGATCAGGCATTAAAGCTGCCTTGAAAACAATTTATGCCTATTTTCAATTTTTTTAAAAAATTGCTTTAATTCTTTAAAAATATGAAATATCTGCTATGTGCCAGGCATTCACTAGGCCCTGAGGAGGTAGTGGTGAATAAATAAAATGGGTATAGTTCCCGAACACATGGAGCTTACAGACACGAAGCAGATAAATACACAAATAAGTACATAATGACAGAATATTATATGCTAGGAAGATAAGGAAAGAATGCCAAAATAATAGCGGTGATGAGGTAAGAGCCATTATAAATTGGGAAATTAGAGAAAAACTGAAAGAAAATAGTATTTCACTTTAATTTATTTTTATTGAGCTATAATATACATGTATAATTTACCACCTTTACCATTTTTAAGTATATTGTTCAGTGGTAATAAATAAATTTATATTCTTTTTTCCCCCTTCATCACCCCCACCTCCCTCCCCTTCTCAGCCTTGGGTAACCACAAATCTACTCTCTATCTTCATAAAATCCACTTTTTAAACTTTCACATACGAGTAAGAACATGCAATATTTGTCTTTTGTGTTTGGCTTATTTTACTTAACATAATGGCCTCCAGTTCCATCCTTGTTGCTGCAAATGACAGGATTCTGTTGTTTTTTATGGCTGAATAATATTCCAGTGTGTATATGTACCACATTTTCTTTATACATTCATTCACTGAAGGGCAGATTGATTCCATATCTTGGCTATTGTGAATAGTGCTGCAAGTAAACATGGGAGTGCAGATATCTCTTTGATATACTGATTTCCTTTCTTTTGGATATATACCCAGTAGTGGAATTGCTGGGTCATATGATAGTTCTATTTTTAGTTTTTGATGAACCTCCATACTGTTCTCCATAGTGGCTGTAATAATTTACGTTCCCACCAACAGTGTACAAGGGTTCCCCTTTCTCCACATGAGGATGTCAGCATTTGTTATAGCCTGTCTTTCTGATAAAAGCCATTTTAACTGGGGTGACATGATATCGAATTGTGGTTTTGATTTCCATTTCTCTGATGATTAGTGATGTTGAACATTTTTTCATATACCTGTTAGCCATTTGCATGTCTTCTTTAGAGAAATGTCTGTTCAGCTATTTGCCCATTTTTTGATCAGATTTTTTTTTTTTTTTTTGCTATTGAGTTGTTTGTGCTCCTTATATATTCTGGTTATTATTTCCCTGTCAGATGTATAGTTTGCAAATATTTTTTCCCATTCTGTGAGTTGTCTCTTCACTTTGTTGATTCTTTCCTCTGCTGTGCAGAAGCTTTTTAGCTTGATGTTATCCCATTTGTCCATTTTTGCTTTGGTTGTCTGTGATTGTGAGGTCTTACTCAAGAAATCTTTGCCTAGACCACTGTCATAGAATATTTCCCCAATGTCTTCTTCTAGTAGTTTAATAGTTTCAGGTCTTAGATTTAAAACTTTAGTTGATTTTGATTTGATTTTTGTATATGGCAAGAGAGAAAGGGATCTAGTTTCATCCTTCTGCATATGGATATCCAGTTTTCCCAGCACCATTTATTGAAGGGACTGTACTTTCCTCACTGAATGTTCTTGGTGCCTTTGTGGAAAAACGGTTGGCTGTAAATATGTGGATATATTTTTGGGTTCTCTGTTCTGTTTCCTTGGTCTATGTGTCAGTTTTTATGCCGGTACCATGCTGTTTTGGTTACTACAGCTTTGTAGTATTTTTTTTTTTTGAGACAGAATCTCACTCTTTTGCCCTGGCTAGAGTGCAGTGGCATCATCATAGCTCACTGCAACCTGAAACACCTGGGCTCAAGCAATCCTCCTGCCTCAGTCTCCTGAGTATCTGGGTCTACAGGTGCACACCACCAAGCCCAGATAATTTTTCTTTTTTTTTTTGTAGAGACGGGGTCTCGCTCTTGCTCAGGCTGGTCTTGAACTCCTGACCTCAAGTGATCCTCCCACCTCAGCATCCCAGAGTGCTAGGTTTACAGGCGTGAGCTACCATGCCCTACCTGTAGTAAATTTTGAAGTCAAGTAGTATGATACCTCCATCTTTGTTCTTTTTGCTCAGGATTGTTTTCATTTTTCAGGTTCTTTTTTGGTTCCATATAAATTTTAGGATTGTTTTTTCTATTTCTGTGAAGAATGTCATTGGTATTTTGGCAGAGATTGCATTGAATCTGTAAATTGCTTTGGGTAGTATTGTCAGAAGGACACTTAAGAATAGGTGAAAAATGGAAAGGAGAGTGTTCTAGAGAGACTCTATGCTGCAAAGAGTTTGGCACATTTACAGAATTAGAATAACTGTTGGAACCTTGTGGCTCTGGCAGAAAGTGGAGCAAGATAATATTATTTAAACAAATAAAGGCCAGATCCTGAAGGCCACATTAGGCCTAGCTTAATAAAATTTGTATGTAATACTAAATGAAAGACATTAAGGGTTTTAAGCATGGCATTGGGATAAATTAATTTAGATATAACAGTGTCACGGAATTAACTGAAACTACAATACAAATGTGCCTAAAATCTATGAATTATGTTGTTTGTCTATAAGTTTTTTATTTGTCTTTAATTTACTCCTTGTCTCTTACCCATTGGTGAGCAGTGGGGGGAAAAAACTAAATTCTTGATTCTGTGTAAAGGCTAATCAGACCTGATAGTTCCTTCTGGTATTTAATTTCTCTTAGACAAAAACACTCTGTCTCTCATCAAGTCTCCCATCCCACTCCCTAATTCTCTTTCTCAGGTGTCAATCAGATATTTCCAAGGTTTAGGCTAGGTAGGTGATACCATGGGGGTGGGTATGGAGAAGGAAGTGCCTGGTCTTCAGGTTCTCTGCTTTCTCTGACCCCTTTCCTTCCCTCCTTCTCCCTATAATTTATTTCCTATTCCCCAAATCAGAAAGAGGCAGGTTTTCAGGTTATTTTCCCTTTCTCAAGTCCTCCTACCACCAGGAAGCAGCACTTGTTGCTACAATGGAAAGAGACGTTTTTTCAACAATAGGAAATTGTAAAATAAGTCCTAAGGCCTTGCCCCTTACAAAGTTAAAAGTGGAGATAAAGGAACTAAGATTATACTTTCCCAGCAAAATTCACTACCGTACTATTGTCTTGCTGCCACATCCCACTCATGAGGATAGGAAGAGGATATACCTTCCATATTTCTCAATGTTTTCATTCAGCAACAAATCTTAATGTCACAACCCACTGCCTAGGTCCCGAAGCAGACTGGGCCTTCCAGAATGCTAGGAAAAAAGTCACGTAGTCAGAAAGGCAAAAGAGAAAACCTCTTTAAAAATTTTTAAATGATTATGTTAAGTTTGTATAATTGGTAAAGATTGTCTGGGAGAAAGATAAAAGTAGCTCATCCTGTTATGGTAGCGGAGGAGACAGTGAGAAACGAAAGACTGAAATGGACAGAAATACACAGTGAGAGACGACAGATTAGGAGGGAGAGAGAGAGAGGAGAAAAGTATCTCACTTTTTACCATAATTCTTAACTAAAAAGTTTATTTTATCCCCAAATTCTTCCAAATTTATATATATTTTAAGTATTTACAAAATATTTGAATTGAAATTCACCATATCAGGAAGAACAAGCATCCTCCTATCACTAAAATACTTATGGGAGTTTTCTTATATTTTTTAAAAGCTTTGAAAGGACTGTCTTCAATATTATTCTTCTGATTTGATTTTTGAAAACCTACAGGTATCTAGATAATAGAATCTTCCATGACTGACAAGAATAAAAGAAATTGTCAACTTTTCTGGCTCAATTACTATTACTGTTACTTTTTTTTTTACAATATTTTATTTAGAATCATGTTTCCCCATTGCTATTTATATGGGTACAGTATTTAAAATTTTTTTTTGATTTGCATGTAAATTTTATCTGACTTTGTTGAAGAATTAAATGTGTTTTTTCTATCTATCACCTAATGATTCAAATTTTAAGCAAGAGAAGTTACGTGAATTATATATAATACAGAAAGATTCTACAGGATGCCAAACACAGAAATTGGAAGGTTAAAAACCCATATTCGATTATATATCTTATAATCCAGTTTGGGGAGATACATATTAAGCAAAATAAATAAACAAATTATTTTTCATATGAGAAAGTTATAAATGCTTTGCATAGAAGTAAATCCGGGAAGGTGGATCAGGAAGTCTGGGCAAGAATATTATCTCATTAGGAAGTGCCACTTGAGCAAAGATTGAAGGAGGTTAAAGAGCAAGCCTGAGTGTCTAAAGGAAGAAAGTTCCAGGAAGGTAGACCAGCAAGTGCAAAAGCCCAGAGGGGAGTGTGCCTTGTACGTGAGGCAATGAGGCTTGTGCTACTGAGACAGAGTAGGAGAGGTGGTCAGTAACCTGAAAGGAAGCCAGATCAGGTGGAGCCATGTGCCCTGGAACAGGGGATCTCACTGCAAAGCCCATCTGCTCAGCCACCACTTGAGATACACAGAGGTGAGTTTACTTTAATAACGATAGTTTTCTTCCAGAAAAGACAAAGTGCTCCACTTGTCTCATTAAGCCTTTCATTGAAAGGTTATTGAGCATTATTTATGCACCAGGCATTATATTAGTCTCCTGGTAAGTGAATAAAACATAATCCTGGCCTTTCAATATAGTGACTCTCAAATTTTGACTGATGAGAAGCACCTTGGAAGCTTGCTAAGAATGTATGTTACTGGGTCCCATCCACAGAGATACTAATTCAGAAGTTCTAAGGTGGGACAGTAATTGTCATTTGAATAGATACTCTAGTTCACTTTGAATACAGAAGTCTACGGGCCACCGTTTAAAACTCCCTTATCCAGATAGCGTGTTGTACCTTCAAAATAGTATTAGGTTACACAGCCTGAGAATTTTATGTGTTTCTGGTTAAGAATGTATAATTATGATTAAAGACCCATTCAGGTCTTTATCAGTTTAGAACCAGTCTTCCCAACTAGAAGAAGTTTAAATTGATAAAATTTACATCTGATAGATACTTCTGTATGATGTTGAAGGCAAAGTGATTTGATGAGAGTGAGAAGGAAGTGTGAGGAGGGGTAGGAGTTTAAGGTTTAGGAAATGTATGTGACATAGAAGTCAATGATGCAAGGAAAAAAAATGTCGTAAAATAACTTTGAACTAACCGTATGTGCTAGGATTTGCATAGGATTCTCAAAATTCTTTTACATTTCAAAAAGAAATGTGTACAGCCCATTAATGAATAACCAGAATTTTAGACAAGATAATAAATTATCCTTGGTTATGCAGGTAGAGAAAAAGGATTGAAAAGATGGGCTCCAAACCCAAATCTATTTCTAAAGCCATGTTATTTCAATTGTACCTTGCTGCCTAACTCAGCAACAATAAAATCATTTTCAAACACAAAGAGTGACTCAAGCTAAGTAAGAAAGTTTTGTACATTGAATTTAAAAATTTCTTTCTCCATCTTCCACATATGGTCTTTGTTCTATGCTTTTCTAATCCTATTTTTATATATAGAAAACATATTTCTTTAAAAACAAGTTCTATGTTTGCTTATATACACTAATATCCAAGACCAATTCTGAAGCAGTTTGGGCTACTCCAGCTGTCAGTGAATGTCCATATAAACCCCTCAATCTTTAACGCAATTGGTACTCATTAACGGCGTGAGCTTGAGCAAAGTACTAAACCATTATTTGCCTTATTTTACCGACCTGTAAAATGAGGATAAGAATGGTACTAACCTTATAAAGTAGTTCTATATATATATATACACACACACATATATATACACACACACATACACACACACACACACATATAAAGTGCTTAAAGTTGTAAATGGTACATGGCAAGTCCTATGTGTAAAGTATAAATTTTAGATATCATCATTATCATATATAGTTTATAATTATATTGTATTGACTCCTAGCATTTGGGTTCCATCTTTTTTTTCAAATTATTTTAAGTAAAAATTTACCTTCTCCCTAATTAAAAAGATAAAGTAAAAATAAAACATTCTTATACCACATTCCTTCTCTTACAGAAAAGAATAAGTTTCCAACACTTTACACAGAAATGAAAATGTTTCTACATGTCTAATTCAAAATGTAAACATATTGTCATTTTTATAATAATTTTTATAGAATGTAATATATAAATGCAAAGAATTGAGTTTCCTATCTAATTTTCTTTTTTGATAATTCACAGTGAGACCTTCTAATTGGCCTTGAAATTATCACCTTAAAAAGGTGATGTTTTACATTTAAACCAGAATGGAGTATAAAGACTCCTCTCTCAGGAAGTATAGAAACAAAAGTTTCCTCAGACCTGGGGAGCATCTTAAAGTGATAACTTTCACCACCTGGCCAAGCAATACTAAGGATGTTTCTCACCCCAGACTGATGAATGTATTTCTTTTGGCCAGTTGAGTAATCAAGTGACCTATGGGACAAAGAATACATAGGATTTACTCCAATTAGAAGAGTCTGCATGAAAAGGCAATTTATTCAAGAGCAGGATGGATTTACAATAGTTCTATATAAAAATAAATTTTAACTAACCTTTAAAGCACAAGAAATATTTTAATAACAATTCAATAAAGAGGAAAATTATATCTCAATTTAACCTAATTGATGACTATTTCTAGATTGACACTGGTGCTGAGCTTCTAGAATACACACTGTACATTCAAATAATTTTTTAATCTTGTTAAGTGCTTTCTAATGATGATGAGTACTTTGAATCCAGTGTAATGTACTGTTTCTTTCTGTTTAGATGGTGATGACTATGACAGTGAAAGATATGAAATCATATTTTACTCTCTTTTTAACTGTTGAATTAAAAAAATTCATTTTCTGAAAATAGTGAATTAAAATGAATGTTTTCATAGTTTATAAAGAGCAAAATGTAGATAAACTAGACTCTCTTTACTTCCATAGAATTAAAATTATTGATTTTCACATATTGGCATATTTATATCAACATACAATGGCTTCAATGGGACAGACCATGTACGAGTACCATCTTGACCAGTTACCAGCTCTATAGCCTTAGGAAATTCATTCAACCTCTCTAAAACTCAAATTCTGTGTCTGTAAGATGGATATAACAACTTCCACCATCCATGATTGTTTCAAAACTTAAATGTGACAATGCATATTATGTGCTTATTAGAGCACTTAGTATATAAATATTAGCAATTATTACTACTACTGTATTAAAAGGGAAACAGAAAAGTACAAGCTAAAATTAAAATTATTTTTGTTTTTAATATTTATGCAATTAAAGTAAAATATTTTTCAAAAAACTTGTCTTCCCACTTTTGCTGTTAGTTTTGCCTTTCTACAACTATGCATGGAGATTTTCAATAAAAAAAATGGAATTTATTTTCAATTTTATCTGTTTTCTGATTTTTATTAAAACCTTAACAGACAGTGGAGAAGAATATTTAGCTTACTTTCGTATAGAAAGTGTCATTTAAAAATTCAAATATAAATCTACAAGCCATAATCATCATATACCGTATAAAATATAGTATATAAATCAACTTCTGTCTTTACTCCATGCAACTCTATCCCTGGGTAGAAGGAAGATAAATTAGCTCTGATTACCCAGAATAGTTTCTCACAAGGTAAGGATCCCTTATTTCACTTTCAAATATAGACAAAAACTTTCTTAGTAATATTCAGTAGTCATCAGATAGTGTAGAGACAGAGGGAAAGCTTTACTTTTGCTCTTTCTGAAGGTTCTCTGAAGTAAACTGAAAATAGATTAATAGGAAAAATGCATACACATTATTAATGTGTGTATAGACATGGAAGTCTCACAGATATGAGAGTTAAAGAAGGACCAGATGGTTGAAGCTTTTATACCCGCTTCACAGGAAAGAGGGATATGGGGGAAATGTAGGCAACTTGAGGAGTTGTAAATGATTTTTAGGGAAAGTGACTGGACCTGGGAGGCAGACATTAGCTTGTAAATGATTTTCCTAGGAAACTCTCAAGAAGCAGACAAAAGTCATGACATAACAAGAAAAAGTTGAATTGCTTCATATGTACCATAGATTGAGGTCTGCAGCTATGGTAGCCCACCATTTAAAGATAAATGAGTCCAACATAAGGATCATCGTTAAAAAAGAAAGAAAGAAAGAAAAGGGAATTTGTGAAGCCATCACTGCAGTTATGTCAGCATGTAAAAAAAACCTTCAACATTTTGTGAAATACCTTTTTATCTCATATTGAAAATGGAGCTTTTATGTGGGTGCAAGATTGCTATGAAAAAGTCATACCTATAGACTCTAGTATGATTTGAGAAAAAACATCATTGTATAACAATTTAAAGCAAAAAGAAGGTAAGGAATTTAAAGCTGGAGAATTTGATGCCAGCAAAGGATGGTTTGAGAATTTTAGAAATGCTTTTAGCTTAAAAAATATCAAAGTAGCAGGATTTTGCCAATCAAAAAGCAGGAGATGATTCTCAGATGCCATTGAGAAAATCATTAAGGAGAAAGGATATCTCCCCGAAGAGGTGTTTAATGCAGATGAAAGTGGGAAAAAAATGCCACAAAAGACATAAGGATAAGAAGTGAGCATCAGGATTTAAGGCAGGAAGGAATAGGCTAACTCTACTGTTTTGTGCAAATGGAGTTGGGTTTACGGTCAGGACTGCCCTCATCTATAAAGCTGCTAACCCCTGAGCCCTGAAGGGAAAAGATAAACACCAGCTGCCAGTCATTTGGTTGTACAACAAGAAGGCCTAGAGAACAATGAGAACTCTTTTTCTGGATTGGTTCCAATGATGCTTTGTCCCTGAAGTCAGTAAGTACCTAGCCAGTAAGGGACTGCCTTTTAAAGTTCTTTTGATATTTAACAATGTCTCTGGCCATTCAGAACTTCATGAGTTCAACACTGAAAGTGTTGAAGTGGTCTACTTAGCCCCAAACACACATCTCTAATTCAGCCGCTAGATCAGGCATAAGGACTTTCAAGGCTCATTACGCATGGTACTGTATACAAAGTATCGTCAGTGCTGTGGAAGATGGCCCCGATAGAAAGGACATCATGAAAATCTGGAAGGATTACACCATTGCGGATTATGTCAAAAATGTAAAAGGGCTTCATTGGCTAAATCTTGAACAATGTGAGCATAAAGTGAATAGTTATTGTAATCATGTTTTATTAAAAAGAAAAATGAGCCTATGTGCCTATGTTCATACTAAATAAATAAATGAATGAATAATAATGTGTAGAAGAAACAATAGTCCCAAAATCTTTTTTTGCAATTATAGAAATAACTGATTCCAGAAAAAAAAATCAGTGGTTACAAAAACTAAGCATGTTTGATGGAGAATAGCATATTTACAGTCTCAAGGTATGTCACAACTTGTTTATTAGTTATAAAAAAATGGGAACTTTTCAGTGGGGAAGTCTGGCAAACAATATCTTGCCAAAATTCAACAAAGTTAACATTACCAATTACAGGATAAACTGACATCCTGTATCTCCCGCTGTGATGCCCTGAGAATGACAAAAAATGACTTACATAACATTCCCAACAAAAATGGATGCTCTACATCTACCCATGAGGCAACAATCAAAAACTTATAATAATTTAATAAAATCTCTAACTAGTATTCTTAGGAAATGCAAATGTCATGAATGGCAACAGATAAGAAACCATTCCATATTAAGTGAGACTAAGGAGACATGATGACTGGATTAGAAGAAAGATTTTGTATAGAACTTTATTGGGAAAATTGGCAAAATTTGAATATAAATGGTATAATAAATCATAGTCTTTAACAATACTAAAGTTTCTATATTTTATAGTTGCACCTTATATAAAATAATGTCTTGCTTTTTAGGAGATATACATACTGAACTATTTAAGAGTAAATATTCATAATATCTTCAATTCTCTCTAAGATTGTTCATCATAAAAATATGCTACATGCACACACACTATACACACACAGTAAATGTGGCAAAAGCTAAAAATTGGTGAATATGGGTGAAGAAAATAAGAACGTCAATAGAGTTTCTTGCAAATTTTCTATTCATTTGTAGTTTTTTAAAATTTAAAGCTCAAAGAAGGATTGAAAGGGCAGGGGTGGAGGAAACTTTATATTCATTCTGAGTCTTACTCCGATGCATTGCTCTAGAGTAGGAATGGAGGCTAAAGGAAAACTACACCTTTTTAATCACGGCACCATAAGTGTCACAACTTTATCTCCTAAAAGATGTATTTTAAATAAAATATAATTAACATATATGTTTAATAATTATTTTCAAAATCAGGAAATATTTTAACATTTCGATGAGTTCTATTTTACTTTAAAATAGCAATAATTGCTTTAAAAATGAGAATACATGAGAATTACCCAGAGAACTTGCTAAAATGAAAATTACTGGCCACAATCCCCCAAACTTCTGACTCAGTAAATGCACTCTGGGCACAGGAATCTGTATCATTAACAAGCACTCTGGGTGACTCTGAAACTGATCATCAACAACTTACCTGGTGAAATACACTGAAGCGCTTTTGAGCTTCCTCCCTGGGGAAGCCAGCCAAGTGTGGCTTCTATCTTTGTGTATGTGCATGCTGTTAGAAGAAAGAATATTTTCCCTAAGATTCAGACAGCAGTCATTTGGGAGCAAAAAGGGAAAATCTTTTCAAGTTTGTTTTTATTCTCTAGAACTCAATAATTAATTTCTCCCACCCTCAATGAAACATTTTGAACATTTTCCTTACTAACTCTTCAGCATCTCCTTTCATGACCAGATAGAAATTAGAGTTTAAATGTTTGTCAGATATTAGAATTGAGAGTCCATCTCTTTTTAGCAATTAAAAATCTAGAAAATTGCAAATAATAAATACCTGTGAACTTGACATTTCAAACTTACAGTTACAGGCATTGTGTAATTTTTTTTCTTTTTTTATTAAAGAAAAAAATTGTTCCAGTTCACGTGGAAATTCCTATTGTTTGACATTGCAGGTCCCATTTCCATACCTTAATTCTATTCCCAAGAAACAGTCACTATTTGGGATGCTGTGTATATCCTTCTAATTCATTGTTTTTACCTTTATTTATATATTATATATATATGCTCATAGACAGTACATAGCATTGAGTGGGGTGTTTTTTGTTGTTGTTTACCATAAATAATATTATATGTTTCATTTTGGTTTTTAATTTTGTCTATTAACATGTATTTTAATCTATTCATGTTGATAAAGATACGTTCTAGTACATTTAATACATGTATAAAGTAAATCTAGCTTAAACCAATACACACTTATTATCTCACCATGTCCGTGGGTCAAGACTACAGATATGGCTTACCTGGCTATTCTATTTAAGGTCTGACAGGCTACAGTCAAGGTGTCTGTTGGGGCTGTGGTCTCATTTAGAGCTTGGGTTCACTTCCATGCTGACCAAGTTTCTGGCAGAATTCAGCTCCTTGCAGTAGGATTGAGGCTCTCAGTTCCCTTTCATGTGGCCTTCTGCATTGTCAGTCCACAATATGGTAGCTTAATTCTTCAAGGCCAGCATGAGTGTCACCAGGTGTGTATGCTAGACAGACTGAGTCTTATATATACAGGCAGTCCTCTATTTGCATGGTATTGTGGTAATATAAAAGTGACGGTGCAAGCTGAAACCATGCAGAGCAATTATAACAATTGATAAGAGATTACAATATTCCCTACAATTGTTCTGTGACCATTAAAAATTTTCAAAACATTAAAAATTCTCTTACTATACATTGAAAAATGTAGAAAAATGAAAAAAGTAAAACTGAAATATACTTAGAACTGTAATTTCAAACAGTAGAGACATTACAAATTAAAGTGTTTTATTTCTTTGTAGAAAACTTGCCAATGGTAATTTGAATAGTGCTTGCCTTCTTTTCATTATATATTTATATGAAGTGAGCATCTTTTCTATGTTGCGTGAAATGTCATAGTCTTTTCAAAGTCTCAGTCAGCTTCCAGTGTTTTAACCATTGCAAGTTAAATATCATCAAATGCCTCCAAGAATTATTTTAATGTGACATGTCCCCTCCATGTCGCTTTCTATGGACATCTCCATCATTTTTGTCACAACCACTTTCCTCGTTTATATTGATAAGTTCACCTTCATTAAGTTCTTCAGGGCACATATCTAGATTCTCTTCTTCATCGTCTCTTGGCAATTCTGTGTCTTTCTTCATGTAAGTTCTTAATGGGGTTACCTTCCACAAATGACTTTTCTCATCAACATTAAATATTCAGCAATCATTATATCCAACCTAACCATTCTCGGGTGCAAGTTTCACAGCCGCATCCTTGTTGGCTCTAACAGCTACACCATATAGGTTAATATTAATCAATTTATGTGACTTCTAAAACATTGAAACCAGTGTTTCATTGGAACACTTTATTGGAAGTAAAAATTACTCCTTCAGCCCCAGTAATTAGCTTTTTTTTTCAATGAGGCAACTAATTTCAACACTTTGTTCTGAATGTTAGACAACTGATTGGGATTGTCTTCAATCCAAAATGGAAATAAATGCTTCATTCCTTGTGCAATTTAAACTGAAGACACGAAAAAATTTTTCCCTGTTTTTTTCATTGTACTTTTTCAATATAAATGAAAAAGAAGCTTTATACAGGGAAAAGTCTTGCCCTCTTTTTGCCTTGCTGTCTCCATATTCAAGTCTAGTCAAATACAATGTCACTCTCAATATTTTCACTTTTCATTTCTTTGCTGTACCTTCATCTTTGTTAGTCAATTCCCTGTATCAATTGTCCATTTCTATAAAATGTTAGTGGTTTATCATGAGAGGACAAGGAGGCAATACAACTACATGCTTTGCTGTCGGTGTATGAAGTGATTGGCAGATGTAATGGCCAATTATCAACAAACTTTGAAAGAAGTGACATAACTGGTCACTGATCATGAAGTACCTTAGTTATTTACATAGTGATATGTGAACTAAAGAGCTAGCTGCAAAGTTTGTATTTTTGCAAGGTTTACTGTGCTTTGGGAGTATTACTCAAGAAGTCCATGCCCAGAACAACATCCTGAAGAATTTCCCCAATGTTTTCTTTAAGTAGTTTCATAGTTTTAGGTCCTAGATGTAAGTCTTTAATCCATTTTGATTTGATTTTTGTAGATGGCGAGAAATGAGTCTAGTTTCATTCTTCTGCATGTGGATATCCAATTTTCCAGCACTATTTATTGGAGAGACTGTCCTTTCCCCACTCTATGTTCTTGGCACCTCTGTCAAAGATAACTTCACCATAGATGTGTGGATTTATTTCTGGGTTCTATATTCTGTTCCATTGGTCTATGTGTCTGTTTTTATGCCAGTACCATGCTGTTTTGGTTATTGCAGCTCTGTAGTATAATTTGAAGTCAAATAATCCAATTAAAAGTGGGCTAAGGATTTGAATAGACATTTCTCAAAAGAATACATATAAATGGCCAGCAAGTATATGAAAAAATGCTCAACATCATTAGTCATCAGAGAAATGCAAATCAAAACTACAACAAGATATCATCTAACTCCAGTTAAAATGGCTTTTATCAAAAAGACAGGCCATAATGAATGCTGGCGAGGATGTGGATAAAGGGGAACCCTTGTACACTGTTGGTGGAAGTGCAAATTAGTGCAACCACTATGGAGAACAGTATGGAGGTTCCCCAAAAAACTGAAAACAGAACTACCATATGACCCAGCAATCCCACTACTGGGTATCTACCTAAAGGAAAAGAAGACATTTTATCAAAAAGACACCTGCACTGGAATGTTTATTGCAGCAAAATTCAGTTACAAAGATGTTGAGTCAACCCAAGTACACATCAGTTCATGAGTGGATTAACAAAATGTGGTGTATGTATACCATGGAGTACTACTCAACCATAAAAAAGGAGGAATTAATACCTTTTTCAATTTGGATGGAACTGGAGATCATTACCCTAACTGAAGTATCACAAGAATAAAATATCAAACATCATATGTACTCGCTGTTAAATTGGAACCAACCAATGAGCACACATGTGCACAGAGGAAAGTAAAACTTAGTGGAAATCAAGCAGGGAGGAAGGTGGAAGAGAGGGGCAAAAACCTTCTTAACAGGTACAATGAGCACTATTTGGGTGATGGGCATACTTATAGCCATGACTCAAGCAGTACAAAAGCAAGCCATATAACCAAAAACATTTATCTGCCCTTAATACTTTGAAATTTTTAAAAAGTAAAAAAAAAAAAGATAGGCAATAAAGAATGCTGTCAAAGATTTGGAGAAAAAGAAACCCTCGTACACTGTTGATGGGAATGTACACCAGTGTAATCACTATGGAAAACAGTATAGAGGTTTCTCAAAAAAACTAAATAGAGAACTAAAAATAGGACTATCATATGACCCAGCAATCCCACTGCTGGGTATATATCCAAAGGATGGGAGTTCAGTATATTGAAAAAATATCTGTACTCCCATGTTTACTGAAGCACTATTCACGATAGCCAAGATATGGAATCAATCCAAGCGCATCTTGACCATGGGCCTGATAACAAACTACAGTTTTGCCTAAAATGCACTTTAGGTGTGGTAAGTTTCATTGTACAGGGATCACTGTAACTAACTGGTACCACCCTCTGGAAACCTTTCAATCCCCCTAAGTAAGGAGCAGATTTAGGATTAAACAAAAACAAACCAAGACTTTATGTGATGAAAATAATTGCTTGTTGTTCACACCTATTAAGGAAGAGGGCACTTGTGGCAAATTGCCTTTGAGAAAAGCATCTTAGTAAATCCTCTTGCTGCTTGAACTTACTGAAGACAGACAACCTGGAGTAAGGAGAAGCAGACAGACATCCCTCCCATGCTGTTTTTTAAACACATAAAGAGGATCCATCTGGAAACTAAGCCCCATCTTCCAGTCTCCATTCTTTGTGAATTCTATTTCTGTCATATTCATCACAACAGAGTTGGCTGACACTCTGATATACCCTGGTTGCTTACAGGGCAACATGCCTTCAAGGAACAGGGGACTTGAAATTTCTCCAGGTAGAAATTGCCAGACCAAGGAAGAAACTCTCCCAAACATGACCTCACAGACTAGTTGGAGCATCCACCAAGGAAATATGGGTTAGATTAGGAAAAGAGCCTTTGAGTCTTGAGTTGGTGAAGGCCTGGAGTCTACTAACAAATATCATGTGAATCTTCTCATTAACTCCTTTAAGAAGGAACATTTTTTCATATGTTTATTGGCCATTAGTCTATCTTCTTTAGAAAAGCTTTTGTTCATGTCTTTTGTCCACTTTTTAATTGGGTTGTTTGATGTTTTCTTGCTGATTCACTTGAGTTCTTTGTAGATTCTGGTGATTAGCCCTTTATCAGATATATAGCATGAAAATATTTTCTCCCGTTCTGTAGGTTGTCCATTTGCTCTATTGATTGTCTTCTTGGCTGTGCAGAAGCTTTTTAACTTAATGTGGTCCCATTTATTTATTTTTGTTGTTGCTGTGATTGCCTGTGGGGTTTTCTTCATAAGTTCTTTTCCTAGGCTGATATCTATAAGAGTTTTTCTGACCTCTTCTTCTAGAATTCTTATAGATTCTTGCCTCAGGTTCAAGTCTGTTATCCACTGTGAATTAATTTTTGTGAGTGGTGAGAGGAGGTGTAGGTCCTGTTTCAGTCTTCTGCATGTTGCTATCCAATTTTCCCAGCACCATTTATTGAATAGGGATTCTTTTCCCCAGTATATGTTTTCAATGTCTCTAATCATCATGGAAATGCAAATCAAAACCACAATGAGATATCATCTAACTCCACTGAGAATGGCTTTTATCAAAAGGTCCAAAAACAACAGATGCTGGCATGGATGCGGAGAGAAATGAACACTTATACACTGTTGGTGGGACTGCAAACTAGTACAACTTCTATGGAAAATAGTATGGAGATACCTCAAAGAACTAAAAGTAGAACTATCATTTGATCCAGCAATCTCACTACTGGGTATTAACCCAAAGGAAAAAAAAAGACATTCTATAATAAAGACATCTGCACTTGAATGTTTATAGCAACACAATTCACAATTGCAAAGGTGTGGAATCAACCCAAGTGCCCATCAACACATGAGTAGATTAACATGTGTATACCATGGAGTACTACTCAGCCAGAAAATACAATGGTGAACTAATACCTTTCATAATAACCTGGATGGAACTGGAGCCCATCCTTTTAAGTGAAGTATCACAAGAATGGAAAAACAAAAACCATATGTACTTACTACTAAATCGAAACTTATAGATCAACACTCATGTGAACATATGGTAGTAAAATTCAACGGAAATCAAGCAGGTGGGGGGGTCAAAGGGGTGGGTAAATTCACACCTAACAGGTACAATGCACAGTATATGGGTGATAGACAAATTTATAACTTTGACTCAAACTGCACAAAAGCAATTCATGTAACCAAAACGTTTGTACCCCCATAATATTCTGAAATTAAAAAAAGAAAGAAAACAGAACTCAAAAAAAAAAGAAGGAACATAGCATTATGCACTCATTCTCTGGACAAATAGTAATATATCATGTTCTAGGCAAGCATTGTTCTAAGCACTAAGGGTCCAGCACATTACAATACAGATAAAAAAGAAAAAAGTAAAAAAAAAAACACTGCCTTCGTGGCACTTATATTCTAGTGGGGAGAGACAGACAACTGGATCAATGATTCAGGTATATAGTAGGTTTTGATAGTGATAAGTGCTAAAGAGAAAATCAAACTGAGAATGGGTCTAAGGAGACGTGAAGATGGAAACTGTCAACAACTGGGAGAGCAGGGTGCCAAGCAGAGGGAAGAGCAAGGACAAAGGCCCGGAACAGATGTCTTGTGTTCCAGGAACAGCACAGGAGCTAGGGCAGCTGGAGTGGAATGAACCAGAAGGAGAATGGCAAGAGAAGACTTCAGAAAGCAAAGGGGAACCAGACCTTGTGGGACCTTTGGGGCACTTTGGCCTTTACATGGAGTGAGACAGAAGCAATGGAGGCGGAGGCAGAGGAGTGACATGATCTGACTTGAGTTTGCCCACCATTTTGGCTGCTGTGTTGAGAACTGAATGAAAGAGAGCAAGGACTGAGCAGGAGACCAGTTAGGAGACCACTTCTATAGCACAGCCATAGACCGTGGGGATTGGGACAAGGTGCCAGCAGGGGAGGTGGTAAGAGCCAGTCGAATACTGGCTGTGTTTTAGCTATAGCACCACAGGTTGTGATGGCCTAACCACTGGTACACTTCCTCCTGTGCCAGAAGGGACGTATCTTGCAATGTCTGACCAACTTCAGTGGGAAAGCAGCTAATGTAGATTTGCTGAAGGCAGCAAATATTTGCTTGTTGAAGAAGAGTTGTTTAATATAAAGAAAACCATTCTTTCTGAGGGATAGAATTCTCTCAAGTGAACAATTTGCTTTTATCAGATTTTTATTTCCCTAAGATGTTAACTCATATAAAAGAACAACAACAACAGATTATAGATATAGATTAGAGATAGAGATAGAGATAGATATATAGGGGCTAGAGATGGCTAATCATCAGGCTTTTGTTTGCATGTGCTATGCTAGTTGAGAGCTAGGACTAAAAAGATGATTAGGTGAATATTAGGTGAATTTTTCTAGTGGTGTGGCCGTTTTATCAACTAGCACTCAAAGGCATAATGCCAAGGATCAGCGGATCTACAGGGTCCACTGAAAATAAGTCAGACCTGAGAAAAGCATCAGTTCAAAAACACAAAAAGAAAACCACAAAGTGAAAATTAATAAATATTTAATTAACTTTTAATTAAATGTCTACAAATATATAACCTTATGCCAGCCTCATTAATTGTTAAAATTTGAATTCATAAAAAAGTCATTATGTATGAGAACAATTTTAGATTATATTTTCATTTTGTATGAATCTATGAGTTATCATACTTAATACAGTACAATCAGAGCCAAATGTACTTTAATGTCACTTCTAGCTAAATAACTTCAAAAGTAAAATTATAACAATCCTTTCAAAATTGTTTACTGCAAAAAGTCATTTAGTGTGTTAGTTGGGTGTTATATCCAAGAAGGGGGAGGTAAAGTGTCTGATGGAAGTCACAGGGGATCTTTAGGGGAAACAGAAACATTGACCAGAGAGAGTTTAATAAATGTCTTCATTCCCCATGAAGTCTTCAGTGAGAAGTCTAATATCTTGTGGAGTTAGGATCCACCAAAATCCTGATTCTGCTTCAAGGTAGGATTGGAGCAAGATCAGAGGCTGCCTAGGAGGAAAAAATTAAGTCTGGGTATATTTGAAATATGATAAATGTTGACTGTAACCATGTTTTAAATTAAACAAGTTAAAAATAATAAACATAGGGATCACTGTTTTGGAAAAATGTTGTAAACTAAAGTTTTAGTTTTAGCCTGCATTCATTATGTTCAATAATTTTTGTGGAATGTTTACAATTTGAAGATTGTCTGGCAGAAAAAAAATAAAGCTTACTCCTTTAAAATTGAACACAAACACTTAAAAGAAAGGAATGATAAAAATGAATTATCCAGAAAATGTTCCCTGACCTTAAGCAAAGGAAAAGCTACAAACCACAGCAGCATGTACCACTGACATAACAAGGAGAGGCCTGAACACACTGATAGCAGTAGTTCCAACAGTTAACGAGAGGGGGAAAATAAATAAAACCAGCTCAAACAAAAATTTCCAGCAATAAATTGTCATCCTATTAAAATGTAAGTTGCTGGGATACTGTATGTATTAAATCATTTAAATAATGGGAAGATTTGCACCAAGATTTGCAGCCATTATGAGGCCATGATGAGAAATACTGCCGTTATTCAAGTTTGATCACATGAAATGCCAAACTTTTAACTTCTCCCTTTCCTATTTTCCATTTTAAAATGAACCTCCCACCCAACCCTAATGAAATATAGTCTGGATATATCTTTTTATGTATTTTTATTTGTTGCCCTATCATTAAGTCCTATTAACTGCAAATTCCAAAAATGTTATCATTATCTACAGAAGAAGAGGAATAGGTTTTACAAAGTTTTCCCACTCCTTTTCTTTTAATAATTTCAGGATATAGGGGTCTAGAAGAGGTCTTATCCCTAGACAAAAATGCAAGGCTCTAAAAGCCCATTTAAATCATTACGTAGGGAGAAAGGGAACATTTAAGAGCACTAGCTTGGGATTCAAACAGTTCTAGGTTGAAATCATAGCTTTGCTTCTCACTAGCCTTCTCACTCACTTCTGTAAGACTCAGTTCCTATTTGGTTACTGATAGTGTTTTTGAAAGAATTATATTATAGGAGATATGTAAAACATTATCAAATCAATCAGGTCAGAAAGCTACACTAAACCACACTATGTTCAACTCACTAGCTTGTATGTTCAAGAGGAAATTACAAGAGGTAAAGTTTCAAAATCATTTATATGTATATTTGGAATATTTACCATAAATGTTTTTCCTTATGAAATTATTTAATCTCTCCAGAATAAACTTTCTAATCAATAAACACAGCACACACTGATGCTTTGGAGTAGTTGTTAAAGGACAGTAGCTTAACCTTTAGGTGGGAGGCGTGTGATGACCCATTAGTCATCTCTTCATTATGGACATCTTCTCTCTCCCTAGGCTTATAGTGCATCAATCCTGTGCCAGGCCTCCTCACGGATGCCTGTTATTCTCTGACTGTGATCTGTTTCCCTGGCATATTTATTTCATTTCACTCCCTACTAGGATTGGTTATATTCAAACTAACTGTAATGCGTTGATCCTAGATACGATTACTGAACAAATGTTGGCTCTACTACTCCACCCATCTAGCTATAGGATACTTTGGTTATGCAAAGTAGACATTCCTCATTCATTGATATTTGTAAGCTGCTGAGCTCCCCCGGGGAACTAAAGTCACAATCCACAGATTAAAAATGAGTTAATATATCTTTAGCACTTACATTTGTGCTTGGCACATTATTAACATCATATTACATGTTTGCTTTTAAGAGCCAAAGAAAAGCAAAAACCATCAATTGGCTTACCACATTGCCGGAGTAGGAGGGAATGGGGTTGCAGAATCTATTTTGGTTTGAAAAGAAAGTAAGGATTTGACTCAAATCTTAGGCATATGGAACACAAGATCGTTTTCCTCTTTAAAAGAAACCATTACAGGCCATGAATAAGGCTTAGAATTTCCATTTGTACACAGATATGCACGCAGTCATGCCTCAATCACAATCTCTTCTTTAAGTAACCTCAGGAAATTGAGAAGGTAACCCCAGAATTGTGTGGGATGATAAATTGTTTCTGGTCCCTTATATCTTTCAACCTGAGAAAGACTTAGAATTAAGTAGAAGAATGTTTGAGAGATCCTACCCCATAACTTTTATATATGTGGGTTAAGCAGTTAGTAAGTATTGGATATTTTATGTGCCTGATAGGTTTAAAAGAGTTTAACCCATGTAATTAAATTAAAATGTTTAACTCAGTACTTGATTTAGGCTTATAAATTTAAGCTGAAATCTTACCATTTATATATAGTGTTGGAATATTAATAGCCTTTAGGATTCAACATATCTATTAGTTTAATCTTTTAAAAGTTAACTACTCAAGAAGATTTTGTTCAAATCAGACAAGTGAAATATTTAAAAGGAAATAGAGTACATTATCTATATAAAAGCCATTTATAATGCTTGTAGATATTTAATTAAATTGGAAAATGAGATAAAATTTTATTCAAAGTCCCCCTTAAAGTGATTGTTACAAATTGGCAGACTAGTAAATATAGTAAAAAGATTTGTAAGAATCTTTAGTTTTTATTTTATAACTATAATGAGTGGAATACTAATTTTTAAAAACAGCCACAGTTGCTTTTGTTATTATCAGCATCACTATCATCATCGTCAGTATTAGTCTGCTAGGACTGCTATACTAAAGTACCACATACCGGGTGGCTTAAACAATAGAAATTCACTGCCTCGCAGTTGTGGAAGCTAGATGTCCAAGATCAAGGAGTCAGCAGAGTTGGTTTCTTCTGAAGGCTGTGAGGGAGAATTTGTTCACGCATTTCTTATAGCTACTGGTGGTTTGCTGGCAATCTTTGGCATTCCTTGGCTTGTAGAAAAACCACCCAAATCTCTGCCTCCACACTTACATAATGTCCTACCTGTGTGTAAGTCTGTCTCTATATCCAAATTTCCCCTTTTCATAAGGTCTCCAGTCATACTGATTTAGAGCCCATCTAATGACCTCATTTTAATTTGATTATCTCTGTAAAGACTACTACTGATTTGATTTGTGTACGTTGATTTTGTGACCTGAGAATTTGCTAAATTTATTTATTTATCAATCCCAGGAGTCTTCTGGTGCAGGCTTTGGGACTTTCTAGATACAAGATCATATCGTCAGCAAAAAGCAACAGTTTGATCTCCCTTTTCCCAATTTGGATACCTTTATTTCTTTCTCTTGACTGATTGCTCTGGCTAGGACTTCTAGTACTATGTTGAATAGGGGTGGTAATAATGGGCACCTTTGTCTTGTCCCAGTTCTTAGGGGAAATGCTTTCAACTTTTCCCCATTCAGTGTATTGCTGGCTGTGGGTTTGTCATATACACCTTTTACAATTTTGAGATATGTTCCTTCTATGCCCAGTTTTTTTGAAGGATTTATCATGAAAAGGTGCTGGATGTTGTCAAATGCTTTTTCTGCATCTATAGAGATTATCACATGATGTTTGTTTTTGCTTCTGCTTATGTGGTGAATCACATATATTGATTTACATATGTTGAACCATCCTTGCATCCCTAGGATGAAGCCCACTTGGTTATGGTGTATTATTTTTTTTGATGTTCTGTTGAATTCAATTTGCTAGCATTTTGTTGAGATTTTTGCATCTATATTCATAAGAGATATTGGTCTGTAGTTTTCTTTTTTCATTGTGTCCTTTCCTGGCTTTGGTACCAATGTGATACTGGCTTCATAGAATGAGGTAGGAAGGATTCTGTCTTTCTTGATATTATGGAATAATTTCTGCAGTATGGTTACCAGCTTTTCTTTGTAGGTCTGGTAGAACTCAGCTGTGAATCCACCTGGCCTGGAGATTTTTTTTGTTGAGAGATTTTTTACTACTGCTTCAATCTCATTGCTTATTATTGGTCTGTTCAGGAGTTCCATTTCTTCCTGATTGAATCTTGGGAGGTTGTGTGTTTCCAGGAATTTGTCCATTTTCTCTACATTTTCTAGATTATATGTGTAGAGATTTTTGTAATATTCATGGATGATATTTTGCATTTCTGTATTATCAGTTGTAATATCTCCTCTTCCATTTCTGATTGAGCTTACTTTAGTCCTGTCTCTCCTATTCCTGGTTAATCTAGCAAGTGGTCTATCAATTTTGTTTATCTTTTCACAGAAGCAACATTTTATTTTGTTGAAACTTTTTGAATTGTTTTGTTTTTCTTTTCTTTTTCTTTTTGGATTCCATCTAATTTGTTCTATTCTGACTTTTGTTATTTCTTTTCTTCTACTGGTTTTGGATTAGGTTTGCTCTTCCTTTCTAGTTCCTTGAGATGTTAATTGAGGTTGTTAATTTGGGATTTTTCTGTCTTTCTGATGTAGGCATTTAAAGCTATGAATTTACCCCTCAGGACTGCTTTTGCTTAATCCATACATTTTGATAGCTTGTGTCCCTTTTGTCATTCAGTTCAAGGAATCTTTTGATTTCCATCTTTATTTCACAATTGACCCAATAGTCCCTCAAGCAGCAGGTTGTTTAATCTCCATGACTTTCTGTAGATTTAAATGTTTCTATTAGAATTGATTTCTAGTTTTATTCCACTGTGGTCTAAGAAGATATATTGTATAATTTTAAATTCTTTGAATTTGTTGAGACATGTATTGTGGCCTTAGATATGATCAGTCTTAGAGAATGTCCCATGTGTTGATGAACAGAATGTATATTCAGTAATTTTTAGATAGAATGTTCTGTTAATGTCTGTAGGTCCATTTGTTTTAGAGTTCCATTTAAGTCCATTGTTTCTTTACTCATTTTCTTCTTTGATTATCTGTCCAGCTGTGTCAGTGGGGTGTTGAAGTCCCCAGCAATTATGATGCTACTGTTTATCTCTTTGCTTAGATCTGGTAGAATTTGCTTTATCAATCTGGGAGCTCCTGTATTAGGTGTATATATATATTTAGGATTGTTATGTCTTCTTGTTGAATTGCTTCCTTTACCATTATATAATGGCCATCTTTGTCTTTCTTTACCATTTTTAATTAAAGTCAATTTTATCTGGTATGAGAATGGATACACCTGCTCTCTTGGTTTCTCTTTGTGTGGAATATTTTTTTCCATCCCTTCACCTTGAGTCTGTATGAGTCCTTGTGAGTTGGATGTGTTTCCTGGAGACAGCAAATAATTGGGTGTTGTTTTTTCATCCATTCAGCCAGCCTATGTCTTTTGAGTGGGGCATTCAGACTGTTAATGTTGAGTGATAGTATTGATATGTGGGAAGCTGTTGTGTTCATCATATTGGGTAGTACCTTATTGCTTTGTTTTCCCTCTTGTGCTATTTTTTATATGAGCTCTGAGCTTTAGGTTTTGGGTGATTTTACATGGCTAGATGCCAATTGTGCTGGTGCATGTATAATGCAGTTCTGAGTATTTCCTGTAGGGCAGGTCTGGTCTTGACAAATTCCCTTAGTGTTTGCTTGTCTGGAAAAGTCTTTATTTCTCTATCAATTATGAAACTTAGTTTTGCAGTATACAAAATTCTAGGCTGACAGTTGTTAGTTTAAGAAGACTGAAGATGAGGCTCCAATCACTTTTGACTTATAAGGTTTCTGCTGAGAAGTCTGCAGATAGCCTGATGGGTTTTCCTTTGTAGGTTAGTTGTTGCTTTCATCTTGCTACTTGTAGAATTTTCTCATTCATTTTGACTTTGGCCAGGTTGATTACTATGTGTCTTGTATATGTCCTGTTAGGTATGAATCTTTCTGGTGTTTGATGACCATCTTGTGTCTGGATATCTCAATTTCTGGTGATACCACAGTTGTTTGCCTCAATAATTCCCTCAAATAGATTTTCCATGCTTTTTGCTCTTTCTATTTCTCCCTCAGGGATGCTTATAATTTGTATATTAGTTCACTTCACATACTCCCTTATTTCTCTAAGTGTTTGAACATTCTTTTTTATTCTCCATTCTGCCTCTTTGAATGACTGGGTTAGTGCAAGAATCTTGTATTCATGCTCTGACATTCTTTCTTCTTCTTGATTCCATTTGTTATTACAGCTTTCTGCTGTGTTTTGAAATTCCCTAAATGACTCTTTCATTTCTTTAAGTTCTATTATATCCTTTCTTATGTTGTCTAGTTCTTCAGTGAATTTTTCTTTTTTTTTTTCATTGATTTCCTGAGATTTTTTTTGGCTTCTGTTTTTTGGTTTTCAACTTTCTTCAATTCCATTCATCTTATTTGCCATCCATATTCTGAATTACAGTTCTGTCATTTCAAAAACTGCCTCATAGATGGAGTTTACTACTGCAGCTCCATTGTGATCCCTTGGGGGTGTCAAACTCTTGTTTTTTCATGTTGCCTGGGTTCTTTTGCTGCTTTCTTCTCATCTGAATCCTATTCTCTTGGCTCAGGGCTAATAGGTTTGCAAGACACCTGTTATCCTTTGCTAGGAACTCTCCTGCTTAGTTAGGGGAAGGGGAGGTCCATAGGTGGCACTTTAGTGTCCTACTCTGGAATGTTAACCCAGCAGGGGAGGGCAGGAGTACTGAGAGTCTGGAGTGTGGTTGTTCTGTTTTGTCCCTTTCCCTTGTGATTACCACAGTTCAAGACAGCACTGGATGATCTTTGTTCAGGGTGGTGAGTTTTTCCCCAGATTGTTGTTGGAAGTTTGAGTTGGGGTCTGAGTGAGACACTCTCCATGGAGGCTGGTATTATGAGGGAGTACTCTGCCCAGGGTCTTCCCACAGAGGTGGCAGTGGCAGCTGGATGAGGCTATCTAGGCAGTCGTGGGTGTCTGGGTTGTGGGCATTTGCCTAAACCAGGTCCAGGTATAATGGTAGCTTGAGGCTGGGCACCACTGGACAGAGTGGTGTATGTCAGGGCAGTTCTTTTGGCCAAGTGCCGGTGGTAGAGACTCAAGTGTGGGGTCTTCGGGTCCAGGTGCAGTGCTTGAATCTTGGGGGCAGTGCTTGAATCTTGGGGGCAGTGCCATGGGGCAGTGGGATCTCAGGAGCCACAGGGGTAGAACTTCGAGCCTGAGTGCAGTGAGAACCTCAGAGCTGGAACTGGGGACTGCAGAGGCAGAGGGGTTGTTCCACTGGCAGAGGGACAGTGAATGTGAAGTCGCATGGGTGGGAGACTGTTCCAGTGGCCCAGGGACCACAGAGGAGGGCCAAGGCTTCTGGATAGCTGGGGTTCTCCCCCCACCTAAGTCCTGCTAAGGCTTCCCAGGTGGTGCCTGTGGTGCCTGAGGCACCTCCTTTGCTCAGGTGCTGGGGCACTTGTCTGCCAGTCATAGGGCATGGCACGGGGGAGTATTTGATCTTTCTGCTCCCTCCCTGGCCTGGTGGAGGTGATGAAAAAGCTGCTGCTGCAAAACTGAGTCCCAGGCAGACCTGGCACCATGCATCTGAGAGCTCAGGATGGTGTCAGCTGTAGAAACCCAGGATCATCAGCCACCAGATCCCTCCTGTGCCTGCTATCCAAGGCAATGTTTCTGTACAGACTCTAAGCAGCTCCCCAATCAGTCCATAGATTTGTGGTGGTGGAGGGAGCTTCCTCACAACTCAGGCTGCAGTGCCTGTGGGGTAAGCATAGTACCCCAGAGCTCTCTCCTCCTGATCTTCCCCACATATGGCTGACTCCCCACAGATTCCATTGGTCTTGCTGAGTGAAGCAGCCTTCTCTTTCACTTTGAATGTCCTGAGTCACTTCTCCAGGGTTTTACATTGTTCTTTCCAAGAACAGCCATCTGTAAGTAGGCATCTGTTTGCAACTTTCAATCCTCTCCTTGAGAGTGGTGCCCATGCAGGCTGCTTCTGGTTTGCCATCTTCCCTTAAAAACCCTAACACGATATTTCTATTGAACCCTGAATTTGGTGGTAAACTGTGTCCTAGTCAGACATTGTGTTGAGTACACTGGTCTGTATATTGGCGGTTATAAAATTTTTAAGGGACAGATATCATAATGCCTAATGTATTTCCAAATTAAATCCCAAGATGCAGAAATTATTTGTGTAAATGACTACCCTGTTGCTCCAGATATTTCAATTTATTTCTGTTTGCTTGGCACAATGTATTGATTAGGCACAGTGAAAATGGCAGGACTGAATTCAATGGCATTTCTCACCACAATGGAATGGATTGCAGTGTTTTCAAATGACTCAACGAAGGCACATGAAGAAAGCTATCTTTTTCACCTGTACTCTATAAAACTGGTGGAATTACCCCAATAAGCATGACAAATGCCTAGCAGCAAATGTAAACCTTCTGCTTCTTATAGAATCTCATTAATACTTGAAGAGGTATATTGCTCTTAGAAATAGTCTTTGTTCCTCCTAAAATCTCATGGAATTGCATATAAAGTCCTTGGTCTTCCAAGAATCAACTTAAAAATGTTGAAAAATTTCAACAAATGTTAAAAAAACTTAAAAATGTTCTTGCAAGCTGACTATGCTCAAACTGCCACCTAGAGAAGCCAGAATGTCAATAAAACACTACAAGGTTGTATTGCTTTACAAAAACAAAAAACCAAACAATAGTCATTGGTGAGAGGGTGACATAAGAATGCTGAGAAAGAAGTGAAGGAGTCAGTTTTCTGAAACATATTTCAGTTACAAATACCAGGTATTATTATACCTTTTCTACATATGAATATGAGGCTGAGATATTCAGTGTGAGGAATCAAATTAGGAAATAGAACCCTATATTAAATTATGGAGAATACATTATTTATTAAAAATTTATTGCATGCCAGCTGCACTGCAATGATGGAGCTCAGCATTAGTGGGGGTATAGAGACATATTTTACACAGCAACTGACCTCAAGAGACTTACAATGTAATACAGAAACAGTAATGTGAATGCATGCTGACTATAACACAAAGGTGAATTAAATAATGCTATAGTAGAATGGCAAGCAATGTGCTCTGGAAACATGGAGAAAGGAAACACTTTTTTAAAACACAAAGTGATTTTTTGAGTGAAGCATAGGAAGTTTCTTAGTATTTTATAGGTGTATGGGATTTCAAGACAAAGAAAACTCATTAATAAAGGCAGAAAGTCATAAAAGTACATTTGGCATACAGGGGTCAGCACATTATGTATTTGGACCTGACCACTGCAAATGTATATGTATACAAAGGGAAATGTCACCATCAGGACAATTTATAGCAGAGCAGTTAGAACTAGTTTCTACAGACAATTAGGAATCATTGAAGATTTTTGAGGATATGCATAATGTAAACTGACCAAACCTTATATTTTAGGACTATTACTGTGATAGTAATGTCAGAAAGGAGTAGAGAGAATACTCAATAATATTCAATAAATATATTATAGAAGGGAAAGATTGATAGTAGAGAAGCTATCCTGGAAATCTGGGTAAGAGGCAATTAGGACTAGTGCTAAGGCAGAGTCCAGAGGATATGAAGTAGAGAACAGTAGTAAGTAACGGGCAGTGTTACTAAGAAAACTACAGATAACATATCTACACTACACTACACTACACTACAATCAGTGCCCCATTTAGGATATAGTGCTTTTATGGAAGCTAAAATATAAAATAGTATCCAGTGTCATAAATGGAAATCATAATTCTGGACAAAATCTTTCAATTAATCATAGTAATTTTGAATAAAAATACAAGGTATAAGACTAAATGATTTATGTTATAAAGAGAGTCTTGCTTTCACATCTTTGCAGCCCAGTTAAGGAGATAAGATCTTCCTGCAAAACCATAAATTTAAGTGAGAGCTACATATGCTATGTTCCCAATGAATGACATGAAGAGTAAGTGGGAAAGCAGCTAAGGAAAGACGGGATAGAGTGGTTATCAGAGCATGGTGGACTAAGCGGGGCTTAAGTTAAGCCATCAGGACAAAATGATGCTCAAGGAAAGACAAGAAAGGAGAGGGCATTTTAGACAACCAAAATAAGGTAAACAAATGTGCACAACTAGAAATAAAATGAAGCTGGAAAGGAAGGAAATTGTTAGGAGAGTATTGCAGCGATGTTTAGAGAGACAGGAAATAGCCAACTTGTATAAAATGCTAAATATTAATAGTAGGCTGAAAAATGGGATATCCTTTAATTGGCCATATTCCTTTTAAATATTTAAAGGAAGGATGTGTCAAAATGTTTTTAAAAAGGTTAATGTGCATTACTCTCTGCTACTGTGGTAGAATTCAGACCAAGGGAGATCAAGTGGGAAAGAAAAGGAACACACAGTAGTACATAGGAAATGGGCGTGATGATTTAATGTCTGTAGAGCAGTCACTGAGAACAAAGTTAGGCATGGCTCCAAGTTTTCAAGCTAGGACCTTGGGAGAATTATGTCAATTATAGAAATAAAATGATCTGAGATGTGAAGTATATTTGGGAAAAGATAGTGAATTTGTTTTCAGATAACTGAAAATCAGGTAATGGTTGAAGATCCAATTTCCAGTTGGAGACCCCGCGAGAATGCCCAGGAACCAGGTCAGGACTCAAATGTAAGTATGTAAGTAATAAATGTATGCAATATGTAATAAAATTCAAAATAATATAATGACTAATATTTATGAAATTTGAAATAGTTATTCTGTAAGACAGAGAAGAGCAATAAATAAATTATATGCACTAGTTACAGAAATAAGAGAAAAATAAGCTAATTGTTCTTCTGTCAAGAAGCTTAAAATTTAGTTGGTGGGAAAACTGTGTCTAACTGTGCCTCTTATGGCCTAGGAGATAAAGGACATTTCAAACACAGAACAGAGCATGTGCAAAGCTACAGAGACAGCTAACACTGAGGAATCTATAAGCAGTTAATTAAGGTGTGAGTGATGGTGTATTGGGAAAGTGATGGTAAGTTAGAGAGGTAGTTAAAAAACAGAATACAGAAAGTCAAGTATGTCATATTTAGGAAATTAGGAAGACATTGAAGATTTTTAAACAGCAGAGTAACAATCTTCAGATATTCCTCTTTTCAAATTCTAGTCCAAATTCTTCCATTCTGTCCTCTCCCAGGTTTTGTGTCTCAGATCTCCTTTTACATTCCATACAGATTACCCACGTAACAGAATGGAACCTGACTGAACTACCTGCTCTCTCTGACATTGTTAAAATATTAGACTTTAACGCCTTGAAACATAGTGCCTCAAATATTGTTAGGTCTCTTCATTTTAAATGCTATTTTTTTCTGTTTCTATTTTCTTATACAAGCCAATTCCATGTAATAACTTTGGGAGATGAGACTCTTCTCCAACATGAATATAATGTGCAAAATATCATCTGTGAAGATTATCTACAAAATGCCTAATAATGTCTTTTTTTAGGGTTAATAGGAAAAAAAGGAATATTTAAAGAGACCACTTAGATGATTGTCTTTCATAATTTTTTTAAAAATTAAAAATATTCTTATTCTCTTTGCTTGGTCTCTCAAATGTAGCATGACTTCAGAAGTTAACAACCATTAGTGTATCTCTTTTTGGAATTTTCTATTTGACTGTTTCCTGCTTATCACACAAGGATTGCATCAATCCTTCATTTAATTTATAATTGGAATGATCAGCAAGGTAAGTGTGCTACAGAGCTACAATGTAAAAGTTAAATAATTTACAAGTAGGGAAAGAAAAAAGATTGTTAAAATAGTGATTTTGATGTGATTTCTTAAAAATGCCTAAAATCTAGGATGAAAATTGATCAGCAAATTTATATAACAAGTATAAAAATAATACAGGGTTCCAATTTACAAAGAACAAGAATTCCCATTTCTTTAATAAAAATATCTTCCCTTCAAATGAAAATTTCTTGCACTAATAATGGAAAAGGGGTTAGTAACAAAAAAAATGTTTCTGTGTTATGTTCATTGTTGACTTTACATATCTTATTTCATTAATTATTTCATAGCACAGGTATTAGGATTTTAAAATTCCCAAATGGCATTCCAGAAGGTTGATTTATGTATCTTTATTACTGATGGAATAGTGTGAAATGTCACAGGCTCTAAAACCACTTTCCCTTTTATATTTCACTTCACAACTTCAGGCTAATATTAAAATATTTAGTAGAGTCTGATAATTTCCTGCTGGTTGGATTGTATTAAAAATATATGGCTTTATGAGCATAGAAATTAAATATGTGAACAATCATGCTTTGTAAGAATGTGCCACATGTTAACCTAAGTAAGAGCAATAAAATATAAACAAAATGTGAAAATTTAGAACATTCTCATAATGTGTGTTCTTTTTATGAACTAACTGCTCTGTTGTGGGTTGTATTGTGGTATTGTGCAGAACAGAAAAAAAGATAATTTTAAAGATTTTTTCATATAGTTTTTAAGATGATTAAACTAAACTAATCCCTAGTTGAGTTTTTAATCATAAATCAGTTTTCAAGTTAGAGGCTACCTGATGGGGTATTCTGACATCTTGACAATAAAAAAGAGCTTATGAAAGTCCTGGGGGGTTGTTCTAGAGTGCTTCCCGACAGTTAAGCAGTAAATCAATGACTGACAGAATTCCTAGCCTGCCCCATCTTACTGTGGCTACGTTAAATCTACATTACAATATAAAATGTAATTTTTCCCAATCCCAGGATGTGGCCCAGTTGAAGAAAAGTTACTCTGCATTTGAAAATCCTGGATGAAGTCTTGTTTGCACACAACTGTATAATTTCTAAGAAAGTGCGGCAACTATTTCAATAATGCTCGCTAAAGGCCCAGGAAGTGTTATTTCAGAAAAAGAAGTTGTAGAGTTATTTTTATTTTCTGTCATTTAATGGTTGTGTTTGTTCATTTGCCAAGAATTTTTGGCAATGAATAAATTTAATGAATCAACTGAAATAATGAAATTATTGTACTAATTTTGAAGGAAATACGATGTAATACATTTAAACATATGCTAGCCTTAACTGCGTGTATTATAGAATAATACAATAAAGACTGCAAGAGAATGTGGGGACTTAATTTAGCAAATCCAGAATAACCTAACTGATTTATCTGCAGATTCACCACAACCTATCCGTTAAACTGAATTTCTTATTGAAAAAACCGTGACCAATTTAAAAGGTAACTGAATTATGCTCAATATTTTCAAATGTCACTCATGTAACAGCAATGCCAGATAGGCTTTCCTGGAAAGTTTTACTTGGAAAGAGTAAGAGTTCCCCTAAAAAATATTAAAAGAAAAAAGGAAATTCAGACATGTACTCATAGAAAATAACTTCTGTCACCTAGAAGAGTTACAGAAAAGTGGGAAAAGTGAAGATATCCTTGTATTGCCATTTTCTTTAACATGAACCCATGTCTGTGATTTGGAGTCAATCTTTGGAGACATAGGATACAGTTCCTTTCCTTTTCAATTCATTGCCAAGGTTACTATTAGCATGAGGTGGTCAAATTATTGTTTTTTAAACAGTGTTGTATGTGATCATTTGCCATCAATACAAAGTAAACACAATTGAAATGTATCCATTCATGTGTTGTAATTGATATGATTTGAACTAAGATTTTGCAAATACAAAGTAGTACTGGAACATGATTTATAATACTGCTGGATGAGATATTTTAGCAGAAGCCTTCGTTAGTTGGTGTCTTCATCGGTTTAGTTCTAGGATTTAAATCAGGTCAAAAATCTCTTAGTATCACAGAGCCTGCATATTTTCTTGATGAAGTCTGGTATTGATAGGTGTTATAAAAAGAGATATTTAAAATTAAATTTGTTTTAATTTTGAAATTTAATTTGCATCTGAAATCAGAATTGAAGTAGTGGCTCAGAATCATTCATCATCCAGGAGAACAAAGGTGCCCTTTGAAGCTGTAGCTTCACCCTGTAGTTGTAGCTACTTACATCCCAATTTCTGATTGTATTCTGTAACATTAACATTGCGCCATTCTAGGATAACATCTTTTTTTTCTATTTTTAATACTGTTTATTTATTTGCTCATTTCCTTATTTATTTGTATGAAAGAATTATTAATAACTGCACCTAACGTTCATCTTGGTAAAATGAATAACAAATTGGTGTTTGGGGGGCAATGTACCATGCAAAATGCTAATAGGATTCCTGAATGGAAGACATCCAGCATGGATCAAGACCTTGCCCATATGTGGGGTTTTTGTCTAAGCAATCTTTTTATAAGCTTTTTATTGCTTGAACAGCTACCGAAGCAAACAGAGACATATTATTTATTAATTGTGCACCGTTAATAGCAAGGTCTCACCAACTGCCAATCCATATGGACATAAAGCCCTTAGTCCTAAATCTGCTCAGATTAATTTCTTTCAACAGCATCCAACAGCGTGAGGGCAAAGTGAGAACCAGGTTGTGCTCCTGCCTTTTTATGCCATGCTTGGCAGATTAGTTCACTAGGACTTCTTTAAAAGCACAAAAAGCTGCAGCACTTCTTGGTCCTGTTCAGGCTAGAGGTTTGCTAAAATGAAGATGAAAGGACTTTAGATCTGTTGTGTTTTTCCCAGATCTTCTCCAAAGCCTGCATAATCCTTTTGTTTAAAAAAGGAAAGGTAAAAAAAGAAAGAGATAAGAAACATGTTTCAACACAACCAAACAGCTACAATATCTAATTACATTAAGGAGAACACTTACTTAAAAAAAGTTCAAGTTTCAAAAAAAATTAGGCCCAGTTGCAATTTCAAGATGTTGGTATTTGTGATTACTGCTTAATTTCAGTAATCTAATTCTTCAAATAAAATGTAAAGCCTCTCCAACCTAATTATCAACATAACCACATACGTCATATGCCAAATTTCATTATGTTAATTTTTAAAAATTGGGACATATTCTGGTCTTTTCCAATTTTGCAAGCTAGCTCAATATTCCTGGATGAATATCAGTTCAGAGAAAGGAACAAAATTTAGCTGCTTCCAGAGCTGTTTTCTGCTGGATGACCACTCCTATTCTTAAAAAGCAAAGATGATCATTTTGGGAGTTTTGATTCTTCCTGGTTACTCTCTTCTATGACGAATGGAGGTTTTTGAATATGTATGTGTGTAATATTTTAATAACGAATTAAACCACAATTAAACTACAAGCATTTTAGTCACCCTTTAGGGCAGTATCGTTATTCTGTAAACCAGTTGTTCATGAAACTGTTGCAAAACTAACACTGAATAGTCAATTTGTTCAGTAAATTGTTAGTACATTGTTAGAAAAGCTAAACTACTGAATTTTTGAGACTTCTTGTTCAAACAGGAATTCTGAATTCTGACCTCCACTGTCTGTGCTGGGAAAGAACTAAAGGAAAGGTCCCCCCCAAAAAAACCCCTGTAGAGAATCTGAGACTCTTAGTGGTAGAACTATAGATTTTATTTTAATCTAGAACCTTAGCTATTTTACTCTTCCCTACCCCATGTTTAAAGTAGTTAAGCAACTACAAACCCTGTAAGAAATATGCTTGAAGAAGCCTATTATTTGCAGGTAAGAAGGAAGCCAGTGTGTTTACAGTCACCTTACCTACAAATGGTGAGAAACCAGCCAGGGCACTTTGCCCAGTTTCTGCATGGGGCTGCAAGACAAGGAAAGGTAATTTTCCTTAAGAAACAACCCTTGTTGCCTATGGAAATCATTAATTTTCCACTGAAACAATTTATTAAAAAGTGTTTACTCTTGGCAATGCTAATCCTCCCCTTTTATTACTTTTTGTTTGTTTTCAAACAAGTCGTTGAAGTAAGTCACCACTGCTTCCTGAAGAATGTTTTTATATTTAAAGGTGATTCACTTTTAGTGACTTTCTAAGCTTTGTATATTCCACTCTGGAGCAACATTTAATTGCCTCAGTAAGCTCACCACAGAAGAACCTGACTGTGAGTATTTTTTTTTTTTGTTATCATTTTTCCTCTTTCATCTTTAATCTTTTTAAATACAGAGGGTTCAACTACTATTTGGTTAATCATGAAGATTTCTTCTAACCAATTTGAGAAGGATATGTCCTTTGACTGCCTGAAGGATCTCAACCAGCAGCTTGCTGTAGAAAATGTCTATAGAAAATCTGTCTGTGCATATGCACAAATTGACTAAAGAGAGTACATCAAATGCTAATTCATAAATACAGAAGTAATATGCAAATAGATTCTGAACTTACTGCACCATCATTTTTAATGAAATAAGTTATTCAGCCCTTACATTTAGGGGAATAATAAAATAATGCCTTGGCTCAGTGCACTGGAATATAGAGTCTCTTCCTTTTAATTTACTGATTGCCAATTCACTTCTCTTTGTTGCAAGATGGATTTGAACTTATTGAACTGAAAGGACTTTTTAAAAAATCTTAGCTTAGGTAAACTTGACAAAAAATATTCCTAGTCATATACCAATTATATGCCAGTATATTTTACCCATGTATAAACATACACACAAATGTCTACAGTTGCTCCCCCTTATCCTCAGAGGATATGTTCCAAGACTCCCAGTGGATGCCAGAAACTAAAGATAGTGAACCCTATATATACTGTGGGTTTTTTTCCTACACATACGTATCTATGATAAAGTTTAATTTATAAATTAAGCACAGTAACAGATCAACAACAGTAACTAATAACATAATAGAATAATAACAACAATATACTGTAATAAAAGTTATGTGAATGTGGTCTCCCTCTCTTTCTCTCTCAAAATATCTTATTGTACTGTACTCACCTATTTCCAGACTGTGGTTGACTGTGGATAACTGAAACTGCAGAAAGGAAGATCATGGATAAGCAGGTACTACTGCACTCATTAGATTGGTAAATTGATATAATATTGATACCAATTTGATAAATGTCTCATTGCTTCTCCAAGATGAGAGCCTATAAACATATAAATCTTATTTGTACCTATAATATCTTGAAAATTGAATACTTATAAATCATAAAATTGTATCTATATTAAATATTTTTAATTGTATATGTTTACCATAATTTTATTATTTTTATATTATTTTTAGCTAAAATTTCTCAGTATAGAAAAAGAAATTTATGTAACTCCTTTCATAGTTGGGAATATTTACTATAATGGAAAATATTTATTACCAATAGTTTAAAAATTGATGGTTCTGCCAGAAAATTTAGAAATCAAAGTGATACTCCACTGTGCCTCAGGTCATTCCTATAAAATTC
This sequence comes from Daubentonia madagascariensis, assembly GCA_023783475.1. NCBI lineage: Eukaryota > Metazoa > Chordata > Mammalia > Primates > Daubentoniidae > Daubentonia > Daubentonia madagascariensis. Next base: position 39,788,134 of record JAKFHU010002080.1, on the reverse strand, counting down.
TACTAAAGAAACTTTTTAAAAAATAATGTGTGTAGACCCCTCATTATTAAAAGAGTCCTATTCTCTTCAAGAAACAAAGTGTAATGATATGAAAGGAAAAACTGAGGAATGATCATGGTGTCAGCGTGTACAGATATTAGTCAACTGACCCAGATTCTGTCCATCCTGCCCATCATTCCACGGACATGTTGATTGACATGTATTCATTTGTTTCATTTAAGCAAACTAACCATCACAGTATAAGAATAAAAGAGGTGAGACACCAAGGAAAATAAGATGTGAATAGGTAAAGATAAAAATAGAAGAAAAGCGAAATGTATCTAGTTCAGAGAGAAATAAATCTGGGCAATTTAAGACCTTACCTCATAACACAAAATTGGGAGGGGATGAGGGGAAAAACGTACCTTCAATTTTCCACCTAGTTATACAAAGCTAATTGAGCTGCTTGCTCTTGGCATCAAGTGGAAGGAAGATTTTCCTTGTTTGTTTATTTGTTGGAAAGTAAGACTTTCGCTATAGGATATGTGAGGTATAGTATACAACATTAAAAAATATATATAATAATAATAATAATCCTGAGGTTGTTAGTATAAATTTTCTTTCTAAATGATTTATCTGAGTGTCATAATGTAGCCTTAATCTCAGTGGTTTAGACAATTAGAAGATGATACTTGTTTAAGTAAAATCTACAGAAATGTTATGATTAGATATCTAACGTATACAATTTTGTAAAGAAAATAAATAGCAGCAAGGTATTGCATAAACTTTTTTGGAAGAATGAAGATATTAAGTTAATTACTTTTTTGTTATTTAATATTTGGAAAAATTTAAACCCTGGTTATTGTAAGCTTTTAAAACTAATTTCCATTTAAGAATAAGCTGCTTGTATATTTAGGTGCATTAAAGCATAAGAAATTAGTGTAATAAAAGTATAAATTCTAAAGTCATGCCATTTTCTGAGTTATTAACTTTAATATTACAATGGCTTTGTAGCCTGTCAAATTTAAAAACAACTGAAGAAAGAAAGATAAGTGAACAACACACATGCATAGAAATTTAATGGAAATTAAACAATGAAAAATTTTGATCAATGAAAGAATAAAAAATAAGTCTTAGCAGAGGGAAAAAAAAAGACTATAAATAGTTTTTGACGGCATGCTTATGGGACTTAGCAATATGTATAACCACAAAGCCAAATATAGTACACTAGGCAATTGTAATGGTGGTGGTTGTGCAGAGTAAATGTGATGTGCTGTTGTAATGTGTAAACTCTCAAATGCAATACATGCCTTATTAGTGCAATATTTTGTAAGGGTATGATAATTTTAATAAAATTATAAAGTAATTTCTATTCAGTTCATGTATCTACCAGATAGAAATCCAGTTTTATAATCTTTTGTGAGATACACAGACACAGAGAAAGAGAAGGTGGGAGTTGAAGGATGGAGAGAGCAAAAGAGAGAGCAAGAGAAAGAAGGGGCAGAGAGAGACAGTGAAGCTTTTAGTGAATAGAAATGTAATGAATAGAGAGCCAACCTGGGCATAACTAGAGACTCACCAACCTTTAAATTTCTACATAGTTCTAATGTTCTGATTTGGTCTGAATTCCTATTGTTTTACTGTGCCACTTTAGCTTATTCTATTATTTACCTTTCACACTATTTATATTCCATTCTGGTCTATCCTGGTTTGATAACCTTCCTCTTTTAAGAAACATTTCATTAGTCTTTACTTCCATATTTGCTCAATGATCATTTTAAGACAAGTTACTGCTGACAAAGAAGCTTTACTTCTCCCCAATACACACTGCAAAACCCCAATGACTTGAATTGCTTACTTAGTGGGTGGATGGATTTTGTGTTACATAGTCAGCCTGGTTCTCTAAAGTTAGAAATCGCTGCTTGCTTTCTACATGCTGAATTCTCTATCAACCTTCAATAAGGGAGTTTGCAATAATTCTTGGACCAAGAGGGGAAAAAGTATTTGCCTGATTAAGACACATTTCTCCTTCCTAACCAAATGATTTGTTTAGGTTCCACTAATATCCTTCATATGTTTCCTAAGAAATGATCATTCTTCTAAGGCCCAAGAATGAATTATTATTTATCCAAGTGGGTAATAATAGTCTTATTCCCTTTGCCAGTGATTATTTAGGCCTGCTATGCAACATGGTTATGGTCAATGTTACATGAGGGAAACTCTACTGGATGGCATTTGAGAAACATTTTTCACTATGATAAAAACTCTTTTTTGATCTTAAATTTTATTATGAGAATAGACTCCATAAGCATCTTACAATCAAGAGAAAAACTAGCCAGATTATGGTGAAGCAGAAACGTGGAAAAAGTCTACCTCCATGTACAACTATATACCAATAGGCAATGCAGTTTAATTAACCAACCCTACAGCTGCCCAGTATCTGTTAGAAGTTCCACAGAAAGCAGAGGTGCATAAAAACTTACTCCTTTATGAAGTACAATCTCATTCTGCATAAATGATGAAAAGGGAGAGTGGAATGAGAAAGGAAGAAAGCCTTTTTTAGGATGTACTATCAAACTGGTCATGACTTGTATCAAATGTGGTTGAATGCTCCACCTGGAGCTATTGTCCTCCAAAAATCCAAATAAAGGACTACCAGGGCAGCTTTAGAAATGGTTACAGTCATGTAGAATTCAAGAGAAAATATGAACAATGTATATAGAGACTCCTTCATCCTTTATGTAATTTGGTGTTCCAGAAGGAGAAGAGAGAGGTAAAGACAAAAGGACTTGGAATAGTGAAAAGTGATGTATATGGTACATATATGTACCTTCATTTTTAGTATTGCTTTAGCTCCTGATTTTTTTGGTGTAGATATAAGTATCTTCTGGTATCATATTTCTTCGGTGTGAATAACATTTCTTGTAGTGCAGGTCTGCTACAAATATGTTCTCAGGTTTTTGTCTAAAAAATCTTTAATTTTCTTTCATTGTTGAAAGATATATTCACTGGATATAGAATTCTGGGTTGCCAGTTTACTTCTTTCAGTACTACTAAAATATAACTCCATTGTCATCTGTTTTGCATGGTTTCTGACAGGAAGTCTGCTGTAATTCTTAAATTTTTTACCTCTGTTTATTGTGTATTATTTTTCTCTGGCTTTTTCAAATTTTTTTCTTTACCTTTACTTTTAAGCGGTTTGACTCTAATGTGAAAAGATATGTGTTTTTGTTGTAGTGCTGGTGGATACTGTTGTTCTATTTATTCTACATAGATTTCTCTGAGTTTCTTGGATCCACGGTTTCTTTTATTATGTTTAGAGAATTCACAGCCATTATTGCTTCACATATTTTATTTAGCTCATTCTCTATTTCTTCTCCTTCTGAATCACAAAATTACATGTGTTAGGCTATTCTTTATTATTATTCAGCTTTTAGATCTTTTATTTTGTTTCTCCAACCTTTTAGTTTTTCTCTTTATGCTTCAGTTTTTCTCAATGAAACTGAACTATCTGCAAGTTCATTGAATATTTTCTCAATGATGTCAAGTCTATGTAAATGCAATGGGCACCATGAAGGAATTTTTTATCTCTAAGGTAGTGACTTTTTCTGCTTCTAGCATTTCCATTACTTTTCTTGCATTTGCTATCTTCTTACTGTGATTTCCCATCTGTTTATACATATTATCTACCTTTTTTACTAGCTTCTTTAATGTATTAATCATAGTTCTTTAAAGTCCCAACATTGTAGTCATCTTGGAGTTCCAATATCTGAATCATACCTGAATCTGGTCTAATTACTTATCACTTGTCAGTAAGTTGTTTTATCTTACTTTCTCTGTGTGTCTTGTAATTTTTATTAAATACAAGACATTGTCTTTACTTCAATAAAGACTGAGGTCAATAATATTTAATCTGAACATGAGCATTTCTCTTCATTATGTGGGCCATTCATGTGGGGTGTTGAGTCAATCTATTTAGAAATTAAGGTGAGGTTTTCTTTTGTTGTTTCTATAGTTATTGTTAGTCAATCACAACCTTTAATTCCTCTACTGATCAATTGCCTTTGCCTTATTTTGGAGTGGGGTGGCATTTGGGTGCCATACAGTTTTTTGGGGTTTTTTTTAGTGTTTGTGCTCCACCTTCAGCTTTCACCATTTGTGCATACCTATGCAATAGAAAGCATCTTTCTCCACATTCTAATCCCTTCCCCAATGGCTGACTGCTATTTCTAGTTAATATGTACTAACTTGTGTTAGAAGTGGCATGTTCTGTTAACCTGGTATCACTTCAGTCTTAGGGAAGCAGTTGATACCCCACTACCTCATGGCAGCCCAACACAACCTTCCATCTGTGGTTTGTATTAGGCAGGAGTATGCTACCTCTCCTCCAGCAGTAGGAGACCTCTGGTTGGTGTGCATATAAGATATAAGACCTAAAAGTATTTGCCGTTCTCAAGATGCTTAAGGCTATTGCTTCATGTAGCCTAGTGCATGATCAATAAATATTTGATTCTTCCTGTAGTGAAGTTCATATTATTTATTGAGGAGAGAAGTTTTAGAAGGGTATAGATGTGAGTACTGGGAGAGAGAGGACACAATACCTGAACACTTCATCTAAGGGGAATCCTCAGACTTTTTTAAACTCTCCTTTTACTAGACTAGAAATACATGATTACTAAAGCTACAAAATCAAATTTTTGGTTTTTTAGACTCAAATTCAGTATGAAAGGAGACTTTGCAGCTATTTTATTTTATGGGCCTTTGAAGCCTTCAGTGAAATTAGGATAGAAAGAGTATCAGTGTAACATCCTGTAATAACTGAAAACTCACAATTACAATTATTGATTGTTGATTTTTCCAAGTTACAAAAAAACCTGTTAATCAGGTGAAGCTAATTTTACCAGAATTACTACAATGAAGGAAAATACAATGTTAATATATCGATGTCTTGAGAACTCTTAGTAGTTTTCCAGAAAGAAAAGTTCAGGGAAGAATATTTATAAGGTTTTTGTGTCTTGGGTCAAATTGCTAAAGGTAGGAATTGATTGGAATGAATAAAATGAGTTACATAATAATTTAGAATTACCGGACATGTCAAGACAAATGTCTTAAGAGGAGTTTTGATGAGTAAACAGTTACTTAATAATTGAGTGATTAGTGCAGGTGAATAATCTATTGTTCTGATAGGAGAACTTTTTTGCCCATATGAGAAAACTATTTGTTCAAAGAGTCTATTTTCCTGATAGGTTTTTTTGCCCATACAATAAAACTATTTGTTCAAAAGGATTTCCTGAAGCAAATAGTGAAGTTATTTAATGATATACAGTCTAATCTGCTGTACAGGATTTTCCAGTAGCAAATATCTAAGTCATGTTGATACAGGTCTCCTCAATTATCAGTCCTAATTGTTAAGTTATTTGGATCAAGGGGGTCTTAATTCTCAAAGTGCAGAAACAAAATTGCTATGGTGATGATGTTCCAGTTATCTATTGTTGCAAATGAATCCTCCCACCCAACACTTGCTGGTTAAAACATTACTTTGTTAAAATCATTCACAGTTCCATTTGTTGACAGACCCACCTGGGAATTCCTTGCTTGAGGTATTTCATACACTTGCAGCCAGAAGGAGGCTGAGGCTGTAGTCATCTGAAGACTCAATATCCAAGATAGCTCATTCCCATGGCTGATAGTTGATTATGGGTCTTGACTAAAGCTCAGATGTGTTGTTCAATGGAGTGGCTACACTTTGTAGCTGTGCTTCTTACAGTATGGTGGGTGGTTTCTAAGAGGGTTCATCCCAAGGGTCAGCTTTTCAAGAAACTCAAGTAAATTTTGTAAGGCAATTTTAACATAGCACCAGAATATTAAGTTCACCATATTATATTTGTCCAAAAAGACACTAAGATTAGTCCTGATTTAGGGGGATATGGAATTTGACCTCTTAAGGTGAGGAGCAGTAGGCATATATATAGCTAACGTGAACATCTTCAAGACTATTCTCCACAGATTACTGTATGGGAACCATAGTTCATGTTTCTTCCACATACGATATCCATTTATTCTCCATCCAATAGTTTGAAACTCATTCCGTTACAATACTGATTTTAAATCCAGAATCTCAGCATCTATTAATAAATTGGGTCCAAGTTATTGGGTATGGCTCCTCTTAATCTAAAAATTTGTGAACTAAAGGGATAATTTCTCTGCACCCATCCTGCACTGAATATTAAGTGGTGACACAAATATGATGTATCACCCCCAATAGACACCCCCATTTCAAAAGTGGGGGAGAGGACAGGTTGGCACATAGCCATCACCAGTGCATAAGAATTCTGAAATTCAGCTAGGCACATGTCATGACTTGCCTGGTTAGGTTAAAATCTACTCCCCTAGGAGTGTGTACTAGTCCATTTGTGTTCTTATAAGGAAATACCTGAGACTGAGTAATTTATCAATAAAAGAGGTTCATGTGTCTTGTGATTCTGTAAGCTGTACAAGAAGTATGGCAACAGCATCTGCTTCCAGCAAGGGACTCGGGTTGCCTTTATTCATAGCAGAAGGCTAAGGGAGCCAGTGTGTAGAGATCAAGTGATGAGAGAGCAGAAGAGAGAGGGAAAAGAGGGAGGGAGAGAGAGAGCAGAGGAAGTGCCAGGCTCTTTTCAACAAGTTCTCATAGGAACTAAGAGTGAGAACTCACTCACCCCCTGTAGAATGGCACCAAGCCATTTATGAGGGATCTAATCCCACAACCCAAACATCTCCCACTAGGCTGCACCCCCAATGTTGGTAATAAAGTTTCAACACAATGTGGCAGTGCCAAATAAACCATATCCAAACCATAACAGAATGATTCTACATGGCTCTTGACTCCATTCTCTGGACTTTTGGCTCTAAAATTTGTCATTCATAAGAAATGACCCGTGTTTGCAGCTAACTATTAATATGTCTCATTTTGCTTTCTGCCCATAGAAGGGTAGGATTCTGAAGCCTTTCAATTTAAACTTTTCCTGCCTTCTTTACTCCAAAGTGATAACATTTTTCTTAATTCAATGCTCCCCCAAATGCAGGGGTTTCCTATAAGTCTCACTGGGGTTCAATTTAGTTGACTAAAGACATACTCAAAAATTTCTTTGAGACAAGTTCCTTTCTGGCAATGGCTGAAAGTCATGGGGCTGTGGTACAGTGCCCTTAAGATTTTAGAAATCTTCTTGTCTAGAAAGAGAATCTAAAAGACACATCAATATTAGACTTCCCAGCTGAAATTTTGTAGGATGTATACCCTTAATATTTTCAGAAGTCTTTTTGTCTAGCTGATATGATACTCAAAGAACTGCCTTAAATATTTCTGAGGTCTTAACTAAAGATCTTGAAACTACACCCTCAATCTGAACATTCTTACTCACAGGCCTCATTTTACTGGAAACACCTTGTATTTGATCTTTACCTGAGTCCATTCCTTATTTTGAAAGCTTTTATCATCTTGAAACTCTGAGAATGAGAAATAGTTTAATTTTTGTGTCAATATTTCTAGACTCTCTTCTATTTTCTTTAAATTTTCCTAGAAACTAAACAATTCACTGTATATCCTATCTTTACCTGTATCTGATCACACATGGCTTTCAAAAACAGTTACTTTTATGACTCTGGAAATTTCTTAAACAAATCCATCAATTAATTGTGTGTATTTTCTATTTCCACTTAATTGCAGGTTATAGTGTTATCAAATATTTTGCTACTATATAAAATGGATTATCTCATTCTATAATAATTTTCCTCAATGCCCTTCAAATCTACCATAATCTATTTGAGATCCCTCCAGTTTATGCCTGCCTCTAGTCTCACAGTCACAGACACATGTTTTAAGTTTTTGTGATGAAATCTCTCTTATTCTGTGTTGTGTTGGTATAAAAAATACCACAGACTGGGTAATTTATAAAGAAAAGAAAGTTGTTTCTCACAGTTTGGAGACTGGTAAATCCAAAATCAAGGTGCCAGTATCTGACAAGGGCCTTCTTCCTACATCATCCTATGGCAGGAAGGTGAAGGGAAACACCTGTAAGAAAGCAAGACAGAGAGAGAGGGCTGAACTAGCTTTTATAACAACCTACTCTCATAATAACAAACCCACTCTTCGGATAATGGCATTAATCAATTCATGAGAACAAAGCCCTCGTAGCCTAATCAACTCTTACTGGTCCCACCTCTTAATACCTCCACAATGGCAGTTAAATTTCAGCCTGAGTTTTGGAGGGCACATTCAAAACAGAGCAGTAACATTCTACTTCTTGTATTAATTTTTGTTCTAAGTATTTATTACTGTGGGAAAAAAATTTCCAAAGATTAGTGGTTTAAAACAACAATTTATTATGATTTCCTATGGTTTTATAGGTTGACTGGTCTCAGCTGGTTAATTATTACTTTGGTTTCTCATGAAGTAATGACTTGGAAGCTGGGGCTGCAGTGGTCTGATGGCTTTACTGGGCTAGATATTTAAGATGACTCATTCATATTGTTGTCAGTTTATACTATTGCCTAGGAGCTCACCCTTGTTATCTATCAGAGCAACTCTCTATGTGGCTTTGACTTCTCACAGTGTGCAGGCTTGTTTCTAAGCAGAAATATCATAAAAGCAAACATTCAAGAGGCCTAGGTAGAAGCCACAAGACTTCTGTTGACCTAATCTTTGAACAGCAAGGATATTACTTCTACTGCATTCTATGGGGTAAATAACTCACTAAGGCTAGTCCAGAAGCAAATGAGAAGCAGAATGTGCATATAGGGAGGTAAAGAAATTATGGTAGTTATTTTGGAAACTGTCTACTACAGAAGGTGCATACAAATTCAGTGGAGGAATAATGCCTAGAATGGGTGTACTAGAGAAGTAGGACTGTTTAGTAAAGGTTTTTTTCTGTATCTGTGCACCATAGTATATACAAAAGTCACATCACTTCAGTCCTCTAATAACTTCTTTGTCTTCACAAATTTCTGTCTAACCTTTAGTAATCATGTTAGAAAAAGAAAAGATATGCCAATTTGTCAACTGCTAAATCATTTTTGTTTTTATTATTTTGTAAAAACTACCACTTACATAGGAGCCTCATTTTATGACAACACACAAACACACACACACATGCATACACCAGGAAGGCATAGATTACTACTTTGACAGATTACTCCCTTAATAAGTGGCTGATGTGGTTTGAATGTATCGCCCCAAAAAGCATATGTTGGAAACTTAATCCCCAATGCAAGGGTGTCGGGAGATGCGGCCTAATGAGAGATGATTAAGCCATGAGGGCAGAGTGAATGGATTAATGTCATTATCGAGAGAGTGGATTTGTTATAAAAGGGGGATTTCAACTCCATTTACCTTCTCTCTCTCTCTCATCTTCTCTTTGCCCTTCTACCATGTGATAATGCAGCAAAAAGGCTTTCACTAGATGCAGGCCCCTTGATCTTGGACTTCCCAGCCTACAGAACTGTGAGCCAATAAATTTCTGCTCATTATAAATTACCCAGTCTGTGTTTCTCTGTGATAGCAGCACAAAACAGACTAAGATAGTTACCATATATTAATATAAATAAAATATAACATTTAACTTCTATTTCATTTGGTGAGATGGAGTTTCAGAAATTAATGTGCTATAGAATTTTGATTCCCAAAAACTAGTTCAACAAATCTAAATTTTGCTTTTCTTTATACTGTGCTGATTTCTAATTAACCTTCATTATTCAGTTCATCTAAATAATGACTACAATTACATATCATTAAACCATTTTAGCAGATTGACATCATAATGGTTTTTGGTGAATTTTACCTTTTTTTACCACAAACTTGTTGATTCTTTGCCTTCTGAGTCATCAGGTTGCTAGCTTTTGAACCATATGTACATTCATAAAAATTTTAGGGGTAAATTGCACAGGTAATTAAAGATGCTTAATTAAAAATACAGCATGTAAATGTTCTGCTTTCAAGAAAATTGCTATGTGCCATCTTTAAAAATAGAACAAAATAATTACCCAGATTTATTTTGTTGACATGTTTTAAGGGGCTGCTTAGAGACTTTTTAGCCTGCTATAAGCCTCCAGTATGCTATAGTTCAATTTAAAAGAACAGAAGCCAATGTATTAATAAATACTACTTATCCCTCCCCTCAAAAACCAGACTATTACCTTCAAAAGTCACATACACAAACACACATTTTTGTATCAAAGTTGGATAAACTCAAATATTTATCAATCAATATTTATTCAAGACATCATAAATGAGTACTAGAAATAAAGTCTGTAGGGGATATATTTTTTTAAAGTATTTATAACTATAGGAGTTAATTATAGGGATCAAAGATCTACAGAAAATAAACATTTAAATAGCCTATATAAGAAAAGGAATTATAGATTTCAAGCTAATATATTTTTTAAGGAATTATTGAGTGAGGCAACTTCGGAAGAGTAGCTGGTGTAACTTTTTATTTATTTATTTATTGTATCATAAAAGAAATATATATTTAATGTAAAACTTTGAAAAATAGAAAATATGATGAATAAGAAAATAACCAGTAATCTTGGCCCCTTCACTTATTAGTTTTGGGAAGTTGTCCTGTTTCCTAATTTGAAAAAGGGGGAAATAATAGTGCCCATATCACAGGGTTGTTTTCAGTATTAAATGTGTTAATGTGTATAAAGAACCTGAAAGACTATTTAACACATAGAAAATGTTCAAAGTGTTAGCCCTTATTATTATTATTATATTTAAAAAAATTATGTAAAAATTTATTGAAATTCTGCTAGGTGCCTTGCACTGGTCTAGTTCATGGATGTGTACAAATAAACTAAACAGACTCAACTCTTTGCTTCATGGAGTTTATATTTTAATGTAAAGAGACAGACATAAAAATTAGTGGGTATGTTGTATGTTAAAACTGATTAATGTTGTGGATATAAGTCAGGCAGAGTAAGTGGGATAAAAACGACTGGAGGAGCAGATGGTAGTAACACCGTCAAGCAGTATGGACAGGATAGATCTAACTGAGAAAGTTACATTTGAGCATAGACCTGATGGACGTGACAGAGTGAGCCATGCAAAACAGCCAGTGCAAAGGACTTGAAACATTAATGTCCCTGATGTGGACAAGGAATAGCTAGGAGGCTGCTAGCTACAGCAGGCTGAGTGAGGGAAAGGGTAGGAGAGTTGTATACAGAGAGCAAAAGTGAGAGCCAATCATGCAAAGACTAGCAGGCCTATGGCCTTTAATCTGCATAAAATGGGGAGCTAGAAGAGGATTTTGAGTAAACATGATTTGATGGATGTTTTTGAAGAATCTTGCTTACTACTTTGTTGAGAATAGACCATAAGAAGACAAGGATGGACATAGGAAAACCAGTTGGGAGGCTATTGCAGTCATCCAGGAAAGAGATGATTGTGACTTGAGCTAGGATGGTAGTAAGGAATGACAGTGTTGAGGTAAAAGCTGGCGATGCCGGAGAGAAAAAACAAATTTTGAAGAATAAAATCATTGAATAGGACAGAGAAGTAGATGAATTTTCTTTAAATGGGAGCCTAGACTGTTCATACAGTAAAAAGAAGGAAGGTGGGAAGGTGTGGCATTGGGAATTTGTAAAATCCTCTTGTAATATACTGTTGTTGTTGCTATTGTTTCCAACTGCTGAGATAAATACCTTTGATATTTGATGTGTTCACTTCCAGGCTCTTCTCTCTATATCATATATGAAGATGAAGGCAGAGATGAGGGTGATGCACCTACAAGTCAAGAAATGCCAAAGATTACCAGCAAATCCTAGAAGAGAGGCCATGTAACAGATTCTCCTTCACAGCCCTTAGAGGGAATTAAACCAGCTGACAGCTTGATCTCAGACTTCTAGCCTCCATAACACAGACAATAAATTTCTGTTGTTTAAACAGAAACATATTTCTGCTTAACTTTGTACTTTGTGCAGCCCTAGAAAACTAATACACTACCTTAGCCAGGTAATGAAGGTCAACAGCAACATAATGACATGATATCATAATGATATTATGTTATCTTGATATGATATAATGAAAATGACACTTTATCTTTGTGATCTTCCTCCCAAACACCCATAGCCTTAGCCAGATTATGACAAAAACATAAGACAAACCTCAATTGTGGGACATTCTATCAAATACTTAACCAGTGCTCCTCACAATTATCAAGGTCACAAAAATAAGGAAAAATCTAAGAAACTGTCACAGCTTGGAGGCCCCTAAATAGATAATTAATGATAATTAATTGTTATATGGTATTATGGATTGGATCTTGGAACAAAAAAGTAACATTGGGCAAAAACTAAGGAACTATGAATAAAGTATGGACTTTAGTTAACAATAATCTATCAATATTGGTTCATTAATTGTAGCTATATACCATGCTAACATAAGTAATAATAGGGGAAATTGGATCTGGGGTATACAAAAATTCTCTACTATCTTTATAATTTTTCTGTAAAAGCTAAAACTGTTCTAGGAATAAAATTTATTTTTAAAAATCCATGGAAATATATTTGATGACTCTTACATTACTTTATTCAGACCTATATTTTCTCTGATTCTGCCATTGCCTAAGCCAGATACTTTCTACAGTTGAGGTTAACACACACAGTTTTTTGGGTCAGTTTAGTTTACAGTGATGTTGTTAAGAAAATGAGTTTGCAAGCACGGTGAAGGCCATCTTCATTTTCCCTTCCTCACTAGAGACATGAGAAAAGGCAGATGAATAGAAGTTGTTTGATAATGATTTTTTTTTAATTTTGAAAAAAACCCTTCAAGTTCCATTTTCAAATCTGGTAGAGTCCAAGATAAAGAAGTAAGATTACATGAAATAAGAGTATATTCAATGTACAAATATTTCATCATGAAAGCCACAGAATAATTTTGTGTCAATAGCATGACAAATGTAATATGCAAAAGCATGTTGATTACAGAAGAGAAAATACACAAATGTGCCATACAGCCTTTTCACTGTATTTTTAAAGCAAACAAATAGATTAAATAAAAAAGTGCAAATTTTTAGAAATTACAAAATCATTGGTTAGAATAAAAAGTAATGTACAAAATATTTAAAAATTAAGATTTATTAGAAAAAAGTACAAAAATATTATTAGAAAACAAAAATAATTCTATGAGGGCAAGGACTTATACACACAAATACTTACAATATTTCAAAATGGATATAAAATACATTTTTAAAAACTCATTTTATCTGACTTTCAAGCATGAAAATAATCTTTAAATAATCCCATTTTAGTTTGGAATGAATAATAGATTTTCCAGTCTCTATAAACAACTCTAATGACTTTATAGATATAAATAAAGCAAAAATAAGTGAACTATAATAACAATCAAAGTAAAATCCTAACTTCCAGTATCAAAAATCATGCCAACCTTCTGGAACAAAGCTTATAATATAAGCTGTTGTCTTATCTTGTATAATGATCAGTTATATTATTAAAGTATAGTGGTTCTAAAAATGTTGTAAATGATGGTGGTAAATGAGATTTTTAGATTGCTCAAATATTTTTATCTTTAATTTTATTCTTTTAGTTTGTTAATTTAGAAGCATTTGATTTGACAGCATGCTTTATATCAAGTTTTATGTTTTCATCTTTTAAAAATACATAATGAAATTTGAGTGTTCAAATCATTTATAAATAAACATGGTATTACTGACCCTGTTTATTGAGTGTGCTTTTCGGTTGCTGTTCTCACAGTGCTATTCTTTCACCTGGTCCCCTCTTATGAACAAAGACAATTAGTCAGGGTTTGGGATATGAGCTGTGACCACAGGTTAGAAGAAAGTTAATTATTCTGTACAAGCGTCAAATCCAAGACTTTGACCTCAAGAATGTCATGCTTGAAGCAGTCAGACTAACTTGGCCACAGATAAATTAGATAAACACTTTAAAGCAACATAAGTTGCAGGTTAGCTAGAATTTGAAGGACTGCTGACTGGGTGGGGGTGGCAGCTCATTTTTCTCATCCTTTTGATTTTACCTTTGAGTAAATTAATCATTCCACAGGGCTTATTATTCCAGGGTGCACTCTACCCTCTTTTCCTCATTTGTTTACTTTTGTTCTTCCCTGCCTGCAGATCCCCAAAGCCGTCATAGAGTCCTAAGAGAGTTAAGATCTAGAACGAAACAGTTCAGTCTTTTGTTTTCCTTTAATTCTCAATCATCTGCATCCTCAGTCATTGGCTTGTAAATTTTCCTATCAGTTGAAATACTTTCCCCAGTTTACATAATTTGTAGTATAAAAAGAAAAACGCTCATTTTCAGGTTTGAAACCTTAAAGTGTGTGTTAACCCTAATCTTTTTTTTCATCCTTCTTGTGCGGGAGATTAATCAAGATGCTGTGTCTATTTTTCCTACCAATTATCTCTTGGTTTTATCCCTTTCTACCTTGATTCAGCTTCCCCTGTAGCACATGCTTGTCACAGCTGATACCTAACTTAATGAACACTCTTAATGACTGACCTTCTGGCACGATTCTATATCCTCTCCAATATATTCCACTCATAATCATTATAATATTCTCCCTCAAATCCCTACATAATTACTTACTGCCCATCACTAAACATATCACACTTAAACTCTTCTCACTTACCTCAAGGGCTCACATGCATTTTCTCATCTCTGACTAAATTAATTTTTCATTACCATCCAATGTGCCCCATTTTCAGCACAGGGTCAATAAGTTAGAAGTCACAGAAAAAAATTAACCTTCGTTTTCGTGTTTTCAAGTCACTGAATCCCCGGCAGCTCCCCTCTCACATCTCACGCTTCATGGAGTTGACTCTTCCTTCTGTGTGCCAGTCCATAACCAGCACACATAAAAAACTAGCTCCAAATATAGCTGAGGTGCCCTAAATACTTCTGACCATACTTTCATTTGGCCTCTTCGAAGTGTTCAAGTACTCAGTCTATGATGTTTTATTTTTTATCATTTCAAAATTAGACTTCATGAATTAGAGCTACATGCAAAGCACTGATGAGTCTCCCAATATATTAAGCAAAAAAAGTCAGAAGAATGCACTGTTTGGCACCATTTTTCTGGAAATTCTTAACAAAGAAAACAATATTACAAATTTTTCAGAGGTATATTAAGGTGTGATAAAAACATAAAGAAATGCATAGAAGTGGTAAATCTGTAATATCTGTAATTCAAGTTAAGGGTTAGGAGGAAGAGAGCTTCAGTCGTATAAGAAGTGCTTCATTTATTAAGCTGAGTGGTGAGTACATTTGCATGTGTTCCATTGTCTACTTTTTGCATATTTAAGGATTCTTATAATAAATTCAAAGAGCAGATAATATCCTCAATGTTAGGCCCCAAATTCATAACCACACACACAGAGCACTATTATTTCAACTGACCTGTAATATTAGACTCATGATTACAGAAGGGACTTACAGAGTTATCTATTCCAAACTTCTCTTATTTTCTTGAATTAAGAATCTACTACCTAATCTTCTAGTCACTTGTTTATTCAGTTGTTCATTTAAAAATTATATATATGTGTGTGTGTGTGTATACATATATAAACCTTCTTTGCGGTAAGCACCAGGTTGTCATTGGAAGATACAGAGGGGAATACAATTTTGCTTATTTACTATGGGAATTTAGATTGTATAGGGAGATACAAATCTATAAAAAAAATAAGTGGAATGATTTGTTGTAGATGCTCTGATAGGAAGATCCAGGCAGAAGGCAAAGCCTGAAGATGTGAAACTGAAGATAACCTAGTGTCTTAGTCCATTTTGTGCTGCTATAACAAAATATAACAAAATACCTGTGGACTGGGTAATTTATTTAAAAAAACCCAGAAATTTATTTCTTACAGTTCTGGAGTACAGGAAGACCAAGATCAAGTCACCAGCAGTGTCTGGTAAGAGCCTGATCTCTGCTTCCAAGATGGTGTATTGAAAGCTGTACACTCTGGAGAGGAGCACTGTTCTTCACATGGCAGAAAATAACAGAAGAGAATGGACAAGCCTATGCAAGCTCTTTCTTTAATTTAATTTATTTATTTATTTATTTATCATTTAGAAATAAGGTCTCTCCCTCTGGGTTCAAGAGATCCACCCATTTCAGCCTCCTGACCAACTAGGATTACAGGCGAACAGCACCACACCTGGCTAATTTTTTTAAAATTATTTTTTGTATTGACAAGGTCTCACTGGTTGCCCAAGCTGGTCTCAAGCTCCTGGCCTCAAGCAATCCTCCCACCTTGGTCTCCCAAAGTGCTAGGATTACAGGCGTGCGTCACTGCGCCCACTCACAGGCTCTTTTTATAGCAGCATTAATCCATTCATGAATGGAGCCCTAGTGACCTAAACACCTCCCATTAGTCTCCAGTTTCCAACTCTGTTGCACTGGGGACTAAGTTTGAACATAAGCTTCGGAGAAGACAAAAACTTTTAAACCACAGCACCCATGGTATAGGGTGGGAGCTGAAGCTCAGAGAAGCATCAGACAACCTTTTAACATTAAAACTTGGCTTTCCATCCTCCATTCTCTCACCCTATCATGATTCTCTGCAAATGTGATATTTATAATATAAATGCATTTTAGCTGTATGCATAATAAATTCAATAATATCTCCCATAAGTTCAAATTGGTAAGACTTACAGCATAGTTAAAATGCATAGCCTATGTCTATGAAAGTCAAGTTAAATGAGGTAAAGAAAATATCTGAAATAAAAGGAAGAATTGTCAACAATGCTAAAATTTTAACTCCAGGTAAAATGTTGAAAATATTCCTTTTCTTTGGAACTGCTTTTTCAATTTGATTGCAAACATTGTTCTGTACACCTGGGTGGTTATTGTCAACTTTATTTAAAGTTGTGGTTAGAGGCATATTTGTTGGCATCAAAAAGACCATCATAGAATAGCTGTATGTCCTTAGGGAAATTTCATTACCTTTCTAAAACCTAATTTTTTCATGTAAAATAGAAATGATAATAATATCGCTCCTATACTGTTGCCAGAATTAAAACAGGCAATTCACATAATGCTCTTAGCACATTGCCTGGCACAAAATAAGTATTTGAAAATGTTCATTGGGTTATTATTATTATTTCAAATTGCCTGTAAGGAAAATCTAAATGGTCATATGCTACCTTTTACTAGACATTCTAAACTCAATCATGCATAATTCCTTCATAATCCTCTCTTAGTTCCTTGAATATAAACTCTTTAAGACAAGAGATGCTTAACTGTATATAAAATGTGGGTAAAGTTATAAACAAAAGACATGAATTCTCGCTAGTACTCAGATCAGGAATTGTCCGTGTGCTTTTCAGCAAGCATCATCATATATTCACTTCTTTCAATTTTCTTTAGAAAGAAAGAGTTTATTTTAATTTGTGTCACAGAATTAGTGTGAAAAACTAGGAAAATTACCATAAAAAACATCATGGCATCAAATTACACACCATTAATTGCAACATAACATCTAATGGCAATGTGAATCTTGGTTTACCGCCAAGTGTTACACTAATTTTTTTCTAGAAATTCAGCATAATTTGTATTTAAAATATCTCTATGTTAACTCTGGTATTACTTTTAATTATGTTGTTTTATGGAGTTTATTTTTCTGTATTTGGAAATAGTTATTGGAAAGTTGGAAGTTTTATCTGGTAGGTTTTATTCCTTAGGAATATTTTGGAACTGTAAAAGAATGATGATAGGTAAATATTCACAAGGGATTATTCTCTTCGTTCTTTTGTATTTCCTGCTTGAAAATGCATTTCTCACCAATATTTTTATTTATACTGTCAAAATTTACCCAAACAGTTACTAAGGAGGAAGAAATTAAAAGCATTTTCATAATTTACAAAAACTCTCATCTGAAGCTTTGAATTCCCATAGTTCTTAT
Source organism: Daubentonia madagascariensis (assembly GCA_023783475.1). NCBI lineage: Eukaryota > Metazoa > Chordata > Mammalia > Primates > Daubentoniidae > Daubentonia > Daubentonia madagascariensis. Next base: position 39,770,240 of record JAKFHU010002080.1, on the reverse strand, counting down.
AAAATAAAAATTAGTGAAGATTTATTTTTGTAAAAACAGAGATACTCTGTGTTAAGTTTTTATATACATTTATATAAAGATATTATTTATGTATGTGTTTTATTTTTAGAACATTATTAATATTTTGAATGATGTTAATTTACCAATAGAAAGAAAATTCAATTTCTTTCAAAACTGTTTTATAGATTTTTTAAAGTAATAACAGAGCCAATTCCACATACACACAAGTGGTACCACTTTAGAAATACTATACAAAAATTTCCATAACCTTTTACCACAAATTTTGGCAACTTTTTAAAAAGTAAAATGATTGGGTAACAAATTAATGGCATAGTTTTTTTTAAATATAGTATTATCTACGGTATTATATCTTGTAAGACATTGGCATATATTAGCCTTTCTGTGGCAATGCAAAGTAAATATTAACAGCAAAATTTGGTATTCTCAAGGGGTAGTATCTGAACTTATGGTCAAGAGACAGTGTGTGGTAAAGAACAGGTGCAAGCCATTTATTTTCATTTCTCTGTCTTTCATTGGTTGCTATCTATTTAAGCTTTGAAGGTGGTGGTGAGTGCCATTCCCTGCTTAAAAAAATAGCTTCTCCTGTCAGTTGATAAGTAAACCTTTGATTTTTAAGATGACAGGATTAATAACCCTTTTTAAAAAATTGCTACTAACAGGAAATCAGAGTATATGTAAAAAGCCAGGAAAGGTCAGTGGTGGCCAGTGAGGATCCCTTGTGGCTGATGGACAGAGATAATTGGAGAACAAGAAAACTTGCACTTATCAGAGCCCAACAGCCTCCAGGAAAGGAAAGGTCCTCTGCCAGCACTAGATCCAACACTTGACTGGTGTGTGGTTAGACACAGTACGATGATCACAGCATTGGATGCAGTCAGAATTTAATACCCTGGCAGCTGTGGAAACAGTAAGATGATCCATCTCACTACTGTGGGATTGAGTAACATTCACAGGCTTCACTGGAGGTTCAGAAAAGCACAACAGTGCCTGCACCCCAGAGCTTCTTATAATTCTCTAGAAGTTTGAAATTTTTCTTTTTCAAAAGGGGCATTGCTCAAGGTCATTTCTCCTGGCTGATGTTTCAGTGATTAATTTCATTTCCTTTGTTCAAGAGGCCTATGTATACCTTACAAAATTGCATCAACAAATTGGGTTAGTAGCCTATTAGGCTAAGAAAAATAAAATTGTCACTTCATTGTATCCTCTGTGTACTATCTACTGCAGCATAAGTGTGTCTCCCTAGGTAGGTCCTAGCTATCTTTAAATGACAAGGTAAACTTTAAGAGAAAAATGATAAGCATGCAGAAAAGCACTGCTAATCTAATTTTTCTTGAGTTTGAAATAATTAGAAATCAGGGAAATAAGAAATACTTCATTTTCTGGATACATATATGATAATTTAGGAATCCAGCAATGCTAGATTTTGAATTATAGTTTTGCTCAATTCAGTGAGACATTACATTTCTTTGGACATTGGTATTTTTTTTTCTTGAATGAATGTGACCATTTGCCACAATGACATTTCCATATGTTCTGTTCTGTTACAGATTCTTAATATTTTTTCTCAATAAGAATAAACATCATTATTCTGTTCAAAAATCTAAGAAATATAAAAAAATCTGTCAGAGAAATACTCAGGTCTCAGAACAGAATAAACAGTCTTTATGCTAGAGAAGAAAACAAACCAAAAAATTTTAAAAAAAGGTATCATGAATCAGATGGGAAGCAAATAGAAAGGAACAGGAGGAGGAAGAATGTGGGGGAGGGGGTGTGGGTGTGCATGTGCATATGTGTCTGTGCATTTCATTGCTGTTGCTGGTACCACCTCTTCCTCAGGAGGGAGGAAACAAAGGGAGCAGGTGAGAGGCGTAGGTGAGGAATTTTTCTGAGAAGTAAATGAAGAAAAACAGAGTTATATGTAAGTTGGTGGGGAATTATTAAAAGAAAAAACAATCAACTGTTAAAAATAAAACCAAACAAAACCTGGAGGCCTTCATTTCAAAGAAGTTTTGTCTTCCCATCAGTATGAATAGCAATAGATTTTTCTTTAAATCTTCAAAAAATTTGAAAAGTATTCAATGTGTTGATTTTTTAAAAAAGATTTGCTGATTGATATACTGATGGTCCTGGAATTTTGGACTAGTTGTTTGGTTAATAACAAATCAGCATTGTATTTTTATAGGAGAGAGGTGATGTGGGAGTTAGGGTTGTTTCATAGGCCAGTGACACACCTATGACTAACAGGGGCATTTACTGCTTGTTCCAACTTGAGGTTACTTACAGGGTTAATCTGGAACATTTTGGCCTTCTGCTGGAGGTGAAAATCAGGGCTCTCCCAAAGACACCTTTTACAAATGAAGGAGATATTTCAAGCACATGGAAACAGGTACAAATTGCTAGTCTTTATGTTGATTTAAACTTTTTAAAAAACATTTTTTATGGTGGTGGATTTTTCTTGTTTGCTGGTTATGTTAATTAGCTTGTTTGCTCTCATACTTGTGCGTGGTTTACACGTGTATTGTCTGTGCAAGTGTCAGCAATTTTTTTCTCCAAAGGGAGATAGCTAGAGGATAGATAGGTAGATCAAATTTAGCTCTCTGTGCCACATACGGCCTCTGTCACTGCCACTTCTCATCCCCCTTCTCCTTTGTCCTCTCCTCCCCCTCCTCCCCCTCCTCCTTTCTCTACTACTGCCATCCTTCAAAAATGTTGAAATCCTTCTTAGCTCCTGTTTGGTATAAATGCAGGCCATGAAACAGATTTGGGCTGTGGGTCATAGTTTGCCAAACCCTTCCTTATAGTTCCGTAAGACTTATAGTTCCATAGACTGTGTCAGGAAGTATCTTCCCCATGGCCACTGATGAGGATGACCATAAAGTGCTATAAGATCTTTGTATTTAAAACCATAAGTTATTGATTATGCCTAAAATGCCCAAAGTGTCCCTCCCATACATTAAAATAGTGCGGCAGTGAGGAACTGCTTACTTAAGAACATTAGAAGGATACTAACCACAGAACCATCGACTATTATTACTAGAAATGACCTTAAAGATTAATCCATTTAAGGTTGATTTGTTTTAGAAGTTGTTTTATTGTGAGGAAACATACTCTGAGAAAAAAAATGTGACTCTCTGTTGCCTTCTATAATTCTCTCCTAAGGAAACAGGTAGGCTTTAGAGCATCAATTTTAAATCAATGCTGATTATCTTTGTCCAAGATTTCTAAAGTGCTTGCATCTCACTAAAATGCTGACTCTGTAGAGATAATTCATAACAAGGTTAAAAGATAGATGATGATGTGCATAGTAGCATCAAACTACATGTTTACATAATACAAATTATAACTAGTGTTTAAATTTAAACATTTATTTTCCAGTGAATATCTTGTACAGGGCCTTTTGCTCTAATTCTAACTCCAGAAATGTCCTTATCCAGCAAAGGACAAGAGACTTAAGGGTTCTGTCTCAGTCATCTTCCTTTTTTTTTTAACTTTTCACTGGTTTCTTGAATAATCTCAACACCCCTAATTTTTATATCTAGCCTCCCAAATCTCTATTTTTCTCTATTTTTGGTTTTTTATTTCTATTATAATTGCCTGGTAGACATCTTCTTCTGAGGCTACCACATGTGCCATAATTGTTGCATGCTCAAAATATAACCAATTCTTACTTTTCCCAAACCTCCCCCTCAATATGTATTACAATATCAGCTCTATCCAGTTCGCCAAGCCTGAATACTGGGCATCCTGCATAACTTGTCTAACCCCCTCCTTATCCCCATGTCATACCACTTATTGAATTTTGTTGATTCTATCTCTTTTGTATCTTTCATATCCATCTCGTTTCCATTTCTGTCACTAAGTACAGGACCTCATTATCCTGGCTTATACTGGTTCAGTAATCTCCTTGCCTGCAGCCTTGACCCTCTCTAATCCATATCTGACACCACAGCTACAGTAATCTTTTAAAATGCAAATTTAATCATCTTACTTCTTTGTTTAAATCCTTCAAATGGCTTCCCATTTTCTACAGGTTAAAATCAAATGCTTTTGTGTGGCAGACAAGTCCCTTTCATAATCTCATACCCAAACTCATCTCTTGCTTCTGTATTCTATAGGAACCCCTACTGAACTTGGAGTTTTCACACAGCCTAACTCTAATTTCTCATGTTCTGTTTCCCTACTTATAAGGTCCTTTACCTCATCATCCACATCTCAAATTCCCACTCACCTTATTGTGCATAAGTGGAATACTGTTTGTGTTAGTCAAGGTTCTCCAAATAAACAGGGCTCTTTCTCTCTCTCTCAGAGATAGAGACAGAGAGAGAGAGAGCATAAGAAAGGAAGAGAGAGTGAGAGGAGAGATTTATAATAAAGGATAGGTTCATGCAATTATGAAGCTATAACTTCAAAATTTGCAGGGTGGGTTGGTGATATGGGAGATCCAGGGACAGCCAGTGTTCCAGTTCAAAGGCCATGATGTAGGAAGAGTCAGTAGTGCAGATGCAGTCCTCTTAGTTGAGGGAAGGCCAGTCTTTTTGTTTTACTAAGGCCCTCAACTGATGGGATGAGGCTCACCCACATTATGGAGGACCATCTGCTTTACTCAAGCCCACCAATTTAAATGTTAACCTTGTCTAAAAACACCCTCACAGAAATACCCACAATAATGTTTGACTGACTATCTGGGAACCACATAGACCAGCCAAATTGACACATAAAATTAACCATTGCACTATGGTGTGATTCTTCACTCCTCCAGAAGGAGTTAGTTAATTATTCTCTCATTATGCTGCAAACATGTCTACTGCATGCCTCTATTTTTATCTATGTATGTTTTTACAATTATTTGGGTCAATCTCTCATATCAGATATAAGGTACATGAGGAAAGAAACCATGATTGATGTATATATGACAAATTTATATTCATTGATAAATGAATGAGTGAATGGATAAAACAAAAGAAATATTTAAAAAACAGACACAAAATTTTATATAAATAATTATTTTGATGAGGCTAGATTGCACTGGATAATAATAACAGTTACAAAAATAATAACAAAACTAGAAAATGTAGAGCTCTGTACTATTTTCAGAATCTTTTATCTCATTTGATTCTTACATTAATTATGCATATAAGTGGTTGGTATTTTTCCCATCTAATGAATGAGGCTTAGAGAAGATATGGATTTGACCAATATTGCAGAGTTAGCAACTGTCACTGCCAAGACTTCTAAACTCTATCTGTTTAGCATGTTTTCCCATAACAGTCAGATTTTAATAAAAGCCTGTCCTAGTCTCTTATTTTGTGATTTTTTTTAAGCTAAGTGTCTTTTACTTGGTTATTAATTTTTAGACTCTCACTGTACATGGTGAACCGATATGCTGTTACTTGGAGCAATATGTTGGAACATGCCACTGCTTAACTCATTTCCAATTTTCAATATCTGTAAAAAATGGAAGTAGTTCAAATAGCTGCAAATTAAAGCACAGTTTAAAACCACTGTATCATATCAAACCTATCTGTGCTTTGGTTTATAAGTGCATGCTGCCTGTGCTTGGATAATCCATCACAGCTTAAAATTAGAAAAAGACTTGTAGCAGGTCACTGATTTTTCTGACAACATGACCTTCTAAATACTTCTTAAACTAAATAGATGTGTTTTCCTCTGAATGTTTTCAAATCAAGATACTTTCAGGGGAAGCTCATTTCTGTACTCTGGAAAGCCCATTTGACTCTATGATTTAATTAAACTGGTATTTGCATTTATAAAGCAGAAGTAACCAAGGGCAAGGGCATCTACTTATATATGTGCCCTGGTTCCACAATGTAGATGTACACATCTGTCAAGGTTGTTGAAACTGAATCCATGTGTCCTCTAATGTTGGATGGTATTCTGGACACTCTACTTTAGCTTGCCTACAGAGCAGTGTTAGATTTCACAGATCCTTAAGGGATAAAAGGAATCTGTACTGAAATATGGTAATATTGAATTTGGCCAGTATTTCTCATGTTCCATTTTAAAATTCATTTTTATTATGTTTATTTTTGGTAAACACTTAGTCTGGGAATAACCATAAATGTAACTGTTCACACATAACCACCCGATATCAAATATCCAGCTAATGACAAACACCCAGCTATTTAGAAACATATGGATGACTAATAGAAGATTTGCTCTTCACAAAGATATTTATAATTGTGTAAATACAACCTTTTGTCTAGGCTCAATGTCCCTATTATCCATTAAACCAATTTTCTTCTCTTTGTTTATGTGACTGACATTCCCAAAAATATTCTCTTCAGCATGCATTATTTTATACAACTTCTTCCCAAAATTTGTATCTTCCCTGTCCCTTATACTCACAAATTTATATTTTCATAATGTTAAATTAAAGACATAGTGGGTGATATTTTCATAAAGTGTTGTGGGCTTATTATAGGCAAAGGTAGTGATCCTGTTTTTTAGCCAGAACCACCATCTTGTTAACTATGAATGGCAGAAGGGAAGAATACTTCTTTAGGGTAAAAGATAGGTGTCCTGATCTGCCTCTGGTGGGGAAGGATTTAAAACTATGTGACTGAAGGAAGGAAGCTTTAGGCTTTTTACTGGGAGCTATTCCAGGAAGTTGTGTGCAGCTGAGAGGGGGAATATATTAGTGGGCTTCTCCTCATAGGGAGGTAGTATAAAGATGAGAGATTGGAAACTGAAATGAGGGTGGGGGGGGTGGGGATCCTGCCACAGCTGCAGGGAATTGCAAACATCTTTTTGGCTAATGAGAGAGATATAGAAGAAGCATCTGGCAGCAAGGAGGGTCTACATTTCAGTATAGACAAGAATAGAAGATGAAAGGATATAGACCATGGAATACATGCACTTTAGTAAAGCATTTGATATAGTGTTTGGTGAAATTGTACTTTAAAGTAGTTCTAGTAGGTATAACTTTTGAAACAGATGAGAAACACATGTGAAACTACACATAAAGAAAATGGCATCATAGATAGACATGGTAGGTGTGGAGGTGCTTGGGGGAACTCTGAGAGTTCTCTGTGGAATCTGTCAGGGCCTGCCTGGTTCATCACCTTCTCCAGTGACTTGAAACAGGGACAGTAGGAGGTTTGCACATAATTCACGGATGATGCTGAGTGGGGAGGCAACATGTGCACATATAACTCCTGCAACAGGACCTAAGGAACTAAGGAATGTATACGTCAGAGTCCAGAAGGTCATGAGAAGTAGGACTTGTATTCTTTCTCTGTTCTGAGCAGCACCTGGGTCACCTTTGGGATCTGACAGTCATTCATGTAGCACAAAGTGTCAAAGTCCATCCTGAATAAAAGACTTATTTTTGTTAATTTATCTTAACAAAATAGTAAGAGCTAATAACATCAACTGGAAACTGCTACTTCCTTAATATGAAAAGCAAAATAAAAAATAAATATAGATAATGCGAAAATAAAAGTCACAGAAATGTAAATTCTACATAAATTACAATAGAAGTTCATCATTACACTACAGAATAAAACTTGTTATATTTTTAAACTATTAGTGTGAAAATTATATTCCTATACTTAGTAACTAGAATATCTTCTAATTAATAAAAAAAACAAAAGAATTCAAGTGAACAGAATTTTATTTTTAAGTCTTGTTACAGTAACAGTAATTTGAATTGCAAAGATAATTGTAACCTTAAATTACTGAAAAGTATTTTTCTTACAAAGAATAAATGGTATATGCTAATGAGATAGGGTTTGATAAGACATTTTGATAGTTTTGCAAAGCTAGGACAAAGGCTATATGGTAAAATCAATGTATATCTCAGTTTTTAAATCTTGTTATGTTTAAAAGTGATTTTAAAAATAATTTGTCTTATAAAAAGACACATGTTCTCTTTAATGGAAAGCACTGTGCTGCTGAGCATAATTTGTGGCTTTAATCTGATTGCTAACAAGAAAAAAACTTTATATAAACATAAGGACAATAATTGATGAAAGAAGTAAATCTAACACAAATTCTCTTCTCTTTTGGCCCTGGAAAAGAAAAGATGCAAAAGTTATCAAGCTGCATGGAAAATGTTAGAAAGGCAGAATAAGGCTTTATCTCTAATTTACAGAAAGCTGTCATGGATGAGACTCGCACTCAACCGAAAGAGCAAAGCAATTGATGGATATTGGCCTAAAGCCCTGGAGCAGTGCATGCACTTTGAAAACATTTTAACTTTAATTCAAAATATTCAAGGTGGTTGAAAGAACCACCTACTCAAAACAGAGTGTAAACTACTATTAGGAGAATTAGTCATTAATGACAATTAAAGCTAATGTCAAAATGTAATAAAGTTGTATATAGATATTATATTCAGTATATAAAAAAGACACATCTTTTCCAATATCAAGAACTATATTTTCATAGTGATATTTACCTTTTAAAGCAAATAATTGCTATGCCCCCTACCTTTAATAAATGGTTCCTTATCAGTTAACTATGCCTTTAGGAAATCTTGGTGTCCCAAATATTTGTATATGCTCAGTGAACCACTGGTCTCAACATACCCAAAGTTAGTGTTTTTAGTATTGTACTTACAATGTTAAACCTATAAATGGGAATAAATAGAAACTGCCTAGATACTGTGTGTTTAAATTTTGACTATGGAGGAGAATTTGGTGATTAAAATTACAGCAATAGACCTTAAAAAATATATTCTTTCATCTTTTAAAAATCCTTTTATAATATCTATCTCTTTTACTTCTTTCTTTATTATTAACGTTTCTTTACTACTATTAATTATTGTTTACTTTATCCTATCCTCCTATTGTTGTTTTATTGCTTCTATATCTGGATGGAGACTAAGCAGAGTGAACAGGTGGACTTTTGAAGTTCTACGATAGCCTGATCTGAGCCCAGACTGAGTGCCAGGGCTCCCACTCACCACAGTTTGCATCTGCCTGGATTCTTTCATCCCATCTTTTGGGCTTCTACTCTCCATGAAACTTCCCTGGGTCAGGATGATCACACACCCAAAGCCACTCCCTACTGCTTTCTCCTAGTAATGATAAAGTCACATCATTTCATTTGTTTTGTTTGTTTTTGGTTTCCAACTTAATATTTGATAGTTCATATAGGGATTCAGGATTTTGAGAGTGTGTGGTAGGAGGAGGAGAGCTCTTGACACAGGAGGAGGTAAGATCTTTCTTGTGTCTGTTGTGCAGTCTGATAACTCTCCTTGAGCCAGCCAGGAAGCAGGTTATCCCCTGCCTGGACACAGGGAAACTGAAGTTCTCTATGATACTCTTCTGCCCTAGTGACATCTGTGTGGCCTTTTTTCTGACATCTCTATATCCCCTAGTCTGGAACATTCCATATCCCCTTGGCAAATGCTCAAGTAATTACATTTTAAAAGGTAAACTTTAAATGTCTTGATTATCAATTCAGATTTGCCATGGGATATTAGCCCTCACAAAACTATAATCATATCAATATAATGTACATGGATAAAATAAAAAATTATATAATATAATCATTACGAAGTAAAGATAATGTTATTGATGATAGATCAAGGTCATTACCAATGAGACATTAACTGGAAAATGAGAGTACCTGGAAAGTGCAAAGCAAAATGAATAATACTGTCTACTCAGATTCTCTGAATTATATAGCATAATCCCCATTTTAATTGTCTTTTGGGATAAAACAATACATTATCAGAAAGTGAATGTGTTTAATATTAGATTGCATCAATTAGTAAGTGATCTTATTGCTGACACCATAAAATTTAAGCCTGGAATATTAATTTGGGAAATAAATTCAATTTTATGTTACTTCTACATTCTTGAACAAATCCATATATTGAATAATAACTTAATGCGATTATTTTCTATTCATACAAGACATTTGAATCACAATTGTTAATTGCTTTGGCAATAATCTTTATGATTCTCACAACGTCAAATTGTTTTGGAAACATGCTCATTGTAAGATAAAAGGATTTAGTAGAACCAAAAAACCAAAACTGTCTGGAATTTGAGATTCATTGATTCATCCATTAATTCAATAAATACTTATCGGTATCTACTACATACTCAATGACTGTGAAAAGTGCTAGAAATTCAAACGCAAATAACACAGAATCCTTATAGCTAATAGTCTAGTCAGAAATGGTGTCTTTTAGCCATGCTCCCTTACTGGGTATTACATAAAAAGGCTGTGTTCCTTAGCTAATTATGGCCATGATTGGGCCCCGTTGTTTCTCTTTGGTTTTCACTCTTACTTCCTCCCTCTTGGAATAGTAAGGTCTCTAGATTCATACCTTACTATTCTAATGTCTTGCCTTTGCTTTCTCTTAAGCTTGGGCATGAAAGACAACCACTTTTTAACTAACTATGTATCCTCCTAGACAGTGGTTCAAGTTCTCCTTTTAGATGTATTGTTTCATGATTCAGCCATCCTGAGTATACATTTCTTTTTAATTTACCAGATTCTAGCCCTGAGAATGCCCTTCCAAATACTGCACTTCTCTGAAGCACTCTTTCATCAGATGCTTGAGCAAGATATAGAAGTCAAAAAGAGAAACAAATATATAAACAGGAAGTGAAACTGTGCAATGTGGATGTTATTCAGTAGAAGTCTGAAAAGTGCATTTATGGCACAGAGAGAAGAAATACATCACATTTTTTAATGAACAAATAAAGTAAGACAATTTTGCCATACTTTTAAAACTGTTCTCTGTGTCCTCTACCATGGTTCTTCTTAATTCATTTCTAAGGAAATATTTATTTACCTGCTATTACTCTGGGTATGCAATAGTGAAGAAGGCCCTGCTCTCATGGAGTTTTCAGTTTAGCAATGAAAGCAACCTTTGACCAGGAATAACAAGGACGTTGTGTGTTACATAGGAGAAGACCTGGATATGTGGGGCTTATGATAGATACCCTTCACCTCGACGGGCTTCCAGGAAGAAGTAAGGAATGAACAGTGACTTCACATAATAATGTGCCAATTTCTTGAGCACCTTAATCCATTTTATAAGCCTACCTGTAATTCACTGGAGAGAAATTGAGCAATATGATACACATATTAATTCTCTTTTAGGACAGGCACTATATTATTGAAAACTAAATATATTTACTGTTTGATTGCATTGACTAATGTGTAAGAACACATTTCTCTTGCTGATTATCTTCTATTACTTTACATGTTTATGGCAACAAAAGTCAAATGAACCAAAAAGTAAATGGACAAGAGGGTGTTCAGGTCTTTTAATAATATGTTCCCCAAAGCACTGAAGTGGTAAATAATTTGATATTACATCACAAGAAATCTACAGATACTTCTTAGTTTCACATAAATACATGTGGGAATAAGTAGGTGCATAATTTATTCAGGTCCCTAAGATGTTATCAGGATAATGTATTTTTGCAGTAAAATACTAAATTGTTCAAATTTCACCTTTTGCATTAAACTAGCACTCCACCTATAAATTTGGATAAATGTATCTTCTATTTTTAAATAATTTACTGCATATCACATAGTCTCTCTGGATCAGATGTTTTTTTGGGTGCACAGTAGTCTATTTCATTGGAGGGTCCCCTGCTTCTGAGTGCTTCTGTATTCCCCCCTTAAGTTTCTCACAGGAACCCTAACACAGCATCTGTTCTGTAGTCAGTACTTAATATGGTGGTTTAAGTGGAATATAATGTGTTTATGTGAAATGTCTATCAAATCAGTAATATTAACAGTTTTGAAATAATAGATTTCAGAAAACACGCCTGAATACTGAGCAGAAGGTCCACAGTTACATAAACATCCCAACCGTGATTATAATTATTCTTCTATAGAACATGGGGACATAAAAAATCAAAATCTCTAAATTATTTGTTTTAGTGGCTTTTTTCCTACCAATCTCTTTATTAGAAGTGGAAACTATAATAATTGTCTGATTTGAAATTTCTTTCCTCCAACAATTTATGTTATGAAGGGAATAACCTCAGTGGAATGATTAAATACTGAACAAAAAAAAGACCTAGCGAGACCACAGATTCAGAGACCACAGCTCTGAATTATCAAGGTTCTCCTTTGCATTGCAACCCAACTATAACAGATTGGGATGTTGCTATGTCAAAAAGAGGAGATTCATGACCCAAAGATCTCACTACCAAATAAGCATAGAGAACACACACAGTCCACCAGTATGGCACTTATGAAAACAGGTCCCTTCCTTGTGGAAAACATTCTGGTAACTAGCATTAGTCTATAGGTAATAGCTTTCCTAGAAAGAATAAGAATTCAAAAAATACCCCAAACAAAAAAGGGACACTAAATGTAATGGAGAGGTCATCGAGCAGAGATCAAAAGAGGTCTGCAGCTGTTCCATCCTGGTTGGCCTGGGGTGCTCTTTGATGTCTATATAACTGTTTGGGCTAAAATCAGAGCCCTGTGGAGAAAGAACCACTCCCCTTTCTCCCACCAACTTTTACTATTCCCACCTAGAAGTTGAGAATTAGGTAAACACCCTGATATTGTCTATTTAAACAGTTGGAGTTACAGGAACATTCTTACTTTAGAGGAGAAGTATAGCAGATGATTAAAGAGAAAGTGTACTGAGTAAATGTTTTTTTAATTAAACAGCTTTATGAATAAATAATTCACATATCATATAATTCATCTATTTAAAGTATACAATTTAATGATTTTTAGTATATGCGCAGATATGTGCAACCATCATCACAGGCGATTTTAAAATATTTTCATCACCACAAAGAGAAACCATGTACCCGTCAGGTATTGCTCCCCTAATTCTCACCCCACATTCCCCCAGCCCTAATCTACTTTCTGTCTCTATTGATTTGTCGATTTTGGACATTTCATATAAATGGAAGCATACAATGTGTTCTCCTATGCATGGCTTCTTAGCATAATATTCTTTTTTTCTAAGTTAATTTTTTTTTTTTTAGTCCCTTCATGCTAGTGAAGGTTCTCACTATTTCATGAGTGAGAACCTCAGATTTTCAGTGATGAATCTGGTCATTCTTTCAAGTTGCACGTGAAGTATCTTATTACCATAAAAATGATCTAACCATTATTTGCATATCTTTAGATGTGTTCCTAGAAGTTATGAGGTTAATGTTGAAGCAAATAAATTAAATATATTAACCACCATGAATGATACATGTTACAATGTCATGCTTTGTCTCACTAAGGTTTTTTTTTATTTTTTAAGCCCACCAATTATTTCATTTAGACATATTTCTTTTGGTCATGGCCCCTGAAATATAAAAGGTTTAATTGTGAGAGTAAAAAAACTACCTACATGTGTTCAGGGATATAAACATAAATCAAAAGTCCCCTATTCTTACACACCAGTTGAGTGCACAATTCCTAAATCTTTCACTATGGCAACAGTGCCGGCTGTTTCATGCAGGCCAAAATGATACAAATCTGGTATCCACTGGCATATATTCATAGCCAAAATGAAATCAAAAGTAATTATTGAATAACCGAAGAAACCCCTCTCTCACCATTCCTTTAACTATTTGGCTAATAGGTTTTCTGTCTGAGACATCCCAATAAATTACAGCACTTCACGCTTCAGTCTGACTGTGGAGACTTGCCAATTCAATGACATTAGTCTGTCCTCTGTGCATACAAATATCTCCATAGCAAGGAATGTGCTTTCTGAAGAATGACTATCCCAGGTACCTTCCTTAGAACCTACATAAGATAATCCAAACAACAGCATTGCAACGTGAGCCTGTTTTATTTCTGTTTAAAAGTCAGAGATTCAGCACCAAGCAGCTAACCTGTTTCTTCAACTGGGAAATTTCACTTAATCTCTGTGACATGAAAAAAAAAAATAGTATATAGAAAGTATCTCATCAATGGGAGCAATGAAGACCTCCAATATAGATCATATGGGAAAAGGCTTATCCACGCGACCAAGTTTGTAGTTTATTCTGATACTCACTATATCTGCATATATATAGTATGAACAAAGTCTGGCTGACAAGATAGATAATACACTAACCAATACAAGGCAAAAACAGTACTTGCTTTTTGATTGAAGACTCTGAAGATAAAAAAATAAATATTTTACATATGGCTCTTTTTCATCTTTATTCCAATTTAGGAGTACTTCATCTGTTAATTTCTGAATTATAAATATCCATTTTGTAAAATAATTTATGGAAAGACGTTTCTGAGATAAAAGAAGTTTGAAGTTTCATTTCAGCTGGGATTTTGTCTTATTTTGTTTCATCAGTAAAAATGCAATAAACTATAAAGTTAATCATTTCAGGTTTCTTAAAAGCTTTTGATGCACTCTATTTCCTTTCAAGGTCTTATTCTGAGAAGTTATTTTAGGGATAGGAAAATAATAACAATTATGGCAATTACAAAATGGAAAAGAAAAGAGACGAGGTTAATATATCATATGGCTATATCAGGCCTAGTTTATGTAAGTAAGATTTTTATGAAATATTCCTGCAATACCAATCACATGGTGCAAAAGTACCTATCAGGTAGCCAGCAGAGGGGATTTAGGGATCAAGGGCATATTTCACCACCATGAGCAGTGCCTGTCACTTTTGCTCTTGGTTTCAAGAGGATCCTTGGCACAGAGTTGACCCTGGAGATGGTATTGTGGTGGTCACATAATAAACACTGTGGCCCCTGGGTTCAGTAACTCAAGTGGGAACTAACTGGGTGACCATTCCTATGACATTCTCTTTTCCTGTCCACTTAATCCGTCCCTGCAGGGATGGAGGAGGAGGACATTGAAGATGAGTTCATGGGAAAAGTTCGGAGAGGCCTTAAGAGTAAAGAGGCAAAGCAGCATTGCAGCTCAGGGATGAAAACTTCCCCAGCTGTCAGTTTGGACACCAAACACCAATTTTAAAGCAGAAAGATAAGCCTTAGCAAGTCATATGCTGTCCTTAAGTGAATTTATTAAAAAGTTCTAGCCCCATTTGTGCAAAAAGAGACAAAATTTATGTTCATTATCTACTTCTAATAAGGAGAAAAATTAGCAAAAGTGATGTGCTACAGCTACTTTTACACTACTCTTATTTTGATCCTCACACACTCTTAGGCATGAGTTTTTCCACATGTAATATGAATATTTGTTCCTATATGAATCATTGCTATTTGTTTTTAAAATTATGCATTATAGTTACGGTTTAAACTTAGTTTTGTTTGTTTGTTTGTTTTAAGACAGAGTCTCACTCTCTTGCCCAGGTTAGAGTACAGTACATCAGCCTAGCTCACAGCAACCTCAAACTCCTGAGCTCGAGAGATTCTCCTGCCTCAGCCTCTTGAGTAGCTGGGACTACAGGCGCACACCACCACAGCCGGCTCATATTTTCTATTTTTAGTAGAGACCAGGTCTTGCTCTTGCTTAGGCTGGTCTCGAACTCCTGGCCTTCAATCAATCCTCCTGCTTCGGCCTCCCAGAATGCTAGGATTACAGGCGTGAGCCACCACGCCCAGCCACCTTAGATTCTAATTCTATTCAAAGGCAACATTTTTTTTTGTTTCAGTGAGTGCTGTCTTTAAAATGTCCAAAACATAAAACAAAATTTCTCCAGATGGGTGGAAACTAAACTATAATGTCCTCGTGAAAAGAAAATCACTACCCCATTCCCAATCACTGACAGTTCACTTAGTAACACATTAAAGAGCCTACCATTTTGCAGGGCTGGAAAACATACCTGTTAGCAAACCTTATTTGAATCTTCACTGTCAACCGTCGCCACTTTTGAACCTCTAAAAGTACAGACCAGGGTACTTGCTACAGTTTAATACAGTGGTATCACTGTTTCTCCTAGGTTGGCAATACAGACAGCATGTTGATCTCTGGGAAACTCATTCAGTAGAACTTCATTCAACAAAAATTTATTGAGCGCCTCTTATGTGCTCAGCATTTCAGTCAGTCAGACTAAACTACTTGCCATTCTTCCCACATGCCATCCTTTCAGTCTTCGTTCCTCTGATCGTACCAACCTCTATGCCCAGATTGCTCTCCTCCATTAGTTTACTACATAGTAAAGTTCAAATTTTGCCCATTTTTTAAGCCACTGCTCAAATGCTTCCTCCTTTTGAAACTATTTCTTATTCCTTTCAGTGGGAGGTGATTTCACTCTTTTTCATGCCCCATAGAAATTTATTTGTACCCAGGACCATTTATGCAATTTGTAGGGTCCAGTACAAAATGAAAATGAAATGCCCCTTGTCTAAAACTTAGTAAGAATTTCAAGACAGCAACAGCAGAGCATGAAAACAAGTGTGGGCCCTTCTAAGCGCAGGGCCCTGTGAGACTGC
Organism: Daubentonia madagascariensis; assembly: GCA_023783475.1. NCBI lineage: Eukaryota > Metazoa > Chordata > Mammalia > Primates > Daubentoniidae > Daubentonia > Daubentonia madagascariensis. The sequence goes on along the minus strand of JAKFHU010002080.1, from coordinate 39,753,911 downwards.
AAAGGTCATAAACCCATGAAGACAACCCTTTCTACACCTCCTCGATGAACTAATTGCTATTAATTTTATTAATGCATGAGCTATTTTTACACACAGATTGACTTTTCTTTTTGAATATACTGTAGGCTCCTTGAGAACAGTGTCTGCATATATTTCCACAGTAGCTAAAAAGAGAGTCTTGCAAAATATCAGATATTCTAAACTCTTGCTACTAAAATGTAGTCCATGGACTGACATTACCTGGGAGCATGCTAGAAATGCAGAATCTCTAACTCCAACCTAGACCAACTGAATCAAATCTGCATTTTACAAGATCTCCATGTGATCTGTATGCACATTCAAGTTTGAGAGGCACCACTAAACAAGTAAATTAATAGGTCTCTATAACAGATGGCACTATAAGGTGGGAAAATTATCTGTTAGGAATGTTACTTATTTCATCATACTCTGATGGAAAGGAGATTTCTGCTTTTCTTAAGAGGAAAGAACTGGGTTAACAGGTGCTACCCCTCTTTTCAACTTTCCCAATTCATTGGTGATATATGGGAGAGCCTGGTAGCTGCTGGGCCAATTTTACCAGGAAATGGTGCCTGAAAATATAACTCTGAAAATTTCTCTCTCTCTCTCTCTCTCTCTCTCTCATCCATCTCTCTTTTTCCTGTACCCTGATTTGCATAGTATTGCATAATGTTAAGTAAATGGCCAAATAATTCTGTCAGTGTGACATAAGTCAAAGAACCAGAACTGGCTTATGGATTGACAAACCTCAGTTTTTACCCAAAAACTCCAATGGTGTCACAAATATTATAGCATTCTGCCTTTAATTCTCTCTTTAATTTCTATTTAAACTTTCCACATTGAGATTATTTCAGAGCAGCTATCATAGGAATTATGTGGGAAGGTGGAATATTTTGGAAGTTCTCTAAAAATCCCAGGTCTTCATTTCAGAAAATATAGGAATATGCAAGTAGATCAATCTCTCCTAATGACAGCCATGTGATTTGTTTTTTTAAAGATAAATAAATGGGAAATGTGGTATACAATTATAAATTTAGCCATATTAAAAATATACTAAATAATCTAAATTCACCAATTTAGAAAAAAAAATCTATTCAATAAATAGTTGTTTCATAATGCCAAAAAGGAAACATCATTTTATTCTTACTGCTACTGCTTTCTTACTTGCTCCCAAGATGGATTATTTTAGCAAGATTAGATCTAGGGCTCTGAATTCTCAGGCATATAATCAAAGTTTAGAAGCTCAATACACATGGACTTTAAGAAAGTTCACAAAACCTTTACAAAATTCTTAATTCTAGAAGTGAACTCTTAGCAACTTTTGACCTGGATAGCCTTCACATTTTTCAGCCCTCATTTCATTTATTTATATTGACAAAAGTGAAGTTTCTTTGCAATTACTTTCCAGGACCTGTTTGTGTTTTAAAGGTAATAATTTCATGTAATATAATAGAGAGTTCAGATGCCCAAGTTCCAAAACGCTACATAGAATGACTTTGTGACAGACTGATGATATAATGGGAAAAGCCTGAAATGCTGAGTATGTCGAGTTTCATTAGAAGATATAAGTTTATTCAAGTCCTGCATGGTGATAGTAACTGCTGGTAAATTCAGGTGAAACTGCAACTGGGTAAATTTCTCTTGTCTAAACGCTTTTTGCTAATTGGTGGCAGAAGGTGGCTACAGTTTTACAGTAGAACCTCTGATTCCATCTTATAATCACTGATCGTGATTCTACTCCTGTGTATTAGTTATCTATTTCTGCATACAAAATTATTCCAAGACTTAGCACTTAAAACATTTCCATTTATTACCCCACATATGCTGTGGTTCAAGGATCCAGATGCAATTTATCTAGGTGTCTAGGCCTCAAGCTTTTTCATGAGGTCATAGCCAACCTATAATCTGGAGCCACAATGTAACCTGAAGACTTGACTGGGGGATGATCTGATCTCCAATCTCACTGACATGGACCTCTCCACAGGACTGCCTCATGACATGTGGGAATCCAAGACAGCGCAAGAGAAGGCCTTCAAGAGGAAGCCAATATCTTTCTATAACCTAATCTCAGAAGTGACATCAGGAGGGAACGGAGCAAATAGAAACCTCTAGCCAAACAGAAACCTCTAGCAATTGCTCCTCTAAACAAACACCAAATTCAACAACTATCCATGGATGCAAGTACCTTCAGAAGAGCCAAAAATCAAGTGAGCAAATATCGTACCTTGTTTTAACATTCTATGAAGGAAAGAAGCACTTAAGTGGTCAGAGAAGAAAATCTTGCAATGCCTATGCCATCCCCTGCCAGCACAAGAAGTGGAGAGAGAATCTGTCTGCCTGGGGGAGGGAGAGTGAAGTGATCATGGGACATTGCAGTGAAACTCAGGGATGTCCTGGCACAGGGGAATACAGCACAGGGCAGAATTCTGGTAGTGCCCATGGAGGGAGGATTTAGACCAGCCCAGCCAGAGGGAAATCCTCCACCCCATAAACCAAGTTCTAGCTAGCTCCACCACTGGCTGACAAAAAGCAGCCTGGGGACTGGACTAAATTCATAAGGCAGTCAGTCCACAAAGGCTACAGTCCTTGGGCAATTCCTGTGGCTGTGCTGGCTCAGAGCCAGTGAACTTGAGGTGCACATGACCCAATGAGACACCAGCAGCAGTGGCCAAGCCAGTGCCTGTGTCACTTCCACTGCCCCCCCCAAACCCAGGCAGTGCAGTTCAGGGAGAGTCTTCTTCCACTTGGAGAAAGGAAAAGGAAGAGTTTGTAGGCCTCTTATTGAAACTTGGGTACCAGCTCAGCTATAGTAAAATAAAATACCAAGCCGACTCCTGAAGTCCCTCAGTCCAAGCCTTTGTTCCTGGACAGCATTTCTGGACCCACCCTGTGTCAGAAGGAAACATGCAGCCCTGAAAGGAAGGACCCAATCCTGACAGAATTCACCACATGCTGACTAAAGAGCCCTTGGGCTTTGAATAAACATCAGGGGTAGCCACACAGCAGTCACCATGGGCTTTGGGTGAGACAGGGCTGCCTTCAGGTGTGACCTGGCACTGGTGGCCATGAGGGAGTGTACACGTCACTCCTCCCTGACTCCAACAGCCCAGCACAGAGAGTGAGGAAAGAGAGTGAGAGACTTTGCCTGGAAATCCATAGAATTCTCTTATATTTTACCCAAGTCCACCAAGGTAATACCATCAGGAATCTTCAAGAGTCATGGCATTACTGGGATTGGGGCACCACCAGTGCTGATATGGCTGCAGTGACCAAAGACTGAGATCACAGCATTCAATTCCCTTTGAATATCTAGAAAGCCTTCTAAAGAAGGACAGGTTCAAACAATCGCAGACTGCAAAGATTAAAATAAATACCTAAATCTTCAATGCTCAGACATCAACAAACATCCACAAGTATCAAGAACATCTAGGAAAACATGACCTCACTAAATGAACTGAATACGGTACCAGTGACCAATCCTGGATTGATGGAGATAGGTGACCCTTCAGACAAAGAATTCAAAATAACTGTTCTGAGAAAGCTCAGTGAACTTCAAGACAACACAGAGAAGGAATTCAGAAGCCTATCAGAGATATTTAACAAAGAGATTGAAATAATAAAAATTAAAAAATCAAGCAAAAATTCTGGAGCTGAAGAATTCAATTGACAAACTGAGAAATGCATCAGAGTCTCTCAACAGCAGAATTGACCAAGCAGAAGAAAAAATTGGTGAGCTTAAAAACAGCCTATTTGAAAATACACAGTCAGAAGAGAGGAAATAAAAAAGAATGAAGCATGCTTATAAGATGTAGAAAATAGCCTGAAAAGGGAAGTACTAAGAGTTATTTGCCTTAAAGAGGAGGGAGAAAGAGAGAGAGAGAGAGAGAGAGAGATGGCGGTAGGAAGTTTATTCAAACCTAGTGAAAGATATCAACATTCAGGTAAAAGAAGGTCATGGAGCACTAAGCAGATTTAAGCCAAACAAGACGACCTCAAGGAATTTAGTAATTAAGCTCCCAAAGTCACAGATAAAGAAAAGGTCCTAGGGGAAACAAGAAAAAAAAAAAAGATATAAAGGATCTCTGATACATCTGGAAGCAGACTTCTCAGTGGAAACCTCACAGGTCAGGTGACAGTGGCATATGCAAAGTGATGTGGGGAAAAAACCCTTAACCCTAGAATATTATATCCTAAAAAAATATCCCTCATACATGAAGGAGAAATAAGGACTTCCCCAGACAACCAAAAGCTGAGGGATTTCATCAACTTCTTGTAGGACCAGCCTTGTCCTACAAGAAGTTCTAAAAGGAGTTCTTCAATATAAAAGTAAAGGACATTAATGAATGATTAATTAATTAATTAATTAAGTAATCATCTGAAGGTATGCAAATCACTGGTAATAGTAAGTATACAAATACAGAATACTGTATTGCTGTAATTGTGGTGTATAAACTTATATCTTGAGTAGGAAGACTAAAAGACAAACATACCAAAAATAAATATAACAATTTTTTTGAGAGATAGATATTCTAAAAATATATGGAAAGTAAAAGTAAAAGTGTGGGATGGGGTGGAATTAAAGGGTAGAATTACTGTTAGATTTCTCTTTGCTTGTTTATTTGTTTGTAAGCAGAATTTTCATATGTTAAAATAATGGGTTATAAAATGTGTTTGCAAACCTCATGGTATCCTTAAATCAAAAAACCTACAATAAGTACACAAAAAATACAAAGCAAGAAATTAAAACACAATACCAGAGAAAATAACTCTTAACAAAGGAAGACAGGAAGTGAGGAAGAAAGAAAAAGAGGACCACAAAACAACCAGAAATCAAATAACAACGTGGCAGTAGTAAGTCCTTACCTATCAATAATAACATTGAATATGAATAAACTAATCTCTCCAATTACAAGACATAGAATGACTGAATGGATAAAAAAACAAGAGCCAACTTTATGTTATCTACAAAAAACCCACTTCACCTATAAAGACACATAGACTGAAAATAAAAGGATGGAAAAAGATACTCTATGCAAATGGAAACCAATGAAGAGAAGGAGTAGCTATACTTCTATCAGGTAAAATAGATATCAAGACAAAAACTGTAAAAAGAGAAAAAGAAGATCATTATATAGTGATAAAATGGTCAACTCAGCAAGAGGACATAACAATTATATATGTACCCAAAACTGAAGAACCCAGATATATAAACCAAATACTATCAGAGCTAAAGAGAGAGATAGATCCCAGTACAGTAATCATTGGAAACCTCAATACCATACTTTCAGCATTCAACAGATCATCCAGATAGAAATTCAACAAAGAAACATTGGATTTAATCTGCATTATAGACTAAATGGACCTAATAGATAATTACAGAACATTTCATGTAACAACTGCAGAATTCACATTCTTCTCAAGGATAGACCATATGTTAGGCCACAAAGCAAGTCTTTAAAAATTGAAAAAATTGGTATCATACCAAATATTTTCTCTGACCACATGGAATAAAACTAGAAATCAATAATGAGGATCATTAGAAAATATGCAACACATGGAAATTAAACAATTTTCTCCTGGATGACCAAAGATTAAGAAGAAAATTTAAAAATTTCTTGAAACAAATGAAAATGAAACAAAATGTATCAATACCTATGGAATACAGAAAAAGCACTACTAAGAGGAAAGTTTATAGCAATGTGTCTACATCAAAAAAAAAAAAAGAAGAAAATCTTCAAATAAACAACCTAAAGATGTATCTTAAAAAACTAAAAAAGTAAGAGCAAACCAAACCAAAAATTAGTAGAAGAAAAGAAATAATAAAGATCAGAACAAAAATGAATGAAATTTAAAAAAATACAAAAATCAATGAAACAAAAATTTGGTTTTTTGAAAAAAACAAAATTGATGCATCATTAGCCAGACTAAGAAAAAAAGAGAGAAGACCCAAATAAATAGAATCAGAGATGAAAAAGGAGACATTAAAACTGATACTGCAGAAATCCAAAGGTTCATTAGAGGCTATTATGGGCAACTATATGCCAATAAATTGGGAAATCTAGAAGAAATTGATAAATTTCTAGAAATATATAGCCTACCAAGATTGAAACAGGAAGAAATCCAAAAGTTGAGTGAACCAAAAACAAATAAAGAGATAGAAGTAGTAATAAAAATTCTCCCATCAAAGAAAAGCCCAGCACCCAGTGGCTTCCCTGGTGAATTCTACCAAGCATTCAAAGAAGATCTAATACCATTCCTACATAAACTATTCCAAAAAATTGAGGATGAGTGAATACTCCCAAATGCATTCTACAAGACGTGTATGACCCTGATATCAAAATCAGACAAAGACAGAACAAATCAAGGAAACTATAGGCCTATATCTCTGATGAACACAGATGCAAAAATACTTGCAAACACTCAATTCAGCAACACACTGAAAAGATTACTCATCATGATCAAGTGGGATTCATCCGAGGGATGCAAGGATGGTTAAACATATGCAAATCAATCAATGTGATACAACATATCAACAGAACAAAGGACAAAAAGCATATGATCATTTCAATTGATGCTGAAAAAGCATTTGACAAAATTCAACATCCCTTCATGATAAAAACTCTCAAAAAACTGGATATAGAAGGAACTTACCCCAACATAATAAAAGCCAGATCTGACAGACCCACAGATAGTACCATACTGAATAGGGAAAAACTGAAAGCCTTTCCTCTAAGATCTGGAACATGACAAGGATGCCCACTTTAGCCACTCTTATTCAACATAGTACTGGAAGTTCTAGCTAGAGCAATCAGACAAGAGAAAGAGATATAGGACATCCAAATTGGAAATGAAAAAGTTAAATTATCCTTGTTTGCAGACAATATGATCTTATATCTAGAGAAACAAAGATTCCACAAAAAAAATTAGAACTGACAAACAAATTCAGTAAAGTTGCAGGATACAAAATTAACATACAAAAATCAGTAGCATTTCTATATGCCAACAGTAAACAATCTGAAAAAGAAACCAAAAAAGTAATTGCATTTACAATAGCTACAAATAAAATACTTAGGAATAAACTTAACCAAAGAAATGAAAGATCTCTACAATGAAAACTGCAAAACATTGATGAAAGAAATTAAAGAGGACACACGAAAAAAATAGGTATTCTATGCTCATGGATTGGAAGAATCAATATTGCTATACTACCCAAGGCAATCTACAGATTCAATGTAATCTTCATCAAAATACCAATGACATTCTTCAAAGAAATAGAAAAAATAATCCTAAAATATATGTGGAACCACTGAAGACCCAGAGTTGCCAAAGACATCCTGAGCAAAAAGAACAAAACTGGAGGAATCACAGTACCTGACTTCAAATTATACTACAGAGCTGTAGTAAACAAAATAGCATGGTATTGACACAAAAATGGGCACTTTGACTAATGGAACAAAATAGAGAAGCCATAAATAAATCCACACATCTATAGTGAACTTATCTTCAACAAAGGTGCCAAGAACATACAGTGGGAAAAGGAAAGTCTCTTCAATAAATGATACTGGGAAAACTGGATGGCCATATGCAGAAGAATGAAACTAGACCCTAGTCTTTTACTATACACAAAAATCAAATCAAAATGGATTAAAGACTTAAATCTAAGACTTGAAACTATGAAATTACTAAAGGAAAACATTGAGGAAACACATCAGGACATTGGTCTGTGCAAGGACTTCTTCAGTAATACCCCCAAAACAGAGAAAACCAAAGTAAATTTGGACAAATGGGATCACTTGAAGCTAAAAATCTTCTGCACAGCAAAGGAAACAGTCAAGAAAGTGAAAAGACAACCGACAGAATGGGAGAAAATGTTTGCAACCTACCCATCCAACAAGGGATTAATAACTAGAATATATAAGGAGTACCAATAACTCCATAGGAAAAAAATAAAATAATCTAATTTTTAAAATGGACAAAGGATCTGAATAGACATTTCTCAAAAGAAGACAAACAAATGGCCAATAGGTATATGAAAAAATGCTCGACATCATTAGTCATCAGAGAAATGCAAATCAAAACTTCAATGAGATATACTCTCACCCCCGTTAAAATGGCTTTTATCAAAAAAACAGGCAATAATGAATGCTGGCAATGATGCGGAGAAAAAGGAACCCTCATACAGTGTTGGTGGGAATGTAAATTAGTGCAACCACTAAGGGAAACAGTATGGAAGTTCCTCAAAAAACTAAAAATAGAACTACCATAGGACCCAGCAATCCCACTTTTGGGTACATATCCAAAGAAGGGGAATTCAGCATATCGAAAAGGTATCTGCACTCTCATGTTAATTGCAGCACTATTCACAATAGCCAGGATTTGGAATCAACCTAAGTGTCCATCAACAGATGAATGAGTAAAGAAATTGTGGTACATATACACAATGGAATGAATGACAAGAAAGAAATCCTGTCATTTGCAACAACATGGACGGAACTGGAGAAGATCATGTTCATTATGTTAAGTGAAATAAGCCAAGCACAAAAAGACAAATCTCGCATGTCTCACTCATACATGGGAGCTAAATGTTAAAAACAACTGATCTCATGGAGACAAAGATTGGAACATTGGTTATCAGAGTCTGGAAAGGGTAGTGGGGAGGGGGGACAAAGTGCGGATGGTTAAAGGATACAAAAATATAGTTAGACAGTTAGATAGAATAAACAATATTTGGTAACACAACAAAGTGACTATAATCACCAATAAGTTAAGGCATACTTTAAAATAACTAAGAGTGGAATTGGAATATTCCAAATACAAAGAAACAATAAATGCCTGAGGTGATGGATACCCCAATTATTCTGATCTGATTAATTCACATTGTATGCCTGTATCAAAACATCACATGTACCCTATAAAGATATACAACTAGTGTATACACCTAATAATTAAAAATTTAACAATAAAAAAGAATTAACGAAGTGGCATCGCATCACTTGTACAGTTTTCTGTTAGTTAGAAGTGAGGGACTAAATCCAGCTCACACTCAAAGGGAGGGATTCCATGAAGACATGAGTACCAGGAGATGGTATCGTTGAGGGAGGGCCATCTTAGAAGCTGCTTATTATGCCCTCCCATTTAAGAGAAAATAAGAGTTATAAAAATTTAAGTAATTTCTTCTGTTTTAGCCTTCTTCTGACTTTTCTAATGTATTTGTACTTGATCAGTCCAAACACGTTTATCTTCAGCTCTCCCATACTCTCTCAGAAATATGACGTACTCTATTTGTCACATTTTTGTTTTGTGAATGGACAGCACTATTCACTTTGTGGAAAATATGAAAAAAATTTAAAATGTATTAATCAGAATACTTTCATTTACAAGTAACCATAACCCTATTCATATAAATAAAAGTTTTAAAAAATCTGACTGAATGCCTGAAAAATAGAGATGTGTTTGCCTTTAGGCATGGCAGAATATAGAAATTCATCCAATTTATCCTTTATTCACTTTCTCTCTCCTTCACTATTTTCTGTTATATTTTTTTCTGTTTTGAATCTTTTTCTCAAACACACACTGCTGATGTGGAGAATCTTGACATTTCTAGACTCAAGTCATTTTTATAGTCAGTACCATATTAGAAAGAGAGTTTTTTTATTTCCAAAATTTCAACCGACATCCTAGAATTGAGTCTTTATTATCGTGGCTTAAATTACATACTTATTTAGGCTAGGGACAAGGCATGTGAAGAATCATGCGAAGGGCCTGGTCTGGGTAATATGTCTATCCTATTTGTTCAGTGGTAAGGTCAGTCTCACTCAAATAACATGTACTGAGTGTGAAAGAGGAATTAATCCCAAAGAAAAACTAGATGGTAAAAGTTGCAAAGCCGGTCCAGCAAAAACTACACGTTACTACAAATATTTATTCAATGCTTATAACACGTTAGGCAAAATGTTCATATTAGAAACAATTCTACTTCAGTTGAGTAGCGCTTATCTGAGATGCTTGTGATGAGAGATATTTCAGATTTCATATTTTTCTGGGATTTTGAAACATTTGCATATATATAATGAGATATTGGTGATAGAACCCAGAAAGTAATTTTATACAATATTTTTAATGATTTTGTGTATGAAACAAAGTTTGTATACATTGAATCATCAGAAAACAGAGGTGTCACTATCTCATATTGGCTTTCAAAATATTTCAGATTTTGGAGCATTTCAGATTTTGGATTTTCAGATTAGGGATGTTCAGCTTGTACCAACTTATATAGGTTTCTTCAACTCATGGGAGAGAGGCACAGGAAGAGGGCTGGTTAAATGGTAACAGGGTGGACTGCATCCTTTTAGTGGTTCAGGGGGGAAAAATCAGTCTAAGTGAATGTTTGCCTCACAGATATTTCCATAACTGCGTATGGTTTTAAACAATCAGTTATATCAGCATAATTGAATAGTTTATAGTAGAAATGAATTATTTTTGAAGCAATATTTTAAGGTAAAAATTAGCATTTTGGCATCATGAAGATATAAACTCTTTTTCCACCTCCTATCTCCTTGGCTACATAGTAATAGGAAGAGGAAAGCCACTTTCAACATTCTGGTTTGTCTTTCTCTCGCTTTAGTAACTTCTTCCTTCCTTTCTCTCTAGTAACTTCATCCTTTCACTGAGGCCAAGATAAACTTAAAATAATCACACTAGTCAAATATTACAGTGATTATTTTTACTCAGGAACATGATCCTAAAGTAAATCTTATAAATTTTTGAATCCAGTTATGTCAAGGATGATGTGTTAATTCACGTGATAGAATAAAAGGTGAAGCCTTTCTGCAACTTCCTTTAGGGCAGTCACATTATCCACTAGAGTTCTCTAACACTTTGGAGATAAAGATCTAAAGGAACACTAGAAGAATACTAAAAATTACCAAAATAAACTTTTACTCTCCTGGTTTTAACCAAAAATCAAATTGGAGAAGACCTGAGGGTCAGTATCTGAATGCAGTTATTTAGGGAATAGACAGATGTTCATTTTTATTTGCTTAAGATGATAAGTTGTTGGATCGCGGCAGCAGTTATAAATCATTTGCAGAATGAGATACATTTCTGCTTAATGCACAAAGACTATCAACTGCTAGCAAATAAACAGATATGGTACTATTTTTAGTGATATAGTTATGCAGAACTACATTATTATTATTATATGAAATATCATGAAACATAAACTAAGCTTCTCTCACAACAGAGTTCTCATGAAGTTACACCTAGTAGAAAAGTAGTAAGAGAATTATTATATTATTTTGCAGCCTGTGTCTACACTTCCAAAATAAAGTGGAATAACAGAGAATATACATAATTTTAGTTTTAGCACTTAGCTTTGTAGGGGCTCTTAATGATCACTTGTTATGCAACCCAAGTGTCAGTCTGCCATCCCCCTTTCAGGGTCCCCTTTCTCTGATATATTTGGGCAAAGTGGGGAATCTTGTCTCCATTTCTCAGCCACACACCTGCCAGTTCCTTTTCTACTTGCATCCCCCTTCTGGGCACAGTGTTCATTTTCTACATTGTCTGTATCTCCAGGTACAACCTTGATCATTATATTCTCAAAAGCAACACCAATTTATGGATGTGTTAGAGTAGGAGACTAGGAGACAGGGCTAAGACCAGATGCAGGGGCTTGAAGATCCAGTGCAGGTGTTAAAGCAAACAACCCTTAAAAGGGGCTAATAACCACAGACAAGAACTGGCTTTGACTGGCTTGTCAGCTATCTCTGTCACCTTACATGAACTTTGGCTAATTACAATATTATTTACATTGTGGTTTTAAAATTTTTCCACCCTTGAAATTACCATGAAAGTTCTGAGAAAACCATATAAAGTATGAAAATGGGAGGGAACCCAATTCTGGGAATTACTATCCAAATTCTTAGTAAAAGCCAACCCCTTGGCCTTAAATATTCCTCCTCTTAATTAGTAAGACTACAAAACCACTTCCTCTCAGTGCAGCTGCTTTCTTTCCAGACTACCCATCCTCCTCCTTGAGAGCGTACTTTCACTTTCAATAAAAACTTTCAGTTGCTTCGCTTACGTGGTGTGTCCTGAAATTCTTTTCCCACGGAACACCAAGAACTTGGAAAAACCTCCTCTTGAAGGCCACAGATGTATAGGTGGCAAACCTTATGAGTGAATTTTGGACAATTAAAGAGGTAGTTTTCAGAGCATAATAGTTCAGAAAAATATTTAAATAAGCTACTTGAAATTATTTTTTCTTAAATTTTCTTCAACATTTCTGCCATGGAATCTTCACACTGGTTGTCTCTTAACCTCAGAATTCAGCTTTACCCCCAGATTGCAGACCTCTCCTCTTGCCCTTGACATCTTTCTCACATTTCTCAAGCATTCTGTCCCCCAAATCCCACATCTCTGTTAGCGTGTTCTGCATAAGAAGTTAACATTTTGTCTAGTCCTAGTGCATGGGGCTTCAGACCCATTAAAATATTTTCCTTAAAAGATATTTGTTTGCACAGACGCATGAAACTCCAATATACACATATAGAAAGCAAGACTGAGCAATACAAAAAGACCTACAGATAAGATGCAGAGAGATATACAGATATAGGCATTATATTAATATATATGTATGCATATGCACACATACTCAACATATAAATAACAAAATAAGACTGGAATAGCAAAGGGTGCTTTTTTTTATTTCAGAATATTATGGGGGTACAAATGTTTTTGTTACATGGATTATTTTTGTACTGCTTGAGTCAAAGTTATAAGTGTGCCCATCACCCAGATAATGTACATTGTACCTATTTAGGTATGACTTCACCCATCCTCTCTGCCCCCTCCACCTGCATGGTTTCCCTTGAATTTTAATTCCATCTGTGCACATGAGTGTTGATCAGTTAGTTCCAATTTATAGTGAGTACATGTGGTGTTCGTTTTTCCATTCTTGTAATACTTCTTTTTTGGTTGTTAGCAATCATGAAATGTTACTACTTGTGTAATATAAATTAAATGTTACCACTCATTAAATGTAAAAGAGAATGGTTATTAGTTAAACAGGGATCAAAAGATACAACTGAAGCTTACTTTACTTGAACTAAAGTAAAATAATAAAATGAACACACATACATAAATACACATACAAACACAGAGCCAGGGCAGCAATCTATGCAATTCAGGTGAATACTGCTTATGAATGGATTTCCATGATAATTTCCCTGATTATGCATTTCCATAATAAGCATGATAGGATTTTTATAACTTAAGTAGCTATTGTCTGGTCCCTACTCCTTTTGATGACTTTATATTGTCATTTTTATGCTAGGTCTGAAAACCATCATCATTCTGTGAGTAGACAAAGTATCCTGTGAGCAACAGGAGTTTGCCAAATGTGTACAGGAACAGGAATAAAGTTATTTAGTTTCTTGTCTTGGTTTTATCTCTAGGCTGTAGAATCTTAGAAAATCCAACTAATCTCTCTGTACCCATCTACTGTACTAGTCTATAAAGTGAGACAACTACATACTGTTTATGATTTTTTTCTCACCTAAAAATTCCCATTATTCTAAGGAAACTTATAATTAGTCATACCTCACATTTAGTATCACAGATTGATTATAATGCCAAAAACTTCATTCACAGAGAAAGCCCATCAGTAAGTAGTTAATGTGGATAACACCCTTCCAACACAAATGGTAGGAGGAAGGAGCTGTCAATTCCCCTTTTGTGCTATTGGAGTATCTGAATGCTCATTAACATCTACATGGATATAGACTTGGTCAATATGGCTGTTTTACCCCAGAAGGTCTACTTCTGTGCTAAATGAGAGGAATTCAGCCTGATTCAGGCATCATTTCTATTGAATTTCCTACTTACGATTTTTAAGTTGAAATGGTATGCAAACAAAAACAGAATTGAGACTTGTCCAGGGAGTACAAAATAGTTAAAAAGATATGTCAATTTACTAAGCCATTTCATTAATTATATATAAAGAATTCTGACATATCTATAAGAAATACACAAATGAGTTGTACTGAGGCTGCCTGGGTATGGTTCCTTGCTAGGGACCGGAAGAGGAAGCTCAGCTCCAGGTATCAGCTTTCTTTTTTGTCCTTTGCTCTTCAGCCAATTTCTTATATGTCACAAGTTGTCCTAGTGAATTTCCTTGTTCAATTAGCCATTATGTTGTCTTGTCTCTTTTCAAGTATGGCTCCTGCAGAACTGGGCCTTTAGTGTCTCACTTTCAACATTCAAGAGGCTTAAAAAGGTATTTCTCCAAACAAAGACAGTTCTCTTCCTTAAGCTCAAATTCAGAAACTTTTCAAAAGAAGATAGAATAATGGCCAGCAAACATATAAAAAATTGCTCAACTTTTCTAATCGTCAGGGAAATGCAAATCCAAACCACAATGAGATATCACTTAACTCCAGTGAGATTGGCTTATATCAAAAAGTCCCAAAACAATAAAGGTTGGCGGGGATGTGAAGAGATAAGAACAGTTGTACACTGCTGGTGGGACTGCAAATTAGTACAAACTCTGTAGAAAGTAATATGGAGATACCTCAAAGAACTAAAAGTAGAACTACCATTTGATCCAGCAATCCCACTACTGGGTATTTAACCAAAGGAAAAAAAGACATTCTGTAATAAAGACATTGCACTCAAATGTTTATAGCAGCACAATTCACAATTGCAAAGATGTGGAAACAACCCAAGTGCCCATCAATACATGAGTAGATTAATAAAATGTGGTATATGTATACCATGGAGTATTACTCAGCCATAAAAAACAATGGTGAATGAACATATCTGGTATTATCTTAGATGGAGCTAGAGCCCATTCTTCAAAGTGAAGTATCATAAGAATGGGTAAACAAGCACCACTGGTACTCACCATCAAATTGGTACTAACTGATCAGTACTTATGTGCACACATGTAAATAATACTCATCAGGAGTAGGGCAGGTGGGAGCAGGGTGGAAGGGTTGGGAAAACTCACACCTAATGGGTGCGGGGCTCACTGTCTGGGGGATAGTCATGATTGTAGCTCTGACTTAGGCAGTACATAGGCAATATATGTAACCAAAGTGTTTGTACCGCCATAATATTCTGAAATAAAAACAAAAAGAATTTTGGAGCCAGCCAGTTGGGTGGTTAAATTCTCAAACCCCACTCTATACAATTGTGATGAAGCTTCAGATTGCTTGAAAGAAGTCCAGTATTCTTACACTATCCTGAATATTTTAGTGCCTAAAATAATGATGGTAAATATATTTTGGTTCCACCTCTTCTTATCATTCAGTGTGAGGGTGTATTTCCCAGGTCCTTTACTTTGCTCATGACTATTAAAAAAGGGAGAATCATTTGAGGTACTGAAACATTTAAAGCCATTTAATGTTTGGGCTTGTTTTCGTTAGAGTCAAAGTCAAATATTTCAGATTCTGAACCCAAGGTTGATCATTGCCTTTGATGCTCTTATGCTTCTTGAGGTTCCAAATACTCAAGTTCATGTAGGCAATCTGAGTCAAGAATTCCAACACCATAATCTGTATTCAATATACATGTCAAATCAGGACAGTTATACCATAGTTTAAGTTTCCAATCCACCTCTACTGCCTCTGCATGAGTGATACTGATTTTTGATCCAAAGTAATATCCAAACATTGACTAAATTGGCTTTAATATTGATATTCTGCCTTTTTGTCATTGACATTTGTACTTAATAGGGACTTATTTAATCCTGAAAATATGAGTAAAATGATGGTCAGTTGAATCTGTGCATATAGCAACATACTCATAGTCTACTTCTTCTGGCTAGTTTCATTTCTTTCATTGGACACAGTCATTTGGAGGACATGAATTTAAAATTAATATACTGAGATTACTATTATCTTAACTATCTGTACAGAGTTTTTTATAAACGCTTTCTCAATTATGTATGTGCTCACACTGTGAAGAAAAAAAATTTGTTGTAAGTTTAAAGCCAAGTTTAAAACATTATTCTTTCTGTTGCTACTTGCTAATTAATTGTGCTTAATTATAATTCACTTTTAAGCATAGTCATTATGAAAGAATAGTTAATTATTCCACATTATGGCATATTTTGGCATAAAAAATGTATTCAAAGAACATCAAAATATTCTGTTAAAGTAAATATTTTCCATAGTTTGGATAATTAGCCTTTACCACTGAAAATTTTATTAAATGACTCATTTTTTATATCTATTATTATAAGTCCAAATTGAAATCCATTGAAGTAAATTTTATTACTTATTATTTATATTTTATACCATATGGTCTTCAATTTTTCTGCTAAATGTGGACATACACATTTACAAAAAATTATGATTGAAATATAGTTGAGCTATCCAAATATGCAAACAATAAAAATGAGAAAATAATGCAATAAAGCATGACTTTTTAATGAGTTCAATTAAATTGGAAAAAGAGATATTGGCGAAATGCTTTCATTAGAACAGGTCATACATAGAAAAGGTTAAAAAATACCATGAAGGCTCTCTCTTGTATTATATCTTACATCAGTGTCAGTTATCTTTTGTTACATGACAAAACACCCCAAAAATTAGTGACTTAAAACAACCACCACCATTTATTATTTCTCATATTTTTGCAATTTGGGCAAGGCTTTGTAGGAACAGTTTATCTCTGCTTTACGTGCTATTGTCTGGGGTGTCTTCACTGGGGCTTGTGTATTCGAGATGGCTTCACTCACATGTCTGGCACTTCAGAGACAGCTGAGACTCTCTCTGTACATGTCATCTTCCATCATTCAGAAGTCTTACCAAGCATCTACAGGGAAGCTGGATGCCACAAGTGCAAAAACTAAAGCAAACAGGTTTCTTAAGACCTAGACCTGGAGTTAGCACAATGTCACTTCTGCCACATTCTGTTGGTCAAAGCAAGTCCCAAGTTCAACACAGATTCGAGGAGAGGGGAAATAGATTCCACCTTGTCGATGAGAGGAACAACACACGTGTATGGGAATGTGCTAACTAATTGGCAGCCATCTGTATGGCCAGCTCCTACAATCATCATCAGGGTTAGCACTTAAAGGTAGACACATGATGACTGATCAGAATTTTTAATTTGTGACATTTAAAACATCAAATTAAAACCCAACCATTTTATATAGTTCCTGCTATTTAAGATGTTGAGATATCAAAACAAATTTTTTGAGTGACAACAAATATGTTGAGACATTGGTAAAGTTAAATGCCAACTAGAAACTACTAGTTAACATCAGTTATACAAATACTTCTGACTCAGCCAGTTGGATTGTGTTGGCAATCTATTGTAGGCACTCAGTATTTCCATAAGAAGGACATACAAATATTGGAAGCACCGAATGATGTGATAATAGCCAAAATTATATGTCAATTATCACATTTTCAAGTACCTGCCATATTTGGCAATTAACGTTTTGTTAATCATCCATTCTCCAGTTTGATGTGACTTTCTAAAGTAAGTAGCTTACCCTCTACCTCAGAAAAATTACTGTTGGCCAGTAGTGAATACATAATCAGTTCCTAATCTTTATATTTGATTTAGAACTCTTTTGTGATAATGAATTCACCTAAAACAGGATTTGTTTAGAGTAGTGTATATATGTGACAGCAAGCATTTCAAGCAACAGTTTTGTGGTTTGGATGTTGTAAATATACAAATAGTATGCTGAAAATAGATTCGCAGACATTAAGAATGTGTTTCTAATGATGTTCATTTTGACAATCACAGTGCTTTTTATAGGAGTATGTTCTCATAGCAATGTAAGGAAAGCAGAATGTTATTTTGATCAATATGGAATCATATGAGCTGTGGTTTTTGAGTAACTATCCAATTGTGGTCCTTTTTGTGTGTTTTAACTAATGAAGTGTGGTGTGGTGGAAAGTACACAGATGTGTACAGATTTGAGTTCAAATCTTAGCTCATCCAATTATTAGTAGATTATTCAGCTATTGCCACACTAATGCTGCCTAATAAACCATCCCAAACTCAATAACAACAAACATTTAATTTTTTAGTTCATGGATCTACAGGTCAAGACGGTTTGGCTCTATAGGCTATGAATGTCTAGGCGGCTCTGCTTCAAGTAGTGGTCAGGGTGGCTTGAATCCTCAAAGCAGGTCAGATTTAAGTCCATGCTCCAAGGATAAGTGTCCACCAAAGATATACTTTTGTCATGGTAAATAGTAGAAAGACAAAAGCAAGCTGAACTATACAACATATTTAAAGTCTCTGCTCACATAATATGCACTCAGTTTCTGTTGCCAAAGTCACATGGCCAAATCCGAATGAGGCATAGAATGTACTGTACCCCAAGAGGGGAGCAGGGAGTTGAGTGAATATTTGCTGAATAGTACTCCAATCTGTCACTGTAACTGTCCACATCTGGGTACGTTCCATATTTGTCTTTGAGTTTCAGTGTTAACATCATCTGTAAAATGGGGATAATAATATAACATGTTCAGAAGTATGAGGGGATTAGCATGTTTCTGACACAAAATTGATTGGATAAAATGATCTGGTGATGTTAATAAGTTCAAGAATGATCTGTAGGATGGAGAAATTTAGCTGAAATAGAAAGAAGTGAAATTTTGGCTATTTTGAAATTTCTATAACCAACTAATAAACTTCATTTACTTCTGATAGAATGAAAGTTGACCTCAGGATATTAGTAATAGTTTACATAAAAATATTAAGTTTCATTTGATATGGCTACAAATCCATATTCCCTAGATGTATGGCATTGACTCAGTAATATATCAGTAGATAAATTAAACAACATATCTGCATTAAATGCTCTGTGAAATTGTGAAGTTGCCATTGCAGTAGAAAACTGAAACAAATATAACATAAGGGAATTCCCTTCTAGCAGCTTCCAATCTTGATAGGGAGTATAGGAACAAGAGAGTTTAAAACACAAATTAATGATGCAGATAATTAGACTGTAGAATTTGGGAGGGCAAAAAACTCACTCTGTTAGTAATAATCATGACAAAACTTATAAGGCAAGAAAGAATATTGATGTAACTTAATTGAAGAATTGGACTTGGGTAGAGAAAATAATTGGAAATTACTAGGCAGGAGAATTTGCTGCCACTATTATTCTTACTACCAGGTTTGTCTATGGAGCATCTCCCATTTCCCAAGCTCCATGATAGAAATTTACCTTAATTAGTTCATCATATAGCAAAGTTAGTGGCTATCCCCAATGAAGAAGAGACTCAAAATTTAATCATTAAAAAAATACGTTGTAAAAGGCAAGACTAGTGTTAAAACTACAGGACTGTTAAAATTTATACCCTACGTATTGACTATACAAGACTCTCTCACATTATGTGACTTACTTGGCTAAAGAAGAGAGTATATGTAGCACAGCAGTAAGAAATAATAATTAAAAGACAGGCTTAGTTCATATTATAAAGAATATTGGATCACACTAAGGAATTTGAATGCCTTCTATCAATAAGGAAGCCATTGACGATTTTGAGCAGGAAGTTGATGAGAACAAAAGAGTGTTAAAAACACACCAATATGACACAGACACATTAGGCCACATTAGAGATGTGGAGATTAGTTAAAAGGTTATGCAATAGTCCAGGACTGTCAGTGAAGGGTGTGCAATAGGACATGAGAGAAGGGAAAGAGGTATGATTAGAGAAACATTAGTCAGGCAGGCTCTCAAGAAAGGAGTTTCTATTATTTTTAATTCCTCATATAGTCATATTTTTAGTTAGCATACAAGGAGAAAATCTTTCTTGCAATGATTACATAATGTACAACCAATAATTTCTTCCATGTGTCTGTGTGCAAATATGCATGTAGAACAGGACTAATAAATTTGTTACTTTTCCCTTGTTAAGACATTCCATTGGCTCACATACATTATAGTTGAAAGACAGAAGCAGATGTTAATGGAAGTGATGTTTAATGATCTGTGACCCTATATACAAAGAATACAGGCATCACAGTCATCTGCTAACCACATCCATGAAGCCTGCCAGCAATAGAATTCATGACCTACAGATCTGAAGCACCAGCTTCTTCCCAGTGAGTTGAAAGGACTCAGCTGGAAGAAGAATAAAAAGAGGGAGTAAACATTTGAACAAGTGTGACATCCCCTTGTATTGGGGGTAAGTGATATACACACAGCCTTCCCTTTGCCTCCCGTTTCCCCTGCAATTAGAGTGAAGTTTGTTCTCAAGGTACAGAGCAGGTGGAGTTCACAGAATGGTATTACCACATTTGGGTGCCAATCTTTAATGATGCAGCACTGCCTATGTACACAGATATCAAGGTTATCAGCAAATATGTGAAAAATATCACAACAAAGTTCTATGAAAAGCATCAATAATGATTCAATGACCAAAGAATACACTCAGTTTTTAATCAAATAGAACCTATAGATAGCTAAACACATGTGACACTGTGTATGAGAGAAATTAGCGTTCACAGAAGAGTAGTATACATACGATTTGTAGGATATATCTCCAAAAGTAGGTTTTGTTAATTATCATTACTAAAATGAAACTTTCACTTTGACACTGAGAGTCACCAAGAGAGAAGCAGTTCCAAATTCTTAGGCATCCTGCCATGTTATGATTAATTTTACAGTCCATGCATGGATATTTAGTTAGAGAAGAGAACTGTAGATATCTTGTACAATCCATCAAAATAGTAGGAATAAACTGTCACTCCCAACCTGAGCCGTGAACATGTTTATTTATGAGCCACTCTGCTGAAATTGAAAAAAAAGAAAATCAAGACAGCAATGCAAACAGAGGCATCTGAAATGTTCTCTGTTAAGCAACAGCTAACGGAAAACACACAACGAAGAAAGCCTGGCTTATTTCCAGTTTTCAAAAAGGTTGAGAACATTCATTTAAGTAGTTTAGGTTTCTTATTTGACCCATCTTAAGACTCTTAAAATCTAATGTAATTGTCCTTAGAATTTGGCTAGTTATGTTTAAAAGTAGAGTGAAATCTCATTTCCAAATCTTTATCTTTAGACTTTGTTAAGAAAAACAGAAAATAAATACACCAACTTGTTAAGTGCTCATGTTTGTGAAATAGTATTGTGGATGATTTTGGATCTTTCTAGTTATGTGTAGTTCTTTTTAATTTTTCTACATTATAAATTACATTTATAGTGCTAAATAAAGCCATGTTCTTCTCTCTCTTTTACTGTAGCTTTATCTTCATTACTTGGGACAATAACTAGTGCAAGGTAAGGGCTCAGTAAATACCTGTTAAATGAATGAATGAATGAATGAATGAATAAATGAAAATATCAGGCTAATAGCTCATAAGGAAATTCCTATTAAATTTCCACTAATATAATTATGGGTATTAAAAAGTATATCAATTTATACAAACTTTGAAAACTTACGTAAAAATATCCACTTATTACAAGCACCTAGAAGAAATTTCTAGAAACTATAAGGCTAATCAGACTAGAAACCACAGAAAAGTTAAATAGTGGCTTCGACGTGTTATGTAAAAAGAACCATCTAAACTTAAAAATACTTGATCATGTTAAATAACATTGATTCAAAGGGAAGACAAAATTTTGGTTACTACAATATTACATATCAAAACTTACAGGATTCTGTCAAATAGATTCTTTGATGGGAAAGACATTTTAGTTAAATATTTGCTCTAAGATGTTAAAAAAAGTACAAGAAGATAATACTTATAGAAATAAGTTAAGGAATTAAGAAGCAAAAATTAACAAGAGTAATTACAAAGAATTGGTAATCACAAAGGGTCTATATGAATCATGAGAAAATACTCCATACATAATGGAAATAAATTTGAAAATCTGAGAAAAGTAATGAAAACATATATTTGTTTTAAACAAGTATTTAAATGATTTTCCAATGAGGTAGAAAAACTGAGAGTTAACCAATAACCAATAACTATGAAATAGAAAAGATGTCAAAGAAACACCAAACAAAATGCAGGCAGGTCCTTATGATTTTTCTGGTAAATGCTGTCACATCTTCAGAAAGTAAAAAATCTTTATTCTACTGAAACATATCCCAGTGAATAGAAAATTTGAAAATTTCCCCCAATAACTTTATACTGTTAGAATTACCAAACCTAAAAAATTACATACAAAATTAAAAACCACTTTACTTAAACTTTTGTTTTATGCCTTCTACCTGGAACATTCTTTCTTAAGATGTGCGTAAGGTTAAATCCTTCTCATCACTCAAGTTTCAACTCATATGGCAAATCCTCAGAGTTGTGCATTAAACGCTGTAAGACTGTGGTGCCTCAGGCACTCTCTAACCAATTCAATCAATTTTATTTTACTTGTTGTATCACAATGTGAACTGATTTCACTTTTTTTAAACATGCTTATTGTGCATCTCTGACCAATCGAGGGTTAGCTCCTTGAGGGACAGCTGAAATCTCAATGTTTTGAATGCTGCTCACCACATAGTAGGCACTGGATAGAGATTTGTAATTGTTGTTATTTCTCACTTATGAATAGATATGTAAAAATTTTAGATGGATATAACTTAAAAGTTAATAAATTATTTAATTGTAAGTATAATAATAATATGTACTTTATATGACCATAAATTAGATACAGCAATGCATTATAGAGATAATTGATCATAAACTGATTATAACTTATTCTATAATGCAGGATGGTTGGTTCAGCATTAGAAAATCTGTCAATATAATTGCTTACATACAAATGTTAAAAGAAAATATGTGATTATTGAAGTAGATATGTTAAAAGCATTTTATAAAATTAAGCAAATATTCCTACTTCAAACATTTAATAAAGTGGCTGATTATGATGCAGATAACTATGTAAGTAAAAGTGAGGTTTGATATGGCATTTTGTTACACTCTTGTGGAACATGCCAATAAATTATGGGTGTTGATATGATCTGGGAACTTCTGATATTGACTTGGGAAGCCAGCAGGAAAGCTTGAATTTTAATGTGGCTCAGTTATCTCTCTCTTCTGAGATTCCAGGTATAGATATGCATTTTGTGAACCAATGGGAAAGTGGAATCAATGGGAAAGGTTATTATCAGTTGGATTAATACTCTATAAATGCCACACAAGCTTTGGGGAAGATGAGCTGAAATGTTTGGTCTGGCCTAAAGGAATATTAAGGTCCCAAACTCTGTGAAAAAGGACAAGATCCAGGAGACCCAAAGGAGGCCAAAAATGTACACATGCAAATATAAGAAAAATAACAAGAAAGCAAACTAGCCAGGCCTAGTGGGACAGGGGATTTAAGCCTTAAATCTCCAAATTAAAAAATTAGTAAAAGATATTCCAATCTCCTGAAAAGTGTTTCCTAGGTTTTCTTCTAGAATTTTTATAGTTTCAGGTCTTACATTTAAGTCTTTAATCCATCTTGAGTTAATTTTTGTATATGATGAGAGAGAGGGATCCAGTTTCATTCTTCTGCATCTGACTATCCAATTTTCCTAGCTACATTTATTGAATAGGGATTCCTTTTCCTAGTATATGTTTTTGCCTACTTTGTTGAAGATCAGTGGTTCTAGGTATATAGTTTATTTCTTGGTTCTCTATTCTGTTCCATTCATCTATGTGTCTACTTTTATGTCAGTACCACGTTCTTTTGGTTGCTATAGCCTTGTAGTATAATTTGAAGTAGGGTAATGTGATGCCTCCAGATTTTGTCTTTTTGCTTAGGATTGCTTTGACTATTTGGGCTCTTTTTTGATTCCATATGAAATTTAGGATTGTTTTGTATAATTCTGTAAAGAATGACATTGGCAAAGAATTTATGACTAAGACCCCAAAAACAAATACAACAAAAACAAAAAATAAATAAAGGGGATTTAAACTAAAAACCTCTGCACAGCAAAAGAAATAACCAACAGAGTAAATAAACAACCTACAGAATGGGAGAAAATTTTCACAAACTTTACATCCAACAAAGAAATAATATGTAGAATGTACAAGGAACTCAAACAAGTCAGCAAGAAAAAACAAATAACCTCATTAAAAAGATGGCAAAAAATATGAACAGATAGTTTTCAAAAGAAGATATACATATGACCAACAAAGATGAATAATGCTCAACATCACTAACCATCAGGGAAATGCAAATTAAAACCACAATGAGATACCACCTTAACTCTGTCAGAATGGCTACTATGAACAAGTCAAAAAATAATAGATGTCGGTGCAGATGCAGTGAAAAGGGAACACTTACACACTGTTGGTGGGAATGTCAATTAGTGCAACCTCTATGGAAAGCAGTGTGGAGATTCCTCACAGAACTAAAAGTATATGTACCACTCAATCCATCAATCCCACTACTGAGTATCTACCCAAAGGAAAAGAAATCATTATTTTAAAAAGACACCTGCACTCATATGTTTATCACAGCACAATTCACAATTGCTAAGATATGAAATCAGCCTAAATTCCCATCAACTGATGAGTCAATAAAGAAAATACACACACACACACACATACACACACGCACCATGGGATACTACTCAGCCACAAAAAAGAATGAAATGATATCTTTTGTAGCAACTTGAATGGAACTAGAGGCCATTATCCTAAGTGAAGTATTTCAGGAATGGAAAAAGAAATACTGCATGTTCTCACTTATAAGTGTGAGCTAATCAGTGGGTATGCAAGGTCATACAGAGTGATATAATAGACACTGGAGACTTAGAAGGGGTGGGGGGTAAGTGATGAAAAATTGCCTATTGGGTATAAAGTACACTATTTGGGTGATGGGTACACTAAAAACCCTGACTTTACTACTATACTATTTATCCATGCAATTAAAAAAAATTGTACCCCCTAAACCTATTGAAATAAATTTTAAAGAATAGTAATGGAACACAACATGCCAATTGGCAATAATATAATATTTTAAAAACCTAATATTACTTAAAAACTTCATACTAGAACAAAAATAGAAATATAGGTTACTGGGACAGAATTGAGTCCAGAAACAGACCAAATTTTAAAATAATAAATGATAAATATATTTCAAGTCAGCAGGGGAAATATGGCTTTAGGACAAAGGACTAGCCATTGGTGAAAAATACTTAAATCCCTACTTTACTCCTTATAACTGAATGAATTCCACATTCATTTCTAAATAAAATACAAAAATGGCATTATTAAAAGTTCTAGAAGAAAATGAAAATGGAAATAAAACAAGTCTTATCGGTCTCAAAACCACTTCTAATTCTAATGTAAAGTCAAAAAGAAAAAACCACAAAATCAATTTTAAATAATAAATAATACTTGTGGTAAAAACACAACAGTATCTTTAACAAACGACAAACTAAAGTAAGTGTGCAACAATTGGCAGCAAACTATGAGCTGCTTCCACAAATCATGAAGAAAAGAATTACTGTCTAATAGAAAATAGAAAAATAATAGGAACACATAATTTTAAAAGTAAATGCATATGACCCATAATCACTATTAGTTATCAAATAGGTGCAAATTATGATAAAGATAACAATTTTGCCTATCAGAAGCAAATGTTTTTCTTATTCCAATAATAATAATGATATAATGATCATGATAATAATGGAAGAGGAAATCAAGCCTTTTAATAAACTAAGAGCAGTGTTTGGGGCATAAATTCATAACTAGACATTTGAAAATATATTATAATACAATGATGAAACGAGTGTTGACACTCCTCTTAGGGGTTTTGCATCAGTTAAGTAATGTGACAAGTGCAAAGACACATGTGTAAGGCAATCCATGTTAGTGCTGTTTTTCAGTAGACAAAATGAGATAGAGTTGAACTGTCCATCAGTATTGAACCATGTACAGAAATGTCGGTTTATCTTCACAGGAGATTCTATGCAGTCATGACACACGGAGAGATTTATGTGTGCATTTCCATTATGCCTCTATACATACAAAAAAATGGAAACTGTACACAAAATATTAACATTTTCTCAATATTGAAGTAATGTTTTGACTTTTATTTTCTATTTTTAATGTATTGAATGGTAAATAATGATAAGCACATAAATATCTTTAATTAGAACAAATAAAATGAGTAGTAATAAAATGGATAATGAAAGAAGACTTGCCCTCAAGATATTAAATAATAGTACAAAGTTTTAATAATTTATATAACATGGTACTGGCCTAAGAATCAACAAACAGGTCAAGAAGAATTGATATTCTTGATGTTTACATATAGGCAGTTATATTTAGAACATGTCAAAGGATATATCACAGATAAACTGGGGGAAGGGATAGACTATTCACCAGATGGTATAGAGAAATGTATATACCTTAGAGGAAAAAACACCTTTGATCCTAATCTTTGTACCACATTTTGGAATAATAAATTAAGTCTAAAAATTAAATAACAGGAAATTGAAGTGACATTTTATCTGTTTGGGGGAATGAAGAAGTATTTACTAAATATGACAGCAGAGGAAGACATTATAAAAGAAAACAACAGTTTATCTAAGTACATCAAAATTTAAAGCATTGTGTGCTGAGAAAACACACTTTTAGAAATAGAATTCTGTATTCAAACATTGGAATGTGAAGGCAGAACAAAGGCTTTTCATTCATCAAAAGGCTTTTACTTCTTGGTACCTTTCTTAGAAAGATATTGAGGATATATTCCAACAAACAAAGGAAAGCAACAGACATGAAGCAATTATGGGATCCAAGATTAACTTGATCTCATCCTTTAGATCTACCAGTGCAGGCTAAAAGATCAGACTCTGACGGAGAGATGCTTTACAAAATAGTTATTATGATGGAGACATTAGGAGAAACAAGGTACAAAAAATGGCACAAAATACCAGGGAAACAAGCAATTGGAAACTTCAGGAAAAAATACACAACTGTAATTGAAAGCCACAGATTAATTGTAAGGAAGCCAGTCCAAGACAAAACAGGAAAGCTGTGAGGTTCAAGGAAAAAAATAGAATAAAATAAGTATAGTAAAAATAAAAGAGAATGGCATAGCTACAAACATGAATATTATTATAGCTATGGAGAAGAAAGCATGTTGTAATTTTTTTTTCTCAGCAAAACTAAAGAGAAGCAATTAGTGACTCCAGGAGGAAGTACAATTCAAGAAAGAAAAAAGTATAATTTGAGCACCAATTAAGGTTTTAACAAAAGAAGAATTCTTTCGGAAAGCAAAGAGAAGGAGATATATTTGTAGAAAACTATATGGTTTTGTAGTGAATTGTATCTATCTAATCATAATCACATAAATAATGTTTCTTATTCAAAGAATGATTTCAGTTTTAAGAACCAACCTCTAGATAAAGCAATAAACATTTTAAGATGTACAAAATACAGAAGTAAGGGAGGAGAGAAAGAGAATGAGACAGCAGAGTCCTTGGTAAATTCATTTACAAGTTATAGAACAAGGGAATCAGTAACTCTTTATTACCCATAGGTTTAAGGAGATGATTTAAAGGTCAAATAATAAGCAATAGAAAATAAAGACCACTCTACAAAACTCACTGGAGTTGGAGAAAGGGGTGGAAGGGAATATAAATTATCAAATTCTTCATTTATCAAGGATTCAATTAATCAGATTTATTATCAATAAACTACTTAGACATCTTGATGTGAACACCTGAAGAAATAAAAGCAAAAATGGCAAAATGGCAGAAAAGTGATGCTGAAGTTTGGGAGGAATGGGCATAACATAATTACTGCTTAGGTTAAAAATATAAACTTCCATGTTATAATAACTCTGTAATAAAGTTAAAAAGCAAGCAGCATACTGGGAAATTATTTGCAACATATAGAATATTTTATGGTAAAATAAAATATTCTAAATACATAAGAAAAATATTAATTTTAAAAACATCATTTAAAAAGAAAAGGCATCTGAACTCATAAGCAACAAAAGAAGAAATATAGTGCCCTTTAACATTATATAATAATCAGTTTACATATTATTTATAATAGATAAACTAAAATGGAAATAGTTTCTGAAGTTACTTTTATTTCACAGAGACAAATATAAATTACCTAATAACTTTGAACTTAGCTTAAATTATATAACTTGAATTAATCTGCAAAGTATTTTCAAGGACTTTTTGACAATTACTGGTAAATGACTTGATATAACTAATTCATCATTTATATACTAAACTCCTTATTCATAAATATAATGAAATGAACACATGATCACAAATTAGTAGAGATTTAATAAATGAAGATTTGTTGCTTCCATGGAAAGTTTTATTTACCAATTTAGGCTTAATTACAGTTATAGAATTCCTCCAGAGACAATTTATATATAAATTTTAAAAATTAATGCATTTAAGTTATTTTATTTTCATGAAAATTTGGCATTATGATCCTGGTAATTTTGTTGTGGTACCTATTCTGAGGAATTCATTAAGCAAAGAAAAGATAATAGGTTTTTTTAAATTCAATTTCAGTGTATCTTAATTAAATCAAATCAGTAGAATATATCAGAATATATCAGTTTTACACACACAAACACACAAACAAGAATTTTGCTGTAGTATCACTTATTGTCGCAAAGATATTTTCACAGGCATATCTGTTATAAACGTCAACCAAATAGCCTTAGATTATCATTTAAATGATAGTCTCACACTACATACTCTGAAGAATGTATTATATTGTTTCCCATGTACAACAATTTCTTCTTCACTAAAAAGACAAAAGTAAATTATTTAATAAACAGGAGGTATGAGTGCCTGAATTTTTTGGAAAATGATGATCCTCTGTTCTCTTCTAGTGGAAAGAGAGAAGATAGGATGGAATGTCTGCAAATGAAGAATTAAAATGATTAGGGACAATTTCAGGAGGAAATTATAAGAAGTGCTAGAATTTGAACTGTACTCTGTAGGCCAAGGGGAGACATTATGGATTTTTTTGGTGAAAATATGACAAGATTAAGTCTATGCTTTAGACAGAATATCCCAAGAGATGCTCTATGAATGAAGCTTTCTTTAGTTAAACAATCTAGGAAATGCATTCTAAGTTAATAGACGTTCTTTCAGATAATCACAATGAATTTTATCACAGCAAAGGCTCTGAAAACTCCTGCAGTAAAATGTAAAACCTCTTTAACTTTGTGTAAATAAGTTCTTGCCAAATATATTTCATCAGAAATTAGTTTTGAAAATAATATTTAATCTTCTAAGTTATGTTTGGAAACAACTGCTTAAAATGATATCAGTGTATTCTACAATGTATAGTTTGATATAAACAGCAACAGACGTTTTTAAATTATGCATCATTCTTATGGTTTACCAGAGAGATTTATTTTCAGAAATTTCCCACACTAGTTCTCATTTCTTGACTCTAAGTTTGCCTTTTCATGTAAAAAATTAATAATCCTAGTTTAAATATAAGAAAAAGTAAATTCCAATTAGTTAAGATATATCTAAACGATGTAAGAATTATTTTAAAATAGTGAATAGTTTTTTCTCTTTATGTTATTTGCTGTAGACTAGTAATTCCCTTAAAAGTTAATTATTAACTTTCAAAATCAAAAAACTCAAACAGAATTTTTATTTTAATGTTACTATGCATGTAAGTCCATGGAAATTATTTTCAACTCATAAATCAAACCCTATAATCACTACTTCCCTCCTTAAAAGACAACAAAAATAATTCACAATGACTAAAAGACACCTATTACATCCAAACTAAAACTAAAATTTTGGATTTCTGAAGGATTTAATTCATACTTTTTACACAGAATTGATTTTGTGAGAATAAAAGCTATTTTACTAAATCACCTACTCTGAGTAAAGCACTGTTCACACAGGCAGAATTGGAAGGGAAAGATTAACATCTTTGGATGTCAGAGTTTGAAATGCATCTTAGACTATTGACAATTCTGCCCAACAAAAGCTTTTTGACCACCTAATGAATTAGGAGAACTAATACGGCCATGAAAAGTTAGAAGCTCTCCCCTTTTAGAAAAGTCATATTCACAATGACCTGTCATCTCCTATTCTAAAACTCCTGCTCAGTGGAAGTTCTCTTGGGTCTTTATTTTCAGTATTAGAAGAGACCAAACTCATTATGCTATTTAACACCTTGAACTAGACAGCAACTTGGCACAGAAATGAGCAGCCGGTGTCATATTTGCCATTAAATACAGGCACCTTTTAAACTATTCAGAGCGCAATTTTATTAAGCAAAAGGCATATTATTGGCTTAGGGCCATTTACTATAAATATTTTCTGGTCAAGATCAATTGCTGTAGAACGTTTTGAAAAATGCTCAAAGGAACATAAAACAAGGTCTCAATGACAGAAGATATAAAAGGTTATATAAACGTCAGGAATTAAAGTTAAATTATTACTAAAACTATACTTTGTGTATGACCTGGGTATTGTTGAAATAAGGTACACACAATTAAATCCTAGATGTACCAAGATGGTTGGATTTATGTAATATATAAGATATGCAAATTTCTCTTTTCTCTAGTGCACTCAAAGTAGAATCCATGAAAAGCAAATCAATTTTTGGCTCAAGAGACAATGTGCCTTTCCCTTCAAATTTGGGAACATTAAGCAA
Organism: Daubentonia madagascariensis; assembly: GCA_023783475.1. Taxonomy (NCBI): domain Eukaryota; kingdom Metazoa; phylum Chordata; class Mammalia; order Primates; family Daubentoniidae; genus Daubentonia; species Daubentonia madagascariensis. The sequence goes on along the minus strand of JAKFHU010002080.1, from coordinate 39,723,317 downwards.
TCAATATCATTTTGGATGTCCTTTTTTGTCTTCATTACTCTAAACTAAGTGTCCTGAAAGTTAAGCAATAGTAAAGGAGAAAAATTGAACACACTATAATGAAATTTTACTGAAGCTAAAAGCTTATTTCAGTGGATACCAAGTGGTTAATATTAAATTTTTGGAAGACAGTGACTTATTTATTCTTCCTTTGTTCCCAAAAGGATAAAAAGCTGCAATAGGCATTCACGAGAATGGGGCGGGAGGAAGTAACTGTTTCAGTATGAATAACAATTTAATTTAGTTCTTATTTTAAAGGAACCTAAAAGCAAATCTCTTGTGTACCAAAGATATGTTGATAAATATTTTTTGTGCTAGATATTGTCTCTTCTTTGCCAATGTGCAGTTTTAGTACTGGTATAAAAAAGACAGAAAAGTATATTTGGGGGTCACAAAATATGCTCTGCACCAAGTCAGATATGAGAAATTCTTTCTATTTATAAATATGTTTTCAATGTAACATAATGATCTTAACATATATTTGCTTTATTTGCCCCTAAGTCCAAATAAATTGCTTAATAATGTTTGCTGAATGAAGAAAATGATTTGGTGATTTGATGCCTCTGAGACCAGACATCTCTTCCATATAAGCATAGTTTTGGTTTTGTTTTTCTTGATACAGGAAATGAATAATATAGAGGGAATCAATAAATAATAGGGAATAAGGAATCTGTAGTATAGACAATTTCTCTTTACATATTCCTTCACGGAGAAGGTTGGCTATATATGTGTAGTAATTTCCTAAATAGAATACCAACTCCTTAAGAACACAGTGATATTCTTTCTACTTAAGTAGTTTATTTCTGATAGAAATCAGCAAATTTTGTGTACCTAATAATAACTTAGTAATCTGCTAATGAAATCAAAGGTAAAATAAAGTCTAATAATGACTAATAATTACATATGGATCCCCAAACTTCAACTTAATTGAATGAACATAACACATAATAGGGAGTATGAAGATCAGTGTTTAAGGTGGTTCTTCCCACTTACCAGGTGAAGTCAACTTAGAGACTTTGAGGAAGTTACCTAACCTCTGTATACTTCAGTTTTGTCAAAAGGAAAGTAAAAATAAAGCAATATCTACTACAAGTTTGTTGTGAGTCTGCCATCAGATGTATGTGAAATCTTTTTGTAAACTGAAAGCACAATACAAATAAAAATTATGCATTATTATTTACAAAAAAATGATAAACAGCAAATCAACCCAAGACCTATATACTGTTCAACAAAAATTAGAGTAATGATTATTATCTCTATTTTAGAAAGGAAAAGGAGTTTTACATTAAGAACCCTTGATCAAAAGAGCATAGGATTAGAAATCTTTAATTAAACCAAGAGATATATATATGTGTATATTGCATATTCCTGAAAAAAAAATTTGAAGGAACTTACACATCTAAACCTAACTTTTTAAAAAGCAATTAAAAATTAAAATGGAAGAAAAATCAATCCTAAGAAATAGAGCAATAGACATATTTCCTGAACCTGTTATAACTTATTCAATATAGTTGGCATTCAAATTCCATCTGAGCTGTAGCAAAATTATTGATATAGACGGATTGAGTGAGACCAATTTCCCCCAGCTGGTGGGAACTTCCTCATGAAGGGTATGCAGCTATAAGCCCTCGTGTGTGATGTTGCAGGGTCTCGCACACTCCCCAGTGGGTCTTATCCGTTTACCTGCCTACGCTTTTCTCTTTCCAGCCACAATTATTGTTCCCTTATGATTAGAAAATCATCTCACCCTGAACTTTATTCTGATCTAGGGTATTTAACTCTATATACTCTATATCCCTCAAATTTATTCCATTCCATCTGAAAATATCTACATATTTTCACTCATTCTCTCCTCCTTTCTCCCTGACTTAGAGAAAAAACCCTCCTCTTTTCCAAGCAATAAGTGGTTACCTCTCCACTTATTCCTTCCTCTCTGCTCAGTAAAATATTGATTTTTCTTATCCTAAAATCTACACTTCTTGATTCCCGCCTCTTTCTAAAGATAGAATATAACCTATAAGGTAAACTGAATTGATCTTGAATACCAGTTACTTATTAGTGATCCAGATCCTCCAGTCACCCCAAGTATTAAGCTTGAGTCTTTTTTTTTTAATTTCTATCCCTTTCCAACTGTATTTGCAACCAGCACATTGGGTTGTGGTGCAGTCTTTCACTGCAATAATTTTGTTATAACCTTTTCCTGTTGTTTCCTTCCATAATCACAAAAATTTATGTTTTAATTCCTTCTTTTCTGGATTATTGACATGCCCTACTAATTGGTCTTCCCACCTTCACCTCCCTGTGTCTGATCTATATTTTACACTATTACAAAAATAGTTTCCCTAAATAACACTTCTTATCTAATGTTTGTTGTTAAAATCTTGATGATTTCCATTAACTGAGAGATAAATTATCTCCTGAGCAAGGCATTTGAAGGATTCTGCAACATACCCCACATGAGCTTTCCAACATTCTTCCTACAAGTGGGCTTCACATACCCTCACTTTACATTTGCAATTGAAACTTAAAAAAAACTTCTCTGTGCTTTCATGTCTCTGTGCCTGTGATCATAGTTTTTTGATACCAAGATTGCCCTTTTATATCTCTCAGACCCCAGACTGTCTTGGATGCATCCTTATTGACTCCCTTCAAAGTCTTCCTTTTCCAGGAAGTCTTCAAGGTTCCCAAGCCAGAACTTTTCCCCAACCTTTAATTTTCCAGAAGACTTTGTGAGTTTGTTTGTTTCTTTTTTGGTATTTACCTTCTACCTTATACTTAACTTCTTTATCCACCTATCTTTTCTTGGCTGGTAGACTCATGCTCATCAATGACAATGATCATGTCAATTTTGTCTCTGCCCCTCTCCCCATCAAATCCTTTTGTTTTGATACACTTGGGGTTCAATTAAAAGTAAATGAATGTTGACTTTGCACGTATCTACAAAATAAAGAATGAAGGACCAATTCTTCCTTTCCTCTCATGTCAAAACAGAAGTTCACATTTGCAGGATGTTGGTGCAAAAGATCACACACAAAGAGCCCATGAGATCTCATCAACTTAAGAAGTGAAGCCTTTTGCCAAAGTGATGTTTACATGGGATGTGAAAAGAGAATACTGGATGACAGGAAGGATGACAAGTCAAGTGAGCCAAATCTGAAGTGGTAATTTTTACAACCTGAATAATCTGCTCTCCATATGTTTCCTGTGAATCTTAGGAAAGGTATTATAACTATGATCTTTACATTAGAGTCGAGCATATAAAGATTCACCTCTTAGCAGGAATAAATTTAGAAATAGGGAAAAAAGAAGAAAGCTTTTTGGCAACGTTTCTTGAAAGTGTGTGCAAATCTGAAAAGCCAAATGGAAAGAGGAGTCTGTTAACCTTTATCACACACCACATGCAAAGTAATCACACATCATAATGCTTTCATATCATATGTTCATTTCACATTCTTCAGAGATGGCACCACATAGTTAAGCCTCCAGCAGCTGGAGAAATTCTAATGCAGAAATGGTCTACCCATTTAGTTCAGTGATTCCTTTAGAGTTCTTAGCTTTAATAATTTGAGACAAACAGAAAGTTTTATGCTCATAAATTGAGTCCAGACTGTGACCTAATTTAATTTTTCTTATACATATATGTTTTTAACGTGTCAGCTACTTTAAGCAAAAGGAATCCTATACAATCTAAATTGGGGAAAGTAAGGTAAGATAATATTCTTATGGAAGTGTTAATGCAAGTTTTCATATTCCTAGTATGTTGTTTTGTCTTTCTTGTTTTTCCTTATATTCATCTCCCTTTGGTCTTCATTGTTCCTCATTTGCCATTTTATTTCCCAAGAGTCTAATTGGTAAATAAGCAGGGGGATAGATCTGCCATTTGGGGAAGAGATATTTAAGGTGATTTGGTCACATCTGAATCTCAAAAGATGATTTTATTTTACCATCATTCTCAAATATTTACCCTTTTGGTAATTTTCTCGAGACAGTATCCTCTTCATTAGAAAATAAGAATACTTTTTTTGAAACATGTACAGTATTCTGGTTTTTGGTTCCCAGATATTGTCATGAAAACAGTACATCAAAGGTGTCAATATTTGAACTTCTGTTTTAATAAGAACCTGTTCTTCTTAGGAATTGAGAAGGGGTCGTAAAGAAGTTTTTACTTCCTTATTTATCTTATTGGCTAACAGAAAACCAAATAAAATAATAAGTAAGTTGCTATTATATATCTGCATGCCTTTTTCTAGTTGTGTTGGCATGGTGGTATGATAGGAAGAATGTGTTTTTGGCATGATGGTCTAGGTTTGATTGATTTCCAGTTTCTCCTCTCCACTTGCTGTGTGATATTAAAGTTACTTAGAAAACTTATTTTGTATATACTTAATAGTCTGTGAAATAGGGATAATAAAACCTACTTTCAAGTTTTCCTAAGGATTTAATAATATGACACGAGGAAAATTATCTAACACCTCCACTAAAGTTTGTTTTTCTTCTTCATTTCTTTCACCTTTATTATAGAGTTCATTCAAGCACCATAGTGCCTGTAAGATGAATTATCTGTGAGCACAAAATTTTAAATTGTATCTCACATCTGATTTCTGTAGCCATCTCTGTGCTATGTCCATATCTAAAGCACCAAGTTGCCTTTCACCACTTCAAAAATAAATGCTTATTTTAAAATAATAGTGCCAGGAAATAAATGACTTAAACCTACAATGCTTCAGTTAATTCTCATAAGTTATTCAAAATAGATATTATTTATCTTTAATCTATAAATGAGGAAACAGGTTAAAACAGCTAAGTGACTTTCATAATACCTCAAAGGCTAAGCAAGATTAAGTGGCTTCTATAATACCATAACATGAGTAAGTAACAGTTATGGGAATTGAACTCAGGTCTTCCAATTTCAAGCTAGGTGACCTTTCTACTGTTTCACTCTGGCAGACCTTTATTTCATGTAGTTTTCTCTCTCCTTCTCTTTAATGTACTTCTGTAAGTTTTATGTTAAGCCCAATGTTTTGCCCTACTTGGCTTCCTCTTTCTGCTTTCCTCTAGGAACATGAAAAATACTCTGCTTATTTCTGTAAATAAGAATCTTTAATCAAAGTTATGTTGAGGTATTTGACAGATATTCAACCAGGGAAAAATATTTAAAGCCATGGCATTTGAGTGAAACCAAAAGAAAAAGAAATGCTTATCAATTATATGAAATAACCTTTTGAATAAATGACAGGATATTATATTTTTATAATATAGATATTTCTTTAGGATGTTACATGCTCATTAACTACAAAGAAAATACATTAAATGAACTGTGGCTGAGGGAATATAAATATTTACACAATTCAGATTTAACAGTAGAAATCCGTGTGCCTAGAAATAAGGTTGTGGTAAATATTATTAGGTAAGTAAGCAGGTATAGGCCTCAGGGAAGAAAGAAAGAATGTACTGTATGAAAATGGAATGTCTAGATAATGTTTGGATCACTTCTATATGGCTTCTCAGTAGGTATTTGTTAGGAGGTATAACCTACTCCTATGGTTATTGGGGACTAAAAACAGAAGAGAGAAAGAAAAAGGAGGAAGATAAGAAATTGAGCTACTGCAGCATACTCATAATGAACAGAATGAACAGAAATGGATTGTAATTACATTGGTATCTGTAATTCATTGATTTCTGTCAGAAATAAAATCAGATTAAGTTAGAAAAAATATTTACATGTATTGTGCATACAGAAGAGCAGTTCACAAACAGGAGACCTCAAACCCAGAGTGGTAAGAAGTCCCACTTACGGCAGTAACAGCAAAGTTTACAAAGCATAAAGGAGGAAGTATTTTGACTTTTTTTATGATTGGCCATTATACATTACCATTCTTTTTAAGGCAAGTAGAGCTGTTAAGCTAATTTGTCTATAGAAGATAGGTTTAATTTCGCTGAATCATGTTGACAAGGACATAAAGCTTGCATTTTATGTTTTGTTTATGATTAGAGCTAGCATTTTGGGGAAATCAGGATGACTTAAGTTTTGGCTACATGTCTATGGGTGGCTGGCCTTGGGGCTTCCATTTTAATTTTTTTTAACAGTACCTACGATATACTTGGGCAAATATATATATATATATATAAAATGTATCACTAAACTTCCTAAAAATCCTACAAAATAGGCTTATCTCCCTTTGTAAAAAACCTATAGAGTAAGCATCATTATTTTAGATGAGGGAATAGTCTCCAAAAGTTAAATAATTTGTCCAAGATCATAGTATGCACACAATGCAATGATTTGAGCCTTCCTCTATGTCGATATAAAATGAATATTTTTTCACAATATCAGGTAGTCTTTCCACAAAAAATAATATATCCCTTTAATAAATAATAAGAACACTAAGAATTTTTCTTAAGGTATCATCAGTCATTAAATATTAAAGTATATTATTTCCAAGTATCTTTATTATAAATAAATTTTATATATTTTTTTCAAATGATACCATGATAAAATTAGCAGGAAGAAATCGTTAAAGACTGTGGTAGAGAGTCAATTCTGGCTGAAAGAAGAATACACATCTGATTCCTTTTAAAATGAGTGCTACAAAACCACACAATAAAGTATAATGTTATACAGTACAAAAAGCAGGAAATCTGAGTGATTTGAGCAAATAGAACAGAAAAAAAGAAAATGAGTAATATGGCTCTCCACTTATCACCAAAATGTTTACAATTTCAGATATTCTTATTCTGGACCCTGAGAAATAAAGTGTTTTCTTAGAAGTTTGATTTACAAATAAGCTCTGGACATCTGTAAGATCGAGTTGCCAAAACCATAAAATCATAGAGAAGAATCTTTAAAACAATTGGGAATTGTTACTGATATATTGAGTTAAAAAATGGTAATTTACCAAAAATACAGTCTTTGGCCCCAACTGTATCTAAAATTATTAATTTTTAAATGTATGACTGTTAAATAAATAATTGTTTGGAAAGACATAAATAACATTAACAAAGGTTATCTCTGGATAATGTGGTTATGCAAAATTTAAAAATTTCATTTTGTGCTAGTGTGCATTTTTGAAAATGGACTATATTAATTTTGAGTAGCAAAAAGACAATAAGGCTTATATCAAAAGTCAAAGTTTACTTAGTTCTATTTTGGATGCTGATCGTTCAGATATTGTTCATGAGTTCTCTTCAGTCAGGAAGATACCATTACTAACTGACTGACAAAGGAAAATAAAGAGCAACTCCTTTTTCAAAGAAAAAAGTAAGGCAGCCCCTTTTTGGTTGTCAGTAGGATCACGTCAGACTCTAAGACCCATGGAGAGAGACATTTCATTTAGACTTTATGTACAGAGCTACTGGTGCTCTGCACACAATTATGATCATTGACAGTCACTCAATCTCTCTCCCTCGCTTCTGTGCCATTGCTGCTCTGGCGCTGCCTCAGCAGCATATTTAGGTTTTAAGTTGTCAATCATGATTCTTTTATATTCTCAAAAAATGAGAAAATTCGTAATATGAAAAGATGCCTAGTGGGACAAAGTTTTTGCTGGACAGTTGTATTTCTTTCCCATGTGAATTACTCTGTAAATGTTTCATACATCAAATATTCCATAATTCAATCAAAGCAAGTTTCCTTGTTTTAGTTTCTATATAACATATTTCAAAAATTTGGCTGATTTTAAAAGAATATTTAACTATTGCCTCACAATATCCTGAGACTATCTGAGATTAGACAGGGAAACCAATCAGAACAAAACAAGATCCCCTTTGCCCTTCTGCATCAAAACACTACAGTCCATTCTCTAACTGTTCCCAAGAGTAAAATCTTCATTAAGCTGAAATACACACATTGCCATAAATCAAAGCAAATATATTTCTCTGCACATGCTATTTTAGGCTGAGTGATCAATCCCACTTACAATTTTCCACAAGAAAATAAGGGATTTTTTTTCAGTGTTTCAAATGGAATTTTCAGAAAATCTGAAAGTTAAAGAAAAGCTAAACAACAAGCACTAGATTAGCATTACAATGAATAGACTTTTAGTGAATCTATTAATAAAATTGAATTCTAAATGCAGTGGGTATATATGTTCCCTTCATGAACGAAAACGACCTAGGAGATGTTTACTACCCAAGAGATCACCTTTGTAAGTCCTTAAGCCTAGGGTACACAAGGAAGTAGTAATTCTGGGGTTGTAGGAGCAACTACTTTGGGTATAAACAATAGATTTTTCATGAAGTTCTCATCCCACTGCTAAGGCCAGTTGGCCAGATATGTGGCTGGCCATGCTGAATAATAAGGTTTGGGACAAGACTGCCTCTTTGTAGCATATTTCATTACCACAGTTCTCAGTAAACTTGAACGATTTACTATATCTAGAATTGTGTGAAATGCATACCTTGCTTGACAATGAAAAATATTTCATTTTATGCTGAGGTCTCTCTTTCTCTCTCTCTTTCTCTTTCTTTCTTTCTTTTTTTCTTTCTACAGAATCAATCATGTATATATATAAAACCAACCAAAAAATCTTGTCAATTGTCATCACATTATTTAGGCTTCTTTGTGCCCATTTATTCTTATATTTATATATTCAAATATGGTCTTTTAGCAGAAGGTTGCTCTTGGAAAAATAAATCAAATATTCATAATAATATTCATTTATTGTTCAAAATAAATTTTTAAAATTTCTGATGTTTTTAAGTGCAGAAAGATTACTGTACAATGAATTCCAATAAGTGTTATGAACAGAAGTAGTTAGGACTTTGATTATATGTCTCATCTCAGAAAATCACCTTCAGAAACCCAGAGTGCCCTAACTGGAGTATAGGGCACTATTGAAATTACATTAAAAAGTCAGGGAAAATGCAGTTGCAAGGTAAAAATGTAACAGTAGTAATTACTTGGTCAGTGTTAGGGCAAAGTCATGAGAAAGAGTCACAGAATGAAACCCGATTAGCAGAGGTTATAAAAAGAAATAAGGGAACACTTTCTGTAAGTGCCTAAGAATCAAAAGAATGTCACTGAAGAGTGTAAGTCCACTACTTAATAGGAAAAGGGAAAATTACAGACTACAAGAAGGCCAACACATTTAATTGCTCCTTGGGTTATTCTTTTCTAAATACTAATAATTGTAAAAGGTTGCTTAATGTGATAATAGTTACCAAGGTTGAAGAGATCAAAAGGCAATGTCATAAAGTAATAGATTGAGGTGAGTAAACATCATTGTGAATACATTCATATTAACGGTATCCTAAGAAGTACCAAAGGAGGAGTTGCATCTGATGCTGAGGGGACTATGAGAGCGTATGATGGTAAAATAAATGGAAAATATTCATTTCTATTTGAGCTGTCAAAAGACAAAATTTTTCCAATAAAATATTTTAGAATTTATAATCATAAAATCAGTCAATTAGCAAATGTTTGTTAAATGTCTGTTATATTTATAAGATAGGCTAGGGATGTCAGTGAATCTCTAATACCTACATGACATACTGCTACTCAAAAGGTTTCACTCCAGCTTTGGCAAGTAGCTAATGTATGTGTAGTAATTAAAGAAAAGTTATGAATACGAAAAGCAGTAATGAAGATGTTTAATCCATATAGAAAAAATGATCTATGGTATCAATCTTTCTTACTATTGTGACACTAATATAAACTCTAGTTGTGTCAACATTCAGGGGGGTAGCATAATTCTATTCTATATTCTACCACCATAATAAAATCTTCTTTTTAAGGGGTTTTGCAACAGGGTTCAATTACCTGTGAAAAATATGATTTGTAAATAAATACCTTATCAGTGGAGTAGAGTACACAAATGTACATTCTGACTTCCTTAGATCACAAAATAATTTGCTTTATTGAAAGAATAATAAACAAATGCTTTTCACTTCTTTTTTCCTGTGTTTTCTTACATAATTCAAAGAATCAGGATTCTTAAGAGGAACTTTGAAAAATATGGCCCAACTACCAAACCTTATAGGCAATTCATGTATATTTTCTCTATAAGTGGCCCTTATTCAATTACTTACAGCACCTTGAACCAATGATTAATAATTGTATTTTTATAGCACTTCTAAAACTCAACTTCTTTACCCTCCTATTTCACAAAGGAGATCACGCTAATAACAATTAATAGTATTTTGGTATGTGATGACTATAGTGAAATAACATCAAGTAAATCATAAAGTCTCTGATAAAATAAAATTGAAATCTCTGTAATCTATTTTGGGCTTGCCAGTGTATAAGTGAAAATAAATATAAACTAAAAATTGCTACTATTTTCACCAAAAATAGTATCACTATTGATTTTAAAATATACAAGTACGTAAAATATATAGGAAGAAATATATGAATAGACCAAAATCCAGAAAGCGATATCAAAAGGCTTTTAGACTGCTGTATATAGTTTCATACGTGAGTTGTTTCATGCTTCCAAAGACAGGTAATGAGTAGCATTTATTCCAAAAGCAAATAGATGGTAAATTTAATAAATTTATTAATATGTTTTATTTCTTGCTCAAATTAAACAAAAGTTATATGCATATTAATGAACTTATAAAGTCTTTTAGAAAACCCAAAAAAATTCCTAACTTTTTGAATCAAATCTTAGCAACACATTAAACAGAAAAAAATTAATGGTAAACCAGTAAAAGCAGTCCCATTATAATTAGGAACAAAGGAAGCATACCAATCATTATTACTATTATTCAAAATTACTCCATACCTTCCAGCCAATTCAAGTTTCTATATATTGGATATATTTTTATTCAACTGTAGCCATTTTTTTATGCCTAAATTATCTCAACTTTGGAAACCAGTAGCTTTTACTTCTTTGTCATTTTGACTTGGCCATATTAGTTTTTGATAGCTTATTTGCTTTCTGGCACTAAAAACACATTCCAGACCCATCTTATATATTTCTTGTCTGAAAACAAGAATCAATCATTTCTCCATAAACCTTGTTTTTTAGTAGGGTAAGTTGGTGTTAGTTCTGTCATACTTTCTCACACATACACATACCCATCTAAAGTCTTCCACCATGTGTATTTCTTCTGATTTTTAGGAAAGTGTACACTTTTTTTAAGTGAATATATTTATATTAATTTCCTAATAGGTAATCTTTAGTTATCTCTTTTTTCAGTCACTACTGATTCACAAGTTCTTGTATCAAATTTAAATTGATTACTTTTTAGTCCCAGTTTATACCTGTGAGTTAATCAGTGAGCTTATTTTACTTTCCATGGACTTTGTCATTTCTCTTCTTGTATTTGTTAGTGGCATTAATTCTCCATTATCATACATTTTTGTTATCTTTATGCTCTTTATTTAATCCTGGGAATAAAGTTAAATATATTATATGTTCATGAACAGAACCCATGCTAAAACTTCATCAATCACTTCTCAGATAGCTGAATCTAATTTCCTAGCTGGTCCATAGGAAGGGACACATGGGAACAATATTCTCAAAGTTCTTCTGTGTTCATAAATGTTTGCTTTTGATCTAAGAAAAGTGTGGTCAAATTTAAAATACCTGACTCACATCTTATTTTTTAAATATCTAAATAATGTTGCTCCAAGGTTTTTGGCATAAAATATTCAGCCAAGAAGTCTGATGCTAATTTTATTTTCTTTCCTTTATATACTGAATGTTTTCTAACCAGTGGCTGGTCATTGTTACTCATTTTTCTGGATACCCAGAAGATGCTTTTAAAATCTTTAGAGTTCAATCATTTTATTAATATCAGGGTATGTCTCAGAATTTGCCATGCAGGTTCAAATTCCCAAGAACATTATGCCTTTTCAATTTATAATCATAATTATTTCAGGAAAGCTTATAGGTTATAGATTAAAATATTTATTCCATCCCATAGCTTTGCTTCTCTTCTCAATATACTATAACTATACATATCATACATCTTCTTTGCCTGACTGCTACATATACCACCTTTTCTGATAGCCTTTTTACATTATTTCTCATCATTTACATCCATTTTATTTCAATCCCTTTACTGTGATCTATATGATATCTATGAACTCTTATCTTCTAAATTAATCTAATTTTCTTACATATTAAAAAATTTATTAGGAGATTTTTTATTACTATTTCAATCTTGCTACTCACTATTGGTCTGTTCAGTATTTCTATTTCTTATACAAGCTTAGCAGGTCATGTGTTTCCAAAAATTGATCCATTTCTTCTAGATTTTCTAGTTTGTGTGCATAGAGGTTTTCATAGTAGTCACAGATGATATTTTGTATTTCTGTGGTATCAGTTGAAATGTCTCCTTCTTCATTCCTGATTGAGTTTGTTTGAGTCCTTTCTCTTCTATTTGTGGTTAATCTAGCTAGTGGCCTATCAATTTTGTTTATCTTTTCAAAGAACAAACTTTATGTTTCATTGATACTTTGTATTGTTTTTTGGTCTTCATTTTGTTTAGTTTTGCTCTGAGCTTTGTTGGGTTTTTTTTCTTCTGCAAGCTTTGTGTTTGGTTTATTCTTTTTCTAGTTCCTTGAGTTGTGACATTAAGTTGTTAATTTGGGATCTTTCTGTCTGTTTGATGTAAGCATCTAAGGCTATGAATTTCCCCCATAGCACTTTTTTTTTCTGTATCACATAGATTTTGGAAGCTTGTGTCACTTTTGTTGTTCAGTTTGAAAAATCTTTTCATTTCCATATTAATTTTGTCATTGAACCAAGAATCATTCAACAGCAGTTTGTTTAATTTCCATGACTTTGTGTAGATTTGAGGTTCCTCTTGGAATGTATGTCTAGTTTCCACTGTGGTGTGAGAAGTACACAGTATGACTTCAATTTTTCTGAATTTGCTGACACTGTTTTGTGGCCTAATATATGATCTATCCTAGAAAATGTTCCATGTGTTGATGAGAAGAATGTATATTCTGCAGATTTGGGGTAGAATGTTCTACAAATGTCTGTTCATTCCATTTTTTTCTGAAGTCCCATTTAAGTCTGGTGTTTCTTTGTTGATTTTCTGCCTCAATGATCTGTCTAATTCCGTCAATGGAGTGTTGAAGTTCTCAGCTATTATGATGATGCTGTTTATTTATTTGATTGGATCTAGTAAAATTTGTTTTATGAATCTAGGAGCTCCTATGGTAGGTTCATATAAATTTAGGATTATTATATCTTCTTACTGAATTTCCCCCTTTATATAGTGACTATCTTTTTCTTTTTTTTTTTTTACCACTGTTGATTTAAAGTCTATTTATCTGACAGCTACTCCTGCTCACTTTTGTTTTCCATTTCCGTGGAATATTTTTTTTCCAACCCTTCACCTTGAATCTATGAGAATTTTTGCCAGCTTGATGGGTTTCTTGAAAACAGCATATTTTCGGGGTTCTGTTTTCTCATCCATTCAGCCAATCTGTATTTTTTATGTCAAGTATTAAGACTGTACACTTTCAATGTTAATACTGATATGCGTTAATCATTTGAATGATACATAGTTACTTTGTTTTCTCCCTTGTGTTACTGTTTTATAAGAGTTATGAGCTTTAATTTTCAGGTAATGGGTATGTTCTGTTCCAAGAATAGAACACTTGTAAGCATTTCCTCTATGGCATGTCTAGTGGTGACAAATTCCCTTAGTGTTTGCTTTTCTGAAAAAGACTTTATTTTTTCTTCATTTATGAAACTTAGTTTTGAAAGATACAAAATTCTTACCTGGAAGTTACTCTGTTAAAGAACACTAAACATGGAACCCAATCAGTAACTAAAAAAACAATCTCCCAACAACAAAAAAAAGACCCATCCCAGACAGATTCACAGCTGAATTCTACCACACCTACAGAGAAGAACTGGCACCTATTCTACTGAAACTGTCCCATAACATCAAGAAGGAATAAATCCTCCCTAATTCTGTGAAGCCAGTATCAACCTGATACCAAAGCCAGGAAAGGACACAACAAAAAAGTAAAATCAATATGCCTTTCGAACATAGATGCAAAAATCCTCAGCAAAATACAAGCAAACCAAATTCAACAGAATATCAAAAGATAATTCACCATGATGAAATGGGTTTCATCCCAGCAATGCAAGTATGGTTCAATATACATAAATCAATCAATGTGATTAACCACATAAACAGAATTAAAAACAAAGGCCATATGAACAACTCAATAAATGCAGAAAAAAATTCAGTAAAATTCAGCACCCCTACATGATAAAAACCCTCAACAAACTAGGCATAGAAGGAAGATACCTCAAAATAATGGAAGCCATATATGACAAACCCACAGTCAACATCTTACGGGGAATGGGGAAAGGTTGAAAACATTCCCTATAAAAACTGGAACAAGACAAGGATGTCCACTGCCACCACTTCTATTCAACATAGTACTGGAAGTCCTAGCCAAAGCAATCAGGAAAGAGAAAGAAATAAAGGGAATCCAAACTGGGAAAGAGGAGGTCAAACTACTCTTGTTTGCCGATGACATGATCTCATACCTAGAAAACCATAAACATTCCACTGTAGACTCTTAGAATTGATACATAAATTTGGTAAATTCTCAGGTTACAAAATTAATGTACACAAGTCAGCATTTCTGTATACTACTAACAGTCAAGCTGAGAGTCAAATCAAGAACTCAGTAGCATTTATAATGGCTGCAAAGAAAATAAAATACCTAGAAATGAACTTAACAAAGGAGGTGAAAGATCTCTATGAAGAGAACTGATGAAAGAAATCAAAGACAATACAAAAAAAATAGAAAAACATTTCATGCTCATAGATTGGAAGACTTAATATTGTTAAAATGTCCATAGTGCCCAAAGTTATTTATAGATTCCATGCAATTCCCATCAATATATCAAGGTCATTTTTCACAGACCTAGAAAAAATAATCCTAAACTTCATATAGAACTAAAAAAAGCCCATATAGCCAAAGCAATCCTGAGCAAAAAGAACAAATCTGGAGGAATCACATTACCTGACTTCAAATTATACTATAAGGCTATAGTAACCATAACAGCATGGTACTGGTGAGACACATAACTTAGACCAGTGTAACAGAATAGAGAACACAGAATTAAAACCATGTAACTTCAACCAATTGATTTTTGACAAAGCAGATAAAAACACACACCCTATTCAATAAATGGTGCTGGAAAAATTGGATAGCCACATGTGGAAGAAAGAAACTGGATCCCTGTCTCTCAGCATATATAAAATTTATCTCAGGATGGATTAAAGACCTAAATGTAAGACCTGAAACCATAAAAATTCTAGAAAAATGTTTTTAAAACTCTTCTAAACATTATCTTAGGCAAATAACTTATGAGTAAGTCCCCAAAAGCAAATACAGCAACAACACATATAAATAAATGGGATTTAATTAAACTAAACAGTTTTGCACAGCAAAGGAAATAATCAACAGAGTTAGTAGTCAACCTATAGAGTGGGAGAAAATATTTGCAAACTATACATTCAACAAAGGGCTAATATCATGAATCTACAAGGAACTCAAACAAATCATCAAGAAAAAAAAAACATCAAAAAGTGGGCAAAAGATGTGAACAGATTTTTCTCAAAAGGAGACAGACAAATGGCCAAAAAATATGAAAAATGCTCAACATCACTAATTATCAGGGAAATGGAAATTGAAACCACAATGAGATACCCTGTTACAACTGTCAGAATGACCATTACTAAACAGTCAAGAAACAATAGATGTTGGTGCTTATATGGTGAAAAGGGCATACCTATACACTGTTGGTAGAAATGTAAACTAGTACAATGTGTATGGAAAGCAGTATGGAGATTTCTCAAAGAACTAAAAATAGACCTACCATTCAATCCAGCAATCCCACTACTGAGTATCTACTCAAAAGAAAATAAGTTATTGTATCAAAAGATACCTTCACCCAAATGTTTATCACAGCACAATTCACAATTGCAAAGATATGGAACCAAGTGCACATTAACTGATGAATGGATAAAGAAAATATAATTGATACACACACACACACACACACACACACACACACTACCATGAAGTGCTACACATCCACAAAAAGGAATGAAATAATGTCTTTTGCAGCAACTTGTATGGAACTGGAGAACATCCTAAGTGAAGTATCTCAGGAATGGAAAAACAAATACCACATGTTCTCACTTAAAAATGGGAGCTAAACAAGGGATATATATGGTTATATAGAGGTGTAATGTGCATGGGAAACTGAGAAGGGGGGAGAGTGGGGGGAAGTGAGGGATAAAAGTGTACCTATCAGGTACAATGTGCACTATTCTGTTGATGGGTACACTGAAAGCCCTGACTTCAGCATGTTACAATTCACACATGTAACAAAAAACATTTGTACCTCCTAAAGTTTTTTAAATTAAATAAATTAATAAATAAAACATTTTTCTTCCAGTTTTTGACTTTTTACTTGAATTCTAGCTCTTTCCCTTTTATTTCTGTTGTTATATTATTCTTTAGCTGTTCTAATTTATATCATTCTATCCAGGCTTTGAGAATTTACCTAATGTCTTTTAAGTATTTTGAAAAATCAGTATACTGTGTTAATTTTCTGTGTAGCAAAATTTTAATAAAATTTTTCTACACTGTTGAGATACCAGTTGCTTAATTTTCATGTTTTATTATAATATTTTTATAAGATTTGATCATAATTCTTGTCGGTGGTTTCCTGTGTTAAGAATAGAAATGGGTCATGGTAAATTTCCAAGCCTCAGAGCTCAAGGACTTCTCCTCTTTAATAATGTAAAGTATTCAATCAGCCACTTGCGCAGCCATTTGCTTGCTTTCATGGGATAAGCCTGATTCAGGACAGGTTTGAGCTAAGTATTCTCTAGGGTGACTAGAGTACCAAGACCTTACCTTCCAAAATTTTGGAAGCATTGTATTTTACTGTTATAATCATTTCTTAGGTGTGCCTTCTCTGCTGTTTTTGAAAAGCATATTTCTAAAATTACTTTAAAATGTATATGGAGTAATAAATACACATGAATAGCAAAATCAGCCATAAATAAAAGAAAGGTAGGGAACTTGCCCTATCATATATCAAGGTACACCTCCAAACCATAGTAGTAAAAACATTGTAGTATTGACTCAGGAATGGACAGATAAACCAATAGAACAGACTAGAGATAGGACCATATACAAGAGAATTTAACAAAAATTTAAAATGACAGTAAAATCAAAATGGAAAGGACAGATTGTGCAATACATGGTAAATAAAATGGAGTCTTCACCTAATCCATATATAAAGATGAAGTCTAGATGAAATCAAAGAGTGCTAGGCACAGGTAAAGTATCATTAACAATAAATTCAAAAACACAAACTATAAGATAAGAAATTCATAGATTAATAGTTAAAAGCTCCACAACATACTAGCTGAGTGACCTTGGACAATCCCTTAACTTCTCTGTACCTCAGTTTCCTCATCTTTAAAATGAGTATTAAATAATTTAATATATGCAAAAGGTTTAAAACAATGCTAAATAAGGTTTAAAACAGTAAATGCTAAATAAGAATATACTACTACTTTTACTGTGCCCAAATCAAAGATTTCTGCTCAAGGAAGGATACCACAGACAAGATAATAAACAGGATGGAAAATGGAAGAAGGTATTTGTAGTGTCTAGAACTCACAAGTAATGAACACTTAAAATATAACAAATGTTTGCAAAAGAGCCATAACAAAATAGCAACTGGATAGAAAAATGAGCAAGGGTATAAAACAAGTTATGTGTATTAGAGAAAACCCCACAAACTATTAGGTTGAAACGTATGTTACTGCCACATTTTATAAATCAAAAATATTTATAAATAAGCAATTTCATATAGTTCAATTTAATTAGTAATTAATGAAACACTAAAAATCATTAGTAATCAGAAAAATGCAAATTAAAACTGAAGTAAAAAAAATAAAAGGTTTCACAATGCTAAGTGTTGGTAGGGATATCAAGACATAGGAATCTTCATACCCTCATGGGGTATGTCTGTCCAGTGAGACAACCATTCTGGAAAGTCTCAAGTGGTATTTAGTCAAATTGTATATATACATATCCAATGAAACATCAAGGCCACTTGTGTATCTGTATTCCTGGTAAAATCTTCTCTGGTTACAGAGATATCTATCAAGATGATTCTCAGAGTATGTGGTGTAATAAAGGCAAAAACAATCTTTGTGACCATCATCAGAAAAAGGTCAGGTAAAATACAGCAAATGCCAACCGTGGTGTATTATGCAGCATTTAACAGCAATTGACCAAACGAAAAATGCATACATATCAACAAAGATGGATCCTAGTAACAGTGTTTCATTTTTTTAAGTGGGAAACAGAATGGAAGATATAATGCTATTTATCCATATGACAATGCTATTTATTGCACACACAAAATATTACACACTTCGCAATGCATTCAAATAAAAAGATACACACTAAACATATTAAAATGATTGTCTATAACAGGAGGGGAATATGACTTTGGTTATGAGATTTAAAGGAAATTAATAAAACAAGGACAGAAAGGAGTCTCAATATTCAATTCAAAAATAAAAGCAAAGTTAAAAGGCAAATTACAAACTGAAAACAATAGTTTAACAAATATGACAAGAAGTTAATGTCCTTGATCATTAAAAATGAGTTTTCATCAATTAAAAGGAAAGCAGTAATACATCAGTGGAAAATTGTGCTATGGTCTGAATGTCTGTGTCCCCCCCAAAATTCATATGTTGAAACCTAATCCTAAATATGATGGTATAAAAAGGTGGGACCTTTGGGGGTGATTAGGTCATGAAGGTGGAACTCTCATGAATGCGATTAGTGCCCTCATGAAAGAGGCTCCAGGAAGCTTATTTACCCCTCCCACCACATGAAGAAACAGAACAATGCACCCTCATCAGACACCAAATCTGCCTTCACCTTGACAATAGACTTCTCAGATTCCAGGAATGTGAGAAATAAAATTCTGTTGTTCATAAGCCACCCAATCTCTGGTATTTTGTTGTAGCAACCCAAATGGACTAAGAATGACGGGCAATAGGAGAAACAGAATAAATAAAAATGCATAATAGGGATATGAAAAAACACTTTTTTAGTAGTAAAGTTAATTCAAATTTTAAAAAGAAGTTTTATTTTTCACACAAACGCAAATATTCTACAAGTATAGTGCTCAATGCTGGGGAGAATGTGATAACATAGGTACACACATCCAGTGTTGATTGAAGAAGTTTCTATTTATAGAAAACTATCTGACAATGTTTAAGTCATCCTATCTTTGATTAGCAATTCTGCTTTTGGGAATTTATTATAAGGAAATAAATAGATCTTGAGGGGGTGATTTTTACGTATGCAGCAGTTTGTTCCAGTGTGAGTTATAATAGAAACAACTCAAAGGGGAATGGTTAAATTCATAAGAAAATTAAGTAAAATTATGTTTTCAAGGATTATTAATATATAAAAATTCTCACTATAAATTAGTGAGATAAATTATGATAAAAAGGTGTATGTGTATACATATGTGTTTTTTATATATATATATATAGTGTTAGACATTTTTAGGTTTTAATTTTTTTATATTAAATAGGTACCATTTATAATTTGCTAACTTATTCTACAGGATAACTGGCTTAATATGTTCAGCAAGCCCTGTCATGAAAAATAAAAGTGAAGAACAGGTGAGAAAGTCCTAGATTAAGAGAAACAGAAGATATCCTAACCTAAATGCAAGTAATGGTCTTTGATTAGATGCTGATCTGAACAAGTTAGAACATAAAGATGTTTCTGGGACTACTAGAGAAATTTGAATAGGTAATGGTTATTACATCATATTATATATTTTATTGTTAAATACTTATGGCTAAATAATATTTTTATAGAAACATGTCCTTACTTTTTAGAGCCATATTCTAAAGCATATAAGATGAAAATGTAGTAATAATTTCTGTAACTTATTTAAAAGAATTCATCACACCTAACAATGTACGTATGACAAAATTATACAATTGTTAAATCTCAATCATGACTATATGAGTGTTGTTATTCTATCACATTTGTTTGAGTTCTAAAATTTTTATAATATAGTGTTAAATACAAATCCCTTATAGATTTCTCTTTCTAGAGGGGACCAATCAATTCTTTCTAGAAATAGGCTTTAAAAGTTTCAAAGGAAAAATCATAAAATAGGCTCTTTATTTATAAAACTATAAGTATCACTTAAAACAAAATAATAATTTTAAACTCACGATGAACCTGATTTGCAATGCTTCAGACTGCATTGGTAAGATTTCTGCTTAAATTTTTATAAAAATTAAGTATATCTTTAATAGAATATTGCCCTTGAACATTAAAGAAATATATTGTTTTTACTTCTGTTGTTTCTTAAATATGTATTCATTGCCCCAGAAAATTATTATTTATCTTTGGGAAGCAAGTGTGTCTTTTTTTCAATTATTTGCATAGATGAGTAAGATTCCAATGAATGGAAAAAAAGACTTAAAAAAAGGAACATAACTGAGCTTGACACAAAATCTAGACTGGACTATTGTTCCCATTTATGTATACAAGGAATTATGAATATATCCTTTTTGTCTTATCAATACAAATGATAGGTTACTACCCATACTCTTCTGTGCCTTGCTTGTGTTATTCAATTTTGTATTTTAGGTAACTTTCTATATCAGAACATAGAGAGCTTTCTTCATTCCTTTCTTTTGATTGCATTACGCTCCATATGCATGTATATACCATAATTTACTTAACATTTTTCCCATATCAATTGACACATGATGATATTTCTAATCATCTGTTATTTATTGTACCTTTCTTGCATTTTATGATTATAGCCTAGGCTTAGCTATGTTTGGGAAAATTAAAGGGTTGGGTAAAGTGGGCACTGAGCATGCTTGAAGAAGAAACAATGAGGATAAAAACAAAAACAAGCTGGAGAAATCAGTTACAGAACAGAAAATGTTTATTTTAGAATTTGGGTGCAGGCTCATTTCAAAGCAAGGATAGAAAATTTAGGAGAAACCACTACCAAAATGGATCTACAAGAGATCCAGGTAATCATTAGGGATTCCAGGTATTACTCAGGAACATGAATTAGATAGAAGAATATTCTTCCCCATTTTTTCCTGTAGTATGAGAAATCAAATGTGTGTGCACACGTGTGTTGAGAGGAAGGAGGAATCACTGCGATGGATATATCTCTATGAATCTATCCTGCCCCTCTAATTTTTATTCTCAATAAAGCAGCCATAGTGATCCACTTAAAATATATTTGTGCCAATACATTTCTCAAAGTCCTTTAATAGTGGAAACAAAGCAGGCTCCAAAAACTCCAGGGCAATTCTGAATGATCTGCAGGTGTTGGCTGTTGAAAATGAAAGTACACTGAAGCTTCCCACCTCCACATGTCTCCAAACACATGACTAAAGTAAAACAAGAGCTAAGAGGATCTCAGCAGAGTACTGACACAATCCTCTACAAGATGCTTGAAGGAAACAAAAATCAAAGACAGAGCCTAAAGAAAAACCGGTATTCAAAGATCAGAGAAAAGCAGAAGCCAATAAAGATGACAGAAAGAATAACCAGTGAGGAAGAAGTAGAACCAGGAGTAGGTATATTTGTTTCCTAGGGCTACTATAAAAGAGTACCATAAACTGGGTTCCTTAAAACAACAGAATTTTTTTCTCTCAGAGTTCTGGAGATTAGAAGTCTAAACTCAAGGTGTCAGTGGGCCCATTCACCCTTTAAGGCTTTAGGGAAGAATCCTTCCTTGCCTCTTCTAGCTTCTGGTGGTTGCTGGCAGTTCTTGGTGTTTCTTGGCTTGTAGGTGTATCAGTCCAATCTATGCCTCCATCTCCACATGGCCTTCTCCCCTGTGTGTCTATGTCTTCACATTGTCTTCCCTCTGTCCATATCTCTGTATTCAAATTTCCCACTCCTTATAAAACACACCAGTCATACTGGATTTAGTGCCCACCCTAATCCAGTATGGCCTTATCTTAATTTCATCACATCTGCAAAGATTTCCCAAATAAGTTCACATTTTCAGATTTCAGGTGGATGGGAATTTTGGGGGGCCACTGTCAAACCCAGTAAAATGAGTTGTCCTGGAAGCCAATGAAGAAATATTATCAGGGAGAAAAAGTGATCAACTGATCAAATACTGTAGATGAGAAATATCTTTTAGATTTAGCGACCTAAAGTTCACTGATGACTTTGACAAGAGCATTCAGTGGAATGTCGGGGAGAAAATTCTAATTTAAGTAGCTAAGGAGAAAATGAGTGTTGAGGAAGTAGAGCAATTAGACACACAAGAATGTTGCTAACAGAAGAGAAAAGAAACAAAAGACTAGCTTGTGGTAAGTAAAGTTTTTTTGTTTGTTTGTTTTTTGCTTTAAAGTTAAGCTGAGTGGTAAATAAAGTAGTTTTTATTTTTAAGGAAGAAGAAATAGTAATATTTTTTAAATTTATTTCAACAGATTTAGGGGGTTCAAGTTTTTTTTTTGTTACATGAATGAATTATATAGTGATAAAGTCAGGGCTTTTAGTTACTCATCACCTGAAGAGTGTACATTGTACTCTAGAACTAATTTTTGATCCCTCACCCTCTCCCACCCAAGGGAATGATCCAATAGAGAGCAAATAGTGGTGATAAAGAGGAGAAAAGGTGGGATTACTGAAGTGATGTCTTCAGTGGGCAAGAGAGGATGGGGAAATTAGCTTGAGGGGGCATATGAATAATTCATCTCTGTTCACAGACAGGAAGCTAGAGTATGTGGGGATAGATGCCTGAAGGTGAGTAGATATGTGCTTGGAGAAGTTTTCTTCTAATTGTTTCAGTTTTCTCAATCAAGTAGGAAATAAGGTCATCAGCTAATCAAGAGAATATAAGAGAAGATGTTGGAGTTTGAAGAGAGGTGTGAAATGTTCACCTAGGGAAATGGTTGAGTGAACGGACGAGAGACATGTAGCATGATTGTCCAGGAGCATTCAGGGACAACTTCAGGTTTATAATCATGAATTTAAAATGGGACACATTTATGGGATTGGATGTTTTTTTCTAGTCATATTCAGCTGGCTCAGGATATAAGTCTCAGGATTCAATCAACTTTGTGGTTTCATCAAGGAAATAGGAGAAAGCAAGAGAAGGGAAAGGGAATCAAGTTTATATACGGGGGAGTAATTATATCGATGGACCATAGAATTGGAATTTCATTTAGATAATAAGAGAAGTAAGGATGTAAATGGAATAAGAGACAGTGAAGAGTTGATAGGATCAATGAATTGGAAACCCCAGTGAAGTCAATGGAGTCAGAGTAGAAGAGAGTGTGAGCTTTAACAAATTGTCTTTTAAAGCTTTCTTATAAAAATATGTTGAACTGATTAGCAAAAACAAGTATGTTTAGGGACCTCATTTTACTCTTTTTCTTTTCTTCATATCCTTTATAAACCAGGCCATGTTTGCATCAAAGATAATTTTTTAATAGGTATTACTCCCCAAGACTTTTAAAAAATTCGTTTCCTCATAAAATTTGAATTGGAAAATTCTGCTTTTAGTTAAGTCACATAAGACGAGAAATTTTAATAAAATTGGAACTAACTGAAGAGTACACATGTGCACAGAGGGAAGTAAAAGTCAGTGGGAATCACGTGGGGGTAGGGGCAGGTGGGGATGGGTGAAAACCTACCTAACGGGTACAATGAGCACTCTCTGGTTGATGGGCACAGTTATAACCCTGACTCAAGCATAACCAAAGGGATCCATGTAACCAAAAACATTTGTACCCCCTTATTATTTTGAAATAAAAAAAAACAGAAAAAGAAAACAGGGCATGTTCTTATCTATACACTGTCCCAAAGTGGCTAGAATAAGTTATACCAATTGTTCACGATTAAAAACAAACCAACAAAAAACCAAAATAACTTTTTGACATGTTATGGTATCATGTGTGTGGTGGTGAAAGGGGTTGGGGGAAGAGGAGCCTCTTCCTTCCCTAGATGAGAGAGAATAGTTGTAAACTTCTATGTGGATGCACTAATGCCTATACTCAAGGATAGTTCATTGCAGGCATGGTTTTTAAGCCCAGGCATGGTGCTTGACATATTAGGGGTAGGTTTAGGTTAGTCTGTGCTAGGGTAAAATTAGCCCTGTGTCTCCAGAAGAGATTTGTTAAGACTTAACAGATAATGGAATTTACCAGCCATAAAAATGTATTGGGAAATGCATATTACCAAACTACATTATCTGTCCCAAGAATCACTTTTGGCATCTAATGGAACCCACCAAAATCTCCCCTTCATCATATCCATAGAGGTCTCCTTGGTCATGGTGATGTCTAAAGAAAGTGAACAATCTTGTTCATTGCAAAGCAATCAAGGCCCATTATGTGGGCTAACCCTCCTGACCTTGTCTTGGAAGATCTTCTCTGTTGCATCTAATTCTTTTCACATGGATGTAGCTAAGAACACATTTTCTACCTGTGTCCTCAAAGACACAAAGGGCTAATAACTATGTACCATGTGGCCAGTGAGCTAAATTGACACCCAGAGGAGGCCACCAGGTTGCAAGCCAGGAAACATACACTCTGGAAAAGATAATATTTTAATCTCCTAGGAGAGGGTCTTATTTGCATTGATAAGATTTGACATTTTATTTTTCCAATATCACTTTCAATTATTAGGATTAATATCCTTCATTTTTACTAGGGCATTAAAGTAATATAAAATTAAACATTTCAGAATAAGTCCAAGAATTCTAAAAAACAACCAGACTAAAACTGGAAATTCTTTGGAATTTATTTATATGAGACTCTTTTCTATTAATTCAAGATTAACTGTACAGCTTTTTGTATGTCAATTATTCCTCAATTAAGTGGTTTTAAAAAAAGATTTAACATTGAACAAAGACACCAGGAGCAAATCTGGAAACATTGCTGGAATGGCTCCTTGAAGACTGGAAAACATCATGGACAATAGTAAATAAGATGTAAATGTGAGAATTGCCTTGACAGAGTATGGAGGAGGGAGTTAAAAGTTTGGCATGTTAGAATGGATTTATTATATATTATCAATGAACCCACAAGCTGTCTATGCTCCCCCCAGGAGGACCTACAGGCTGTCTGTGGCCCCTTCCCCCATAGGAGGAGACAGAGGACACTTCTTTCATGAAAGTAATAAGAAATAATCAAGTGGTGACTGCTCTGGCATTACTGGGAAGCTCAGTTGTGACTTTCCTTTGTGGGTCAGAGTTGATAGTAGAGAAGGTTGCTGGGTTCTTTAGAGGCAAGAGAAAAGATAAGATTCTGGAATACCACAAGTCAGCAGAAGTGAAATGACAGCAACTAACTGTCAGAGGCAAAATTATGTTCATAATTTTCATAACAGACAATAATTTCAAAATGGCAACCTGAGGTCCTGACTTGCAAGGATCTGTGGTGATGGCTGAGAAACTATGGTGCTCCTAGGAGATATATAGAGAACCAACATGAGTACGGTTGACCTGTAAGTACAAAAATCAAGTGACAGTGAGCTGAAAATTGATGTGAACTGATACAGATAAAACATCCCAACCCCTCATCAAGTTTGTGTGGGAGTGGGCAGAAAGGTATGAATCATTTTATCTTATTTTAGCGCAGCCTATATAGTATCTAGCACAGAGGAGACAATACTAAGAAGGCTAGGATGACTCATTTGTTTAAGATCAGTCAGCCTTAGTCCTTGACCATTTCATGCTTGTGTAAAGGGCCCATGAACAAAGTCACCATTGGTACTTTGGTCAATGGAAGTGACATGTACTGCTTCTGAGCAGAAGTTTTAAAAACTAACATCTGGTCTCCCACCTTGCTTTCTTCCCCTCAGTCATTAGAATGGCAGTATATATTCTTAAAAGGACCTTCTATGTTATACTGGGTTCCAAAGTGGGGAGGAAACAGGAACATAGGGAAGAGCTATAGCAGCTATAGCTGCCCGTGGACATATAACATGGGAAAAAAATAAATTATTTTTCTTTAAAGCCACTGAGGTTTTGGGGGTCATCACAGCATTGCTTAATCTAGCCAGATTGATATGACTATCACCTCTGAGTAATTCTAGCAATAATTTATCAAAAAAGAAGAATTAACTATTCCTATTTTATAACCCATGATTTTCAGTTCTTAATTTTCACATGGCCCTGAAGTTCCTTTCACAGGAGCATGGAGAAGCAGACAGGTACATGTTTCTGGAGCATGATTTGGTATGCATATTATAAAGACTAAGTTTGCTTTCCTTGTGGTAGAGCATAAGTGTGCACAGGTCTGATTTCAAGAGCAATTCTTGACAGGTGTTCAGCAAATTTAAGTAATAGCTCCCTTATCACCATGTACAATAGGCTACTCATGTAATTGTGCTTTCAATTTCAATATATGCCACCTCAAATGAATTCATGAGGCAATAGTCAGTAGTTTTCAACCTGTGCTTTCAAAATTTCATAAGGGAGGAAAGGCAGAGCAGCACATTCCTTGCAGATTATCTTTCCAGGTCTAAATAAGACCTCTGTCATTCAGCAAGTAATATTTAGTTTCTGATCAATTTTCAGCATCTTTGTAGACCTATCATTACCATCATTACTACCAATACAACTGTCGTCTTCAATCTGATTTACCCACATAAGGAGCGTCTCATTTCTAAAAAGAAAAAGCAATCTGCCACAATAATGTGCCGTATAGTTCACATATTTGAGATTGAAAACATTATTTCTTAACAATTTTTTCTATCTTAAAGATAGAAATTACAACTACAATAAGAATAAATCTGTTTATCTGCAAATATAAAGAGTTTGAGGAATTCAATGTGAACTTTATTCTATGGCCTCAAGTCTTTCCCCTTTGCACATGTGTTAATGGCTATAGTGAAACCATTGGTTCTGTGTGTATTTCATGGCAGGGAAGCATTAATTCAAGGAGCCTTCCAGACAGTTGTAGCCATATGTTGGATATACACAGAAGCACAGAATCTTAACACAAGCACAGGATTAGCCCCTTCCTTTCCTTTCAATGAACCATACTTCATATGCTTCTGTCATTTTTCCTGAGGATGAAGAGATGGACACAGTCATTTATCCTGGGCCAAATCCCCACTATTTTTTTTGTAAAATTACTTTTGTTAGTCTAGGAAAATGAACCACAGTGTACGTTCTACTAATTCTTTTCTCCGTCCCATCTCTTGGTGGTCCTGGATCATAATCAGTTGGTTATTTAAAAAAACAAAAACAGTTGTTGGTCAAATTTCCAGAAGGTGAGAGCAGTGAATTTCTACCTGCACACTGCTTGAATTAAAAAAAAAAAAATTTTGTTCATCTAGCCATTGGTATACTTCCAGCCATCATGTTGCCTTTTTAAAGACATGGGAAGATTGGTTGGCTGATAAAAGCCAAATGTTAATCTCTAACATGCTCGCTCAAATCGTCCATGAGTGATTTTTGGCATATTTTGGGGGGTTATTTCTTAGTTATCACTGGCTATCTGGTGGTTTTCCTTAATTCAGATACTATGAAATCCTACTCCTTTATCAGATACTTAATGGAAGAATTCCTTAGGGTCAGTGTCAACAGCAACCCCAGATACCAAGCATTACATATTCCTTAATCCAGCCATGGAATTAGGTATTCTGACAAGGATATCATGGTGTCCACATAGATATTTAAATCCTTGCATGGCCCAGTAGATGGCAAGAACACTGGCTTTATAGGCTTGAAATCATTACCAATTTTCCTCTAAGATCAGAATCAGAAAAAGATAATGAATTTGGCAATTAGAAAATACTAGACAATTTAGAGAGCAGCTGTGATAGAATGAACAATCAAAGCAGAAGCTTTCACTCAAAAGCACTCTTTCCAATATAGGAAAAGTCCACTGGATTTAGAATTTTCAGAACAGAAATATCAATCCACATACTATATAAATAATTGTTTTACTTTTTTTCTCAAATAGTTTACTAAGTGATTTAATACTGTCTTATATTCTACCACATTTTATATCTGTCATTTATATTAAAATGGCCAGTTTTGCATTCAGTATATTTGTAATTAATTTTATATAATTGAAAAAATTCAGAATGTTTTCAATTATCTAACTAAAGCTGATTAAAACTCTATTAAAATTTGTAGTTCTGTATGCCAATTCCCTGACATACATTTTTTAATAAATTCTTTATTTTCAAAATTGCTATTGTGCTCTTTCTCAAAACAAAAAAAAATCACCAAAAAAATCAAATCATACGTATGATGTTTCAAATTGGAGGGAGAGAGTACATTTTATTTAAAAAATTGTGTGTACTAGCATCTCTGGAACTCTACAACAAACATTTTTCACAGACACTCACCTTCTCATCATAAATATTTATATATAACAATATAGTGGTCATCACAACCATTTAAAACTATTTTTTTTAAAAATGCATATTTATGCAATAGAAACAAACTTTTATTAGTTTGGACTTTTCGAAAAATAATGTCCAATCAAAGGTGGTATTTAGGTTGATCAAATTACAAATATTGGTATAATTTTTATTAATTATTTGATCATCACTGAAAAGAAATTAGTTTCCTTTTGCCTATTATTGAGAAAGTAATTTCTCTCATTCTAGTTATATTATAAACACAGATTGTTTATAATGTGTTATGTATGGTATGATCATGTGCCTTTTTGGAAGGATACATATTAATAATATTAGCTAAATTTTATTCTTACTATATACAAGCATGACCATTTGTGATTTTTTTTCAGGCAGTTACACAGGTAACTAGAGTACAAACTGTTAGTACGGAGACTTCCATAAATCTATTAATAAATGGTAGTCAGTGTTTTCTTCTTAGTAATGAAATCATTTTCAATAAACAAGCGGAGGAAAAACAGCTTCCTCTTTGGCAAATTACAATATAGACTCAAACCTGGGCATAACACATTTTTGTAATAATTATATAATTATTAGTTATTGTTTAATCTACTGTATCAGTGTAGGTCCAGACAGGGAAACAGAAACCATGTTTGATATTTCGACACAGAGAAGTCAATATAAGGAATTAATTAATCACATATTAGAGAACTGGAAAAGGAAAAAGGAAATACTGAGGTAACACAGAGACAGCATCTGCTGGAAGCCAGACCTCTGGGCTTGGAAAACAATGAGAGCCCCGCAGGGCTGAGACTCAAACCACTGAGGCAGGGGCGTGGCTCCTTGTATCTCTGAGGGCTCTGGCAGAGAGCACAGGACGTAGGCTCTGGAATCAGTTGCCACTGTGAGGGTGAAGGGTCCTTGCTAGGGCCATATATCAGGACCAACAAGCAAAAAGGATGGAGCAAGCCCTTTCTGCCACCCCAGCTGTCCAGGCCCCTTCTTGTGGCCCCTACTGGTGGAACCTATCAGGAAGCAGTCGGCAATATGGTTTGGAACGTCCCTGCCACAGGTCACAGTGCAGAAAGAAGGATGGGATTGGTGCTAAGAGAAAGAACAGCTCAATAACTGACATTGCTGTCGTTATTATTGTGAAATTCTCCTTAAAATTTGAGGGGTTAGATTTCATGATATTATATATGCTTTAAAAAATTAAGTTTGATGTACATTATTTGTATATATTTTGATGAATCTTAGCATTTCCTTTTTACTCATACTAAACAGTTATATAAAAAGGGCAGTATATTTTTTCTTAGTACTTCTTAACCTGTTCTCATTTCCCCCTGGAATTCTCCATTTGAGAGAAAGTGACAGAAGTGTTTCATATCCATGTTCACATCTGTGCACTTCCCCATTATGAAGGGCAAGGTGACTGGCTGGGCTGTGCCATTTGTCAAGTTTGTCAAGGAATGAGTGAGCAGTACATTTAGATGTAAGTTGCTCCTCTCTTATTTGTGAACGAATCTATTTATGTGTGTATTGTTATTGGATGGTTAGTATAAACTTAATGACATTGTTTATATTTCAATTAAAAGCACTACATTAAATTTAAAGTACTAATGAAAATGTTTTCTTTTTCACCATTATATGTCACAAAAATAGTTGTTCTTTTCTGTTTCAAATCAATAGGAGAAATTTCCGTGAATTATAAAAGAAAATATTTTCAGTTTGAAATTTAGAAAGTTATACTTAAGGTATGTGATTAGGAAAGCTATTGGGTTCATATTGAGAGTGGCATTTGTGAAAAACTTGAAATTTGAGACTTTCCTTTAGGTATGATTTGTTCACAAGCAACTAAAAAACATACTAAGCAAGAAACGTTTGAATAAGCATCTTGAGAACAGTTGTTTCCCAAGGAAAAGATCAGCTCAACTTAATTGATCAATTTCTATTTTGAACATTGGTGGGTTTACTTGTTTGTAAGTAGAACCCTTAGTTTAAATTCCTAAGTGTTATTAAATTCCTGAGTTTTCTAAGGGAATGGTCAAAAAGAAGTTCTTTGGAGTTGTATAATATCTTGATTCCATTCCATAAGGACATGAAGCTTGAAGAAATTTCTATGACTGTATTTTTAATTTAAAATATTTAAATTTCTTCTAAAATAAAAATATTTTATTGTAAAAGATATACAGAAAAGTACACAAAACATAAATATACAGCCCAGTAAATAACACAAAGCAATCACTTATGTAATCTCTACCAAGGTCAAGAAATTGAAAATTGCCATCTATAGTAGGCAACCTCTAAGATGGACTTTAATGACACTTACCTTTTGTTAATCAAGCTCTTTTATAGGACTTTTTTTTTTGGGTTTAATGATTTGCTTTTAGCAAATGGAATGAGGCAGAGGTGATGGGATGTCACTTCTGAGATTAGATAATAAAAAGACAGTGGCTTCCCTCTTGGTGCTCTTTCTTGTTCTCCCTTAAATCACTCACACTGGAGGAAGCCAGCTGCAATGTCAGGAGGAAGTTTTGGGAAGAGACCCTCATGAGGGAGCTTGAAAGTGGATTTTTTTGAGACCTACTCCAACCACATTAGTGAACTTAGAATGAGATATTTTAGCCCAATAGAAGCTTGAGATGACTGCAATCCTGACACCTTAATTTCAATCTCATGAAAGATGTTAAGCCAGAGGTTCCTAGCTAAATTGTGCCTCATTCTTCACCCATGGAAACTGATATAACAAATATTTGTTACTTTAAGCCACTAAGTTCTGGAGTAATTTATTATGCAGCAATAGACCTCCACCCAAAAGGCCCCTCATGTCCCCTCCTACTCATTTCCCCTCCCTAAAGGCAACCATTATTCCTACTCCTAAGTTTTGTTTTCTCTGCTTTTGAACTCTCTGTGAATCTGACAGTACTGTTTATATTATATACTGTTTGTGCCTGACTTCTTTTTCTCTGTACTATACTCATGAAATTCATTTTCATTAATGCATAGTTTAAGTTTGGGGCTCTTATGGGTTGTGAAAATTCTTATGCATGTCTCTTGCCTCTTATGTTCATGTAGTTCTACTTAGTATCAACCTTCAAATAGAATTTCTATATTGAAAGCACATATATCTTTGACATCAGTAAATATTGATAGAGTTTTCTGAAGTGGTTGTACCAATTCACACTCCCACCAGCAGTGTATTAGAGTTCCCATTGTCCCACATCCTCACCAAATTTTGCTGTTTTCATTTTTTAATTTTAGTCCTTTTGCTGTGGGAGTAATGGTACCTCAGTGTGAATTTAAATTATATCTCCCTAATGACTAATGTGGCTGAGAGTCCTCTGACTTCACTGCAGAGTCTAGCCAATCACTCTGATAATTTTTACCTTCCTTGTTGATTTGTAGTAGTTTATGAATTCTGGATATGGACTCTGTCTTAGTTATATGTGTTTAGAACCATTTCATCCATTTTGGGGGGCTTGCTTTTACGTTCTTCAAATGGTATTACCTGATAAACAGAATAGTTTTAATTTTAATCTAATTTTGACTTATTTCTTGGAGTTAGAAAATTGTGTGACTAATATAAGAAATCTTTCCTTTTCCCAAAGTCAAAAGAGTAGATCTCACCATGAGTGTTCTTATCTCCCAGGCACACACACACATGCACACACATGCAAGACAAAGAGATATAAAGAAACTTCTGGAGGTAATGGAGATGTCTATTGCCTTGGTCATGATGATGTTATATGAGTGCATGCATATGTCCAAACTTATCAAATTATATACATTAAATTTTTGCAGTTTATTGTATATCAATTATAATATAAATTTATTTATATTATAAATAGAGCTTTATAATAGATCTTAAGTTTTGATATCTGATAGTGTAAGTTCTCTACTTTGGTATTTTCTTTTCAAAATTTGATCCTTTGCATTTCTATATTTATTCCTTAATCAGATTTTCTTATTTCCTTTAAATAATACTCTTCAGGGTTCTGATTGAGATTGCATTGAACTTTAAATCAGCTTATAGAAAATGTTCACAATACTTAGACTTTCAATTCAAGAATATAGGATCCTTCCTTAATTTTTAGGCATTTTAGTTTTTAGTCTTAGCTTTTCAGCCTCCAGCTTTGGAGCTCAGAGAATACACTGGGAAGAGACCAGCCATGTGTTAAAGCCTCCCAAAACCTCTAATTATGTCAATCCAGTCTCATGTGACTCCCACAAATCTCTGCTTGCAACTCTGTCCCCTAAAAGCTGCCCTATGTGTGGGTTTACTCAGGTGTCTCAGATGTTGTTTCAAACCCAGGACCAATTGCCTTCAGGGATTGCTTCAGATCCTTAACTCTCTTCTGTAAATTTTTCCCCTTGCTAGAATTTTACTCTATTTATTCCTTGTGGCTTCTGGAGTTCTCTGACGGCTTTAAATAAATGATTTTGTAATTTGTCCAGGTTTTCTAGTTGTTTTGGTCTTCACTGAAATGTTCTGTTTTACTCAAAGGCGACACTGTCTGAGAATTTGTATTTGATTTAGGTCAGCTGTCCAGGGCGCTAGTAACGGATGATCACCTTACTCCAGTTACTGGGATTGGGATAGTTCAAATTTGGGTTTCAATCCTTGTAAGGGTTGGGATAGTAATTTCTTATCTGGTTTGGCTTTTTTTCTGCAGTGTAACCCTTTGGAGGTCTCAATTCAAATGATAGGGGTTTGCTAGGGCACCTGATTTGTCCAGCATGGACTTGAATTTCTGTTCCTTGGCATCACAAATTTATCAAAAGTTTTGATCAACTTATCTCTAACAGAATCTGCAGATGCCCCTAAACCTAGAAGTTAAGCATCTCCAAATATCAGGCTTACTTCTTTAGGTTCCTATCTATTCCCAGATCTTGACCCCATAATTCATAATGCCTTGTTAAATTTCTAGTGTCTTAAAGGAGTCGTTCTTAATTTTTCCTCACCTTCTCTAGTTCTGCCAATGAGGAAACCTGATCACATTACCTAGTCAATATCACTTTAAAAAAATGCAAAATCAGAAAAAATCATTAATAAATTATTTTCACAAGAAAAACAAAATAATATTTTGGACTAGGCAGAATAAAATAGTCAGATTTGGTTTAGCAGCACTTCATTTTGTTTGTGCTGTTGTTTTAGTTTTATGCTTTTGGCTACAGTGTCAAAGATCTTTGCAAGTTCAAGTATTTGGAATGCATTTTTCACTGGAAAAAATGGTAGCAACAACACATCAAAATACAAGAGATAAACTCTCTTTAAAATTTTTTGAGGTCCCAATTAAAGCCTTCAGTTGACTGTTCTTCTGCAAGCTTAAAAAAAAAAACTTCAACATTTTGGCCATGCACATGCTTTGCATCTATAAAATTTTCTTTAAAAATTTATAAAGTGTGCTTTTTAGGGATGCAGTAGTATCCCCTTTTACTGTCAATAATACTTCAATCCAGATGACACAGTTCTATGTTTTACTATTGAACATGAATGAACTATATGAATATACACATATCAGAACCAAAAAAATCAAATCCATCCTCTCAATATTTGTAATCCCTCATTATTTCTGGGTATCACTATACCCATTTTTCACAATGTTTACATATCTATTCCCTGTGTAATTCTCCCAACCTGTGCATCAGGTTAATCTCCTCCAGCTCACCGGGAGATTTATCATTGCTAGCTGAGTTAGCATCTTGTATTAGTTCTCTATTGCTGTGTAACAACTTTACCACAAAACTTAGCAGCTTACAACAACACATTTCTATTATCTGAGTTTCTTAGGTCAGAAATGCAGGCATGGCTTAACTGGGTCCTCTATTTCAGGCTCTCTTAGAGGCTGTAATCCATATGTCATGTGGGATGTAGTCATCTCAAGGCTTACCTGGGGGAGAATCCACTTGCAAGTTCACATAGTTGTTGGCAGGATTCAGTTCTTGGTGAGCTTGTTGGACTGAGGGTCTCAGTTCCTCACTGGTGGTTGGCCATAGGCCACTTTCAGTTCCCTGCACATGGACCTCTCCAAGGTGCCAGCTTGCTTCATGAAAGCATGCAAGCTGAGAAGGTAACAGAGTCTGCTATTAACATGAAAGTCACAGTCTTTCATAACCTGATCACAGAAGTGACATCTCAACATTTTTGCCATATTCTATTGGTTAGAAGCAAGCTTCCAGGTCCAGCCCACACTCAAGGAGAGGAGATTACATAAGGACTGAAATGCAGAAAAGTTGACATATGGAAGGAATAACTGACAAAAAATTCTTATACAATGGGGAATTATGCTCTACATGATTAGTCATATCTGATCAATCTTCCTGAAGCAGATCTCTGATCATGACACTGCATTGCCTAAAAAAGTCATCACAGATCCCCTTGCCTACAACTATCCACAGTCAGACCCAAGCCTTCATTTTCAACTTCTTTTCTATTTTCATTTATTACTTCTCATTAATTTCATGCTCAAGCCAGTGTTGTTATCTTAATTCATAAAGTGCTTGCTCCGTGAATTTGCTAATGTTGTTCTTTCTGTCTGAAAGAAAAACTCATTCTCTTGCCATAAAGAGAGGGTTTTAGCCTGGAAAAGAGAAGGGGTAGTGGAGAGCACATTATTTCTTTCTTCAAATATTCAAAGGGGTAGGACCAAACAAGTCATTGTGTGGAAAACTAAAAGGGCAGAATTTCAGTTATAATGTAGAATTCCTGATGTCCATGAAGGCCACCAAAACTGCCTCAAAATATGAATTTTTTATTTTTAATTTTTGAGTTTTTAATCTTTAATAACAGTTTTGATATATAACTCACAGGCCATAAGAGTCAAACATTCAAAATGTACAATTCAGTGGCTTTTAGTGTATTCAGAGTTGCACAATCGTGGCCCCTGTCTAATTTTAGAACATTTTCCTCACTCCACAAAGAAATCCTGAACCTTTAGCAGTCACTCCCATTTCTCCACCCCATTCTACCGCTAGTTGCCGTCAACCACTAATCTACGTTCTGTCTCTATGGATTTGCCCATTCTGAACATTTCACATCAATAGAATCATAAAGTATGTAGTCTTTTGTGTCTGGTTTATTTTACTTAGCATAATGATTTCAAGTTCTATCCATATTGTAGCATGTTCTAATACTTCATTATATTTTAATAGCTGAATTATATTCCATTCTGTAGATCTATAACATTGTTTTAAAATTCAAAATATTACAGGGGTTCAAATGTTTTTGGTTACATGTATTGACTTTGTTATGCTTGAGTTAGGGTTATAAGTGTGCTAATCACCCAGCTAGTGTTCATTGTACCCATTAGATAGGTTCTCATCCATCCCCTCCTCCCCCTTCCTCCTGCTTGATTTCCACTAGTTTTACTTCCCTCTGTGCACATGTATGCTCATCAGTTAGTTCCAATTTAATAGGAAGTACATGTGGTGTTTGTTTTTCCATTTTTTAGATACTTCACATAGGGTAATGGTTTCCAGTTCCATCCATATTTTTGCAAAAGGCCTTAATTGATCCTTCTTCATGACTGAGTAGTATTCCATAGTATACATATACCACATTTTGTTAATCAACTCATGAATTGATTGGTACTTGCGTTGGTTTCACATCTTTGCAATTGTGAATTGTGCTGCAATAAACATTCGGGTGCAGGCGTCTTTTTGATAAAATGACTTCTTTTCCTTTGGGTAAATATCCAGTAGTAGGAATGCTGGATCAAATGGTAGGTCTACTTTTAGTTCTTTGAGGAAAATCCACACCGTTTTCCATAGAGGTTGTACTAATTTGCAGTCCCACCAACAGCGTATAAGCCTTCCTTTCTCTCTGCATCCATACAGCATCTATTGTTCTTGGACTTTTTAATAAAAAGCCATTCTAACTGGGGAAAGGAGATATTTTATTGTGGTTTTAATTTACATTTCCCTGATAATTGTGGTATTGAACATATTTTCATATGTTTATTGGCCATTTGTCTATCTTCTTTTGAAAAGCTTCTATTCATGTATTTTGCCCACTTTTTAATGGGGTTGTTCATTTAAAGAGGAGATCAAACTATAGCTTTTGGCTGACAATATGATCTTATATCTAGAAAAGCCCAAAGACTCCACCAAGAGACTCCTGGAATTGATAAATAAATTCAGCTAAGTCTCAAGGTACAAAATTAATGTACACAAATCAGTACCATTCCTATACACCAATAACAGTCAAGCTGAGAGTCAAATCAAAGACTCAATACCATTCACAATAGCTACAAAGAAAATAAAATACCTAGGAATATACTTAACCAGGAGGTGAAAGATCTCTACAAAAAGAACTACAAAACACTGAGGAAAGAAATTGCAGATGACACAAACAAATGAAAAAACATATCATGCTCATGGATTGGTAGAATCAACATTGTTAAAATGTCCATGCTGCCCAAAGTAATTTACAGATTCAACGCAATCCCTTTCAAAATACAAATGTTATATTTCACAGATCTAGAAAAAATAATTCTATGCTTCGTTTGGAACCAGAAGAGAGTCCAAATAGACAAAGCAATCTTAAGCAAAAAGAAAAAATCTGGAGGCATCACATTACCAGACTTCAAATTATACTACAAAGCTATAGTAACCAAAACAGCATGGTATTGTCTCAAAAATATTGACATAGACCAATGGAACAGAACAGAGAACCCAGACAAAAAACCATCCACATACAGCCAACTTATCTTTGACAAAGTAAACAACAATATACACTGGAGAAAAGAAGCCCTATTTAATAAATGGTGTTGAGATAATTGGATAGCCACATGCAGAAGAATGAAACAGGATCCATTCCTCTCACCACTCACAGAAATTAATTCAAGATGGATAAAAGACTTAAATGTAAGGCATGAAACCATAAGACTTCTAGAAGAAAATGTCATAAAAACTCTTCTAGATATCAGCCTAGGCAAAGAATTTATGATTTAGACACCAATGGTAATCATGGCAACAACAAAAATAAGTATAAATAAATGGACTTGATTAAATTAAAAAGCTTCTGCACAGCTAAGGAAATAATCAACAGAGCAAATACACATCCCACAGAGTGGGAGAAAATGTTTGCAAGCTGTACATCTGATAAAGGTCTAATAACCAGAATCTACGAAGAACTCAAGCAAGTCAGCAAGGAGTTTTTCTTTTAAGTGTTTAAATAAAGACAAAAATTTGTCCATGACGGGATGAAGGTATTTCTATGTTCAGTGGGATTAGAATGAAAGGACTTCTAAGGCTACTTCCAACTCTTAAGATTTCATGAATCCATGAATTTATATAAGAAAGCAAAGCTATTCTTTTGACATTCAAAGATAAGAAAAAATAAATGATTTACATGATAAAATTTCAAAAGAAATCAATTTGTTGATATTCCATTATAAGTGTGATTATTGTACAAACTCAGGAACCTCCATTTTTAAATATTTTCCCTATTTCTAATTCATTATCATCATAATAAACAATGGAAGTACCTAACATTTCAAATTTTAAAATAAATATATTTGTGATCAATATGCACAAAGACAAGGCTTTATTTGTGTATGAAGAAAGATGGTACTATTTGAAAACACTTTTTGCCATCAAGCATGTCCCTAAGAATTTCTATAAAAGAAACTCAGTCTTTATTTTCACACAATCTTTTGTTATTTTTCATTTTAAGTTTAATGATGAGGGTAATATTCAGAAAAATCTTTATCTTGCTTTAGAAACATTTGCAGATACAAGAGCTGCCCCATACTCCTGTCTCTATCTCCCTGGATAAGTGGGAGCAAACGGTGCTATAAATGAGGCAATGAATTATTGCATGGGTAAAGAGACTTCTAAAGGCATGCCTTCAGTCTTTACAGCCAGAAGGATGGCAGTTGAGAGAGAGAGAAAGAGAGAGAGATCAAAGGAATCAGTGGTGTCCATTCCTTTGTGGAGCACCTGATTAACAATCCTTCCCGATGGTACTCAGTGGAGAAGACTTAATCTATAAGTGGAAACTGGAATACTTTTCAAAAAAAGAGAACATTTGACAACTGTTTTTGGTTTACTTTATCTAAACTGTAAGATAACTGAGGGCAGGGACCCTGTCTAATTTGTTTTTGTGGTATGGCTCAGTAACCACCACACTCACACAGACAAACATTTAAATAAATGTTTAAAGAGTTATCAATTCAGTGAATGAATACAATGACTGACACAGGAGACTCAAACATGTGCCAGTGTGTAGATGGCCTTAAAACTTTAGATTCTACTGAGGTGTTTATTATCATGCATTCTAGGATCACATGTCACAAATATCAGGAGACTTGAGTGAGACTGAACACCAGTATATACCAAGTCCCTGCTGAGGAGAAATAAAATTCGGCGCCAGCCCATCTGGCCAGGCTATTTCTGTCACATACATAGTGTTATACAAGGCCAAATAAGCCAGGCATAGTGAATTTGACTATTATGTAAATTTGGTGTTATGATCATGCCATGGAACATACTCCTGTAGATGAAAAGGGTGTTTTCTTTAAGAGAAATGGACATTTCCATCCTGGGAAGAAGTTAATCCTGGGACTTACGGAAGTGGATTTTAGATTAAGGGAAGAAAATTTATTCTACTCTTCCTGGAGTCTAGAGTAGATATACATCAAACTCTCAGATGTGGCAGGAGATGAATCGCCCTGGCCACAAGGAAGCAGGTCAGAAGTAGGACAGGAAGCAAGCTAGTAAGGGGGATCTGTGATGGGTCTGCACCTGGGCAGTTGTTGAATGTAGTCACTTTGTTATACACACATTCTACTTTCCCAAATGTTTAACAAACTTTCATTTAAATATGCAGTGTGGACTCTGACTTGTATTTGGGAAGAAATGAACACTTTCTTAAGTATGCTAGTCACAATAATCAGGGCAGTCACCAAAGGAGTAGTGACCCTGGTTGTCAACAAGATCAGGAACAGCCTAGTGGACACATGACGTGGAAGGCCGTAGAAAAAAAATCCCTAAAAAATCACTTGAAAATATTCTGGAGACATTCAGAGAGCAGCCACTTGGTAAGCTTGTCTGTAAAATGGGGCGATATTACTTGTCTTTGCTTCCCTCTAGGAAAGTTATGAAATGTAAAATAATTAATAACTGTCTTATGTTTTAAACACCTTGGAAGAAACATGATATATAAGTATATGATATCATGATTACTTCTGTAATAAAAAGAAAAGAAAATATTTTAAAAAAACAATAATATGCACATTTTTAACACCTGCAGTTGTATATGAAATATATAACTCTTTTTATTGTGTTTTGTCTAATCCACTGCACCTGCATTAAAAATGTACCCCCATGGTTCTATTTTTAAAATTACATAAAATTTAGACAGGTACTTATTCTTTTATTCACCCCATTGTGCCTAAGTCTCACAGAACATATTTTAAACAATATACTACCACAAAGAGACCACTTCAATACAAATCTCAATAGTGTGGGTTAATAAAAATTACTTTTAAAGGAAAACATCTGGCACCTCATAAATATATATCACCTTTCATCAAGAGTTTTTCAAACTCTCCCTATATATATTACACTTATAAGCATTATTAATTCAGCATATTGTACGTTGGTTTTAAAGTAGTCCCAAAGCAGAATTACATATGTAAAATATGTGCTGCAATATCTAGACCCATGCAGATCATAAAGAACAAGACATTAACCATAATGTTAAATCCTTTTGATTTACTGTTTTCTGTTAGCTATCAGGGGTGGCTTTTCAAGCACAGATACAAGAAAATGGTACAGTTAAGCTTAAAGGCAGCTATTTATTCTAACTAATTTTTTCCCCTCTTGTGACATTTAGCAAATTATTCTAGGCTTACATTTAGCTTATGTCAAAAATGTGTCTAAAATATTTTACTCTGGTTTATTTCTACATCTGAAAGAAATTTTAAAAGATTTGCCTTTACAAAGCCTGTATCCATAACACCAAACAGATACTCCTTTTCCAGAAGATATTAAAAAAAAGTATGTTCTATAATGCCCTTTGGCAATTTTTCCTGCCGTTAATGATCCTACTGTGATGTTTTTATTTGTTGTAGTTCAGTTTTTATTTTTCTATACCAGTAATGGCCAATTATTCTATGTCTTTAATAAATATGGAAAAAATATTATCAGCTTTATTGTTATATTTTTATAATGATATATATTTATCTCATAAGTCATATTATTTTGCCATATTAAATAACACTCACTCCTTTAGTTGTTCCTGACAAAATGGAGTTAGATGCATTTCCTTGTATTTTCATATTTCTCCCTACCACTTTAAGAAATGAACACCACAAAATGGGCACATTTAAGTTGTGAAGGTCTGTGAACTGATCTAGCATAAACTAAATAGGCAGTTTACCTCATTCATATCAAATCCTGGCATTTTGTCTAAAATTACAATTATTCCTTTATTTTATAAATATATATTTTTAAAATTCCTATTGGCTTCCACATACGATCACAGGCAGTGGAAATACAATGACAAACAAAACAGGCAGCGTTTCTAACCATAGGGAACTTTCAACGTCAAAGAGAAAAGAGCAATGAATAAGTAATGATTAAGTAAACAAATAACGAAATAATTTAAAATTGTTTAAGTTCTCTAAGGAAAAAATAAAGGTGGCTGTGGCCAAAAATTAAAAGCAACCTTCTTTGGATAGGATGGATAGGACAGTCAGAGATAACCTCACTAAGTACCTGATGCTAAGTATATAACGCTCATTTCCTGATTAAATAATGAACGGAACAAACACATCTAACTTCTATCTCACAATCATGTTAAAATGATGATCTAAATATAGAAATAGAGAAAATTATGTACACATATTAGAAAACATGGTAGAACAATAGTCACATACAGAAACTTCAGGACAATTCTCTACATAAGGAAGAGACCTACTTCACAATGATCTGCACAGACCATTGCATGTTTGCATACAAAGGAGGATCTTCCCTGGGAAATAAATGAAGAGATTCCAAAAGAATTCACCTGCAGCAACAGGTGGAAGGTCAAATTGAGCATTAGGACAGTAAGACAGCAATATGTGATATCACCAGGGTGTTGTAAGGACCTTACTGCTGTTCACCTTACATGTCTAGACACCACAGCACTTGCTCACAGTGTATTCTTGGAACTGCTCTTGCTAAATAATGGCTGCCATAATAAACACAAAAAAGTGATCTTTGATTCAGAAGGAAGCTTCCTGTTGTAAAGCCTACAGCACTGGTTCTCTCTCTACAGACCTCTGGTAATGGATTTCTGAACTGACAAAGTAAAACTACAACATATGGGAACATTATTCTTCTTCCTTCATTTGAGTTGGAAAGACTCAGTCTCACACCCTCTGAATGGTCCCCTTTAACACTAGAAAAGACTGATCTTAGAGAGATCTCTGTAAGAAAAAACTAGTATAGAAACATCACTGAAGTTATTTTGAAGGTCAAAAGAGGAGCAGTCAAAAAAGTTAGGTTTTCTTATAAAATCCAAAAAATTATTTAATACAAAATCAATGTTTCTTTATAGGAGTCAAAGTAATAGTGCAACTATGAAACAGA
This sequence comes from Daubentonia madagascariensis, assembly GCA_023783475.1. NCBI lineage: Eukaryota > Metazoa > Chordata > Mammalia > Primates > Daubentoniidae > Daubentonia > Daubentonia madagascariensis. The sequence goes on along the minus strand of JAKFHU010002080.1, from coordinate 39,681,331 downwards.
CAACCAAATGGAAAATGAGATCCAGAAGAAACTACACAGAGAAGAACAATACAATCATCAAATAAAAAACCTCAATGAGGCAGAGATCAGCAGATTGAAAGAGCAGAAACTAATAATCAACACAAATTTATTGACTGCTACTATGAGCCAGCAGTCGTCTAGGCATTGTGGTAACAGTGATGAGTAAAACAAAGTTCCTCTTTTCATGGAGTCTCTCTTTTACATTCCACTGAGGAGAGACAGCCATAAACAAAATGAACAATTAAACATCTGCTACATTAAAAGATGATAACTGCAAAGAAGATCTATAAGAAAAAATAAATAACAAACAAAGATGGTGATGGGGTTGCAATTTTTAATTGAGTGGTCAAGGAAGTCTTCACTGAGAAGGTGACACTAGGACTTGATATTGTAGAAGAGACGGTGACTTCTGAATCAAAACAGACATTGCAGCTTCCATCTTGATTTATTAGCTCATTCACTCTGGAGATAGCGAGCTGTCATGGCATGAAGACACTCAACCAGTCTATGAAGAGGCACTCACGGAGAAAAAATGAGATCTCCCACCAATAGCCAACACCAACTTGCCATACATGTGAGGACCCACTTTGTGAATGGGTCTCTCATGCCCAATAAAGGCTTAGGATACCTGCAGGCCCAGTGAACATCTGACTGAACCTCAGGAGAAGCTGAACCAGAACTTCCTAGCAAAGATAACCCCAAATTTTCAGCCCAAAGAATCTATGAGAGATAAATATTTAAAGCTTTAAGCCATAAGTTTTGGGATAACTTGTTATGCAGTAGTATATAATTAATCCACATGTAGAAATCCAGGGAAGAACATTCCTAAGGGAGAGAATAGAAAGGGTAGGGCCTGCTTGATATGTTGAGGAAGAGTGTGGAGGCCAATGTGGCTGGAGCTGAGTGAGCAAGGAATATAAGGAATATAAGAACAGGAGTTAAGAAAGGAAATAGAGACGGTATAGGGCTGAATAGCCCTAACAACCAAAACAATTTTGATTTTACTTTGGGGAAGACGAGGAGCCAGTGGAGACTTTAAACACAGAAGTAATATAATCTGACTTGCATTTTAAAACATTCACTCTGGCTGAGTTTGAGAATACACTGAGAGGGCAGTGAACAAGGGTGGAAGCAGATAAGAGTGGTAGAAAGTGGACAAATTCTAGATATATTTTTGAAGAAAACCAGGACCTACACATAGAGGTGAGCAAGAAAAGAGGAATCAATGATGACTCCTAGCTTTTTAGTCTTAAATTCAGTAGTGGAATTAAATCTGAAAAAATTATAAAATATTCTCCATAATATCTCATAAGGAAACTATAGTATGGTGTGAAAAATATGTAGATTAAAATAAATCATACTTCCACAAATGAAAATTTTAGTTTGAAATTAAAATTATCTCTGATAAAAGCAGAGCTGAAAAGAAAATAAACGACATGAAAATATAGATACGGTGAAATAATCCAGAATAAGCACAGAGAGCTAGAAATAAATAATATGAGAGATAGGAGATAAGGAAGGTAGGATAATAATGTTCTACATGAATCCAAGGCCAGTAATACCACAACACCTAGAAAAGTACTTAGAATGGGGTAGCTCTCAATAAATACATGTTTATTGAATCCATAAGAGTTCTACTTCAAGAACTCTTCTAGAATATGTCAAGAGAATGGTAAAGAGTGAATAGTACAAAAATAATGAGTGAGAATTCATAAGACAAAAATCCTTGTATTAACAAAACACAATAAGACAGGTACAAGATCAATAAAATAAATTCAAATCCAAATATTTGTTTAAAGCTTCAGAAGAATAGAAAGAAGAGATTGAACGCATTTGAAGAACAATTAGATTGAGAACAGAATTGTTTATTAACACCAATAAAGGCAGACTTATTAATAAAATAATAATATTTATACTTATAAATAATTTTTATAAATATTTATTTATTATATAAATAATAAAGGCAAACTTATTAATAAAATTGTATACCCAGTTAAACTTTTGCTCAGAACCAAAGGAGAAATAAAGACATCATCAGAGAGAAAGAAGGAACTTACCTTTTACCAGTTCTTACTGAAAATATTACTAAAGACTATTTTTAAAAAGAAGTAAATTAATTTGCATACGTTGAACCATCAAATCAAAACGAAACTGAGCGAAACACAAGTGCAGTAAAATAGCTTAACAAATCAAATCAACCAGAGTATCTTAAAAATTCCCACTAAAGACATTAAAGCAGAAGATAAGCATTTTACTTCAATAAAATCTACATTTTTTTCAAATATAAAGGTATTGATTCCTCAGCAAGAAAAAATATTTTAGTAAAATTGATAATAAAATGTGTCGTGTTTATGTTGTAGCTTAATCTATTCCATGCATATCTCTGTAAACCTCTGAGTTGGGTTCATCACAGAAAATGCTCTTGTCCTCACAGAGCTTACAATGCAATTTTACAGTTGTATTACTTCAAACTCTTAAGAAACACATTATTCCCAGAATAGTAAGCTTAGCTATAAAATTCAGACCTAACAAAGTAACACACACTACATGCACACAAACTGTGCTATAATCACCCTTTTGAGGTTATCCAAAATACAAGAACATGCTTTTCAAAAGTTTGTTAAAAGAATGATACTTCATGACCAATTAAGGTATATACAGGAAGAAAAGAGTGGTTTCAAGACAGTAATTTAATTAATAAAGTATTTCACTTCAATACATTAAAGAAAAAAAACAAATTATCACCTGGAAAAATGACAAAAAGACACCAAAGAAAGTGTTATCCTTAGAAAATTAAACATAGAATGATATTTTTCAACATGTAAAGGATAAGGAGGACTATGATCCCTATTTACCATGCCACATTATTTTGAAAGTTCTTCTCAATTTAATGCATAATAGTAGAAATTATTTATAAAGTAAGATTTCCAGAACATGCCATTATCTACCTTAAAAATAAAAAAAATAATAATTTCAACTTAAAATAAGAGAATTCTGTATGTTGGCTGTAAAATATAAATATAAAGAAATCAAAAGATTTCTTAGATACCTAACAGTGTCTAACAATGTCAGTCACTATAGCCACCAAGGTCTAAAATACATAGGAATTAATTTCACAATTGGCCTTCCATGTCTGTGGGTTCCACATTCACAGATTCAACCAACCACAGATAGAAAATATTCGAAAAAAAGGAAATTCGCATTTTACTTAACATATTCAGACTTTTATTTCTTGTCATTATTCCCTAAACAATACATTGTAACAACTAACTATTCACGTAGCATTTACATTATATTAGGCATTATAAGTAATCTAGAGATTATTTAAAGTATGGGGGGGATATGCATAGGTTATATGCAAATACTATACCATTTTATATAAAGGACTTGAATGTCAGTTGATTTTGGTAATTTTGGTATCCGCAGAAGTTCTACAACCAATCACCCACTGATACTGAGGGACTACTGTTTAAGAAATGTTTATAGAGAATACTACAACACTTTATTATGGAAGAAACCATACTTTAAAAGATAAATAAAAGGAGAGGGACATACCAGATTTCTGGATGAAAAGACGGGATGTTATAAATGTATCTATTTTTTCCAAAATTTTCTGTAAATATAATGAAATTCTAATCAATAACCCCAAAAATATATTTCCAACTTGACAAAAATAATTCTAAGCTATCTAGAAAAATAAATTGTGCAATTCTTCTGCCTTCTGCCCTACAGAAGAACATGCTCAAGGGAGGCATCGGACTATACTTACACCTCACTGAAGTAGATACAACATACAGAAAAGTTACATGTGACTATTGTTAGTGAAATGCATATCCTGATAGGCACCGTATTTCATACTGAATTTTTACTGTGCTACGTAGTAGGCAATTCACCTTTCAAAATTTAATGTTTATAAATGTATCTTTGTAGTTAGAATTGCAAATAATATAAAGAGGATAATCCCACTGACCAAGCTTCAACTCCTAACTTAGTCTTTCATAAATAGAAAGTAGGACCAACACTGATATGTATTGAGCAGTTCTAATTTTCTAGGAACTTCACACACATTTTCTCATTTAATCTTTATACCAACACTATGAGATAGATTTACGAATAGTTCCATGAGAAAATTGAAGTTCAAAGAAATTAAACACCAGCTGTTCAACTACTTGTTGGTAAACTCAGTCAATCCCAAGATTTTTTGGCTCTAAATTTAGGCCTCTTCATTTTGCTATTATTTTTTATGGTTTTATCACTCCTTTTATCTCTTAAATCATTTTCTATACTCTTATTTCCAATATCATTTCTACTTTGGTCATTCTTTTCATTGTTTGCCAGCTCTCATGTTGGTTTACTTCCCATGCATTAGTAATTTATAATTAGTTGAAATTCTAATTATCTACAGTATCAATCTATTTATCTATCTATTTTGGAAGCCCTAGAGTTGTGAAAATGTCACTTCAGAGATGTTTTTGGCTTGTTTATTCAGGGAATTTCAAGAACGTCAATAATCCTGGACCAATTCTTATGTTGAATTTTTGGCATGCTGTTCTCAAACTGTGTAGTGTATGTACATTATCATTCCATACTCACATGTTAGATAGGCTTGGGATTTCAATTTCTCTTCAGTGACATTTCCCCTTCAGAGATAGAAAAAGATGAGAAATTCCCTTACTGCTTTTCAGAAGGGGGGGGAATGAAAAGTGCTGAATTTTATGCAGATGCTTGCCTTTTGCTGCCCTGAGGCTGTCTTCTACCTTCTGTGTCTTCACCCCTTCTTTCCCGGGATGCCCCCTCCTCTTTACTTATCTCCGGCATCAGCCAGCCCCTTTCTCCCCCTTTCTTTCACATTTCATGTAACTTATTATCTCTTAGTAATAATTCTATTTTGTTGTCTCTTCTTGTGCAAGGATATAATTCACAGCTGGAATATTATGCTGTTTTTTGAGGGCTTCATTGGTTAGCTCAGAACACTATAAGAAATTGCAAATGAAATGGGACTTAAGAGATCAAATTATGATGAAAAATTAATTAAGTTAATAACTGTAACTTAAAGTTTGAATGTACAGAACTCTTTCAGGTAATTAGTACTCCTATAGGCTAGGGACTCTATTATTTAGTGTGGAACAAATTGTGAAATTTAAACTAAAATCAGGTAATTTATGGAAAAACTCTTTCCTAACTGTAAGTTCTAAATAAGTATAAGGCATTTCCTTTTTAAGGGTAAGATGTGTTAAACTATGCCAAGACAGTTTTTAGAATGAAGATAAATGTGGTTAATTCTCATTCAAATGTAGAAAAATAGTTGAAATTTTCAGAAAATAAATATCAATGTAGGGATGGAGTTACTGCTATCATTTGGAGGTCATCTTTGATGAAGAAGTCAATTTTTACAATAGAAATATCAGCTCACACTTACCCTGTACTATGTGCCAGGGACTATTCTAAGTGACTTATCTCCAATCACTCATTATAGTCTACAATAATCCCAGTAGATAAGTTATACCATTATTTCATTTTACACGTGAGGGAACTGCAGCACAGACAGGTTAAGTCAGTCATTCAAGGTCACGTAGGTACTGGGTTTTGGAGTTGGGATTTTATGTTAGGCAAACTGGCTCCAGATCTTGGGCTTCTAAGAAAAACTACACTATAAAAACTATGCTTTAAGTATAAAGCAATCACATTATAAGAACTATGGGATCCATGGATAATTAATATTAACCTAAGAAGGAAAGAAAGAAGGAAAAGAATGTATGCATACTCCCTATTCAGAAATAAAATATAGATGTTAGTATATTAGTGTGAAAATATGCATAGGACTCTGTCTACTGAAAGGGCCTGGAAGCAATGAAAACCAAGCATCAATGAGCACACCCAGTGCCTCAGTCTTCATTTCTTAATGCTACTGTCCAACAAATGGAACTAGGGCTTCTTGGATAAATGGCTGATTCCAAGGTGGTTGTGTTATTTATTTGTAACACTGTTAAGCTCATTTATATTCTTTGTATTATATTTTAGATTCCCCTGGCTAAACCCTGGTTTCTTTTACTTATTTAATTATTTAGTTAAAAGAGATAATACGGGAGTATGTTAACATTTTGGGGATATGTTAAACAGTAACATGGTTCTAAAAGCCAGGGCTAGACAAACAGGTATAGTAAGAGAAGTGTTACTTGCTACTCACGTCATCTACTACTTTCCATCCCCCCATTCTTTCCTTCTCATTATCACTCCATAAGTAACCAATCTCATTAATTACTGCTTTATCCTTCCTGAATTTCTGTTTACAAACATGAGAAGATACATGTATATTTTCTTATGCCCTTTCTTTCTGTGATAAAAGGTAGAAAACTATAGATCTTCTTTTTCATTTTGTTTCTTTTACATAAAACATATCCTGGAAATCTCTCCCTGTTAGTTCATAGAGACCCTTCTTATTTTTTTTATAGTTGCCCAATATTCTATTATGTAGGTATATCAGAGTTTATTCAATCACCCTCCATGTATGAGCATTTAGGTCATTTCTGATATTTTACAATAAACAATGCAGTAATGAATAATATTGTCAATGTTTACTTTCATATTGTTGGAGGTTTATATTCAGAGTGATTTCCTAGAAGTCAGATTGCTGGATGTAGTGGGTTGAATGGTTGCCTCAAAGAATATATGTTCATGTCCTGATTTCCAGAACCTGTGAACGTTGCCTTGTTTGAGAAAAGAGTCTTTGCAGTATAATTAAGTTAAAGATCTTGAGTTGAGGAGATCATTATGAATTATACAAGTGGCCTCTAAATTCAAAGACAAGTGCAGAGGGAGATTTGAGACAGACAGAAAAGACAAAAAAAAGAAGTCAACATTATTACAGAGACAGAGATTGGAATGATGTGACCACAAATCATGAATGCTCACAGGCAGCAGAAGCTGAAAGAGACAAAGAACTGATTCTCCCATCGTATAGTCACATTTATTGATATTACTGAGATGATTTCTTTCAACTCTATAATATTTAATAATTATGTAGATTTCATTTTATTTGTAATGTTTTCATAAAAATGTGTATGTTTGCTTTTTAAAAAAATTATGTTGATATATAATAAGATTTGTATGTTTATTCTGGTGATTACCTTTTTATTTATAACTTTTTAAATGCCCTTTCCTTTTTAACCTTTTACTATTTAATTTTTCAGTTTTTAATTACCAATTACTGCTTACACAAAAATCAATGTGCTTATTCTAATTTCTCTTTTCTCTTCTTTGTTCCATTTTAAAGGCATTATGTTGAATTTCACACAACATACAACTATGTGCATTACTATTCCACCCTCATCCCACCTTTGTTTTAGACCTAGAATCATATATTTTGAGATGCTTACCATCAGTCTTTTTGGCAAAGCATTCTCAGTCATACATCAGTTGAGTGAAGATCATCTTCCAGTAGATTCCTCAAAAAGGGATCATGGGTACAAAATCCCCAAGTTTTTATAAGTTCAAAAATGTTTTTATATAGCCTTGATACTTGAGGGACAATTTGTCTGGATATAATCCTTGGGTCACATTTTTTTTTTCATTGAGTTTTTTGAAAATCTGCTCAATTGTTGTTTATTATGTTGTTTTAAAAAGTCAAATGCTGATCAAATTCTTTTGATCCTTATATGATCTGTTTGCCTGGAGAGCTTGAGGATATTTTCTTTATGTAAGTCTGATTGTTTTATGAGGATGTGTCTTGAAGTTGGTCATTCTGTGTTAATTTTTCTAGGCACCTAATGGGAGTGGGTCTCTTTAATATGTACACTTAGTTATTAGTTTATCTGGAAAGTTTTTGTAGATTATAGTTTAGAATATTGTTAATTTTTCATTATTAACCCTTTCAGGGACTCCAATTATATAAACGTTATTCCATCCTTCTCTTTTTACTTCTATCCTTATCCCATTTTTATTCTCTTGGTTGTTTCCTTGCCTTTCTTCAGTTCCCTTATTAAGTTTTCATTTTATTTGTCATCTTGTATTTTAGTCTTTATATTTAAGATCATTTTGTCTCTTTTCTTCTTTCTTTCCTGAATCCAACTGAATCTATTTTTATTTCATCCTGTTCTTTGTCCATTTCTAGTCTTAGTTCTTAAATGTATGATTCAAGGTGGTTTTTCATAACTCTAATACTGGTTTGCATATATTTTACTTTTAAATGTTGTCTTCTATTCTGTGATTTTTTAAAATAAAGATGGGGAAGATAAGCAGAAAGTCATTTCATCAGTTTCAGTGTTTTAAATATGAGTCTATGATTTTTTATAATATCTCTGTATAGACTTATTGAGTTTTTATGTTTTCATTTCTGTGGTTTGGGGTGAATAAGAAGATTCTGAATTCAATGAAAACCTCTTCTCTCAGTGTATCAAAGTCTAGGTTCTTTATTGGGTTTTGCTTTTTGATAGGGCATGGGGTTGAGTATCATGTCACTGATATTTCATGCTTTGTATGGCCTTGCATTTTTTCTTTTGTTTCTTTTCTTCCTTCACCACAGAATTTCCAAAACCTTCTGCTTTCTTCCTTTCTACCTTTTACTGCCCGTAGAAGCTAACCCTTTCAAAACCTAATCCTTTATATTATGCATAATTTTAAGTTATATTTCTGTAGTCCACACTTTTATCTGTCAAAAAAAATTTTATTATGTTTTCACACTAAGAGTGAAACTGCTGTTTCTGGTAATAGTTTTATCTCAACCTCAGGCCCATTACTAGCTCCCTCTTCTCTCTTCCTTACAGTTTTTCTCCACTCACCTTTACCCACACAAAGATGTATAGCAGGGCAATTGTATGATCAGTCACTTGCTGGGATTAGATATTTTTTCTTTTCTTACATTTATTTTAAAGCTTTAGCATCCTCTGTCTTCAAGTTACACTAAGAGCATTTTTTTTGTGTGGTTTTGTTTTAATTTTGTTGTTCCATTTTGTTTTTGGAGAAGACATTGGTAGATGTAGACCTAGGCAACTGCCATTGTCTTGAGCTATTCAGATTCATAAATAAAAATTATAAAGCATGATTTGTTACCTGAATATATTTTATCATGAGAAGATATTAAGATAAAGTCATTATTATAAACACATACAAACAAAACATACATTTGGAACTATAAGATATGTAATCATTCTTCAGTTTTTAGCCTGATTTTGTAAACAATGTTTCTCTGATCATGATCTGGCATATTTATATTTGACATGGTTGTTAGAACCATAATGTCTTAGCAGGGCTTCCTGGATGTGTGCCCTGTTCAAGTGGAGAGGGGCCTTATACTCAGAAGGGAGCCATACCTGATTTAAAACTCTGTTGTTTCCATCTTGAAATTCTTTATTTTTTAACCATGGAATCCTCATTTTTGTTTTGCACTTGGTCACTTAAATTATTAATATGTAGCAGAGTCTGAGTCCCCAGGAAGGTCTAATATACCCTCAGTAGTAGCTTCCATGTCTACCTGTTCATCAACTCAGAATAACTGATAACCTCCATCATCCCTTCTCATTCACTTATCCTTTTTCAACAAAAGTTTATTGTCAAGTTTTTAATCCCATGATCTCCTAGTTATTAAGAAATCTTCATTTATTGAATATTTCATTACTTTTCCCTGCTTCACTCTCCACAAACACGGCCATATATCTGCAACTTAGTGAGTAGAGAAGTACTATCTTGACTTGTTAACTCATCAAGCTAAAATTGTATTTATTTTGCATCTCACGTCTTAAAAATGCTTTTCTTTCCTCTCTACTTACCTCACTCCTTACATTTATACAATGTAGCTTGTGTTCCTTAAACTTCATTTTCAAAGTTCAACAGTGATGTAATTGCCACACTCAGCAAACCTTCCTTAGTTTTTCACATTCTCCTTGACAATAACACCATTGTTGACTATTTTTTCTACTTAAGATTTTATCCTCAACTTCCTTTCATTCTATAGTACTTATATTTTGCCCCTATCACTTTTCTGATGGTTTTCCCCCTCGGTATGCTTTTTGTGTCTCTATGGCACATACCTTAAGGTTCGATCTTCAGTCAAAAGAAAAAGAGGGTAGGAGAATTTAAAGGAAGGGTATAAGGGTAGATTCCAGAACCAAAAGGAGTTATGGAGAAAAGTATAAAACTGAGAAGATTTCAAGACTTAATAACAGAAACTTGAGGACCTTTTTTAGGTTTTTGCTATTGAAAGACTCAGGTCCAGTGACTCCTGGAATTCTGTGAGGTTTCAAATTCCCAGAAGAGAAGATCTGATTGAGGCTTTATACCTTGCATCAATCATTTTTGGCCCTGTACAAGAGTAGAAATAGAGCCGTGGTTCTAGAAGCTGGATAAACCCCAGTTGGTATTTATTATAAGTATTCACTTTATCAGCTGCAGTCCTACAACGAAGTAAATATATCTGAAGTTTTATTCCATTCTGTGTGGTATAGTTTAAAGCAGACAATGAAAAACTACCCAGTAAGTACCAGAAAGGAATGTCTGAATTGAGGTAGAATCCAAAAAACCATACCTCAGATAAGAGGAGAGTTGCAGACAAGAAAATACACTGTAACAGTTTTTGAATATTTTAAAGTTATTATGAGTTGGGAAAACTCAACTAATTTCATAGCTCTAGGGAACAAAAATGAATATCATAATGTAAAATATGTGTGATCATATTTCAGAAGCTCAAGGCAAGGAGGAACATTTTTAAAATTACAAAGTTTTCTATTAATAATGTTATGAGAATTTAAGCACCCAACGAATATTGAGTAAACTCCAGTTTTCCTCTCACTGAAGACGTTCAAACTGAAGATTAGCAATCATCTATGAGGAAGATTCTGGAGAAACATACTGATACTCCTTGAAAATCTATAGTAATCCTTGTCCAGGAATATAATTATATAATGTTGATATTGGAATGAGTCTTATATAATCTAGTCTACTTCCATAATTTTATAAATGAACAACTGAAACTCTATGAGGTTATGTGGCCACAGGGTTGATTGTGACAGAACCAGAGCAGAAACACCATTTAAGAATGTTCCACAAACTGGGAACATTGTACAATATCTATAATAAGCAGAGGAACGTAATAGGTCACAAGCAGAAACACTGGTTAATCTTAGTCCTTAATGTCAAAAGTTATTCTGACAGGCTCAAGCTATAAAGTTTGCCAGAGCACTCTATTCTTATGTGAGGAAATAGTAACTAAGCTGGCATTTTTTCTACCCAGGATAATGAAAAATGTTTACATAATTTTTAAAATATAAATGTAATGTAAGCCAATAACAAAAAATGTAGAAAATAGAGGGGGGAAAAATCACTAAAATCCACTTCCATTTGAGTGAAAGAAATCCACTCAAACCCAATTATTTTGGCACTCTGGCTTATTTAAACTGTTAATACTTATTTCTTATGTGTATGTTTTCACATGGTTTACATGTACAGGCACACACACACACATGCACACTCCCCATAAATAAAATAATTTGCACCTTTATTTTACTCTTCTAGGTATAATCATGCAGTCTTAAATAGTTCTCTACTTCTCCTTTAAAGGAGTTATCAGAGAACAATTTTAGGAAAATAAAATCTTTATGAAGTGTTTTTTAAAGAAAGTCGTAGAATATAACAGCATTTTTTTTCATATTATAACAATGCTCAGGTGTATGTAAGTCTCCATATTTAAAGTAAGAAGGTTTTCTACCCATTTGGGATGAAAGGTTGTGTCTTTCCTTTATAGTCATTCTCATCTGTGAATAATTTAAAGTAGAACAGATTTGACTCTGGACTCCTACAGATATCTTGACCATATGTCAAATTTATCTCTATAGGTAATGGTTCTCCTCTCCAGAATGATACATATAGTGCATTACTTTTTTCCCAATATAGATATTACAAGTAAATTTAAAATATCCTAGGTCAACATGTATGTACATTTAAAGCTCATATAAGATCTTTGTGTTTTTTTATTTGGGAAAAATCTCTTTCTTCCAGAGGTGAGCCTTTGTTTTGCCAGAAATTTTTTTTTTAAATAATCCCTGGTGATAAATGAGCCAGAAAAGTTGAGGAATACTCATCATAAAGAAAATGGGCACATGATCTATATGAAGAGTTATGGGAATTCAGAATAGAGAGAGATATCAGGGTAGTGTTAGATAAAGGGAGAAGAAAAGATTGAAGAATAGTTATATTTTTAATAATGCTTCTATGCATATTTGAATTCTAAAATCAACTTGGGACAACAATATCCACTTATTCATTCTTTATTAAACATTAACTGTTAATTGTGTGTGTGACAATGATTTAAATCACTTCTGTGAGTCTCAGTTTTCTCATCTGTTATGACTGCAGTTAAGTGATACAATTTCTAAAATTCCTTCCTGTTTTTCAAATCTAGTCTGTTACTCAACCACTGCTAGGGATTGTAAATAATGATAATACAGAGATTAAATATTTTATTTTAACTTAAATATATAAATGACCACTCATTCCTCAACCTTTTGATCTAAGAACTTTTTAAAAAATACAGGTCCACTGGTTGGACCTTAATGTATTATTTATAAACTCTAGCCTTTGTTTCTTCAAAGTAGAGTAAAAACTTAAAACATTTTTCTAAAGACCTATGAGTATAAAATCTTTCTAATGTTTTATCTTTTCCAGTTTATTATGATATTACTTATACATAAAAATATAGTTTTTTTGGTAACTAGATATTGAGTCATTCCAAAGCATTTGACTTAGTTTTCATAGACCCAAATATTTTCACATTTATATTTCATTATCTTTGTAGTATGAAATAATATTTACAATTATTATAAGCAGATTTGAGGACAAATTCAACTGACTTTTGTTGAGCATATGAGTCCTTGGTGGAAATAAAAGTGCACAGTACACTAGAGAGTCACCTATCAGTAATCAGCGTTCACTATGCCTTGGGCAACAGTGCGCATCATTTGCAGAGGGACTGTGAGTACCTGTTACTCCAGCAGTTATGCTAAGTAAAGACTGGGTAAGAGAGTTTCTACTCTATTTGGGGAAAGATAACACATTAACATATAAACAAATGTAAAAATATGGTAGAAATCACTATAGAACCATGTCAGGAATATATAAATATATATAACACAATGTCTAATAATTGAATTGACAGCATATGGTAAATAATGAGTTCAGAATCAACTTTTCAAGGTTAAGAGTGTTAAGACGTAACTGTTTTCTCCACTCCAAATAGTTCCTGTTGTGTTACCCTTTTGCTGCTCTCATCCCAGGAAGATAGAATGCCTTTTTTCATTGGAAATTTTGAGCTCAACATTTCCCTTTTTCCCTTTGGGAATGAGCAGCCTGTCTGGAATAGGTCTGCTCTCGCAAGATAAGGTTCTGTCCCAGGGTGTGGAGGCATCTTGCTCCAGCCCAGAGCTGCCTATGGTTTGGGATTAAAGAAGCACATTTGCCAGAGGCTTCTCCATATCAAATTAAGTCACATTCTTCATTACGTCACATTCTTCAATCTATTCTTTATCCGTAATAAAGGTGATATTTTTGCTCCCATATGCTTATTTACCTTTTATTTTTTCATCTGGTTCAGAACTTGAGCGAAAAAGAGTGTTCTAAGTAGTGGCCCCTTCAAAGTTTCCATCAAGGAGATCAAAGAAGGCTCCGTGAAGCATGTGGGACTTCAATGATGTGGGATGAGGAAAAGGAAGAGTCCCTAGAACTCATCTGTTTCTTCAAACTGTTTTTTAATAGGTCTGTCATTCCCAATTATTTGCTGACACCTCTTTCTACTCTATTGCCATAGTAATCTTTCTAAAAAAAATGTGCCTATTACTAGATAATATAATTAGTTTCTTAGCATAGCATTTAGGGCCCTTTATGCTAAGATGAACCTATATCCTGTTTGTTTTTCAGGAAAGTCACAGTTTATGTCTCTTGTTTCAGTGTAATTATTTATAGCACCCCCTTTGACTCTCAAAATGTTACAATTTTTAAAAATTATATTGTCACTATAGTTATGATCTGTTACCTACCTTTTCGTTCTCTTCTCTTGCTGCTCTCTGACCTACAACCTTTATCTCCACCCAATATACTCAACTCAGTAATTCCAAACAGTGCGTGCTTATTGTCTTCTCTGTCCCTTTGTCAAAGCTTTTATACGGAATGTCTTTTATATGGAATGTCTTTCCTCCTTCCCCTCATCTGGTAAAATCCTATTCATTCTTCATGGCCCAGATCCAAGGTTACTGCTTCTGTCAAGTCTTCCATGACCCCTTCTCTACCCCTCTGATTTTGTACTTACTCTGTGTCTGCCATTTTAACAAAATGTACTTTGAGGCTTTAATGCACTGGAATATTTTGATCAATGCATCCAATTTAATTTTTGCTAAAACAGAGTATACACAATGTTAAACAGTGTCTATTGAATGAACATCAAGCTGAGAGTCCTTCATAGTGGTTCAGAGCTGGGTATAAGATGCTCTTTGGAAGAGTTAATTAGAGTTTAATGTTAAGCAATAACAGAGAATAAGCTCAGGTTAAGCGTGACGTGTGAGAACTCTCCCTGGTGAGTATATAACAGTGCTTGTTTAGATGGGCAGTAAACAGTTCGACTCCAACTGTGGCCTGTGCTACGGAACAGTGGATTCTTTTCTAGACATTGTGAGACATTGTTATGCTGTAGTAGTGATTGCATTGTAATTGTTGCTAACCTGCTTAGTGTTCTTTTGAGTCTTTTAAGCACTTCAAGTGTGCTATCAAAAATCCTAGTCTTCTAAACTATGCTGTGATGACAAAAAAGAAATGAAGAGCTACCAGTATATTAAGTAAGAGCATAGGCTTTTTGAATAAAAGAAGACCTGGGAACATATTCTACTATACGGTAAGTGTGACCTTAGACAAATTATTTAAACTCTCTAAGTTTTTCAGTATTAAAAGAGAGACAATCCCATAAGGGTGGTTGTGTAGATTATATAATATTATGCTTGTAAAGGGCATATAGAGTAAGCTCTCAATAAATGTTACCCACCTCTGCCTAGAAAATAGTTATGTACTTATACCAAGTTGTGTAGTGATACCACGGGAGCTAATCAATTGGTGTAATTTTTTGTCTGTTGGGAAAAGCGTGCAAAAGAAAATGAAGAAATTTGAAATACAAGTCTGCTCTGCACTGCTTTGCAGCCTGAGCAGACTCTGAGCTACTAGTTCCAATCCTCATAATTTGGCTCAAGCAGGTCAGGCATTGAAAGACTGACACAGGGGCCACACCTCTCGTTAGTGCACTTTCTCTCTCTCTCTCTCTCTCTCTTTATTCCTGTCTCGCTTTTTAAGCACTCCAGGTGTTTACTTGGCAAAAACTCTTTCTGTGACAACTTTCCCAGTCAAGTCTTCTACCTTCTGATTCACAAAGGATTAGAAAATAATTTCCTGTCTTCTATCTTCACTCTATTCCTAAACCAAATACACAACATTTTGAAGATTTTATTACAATATTATTGCTACTAATGAAGGCAAAAAATTAAGAACTTCATTCTAATGCCATTCTCCTTTTTACTATGTATAAAAAATTAAAAAAAATAATATTCCTTTGTAGGAGCTAATGGACTTGGGTACACAAATGATAGAAATAAATCCCATCCACTTTTGAGAGAAAAATAATTCTGAGAATATGTGAACATTTCTTCTCTGCTGGGGCCGGGAGTCACAGGCTAAGAGGATCTCAGGGTAAAGTGCTGAAGAGAGGAGGGAGGCAACGATGGAAAGATAACAGCTGTACTTACCAGAAGCAGTAGCAAGGGTTACTGGAAGATCAACTCTGGAGTTATTTTTCCTTCTATTCCATTACTCTTGCCCAGATCAACATTAATCTTGCCAAATGAGCTGTGCTTTAGTTTCCTCGTTATAGGGATAATAATAGTATCTACTTCATAGAGTTGTTGTAAAAATTAAACATGATAATAAATGCAAAACATTGTAAACAATTCATTGCACATGTAAGAACTCAATAATGTCAGCCATGATTATTACCATTATTTTAGTTTTTATTATTGGCCCTATGCTGGACGGATACTAAGGCAGAATGAAAAACCAGTGGATTGTGTAAGGGCATGAGATGGGATGGAGAGAAGACAATGTTTCCGGTACTGAGATGAGAGATTGCAGATGAATAGGGAAAAAAGAAAAAATGCAAAAATATTCTACTGGAAGGAAAGGGAAGATCCCACATCCATGAGTATAAAAGTATATAAGTTCAGTGTTTGATTTCAGCTTGGGGCTCAAAAATACATTGGTTGTAATATGGTGAGATGGTAAAAAGAGGTATTGAGCCAGGGTGGAAGTGGAATCAGAATAAGTAGGAAAGCAAGATGGTGCCAAATAGAAGTCACAGCCCGTGGAAGATGACCCTGAAAAAGGGCATAGATAATTAAGCCAGTTCCAAGCCACACACTTAAGATCGTAGAGAAGAAGAATGTAAGAGAAAGTGATTCTTCTCTGACAAGGATGTGGTAGCAGAGCAGCAACATCAAATGCAAAGCAGAGATAGTGAGCTTCAGGCCATCCCAGGAAACACGTCATAAAATTGAGGGAGATCATGAGCAGACGATATTTAGGATTCAGTTCATGGGAAGTGAACTGAGCTAAAACAGGAGAGAAGCATAACCCCAGTCAAAAGGGGCTAAGACATGCATGTTCTTTAGGAACCAATGTGCTATAAACTCACAAAAAAGGAGGGGATCAAGTAACTCCCTTAGCTTCCCAGGGAGGGTTAGACAGGCTATTGCCACCCAATCAGATAGTAAAATGCTTCCAAGAACATCTTATGATTAATTAACTGGACCTTTACCTCTTAAGAAAATGAACAGTGCATCCTCCACATAGTTGAATGTCCATTTGACCCACTTGATTGGGGGCTAATGTCCATTTGACCCACTTGATAGTGCTGGCCCCACACATGCTGAAGCATGTACGCTCCTGTGAACCCACTTACTACAATACTTGTCTCAGTATAAATGCTGAATAAATGTTGACTTTAAGCCAGAGTAATATATTTGTATTTTAACATAAATTATAATCCCAAGATAGGATTGATGGGGGAGTTTCTATTAATAGTACATTGGCAGGACCGAAGATGAGAATATTTTGGAGACAAGCAGACTATTCCATCTTTTCAAATCCTATTGAAACCTAAACCTGTATTTGCCTAGGACCAGTACTTCACACAATATTTTTAGAAGGTTTTGGAGTTTCCAAGGATGCCACCAAAAATATTAAAAACTTTGTAGCACATTCCCTGGAAAAAATAAGTCAAATAATTTACCATTTGTGAGAAAACAGTCTAAGATAGTGAGGTCTTGAGAGAATCACCAAAATTCTGTCATGGTACAGCATGAGTTTTTAAAATTTTGTAATTTGGAAGATAAAAGATATATTAAAATTCTTATGAACTAAAATGACAGTAAAGGAAACAGGGTGCAAAACTATATTTATATAGAAATAAAATATCATAATTTGGCTAACAATATATTTCAAGAACTTTAAACTTGTGAGACGTTTAAAAAATGAAGTTCAGGGTTAGCTGAGAATAAGGGGCTGGCTTTATTTTACCCATCACTGTAATGAAGTTATTGATATCTTTTCAAAAAACCTCAAGTTCTCTGAACTCTTCTGGATTTAACTCAGATTTCTAATGCCATTTTAACATTTTATACAGTGGTTTAATAATAAAGTCCTCAGCTCAAAAAAATTAGGAACAGATGGTGAGAATGGACTTGTTCCCATTCCTGATGTGCGCTTTACTATACTATTTTCAAAAAATGACTTAAAGTATACTCTGAAAATGTTCAGTAGGTGTGTGAATTGAATCTCTTGAGAAATGACCATTTTGTGCAGTATTCCTTTAACTATTGCTATTCGTAGCTCTGTTTCAGCATGTAATGGGACAAATTTAGGTAGCAAACAAAGTAAACTAATATCTAGTGATGCAAATGCCTATCACAACAAATATTTTATAATCTATAAATGAATTTGAATATTGAATATCTTTTTAAAATATAAATATATTCCCCAATGTTTAAAAAGTGCTTTTACAACACTCAATATCACACCATAATAGGATACATTTCTAAGTTCCTGATTTTAGAAATTAATTATGAAACGGTAAGAGAAAAATAATATAGGTTGAGCATCCTAATCTGAAAATCTACAATCTGAAATGCTCTAAAATCCAAAAATTTTTGAGTCTTGATATGACACCACAGTGGAAAATTCCACACCTGACCTCATGTGACAGGTGCACAAAATTATTAAAAATATTGTATAAAATTGCCTCCAGGCTGTGTATAAGGTGTATATGAAACATAAACAAATGTTGTGTTTAGACTTAGGTCTCATCCTCAAGATAGCTCATTCTGTATGTGCAAATATTCCAAAATCTGAAAAAAAAAATCCCAAATCCAAACATTCTGGTCAGAAGCTTTTAGGATAAGGAACACTCAACCTATAACAGTGATAACTAATACCAATTGAATGGTTGTTATGTGCCAGGCACTAGTTTAAGTGCTGTGTTTTATTTAATTCTCATCTTTTGCTCAAGATATACCAAATGTCAGGAAATAAATTTTTAGATATAAATTTATTCCAAGTCATAGATGAGAAAACTGAAACACAAAGAAATTAAGTATTTTGCCTAAGTTCCTTAAGTTTATAAATAACACACTTTCTTAGATGGCAATTAATATTAACATTTATCATTAGCAGAATAGGAAACATTTAAATGTACACCTATAGAGTAAAAGAAATTAGTTTTTGAATGTACTTATTACTAGATTATAGTCTGTGTCTACCAGAAATATAGATAGGCATGAGAAAGTTTTTTCAAAGCATACCACTGGCTCACTGCACTCCCACTATATTCTAACAAAATCATCAGAAAATTATGTTTAAAATTTGATATTCTTCTGTCATAGCTATTTTACTAGAATAGTAAGCAAAGTGCAGAAGTTCGGAGAGGCTGATGCATCTTTATAGTAGGAATATCTTGCAATAAGTACTTTACTTGGAAGGGGGCAGGAGAAAGCTAGATATATATGCAAAAACAATGAATAGGGATTATTTTCCCTGTGCATATTTTCATCTGTTTTTGTCAAATGTCAGTTGGGTGTATGTGCCTGGTTTTAAATCTGAGTTTTCTGTTCCATTGGTCTATGTCTTTATTTTTATGCCAATACCATGCCGTTTTGGTAACTATAGCCTCATAGTATGGTTTGAAGTCTGGTAATGTGATGCCTCCAAATTTTTTCCTTTTGCTTAAGATTGCTTTGGCTATTCGGGCTCTTTTCTGGTTCCAGACGAAGCAACCTCTATGGAAAACAGTATGAAGATACCTCAAAGAACTAAAAGTAGACCTACTATTTGATCCAGCAATCTCACTACTAAGTATTTACCCAAAGGAAAAGAAGTCGTTTTATCAAAAAGACACCTGCATTCAAATATTTATTGCAGCACAATTCACAGTTGCAAATATGTGGAATCAACCCAAGTGCCCATCAATTCATGAGTGGATTAACAAAATGTGGTATATGTACAACATGGAATACTATTCAGCCATGAGGAAGGATGACTTAATGCCTTTTGCAACAATTTGGATGGATCTGGAGACAATCATTCCAAGTGAAGTATCTAAAGAATGGAGAAACAAACACCACATGTACTCACTATTAAATTGGAACTAACTGATGAACACACATGTGCATAGAGGGAAGTAAAACTTAATGGAAATCAAGCAGGGGGAAGGGGGAGGAGGGGATGGGTGAAAACCTACCTAATGGGTACAATGAACACTATCTGGGTGACAGGCACACTTATAACCATGACTCAAGCATTATAAAAGTGATACATCAAAAATACTTGTAACTCCCTAATACTTCGAAATTAAAAAAAATGATCCAGGTCTGATTCCTTACTAAAATTCCCCACAGACACTGCTAAAGTGATCTTGAAGGAGTGTATGTCTGAGTCACACCTCCTATTAAAGAGATTTTCAAAATAGCATCTTGTCTTTGAACAGTAAATATTTTCTTCATGTAGCTTCCAAAATATGTTTGCTTCAGAAATACAAGATGAATAATGAAGGAAAAGATCCTTATCTTCACTTTCTCAAGTAACCAAGGGTTGGTTTGTACTTCCTCCGGATTTAAAATTTAAGAAGACTACACTGATTTAGGCTCAGAATTCGTTCTTGTCAAGTTTATATGCTGCATAAAGCAATAGATCTCAGATGTTAGTGTATATCAGATCACCTTGATGCTTATTAAAACAACTTACTGGGAACCCCACTCCAGAGTTTCTGATTCAGTAGTCCTCAAATAGTGCTAAAGAATCTGCAATTTTAACAAGTTCCTCAGTGGTGCTGACACTGCTACTTGTAAGAACACACTTTGAAAACCACAATTCAGTGTGTGCTACACATGAGTCTTAAAAGTAAGCATGAACCATTTGGATTTTGCCTATAATTTTTAATGTCTTTCATTGTTCTCTCTTAGAAATAATAGATACTATCTAATATTTACTATTTGGTTGATATATATATGTGTGTATGTGTGTATACGTATTTTACACTTCCCTTTTTTCCAGGATGGTTGCCCTATAAAGGCTTCTCTCCTGGGCACCTGCATCCTAAATAAAAAAAAATAGAAATACAAAATTTTGTGAAGGGATAAACCCGCATATGTAAATCGTTCTTCCTACATTACAACAAATTTTAAGTGGTGGTTTTGCTCCAATGTATGGGTTTTTTTTTTATTCAAGAAAATAGTAATCTGTTTCAAGTTGATCTTCTTCCTAAAGAGATAATATTACAAAGAATTATCATCTGCAGCTTTCCAGAGTATATAGAGACTATGTAAAGTACCTGAAGCATTGTTCTACATGAGTCCCATTGTTTTCTCTTTTATAAATTGTCATTTCTTTTAATTATCTTAGAACATTGTAGATATAGTTTTATATATCACAATTCCTCTCATGTTTTCAGGGCAAATTTTTGGTAATACTGAGATATGCCTTCCCTTCTCAAGGAAGTTTACCCTATAAATTTAACCTTGCAATTAAAGATGTTTATTGACTAATAGTGTAAATAGGAAATACATTGAAAGCTGGTCATAAATTATTTTTCTTAAATGCTTTATTAAATTTTAATTTACAGTGACTCACATTTGTGGCTTAATGTGGAACTCATTTTCAGATTGTCTATATGTTATTGTTAATGTAACTAGTAAGATACTCTCTTTAGTCTTATATCTTTAAACACAGCTATGTTATCAAGGTACAGTACTTAACAACATGCTTACAAACTTAAACAAAAAAAAGCCTAACATCTGTTTGCAAAGTAATTTTGCAGTCACTGGGAGTAAAACCATATTACTATCAAGGGACATAAAAGAAGACCAGAAGAGTTGTATTTTCTCAGCTTGTTTGTATTGTGAAGCACAGTTAAACAAATAGCATCTCTCTTTCAGGGCTCAAAACCCCAGCCATTAATACAGCTGAGGCTGAAACTATTTGCAAGGAAGCTGTGGCTTTTGTTGGGATCTGGCTGGATGACATTGCTTAGTGGAAAGCAAAAGTTCTTGCTTTACCACAAATGCTTTACAAGGCAAGGAACGTTAGAGAGGGACGACAGCAGAAACTAATAGAAGATTAATGAGGATCCCCACAGCCTGTTCTTTTATGGATTGCCAGAAACTCTTTCATCAACCATATTTACTGTGCAAGTGAACCTACTGAAAACAAAAATTATATATATATATGTATGAGTGAAAGTGTTTCCTACAAGCCTGATTTAAGGTAAGAGATCCTAAATAAAAGATTAATGGCATTTTACCAACAATGAAAGACTCAAGAGGAAAAAAAAAACAACTAAGGACAAAAGCTAGAAAAACCATCATTGTGCATGCCAATTAGCCGTCTTGCTCTTCAATGCCAACAAGCCTCTTTTGGGTTTTTTTCTCACAAACATAAAGAAAGTAATGTAGAATTAAAGTGAAATATACCGTACTAACAATGTATCAATGTACATGTTAAATCATTTTAATTCTGCTATACCTGTAATGTGTGATATATACAATTGTATAATATATACAATTACATGTTCATTACATTAAATTAACAATAAAAAATGAGTGTCATGTCTTCCAGGATCTTTTTTAATTTGCTGAGTTTTTTAATTGCAAAAGTTTAATATCAAGTTTATATGGTATTTTTATAAAACTTATGGTTTCATTTTTTATAAACAGACTGAACAGGTTTTAATCTGTTAGTGGTTTTGTGCAACAAAATAAGTTTAAACTTCAGATTCCAAGTAAAAGTGTCAGAATGATCCATATAATTCTGTGTTATATTTAAAATAAACACATCTCTGGTAGAGGGCCTTTTTCTTTTATAGCTTCCCCTTCCTTACTGCCTTCCAATGGGAGCAACACATATACCTCTAATAGGAAATATGCAGGTTAACCTCAACAGGACATATGATGACTCCCTGCTAAGCAATTGTGCCCTGTTACATTGGCAGGGACAGTTACAACAAAGTTGAACTACTTTTAGATAACTGTTTTTGGTGCTAGATTTTATAAAATTTAAAATAGGTGTCATGCAGCCTCTCAACTATTTTGGATCACTTTACAACATTTCTAAACAAAATGGTATCCTAAACACAGATTTATGTTGACTCAAGGCATCATTCACTTAAGGAAAGAAGCCAACTCAGAGTAATGGAGTCAGAGGAAATGAAGTAGGAATTGTAAGCAGCACCATCAAATCCATGTTGTAACTCCAGCCATATATCGATGGTAAAGATTATCACAGCAAGAGGAATGTGTATGATTATAGGAAGAAGACAATGGCAAATGTCAATTATATAAACTTTGGATCAAAATTAAATGCTTATATTTACCATATTAATGAAAAGTATAAACCAGCATACGTGTCCTCTCCTTTTTTGAACCAATCCTAAAACACAGTAGTAAATAAAATACTTAGACTTTAAAGGCTTCCCCTGTGGGGCAGCAAGAAAAAACACAAAAGTAATTTCATTTACCAGAAATAAATGAACGTAAGATATATCTCTGAAAAGTAAGAATAAAGATAAATTTATTTATGGACTTAGAGACATTTTAAGAATATTTGTAACGCTGATTTGGCTTTCTATGTAACAATATAATATACAGAATTTTAGTAAAAAATGTTTAACCCCAAAGAGCATATATTCTAATTCTACCCCGTTAAAGTTATGATAAAAATATTTCAACGATATAAGAAACTACAAACAAAGTGCAAGAACTCGCCACTTGGATTTAACAATTGTCGGGTTCCTGTGTTGCATCAGCTTCCTTCTCTTCCCTCTGCCTCGCTGCCTCCCTTCTTTCACCCCTTCTCTCTTCTGCTTCACAGCCACACGTTACAGTCACACCTCAACCCTGTTTTTAATGTTTGCTAATCTCCTTCCCTTATCTCGCTCCATGAGCCCCTTTCCAGAAGTTGATGTACTTTAGTCCTGTCCACGTATTTTTTAAATTCTTTTATAACACATGCACGTAGTCACACATAACATATGACATCGTTCCATGTGTTTATACACTTTATATAAATGACACCATACTTTTTGTGTAATTCTGCAACTTGTTTTTTACTAAATATCATATTTTTGAAATTTGCTTTGGTACATCAAAATCTAACTCTTTTGTTTTAGCTCTAAATAATATTTTATTGTACGAATTTAACACCATTTATTTTTCTAATTCTCCTATCGACTAGTGTTTTGGTTGCTTCCACTTTTTTTCTTTTTTTGGCAATTTCTACCCTACCAATAAAAATAAAATCTGTGTTTATTGTCTAATATAGTTTTGTGACATTGGCACAAATGTCAGGCTTGTTTCCCTCGTGACTTTCTCCCCCCACCTTCCTCCCCTCTTCTCCCTCTTCCTCCTCCTCCTCCTTCTTCTTCCTCTCTTACTCTCCCTTCCTCTCTCTCACTTTCTCTCAACTTAAATTGACTTATCTCATATATTCTGATAATTCAAACCTTCTATTTTCAGGCAGGATAGAGCAGCTCATGCCTATAATCCCAGCACTTTGGGAGGCTGAGGCAGGAGGATTGCCTGAGCCCAGGATTTCAAGATAAGCCTCAGCAACATTGCAAGATCAAGTCTCTACAAAAAAATTTAAAAATTAGCCTGGTTTGGTGATGCGCACCTGTAGTCCCAGCTACTCAGGAGGTTGAGCTGGGGGGATCGCATGAACCCAGGAGTTAGAGGTTGCAGTGAGTTGTGATCACGCCACTGCACTCTTGCCTGGGTGAAAGAGTGAGATCCTGTCTCAAAACAAAACAAAAACCTTCTATATTCAGAACAAACTAATCCTTTAATAAGAAGGTAACTATTCTGATGATAAATTTGGATGTTATGCCATATGAGAAAAAGATGAAGGCCCCAAAGAGATTCAGTTCTGAGAGGAGATTATAAAAACTTCTATTTGTATAAAACTTCTTGCATAGATTTTTTACTGTTGATACGAATTATTTTATTTATACTTGGGAATGGCACATGATAGCTGTTGTTACCCTTCTCCTACAGATGAGAAAATTGATGTTTAATAGGCTATGCCACTTTCTCAAGGTTGGAGAAACAATAAAAAATGAAGCCATGATTGGAACCCAAATCCTTCCAACCTTGAACTTGCTGCTTGGTCACTGTATTGTATCATTTTCTGAGACTGCTGCACCAAATACCAAAAACCGAGTGGCTTAAAGTGACAGAAATGTACTTATTTACAGTTCTGGAGGCTGGAAGTCCAAAATCAAGCTGACATATTCCTTCAGAGCCTCTAAGGGAGAATCCTTCCTTGCCTCTTTTAGTTTCTGGTGGCTACAGAAATTCTTTGGCTTGTGACTGCATAACTCCAGTCTCTGCATCTGTCTTCCATGCTCTTCTTCCCTTTTCTCTTTGTGTCTCTCCTCTGTGGTTGCTAATAAGGACACTTGTCATTGGATAATCCAGGATGATCTTATCTCGATCCTTAACTTAATCACGTGTTTCCAAATCAGGTCACATTCACAGGCTCCTAGCATTAGAAAGTGATGATATCTTTTGGGGGCCACCATTCAACCCATTATAGTCACTTTCATAGGACTTTCACTGAGTTTTTGAAGGATAATGTACGGAAGATGGAATACTAAGTGAAAGTAGAAAGAAAAAATATATATAGCTTTTTAATTCTTTTTATTAATTTAGCAAATGCTTATTGAGCACCCACAATATGCCAAGAACTCTACTAGTGCAAAAAATGTTGTGATGAGAAAAACATACACAAAACAAAAACAAAACAAAACAAAACAAAATAGTGCCCTGATCTTCTCACATGAAGTTCCTAGAGTAATAATAAAGATAGGTATTAAATGCATTATCAGTTAATTAAAATTGTGACTGGGCTGTGACAAAACCCATTGTTATAAATTTTGTTATCTAATGATTAAGTGAATAAACTCAAATATTGAAAAATATCTTACAAATATGTATTCCAACTTCCTCATTTTTCCTACTTCTCAGTTCCCTCTTACTTATTAAAAATGCCACAGAACAAATTCCTAAAGAGGTAGAGGAAAAGATAAATGCCTTCTAAGACCACTCTTGATATTACATTCCATAATTCACACTTAAACTTGAAAGTTTATAAATTAGCTCTACTTTTGATGAATTATATTTCTCAGAAGCCATACTAGTTACCACGTTATATGTAAAACTGGAGAAAGTGCAAGGAAACTTGAAAATGGCCTGTCAGTTAGTTTGTAGAAATGGTGGCAAGAGTAGCTTTATCATAGAGAAGTACATCCATCATGCCAAAAAACCCAAATAGCTTTATTTAGTATTTTCCAGTTCCTGCTAAATAAGTGGTATGAGCACTAATAAAAATAATATCAATAATATTTGGAAGTCAGTGGATTTTATTGGAAAGGGCATGAAGTTTGGAGTCTGAATTTAAATCTTCAAGCTCTAGCACCATGTAAATTCTCTAAGAAACAGTTTTCTCTCACTTTAAAATTTTGACATATAATAAGCACTCCACAGTTTGTTGAGAAGATTTTCAAAATTATCATACCTAAAGATCCTAGTACATGTATAATAGCTGCTCAAAAATGTTATTTATTTTTCTAAAGATTAATTGACTTGACTTAATAGTCTCTTTTATTAGGATGAATATCTCATATTCTAAAATAATGTGCCCAAATATTCAGCATCTCTATTTGGGAGCCCAATAGGCATCTCAAAATTAACAAGTTCGAAACAAAAATTTTGACTCAACTGCAGTCCCAGATCTACTGTACTCCTAAACTGCTTCTCCTTTGAGATGCCCTCACTCAATGTAAAAGGCAAAATTGATTCATCTCTTTTGTTACCTCCCACATCCAATCCCCCAGAAAGATGTAGTGGCTATACTTCTCAAATACATCTCCAATCTGACCATTCTCAAGTGGGTTACTATAACAACCTCCTAAACTGCTTTTCAGATTCCATCATTGACTTTCATGTGGCTCATTTTGCACGTACTAATCAAGGAAAACTTTTGAAAATGTAAATCAAGCCAGTGCGGTGGCTCACGCCTGTAATCCTAGCACTTTGGGAGGCTGAGGCGAGAGAATTACTTGAGGCCAGGATTTTGAGACCAGCCTGAGCAAGAGGGAGACCCCGTCTCTACAAAAAAAGAGAAAAATTAGCTGGGCATGGTAGCACATGCCTGTAATCCCAGCTACTTGGGTGGCCGAAGCAGGAGAATCGCTTGAGCCTGGGAGTTTGAGATTGCAGTGAGCTATGATGATGTCACTGCATGCATTCTAGCCCAGGCAACAAATAGAAACCCTGTCTCAAAACAACAACAACAACAACAAATGTAAAACAAGTCACGTCACCCCTCTGTTTAAATCTTTCCAATGGCTTCTCGTTACAATTAGAATAAAATCTAAACTCATTGTCTTGGCCTACCTTATACTGCTTGATTTGGTCTCTACCTGCTTATCTAACCATTCACCCCACTCCAACTAAACAGACTTTCTTTGCCAAGCTCATTCTCTCATCAGGGACTTTTTATATTCTACTTAAATTCTGTGTATTCCTTGCCTCAGTTCTTCAAAATCCGAGCCCTTTGTAATAATTCATGCCTCAGCTCGAATGTCACCTGCTAGAAGACACCTTCATTGGCCATCCCACTTACAGTAGCTCTATCTCCCTGTCTACCACGGCCACTTCTGATCCTATATTTCGGTGTTATTATTACAGAACATATTACCATATGGAAGTGTCTTATTTAATTATTTGGGTGTGTGTTTATATCTGCTCTCTCTATTTCTTTCTAGGTAATCCCCATGAGAGAAACCATTTTTTGAATTTACTTCCCACGGCACCTGGTGTCTACTGCCAGACACATAGTAAACACTCATTGAATGCCATTAAATACTTCAAAATAGCAGGTGACAACAATACAACAAAAACATGTGAATATTGTGTGAAAATGTTCATAGATATATTTAAGTATTCTGATTCAAATAAAGTAAAGTGAGATAATTACCTTAAAATTCTAAAACAGTGGAAGAAATCTTAGTGTTTTAAGTATTGACTTAATATCCATATTATCCTTTTTAATATCCTCTTTGCTACACATTGAGAAATAGTACAGAATTTAATTACTAATAATAGATATATAATATTAAGCAATAATAATGCAATTATTATGATTTGGTTTATAAAAGAAGAAATATAAACAAAATAATGTTCTCTAATAAAATTTTAATTCACATAAACTTTTAAAGATCCAAACAACCATGCAGTAGGCTGATTCATTTGAACAGTATAGAGCAATTCCAGCATTAATATATTAATAGTAGTCATTGCCTTTAATGAAGGTCATACAATTTCTTGATTCAAGTCAATATAATAATTTTTGAAATTTTATAGCTCAAGGAAAAATTACATGGAGGCATGAAAACTGTTCAAGTAAGTCATGAATAGCAAAGGTACACTGTACTCTTAGAAAATTTATCAGTGTAAAATGAACATGATTATGATTTGACTTGTGTAGTCTTATATCTGTGATTATTCTAAATGCTGCTTATTAATTCTTAGAATTATATTAAATATATCAAAGAAAGTTTGGTTAATATCCCTTGGAATTTCCATGAGAAATAAATGTCTTTTTCATTTGGCAGGTGGGAAAACATGAACACAAACTCAGTATTAATTTACATAACATACTGTGCTGTTTCCAAAGGCTCAAGAATATCCATTTTTCCAGATCGTAATAATTTCTCCCACTTTATGGTTTGCAAATCACATCACATGCATTATCTCATTTGAGCCTCATAACAATCATGTGGGTTAAGCAGAGCAGTGTATATTATTTCATTTCTCCAAATGACAAAAAAGAAAGCTGAGCTTCAAAAAGTAAAGTAATTTTTCCAAATTGCATAGCTAGAAAATGGACAAACCTACTGTAGCCCAGAGTTAAAATTTTTACCCCAGAACTGTTTTCATTGTATCATGCACTTCTGTTAATTTTCTCCTGACAGATACAACACGAAGTAATTAGAGAACAGTGCCTTAAGCGTCTGCTGCCCAAGGCACCACCATAGCACCCATGCTTCCCTGCAACAGCAGATCTCATTCTGACTCCACGCAGGAAGTGACTTTTTTAAACACAAGGGGCTGAAAACCCCTCATGTATCATCAAAGTAAAAAAGAGAATGCTAATTCTATGAAGAGAAAGCAGCTGCCAACAGACAGAGAGCACTCAGAATAGAAGGGCAGAGTGCAGCTGGATTCTACTCCCAGACAGCAGTTTCCAGAACATATTGAAGTGAAGCACAGCTTTCTGTAGAAATCAATTGATAAAGATCCAGTACTTAAAGATTACACACTGAGGGGGAAAAAGAGAAAAACAGGAAAAGACTGAGAGCCTTATATTACGAAGACTGAAGCTTGCTCAGACAGATTTCAGCAAAAGAAACTTGGGACAGAAAAATCAGAACACAAATTGGACCACACCACATTGTTAAATGAATATTACAAGTCTTAACATGAGGGGAATCTGGAAAGTGATATCAGAACCTATGTTACATCTATAGTAGATGTTATTTGATTGCGCTAAAAATTGAATATAGTCTTCCTTTGGTTAATGGACTCTGTTACTCGGGACAAATAGATTTGCTACCTTCATTAAATTCCAATATGAAGAGCCTTCTCTGGATAAGTTTATGTGAAGATACCTGGACAACACAGGTACTATTAGAGTACCTCCAACTAAAATGTTGGAGCCCATATTTGATAAATTAGTCAGTTAACCCACCTTATACCATTCTTAATGACGTTTACTTCTGTCTGTCTTAGGCTGACTGTGTCCCTCCACCAATGGTCATTTCTTCCCTGTACGCCAAGATTATATGACTGTGTCCCTCCAGGCTCCCAAAACTGCTTCCTCCCCTAGTCCTCCTAGGCCTATGTGTGATAATAATTAGGCTGCCTATTAAGCTCTAGATTATTGAAATATGCTTTGTGGTTACTACACACCTACACCTTTATAATTAGTACCTCTGTAAGTAAATCATCCTAGAATTAACCTATATCAAGTGCGCCATCTGCTTCCTGCTCTAACAGATACAGCCCTACATAGTACAAGATTTTTTGTTACCCAGTCCTCATCACAAACATAACAGATATGAACTAATATTTTCAATTTATACCAATAAAATTCTGACAATAGAGTTTAAATAATTAATATAATGGTATACATATAGGAAAAGGTAATGCCAGAATTTTGATATAGAATAGTCTGATATGTCCATGATACCATATTGACTCCTGAGTTTTTATTATATATATTTTCACATTTGTATGCCTTATTATTTACATTGTTATAAAATGACAGAATGTTTGCATGAAAAAGATAGTAGGTATAACCTATTTTGAATTCCTTATGAATAAATGAGGTAAACAATCTAGGAAAAGGGAGATAACTTGCTCAAATCCACAAAGGTGTTGACTTCAGCTAAATATTCCATGCACTTTTTAAATAAAGAGATATGTAATATCCAATGACCTAATAAGGCAGAAGGGTGAATGACTCACCAAAAGTGACATATTTAAAGGTAGAGACCATGCAATTTATCATTCCCAATCATCTGTAATAAGAGTTGTAGGGTAGAGTAGGTGTTCATAACTCTGCATAACAAAAAGGAAATAGATCATTTCCTGTTAATTGAATATATCCATTAATTGATTTATCTGACCCTTTTATAGATTTGATTAGAAATTAAAAATCAATTTATGAAGGTAATGGTAATTTGGAGGACATAATTGACATTTTGAAATACTATAGTTCTTTTTATTACCCACACATTATATTTAGAGAATCACTAACTGATCAAGTGAGGAAGAATTCTGATATTTCAAGTAATTTTGAGTAAACCTTACTACTGGCTTTAAAATTTAAAATTTAAAAAGGGAGATCTAAAACTTGGCTAGTTTAATACTAAATGTAAAAGACTAATAAGATCGGGGGGAAAAACAAGAATTACTGGTAAAACTGTTATAATTTGAAGTACCTGTGGAAGTTTTAGTTAATAAATCAATCAAAAATAGAACTTAAGGAGTAAACTCCTAAATATAATAAAATAAACAAAAATCATTTTTCTGAATAATATGTTTGTATAGCTAAGAAATTTAAAAGAATCGATAGAAACACTACTGAAATTAACAAGAAAATTCAGTAAGATTACTGAATATGAAATAAACATACAAAATGGCATAGCTTTTCTGTATACCAGTTTTAAATAATTAAAAGTATAGTGGTCCCTTGATATCCACAGGGTATTTGTTCCACAACTCCCTGTGGATATCAAAATCCATGGATGTTCACCTTTTTTATGTAAAATGGTATAGTGTGTGCATAACAGAAGATGTGTTTAAGAGATTAAAACATTTCTAAAAGGTATTATAATTCAGTATGAGTGGATAGAACAAATAGTCCCAAAATAGAAACTAGTTTATAAAAACAAATATGTGATAAGAAAATGTATAAAACAATGAGGGAAGAATAGATTAATCAACCAATGATCTTGAACAAATGGTTAGGTAATGGAAAAACAAGAATTAAGATCCTTTCTTTGTACCATATGCCACAACACATTATAGATTTATTAAAAATTAAATATCAAATATCAAGCAATAAAAACTAAAAGCATATGATTAAAACTTTCTACGTCTAAAATCATTGAAATAAACCGTGAAGGATACAATTATTATTTTGGGAACATGAAATTTTAAAGTGAATTAAAAGAGTATCACAAACATTATTAAACTGGAGAAATATTTGCAATGAAAAATGTTTTAATGACTTTAATACATAGAGTTTATGCAATCAATCAAGGAAAAATTGAGACAATAGATAAATGAGTAAAAGGACATGAGACACAATTTATGAAAAAGGAATTTCATGTAATAAATGTATAAAAACTGATTATAAGAGTAATAAAAGACATTTTAATTAAAATTAAAATCAATTTTTCAACAAATAGCTTTGCAAAGATTTTTAGAAATTAATACTTTTACAAAGTTTGTGAAAAGAGGAAGTCTCATTCATTTGATAGAGGTTGTATACATAGCACAATGTTTATGGGAGGTAACTTGAAAATATACATTCATACACATATTTCATTCTTGGTAATCCATAACAAGGACATAATATAAAACATAAATATTTATGCATGGAATTCATTCATACTGCATTAGGGCAAAAACAGAATTAAATTGCATATGTCATATGACATTAACAATGTATAATGAGGTAGGAAAATAGTAGGAAGCTTTGTACATGGTCGTTCATGTTAACTGATTCTTATATAAACCAAAATCTCTATGATAATTTGAATTTTCCTAATGACTAATGATGCCAAGCATCACTTTATGTGCATATTTTCTGTCAGTATATATTCTTTGGTGAAGTGTCTATTTAAACATTTTCTCCATTATATTGAGTTATTTGTCTTTTTATTACCAAAGTTTTAATGTTTTTATATATTCTAAATAGTAGGCACATAGTAAGGTGCCACTACACATCAACTTTAATAGAATGGCTATAATCAAGTCTGACAATACTGAGCATTAGGAGAATGTGTAGGAACTAGAACACTTATAAAATGCTGCTGGTAAAATAGTACAAGTGGTTGGGAAAATAGTTTGGTAGTTTCTTAAAATAATTAACATATTTTTTAGCCATGCCACTTTTAGTATTTATTCAAAATAAACAAAAGTTTATATCTGTATAAAGACTTGAACACAAATGTTCATAGCAATTTAATTTATAATGGTCAAAAACTGGAAATAACGCAAATGCCCATCAACAGATGAATAGATAAACAAATTGTGACAATTCCATACAATAAAATACTCTTCAGCAACAAACTGGAATGAACTATGTATTGATATGTGCAACAATGTGGATGACTCTCAAAATAATTATGCTGAGTGAAAGAAGCCAGATAAATAGCATGCATATTCTATGATTCAATTTATATAAAATTTTTTAAAATGCAAGATAATCTATAGTCTTAGAAAGCAGATGGGAACTGTCTGGGTTATGGGGAAGGTAAGAGAAGTGTGGGGAAGGGTGAAAAATAAGAATTACAAAGGGTCATGAGATTAGTTTAGGGAATAAAATATATATTCATTATCTTGATTTTGTTGATGGATGTACAAATGTATAAATATGTCAAAGCTTATCAAAATGTACATTTTACATATATAAAGTTTATTTTATGTCATTTACACCACAATAAAGCTGTTAAAAATTTTAGAAAGATTGTGTATTACTTTTTATATTTAAATTATTTTTTTTGTTCTGTGATTACATTATATATGTGTCCAGATTCTTACCTTGCAGCAGTAACATACAGGATGAAGAGTTTATCTCAAGGGAAAGGTTCACAGAAGGAAGTCCCTATGTGGGCCAGTTAGGCAAAGGACATTACCCAGAAATCTTTCCATGGAATTTAGGGATAGGAGGGAAGACAGAGTAGCAATAGGGAGGAGGTAGAGCAAAGAACAGAGTATACAGAGTATGACGAAATAAAAACATGGGTTAGCTGGAGAAAATGGGTTTGGAATGGTCCAGGAGCACGTGAAGGCCAAGGTCGGAAGTCCAAGATCCAAGAATTTCCCTCATGCTGGCCACCTATGACATAGAGTCTACAGTGTCTCATTAGATTTTTGAGGAGAGCCTAGCAGATCTCATTAGACTCAGGAAAAACAAGTGACACATCTATTCTGAGCTAGGTAATGAATTCATTGATTAAATATAGACAAGACCTCTCAGTGATGCCCGTTCAAAGGGAGAGAAGTTCCCATATTAGACTAGGAAGAACATCATTCACGTTATATAAAAAGGAATTTGCTGATGAAGTAGAATTGTGGCTAAGAAAAGAAGACATGTGAACACTTTCTTTTCCTACTGTGTATATAAAATAATTGCTCTTTGAAAAAGTAAAATCTCAATTTAATGATAATACTTAGGGATTAAGATGTTCTTGTTAATTGAATTTTTTATTTATACAATCATTGATGACAATCATAGAATTTCACAGCTGGAAAAGGACCTTGGAGATCATTTAGTCCAACCTCATTTTACAGATTAGGTAACAGAGGACCAAGAGGTTAAGTAAATGGCCCAAGGTGGCAGTCAATTAGTGGCAGAACTGGGATTATTTAAGGGAAATTTAACCAGAACATGCTTTTTGTTTCAATCTTTGTAATGGAAAATCTTTCTGCCCAAATGTATTAATCTACTTAAATGTTTTAATATAAAAATACAGGAACTCTAAACCCCAATTGCTTCTTTTACTAATTCATTTAACTAATATTTATGGAATGCCTACTGTGTTCTGTGCACTGATTAAGTTATGGGAATACAGAAATAAAATACACAAAGACCTCATAGTCTAAGGGATTGGCAGAAAATAAATGTGATAAATGCTATGTGATAGTAAGGACAAAGGCTCTGAAACCACACCAAAGGGGTGTCTGCTGGTGTGAAAAAAATGTTGTGACAAGTATTGTATTAATATAAACAATATATTAATTAGGGATGTGCACACACACACCTGGTAAAACCATAAAGAAAAAACAAGGAAATAATTATCACAAAATTTAGAATAGCAGTTACCTGTAGGACAGAAGAAAGGGAGGCAATTGGCAAAAGTTCATTCCATTATATTGGTAATTATCTATTTCTTAAACTGGATGGGCATATGTATGCTTATTGTATTTTTAATTAGTTATATATATATTTTTTGTTTACAGGTTATATTACATAAGGGAAAAAACTAAGTGGCTGAGATATAAAGAATTAGAAGGAGAATGAGGGAAAACTACAGTCTCTCTCAGCGGTGAAGGGAAGAAAAGAGATTCCACAGAAGTTCAAGGGGTAGTCGAAGGCAAAGAAAGGGAATATTTCAGCTTGTCTGGTGACCAAGATGAAACAGATAGAAAATTAAAGGGAGAGAACTACATCAATAAATATAATTATGAAAATGGAGAATGATAAAGAAGTTCTTGCCTGTTAGACCAAAAAAAAAAAAAAGTATGGAAGGCCAGTCACAGTGGCTCATGCCTGTAATCTCAGCACTTTGGGAGGCTGAGGCAGGAGGATCGCTTGAGCCCAGGAGTTCAATACTGGCTGGGCAGCATAGCAAGACCTTGTCTCTACAAAAAAATTTAAAAATTAGTGGGGCATGGTGACACATATATGTTGTCCCAGCTACTCAGGAGGCTGAGGCAGAAGGATCGCTTGAGCCCTGGAGTTTGAGGCTGTGGTGAGCTAAGATTGTGCCACTGCACTCTAGCCTGGGCAACAGAGCAAGACCCTGTCTCAAATATATATATAAGATACGTACATATATATAAAATATCTAATTGTGAGAACTATTAGGAGCATTAAAAGCATTTCAGGGACCTCCTCTTGGATGGGATGTCCACAGTTCTCTTAGCAAAAGTAAAAGCAATTTTGCTTATTTGCTAAGAGAGTAAGTGCAAGAGGTGGTGGGGAGGGATAGGAGAGTGGAAGCAATGGTAAAAAGAGCAGAAATGTTCTCAGAAGTTGGTAGGGAATCAAAAAGTGTGAAACAGCCTCTAATGGACTAAAAAATTACAATCAAAATCTGTCTGAGGAGTAACAACAAATGTGAAGTTGATTGCATTGGCAATCTTGTGACTTTTTTTTTTTTTTTTTGCCATAATAAGTACGCTGGCAGCAGAAGTAGAGAGCTCAAGGTGCTTAGAATAACACAGAGTATGCTGTGGAGTTATTGACTAAGGGAGGAAGGAAACACAGGGTGCTAGGATATGTCTTACATTGGACTGGGATGTGAGAAGTGGGGTTCTGATGAGGCAAACATGAGAGTGGAAAGGCTCAAGCCACTTGGACCTTAATCTAAACCCACCAGGGTAGAACAGGTGTGGAGATTACGTTTAGAACGCAATAGTTAAATTTATTGTAAGACTGACTACAAAGTGCAGTTGAAAGGGGCAGGGATATATGTAGGAAGTAGTATGAGCCATGAACAATGTGCAAAGAATGTGATAAACTCAATTTGGATGCAGACAAAAGTCAAAAAGTGGTTTGCAAGAGCAGGTGTTAGATCCCAGCAGGAAGGCAGAGCACAGCTATAATCTGGTTGATGGCCCAGGAAATTTAGGAAGAAAAAAAAAAAGGTCACTATTCAGAAACAGGTTTGTAGGTGGAAAATAAGGGCCCAATTAGTAGGTAGATGTTTAGAAGCAACACTTTTGTACATCTAGAAAGGAGTAGAAAAGAAGGAGACAGGCTACAAGGAACTGAATTATTAATTAGCCCTGCTCTGGGAACTGGATCCTCTAGGGATAAGAGTAAGTGTGACTCTGGGGTCTACATTCCAGAGCCTCTGGCTAGAAGAGTAGCTAAGGCTAAATGTCATCAGATTAGTGTCTTAAGCTGTTCAGTAGCTCTCTCATAAGTCAGGATGGTCTCAGAAGTAGGGGAAGTACCAAGGTGTATGGGATGTGTATCAGTTCCATTAGTGGATTATGGAAAAGTAGAGTAAGAGAACTGAGGTAGATGCTGTGAGAAAAAGAACAGTAGAAATGGTTTAGCAGAAGAGTTTTAGCATCATGAGTAGGAGACTGTTAGAATTAGCCAGCAGCCAATGAAATTCTCTATTTGTGACTGATTCAGTATGTGAGTTGTCTTCAGGTTTTCTGTTAGTTCCTATCTCCACCCCAACTGTA
Source organism: Daubentonia madagascariensis (assembly GCA_023783475.1). Lineage (NCBI taxonomy): Eukaryota > Metazoa > Chordata > Mammalia > Primates > Daubentoniidae > Daubentonia > Daubentonia madagascariensis. Next base: position 39,644,972 of record JAKFHU010002080.1, on the reverse strand, counting down.
CCAAATGATTTAATCACCCGCATTTCTTTTTATAGAGATGGACTTCAAGACCACATTCATCAGAATGTCAGTTCATGGGTTAGTGTTTCAAAGACTTGTGTTATTCTTAGCAAACTTGAAGTATTCCCCAAAACATTACAAGCACCAGTGCTATCAAAACTTCTGTAGTATATTAAAGTACCACAAAAGAAAATAAAGCAAAACCCACACTGGACTCTATGAAAAGTTCAATCAATTTCACTTACAGGCCATACTTAACAGAAATCTGGCAAGCTAGAGTCACTAACCTTGAGATAGTGGAATGTGGTCAGTCATTTGGGAAGGTTAAAAGAGAGAGAGTATAATTTGTGAAACAGATTCGACATGTGAAAAATGAAAGGAATGAGACTAAATAAATGTAGGAAAAATATTCAGGTTGAAAGTGTATTTTCATTTCATTTCATTCCTGTATTAGAATATATTTTAAAGTTACTTTTTAAATATGATGGGTTGAATCTTAAAGAGCTATATATGGAAACTTCACTGCAATGCACTTCACGATAAAGCATATTGTAGAAAAAGTAAGGCTGTTAGGCATCACCTGGAGAAGGATTCTTTAGGAAAATACCAAAGGGATCTTAAAATGATTTCACCTAGAAGCAGTCTCACAGCATGAACCCTGAGTACAATGTTTTAGCAAAGTTCCAATATATATTTGTATTTCAATACTTTGGAACAAAATCTAGAATGATATGCTCAGGAATTTAAACATATTACACTAAGAACCCATGATGAGAATCCTAACAGAAAAATCTTCTTTTTCATAGTCTTAAAGATTAATTAATTGATGTTTTATAATTATATCACTATTGGTATATCTTTAACTTTTAGCTTTTTAAGTATATGTAAAAAATATTTTTAAATTATCTAAATTGTTAGTCTTTCCTCCTGTTGATACTGTTATCTTCAGAAAGTTTAAAATTAGGTTTTAATTGTTTTAGGCACAAAACTTTCATGAAACCTTTTTTGTAACCTGAAAAATATTTTAATGTATTTTAACTTTATTTTTTGTCCTTGAATAAATAATTTTACTTAATAGGAAATTTTCTTAAAATATAAATGCTCTTCAACTTCAATCTATATAATTTTGAACTATGGTTTAGAATAAATATATATTTTGTAAAAACACACCATTGTTCATTTCTAAGTTAGTCTTGCATATACACTTGCCTAAGGGTGAACAAAACTTACTGTTGTAAAGTAGTAAAAAAAAAAAAACAAACAGAAAAAGCCATTCTTATTCACTTTGAATTTTGTCTGTAAAGTAAGAAATCATGGAGATAAAAGAGAATCATATGAGTCAAGTTCCCAACAAGGAACAGATGTCACACTCAAATCAGGATAATTCAACAAACTACTCAAATATGAGGCTATTACGGAGATAGGGGTGTGAGGGAACCACAAAGTACAGCAAGCAACTTTGGTTTAGTAGTAACTATGAAGCTGCTGCACCCTAACCCAAGGGAGAAGCCGGGGAGCAGATATTGGACCATTGCAGAGACAGAGCCAAGAGAATAAATAACCCTGAGTTCATTCTCTTCCCTCCCTCAGATCTTCCACAGGACTCCCCACTGGCCAGACACAAAGGCCCTAGCGCCCGCGGTCCAAGTTGTCTAATTTCCTCAGACAGAGAGCAGGGTGGAAAAGGAAGAGCAGAGGATCTAGAGAAGCAAACCAAAAATACATAGTTAAAAATTTTAATATTCAAGGTGTTTAAATCATAAAAATTATCAAACAGTTTTACTTATTACAACCAACAAGTCCGTGGTTGAATTATTTCTAATTTCTATTACCATTATTAACAAAGTTCACAATCTGGTCTAACACAAATCTCTTCAATAAATTACAGTTAGAGAGGATATTTTCTGGGATTTTGTTCACACACACACTTTTAAAAAAGTAATATATTCAATAGCTAGTTTCATCATTCATTTTTTCAATCATTAACATGCACTCTGCTAGACACTAGGGATTAAAAAGGAGGTCTATGCTTTCCAGAAATTCACAATGTAATGAAAGAGACAAATTTAGCAAGTAATTAGAATACAATGTAAGTGAAAAGTGGTTAAAGACCTCAGAACTGGGAAGCCTGCACAAAAAGCCAACTTTTGACCTGAGTCTTGAAGAAAGAATTACCCTAGACAGGGAATAGATTTTGTGCAAAAGCAAGAAGTGAGAGGGTCTGGTATGTTTGGGAAACCACAAAAAACCTCAGAATGATATGGGCATGGTGTGAGTAAGAGTGAAAGATGCAGATGAGACAGAAAAGATGAATTAGGATCAAATTATGAAGGCTTTGTATGCCATGAAAATAGCTTTCATTTTGTCCTTAAGAAAATGCTTTTCAAATTTTTTGCCAAAATAACAATACAGAAAGCATACAGTGAGTTTGTACCCCCATAGGTCTATCAGCAACATCTGCAGCAGTAATCTGATGCAAGACAAAAAAAATTTTTTAAAGTCTTATACTTTATTGAGAAAATTAATGAGAATTTTACATTCTATTCTTTTATTTGTAATAACATGAAAAAGTTGACCTATTTACAAATGAGTAAAATGGGTACTACAGTAAGCTCAGCCATGGTTAGTTTGGGGGCATCTTAAACTCCCACATATAATCCAAGAAAGCACGCTTCCCCCAGGATGTTTGAAAAGCAGATTTGAAAAGTCCCATAAGGCAATGAAGAGCCAACAAAGGCTTCAATGTGTATATAAATATATATGAAATAAAATGGACCAGAAGGAAGTACTTTGATGTTAAGCAGTCCACTGAAGAATAAGGTGACAAAGATGGTTTCAAGATTTCTATCCTGGGCAATGGGTCTCAATGATGATATTGTTGAAAATTGAGTGGAAAGTTTGGAAATAAAGATAGTGATTATAGTTCGTGGACATATTGTGTAAATTTCAAGAGGAAGTCATACATATAAGTAGAGCTTTCCAGAGGAATGAATTCTGAACTTAAAAAAAAAAAAAGTTTTGGATTAAGGGTCAAAAATTAGCCACCTTTAAGCCAAATCTGATCTATATAAGTGTTTTCTTTGACCTGTACCATGTTGAAATATAATATTTTTCTGCACTAACAGTTGAACATTTGGAGACTAATTTCAACTCTTCTTGAAATACTGTAAGTTCAGGGAACCGTGGACCAAATTACATGACAAATATCCCACTTGCTAAGTGAGGGCTGCCCAGTTAGAAGAGATGGGCAATCTCCTTTACTCTACTCCTCTTTAAAGGAGGCACAAATGTTTACCTCCAGGAAGTTAAAGCTTTTACAGTTAATGAAATCACTTACAGGAGAGGAGACTAAGGGGGTAAAAATGAGAAAAGAGATAAGAAAAGAAGAGACAAGGACAGGGTCGGGGAGGCGAGAAGAGAGAAAGAGAAAGATATTTGCTCTGAGAAATATTTAAGAATTTGGAGGAGGAAGGAGTGCCAGAAAAGGATTATAAGAATGGTCAAACAAGTAGGAAAAATGAGATTGTGCTGTCAAGAAAGCCAAGGGAGGAGAGATTTCCAATGAAGACTTGAGAAATCCCATGCAGTCAAAATGTTCCATTCAAATGAATTTGGAATTTTGGAGATCATTGTTATTTCAACAGAGGTCAGATTACAGTACAGTTAGAAGAAGGGAACGTGAGAAAAAGAGATACAAATAATCAAAAAATGCTTTTAGTAAGTGATTTTTTTTGTTTTTTGAAACGTTTAATCCAAGCATTCTAAAACTGATTTTTTGAAATATTTTATATTTAAAGTTCTGTGAAACATTAGAAATTAATGTCCCAAATTATAAATTCTTCCTTAAACTTGACATTAAAAAGTTTTTATTTTTAGGATGCACCTATCAAATGAGAAAACATATTGGTGAAGAGAAAAATGACTCAGACTTCATTTTAGAATATGAAGATTGCCTGAATACAAGGGTAGATGAGGACTTAAAGTAATCCAACTTGAGGCTGTGCTGATTTTTTTGACCTGACTTTGATATTGATTCTTTCTTACTTAAAGGAAGGTAAGAAATACGAGTGAAAGTGTGTATTATGCCCAAGGTTTATGCAAATTATTATCTCATCCCCATACTAACAGATATATTTACAAAACCACAGCAAGTCCATTCACAGTCGATAATGTGTTCTACAGCCCACCTGTATCAGTCAGGTTATGGCAAGATACTAAAGACATACTCAAAAGGAGTATGTGAGTAAAGAGAGTTTACAGAAGGAACTATTGTGCAAAGCCTTCAACATAGTTAAGGGAAAACAATAAAGAATAACAAAGCATCCAAGGGCTTGTGATAGTCGGAATAAGTCTCAGCCCTAGGGCTGAGTAAGTAAGGAGAGAAGTATTTAGAGAATCCAGGTAAACATGTAACTGCAGAAAAGGAGCAACACAGGAACTGTAGCCTTCAAGAGACCAACAGCTACAGCCAACCTAAAGGTGGACATGAAGGGAGCCAGGAGAATGAATATCTCAAACTCATTGTCTTCCTGATCTCCAGTTTCTAGACTTAATGTCCCATTTTCTGAGTTCAACCAGAAGATAAGGGAGACCAACTGATGTGGCCATAAAAGTCAGCGTCCCCTAGGACAAAGCAAAATAAAGAAGGGGCAGAAAGACTTCTGTAGTACATCCTACAGAAAGAAAATAAATTCATTTTCCTTCAGCAAATTGCCCAGGCCCTACATTATGACATTTTATTCAAGTAACAATGAGATGGATCCTGTATCCCAACAGTAGTCATGTCTCATTTTCTCTCTTACTGGTTGGAAGATTTGTACATAAGACAGTGTAAGGCTCTATGAACAAATTTCAATGACTTTCACATGTTTTTTTATAATCTCCTCCCTTAGCCAACTACTTGAGCTTTTTAAATTGTTTCCTAGAAACAACAGAATTTTTACACGACAAAGGATTTGAGATTTCCAAAGCCCCTGAGCAAGATTCCTGACTCCTAGAATCACTATCCCACAGGACCTGCCCCAATGCACATGGCCCCTCCTTAAAAAGGCCGTGATCTCTGTTGGTCTGGGAGACAGGTTTGAGACTATTTCTCCCGTTCTCCAAACAGACATCTTTTGCATTAAAATTCCTTTCTTCCTTGGCAATCCTCATTGTCTCAATAATTGGATTTTTATGCGGCAAGAAACTGGATCTAGGCTGGAAACTCCCTTGAGGTTTCAAAAACAGCAGGTGCCTTAGCATAGTAGCTTGTTTGTTTGTTTGTTTTTACAGCATCCAACCCCTTCTTGTTTGAGGAAATTCATCATTGTTTATTGTCTCTGTGGGGAAAAGAGCCCCTGCCTCTGCCTGTGATAGCCAGAGAAACAGATTTCCTTCTTCCTGCCCTTTGCCCAGTGAGGTAAATGTCTGGATCTAAGAGCACCGAATGAGGTGTGTCCTCACCCGACACTCTAAATTTGAAGGATGTAAGCAAAATTAACTGGAGAGTTTGGGTTTATTCTAAACAGAGGAAGCTGTGCTCATTTCCTCAGCAGTAGCAGCAGCAGCCTGGTCAGGTTATCCCTACTAAAAACACTTGTAGTACTTCCTGTACTTTTACTACGGGGAAGTGCTTAGCTCAATCCATCCCTCTACACTAGTCTTGAAGCTTCTCTGCAATTACATAAGCTTCAAAAATCCTCCCAGTAAATGTCCTTGCTGGCTTTGGTTATTTGTACACAAGAGCATCTTAACATGTGTGTTTCCTATTTGCAGCTTTGAGTTACGAGCTAGGTGACACCAGGTTCTTCCAAAAACAGGTGAAGAATCTTTCCTTTGCCTCTGTGACCTGGACCTGTCCCTATTTGTCCTGTCCTCACCCAGCTGCTCAGTGCCCTTCTCAGTGCCTCGCCTAGTCCTCCCTTTGCCCTGACTCTGTCATCTTCCCTTTTCCTGCTATCTTTTTTTATTAGTAGCATTTTAAAACCTCAATCCTCATCTTTGGGAATGTTTTAATAAAATTACATAGGTGTGAATAACCGATAGAAGCTTGATAGGATAATCAATGGATTTTCAAATGTCAGAGGCCAACTGTTAGTCGAGATATTTGGGGAACAGGAAGACCATCCTGGCTGTCTAAAATCCTCAGTAGTTAGATGACTGACTCTGCTTACAAAATCTCAATGCAACAGAAGGCGGGAAAATCACATTTTACACTTGTCTATTGTAATTCAACAGCATTATGCTAGCTGCTTTTTGAAAACATTATCTCCTTTCATTTTCACAAGAAGAGAGTTTAGGCAACTTCCACAAGTCAGGGCTATTTAGTGAACACCTGGGAATTGAACCTGTAACTCCCACCCTTAGCTCCTGCCACACCACCAGCCTGCCTAAAAATGACAGCTACCGCTTTACAGATCTTGACACTCAAATATGAATGTGAGAAAATCAGTGGCAGCAGTCAGTTTAGTGACAAAAGTACATGAAACTATATGGCACCTCAAATTTCAAGATGAATTTTTGACAGCATAAGAGGCACTTTATTAAGAAGTCATGAATTTGATTGGGTTATGCTTAAAACATCTACTAGAAAACCATTTCTTAACATTACCATTTTTTCCTATGGTATTGATGGAAAGGAAATTGCATAATTTGCTCATGTGTCAGAGGTAGTCTGCTTGTTTACTGTTAATGATAATCAACATATCTGACATGTAATAATGTTCTGTTACACTTAAATCAAACTGATTATACTGGAAACTTAATAAACAGTAACTACAGAGTTTTTAATATGCTTCTGGCTGTTGAAGTACTGCCAATCTGTAAAATATTTGAATTCCAAACCACAAATGGATGTGTATTCGATTGTATAATCAAAACAGAGGAAATAAAAACACAGCTTTGGTTGAATAGCCTTTTAACATTAAATTAAAGAAAAATAACTGAAAATTATAAAAATATACTTCAATTTTGGATGTTAATTTTGGGAAATTAATATTGTTTCACGAACAAGATGAGTTTCTTTAGTGTAATTGAATTCTTTTTGGTAATCGGGTTTCATAGGTGTGACTGGAAACAGCTGCAAAAGCAAATCAAGTTTGCTCAGAAAGAATATTAATGGCATCCTGAAATTCCTTATTCCCAAGAGGAGAGTAAAACTTTAAGCTAAATACTTGAAAGAACACACATTTTGCATGTTTCTTTTATTAGTTATGAGAGCTGCTTATTAATCAATGCTTAACAATGTAATTACAGCTGTTTTAGTCTCACCAGATAACACAGATTAATAAATGACCTGCAACTAGTGAAGTGTATAGAAAGGGTAATGAATTCTTTCCATCAGCACATTAATTTATTAGTAATAAACAAAGACCATGATGAATTAGGAGAATTGTAGGGTTTCTGAATATTGAAATCAAATTTCCAGATGAAAGCATTTAATCATTCAGTTTTCCTTCATTTATTTCTCTTCATGTCTGATAATGGGTCAGGATTTGCCTCTCTGGGCTGCATTAAATAGTTCATCTAAAGCTCTTCTCTTCTACTATTTGCAAGTTTACATCGATCCAACTCTTATTGTTATATATTAGTTTTATCTAATACTGAAAGTAGTGTACCTTTGATTTCAACTAATTGAATTATTCATGTTTAGAAGAGCTTCTTGTTCTAGTTCAGCAAAAAATTACTGGATTCGTGATGTTTTTCAAAACTATCGTAGACTATATAGAATTCTATTTGAAAGTTTCAGATAAATCAAAGGAGAAAGACAGAAATACGTGCATATTATGATAAATATCTTGAAATTCTGACAGTGAAGGAAAGTTAACAGTAATACGCACACCCAAAAGTAATGTTCAAGATTCATTTTATCAACTTTTTTTAAACCTAGCCTTCTTTCAAACATCCGCAGCACACAGGTGTTCAAACATGAAATTTTACCTGGTAGTATATATTACAATACATTTTTCTTTAATTACCACCAATTTAGGGGGGGCTGAGAAAGTAGAGATGAGCAATCTAAATCTGAATTACTAAATTAGAAATGAAATGTTGCCTTAGAAGAAAAGAATTAGAAATATGAAATACTGAACACTATTTAAATGTTCAGAAATTATTGTGGTTACTCTCTCTCTCTCTCTCTCTCTCTCTATATATATATATACACATATATTCTGTTGAACTGTATTTTACAATATGGATTCTGAAAGAAAGGTATAAATTCCTGTAAGAAACAGGATGGAGAGTAAGCTGGGAATAAGAATAGTCAAAGGATCAGTTGGAAGCAAAATAAATTTTTACACTAACTTCCCTGCCCAGAATGGAAATGAGCTGAGCAAGAAAAATACTCTCTTCTGATAAGAAAAGCTGAATTATAAAATTTTTCAAAGACCCTGAGGGGTGACACTGCCTCCTGTCTATACTCACATAGAGTTGGAGATATCCTGTCTTCCTCAAAGTTGAGTCTGGCCTGGTAGAGTAGAAAGTTTTTTCCTTCATGTAAAAAAGAGGCAAGTAAGCAGAGAGAGAGCTATTCATGCATGATCAGGAGGTAACTTAGTAATTTTTCTCTATGATAACTTATATGGAGGATGTTAAAATCCCTCCTTAAGGCTGGAGATAGTAGCCTATAACAGTTTTTAATGCCAAAATTGTTCTGAATTCTTGGAGATTAAAAAAAATTGAGACATATATTCATCCTGAAATGGTGCTAACTTAATAAAAGAAATATACTCGTACTCTGGTGAAAATTTTGGCAAAGCAAGGATTCTTCAGGTTTCCTGGCAGTCCATGGCGTACTCTGTCACACTGTGCTAGCCCTGCTTGTAACCTCTCCTTCTGGGATGTCCATGATGTTTGGACTCTCAATCTTTATGTTTTACTTTATATAAGAATTATTTATAAGGAACTAAAGGTTCATGGAATATTTTATATTTTTACCCCTGTAATGGCTGAAATATTAATAGTAGTTATCAACCTGAAGGTACAGAAGGGTGGTAAAAATGAGCCCTGTCTCTTTGGAGGCTAACAGAATCCATCACCACTATAGCATCAAGCTACAGACCAAATTCATACTGCTCTTTAACTGTCTATGCAGCTGTGGTACCTGAACTCACAAATAATAGCAGCTTTAGCTTCTTAAGGAATTTGAATATCTGAAAGGCCTACTGAACCACTGTCACAACAAAAATACCAAAATTCCAGTCCATGGGCCTTTTCTGGTGTGGAACACTTAGCATTGTAAGAGAATTCTGCTGGGCAGATTAACCTATAAAGAGAGAAGAGTGTTTTAAAAATAGAGAATAAAAATAGAGAAGTGAAGAGTAGCAATGACAAGCAGGCAGGGAAGTAAGAGTGGGTCAAATTCTCGGAAGCACAGCCATATGTAGTGGGGCATGGCTGTGAATAAATTGGAAAATAAGTATGAGAGAGAAAGCAGACCCACATGCAGATATACAATACAAAGTTTGTTTATTTGTTCTTTTTTTCCTCCTATTTCTTTCCCTTCTTTAAGCCTTCACCAAAATTTCTGGTCTAAGGGGCTACTTTTTTTTCCTGAAAGTTTTTTATAATATATTTCACTGTAAAATATAATTTAGCAAGTTATAGGTTCAATTAGAAGAAGAATTCATTCAATGATGTATATATTAAATGTTTCTGATCATACAATCTCAACATTGGCACTGCACCATATACTAAAACAATTGATAGTGAGACTCATGTATTTTTAACACTTAATTATGATTTAATATTAATACTTAATTATAAGAGGTAAGTCATAAAATACATATCCAAAGATTGACTAGTTCTTAGTGGAAGAGACTTGATGAGTAGAATCTATCATTTTCCTTTAAATTGAGGTATGAAGTGAGAAGCAAGCTCAGTTGACTGGCATTGTGGGCCCCAAGGCAGAACACAGGAGCAAGGTCTATTCTCTCTCCAGAGACAGAGAGTAAATACAGGAATAACATTATCAAACACTTTTACTATGCTATGTGACATATGCTGTTCTAAGCATATTAACCTCTTAAAAATACCAAGAATTACGTACAATGATTATCTCCACTTTATAGGTAAGAAAACTGAGCCACAGAGTAGTTGAGTGACTTGCACACAGCCACAGAGATGGAAAATGAAACTGAGAATAGAACCCTAACAGTTTGGCTCCTGGACAAACACCAAAGTTTTTTTGCTGACATTATGAAATCCATCCTTGCTAGTAACCAGGTAGAAGATGGGATAATGAATCCAAATACAGTATATTGTAGCATTTAGTCAGAGAAATGAGGGGGATAAAATAAGGCAGGTGAGAGGAAGAAGTAAATATTAAAAAATTACAGGCAACTTGAAGTTAGTCTGAGGAATTCTAGAGTTATCATATGAAAGCCTTCAGTCATTTCTCTGAAGATAGTAGAGGAATTATTAACAGAAAGAAAAGTATAGGAATCACGGCTATCAGGAAAGGAGAAATTCAGGAAACGGTAAAAGGAACATTTCTAAAGCATTTCAGAATGAATTTATAATGACATGGCAGCATATTGACTGGTGGTAATGCCCACAGAAAGTTGGGCATTATTGATCCATTCTGAAAAGCTGGCAGAAGCTAGCAGGAATTTAAGGGGAAAATGTGTCAGAAGCCTCAAAAAGGGATCACTGAGTAAATACAAAATCAGATGGAAAATCCAGTCCATTTCTAGAGAGGCTGAAATCTAGATAACTATGGTAAAAACAATAATGTCAATGTTATTTAAACTATTCAAGACATGAACACTTTATATATTTGTGAATATATCATAACCCAGAATAAACACTATAGGTATCATGTATATAATATAAAAATTTAAATAAAATAGTAACTAACTGAAACAGTATATTAAAATATAATACCAAAAGACATGAATAGGTTGAGAGAGAGCAAATGAAAAAAAAATCCTTATAAATAGGAACTTAAGGAAATTGGGATCAATATACTAATAATAGGCACAATAGACTTTAAGTCCAAGATTGTTACAAAGAAGGAAATTTCATATTGTTAAAAGGGGCAATTCATCAGAAAGCTATAACATTTATAAACATATGCACACCAAACAATAGAAAACCAAAATACATGAAGCAAACATTGCCAGAACTGAAGTTCTACAATAATAGTAGAAAAATAGTTCTACAATAATAGTTGGAGACTTAAATACTCCACTGTCAACAATGGATAGAGTATCTGGGAAGAAGATTGATAAGGAAATAAAGAATTTAATAACACCATAAACCAACTAGACCTGTCAGATATGTATAGAACACTCCATCCAACAGCAGCAGAAGATATATTCTTCTCAAGCAAATATGGAACATTCTTTTGGATAGACCATATATTGGGCCACAAAACAAATCCCAATAATTTTTTTAAAAAATCATACATAGCATCTTCTCCAGCCACAAAGGAATGAAGCTAGAAATCAATAACAAAAGGAAAACTAGAGAATTCACAAATATGTGGAAATTAAACAACATACAATATACTCTTAAACAGCCAGTGAAGCAAAGAAGAAAGTACAAGGAAAATTAAAAGATAGATTTCAAATTATAACCTAACATTATACTCTAAGAAACCAGAAAAAAATAGTAAAATAAACTCAAAATTAGCAGAAAGAAGGAAATAGTTAAGATTAAGCAGAAATAAATGAAATAGAGGTAGAAAAACAATTGAGAGAATCAATAAACCAAAAGATAGTTCTTTGTAAAGATCAACAAAATTGACACATCTTTAGCTAGACTCACTAAGAAAAAAAGAAGACACACATAACTAAAATTAGAAATAAAAACAGGGATATTGCTACTAATCTTACAGAAGTAAAAAAGCTTATAAGAGAATACCATGAAAAATTGTACACCAACATATTAGGTAGCCTAGATGAAATGGACAAATTCCAAGAGACATACAAACTACCAAAACTGACATAAAGAGAAACAGCAAGTCTAAACAGATGTAAAACAAATCAATATTAAATAAGTAATCAAAAACCTCCCAAAAGAGAAAAGCCAGGAAAAGATGGCTTTACTGGTGAATCCTACCAAATATTTAAAGAATAATTAACACAAAAGTCCTTCTCAAACTAGTCCAAAAATTAAAAGAGGAGAGAACAGTCCCTAACTTGTTCTATGAGACCAGCATTATCCTGATACTAAAGCCAGACAAAGATACTACAAGAAAAGAAAACTACAGATTAATATCCCTAATAAATATTGCTGCAAAAATCCTCAACAAAATATAAGCAAACAGAATTCAGTAGCATATGAAAAATATTACATATTATGACCAAGTAGGATTTATCTCAGGAATGCAAGGTGGTTCAACATAAGAAAATCAGTCAATGTAATATACCACGTTAATAGAACAAAGGAGAAAAAGAACTCCCATCATTCTCAACTGATGCAGAAAAAGCATTTGGCAAAATCTGATGCCATTTCTTGTTACAGACACTCAGAAAACTAGGAATAGAACTTTCTCAACACAATAAATAACATTTATGAAAAGCACATAGCTAACATCATAAAAATGATGAAAGATTGATGGCTTCCCACCAAAATTAAGACCAGGACAATGATGCCCACGTTCACCACTGCTATTCACCAGTGTACCGGAAGTTTCAGTCAGAGCAATAAGGCAAAAAAAAAAAAAAAAAAGAGAGAGAGAGAGAAAAAGAAAGGGCATTCAAATTAGGAAGAAAAAGGCAAAACTATCTCTACTTTCAGATGACACAATTCTACACATAGAAAATTCCAAAGTATGTACCCACAAACAACATATAGCCCCCTCAACACACACACACACACACCCCAAACCAAACCAAAATAAAACAAAAAACAATTACTTGAGCTAATAAACAAACTCAGCAAAATTATAGGGTACAAGACCAACGTACAAAAATTGGTTTTATTTCTATATACCAATAATGAGTAATTTGAAAGGGTTTTGTAAAAAAAATTCAACTTGATTTATAACAGCATCCAAAAAATACCTATGAATAAATTTAATCAAGGAGGTGGAAGACTTGCACACTAAAAACTACAATATATTTCTGAAAGGAATTAAGACCTAAATAAATTAAAATATATCTTGTATTCATAGATTGAAAGACTTCATATTGTTAAGATGGCAGTATTATCCAAAGTGATCTACAGATTCAATGCAATCTCTATCAAAATCTCAGTGGCCTTTTTTGCAGAAATAGAAAGGCTGATTTTCAATTAATTTGGAATTGCAGGGCCCTGAATAGCCAAAACCATATTAAAAATGAGGACAAAGTTGGAGGACCTGCACTTCTTGATTTCAAAACTGACTACAAAGCTACAGTAATCAAAACAATGTAGTACTGGCATGAGGATAGATATCCAGATGAATGAATTGAACTGAGTATTCAAAAATAAACCCATACATTTAGGGCCAATTGATTTTCAACAAGGATGCTAAGGTCATTCAATGGAGAAAGAATAGTCTAGGATAACTGGATATTCACATGCAAAAGAATGAAGCTGGACCTCTATATCACACTATATACAAAATACTCAAAATAGATCAATGATCTAAGCATAAGAGCTAAAACCACAAAATTATTAGAAGAAACCATAGGAGTATATCTTCTTGACCTTGGATTTGTTATTGGGGTCTTAGATATGACAACAAAATCATGTGCAACAAAATAAAAAATAGATATATTGGATTTCATAAAAATTTTAAACTGTTGTGCATCAAAGGATATTATCAAGGAAGTAAAAAGACAATCTACAGAACAGGAAAAATATTTCCAAACCATATATCTGATAAGAGATTAATATTCAGAATATATGAAGAACTTTTACAACTCAATAACAAAAAGATAAATAACCCAACCCCCTAAAATTGGCAAATGACTTGAATAGACATTTCTCTGAAGAAGATACACAAATGGCCAACAAGTACATGAAAAGATGCTCAACATCATCAGTCATTAGGGAAATGCAAATCAAAACCACAATAAGCTATCACTTCAAACTCTCTAAGATGACAATTAAAAAATGTATGGGCAAGAATGTGGAGAAATTGGAACCCTTATATATTGCTGGTGGGAATGTAAAATGGGTCAGGCACTGTGGAAAACTGGCAATTCCTCAAAAAGTTAAATATAAAATACCATACAACTCAGCAAAACCACTCAAGAGAAATGGAAACAAGTACTCAAATAAATATACATAGATGTATGTTCATAGCAGCACTATTTGTAATAGCTAAAAGGTGAAAACAACCCAAATGCCCATCAAAACATGAGTGGATAAACAAACTGTGGTATACGATAGGATTTTAAATATCCTTAAAAAGCAATGAAGTACTGTTGCATTCTACCATTTGGATGAACCTTGAAAACATTATGCTAAGTGAAAGAAGCCAGTCACAAAACACTACATATTGCGTGATTCCATTTATGGGAAATATCTAAAATAGGTAAAACCATAGAGACAGAGAGTAGATTGGTGGTTGCCAGGCAGTGGGAGGAAGGGAGAGTGAGAATGGGGAGTAATTACTTAATAGGTTTTACTTGAGGTGATGAAAATGCTTTGAAACTAAGTAGAGGTTGAGCAACATTGTGAATGTACTAAATGCCATGAAATTGTTCACTTAAAATGGCCAATTGTGTTTCATGTGAATTTCTTTTCAAAACAAACAAGCAAAGAGACAGACAAAATATAGTAAACCAGAGTCAAATAAGGCTCATTCCAGAAAGGATGATCAGGACATCTATTTAGGTGAAAAATCCATATAATTACTGTCTTAGTCTGTTGGGCTGCTAGAAGAAAAATACCATAAACTGGGTGGCTTATAAACAACAAATATTTATTTCTCACAGTTCTAGAGTCTGGGAAATCTACAATCAGGGCCCAGCAGCTTCCATATCTGGTGAGTACCATTCCTCATAGATGAAATCTTCTTGCTGTGTCTTCACATGGTGGAAGGGGCAAACAAGCTCCTTTCTATAAAGGCCTCTTTTGTAATCCCATTTATGAAGACTCCACTCCATCATAGACCCCACCTATTAATGCCAGCACATTGGGGATTAGGTTTTGACATAGGAATTTAGAGGAGGATACAGATTTTGAGACCATAGCAATTACTTAGTCCAAATAAAGTTAAACAGCCAACATTAATAAAAACTCTGAATATAACAGAAGTGGAAGAAAACAATTTAACTTTGATAAACTTTGACAACAGATATTTATCAAAAATTTACCATTATAGTGAATGGTGAAATGTTAAAATCATTTCACAAAGGTCAAGAAGACAAGAATGATTGTGTCAAGTATTGTTATTTAAAATTATTTTGTAGAGTTTAGTAATGCAATGAGACCTAACAATGAATTTTTTTAAACATTGGAAGAATAAAAATCCTTATTTATATAATGTATGAATATATACACAGAAAAATCCAAGCAATACTAAATTACGAGAATTAAAAATGAAATTTAATAAGTTCAGTGGATATCTAATAAACATGCAAAGTTTCATTGGTAAATCTCAATAACAAGTTAGAAAACAGAACTAAAAATAAATATCCAATTTACAATTTAAAAATTATAAAGTATAAGGAATAAGTTTTTTAAAGTATAGCAACAATGTGAAGGAAATTATAAAATATTACTGAAAGAAGTAAAACAACACCTGAACAATTAAATAGACTATTTCTGCTGGTAAGAATACTTTATATCATTTTTATTAACTTAATGCAAATCTAAGAATAATTTCAAAACAATTTTAAGGTGACAAAATTTAAATATTTATATGGAATAATACATAGCCCATAAAGAGCTAATAAAATTAAGAAAAATAACAATGAGCGAGAAAAATAATTTTTAAAAATTACTTACTAGCTTTCCTAAGTACCAGAAATTATTGCTATAAAACTTTCATCATGAAAATCTAGTTTTGGAAGAGATAAATAAATCAGTTAATCAGAACAGAGAATTCAAAAGTCAATTAAGCCTATATGATGACTTACAATGCTGGGTACTGTTTAGGCAGTTATATACACTCAAGAAAAAATAAAAAAGAATAGATTTGTAAATAGAAGATTAATGTTCTGGAAGATATATGGGGGAGGAAGTAGGACATCTACCACATCTCTCAATGCTGAGGTATGGGAGGTTGAAAACTTTCAATTTCAGGAGTGGTGTCTTCTAGGGACCATCTATTAAGGTGCCAAGATGGGGAAACTCTCCTAAACAAGGTTGAAAACTTACTGACCATATACCACCAGGATCAGCAGAAAAACAGTGGAAAGCTTCAGGAGTAAGTGGTGAGAACAGACTAGATGAGAAAAGAGTTAGGTCAGGGACAAGCAAGAAGGATGACAGAATGAATGAAACTGAATGAATAAAATAAAGACAGAGCTCACCATATGCAAAGTTAATTTTGAATACACTAAATGTTTAAATTTTAAAGATAAATTTTAGAGGAACAATTCATCTTTATAGAAATGAAAAGATTCCCTCGATGCATTGAATGAGAAAAACAAGTTCCAGATTCAGATGTTATGATTTTTTTCAAGCAATTTTGTAAACCTGGGGAAGTGACCATACTGTAAGAGGATGGATAAAGCTAGGGTTAGATACACGCCAAAACGTTCACATGTGTCTATGGGATCACACTGGGGGATGGGAAGCAGTGAAGTGGGTAGTGAGAAATTATCAATTTCTCTTTATGAATCATTGCATTATTTATCTAGTTGTGGTAAGCTCATGTTATTTTTATAATATTTGAAAATAAATTTACAATAAAATAATACAAAGTAAATCCTTCTAAAACAGAAGTGTGGCTTAAGAGACATAACAGTGGAAGATAGAGACTGAAGATAAGCAATTAGAAATTTGAACTGGTAGAATGAAGAAAAGCATTTATTAGGCCCAGGCCAGGAATTGGATTATAGGACATTCTTACCACTCTAAGGCACCAACACCATTTAAATAAATTTGTGGTAGCAGGTTCTCAGGAGATGTAGGCAGAATGGCACAGATTGACCCGGGGTCTGTTCCACAGAAGCATTCAGGCATTAAGGCTCCTCAATCTTACCAGAGATACAGTGAGGGTTACAGCATGGCAAAAATCTGTAGCTGGTTCCAGGTGAGAGACAGGGTCGATTGGAAAGGATTGTGCACTCAGTAGGGATTTCTGGAATAAAGTTAGAAACTGGGCAAAGGAACCTAGACCTATTTAGCAATTTGCTCTACATATCAATTAGGCTAGTAAGTAGGCCACAGTAATATCAGAAATATTTATTATTAATAATAATTTGTTAAAATACTACTGACTAATAAGTCCTTTTGCTAAAAGACCATTTCTGTGAAATTTGTTTAAAGACTACTAACTGCAATTAATAAGAGAGTTATATACATAATTGCAAATTGTATCTCTGGGAGATATATATTTTCATCTCTGTTAGACAGATGAGGAAACTGATACTCAACAACTAGAAGGTACCTGCCCTAAATCACCAAATAAATAAGAATGGGGACTGGGATTTAACTCTAGATATGCATGCAAATGTCATTATGTGTCATACAACAATGTACCTCAGAGTAAGACTGTAATACACTTTTGATAGTGCTCCCTAAATAGTATTTATTTCCAAGTATATGCCTGGAATTAAGATCTTGACTTATTACAAAAATCACATTCAATTAGCAAACAGGCACCACGAATTCTGTTCCTTTTATACGATTTTTCAAACAGTCCAGTCTTAGAAATTAGGCAGGACTGAGATACTGAAGCTATGGTTATTGAGAACCTTTAAGGAAAATTGATGAAAGCAAATAGTGAGACAGAATAGAAAATTCATTACCAACTTCTACATAACGGCAACATAAGAAAAAGAGCAAGTGCCCAGAAAATTTGATGAAACAATATTTGAGATTCTGTCATGATATAATCTGAAGAAGAGATGCCTGAAGAAGAGACAGAAAGAGAGTTGTTATATGGAAACGTCCTTTCATTTGAGACAAACACCACACACACTACCAAGAAATTTATACCAAAACCCATGAACCCTGCTGGGGGACATGACATTAAAATAGTACTTGTTTCTCTGTGTACATGACAGATCAGGAGTTGATTTAATAATTTCTTTTCTCACAAGTAAAAGTCTCTTTGTCTTTGAAAGATAATGATATATTTTCAGCATTTGCAACTATATTTTCTTGCCCAACTGAGTTCAGATAAGGATATCAAAAATGACTCATAAACTGTGGGATCTGCAATATGGAAAGAGAACAGTTTAACCTGTTATAAGTTTGTGGAATGCATTTTTCTGGTCAATTGTGTACAAATATTCATAAAGTACATATATATGCATAAAAATACTTCTACTGTGGCACGAGTTTCTATAATAAGCTAAAAGGATCTTGCTCCATCAAGTTCTGACAGGGAACTCTGTTGGGAACTTCAGCTTTGCATACTTCCTTTTAAGATGTTTTCCTCGCAAGGAACTTCAGCCTTGTCATGGCAGATGCAAAGGGAGTTTGTCAGTGGCATTTGACCATCTTCCATCTCAAGAATGGCTTAGGAGTTGGGTTAGGCCCTAGGAATTGGGCTGAATGCAATTTAAAATAACAGTGTGTTTTCACTTTTGTATCTCCTTTTCTTTTAGTGGATTATCTTTTGTTGTCTTTTTTAATCTATTATACTGCATGTGGAAAATAGTGATCAAGAAGCACTTGACAGTGTATTGTGAGCATTATTTGCGCATTAAACAGTAAAGCTAGATTTATATCAGAAAGACATGCAGTCTCCTTAAAGAGGTCCCTGATTCTAACCTTGAATGTTTTCCTGTGATTGCTTCATATTAAAATACCATTGCCTAGTTCCTTTCAGCAGCAGTTGAGGCATTTATTAGAATAAAATTGTTATCTACTTTTCAGAAACATTCTGTATTTTAATTTGTTAAAACTCTAAAGCCTATTGTAAGACATTTATATCTATCTCTATATCCATGTGCTATACATAATGTTTTTGTATACACATGAACTTGATGGGGATGATATAGCCAACTCCTCAGTAGCCTTTTCGACAAATAGAAGGGGAAAAATTGTTTAAATATGTGTTTATTGAATTTATTGCAACCTATATTATCCTGGTTATTGTCCCCATCTACTCTTCCAGAAATCCTACCTCCCTGCAACTGCCTTACCCAGCTAAGTCCAAGAATCTCGAGAGAATAGACTACTCTCAGAAATCCAACAAAGCAGGGGGGAAAGTAAAGACACAAGGAGAGAGAAAGCCTTGGAGAGATTGGTTTCCTGGCTCCAATTAATCCTAAAACAAGTCCTAACTCTTAAATATCTTCTATAAGCCAATATATTTTCAACTATGTTTAGTTATGTTGCTTTCCAAACTACTTTCCAACTCTACATGTGCCACAATATCAAAAAAGTTTTCATAAAGTCAAATTATTCATCTTCTTCTTCTATCCTTCCTTCAGACACTAGGACCAGATACACAAAAAGATTCTGTCCTCACATTTCCCTCATCATAGACTGCCTATGTATAAAGACTTTTCCTTCTGTTCAAAAAATTAGCATTCAAAAATTTAGGAAATAAGGGGGTTCAATCCTACCTTTGCAATTTATTATTTGTATAACCTGAATTAAGCAAGTCATTTAAATTCTTGTGCATTGGTTTCCTCTTTGGTATCATAGAGCTAATCATACCAATGGGCTTTGCTAAGATCATTAACAACCTCCACCCTGTGAAACCCAAGACCACTTCTCTGTCTGACTCAAATTTTTATTGTGCTTGACCTCTTGTTAGCATTTGGCAGAGCTGACCACTCCTTGAAAAATGTCCCCCTACTGTATTATGGAACACTGCACTCTTCTGTTTGCTTCCTTCCTCACTGGCTGCTCCTCTACTCCTTGATAACCTCTAATAAATGTTGGAATTCCCTTGGGTCCTGTTATTTATATATGTGTGTGTATGTGTATATATATATACGTGTGTGTGTATATATATACATACATATTTATATATATGTGTGAGAGAGAGTGTGTGTATATATATACACACACACACACACACACACACACACACATATATATATACACACAAACTCTCCCTAGGTGATTTAATCTAGTTTTAAGGCTTTGAATGCTATATCACAAATGTGTGTCTTTGTATATAACTTCTCCCTTGATCTCCAGATTTGTATTTCCATTTGTCTGCTTGGTATCACAACTTGGATGTATTGTAAACATCTCAAAATTAACAAGTCCAAAGCAGACATTGAATATTCATCACCCTCCCAAATTTATTTTTCTACTAGTTTTACCTGTCTTAGTAAATTATAACATTATTCACTCTATTTCTTAGATCAAGAATTTATCTTTGATACTTTTTTCATGATCACTCCATACATCCACTACATTTACCAGTCCTCTTGGCTCTACCCCAAAATTAGTTAGAATGCAAGCATGTCTCCCCAGCTCTACTGCTATCACCCTGGTCCACATCACCAACACCTGTCACTGAGATTTCTCCAAAAATCTTCTGACTGGGGTCCCTGTTTCCCACATGCCTTTAAAAAAAAAACATGTTAGCCAAAGTGATCATTTAAAAATGTGAATCACATTACTTCTCTGGTTAGAAACCACCAAAGTGTTCCCATGGAATTGAAAATAAAATGTAAACTTCTCACCAGGGCTTATAAGAACCCACATGATCACCTCTCATTAGCTAACCCCAAATAGAATCAAACTATTTTTTCCCAAATTCAGCCACACTGACCTTCTCTGCCTTTTTCAAAAACTATTCACTTCAGTGACAACTTAGGACCTTTGTATCAATAGTTCCTTCAACCTGGAACACTTTTTCTTCAGATTTTAGCTCAATTCCCTCCTTCCATCTCATTATTCTGGATTCAACAGGAATATTGTTTCCTGAGAAAGGACTTTGCTTACACCTTGATTTATAGTCTTCACTTCTAATCTACTTTATCATATTACCAACATTTACTAGTCTCCAAACACTTATTATTTTCTGAACCTATATTATTTTTATTTGTTCACATGATTGTCTTCCTCATGCAGAATTATAAGCTTCATGAAGACAAGTAAAATTTCTTCATTTCTGCATCCCCAGTATCTACAACTGAATCTTGCTCTGAGAAGACAGAAGAAGGAAATAAAATGAAAGAAAAGTAAAAGGGAAAGGGATAGGAAGAGAAGAGGAAAAGAGGGAAGAAGAAGTAGAGAAGAAAGTGAAGAAATTTATTTATATATCTGAACCTCAAATCAGAATACTAGAATTACACAAAACCCAGACGTGTTAGTAAATTAGGACCCCTAGGCACTTAAAACATACTTCTTGATAACCTGTATAATGCACCAGAGAGGGGCGATAAATGCGGTGGTATTAATCTGTCAAAGTTTGCAGTGGTTTCGAACTTTGCTGGAAAAATATTGTGAACAAATGGTACTGGAGCAATTGGAGTATGGGCAAGAGAAACAAAAAAGGAATCTTTACCTAAACCTCATACTTATAAAAAAATTAATTCGAAATGATCACAGACTTAAATGTAAAATGTGAAAACTATCAAACTTTTAGTAAAAAACATAGAAAAATCTTTGATATCTAGGGTAAGCAAAAAAAAATCCATAAAAATTAAAAATAAAATTGAGAAATTGGACCTCACCAGAATTAAAATTTTTTTCCCCTGCAAAAGACTTTGTGAAGAAAATTAAAAGCTATAGACTGGGAGATAATATTTGTAAACCACATATCTAAAAATGTATTGCATCTAGAATATATAAAGAATTCTCAAAACTCAACAATTAAAAAATATCCAATTGGAAAATGGGCAAAAGACATGAAAAGACATTTTATCATAGAGGATATAGAGATGGCAAACAATCACTTGGGAAAATATTCACCATCATTAGCCACTAGAGAAATGTAAATTAAAACCACAATGAGAAATCAGTACATACCTAAATGAGTGGCTAAAGTTAAAGAATTGTTATAACTTCAACTGCTGGCAAAGATGCAGAGAAACTGGATGATATACATTGCTGATCTGAATGTAAAATGATGCGGCTACTATGAAGAAGAGTATATCAGTTTCAATTTCTTGCAAAACTGAACTTGTGCTTGCCATATGACCCAGAAATTATACTCGCGCATTTATCCCAGAGAATGAAAACTTATGATCCCACAAAAACCTATACATGAACTTTCATAGCAACTTTATTAGTAATAGTAAAAACTTTGAAACAATCCAAATGTTTTTCAAGGAGTGAATGGGTAAATAAACTGTGGTACATTCATACAATGGAATGCTACTCATCAGTAAAAAGAAGGAACTATTGATAGATTCAATAACTTGGATGAAGAATAGTATGTTGAGTGAAAACAGCCAATCTCCAAAGGTCACATACTATACAATTCCATTTGTAAAACATTCTTGAAATAACAAAATGAGAGAAATGGAAAAGATATTAGTGGTTGCCAGGGGTTAGGGAGGTTGACGAGAAGAGGTGGGTGTGACAGTAAAGGGGAAACATATGAGATCCCTGATATGATGAAACGATTCTGTATCTTGATTATGGTAGTGACTACATTAATCTAAATATGGGATAAGATTGCATAGAACTACACACACACACGTAGGTGAGTGCATGCAAAACTAATGAGACCTGAATACTCTCTGGATTATACCAATGTCTATTTTATGGTTTTAATATTTTATGATGCTAACATTGAAGGAAACTGGATGACTGGTATATAGTTCCTCTCTGCATAACTTTTGCAACTTCTGTGAATCTATAATTCTTACAAAATTAAACGTTTGTTTTTTTTTTAAAGTCACCTGGGAATCTTTTTGAAAACCCAAGCCCAGGCCTTATCTCAGACCAAAATCTAGGTGTGGGATGTGGGTAAGCAGTACAGGGAAAACTTCACAAGTGATTCCAATGAACAGCCAAGATTGAAAACCAGTGCTCCACAGCATTGGTTCTCGTGGTGTGATCCCTAGATCAAAAGCATCAGCATCACCTGGAAACTGGTTACTCACACAAATTCTCAAGTCCCATCCTTGATCTACTGCTTAAGAAATTCCTAGCTTGGGAACTAGCAAGTTGGGTTTTAACAAGACTTCTAGGTCATTCTAATGTATATTGTCTGTCTTAATCCATTTTTCTGTAGCTTATAACAAAATACCTGAAACCAGGTAATTTATAAAGAAAAGAAATTTATTTCTTACATTTGTGGAGTCTGGGAAGTCCCAGGTTGAGGGGGCACATTTGGTGAGAGCCTTCTTGCTGGTAGGGACTCTGTGGTGTGCCAAAGTGACACAGGGCATCAAATGGTAAGGGGGCTGATCGTATTGATGTTCTAGCTCAGATTTCTCTTCCTCTTCTTATAAAGCCACCAGTTCTCCTCCCATGATAACCCATTTGTCCATTAACCCATTAATACATTAATATATGAATGGATTAGTACATTCATGAGCTCTCATTACCTGATCAACTTTTAAAGACCTCGCTTTTCAATATGGCCACATCGGGGGTTAAGTTTTAAACAAAAATTTTGAAGGGGACATTTACATAAATTTTGGATGGAGACATAAACCATAACACTGTCCAATACAGTAGCCATTAGCCAGATGTAGCTATTAGGCACTTGAAATATGGCTAGTGCCACACATTTAAATGATAATATTTTTAATATGTTAGGTTAAATAAAATGCATTATTAAAATGAATTGCACCCATTTATTTTTATTTTTTTAATGTGGCTACAACAAAATTTTAAATTACAACTATACATCACATTATATGTCTATTGAACAGAACTGCTCTAGAGCATTTATTCTCAGCTCTGAGTATACAGTAGGATCACTGAAGGAGCTTAAAATAAAAGCTATAATGTCTATACCCCAACCTAGATTAAATACATCAAATTGTTGATAATGGAACCCTGGCCTTGATAATATTAAAATGCTTCCTAGATGATTTTAATGTTCTACCAGGTGTGAGAATCACTGATCTAAGGTACAGTTCTTAAGTTTTTCAGCCTTGATTTCTTTGACAATTCGATTTGGGAAACTCTCCCCCCGAAGAATGCATTCACAGATAATTTGCATGTATTCTCAAGGTATTTCTGATGAACCCCCTGCTTTAGGGTTTTTATATGATTTACTTTAAAAAAAAACCTTGGGTTTTAGAGAATATTTCAATTCATGTCCTCAGATCTACACCTGTTTTTTCACACTTCATTTCTAAGTAGCAAGCTGGGGCTAAGGTGAGCTGTCCACCTTGATCCTTCTAGAGATGATTTTTTAAAATTTACTAAGCATGTATAATGAGAACTAATCCTGCTTAATTCTGCCTATTTCCTAATAATTATCTGCTATGTTTGAATATTTATAGTTCTCTTTAAAAATGAATATACATCCTCTGATATATTTTCCCTGTTTTGAATTTTATATATTAGTTACTCTAATACTCTTCAAAGATTTGAATTGTTACTAATGGAACTGCCAAAAATCTTGCCTCCAGATAATCTAAACTGCAGAGAATGTTATTGTAGAACATTTCTCTAGAAATAACCTTATAAACCTAATTATAAAAAACATGGTCAAACTAATTGAAAACTATTCATTCATTTATTTTACAACTAAGTTTCTACTATGTATTTAAACACTGCTCTAGATACCAGGAAAACAGAATTTGAAAATACCTTGTCCTCATGAGTATTACATTCTAGTTTGGAGAGACAATGAATAAAGTAAGCAAATATATAATATATTGTGTGGTGATAAGATCTGTGGAATAGAACCAAGAGGATGGAGAAGTTGAAGGAAAACCTTTGTGAGAAGAGACAGTTGAGTAGACCTGGAGGAAGTACAGGAATGATCCATGCAAATGTAGAGAGGATCCATACTCTTGGCAGAGGAAATTCAAATATCCTGAGGCAGAAGCACGTTTGGCCTTTAGAAGAGCTGGGAGCCAGTGTGGTAACAAAGGGTGAGAAAGTGGAAAAGGCAGCAGGAGAGGGGGGTAACAGTTGGTGAGATTATGTAAGCTATTAATGAGCTTGACTTTCTCCACTAATGACGTGGGAGCCACTGGAGACTTTCTAGTGCAGCGATTATGTGTTCTGATTTATATTTTTAAAAGATGACTATAGCTGGATGGGCAATGTTATAGAGAGCCCAGTTAATAGACTAATCCAAAATCTATGGAACAGGTAATGTATTTTAAATTTAAATATTGTATTTTTTACCTAAATTTCTAATTTACTAATATATAGAGTGTCTTAGTCACTTTTCTTCTGGGTAATTTGTAAACAACAGAAGTTTATTTGGCTCACAGGCCTGAAAGCTGGGAAATCCAAAAGTAAGGTGCTGTAATCTGGCAAGGATCTTCCTGCTGCATCATCCCACGACAGAAGGCAGAGTAATGGCAAGTGAGCGTGCAAGACAGAAAGAGGAAATCAGGCAGAAATCCTTCTGAGGAGCCATTCCTGAGATAACTAACCCATTCCTTCAATAATGGCATTAATCCATTCATGAGATCAGAGCCCTCATGACCTAATCACCTCTTAAATGTCCTACCTCTTCATGTAGTATAATGGCTATTAATTTCAACATGAGTTTTGGAGGGGACATTAACCATAGCATAGAAAGCAACTTTTTTGAAATCTTATCAACAAAATCAAAATCTTTATGAAGCTATTTGATGGCATAGGGTTTTGAACAGCACATTTTGCCTCTTATACCTAAATAAATAGGCAAATATGCCAGATTTTCTCACTATCATGGTTTCTATGGCAATAGAATTTCCTCAAAACTTAGTGGAATCCTGCACATACACAGTCACTCACTGGATTTATGACCAAAGCACTGTTGAAGTGCAATGCAGAAGAGTGGGCCTTTCTAAGAAATTATACTGAGTCCATTTGATATCTATATGAGAATAATGCATCTTGACCTCTACCTCGTATTATAAGCAAAAATTAATAATTCCAGATAAGTTGTAGATCTAAATATGAAAGGTAAAACAATAAAAATTTTAGAGAAAAACATAAAGAAATAGACTTTGTGCCTTGGATTGAGCAAAGATTTCTTGAGCAGAGCACTAAAATCATTAATCACAGAAGAAAATAATAAATTGGACTATATTAAAATTAATAAATTCTTCTAAGCAAAAGGTGTCATTATTAGAATGAAAAGGTAAACCACAAAGTGAGGCAAGAGATGAATATCTGACAAAGGATGCATATCTGGATAAATGAAGAACTCTTACAGTCTATCAGAAAAAGACAGACAACTCAGAAAAAACATGCAAACATTTTGAACAGATTCTTCACAAATGATGACATTGAAATGGCCAATAAAAATAAAAGTGTATTGAACTTCACTAGTCATCAGATAAATAAATATTAAATGTGATATCATTACACACTTAATAGACTGGCTAAAATAATAATATTAAAAATATTGTCTGTTGGTTAGTATAAAGAGCAATTGAGCCCTCGTACCTAGTAGTGGGAGTGTAAATTGCTACAATGACTCTGGAAAACTAATCAACAGTATGCACTAATGTCAAACATATACATACTCCGTGAAACAGGATTTCAACTCCTAAGGATATGCCCAGTAAAAATCTGTATATATGATGTATCAGTTTAGGCTGCTTTAACACAAATACCATAGATTAGGTGACTTAAACAACAGAGAGTTACTACTCACAGTTCTGGAGGGTAGGAAGTCTGAGATCAGAGTGCCAGCATAGTTGGGTTCTGGTGAGGTTCCTCTTCCTACTTTGCAGATGGCCATCTTCTTGCTTATCCTCATAGCAGAGACAGAGATCATCTCTCCTGTCTCTTCTCATAAGGACACTAATTCCATTCATGAGGGTTCCACTCTCATGACCTAATTACCTCCCCCAACTCCACTTCCAAATACCATTACATTGAGAATTAGGTTTCAACATTGAATTTTGTGAGAATACAAACATTCAGTCTTAGCATATGGTCACCAAAAGCAGTATTCTAGAACATAGTATTTACAATTTTAAAAAGCTAACAGTTATTTAAATGTACATTAACAATAGAATGAAAAAAATTGGTTTATTCTTGCATTGGAATACTATACAACTAGAGAATAAAGGAACCACAAGTACATGCATTACACTCAACAACATGGATAAATCTCACAATTTGTTGAGCAAATACATCAGACCCAAAAGAGTACATATTGAATGATTCAGCTTATGTGAAGTATGCAAAAAGGAAAAAAAAACCCATTTTAGAATGGCAGAAAAAACCATAATAGAATTTAGTTCTATTAGAAGAACTAAATCTAGGCAGGTGGGGGCATTTCTGGAAGTTGTTAATGCTCTGTTTCACAATTTGAGTACTGATTCCACAAGTGTATTCAAATGGCCAATAAACATAATTGATCAAGCTATATACTTATAATAAGTGCATTTTCTGTATATATATGTTACATTTCGATAAATTATTTTTTAAAATACTAAATTATTTGCTTTCAGTAAATTTCCTGTGGTAGTAGTTTCACCCTAAGTTTTTTTCTGATTTGTTTCTTTGTTGCCCTTTTCCAAACCTAAGGAATCCTACATTGAGAACACTTAAATAATAGTAGGCTTTAATAAGAAGAAACATCTTTAACCTGATTTTGCCTGAAGGCTAAGTGCCTCTAATAATTGAGAAATATTATGTGCCTTGTCACTTAAAATCTTAAATAAAATCATGTGAGACTTGGAAGTTAGAAGTGAGGCCACAGCTATTTCCCTCCTTTTTTTTTTTTTTTTCCTGGCAAGAAAAGCCATGGAAATGTTTTGTATTTCCTGCAGCAGTCTTCTGCTTACCTTTTTCCAGCTTCCTGATTGGTGAGAATAGTGGCAGCATAATAGCTGACCATGGTAAGGGTTCTTGTTTTCAGCTTCCTGATTCCAGAGTCACCACTTACAGAAATTTATTCTTAGACTGATCACTCCACAGGTGGTCTCAAGTGTAAAGGTTTCCATGTTGGAGAGTTCTGCATTGATTTGGGGATCATTCCTGGAGGACCAGGCTACAAAATGTTCCTTCAGCTAGCCCCTAAGATGGTTGCAATGATCCTGTCTTCTGGTACTCAAGTCCTTGTGTACTGGATTCCTTGCCGGCTGCCCAGGAGGAAGCCAATACACTGAGACAGCAGGGTTTGAAGAAGATAAAGAATTTAATACTGCAGGGCACCAAGTGAAGAGATGGAAGAAATTTCTCAAATCTACCTCCTCCCCCCCTCCCCTGCCCCCCTCTAGAGTTTTGCAGCTAAGGTTTTTAAATGTAGTTGGGACGACAAAGTACTAGGGAATTGGGCCTGCTGATTGGCTGGTGATGAACTCATAGGTTTGGGAAGCAGAAATTATCTTCTTGGCTAAGACAATTCCTGGGTAGAGGATCACAGGACCTGTTGAGTCAGTTCCCACATATGTCCACTGGTCCAGTTGGTGTCAGTTGGTCGCCCTGAATACAGAGTCTGGAAAATATCTCAAAGGCCAATTTTAGGTTTTACAATAGCAATGTTATCTATAGACGCAATTGGGGTAGTCACAAACCTTACACCAGTCAAGGATACGTGACTTTTAAGCAGTAAGCAATTACAGGAAGGCAAGGCTAGGAAATAATGGCTGGTTAACTTTTAGCTAAGTCTATACTTCTGTAGGTATCAGGATTTTAGCACAGTTTTTGCCCCATGGCCTTACATTCTGTTGACACAGGTGGTTTCACTTGTATATCAGCCTCCCCTCAAGTGTGGACAGAACCTACTGACTGGCTTGTAATAGGTGGAAAAGTATGGGGTATCACTTCTGAGTTAAGGCTACAAAAAGACTGCGACTTTTATCTTACTTTCCCCTTTCTCACACTTTTTCCCTTGTAGTCCTGGCTTTGAATGTAAACAAAATACCATGTTGTGGGTAGCCCTATGAAGAGTTCTGTGAGGCAAGGAACTGACATCTCCACTTAGCAGGTAGTGAGAAAATGAGTCCTGCCACTGTCGTGTTGAGTGACCTTGGAAGCAGATCTCTTCTCTGGTATAACAGCAGTCACGTGTATTAGGAAGCAAATCCTTTCCTTGAGTTTTGAGATGATCACAGTCCAGACTGACACCTTGATTGCAACCTTGTGGGAGACCCTGAGTCAGAGTACCCTGCTAAGTTGCACTGGATTCCTGACCCACAGAAACTATGAGATAATAAATATTGGTTTTGTTAAGCCACTGACTTTTGGGCTTTTTCATGCAGTTATGTATAACTAATACAAGAACTTTCACAAATTTTTGTGAGCATCTAATTTTTCAAGTTAAAATTCTTCAGCTTAAAATGCCTAGGTAGTGTCTGTTTCCTCAATAAAATGTAACTTATATACTTT
Organism: Daubentonia madagascariensis; assembly: GCA_023783475.1. Classification (NCBI taxonomy): domain Eukaryota; kingdom Metazoa; phylum Chordata; class Mammalia; order Primates; family Daubentoniidae; genus Daubentonia; species Daubentonia madagascariensis. The sequence goes on along the minus strand of JAKFHU010002080.1, from coordinate 39,615,545 downwards.
CTGCTGTGCCCTTTACATATTATCTTGCTCTCTGAAATTTCCTTTCTCCCATTACTTCTGTCTGACCAGCTATTATTATTTGCAACCCAAGGTCAATCTAAAATGCCATTCTCTTCCAGGATGCTATCTCCAGTCTGATTAATTGCTCTGATAAATATATATCTCACACACACACACACACTCACACATATTAATATATATAGGTTCTGGACAGGGATCCCAGTAGAGGGACAAGGGTAGTGGAAAGTTGGCCTATGGGACTTGCACTGTGGGTCTAAGGCAGAGATTTGAATACCAAATTCAGAAAACCAGATATAGACCTTGATTCAAAAATGAAACTGTAGTCCTCTGAATATGTAACTCATGTTCCTTGAATGCTGCCTTCCTAGGGCTAGACTTAGTTTGGATAGAGACTAAGATAAAGGCCATTCTGCTTGCACTGGGTGTAGAGAAATATGCAAAACCTGTGAGTCAAGTAGATCTTGGAAATGATACATGAGATGTGTATTTGAATAGGTGAATATTTCTGGGTCTGTGTTTGTGATTCAAATCAGACATCATTAAAGAAATAAATGTGACATGATAAGCATTTACTTTTAACATTGGGATAAATTCCTTATAATGGTGACCTCTGAAAAAATTAAAATTTTAAATTACAAGTATTACTAGAGAATATATATATTTCATGCTAATCTATGAAATCTATGAAATGCAAAATTATATATTTTGTACAATTATACAAAAATATACACTATTATACTCAAATTTCATCTATAACTTTAAAGATCTTTTTAGAATATATTTTTAACACTAAAATATATACTTTCATTTTCTGGTCAAAAAATCAACTTATTTCTTTATGTCTTAAACTTGATTTAAAATTTAAATGGCAGAATATAGAACATTTTAAAAATATCCATCATATTTTGATATATTTGAATAGGTAGAACTCTGACATTGATTGTAACTTGTTACTACTTTTCTTTTCATTCAGTGTCTTTCCCCACCCTGTTTTGCAGCCTTGGGACCAGTATAACTCATTGGGTCACAGCTGTTAATTCTGTAAAATGGACACAACTACTATTTATCTGAAGTGTAATGATCCACTGGACTTTCCCAAAAGCACCTGAAGGTATGCGTGTTATTATACTACTGTATATCTTTATTCAAACTTAGAAAGTAATTGTTCCCTCAAAAGTTTAAGTCAAAGGTATATGTGAATAATCTATAAATTATTAAAAATACAGACATGATAGTATAGAAAAATTAAATCCAAGTTGAAAGGAGTCTCATAAGGGATCCTGTTCTTCTTTATTGGAATGCAGGATAATCTTTCCTTTCTCTGTATTTGTGAGGCAAATAAAGTAGATTTTGTCCTTTATGGTCATCATCTATTGTTAAATGAGGCAACTTTCTGCCAGGTTTTTAATGTCTTTAAATTTTATAGACTTTGCCACCAAAGCCTGCCTGTTAAAAGACTGCTGAAAAAGTGACTATCAGATATTAAAATACTTAATTAAACTGAGATTGACCTCAGTCATTTCATCAATCTAAAGTCAACTAGAGAACGTGCCAGGTTAATTCTGTAGTTTTATCGACAGAATTACACCTATGAAAACAAATAATGATAATAATACACTAATAGAATCTGAGATGGAGTAAAAAAATTTTATAAAACTTTCTATCTGATCTGGGTGAAGGGAGGGGAAAATAAAACAACTTTCGACAAGCCAGATGATAAAATTCTTATTGTGCATTGAATTGTCTTGCAGTCGATGATTAGTAGCATGATTATGAAGACAGCATCACTTTTGATATGGCTGAAATCAACACTGAGAATAACTGTCTCATTACCTATTTCTCAAAGTATATGATCTGCTCCCTGAGTCACAAAGGCATCCTGAAGGGTGTAGGTCTCTTGAGTGCTGGGTTATGCTTTATTCATCTACATATGCCCCCAGTGCCTTTCTAAATATTTGATAAATACTTAAAAAAGCCTATTTTTTAAATTGAGGTTTTGGTCAGCATTCTCTTTCTGGAATATTATGCTATTCAGATTGTGAATCTGTAATCATTCTGAATCACATCAAAAGGAAATATGGTCACATATAAAGTTGGCTTGTCTAAATGTAGGGGAAATCTAGCATCTCCCTTTTGAGGCTTTCTCCTCTCCTTGATTGTCTAAGAATCCATGGGCGTGCACTCAGTCCAAAGGGGTCAGATTTCATCCAAATGATTACAATGTTCAGTCCACTACTGACTTTATTTTTATCACTGCCATACTGTACAACTTTTGAAAACTGGCTTTATGTAGTATTACTACAGGGATACCTTGTTCTAGAGATCCCTCCCCTGCTGTAATGTCACTTGACATCTGAGCTACAATGCTACAGCTCTTTTAGTTCATACTTACATGATCAGCACAAACACCATAGCTAGGTTGCTGGGTTATAAGGGCCTTTGAGTATCATGCACATGTCTTCAGCCAGCAAATTTTAAGCTCACAATTTTCCTTCCCTCACAATGAGCACTTCCTTGAGGTACCTGGGCTCATTTCTTTCTCAGCCAGAACTGTCCTAGTCTTTCAGAGCTTCTAATACTGTTGAAACTCAAATGGGATTGGCTTGGGGTCTTCTCCTCCCAGAAAGGTTCTTGTCTCTTACACAAGTTTGCCAATTTTCTCCACAGAGAACAACTGCATGCCAAGTCAAGGGTTATTTTATGCCACTACCTTCGGCAGTGTATAGAATTTCACTCTTCTTCAGTGGAGAGAATGCCCACAGCTTTACAATTTCACAAATAGCAGGCATTATTCTTTTCTTCTCCATAACATGAAATGCTCCTTCTGAATTACTACAATATATAGAGACTCATATTGTTAAGATCTCTTCTTAGACGTCCTTGAGATTAGCCAGGAAATTTTTGACAGAATTTCATTTTTAGTATTAATTATTCAGAAGACTCCAATGAGGGGTTGTCTCTAAAATACTCTTAAAGCAGGAGAGTCGTTCTCTGGGAACTTTAGAGGATCCTTAAAAACTCTGGACTGTCAAGTCCCAGAGCACACTCCATCCTAGCCTCACCCTGTTCCTAGGGTAGAAGACTATAAGACAAGTGGGTAGAGAGTAGGAGAGAGAATAACTGAGGTCTATCTGGAGACTCAGGATTCTTCAGTTTAGTTTCTTAAAATTGGACAGAGCTTTTTTCTGTAATATAATTCACGTTCTAATTTATCTTTAACCCTATTCAGTTAACTTGGCCTCTATAGACAGAAACAGGTGATAGGACATCTCACACATTTTTATGAAGTCCTTTAATAGGCATAGCTACAGAGAGGATAAGAAACTTATATTATTAATGGGACAAATATTATATATTGATATGTAATATGTATATATACATGCACACACACATAAAATTTCATAATTAGCTAGTCCATATTCAGTGTGAACTTGATTGGCCAGGACACCCAGAGGTCCTGGTGCCCCCTGGTGGTCACTGAATTATCACAGATCTCCTTGACAAGGAACAATCCAATGGGTGAAGAGGTAAAAAACTGCAAGATGAAAAACCATGAAAACATGTAGAAGTGTTGTGCATAATTTAAGCCAGTTCTTCCTATCAGTGCTGGTGATTTATGGCAAAATGAAGTGTAAGTAATGGAAGGGAAGAACCTCCCCAGGCAAAATCAAATTTGAAAAAAAAAAATTCTTCTTACGAATATTGAACATGTGTTAAATGATTTCAAGTATCATGTGCCACATTTTCCCAGCTATATTTAGTTCTTTCAATAATACCCAAACAATAAAAGTGATTTGCCTTAACACTTTTGAATATTTTAAGTAATTAGAAAATTTGAGTGACACCTTAGCAATATTTAAGTGGACTCTTACAATTTATATATAAATTATATTTTTATGTGTTAAGCTATCTTATGTTAACTGAGTAATTGTGGTTTTAGAATTATAATTATAGTCTTCTAAACTTTACCCATTTATCTGACCTCCCAAAAATAGATGAAATTTTATAAAAGCACAAAATATAGTCTTGACTTATGATTTGATTCCTGATCTCTGACTTCCTATACTGTCACCTAAATCTGAAGCTTAGAAAAATAAGTGAAATTATTAATATGTTTTTAATGAGTTTACCTTATGTACATTTCTTACATTAGACTGCAAATAAATATTTTATATACACTACATAAATCATGCTAATGTAAATATGTAAATGATTTTCCTACACAGTGGAAAGGTTGTTTTTATTTTGACTGAAATCACAGAGAACTTAATTTTCTGTAATATCTATTAACTGAGACATAATGCTTCTGTTCTGTTTATAATCAGTTTCTTCTGCACAGTACCTTTTCTAATTCAATTTAAATTACCCCTTTTTCTGTGATGAACTTGCATTTTCACATTTACCAGCTGTGAATGCATTTACACGGTAAGTGCAAAAGTAGTAGGTTCAAAAACAGCCCTTTGATTTCATTGTTGTTGTTGTTAACTATTTAGTTTGACAGTCTTGGATTAGTAACATACTAAAGTCTCCAGTCATTCTTTTACCCTCTAAAGGCCTGAATACTAGACACACACACACACACACAGCCTTTTCTTTTATTTGAAAATTCATAGAACTTATTCCCCAAAGTCATTATAATTTACTCCTAAGCAACTATTTCTCACTTAAAATCAGAGGATAGTTCCCTGAGGTAAACAGTGAGGTAAATATTAGTATTGTAGCAAGTTAAAAGAAAATAACAGCTGTACCCTTATTTGGGATATATGTCTTGAATTTGTGCAATTATTTTTATATATGTACACTTATTTGTGATTATTGGTAATTTTACACAGATAGAATAATACAAGTACATTAAAATTGGGGATATCTTCATTTTATCTGAAGAGAGACATTTTTCATCTTTAAGCTACACTATACTTGTTGCAAAAGAGGGGATATAAATGGAAATATTATGGTTTTAGTCTCTTTTTCCACTTATTTAAAATTTGTTAAATGTAAGTGGGCTACTCTGTTGGCTGCACTGTACAATGAATGCATAAAAATTGAAAAGTAGTTTTCAGAGTTTCTGCTTTGGCTCACATATATTGATTGTATATACTATTTAGTATTGCTCGGGAAAATGAGTTCTAATTCACTTTGTATACAAATGTACTTTATTTTTTAAAAACACTCTAGAACTAATGTAAATAAATTGTGGATATCAAGGTAATATAAACTATGAGGATGTGAGGAAATACACTATTATTTGTTTTTCTAAAATGTGAAAGTTTAATGTATGATTAGTATTTATTTCAGTGGCTTTATATACAAATGGGTTTATACGCTTGTTAGTCAAATACAGTCTAATGTAAATTTATATATTAAAACTATGCTGTATAACACTCTGATAAACATTCTCTTTTTGACTCAGTCATTTATTTTAATTTAAATGCTGTGACTTCTTTACCAATATACCTAGATATTACAAAAGAAGGAAGGTTGGTAAACCTAAAAATGAATATCATTGTGCAGCTCTGCAGAGAGAACTGTCAGCAGCCTGGCACATGTGCATTTAATGTGAAGCTTCTTGTCTCTAAAAATAAGAGAGGCTGTACATACCCCTGTGTCTGAGAGAGAGAGAGAGGACACAATAAGGGGACTTGCTATACCACTTACACTCATCAGAGAAGTGAAGGATGTTACTTCTTTGGTTTCCTGGTTTTAATGGAAAAGTATTTGTATTCACATCACTGAGTATTAGCCATTCAATAGATGAAAGGAATGTTTTAAACTTTAAAGTCTACCTCAGTGTCACTTTAAGAAGTGGGGATGAACCCCTGGGGAAAGTGTTGAAATCCCGGAGAATTTATTTTAACTATTATAAGTGGCTTAATATTTGTGAGTTTGTAGTTCCTTGAGTTTTAAAGCCTATATGTAGGGATTTGTGTTTTTAATTTTAATATTTTAGTTTACAAGTTTTACCCATAAGCATCTATTTGTGTAAATGCTGCTTCATCTTCTCTATAACAAATATGCTCTCCCTATATATGTTTTTCTCTTTCCAAAGTTAATCTATTAAGCTGTTTAAATTTTCTATGTATCTTTTAAAGGGCACTTAAGATGCTTTTTGTTACAATTTCTAAAACATTTAATAGTTATAATGGCTAGGAACATTTAACATTTAAGAAATGTTACAGAAACTGCAGAATCAAAGAGGTTAAAGGAGAATAAAATTTCATTTCTTTCTTCAGTGTAATTTTATTAAGCAAGTAAAAATTGCAGGAGACAATTTACCACAAAATAAAAATATCTGGGGGCTGTCATCTCTGAGAAGTGTTTACCATAAATACCAGAAACAGATCAGTTTACCTTATATTTCCAGATAGAAAGGATGAGAAAAGTTTGGAGCCTTATGCGAGATCAAACTTTGTACCTATCAGAAATAAAGGGAGTCATGAATGATTGAGAATTTTCTTAACGGAAGAAATACAGCGCAAGAAGTAAAGAATATCATCTTAAAAATGTGATCAAGTTACTCTGCCTAACATTTGAAATTGATGATTTGGCAGTTAAGTGTTTTAGTTCTTCCTCTTAACTATATTACCCACCTCTGGAATGCAAAGTGTCCAAAACTGCCTAATGGAAAACTGATTTCTTTACGCAGTCATCCTTGCTGTTCGGGTTGGATGAATTCAACTGGAGATGTTGGTGACATTATTTATTCCTAGTTTCCCTTTTAAAGATAATTATTGACTAGTTCCTGAAAATAGTAAATACTTGCGAAAGAGGAAGGTCTTGTTTTATGAATTTAACAAATGGTGGCATTTTTAAAAATTAAGTATAATTTATGCAGCGAAATGTAAAACGATCAAAGTGGAGCAATCCAAAGAAAACCTCAGAAAATGATAAACATGCAAGAAAAATGACATAGAACCGTCTAAAGGTTTTCTCTTAACGTCTCACTTCACTCAACAAACTATAGTGAAAAGATAGGGCGGGGGTGAAGGGGCGCGTAAAACAAAAGACTTCCTTTCCCCACTCCCTTTTCCTCTGTTTCTTTTGCCAGAGCTTGTTGCAAACTCTTGGAAACATTGTTTAAACCTAATACGTTTGGTTACTTTTATTTTTCGAAGGATTGTGGTGGGTGGTGCCCAAAGCTGACTGCCCCTGAAGTAACAGAAAAAGAGAAATAGAAACTTTTCAAAAAAGGGCAAAAAATAAAGTTAGCCGACCCACAGAGGTTGTGAGTAACAACATAAAAGTAAAAGGCACTTTACTTAAAGGTACAGTTCATTTCACTGTCCGGGCTCCGTACTCGGTAGCCCAGAGAAGGCTTGCTTCGCCTGTGGTTCCTAAAAGACCGCGAGGAGTACAGCTATAGACAGAAGTCTAAGTTGGGAGCATTATTCTCGGATTGATTGTGCTCCACGAAAGCTGCGGTTGCTAAAAGCAGAACGCCCAAACCAGCACGCACCCTCGGCTACAATCCTCGTCCTCCTTCTCCGAGCATCCAGCGCGAACCCAGAGCTCAGAACCTGGGGGAAATCCTGGACCAGCAACCTGACTCCGCTCGGCACCGATTGGCTCATGCTTCGGACCCCGCCCCTGAGGCCGGGGCGGCTATTTCTCCAGGACCCGCCCCTTGGCCCTGGGAATCGCCTCCTGGCAGGCCGGCTGTGCCTGCCACTCAACCCGAGTGGCGGAGGCTCTGGGCTCGGAGCCCCGCCCCCTCCCCCCTAATTGATATTATTGGAGTGTGGAGCAATCGGCCGGTCTGCAGTCTGAGACTTGCAGGCAGCAAACACGGTGCGAACGAACAGGAGGGGGGAGGGAAAAATTTAAAAAAGCTAAACGTGGAGCAGCCGGCCAGGGACCGAGAAGGGGAATTGATGCAAGGAGGGCAATAAAAAAAACCCACTTCGGAGCAAACAGCATTTAGGAAGCTACGACTCAAGATAACTGAAACCTAAAATAAAACCTGCTCATGCACCATGGTTTTTCAAACTCGGTACCCTTCATGGATTATTTTATGCTACATCTGGCTGCTCCGCTTTGCACACACGGGGGAGGCGCAGGCTGCGAAGGAAGGTAAGGAGATGGGAAAGCAAAGTTTGTTCTGACTTATTTATTTAGCTGTCTACCTGCACGAGCCAGCTTGTCCGCGGCGCTGCCGGCCGCGCCTCCGGCTCCGGGCGACCCTCCCCCGCCGGCTCCCCGCCCCCTCACCGCTTGGGCCGCTACTGGCGGACTGGCGGGCGGCGAGCCGGGGCTGCTCAGAGCCGCTGTTGCTGAAAGCCGCCTGCAACCCCGGTCCCGGGGCCGTCCATCAGACGGGTGCGGGATTTCTGGCGCGAGCAGTCCGGAGGACGTGAGCAGCAACTGAGGGTGGTGGGGTGGGGTTTGGGGGACGGCCAGCGAGCTCATTCTCTAGGACCCCGGGCAGGTCACTTCTCTTCCTCTAGCCCTGTCCTTCTCTTCCTCCCCTCCGCGTTCGTGTCCAGTGAGAGCAGCACGGAGTTGGGTCGGAGAATGGGGAGTGCAGCCCCTAGCGTCCCCGCCAGCCAGCCGGCCAGCGGCGGGAGCCCAGAGCCTTCCCAGAGGGGCCGAGACTTCTGTGAGCTCGGAAAGCTCGGGTTACTAATGAAGTGCTCACTGCGTCGGAGGCGGCGGTGCGGGCCTGCGGTTGGTGCTCGGCCGCCAGCGCGGAACAATAACGCCGCGGAGGTGAAGCAGGGCGAGCGGCGCGCGCCCCGCGGGCCGGGGATGTCTCCATTCAGCGCGCGCTGCGCGCGGGGCCCAACCGCCGTGGGGTCAGCGGCAGTCCAGCGGGCTTGGTCGGGCCAGGCAAGCAGGGGGCGGCCTGGGGCTGTGCAATGGTACAGAGATGCCGCCTAGGCGACTTGAAATCGCCAATTATTTGCCCCACAGTCCGGCAGTTGAGGAGTCCGAGTGGTCAAATCTTGCGAAAGACCTGGACCCTGAAGATTAGTTCTGGTTGGAGAAAACAGGTTTCATATGGCCGGCTAGATACGCCTGTATGTGGTTATTTTTTCCTTCTTTTTCTTTTAACATTGACAGAAGGTAAAATACCTTTCGGTGCCTGTAGTTGGAGCTGGGGAAAAATAAATCCTGTCAATGGAAAAGTCTTGCTTCTGAGCAGTGTCACAATCCTCCCGTGCCCCCCACCCCCTTCCCGGCTGTGTAGCTAAGGTTGATTTGCCGATATTTAAAAGAATACGAATAATTACTTGTTTCTGAAGTGTAGAGGGAGAAAAAAATCTGTTACCAAATTTAGGTCATTGTGGTGATTGGGGGGCGTACATAGGTACATATCGGTCCTTGCTTCATCTATTCCTGAAAACTTAGTCATTTAGCACTGCTTTTCATTCACTCAACCCCCCCAACCCAACGCCATATTCTATTCCTTCATCCAACTTGACCTCGTGACCCCCAGTTTTCACATCTGCAACCTGTGTTGACGCTGAACCCATTCAGAGAAACCTATGTCTCCCAACTAACGATTACGTGTTTGCAGATGGATGAAAATCTGCTAGAAACGCACACCGATACATACCAAAAACCACATTTCTACTCTCCTGACCTTAGCGATCAGATACATTCAGGCCTGGCACCTTGTCCTTATTCCTTCGGATCAACGAGACCCGAGGAAAAGTTTGCACCACAGCGGCGAAGCCCGGCGCGCGAACACACGCAGACTCGGGCAGGAGTTTGGGCTATAAATAACTGCATCACTAGGGGGAGAGGTTCCTGCAGCCAGAAAGTCTCGTTCGCTCACTTTGCTCCTCTGGGTGCAAGCTACGTGGAGAGGATTCTGATTCTAGGAGCCTGAATTCTTTAGATGCAGAAGTGAGGTGTTTAAAAGGCGGGGGGACGGGGAGGGCGTCTTGCTATGTGGCGGGCGGGTGGCCCGACTTCTCCGTGGCTAGGCTCCCAGCGCGCAGCGGCGATCAAGAGCTGGCTTTCTGGGAGCAAGCAAGCCCTGAGGCAGCCCGCGGAACCCTTGGGCTAGTGCTGGGAACCGCCTCGAGCAGGTGCCCGGCCTCCTGGGGTGGTTGGGGGTGGCTGGAGGAGGAAAAGGGACCCCCTTCCTCCACTTTCCCTATGCACATTCTCTCGGGGAGGTCAGTTGCCGCTACTGAGAGCGCGTGTCAGTCTGACGCTTGGAGGCGAAGTGCAGCTGCTGTTTTTCCTTTCCGTAAATGCCGCCGCCGCCTTTCCCTCCGTGGAGACTCTTCCCGAAAGCCTCTCTCCTCCTCCCGGCTCCTTCTGGAGCCAGGGCGCCACCGGCTCCCTGGAGTGCCCAGGTCTGGCTGGCGGAGGCGTAATGGATGCTCCGCGCTGCAGGCGCGCCAGTCTGGCAGCCCCCGCCCCGCCCCGCTGGCGGCCCCGCCCCGGCCCCGGGAAGCCCGGCGCTGCCCGCGCTGCCCTCGACTGGCTTGGCCGGGGCGCGCTCCGCATATAGCCCCTCTCCCCTCACCCCCGCCTGGTCCGCACGGCAGGGCGCTGAGCCCCGGAGCGCCGAGCCTGTGCCCCCGCGTCCGGGTGGGCTGCCGGACTGCTCCTCCGCGGGCGGCAAGGAAGGATGGCACTGTGCTCCGAGAGGGAAAGGGAAAAGCGCGCACTTGAGGGTTTATCCAGAGAGCGAGGGAAAGGGACACGCTGATCACTTGAGAGCTGCTTCTGATTAAACGCTCTGGGGCTGCTTTCTGTTTTGTTTTAATTTGTTAGTTCATTTCTCTTTTACTTGTTTGCTATCACCGCTCTGCCTTGGTCCCTGGCTTCCACCCTCAGGCAGAGCTGAGGGGTAGCAGAACGGCAGTAAACAATAATTGCAATGCTTATTTTACTCTGAATAACGACCCAAGAATGTCACCTGGATTTATAATGCAGTTGTCTGTATTCAGTACAGAAGGCACACAAAAAAAGACATCTCAAAAAAGAGTATCTGGAACCCACATTGTTTCCCTGTGCTTCATCTTTATTGTTGAGAGTAAAAAATAAACTTTAAAAATTACTTTTCATATAAATTCAGTAGTCCAATGGTATATTGATGTTCCAAGTTGAAATACAAATTGATATTTTAAAAGTGTTGTGTTTGTGTGTTTCTTACTTGAAAGGGAGTCAACTGTTTGTGATTAAGGTTTTTTTCTGTCATAGTGTCCCTGAGAGTCTTAGTAAACAAACAAACAACTCCCCCCAAACCCCCAGTGGCTCTGTATTTTCAAATACAGGGAATAACCTTGACTAGTGCTAAGGAATTAAACACATAATCAACAGTTTCTTTGTTTTCTTAGCATAACAAATTTTCATTACCTTTCAAATACTCATTCTCCCCCCCACCCTCCGCCCCGTGATTGAGACATGTTCAATATTTAAACGTTTATATAAGCAAGTATTTTATTTAAGTCAAAATTTTAACATTTTACAGAGGGTGATGTTAAGCATAATTATATACTTAAAGTACATTCACTATCATTTCTGGACAAATGATGCATTTGTCAAAATGCTGTAGAATCAGGTAAATATTTTTAAAGTGCAAAAACTCAAGTAACCTGTAACTAGTTTGAACACAAGAGTGAGTGGTTTAGGAGAGTAAATTGTCCTAAAAAGCAGTAAAATATATAAAATTGGAAGCATGATATGTATTAATGTATGACTTTCTAATGTGTTCTCATATTAATACTATCAGAAGCATTTATTATACTTTATATAAAGATTAAATTGCACTATACTTTTTGGTAGCTTAAAAGTGGAATACAACTGTTTTTAGAAGTCAAGTCAGAGTTTAAACATACTATTTTGAGATTTAGCTAATATCTTGAAATATTTAGAAATTAAAAATATATATATATACTGAAAACTGATGTTTGACTAACCCAGAAATATATCTTATAAATAATATGTAATTTATTTTCTCCTGATAACATTACTTAACATGGTTTTTAACCTTTCTGTACTGATTTTCGCTTAAGGGAAAACACTATGTGTGGAAAGTTTTTTAGAAAGGTAAACTCCAATTCTCAAAAGACAATAAGAAATACTCTTGGCATAATATTACAAATTAATGAATGGCTGAAGACTAATATGGGCATTATACCTCATTATGCTCATGTTATTATATTTGACAAAGTTTGGAGGGCTTAGTGGTTTACATAACTATAATATATAATTGCTATAGGATCAATATATGACATATAGTTTTTTACCCTCACTTTCATTCTACTATTGCATTTTAAAATTTATTTTAATATTTTAATTAAAGAATACTGTATATAATATTGGTGTTTTAACACCTTTTCCCCTTAAGAAATTGGCATATACTTGTGTCAAGTGGCTGTTCATTTCGCCATTCATTTACATCAATAACTATATATATCTTAAGTCATAAAGTGATAATTATATAAAAAATTAAATTCACCATAAAAATGTTTACAAATGTGTTTAAATTGTTAATGGAACATTTGGAAATAAACTTTCTTTTTCAGTACTACTGCTGGATTCTAAAGCACAACAAACAGAGTTGGAATGGATTTCCTCTCCACCCAATGGGGTAAGTGCTTTTTCTCATAAAATATCACCATTTATTTTTTTAAAGGAAGAAACAAAACCTTATTCCTCCAGGGGAATTATTTACATTCTTCATATTTAAACTGTTTTAATTCCAAATATCTTGTTCAATATTCTATTGTGTTTCTAATGAGACATTGAGTTCTCTGAGTAAAGAAGGTATACTTAGAACTTGGGGAAATGGAAAAAAAAAACAAAACAAAAACTCCCCATAACCATAGTCTTTTGAGTCCTTATTGTGAGTGGAATCATACCTCAGGGTCCAGGCTACAAATGCTAACTAATTACAGTGAACATTTCTTTCACAAACTCACTTAAACCTCTTTAGTTGCTTTATAATTCTGAAGTATACTTACCAAGTAGGTTGTATGTAATTCTTTAAAACAGTACGTAATCTGTTTTCCTCTTTTAAACAGTTTTAGCATCATTCAAAATATACTTTAAAAGGCAACTAAAAATGTACTATGCTTAACATTATGGCATAAAATTACTATACTGAATTTTTTAGATTCTCCAAATTTATATTATGTGCTATCTACTGTTATTAATCAGAAGTGATGGCAGAGCATGCACATATGACAGTAAAAACCTGCTATAATAAATATGAGTGAAAGTTATCCAATAAAAATCTATCAAAATATAAGTAAATCCTAAAAAATTGCTGACCATTATGTTTCATATATAGGGAAAGATATGTTACTTAAATGTAGTCCAATATCCCTGTCTTCAGATTTTTAATTGTGAGAGAGGGCACATACTTCATCCTGTATTAAGGAAGAAGGCTCTGAAAAAGGAGAACATATCTCATTGTTACTAAAGTTTATCTTTCACACATTAAGAAATCTGAAGTTAAAAGAGTTTGAAGAGTAAGGGAAGATATAAATGCTGTAGTAGATTTTACAAAGAGAAGAATGAAAGTCAGAAAGGATTGTTGAGTATAAGAACAACATCATAAAATCAACATGTCAGGAACTGAAAGTCAGTTTAAGAATGCAAAATGCGAACAAAGCAAATCTGTTTAAAATATTCAGACTTTTCATTAAATACAAGTTTTGAAAGATTGCTTTAGTTCACATTGTGATTATCTATTGGTCACAATAAATTACGAAAAAATGTCAGATATTTTACGGATTAAATATAAAAAGTGCACTGAGTTTGAGGTATGAATGTAATACTTTTCTTGAAAGTGAAGTGTTTTCTGTGAGTAAAATAATATACATTGTAGAAAGACATTCATGATGAAAAATGAAACACCTTTCTTGCCAATGACAGATATAGCCCATTTTCTACCATCCATCAATTAAAACAAATAGAGATAGAGAATAGCTATATCTCTGAGAAGAAGTAAACTGATATATAATTGTAGTATTTCATCCATGTAATCCACAAAATGATAAATTACGACTGGCAGTGTTATCTTGGACTCAAATGGGCATTTTATTAGTCCAAAGTATCTTCAGTTAACAGTTAACCCTATTTATCTGTAGGAATAAACAAATAACATTAGCAAATAATTATCAACAACATTTTCCGTATATGAAATGAATCGGTTCACATGAGTTTCCAGTTAAGATATTTAACTGGGAAGTTAAATATCTTAACTGGAAAGAAAATGTTACTAAAACAAAAGTTTTGAGAAAATATTTTTGTAAGTATACTATAAAATAGCATATGCAATATAGTATCTGAATTAAGACATTTTTCCGAATGGTGTCATTTGTGGAAATGATTACAGTCTCTTAGAAAGTGAGATAATAAAACAAGAATTGTGTTAAAGGCATTTATGTAGTCTCCCTATTTGTTATCTATACCGTAGTTTTCTTGGAATTTTCCCCTCTGGAATAAATTTTTTAAATACAAATTAAAATTAACTGGGTTTCAAGGGTAGTAAAATTGATTTTTCTTTCATAGAATAAAATAATATAATTGTCCTTGAAGTTAAAAGGAATTCTTCATATATGTTCCTTTATAACACTTAGCTTTATTTCTTCAAACTGGGAAATTGTTAAAAAGAACACACTTACCTCTGGAGCTTTTGATTTTTTGGTAGATACCATAACTAGTTTTACTTCTTCTAATAATTTCAATCTAATTAAGAGACTCAAATCTACCCATCCAAATGGATGAATTTGGGCATAAATATACCCGATGGCTGAGTGCCATTCACATTATAAAAAGCTAACTGAAACAAAGGGAAAATATGTTCACTATTGACTAGTCACAAATATAAGTTGTGCTGAGTAAAAGCTGAACATTAAAATGGGTTCTTTTCTGCATTTGAGTACCTTTGAGGATATGAGGCTATGTATAATGAAATTGTAGCAAATATATAACATCACGCAAGAAATTTCTGAATTATAGTATATTGCTAATTTGTCAGTTTTGTTAATTTTCTAAGAACCAGTTTTAAAAGTAGATATTAATATTATGCAGAGCATTTAAAGAAATTATACTCTGATCAAGTTTTACAAATAAAACTCTTTACCACATGCTTATTAGTTTATTTTCCCATCTGCTTTTCTTGAAACAGTAGTTTAAATATTGCATGCTATATTACTTTGGTCTTCAACACTAATATATTTTTTATTTGACATTTTTTATTGAGGAAATGAACACAGTAGATGACAATTTCACTATTAAGGCATCATAAATGTAAAGTGGGAAATTTTGTAATAATGGTAAAAAATATAAACTATTATTATTTTAGGCTTGTAAGTGAAATTAATTTATTTACCAATGAGCAGTAAAGAGTATTATATATGGTTTAATAGTCTTTGGAATTGTTGCAAATTTTGCTAAATGTACTATTTTTCCTGTTTTGTTAAAATATATAACATTGGTTTGCTTGTAGTGTACATTGTATCAGCATATGAATGGACATTTTTAAACATCTGATTTTTTTCCATCAGAAAGCTTATTACTAAATATGATCCAGCATGCTGATTTGTCATGTACATTTGATTGTCTATTGAAAGAAATTTATTTATAAGGATGAATCATACTTTTATAACCACTTATTATTTTGTGGCTTTATGCACAATATTATATATTACACTAAAAAAATTAATAGCTCTGTCAGAATTTACTTCCTTATTTCTCATTTGGAAAA
Organism: Daubentonia madagascariensis; assembly: GCA_023783475.1. Classification (NCBI taxonomy): domain Eukaryota; kingdom Metazoa; phylum Chordata; class Mammalia; order Primates; family Daubentoniidae; genus Daubentonia; species Daubentonia madagascariensis. Next base: position 39,599,848 of record JAKFHU010002080.1, on the reverse strand, counting down.
GATTGTAAAATATTCCGTTATAAATATCAACATATTATTGAATGCTTTTACATTTCAGAATATTCTTGGCATTTTCTTCTTTGTGTTTTTAGGTACTCTCTAATTGTCAGTATAGTATGGACACTTAAAATGTCAACTGAGTTATCAAAAAATCTGCCATTCATCCATATATACGCTTTAACTAGTAATTTGAAATAATTGTGAGCTTTAGTCTATGAAAATTCTCATCTCAATGGAGAACATAGACATAAGCAAACATGTAAAAAGAAATGCCAATGCACTCGCAAAAAGACATTAAACAAAATGAAATTGTATGTACAAATGATACAAGCAACGTAAGTGATGTTCCGCCACCAGGATGAAGGAGAACTGGGAATCTTACATTCTCTGGTTTACAGTGTTTGCCAGGGTAGGATTCGATCTAACTCTTTCAAAGATCAGCAATTGTGATATATGTGCACTTTCAGAAGCAAAATGTTATTTTTTGCTGAATGACTGATGACCTTTTTTAAATTTTACAGTGGGAAGAAATTAGTGGTTTGGATGAGAACTATACCCCAATACGAACATACCAGGTGTGCCAGGTCATGGAGCCTAACCAAAACAACTGGCTGCGGACTAACTGGATTTCGAAAGGCAATGCACAAAGGATTTTTGTAGAATTGAAATTCACCCTGAGGGATTGTAACAGTCTTCCTGGAGTACTGGGAACTTGCAAGGAAACCTTTAATTTGTACTATTATGAAACAGACTATGACACTGGCAGGAATATAAGAGAAAACCTCTATGTAAAAATAGACACCATTGCTGCAGATGAAAGTTTTACCCAAGGTGACCTTGGTGAAAGAAAGATGAAGCTTAACACTGAGGTGAGAGAGATTGGACCTTTGTCCAAAAAGGGATTCTATCTTGCCTTTCAGGATGTAGGGGCTTGCATAGCTTTGGTTTCTGTCAAAGTGTACTACAAGAAGTGCTGGTCCATTATTGAGAACTTAGCTATCTTTCCAGATACAGTGACTGGTTCAGAATTTTCCTCTTTAGTCGAGGTTCGAGGGACATGTGTCAGCAGTGCAGAGGAAGAGGCGGAAAACTCCCCCAGGATGCACTGCAGTGCTGAAGGAGAATGGTTAGTGCCCATTGGAAAATGTATCTGCAAAGCAGGCTACCAGCAAAAAGGGGACACTTGTGAACGTAAGTAATATGTGCTATTAAAACTCTACTTTGAAATTTTTTCTATATCAATAAAAATAACAAGTAAATCTGCTCTATACCAGCAGTCCAATTCAGTAGATCTTAAACAAAGTCACTGTTGAACTTAGTGATTGTCCACAGTCGTATCTGCACCAAGGGTGTGCAATAAACATTGGTGATGATGATATTGGTGACTAAAATTTAAGTTGTCCTATGCTTGACATGGAAGTCTGCAGTTGCACATTGGGCTGTGGAGTTTAAAAAAGGAGACTGGTAGGAGGACTTTAGCCTGGGAAGACTGAGGTGACATTAATTAGGATTTAATGAGATGTGATTCCTACTGTTTTTAAACCCATATTGTCTGGGCCTGTGAATAGCAGAAAACAGGAAGTTCAGGGCGCTGCTAACAAGAGCTCTATTGACAGGCAAGGCATAAACAAATACATTTACAATCTTTTATAAATACTAAAACTTTGATATAAAATCATCAAATTTCACTTAATAAATCTCTGTGGTTATTTCTGCCAAAGCTATGATTTTTTCTGGACTAAATAGTAAAATGACCGCATTTTTGTGGAAGTGGGCCAAAGTAAAGTTTTAGTTATTTCAGTACATCAGCTGCATGTTTTCTATTTGTTTTGAAGCAATAATAGCATATGAATTAGTAAACTTTTTCTTTGTTTCATAAAATTGGATTTTCTCTTAATAGTGTTATGTGGTCAAATATTTAAAACTATGTCACATGAATCTTAAAAATTGATAGATATTTTTTTCTGTTCATAGATATCCTGAAAAATATAATAAAGTTATATTATTTATGTCTCTTTTAGCTTATAAAACATAATACATTCCAAAAAATAACTTTTATATAGCCTTTTTACTCCTAAGCCTACAGCATAATTTTAATATTTGTAATTCCTAGTTAAATTAGAGGGGACTACCACTAATAATAATTGTTATAACTAAGTTTTCTTCATAACTTATTATGTGCACTCTCCCATGTGTTTTACCTATGCAAGCTTATTTTACAAGGTAGGTATCATTATCATTTCTATTTTGCACAATAGAAAATTAGGACTATCAAGGGTAAATAGCTTACTTGCAGTTACTTTAGTAATATTTGTCTTAGCTTAAATTCAAACTCAGGGCATTCTGACTCTAGAGCCTGGACTTTTAGCAATAATATAACTTTAGTTTTTATCACAAAGCAAGCAGAATCCTAGCAAATATTCTGTTTCATTGTTAAATGTCTCACTGGTAGTGTTTGGTGCCCACATATATTGTATATAAATCATATTATTTCCCCATAAAATTCTCATTCTTATAGAATAGTTTAAAAAGAAATAATAATTAAAAATATATTTAGGTCTGTGCTGTCCAGTGCAGTAGACAGCAGCCACATTTGGTTCTTCAGGTGTTGAAAAGTGGCTCTTCTAAATTGAGATGTGCTGTAAGTGTAAGTTACACACTGGATTTCGAGGGCATACTACAAATATAAAAAAAAAGAATGCAACATACATTGTTAGTAATTTTTTGTTTCTTGTTGAAATAATCATATTTTAGATATGTTGGGTTAAATAGAGTGTAATATTAAAATTAGTTTCAACTGTTTCTTTTTACTCTTTTTAATGTGGCTAATAGAAATTTAAAAATTGCGTTTGTGGCTCACATAATATTTTTATTGGTTACACTTTTTAGATGGAGTAACTAAGCAAATGTATTTTTCTATCCTGTTTGAAGAATTAAAGACCTCAGGTGGATGGTCACTAAGCATATAAAGTACCTGTGGCCCTGTACTCAATTATCACCTACACCATAGCTAACATTGTGAAGTCAACTCTGAGCAAAACAAATGGATATGGTATAGGTTCAGGTCCCATAGGCCAGTTTAGCAGCCTCCTTTTATACCCCCTGAAGGAGTCAAACCTGTCTCCCATTGTCTTCTTCCCTCATCCCTCACTAGCAGTATTTCTAATTGAGTAGAAAATCCTGTAAATTCCTTGTATGTGGAAATAAAAAACTGATGAAGATTTATCACTATTACTAGGCAGAATGCTATTCCACTGGGTTAAGTATAGAAATATTCTTAGTGAACTAATCAATTCAATGAAAGGCAATGTTCTTAGTTGACTAGAAGTTAACAGTTACCTGAAAGCGCTAGTGGATTCAGCAGTAACCATTACAAACATTTTCAAGAATGTTATTACACTTTCGATGTAAAAGCAGCCGGTTTCAATATTGTGCAGATCTTGATTGATGTGAGAGTAGAATTTAAAAGTTTAGCACAATTAAAAATGGGAAAAATAACAAATAAAGCAGAAATACATATAAAAGTGCACAATTAAATTTATCTGAGGAAAGACTAGGAAATAACATTGAAGGTCCTATTCTTTTAAAGATTCTTCTTTTAAAGAAGATTACAGTTTTTTTGTTTCTTTTGGTGTAATTTACCTCAAATGATTTCCACATTCATTTGGTAAGAAAAAGCAAACAGGAATTGTTTGAGTTCTATACTTGTAAGTATAGAATTTAATAAGAAAAGCAGTCTTTAACCACAGTAAACAGATTTATTTACCATGAAGAAAATATCCTGGTTCCACAATTTCTTCCAAATGAGCAAAATCACCTCATTAAATGTCATACTATTAAAATTACTCACGTTCATTTATTTTAGTTTCAAGAATTGGAACATTTGAGTACCAAAATTATTGTCACCTGAAAACTATACTAAGATATTTTAAAATAAAGTAAAATTACTCCACTATCATCTTCATTAATTCTGCATTGGAATAGGTGGAATTAGGTATTAATAATAAGCATTCATAAAAGAAAACGCAGTTAAGGGAGGCAGGATGCATCCTCATGGTTTAACTGAAAGAGTATGTGCACATTGCTGTAAGTCAAGTAAATTGTTTATGACATAACTTTCTTAATTTTTAGCCTTGGTGATGTTGACAAAGGAATTAAATACTTTATACTTAACGGTGGAACTATGTTCATTTGTGAAAACCTTCCCTCCTTGGCATAATTCCATTGCATTGCTGCAAGAGTACTTGCCTCTGGAATCAATCCAGGCCTGCTTTTATAGTATTCTTCCTGTTTCCTTTCAATGATCCTGTTAAGAGTTTGAAAACAAATTCCACTCCCATATTGAGGAAAACTAATGTGTTTGAGAGAGGATGCTAGTGAGTCCCTAGCCAAATGAGAGTGGTTAGCCACTTAAAGGCAAGTTTGTCTGGGAACGTTCTGGAGTGGCAGACCATTGTGAGGTTTGTTAGAGGATAATATGAAATATGAATAAGAAAACTGATAATAGTTTTGATCAGTTGATGTAAGAGCTTTTTTTCATGACTGAAAAAAACCTCAATTTTGAAAACCGAATGTTTCTTAAGTCTACTAATACATGGAGCACTTCTATCCAATTCTTAAGTATGGTATTTTTGAAGACATTTTTTACAGTCATTTGAAAATATATATTCCAGTTAGCTTACTTTTATTATCAAAAGTCCTTTTTAAACTAACCTTGTAAATTAATGTAGCAACTTTGATGCAAACTAGCCCATATATTTCGTTAGATAAGAGTACAGTCATTTTAAAATTTGAGAGATTATATTTTACATATATAAGTATTCTAAGAATACTAATAACATTGTATACTAAAATATATTTTGAATTTTTGTAACTTTTGTACAGTTTTATTCCATTTAGAAAGTAGAGTAATCTTTGGCAAAGTATGGAGCTAGATATTATAACTACGATTTGGATAGGGAATTTGCAGTTTACGCTGAATAATCATATTCCTTTTCTCGTTTAAACTTATCGCATCACTAAGAGGTGGAAAGTATTATTTTTTCGCTGTTTCATCATATAAAGAAACTGAAGCTCAGAGATATTAATAAGTAACAAAATTGAATGAGAATTCAAAAATCCTGGTTGGCAATTTAAGTCTTTTTTCCCCACTACACCTCACTCACTCCTGAAAATTTGTTCTGGACTTCAATCAGTAGAATTTAGTTAACGAAGAACTAATTAAACTTTGTTCTAAGTAGGATGACTACATGTTCAGTTTGCCCGGCATAATTGTTTTACTTATTAACACTGCTTGTTTTTGGTTTCAGAAGTGTTCTTTCTGATTTGGACGATAAAATATTTGGTCACCCTAATTGTAAAACACTGAAGAACATAATACAATTTGCATGCACATATTTCAGAACATAGAAATGTGATTTGCTTGCATTATTTATGTTGCTTAATTTAAGTTTTCTGAAGGCAAAAATTAAAAATTTTCCTTTTTGATGATTTCACGTAAAGTGGAATTCAAATAATGATAGATATATAATTTTTATAAGGCACTTCCCTAATGCTTCTTAATATTTTTATTAAATTAACATATCTATCATTATTTTAATCTTATATATCCTACGCAAGTATAACATGTATAATTAAATAAATTAAAGCATCCTTTCACTTTTTTATTATTGTTTAAAATGTATTTCTTGATTAAATTTTTTGAAAATTGTGCTTTATTTTCAGAGACGAGTAAGATGTGATTTGTACCATCAAATTTCCATAATAAAAATGAGTCTTCAAAATAAATAGTATTTATAATTAAATAGATATACTGATATGTAAGATATACTACTGTGTTAATAGCTGAGATGCTGGAGTCACAGAGTTTTAAAATCCTGGTTCCACAATTTACCAGGTGCATAAAGTAGGACAATCTCTCTAAACTTTAATTTCCTCAAGCATAAAATAGGGCTAATAAAAATAGTACCTCCCTCATAGGGTTCTTGTCAGAATTGAATGAAATAATGCATGTAAAAATCTTAAGAATAATATCTGGGACATAGCAAATAATCAATGAATGCTTGCTGTTGTCTTAATATTAATAATGCAACAATGAATTTGCTAAGTAAAGAAATTTCATGGTAATAAATGAATGAACATATATTTCATAGGCTACAAATAGTTAAACGTCCTTTAAGCCAGTAATCCCACCCCTGATAATTTATCTATGAAAGGATGCCAATAAAAGAAAAGAACTTTGTATATAACCTTTTTGCTCCTCAGCAATGTATATAATTTGAATTATTGGAAATGACCTGAATGTCCAAAGTTAAGGTGCGTCACCTTGATTGAACTTAATGCATAAAATATCAATGATGCTATATAGGAATTTTGAATTTTTATTAATACTTTTGAATGAAAAAATAAAATTTTATATACACTGATGTTTAGAATTATGCAAAATGTACATAGGGAAAAGAATATATGACAGCATAATTATAAAAATGAATGTGTCAATGTGGTGAGATTGTGGGGGATCTTTTGCTCTCCATATTTTTAAAATATCTTGAACATTAACTTTTATTTTTCTACAATATAAGTTATAAGTAACCTGATAGCTCATGCAAAGACAACTTGAATTGTATCTCAAAATATGGGCTTTTAAATTACGTTAGCATCTGTATAAGACACAGGACTCACAAAATAGAGCAGTAGTAAACAGAAAGTATAGTTTAAATGATATAAAAGGGGGGAGATTCAAGGCATTCAATAAAAACAGCTCCTAATTTTATTTGTTTGTTTTTTAGTTATTAGTAGATAGTATGTCCTTTTTAAAGTACTTCGTGTGTATTAAGTAATTTAATCTTAAGGGAGGAGTTACTCATTTAATCTAATAGGCACTATTATTACCCAGATTAAAAGAGAAAAATACTCCTATCGAAGTATTAATAAGATACTTCAATAGATATATATATATGATGTATATAAATATTTTGTATGTAAAGAAGCCAAAGCACGGTGAGAGTGGGTTAAGTACTCACAATCACAGGGATTGGTAGATTGCTGTTTATTGAAGTTTGTCTGGCTTTAGAATCCTTGCCCCTAACCAATACCCTGGGTCATGTCTTTATTGGGGAATATTTTATCTATTGCAAAGTCTTTTATAAAAATAAACTTTTTTTTCAGAATATCTTAAAAGGTGATACAAATCTGAACATTTTCTTTCATTTATAGTAATTTCAAAATATTTGTCTTTACCTTTCCTAACATCCTAAATATTTCACTTGCTTGGCTGTTTCCTTTCCTATTCTAAGTCTTTCTTCAAGTGGCAGTCAGCAGTCAGAATGTACTTTATAAAACACAACATAGTATCACTTTATTATTCAGAAATCTTCATGATTCTAATTACCTATAAAAATTCCCTATATTTTAGGCTGGCATTTAAATTCCTGCATCTTGACCCTAATCTTTTCTAACTTTCAGTCACATATTTATCATAGTTGAAGTCCCTGCTCCCTGTGCCTGGTGCTGGTCTCTCACTCTTCTGTAAGCATGCCTCTAGATATTTCTATGATGCCTCATTATTTAACAGTTGGCCTCAAACAAACAGAAAAACAAATTAACCAATATGTCTCTCATAATTACCTATTGTACCTTAATCCTACACATTCTTGAAGAAGCTTTCCTAAATTCTTTTTCAAATCCTGGTTGTAGTACCATTCTTCTGGTTCTTAACATATCTTGCTTTTTTCTACCACCATACCTTTTCTTATGCTCTCCCGGTTATTGAAATTCTGCCTTTCCTTACAATTTCAAATTGAATACCACTTATACCCTGTTAGATGATCTCTTATTTATTTATTTAGCGGCAGGGTCTTGCTGTGTTGCCCAGGCAGGAGGGTATGTCTATTCACAGGTACCATCATTGTGCACTACAGCCTTGAACTCCTGCGCTCAAGCCATCCTCCTAGCCTCAGCTTCCCCAGTAGCTTGGACTGCAGGCATGGGCCACTGTACCCAGCTCCTTTTGAATAATTGTACTTTGTCCTTTCCCTATGGGAATCATTGCATGGTATCTGATTTTATTCATTATTTATATTTTCCTCTTGCAACTTTTAAGTTTCGTAACAACTTTACATTTTTTACCTACCCACAATAGTACCTAGTATAGCTCTTGACACCACCTTGGTCTTTCAATAAATATTTACCACATTTCTTAAAGATTTACTCATAAACACCCACTGCTAAGGCAAATATTTTCTTACTTTGAATTCGTATCACTATTTAATTTCTTGTTTTGTATAGCTCGTCTCTGTCGGTAGTCTTAAACTTTGTGAGTATGAAAACCCTTAATTATATTTTATTTTCCTCATAGCATACAGCAGGATGATATACTAATATTATAATTAGCAAACATGAACAGGACTCTGCTCCAGATTTGAGGAATTTATTTCTATGAACATAATTATTTATATTTATTCATTGTCACATTCCCATTCTCTGTCACTGTGTGTCTTTCTTTTCAGGTCCTCCCTCTCCCTCCTCTGATGAAATGAAAGGCATTTCGCCCTCTTTACCACTATCTCTGTCTTTGGAAACAGAGAGATCCAAGAGCCCGATAACACTTTCTAAATTAGGGAGGTCTTGAAGTGTGTTTATGTTTATCTTATATGGGAAGGTGACTTGATTATAAAATGATGTTGTTTTGCTTCCAAATTATACGTAATGAATATTAACTTGAATTTCAAAACAAATAAAAAATAATACCAAGAAAAAAACCCTGAAAATCAATCCCTAAGCTAATATTAAATGAGAAATTAAATAAATTCCATAAATGTGTTTCTCCTATTCAAGTTATATATATTACATTTGCAATTTTTATACTCTTTGTAAAATTATTCATGGTCAGAAGCTCATAAAACTCGTTTTAAGACATTTTTAAATAGGTAATATACATAGATCTGAAACAACTGTCATCCCTGAGACCCAATTCCACAGTTTCTTTTCCCAGGTACAACTACTGTTCTCAGGTTTTTGTCTATTTTGCAGTGATACTTGCTCATAATTTGTTTAAAACTATGGAGAAAGAGCATTGTGATGCTTAGAATTAGAATCATGTCACAATTTCTTATTAGGACATTGTAGGCTTCATTTAAAATTATACTTCTTTTTATTCATCTTTAGTCATCTTTTTATGTACCCAAAGTTCATTGAACATGGTACTTATTCAGTAAATAAAGAAGGATAGAAAGAAGGAAGAACTACATGTAACAAGAACACTTGTACCCCCTGATATTTTGAAATGAACTTATTTAAAAAAGAAAGAAGGAAGAACTAATGAAAGGGAGGAGAAACTAAGGAAAGGAGAAAGGAAATATGAAATAGATGTGTCTGATTTAGTTTTCTATGATATATAAGCTTAGAGTGTGACTTCAGAGCATTCAAATTAACCTAGCATTGGCAAGTATATAGTCACTCTTTAATATTTTTTGTGGAAGTTTAAATTGGCATCAATTTCTGGCAGGCAGTGATGCCTTAAAATTTTGCATTTGATTTGATTTTTATACACAATCTCTAGCCATTTCCTTTGAGATAATTATCACTATAAAATATTTTATTCGTGATATATTGTATATAACTAGTTATTTTGTGCAAATATTAATATTGTTTTCATGGGAGAAATTTAACACAGCTATATATTTGATGTTTTATTCTATGTGCTTAAAAATATGATGTGTGAACTAGGAAATACTTTTATTTCAGTTTTCCTCAAATTTACATAACTTTTTATATTATCCCATCCCCTGCAAAATATCTCACATATTTAGTTTTATGGACGCACTTTTTCATTAGGATATCCATGGAAGGTTAATACATGCAAAGTACATGTACATACCATTTAAGTTTTTAATTTTTAATCTGGTAGCAAAAAAAATTCAACTTTGAGTTTAGGTCAAATTAATGAGTTATGTATATTATTTTCTTTTTTTTAACCTGTTTTATAAACTTTAAAAGTTATAGAATCCACATGCATATGTTACAGTATTAATCTCAAATGACAGCATTTCTTGGGAACCCAGAATAATATATACATCAGTTGAAATAAATGTGCATTATTTCCCTCAAAGTCTTTGATTCTGTGAAGAAGTATGGAAGGTTTGTTGTGTAGTTTACTTTGTTTAGTCTAGTGTCTATGAATGAAATAGTACCAAGAAACCTAGGGAAAATCATTCTGGGGTGTAGTAATTTGAAATGTTTTTAATAGTTATATATTTATGGTATGGATTTTGAATTTTTTAATTTGGTTCATTCACTTATTTACTGTTGATGATTATGTTATCTCTTGCTTCCAATGTATTAGAAAATCAGGTGGCTTTGAAAGGACACATACTGTGTTTTATATTTTGTTTCATGTCACCAAATTAACACCTAATTTAGCCCCTCACCTATGGTGGTGTTAGCCTCAGACCTGCTCTGAAGCCATTAACACTGAATTACATCCTTTTATAGAAAACCTAGAAGTGAAGAAGGGAACACTATGATGCTTTTATTAATAAAGTATAATATCAATCAGATATAATAACTACATATCATACATTTATCATTATTGAAGTTGAATGGTCAACAATCTATTATATTAATATAACTTGCTCTACTTTTTAAGGAGATCATTCTTTCTAAAAGAGAGTTAGGGTAGAAGAGGGATTAGGGTGGCAATGGATAGGTGTGGAGAGTTAGAATGCATCTAAAGGATATGTTTATATGAAGAATCACTAGATAAAATAAAAGTGTATTCTGAGAAAATAAGCAGAAGATTAGTAAGTTCACCATACTATTATATATTTTCCAGTGATTTATATGTTACACATTAATTTTAATAATCATTTACTATTATTAAACTAATTTCCATGTAAACAATGATACCAAATGACATTAATTTACCTAATGACATTAATTTAAACTAAAATATGGGTTAAATAAACAAACCTAATTGATTTTTAAAACGTTTCATTATATCTTCTACTTTTAATGAAGTGAAATAACTTACACTACATAATGTTTCTAGTTTACTTGACATTTTCCCCTAAAGTAGTTTTATCCTTGAAAAGAGATGTGAGATAGGATATGCCCCTTACCCACTCAGATATAATATACCCACTCTTTATAACATAAATGTTCTACGGACATCCTTGTACTGCTTGAAGGTATAATCTCTTAAAAGACAATTAGAATCATAAATTCTTGGAATTTGAGTGTACCTTAAAGATCATCAAAGATAAATTAGAGGGGTTTTTTTGGTCTTTTTATTTTCAAATAAGTGGGACAACTAAAGTCCTCATTTATAGTTCTAATAGTTCATTAATGACAGATCCAAATGTAAAATCACAACTTAATTCTTTCCAGTTTCCTTCCTGTGTCAACATTACACACACACACAACACATACACACTGCATATACATATATACACACAAGCATGCATATATAAATATACATATATGTACACATATACCCTCATACATATATATGCATATGCATACACACACATACTCCTACCCCTACCAAGAGGAAAAAAAACATAAGTTAACATAGTGAAAAAAAGAAAACAAAATTTATCTTTCTTCTTGACCAATTTTTAAATTTCTAAATTGGTATCTACTAATTGCTTAATTTATAAGTGCTGAATAATTAATATTTTTTTCTCTATGGAAATCTCAAATAATAATTAAAACTCCTATAGAATGTTCTTGAATTGTTGCATATTTTAAAAATTAAGAAAAAAAATAAAGCTACCTTAGTAACATCTTTAATTTTGCTTTACAAAACAAAAAATTTATAAACAAACTTGCCTTTCTTTATTTTCAAGTAGATGTTCAAGTTTCCTCTATCATATGGAATACTTGAAGGCTATTTATGTCTGGGAAGAGAAGAGAAAGTAAATTTCACTTTTTTCCAAACTCTAAATTTCTGTAGTATTGTAGAACTGAAGAAGGTGAATTTTAACATTTAGCACATGTTTTGAATATTGTGACTGTTCTGCATAAGTATGTTTTAAAATGAGAATAGTGGGAACCTCTTAGTTATCAGAAACCTAAGATTTGGGAAGGAGCAGAAGCTCTGCTCCCTAACCGTGTGGTTTCTGACTAGATCTCCTCTGAGAAATCTTCAGACTTCAGCCCCTCAGCACTTGAAAGGGAAGAGGAACAATCAGGCAAAATCTGTTTCTTAAAACTGACGTTTAAAATTAACACGTTAAGCTTAGACATCCAGGCTGCGAGCTGGAATTGGGAAACATGTAAGTCCTGGGTTTAAGTTGAGGCTGTATTTTAGTTTGCAAAAAGACCCTGACAGAAACTTTTTAAGTTCACTACGTAGTCCATGCTTACTGTGTCTACTGTTTATTCTGCACAAACGCTATGTACAAGAGAACTGTGTTTTTCAAGACCGAACGTAATAGTTTGATTATTCCCCCCTTTGTAAATTTTTCCAGTAAGACCGTATTTCCACTCACTTCAAATGCAAACAGCTCTCTCGTTGATTTTCAAGATTATTTACTAGGCCATCACTGTGTATGTACCATCCTTCTTTCTATATACCTCCTTCTTCATTCTGGTAAAGTGGATGTTCTTTTCTATCCCTGCTCTTTCTGGTTACCTTTTTTTTTCCTCCCGCATTTTTTCTTACAGTGTTTAAGACTTAGGCATTAGCTTTTTATTTACCTTTCAGAAAATTCTACACTATTTTTTGGTTTAAGACTTTTTAGAACATACCTTTCCCTCTATTAAATGGATTAAAATAGTGAAAGTACACCTTGCTTCTTCATTCTGTCTTTATTTGTTGAAATATAAGTATACAGCTGGCAACATTTTACCCTTTTCCCTTCTTTACATGACAATGATTTTACATATTATAATTCAGTGCTATGCATATTAATAGTCAAATAATAAAAGAATTGAAGTTTATTTTTAACTATTACTTATTATCATTGCAAAGTTTTCATCTAATCATGGCAAATATCTCAGTTTTGAACCGCAATCCGTTGCTTTAATGTTTCAGGTAGAATTCTTAATTAGGTACAAGAGGTCTACTTTTTACCTCTTCAAATAATGTTCATTGTTAACAAAAACTTATAAATTAAACCTAGAAAAACATTTAATAATGGAAAGGTAAAATGGTAAATTTCAAAATAAAAATTGTAAATCATAATACTGTATAGCAAAACTTCATAATTTGATTTCTGACCTGTTTTTATAGAGGTAAGAAAATAAACTACAAGTTGATCAATGCTGAAAGTTATACTCCCTTTTGTAACATTTCGACTGTGACTATATAATTCCAGAATTACTGCTGTTAGTACCATAAAAGATTTCAGTCAATATGTATATAAGAGTGCACAAAGTTCTTAATTCTTATTCCAAAAGCTGTAACAATACTGTCATGGTATGTTTAAATCTGAAAAAGAGAAATGGAGACTAACAACAAATGCGACTATAAAAATAATATAAACAGTTTTTGCTGCCAGGAAGGCAGATTAAGGTGAGGTAAGAGGGAACAAGGTTAGAATACTGACACAACTTCTTCTAATCTTTAGTTTTTGAGGATTTTCTGTCATTATATACTCTGTTGCTGATACAACAAACTACATGTTAGGTCTGTAAAAGAGAATAAATATTCAGGAGCCTGTGAATACAGCTCATTTAAACTTATATGATACAAACTGAGACAAGCTTGACTTTTTGAAAAACAAATCACTGATGTATACCTGCATTCACATTAAGCACAAAATTTTTATTGCAGCCACTTTCTTATTCTGTTTCCTTTCCTTTTCTTTGTTTTTTTAAACCACTTCCTAATGTATAACAAGATGAAAAAATAAACAAACAAAACAACAAGTCTGCTTTTGCATATAAGGTAATCTACATGGAAAACAATATACATTTTATTCATATAAACCTAAAGGGCATGATTATTTATTATTCATTAATGTCAATAGATAACTGACTGTTATTTGCCCGTCAGAATAGAATTTGATAGAATGTTGACATTGATTGATGGATGTACTCATGGCAATAGGCATAGGCAGACCGCTTAGGTCAGTTGAACACATAAACCATCCTGGACCCAGCTTTGGGAATGAGGAATCTTCTTGCTACATTTCTTTATTCTTAAAAAAGAATTACATATTATCAATATCTCATTTGGTTCTTAAGATTAATTTTAGATTTTTAGCACCGTAGTTATCAAATAAGAGTAATGACTGATTTAATTTAAAAAATAAAAGCAGCTTTCTGGTGCCTCTTGTTCATATCTTAGAGGAAGAATTTTGATTTTGTTCACTCCATTTTATAGAAAGAGAATTCTAAATAAAAATTACTAGTTGGTTTGTATATACATACCTGAGATTATTGGAATTTTTCTTGAGGAAATACTGTTTACTTGAGAGAAAAAAAATTACAAATCATTGATGCACAGTCTATATGATTTAAAATTAAAAGAGGACTATATTCTTGTATTTCTGCTTGAATAACTGTCAGTATTGTATTTTTTAATGGACTTTTACACTTCAATAGGTATACTTATTTTAAGAATAGTTGTAAGTGATATATCTAGAACAAAGTGTTTGACTGTAGAAATTTTAATTGGTAATTGTTCTCAATTATAATTTGTTAATTTTCTCAACTTTAATGAAAACAATAACACTACAAAATAATATGCAGGGTTTCTGAATCTTTTAATATAAGCTTAATAACAGTTTTTATTTCAGAGTACAGGAAAATTATTATATTTTTCCTGCAGTCTAACAAAAAGGTTACCGTGAGTTAGAATTAGTATAACCTTATCTTCGTTTTTAGTGAAATCTTTAATTTTTAATTCCCCCTTTTATACTGGGGATTGGCATATTAATATGAACATATATTTATTGGCTAAATCTGCAATTCCAGATATGTTAAATTGTATTTTGTGTGGAATAAATAATATTGACAGTTATATATTATAATATTTTAGAGCTTCTGAGTTATAAATCCATACTTACTCAAAATAGTCATTTTTCCAAAAGTGTGTTACATGTAAATCTATTTGTAAGAACTTTTCCTCATTTTAGCATTTGTGTTTTAGAACACTGGAATTTGAAGTTATATAATTTTTTCACATTATTCAAGTATCCATAACAAATCTCCAACACAGTAAAATAGCTCACAGCCAGGATCTTAAAGCAGCATGTAATTTATTTCATTGTGATAGCATCTTTGTTAGGTATTAAATATTTTTATGTGTTTTTTAGTCAGGGTAAGCTATATATCACAGGGTATGCCACTAGTAGAAAGCAAAATAGAATTCTGAAAATTATGTAGAATTTTTTCAGGTACATACATTTTAAAATATGGTTGTCAAAACTGTTTATATAAAATGACTGGAAAGCACATTTTTCCTACCTACTGAATAGTTCTGGGTAATAGTTATTTACATATAAGTTAGTCATAAAAATGGTGTGAAATTTTTTTTTACACTTAGAAATATACCATGAGATTATCTAAGGGTTAATTTTGACAGATAAATGACATATCACTTTCATTAAAATGACATTGGGAAACTGATAAATAGTTCAGCATTTTCTGTGCTGACATGATGTTTGCCTGTCTGATTGCATCCTTTCCAATAGACAGCAGAGATGCAATTATAAAAAAAGACATCTGTGCCAAGGTTTAGCTAGCCAAAAAGGGCAAGCTCTTGTGTTTAAAAGGTAGAGAAGCCAATCGATGAAAATGTCTGGACCGGTTAGCACCAATAAAGCTGAAAGCCACTGGGAAGCTCAGAGAGGGTCTTTTGTTGTGGAGATAGAAAGAGACCCAAACTATGACACTTTCGGGGGAGAAGGGTCAGGAAGGAAGATCATCCATCTTCTTCAGCGGCAGCCTTTCTGTCAGATTCTAACCCTGTTCAGTGGTGGAACTAAGCCTCTTCTGTTGACACCAACCGATTCTCAGCCAAGTGTAAATGAAGCTAATATTCACTGACCTTATGCATAGCAAATGAAGCCCTGTGTGTCATTTGAGGAATAACGTTATCTGACACTTCAAAAAGTGAGTGATGGACAGAGTGTGTGTGTGTTTGTGTGTGTATGTGTTGGTCAAATAAGTGAAGGTGTATCCTTTAGCTACTCCATATTTTTAGTTGATGTTCACAATAACCACAGATTTACACAAATTTAATTTTGTATTATTTTCATTTACATGTCATGACATTTTACATGCAGAGCTTGACTGTGCTGCAGAATAAGCTCTTGTTTGGCTTCCTTCTGTCTCTAAATGCAGTACCTAGTCACAGAGAGAAGATTCAGTTTCTGTTAATAAAAGCTATAAATTTCAAAGACAATTCTTAGTTACTAGTTCACATTCAAAACATAATAAAGCAGAGTATATTTCTTTATGAATATAAAAAATGTATTGGTCTCATTAGAGAACAAGACAAAAGGCTGTATTTTGTTTATCATATTTGAAGCATTGCATAAAAGCTGTTTTTGTTTCTAGTTAGTAATGTCTGTTACAATCTGATAGTGTTAGTCTCTAAATCATGGTTTTCATATTTTGCTTGCTGAAGATTATATTTTAAATTGAATATTGTGCATTTCATCCTGAAGGATTTTCATAGTACTTTTTAAAAATTCTTATGAAAATAAAGGTTAAAATATGCTAGTATCATAAATATCCATTACATCAACAATATTAACTGCTGTATTCTGTAAGTAAAATGTTACCATTAAAAAAAACAGAAAAATGGTTGTGATAAATATAAAATAATAGTTCTAAAGAAAATGTGGAATTTTAGGATTTGAGGAAAACATAAGTTAAATTACAGGTGTTGGATTTTCAGAGGGTTTCATGTAAGGTGATTATCTGACATGGTAGATTTCATGAGAATCACCAGGACAGATCTGCATCTAATTGACATCAATCATGCTTGGAGCGAAAATAAACAGTTGTAAAATTTTTGGAATCTGTGTATTGATTTTTGTTCACCTCATCAGTCTCGTTTATTTGTACTTATTAAACGAGTGAACATGTTTTTTGTGCTAACAAACCTAAAAAGACAGCATCTGATCAGTAAGATATTCTCTTCTCAGTTCTTTTTTGACAAGTAACTAAAATCAGATAAGCTTGTACACAAAGTTTCCTCCTGGCAGTGTTCCTGAACCTAGTCATAAAAAGACGCTAAACACGTGTTTAGTCAATTCTTCTTATTTTTTCCCACATTTGTCAAAAGCTAAGAACTCTTCTAAGTAAAATGGTGCTCAAAGCCAAAGAGAACTTATCTGTGTTGGTAGTAACTTCACTGAGTTCTGATAACTCTCTCTCATCAGTTGTTTATCCTCTGTAGGATTTAACTATGATATATATATAAAGGGCATGTGTGAAGAGTTGTAGCTTTACACGAATTCTATGTAATATCTGCACATACAGATATTTAGTTCAGTCAATGAAGCAATTATTTTTGAAGCAGTACCCTGACAAAGAATAACTTAAGTTTTGTTGTTAGTGCTGGTGAT
The DNA here is from genome assembly GCA_023783475.1 of Daubentonia madagascariensis. Taxonomy (NCBI): domain Eukaryota; kingdom Metazoa; phylum Chordata; class Mammalia; order Primates; family Daubentoniidae; genus Daubentonia; species Daubentonia madagascariensis. Next base: position 39,582,323 of record JAKFHU010002080.1, on the reverse strand, counting down.
GGTGGTTTTGGTGGTAGACTACATTGAGCTAATTTTCAAATCTTTTGAATTGCAATAGTTGGTTTGTTCAAGAAGTCTTTGAGATAAATCTAGTGGACACAAACAAAAATACATATAAACACATACACTTCAGAAATGGCAGGAGCCTCCTATTATGGAGATAATTTTGTGTAAGTGATGTACACAGTCTCCTTATAAAAATTTATGAAAAAGCTGTCTGGAGTACAGATATAACTTTTTGTGCTTTTACAGTACTTTGTCCTGGATTTTCTTGATTTTTTTTTCAGAAATCTCATTCAAAGAGTTTCCATAAAAGAGGGAAAAAAGGAAGAATTAGTTAAAAAGCAATGGATTTTGCTTCATGGAATCACTGGTTAATGGATTTAGCCAGGTGTTTGAATTTAAATTGAAAAGGCCAATTGTAGTTTATGATCTGCAGAAGTCATATTAGATTAGCAACACTGAGGTTTAGAAACCGAAGTGGCATTTCATGCTGCTGTTAAGTAAGTTTCAGGACCTTTGCCCCGAGAGCTTACAGAATTCAGTCCGGTTCAGAGTTCAGTCTTGCTAACCCAGTATAGGGTTTTTTTATTTAATTAATATATATGTGAATCAGTGTATTATGGTATCAAAAAGGCATCCGGTAGCGTTCTAAAATTATTTATCCCATGTTGACTCATTTGAATCAGTGATGTCGTCTAATAGGACCTCTCAGTTTATTCTTAGAGGCATTGTTTGGATGGAAACTTCCACGACCGGGAAAATACTAAACATCATTCATGTACTAATTTAACAATCATGGATTGAGCTCCATTACTCAAGATTATTTAGGTACTGTATTCACATACAAGAGTGATTTGCATCAGGCTTTAGGAGCCAAAAAATGCCTGAAGTATTTGGGATTCTTAGATACCAGTCAGAAAGCAATAGTAGCTGAGGGCTATGGTTTGAGAAAAGATGCCAATAGAGGATTATTGAAGATGCATCAACAAATCACACCGCTTCAGTGTGAATAGTGATTTGCTAGAACAGGTCTTAAAATGAGTTTCAAATGTCTTTAAATTCAGTAAGACTGTAGATCAAAACACCCATATTCAGAGTTGACTGCAATTATTGCTATATATTATTATTAAATGAAATGAGATATATTTTTAACTAGTATTGGTTTCATGATGCTATATAAAACCAGAGATTGAAATAATTGGTTTAATAAATAAGTTTCTGTAAATGTTAAACAATTATTCCCAATAATTTCTATTTCCATTTATTTTCAAAAAAATTTAAAAACATTTTAAGTAAATTAATTCTTAATTTTACCTTTTATGTTTTTATTTTTATACCCTCACCTGGGAAATATATAATATCAAAATGCACATTATGTTTATTGTTTTTAAGTAATAAATGGTGATTTATTGTGTAATGGATAGGTTTGACATGCTTATATTTTTAAATATGAAAGAAATTATTTTGCATTTAAGCCAAAAATAAAAGGTCAACCTATTCCTTGGTAGGAATTTTCTGTGCTGTATTAAAGTATACTAAATGTTCCTTTGTATCTTTAAGAAATAATTTATCAAAAATAAGGTGAATTAATATTATTCAGTTTTAAATGTGTTTTGTTTCCTGTTTAAAAATTATATTAACAAAGTGGGACAGATTCTTTGTAGTATAATCAATTGGAGAAACATCAGATTAATAGTGACATCTGTAACTGTGAGCCATGGAAGTTGCTGTTTTTTCCTTTGTGTCAATCTGGAGGGAAAAATAAACCAGTAGTTCTAATACCTGGCCTGACATTTCCCATCTTTTCCTATTGTGGCAGCCAGGCAAAAGCACACAGGACCACTGAAAAGGTAACCATTCCTTTGAGGGCATGGTTGATTTTACTTCTGATGCTTACTGAGCTGCAGGGGTCAAGGATATCTGGAGAAGCTTGACCTATGTTTGCTGTCAGGAAAAGTGGGTGATTTTCTCTCTCTATACCTGCAGGTCTCTGGAGTTATGTGTAGATTGGAGTTTACTCTGCCCTGCTTTGTCAGCAGAGCTGTGGCGTTCTTCGACAGTTGTAAAAGAATCCTGAGATGGAAAGAATTGAGTGTAAAAATTGCTTTCTTCTGTAGAGCATGAGACTATAGTATATAATTTTACAAATTTAGATTGTACCACATGATTTTTTTAAATTTAGATTATGCCATTTTATATTTAAAGAAATTGAGTCTAACGCTGTCCAATATGCTCCAAAGTATTAACATTATAATGAGTCAAAAACCAGCTGCAAATCACATCTTAGATTTTTTGTTTTAGGTTTTCTATCCCCTAAACCATGAAGAGTTTAACTTTTATTCTGATTTTAACTAGCTGGAAGGTAAATTGGGAAGTAATAGGCAAGAAAAGTACAGTACCATGTTCTGCTGCCCTTATCTTTTATCCAGTTAACTAATTAACTCACCAACTTCCCCCTCCTCTTTCTGTCATTTAATCCTATTCATACATATAATAGTGATAGCTCATAAACATACAGATATATTCATAAATATATAGATAATTTTCTGAGTTCAACAAGTTCTGCAAAATAAGTCTTTTCTTGTCAGTCTCTTTTCCTTTGTGACTGAGGAAATTGTTCCATGAGATCTGCCTTGTTCAGGCTACTTCTTTTGGGCCTTCCTGTGTCCTTTTCTATTGAGGCATAAACATTAACCTGAGAAGAGGTCATGTGCATGTACAAGAACAATTTGTTACTGGTAATACCGTATGTTATAATTATGTTTCACCATTTGAATATTGGGAAGTATTTTCCAGTTTTCTTTGCTCTCTTGCTAGATGTCTGTTTTGGTTTATTTCTTAGACAGTGGAATCATATTAGTAGTTTCTCAAGCGAAGAGGACACTGAAGTTTCCATTCATACTTTTATACCTATAATGACCTTTCTTGCTCTCAAGGTAGAGAGGCATATTTCAGAATCTCTGTGAACCGCTGGAGAGCTAGTGTCTGGTAGAAAATTCTCAAGGGATTGTTCTTATTAGAGTATACTCATAGCAAGGCTACAAGTACTATTAGGCTAGATTTAAATACTTGTTGACAATTTAAATTATTACCAAAATTTAATGCATTTTAATGAGGGAAAATGATGAAACTGACAGGGATATAATATGTAGGGGGATCAGGAATTCTTCAGCACTACATGGAGAGTAGAAAATGAAACACAACAAAAATATTGGCAATAACAAGAATTCAGTACTAAAAAGACTGTTGGGGAAAATGTTCGGAATATAAAACCAATTCAATTTAGTTCAACAAACATTTCTTGAGTGCTTTTTGTTTACAGATTAAGTGTGATAAATTTGTTGGGGACAGATAAACTTGCATGAGTTTATAGATTGCCAAAAACACTTAAAATGAATAATGTTAACAATCTAGCAATGCATTTTTAACTCCATTTAAGAAATTAAATTCTACCTTACAATTTTTTTTCCTTTTAAAATGTCAAACCAACCTAAAAGTAGAAAGAATAGTATAATGAACATCCGAATGGTGTTCAGACTCTCCAATTGTTAAAATTTTGCCACGTTTCTATCCCCTCCCCCGTGTGTGTGTGTGTGTGTGTGTGTGTTGTTTACAAACTTTTTTTGTCCTGGCTGAACAATTTTAAAGTAAGTTACAGACATCATGACAGTTAACTCCTGAAGTCTCTAGCGTATTTCCTCAAAGATACTCTCCTACATTAACACAATGCCATATTTCAAATCCAAGAAATTTAATATTTATTGGAAAGTTTATCTTAATATATAGTCCATACACCAATTTCCCACCTGCCTCAAACTGTCCTTTGTAGCTGATTTTATTTTCAAAACATGATCCAGTTAAGGATCCCATATTTGTTTTGTTACTGTATTTTTCTTTTCTTCTAATCTAGAACCTTCCCTTACCTTCTTTTTTTCACTTTCCTGGATTTTTTTTAAAGAATCCAGACCAGTTACCTCTTAGAATATGCCACATTCTAGATTTGCTTGCTTATCTTTGCTTGTTATTAGATTCAAGTTAATTTTGTTCACAAGGATACAACATATTTGATGTGGTTTACTTTTCATTGCATCACATCATACCACTTTGTACCCTTATTTGTGATGCTCAGTTTAATGACTTGGTTATAACGTTATGTGTACCAGATCCCTCTATCATCCATTTACTTGGAGACACTGTAATTTTACAATTCCCTTACAATCTTCTATCCAGTGTTTTATCATCCATTGATGATTTCAAGTCAAGTGGGATTATTTGTTACAATGATAGTTGCAAACCATCAGTTTTCTATTTTCTTATTGTTTCTATCAGTATATTTGGTAGTCTGTTTTATTCTGTATAAAGAGTTTTTCCTCTCTCTAGTCTCAACTTTTTGTTGTAATAGATTCTAACAAAAGAATAATTTTTTTTAAAACTCCCATCTCTTTAATTTCTACTTGAAGAAGAATGAAATTTATTATTACTTCACTTTTAGGTCAGTTCATAATATTTGGGATTGAAATTCTAGCTCATTTATTCCAACCTTTCTTCTATTATTACTTTTTTTATCCTCTGAAGAGAAGTTCAATACATCTTTATTTTTATGCATCCTTTGTAATGAGTGAATAAGTACTTCATTCTCAGGAGACTTTTGAGACATCTTTCAGAATGACAGCATAACTATTAAAGTAAGTAAGTAATAGTTAAGAATATTTCTTCTAGAATAGAGATAGACAGAGGTGCCAGTCCAGAACCCACCATCTAATTAACTGTATGATTGGGCAAGCTACTTAATCTCTCGAGACCTTTGTCTCCTACTTTCAAAGTGGGGAATATTAACAATATCTATTTCAAGAGGTTGTGAGTGGAACAAATGATCTAATATACATAAAGCACTAGTACATAGAAAGTGGACAATAAATATACACAAAAATGAGATGATGCTTGTAAAGCATTGAACACACTAACACATGGTAAACAATCAATAAATGTTAGCTATAATTGTTTTTCTAAGAATTGCATTCTGTGTTTGTATTTTGGTGAATGTGGCTGGAAATGATCCAAAAATCTTACAGATTCTCCCTCCATAAAATCTCTCTGAGCAATCCTATCAATTTCTCTACATTCTACTGCCACTACTTTAGTTTAAGTCTTTGTCCTATCTATCTTACAGAATATCAGTAGCCTCCTAATTTACTTATTTGCATTTGATCTTGCTCCCCTCCCATATTATTTCTACTCACTTTCCAGTCATTTTTAAAATGCAAATTCAATCATGTCATGATTTTCTTTAAAATATATCATTTTCTCACATAATTTCTAAGATCTTCCTTAACATCTAATTCAAAATCCTTTTTAACTTACCTCTGCTTATCAATTTTATGCATCACTCAATGATACTGAATAATTTGAAGTATCCTAAATATTTTACTTCCCCTGCGATTTTCATGTATCATAATTTTTGCCTGGGTTTTCGTCTCTTTCTGGAAGGTTTTTCTAATCTCATCACCCTTCACTCTTCTCTCTATTCCCTTCCCAACAAGTCCACAGTGATGCTGGCCAGACAGGCAGGCTTCCAATATGCATCAGCTTTACTGTAATATGCCCCATTAGATTATAGGTTACTGAAGAATAATGGCCTTTCTCTATATCCTTCACATTTAGTACCCTTCCTGGCTTACCTACCTACTCAGGAAATAAAAGAGGAATGATTAAGCATATAAATGAAGTTATTTAGTTAACATTCATAAGGTAGGAAACAGAGATTACATATTCTTATCCAAACTGCAGTTAAGTGCCAACAAGAAATTTTGATAATAATAATTTTTATAATAATAGGGATTGTCTTTGAAGGTAAGAAAATGTCCTTTGACTCTTGAAAAGGAAATGCCAACTTAAATGTCCAAGAATAGGGGATTAAGACAATCATGAATATCCATATGGTGAGATATCACTGAGACTCTTAAATCATGTCATTAAATTATATTTGTATATGTGGAAAAATGTTCACAATATTAGGCTAAGTAAAAAAGAAATACACAAAATAATGTGATACCACTTTTCTTAGGAAAAGACTTGAAAATATATGATATTTTTAATGTGGATCATCTGTGGCTGGTGGACTATTTGGACTACTCTGTTTTCTGCATGGATCATGTATTGCTATATATAATATATATGTATCTATATATACACATACACACATCTCTGTATCTCTCTAATCTGTGTAATTTACAAACAAAAAAGGGTCATGGGATTAGAACATGACAAAATTAACCCACCCTTGCCTTGTTTTTCAATCTTATTAAAATGTGGGGTAAAAGTACTTTTTTTGGTTGTTGTTAAAATATATAGGATACCATTGCAGTTAGTCAATACAGGGTTCCTTATTTTTAAGAATATTTTAGTATAAATTGAAAATACAATCTGGACCAATTTAATAAATGCAGTGTCATGAATGTAGAGGGAAAATGGGCTTAGTGCAGTTTAAAAGTATGAAGCATTTAATTTTTATGATTCCTTTCTGAGTGCTAAATGACAGAGTGAGAAGTAGATTATTTAAACACATTGTAATGTATAAAATGTTATATCTCTATATATACAAATATGTATATACATATACACATATATTTTACTCTTACTCTTACTAGTCCTTGAGCTTCCATATTACTAGTCCTTGAGCTACTAATAAGCCATTAACATTTGCAATCAATCATATTCCTTTGTGGCAATGAATATCATTTATAGAATAAGCTGAAAATGGGCAGCATGAGTTCTAATAGGTTTTATATATTAATTTCCCAAAGGTAAATGTGTTTCTTTGTATGTAAGGAAGAAATTGGTATATTATTGTATATTAATTCCAAAAAGGAAGCCAAATAAATGATCTAACTTTACTAAAAGGGAGTAAATATATTGCTACAATCTCCTTAAATGGTGTATTAAATCTTACTATATCCTGTATATTACACATATATTTGTATTTGTAGTACAACTAATTTTTGATTGTCTGATATTGCATATCCACAATCTCTGGGCTTACTAGTCCCATCAAAAATATAGTTTTAAATTTCCATGCCATTCAGTAGGCATGTTTTAAGGAATTAACACTAATTTTCACACTAGACTCAGAAAATATTTTAGAGAGACAAATCATCTGTGAGTTGTACAATAGACTCTAATTTAGAAGAAATTTTTAAGGATAGAAAAATTTGTGGCCTCTAACCCTTCTTAGACCTGTATAATTTTTGATGGAACAGCCTTCTCTACTCAAATACTCAGAAGATAGATATTGTTTCAGAATCTCAATCTCGGAAGCTTCTATAGCACCAGGAAACTTGTGATTAGTAGACTAGATGGAAAAGGCTGCCCACAGCCTGTGTTTTCCCATCTCAATAGCTGTTGCCCAGCATTAGACTTCTATCAGGAAAACTGCTCCCACTGGCAGTCTCCTCCTAATTATCTCCCCACTCAGTAGTTGAAAAATAAAACAAACCAGAAAAACAAAGGAAAAGTGTATTGAACATGTATTCTGTGCACCTTTCAGGTAGACTTTATATTTTCATCAAAGTATGAATGTTTAAATAACAAGTTACAGTATAAATCATAAAATGGTAAATTGTATATGAATTCTAATTTTAAGTGAGGAAATAGACTTCAACCAGTGACAAAAATAAGGGCTTCCAGGAGAGAGTATGTACACTGGGGTTTAATGGACAAATGTGAGGGATGTACTAAATTGCATGTCCTATTTGGTGATCACATACCTGGGATTTGTGTGAGAATGATTATAGTGATAAATCTAGGAAAACAGATACATTGGACTAAATTCTGGAGGGCTTTCTGTGCCATACTAGGTAATTGGTACTACTTTTTGTAGTTATGAAGGAATCATCTAGAATTTTTAAGGAAGGCATAATGATAAAGGTTGTGTTTAAGTAATAACTTTAAAGGGAGTTACGGACAGTATTAGACATGGGAGAGAGTGAAGGCAACAAAGCCTTCTATAATACCTCTAGGCAAAGACTCTGAACTAAGACCCTGTTACCGAAAATGGAGGTAAGAGGTGTGTTAGGGAAACATTATGAAAGTAGAACCTAGTGCTTAGAAAAACAATAAGACATTAAGGGTTACACATGACATTAGGGTTTTGAGTTTATCTTACTATTCTTTTTAAGTCCACTTCACTTTAGCCAAACTAACTTGGCCAATAATTTTAATATTTTTTATTGTGCTTGTTTTAATCTCCTGACACTCCCTTTCCATTATCTCCTCATAAAATGTTCATGTACTGTGTGTCTTTCAAATTGCAGGTGTGACTCCTCCAGGAAGCCCTGTATGATTTTCATGGTTGAAACCAATCTCTCCTCTCCTAGAAGTCCCAGAATATTTTATTTTTATATTTTTGTAACAAATAAATTATTGCCTATGATATTACATTTTGGTGGTGAAGCACAAGAGCTTAGGAATCAAATTCTTACTCTACCACTTACCAGTTGTGACCTTGGGCGAGGTACTTAATCCTATATAACCCCAATTTTCTCATCTTAAATTAAGGAATCATGGTAGAATCTATGAATTTTGAATGATATGCAATATTATTATTAACATTAAATTAAATAATGCATATAAATTACTGAGTAACATCCCTGGAACAAAACAAGTGCTTAGTAAATGTTAATTTAATTTTGAGGTTGTGTGTGAGATGATGTTTCAAGAAGATTTAAAGTAGTTGGGAAGGAGATTCTCCTATCAAATAATGGGCCAGTCAAATTGAGTCTTCTTAATCCCAGGCTCTTAAAACAGGACAAAGACTTGTTGACTGGGTTCAGTGGACAAAGAAAGGAGTAGTTTCAAATATCCACTTTTCCTAAAATCTAATCCTTCATCAGGTCATAATGTCCAGCAGTCTCTCTTAGAATGAATGTGGCTGTAGTTGGTGGCTGGGTACAATAGCAGTGATACATCATGGAAATGACTTGGGTATTCTGGGAACTTTTCAGAGATATTTTTAAAAATAGTAGGGGTAGAAAAAACTGTAAAGACAAATTAGATTAAATCCTAGAGGAAGGGTTTTTCGGAGAGAACCACATGGGGCAAGTGGGATCTCATTCCATCACCTAAACAATGGTGAGGGCAAAAACCAAATTCAAATTAACCAAGCAACAAGTGGTAAAGTGGGAAAATGGCTGGGATGAGAATAGACAGTTGTCATGAAGAAAAGAGAAATGACAAAGTAAACTTGTTAGCACAGTGGATAAAAGTTTATTTTTTAGTTATTTTCATTATCCACATAATAAGGGATCCACCCTCTTTTAGGGGTTTTATGATGTGAGATAAAGATGTTGAGAGGTCTGTATTAAAGCACTTTTCTACCCCAGTTACCTAAAATTATTTGGTTGATAGAATGTGGATAGTTGACTTTTGAAAAAATACTTTTTATGTAATTCTTAGTAGTATTTAGAGCAATGTTTGCAAACACATTTGGAGAAATGATCATCTAGGTTCTCTCAAGGAGAAGGGCATAGAAAATAGAATTAAAGTAGGAAACAAACAAGGGACAAGGCTGAGATCAAAGTGGAGAATTTCAGAGTTTGTGATTGGGAAATGAAAAATTCTGATTGCTGATGATGGCTTAAGTATAGCTGTGCTTGTTGACAGATGGAGATGCTATCAATTTTTCTCTCCAAAAGACTGAGCAGAGGAATTGGGATGAAAGGATCACAGATACAAGAAAAAGAAAGAGAAAAGAATACTCTGTCACAGAATTCCAGAATGTAATTATTTTTTCTCCTAACTTACTAGTTCATTGGTTCCAATAACCATTGATACAAAGTTTCTAAGCTTTTCAATTCGTGATTTAATTTGTGATTAATTTAATTTGTGATTAATTATTAATTATCCAGTCGTGAAAATTACTAAATACATGTATTAATAATTACAATAACAAAAGAAGCAGCTTAATTGCCCTATAGTGTAACTCCAAAATTCTAGTGTTTAAGAACCATATTTTGAAATGAAAAGGATTTTCGGAAATAGAAACCTGTAGTTTGTTTCAGCGACGATAGTAAAACACCATATGACCTTTCAAAGGCATATTGCATTAGATCATATTTGTGTTCCCCACCCTTTCTCTTCAGTTCTAGATTTATGAAAATGGAATATGTGTCACTTACATATGTAATAACTTAAAATAATAACTTTTATTGCTTATTTCCCTTTCAAGTTAAAATTTGTCACATTAGAATTTTCTCAAGTTATAATTGTGTTGTGAAGGACAAATGTGCATGGACAACTGAAAATAGATGAATTTTTAAATAGCAGATGTGATCCTTTGAAATAAATATATCTGTGCTAATGGTAAAAAATTTCAGAAAAATCACTATATATTGTTTCTAAAGAAGACTTCATTATTTTTAAAGAGGATCCTTTCTGAAAATGTTCAGGATGCATTGCTTAAGGGCACCTGAAACAACTGAAAAGCAAATGGAAACAAGGCAGTCACTTTCTGCTGAGCTTTTAATAGTTTCAGTGAAAACTTAAGGACCACCTGCCATGTTGAATTTTGTAAGTATGAGTGATGCAGGGGTCCCTGCCAATGCATTCATGAACAAGTGGAAAAAAAAAAGAGGGGTTTTATACAGTAACACAAACCTTCAAATAGAGTTAATAAAAGACAAGGCTCTTCTTTACTGGATGGAAAGTTATCTGCTATATAGAAAGGCCTACTGAATGAAACATTTGTCCTCAAATTCCTTTTAATCTGCTGTGAGGTTCTGCCTATTACCTCACTTGGAATAATGTGCCAATTTTGTAAGAATAAAGAGAATTTTATCCTTTTTTCATTCCTTTAGCTTTTTGATGCAGAATTTCCTTGAATGTCACAGTACCTGCCTGTTTTTAGCAGCTCTAATTTCAGACTATCACTTTCCTGGACTAACGTGTAAAAACTGATATGCTCATCTTCTTGATGGAAAATATTCAAGAAATGTAATCCCAGTGAGAATGCCACTTACTAATGGATATTTCTTTCTCCAGGTATCTTAAAAAATTGTTTCAACTCTTTAATACCTCTTGTTTTTTACAAAACAGATTAAAATATCTGGTATCCACGGAGAAATGTTTTTGTGGTTGCATATTGCTTTTGTATTATATATCGTAAGTAGTTATTGTTCACAACTCATACCTTTAATAGTTTGAGTTAAACTATTTTTCCTTCCCCCTACCAAAATATTTATTTTATCTTGTTAGAGTTTAGAACTGAAGTGCAGAAATTATGAGACATTCGGTTGGATTTGATTTGTTTGGCCTTTGCTCTTTGCTTCTTTAAGCAAATTGGATATACTCTTACAGACTGAAAAGGGTTAAATGGAATTAATAGTAGATTTCTTAAAATGTTACTGGTGATTGAAATCTGTTTTATAACTGAGGCAAGGAACCCAGGTTCTTGGCACTAAGCACGGGTGCTTTAGCTAACATGGAGGAGTGTTAAAAACTAGCACAAAAAACAAACAAAAATACTCACAGTTTTAAACTCAGTTTTGAGCAAATTGTTACTGTGAAATATATTGATTCTAACTCTACTTCTAAAAACATTGGTAGGGGATATGGGCTGGCAAAATTTCATAAAATCTCTGAATTTAAGAACTTTGGTGAATGTCTAGGTTATTTAGTTATTGTAGTTATATCTTAAAGTGAGTTTTACAAAGGAACTCATCATTGTAATTTCAAGAACTCTCAGAAAATTCATTTCCCTTTGTTGTTATCTCATTTTGGTGATTAAGGTGACACACGTTCTGTTGTTGTTACTTGCTCCTCCTTCTTAGTTGAAGGGGTCCTGGTCTGGATGATAAATTACGTAGTCACCTTCCTTATAAACCTTTTGGCTTTCTTTTTCCACACATTTTATATTTCCAAAATAATGACTTTTCTAACTATATTCTTTCATATATTAGGTTTTTAAATATAAAAAGTTATTGTTACCTATCATATCCAAAATTAAATTGATATATGTGTAATGATAATTGTGTCCACTAATAAAAGTAATTATAATTCACTAAAGTTAAGTTATTAAACTGTGACTCAGGTATTTATATTTCATGATAGCAAACTGACTAATTATAATTTTTTGGAAGTCAAATTTAGAGCTGAAAATGTAAGGCATCTTATAGAATTACTTGCCAAATGCAATTAAAATTATGTTTTGGAGGAAGAGACAATTCATCTTTTTTACTTCTCTTGCTACCTTCTGGAATTAATGTGCATTTAGAATGAGCCTGTATTAAGGCAAATTTTATTTTTATATTTCATTACATATTTATGTTCTGATCACACTTCCAACTATCCCACAATTTTAGCCTAACACAATTTTAGCCTAAACAATGCTAATATATTTCTTTTTCCTGTATTGTTTATATTAATATAAATATTTATTTATGACTTTATTCACTTCAGTTATATTCAATATATTTTTATGCTTTTATCTCCATTTCTATGTGGAATGGCTAGTGAATAAACATATACGTTTATGAAATGATTAGAAAATTATACCTAACAGTAATCCAGTGCCAGATTGTGTAGCAGGACTTTGGCAGAGGTTTAGAAGCAGAATCCAGAATCTAAAATTCCAGATTCTGAAGCAACACACTTTTCTAGAAGCAGAACTGGATTCAGAAAGGGATGGCTGGGTTCTAAGCCTATTTTTACTACCTAGTAATATTTCAAAATTGAGAGTCGGTTACTTAATCTCTCTGAGCCTCCACTTTTGTCATCTGTCTAATGAGGAAACTTTGTCTTGCCTATCTCATGTTTGAGGACCCTATTTGCTATTGTAAATTAAGCTGTGTTTTAAGTTCCAATATTGTTAAATTGAATCTACTGGTTTATGTTGGATAATTGAAAAGTGTACGATTAGAGAATGGGGAATATGGCGTCAAAATGTCCTTATTCTACTCTCAAAGATCTTCTGAATGCCCAGTTCTCTCTAAACTTAGTGACTGATGCATCCTGCTTCAGCCGGCTGTCATCTTTTTACATGTCATCCTGCATTACTGCAAAAGCCTTCTCTCTATTTTCTTTTTCTGCCTCCTGCTAATCCGTTGTAGCTGGAATGATCTTTCCAAATGCAAGTCTTATCATAACATTATCTTCTTAAAATCCTTCAATGGCTTTCTATCCCTCTTAGAAAAAAAATAAAAAACATCTTAACCCCTTCTCCTGTCTCTTTTTCCAGCTCTGTTCCTTGGCTTCTCTTCCACTTGTATTCTACGCATCAGCCACACTGACATTGCCTCAAATGTGCCATGATCATTGACTTAGATGTGCCATGATCTTTGACTTAGATGTGCCATGATCTTATTTCCTGTCTGCTCTTTTTTACCTGTGACTAGTCTCTTTCAACTCTCTTTTGAATATATCTTACTCTGCAGGTTTCAATTATCCAAAGGAGGTGCCACCTATCCATTTTCCTACAGTGATCTCCTTTTATAACAAATAATGCTTTATCATTAAATAAATAGAATTGTTTATTTAATTATTGGCTTTCTACAAACTGAGAGCTCTGTGAGAGCAGGAATTATGTCTTTCTTCCTACAAAGTTCTTAGCATAATGAATACATAAAAAGTCTTCAAAATATTTGTTGAATGAATCAGCAAATGACTGAAACAAATCAGAAATATAGGGCAATAACACAGGTGAGCTGTTATAACCATTTGATACAGAGTTACTGCAATGAGAACGTCAAAGATTAACAATATGAAAGATGGAGGAAAATAGAAACTTCAAATTTTTTGCCATTGAACGAATGACAAGTTTGGTTTTTTTTTCTTTTGAAATTTGAAATAGGGGTCACTGATGTAAGAGAAGGGATGGTTATAAAAACAATAGTTCTGTCAACTTAAATCTATATAGAACTTTTTTAGTTTTTCAAAGCCTTTTATTTTTTAACAGAATTATTTAAACAAAGTTAATTTCAAAGCAAATCTCCTAGGGAACTTTGAAGAAAAACTAGGTTTCTTGAAAGATGAGACTAACTTTTCTAACAAAATTATATTTTATTTTTGTATAAATACCAAAAAAACCAACAATTACCATTATTTATTTTGCTTAGTTAGGACTGGGCTCCACTAACAAGGATATACCTGGGGCTTAGAAGTAAAACTGATACCTGTTTGTAGTAAAGGAGGATTTCTCAACAGTAGCACTATTGACATTTTGTGCAGGATAATTCTATGTTGTGGAGGGCATGTGGGATATTTAGCAGCTTCCTTCATGTTTATCTACTAGATACCAGTAACAACTCCCCTCCACACCCAGTATGATCATCAAAAACATCTGCAGACATTGCCAAGTGTTTACTATGGGTCAAAATCATCCCCACTTGAAAACTATTGCACTGGAGAATTAAAAGTTATATCCCGAGATTCATAGATAGGAAAATTTTTAATATATCACAGCCTTGTAATTCCCATGTAAATTATTTATAGATCTTATATTTCCTGATAATAGTTATTAACAAAACATCAAGGTGATTACTCTCAGATATTGTCAGGAATGTGGAAGTGGTAAGAACCCTGGGCTCCTTGTCTCAGGAAGCAGACACCTAAGAAATAGAGTAAGTGATGAGAATTTACTAAAAGAAAGATAATTAATTTATGTTTTGAGAGTTTGCCTCAAAGTTGGAAGGACAGAGCGTGTGAGTCTGCCTGAATCTTTGACTTGAAGGGTTGAAGAGGATAGAGACTTACATTTCCTCACATGTGGGTCTCAGTTATAGGCTGTGCATTTATGCATATAGCCTAATTCATTTTTGTTCAAATACATTGGCTTGGAAGGTACTGAATGTTTATCTTTTAATGGAAGGACATGATTTTCTAGAAAATCAGCTACATATATTCCTGTAGATGGGAGAAGTGTCTGTGTCTTCTGTTCTCATACATTATGATGATCAGTTGTGTTCTCAAAGGATTCATGTCACTTCTCTGGTTGCAGACTTCCAGTGTTGAATTAGTATATGAAAATGAAATTGAAAGGAGAATTTGTCCCCTGATTAGTGCTGGTGGCAGTATGGCATGTTTTCTGGAGTCTCTTCCCTCTTTCTCTCTTGTTTATCTTGAGACTCGTTATTAACCATGGGATGACCCACTCCCACCGCCTTCTGTCTTCTACCATACCCACATATCCTAAATCTCCTATAATGAAGTTTCTGTGGGCACACTGGCTAAGAAAAATAACAATGGAAGAAACTGTATAATATTGTGGCTTTTTTCCCTTTCGTGGTCATGAAGGAAGAAAATGGGAGCTGTCGTTTTTCTTATTGGCTTTACAAAAAAAATTTTCAGGTTCTGCAGATTGGATGGAAAGCAGATTGATATCCAATTGTGTATGAATGCTTACATCACTGTTAAGGGTAGCAAAGAAAAAGCATGGACTGACCTGAAATAGAAGTTGTATTGTCGTAGAAATCTGTTCTTTTCTCATTATTTTCTTTTTTTTCCCCCAGTGAATGTTTTATCTGTAATAGCTACCTATTAGGAGCTTTGCTTGAGCCTTTCATATCTCTCGAGTTTTTGTCAGTGTTTTTTGTTGTTTTATTTTGGTATTACACTGTAAGTTACATGTATTGAAACATGTGTTTAACATATTTCCTTCCCTTGTAGAGGGTAGTGTTTTCCTGTACCAAAATAACACACTAAGCAAAGTAAGTTTATCCAGACCAAAACAACAGAAAGGAAAACAAGTTAATTTTCAAATAAAGATTTTTTAAAAATGATATTATTTTAAAGGATTGAATATATAATATTTCTTTAGCTGTTGAAACTATTAGAGGAATTTCTAAATTGTAACTTTCAGATATTTAGTTACATGGTTTGTATAATGATAATGAGGCAGTTAAACAGATTTTTTGCAAAAAGTTGGAGAATATTACAGGAATTTTTGTATGTTTTGGAGGAAGCAATATTATCTTAATTTTTAAAAATAGTGTTCCTTACTATGTTATAATAATAATAATGGTAATGATAATATTAACTAACATGTGTATTCATTGTTTACCAGACACCCTTATAAATTCTTTAATTTAGTTTTCATAGCAATTTTATTAGAAAAATACTATTATCATCTCTGTATTACAGATGAGGCAATAATAAAAGAAGTTTCCTATTAATGGTCTAATGGTAGGTCTAGCATTTGAACCCAGGATTTGAACTCAAGGTATTTGGCTCCATAGCGTGCAGTCTAACGTTCTACCTTCTACTGTTCTGTAATTTTTTTCTTAACCATGAATATGTACTCACAGATACAAGTTTCTTCTATTTTGGAAAATAAAACTACAACCTATGTAAATATATATAAAACACCAGCATGCTAGGCAGTGTCAAAGATTTGCAAGTAAGCCATGACACTGAGAAGGAAGACTTCAAAGGATTAAATTGTGAAATACAAAGGAAATATATTTGACACTTTTACATTTAATGAGAGAAATATGATAACTATTTTGCAAGATTTTAGAGAGGGCATAATGTACCCAGTGTGAGATACATGAATAAATCTGTGTCTATATTCTTATCTAGAGTGCTGAATAGAGGAAGGGGAGGGTAGAGGAGGGACGCAGTTGCCTAAACCAGAGGTCAGACATGGCTGCACTAAGGAGGTGATGTGCTTTGGAATTTTAACAAATATACCTGTAATGAATCTCTTTCAGGAAGTTCAGCACCACATGGCTTACTCATTGATAAAACCATCACCAGATTTGAGCCTGAATATTAAAAAAAAAAATAACTCTACTTAAATTCCTTTTGTGTGATTCCATGTTATTTTGGGGTTCTCTCTTGGTTAGGAATTTAAAACTATGTTACTTGTTTATTAATTCTTCTGACATTTGATAAATTCTTCTTTATTTATTGTTATGCTGTATTTCTTTGAAACTTAATAGTACTCATGAAACACTGAGGTATATTTGAAAGGCTTTATTCCTTCGTATATTAGTATAATACATAAAATGAGCTTTGGAATGAAATCTTTTGCCTTTTGCAAAACATGCAATAACATACTAATCCATTAATAAATGGCATGTTTATGTTAAGCTTGTGATTCTCCAAAAGGACATACACCAGCAAAAAGAGGAGGGTGACAAGTATAGCATAAATTTTTGTCATTCTACATAAATGATTTTGGAGATGTTTGTGAAACCTGAGGGCTAAAAATACCACTAATTTTGATACTGTGATCTAAGCTCTCTAATTAAATTATCTCACATAACACTATGTGATAATACTATGTGATAAACAGCTGGCAAATCAATGAAATATCAGATTCCAGATAATCAGGAATATAAGTTAATGGCAAGATTGAGAACCTATTCCATACTATTTCCACAAATGATACTGAATAAAAGAAATGTGAATTAAAAGTACTTTTCTACATTCAAGGCTGGCCTGCAAAAGTACTAACTGCTTGAAAATATTTAGCTGTGAGAGTCACTGTTTCTGAGAAGTCAGGGTTTCTGTTTCATACTTGACTTAAGTCAGTTTTTCACTTGACCAAGTTCTTGAATAACTAGTTCACACAGAATGTTTGGATTTTAACAAAAGATGAACAATTATTGCTCTTAGAGTTTTCTTTTAACTTTGTGATTTTTGGTTTTTAAAATAGAAGCAAAAAAGTAGAATTATTGATTATATTAATAAATTAAGTATAATATAAACTATAGAGAAAATGTGATTTCTATTGGTTTATTTCAAAGATATATTACCATAAGTATTGACTATATGTCAAAATAAATATATTTATTTTATTGTATAATTGTGTATCACAATCAAATACTTAAATAGAAAATGTATATAGCCTAGGCAGCTATTTTCACAATTGTTTTAAGACATATGTGCTCTAAATTGTAAGTTTGTATACTGTAATTCAGAACAGACCATTATGTTTTAAGAATTCTATTTCCTTCGCAATATAACTTTATTTCAAAGAGTAGTGAAGAATTAAGTTAATAAAAAATTATTGAATTTGTGATATAGATATTAGGGCAATACTAATGTATGAACTTGCTCAACTATTATATTTTCTCTGTGAAAAGTAGAACATTTAACTAACCATATTAAATAGCACTTAGGCTATTACAGGTACAAGCACAGTACTTTGGAGTTGGGTACTCAACACATTTCATTAATGAACAGAAAACTATTTAAAAGTTTGGATACTCTGCATGCCATTTGAAGACATAACCTAGAAGGAAAATTTATAAAGCAAAGATGTAATGGAAATAACGAGAGCAATGCATCTTATCTTGTTAAAATTATTTTGTCTGAATTCTAATTTTGTGAAAGATTTTATAACAATACTATTTGTATGATAAGAGAAGGGTTTCAGTCTGGGAAAATCAAAGAACTTAAAACCTTTATTGACACTATGTCTAGACTTATTCCTTTAACATCTGTAGCTTGAAAAGACTCACTCTCTAGCCTCTTACTTAAAGGACTACTAATTTAAACTACAAAATAATCATGCTGAAATGGTAAAAGGAATAGTCTTATTCTTACCAGGCTGGGACTCTTCTTTGTTAGTTATTGGCATTTGGCAAGGATTGCCCTTTGTTTTGGCATGACATAGGTATTATGTTAATTGTGATGAAATGAAATGAAGGCACAATGGAAATTTTCAAGTATCAGATATCTTATTTTTTCACTGGTGTTCATCCACTCACAGTGTTTAATTCACAAATTTTTATATGATGTTTAATTATCCCTCAATTAGATAGGACTAAGTCAGTTGCCCCTTGGCTTTTAGATATTCTGTTTATTTAGACACATGTACAACTAGTTTTCTTATCAGTCTTTTGTTGAACATTTACCCAAAAGGGTAGTTCAATTTAAATGTTGAATAAACGTCTATTCTAAAAATATTGTCTGATCCGTTCCACCTGGTATCCATCTGTGACAGTATGTTTTTACAATCTGTCGTCTACTTTTATTCTGTTTGTTCTTAACCACTTCATTGGGGTGCAATCTTTGAACTTCTTTTTTCCCTTCCTTATTTCCTATGCTCTGGTTAGTACAAATTGACATTTCCAAGTCTTAATCAGGTTTAGGATGATTTGATACTAATTAATTAGGAAGACTTAAGGCACTATCAGCTCTCTATACATAATATTATTTTATAACACCATTAGTGTAGAGATAGAATCAATAATTTTATTCTAGTTTATCTTTTTCTTTGTAACAACTTTCAACACATTTTTTTCCTTTGGGAATGTACAAATTTACATTATTATTCTTTCCTGTGAGACAACAGTATTTCACTTCCAAATTTATCATTTTTTTCAGGTTGTAATATATGTGCATATAGGTGTTGAGTCCAATACTTTGTAGTGCTTCTTATTACAGTCGCCTCTCAGTATCAATGGGGAATTTGTTCCAGGACCCCCTTGCATACCAAAATCTGCAGATGTTCAAGTGGCTTATATAAAATGGCATAGTATTTGCATATAAACTATACACATCCTTTCATATAATTTAAATCATCTCTAGGTTACTTATAATAACTAATACAATGTAAATAGCTGTTATACTGTATTATTTCTAAAATTTGTATTATGTTTTATTGTTATATTATTTTTTATTGTTTTTTTCCTGAATATTTTCTGTCCACGATTGGTTGAATCCGCAGATGTGGAATCTGCAGGTATGGAGGGCTGACTGTACTTTTTCTGAGCTCACTCTTAATGTTAAAATACTTATGATTTTACCCAGTTTTTCTTGTTAGATTCAAGTTTTAACTTGAAAAAAGTAAAATAGTATATATACATATAAATACTCTTTAACTCTTAGATTTTTCATGCTCCCCCATAGGTCATAATTCAAATGAATTAATTTACCTTAGACACATATGAAACTGAACGGGAAAACACAAATGTACAGTAGGATGTGTGAATATATGTGTGTAATTATGCTCATAATAAAAGAAAACAAAATATGTAATAGTCCATTGTATTTAAATTGGTTTTTGATTACTCTACAATAATTGTTTAATAATTTATAAAGATATTTACCCATCCTTCATGTCTTAGCTCACATTCTACCTCCTCCGTGTAGCCCTACCTGATTATTCCCTTAGAGCTAGTAAGAAATAAATTGAAATTATTTTTTATAACATGAAGCATCAGTGATAGTTCTGTGTTTTCCAATAGAAATGCTAATTACCAGAACTTATTTAAATAGCGGCCTGTCTAGTTTCAAATTACCATTTCTAAAACTAGAATATTCTTTTTTTGAGTTTGGATAGGTCATATATTTAAAGAAAAATGGTCTTTTTTAAGAATCCAGAGCAGGGAAGATATTATTCCTTAGTTCTTTGCCTTGGAAAAGAACACTGAACAGATAGTTTTGATATAATTTATAATTCTCAACTTAGTTGTTTTCTCTCTCAGAGCTTTTCTCCCCCATGTTCAAAGAAGATGTTCCAATTACACACTTATAAAATGTTTTCCATCTCTCTCATATACTTATTCATATTACTATGTTAAGGACGCTGATAGAATCATGTTAAAAATCATCTAAAGCATTAATATGAAGGTGGCTGTGCACTTGTCTCCCTGTGCAGCATAACAGGGAAATCCTTTAAGACTGAAAGCCCCTGAAATGTCTCTCCTTACTGATGTAGCTAGGGTTGCACTCCCCTCTACTAAGAAGGTGCCACATCAGTCCCATTGATCTGATTACTATGAAATATTTACTAAGTAGTGTCAGTGAATTAACCTTTGGTAAGTGGTATGGAATTGACAGATGCATAATGCTGTGGGATAAATTAAGATTTTTTATTCTTTCATTCAATAAACATAGGTTAACCTCCTCCTATGTGCTGGACATTGTGCTAGGCTTTGGGAATCCATGGACACATATTTTATAATTCTTGCCCTTGAGGGGTTCACAGTGAGATAGATGAGACACACATAAAGAAATAATTATGGCAGTGTTAATGCCATAATTGTGGTTTGTTGTGCAGCGTAAAACTGTTCTAACTAGCCTTGGGAGTTCAGAAAATATAGAGGAAGAAACTGATTCATGAGAGATGAATGAGTTATTCTTTTAAAAAAGAATTAAACTATATAAGGTGTCTCTTTACATATGTAGCATAGCTACTTTTCTTAAAGAGTTTATTTAAAAAATTAAATGATATTATGCTAGTACCTACATTGTCTTTTTGCAAAATGCTATGGATGCAAAGTAAATAGGATATGGAGAAAGCTGTTTCAGATTATTTGCTTGGTGTAGAGATCAAAATTAACAATTAATTAACTGGTTATCTATTAATAGGGAGTAGAAAGTATGGAAATCCTGTCAGAGAATTCTTAAGATTTTGTTTCTCTGTAACAATTTTATTTATCTCATAACTCTGTGTGTGTGTGTGTGTGTATATGTGTGCACGCGCGTGCGCGCACGCGGCCTTTTTATCGTAGCTAGCTCTTTTTTTGAAAAAAGAATTGAGCTCAACATTTTTTGTAAGGATTTATTCTGCCTGTGATTTTCTTTTATTTCTAAGAATTAAGGATTGAGCGAATCTACTCATTGTCCTGATGCATCTTTTTAAAATGTCATGCTTCAGGGTAAACTGATTTCTTTATGATCTCCAGAAAATTTTCCACTGACATAACAGAAATGATTATTTATCTCCCCACATGTTCAAACTGCCTTAAACTGCTTTAGGGTTATTTGCTTCACAAGACTTAGTATTGATCTACATTTTATAACTGACAAAATAAGGAAAGCAAAGTCTTCACAAAATAGCTAGAAAGATGCTTTAACTGATTTTGTTTTAATCATTTTTGAAATTATTGCAAAGAACTGATGGTGATATACCTATGTCCTGGACTGCTTTGCATCTAAAGATTGCTTTTTAAGAAATTAGGATGGAATTAAGTCTTTTCTTTAGCTATAGATTTTGCAAGTTTTTCTAAAAATATGTAGATTTAAGTATATTGGAGAAAAAACAATTATTGATGAACCACTCACAAAATAGTCTAATTTTAATCCTTTGAGTTGAACTAAAAATTTTTACTTCTTAAAATATAATGAAACATAAAACATTAGTATTTACACACATATATCTTGTCCAGTTGAAGTTTTTATGAACTTGAAGTAACCTGCCCTTATAGAATATTCTGATATTGCTGGATCCATCATTAGCCTCATTGAAAAATAAGCCAATAACTGCCACAAATAGCTCTCCAGTTTGTATATAATTGGTCAATAATGTGTCCCTACACACTTCCTGCATGTCTACCTGTGCTGAGTAGTTTTCTCACTTCACATTGATGAAATGCTACAGCTTTGGCAGGAAAGGTGACTTTAGAGTTTGTATTCACCACTGAAATAGGAGATAATTAAGCATGCTGTAAAAGATACAGGCATAATATTTATAATTTATATAAGTAATTTCCTATGAAATACTAGAAATTTAATTAGCATAAGCTCATCATCAACTGATTATCTGTACCATTTGAGGCTAGTGGTCAAAAAGATAGTGTAGTATTTAGAGATCATCATATTTGTTTTTTAGATGATATACCTTTTTGGTCCATTACCTGGCACAGTGATAGATACACAGTATGCAAATAATAATTATTTGGTCAGGATTGAATATTTGGCTATATTTGGTTAGTAATTAATTTGCATTTCTTGTTTACATACACATCTAATAATGGGGAAGTGGTTCCAAGGTTATCAGGAGTAGAGAAACTAGAGGGGGATAAAACTTTGCATGGAAATTAACATTGTAAAATAATCATAATAGTTAAATGTTGATTGACTACTTTTTCTATGCCAGGCAGTGTGCTAAGTTCTTCAAATGAACTGTGTTCTTGAATTTACAATAATCTTACAAGGTGGTCTTATTACTTTCTTTATTTTAGATATGGGAAAACTGGACCCTGAAAATTGCACAAATTAGCAAAGGTCACACAGCTAAATGCTGGGAGAGCAATCAGACTCATAATTTATATAAGGGACAAGCTGAACTGCCTCTTTAGGATCATTGAAGTTAGACCTTATGTAATGAAACTAACAGTGTCTGTCATTCAAAATATGAATTTTATCTTTTGAGAAACGTTGTTTTAAAAATTGATATGTAAAAACCAGAGTAATAATGATCCTTAAAAAGAGGAATTCTTACTCATATAATTTAGATTTTTTTGTATGTAGAGCCTACATTTTATGACCTTTCTCAATATGTTTTCAAAATGAAAATGAATAATAAAACTGAATTTGCAAAATTTATGGTATTATAGTAAATATAAGAGAGATATTTGAAAATAAACTTGACAGTGGCATAAATGGTACAATGGATTGTGCCGAATTTCTGAAATCTTCCTAACACCAATTGTGGTTTAAAACCTCTCCTTATAGCACATAAAGGCATGTCCTCAAGGAAATCTTTCAGTAGAATACAATAGCATTGAATTGTAAATAAGCCACATTTTTAAAGTAACTACAAATAAGTAGTGTAATATTTGAATTTTTTAAGTTAGCTTCCTCAAATTTAAGTATTTTTAGTCTGTGGGTATACCATAATAATACTGTTTTGTCATAGTCTTGAATTAGAGTTAAGATTACTTTATTTTAGTGCTTGTCCAGTCATTTTACTAAATCCTGAGATTTCAGAGCTCAATTTTTTTATCTATAGGGTGAATTCTCAGAGTGGATCTATGAGAACAATATTGAGTGAGATCCAGAAGGGTTTGCATTTCATTTTGAATCTTTCCTTTTACAAGAGTTGTTTTTTTTAGTAATTTACAAGATTTAAAAATTCTATTTCTGGATCCTTATCTGCATGATCTGAAATGAATGTGCACATCTTTGGAAACACAGACAGGGTTCAGCAACAATGGCACAGTGAGAGCTAGAGGTAAATCACTAGGCAGAGGGATCTCTGACAAGCAGCAGTAGGCACCATTAGGAATGTCAAGCAGACTCAGAAAAGCCCTTTTAGAACCTGCCTTACTCTTACTGAGGCACCACTAAAAGACTAAGTAAGTGTACTATACATTTGTATATGATATTTTTGCAGGAATGGAGGGCAGTGATGGTAGAGATATATATGTTCTTAAAGATAGCACTTCAGTTGAAACAATTGTAGGGTAGCTTAACGTCTAGGTACTTGATTACTGTGTTATTGTTAAAACAACCTTTTGTAAATAGAAATATAAAAATTAACTAATGTTTCCATAACACTTTGGAGTTAATAACAAGGAAATAAGGAAATTGATGCCCAATGTGAAGCAACTTCGCCCCAATTATATACTTAGTATGTGGTGGAGTGGATTTGAACACAGTCCTTTGAATTAAAATCCAGTTTTCTTTTGCTGTATCACATTACCTCTTCAAATAGCCAAATATTTATAAAGTGGAATAAGTAACAAGACAAAAGAGATCTAGAATGATTTAAAGTGACTTTTAAAAATCATTTTGGTAATAAATAAAATCACATTGGAATTATGGTGATATTTTGGTAAAATAAAGAGTGCTTTAACTCCAGACCTCAACAAAATTCTTAGCATATTTCAAGCTAATAATTTAATTATAAATGTGTTTACATAATGCTTTGTTTCATTTTATTTTACATTCTAAATATTAAAAACAAAACTTTTAAAAGCTTCTTTATTTTTACATGTGTCTTTTCCACTATATAACAATAAAAATTTAAGTACTCAATTAAATAACACAAATTAATAATAAACATACACACATATTTATAATGCCCAGAAATGATTTTTTCTGGGCATTTCAAAACCCCCATATTGTTTCCAGGCACTTGAGTACCTGTTATCAAAAATTCATATTCTGCATGATATCTTTTCTAAACTCTTGCAAGTTAGCTGTAGGGTGACATGGATGGTGTATCATGAACTATAATATACTCATTACCTCATGTGGTTTTTATCCTCCCTGCTGCTGTTCATTCTCAATGTGAAAAATCATAGCATATCCCTGACAGGAGGTCTGTATTTCAGGCAGACTTTTGTAATTATTCCCACTGAGGTACTGTCAATAGGATTAAAACATAGATTCTGGATCTGTCCATCCTAGATGAGGTCAGCATTTTGAGCAGTGGGAGTACTATTTCTACAAGCTGTGCTTTCCCCTTTGCCTTATAGAAGCATATATATTAATATGGCACAAATATTTGAAAGCTCCTATGGAAACAGACTGGCTTTGCTTGAAATAAGTAAAATGTTTATCTGCAATAAATAAAATAACAGCATTCATTAGAATCCTTAACTATGTATGTAGATTCTGTAACAATGTTAAATCCCGGAAATTACAGAACAATCCACTTATAGTTTATAATTAATAAACTCTTTGCAGCTGCATAATTGTCACCAGAAACATCTGCATAGCTTTATATTTTACACGCAGACATACATAACTCCTTCAGAAAAAGTTCAGTTGTACTTAAAATCACAGGTCTGGAAATGGAGTAAGACCTGAGGGAGCTGAGTCTAGTTGTATTCAGTTAGCTCACGGGAGAGAAATGGAGACATGGGGGAAGGCAACCAGCCCTCGTCTGGCCAAGTAACACGGATAAATAGTAAGAATGTTTAAGAGCTATTCAGATATCCAGTCACAACTAACTCTTTTTATGTAATTTATCAAAAATATCCCCTAAATATAAGCTTAGTATTGATAAGACTATTCTTAAGTGATAAAATCAGTACTACTCAGATAAAATATAAGCTATTATTTATGAAACTGTAAAGGTACACACCAAATTAACAAATGGGTAAAAAGAATATAATGACAATAGATTTCCTATGTTTTTTAATAATTCATTTTCTTACACTTAAATGCAACTTTATAAAAATAGATGAATATAGTTTATATTAGAAAGGCAAATTAATATAGACAGAAAAAACTTGCTATTTTCTCTTAACATTTGCTTAAGATTTGAAGTTGCATTATTAATGGATTTTATTATAAAAGCTTTATTGAGATATAATTAACATGCTATACAATTCACTCATTAAAGTGTATGATTCATTGGTTTTTATTATAGTCACAGAGTTATACAACCACCACTACAAATCAATTTTAGAATATTGTAATCACCCCTAAAATAAACCTTCTAGCCATTAAGTCACTCACCATTTCTACTCACTACCCCATCCCCTGGCAACCACTAATATACTTTCTGCTCTATACATTTGCCTATTTTGGATATTTCATATGAATGGAATCATACAATATGCAGTCTTTTATGACTGGATTCTTTTATGTAGCATGTTTTTAAGGTTCATCCATGTTATATCATGTATCAGGATTTAACTCCTTTTAATTGGTGAATAATATTCCATTGCTTTAATTCATTCATTAAGGGATGGACATTTGGGTTGTTTCCATTTTTTGGCTATTATGAATAACTCTGCTATGATCATTAATGTGCAAGTTTTTGTGTGTATATACATTTTCATTTCTCTTGGGTATATACCTAGGAGTGGAATTGCTGGGTCATGTGGTAATGATTTTTAGCCTTTTGAAGAACTGCCAGTCTTTCTCAAAGCTGCTGCACCATTTCACATTCCAATCAGCAGCGTATGAGGGTTCTAATACCTCCATATTCTCCCCAACATTTGTTATTATCTTTTTGATTATAGCCTTCCTACTGGATGTGAATGGCATCTACTGTGGTTTTGATTTGCATTTCCCTAATGGCAAAAGATGTTGAGCATCTTTTTATATGCTTATTGGACATCTGTATATCTTCCATGGAGAAACATCAATTCAGATTCTTTGTCTATTTTTTGACTGGCTTATTAATGAATTTTAATTTTTTGCTTTTTTATTTTTCTTAAAATTCTAATTTATTTTCTTAGTATCTCATTTTACATCATAATTCTCACAGTGGAGATATTTCATTATCATGCATAGCAAGCATTCTTTAGAGACTTTAATAGTCTGAGAAAAGACCTGGAACCTCCAAGATGTTGATTCTGAATACCTGGGAAACTTTTAAAATATAGAAATTTCCAAACCCTAATAATAATTCAATTATTGTGATAGAGTCAAGGCATTAGTGTCTTTTCAAAGCTTTCCTAATGTGCAGCCATCGCTGAGAGCTGACTAAGATATGGATTACCAGTGTCTTAATGTCCAGGATGGTGTCTAGTATGTCTGAGATAAAAGTTGGAGCTTAAGATTTGCAAAAAATAAGCCTATTAAGGACCAGGAAGTCTTTTTTGACTGTAAAAAAGTAAAAGAACTCTAGAGGCATGTGGATTTTCTAGGACAAGATTGTGAGAAGGGGGTTTTTAGAAATATAATCAGATAGGCTTTCCCCCATGCTTACTTCTATAGGTCATAAACCTAAAAAAACAGGGCAAGTCTGAATTCTACACCCCCACTCAGGAAGAAGAGATATTCTGCTTAACCTAAGTGCTTAGACTAAGGAGAAGTAGAAATTTGTGACTTTTGGATGGCCTTTAGGATTGTTCATTTAGAACACAGAGTTGTTATATCAGTACCTTGATTGTTCCACTGACTACGTCAGGCAAGTATAGACTCAGAGGCCTGGCATCCCATTACTTAAACATGACATCCATTGAAGACAACCACAGAATGCATGATTGTTAGGAAAGTTTAATTAAGAATTAGAAGGCAAGGTTTTAGTATTGTCTCTCTTGTATATTTAAGAATCTTTGTGCTCATAATTTTGGTGCAATATTATTATTAAATGATTAATTTATAAATGGAACATCCTATTGCTTTTTGTGTTATTAAGGAATTTAAATCTCAAACATTATTTGAATCAATTTGATCATATAGGGACAATATATTATTGTTTAAAATAGTTGAAATTAAATTAATAAATTACTTTTATTTCATTGCAGTAAATAATATAGTAGATCTTATAATATAGTATATTGTAATATGATTCAGTAGACATATTGTAGTAGAAAATATTGTTACTGTCTAGTATACAGAAGTTTCATGTTTTCCTAGATTCCCTTTTTCTTTGGTGGTTTTCCATTTAAAGAACAGACTAAGCAAAAACTTGCTTAGCATATGAAATCTGACAAGATTACAATTCTTGGCTCTAGGATAATGAATTTATTTTATTCATTAAGGCCCTAAGGATTGAAAGAATAGTCAAAAGAATTAATCCCAGGCCTTTATGGCAATAATGAACAATGTTGTTATTAAGACAATAAGTGAAAGATTATTTTTACTAAAGTAACTAAATATTTAAAACAAATTTTATACATATCCCCAATTTTCATCAATATAGTGAAACATTACTTTTAAAACAAAGTTCAGTTAAAAAAACAAAAACATCAAAAGGCAGGAAGTTAAATGGTATATTTCTTATTGTAACTAACTTTACTATAGTACACGTATTACATCAATTGACATTTTCTTTCACTTTAAGTGTTATTGAACAAATTAAGAAATAAAGCAAAGGAGGAAAAGTTTGTAAAATTGCTGTTGCACAATTCCTAGAAAGTTATTTTTGTATGCTTCATAATTATGTATAAAGGGAATTTATCTTTAAGTTTTCAGAAGGCATTTACCTCTAAAGATGTTTTACTAATATTTTCTGGAAAACCAGCTGCATTTATAGAGAGGAGAAATTGCCTGGATTTCCGTGGAGCCTTTTTGGGCGTAGTTGGAGAGCTCATCTAATTCTCCCTTATGTGTATGCCTCTCAGATATGCCGCTTTCCCCTGGTTTATCTCATTGGGTATTTAACTCTAGCTATTTCGTGTAGATATCTTATCACAATTTCTAATTTTAAGAGCATCTGTTACTTACTGCCTTCCCAAGCTTTTTACCACTCAATTGCTCACTATTATCCTTAAAGATACAGCTTTTGTCTTCGCATGGTCTTGGCTTTACCCTTAATACCATTCCTCTGAAGATTTTGTACTTATTTTTAATAACTCTAAATTGATAGTTTCCTTAGAGATTAAATGAAAACTGGCTTGCTACAACTTATTATTTTCAATATTAAATGAACTGAGACAGAATATTACTTCAAAGAAGAAAATGTTAAGACTTTTATGATCATATTTTTTCTGGTATTACCTCTATCTATTTAATGATAGCCATACATGTACTCCATAATTTTGCGGGCATCATCAATGCCAAAATTCATAGTGAAATTGAGAATAACTGTTTAATGTATTTTCTTAAGGTGTGGTAGGATATTATTTCATAGGTTTCTAAATTAATAGCTCTAAGTTAGTAAAATTATATAATAAAAATGATAGGGGTTCACTGAAATTAATTTTTAGGGTTGCTAAGGCCCTTGAGACCCATTAAATAAGTGCCAAACTTTGGCTCATTCAATAGTAAAGTCTGGTGGAATAGCATATGGCTTTGTGTCAGTAGTCCTGTGTTCTAAATCCAGTTTTATCCTAGACAAACGAAATTATTTGAAGAACTCAGGTTACTTTTGCTTCAAATCTGTCTTCCCATCTGTTAAAAGGGTAACAGAATTTAATGTAATTTGAAAGTTGAGTGATAAGTGTTTTAAATTTCTCTGTATTAGGTATCGTATATATTCTGAAATCACGTAAGTTGAACAAGAAATGTATCTTCTTATTTGTGGGAAAAATAGTAATAAGCCTTTATTTAGAGGCTTTTGTTTGCAATGGGAGAATGAGAATTCTGAGAGATTCCGCTAGTAGGCATTATTAGTTTGCTGCCTCCTACTTCTGGAAGACTTACCTAGTAAATGCCAAATCATGTTGCCATTGTGGTTCTCCATTTCCCTGATCCTTAACCTCCTCTCCCTGTAAAAAAAAGTAAGTAAATATACAAATGATGTCATCAAAGACTTGTCAGCACACACCTCTTATTTCTGTCTCTTGCTTTCTGTCTTTGTCTCTCTCTCTTTTTTTTTTTTTTTTACTTCTCTGGCCCTAATGTTTCAGGCTGCAGGTTGTGAGTAAAGCATTGCCTTCTCTGTTTTATGGGATGTTACATCTGATTGTTGAATTACAGATAATACACATAGCAAGTTACAATGAATACTTAAAGAAAGAAGAATTTCATCCTGAGAAATCTAAGCTAAATCCTTTATCCTACCAGTTAACCATTCTTTTATGTGGCAAGATCATATCTTTTGAAACATTTTAGGGTTTTATATTTTTGTTATATTATTTTGTAATCCATCTTCTTATTCTCTCTGTGCCTTAGATCTGTAATATTTGCTACTGAAGACATGTGAAAATGCTTTATACTTCTTTGTGTAATGTGTTTGTGACTGCTTTCCTCTTATATCAGTTAAGACGCCAGCTAAAGAAAACATAGGTGACTGACTTCTGAGGGCAGTAGTGGATCATGATCATATATTTACAATGAGATGGTTGTTGTTCTGTATAAATATCTACTTATCTCAATATAATGTGTCTTTAAATTAAGTTTCTAAGTTATATTAAATACCTATATTGTTCATGTAAAAAAGTCTTATTTTCTTGAAGCCCCCCGAAATGATTTTTAATTCTCAGATGTATCAAAATTATGCATTAAATATTCAGTATGTGAAAAAAAGAAAAGAATGACTCAACTATTTTCTAGAGACCATAGGATTGTTCCTGTTTCCAGCTCCCAAGAGTACAAATGTAATTAATTTTCTGAATAATTCCCAAGTGGAGAATATTAATAAACTTTTAAGTAATAAATTAAAAGTTAAAAATAAATTTATGTTAAATATTCAATAAAATTATAGATATGATTTATTCATTTTTATAAAATTCTAAGGTCACTAAAACTTAAAAAGACTTTTATTTAATAAATATGAAGAGTACATTGAATTTATTCAATATATTCAATTTATAATACCATCAATTAATAAAAAATGTTGAAATAATAAAAATTTAACTGGCTAAATTTTAATCAAAGATAAATATAAATATATAAAATGTCAAGTGATATTAAATGATGCATGGTTACCTGATTTAATAACTGAATCTAAATGAATAAGAGCATCTTCATTAGGAAGTGGCAGAAATGCTCTCTGTACATCTCTCTTCATTGCTGAGAGCAATTGCTGTGTTAGTGTGGGATTGCATCTTTAACTCTCTTGGCATAGGAGAAACAGTGTCATAATCTATTTACAGTTGATGGCTTTCCCCTTGTTTCTGGTAGTGCATCCATCTCCTATTAATAGAATTTCATCATTTTTAGTAACAAAGAAGTTCACTTAGTGGAAAGCAGCCTGCCTTACAACAGAAATTGGTTGAAATTATATCTTGTGGTTACCTGAAATTTTGAGGGAATACATTTCTATCATTTTCAGCTGAAAATTTTTACATTATTATTATTTCTACCCTGGTAATTAAAATCGTATTTATATTTTTCAACATAAGCATATAAAAAGTTAATTTATGGCTACATTAGATTAAGAAAACATAACTTTGAAGTGTGCTAATGCAGACCAACAGTTAGTTATGTTTAAATCAAAGTTAAATTTGAATTAAACATATGAATTACATATCCTAAGATTTTGTCTAAATAAATTATACTTGTGTTCAGTTTTGGTTTCCAGACTTTGGATTGATGCCAACTGCAGGTGCAAGTTTGCTGTATCATTCTGTTTTAAATGAACTATCATAACATTGGGTTATTGATATACATTAAAACAAAGTTTATCATAAAGAACTTGTTTTTCATAAATCAAATTTAATATTTTATTCTTTGCTAAATATTACACAAATTTTTTAAAGGTCTATTTGTTCTCATGTCCCTATTTTCACTTTCTTTTGCATACCCAGCCTGTGGCCGTGGATTCTACAAATCTTCCTCTCAGGATCTTCAGTGCTCTCGTTGTCCAACTCACAGTTTTTCTGATAAAGAAGGCTCTTCCAGATGTGAATGTGAAGATGGGTATTACAGGGCACCATCTGACCCACCATATGTTGCGTGCACAAGTAAGTTCATAGTATGAAAGTAAAGGACTTTCAGAGCCCGTCCACTCATTTGTACTATTGTGACACCATTGAGATAAGTACTGAATTTTTGAATACATTAATTATTTAAAAATATTCTTAAATTTTTTCCATAAATCAATAAAGTTAAATAATAATATAAAATAGATTTTTCTTATATCATCTTCAGTGTAATTTTTACATCTGCAAAATAAAGAGGCATTTTAATAATGTTTTTCCCATGTATCTAATAGGAATCATAAATAAAATTAAAAGTTATTAGAGTCTTGCATAGATATGAAATGTGATTAAAAAATAATGGCTTCTGAATTAAAATTCCAGCACTAAATAGAGCAAATCTCACATATTGGTTCTTCAATTAACAAGTATTTGAGACCCAAATCCAAAGCCAATCCCAGACATTAGTGTAAGTCATTCTTGAGTACATTAAGAATGAATAAATGTATTCTCTGTTATATGGTTAAAAGGAAAACTATTTTTAAACAACTATTACAACTGTTTTTTTTAGGTGCATTAACTGTTCTTTTTTAATTACTTGGAAGAAAAATATCTAAACACTGTGGCAAAAGTACAAAGACAGTTGTTATCCTGTTTTCATTTTGACATATTAAAAGGAAAATAAATAAAGCCTCTTGCCAAGTGAATTCAAGGAGGCTTTTATAAGGCTTCTCTAGTAAAGGTAATGAAATGTTTATGTGAAAGAAAGCATTTCAACTAGTTTTCTCTTTGGTAATTGACCCACTAGCTTAATGCCCCATACAGATACTTTTGTTCTTTTTGTTTGTATGGTTTTTTTTTCTATTTTTGTTTATTTGTTCATTTATTTTTGGTTTCCTAAGGGCCTCCATCTGCACCACAGAACCTCATTTTCAACATCAACCAAACCACAGTTAGTTTGGAATGGAGTCCTCCTGCAGACAATGGGGGAAGAAACGATGTGACCTACAGAATATTGTGTAAGCGATGCAGCTGGGAGCAGGGTGAATGTGTTCCCTGTGGGAGTAACATTGGATACATGCCCCAGCAGACTGGATTAGAGGATAACTATGTCACTGTCATGGACCTGCTAGCCCACGCTAATTATACTTTTGAAGTTGAAGCTGTAAATGGAGTTTCTGACTTAAGCCGATCCCAGAGGCTCTTTGCGGCTGTCAGTATCACTACTGGTCAAGCAGGTATGTTTTGTTTTTATCTTCATTGAATGAATAATGTGATTGCATACATGAGGTGTCTTGCTTGAATATTTAGTTAACTTCTCTATACAGAACTGGATTTTTTTTAGCTTGTTTATTATTACAACTTTAACTTTTCCTTGTTATTTCTCCTGTTGCCTGTTAAACCATTCCTATACTCATTAACATCTCCAGAGATCTGGCAGTAGAAATAAAAGGGGATAAATTGTAAAACTGTTCTAAGACAAAAAAAAAATCTGTTGAAAGATCTAGAGAAGGAGGAGAGGGAAAATATTGGTTAAAATGAGATGTAGGATATTTTTAACATTTTTACCTTGTGTGGTATCTGCTCATGACCATTATCTACATGGTAATTAGGAATAATGAAAGAGTTGGCTGTGCTGTCTCAGATAATATTAACCAATTTTTTACTATATAGACTATGATCTTTTTAATATATTAAAAATCTGCATTCAAATTTGCATGAGGGAATTTTAAATTCATCAGATTTGTGATCATATTAATTTTTATAATATTGGAATAAATACTTGGCAGATTTTATGAGAATTTCAAAAGAAATGGCATACCCTTGATAATTGTGAACTTATAGCTTAGCCTAAAAGCACTTTTCATTTATTTTCTTACTGGCGCTTAAGATGCCTTCCTCTGTCATTCTGTGTTTTGGTAAGTATGTTTCGGAAAATACAAATTGGAGACTTTCTAAACTTAAAGAAAAATCTTATTACTGAAAGAAGTTTTGGAAATTGGGGGCGTTTGCAACCTTTTGAAAAATTCTTGTTTCTGGAGGTAGATGTTATATAGTATATGTAGCCAAGTGCTATGTTATTGTCAGTATTAAAATTGGACCTGCACTATATTACCAAGTGTGTGAGCATCATGATAGACTTATAACAAGGTCCTCTTGGTTTTTGGCTGGCTGTCTAAAACCAATCAGTATTATCCTAAATTTCTGGGCACAGACTAATCTATTCTTCATTTCCATGCCAATTTTAACAAAATGTTATCTATTTAAATTATATCTGTGTAATGAAACTATGCATATGGTCTCATGCTTATAATTTTAAACAGATTAGTGGATTCTTATTCTAAAGGTTTCATTCTGATCTTTATTTAAAAGGCTATTTCAAATCAGATCTACCATTTAAGAGCAGCTATCTGAAAGTAAAACAGAAATGTAAATCTTCAGTAATTGGACAAAAAATAAGTGATTTAACTGATATTTGGACTTATTCATTTTGTTAACAATATTTACGTTAACTATTAACCATTCTTTTAAAAAATGCTGTTGTCATTAGTTTCATTTGTGTTGCTTTATATTTAAATCTTTCATCATAACTTTACAGTAAGTGGACCTGCAACATTTTAGGTTTATGATTTTTACATTAGAGCTATCTTTTGAAAGCATTAAAAGAAACTCTTAGGTCTACTGAACTAGAATAACTTTGCGTTTTATTCCTACTGATGTCAAGAAGCAATATTTTTATTTATTTTAGATATGATCAAGAGATGCTGAATGATACCCCAAATAGGGTTTGACAAGTTGGTCACTTTGAGGATCTCTTTTCTCTCTCTTTATGTGTCTGTTGTTTAATTTTTCAAGTTAATACTACTGGCTAAATAGGTCATTAATTTTCTGTAAATTCTTGGATCAAATATCTCACAGTGATTAGTTAAATGGCTTTGGGTGTTGATTTTCTTCTGGTTAAGAAAAAAGTAGGTTTGGTGGTTTTAGGTTTTTTTTTTTGTTTTTTGGGTTTTTTTTGCTTTTTTGGGGGTTGAGGAGAGTAATTTAAATGTGCAAAAATTAGATTGTGATGGTTGCACAACTCTTTAAATACTCTAAAATAGTGAATTGTATACTTAAAAGGAATCAATTTTATGGTATTTAAATTGAACCTAAATAAAAAGAATAAATTATAAAAAGAATAAATATAATAAGTTTATTAAAAAGAATAAATATAAAGATAAAAAGTAAGGGTTTTATTTTTATATTAAAATATTAATTTATGTTTGCCTAGTCCAGACTACATCTCAAATGCTAAAACTCATGAATTTACAGTTAGCTTTTTCTATTTTTCAAAAAGAAATGCATATGAATAAGGCAGTATACTGTGGTAGTTTTAAGAGTTTTATTTTTTAACAGAGGAAATTTGGAATATGTTAGTGATTATTGTTCTATTGTGTATGTATACCCATTTTCCTCCATCTCCAATATTTTTTCTTTTTCCAAAGTGGGGGTGATTTGAAACTTTGTCCAAGTTCGTGACTATCCAAGGAAGCCTGCAATAATCTTTGAAATTTTCATTTTCAGCTAATCAAACAGCATCACTTCCAACCTAGTTTATGCTGCAATCACTTCAATAATTAATTTAAATCTGTATCTTTGGTCAGTTATCCCACTCATCAGCAATCCACTGATGCCTATTATAAAAAAGGTTTATTAAGAGAACCTCCATGTGTCTGGGAAAGAATAGAGAGTAAGGATAGAAAATAATCAACTAGTGCTTGAGAGGTAGTGTGTGCACTTCGTAGTTCCTTTTCTGTTTAGAGTTTGGAGCTCAAGACCCCATACCAGTGTTTGTGTGAATGGAAGTACATTGAACACTCCCTGTCCCTTGCTCAGGGGAGGAGTAGGGACATTTGTGTTAAAGGACCTGAGTTCTACCTCCTAGTCTGCCACTATGAGGTATGAACTTTTTGGGTGGATTACTAAAGTTTTATGTGAATAAAATGGGGATAAAATAATATCTACTTTCCTGTATTATCCTCTTAAATGAGATGATGTTAAGTCTAAAAACTCTTTATTTTCATAAAATTGCTATTGCATAGAATAGAAAAATGAATGCTGATTAGTCTTCTTTTTATGTAACTCTTTGGGAACCTGTCAAGGCAAAATGCACCAATTTCTTTATCTGTTGCAACATGGGAGAAAATAATGGGAGCACAGAACTGGCAATTATATGTTATAAAATAGGAGAAGGGAGAAATTTTGTTTGACCTTTAAAAAATATGACTGCTGGGCAGGCGCAGTCGCTCACGCCTGTAATCCTAGCACTTTGGGAGGCCAAGGTGGGAGGATTACTTGAGGCCTGGGATTTCAATTTCAAAAAAATTTGAAGAATTAGCTGGGCATGTTGGCATGCTCGTATAGTCCCAGCTACTTGGGAGGCTGAGGCAGGAGGATCACTTGAACCCAGGGGTTTGAGGTTGCAGTGAGCTATGATGAGGCCACTAAACTCTAGCCTGGGTGACAGAGAGAGTCCCTGTCTCAAAAAAATAAGAAATAAAAAATATGACTGTTGTCTAGTTATTAGTTGTCTTCAGACTGCTTTTTAATAGTAATTTGGACAACTGTACTAAGAATGTAGTGTGAGTCAAGCACCCTGAGGGATGCTAAGGTTAGGAACGTAAAGAATGATCATCTTCTTATGAAGAGTACATACTGTAGCAGATATACATTTAGTTAATACATCCAACAGTGGTGCACTGGACTATAATGTAATACATGCTGTAGAACAACATTAGGAACAAGATATGGAAACCCCAAAGAAAGAATGATTCATTCTATCTTTGGAAAAAGACATTCCCTACAGAAAAGATGCCAGTCAATCCAGAGTTTCAGATTGAATATAGTTTTGCCAGATGGAAGAGAAGTAAGTCGTACCCTAGGCCCTCAAAAAGACCACCCTTCTCCCCCAATTAAAACATTGCAATTACCACTACATTTCTTCCTCAAACCATGTATGGTAGCACAAAAATGGTCTGCAGAAGTAGGAAAGTTAATAAAAATGGATCACCTGAAAATTACTGTCTCTTTCTGTAATGCCTTCATTCACTCTGGGAATATTTAAGCAATTAGACAGTTTTTAACTTTGGTAGAAAAGACAATACAAAATTACAATTTGTGGTCTCTCCTCAAAGGGACTTAGGGGACTTAGCAATTATCTTTCAGGTCAAGAACTGTGTCATGTTTATCTGTGTCACCACCATAAAACACAGTTCTTTCTGCATACTAGCTGTACAGAGAATGTTCGGGAATTAAGGCCAATGGGAAAACTAGTCACACACAAGAAAAATTAAATGATTATATAAGACTGAAAGCATTGAGGCATTAATATAAAAGATGTATTATTTGATATTAGATGACATAATTCCATGATTTTAGGCAAGTTATTCACCTCTTTGAACTTTAATTTTCTCATGAAATGGTATCATACTGTTTAACTCCACATATTATAAAAACCGAGCTTATAGCTTAAGACCAGTTACATTTATGAGAATTAAAAAAGTGAGTGTTATAGTACAACAATTATAATAATAAAGGCAGTAATAACAATTACTATTTATTGAACACTTACCATCTTCCTGGTACTTTTTAAATATAAAATGTACATGAAGAGAGCATCAAAGTTGAGTCACCTGACTTTTTTGGGCTTATGTAGTCCCCCTGGGCAACCATGAGATTTGGGAAATAAAACCTCTGAGAGCTCATTTTACATCTATAACTAAATGAATAAAGTAATAATACAATACAAACTACATTACTCTGCTACACCGTTCACTGCAAATTATTGATAGCTGAATAATATGTGTACATATACTATAATTTTTAATGGACTGATAACTGTTCTAATACTCTGGAAAGCATTGGGGAGGAATTAGTATGAAAACTGAAACCTCTTGAAAGAAGATAGGGATAGTTTCCCAAGTTGGGCCCCCCAGGAAGCAAACACCTCCATGGAGATTAGTGGGTAGGAGTTTTATTAGGGAGAGCCCTTGGGATCAACACCACCTGAAGAGAAGGCAAGGAAGCAGGACTGAGCAGAAGGGAAGTTGAGCTGTGATGCAATCTCACTGGAATCCCCAGTCAACTCCCCTGGGAGCCCTCTACCTGTAATGAACCCTCAGGTTGTCCTGAGTTAAGAGTTTTATTTTATACCTCTGTGTTTTCTAGACATTGGCTGCAGGTTTTCCTAGGAAGAAGCAAGGTGTTATTCTTCAGATGAGGAAATTCTAAAGTGGGCAGGGAACTGAGGTCTGTTTTCTGGCAGCTCTCTCAGCAGCTAGGCAAATAATTTCTTCAGTTTTTCACTAAGGAGGATATGCGCAGCCCATCACAACATCCATTACAGATAGTTAAATCATGCAAAAGAATAAGAGGGGCAAGTTCAGGTGTGTTTAGAGAATAATGGTATAAACTGGATGAATAAACATTTGTAGGAATGATTAGCGGGAAAGTTTAGTTTTAGGAAAACAGACCTTTCTGATAGACAGTGAGGGAAACCTGGATGTTCTTGAATAGGCAAGCAATATAATTTAGCCTGGTTTAATGTAAACTTTTGGATATCTTCCATGGTACATTTGATGTGTTACGTATAGTAGTTTGTTAAAAAAAATATATTTCTCCTGCCTAGCCTTAATTCCTGTGGGAAAAAAAGTATAAATAAGACATTTTCTGAAAATATGAGAAAGCGTAAGATAATCTGCCAATATGGTGTGGAGACATCTTAATTATCTTCAAGCGTATTTTATAGAATGTCTCGTAAAAATATCTTCTTTCCCTCATCATCAATTTTGTTGTGCATGGATGAGTATATTAAAATTTGAAGTAAATGTGTAAAGTTGATAAGACAAATGTTGATACCATTTCGCAGGTAAAATGTTGAGGGTTAGAGTGTGTGACTTTACAAAGGGCACACAGTAAATTATATAGTGATGGCCCAGATGATTGCAATCGAGTACACTGGTTATCTCAGAATAATTAAGTACTCACGTAATCTTGTTATAGACTGCTATCTTAAAAAACGTAGCTCTGTAGTCCACTACATGAGAATTTGCAGACTGACTTAATAGTCAATGATAAAAACTGTTAAGAGAAAAGGGGACTAAGAAGAGTTATTTCCTGAGAATATTAATAACAAATATAATCTCTGGGGAACAGCATTGATAAATATAGAATTTGCCTTCTGGATATGATTTTATTGGCCTTTTTCAAGAAACTTTAAAAATAGCCCTGCATATTTTGACTTGACTAATTTTCTTATGTTTTTTCAATGTCCAGATATAATTTCTCAGCCAAAATGAAGATTTACATCAGTATTTCATTTACTTTGATTTGTAATGTTTACATAATCTTTCAAATGAAATATAACCATAGAGTCATAAGATATAACGTTATACAGAAGCAAAATTATACCCAAAAAAGACAAAACCAAAAGTCATTTCCTTTGTCAAAAATAACTTCACTCACATGAATTAATGTGACTCAGCTATAACTGTTTTTCTCATAAATTAAGCTAGATCATCTCTTTTCAGTGATTAAATGGACACACATCAACTTATGTATCCTTTAATAAAATAAATTAATTCCATTTAAGTTGGTACTATTTTTATTTCTTAGGAATTTATAAACTTGATATATATTTTAAAGTAACATGATATTAAGAAAATATATTTTGTTGTTTGAGAACTTTTACTGATTATATAAAATAATACGAAATGCAGCAGTCTCCAGAGTGGAGATATAATTATTTCACTACTATGTAAAAAAAGATAAATGCAAAAAGAAAAACCATTTTGTAGAGATAGTGTTAATGCTATTAAAACATACATACATGTGCACACCTATGCCATCTGCAGCAGAAAAGTCAATCGAATGAGATTCCTTTAACAGTAAACAGTTCAAAATACAAATTTCTGTTATGTTTCTAATCATTTTAAGTATCTGAAAGAGCAAGATTTAGTCATCTAATTCATGCCACAGGGAATGACATTTTAGTAATTCATATGCATTGCTTAAGTAAGGAGAAATTTTAGACAGTGAAATTTAATTCTTTAATATTTGAGTATTTTTGTGACACCGTTAATATTAAAATATATATAGATACATTTACATTTTTTCTTTAGTGGCTGTAAGTAATTAAAGCATATACTTAAAGGAAGATGTTTTTGATATTATTTTTATAAAATTTTAAGGAGGGGAAATACAACCATGTTGATATTGATACTAATAACTGGGATTTATTGAGTGCTTAGTGGATATTGATCACTTTACAGGTAAGGAGCCATATGTTTACACAGTATCTTCACATTCCAAACCAGTAATGGAAGTTTGGAAATAAATTCTATCTTTCTGTGATGTGGTCTTACAGTAAGTATCACATATATTTACAACATTGCTCACATATTAGTTGTGAAATGTTTGTCTTTCCTGTTAGGCTTCACATCATGAGAAAATAGCATTGTCTTTGATCTTACTCTTTAGCCCTGTAACATTTTGGGCTCAGTGAAGATGCTTAGTAAATATTTGTTGAATACATAAGTTCTTTGTGTACTATAATATGAAAAGAAACTTTCTAAGATTATTATAGAAAACATTACTTTAACTCAAATGATATAGTGTTATGTAAATTATACAATGAATACATATGATAATAATTTCAAGGTCAGAAATTCTGTTAATTTGGTCTTGAAACTGTAGATATATTTAAACACTTAAATTGAGTTTCCAGCCACAAATTTAAGCAGAAATTTAGAACAAAAGCTTAATCATATTATAAAATAGTAAAGGTATAAACTTTAATTTTGAAAACTTTTGTAATTCATATTTTTAAAACTTGCTGAAAATATAATTAATTTCTACCTTTTATATAACACTGAATGTAGTGAAAGCATGAACAGAGACCAAGATTGGAGATGCTTTCATTAGTACCTATGACATATGACACCATCTTTTCATATATTATTTCAATATTTTTGTAGTTTTGTATATTTGTAGTTTTAATATTTTTGTGCTTTTTGTAGTTATGTGGAAGCTTTAGTCTACAGCACATAGCTGTGCTATGACTCTTCTCAGTTAAAACATATATAAGGAAATGTCTCTGAGCAACCTATGTTCTCATCCCCACACCTTAATCTTACCATCTCAAATCCCTGTTCTTCAGTCCCAGTACCTTTTTAAGTTGTCAAATTCACCCTTTTCTGATATTGTAAATATTTTTAATGAAACGTTTATGCTTATGTTGGGGTTAGGGTGACAAATTTATCTGCATACTGTTCAGTGGACCTGTTCCTTGTACGTAGACACTTGAAAGAAACCTAGTATAGAGTGTTTTAAGTAGCTGCTCATACATTCAATTTAACACCTTTATGTCTTTCTTAAAATCTTTGATCTCAGAATTGCTACTTTGTGAATAATAATGTTTAAGTATCTGGGATGCAAGAGTTAATTTTTGGCAATAACTCAAGTATACTACTGCTATAATGGAATTGTGTCCTCCTGAAATTCATAGGTTGAAGCTTTAACTCTCAATGTGACTGTATTTGGCCATAGGTCCTATAAGGAGGTAATTAAGGTTAAATGCAGTCATAAGGGTGGGGCCCTGACCCTGTGGGGTTAATCACTGTTAGATTAGTGATTAAGAAGAAACACCAGAGCGCTGCTTCCTCTCACTCTCCCACTCCCCCGCCCTCGTCCACATACGCTGAGGAAAGGCCGTGTGAAATCATAGCTAGAAGACAGCCATCCTCAGGCCCGAAAAAGAACCCTATGGGACTGCCAGCCTCCAGAACTGTGAGAAAATAAATTTCTGCCTCAGCCAGTGGTCCCCAACCCTTTTGGCACCAGGGATCAGTTTCATGGAAGACAATTTTTCCATGGACGGGGGCGGGGGGATTGGGGGAGGGGATGTTTTTGGGATGATTCAAGTGCATTACATTTATTGTGCACTTTACTTCTGTTATTATTACATTGTAATATATAATGAAATAATTATACAACTCAACATAATGCAGAATCTAATGCCGACACTGATCTGACAGGAGGGAGAGCTCAGGCAGTGATGCCAGTGATGCGGAGCGGCTTTAGATATAGATGAAGCTTCGCCAACTCTCGCTCACCTCCTGCTGTGCGGCCTGGTTCCTAACAGGCTATGGACTGGTACTGGTCCGTGGCCCAGGGGTTGGGGACCACAGGTTTAAGCCACTCAGTCTGTAGTATTTTATTATAACAGCCAATACAGACATACTCATCCCTAAGATAATTTAATTTTGTTCTATTATTTTGAAGGAAAGTGTTTATTTTCCTTATGTGTAAGGAGAGCTAAGACATGAACACTTCTATTTATGGGGCAAAGAGTGAGAGTTGTAGAAATTTCTTGCATTTCTATGATTTTCCCCTTCAAAAAAGTACTAAACTTGCTTAATGCAGTGCATTAGTAAGTGCCAGAATGGCCAATAGGAATGTTTTCCTTTCAATATCCAAGACGATTTTTTTTTAACAGAGCTAATTTGTTATTTAATAAACTATGGAAGGTGCTATGTTGATGGTAGCAGAACATTCAATACAAAATTAGTTATGAGTTTTGTCCCTGAGTTTTGAAGCTTGAGCAGGCTTGTCATATTCCTGACAATTTTAATCTAGCAATTTCTACATGATTAAGAAGTGAGTGCCATTTCAGAATTTTCTTGTAAAAAAGTGTTTATAGCTTTGTATTTTGGACTTAAATTTATGACTTGCTAAGTTTAAGCTTCCTCTTCAAAAAATATGACTGCCCATTAGGATCCTTATCCTGGAGTAGTCCCTAATGATGAAATTATGTAAAGTAATTCTTACTATATGTATTGCCCTTAAGGGAAGATCCTTATTTTGCTATTGTCAGTTTATAGGGTGGATATTGTAGTGAACTGAAAATGCACCCACTAAAATGATATTTGTAAAGAAATAACCACTTAACTTTTCGAGTAGTTTGTTCAAGTGAGATATAGAAAATCTGTTTTAACTAAAATGTGATTAACCAAACTACCTGCTCTTTAATTTTAGGAGGAAAAGATACAAAAAGAAAGTTAACAGCAGGGACTTAAAAAATACGCAGATTTTTTCAGTGTTTAACTTTAGGTCAATATATATTGAATTCAGTGTCTTTTTCTGGAGTTACTAGATAATCATAAATCATAAAAATAACAAATATGTTATATAGTAGGAATACTACACTAAGAATACAAACGTAACACATTTGTAAAAAGATTTCCAATAAGAATTGAATCAAGAAGCGATTTTTGGTTAATCCTTCATTGACTGAAACTGGTTCCTAATTTATTTGGTCCCGTTGTATAAACAGGTTTTGATCTGTGAGTTGTTAATTAGTTCTTATGTAGCAAGCTATTGTGCCCGTTTCTCTAAGTGTTATTAAGGCAGTAGCATTGTGGAGACAGACAAAGTTTCAGAAAAAATTCATTTAAGAACAAGAGATCAATAAATTGCATTTCAGAGAATGAAAAGCCAGTGGATGGTAATTGCATACATTATAAATGTAAAGACAAATGCACATAATGTAAATTGGTTAGTAATGATGGTAATAATAAAAAGTTGGGCCCATAAATTTGAAGTACGTATTTAGGTTCCCCCCAGTCATAATTCCTATGCATTGCTATCTTCAACCATACCTGCCATTTTAAGCCCTGGATCAGCCTTGAAAGCTATGAAAGGCAGGAAAAGGTATCTCAGTCTTTAAATTTAGACAAGCATTTACTTGTTATTCTGTTTTCAGTACAAGTGTTAAGAGAGAGTAAATGTTCATTATTTTATCCCTTGCTTCGTTGGTGATGAATTGAAGCAAATTTGATTCAGACAAGCAATCTCGTGGAATGATGCAGAGCCATCCAAAAAAAATCTGCACTAATCCACCAATGCAGTAAATTAGAGCTACAAGGAAGGGACATTGATCCACGAGGATCATTAACAGTTTTAACCAACTGATCCAAATAATAGGGTAAAGCAGAGAACACTATCAAGATCTTGCTTTTCAGATCTGTCAGTTACAGCTGCAAAAGCCTGATTGTTACTTGTTTCAATTTCAACTGTTTTTATGGTTTTGGTTCCCTTTATACTGTTTTAAGCAATGAACAAGCATCAACTA
This sequence comes from Daubentonia madagascariensis, assembly GCA_023783475.1. Taxonomy (NCBI): domain Eukaryota; kingdom Metazoa; phylum Chordata; class Mammalia; order Primates; family Daubentoniidae; genus Daubentonia; species Daubentonia madagascariensis. The sequence continues at coordinate 39,538,271 of JAKFHU010002080.1, read as the reverse complement.
AGAGGTTAAAAACTCAGGAAAAAAAAATATCCAAATTTCCTGCACTTCCTTTACAAACAGATCAATCACAAAGGGAGGGATAATTGCTGCAACCCAACAAAATTAATCCAGGACAAGGCAGAGTGGATGATATATGTTCTGTGACAAAGTACATGGCAGAGATGTACATATTGACCTGTAGCTGCTTGTCTTCTCTAAGACACAAGGATTACAAAAGGAGATTTGTGAAAAACAATTAGCATAGCTTTAAAGCACACAGTCCTTAATTATCCATAGCATGTTGACATCAGATAATTAGTGTCCCAATTTTTAATAATATTGATCATTAACTTCAGCATATAGGAAGGTACAGAACATTGTCTGAGCATAGCATTCATAATGACAATTATATATAATGATAAAAAACTAAGATATTGGTTAAGTGATATTACTATTGTATTATTCAAATATTGCTAAAACTCTTAAACACAACACCCTTAATTTTAGTTATGTCAGGCTGTACCACATTTGATCTGATGTATTTACGTGTATAGACATGTATATAGACAGTAATTACTATATCTACTTTAACTTCATACATTTTATGAGCACATATGCATTCCTGAAAGAATGGATGTTAGGATGGTGGTAGGGCTTAAATGTTAGAGATTTAGGAATTATAAGCCTATAGATGATGAGTTAATGAATGATCTTTCCTGGAAAGAGGAGTTGGCACTATAATTAAAAAGTTTAACTACAAGGTTTTGAGAACACCAACAGTTAGGAGCTGGCAGAATATCAAAAGCACATGATGAAAACCAGAAAGGAGTGGCCAGGCCAGTTGACTAGGAGAGCTGTCACAGTAACCAAAGGAAAGGAAATTTTCTCAGAGTCAGTTAATCATAGAATCAAATATCACAGGAGGTCAATAGAACGAAGGTAGAAGAAAGTCCATTGTATTTGAAAATTTGGAGACATGAGAAAAAGTTTTGCTGGAAAACTTGAGGTAAAAAAATATCATAATCATATTTGCCATGGTTGAAAACAAAGCCTAACGCTATGGCATATATAGTATATGTGCTCAATGTTGGCTGAACTAAACTGTAATAGATTAATTTTTATGCTGATGTCATACAACATTTATCAAACTGGTAACAACTTTAAGACAGAGAATGTGTCTGAATTTTGTTCAGAAAATGTTACTGCCTTTGTTCTTTTCTAATACATTATCATAACCTTGTTTTCTCCTTATTTTGACATTTCATCCTATTTTCTCACATCCTGACATCATCAAGAACCCAATTTAGTCTCACATAAATTTCATTGTCTAGAACCTGATAATCTCAGAAATAAAGGTCATAAAAGGAAAGATGTTAATTCTACAAAGATAAATTATGCATTTATAACTATCTCTTCTCTAATATATTAATTGTCATTCTTAATACTAAATGCTATAAAATCAAATGATTGTTTACACCCATCTCATAAAGAGACTAGGTCTGTTACTAGCTTATATATATACACATATACACATATGTGTATATATATATATAGTTATAGTTTATGTTATGCTTTTTGTTTTCATATTTTCTCTTTCTAGTTCTTCTTTCTCCCTGACATTTTAAATTATATGTCCTATATCATGTACTCACCTGTAAAAAAGAAGAACCACCTAAAAGTTTGGAAACTTTGTTCTTGCTATTTTCAGTTTTTGTTAATACTAATAAAACCTTTACCTGTCATTTTTAGTCACATTTCCTTTATCTTTGAAAACTACATAAACAAAGAACAGAAAACCAGGATGGTATTTTAACAAACTTTGGATATTACTATAATTTGTAAGTCACTTCTGGTACACCTGCTGCATTACATACTGGTGTTATGTTTGAAAAGATACCAACTGACCTCCTTTAGACTGTTGTCTACTTTGATGTTTCATTATTTTCTTCAATCCAGGGATGACATGGATGAATGGATCTTAATTACAGTGTCCTGGTGACTCTTTTTCAGACCATTTTTCTGGACAAGCATCAGCTAATCTGACAAATCATGAGCAGTTTACTTTATAGTTTGGTTGGGATTAAGTTACTAACTGAAATCTGCAGGGACTGTACAGAGCAGTGTCTCCAGATAAAATGCACTGGGAGTTTGCTATGCCTGTTTTCAATTTTAATTCATAAGCTTTAGGAATGGAGAACTATAAACAGATAATTCTCTAAGAGATGTATTTTTATATGCTTACTAATAGCACTTCAAACACAAACCCTATGTATCAAATTTACATATCTAAAATCTATATTGCAGGTTTGTCTATGAATTTTCTTATTTCTGGAGTTTTTACTATGTGGAAAGAATTGCTATATAACATCAATTTTTTATTTAAAATAATTTTAGAAATGTTTCTTTATTATTAATTGAACTATGTTAAAACATTTGCTATCATTCTTTTCATTGCTTATTGGTGATAGTACAAAATAAATTATTATTTTGATTATCATTTAATTTGAAGGATTTTTATGTGATATTGGGATAGATAGATTGTTGAGGGAATTTGAACTCAAATTTTGGCTTTTTTGGAGTTTAAATTAAAAGTATACATTTTTGGAAAAGTCACATAATTATTTGAATGTTTGTTGTTTGTAATGCCTGTAGTAAATCAATATTGTATAAACTTTTCCAAAGAACAAAAACTTTTCAACTTTTATGCCAAGATTATTATTTCTTTTAACAGTAATTGTCTTTTTTTGTGAATTACATATGCCATCTACTAGATCCTGTGATTTTACTGTTCAGTATTAAATTTATTCTTGTAGACAATGTGCATTTTTTTATACAGGTCAGTAAAAGCAAGATGTGTGCATTAGTTAGAGTAGGCAAATGAATAACATATAAAGACATATTTTCCAATAACTATATTTAATTGGACATTTTGTTTCATCTGTCTGCTTTTAGGTATATAACAAACATGTAAGGGAACTCAATATAGAAATTAGATTTAATATCCCTCTGCGTAACTGAAATTGCCCTGCTGTTGTTGTGAAATGCTGTTTTTTTATTGTTCTTAGACTGTAAATAAATGTATTGACAGTAAAGAATTAACAGCACATCCAGGAAAACTTTATTTAAAAATGATGATGTAAAATACTTCTTGTGCCTTTCGATTTATCTAATTTATAACTCTGTTTGATTACTCCAGCATGCTTTTTATCTGTAAGAATTGCACCCTGGGGACAAGTCAACTTATTAATTCATCACTTGCCTTCTTTTATGGTTGCAATCCCCATTATAATATGAACATAGGGTGATATTCTCTTCGGAAAGCTGCCAGCCAACTGGTTCCAGTCTAGCTGACCTTTTGTTTGTAACTATGGTCCTAATGGTTTTTCTGTTGGCTTCTGTTTCTAATAGGTTATATTACAATCTACCTTTTTGTCTTACGGTATCATGATGAGGATAGGACAGCAAGAGTGAATTCCACACCTGCAATTACAGAATTTTAAAAAGAGGAAAGACTGCTTCAAGTTAACCTGTAGGCTTTTTTAAAATGCCTTTTGATTTATCTGTCACCTGATCCATCAGCAATGAATAATTTTCATGGAAGGTGCACTTTAATTACATTCCCATTTGACTTGCATTATCAGGCCCTATCTAGGTAATTAATCTCACCAAGTATCCAATTTCGGCCTTTATTGCTGGCAGGCAGACCTCCTGAATTATGTGTGCTTGAATGGGTCTTGGGTCTTTTTCACCAGGCAGAGACCCTGAAAAAAGATCTGGGACCTTCCAAGCCCTGGAACTATGCCTGAGAATTTTTTTCTTTCATATATGGTGAATAAATCATATTTGGCAATACAAGTATACTTCCATATTCAAAGAAACCTACAGATTATTATAATCATGAAAATGATATTAAAATTGAGTCACCTTTCACTTCTTGGTGTAGTCAATCTGCATGTCATTTTGTATTTAAGGGATAACTTATTAACTGTAGCTAATATCTGTATCAGTCTGCTGATATAAGTTTGCAACAGTTACCACCAAAAATTCAGCATGCACATTATTTTAGTTCAGGATTTAAAGTTTATATGAATTTAAGTAAATATTTGGGTTGAAGATGGTTAGATCGAAATTAGAAGCACTTACAATTAATTACCTTTCTACTTTGTATTCCATTATATACTCTCTTTTCTACAACTTACTTTATTTTGAATTAACAGATACCTTACTTTTTATATTTTCCTATATTTTGATGTTGATGATTTTCTTTTTAAAAGTTTTATTTATTCATTTATTTATTCATTCATTTAGAGACAGAGTCTTGTTTTGTTGCCCAGGCTGGAGAGCAGTGGTGCAATCATAGCTCACTGTAACCTCAAACTCCTGGGCTCAAGTGATCTTCCTTCCACCTCAGCCTCCTGAGTATTTAGGAGTACAGGTATGCACCACCACACCCAACTAATTATTTTGTTTTTTGTACAGATAGGGTCTCACTATGTTGCCTAGGCTAGTCTCAAACTCCTGGCCTCAAGCAATCCTCCCACCTTAACCTCCCAAAGTGCTAAATTATAGGCATGGGCCACCACACTCAGCAATTTTCATTCCTTAATTTCCTATACTGATTAATATCAAAAGACAGTGAGCTTACCACATATGTTACACATATACACACACACGTACAATAAAACTAATTCTAAGATATATTATTTGCCTTTCTGTTATAATCTGGTGTAAAAATACATAAGTATTTTATGATTTTCAGATTTGGAAATTATGATTATAGTACATATGGTATTTTACTTTTCTACTCTGAGAGCATTTCAAAAAATCGTAGGAGTTCCCTAAAAATCAAATTAAAATATAGAGTAAGTGGATTGGTCTGAAAGTGATCTAAATATCTGACATTATTTTAAGCCATAGATTGACTTGCAGAAGGAAAGGCAGTATAATCTTTAGTAGTCTAAATAGGTCATAATGCTTACACAGTAAGATACTTTGGAAAATTTGGAGTGATGATACTGGGGAAAAGGATGAGTACTTTTTCAGCTTTTACTATCAGCCATATAGAGATAACTCCATAAATCTCTGCCTCTAGCTCTGACCTCACACACAAACTCCTGTCTGTATCTCCACAGGGCTATAAGTTATGACTGTACTTATAAGTATTCCTCCATCGAACCAAACTTCATACAGCTAAGATCTAACTTTATTTTTTTAAAAAATCTCTTAATGTGCAACTTTAATTTGACCCTTTGTTTCTCACAAAAGTAATTGGACACATTTTAATGTAATGTGTAAGTATGGATTCCTAAAGCATTTAACATCTCTTCATAAAAATCACATTTTAAATCCAGTATTAGCTTCCCTGGTTGGTTAGAAATGAATCTTCAATTTTTTTTATAGTAGTTTAATTGTAAGATATATAGGAACATTTTACTACAGGTTGAGTATCCCTTATTCAAAATACTTGAGACCAGAAGTGTTTCAGATTTTGAATTCTTTCGGGCTTTGGAATATTTGTATTATACTCACTGGTTGAGCATCCCTAATCCAAAAATCCAAAATCCAAAATGCTCCAGTGACAATTTCCTTTGGGCATCATGTCAGCTCTCAAAAAATTTTGAATTTTGGAGCATTCCAGATTTCAGATTATCAGATTAGGGATATTCAACCTGTACTCATAATATTTCTAGAATGAAGATGCAATAATTTAATAATATTTTGATTAGATATGTTCATAATAATTGTTTACAAGCTACACAGTAGATCAGAATTTAAATTGGCCAGGAAGATTCATTAGTGAATGGTTCATTATTGTGAATTTATACACACACACACACACACATACACACTCAGATATGTATATATTATATTGTATGAATATGTATGAATTCGTATTATACATTTTTAAAGAAAGTGTGTTCTTTATAAATATAGTATTAACATATACTTCCCCTAATAATTAGGCACGTATAGTAAACAAAGAGTTTGTGGCTTTTTAACATCTGTCCCTATGTTTAATTTCTTTTGGAAATTCGAAATCAGGAGAGTTCATATTTTTCAGTAATTGTTACTGTTCCCTGTAACACAATTTTTAGTTGGAATGGAACAAATACAATTAAGGTAATATATACAAGTAAAGGAATTGAGGCTTAAATAAGAAAGACTATTTATACAACATCATATAGTGGATTAATAGGGTCTAGTTTAGTATTTAGGAATTATTTTTTAAACTAGAAACATTAACCCTGAATTATTTCACTTTCTCTTTTATATATTCTTTAGACATAGATTTTTTAAATGTATTGACATACCAAAAATATGTATTGTTTGAGCTGTTTACATAGTTAATAAATATATTGAGCCAAGCAGGTTATTTTCCTATATCAAAATAAAATCAGTTTGTATGTAATAGTACATCTAGAGAAAGATAAACATAAAAGACATATCAGAGAAGTTGGACACCGGATTTAGAATGAGAATGTTTGAATCCCAGGTTGAACAAGTTACTTTTTGACCTTGGGCAAGTAATGCAATCCCACTATCTTATTAGTTAATCTCAGTATTACATGAAGCAATACATAAAAAGTGTTTTATAAAATAAAAATGTCTTGCAGTTGTGAGTTTGTGCTGTTGATATACTGGAATGGAATTTTGCACAGCCATGCTATACATTTAACTGTGACAAGATGCAGTCTTGGAAAAATTAGCAAAATAATTCTGATTATTATACATGATTAATGTTGACTTCACTTTGACAATATGTAGCCCTCTCAATAACCAGGACTACAAAAGGATAATAAACTGTTGACTATTCTTTAAATAGATAATGTTGACATTTTTAAAAACCAATTTCTGGGCAAAATTCCAGGAATTAATGTGAGGTATATTAGACAAAAAATTTCTAAAAATGAACCTCGAATTCTTAAGACACTATCTCACAATAAATTAAAAACCTATTTTTATTGCTAGTTTTTACATTGTTATACTTTTTAAAAAATGATGCTAAGTATTCATGTACTATTTTATTCCTCTCCATTTTGAGAAATTAAGTTGTGTAATAAAATGTTGGTACCTTATGGTACTATATGTCTATGTATGTGTATATAAAATTTAACATTTATTTAATTTACCATAAAATTTAATAATCACTCTCTATATAGGTATAGAGATATACCTATATATATTATACATTATTATACATATTTTCTCTACTTCTTTAACAGAACGCAGGGTCTCTTCTACTATTGCAGTCAATTTATATTGTATTTTGAGGGTTGAAGAATATAAAGTAGGAAGAGAATAATTTTATAAGAAGAATATTGAAAAGATTCTAAAGATCAACAATTTGTAGTTGTTTAAGCTTTTAAGATATGTTCTGTATCCATCTTCATTAAACAATATGAGAATTAAAAATGACCTACTTTTGGTTTTGATTACTATTTAATATTCAGATGTAATTGATAACTTTGAGGAAATTTTGAATATGTGGGAGCATATATATTTAAAATTTAAGCCCATTTATGGTCCAACTCGGCATATGAGAAATATGATTTATTGGAATATTGATTTGGGGAGAAAGTTGAATTTTAATAGTTCAGAGGTGGCGTGGGATCACAAGCAAATTATTCACTTTAGTAGCTCTGGAGGAGCTTACTAGATAGCTGAAAACTGTTCTCTTATTTAATATATTTGATTGGTTTCTAGCTACTAAATACGTACACTTGCACATATACCCTGCTTGGTATTTCAAACTATTAAATTTAAAAAGCAAGTCTTAGGAATCCAAAGGATGTAAAACACAAGAAAAGAGCGAGGAGTATGAAACCCGTGATTTCCACATGCATTCTGAATTTGGATGGAATAGCATATGAATGACAGCAGTCCCAGATGTACCTTTACCTTGGAAAATTGTTTTCTCTCTGTCTTTTACATTTCTACTCCCAGGGGCTGTTGGTGGAGATTTTTGGCAACATGATGATATTCTTGGGCTTCCTGTCCAAGGCTTTTATTCTATTTGATGAGTTATTTTTCTTTCTTTTTCTCTCTCTTCCCCACTTCCCCCTCTCCTCCCTTTCTCTCTCCCTTCCTCCCTTCCTGTCTCCCTTTTTTACTCCCTCCCTCCCTCCCTCCGCCCCTCACTCTCTTCCTTTCTTTCTTTCCTTCTTTCTCATTTGATGGTAAGCAACTAGGTGCAGAGGAAAAAGCATGCTAAAATATGAAGTCAATACTCCAGTGTCACAAGAGTTTCATAAATGGTGAACAAAGAGCAAGTCGTTCCCTGAGAATTCATTTCTTTGCTTCCAGGATGCTGCTGCTTTTTTAGCCTTGTGATATTTACTTCTCTTTGTGAGGTGTATCTAACTTGAGAGCTGCAGGTTTAAGATCAGTGGTGAGAATAACAACAGGCTAGTCTGTGATATTCTACTGTTTGATATGGAAAAATATTGGAATTTTTTTTGCCAGCTTTCTATGAGAGAAATCACTCAATTACCTACTGAATACATTTATACAAATATGAATAAGATTTTTTTTAAAAGTAATTGTTTGAAACTCTTTGAACACAGATTTTCTTTCCTTTGACACTTAAAATTTCTTGTAAATAAAATGCAGCAAAATGCCCAGATTATATATTTATAAAAGTAGCTTTGTTCTAAGGGTAGAATTGGTCAAAGAACTACCCACAGAAAATTAGGCCTCATTTCTAATCTATAATTCAAAGAATAAAAATAGAGTCTTTTGTTACAGCCTTGTTCAATCAGTGTGTAAATACATTCACTTACTAAAACATCTTGTAATTCTGACCTTTTGGAAATGGTGTGCGGTCATTGGAACCTTGCTTTTGATCACTGGTAATCTTTGACATTATTGAGCAACCTTATCCTTGAGGATCTCTCTCTAGTGTTCTGAGTCAGTCTCCCATGGGAGAAAAGTGAGGTTTTGAATTGTGGATTTGAAAACAAAGCAGCAACATACTCTTGTGTTGTTTAAGGGACTTTCTGTGAAGATTCTCACTATAGTGAATGTGCCTTCAACCAAGTATAGTAAAACAACACCATTGGTCATTTTTAATTACTTATTTATACTTCTTTTTGTGCCTTTTTTTTTTTTTTTGACTACTCCTAACCCCCACTCCTATAGATGGAAAACAAAAAGAACAGATTGGCTGATATAAGCTTCTTTGTTGTTTCTTTTCTTTTTTAAAATAATCTTTTCTAAAGGATGTCCAAGATATGTCACTCTAATCATCCTTCAAATTTATAGCAAAATGGGTAAGTGGAAAGAAGGATGCCATTCAAAGCAAGAGGTTACTCTTGGGTACTTGAGAGCAGTAGCGGCTATTGGAGCTTGTGTTGGGAATGAACTGTTCACTTCTGTTCTTATAAGGCATAAAGGACTTTGAACTGTGATGCATTTAACTGCTTACTGTGCTTTCAAAGGGATGTCCACACTATATGCAAGCAGTTTGTGACATATAGCATATGAATAGAATATGAAACTTTCTTTCATGTGTGCCTTGCATTTGCCTGGTTTATTGATGCTAAACTCATTGAAGAGGGTGTAAGGAATATTCCTCTGGACAACCTTAAAAGTCAGGTTGTAGATAAAGTTATGTGATGGTTTTATATTACTTTTCTCTCTTACATTAAAAGGCTTTATATTAGTTGAAAGGCTTGGAAGTTTTAGTACTCAATATACTACATGAACCATTTTTTTTTCTTTTAAGATACTACTCTTTAAATATGCCTTTAAAGGTATATAAATTACGATTAAATATTATCCAATTTGTATTGGGTAACAAGGGTCGTTTCTGTTCCTCTTTTATAGGTTATAGCAAGAAATATACATTATATGTCTCTCATATACTGCACACATGTTCACATCTCTATCCAATCATCTCTGTAGAATATCAAGAGATGAATAAGGAAGTTTCCTTATATGTTATTTTAACGTTAGTAATGTCTATTTTATTGCTAAATAGAAAAATAACTTCTCTCCATTTAAGTTTTCACCAAAGAAAAAGCATGTGATTTATAGTTATTCATATTTCATTAAAAAACTATTGTTATAAGAACTCAGAAAGTATATTTTCCGGGTCTCCATTTTAATTGCTATAGATAGATAGACATGAGACTAAAAATAACAGAAAAACAAAAACTGTGGTTGGTTATTGTAATGTTACCAAATTACTGGTTAATGTATAGATCCAATGGGATCTTGCCCCTTTCTTTTTCTTTCTATTCCAAATCTTTGCTGGTGGGCTCCCTTACAAAACACAGGTGCTTTTTAAAAATATAATTATTTCACTGCTTTTTATTTTTAAGTAATTCCTTATGTCCTTAATGACACCCAGAACTTTAACAAATCCTTTGGAATTATAATGTAAATACTGATGAAATTGTAAAATTTTAAATAGAATTCATGTCCCGGGTTTGGTCAGGGCAAAAAGCTTATATTACAACCCTAGACAGATAATATATCCCATATGTTGATGATTATATTTTACAATAGATGAAAAGTCTCATTTCATTCTAATACTAAAAACAGAAGTAGGGAGAATTTTTATATTATTTCTTGAGTATCCCTATACATTCTTGGAAGCAGAAAAAGTTATATAAAAGATATTGCAGGATACATTCCTGCCTGTTAACATTTAATTGACTCTTTAGGAATCAAACTTGCAACAGTTTTGTGAGGAATGTGTTATTATTCAGAATACACAGAGAAGGTAAGCAAATGCCCCAGGTGATAAGGCTGAAAGTGTCTGGGTGAGACCATTCGTGGAATTGGACTAGCCCTGTGGTTTATGCTCTTAGTTCCCAGGTTATTTATCTCTTCCTATCTTTGATTTTCATAGTTGTGTTGTCCTATTTCTGGTTAAAAAAAAAAAATCAATTCTAGAAAACATGTGATTTATACTCATACTGGAAAATTTTTAAATATGGGCTACATAGCACAATCTCTACTAGTTTTGGATTAGGTGTAAAGTTGAAACATGCAAATATATTCATGGTTATCAGGGAATGAAATGGATTTGAATCACACTTTTAACCTTGATATTTGTGGATTTGATTCAGAATATTCTAGTTATAATACATGGAAAAGCCACAAGGATACAGATTTCTATGCAGAGTAGCAGAAATGGTAACATCTTAACATGTTTCTTTAGATATTTTTCCAATGTTATACATTAAGTTTGCTCTCTAGTAGTTGGAAAGTGTTTCAAATTGTGGGTATTGTATATGCAGGTTGGAGAATTATCTCTAGAGATACAAAATTAATATAAATAGAAATATAAAATTAATTTATATTATTTTGATGAAATTCAACCAGGATTTTTCATGTTCAGAGTAACGCCCTGAACAATTTAATTGTTTTATGTCTTTGCCATACCACATTGTTGATCATATCAGTTTATTTGAAATTTGAAATTCAAAAATATCCTAAATAATATTTTTTATCTAATTGTATTGAAAATTTAAGGTATTTTCTGAAATATCACTTGTTTTTCCTTCAGAATATAAGATAATATGATGTGCACAAAAACCAATACTAATGTTTATATAAACTTGTTTAAATTTGTCATGCACAAATATATTACAGTACAGCACAGAAATTATAACTTTATTAATATTGTGATTGAGTTCCTATATAGAAACTGAGTATAATAAAAATATAAGCCATTTAGCAAAGAGAGAAATGGAATTTACAATTTTATATAAGTTCATATAAGATTAAAAATTACAGAGCTCATGTTCTGTAGATAACTGTTTATTGTTTATAGTGTGTTCTTTACACTCATAACCAGAGTTAGCAGAAATATAACTTGCCAGAGTTAGGGTAAAAAAGTTATAGTTTTCATTATTGTTATTTACCTTTATGAACATTCTTCATTTATTTATTTTCTCAAGATTTTTAACTTATTTTTTTTTTCTTGCTTGATTAACTTCTACTCCTCATCTCCTATCAGGTTCTCTGAGCTCCACTGTACTACACTTGGTCTTAGCCAAAAGGCTGAAAAACAATTTAGTTTCACTGTAAACATACTTTGAATCCAATTCTGTGAGAATATTCTTAAACAAGTGCTCTTATTAAAAGTCTTTTCAAAATTCAAGCTCCTAACAATGTCAGATGTATAATAATAGTTGCATAATAGAAGAAAATAGATTAATGCATTATTTCTACTAAATCGAACTATGTGAAGCAACGTGACTTTGTGTTGTCTATGTTTGCCTTAAAGCAAAGTCATATAATGAAAGCTTATTCATTCAGTCTTTGCTTGTGTATGCTATGGAGAAGATAAAATGACATAGCAGTTCATACTAGCAGTTGAAAAGTAGAAAAAAAACCTACCTTGGAAGAAATAATTAATTGATAAACAAGAAAAAGTATAATGTGGTTGAATTACTGTTTGCTGCACACATACAAATTACATTGAGGAAATTACTAAATGAGATAGCAAAATTGCCTCAATTGTTTGTATATTTCAAGTGAAATAATTCTTTGTCCTTAGTTATTCAGAGTATTTAACTCTCCATTATCATTTCTTTGATAATGTTTATGAGTATACATGAAAGAAATTTAGTATGCATTCTGGAAGGAATCTCTGTTTCTAAGTAAGTTATAAATGAAAAAAAAAAAAAGACCCATGTCTATGTTTAATATAAGGAAGCTCCCAAACATGCTTTTTATATTTGTTTTCTGCTAAAAATGTAATCTGTATATTTCAGGAAAGCATGTGTTCAGGAGTTGCAGAATTTGGAAAGGGTTTAAGGGTGAAAAAGATTGAGAAAAGACCTTTGGAGTTAACTAGAAGGATATTATTGGAGACCTTAGAAAACACGGTTTTATTATAGTGGTGTGACTATACATGTGGAAAATAAAACTGAAGAAAATCTGTTAGGCCATGTCTGTTCACTTCTTTTTTTTAAATTCAGTGATAGCCCTTATTTGTAGTACCATGATTTATACATTCTTTGCCAGAGTTATAACTAAACTTACAGGTTTACTACATTGCCATATTGCTAACTTTACACCCAAACATCTGCAATACTTTCCTCTAAATAGCCATTACTTTATCACAATGTTTGACATATATGCCCACTCTTGATTGTGAACCTGTACAGATAGATTATCTAATGAAAAGCCACTTAAGGAGTGTTCAACATTGTTGTTAAGTGTGCGTGTTCTCCATACAGCAAAGTCCTAAGATCAGTTCTAGAGTAAGGAATCAATAAATGCTTGATACCTTTTGAGATGCCTTCTTGGAGGACACCCAAGCTAACATGGAAGAGGGAATAGTAATTATTTTGCCCTTGGAGAAAATGCTATTGATTGCCTTGCATAAAGAGCCACATTTGGAATGGAAATCCATGAGGGTGCAGAAATAGCTGCATCCTCGTGTTTATTGCAACACTATTCACAATAGGCAAGATATGGAGTCAACGTAAGTGTTGATCAACAGAAGGGATAAAGAAAATGTGGTATGTGTATATATATATGTAATGGAATACTACTAAGCCATAAAAAAGAATGAAATCTCATAATTTGTGGCAACATGGATGAGCCTGGAGAACATTATGTTAAGTGAAATGCCAGGCACAGAAAGATAAATTCTGTATGTTCTCACACATATGTAGGAGCTAAAAAAGTTGATTTCATAGAAGTAGAGAGTAGAATAGTGGTTTCTAGAAGCTGGGAAAAGTAAGGGAGAGGGGAAGATAGAGAGAGGTTGGTTAGCAGATACAAAATTACAGCTAGTTAGGAGGAATAGCTCTGGTGTTCTATAGCACTGTAGGGTGATATAGTTAGCAATAATTTATTGCATATTTTCAAATAGCTAGAAGAGAAGGTTTTGAACATTCCTAGGACAAAGAAATGATAAATGTTTGAGGTGTTGATTATGCTAATTACCCTGATTTGATCATTACACATTATATGCATGTATCAAAATATCATTGTGTGCCCCATAAATATTTACCATTGTGTGTCAATTTTTAAAAAGTCACCTTCATCCTATGATTACCATTTTATGCATTGTTTGAAAACAAATTTAATTACTATGTTTAACGTTATATAAAAAGAATTCTTTCAACTTTTCTTAATCATCTCCTACTCTCATTCTACTGACTATGATCTTTTTCTCCATTTTTCAAAAATGTACTTTATCTTCTAACTAGTATTAAATAATAGATCTGCTTATACTTTAGATGAGTTTACATTGCTAATAATTTAATTAATTGATATCATTGCTCAGTATCTTCTGCTACAAGTATGAGTCTTTTGAGTTTTTTTGTTTGTTTGTTTGATTGTTTGTTTTTATTTCACTTAAACTGTTGAGTGTAGTGAAAAGAAGATGAGACCTGGAGCAAGAGACCTGGTTTCACTTTCTAGTTCTGCCAGATTCTCATTGCATGATGTGTAATATGCATAGAACAAAATTATTTTATACATAACATTATCAAAAATATTTGAGAAAATGACAAGGATATTTGAAAAAATCCACAAAGTCACTAACTTTGTTTAAACTCAATCATACTTTATAATGGGTGGAAGGTATTCTTTGGGAGATGGTCCCTTATTTTCAAAAGTCTACAAAGAATAGCTATGTTGGAAAAGGATTTGAAAAATCAAATACGTTAGGATTCATAGTTCATGGTATTGTTTATTAGGTATGGAGTAAAATTCTTGGAGCAGCTCTTGGATCATATGCTGTTGCTGGTTATCATGTCTAAAAATGACAAGTTTATTTCCATATTTTCATTAATATTGCTTATAGTCTGGCTTAGATGTTAATTGACATAATCTTTCAAACTTTTATGTTTGAAGTAAAGATTGCTAATGATTGGCAATTAAAAATTTCAGTTACTTCTGCTTAAAAGAAGTATGGTAAATGTGAAGTGGCCAGTGTCTCATTTAAAACTTGTAGGTCATACTCTGCAGCTATTTATCTTAGGGGTCTATTACTTATGTCATTACAACACATCTGATGTAAGAAACTATTCATTCAATCAGACACTAAAATATAAAATTCCTAAAAGAAACAAAAATTAAAAATTATTCACTTCAATTCCATGAAGAATTATTTGTGTGTGTGTTAATATGGTGAAACTTTGACCATTACAATGTCATTGTTAAAGTTGTTTTTGATAATGAAAGATGAACATGGATTTTTATAATGCAGTTTTGGTTAATTTGTTCTACAAAATGTGACCCTGACTTGATCTTTTTTCTTTTCCCATGTT
Organism: Daubentonia madagascariensis; assembly: GCA_023783475.1. Taxonomy (NCBI): domain Eukaryota; kingdom Metazoa; phylum Chordata; class Mammalia; order Primates; family Daubentoniidae; genus Daubentonia; species Daubentonia madagascariensis. The sequence goes on along the minus strand of JAKFHU010002080.1, from coordinate 39,523,050 downwards.
AATATTATTATCTTTAAATTAGAAAACTGAGAACTTTGCATATTTTGTATGTTTTATTGTATAATCAAAGTATTATTTTGCTCATGTAGTCTTCTTAAAGAGACCATGCCATATTGTACTCCTCTTTCCCCCAGTGAATCTTTCTCCTTATTATTTAAGTTGTGTGCTTGGAGGGGACACATTGATTATATAGGGCTTTGATGGGAATTCTCTAGTGAGAATATATTACTACCCAGTTTGAATAGTGTCCCTTTTATGCTTTAAAATTGCTATAACTCAGGAACCAATGTTCTAGGAGAAATCTTGGTATCCAAAGATAATAATGTCAGGCAAGAAAGACCAGCTTACCTCTATTTTGGGTAAGGAAAGATCGTTAAAGTGTGACTTATGGTGTACTTTTAGAAAGGTGTGAGTTCTTTCATGACAAAACACTTCTCAGCTGCCTGATATGTGAAAATTCACCAGTGAAATGTTTTCCCTTACAATGTTCATTCATTCTTGTATAATTCAAAAATATTTATTCAGTATTTTATAAGTTTCATACATTGCTCTAGGTACTAGGAAAAGGCAGTAGACAAAAAAGAAAAAAAGAAATCTCTGTCCTTAAGAAGTTTATTGTAGCAGTGAAGTGGTGGTAGAACAGACAAAAATATATTAAATATGTAAAATATAAAAAAATTAGATGATGTTAAATCAAATTATGTAGGAAAGGCATGAACAGAGTGTCAGAGAGGTTGCAGTTTTTAAAAGTTGTCAAGAAATGTTTTATTGAGAAGATAACATTTGAATAAAAGCCTGAGTGAGATACGATAGCAAAGCTAAAAGAGGGAAGAGTGTTCTAAACAGAGAGAACAGTCTGTGCAAGGTCCTGAGGAAAAAGCATGCATAACATGTTCAGTGGGGAGATAGGTGTAGCTGGTATGGAGAGATAAAGGAGGGTTGAAGAAATGAAAGTCAGGGTGTTAATGGGGTTGCAGGACATACTGTGCTAGGTTTTCAGGTCATTATGACCACTGGCTTTAGATAGAGATGGAAGGCCTTTGGGGGGTTTGGATAGAGGAATGACATGAATCTACTTTTATTTGAACAATATCACTTGGCTGCTGTGTTAAGAATAGGTAAGAGGGGCTCTAGGGTAGAAGGAGGAGATTAGTTTGTGAGGCTATCGCAGTAATCTAGACGAGAGAAGAAGATGGCTTCCACTAGGGTGGTAGCAATGGAGTGGTAAAGAGTGGTTAATTCTGGATACAATTTGAATATAGAGCCAACAAGATTAGCTGACTAAATGTGGGATATGACAGAAAGAAGAGACCAAGGGTGGCTTTGAGTATTTTAGCCTGTGCAACTGAAAAGATGAAATTGCTAGTAACTTAGTCACGGACATTTGTGAGAGGGACAGGTTTGAAGAAGTTTAGGAACTCAATTTTGGGCATACTAAGTTGAAAATGCTATAGTTTACAAATTGGATATGCAAACCTAGAGTTTATGTGTGAGGTTTGGTTAGTGCTATAAATCTGGAGTTTTCAGCATAGACATGGAATTTAAAGTCATTAAACTAAATGAGATAAAATGAGAGTGAGTATAAATAGGATCAAAAAGGGTGTTGAAAGCTGAGTGCCAGGGCACTGGGTGATGAAGAATAATCAGAAAAAGTGACAGAGAATGAATGGCCAGGAGACAGGAGGAAAATTCAGTGTATGGTTCCTGGCAAGAAAAGAAAGTATTTCAAGGAGGAGGCAGTGATCTGTGTCATATGTTGATGATAGCCCTATAAGGTGAGGAGTAAGAACTGAACTTTAGATGTAATCAACTCATTATGAGTCTAGTGCCCATCAGAACATCTCATGTGTCTTAGAAGGCACGAATTTATAGACTAAGGGTGTCATATTCAGCGCTGCCCTGCATATGTCAACTCCAGCTGGGAGTCTTGTGCCCAATTCTAGACACCAGAGGTTAACAGTGATACAGAGAAATATATTTTAAAGTGATGAGACATATGAGGTGACTCACAATCATGTATTATAATATGAAAATCAGTAGAGAGGTTGAGTTCAGCTAATTTGGAGGAAACTAGGAAGATACAACAGTAATCTTCAAAAAATTCTGCAGTTTTTAATCTTAGAAAATTCTTTCTTATATTCACTTACAATATGTCTCTCTGTTGTTTCTGCCCATTCAATTGATGTATTTAATAAACATTAAGTGCCTGTGATGTGTCACTCTGCTAGCCACTGGAAATGTAGTAGTATGCCAAGAAGACAAGATTCCTGTGTTTGTGGAGTAGATTGGCTGAAAGATTTTTGGATTTTTTATTTTTATTTTCTTTTTTAATTTCAGAATATTATGGGGGTACGACACTTTGGCTATATATATTGCCCATGCACTGCCCGTGTCAGAGCTACAATCGTGGTCATCCCCCAAACTGTGCTCCCCGCATCCATTCAGTGAGAGTTTTCCCATCCCCTCCACCCCCCTCCCGCCTGCCCGCCCCCTGATGAATATTATTGCCATGTGTGATTTAAGTGGTGATCAATTAGTACCAATTTGATGGTGAATACCAGTGGTGCTTGTTTTTCCATTCTTGTGACACTTCACTTCGAAGAATGGGCTCTAGCTCCAACCAGGATAATACCAGATGTGTTAATTCACTGTTGTTTTTTATTGCTGAGTAATACTCCAAGGTATACACATACCAGATTTTATTAATCCACTCGTGTATTGATGGGCACCTGGGTTGTTTCCACATCTTTGCAATTGTGAATTGTGCTGCTATAAACATTTGCAAGCAGATGTCTTTATTATAGAATGTCTTTTTTTCCTTTGGGTAAATACCCAGTAGTGGGATTGCTGGGTCAAATGGTAGTTCTACTTTTAGTTCTTTGAGGTATCTCCATATTACTTTCCATAGAGGTTGTACTAATTTGCAGTCCCACCAGCAGTGTATGAGTGTTCCTATCTGTCCGCATCCCTGCCAACATTTGTTGTTTGGGGATTTTTTGATATGAGCCAATCTCACTGGAGTTAAGTGATATCTCATTGTGGTTTTGATTTGCATTTCCCTGATGATTAGAGAAGTTGAGCAATTTTTTATATGTTTGCTGGCCGTTATTCTGTCTTCTTTTGACAAGTTTCTCTTCATGTCCTTTGCCCATTTTTTAATAGGGTTGTTTGATTTTTTCTTGTTGATTTTCCTAAGTTCTGTATAGATTCTGGTTATCAGCCCTTTATCAGAGGTGTAGCATGCATATATTTTCTCCCATTCTGTAGGTTGTCTGTTCACTCTAGTGATAGTTTCCTTGGCTGTGCAGAAGCTTTTTAATATGATCAGGTCCCATGTATTTATTTTTGTTGCTGCTGTGATTGCTTTGGGGGTCTTCTTCATAAATTCTTTGCCTAGGCCAATGTCCATAAGAGTTTTTCTAACGTTTTCTTCGAGAATTCTTATGGTTTCAGGTCTTAGGTTTAAATCTGTTATCCATTGTGAGTTGATTTTTGTGAGAGGTGAGAGGTGTGGGTCCAGTTTCAGTCTTTTACATATAGGATTGGCTGAAAGATTTTTAGTCCAAAAATGTCATATGCCATGATGAGATCCCAGGGCTTCTGGTATTCCTGCATTAGCAGGAAACTTACTTGCTAAACTTGATGAAGAGGAAAGAGAAAGTATAATTTTGCCTTACGATTCAATGAACAAATAATTTCTTAGTTTTAAAAATTGTTTTCTATATTTGCTTCTACTTATACCTTTCAGTGAATTACTAGAAATCATCACTTATGGATGATTTTAGGTCACCTGGTAGTTAGCCTTCTAAGTAAGTTCTAGTTATGCTATATTAAATATTTAACACTTGTATGAAATTATATCCACATATTTTATATAAATAGAGCATTCATTTAAAATCACTCTTTAACATGTTTAAGATGACACTGAATGTTGTGCAGTGGAATATTGTGAGGTGAGTTGTGCTTTTACTCATTTGTTAAATATTTATTGAGTGCTTACTGTATGCCAAGTAATTTGCTAAGGGGTGGGGCTTCAGTGGTGAAATGGACATAGCCTGTCATGGAACCTAGACCAGAGGTAGAGATAGGTATTAATCTCTTTCCTTTTTACTCCCACTATTACCATGACATTATTCTTGAGTGTTCTTATGAGATTTTCATTACATGAATCTTAAGCTATGAATAGAATTATTTGCTATATAGCTAATGTTTGATGAAGACAGCAGGCAGTTTATAAATCTAGAATTATTATTCTTGAATCTTTGATAGATCTTATTGAAAGCAGAGAGAGGATGTTGTATCATTTTTTTTCAGTAAGCGTAGGCATCAGTACTACATCTATCTTGAGCCAGCAAAGAAAACAGATAATTATTTAATCTCATGTGTTTGATGATAACCGTTTTTCTTGGCAAATGCTTGAATTAAGCAAGTTTTCTCTATTGATATTTCCATGATTCAAAGTCCTTTTTTTCCTTAGACAATTAGATATATTCAGATTCTTCAAAGTGTGTCTGAGTAAATGTAAAATATCAAGTATACTGGTAGATATAAAACAATGTTTTTACTGCAATCAACATTGACTAAATGTACACCTGTTTTCAATATTAAGAAAAGTGGTAGTTCATTTTGTTGGAATTAATTTAAAATTCTCTTCATTTATATTATCTTTTATTTTTACCTGGGTATTTTAGGTAGACAAATTTTGACAAGATCAAGAATAGGTATGGAGGGTGGGAAGGAGTGGAGTATAGGTGGATGATGTATCCTGATTTTTACTATTTTAAACAAAGTTTGCAATTATAAAAAAATTTTAGACAACTGATCCTAGCAGATGTTTAAGTCAGTTGCCCATCACTGCTCTGGCCTATGTTATCATGCAGCTAAATGGGCCTGAATTTTGTTTTAATAAAGTGGCATACTCTCTTTTAAAAAGGATAAGGTAATGAGTTTTTACTTAAAGAGTTTTGTTACAGAAAGAGTAAATGAGATCATGTTGAAGTTTCCATGATATAAAAACCATTTAGCACTAATTCTTTCTAAATTCCACTGGTATTCTGCTTTTGAATTTAGGATTAAAGTTGAGCTATATCTTATTTTATAATAAGTATTTTCCTATGTGCATATATTATTCCTGGCAATTCTAAATTTTTTAAGCTGGTAAAATCTTACATCTCTCTCTCTCTGTCTCTCTTTCTCTGTCTCGGTACTCCTTCCCTCTCTCTCTCCTCACATGCACCTTCATTTTTTATACTACATAACCCCAGTCCTAGAAAAGGTATGTTCACTGGAAAGGAATACTTTCCTTCAGGATTGTTATTAATAACAGAGAATTGAATGATGAGTAGAAAAATCTATAGATACAAGGCTTATAAATACCCCTCGCCCTCCTATAATATGAACCTCTTTTACTTCTACTCTTGCTATGAACACACAGAAACATTTTCCTCTGCTTCCTGACCAAGGTCTTGATTTGTGAGAAATTGTGAAGTTCTAAATGCTTAATGTTTGCTTGCCTAGGTGATAAGAAATGAAGATCTGCGTTTCCCTGTATATATCTTGAAGCCACTATTGATTCCTTTTTTCCTTGTCCATGTTTCTCAAATCTGAGAGAATGGACCACCCCACTTGCCCCAACATACTTGCACACATATTTTTTAAAGTGTGGCCACTGATACTATTTAAGAAGTAGTGTACAGAATTTTGAGAGGGTCATTTCCTTCTTCCAGACTTTCTCTGTTATTCATTTTTGTGTTGTCTGAATTCTGTAATCCCATTTTTGCCTCAGTGGCAATCCTGCTGTATTGCTGTACTTCATGCCTTTCATCTGTTCTTGGGTCTCCCAAAATTTAATAATGGTTTGTAGATGATTCTTCCCCAAGCTAGAAAATCTAATAGCCACTGAGGTTTATGTAATATTCCTTAGCATCATTTTAGATGAATTTGATTTTTGGATAGAAACTTTTAAAAATTACTGGAGACTTTCTCGGCCACTCTGAATAATTGGGGCCTAATTCAAATGATTCTGATAAATATTATAAGCGTTATAATTATATGCATATTTCATATCAGTTAATATGTTCATATGCAGGCAAAGGAAGTTATCCCAGGACAAACTTAATGCAGATTTTATAACATCATTCTATCCATTAACATTAATTTTGCAGTATTTTTCTAAGCAAACACATCAAAAGATAGTAGCAATACTTCTGCCTTAGGCAAAAAAATCTCAAAAATATTTCTTGTGCTCCAAAGAGTCTGTCTGCCCCTTCGTGGATGGTTTAACATAATTTTTGGCAACATAAAGCAGACCACTCATAATACTTGGAGGTAGTTTTGTATTCATGATTAAATACATGTGAAATATGTAAGTGGAAGGACTCCTGGAGTTAAGATTTTAATATTTCAGTTGTAGATAACTCTCTTTGAAAACATAGCTTTTTATACAGATTTGGTGTGAAAATGTTTAGTTGAGCAGATGGAGATCCAGCTGGTAGAATATATGTTTGTCAGGGTATCTGGCATTTAGCTACATCCAAAAATGATATCAAACTGAAAGATGCTAAAGAGCAGTACTGTATGAAAGCCAGTATGATCAGTTAGGGGTAGAGTTCTTTCATTTTTGCTTTCCTAACCTTGTAGGAATACATTTTCATCCAGATGGAATTTTTAATTTTAAAAATACAATCTGAGAAAATGTAAATAAAATTGTCAAACAGCTGCCTTTCCAAAATCTTGATTATAGTAGGCCGGGAAAAACATACTACTTTGTGTGTTGAAATTTAGTACCTAATGAATAGTATATATTTGTAAGTGTACAATAAACATGCACATTTCCCAGAATTCTATATTCTGTATACTTAAAATCATTATTTTGGTTTCTTGAGTTAAACTGTAAGAAGTGGTAGATGATAATGAGAAGAGTATCGAGAGAAAAAAGCAAAGCATTTGGGCAAGAATGACAGGAGCCCTAAATACATTTGAAAACATTTTACTCCATTGGATCCCAGTATTTAAGCCCCTGCTGAGTGGTTGAAAGGCCAGCCTAGTAAGGAATAATAATGTGTTTACTCCTAAATTTTAGAGCATGTGCATTTAGTTGATTTACACAGTCTACTTATTTGTTTCTTTTCTAGAGAGGTGAATATTTAGAAATAAATTATTTTGTTAAAATGCTAATATATATATATTCAAAAAGTTCTATATTGCACATTTGAAACTGTTTGAATTGAGAGCAATTGGGCAAAAGCCTAATTGCACTTAAAGAAAATCTTTCCCATCATGTTTTTTGTTTGGTTTCCTCTTTGGATACCATGTTAGTAAAATCTTAATTCAAACTTTTAAATTAAGTTCATTGAAAATGCCCAATTTGATTAATTTGCTATTTTATATGAGCCTCAAAGAAGGTTAATTAATATATTTATTCATACAACTGGTAACACACACACACTGGGGGACAGAATGCCACCTAAATTCTTAGAACTGCTTACTATAGTGAGTAAAAGTATCTGTAGGTGACTTTTTGAATGCTTGCCTTAGAGATTTATTTGAATTATTGAATCCAAGAGAATTTTTTATCCCAATTTGATCTAATGACCTCATGAAGATGGGTACTAAATTTTAAATATATAATCAAAATAAAACAGTCACCAATATGCCCCTCTGATTCAGCCATCAATATAACCAGAGCTAAGTGCACTGTTTTAAGATATTCCCTTACCAAAAACTTGGACTTGAAAAAGCATGCTCCTTAGTGAGCATGATTCAGTAAGTTCAGGCTTAGAAATTAATTAATGAAGAGTGTGTATCTGCAAAACTCTAGTATATCTATCAGACAAACACCGCTCTATGAAATAATAAATCTTTTGGCCTCCCCAGGGAACTACTTATTTTGTAAAACAAGACAAAAAAATTGCTAGCAATAGACTATTAAAAGTACTTGCTTTTGATTTCCATGTAAATCTTTATTGGAATATTTTTTCTAAATTTTAAAAAGAATACTATTTAATAATATATTATCTCTCATCAAATATTCATCTTAAATTCCACTTATTTTATATCACTTTCCTAGAGAATAAATTATATATAGTATATATTACAGATATAGAATATATAAATTACATACAGTATAAGTTAAATATATCTATATATATGTGTGTATTCATTATTTCGTTGACTCCTCACAATGCCCTATAATGTAAGTAATATTAATTTCCCCATTTTAGAGATGAGGAAATGAAGGTGTAGAGAGTTTGAATAACCCAAGGTTACACAGAGGCAGGAATCAAACCCCAATCACACTCTTAATCACAATGCCTTATGGCCTCTTCTAATTTTCTAGTATTTCTAAAAGCCAAAATTAAACCTTAAAGGGGATAGTTTAGACATGTACCTCAGTAACTGACCAATTAGTTTAACAAATTCCTGTAGAACTGACCAATGAATGTTGAGCCCAATGTGGAGTTATGTGAACCATAGAGACCTAGAAAGGAAATAACTCCTTTATTGGGAGCAGTCACCTCGTAGTTCTTGCTGAAGATGCATACATGCCCAGTGGGGCTAGATATGTCAATCCTAAAAGGCAAGCCAGAAATATAGATTTTTCAGTGAAAATTTCAGGTATTATAATTTTTGTCTAATAGTTAAATTTAAAATGTAAATAGCACCCTCATCATGTCAAACAAAACAAATATATAGGAAGGAAACAAGAAGTGCATTAATTTTTAAGCTCAGCCATAGCCGGGCATTGCAGGTTGAGTTCCAAGCATACATAGACTCTGAGACAGAAATACGTATGCAGGAATTTTACTGGGGGCTGCTCTTGGGATCAACACCTCAACAATTGTGATTGATATATACGTCATCTACCAGTAATGTATTACTTTTGCCCATTATTTGATTCTTTGATTTTTAAAACTTTGTATTCCCCAACTTTTTAAATTATTAATTTTTTCTTTTAGACATGGGGTCTTGCTCTAACGCCCAGGCTGGAGTGCAGTGGCACAATCATAGGTCACCGCAACCTCCAAGTCCTAGGCTCAAGTGATCCTCCTGCCTCACCCTCCCAAGTAGCTGAGACTACAGGTGTGCACCACCACACCCAGCTAATTTTTTAATTTTTTGTAGTGACAAGGTCTTCCTATGTTGTTGTCTAGGCTAGTCTCAAACTCCTGGCCTCAAGCGATCCTCCCACCTTGGTCTCCCAAAGTGCTGGGATTACAGGCGTGAGCCACCACCTCCAGCCCCCCAAACTTGATATTAGGTGGTTGTTATAAATGCAAATACTGGGAACCACATGGGGAAGTTTGATTCTATAGGTAAACTGCGATGGAGACCGTTATGTACATTTTTATATGTATTCAGGTGATTTTAATGATTTTGTTATGTACGCCAGATATTTATACAACAGTTTGAGAAACACTGACCTAAAAGAGATACATAAAAATACAAATTCCTATATCTTCTTCAGGGTATGGGTCATGTATTACAGAGCCTTTTGTAAAGCCCTACTTATAACACTTATGATAAGTAAGTAGAACTTACTGCTATTTAATTTAGCAATTATTATATGAGAACAAAATATACACAAATTATTTTGTAAACCATGGGACATTTTATAAGTGAGATTATATTTTAACTAATCAAAATTATTTTTGAAAACTTCTGACTTGGTAAGCTCCTATAAGCACATATTTCAGCATTTTAATGCTGCCTCAGGACTTGGTTAATTGTGTTGGGCTATCTTGTCTCTAAAGCATTGAATACTGGCAAAGCTGTGTAAGCTTTAAATATAATTTTTCAACCAATGCTTATGAAATTTCATATATTATCAAAAATACAATAAATTCCCTTATTATAAAATACATCTATTTCCCTTAGCTTTAATTGGGCATCTGACCTGTGTCTAATAGCATCTTTTAAAAATCGTAAAAAAGAATAGTAAGCATTATACTTCTATAGAACCTGTTTTTTCTAGCTACATTCTTAAATATATTTACTAAATATGAAAGGGAATTGTTTTTCTCCCAAGTGAAGTAAAATTGCACTACAAATCATTTTGTGCTAATGATTGTATTCTTTTAAAATAGCCAAGCATATTTGCTCTATAATCACTTTGCCTATCATTGTAATATAATGTTAATTTTAAAGAATTCTCTTTTGGAATGAAAGAACTAATATACTGAATCTTTATTCGAATTTTACTTATATATTGAAATGCTTTGCTAAGCTTATTGTTAAATCTGCAGAATATTCCAACATGCTGAAGCTTCTTAGTATTAAAATATTATATTTTATTAAAGCACTTCTGAGTAAAATAAAACCAGGCATGAAAATATAATATCAGATACTAGTTCCACAGATTCACAAGGAGGTAAGCTAATCAATGAAATGGATCAGTGATTTCTGTTCCTTAAATGAGCAACCCATTAATACTAGCACAAAATACATGCTGGAGATTTTACCACCAAGTCACATCTTTAGCACATTGTCTGCCATGTGAGTTGTATTTAATTCAGGCTAGTTTTGAGCCTGGGGCCACGTGAAGCAAAACCCTGCAGTTTGTTCGTGAAAATCTTACTTGTTGATATTCTTATTGCTACAATTAATATTGACAGTTTAATTCTAAAAACGTGGATTGTGTTGCATGTAACTCACACACAGAAAACAATAAAAAATAACAAATTAGAAAGGATCATTTTGTTTTAATAAAACACTGTGGCCCCAGGGAAAATTTTTTTTTCTAGTGTGGCAGTCAATGTGTTAATTATCTATCATACTTCCCTATTGCAACATTTTACCTTACTGAATTTAATACTAAATATCTAGTAAATATGTACTAGTAAGAGGAAGCCTCATCATAGAAAATTTATTTTTCAGCTTATCACATAAATTGAAAAAAATTATAAAATAAACACTTTATTGCTTTATAGGTACTATTTTCCATGTGAATTTATAATTATCAGTTACTGGTTACTAAGTAAAGATTATTATAATATTTGATTGTTAATATGTGAAATCTCTCAGGAAATCCTGTTGAATCTATCCTCAATATATTTATTTTATACATACACACACAAACACACACAGATAGGTATATATACATATATATTATAAAATCTGACCACTTTCTTTACTTTCATGGCTATTTAACCCCCAACATTTATCTTCTGGATTACCACAAAACTTCCTAATGGATCTCTGTTGTTTCACACTTGCCCCTTTACGGTTGGTTTTCAAACACAGCAGCTATGTCCTTTGTAAAGCATAGACCATTCTCCTCTGCTCAGAAAGCTGCTGTGACTCCCCATCTCACTCAGAGAAAGAGTAAAAGTCTGCCAGGCCTTATGTGATCTACTTCCTATCCCCATCCTTGACCTCTCTGTCCCCATCTTGTTGTCCCCTCACTCACGTTTTCCAGCCATGTCAGTGTCTGCTGGTATGTAACACACATGAGAAGTTCTCTTATCTCTTACCTTTGTTTTAGCTATCCTCACTACCTTAGAATTACCTTCACCTGATATCTGTTACCTAACTCATCTCCCTCAAATCGTTGTTCAGACCCTACATTCTCAATGAGATGTCTCCTAACAACTTTACTTAGTATAACAACTTGTAATTTCTTGATGTTCCTGACCCCTTTACCCTATCCTACTGTTTTTTTTTTTTCCCTTTCTAGAGCACTTCTCACCTTCTACACTATCTAGTTTTCTTAGTTGTTAGCTTTATTGTCTGTCTTCCTTTTGGAGAATGTATGCTTCGTTAGGATGGATATCTCCTTGATTTTATTTCCCTAACACTTAACAAGAGTGGTGCGAACATATGAAGCCCTTGATAAAAATTTGTTTAATTGCATTGAATTGAATTCTAGCTTGTAACATAGTAGGAAGAGAAATTATTAAATGTATATTATTTATGCTTAAAAATTTTAAAGTGACAACAAATGTTCAGAGATTGTAAACAGCAGAAAAATTATTAATAGTTATATTTATCAGAAAACACCACCATTTTTTCCCTGTGAGCCACAGCAATAGTTTTCTGATTCTAGGATTTTAGATAACTTTAAAATTAAGAAAATAGTTTTTAAAAAGGAAGAGCTGACAAGTGATTGCTACTTCCTTTTAAAGCGTTTGTTTGTTTAATGAAACTACATGAAGCTTCAATAACCAATCTCATTATGGCATCATTGCCATAAGAGTAATGACATAGACAAAAAAAGCTAAAACAAAAAAATACAGTGTACTTTTATCTCCACTATTTCTTACAAGCAGTTATGTTTAAAAACTGTATAAGCATAAAATATAATTGGAAGATTAATGGTATCTTCCAAATTAAATACATTTACTTTTGTTAAAAATGCACTAATTTATATTACTATCTGTTTCTTTCTCATATCTGGGGAAAACTACATCAAGAAATTGTACTTGTCTGCAAACCTGCACTTAGATACCATGAATTAGTGAACTCACTGGCTTCAAAATGCCTGGTTCCAAGTAACGTCTTTCTCTGCGTCTCTTTCACTTTCTCACCAAGCAGATGGCAGCATAGTGGCAAGCTATGGAGACATACAGGCCAAGTTATTCTGCCATGCACTGAAAACTGTGCTAGAATTTGTGGGCAAAATAGAAGCAAGAGAAGGAAACTAACACTTTTTGAGAGCCATATCATATACCAACCACTGTGTTAGTGTTTTCATATACATTATTTCATTCACGAAATCTTTGAATTAGCAAGAGAGATATGTTAACACATAGGAGTACAGTATGTCTCGTAAGTACATTTTTCTTATGAGAAGGGTAATGCCATAATTGGATTAGTTCGAGCTTCATGCAATGTAATATTTTGATAAAAAAAAATGGTAGAGATACAGACATTTATTATGAAGGCTGTGTATGGAGGTAAGAATAAGAGCTATGATTATTGGATGGCTGACCTGAAGGAGGATGAAGAGTTCCAGCTCATATGTAACCTCATTAAATAAGCTACTTCATCTCTTTGTGTAACTAATGACTCTCCAAGGGATTCCTAAGCCAGCTGTGATGGCAGCAGGAGCCAGTTTCACATATTGTAGGTGCTAGACATGGCCAAGGATTTCTGCCTTAATAACAGCTGAAGGGGTTGGGGGTGGGTTTGGTTGATGTGGAGGGAGAATACAACTTAGCTATGTTTTAATTCTGGTAAAATGGGTTCTTTCCAAGCAGTTAATATTTAAACTTGTGATTATGTATAATTCTGTGACCAAGTTTAAATGCAGCTTAAGTCTAAATCTTTATATGGCAAGGCCTTATTAAAAGAAAATTCATAGTTGAATTAATTACTTTGCTAATGTTAACATGGAATTACCTGAAAAAATGTTTCTGAGAATCAACCATGGCTTATAATTCATACATAAAAAGTATCCAAAGCCATCACAAAAGTGGGACATACATAAATGTGTTCCCCAAATTAGTACATTTACTTTTTGAAGAACTCTTTTTTTGTTGGGCAGCTTCTGTTCCCGTTTATACTATGCATTCCTAGGATATGCTTCCACCTATCATGTATAAGGAAATGAGAATTATTTTTCACATTAGCTTATTTAAGACATAATTAAAATAGTAAATCTTCTTTAAAATCCCTATAGTAAATTACAAAGCCTGAAAGTTGTGGGGTTTCTGCAAGATTATTTTATATCTACCCAGGCAAACATACAGCCTACACACTAGAGAATAAAGCTCTTAAGAGCATCTGCCCATCAGCTTGCTTGCATCCTAGCAGAAAGAAAGAGGAGAAAAGAGAGGAAATCTAAAATGTCCAGCATATTATTATACGTTTGGCGAAGAGCAACCAGGGAGAAATGACCCTAGTAAACACAGCAGGTAGTTTTACTAAACGTACAATGCGAAATTACTATATTCCATCTTAGGACTGTGGTTTAGTTTTCCACTTGTCAAAGCTAATTGTTATTTTCCATCTGGTTTCTAAATGTTTTCAATATTTGTTTGTATTGCTGTATCACTTCTACATTTAGAAGCCATGCACATAGGAAATGTGTTCAGAGAATCTTGAAATGAATACCATTAATTTATATAATGTAGAGACTCAATATCAGCAGGACATTCTTGAAAATATATGATCCTTCTGAAATATAATCAGACATAGTAAAAATTTATGCCTTAGGTTTACTTAGTCATTTTTACAAATTAGTGTAGATAGTAATTACTTTGCACAATTGATATTTTACACATAAATGATTAATTGCATATCAAATAAGCAGTTTGTACCTGATAGGTAGACATTTAAAAGAGTAGATAATGCTTAGTAAGTATAGATGTTTGCACTATACTTACACAAGTATAGTGTTGGGGTTAGGGTTAACCCTACTACACAATACTTACACAAGTATTGTGTTACACACAATCTAGAAATTCTATAATTGCGGTGTGTAATGTAACGCAAGCAATATTAGAACAATAGCTTTCAAGGCCTCTGAAAATGTCTGTAGCTCCACAGGGAAAAATCCTAAATATTTTCAGGTTGATTCTATAAGAGTAAATTCTAATGTTATAAGCTAATTGACATATTCAGTTCAGCAAAATGAAAAACTTACAAGGATTTAATTTTAAACATTAAGTTATTAGGAAGTTGGAAAATGGGTGTTATGCAATTATTCTTAAACACAGATAATCTCCTATGCATTATTAAATACAATTTTAGAAATCAGCTCCTGCCTGCCTTACCAGTGGTGGTTTGAGAGACTAAAGTAGGCTCATTCTAATGATCTGTTGGCTTCCCTCTGTTGTTATAACTATGGCAGTACAGGACTTTCATATATTAACATAACTAAATCATTTGCTTTCTTTTAAATTGTGTTCTCATTGTACCCTCTTATCACTTTCAAAAAAGATAAGAGCTTAGGTTAGTCATTTTATTTCACTTAGAAAAATTTTAATTTCTGCAGCAGGACCAACAAAATTGACTTTTCATAAACCATTAGAGGTGTATTTTAGGGTGCACACTCCAGAGGGTCTAGTCCTACCGCAAGGTTCATATGATAAAATACAAACTGTGGTTCTGTAAAGAGAGAATCAAAAACTGAGACTGAATTATTAGCGCGTTTATTATAAGTAAAAGAACACATTGTGAGAAGCTTAAATAGCTTCAGAGGCCATGAAATTGTTAAGACAAAACATGGTAAATGTTGAACAAGGAAAGGTCAGCAGAAAGTCAAGGTGTGGATGTTAGAGTTCAAAGATGGACTTCTGCCGAAAAATATACAGCAGAAGTCAAATAACTTACTTATCCACAAAAGTAAAAACTAAAGTTATATAAATTTTTCAAATACAAAAAAATTTGACCATTAGTTTTCACAACCAGAGAAATTAGCTGAAATTAGAGTAAGCCTTTATTTAAAGAGGGTTGGGGAATTAATTTATTTATTTTTGGTCATTTTGGTTTGTTAAACATTAAATATTTTCTCTTAAAATTTGCCTTAGATTTTCATGATTTAGGCCCTTGGAAGACAGAGATAGGCCACACAACTGCTGAATATTTCTGTTATTATGTTCTTTATTTTATAGTTTGGTGCGCATCTTTGAGATATTTGATACGCAGCTTAAATGACACATAGTTTAGAGTAAATTATCCTAGTTTTTGTTAGGAGCTAATGCTTGAGTGATGTGTATTTTATTTAGAGATTTAAACCCAATGAAAGAATTTAATATTCTGGTTTATTGGATTGTGAAAACATGTACATTCACTTACTAATCACTTAATGCTTTTTATTAAAGAAAATGCTTTGTCAGTCTTAGTGTCAATTTTCAAGTTTTTAATATATAAATATCATAGTGACTTTTAACATTTTAAAGACAATATTGTAAAACCATTAAAATATTTATTAAATAACTATAATATTTAATACAATTCATACTTTAATTTTAGATATTATCAGTTAAAGTGTCTAAATATAAATTCAGTTTTCTTGAGTGAACATTTTATCCTTTAACTCCACAAAATTATCTGTATTCTTCAGAATAATGCCTATTAATGGTTGTTAATATGGTCTTCAAGTTGTGGCTCTAAAGTTTGGTCATGGTACATAAGGTGGACCTGTAACTCTGTTTGTTGAACTAAGAGCTCTGTAAATGCTCAGCGAATGGATGCTTTAATTAAGGTTGTGAGGCAAGATATGAGACATGTGAGGGTTGGGCAAGTCAGGGAAAGTGCTGGCCCCTTTGAAGTCTGGTATTCTTATACTACTTTGTTAAATAATCATCCAAGCCTGAAATTCTTCATCTCCAAAGTTGCAAGCACAATAGTAATTAGGATGATTACTGTGTGAGTTAAATAGTAAATAAATAATTAATGGTGAATAACATAGTAGTAGTGATAATGGGTGTATTGTGTAGGATTTTTGCCATATAATGCTTCAAAGAAAAAAAAAAAAACAATTTAACCAAACTGAAACTTCTCAATATTTATTTTCTGATGTAATTTATTTTGGTGTAGCATATAAAACACCCAAATTATTTTATATATTTTTCTAAATCAAAAGGACTATTTCCTCTGGGATATGCTGTTTAACCTCAGGAAACAAAATGTGAACACAATATGATTGTTTATTTCAATATGAGTATTTTTCAAAACATTCTCAGTAGCCTGCATTGTGAGGGCTGAGACAGCTATAGTTACAATAAATGGAACTAACACTTTATAGAAACAAGACAATGGAAATAAATGGAGTGAAGAGAGGGATAAGGAGATAATTAAACAGAAAAACAATGGAGAAAAGAGTATAGACTACAGGACATAGCAGCAGAATTGAAAAGAGAGAAGAGAGATGAAAAGAATGAAATTATAAAATATAGAGTACAGGAATGGAAAAAATAAAAGAAGACAAAGAAGACAAAGGTTACCCTAAACTTTTCATTATCTCTGATGAATTTACCACCATCATATGTCTGGCTGCCAGTTAGTGCTAGTACTATTGACCCAAATTTCCCTCCTTTCTAAACCAAGATAACCTTCATTAGTCTGGTCCTCTTTGTTCACCTCCATACAGGATAAAGAACCCTCTGCTTGAGTCTTGATATTGTTTGTGCCATCTCTTTATGAAATAGTTAACCTTGATGATCAATAACTAGTTTTTCTTAATTTTGTTTCTTTCAAATCAGAAACCAAAAAAAAAAAAAAAAAAACAAACCATAATAAAATAAATAAATAAAAAATAAAATCAGGAACCATATGAAAAATATCTTGTATCTAAATTAGCAGTTTTAATTATTTGATAATTGTTTTAAAAAATGAATGTATTTTACTCTGCTTAGTTATCCATATTAAATTTTGTTTGTATCTCTGATTATACCAAGTAAGAATATTTTACTATATGAGATTCTCTTCTAAAATTTATTGTTTCTGGCTGTATAAGCAATGTGTGTTTGTTATAGAAAATAGGAAATCCTGATATGTACAATGTAAAAACGAGAAAGAAAATAATCACTAGCAGTTGAGATTTCCCAAATTTTCATCAATAGTGTATATTTCATCCTGTATAACATCCTGTATAACACTTTTTTTCCTCAGTACCACATAGTGTCATTTTCTCATGAAATGAAATACTTTTTGAAAACATTACCATCAGTGTTTTTATAATATTAATATATATAAGGTATTTAAGTTGTTTTAAACTCTACTCCACTACAGGCATACCTGGTTTAATCCACTTTGCAGATACTGCTTTTATTTACAAACTGAAGGCTGTGGCAACCCTGCATCAAGCAAGTCTTTCAGTGCTGTTTTTCCAATGACATGTGCTTACTTTGTGTCTCTGTGTGACATTTCTATAATTTTCACATTATTTCACTTTTTCATTATTATTATATATTTTATGATGATCTGTGATCAATAATCTTTAATGTAATTATTGCAATTCTTTTGGGGTGCCACAAACCCTGGCTGTATAAACGGCAAATTTAATTGATAAATATTGTGTGTGTTCTGACTGCTCCACAGACCAGCTGTTTCCCCATCTCTTTCCCTCTCCATCAGGCCTCCCTATTCCTGAGACACAACAATATTAAAATTAGGCCAAGTAATAATCATACAACGGCCTCTAAGTGTTCAAGTAAAAGAAGGAGTAGCATGTCTCTTATTTTAAATCAAAGCTAGAAATGATTAAGCTTAGGGAGGAAGGCATTTGGAAAGCCCACATAAGCCAAAAGCTAGGCAACTTGCACCAAACAGCCAAGTTGTGAATGCAGAGGAAAACATTCTTGAAGGAAATTGAAAGTCCTACTCCAGTGAACACATGAATAAGAAAGTGAAATAGCCTCATTGCTGATATGAAGAATAAAGTTTTAGTGGTCTGGATAGATCAAACCAGCCACAACATTCCCTTAAGCCAAAGCATAAACCAGAGCAAAGAGCAAAGCCCTGACTGTCTTCAAATATGAAGTCTGAGAGAGATGAGGAAGCTGCAGAAGAAAAGTCTGAGGCTACCAGAGGTTGGTTCCTGAGGTTTAAGGAAAGAAGACATCTCCATAACAAAAAAGTGCAAGGTGAAGCAGGGAGTGCTGATGTAGTAGCTGCAGCAAGTTATCCAGAAGATCTAGCTAAAATAACTGATGCAGGTGGCTACACTAAACAACAGATTTTCAACATATATGAAACAGCCTTCCATTGGAAGAAGATGCCATCTAGCACTTTCATAGCTGGAGAACAGAAGTCAATGCCTGGCTTCAGAGCTCCAAAGGACAGGCTGACTGTCTTGTTAGGGGATAATGCAAGTAGTGACTTTAAGTTGAACCCAGTGCTTATTTATCATACCAAAAATCCTAGGGCCATTAAGAATTATGTTAAACCTACTCTGCCTATGCTCTATAAATTAACCAACAAAGGCTAGATGACAGCACATCTGTTTACAGCCTGTTTTACTGAATATTTTAAGCCCACTTTTGAGACCTACTGCTCATTGGCAATACACCTGGTCAACCAAAAGCTCTGATGGAGATGTGCAAGGAGATTAATTCTGTTTTCAGGCCTGCCCAAACAATATCCATTCTGCATCTCATGGAATTGGGAATAGTTTCAATTTTCAATCATATTATTTAAGAAATACATTTTGTAAGGCTATAGCTTCCATAGATGGTGATTCCCCTGATGGATCTGGGCAAAATAAGCTGAAATTTTTCTGGCATTAAAAACATTTGATTCATAGGAGGTCAAAATATCAACATTAAGTGGAGTTTGGAATAAGTTGATTCTAACCCTCATGGATGACATTGAAGGGTTTAAGACTTCAGTGGAGGAAATAACTGCAGATATGATGGAAATAGCAAGAGAGCTAGAATTAGAAGTAGAGCCTGAATATGTGACTGAATTACTGTAATCTCATGATAAAACTTTAATGGGTAAGGAGTTGCTTCTTACTGATAAGCAAAGGATGGTTTCTTAAGAGGAAACATACTCCTGGTGAAGATGCTGTGAACATTGCAGAAATGACAACAAAGGATTTAGAATATTACTTGTATAAAATTAGTTGGTAAAGCAAAGGCAAGGAGGGTTTGAGAAGATTGACTCCAGTTTTGCAAGAAGTTCTAGTATGAGTAAAATGCTATCAAACAGCATCACATGATACAGAGAAATCTTTCATGAAATGAAGAGTCAGTTGATGCAGCCAATTTCCTTGTTGTGTTATTTTAAGAAATTGCCACAGCCGCCCCAACCTTCAGTAACCACCACGTTGATCAGTCAGCAGCCATCCACACTGAAGCAAGACCTGCCACCAGCCAAAATATTATGACTCACTGAAGGCTCAAATGACCCTCAGAATTTTTGTTTTTTTAGCAATAAAGCATTTTAAATTAAGGTATGTACATCGTTTTACTAGACATAATGCTATTACAAACTTAATACACTGTAGTGTAAACCTAACTTTTATATGCATTGGGGAACCAAAAAATTCATGTGACTCAGTTTATTGTGATATTCATTTATTGCAGTGGTCTCTAACCAAGCCTGCTGTATCTCTGAGGTATGCCTGTTTTGATAATCACTTTTTCTCTCTTCTTTCCTTCCTTCTTTCCCATCTTTTTCCTTTTCCTTTTCCTCTCTCTCTCTGTCTCTCTCTCTCTCTCTCTCTCTCTTTCTTTTTTTTTTTTTTAAGACACAGGGGCCTTACTGTATTGCCAGGCCGGAGTGCAGTAGCTGTCCACAGGCACGATCATCATAGTGTACCATAGCCTCAAACTTCTGGGCTCAAGAGATCCTCCCACCTCAGCCTCCTGAGTAGCTGGGACCACAGACATGTCCCGCCGTTCCTGGCCCTATTTCTTAAAGATCTATTTTTTACGACGTTGACATCTATTTAGGACACATTTACAGAAGTTGAATTACCCATTCAGAGACTTGGTGCTTATCTTTTAATAGCTTTACAAAGCTGTTATTTCACTGAACATTATATCTAACAATGTAATAGAGGAAAGAACCTTCTTTAAGTTTTTTTCTTAAACTTTTATGTGACTATAAAGTGAAACACTGTGCAAAAAAATTGATGTCACCTATTTGGGGGATTTTCCCATTGGTTATTTTCATCTAATTTTTAATGCTTTTCACAGTGAAACTGAAAAATTAACTTTGGGGTGGTGGTGGTAGTACAACTTTCTCCATTGAGGTCATAACCAAAATTTATATGAACTTGACTCATGTCATAGGCCAAATAATTTATTCCAAAACCTTTTAGCACCATGAAAATTAAGTTAATTTAAATAATTCATCTTTATTGAAGACTGTTCAAAAACATACCTCCTTTTAGTCTTAATCTTTTAAAATGTACTTGCTAGATGCCTGATAAAGCAATTAAACTGTCAAAGAACTAAGGACTGTGAACCAAATATAAAATGACTAAAGTGATTCAAATCCATCTCTTAAAAATTAATTCTCTATGCCCCTGCTCTTACTTTCTTTGTTTGCCTTTTTAAAAAGTAAAAACTGAAAAATGTTATTTTTGGATGTGAGAAAGTTAACAGAGCAGTTATCACCATTGTTCATTTAATTGTGCAACTACTCGTGGCCTTTAATATCAGAAGTTATGTTAATGCTTTTAATTGCTAGTCTCTCCATGAACATTTGTTCTTCATTTACATTGATCTCAAGAATAAAATGTCTTATGATAAAATATTTTATAATGTCATTATAATATTTGAATACTTATGTATTAATTTTTCCTTTAATTATGTTTAATTATGCAAATTATATAGGACCATAGTTTATGAAATTTGGAAAATAGATTTCTTTTGAATGGCATATATAATAAAGATATTTTGATTAGCCTTATTGGGTACCAGGTATATTTTGCAATGTTTAAATAAAAGTGATATAATTTCTTTATAAGTCATTATTTTATATCAAGATTAGCTTTTCATTTAAATTATCATTTTAATGAATGCTGGAAAAGAATTTCAGAACTTAGATGACTATAATAATTTCTTAATATTAGCATTTCATATGGTAAAGTATATATAGAGAACATTTCTAAAGTAGTCTTCCTATCATGAAGGATTTCAGAAATTATCTTATGTCACCTTTCAAGGCAAAGAGATCTCTGAAATTTATTTATTTAAAAATATTTGAATTATTTATAAATAATTGTAAAACTAATTGGGTCTTTTAAAATCTACAACAGGTATTTAACTAGCTATGATCTCTTAATTATCAGAATTAATACTACATTGATTGTAATTGTAGCAGCAAAAATAATAAAGTACGTTTTCCTTTCGTATGTTGAAATTTGTTCCACAGAAGCCAGAGCAGGTGTTGAAGGGCCTGTGTGCCCTGATCATCAAGTCACAGAGGAAAGGTTTTAGTATCCTAAGCAAGAGGGAAAGGTGATGGTTACAGCCTGAGACAAAGTTTCAATTATCATGTAGCATATCATTCAGTAGTGATTAAACCTCAAAAGATTAAAAATGGTCAACATTTCATATGATACAAAGAATATACTTTCTATTTGAACAGTTTCAGGTTTCTGTGACTCTGATACTGTTGCTCAGGTACATTAGATGATTCTTTTCACCCAGATCTCTCCCACTGTACACCCTTCAGCAAGAACACTACAAATGAGAGAATTCAGGATCATATTCTCTCTTTATTCTGATAGTGATGATATCTGAACAAAAATACACAAATCCACATTCATTGGAAAGAAGTACTGATATTTGAGAGTTAAGTAGAAATTTACTACCTTCACTATTTTTGAATAACCATAGAAGGTACTTTCATCATTAGTAAATTTTCCTGCTTTCATCCAGACTATTCAAAGCATGGATGAGTAATGCCATCCCTAAAATAAAGAGGAGAGGACATGTCCACCCAGTCATCAGGGGTTTAGGAACACAGTCATAATTATTTGTCTATATCAATACATAGCATAAATGCATATATATATGATCATAATTATTTTTTCCACAGTATATTATTTTATATACTTCTTTTATAAAATAGTATTCCATTAAAATTAAATGTAGGTATGAGCGATTATAAATGTGTCTATCCACTGTGATTTTTTTGTTAAAATAAATCATAATTGCTACTAAAGGAATTAATTTATTTGGTCTATCTTCATAGAAAGATGTTTTTCTCCTTCAAGAGGGAATTGACTTCTTTCACCTGATGAACGAAAACCTAGCATTCCCACAGTAGGTCATAGAATTCAGTTCAAATTTTAGCCTGGTGTCAAGGAAACTGAGGGCTGATGTTCTCATGCTTTTGAAAATTTAGCTATATTATTCACACAGGATTTATATACTACTTACATATCCCATGATAAATAGATTTCAACTACACATGGAATTGAGCATAGAAATCAGGAAAAGAAAAAAACATGTTATTTACATTGAGATTTTTATTAAACATCAGAATTAGTTTCACACAAAAATATATTCAGTTCATTATAACATAGGTTACATGAAATACCACCTAGCTTTAGGTCTTTGTTTTACTCTAAGTCCTCTGGTTTTGTAACTCTTAAGTCCATTGTACTATGCCATCCACACATTTGGCTATTTCAACAGAAATTATTTATCTTAATTAAATCAATTTGGATATTTGAGAAATATGTGCCTAAAACTTTTTAGTACTTTGTACAAACCTGATATTTTTGCCAAACCTCCCTAAGGGCATTTTTTATATTTTCACTCCCACAGAAGCTAATATTATAGTTTTCTTATCCTATTAAATTAGATAAAACATAAACTTCTTAATATAATCTTGCCATATCAGTAAAATAAGGAGTCATTCAACTGGGATTACTGGGAGAATTTATAGAGTGCAAAAAAATTGTAGGCTGCTTACAAAATTCCATAGTCAAATTGTATTTTTAAAAATTTTCTTTAGAGTTAGAGACATTTTGGACTAATTCAGTTCAAATAGGTATGATTCTCTTATAAACAGTGTTTTCCGCCCTAGTTTTTCTTTCATTTAAAAATATTAACTACTATTTCTACTTTACAGGCCAAAATAGATTATAGTCTGATATTTTATTTTGATAACTCATTATACAGGTTGATTTATTTTAAAGCAAGAAGTTTCTGGGTAATAACTGGATATCTGTTCATGAGAATGAAAGTGACTTGTTAAATACTGTTATATCTGTGAACATTCAGGATATATGAGAGCAAAAATTTTTTAAATCTTTTTATTTCTGCTGAAACATTAAGTTTACAAAGATGGCACTAATGGAGATATTGACAACAGCAACCAAAAAAAATCTATTCCCATGGGTAAGAGAATAAATTAATTAGTTATTGTTTTCATTTGCCTTGGTAGTTTAGCATATATTATTTTTCACAGTAGCTTAAACATACCTAGTAAGTCTAAATTAGCATTAAAATTTATTAAAGAATGACACGGAAAGCTACTTTCAGAATCACTAGTTATTGGTCACTTAATTGTATGTACTGTGCTTTTTTAGTTACAAGGATGCAGTTCTTTCTTACATGGGAACTTCAGGTTGTAATTGCCTATGTGACTTTTAATGTTTATAGAGGAATTATAGGATGAATGATTTCTTTTTTTTTTAAAAAAAAGCCATATTTAATTATATCAAGAGATATCATTCAACATTCAGACAGATGACCTTTCCCCAGATTTTGTTTTTGTTTTTGTTTTTTTTGGAGGGAGCACCCAGATATAAACTGGCAATATTTTTAAATTTTTATTTCAGAATATTACGGGGGCACAAACATTTTGGTTGCATAAATTTCTTTTGTACCATTTGAGTCAAAGTTATAAGTGTGCCCATCACCGAGATAGTGTGCATTGTACCCAATAGGTGTGAATTTACCCATCCCTTCTCCCCGAACATGCTTGATTTCCGATGAATGTTATTTCCATATGTGCACTTAGTGTTGATGGATTAGTTCCAATTTAATGGTGAGTACATGTGGTGTTTGTTTTCCCATTCTTGTGATACTTCACTTAAAAGGATAGTCTCCAGTTCCATTCAGGTTAATACAAGAGCTCACCATTTTTTTAATAGCTGAATAGTACTTCATGGTATACATATACCACATTTTATTAATCCACTCATGTATTGATGGGCACTTGGGTTGTTTCCACATCTTTGCAATTGTGAATTGTGCTGCTATAAACATTTGAGTGTAGGTGTCTTTTTTACAGAATGTGATTTTTTTTTTTCCTTTGGGTAAATCCCAGTAGTGGGATTGCTGGATCAAATGGTAGTTCTACTTTTAGTTCTTTGAGGTATCTCCATACTACTTTGCATAGAGGTTGAACTAGTTTGCAGTCCCACCAGCAGTGTTTAAGTGTTCGTATCTCTCCGCATCCACACCAGCATTTGTTGTTTTAGGACTTTTTGATAAAAGCTGTTCTCACTGGAGTTACGTGATATCTCATTATGGTTTTGATTTGCATTTCCCTGATGATTAGAGATGTTAAACATTTTTTCATAGGTTTTTTGGCCATTAGTCTATCTTCTTTTGAAAAGTTTCTGTTCTTGTTTTTTGCCCACTTTTTAATGGGATTGTTTGATTTTTTTCTTTCAAATTTACTTGAGTTCTTTACAGATTCAAGTTATCATCCCTTTATTGGATGTATAGCATTCAAATATTTTCTCCCATTCTGTAGGTTGTCTATTTGCTCTAATGATTGTTTCCTTGGCTGTGCAGAAGTTTTTTAATTTGATCAGGTCCCATGTATTTATTTTTGTTGTTGCTGTGATTGCTTTTGGGGTCTTCTTCATAAATTCTTTGCCTAGGCCAATGTGTATATGTGTTTTTCCAACATTTTATTCTAGAATTCTTATAGTTTCATACCTTAGGTTTAAGTCTTTTATCATGAGTTGATTTTTGTGAGTGGTGAGAGGTGCAGATCTTGTTTCAGTCTTCTGCATGTGGCTATCCAATTTTCCCAGTACCATTTATTAAATAAGGATTCTTTTCCCCAGTGTATATTTTTTTTCTGCTTTGTCAAAGATCAAATGGCAATGTGAGGATGGTTTAATATCTAGGTTCTCTGCTCTGATCCATTGGTCTATGTCTCTGTTCTTGTGCCAGTACCATGCTGTTTTTGTTACTATAGCCTTATAGTATAGTTTGAAGTCTGATAGAGTGACGCCTCCCAGTTTGTTATTTTTGCTTAGGGTTACTTTGGCTATACGGGTTCTTCTCTGGTTCCATGCGAAGCATAGAATTATTTTTTCCCGATCTGCAAAAAATAATGTTGATATTTTAATAGGGATCGCATTGAACCTGTAGATCACTTTGGGTGGTATAGACATTTTAACAATGTTGATTATGCTGATCCATGAGCATGATATGTTTTTCCATCTGTTTACGTCCTCTGCTATTTCCTTCCTCGGTGTTTTGTAGTTCTCCCTCTAGGTCTTTCACCTTCTTAGTTAAATATATTGGTAGGTATTTTATTTTCTTTGTTGCTATTGTGAAAGATAAAAAAGTTATTTGTAACCAGCATCTTGGTGTTATTAGGAAATTTTAATCCACTAAATTCTGTGTAGCAGAATTGCATCAGCCTCTCATATTATTACTTGGACTTTTACTTACATAATTTCTTTTTTCACTACCACCATCTTTTACTTTTTCTTTTTATTTTTTGTCTTTTACTGTTCACCCTGCTTAATCAAATCTTTTCCTATCCTATAAGGTCCAGTTCATGCTTTTCTTCCATGAGCACTTTCAGTTGTACATTTGTTCTACACATATGTATTGTGTGTCAGGAATTAAATGCGGAAGCTATAGAAATAGTTGTACGAAAAAAAAAACCAGACAAAAACTTCAGCCCTTATGAAGCTTACCTTCTAGTAAGATGGGGGAGACAACAAACAAAATAAATTAATAAACATATTATGTTGTGTTTTGGAAGGTGATAAACAGAAATGGAAGTAGGAATGATGTGTGGTGAGGCAAGGGTTGATTGACAATTTTAAGTAACAGTAAGAGGGTGACATTTAATAACAGAGGAGGAAAGTGAGCAAACTGTGTGCATATCTAAAGGAAGAATGTTCTAAACTAACAGAACAGCATATATGAAGCCATGAGGCTGGAGCCTGCCTGGGAAGTTCTGGTAACAGTGCAGAAACCATTGCTGGAAAAGCAAGGAATAGAGTAGTAGGCAGTGAAGTCAGGCTTTTTTACTGAGGTAGGTGGTAAGCCATTGGAGAGTTTCAGCAGAGGAGTGACATAATCCAACTTTGGGTTGAAAGGATCCTCTTCCTCTAAAACCGTGGCCTTCACTAAGGCAAGCATTTTTATCTTATTTTCTGTGCTTCTTACTTTCCTAACCTGATTATATGCTCCTTTTAGTCAAGGATGTGACATATAATCACTCCTTTTACATCCCCTGGAGTATCTAGAATAAAGTATGGTACAGTGGCTTTCAGTAAAGAATTATTGATTTACTTTGGGAGACTGGAGCAGAACAGATAAAATAAATATTGCTGTCAGCATTGGCAGTTCCAGAAATCTTTTCTGCACAGATCTGTTAGTTTACCTTGTAAATATGGAGTCCAATAGAAACTGACTTTCTGTCTTCAATCTAGAACCAAGAATAAATCACAAACCCCTTAGGTGCATCTGTATTGTCTTTTAAAGTGTATAATTTGAGCAAGTATCCAAAATTTAGGACTTAAGCATAAGAGTCCCTCTATCCTAGAATGCCTCCTTGTCCTTTACACTTTGCTTTAGTGGATCCTGTGATTTAATCAGAAAAATTTCCGTTGTCTTCCTCCTTTGTGTGCAGTGAAGGCTGTCTTTATCAACAGATGCAAAGCCATCTCTCTCCTATTCATTTCTCAGACATTATGTCTTGCAGCATGTGAGAAGCATATTAAGTGGTAGTCAGGTAATAGAAGAAAGGTTTCCACAGATAATGCTTGACAATTCAATCAAAGAGAAATCAGGGGGGAGCAATTCGTGGAAAAAAGGTGGCTTATAGAAGATAGGTGAAGTTCCTGTGGCCATTCATAGAATAAAAAGTGTTCCCTTGCCTTGCTTTTTTATGCTTTTAAAATATAACTTCACCTCTCATTTTTCCACAATAATAAATCATCTATCTACTAATGAAATTACAACATTAAAAACCTCCAGTAAAAGCTTATTTAATTTAATTTAAAAATGCAGAGTAGATACGATGCTGATCCATAGGATCATGTGTATGACTTTGTCTCCATTTATTTCCATTTTGTTTCTTAAAAAGGAAATCTATGGTAAGGTTTTACTACTTAAGGCGATCTGTATGCTAGATCTAAAATTGCAGCCATTACTAAACATTTCCCATCTGTACCCAGAGCTTTTTTTTTCTCTTTAGTACTTACTGCTATTAACATGGTATATATTTAGTTATCTGATTTCTTACCTACCTCTTCCCACCCCTATTAGGATGTAAGCTCCTTGGACTCTGCTGGGAAGAGATTGAAGTGGGCAATGGTGGAAGCATGGAGACAGGTCAGCAAACTGGGAGAGGGTGAGGTGCTGTCCATTAAAGTAGTGAGAAGTGGTTGATACTGGCTGTATTTTGATTATAGAGCCAGCAGGATTAGGTGTAACAAACAGAGAGGTGTTCAGTATAACTCCACGTTTTCTATCTGAGCAACTGAAAAGATGAAGTTTCCATTGAGACGGTACTAACTGTGAGCAAAGCAAGTTTGTGGGTAGGCATCAGCAGTAAGGTTTTGCATGTGTTCAGTGTGAAACAATTATTCTGTACCTATGCAGTCCTCAGCCTTGTGCTCCCTGATCCATCCCTCACTGTTCCCTTGCTCTGTGTGCACCCTGGGCTTCACGCCTGCAGATAGTGAGTACCGGCCTACATTGTCAGACTTCTGGTTGCATGTGGCTCATGATAAGAACTAGCTGGAGCTTGGAAGGCAGAAGGAATAAAGGCAGGGCACTTCTTTCCCTCTCTTTCTCTGTTTTAGGTTTGGTCTCCATCAATAGCTACATCTCTTCTGTGAATCCGGGTCCCTCTGTACAGTTCCAATTTCTCCTCATTAATCCCTGCACAGTAAGTCTGCCCTCTCCTTTTCCCTCTCCAGTGTAAAGATGGCAAAAGCATCTGCTATTGCCTGAGACTTGTAAATCTTCTAACATCTGTATAAACAATTTCATAAGTTAAATTCCCTCTATTTCAAATATGTGTTTTTGATCTTAGATTCAGATTTATATGGTTTACAAGTAGAAACAGCAGGTAGATCAGTCTGTATCTCAGAGAATTATATGTGCCAATGCAGTTAGAGAATCATGACAATCAAGGTACTAAAGGGATTGAGGTTGGGATGATAGGGAGTTACAGAGAGTGGGACCCTGGGCATTGTAATTATGGAAAGAGTAATGATGAGGTCTAGGCTATGCTATGGGAGGGAATGGTTGAGATATTTGGAGATGTGAACACTGGTGAACAGTAGGTTAAGGGACCCAGGAGTCATAGTTTAGTAAGAATTATCTACCTGAACTTTGACATTCATAAATATTATGACAGAAATAGCATCAGTGAAAAGGTCAGTGAGCTAGGGGCTAAAATCTTCAAGCAGTGAATGAGAAGGACTGACCTGGAGTTTGTGGAAGACAGCAGTTTACTTCTTTTTTTTTTTTTTCTTCTCCCTCCCCTCCCCCGGATGACAGCAGTTTACAGGGACAGAAGTCACATAATCTGTTGGCAGGAGTATCATAGCTGCAGGTTTTTTATGTGGAAGTGAAGAAGCGACATGAACTTCAAGCCTGTGGAAAAGAGGATGAGGGAGAATTACCCTACTTTCAGGCCCAGTGGCAGGGGGAGGGTGGGAGAATAAATAACCTACTTGAGAGGGCTTTCAGAAAAGCTATCTGCACTCAGAAGTAAGCAAGATTGTGTGTGGACTGTAGAACAAGAGAGAGTGAGGAATGTTCCAAGAAGAGGGTGAGGATTTTGCTGATGGCTGAGGACAAGAGTGAGGCATAGTTGTGTGGAGGTGAGAATTCAGATGGTGAAGGATGACTTGGGAGTCCTGGGTACTTGTGGCAACTGATGTATCAGGGACAAAAATTTGTCTTTGAGAAAGATTGCATTAGCTATGCTTCAGGTGTATGGAGCAAGGGGGGCAGCAAAGGTATTTCCAGGATTACTCAGAACTCTGGGTTCTCTGTCATGACTTTTGCTGATGTGGAGGTGAGGGAGAGTTGCTGTTATTGGGAACTAGGAATGATGTTGAAATTTTTACTAGAGGAGATGATTTGAAGTAGTTTCTATTTATTTGTCTATAAAAATCTATTTTATGTTCATTATATAAACATTTATAAAGTATTTAATAACTTTTAATAATTTTTTATAATTGATTTATATAAATTTTACTCTTTAAATATTATGTCTCTATTACCCAAGTTGTAAGATCATTTTTATGGTAGAAAATACATTTGAAATCTCTTGTATATTTCAAAATAGGCAGAAGAGAAAAATTTTCATGTTCTCAACAGAAAGAAAAGATAAATATTTGAGGTGATGGATGTCTCCATTACTATGATTTGATCCTTATATACTGCATACATGTATCAAAATATCACATGTACCCCCAAAATATGTACAACTATGATATGTCAATTAAAAAAATAGGAAAATTTTAAAAAAGAAAATACACTTTAGACCAGACCAGACAATATATTTATTGTGGTCAAATATTTAAATTCTGAGGGTCACTGTATGAGTGATAGAATCATGTGCTATGTAACCACATTTCAGTCAATGACAGACCACATATACTACAGTAGTCCCATAAGATTATACCAATTTTTTACTGTACCTTTTCTATGTTTAGATACACAAATACTTCCCGCAGTGCTACAATTGCCTGCAGTATTGAGTATAGTAGCATACTGTACAGGTTTATTGTCTGGGACCCAAATAGCCTAGGTGTGTAGTAAGCTATAGCAGTGGTCCCCAGCCTTTTTGGCACCAGGGACCAGTTTCACGGAAGACAGTTTTTCTATGAACTGAGTGGGGGGAAGGAAGGGGACGGGGGAGCAGAGCTCCGGCGGTGATGCACTGCCCGGTTCCTAACAGGCCACTGACCAGTACCAGCCCCGGGGTTGGGAACAGCAGGGCTATAGCGTCTAGGTTTGTGTAAGTACACTCTATTATTATCACACAATAATGAAATCGCCTAACGTCACATTTCTCATAGTGTATCCCCATCATTAAGTGACACATGTCCATATATTTATTTTATGCAACAAAGGAAATTGAGATATCTTAAAAAATAAATTAAAAAATATTCCCTTTATATTTTCTGACTAAAATGTCTATATTTGAAATATTTGTTTAATGCATTATTAAAATATAAAGGTCAGTTTGGAGAGTTTTCATATTTATTTGCTTTGTAGTTAAAAAGCTGAAGATTGCTGAAGTATTAGCAAAATATGACTAAATGTTGAGGATTTCTTATTTGCATTGATTTATAATTATTCTTTATATTATAAAATTTATACATGTTTAGAAATTCATAAAAGTACAGAAAATTTTAGGAAAATACAAATTGACCTAATTCCCACTATACATGTTTTTTACATTTCTCTGTGCATGTCCTGTCTGGCTGTCTACTATGCCTGTATTTTTATATATGTTGATATGTATTTTTGACAAAATTAACATCATACTAAATGTGTTGTCTTATGTTCATTCAACAATATCATCAACACGTTGCCACAGATGTTCCTAACTATTCTCTGAGTGCATGATTTCAACTGTCATTGAATTCTATTCTATGGTTGTAACATTATTTATTTTAATCATCACGTATTTAGGCAGTTGTTACCAGTGCTTTTCATGTGAGAAACAACCTCATCCATAGATCACTATACCTACCTTTGATTTGTTTTGATAATTAATTTTTAGAAATAGACTTGTTTGGTTAAAAGTATTAGAGTTTTATTGTAGATTGCCAAATTATCCTCCAGAAAGATTGGACTGCCAAGAGCCCTTACCAATACTGAGGATTGTCATTTGGGTTCCAATCTTTGCCAGTGTGTTAGGCAAAATAACATCTCATTTAAAATATTATTACTAATTACTGTTAAGGCTTAATATTTTCAATTTTCTTATTGGCCACATATATTTGTGTGTGAGTGTGCCTCAATGTGCCTTTTATAGGCCTCATTTCTAATTTAAAGGTTGGGATCCTCTACTACTTATCAAAAATTTGTGTGAACTCCTTGCATATTTCTCTCTCTGTGTATATATATATATATATATATATATGCATATAAATGCTTTCAGTTTGTTGTCTTTTAATTTTATATATGCTATTCTTTGACACAGGGAAGTTTATATTTTTATGAGTCTCTCTTTTGCTTAATGTTTCTGATATCATGCTTTGAAAAACCTTATCCATAACTAAGCTAGGACATCCTTCTTTATGTGTTCTTCTTTTATTAAATGACTTAAATTTTCTGTTAAGGTGTTTCTGTCTCTCTGCTCCCACTAATCTTTTCAGTCACTGTGTTACTATTTATTGTAAAATGCATCTTTGCCATGGTATTTTAAAAAGCTAGTTTTTTTTTCTAAGACCATGTACAGACAGACTGAAGCCTGTTTCTGGACATTCTAATCTTATTTAATTCTTCATTATTTATTTTGTGGGTAATATGACATTGTTTTATTTACCATAGATTTGGATGTTTATATTTTAAAATTTGTGCTACCTAATTAAAATTATCTTTTGTAGTTTCATTGTTTATCCTAAAATATTTATTTTTCCAGCTAAATTTTAGGCTTTGTGTTGAGTTTCGTTAAAAAAAAAATCCTCTTAGGGTTTACATTTAGTTGTCATTTTATTGAAACTGTGGATTAATTTGGACAAAATGGGCGTCTGTCCAACATTTTGAGTTTTTCATCTCAGAACATCATGTATTCCTCTATTTAATTACATATGTCTCTCTGTTGTTCAGTATAGCACTATTGTTTTCTTTGTGTAAGTCCTATAGATTTCTTAGTTTTATTCCTACATGATTATTCTTAAAGAATTTATATGCCTGAAGGAAAATAAAATAGCTGTTGACTTGCAGAGCTAAGACTAAGTCTACCATAAGAAAACCAACTTTTCAGCTCATAAAATTTATAAATATGTGCCATATTTAAAAAGTCATAAAATAGTACAGTATAAGCAATTGATCATGACACTCTTTTTCAGCCAATTTATTCAAGTGAGAGTTTCTTCTTAGCACGTGAAGTGCTTCATACCATGCCCAGTGGTCCAGCTCTTTAAACTCTATAACAAAAGGGCATCTATGAGTGAGAATGTTCTTTGTTTCTGTCCTTTGTAGTTCTAATCCATGGATCAGAAAAGAGTTGTCTTGTGGCTGCCCAGTTAGGAGAAGTTTGACAGGCTGGAAAACCCATTGGCTATAATATAAGAAAAACTGAATTCTAATCCACTCTCCTACTAACTTACCATTTACCTTTGGCAAGTCATTTAACTTCTTGGAATCTCAATGCCCTCAGCTATAGAATTCAAGGTGTTTGAAAAAGTATTTTAATTTATTGACTCTGCTCCCACTGTATTCCCACTACTGTTCTCCTTGCTGGGTGTGCAACAATGAACAAGGCAAAATTCCTGTCCTTATGTGAGCTAGATTCTAGTGTACTAAGAATCATTCTTATTCTAATATTCTCTGTGCCTGTATTACAAATTGTGAAGGTGTCTGGGGGAGAACCCAGCCTTAAAAAATTGTGGTCACTGGATTTCAAGTATAAGAAAATCTCTGGTAACTGTTACCTAAAGCAAGAAGCTAAGGTAATAGTATCATGTAATATACTAGGATTTGTAACCTGTACATTTTTATTTAAATTCAGTTTACTCTGCTTCTGGATGTTTTCATGGTCAAGCTTCTTTATCTTTTTGGACCTCAGTATAAAAAGACTGTATGAAAACTGCAACACTGGTGTATTTTGAGGACTGAATAAATAATATATGTGAAAATTCTAATATAGAACCTAAAAAAAAAACCTATGCTCAATAAATGATAATATTCATCCCTGTTCAACATACCCTGTTTTTACTAAAAGTGGAACTTTTCTTCACTTGTGAATTATATTAGGTTGAGTTTAACATAAAAAAATCACAATAGTTCAAAAACAGAGGAGACATAAGTCACAGAATCAACGTCTCTGTTTAGTAAGCTATTGACCTACCAAACATTTCCTTGAAAGAGAAACTTTGAAATGACACATATTTAAAGCTAAAGCTTGTTTAGTTGAGGGCTAATTTTGTTCCCACCCAAACTAAGGATAATTCCATCTCTAATCAATGGGGAATTACATATAAAATATCATAATGGGACCATGGGTTAACTCAGGTATTTTGGGCAGAGATATATGCTGAAGTAGAAACTTCAGTGACTTAAAAAGCAATTAGCTCAAGCCTTTGTTGTGTGTCTTAGTACAGGCTTGGAGATATAGGATACATGGGCCTCAATTACTGAGTTCCTGTTTTTAGTAAATAGCTGCCCTGTAGGTCACTAAGTGCTATTGCTGACAAGGGTGTATATGAGAAAGCTTTTATTTTAATAACCAGTGGCAACTTTCACTTATAAAGAACCTTGCATTTCTCAAAATCCTTCTTTGGTTCAGAATGGCTGTACAGAATTGTGTTACGTCAGGGATAGCAGACCTTAAACCAATTATAAACAAAGAACTAAACGGGACATCAAAGAAAAGGAGTTTTTGAGCAGAGATGGAGAACCAAAACTTATTCTTATGAAATGTGGTTTGGGGTCTTTATAGCTATATTGAAGAAAGAGAACTTTCATTTAAAAAATATGCTGTACTTAAAATCAAAACACAATAACCTGCAAATAAGTAAACTCACTTTCCTCAGAAAGAAAAATAAGCTATGCCTAGTCCATGTAGAATTTACATTGTAGTTGTCTGCTTTTACTGTTACAGGTTTGCTGACCTTGGGAAAGTTGCTTAAATTTTTCAACCTGTTTCCTATCTATATAATGGTGAAAATGCATTCTCTGAAGACAGTTTTGAGGATTAAATTAGATAGTCATATAGGGTACTTTCCTCAGTGTGTGGCATAGTTGAGAAATGAATGGTGACCAGTCGGAAGGCATATTTTTATTTTTATTGTTAAAATAAATTGTATTGTGTATATTTAAGATATACAACATGATGTCGTGGTATACATATAGATAGTGAAATGGTTACTATAGTGAAGTGAATTAACATATCCATCATTTCATATAGTTACCCATTTTTGTTTGTTTTCGTGAAAAGAATGAGTAAAATCTACTCATTTAGCAGGATTTCCAAATACAGTACAATTTTATTAACTATAGTCCTCATGGTATACATTAGGTCTATAGATTTGTTCATCCTACATATCCGCTGGTTTGTATCCTCTGACCTTCATCTCATTTTTACTTTTCCCCCTCCCCATCCCTGGTAACTATTGTTTTATTCTCTATCTCTGTATTTTTTACTTTATTTCCTTAGATTCCACATATGAGTAAGATTGTGCCATATTTTTTCTTTCTGTGCCTGGTTTATCTCACTTAGCTTAATGTCTTCTAGGATCATCCTTGTTGTGGCAAATGGCAAGATCTCTTTTTCTAAGGCTGAGTAATATTTCATTGTGTGTATAAACACACACACACACACACACCCCACCCCAAGCTTCTTTATTCATTTGTCCATTGATGGACACCTTGGTTTTTTTCCACGTCTTGGCTATTGTAAATAATGCTGCAATGAACATGGGAGTGCGAATATTTTTCCAAGGTGGTGATTTCATCTCCTTTGGGTATATGCCTGGAAGAGGGATTGCTGGGTCATGCGGTAGTTCTATTTTTAATTTCTTTGGGAACCTCTGTACTGTTTTCCATAATGGCTGCACCAATCTACATTCTCAACAAAGGTGTACAAGGGTTCCCCTGAGAAAGCGTAATTTTAAAAATTCAATTGACAGTTATTTTAAAAAAGCAGATGAAAATCTATAAAGGACCATGTAATATGCAAAATTTTATATAGAAAACTACAAAATATTTTTAAATGACATCAAGAAGACTTCAAAATATAGAAAGGTATAAATGATTTACTGCTTGGAGGTATTCATATTATAAATACATAAAGCTTTTTAATTTATATATTAAAAGTGATTACAATCATATTTCCAGTAGGATGTGATGTGATATGTGTGTGTGTGTGTCTGTGTGTACAACTTTTTCAGTTAATCAATTTGCTCAATTGAATGGAAAAAGAAAAATGGGTAGGAATAGCTAAAACAATTTTAAGGAAAAAGATGTGGGGATGTATTATAAAGCCCTGAAATTCAAAAAAATACACTGTCAGCAAAAAGGTAAGTGGCATAATAGAACAGAAATCTCAAACATATATGGAAATACATATGATGGAAGTGACATAAATAAATAATACTGTAACACCATTTATTTTACTACATGTAATAAATAAAATCAATTCTATAAAGACAATTGTAAAGTGAAAAAATTAACTTCAACAATTTTGAAGAAAATATAGTATATCTTTATGACCTTTAATTAGAGAAGGAATTTCGAGAAAACCCAGTCCATAAAGAAAAGTTTGATAAAATTGACTATGAAAATGAACATATAAGCCACACAGTGGGAGGAAATGTCATATATATTTGACAAAGGACCAGTATCCAGTGTACACTGTTTTTAAAAAAAAAAACTACAAAACCTGAAGACAAAGAAAAACAATCCAATCAAATGTGTGAAGCTGTAGAAACAACAATGCCTAATAAATCAATAAAATTAGGAAACTTCAAAAATATACAGCAATGAAAGACCATTTAAGACATAATTAAAAATA
Organism: Daubentonia madagascariensis; assembly: GCA_023783475.1. Taxonomy (NCBI): domain Eukaryota; kingdom Metazoa; phylum Chordata; class Mammalia; order Primates; family Daubentoniidae; genus Daubentonia; species Daubentonia madagascariensis. The sequence continues at coordinate 39,486,723 of JAKFHU010002080.1, read as the reverse complement.
TGAAATATTAATTAAAAATATAGTAGCATATCAAATATTGTCTAGAACACATACCCAAAAGGGGAAATTTTATAAATTTCTGGTCTAACTATAAATTTATAAAACTGCTTACAAGTAAGGTAGCAATATCTATTAAACTGAAAATTATCTTACTAATGAATTTCTAGTACACACATTCACACAAAGTTCAAAATAGTTGAATGAACTCTCTCTTTCTCCCCCTCCCTCCCTCCCTCCCCTGTTCACCTTCCTCCCTTTCCCCTCAATTTCAAAACAGTAAACATACTGTAGGATTTAGACATTTTTTTCAGAAGAAAAGTCAATTCAAAACTTTTAAATAGTAAACTTTGAGAAGATGACCATTATATGAGCCAATCTGGTTTTAAATAGAGCTGTCACATACTTCAGGTAAATTCAGTAAGATGTGTACAAGCAAAGGAAAGGTTTTGATTTTATTCTACTTTCTGTAGCCCTCCAAAATTTTAGCTTACTATCAGTGCTATACATGAATACTTATCTATTAACATATGCATTTAAAAAGTTAGATGTGAGCTACACATGTAAAAATAATAAACAGAGGTTTATTTTAATTTTGAGATCTGGTAAACTGTAATTAATATAACCAGAGATAGTTTCCTATGATAATACAGATTACATTTTCTTTAAAAAAAAGCAACATTTAACTACAAATTTATGGCATTGTAATCTTATTTTTTTAAATCTGTAGATATTGGAGAACATTTCCCTTAAAAAAGATCAAACTAGTTACCTGTCAAAAAAAGTTTATTTCTCCAGCAAATCTTCTTCAGTTTTAGTATAGCAGTAATTACATATAAATCAACTTTTTGATACATCAGTATGGATATTCTTAACCATAATAGTCATGGGAGGTAAATTTAGACTACCTTGGTACATTATTCCTGATACACTACCCATTTAAGGGACAAGAAGAATCCTTATTTCATGAAAAAGTGTTTATTATATTCCATTCAGAGTCCATAGTTAAAACTCAGGCTATATTGTCGTCTGTACATTCAAAATCATAGTGTATTAAGACTTTTTCCACAGGTAACATCCTTGAGGTTGACGTTTTCTTGTGACTGAGTAGATAGCAGCAAGAAATTCAATTACAGCAAGCCAGCTCTGTCATTGCACCTGTCTACTTGCACGAGAAATGATTTGTAAATTGGGCTTTATCTTTCCTGTCCCATAAATCTCCTGTCCATAATTGACACTTGTCAGCATAGATGAATAGTGGGAGAAAGAAAACAGGAAGTAAATGAGTAGCCCACCTGGGACAAACAATGTCTTTGGGAGTCATTTACAAACAGCAGTACCTATGGGCCAGTTTTTATCTGCAAGCAGGTGGCAAACATTTAACTATTGAAAAATACAATGCCAAGACTGAATCACAACAAAGACAAGACAAAGGTACCATAATTAATATAAAATATTTTTCCAGAGACTATAAACATATCTTCCAAGGAAATTGAAGCTTTTCCTTACTATTTGTGATGCTTTCTTATTGCTGCTGCACATTTGTAAATATCAGGTTGGTGTCTGATCTGTCAAAATGCATTCATGAAGCAAGTATTTTGGCTGTCTTGGGAGTTGATATTGTCACTTGTTACACAACTCAACATCAGTTCAAAGTTGTTTGATACCAATGTCACCAGATTGGTTTTTAAAAGACATAAGAATGACGATATTTTCGTTCAAACGTCAAAGAAAGGAACAGGGGATTTCATAAAGATGATCTTGGGAGCAAACACTAACCATAAAAACATGACAGATAAACCTTCATATCTAATTTTCCTAAATGGCTTATTTAACTTTTTATCTCTTTCTGAAGTTTATCTCATATTGTGAGACACTCATGTTTTAAAACCAAAGAAAAAGATTTCAGAATTTATTAATTTCTTGATAGTAAAATACCTGAGGATTCGGAAAAATAATTCTTAAATTTCACCAAAATTGTTATTACTTTAATAAAAATATAAATAAGGTTAAGTGATAACAGACTGAATATCTTACAAACTAAATTAAGAATGACAAAAAAATCATCATATATACATGTATGGCTTTACATAGTCTTTTTTACATAGTAACTAATTTTAAAAAATAATTTAATTCTTAAATGTGCATAAATTTATATTTTTTAATCTTCAACTTATTATTAGAAAAAATTTATCATTTCTTTTGAATTTTGAATTTTATAAGGTCAAAAATTATTTTTCATCTCTGTGATTTACACATATCTTCTAACTAAAAGAATAACGTGTTTTTTACTCTCCTTGCTCCTACTGATCAGTATGAATATAAAGAGTTTATGTCTTCTTCAAAATGAGAGCAAAAGATTAGAAATGGAGCATTGGCAGGAGGATAGATTTATCTCGAATACCTTTCCATCACTATCTTCTGCTCCTATCACCCATGGTTCGGTGGGTTGTTTGCCTCTCTATCTAGTGTTTACAGAAGTTGTAAGCATTCTGTTATGTTTATACTACAAAATGAAAGTTTGCCTGAGGATGTTAAGTTGCTTGTCTGTAGTTATTGTTAGTGTAAAATACTGATTTATTGATGCTTACATTAGTATGCTGAGCTTATGAACTCAGCGGAGAATTTCTTGGATATTGATCTAAAGCAATAGGTATTAATAGCATAATATAGTGTTACTCTATAACCTCTTACCAAGGTCATTTTTGTCATGTGGCAACTTAACTGAACAACAAAAAAACTTTTCAATACAAGTAAGAGTACCTGTCTTGTTAAATCAGCAGTTTTCCAATAACAAGTATATTTTCGATTGTTTTTCTAACTGGTATCAAGTCTGGACATGGATATTTAAAATACAAAGGTAAAATCAAAATATTAGGTAGCATTGAAAATATAGATTTGAATACTTTCATATTCACAGATGAAAACTATTCTAAAGCTTCTTTAAGTAGATGCATTGCCTGCCTAAATATCAAAGAATCTTTCTATTTATTCCACAAGCATGTGTAAACGGCTCGCTTTGTGTTTGGTACTGTGCAGTGTCCAGAAATGTAACCATAAATCTAATACATTCCTTACTCCACTGGACTTCACATTTTGGTTGATGAAGACATATAAACAGGTAATTTCCCTAGTTGAAGTATTACCAAATACAGAGAAGCTAAGCTTTCAGTTCTCTTGAAGTTGTGAGCGGGAATTTAAGAGCTGGCTAAGGTATAAGGATTCCCATGTAGAATAAATTGGGAAATTATAGCCACGGAGCCATAAAATGGCATAGACAGTTAAAGAACATAGATATTTTTACCTTTTAAAGAAAATTCAAGGTGTTTTGCAAACCTGGCATATAGATATGAAAAGGAAATAACAGGTTATTGATGTTGGAGAAGTAAACAGAGATCATGTTTACTTGACCTTGTGTACATGCTGTGCTAATATTATGATAGTTACCATCTATTGTATACTGATTATTCTGCACACTTCCCACTGGTTCTTATTTAATGCTTTCAACAACTTTTTAAAACTTGATATTATTACCTCCATTTGAGAGGTGAGAAGACTGAGACACAATGAAATGAAATGAAATGAAGTGTCCAAAGCACCACAACTTAAGGTACCCAACACTATGATTCTTATTGGGGAGTTATTAAAAGTTCTTAAAAGCATCAGCATAACATAATCAAAGTATATTTTAGAAAAGTTATAATAGATGTTATAAAGATGTGTTAGATCAGGCTTTCAAGTTACCTAAAATAATAAAATATCAGCCTATTAGTAAAGAAAATTTACTATAATCAGGAAATATTAGTTTATAATTTATATATAGAACTTACCATAAAATAATTTCCATAGTAGATATTATCCTTACATTAGATTTTGTTTGTATGGGTGATTTGACATTTTGTAAAGATTTTAGCAAGCTATGTTCTCTAATAACACAAAAAATAAAAATAAATTAAGTAAGAACATAATAATTGAATAAGACAGTACAACTCTGCAGCTCAACAGAGGCATGAGTATAGTGTATCTCTGTGAACCTAAATTAAGATACTCAGTATTTCAAATATATTGTATTTTAAATATTTATGTTAAATTTCAAAATGTAAGTTTGCATTGGAAGAATATAATGTAAATGAACTGAATATAAATGTTTGTCTATGTACTCTATGAAAGTCAGTTTTGCACATTTATTTCTCTTTCAATTTATTTTTCTTAATAATATATATTTATTGAAAGATTCCTAATTGTTAAGCATTATGCTAACTGATTCACATTTCTAGTCTCTTTAAATCCTTTCAACACTCCTATCATTCCCATTTTGCAGATGAGAAATATGTGCCTCAGAATAGTTTAGCAGCTTGGGCCAGATGACATAACTAATCAGTGACATGGCTGGAACTGAATCTTTTCTGCTTGACCTCAAAGCTTGTGAAGGAGTGTGGGAGGGCATCTTTACCAGTACACTTTCTTTCTGTTTACTGTAATTAACTATATATGCACATGAAACAATACACAATCATATGTTGTTGTTGTTTAATTCCAAAATTGAGAAATAAAACTTAATCTGGAATGATTTGAAAATACTTTTCTTTCTAACTCTCAGCTATAATGGAATTACATTCCATGTATTTTACACACATAGCACATGTGCGTATATGCATATGTGTGTGTGTGTGTGTTTTCTCAGTGGCCATGTGTCCTTTTGCACTTTATCTGAGGAATAACATACAGTTTTCCAAATGGATCAGTGGGAAGCAGCTAACAAATGTTCTTGTTTCTTGAACATACAACCTGGTAATCTGGCACCAAAAAAAGTATTCCTTGTCTGTTTTTTAGTGGTAGAATATTAATCTATTTTGCAACTTTTGTCAAATATTTTATTTGCCTGTGTGATTAGATGCTTTAGGATAATTCTCTATTATCTTTGGCTTAAAAAACAAAAACCATAAAACACTAGAACTCTGTTAAATTCAAAAGTTCTTATTTAAAATTACTGCATAAGAAACCTTCTATTAAAAATAAGTTCTTAACAAGTACAAACCACAGAGAATATGTTTCTTATTTTTCATTGATATGTAGCAAATTCTAAATAAAATGTTATACAATTGCTTTTGTTTGTCATCCAAGAGAGTTTAGGACAGAAATAAGGGATGTGTTCGTATGTACAATGGGGTTTTCCAGAGAAAGGTAACACTCAGCAAATTTCATTACTGGACAAGATAGAAAATGTACTCATTTTAAAGAGCATTTGAGCATTTATTGGTCAGTGAATTGCAAGTATTAAGTGAACATCTACAATAGTAATATTTGCAACATAAACTATTGAGATATATTTCAATGTATTCATTTTGTGCAGTTGTATTTTGGGTTTTTTTGTTTTGTTTTGTTTTTTGATGATGATGATGAAATAAAGAATCAGATTTATATTAACTATGAGGTAGAATTGCCTTTTAAGGCATCATTCATGTGACTTTCTGCTGGGCTACTAATCTTCAAATGCTAGGATACTGGCTATCCTCAAGAGCCTTGCTACAGTGTTTAGTGAGAAGTTGTGTAATGGAAGGCACTCACTCCCTGCACTGCTTCACATCTCAGGAACAAATATTACTGCCAAGCTTTGGTGATAGTTTGTGGATAATCTAATGGTTTAAGCCAAATAAATCTAAAATGGAATAATTAACCTAAAACTAAAATTAAAAGAGAAACAGAGAGAGGGAGAGAGAGGAAAGAAGGAAGAAATTCTTACAGAGGAAAAATTTAGATGATTGAAAGTTATCAGACTTTTATAACAGAAGTTTCTCTGATTCTGAGGGACTATGTTCAGTTCCTCTGAATTCGACCTTGCAAACTGACCCACAGAATTGAAGAAACTTCCAGTGCTGTTTCTCTTGTTTTTTTAGAAGACTTTTTTTCTTTTTTATAGAAGACATTTTATTTTTTTACTTCAAAATACTAAGAGGGTACAAATGTTTTTGTTACATAGCTTGAGTCAGGGCTATAAATGAGCCCATTACCCGAATAGTGTTCATTGTACCCGTTATGTGGGATTTTGCCCCTCCTGTCCTCCTCCCTACCCCCTGCTTGACTTTTACTTCCCTCTGTACACTTGTGTGCCCATTGGTTAGTTCCGATTTATTAGAGTGTACATGTGGTGTTTGTTTTTCCATTCTTGAGATATGTCACTTAGGATAATGGTCTCCAATTCCGTCCAAATCGCTGCAGAAGGTATTAATTCATCCTTTTTTATGGGTGAATAGTGCTCAATGATATCCATATACCACGTTTTGTTAATCCACTCATTAATTGATGGGCACATGGGTTGATTCCTCATCTTTGCAATTTTAAATTGTACTGCAATAAATATTCATGTGCAAGTGGCTTTTTTGCCGATGTCATTTTTGATAAAATGACTTCTTTTCCTCTGGGTAGATACCCGGTAGTGGGATTGCTGGAACAAATGGTAGGTCTAATTTTGATTCTTTGAGAAATCTCTGTATTGTTTTCCATAGAGGTCGTACTAATTTTCAGTCCCACGAACAGTGTATAAGCATTCCTTTCTCTCTATAGCCTTGCCAGCTTCTATTGTTTTTGGACTTTTTAATAAAAGTCATTCTATTTGATGGGCTTTATTTTTTAATAAGCATATTATACATAACCAATGATTTTATATGTTTTCTTTGATCTCCAAATTCCAGTACAGACAGGCAGACAAAATGTAATGAGAAAATTTGGTTGCATTGGAATATTTGTTTAAAATAAAATAAAATAAAATAAAGTCTCAGAATCTGCTAGCAAAATTATTCTCCATACTTTAAAAAGCTATGAATTTAAAAGCTATGTGAATTAATAGTTTGAATTCATTGGTATCAAAATTTACCTTAGTGACATATTGAAAATTATCAAAAATTAATTGCTGACTTTCAAGTTATAATTCTAACTAACCAAAACGATATGACTAATTTGTTTCTCTTTTTATTATTTGAGATTTTATGATGTTTCCCCCTTAGATAACTGCAATATACATTGCAAGCACTAGTCAAAAATATTGTCTGTTCTTAAGATATATGTACAACTTTACAAAGTTCTACAAGATATTTTAGTATTTTGAGTGAATAATTAACCTAGAACCTAAAAAAAATTGCTTCCTATCCCAGAGGAAAATTTTAGATAATTGAGAGTTGTTATTCATTCATTAAACCAGAATTGAGTGTATACATTTAGGTGGGTACTGTGATACATAATAGGAACATATTGGTTAGCAAAATAAAATGTGTGCCTCCCACCTTTATGGACCTTGCAGTCTAGTGAAGGAAACAAACATTCATCAAATATTCATACAAACACGTGTCAGTTTGCAGCTGTAAGCTGCTGTAAAGGGATATTTCCTAATTCCACAACAACTCATAATAGGTGAATTTTACCCAGTTAGAGAAATTGGGAAAGTTACTTTATGAGAACAGTCAAAATGATATCTCAACTTGGTGTGAAAAAGAGCTTGGCACAGCTAAGGAACAGAAAAGAGTATGGCGTGCACAAAATGAGGGGAGATTTATTCATGGTGAGGCTGGAAAGATACATGAGACTCAGACAGTAAGTCATGTTAATTATTTTGGATCTTATTCTAAAAGTCACGGAAAATAAATGAAGTATTTTTAAACAGCTTTCATTAGGCATAATTTACATACCATAAAATTCACGCAGTTCAAATGTATAAGTCAATGATTTTTAGTAAATATTCTGAGATGTGCAATCATCACCACGATTCAGTATTAGAACATTTTTGTTATGCTAGTAAGATCCCTGGTGCCCAGGAACACCCCCAGACCTAGGCAACCACTAATCTGCTTTGTGTCTCTATAGAATTGTCTTTTCTAGAATTTCATATAAATAGAATCATATAATCTAGGTCTTATATATCTGACTTCTTTCATTTAGCATAATTGTTCTTGAGGTGCATCTATGGTGTACCATATAGTGTGTCCATTTATTTTTATTAATTCTGTTACTTTACATGTATTCCATTTTATCAGTTCACCAGCTGATGAACCTTTAGTTTGTTTCTACTTTTTGGCTATATGAATGTTGCTATGAAAATTCACATTTAAGTCTTGTGGGGACCTATGTTTTCATTTATTTTGGGTAGACAGCTAAGAGAGGAATTGCTAGGTCATGTGATAAATTTATATCTAACTTTTAAAAGCATTGCTTTTCCAAAGTGGCTGCACCATTTTACATTTTACGTTATTATTCTTAGTAGCTTTTAAAACTGACAGATGAGGGTTTAGCGGTATCATAAATATCTCTTCGAATTCTGGTTTACAAAATGTTACTTTCCATCCATGATCCTAGTGCCTTCACTTAGGAAATCTAAATCATTTCCCTTGGTCCTTTTTGTTCTATATTCAGAAGGCAAATTAATTGGGGTGGAGGGAGAATCAAGTGAAGTGCATGATCTCTTTCTCCCCTGCTATTGGGAAGATGAGGGTGACAGATACTGCCGGTTTCCTCCCTAATATGGAGTCCTTTCTTCTTATCTACGATTATTTTTCATGGAAACGGTACACCCCAGCTTAAATTTTAAAAATCCACTTCCCAACATAGGGAATTAGATGAATGAGATATAGGCAGAATATTGCCAGAACTTGCTGGAAATGTTGGCTTTCCCCATTTAGGTGCTAAACATTCCACGTTGTTTCTTCTCCTTGTCTGCAACATGACTGCGATATAGCTGTAACCACCACAGCAGCCGCCATACTGAACCTCTAAATAAAACACAGCAAATGCCTGTCTGTGGAATGTACATTTTTTTGGCATGAGGAAAAATAAAACAACAATTTTAAACTACTGTTTATTTGGGTTTTCTTACTTGCACCCAAACAGACTCTAATTCAGAGAAAGACAAACTTCTGAAAAGGGCAGGTATTAAATATTTCACACTCTGTAGGCCACGTTGTCTGTGTGACAATCCCTCACCGCACATATTTTAGCATATTTTAGTACAATAGCAGCCATAGACAATATGTAAACAGGGTGCTACTGTGTTCCAATGAAACTTTATTTACAAAAACAGGTGGCTAGCCAGATTTGGCCCATGGGCCATAGACCCCTCCTCTAACTGATAAAAGGTGAAACTGAGACATTATCTTCTTTGTATTTATGTCCTACTTAGTTTTTGAGGTAGTTATTTCTTGGTGGCTACACACTATTTAGGAATAAAGTCAAAACTTCATTTGTGGCAAGAGAAGGGGAGGGACAGATGACATGCAAAAGTTGATCAGTCTCTGTCTCTGGCTACAAAATATGAGAATGTTGGGAGGATTCATGGAGATCTTAATTCCTATATTGAAGCACCTGCGTTCAGTAGTAATAGCAAACACATTTTATTCATTGTGTTGGTTTTTCTGTTTTGCATAGTTACTAGTACAAAAACAGAATTTTTTTCAATACTTTTTCTGTGCAAATATACAATATTTTAACAACATTCTGGGTCAAATGCATATTTGTGGGCTGGCTTGGCAATCTGATATTTGTGATTTTGTGTCTGTGGTAAATGAAGTCCAAATTACAAACAACTAAACTACAAATTAACTTTTGGAAAAAAAACTTATTCATAAATTGGTAACTTTCTCTACATATAACTATGCATTATAAGCCATATTTTCTCGGTGCATAAAAGTGATCCTTGGGCATTAATTGGCTACTTTAGGAAGCTGCGTTAATTTTCTCCTAGTACTAAAATATTATATAGTACTTTTTATTTTGAGACAGTGTCTTGCTCTGTCACCTGGGCTAGAGTGCAGTGCCATCATCATAGATCACTGCAACCTCGAACTCCTGGGCTCAAGCTATCCTCCTGTTTCAGCCTTCCACGTAGCTGGGACTACAGGCGTGCCACCATGCCTGGCTGATTTTGTATTTTTTTGTAGAGACAGGGTCTCGCTCTTGCACAGGCTGGTCTCAAACTCCTGATCTCAAGCAATCCTTCCACCCCAGCCTCCCAGAGTGCTAGGATTACAGGTGTGAGCCACCACTGTGCCCAGCCTTATATAGTAAATTAATGCCACATTGTGCCATTGGTATTATATGGTTTTAGGAAATTTAATGCAATTTGCATTTATTCCTAACTTCTAGGCAGTAGGTTCTACTTTGTAAAGCAACAACTTTAAAATATAAATTGCAAAGCTAATCAAAATGTATTTAGCAGACTATTTTAAACTAAGTGCTTAGTTTGTAGCAGGTTCTTGCAATAAAGTAATAAATCTTGACTAGTATTGAGAACTTACTATTAAGTAATATGAATTTCTTAAATTTATGCACTTTTAAGATGCAATGTATTCATCGTAACTGGAGCAATTCAGATGATAGCTTTTTTTAATTGTACATTTTAAATGAGGTGATATTAGTGAGTCTTGAGCTACTTTAGGTTTCCTTCCTTTTCACCTCCTCCTCCTCCTGCTCCAGCTCTTCCTCCTTGTTCCTTTCTTCCTCCTTTCTTTACTCTTTTTTTCCTTCTTCTTCTAGAATAATTCAACTTTAAACAGGATGGGAAATTAAAATTAAATTAATTCTGAGGAGCACCACAGTGATGATTTTGAAAAAGATAAATAAATAAAATGAAATGAACAAAACCACTAATGAGGAACAATCTCTTCAAAAAATAATATTGTTAAATCATATTTAAGAAAGCAGGTTGGCTTTGATACATATGCATGTTAGGCCAGGAAACACTACAGTCAAAAACAATCCATACCAGAGTAGAAGAAACAAAGAAGAGAAGTAGAATAAAAAGAAATAATAAAGTAGAAAAAGTATGAGATTGGTAGCAGATAAAATATGATGGAATTGGTCATTCTCTTCAACCATTATCAAGAACTTTCAGATAGAGTAAGTGAATAGTATAATATAAAATTATCAAACATTTTTACTGTGTTATGTTTTGTATTATACCAACTTAAATGGATATCACTCTATGACACAGCCTTCGATGTTTTTCATGTAATGCAGTGACTTTCAAATATTGTAAATATATTTATTAATAATAATTTGCAGACGCATATTGTATATTTTTACTTTTGCATATTGTATCCATATGTACACATTCACACATGTGAAACAAATGTTTATGAAACTATACTTATTACTACATGTGAGGAACTCAATTTTTATTCTATTTCATTCATTTTTAAAAATTTGGTTGCAAGCCATTAATTAATTTTACAATAATGAAAAATGCTGGTATAATGGACAATTATTTAGGAAATTATAAATGCAGTGTAATTACATGGCAAGCACACAGTTGGTGTTCAGTCATGCAAGTTTTATTCAAATGGAGAAATATGAATTATTTTGAATGTGTATGATTAACACATGTATATGATTTGTCTTTAACACAAATCTCACACTCCACTTTTCTTTAATATTCTTTCCATCGATCCTGTTCTGAATAAATAACATATATATTGCTTAAATGCATGCTTTACTGTTTCTGAAAAGTAAACCAAATCTGTGAATTTCCTGAATGTTATAATATACAAGACAATGTTTTAAACATTGTGTAGATACTTAGGAGGAGGAACTAATAAACTTAATCACATAATAATACATGTAACTTATATAAAATTACTATGTATATTATTGTATAATATAGGAATCATTCATGTGTTTTTATGATAGATATAATAAAATATATATTAACCTTATCTAAATGAAGGACTACATTGATGTACATCCTGTAAGGAAATATAGTTACAGTATATCAAATGTAAAATAATGTATAATGTAGAAATTCATGTTGTATAAAAGTTAAATAGATAGCTATGAAAATTGCAATTAAAGATACCTGTAACATGGCATTTGGACTAAATTAACATCTCAAAAATTGTCGACTGGCATTACAATATTTTTGTGATTAGAATACAATGTAATTCTTTTTGTGTTAAAAAACCAACATTGTCCAAGATCAAAGAAAATATGTACAACTTAAAGTGTTACTCTGATGACCTGCAAGGGAGGTCATAGCTGCCCCATACTTCCTGATAAATCATTTCTATAAATATTCTGTCATTAAAGCACCATAATAATGTAGTTCACCTTATAAATAAAGTATCATTTGGCTATCGATTAATGGAAAAATTAGAGATGGAGCCAGATTGCCTGATAGTCCACGTATGAAAGTGGTTAAAAATCATTTAAATTATTAGTTTCCTCACCACTAAAAATAGAAATTGTTTCATCAGTATTTTTCTCCCTACTCAATATATAACATTTTGCAAAGGGTGTGCATTGTTGGTCCTCTTTTCATTTTGGTAGATATTTTATATTTTTTACAATGATGTGTCCCTTCTAAATGACTTAACATTGATGTATTACTTTTCTATGTAGCTGTACATATAAAATAGAGTATAAATTATATAAATTGGTCATTTACTGAAATGGCTATTGAATAAAAACTGTCAATATAATATTTAAAAATCTAACATTGCGAGCATCAATCGTGGAGAGAGCTGGAATCCCACCTTGAAATAACAAGTAACAATTTATGTTCCTGCCAAAGCTTCTAAGGAATTGTTCTCAAACTTATTTGAAAAATACTGATGCTTGAATCTGATCTTAGAATCAGAATATTCTGGAATGGGCCCCACAGATCAGCAATTTTAATACAAAGTAAGTATAGGATAATAATACATGTTTGTAATTCTTATCATCTGCCAGGAATGGTTTTAAGTATTTAGCGTGTATTTATACATTTAATTTCCATAACAATCCTATTTATGAAGTATGCATTCTGATTATTTCTATTTTAAAGCTGAGAAGAAAATGGGAACAGAGAGGTTCAATTCCTTGCTCAAGGTCACACAACAAATAAGCAGTGGACCCCAGGTGCAAACCCAGTAGGCTGGCTCTTTGGCCCATGCTCTTCACTCCTACACTCTATTGCATATAGATATGATGCCAACATTCCTGACAATTAGTTTAAATACATTGTTATACCAATCAAACACATAATTTCAAGTGATTTTTTTGTCAGGGAAAATTTTTTTGTGTTTTGCTCTTTACTGCCTCCCAAGAATTTGCAGGCAGTTGGTTTATATTTCATCTATATTATAATATTTAGTTTTGCATTTAAATTATTTGTACACATGCACATTCTAACTTATTTCCTGGATTAAAATATTCTGGAGGGTAGACATGAGATCTCATCATCTGTGCAGTCCATACAACCTTGTTTATACTATGATCAGTCATGAAGAATTACATGTGGAAGGTATGAATGAATGCAGCTCTCATCAGAAATCAGTGAAAATGTTGTTATAGTGATCTTACCTTTTGGGCATTTTGGTGTAACAGTGAAGGGTACTTAAGACTAATGCTAGAGTACTTTTAAAAGACCACTGCTACTCAAAGCACTAAAGTATGAGAGACAAGTACCTTGTACCAGAAAGAAAATGATCGAGGAAGCTGCAAAGAAAAAGAAATGCTTCTTGCATCAAGAAAATCTTGCTAAGAAAAAAATGTCAGCTCAGCAACAACAAAAAAGTGCTTAGTGACATAGTTGTTGTGCATCTGACACAAGTTTCTTACATTCTCATAGACCAACAACTGTGAGCTGCACTTCGAGGAGCCAATCTGCACTTTGTGTGGCAGTGCTCTAGAATATCCTAAATAATAATAACTTTATTTAGTCCTCATTTCCTCTTCTAAAGTAAAAACTTTAAATAAGTTTTAACAATGGCCACATTTTCCCTATTCAGTTCATATAACCTTACCCACCTCTTCTCACTTGTGGGCACTAGATCTCTCTGAAATATTTTATTTTCCTATTTATATTAGATACCGGTTTGTCAGCAGTTTCATTGTATCAGATCTGTAAGAGAAAGAGATGGGGAAAAAACATGCTTACTGATAAGGATCTGGTCACATAAATAATGGTACATCCATATATTGGAATACAACACAGCTGATAAAAGAGTGATGCAGATCTGTATATGTTAAATGATATAAATTGTAAAAGACAGTGTACATGAAAAAAATCAAGTTTATGAACCATACTATTAGAATAATACCATTCATGTAAAAAACTGAATACATTTGTATTTACCTAGACTATTTCTTGAAGGATACCAGAGAAATTACTGAGTGGTTGTTTTAGGGAAAGATACCTTTGTGACATAGGGACCAGGTTGGGAGGGAGTCTCAATTTTTACTCTTTGGACTTTTTGAATTTTGTATTGTGTACATGCATTTGCCATTTTTTAAAAAATTAATTTAGAAAATCTCTGCTCAGCTTGATCTCTCCTTTAACTGCAGGTTCTGAGACTGTTGCCTGTTGAGCAGATCCCTAAGGGTCTTTTCATCCTTATATTCCAAAACCTAATGTCCTGACACATCATGAGTTCTCAATAAATATTAAACTAGTGAATGATTGCTCAGCTTTCCACCTTCTATTGTCTGCTCTTAGGAAGTGCCAGAGCCTAGAATTATTGCAGTGTAGTTGATAGCTGGGAATGAGAACTTAAAAACATGGATTAAATCCGAGATCTGCCCCTTTCTGAGAGGCTGCTACTTATTAATAATTTCTTAAGGCTCAGCTTCTTTACCAATAAATAGAAAGAACAATACCTACCTCGAAGAGTTGTACTGGGGAAGAAAGGAGATTTTATATATATATATATATATATATATACACGCGCACACACACACACATATATACACACACACACTTTATGTATGTGTATATATATATAAAAAATATATATCTATAAAAGAATTTTTCAAACTCTGTAAAAATCTACAATGCCTTGCATATAGTAAATGCCAAACAAGTATTTGTTGAATAGAATTAAACTAATAAAAAAGTAGTATTACCTGTTGATTGAAAAAATAGATAACATGTATGAGTCAATATCAGGAGCTTCATAACCTTACTGAATTGTCATATTAGGTCATCAGTTAGTTATTCCTTTGTGAGTAGGACTGTTAGGAATAGGAAAGCTAGTTCTGGGAAGTTGCCTAATGTATGCTTACCGTATTCAAAATTTTATTTTACATTTTTTTACATTCATAGAATTTTTATTAAAATAAAACTGTACCAGTAGTTACAATTTAACCTTTCATCAGTTGACATTTCAGTCAATACTTTAGCAGAGATTAGGCGTTCCAATATGTATTTAAAACAAATGGCCAACAGTAGCTTTCTCCACAACCCTCACCGCTTTGCCCCTTAAAGCATTTTCCTTAGAAATTTTGCTGGGAAGTACTAACTCCTATAGTGATTAATTAAATATCTAAACAATTGATTGCCAATTATCTGATGATAACAGAGAAGAAAAATTTATTCTCAGAAAGATGTATTATTAGATCATTTTTACAATCATTGCTTTAAAGAACAGGACAGTTCTTACTTGATCAAGTAGTGAAGTAGCGACTTTTATTGTTTCTATTATGTATTTTATTACCTTACTGAAAATATATTGATATAACTCACATATATACTTGACTGGGACCCTTATTTACTTCATTTTCCTGCTTTGTTAGGTCAACATTAAATTGATTTTTTTACAGAACTTTAAGATCTTACTGCTTATTCAAGTTGTCTTTTTTGAATTTATTTAAATATTTATTCTGTTATATATCTTACTTATTATATTATGTATTTTACATTTTTAAAAACATTACCATCCTAACTGGTATGTTAAGTAGGTAGTGATGCAAATAACATAATTTAATTTTGAAAAAAAGATCGTTCCCCACTGATTTTTCAACTGTTTATTATAGAATGAAACTTTGTTTTAGCCACG
This sequence comes from Daubentonia madagascariensis, assembly GCA_023783475.1. NCBI lineage: Eukaryota > Metazoa > Chordata > Mammalia > Primates > Daubentoniidae > Daubentonia > Daubentonia madagascariensis. The sequence continues at coordinate 39,470,932 of JAKFHU010002080.1, read as the reverse complement.
TATCATGCTTCTCTCCAACCAAAGATAATTTAACAAACATCTATTGCAAATGGATTGCTCATAATTGCTACAGACTCAATTGCCCATAGTCCCTGTGCTTTTTCTTTTTAGCTAAAATTGTATACTTGTTGCTACTATTATTACTGACCCTTTTTTTTTTCATAGTCAGGAAATTAGAATTTAGTACAATTATGTGTTAGCATTTTTATACATATATCTACATACCTACAAATGGAATTGCTATGTTACATGATACTGCACTGTACATATACTTATGGCTAATATTTTGTTATTGAAATATATTTATATGTTTGTCCTTTAGTGCAAAAATGAAACACCTGTGGGGAAGAGTAAGAGAGCTAAGAGCTGTATATTATAAAATACTAAGTTCCTAATAACACATACATTTGTCATTTCAAAGGATTAGTAAAAATAAATTCCACACTAATAATGTATAGCAACAAAAGTGGTCAGTAAAAGATTATTATTCTATTACTAGCGGGTTTTCCTTTAACTTTATTCTAAAGATATCTTCATTTATACCTTTTGCATTTACATAATGGATCTAACAAATGTCAATGGATTTAACAACTCGATATGCATGATGAAAGGTTATTTCATGCTTGTTGACCCATCTTACCTTATTGTATTATTGAAATACATGTATATTTTTCCATCCTTTTTCTTTGTTGAAATTCTATAAGAACTTTTAAGTGTAGGAAAAATGATGACTGCTATAAATAAATTACTTTATAATCCAAAATCAAATTCATCAGCTTCATAAAAGTTCTACCACAAAAATATATGTTTCTTCCAAATGTATAACAGAAATTTCTTTCCTATAGAACATTATGTTTTGGGTCTTAAGATCTATATTCCCTGATTCCATGCCATTTCAGCATAAAATTTGACATGTCACATTGTTTAACTATGCTATCGCTAACCTTTTTTCATAGACATCATAAGAATTTCAATAGATCTCCTTTTGTCTTTACTGTGTGTCTTAGTTTTCTATTACTGCCAAAACAAATTACCATGAACACTTAGCAATTAAAAACAACACTCATTTATTATCTCACAGTTCTATGGGACACAAGTCTGGTCACAGCAAGGCTCAGCTGGATCCTGTGCTGACGGCCTCAGAAGGCTGAAAAATTATCAGCTGGTCTGAGCTCTTATTTGAAAGCTTTGGGGAAGATCCACTTCCAAGCTCATTCCTGTTGTTGGCAGGACTCGGTTCCTTTACTCTTGTGAAACTGAAGTCTCCATCTCCATGCCTGTCAGCCAACCCTAAAGGCTGCCTCTGTATCTTCTCATGTTTCCCATGTGTCCTGCCCACCAGCAATGGCAGGTTTATTCCCTGTCATGATTCAGATTCCCCTGATTTCTGCAGCATCTCTGTGTGCTTTTAAGGGCTCGTGTTATTAGATTGGGCCCACTGGGAAAAATCTAGGATAATTTCTTTGTTTTAAAGTCTATAAGCTTAAACATTTGCAGTGTCCCTTTTGCCATGTAATTTACATATTCACACGTTCCATAGATTAGGGTATGGACATCTTTGTGGAGCCATTCTGTCTACTATGCTGTATTTTAAAATTGTCTTTTTTCCTACTTCATGCTAAGAAATTTGTCCTTACATATATAAATTTAATATGTTATGGGGGGGTGGAAAGTAGTCCTTTTGAATATATCCCATTCTGTAATTTAAATATCTCTTGTAATTTGATTTTAATTGAAAGTTGATTAAAATCAAAGATCATGTATGAGTGCTTGAAGCTCAAAATCTGTAAAATGCTGATGGGTTCAGGTCTGTACATAAACCTACTATTCTGGTTACTGATTATTTTTCAAGTCAAAACCTCATACTAATAAACCCACTTCACATATTTACTTTTCTTCCTGTCATTAAACTTTTGCTTTCTTGTTTCATTAACTTTATCAGCTTTGTTTTTATGCTGTTGAGATTTACCACTTTGAACTCTTTAATTTCCGAAAATCATCTTTCATTGCCATTTATGAAGATTCCCGGTATGATTAATGATGTGCTCCATGGCTTAGTCTGTTTTATCTTGTATTTATTTTTTGTGTCTTATGTCCCCAATAAATCTTGAAGATCCTTATGGACAAAGAAAGTTCCTTCTGTTTCTTTAGTTGAAATTAACTTTTATATTTGAATATTTCTAGAAACTTAAGTGAGGAATGACTCTGTTAATCACTGTTAGAAACCCTACTAAAAATCCATTTCAAAAAGCTCCTCTCTTATGTTATTTGTTTTCCTACATTTTTCAATTAAGGAACTTTATTATTGTTGGTTACTATTTATTAGCTTCAATCAATTCCAATGTCAATATATTTAATTTCATTTTACAATTATGAAAATTATAATTTTAATGTCATGATACCTAATTGGTTCTTAAATATGCATATAATTTGGTTGGATAAATTTCCTTTTCAGAAATGAATTTAGATTGTAGTTAACTGAATATTTTTGTGTAAACGTAAGCACATTCTTGGGAAATTGTTATGATGTTATTTTAATAACAGATCAAATATTATATATTCACCATAGAAATCATTGCTTTAAGATTAGCATACCTTATGCCACTTCAATTTTACTTTAAGGTATAACTTTATCTGAAAATAATGACCTTGTTATAATCTGACTAGATTAGAGATGTTTTTGCTTATAAGCTGTATATCCTGTGGGTTGTATATTCTTTATGCCTAAGATATTGAAACTCAAGGGAAAAGAATAATCAGTTTTCTTCTACCAAATGTTGTATTTGAAAGAATAAGACAGAGAAATTTTTCCTATCCTGTGGCTTATCCATTCTCAAGGGCCATGTGCTAGTACTTCCATTTCTGACTCTCTTAAAATGTGTGACTTGATGTAGTATCAGCAAGGGATTAAAGAAAAAAGAAATATACAAGAAATCAAGAGTATAGTCACAGACATGGCTCCTTGTGCAAAAGAGGGAAAATACATTGTATCTTACTGCACTGTTAGCACTGTGATATGAGTTTCAAAATATTATATATTTCAAATGCATTTTGGGGTGCCTTTCTTTTCCCCAATCTCTAATTACTATAATTTAATTGGTAAAATTTCTTTTGCAGGATGAAATAATGAATATAATTTTAGTGTGTAACTTGCATAAATAGTTTCATTGTATATTTAGATCTTGCTTTGATTTATCAGAAACTAAATGAGGTAGATTTATACCCCAAGTCTCTTCCATAACTTGAAGAATTCAGTGTCTCCTGCCTCTTTCAGCATACTATTTAGAAATAGAAACCAAGGAAAATGTCTTATAGTTTTACTTACACTGAAAATCGCATTAAACTATATGTGTTATTTGAAAGAGACCTAGAGATTACACATACTAACTCTTTAACCTATTTCCTGCTAACCTATTTTTAAATGGCACACATAAATTGTAAACCCTGATAGAGAGCAGCAGCCCTATTGGGTAACTCAGTGTATTGACTATTACAGTATTCTTGCCTGTGCTGCATTCTATTTCTTTACTAATTGAAGTTAAAATACAATTTTTAATGATTTTCTTAAGTAAGTTATACTATTAGAGATTGTATGTTAAGTAGACTCTCACCTCACAATTAATTGGGATTTATGTGTCCCAAGGCCACAGCCTAAGGAAGCAGCCTCTTGAATTTAGCAGTCTGCTGATATGTACTAAGTGTGTTATGGGTACAGAGACATATAACTTTAAAGACAAGTTTTTTACTGCATATATTCAGGTTTCAAAAATTGGGGTGAAAATAAGATTTTTTATTAGAAATTAGCTTCATTGAAAATATATCAGAAATGCATTTAGCCTACAAACACAGTTTGTCGAGGACTTCAGCTGCATATGCTTCAAGGGAAAGCTGTCCCACTTAATCTGCTCTAGTTAGGTTTTTGTTAGCAATCTGGGAGGAAATAGGAGTCATGCATCTTCCATGTCCTTCCTTCAAAATCACCAAGCTAGAAAGAAGTGAAAAATGTGTTTTCTAAACATTGATACAAGAAAATATTAAGAAGTAGAAGAAACAAAATAAAGCCAAAGGGATAAACATTGGAAGGTTGCTTAAACGGCTTTGGTCCCATATAATTGCTTTTCTGTCAGCAGGATTATTAACAATTTCAGACATCTGAAAATTAAATTAACAGCCTGAAAATATTTTACAAAATGAGATAGAGCATGATACATGAAACATAATGACCCCACTGAAATTCAGCCAAGCCGGAGCAGCTACTCATTTAGACAGAGTAGACAACTAGTTAATCATCACTGAGCAAATTAGACAGAGCAAATTAGTTTGCTACATTCCACAGACTTAGCTACCAAAAAGAGTATATGTCGCTAATTAGAATGAAAGAACTAAGCATATTATTATCTATATAGAAAGAGAAAGCATGATTGTCGCTTCGAATTGCTCCTTTCAGAGCTTGAAGCCTAGGTTACGTAGGTATAAATTACACGTGCAGGAGTCTGTATGTGTATGTAGGAGTGTTCATGCATGTATTTTAAGTAGCAGCAGCTGTGGCATTTTCTCAAATCTTTACCTAATAAAGTATAAACATTTTTTCCAAGGTTACTTGGAATTCTTTGGGAATACACACACACACACACACTCTCTCTCTCTCTCTCTCACACACAAAGCACATACAAAGTGAAATATGAAAACATTTTGAAAAGTATGATCCCTTTCATTGAAGATTAAAGTAGCCATTTCATTTACTTTTTCTTTCATAATATTAAATTATTTTTTTCTTTTTCTTTTAAAATGTGTATTGCTTTTGCATATGAAATAAATATTTGGACTTAGTTTATCAATGGAGATTAATCTGAAATCATATTTTCTAGCCCTAATTAGCATTCATTTACTTAATTGTCATTCTCAGCCTCATCATTTCCATTTTTCACTAACTTGAACAATGCTATCTTCTCTTGTTTGCACTTTAATTTAAATTTCTATTAAGGTTTATGAACAGTAATAAGGTCCTGTTTGAATATTCATTAGCTGCTGAATTGTGAGCTATGAAAAGGTGCTTTCTTTTACCTTAATGAAACTGGCACAGCATGGGACTGATCAGTTGTGACATTTGATTTGAGGCATCCAGTGAATTTTCTCTTTGTTTATTGACACATCTTGTCCAAACAGCTCCCTCGCAAGTGAGCGGAGTAATGAAGGAGAGAGTGCTGCCGCGGAGTGTCGAGCTTTCCTGGCAGGAACCAGAGCATCCCAATGGAGTCATCACAGAATATGAAATCAAATATTACGAGAAAGTAAGTGCTAAGAGCAGGTGAAATGTACAACCATGTGCGGTGTGTCATCCCATCCTACCGTATGGTAGACTCACGGTCGTTATGCCAACTGTTTGGAGCTACTTCAAACATTGTGGTCAATTTTAGCCATTTTTAATAACTATCTCCCTGAATCTCTGGTTCATCATTTTCACTGTGATTTCTGTGTATTAAGTTTCTGTGTTACACAAATGAAAATATTCCATTTGTAGTGTAATTATTTATTTTTTGATATCATAATAATTAGATGTAGGATGTTTTAGTACCACAGAAACCATGCAGCCAAATGCATTTTTGAAAAATGTTTCTTTTAGTATATCTGTTTTGGCCTTTAATGATTTATTTAATTTGTGTGGTTTCAGTGATAATGATGATTCCCTCACATAATTTACTAATATAAAATAATAATAGTTTGCATAATAAATATATAATATTCTCCAGACTTATGAATCAGATGAGGTTATTTCAGTCCTTTAAATGCTTCCTGAAATTTACTTCATATACGTTATATTAATCTTGTCTACAACTTCTTTATTCCCCTCCCTCCAGGAAAAATAATATGGCTAAAAAACAAGTGCTACCTTTTTAATCACCTTATAACAGCTAAATTTTAGTAAATAGTGATATATCTGAGTATATGAGTGTATTTATTTTTGTCTTATTTGGAAAAAGAAGTATATATGTATATAAAATACATATATATATAATATATATCCTATTCACAAATTACGATCCAAAGCTCCACCTCACAGAAACAACTGGTTCAAGGTTTGAAACATGAAAATTATTACTATTATTGTTACTAACAGAAATAGTAATTATAAGTATTACTACTATGACTTAACTGAGTTAGCTGAAGTGCTGTAATATACATAGCCATTTTAACCATTTTGACAGAATTAAAAAATAGAGGCCTAAAGCTTTGGAAAAACTTTGGTATTGAGTTGACTTGATTGACTAAATTTAATTGTATATAGTGCACTGGTAATGGATACTTTTTTCTATGAAGAAAAAAGTTTTAAATAAGGTTAGTTTTAATGTTTGGATTAAGTTTAAAATATTTTGCTTATTATTTACATCATGTATTCTTAACTTCATGGCCAAAGTTGCATTTTATATGCTTCATTTCTTATCCTGCCAAATATATGTATTTCAGAGGGGATCATTGTTTTTAATACTGTTTTTGTTATATTTGCTTTCCCATGAGTGCTAACAGTTATACTCTCTACTGAAATTATATCAAATTTCAAAAGGAATAAAACATTTAAAAAAATATAAGTTAGGTGGTGATAGTAAAGTTTCTCACAATGCAAATCTGAAGTATTTTGCAAATCCTTGTTTTGGAATAAATCTGTTCAAATAATTATTTTTTATTTTGTCTGACAGAAACAGAATGTATCTACATTTGCTAAATTTGCATTTTAGACAATTATTAGAAGACAATAATAGGATTGTATTGCATTGTATTGTTATGTATCCAAGAATATGATATGTATATCATTGTGACGTATGAGTTATACCTAGTTCTTATTTTGAGATAAATATATATAATACCAGCTATCATTTTTATACATAATTATAATGAAGACAGAGATCAGTTTCACTAAATTGAGTTTAAGTATATATTTATTTACACTTTTGCAAATATCAGTGTGATGCCAAATTAAACAACCAGAATGACATTTTCAGATTTCAAAGAATAATTTTATTGCCTGATAAAGTTGAACGTAGGTATTTATTATAGAACAAATGAGAACTATCTAAAATTGTATATTAGGAAGTAAAATTTTGTAAGTTTTGTTCATAAATAGCCTATGAGAATCCCATCAACGAAGGTTTAAATTTTTATACATTTCTATATTGCTTTGGTGGAGTTTTTTTTATATGCTTGAATTTTTATATTTATTTAATTCTTAGGCTTATCATATGTATGTACATAAAATGTGTTTATTGCTTACAGGATGAAAAAACTGATGATAAAAATATAACTTTATTATTTTAATAAATTCTTCACACCTTAGCTTTTACATTTGATAAATGAGGAAATTGAACTAAATGATATTTAAAATATTGTCAAACCATAAATCATATAATATGATTTTAATGTTTATATTGATAATTTTAATTTTGAAATACTATGTCAAATACTACATTGCAGAAGTGGTTTTATTCTGTGAGAAATGCAGTTTTTATTGGAAATAATTAGTATGTCAGTGCGGTGATGGTATTAGCCGAATTTCTTGATTTAATAACTTTCTTAATTTTTAGCACATCACTTTTTGCTTGCTGAATAACATTCAGGAAAAAGATTAAGACAACTACATTATGACATGAACACCTTTACTGAACCATAGATTTTACAGGTGTACTCGCGTTTTGACCAGTAGGACATTTGATTATATTATGGCTAAATAGTTCTTGCTACTGTGCCCTGTCCTAAAAAGCAAAAGTTCAAAACATAATAAATGTTTTAACAAAATTATTTCCCCTCGAAATTTATAGAACAAAGGCATGTGTTTCACATTTACATTTTATATTATCTTAGAAACAATTCTATGTTATAATACTTCACAAGGTACAATGTAGAAATAAATACAATGCAGAGAACTGAAATAAATTGCAGGAATTGGCTGTCAAATTGTCTGGTTGTAATCACAATTAAATATTTCCTGTAAATATTGTTTCTAGGATCAAAGGGAACGGACCTATTCAACAGTGAAAACCAAGTCCACTTCAGCCTCCATTAATAATCTGAAACCAGGAACAGTATATGTTTTCCAGATTCGAGCTTTTACTGCTGCTGGTTATGGAAATTACAGTCCTAGACTTGATGTTGCTACGCTAGAGGAAGCTACAGGTAAAATGTTTGAAGGTAATTATACCTTTGGTTTGGATTCTTACTCTCAATAATACTAACATATATTTATTTTCAATATCAAGAGTGATGATTTGCAGCAAGATAATTTTTACATATAAAGGTACATATATATGCACATATAAATGTACTTTGTAAAAGTTCATAACAATAACTTAACATTTGCTGTTTTGTTTAGTAATTTTAGAACCTTGTGATTTAAATTAGTCTCTTTAACACAGACTGAATTTTTTTTAACAAAAGGTGAATTTAGAAACAGAAGCAGGACTCATTCAATTTATAGGTTGACACAAGATATTTTTATAGACTTCAAAATGTTCTCATTCTAATTGTGTCCATCAGAGTTGCTCCTTCACAGAAAACTCCAAATGAGGCCAGAATGTACACCAGGGTGGACAAGAGAAAGATGGTATCTAAGAACCTGTGTTAATTTAAGCTACTGGCCCTTTAGCAAGGATTTCAAAAATTAGAGTTCAGAAAGAAGATCTTAGAAATTGTATTTCTTTTTATTTTTGCTATCTCTCTTCATTTTTTGTTATGGGACATTTCAAGCATACTAAAGAATATATTTAAAATATATATGAAATATAAAGGAGATAATAAAATGAATATCCCTGTATCTACCACTCAGCCTAAAAATAGAACATAACAATATTGTTAAAGCCCTTTTATAATTTTGGTTATATTTTCTAATGAAACATAAGATTGCTGTAAAAATACATGTATATATAGTATATAACAAATAATCAGATATATGTTGGGATGCATGGCCCAGTTTACTGTCAGGGTGCAATTCAGAACACCTTGAGTGTCCTGCTGGTTGCTCTTCAGCTGGGCGAGGTCTCAGTGTGTGTTTCTGTATTTTGGAGTTTTTGATTCTTCCTGATGTTACTGCTCAGGCTCAAGCTTTCCCCAGCTGTTACCTCTTCTTGCCAATACAGCATTCCTCCAAAATTCTAAACAAAAGCAAGTTGGAAAAATGTTATATGATTTTCTTTCCTCAATTAAAAAAATTAAACAAAATAAATCATACATTTTGATGAAAGAGTTATTTTGACTTCAGAGAAAGATTTGTATAGATCTGTAAAAGGTGGAATAACTTGATAAATATCCTTTGCATTAACTAATGCTTGTTAAGTTTGCTAACAGTGTTCTTTCAAAATATTTTGTAACGTTTTAAAGTAAATCCACAATTCTCATAGCCACAAATTTAAAAAGTGTGTTGAAATCAATTTGAAATATAAACCATTTGCATAGAATTGTAAACATAAATGCATCAATTAAAAAATTTGTGACATAATTTGGTGTGATGAACTTAGTGCCATTATGATTCATGATTATCATTTTTAAATGGAGTATGTAAGACCAAGAATGAGAGTATCTAGGTTTAGTGGCCCCCAAAACATTAAAGCATTTTCAGTTGAGATTTCAACATCTAAACATTTGAATGGTTAGTTTCAAAATGTGCTGTTATGGTTTTCGACTCAGACTTACCTCATGATATCCTCTTGAGATTTTAAATATAATAAGACACTTCAATTTATGTTTTTTCATATTCTAATGACTAGTTTAAACTTAAATTAGAAATATCAATTAGTTATCTCACATTTACCTAAACATTCCTTATCATTTAAACACTTTTAGTTTTCGAAACTTTCAAAATGAATGTATGCTTTTTCCTGACTTTGTAAATTGAGAATATTGGGCCAAACTATTATTTATTGACTGCTTCATTATTTAATAAAGAAGTAACCAAGAGTCATAGAGATTAGTTGCAGTAGGAGAACCTGAAAATGATCACATGAAATGAATCTTAAAAGTGGATTTTTGCATTGGAAGAACTTGGTGATTTTTATCATTGGAATATTCTCTCGCATATCATGTAAAGTTGATGAAAGAAGGATCCATATTTCTTTCTCTTACTATTTGTCTTACCAATGTCTACTACGGTTTTTGGCACACAGAAGGCACTAAGTAAATAAGCAATGAATGAATACCTCACCCACATCGACATAGAACAGATTGTCAGTATCAAGCAGTGTTATAGACAGATGCCTGGTTTCCAATCTCCGCTCTGCCATATCCGGTTGTAGAACTTTGGATGAGCTAGTACTCTATGCCCTAATTCTGCGAGGATAGCAGTATCCAACTCACAGCATATTCTGAGAATTTAATAAGTTAATATACACAAACTGCCAAGGATGGTGCCTAGCATGAAAAGTCTCAAGTATTACCTCTTATTATTTAGCACAGCCATTCTCAAATGTTTTCATCTCAGGAATACTTTTACTATTAAAAAATGTTGAGGATCCCCCCCACACAAATTTTGTGTATGTGGGTTATACTTATCAACATTCACTACATTAGAAACTAAAAGAGAACCTTTAAAAACACAAGTACACGCACACATTTCATTAGCCATCAGAGTGATGACATTATCACGCGTCATATACCTTCTGGAAAACTCAACTGTGTACTTGTGAACAAATGAGAGTGAAAAAAGGCAAATAACATCTTCCTATTTTTTGAAAATAATTTCAGATTCCCTGAAAAGCTCTTGAGGACCCTCATGGATTCCCAGAGCACCCTTTGAGAACCACTGAGTTAGCACAAGGATCGGTGCTAAGAATTAGGGATGCACAGAGACATGTGGCACAGTTGGTGCTCCCTATTGAAAGTCCAGTAAAAGAGAGACAGTTACACAGATTCTGGCCACACAGTTAAGACCTGGGAGAGGGCATGGCCCATGTCAGAGAGCAGTGACTCACTGTGTTAGGAAGTAGGGCAAGAGAGAAGATACCGTTGAAGAGAAGTCACTTGAGCATTGTTTAAAAAAAGGTTTACAATATTTGATAGCACAACAAAGTGACTATAACCAACAGTAAGTTAGGGTATACTTTAAAATAACTGACAGAGTGGAATTGGAATGTTCCTAACACAAAAAAAATGTTAAATGCCTGAGGTGATGGATACTCCAATTACCCTGATTTGATTAATTCACATTGTATGCCTGTATCAAAACATCACATGTACCCTATAAAGATATACAACTATTATGTACCCATAATAATTTTAAAAATTATGTAATAATAGCACACATCATACATATAATATAATGACTTCTCCTGTTATGTAATTCTAGTTTGAATAAAAACGTGCAAATATCAACTTAAAAAAAAAGAAGTTTAACTAACAGTCTATTCCATTGCACATTCATCCTAAAATCCCCTTCTATGCAGAGTCAAATCTAGTGTTTTTACAATTTTTAAACCATGGTATTCTTATTACATACATTTCAAATTACTTTTAAAATGTACTGCCGATAAAATAGATGAAAATATTAACCATAATGTCATATATGGAAAGTTTAATGTATGGCCATGACTATATATAAAAATGCGTAAATAAATATTCACAAATTCTGATTCAACATTCACCTGAGTTCAGTGTTCTCACTGGAGTTCTGTTTCTAAAGCTAAGGGAAGAACTGAGCCTAAGACAAGCAAGGAATTAGACCCACGGGACACACTGATTGAATGGAAAGAATTTCTACACATATGTGTATAATTTTTTCCTTCCTCATGAGTAGAGCTACTCCATTCTTTTTCCTCTCTTAATTTATATAAAAGGCCAGATAAAAAGGAAAAAAAAACAACCAGACCAAACAAACAAAAATGTTTGAAGCCATCTTTTCTCTGTTGTATGATAATAGGCTGTAATTCATAAATTAAAACTTGAAGGTTGTTTTCCTCTACTTCTGTTTTTTTTATTTTAACCTTTGTTTAGTTCCCTCAGGGAGCAAATCACCAGGTGGTAAATTAGGGAGTGTGTATAATATCTTTGTTCAGAAACTATCTACTAGGCCAGAGCTATTTTTACTGTTTTTCAATATTGGAGCTATCTCTTCTTAGCATAGGTGTGCAAAATTAAGAGATAAATTGTCGAAAGGAGACAGACATAGATAAACTAGAGAAAGGCCAATCCAAAAAAAAGCTTTATGCTGCCTATTGTGGCACAATATATTCTGCCTACATATGATTTACTACTCTAGAGACCCAGTCCCTTGCCACCAACAAGAAGGAGTGGTATTTTCCATCCTGCTTCAAATTAAAGATTACAGCTGTTGATTGTTTCAGAGTAAGCAAATTATATTAGTTTGACATTGTATATTATATGCTATTTGCAACTGGATTATATACTGAAATATATATTTCATTGTTTTATGTGTCTGATGATTTTATGAAGTCTATACTGGTATTGAAAATATACTCTGGGGAAAATATGACTAATTTGGAAAAATGGAAGCGATAAGTTTATGTCACTTTGAAAAATCTAAATCAGAGGCTGTTTTAAGGAACATGCAAACATGTACTTGTTCCCAAAGAGACTATCAGAAAGATCTAGCTGGGCTTGCCTTAATGAGCGTAGAAGAATCACTTAGTATTGTACAGCAGAAAGTATCTATAATTAGATAATGATAAAGTTTTCTTTAAAGTACTTGCAGAAAGTTTGCTCTTTCGTAAATAGGCTAGCTACTCTGTAATCTTAAACTCTCAAATGCGTTTACTGTATACTTTATAAAAATGAAGACAAGTAATTCAGCTCATCTTTTTTCCTGAATTATAGTAGACTATAAATTCATGGAGTTTTACCATGATACATGATGCTTTTTATATAAATTGATGATATGCGAGATAAAGCATTCAGTGTACATTAAGGTGCTTAAAAAAATACATGGGGTATGTATTTTGGTTCCTATTTCACATACTAGAAAAATAGTCACAGAGGGATCAAATGCCTTGTTGAGTAACAAATAGGGATTTCATAGCACTTGAAGATCACATATGTCTCTTGATTTATAACTAATCTTCCCGCAACTAACCAGGGGTATAGTCATTCAATAAGGCATTTATAGGTTTATTTTATAGCTGATACATAGAAATAATGAAAGCATTATCCTGACCACTTCTTTAAAATGCAGAAATAGACATTTATTTACAGTAAAGTATGCATTTGTTACAATATAATGCATTTATTTAAAATTAGAAGTGAATCAAATAGAACAGATATCTCTTATTTTATTTAACCTCTCAAGTTCTTGCATGATATCAAGTGTTTCTAAGCCTATTTTCTCTGTTTACAGCTACAGCCGTCTCCAGTGAACAGAATCCAGTTATTATCATTGCCGTGGTTGCTGTGGCAGGGACCATCATTTTGGTGTTCATGGTCTTTGGCTTCATCATTGGAAGAAGGTAGAATACAAATGAGTTTTAATTTCTAACATAAAATATATTGATTTTTCAGAATTATGTCAGCCTATTACTTATTGATTTAGTATATTAGAATTTTACATAGTAAATGCAAACATTTTTGATATTAAATTTTAAAGATCAATAAATTGTCATTCTCCCAAGATCAAAATACAGTATGAGTTTGATCACTGCTTTTAGTTTAAGGGGAATGAATACTGTAATTACTATTGGGTGAATTTTTTTGGTTATTTTCAGAGTTAGGTTCCAAAAAGGGGAAAGATTTACTCTTTTGTTATTAAAATGAAAGTTTGTGGAAACCATTTAATATCTGTTTTTATTTTCAGAAAGAAATGTACGTAAATATTCACTCATTGATAAATCTAAATCCACCAAAAAATGCCTCTTTTGTATCGTCTCACACAAAGAGTTTGTTTTCTGTGCATTTTTTAGATCATGTGAATTGCTATATTATTACTAAATAGGTTTATAACTGTGAACAGGAAGTTTTTGTATTTTTATAGCTCTAACAAGTATGTTGTTAAATAACTAAGGTACATTGCACTGAATTTTAAATATATAGAGTAAGATCATTGATTGAGATTGTCACAAATTTGCTTCTTTCCAGGCACTGTGGTTATAGCAAAGCTGACCAAGAAGGAGATGAAGAACTTTACTTTCATTGTAAGTGTTTGGCTTTTCTTTATTATAATGTACCCCTATTAGTACAGAAATCTGGTTGTTAGTATTGGCATTAACAAACTCCTCATGGATCATGCTTGAAATTATATAATGAGCTCAAATGTTGCTTTAAAGCACTTGAACAAGATATTTAGAATGAAAATTATGTGATGTGAATTTGAAAAAATAAAATATATTCAGAAATGTAATAAAACTGCAGTATATTCAGCTGCTTTTACATCACAATTTTTCCTTTTGCAAATTTTACCCAAATGCTTCTTACCATTCTATTAATAATCCGTTGAATGTTACATGTGCCCATGGTGTAGCTAAGGAATGACATTTCAAGTTATAAGAATAGGCCCTTTTGTTCCATCCAATGAGTGATGCTACCATGAAAGGCAAAGTTGAGGAACCTCTTTCTCTACAACTGCTATAAATTGTCTATCACTGACATATATTTCATAGGACATAAATAGTATAATAATAGTATACAATCCTCTGATGTTTTCCTGTGGTTTTGAGTTAGGTGATTCTTAAAAGTTCATTTTAGAAGTCGTATTTAGAAGAGAGCTTAGGGACCCAAAGAAAATAGATGCCCATCTGCATTAATCGTATTCTTACTGCAATGTGGATGGCAAGTGAAAATGACATCTGTGTGAGTAAATGTTATTACTTTATGCAGGCAAAATAAAAAGCTGACAATCAAGTGATTTCAGTTTGGATAATTAATAATATTCTTACCCAAACCCATTATTCCTATTTTTAGTCCTTGAAAATATTAAAAACCAATTTTATTGTTTTTTCATAGTAGCTATAATCTTTACTAAATTTTCTCATGCATAGATAAATTTCCTATAACAGAAGAATTATATTTTTAGTGTGTTATTTAATAGAGTCTTATGTCAGTATCTAAAAAGATACTGTCATGTCCCTAAATTCGTAAGAATATCCAAGCATCAATCAAGAATTTCTTTTTTTTATTTAAAAAAAGCTCAAAAAAATGTGTGGTTTAAATACACAAACAGTAAATGCTATCACCCTAAATTTTTTCAATGTGTCTATATTTTTGAACCAACAGTTACTTTGACTTTAGTTTTCAAAAGAGAAGTGGTTTTGCGTGACACAGATCCAAATTGAATATGAAACTCTGTGGAATAAAAACCACTGAAGGCAGGAAGGGCATGTGGGATATTACAAATTACTACAAATTAAAGTTAAAGGTATGACTAGGGACGGCTTTATCACGAAGTTTAATCTTTAGGGCCCCTTACTTTCATGGACCATTTCAAGTCCCTGGGAGGGTCCTAGCAATTTTGTGTATATAATCATATATCCTTTCCCTTAAAGAAGATATCCCAAATCATATAAGGGTCAAGCCTCACAATACTTGAATCTACCCTGATTGTGACTGAATATGTGTGATTCTGCATCCCGCTTGGAATTATTTGATATACTCCCAGGGTCAGAGCTTGCTTTTGCTAATCTGGCATTGATTGTCCTGAGACAAGCCTCAGTGAAGACAGCACCACAAGCAGTTTATAGCTATAGGATATACAGAAAAAGTGGAGGTTACATTTTTTTCTCTTTCATTACACGAGAGAATATTTTTAACACTTCCCCAGACAGGAAGGAGAGGATCAAAACTTAAATGCCTAAATTTTTATCTCTAGTGTAAAATGTATATAGAAGAATACCATAAGGCTATAGTTCCTAGAAACTCTGATCCTACCCATATGTGAATAATTTTAAAGGCACAATTATTTAATATTACCATAATCAGTATGTCACTTTTCTTTCATTTATTGGGTATATCTGAGACATCCCAAAATTATCACATACAATAGTTTATTTGCTTTTAACTTACAGTTTAACGCAGAGGTAAATTGAAACATGGTTTATCTAAAACTTGTTGTATAGCCTATGTTTGTCATCACGCAGTTTTAATATTTTGAAGTCATTCACTTCTTTCACATTTCACATCAGTTTCTAATCAGAAAAAATATAGCTGCATGTCTTACTTGCTAATATAGACAAAATAAGTTTGTTGTATATAAGCAGTTTTCATCTCTAGAGCAAAATATCAATGGTGGTTTTAAGATGTTTGACTTTCGTAAGAAATGTAAATAAGACATTAAAACACAAAAAAGCTCATGCTCTAAAAATTGGAATAAGCAACATACCAGAATATTCAGAAATTATGTCAATATTTTCCTTATTTTTAAACATCCATTTTTAAATATCCATTTTTAAATAAGTAATGAAAAAATAAGGTGCACTTAACGTATCCTATCCTGGTAAATGCTTGATATTTTTGAATCACTCTTTTCCCAAGGATATCTTTTCTTGTCATTTGATGGGAACCAGGCATTTTATTTGATTTCATGACTATCTAAAGTACATAAAGGACAACACGATGGTCACTAGCTATTTCCAAGTTGGTGTCCTTTTATTCCTTTAGTACACGGACAATTTTCCTAGGTGCTAAGAGACCAGATTGAATTTTTGCAGAAACTTGAAAGCAACCATTTCACTGGCTTTTAGAGCACTGAATTTAATAGACTGTCCAGTCATTTGTATCAGGTGCCCTCAACTCTCCATGGCCCCAAGTGCTACGTTTAAAGATGTAAACACAATGGAGGAGGTTAGTGAAGCAATTCCAATTTACATTTTGTTTCCTCCTACCATTTCTTCTAACAATATCTTCAAATACAAACTGGGCAGTATTTCATGTTTTTATGCCAAAATAGCTCTGGCCTGTCAAAATGTTTTATGACAGCTTGAATAAAGAACCATCAGAGACCGTTTGAGATGCAGAAGGTTACCTCCAATCTAGCTCCCTTATCAAAACAAACAAACAAAAAAACAAGAAAGAAAGAGAGAATTAAAAGGGAGAAGATGGCTCATTCTCCATCTGCCTGCCAATCTAGGAGGTTAACCTATTGTTTTCTTCCCTTCTCTCTTTTTCTCTTTCCCCCCTTCCCTGTACTCCTTCTTCTCTCTTTTCTCCTTCTATCCCCTCTCTCTTTTCTTCTTGTGTTGTTTTTTTTTTCATGTTCAGCTTTAGTAACAAATGAGCATCTGTCAGTTTTATAAACTGCAACAATAATTGTTTATGACAATCAATTTTGGATAAACAATCAACTACCGCAGAATAAATCAAGATTTTTTAATCCCATTTTCCTTTATACATTCTGCTTCTTTTTGTTATGTGTTTATTTTTAAAATATAATTTTACTTTAATGTGGTGACATAAGCACAGTTAGGCTGCAGTGTAATATAGAAAGAAATATATTGTTCTGCAAATAGTAAGACTTGATGAAAAGATTGTTCAGTGGCTTTGTTAAAACAATAAAGTTTTTTCTGAGGATATAGTGTAATTTTTTTCATTGCATTAATATAACCAAATATATGCCTATCTATCTTATCTTTGTCTTTAACCAAATGATTAGATTTGGAATACATTATTGTAATTGAATTTGATTTAAAGTTGACATAGCATTATCTGTTACCTGCATGCTTCTGGGTGCATTTTAAGATTTTAACTTTTAAGATGATTCTATGTTGTTTGCATTTTGACTACCTTTTGTGAGGCATTTTGGCTACCTCCTCATAGCAGTTAAGATCTTCCAGAGCCTTATAATTGAAAGTTCATATAAACCATTCCTCTTTCAAATCGCTGTCATACTTGGTTAACAAATCCCAGGAATATTGTAAATTTTCTAACTTTTCTCTGCACTTTGTACATCTGGCTTCTATTGCCCTTTGAGGTGAAGATGAAACTATGTCTTTAGAAGATTTCTCTTTGATTCTGTGATAGCAGTCCCTCACATCTTGTATTAATTTTATGTATATGTCAACAGTGGTTGGTCTTTAAAAAAATAAATCAAAAGAATAAGTAAGATGTCTAAATGTTTTTAATATTGCTGTCAGTGTAGTAGGCTACCTGTAAATGAAATGTCTTCTTTTCCCAGTGTATTAATTTGATTGGTTGACTGACTGATAGATTTACAAATGTGTTTCCAAGTCCATTACAAACCTCAATATGGCTTGAACTATGCCATGATAGCAGTGAATTTAATTAAACCTCCAGTCTGATAGGCTTGTCAGAAATTTTGGTGGATGTCTTTTGTTGATTTAAGGAAAAGCAATTCAGTTAGTAACCTATGTTATGGATCCTATGTTACCTATAGAAGCTTGCAGATAATACCTATACGCCAGCAGACTGAAGTAGTCTGTTAAAACTGCTGTGAATCAGTTGATGTGGAAGCAAGTTCACTGTTCCAAGGAGCACTCTGCATAATGAAATTCCTGGGCTGACTGCACAATAAGTGCTTTGCTTCATCACAGTCATGCTTTCTTACATCATTACAGTTAAATTTCCAGGCACCAAAACCTACATTGACCCTGAAACGTATGAGGACCCAAATAGAGCTGTCCATCAATTCGCCAAGGAGCTAGATGCCTCCTGTATTAAAATTGAGCGTGTGATTGGTGCAGGTAAGGCTATTGTAGCTTCCTTGTTCAGCTGTTCCATTTAGCCAAGATCGAAAGTCATACATCATAATGACAGGCAAATAATTATCCCTCAAGTATAGAACTTTTGCATTTACCCGAACTGTTGGAAGCAGTGAGGCTGTACTTGTTTATGAAATCTTAAGGAAAAAAGTGATGTGGCATAGTGAATCTGTATATATTTTGTTTTCTGTTGGATTTTTAATATGTTGTTCTATTACAAGCTATTTCTTAATAGCTCTGGCCTGTTCAAGAAATGATTTACTATATTTAAAAAATCTAAATTTTCCTAGCTTTTGCTATACTATCCATTTCCTTTTTCATGATTTACTATCTTCTTAGGAAGCTTTCATCTTTACCTTTTTTCTTGTGTTTATAAGTATTAGCCATTGTACTATCTAAATCCATGTAGAAAATTAATGTGTGTGCATTATTTAAAGGCAATATTATTTTCTGTGTATGCATTTTTATAATAATTGTACATTTCTGAATCTAATTCTCTTAGATCTAGCAGACATAATGCATATACAGTTCTGGATTTCAAATCTTTAATAAATATTTGCTTCTCAAATTTTAAAAGCAATAGCAATGGTTAGAATTTGCTAATGTGCCCTTATGCTTTAGTAAAAAGTATGGGTTTTACAGCATAAATCAAATCTAAATGTTGACTCTGAAACAGTGTTAATCAATTGTTAAGCCAATTGAAAAATAGTAGCCTGTTTATCAGATAGTTTAGGAAAGCTTAACTTCTATGAATGAGATAAACTGTATGTTCAAGTCTTAATTTCATTTATGCCATTATTTTCATAAACAACTTTTGTGTCTGGGAAATAGAATCACCCATCTATGGTAGAGTGTTCAGTATGACTTAGAGAACTGTGCCAAATATTTAAAAGAATACTTTTTAATAAAGTTTTTAAAGAATTTAATTCATTTATTTTGGGAAAGGAAATATTTCAGACGTTAAAATACACCTACTTGTTCTGTTACTTCAGGAGAATTTGGAGAAGTCTGCAGTGGCCGTTTGAAACTTCCAGGAAAAAGAGATGTTGCAGTAGCCATAAAAACCCTGAAAGTTGGTTACACAGAAAAACAAAGGAGAGACTTTTTATGTGAAGCAAGCATCATGGGGCAGTTTGACCATCCAAATGTTGTCCATTTGGAAGGGGTCGTTACCAGAGGTAGATATTGGTTATAGCTTTCATTTACCAAATAGGCTGAGTGTCAGAAATTAGTATTATTGTATACACAATAAAACAACCAAATTGTGACCATACTGCATAGTCTAAATTAATGCTTTTTATTGGCATGTAACTAATTAAAACAATTATTCTTTTATGCTATCACCTCAAGGAAAAAAATTGGAAAAAATAAATGCAGGATTAGAGTTGAAGAATAAATCTGATAGACGGAATGAGTGATAAATGCTTTTACTTAACTTCAAAAGCCATAATGGTGATACAGTTTAGTCTTTATATTTTATATAAAGTGTTGCTTTCTCTGAGTTTTACCAACAAAGCAGCAGTCAGAAGAACACATTGACTTTTATTTGTATAGTTTAATTTTATGAGTCATGACCATGTTCCAAGCAGATATTTAAACTTTTTGCGCTTAGCAGCAGCACTAGAAATATTAGAAACACTCATATTTCACCCATTCACTCTTTTAGAACAGCACTATGTGTTTTATCGGGGATGAGAGAAGAAATAACCCTGAAGTTTAGGTTACAGCTTCTGAAACAACATTTTTTTTTTTAATTTTAGGGAAACCAGTCATGATTGTAATAGAATTCATGGAAAATGGAGCCCTAGATGCATTTCTTCGGGTAAGTACCAGAATTATCAGAATAATTTTCTCATTCTAAATATACTATGCATTTTACCAATATAATTTTATGAACTTTTTTTTTGCAATGTAAAATGTACATTGTAAACTTTAAGAAGTCAGAAAATTGTCTTTGACAATCAGATCAATAATCAGAATTCTAGACGGGATTAAACTAGAATCTTTTGAGCATTTATATGATACAATGTTAAAAGAATGATTCCCATTAATATTATCACCTGAAGTACAGAGGACACCCAAAGCCCTATAATTTGAATGCATGTTGTAAAACAACATATACAATCGTAAATGAAATATAATACAGGGAAGACCAAAAAGTGAGATAACCATTTGATGTTGACACTATGATCCTAACTCTGCTGTGTAAAACTATTTCTATTATATTGTTATGTGAACACCAAGCATAAAAAGCATGATTATTATCATTACTTTTAAATTAATAGTATGTGATTTTTTTTGTAAATGATGAATCCTAAATGTATAAACATAAATAGTTTTACCTTCCGAGGCATTTTACCTAAGACTATGAACACACGTTGACATTTTTCCAAATGGCAAAGAGAAATAATCTAAAGAATCAGAGAACATGCAAAGTTATTTTACATGATCAAGAATGACAAATTCAACCCATATTTGTAAGCAATCAGAGGATTTAGAGAAACTTATTGCTGTATCATTACGACATAAGCATCACCTAGGAACTTCATCAACTCAAACCAGCGTCCTTTGTGCAGCCTGTTTGTATTCAATTGGAGAAACCCGTGGGTTAAAAATGTCTTAGAGAATCTTTGTTGCAAGTAATGTTCCTACCAGTAGGAAAAAAAAATGAAATGAAAACAAAATCAGCCACTATAATCATTTTCTACTTCTTAATTTCTCTTCTCAGTTTCTCTTTTTGACTCAAATATTTTCCCCTTTCCCTTTTTTAGCATTTAGAGAAAAAAATCTTATTATATGCATATTAATTCCTTTATATATTTTATATTATATATATAAAATTTTTGGCATGTGGGGAAAACACCTAGTTGGTCAGGGGTAATATTTTTGGATCTCACATTCCCACACTTTGACTTCAAAATTAGCCTATACTTTTGACTTGAATAATCTCAAACCATTATTAATTAATATTAAAATAACAAATTAATATAAATAACTGAATGATTACCGAAATTATAACTTATTTTATTTGGCTACCAGTTAAATCAGCATGTTATGTTTTTTCACAAACTTTATTATTTTTCACAAAATTTATTATTAGAAAATTAACTAACAATTCCTATTATACAATAGTAAATGACTAGTATACTGAAATTTTTCATGGTGGTTTATGTTCCTTTTAAAATACAGTTAACTGGAATTTTATTTTTTTTTTTCTGCAGAAACATGATGGACAATTTACAGTCATTCAGTTAGTAGGAATGCTGAGAGGAATTGCTGCTGGAATGAGATATTTGGCTGATATGGGATATGTTCACAGGGACCTTGCAGCTCGTAATATTCTTGTCAACAGCAATCTTGTTTGTAAAGTGTCAGATTTCGGTCTGTCCCGGGTTATAGAAGATGATCCAGAAGCTGTCTATACAACTACTGTAAGAAAAAGTCTTTTACTGCACTTATTCATTCCTAAGATTTTCCTACCAAGAAAGCAGAGCTGATGGGTGGGGAACCTGCAGCCTTCTGATTTCCAGATTGTTCTTTTTTAAGCACCAAAGGAGGCAAGCAAAGCTTCATCTTTCTCTGTTGCACTCCTTTTAATAAAAGGATTTGTTCTGTAAAATTTGGATTCAGTCAAAAGGCCGCACTTAAGGACCTAGAAGGCCATATGTGGCCTTAAGGCCGCAGGTTCCCCACCCCTAAGTGACGTTTGTTTTGTTTTGTTTTGATTTTTTTCTGGAAGGATATTTGTTGTTTTTACAATCTACACATAAGCTAAGAAGGAAAGTAATGATAAGAATGATACCATGCTTACCTTATGTTGGGATGTTCATATAAATAGTGTAGAGTTACATACAACATCTAGTTACTAGCACTCATATTTGTAGCAGAAAAATATAACCACACTTAAAAGGAAGATTTAAAAGTATATTAACTATGCTAATTCCTATAACTTTTATGAGATTAGAACAAAGGAAAATATGTGAGGATTTATTTAAATACCCTATATTCCATTCCATTTTACTAGTAATTTAGCCAAATTTGTCATTGTCTTTTCAGTAGACCCTTGCCCTGAGACCACATAAGACCCATTAAATTGAGTTGCTTTGTAAACTTGAAATGAGAAAACTTGTAATGGGATTCTAAAAAACAGATTAGTAACGTTAAATACATTTAGAGAGCAAGATGGATAGTCCTGATGCTGCTGAGCTGCCAACCCAAAATACAAATATTTAACTCTTGCTTTATGGTATTGCCATAAATGATTTATAAGTTATTATACATATTTAAAATGTCAATTTCTTTTTATAACAGGGTGGAAAAATTCCAGTAAGATGGACAGCACCTGAAGCCATCCAATACCGGAAATTCACATCAGCCAGTGATGTATGGAGCTATGGAATAGTCATGTGGGAAGTTATGTCTTATGGAGAAAGACCTTATTGGGACATGTCAAATCAAGATGTAGGTGTTACATTATTTAAACAAAAAGGATTTAATACACTAATATCCATTATTATTGGAACACATAGGTAATGGCTCCTTAAGAACAAATTTTCATAGAATTATAAAAGTATGTTTTTCCACAATTATTACCACAAATTACCACAATCATTACCATAAATTAGTGTTTCCATTAATTTTATTATTTTTGTTTCATTCTGAAGAATTACTTTCTCCTTTTTTATGTAAATTCTGTGGAAATGATAGAAACCTACAAAGGATAGTTACCCTTTAATAAAGATAAGAATGCTGTTCTTGTACAACTGTGGTGGAAGAGTCATAGGAGTAAAGGAATCATTTGTGGAGAGGAGGGAAAGGAAGGTGATGTTTTGTTTTGTCTTTGAAGCTTATCTTTCTTTTCCTTTTAAGGTTTCTCAGAAAATCTGCTTAAGTTATCTATTGTTGATTGGTTTAATTAAATTTTAATATCATGGGAAAATCTAGATTTTATGATCAATATCTGTAAATGTTTCACAGTGATTTTTAGAATGAAATCTCAATGGGTGTATCCTTGGAAATTCCTAAACAAACAAGCAAACAAAAAAACCCAGGGCTTGCTAAAATACTAAATGTGTATACCCTGTTGCCATGAGGGCATACTAAAACATAAAACATACTGTTTTCCTTTGAAAAAAGAAGCTGATGACAGTCCATGTTGGGGGTATACATCTCACACCAAGAGACCATTTATAAAACAGTGTAGCGTAAGTGCAAGTGAATATTTGTTTTTATTAGGTTGAATTTTATAAAATTACCATTGTTTAGTTCAAGAACTTTCAAATATTGACAGATTCATATAGTTCAATCTATTGAAAATATGAGCAAAGTTTATATAAATGTAGAGCAAGTATTAAATCTAGGAAGGTAGCCTGGATTATACTAGAAATCTGAAGAATACCATGGTTCATAGCTGATGAAAACATTCTCCAAGGGAATATACTGGAAAAGTCCAGAAAGAAAGATTTAGCCAGTTGTATGGAGACCAAACAAATGGACTCACTTTCCTGTAACAGAAATGCAGTACACGTGTGGTAATTAGAAGTGAAAATTGGGTCGGGGTAAATTGATGAAAGGCTTTTTTGAAAGAGTTTGGAAATGATACTATCGGAAGTTTTTGGAGAGTGGAGTAAAAGAATAAGTAGTGCTTGTGCTTAAGGAAAGTCTATATTGTCATTTAGAAAAAGGATGTGACTAGCAAACTGGTATGGAGTAGTTAACTCTTGAGGTATTATAACATAAACAGCAATAGAAGCTGACTACAGTTACAATTGAGTTATTTTTCAAAAAGACATCATGCAAATTGTTATATTAAGTCCGTATCTTTGTTGTTAATTTTATGATTGTTTGTATCAAGTTCCTATGTGCCTTAAAACTTGAAGATAGTTACTTTTTGATAACTAAAGTAAGACTTCATATGTTATTGGTAAGGTTATTTTTGACACATTTACCGACAAATTTCTGCATTAATTGAAAAGTTCACAGCCTGAACAGGGGTAAGTTTTAAATCAGTTAAATCTTTTGATATTTTGAATTGGACGAGGACATGAAACTTTTTCATTTGCTTTTTTGTTTTTGTTTTTCAAAGACAAAAGTGTAAATGATGAATCCGTTTGGTAGAGGCAAAGTTGTTAATATTTGACAGGGCTCAGTGTCAAAGATTTCATGGACTGTCAAAATGTGGGCAAACAAATCCTTGGGGCAGAGAAAGAGAAATATTTACATTCCCTAGACACTCCATAGAGTTTCATTTCTTTTGACACCTTCCTTCTGTACTAGATTCAAACATAAAGGGACTGACGGGGATGACATAAATTCAAAGTTCACTTCACTTTCAAAAACAAATAATGGAAATGGTTAAGAAGAAGAAAAAATACCCCCAATTTTAATTTTTAAAATTTCCTGAGTATTGTTTGCTTTTCTTGAAAATGACAATGATAAATATAGAATTACTATACCAAGAATTAATAAATATTTTTATTGATCAAATGAAATTCTACAGTGAAGTTAAGTTCTGACCTAAAATATTTAGCACCATCTTTCTTTTTTATTTTTAATTCTGAAGGTCTGAATTAATTAATTAATTTGGACACAGATTTATATGGTAGTAAGAGATTACCTACATAGCTCAGTTTGTATAATGAAATTGATATTAACATTCTTCTTATTATGCCATATTCATTATTTTATAATTATGTTCTTCAAGTGCTATTTGAACAATTATGTTTAATTTTCAATTGCAAATGGAGAAAAATTGGATAATTTAAGATAATGAATTCCATTCTGGGATAAATTTTCTAGGTAAAAGCTTTTTTACTTAGAGTCTCTGGTAGGAGTTCATGGAGAGACTTAAGAGATCTGTGAACCCCCTGATACATGTGGGAACCCCTTTGTATTTGCGAATATATTGTATTTTTCTGGGAAGGTTGCCTTCATCAGATTTTCAGATGTATCCATCTTTTAAAAATTAGCCTAGATGGATTTATTGAATGAACCAATTCACTTTGCATTGTTTAAATTTAGTTGCTAGGAATTTGTCAGGGATTTTAGAAAGCCCTCAAATTTCAAATGCCTCAGACTTTAAAAAGACTTTTCATAAGACATCATGAAAACATGGTGTAAATTGACGGTTATATTTCTAAGCAAGTCCACAAAATTCCAGCTGAATAATGAATAAAGTGAGGTTTTTATAATCTCAAGAAATAAAAAAGGGGTGGTGTGGAAGTCATTGAGTGAGATAGTTGTCAGGAGGCTTCAGTTTCACTGAGGACAAGGCAGTGAACAAGAGAACCTTGGGAAAAGATAAGATGCATGCACATGACCAGACCCACACCCAAATAAGTTATCACTTGATTAACACTTGAATGAGCACTCATTTGTATTTTCACGGGCCTATAACTTTTCTTGAATTTTAACTGCAAAGGAAGTAATTGGATTTGCTTATTTGCTATTAAAATCAAGAGGTTAAGCTTTCCAAATAAATTTCCAACTTTCATTCTTCTGAAAAATCTGTAGATATTTAGCCTTTTCTATTAATGGCCTTTCACAGAAAAATCTTTATGTATGTCAACATAGTCAAACATAATAAATATTGTGGAAATTTAAAATACTCTTTTGGCTTTCACAGTAGTCTTTTCGTTGAATTTATATTTTGATTATTACAAATATTTTTTTTACTTTCAAGTTATGAAAATTTGAAATTCTTTATTATATAGATTTTATTTTTTCTGTTACTAGTACTCAACAAAGTATTTTTTTCTTACCATAAACTAAGCCAAAAAATTATTAATTTTACTAGTAGGTAGTCATAAGGATGATAAAATATTTAAGCTTCCATAAAGATATGGGACATAAAGATAATTCCTTAAAGTCATCTATTACAAGTCATTTAAGAGCTCTGAAAATATAATATACTTGTAATTAGATTTATTCTCAGCTAAATTGTGAGCCCTCAATATTTCCTTTTAAAAGTCACCACTGAATTATGGCTTTTTATTTTTTCATATTAAGTTAGAAACAAAAGTGTGATTTTTTTTCTTTGTAAACTTTGTCATAATCCTGTAAGTGGAGTCCAACACATTTAATTGCATAAAATGTGGGTCATTTTATTGTGAGGTTAATGAAATGAAAATGAGCATGGAGCAGAGGACAGAAGCCTATCATGTTATATCCCATTTTGAGTTATTATAGGTCCATTTTAATGGCGTCTTTCCATGCTCCTTTTTCTCTTAATTACAATGGTCATCCTGTAATAATATGGAACTACTTTTCAGCCAGTAACTTTTGTTTTTATTGCTATGTTTTACTTGACAGCATATGGCAAAGAAGTGGTCCCTCTTGTGTCCCATCAAGACCTTTTAAAAAATGTCGTTTACCCTAATCATTTCCTGTTCCTCTGGGAACTATCTAGATATAGAATTGCTTGTGAATGTTTTTCTTTGATTTTTACTAGAATACTAAGGCCAGATCTGGGCAGGCAAATCAAAGGGGTTTCCAGTAATTTCATAAAGAAATGTTTTAAATGAACTTAGTGAATAATTACATAATGCTTTAAGAAGTGGAGGTTCAGCTATCTTACCTCTGTGCATTATTCTTTCCAAGATGTGTAACCATTTGCAGAAAATACTTTATGTTTTCCTAACTGGAAATATAATGCAGTTCTTAACAGCATGGGCTCTGGTCAGATAGCCTAAGTCAAATTTTGTCTCCTCTACTAACAGCAACATGATATTCATTGGCCCCTTCCTTTATTATCTGTGCCTCAGATTCATTACTTCTCCAATCAATATAATAACAGTACTCACCTAATAAGGTTTTTATAAAGATCCAATGAGATAATTCAAGTTTAAAACCATGTCAATCATATAGTAAGTATTCAATAAATACTTACTATGACTATTAATTGTGTCTTTAACAGATAAGATGTTTTTCTCCCAGGCTAACCAAATAAAAACTACAGAACCTTAAGGTTCCATTTGTGCCCAAATCATCTCCTATTGGCTGGTTTATCCTCAAAAAGGCATACCTTGAATTATGCCAAACTGCTTTACAAAGGCCAAAGAGTTCCCAGCCAGTATCTTTAGTGTTCCTGTCACTAGGGGTGTGAATATTAATGGGAGTATTAGGCTTTCAAATTCCATTCTCATTCCAGAACATACATTATTTTAAATGTTATACTTTGTTGCTATTCCTTTAAAAATTTGCAAACCACTATATCGTTGAACATAGCTTGAAATTTCATTTTGTATTGAGATCAATGTTGCTTCTCTGCTATAAAAGTAGGAATCATCAAATTTCTGTAATGCAATAGGACAACTACAGAGGCTCATTAACTTTCAGTCCTGTAAGGGTCATTTAATGGTACTGTATGTTGTTCATTGGCACAAAGACTTAAGAATATAGTGTGTTCAAAGCTAGAGAATCTATTGTAAATGCTATTGTGAAAGCTTGGAGTGCTATTAAAGAATGTTGTGTCAAGAAGGCCATGATAAGATTTAGATTTACATTTTAAAAGACTATTTGTAGGGAAAGAAAAAAGGAAAGATCACTCTATCTTTCAGGACACCTGAAGATAAGCTATAAGCAGGGAAATAGGTTAGGAGGTGATGGGAAATGTCATGAGCATTAATGGAGTCCTGTCAAATCAGAAAGAACTGCATATGTTTACAAGCACTCTCAAATACAAGGAAAACCACTCATTTTCTAATGAAAAAATGCCCTCCAATTGTTTATTTTGTGGTAATTTTGAATATATAAAGTTTTATTAATAGAAATTATTAGTTTATTTATTCACAACTTGAACCAGCATTGAAATCATTTAACCAAACTTTACAAAAAAGTGAATTATTTTTATTTTTGTATAAATTGTTTAACATTTAGCACTTTTGAATCCAAGTACAGTGCTGTTACTGGAATGTTGTAGAAAACCACGTGGAATTCTTTCCATTTACAACAGTTTTGTAAAAATTTATAATTCCTCCTATAGTTATATATCTGAGATATTTGCAGAGTTACCATATGTGTATATTTGCTTGTGTGTTGTATAGCTTTTTAAAGGGATATTTTAGAAGAATGTTTACAGTGATATCCAACATTTGTAATCATGGAATCCTAAACAGGGAAATTTTTTAAATTCTGTCATATGACCCCTATTGCATTCAGTACCAACACTGATTCTGGTCACTTAAGGCTAAGGTGTTTTCTCCATAATTGTTGTTCAAAATGAAGTACTTAAGGAAACCCCCATAGTCTGACAAATTGTAAAGACTGAATTATGAGATAAAGATTCCATCACTGTCGCTTCAGGGAGATATATATTGATAGATATATAGATGTAGGTATGGAAAATACTTTTTCTAGTGTTTGAGCATATCCTATATTTAGGAAGCAGTAGAATCTTCAGAAAGTGGTGACTAATTGTATATTTGAGAGAAAGAAAGAATCTAGGACAATTCTCAGCTTTCTGACTGGTTTCGGAAGTGCCGTTAATGGAAATAGTAAAAGATTAGAGGGGAGGTGATAAATTCAGTTTTAAATATATGCAGTGTGAGGTACCTAAGGCAAGTTCATGTGAAGATGTTTAGTAAACTGATGGAAATATAACCTACTGAACAGGGGAAAATTTGGACTAAGATTTTAGACTTACATTACTTTTCAAAAATTACTGTACTTAAGTTCATCTATTTACCTCTTAATTTTCACATATAGATTTTTCTTAAAGAAAAAAGTGTGGGACTTTTACTTTTTTTCTCTTATACAAAAGAATTTTTCCAAAAATTATTGATGTCAGTTACTTTATTCATTATATCCTATGACCTTTTACATTTTAATATGCTGTTCTTGAATGTCAGAATGCATCTTAAGAATATGTTTCCCTAAAAATATTAAGGTCATCAACATTTTTTAAAGCCAGCTTTTTGTCTGCCTACTTTTGGCTTTATTTTCTTTAAAAACTCAAAGATACCTCTTTTTTTGTGAAAGAGACATCTTTTTCTTACATTTCTACTATTATATCAGTCAGTGTCAAAGGATTTGTTATTCCCCCTTGAATAATATTTTAATGTTTTCCAATCTCTTATTTGTGTTGTTTGCCTTCCTGTTATCTTCCCTGTGCTGCTCAGATTTGTAACAATTTCTGATTTTTAAGACCTATTTTTGCTTTCCATATAAATAAAAAACCTAGGTTTGAATGATAAGTAACTTTTAGACTTTCTGATTTTCATGTACAGATATTTATGGAGGCCTATTTTACATTTTTCATTAGCATTCAAGGCTTTATGTAAACAATATCTGAGGCTGTTATTAGATGTAAATAGGCAGTGGTATGCTGATAAAAGTGTGAAAACAATGCGCTGAGTGGGAAAGCCGGGATTTGTAACCTTTCCCAATTTCTGATGTAACTCTTCCTACACCTCCCCTTCCCTAGGCTGATTAGGGAAGGGATGCAATCACCTCTCATGAACCAGTACAAACTGGCTCCAGCATACCATTGCGTCTTAGAGCACTACACTAGGCTTCATATTATTTAAAAGAATAGCGTACTTGGTAATATTTTCTGTCATAGTACATTCACATATTTTGATATCCTGTTTAAAAGTGTCATCTGAATTCAGCAAAAAGTGAATCTTTTTTGTCTCATTTTGGATAACTCAGAAATTCCTTTTACAACTTGCAGAATCTTTCAATTTATGGGCAGATACGTACACTCACAACTCTATACAAGTAAAATAGTTCCGTAACATGTTCCCTTTTCAAAACCTCTGGGATGACATTAAAAATGTTTCCATCTCTTACACCCTGGGTGAACTTAATTGCTGCTCTGTATTGCTGAATTAACTAGGAAATGTCATCATATCCTGCACTTCATGCACCCCTTAATAACATGCTTAATGCTCACGGAAGTTTTGGGAAAAAGTAAGTCAGTCTTTTGCCAAGCAATGTGCCTCACTCTTACCTGGATAAATCGTTTTGCCTACCAGGCAATTCATTTTATTACAGCTGAAGCTCAGTCAGTAATATATGTAATGTCCTTTTGGCTATTAGGTTATAAAAGCAATAGAAGAAGGTTACCGCTTACCAGCACCCATGGATTGCCCAGCTGGTCTTCACCAGCTAATGCTGGATTGTTGGCAGAAGGAGCGTGCTGAAAGGCCAAAGTTTGAACAGATAGTCGGAATTCTAGACAAAATGATTCGAAACCCAAATAGTCTGAAAACACCCCTGGGAACTTGTAGTAGGTAAGAATATGGAAGAAATTCAAATATTCATATAAACCATTTATCTCCTCAACCCCACCCCAACAGCAAATTGACTTCTGTGTTGCAATATAAATTCATATTAAATATGTATATACAAAAGTTTGGTTTTTTTCCCTTTCAGATGGCTTACTTTAATTAAGCCATCTGTTTAATTTTAATTAACACTTAATTTCTTTAAGTGTTTAAAGAAAATCTATTAATTATTTTTTTTTTTTTCTTAAAAGTTATAGATATCACTAACTATCTTTCTTTGAAAACTTTCTAAACTGGATTTTTGTGATAAGGTGGCATTTCACATTTTCAGACTGATAGTATAATTACATGGTGTTTTATTGTTGCCCTAGTTTTTTGTTATATGCATATTACCTATTCTATTGTTTTGCTTTGAGTTATTTAATAAAAATGATTTTATGAAGTTAAAGTTTAAAAAAGAAATTTTATATATGATTAAAGAGGTATAACCATTAAAAAGAGTCCATTCATTCTTCGCACTTGAGTTGCACCATTGTAATGTATATTAGTAGTTATTCAGCCTCAGCTGCCTGGTAAACTTGATGCTCTGGTTTGTACTGACAGCGAGTTAGGTGTTTATGTACACCTACTAACTCCCCAGGCGTTCATAAGTGTACCATCAGTACAGCAGATGCATAATGTCTCCATAGCACCCTTGTGGCCTGAACAAAAGAGAACACAGCCAAATGTGCTTCCTTTACTCCTAGTTACTTTTGGAAAAGCAAATGAACAAATATTTACAGATTCCAAATACTGTTGGCTGTACTTTTAAAAACATATGGAAGATGCAACCTGGTGGTCATCACATCTAAATAAAATGTAAATTTAGGAGTTTGTAGTTATTGGGCCACATGTAAGCTTTAGGTTTTTATTAGCATATCTGTTTATTTTTTATTGTATATATCAATTAAAATATATAATTTTATTCCTCATGCCTTTATTTTTGTATGGGCCAGGACATTCTTTCTTTGGTAGTTCATGAGAATATTTGCTTTTATGTTCCATTTTTACCTAGGCCAATAAGCCCTCTTCTGGACCAAAATACTCCTGACTTCACTACCTTTTGTTCAGTTGGAGAATGGCTACAAGCTATTAAGATGGAAAGATATAAAGATAACTTCACAGCAGCTGGCTACAACTCCCTTGAATCAGTGGCCAGGATGACTATTGAGTAAGCTTAAATTTTTAAAATTATATTTAAGAGAATTAATTAGGTACAATCCATGCTGTATATATTAGGTTATATTCTATATAGTAAAGGGATATGAACCCCCAAACCATGAAGAAAAGCATTTCTTTCATAAGTGTTTACTATATGCCAGGCATTATACTAAATATGACTTTAAACCCATTATCTTTTTAACCCTCACAACAACAATTTTAGTAAGTCAATAGTTTTATACCCATTTTATAGACAGTGAGGCTAAACCTCATTTAAATATTTAAATAGCTTGATTTAAATATTTTTCCTACGCTAACTCAACTAGTAAGTGACAACTAATATGGCTCCATAGCCAGTAATGTAAATACCACCCAGTGAGGCTTCCTCTTTCGTTACCCACTGTATTATTTAGGTTCCTATTCACTGGAGAAACTTTCTTCATTTCAAAAAGGATATGTTCCACCATGTTTGTGTTGGACTTTAAAAATCTCATAATTTCATGCTCAATATCAAAATGCATTAGGATATCCAATATGACTGCTTTCTGAAGAGATCAAAAAATTCAGTTAACTGTAGCTAAGAGTTTAACTTACTTTTTTGAAGATGTATGATTAATTGATTTCATTTTTTTTAACCTGAAAAATGACCTGATAAAACAATATTTGAAATTGCTGTGAACTCAAAGTTAAAAGAATTAAATTTTCTTTTCTGGTTTCACCACTGATTATGTGGCCTTGTATAATCTATTTAATATCTAACTTTCCTGGGTGATGCAGTTCCTCTCAGTCAGTCAATGTGTTTCAAAATGGGAGACAATAATCATGGTTCTACTTGTGGGATACTATTTATGTGTCATCACAAGAAGGGTTCCACATTTCTCAGGTGGGATGAAGACCATCAAACAAATATTCTTTCCTGGTATACATCAGAAAATGACATGTACATAAATTTAAGCATGTACATGCTATCTTGTTCATTTTTCTTCTAGTCACCATGTGGATGAAGTTGTCATATTTACACCTGGGTCTCAAAACAATCTATACCCTGAAAAACCATGTTTCTCAAAGTCACTGCTATGAAATACTATAGTGCTGTACTATTGCAATATTTTAGCTGCTTGTAAATATATAAACTCAACCATCCTGGCTTTTAGGAGAGGCAAGTATATAAACAGATACAATTAACTTATTTCAAATTTAACCTATTAAACATAGGTATTGCACTAAAAAAATTACTTTCTTTCTAACCTATGGTCAAATGATTCAACTGAACTGGAGTAAGTATACAACCAATAATGTGCTCAGAATTACCGCATGATAATTAAACTCAGTATAAAATTTTGTGTGATCATTGATGATTCTCAATCTTTCCACTAGATCCCAACAAAACCGTTCATACTATATCCTATTTTTCCAATTAAAAACTTTTAAATCTCAGTTAGGTTCAAGAACACAACATTTCAAATAACATTTCCTAACCTTTCCTTAAGTTAATAATAGTTTTAAGACCTTAATAATTTCTTATATAAATTTCAAATCTTTTTAAAAATAACTATCATGGCAAATTGAGAGCCTGAGCAGTTAGGTTTTGACAAAGGAGAATGTTGATGCAAGTTACCAATCCGACCCACTGCAAGGATATGATCATGATACCCAAGAATTCTACGATAAGATCCGTTTGCCTAAGATAAACAGATTACTCAATTAAACAGTTGATGACAGTTTAGAACCATGTAATTCTTTGTAAGGTACCTAATAAAAAATGCATTTGTCTTTTTCAGGGATGTGATGAGTTTAGGGATCACACTGGTTGGCCATCAAAAGAAAATCATGAGCAGCATTCAGACTATGAGAGCACAAATGCTACATTTACATGGAACGGGCATCCAAGTGTGATAAGCATTTCTCCCTTTTATGGGAGATTATGAACTGCGAGAGAATAGTACTGGCCTTCGGTATATGCATAGAATGCTGCTAGAAGACAGTTGATGTCCTGGGTCCTTCCTACAGTGAAGAGAAGATTTAAGAAGCACCTATAGACTTGAATTCCTAAGTGCCACCAGAATATATAAAAAGGGAATTTAGGATCCACCACTGGTGGCCAGGAAAACAGCAGTGACAATAAACAAAGTACTACCTGAAAAACATCCAAACACCTTGAGCTCTCTAACCTCCTTTTTATCTTATAGACTTTTTAAAATGTACATAAAGAATTTAAGAAAGAATATATTTGTCAAATAAAATCATGATCTTATTGTTAAAATCAATGAAATATTTTCCTTAAATATGTGATTTCAGACTATTCCTTTTTAAAATCATTTGTGTTTATTCTTCATAAGGACTTTATTTTAGGAAGTTGTTTATAGCTTTGGAACTTTTTAGTGTTAAATCTATAACACATTACTACACTGGGTACCTTTGAAAGAATCTCAAATTTTAAAATAACATAGCATGATTGAAAATATATCTCTGTCAGAACATTGGTATCCTTTCTGTGCCATTTTATTCCGTTTAATCAGTGCTGTTTTGATATTGTTTGCTAATTGGCAGGTAGTCAAGAAAATGCAAGTTGCCAAGAGCTCTGATATTTTTTAAAAAGAAATTTTTTTGTAGAGATCAGACAACACACTATCTTTTCAATGAAACAAGCAATAATGATCCATAAATACTATAAGGCACTTTTAACAGATTGTTTATAGAGTGATTTTACTAGACAGGATTTAAAAAAAAAACTCAAACTTTAGGTTTATGAGTATGTAAAAAATAGACGAGTCACTTCATCTAAAGAATGTTGGTGAAGACAAGTCTCTGAAAGCAAGAACTATCCAGTGTTATCTAAAATTTAATTGGAGCACATCGAGATTTTTTTCAGTCCTGTGACATTAGGAAATTTAGGAGAAATAGTTGACATATATTTTATAACCTCTTCTGTTGAATGCAGTCCAAACATGAAAGGAAAGAATTAAGTTTTATATTAGAACTCTGAAGCATGATCAAAGGGGCAGTTCACAATTTTCACCATTTAAAAACAAATTTGCTGCACAGAATATCACCATTGCAGTTAAAAACAAAACAAAACAAAAAGTCTTTTATTTGTGAACACTGATGCAAGAAACTTGTTAAATGAAAGCACTCTTTACCCAAGAAGGAAGAGGTGAAGGATCTGGCTTTTTTTTTAAGCTTTATTTATTAAACCATATTATTTGATTACTGTGTTAGAATTTCATAAGCAATAATTAAATGTGTCTTTATAGATATTGCAGGAATGTATACATATTGTGAGTAATGCTTCAAAAGTTATGAAAATCATGAACTACCCCAGAATTGAACTGTTGTATTTCCAAAGAGAATTGGGCTGTTTATAATGATTTTAATAGAGAAAGATCCCAGGGATCGGTCATAATTGGTCTTGTTTGATAATGTGGGCATCCACGAACAAACAAACAAATAACAGAACAAAATCTGTAAATGTTCCTTGTAAAACTTGTAAATTTTATTTATACTGTCTTGTTTTGTACACACATTTCTCTGTAGTGGGCTCTGAATACATTGAAAATGCACTATATTTTTCTATTTTACTTGCAGAGCATCACAAAAGAACAGGTATTTTCAGTGCTACATAATGTGTTTTCCCACATTTAGGACCAAAGATGGCTATAGAAAAACTCAAATGGATTGCTTCCCAAACCCCTCCCCACCTTTTTTTCTTCTTTTAAATCACTGTACAGTGTTATTTGATATTTTAATTTATTTTTTGATTGACTAGAAAAATCATTTTAATTTCACTAAAATGTTTTTGTCCCTAAGGAAAAATAATCTGTAAAAATAAATTTTAATTAGCATAATACAGTCACCTAGACACTTCCATTTGTAATCTTTGTAATAGACTGTAAATATATTTTTGGAACTATAACACAATGTGCTTGAGGGTTATTTTTCAGTGTCTGCAGTGTATACAAGTGTTTCTACTAAGTACAGCACTTTACAATTCTAATCAGTAGTATTGGCCTTTGTGAGAATGAGTGAAAGAGTTTGAGTGAGTGTTCTTAATTCCGTTTGGATTCTAGACTCACTAATAATGAAATTCTTTTCTTGTTCATAGCTTAAGGTGCTTATTTTTTCTATTAAAATTAAATTAACAAAAAGCCATTCTAGAAATAGAAGACATAGTATGGTATACGCAAACGGTGTCTTTCCTGCTTTTTTCTAGCACTAGATTTATAGTTGAGTAGTCTTTCTTGAGTAGAAGGGCAGAATAAAAGTTTTTTTGAGTTTTTTTCAAAAATAACTTTTTCCTTCAGCAATATACCTCATCTGCCTTAAATTTTTTACAGCTCTTTACAGGGAAAGGGGAGAATGGATGGGAAAGACACACAGCACAATAGGAAGTGTATGACTACATCACTCTCTCGTTTGTAGGTTTCTTTTCACAACCAACATTATGATTTTGAAATACATGTATGTGAAACAAATATTAAGAGAAAAAAGAATTAACATTGTAATGCTGATTGTAATACTCTCTTCCAGAAAGAGATGAGATGGTATAATGATAAGAATGTACAAATTGCACCTTGAAATCTTTTTTTGATAAATTAGTGCTCAGGGGAGGAAAAGTAGAGAAGGTGAATGGCAACAATAGAATTCCAAAATTATAAAAATGCAAAAGGAAATGGCCTCCTTGCTTTAATAGAGCCACCCTTTTTTAGAACACTGTCTTCACACTTGACCTGTGTTTTGCATTCAGTACTGAAATAAAAGTAACTTGTATTACATCTGAATCTAACATTTTCTCAGCAATTGATCTGGGCTTTGTTTACTAGAACTGGTGGTTTATGCTTGTCAGAGCACTATTAGTTGAATCATATTGTATACTTATGTAATCTACATTAGCTAGTACTGTTTAGGACTATATTTTAATTGCTCTTCTTATCTGTGTTTTTAAGACAATTAAAATGGTGTAATTCACCTCTCTTTTTTATTTAGGTAATGCTGATATTCTCCCTTTTGTTTCCTGAGTAGCCTAGAACTATGCTACTCACTGATGTGCATGTTCAAATAAATTACTGATGTGTATTTTTTTGCTGTATGTGGAGAAATCATGGGGAACTCGGGGTGAGATGTGCTTTTTGTTGGTTGAATTTGTCCCTTTTTGCCTAAGAATTACTACAGGGGTCATCCTTTTATAAGGACAAAACTGCTTTTGAACAGTGTCTTCAATGTATCAAGCACAAATAACTTTCTTCAACACGAATCATAAGTCTCTTTTTACCAGCTTAAAATAATAAACAAGTCTATTAGACAAAGTAAAGAAAATCCTGTCTCCAATCATTGGTGGATTCCTTTATGTCCCTTACACATTCTTTATTTTCTTACATAATATTATGAGAAGAGATAAAGTTTTATTGAAATAGTTCAGTGGACCAATCAGAATATGAGGAAAAAGTAATATCCCTTACTTCCCCTTGTCCTCTGGCACACTGAATTAATTCCACTCTAATTATTGCAGAATAACAAGACTATGCCTTCAAAGAGTCATACTGGCAAATATTTTAGTTAAAACCTTTTTGTTACTTCCTGTAACTACTACTACATGGTACTAACAAGAATATTTGCATGAAAAAGGAGATGTTTTGTCATTGGACTCTGACAAATTTTAGAAATTTGATATAATAGATCAACATGGAGAAGTTTTACATTTAGGCTCCTGGACAATGCAAACATAGAATTCAAAACCAATGGGAAAATTGTTAAATCTGGTTGTCTCATTGAGTTGCTTAACATTGATACTGACTCAGTGAATATTCTGACTTGCACCTGAAATGAAAAAAGCTAAGCATTCCATATTTCTAAAATGTCACTTTCTTAAGCTCTATAACTCTTAACAAATATCCAAACATGTTTCAAGAAAATGAATAACAAGCAAATGCCAGATAAGGTGCTTATCACTAGCTATCATATTTGTAGTGCTGAGGCTCAGGCTAGGCTGAACTGAAAGTCAAAGATAATCTTGAAATCTTGGCCTGACCCTGCCCATTCCTAATACACATGCTAACAAATAACATGTTGGGCAAAGATGCAAGGCATGAAGCAACACTCTTGTTAAGTTCACATAGTGATAATTACATAGCCAGAAACACTGAAGGAGAGCCCTGAAATTATCCAATTATCTCTTAAAGAAGTGGATTTATAAGCGGTACAAAAATACACCATCCTATCAGAAGCTGTTATTAAAGATACACAAGTTCCATCACTAAGTAAAAATTATATTTTAATGTTCATGTTAATCATCAGTAACAATTTTTGTTGAGACACTTATCTCCTACTTTTACCCTTTGTTTTATATCGTTAGCTGCAATGAAAACTCAATATCAATTTTGAAGAAAACTGCTGAAAGGAAAACACAAGTCAGACAGATGATCAAATTCCTAAATGCAAAACCCACAGCTACAGTTAGTAAAGTGGTAAAAGACAGTGCATGGTGACTGGCAAATTTTCATGCTGCTCTGAAGGGAACAGCATCCTCTTGGTTTTGTGTTGATGTCCCTCCAGAACTCCCCACCCCCAAACACACACACACCATCAGCTGTTCTTACTGTCTGTCTAATGCAACTCAGCATAGCTTGAAGAATATGGGCTGGAGAATAAAATATTTCAATGGGAATGTTTCTGTGAGCCTCCTTTGAGTTAAGTGCTGCGGTAAGGGGGTGTTTTTTTCCAAGTTCAGTGATTGAATGTAATTAAATCTGTAATTAAACAATGAAAGACCTCTTCTGATTGACCTTGAGGTTAAAACAAATGTAATTAATTGATCCAATTTAATTGGACCTATCGAACAAAGTTTTGT
Source organism: Daubentonia madagascariensis (assembly GCA_023783475.1). NCBI lineage: Eukaryota > Metazoa > Chordata > Mammalia > Primates > Daubentoniidae > Daubentonia > Daubentonia madagascariensis. The sequence continues at coordinate 39,432,029 of JAKFHU010002080.1, read as the reverse complement.
AAGTAGTGATGTGCTAGTCTAGTGTTTTGTAGGTATGTAACAGTAGTAGGAATTCCTAAATTTGATAATTTGGCAATAGTAATAAATGAGGTATTGTCTATTTAAACCTCCAAAAATAGCAAATAAAGCTCCATCAGATATAACCTGCACGTTGTATTTCATTATTTCAAATCTACTGCTGAAGATTATTTTTGTCTCCTATTTGAAATTCATGACCTGTAATTAGGTATATTTGTAGATTTTGTATATAACTGAAGAATGCACGGTATGTTTTTTAATGTGTGGTTAATCATAGATCTTACTTGAAGATGCTCAGAGGAAAAAACAAGGAAATTTAAGTAATGTTGGTTCTAGTTTAGCAAAAGACAAACATACTGTTCAAGTCTCACCATTTCATGTAACCAAAACTAAATAAAATGAATGACTAGACAACAAACTCTAGAAAAACAAATAGAGAAAATTAAACTACATATGCAGAACTAGTTTGATGTAAATTGTATGATTTTTAAAAATATTTCACAATTCATAGAAATGAGGCAAACAACTCAAGAACACCTTTAAAATGTAACATGGATTTGCAGACACTTATTACACTGATAGCGTAGACTCCAGAGCAAATTACAACAGAAAGTTCTAAGTTTAACCTGATATTCCTTTGTCAATTTGCTAGAGATATGCACCGTTTACATTAAAAACCAGACAGAATATGAGGCTAAATGTACTCTTCCCAGATGAAAGAAACTACCAGCTTTCTTCAGCCCTGACATTTGCAGGAGTGATTTCAGGGATCTGCTGGGCTGGAGATCTGCTGGCCAGACCTTATTGTAATTCTGTGTTTTCACATATATCGTCAGCAGTTGCACGTTGAGCATGTATTCACCAGAACCCAACTTAACAGAAACTACAAGAACCTGGTGCTACAGTCATGCTTAGTTTTACCCAAGAAATGAACATGAGTTAATGTATGAGTTACTGCTGCTATTTCAATGGCTCCTCTGGTAATAAAGGAGGACCTTTTAGGTTATGTTCAGTGTGGAGCCAGCAGAATAAGACACAATTAAATCTCCTCTGATCTACTTCTAAACAAAACCAGTAAACGGCAAATAATACTATCCTTCATATTTTGAAGAGGAGCAAATAATATTGTATAAAAAATTGTATATAAAATGCAGAGATGAATTACAGGAAATCTTGAAAGTCAGATAGGAGAAACTGAGTTCAATGGGATAGGCACTGAAAAGCTATTTTCAATTTTGATGAGATAAAGGATGTGGTGGAACTTAAGCTTAAGGCAAGGGTGTCTAAAATACGAATACAGTACTCTTTATTTCTGGACCAGATCAATAAAATATACAGGTGCTCCTCGACTTGTGATGGGGTTATGTCCTCATTAGCCCATCCTAAGTTGAAAATATTCTAAGTGGAAAGTGCATGTAATGCTGGCAACACAGCATATGACCCAAACTTGATTTTTCAACTTTATGATGGGTTTATCAGGACTTACCCCCACTGTAAGTGGAGGAGCTCCTTACAACTTACTCTGGGGTTTTGGTTTCTACTGAATGCATATCACTTTCACACCGTTGTGAAGTGGACAAATCCTAAGTGAAACCATGGTAAATCCGGGACTGTTTGTGCTTCCACACTTTTGCACTCCACCTTCACGTTCCTTCTCACTTTTCTAAGTGGGGGAAATCCCCCTCTCCAAGACATGACTCAGAAGTTATTTCCTCCAAGTTTTCACTGACACCCAGGACTCAGAATTAATTCTGTCTTCTGTGCTTTGCTTAAAGCGCTGGTGCTATGATTATCCTACCTTTTTCTGTCAGATTATTTGTGTGTGTCTCTCTCACTAGATCAAGTACTCTCGGAGGGCAGAAGCCAAATGGAAATCTTTGTTTTATGTCCTTTGGGACTTAGCAGTTTCTGACACTCAGTAGACACTCTATAAATATTTTAGAATCCTTGAAGTGTAAATTAATGCAAAATTTTTTTTTCTTAAAAGGTAGTGAGGATCAGGTGCTCTGAAGGATGAATGAGGTGCAGTTAAAGCGGTAGTAACACGGGTGCTGAGGGAGAAAACGAATTTCAGATCATGGATGGATGCCTCTGTGATGGACTGGGGCAGCAGGAATGCCCCGGGGGACTGAGAAGGGGAGCATGATATGTGAACCTGCCCCAGAAAGGAAGGTGGAAGGAGCTGATTAGTAAACAAGACCAAGATGTACCAAATAGCAGTATCTTCCAGATGGTGAAAAGAAATAGGAGGTCTCATTGGCTGTAAATAGCAAGGCAAGATTTTAAAAAATCAAGTGGAGGAAATTGGATTTGATGAGAGAAACAATGAAGGGTTATTTACCAGTATCTCATGTGATGAGGCGAAGACAAGCTAAGCATGCTTTTGAAGGAACAGTAATATGCAGAAGCATGTGAAATGTGACTTTGGCTATTTTAAAATTAGGCCTAGACAAGGAAAAATAATTTTTTCTTCTTCTGTAATGAAAAATAAAAGCCCTTTTTCCAGCTCTCAAACTCAAAATGATATCAGTAATTCTATAGTTAAGTAAAAATATAATAAAGTAGAATTCTGTTGGCCAGCCTATAAGTCTACTTAGCATTTATATCATGAAAAGGCAGCATCAGGTGGTGGGTGATTGCAGAAGGTCTGAAGCCAGACCATATGGGATTTGTTCCTATTACTACGTGTGTAACCCAGAGAAAATGATTTAATTTCTCTATACCCTTCTTCTTAGCTGTAAAATGGGCAAAAATAGTACCTACTTTCAGAGTTGTTAAATTTATTAATGGATACTCAGAAAGTACTTATAACAATATTGAGTGCTGAAATACATGTTAGCTCTTATTATTTCTTTGGGAATTATAATATTTTGTTTGCATTTCTTTCTAACACTTATAAACACACTATTGTGAATTCTGAACAACTAATTCACAAATGAATTTTAGAATTAAATTATTTCTTGTCCTAAACCTCATCCTTATACTTTTACTCAGTTTTTTGTTTTGTTTTATTTTTTACCTATTTTTTATTTATTTTTAAATCATTAATCACGTCTCTCAAATCAGTATCCAAAGAGTCAAACTTCATTCATCTGGCCGTAAAGAATTGTTTACCACATCCAGCTGATTTTAGCTCTCGGCTTCCTTGAATCCACCACCATTCCCACAGCCACTGACCTAAATTAGGTTTTCATTATGTCTCACCTAGATTAACGTCACATCCTCCAATCCTGTTTTTCTGCCTGTAATGCTTTTTACTTACGATTTCCTGAGTAATTTCTCTAACACATATCTGATCATGCTATTCACCAATTTGAAAGATTTTGATGGCCCCTCACTGATCAGAGAATCACACTCAACCTTGAGTGTGATTCAATAATACAGAATCAACAATTGGGACCCTGCCCATGTGTGATCTTCAACCATTCTCCCCTCTTACACATGCTCCTGCTGGACTGAACTACTTGCATCTCCTGCAGCACACAAAGTTCTCTCGCACTCCCTCGTCATTATGAGTTTTCTGAGGAGGCTAAGCAAATGTATTTTATGCCTCTTAGTACAAACTGAGCCCAACATAGTGCCAAAACAGAGTTAAAGGCTAGATGACTTCTATTCCTATACCTCAAACCAAGAATATGTAATTATCTTTAAAATTAGTCTTATATTAGGAATATTCTATTAGACAAAAAAAGTTACATTTGAGGAAAAACACACAATTCCTCCTCAATTTATAATTTATCTCACAATGTCTGTTTTCTTCAATATCTTTGCATCTCCTTCAATAACTTGAATACACCTCCGGACAAAACAGATTATTTTGTTAATAAATATTGAGTTTTGAGTTATGAAAAATCTATACCATGCTAATTTATATTTTCTTTCCTCTGAATATACATTTTAAATTTTATCTTTCACTGCTATTTGTTGGAGCAGTGGTGGGGAGATTTCTGCATGACTTTATTCTGCCATCTTTTCCAGAAGTTAGGAAACCTTGTCTAATTTCCCATTACCCAATTATATTATATAGTATTTTACCTTGTTTTCTTTATCTATCAATATGCTGCCTCACAGATAAGGAATAGAATTTTTATTAAAATCACATTTGTGTTCCAAAGCCTGGCACAGTGCCTAGTGCCTTGCAGATTCCTAATAGGTGTGCATTGAGCGATTGAGAGGCACATGACCCTCCAAGCCAGGGACTCTGATACTCTAGCAGCAGGTCCTAACCTAGTACATGAAGACTATTCTCCAGTCCTGAGCCTTTTAATCACTCTCATACTCCTGAAGTGTGTCTCTTTTCAATGTCACAGAAGATTCCAGATACTGCACCGTGCCATTCTTCACTCACCTCTCATCTTCATTGACCTGAGAGATAGGCATAACCCTCAAAACCACAATATATCACAATGATCAACACACCTCATAGGAATACATAATCCAAGTGATGTCAGCAATCTAGGGTCACATCTCAATTTCTAATTGGATAAAAACATAATTATATTCGATTAGCTGCTTACAGAACTTTTGCTGGGGAAAAAAATATGTAGTTACAACCTCATCATTCCAAAATACAAATACTAGTTAAAATATGGCCACTGCTATAACATCTATATATCCTTCTCCTCATGCTTTTCCAAACAATCAAGCTAAATATTTCATGTAGCTACTTTGCTCCTTTAGCAAGAGCTCTGTATGGCCTTAATACAAGGCAATATCACACTCAGTATTTACCCTGTTTTCTTGAGTCTAATATTCTTAAAGTGCACACCTATATGCTTTATCGTTTAGTTACTTATATATGCTGAGTTAAATAGGCTAAACTTGGGCTGCTATGATTCTCAGTCTACCTCTATCCTCTGTTCCCAAAGCAGCAGCAGACCCTGCTATCTGTTTCAGTAATGTGTCTGGGAATGAGGCCAAAGAGGTTTGCATCTACTGCCTTCATATACTCAATATGCTAATAATAAGAACAAAAATCTGCTACTAGACACATGCATTTAATGACATGCTTTTGCCCTCATTCAGAAGCAAATATATCACCATTTTTCTTTCTTTCTTTTTATATGTAAAGATTTAACTTTCCTTTATGGTAGTGAAAATGTTCTCCCTGCATAAGCTGTGTCCGTGGAGTCATTACAAGGAATCTTCAGTTCCATATACTCACTCAGCACTGTATATAGGCTGAATAAACAATGCCTTGCACATGGTAGATACACAATCAATAATTTTGAGTGAATGAAAAATTATATAGCTGCCTTTGAGGCTAAACAAACACATTTCAATTTTAACTGAAGTACAATCTTGTATTTACTTGGTAGTATCTGAATTTTGACTATTAAGTTATAACTATCATCATGTATAAATTTGTATAAATTTGATATCATAGGAAAAAGTCACACTTAAAGAGGATATGAACAAACAAGGCAGAGAAAGAAGTTAGAATCTCTCAATATCAGAAGACCTTAGTGGTAGAAATGTTAGTCCTGGTTTCACCATTTACCCATTCCTTGACATTTAACAGAACAATTTAAGTCTATGAAACTCAGTTTCTTCATCCATCAGATTGAAGATATCTGCCTTGCTTTTTTTTTCTTCAGTGACTATATGAAGATTACATGAAATTAAACAGACAAATAAGCTTTAAATAATGTAAACCAAACTTAAAATACCATTATGATATTTTATCTCTTTGAAAAGAAGATACCTTTTTGCCTGTCGCCTTCTCATATGTATTTGATTTGGCCTGCTAAATTCCAATATATGCATGTAGGAAATAATTTTGATGCGTTCTTAGTTAATAATGATTTGGGTATATTTTCTTGGTATCTAGGTTGGTATTTTCTAACTTTGTTGTGGTTTCTCAAGCTTCATAATTTCCATGTTATGTAATACAAGAAGTCCCTTGTACCCCCTGCTTTGCTTTCCATTCAGTGGCTTCTAGTCAAGCACAGGCTTAAGTTCAGGGTTTTTCTTTTTAGCTCTAAAGCTCCCAGCGATCTTGCAATATTTAACTTACAAGGTCTCTTATCCCAGGAACTTTAACTTGTGTTCTTTACTCCCCAAACTACATACCAGTTATCTGCTCTTACAGCCCACCTGTAGTTTCTTGGCCACCATGAATTCTGTATGTTGGCCCCTAGGTTATGGGAGGCAGGTGTTACTCAGCACTTGTGTAAGCTGCCTGAATTTAACAACTGTAACTTCTGCATGAATAAATGATGTTTGCTTATTCGGTAGTGCTCTAGGGTGTAGTAAATTTTGATTTCTCTATTTTAATATTGTTTATACATATATCTAATTATGCTTGTTTGGTTTAGCACTGTATGAAGAGTGTTAGGTAATATTATTATTGATGGTTTGTTGGTCTTGAAATGTCAGCCATAGGACTGGAGCAGAACGTCTAGAGTTGAAACAACATGACTAAGGTTCAGTCAATATTGCTTTTAGATTCTGTATAATTTTAGAGATTTATAACTTGGAAGTAAATAATCACATCAGACTCAACCATGGCAGGCCTTTTCTGACTCTCTCACCAGGTCTTAGATTATTTGAAAATCATGTAAGATGATTGGCTTTTTGAGACTTTTTGTAGGAGGGCTACTTTTTGGATTTTCAAATGGCTCACTCTGTTTAGAATGAAATAGACTTCACTACCATTTTTTTATTTTAATATATTTCAGACAGATAGAAAAATATTTTCATGTGTATAAATAGTAATGCTTTAAAACTAACCACTTCAAGACTATTGTGACTGAATAAATAAATACATAAAAGCTATTGAGATTAAAGAAATACATTTTAAAGAGTTCTTGGAGAAAACTCTGACTTACTTGGTAGTTCTCCACCTTTTTGACTATAAAAGTATAACTACTATCATGTGTAGATCCATATAATTTCTGATAATATATGACATATTGCATCTTAATTTGCATTTTGCTGTTTCCTAAAGAGCCTGCAATTCTGGTTCCCAAACCTCTCACATTTTGTTATCAAGTTAGCAGCACCTTTTTTCAATTTAACCTTACAAAATCTGGTGACAAAAAGTGAGGATAGTCCCTGTTTCATTTCAGGAGTAGATGTGTGAAATTGTTACCCTCAAGGGATTCCAAAATAGAACAATTAAGTCTCTTCTGTTCTTAGTCGGAGGATACCAAGTTTGAGCAAGCTAGACATTCACAAATACTTGAGCTTGGTGGAGGAAAAGGTTAGTAATCTTTGTGTGTAAAGAAGGTAGGAAACTCCTTTGTTTCTAATTTCAAATCCCAGTTCTACCAATTACTAGTGGTGTGACCTTAGACTAGTTACATAATCACATTTTGCCTCATTTTCTCCGTTGTCAAATGAGAATGGTAAATAGTACCTGTTTCATAAAGTTGCTGTTAGAAATAAATAAATTCATACATATTAAGCTCTTAGAAGAATGCCTGGCTATTATTATTTTAATCATTAAGCTCTGTGATTGAAGATCCCTTAGTATTTGTAAGTTAACAGGGCAGGAGCCTATCTAAGGATATTTCATTTTAAGCATTCAAAAAGATTCACTGAGAGCAACTTAAATGTCAAGCATTCTTCTAGGCCTCAGAGCCCTATAATTATGGAAGAGTAAATGACAGAAAATGTAGAGAACCTAGAAAATAGCTTTTGGAGAACTTTTTAAAGAAGGCTATATACCTGAATATGCAGATTTCCAGAGTGAAGCATGGCTTCTACAAAGGAGGGAGGAAAACCTGCTTACACGCTGTTGTAGGGCACAGACGTGAACTGTGGATTTTTAAAACTCCCTCATAATCAGATGCAAATAAAACAACTGCACACATGTTGGAGTAGGGCATACCTTGCTTACAATGAAGACTTGATCTTTCAATAAATGTGATTTGAGGAAACCTCTGAAATTTTTTGAACATGTTTCCTCCCTAGCCAAGTGGGGTTAAAATACTTGCTTCAAAGTGTTGCTTGGAGAGAAAAAGAAAGAAAAAAAGAAAGACACTGTCTGCTAATATTAAAAAAATAGTTACTTTCCTTCCCTTAACCAAACCAAGAGATTGACAGGACACACAGAGGTATAGAGTATGATATTTTTTTGGTCTACTAGGATCTGTCCCCAGGGATAGAAATGCTGGCAGTCAAGACAAATGTAGTAGTGACCACCCCTCCACAGTGTGCACATAAAACCCAGCTAGTCTCTTTTTCCCAAGGAAGCTGAAAGAGCAGATTTTTTCAGTCTGTACACACGCAAAATTGCCTTCCTAGTAAGAATCAGCCAGGATATGACACAGCCAGGGTCCTTTATTATCACATCAAGGACCCAAAACATTCAGTCTCCACCAATGGCCCCCAAACCCAGGATATAATTAGGGTGCATTTTTAAAGATGTATTACTCAGAATTAACAGTATATTCTAAACTCAGCTGACATCACAAATGTACAGAATCTAAGTAGGATAAAAAAAATCAAGGTAAAAGAGATAAAAAATCATTTAGTTGCTGAGGCAGGGGTGTAATTAGCAGAACAATAAAAATGAGCTAAGAGTTAATGCAGTACACACACTCATAGGAAATAAGTTCATTGAATGGGGTGTTTGTGAGCGTACAAGATACCCTAGCATTTGTAATCGTAATGCAATTCAATACCACAGGTAATATGGAGGAGACAATAGTTTAACTGTGTCTCAAAGCTTGATGTAATTTAATAGGGAATTTATAAGCCAAAGAGGGTGAAATAACTAATTATTATTTTTATAAATTAATTTCCCCTTTTGCCCCAAACACCTTTGCCTTTCACTACCATGACCTATTGGAAGTTCATTTTCAAGAAAGTATATCAACAACCTGCCTTTATAAAAGAGCATAGGTTTACAATGAATTTCTTTTCTATTTCCTAAATAGCTGTAGGGAGAATCATGAAAATTATAGAAAAATACAATCTTCCTCTACTTTATCTTGATATGCTTTCCATATTGTGTCACCAGTAGGAAAAATAATATCTTATCTTCATGCACAGTTTAGCATATAAAAGGCAACTATTTGAATAACTAGGCAAAGAGCTTCAGCTAAACAACAAAATCCAGGTCAAGAAAGTATATACACTCCTATCCTTATGTGAATGTTTTAAAATAGGAGCATGTAAATTTCTAGTTGGATAGCAGGCAGTCATTGAATTTACAAGCCTAGCCAAGTTAATGTTGTAGTGGGCAAAATCCACATTTGAAGTACTATGAAAAGTTTAAAAAGTTGTCTTTCAGCTTCCAATAGTTGGGCTTTTATGCCTTTACTTTAGAATTTAAAACTAAATGTTTTTTATGACTGCTATATTGTAGACTTCCAATCATTAGTTCTTACTTATTTGGAAGTATTTTCACTGATTTGTCAAGATTTCTGTGTGTTGAATGTTTTCTAATTTATTCCTTTCATTTGGAGAATGGTAGCTAAGCCTTGCTTGAAATAATTAATTTTTTAAACTTTTAGTGTCTTGCCTCCTGCTCAGGGAAAATGTATGCTAATTTATTTGGAAAGATCTTAAAGATGAAAAAGGAAGAAAAGTTGGCCTTGTTTTAAAATAAACAAAAATAATCACATAAGCAAATAACGTAGTACTAGGTAACCTAAGATCCTCTCGAGAGAAGTACAATTTCCATTTTTAGTTACATAATTTTTATGGCGCTATGAAGAAGCATTTGCAAATTCCTCATCATTCTTTTCAAATAAATAGAAGCACATTTGGTCAAAACTCTTATGAGAACTGGCAGTTTCTGACACCATCAGCAGATTGGAAATCATTTGTCAAAAAACCTCAAGAGACCCTGGGATTTAAACCAAGGAATAATTTTACTTCAAAGAAATCCAAGAAGAAGAATAACTTTCTTATTTATATTTCAAAACAAAGTTCTCACTGCTCAGTAAGTTATAAGTTAAAGCATTTTATATGACTATCCACGTAAGGCCCACTTTCCTCAGGAGCAATCTAAACCCACTCATTATGATTTTCTTGCCAGCCCTGTAACCACCAGCACCCTCTGTATTAACCCTGATCATGTTGCTTACCAAATTTGAAATCTTGCCAAATACTGGTCTCTTTTTATCATTATTATTCTTATTTCCCATTTTCCTTGGTTATTACTTCTTTAAAAGCCAACATCATAGAAAGCAGACAACCACAGATGATTTCACCTAAATGTTTTCTTTAATGTAAAAAAAATCTTTAGTTTGTACATTGATATTATACACAACAAGAGAGAGACATGAGTCTAGGGCTGAGGTCTCCAAGCGAGCACACTACTGATTCTCAAATTTGGTGCACATTAGAATCAACTGTGGGTCTTTAAAAAATATGGATGCCTTGTTCCCACCTTGACTACTTTGATGTAGTTGGTCTGGGGTACAACCTACATATCAGGATTTTTTTAAACTAAGCTGATTTGATTGCATAGAAAAGTTTGGAAACTATTGACTTGGACTATGGTTTACAGGTTTTGGGACAGCACTGAATAACACTGTTCCATCTCTTTCCTCACTTAAAGGAAATTTTATAAATGACGACTGCTTGCAAATCTCTTTTCTACCTCCATCCCTCATAACCCTCTGGAAAAATGAAACAGTTGTCTCTGTCTTATGATTTTTTATAAAACTTTAGACATGTCTACAATGGAGGAATGTTCTGGGAAGGCTATTCATATTAATTATATTAATCCTCCTTAGCCAAAGAATGGGACCTTGAAATCATCCCTCTGGATCAACAGAGATATGTTTACCTTTGCTATAAAATCCTTTTTGGGTAATCTGAATATATCCTTCAGATTTGTAAAAGATTCATGGAATAACAGTATGTTTCCCTGTGGGTCACTCTATACTATGTAGATTACTAAAGGCTAAGACTTTTTTTTTATTTTTCTAAGTGTTACTACTTCAGAATTCTAAGTGATTCTATATGAGTGCACCAATTTAACTCTTCAATAGTCATTACGATTTTGCCTCTTCATGGAAAGTATTCTTGGTTGTGTCTCTTCAGAGAGACTCTCAAATAAATGATGACTTCCTGACATATAATAATAGTGCTTTGTAACATCCTTACAAGAAAAAAATGTAGAAAATGCTTATTTTGTTTGATTGATTTTTATTGGACATGTGTGAGGTTATCAAATATGTATAGGTCCATTTTACATAAGCTAAAAATGAGATGAAAGATATAGTTATTTCCAGAGATTTCATAGTACTGAAATTGATTTTAGGTAATATTCTAACATTAGATGTTTTACATATTTAATGTTAGATGTTTAAATATTAGAAGTCTTCCTTTGATATGTAATATCTATAGATGTATATATATAATCAATAGTGTAAATTTAATTTGTTGACTATCTCAGCAGCACTAGATTTTATGTTTTCCTTCTTTCCTTAACTAGTATTAACTAAACATTGTTTTCAAATATATTTAACTATGCAACAATAAAAATAATAATAGTTAAAGTTTTGTTAGTAATATTATTGATAAACATAAACAGAATCACAATATTTTTCCAGAAATATGCTAAATATGGTATGTGAATTATCTCAGTTGTGTCTTCTAAAATTCAATAGGGTGAGGAGTTTTGTTATCTCCATTTCTAGATATGAGATTAGAGAGGTTAAATGATTTACCCAGATTACAGAGAATAAACTGTGAGAGCCATGATTCAAACCAAGGTAGATTATTTCCAGAATCCACATGAATCCACATTCAATATAACGTAATAAAATTAACACCAGACCTTAGCCAAGTGTGTTACACCCAAACATCCTGAAGAAAAGTTTTTAAACATTTATTGGCCACTCTTTATTGGACAATGTGATATGCTATCCAGATATTTAGTAACATGAATGCACATTGGGTTTTTTTATTGTTAACCAAATACTAGATATTACTCGCAATCTTTGTTTTTATATAATCTGTATTGACAACTAAAAAAATCCAAAATATTTTTTCAGAATAAACACATAAATATTTTAAAAACTAAAGACTCTGTTTGAGTTACTATCTGAATATAAATTAGTGAGGCTTCTTTTATTAAAAAATATAACTTTTACATTAAATAGAAGGGGAATATTTATTGCCCACTTGGAGTATAAACCTCACATCCCTGCTTTACCCTTCTATTATCTGATAATTACACTAGTACGAGAGGACAGGCTCTTTAGCACATCAGACTCCGACGGCATAACCTACAACTGCTTCCTTTCAAGGACTGTCAATAAATATCCCAAACAACCTTCAGGGTTTTCTAGTAGCTGCATTGACAAGGTGATATGTGTTCTGATATACTAAGGCAATACCTAAAACTCAACAATTCTTCTTGCAAATTATTGGCATTTCATAATTGCAGACAGAAATTGGCAAAATTTTTAGATAGAATGTCTAATAAGTTAATTGTTTATAAATTCTAAGAAGAGTTAACCTTTAAAACCAAATACACTAAACTTTTGGTACAGATAGAAAAACTATATCAGAAGTATCTATGGGCATAAACTGAATTACAAGAATAAGAATTTGCCCCAAATCAGAGAGGATGTTGGGATAGTTGAAGATGCAGAAAATGCACACACATGCACACACACACACACAAATTCACACACATGCACAAGTTTACATGTTAGAAATGCACAATACAGGGTCATATAGTATTTTGATGAGAATAAGGAGCATATAAATCTAACAGCTAAACTTAGATGGATATTTACTGATTCACGATCACATCATGGCGATGAGGGGGGGACTCTAGTTGCTATACTCAATATGTGGCTTTTAAAAAATGTATCATGAGGATGCTATGAGGCAGATATCATCATTTTCAGTCCAAGAAAGCCAAGTTCTAAAGTAGTTAAGCAACATATCCAAAGTCTTACAGCATCTTATATTTGACTTATCACATTCTTCCCTGCATACCACATTAACTAAAATTATTTGTTTATTTCTCTCTTCTTGGTTCTAAGTGTTTTCCCACCTGAGCAGGAGAGAAATACAGGTATATATTCCTAGAATCCTGTCATAAAGCTTTTTAGAACCATAAAATGTAAATGCCTTACATTTTCCATTAAATAGTCAAAAGAAAAAATTGTAAATTAAAAAATACTTTTATTAAAATGATCTTTATTTCAGGCTTGTCTAGGAACAGGTTTAATTTTTAAAAATAGCTTTCAATTATAAAATAAAGGAATATTATTAATATCTTGCTGTTCCCAAATTAAAAGTATAGTTTTAAAATACTGAAATAAATACTTCAATGAAATTCAAACAGGCAACATGAAAGCATTTGGAATGGTGAATAATGAATAAAAATAACTATCTTCTTAATATATGTTATAAAAATCTTCTAAACCTGGTTTTCAGGTGCTGGGAGGCATGATATTTTATACTGTTTTGAAAAAAGTGTATTAATGCTATAAAATATGAGAAAAATTCCATGCAACTTAAGAAAAACTTTGAAGAGTAGAAAAGACTACAGTAATTTTACAGTCCTGAATTACAAACACCTAAAATTTACTTTATTAGTACTCTAAAGTTGTAAGGTAATACCTAGGTCTGTAGGGTTGTCTGATAATGATCCAAGACTGAAGTCACAGAGAAACACATGATTCTGAAGCTGTGGTTCCACCTCTCTTCTTCAACCCTGCAGTTCTGTGACACCTCTAAGTCCTCACTGCTTGTCTTTAAAGAAAATGATTACTTAAACCATGACTTAAGTTGAGTGTTTAAGGAAATGCTTAGTGGCAAAAGGAATAAATAGTAATAACAAAATAGACTTGGTTTCTAATCTTACCTCAGTCCCCAAATAATGAATCCAGTAACCTCTCTGAGGTTAGTTTCCTCATCTGTCAAATGAATACCCTGAATTAGGTCAGGGTATTTCAAATTCTAGTGGGCTTCACAATCACCAGGAGGTCTTGTTACAGCACAGACTGCTAGACTCCACACCCAGAGTTTCTGCTTCACTGAGTTTGAGGCTAGGTGGGAGAATTTATATGTCTAACAAGTTCCCAAGTGTTGATGTGTTCCTGGTGTAGGGACTACACCTTGGGAACTACTGAATTAGATGAGCTCTAATGTTGCTATTATGTCTAACATTCTGATTTTTCCAAGTGAAGATTTCAAAATATTTCCCCAATTTTTCTTCCAACAATATACTTAATACTGACATTTTCACTCTGTTATTACACCAATACTATTATAAACATATCCTTATAATTTTAGAGTCTAAAGACCCTCATAGAGAGGCTTTATTTAGTCTTTTCTAATATCTTTTTAGGAAAATGATATCAACACCTAACTTACGGTTTTTTGCCTAATGTTCTTGTTAATCACGTTAACAGAAATGCAGACAGAGAAATTAAATAACTTCCTCAAATCTTACTAGGGAAAAATCCCCAAGTTTAACTTAAGTTCTTTTTCCCTGGGTCACTAAATTATGCTTTAGCTCAATCTCGCTTTAGAGATATGCCTGATATTATATCTTCTACTGAGGAAGAATTTTGAAATTATTTTGGTATCTCTCTATGCTCTAGACATGAATAGATTCAAATCTGAATCAACACAACAATCTCAAGGTGCAATTTTTCTGGGTAATAGTGTGAACACAATGATACCAACACTCAGAATAATTATTATCACAGCCCAGATAGTAGTTTGAATGTGTATCTGATGTGTCAGCTTTGATATGAGTTCTGGGTATACATATCAGTTCCATAATGCTTTTTTTCCTTTCAAAGAGACAAGTTCAACAAGAGCTCTTTAGCAGTCATGAGGCTGGGACAAGGTTATATAGTTGCCTGATATCTCAGGCGCTTTCCTGTCACCCAGCTCTTACTGCTATACTTAGCAAGTAATTGTCAGCAAAGAGCCAGAGGAGGAATCCAAGGGCAGACTTATATATGAAAGGGTTATTCTCTCACAGCAGCTATGGGGCTTAGAAGGCTATGATCAGTTTCCTCATGGCAGATCAAAATTAGTCTTTCCATATGTGCAGGTTGCTGTGAAAATGTTACATCCCTTTTCCCTCCTTTTATAATAAATCCATACAAATTATTGGTGCCTGAATTTAGCCTATGTCTTCCCAACATGGGGAACACAAGCATAATTTAAGACACTTTCTCATCAGGACAAGAGTCTTTTTTTGTTTCCCAATATCCTGAGGTAGGTATGAGACTTTTACTGGTCTGGTCTTACACACTGGGCTAGCTCAGATAGCAGGGAGAAGTGGTAATTTGTGCTACCTTCCAAGGAAGTCAAAGAGTTAAGAACGCCTTATTCACGCAGCCAGTCTTTATGTTGTCCTTCTACTTTATATGACTTTCCAGTACTCTACTCTTGCTCCTGGGTACTGCCTTGGACTTTGATTCTTAAGGTTTGGTATTATGGTTTTTCATCTAGCCTTTGAAATAAAATGGTCTATTTCCAGGCAGTTAGTGGAATTTCTTGTTATAAATAATGGTATAATAAATAATGAAAAAACATAAGTAGGAATTGTTTGATTGCTGATTTCAAACACTAAGATAGAGTTTGAGAGAGGGAAACTCATAGGTCCTTAAATGTCAGTTATCAATAGGTTTTTGACCTCTGTATGGCAGGAAGAGTAGCAAAGAACCAGGAGGAATGACAGTCCCACTCTTGTTTGATGTCAAGATATGCTCCCATTAAATTATCATCTCATTAGTGGAAACACAGTGAGTCTCAACTGTAAATGTTACCATAGAGCACATTTATACTAAACAGAGTAGAGAATCTTCTTATTTAAAACCTTTTGTAAATTCCCCTTAATGTCTGGACTAGAATATTTAGGGAACTACTATACATTTTAGTCAATCATATATATAAAAAGGTAGACCTAGCTGTGCGTGGGCATGTGTACATGCATGTGCTTTTTATGATGTTTACTATGCTAGGAAAAGAATTCATAACTGAAAAATTTCCCCTCCCATATTTTTGTGAATATTCTTACATTTGAATGTGTGAGCATACAGTCTACAGCTTCAAATAATGTGTATAATTCAAAGTACTTTGGGGAGGGTAAGACATTGAGTTAACAGGCACAAATGTATGTGTGGCTCATTATGCAGAGTCTTCTCCTGAGCAGCTTTGCAGAGAGAAATGGCAGAGGGTGAAAGCATGGTGACTCAGCGTACACCTAGGCTTGGGAAAGGGGATACCAGAGCATAGCAAGAGAAAGCCAATTTGAGCTAACTCCACATTTTGTCCATAAATGGTCCAATTTCCCTATCAAGGAACCCTTGGTGATATCCTGCCATGGTATTTATCAATTGCTTACCTACCATTCATTGACTCATCTTCATGGCTAAAATCTTCTCATTTTAAGACAAGTATCCACTTCTGCTGCACATGTGGTCCACCTCTAGGTGTAAGACCTTATTTACTTAAGCTTTTACATTTAATTTTATTATTTGAACCTTATATACACAGGTTTGTATTACTCTTGATCCTTGGCTTTTGATGTGTTTGTTTCATTGGTCCAGGAATGGCCTACTTTTATATATTTAGTTAGTTTAATACTGTAATAAGAACCCATGAACCCAACATCTCAAAGTCTTAACTGAATCTCTTATTATGTTGGTCATTCTCATAATGGTTTTACCGAAGGTCAAATTAATATAGGCATTACACGCTGGCCACCTGATAAAACATGTGATAGTGTACAAATAGCTTTTGTTTTCTTACTCCAGAGCCCCTGCTTTGGGTAACTGACCCCTGCTCCTGTTGTGATTCTGGTGGTCTGCCAATTCAAACACCCAATGCAATCAGCCATAGGGATGGGTGTTTGGCTCATGGGCAATCACGGCCAAATGCCATGTCAGCCATGGCAAACCACCTCCATGGGCTCTATGAGTGGACCAAGGATGGTTACCTTACCAAAAAGGGACAGAATGTTACACACTAATGCTGAGAGATATATAGTAACTCTCTCCTTCCTCAGGAGTTGCTAAACAGGGATTTTATGGCCCTTAAACCATTGCGGACCTCCCCTCACCTGCTGCTGCCTTGTGAAGAAAGTCTACCTATGGAGAAAAAAGACAAACCTGCTCAGAAAAGCAGGGATTGTAGAGGGAAGAGTAAAGTCCTGAAGATAGAATTTGAGCCCCTTGCATCACTGAGGCCATTTCTATCTCTGTTAAATGTGACAATAAATTCCTTTTGGTTTATAAACTAATTTGACTTAGATTTCTGTCAATTTCTACTAAAAAATATAATTGTATTTTATGTCTTTGACATAAGGTTTAATCTCCCACCATGGAGAGGTAATATATCCCAGCATTTTAAGTTTTATCCTTAAAACTAGACTATTTGAATTCATATCATATATATGTCACCTACTAGTTCTGAGGCTTTGCACACTCAGTTTATTTGTCCCTTGGTTTCCTCATTTGTAAAATGGCATAATAATGGTGCTTACCTCCATGGGGTTTTTTAAAGATAAAATGAGTTAAATTACATCAATAGCTTAGAATATGCTTGGAACATTTTTAGTGATCAATAAATTTAATTGTTAATGTTTCCCTTTAAACAATTATTATAAAGGCTTTCTGGTATAACTCATGTTTCCATCTGGCAGAATTGAATACAATAATAGTTTCAGTCATATATTCTAAAAACACTTCTGTTTGCACTTATGTATCAACTGTTTATTGAAAGCTGACTATGTACAAGAAGACACTGTTCTAGACTGGGCTATAGCAGTGAATGAAAGGCCATACAAACTTATATATATTACATTTTGGTAGGGGGATGCTGAAAACTAACAAAATGATTAAGTAAAATATATTTTTGTTAGATATTAATAAATGCTGTGAAGAAAACATGCAGAAGAAAAGGGGCAGAGGACCACAGATTCTGTTGTGGGGCCTGGGTATATGTGTGTCAATTTTAAGTAGGGTAGTTGGAGAAGACACCAGTGAGAAGGTAGTATTTAAGCAAACTATTCATGGAGGTAAACGAACAAGAGCATCTGGGCAGAGGAATTCTGGAAAGAGCAAGTGCAGAGCTCTGAGGTGGGAGCAAGCCTGATAAATTTGAGGAACAGTAAAGAGTAGGTAACAGGAAATCTGAAAAGTCATAGGGGATGCAGATGAAGTAGAACCTTCTGGGCATTATAACAGCTTTCATCTTGAGTGAGATGGTGAAGCACTGGAGAGCTTGAGCAGAAAAGTGTTGTGATCCAATGTACTGTTTTTTTTTTTCTTTTAATTTATTTTTTAAATTTCAGAATATCATGGGGGTACAACACTTTGGCCATACACATTGCCCCTGTTCTGCCCGTGTCAGAGCCACAATCGTGGTCATCCCCCAAACTGTGCTCCCCACATCCATTCAGTGAGAGTTTTTCCCATCCCTTCCACCCCCCTCCCGCCCGCCCGCCCTCAGATGAATGTTATTGCCCTGTGTGATGTAAGTGTTCATCAGTTAGTACCAGTTTGATGGTGAGTACCAGTGGTGCTTGTTTTTCCAATCCTGTGACACTTCGCTTTGAAGAATGGGTTCTAGCTCCACCAATGTACTGTTTTAAGGTTACTCAGCGACTCTGTGGAGAAGAGACTCAAGGACAGAGCAAGCAAGAGTTTCGTGAGGGAAGGATCCTCACACAGCCTGGTACCTCCCCCGGTGATTTCAAGAAGAATCTTGTGCTACGTATTGGACATGCTGGCAAGTGCACCAATTACATTGCATGCAAAAGACTCACAGTGCAGCTAATATGTCTCTGTTCCCTCTGTACAGGGCACATGCAAACCTTCCTTGGAACTGCTTATTTATGGCTCTCATGCACATCCCCAACTTCCTGTATTTTACACTCCACTGGGCAAGGGTTGGGGCCCTTTTACTGCAGCAGGAAGTCGAATGTATTCAGCCACAGTGCCCGCCTTGGCTGTGGAAGGCATCTACTAACCGTGCAGGACCAACCCATTGCAAGGGGCTGGATCTTGTGTACTCTCTCCTTTTGCTCTAAGTAAACACTGCACCACTGAAGCCTAACGTGTGTGTAGCCTGCTCTCAGCAACCTCAAATCATGCATTGGTCTGGGTAGTACTCGTCTGCCTTTTGACATTGGTCATACTCATATTCTATACTGCAGCACAACCTGATCACTCAATGAAACAAATATGATCCAAGAGGGAGATGAAATAAGTTGGAACAGGTTGGAGTGGTGGAGTTGGTAAGAAAAATTACGTTAAGGATATATTTTGAAGGTAGAGACGACATAATTTCTATCTATTCTAAGTAGAGTGTGAGTTAAAGAGGCAGAGCAGTAAAGAGTGGCCCAAAGGATAAGCAACTGGAAAAAGAAAGATCCTATTAACAGATGGGGAAGACTAGAAGAGGAGTCAGTTTGGGGCTAGGTAGAAACCTGGTTGTATTTGGAGAAGTTAACTTTATAGGGCTATTAGATATCCAAGTGGAGGCAGTAAGAAATAGTTCGGTTACGTGGGCCTGGGATTTAGGGAAAAGATTGAGGCTGGAATGTCAGTTCAGAAGGTATCAGCACGTAGAAGGCAAGTAAAGGCATGAAACTGAATGAGATAGTCAGGAATGAGTGTAGCTAGAGAAAAAGGACAAGGACAAACCTGGAACACTCCAGAGTCCAGGGAGAGAAAAAGGAGCCACCAAAGGAGAACAGGGAGGAGCAGCTGCTGAGGTAGGAAGAACACCAGAAGAAGGTGTTGTCCTAGAAGACAAAGAAAAGGGAAGGAAGGAGGGATCAACTCTGTCACTGATGAGTCAAATAAAATGAGGACTAAGAATCAATCAATGGGCCCTTGACAGCAGCAGCTATTGCAGAAGAGTGAGGAGAAATATTTATTGGAATACATTCAAGGAAGAATAGGAGGAGAGAAATTGGAGATAGTGAGTATTGATGTTAAGTTCCTCATTGAAATTTATATCCTAATCTTTTGGAAAGATTTACTTGCTATGAGACATTTTACTAAATGTAAAATGTACATGGCAATTAATTTAATAAATTCCTTCTTAACATCTAATGAAACATCTGTGCCTTTTTGTGCACTGTGATGATTGAGATGTATGGCATCCAATAAAATTATTAATAATGTTATCCTTTTGAATGAGAATCTATTCTTTGATTCACACCATTAAATAACTTTCTAATCGGTGAGCCAAAATGTCAACGAATACCTTGGACTGAGTCCTAAGAATATTGGTGGGTAAGAAGAACATTCTTTAGCTGGTTTATTTTTCTTTAGTGTTAGTGCTAACTTGGCTCATCTCAACGTCTGTAGTAAATTGCTTTTCACCTAGGAATTTGCAAATAACTTAGTTGAAGCATTCCTAACCATATGTGTGTGTGTGTATATATATGTATTATTAAACCTTGGCCATGATCCATCAATTCTGGAGCTGTATTGTTTTACAGCTTTTGTTACTGGTTTGTCATAGAAAGTAGAACAAAATCCAATCTTTTTCTTTGTTTCTGGGTATCAGTTTCATTTGGCAACACTTGTATTTCAATAGCATCTACAAGATGTCTGATGTTGGGTCATGGCTGCGACTGAGCCATTGTTAAGCATTTTTGATAACACACATTCATAATCCTGACTCCAGTGTATCACCAGACAGACAAACAAAGGTCAGCTATTTATTCTGAGCAATATGTCTCTAGAAATCTACTTGGTTTTAACTTTAGTACAAGCAGATGGATTTCAATAACATACACAAAACAAACCCTGCAATTTAGGGAAGAATATTTACATTTTTCCTAAAATGTTCCATTTAAGAATTAAATTTTTCCACTTACAGTGATTATAAGAGTAGACAAATTTATGATTATGATTATTTTAACACAGATGTTTAAAACAAAAATATCTGGTGATCTCAAGCTATATGATAAGTATATTATTTATTTCTGGGATTTCTAGATGTATTAGATGTATCATTACTGTGGTACAATAATTTTTAAATATCATTTGAAATATTTATCACCTAAGTATAGTTATATATAAAAAATGAAATTGCCGGATATTATAGGAAGAGTAAGGACAAATTTATATAGAATTTTATTTTTTAAAAACTGTATAGTCTTCTGTATTAGTTTGCCAGGACTGTCATAACTAATACCACAGGCTGGGTGGTTTAAACAAAAGAAATTTATTTCTTCAAAGTTCTGGAGGCCAGAAGTCCAAAACCAAAGCATCAGTGGGGTTGGTTTCTTCTGAAACTTCTCTCCTTGGCATGTAGATGGCCTTTGTCTTCACATGGTCTTCCCTCTGTGTCTCTATGTGTTCCAATTTCCTCTTCTTATAAAGGGCACCAGTCATATTGAATTAGGACTCACTGTAATGAACTCATGTTAATTTAATTACTTCTTTATAGACCCTATTTCCACATATAGTCACATTCTGGGGTGCTGGGGGTTAGGACTTAAGCATGTTAATTTGACTCTCTCTTCTATTATATTAAGCAATTTAAAAACACATGTATCCATCAACCAATAAATGGATAAAGAAAATGTGGAATTTATACACAATGGAATACTATTCAGCCTTAAAAGACAGGAAAATTATGTCATTTGAGACAACATGTATGAACCTGGAGGACATTATGCTAACTGAAATAAGTCAGGCACAGAAAGACCAATACAACTTATTTTCACTTATATGTGGGGTATGAAACAATCAAATTCATAGAAGCAGAGAACAGAGAACGGTGGTTACCAGAGGCTGAGAAGTATAGGGGGATATGAAGATGTTGGTGAAAGGGTACAATGCTTCAGTTAGACAGGAAGAATAAATGATAAGTATTTGAGATGGATATGTTAATTAGCTTGATTCAATCATTCTACATTGTATACATATATCATAGCATCACTTTGTACTCCATAAATACATGCAATCATAATTTGTCAAAATATCCAATAAATAAATAAATAATAAAGCCTAGAGCCAGTGGTCTTTGAGTGTATTTGTATAGCCTATCAAAAAATTCTTTTTAACACACACAATACATGTATATTTATTTATTTATTTATAAATTGGGACATCTGAAACATACACAAATGTGTGCAGTTCAAAGAATGACCTAAAGATAAAATATATTAAATATTTTCTGTTTGTCATGGCTTCATATTATTGTTATCTAGTTTCTCAGGATGTAACAAGCACTTAGGAAGAGGCCTAGCCTATCAATAATGAATAAAATTTTATATTACTTATTTAATTTTAGAAAGGTGACAACTTCTAATTAAATTGTCATTGTTTTTACCTCATAACATGCTGGAGAAGAGCTCTGCTCTAGGTGAAAGATACTGCTCTAGGACTTGGAGATTCAGAAAAAGTTGCTGCTGGCTTCATGATGCTTACATTCTAGTGGGGGATGTGAATAAAGTGTAAACAAAGAAATATCAACTCTAATGCAATAAGTGCAAGGAAGAAACATCCTACAATATAAAGGGAAGAGCTATTTGAGATGGAGTGTCCACAGAAGGTCTCTGAAAAGAGACACTGGAGCAGACACCAAAATAAAGTGAGGGACAAAGCCTTGGGAAGGTTTGATGAGGCAGGTAGTTGGTTCATTGTTGCATGTCTGACTCCCGCAGGAGGATATAAATACCACAAATACAGGAAATCTTAGCTACCAGGCTAACTGCGGGTACCACGGTACCTCACAAGTGCCTGCCACAGAGTAAAAATTTGATAAATTTTTGATTAAATAATCTTTAAAAAGTATTATATTTATCTTTTGAAAAATTCATTTGGTGATAGGTTAGGGAAGAATTGTAAAAATGCAGTGTGCAAATATATTTTAAAAATAAATCTGCCAAGATTCTTTGTGAACAATGATGTGAAAACAAGTCCAACAAGTATAAACAGGGGGAAATATGCAGCAACAATGTAAGTGGAATGTTGATTATTAAAGGTACAAGGAAACAAAAGTAGGCAACTAAATAAGCAAAAGAAAAGAGAAGTCATTCCATAATAATTCAGTTTCTGTGGAAACCCAACTTCCAGGTCCCAAGGTTCAGCCCTGAAACATTTTTCAGAGACTCACTGTGCTGTTTGGGCTCTCTGGGAAGCAGATGCTGAGATGGAGTTAGGAGTTCAAGAGTTTTACTGGAGGTTAACACCCAAGAACGATAAAAACAGAATGGAGCAAGAGAACAGAAAAAAAAAGAAAGAAAGAAAAAGAAAAAGGCCTTTAGACCTCACTGCAATGCAGTGCTTGCAGCGCTGACAGGTGTGAAGGGGAAGGCAGAGGGTGGCGGTGGGGAGAAGCAGGATTGGGCAGGGAGCGCCTCATGCTCAGTTGCAGATCTGAAAATGTCTCCGCCAACCCAACAGAGAGCTCCAGAGAAAATATTGCCCTTAGAGGGTGCCCACAATGGGCAGAAATGGCCAGGCCCTTAGACGGCCACCTTGGGCTCCCACCGTGATCAGTCGTTTACTGGGGGCTGCCAGGGTAGAGCAGAGGCAAATGATGCAGCACTGATACCTGGAGGCTGTCAGCTAACCGTGCTCCTTGCAGCTTGACAGCAAACTCCACCTTGAAGAAAGATCAGAAAGGTTCACCTCCATGCCTGCCACAGGCACAGAAGAGGAAACAGCTGCAATGTCAAACTAGGTGGCCTTCCAGGGGACTCATATGAGCAGACTGACCTCTGCCATTCTTCTTGTTCTCTGGTGCTGGCGTTACTAGTTTTATCAACAATCAGACTTGTTTTGTAGAAATCTTTTATGAGCCCTGTCTATTTTGTTAGTGTTGATTTTGTTAAAGGTAGATTGTATAAATCAAAAATCCATGTAATTGACCACAGATAAACTGCAAACACTGCAAATTGCTTACACCAAACAGAGCAGTCAGGGTGCTCCATCCTACCTCCTAACCTTTTCTCAAATTCCTCATAGACCCTCCATGATAAAGATAGTTGTCCCATTCTACTGGGTGGAACAACCCAGTGCCAGTTCAAGTCTCTATTAATATTAGCATAACTGAATTACTTTATTTCTGTCTTATTTATTAAGACACACACCCATGCAACTGGAAATTCTAACATTTCCTTTATTGCCCTTTTGGAGATGGTAATTGTCTGTAACATGTAATGAGGAGATGTATAAGAGCAAAACAGGTCTGCAGGCCTTTTGAAGGCAGGATTCTATGAGGGATTTTGTTCACTGCATCTGCCAGCTGCTGATAGCAGGTGGAATACATTCAATTCAGGCAGTCCTACCTTTAGTTCCAACTCAGGTGGCTATTAAGATGGCAACTTAATGACCATTTATTGAGGGCTAAGTATATGTCAGAGGATTCTTATATACAATTATTTTTCTCCCTAATAGTAGTAAGATTATTTCCTCCATTTTGTAGATGGTAAAATTGAGACACGCATAAAAAGAGATTAAATATCTTGCTCAAAATGACACAACTGGCATGTGGCAGAGCTGAATTTCAAATCCAGGTCTGATTCCAAATTTTATATGCTTACATATTCTAATTATTTCTCAGCTTTCTAAAATATTAAGTTACAAAAAATAGAAAAAAGAATATCACTTTTTGGCCATAAATAGAATATGATGATACATATATTTATTTGTATTTATTTAGTGATTTTTCTTTTCAATCTCCTCACTTTACATCTGGTTTGCTATGGGCAGCCTGCCTTTTCTGTGCCATATTTATATTTCAAAAACTCTGTCTTTATTGCTGTGATATTAAGAGCAGGTTTCTTGTTAGTATTCAGGTAACAATGAGAGGAAGCTACCAAATGATGCATGCGAAGGAGGCAAGGCTGTCATTATAAACCGAGCATATGGGAAATACCAGTGATTGTCCATTGCCCATAGGATCCCTCCCTCCCTCCCTCCCTCCCTCTCTCCCTCCCTTTCTTCCTTCTTTCTTCCTTTCCTTCAACAAGAGAATCATTTAGAAGAAGACTCTGCCTGCCCGGTAACATGCTGAGAGCAATGGTATTGTCTGAGTGCACTGAAATCAGAGTGGTGAGCTTAAAGGAGACTTAGGGAGCACACCAGGTCCACAGAATGAGCCTCTGACTCACGTGGAGATATAGTTAGTTGATCTTTCACGGAGGGCAAAAAACTCTGCTTTCTTCATTCTTGACAAAATTGCTTGGCATTTCCACGTTCCTGTTCCTACTCCATGTTCAAAAATTCCTGGAGAAAGTTCTGCTCGGAGACCCTAATAAGAGCAGCCATTTATATCCACCTCAGCTTGCATTGGCAGGTGCTCCCTGCCAGCTGGTGCAGATCCTCTTGTACTAAGATGTGTGTGACTTTCCAACGTTGTGCAGTGTGAGCCCTCATGGAGCAGGGATCTTTATTTGGCTTCTACTGGCTCCTCAGTTTTGCTCCTGCCATAATGAATGAGGTTACAATTCCACAATTTGAAAATACACTAGGCAATCATCTCTGGACAGAACAAATGTAGGTGGAATAGCCCCCTTTGATCTGGGGGTCAATAAGTTACTTCCCTGGAAGAACTCTCTTTGGCCACCCTTGAGGAACTGTGTAACCCCTGTTTAGCCAGTGATATGTACTCAACTCTACTTCTGTTCTAGAATGTAAGCTCTGTAAAAGGAATAACTGGGTCTGTCTAAATATGTCCATATCCCCAGCAATCTGGCATTGAGTTCATCATAGGTAATTGATAAATATGTGTTTATATGAATAGATTGGCTGAAGGAAAGTTTTTAAAAAATTTTTGCTGGTTGATGGATTGGCATTACCCATGTGGTACACTATATCTCAAGACCTGTCATTAAGTTCCTGCAGATCTACATGAGACCTTTTACCTCTGGTTTGTTTTTTGTTTTTGTTTGGTTTGTGTGTTTTTAAGTTTTTATTTAATTTTGTTTTTTGAAAAATAATTATATATAAATATGACCCCAGAACACAGTAATGCTATTTTGTATATACAAAATATATACATATATAAAAAGATATATACATATATAATATATATAAAATATATACACAGTGTATATATTCTGTATATATACACATATATATTTTACACTACAATGCTAAAATATTTATTTTTATATATATATATATATACACACACACACACACACACACAGAGTATAAAAATGATTTTGAACTACCCACCTTAACTAGTTTTCTGCAGGTTCTTCCTTGTCCACCTATAACTGGTTCTCTCTGTCACTATTTACATCTCCTCTGGCTCTGGTTAATTTTCCAGGTTCTGGCTTCTTGCTTTCTCTAACCTCTTATTCCTACCTGTTTTTTAACACTCTGATCTCTGCTTGCAGGATCTTTGCTTCCCAGGGCCTCCCAAGCCTTTTCATTACTGTGACTTTTAAGCTCAGTGACCAAACCAATCTTTCTTTCAAACAACCATCTTCCTGTCACTTCTCCTTCCCTAACCTTCATTTGTGTTCTTTCAGTGGAACTATGTCATGAACGCTGGGGATTTTCTTTGAAAGTAATGATGCTTGCTAATGTGAAATGCTTCTCTGGGAACAGAGACTGACAGTCATAGCGCAACTAAAGAACCCTCATGCAAGGTAGAAATAAAATGCAGTGTGGCTTTCCATTCTCTGTACTTTGAAGAAATGTTGTCGTTCAGCAGCCATCTAAGCAGCTATTTTGAGTGTATCACTAGGCCAGGTTCTGCAAGGAATACAAAGAAGCAAGTTCCTCACTGTTCAGTGGCCTGCAGGAAGAATAGTGTAGTTGGACAAACACAAGTAATACAGGGAAAGAAAACGGGATAGAAAGCGCACGTGAGCACTGCCAATACAGCAGGAGCAAGAGGATTGCTACGATTCCCAAAGACCAAAAATAAATGTTTTACCTCGGGCTGATTTGGTTTCACTCCTAAAGAACTGTAATCATCTTGGGAGAGTTTTCATATGCTGGAAACAACCGGTGGGACAGATTCTAAAACCTTTTATCTATCGTATTTCAAAAAGAGATAATGAAAGGTGTTTCTTTTAAAATGTATGCATTTAAATATTTGCCCTCCCAACAACTTGTACTGCAAATATTTTCCCCATGTATTTTCCAAACATATCTCATTTTAAAATAAAAATCAAGGAAGGTGACCTTAAAATATATTATCGTTGTTATTTTAGTAGTATAAAATATGCAAACATTTGTACAACCCAGACCACAGATCATGTAAATAGTTCACAATTTATCTTTTTGTTTTGTTTTGTTTTTCAATTGAAGAGAGTGTCATCTTTCATACTGCAAAGGATTTGGCTTCTTAATCAATGCCGTTTAGCAAATGATGTGGAGGAACATCGGGTTACAATTTGAGATGTGGACACGTTTCAGCTGCCACATCTCTGAAGTAGTAATTCCTTTCTTCTAACAAAACACAAAACTTTTGTATAGGTTGTCTACTGTTGAGCAGCAAACAATCTTAAATTTTAGTGGCTAAAAGAACAATTCATTCTTATTTCTTATGGTTCACGGATTCACTGAACAGTTCTCACTCAGAGTCTGTCATGTTGCCCACAGATGGTAGCTGAGGCTAGAGTCATATAAAGTCTTGACTGGCTTGAATATCCAAGATGGCTCATTCACATGGCTGGCAATGTAATCTGGCTGTTGGCTGAGAATTCCTCTAAAACTGTTGAATAAAACACATATATGTGGACTTTGCATGTACCTTTGGACTTTAGACAACATGGTTCCTTGATTTTAATTAAACACAAGAAAGAAATAAAGGTCACCCAAACTGGAAGGGAAGAAATCAAATTATCCTTGTTTGTAGACAAAGCCTAATTAATCCACCAAAAAAATTACTAGAACTTATAAACAAATTCAATAAAGTTTCAGGATACAAAATCAACGTAAAAAATCAGTTAGCATTTCTTTATGCCAACAGAGAACAATCTGAAAAAGAAACCAAGAAAGTAACCCCATTTATGATAGTTACAAATAAAATATCTGGGAATAAACTTAAGCAAAGAAGTGAATGATCTCTATGATGAAAATTAGAAAACACTGATGAAAGAAATTGAAAAGGACACAAAAAATGTAGATATTTCATGTGCATGAATTGAAAGAATCAATATTATTAAAATGTGCATATTACCCAAAGTTATCTACAGATTCAATACAATCCTTATCAAAACACCAATGACATTCTTCACCGAAATAGAAAAAACAATCCTAAAATTTAGATGGAGCCACAAAAGACCTTGAATAGCTAAAAACAATCTTGAACAAAAAGAATAAATCTGGAGACATCACATTACCTGACTTCAAATTACACTACAAAGCTATAGTAACCAAAACAGCATGGTAGTGGGATAAAAACAGATACGTGGCCATCGGAACAAAATAGAGAACCTGAGAATAAACCCGCACATTTACAGTCAACTCATTTTTGGCCAAGGCACCAAGAACATATATTAGGGAAAGGCCAGTCACTTCAATAAATGGTGCAGGAGAAACTGGATATCCTATACACAGAATAAAGATATGCCTTTTAGATACTCTGCTAGAAGAAAGGACTTTTTAGAATCCTAGGGATGTTGTCCCATAGCACCTTAAGTACCTCTTGGTGTAAACAGGAACTTGTATCTAAGAAATTAAAAAAATAAAATAAAATAAAATAAAATAATCTAAAATACAAATAAGTGGTTAAAATTCTATACCAGTAAATATTAAGAAAACTTCCAATTTAATAATGTGCAAGTCACCTATCTTTCTTTTCTAGGAATGTCGAGCCATTTATATTAATACAACTCAGTAATTAACACATTGACTGCTACACTAGTAAAAACAATTTTTTTCCTTGGAGCCATGGTATTTTATTATGAAAATAGAATAAAAACTTCGAAAACAAAACGATTCTTTCTAATTTAATGAAAAATTTGTTACTTGTTATTTTTTATTGTTTTCTGCACATGAGTTATATGTGACTTGAAAAATAGTTCTCATGGCTCCCATGGTGAAGAGATGTGTGAGTTACATATGTTTCACAAGGCCCCGGGCTCAAAACTAGTGTGAGTTAAATACAACTCACATGGCAATTAATGTGTTAAAGTATTTACTCGAATATTTTCAGGCTAATTTGATTATCTCATTATAAAGAGTAATCAGTTAAAAATTATAGACTATCTTCCCTTGAGGAAAATAAAATATCATGTAATACTTGTAAAAACAAACAAACAAACAAACAAACAAAACGAAATGAGCAAATCTGGCTTGTGTCTAACAGAGTGAACACCAATGTGAGTGCCCAGAGCTTTAGGAGGGACCCTGTAGCTCCCAGGGGGTTTCTTAATCTCCACGACCACTGAGGTGGGGAGAGGAGCAAGGCCGTTTGTAGCTAGGTTGTGGGAGCCTTGAAAGGCTTTGCAAAGCCTTGGTGGGGCTCAGCAGTTGCTATTCCAGCCATTAGGGTCAGTCACTGGTAGGAGGGTCAGGACAAGCTCTCCAAACCGAGAGAGCTGTTCACGGGGGAGGGGGCTAAATATTTGTATGCTAAGGCCCTGGGCTGGGTTCTTTCTGCTCTTATCCAGCAGCAGAAGGGGTAGGTGACCCCCCAACGGCCACTCCTTGGACCCCCACACACCCTGTAAAACTGAGTCAGTAAATGCTGTAAAGGGTGTGTAAATTGACCTCCCTGTCAGTAGGTGGCACTTGCTGGAAGGAACAAGCTGTAATGTTGTTTTTGTGTCCTGTGACCAGCTCTAGTCCTGCAGGAGATGCACATGAATGCCCCAGGTGGTGGGTGGGGCCCTGGAACTTCCAGGTGAGTCCTTATTATCTGTTCCAGCACAGGCGGGTGGGGGAGTGTGGCTGAGCAGGGCTGGATTGGGTGAGCTTCCCCTCAGGCTCCACAAAATCTGGCAAGGTAGCTGTTTTGGCAGGGGTCAATAGTCTTCTCCCAGCTTCTGGGCAGAGCTACCAGGGAGGGGCGGAAGTGGCCCAGCTAACCAGCCAGTCTGCTCGTGGAGTCAGGTCTGCCTGAGGCTCGCAAACCGGTAGTCTGCAGTCTGCAATGGGCCTCACTCCTCTAACCCCCTCCCCTGCTTCACAGTCTGTTCCCAGCATCTGCCAGTAGGCAGGAGCCCAAGCCAACAGAGCTCCCCCACAACTGTGTTGTGGGCCAGACACTTCCCCACCCAGGATCCCAGCCTGAGCTGAGAGTGAGGCCTTCCCATGGGGGAAGGGGTTCCCTGTGAGCACACCACAGCTAGGTCCCACGCTGCACTCTCCTCCCTGATCTGCCCGTGCAGGTCCCTCACTTCCCAAGACCAAAAATTTCAATCCCTCACCCTGCCAGAGAGAAGCACATTGGTCCTGAATCACCCAAGGATGTCCAAGCAGGATCGATGTCACTCTGCCTTGAGGCATGCCCTGCTGTGATGGAGCTGCTGGTCAAGCAGCACCAAGGATGGCTGAAGAGCAGGGAGCTCACAGTCTGAGCAGCCCTCAGTCCACTGCAGGACCCTGAGAGGAAAGGCCTGAGCCCTGCTCTCTTTGGAAGCCTTTGTGTGGTGGCTCAATTGTCTCTCTCAGCAGCAATGGGTGGGGGAAGGGAGGGGGAGGAAAAGAGTCTGTATGAAGAAATGTTAGTATTCCAGTTGTCTCTGACCCTCTTTCTGGGAGGCAGGCCACCCAGGATGTCTAGGCTTTGGAGTCATGCAGATCACCCAGGACCCACTGGACCCTTGTGGCTCCTCCAGTCTGGGCTGGAGTTGGGAAATGTCTGTGTGGGAACAGGCAGGATGAAACCTGAGGAGTTGAAGCCCCCTTTGTCCCCTGGGGAGGACAAAGGCACATGGTGTGTGGAAAAGCAGTGTAGCACCTGCCATCCCAGCTCTGGTCTGTGGGCACGGGAAGTGCCCCAGGAGGGCTGGGAGCCTGTTGTCCTTTCCACAAGCAGTCCCCAGTTCACTGGTGGCAGCAGCCACTGGGCTTGTGTGGGCAGAAACTCTCTGCAGCAGTTCTAGAACCCACTGACTGTCAGAGGTGTGAAGGAGGGAGAAACAAACCACTCTCCCTAGTTTTCTCGCTGCACTCCAAGCCTCTCAGGGGTTGATCCTTGCAGATACCTTGCTCCTTCTTGTTCTGCTCCACAACTTCTTCCCATGGAGTCTCCTGAAGGCTCTGGCACCCTTCCCTCAGACCCACATCCGATCTAGTCTGTCTGTCTGTTCATGTTTTCACTTTCATCTAAAACTTCTCCTTCTTACTTAGACACTCTGGCAGCTGGTGTCTCTGGTCAGCCATCTGGCGACAAATGTCTGCATGTTGGTTTTGTATCCTGCAACTTTACTGAATTTGTTTATCAGTCCTGATAGTTTTTTGGTGGAGTGTTTAGGTTTTTCTGAATATAAGATCATATTGTCTGCAAACAAGGATAATGACTTCTTCCTTTCCAATTCAGCTGACCTTTATTTCTTCCTCTTGTCTAATTGTTATGGCTAGGACTTCCAGTACTGTGTCAGATAGAAGGGGTGAAAGTGGGCATCCTTGCCTTGTTCCAGATCTTAGAAGAAAGACTTTCAATTTTTCCCTGTTCACTATAATACTAGCTGTGTGTTTGTCATATATGGCCTTTATCCTGTTAAGGTATCTTCCTTTCTTCCTTCTATACCCATTTTGTTGAGAGTTTTTATCATGAAGGGATATTGAATTTTATTGAATGCTTTTTTACATCTACTGAAATTATCATGTGGTTTTTGTTCTTCACTCTGCTAATGTGATATATCATAATTTCTTACTTGCATATGTTGAACCATCCTTGCATCCCTGGGATAAATCCCACTTGGTCATGATGAATGATCTTTTTAATGTGTTGTTAAATTTGGTTTGCTAGTATTATGTTGAGGATTTTTGTTCATCAGAGATATTGTCCTGCAGTTTTCCTTTTTTGTTGTTTCTTTGTCTGCTTTTAGTATCAGGGTCATCCTAACCTCATGGAATGAGTTTGGAAGTATTTCCTCTTGCTTAATTTTTTGGAATAGTTTGAGTAAGATTAGTATTAGTGCTTCTTTAAATGTTTGGTGGAATTCAGCACTGAAACCATCAGGTTCCAGGCTCTTCTTTAATGGGAGACTTTTATGACTGTTTTTATTTCATCACTTGTTATTGGTTTATTAAAGTTTTGCATTTTGTTGTGGTTCAACCTTATTAGGTTGTATGTATCTAGGAATTTATCCGTATACAAAAATAAAATCACAGTGGATTAAAGACTTACATGTAAGACCTGAAAACATGAAACTACTAGAAGGAAACATTGGGGAAATGCTCCAAGACATTGGTCTGTGCAAAGATTTCGGGATTCATACCTCAAAAGTACAGGCAACCAAAGCAAATATGGACAAATGTGATCATATTTAGCTAAAAAGCTTCTGCACAGCAAAGGAAACAATAAACAAAGTGAAGAGACAACCTACAAAATAGGGAAAAAAAATCTGCAGATTATTCAACTGGCAAGGAATTAACAACCAGAATATATAAGGAGCACAAACAACTAAACAGCAAAAATACAAATAATCCAAATAAAAACGAGCAAAAGATCTGAATAGTCATTTCTCAAAAGAAGACATACAAATGGCCAACAGTGTATGAAAAAATGCTCAACATTGTTTATTACCAGAAAATGCAAATCAAAACCACAATGAGGTATAATGTCACCCCAGTTAAAATGGCTTTTATCAAAAAGACAAAAAAAATGGATACTATTGAGGATGCGGAGAAAGGGGAACACTCACACACTGTTTTGGGGAATGTAAATTGGTACAGCCACTATGGAAAATATTCTGGAATTTTCTAAAAAATCTAAAGATAGTAATATCACATAATTCAGTAATCCTAATGCTAGGAATATATCTAAAAGAAAGGAAATCAGTATAATGAAGAAATATCTACATTTCCATGTTTATTCAAATAGCTAAGATATGGAATCAAATAAGCATCCATCAACGGATGAATGGATAAAGAAAATGTGGTAAGTATACATGATGAAATATTATACAGCCAAAAAAAATGAATGAAATCTTGTCATTAGCAGCAACATGGGTGGAATTGGAGGACATTATGCTAGGTGAAATAAGCCAGTCACAGAAAGACAAAGATTTCATGTTCTCACTCATACGTGGAAGCTAAAAATTTGATCTCATAGAGATAGAGAGGAGGGTGATGATTACCAGAGGCTAGGAGGGGTAACAGTGAGTAGGGATATAGTGGGGTTGGCTAATGGGTAGAAAAATAAAGTTAGATAGAAGGAATAAGATCTAGTACTCAGTAGCACAATAGGGCAACTATAGTTAACAACAATTTATTGTATATTTCAAAATATGTAGGAGAGTAGAATTGGAATATTCTTAACACAAAGAAATTATAAATGTTTAAAGTGATAGATATCCCAATTGCCATGATTTGATCATTACACAATGTATGCTTGTATCAAAATATCACAGGTGCCCCATAAATATGTATGGCTATTATGCATCCATAAAAATTAAAAATAAAAATTTTTTTAAAAAATAAATGGCATATAAGGCATATCCTCAAGATTCTTAGAAGTCTTATTGTTTATTTGTCAGAGGGTCTTTAAACATATTCTTAAATCTTTCTGAGTTGTCTATAAAGGATCTTAGAGTTGTACCCTTGACTTTATCTTCATCACAAGGCCATTTCTCATTTTGAGAGACTTTCACTGCCTGGAAATACTATCCTAGGCCCTCTACAATTTTACTTTAAACTCCTTTCTCTCTCTCCTTATTATTTGCTGCTAAAAAAAAAAGTTGTCATTTTCATCATTCTGCCTAGAAATCTCTTTAGCAAAGCACACCAGGTAGGTATATTCTATTTTCCATGTTATCATAGATAAATATGTATTGCCAGACTTTCCTACATTATATAACAGAGTGTGTCTCTTCTACAGTTCCGATAAAAATGTCCTCCATTCTTCACTAATAGTCTTCTCAAGGCTCTTCTGTTTTCTGCTTGCCTTCTAGTTCCAAAGCAAATGCAATTTGTTTCAGATTTTTATTATAGCAGGACCACATTTCAAGACATAATTTCATAATTTAGTTATTTATTGCTTAAAAAATTACTTGAAAGCTTAGTGGCTTGTAACACCCAGTTTACTTTGCTCACAGCTTTGCATGTCAGGAACTTGAGAAGAACTTTGTTGGGAGCTTTGTCACAGATTTATATGACATCATCTGGAGCAGCTGGGTTAGAAAATGTACTTCTACGATGGCTTCTTCACTCCACATATCTGTTGTCTTAATGCTCCTCAGCTTCTTTCTTCCTTTCCATGTGGTGTCTCATCCTCCAGGGCCTTGTTGCATGCCTTAGGCTTTTTATAACATGGTAACAGGTAGCACCACTTATTATATGGCATATACCTTCCAAGAGGAAGGAAGCAGAAGCTCCCAGATCAGATAAAGTCAATGTCCAGAACTGGCACAGCACCATCTGCTGCATTCTATCGGTCAAAGAAGTCACCGAGTCCACCATCATCAATGAAGTGGAGAAATAGACTCCACTTTTTTGATGGGAGAATGCCTAAGTGTCATTGCAGAAAAGGAAGTGAGTAAGGAGATAGAGTTGTAAACCTCTGAAAAGTAATGTCTGACACCCTCTCTGGTGTTCTTGCCAAAATCTTCACTCCATAGTGCCTCATAACAGTATCCCTACTACCTGTCCACCTCATTCAATATAACTAAAAATTGGTATTTTATCCCAATTAACATAAAATTAGCTTTTAATGAAAAATAAACACTTTTTTATACTGAGAATATTACTTTAAGAATAAAATTTAGATGTTAAAAGTAGGCTCTGTGGTCCATCAAAAATTTGGTCATCTGTAATTGCTCTCAAATGTGATGAAACATTAGGAGAGCACAAGGATTATCAGGTTAAATGAGATGAATTCAAGTCTTTCCTTGATCTTTATAAGATGTATACCATGCTATCCTGAGATGTAAAACAGTATTTACAAGCTTTTGTATGAAAAGAGAGATCCAATAATTTTTAGATACAATTTGGCCATCTGCATTTATTTCTGAAGAAACTTTAACAATCAGGAGATTGCCAAGTAATCTGTGAAAGGCACAGTATTCAGCATATATCTACATATATTATTGTAACTTCAAATCGTGATTTTTAATTTTTCTCAACTTGTGATTTTAAGAATAATTTATTTAAACAATGGTATAAACATACCATGGAAACAAAACACAATTTTGAGTTTAGAGAGGATGTTACTATGAAGTGGACACAAATAAGCTAACACTTCTCTCTGTTTGAACAATAATATTTTGGTAACATTTTATAGCAGCCAAAGAATGAAAGAAAATTTATTTTAAGATTTTGTCTTTTAACTCCATTTGTCAAGATTCATTCATACTTGTTCCAATGGCTAAACAGCATATACTATTTTCTTTATTTTATACTAGCTACTCCTATAATATAATATTATTTTTGGCCACTTTCTTCAGAAAACTGCATTTTTGATGTTATCTAATGAAAATCAGAATGCTTAAGATGCATTGATTGGGATTTTCTTCTCTACCATGGCATTCATCAATAAAAACAATGAAGAATATTTTATATGTAAGTATGTTAAACTGATATACATACCCTCCAGAAGCAAATCTAATTTTACTTTGGTCCAGTAAAATATCAGGCTATGGTAATTCTAAGGAGTAAAACTTCACACTGGATTCAGAAGCCTGTGGGACCTGCAACTAATATGGGAATAAGAGATCAGATAGTTATGTGTGTAGGTATAAGTGGAGGATTCTACCATTTACCTTATTGAGTTAGGAGTATTACTTTTATAGGCTTCCCTCCACCTCCTCCCCCATTTCTTCTTTTAACTTTTTTTGAAGACTTTTAGACTTTTAAAAAATTTCATTAAAAACAGATGTATTAAAGTATATTCACATATAAGAAATTGCACCTACTTAAAGTAAAAAATTTGATGAGTTTTGACATTTGGCAAATGACATATCAATGAAACCATCACCACAATAAAAATAATGAGCATTGCATCACTTCAAAAAGTTTTCTTACATACCTTTGTAACCTCTCTAAAACCTCACCCATCCTCCCATCCCCAGGCAACAATTTATCTGCTGTCACTGTAGATGGATCCACATTCTCTAGCATTTCATAAGAATAGAAACATTTAGGATGTACTCCTTTTTGTCTGGCTTCTATCACTCAGCATAAATAATTTTGATTTTCATTTATAATATTGGGTATATCAATACTTCATTACCTTTTTATTAATAAGTAGCATTTCATTGTATGGATATATCACAATTTGTTTATCCATTCACCTTTCAAGAATATTTGAGTTGTCCAGGTTTTGGCTGTTACAAATAGAGCTGCTATGCATACTTATATATGAATATTTGTATGAACATATGCCTTCGTTTCTCTTGGGTAAATACCAGGAGTGGAATTGATCAATCATGAGGTCAGAGTTATGTTTAACTTTTCAAGAAAGGGTCAAATTGTCTTCAAAGTGTTTGCAACATTTCACATTCCCATCAGCAAAGTATTAGGGTTCTAGCTACTTCACATTCTCACCAACACTTAATGTGACCAGAATTTTAAATTTTAGATATTCTAACATGTGTTTTACACTAGCAGTTTATTTTGGTTTTCCCCAGGGACTAATGATGTTGAATGTCTTTTGGTGTGTGTATTTGCCATCCGTATGTCTTTTTAGATGAAGTATTTGTTCAAATATTTGGCCTGTTTTACTTATTGAGACCATTCTTTTATAAAATTAATTTTTACTACAAATGATAAATAAAAATTGTACATATGTATATATTTATTGAGTACTACGTGATATTTCAATACACATATACTTTGTATAATGATCAAATCAGAGTAATTACCATATCCATCATGTTAAACATTTATAATTTTTTTGTGGTGATAACATTCAAAATCTTCTCTTGTAGCTGTCTTGAAATATATACTACATTGTTATACAAACACATTGTCACCCTACTGTGAAGTAGAGCACCAGAACTTATTCTTCCTAAGTGTAACTTTGTACCTGGTTTATTGGGGACTATTCTTATTGTTGAGTTTTGAAAGTTCTTTACATATGTCAGCTAAAAGCCCTTTAGCAGCTTTGCAAATATTTTCTCCCAGTCTGTTAAGAGAGTGATAAGATGTCTTTTGAAAAGCAGAAGATTTTCATTTTCATGAAGTCCAAGTTATCAACTTTTCTTTAAATAGTGTGTTTTTGATGTTGTATCTAAGAAATTGTTGCTTAATCCAAAGACACAAAGATTTTCTCTAGAAGTTTTGTAGTTTAGGCTTTTCCTTTATGGTTGGTGATTCAATTTGAGTTATGTCTCAAAAGTTTTTTGAATATAGATATACAACGACTTCGATACCATTTCTTGAAAAGACTATCTTTTTTTTCCACTTAATTTCTTTGAACCTTTGTCAAAACTCAGCCATCCATACATATGGGTCAATATCTAGACTATTTATTCAGTTCCATTGATCTATTTGTCCATCTCTATGCTGAGACAATTCACTGTCTTGATTACTGTAGCTTTATAATAAGTTTTAAAGTCAGATAGTGTTAGTATTCAATTTTTTTTATTCAAGTCATTTGCATTTCCACATGAATTTTAGAATCAGCTCATCAATTTCTACTTTATGTATATTTCAAAAACCTTGCATTAGTATACATTATTTCTCCCCCTCAGTCTTGCTGTTACAGTTGCCATTCATTTTACTTTTAAATATATTATAATTGCTGCATTAAATTATCATTATTATGTTTGTTTAAACGGTTATCTTTAAAAGATAACAGAAAAAATCTTATATATTTACTGTCATAGCTACAATTTCAGGTGCTCTTCATTACTTTTGAAAAACCATATTTCCATCTGGTGTTATTTTCCTTCTGCTTGAGAATTTCCTTTAATGTTTCTTGGGCAGTAAGTCTATTGGTGATGATTCTTTCAGCTTTTATACAGTGGCAAATGTCATTATTTTGCCTTCATTTTTGAAATGTATTTTCACTGGATATTTAATTGTAGGTCATCAGGTTGTTTCTTTCATTACTTTAAAGATGGTGCTCCTTCTCTTTTGCATTGTTTCGATCATCTTTGTTACTCTGTCTATGAGGTGTCTTTCTCTGGTTGCTGTTAAGATTCTCTTTTTATCATTGGTTTTAAGCAATTTGATATGGTTGCCTTGGTGTAGTTTTATTCGTCTTGCTTGTGCTTGTGTTCGTGTGTGGGTTAATAGTTTCTATCAAATTCGGAAAATATTTGTTCATTATTTCTTTAAATTGTTTTGTATCCATCTTTCTCTTTCAGGTATACATATATTTGGCTGCTTAATCGTGTCCACAGCTGCTGCTTCATTCATTTTTTTAAAAAAGTCTGTGTTGTCTCCATGTTTCATTTTGGATAGGTCCTATTTCTGTGTCTTCAGATCATTAATCTTTTTTTCTGTGATGTCTAATCTGCTGTTAATCTGATATCAGATATTATAGTTTTCATATCTA
Source organism: Daubentonia madagascariensis (assembly GCA_023783475.1). Lineage (NCBI taxonomy): Eukaryota > Metazoa > Chordata > Mammalia > Primates > Daubentoniidae > Daubentonia > Daubentonia madagascariensis. Next base: position 39,393,515 of record JAKFHU010002080.1, on the reverse strand, counting down.
GAATTTGATGAGTGTTTTTTTACTGTCCATGTCTCTACATAGCTTTTTGAACATATGGGCTACATTTGTAAAAGCTGTTTTAATGTCCTTGTCTGCTAATTCTAACACCTGTTTCAATTATGGGTTGTTTTCAATTGATTAATTTTTCTCCTCTACATGTTCTATATTCCTGTTTCTTTGCATCCTTGGTAATTTTTGATTGAATGCCAAACATTGGGAACTTTCCTTTGTAGGGTTATAGATATTTTTGTATTCCTATATATATCTTTGAGTTTTGTTCTGGAACACAATTAAGTTACACTAGAAAAATCTAATTCTTTCAGGTTTTGGTGTTAAGTTTTGTGAGGAGGGACCAGATCTGCGTTTAGTCTAAGTCTGACTTTCCCCCACAAAACCTTTCTGTGCACCACACCCAATGTTCCATGAATTATGAGGATTTCCAGTTTGATTGATAGGAGTAGGTGCCATTCCCAGCCATAAATAAGCTCTCTAATCTTTTTGGGTAGTTCTTTCCACGGCCTTGGGTAGCTTTCACACTCAGGTGTGCTATACTATGTTGCATAATCAAGTACCCTCTTGAGGTCTCCAGTGTTCTCTGTGCAGCACTCTCTTCCACAAGCTCTAGTACCACCTTGGTCTCTCAAGAATTTCGGCTTTGTCTCTCCAACTCAGGGTATCTGCCAGGTTCTTTCTGAGTCCCCTTTCCTGAACCACAACCTGAAAACTCACTCAAGCAGAAAGCTGAGGCAAATATAGGGCTAACCTTTTTTGTTTCCCATCTCTCAGGGATCACTGTTCTTTGTTGCTTGGTGACCAGTGTCTTAAAGTCCATTGTTTCATACATTTTTTTCCACTTTTTTTTTTTTTTTTTTTTGCTTCAGTAGAAATACAAATTTGTTCCCTGTTACTCCATTTTAGCTTGAAGTGGAAGTCTTGGCTTTTTCATTTATAAGTTAGAAAACAATACCCCCCTCTAGCCAGTCTAGGCAAAGTGTCATTTATTGGTTTTAGATGAAGAAAACAAATAAATATAAACCTAAAAATTATCCAGTGTTTAAAAGAGAATTTAAAACCATTTTGAAGATTTAACAGAGACTTATGAAGTGCCAGAGAGGAAGTCCAGTCATAACTCACTTATCTGCCCAAGTCTCCAGCCACCCAGGGCTCACTCTGCCCTTGGAACTATCTCCAGACCCAGCATGAGTAGGACTGTCTTTTTCTCCCCACCTTTTTATCTCTCTCTTCAAGCTATATGGTTTGACATATCTGCCTTTCTAATGGAAATCAATACAAAAATTCCAGTCTTCTTTCAAATTTCCTCTCTACCAACCTCCTAGGTTTAGACTAAAAAGTTCTGCCCTCAAAAAATGTAAAAATGGAAATGTCCCAATGAACTTCTGTGTGTGTGTATGTGTGTGTTCATGTGTTCATGTAAGAGAGAGGGTTGTGACTATACACATTCTAATTTTTCTTTTATATTTATCACTACTTTCTACCTAGAAGAGTGATAGGCTTCATTAATCACCCTCATAATGACACAAATAACATATCTGTCAGGTCCTGATTTCCTGAATTTTTTTTTTAAAGCCAGCGTAAAATGAAGTTTATTGAGAAAGGACAAGACAGGTTTACAGACCAAGAGCAGAATATAGGTTTACAGGATACGAACAAGATATGTTCACCACAGAATGGCAAACGGGCCTCTTGCGGTAACAAAAAGAGCCCTGACTTCCTTATTATTAAGGTCTTCTCCAGCTTTAAACATCCAAAAGTCCTTCTGGGCCATGCAACTTCCAATCCTTTGGTGTGGTTCTAAAGGCATTTTTAGGGGACAGAAGACCTGGACTGACAGGAAGTATCTCTGTGTGTCCTGACAAGAAGGCAGGGACCCTTCTGCATGTTCTCCCCTAGAATCACCTTACCTGGGAGAGGTTACACGTGTGTTCAGGGCCACCACAGCACTCTAGTTTAAAGGTTAGGGAAGAGTCTACTGGGAAAGGATTAACTTTGCACCTTCTTGACAGTCTGAAATAAATGGCCCTGGCCTGATTTCTTATAGTGAACTAAGCAGGGATAAAAGTCTGCTCAGAATAACCAGTCACGTGTGGCTATGGGGCTGAGAAACCTTTGCTGAGAGAAGCACCTGAGAAGGCAAACAGAGTTGTCTTCCTAAAGGCTCCCTTGCATGATTTCATTTTGTTATAATATCTGTGCCATGTCTCTACAAAATAGAATCTTCAAACTAAAATGGTAAAACACTGTTAAAAGTGAATTTAAATTCAGATTAGGAAAGAAAAAAACATTATGCATGATGATAAGACAGCACTTAAATATTTTAAATTTGTGTCTTTAGGCAAAAACAAATTAAATCTCAGTTTAGTATAACAATTTATTCATTGATTCAGTAAATATTTAGAGTGTCTACCAAGGGCCTGTACTGTTCTAAATGTTTATTCATACATGTAGGGAGTGAAACACATAACGATCCTACCCTCAAAGTGCTTTTTTTTGTAATTGTGATTGCAAAAGTATTATCTTTACTCTTTGAAATGTCATGGGGAATAGGAAACTGCCAGATAACTAGAGATGTTAAATTCCTCTCTAATATTGGAAAGGAAATGGCAGCAGCAGAATTCAGAAACTCTGCAGCCTGGGTGACAACTCTGGGTAAAATTAAAGAATAAATTTTAGTCTTTAAAACAAACAAAAAAAAGGAACCACTTACCACATGCCCAATTAGACTAATCATATTAACAGCTTTGCTTCATTTTGGCATTGAATTTTGAGACAGGTAAATCAGGAGAATTCTATGTGCAAAGTATACCTTGATTTCAGCAAGCCATTTCACAATATTGCCATATCACTTTGAGGATCAATTAGAAGGAGATAAACTGGTGAATAAACACTGCCTAAGAACCTAGATTAAATGGATTGATACCAAGTTGGAAGGAGATTTACAATTTTTAGCTGATGTGAATATGCCTTCTTCTCATCTAACAGGGACTCTTGACCCTAAAAAAAAAAGAATACTTAATAGCAAAACATAGGCACAAGTATGAAGTAGAATAAATACATCTACCTCATAGAGTTTATTTGAGGATTAAGAGTTCGTGTGCTTGTCACATAGCAGGAACTTCATAAATATCACTCTGATCCTTCACTCCTTGGCTCAAAACATAATATTTACTTTTCAGCCTCTTCCTGAATATATGCTTATATATCACTATTACCAAAATGAAATATATGCATACAGATTTTTATCCCTTATGTGAAATGCTTGGGACCAGAAAAGTTTCATATTTCAAATATTTTTCAGATTTCAGAATATTTGCATTTACAAAATGAGATATCTTCCATATGGAACCCAAGTTTAAACATGAAACTCATTTATGTTTCATATACACCTTGTACACATAGCCTGAAGATAATTTTATATAATATTTTCAACAATTTTGTGCATTTGTCACATGAGGTCAGGTGTGGCATCAAGTGGGAAAAAAGTTTCAGATTTCTGAGCATTCTGGATTTTGGATTTTTGGATTAGGGATACTCAACGTGTATTATAATTCTAACTTGTGTAATATCTGGTGTTGGTGTTCTATTAGTTTAAAAAATGATCTAGAACCACTCTTCACTTACTATATTATATGAAATTATTTAAATTAAATGTTGGATATACACTTATTTTATTTTTTTTAAATGTTAGATATACACTTATTTTAAAACACAAATAACTTATTAACATTTAATAAGTAATATTTATTCTTTTTAATGAGAGTTCAAAATATATAATGTATTTATTTTTTTAAATATCTATGTTTTCTCATAAAATGAAAATGGAAAGCATACTTAACCATGATCTCATCATAATCTATTTACATCCTTGGCTTCTCTTTTCTGTGAATATTAACAGCTGAATGATGTTCTCATAAAGATATATATGCAAGATGCTCTCTTCAACATTGTTTGAAATCCAGAAAAAAAATTATGATTTGAAGGGAGTGGTTATGTAAGTTATACTTCATCTATACAATGGAATTGTATGCAACAGTAAACATTAAGGTGGTGGACCTATAAATATTGACATGGAGAGACCTCAAGAGAACTAAAAGAAAAAAAGTTTCAGGACACTACAGTGTACTTCCAATAGTGTAAAAAAAGCAAGAGGATATAGGACATATGTACGTGTGTGTGTGCATGCGTGCACTCACTAATGCATAGGAATAGGGGCTAGAAGATGGTACTTAATCTTTTGATAGTGATTACCTCTGATGACAGAAGAGGGACTCAGTATGGTAGAAGTGAATGGGACATTTATATTTTGTTCTTGTTACTTTTAAATTGATCAAATATCTTACAGAAAAATGCATGCATGTATTTCTACTATAAAAATAATGAATAATAAAAAAAATGGCACTGATATTTGTAAACAGGGATTTAAAGTAAAGATTGACCAACGCTCAGAATTTTTGGTCAGGAGAAGGACTCTTCTTTAAGCCAGGTCTTGTAGAGCACATGGCTCCCGGAAGAAAAATCAAAGACTCAAATCCAAACTGAATTAGTTGTTTAAAAAGAATAATGAAGTAACATTCCTGTGATTAAAATTTTCTTCAAAAGACTAAATTGTTTATACAAAGAAGCAATTTTGCCATTTGCAATTAGTCTTCCTTAAACAATAAGAGCAAATATAATTAACATAATTTCTTTTTTGCAACCATGTCACAAGATCTAAACCAACCATATAATAGAGGGACATTCATTAATTTTATTTTATATTATCATTTTAATTAATGTTTCTCAATTGATCCTCAAAACAGAGTAATAGTTCGTCTTCTACTTTCGATGTTTACAAAAGGAACTCAAGTCCTAAAGTTGATTGTGGTCATGGTGTTCTCTGTTGCCACCTCCTATTCCTCTTCTTTTCACTTTCTTCCTCTTCCTTCTCTTCTTTCTGCTCCTCCTCCTTCTTCAAATGGCAGTTATTTTATTCACTGAATATGAATATCCTACCAAATCAGAATATGTAGAATGGATTTACCTGTTGCTCATATTAACTGAATCATCATCAATGAAAAAAATTTTAAACATTCTTCTCGAGGAAATCTTTGGAGAGACAACCCTAGAATTCTGTATCCCCAGCAATATCTCAACCATGTATTCCCGCCTTTACCTTTTTCCATTTTGACCCATAAAATATCAGCACTGCTGGGAATAAAATAAAAGGTCTGATGACAATCAATTATTTCACTTGAATTTAGATATGTTCCAGAGAAATAACTGGTCTTTTCTTACGGCAATGTCTTTGATGTTGCTGGTGTCAAAAATGTCATCTCCTCCTGCTAAAGAGACCCATATCCTTCTGAACGGGTCATAACTTTTCTGTCTATCTTAGCAAGTTATATCTTCTTTTAAAGAGGCTGTCAGTTTGGTCATAGGTCATTTGAAGCACTTATTTTGTAAATTGCGGATGTTTTATTCTCTCAGAGGTGTCAGGGCACTTTGTTCTTGTTCCTTTCTAAATTTTGCAATGAAAAAAAAAGAGCTGTCATAAATCACCTTCTTTGACTTTCACTGGGTCAAGACTGTATCTTTCAACTTCAAGAAACAGTTAACTACCACATAGGTTTCTTTGTCCTGCCTATTATAAAGAAATAGACAAATAGTTAAAAAGAAATAAAAGAAAAAAGATATGTGACCATCTGTGTGATAAGCACATTCCTGTTACAGTAATTGTGTCTCCATTCATATCACTCTACATGGAGAGGGCCTCGCTGTCCCACTCATTGGATACGGGAACAAGACTTCTCCATTTTCAACATCCCGGTCATCCCAGGCTCCACCGATGTTTCTTGTCTGCTTGCAATCCTCTTCCCATGACCCCAAAAATAGAGAGGAGAGAGATACTGTCTAGATTTGAACTTGACAAGTATTAAGCTTTAGTTGAGTTCCATTGTGACCACGTGCATGTTTTAAAATTTTTTGAATATTAGTTCAGGAAAAACAAAACAAAACAAAACCATGCTTTGGCTCTGCATATATCCCAGCCCCTTGACACAAATCCAGGGATAGAGAAATGCTAAGCATGACTGAGGTTAAACTTTCAACCATCTCATTTGAAATCAGAATTTAAGCAGAAGAAAATAAAGTGATACTTTATTCACTCAACAAATGTTTATTACATGTCTACTGTGTTCTCAGTACTGTTCTAGGTGCTAGAAATAGAATTGAAGGAAAATCAGGCAAAAATATTTGGCTTCATGGCATATCCATTCTGGTGCACACCTATAACTGAGAACCTACCTGTTGCATGTCAGACCCTCTTTGGGGTTTTGTAACAATTCTCCTTGACTGCATGTCTCTGCTGATATCCAATTATCATCTCAACACTGTGCAGAGATAAACATAAGTTCCCAGAAGTAATTATGGATTTTCAAATATTGTAGTAAGTACAGATATAACTATGAAAGTTAAAAAAAATGCTTTAAAACATTTGAGTATATACAATGTGGTAATTATATGGCATAATAGAGACTTGTTAGAGTTTTCCTACAACACTAAATATTCTGTTATTCTTGAAGTACAACCAGAAAAGGGGTTGCATATAAAGCAATAGACCTATCGTTCAGACTCAGAATTTCTTTAAAAAAAAAAAGTTGAAACTCTGGAACTTTACATGATAAAGTTGCCAGAGTTTTGTGAAATATGTTTATACCTATTGCCTGGACACACCATCTGAGGCTTTCTACTGAGCTAAGTTTTTGGCATAGGTTAATACTATAATTAAAACGATGCTCTTTGGAAATATATGTACAATTTGGCAATAGAGATTATATTCTGAAAGTGAAACTTCTGCCATAAAGAAAAGATATTTGAAAGTTAGCAAGCCATCATAGGAGTGCTGCAGCAAATTCATCCCACCTAATGGAATATGACATAAGCAGCATAGTTTTAGTGAATGCACTTATGAAATGCATCATAATTTAGCAATTATGGATGAATGGTTTACCAGTTTAAAAGAGATTTATGAGAATACCAAAAAGAAAAGAACTTTCCAGGAAAAAAAAATGCCCTGAACACTTACCAGAAGGCTGATTAAGGGAAAAAAATGTAATAAGGTGCCCACATTCTTACTGAGGTTAGAAATTTTAACCCAGAGGTCGTAGACCTATGTAACATAATCTGGTTCTGGTTGATTTCTAACAGTTTTGACAGGGTCTAGCTAAAGTCCCACTGTGCTTTTTTAAGTTTTCCCTGACTAAATACAAGAACCCTACCCTCAAATTTTAACCATTGAAACCATTAAAGGAAAGGAAGGAGATGTAATTGTTCACATCTACAAGCCAGTGCATCCAGGCTAAGGTTATTTGACAAGTAACAACTCAAGCCATGCCAGTCAAGGTTGATGCTATTATTCATAGCAGGTAAAGTGTCTAAATTAAAGCACTTTCACAGTGTTCCTGAGAACAAGCTGCCAAAGCAAAGGATTTCTAGTACCCTAAAATTGAACTTGCACCTTAATACACCATTTATGTGTTGGCCAAAGGCCAGGATAGGATAACACTGTCGCATAACATTAGCCCATAACAAAGAATCATCAGCCTCACAAAGACAGCCAATATCATGAAAAAGACATTAAAAATTCCATGGAATGCCCCATGAAGCAGATTTAATATGCTAAGTCACATATTAAAACAGACCTCATAGACCAAATATTGAATAAAAAGGAGAAATAACCTTAGGTAAAATAGATATATAAAATCATAAAGAGTATTATGTATATTTTACATATAAATAAACTTGAAAATATGGGTATATTTGGGGGAAATAATAAAATACCCACGTTGGTGCAAAAGAAATAACAAATTTAAATAGATTGATAACCAATAAAGAAATTTGAATGTAATAAAAAGGCATTCTCTTGAAATAGTTCTATGCCTAGAGAGTATCACAGGTAAATATTATCAAAATGTCAAGGAACAGATTCTATTTCTCTTTCCCAACATACTTCTACAAATTGAATCAATATGCTAAATTGAGCAAAGTATCCAATTCATTTAACTATGTATTACTTTGATCCTTAAACTAAGAAAATAAAATTACATGTAAATCTTAATAAAATATAGGTGCAAAAATTTTAAATTAACATTAGCTGATAAAAAAGTGCAGAGTATTAACAAAATAATTCATCATAATTGAGTAAATTTTACCTTGTAAATGCAAGAATAGTTAAACAGCAGAATATCTTTCAGTGATTTCCACCACGTTAATGGGAAAAAAAAAAATCACAGACTTTTTCATATCTGCAGAAAAGTCATTTGAGAAGTTTCAACATTTATTTTTGATAAAAGTTCATACAAAGTAGGAATAGATAGGAAATTCCTTAACCTAATAAAAGTTGTCTTCCAAAAACATACAGCAAATGTATGAGGAATTTTATAAATATTATCTTTAAAGTTTAGAAGAGGACATGAATTCTTGGTGTTGCCTGTATTGTACAATATATATGGAAGGTCCTGGCAAAAGTAATATGATAAGCTGTATGGAATAGAAAAGATAACATTGTTATTATTTCCAGATAATTTGGTAATTTACCTAGAAAACAAAAGCTTTTAAAACCAAAAAAAAAAAAAAAAAGACTTCAGAAAGATTGTTGGATTGAAAAAGGTAGCCAAAAGTGAGCAGTATATCCCCACACCAGCAGCAACCAAAGGTAATATAATATAAAAAGTACAATAAATATTTGGAAATTAATCTGATGTGCTGTTAAAGGATACAATATAAGACCTGAATAAATAGAGGATTACACTGTCTTCATAAATTTGACTGCAACATCATGGAGAAGTCAATTTTCTTTGGAAGTAGGAAAGGATTTGTGAAACAAGCCACAAGAGCATAAGCAATGAAAAATCTGGGTTTATTTTACCATACTAAACAAGATGTCTTTATTTTTAAAATAGAAATCTAAAGATAAGTGACAGCGAGAAAATGTTTGTCATATAGATAATAAAAAGAATCAATATCAATAAAGTGTAAAAATTCCAATAAATTCGTAAGTTTAAAAAAGCAAGCCGATAAACATATGGTCAAATGATAAGAAAAGGCAATCACAGAAGACAATATTAGAATGATAAGAAGCATGTGAACAATTTTAAAAATTAAAATTCATTTTAACAATATCTCCAAATATTAATTATACATTAATTTAAAATTAATATTAAATTAGAGTTATTCATTTAAAAATACCAAAGGGAATATCATTTTTCAGCTATTAGATTAACAAAAATTATAAAATCTGATGTTACTGTGTGTTGACAAGGCTACTGTGCACTGATTCTCAAACATTTCTGCACATTGAAATCACCTGAAGATCTTTAAAATATACTAATGCCTAGCTCCCATCCAAGCTTTCTGATTTAATTGGTATGGACTTTCAAAACTGTGCCCATGATTTAGCCTTGAGCAAAGAAATACCATGTGGGATGTGCTTTATAATTTCAAACAGTCAAAGAGACGTTAGATAGAAGATTAGATTGTGGATCTTATGGAAACACCAGTCCTAATAAATGGAAGTTACAGAAAAAATTAGGAAAAACTTTTATCAATAGTGTCCAGAGAGACAGACTTGCTTTATTTGGTTGAAAACTACGCATCACTGGAAGTGTTCAAGCACATGTTAAATAGTTACTTAGTAGGGTTTGCAGAGAAAAATTCAGGTTATTAGACTGGTAGTTGAAACAGATGACCTTAACATGACACTTACAGATGTGACACTTGAAAAGCTGGTTACAATCCAAGCTGAATCTTCTTTCTCTCCTTTTTACCCCCTTCTTTTTCTTTGTAAGGATTCCCAACTCCAGGTTATGTCTTGGAAAAGAGAAGTCATAACCCAGAATGTGGCTGTGTATTTTCAATTCTTGTTCCTACATGATTTTTCATCTTTAATTAAGTAATGAGATGGAAAATAGAAATATCACACTGATCAGGGTACATTTAACAAAATACTTCCCACGTTGGAATAGAGTTGGGATTTTCCTCCACCTTTGTGGATAGCACTGGTATATTATTCTGGTTGGATAATAGAAAACTATAGAATGAGTGGCTTATAAACAACAGAAATTTATTTCTCACAGTTCTGGAAGCTGAGAATTCCAAGATTAAATTGCCTGCAGATTAGCAGTCTGGTGAGGGCTCTCTGCTCATAGATGACACCTTTTATGTGTCCTCGCATAGATGAGAACAAGCTCTCTTGGGCCTCTTATGAAGGTACTAATCCCACTCACAAGAGTGGAGCTCTCCTGATCTAATCATCTCCCAAAGGCTTCACTTTTTAATGTTATTGCATTGGGGATTAGATTTCAACATATGAATTTGGGGGGCGGGGCACAAACATTCAGTCTATGGCAACTGGGCTCCTGCGTCAGAGATCAGGCCTCCCCCTATGGTGACTGTTTGGCTCTTCAGAGACCACTGGGGCGTGGTCTCTTACAGGACGAGCGGTTTGACAGTGTGTGCCTAAAAATGCCATACATTTATGACATTTCAGTTGTTTACTAAGAACAAAGGCAATTAAACTCTGATACTATACATTGAAACTCTTACTTGGGGTCTGACAAGAATGAAATTTTCAAGGCAAATAATCATATACCACCATTCAAACAACCTCATTGTATGATTTATGTATTTCAACTATTATATAATGACTTTTGTATTAAGGATATGGACAATTCCTTTTAATATATAGTAAAAAAAAGATCCCCATACATGCATATATATTAACATACCCTGTACATGTAAGTTTCCTTTGCACAATTTACTCCAGAAGGTTATAAGTGCAATTAGTGACGTGAGAAATAGGATATCTCTGACCACCAAAAGAAAGTTCCTCAAGTTCTTGAAATAGGTTATTAATCAGTAGAGTAGATAGTAAAGTTGAGTTGATTTGCTACTTTTGACTATTATCTTGACTTCTTCATCTATTTAATCGGTCTTAATATCTAGTTTTCCTAAATTCCTATTGTCCTTGTTTTTAAAGAAATTAACCCCATGTTCTTGGGTAGGTAAAGATGAGAAAGAGGTAAAGGAGGAGAAGGACTAATCTGAGAGTTAGCATTCTTTATGAATTATGGTAGGCATTGTGCAAAGCACCACATGAATGTCTTACTGAAGCCTCACAACACTTCCATTAGGTGTTAAATTACCTTTCTTTTACAGAGGAGGAAATTGAAGCTTTAGAGAGATTAAATAATTTGCCCAAGGTCACCTAGTGCACGACAGAACTGTGATTTGAACCCAGAGCATCTGACTTTGCCATGGGTGTATTGGTCTGTAGAAATTTGTTAAACATTGGTAGGAGATAAATTTTTTTGAAATGCCGTATTACATATAAAGAGAGCTAGAATGAGGTATCTGTCAAAACAATTCAGTTTTATGTGAAAATACTTTGTAAAGAAGTTTTTATTTAATCTCATAAAATAATCAGAAGTGACATAAAACTGAAATCAAATACTGAAAGACATCATAAATTTATAATACCTTAATTCGGAATTTGTAATTAATTATACCTAGGCTAGATAAAATTTACCTGTGCACATTTTTAAGAAAAGAGTATTGTGTGTAAAATAACCATAAGTGATATCTTTCAAAAAGTTAAGGCATAAATTCTTTCTGTGTGTTTTGACGTTACTCATTATTTGCTACCAAATGGCACTGCTAAATCCAAATGCATTTGAATAAATTGAGACCTGATATGACCTCGTTTTAGATATGTATCATAGGTAGTTCAAATAATGCAGAGATTTTAAAGTAATAAAATAGAATTCATTTAAAAATATTTAATAGTAGTTATTTTCCTAAATCAAGTAATACTTCCATCCAGTAGTTCCAGATTAATGAGGTTTTATTATATCTATTTCAATTAATGCCTATAATTTCTATTACTTCTGAAGAGATGCTGATGTTTGCTAAGATGTTTCAATTGTAGGATACAATAAATATTCATTTTTCTTTTAATAGCATGTGTTTTTATTAGTGGAAAGTAATGTTACAATATTTCTTCATTTTCAGTTTTATATTCAAATTGGTTTTAAGTCCAAGCACCTGAGACCGAGCTAACCAGTATTCTTAAACTTTAAATTATACAGAACTTTCTAAATTTGGAACATATTGTTCTTGCTACCATTTGGGGGATTCTGTTTTATAGATAAGTAATAACTTGCTACAGCACTTGAACAAAATTATTAATGCCATTTCCAATGATGTTCTTATTATGTTATGCCCCTGACACCAAAAGCAGTAGTTAGGGCTAAAGCACAGCATAGGTGCTTGTTCTCAGCCTGATCAAACAAGCTTAATTATGACCTCCAGATAAAGGTACTGCCATTAAGCTATTGAATTATCACAGATAAGGCTGAGTTTTCCTTACTGTCTGATGATAAATCACAGCTAACAACAGCAAAGGAGTTAGAGCTCACACAGCTAATCCTTTGGAGGTTTTGAAGGGGCTGGTTCACCTACTGTTTTGCATCTATTTATATTGCACTCAGAACCCCCAAATGGCCTCTGCTTATCTCCAGCTTTAGATAATTTATGCTTTCTGGTGTGTCACCTCACTGCTGAAGCTGTTATCAGGGATGAGGAGGTTTAGGAAATCGGATCCACTGAAATGCTAATCCTCCTGCCAATTACTACACAAAAACAAGTTTTCTTCACTGATTTGCTTTTGTTTATTTGATACTGCAAATGTGGATTTTATGATTACAGTTTAGGACAATTGTTTAGCTCCAAAATAAAATAAGCATTTAATTTGACTAGCTTTCTCTTTTCACAACAGTGGTTGGGCAATTTACACTGATTCAAATGGCCAGATGGTTTCTTCTCTGTTTGTCACTGACTAAATAGATGTGTAAATATTTTTATTTTCATAGAGGGCTGGTCTTGAAAAGAGAATTTGTTAAAGCCCCCCTCAATGGTGGGCTCCTACTCCAAGATGCACTCATCCTAATTTAGATTCTTTGATATGAAGTATCTTCTATGTGAAATTATTTCCCATGGAAATATGATGCCTGTCTTGGAATTTCATTAAGATAAAATTTTTTTCATCCCTCTGCTGTCCAAGTTTTATGAAATCTTATCTCTGAGAATTTTATGAGGTTGTTTGACTAGTAGTTAAATGTATTACTTTTTGGTGATATGAAACATTCTTAAATGAGTAACTACCAAGCTCATAAAATTCTCATGTGCTTATTAGCATAGTATAATGAAAATTTGAAATGCAAGGTTAGACTGTACTTTCAAACAGGCAAATTAAACTCATACCTAGATGTGTTTTTTGATTTACTTTTTCTCAATAATATCACTAAGGTTTTAAGCTTTGGAAAGGATGAGGTCACCCAATTGTCATGATTGATCACCAATTATTCCAGTCTTCTTGTGTTGACTATTGATGCCAGTTATTGAGATAGTAATCTTTGGAATGATAAAGGAAGTTACAGAATTAATTCAACCTTGAGATTCCATTACACTTTATGTCACCTAGTAGAACATTTGATATTTTTAATCCTAGTTAGAGGCTTTCTCCCTAAGCTATTGCTGATGGCAGAAATGATGGAAAAGAAAAATATCTGACTTTACAACTTCTGCAATTCTTTTTCCTCTGAATATGTTTCATTGTAAAGCATCCATGTAGGTGGCTTCCCAAATGGCTCCTGAATTCTTCTCTAGAAATGTTAGGTAGGTGTCTGTATTTTAACTTGAAAATGAAATACTCATAAGGCTTATTCCATCATATGTGAAAGCTTTTTCTCCTAAAGGACTTGTTTCTGTATTTTAAATGTGAACTTTGAAATCTTTCTTAACATTTTTTTTCTAAGGCATCACAATGTTTTTAAAAAATTTGGATTAGTAAAGCCATGCCATTTAAGTAACTACTTAAAATTGAATTTTAGGTGAGACATAATTTAATAGCATATATCTTAAACATACATATTAAGTCACCAGCCAAGTGATACATGTCATTGTTTGCTCTATATTTATCAGTAGGCACATTCCCTTTGAAATGGCAGGTTTTGTTTTTATTTTATTTCTCTCTCATTTAACACAATGTTTTTTGGATATCAATTTCAAATTTCTCAGGTGCAAATAGACTCCCACTATTAAATTTTACCTGGTTCTGCGGGTATTCAGGTCTATGATAATATAGCTCATTACTCTTAATGTAAATGCACAGCAATAATTAAGTGGAGCTGCCCAATTGTTTGCTTCCCTATACATGGAATGAAGATTTCAAAGAGAAGAGAAAAAGCACTCTTCATTTTATGGCACAAGTAAATCATGGTGTGAACAGAAATTTAGTATTACCTTCATTTTAGAAATAACAGTTATCTGCTGCCTTATTTGGCTTTGATGTCCAAGGATTTGAATTAAGTGACATTAAGGAATACAAGCGTGTGTTTATTCGTCTCAATCTATGCAACTCTTCTCTAACATTACAAAACACTTTTAGTGACTTTATGTACCACAGCTCTTAGCCAACTGCTCTATGCCAGAGTCCTGGTAGATATTATTCCCTTTGCTGAACATAAAAACAAAACAAAACACAAACAAAATATAAAATAAACAAATGAAAACATAATAATATGCTTTCTTGCTGGTGATAGTGATTATTTTTTTGGAAGAATGGAGAACAAATATGATAAAATGAATTAAGCTTAAAGGAGTTATAAAGTCTCAATTTGTACAATGTAGGAGATTACTCTTATTTTTTGTTAGTTTGTTTCTAAAGGATTGCTTCCTATACCACCTCTACTCTAAGTCACCATCTCCTCTCTCCTCGCCTCTTATCTAAAACTGGTTTTTCCTCTCCGATATCTTTTCTTCTTCCTTTCTATTCTCAGACATCTGGCTATTCAAACTGCCCTGCTTGGTTAACATTTCACACATGGAAATGCTTTACCATGCATTGTAAAGAGGGAGAGGGAGAGAGAGAGATAGAGAGAGCCCTATGTGATAGTAAAGCCTTAAGTAAATGAAATAAAAAATGATCTTAATATGAGATAAGTTAAGCATTTAAGGTTTTAAAATTATTTTTGTGGAAGTATGTGCTACTCTTATGATCCAACTTAGCACAGGTCACTAAACTATTCTTAGACAAACCTCTGTCAACTGAGGAAGAGAGAAAGAGAGAAAGAGAACGGGAATAGGAGAGGAAGAAGAGAGGAAAAGAGAAGAGAGGTTGGTCTGTAAAGGAAAAACATAGAATTTGAATATTCTATTTCACATGACCTAGATAAGTAAATCACGCAGGTATTTACCATTAAATAATACACATAACAACTTACATTGCAATTTTTCTCTACCTCAAGTTTGGATCCCTTAGGATCAGTGAAAAAATCATTAAAGCCTGATTATTGATCTTTAATTTTTCCAAATTCATAACACATTTATTGTTTCAACTATATGCTTGAGAGTTGGCTACATATTATCACTCTTTAATTGTTTAATGTATGTGAATTTTGTCTTCCTAAACAGATTCTGATCTCTTTGAGGGTATAAATGCAACTTTTTAAAAAATATATTTATTGACTGAGAATAGCAGTTGCCACATAGACAAAGGATATCAATATATATTTGGGGATTAATTAAGACAGAGAGATCACAGGTGAAGATCAGTGTACAGCTGCTTAAAGGTGGTATCCACAAGATACTCTGAGGTGTTGGGCTCCAGAATGATGTGTGTTTGCAAGGGGAATCTGACAGAGCTGGCAAGAAAAAGGATAAACTTTGATTTTTCTGATAGGTCAAGTGACTCCGTAGCCAGGCGGTTTGGCAAGTCACTGTAGAATTGTTTGGGATACATAACTCTTTTGGTAGTCTGCACAATTTAAAGCAATCGCCATAGGTACTTCAGAGAATATAAAGAATTCTGTTGGACATTTATTTAGTATTTCTTCATAGGTCTTTTTTGCAATTCAAGATAGTACTCTCTCATGTTATGCAAAAAAAACGTAACTATTAGAGCAGAGGCCTTTAAAGCTATATTTAGACCAAGAGAAATAAAGGAAAATTTTTTGATATTGGCCACAGAGAGTGAGGATTTTTGTCATAAGTGTTTGTACTCAGTTTTTAGAGTTGCAATAACCATAAAGTCAAACAAAACCAAATGATCACATGTTGTGGTTTGAGTAAAGCGCACAACTAAGCAAAACAAGGAAATCACCAGATATCTATGTAAACTTGCAGGTTATTCCCTGATTTAGGCATGTGTATTCACGTGAGGGTAGTGACCCTGTTTTACCAAAGCCTGCTGAGAAAAAGAATTTGGCTTTAGGATTTTATTAGATTTTTTTCAGAGGAAAAAATTTTAAACCTCTTATGAATCTTGCTAGTCTTTCTAAATCTGTGTAAAATATTAGAGTATTCTAGAGCAAAGGTGAATGCCTTTGTGTGTATTTGTGTTTATGTTTTCTCCTATTTTTCAATAGGGAAATCTCAAAGGCAAAGACATTCCTTTGTATTTCACATTAGTGTTTGGTACATGGGTATGGAGACAGGGCTGTTTTTCTGGAGATTGTTTCCCTTTCTCAATCTCTCCCACATTTATTTTCAGGAGATATGAAATTAACAGCACCTTGAATGAAGGAAAGGACAAAAGAAGACACCAAAGCTCAAGAGGCAACCTGGAGAAATGGAGACAGGAAGATGCAGTGACTTTGATTGAAGGTTGGTGCTGAAAGGGACCTTAGAAAACTGATACCCACATTCTATAATGAAAGAAATGGAGGCCCAGAGCCCTTAAGTAATGTAAAGATATTCACAGAAGTAACTAATTAGTGGCCCATATGGAACTGGATCTCCTTTTTTCAGCTCCTGCTTCTAAGCCTTTCCCCCTAAATCAAATTGTCTTTCTTCTAATTGATGTGTAAGGGAGAGGAGGGGTCACACAGTTAAAAACATCTCTAGGCTTTTAAACTGCTCACACAAACCTGAGCTTTGCCTATGCTTGTCACTGCTGAGGGCAAACCTCCAGCCCAATGTTCAAGTCCTGCAATTCACAATAACCTAAGGAATGTTTGGACCATAGCTTGCAAAGCTAAATATGGAAAATCAGTAGCTGATTAAGTGACTACAGTTTGGCTGGGAAAGTAAAACTGATGCGCATTCATCCCTAATGAAATAAGAAACAGACTGCTGGGTATTGTGTAAATAGCTCTGTAGTGGGCCTGTGTGTTGTTCATAACTGGCGAGCAGGTGTTTAAACCTGTTTTTGAGGTAGCTGAGGTAAGGCATTGTCGAGAGGGGAGAGCAGTGTTGGCAATAAAGGCCGGCCTGAGATCAAGAGCGTAGCAAGTCAAATAGCTTGTTCTACGTGCTTTTCTGTCCCAAAAGCTCATGGCAGTGAACTGAAAAGATGAATTTTTAAAAGATAGAGCAAGGAGAACGTGTAAAAAACATTGCACTGGCAGGTTGTGTGATAGTTTGGAAAAAAGCACATAGTAAAATCTTTGCACACACGTGTAGTCAATTTTGGAGGAGCTGGGACATAACGAGCATTCATCTCTTTCCGAACTGAGTGAAGAAGGGCTGACCAAGTCACCAATGTTGCAAACATTCAGTATCTTAGGTGCATGTTCTCAAAGGCAACAGAAAGCCAAAAGCTCATAATTAACTCATTTTTGTGCCATTAATATACCATATTGTTGCCTGCTTCTTTTTGATCTTTATAGCAAACGGAAAGGAATGTGCGAAACAGAGCTGCCTCCCCTTGCCTCCGTGAGCACTCAGGCAGCAGGTGTGTGGTTCCTGCTGGGCAGTGTTGTTAGCTACGCCTGCAAGTGCTGGCTGGCATAGAACCAAATAAACCTACAGAAAGAAACACCAAAGTTCTTAACATGCTGTTTTACTTCGGTTTTAAGTTTGCAAATAATTTTGGTTAACTGTCAATATGGAGAAGGCCTAAACAGATCCCAAAGAAAAAACACCATAAAAAAAAGTTCCCTTTTTGTGTCTGTCAAACAAAAACTTTAAACTGATAGAAATTAAACATTGAAGCTATATGGTACTAACAGGAAGGCATTCACTCATTCCATTCATTCATTCATTTATCTGCCTACTTTGTATTTGATGATCCACACATGAGATCTTATTCTAAAGTGAGATCTGACAGAAGTCTAAAATCAGTATTCAGAGACATGTAAAATGAGGTCATATGTTCTATGTATTTTGTAAAAAAGACATGTAAAATAATGGGGATATGGATTATTTTTTTCTATCAATAATACATTTTCCTCTACTACTCTAAAAGGTATCCCTAATCGTTTTTTCATGATGCATCATTGAAAATGACAAATTGGTGTAAAGAGGACATTAAATCAGTACCTGTAATGGAATCTGACTCCTTTTTTAATGTTTGGCTGCTGATAGCTTTCAAGACCCACTACTGCCTCTTCCTTTCTTGCCCCACTTCTGGGAAAATCCATAAGAAGGCTCTCATGCTCCCTGCCTTGTGCCAGTGGGAAGTTCAAACCACCAAACCCTGCCTGTGCTCAGGAACACTCACTCTGGACTCACCCACTAAACACAATCCCCTAGTGAATTGCTCCTCTTTGCTCTCACAAGGCATTTTCAGACTTGCATGGCAGCTACCCTGTCATTTCCATAAAATCTTTCCATAAGACCTCATTGTATAATAAACTTTTTCATATCCTCTTGGTACATATGTGTGGTGTCATCTGTTCCAATATTGAAACAAAATTTTGGGTAAGAAGTTGATCCTTCTACCTCTATGGGGCAACCACAAGATAGTACCAAATACATGCAGGCATCTATAGAGATATTACACAAACTATCAAATATAATATTCATCAAAATCCAATGATGTAGGTAAACCACTGATGAACAAGCAAGAGCAGGCTTCATGTGACCAAGTAAATTGCAGAGTTCCCATTCAAATTTGGGTCTGACTCCAAAATCCATACACTTTTTTACAACATATCAGAATGATTTTAGCTGTGAGTGTCAGAAGGCCTATAATTTTCCAATAATGAGTTAGATAGTTCACAAAAGAAGAATGGAACCAACATCAGTCAATTCAAGATGCAGTTGCAGAAGACACAATGATATCCAATGAAGAAGAGGGGCATTTCCCATCAGGTATCTATTTTTATCAATAAGGAAATGTTTTCCAGAAGCCGCCAAACAGATTTCCGGCCCCAGGACTGAGGTCACATTTGCAAGCCTCAGTCAGACGCTGGCAAGAGAATTGATATCACCTTGACTGACCTATATCGGACGTGATTCACCCTGGGAGAAAGAGGCGTTTTCTTCTACCCTGAGCATGGAAGAGAGTGATCATCTGACATATAAATAGGGGCTGTGGCACTAAGAGGGAGAGCTGTCTATCTTATGCTGCCTTATATGTGCTATGCTCTTATAAACTCTAATATACTAGTTTATTATACATTTAATACACTTTAGCTTACTTTAGGTGGTATTTTTTACTAGTCCATATTTTTCCAAGTTAAACAATAGCAAGAAAAAAGAAGCAACCTAAAGACTCCCCCCATCACCCTGCTGTCAATAACAAGCTAACTGTTGCTTCTGAGCCTGGTAGCTGCGAAGACTTCTAGGTGACCAGGGGTGAATGAAGTCCCTGATTCTGTGTAAGTCCCTCCCATGTGGGCTACTGAATTAATTAAAAGTGGCATCAAACATCAGAAGAATCGGCAGGTGAGTAGTAGATCCTGGGAAGATCTGTGTTTGGTATCTTGGTGTTTGATGTATGGACTCTTTCACAAAAGAAGATATATGATCACTCCTTTTAAGTGACCAGAGTGAACTTGACATGCTAAACACCAGACTAGAACTAAAGTTTTGCCTGAGTCTTCCATGATTCTGAGGCTATGAGAATGGAGGAAAAACAGAAAACAGAATGACCTTTTTTGGATATTTCAGGAAGAGGTTGATAGCCTGCTATTAAAGACAGGTGAGATAACACTTTTCTTTCATCCTCTAGAGAATCCCTGCCCTAAATAAATTCCAGCCACCAGAACTGAGCTCCAGTGTGCAAGTTGAGAAAATAAGTGCCTATTTAAGGGGCCATAGCAGCCAGAGAGAGAAGGATCAGGTTGCAATTCAGGATGCATGCCCAGTGATATGCGAGCAAATAATTGAATTTTTAAAAATAGGAAGGAAGGAAGGGAAAATAATATATCTAAAGATATTCAAATGCCCCCCCCCACACACACACAAGTTCTTGATCTTAAAACTAACAAATTAAATAGATGTTTTGGAGAGGAGAACAGTTACTGTTGAAACTAGAATTTATGAGTGAGTGATTTAAGTACAAGAAATATCTCAAAGCACAGAAAAGAAAGAAAAAGAGAAATCATGAAGGAAAAAGAAGCTGTGAGAATAGCTCCAAGAAAAAGAACACTAAAAGGTGATTTAAAAGAGGAAAAAAATAGTAAATAGGAGGGATATAATTACTAAACAACTTCTAGAAATAAATTTTCCTGAACTGAGAAAGGATTTGAGTCCAGAAATTAAAAGGGCTGACTAAGTTCCAGGCTGATTTAATATGAAGATATACACAACCAAGTGAATCCTTGAAACATGTGTGAATTCCAAGGATAAAGAAAAAAAATTTGTTTCCAGCTTGAAAGAACAAGTTACCAACAAAGGGAAAGTGACCGCACTGGCATAGGCTTTATTATTTGGCATTGGAAGCTAATAGACAATAGATCATTTAATACTCTTAAGAAAAACTAACAGCTTGCAAAGAATCTTATACTCAGTCAGTCATTTTCTTGTTAAAGTAAAAAGTATCAGGTTTATACCTTGAAAAAAAGAAGAAAATAGAGAGAGAGACATACACAAACTCAAATGGTTTGCCATACTATCTAAGGAAAACACTGTGGAAAGACCATAAACAAAGACAAATTAACCATAGGAGAGATTACAAGGTTTAGGACGAGGAAATAGTGATGGATAATGATATTTAATATATGGAAATTCAGTAAATGATGTCATGGGGATTTCTTGAAACCCAAGGGACTTAATGCAAAACCGATTCAAATAATCACTAATCTATTCCAGCAAAACCTAGGAGTTGGGGGTGAGTGTGAGGGAGAAGAGGGGGGTTGAAATGTTCTAGTGGTCTCACTGCAGACAGGGCAAGGGAGGGGAGAGAGAAAGAAGAGAGAGTGTGTTCTAAGGGTCTTGCCCTATTGAGGGTTAGGGAGGATAAGCGGGAAAAAATAAAATAAGGAACGATGGGTGGGAGGGAAGAAAGAGTAAGTCTTGGACAACTAATGACAGATTTTTATGGTTTGATTATGAGAGATGAGAAAGGGACCAAAATCACTGAGGAAAGCATTAGAGTAGAAACTCTAATTTGGGAACGTATAGCAAGTTCATCAACTCAGTCAAAATAGGGGAAATGTATAAAATATATATTATTCATTATTCTTATACATTATATCTTAACACCACGTTGTGATCCAGTGGATTTACTTGGTGATTAGTAAAAAATGATTTCTGACCTCAGATACAAATAGATGGGCCAGTACATCACATCTTCACAGACTGGCGGGGGATTCAGAGGTAACCAATATTAAGACAAAACAGAAATCCATACCAGTGTAAACTCGTTCACTCTATACCTTTTTAAATTTGTTTTCCATGTGATTAAATAAATCCACACTCTTCTTTCTTCTTCTCCTTTTATCTCTGGCTCCTAAATAGGTAAAATAAATGTATTAGTTTTCTAGTGCTGCCGTAACAAAGTACCACTGACTGGACAGCTTAAACAATTGAAATATATTTTTTCATGGTTGCAGAGACTAGGAGTCTAAGATCAAGGCATTGGCAGGGTTGATTTTTTTCTAAGGTCTCTCTCTTTAGCTTGTAGGTGGCCATTTTCTTCCAGTGTCTTCACATGGTCTTTTCTCTATGCACATCTGTATCCTAATCTTTTTTTCAATTAGGAAGCCAGTCATAGTTTGTTAGGCTCACCCATATGATCTCATTTTACCTTAATTACCCCCCTAAAGCCCTATCTCCAAAATACCGTTACATTCTCAGCTACTGGGGGTGAGAACTTCAACATATGAGTTTTGGGAACACATTTCAGCCCATAACAATAAAATATAAAATAAAATACATTTTTAAAAAGTGAAATAAAACTCTGACTTTCTTTCTGTGGATTCTGAAATGTCCTAGGCCTGAGTTTCTGAGATCATTCTATAAACCTTTGATTACACTATAAACTCTTGAAATCTTAGAAATATGGGTGGAACTGGAGGTTCTGCAATAACCCAGGAGAATGAAAAAATCTTTTTTTTCTTTTAGTATTTAGGGATACCAAATTTAAATTGATTCTGATTTCTATTCGGGGATCTATTTAATTTTGAGATATTAAGAAGTTTTCCAGAGTAAGCCCTCTCCCCAGCTCCCTCAATATCCATGCATGAAATACTCTCCTTTTTCCATGCAGGCACCACAGAAAGTCTTCCACAGGCAATATCATCCTGGGAGAGTAAGCAGGAATCTAGGAAAAATAAATCACTGAATGCCCAAATGGGTTTTGTAAAACATTTTATCGAAGCATAATGCAGACACAGAAATTGATTTTCCTTTATACACATGACAAAACAATAGTGCTAAAAGCAATATTTTCTCTCATTCTGTCTATCCTAATAATCAGGTGGTTAAAAAAGTAAAGGTTTTGTTTTCCTTTTTGTTTTTGATTTCCTCTAAAACCCTAGCATAAAAGATAAAATTCTAAATTCTAGAGGACTGAGAATATGAAATTTAAACTATAAACCCTATAATGCTGAAGACTGTGTAATGATATTAGAGCCTTGGTCTCTACCCCAGAGAAGATATAATTTCAATTAGCAAAGGGGAGAAGAATGTGAGTCATAGAATAGAGCATAGACCCTGGTGACTGCCTGTGGAAGGACTTTGTGTACTCCTTCCAGTGGTTGAAATTCCATTGATGTCCATTGATATTTCACATAAACCCCCATGAGATTTGGGTGTCCTTAGGGCAGAAAGAACTGGTGCCTGGCTTTCATACATACAACCCAATTACTGCAAGTCTCAAAGGCAAGTCCAACATGGTGTATGAGTGACAGAGCAGCAGAGATTGGGGGAGAAGTTCCAGAAAATGGGTGGTGGTATAACAGCAGGGAGTCCTCAAGAATGGTAAAGGTTATGACAAGAACATGAGATGACTCCTAAAAGTCTGGTGGGACTCTTGTGCCAGAAATTACCATTGTTGACTGATATTTGGTTCTCTACCCTTTTGGACCACTGGGAAAGATTGCACTTTCCTGTCCCTTTGATAGGAAAGTTAGATGTGGCAACTAGCTCTCTTTGGCTAGTAAAATGTGACAATCATTGATATGTGTCACTTGTGGGGCAGCATTTATTGCTATTTCTCTTTTCCCTCTCATGGCAATTGTGTAAATGTGTTTAAATGTCACCATCACAAGATGATGGAACCTCTATCAACTGAGGTGCAAAGCTAGGGACAAGACACCTAGGGCAAAGCCATCTGCTGATCCATTTTGGTCATGCAGCATGGAAAAGAAATAAAAATGTTGGTATTTTAAGTGCTGAAATTTTGGTCTGGCAGTACCACCTCACCTATTCTAGTTGGTTAAACCAGCCATCTCCATGTGGCTCTCAGGTAAGATTATTATCTCCTGATGCCAGGACAAAAGAAAAATCCCAGCAAGTTAGATTACTTCAATGGATAAGGGAAGAAGAAAAGGAAAGAATATGAGAGCAATCACATTTAAAGTGACTAAAGACAGAATGTTAAACTGGATGCAACTCTATTTATGAGTTAGCAAAATTAAGTTTCTCAAAATCAGCAGAAATGGAGACTAAGGAACAAAGTTCATTCAGTTACAGGAAAATAAAAGTCATCTTTATACATTCTATTTTAAGAATTAATGTGACCATGAAAAATTACAAAATATGTATAGAAAGTTATATTGTTTAATAATATAGTTGATTTTACTCTTAACTATGTGTCGGTAAAATAAGTCCTGTGAACACTCAAGGACAAAATATTACAGACTGATATTGCACTGTTATGACAGCACAGTGTTACTCTCTGTCCTTAGAATTTTTTTTAAACAAAAAAATGAATCTTTCCATTGGGCTGCTTTATTCACAGTCAGGATATTGTGTTCAGGAATAGTTTAAAGCAAAAGAGTATATAGAGGAGCCGAACAAAATAGCTGCCTGATAAATTATTTTAAATAAATGAATGCAGATGTCTAAGTTTTATACATGTTGGCATTTGCTTAATCTATGCTGGAAAGTGGTGAATAGTTAGTCAGCAATGGACTTACAATGAGGAACTGTACCTATATTTGTGGGCATAAATCTCAAGTGGCTGTTCAAAGATCTATTAATATTCATATTGGTGTGGTAATTACACTGAACAGTAAGGCTAGTAATTCCACTCCTATTGTCATCCTTTGCCAAATAAGGTTAAGCAGGCTCACTATCCCCATAATTACTTTCTTCACTGGATAGACAGAATCTGGTCTGTCATTTTTATATTACAACTGCTAATGCTTTTTAATATAATTATTTATTATAACAATATATTAGTTACATAACATAATATAATTAGCTAATAATTAATATAAATATTAATATAAATGTCTGTTATTAATTATAGATTACAAAAAATTATAATTAATAATTATAATGATTTTTTTATATTATTGGTAAGTTGAATACATTCCCATTTGAAACCGATTTTACCACTCATACATTCAAATGTTCAAGATATATTTAGATGACAAATTAGAAAAAAATAACTTCTTAAAGAATGAATACTTCAAAAGTTGAATTGTCAAAGCCATGGGTGGCTAAAAAATGAAGGTAGTAAGAACTTGCCTTTAGTTTAGTAAAAGTATCTCTGCTTGAAGCCATGAAATACCTGCACTCACTACTGTGAAATTTACTTGTTGCTTTGAATTGCAAGTGTCCTGAAGCAAGGATCCCACTTAATTTCCTAAACTTAATACTTCATACTAGGGGTAGCATACTTATGTTCAGAGACCTAGAAATAATTCATCTTACTTGTTAATTTTAGCATAAAAATACTCATGTGAAGAGTAGTATAATATTAGTGTTGTTAATTTTAAAGATTTATTCATTTTTACATAATTTTGAATTAAAGCTAAGTGTGTGTGGATTAGCTGGCAATATGGAAAAGGGAGAAAACTTTGTTGTTTGAGGTCAGCTATCATTATTTCCTATTTCAGTGCTGCTCAAATTGTGATCTATGAGCTGTTTGTTTCTAATTTCTGACGAAATAGTTACAAAAATTGAGTGTGAGAGTTTAGAAATTTTCAGGGCAATTTGACATACAAACATGAGATGAGTGAACTTGTGTAATTGAACAGGGTATACACCAGTCTCTGTTTTGTTTAACTTCTGTGTGAGTCACCTGCAGCTTGAGCTGCTTACTTACATTGGTCCAAGACAGACTAGGAAAAAAATTGAATAAAACTAGTTCTTCACCATGGATAATTTGAGAAGCACTAATATATGCTACTTAAGGTGGATGGTAGTCTTAGGTCAAGATAGTTTACTTTTTATTTTTCATTTACTGTTATTAGCATTTGTTTAAATGATTATCTAAACCAAATTATGGCTAATTACCAATCAGAGTAAACAGCTATACAAAATGACATCTATTTTCCTTGCAAATAATTTGCATATACTTGAATATGTTATCAGCGAATTTATAAAGCTACACATAGATGGTTTTAATAACTAATAACAATAAATATAATAAATATAGCTAGAAATTATACAACACATGACATGCCAGGTTAAACACTTTAGAAATCATTATGTCATTTAATCTTCTCAATAACCCTAGAAATTAAGTGCTATATTATCCTCGAATAATACAGGAAACTGAAGTACAGAATAGTCAAGTAAATTACCCAAGGTTAAATATTTAGGAGGCAGTAATCCAGGGATTTGAATTTTGGCTCAATAATATATAGCCTCTGTACCTCCTATTAGCGCTTCTCTAACTTTAGCATGTATGAGAGTCACCTGCAGAGCTTGTTAAAGAGATTACTAGTCCAGTAAATCTGGGAGTGACTCAAGAATTTGCATTTCTAACAAGCTCCCAGGAAATGCTTGATGTAGTGATCATATACTTGAGCATTACAGGATCCTGTGGTGGGAAGACACTGAGCAGTTGGGATGCCTTTCTCTTCTTAGGCAGTATGCTATCCACTGTCAAAGGACAAAGAAACCATCACACAATACCTGAAATAAAAAGCACAAAGCTGAATTTACTGTGTGAGAGCTGTGCTGCTCTAGCACAGCCTCTCTGAGAAGAGCAGAGGACAGATCTCATATGGAGTTTTAGGGAAGCATGAAGGTCAGGCATTGGTAAATATTCAGAAGTGCAAGTGGGTTGACATCACCTGTAGAAGCTTAGTTAGTGGCCCCTTGTTATCACAGCTACAGAAAACAATCAGTGTTTTCCTACATTTGTGGAATTTATTTTTACCACCAAACCTGATACACAGATATACTACCACCAAATTCAACCACAGTCTTCTTCACGGCACTGTTTCCATTTGTTGCAAATGTAGTTGATAACCAGCTAAGGGATTACTAAGCAAATTATATGACAATGCATCAATTTAAATATCTTTATCCATCTGTTGCTGGTGTACATAGAGTAGACACTCAATACATGGTTGATGAAATTGCAAATATGGCAGAGTTTCTGAAACAAAGTAGATTCCTGAGGATCCAATAGCGAAAATGAAAGAAAGATACATGAGCATCCCTAGCAGATGTGGGGAAAGGGAGGTTCTTCCAGAAACTCTTATTCATATGTAGCACATTTCTATATCTAGGATTCATAATTTGTAAGCAGTTAATTCTCCCATTCATTACCAACATAATCAGCACTGTACGTACACAGGATGCTTGTGTGTGTACATGTGTGTATATGTATATAAATACAGATATACACATACGTGTATATATATGTGAATGTATATATGTATATATATATAAAAAGAGAATAATTTATCTTCATTTTCCAGTCTGTGCTATTATTACTTTTCTTAATGTTAGACACTGAGAATTACAAATGAATTAGCTCATTACTGGACAGTTAAATACTTATTGAAATATTAACAATGCCATATAAATTCTGTGTACCATGTAGTTAAGGTTAATAAATGACTAACATCACTAATTTGTTCTAGTTTTTCTTATAGGTTTTACTGTGTAAAACCTCACATAAAGCATCTTACTTTTAGAAATGTAAGACCAATGTTTAAAGATGACAAAGAAGTTAACTCACAATTTATATAACTACATGTTTTTGCCCTAGAACTAATCATTTTCTCTATGAAGTATACTTTTGTAATTATTTTCTTATTTAGTGCTCTGTGACTGATTAAATGTTTTAATGCTTCTTCCCCAGGGATTAACCTGGAAACAGATATCCAGAAAAACAGATTACTGTACATAAAATATTGATATATTCATGGCTATTTAGGCAATACTACCATTTTATCCATTTTGAACAGATAAAGAGCAAAGATTTAATGTAATATATAGAACATCAATAAGTAATTATTAGAAGCAAGGATACACTATTTGTTTAAATTATGCTGCTTCACCAAAGAATTAACAAGGATGAAACATCAAAATTTTCTGTAGAAATCATATGCTTTATATTTTAAGGACACTAGCATTTAAGTTCTTTGACTCTGCTAAAGCAAGGATTTTTGTCTGCTTTGGGCAGAGCCTAGAAGAGTGTCTGGCATATAGTAAGTACCCATGTCTTGATTCAGTTAATTAATGTATTTAGGAGCGGTCTTCTATGAGAACCTAAGTGGTTGATCCAATGAACACAAAGGCAGGGCTGCTATGGAGAAATCATCATGAAGTTGTTTAGTCCTGTGCTTCTTGAACTTTAATGTGATTTGTAAATAAATCAACTGGTGATCTTGTTACAATGCATATTCTAATTCATTAGGTCTGGCGCCAGGCCTGAGATTCTGCATTTCTAACAACTTCTTAGCTGATGCCAATGTTACTGGAATCCCACCCACAATTTGAATAGTGATGGTTTAGTCACTTCTGCAATAAACTGGTCTTCACTCCTTGCAAGTTAATACTGGAAACTAATTACATTATAAAAAATGGAAAATAAATTTTATACTGGGGATATTAAAGTAAAGTACAATGCAATGTGATTGTTCATAGCTCTCTTTGTAAATTTTCTTGGTAGAACTTTGTAGTCTTGATGTGTTTATAAAGCATTGAAGAAAGTGAGTTCTTTCTTCTAACAAAGGGGTCTCAGTCCTGACTAGGAAATAGACTGAAGTTGCTGTCAGTTCACTTAATTGACTGTTATTACCGAAGCATGTGAATTTCCTCAGGTGAGCGCAGTGAAAGAATCACTATTTTAAACAAGTGTGGTTGGTTTACATTTTAGGTCCTCCCTCAGTCTTTCTTCCCCAAACTAAAAAGTTTAGTTTTACTGTGTCTTTTTTCTTTTATCTCTTTAAATAAGACTTTCCTATTTAGGAAGTTTTTAGAGAGTGTACAAAGTTGGCAGAGCTGGCCAAAATTTCTTTTGTATCAGTGTAAAGAAAGTAAAATGTTTTGTGTTGGCAGAACTGTAACCCATTCCAAACTTATGGAACAGATAAGAACTATAAAATATAGTCCTCTGGAATGAAGTAATAATTCTTGGTATGTAATGCGCCAAAGAAAGAGGAATCTCTGAATTTGGGTCTGTGAAATGTTTGATCATCCTAAAAACAGGCTATGAAAACAGTGCTATAACATCCTGCTGCTTTTAATGTCTGGGTGGCTTGACCATACAGAGTTTATTGAACAATACACAAAATAATCCTCAAGCTGTTTCTTTTTCAAGGTCAGGTTCATACTAGCAATCACAATGGTGTTTGTTGAAGTCACTTGAATGGCAGGTATAAAGGCTGCCACTTAACCAGACTGGTTGAACTGGTGACTTTGTGAATTTTGCTCCTCACTTTTCCTATAAAAGAATCACTTGTGTGGAAAGACAAACATGTTATTGGCTGGCCCAATTAACCTTAAAGCTGACAGTTACTTGTAGATAGACCTATCAAGCATTCTCACAGAACTGAATAAAACCCATTCACATTTGATTGAACACAGTGTTTAGATCTCACCACATTGATAACCCAAGATTTAGGAATAGAAGTTGACATTGGTGTTCTTTTTGTGATCATATTACCTAAAATATGAACCAATGAGAACTTAATCCTGACACAGTGATTAGATTTTTTAAAATTTGGGGTTTTCTTCTTGTATATGGACCTGTATTTCGTGGTACTTTCTCATTTTTCCCCCTGCCGCTATATACTAATATTTTAATATAATTAATCATAGCAACTATAAAATAGGCCTGGATTATTAATATTATCACAAATCATCATATGGTTGAATAAATTTTATAGGGTAGTTATAAATATACATCCATTATTAAATATTAAAGTAAATATTTGATCTGGGTATCAGCTGCTTGTTGTATGCTTTGTTAATATTAAAGATATTAAATGCTCCTTGGGAAAAGCAAAAGATGTTTGGGAAAACAAGTTGTAAATTATTATTTATACTATCATTCCTCTTTTTGAGAAACAAGAAAGTATTTTTATTTACTCTTTTTTGCCAATTGTTATTATGTATGTTATCTGCATGGGCATTTTAGTCACTATAGGAAAGGGTATTCTTCATAATATACAATCTTTAAGTCTCAGAGACTTAAGGCAACAAGAATTTATGGCTTGCTCTTGTGAGTTCTTTGTGGGTTTGGATGACTCCGGTGGGCAGCTGTTCTCCCCAGTGGCTCAGTGACCCTGACCACTCCATCCTCTGCTATACTACCTGAGCAAAAGGTTGATTGGTTGTTCCAGCAAGAGAAAAAGAGCAATTAAAGAATTTTACTGGGGCTTTGCACTGTCACTGCTTAGAAGAGACATTTTTTACTTCTACTCACATTGCATGCACATAATTAGTCAAATTAACTTACTTAACTGAAAAGAGACTGAAAAATATAGGGGAGCACATGCAATATTTGGTATTTTGTATTTCCTGAGTTTAAAAAAAGATATGCCTTATTGTTAAAGTAGGTAGTTTAGGGAAGTGAAAGAGAAGTGGCCAGGGATTGTCACTTTTTGTTTTATTCAAATGTAAATAATTTGTTTTTTTCAAAAATATTGTTTTATTTGTAATTAAAATATACTTTACATCTTATAGATCCTTGGTAATTATCCCTGAGGGGCAGGGGAATCCTCTAGCTTAATTTTTTTTAGAAAGACTATGACTAGTTTAGCATATTATATGAATTTTAGACTCCTCGTCACTCAGAATTGTCCTTTCAGTTTTCTTTCTTATTTAACATTTTTGTAATGCTATAAATTCTTTTTCTGTAATTAAAAAGTTCTGAGCTTTGTATCTGTATGCCAATGACTCTCAATGTCTGATTTGCTCATAAGTCCTGAATAAAATAACCAGAGGTTGTTTTAAAGTCTGTCTAGTAAGTCCTCCATGAATCCCAATGGAGTTTCATCAGAGAGAGAGATTAAATCTCCATGGGAGAATGTTTCCAATGATAAAAACTTCAGACACATTTTATATTTAACGTGATTGAGAAAGTCAGAATCTAAAATTTTTAAGTTGGATAAAGCCGTAGACAGTCACAGGCTTTCAGTACTCACAGTAGGAAAGAGAAAGCTGTTTGGTAAATTTCCACAGCACATGGCTTCAGGGAAATGCCAATTTATCTTTGGTTAGCTAATTTAGGAGTGTCTCACATTATCTGGGCTTTTGTTTCCGTAGCTCACTTTGAAGGTATATAATTTTTTATTCTTTTAGACACATATTATGAATTCTTTAGATATGAATAGTGTCATATGAGTGTAATCCTTAACAAAGCTACATAACCATAGTTATTTTAGGTATAATATAATTATGAAACAATTGCTACTCCCAAGCTTTAAAAGAAAGTATATAGTCTGGCAAGATAGGCTGAAGGTAAAGATTCATGGAGGAAATTCAATAACTCAGTATTCTTCAAAGGATTATTTGCATGAGGAAAAAAGTACTAAACTGAGGTGATCATAGAAGGAAGTGTAGGATTTGTTCGAAAGCAAGTTGAGGCCTAAAATTGCATGCAAAATGCAGGCTGAAGCTTACACTTATAATAATAGTGTAGATTAAAATCTGATTGTCTCCATGCCCACAATATTATCAGAAATGAATTCCCATGTGAGGACTATATTAGCTGCAGAAACAGTATCCATTGTAGTGCTAACATAAGAGAAAAAGGGCTTTTTGAGAGGTACTAAATAGTTTATAGAACCTTTAAAAGAGTCAAAATTTTAGACATCACACAGCTGAAAACCACACAGGAAAAATACAAATAGCAAAAATGTTCAACTACATCATGGAGTTATTCTGGGGTAGTATAATTCAAGTGTGGTTTGTTGACCAACTGCTGATCTGCATACTGATTCTGGTCTGAGATGAGAAAAAGTGCTTGTATCAGATTGCAAACCAACTATGTTATTAGGAACACCATTTAGTTTAGTTGAAAATATTTTCATAATGAGACCTCGTAAAGAAGCAGTGTGTTTATGTTTGGGTGCAAGCCCTTGTTCTTGTCTGAGATGTGCACATTATGTAGCGCTGCTTTGAAGATACCTCATTGCCTTCACTACCTGCCATATGACACTTACGATTCAACTCCATTACAGTCCATTAAAGAAACTCCCAGAAGAACCAAATGACTCCCTCACTTTATTTGCCAGAGATTCAATCCCCTTTTGAGCTAGAAAACCTCCCCAAGATTCTTCTGCTTCCAGGTCTTCTGTAGATTCCTCTTCTTGGGAGAACTGAATGGGTTTCCTGCCCATAATCTGCAAGGGAGTCTGGGAAGTTTAGTTTTTAAACTCTTTGGCATCTATAACATGACAACAACTTAAAAGGAGTTAGAAAGTGGGTGTGGCCCTAATATACGCTAGGCTAACTATCTCAGTAGCCTATCCAATCAGGAAAATATGTTTTTTAAAGGGAAGAGATATCAATGAACAAAAAGTGTTATTGCTGACTTTTCAGACATGAAAAAGGGAAGAAGTATGTAAAGAAATCATCAAGGGCTAGATGATGTCCAAAGAAAAATGTACGTATAGGCTCACTTTATTGAAAAAGTAGATATTGTTTTTCTCAGATTTCTTTAGGAGCACATTTGTGATATATTTGTGTATAGTTTTTTGTTTGTTTTTAAAGTCTGAATTATCCACAAGAATGAAGAATTAAAGAGTATTTCCATAGTGGAAGTGACTTTTGAGGCCAGCTATTTGAACCTCCCCCATTAAAACATTTTTTGAAATATTATATTGTTTACCAACATGTATAATAACCACTAACTAACAAAGCATTGTCAAATAAATTTCTTTGGGACATGTCTTAATAATTAGCATGATATATAATTAGCACATCTCTTTTATGTAAATAGGTGATCTTGAATTGGTTATTCACGAAGGCATTTACTTGAAAGTTATAAGTTTCTTATATAGCTAGTAATTTATCTGAATACCTTCAAAAATGGTGGCATAAATTAGTTTTTATCATGAACGATTATAAATGAAAAAAGTGTTATTCTACCTTTTATCATGAAATGGTGATAATATGTAAGAATCAAGTAGAGTAAAAAATAGGGTATACTGGTTTAATCAAATATTTTGTGTAATGAAAAAACTATCATCTAGAACCTTGCTTAAAAACCTTTTTCATTTGTGATTATTCTTTGTTGTTTTAAAAGCCATGAACTTTCCAGAAAACTGACATAACAATTCCATTGATACTGTTTACAAAGATTTGGAACTCTTTTGAAGGCTATTCTTCCGACTTTAGGTTAATCTTACCAAAATAAAACAATAATACAGCTTTTTTCAATAATTTGACTTTAATACCTAGCTCAATATTTTTCATAATATAATATTTCATTTTGGAGCTGAAAGTTGAAGTTTGATTCATAACTCTTACTGGCAATATGATCGGGGATATAAACTCTTTGAATCTCAATTATCTCACTTGCAAATTGTAGATGACAATAATTACCTCACAAGATCACCATGTTTGCTTTGGTATGTATCTAGCACAGCAGCTGTCACAAATTTTTAAATAAATGTTTATTTACTCATTTGTTCATTCATTTGTTCATCTTTTGATATACTAATAAGATTGCTCAGACTCTCTTGATCACTTTGTGGTTATATAATTATGTTCAACAACTTATTGAATGCTTACTTTGTACCAGGAGTTATGCTAACTGCGTGCATAGATGATTAAGACAGAATCATCTCCTGTTCCAGAGGAATTAATAGTACAGTGGCATGCAAAGAGAAATTTCAATATATTATAGTAAATAATATAAGAAATGGGCACAAGATTGTATGGGAGTCCAGAAAAGAAGCAGTGTGACAATCCTGAGAATTCATGGAAGGCTCCGTAGTGGCGATAATACCTAGGTTTTGCCAATAATATTAACAATAATAAACTTTCTGATTGCTTACTATATGTTGATTATTTTGCTATATGTACTAATTTGATCCTCATAAAACCTCCATGAAATATATATCTACTTATTTACTTTTTGAAAAATACCCCATTAACAGATCTGGCTACTAGGCTAAAAAAAGGATGAACGAAATTTCTAATGACATTCAATAAATTAGTGACAGAGTTGGAATTAGCTTGGACTTCAAACATTTGTTCTTTAACAATCAGCTGAAGAAAGCCAGGACTAGCATTTCAGGTAGGGGCTGTAGCCACAGCAAATGCATGGAGACATGGAATGGCATGTTATATAAGGGAACTAAACAGAACAAAAGAACAATGATAATAATTATTATAAACACAAATAATGATAAATTTCAATACATATTTAAGATACAATTAGGCATGACATAAAGATTGACTAGTTGTAAGAAAAGAGAGAGAGTAATCATAATTGAATTACAAGTGTCTTGTTTGTGGACTCTAAATATAATGAGGGAAGGAACTGATTTAAGTGTGGGAAGATGATGCAGCCAGTATTGGATAAGTTGGGATACCCTGGAGGCAGTCAGATATATATGAGTCCTTAGCCCAGAAATATGGTCAGGACTAGAGATAAACTATGATTAACATTAGTTTAAAGATAGTAGTAAAAATCATTAGACTGTATGAAGACAGAGTGTAATGTAAAAGAAAAACGGGATGGAACATTTATTTTGACCAAAACATACTCATATCCCAAAACATACACATGTAGTTTCTTATTCACTATTTATGAATTAATTAAAAATTAATTTATATTGCCTGCTTGCAAAAAAAATGTAGTAAAAGTAGCATCTTTAGCTAAAGAAAGTTAAAAAAATATTTGGTTGAAAGTTAATTAAATTAACATGTCCACTCAATGAGACTATGCTCATAAGAACCCTCTATAGATGAGCCTCCCTGTCTTTTTTTGGGGGGGCTGGGAATTTAAATTAGAGGTGTTTTGGCGGGGAGGGTAGTTGACAACTTTTTGGTTTTTGATCAGCTGTACCCAAATTTCTCCAATCACATTGGTATTCTCATTTATAAGTCTTTTATGATATTTTGTAATTTTTAGCTTACAAATATCTGAAGGTAATATCTGGAAGCTAAAGGAAATGCGGACTGTTTCTAAAAACACAGTCCCTTATTAGAATGGTTAATAATAAGGAAGCATTTTGTTTTTAACAAAACTACATCTCCCATCTTGATAGTTTAAAGGTTAAGGAAGATCAGGTGGCTAATCAGACAGGTTTGATTTTCCCATTGCATGCATTTTCAAACAATCTCAATACTGCATGATAGTAGTCAACATTGCTTTAGCACAGTGACACAGATGACTTATAAAAAAGACTTATTTTCTGTAATTATATGGTTAGCTTCACTCAGCTTTACTGATTATTTCAGATATAGTGCAGACCTATTGATCAAAAACCTACTTCACTATTAAATGAACAGATGTACAGTTATTAATCTTGGATGGGATATATAAGTAACTTCAACAGAGATCAGAGAAAGCAATGAGGACATGGCATGGAATCCTGTGTTCAAGACTTCAGCAATGCTAGGGCAAGAGAAATCCATGCCTAAAAGTACTGGGAAAAGAAATCTATGTCATCAATTTTCTCTTTTACATTAAATTTTGAATTCTTAAAACACAACTTCCTGAATAAGTAATTCAAATATACATGTGTGCACTGGAGCCTTGCATGTTTCAAATGCATGTTTGACAATATATGATTTCTCTTAGTCCACTCAAAATTTTTATCTCCCATCTTTCATTTTTTCTAATGGTTTTCATGGTTTGTACACAGGAAATGGGAAAAAAGAATGGGTATTCCATTAGTACATAAGAGAAGCAAGACAATAACCAAGTTAGAGAGATATTAAGCAAAGGCCAAGTGGAACCATTCATGAGATTATTAAAAAGAATAGATAAAAAATGAAGACCTCAATAGTAGGAATAAGCCACATTTATGAGAGATTAATATTTCAAATATGAGGTTGGCTGCAGATGTACTATGGTAAGTACAAAGCTATGTGCCCAGCAAACACCAATTGCTACTTTACTGAACAAATGTTGAGTGTGCCTTTATGATAGATATAAAATCAGCAATGTGGTTACAAGCAATATTAAGTATTTTAACTTGGAAACACTTTTAACAATGACACAAATTATTTTGACTCTTAATATAGCCAAAAGCTGCTTATATGTTTTAATTACAAGCAAATAATCTATAGAATATAATTTATTTGCAGCTTTGATTTTTGGCTGTTCAACAACCTGACTACATTACAGTAAATTGTGATGAGTCAAATGAATGGCAATAATTGGAGGATAAATTGACTTTTGAAAAAATAATTGATACCTTAGGTTCAAAGCTATTCTTCCTTTAACCTTTTCTTTCTTTTTATGATTTCTTAAAATCTTTCTGCCAACAAAGGCCCCACTGAGGTTCATGATTAGTGGAATACAATTCTAAAAGAAGAGGTCAGGGAGATTAATTTGTATGGAATCATCTCACTGGGATCTCTGTGGCAAAAATTCCAAGTTGAGGGGTAAGTTGTTTATGAATGTTATGAATGTTCTATTTCAACTCTCTAGCTACTTCTAGAAAAAGGGCTGTGCATAGAAAGAAGAAACCAGAATATATGATATTTGTGAGCGGGAAGATAAATAGCTATATTTTGTTGTAAATTACTAAGGTTGGCCATCTAGTGGAAAAGCTAATCATTTAATAGTTATTACATTCTATCTTTGACTCCGAAAGCCTTGACTATCTATTAGGAAAATAAGGTGTGGAAGTTTTTAAAGTTTCTTAATGGTAAATAACACACAACATCTGTAATAAGCTTTATTTAAATTTTATTTTCTATGTTTAATATAGATAATAGAAACATAAGAATGACACATAATCAACAATGTGCATTAATAATAATACTCAATTAATAATTGTGTCTGATGTCTATTGGTATTTAGAGCTAGCTAGCATTGTATGAACACATCCACTACCCTCCCCCTGCAACTCATCCCCACTCCAGAAAAGGAAAAAATAACTAAAGGGTTATCACATTTAAGTGTAGAATTTCTTCAGTAGAAATGCAAAGACAAGTTTATGGCTAATGAAGGATAAGGTTATAGATTGGAGGGATGTTAGTAAGCTAGCCAGCTAGTACAGTTTTATATATCACATTCTATCCTTTCCCTGAGCAATTAATAGACTTTGTTTTGTCTCTTTATCATGTTGATATGTAGTTATTATGGTATCTTTTTCAGTAGAAGAAGTCTTTTGCCCTCTATAATTGCACATAAAGCATTCTTGTGAAATTCACTGGTGTATAACTAGAACATAGTTTTTTGGACTTTAACTTTCTTGTTCATATATGCAGATCAGCAGATTTCCAATAATCTACTTGACATGTAATTCACTAAATATATAAGGAAAAGCATTTCTTCAGCATCCAGATACATCAAATTTTACTTTATTTCTAATTTAAGACATTGCAGATCCCTTAGCCTTTATAGCTTCTTTTAAAAAAGTCTCAATGATCCAAGCCAGTCTCACTGGAGTTAAGAGACATCTCATTGTGGTTTTGATTTGCATTTCCCTGATGATTAGAGAGGTTGAGCAATTTTTTTATATGTTTGCTGGCCATTATTCTGTCTTTTTTTGAAAAGTTTCTGTTCATGTACTTTGCTCCCTTTTTAACGGGGTTGTTTGATTTTTTCTTGTTGATTTTTGTAATGAGAGAAAAAATATATGGCGAGACAGAATATGACTGGAAAAACAAGGTTTCAATGGTTTTAACCCTCATTTTGGTCAACAAATTCTGTTTCTTATCTTTTCTTCATGTTTACGGTCTCCTGGTCATAAAGACATTGCGTAATGAAGTCTGAGCCCTAAACTGTCTACAAGTAGAAAGATCCAAAAGGCAAGGGTAGCAACACTCTTCATCTAGTCAGAGCCTGTATAAAAGATAGTAAATGCCAAATTAATATTGGAAAGAGAAAACAAAAAGGATATCCTCAATTCATTTTAGTTTAAATTTCTTTTAGCAAACCATAAAATTGTAAAATTAAAAATTAAAGAAAGGAAATTGCAATTAAGATTCTGTGAACAGCTGACTAATGTAAATATTTTAGACAATACGACTCCCAGAGATCCTTTCTGAGTATATCAATTGGGTTGAATGGCTGTTTACTTGTAGTTTGTTTTCACTGAGGCTCAACTGAAAGAACTGGAATGGGTAGTTTGGCAATGAGGAGACCCATGAAAAATTTGAGATATGCTTGAATGTTACAAAATAGAGATACAAAATGTGTTTTGTTATTTTTAAGACATGAGGTACTTGCTCAGTGTCACATTTGAAAATATTTTCTTTGTGG
This sequence comes from Daubentonia madagascariensis, assembly GCA_023783475.1. Lineage (NCBI taxonomy): Eukaryota > Metazoa > Chordata > Mammalia > Primates > Daubentoniidae > Daubentonia > Daubentonia madagascariensis. The sequence continues at coordinate 39,355,480 of JAKFHU010002080.1, read as the reverse complement.
AAAAATGTATTAATTATTTTAAAATTATTGCTCCTGCAATAAAAGAGTCTTATTTATATAGACAGTCAAAAAAGGGTATACATTTTTGTACTTAAGTAGTCCCTATAATCAACTTTATATATAATAATTCTATGTGAACATATGGCCCTGTAATATTCAGAATTTCTTGTTTTTCTAATGAGAATCCTTTGACAATTGTAAAGAACTTTGATGTCACATCTTTATAATAATGTTAAGTAGTAAAGTTTAGAGATTACAATGTACATTGTTAGGATAGACTGTTAAGTTTTACGGAAACAATATTTCTCTAGCAATAGTAAGGAGAGCTTACGTTTAATTTCAATACTGTGTTAGTATCTGGTAAATGCTACAAATAAACTTTTGGGGCACTTTCTCCCTATTTTAACTTCTACCTCATTACTCTTTAAATTTTTAAACATTTCTCCTCTTTGTCCTTCCTTGAAGTTTTTTATTTCTCTCTAAATTTGTCCGTTTTGAAATAGTAGGATTGTCACTGCACTGGGAGTGAAATTTCTGCATTTTCTTTTCAAAGATATTTAATTGAGAGAAAAGAAACAAGAATTGAAAGGAAGTATGTCTGATTATCCTGTGCTTCACCCATACTACTAGTTAGCATGGGGGTAAAGCCAGGCAGTAACAATTACACTTTTTAAAGCAGACCAGAGCAGTTGATTTCCATTATCCAGCACAGCTTCTATTCCTGTGCACACTTCTTGGATTTTAGAAGACACAGACTTTCAAACAGAAAGCTGCAACTTATAAAAAATCATCAACACCAATTAAAAGATTCAGAATCTGAGTGACTTTGAATCTCAAAGAGAAATATAATTATTAATTTTTATATTTAACAACTGAAATTTTTGATCAAAGATCTGTTTTAACATAATATTGTGATTTAAATCCTTATATTTTGTATGCAAATATAGAATGCTATTACCTACTAATCTAAGTTAGACTATTTTAAACCTATAGAATGATATTATCCACCAACTTAAATTAGAATATTTTATGGTTCTCACCTACTTTGTTCTTTTCTCTGTCATAAGATTAGTTTTGTTTGCCTATTCTTAAAACATATTGTGATTGTAAGATAAAAGAACTCTATTTAGCCCTTCAGTTTAAAAAAGTAATTACTGATTACACACTGGTCACATTGCGGGAACAAGAAAGTAGTGTAGGATGGAGTCACTACCATAGAGAAAATTATGAGGAAGGTGAGTCTTACAAAAAGAAACACTCGCTTATTTTAACTATTAATTTTAAATGTAGATTTGTAATTTTCTTGAGCAGGAAACTGAGACAGTGAAGTGAAATCCAGAAAAATCCTTTGGGACTACACAGCAAAACACTTGATCCTTGGTATCATGTCCTATGTGCAAGACAGTTCTGCTTTAAGTTTGAAGAAGTACCCCCAAATGACTTAAAGATTTTATAATACACACTTAGCTTTAATGTTAATGATATCATTCTGATGAAGTAGGTGGGTAATAAATATGGATGTTTCTATTGCATATTGCATATGTATAAAGTAAATATGAGTGGAGGAATGAAGTTGTTGAGGACTTTTTCCTCCAGATAAATTCCATTCTAAGTGGCTTTATTCAACTGCCTAGAAAATTATTTTGTTCTGTCATCACTTCTAAGGTCTTTCATCCCACCTAAGTGACATGCTATCTCTTGGAGCAAGGTGGAGATATTTAAAAAAATAAAAATGTAAAACATTATCTTAAAGAAGTATTAAAAACATATGCATTGTCTAGGCCTCTTATTACCTTTCAAAACATTATCTTTCATTAAAAATGGGTGCCTAGTTTTGTACATTTATGGTACCTAATGAATAATAAAAAGCTATGGCTCACATGGTGGACATAATGCTAGACAATTTCAAATTAAAACACCTGCAACACTCCATGTAGAATAAGCCATGATGGAAGCAGAAAGATTAAAGTTCTCCAGTACACCTTATGCAGCTTCTGGTAATTTAGTCATTGGAAAAGTGCCAAGGGACCATCTGGTTGGCTGCATGGAAGAATATGCTGACCTGGACTAACTGCCACACATGTAACCTCTTAAACTTATAGCTAAGCTTGTTCACTTAATCTTCTCTCTTAGCAAAAATTTTGTAGGGCCAAACAGGCAGTATCAATATGATTGCTCTATGGTGGCTGTTCTATGATGAAAATCGAGAATACAAGCATGGATGAAGGAAAAGTGGCTATGGTTGTTCTTCTTCCTGTGATAATTTTTGAGTCAATGTTCTGGCACCATTTAATGGATGAGATTCCAATGTGGGTGCTGATGCTCTTTGGAGTTGAGGCCAAGTGTAAAGGAAGTTATCTTTATGCCTCATGTCCTCATGTGTGAGTCTTTGTATGTGAGCTGTAGTGCCGATACTTTAATGGATGCTTGCACAAACAGGCTGGTGATGCTACCTCTCTTGAAATGTTGTTTGATGCTACAAGAAGCAGGAAAATGTTGTGAAAGAAATTATTACAAATAATTTTATAGTAAGAATATGAATTTCTCATTAAACACACTCAATTATTGGAAATATGAGATATAATTGGTATAACTGAGCTAGTCAAGGTTCTAACTTTCCTTTGTAAATTTCAGTACTTCATCTACCTTTTTTCCTAGTGAAAAGGTACTTATATCCTCCCCAGAATTCCCCAACTATTATAATAATTTAAATATATAAATCAATTATATATAATAATTACATATAATAATAAAATTATTAAAATACTTTTTGTATATAAATATAATAATCCACCAGTAATGATTGGTGCATCAGAAATAATATGTACCTTAAGACACTGTAATCCCACATATTTATTTAAATTGGAATGACATTTTAAAAGTCATTTTCTGCTCTCCTTTTCCTTTTCTACTTTGTCTTCTTTCCTACGGCAGGTGATTTATACTGTGGTTATCTGATCAGCTCTGACTTTTTGTTGAAAAAGTGAATGTTAATGGCATTTTTCTCCCTATCCTTTTGTGTCCTCTGTTATCAATTTTCATCTATCAATGGATGACACATTGACTTTTTGACTAATAAAACATTAAATATAAAATTGTCAGTTCTTCAATAATGGCACATGTGGTCTTGTCTTGGGGAAAGATAAGACAAGATTCATAGAATAAATAATATTAATTGTAAATGCTTATGGAAAACAAGTGCCCAAACATGGAGGAAAACATTTAGAGAAGGAAAACATTAGAAGTCCTATTGGCTAGGAGAGGTAGATGAGGTCTTGGAAAAAAAAATTGGATTTGATGTTAAGAGCCACAGTTTTTCAGTCAGTATGAAAACATTATTTTTTAGTCAAAGACAAAAACATTTTGCCAAAGGCATCAAGACAAATGCATTGTGCGTTGAAAGAATGGGAAGAAGTGAGGTAGGAAGTGGTGAAGGGGTAGTAAGACTAGCTGGCCGGGTATCTCTTAGTGCTTGGTTAGTGTGAGCCCAGACTTGTGTCTGGGCAGATGCTCAGGAATCACTCTTCTTATTTCTCCTGTCTGCCTAAACTTCTACTTTCATTCAAGGGATCTGAGTCATGTAAAATCTGGTGATGACCAACCATATGCTGTATTCTCTGCCTTTCAGTTTAGTTGTTAATCAAATTTTAAGCATATATAAGTAGAAATTTAAAGCTGGTGTTAAAAAGTACCTTATAGATCAACCATTACATATTTTATGAATAAGAGAATGGAAATACAGAGGGCTGAGTGATTTGCCCAAAGCCACCCAACTGCAATTTTAATATTTAACATTTTTGTAGAATTTTATGTCCTACTACTCATTTTCAACTACGTCCTCTTGTGGAATACAGATCCACCCCTGTGAAATTTTATCTGTTTTTTTATGAGGAAACATTTTTTGAGGTGTCAGTAGATGGGCTTAAGAACCTAGGGATAGATCATGGCAAAACAGGGTCTAGAATTGCCCCAGTTGTTTTTACTACATCATGTTTTTTGCCACACTCAAGACTTGAAAAAAGCAGTGAGAATATGCTGGGAGGGTCAGATTTACTACTGTTATTAACATAAGCGGAGAGTAAATAAAATACTTCTTTGGCATAGCAATCATCTAGCATTATTCTATGTGCTGCTGAATGGAAATATAAAGCATATAACTAGTTTGTTTAATGGAAAATATTTTCAGCAGGATTATGAAGAATAGAGTATAACTTAAATAAGAAGAATATTATCTAATTATATTACCCAAAATACTCATGGAGCCCTGTGCAAGCCTGTCTCCCTAAATGCCAAAGCTCTGTGGAGAATACAAAGATAGATGAAACACTGGATTGCTCTCAATTACCCAGAGGGGAACAGACATCCTTAACAGTAATTGAAATAAAAGAGAGCCTAGAATGGGGAGTGAGTCAGTGGGAGAGGGTTGGTTATAAAAAATTTTACCTGAGCCTACTTCTAGAAACTTGGCAGGTCTTCAGAAGACCAGGAGGAATCCAGATTTCTTCTGAGAGCCAGATCGAACTTTTCTCAGAACCTCCCAGGGGTTGAGTGAGAAAACCATATTGGAATTCCTTTGTTTTTTTTGTTTCTTTTAAAGTAGGCTTAGAAGATCCCAGGTTACTAATTTAAAACCTAGGCTACATGTTTCCGGGTATTTTGACTCTTCTAGTCTATAAATTTGGCTAAAATTTTTAAAGTAAAATCCATAATAAATGGCTTAACCTTAAGCCCAACTCTAAGGGTTAACTCCAAATATTAGGGAAGGTTTTATGTGTAAGTGAATTTTACTTTTCTCCTCTCCATTCTTTGTTATGGTTCTTCTGAATAAGTCACTGCCAGTGGAATCTTCATATTTCTATTATTACAGATATAATTCATGACTGAAAAGATTCTTGTTTTCAAAACAAAAGAAGGAAAGAGAAAACATAACTTTAAGCGTACTTTAGTTTTGCTCACCAACATTTCTCTGAAAACCAGTTTATAAGTCTGTATGAACTCATAAGGAACCATTGATGAAAAGGCACATATCTGTCCATTTAACAGGAAAAAAACCTATAAGATGATATGGCATGATAATGAAATTAGTTGATTTAACATGCTGAGTCCTGTATTGACGATATGACTCTGTTTCTGACTGTATATTTGGGCAGTTCTCAAGTGTGGAAAGAGTAGTGTAAAAAAAGAAAAAGAAAGGAATACGAGTCTTAGGTCTCAGTGAAATTGTGACGCTCCTTTTAGTATGTTGACCAATTATAAACATCATCTGAAACAATGTATATGATATTATAGAAACAGTAGCATGTTGAAAATACTGACAAGAAAACTAAAATATAGTCTGTGTTTGTACCTCTCTTATATGTTTGTTTGGTAAATATTCTGAGGAAATAAATTATTTAACTCCGTCAGGCCAATTTCTCTTCCTACTAACTCTTTGGCAACAGAAGGGTTCAAATAAATGTAACTAGTTGTTTTAAGCACTTTAAAGAAGATATTTAAAATCTAAAAAAGTCTTTCAATTACTGTATAAAAAAGCTGAAAGCCTTTTAAAAAAGGGAAAGAGCTTTTTCTTAAGAAGGAATAAAGATTGAATACATTTCTCATCAAAGTGAAGGATGCATAGCAGTGAATAAAAGTCTTCTACAAACTTTTACACAATGTGCTGCGAAAATTCATTTCCTCCTTTTTGCTCTCTCTGATGTTTTGACTTCTTGCCCTTTATACAGCTAACACATTTAGTTTTGTCAGATTGGGGAAAGCACAATAGATCATTTTATATGTGAACTAATATTTGTGGAAAAGTGTATGCTCTTTTATTGTCCCACAATAAGAATAGTCTACAATCACTTTTTTACAAAATAATGAATACAGTTAATTATGCATGATTTGTATTTATTGTTTATGTGATTGGTAGAATTTCGTCAGTGAGTTGAAAACCTTTAGTATTGTTGAAATATTTAAACATGACCTAAGAAATTAAGAGAAACTCACTGGGCATTTTAAGTACTTTTTATATGGTCTGTCTGATTTACTAGCTTCAGATAATTTATTTAATTAAAAGCAGATGAAACTTCAACACAGTGGACAGGAGAGACATTTAGCTAGAAAGAGTGTGAATAAGCAGTAGTTTCTAACTACACCTAGTTTTATATCTATGCATTTAAAGTACAATTGTATTATTCAAGTAGTTGTACATAAGATTCCTATGGAAGAGAAAATAATGGTTCATCTTTCTAGATGTGAAATTAAAAGCTTTCTTGCAGTGGGAAAAACTTCTCTTTCTGATTAAAGATGTACCAATTTAAAAAAGATGATCTTTTTAAAGTCTGCTTTGGTGTTTCCAAAGATTCTATTGTTTAATCTGCCAAGAAATTCTATTTCTACATCAGTAGAAGTTTTAAAACTCCAAAAGGACCATACTATTTCCTCAATAATAGCAAGGGAATTAACTTTAATGCAGTAAATTCACAAGAAACCCCTATGATAAAAAGATGCCTCTCAGTCCTATTATTTAATTGATCTTTTTGGAACAGTTCATTTGTACTCCAGAAAAAAAAATAATAAAGTAGGTTATTAAGTTCTTTCAAATGTATGAAAACAATGGTGACTAATACCCAGAAATCTTTTTATAAAAGGCTTTTGTGTTTGAACCGTCTGAATTCTAATCTCTAATAGGTGGTTCTGGGCTTACTATTATTATTATTTTAAGCCTAAAACTTCCTTGGTAGAATTGAAATAAATTTGATTTAAAATCCTTTTATTCACTTAAGATTGTGTGAAATGGATTTTACTTGGACAATGTAAAATATGTTAAATTTCAAAGCATTATCCTTTACCCTTCATTTCCTGTCTAGTCATTTACAGAAAGCCACACTGTGTGGCAGAAAAAACACCAATTGAGCAGTCAGGAGACATGGGTTCTAGCTTTTTGACCTTGAATTAAACTTCAATTAACTTCTTTGTGCCACAGGGTCCATATCTGTTACATGAAGGAATTGTCAGAGGTTGCAAATCGGCAGTCATAGCTAGATTCAGCCCACAGATATGTTCAGCTTTACCCACGTGGCATTTAAAAAAACATGAATGAATGAAAATGGTTGCACCAACTCACATTCCGTCAGCAGTGCATGTGAGTCACAGTTGCTCTAAATCTTCACCCATAGGTGATATCATCAACCTTTTTTTATTCTAGGTATTTTGGTGTGTTTATAGTCATATTTCATTCTGGATTTAATTTGCATTTCCCTGATGACTAATAAAGTTAAATGCCTTTTCATATATTTCCTGGGCATTTGGATAGCCCATTGTGTGAGGTGACTGTTTGATTTTTTTTCCTTTGGCTTATTTTTTCTTTTTTTTTTGAAGTTGGAATGTCTGGTTTTTTCTTCTTGATGTGTCAATGAATTCTTTAGATATTCTAGATATGAGTCTTTTGTTGTATAAATAAATTCAAAGCGTGCTCTCCCACTATGTCTTCCCTTTTCATTCTCTTAATGGTGACTTTAGATAAACATAAATTTTCAAATTTAGTAGAGTTCAATTTTTCAACCTTTTCCTTTGTAGTCAATATTGTTTTAAATTTTTGTTTAAGGAATATTTTTCTCCTCCAAGGTTATAAATATATGTTCCTTTGTTATCTTCTATAAGCTTTATCCATGAAATATCTGGATTATTTAGGCGATACTCCTTGGCACATATGCTATGATTTAGTAATTCAGTTTCAAGGTATATCTCCAATACAAATACATACATTTGTGCACCGAGTAAAATGTACAAGAATGTTTATAGCAGTGTTATTTATAATGGCCAAAAATTGGAAGAAACTATTCATCAGCTTTGAAATGGATTGTGATATATTTATGAAATAGAATAGTATACAGCAAGGAGAAAGAATGAACTACTGTTACATGCATCAACATGGGTGAATTTCACAGGTATAACATGAAGTGAAGGAAGCCATAACCAAAAGAGTAAATGCTGTGTGATTTTACATATATAAAATTTAAAACTATACATAACAATTATGAAGACTTATAACTGATTAGTGGTTACCTTTTGGAGAAGAAAAGATTAAGGCTCGAGAACAGGCATCAGGAAGATATCCAAACACCTGACAGTGTTCTTTATTTCTGGGTAGTGTATTCAGAGTTCTGTAAACTTAGTAAAAATTCATCAGTTTACACACAAAATCTGCCCTGTCAATCATTATTAAGTATTAAGAAAGGTAAATACTTCCTGGAGCTAATATTTTAGGCATATATGAATATAAGAATATCATTGATGTATGGAATAGAACTAAGATACTAGTTCAGAGTAATCTCTATTAATCCATGTCTATCTTTCTATAAGGTTCCTAACAAGTCTCACTTCTCCTACTTTTCTTGCACAATTGAAGCAGTTTATTCTTAACATAATACCCTACTTTTGATAGTGCTGGCTGCCTATTTAGAAATCTTTGATAATTTTATACTTTTATACTAAAAATCTTAAACATTTAAAGTAGCTATAACACGATGCTGGATGTGTGGGGAAAGTAACCAATATGTATTGAGGACTAATTATATGTCAAGTGCATTAAATTGGTCACTTTGGTGAATTTAACTCTTACATCAAATTTACAAGTTAAATAGTACTTTTCCATATTCATGTTGAAGTTACTGAGTTTCTACACAGCCTGAAGTTACTCAGTTTATGAAGGACAGGAACAAAATAAAAATACAGATCTCTCGTATTCCAAAGAAATACTACGTTTACTACACCATGCAGCTTCTATAGTCACATATAAGTTCCCAATCTATGTTATCAATAATTTTTCATGTTCCTAAGCTCATTATTTCAACTAACTTAGTTAAAAATCTGCCTCCTTCAATTAATCTTATCCTTTCTTATCTCCTAATTTTTCCTCATTCTAATGTCATTAGAGATGTGAAGTATTTTCTTTTTTATTTTCTGTCTACACATATGTTATTCATTCTTTCAGATCACTTTTAAGTCTACCTTTATTGTAAAGCTTTGCCTAACCTAATCTTTTTCTCCTCTGAACTCTTAACTGTAATTATTACTGGTTACAAATCATTCATTACGTATAAAATTGTGTTGTTCTATGTTACCTTGAAATATTATTTATATTCAGTTTTTTTTTATTTCAAAAAATTTAGAGGGTACAAGTGAGTTTTGTTATGTGGCTAAATTGTATAATGCTGAAGTCAGGACTTTCAGTGTACCTATCACCAGTATAGTGCACATTGTACTCGACAGGTACAGTTTTATCCCTCTCCCCCTCCCACCCTCTCCCCTTCTTAGTTTGCAATGTCCATTACTGCTCTTTATAGCTATATATCTTTTGTTTAGCTCCCACATATAAGTGGGAATATGTGGTATCTGTTTTTCCATTCCTGAGATACTTCACTTGGGATAATGGTCTCCAGTTCCATCCAAATTCTTGCGAAGACTTTATTTCATTCCTTTTTATGGCTGAGTAGTACTCCATGGTGTGTATGTGTATATTACACTTTCTTTATCCACATCAGTTGATGGGCACTTAGGTTGATTCCATATCTTTGCTATTGTGAATTGTGCTTTGATAAACATTTGGGTACAAGTGTCTTATTTATAAAATGACTTCTTTTCCTTTGGGTAGATACCCAGTAGTGGGATTCCTGGATCAAATGGTAAGTCTAATTTTAGTTCTTTGAGGAATCTCCACACTGCTTTCCATAGTGGTTATACAAGTTTACATTCTACCAGAGTGAATAAGCATTTCCTTTTAATCACAACTGTGCCAACATCTACTATTTTTTGACTTTTAATGTTGGCAATTCTGATAAGGGTAATGTGGTATCCTATTGTAGTTTCAATTTGTATTTCCCTGATGATTAGTGATATTGAACATTTTTTCATATGTTTCTTGGCCATTTGTCTTTCTTCTTTTGAGAAGAGTCTGTTTATGTCTTTTGCTCACTTTTTGGTAGTGTTATTTGTGTTTTTCTTCCTGATTTGTTTGAGTTATTTCTAGATTCTAGGTATTAGCCCATTGTTGGATGTATCATTACTGAATATTTTCTCCCATTCTATAGGTTATCTATTTACTCTATTGATTATTTCCTTTGCTGTGCATACACATTTTAGTTTAATTAAGTCCCATTTATTTACTTTTATTGTTGCTATATTTGCTTTTGAGGTCTTACTCATAAATTATTTGCCTAGGCCAATGTCTACAAGAGTTGTTCCTACATTTTCTTCTAGAATTTTTATGGTCTCAGGTCTTACATTTAAATCTTTAATCCATCTTGAGTTAAACATTTTGTATATGATGAGAGATAGAGATCCAGTTTCAGTCTTCTGCATGTGGGTTATACAGTTTTCCCAGCACTACTTATTGAATAGGACATCCTCTCCCCAGTGTAAGTTTTTGTCTGATTTGTCAAAAATCAGTTTGTCATGGCAATATGGTTTTATTTCTGGGTTCTCTATTCTGTTCCATTGTTCTATGTGTCCACCTTGATACCAGTACCATGCTCTTTTGGTTACTATAGCCTTGTAGCTTAAGTTGAATTCAGGTAATGTGATGCCTCCAGATTTGTTATTTTTACTTAGGATTGCTTTGGCTATGCAGGATCTTCTTTTTTGTTCCATATGAAGTTTAGTATTATTTTTTCTAGATCTGTGAGAAATGAGATTAGAATTTTTATGGGAATTGCATTGAATCTATAAATCACTTTGGGCTGTATAGACATTTTAACAGTATTGATACTTCCAATCCATGAGCACGGGATATTTTTCCATTTGTTTGTATCATCTCTGATTTTTTTCATCAGTGCTTTGTAGTTCTTCTTGTAGAAGTTTTTCACATCCTTGGTTAAGTATATTACTAGATATTTTATGTTCTTAGTATTGACTGTAAATGGTATTGAGTTCTTGACTGTTATTAGTCTATAGAGATGCTATTGATTTGTGTACATTAATTTTGTAACCTAAAACATTACTAAATTTTTCAATTCTAGGAGTCTTTTGGTGGAATTTTTAAGGTTTTCTACATAAAAGAACTTACTGTTGGCAAATGGATAGTTTGAACTTCTGTTTTCTGAGTTGGATTCCCTGTATTTCTTTCTCTTGTCTGATTGCTCTGGCTAGGACTTCCAGTACTATGTTGAATAGAAGTGGTGACAGTGGACATCCTTATCTTCTTCTGGTTCTTAAGAGGAATACTTATAGCTTTTCCCCATTTGGTATGATGTTGGCCATGGGTTTGTTACATATGGTTTTTACTATTTTGAGGTATGTTCCTTCCATGTCTAGTTTGTTGAGGGTTTTTATCTTGAAGAAGTGCTGGATTTTATTGAATGATTTTTCTGCATCTATTAAGGTGATCATATGGTCTGTGTTTTTTATTCTACTTATATGGTGAATCACATTTATTGATTTGTATATATTGAACAATCTTTGCATCCATGGGATGAATCTGACTTGATCATGGTGGGTTATTTTTTTGATCTGCTGTTGAATTCAGTCTGCTAGGGGAACAGGGGAGATGCAGCAGAACAGCAGCGTTAAAGGCTCTCAGTGCATCTGCCCCTCTCCTGCCTGGTCAAGCTTCCAGAGTAGGACCCAAGCACACCATCCAGGGACCCATCCCTATCTTCACCAAGAGACAGTGATCCCAGTAGTGGAGACCAGGTGTACCGTATCTTCTACCTGTTTTGAGCTGAGAGAAGAGGCCCCAGATGAGAAGGAATTAGCATAAAATCTCTGGAAACATGAGAAAACAGGATGTCCAAAGGATCACAATAGCTCCCCAGCAATGAACTCCAACCAAAAGGAAATTGTTGAAATTACAGATATGGAATTCAGATTATGGATGGCAAGTAAGATAAACTGAATTGAGGATATGGAAGAAACCAAAAATATAGTTCAGGACATGAGTGAAAAATCCACTAAAGAGATAGATAACATTAGAAAAGAGATAACAGAACTTAAAGAAATGAAAGAGTCATTTAGGGAATTTCACAATACAGCAGAAAGCTTTAACAACAGGCTAGACCAAGTAGAAAAGAGAATTTCAGAGCTTGAAGACAAGGGTTTTGCAGTTACCTAGTCAGTAGAAAATGTAGGGAAAAAAAATAAGAATGAACAATTATTGCAAGAAATATAGGAGTATGCAAAGTGAACAAATATAAGAATTATACATATCTCTGAGGGAGAAGAAGTAAAAGCAATAAGCATGGAAAACCTATTTGAGAGAATAATAGAGGAAAACTTCCCAGGTACAACTAGAGGTTTAGATATCCAGGTACAAGATGGTCATCGAACACCTGGAAGATTCATAGCAAAAAGGACATCACCAAGACATATAGTCATCAGCCTGACCAAAGTCAAAGTGAAGGAGAAAATCCTACAAGCTGTGAAATAAAAGCAACAAGTTACTTACAAAGAAAACCCACCAGACTAATAGTAGACCTCTCAGCAGAGACCTTCCAAACCTGAAGGGATTGGGGCCTCATTTTTAGACTTTTTAAACAGAATAACTGCCAGCCAAGAATTTTGTATACTAAAAATCTAAGTTTCATAAATGAAGGAGAAATAAAGTCTTTCCCAGACAAGCAAACACTAAAGGAATTTGTCACCACTGGACCTGCCCTTCAGGAAATGCTTAAAAGTGCTCTATACATGGAAAAGAACAACTGATACCAATGTAAAAACAGCCAAAAGTTAAAGCTCTCAAATCTTATAAAACAGTAGCATAATAGAGAAAACAAAGCAACTAGGTATCATTCAACATGATGAACAGAACATAATCTCACATATCAATACTAACATTGAACGTAAATAATCTTAATGCTGCATTTAAAAGATATAGACTGGCTGAATGGATGAAAATACACACACCAAGTATCTGCTGTCTTCAAGAAACCCATCTAACTCACAAGGATATCCATAGACGCAAGGTAAAGGATGGAAAAAAATATTTCGGGCAAATGGAAACCAAAAGTGAGCAGGAGTGGCTATTCCCATATCAGATAAAATAGACTTTAAATCAACAAAGGTAAAAAAGAGACAACAATTGTCATTATATAATGATAAAGGGAGCAATTCAGGAAGAAGACTCAATGATCCTAAATATATATGCACCTAACACAGGAGTTTCCAGATTCATAAAACAAATACTACTAGATCTAAGCAAAGAAATAAAGAACAACATCATAATTGCTGGGGACTTCAACACTCCACTGACAGAATTGGACAGACTATTAAGGCAGAAAATCAACAAAGAGACACTGGACTTAAACAGGACTCTGGAACAAATGGACCCAACCGACATCTACAGAACACTCTACCCCAAAACTGCAGAATATACATTCTTCTCATCAGCACATGGGATATTTTCCAAGATGGGTCATATGTTAGCCCACAAAACAAGTGTCAGCAAATTCAGAAAAATTGAAATTATTCCATGTATCTTCTCAGAAAACAGTGGAATAAAACTAGAAATCAATTTCAAGAGGAGCTCTCAAATCTGCACAAAGTTATGGAAATTAAATAACTTGCTGCTGAATGATCCTTGGATCAATGATGAAATTAAGATGGAAATCAAAAGATTTTTCAAACTGAATGAAAATCTTGACAGAAGTATCCAAAATCTATAGAATACAACAACAGTGATATTAAGAGGGAGATTCATAGCCTTAAATGCTTACATCAAACAGACAGAAAGATCACAAATTACCAACCTAATGTCACACCTCAAGGAACTAGAAAGAGAAGAACAAACCAAACCCAAACCTAGCAGAAGAAAATAAATAACAAAGCTCAGAGCAGAACTGAATGAAATCGAAGTCAAAAAACAAAAACAACAACAAAAAACAATCCGAAGGATCAACAAAACAAAAAATTGGTTCTTTGAGAACATAAACCAAATTGATAGACCTGTAGCTAGATTAACCAGAAATAGAAGAGAAAGGATCCAAATAAGCTCCATCAGAAATGAAAAAAGGAGACATTACACCTGATACCACAGAAATTCAAAATATCATCTGCGAATACTATGAAAACCTCTATGCACACAAGCTAGAAAATGTAGAGGAAATGAGTAAATTTTTGGAATCACACGAACTTTCGAGCTTGAATCAGGAAGCAATAGAAATCCTGAACAGACCAATAACGAGTAATAAGTTCGAAACAGTAATAAAAACTCTCCCAACAACAACAAAAAAACCTCAGGCCAGACAGATCACAGCTGAATTCTACCAGGCCTACAAAGGAAAATTGGCGCCCATTCTACTGAAACTGTTGTATGACATCAGGAAGAAAGAATCTTCCCTATTTCATTCTACAAAGCCAGGAAAGGACGCAACAAGAAAAGAAAACTATAGACCAATATCCCTTAAATTCAGTTATTTTTTAACTTGATGATTATCTTAATTTCATAATTATGTTGAAAGCTCCTGAATACAGAGAATATATTTATACTTTTTCATCTCTTCCCTCAAAAATATTTAAAAATAATGGCAACTGAAGTATAGTCTAGAAAAAGGTACCGTATCAATTGGACTTTTATTGGTCTAGGGAAAAATAAATGTTGTGGGGTCAGTTTTACATGAATACAATTATGCCCTTTATTCAGATAGGTAAATGTATGTAATGTAGGTAGATCAAAAACTTAGAGATTTTTCAAATTTATTTAAGAAAATCTCCCTTGACACCTACTTACTTTTCCATTCATTCCCACCTGTCTTCCATCCCCATCAGTACACTCATATAGCTAGCTCTTCTCAAGATTCACGGCAAGCGCATTGGCCTCACCTTACTTGGCCCCTCACTAGTTTGCACCATATTTGACCACTTTTCCTTCTGGAACACTGTTCACTCTATTTCTATGGCAAAATACTCTTGATTTTTTCCCCACTGCATCGGCTACTCTATCACAGTCTCCTTTGCTTTCTCTTCTTCCTGTATCTTAACTCTTCATGTTGGAAGTAATTCAATAATTTATTCTTTTATTCAAAAATATTTATTGTACATCTACAGTGTACATGTCATATGGGCACTAGAGACACGTAAATGAAAGATATTTTCAATATTCTGCCCTCATGGAATTTTTAAGACTTGATTATTTATAAAGCAGTTTTAGGTTGACAACAAAATTGAGGGAGGTATAGAGATTTCCCACATACTCTTTGCTCAAACATACACATAGCCTTCCTCATGACCAACATCTCCCATCAGAGTGGTACATTGGTTGCAATTGATGAACCCACATTGACACATCATTATCATCCAGATCTGTAGTTTACGTTAAGTTTCACACTGGTGTTATACATTCTATGACTTTGGACGAATGTATAATGGCGTGTATCTGCCATTATAGTATTATACAGAGTATTTTCACTGTCCTAAAAATCTTCTGTGCTCTGCCTATTCATCCCTCTCTGCCCCCTAACCCTTAGCTACCCCTGATCTTTTCATTACCTCCATAGTTTTGGCTTTTCTAGAATGTCATATAGTTGAAATCATACAGGATGTAGCCTTTTCAAATTGATGCCTGTTACTAATATGCAGTTAAGGTTTCTCAGTGTCTTTTCACAGCTTGACAGCTCATTTCTTTTTAGCACTGAATAATATCCATTTCCTGGATATACCATAATTTATTTATCCATTCATCTACTGAAGAACATCTGGTTGATTTCAAGTTTTGGCAATTATGAATTAAGATGCTATAAATATTTGTGTGCAGGTTTTTGTGTGAACGTAAGTTTTCACTTCTTTTGGGCACATACCCCTATGGAATTCTGATGGAGGGAGATGATAATCAAATAATAAAATGCGATGGGTTTGATGTTGTTATGTAATGTGGAGAAAAACAATTCAGGGTATGGAAGAGTGAAAGGACTGGGGCTGGTAGTTACAGAATTTGTGAGGCCTAGTGCAAAATAAAAATGCAGGGCCCCTTGTTTAAATATTGCTTAGAATTTCAAGACAGCAGCAGAAGAGCATTAAACCAAGCGTTGGGCCCTTTTAAGATTGACTATACAAGCTTTACAGCCAAAAGGATCACACTGAGTGGTTGCAGGAATCATTGAAGTAACATGTGAACAAAGACTTGAAGGAGGCAAGGAATAGAGGCATGCACACCTACAGGAAAAGGGTGTTCCAGACTGAAGGAACACCAACAGTACAGGCCCTGAGGCATGAGCACATCTGGCAGATTCAAGCAATAGTGAGGTGAGCAGAGTGGCTGCCTCCATCAGAGGGTGTGGAGGGAGAGCAGAAGAAGATTAATTCCAAGATCTAACTGTGGGTGAGGTAGTGTCTCACAGGCCAGTGTAAAGAACTCAATTTTTAATTTGAGGAGAGTTTAGAGCGCATTTGACCTAACTTTCCATAGGATCCTCTTGTTCCTATGTTAAAGAATAGATTGTAGGAGGCAAGAGTGAAAAGAGGGGGGAGGTGATGGTGACTTAACATAACCCTGGTGAGAGATGACTGTAGTAACAAAGATTAGGTAGAGAGAAGTAGCTGGACGTATTGGACGTGTTGCTCCTATCTGACATCTTCCTTTGGATTTCTCATAGGTATTTCAAATGTACCATGTCCAATAAATAACTTTGATATTCTCTCCAGATTTGTTTCTCCTCAATCTTTCCCTTATCAGAAACTGGCATCAGCATTCATTTACTTGTCTAGCCCAGAAAGCTTGATTCTTATTCTTCCATAATCTCACACCCCATCTCATTAGTCAGCAGGTCTTCTCACTTACACCCAGGATAGAGATCTTAAGCCCATTCACCCCCATCCACCTTCACTGCCATTTCACTCAGCCAAGCCTGGACTGCAGTCACCTCCTAACTGTTCCCTCTACTTTCACTCATGTTGTATACAGTAGTTCAAGTATTTATTTTAAGGTGTAAATAAGATTATATCTCTTCTCTACTTAAAACTTTCCATTAGTTTCCCATTGTGCTTTGAATACAGTTGCAACTGTTTGCCATGTTTTGCAAGGTGCTGCGTGATCTGGTCTCATCCTGTTCTGGTCTCCTGTTCAGTCTCATGCCCCTCCACGTTAGCTCATTATCTACTATTCACAGCATTCTTCTGACAACTTCTACACAAATTTTAACTCTATTGCAATAGCAGTAATTTATAGCAAGTAAAATCTAAGAGAAAAGGTTTTTCACAAATATTGGGCCAAATATTTAATAACTTACAATACTTAATGGTAAGAAGATATCTCTCTTGTCCACCATTGTGTTGCCATTAAAGTGAGTACCACATTGTAGATACATGACAAATACACAATGATTGAGCAAATACATGAAAAGCTTGTGCTTGCTAATTCAATCTCTAATTATTTCTGAGGCCATAAGCATTCTATTAAGTGGAGTAATAAATTTATTTTATATTTAAGACTTCAACTAGTTCATGCTATATTTTCCAAATATACAGTACTACAGAAACAAGTTATATTATTTTCTTTTTATCCTCATGAATATCCAATAATCTTCCTAAAATGTAAAATATTTGTCATAGAGGGAACACAGTTAGGAGGTTATTGCAGTCCAGGCTTGGCTGAGTGAAATGGCAGTGAAGGTGGATGGGGGTGAATGGACTTAAGATCTCTATCCTGGGTGTAAGTGAGACCTGCTGACTAATGAGATGGGGTGTGAGATTATGGAAGAATAAGAATCAAGCTTTCTGGGCTAGACAAGTAAATGAATGCTGATGCCAGTTTCTGATAAGGGAAAGATTTAGGTGTAACAAATCTGGAGAGAATATCAAAATTATTTATTGGACATGGTACATTTGAAATACCTACGAGAAATCCAAAGGAAGATGTCAGATAGGAGTGACATGTCCATGTCATAGCTATAGTTTTTTTTTTTGTGACACTGAACTTGAGAGTAGTTTAAATAGTAGTTGATTGATTTACAAATAATATATTTTATAAGGATTAGGCATTTTTTCAGTTCTCAGTGATTTGGGGACACAATAATCAACAACTCTGAGGTGAAATATAATTTTGTGGATGCAGCAGTAAAATTTGATGAAGAACTAGGGAAAATATTGTCAGAAACATTTACACATTGGCCATGTATTTAATAACATAGTATTGTATGTAGGAAAGTAGTTTTTGTTTTATAAAATTCTTTTCCTTTCCATTTGGGCTTTTAAGCACACTAGAATATTGAAGGGAAAATTTTTGAAGTTGGGATAACTTTAACCTCAGTTTTTCTTACAAGGTGAAAAAAAAATTGCCTCCTGTCCTTTAGTCTTTATCTTCATCTCTATTAACATATACATTAAAACACTGGAAGGTTCATAGTGCAACAAGACAATGTGAAGTCAAAGCCCCTCATTTGATTATTTCCATATCCGTTATCACTTTATTAGATAGTGAGTGTAGTTTGTGTTCTTTTCAGGTCACCAGAAATCTTGAAAGGAACCCATACTGAATAGCTGAATATGCCCAATCTCTACCTCCCAGAAATTCTAAAAGACCCATAGCAAAACTGGGGCGATTTGGTGGAAATGTCTCCACTTGTGGGATGGGACTGAAAACTTCCAGGAAAGTTTTACCTTGTGACATTCAGGAAACATTTATCAAACATATATTATCAAGAGAATGTGATTAAAGGCAGCTACAGCCCTCAAAGAATTCACAGCCTAATAGGGAATGTGACAAGCAAATGTATAATGGTAAACATACAGTGGTAATATTATTCAGTAAGTGGGACAGAAGATGGACGAACATCTAACTCATCCAGTCTAGGGAAGGTGTCTTGAGTTCAAGAAAGTCTGGAATGAGGTGATAATAATGCAAAAAATATGAAGAAAAAGAAAAAAAGATGTGGAGAAGGAATAGTTCATTTGAAACAGTGTAAACCAACGTGGGGTAAGAGAACGTGGCACGTTTGGGAAAGAGCATTTTCATTGACAGGCGAGAATGTCATAATAGTGTAGTGTGGAAGAGGTTCCAAACGCTAAGTTCTCAAGTAACTTCCTCCTTATTTGAACATTCTCCTTTTGGTGGGGACTAAAGGCATATTCTTAAGGGTATTTCTGTCTTGGCTTTTGTAGAATGAGGGTGCTCTGAGAAATACCTTGTCTCCAGCTACCCACTTTGGAAAAGGGGTAAAAGTCAAGGTACAAAAGCATCTGCTGGCCTTTCATTGTTTCCCTATTATTCTACTCTGAGAGTTTAAATATTTCTTCCTACAATGTCTCTATTCAAATACTAACAAGTCAGAACATACACTAAAAGGGATACTTTACTGTTGTGAAGTCTATAATAATGAGATTACACATTTCAACACTTAAATATAACACTTTTGTTAAAGAATCACAGTAGGAAAAAATGGAATTTGAACTCCTTCTTTCAGATTCTCATGTTTTTTTGGAAAGCATGCTGCACTTTCATTGAAAATTACACTTTGATCTTCAGTGAGTACAGATATTCTGTTCCCTACTTTTGCTTAAAACAATGCAACGTGTTTGTTTTATCATTACTACTAATCCTGCTTTGATTTCTTTGAACTGTTGGCAACAGGTAATTCAACTTAAGTCTTTTCTAGACAGGTTTTGTTCTTTATTGGATGATAAAATTTCTCTAGTATTAACACCTAAAAAAACTGTCTACTTTCCCTTTCCTCTTCTAATTATCAGATATACTGCTACACTGCATCCAAGAAACCAATTTAGCATTTTAATTGAGGAAGAACATATTAATTTAAGCAACTTGTGACCTTTCCTAAAAAGAGAAGTTCAAAAAGACAATCAAAAAGTTAACCCCAAACTTCTAGAATTTTTAAAAAATAAAGCTTGTTAGGAAATAGCTTCTGGGTGTTATCATTCATATGTCTTTTTCTTCATTTTATTAATATATTTAATTTGGTTGTGCCATAGACATTACTAGGAAGTTCTGATATAAAATACCTTACAAATGAATTGTGTTCAGTGTTAAAATGTCAATGAAAACTTGGCAACAATATACAATGGAGAGCATGGATAAACGTGCTTTTAGATTTTTCTAAACCAGTCCCATTTATTAAAATAAAATTTCAATGAATTGCAAACTTAAATGTCATTTATTCCTAAGATTTTCCAGGCAATATATATTCGTGCAAACACCTGGCAAAATTCTAGATATCACATCTGGTATGTGTGGATGAAATTCATTAAACTGAGTCTTCTAAGCATAGATGTTTGCCAAAGCTTTGATATGACAAGCACTTATTCCCGATAGCAGCCATTTATTCTTTGCCAGTTCATAAGTGCTTCCTTCTAGCAGTGGATTGCATTTCCGCTGGCATTTGAAACACTGGCGACCACATCAGTATATATTAGAATACATGTGCAGAGAGATTACTATCAATCCAAAACAGCCAAATGGGAGTTGCAGTTTGCAGAAAGTGTTGATCTAAAAGTCAACAGAGTACTTTTGCCTTTGGGGAGAGAGTTATAACAAGGGAAGGAAGTACATGCACATTTCTAAAGGGTCGTTTCTTCAGTATTTGATTACAGACAAAAATAGGCTTACTTAAAAGGTCTTTTATAAGGGGAAAGATAGGAGACAGACTAGTCTGATAACAGAAAAACTTCTGCTTTCTACTTTGGGGGTCTCCCAATAAGCAACTGGAAAATGTTCTGCATTTTTTTCAAGTGGACGTGTAAGTAAATGGTTATCATGGAAGCTATTTGCAGATATGACTTAGGTGTTAGGAAGAAGAGTTGACAAGGAAATGATTTGCTTTAAAGTGGTCCTAAACAAAACAATGAATACAAGATACCCATCATTAAGTTGTCTTTTTTTCTCAGTATATGTCTTGAAAGGATTGAGCATCTATTACTAAAGTAATGGATGCTGATAGAATTCTTTATTTGTAAGAGTAGTGTAATGAATGAATCTGTAACAGATGGAAACAAAGAAAGTATTTATATATGTACAGACATATATATAAAAATATATATACACATACATACACACAAAAGCTAAACTATAAAAAATAACTTCTATCACTAGGCAAATAATAAAAATACCATAAGTTTTAGAATGTATATCACCAGTGATTACATTCTAAATGTAATCTAAATAAAATCTAAATGACCTAGTCATTTATTATTCCTACGTATACTCTGAAAAAGTATAAAACCAATTTGTCTCCATTCTTATAAAGATGTCATCTTTTGTGTACACTCTCAAATCATTCCAGAAAATAGTTCTTTTTAGCCTCTATGTGGTTTATTTAGTTACTTAGAAAAGTCATTACAAAAGCATTTGTAATACCAATATACATATATGTGTGCTTTGTTTAGATCCAAAGTCTATGATTATGTTAAGTTAAGGGATAAGGCTATTTCATATGTGAGACAATGTTGAATTTTAAGGAAGGAGTTTAAGTAATGCCTACTGTTGTCACTGGATATGAAATAGCTAGTTAAATAAGATTTGGCTTGACACAACATGAAATACAATGCTATCATGAATTACCTTAGACTCATTAGAAAATGAGAT
The DNA here is from genome assembly GCA_023783475.1 of Daubentonia madagascariensis. Taxonomy (NCBI): domain Eukaryota; kingdom Metazoa; phylum Chordata; class Mammalia; order Primates; family Daubentoniidae; genus Daubentonia; species Daubentonia madagascariensis. The sequence goes on along the minus strand of JAKFHU010002080.1, from coordinate 39,333,978 downwards.
TTCGTTTATATCCAATGCCAAAATGACAAGTCATGTAAATAAAACAACTGTCAGTTTAGTGAAAATGCCAGTCAAATTTGATGTTTGGCCCAAATTATCTAGCAGATTAAATAAAAACACAACCAGATAGAATTCTATTATATATTATCAATTATATATTGATAATGTACAGATCAAAACTCTCACAAATTCATAAAAGCATATAATTTTTTTGCTATGGTAAAAATTAGAAGTCCTAGAAATTTATGTTTAAAATCTAATCTTTGAGGAAATAATTTTTCAAAGCTACTCCCACACTGGCTGGGTCAACTTTGTCCAGAAATAGCTGTGTCATGTAGCTATCTCTTAAGGCTTTGAGGATATTCTAGAATGCTACGCAGAAGTTTTTAAGCACCAAAGGTGATGTGGTTACTGCATTAGTTACAAAGTCAAAGAAACACTTATACAAAAGTCGGAATTTTGTTTGGTGGAAAATTCCATTTAATGAATCATAGATGCTTGTCATTATTTTCTATTAACTCAGAACCATTTCAAATTTCTATCCCAGTTTCAAGTGAATCTCATGTTCTGGAATACATTTTACAGAAAAAAATATAATAATTAACGGTTCTAATATTAGATACTAGAGTATCTCGAAAATAATAAAAATTCCCAGACAAATGTAGTTTAGATATGGCAGAGTGAGAAATCTATTTATCAAGATTTAGTGATCCATATTTTCTTAACGTTAGTGAGTATTGAAGTGTGAAGTACGCCCCAAAAGAGAAGGTAGCCACATAATTTATGTAGAGCTTTCCAGTAATTTATTGACCAAAAATAGTTTTCAATTTCTGTCTTCATGTATCCCAAATTTTCTGCACTACAAAATTAAAACTAGTTGTCAGGTAGTGGGAAATTGAAACACTTCTGAATTCAAGAGGTCTCCTTCTAATCCTTTTTTAATTGGAAGGTACAAATGAGGCTGCTCTTTCATTTGATAATCTATGCCACAAGGTGGGGGCTTTCTTTGACTATTGTTGCTAATATTGAATATAGTTAATCTTCTAGTATATAATATCATACTCTAGACCCTCTTGCAGATAAGTTTTTCTCCAATTCTTTCTAGAAAATTAAGGATATGTGATTTGAACTGTATCGATGTATCACTTGAAATAAAAAGTTAGAAATGATTAAGCTTAGTGAGGAAGGCATCTTGAAAGTTGAGATAGGTGGAAAGCTAGGCCGCTTGTTCCAAACAGCTTGCCAAGTTGTGAATGCAAAGGAAAAGTTCTTAAAGGAAATTAAAAGTGCTACTCCAATAAACACAGGAATGATAAGAAAGTGAAACAGCCTTATGGCTGATATGAAGAAAGTTGTAGTGGTCTGGATAGAAGATCTAACCAGCCATAATGTTTGCTTATGCCAAAGCCTAATCCAGAGCAAGGCTCCACCTGTCTTCAATTCTATCAAGAGAGGTGAGGAACCTGCAGAGGTTGGCTTATGAGGTTTAAGGAAAGAAGCCATCTCTATGACATAAAAGTACAAGGTGAAACAGCAAGTGCTGATGAAGAAGCTGCAGCAAATTATCCAGAAGATCTAGCTAAGATCATTGATGAAGGTGGCTACATTACACAATAGATTTTCTGTGGAGAAAAAAACAGGCTTCTGTTGAAAGAAGATGCCATCTTGAACTTTCATACCCAGAGAGAAGTCAATGCCTTGGAGTCATTGACAGGTTGACAGATTGACTCTCTTGTTAGGGGATAATGCAGCTGGTGACTTGAAGTTGAAGCCAATGGTCATTTACCATTCTAAAAATCCTAGAGCCCTTAAGAATTATGTTGAATCTACTCTGCCTGTGCTCTATAAATGCAATAACAACCAATGCCATTTTTCAATGAATTGGAAAAAAATCCTAAAATTCATATGGAATCAAAAAGAGTCCAAATAGCCAAAGCAATCCTAAGCAAAAAGAACAAAACTGGAGGCACCATATTACCTAACTTCCAACTATACTATAAGCCTTTAGTACCCAAATCAGCATGGTACTGGCATAAAAGTAGATACATAGACCAATGGAACAGAATAGAGAACCCAGAAGTAAAATCAGGCAAGGCATGGTGGCTTAAGCTTATAATCCCAGTACTTTGGGAGGGCAATGTTGGAGGATCACTTGAGGCCAGGAGTTTGAGACCAGCCTGGGCAATATAGTGAGACCCTAGTTCTAAAAAAAAAAAAAAAAAACTTAGTGGTACATGGTTATGTAGTCCTGTAGTCCTAGTTACTTAGGCTGAGGCAGGAAGATCACTTGAGCTCGGGAGTTTGAGGCTGCAGTAAGCCTATGATTGGTCCATTGCATTCCAGCCTGGGTGACAGAGTGAGACCTCGTCTCAAAAAAAAAAAAAAAAATCATACACCTACAATCAACTGATCTTCAACCAAGCAGACAAAACCATACACTGGGGAAAGGACACACTATTCAATAAATGGTGCTGGGAAAATTGGATAGCTGTATGCAGAAGAATGAAGCTAGACTGCTATCTCTCACCATATACAAAAATTAACACAAGGCAGATTAAAGACTTAAATGTAAGACCTGAAACCATAAAAATTCTAGAAGAAAACCTAGGAAAAACTCTTCTGGACATTGGCCTAGACAAAGAATTCATGACTAAGACCCAAAAAGCATATGTAACAAAACCAGAAATAGACAAATTGGGCTGAATTAAACTAAAAAGCTTCTTCACAGCAAAAGAAATAATCAAAAGAGTAGATAACCTACAGAATGTGGCTGAATTGCTGCAATCTCATGATAAAACGTGAACAGGTAAGGAGTTACTTCCTATGGAAGAACAAAGAAAGTGGTTTTTTGAGATGAAATCTACTCTTGGTGAAAATGCTGTGAACATTGTTGAAATAATAACAAAGTATTTAGAATATTACATAAACTTAGCTGATAAAGCAGTGGAATGGTTTGAGAGGATTAACTCTAATTTTGAAAGAAGTTCTACCGTGGGTAAAATGCTATCAAACGGCATCACATGCTACAGAGAAATCTTTCGTGAAAACAAGAGTAAGTCACTCTGCCTAACTTCGCTGTTGTCTTATTATAAGAAATTGCCTAAAGCCACTCCAACCTTCAGTAACCACCACCCTGATCAATCAGCAGCCATCAATATGGAGGCAAGATTCCCTACCAGTGAAAAGATTAGGACTTGCTGAAGGCTGGATGATCATTAGCATTTTTTAGCAATAAAATATTTTTAATTAAGGTATATACATCATTTTTTAGACATAATGCCATTGCATGCTTGATAGACTATAGTATAATGTAAACATAACTTTTATATTCACCAGGAAATAAAAAAATCTGTGCAACTCACTTTATTGTGATACTTGCTTTGTTGTGGTGGTCTGGAACTGAACTGGCAATATCTCAAAAGTGTGCCAGTAGTAACATTTCTCTAGAGGTTAAGATCATGGACTCTGGAAACCGATTCAAATCTCAGTTCTTGTGTGATCTCAGCCCAGTGACTAAATTTTCAGCACCTCAGTTTCTTTACCTGTAAAGAAGAATAGTAAATAAACCTACCTCAGAGGAGTGTTTTGAGAATTAAATGACTTAATAAAAATAAAGTCCATAGATCTGTGCTTGGCAGAGAGAAAACAAGTATAAAAAATTGGCTATATTCTTATAAGACTACGACACTTACTTTGTTTCTCTTTCAATTATGGTTATTTATGCTAATATTTCTTTTTACCACTGCTAGCATGCATTGGTGTAACCTAATGTAAACTAATATAGAACAAATTAGTTTGATGAGTAAATCTGAAGCATTCTAAGAATATAGGAAATATTGATTAGTAATAATTTTAATTCCTTATTTTTGTGTTTTTTTCTTCTTCTTTGTTTAATTATTAAAACAAAGAAATAGAGTACAGCCAACAGGGGAAAAGTTAAAGAGAAATGTTAGTGAGAAGCAGGACCTTGCTGACTCAAAAAGAAAATTACTCTCTCATGTGATCAGTTGAGGTGGTCCAGGGAGCTAGCCACAGTCAAAGTACAGGATAAAGCTGTTAGGGAGGCTTGAAGATCAAATTAACTTGGAAAAGAAGAGCAAAAACTCTCAGCAAAGTTAATGGGATTAAGGTTCAAGATGAATAAAGTTAAAAATTATAAAGAAATTACATTAATTGTGTGTGTGTGTATGTGTGTGTGTGTGTGTATGTGTAGATTGCCTAATGGAACTAGGTTCTTCTGACTTATTTTGGAATTTTCTTCTTAATAAAAAATTTTCAGACACTGGTATGTATTCTACACATGGTTCTGCCCTGTAGTACTTGGTAGCTAGTTAAAGTGTCTCTGATTAGTTACATAGATACATGAATAAATCCTCAAAATTATAAGTGAATATATTTCAAATAATGAAACATGTCATACATATCCACTTCCCAATGTGAATTTTTAACCCTCACTCCTGTTCTATTTGTGGCTGACATGGCTATAAAGGAGAAGTGAGAGGGCTTATGTGGCGTGTGATGGACTAACTATAGCCTAGGATTGCTGGTGTGAAGAGAAATAGCATTCCTTCTCCTAGTGGATGATAATTGCTTTATCTTTCTTATATTCATAGAAAAAATGTTCTCAGGAAGAAAACTCTTATACAGTTTATAACTCAAGTTAGTATTGCTTTAAAGTTATTTTTCATATTATTAAATATTACAAGTTCCTGATTGCTAAAATAGGCACATGCCCACACATCAAATGAATGGCTGCCGTAAAATGTTCAGTAAAGTCCTACTGGGATAAGTTCTGCAAGATCTTACTAGTTCAGCTTCTGGGAGGCACCCCACTAATATAGTTTAAAGGAGACACAGAGCACAGATCAAGATTTAGTAGGACACATACTGAAAATTTAAACATCAGATGAAATACGAAATCTAGCTGTAGCACACACCTACCTTCTTAATTTGTAGGCAGGATTTTGAGATTGAAAATGAATTGTAAGACCCACTGTTCAAGGAGTACCTTTTTAATATCATGGTTGATTAAATGAATAAGGTTTGGAAAAAATTTCAAATAGAATCTAAACTGATTATTCTTCTGGAGTTTTTGTTACATTAATTAACTAATCATCAGGAAATGAAATTTAACAAAGTTGGTGGGAGTTCTAGCATATTCAATACTAGAATAATTCTAATAGTAATTGCTGAAAACAAAAAGGGAGCATATTTAGGCTGAGACCTTTCAGTTATAGACTTCCAAGTTGAAGGCAGGATCTCATTCCAGGGCTTCCACACCAAATTGCCCAGGAGTGGTGATCTCATAATATAAATACAGCTTTTGTGCCACTGTGAGGAGGAATGCAATTATTGAGAAAGCAGTATGTTGTGTAAACCAAATTTCTCACTGGACTTCATGAAAATACGGGACATAAGGATTTCATTGTAGAAGCCATTCAGTTTTCAATACAACAAGTATGTTTTATCACTTACTATGTACAAGGCAAGGGATACAATAACAAACAAGCAGATTCCCAGCTGTCAAGACTTTTGACTCTCACATAATTTTTATCTATACTAAAGAAAAGAAAGTCAAAAATAAAACATATTTTTGGGATATATCCACTATATTAAAAGACATTTTGCAGAAAACAAAACTTGCCTAGTAAATGTTCATGGTTTGGCCATTGGCCCTGGCAATCTCTACTCTACAAAGTAAGAAATCATAGAGTGGAAGCACATGGTAAACCAGGATGTATGTAAAGAAGTGGGAAATCATTCGAAGATTGGTTTGTTTTGTGAAAATAGCAGAAGTGAAGAGAAATCATCTGGTCTTTGCTTTTTGTTTCTAAGTGTAAAATGGGATTTTGAAGAGCACAACAAAGATGGAGCACAATAAACCATGCCTCCTGGTATTTATGCCCTTCATTTTCTCCTCCCCTTCAATCTAGGCTGGGCCCATGACTAACTTTAAGTAATAGAATACGGATATGGAGAAAATAAAACTGTCAGTTCTGGGCCATACCCTAAGAAAGCCTGACAGCTTTCACTTTTGCATTTTGGAAGCCTTTTTCATTTTGGGTACCTCCTACCATATAAGGAGTCTGGCTACCCTGCAAAACAACCACATGGAGAGAGTCCCTGGGGCTATATTGAGAGAGAGAGAGAGATTGGCCCAGCTGTATAAGCATTCCAGGCAAAAGTCCACATGACTTCAGCCCAAGCAGACATCTGCATGCCTCCCCATAAGGTCTCAAGTGAGAACTACAGAGAACAGCTTTGATGTACCCAATAAACACACAGAACTGTGAGAGATAACGTTGTTGTGTTAAGACACAAACTTTCAGTTTTGTGTCTTTTTCAGCAATACATAATGGAACAATAGCATCTAGTTTTAAGAAATAGAGTAGAATAGTGGCATGCTAATTGGATATAATCTTTATCCATATATTTCAGTACTGAACTACTTCCAGATGGGATAGAGGTGATTTACTAAGAAAATATACATAAACAATAAATCAATGCATCTTTAGAAGTATTAAAAAAACATAAAATTCATTTAGAGGTATGTATTTTTTATCTTTTTATTTATAACTTTTTAGCAGTTGAACCATATACTCTTATTATAATTTATAACAAACCCCATATAAAGACATTAAAAGCTGAGCTGTTTTGTTGAAGCAATGTGTGGCCTGACCACATGTCCACTCTTCTCTCTCCTCCACAGAACCACTAAGACTCCACAGAGCACAAAATTAAAACCACTGATTTGAGGACTAGAAAGAAATGTTTACACTGAATCTGAGGTTAACTCATTTAGACCCAAATTACACAACAAATGTTGGTTACTGGAATACCCCTCCTCTCCAAGAAAGGAAACACAATATGTTACAAATCACTGATGAAAAGAAGATTCTAAATGCATCCTGGAAGACAAGCTTGAGCTGGATTGAATCATTTAATCACAGGAAGATTTTGTAACATATGTCCTTTTGTAAAGAGTGTGAGTTAGTCATGTCTAACTGGACAATTAAAAGTGATTTTTGTTTAGAATAGAAAAGGTATGTTAGTAGTCTAAATCCAAATCTCTCCATACATCCGATTTAAAAAACTATAAAGAACAACAGAATAACATAATCATCAGAAGACAAAAATGTAAAGACTTTAAATTACTTAAGTTAAAAAACTCACCATTTCTAGCAGAGTTCATTCTTGAGCCATTGTTGCAAACCTTTACAGAGAGCTAAGGCAGTATGGGGAAGTTGTGTGTGAGAAAGAAGAAAAGATTGAGTAAAATCACCTTCAAGAGAATGTCAACCTCAAATGTAAAAATAACCTCAAATATGAAAAAGAGTCCTGGTAAATCAGAGTGCTGACTGTAAGGAAAGGACTTAAAAGTTGCTTGGGATTCAATAAGTTAGTTTTGATAAGATAGTTCTTCTAATGAAGAATGTAAAATGAAAGAAACAGGCAATTTTGAAAACTGTTTATTAAAATAAAAAAAAATTTAGTATGCTCCTGAAGGATGCAAAAGTTGATTTGAAAGGCATTCTAGTTTTGGACTGAGGAACTCAGCGTCGTAAAGATGTCACATCCTCCTATTAGTGTAAAATTTTAAGACAATCCAAATTAAAAGAGAATGTGGAAGCTTGGGAGAAAAACTTCTTATGGAGCTAGACAAGGTGATACTAAAGTTCATACGGAGAACAAACATTCAAGGACATTTACAGGAACAGAGAAAAAGAAAAGTTATTAGGGCAGACTCATTCTATCAGATATTGAAACATACTGTGAAAGCTCCAGAATTAAAATAGTGTCATAATGATGCATAATTGGAGAGACAGTTTAGTGGATTTTTTTTTAAAAGAACAGAAATAGATCCAAGTATGTGGAGAAATTTTGAGTATGATTAAGGTGGCATCTAAATCAGTGATGGAAAAATAGGCTGTTTAATAAAAGGTACTGGGGCAACTGAATAACTTTTGAAAAAATATTAAACTAGACCCAAACCTTACAACATTCCCCCAAATAAACTATAATCATTCATATATCTGAATATAAATAGTGAAACCATCCAAGTATATTAAAAAGGGTGCATTTCTCAATAACCTGGGTATAAGAAAAGCCTTTTTTAACCATGATGAAAAATTCAGATGCAATTAAAACAATTGGTTGATAAGTTCAACTCAAATTAAAAAAAAACCCCAAAAACCTCAAACCTTTGTATTCTAAAACAAAACAAAAACAAAACAAACTAAACATAGGCAAACCAAAAGACAAATGACAAAGAAAATATTTGCATCACATATGTAAACATTGGGATAATACCTACAATATGCAAAGAACTCTTAAAACTTGAGGAAAACAAAACAAAATAAAAATATATAAAATAAATAAAATATGAACAAATCATAAAAATATGAAAAATAATTTTTAAGATTATGAAAATACAACTACCCTGTGATACAATTTCTCTCCTAACACACTAACAAAATTTTAAGAGCTGACACACATTCTGTTGGCCAGGGTGTGAGGAAATATGCACTCTCATATACTGCTGGTGGAATGAAAATTAGCACAACATTTTATGGAGGGGAATTTGGCAATATGTAACGCATGGTATGTGCATTTGCTTTTTAACTCAGGAATCCAGCTTCCAGGAATTAGTCCTGAAGTTCTATATCCAACAATTGAAAAATAGATGCAGACAGTTATTTATTGTAGTGTTATTTAAAATCACAAAATTTTCAGAACAACCTAAATTGCATATATAGAAGAGTGATTGAATAAGCTATAATGGAATGGAGAACTATGTAAATGTAAAACAGAATGAAAAAAAAAATCTCTGATTGTAAATGGAATAGTTTCCAGGATATATTAAGTATAAAAAAGCAAGCTAGCAGAGGAAACACTTCCTAACTCTTTCTGTGGCCAGAATTATCCTAATGCTAAAACCAGACATAGACATTACAAGAAAAGAAAACTACAGACCAATATCTCTCATAAACATAGACACAAAAATCCTCAACAAAATATTAGGAAAATCTTATCCGATAATGTATAAAAAGAATTATACACCATGACCAAGTAGAAATTATCCCTATCCCAGGTATGAAAGCCTGATTCAACATTCAAAAATCCATTAATGTTATCCATCACATCAACAGGCTAAAAAAAGAACAATCACATGATCAGATCAATAAATACAGAAAAAGCTTTTGACAGAATACAATACCCATTCAAAATAAGAAACCTCAGTAAACCAGAAAAAGAGGTAAACTTTCTCAACTTGATAAGGAACATTTACAAAGCCTGCAGCTAACATCATACTTAGTGGAGGCAAACTAGAAGCTTTTCCACTAAGATCAGGAACAAGGCAAGGAAGATCTTTTTCACCACTACTTTTCAACACCATACTGGAAGTCCTAGCTAATGCAATAACACATACACAAAAAGAATAAAATGTATACAGTTTAGGAAGTAGAAATAAAACTCTGTTCACAGATAACATGATCATCTATGTAGAATATCCAGAAGGATCAACAAAAGAACTCTTGGAATAAATAAACAAAATTATAGAAAGTTTGTAGGATACAATATGCAAAAGTCAATCAGCTTTCCTATATACCAGCAATGAATAAGTGGAATTTGAAGTGAAAAACACATTACCATTTACATTAGCATTCCCCAAAATGTAATACTTAGGTATAAATCTAACAAACTATGTATAAGGTCTATATGGTGAAAACTATGACCCTCCCCCGGACAAAATCAAAGAACACCTAAATAAATGGAGAGACGTTCCATGTTCATGGATAGGAAGACTCTAAATTTTCAAGATGTCAGTTCTTCCCAACTTTATCTATAGATTTAATGCAAGACTAATCAAAATCCTGGAATATTATGTTGGGGATATATATTAATATATACTGATTCTAAAGTTTATATGGAGAGGTAAAAGACCCAAAATAACCAACACAACATTGGAAGAGAAGAACAAAGTCAGAAGATTGACAATACCCAAATTTAAGACTTACTATAAAGCTACAGTAATCAAGACAGTGTGGTATTGGTGAAAGAACAGACAAATAGATCAATGGAACAGAATAGAGAGCCCAGAAATAGACCCACATAAATATGGTCAACAGATCTTTGATAAGGGAGCAAAAATATAGTCTTTTTAACAAATAGTGCTAAAACAACTGGACAACCACATACAAAAATAGGAATCTATAGGAATCTATAGGTATCACAGGCCTTATACCTTTCATAAAAAGTAATTCAAAATGGATGATAGATCTAAATGTAAAATTCATAATTATAAAATTCCTAGAAAATAACATAGGAAAAAACCTACATGACCTTGGGTATGGCAATGACTTTTTAGGTACAACAACAAAGGCACAATTCATGAAAGAAATAATAAGCTGGACCTCATTAAAATTAAAAATTTTGCTCTGTGAAAGACAATGTCAAACAAATAAGAAGATAATCCACAGACTGAGAGAAAATACTTGCAAATGACACATCTGATAATAGATTACAATTCAAAATATACAAAGAACACTTTAAAGGCACCAATAAGAAGACAAACAATCTTATTAAAAGATTGGCAAAAATAACAGATACTTCAACAAGGAAGATATACAGATGGTAAATAAGCATATGAAAATATGCTCCACATCAAAAGTCATCAAGGAAATACAAATTAAAACAGCAATGAAATACCAGTACACACCTATTAGAGTGGCCAAAATCTGGACCACGAACAACACCAAACATTGGCAAGCATGTGGAGAAACAGGAAGTCTCATTCATTGCTGGTAGAAATGAAAAATGGTACAGCCACTTTGGAAGACATGTTGGCAGTTTTTTACAAAACTAAATTACTCTTACCATATGATCCAGCAACCACACTCCTTGATGTTTACCCAAAAGAGTTGAAAATTTATGTTCACACAAAAACCTGCACGTGAATGTTTACAGTGGTTTGTTCACAACTGCTGAAAATCAGAAGCAACCAAGATGTCCTTCATTAGGTAAATGGATTAAAAAAACTGTGTCTGCTACATCCAGACAATGGATATTATTCAGTGCTAAGGAAAAAAAAAAAAAAGCAAAAAGCAAACGGGCTATAAAGCCATGAAAAGACATGCAAGAACCTTAGATGCATATTGAACTAAGTGAAAGAAGCCAATTTGAAAAGACTGCAAACTGTGTAATTCCAACTACATGACATTCTGGAAAAGCCAAAACTATGGAGACAGTAAAAAGATCAATGGTTGCCAGGGGTTGGGAAAGGAGATGGATGCATAGAAGGAACACAGAGGATTTTTAGGACAGTGAAAATACTCTGTATAATACAGAGTAATATAATATAATATAATATAATATAATATAATATAATATAATAATGATGGATACATGTCATTATACATTTGTCCAAACCCATAGAATGTACAAAACCAAGAGTGAGCCCTAATGTAAACTACAGATATCGGGTGATTATGACGTGTTAATGTTGGTTCATAAACTGAACAAATGTACCCCTCCATTGGGGGATATTAATAATGGGGAGGTACACATGTGTGGAGGCAGGGAGTATATGGAAAATCTCTGTACCTTCCTCACAATTTTTTTTTTGAGACAGCATCTTGCTCTGTAGCCCAAACTAGAGTGCAATGGCGTGATCATAGCTCACTGCAACCTCAAACTCCTGGGCTCAAGCGATCCTTCTGCCTCAGCCTCCCAAGTAGCTGGGACTATAGATGCATGTGACCATGCCCAGCTAATTTTTCTGTTTTTTGTAGAGATGGAGTGTTGCTTTTGCTGAGGCTGGTCTCAAACTCCTGGCCTCAAGCAATTCTCCTGCCTCAGCCTCCCAAAGTACTAGGATTATAGGTGTGAGCCATCATGCTCAGCTCTTACTCTCAATTTTGCTGTGAAACTTAACCTGCTTTAAAAACATAAAGTCTTTAAAAAAGTACCCATAGTAAGTATATTTTATGTAAGAAAGGAGAAAAAATATGTTATATATATAAATAATATATGAATATTTATATATATAGAAAGAGACAGAGAAAGAGAGAAAGAGAAAGGGGGGGGGTTGATTTTCAAAAAAGAGACACCAGAATAATAAAACAGAAACTCAGGAGATTGTTTACCTAAAAAGGGTGCTTTAAAATGTGGTAGAAGGGATAGAGGGTGAAAACAGAACTGGGTGGAAGAAACTGGGGCGAAGAATATGTGAAAGTGAGGGGTAAGAGGACACCTTCTCTGAGTGTGTCTTTTAGTATAAGGATTCCTGGAACCATATTAAGGTTTTACATACTAACCAATAACAACAGCAACCATAACAATAATAATAATAACATATCAACAAAGATGGGGAAAACTCTAATTATTGAATACTATCTCAGAAAGGAATGAATTTGACTCTCTTTCAAAACGATAATATAATCACATTGAAGGGGTGGAAAAAGAACCAAAACTAACCAAAGCAAACTAATGTTCAAAACAGTATTTTGACTATATAACCTTAGGATAAAGACAGAGAGAAATGTAAGTAAATATCAAACCCTACTCAGTAGGTTTGATTTTTACAGTGGAAAGGGTTGGCACTTTCAAAACTACTCTCAGTGTATCCTAGGATTGAACGAACAAGTAAATATTTTGAGGGTAATGGAAGCCAGGATGCTTACTGTCAGAGATGGGAGATATAAACACTGAAAGAAGAAAGGCTAAAATAAACTCTCTGGTGTTGAGTTGGAATTGGAAGTGTCAGCATGTATGCATGACATAGATAGATGGACAGATGAAGTAGAAATAAAAGATATACCTGTGTTGTATGGGCGTGCATGCGTGTGCACACACACACACGGGGGGGCAGGGAGCAGGCACAGAAATGCTAGCCCCATCTGTTGAAAGTAACTGAAATCAATGTTTCTCCAGTAGCAATAAGCATGTCTACCATATCTTGGTGTCCAAACCATTCTGCACTAGAAGGAACCAAGACTTCTTGGAAAAATGGCTGATTTCAGGCTGGCACAGGAAAAGTACAAGATGGGCCTGGAATATCCTGTACCAGAATATAAGAATATAGACAAAAAATGGTGGGGATATGTCAAAAGGCCTCGGGGGCCTGCTTGAAGGGGCTTCTGCTGGCCAAAGCTGGGACAATCTGAAACTCAAAATAGTGATAATAATGGATTATAACTCATTAAAGAAAATAATAATTTATGACTCCATATTGACAAAAATGAATAAATCAATGGGGGAGAAAGACAAAAAATTCTTCCTTACAGTAGAATGCCAACTAATGAATTTAGAAGAAATGATATTTGGAAAAAATCACCATTTAGTTTTCACTATAATAATAACCATTAATGGATGCAAACTTGTGAGTAAAAGTTTCATGAGGAATAAGATGTTTACATTTTTCAAAACGTACCCCTACAAAATACTTATTATGTACAAAGATAAAAGTAATAACTTTATAGTTAAGAAATGTGGTAGACACCACTTTAAGCAATGGCGATTATCAAAATTAACGTTGCCAATATTGTGTGTCCTTATATCATGCACTGAGAAAGATACAATGTCACTTCAGTATTATTGTTAAATAGACATATGGGAATCAAATCATGATGAAACATCAAACACACTCAAATTGAGAGACACTTACAAAGTAACTGCTCTGTATTATTCAGGTATATCAAGGTCATGAAAGTCAAAGAAATCTGTGGAACTGCTCCATATTTAAAACATTAAAAGACTGAATAAGTACATCTAATGCATGATATTGAACTGGATCCTGGACCAGATTTTTTTTCTTTTATAAAAGATGTTATTGGAAAAATTGGAAAAATTTCAATAACATCCCTAGATCAGATGACAGTATTTCACCAGTGTTAACTTTCTGATTTTAAAAATTAAAGTTAGTGCAGTTTTATAATTAGAAGAATATCTTTGTCCTTAATAAAAATACATTGAAGTATTTAGGGTTCAAGGAGCATCATGTGAGTTTTCTAACCTCAAAGAATATGAACAACGTTAATGTCATTAAAGCCTATCTTGAAAGAATAAGTTGCTAAAAATTGGGATGTAATTGAAAACATTTACATCAGAATTAATTTTCTCTCATAAATTAAAGAAAGAAGAAAGCAGAAGATACTTTCTAGGAGGTTCAGGAAAATACCAGTGTCCTTTGCAATATCACTTAAATTGAATAGCAAATAATTAATGAAAAATATATTTTAAAAGTTATCACCAATGTTTAATCCTTGTAAAGTATGCTATGAATATAGGTTATATAGTCACCTTTTTTCAATAGGGCCAGTGGCATCTATTTTGACACCCGTGTTAATAACTTTTCTCTGCTTCTTTGGGCAGTGCCTTCTTGTTATGTTAACTGAGATTTTCTCAGCAAGATTTAATTTCAACTTTGCATAACTATGTTCACAGAATAAAATCTTAGCGCACAATAAATAATTTGCCATAAAGTGACAAATGGAAAGGCAAAATATGACTGTCATCTCACTCCACAATGGAAAATTCCTACTATTTTTTTTCTGACCAATTAGCAAAACTTTATTATATAAAGTTAACCAGGTGAATTTATTTATTTGTTTATTCATTCATCTAACAAATATGTATTTATGTGTTGTAAATTGAAACAAGTAGTTAAGCAAAGGGGAAACACAACCAGTAGTGAGTCTTAAGATTCTTGTGAAAAAGGAGCTCTTGCCAGGTGAACCAAGGAAATCTGTGGAACTGCTCCATATTAAAGTCTACCAAAAAGATCAGGCTACTAAATCCAATGCATCTAATACAACCTGTTTTATTGATGGGTTCTGTGAACAATTACTATTACCACCACCATATTTTTAACGTATTTGACACTCATGTGAAAAAATAAGTCAATTCCCCTTAAGCAGGTAAGTATTTAAGAATCTTTATCTTTATTCTAAGTATATAGAAAAATACTGCCCTTGAGATTTTAATTAATTGATTTAGGATATTGTCAAAACACAAGAAAGAAATAATAAAGAAGAATTTTAAAAGTAGAAGGAAGACAGAGCTGCATATATACAATGCATCAAGAATTGCCTTGGATGCATTTGTACAGCCTATACCCAAGAATAGGCTGGGGTTTACAGAAGTGAGAATAGAATCCTGCACCCAGGACCTAAGTCAGAAGAGTTAATTAACATATAGAAAAGCAAAAGCCATTTATTATACTGCTAATGCTAAAACTATGATATCTGATAAATCATCATGCAGAATAAATTTACAATAAATCATGTGGTTCAGAGGCTAAGCTGCTGTAATAAACAGATTTTAAAAATGCAATGACTTCATTATGCTTAAAGTTTATTTCTCTCACACATAAATCTCAAGATGATTGGTCCAGATAAGTGGGGTACTATGTTCCTTGTAGTCTTTCAAGAATTCAAATTTCTTCTGTTTTACTGATCCAACTTTCCCTAAGATGTTATTTTGTTTTGCATGGCCAAAATCAGGTTGCAGCTACGTAAAAAGGAGAAAAGATAAAGTCCAGGTATTTTATTGTACTCATCACTTCTACCTGCATCTCATTGGCCAGAACTTAGTCATATGACCACATTTTATTGTAAAGGTGACTAATAAATGTTGTTTCAATCTGTATAGAAATGTGACCAGGGGATCCTATTGCTAAAAGTGAAAAGGGGAGAATGGAAACAATTAATAATGTCCGCCTGCCTTGAATATCATTCCATGAAGTAGAACCTTGACTAGAAGTGTTAGTTCAAAAAACTCAAACTGGGAGAGTTAGGTAAATCTAAAAATTTACTTTCAGATTTCAAAAAGAATTTAAATCTTGGAATCAGACATAAGAAAAAAATAATGAAGACACCATATAACATTAGAAAGTTTGAAAATTCCTTTGGCTCCCATAATTATTTGGTATAATGACTTACTGAAATTTAGGCATCTTAACTCTTTTTAAAATACTTTTTCTATTTCACTTTGATTAAGCCTATCACTATCTCCTAAACGCCAAAATTTTTTTTAAAAAAATTGCCAGAGAGAAAAAAAATCAAGCACTCGTACCTGGTGAATCAGCTCTATAAAACTTATAACCCTTGGTATCATTCAGATTGAGTTCACATTAGCAAGAATTTTTGTATGTATCATGCTGATCATGTAAATGTAGTTAGCTTTCTGGAAAAAAGGAAAAAAAGAAACTACAGAAATTGTAACTGATTAGATGTTATTGCAATCATACAGAGCTAGTCTTTTTTTGTGGGGAGAGGAGGGTGAGGGATGAATATTACCTCTACGTGAATATAAATAAGCTTCACTTTAATTAGAGATTATTTTGTCCTTATGAAGGAGAATGATTGAAAATGTGGAGGGGAAGTTTTGTGTTTTATACTGCCAGGCTTCTGTTTGGGTAGGAATGATAATGATGTAAGCATCGTCTGTCTGGTCCCAACTATGTTCTGTTCAATTTAACAAAAAATTTAACTCCTATTCTGCATATAATGTCATTAATGTACCTCAGCTTTTCACTAAATGAAAATAATGATGCAAACATCCTTCAGTCTCAAGTGAAGTTAATTTTTCAGATTCAGGCATAAAACTAAATAGGTTTTTTCCTTTCTAGATGAAGCAACTTTTCAATAGTGTCATAGACCCAATATATGAATAAAATCAAAAGTTAACTTTCACATCATCTCTTGTTGCTCCCAAGACCAGCAGACAGGACAAATAGAGGTTCCTGACCAAAGAGAGGTGTTAGAACTTAGTGATTTTCCTCACTCCAAGAAGGTTAGGTTTCACATGTACACCTGGGAAGGGGTGGTATATATTGTCTTCAGAAAGTGGAATCCTTTTTTTTTCAGGCCAGAGTAAAGAAAAAAATTCTATCAGTAGTCCCTAACATGTGCAGGAGTATCACAAGTGAGTATTTTTCTGGTTGCTCCCCTCTGATCCAGAGAAAATTCACCAACGTGCCCCTGTTTGTCGTGGCCCAGTTCCCATGTAGGGCCAGTTGGGTTTAGTCTGACTCTTAATCAGCAGTCCGTGCAAGGAGGGGCGGGACTGACGATGACCAGGTGTTTAGTGTTCAGGCTGCCTAAGCACACATAGGGAAACCAAGTATTTATGTCTGGTCCTTGAACAAATACAACTTACCAATCTTAAACAAAAGCCCAAATCATAGCTAAATACTTACCCTACACTACTGTTACAAATATAACATTTGTATCTGAATACAAGCATTAATAGCATAAAGAGTTTTCATTAATCAACTTTATATCTGAGGTACTCAGGTTTTAATTATTAAGGTGAAGACCTGGAAACCAGAACAAAAATTCTCATTACAAAATGTAATTTGCCTGGAAGATCCTAAGCTCCAGAGGAAGTGATGGTCCCAGGGACCCCTTACTAGAACTCAACTGAAATTAATCAAAGAGACTACATTACATTATATTCTATCTCTATATTCAGACTACTTATGTTAAGTGAGCTACAAGTATAAAAACCTTTATTAGCTATATTTGAAACAGCAATATATTTACAAAAATGTGATTACATTATTTAAAACCAGATTTGAGTTTGTATTTTGAATTAATGTATATCTTAAATTAAAAATATATTACAAAATTGAAAAATTAGGGAAAATACACACTTAAGTCTGTCCAAACCCTTCCCAAGAAGCAAAATAGTATATATTTCCAGAGATATTTTATGCATATCAAGCAAATGCATGTACAGATACAAAAATTCTTATATGCATGCTACATGCAGGCACACAAATTGTAGCATGAGCACTGTTTTTAATGTCTTGCTAGTTTTGTCACTTAATAATCTATTTGTGTATTATTGCATTGCAAAGACCTATCAAAATGCACTTTATCAGTCCTTATTGATGGACATATATGGCATTTTTCAAATATTTGCCAGTTCAACACATTGCTTCAATTAATAGTCTTGAACCAATATAATTTTACTAACTTGTAATGAGTAATATTAGCATAAATTCCTATAAGTAAAATACTGGAATAAGGACTTAACTTTAAGTCTCTAAACATAAAGCTTTTTACTCGGGATTTATTTAGTGACAACTTGTCCTCCATGGCTATTTAACAATTTTCACTCCCCCACCTAAGTACATGAGAGGACCTCCTTTCCCACAACCCCACCAACACAATTTTGTTAACAAACATTTTGACCTTTTTCAACCAGAGAAGTAAAACTGGTATATTTTTAAAATTTTCATGTTTATTTCTTAGAATAAGAGCAAAGTTGCATATCTTAACATATGTTATTTAAGTTTTTAAAATTACTTTTTAATTACTTTTACTTAAACTGTTTATAGTTTTTGCCATTGTTCTATTGTACCATTGTTATTTTTGTTGTCTTCTATTGTATGTGTAAATTAGTCCCTTCGTCTATGATAAGTTGCAAATATTTGTACCTCAGTTTTTCGTTTTGATTTTAACCTTGCTTTTGGTGGATCTCTAATGTGGATATTTTTTATTAAGTAATATAATTAAATTTCTTATCCAATTTTTGCTTTATGGCTTCATTTTTAGAAAGACCTTCTCTAATCATGAGTTTTTTTGAACTTTGCCATGATTATTTCTACTTTTATATTTTCATTTACTTCTATATTTTTATTTCCCATAGTCCAGTCAAAATTAATTTTAGTATAAGGTAAGAAGTATGGATGCAACTCTATCGTTTTGGGTTAGTTATCCAGTTGTTATTATACACTCATCACTTATTGATAAACTATATTTTTGAAGTATCTTTACTACTCTGTGTATGTACTAAACACCTGTGTGTACAGTGCTTGAACCTGATTTTGGATTCACTAATCTGTGCCACTGATTATCAGATAGTTACTAGCAAACTAGGCAATGATTACTGTTAGAAATCTGTGATGTGAGGTGGTTGATAACCAATTCCCTATGGATTGACACAAAAAACAAATACAATATGATTATATTTGGCAAAATGAAAACTGTTACTAGGTGTTACTAGGTGCTTTATGGATATTAATTCAAGATTTGTTCTCATATAAAATGTGAAGATTGAAGACGATGGTTATGGTCCTTTTGAGCTCTAATGTTCTCTGGTTCTATAACAATTTATCATATTATTTGGGAACTGTTCCTTAGAAATAAACTTTAATTTTGTCCATCAAAGAGAGTCATATTTAACCTCAGGTATACTGAGATAGTTTTGCTCTGTCCCACATTTGGAAAAATATCGCTTGTCCGTGCTTCTTATTCTTTTATTTTACACTTCAGGAAAGAAGAAAATAACAAAGAAACAAACTTTGGTTGAAATAGCACTAGCACCTTAGTAGCTACAGGGTAGGAAAAAAACTGAAGTGGACATTTGGGCTGTGAATGATCCCTTCTCTGAGCAGGAAGCAAAGAAGTCTCTGGAGGACTATGAGAACACAGGTAAGGTGGCTTGGAGCAGGGTTAAAGAATGAGAAAAAAACAAAGAACAAGAAAGTGTGAGAAATTGGAGTGCCAGAGAGTCGTTTTGGTGAGGGAGATTAGGCCCTGTGATGTGGAAAACTAAGCAGAAAATAACTGCACATTGATGAAGGAGGTGACAGTCAGAAAAATAGAGAAAATGGAATAATTATTTTTCTAGGAGTGGCAGGGTATTTGTAAACTGATGCTTAAATCCATCTAAAATACTGTCTGAAACACTTCTTCTGAGAGTGGGGTGTGTGTGTGTGTGTGTGTATGTGTCGGCATCCATGTGTGTCTGTGTATGTGTATTGTGGGAAGACCTGGAGTGCAAGGTGGAAAGTGGTTTCCTGTGTTCTCAGTTTGTTCAGGAAGACATCAGTGTCCGATGCTGAAAGTATGCCTGTCAGTAGAGTTCACCACTCTGGGAGAAATATTTGTTGTATACAATTTTAGACCTTCTGGTCTAAGGATTAAGCAAGACAAAAAATTATCTAGGGCTTAGCAGCCAGTCCATATATGTATATATACGTGAATTCCAATATTCTAATGAAAAACAAGGAATATCATATACAATTTCAATATCTACTACTTACAAAGGGAAAATAAATACCTATATGACTTGAAATGGACAAGCATGCTCACAGTCATCTACCCTGAACGATCTCAATAGTTAGAGTGAAAAAGCATTTATTGAGTTATTCAATGAAGTAAAGTGATATGATTTCCTCAAAGACTGCATATGTTAGAGTATGTTGGGGGATGGTTCTTATTGTAAAGTTCCGAGAGTCTCTCTCTTTCTCTCTCTTTCTCTGATATGTTTCAGGTTCAATGAAAAGTAAATATTAGAAAAAAAAGGGAAACAATGGATGGACTGAGACAGCCAAAATTGGCAAGTAAATATTATTGATTGAAGGTTGTGTGCTTTTAGAAAAATGTTTAATATTAAGACTGAAACAGGCATCTTCAATGGAAATAGGAATCAATCAAATTCTACCTTGTGGATAGTTTTACCATGCTCATAAAGCCAGTCTATTTTCCTGTTATTTATCAGTTACTTCTAAATAATATATGTCAACAAATTACCCTACTCTTACTTTTTTTTTAATATAAAAGGTGTTTGTTTCAATAAAATAAAACCTTGCAAGTTGCAAAATTTCATATGCTTTACAGGTAATTCTGATGGGAACATCCAATTAAGAACCATATCCATTAATATGAAGTTGACAAAGGAATCATCTATAAAAATGTGACCCAGATAGGGTGAGTTAATGCATAGTTGCACAATCTTCTCCTTTTATTCCTTATTTAAAAATCTGAGTTGTCCCATAGTCATTTTATACTGGTGATAAATGATTATTTCAGAATCCTGAATTCAACTGAACATTACTAATCTATTTTGGTGTGAATGGCACGCATGTGAACATGCATTGTAAACTGCAAAGTGATTTATGAATGCTGTGTTTGTTATTTCATTGCAGACAACTGTGGTGCACAATCTGAGGTAGCAGCACTAATGCCTGGAAATGTTTGGTTTCTTCCACACCCAGTTCATCTGGAATTAGGATGTTATTTGGAATAGGAAATATGGGGAAAGCAAAGACTTTGCAATGCTTCACATTTTGCTATAACATAAAAGACGAATTTTTAGTGTTGCCTGGTAGGCAACACTATACTCCAAAAGCCACACAGAGCTTGAAGAAAGTTGTGATCTGTGTCATAATTGCAGGTATGTCACCTTCTAGTGGTGGACATTAGATGTTCAGAACGTAGACTAAGTTCTCACCAAAACCTATGGCATGAAACTGTAGAAGATGAAGAATATATCTGTGTGTACCATTTGTACATTTAATTTCAAAGGAATAAGTAAGCAGATCTTACAATGAGATTGAGATGCGTCAATCTGGGAAAAGGGATGAGGCAAGGGACAGAGCAATGGTGATTTCAAAGGTTTTCTAGATAGTGAATGATGCATATATGGAAGGAGATTGTTTCATCTCATGTTTTACTAATTCTGTAAAACTTAGCCACATTACTTTATTGAGAGAAATGCAGCTGCAAAACATTTATCACATTTTGCAAAAAAAAAAAAGGCAAAATGACCCAAAGTCCAGCAAATATGAAAGATATAGTGAAATGTCTGTGGTTACTGCTAGATTTCCCAATTAATCCCATGTCTCCTACTGCTTTAATTTATATCTGCAACTGTATCTGTGGCACATAGTAATAACTGATAATTGTGACCCAGTGTTAATGAAGAAATGCTATGTTATGGTTGATAAGTTAAAGTACAACTAAGACAATTCTATGTCTGGTTCTGGCCTCACAGTTTTTTATTTAATTATTACTTTTACATATTTTCATGAGTTGTCAGCTTTTGCTAATATATAACAACATTTTTTTTAAGAGAAAGAAAGAAGAAAGAAAGAGAGGGAGGAAGGAGGAAGGCAATGTCTTCTAAGGTCATAACAAAAATTAAAAAAAAATTTGCTACTAATAGCTTTTTAAATTTATTTATTTTTTAATCTCAAAATATTAAGGGGGTACAAATGTTTTTGGTTACATGGATCATTTTTGTAATGATTGAGTCCTGGCTATAGGTGTACCTGTCACCCAAATAGTGTTCATAGTACCCATTAAGTTGGTTTATTCCCATCTCCTCCCCCTCCCCCCTGGTTGATTTCCACTGAGTTTTACTTTCCTCTGTGCACGTGTGTGCTCATTGGTTAGTTCCAATTTAATAGTGAGTATATGTGGTGCTTGTTTTTCCATTTTTGTGATACTTGACTTAGGAGACTGGTCTCCAATTCCATCCAGATTGTTGCAAAAGGTATTCATTCATTTTTTTAATGGCTCAGTAGTACTCTATGGTATACATATACCACATTCTATTAATCCACTCATAAAATGTTGGGGACTTGGGTTGATTCCAGATCTTTGCAATTGTGAATTGTGCTCCAATAAACATTTGAGTACAGGTGTCTTTTTAATGAAAAGTCATCTTTTCCTTTGGGTAAATACCCAATAGTGGGATTACTGGATTAAATGGTGGGTCTACTTTTAGTTCTTTGAGGAATCTCCACACTGTTTTCCATAGATGTTGTACTAATTTTCAGTCCCACCAAGAGTGTATAAGCATTCCTTTCTTTCTATATCCATGTCAGCATCTATTGTTTTTGGATTTTTTAATAAAAGCCATTCTAACTGGGGTAAGGTGATATCTCACTGTGGTTTTAATTTGCATTTCCCTGATGATTAGTGATGTTGAGCATTCTTTCATATGTTTATTCACCATTTGTCTTTCTTCTTTTGAGAAGCTTCTGTTCATGTCTTTTGCCGACTTTCTAATGGGGTTGTTTTTTTTCTTGCTGATTTGCTTGATTGAGTTCTTTGTAAATTCTGGTTATTAGCACTTTACCATATGTGTAGCTTGCAAATATTTTCTCCCATTTTGTAGGCTGTATATTTGCTCTGTTTATAGTTTCCTTAGCTGTGCAGAAGATTTTTAATCAAATCCCATTTATTAATTTTTGTTGTTGCCATAATTGCCATTGGTGTCTTAGTCATAAATTCTTTGCCTATGCTGATATCTAGAAGAGTTTTTTCTAAATTTTCTTCTAGAATTCTTATGGTTTCATGCCTTACATCTAAGTCTTACCCATCTTGAATAGATTTTTGTGAGTGGTAAGAGGTAGGGGTCCTGTTTCATTGTTCTGCATGTGGCTATCCAATTTTCCCAGCACCATTTATTGAATAGGACTTCTTTTCCCCAGTGTATGTTGTTGTCTGCTTTGTCAAAGATAAGTTGGTTATAGGTAGATGGTTTTATGTCTGGGTTCTCTGTTCTATTCCATTGGTCTATGTCTCTATTTTTGTATCAATACCATGCTGGTTTGGTTACTATAGCCTTGTAGTATAGTTTGAAGTCTGGTAATGTGATGCCTCCATATTTGTTCTTGTTGCTTAAGATTGCTTTGACTATTCAGGCTCTTTTCTGGTTCCAAACAAAACATAGAATTATTTTTTTCTAGATCTGTGAAATATGACTTTGGTAATTTGATGAGGATTGCATTGAATTTGTAAATCACATTGGTAGTATGGACATTTTAACAATGTTGATTCTACCTATACATAAGCATGATATGTTTTTCCATTTATTTGTATCCTCTGTGATTTCTTTCCTCAGTGTTTCATAGTTCTCCTTGTAGAGATGTTTCACTTCCTTGGTTAAGTATATTCCCAGGCATTTTATTTTTTTTGTAGCTATTGTGAATGGTATTGAGTCTTTGATTTGACTCTTGACTTGACTGTTATTAGTATATAGAAATGCTACTGATTTGTGTACATTGATTTTGTATCCTAAGATTTTGCTGAATTTATTTATCAATTCCAGGAGATGCTTGGTGGAATCTGTGAGGTTTTCTAGATACAAGATCATATCACCAGAGAAGAGTGATAGTTTGACCTCCTCTTTCCCAATTTAGATACTGTTAATATGCCTCTCTTGCCTGATTGCTCTGGCTAGGACATCCAGTACAATGTTGAATAGAAGTGGTGACAATGGGCATCCTTATCTTGCTCCAGTTGTTAGGGGGAATGCTTTCAACTTTTCCCCATTCAATATGATGCTTGCTGTGGGTTTGTCATATATGGCTTTTATAATTCTGAGATATATTCCTTCTATGTCTAGTTTGTTGAGGGTTTTTATTATGAAAGTGTGCTGAATTTAGTCCAATGCTTTTTCTGCATTTATTGAGATGATCATATGGCCTTTGTTTTTGCTTTTGTTTGTGTGGTGAAGCACATTTATTGATTTACGTATGTTGAATCATCCTTACATCCCTGGGATGGAATCCTGGTGGATTATTTTTTTTGATATGCTTTTGTATTCAGTTTGCTAGTATTTTATTGAGGATTTTTGCATCTATATTCATAGGGATATTGGTTTGTAGTTTTGTTTTTTTTGTTGTGTCCTTTCCTGACTTTGGTATCAAGGTGATACTGGCTTCATAGAATTTGTTGGGGAGGATTCAGTCCTTCTCAATGTTATGGAATAATTTCTGTATTATGGATACCAGGTCTCCTTTGTAGGTCTGATAGAATTCAGCTGTGAATCCATCTGGTCCTAGGCTTTTTTGGGGGGAGAGGTTTTTTATTACTGTTTCAATATCACTGTTCGTTATTGGTCTGTTCAGAAGTTTTATTTCTTCCTGGTTGAAAAAATAAACCTCCCTTCCTGGGAGGTTGTGTGTTTCCAGGAACTTGTCCATTTCCTCTACGTTCTCTACTTTATGCACATAGAGATTTATGTAGTATTCATGGATGATGTTTTGTATTTCTGGGGTATCAGTTGTAATGTCATCTTTTTCATTTCTGATTGAGCTTGTTTGGGTCCTTTCTCTTCTATTCTTGGTTAATCTAGCAAGAGGTCTTGATTTTGTTTATCTTTTCAAAGTACCACCTTTTTGTTTGGTTAATCCTTTTATTTTTTATTTTTTCCAATTCATTTAGTTCTGCTCTGACCTTTGCTATTTCTTTCTTCTGCTTGCTTTGGGTTTGGTTTGTTCTTCCTTTTTCTAGTTCTTTGAGGCGTGACATTAGGTTGTTAATTTGTGATCTTTCTGTCTTTTTAATGTAGGCATTTAAGGCTATGAATTTTCCCATGAGGAATACTTTTGCTATGTCCCATAGATTTTGATATCTTGTGTCCCCTTTGTCATTCATTTCAAAGATTTTTTTTATTTCCATCTTAATTTCATTCTTGACCCAATAATCATTTAGTAGCAGGTTGTTTAATTTCCCTGACTTTGGGTATGTTTGAGTGTTTCTCTTTTGATTGATTTCTAGGTTTTTCCTCTGTGGTCTGAGAAGGTACATGGTATGATTTTGATATTTTAAAATTTGTTGAGAACTGCTTTGTGGCCTCACGTATGATCAAAATTAGATAATGTCCCATGTGCTGCTGAGAAGAATTTGTATTCTGTAGTTTTGGGGTAGAGTGTTCTGTAAATGTCTGTTAGGTCCATTTGAGTTAGAGTTTGGTTTAAGTTCTTTGTTTCTTTATTTTCTGCTTTGATGATTTGTCAAGCTCTGACAATGGAGTGTTGAGGTCCCCGGAAAATACAATGGTGTTATTTATTTCTATGCTTAGCTCTAGTAAAACTTGCTTTATGTATCTTGGAGCTCCTGTGTTGGGCACATGTGTATTTAGGATTGTTATGTCTTCTTGTTGAGTTGCTCCCTTTACCATTATGTAGTGACCCTCTCTGTCTTTCTTTACCTTTGTTGGCTTAAAGTCAATTTTATCTGACATAAGAATGGCTACACCTGCTCTCTTTTGATTTCTATTTGCATGGAATATTTTTTCCATCATTTCATGTTGAGTCTGTGTGCATCCTTGTGATTTAGATGTGTTTCCTGGATACAGCAGGTACTTGGGTTGTGTTTTTTCATCCATTCATCTAGCCTATGTCTTTTGAGAGGAGGATTCAGTCCTTTACTGTTAATTGATAGCATTGTTATGTGGGATGTTGGTCTGTTCATCCTTTCAGGTAGTCCCTTATTGCTTTGTTTTACATCTTGTTCTATTGCTTTATAAGAGTTTTGCGTTTGGGGGGGTTTAGGTGAATTTACACTGGTGGGAATCTGTTGCACTGATTTGTGTATAGTGCTGTTTTGAGTATTTCATGCAGAGCAGGTCTGGTCATGGCAAATCCCCTCAGTGTTTGCTTGTCTGGAAAAGACATAATTTCTCTGTCTATTGTGAAACTAAGTTTTTCAGGATAGAAAATTCTCAGTTGGCAGTTGTTCTGTTTAAGTCAATCGAAGATGGGGCCCTAATCCCTTCTGGCTTGTAAGGTTTCCACTGAAAAGTCTGCAGTTAGCCTGATGGGTTTTCCTTTGTAGGTTATTTGATGCTTTCATCTTGCTACCCCATTGTCTGTGGAAACCTCAGACTGGAGGACATGCCAGCTGGGGAGAGGTGGCTACTCACCAAATTCTCAGCTCAAATTGCTCTCCCAGTTGCAGTGGGTGGGGGAGGGGCAAGGAAGAATAAGAATCTGAATGGAAGAAAGCCATCTCTCTGGCCTCTTGGGTCACTCTCCTTGGAGGGGAACCCCGTGTGGAATATCCAAGCTCTGGGATCACACAAGTTCTCCCCACAATTCCATAGTGGCTGCAGTGTTTGGGCTCATGGGAGTGAAAAAGCTTCAAAGTAACTTGGTAGCCTACTGATCACCAAAGGAGCATGGGAGAAAGAAAGGGATTCCCCTTACCCCTTCACTTGGCTCCCAGCCTCTCTGGGTTTAATCCTCACTGATATCTTTTTTTTCCTTTATCCCCTTTCTTCTCTGCTTCACAATTTTCCTCCATGAGGTGCCTGACAGGCTCTGGCACTTCTCTCTATGACCTCCCCTCTGAGGTGTGTCCCCTCTCCCCTCTCCTTTGTCTGAGCTGTGTCCCCTCTCCCCTCTCCTTTATCTGAAACCATTCCTTCCCTCCAGGATGGTCTGGCAAGTGGTCTCTAGTCAGCCATCTTGCCCCTGTACCTGCTGATGGCTTTTGACGTAATGCTGACAGCAAGCCTAACAGGAATCACATATGTTTTTCAAGTCCTTTGGGTAAAGCTCCTTTATATGGCCAAAACAAGAAACTGAAAAATAAAAGGAGTGATTTCACTTTTTTCATGGCTCTAAAATGGATTTTGTTGGTGTTAGTGAGCATGGATTTAATTAAGCATGGACATACGTTTAGGTTTAATTTATTAATATATGCATTTCATAAATATTTATTAAACATTTACGACATGCACAGCACTAGGTTATTATCCAACTCTTGATATTGTAGCCCAGAGTTGACACTGACCCAGCAGTGTCATTAGCTATACATCACTAGTCTCTGAATTCCTGTGCTCTTCACTGGTCTCACTCCTCTCTCGTTCATTTAGTAAATTTCACCTCCATTTTTTCCAGTTTATCTCATCACTCAATCTATAAGTATGTTGACTGAAGTCATTTAAGATAGGTAGAAGTGAATGAATCAGATGCTCTGATTTTAAGAAGTCATTAATCTTGTTGAAGAGATAAAAAACAAAAAGGAGATGGTATATAATTAAATGCTAAGTTCATAGGTGACATAAAAGTTTAGGCATAAGAGTGAGGAGCACACATTAAAAACATCAGTGAAGGTTTCATAGAGCCAACGGAATTTGAGAAATAATTTGAAGGATGAGTAGAATTGGGACAGGAAGAAGACTTGAGAGTGCATTTCAGATGGAGCCAACACAAGCAATTTAAAAGAGTTGATACAGAGTAGACATCAGCATAGGATGTCTACATAGCTTGTCTTCAGAGGATGTTTCTCATGGGACATAGTAATTTCTCTAATTTATTCATCAATAAAGAAACTCATCTAGAGCAACTGTTATGAACCAGGTTGTGTGCAAGGTTCTTGAGATACTGGAATGGAGGTAATATTCTAGCAAAGGAAAAACTGATTAAACAACTAATGAAAATTAAGTAAGATTGGAGGGAAAAGATTTTCCTAAATATACAGGGTAGGACCAGATTATAAGACCTGCTGACTCCAAAATATATACTGTCTGCTACTCTCTTAGTGTGATTATATATGAAACTGTGACAGTTCTTGAACACAGATTTAAGTCTTTGATCACTTTTTAAGTTCATGTTCTTCCTCTCTTTCCGTCTTTTTTCCCCCTCTGGAAACACTTGTCTAAGAGAGACAATCATAAAATAGCTTGCTATCTCTAAAAGTTCAATACATTGATGGATTGTAGGTTAAGTTTTCACTTTGTCTAGAATTTCTCTTGGTGGAGGGGTTTTTTAGAGTTTCCCTCCTTGCCACTCAGTACCAGTTGCCAGAGGGCTTGGGGATGACGGAGAAAGGGCAGCACTCCAGACTTGAACGTAGACCACTGACCATATTTCTGCAACGTGAAAGCCACCTGCTCATGCACTATTTCCAAACGTGGCACTCAATGTCTGTATTTGTAACAAAATAGAAAGGTGGATAATATAGCATTTGAGACATGCACCTTTAATCTGTAAGTGTTATATAAATGTAGTCACAGGGAGATGTTAGTTTTATTCAAGCCATTCTCTGTTTTGAATTCTCCTTTTTCTTCTTGTTTATGCTGATATCAGTACTACTCTTCTCCTTTCCTTCCTCTGTAACTTTTCTTCACCTGCTAACTATTCCTGTGCTTTGTCATAATGGAGGAGTTAGAGGAACAGGTACACCCTGTTCCAGGTGTTACCAGTCACGCCCTAGTAAAGGGAAGGTGTCTGTCCACTTCTGTGTCCATCCAATATTACATAATCATGACGCAGTACATGATTTGTACATCACATCAACTTAAGAGAGTCAGGGGAAAGGCAGAGCTTAGGCCTGGCCACTCTTTGCTGAAAAGTTCAGCCTAGGCTGAGTTGGTATTGGGGGAGTCTGTTAGACACTTTTATTGAATACTTCATATTGCATGATATTTAATCAGATGGCAGAAAGGAATTACAAAATAAATTGAATTTTACTAGGTGCAAAGTAGTATCAATTAACTAGATTACAGACATAGTTATTTTTCTATTTTAATATTTTTATTGGCTGAAAAGTATTCTTCAGTGAGAAAAGGATAGTAAGTGAATTTAAAGACAATTGAACATTTATGGCTCTGATTTTTCATAGCCCCATCACTGGTGAAATGAAGTTATAGAGAAAAAAATAAGGACCACTAGGTTTATTCTTACCAACAGAAAGCTAGCGTGTTTTCTCCTAAGGAGACTCAAAGAAATGTTCACTAGTTCAGAGAATTGATAGTCGTTCGGGTTAGGGTTGCCATCTTTAGCCTAAAAGAAAACAAACAAAAAAGCACACACTTAGATTGAATTTGAAATAAACAGCAAACACCTACACATATACACACACATATATACTTAGTATATTTAGTATTTAGTATAATCATGCCTCATACAACATTTAGGACATAATTTTATTTTATTCCTTATTTATCTGAAGTTCAAATTTATCTGAGTGTCCTGTATTTTATCTGTCAACCCCAGCCCAAGATGTGGTCCTCAGTTCTCTAGGTTTAAAAGCAGAACTGTATGGGCACATTGAGAGTAGATCAAGTCCTTGGAGGGAGTCTCATATTAATGAGTCCTCAATATTGATGCGTTCTGTTACAATGCAGATTTGTTTCGTGTATGATGAGAAAAATAGCAGTATCGGGAATCCCAATACTCATGTTTGCTGCAATCTATCAGTATGTCCACTACTACCACCCCTGTTTTAGCCACTAATTTCTCACTCTGGCCTACTGGTATAGTCTCCTAACTCTTTGTCTATATCTTTTATTTATTTATATACTCAGCAATACATCTCAAGTGCTTGCTAAGTGTTTGGCATTATGCTATGCCGTGAGGATACAGGAATGGATGAAAGGAGAGCCCTTTTACCCATGGAGAGCCATCTTAAATGGGGGGAGATAGATAAGTAAAATGTATAGTATGGCAGATGGTGAAAAATAAAGCAAGAACAAAATGGGATGTGCTGCTGGAAGGTGTACATTTTAAAGAGTGATCAATGAAAGCTTTCCTGAGAAGTGACATTTGAATAAAGCCCTAAAGCGAGGGAGGGAGGGAGCTATGTGGCTCTCTGGGAGAATATTCCAGGCTAGAGAAACAATAAGGGTAAAATTCTGCACCAAGGGAGTTCTGGGGATAGTATGGAGTCTTGCAAGGAATAGGGCGA
Organism: Daubentonia madagascariensis; assembly: GCA_023783475.1. Classification (NCBI taxonomy): domain Eukaryota; kingdom Metazoa; phylum Chordata; class Mammalia; order Primates; family Daubentoniidae; genus Daubentonia; species Daubentonia madagascariensis. Next base: position 39,303,754 of record JAKFHU010002080.1, on the reverse strand, counting down.
GCACAAGAAAATAGAAAATGATCTTTTAAACCATTGTAAGGAATCTGGCCTTTACTCTGAGTAAGATGGGAAACCATTATGGGTTTTGAACAGATGTGTGATATTACCTGACTTACTTACATTATCTTACTTATCTGAATTATTTCATATGGACCATTCCTGCTATAGGAATATCCAGGTGGGATATGTTGATGGCTGGAACCAAGGAGTAATGGTAGCAGTGTATTTATGAATAAATTTTGAATACACCACTTATGAGAAGTGGTGTATTTCTGAATAAATTTTGACAATAAAAACAAACAGATTTGGGTTTAGTGAATGGGAGAAACAAAGAAATCATGGATGACTTCAAGTGTTTTGGCTGAACTACTGCAAGGAAAGAGTTGTCATTTATTAAAATAATGAAGACTGTGAGAGGAGGAGGCAGTTTTGAGGGGAATATCAGGAGTTTGGCTTTAGATATGTTAATTTTGAATTATGTATTATTCTTTCAAGTGCAGTGGTTGGTCCTGGAAGACAAGAGGATTGGACTGGAGGTATGAAATTAGGAGTCATCAGTGCATGGATCCTATTTAAGGCCTTTTGACTGACTGAGATGGGTAAAGGGAGGGAATATAGATTTAAAAAGGCTTGGGGGTTAGAGAATAAATCTTGTAGTGCTCTGATGTTAGAGATGGAGTCTGAGAGATGAAGAGGAACCAGCAATATTGTCAGGTAGGAAGGAAACCAGAAAAATATTGTGTCCTGGAAAACAAGTGAAGAAATACTTCATGACAAAAAGAGTGGAAAAGTGGACCAAATGCAGCTGCTAGACTTTTAAGAAAATGATTGAGAAGCGACATGAGATTTATCAATCTGGATGTTATGGGCAGCCTTGACAAAAGCGGTTTTAGGGGAGTGCTGGGGTTAAGAGGATGGCTAACGTGTGTATTGATAGAATGAAAGGAAAGGAATTGAAGAAAGCAAGTATGAATAACTGCAGTGAGAAGTTTTGCTGAAAAGGGGAGCAAAGAGTTGGTTCAGTGACTGCAGGAGAAAGTAGATCAAGAGATTGCTAGTAGGTCAAAATATTATTCTGTTCTATAAGATGAGAATGTTAAAACACTTTGGTTTTTTTTTTTCTTTTTTCTTTACAAGTTTTGAGAGTCTGTCTTACTGACGCTCATCAGTGCTGACACCCAGTGTTCATGAGATAACAGTATCAAAGGCAGAACTTTGGGCTGGACAGATTACCAATTTGGCAAATAGTAGGGAATTTCTTGCATTCCTATATAATTAATGAATTATGTTAGAGCAGTTTTTCACTTGAAATTATTTTTATAGAATAAATATCTTTTTAAATAAAAATTATCTTAGTTGGTTAATAAAATGCTTCTAAGGCTGTAGTCTTGGTCTTAGCTTAAAATCTGTGAGCTCAACACTATTTCCATGTGGTCTGGGATCATAGCGGGCATCCTCCTGACTGGATTCTGCTAAGATGGAGATGTGAATTTGCTATCAGTCTCTTGAATAACACCCCAGCTCTATCCTGGCGCTACTCCCAAGATCCCTAGTGGTTAGCCATTTCTGAACAAATAGCAAGAGCATTGGTGGGCTAAATTTAGACCTGCTTCAAAGAAGAGAAAGCTTGAGCCAGGCCTGGCAGTAGTAGGATCATGACTGAGTGGGAACTCACCTCTGCCAAGCCTTCGATTTCCCTAAGAATATTAATAGCCAGGCTAAGGACTCAACAGATGGAAAGTGGCCGGTGAAGAGGATAAAAATGGAAGGCGTGGAGGGAGATGGCTGGAAGAGGTCAAAAGATAAATGTTAGCTTGTCCTTACAGCCTTAAAAGACTAATTGTGTATTCCTTTTAAATTTAGATTCTTTACATTTGCAAGTTTTCTCTAGAACTATAGCTTGATTAGTCCTTCTCTTCCTAAGCCTGGGAAGAAGACCCTGATTATCATAATCCTGCCTCATCTCCCCAAGCAGAATTAATTTCTCGTCTAGAAGGACTCATCTTGATAGAATGAACATGCTGAGTGGGTCTGGGTGTGTATGTGGGCCTCAAGGACAGAATTGTACCACAATTGCAGCATGGAAACACTAACATATATCTTGGGCTCATTTTATCATGTCTAAATTTGTAAAGCTAATCAAAAATAAACACACCAATGTATCCAAATGCTAATATGTAAGTCAGGCTTTTTTTCAATAAAATGAAAAGAAACTTGCTTGGGTTATGTATATAATATGAGAAAGAACACCAAAACATAAGAAGCAAGCATAGGATTAACTTTACAACTGGGCCCACAGAAATATTGCACAACTGAAATAATCAACAATAGAATAAAGATTAAGTGAATTTTCTTATATTCTTACGGTGCAGCAATTTGAAATGATGCTTTATGAATGAATAAAGCATCATGGAAAATAACATCATAAGGTAAAGTAACAGAATGCAAATTTTTCTATTACTGTATCTTTAAACTGTGCATAAATTTTCATTTAAAAATCTGGAAAGAAATACTCTAAAAAATTTAGTAGTTATGTGGAAAATTAAGGATGAAATGTTTTCTTTACTATTCATATATCTATAATAGATAGACATAATATATTTTTAAATGAAAATATAACTAGGAAACAGGCTGAATGGGTTAAGCAAACTTTTTCTTGAAAACTGACTTTATCACTAAAATTCTCTGTTATCTAACTTTGAGTAACAGATCTAACTAATAATCAGCTAATAGTTAATACTCCTCAACTCTAAACAAACAAAAATGACCCTTGCTTATGTGCAGATTTTATGGAGCTGAGCAGATGTCTGAAGCAGCTGACAAGACAGAAAGTGCCTTATAGTAGATAACAATACCAGAGCACACTGTTTAGAAATGTCTTGTCTCACTTTGCTCTGCCATCAAGTTCACGGAGTTAACAATCAAAACTGCCTCATGTATTTAAACTTTGTGCAGTGGGTCATATAAACATTCTTTGAGTTAAATGGTGTAATAGATCTAAAAATCTCTTACCCGCTTTCTTTTCTCTCTGAGATTTATCACGCTGTGATATAAATACCCACAGTATTTTACAAGACAATGAACTTGGCTTTTTCTAAGGCCAGTAACTTTTGCTGATTAGTGGAAATCTAGAGAGCCGTAAAATGGCTGTTTGACACAATTTGGGGGCTTTTAGAAGTGCAGCCTCAGAATATATTTTAAATTTCAATATGTTCATATTTCTAAAACTAAAAAATATCTGAATATACATAAATAGTCACATAAAGGACAAAGCATGCCAAATACCTACATCCAAGGGAACTGCTAATCCTGACAAATAACCAACCCAGAAAACTTGTAATATTTAATTTTCCTCTATTTATTTCTCTTTTCCTACTCTTCTGGAAATGGACCAGTTGGAGAGAAGTGGGAGATGATGACTTATTAGTAATTTCCTCATTCTTGTCCTAATGTAGTATGCCACTGTTGGTCACATATCTATCTATTGTACTCTTGCAAATATTAGTTATGGCCTTCTGGGGAATTTCATAGTTTCTGAGGATGTTTTTTTCTCTTTTCCTTTTTCTATTTTTTCATTACAGAACATGTGATGACATCACAGCTCTATTAACTCTACAATGATAATAAAAGCACACTATCATAATAGAAATGCTCTAGTACTCATTACTAGGGCAGTGACTTGGTTTAGAATTTGCCTTTTCTCTATGTCAGCCATCCTTTTCTGCCAGGTCTCTCTCAGAGGAGTCTTGGAAAATGAAGACATCAAACACTCTGTTGGGATCCAATGGCATTCCTCTCTTTAGTCCCTACAGAATGGGCCTGAAAAGCAAGTCTCTACTTATTTTGATTCTAACAAAGATTGAACAATGAGTGGCTGTGTGCAAAGCCCTTTTCCCTATCCGATCTATAGGCATTATCCAAGGCATCTCCATTCACGAGAGGATAAAGCACATGGCCTCTCTCCTTGTTTAGAAGATAGCTCACTCTATCTTAAGGCCTCCTCTCATTTTCTTTTTGGCATTTTAATCCTTAGGCTTAGAGTTACCCAAGAATTAAATAAACTAAATTAGGAGAAAATGCTGATGTCTCTAAGTCATGGAATGCTAACATAAAGGTATCTTGTATTTTCCTCCTCCAGATGCTAACTATACTTGTGTTAAGTGTCTTCAGTAGAGAGACTGTGAATGATCTTTATTCTGAATCCTGGGAGAAATCCTGGGCGGCAGTCACCCTCTTCTTGATATTTTCTCTGTCAGATATTATCTAAACATTCTTATTTTTAATTTACTCTTATCTGGCAACAGTTCTCTTTGGGGATGAAGAAAGTTTATTTTTAAAACTAAAAAATCAGAGTTTTGCCCCAGCAAAAGATGAGATGATATTTTCAAGGAAATTTCTTCTTATATATTTGATTTTTAAAAATTTGCTTAGTGAATACTGAATTTGCTGATAGTAATAAATATACACCTTTTGGTAGTTGTGAAGAGCATGAAATAAAGTTCGTAGCTTTTTGAACAAATGTTGAATCCATCATTATATTTATTAAAAAAGCTGGCCCATGTATAAAAAAATTTCAAGTGTGTGCTCAATGGTTGAATTTAGAAGGTAAGTCATCCACCAGCTAAAATGTAAATAATACATCGTTATAAACTGGACAACACTGGAGATTGAAAATAGAAATCCAGAGTTTGTCCAAGACTCTATTACTGATTTAATTTTAACTCAATTTCTCTTGGAATATTTCCTGAGCTTCTGATTGTTAATAAAATACATTCCTAGTTGTGCAAGGCAAATTATAGAATCTACCTGTTCAGTGAACCATGCGTATGTTTTCTCCATGTAGTCACTTCGATTTTAGATTTGATCTTTCCAACAAAGGAGGAATACAATAGAAGTTTAGTAAAATTATGAAAATACAACTCATGCATAACTTATAATTTTTAAATATAAATGATATTTAGGATAGAGAATTAAAGTAGTTGATTTCAATGTAGATTAGGAATTTTCTGGTGGATGTAGATTTTATCTTTAGCAGTTTTGTTTTTCATTGACATGGATGGTTGAAGGTTGGCTCTAAGAATTATCGGGATAAACCATTAAGAAATTTTGATTTCAAAATTAGTGCCCATTTTTATAATGCACAATCTTAATTGTTCCCCCAAAAATTCTGAAAAGAAGCAGCAAAAGAAATGGTATTAGTTTGATGTGCCTCAGTTTTTACATGTGGAAATGAATTAATCTCTAAAGACTCATGTTTTTTTCTTTAAAAAAACTTTTTATTTGTTTTATATGAGAGCATGCCAATTAAAAATTATCTAATTTGAAAAAAAATTATTGACTCAAGTAACTATGAAGTGCAAAGTTGAAGCTTGTTTTAGTTGAGGCTGATACAGGTCAGCATACCCTGCCTTCTGTGTCTCAGCAGTCTTTCTGGGTGTGTATTGTTCTCATGATCTTCCACTGTAGAATGAAATGCAGTCAGAGGTGATGGTCACTGGCAGCTGCAGATTTATATAATCCTAAATTTTTAACTTCAGAGAAAGATAATTTATTTCTCTTAACCCAATATATCAGTACCTATATATCAATAGCAGGAAGCAGTTTTATTAGTACACATCAGGTTGTCCAAGAGCATAATTTATGGTTAATCAAGGTTGGGTGATATCAACCTCTTTTCTGGCATAGAACTTAACACTGTAAGATGTTCTAACACTGTTTTTAACACCATAAGAAGAGGGGAAATAGTACATTGAGCAAAGAAATTATTTTCTAATCACTCACATTGTTAATCTAAATAAGTAATTGTGGGAAATTACAGAGTATTCACTTATACATTACTTTCCTTTCTGAACTCTTCTTTGCCGCAGCACACACACAATAAAATTCACTACTCAGATGTGGTTTTTAGCATCTCAAACTCATCATGTCCAAAACTGAGATTCTCCAAATCTACTCTTCCCACTATCTTCATTTTAGCAGATGCTTACTGCATTGTCCCCAGCTATTTAGACAAAAAACCTTGTGGTCATCCTTAACTTTTTTCTTTCCTCATAGCTAATCCATTAGCAAAATCTATTGGCTTTATAGGTGTCTTAGTCCATTTGGGCTGCTATAACAAAATAATATAAACTGGGTAGCTTATAAACAACAGAAATTTATTCCTCACAGTTCTGGAGACTGAGAGATCCATAATCAAGGCATTGACAAACTGGGTGTCTGCTGAGGGCTTGCTTTCTGGTTCATAGATGGTGTTTTCTTACTATGTTCTCTCATGGTGAAAGAGATGAATGAGATCCTTTGGGTCTGTTTTTTAAGGGAACTAATTCTATTCACAAGGGCTTTGCCATCAGGACCCAATCACCTCCCAAAAGGCCCACATCCTAATACCATCACACTGGGGAGTTAGAATTTCACATATGAACTTTGGGGGGACACAGACATTCAGAACATAGTAATGGGTGAAATATATTCAGAATCCAAAGATTTCTCACCACCCGCTTCAGTACCACTCTAAACTAAAGTACCACTGTCTTATGCCTGGCTTATTGTAACAGCCTCTTCACTGGTCTCCCTGCTCCTTCTCTTGGCCTCTTTCAATATGTGTCCTCTACACACAGCCAGAGTGTTCCTTTAATATCTAACTTCAGTCATATAATCCTCTGTGCAGTATTATCCGGTGGCATCCCATCACATTCAGTGTAAAAGCTAAAGTTCTTAAATGTCCAAATAAGCCCCTTTATGAATTTGCCCCAGTTCCCTTGCTGATTGCATCTCCTATATCCTCCCTCCCCTGCTCCAGTTGCTCAGGCTTCCTTATTCTTGAATATATCAGCCCTGCTCCTGACCCATGCCTTTGCATTGGTTGGAATCTCTGCCTGGAATGCTCACTCCCAACTTCTGTGTCGCTTTGTATCTGTCAGGTCTTTAACTTTACCTCCATATTGTTATCTTTCTTGGCTACCCTAACTAAAATTGTATCCTATTATTTTCTGACCTCCTGCCTGCCTATGTTTGCTCATTAGCACTAATCAGTTATTTAATTACCTTGTCTCTTCCGTGTAGGCGCCATACCTAGAATAGTGCCTGCCACACAGTGGGTGCTTAATATATATCTGTAGGGAAAAATGGCTGAATGAATGAATAAATGGCTGAGGAAGAGACGCTGAAGACTGTTAACATCATAAGGGGTTATTCCGCTATAGAAGTAAATTCACCTCACAGTGGACCATGTTGTCTAGGCCTCAAGGCACATCAGGCAGTGATGCAACCAATGCTCTCACAGTGTACAATGGTAGACATATATATGTATATATATATATAGTATAAAAATCCTGCCTTTTCTTTTCTTTTTGTTCTTTATCATTGGTGTTTCTCAGTGATATTTGATAGAGGCAACTTTCTGTTTTGATCTGTTTTTGTTTGTATTTACTTATTGCAGTAAATAGGGACTCTTCTCACTTTTGTTATTGGTGATTTAAAAAAAAAAGGAGAGGAAGATGTGAACAAATATGAACATAAGTAAATCTGGCACAATTTTTGCTGTTTATAAATGATTTAGGTTATAATGTTGTTTGTAAAGCTGATCTATCCAGTTTACTGCTCTCATGTAAGCAGGAAGTAGGATTGCTTCATTACAATAGCTGTTCTACTCTTACAACCCTCAAAGGAATTTTCCAACATTATCTATTGGTAACTTAAGCCAAAATTATGGACAATGTTAAGGACTAATGAAATAATTTTTTAAATGAATCATCTTTATTAATTTTCATTTATTATTGCTCTTTTCTCCCTGTAGATATTATCCCTATAGTTAACAGAGAACTAACAACCTGTATACCCATGTAATTACTATATTTGTTACAGCCAACTGACCATTTCCTTCTGTGGATTAGTTTGGGGATTGTATGTGGCATATGTTAAACTGCATCAGCCTTTCCAAGGATGTTGAATTATGAGCTTTGCAACACTCTTTTGAAGTCTAATTTCATCCAGCTTCACAATTTGCCAAGTTGTATTCTTTTCTTCTTCTAGCAAGTAAGAAGTCTGCTAATTCTTGCCCCGCAACCCTGAACCCCCATGCTTTTAAGATTATCCCTTGGTCTTTGTTTTTCAAAAGTTTTACTATGATGTACCTGGTGTGATTTCCATTATATTTATCCTAGTCAGGTTTGTAGAGCTTCTTATCTCCGAAGTCTGATATCTTTTGACAGTTTTGGAAAATGTTCAGCCGGTGTCTGTTCAAATGTGATTACTGCCTGTTGTCTCTCTCCTCCCCTTCCAGGACTCCAGTGATATCTCTCATTGGAATATTTTACTCACACCCATATGTCTTTTGCATATATTCCATCATTTTTTCTCTCTGAGTAATCTCAATATTTTCCACTGACCTATTTTATAGTTCACTAATCCTATCTCCTGCTGTTAAACCCATCTATTGAGTTTTTAATTTCTGTAATTGCATTTTTTGTTCTTTAGTTTTCATTTGATTCTTTATTTCTGTGTCTGCCATTTATTTTCTGAAATGTATTAATCGGAGTCCATATCTTTAGTAACTGGGTCATTTGTACATTTGTTGATTATATATTTTTTCTTTGGGTTCTGTTTCTTCAAATGCTTAGTAATTTTTGATCAAATAATGAACATTTTGTATGAAAAAATGTAAAGGTTCTGAATGGTACTATCTTCCTCTAGAGAGTTCTCTCACCTCTGGCAGATATATATGGTGGGGGCTTTATCTAGCAAGACTCAATCAAACTCTGGTTTTTCTCAATATAGTGTGGTCCTCTAAGGATCACAATAGGAAACCTGGAGTCTTCATTATACTCCATTTCAGAGATGGTATTATACTAGTTTCAGAGTTTAACTTTGTAGTCTTTTGCCCTTGAACGGTTTAAGAATTTGAGTAACTTCGGAGGTGGAAACCCACTAGCGTTGAATTCGCTTCCTTGTCATTCCCATTTCTCCAAGATCTTGGACCTCAAGTCCTAGATGTTTGGAAATCCTACACTCCAATTTTCATCTGTCCACCCCTCTGAGACTACCAGAAGCTCTCTTGGCTTCCTTGCCTCCTAGAAAGCCCTCTAGGTTCTCTGTCTGTCATATTTCAGCTCACATCTCTGCATTGGACTTCTTACCGGCATTTTCTTATCTCAAGTGCTGGTTGCCTCAGTAGATTTCTGATGTCTCCAGACTTTTTTTGTTTTTTTCCCCCCATAATAAATCTGGTTTCCCTAGTTGTTCTTAGCAAGAACTCCATTATATTTAGAAATGGAATTTTGGATTTATGTTTCTATACTAAATTTTTATTTCTAAAATTGTATTTTTTGGTAACTGTGACGTTTCCCTTCTGTAAGTCTAGAGCAGCACTATTCAATAGAAACAAATGGAAGCCACAATTGCAAGGCACATGTAACCTTCAATTTTCTAGTAGCCACATTTTTAAAAGTAAAAGTGAAATTAATTTTATAATATATTTTCTTTAACTCAAACTGTCTCAGATATTATCATTCAACAGGTTATCAATATGAAAATCAATGATATATTTTACATCTGTTCTTTCAAACTAAATCTGTGAAATCTGGTGTGCAACTTACACTTAGCTATATCTCAATTTGGACTACCCATATTTTAAGCACTCAGTAGTCACATGTGGTTAAGTGGCTACTACTTCATCTGAACATGCAGATCTAGATAGCCAAGAAGGAGTAGATTTAATCAAAATTGAAAAAAAAAAAGGTGTTCAATTATATATTGAAAAAACCTTTTGGTGATATTTCTGTGAACTAACTTTTTGTGTTTTATATCCTCTGCATCTCTTAGAAAGCTGGAGAAAAGGGGAAGTAGAACTTATTGAAAACTTCTAATTATTTAAAATAAAAATGATATAAAAAGTTTAAATAAAGGAGAACAAATAAAAATTTTCTATTCTCAAACATTTCTGAAGTTTTTTTTTCCAGAAACAGGCATAACTATCCTTATTTTTAATGCTTTTATATCTGCTTTACACTCTTGTGAGCATTTGTACAAGGCAGGCTATATGTGTAGGTGGAAGTGGTAGTGGCGCTATCTACTCTGTGACATGAAATCATATCTCTGGGCCTGAAATACCTTCCCAACTCATTCAGATCTGCCACCATATCTGTGACAGATGGTAAAGCCCAAAGATTATACAATTAGAGAAAGAAAGAAAAAAAAAGAAAATATTTAAGATTAGATAGCACCGAGAGAGGTAACACACTGACTTAAATTCTAACAGAAGAATGGAGTCTTTCTTGATGTTTCTTCCTTACAGATGCCGATGGTGATACAGGGTGATTAAGTATTTAACCAGTGAGGAAGGAAGACAGATTGCCCAACAATACTTGCTAATATTTACTGGATACCTGTTATGCCCCAGACCTTTTTCTAAGATTTAATATTGATTAAGTCTTATAGCTTCATAACAATCTCTAATTCAGGTCTCATAATTATTCTCACTTACATTCTGCAGATGAAGAAATAAAGGCAAAGAAAGGCTATTTGTCTAAAGTTCCACAGCAAATAAATAATGAAACTGGAAACTTAACTGAGATTGACTCACTCCAAACTCTGAAATCTGAACAGCTACGCCCTACTGTCTTCTGCGTGTAACATACACTTTTACCTTGACCTGGACCTCCTGTTAAAAACTGTGGTTTTTAATATTCTATGTAATTCATTGAATAGAGATGTCAGAATGAATTTAGATCACATATAAATACCTACTGGAGAGTACTTGAATCATTATATTTTATCTTTGTAATTTTGAAGAATATTTGAATTTTACAGGTTGATTAAAAAAAAAAAGACAAAGAGTGTCAATTCCCTGGGTTTTGAATAGATAACTGCAAAGTTCCTCCTATAATTCAGGACTCTCTGACAGCTAAGTCAATATTAAAAATGTTAGGGTTAATATTCCTTTGCCTGTTATGCTCAACAGAGCATTATGTAGTGAATGATTTTACTTTCATACTCCAAGATATTTGGATATCAGACAGATTCAATTTTAACCAAAATTTCATTAAAATGTATCTGGTGTATAGATAACCTCAGACTGGACAGTGCTGTGTTAGAGCTAAAGTGCTTATTCCATTTTTCCTAACTTTGTTAATGTGCCTTGGTCTTGTATTTCATTTTAACGTATCATAAGTCACTTCAGCATTAGTAATGAGCACCTTCAACAACCATATCACTTCAATTTTCCACACTGTGCTATGTCCTGTATCTTCCAGAAGTCTCATCTTCCCTGGTTACTGCTACACACAATCACTTTCTGATGAAAATCCTTCTCAGTCTCTGATTTACATGTAGATTTTTGTGCTTGTGAAAGGTGCCAGACTGACAGATGAAACTAATCTCTGTCTAAGGAGTGAATAGAAGAGGCAGGCAACCCCCGATGCAGTAGCCTGCCAACATGGCTGCTTCTGGCAAAGAAGGAGACATGCTCCATCTGAAGCCTCTTTGCCAGTAGTATTTTGTTGAATGCCAACTGTAATTATGTGTCTGCTATTCTCAAGCTCCAGAGCTAATACAGAAGGAATAAACTAATGAAGAGTTTCCTTGGGCTCCAGTCTAACTATCTTTGTGTCCTCTTATTTTACCAAAGCAACCTATTTTAGAAACACTGCCAATTCCACTGCAAGTCTGGCTGCTGATGTTACACACCTATCTCTTCAGAAAAATAGATACCTCCTAAAAGTACAGTGTCCATGCTAAGTGCTTACCTTTAAATTGAAGAGATGAAAGAAGAAACTGCACTGTTTATCATCAGAGAGTCCTTTATTTTACCTCTTTTGTAAACTGGAAGAAATGATTAAATATCAAGAAGATTTGAGGTCAGTTTGTTTTTAAATAAAATGACAATCAAAAGCTTGAACTATGAGTTGTAGGTTCACTATAGCAAAGTAGTGGTTGCAAAATAGTTTAATAGTGAGAAATGTAACACAAGACAATCTCAGAATTGAGGAACTTGAAGCACAGTGTTGTAAACTCAGTTTTTCTATTTTTTATTTGACTCTGCAAATGAAGTAGTAAAATGAAATTCAAAAGGGTAATCTCAGGAAGATAATAGTCCCTTTGGTAAGTAGTCCCGTAAAATATATTCTGTGGTCAACTAAACTGTGTGTGTGTGTGTGTGTGTGTGTGTGTGTGTATCTTGTACCTCTGACCCAACATTTCCACCTTTAGGAATCTATTCTTGATAGAACTATATGTGATACATAAGTATATGTGATCAAAAGTTTTTTTCTGTGGCAGTATTTACAAGTGGGGGAAAAGAGAACATTCTTAATATTCTTCAATAGTGAAATCATGCACAAATTGTTAATACCCACTATATAATATTTTTTCAGCTCTTTATATTGATACCTGATGATTTATAGGTATGCACAGCTTGTTAATTTAAAAGAGCAAGTTGCACAGACTCAAATACATAATCCCATTTTAATCTCAATGATTACCAAAAAACCCAAAGCCTTCTATCCATAATCCCTTTATGTGTGCAAATAATGTCCTTGTATGAACTTGGAAAAAGGCATGGAAAGATTCAATCCAAGGTATAGAAAAAAGCCATGCAAGGAAGGAAATGAAAAGGACTTAGGAAAAATTATTAAAAAATAAAACAAACAAACGAAAAGATACTTAGACTCAAGTCCATGAGAAGGTCATTTACATGCTGGTAATGTAGAATCACTCAACTATCTCCTTCATTGCCTGGTGCAATCTCTTAATTTTCCACTATAAGAATCATTTCATAGATTTTGTGAATCTATACATGCAAATTTACCTTTGAATGAGGTCATTAAAAGCAATTTATTTTTATCACATTGATTTGTCATGTAAGGTAAATGAGACTGGGAATATCTTTGCCATGAAGTTCTTCTGGGAGGAAAGTCTTAGAAGGACAGACAGCTGAAGTAGATTCAGGCATCTCAAACTCATGTGAGAACATTCAGAATAGGATGAATACTCAATTTGGGTATTTTTTTAGAAGAAAAATTTTCCCATCTTGTGGTCCCATCATCTGATTGGGCTGGTTGTATCACATATCACCCTACACAAATATTGTCAAGTGGAATGGAATAATCCTGATTGGCTTGGGCTAATCAACATTCTACCCGTGGAATTAGGGAGGGAACAATGAAACAGAGAGCTGCCTTAAAACAACAAAATAAGAGTGCTCAGGTAAGAAACGAGGCTATAGAGTATGCAACCAACATTATCCACAAAGTCTCCATTTTATCTACTCCACTAAGGCTGGTTTGCTTGAGTGACTGTCTTTCTACTAAACTGAAAGCCCGGTGATAACAGTTTCTGTGTTTCTTCTTTATCATTTATATATTCCCTGCATTTAGCACTTGAAGAATACAATTCAGATGAACCTTAGTTTATGTTTAATATAATACTCAATAATTTTGCTATATACCATTTTTCTCTAACCCATTGTGAAAATCGCTCTCCTCAGGTGGCTGGCAGCTTTCTCCCCAGTGTATACTGGGGTAAACACAGACAGGTAAATGTGGCATAGTTTCAGTTGATTCTTTATGAGGTTATGCCATGGCTGGGTGATTGATTCGTTAGTCAGTTGAATACAGAGGGAAAATTGGCCTTTAATTGTTTTTAACTATAGAAATTGATGCTATAAAAAAAGTTGCAAATCACATAATTAACATTCTAGTATTCCATTAAAAGGTAATGATATCACACATAATAAAATAGTGTCTTTTGTAAATGGAGCATAGTATTTTTATAAAGCACACGATTCCTGATTTTGAAACTAAAGGGATGTTACCAACATTTACTTGCTCCAAGTGACTTGAGTGGTAGACTCAGAAATAACAAGTCCATTTTTTTTTGCTTCTCTTTTCTTGCACAAATTCGTGGGTCTACTTTAACCACCTTTCGTCTTATATTTTTCCCTCTAATCTTCCTCCCTTTTCTAAAAGACTAGAGAAACAAGACTTCATCAACAAACATTCTTTTGTCAAGGTTATACTGGAGCATTTAAATTACTGACCGCAGTTATTTTTGTAATTTTCCTGGACCCTATAACTTCCAAGGAGGGTTTTTATATTAGTTCTGACTTCTAATTTAAAAATATTGGATAGCTAATGAATTTTAATAACAAAACAAATACTGGATTAAGCTTTAGATAAAAGGATTTCCGATAAATCAAATACTTATCTGTGTAGCCTTGTTACATATTTGCTTTTGATATAAATTTTAAATCAATATTTATTGCATTTAGATTATGATAATCTTTATTTTGAAAGCCAAGTAATCAAAAATAAAAATAGCTGACAAAAGCACATTTTACTTAAATAAAGTATGGTGAGTAGATAATTGTTTTAAACACATTTCAGAAAATGAAAAGCAAAATTATAATTTTCCATGTATAAATTTATAAGAAAAATTTTATCTGAAATATGAAAATATAACTAAAAATTTTATTCAAATTTTTGATATTCATGTAATAGCTGAAGAAAAATTGATAGTTGTTAAATTCTGCTGGTCTATGAAAAGCATGTCATATTTGGACTTTCTCTCTCTCTCTGGTAATCTTGTAAATGGTAAACTTGAATATGGGCAATGGGCAAACCCTTAGTTTTTTAGAAGGTATCGAATTAGAATGAAGCAAGGATAGGATCAAATCTTTTAGGATTCTTCTGAATGTTAAACCGTTAAGAATCTGTACTACACTGCAACATAGACTAGCTAGCTTCTAGATTCTAGTCAAACTATAATATTGCATTCAGTGTTTCCCAATATCTAACAAAAGCTCATTTGAAAGAAATAATATTGATACAAGATTATTCAAAAGATATATAGTGCACCTATTATTTTAGATAGAAAACAGTATACTCCTGAATTTAGCCAAGCATCCAAAAGCAAGCTAGCCCACTTTTAGGATGGCTGTTACCCAATTGGGTATTGGCAGGACGCTATGGGACTAAAAGTAAGACAATATCGCAAACAAATTTATGAAGTTCTTTTGTGCTGCTTATTATGAGGGTGTGGTAGATAACACTGTTTATGGCATGATGTTACACAGCGTCCTTTTCATAAGTATGAAGTAAATTTCTTTCTCATGTTATGGTCAGAGATATCTATGCTTCCCGAAGTATTTGGCTTTGCTTTTGCTTAAAAACATTGAGAATCCAATCATATAACCAGCCAAACTCTTCATTCTCTTTAAAGTCAGTATGCAGCCAGCTTTCAGCAATCATATTGGATAATGGCATACATTTTATAGGGCTCCCATTTCTAAAACTCTCGATTTTTTCTTGACTTAATCTTTTATTTACTTATAAATTATTTTATTTTGTTTTATCTCACATATATTTTAAGTTTCTTTAAATCTATTTTGGATCAAGGCTTAAGATACATAGTCTAGGGCAGAAAGAGAGCGAGGGAAGGAATGGAAG
Source organism: Daubentonia madagascariensis (assembly GCA_023783475.1). Lineage (NCBI taxonomy): Eukaryota > Metazoa > Chordata > Mammalia > Primates > Daubentoniidae > Daubentonia > Daubentonia madagascariensis. The sequence goes on along the minus strand of JAKFHU010002080.1, from coordinate 39,288,314 downwards.
GGAAGGTAAAGGTAAGGAAGGGGAAAAAACGGAGAGAGAATATGCAAGAATTCTGTTTTGTGTTCTTTATAACGGGAGTCTTAGTACTTTGCAACAAAAGGGATAGTAGAAGTAGAATTGGTGATTTCTTCTTCAGTTTACAATAAGCATATTTTTTCCTGTGAAAACTTAAGGAATTTCTGTCAATTTATTGAATTACACTCAGATTAACTTTCAAGAAATCTTTGGCATTGGATCAAATAGTATGAATTTCAAATCAAAACAAGAATTGGAGGTTTTTAGCAGTTAATAGGTTCTTATCATAGGTTTTTAACAGGTAGTTAAATAGTTCGTTTAACTATGAGTCTGGGCAAGCTAACTTTAGGAATTAAAATTGGGTGTTAATTAGATTAAAATTATGTACTTAAGCAAAATCTGGATTATTTTTAGTCACAGATTTTACCCCCTCATACTCTTCATGATTTTGGCTATAAAGGAAACTGAATGACGAAGTTCGTTGTTGAAATCCATTACCATACTGGAAAATAAATCTCTTAAAGTAATTGTGAAAATATATGACCTTTTACCAAGATATAATAAAACAGCAACTTTATGACTGGTAATTTTTACCCTGAACTTTACTGATAGCTAAGTTTGAAAAAAGACAAGTGGTTTTGTTTGTGTGGGATCACAAATGTGTCTCAAGCAGTTCATATTATTTTTTCCAGGATTGGAAAACCTGGGCCTGATTCCAGAAGCATGAAAAAAAAAAAAATCAGCTTCAACGTTCAATGCTAAAGCATTCATGAGAGAGATGTAGTCATTTGAGAAAACTGAGTTCAAAACAGAAGAAAATGAAAATAACAGCCTCTCAGACCACTCCCTCCTTCCACCTTCTCATATTGCAAATACAATATTTCCATTATCAGAAGATCCATTTTCAAGTCAGAGCTGCTGCTAAAACGGCCTAACTGGAGGGAAAAAAAAAAGGTAAAACAGTAAAAAGAAATGCTTTGTAAATCACTCTTCAAAAGCTGTCCTGGGAGGAATGTGATATACCTCAGCATCTTATGTGTTTAGCAAATAATTTCAGCTGTGCATTCTAAATGTAGCTCTCCCTCCTTTACCTAATTACCGAAATATGTGCTGCAGTTTGCAGAACTTCGCCACTGTCATAACTTTTCTTGAAGTTCAGCCAACCAATGATAATAAAGCTGTCACGAGATTAAAGGGGGCTGCAAGTCATTGCTTCTGACATTTATATGTAACATGGGAAATGCAAACAAGTATGTGGAGTTATTAGTAATATTATGGGCTCTGAATCCTTAAAATAGAGTGCTTAAGACATCTGCCTCGGCAAGGAGGGCGAGAATGAGGTAAATCCAAATTGTGTCCTCCTTTTGTTTGGATCAGGAAACCAAGCCTGAGAAAGCACAGGGAGCAGTTTATTCCATTTCCTTCGTGTAGCATCAGGATGAAGCATATGTCTCAGATACCCACTCTCGGAAAGAATAGTCTTGGTTGTGGAGAAAAGAACATTGTAAAACTTTACACGCAACCCTTAGGCACATTCTTGGGCCCCTTCCTGGCCTGGCCTCATGTCATTGATTTCAGCAGCAGCTCTGGGCTTGGAGCAGTTCAACACAGCGTAGGGGGAGCAGAAAAATTCTCCTCTTAGGTTTTGCTGCTATGCCTAAGTTTCTTTGGTTTTTGTATAGTGAAGGATACAGAATTAGGAAAAAGAATTTAGAGAAAAAAATACTATGTTGTTTTAAAAGTTATGGGAAAAATCATGTTTATCATTGTTTTATCCTTGTTTTTTATCTTATTCTTGTCTGTCTTCTTTCCTCTCCTTGGGTTTGAGGTGTATCAAGAAGAGAACCATTATAGGTCTGGACCATTTGTCTTTTTTCCCAATTGCACAACAAGGCAGCACACTTCACTACCTTTGATTCCCAAAATTCTAGGGTGATTTGAAGTTTTACTTCGTCAAACATAAAAATACTTTAATTTTTGAAATTGCTATTTTTGTGCTGATTTTCAGCTATAAATTTGGCCTCTGGAGATTAGCCAGTGAAGGAAGAAAATATTGGCTATTTATAATTTATATGGTAATAATTTGAAACCAGGGATTTTTTTAAAGGAAAGTCTTGATTCTATGATAATATTGCACAGAAGCCTTTTGGGTTTGTTCATGTCTCTCCTACCCTTGGAAACTGCAGCTTGCATGTGATTAGTGCAAGAATGATAAATTGCATAGGACAAGGTGCTAGAGGTGTTTAGGAGGAAATAGGATATGGGGAAAAGGCACTGGGAGTTCTGAAGCATTTGGCCTAGTTCCAGTTCTGCTAATAACTATAATTATCACCAATGAGCACCCACTATATGCCAGGCACTGTATTAGGTGCTCACACAAATGGAAGCCATTTAATTAACACTTAATTTTTGTCTGCCATGATCTTATTTAAGAAAGCAGTTTTTTTTTCTTCAAATGATTAAACATTGCTTAGAGTGAGTTTTATTTTAAATTTAAGTTCAGGACTAACCATTTCCATTTATGGGATTAAAACAAATCTGAGTAATTGCTCATAATGTGTGTTTTATAACTACCAATTATGAAGATGAATTAACTAAAATAGATTTGAGTCTACCAGTGATCAAGGAGAAAATTGCTTATTTGTAAAAGCCCATGAACTGTTTTCTTAGTTAATAAATTATTTCTAGTCAACTAAATGTTTTATCATGCCATCAGTATAAATTAGTGATGGTCTATGTGTCTAAGTCTAGAAGAATCGGTGAACCTAAAATAAGTCAGACTAACAAAAACATAATGATTTTTGTAATATATGGAACATATCACTTAGGATGGTTATGTTGTTATCACTGGTTTAGTATTTAAGGTTAAAATTTGCCAGGAGTCTAATAAAACTTGGGGGGATAGGGATGGGATGTGGAAAATAACTACTGAGGCAGTCTCATTAATGATGAGCTTGTTAAGTAGCCTCCTTGAAAATTTATCTCTCTCTCTCTATGTGTGAAATGGTTGATTGTTTACACTGTACCTTATGTGCATTTTAAATTACTCTACGGTTTTTAAACTGTGATATTAAATCTGTTATTATGTAAGGAAATTACTGTCAAATGCAAAATTTCAGAGAAATTGAATTGTAACTTTGCATTTAAATTCTGTTTTATTAAGTAGGAAGATGTTTCAACAAGGTATATAAAGTGACTCAAAATTACCAAATACTAATTTCTAAAAGTCGTGATAGCCAGTCATGTTTTTGTGCCAATTCAAGTCAATTAATAGAGTTCTAAGATATTTAAAGAAACATTGAAAGGTAAGATTTTAAACTTGTAGAGCAAAAGCTTTCCACACATTCACTCCAGCAGCCCTGACTTTCGCCGACATGCTCAATGTGCATTTTCACATGACCTTTTCAGGGTTAGGACTAAGACTAAGAAGTTTTACCAATAAGGGAGAAGAAAAGAGTCAGGCAGAGGAGAAAAGCAGAAGTGTAAATAGGGAATGTGGTTTGGAATGAAGATATTTGAATCTGAATAGTGAGTTAATGATTCAATTAGTTTTTCACTTTGTTAAACTACATTAATCCTTCTTTATCAGGTCCCCATATTGAAGCCCTTTGAAAAGAAAAATGCAAAGGATCTTAAGAAGAAAAATTCTGAGAGCCAGAGCCTTTTAAAATCATTAATGCTTCCCAGATACATGCTGCCTATTGGAAATGATGTGGATGCAGGGTAGACATTGTTTTAGCAATCTCAAGACTTGAATAGGGATAGTTCCAATGGCCATACAGTCCTTGTGAAGTGGTTCCTATCCGAAGTAGGCTTAAGGAAATGTGTACTCTATTTTTAAACCATGGAAAGAGAGTTATTTTTAGCTAAAAAACTGGGGGAGAGGGGATTTGAAAATAGCTGACTACATATATAATCAGAATACTTCAAACACAAATACTTACTATTAATAAATCAGAAAGGTAAAAATGAGAGTGTTGAAAATTTCTTTCTTTTTTTAATATTCTGTTCTGCTTTTAAATCTTCAGAACTTTTTAAAAAAAATTTTTAATATAAACCCAGAGATTTAAAACTTCAAACTTAGATTATCATTGTCATTTTTGTTATCCTTATAATCATCATCAAAAGCATTTTATTAAACATTTAGGCATACCTGATCCTAGTCTAGCAAGTTAAAGGGGAAATCCCTGTCTTGAATATTTACGATTAAACAGACGTTAAATTGATTCATTAAATATATTAAAGGAATAAAGAGAAATGGAAAATTACTAAAGAAAATTACCCACAGGCTAGTGAAAACACAACCAAGGAAACCTAGTGATATGAGATGAAATTGCCAGTTGGAATTAATTAACATTGTGAGCTTTTAACAGGAATGGGTTTTATTTCAAATACAAATCAAAACTCAAATTCTGTTAACAAAGATATTGTAATGGTCTGTTGGAATTTTCTTTAGCTGGGTTACATTTAAATTAGACTATAATTGTCTCTATGTTTACAAGTAGATGTGCATGATAGACAAAGTTTTTTTTAGTATGTTAAGCATTTTTCAGTGAAATATTATTAATATCATTTCTATCCTAAGTGATTATTTCTGTTAACTGATCTATACTTCTGAATTATCATAAAGTTGGACAATTACTGCTTTTGATAATGTGGGGCTAGCAAAAGAATTTAGTGGATAGATGAAGAAGAGGAAGAAGAAGAAAAACCACAACGGAAGTTGCATATTTCTTAATTTAAAACTCAGAAGAATAAGAGAACAATCTCTTACTTGTTCAAGGAATTGGTATTTTTTTAATCTATTAGATAGAATATCAGAGAATGTTTTGGGTGGAATGGTTTTTACAGTGCTTTTTAGGATACGAAATAAGTTTCACATGCAATGTCTGATTTGTGCTTGCAAGTATTTTGTATTCCATGAGGGTACCAAGATATTAAATGGATGTTTTATAGGTATAAAGATAGAGTCAGGGAGGAAGATCAGACATGCGAATAAGAAAATTGAAAGAAAGAAGAAACAACTTAGGTGAGGTTGGGTCCGCATATGAATCATAATTGATATAAATGAAAGAAAGGGCACTTCTGATTTTGTATAACTGGAGGACAAGATCAGCAGTGTGAACTCTAAAGTCTGAGTGCTTGGCTGGCTTTGAGCAAATCACTTAAACCCTCTGTGATTCGGTTTCCTTGTCTGTAATGTGGAGATAATTATAATTCTACCTTTTTGACTTATTCTGAGGAAAAAAGGAAATCATGTATGTGAAATTTTTAAGTCAGTGTCTGTCACTTACCAGGTGCTCGAAAAATGTCAGCTATTATTATCTAAATTTTCTTGGATTAAGTATATTATAGGGATTTCTCGTTTTAGGGTTGAAAATTATGACTTCTGTAGGACATATATTGGAAGAGGAGGAAGGCGTTATCTTAGGTAATTCAGAGCAAAATCCTGAAAGTCTGTCAAATATATAGGAATAGAGAGAACAAGCTCTCAATTTCAATATTGAGAAATAAATTTGGTTACTTTATTTATTAAGCGTTAAAAAAATAAATTATTCCACTCCTCTCAATTACTCAAGAAGTCTTTTTGTGTCATGGTTTTCATCAAAGTGTTGATTCTTTAAAATTTTACTTGTTTATGCAAGAAAATGGGTAAATTAATGATTTTAGAATGCCAGGTCTTTGCAAAACTTTAATGCAGACAAAAGTCTTCTTTTTAATTTTTAAATGTAATGATCAACTTTGGGAAAACAAGGTTAATCTAAAACTCAGTTAATACACATGTCATTTAAAAAAATGACTTTTCAACATGTCCTTATATACCCATTGATTAATTGCCAAGTTAACTCTGTGTTACAATTATTTTTTTCCTACTGATCATATATTTTCTATATTATCCATTGCATAATACTGACTAGAAATATATGCTTTCTCCTTTTTCCTGGCTCAAATATTGGTTATTGCACTCCATTTTGCCTCATAACAGCTTTTTGGGGGATCAAGCTACTTTTCTTTCTGATCCCAAAACCTAGCGTAAGATGAGTAAGTAACATGTCTTTGATCCCTAAAGAGCAATTAGGCTTAAAAATATTGGATCTTGTTATTCTATCAATGTAGAGTGTAGAGCATAGTTTATAACACATGGTTCCAACAAATCTTACCAAAGTATTTCCCCAGAAACTCCAGTGCCAAACATTTACAACTTTCACCAAATTAATAACCCTTAACTTCTTTAAGAAAACAATTAAAAATGTGGAACTGATTAACTTGCAATAGGTTTTTATCAAAGGGACTTCAACAAAGGCTGAATATTTTCTCTTGAATGGAAAATTGAAGGAAAAAAAGACACTGGAAACAAAACAAAGGATACAAAAATCTGTAATTGTGAGTGTTCTTTGAAACACTGTAATACTTCATCAAAACTTAACTTTTAGTTAGAGCTGCCATTTGCTAAACATTAAATCATTGCTGAGGAGTTTTACAAACAATGTGAATGTTGAATATTTGAGTTTTATTTTATTTTTTTGCCTAAGGCAAACACTTTACATCCTTGTCTAACCTATCCCAGATTAAAACATTTAAAAAAGAAAACATAAGGCCCATCCCTCTCTTTCAAAAAGGAGAACCACATTCTTTCACTACTGCAGAGTAATCCTCTCAGAATTAAGGGAAGAGGGCCAAGAGAATGCAAAAACAGATAATTCAGATAGGACCTCCAAAATTTTCCTCCCTTCAGGCCCTTGCAATCATAGTTACCATTCCAAATATTAAAAGAGCATCAGTCATACCCACAAACAGCAGTACCCGCTCAGTCTAACTCTGAAATCATCATTTATGTTAAAACATTCACATAAAAAAAATCTTTGTCATACCTTTCCTTTTGAGTCCTTTGCTTTGCTGACAAGGTCGCTGCCCTGCTTTAGTGATTAACAGGTGGGACTCTGTACGGGTGACTTTTCATAACAAAAACAAAACCTGCTTGTATTTCAGGAATGCCTCTTCAGCATTTTCTTATATCCGTGCCTATTTTCAGCTTCTACATGTTCAGCTAATAAGTTGATAATGTATATATGTCTAAGGCTGATCTTCCTTATATGACCATTGATAATTGCTTCTCCTTTATGAATAATCCTTTAGAGAAAGTCTTTGAAGAACAGCAAGCAGTCCTTCTACAGATTGAGTTTATGCCCCATTTCTTTTAAACATGTTTTCTTCACAAATAATATTTTCTGGCATTAACCTATTCTACACCCTGTTGAATGTTTGGCTGAATTCTTTTCTTCCTAGTCTTAAAAATGTACGTGGGTTTTTTAATTTAAAAACTTACATTGGTTTTTAGATTATCTCCTGGTAATGAATCTTTCGGGCAAAGGCATAGTAGCTCACTTATCTCTGTGTACAGCCCCACAACTTGGAGCAGCATGGGCATGTTTGCATTACTTTGAAGACCTGAAGTGGGGGTAAATGGAGAGGTGAGTAAAGCAAGATGTGTTTCAAAGGAGTTCTTGAATTCCACTTGGAAAGCACTTTATTTCTTATTAATATTAAACCTCAAGGCACATGTTCCTCCTTACCACCAGATAAGACTGACCCTTAAGTCATCATCAATGACTGCATTTTCTAAAAATTCAAAGGTCATGTGGAGTTAAAGATCCATCACAGTTCTTAAAAGAGTGGAAAGGCAGACAGGAGGTGAGAAGGAGGGGGTTACTCATGCATGCAAGGCACTTTGAGATGAAACGCTCTAATGAGTGTTAATAACAATGATGATAACCATAATAACACACTCTTCAACATTTAGTTAACTACCTCCTCCACAACATTTTTGGATTGCAGGATAAAGTCATTTTGATTAAAAAAAAAGTGGCACATTGGCTGAAGAAGGAAAACTATACGTGCTTAAATCATTAATAGGTGCCTGAGCCAGTCTCAAGAACTCTTAATGTTTAGCTTCAAAGAGGTAAAATAAGCATGGCCAACACTGGGTAAAATGTAAGCACATCAACAAAACTCCTACCTCTTCCATCAAAGTCAGAAAGAGCATGGATGTCTGCACAACAAGGAGAGCCCTCACTAGGAACAAAATCTGCCTACATCTTGATCTTAGACATCTAAGCTCCAGAATTGTGAGAAATAAATGTCTACAGAATACCAGTCTATGGTATTTTGTTATGGCTGCCCGAGCAAACTAATACAGATGCTGAGTTCCATGTTTGATACAGAGAACAGATGAAGTTCTAGAATTAAATTTTTAGTGTCAGACATAGGTACGCAGTACAAAGAGGCAATGGAAATCAAAGGCTTCTCAAGATACTGGTGGAGAAAAGATGACACCTCAAAGAAGTCTTGTCATTGCAAATTTATTAATATTGTAAGATATCATCAATATCTCAAATACTACTCTTAGAGAGAGGAGACATGCTCAGGTAAAGTTTTTGCCAGACTGGGTGACAATAATAATACAAAAATTAACATTGTGCTCAGAGAATTCTCCCAGTTAAATAAATTCACAGACAGTTAGCATAGACTAACTGGAATCTTCATGAGGTGATAACCAGGAAAATTTATATGTGTCCTATTTCACTCAAACACTTCTGAGTCTTTGATTTATCTTTAGGGTCATATGTACTGTCTTTTAGAAATACAATTACATTGTGGATAAGCACTGTGGAGTCTGGCTTGCTTTGAGGCCAGGGATATGATCATTTTGCAAATTCTATTAACTTACTATAGTCTCTAAAAATTGTGGGATATTATAGATTTGACATCGAGCTAATTCGACTTCTGAAATCTTTAAGGAAACATACTCCTGCAGAAGATGGTGCAGTTGGCTGAAGAAACTTCAACTCCACCTAGGCATCAAGAATCCCTAAGGCCAACTTGCATATGATCCAGCAATCCCACTAATGGGGAAATATTCAAAAGAAAGGAAATCAATATATCAAAGAGATATCTGCCCTCCCATGTTTATTGAAGCACTATTCAAAATAGCCAAAATATGGAATCAAACTAAGTGCCTGTCAACAGGTGAATGGATGAAGAAAATGTGCTATATATACATAATGGAATAATATTCAGCCATGAAAAAGAATAAAATTCTGTCATCTGAGACAGCATGGAAGAGACCGTTACGCTAAGTGAAACAAGCCAACCACAGAAAGACAAATATCTCATGTTCTCAGTCATATGTGGGAGCTAAAGAAAAAGTGGATCTTATGAAAATAGAGAGTAAATTGGTGGTTACTAGAGGCTGAGGAAGCAGGGGGAAGGGAAGAATAAGGAAAAAAAGGACATAAATATATTTATTACCACTGATCTGTACACTTATGACTGGTAATAATGGTAAATTATATACGTATATTTTTACCACAAATAAAAAAGAAGAATTCCTATGATTAAAACATAGAATAGGATAGGATAAAGGTGGGTGGAGTGGGGGGGATATATAATATCTTGGACTTTTAGCTCATAAGATAAAATTATTTTATTTTGTATCTTAGTTTTCTTTGGTCTTTGAACTTGGTCTAACAGTTTTTAAACTTGCTGTCTCTGGAAATATGACAAAGAAAGGTGTTTTATTAAAATGTCAGGATTTTTTCTGTTTCTGACATATTATTGTAATGTGTTTATACATATAGTTATTGAAATATCTCTGATGTTATTAGACTTCACCTTGCATAATCTCTGGTGAGAACATAGATATCTATCTCTGGAAAACGTAGACATACATAGGATAGGAAATAGAGCAGACAGTATATTTTAGATTTGGGTACAGAGTGGTCTTGCAGTTGATCAAATGTAGTATTTAAAACTGTCAGGTTTCAGTCTGAAACATTGGTTCTTCGCGCTTATGGCCAAAGAGTGACCAGACGCACCAAAGTAAGGCAAGCACGAAAATGAAGTTTATTGAGGAGAGCAAGATAGGATTATAGAGCCAGAGCAAGATATAGGTTTATGGAGCGTGACACATACGCCACAGATGATGACAGGACCCATTTGTCGGAGCAAAGGAAGAGCAAAAGATAGGGGAAAAAGTGATTGGTTATGGTCTGTGTCTTGTTTTACAGTGCCCGGATTGGGACCTCCCTCATGGTTCAGAGGTCACCGTGGAACCACTTTGATTGGACAGTTGGGAGTTGCATGACCCGAGTCTTACAACACATGCGGGTTGTTTTAGGTCTCTTTCTGGACTCTATTATACCTATGTGGCTTGGCCCGTGGGCTAGAGAGTCCTCTGCATTCTTTTGAAGTTGGCACACTACGTTATGATTGGCCAATTCGTAGGTTGTTCCCTCCTACCCCAGGTATGGCAGTTGCTTGGGAAAGGATTAAGGTGGGGCAGGACCAAGATAGGGGCCTGGGGCCCACCCTTGTCCTTCTTCCCAGGTGGGGCAGTTCCACCAAAGCAAGACACCCACTTTCATCTCTAGGAGACCTGGAATCCTTTGCTAACTACCTAACAAAATCATTTAAAGCACTTTTGGAGGGGGGAGGTGAAGTCTGTATTTTCCATTATATGTTCCCCAAGAGAACACCCAGAAGAGTAGTGGTTGACATTACAAACATGGACCCCGGAAGGTGAGAGGAGCTGTCCTGACAGCCTATTGTTCTCCATCCCAACCCCTAGGGCAATAGAAACTCCCATGAGATAATAGGCTAAAATGATATAATAATCCAGTCAGTGGGTTAAATTGGGGAATCCTAGTGAGATACGTTTAATTCCTTTTCCTAAAAGTTCCTTAACATTTATAAAGACATATATTAGCATAACACTACTGGTCTCTACCTCTTCACTCATTCCTCCCTAGAGAGGAAGAGATCTACTAGACCTAACTAGTAAGCTCAGGGAAAATAGCCAGGTCTCTCCCCTTTTCTTTCTTTGGGAGTGAGCTGCCTACAAATCACATATTCTGCTGTAGAATGCACTCAGCCCCTTCAGTGGGCAGTGGGCAGTGCGCTCCAGGCTCATGCTCTCAGTGTTGCCTTGTGGTTGGGGGAAGGAGGTGGTGCACAGGGACAGAGAAAGCAAACCTAACTCTGATGAAGTTAGGAGACTCAATAATGCTCCATATACATATATAAACTGTGTCTCTAATCTCAGCTTTATCAGTAATAATACAGTTTTTTTTGTTTTCTTTTTTGCTATTTTCCTTATTTTCTTATTCTCTTTCTCAGTTTGCTTGAAGTCCATGTGTAAAACAAAAATATTATTATTGGGACCCCCGAACCTTCAATATTATACATATTATATTGAAGATGTTACCAATCTCTAACTTATATTCAGTACAAAGCTAAGGTAGGAAGCCTGTTTCTTGGATTTGACATTAAAAAAACAGCTTCTCCTGCCAACTCTATTAAGTGAATCAGTGACAAATTTAGAAATATATCTATTATGAGAGAAGAAGACTACTTAATGATTGGTAATAAAATAATGGCAAAATTATTGGCATCAAGAGAAGTTGAGTATCTTCCTCTGATCACATTTCATTTAATGGCTTTCTTTCCAATACCTAAAAAGGAGGCATCATGAAGAAGTTGATTTCCTAGGGTTAGTTTTTTAAAGTAAGGCCGAAACACAGAAAAACTTACTAGAATATTCTAATACACCCACCTCATCTCCTCTCTTTCCTCCTTTACCCAACATGCCCCCACATGTAACATTAACATTAAGTAACTAATGTTTACTGAGTTCTGACCATGCTCAGAACAATACGCTAAGTTTCATAGATGCATAGTTTCACTAATTATCACAACTCTTCAAGTAGCTACCATTCATTTTTCAGATGAGGCACCTAAGGCTTAGAAAGTTTAAACAGTTGCTCTTGTGTCACAAATGTAGTAATTGACTAAGCCAGCATTCAATCCTAGGTTGGTCTGAATCCAAAGCCCAGACACTGAACCCCTAAACCATGCTGACATTTGGATTATATTACCAATGAAATTAATATGTGTCATGATGGCAGCTGGGATTTCTTACATGCTTGTGATGTTATTTTCTCAAAAAAAATTATTTTCATTTGCTTAATATAAATTACTGCAGAGGGAGGTCAGTTTCTTTTGATAAAAGCATAGATATCCAAATAATATTCAAGACCTATTTCTTCTAGTCTCACGAAAATTGAAGATTTCATGAATGCTACTCATGGATGTGATTTTTTTAGGCCAGGGGAAAACAGAGTGGCAGGATGCAAGAGTTTACCCATTCCTTGTTTCTTTTCTAGAATAAATCAAAGACAGTTGTCTGAGTAGTGTGATACAAGATCTGTTCCCAAGGATATAACTGTAAAATGATTATATAAGAAAATCTTCTGAAAAAATAAAGGTAATTATACAAAACAAACTTTCCTAAGATAACTATAAAGAAAGTAGAATAAAATCAGGCAAAACCAGTCACGACACAGGCAATTTGGGATCCCTCCCATTCGTTCCGTAACCAAATTTACTAGAAGACTAGGGGTTACATTAAAATTTTAACTCTACATGTTTTCATTCTTTTTCGAAAATGCATTTGTTTATCATATGCAGATTCATGGTTTGTATGAAAAATGCAGTTTATACTGTATTATGGAATACCACTAAATACTTTATGTTCTTAAAAATATTTCCTCTTAATGATGCAATCCTGCATACATAATTTAAGCTCAATGCCTATGCTAAGTGTGTACAGTTAATTTTGATTTAGGTTTGTCACCTCACAGAGGACACATAACATTTTAATTTTAAATCAAAGGCAATTTAAAAAATGTATCTTATCTGTTGTGATACACTGTGACACATACTTCATTTTATGCAGTGTTGGGATGGGGAAATTCTGCTGTTTATTACCTACATTGCTTATCATAAATCAGAAAACACATGCCATTAAAAATTCTCAGCAATGCTTTCAGGTATTACTTACCCTAATTTATAGAAAATAAAGCCCCCAACCGAAAAGTTACATAAAATGAACAATGTCAGACAGCCAGTTAGAATTCGAGAGGATCCAAGGGGTCTAAATTTGGCACCGTAGTCTACACTTTTATTCATAAGGTTATTTTACCTCCCAATATGCTGAGAATTGTGTCTTATTAACCTTTTCTTGGTAGTGTACAGTACCTCCTTCATTTTTTTAATTGTAGAATTTCAATTCTTATGAGATTTTTTTCCTTAAGTGTAATTTCTTCTTCAGCCTTATAATCTTTCAGTTTTATCCCCAGAATCCTTGTAACTACTAAACTGGATCAAGGATTTGAATCTAGAATGAGATTAAAGATTAAGAAGCTTGAGGATAACAAGATAAACATTTAATAAGTTTTGTCTTCAGAGTGGAAATATGTAAAGCTTAAGCATGGAGAGAAATGGGCAAGAAGAATATGGCAACTGCTTTAAGTCTTTTATGAGTATAAAGCTATTTCAGTATTATAATAATTAAGCCATTTTCTCAGGCTGCAATTTAGTATCTTAGAGTTCCATACATTTTTACACACCCCTAGGGTCAAGGAACTGAATCTCCTCAAGATAAAGGAATAATGGCATCTTAGAAATGATTTTCAATTACCTTAATCCTGTACTATAGGTATGAAAACATTCATTTTATTATCAGTAAGTTTTCTTTTTCTTTCTTTTATTATTCATTACTTAAAGCAAAACACACAGATTAAGTTATAAAGTCAACTAATAGAGAGTTCTGCATTAAATATAAGAGGTTTTTGTATGAGAACTCTGGTGCTATTTTTTTTAAGTTTTAAATTAAAAAATATGCAATTAAACTATCCATAAATTCTCATGGAAAAGTAATTAAACAAATACAGGGAATTATCTTAGTATTTATATGTAATTATCACAATGTCTGTGTAGGGGAGGAAAGCCTTTTCTTCCACCCTCTTAGGTTCTATGGCTGGGCCTGAGAATTAAACTGACAAAAAACAGATTTACAGGAGAAAAGTATGTAAATTTTGTTTGATGTTAATATTTTTATATGTACATGGAGGCCTTCATATATAAGAAATGAAGACCCAAAGAAGTGGATAGGTCTTATATACTTAGAGCTTATGAGGTATATTAGCTCTAGATATTATATAGTGAGAGCTTATATACCATTTTAACAAAGCACAATAAATTGTGGAGATGTGATGAGACAAAGGAAAAAGAGATTTGGGCTAGGGGCAGTAAATTGTGGGAAAGCTATTAGAAATTATATGGGAAAAACTAATACTAAGATCATTTTAGTAGGTTTGTTTATGCATATTCATCTTGGTGTCAACTACCCATCTCCAGTGATAAGAATGTTCTCCTCTACCTAGCATAGGAAGGGCACATTTCTCACAGAAAATTTATGCTCTGCTTATAGGTAAAAAGGGGAGGTCAGAGAAACCCTTCTGCATCTGCTGTTTCTTAATTGCTTTCAGCTCAAAATAATCAATATGCCAAAATGGCATATTTTGGGATAGCATATTCTGATCCTTTTCATTTGCAAATAATGGCATTTTTTGTCTTTTTGTCTTATTATTTCATCATTAAAATTGTTCTTATTGTTTTCATGTAACATCTGTTGTTGTTTCATACATTATCCAGGGCAATGCTGACTAGGAGTGGTGATGGCATATATTCTTGACTTGTTTCTAACTTTTATTTCTAGTATCTTTTTTTCTCTCTTTCTTTCTTTTTTTTTTGACAGAGTCTTACTCTGTTGCCCAGGCTAGGGTGCAGTGGCATCATCATAGTTCACTGCAGCATCAAACTCCTGGGCTCAAGTGATCTTCCTGCCTCAACCTCCTAAGTAGCTGGGACTACAGGTGTGTGTAGTCACACACTCACCACACTTGGCTCATTTTTCTATTTTTTGTAGAGATGGGTTTCTGTATATTGCCCAGGCTTATTTCTAATTTCTTAAGAAATTAAAAATAGACATATTAGAAAGAGACATATTTCTTATGTCTCTTTCTCCTTCTCCCTATCTCTTTAAAATCAGAATTGGGTGTCAAATATTATCCAATATATTATGGACATCTTAATAGATAATAAGTTTTCATCTCATAATACAGCAAATAGCTCTATTGGGGTGTTACTCTATTTCTGGGGTGAACCAACCCTGGTGATGATATATATTCACCTTTTAATATTTTCCCAGATTTGATCTGCTAATATTTCACTTGGCATTTTTCCCTATTTCACATGTAAATTTGAGCTAGAAAGGGGTGTGTTTGTGTGTGTGTGTGAGCGTGTGCGTGTGTGTATGTGTTCACTATCTTTGTCAGGTTTTCACATCAGAGTCATATTAAAATGACTTGAAATATTGAATACTTTTCTGTGCTGTATATAATTGAGGTGATAGTAATCAACTATTCCATGAAGTTTCGATAGACCTCACCTATAAATCTATCTTCACTGGATGATTTTTATGGTAGATATTTGACAACATTTTACATTTCTTTTGCGGTTATTGGTCTATTCAGGTTGTCTATCTTCCTTTTTCTTGGACCAAATTTGGGGATTTATATTTTCATGGACAATCATCCAATTCATTTGTTTTTCAAATCTATTAAAATAAAAGTTCCCCTGTTAGTCATAGAATTTTTAAAAATCTCTTATTTATCTCCAGTTTTTTCCTTGTTCTCTTTCTTGATGTTGTTTTTATCTATTCACTTTTTTTCATTACCTGGTAAGAAGTATAAAAAAAACCCAGCTTTTTTGTTGTTTTCTATTTTATTAATTTTTATTTTTAATTAATTTACTCTAATTAATTCAAGGCTTTTTTCTGGTTTCCTGGGTTATGTACTTAGGTCATTACTGCTTCATCTTTCTTGTTTTCTAATATGAATGTAATATGTTACTTCCTTGCTCTTCCATCCATTGGCTATGTCCTATGGCTAGATTATCTGGAATTTTAATTCTAATTTATTACATATTTTTATATGATGAATGAACAAACTTTATACTTAACTATAAGTGTTAATATATTTTTGTTGCTTTTATTTTGTTGTAGTTTCCTCATCATTGTTTCTTGTAGTCCATGCCTTCCTTTTCTTTGAATTCATATTTAAATTTAATTTGTTTTGTTTTGTTACTCTTTCAAAATTGTCTATTTGTAAGAAATATAATAAGTTCCTTTGTTTCAAAAAATGTCTACAATTTATCCTCACATTTGAATGCCAATTTGACTTTATATGGGATTTGGGATTCAAAATTATTTCCACCAGTAGCCGTTTTTTCCCTTTTAGCCTCCAGTCAATGAGAAACCTAATATTATTCTCATTATTACTCTTTTGAAGATGACCTTTTAAATTTTTGTATCTGTATGCTAATCTTTTGGTATATTATTTTTATTATTGATGTTTTAAAATCCCACTCATATATTTCTATATCTGTTGCTTTCATTTTGCATGGAAATTGATAGGCCCTTTTGACCTTTGGTATTTCTTTGACTCCAATATATTTTCATCAGTACAGCATTTCTTTATTTCCTCTTTTAAATTGTTTTTATTTTCTTTTCTGCTATTTGTCTGTGCAGTCCTTGAAATCCTATTATATAGATATAAAATCTTGTAGATTTTTTCTCTGAGTCTCTTGAATTTCCTCACATTTTTCAAGCCTTTTATCTTTTTATGATTCATTGTGGAGGATTATCTTCCACCTCACTAATTGGCTTTTTCATTGTGGTCATCCTATTTTTTAAACTTTTTATCTTTTCTTACTTATTTTGCCAATCAAATAATTTAATCTGTATTATCACTAGCTATTTCTTTTATAATCTATCTTGTTTATAAATGCGATATCTCTTTAAATGTCTCTAAGGATAACAATTATTCCTTTTTTCTTTATAAGTTTATTTCCTCATATTTTTACAAAAGTTTTATGCTTCTTTATCATGATGCTGGTTTTCCTCAAATGTTTTGTGGTGTTTACTTGTCTACTAATATTGGGTCTGTAAAAGAACTTTGCCTGTTTTTGAATACAAGTGATAGTATGGGAGCTTACCTTATTGTCTGGGAGAAAACACAGGCATGTTTGTGGTGGCAGAAATTGGTAATAGGTATTCTGGGTTTTTGTAACTTTTGGTGCGCTCATGCCTACCTGGACATGTTTATTTTAAAATTCTATTGCCTTTACGATAAAAATTGTCTTTCATTTTTATATATTCAGTTAAAATATCAATTGAAGATAATTTAGTGGATCAGAATATGAACATAATTTAAGAATTAGTTTTCTAATATAATCAACAGTCAAAGCAGAATTTATTATACAGTATAGTAGGTAGATAATCTTCAGTCTTTAGAATTGAAAAGAACTGTTGAATCTGAAATCTTAACTCATTCTATATTTCTAGCTTTGAGAATTTGAGCAAGTTATTTAATTTTTCTGGGTCTGTTTTCTTACCTGTAAAATGTGGTTATAATAGTAATTAGTCAATATTTTGTGGAAATATGAAAAAATATAACAAATATTACATAATATAATACATAGAGTGTATTTGGTACTCAATTGATGTTATTCATCTTTTTAGTGTACATTTATGTGGATGAAAATAGCATAATCTAGTATAAAAAAATGGGTCTTGGTCAGATTGGTAAATAGGGACAGCTTTCCCATTATGAATTTAAGATTTATTAAACTCCCAGATGTATGTTTTTATATGGAGAAAAATGTTTAATTCTTTTTTAAAATGCTTATGACTGGATCATTGAAAAGAACAAGGATAGCTACATAGGTACAGGTCAAAGCCTGGATGTCAATTGACAAAAGCTAGTTTCTAAATATTAGAATCATTCCGATAGTACTTAGTGAATGACTATTGTGTTTTAGGCTCTATTCTAGGTTCTGGAAGGGTGGAGTACTATTTAATATGTATTCTCATTGATGTTATTTAAGATCCTGCTTGCAAAAGATACCAGATTTCATTTCTAAGTCTGCCATTATTCCCACAAACAGCATGTGATAAGCAGTCTAGTGTCATATGAGGGAAACTGGAAATACTCCCTCTTTCCTAAAATATGGTCCCATAGTAAATTTAGATATCTAGATGGTGGGTTTATGCCATTGTGTTAAGCCTTGCCATTGCATGCTCACAGTGTTCTTTATAAAATGTAAATATTTAAAGAAATGCTGAGTCATTTAGTAATCACAGTTTAATGCTAATTGATTTGTCATTTAATTATCTTTCTTTATGTCAGTAGGGACCTAAGGAAGCCTGAAGGCATTGAATTTTTTGAAAAAAAAAAAAAAAGCTGAAAATCTGGAGTGAAATGAGCAAAGGATATATAGCATGGACCTATGATAGTTTCAAGGATTATACTAAATAAAGTCTTAGCCCAATTCACAATTGTCCTACACTGAGTCTATTTAGGGTCCATATATAAACCTCTGTCCAAACATGGACTTTCTTTCTTTACTCCTGCCTGGCCACCAGGGAGTTTGGATTTCCCATCCTGATATTTGACCTTTTACCTGCTTTCACAGCATGTGGGTGTATTTACCCCTTTAGAGTTTGCCAAAACAAAAGTAACAATCTCTCCTAAATAAAAGATTTATTAGATTTATTGCCCTAAAACAAGATATTTATTAGATTTTTTTTAGAAAGGATACCAAGTAGTAGGGATAAAATATGTGGTTAACTGCAGGCAAAGAGATTCCAGATGTTGTTTGACTGGCCATCTGGTCCCCTGGAGGGGTCATTCATTGGCTTCTATCACGCTCTTGTCCTGCCTTTGCCACCTCTTCACAGAATTTCTGGGAAGGGCAGCCAGAAGGCTCAGTGACACGTAGATCTAATTCATGATTCTGGGAAGGTCCAAGAAGTTCTCTTTGGAGTCTCCAAATCCCAATTGTCCCTGCCCTCCTGCTTTCCCTTCCCCCTTGCCCACCGCCGTCACTTGCTTCTCTAGGTATGTACTTCCGTCATTCTTCAGATCAATAACTTGTGAGAGTTAGGACAAAAAAGGAACATTGTTTTCTGGACTTTAGAAACACAAAGAGTCTGTGATCAGTTGCCTTCCACCCAAGCAGCAGCTTCTCAAATAGGCATGCGGATATAAGGAGGTGCTAGGGACCTGAAATTGCACAATTTATCCAAGGAACACAAAGTCCAGGAGAACAATAAGTCACTGTTTCCATAATCTCTTCAGACTATAACCAGGACATTTCACTGTTTACAAAGGCAGACCTATTTGGTAAAGGGCAGGAGGATGTAGCATAACGAATGTTTTGAAGAAAAAGGTCAGAGTGCATTTGATATTTAAAAGAGGCCTGTTTGACTACTTCAGGTGTTTGGTTCACCAACACTCCTTATCTGGAGGGAAGAGTGTATCAAGGACTTTCCTTTCTTGTCCACTTGTTATATTAGTCACAATAGGCTAGGTTATACTGCATAACTGAAATCTCACTGAATCAGCACACAGGAGCTCTTGCAAACTCTACTATGTATCCAAAAGCTTCTCAGGGTAGCTCCCCAGTGATGACTCAGGGATCCAGGTTATTTCCGGTTTTGGCTCCACTCCAAGATCTCAATATGTGGCTTCCAGGTCACCATTGCCAGAAAAAAAGAGTGAGTAGGGAACTCATATCTTCACTTAAATGCCTTGACTCATAAATGACACACATTATTTTTTATGCACAGGAAACATCACATAACTCTACATAACTGAAAGAGATGAGGAAATGTGGGGCAGCATGCAGATATTTGGTGAATAGTAAATTCCTCTACTCAGGCAAGATATTTATCTTTCCTTTGCTCCCCATTGTTTACCATATCTTAAAATCATCATTCCATGTTAGTCTTTTATTATCTATATGGAAAAGAATAATAAGGAGTAAACATTCTCATTCTAAGAGGCCAATCACTACTAATGATAATTAGTAATGAGATAATTTAGAAAAAATATCCTTTTCATGTGATTCAGTTACATAAGATGTAATATACTTCCAGATAATTGCGATGAATGATCACCACAAAGCATATCTTGAAATTTCCTAAGCAATTTCCTTTTTACCCATGATTCTTGCTAATTCAACATCCACATGAAAAATATCATGGCTTTCTAGTTCCCTGCCTCCTCATTGCCAATGACTCTTTGCTCCATCCTGCATTATCAACACATCATGGTCTCATTCAGTGGATTGTCAACACCAGAATACATACTATCTTAAAAGTCATGAATTTAAGTATTCTTAGGAAAGTCACATAATTTATCCAAATTGGGAAACTTTTGATGAAAGGACATGTTATTAATATTTCCACTAATCATATGCCTGAACAACAAGATTGTCCTAAGCGAGTGAAAATATAATTCCTCTAAATATTTGACTCTCCAGTCTCTTCAGTTAAAGTACTATTATATTCTTAGAACTCATAATTGACTATTTTAATTAATTTGTTCTACTTCCTCTCTATTCTTCAGCCTCTTCTTGCCTTTAATTCTCTTCTCATCACTCTCAGATTCCATGGTTCATCATTATAAAACTTTTATATAAAATACCCTGGTCTCCCTTATCCTTTTTTTCATCTATTATACTTAGTTGGAAAAAAACCCCAGCTCTGAAGCTCTGTATCTTTTCAAACTTTATCTACTGTGGGTGCAGTTAGCACTACTAGAGAAAATACACATTTGGACATCATTTCATAATCTCTAATCTCAAATGGACCTTAACACTGTACTCAGCCGTTCCACTTTTCATTTTTCTTCTGAACACCTAAATGAACTTCATGTCACTAAAAATCCAATGGACATTTTTCCTGACCACCTTACTTAACTCCTCTTTTTCTTCCAACAGTGGACAATTCTATCGGTCCACTCCAAATTCAGAGGTCTCTGTGGAGACAGCAGAAGCATTCATTGAGACCGTATCAGCCCAACTTCACCCTGCCAATATGGCACTCTTCTTTCCCTCGTACAGATGTTGACTTTCTGGAGGCTAATCTCCATCCCAAAATCTACTTCCCAGAGGAAGCAATCTGTGACAATGGCTTCATCTCATTTTTTAGGTCTCAGTTTAAATGTTACTCCCTATGATGGAAATTTCCTATTCGCCATTCTAACATAGACTGCAGCACTCCCTACAGAAATGTTCTTACATGGTACCTTGTTGTTTTCACTTATAGTTCTTATAATATTTTGATAGTATATATTTTTTCCTTATTTACTATCTTTTTGCCCTTATGTCCCTCATTTACTGTTGATCTCTTTGCCTTTTAAGGAGCAGGGCAGGAGCAATGTTGTTTTGTTTGCCAGTATATTTGTCTCCAATGCCTAGCACAAGGCTTAAATAACTAAAAGAATGATCACCTTACTATTGCTGTTTGCTGGCACCCTGTTGTGGTAAGAGTGAATGAGAAAAATAAAAGATACCCTTTAGACTAGTATTTTCCAAATTTTGGTCTGGGGATATAATATTCCTGGGTGTGTGTGTGTGTGTGTGTGTGTGTGTACATGAGAGAATGAGGTTTAGTTGTTTACCTCAGAACAATTTTTTACATAATACCAATAAATCTTGCAAAATATTAAGGTCTTAGTAGTGGAATTTTAGTAACACTGAATTGAATCTGAAAGCGTGTGCTCAGACAGTAAACATAACTATAATGCTTTCTGAAGGATTAAGTCTATATTGTTTCTGAATAAAGGTAATATTTGCTATATGTGCTTTATGTTGAAAAGAGATTTTAGCCAACTTGATGTATTAGTGCTTAAGTGGATCTTTTCGAGTAATTAACTACTTATTTACATTAAGTAATACACAAAGTTCCATATGGCAATAACAATAAGTTTCAGAGTTTGGACAAAATAGATATTAATGAAGTAATGCATTTCTTGTCCTTGACTGATTAGGTAGTAAATGACACAAAAAGTTAGAAAATTTGCTGCAAAAAAAGTGGAAAGCCAAACATGCCTGATAGTTTTAAATCACAATGATAAACAATTGCGTTTAGAGCTTTTCATTAGATGTTGAGCTTCTCAAAGTTGTTATAGAGACTCACTGGTCTTTGAATCTCCTAATAAGTGAAATATCTAGCCCATAGTAGGCATGTAATTAATGCTTATTAAATGGATATATGGACAAATAAATTAAAAATTGTATAAATGCATGTGTTTCACATGCCTTATTTCATTTTACACTAATAGTACCATTATAATATAGGCAGCAGACCTATTATTAAACCCATTTAGTAAATGAGACAACTCAGAGTCAAAGAGTTTAAGAAATTCATTGTCTTAGGAATTGTTGGCTACAATGAGCAGCAACTCACACAACCTAGCTCAAACAGAAATGGAAGTTTTTCTGAGGATACCATGAAATTTCAAGGAAGAGAAAAGCTTGGAATAGAGACAAGATCCAGGGGAAACTGGACAGTCATAAGATAGTTAATGACACACTCTCTGTCCTCTTGTTCCCTCTGAACGTCTCTCTCTCTCTCTCTCTCTTTCTCTATCTCTCCCTCTCTTTCTATCTTTCTCTCTCTGGGTATGTCTCTCTTATCATTGTTTCTGATATTCCATCTATTTCTTCTTTCTGTAGAACAACTCTCTATGCTGTCTCCTGGTTGCTATTTCTCAATGACTTTGGCTTCCTGGTATATTTGCTTTGTTATGGTTCCATATTAGGCTTTGATGGCCTCCATATGACTAAGGACTAACATCATTTGAATAAAGCCTTTGATTCTAATTATGGTACAAAAAGCTATGACCTTTAGATAAGCCAACAAATGTGGGGAATGTACTATTCAGGTGCAATTATCTACGGGCCTGAGAGTCACAGAAGTGCCTCTTCTGTGGTCTGAGGGTAAGACACATACACTAGATCAAGTTCACAGTGCTAGTAGGTAGCAAAGGAGAAACAGAGAGCAGAGATTTGAATTTCTTGTTCAGTCCTCATTCAAATGTAGTCTGGTTTAATGAGTAGTATGTAACTACGTGCCAGGAACTGAGCTAGGCACTAGTCTATAATTTCAAGCAAAACCAGACTCCATTCCTACCCTCATGAATCTACTAAAGGAAGTAAAGAGTGAAAATAAAATTAAAAAGATAAACGTGATAAGTATAATGAAGAAAAGGTATATGCATGCCTCGTGATATAGGCAAGAGATTGGACCCAAAGGTGGCAGCTGCAAGGTGCAAAGGAAGGGATGTTTAAGCTGATATGTTAATAGTGAAAGAGTGGGAGAAAAGAAAATATTTGAGAAAGAAAAAGTAAGCTGGCAAAGGTAAATATCTTGGTCATTTGTCTGAGAATATTTGAAGACAATGGATTTTGAAAGGGGAAGTGATATAACCATGTCTATATTTTGAAAAATCACCCCAAATGGAATATGGAGAATGGAAGCCACAAGTGAGGGTGTGGACAAGAACATGGGGGTTGATTTAATGGTAATGGAGACATTCAAGTGAGGCTTGAAAATTAATTTTAATTAATGAATGATTTCCACATGATGCCATGGCATACTAAAACTGAAATGTAGTGCATGGTCCGCTTGATGCTTTCTCCCCTCCTTAATGATTATTATAATAATTTTATTCTTAATGTTGTTAGTAAGTGCCATAGCATAATATGGACAATCTACTAAAAATTTCCATGTACAATGTAGAAAACATTGGCTCACAAATTCCTTGATGGGATGAAGAATGTTTAAGCAGTAATAATTGCAACAGAATTTTCAGAATACAGGGCTTGACTGCTAGTGCAAACTCAATATTCTATAACACCAAATAACTTTTAACGAAATTACAAGTATTTCCCTGATTTATCTGCAGTTATCTAAACTTTTAAATAAGAATTGTATGTGTGTATGTAAAATTTTAAGTTTACATTTTTTGTAATTAAATCTGATCTTTTACTGAGTTACACTAGAAATTTTACTTCCCTCCCTTTTTTTTTTATTTTGGCTCAACTTTTTACTTCTCTAGAGAATTTTTTTCCACTGAAGCAGAAAGCAGATTGCTTATTGTTGTTATTAGCTAACATATTGTAAGCCTTCACACTACTCACAGAAGTATTATGTCAATATTTCCCTATCTAAATAACAAAAAAAGCCATTGCAGTGTTTTGGGTCAAAAGCCTTCTTATAAAAAGTGCCAAAATATGGGACTCTACAATTCGAGAGTAACAGCTGCAGTTGAGCTTTTTCAGTCTAATGGATAAATAATCTGTTGTCAAAATTAGTTCTTGTATAAGCATATATATTTAGATGATAGACTGTAGTGACTTTGAAGTTGTTATGGTCTACTGAATAATTAATGCATTTAAAAATAGGCACAATATGCTAAATCACATAAATCTGGATGGCTAGCAGTATGTTTTAGTCCTAGATAATTTGGTACATATTAATACATTTACCGAAACTTTACCTGTCAATAGGCTACATAGGCTTGTGGAAAGAGGTGAGAAGAAAAAAATAACTTTCTGCTAAATTGAATTTAAAATTGGAAAAATACTGAGTTTTACCAGATCAAGACAGCAGCAGAAATAATACATAACCAAGATCAATCAATCAATCAGAAAATTTTTATTGATTGACAATTCCACATAAGCAAGTGTTGTTACTCACTGGTAGATACAATTTCTAGAACTGGAGTCAAAACAGAAAGCACTGAAAATAATCAGGGTATTTTTGTGTACATAATAAAATATACAAATGTAATAAAGTATATATGATCCTTGCTTAGTATTGACAAACTTAAAATAATATAAATCATATTCTACTAGGAGTTTATAAGAAAAACTTGAAAATGTTTTATAGGAGGATTACTGTAACCATCAAAAGAGATAATTATGCTAAGGAGCTTTGAACAGAAACCACATGCAAACATAGGGAATTTTATAGTAGGAAGGAAATGCCAGTTACATCAAAACTTAGTTTTCTCCTCATATGTCATTAATATGATTTTGCTCCTTTATTTCTTAAATAACTGTTTCTGCACATTTTTTGAGCTAGATATTTGCTTTTGAGTGTTTATTTTCAAGTGTCCACCATAGTGTTATATTATAGAGTTCTATATTAACACTTTCTTCAAAAAATGAAAAAAAAATTCCTTAGTTTAGTCTAGGAAAAAGAATGAATTTCTCATTCATAATAGATTAATTAGTTCAAGAAATACTAATGTGTCTGCTACATGCCCAGCATTGTGCAATGTATTAAGCACACAAAGATAGAAAAGTATTTCTTCTCTCCTAGGTGTCCAGTGGAGAGGAGTTCTATTGTGGAACCAGTTATTCTGTATAGTTCAAGTATTAGATTTATCTGTTTTCATAGTCATATTGTTAAAATGTTTTATTTATCTGTTGGCCACCACTTTATTCCAAGACTTTTAAAAGTGTTGGGGACTCACAGCTATGCTGCTACAGCCCCATCAGCTCTCTACTTTCCCACACTCCAACCTTTATAAACTGATTTCCTACTCATTATTCAGAATCCAACATCCTCAACCTCCATTGTGAATTCATAGAACATACTGCATTTTCTCCTGGCAATTTTCATAGCCATGAATAAAAAAAGAAAGTTTGTAATGAATTGTTTAATATCTGCCTCTGCTGTGCTAATGAAATTTCATGAGGGCATTGATCATGCCTGTGTTATTTTCCTTCTATTCCCTGGTTCCTAGCTCAATACTAGGCACTGTTTAGATGCCCATTAAACATTTAATAAATGAAAACATTATAAATGGAACAGAATGTGGCTATCAAACCACAGAAATAGAAACCAGATTTTCATAAAAGGCAACATGGTTTTCATTATTATCTCCAATTCCAAAGAAATTGCAAATAAATTCCAAAAATAGGAAGTTGAATGCAATTGTTTGAGTAGTGGGTTGAGCTCATTAGTTTCACTTATTTGTTTTATATTTTAACCTTATTTATTTGTTTACTGAGCATCCACCATGTGGTGTACAGTGATGCTGATAAGATGAATAAGGTAGCTCCAGTTCACAAGAAACTCAAAGCCTGGTGAAAGTAAAATTCCTTACAATTTAATATACAAACTGCTCTGGGAGCAATATACAAATTGTTGTTGGACCCATTGGAACTAATAATCAGTCTAAATCTTAAAGAATCAGAAAGATTTCAGCAGTCCAGCCATAAAGGAAAATAGACTTTAGGTAGAGAGAACAATATATGTATAGGCATGGAGGTACATCCCATTTAAAAAGCTGTCTGCTCAGTTACTACAATGCAAAGAGAAGCATGACAGAAGTGCACACTTTCAAAATAAGTGAAGGCAGCTTACAAAATGATGTGTACAATAAACTATCAAAATAAGAATTAAAAAGTTAAAATATGTTTTATATAAGAGACGAACAGAAAAATCCAAGAAAAAGGAATTCACTGAAAATATGCATAAAACTTAGTTCCAAGTTTTATGCATAAAACTGGCAGCAAAATTTAAAAATAAAAGAGAAAAATGAGATGATATTTCTCTAAAATAATGCAAATAATTAATTCATTAGAGGAGTCTAGTATTTCATCAATACTAAATTCAAAGAATTTATGGACAAATCTTTATTTGTAGTTGTTTAACATAATAATCAATGTATATAATGAAAACTTTCAGAGTATACTGAAAATTCAATAGAGTTGCATTAAAAAACTTTCTTTAAAAAGTTCCATTCATTTTCTGATTATAAAATAATATAAGCCCACTATAGAATATTTAAAAACTATGATAAAGAATTACAAAGAAAAACAAATCCCCTAAAATCATACCACCCAGAGATATCACTGTGAATGTTTAGATGTATGCACTTCTTGTCATTTTCCCCTAGGTTATGGCTCAGTGAACATCTATATAATCCTACTCAGATTTTCATTAACCTCATGAGTGACTTTTCAGTGTCCTAATCTTGACACAAATTCAGTGCTTTAGAAAATATTCCGCATATCCCAAACTTAAGGAGCATATGTTTACATTGAATATTTTTAGAAAATTTACAGCAAATTTCTTCATGAGAATCTTTATAACCTAACTGAAGGTTGAGGGCCTTGCAGGGATGGGCCACAGTGCCCAGGATGGAGCACAGCACTCAGTATAGTCACAGTAGATGTCTTCTTCCCGAGTTGTTTCTCCCAGCCCTCTTCTGTCTTAATATCTAAAACCCAGCATCACAAACCATTGCCCACAGAATGTATTCACACACACACACACGCACACACACACACACTTACACAGACGTGCACACATATGCACAAACACCTTTGTTTTTACACACCAGAGGCTCACAAAGTGTGGCAAATTATACAACTGTTTATGCTTCATATAAAAACCCATATTTCTACATTCTCATCTTCAAACATATACTTTTAATATCTATATAATAGTCACAATAGGAATGTATAAAAATGGCTTAACATTTTTATACATTCCTATTGCCATTCTCTTATTGTTGAGAATAGTGAAACAATGACTTGCATGTGTTTTTGTGTGTTTTCACAGTACTAAATAACATTGTGAAGAAATCTTTGAGTAGAAACAGTTGAATGCATTTCTGATTATTTCTTTAAGGCTCTTGATTACTTATTAGAAAGATAAGTCATTGGCTAGCTCACCACATCCTTACCAGTATTGTGTTGGTTTTTATTTTAAAAAATATATAATACACACACATACCCAATCATTTAACTTTTTTATTACTTGTGAGGGTAAAGCTTTTTCATTTGTACATATTTCACCTATATTTCACTTCTGTGATTTTTCTGGCTCTTTCTTTGTTTTCTCTTGAGATGTGCACCATTCAGCCTAACCTAGGTTTTGCTGCAGTAGCTTTCAATGACAAAGGTGTTGTTCTGATTTATTTTTTCATTCCTGCTACATGTCCTTGTGGGTTATCATGCTTGGATCCAACTGTTAGAGCAGCCACTATCTGGAACTTTCCCTATTATACATCTAATAAATATGAAATATGTTTTTGTTCTCCCGCTTCATATAATATGTGGAATTAAACTACACATAAATTCAAATTAGAAAAATTTATAAATTCATTTAAACTAAAATGTTGTCTGTTTTCAAGAATATCTTTCAGTTAGCAAATTTTGTCCCCTTAGAACTGTAGTACTGATATCTCAAAAGGATTAGAAATACTCTAAAAAGACTTCTCAAACAGGTAAATATGTTTCTCTCTCTCTCATCAAGAAGGATCAAAGTGTGTAGGGGAGGGAATATGTCTAACCTTCTGAAAGGCTCCTGGGAATGCCGTCAGAAGTGGAACTCTCGGCAGCCTTAGTTCTGCTCTCCACTTCTGAGCAGGTGCAAGCCACTTCAGATTTTTCCCCACAGCTTCCTGCCCTGCCTTCTTTTTGGATTCTCCTCTTGTTTGCCCACCTATCACGTTTCTTCTCCTTCTGTCCTTCACAATTCCAGTTCTCTCCACTTGACTCCAAAGCCAGAACTCACAGTCGAGGGGACAACAGGGGAAGAGGCGTTACTATCTGGAGCTAATTACCTTGTTTCTTCTCCACTTCTGCTCAGAAGGACTAGGGTAAAACAATCAGAAAGAAAATCGACAAATGATGTGTTCCTGTTTCCTTGCCATCCTGAGATTCTGCTGAAGAAAGCAAAATTAATTGCTCTTTAAGCATTGATTATATATGTTGAACTGCCCATTAAATGGGAATCTTCAAATTTTTTTTCCCCTAATTTATAGTACAGTCACGCGCCACATAAGGATGTTTCAGACGACAGACAGACTGCATATGTGATGGTGTTCCCCTAAGATTATAATGAAGCTGAAAAATTCCTATCACCTAGTGGCATCATAGCTGTTCTAACATCATGGTGCAATGCATTACTAACAAGTTTGTGGTGGTGCTGGTGTCAACAAACCTACTATACTGGTAGTGCTATAAAAATATAGCACATGCAATTATGTACAGTACATAATACTTGATGATAATAAAAGACCTGGTTACTGATTTATGTATTTACTATACTATATTTATTATTTTAAAGTGTGTTCCTTCTACTTATTTTTATTTATTTATTTATAAATTTTATTTATATATCTATTTTTTTGAGACAAGTTCTCACTCTGTCACCTGGGCTAGAGTGCAGTGGCGTCATCATAGCTCTCTGCAGCCTTTAACTCCTAAGCTCAAATGACCCTCCTGCCTAAGCTTTCCGAGTAGGTGGGACTACAGGCACAAGCCACCATGCCCAGCTAATTTTTCTATTTTTTGTAGAGATGGGATCTTGCTCTTGCTTAAGCTGGTCTTGAACTCCTGGCCTCAAACAATCCTCCCACCTAGGCCTCCCAAAGTGCTTGGATTACAGGAGTGGGCTATCTTGCCTGGTCCCTTCTACATATATATGTATATGAGTTAGCTATAAAACAGCCTCAGGCAGGTCCATTAGGAGGTATTCCAGAAGAAGGCATTGTTACCATAGGAGATGACAGCTCCAGGTGTGTTATTGCCCCTGAAGAACTTCCAGAGGCACAAGATGTGGAAGTGGAAGACAGTGATATTGATGATCCTGACCCTGTGTAGGTCTAGGCTAATGTGTGTGTTTGTATCTTAGTTTATAACACAAAAAATTAAAAAGTAAAAAAAAAATTAAAAATAGAGGAAAGCTTATAGAATAAGAATATAAAAATATTTTTGTCACTGTACAATATGTTTTTTTAAAATTAAAAAGTTAAAAAAATTAAAAAGTTTATAAATTTAAAAAGTTACAGTAAGCTAAGGTTAATTTGTTAGTGAAGAAAGAAAAATATTTTTATAAGTATAGCCTAAGTGTACAGCATTTAAAAAGTATGCAGTATTGTATAGCAATGTCCTAGGCCTTCACGTTTACTCACCACTCACTCACTGACTTACCCAGAGCAACTTCCAGTCCTGAAAACTCCACTCATGGTAAGTGCCCTTTACAGTGTACCATTTTTTAATCTTTTATACTTTATTTTTACTATATCTTTTCTATGTTTAGACATGTTTAGATATATAAATACTTATAATTATGTGACAATTGCTTACAATATTCAGTACAGTAACATGCCGTACAGGTTTGTAGCCTAGGAGCCACAGGCTGTACCTTATAGCCTAGGTATGCAATAGGCTTTATCATCTAGGCTCTATGATGTTGGCACAGTGATTAAATTGTCCAACAATGCATTTCTCATAATGTATCCCTGTCATTAAGAGATTCTGATTATATTTTATATTGACACTCATTACTTTACCAGTATTAATTTTCCCTACAATTCACTTTAAATTGATTCAATTTGAATGATTACTTATGAATTATGAAGACTTTAAAAATGCCTTGATGCAAATATTTCATGTCTAAAAACATATTCTATGGAAATAATTTATGTGTTGGGAACCTCATTGCAGTTTTATTTTCAGTAGCAAACTAAGGGAAATAACCTAATAATCCAACAATAAGAACTTACTTTAAAAAGCATGGCACAGACATACAATGTGGGTTAATCAAATCAGGGTAATTGGGGTATTAATCCACATTGTATGCCTGTATTAAAACATCACATGTACCCTACAAAGATATACAACTATTATGTATCCATAATAATTAAAAATATTTTTTTAAAAAAAATCATAGCACATCCTATGAAATCATTTAGAATGAAAGGGGAAAGTATGTCAGTATATTGCTAAATAAAAAATAGTGCAATAAAATATGTTTTATGTGATGCTATACAAAAACACAAACACCTATATGTTTAGAAAGATATAAAAAGTATATGTAGAAAATAGTAATTTTTTTGTCTCTGGGATATGGTATTCTATGTAATAGTTTTTATTTTTTGCAATGAAAAACATCACTTTGGTAAACAAACAACAAAAATAAAATACAGTAAATGTCACAAAACTTGCTGCTTTCATCTGTGTATGTGTTTGTTTATGCAAATAAATAGCAAACTTTTTTCAAAATACACTTTCTGAGTTATGTTGAAAATAGTAGAGGAAACAAGGGTCAATGTGATGAAATTATCCTTAGGGCTATTTTGCACCTTTCATCCCCTCACCACCCCCTGGGAATACTGATCGCATTTTTGAAACACTGCCATGGTTTCCTCAAAACTAATGTTTCCTAGCTGTGTCTCTGTTTTTATTTTACTTCTTTCTTCTTGTTTTTTCCCTTTCTTTCTTCTTTCTTCTTCCTTTTTTGTTTTTTCCCCTTCTGTTCCACCCTTCCTTTCCTGTTCCCTTCTCTCTCTCTCTCCTCTCTCCTTTTTTCTTTTTATTCCTTCTTTCTCTATTTGCCCTTCCTTCCTTTTTCCTTCCTTCCCTTCTTCCCGCCTTCCCTCCTTCCTTCCTTCCTTCTTTCCTTCTTAGCTCACTCATTGTCTACTTTTAAAAGCTATAATAACCACAGATATTAATACCTAATACTTATTTGCTGTGTGCAATTTTAATGCAATTAAAGTCTGACATTTTGATATTGCCCCCAGTTTACAGATTAGGAAAGTGAGGATCAGAGAGAATAAATTACTTGCTAAAGTTAAGCTAGTGAGTAAAAACTGGAATTTGAATTCAGATCATCTCCAACTTCATTTCTGGTGTTCTGTCTATTACCACGCTCTTACTTCTCCACAAAGCTTCCTTCTTCCTTATTAAATGTGTATGTATTTGACAGCTTAGACTTGACCTGTGTGCTTCTCTCATTGTATTGCTTTTCTCACATAACCCATATATTCTCATGGATTCAGCAACTGTCACGGAATCTTAAATCTTGGAATCTTAAATCTATGTGCCCATTCTTGAGCTATCTTTAGAGCTCTAAATTTAATCTCTCAAACTTTAAATAATAGATATCTAACATATACTGTCACGTAATATGTGATATTCATCATTCGTAAATGAAGCCTTAAGTTATTAATGCATTTAATGCTCATAACACTATCAACAAGCTTTGTACTTGCATATTTTACTGATGAGGAAATTGAGGTTCATAGAAATAAATTGCCCAAGGATGCAAAGTTTGGTATTTCTCCTTGGATGGATCTACCTTCACCAATAACAGTACCTCTTTTCTTTTACCTCTGGACTTTCTGAAAAAGATGCAAGGATTTGTTGGGAATTATTGTCTGGCCCCACAATTTAAAAGCTAACATTTATTTGCATCACCTATGCATTTATATCTACCCAAATATAAATAGTTGACATTGAATTTTGATATGAGTTTGATGTCCCAAACTTGTATATTCTAGAACTGGAAGGTATTTAGTGGGAATCTGAGACCCTCTGCAAGATTCTTCTCTTGAACCTCCTTTATGTCATTGGTGGAGCACTTAACCCACATAGTCTAATGTGTACTAGATGTTTAATTCTTAATTCAAGTTTTCTTATTAATGATCACAGACACCTTTGATTCTATCAGCTTTGTTCATTTATTGATGGTTAATTAAATTACATTTTTGTGTATTTCATGGGATTTCCTGTTTTACCTAGGACTTTTAGTTATTTTTCCTAAAGATATATATTGCCCATAAAATAAAGAATTTATCCAAATATTTCCTCAAATTCTAATAATTGGCAGTGACCATGGAAAACTTCGTATTGTTTCTATTAACACTTGTTCTATAAATTATTCATACACAGTTTGAGAAAAGTGATTAGCCATTTATTTGGATAACTATAATTTTACTTAGAATAACATTTGAAGAGGCAACCATCTTTTCCAATAGTATGAACAGATCAGTAGGAAAAGCCAGGGACTATTTCCTCTATTTTCATATTTGACAAACATCTCATTCTCCTCATTAAGGATTAATATTCCCCTTTAATATCTTAGAAGAAATTGTCCATAACAGAGACAAATGAAAAGGTCCAGATTTTGATGGTTTATGTTTGTGTGTATGTCGGTGTATATTTATTTGTTGTTCATTTAGTTTCAGAGAGAGTAGACAGTATTCTTTATTATTAATTGATGAATATTTTGGTCCAACATATATCACTGATTCACCCATTAGAAAGTAGTCATGTTCACTGGATAATGCTCTTAAATCAAAAGAATATTGGGTACTACTGCAGAGTAGAAACTTGTCATTAAGAAGCCTTTTGTTTGGATGCATGTAATGGGCAATGCCTTACTATAAACTACTTTCTAAGTCAGACTTAGAAAAGGTGGGACAAATATAACAATTAAAAATGCCAGCAAAGGTAATTATTTACCACGCATTTTAATCCCATATTCCCCAAATAAGTATTTTTTCCTTTCTTCTTTCCTTCCTTCCTTTCATTCAATAGTATTATGACCTGAAGTAGTATATTTCTGTTAAAATACAAAAAATTGTTTTAGTGGTCATTTGCATTTTAAAACTTCTGCTTAAAACAAAATGTCTGCTGAAATTTTGCTATAGCCTAATCCCCAGGGTCAATTGTATAGGACTTTTTAATAGGTGAAAGGCTCTGAGTAAAATAAATAACCCATTGTTTCTCCCAACCCCTTTCTTCAAAACTTGATGGAAATACAGGTATTGTGAAAGTGGAAACAAAGAAGGTTAAAATTACAGCTCTTGTGAGGAACAAAGGCAAGCTTTGTTTCACTGGTTTAAAAATTGAGGATACTTTCTGAAGGAGATATAAAAATGGCAAAACAGTGTAGAAATATTTTCTAACCGTAGGTGGTAAGTATGAATAAGCTGATATGTGATATTTTTTGTCAGTTCCTCAGATATAAGAATACATTTATTTTATGATTATAAATATGAAAAAATTGCCCTGAAAGTTTTTAAAAATGAATAACAAGAAATCAACATTTTTATGAGTACCATTACCAAACAATTTTAAAATGATAATAGAATATACATTCTATTACGTTGATCTATTACATACATTAAGTTGCAAGGGAAAAACTGTTTTTACCTTGGCAGGAAGTAGTTGAAGGTTGATAAAATATATATTGCAATACATTGTTTCTGCTTATATTTTCTGCATGTATGGAGGTGATGCCTATAAAAACTAATCCAGACTTTACCTTCCCAGGTAAAATTCCAGTTCAAGGGGAGATAAATAAAATATAACACTATATAAATAGTTTCAGGTAAAATCCCCAATTTTCTTAGATCCATTCTGATTTTTTTTTCTACTCTAATTATTTCGCTATTTGTTGTTAATGGTTTTATATGAGTGTGTTTTGTACTGTATACCATTTGGATCTTCAGGGGTCCAGGATCAAAGCATCGCTTGACAAAATCAGACTACCAACAGTGTATATATTTTGGATTATATACATATGTGTGTATGCATGTGTGTAAATATTATATATAAATATATATGTATATATGTATACATGAATTCATGTGCTTTCACACATCAATCTTCCAAAAATATTAAAACAATTTCTAACCATGTTCCCCCAATAATAAATGTATTTGAAATACTTAACAAAATTAAAACAATTCATCAGCTGTCGTCAGTAATGTTGTGTCCCTGCGACCCTACTCCAGCAGCGGTAGCCAATCTTTCAAAGGTTTATGAACACGGTTTTGAGGTAAATTGTGCAACTAGAAGAGATAAGTATATCTTCAGATTTTAACCTGGTCCATTTTAGTTTTCTGGTTTCTCAGAGAAAAAAGAAATGAAGTACTTTCTTGCTCACTTGTGCACATGGGTGGAGGATCATCTAATCCAAGCATACTCTGGTAAACCAAATACATAAATTTAAAGTGGAGGGGAGCCTATAGGATTAATGTGTGGTGTATATAAAGACATTTTTCCTCTTCCAAGTTTGCCTTCTAATTAAAGAAATATAGTTTGCTTCATTTTTGTTTCCTTTTCTAGCTTTCTTTTGTTTTTATTCCTTTGAAGTTGTTGATTTCTGCTTTGGAAATTGGAGGAGGATAAAACCAGTTTTAGCTAAACATGGAAAATTTTTTGTAGGTAGTTTCTAATATATAGGCATTGCTGTTTGCATGTCCACCAGATCGAGGTTTCCTGGTTTCTTTCCTTTACCATATTGATATCATAAGAGTTTTTTTTTTTTTTTTACTTTTCTCTTTTAGAGAAAACAGCTTTCTATTTAGTCATATTTTCTAAATTCGTCATGCACAGAAATGCCAAAAGAAAAATAAAAATTGCATTAAGAACCTTTTTCTTATTTTTGATAAACTGTTAGAGCCATTTGTTTTATATTTTTGAATAAGACATTCCTTTAGGGTTAAATTAGTTTTGAAAGGGCGTAACTAATCATAAAGGCAACATTAAATTAGAATTTTATTTGCACTCCTTTGACCTTTGCTTTATATTAGTCTGTCCTGTTTTTTTTACTTTGTGCCTCAGCCATTTTACTAGCTGTATGACTGTGTGAAAGTTAATAAACACTTCTAAGCTTCAGTTTCCAGTTTCCTCAGCTGTAAAATAGAGATGATATTATTAATATGATAAAATGTGTGTAAGAACATAAAGCATAATAAATTCCACGTGTATGCGTGAATGCCATATATACAGTTCATACACAGTAAATGCATATAATAATGTATGTGTGTATGCATACACATGTGCATACATAAAATGCACTTACACATATTCATATGTATACATATAAATGTGTGTAGATAGTGTATATATACACATATATATAGTGTGTATGTCTGTGCATATATGTGTCATTTATGGGTTCATTTATTTTTCTGGTAATCTTCTTGCCCCCAGTTTTTTTCTTTTAATACTATTTTGATAAAGTGTTTGAATTAAATAATCAATAAAACACTTCGAATATATCAGACTTTATTTTTTCTTTATTGGGAGGTGTGTTGTTTTTGGTGCTGAGTTAGAGATTTTAGTTTTAAAAGATTTTCTGAGGAATTTGAAATTATAGAGAATTATGGCCTGTTGGAATTGAAGGAAGTTTGTATAGACTTTTCTTTCTTCTTCTTTTTCTTGTTTATAAGTTAAAAGTAAAACATGGAAAAAAGATAGGAGACGAAAATCAAAGATTTGTTTGAAATGAGAAAATTGTGAAACAGTAAGGAATTTTTTCAGATTATCACTTAAAATTGAATTATATTCTAATTTAAATAAAGATTAGAAAGTAGCCTACAGGAATTCCCCCTAAGGCTGAAGCCAGACATTTTTTGCTGATTTAGGCCCTTAATTAGGCATAAACTAATCATGCTGTGAGCTCTAGAGACAAGATGACACATAATTGTTAGTGCTAATTTCTTAATTGTTAGAAAGTGATACTTCAGTACATGCTTCATCCAACAAGAATGATCTGTAGTCTGGCATCTCCTCTCTCCACATGTCAACAATTTACACTTATATTAAAGAAAGAATACTTAACAATACACTTAATTCTGTTTACAGTGTCTTCGAAACAAATTTGATATTCTAAAATATAACCCCCTTTCACTAATGGAAAGATTGGTGTGGCTCTTCAGTACTGAGAATGTGAAATTCATTTAACATGTATACAACTATTTTTTATATTAAATCACCACTGCTAAATTTAAAAAATCCAATGGTAAGTGGCATCACAGGACAAAAATGTCTATGGAGTACATCAACTTTCCAAACTTCCATTGCACTTACATTTCCTTGAAGATAGACGTTGGAATAATAATTAAAATCATTATTCATTCATATTCATTTAATGTTGTGACTTTAGAAGACGTCAAGAAATCAAACATACAATATAGATTCATATGTCCTCCTTTTGAAAGAAAGCTGGATTTTGGGGAGGTTATAGTCATTATAATAAGTGCTTTGCTTGCATTTAATTGAATACGTAATGAAAAATACGGGGTTAAAATTTCTTGAAAATGACAATTAAGAAAAGAAAAATGATATGGGAACAAAACAAGAATGTCATTATTTTTGTTGATTAATAAACAATGCGATCTTTCCCATAGGAACCAAACCAGGAATTGTTCCCATGCCTCTGATCCATTTAGACCTCATAAGACAAAGGTGGAACCAAACATACTTACTAAAGCAAAGGGATTAGTTTTATGCCATCAACACAAGGTCATATAAGGTCAATATATAGGAATGCGTTTTCTTTCCTTCTTTCTTCCCACTTCTTCCCCCCTTTCTTGTGCCACTGAATGGACGTCTAAGGAATAAACACAAAATAGCATAACATAAAGTAGGTTTGTATATTATCCTGCAATTAAAAAGAAAAGAACAGATTTTAAGGCAATGTTATTAGTAAATTGTAGGACATTATGGTTTGCAAATATTAGAATTGTTGAAGTTTTCTTTCCAAACTCATTTCCATGAGTTTTTTTTTCTTATGCTATCAGGATAAGTGTGCATCCATTTGTAATATACTAACATCAGAGTGCACATCAAGAATTATGAAAGCAGGCATTTTAAAAGCCCTGGGAAATATAATTTCGACCCAGCTTTAATTCCGCAAGAAAGCCTGAACACAGCCTATGCTCCCAGGACTGAGGAGGCAGACACGACTGCCTCAGTGCTGCCCCCAGTTGCTCATAGGCTGGTGAGAATGCTCTTCTGAACAAATAATGAGATCTGAGCAAGACCTATGTGCAGAGTGTTGGGGGAAGAGAGGAAAAAGGAGGGACACTTGTCTTCAGATGTATGTCTTTTTTGAAAGCACAGCTCTGAATGGCTTCACAGTGTGTTCCACCCCTTTCCTCACTTGTTAACAATTATCTATGTACATTAAAATACTTTCATTTCAATATTTATATTTCTTACCTTTCCTCATAAATTGCCACTGATTTGTAATTTTTTCTTTTTCATTGAAAAGTCTGTTGTACTCTCTACAGAATTCCAATAAAATATATTTTAATTTAACAGTCTTACAGTATTGAAATATTTCATATGAATCACTCAAATTTGATGCTGATCTATATTTTCCAAAGTATAGTATCCTCTCCTTTATACTTATTTGTAAAGGTCGTATATTCTTTGAATACATTATTGATAATGTTTGAGATGATGAGTCTTCCTAAAATGCTGAATTAGACACGTACCTAGGTAGCTCTTATGCTTTCATAGGAAAATGCTCTGTTCTTAATTTCCATATATTCTTAAAAGTATTTATAAACATTAGTGATATTTGTAAAGGCAAGTGAAATGAAATATGCCAGGTTGTAGCCATAGTAAAAGACCAATAAATTTTAGCTATCTAACCAAGAAATCTTCTATTTGATAAAATTAATAAACCAGGGAAACTATTGAAGTTAAAACATATACTATGTGAAGATCTGGTTATAAACAACAAAGTATGCATTTCTGGGAGAGTAGCTAAAACAAAACTTAGACATAATTAGGGAAAATACATTTATAGTTTTAAATAGCATAGTGTGTCACACACTAATACCCTATAGAACTAGCACCCTCATTATGAGTTATATTTACAATATATTTAGACCTTTATCATCTCATCACAATATTTTTCTACCTGAAATAGACTAACGTGGTGTGTACACACACACACACACACACACGTATGCCTACTATGTGTTTATAACAAGTTCAGTTAGGTTTTATAAATAAAGCAATAATGTACATAATAATGATTTGCAAATAGGCATTAATTGTGCATTTATGCAAAACTCTTTACTGAATTTCCCATTTATTGGAATCACTTTCAAAAGTACATAATTGACTCTACTAACCAACTAATTCAACTAAAATGAGATCTGGTAAAACCATCTTTGTGTAAAACTACAGTATATACAATCTTTATTTACATTCCTTTACCAATCACTGCACTATTCAATTCCATTTTTAACTTTTATATACTTGATTTTCAATCTATTTGATTTTAAATCTGAAGCTGATTCATTTATTAATTGTTGATTGGCTTCAAAATTAATCAAACAAAACCCAGCTGTTATTTTACCTTAAGGACCCCAGAGTTGCACTGGCTAGTAGAACCAATTGTAACTACAGGCTTTCTAGAGAAGTTATTTCAATTCAATTTGATTATGTTTAACAAACATTTCTTGAACAGACCAGAGCCTAGAAGATGCTAGAAGAATAAAGATGGGTCAGTTTTAATCCATATCTGTAAACATGTTTAAAACAGTAGTGTCAAGAGGAAAGTATGATACTGGAGGACTATGAAAAAAGCTGCATCAATTTTCTGTCTCTGGAAGTGGAGACTGGTATTTAACTTTGGGACAGAGCCCTTTCTGCAAGATAAACTAAAGTGTCGAGCCCTTTTATTAATTTAGCTGCAAAGCAAATACCTACTCATTTTTCCTAAGGTTCTTCTCAAATATAGATGATAAAAAATAAGTTATATGTTCAATTTCATGAGGCAAATTGAGTGCTTCTGAAGAGTTAGAATGATTTTCCTTTCTAATATTTGGCATTTGACTTCCCAATGCCTGAAGATGATTAAATATACTCGTAACTTTTTGTCATTTGTTATTGCAAAGATTGGAAGCTAAAACCAGACATGCTAGCGAGGGTTGAACCAGGTTTTTTCTTTATCTCATCATTTAGAAAAACCTGTCAGAAGACAATTGTCTTGGTTTGGGTCCCCTTGAAACAGACCCTGAGACAAAGTTTTAAGTGCAAGTAAGTAGTTTATTTGGGAAGTGAAGTCAAGTCAGAGGAACACCAGTAGGAGGGTAGGACATGAGGCATGGAAGGGAAAAAAAAGCAATAGAAAGTGCATGATGGACACTTGAAGGACAGTTAAAACTCAATCCTGTTGGCAAAATCTTGAAGACAGTATAGAACATACGTCAAAGCTACCTGAGAAGGAAGAAGCTGAAGTGTTTATTATTAACACCTTGTCCATTATGGGTTGAGGGTAGATTTGGGGAATATTATTCTTGGCACTTCTCTTTTGCCCTCTGTGGAGCTGAACAAGAAGACCAAGAAAAAGCCTTCAAGCCAAGAAGATCACAGTATTCACAGTAAGCAGCCTTTAGTATATAGATATAAATGTATATTTTTAAAAAGATAAAAGCTATAGAGACCAAAGATTAAATGCTGAATAGGAAAAAAATTTTTACTGCCAAGTAAAAATCTAACACAGAGTTTAGGTAGGTTCTTGAAGATGAGGAAAAGGGGTAAGAGAAATGTAGGGGGTCTTTTAAATCCAAAAGACTGCAAACTCTCTCTGACTTCACATTCGGAAAGCAAAGTCTTTCAATTGTTTCTGAGGGGCCAACAATATCTGAGTTTGTTTGTTATTTAAGCTCTGAGTTAGCTGGAAATGATCTGCTGTATACATGCAGTGCTCAATTTGAGATTATAGTGTCCAGGGGCTTCTGCTTTGTACATAAGGTCTCCATCTGGGGATTCTGGAATCTGCTGACATATCGGTGTCAGGATTATGTTTCCAGTCAGGTTGGCCCCAGACTGGGGCCAAGCAGACTGGGTGGCCCGCTCAGCGTTTATCAGGTTTGTGACAGAGAGAAAATAATACCAGTTTTTTAAAGTATTGCATTAATCTCAGGCAGCATTTGGGGAATTGGCCATATTCTTATTGATAAAACTTGTAATTGGCCCTGAAGAAAAACGATGTCTCTACAATTAATCACCATGAGGCTTGGAAGGCCCAAGAAGAAAACTAGGTGAGTTTTCTTAGTCCTAATTATGTAAGTTCTAGAGAAGAAAATTTTGTAGTGATAATGAAAGGTCTGTCCGTATTGTACAACTGCAGGATATAACAAAGGTAACTACTTACATGTGAAGATAGATTTACCAAGGTTTGATTTTTTTGGCCTAGAAATATGGCCAAGAGAGATTAAGATTATTATAAAGATGATGATGAGAAGAAAGAAGATAGAACCAACAAATGTCTAATAGATACATGTATATTAATATTAGTAAGAATATAAAAAAGTTACACATTTTTCTCTTATATTTACAATAACCCTAATTATATAGATTAGGAAATGAGCATTTCCTAAAATCTGGAGATAAGAATTTAATCCAAAGTCGTCAAATGCCAAATCCGGGACTTTTTACAAATAACATACTGACATCCTAGATTAATCCAGAAATCACAATAGCTGCATTTATAATATGCCACCAGTTTAATTAACTTTCCACTATTAATAGTTTCTGAATTAGGAGAACCAGTGGGGCCAACGAGACCCTGAGCCTGTCAGCAAACATTCTTGGGCCAGATACCCATGTGTCCTGATTAAAAACCACAGTTTGTGCAAAATACTTTCATTTAGAGAGAGGGGGGCCTCAGAAGACTCTATTTTATTGAATATTTAGTCAATTAAGTATCTTCCTGATCCATGAAGTCAAAACCTTCAATGGCAAGAAGGAAAGTCACTTCTCATTTCTAAAACTAAAGACTATATATTTAATGTGAAAGGTTATTTTATTTTACTATATTAAAACAAATGAGGGATAATGGTTTTATAAAAACAATATATTTATTTATATTGTAAAGGGATATTTATAGTAAAGGTAATTTTATATTATATACTAGGGTTTTTTTCTGTTTTTGGAAAAAATTAACTAAAATTGAAAGAAAACTGAAACAAACCTAACTATATTTCAAATAAATCTTAACCAAACTGGAGGAAAAAAGAAGAGGAAAAAATCTAATCCATGTGATTTATGAACACAGTTCAATCTTTAGTGACCTGTTGTTGGTAGGGAAAACTGCAAACAAATCCTGTACTCTTTTTTAGTATTTTTAAAATTATGCAGGCAAAGCAATTCTGAAACTATTTAAGATCGTTTTATAGGATTAAGCAAAAGAGTAAACATGGTGATGTTGGATGTCAGAGTTCTTACTATGGAAGAAGGGGCATTCAAATAAGGAATGGGGGAAGGCAATGAAGAATCCTGTGGGGGTGGAAAGGTATTGAAGGTATTGGTATGGGCCTCTGATTTTTAATATGTGTGTGTGTGTGTGTATGTATGTATGTATGGATATAAACATGTATATATGTGTATGTGACACGTATACATATCCCAAAATCTTCCTCCTTTTCCTAGAATACACGTTTCTTTCATAGAGACTCAATGCCAAACAT
Source organism: Daubentonia madagascariensis (assembly GCA_023783475.1). NCBI lineage: Eukaryota > Metazoa > Chordata > Mammalia > Primates > Daubentoniidae > Daubentonia > Daubentonia madagascariensis. The sequence continues at coordinate 39,246,447 of JAKFHU010002080.1, read as the reverse complement.
TTTCTGCAGTCAGCACTCTTATTCCTTGGAACAGCTTGATTCTAGCAGTTTTAAAAAATTTCTTCATAATTTTTTTTTCTTAAAGCCAACATTTTGAAATTGAAATCAGTCTTTGTTTTCTTATTTCTCATTTTGAGTCTAGGAAATATGTTTAAATAGAGACAGTTAGGGCAAACCCTGATAGAAGCTGCATGTGTGTAGTGCATTTAACACAGTGGTTCTCAGCCAGGGCTGTTCTCCCCCCAGGAGACAAATGGTCATGTCTGAAAACATTTTGAGTTGTCACAACTGGGGGTGATGGTGGTGCTGGCATCTAATTGGTAGAGGCCAGAAATGCTGCTAAACATCCTACAATGCACAGGATAGCAAGCCCCTCGACAAAGAATTATCCACCCCAACATGTCCATAGTGCTGGAATTTAGAAGCTCTGATTAAACTGAAGGGAAAAGACTGCTATTTTGAATATTTAGGCAGATTTGATTTTCAAATAGAGATAGAACTATAAATCACTTACTGAATCAAAGTCATACTTGTGTTTTGTAGACAAATTTCATAGCATTTCAGCCTTATCTTTTCTCATTACAACCTGTCTAGCACAGATGTTTACAGAATATCCATGACTGTCACATGACAATGATGCTTCCATTTTTAACAGCTTTTCTATTGTTTGTTTTACTCTTTTCAGAACTACGTAAGGTAGTTCAAAATCAAGTTATTTTTTGAAGTTACTCTTATTTCTCATCGATTTCTGAAATTTTCTATTTCCTCTGCAACATTTGGGGAATATTTTTTTTGTTTCCATCTTACTATAGAGGTTCTCAAATTAGGATGTGTATTGGAAACAGCTAGGGACCTTTTAAAAAATCCTCATGCCTGGGTCCCTCCCCCAGAGATTTTGATTTGATTGATTTGGGTTAATGCCTGGGCATAAATATTTTTAAGAGGTCTCCAGGTGATACTAATATGTAGCTAAATTTTAGAAACATATTAATAGTATATTCTCTTTAAAATTATCAAGTAATGACATTTTAATTATTGATGTGCTTTATTAAAAAATGATTGTGAGAACAACATAAAATAATATACTGTGAATAGAGTCAGAGAAATAAATACTTAAATACCAAGTAGTGTCTCTTCCTGCTCCAGGAAAACTTTGCTTTTATTAGCATAGCCCCTTCCTCCATGAATGTTGGGATGATCCTACTAGACTGAGCCCATAAAAGGAGCTATAACTTTCTTTGAACCCTTAGCTTTTAGCCTGGTACTTGACTACTTTATATAGGCTATCAATATCCTGAAGGCTACATACCATTGCAAATTAATTTATTATTTCTAACCATGTTCTGGACTCTGTGCTAAGCACTTTATGGACATCATGTCATCCAGTTCTCAGAAGAGCTCAGTGAGGTGGTCATTATCTTCCTCCTTTACAGATGAGAAAAATGGCTTCAGACATGAAATAACTCACCCTGTGGTTCAAAGTAAGTGGCAGACCCAGAATTTGAACTCAAGTGAATCTTTCAGCAAAGCCATGATTTTAATCACTGTTGTGCATACTCCCTCTGAGGCTCACTGACTAGTTGATGCTGAGTCATGCAGAGACCACAGGGACCCATGAGGAGGAAAAGCAGAAATGGACAGGATATGAAATGTCCTCTTGCCACATGTTATCTTCCTGATACTCCTGCATCACTTTTATTGCTTAGTTTTACAAGCCCTGGCTAGGGAGGCTGCTCTGTATGAAATGCTTTGGTAGATTCTAATTTGACTATGCTCAGGAAGATCATCCATAATGAAAATATAAGGCAGGAATTTCACAGCAGCATCCTTTGAGAAGGTGCTGGAAACCATGGTTATAAGCACCAAAGAACATGCCTACCAAAGAGTCAATAGAATTCTAGGTGAAATGTTCTCCTTTTCTCCATTGCTCTGTTGATTACCCTGGGAGCATAGTGGCTAGGGCTCTTTTGTTGTAAGCAACTGAAATAAACTCTGTGGAACTGGTAAACTTAAGCAAATGGAGCATTTTTTGAAGGGTATGGCTGGAAAAGAAGGTTGAAGAACGAGGCTTAGAAGAGGCAGTTTCCCCTGAGCTCTATTGCTGGAATAAATGAATGCCAATTTTTTTTGGTCCTTGCATTACTTAAGATGCAAAATCTTAGGAGAGAAGGTCCAACTAGCCAGATTTAGGTAACATGTCCACTTTTTCTCTATACAAGGGCAATGAGAAGGTGAGGGATAGCATCTGAGGGAAGAAGCTTTTCATAGGATGAAATTAAAATTGCTTGATTTATTCTTCCACCAAGACTGTATAAACACAGTGTTGATTATGCAGTTACCCAAGAGGAAATAAGGATATAGACAAAAATGGTAAATGCACACTGCAGGTTTTCAGCAGAGGGCACTGTATAACAAAGACTCAAAACAGGAGCTTTCACATAAGAGATTCCTTCTTTTGGGAAAAAAATCAGAAAATCTGCAAATACTAGACCTACACATTCCCTCAGAACAACAATTTGCTGGACCAGAAAAGAGGCTACCACCTATAGACAGATGCAAGCTTTCCAGTTCACCTTAGTCCCCACCCCTTGTTATTGCCTTATACTTGGCCCCTTCACACATTTTCAGTCCCTGTAGTTCTTGGGGTTCTTGAACTCTCCTATGAAGTCTTTTCTGGAAGCTCCCTTTTATGATTGGATAGTCAATAGTAACTTCATCAAACTCTGAAAATGTCAAACTCTTCTGCCAGGAATTACTATTTTAGTTGCAACACCTTTGCTGGATATAACTGGATCCTTCACTCCTCTTTCACTGAGGTCTTGTCCACTCTTATCATTCCAGAAGTGTTGGGGCTACTACATTCAGATCTCCTTGCCTGAGTTGTTGCTGAGAAACCACACATCTGAGATAAGGAAGGCATGTGTTAGTATGACTTTTCCTAGAACTGAGCACTGAACTGCTACACCAGTTCCTCAGGATAAAAACTTCAACAAGAAGTTCTCTTCTGGGCTCCTATGTTTTCCCTCCCTGTATTTCCTCTTTCTGAGTCATGTAGTTTTCATCTTTCCACCAAACTACCAGTTCAGTTCATGAAGGCATTTGCCACCCGCCCTGGCCACGTGTAATCTGTAGGGTCCTTACACTTTAGCACTGACCTTTTTCCAGTAAGTAAAGCCAGAATTCATTCTCCATCTGATAGTGGGAAGAGCATTGATTCCACACAAGGCCATGAAAGTACTTAGCAATGATCACCTACACCTACTGTTCAACGTCTTCACCTGAGAGGTGAAGTAGCTGTGGTAGGTTACATCTGGTCTGTACAGCTATCCTGGGGAAATACCATTATAGAGAAGATGCTTGTTTACTTGTCAGCTGAATGTGCTGGCATACAATAAAAAGTCAGCTCCACAAGTCATTTTTTATTCTTTCCTTTAAGTAGGCTTTTTAGAAATAACTGAAGACTGGAACAAATTTGATGATGTCACATCCACAGAATATTTTTCCTGACAAATGGAGTGAAAAGACTGAGAAAACTGAAGAGCTATAGAGAAAAGCTTGAAAAGCATCTTCAGTCTTTGGGGAAGTATTCCTTACCCAGTGTCCTACTGCTGTCTCTTTGCTTTGCAGCATTCGAGAGGTGCTTTCTTAAATGTTCAAATTCAGACTGCAGTGTGAAGTGGGAAGCTGCCTCAGCCCAGCCAGGCTGTCCAGTATGATTTCCACTTTTGTAGCACCAGCTGCTTCTTAGTGGTTCTTTAGCATTGTCAGAAATTGTTTTAAGTAGCTCTGTGGGAACATGGGCACACTCAGGCAACTATAGAAAGGGAGTTTGTACAGGAGCCTTGTCAATTGGGCCCACTGGATCTCAGGGGAACCCAAGCTATCTATGCTAGGCACCACTTTGCCTGCTTGACAATTCTTCTGAAAGTCCTACTGGAGAATCAAACACTGATTCATTATCTGAGTTACAAAAGGAGCAGTAAAATGGTGTGTTCAGGCTATACCTTATGAAAACAGGTATTTTTAAACATTAGATTCATCTTCAGAATGGCAAGCTGTTCCCACTGATATTGGGATATATGGTTGTGCAGTGGAATGGATTGCAGAAGCATGTGGGCTGAGAGTAGGCCTAAGATTTAATTTCTTATATAACTTTGAAAAGTATTAAGTATATGTGACTTATATGTTACCTATGTGTACATAGGTAACTGTGTTAAGAAATAAGTGCTATTTCCAAAGAAAGAAATATTTTTTAATTGAATTTTTGAGAATGTCTTTTCTTCTAAATATGCGTGGTGGTCATTTAACATACAAATTTTAGCACAAGTTTATTATTTTAGCTCTCCAGGGAGTACTGCTTTGGATTTTGTAAATAAAAGATTTGGTGAGTTAATTTCACTTGCATTGTATTGCAAATTATAATAAGTAGGCTAAATAAATGAAGAAAAAGGCTAAACTGGCACATAAATGTGTGAGCGGGGTTTGGGGTGGGGACCGATGTAATCTCAGCCACCTGCCCGCCCCCTGGTTAGTTCATTCTTGCAGCCTTTGATTGAAAGTCTGTTGGTAAGGATCATCAACCAAATGCACACGTAGTGTTTAGAATGAATAAAGTATTATTTGTTCTCTCTCTTTCTCCCCTTTACCTCCTACTCCAACATATGTGCTAGTTTAAAAAATTCTCAATCCAGATTTAAATGGCAAAATACTAATTTTTAATGTTTGACTCTCACTGTACTCTCTCTTATTCGTGTTGTGCTTTATTTTGGTCTTTTCGAAAATAGGCTTTATTCTCATTTTTCACTATTTTTCATGGCTTATAGATTTGTATTCAAGTTATTTAGATAATTGTAAAACTGATTTAAATGCAAATAAGAACATACTGGCCCCAATCCTTTCCTTCCTCAGAATTTTTGCTCCAGAGTATTGTGGCCCAGAAGAGGATGTACCATCTAGAGAATGTTTTATTATGCTATATTCCAAAAGACAGGAAGAAAGAATATAAAGAGGAACAAAACGGAATTTCAAGAAGGGCAGTAGAGCTAGAAGAGGTCTGGGAGGACATAAAGTCTTGGAATCCTTTCAGAAGTGTGTCCCAGCTTCTTCATGAGTGCAGTTAGTGTCCCTGCACATATGTGAGTACATAGGGCCTGAGAAAAATGGCAAGATAGGGAAGATCTATAATTATACTACAAAGACTTATAAAGAGACTCCTTTTAACTATTCCTTGGGGTTTGATTAATTACTTGCTTATTGCTGAAGACAGGATAGAGTGACCAGAACTGTGATTTTAGTGGAGGAAATGAGATGGCAGTCAGACAGTTCTTAGTAGCAGAGAAGTGATGCACTAAAAATGTAAATGTTTCAAATTTAGTCTACCTCCCTCATTTCCCAGTAGAAGAAAGACCTTGAGGCTTCCTTGGCTGCTGTAGATTGCAATGGGATATTTAGCACTGAGATGAGAATGTTAATCTCTTTTGTTATATTTTATTTTAGAGCTATTTGGACAGCTAGATTACCAGACAATAATCATGCACACAGTTTACCACCATGTGTCTTTAATAACCCAGGCATTTGTGCTTATAGGTTTAGTGTGGATTAGAATATATATTTGCTAAATATTAATGAATTTAATCAATCCCTTTCTTAATCCATGTGATTTTTTTTGACTTGCAGGTGCATTTAGGCTTTGACTCTTTCTACATAGACACTTTAGTAACAAGTAAATAAGAGGAATAATTTTATTTTATTGTCATCATCACTGTCATCATCATATAATTTCACTTCATTTATAATAAGCACTGATATCACTACATTGTTCTGGGTACTATGTGAGCAAGACTCTGGTGAAGACTAGTTTTTTGTTCTTTCCTCTAAATTATAAGCATAAGCCTTACTCATACTTCTGGCCAGTATTTATACTTATAAATAAATATAAAATATTGCCATAAAGGAAGAAAACCTATAATACTAGAAGAAAAAACACAAACATTGTACGCTGATTGAGAGAGCACATATACACACATATATTCAAACACACATTCACATAGTCGCACATACATATGAGAACATGGATTAAACTCAGAATAATTGAACAAAAAACTGTGTAAGAACCCCTATTTACTTAGTTTTTATTACCTTGCTCAATTTAGTTCAACAAATTTTCAATGAGACCTTACTCAGTGCCATAATCTGTGCTAGGTTTTAGGGACAGAAAGAATAGTCATGCATGAATTTTAGCTCTGTGAACCTTAAAGTCTAATGCTCACTTAGAGAATTTGAAACTTGATTCACTGCTCAGGAATTACACCCACTACAAGTTATTATAATCGTTCATTGACTTTTCAAACTAGTGATCAGGTGAAGGTAAACAGAACAGAATGCTTATTGATGAAAATGGAAGAGTTTTTGAAATTTTATTCTACACACAGTAACACAAAAAGAACCCGCAGTGGCTAATCTCTTAGATATTTCTCATAAAAGAATTTGTGACTAGCATTATGCAGTGATGCAATAGTCCCAGTCTAATAGGGTCTGTGTGTTTGTGTGTGTGTTTATGTCTGTTGGAATGTGTACACCCAAGCTACTTTTCTTGTATGGCCAATTGTGTTAGGTTCCTATTACTGTTGTTACAAACTACCACAAATTTAGTGGATTAAAACAACAGAAATCTATTATTTTACAGTTTTGGAAGTCAGAAGTACTTAAAATCAAGGTGTCAGCAGATTTGTGTTTCTTCTGGAAGCTCTAGGGAAGAATATATTTCCTTGAGTTTTCTAGCTTATAAAGGCAGCCTGCATCCCATGGCTTGTGACCATTTTTTCCATTTTCAAAGCCAGTTGCAGCAATTTCAAATCATTCTCTGCCTCTGATAGTGTTTCTATTACCACATCCACTTTGCTCACTCTGACTCTTCCCTTTTATGAGGGCTTTTGGGACTGCATTGAGTCTACGTCAACCTGGATAATTCAGATGATCTCTTCATCTCAGTATCCTTGGTTAAACCACATCTGCAAAGTCCCCTTTTCCATATAAGGCAGTATATTTACAGATTTCAGGGATTAGGATGTGGACATCTTTGGGGACCATAGTTCGGCCTACTACACGAAAGGTGTTAGCATTTCCCTTTTATTTCATATCTCTGTTATTAATTGCAGAAAGTTCACCTTATTGTGTACTTTCTCGATACATTAACTTTTAGGATTGAATCTTTATTATTTCTAGGTAAAATGTTATTTTCTTTAAATATGCTTCACAAATTCATAATTCCCTGCTTTACCTGGTAACAAAGAATGCAGGATGTGTTCTCAGTGCACGTCAACAGCTTTGACCCCAGCTTAAAATCAGTTTTCTTCCTATAGCAATTGGCAACTTTTCTCTATGATAATTATTTTATTCCCTATTAATAGGAAGAGGCACTCGCGTATGGAGCTTGGTTTGAACAAACCCATATTGCACAGCATCAGGTATGGTACTATTGATTCTCTTCCTTGTTTTCTAAACCATCCCACCTCCAACAGTCAAAAGGAGAGCCAACAGTTACAAAGTACTTAATATGTGTTTCCAATGCACTATCCAGCACACTGCAACAGCATAAACACATTTAATCCCCACAGTCTCCCTGTGAGGTAAGTACTATGATTGTTCTTCTTTCATAGGTAAGCAAATCTCAGTGTTCTGGCTCCAGGGATTGTCTTCTGAACTGATATATTCTACAGCTTCACTATGATGTAGAATGTTACCATTTAATCAATTTATGCCCAATTTAGAGTCTTTAGAGTTTTAGAAAGCAAATAACAGAAAATCATATCCATGGATTAAACTCATGTTTGAAAAATAGCCAACAATTTAAATACTAGTCAAGAACTATAGCATTTGCTATCAGTTGCCACCATTGCGCTACTTAGGTAGAATTTTCCTTGCCTTCTTAATTCTTTTTCTTTAAACTCTACATCTATTTCACAGATGCAGTGTGAAGATGTTAACTTTCAGTTCTATTGATAAAGAAAAAGAAAACAAGCAAATATATTAAATTTCGAAGAACTTATCCTTTTCCTGGCCATGAATATAACGTTCAGTTTCACTACTGCAAACCATTGTGCTGTGACCATAATCTCTTTTGGGCATTTTCTCTGGTACTGAGCAGAGGATCACCTCTTTTGCTCACAACTTATAAGAAATGACCTTAATCACAGATTCATGTGGCAATTCCTTTCTGTAACAGATCGAGTGGCAAAGATTCTGTTAAGGTATTGCATCAACAAAATGTAAAACCGAGAGAGAATTTAAGTAAGAGATTAAGAGAGCAACAAACCTTTAGCTAGGAAAAACAAACAAACAAACCCGGCAATACTGTACGCTGCTTCAGAAATGAGATATTTTGTGGATTTTGAAAGATTTACTTATGATGTAAAAGATTCCTTCACATTAAATTATTTAACCTATCTAAGTATAAATGGTAATAAATATCATCGATAAATATATATTTAAAGGATAAGATCAAATACAAGGAACTATTTGAGGGGAGATACCACCTGCTAATTCAAGATATAGATGAAGAAGGAGAAAGAATTTCCCGTTATTCTTTATAGACATGTAGAAATGAGTGACAGGATCTAATGGTTCATGCCAAGTAAGTCTAACTAGGTAGTAAAATGAGCCAAAAAATTGCCTTGATATGAAATTTTCTTCACATTTCTGCAATTTGGTGATATCAGAGATGACAATTATGAAAAATAAAAATAAGCGAGGCTTTGTATTTTTCTATATTTGTGAAATGCAAAACAAATGATTAAAAACGACACTTTTAATTTTAAGAAACATTAATTTTTAACACAAGAAAGCTAAGAAGTTAAAATGAAATAAAACCTTTGCATCTGGGGGTCTTGGGTGGTATTAGTTAACTGGCTTCCCAGGAGCTACCTTTCCCCTTCAGTCCTATTCATGTCAAAGATGAGTCTTAGTCCTTTATTGGATATACAGTGTGTGAAATATTTTCTCCCATTCTGTAGGTTAGAATCTACAACGAACTCAAATCAACAAGAAAAAAAAACCCCATTAAATAGTGGGCAAAATACATGAACAGAAAATTTTCAAAAGAAGATAGACAAATGGCTAAGAAATATATAAAGAAATGCTCAACATCACGAATCATCAGGGAAATGCAAATTAAAACCACAATGAGATACCACCTTACCCCTGTCGCATAGCCATTATTAAAAAGTCAAAAAAGAGTAGGTGCTGGTGTGGATGCAGATAGAAACACTTATACATTGTTGGTGGGACTGCAAATTAGTACAAACTCTACGGAAAACAGTATGGAAATTCCTCAAAGAAATAAATGTAGACTTACCATTCAACTGAGCAATCCCATTACTGGGTATCTACCTAAAGGAAAAGAAGTCACTTTATCAAAAAGACACCTGCACTAGAACATTTATTGCAGCACAATTCATGATCACAAAGATGTGGAATCAACCTAAGCGCCCATCAATTCATGACTGGATTAATAAAATGTGTTGTATATATACCATGGAGTACTATTCAGCCATAAAAAGGAATGAAATAATATCTTTTTTGGCAACTTGGATGGAACTGGAGACCATTATCCTCAGTGAAGTATCTCAGGAATGAAGAAACAAACACCACATGTACTGTCTAATAATTGGGAACTAATCGATGGGCACACACAGGCACAAAGAGATGTAAAGGACATTGGAAATCAAAAAGAGGGGAGATGGAGAAGAGGAGAGGGATTAAAAACTTACCTATTGGGTACAATGAACACTATTTTGGTGATGGGCACACTAGAAGCCCTGACTTACGCATTATAAACGTTATGTATGTAACAAAATCATTTGTACCCCCTTAATATTTGAAAATAATAATAAAAAAAAGATGAGCCTTAGGCATTTTCCAATGTTCAAGCAGTTTATTCTAGCAGCACTCTTACAAGATGGATAGTGGGAGAAAGCCGGGGTCATGGGCCAGATATAGTCAAGGGTCAGTTGACCACCTGACCAGGAGGATTTCCATCCAGAGACCATTCTCAGAGTTTAGGGGATTCTTTTACCTTTTTTAAAACTTGTATTCAGTCCAGGTCAATTCCTAGGTGTTTCTTTTATAATGGGAATTTAAACTATTCTTATAAGAGTAAGTTTTGTTTTAAGGCTCATGAAAGTTGTGCCTGTGCTGAGGTGGTTTTGTTTCTAGGGCAACCAGGTTTTTTGGGCCTGTTGTCATAGAGACCCAGTAATCCCTGGGCCGTGTGTTACATCGTATTGCTAAGTGACACATAGTGCAGACCCTGCAAGATTTTGAGTAAGCCTTATGGCTATCATTAATCTTACAGCCACAGTATGTCTCGTACAGTTTATTATTATACACCCTTGGAATAGTAATCTATTACATATATATTTGGAGTTAAAAGTATCAATGGGAAGATCATTATATACCATTATACAATGTATATTTGTGAATAGAAAGTATGAAAAGAAGCCAAAGAAAGACTATCCTATAAAATAGATACTGTATTTGACACGAAGCGTTTATTTTTTCCCTCTGAGATTGTGAATAAAAGTTCAAAGAACTGTATATTCGGGAATTAAATACAGCCATAATTGCCTCTGGCAGGGGTGTGAAAAGAAGCGTACTGTTTCTTATGTAGTAGAAATCAACCTCCTGACTTAAGCTTGAGCTTCTCAGCTTAGTGTAAGAGATTGGTGAGAAAAACATTTACCGTGGCCTCCACAAGGTTTAGGTAAGTTGAGGACTTAATTGTCTAGACAGAAATGTTACATAGCCTATGAGGGAAATTGCAATAAAATGTTCATATGAATTCTATTTTTACTGTCTTTGGAATGACACTTACCACAAATCGACTGAATTTGATTTCATACAAAGTGAGAAAGAGCTACTGAGTCATTAAAGGAACAAATTAGCAGTCTTATCACAGGGATTTTTTTTCAATGAAATTTTTTTTTTTCAATGAAGTCGTTTTTGTTTTTTTAGGGGGTTAAGTTGGGGTGTATTCATTTGTCAGGAAATTAGTCATCTAATTTAATATGTCCTTAAGTATCTAGGACAGCTAAACATTTTGAAAAACTAATTGCTAGAGATGAGCAAGTGCATTTCTAAATCATTTCGAAGTTAGTTTATCTGTATGGTATTTAATAGAAGAAATGAATGTAAAAAATGATTATTTTAGCAGTTGAAAGATAGTCAAAAATAATCTAGACTTGTTATTTCATTCTAGTATTACTTTAAACTATAAAGTAATATTAAAATGCTTAGATTAGTCTAGTTATTAACTCCAATTTAAATATGTGTGTCCATGTACATACCTGTTTAAGTAAGAAAACACTGCAGTGTTACCATAACTTTAAAAGATAAAATAGAAACTAGCTATATTTCTTTCTCGACCTCTGCCCCGTCCTTGTCTTATTGTCATTGAAACTGTTGTTAAATCAATAGTAAAATATTAAAGGGAGTTTCCTAAACTAAGATCACAATATTTTGGCAACTGCAGCTTTATTTTATACCACAGAAGAGAATTATTTTCAGTTTTCCCCTAGAATATTATTAATCATAACATATTTTTATATAAAAAGTGCTAGATGATTTGAAAAAAAGTTTATGGCACAAGTAAGTGCAGCATCTAGATAAAGACATTCATTGGCCTTGAAGCAGGGTAGACAGAAGTTTGAATCTTGGCTGTGCAATTTACCACCTGTGTAACTTTGAGTTATCTGTTGAAACTCTCAGAATCTTACTTTTCTCCTTTGTAAAATCCCAACAAAGTAACATTCTCTATAAGGCTGCTGAGAGATTTTAATTAGATATCTGTTAAATACTTTTTCTTGTTTCTACTATCTAGTAAATGCTCAAACAATATTCCTGTCCTGCGAGGCAAAACATCTTTCTTTCCACAACTATTGTCCATGGGTTAAAGTGCAGTCATTTGATAAATGTTTGGTGCAAATAACTTTTTTTAAAAATGAAAGAGGACGTGATATTTTCACTACCTTAAATTGTGCAAGTCCATATTCCTGAAGACAGTGACGGATATCTTATTTCAGAATTCTGTTTTCACTACACGTTAGTGCTGGAACATTGATATATTAAATTGGATTTTCTTTATTTAATCTCTTTGTCGGCAGCAGCAAAATGTACTTGAATTTCCCTGTTGAGAATAATGTGCACTTGCTTTGCCATTTACTTGTCTTGAAAAGACATTAAAGTACTTTTGCTTAGCAAATGTTATATTGTTGGATTAGATGCAACCCTACAGATACACTGTAAGGTATAATTTAATATCAGAATGCAATAATACCTACCTACTCCAGTTCATCACCACGTGGCTGTTTTTGCACAAAGCCTCTTAACGTGCTTTGCAAATCAGCAGACATTACTAATGGTCATAAACAACACACTAAGCACTGGTGACAACTGGCTCCCATCTACTCTAATGAAGTTGCTTGCATTTTAGAACTTCTTCAAATTGAAACTCCTGTTTGAAGCTCCAATGACTATGAATTTGAGAATAATTCCTCACAATTTGTAATAGGAAAGAAAAGAGAGATGGTACCAGAAAAAGCTAGGCATCTTATGTGTTTATTGAAAATTTTACACTCTTTACTTTCAGGTTTGATCTTTAAAAAAAATCCTGCTGTTCATTGTATCCTTTCTTTCTAAGGATTCATTTGCAGTCAAATACAATGATTTCTCCATCAGTGGCCTTTTCGTTAGCTATGTAAGTAATTACACGGTGAATGTATCAGTCAGAACCTGCCTGGTTTCACTTGTACCCTACAATCTAGTTAACAGAGAATGTCCCTAACACCTATCACTGGGGAAAAATAAATCCAGCCACAAAGAAAGTAATCCCACATCCATATGCATGGATCTATTTCTCTCGGAAACAGATGCTTATTTTAACCAAACTACCCTAGACATTCCAGTTCAGAATTTGGCGTGAGATCATTCTTCCTTGAAAGTAATACAAAGAATCTTATTATAAAAAATACCACAAGGCCTTAAAAATTAATAACACTTTAATCTGTAACATTGTCCTCTGTTAAAGTGCTTTGTAGAATCTTTTATTCAATCATTTTGGGGTTTTTAAGCACTTTTATTACCAAATAGTAATTTTTTTTTCATTGAACCTCTTTCTCTAAAACCTCTCCCATGAATTTCCTATGTTAATTATTCCCACAGTACTTTTAGGAGTCATTTTTAGGATGGAGATACACAAGGATGTGGTTTGCTTTGATGTCCTGTTGACCCCAGATGAATTTGAATCAATTTTACGTAGGAAAATAACCATTTCTTTCAAATATTTTAACTTTCCCTCACAAATTTAAGATTTATACAGATAATGTTACATACATCTTTTTCCTTGTAGGAAATGAGAAGGATGACTCAGGGTAGCATGGGTGATAGGGGAGGAAGAAAGCAAGACATGGCCCAGTATCAGCATGTACATGGGTAGAAAAAGACATTAAGAAAAAAAGGAACAGATTGATATTCTATTCTCTGGCATTCTATTGTCTACAGATCTCTAGTAGCCAGCTTAATCGTATAGCTACAGGATGAGGCCAGCCAGGTACAGACTGGTTTCCTAAAAACCCTGACCTTAAAGAAGCACCGTGGAGTAGTTCTTCAGCCTACTCCCTGTTCCCAGAATGAGGGCAGCCTCCAGATGTAATTATTCAAACACATGCTTCCTTTAGGGTTGGGTCCTAAAAGCTTCAGCTGGGATTTACCAGTTATCCCCACCCTCTCTAAGATTCTTAGGAAAATGTTTCCACAATTCTTTCTAGGTTGGAGTAGCCCAGAACTTTAATACATTACATGCCTTTTCTTTTATATTCTTTAACAGTGAAGTGAACTCTTACTCAAATATACTTCCCATAACTTCTAAAGCAATAGTATTGATTAGAGCACACATAATTCTGGAAGGACACAAATGTGTAATAACAGCAATTATGCTTTACCCTTAATTTTTGACTCACATAGCACCATAAATCTAGCTCATTATAATCATTCTTGTTAGCAATCATGCCAACATATCATTTTATTTTTATTTCAGATGAATATATATATATATATTTGTTGTTGTTTTTGTTTGTTTGTTTTGCAAATTTACCAGCAACCTGCCTCAGTATTCTACCTATATGGATCACATGAGCCATACACAAGCTGTTTGACTTCAGTTTTGTTTTCTCATATGAGTCATCTAGTTCCAGAATAACAAAATCTCAGGAATAGAAGTGAATTTAGTGGTCACCTGGTACAATTCACTATTTTTTGGAGAAAAAAGGTGGAAGTTAAGGTATAAATTATAAATAAATGACAAGACTTATCAACCAATTTGAATTGAACAACTATGTAGACATTAAAAAATATTAAGCTACTTAACAATTTATTTCAATCTGAACAAATAAGTTATCCCTAAACTCAATGGAAATCTGTATATAAGATAATAAATATCAGCACCTGATACATAGCCATCATTGACTATGTACTATTAGTTACACAAAAATAATATAGATATCACCCTTGTTTTCAAGAAAAACAAAAGGAAACTATGACATTTGAAGCCATTAGAGAAAGAGCTAGCTTACAATGGGTAGTGCGGGCAGCAAATGGAACAGAACTACAAAAGGAAAGTCTAAGTGGGCTAGAATATCATGTAAGAAGAAAGATATAAACTGGACCCGAAAGGATTGAAAACTTTTGTTAGGTAAAAGGGTGAGAGGAAGTAATCTTTATAGCCAAATGAATGTAATGGGTATATATATATAAAGTTAAGGAGTTAAATTTATAGTACATTACAACACATAGGAAGAACATAATCTGCATTTTGGGGAATAATGAAAATAATATTATTTGTGGAAGAAAAGGAAAATGGAAAGCTATTACACATTTTTGAGAAAGTCACTGATCCAATAAAAAGAAAGTTTTAAGAAAGTTTGCCTCAGTTTGAAGTTGAAAGATACATGACTTCAACTAGTCAACTTCAGGATACTGAAGACAAGAAGGACAAACAGGAGGCTACCAACTGATTTGGACATGTGGTGAGAAAGACCGGGACAACATGATGGAAATGAATATGGAGAAGGAAAATGAAATATGAAATTTTAGAGAAAGAAATGCAATGAAAGACTTTGTATCCATACATATGAGTGATTAAGGCTTGGGTGGGGGGATAAATTGTATTTTGAAGGTTTAAAGCCAAAGTGGAAGGAATTCTGAATTGAATTGACATGAGGGAGTGGATCTTTTTCTCTTGAGGTCAAGCTGGTTTTCCAAGAGTTGGAAAAATATTATTTCTTCAAAATGATTTTGGGACCAAAATGCCCCTTAAAGTCTACTGAGTTTGAGATGATGGTGCATATGTCCAGTAGAACTAGAATGTATGTAAATGATAGTGAGTAATATCTCACTATCTGTGCGGTCACTTTATTTGGGAATGACTAAAATTCGAAGCCAAGAAAGTAAATAAGTTTTCATGTGCATGTTTATTTTTAGATTCCAATGTCCATTGTCCTTTCTGCTTCCCCAGTGTTATGTACACAGGGCTCCATTTTGTCATCATCCAGCCTCCACCCAGGTTAGTGGGAAATATATCACCATAGACTTAAAGAGGATCCTAAGTGCTTCTGGTGTCAATTTCAAAGCCACTGCTGCTCTCTTTATCTGTAAAAACCTACACTTGGATTTACATTTAGGTAAAACCTAAAAGCCATCATGTACACCTTGTTAAGGATATTATTTAATAAATTCCAGCCATGAATATTTGCATTTTCAGCCTTTTTCCTCTAGCAGTGCATTTAAATATTTTGTCCCCTGGTAAAAATCATTTGGAACATTTTTGAATAGTCATGTTTAATTAGCCCAGGAGGTAGGCCTCTGAAATCACACTAGAAGATAGCCCATATTTAACTCTGGGCCCATGATATATGATTCCTGCAGGGCTAACCGTGAGGTAATAAGACAACAAGCTATCTTCCAAATTATTGAATATTTAATAAACTCTGCTCAATGCATTTAAAGTATGTGGCTATGGATACTGAATTTTTGAAAATAACAATCTTAAAAGACTCAAAATCAAATAATTTACCAGAACAACCTTACAGTTCTTTTATGCCACAATAATTGCTATGATGCATTCAGTGCTATGGTAACTATAAAGATTCAGGGAGCCAGGACAACACATTTGTCAAAATTTTAATCCACAGAATTGTTTTTTGTCATTATCAACACTTAATTCCATTTATTTTAATTGTATTTTAGTCTTCATATTCAATTTTGGTCTGATACCATATGAAGCCTGATATCATAAAGAGAAAAGATACAAAGATCATTCTCATGATATTTTGAATTGCTATAATTTTAAAATTGATTTCTCTTATCATACAAATGGCCATCAGAGGGTGAAAAGTATTTTCTGCTTTGGTCAATTTTGTTAGATTCAAAGCTGAGAATCTTCAGTTTGCTTATCCACAATTTCACTGCAAAAACTTAAGGACATTGCTTTTCCTGATCATTAGTTGCAGGAATAAACATAGATGTATTTTTTAATTAAGCAATTATTTTTCTTTAAATTTTGTGCTGAGCACCATTCCAATAGATTGCATGTAGAAATTTCTCTAAATAAATTGAAATGACTCTAAAGGATGCTTGGAGCATGTGTAATCTGCAAACAAAATCAACAGTTATATTATAATGCAAGCATATCATAGCTATATTGCTCCTAAAATTATGATGTAATTTCATTACTTTCACACCAATTATATTGGTGCTAACCAAGCTCAGTGTAAAGTGACTATCAAAGACTCTAACCCATTAACTGACAGGCTATGCCTGGAGAAGTACAAAACAATATTGAATACTAGTTTTATTTGCTACTGATATTTATTTATAGAAAGTGGCAGCTATAATTAATGTAGTCAGAGTTCATAACATGTAAATGGGCTGCTAAAATACAGTGAAACTTGATATATTTCAAATATTGCAGCCAACTTGCCTCATAGAGGCAGAATTGTACCGTGTATCCAACTCTACAATGGCCCTCCAAGGGGTTTTCAGAATCCATTTGGAATTACTATTGGTCTTTTGCACTTTCAGGATGGTGCAACTGAAATTCAGAGGTAGTGGCATTACTTGTTCTGCCAATAGATTCATCCATAGTTTAATGGTGAGCAAAAGCTAACAAGATTTATGGAATAAATACAAATTTGGGCTTCCTAGAGTCTTTTCCCCATAGGTGAGCAAAACCATTTATTTAAAGGATTGTCTAAACACAGAGGAGGAAAAACATAGCACTGATATTACCACTCCTTACAGAAGAAACACAGGACTATGGAGTCATTAAAAAATACATTAATGATACTAAATAATTCACCAAATATTTACTGAGCACTTCATACATGGAAGGAACACAAAGATAGCGATGAACTTAAAGAACTCTGTAAAAAGAAAAACTTTAGACAAAATAAATTTAACAGAGTATATTTGAGCAAAGAACAATTGAAGAATCAGGCAGCACTCAGAACCAGAAGAGATTCAATGAGCTCCTCTCAGGATGTGGGCAGTGAGTATTTATAGACGGAACAGGAAAGTAAAGTACAGAACCAGCTTGATTGGTTATAGCTAGGTGTTTGCCTTGTTTGAACATGGTCTGATAGTTGGCAGCCTGTGATTGGCTGAAGCTTGGCTGCTTGTGATTGGCTAAAATGCAGCTATCTGTTACAAAAAATACACTCGTAAATTAGGTTTTGGTTTGTTTACTTACTAAGTTGCAGTTTGTTAAGTAGGGGCTCAAAATAAAAAGACAGCCGCAGGCCAATTTTAATTTAACAACTCATACTGCAATTTTGCAACTTAGGTGTTATAAAATGTTGAGCAAGTCTTTGTAGCCACATAGACTAGGAATCAAATCTTGAATAGTCCATTTATCAGCCGTGTAGATACAGTGAAGTCTCTTAGCCTTCATGACTCACTGCTTGCTTCTCTGCCAAAAAACCATGTTAGCTACATAGCAAGGTTTTTGTATGACTTGAATAAGATAATATTTGTAAAGTACCTAGTACAATGCTTGACATATGAAGATAAAAAGAATTATATTATATGAAAAAGGGTAAAATTGTGGGGTGGGAGGGAGGAGAATGACTAGAATAAGCAGAGTCATAAAAACATGTGACTTTACATATACTCTGGCTTCTCTACTTAGTTGTGACTCTATGGCTTGCTTTGACAATAGAAGGTGAGCATAACTTGTATGTGTCATTTCTGAATGGAAACATGCAAGAGCCAGTATAAAATGTTCTATGTTTATTCCCCCCATATATTTTCTAGAGTTACTGTCAGCCTGCATCCTTGAGTGAGGAGGACATAAAACAGCATCCTCAGTCAAGTTTTGATGATTATGAAATAAATCTTTATTTTTTTAAGCCACTGAGATGAAGAGGTTGCTTGTTACCACAATGTATTCTTTTCGATGCTGACTGATACAACCTCATTCATGGCATATTTGAGGAGTAAGTGTGGTTAGAATATAAGGTGAAGAGATTTGTTAAAAATCTGGGAATGAAACTGTCAATGCCAATGAAAAACCCAGAATGTCAATATGAAGAGTATGGACTTTTGTCTTATAAGCAACATAAAAACGTCAATTTTATTTTATGCATTTTAGTGAAGATAGTTGGCATAGTGTATTTATGAGGAATGATGTGTAACTGGTAAATACCGGAGGTAGAAAGAAGCTCTTGCAATAGACAATAACAAAAGAAATTAGAATGTGAAGGGAAATAGGAGGGGAAGAATTAGTAAATCTTCAAGTATTGAGGGAATATAATGGTTAGTTAAATTTATAGGATGCAGGAAAGATATGAAACAAAAATATAACCTCTATAACCTCTTGCTGTGTTGACTGGGTATGTATGTTAACAAAATTAACTGCATTAGGTAACAGAGAAAAATACATGTGAATTTAAAAGCCCTTGGAAATTTAGGAATATTTATACAAATCATCTTGTATGTAGACAGTAGAATATATTCAGGAAAATTATTAGGCCTAATTTAAGAAGTGCACAAACCTCATAAATGAATATGACAATTTGTCACTCAAAAATTTTAAGTTATTTTCAATCATTTATGAACTATTTGCAGTGAAATAAACAGGAAAAAATAGACCAAATAGAAGTGAAAGTAAATAATTATGAAGATCTTGATCGTGGATTCTGTGCCTAATGATTCCTGTAATTTCATTTAGAAACTATTTGCAGTGAGATATTAAATCAAAATTTGTTATATGTGTACAAAGCATTGGCTTTTTAAAATATTGAATTAAATGGAATATAATTTCTCTTCTGGAATATATGTGTTATCATTAGCATGCTTGCATAAACAATTTAAATAACAATGCAATAGAATTGTATAATTTTAACTGGATGATAACAAAAATGTATTTAATCAGAAAATAAATAAAAGTTATATTATAAATCTTCAATTGTTCAAATTCATTGTTTAAATAGCTATTGGTCTTTCCTAGCAGACCTTGGGTTTATTAATGTCAGGGACTGTATGATTTTTCTTATTTGAAACTTCAGCTCACAAGAAGAACTCAATTAATGTCTTTTGGTCACAAGAACTGAATCAATGGCATTTTTTGATACAAAACATTCACGGATGTTTTTATAAGTTCAGTATAAATCTCCTGAGAAACAATTCTATGGTAATTTCGCATACTACACATAAAAAGGATGATAAATAATGAATTTCCTAGATATACCCATAGTGTCAGAATGTAATTATGCTCCAAAACACTAGTAAATGCTTTAGAAAAGAATTTCAAATTGTTAAGGTATTAATTTGGAGCAATTTTATTTTTCCCGGTAATTGCCAACAACTGCCTGTGGCCACACCCTTTGACTCAGGGTAGCAGGCTTCGTTAATAATAAATAAATCGGTCTGACTCCCTGGCTTTTCATTCTTTTTTGTTTGTTTGTTTATTAGAACAGTATAATTCCGTTTCAAAAACTTAGTTCTGTTGCTTTAAAATCATCCATCTATCGTTTGAGTCACACCTGACCTGTGCCTTCAATAGCTTGGGTATGCAGTAGGGCTTTACCTGTTCTTAGATGCATCCCTTTCCCTGTGTTATCATCATCCAGAAGCGTTGTGTATTTGATTTTTGTTTACTCCAGTATACTTCTTGATGAGAGCCTTGGTCCCTCATTGGTGGTCCTATGGTTACCTTTATTGACTGAAATTCAGCTGGGGGCCTCATTACTGGTGGTCTCATGGTGCTGTGATCCCAAGCAAGACTGTAGCCTCCAATATTACCCACCTCTGTGGTCCCCAAATTTGTGTACAATGGGCACAAATAGGATCTATAGTCCATATTACCTGGAAACTGAAATAATGAGGAGGTGGCCTTGACCTCTCTTTGCCACCCCTCCCCGCCCCTTATCTCATCATCTTTTCTCAAGACTCCCTTGCTCTGCCAGAAGCCCTCAGCAAGTTGGGCACCTTAAGATATCCAGTTAGGCAATAAAAGGTCAGTAACACTACTCTCTAATTGTATGAGCAATTTAATTTTTTTGTGGACTCCATACATGACACTATTATGTGGAGGAGATGCACCAATTATTCCATGTTCAGCCAGGATGTGAGGGCAGTGGATATTCTCTTTTCAAAAACACTGCCTTAACTTATAATGTGATTCTGCTCTTCAGTCGTCTTTTCCTAGTCCTCCTGTGCTGTCCAAGGAGTGTGGTGACCTGTGGCACTGTTAGTCCCCTAATATCTGGGCTAGCAACTCTCAGCAAGGACAGGTCACCCTCAAAACTTGGACTGTGGTATTCCTCCTGCTGCTTGTTCTCAGCTATGATCTCTGAGTTATTCATTCTCGAAAAGAGAATCCCACTTAGAATTTAATGTGATTCATCTTAACTTTGAATTACATGAAATTCTCAATATTTGGCTTATAAAAATGGCAATGCTATAGTACAACCCAATCCATTGGTATCTATCAGGATTTTTAATCGGTTATCAGGTAGAGAAAGGAATTATCCTGAGAAAATTTTCCTTGTTTCCTGATTGGAAGCCATGAAATACAATGCTACTGCTGCTCCTGAGAATACACCAATTACCTTCCTATGCCCTGGTCCCTAATGAAGTGGAGAGTATCAATTTGCCATAGTTTGGCTGTAGCAGATGTGCTACATGTGACAAATGGCAAACATATTGGAAATTCTCTATTAGAACAATGCTGCCTCTGTGCTCTGAGTTTACATACTAAGACAGTGTCATCATCAATAGGAAGTGGTATAATAACAAAACAACTGCATTCTATCTGTCCATTTCAACTTGAAATCAGTTTGAATTAAAGCCTTTTCCATACCAAAGCACAGCTTACATCGTAAGTTATTTCCAGATGCCACTTTTGGTTTTAAAATGAGTGAATCAAATGCTTGCCAGTTTCCCTTTGGAGTGTGCTGCTCTCACACCCTATGACATGTGTCTTTACAACCTCTCTCCCACAAGTGGAGAGCAGGCCGGCCTGACTGCTAAGTAGTTTCCAATTATTGTATCATTGGGATGAATCATTCATTCATAAATGGATCTTATGATTTCCAATATTATTGTAAAAATCTGGACATTTTATATTTTACATTTCAAGATTGTATTTCTTGAACTAGATTTAAAATATAATAATTTGGGGGAACATATAAAATATACTCCATAGAACAGGTGCTCTACATTGTGAAGCTATGATGCTCTTTCTCCTGAGGTGATAGAAAAGAATTATGAAACTTTGGTAATTGTTGAAACAATGATATGACAATTATGCTTTCTTTTAATCTTTTATGATTCTCTTTCTCATTAGTTAAATCATACTCTCATTTATCTCAATGGAATAAAAATTTACCAGTGTGAAAAATAATGGTAAAATCCTCAATTTATAAGTTGTAGTCAAAGCTGTGCTTTTCTATTAGAAAACAAATTATTTTCTTGTATGTGTACAGACACTAAATTTAATAATCATTGCAAATAAAACATTTGTATTAGTTGTATACTCTTGCCACTGCTTTCCTCTGACTTTGTAATAGGATTTTTTTTCTTCATAGATATCCTTAATTATTGTCTTCCATTTTGAAATGATATCTATATAATAATTGTGAAATATCTTTTCTGGATTCATTTCAAGAAGTACACCAACTAGTGCTGTGGGCATAATAATAAAAATAAAATATGCTTCTAAAGCTTTCTCCTTTAAGAAATTGTGAAAATAATGTGTGTGTCATTTGAAGGAAATATTCTGACTAGTGGTTGTAGCTTATTAAACTCCAATATATGGAATCTAAAGTAAAAAAAAATTATTGCATTAATTCATCTTTAATACATCATAGAAATACTGAAAATGGAAAATGGCAAACACTCTGCAGCTTATCTAGTCTATCCCCTGAGGCTATAATAAAATTGTACCATGAAATATATCTTCTAGTGTTTTATCTTCCCTCATATTAAGACATTAAATCACCCTGTTCAATATATACTAAGTAATTGCAACGTGGACATGACCGAGTTCCCGTCTTTAGAGTCACCTTTTGAGCTGGTTGGTTTATCACATATACAAATACTATTAATACAACCAACAGACGTTCTCATACATAAATTTGCTTTTCAAGATGTAATTTAAACATTGTGTAGAACAGAAGCTGGCCATATGTGGCTCAAGAGTCAAATCCAGCCTCATTAACTATTTTTGTAAATAAAGTTTTATTGGAACACAGCCACAATCATTCCTTTACATATTGTCAATGGCCACTTTTACACTCCAATGGCAGAGTTGAGTAGTTGTGACAGGAACCAAATGACCTACATAGCCAAAAATATTTACAAACTGGTCTTTTACAGAGAAAGTTTGTGGAATCCTGGTGGTGTGGTCCTAAGTGAAGAAAATCAAGACTGGCTTGCATTCTCATCCAAAGTACTGCATCCTGTGTACATAGAGCATAATTTCATCATATTTGTCAAAATTATGTGTCCTTGTGATACTTATTGCTGCTTCTTTTCATTTCACAATTAATTATTAACTGAGAATTATTTAGTATTGTAGATTTAGTATTATTTAATGATTGTAGTTTTAATTAAAATAATTTATGCTCTTCTTTCTCCCTGACTAGGTGGTTTCATGCAAACAGCAGTGGCTAAGCCTTAATATTTGTCATGCAGCCTCCAGTGCCTAACATTGTGTTTTATACATAAATTAAACTCAATATATATTGAAATTATATCATTTACATTTCAAATAGATTTCTCTAATAGGTAGAATTCTGATATATTTTTAAAGTGAATGGCTTTATTTCTGTAATTTTATTAGATTTCCCTAAAGTATCTGGCATTTAAATGACTATTTGAAGTGGAAATATCTGATTGAATGAACCCCAAATAGTGAGTTAAATCTGTGCTTCTACAATAAAAACTTTTGGGGGTAATAGAGTAGACAAGTTCTATTTTGACCTAGTCTGCAACCCACTATTCATTAATTCTCACAATCCCCTTAGATCATTTAGATCAAGAATACTTAAAAGCCGTCTTTCAAGTACTGTTGAATCCCTACAGGTTTTACCTATACAGTGATGTTTTATTTTTTTTAAGAGCAACTTTTCCTTTCAATTTCCTGCAAAGTTGAATTCTTTTATTGAGAACACAAGAAAGCCTTCACTATGGATATTACATGCATATAGCCCCTTAAACATTGTAAGGGATGAAAGTTCATGCATGATGCTCACAGCTGGAGTAGTTACATTGGGAGTGGGAGAGAGAGAGCGGTCACTGCTCTAATTCTAGAACATTTTCTTTAGCAGTCTTTATCATGGACTTACATCGTTTTTACTTGAAATGTGAACATGTTAACGCTTTAGAAAGGTTAGACAAAATCCATAAATGCTAACAGTTTAAACAGTGAATATTAATACAATTCTAGTGGTTTTCAAATAAATTATGCAAATATGTTTTAATGTTGCAACTTAAATTTTGATTAAATTATTATAATTGCCCGGATACTTATATATTTTCTGATTATTTTAACATTGGAAGAGACTTGTCCTAGCCAGATGCAATTATTATCAGTTTTTGATTTTCTGAACAAAGTCTAGGAGCCATTGCCTACTGCTAAAAGGGTGAGGTTCATGAGGATTCATTGCAAAGCCTCTAGCAATCTAGCTGCCTAAGAGAACTAAAAATGGTATTTGGACCTGCTATCATCTCAACCTACCCAGGTAATGAGAGAATGTAGTACATTCTCACAAAGTCCAGGTGGATTATCCACGACATGGATCCATTTCCAATGGTGCCAATCTTCAGAAACCACTAGCTTTTCTGGCTTCTTCTCCCCTCATCAAACACAGATAGAAACAGAGCCCTATCACTTGTTCTTATGTTCAATTTTCAGTGTAGAAAACATGGTTAAAATCAGAAGACTCCTCACATAAGTAGTAATTATAGGGACCCTTTTATTTTTTTAATGAAAAAATTTAACAAAATGTCCAGTCATAAAGAAAAATTGTGGTGAATATCACAGATTAATAATGTACCATAAGTTCTTAAAACTTCTCCATTTTATTGTTCAATATCACTTAGGAGATAGAATCTTAAAAATAGATTCATTTGATTTAGAAAAGAATAAAAAAGATAATTGGGGGAAAAGTCTGTTCTAATTTATACTTTAAAAAATTTAATATGTTAATAATATTTGTTAGATTAGATATCTTAAAAATATCCAGTTTTGTCATATTTTAAGCCTCTAGTCACAAATTCAGGACTCTCAGAGGACTCGAGAAAGCAGCAAGTTTGATGCTAAGGTAAGAGGGGATGTGTTTGCCTTGCCATGATTTCCACTTGCTCACTTCAGAGAATGGCCTGGTGACATTCATACTCTAACTGGTTATTTCTGCCAAAAAGCTCCCTAAATCTGTGAATAAGTGATTCCCAAAGAAGATGACTTTCTGGGGTGTTTTCTATCTTGTAGCTCTTTGGGGAATAAAAGAGCATATTTATGGTAGTTTTCTCAAATCAGACCTATGCAGTTATTTGTTGTGAATGATGCTTTTAAAATTGCATATTGGGTTGCTTAGTATTACAAGACATAGGACATATATAACAGTAGAGCAAAAAGCAACAAATATCATGGAAATAAAGAAGCAGAACTACAGGGCCACACTGAATAGTGCCGATACATTTTGAAACACTGGAAAACTCTGCAGGTGAAGCCATAGAAACAGAATTATTTCCACAAATGTCCATGCTCTTTAGGAGGCAACAATTCGGAAGTCTTCTAAAGCAGTGGTCCCCAACCTTTTTGGCACCAGGGGCCAGTTTCACGGAAGACAAATTTTCCACAGACCTGGGGGGCGATGAGGGATGGTTTCAGGATGATTCAAGCGCATTACATTTATTGTGCAGTCAAACCTCTCTACTAATGATAATCTCTATTTGCAGCCACTCCCCAGTGCTAGCATCACTGCCTCAGCTCCACTCAGATCATCCAGCATTAAGATTCTCACAAGGAGCAAATTATCTAGATCCCGTGCATGCGCAGTTTACAGTAGGGTTCACGCTCCTAATGTAATGCCGCTGCTGATCTGACAGGAGGCAGAGCTTGTGCCTTGATGCAAATTGATGGGGAGCGTCTGTAAATACAGATGCAGCTTCGCTCACTGGCCTGTGTCTCACCTCCTGCTGTGCTGCACGGTTTCTAACAGGCCTCAGACCAGTACCAGTCCACAGCCCGGGGGTTGGAGACTGCAGTTCTAAAGGTAAAAACTTGTCTTTTAAAGGCAATGTTTGTGTTTCAATTTCAGAATGAGTCATTGAAGAGGATGGTAACCCCAAACCACAAATTGAAAGAATTAAGCATTGTTTTCATAAGTTTCATCATGCTTTTCCACGGCAGAGAAAGTAAATACAGGTTTTTTTTTTCTTAGAGACATGGCAAAGCAATGTTTTAAAGCCATGTTTTTCAAACTTTTATAAGTACCTTCAAATCATCTGGGAAGCTGTTTAGCATTTGATTTAAAAAAGAATAAAAAAGATAAATGGGGGAAAAGTCTGTTCTAAGTTACACTTTTTAATATGTTAATAATATTTATTACATTAGATATCTTAAAAATATCCAGTTTTGTCATATTTTAAACCTCAAGTCACAAATTCAAGTACTCTCAGAGGACTTGAGAAAGCAAGCAAGCTTGATGCTAAGGTAAGAGGGAATGTGTTTGACTTGCCATGATTTCCACGTGCAAGTGATTCCTATTCAGCAGGTCTGGGGTGGGGCTGGGATTCTTTGTTAAAAGTTCCCAGGTGATCCTGGGGCTGCTGGTCTGAGGAACCCATTTGGATTAGCCAGGTGTATAAGGGCTTCTCATGTCTTGGTGGTTAAAATTAGTGTGCTGTGGATCATTTTCTCCACAGCTACAACTACATATTGATGTCTTCTGTGCTCTTGTAACTCTTCTTTAGTCTGGCAAATTGAGCTACATCAATTTGTAGAACAGCTCTATGTCCTAATGACTATTTTTTAAAGGAGTCTAGAAATCTTCAGATATAAACAAAATAATTCATAAGACTTCAATATGGTAATTTGATCTGGGAAATATAATTGCCCTTTTTTTACTTGTCAAGGCACTTATGTGTGTCCCCTGAGAGACACAAACCCTACACATGTTCTGTGTGTGGGTAAGACATATAGATCAACATTTGTTGATACAGATCAAGGTTCATGTTCCCTGTTTGGAGAGTAACACATTTGCAATACAAGTTTATTTGCTTGTTTGTTTGTTTTAAAGAAAGATCTCTTAGATTTGGTAAAATCTTCCCTAACTGTACAGGAAAAAAAAAAAAAGACCCTGAATCAATTCCTCTGCCTTGATATACTTTTAAAATGATATGTATGGAGTTAAGTATATAGCTTATGTTTTTTTTCTTGTTTGATTTTTTTCATGTCTTATCTAAATGACTATTAAGTTCACAGGATATTACATTTATTTTAAAGCTTCTCTACCTATATCAAATTTTACCATTCAAATTATTTTCATTTATACATACCCCATTTCCCAGCTTAAATCACTATCAAGAGGTTAATCTTCTTACTAAAACGTAGTTTAAAACCCAATTCAAAATCTCCTAGTGTGGTACAAATATTCACCATTTGAAACCAATAAGACATAGAACAAAAGATAGCTAGATGGAATCTTTATTTAAAATTAGTTTTAATAAAATAAAACAAAATTAAAAACACTCAAATTCTACAATAGCCATATAATTATTTTGTACTGATAATGTGAGGATGTGTGTCTGGCAGACAGTTTTATTTTGATGAAACCAAGTGAAGATTAAAAATGAAATATAAATGCTGCAAATGCTCTATGAGTAATAAAACATAAGACTTTTATTCTGTAGAATGTTCATCTTTTTTTCTTAGAGAGAAAAAGCAAGGCTACTTTTAGAGGGAGGAAGCAATGGAAAATTACAAAATTTAGCTAACATTTTGAATAACCATTCAATTATATACTAAAAAAATCTGGTATAAAGAGAAAACAGAAGACATGAATATGTATACATGTAGGTTTTAATCATGTATTTAAATGCTTGCACTGTATATTTGTCACACATGATGCTGAGTGGGAAATCATTGAAAAGAGACCCATCTAGAATTGTTGTGGCTAAAAAAAGTCTATTTAATGCTATCACCCAAGTTCCATAGAACATACAATGGTTTCTATGATTCTGGGTAAAGGAGAAAAATCATTTCTCAATTTGAATACTTCTCAGGAACTTAGTTCCTTCTTAAAATATTATAAAACATACTTCCCTTTCCAATAGTGTTAATATGATCAGAGTCACAAGATGCAAGACACTGAGAGGAGATAGATAGCAAGGCAATGGCCTTCATAAATAGAAGCAGAAAAGCACAAGCCAGCAGAGATGAATGCAGTATGAGACACAGTGAGAAGACAGCAGAACTTGGAAGAAGTGTAGGAATACTCATGGAGCAAGAATAGGAAGAACATTTCTAATATTAGTGGCTTACTCTAGTTTTTTAGTGAATGAGTAGGAAATATATATTGCTATTTAAACTTGATTACTTAACAGACAAATTTTGTTAGGTATATTTATACTTTAATTGTATCATATATGTTCCTCATTTCATTTTGTGTTTTAAATCACTCAGATTAGATTACTTATGTTGTTCATAAATTTCTGAGTTAAAGAGCCCCTCCATGTATTGTCATACATAATGAAATAGCCATCATATACACTCTCCCTACCTTACAGTTGAGTTTTTGTGCAAGGAATTAATAGCTCTCTGTGTAGAGTGTTTTTGCTATTAAATTTGATTTGTCATTTCTGCTTTCATATGTTATTATAATGAGAAGAAAATCATAGTTTTGCTAAGAATTTTTAGATTTGTCTTTATTGTCTATGTATTCCCAAATTTA
Source organism: Daubentonia madagascariensis (assembly GCA_023783475.1). NCBI lineage: Eukaryota > Metazoa > Chordata > Mammalia > Primates > Daubentoniidae > Daubentonia > Daubentonia madagascariensis. The sequence goes on along the minus strand of JAKFHU010002080.1, from coordinate 39,217,939 downwards.
GTTGTGCTATCTTTTTAAACCTAAGCAGAGAAAGAAAGCCTTCCTTAACAGCTATCATTTCCTATTATATGTCTTACCAAAAATACACTTTTATTAAAACTCTTACCTTTATACTCTAGCTTCCATTAGACATTTTAAAGTTGATAGTAGCACAGGTACTAAAAAGTGTGATTCCTCCAGGAAATTTTCATAGATTAATAAAGGCCAGCCTTACCCAAATTTTGCAGAAAATGCATTTCAACCTTGTCCTCTTATCTTCATATAATCTTGTGTCACTGAGGAAAAGGAGCTGCTGCTTTCACTGCATGCCTTTCCTACTCCATTGCCATTTTGGGGTCATTATCCCTGAAGGTAGAAACCTTATATAAAGAACTACACAACATATTGGTCAGCAATAATAATCCATTACTTCTGCATTGATAAATATATTCCATAATCCTCAAAAAATATTATCATTCCAATTAGAAGGACAAAAATAGACTAAAAACAGGGAAAAAACCCAAAATGTACAGAAGTTGACAGCATTTAGATACATTAAGTGTATGAAGGCCTATGTATATTAAATAGGTCTGTATACTTTATGCATATATAGTATATATTAAAAATGTAGAGATGGTAGAGAGTGGAATGATAGACCGTGGAGACTTGGATGGGTTAGGGGTGGGGGGGTGGATGATGAGAAATGACTTAATGGGTACAATGTACTTTATTTGGGTGGAGGATACCCTAAAATTCCTAACTTCACTACAAAATCTATGCACGTAACAAAATTGCATTTGTACCACATAACTTCATACAAATAAAAATTGTAGAGATGTTTAATAATATTGTAGAGACATTTAATAATATTGAATTTATAAACTTGAATTTTTCTCCTTGAAAACAAGTCACTGGGTAACCAACTGTTCCATCTTGCTCAGGTCTGAGGAAGGTTTATGAGCACACAGGACTTTTGCCGTGAAAATGGGGACAGTCCCAGGCAAATTGGGAAGGTTCATCATCCTAAATAGGTATGAACATTTTAAATTTCTGAGGCCTGTTATCCTCACATGATTTAGCAGGTACATGATTGTTTAGAATTTTGAGCTATTCTTTCATTTGGGCAAAAAGAAAAGAGTAGGGCAACGAATTACTTACGTTGTTGAGGAGGAGGAAGAGAAATATTTGAAAATCCTGTCACAGTGACTCATTCAGTTTTTTGTCCATCGTTATGCTGGTGTTATTTTGACTATGTTAACTGATTTGGTTCTTTTAGAACTCAAATCATTGCATTTGTCTTTAAGGTTTAATTATCTTTTATCAAAAAGAAACCCTGCTTTTAGGGCATATGGTCAGTCTCTCATCTTTGTAAAGCAAAGGGAATATAAGATTCCAGCCACACATCTTGGGCCTAGTTGGTTCAATAACACAGCATTGGCATTCTCTGTGGAAACTGTATTGCTTTGTAATTAAAACTCTGGTGAGTTAAGTCCGACAGGCCCAGTAACTTGTAGATCATGAAAGAAAAAAATCAAGAGAAATTTACTTTACCGCGAGTCAAATAGCTAAGAAAGAAAGAGAACAAAGATGTAACCCTGAAAGTGCACTTACCTTTTAGTGTTGTTTCTTAGAGTCACATTGATTTATTTGAGCTTGCCAGGATGTTCCTTTTTTAAAAGACCTAATTTACTAACAGTGTGGGATTTTCCAAGTTTTTCACTCCCATCAGATTGCATTTTTATTTGCTCTAGCTGTAAAGACCTATAATACAGAGGCATCACAATTGAACTCTGTGTGGGAGGCCCTCCAAGGCAGAGAATTCCCATATATCTTTTTGTCATGTGGAACCTTTTGAGAGTCTTCAGGTCCTAAAAATGGAGAGCAATTTGGCACTCATTCCAATTTATTATTGATATTGACCTCCTTTGCTTTTTTGGTTCAGTTGAGGAAGTTTTGTCCAATTGGTTTTATTTTTTAATGGGCTAGGTTAAATAACCACAATAATTCATGGAACAAAGTCTGTAATTGGACTTCTGCCTCTCTGTGGCACTGTAGATCTTAATAGAGGTAAATTTCGTTTCCTTATCTTGAACTTGGGGAATGCTGATATTTTAGACTGGATGTACAAAGGTTCAAGCAGCATAGCCCTAACTAAGAGTAGGGGTACTAAGTAATTCACCAGATAAACCTGGGCACTTTTAAGAGTGAAAGGAGGCATTATTAATAATTGTGCTTGGACATCAGATGAAAGACAGGTTTATCCCAAGTAAACCTGTCTCATAAAGTCACACTTATGAGCCTCTAGGGGGAGGATCCTAGTGCACAATTCCAAACTGGATTAAAATGAGCATGAAGAAAAGAAAGGGAGTTCCACAAATCAGTATTCCCGCTATGCAACCCACTCATAAACCTGATCCTACATGCCTGGGGTACACTGGGAACTCCATCTTCAAAATACCCTGAGCTCAAGGGAAAAAAGTTGAGACAACACACTCATTTAATGAATAATTGTCAATTAGTTATTATGTGCTAGTCATGCGACTAGGTTCTGGAAAAATAATGGTGAGCCACACAGAGTCCCTGCCTTCATAAAAATTATAATTTCCTAAGTAAGACATGAATTAATGAAACAATCTCAAAAATAAATGTCTTATTAGAAAATTAAATAAAAGATATAAAGTAGTGCACAATCTTGTGATAACAGTAAGGGGAGTCCAAGCCAAATTTGGTAGTATATAAAAGTCTCTTCTGAATTGGTTGAGGGGGTAATAGTTTTAGTTAGACAGGGGGGAGAGCAGAGACCCTCTTGACTAAGCTTGAGTTCTGCTCATTGGGAGTAGCTCTCCAAATCGATTCTTACCCCTGTGGCTGTTGGCTCTCCTGTCTGGCAGTCCTTTCCCTTTCCATTTTCCTTCTTGGTCATGTCTGAAGGGAAATTAAAGAATATGTCTTCCTTGGATCCTGAGCAGATTTCTCAAAGGGCTTTTTGCCAGTACGAGGTTGAGAATGCAAAAATTGTTCTGTGAGTTAATCAGTTGCTATGTCTTTTAGTCCTGGCTAATGGTCCTTTTGACCATGCAGTTCTCTTAAGAAATTGAGTCAGTTTTTTAAAAATCTATTTAGTTACAATCAGCTCTTTATGTAGATAGCCAAAATCTACATTTTTAATAAAACAAATCCCTCTCTCTCTCTCTCATTCTCTCCCTCTCCCTTGATGCATTTGCTGGTATCAGTCTTCTTAGGATAGCTATACTTTTAGTTTCTTTCTTGAGTCATTTTAATCAAATGAAAAGAGTCACTCCTAGATTTAGAGGGGTTTTAAAAATTTTTTTCTTTTGTCTTTTTTTTTAAGAAACTTATAAGTGTGTCTTGATTTGTTCCATATTTGCAGGGAGACTGAGTTGTGTATCAAAGGCCTTTTTAGTTATATCCTTTACTTACTGGAAATAACAATCACTTACTTGCATCTTCTAACCCTCTATACACCCTGGAATTTCAGAACTTTCTCAATTGCCCTGCAAATGAGTTTGCAGTCTATCCGAGTCTTTTCTGAGCTCATTTCATTTTGTAGTACCCTTTCAAAAGCCATCAACTTATGCTATTAATATCCTATTTTCCCACTTCTACAACCAAGGCCAAAGTGTACATTTATAATTTTACATATATTTGTATACAAACTATTTATATCACTTTTAAATTAATGAGAGAGGATGCAGAATGATGCAAATGTTTGGATTTGGAATCATAGGGATGTAGAAATAAATTCTAGCTTCTGTTTTTATTAGCTTTGCACTTTGGGTAAATTTTGGCAAATTATTGGTGAAACCACTATGAACCACTATACAAACTGGAGTTGTGGGAAGGGATAAGAATCTCATTAAATCTATTTTATTTTTCTAATTAATCATTTAGCTCACCTTACATTCTTATCAGGACATTACCTTTGAGTCACACCTTCCCACCTTTCCTAGGAGTTTACTCAGTCTAAAGAATTTTCCACACTAGTCTTACGTGAAACTGAAATCTACTCGGCTTCTGAGCATTCACCCTTGAAGTTCATTTCTTAAATATCCTATAGGTGATGTATTTCCATGATTCTGAAAGCACAATTGCTAATTTAGAGACCTTTTCAGAGCTCACTGGTTTATCAAGCAATGCCGATACCATAGCCTCAGGAGTAAGTTTGATCAAGAGGGACAACACTTGGATGATAAACTTACAAATCCCTCAATTCACGTACATTTTGCCTATCAAGAAATTCACCAGCTTAGGAGTGCAAATTTTGAACAAGTTCCAGCATCCTCCAGCCTAAAGACACAAAAGTGATCCCTTTGCTTCCCTGGAAATCAATTTACTTCAGAGATAAGAAAATTTCTTTTTTATAAAATAATCAAAAATAAAACTAAAAGGTCATGTTACTATCTCTTTTCTGAAGACTACCTTCAGAGCTTTAAATTTGATTTTGTGTCTTAACCAAAATTGAAATGAACTGGCAATTTTCTCACTAAAGAATAAAATTAATCACTGGTAAAATAGTGTTCCATTTAAGCACTACACTGTTTTTAGTCAGTCTGACCCTCAGTCTCCCACTATAAAAATGGCAGTGACAATATATACGTTATATTGTAAATGTAAAATAAATAATATATGTAAAGCACAAAGCTCCCATGTGGTTCATTTTGATTGCTTGATAATTATCAGAAGGTCTTGTTTCAGTAACGTTTTAATTTTCAGGATACACATGCATGAAAAAAATAATATTTAAAAAAGTTTAAAATATAACAATGTCAGGCCTCAGGAGGAGTAGGATCCATGGAAGCTCCAAACACTGTCATCCTTGGTATTCACATACCTGTCATGAAGTTTCTTTGTTCTCTACTCTTCCTATCACTACTGGATACCTTGCTCTCTCTCTTAAGTCTGTACAGCTTGTCTCTACTTCTGAGCTCCTTCTTATTCAGAACTCCCCCTTCTTCATCTTACATATAAGTCCTTATTCCTCATAATTTCTTTATCAAGATTCCATATGGTCATGGCATAGTTTTTCCACCATCATTAAGCTCGCAGATTTTCTACCACTGCTTCAACTTTAAGAAATATTCATTGGAAAATTCTCCATTGACTTCTCAGGTAATATCTTTACCTCAGAGTTCTTTATGCCTCCACACTAGTGGTGGCCATCTCACACTTTGGACAGGTCTATTGTAGCTACAATATCAAAATACATTATCCAGAACATTGGAATTGGTCAGTATCTGTTTGTTGAGTGAAGGATACTTTGGGAGGAAATTTTCTTTGTTTCTGAATGAGAGAAAGAGACAGACAGACAGATAAAGATGAAAAAAATGAGAATCTCTATCTGGATTTTACTCAGTGGATTTTACTCTATCTGGATTTTACTCAGTGTAACTGGGCAACATAGAAATGGGCAACATAGAAGACTTCTTTGGAAATTCTAGCACCAGACACACACAGGAAATAAAGGTTCCAAGGCCTCTAGAGCTATAGTCCCCAACCCCGGGCAGTGGACTTGTACCGGTCTGTGGCCTGTTAGGGACTGGGCCTCAGAGCTCTGCCATCCCCCTCCACCCCAATAGTTATACTATTTAGGTATAACTCATTTCCTATGAGAGAAAACCTTACTTTGAAATTGTTAACTTATTGTGAAGTGATGATTAAGTCACAAATTTATGTGAGCAAAGACTATCAGGTGTTTCAACTCTTGAGATTATTCCAGACTTTACTTTTATTTCTTGTGTTAGAATTTTTTCTTAGTTTTAGAGGGTGGCCTGTACAAATTAGCTTCTTCACAGATTGGCAAACTCTGAGAGGAGTTAGAATTTCCTATCTAACCACACTTTGTGAACAATATGGTATACTGAAGTGTGGAGAGGGTGAACTTGTTCGAGGGGGAGGTAGTATTTGTCAAAGAGCAGTTTTCCCTCAAACTTACATGCTGTTTCCCATCACTGTTTAAAACCAGCAGGGTTTTTAGAGCAAGTTAACAGTATTGCAGATATTTGTAGTCATTAACATATGGTTTGATACCTTTGCAGTAAAATTTGTTATAGAAATATTTTTATCTTGCAAACTGGAAGTTAAATGTCTTTCCATTAATTCACCAATTTAATATTTATTTATCCTCAGAAAAAACAAAGATGTAGTTTACCACACTTTGTACTCAAACACAGAGAGGTGACAAGGTTTGACATGGATCGGTCCTTTACACACCAAGTATGTGAGATAATTCCCTAGGAAATTGTTATCTGGGCACTACATCTATTTGTGAAGTGGATGATAAACTATTGTTCCTCTTGTCTCATGATCACTAGGGAGATGAATGCAATTTGCACAGTGCAATGGTAATAACTAATGTGACATTTTCAAAGAAATCTAATCATGGATTCTAAATAGTCACACCCAGGGCTTTACTGAGAGTTTTTTTTTTCTCTTTCTCTCTCTCTCTTTGAAAAAGTGCTCTTTGAATAGACAAACACATTTTATGATTTTAGATAGGTAAATATTACACTGTTAAATATATGTTTCATGGAGCACTATTCACGCAAGTTACTTTGGAACACTTAGTGCTAGTCTTCAAAGCCTTATAATTAGGTGACCATGTAATTTATCATGCAACCTCGTGAGGGTAGAAGGAGGTGCCATTAATAACTACACAGAAACAAGAATCTTAACCTAGTACCGTCCTGAGCAAACAACGATGTAGAATCACTCTATGTAATGAACTTGGAAAATTGTTAAGATTGTAAACTGATTGTTTTGGGAGGAAATGAAAATCATATGTTATCAGAAAGCTAAAGAGTCATCGAGATCTGATGAACAGAAATGAAATCTCAATTCTACATTTATGGGGATTCTATCAGGAAGGGAAACCTTATAATATGAATACCTCCCTCTGTGCACTAAAAGAATTTCATTGGTATTTCAGGCTGGAGTCTCTATGTTTAGGATTATTGATGGGGTGAAACCTTTCCACTTTTCTCAATGTCCTTGGCAGCTGGCTATGAAAACCTGTGGATATTTTCTGTTTCAAAGCATTTTATTTCCAGAGACTATGGAAATATGGACTAGACTATGTGCTAGACTATTCCAAGGAAAAAAAAAAAAGAATTCAGGAAATAGTATTGACATGAAGGAAAAGATGCTGTCCAATTACTTCTCTCATCATATGTTTTTTTCAATTTATGTGAACATGGAAGTATTTCAATTTTTAATATGGCTTAACCCTAAGGAATGCTGCTAGCGAATAGCCAGAGGATGTGTGCTGTTTATACAAGTCATTTGGTATCAAGAAGGGCAGCATGCGTATCCTGACCTAGCTCTATTAGTTTGCCTTGAGGACAACCAAGAGAGTATGCACTTAAAGGAGATAAGAATTTCCTTCCCCAAAGTCATTTTAGATTAAGGGATGTATCCAGCCTGGATGAGACTAAAGAAATAGTATATAATTAAAAGGCAGAGCAGCTGCTAGGTTTACTAATGCTGGAGAAGAAGAAGAACATGGAAATGTGATGGGTGGACATGGAGGGTTACAGTCACAAATGGGAGAATAGGAGTCTCTGATAGTCAAGTTGGGAGGTCAGAACTGTGAATTGGTTTGATGTAGTGGAAGTCAAGGGAATTAGAATAGAGAAAAGCTAGAATATGGTAAATAAAATGAAATACTTAGCTCAGGAAAGTGGAGCATGTTGCTGAGGGCCCAGAACAAGAACGTTAATTTATAGTGTTCTTTTTGGAACATCTGATTAGTTGTTATCAAATTCAATGCAAGTAGCTGCAAGGACAGCAGGTTTTGATTGGAAGTGGAGGGATGGCTTGGCAATCCAGACGGCAAGGAATTTTTACTTCTAAGGACAAAAGTTATACTAAGGAAATTCACTGAACTTCAAGTAGAAATTGTCCTTATAATTATTCTTTCATCTTTATCTCCAAATAGCAATCAATTATTTCTAGTCTCCAATACTAACATTCATTCAATCATCAATAGGCATCAAGTTAATATGATGGGCCGGCACTGTGCTTCCCTTCTGTGGTTTGCCCACTCCTTCCTCCCCTGTTCCCTCTCCCTGCCATCTTTAACATCTTGTAATCTCTTTGTCTTCTTTCCAATTTGCACGTGTTTTTCACATATTGGTTGATCCTTCACATGTCCTGCTGAATTTTAAGCAATGTTTATTTCATTTAACCAATTTCATTTCATGCTCGTTTAATGAACATTTACTGAGTATACACTATGTGCCAGGTACTAGAGATCCAATGGTGAGCAGACAGATACTGTTTCTGCCCTCACAGAGTTTACAGCCTAATTGAAGAAACAGAAATTAATGAAATAATTACATGAACTGATGCAACACTACAATAGTGCTCACCTTAATCAGGAGTTTGGAGCTATGAGAACCTATAAAATAAAGTTTGATGTGATTGGGGGACCCTGGAAAAGCTGTCCTGGGGAAATGAAAGTTAAGGTGAGAGGCGAAAGAAGAGGTGACTTTAATGATTGAAGAAAGGGTAAGAGCGCTCAGGAAGAGCTTTTCACACATGGACATTGTGGGCCAGAGTGGAGAACGTGAAAAACATAGAGAAAATAGGGAAGACTAGAACAGAGAGCAGTCACAAAGGTAAGCATGAGTCAGTTCATTTAGATCCCTTGAAAACTCTATTTTTTTAAAAAAATTTACCTTTAGATTAATGGAAAGTCATTGAAACATTTTATGTAGATGAGGTGATTAAATTTATATTTTGAGAAAAAAGTAACTGTGATTACAATGGGAGAAATGGATTGGAAGGTGGGCAGATGAGACAAAGATAGAACAATCAGGAGGGTCTGTGCAGCACTCTGGGATTGGAGATGACATTAGCTTGGACCTAGATGGAGGTGGTCAAGTTGGAGTGATACAGAAGAAATAGAGATAAATTTAGGAGGTAAAATCAAAAGGACTTGATGGATTTGATATAGGTGGTAATAGAGAGGGGATGATGTATCCGGGTTTCTGTCTTACAGAACTGTGTGGATATGACTATGTTATTTATCGGGATAAGGACTACTGAAAGAGAAACACTTGGGGTGGAGGTAAAATTCAAAGTTTAAATATGTTGGTTTGCAGTTCCTCTAAAAAATCCAAAAAGATTATCAAAGTGTTGAAATATGGGTTTGGAGCTCAGAGTAAAGGTTTGCACCAGAGTCATAACATTCGGATTCAGTTGTGTTTAGTTACAACCTAGGCTTTTGAAGCTTTCCAGATTTAACAGCTTAGAAGAGGAGGTTGGGCTTGTGAAGGAAACAGAAGGATGATCAGAAGAAGAAAACAGGGAGATCATTTTACTTTGAAAACCAACCAAAGAGGTTGTATCAAGGAGTGAGTGTTCAAAAGTTTGCAAGCTGCTGAAAAGTCAAGATAAAGATCAGAAAACACATTGGATTTAGTGACCTGAAAGTGATTAGACAATACGTTTCCACAGAGAGGTGGGTGGGTAGGAAGCCTGATTGCAGGAGGCTGAGGAGCAAGTGGTAGGGAAAAGGAGAGTGAGTATAGACAATCCCATTTTTTATTTCTCTAATTGATTATTTCATAAAATATTGAGCATTTACAATGTGCCAAGAAATGGCTAAAAACTGAGAATTTATAGGTGAATAAAGCATAATCTCTCTCCTTGATTAACTCACAATCTGGTCAAATGTTTGAAATGACTGACCTTTACTACTTCTTCATTGAATCTGACTTCTGCAAATGGACTGGTGAAACTGTCCTTCAAAATTGCCAAAGACCTTTCCTAGTTATCACATTCAGTGACAGTACCTTAATGCTCATCCTCATTGTCAGCTGGGGATATGATAATATTGATCACTACATCTTTCTACAAACTGTATCTAAGCAATTATATTTTCATTCCTTTCCTTCTCTATTTCTGTCTATACCTTGTTTGTTTCTTCCTAGCCTCTGTCCTTCCTTAACTACAGAGGTTCCACAAAATTTAGTACTAAATTATTTTCTGGTATTTCAACAAATACTTTTTTCTCAGAGAACACACTGATCCTTATAGTGGGAATGTAGGGGAACACACAAATGTCTGTCAACGATAAATCATCTTACTCTCTTCTGATCAAAGATCTCTACCATCACGTGTATCGATTCCTCCTTGAAGTCTTAATGCAATCAGTTGTAAAATGGTAGCTCATTTTATATGTTATTTTTCTTTTTCCTGATTACTAGTAGTGTTGGACATAATTTTCACATGCTTACTGGCTACTCTGTCTTCTGTGAATCATTTATTGTGTCCCTTGTAATTTTTATTTCATTAGACAAATAATATCCTGAAGACAACTCGACTTTGGAATAGAACTACATCACTGGCATATGCTGGACTGAATTAGAGAGACTATTTGGTGATATCTCTCTCATCTATAATGGAAAATCTTTCAGCTATTATCTCTTCAAATATTACTTCCTTACAATTTGATTTGTATTGGACCTTTATATCTTTAATCTGTATCTTAGCTTCTCTTGCTTATATTTACTCAATATATTTTTGTGCTGCTTTTAACCATAAAATCTTTAGATATATCTTCTCAGTTCACTAATTCTCTCTGTAGCTTTGTTGAGTTTAGAATTTATCCTATCTGTTCAATGTTTAGGTAATTTTAATAATTACTTCTTTGGGATTTTTTTAGTGGAAGAATTTTAATTGGTTATTTTTTAATATAATCTTTTTAATACATACTGCCTGTTTTTAAATATTTTGTATTTTTCTTTTCTAATGAATATATCTCAATATATTTTTCAAGAATTATTTTGAGATTTTTCTATTGTGTACATTTCATTTAAAATAAATTTATATTTTGATTGTTAAATTTGATGAATATCCTTCCTAATGAAGTTTTTCCTCTAGTTCTTTGACATATTTGAGCTCATTGAGGTGACTAATTGTCTCTTTCTTTCTATCAACTTCTTCTCTGGTAGTAGTGTTGCTTATCTCCACCTGGACCTAGGAATCCTGAGAGCAGAATCAGAGGATGGCTTGTCTCAGGTACTGTCTAAGATGATTTCTTTGGTTCTTCCTCCATAGCAACATTCATGATGATTTTGGGCTTCTTTCACAGTGTCCATTAGCCCCACCTCAGGCCTAGGTATCAAACAATAAACCTGCCTCTGCTTTTCCTATACACATAGGACTAAACTTCCAGATGCTTCTATTAATGACCCTAGAGTGCTAGATGTTCTTGGGTTGGGCTTTCATATATTATTATGTATTTTTATTCTATTCTAGAAACATTAACTTCACTCTGAATAAGGATATTTATTTCTTAATGTTCTAATTCCAACAATGTTATCTATTATTGCTATGTTTAAAGCCGAGGGAGAAATTCAAAGCCATCCTGGCACAAAATCCTCTGGTATTTCTTGAAAAACAGAAAAATTGCATTTTTCTTTATGATTGCTACTGTTGTTTGGAAATGTTTTTTCCCACAGTGAAATCATACCCAAGTCAGACAGATTTCTTATAGTTCTTCAATTATTTCATTTAAATTTTTTTAAATTATTTAATTTGTTTTGACAAATATTGCCTATATGTTGAGAGATAACTTGGTTATATTTTTCCAAAAGCCTCACATATCTGAGGACTAAATAAATGTTTCTTAATGATGAGAAACATTGCAATTAAAAAAATTCTAGGTATAAATACTGTCCACTGATCTGCCTAACTATAGCAGTACTATAGCAGCTAAATATTGTTTCTTTATAATAATTTTTGTTTGTGTGTGTGTTTTGTTTTGGTAAAAATAGTTCCAAGTATTTTTTCCTGCTCTAATCTCCTTTGTCAATTATGTGTTGGTTTCTCTCATCTGTCTGTTCTTCCAGGAAAGAAGGAAGAATAATTTCCCAACTGTCAAACAGATTAAATTGAGATCACATTTAAATTATAAATTATGAAAAATTAACTTTTGATCTGATAAAATGATAAAATGGTATGCTTCTTTTTGTTTTGTCCTGTAGTAAAATTCTGGTGTGTGAGAATGTGTGTGTGTGTGTGTGTGTGTGTATGTTTAACATCCTTTCATATTGTAAGGAATTTTGTATTTTCTTTCTTTGTGACCAAATATTTTTGGTTATATTATCCTAAGGACACTGTTTTTACAAAGTGACAAATGCTTATTATTAAAAATTAGACAATACAGAAAAGTATTAAAAAGTAAACAGACACCACTATCTTACCACAAATACTAACTGCTCTTAACATTGGGTAAACAACATTTTAGACGTTTATCTCCACAAACTTACACATTGAAGCATAAACAGGCAGACATGGTCAAATTAATAATATAAAAGTAGGTGCATGCTCATATGGATTTTAATGGAACACATCACACGAGTTTCGTTTGCATTTAATAGAAAAAAAAGACAGATGTGAAACTGAAAGGATCTAAAAGTGTTTGAACAAGAAAATATATTAGTGTGTAAAATATTTATCTCAAGTTAAAGTAAAAAAGTAAGAACATGAAAGAGTTTGAGAGCATTCTGTTTTTCTATTCATTGCGTGTATCCTTTTTAGTCAATGCCAAGTGACTTCTTTCTTGCTCACTAGATTGATCTCTAGTTCCTGGATACTTGCTTCCACTGCTCCTTCCCTACTCGATAGATAATGATTCGTCAAAATATACCACATCTAGATTTTGTTCTGCAAACACAACCTCTGTTGTTTTATTTAAGTTCTCTATTTAAAGGGATCTTGGTTTTCTTTTCTGAGTTATATATGAAATATTTTGACTTACTTATTTTGCTGACTTCATTGCCAAGTGATTTTCCAATAGGGACCCATGGGTGGTATTTCCCTGAGTTATTTCATCTTTAGAATGTCTGTCTGTTGATTTATACCCTGAATGACAATTTGACTAAGTGTAATTCTTATGGATCAAATTGTCTTTTCTTCAAAACTTAGAGATATTGTTCAATTTTCTTTGGCATTGAGAGTTGCTATGCCAAAGTATGAAGACAACCTTATTTTTCCCTTCCTGTCTAAACAATTTTTTCTTTCTGTCTAAACAATTTTTTTCTTCGTTGAATGAAAATCAGGATACATCTCTGTATTGTTTTTTTAAACCATTGTTTTTTAAATAAAAAATTGTTAATTTTTTTCTTTTATGTTTGAACACAAGTTATTCTTTAAATATTCAAACTTGACATGTTTCATTCCTTCTTTATTTATAGGAAATGTCACTGTATTATACCCCTAAATATATTTACTGTTCAAAGTGCTGAGTTTTCTATTTTTTATCATGGCATCTCTGTCTCTCTTCACACTCACACACACGCACATGTTTATATATGTGCAAATGTTCATATATATGTACATTAATTACATACGTATGTATATATGTGTGTCAACAACCCTGTTAAGATTTTAATCTTTGTATCTTTCTCCTGTGTTCACTGTGATTACCTCAAGCCTTTTACCTATGCCTGTAATTTTAATTTTACCTATTTCTGTTCTACGCCTTGTTGTCTCCAATTATTAATTAGTTTTGTAAACACATTGTTTTATTCTAATTTTTCAACTAAATTAGTTGCTTCCTAATCTCCCTGTGTTATTTAACTCATATTTTTGTTGGACTCTTCTTAGCATGAAAGTTATATAGGCTTATTTTATGTTATTTTATTATCCTTTGTAAGATATATTATCATATACCTTATAATATGTGTACATAGCTACAATGTCTTCTTTTTTCAATTTACTTCTTGCTTAATAGGCAGATATGTCAATTGCTTAATTTTCCATAAAAATATGTGTGAAGTTCTTTGACATCCACCACTACTTGCTTGGGACCTAGGAATGGTATTAAAGTATTTGTGTGCTTGTTGGGGGATAGGAATTGCTTTAAATCCTCTCTCTGTAGTGATGTAGGACAAGGTGAGGAGTGACAGGAGAAGGGAAGCTTGCTGGGATTTTATTTTCCTTTGTCTCATCAGCCACATATGTCTTACACACAAAGGCCTGCTGCACTCCACTAAACATTGACTGCGAGGATTTTGTTTTCTTACTTTTTTTTTTTTTTTTTGAGACAGGATCTCACTCTGTTGCCTGGGCTAGAATGCAGTGGTATCATCATAGCTCACTGCAACCTCAAACTCCTGGGCTCAAGCAATCAATCCTCTTGCCTCAAGCTTCACAAGTAGCTAGGACTATAGGAGCATGCCACCATGCCTGAATAATTTTTTTAAAAAAATTTCATAGATGGAGTCTCACTATTGCCCAGGTTTGTTTTCTTACTTTTGCTAACATGTTTTGAATTATGGCATAAGGTTGTACCCTTTTCCTTGCTTGGTTTTTGTTATAATGAATTTTTACTATTAAATTAAAATAATTCTATAGGTATTAAGGAAGGATTCAATAATCTAGCTTCTTTTTACCACCTTAACACAGAAGACTATTTTTCCAGATTTTTCTATTTCTCTTTAATAATTTGTTATAAGTTTTCTGTTTTATTATTTCTTTACTAATTCATCTTGGTTTGTGATTAATTTATTTCCATTATTTAACAATATAAAATATTATCTTTCTTCTAAGGAAAAATTTAATTTGAATGTTATGTTTTTTATTATTTTAAGTTTTCTTACTCATTCAGTTTATATTTCATTATATAATTTTGTTCTTTTTTCTCACAGTAAATCTGTGGTAATATTCCGTATAAGTTGATATAATATGCCATTGTTTTATGAAATAAGTTTTATTTTCTTTAGGAAAAAAGAACTATTTCTCCAGGTAGATATTAATATTGACTCCTAACTGCACCACATTATAGTTAGAGAATGTTTATATTCATTTCTGCTTCTTAATTTTGAGATTCAAATTACAGCATAACATTTGGTGAATTCAAAAATGGACTGGGTCAAAAAATTAAAATCACAGAAAACCCTTATAATCAGCGAAAATGGAATCATGACAACAAATTTTACAGTAGAGATCATAAAAAAGTTACTATAAAGAACTTAATGCTGATGAATTGAAAACATAGATTATATGATTAAGTAGCTAGAAAAATACAAGTTACCAAAACTCACATAAAAAATAGAAAGTATGTTGCTTGAGCCCAGGAATTTGAATTTGCAGTAAGTTATGATGGTGCCGCTGCACTCTAGCCTGGACAACAAAGTGAGACCTTGTATCAAAAAAAATAGAAAGTATGAATGGTTGTATATATATTATATGTATATATAATGCACATATACATACATATATATTACGTGTGTATGTATATACACAATTGGAAGTCCCTATCCACATCCATGGATTCAACCAACCTCAGATCAAAAACATTGGGGTAAAAAAAAAAAGAATGGTTGTGTCCGTACTGAACATGTACAGACTTTTTTCTTGTCATTATTCCCTAAACAATACAGTATAACAACTATTTATGTAACATTTACATTGTGTTATGAATTTTAAGTAATTTAGAGGTAATTTAAAGTATATGGGAGGATGTGCATAGGTTAAACACAAATATTACGCCATTTTATATAAGGGACTTGAGCATTTGTGGATTTTGATATCTGTTGAGCGTCCTGAAACCAATCCCTCATAAATAAAAAAGGACAGCTATATATATATATATATACACACACACACACACACACGCATATACACGCACACACACACACACACACATTAAACAAATGGCATCTATTTTTAAGAACCTTCCCCAAAGTGGGAAAAAAATAGGTCCACATGGCTCTCAGAAGAATTATACCAAGTTTTTAAGGAAGACATAATGTCAAGCTTACCCAAACTTCAGACTCCAGAGAAAAATAGAGAATAATTCCTAACACATTTTATGGGCAAGTGCAAACTCCATATCAAACCAGACTGCAAAATTTGCAAATAACATTCTAGCAAACCAAATTTATACACACACACACACGCTTGCATACACATATCATATACACCTCATGGCAATATCAAATATTTTCTAGGAATGCAAGTTTAGTTTAATGTTTGAAAAATCAATTTAATTCACTACACTAATAGATAAAGAATAATCATATGATCATTTTAATAGATGTATAAAATGCATTTGATAACTCTTAATAACTATTAGAAACAAAATCTTTGCAAACTAGAAATAGAAGGGATTTTTTTTTTCAATCTTATAAATGGCATCTATATAAACTTAATGTAAATTTCCTGTTTAATGGTGAAATATTGATATCTTCTGAGATTGGGAATAAAACAAGGACTTCTGCTCTTTCCAACTTTCAGCATTTCATGAAATTTCATATCCAGAGTTTCTCAACCTTATCATTATTTTGGAGCAGAGAATTCCTTGCTGAGGGGCTGTCTTGTGCATTGTAGGATGTTTAGAAGCATGTCTGGCCTTTGCTTCTGGATGCCAATATTACTTTGCCCTTAGTTATAACAATCAAGAATGTTCCTAGACCTTGCCAATGTCCTCTGGGAGTAGGGGGTTATCACCCCCAGTTGAGAACCACTGTTCTATCCAGTGTAATTGAACAAGAGGAAAAGGATATATAAATTGGCAAGTAAATATTAAAACATTCATTATCTGCTGATGGTATATCTGCATATGTAGCAAATGCAAAATCTTATAAATTATAAAATGAATAATTGAGTTCAGGAAGGTTGCTTGATCCAAGGTCAATATACCCAATATACAAAAATGTATTGCACTCCACTATAAAAAAGAAAAATAAAATAAAATTTTAAATGTTTCTTTTTTAATACCAAACATTAAAAATATTAAGAATAAATCTAATAAATGGTATATCTATTCTCTGAAGAGTGCAATAAAATATTTGTGAAGATAAATCTTAAAAGACCCAAATAAGTGAGGAAATATGTTCATGGAATAGAAGACTCAATATTGAAAAAATTTCACTCTCTAAGTAGCTTCATGGTGTCAATGAAATCCCAATAGAAATCCCAGCAGGGGTATGTGTGTGTGTGTGTGTGTGTGTGTGTGTGTGTGTTGACATCTGAATATAAAATTAATTTAAAAATACAAATGAGCCAAGAAGAAGCAAGACCTTTGTAAAAGAAAAACAAGGAGAAAGGGAAGGTTAATACAACCAAATATGAAGACACTATAAAGTTATAAGTATTAAGACGTGGTAATGGTATAAGGAAAGAAAAATTTATCAATGGAATGAATAGATAGCTCAGAAATAGACCCACACATACGAGGACACTTGATTTATAACAAAGGTTGTATTACACAGCAATGAGGAAAGAATAGCCCTTTTGATAAATGGTACGTACAGGATCTGTTGGATATCCATAGTGGGAAAAATGAAACTTGGCCTCTATTTTACACCATATACAAAAATCAATTCCTGGTGTACTGCAGATCTAAATCTGAAAGGAAAACAATAAAATTTCTAGAAGAAAATAACAATATTTTCATGACCTTGAGATGGCATAGATTACTTAAACAGAATGCTAAAAGCACTAATCCTGAAGGCAATGATTGTGAAGTTGGACTATATTAAAATTAAAAACATACTTTACGAAAAGTTAAGAGAGTAAAAAGACAACCCTGTGGAGCAAGTCATTTGCAATGTGTACAAGTGACAGAAGTCTTGTACACGGATTATATATAGAACTCCAAAAATCAGGAAGAAAAATATAGACGCCCCACAGAAAATGGATACAAGGCATAAACAGGCACTTGATAAAATAAGCTTAGGAAAAGGTATTCAATTTCATTAGTTGTCAAGGAATCACAATGTTGCTACTAAAGGAAATAGTATTATGCTCCTACCTGAGAGTCTCAAACCAAAACACTGACAATATTAAAAACTGGCAAGAATACCTCTCTTTGGGGAGGAAGGAGGAAGTAATGACTCCAGGTCACTATGAAGTGAACTTTCAGAGTACTGAAAAGGTTTTATTTTTTGGCCTCATAATGGTTACATGGGTGTACTGTGGGATAAGTCATTGAACATTATATTACTTTTGTGGACTTTTTATTGAGTTTATACTTTAATAAAAAATGGTCTGTTTATTTTAAATAGGGTTTTTTTTTTTCAGCTTTGGGAATGAAGATATTTAATTTGTGACTATTAAAATCAAATCTAATAACAGTATTGTCCAAATTCTGCATATCCTTAATTGTTTTTGCTACTTTAACTTGTTTAAGACTGACAGGATTTATCAAAATCTCCCACTCTTATTCTACATCTGATCTTTACTCCATGTTTCTTCCCCAACCCCCTTTTTCCTTTAATGCATTCCAATGCAATGTTATTGGATGTATTAATTTTGTTTAGGATTGTCTCATTTTTGATATGAAATTATCCTTTTTTGCCTGTTTTATAATATTTTGTCCAATAGTAATTCCTGTTTTCTTTTAGTTTGCATTTGCCTTTTCTTCTCATTTTTGCTTTGGTTTGTTTATTTCTATTATTTAGTTCTATCCTTTTATTATTCTTAATTATGCTCTTTTCCTTTTTTGCTTTTGTACTTCCTAATGTTTTGGAAGTTCACGGTTGTATTTTAAATTCTATAAGGAATAGCCTACTTTTCCAGTTTTCAAATACATTCAATAATATTCATTTTCCTAATTGTTGGGATCAACTTTAGGAAATGATATCTTTTGTATTTCTGTCTTTTTTTTATAGGCTCTTCTTCTAATCTAATTACTATTTAGTATTAAAATTTTAAATTTGGTTTCAGTGTTCATCACCAGTGAGCGTATGTTCTTCATTCTTGAACTATTAATTTTGCTTTATATCTCATTAGGTTAGATTCTATTTTCAATAAATTGTTTTAAAGAAATGTATATGAATACTCCATTTTCTTTTAATAATAAAAGTTATTTTTCCTTCTGTGTTAACGTTTGTATCACTTTATCTTTCTCTTTATAAATTCTTGGGTGAATAATTTCTTTTTTATTTCAAAATATTAATTAAGGAGGTACATGGGTGAATAATTTCTGTGCAGACTTGGTATTTGAATCAGATAGTGTGTACAGATTTTGTTTGTATGGATTGGCGACTTGGGTGGCTGTCAGATGTTTTCAGATAAAGAGCTGGAAGAGAGTGTGATGTGAACAGCTCTTGTTCATCTCCCAGAGAGCAATGCATTTTCCAGGCATGCTCTGCTTCCTTCATTTTACTGTCTCATACTTCCAGAGACTATGAGATGATGAGTAGAGGTGGGCTTACATACCGATCTACACTTGTCCTTGATTCTGGCATTAGGTTTTCCATCCATCTCCTCATAACATAAAAGTATCACAAGAATGGAAAAACAAGCACCACATATACTTACCATCAAATTGGTACTAACTGATCAACACTTATGTGCACATATGAAAGTAACATTCATCGGGTGTCAGGCAGATGGGAGGGGGGAAGAGGGGATGGGTATATTCACACTTAATGGGTGCAGTGCACACTGTGTGGGGGAGGGCACGCTTGTAGCTCTGACTCAGGCGGTGCAAAGGCAATATATGTAATCTAAACATCTGTACCCCTGTAATATTTTGAAATAAAAGAAATAAATTACAAAAAAGTTAGCATGACATAAAAGGTGTGGCTTTTACCTTCTTTTATGAGCTCTCATTTTTTTTTATTGTAAGTTGGTTTTTTGTGCGGGGGGGAGTATTTTGTTTCTCATGTAGAGTCAGGAGATACTGTGTTGTACCCTCCTACAGAGATACCATTCAAAACTGAGAGTCCAAGTCTACTTTAAAAGGAAATTTTGGTTTAATTTTAGAAAAGTAAAGAGAAGCCTCAGAGCATAAGAATCCTGGGGTGAGAGAGGGAGAGAGAGGGAGACAGAAGGAGAAAGAGAGAGAGAAATATCATTTGGGAGGAGGGATATTACTAGCTGCTTTTTTGCTTTTAGCAGCCAGAGTGAGTGGCAACAAAAAGCAGATAATACTTGTATCGATAACAACAACACAAATCGGAAATGGTGGGGCCATATTTCAAGAATTTAATCTGCAAAAATCTTTAGATAAGAAGAAGAAAGCAAATAATTAGGAAAAGAAGAAATAAGAGAGGTGATTAATGACCAGGCTTTTGTCTTTGTTTTTTAAAATACTTGCTGTAAACAAGGACAGAGAAAGATTCCATATTAATTGACTATAATGGACTAAGTGCTTATAAGACTTTCATTTAATTTTCACAATAATATTATAAAATGGGTTATATATAATTATATAATGGAGAAATTACATAATTTCTCCATCCTATAGGTGAGAAATGCAAGAAACATACAGTTTAAATAATTTGCCTAAGGACACACAGTTGCCTTCATTTTCTGTCTTTAATGTTCTGGAGCAACAGACTATGTGTTCTTCTATAGTCAGCATGACACCTTCTATTTGGTAACATTACTTTAATTTTGGAAATATTATTAAATATATCATGAAGTTATAAAGCATGTATATTTATTATGTTAAATGGGATTAACATGCTTTTTCTGATTCATGTGCCTAAAGTAAATAAAATTTCCAGGTCCTTTCTGGTTATTCTAGAAACATTAATCACCAGTTGCCAGCCCTCTCAGATGAAGACATACTTCCTCTGAGAAACTGAAAAATGTCTCTTGAACTATCTCAGAAATTTCATATCTGTTTTTGAAAGAAAATATCAGATGAATAAGAATGGATGTTAGAGGAAACATCCTTAGGGAATTAAAAATAGATGCACTTCACAAAGGTATTTGTGTTATCATAAGATGACTGTTCTTCTACCCCTCCTATTCTTCTTCCTTCTTTCTTTTTTTATCCAAGTTAAATTCCAGCTGGCTTAAAAAGTAGATATTTGAAGATTTTTATTAATAACAGAAATGTTAGTTTATTTTACAGATAGAAAAAGGGTAGAAAGATTATTAATGTAGATATTAACTTTGTAAGGGCGATAGGTACTGAGTTGTAGTTCACATAAAATTGCTCTGAATAATCATATTATATACATTACCATGAATTGAAAGCCCGACTTAATTATTAAACTTAACATAGAAAAAATCAATGATGTTAACTTAAGAGTTTTTGGCTAGAAAATGACATTTGGCATGCATCAAGAATTCCTTGGCTTGCCAAGATGTACAATGTTAACACCTATATAATGAATTATAATGAGCTGATTATGTACTACATACTCATATTTTTCCTTGGAACTCCCTAAACCTAACATAAAATCAAGGCCATTAAGAATAAGTTGAACATCTTTGGGAGAGTGAGGTTTAAACTCTTTATATACTGCAGTGGTTCACTTTCATACATATAGGACAAAATATGGGGCTTCTAGCTAAGGTACCCAGTTTGTGATTGGCCAAGTATTATTCAACACTCAGCACCTGTAAGTGTCAGATGACTAAGAGATACAGTCTTACCATTGGGATCATGTTCCTGTATCCAGGCAGCACTGAATACATTGGTAGGGATGGAGTTTTGAATCATGGATACAGGTTTTAAACTTATTTTGTTCTCTTTTGTGCTTAATAATATAACTTCTACTTTTGTCCTAAAGGGTGGAGGGGGAGGGGGATTCTAGTTATCACGATAAGTGAAAAACATTTTTTTCTTGATCTCACTACAGAAAGATATTTCTCTCCACATGTTTCATCTTATCACCTCTTTCTTTCCACCTGACCACACTGTGGAAAATAATACACAGGTGATGCACGGAATGACTCGGAGATGTCTGGCTTTTCCTTAACCCTAGTTTAGAAGAGATTTTCTAAAGTCTAATGGTCAAACTGGGAAGCCAAATATTAGAAGTGTGCTGTCTTGTACAGGTGGTCGTACTTCCCTGTCTCAAAATATTGACCCTTCATTTAATGAAGAGTAGAGATGGAAAAGAATAAGGGAAAGAAATCAATGCATTTTCCACACTAGCAGCTGGTGTGCATGTCACCCTGCACTCATATCCAAGGGTGGCTAAATTTTTATTTATTTATTTTTTTTCAAAATCAGTTCACAAAGACAGGAAACAGTAGGGGGTTAGTAACAGGGACCTGTAGGGGAACCTGGGCACAGGTGAAGTTCATTATAGCTCTCTTGCTGATGTTGTGTTTTCGTAGTAGAGCATAGGTTGCTGCAAACAAGAGTAATTTATGCTCGGTTTTCCCAGCAGGACCTACCCCCAGACAGGCTGTCTGGTCAGCATTCCATTCCAAGAAAAAAAATTACAGAAAGGAAGAAGTAAGACTCCATTTGCTTTTCTGATGTGCTCTTTTCTCTAAGTTTCTTAGGAGTAAACCTTTAGAATGAAAACCCAGTGGAGAAACTAACTTTACCTCATAATGTGTCTAATTTAAGAGAAGCTCAAAGGCTTGATCACTGTCATCTATTTCTGGCTCTCTGATTTAGCAGACAGATGAAGTGCACTTATAGCTGACAGATGTGGAAATCCATATATAGCCAGACAAATCTCTAGTGGCTACTGATGCAAAATAATATGAGTTGTTTCTGCAAAGGTCAGTTGAAATTTGCATTTGGATTTTTTTTTCTGGGGTGCTTTTAATGATACGATCAGGTCCTCAGGTTCTTGTAGTAAAATGTGCCCTCCAAATTTGTCAATTATGTTAAGGTAAAATCAGGGCTGAGGAAATGTTAAGAAAAAAATGTACTCTGAATATTTACCACATATATAGAGAATGGCTGTAAGATAACTGAATGAGAATTGTGACATTAATCTACCCTTGCAATTATTCTGTTAATTGGCAATTCGATTATCAAAATTAGAGTTCATTAAAGGTAAACTGTTTCTTCTGTAAATTTCATCTCCTGTACAAGATAATACAAATTATGATGCTCAGTGGGGAGACTATTTTATCCAGTTGATTCTTTTTATGGCTTACATTTCTGAATACTAAATTGTGATTATCTGCTTGATTCATTCTTTTTAAAGAACTCATCATCACCACTGTTTTTATTTATATAAAGTTAGATTGCTTTCATAAACTATCTAATTCCAAGTCTGCACTGTGCAGTGTTTGAGTACAATTAGTTTAATTCACATTTTTCACTTTTTATTGCTTAAGAAAATAAAGCAAAATTCCAAGATTATTAAAAGCCAGTTTAGATCTGTGTACCATTCCATTATTAACCCAATTTAATAATATTTTAATTCATCATTTCACTAGCTTGACTCTAGAGTTAAAGAAGTGTTGATTGTATAAAAATAGAGAAGTATAATCGATATCGTAACTTAGTTTGAGTCAATTTGTTTTGCTTGTAGGGGGTCCTCATTGTAAACATCCTGAGATTTTGTGCAATAAAGAATATATGTTTGTTTTATCTTCTATTTACATAAATAGGACTGTTTGTTGAATGCCATAATTTAAAAACAACAAGAAAAAAAAAACAAGGTACTTCAATAAAATCGGTCCTTCATTCACTGCCAGTTGTGATAAATAAAGGCAGAATATCTCAGTGCATTAAGTTTAGTTGATAATCTTTTCCTGTAATACAGCACAGGTTACTTTTGTATCCTCACAGCAACTGTCTTGATATACAGCACATAACTGGCATTCAATGAATATTTTATGAATGGATTCGTGAACATTTAAAACAAATACTGTACTTTCAGGAAATAGGTATAAAGCTGCTTTGAAAAGCTAGATAGGTAGTTATAGATGTGTATCTAGGCACATATATTTAATTTTTTGCCACAAAGTATAGTATTATTTGCTCCAGTGTATGAGTAAATTTTATTAAAAAATATACATTTATAATCAGAATCAGAAGTTAATTCAAATGGAAACCCGAAATCCATCTTTCTGCTTCTGAGAAAAATGATAATATAGTTTTCATTGTCCTCAGAAATTTCTGGAAAAGGGAATTCTTGCCTGTTGCCAAAAAAACATATTTCAGTTGGAGTTGAAATGTCATTGTAATTTTTTAATCTGAATCCCATCTGCTCCTCCTTTAACCTACTTCTCCTTGTCTTGTCAGTGCAATAAGAATAGTCCTCACTCGTAATTACTCATGACTGTGACGACGTCAGATAATTCCTGCAGTGTCCTCAGATAGATGATATCAAAATCTGAACAAGTGTCATCTTTAACAAAAGAAGCCCCTCTTATTTTATTAAAGAGATTTTTGTGAAGACTGTTTTTTTTAAGTGATGTTACTTTTAAAATATGGATGTAATAATAAAATGTTAGAATTTTAACACATAAAACTTAGATATGTTTGTCATTGATTGAATTGTCATAGTGATCACATTTATTTTCTGGAAAATAAAATCATGCTATAAGGGTATATAGTCAGTTTCCTATTATTCTCAATTACTAGATAAGAGTGAAGAACTAAGTTTTTCTTCTTCAAAACTTTTTCTGTATTCTTAAGTTTGGCGTTTGAGATCAAACATTACTTCTAGCTATCATATGTGAGGTATAATGCAGAACACTCAATCAACAGAACATAACACAGGAGAAATAGAGAATATCATTCCTTTCTAGGTGTGTCTTATGAATTAATATTAACTAAGTTCAAAATTATTTGTATAAGGCTTTTTTTCTCTATTAGATGACAAGCTCCTTAAGATTAGAACTGGTGCACAATTCATCTTTGAATATACATGTGCATGTTCCATATCATCTACCACAGGACATTGTACATTCCAGGTGATCAAAAAGTATTTATGGAATTAAATGAAAGTAATTTTTTATGCTGGGCTTCTGTTGGAAAAGAAACTCACTAAAGATAGCTCAAGTTGGTGATAATTCATAATATAAATAAATAAATAAATAAATGTGATTAAAATCCTAGATTGCAAACTATATTAGCATGTGGACTTAGAGACATTAGAAGAAGGTCTAATGCAATTCTAGCACTTTCAGCAGGAGGAATTCATGAATCTTTACTTTAATGCCTCACGCGATTACTGCTTCTTACCAACTTTCCAAAGGGTCTACATCTCTTGGACTTTCTCTCTTTCTACTCTGAATCTCTTGCCAGACATTTTCAAGCTTATTCCACCTTTGCCCTAAGAAACTTCTTTCTCAGAAGGTATACTTCACACTCCTGCCCATTGATAACCACTGTTATAATATGTACTCTTTTAATATTTCATTTTTCTGGTTTCTGCCTAATTTTTTTCTTAATTTTGACTCACCTTGACTTTATAAATGCATTTCTTGCATTTCAGATTTTACAGCTAACAGTTTAATTCTCTTTGTATTTCTAGATTCAAGAATAAAGATTCATTGGCTCAATTAACTCAGGGCAGAACTTTGAAACCAGACCACTCCCTAGGTTACTAGCCAAGCTAGTGGCTGCTCTTGGGTCAGGAGTAGGGAAGGGGCATTCATTTGATCTACATGTGATGGTCCCTCCGATGACACTGCAGGTGGAGAAGTCTCTCACAGAAGTGACTTTCAGTATGGTCTAATATCTTAACTAACTCAATGTCATATACATATCATGTGAAATGTTACTTAAGGATAAAAATAACTCAACCAATTTATTTTTTTTAAATCTTACATCTGTTCTAATGATAGTGTTTGCATTTTCAAAATGATAAGATAAGGTTTAAATTACTCTCTATGAAGAATTTTGCCATTTTAAAGTTTACATTAATTCTTTTTCATTCTAGTTTTCTCTTTTTATTTGTAACTCTATTTGCAATTCTCTTCTCTGACAGTGAAAGGTCTGGCCTCTATTATTCTCCATATAGTTACTTATTATAACCGATCTTTCTCCCCCAACATGGTCTCCCCCTACACAAATGATCTCCTCACTCTCCCTGGGCTTTGGTACTGTGTGCTGGGCTATTAATGCTTCTCTCCCAAGTGGACATGCTTCCTCCTTGCTTCAGCTTGGGCAACCCATACTCGGCCACACAGATGATCTCCCCATTTTGCTCAAGCTTCAACACCCTATGCTGAACTGCTCCTACTTCTTTCCTTAGAACCCACAGGATCCCTACCTTGCCTGGCCTCACCTAATGGATTTTGGACTGAATTATTCATGAAAGAAGGAAGAAATAAAGGAAAGAAGGAAGGGAGGAAGGGAGGGAGGAAAGGAGGGAGGGAGAAAAAAAGGAAGGAAATTTATCAATTTCTAGGCTCATTTTTTTTTAATCCTACAACTTTTCTCTGTTTCTCTCTGTGTTCTTGCTGATGTCTATCCTTTAATAAATATTTTCATGTTTTTGGCAGATGGATTAGCTGGCTATAAAATTCCAGATTAGTTTTTTTCCCTTCTCTGCACATTTAAAATTTTTTTCTGAATTCTTTTAGATTTGTAGAAAAGTTGAAAAGATAATATAGTTTGTGTACACTCCTCACCCATTTTCTCCTTGTGTTAATATTTTAGATTACCACCTCTATATATCCATCCACCCCGCCTAGAAGGGAGAACAACCCAATTTTGTTATATTTTTTAATGCAATCAATATATTTTGTTACCTAAATTTCTAATTGTTTCCTTTAAATACCCACCTATTCTTGTTTCATTTTTACCTATTTTTGTTGAATAAATTTATATTCTACTTTAATGGGGGTTGTGCTGCATTGTCTCTCTTTTTTACAATTGCTCAATGTTTATAATTTAAAGACTTTGTCAGGTTGTTGTATAAAATTAATTTTCCAGAGTGAATGCATGATTGCTAATTTTGTTGGCTTTCTTACCAACTAATTTTTGGTGTTTGGAATTTTGGTTTACCAGTAATTTTGGATAAGATGTTTTTGCTTTCAATTTCTCTTTCTTTCTTCCATCTCTTCCCATCAGCCTATCTGTCCAGAATTTTTACAGTAGAAAATTAATTTTATTACCACCCACACCTTTTTTCAGAACACTAATCTGTAATCAGCCTTTAAAGTGCTGGTTTGAGTTCCTTCCCTGTAGTAATGGTAGAGTACCCAAGAACCAGTCATATAGCCAGTGAGCAGTTTGGCTCAGTTTTTATTGGCAAGGCTGTGAGTTTTGAAAGCTATAGCTTATACATCCTCAACAGGATCAGTATTACCTCCAATAAGGTGAAAAATGATTCTTAGAAGGCAAAAAACCCTTAGCTATTACAACGGTTTATGGACCTTCAAAGCTCAACCCTATCCCTAAAAATCTTTTTTTAATATAAAGATTACATTAATTTTTACAAGCTATAGTCTATTATTTTTACAGTGTTGACTCTTGTTTGTCCAAAGTATATAAAAAATAAAGTCCAGCTGATTACTCCATTTAACCAGTTAATATTGAAGGAGATTGAATGTAATATTAAAGGAGCATGTGAGCAAAAATAAAATGAACATTATGATGTGAAGAACAGTAATAAATATAGGAAGATAGATAGGTAGGGAATAATAGCCCAAGACAGAAGACTAGAGTGATGAGTCTCTGTAATTATATCATATGAACTGAATTAATTTAAAAAGTCTCCTTTCTACAAGGACAAATGTGTGTGTACCCCCCCACACACACATCAAAGACTTACTATCAGAGAAGTAGGATGTGAACCAAGAAAGAATATATTTCATTGAATAAGTCTTGAAGAAAAGTTAATAACATGCAGAAAGGAGCCTGAGATAAGGAAAGCAAAAGGCATTGAGGAGAAAAGATGGGGTTTTATAATCATATCAGTAAAAAGAAGAGATAGAAAATAGGCTCGCTAATAAATTAGGAGAGGTATGAAATTAAAGAAATCAGTAATAACCTCAAATGACTGAGATGCTAAACTACTTTGACAAGAGAGATGAAAAAAAGTAATACAAGTAATTAGGACACAATTCAAACCTCACAAAAGTAAAAACTTACAAAAGCAGGTAATGCACACTTGAGAAACTTGGCTAAGTTGGGTAAAGTACACTGAAATAATTTATTTTGCATGCATTTCAGGAAAGCAGCATAGACTTTACATGAGTTAACCACATAATGCTCAATATATTCCTTTGATTAGATAAAAACCATAATTCTTTAATTGCCACTGGAGGAAAAAAAGATTAAATTTCAACTGCAAACATTTTCTTAAAAGGAAAGGTAATTTTATTAGTCATTAAATAGATGTTTTACAATTTTATAATGTTTCCAAGTAGTTCCTATTGTCATTGCTTTAGTAAATAAAGGAGGTAGATATATAATGTGCATTAATCAGTTTAGTATAAAAATTCTACTATAGGGATACCAATCTATAGCCAAGAAAAAAATAGAGGAAAGAATATAGTAAAAGATGAGCCCCTGGTAACTATTTTAATGTTAAACCTAAAGAGGTTCTATTTGAAGCTGAATAACATATAACTTATTTTTCCAATTCCACAGGCTTGTTTAGTAATCTGGGTTATTGTAACATATGCAGCTTAACTCTGCATTGAAAATATTTAGTGATTATTTGGCACACTGGCTGACTGGACTTAGACAAGCCAAATACTTGGGTCTCAGTTTCTTCATTTTAGAACTGGGTTGTTGTAAGAAGTAGTGTTAATACAGTAAATGCATACATTTTGGCCATTATTATTACTGATTCTGGCATTTATTTATTACTTCCTTAATCAAGTAGCAATCCCTTCCTTAAATCTCTTTATTTTCCAAACATAGATTTTTGAAATCCTCATTATTTTTCACTAATCCTGACATTTTTAACAATGTTCTATATAATTCATTTTTTCCCTTGTTAAGTTTTTTTAAACTTAGTATCATTTAAACCCTAAATTGAACACAGTCCTCCCTCTGTAGTCACATGTAGTCACATAGCATATGTTTCACAGATTTTATGGTGTTATGGCCAGAATCATTTTTATTATAGCAAAATCAAGCCATTTAAAATGAAATCAAATATTCAAGGTCATATTAATTACTTCCAGTTAGTGATTTAAGTGGCAATGGATGTTTTGACATGATACCTCTGTGGATATAGTCAAATTGAAACAACTAATACCTTCTGTTAGATTGACTCAGTAGAACTAGCAATACTAATGTACCTTTGCTGGGTAATGGTAAAATACTGCACTTTTAGTTTTATGTACTTTTCATAAAACAGACAGAAAGACCAATTGTAGTGATTTAGCATTTGGACTCCTTAAACTATTATTATTATCATTGGCTATTTTATTATAAGCTGAATTTATTCTACATTCAATCTAAAACCCTGCAGCTGTTGATTCTTACAAACACAAATTATATATGGCACATGGGTAAATCAGGTGTACCAAATCTCGAGATTAATGTAGGAAGGGAGGATGGTAGTTAAGAAGAGCTGTGAACCTGTAAAACTCTGGAACCTTCTATTCTTAATGTTTAAACCAGAATTTGAAGATAAATTTAGGGCTTCCCATTACGACAGTAAATCAGAAAATGTGGTCCTGAGATGAGTAGTATCAGCATCACGTGGAAACTGGTTAGAAATGCAAATTCTCGCGCTCTGTGCCAAACCTACCAATGAGGCCTACGAAACTGCATTTTAACAAGCCTTACAAGTAATTATAGTGCATGTTAAAGTCTGTGAACTACTGCATGCACTTTTAAAATGATAATGTTTGGGCAAAATTATTACATATTAGATTAGTCAGAATCCTGGCTGTCATTTGTATATATTTTTTAAAAATTTGGTCAAAATGATGATACTGGTTAATTTTGAAAAACATGTAAATGTCTAAATTGAGTACTGATAATTTATAATAGCATAACACCTGCTAATGTGCCTCACACCTTAAGTCATCCCATTCTTCACAATAAGAAGTCGTGATCTATAAACATATATCAATTTTAAATTATTTCACAAAAATATTTTCCTTAATTTTGAACAGAGTTGGACTAAATTTTAAATATTCAAAATTTAAATTCACAAGTATATAATTTCTTAGTGGTTTTAATAAAAACAATAACAACTAAAACATTTTAGTACAGTGAAGTCTTGTAAGAGATTAATTCATTTATTTCTTCATTCACTCTCTCAACAAGTATTTGAGAGATATTAGGTATTAGGACATATTCTTGGAGCTAGGAATAAAATCATGTACAAAATAAACTTCCTACTAATAATATATATTCTTCATTCATCATCTGCAATTAAAATTTACTGCCTATGAATTAATTGATCACAATGCTTTAATTTTCATCTCTTCCATAACATTAGTTCTAATTTATTTTTTATCAAATGTCACATAGGTTAGTATTTCAGATGATTAGGAAAAAATCACTTCAACATAACTAGATTTGGGTGCCAAATGTACCTCCATATACTAACTGGATGACCTTGAGAAAGTCAATCTTTTGATCCTAACCTATTCTATTTACACAGTGGTAGAGATATCAGCTCTGAATTTAACCCACAAGATTATTTGAAAAGCAAACGAGATAATGAATGTGGAAATTTACTGTAACTGCCCCAAAGTACTATATGTGGTTTTTAAAAAATTATCTGTAACAAGTCACCATTTGTAAATTAATCAATTACACACATTTATATTCTGACTCTGATACTTAACTAGTGCTTTGACCTTGGGTTAGTTATCTTATCCCTTTGTACTAGAATTTCCTCAAATAAAAATAATAATATTTTAAAATTCATATAATTGTGTTAAAATTAATAATAAATTGCTTACCTTTATTGAGCACTTACTCTCTTTGTTATCATACTATTTTAAAAATCCTTATCATTAAAACAATATTAAGCTAAACTTAAATACTTGGAACTCTTTGCCCACAAATATTAAATTAGGAGTTTCATTTAAACCTGTGCTGTCTCCTTGACACATTTTTAGAATATATTTGTTTTAAAGAAAAATATTTAATGATCTTAGCTACTTCCTTGACTCCTTCTGATAAAGCAATGTCTAAAAGAAGATGAAATTATTTGAACTTTATAGTCTTTTGGATTTCTGATTAACTTAAATTTTCATTTATTGATATAACTCTTAATATTCTCCAACTTAAACAAAACCCAACTTTTAGTTATTGGAATTAAACAAAACCCTTTCCAAGGAGCTATTTACTTATTTTGCCTGTGTGTCTCAGTGATACAGATAAATAGTTTACCACTGAACAAGGTAGTCATGGTTTCTCACAAGCTTGCACCATGTACCAAGGCAGGAATGCGTAACAGATAAACTAAAAGGCAAGTAAAAGTATTATACAGATGGTCCCCAACTTAGGATGGTTCAATTTATGATTTTTCAGCTTTATGATGATACAAAAGCAATACCCATTCAGTAGAAGCCACATTTCAAGTACTCATACAATTATTCTGTTTTTCACTTTCAGTACAGTATTCAATAAATTACATGAGATATTCAACATTTTGTTATTCAGCAGGCTTTGTGTTATATGATTTTGCCCAACTGTAAGCTAATGTAAGTGTTCTGAGCACTGTAGACTAGGCTAAGCTTTGATATTTGGTAAGTTAGTTGCATTAAATATATTTTCGACCTAGGATATTTTCAGGTTGCAAAGAGTTTATCAGGAGGCAACCCCATCGTAAGTCGAGGAGCATCTGTAGTTGGAACTGGATTTATGAGCCAGTAATATAATCTTAACTAAATGGTGGTATTGCTCCCTAGCTGCAGGTAGCCCATAAAACCACCTGGACAAGAATTATTCTGAGCCCCTTCTGGAGCTGTAGGGGGAAAGGGAGGTGCAAGGAAGGAGTTGAACATCTGCAGCCAGGGGAACAGAATCATCCCTTCTTTGCATCTGCCTTCTGAGGCTTATGATCTGGTGAGTTCATGGAGCATGTGAGGCCCAGTTTGCCTGGTGAGGAACATTTCAATTTAGCCACTGGCAGGGCCCAAAGCTCTGCATTAGTCTGACTACCAGACATCCTTGCATAACTAAGGAAATGACTACTCCCTGTTTCATAGAGCTGACTTATCCACCAGAATTAATAGGGAAGCTCTTTGATGGATAACACATCTGGAATGGAAGCAGCAGGAACCACACACCTGCAGTTTAAATCTCAGAAGGTTTACTGTGTTTTTCTTTTTTATGTCCTAAATTTCAGTATAAATGTGAACAGGGTGGGTTTTTTTAATCTTCTGAAAAGGTTAAGATTTTTATTTGTGTCAAGTTTCATAGTTCTCTGCTAAGCATGAACTTTATTTATTTATCTTACTCAGACATTCCTACAAATCTCCACATCCTTTCTTATCATTTTCCATAATGTACTATCTCATTAGAACTCATTGAAAATGACTACAGGCTGACTGACTTCAAGTTGAATGGATTTGGCAGAGCACTGAACTTTTTCCTGGCCGTCAGCAGATTTCACTGTATGCACTAAGGTGAATTACATTTGCTCTGAATGCAGTTTTAAATAGATCATGTGCGCTGGGTAAACTGGTTGTTCCAAATACAGGAAAAATGAACATACAAACACTAAAAGTTGAGGTTGTGCTCAAGCATCATAGAAAGGCAACATCACCATGATAATCAGCATGGTTTGAAATATAAACGTGATGGAAACAAGCACATACATCTCCACAAATGTTGGTAACAGCAGGCAAAAACAGCCCCAAAATTCACGAAAAAAATCCCCTAAATGGATACCGTTGTTAGGATTGCAATTTGGAACTTACTATCAAAAGTTAAAAAGGTGAATATCTTCTAACCAGCAATTACAATTATAGCCCTCTTTTTTTCCCAAACATGCCTGCATAAGTTTAAAAAACATAAAAAGCCCATGATAAAATTAATTGCAGTAACATGTTGTATTGGGGAAAATAATGTCTTTCACTTCATTGTCAACTAATAAGGAAATGTTAAAGTGTAGCATAATAATACTAATATTAGGCTAGACGCGGTGGTGTGCGTTTGTAGTCCCAGCTACTCGGGAGGCTGAGGCGAGAGGATCCCTTGAGCCCAGGAGCTGGAGGCTGCGGTGAGCTGTGATCGAGCCACTACACTGTAGCCTGGGAGACAGAGTAAGACTGCATCTCTAAAAAATGAAAAAAATAAAAATAATAATAATAAAAAACAATGCTAATATTACACAGTTGTTGAAAGGAATGAGGAATGCTTTTATATACTGGTATGGAAACATTCTCTAAGATGTATTCTTAGTTAAAGTGAGAGATATAAGGCTATGTTATAGTATACCAGTTGTGAAATTTCTTAATTAATTTCTTTCTTTCTTTCTTTCTTTCTTTCTTTCTTTCTTTCTTTCTTTCTTTCTTTCTTTCTTTCCTTTCTCTACCTACCTATTTATTTATCCATCTTTTTCTCTATCTGTGTATTCACCACGGCACATAAAATGTCTAGAAGGAAAAAATGTTAACCATGATAATGCATTATAATTTCTGGCAAATGAAGTTAGGAGAATCTAGGTTGGGAGAATTTTACCTACTGTTTTATGCTTTTCAATATGGATTAGTTGTCTATTGCTGTATAACAAAGCACCACAAAGCTTCAAACAACACACATTTATTTACTTACAATTCTTCGTAGTTGGCAATTTGGGCAAGGTTCAATTTGAATGTCTTGTCTTTGTTGTATGTCATGTCTAGGTTCACTCCTGTGTCTACAAACAGTTGGTGGGTTAGTTAGGGACTTGCTAGTCCCAAATAGCTTCACTCACCTGTCTGGGGCTTGTGTGCAAATGGCTGAGATGGCTGCTCTACCCATAGTCTCTATCTAAGTTTGTTCACAGAGCAGCAGTGGTCTAAGAGGGCAAAAATAAAAACCACAAGCCCCCTTGAGGCCAAGGCTTGGTGGTCTCACCCAGTGTCACTTGTGCTGTATTTTATTGTTCAGAGAAAGTAACAAAGCCAGATTCAAAGAATGAGGAAATAGTCTCCATGTCTTGTTGGGAGGAGCTGCAACAAATTGTGGCCATATTTAATCCAACACACTTTACTATATGACTGTTTTATAATAAGCATTAATTGTTTTAATAAGAATAATAAAAAAGAGGTATTAAGCTTTTTTTCTGTCATGAAGTACTGGTTTGCCCAACTGCCATTTCTGTCTCTGAGTTTCACAAGAGTCTGTTTCTATGTTTATAATGAAATATGATTACTGGTGAGTTAGGAATGATTCTGTAACTTATACACAGAAAAGTTTTGAATAAGTTTCAGTCTGTGCAAAGAGATCCCTTCCAGATGTGAAATTCTAACGTGTACATGAAATGCACACATATTTTTATTTACTAATAGGCACTAATGATTTAGGCACAATGAGTAAATAGCCTGACATGAAATTGCATTATCTTCCTGTGTGTCTGTCTGTGTGTAGCTTTAATAGAATTTAAAATCTCTCTTTCCTTATAAACATTTATCATTCAGCATTTCAATGGCATAATGTTCCTCACTTTATAAAATAATGTCTTACTGAAAGAAAATTCAGATAGAAATGTTATGAATTATTTTAAATGATTATTGTAATTATTCTTTAGTTTTATCTCAAAATGAATCCAATGATTAATTGTTTTACTAAAGGTAAATAAGCGCTTATCTTCTCATTTCAGGTGTGCAGAGGGGTTACCCTCTCCTATTGCATTCTTAGAATTTACCTGTCCTCTCACATCCTGTCCACTCCTTCTCTTCCCCTGCCCCAAGTTTCAGTTTCCTCAGCATAGAAATCCTCACCAATGAAGTATGAGTTAATTTGATTATGGAAGAATTACATTTCTAGCATTTATCTTGTTTACTCTGTATTTGCCTTTTCCTCTTCCCTCTCACTGGTACTCTGGTTCCCTCTCCTAGTCCTCATTAAAGCAGAAACAAAGAGGCAGAAGAAAAAATACTTACGAATCTCTGGTCAGTGAGCCAAATGATGTGTCTTAGGCAGATGTTTGCTTGCAGAGCTCAGTTTTTTGTTTGTTTGCTTTGTTTTGTTTTGCTTTGTTTATCTCTGAAATTAGATATGATCTGCCCTGGAGAGAAGAAATGACAAATGACTCAGTGACAAAACTAATATAAGGGGGAAAGAGGACTTAAGGGCCAGGAGTTCTTATAGGGGGAGGGGAAATTTGCTGGCATTTTCTATATACCAGCAGAAAAAAGAATACTGAAATTAGAATAACACAAGAGGAGTTTATTTTTTTTATTTCAAAGTATTAAGGGGATACAAATGTTTTTGGTTACATGGATTACTTTTATAATGCTTGAGTCACAGTTATGAGTGTGCCCACCACCCAAATAGTGTTCAATGTACCCATTAAGTAGGTTTTTGCCCCTCCCCTCCTTCCTGCTCCCCTCTGCTTGATTCCACTAAGTTTTACATTCCTCTGTGCACATGTGTGCACATTGTTTAGTTCCAGTTTAATAGCAAGTATATAAGGTTTTGTTTTTCCATTCTTGGGATACATCACTTAGGATAATGGTCTCCAGTTCCATCCAAATTTTTGCAAAAGGCATTAATTCATCCTTTTTATAGCTGAGTAGTACTCCATAGTATACATATACCACATTTTGTTAATCCACTCATGAACTGATGGGCACTTGGATTGATTCCAGATCTTTGCAATTGTGAGTTGTGCTGCAATAAACATTTAAGTGAAGGTGTCTTTTTGATGAAATTACTTCTTTTTCTTGGGGTAGATACCCAGTAGTGGGATTTCTGGATTGAAGGTGGGTCTACTTTTAGTTCTTTAAGGAATTTCTATAGAGGTTGTACTCATTTGAAGTCCCACCAACAGTGTATAAGCATTCCTTTTTCTCTGCATCCACACTAGCATCTATTCTTTTTGGACTTTTTAATAAAAGCCATTCTAACAGGGGTTAGGTGATATCTCATTGTGGTTTTAATTTGCAGTCTCTGATGATTAGTGATGTTGAACATTTTTTCATGTGCTTATTGGCCATTTGTCTATTTTCTTTTGAAAAAAATCTGTTCATGTCTTTTGCCCACTTTTTAATGGCATTGTAAGTACAGTTTAATATATCCATTAAAAGGATGTAATCTCCATGTGTAGAGAAACCACAGGATAGTGCAATATTCTGGGGCTGTTACTATGCAAAGCCCAAAGAGATGAAGGGACGGACTTTGTGACTCATTGGTCAAGAGACTCAGCCAAGTGGAAGTGACCCAGTTAGGTAAGGAGCAGTAGAATAAATACCCTGAACTCAATCTGCTTCCTTCTTTTTACTATTGGTGTGGCTCTCCATTGGCCACGCCCTAATGAAAGACAGGAGGCAGAGGAGCCTATTGATGGGAGGGAGGGGGTGAAAGAAGGAGAGAGAGAGGGAGGAAGGGAGAAAGCGAGGAAGGTGGGAGGGGAAGAGAGAGTGAGAAAGAAAAAGAATGCATCATGACAGGAATTTTATTCTCTAATTGTCAAATTTTTAATTATGAGCACTAGGAATGACTTTCAATACCAGAATTGTGAAAACTTATTATGGTAACTTCTATTCATCGACCTTGTAATTATTTACATTCTATTTCCTTTCATATGTGAGATTATAAGCTACGTAAGGACAAAGATCTTACTCATTGAAATATCCTCATTAATATTTGTTCAATCACATTGAATTATAAGTATATTTTATTAATTTTAATTTTTTTGAAAAATCAAGAATGGCTCACCTGAAGATTTTTTAGGGATGTGTCACTTAGTTACCAGTGGTACCATTTTACATGTACAGGAATATGATATCCCTTCAACTGTCAACATTGTGATTATTAATCTACCACAACTTTTGCTGACAGCAGAGAATCTCTGCTCTGACAACTACGATAAAGTTGGTTTGCCAGAGAAGTTTACCAGCAGCTTGAAACTTTCATGATGAAATGACTGGTCAACTTAGTGTTGATGGCATCTGGCTGGAGCCATCCATCACTAATCCTGGGAAGCAGGGATATCTAATGGTTCCAGTTTTATTCAATCTATTTTATGCAGCCATGCTTGACTATGCAACAAGAGACCTCAGGGTTGATATTAGGATATATTTTGATCCCCTAAAAGGATTTTCCACTTCAATAACTTGCAATCCTCCTTAAAAGTCCTTGAGGCAGTTGTTCATGAACTACTGCTTCCTGATGACAACATACGCAAGATGACCCAGAATGGATTTCAGAAAACTTTGTAGGCCTACATTAGGAGTTGTCTATAAGCTGGAGATGTCTTAAAATATGCCAGGTTTTGCTAACAAAATTTTAAAACAGTTTCAACAACACTAAATTTTTAGAAAACATAGCTGACATTTTGTTCCTTTGTCAGTTTACTAACAATCACCAGCTAGATAAGAAAATTCATAGCAGAAACAACATATTTGTGGTTAGCAGATTTATTATCAATAATGGTTATATTTCATAAGTTAAAATGAATTGTGTCTCCCTGAGTACAGAAATTGGAAGCATTTATTGCTTGACTCTATACTGGGTTTAACTGAATCTTAGGATTCTCTCCCTGATAGGCATATATTTGCTATACATCGAAATTTTAATGGGAAGGTCATCTAATCACACAGTATTCAAGCTGGAAGAGACTTGAGAATTTATTTAATCAAAGCCTCTCATTTTGCATATGGAGCTAATTGGCTTGGTCAATATCACACAATTAACTAAATTCAGAAACTGGACTATGCTCCAAGTTCCTTGACCACTCCCAGTCCTATAGCTCGATATTAATTTTCATTATTCTAGTTTGAATATTGTGGTAGCCAGCTTCTAAAATTGTCCCCAAAGATCCTCACCACCTGATACTCACACCCTTGAGAAATCATCTCTTATGTTGTATCCAGGTTCTTGTGTGTGACCAGTAGATTATAAAAGATTGTTTCACTTTTGAGGCTAAGTCATAATTGTGGCTTTCTCTTCACTCATCTTCCTTCTCCTGGGAGAAGCCAGAGGCCATATCTGGGCAGCCCTATTAAGAGGCCCATGTGATGAGGAACAGAGGACTATAGCCACCATCCAGCAGAGAATTGATACCTCCTGACATCAGCCATGTGAGTGAGCTTAGAAGCAAATATTTCTGACCCAGCCAAAGCTCAGGATGACTGCAGTGACAGCCAACAACTTGCCTGCAACCTCATAAGAGACCTCCAGCCAGAATGACTGAGTTAAGCCACCCCACGATTCCTAACAGAATCTTGAAACTATGAGAGATATTAAATTTTTATGTTTTCAGCTGCTAAGTTTTGGTATAATTCAGGTTTATTCAACAATATATAATTAGTAAATGTGATGGTAAAAATTTTGTTTAATATGTCAGGCAGCTATCAAATGAGGCCTTATGGTAGATGATTAGGTATGGGAAGACCATTTGGGTAGGGGTTGAGACCTGTACTCCATGAACTCCCATGCCAATGGCTGAGCATTGAGATTTGTGAACCAGGCAAGGGTGCAGAACCTGCGGCCTCAAGGCCACATGTGGCCCTCCAAATCCCCAAGCGTGGCCCCGCGACCAAATCCAAACTTCACTGAACAAATCCCTTTTTTAAGAAGGGATTCTGTAAAATTTGGATTCAGTCAAAAGGCTGCACTCAAGCATCCAGAAGGCCACATATGACTGCAGGTTCCCTACCTGCCTAAAATTACACATAGAATTAAATGGATAGCTGTGTAAATGGGTTTTTTTTTTCTTCCTAAAGAAAAGGTCTCATCATTTTTATCTGATTCTCAAAGGTATATATGATTTTCTGCACATTGAATCACTGTTCTATGGCCTTACTATAATGTTATGTCTGAGATTACAGAGTGAAGAGTCAATCATCTTTTTTGTTTTCACTTTAGAAATTTTCCATATGCCTAACATACGAACTATACCTAACATAGTGAGTGCTCAACAGATGGATACTGGGTGAGTGATTAAATTCAAATATTTGCATGCACATACATCTATTACTGTTGGCACACCATCAATAGCCATATACTTTCAATTGTTTCCCTACTATCATGCATCCCTCATCTCTTGTCACAATTATTCAATATTTAGGTGTGCTCAATTTGTGACTTGTAACAATCCGAAGCTGGGTGGCTCAAACTGAGATTGCTTCTTTGGTCTTCTTAGCATGGTACATTCAAAATGTCTTGAAATTGCTAGAGAGTGAAGTAGCCATTCAGTATGCATTAAAGAAATTTCCTGGAAACATTTTGGACAATTTTTTCTGCTTCATGCCAATTAGTTTGCTGTAACAAATGTAGACGTTATCTTAATGTTTTTCTTTGACTTTCAGCAGTGCAGGAAAACCATTTCCCCAAAATTAAAAAAAAAAAAGTATGGGTAATTTGCTGTTTTGACTGCTTATTGCTTCTGTCACAACTTTAGAATTGAACCTAGCATACTTACTAACATCCTGCCTGTCTTTCTTAAGTAGTTAATTATGATATCTTGTAATCTTTCCGCGAACATATGTCCATTAACAAAATTGGTTTTCTTTCAATTGTGGCTAAAAGTTGATGAATCCCAGTTCATCTATGTTTTTACTAAGGGCAAAGCTACTCAGGCCCATACAATGAACTCAAGTATGTTTATTTTAAAAACTGTGTGGAATTATACCCACTTCCATCTTCAAAGTAATGTTTGACATTCCTGCTGCAGTCTTCATGAGCCATGTACTCATTTACTATTCACTATTGTGCTGGTATTTCACAGGCTTCTGCTAACACATTCAACAAAAATTAGTTTCCATCTAAAGTTACCTTTATGAAATTTCCCTTTGAAAAACAGTATTTTCTCAGTTCTATTATTTTCAACATATTTACTTACATCTGGGAATGTTTCCAAAAGGAGATTTAAGAAATTATTGTGCACTCATTGGGGGCAGGGGGAATACATCTATTGGAAGGTCTGAATACTGCCACATGGAGAACAAATAAGGACAATTAATTCTGGTAATTCTCAAAGTGAAAATACTTTATAACATGAAAAACATAGATTTAATGAATTGATTTTTCCATCCTAGATATATTTTCTCCCTTATCTTGAGGAAATGCATAGAATTGTATTTTTTGTCAAGATGCTAGTTAATATAAAATATTTAGGAAAAGAGAGGATGAAAGCAGATACACATGTTTAAGCCACATAAATAATTTATAACCTTACAATAATACATTGTGATATAGGCCAGACTCAGCATGGTGATTAAACTGCTCATTAAGTACATTAAGTATCTTTTAATGCACACCCACATGCCTCTACCGCTTATAGGCCATTCACAGTTCTGCTCATTAGGCCCAGAGCAAATGACCTACTCTCAAATCGCTTTTGCTCCACTCTTTCTTCAAGTTATGCAGGAATATAGTCAAAAGATGTTTGCATTGCCTATATATGCAATATGCACTGTGCTAGGCTGTAGAAATACAGAGGTGAAGAAGAAAGAGAAAATAATATTGATTTGAGGGCTGATCTAAACTCATAACCTGGTCCAGTCTCTATTGTATATGAAACCTAGAAAAATAGTCTAAAATGTATCCAGGAAATTTCTTTTATGAATATTGAACGGTTTTGTCACTCTCTATTTGGCACTGTCATGAGCTTTTTACTGCACCATGATAGAAGAAGTAGCATGTTCTAGAACCTGCATCCACTTTCACTACATTCATCCTATTCACTGAGGCTCAGAGAAGGCAGATGGACTCCTCTGAGATTGTTTCATGTGGTGTTTATATTAGCCAACAAAATCATCCCTGAATTATTTGGCAGACCACACTGGCACCTTCTGATTATAACAAAATAATTTAATTTAAGAATTATTTATGGCACCTTCCTTTTTAGGATTTTCATGAATTGTATTGAGGTTTAGAAATATAAATTTGATAGAATGTACATAGAGTTAATGGATGAAGGGCATCTGTTTTCTATGTTGTACAAATGGGTAAACAATGGTAATCATTGTTTTTGGTGTTTTCTTAGTATTTTTGAATCTGAGCCATATGCTATGTATTTTTGTGATCTATCTAAGAATACTGTTGTATTCAGTTAGGGCTGCTATAACAAAAATACCATAGGCTGGATAAAACAGAAATTTATTTCTTACGTTTCTGGAGGCTGAGAAGTCCAATATCAAGGTGCTGACTAATTGGATTCCTGGTGAGGGACCTCTTTGTGCTTTGCAGATGGATACCTTCGGGTTGTATCCTTACATGGAAGCGGGAGAGAGAGAGAGGAAGCAAGCTTTCATGTGCTTCTTCTTATAAGCGTACTAATCCCATTCATAAGGGCTCCATCCTCATAACCTAATTATCTCCCAAAGGGCCCTCCTTCTAATACCATCACGCTGGGGATTATGTTTCAACATATGAATTTTGAGGGGAGACAAACATTCAGTCCATAGCAAACATATTTTAAAGGAATTTTCAAAGAAGCCAAAGTCAAGGAAATCAACATCTGGAAATCTGAAACTAAAACAAAAGAAACAGGAGTGGAGAGTAAATAAACATAAGGCAGAAGTCACAAAGTGGAGAAAATCTGTCATTTCATAGAGAATATTACTACAGTATTTCTTGGAAAGATAAAATACTTAATTTACAAAACTATCTAGTAAGATAGTTATATAAATATAAATCTATATAAGATGCCCCAATTAATAGTTATAAAAATTTCAAATTTTCAAAAGTTGCATCTATAAAAAATATAAACCACATGCTTAAAAGATTTACTCTTTACACACCTTAAACTGAGCTTATAACATTTCAAGCTATCTTAACCACCCCTATACATAATCAACCTTGAGAGAATTATATGTTTAAATTGGTTTTTTGTATTTACTTTTTATTGAACTATATCATACATGTAAAAAAGCACACAAATTATAAGTCTACAGTTCATTGGATTTTCACCAGTTGAAGTTAACTGTTTAGCACCAAGATGAAAAAGCATTATCAACACTCAGAAGCTTCCCTCATCCCCCTTCTTGTCAACTATCCATTCCAAAAGTAACCACTATCCTGGCTTCTAAAACTATAGATTCTTTTGTTAATTTTTGAACATTACATGAATAGAATCATACAGTCTGAAGTCTTGGTTCAGGCTCCTTTTTTTCTGCTCAATATCATGCCTTTAAGACTTATATCATAATTTTTGACGTATTTGTACTTCATTCATTCTCATTGCTATATATTATGCCATTCTGTGAATATGCCAGTGTAATTATGCATTCTACTTCTGATGTGCAAAAATAAAGAGCATTTTGGAAGTTACCAGTTTGGACCTATTGAGGATTATGTTACAATAAACATATTAGTACTTATCTTCTTCTGGGTAATGTTGTAGGCACACATTCAGCTTTAGTAGATGCTACCCAAGAGTCTTAAAAAGTGCTTATAAAAGATGTTTTACAAAAGAAGACATACAAATGGCCAAGAAGCATTTGAAAAAATGCTCAACATAATTAATCATAAGAGAAATGAAAATTAAGACCACAGTGAGATGCCACCATACTCCTGTCAGAATGGCTATTTTTAAAAAGTCAAAAAACAATAGATGTTGATGAGGATGCGGAGAAAAGGGAACACTCATACCCTGTTGGTGGGCATGTAAATTAGTACAATCTCTATGGAAAACAGTGTAGAGATTCCTCAAAGAGCTAAAAGTAGACCCACCATTTGATCCAGCAATCCCACTACTGAGTATTTACCCAAAGGAAAAGAAATCATTATATCAAAAAATACCTGCACTTGTATGTTTATAACAGCACTATTCACAATAGCAAAGACATGGAATCAATCTGTGTCTACCAATGGGTGATTAGATAAGCAAAATATAAGAGATACACACACACACACACACACACACACATATACACACACCATGGAATACTACTCAGCTATAATAAAGAATGAAATAATGTCTTTTGCAGTAATATGGGTGGAACTGGAGACCATTATCTTAAGTGAAATCACTCAGAAATAGTCAAATACTGCATGTTCTCATTATAAGTGGAAGCTAAATAATGTGTATACTTGGGCATGGAGAGTGGAAAAATAGACATTGGAGGCTTGGAGACGTGGGAAGGTGGGAGAGGGATGAGGAATGAGAAATTACTTAATGGTTACAATGTACACTATTCAGGTGATGGTTATACAAAAAGCCCCGACTTCACCACTACACAATATATCAATGTCACAAAACTGCACTTGTACCCTCTAATCTATAAAAATGATATAGCCAGGTGCAGTGGCTCATGCCTGTAATCCCAGCAACATGAGAGGCTGAAGTGGGAGGATCACATGAAGCCAGGAGTTCCAAACCAGCCTGGGACACACCAACACTCTGTCTCTGAAAAGATACGAAAGAGCTGGGCACAGTAGTAAGTGCCTATAATTCCAGCTACTCAGGATGCTGAGACAGGAGGATTGCTTGAGCCCTGACTTCAAGGCTGCAGTGAATTATGATAGCACCACTTACCCAGCCTGGGAGACAGAGTGAAACTCTGTTTCCAAATAAATAAATAAATAAAACAAAATTTTAAAACATGGTTGTAAACCTGGGTTTAAATACAAAGAAGTCATCACTGATAGATGGAAGTCTAATGGCTGAATTTGCAGACTATAAACAAATTTTTGTGAGGGAATTAAACACCAGCCTGAATGATTCTTCCCATTGAATGCCTGTGATATTTTCTGTCACAAAGCACCTCTTTTTTTTTAAGAAAGACTTAATATGTTTATTCATTTTTATCACCGATTGGTACTTTCTTAGATAACTAAGCACTTACACATAATCTCATTTCCTCCTCAAAGATAGGAAATTCTATTTTATTTTATTTTATTATTTTATTTATTTCAATAGATTTCGGGGGTAAAAATGTGTTTTGTTACATGGATGAATTGTATAATGCTGAAGTCAGGGCTTTTACTGTACCTAGCACCAGAATAGTGTACATTGTACCCTATAAGTAACTTTTTATCCCTCACTCCTCTCTCACCCTTCCCCCTTCTTAGTTTCCAGTGTCCATTATACCACTTTATGAACATATCTACTCACCGGTTAAATCC
Source organism: Daubentonia madagascariensis (assembly GCA_023783475.1). Classification (NCBI taxonomy): domain Eukaryota; kingdom Metazoa; phylum Chordata; class Mammalia; order Primates; family Daubentoniidae; genus Daubentonia; species Daubentonia madagascariensis. The sequence continues at coordinate 39,174,165 of JAKFHU010002080.1, read as the reverse complement.
CACTTATAAGTGAGAACATGTGGTATTTGTTTTTCCATTCCTGATATACTTCCCTAAGGACATTGGTTTCCAGTTCCATCCAAGTTGCTGCAAAAGACATTATTTCATTCCTTTATATGGCTGAGTAGTACTCCATGGTGTGTATATATATATCACATTTTCTTTATCCATTCATTGGTTGATGGGCACTTAGGGTTGATTCCATTTCTTTGCAATTGTGAATTGTGCTGCAATAAACATTCGGGTGCAGGTGTCTTTTTGATATAATGAGTTGTTTCCTTTGGGTAGATAGCCAGTAGTGGGATTGCTGGATGAAATGGTAGGTCTACTTTTAGTTCTTTGAGGACTCTCTCTACTGTTTTCCATAAAGGTTGTACTAGTTTACATTCCCACCGACAGTGTATAAGCATTCCCTTTTCACTGCATCCGCACCAACATCTATTGTTTTTTGACTTACTAATAATGGCCATTTTGACAGAGGTAAAGTGGTATCTCATTGTGGTTTTAATTTGTATTTCTCTGATGATTAGTAATGTTGAGCACTTTTTCATATGTTTTTTGTTCATTTGTATATCTTCTTTTGAAAAAATCTGTTCATGTCTTTTGCCCACTTTTTAATGGGATTATTTCTTTTTGTCTTGCTGATTTGTTTGAGTTCTTCATTTTGTGATATGTATAGTTTGTCAATATTTTCTCCTATTCTATAGGTTGTCTATTTACTCTATTGATTATCTCTTTTGCTGTGCAGGAACTTTTTAATTTAATTAAGTCCTATTTATTTATTTATTTTTTTTGCTGTATTTGCCTTTGAGGTCTTAGTGATTAAATTCTTTGCCTAGGCCAATGTCCAGAAGAGTTTTTCCTACATTTTCTTCTAGAATTTTTATGGTTTCAGGTCTTACATTTGAATCTTAAGTTAATTTTTGCGTGTGGTGAGAGAAAGAGATCCAGTTTCATTCTGTGGATGTGACCACCCAGTTTTCCCACCCCATTTATTGAATAGGGTGGCCTTTCCCCAGTGTACATTTTTGTCTACTTTGTTGAAAATCAGTTGGTCATAGCTATGTGGTTTTAATATTTCTGGGTTCTCTGTTCTGTTCCATTGATCTTTGTTTCTACCTTTATACCAATACCATGTTGTTTTGGTTACTATAGCCTTGCAGTATAATTTGAATTCTGGTAACATGATGTCTCCATATTTGTTTTCTTTGCTTAGGATTGCTTTGGCTATTTAGACTCTTTTTTGATTCCATATAAAATTTAGGATTTTTTTTCTAGTTCCGTAAAAAATGATGTTGGTATTTTGATGGAAATTGCATTGAATTTGTAAATCACTTTTTGCAGTATGGATATTTTAACAATATTGATTCTTCCAATCTATGATCATGGAAAGTTTTTCCATTTGTTTGTGCATCTATGATTTCTTTCATCAGTGTTGTAGTTCTCCTTGTAGCAATCTTTCACCTCCTTGGTTAAATGTATTCCTAAGTATTTTATTTTCTTTGCAGCTATTGTAAATGATATTGAGTTCTTGATTTGACTCTCAGAATAAGTGTTATGAGCATATAGAAATGCTACTGATTTGTGTACATTAATTTTGTAACCTGAGACTTTACTGAATTTATTTATCAATTATAGGAGTCTTTTGGAGGAGTCTTTAGGATATTCTAGACATGAGATCATATCATTGGCAAACAGGTATAATTTGACCTCCTTTTTTTGGATTTGAATACCCTTTATTTCTTTCTCTTGCCTGGTTGCTCTGGCGGGGTCTTCCAGAACTATGTTGAATAGAACTGGTATCAGTGGGCACCCTTGTCTTTTCCAGTTCTTAGGGGGAATGATTTCAACTTTTCCCCATTCAGTATGATGTTGGCTGTGGGTTTGTTATATATGGCTTTTATTATTTTGAGGTATGCTCCATCTATGCCTAGTTTGTTGATGGTTTTTATCACAAAGGGCTGGTAGATTTTATCAAATGAAAAAACATCTCTTGAGGAAGAATGTATAGACAATGCCATTACCCTCCTGACATCCACTTGGCACCAGCACCTTGGAAAGAGGTTCATTGAAACAGCCAAAATGTTTGGAAGTACCTCTATGTCAAATCCCTCTGAGGTTGGAGTGAAAGGAAAAGGTGGTGGGGAAACTGTGGCCTGATTTCAAGATTCTTCTATTTTAAGCACCAAAGGAGGGAAGAAAAGCTTCATCTTTCTCTGCTGTACCTCTTTTAATAAAAGGTTTTGTTCTGCAAAATTTGGATTCAGTCAAAAGGCCACACCTAAGACTTAGAAGGCCACATTTTGCTTTAAGGCCGCAGGTTCCCCCTGCCTACCAGATGCATGTTATTTTACAGTTGAAATAGGGAAACTGTGAGAAAGATCGGGTATACAAGAGGTATTTATATGGATATAGATATGTAGTTATATGTCACCAATTTTCTTAAAATATAATTTTTAAAAAGTGCCTCCCTCACTAAGCTGTGAGCTTTGAATTTAGGGAAAAAAGATTTTATATAATACTAGTTACACACTCTGTTGTGTTAATTTAGTGTCTATATACTCAGTTACTTATTTAAAGTTTGCTTACTCAGTCCTTACAAACATAGTCTCTTGTAGTCATATTAGGCTGAATAAAAGAAACACGATATTTTGTGAGTGTGGTCATTTTTTGGGCATCTTGGCTGAAAGTGGGTAGTAGAGGATATTCAGCAAAGCTGAATCTAGTATCTTAGCTCTGAAATGTATCACAAGTTTTCTTTTTTCCACACATACTCTAAATAAAATTGTTCAGCATGTAAGAATATACAAAAATAGATTGTATTTCTTAAGCACTAATAGTTAAACCCAAAGGATTATGACAATTAAATGTAACTCAAAGCACACACATCTGCATGCATGCACACGTGAATGATCCTCACATAGTGGTTACTCAAACTAGGAAAAGGTACCTTGAACATTTTTCATTTCTTTCATGACTAAAACCAGTACAGTAAAATTATTTTTAAAGCCCTAAAATTATTATAAATGTTTTAAAAGTGATGAATCTTCCCCATCTTATTTTAGCTTTATTAGGTTAGATTATATAGCCTTTGGTCATATTTCCTTCTATAGACTAAATTTTGTCACCCCCCCACCCAAATTTGGGTGTTGAAGCCCTAACCCCCTGATGTGACTATCTTTGGCGATAGAGTCTTTAAGAGGTAATTAAGGTGAAATGAGGTCATACAAGGATGGAACCCTGATCTGATAGGATTGGTGTTCTTATTTTAAAAAAAACAACAGAGATCTCACTCTCTCTCTCTCTCTCCACCAAGTGAGAATACAGGGAAAAGATAGCTTTCACCAGAAACTGACCCTGCCAGACCTAGATTTGGGACTTTCCAGCCTCTAGAACTGTAAGAAAATAAATTTCTGTTATTTAAGCCACCTAGTCTGTAGTATTTTATGGCAGCCTGAGCAAACTAAGACAGTTCATGAAAAAGTTGAACTTTTTTCCTTAATTCATAGGAAAGTCCTTACTTTTAGAGAAGTGAGTTCATACTGCATAGCACCTGGAAGAAAAAAGTAAAGGAAAACAGCATTCAAAATGTAATATTATCCTTTCCCATTTAGTCTCCTTGAGGTCTTAGAAAATGGCCAGTACAGATCAGAAATGGAACCTCATCACTGAATGAATTACATGTTAATTTTTAAGTGATTTGCAGATCTTTCACTCTTTGGGTTCTGAATAAGCACTTCTTTTGGGGGCACTGGCTCATCTGACAGTGGCATGCAAATATTTCATTTAAATTCTGTGCTCTATAAAACCCACAGTATTTATGGTAATAACATATGTACAGCCTTTAGAATCACAAATTTTTATTCCTCTTACTGTATCCCAACTAAGCTTGAACCACTGATGTAAAAACTGACTACTTTCCACTCCCATTAGCCATCCTTTCTGTATCCGAGAATATATCTCTTACATAGAAATTCCAGCCCTGTCTCAGAAGTCCTGATGTTTCAGAGTCTTTATTTGGCTGTGCTTTTATACAAAGATATTTTGAAATGGTAATATCACTTGTAAAGAGTCCTTCCTTCCACTGGGACTAGTAATCGTGTTTTGTATTGTTTCTGAAGTGTGACACAGGAAAGAGGTAATATATCTTTCAAGCTGAATGCTTTCATTGTCACTGGTTTTCATTTTTCACACAGGCTGTGACATATTTGAGTATTGATGGTAGTGATACTGTGAAAAGCTTTGAGGCTGGTTCATCAACATCCCTGGCTTCTTTCCCCTCTCTCTTTTCATATAAAAATTGTGAAACTTAAGCTTAGCAGTGTCTTTCTTTTTAAATTTTTTCCTGAACCTTGTACCTTGGCTGTATTGATTTCCTTTGCCATTGTCAGTACAGCAGATTAAGTCGTTGGTGTGCATTATCCTTTAAAAATCAATATGTAACTTTTTCTACAGAAAGATTTAAATTTTGGCATAGAATCTAATGATCCAAGACATATAAGTGAAACTACACCAAAATAGTTTATGAGGGATGTTTGATAAGTTTATGAAAATTTTTGAAGATAAACACTAAATAGCTTTATAATATTGTATACCAAAATGTAGAAGCTTATTTTATCATCTTTTGATAAACTTCAAAATTTTATACCTGTACTGAAAGTACAGTACAGGTATAGATAGTGAAAATCTATATACAGAAAATATAACTATGGTCTAAGTTTTCATGTTACACTAAAAAACAGCTCTTATTTAAAAAGTGATTAAAATCCTTGTATTAGTGAATGGAGAAAAAAAAGAAGTTATTGTAGCACTATGGGAAACTTTAATAATAGAAAATGATCATAGTTCCATAATTACATTACTTTTAATAAAAAATGTAGAATCATCTATTGACTCTTTTACTATTGATATTTTTATCTTAACTTTTCAAAGGTATTTACCAAGATGAGAGTGACATTTTTTCATTATTGACATCTTTAATTAGAAAATCTTTTTAATTTAATTTAATTTTATATTTATTTTTATAAGCACATATAACATATATTTTACCTAAGATCTTAGGGTGTATAGTTGTTTTCAGTGGCAAAAGTCAGCTCCATGTATGATAGCACACCAAACAATCACAAACAGAAGTGTCATGTTCTTTTTACATAACCAAATTACATAACCTACAACCCATAAAAGCATTTTAACATTTTATTTGTATTTGCTCTATTACTACTACAAATAAAATAGCAATATGCTTATGTGGGGCACACTTACCATAGGATATCTTTGGCCCACGTCAGTTTTGTCATGTTGTAAAATATTTTGTTATCTAATATTCACTTTCGCCCCATTCCAATATTATGCTATATTGCTTTGTTTATTTCTTCATTGTTACTAGAAAATATGAATTATAATTCTAAAGTTCATGATTATTCTAAATAAGAATCTCATAAACAGGGAACTTAAAATATTTGAGTCCAAAAGAAGATTTTCTTATGATAAGGAACATCATTTACTTCCATTGTAAAAACACATGTGTAATAGTAATTCAGATTCACTTTATGCTGACAGTCTGCTTGAAATCAGGTGATATAGGTTGGTTTTTAAATTTCAAGTTATTTTATTTTCAATATAGTAAACTTTTTTCTTATAAAGTAATACCCTTTTAAATGATTTAAGTTTTTTTAAAGTGGTTAAAAGAAAGAGAGTTCTACCTGAATTTCAGCCCTGAAGAGTCCATTTTCAGAATTTCATTGAAAAGATACTCTTTCACATATATTTCACTTAAATGATGAACAGCTGTATTGATATAAACACATTGCTGTTTCTTCTTCCTACTGGCAAGTAAAATAATGATAACAATATATGCCTGAGAATTGGCTACATGGCATGATATTATAAGACTTAGAAGTTTAATTTTTTTAACACAGGTAAAATATATCTAGATATATGTAGAAAATATGTGTATAGACATACACACAAATATGGAAATATATGTGAACATACACACATATATTTAAAGTATTCATATGTATGTATTTGTATATATACACACACTTTAAAATAAAGCTAGAGCCATTGCAATATGTGTATGTGTGTGTGTGTATATATATATTTTTCAGTTAATACCACCTTTTAGACAATTCTATACATTGTTAAAATTTTTCGGTAACATAATTTGAATGACTCCAAAATATCTCAGCTTGTACGTGTACCATAATTTACCTGGTTATTTATATTGTTGGATATTTAAATAGTTTTGGTTTTTCACTACTGTAAATAATAAATGTCTATTTTTAAAGACAAATTTATTCATTCAATCAATAATCAATTTTTTGGTATATTGATTGAATGCTTTTGATTTGTCAGGCAGTGTACTAGGGGCTGAGCACAGCATGGAAACAAACAAAAATACATAAATATGCTTTGAACATGAATATGATGGCAAATGGATAAAAAATATGTGGTATATACATTCAAGAAAATAGTATTCAGCATTAAAAGAATAAAACTTTGATTCATGCTCAAACATGGATGCACCTTAAAATATTATGCTAGGTGAAATAAGCCAAGCACAAAAGGACAAATATTGTATGATTACAATTATACGAAGTATCTAAAATGTTCAAATTCATAGAGACAGAAAGTAAAATAGTGGTCACCAGGGGTGGCTGGAGGGAAGAGTAGTGGGGAGTTATTTTTGAATAGGTACTGAGTTTCTGTCTGAAATGATGAGAAGTTCTGGAAATGGACAGTGGTAATAGCTGCGCAACAATGGGAATATACTTAATGCCACTGAATTGCGCACTTGAAAATGGTGAACGTGGTAAATTTTATGTTATGTATATCTTACCCCAATAAATCCAAAAAGTAAAAATGCAAAGCAAAAAACAAACAAACAAAAAGCCCTCTGGACCACAGAGAAGCACACTGATTTATGGAGGAATCAGGGAAGGGTGTAGCTAGGACAGCTGTTTGCTGAAGCTGAATAGGATTCGGCCCTGTAGACATAAAAGGAAAGGACAATTTATGCAGAATAACAACAGTCTCAATGGCAAGGAGATATGCAAAGCATGAAAATATTTCAATATTTTAGAATCTCAAATAGTTCTCTGTGATATGAGATACACAGTTACACTAAGAAATAGAAGAAATTACACCTGGAAAAGGTTAGCTGGGACCAGGTTATGAATTGTTTGTGGCAGATTATATTTTCCAAAGGGAAAAATACTATTTTATGTCTCACGTACCCTTATAAAACTTTGCCACTCCCCACCCACACACCACCAAGAAAGGGAATCTAGTTTCTTTCCCTTTGAATCTAGGAAGCTTTGTGACCTGCAGATAAATGGTGGAATGTGACATAAGTAACGCTGCGGGATTTCTGCAGGACTTCTCACACTAAGTTATAAAAGGTGATGCAACTTCCACACGGTGCCTTGGAATAATTTCTCATGGAGCCTTCAGTCACATTGTAAGCCATTTCACAACCTAGGGGCCACCATACTGTGAGGAAGCCCAAACTATCCCATGCAGAGTGACCAACATGGAGAGGACCTGCCACTACATGAAAGGAGGCAGGTGCCCTCTCAGCCCTCAGCTGCTCCAGCCCCTACCTTCCAGTTCCAGCCGCTCTCTTGCTATAACCTCATGAGAGATCCTGGGCCTGTACTGTACAGCCAAGCCCTTCCCTAATTCCTGACCTACAGAAACCATCATAGATATTAAAATGGTTGCTTTTCTAAGCTGCTGATTCTTCAGGTGATTTGTTACATGGTATACAGCAATAGCTAACATCAACAATGTCGTATGTCAGGCTTCGGAGTTTGAACTGGACTACTCACTATTTTATGTGCATCCTCTGCTTTTTTAACCTTTATTCATGCTTCTTTCTTCACCTAGAATACTATTCACTGAGATTTCTGCCTGTTAAGGTCTTTATATTCTTTAAGGCTCAGTCAAAAAATACACATTGATCACCCTGGATCTCCTAACTGAAAATCATCTTTTGAATTAATAGTATTTGTTTTTACTGTGCAGGTGGCATTTACTGCATTCTATACCACTTTTTGACCAGCCATGCTATCCTTTAACAGAAAGCAAGAAACTTGAGGCCAGGCATTGCATTTTATATGTCTTTCTGGTCTTTGCAATGTCCAGCACTGTGCTTTGGAGTTAGTACATTAAGACTGTTTGAAAATAGTTACTGAAGGTACATAGGACAGAGGAAAAAAGAGTAATTTATGGAAAGTTAACTTCATTTATCTAGGTAATACTATCAGCTCTCATGAATTTATCTTTGTTCCTCATTCAGGTTGAAATATGTATATATTTTAATGTAGTATGTTAGATAAATGAAACTTTCAGAAAAACCAAGGTTATTTTACTTAGCATCTAAAAAAGAGGCTAATTTTTAAAACTAAGCAAAACATTCAGAAATGTCACAGGATTCCTGACAATTCTTGTCCTAGATGTATAATCAGAACTTTTATGTCTATGTAAACCAGACAGACTTTAGTTTTAATAACGAATCATCCAAATTTTGGAAATTGTTCAGGAAAATACCAGCTCTGTCCTAACAGTCAAGTTTCCCACCAATTTTCTGTCAGAGTGAATGCTGAGAGATGAGTGCAAGAGTTGCCTTTTTTTTTTTTTTTGGAGACAGGGTCTCACTCTGTAGCCTTGGCTAGAGTACAGTGGTGTCATCATAGCTCACTGCAATCTCAAACTCCTGGGATCAAGTGATTCTCCTGCCTCAGCCTCCTGAGTAGCTGGAACTGTAGGCGCATGCCACCACATCTGGCTAATTTTCCTATTTTTTGTAGAGACTAGGTGGGGTCTCGCTCTTTGCTCAGGCTGGTCTCAAACTCCTGGACTCAAGGAATCCTCCTGCCTCAGCCTCCCAAAGTGCAAAACAAATGACAACCTAACACACTTCCAGCAAACACAATTCCTTGTTCTGACCCCCACAAAATTCATTCATAAGGCAGTAAGCACACTTTTCTTCAGACTAAAAAGTTCTGCTAGACTTGAGATAATTAGTAGAGTAAGAGAGATATCTGGCAATGCAATCATAAAATAAAAAATGTGTCAAAGGGAATCAGATTTAAGAAATGCTGATCTGAGTTATACTAGAAGTTGTAATTTCATGTTTTCAGAGGAATTCTAAGATTTGTTCAATGCCAGCATTGGATGAAGGCGGTTTGAGAATTCTCTCTTTTTTCAGACAAAAAGAAAAAGCAAAGAGAAATGCAAAATCTGGAATTCCTATACATTTTATTCACTACTTTCAAGTTTTATTTCCAGGTCTTAACTACTAGTCTGTTGTGTCTAGAATTAATCTGTGAAGAGAAAGGTGAGACTTGAGATGAAATCAGTTTAATTTATAATGCAGGTTGGAAGGGAAGTGGGAGAAGGAAGGCCAGTCACATCAACAACATTTACAGAGGTTGATTATTTGGCTCTTGAGGAAAAATAGTGTCAGACTTTGCTACTCTGCCACGACACTATCGTAATGTAGGACAAGCGAGGGACAATTCTAAGGGGCAGTGCCAATGCACAATATTTGGCCTTGTTTTTATAGACTTCTATTCCTTGGATGTTTAAAGAATAAAGGATGGTAAAACTATTGAAAGAGGGTGACTTTTCCTGTCTCCATTAAAAATTTCTTTTATAGTTTCCTGTTGTCCTCACCCATTTCTCCTAGAAGTTGATTTTTAAACTAATGAAAGATAGGCAACAATAATAATATTTTAAATCTCTGTATGTGTGATTTGTGGATTTCTAAGATTTCTAAAAAGCACTGGAAATTATTTGACAAAAGATATAATTAAAGGTATTATTTTTGTTAGATGACTATCAACATTTTAAAAATGGAAGAAAAAAAGATTATCAGCAGCAATATTCAGAGGTGGAACAGAAATAAGTTAGAGATGATGTTTGGTTACTCCAGTCCTCTTGCCCTTCTTAAACCAGGCTTCAGTGATGATGTTGCAAACTTGCTTTTTATGAAGAAACTCAAGATCCAATAACTTGGGAAAGGATATTGAGTTTACTGCTCTTCTTTTTGATTTTGTTAAGTTTGTCTCAGTATCCATACCACTGAATATTGTTAAAAGTATTTAAAGGAGACCTAGCCAAAACATTCTCAAATTAAATACTGATATTTGTTGTAAAGAAAAAAAAACTTTTTGGAAATAAATTTTATTTCAGAGTTTATTGATACTTAAGGTGCCACATAAACACTCTCAATTTCTTAAGAGATTTTATAGGAAGATATAATCATTTCAATAATTTTAAACCTATAACTGAATCATCCAATTGTGACTCTTTTGAAAGGAGAGTGCCTTGGCCAGGGTCTCAGTATCTCAATTCCCAGGGTATGATTCACTTTATGTTCTCTGTGAATCTGCTCCCTGAAGATGAGCAAGATGGCAGTTTTGCTAGTGGAACTCAGGAGAGATAGGTATCTCTATTTATCAATCTATCTATCTAGCTATTTATTTATTTATTTTTATTTCAAAATATTACCGGGGTACAAATGTTTAGGTTACATATGTTGCCTTTGCACTGCCTAAGTCAGAGATACAAGCGTGCCCCTCCCCCAGACAGTGCACACCACACGCATTAGGTGTGAATATATCCATCCGCTCCTCCCCCTCCACCTGCCCGATACACCCAATGAATGTTACTTTCATGTGTGTACATAAGTGTTGATCAATTAGTACCAATTTGATGGTGAGTATATGTGGTGCTTGTTTTTCCATTCTTGTGATACTTCACTTGGGAGGATGGGCTCCAGCTCTTATCTTCAAATATCTACATCATTTGGAATTTCTGACAAGTGCCTTTGTACTTACACAATGGAATTAGTGTAAGAAATATTATCTTGGGAATTTTAACAGAAAAGGTTGTTACTTTAAAATCTGCATGAATTTTATTATGCATTATTATGAAATTATTTCTGAATTACCTAGAGAAATTTGAAATTATTTCTGAATTGCCCAGGGAAATTTGAAATAGGTCCTATGGGAATGCTCTTGTAAATCAATTTTATTCCTTACTTGGGGAGGGGGCTGGGAAATGGGGTGGGGAAAGAGAAAAGTTGAAACAGTAGTCAAATAAATCATTCCCATGTAAGAAGTAGAATATTTAAAGACTATTGTCTTTTTAAAAAACAAAATATATCCATTGCCATGACAAAATGTTCTATGTATAAAATGCACATTGGAAAATCACTATGTCTTGATTGCATTCATCTACCCATTAGGGATTTATAACTGAGATATAAATATTTCATTGAATTTTTAATAAAACCTTAATGTGCATGATATACAGAGATTACAGTACTACTTGAAAGCCCTGATATATGAAAACTCCAGCAGTTTTGAGGTGGATCAATAAATTTCATGACTTTGTGTTATGAGGGTTTAGTATCATCTTGTCATTTATCATCCATTTCTCAAAAGAAAATAACTACAATTAGAGTCCTGGACTGTGTTTTTGATAAGAAACCAAATATCTTCCAGACACATCATCTAGGTTGTCTAGAGTAGTAGTTATCCAATTGCTTGACAAATTTTTTTAAATTTCAGTTTTGCTTGGATTAAAATCAGGGCAGTGGAACATAGCATATCCCTTCAGTATGTCATAAAACAAGATGGTAAACAGAGTCAGAAAATTACTCTAGGAGGAACTAGAATCTCTAGAGTTACTCAGAAGGATACAATATGGTCAGATCTTCTTATCTGGGGGCTAGACTCAGTTGCAAACTCCCTCAGTTATATGCAGGGGAAATAAAATCATAATGCTTCTAATAACTTCTGTTGGAGGACTGTCTGATGCTTAACTTATTCATCTATAAAATGAGAGCCTTCAACTGGATTATTTCTAAGTTCTTTTCCTATTCTAAAATGCACTTTTGCTCATTTTTATCCATAGGAGCCATACACAAAATTTAAACCAGAGTAGATTAGAGAGATTTCAAGTCCTTTGAGAGGTCCTATTTCATTTTTCCTCATAGTAGAAAGAGCTTAACACAGTATAAACTCATGGGCCAGGAGAAGCAAGTAAGCCATGATACAGTAGACATTAATGTCTATTTTTTCATTGTTCAAAATTGGAGAGATGTTCTAGAAAATTCAGAATCTGGCTGATCTATCAGTAGACCCACATTATGTTTTAATGAGATTCCAAATATTTATGTGTGATACTCTGTACTCTGTAAATTGGAGAACATTGCAGAGTACTTCATGAGAAAATATAAATTTTTTACATACTTCATTTATTTTGATTGAAATTACTCAATGCGCTTTGTGTGCTTGCCAAAATATACATTTTGTTTTTCTTTATAAAATGTCATATGCTGAAGAGTAACTAAACATCTGTGCTTTAAGTAATAGGTTTATTTTCTTTGAGAATTAGGCGTCAATTCTATAATATCACCTGGAATTATACAATATGAAAAAATGCCTCTAGTATCTTATGCCAATCTGTACTTATTTTACACACCCTTTGACACCGTTCTAGACATTAACTAATATCTCTCACTAGATTTCACGTATTTTCCAGGAGCTTAAATGTTAGACTGGCTTTTCCTCAGCTTTTTTGTTTTTTACTCAGTTTTTTAGTAGCATATTTTTTAAAACCCTTAAAATTTTCTTTCAAATATGTTTATTTTGTATCATAAAATCTGGAGAATACCTGACATTTGAAGAAAGTAAACTGTTCAGTGAGGATTAAAGCAATCGTTAGGTTTGAATACTCTGATACTATCAATACAATTTTAATCTTATTATTCATTGCATTATTTTAAAAAGTCAATATAAACTTCCCCTTACTTGGGTACTCCACTCGTGATTCCTTCTAATTCATTGTGAACCTATTTAATGTAAGTCAGGAGGTGTTTTCTAGTGCTCTTGAGGAAAAAGTAGTCTTTTACTGGGAAAATTTCATTTCTAACTTAATATTAATTGTTCTTCTGAAGTAGGTCTATAAGTCTCTTCTAAGTAACTGCCATATTTAGTTTTCCTTTGGAGTTCTTTAAATTTAAGTTTGTTTCTTTGTGTATTGACAATGTGCTCTCTGAGACAAAAAACAATGGGATAGCAAATTTAAAATTGGTCTGATAGCCTCAATTAAGTGGGGAAAAATGACCTTTTTAAAAATGTATTCTCAGGCCTAGCACATGGCCTGGCACTCCATAAGTATTCAAAGGCATTAGACTTTTGAATGTGTGGTTCTGCTGGGAGAATTTGACTCTTGGTTAAGGCATGTGTTCCTGTGCATGTGCATAAAACAGTGTTGTTGTTATCCTAGATTTTTATCTTACCAACTATTCTTTGTTTTTGATTATAAAGATGGAACATGCATGGACAGTGTTAAATACTTATTCTTCAATGATAAACTTACATTAACATGGACATGACTCAAATTTGGAGCTTTCAGACAGTAATTCATAAAGTAAAGTTGTGTATCAAAATGATTCCCTGTTCTAAAGCTGCAATAGCTAAACCACTCTAATTGACTATAGTTTGTGTTATACTCAGCAATGCTTGACAGGAAAAGAGATTAAATAATCATTATTGTGATTTTTGGTCCCTGGGAAACAAAGAAAATAGATGACCAGTAGGAGTGTATTCCTGGACTAATTAGGAGGCTAGGTGAGTCACTGATCCCCTCCAATAAGGGAAACAGCAAAGATGACCAAGCTTAGGAGACTTCAGCACACCCAGAAGCACTATAACTGGCAGCTAGAAAAGAAGATTTCATTGTCAGTGTAATGTGTGCTAATCATTCTAAAGGGATGGGAGTTTTGCTGAGAATGAGAGGAGAAAGGTCATTGGAGAACTTGAAGGAAGAGGGATGAAGGAAGGAGGTAGGTAAAACTAACGTAGTTTGCAAGTGTGGTAAGTGTTTGGAGGCCAATTTGGTAGTTACCTAATTCTTGTCATTTGGGTTTCTTTCCTCCCCTCCCTTTGCCTGTCCTGGAGTAAAGATGCCAAGCAGTGGGGAAGGGTTTACTAAGGAAAACGTAAGCAATCAATGATGTGACTTTTTCTGTACAGCTTTATTGAGGTATGATTGACAGCTAAAAATTGTACAACTTGATATATTGATATACATATACATTGTGAAATATCACTATAATCAAGCTAATTAACATATCTATTATTTCACAGTTACTGTTTTCTTCCTTTTTTCTTTTTGTAGTGAGAACACTGAGAATATACCCCCTTAGCAAATTTCAAGCATACAATATAGTATTGTTAACTATAGTCATATTGCTGTAATTAGATCTCCATAACTTATTCATCTTGCATAACTGAAATTTTATACCTTTTAGCCAACATCTCCCCATTTCCCTCTCCCTCCAGCCCCTGGAAACGGTCATTCTACTCATTGCTTCTATGAGTCTGATTATTTTAGATTTTACTTATAAGTGAGATCATGCAGTATTTTTCTTTCTGTGTCTGTCTAATTTCATTTAGCATAATTGTTCTCCAGTTTCATACATGGTGTTTCAAATGGCAGTATTTCCTTCTTTTTAAAAGCTGAATAATATTCCCATTTATATAGATATATCTACTTATATCTATAGGTATATATCTCAGATGGGCAAAAGACCTGAATAAACATTGTGGTATATATACAATTTCTTTACTCATTCATGCGTTGGCAGACATTTAGGTTGTTTGTATATCTTGGCTATTGTGAATAATACTGCAATGAACATGGGAGTGTACATATCTTTTCAACATACTGATTTCATTTCCTTTAGATATATATCCAAAAATGGGATGGCTGGATCATATGGGTAGTTATATTTTTAATCTTTTGAGGAGCCTCCATACTGTTTTCCATAATGGTTGTACAAATTTATGTTACTAACAACAGTGTACAAGTGTTTTCTTTTCTCCACAACCTCATCAACACTTCTATCCTTAGACTTTTTTTTTTCCCCACAGCCAAGTTTAAGTGTCATATCCTTAGACTTTTTAATAACAGTCATTCTAACAGGTGTGAGGTGATCGTTCATTGTGGTTTTAATTTGCATTTCCCTGATCATTAGTGATGTAGGGTGTTATTTCATATACTTCTTGGCCATTTGTATGACTTCTTTGGAGAAATATCTATTCAGGTACTTTGCCCATCTTTTAATCAGGTTATTTGCCTTTCTCTGCCCTTATAGTGCTGGCAGAAGCCCATAGCTTTGCACACACTTTGCCATCTGTCTCTAATACACCTAAGTACCTCTCCTCTTCTTCCTGACACTTTCTCAAAAATACCTCAAGAGCCATATTAAATATCCTCTTCTTACAACAACCTCACCCTAGTCCTGTCATTCATTCCCAATACATTGTCCTTATTATGGTATGCTATAGCTTTTCTAATGGTGATATTGGAATGCTCAGGTGAGATTTCAATAGGTGCTTCATTTTTTAAAGTTTCTCATTTCCAAATTTGGCAGACTGGACTTGACTCCTGGAGTTGCAAGACTTCTTGGTATACTTAATGCATTAATATATTTGGGGATTTTTTTAAAGAAAAATAATAGTAGGCATATTTCCCAAATTTACTTCAGCCAGTCATTTTTTTTAATTTTTGAGAATATATTTTAATATCTCCTGGACAAGTGAGAAAGTGTGAATTATTAATTATTATGTAATCAATAATTTAATTACATGATTTTTGCTGTCCTCAAATGAAAATAACCTGTTTTTGTACCTCTTTGCACTCTACTTTCCAATTAATGTATGGACCTTTGATGACACTTTATTCAATAACCATTGAGTGTTAATTATATGCTAGACCAAATATAAAGCTCTGGCAATACAAAGATAAGTAAGAAATAAGTTAAGCTTATTTTCTACAGCAGCGCTTCTTAAACTTTAGTCTTCATAAAAATATGCATTGCTATAATCCTGATTTCTAGAAATACCTCTTAAGACACATTCAACCGATTTGCCAGAAATCATTCTTTTCTGGAGAGTTTATAGTCCTCTTCATGAGAATGACACTGGTATATTAATTAAAGCTCTTAGTTACAAATAACAAAAAAAAGTCTACTCAATTTACCTTAAGCAAAAACAGAAATTTTACCCAAGAAGTTGGAAAAGTGTAGGCATGGCTAGATCAAAGTCCTAAAGTAATATTATCAGGAAACCATCTCTTTCCATCTGTTGGCCATTTCCTCTTTGTTGGCTTTATTCTTAGGCAAGCTCTTTCATTCTAGAAGCCCCAAACAGATTTAGATATATATTTTCACAGCTGAGCATCAAAAAAGGAAAGCAACTTCTCTTTTCCAGTAGTTTTCCACCCAAGTTTGAGAATTTTCATTAACCTGACTTTGGGCATATGCCCACTTATAAATCTGTTTGATAATTTTAGGCTTACTTCCACTGAATAGACTTAGAACGAAGGAGTGGTAAATTTCCAGGGTACTAATCCTCCCCATCTTTTTATAAGATATATTTTGCATGTACAGGAGAGGAAGGGGAATTGAAATACATTTTTCAAATACAGATAATATTTTCTCTTTTTCATTCCTTATATAATTTCTGTGTCAAGATCAAGATAGTGATATATTTTTGCATAGACTTGATTTTTATTTCAGGGAATATTTCTATGTAAAGTGAAGAATTATAATTTCTATCCAAATTTTACAGTTGAATATTTTTTAAGAGACGAGAGACTAAGTGACCTAATAAATACTACTGGCTTGTAGTTTTATTGTATTTATTCATCTATAAGGAAATGGTTATAGACTACTGAAGAAATTATAATTTTTACCTCATTTTACTGAGGATGATATCAGAAATAAAGTGGTGATACGTTCAAATATACATTCCTGTGTGAATAGCACATATGGACGAATAGGCCCTGACCCAATGAATAAAGTAAAATCATTCTCCATCTTTAGCTTCATTTGATTTTGACAACTACCTACTTGTTCATGTAGTGAAAAAAAATAGTTTGATGTATTTCAGCTTTTCAAATATCACAATCTATTAAAGTAGAGTTAAGGCTGTGTTTCTATGCTTTTAGCCAACACACATATCTATGGGAAGACCTGACTAAGGAAAGATGTCACTCACACATGCTAAAATTTGATTATAATGTTGGATAAAAAAGAAAATCTAGTGTTAGTTTATTTTTGAAATTATAAACTGCTGCTTTTGCTAAATTATTATTCCCCTACATCTGAAGGAAAACAATGACAGAGCACACAAAATAAAGACAAGTGTTCTTTTAAGAACTACAGCCAAATTGTGTCCCATTTCTTTCACAAGATTTGCTTAAATATGCTACAAATGCCAAGTGCTGAATGTACAGAGAAGACTTCTATTGTTGCTTTCGCTGCCTTAGTTTATAATTTTTATCCCAAAGGATTGTGGTTTTGTTGCTCCTGGGAGAAGCTATCAGTAAAGTACTGGGAAATAACATTAGAAATCAAATATTTGCACTTAGACATGGGGAAAGCATCTGAAAACAAAATTTCCACTTTCAAAATGAAACATTAGCCTAGAGTAAGTTAAAATTTGCAAAGGAAATCAAGAATTGTAGTAAGTTAGGTGGTTGAGGGAAAAAAACCCAATCTATCATTATTTCTGATAATACTTTGAAAATTCCACCTAATTGAGAAGTATTAAATGAACAGAGACAGAAAGAGACTCAGAGAAAAGAGAAAGAGGTAAAGGAGAGACTTGTAGTGAAATATGCTTTACAGTTCAAATGGAAGGATCTCGTCAAGGTATGGCTGAGTGAGATTACCTTAGTATTTTTCCAGTGCTTCAACATCTGATCCTCAGTCTTGCTGCTTTAACATTTTGTCAGAGTCGTAGAGTAATTAGGACTCAGACAGAATTATAGTCAACACACAATGATTCTGCCACCACCACAAAATAACTATAAAAAACCAGAAGGATAGTTTAATAATTGACCTGTAAATATCCATATCATATACCTACTCCATCTCTCACCATTAATCCCATGGTTCATCTTCATGTCTAAATCATACTCATGACTCTTTACTGAATGTGAGTTGCTTCCTCTTTGACCATCAATATCCCATTCAAAGCTCTTCCTGACACAATTTTCTTTTTCCTACTTGGGTAATTAACACTTTACTCATTCCTCAGATTATAGTTTACATGTCATATTATTGGAGGAATACCTCACTGCCATCCTTCCCACAAAAAACCTGGTTTATTTTCTCTAATTTGTGTTCCTATGAGCCCTCTGACCTTCTACTGCAGTAAACTGTACTTGTTACACTGTATTGTAATTGCTTCTTTAATTATCTGATTCACCCACTAACTTGGAAATTCTGTGAGGGGAGAAACTTGGCCCATGATACTCACACTTGTATTTCCAGAAGCTAATGTAACAAGTGCATAAATAATTGTTAAATGAAATAGTAAATGTATGTAATTAAAGGAAACTTCCAAATGTGAAATGGATTATTCATTGATTTCATTAAATTAGAGGTAAAACTGAGTCTTTTTTTGCACTGTTACAAGAAATCTACCTGGAATTTAGGTTATTTTAGTTATTCCTGAATTTCAATTCAATTCCTGAAATTAAGGATTGTCCTGACCTTCCCATTGTTAGAAAGGCTGAGGGAGGAATGCACAAGGCCGTGCTATATGGAAAGAGATTTATTAGGGCATCTGTGTACAGATGAACTGAGTCCAAACAAATGGCTTCAGTCCCGAATGGGCTTCTGGGGCTTTTATGGGCTGGTTTGGGTGGGCCCTCAAAGTAGGAGGGGGTCTTAAAGGCAAAGTTCCCATGGGAACTTCCCACTAGGCTCTGGGTTCAGCCTAACATTCCAGCCTTTTTTTTTTTTTTTAATGGAATAGGGGCAGAGGTCTCTTCCTGCTGTGGTCTCTTCCTGCTGACTAGGGGTGTCAATAGGAGTGGGTGAGTAGTTATCAGTAGGCTGGTGATATTGATCTCCAGTGGACTGGATTAGCATCTGGTATGGCGTTGAGGCCTGTAACAACATTTCTCCCAAAGATTGATTAGTGAAGGTTCGAATTTGGTTTTGAAGGGATTTGGAGAAACATTGAAGGATACAGGGACCAAAGATTAATGTGAGAGTTATGATGATTAATGGTCCGAAGAAGGGCCATTAATGATTAATTCTAAGAAGGGTGAGAGCCAGGGCGCTCACCCCCCTAAAAGGGAGTTAGTCCAGGTGGTATTTGTTTGGTCCTGAAGATTTTGAGCTTGTTCCCACAACTTGGTAACAGCTTCTCTAACTAATCCTGATTTATTGGTGTAGAAACAGTATTCTTCCCTTAGGAAGACGCAAAGAACCCCCTGTCTTGTCATTAGGAGGTCCAGTCCTTGGCGATTTTGTAAGACTGCTGAAGCTAGGCAATCTAATTGATCTTGTACATGGTGTAGGGTTTTGGAGACTTCTTCCAGAGAGTGAGCAAGATCTTGTGAGAGAGCGTGAAAGTGGTGTAAAGAGGTTCCTAATCCTGTGGCTCCTGTACCTCTCCCCATTGTGATTCTGAGGTTAATGAGGAGGGGGATGACAGTTATAGCTCTTTTAGCCCTTATAAGGGAATAAACAGGGATAAGGAGGGATTGGTTGTTAGGGGCTGTGAGGATTTGGGGGGAAAGCATGACTATGGTACTATGGTGCAGGTTCCAGTCCAGTTGGTAGGTAAAAAGTAGTAGGTGGAGGAGCCACACAAAAAGAAATATCCTGTTTTTCCTAGGCATGTCGTGTAATCAATGGAGAAGAGGTGAGCCAGTGTTCTATTATATTTCTCTGGAGAGGGTTCTCTGTTCCAGAGAGAAAATGTGCCAGCTAGAGTATCTCCAGTGAGGGGTTTTAGTTAGGGTAGAGACTTGATGTGACTGATCACTAAAGAGGTGAAATTTGTTAGTGTTTAAATAGAAGCAAGTGGGGTCAGTGGAGACAGGTAGTGAGAGACAGGTCTTAACAGTGACCCCAGAAGGTAAGAATCAAGGGGGAAGGTTAATGAGTTTGGGAGGTCATCCTTGACAGAACAAAGAATTTATAGAATGGGCTCCTGGAGCAGAGAGGGAAGGTCGAGAGCTGTAGTGTAGAGGGTGGATAAATCCAAATCCGGGTGTGGAAGAAGGGGTATTGTGACCTGAAGGAGGGGTGATGGTGATAGTTAGGTTACAAGTTTTTGACTGGCCTATAGGCTGTGTATGTGAGAGACAGAGAGGAGTTTGGGACTTATTGTGGGTGTTAGTGCTGAGGGGCCCTATGATGGCACAGAGTGGGAACTGACTTGAGGATGTTTAAGAACAAGTTAATGTATTCTCTTGCCTGTTTCTGATATTGGCTTGGGAAGGAATTGTATTGGGTATAACTTTGTGAGGAGAAAGCAGGTCCCTGTCAGACTGTACAGAATAAAGAGACTGGAATATTTGTCTAGGTTTTGGCTGCAACTGAGATAGTGGTGTGTGGATCGGGTGACATTGTCAGGCAAATCCAACAATTTTGGGCAAGTTGGGGGGAGGTTAAGTTGAGTACGTGGTGAGATAGGGTAAGGGTTTGGTTTAGATAGTGTAGAAGGGGTTGGGAAGGGGTACTCCCTGGGATATTAAGGATAAGGAGAAAAGTTATGAGTGGGGGGTGATACTGTTTCATTCTTGGTTCATTCCTAAGTGATCAGGGATGATGTGTTGGGGGCCTATAAGACTGACGATGTTCTCCGAGGGATGGGTGAAGTCTCCCATTAGGTATGAGTCCCACAGGTATGTGAGAACAGAGGTTTTTAAGGAAGGGAGTGAGGTAGAGAGTATGGATAGAATTTGTTCCGTGATTGTAGGAAGTACCTTTAGAGTTATGTGGTTGTCAGGTGGAGAGTTGAGTTGTTCATCAGTGGGCTGTTCTCGGATTCGTTCAGGCTTGATTCATGTTGGTCCTGTGATTGTACTCTTATACCTAGAGGGAAAGGGTTTGTCTGGAGGTGAGGAGGCATCTGGCACCACCTTGAGTTGGGAAATGTGGAACCAGGTGGGGAATCCTTGTAGTTTAGCTGCCTTTGGGATTGTTAGGAGAAATCTATAAGGGTCCTTCCATTTATATTGTAAAGGTGCTGTTAGTTGACTCTCTTTAAGGAGAACTAGGTCTCTTGGGGATAGGTTAGTGGGTGGGAAGTCTCCAGTTTGTGGTTTGGGCAAGATCTGATCTGCATGTTCTCTGAGAAGTTGTCTAACAAGATTTAGGGTGGGGAGATAGTCTCCCAGAGGAGATTGTTAAGCAGGAAAGTTACCCAGGAGGAAAGGTCTGCCATACATGAGTTCAAAAGGACTAAGGAATGTTGGTGTTCATGGGGTGGTGCAAATTCTGGTGAGAGCAATAGGAAGGAGGGAAATCCAGGTTTCTTTAGTTTCCAGACTCAATTTGTTCAGATGGGCTTTGATGATTGAATTAGCTTTTTCTACTTTTTCTGATGATTGGGGTCTGTAGGGTATGTGGAAATTCCATTTTATAGATAAAGCAGAGACAACCTGTTGGATAACTTGGGATATAAAGGCAGGTCCATTATCAGACTGAAGAGAGGTTGGTAGGCCAAATTGGGGAATAATGTGGTGGACAAGAGCCTTGGCAACTTCTAGAGATTTTTCAGAGATGGAAGGAAAGGCTTTTACCCAGCCAGAGAAAGTGTTTACAATAGTAAGGAGATATTTAGTCTTTTTGACTGGGGGCATATGAGTGAAATCCACTTGCCAGTCTTGTCCTGGGCTTTGTCCTCAGGCCTGGTAGGTGAGGAAAGAAAGGGGTCAAAGGCCCCATTGAGGTGAGACTGAGGAGCTAACAGAGCAGATTTTAGTGATTTCTTGTAAAGTGGTGGGTAATCCAGGATAGAGGAGGAGCGGTTTTAGGAATTGTAGGAGGGGTCTGTAACTCATGTGAAGGGCTTCACATATTGTGCGCAGTAGGGATGGATACTTGGCCTTAGTTAGGGAGGATGTATTTTCCATTTAGTTTAATGATGAGTGTTCTTCTAGGCTGTGTTGGGGAGTAATGTTGGGCATGACTAGGAGTTGTGGGGCTGTTGGGGGTGGCCGAAGAGCAGCTGCTTTGGCTGTCTGGTCTGCCTGGTTGTTGGCTTGGGTAGTGGGATCTGTCCCTATTTGGTGGACTTTGCAGTGGATTATAGCTGCTGAGGTAGGAAGATGTGCCGCTTTGAGGAACTTGAAAATTAGAGGAACATTAGTGATTGGAGACTCCTTGGTGGTGAGAAAGCCCCTTTCATTTCAAATGGCTGCATGAGAATGAATGATGTGGTAGGCATATTTGGAGTGTATGTATATATTTAAGGAGTGTCATTTTGCTAAAGCAAGGGTCCTTGTTAGAGCTATGAACTCTGCTTGTTGAGAAATTGTTTCTGTCAGCAGGGGTTCTGCCTTTATAGGTTGTGGAGGAGACACAATAGAATATCTCACTACTTTTTTCCCTTGGTGTATGTATGAGCTACCATCTATAAACCATGTAAAGGTTAAATCTCATACAGGTTGGTCGCTAATGTGAGGAAAGAAATGTTGTCTAGCATCCAGAGTGTCCATACCTGAGTGAATGGTTTCTTGTGAGGGTAAGGGGAGGAGGGTAGCAGGGTTGAGTCTGTTACACTTTGCAAGGGAGACTTCTGGTGAGGCGATGCATGTGAGGTGGAAGGATTGAGTGCAAGAAGGAAGAAGATGACGGGTTGCTTTGTGGGATAGTAAGTCAGAGAGGTTATAGAAGGAAAAAAACTGTTATTGGGTGGCCAGATATGAGGTTTTTGCTTTCTTTTGTAAGGAGTGCTGTAGCGGCTAGGGCTCTGAGACAGGCTGGCCAGCCCTTGACTGTGGAATCTTACTGTATAGATAAGAAGGCTATAATTTGAGGGTCAGACCTCAGGTCTTTGCTAAGGAGTCTGACTGCCAGTCCCTTCCTCTCATCTATGTACAATTTAAAGGGTTTGTCAAAATTAGGAAGAGTGAGTGCTGGGGTAGTGATAAGGGCCTGCTGGAGTTTTTTGAAAGGTGTGGCAAGTGGGAAGGTAAGACCTAGGGGTTCTGAGAGAGAGCCCCTGGATGCTTGATAAAGGGGCTTGGCAAGGAGACTGAAGTTGGGAATCCAGATATGGAAATATCTGGCCAGGCTGAGGAAAGAGAAAAGTTCCCATTTGGAGGTGGGTGGAGACATGGAAGAAATTAGAGATTTTCGGTCAGTGGTGATTGCTCGATGTTGGGGCATGAGGGTAAGTCCTAGATATGTGACTTTAGAGGTGGAGATTTGGGTCTTGTGGTGGGATACGTGGTATCCCTTTTCTGCTAGAAAATTTAGAGGGGTGACAGTGTGTTGGTGAGAAAGTTTGGAGGAAGGGCTGCATAGGAGAAGGTCACCCACATGTTGGAGAAGGCGACTGAGGTTTAGGTCTACAGTAGACAAGTCAGAGGCCAGGGCCTGGCCAAAGAAGTGGGGGCTGTCTTGGAATCCCTGAGGGAGGACTGTCCAAGTTAGTTGGCATGATTGGAGAGTGTCCAAGTCCTCCCATGTGAAAACAAAGATATTTTGCGAGTCAGGGTGTAATGGTATAGTGAAGAAAGCGTCTTTGAGGTCAAGTACAGTAAAGTGTGTGGTAGTGGAGGGAATGAGGGATAGGATGGTGTATGGATTGGGGACTATTAGGTGGGTAGGGAGTATGGCCTGGTTAATGATTTTAAGATCCTGTACAGGCGATAGGATCCATCAGGTTTTTTAACTGGTAGAATTGGAGTATTATAAGGGGAATTTGTGGGTTTTAAGAGGTTTTGAGAGAGAAAGTGATTGATTATAGACTGAAGGCCTTTTCGGCTTTCTAGGGAGAGAGGATATTGTGCTTGACAGGGATAAGAAGGTGGGTCCTTTAGGTGGATTTAGACTGGCTTGTGATGATACGCTACTGAGTAGAGGTGTCCCAGACTATAGGGTTAACTAGAGAAGGGGGTAGAGAAGGTTTCTTTGAGCCAGGTGTGGTAAGGAGGAGGAGGAGGGAGAGGTCTGGGCTATGTGATAAGGAAGTGAGTGTAAGGGAGGCTCAGAATTTGGATAAGATATCTTGGCCTAAAATGGGGGTTGGACAGCTAGGGATAATCAAAAAGAAGCAGGCAAAGGGGAGTTAAGAAGTGAGCAGTTAAGGGGTAGGGTAGAGAGGGGCTTTGAAACTAGGCCATCAACCCCTACAATGGATGTCCTTGAAGGGCAGGTGGGGCCTGAAAATTTGACTAAAGCAGAGCAAGCTGCCCCCATATCTATCAGGAACGAGATTGGCTCACCTGCTACTGTCAGTGGAGTTATCTGGGTGGGAGCTACATTGCCCGGGCAGCATCAGTCCTCAGAAGCCAAACCAAAAATTTTGGCAAGGTTGAGGTCAGAGGAGTCCTGTTGTCCAGAGGGAAAGGATGGGAACCTACCTTGAGAGGTTTGGTCACAATCCATCTTCCAGTGGCCATTTTTGCCATAATTAGGACAGGGGCCAGGGGGAGGCCTAGGGTTAGGGCAAGCTTTTGCCCAGTGATCCTCTTTACCACATCTAAGGCATGGTCTAGGCAGCATTCTTGTCCCAGGCACTTTGGCCCTTGTTCCTTTATGGGCTGGTGCTTTGTTGGTGGAGCCCTGGATAGCTGCAGCCAGCAACTGGTATTTAGCTTTGTCTCTTTTCTGTTTTTCTAATTTTTCTTCCTGGTCCTGGATATTAAAGACCTTGAAGGCCAGATTAGGAGATCCTTTTGTGAGGTTTGAGGACCTTCATCTAATTTTTGGAGTTTATGTCTTATATATGGAGCAGATTGAGGGATAAAATATGTATTTAAAACTAAGGGGCCCTTGGCCGGGTAGGGTTTATGGTGGTATATTTTTGTAGAGCCTCTATTAGGTGGGATAGGAATAGGGCAGCGTTTTCATCTGGGTTTTGGCAGATTTCTTTAAGTTTTTCAAGGTGACTGCCTTTTGTCCAGTCCTTCTGAGGCCTGTGATAAGGCAAGAGGTCATGTGGGCCCAGTCACAGCAGCCAGGTGCTCTGGTTTGATAATTCTAATTGGGGTCTTCCCAGGGCACTGCGTGGCACCCATGGGCTGAGTGTTATCTTGCCAGTGAATATCATCAGCATGGGCCTGAGCAGCCATCCAGACTCTTTTTTCTCTGGTTTAAAGAGGTCATGCCACGTCAAGTCATAAGACTGGGTGACGTATTCAAATTCTTTGGTATAAGTAGTGAGGTCTGTGGAAAAGGAACCTAATCTCTTCTCTATTTGAGAAAGGTCAGACATGGAGAAAGGGACATGGACCCGAACAATACCCTCAGCCCCCCCACCTCTTGGACAGGAAGAATGGCAGATGGTTCTAACCTAGCTGCTTGTTCTGTTTGGGACAGGGTGTGAGAAGGAGAGAAAATGGGTGTAGGGGTTTGAGGAGGGGAACCTGTGGAGGACTGGAGTGGTTGGGAGGGTAGGTTTGGTGGGTTTTTGGGAGATGATGCTTGAGGAGAAGGGAGAATATGGGGGGGGAAGTGATTGGCAGGATCGAAGTCTCCATCAGAGTTGGGTGGGGGAGAAGAAGGAGAAGAGGGGTTTGGGGTGTAAGAGTAGGATTTGGTAGGTAGAGCAGGATTGACAAAGAGACGGATGGGATCTGAGGGTAAAGAAGGCCTGGACAAGGGGAACTTCAAACCACTTTCCATTGTGTAGACAGAAATTGTCTAAGTCACGTAATCTGTTAAAATTGAACGTGCCATTTTCAGGCCATTGAGAGCCATTATCTAATTTATATTGTGGCCAGGCTGTGTTGCAATAAAACACTAGTCATTTGGGTTTAATAACTCCCTGGAGACTGAGCTTATCAAGACTCCAGAGAAGACATACAAGTAGGGTGGTTTTTGGAGGGGTGGACTGGCTGGTGCCCATTATAGAGGGAGAGTATGGCATTAAGGTAAGGGTGAGAGATAGACCTACCTGCCCCAGAGGGAATCTTCCACGTGCAAGCACCCTTATAGATGGGTAGATTCTGAGACAGCGAGAGTGAGGGGATCTCCAAATTGAGTGTCCTCAAATCTGGAGAGCCTCTAGCCCAGAAGTGAGGGATCTTCTGACCTAGTACTAGGACTTTTGCGTGAGGGAAAATTGGAAGATCTGAGAGAGAGAGGGAGGGAGAGAGTAGGAGTCACTCACCCAAAGAATGGCCGCTGTTGGAAGTGGAGTCAGCAACGGAAGGCAAAGATTCCCTCCATCCAGCATCCTCCCTGGCTGGCTGAGGAGGGCAGTAGGGGAAGGGCTGGTGCAGGCTGGTGGTCCCACGGTCAAGGGTGGAACTTGGGGTTTAGCCCAGGTGAGCTGCCTCTGGGTGCCATGTGTGCTGTCACTGCTGCACTCTCTGGGCTGCAAGTCCGAGCCAGGACTGTGCCCTGATCACCTCCCCCAAAAGGCCCTCCTGGGTTTTGGCACCAAATGTTAGAAATGAAGGAGGTATGCACAAAGCCATGGTAGATGGAAAGATTTATTGGGGGCATCTACGTACAGATGGACTGAGTCCAAACAAATGACCTCAGCCCCAAATGGGCAGGCTACTGGGTCTTTTATGGGCTGGTTTGGTTGGGCCCTCAAAAGAGGAGGGGGTCTTAAGGGCAAAGTTCCCATGGGAACTTCCCACTAACCTCTGGGTTCAGCCTAACACCTATAAATCCTAGTTTGTTGGTAAAGGAAAATGTGAAGAATCTGGGATTTTATAGGATACCTTTTTAGAAAGGTGCTTTGAAACTCTGCTCTTTCACAATTCTTACCATTCAACTAATAGGATAAAACATGGGCACCTGTAAGAAAGAAGAACACCAATATTTATTTTTCTGTTTCTGTTATTTGGAATGAGACTTTTAAGGATTCACAAAGTCATCTTCCATTCCTAAGGATGGAAGTTTGTCCTTTCTCCATTTCAGATATTTCAGAGAGGGAATATCCCTTAATACAAACAGTCAGGATGGATACTCACATTGAAACACATTTCCTTATTTGTTACCAGTAAATGAAACAGAACTGAAGAGACTTGAATTTTTTCCTAAACCAAAGGAAAAACTGATAAATTAAAACAGATTTTAATTTGTAGATTTTGGGGGATTATAAAAGAGAATCATAAAAACATGCACAGTGGCAGTACAGTGATAGCATTAAGAAAATTTTCACCTGTCAAATTAGCCTCATGGCTTGATAAGAACAGATGTGAAAAAAAATGCATTTGCTGATTAAAATCACATTGTTATTTAGTTTTTATATAACACTTTGGTAATAATAAGTATAACCTGGAAGGAGGAGGAGCTCCGAATACATGGTGTTTTTAGTATGTATTATAGATGGGCAGGGTGGTGGTGGTGGTTGCAAGGTTAGGGGCGTTAACTCCTTCTGACCACTGGGTTTCCACTTGTCATAATAAAAGAGGCCAATTTAGCAAATGGGCATTAGCAGCCCGTACAAGATAATGTGCTATCAAAGTGAAGAATCACTTTAGTTTTTAAAATTAACTTTAGCAAGAACATTAAATGATTTCCCATTTTCAAACTGTTGTTATCTCCCTTTTCTACCTCAGGAATCTAAAAATTCTATAATCTTAGTGGGGTGGAGCAAGGGGCAACCAAAGACATGGAGGACAACCTGATGAAAATATAATAAAACAACAATAAAAGACAAAACTTTTCATGTTTAAAAGGGTCAAATTAAATATAAGTTTCCTCATTTGTTCTGGTTTTCCATCTGGGATATAGCACTGATAATGCTCTTCTGGCTTCATGCATTATTAACTAATTAATTAGTTCCTACACTGTGAAAATCTTTGAAATTAAACCTGCCTATGTAAAAGAGCTAAATTTACAGTTTAAAAGGATAAACCTCTCAGAGCCATTCTTGCATTTGCCTTCATTTTACTATAATTATAACTTTAACATATTTAAATTTGAAGGCTTTTGCACAAGTGCTGCTATGAAATATATAAACATACATTTTAACATGTTCTATTGGAGGGAGATTTTTTAAAAATGAGTAGACTTTAATTTCTGATATTGTAAAGCAGGTAAAATGGGAATAATGGAAGTTATATATAATAAATAATAGCATATACATATACACATTTACTATACATATTAAATAAATTTAAGTGGGGAACAGGAAATATGGAGAGAATTTATTGTGAACATTCTTATAGAGGCAGATTTTAATAATACAAAGGGAAGAAAATGTTGGATACATTGTCATGAAATACATATCCCTCTGATCCTTTACATGTGAATGCATACATATAAACACATACACAAGCATATCCTCTGGAAATCATTTGAAAATAAGGCATCAGGGTTTCCTATCTTATATCCAGACTGGACCAAAGGTAAGATTCTTTTGACCCTATTACTGGAATTTTAGAACTATTACCAAGAACTTAATTATCATGTACAGTTATGACTATAAAAACCAAAAGCAATAAATCCTTGCTTTTAGAGTTACAGGAAATATTTTATTAAGAAAGCCTGTTGTTTATATAAACTATTCTTCCTAATTAACAAAATAACCACAAGCCACATTAACAAAACCACAGCAATGCAGTAAAGAAAATCTGTGTTTCCAAGTGCCCTCAGGGTCATCTTTCAGACTTCTCCAAATCACTATAATTAAGAGGCAGCTGACAACTGAACTTCTCATTGGCTGTTTTTTGATTTACAAAAATTATTGAATCAATTAACAGACCTAAAAGAAGAGACAAATTTAAAGGAAACTTATAAAAGCAACTCTATGCAAATCTCTTTTTAAAAAGTTGGCATTTGTGTTATTAAAATAAGAAATCACATATTAAATTTTATAACCCTATGCATTTTTATTGTACAATTAAATATAGCATTTTAAAAGAAATATTCTTTCTTCATCACCCATCACATTGTGATCACATTTGGTAAACAGTTCATTCTGATTTGTCAACTCTTCATGTTTATACAGTGAGTACTCTATCGATTGAAAACATTTTGTTTTCTCAATATGTATATTGGTCAATTATAAATGGATTATTTTTGTATGTGTCAAATATGTATCATTCAAACATTGATTCATTCATCCAGGCTTACAGCACAATTTTACTCGACATCAATTATATACAAGGTATTATGATATTTGCCTGGGATACAATGTCAAATAAAGAAAAATCACTGTCCTCAAAGTTGTTAAGGACACCTTTATCCATGAGTAATAGACTGTGGTAATTATTCTAATAAAGTTTTCTATAAACTGCTCTGAGGAAAGACTTCCAAATCCAAATAGGCGACCACAGAAAGGTAGTACTGAGTTTTGGGAAATTAATAGGTATTATTTAATGAAGTAAGGGTAGGAGAGAGTGGGCTTTTTGAAGCAAAAAAAGAAGTAGCATAAATGTAAAGAATTGCCAAATAACAAATGATATTCAATGTTAAGCAATAGCATTTCAATATTGTCCTGAAAGCTACAGGGGAGTCACTGAAGGATTTTAAAGTACCTAATAATATGGTCAGATTTGGGTGTTTAAAAAGGTCACTTTAGGAGCAGTCTGGAGGAAGAGTTATAGGTAGGTACAGGCTGAAAGCAGAGAAGAGAGCTGTTGGGCAAACTACAAGAATAACCCACTGAAAGGTAATGACTTTAAAATTTAGGCACTAGTAATGGGGAAGAAGAGGAAAAAGACATGACAGATCATAGATAGATAGAGATGGAGATAGATAGATACATAGACAATAGGTAGACAGGTAGACAAACAGGTTTAAGGCATAGATAAATATTGATTCAGAAATACGAACTTTGAGATGTTTGAATAACTTCTAAAAAGAAGTCATCTGGTTGTCAGTTAGCTATTTGAGGCTGCCCTCAGAGCAAAGATGTAAAGATATTCAAGGATCAGCCAAGCAAGATGAAAATTCTCAAGGCAGCATAAGCGTTTAATAGGTGACTGACATCTCCTTGAAAAAGACTACTGAGAAGTAGTCAGACAAAGTAGAAAGTAAAGTTGCAGATGCCAAGAAAGGAGGCATTTCCATCTAATAGGATTTCTCACAATAACTTATAAAACTCCAAAGAGGCAATTTCATATTTCTTTTCTAAGACACTTAGTCCAAAGTTTTACTTTTTCCACTTTCTGTGATAATCCCACTAATAAGAGTTCTAAACTAGTACATATTAAAAAGATGGAAAAATAGCTTTGAAAATAACATAACCTGATGCTATCGTTTGAATGTTTGCACCATCCAAACTCTTGATGAAATTTATTTGTCATGTAACAGTATTGGGAAGGTGGGGCCTTTAAGAGGTAATCTAGAACATGAGTACTCCACCCTCATGGGTTGGTTTAATGCCTTAATAAAAAGGCTTTGGGCAGTGGGCACTCTCTCTTGGCTCTTTTGGTCTTCTGCCATATTTGGAACAGTGTACCTTTCCTCTGGAGAATGCAATATTCAAGATGCCATCTTGGGAGCAGAGACAGGGCCATCACCAGACACCAAGTCTGCCAGTGCCTTTATATTGGACTTCTCAGGTTTGAGAACTGAGAGCCAATATATTTCTGTTCATTGTGAATTACCTGGTCTCAGGTTATTCTCTCCACAGCATGAAGTGGACTAAGACATATGACAAATTAGCCCATAAAAATAGAGCTCAACTATAAAATTAGAAGATATTATGGTAAGAACAAAATTCCTAAAATATGTAAATCATTTTATTAAACACCTACTTATACATTATGCTAGACTGATTATAACAAATAAAAATAAATTTATATGATATATAATAGGATATCTAGGTAGACTTGCCTTCCTCAGCAATTAAAATTAACAAAATTTATTACATTCAGAATTTTCTTGATTATACCTAGGTCTACATAAGAAAGTTGTTATGACAAATCTCTCAAAAGGAACCATCACCCTATATTTTGAATGTTCATCTTCTTTGCTAAGGATCATGTCATATGTATAAGTTCCAAATCTGGAGGCCTGCTGAACCCCAGGTCCCTTCTGAGCCTAGAGTAGACCCTCCCCCATCTGAGGAGCAAATCCTAGTCCCCTGATAAATACAACCCACCTCCCCTACCCATGGACACTGAGTGGGTATCTGAGGGAACTCTTCCTCCTCACCTTCCCCCTCCTCGTCTCCCCCAAATACCATGATATGAAGCTTCTCCTCCATCCCATTTCTAAAGATTTTCTTTACTATTTATGACAGAGAAACATGGGTTACAGTAATAATGCAAACCTGCAGAAATTATAAAGTTTCCAAAAGCACACATATTCTTTCAAATAATTATTTACGAGGACAAGATAGTCTTAGGACCCATAATTCTCTGCTGCTTTTAAGCTATATTTTACACATAAAATCTTTTATGGGGCTGTCTGAACACACCTAGTTTTTCCTCTGGGATTTTGTCACTTCCCTGGAGATGCTGTTGAAGACGTTTTATCTGCCCTGAAGAACTAAAGAGCTGAATCTCAGGAGAGAGGACAAGCCAAAATAAATCAAATCTTACAAAAACTCAAACACATACTTGACATAGATCTGTCATTAATTGGACTGAAGTGATTTGTTCCTGTTTTTTTATTCCCAAATGGTGGATTGGAGGCTTTGTTAGCATGCCTCAACCACTTGGAAAGAGCAAAATAGGGTGTTGAGATCCAACACCCTGTTTTGGATAAAAGGGTCTTGGATAAAAATTCTGAACTTTTATCCAACAAGGAAAACAGGAATTCAACAGAAAAAGTGAAAGAAACTTCAGATACTTTGAAAGGAGTGGTGGGCAGCAGCCCACACTGTGGGGCCAGTGGAAAACTGTGAGCCTTCAGAGCATGAAACGGGGGACAGTCTGTCTATATGACACAGATTCCCACAGGGGTACCAGGCAACCCAGGACAAGGGGCAGCTCCTTGACCCTACCAGTGCTGGATCTGATTTGGTAAGCAGTGGGGAGTCTGTGAGGAGTGGCATCCTCACTCCCAGACACCAATGCTGATAGAAGGAAGCCATTCCTGATCCCAATTCAGAGGGGATCTCACGGAAATCTGCCATCCAACTCAGGCAGTGGTCACAGATTGGGAGAAGTTCCCAACTGAGATTTGCAATCTAATTTAGAGCAGGAATAACCCCCCACACCTAGAACTGAGAGGTGAGCAGGGATTGAACTCTTGCCATGGGTGCAGGAGTTGGATGCACCCCCTCCTTTGTGGGCCTGGAACAAGGAGGGATGTCCTGTCCTGGTCAGGGAGTCTTGTGGCCTGGGGCAATTTCATGATCTGAGCACAGACTGACTGCTTGGACTCAGCTGGCTTTTCTGGCTTGCTGCCAGTGGCAGGCTATGGGAGGGAGATCTGCTAGGTCAAGGGTGTGGGAGCTGAGTTGCTCCCATTACTGCCTGCTGGACTGTGGAGCCTAGGCTCTTCCTTTCTCCATGTGCAGGATCTTTGGTACAGCAGGGTGATTCTGCTTCTCCCTGGAACATTGCCCCAGGAGCTGGGGAACTGGCCTTCAACTGCCACTGGGGCCACTACTTGCAGCCACTATTAGGGAGCCTGACCCAACCCCCACCCAGCTTTGCCCCTCACCACCTGCCTCAGTGGCAGAACATGGGGCAGGGACCTCTAGGAGTTTCACAGCCTGCCCATCACCTGGGACATTCAAGTGTTCCTCCTGGTTAACAAAGGTGAGGCATAAATCCCGCAGCCACCACCAAAGCTGGCTCTCTCCTGCAAGCATAACCTACTGGCCAGGAGGTCAACCTGCACAGCCCATTACAACATCTGCTGACACAATTGCATAACACTTGGGAAGAAGAAAAACTATGCATGACCTCAGCTACCACCACAATCCACACCACCTTGGCTATTCAGGAGGCATTGAGTTCATTCACCTGCCCAGTACATCACTACTACAGCTGGCATTTGAGAAAGCCACCATACTAAAGCTATTTATAACCAAGGAAACCTTACAGAGTTTATGCCACTCCCCCACAACCCCATCAGGGCTGGTGCTTTTGTCCACTGTTGGGGGAACCAAGGGTGGGCCAGCCTGGTCCAGCTCTGCCCAGCTTCTCTCCCATCTGGGGTTGATAATAGAACCCAAGTCTCTGTGCATTTCACAGACCAGTTGATGGCCTGGGGCATCAGAATGCTTCTCCAGGTTAAAAAAAAGATCAAGCATATAGCCTGCTCCTACTGCCACAGCCAATTTGTACCTGCAAGTGCCACCTACTGGCCTTGAGGTCAAACTGCACAACTCAATCCAAAATCTGCTGAAACAATTGCACAGCGCTTCAGTACAAGATAATCTTCTGGAAACCTCTACCTTCTTGTCTTCACAGGAGGCAGAGAGCCTACTCACAGGCCCAGTATACCACTAAACAATCAGCAATTGAGAAAACTACCACACTAAGGCTATCTATAACCAAGGAATTCATACAGAGCCTTGGTTCCCTAATAGCACCCAGAAGCAAAGCTAAATGGCACTAATCAAAATATATTACAGTTACATCCTAAAGGGGGGGGGAATTCAAATCCAAGCAAGAGAAATGACAATTTCTCTAGAAGAGAAGGAACTAGTGTACAAATTCAAGGACTATGAAAAAACAGGGTGTTTTACAATACCCACAAAAGGTCAGATTAGCTCTCTAGCAATGCATCCTAACCAAATAAAAATTCTGACATGCCAGATAAAGGATTCAAAGTATGGATTGTAAAGAGCTCAAAGAGATCAAAGAGAAATCTGAAAACCAATATCAAGAAATCAGAAAATCAATTCAGGATATGAATGAGAAATTTACCAAAGAGATACTTATTTTAAAGAAAAACCAAACAGAAATTCTGGGAATGAAAAATTCATTGAAGAAATTACAAAATACATTTTAAAGCTTCAAAAATAGACTAGACCAAGCAGAAGGAAGAATCTCAGAATTTTAAGACAAATCTTTTGAATTAATCTAGTCAGACAAAAATAAAGAAAAAAGAATAAAATAAAATGAACAAAGGCTTAGGGAACTATAGGATTATGTAAAGTCTCCAAACCTACATATTAAAGGTATGCTCAAAGGAGAAGAAAAAGAAAAAAGTTTCAAAAATATATTGAGTAAATAATTGAGGAAAACTTCCCTAGGCTTATTAGAGATTTAGACATCCATATACAAGAGGCTCAGAGAACTCCAGGGAAATACGCTACAAGAAAGATTTCATCAAGGCAGACAGTCATCAGACTATCTAGTTTCCACATGAATTGAAAAATTCTAAAAATCAGCAAGAGTAAAGCATGTAGTCACCTATAAAGGAAATTCCATCAGACTAACAGCAGACTTCCCAGCAGAAACCTTACAAGTCAGAAGATATTTAGGTGCCATTTTCAGACTTCTTAAAGAAAAAAAAAACTGTCAACCAGTTTGACAGAATTTTATATCCTGCTAGAATAAGCTTCATAAGTGAAGGGGAAATAAAGTCTTTCTCAGACAAGTAAATGCTGAGGGATTCATCACCACTAGACTGGCCCTACAAGAAATGCTCAAGGAAGTTCTAAACATGGAAATGAAAGGTTGATATTCACCATTATATAAACACACAAAAGTATAAAACTCACAAGTCTTATAAAACAATTACACAAATGAGACTACAAAATAACTAGATAGCAATTAACATTATGACAGGAAAAAACCCCTCACATATCAATATTTACCTTGAATATAAATGGAATAGATGCTCCATTTAAAAGATACAGATTGTAGGAATGGATTTTAAAAAATGACCAAAAAATTTTCTGCTTACAATAAACTCAACTAAATGATGAAAACAATTATAGACTGAAGGTAAGGGGGAGAAGGGAAAATATTTCATACAAACAGAAACCAAAACTGAATAAGAGTAGCTATCATTATATTAGATCAAACAGACTTTAAATCAACAACAGTAAGAAACACCAGTCATTATATGATGCTAAAGTGATCAATTCAACAAGAATATATACCAATACTAAATATATATGCACCCAACACCCGAGTACTCAGATTCATAAAACAAATATTCTAGACCTAGGAAAAGTGATAGATAACAATACAATAATAGTTGGAAACTTCAACACCCCACTGACATCACTAGACAGATCATCCAGACATAAAATAAACAAAGAAACACTGGACTTAAGTTGGACTTTAGACTAAATGGACCTAAAAGACATTTATAGAACATTCTACCCAACAACCACAGAATATACATTCTTTTCATAGGCACATGGAACATTCTTGAAGATAGACCATGTGTTAGGCCACAAAACAAATCTCAATAAATTGAAAAAAAAACCAAAATCATATCAAGTATCTTTTTGGACTAGAGTGAAATAAAACTAGAAATCAATTCCATGAAGAACTTTCAAAATTATACAAATATATGAGAATTAAACAACTTACTCTTGAACAATATTTGGTTCAACAGTGAAATTGAGACAGATATCTACAAATTTTTTGAAATTAATAAAAAGGCAGGCAAAATATACCAAAACGTCTGGGATATAGTTAAAGCAGTGCTAAGAGGGGAGTTTACAGAGTGAAATGCCTACCTCAAAAAATTAGAAAGATCACAAATTAACAACCTAACATTACACCTCAAGGACCTAGAAAAACAACAACAAACCAAACCCAAGGTGGCAAAGGAAAAGAAATAACAAAGATCAGTACAGAACTAAATGAAATTGACACCAAAGAAAGCAATACAAAGGATCAAAAAAATGAAAAGTTAGTTCTTTGAAAAGATAAAGCAAAATTGACAGACCACTAGCTAGACTAACCAAAAAAAGGAAAGAAAGAATCAAAATAAATACAATCAGAAATGAAAAAGAAAATATTGCAAATTAAACCACAGAAATGTAAAAGATCATCAGAGACTACTATGCTCAACTCCATGCCCACAAACTGTTAAATCGAAAACAGAGAAAATGAGTAAGTTCCTGGAAACTTACAACCTCCCAAGATTTAACCAGGAAGAAATAGAAATCCTAACCAGACCAATAATGAGTAAGGAGATTGAATAATTAATTTTAAAAACCCTCCCCCCTAAAAAAAGTTCAGGAAGAGATAGATTCAATGCCAAATTCTACCAGATGAGCAAAGAACTGGAAAAAGTCCTACTGAAACTAGTTCCAAAAAAATCAAAGAGGAGGGAATCCTCCCTAACTCATTCTATGAAACCAGTATCACCCTGATACCAAAGCTAGGAAAGGACACAACAAAAAAAAAGAAAACTTCAGACCAATATCACTCATGAACATAGATGCAAAAATAATCAACAAAATTCTAGCAAACTGAATCCAACAGAACATCGAAGATACAATATACCACAATCTAGTGGATTTTATTTCACAGATGCAAGGATAGTTCAACAGATGCAAATCCATAAATGTGATCCACCACATAAACAGTAATAAAAACAAAAACCACATGATAGATGCAGAACCATTTATCCATCTCAATAGATGCAGAAAAGAATTTGATAAAATCCAGCATCCATTCATGATAAAAACACTAAATAAACTAGGTATAGAGGGAACATACCTCAAAATAATAAAAGC
Organism: Daubentonia madagascariensis; assembly: GCA_023783475.1. NCBI lineage: Eukaryota > Metazoa > Chordata > Mammalia > Primates > Daubentoniidae > Daubentonia > Daubentonia madagascariensis. The sequence goes on along the minus strand of JAKFHU010002080.1, from coordinate 39,137,584 downwards.
TATATAGGATAAATCCACAGCCAGCATCATATTTAATGGGGAAAAATTAAAAATGTTTCCCCTAAGAACTGGAACAAGACAAGGATGCTCACTCATTTTTTTTTTTAAATTTTAATTATGGGTACACAATGGTTATATATATTTATAGGATACATGTGATGATTTGATACAGTTATACAATGTGTATTAATCAAATGCAGTAATTGGAATATCCATCACTTCAAGCATTTGTCATTTCTTTGTGTTAGCAACATTCCAATTCCACTTTTTAGTTATTTTAAAGTGTATTATAATTTATTGTTGCCTATGGACACTTTGTTGTGCTATCAAACACTGTTCATTATATCTAACTATCTAACTACATTTTTGCACCCATTAACCTTCCCCACTTTATACATGCCTCCCCATTACCCTTCCTAGCTTCTGGTAAGCATCATTCTACTCTCTGTCTCTATGAGATTGATTCTTTTAATATTTAGTTCCCATATTCCACATATGCATGCAAATGTGCAAGATTTGTCTTTCTATGCTTGTCTTATTTTACTTAACGTTCTTCAGTTCCATCCATGTTGTTTCAAACAACAGGATTTCATTCTTTTTATAGCTATATAATATTCCGTTGTGTATACGTACCACAATTTTTTTTATCTATGCATCTGTTCATGAACACTTAGGTTGATTCCAAATCTTGACTACTGTGAATAGTGCTGTAATAAACATGGGAGTACAGATATTTTTTCGATATACTCATTTCCATTCTTTTGTATATATACCTAGCAGCAGGATTGCTGTGTTATATGATAGTTCCATTTTTAGTTTTTTGAGGAACCTCCATATTGTTCTCCATGGTGGTTGCACTAAATTACATTGCCACCAACAGTGTACAAGTGTTCCCCTTTCTGCGCATCCTTGCCAGCACTCGCTATTGCCTGTATTTTTGATAAAAGCCATTTTAACTGGAATGAGATGATATGTCATTGCGGTTTTGATTTGCATTTCCCTGATGACTAATGATGTTGAGTATTTTTTTATATACCTGTTGAATATTTGTATGTTTTGAGAAATATCTATTCAGATCTTTTGTCCATTTTGAATCATATTATTTGATTTATTCCTATTGAGTTGTTGGAGCTCATTACATATTCTGGTTATTAATAATTTATCAGATGGATAATTTGAACATATTTTCTCCTATTCTTTGGGTTATCTCTTCACTATGTTGATTATTTCTTTTGCTGTATAGAAGCTTTTTAGCTTGATATAATCCCATTTGTCCAATTTTGCTTTGGTTGCCTGTGCTTTAAGTGTATTACTCAAGAAATCTTTGCCCAGACCAATGTCCTGAAGTGTTTCCTCAAAGATTTCTTTTAGTAGTTTCATTGTATCAGGTCTTAAATATTTAATCCATTTTGATTTGATTTTTGTATATGGAAAGAGATAAGGGTGTAGTTTCATTCTTCTGCATCTGGATATCCAGTTTTCCTAGCACTATTTATAGAAGAGACTGTCTTTTCCCTACTGTGTGTTCTTGGCAACTTTGTTGAAGATAAGATCACTGTAAATGTGTGGATTTACTTCTGGCTTCTCTATTCTAATCTATTAGTCTTTGCGTCTGTTTTTGTGCTAGTATACCATGCTGTTTTGGTTACTACAGCTCTGTAGTATAATTTGAAGTCAGGTAATGTGATTGCTCCAGTTTTGTTCTTTTTGGTCAGGATGGCTTTTGTTATTCTGGAACTTTTGTGTTCCACATAAATGTTACCATATTTTTTTTCAATTTCTATGAAGAATGTCATTGGTATTTTGATGGAGAGTACATTGAATCTGTGGATTGCTTTGGGTAGTATGAACATTTTAACAATATTGATTCTTCCAACCCATGAGCATGGATATCTTTCGATTTTTTTGCTCCTCTGTAATTCCTTTCATCAACGTTTTACAGTTCTCATTGTAGAGATATCTAATTTCTTTGGGCAAGTTTATTCCTAGTTATTTTATTTTATCTGCAGCTATTATAAATGGAATTACTTTCTTGGTTTCTTTTTCAGATAGTTTGCTGTTGGCATATAGAAATCCTACTCATTTTTGTTGTTGATTTTGTATGCTGCCACTTCAACTGAATTTGTTTATCAGTTCTAATAGTTGTGTGTGTGTGTGTGTGTGTGTGTGTGTATGGAGTCTTTATGTTTCTCCAGGTATAAGAGCATATCACCTGCAAACAATGACACTTTGACTTCTTCCTTTCCAATTTGGATGCTATTTATTTAATTATCTTGTCTGATTGTTCTAGCTAGAATGTCCAGCACTATGTTGAATAATAGCAGTGAAAGTGGCATCCTTGTCTTGTTTCCAATCTTAGAAGAAAGTCTTTCAATTTTTCCCCATTCAATATGATACTACCTGCGGGTCTTTCATATATTGCTTTTATTGTTTTGAGATATTTTTCTTCTATACCTAGCCTTTTGAGAGTTTTTATCATGAGGGATGTTAAATTTTGAACAAGTACTTTTTTAGCATCGATTGAAATGATCACATGGTTTTTGCCTTTTGTTATTGTTGACATGATGTATCACATTGTATGATGTGTGTATGTTAAACAACCTTTTATCCCTGGGATGAATCCCACTTGAACATGATAAATTAATAATATTTTTAATGTGTTGTTGAATTAAGTTTCCTAGTATTTTATTGAGGATTTTTGCGTCTATGTTCATCAGAGGTATTAGCCTATAGTTTTCTTTCTTTCTTTCTTTCTTTTTTTTTTGTGTCTATCTGGTTTTGGTATCAGGGTGATATAGACCTTGCAGAATGAGTTTAGGAGTATTCCCTTCTCCTCAATTTTTAAAATTAGTTTAAGTAGGATCGGTATTATTTCTTTAAATACTTGGTAGAATTCAGCAGTGAAGCCAATAGTTTCTGGGATTTTGCATCATGGGAGACTTTTTACTACTGTTTCTACCTTAATACTTGTTATTGGTTTATTCAGGTTTTGTATTTCTTCCTCATTCAATTTTGGTAGATTGTATATGTCTCAGAATTCCTCCATTTCTTCTGGGTTTTCCAATTTATTGGTATATAGTTGCTCATAGTAATCTCTAATGATCCTTTGACTTTCTGTTCATAACTAAATAATATTCCTGTGGTTTAAACACACATATAGTGAGTAGAATAACTCAATTGTGTAGGAAACAAGGTCTGAGAGGTTCATGAAACAGTGAGCTTCATTGTTTATGACTAGACAACACAACCAAGCCATATGCCAAGACCTAGGTATTCCTGGGTCACCTGACATGGTTCTGCCAGATGATATGGCTGCAACAAATCCAGGCAGGCAGCCATAAATTATGATAGACCATGGCTGTCTACACATACCAGGCTTTTGTTTTGGTGGCTCACATCAAAGGTCAAAGGTAAAGGTGTAAAAGTGGCTCACGGTCAAGGGTAAACAATTAAATAAATACATACTACCTACCAATTTAGCTTTACAAACTCCTATAATTATACCACTGACCCCAAAGAAGGCAAATCTAAAGACATAATAGCCTTCATGGGATCTGCAGTCTGTCAAGAGAAGGAACACACATGGTCTACAAAAGAAAATAATTTAAACCAAAATGTCATCAGTGCTGAGGCCTTTATATATTTTGTGGTTTTTCTCACTGAAGCAGGAAGAGTATTCAATTTGTAACATATTGTTATGATTATCTTGAACTGAGTTGAGCTTTGCTAAAGAAACCCCATTAAGTTGTTCTTTCTTTGATTATGAGGATTTCTCTATTCAGATAGGAAAAATCCATTTGAATCCTATTTGTCAAATTTTAGTATATCCAGGGCAAACTATCACTATGTAATTATGTAAGTTTTACTAGTAAAAGTAAAAAAGGAACTAGGCTCTAGTATTATGATTACAAAATGAAGAGTCAAGAAAAATATCTGTTAAAAATATCACATTGTTGGAAAAAATATAGTTACATAAAATAGATAAAACCTTGTAGTTTTTGTATGGTGCTTAATTGTAAAAAAGTCTACCTTGAATTTTATAATTAATTATTAATACTTCAGATAAGCAACAGCTATTTGACCCTTGCTTGCAGATTTTTTAAAAAGTCAAACACATTTCTAGAAATAGAATGTCTTGTTTCTATAATGCTCATTTACCACAATGTTTACTTTAATTACATGAGCATTTGGAGAAATATAATTTCTTAACCACAGTAAGATGTTCTGACAATCACGTTGACCATCTGTGTGACTCACTTAAAATAGTCAACTTTTACACTTTGTGTAATGTGAAGAATTTCTCTTGTTAACAATCAATTTTGGTGAGTGTAATGAAAACTGTTATATAGTAAATGAGAGATTACAATTATTTTTCAAAAAAAAAAGCCAGAAAGATGTCCCAAATCTTTTGATTGCCCCACGATATGAAAACTGGAGTTTCAATTACTAATATTCTAATCCAAGTAATGCTAATTGGTTTTTAGTGATGACTCTTTCAGTAAATTAATCAAGGACATTTTGCCCCTTAGGGAGACTCTTAGAGATCACACAGAATATGCTCTTGATTTCACAGCTCAGATTTGAGGCAGTTGTGACTAGACTGAAGCATAGAGCAAAGTGAGCCAGAGTTAAAAAGAAACAGTCTGTCTCCAGAACCCTGTCTGATACTCGATAACAATACCTTTCTAATTATCGATATGAGCAAGTGCATTTTGAGATGTTAAAATATTATTTTTCCTTTTCTTTAGCATGTTCAAAAATATAAAATGAAAAGCCAAAAATAAGCCCGAGCTCTTGTGTATCTTTTCTACTTCAAACCAACAAAACATTATTCTCAAATTAACTAATTTTTCTACTGATTTGCCTCCTTTGTCGGCATGTCAGTATGTTCTCAGTGTACCTACAACTGCTTGACGGCAGGCACAGCCCAAGAAAAGCCATAACCTTAACTATCTCTTCTCGGCTGAAAAAAATTTGAATTGGAACCCTGTCAATGGGGTAGAGTGACTTGCTTTTCCTAAGAAGATTGGATTTCAAGAGGAGGATGAGCTGAAGTGAAAAATGGGAAGGAAAAAAAAACCTAATAGTTAATACTCTACTATAAATTTTTGTAAAGATTTATTTCAAAGGTACTCATACAGATTTACTTTTGGGGGATATCTACATTGTCCCTGCTTGTATTGATATGAAGAATCAAGATTAGATTTTGATTTTGTATGTATAAAGAATTTTGGGGCTTTAATGCTAGTCTAATCCAAACTGTAATGCTATAAAAGAGTTTGAGGTAGTATTTGTTTTTATAGTTTCATAAGCTAATATTCAGCTATAAAATGATAATATTTCCCATAATAATTAAAATAGAATTATAATTAATTTATCAAATATAAAAGAGATGGTATCTTCATTGGGTACAATTTTCTTATAAAGAATATGAACCTCCATAAGAAGAAGTATTCTGGCATAGCCAAAACGAATTTTTGAAACTGAGGCAAAGATTGGCCAAAAATTAAATTATATACAACACTGAAGATAATTTCTGGTTTTTTAGACCTGGGAATGTGTTGTAACCTGTGCACCATTTCTTAGAGAATAGGTTCTGTCACGTATTAGGAGAACTCCAAGTCCAGTGAAATCAGGACAGCTCTATGCAATCATCCCTATAGGTGTTTAAGATCCTAATAATTCCCCACTCAGATGCAAACACTTTAGTGTTAACTACAGCCATATATCAAAGCTACTGTCCTAGAAATCTTAGGAATATGGAAATGGCTTTAAAAACCGTTCTTGAGGATAAACCAGGGCAGCACAATTATCATTGTGTAAACACAATTGCTAAAATACTATTAACATTAAAGCAGTTATCAACCAGGAAGAAATTTCCTAAAGAACTAGTAACTTTTTTTTTGATGCAAATATTTGATTTTCAAGATCTCTGTTTTGTTTCCAGTGATTTAGAACCCCCTTATCTCCCACCCTGGATGCAACTGTCTTATATTATCTATTTTTCTTCATACTTACATAAATGGTTGCGTTTTAAACTGTTCAGATTAAAAATTTGATTTAATCACCTTTTCTCAATTTCACTCCATTTATTTGGTATCCATCTGGTTGTTTTTGCTTATTTTGTATAATGATTAAAATGTTGATAGGAAGAGGTGGAACTAAAAAAAAATATATTCTCCATTTATAAATATGTAATTATTATTCTACTGATATCTGGAAATACTTAGTATGACAGAAGACAAACAAATAATTTTAGCTCTCAGTCATTGATATTTTTGTTAAGGGAAAAATATGTCACTAAAAGAAAACTGTAACTAGTAATAAAAGTAATAAAAACTATAAGTAATAGAAAACATATTATAGTCACCATATATTACATATGTGTGTACATTTATGTAAAATGTAAACATATATATTATATATGTATATATTACATATCTATATATAATATATAACATAAATAACCATGAATCAAAAATAATTATATTTCAATGTTTCAATGTAATATATATCAATCCATATAATATATATCATCACATCTAGTACATATATACAGTCATGTGTCACTTAACGTCAGGGATACTTTCTGAGAAATGCATTGTTATGCGATGTCATCCTTGTATGAATGTCATAGAGTATACTTACACAAACCTAGATGATATAGCCTGCTATGCACCTAGGATATATGATATAGCCTATTGCTTCTAGGCTACAAACCTGTACAGCATGTTACTGTACTGAATACTGTAGGCAATTATAATACAAAGGTGAGTATATGTGTAGCTAAACATATCTAAACATAGAAAAGGTAATGAATTATGCTATGACATTGATGACCAGGTATGACGTCACTAGGCAATAGGAATTTTTCAGCTTCATTATAATCTTATGGGACCACCATCATATATGCAGTCAGGCATTGACTGGAACATCATTATGCAGTGCATGGCTGTATTTGTACTTAATTATTTATCATTCACATATAAATCTCTATATATGTTGCATACATTAACATGTATATGCTTTCATATTATAAGTATAGAAATGAAATATATCACATACATTATGTAGATATATTACTATAAAGACTTTAATTTTCCATCAAATATCCAGTTATATATGTGAAAATTAACTTTTGAGGTTGCACTATATAGTCACTCTTTGGTCAGCATTTATTTTATTAAAAAGTGAACATAATACAAAATCAACAGAGATAAAATTATTTGAAAATGTCAACTAAATTTAATCTGTGATGTTTATTTATATTTATTACACCTTCAGTGCTAACTGAGAAATATTTTTGTTGTTAATGAACAATAAAAAAAACCATTTGATGTTCTATGAGTCAAAATATCAGACTTACTAAGTCATGTTCTCTACAGGGAATAAATATTAAACATTTATAAAATAATCTTTCCCATGAATGTTTCCAAATCTGAACTTAAATGGAAGTCTCATATTTAATATGACATATACTAGGTACATTTTTCAAAATTATAGAACTCTGAACATGTTCTCATCTTCTCGTGACATTAATACCATGTAACCCTTTAGTTAAATAATGACAGTATAAGGGAGGGAAAAAAATTGTTTCCTGTACCCTTTAGGTTTGTTCCTGAATCCTGTGAATTAAACTGACAAAAGATAGATTAACAGGAGAAGAGACACATAAATATATTAACATTTTTATGTATATGGGGGCATCACAAAAAAGAAGTGAAAACCCTAAGAAGTAGTTAGACTTGGGGGCTTATATGTCATTTTAACAAAATGAAACAAATTGTGGAAAAGTGACCAAAGGAAAGGGGTGTTTGAGCTCGTAGGTGAGGTTAATTATGGGAAGGTGACTAGGAAATTTATGATAAATAAGTGTTGTTTAATAAAGTTTGTTATGCAGACTCAAATCTCCGGTGATAAGAATCATCCACTGAGTCATCCTCCTTTTCTTGGTACAAGAGATGGGAACACTTTACAAATGAAAATATGTGTCACCTTTACGAAGGGAAATTTATGCCTTGCTTTTAGGCAGATGGGGGAGGGCAGGGAGCTCTGTCTGTGTCTGCTGTTTTTCAGTTGCCTTCAGCTCAAAATAATCCTCATGCCAAAGGGGTATATTTTAGGGTGGCATATTCTGATTCCTTTCAGTAGTATTCTATCGCATCTTCCTTCTACCCCCATTGTGTATGTGATCAGTTGGAATAAAAGGTGAATGAGGATAAAACAAAGGAATTTAAAAAAAACCTAACTATTGGCTTTCTTAATATAATCACTAAAAGAAAAAAATTCTCATGTTTGAGATTTGCTATTTATGGACAATTTTACTGAGCCATTTGTTTATTTAGAAGGATAGCCTGCTGGAAGTCTGTTTTCTTTCATTTCCAGCTGGTTATTTATTGTTACATATAAACACCTGTACTGAACCATCTCCATTATCCAAATTTTATGTAAGTAGTATGATTAGTTTTCTTGATTAATGAATAGAAATAGAAAATGCATAAACATACACTGTACCCATCCTAATCAAAATCAGCTTTAAATTGATCCTGTATCTGTGAACTTCATTATACGTGATTCCATAAAACTTTATTTATTGACATACGTTTATGTTAATATTAGTCTAAGTGGATTTCTTTAAAGGAAAGGGTCATGTTAATTATTTTTGATTCATCAGTGTTTGCCAGCCTTTATGTTGTGTCTGTTTGGAGTGCATTAAGTCAGTTTGCAAATGTTCTTATGTATAAAATACTGATTCTGTACATCCAAATTATGTGTGGGGAAAAGTACCATTTTTAGAACCTGGAGGCATTCACATTCTTTCCCCTCTCTCGCTCGCTCTCTCTTTTTTTTTCCAAGCAAAGAGGAAGAAAATGAGTGTCCTTAGAGAGAGCTGCTGTCAGCACTGGTTTTTGGAAAGTTCATGTCACACAGTCTGACTTGCATATCATATTGTAATTGCTGCTTTCAAGAGTTGTGATTGGTTAGGGCTTACTAAAAATTCCAGTGTCAGTTGCAGCCTAAAAAGCAACAATTCTCCTGTATTTGAGGAAAAACACTCTAACTCTTCAGATCTTGGCATCCTTTTCTCTCATCTTGAGGAAAGAAATAATACTGTCCCTAGCAAAAGTATTGCAAAACTGGTTTTAATTTTTAACCCTAGATTTATTTGTTTTTCCCACGTAGACATAATTTTATTTTGTCTTTTCCATTTTTAAAAAAAGTTTCCAAGAAATTAATGAAAATTGAAAGTACCACTCTGAAATTAGGTTCAAAGATTTTTATTTAAGTTTGAATGTAAAGTGTGTGATTTGTTTAGTTTTTTTTTTTTGATTAGCCTTCCTAGATCTAATTTTTTGTAAAGTTTTAAGTTGTCTTCTTGAAGATGAATGTGCAAAAACTATTAAAGTCAAAATAGGCTTTTCTTGTGTAGGATAAAACTTACTAAGGACACAGCAGGTTATTTAGCAAAGTACTATGGACTAGAAAATTAATGACTGTCATGGTACATTAATAAATTTGATCATTAATGACAAGAAAAAACCCCACAAATATCGTTACTATAATTAAATAGAAAATTGCCAGTATGATGTGTGTGTCAAATTTAATTATTGAGTTAGAATTTTTCCAATTTGAAAACAAATTGACAAAACAACAAGGCTTTGGGGTGAAATATGCAGTATAGTTATTGAGAAAGAAAAGCTAAGGGTAACCAAACAAACAGTACTAGAATAGAACATAATAATTTTCAGAATATAAACATTCCTGGAATATAAACATTCTCATAAAACAAGAACAAAACTCTGCTACTGAAAAACTTGCTGCTTGCTTCCAGAATGAACAGAATTGACTATACAAAAAGCTATAATTCTTAATGATGTCATTAATAGTTGATTCTAATAATCATATCTGGAGGAGATAGACAACATTCCTATATTTAGCAGAAAATAGAACTTACTGGGAGGGGGGCTGAACTTTATACAAACTTAATAAATTACTTTCTCAAGATTATTTTATGAGTTGAGGAAAGTACATTCTGAAAAATTTGGCATGGTAAGGTCTTCTTCAGATTACCCAGAGATTAAATCTCTGAAGGAAAAAAAAGTTTAATAAAAACCAAATAAATATTAACCCTCTTCTCCAACAATTACAAATTTAATGTACACTTTGGAGATTTTCACTGAAACAGAAACTTTATACTTAGTAATATTGTTTTTCTTCAGTGTGCAGGATATCTTTTTAAAAGGTATTTTTAAAAATTTTAATGGAAAATTTTTTTCTGACTACTAAGGAAATTCAATTTATCAGCAACTTATGGGTTGACAGGAGGTCTTAGCTAATTTTCATATATCAGAACTTAATTCCTTTTTGATTTTTTACAAAGCTTGTTTATGCTGATAATGTACATTGATTGTACATAAGAACAGAAAAAGAAAGTCCATTTTGAGAAATAACTGGTAAGTTCTCTGCAATCAGCAAATATTTACTAATACTCTATTTTAACCCATGTGTGAAAATCATTAATGATCAAAATTCTGCCTGTTCAGATATAAAAGATATTATCAGTAAATTAATTACAGGAAAAAAAACAATCTACCAAATGTATCTATTCAATTAATCATACCTTTTCTTTCAAATATCTTTATGTGTTTCTGCAGAGTATAATTATATAACTTTAGAAAAAAATTATACAATGGTACTCAAATAAACTACCATGAGTAAGGATATGTTGAGTAGAATTTACTGAATTTCATTTCCACATTATATAGAGGTACAAAGCCAGATACACACATAATCACATAAGTATGAAAAACTTATTTTTGGTGTGCTTTTAAATGAAAAATAAGCTTATATGTCTGACTCTTGTTCTTAAAATTCATTTAATATGAAACAACCACCTCTACAAAATTTTTTTGCATCATTTATTTCACTTATGTATGTATCATAACATAAACCAAAAGAAATTAAATAAATAGATTTATGTGGGTTTATTCAGGTGGTAGGGAGAATGTAATATTTAAACCATTAAAATATAATATTTTACTTTAAATTATTTACATGGCATTAAATAAAATATTCAATTAATGTATACGGTAATATACATTACCATATATAGCTGTATATAGCTTCAAAAAAATGTTTGCTTGTCTTTTAAACATATAACAAGTTAATGAGGAATTCCAGAAGATCGATATGAAAATAAAGTTTTTTCAAGTATAAATTGGTTTGTAGAATCACAGCATCTAATAGCAAGAAAATCTCTTAATCATGAGTAAATAAATTCATCCCACACACTATGGAGTAAATCATTACATAAATCCCATGATCAAGTGACCATTCTCTGTGCTTAAACACGTCTCACTACCTCACAAGACAGAAGAGAACACTACTTTTTTAAGTAACACTATAAGTGTTAGAAAAACATTTTTTAAGAGAAAAATGTTTACCTAAAGAAGAATTTTCACTCATTGATTTTGACTGTACCCTCTGGAAATTTTCATGTTATGCATAATCTCTTTTCTACTGTACAGTCTTTCACATATTTTAAGACCATATTGTGTTTTCTCACATTTTTTTCTAGCATAAACAACTTCATCTCTTTTAATTACTGTGCAGGTCTGTAGAAAGAATGAAAAGCCTAGAAAAAGGAGGATGGGTAAGACCTGATATAGCTGAAGGAAATTTTATTACATCATAAAGCTCACAACTATCATTGAATAAATATTCTTAGATGTACACAAAAGCATTGTGAATGGCTCCTATTTATATAGCAAAACAAACTAGACCTTCCAAACATAGTATCCACCTCCCAAATGCTGAATATCCCAATATCAATAGGGATGTCCGTCATTCCCGGTATTCACTTATTTGACCTGTCATCCAACATCCCAGATGAATCCCTTTCTGAGTTATCTCATATTCAACATAATGAAGTCTTAATCTCCAGTAACTGGTAGATTCTACCTGTAACCTCCCATTTCCCACCATCTTGAGAAGTTTTTGCTTGGACTTGGACTTAATTAAAACTTTATCCATATCACAAATTCCAGGAACATTAAAAAAACCCCACCTTTATCCAGCATGTTAATTGTCCCTTCTGTTTTGAGTCATCTGCAAATTTAAAAACCATGCTTCATATATCTTCAGCTAAGTAATTCATATGAAAAATGCTGGTCTATAAAGTGAGGTATTTTCATTGGGGATTGGATGATTAGAGTCATTGGCATGGAAAAAAATATTAGAGGAACTTTACCTATATATTTTTTACTTACGTAATGACACAGTATTAATCTTTGCTAATATTTCTGATATTTATTGACTTATTATCCAACTAGGTTTCAATGTCAGAGTGAATGTGAGTTCTTTCACACAGAGGGTTTGATGATGATAATCTAAAGGTTTGTTATTCATAGTTAACATATTGCTACATATTTCAGTTTGAGTGCTGTAAGTGAATTTCCTGGTTACTTAAATAAATAGTAGTTTAAGTTAAGTTTTACTTAAATAAAAGTAGTTTAAAATATTTCTGCTAAGAAATTACAACTGGAAATAATATTATTTTGCAAATGTAAGTAAAGAAGAATAAAATGGCATAACTGATACACTCCATGTAGTATGGCCTCATAATCAGGCATATTACACACACCATGAGAATCTAAGCAGATTTGGCAAGTCATCCCCCAAATTTTTAATTATCAAGAAGATCATTCCAATAGAGTTTTATATCATGAATTGTTGAGGATAAACACAGCAATAAATATATGTTGTGCCTAGGAATATTACTAAATAATTAAATTAAAGCATCACAAATATCAAGACATTTAAATAGCAAGCATTCAGAATGTTAATAATATATTTTTAGAATAATTTTTGTGTGTTCATGAGTCTAATGTTACATGGTCAATCTTTATCTCATTCTTTTTAATTTCACTTTTTGTATAGCTTTTATAATCAACATGATTTTAACACAGAAATACATAAAAGAGTTGCAAGCCAGATATCAGCAAGGTGATGGAATCAGAATTTGCAGTGTTCGTCCCCCTACAGAAATATCAATTTGAATAACTATCCATGCTTGAAAATACCTTCACAAAAACTAAGGAAACCAGGTAAGAGATTATAGCACCTGAATGTAGCACAGAAATAAGAAAAGACACATTGAAGAGAGTAGCAAGGACAGTTTTACATTACTTGCATCACCCCTCTCCCAATCCCAGGCAGCACAGCATGGAAAGAGACACCCACTGCTTGAGGGAGTGAGGGGGAAGTGAGCACAGGACTTTGCCTCCAGCCAGCTCTGGGCTTGTCCCAGTAAAACCTAGCAGCAGATAGGCCTCCATGGCCCCAGACTCCAGGTCATTACCTATAGACTGAACCTCTAGGCCCACCTCAGCACAAGGCTGGATTCCACAACCCATCTCCAGGCCTGCCCAGAAGATTCAGTCTCTGGGCTCACCTCACCACCAGTCGGTGCAGCCCCAGCCTCCAGATGGGCCCAAGCACTAGACCCTAGGTCCCTGGGTTTCAGGTTCACTCAGCACCAAGCCAGGCCCCACAGACTCTGGCTTCAGGCAAGCCTTTGTTGCCCCATGCTTTAGGCTGGCCCCACCAATTCAGCCTCTAAGCCCAAACCAGCACCAGGCTTGCTCTAGTAGCCCCCAGATTTGGGCCCACCCCAGTACCAGGCCAGCCCCTGCAACCCTAGTCATCAGGTTGTTATCCATTGATGCAACCTCCAGGCCAGGCCCTGTGGCTCCAGGCTCCAGGCCCTTCCCAGGTTCCAGACCAGCACAGAGCTAGGTTGGCCCACACAGCTCTAGGGTTCATCCCTGCCCCAGCAACAGACAAGTCCCAGTGACCCCATGATTCAATGGGCCTAGGGTCCAGGACTGCCCCTGCAGAACCAGTGTCTAGGCCAGCCCCTGTAGACCTGAGCCCCAGGCTCACCCCAGCAGACTCAGGTTCAAGACCCACACCAGGACCAGGTCAGCCCCTGTGGACCCAGACTTTATGACAACTCTTGTGGATACAGACTCCAGGCCTGCCCTGTGGACCCAATCAACAAGTCTACCCCAGTGGATCTAGGCTCCAGACCAAACTCCACAAACCTAAGCACCAGGTTCACATACCTGCTGACCCAGGCAGCAGGTCAGGCTGCCCAAGGATTCCAGCAGAAATCTGGCCCATGGACCACAACAGAAGTCCTGCCCAGAATCTCTGGACAGGCTGACTGGTGAAGGTTTTTTCCAGACAAAGCCAATCTGCAAAGACTGGAATAAGTTCTTACTTCTTCAAATGCATAGACACCAACTCACAGCCATAAGGATTAATTAAGAACAATCAGGGGATGTGACATCACCAAAGAAACAAATAAGGCACCAGTAACCAACCCTGAAGAAATGGAGATGTATAAACAGCCTGACAAAAAATTCAAAATAGTTTTTAAAGGAAGCTCAGTTAACTTCAAGAAAACATATGGAAATAATTCAACAAAATCAGGAAAACAATAAGTGACCAAAATAAGACATTTAACAGAAAGAATGAATTATTTAAAAAAAAAAAACAAATTCTGAAGCTAAAGAATACAACAAACCAAACTTCTGATCCAGCAGAAGAAACAATCTGGGAACTCAAAGACACATTATTTGAAAATATACAGTAAAAGGAGAAAAGAAAGAATGAAAAGGAAATGAGAAAACCTGTGAAACTCATGGGAGAGAATCTAAAGAGCAAATATTCAAATTAAGAGAGTTCAGGAAAAAGAGAGAAACAAAGGGCCAGAAACCTTTTATTTAAAAAAGTAATAGCAGAAAACTTTCCAAATCTGATGAAGAATATAAATATCTAGGGACAGGTCAAAAGTCTCCAATAAATTTCAATCCAAACAAGACTACACCAAGGTATGTTATAATCAAACTCAAAAGTCAAGAACAGAGAGGAGATCCAGAAAGCATCAAGAGAAAATAAGCATATCACAGATAAGGGAGTTCCAATAATGCCCGCAGCAGACTTCTCCATAGAAACTTTACAGGCCAGCAGATAATGGAATGATATATTCAAAGTGCTGAAGGAAAATAAAACCCTGCCAATCAAAAATACTTTACCTGACAAATCTGTTCTTCAGAAATGAAAGTGACATAAAGACTTTTCCAGACAAAAAAGATGAGGGAGTTTCCCACCATTAGATACGTCTTACAAAAATTGCTAAAGGAAGAACTTCAAGCTGAAAGAAAAGGATGCTAATTAGTAACAGGAAAACATATGAAAATATAAATATCACTGGTAAAAGTAAATACACAGTCAGATACAAAATAATATAGTAATGGTGGTGTATAAATCATTTATATCTTTAGTAGGAAGGTTAAAAGATAAAACTGTTAAAATAATAATAGCTACAATAATTTGTTAAGGGATATGCATATAAAAAATGTAAATTGTGACATCAAAAACATAAAATGTGAGAGAGGAGTAGAAAAACATTGAGTTTTTATGATATCAAATTTATTATTGGTTTACAATAGTCTGTTATAACTATAAGATGTTTTATGTAAGCCTCACGTGTTGGAAAAACTCCCTGCTGGAATATAAAACTACATTTTGTAAGTAGAGGACAAGCTCAGACCAAAGAAAGAGGCTTACCACTCCAGGTTGGTAGATAGTCAAAGATTCATTAAGGGAAAACTTACATACAAGGCAGTCTTGGGTGGCAGAAAGATGAGGTAGATCTCCATGCTTGCAATGCATGCCTATCTAGTCTTTCATACATTGAGGAGTAAAGGGAAAAGGAAAGGAGGAAAATAGTCACTGATGGTGTGGTGAACCATCTGGTTGCTTTTTTCATCTATTTATTCTCTGCTTAAAGGGATTGTTTGAGTTCCCTACAATCTAGTCAAGGCGGTGGGGGTTGTTCTAAGCAAGTAGAAGTTATTGTGATGCCAGGATGCCTCCTCTAGTCACCATGTCCAACAACTCACTTTGAGGTCACATACCAGAACTAAATTTTATAACACTCATGGTAACCACAAAGCCAAAACCTAAAGTAAATACACGAAAGATAAAAAGTAATAAAACAAAACACACCCTTAAGAAAATCATCTAATCATACAGGAAGATAGCAAGAGAGGAAGAAAGGAATAAAAGATCTACAAAACAACCAGAAAACAATTAATGAAATGTCAATGGTAAGTCCTAACTTATCAATTATTACCTAGAATGTAAATGGATTAAATTATTCAATCAAAAGGCAGAGTAGATGAATGAATTAAAAAATAAGACCCAACTATGTGTTGCCTATAAGAAACTCATTTCACTTTTAAGAAAATACATAGACTGAAATTAAAGGAATGAAAAAATATATTCCATGCAAACTGAAACTAAAGAGAGCAGGGGTAGCTATACTTATATCAGATAAAATAGACTAAGTTAAAAATGGTAAAAAGAGACAAAGAAGTTTATCATACAATGACATAGGGGTCAATTCTTCAAGAGGATATAGCAGTTATAAATATATATGCACTCAGCATCGAACCAGCTCAATATATAAGGCAAATGTACATAGATCTGAAGGGAGAGAGAGACAGTAATGTAATAATAGTAGGGCATTTCAATCCCTTACCTTCAGCAATGGACAGACCATCCAGACAGAATATTAGTAAGGAAACACTGAACTTAAACTACACTTAGACTAAATGGACCTATGAGACATACATAAAATACTACATCTAACAGCAGCAGAATACATATTCTTTTCAGGTGCACATGAAACACTGTTCAGACTAGATCATATAGTAGGAAACAAAACAAGTCATAACCAATTGCAATAAGATTAAAATCACATCAAGTATATTTTCTGACCCACATGGTATGAAATTAAAATCAACAGAAATTTTTTAAAAATCACAAATACATAGAAATTAAACAATATGCTTCTGAACAACCAATGGTCAAAGGAGAAGTTAAAAGGGAAATTTAAAAATAACTTGAGAGAAACAAAAATGGTCCCACTGTATACCAAAACTTATGAGATACAGCAAAATCAGTTTTAGGAGGGAAATGTATTGTGATAAATTCCTACCTACATCAAAAACAAGTAAAATTTCAAATAAACAACCGGATAATACACCTCAAAATACTAGAAAAAAGAACAAACTAATCCCATAGTTAGTAGAGGGAAGAAAATACGAAAATCAGTTCAGAAATAAATGAAATAGAGACTAGAAAAGCAGTAGAAAAGATCAATGAAACCAAGTTGGTTTTTTGAAAAGTTAGACTAAGAGAAAAGAAGATTCAAATAAATAAATCAGAAATGAAAAAGAAGATGTTACAACTGATACAGTTACAAAGAATCATAAGAGACCACGATGAACAATTAAATGCCAACAAATTGGATAAAGTAGAATGTATAGATTCATAGACACATACAGTGTACCAAGACTGAATCATGAAGAAATAGAAAATTTGAGCAGACCAATAAGAAGCAAAAAGGTTGAATCAGTAATAAAAATCTGCCATCAAAGGAAAGTCCAGGACCTGATGGCTTTACTGTTGAATTCTTCCAAATATTTAAGGGAGAACTAATAGCAATTCTTCTCAAACTCTTCCAAAAAAATTGAAGAAGGAATAATTCCAAACATCTCTTATGAGGCCAGCATTATTATGTGATACCAAAACCAGACAACCACTACAAGAAAAAAAAAATTACAGACCAATATTGCTGATCAACATGAATGTAAAAATTTTCAACAAAATACTAGCAAACCAAATTCAACAGCAAATGAAAAAGATTATTCACCATGATCAAGTAAAATTTATCCCAGAGATGCAATGATGGTTCAGCACATGTAAATCTATAAATGTGATACATCACATTAACAGACTGAAGGACAAAAACCATATAATCATCTCAATAGACGCAGAAAAAGCATTTGACAAAATTCAATATTCTTTCATGACAGAAACACTCAAAAATTGAGTATAGAAGGAATGTACCTCAATTAATAATGGCCATATATGACAAACTCACAGCTAACGTCATACTCAATGGTGAGAAGTTGAAAGCTCTTTTTCTAAAATCAGGAAAAAGACAAGGATGCCTCTTTTTGCTACTTCTATTTAACATAGAACTGGAAGTCCTAGCCAGATAAATTAGAAGGAAGAATTGGAAAGAAAGAAGTTCCTTACTTTCCAATTGGAAAGGAAGAATTTCAATTGCCCCTGTTTGCCGATGACATCATTGTATATATAGAAAATCCTAAAGACTCCACCAAATAACTGTTAGAACTAATAATCAAATTCTGTTAATTGCAGGATACAAAATCAATATAAAAAATCAGTAGCTTTTCTATACACTAACAATAAACTATCTGGAGAAGAAGTCAAAGTATTTACATTAGTTATAAAAAAATAATATACTTAGAAATAAATTTAATCAAGGCAGTGAAAGACCTGCACATTCAAAATTATGAAACATTGATAAAAGAAATTGAAGAAAACACAAACGAATGAAAAATATCCATGTTCATTGATTGCAAGAAGTAATATTGTTAAAATGTCCATACTACCAAAAGTTATCTATAGATTCAATGCAAACTTTATCAAAATTCC
Source organism: Daubentonia madagascariensis (assembly GCA_023783475.1). Taxonomy (NCBI): domain Eukaryota; kingdom Metazoa; phylum Chordata; class Mammalia; order Primates; family Daubentoniidae; genus Daubentonia; species Daubentonia madagascariensis. The sequence continues at coordinate 39,118,984 of JAKFHU010002080.1, read as the reverse complement.
AGTAACATTTTTCACAGAAATAAAACAAAAATTCTATTATAAATTTCAGATGGATCCACATCTGAAGGTAAAGTCATTACAGAAAACAGTATGGAGGTTCTTCAATAATTTTAGAACTACTATATGATCCAGCAATCTCATTACTGGGTATATATCCAAAGGAAATGAAATCAGTGTATCTATGAGATATTTACACTCCCAGGTTCACTGCAGCATTATTCACAATAGCCAAGATATGTAATCAACCAAAGTGTCAATCAACAGATGAATGGATTAAAAAATGTGGTATATATACACAATGGAATACTATCAATATTTACTCTTTTTTAGAAAGGGGGGCCAGGTGTGATGGCTCACACCTGTAAACCCAGCACTTTGGGAGGCTGAGGCAGGAGGATTGCTGGAGGTTGGGAGTTCAAGAACAGCCTGTGCAACAAAGTGAGACCCCTATCTCTACAAAAAATAAAATAAAAAAAATAGCTGGGCATGGTGGGCCTCTACTCCCAGCTGCTTTGCAAGCTGAGGTGGGAGGATCCCCTGAGCCCAGGAGTTCAGGGCTGCAGTGAGCTATGATCACGCCGCTGCACTCCAGCCTGGTCAACAGAGTGAGATCCTGTCTCAAGAAAAAAAACAAAAGGAAATCCTGTCATTTGTGACAACAAAGACATTATTTTAAGTGAAATAAGCCAGGCAGAGAAAGACAAATACCACATGATCTCACTTATATGTGGAATCTAAAAAAGTCGATGTCTTAGACCTAGATAGAATGGTGGTTACTAGAGGCTGGGGGAATTTAGGGGGTGGGATTGGGGAGATGGTAAAAGGATACAAAATTACAATTAGATAGGAGGAATAACAATTCAAGAGATATATTGTACAACATGGTGATTATAGTTGATGAGTTTATTATATTCTTGAAAATCACTAAGACAGTAGATCTTAAGTGCTCTCACTACAAGAAATGAAAATAACGTGAGGCAATGCATAAGTTAATTTGCTCAATTGAGCCATTCCACATTGCATATATGTTTCAAAACATGTTGTACATGATAAATGTATACAATTTTGTCAACAAAAAATAAATTTTTTAAAAGTGCATAATAATTTCTATATGTGTGAAGAGTGCATACTCAAAATTGTTTTTTATGTCCTTTTCCATGTTCCAACCAAGAATTTTTATAATCACCACTTGAAGAAACTTCTTTCAACCAAACAATCAAATTTTGGGGGGAAATACTCTATCCAGCTACGAATTTTCCCAGTGCTCCATACTTATTTTTCCTGACAACAGTGATATATGAGAGCATTAGCAAATATTCAACTGAAATCCAACAAGGTGGAATTTCCTGATTTGCCAGTTTGTTATCTGAGCAGAAAGGAAAATATACCAATTTAGGACTGTCATGGTTTTTTATAGGTCACTCAAATATGTACAAATCATCTATTTAGTTAGCAAAGCAAGGGTTATTCCAAGACATAATATCAAGCTCACTGTATAGTTTTCACACACTATATTTTTGTTCTTCTCTGTACATGGGAACAGTATTTTCCCATTTCTAGTCTTTTTGTTGGCTCTTTTTCTTCACAGCTCTTAAAACATTATTAAAAGCAGTTATGTCATAATAATTGATTCAAAACTTTTAATGGTTGGGAAATTAGTATTCATTTAAAATTACCAGATGTATTTTAGGTTTTCTTTCTCATCTTTTTTAGCCTTCAATAAACTCTTTTTTGTGTTCATTCTATCTTTCAAAGGAGAAATAGCTAAACAATGTCTAAAGTGTTTAACAGTTTTGCTTTATGTGCTTTCATTGTAGTATTTAACAATATACCCTTCCCTGTTGCCCTGACTTCACAAGAACTCCTTTGAACACTACTTAAAAAAAAACCCAAATACTACTAAAATCTGAAAAATAAGCTGGAAAGTTATATTCAATAAAAAGTAATAGATAATATCCTCCAAATAATGACAATATGCTTTCATATAAACATAAAGTTCCAATAGATAAATGAACAAAGGACATTGTCTGTTTTGTGTTCTATAACAGAACACCACAGGACTGTGTAATTTTTAAAGAAAAAAAATTATTTCTCACAGTTCTGGAGGCTGGGAAGTTCAATACCAAGGTGCCAGCATCTGGTGAGGGCCTTTGTGCTATGTCATCCCATGCGGGAAGGCATCAGATAGTGAGAGAGCATGCATGAGAGGGCTGAACTCTCTTTTATAACAAACCTACTCTCACAATAACAAATCCACTCCTGCAATAAAAATATTAATTCATTCATGAGGGCAGAGCCCTAACGACCTAATCACATCTTAAGGTCCCACCTCTCAACACTGTTGCATTGAGGATTAAGTTTACAATACATAAACTTTGATGGATATATTCAAACCATAGCAGACATAAATTTCAATTTTCTAAAGAAGGTCCATAAATGGCTTAAAAACATTAAAAAAATTCAACACCTCCCACATCCAAGAATCAAGTAAGGATAAATTAGAATAGCAATGAGATGTCTTTTGTTAAGTATCAGAGCAGCCAAGACTTTTTGAAAAAATTTTACAATGATTTGGAGATAACGTTTTAATGATGTTATAGAACATAAGGGTGTTCAAAATTCTCTAAAAGTATATGCTCAATATTGGATGATCTTGAAAGTTCTTAAGGTGGCTTACAATAATACACAAACAAAAAACAGCATAAATAACAATGGGAGCAAAAGAAGTATAACAGATTGGAAACATAAAATGTAGCTAGACTAGACTTTAAAAATAATACTATGATATTAATACTTGTCCTCAGTTCCACAATCAAGCTTCACAAAAGAGAGTTCTGATGGCAGAACCTAAACCATCCTGAAAACTAGCTGCAGGGGCACCTAGGAAATGTAGTTTTTAGTTCCCTAGATTCTGCAGCACACAAAAACACATGAGGAGGTTAGAACAGATACTGAGTTAGTCTATCTGCCATATCTGCTACAATGCAATAGACAAACGTGATTTTTAAGCTGAGGAAAGGGGAAAAAAGTTTTATAATAGAAATGCTTGCTGTTCCCCTTAACATTAAGGCAGACTTCATCTCACTCAGATCCTGAACTTCCTTTATAATTTTTTTTTTCAGTCGAGTCTTACTCTTTTGCATTTGTCAGCTCTTCTTCCATTTTGTTGTCCACGTTTTTTAGCAAAGTGAAGTTTCAATTGGTTTTACTGATATTCCATTGATATTTTAGACAGCTCCTTGATAAACATTTCCCCTCAAGAAAAACGTTGTGATCACACCACCAAAACACTGTGAAACATATGTAACAAAGACAAAAATATAAATATGCCATGGAGAAAAGTCTTTAATGTGGGGGTCTTCAGAATTTCTCCACCTCCAACTCACATTCTTGTTCCATCAAATCCTTGGGCATGCATTTTGTGCAGAACCAGGAAAATGGGTGAAACAAGTGAAACTACGAGAAGCCCACAGAGGCCAGCTTTACTGACATAGTTCAGGGCTTAGGGAGAGTGGGGCTGTGGAAACACGAGACTATTAAATGTGCTTGTAGGTTTCTGGCGAAGTGTGGGAGGGGAGAAAGTTAGTAGAGTTGGTGGTCATAAAGTGAGTCTTCCGTAAATGCCCTCTGAGAGAAGATAGCAATGATAGAAATTATTTTTATTTTTGATTCACACCCTGTGATTCTTTGAATTTAATAACTCAACACTGAGGCTGACTCAAATAGCCTGCTGGCTCGTATGAAAATTATAAGTAAAGTTTAAGCAAAGTGGCCCAATAATAGAAAACAATTTTGTCACCATGTTTGCATGAGGGTTCTTCTACCCGATTCAGCCAGGTTCAGACAGGATATAAAAATGAAGGTTTTACATGACAAATTTTAAATATTTAAATGATATTAAAATATTGAGGGACAGATTGAATCCTGGTCAATTGTCAGTAGTGAAATAGAGCTCACGGTGCATTCAAGGACCTAGAAGCTTTGCATCACAGTGTAAGAATATGGTGGTGTGGAATGGTGAGTCTGGAGAAAAGGTAGGGCCCTGTCAGGAAGGACCTAACAGGAGATATTATTTCATTCAAAGAGCATAGAGTTTTAAGCAGATGACTGACAGGATATCAAATTTGCATTTCAAAAAGATCCTTCTCACTATAGAAGGAAACCAGAGCAGAGAGAGGGTAACTAGTAAGGTAATTACTGCAATCATCCAGAAGAAAGATCATGGCTTTATTTGGGTAGAGGTAGTGGGGACTGATGCAAATGGGCAGAGCCCAAAGCTTTGGGGAATTTGTTCTCTAAGATTTGGTGATTGCTTGGATGTAAGGGGTGAGTGGGAGGGTAGAATTGAGGGTAGTCTTTAAATTTCTGGGCTAGGCAACATAGTAGATAATGGAATTGGTTTACTAAGAGGTAATTTATGAGAGGACAGAGGGTTTTTTCTTGTCCTAGGGAAGATGATATATTCATTTTAGGGATAATAGTGAGTTTGAGGTGCTTGTTCAACTAAACATTCAAGTCTGCACCTGAATTTTATACATAAAGATACCATTTCCCTTGCTGTTTATTGTTGATTTTAATGTTCCCTTCTCTGAAATGCTTCCAACTACAATTTTTACCAATTTCCACGACTCTCTAGTATCAAGTCATGTCATGACTGAATAGTGAAACAGCTTATTTGTTGATCATCCTGAGGTCTTCCATATCTGCTCCTCCTACACAGGCCTCAAGTAATTGCTCTCCAACAGAATTTCTATGAAATCCTAGTGGGTTATTCTATCTTCCTAAGCAAAAACTTCCTTAAAGAATAGGACATGAACTGTGCATTGAAAATGAATTTACTAATCAACTTTTCTCTCCTAACTGTTCCTTTTCCTCTGTTTTTAAAACCACCTATATTCTGTCACGATGTTCCCATTAGTAATTGAAGGCAAGTTTAAATGGTGAGGTATTGATGCCCACAAAACATGGCTTTTCACTTTGCTTTAGGTTTTTATAATTTCTTTTTTGAGTATAACTACTAAGAATTTTGAGCCTGACATGCTTATGAAGCACAGAACACTGTGTATGTCTAAACTGAATTGAGGATCTAGGTTTAATGAAGGTTTAAGTGTAGTTTCTCTAAGCATATAAACACACATAAGCATAGCAAACCCGTTCTATAATGTAACAACTAGAATTTGAATTAAAGTAGTAGTCAAAAATGTGGATAACTACTTAGAATCAATGAGAATATATTGATGATCAATTTTTATATTTGCCGTAATTTGGTTTAGAGTAAAGAAAACTGAGCATCACAACAGGAGAACCTTATTTATCTAAATCTGTGGTCCCCAACCCCCAGGTCTGTGGACCAGTACTGGTCCGTGGCCTGTTAGGAACCAGGCCACACAGCAGGAGGTGAGCAGCAGGAAAAAGAGCGAAGCTTCATCTGTGTTTACAGCCACTTGCCATCACTCGTATCACTGCCTGAGCTCCGCCTCCTGTCAGATCAGCAGTGGCATTACATTCTCACAGGAGCGTGAACCCTACTGCACATGTGAGGGATCTAGGTTGCTCGCTCCTTAGGAGACCCTAACGCTTGATGATCCGAGTGAAGCTGAGGCAGTGATGCTAGGACTGGGGAGCGGCTTCAAATACAGATTATCATTAGCAGAGAGGTTTGACTGCACAATAAATGTAATGCATTTGAATCATCTGGAAACCATAGACCCCCATCTGTGGAAAAATTGTCTTCCATGAAAACGGTCCCTGGTGCCAAAAAGTTGGGGACCACTGATCTAACTGACTACTGATCCATAGCTGTTTAATTGACACTTAAAATATTGCAACAGTATAATTATGACTTTGTTCAACAAATATTAAGAAGACAGTGATCATGATAAATTCATCATCCAACCACATGTTTCCTGCCATAATTTATTTTAACTGTCCCTGAAACCATATTACTCAATATAAATTGTCTGTGTGATGGAGCTCACTGTGATGCAGGTGATTCGTAATGTCAAAGGTACTCCCACTTTGACTTTATTCCAGAACAGAAAATAGATTATACCACACTAACACACAACTGAGAGCAGAGGACTTTTTCATAAGCTTAACGTTGGAGTTGATTTGGCTGATTACATGCCTTATTGAATTTTTTGTTCAGAATGTTGTATAACTCAGTTTGCTATTATAGCTTCTGTTCTGCGGAGAATATGCAGACAGTCTAATTTATCCTTTGGTGCCGACAACGGCATGAATAATGTGCTGTCTAGAATACAAGGGGAAGGAAATCATCTTCATCAGTTTCCTGGCATCTTTCCTTAAGCTGGCAAAAAGATTTTTCAGGCTGTCTCCAGAGCATGTTATACACCGCAGCCCACATGGACTAGTCTTAGCTGGAGGAAGGTTCCTGGGGCTTCTGAGTGGCCACTGTTCCTCCCGCGCCTTCCCTTTCTCCCATTCTCCTCCCTCCTCCTACACTGGTACCTGAACATACGTGTACTGGAAGTAAACTAAAGAAATTGACAATAGTGACTGAAGTTTGATGGTAAAACCAAATTATATTAAATGTAAAACTGTATTCTTCTTTATGGTCAGCTTCATCCTCTCTACTGGTTTCTATCTCATGAAGATGAAGTAGTACGATGGGACTAGAGTTACTTCCTGCTCAGAAATGCCTCCTACCACTAGGAGAAAAAAAACAATGTAAAGATAGGAGACCACCTTTGCTTTAAGTTTTAATGGAGAAGGTCTATTTCTTCTTATCCATATAAGAAAAATGGTAAGAACATGAGGAGAAGGTAAGAGCAGATGAGATTCTTCCTTAGGCCTGTCTCTACTCTAAGTCTTGGAATAAGTGAGGAAGAGAAGTCTCACAACTCACGTTGATCAGATCCCTAGAGAAGACAGATCTAGCTAGTATAACGATGTTTATGAGTCTGGGAGCAACAGTTAGACAAGGACTGTCAGAGTTGTTGTATTCCTAGTGCTCAGCATCACAGAACCTAGAATATTGCAGGGACTCAGTAAGTAAGTATTCATTTGATTAATAAAAGTATCTGGTTATGGATTCATTAATTAAATGATTAATTCGTGGTCTGGTATATCCTGAAATTATACCAGGGAACCTTGTTGAAAAGGAGGCTATTAGGTGAAGGAATATAAATTATAAGAAGATTGGTATTTCTGGCTGCATCTGACACAACTAAAACATCCCAAAAATAAATGTTAGCCAACCTCATCATTGAGGATAGAAGGTGATGCCTCTAGAACATGTTGGTATTTTTCTAACCAAAGAACAGTTGCCAATCAGAAAATTATGTTTTGCCTGGTCTTGGTGGTTATGACAAAATTGGGCTTTACTTTGTAAAAAGACCTGTGGCCTTTGACCAAACCATCACATTCACATAAACAGATAGGGTTATCACCTATATAGTGAGAAAAGAATCCTAGCAAAATTGTTTTTCCTGACAATTTTCAATATGCCTAATACTCCACAACTATAAATGCAAATGCTTTTGGTCTTCAAATGTCTTCATTTTTAATGCACAAACTTCAAATTGTTATTAGACAAACTTATCTGAGGGATGGTCTCTTGGTAGTGCTTAACACAGAATAATATAATATATCTATTTCTTTAAGACCATCTATTTCCGTTTGTGCAGTGGTTGTTAGGTGACCATTGAGGTACTGCTGACTTTAACCATGCTTTTTAGGAATGTTTTATATTTATATTTATATTTGGGGTATCATATATAATCATGCAAATGTCCTTTCTTAAACTAGTAAATGATAGTACACTGTTAAAACATCAAAATGTTTAGAGAAATAAGAAGGCATTTATAACCACAGCATTATAGAAGCTAAGAAGGGGAAGATAGCAGGGATTGCCAAACAATTGCTGCTTCTTGGGCTTTTAAGTTTAAGTGTAATATCAAGTCCAGGTGCTTTATTTTACAATTGGGCAAATTAAAGTATGTAGAGTTTAACTAACTGCTTTATGTCTGTATAGACCGAGGCTGAACTCAGGGCAAAGCTAGATCAAGTTGATAGAGGTGGGGATTTCTGGTTTCCATTCCAAGTGTAAGGAGCTTGGAAGATGCTGCTCCATTCTAACAACAAATAAAAAACTGAACAAACTGAAACATCAACAACTCTTCTTAGATCCGTAAAAGAAGTAAGATCACAGAACAAACCATTGCTCCAAAAATTGCAGAAACAGAGAGATGGACACAGAGAATCACCACATACCAAAGCAGAAACCCCCACAGAACCAGTGCCACTTTAGGAAAATCTGAACTATTAATTGATGAACTGCTGGAGGCTCTGTGTGGACAAGTCTGAGAGTTAAAAACTCCAGGGGGATCCAGTCCTATGGAGGCATCCATGATTTTTGTGTTGAATTTTACCCCCAGGAGCTAGGGGTTCAGTAAATAATAGAGAAAAATCCCCTCGTGCTTCTGGCAGGGGGAGGGGAAGAAGAACCATGTTGAAATACACCAGGGCAATTCTGTTCTTAACAAGGTCTGCACTCAGGAGAACCTAGTTAACCAGAGCTTAACCTGATGGGGTTTTGTCAGAGACTAACTTACCTGGGAGAAGGGAAATACCCAACCCTATCTGATTCTAGCCACCCTGTGTCATGTAAGGGGGGAGAGAAAAACTTAGAAACACGTGTGCAGTTCATAGTCCAAAGGCATAGGCTCACCAAAGGAATGAGTGAGGCCTAATCACAAGACAAAGGAACACTTCCCTTCCCCTCCCCCCACCTCACTGTCACATTACTGAAGGCCTATTTGCAGCAGTTTCTTTTACCCAGTATATCATATCTGACTATCAAGAGTTGACAGAGGTGAAAGCTTTCTTCTGCTTCTCCTAGTTTTGGACTTCCTCCCACAATTTAATCTGATTGAAGATCACTAATGGCAGTATACTAGGGTTATTATTTTGTTCTTTTCATTTTATCCTATCTCCCTACTGCTACTAGAGTTGTTTACACTAGTAAGGGGCTACGTGGACACCCCTCTGTTGTCAAAACATACTAGCTTCTTTTCCTGGCCACTTCCTTTTCTGTTTGGAAACCAATGGTTTCAAAAGAAAGAAATGAAGCATGTAGCTTTGGGTACGTAGGGTTTTCAATTATCCAGATTACAAGAATTTAATTCATAATACAATAGAAAGAGATCAGAAGGGGTACCAGGATTTTAGTACTAACTTTATCATTAACCATAATGTGTGCCATAATTTGAATCATGTCATTTCACCTCACTTTTACTCCCATTTGAAAGCTGTGAAGTTGGATCAATTGATCTTTAGTTTTATTTTAGCTTAAAATATCACAGCTCTTAACAACTGTGATCATTCTTGGAAAGGCCAATTTTTGGTGGTATAAGATAGTTTCTCCCTTTTCTAATTAATTCAATGTGATAATTAAATAAATTTAGAGACCAGAATATGACACTTATCAGGCTGTCAGTATCCAAGTATATTTCATTCAATCGGAGTTTAGAATATCTGTATTTCTCAATTTCCATGTATTTTTGATCAAGTAGTTTTCAATCTGTAGTCCTAAAGATGCTGATGTCAGGAAATCCTGACTTTGTCCTGGGGAAAGGAAGGAGGCATTTATGTATGTAGGCTTTAAAAGGTGAAAAGATAAAATTTATCTCAAGTCTCTGTTTTATCCTTAAAAAACATGTAAATATTGCATTTGATTTTATGACACCTCTTTTTAAAAGCAAAAATAATGTTTTAAATAAATACCACCTAGTAAAATTCATGCTTCTGGAAGGTATATTGTATTTATGTATGGTTTTTAGCATCCCCATTCCCTCATTCACAGACTGTCACTGTAGGGTGGGAATATTAATACCTCATTTTGAGAAATGTGACGTTAATTTTTCCACTCCCCTCTTGAAGTCTATTCCCTGCTGGTCAGGCAGAAAACAGGCCATATAAAGTTCATTTTATTTTGCTTTTTAATCTAAACCTTTTTCTTAAACTAAAGATTAATGATAACTTGATTTTGAAGAAAGTGATTACTTGCATAAAGGGTTGGATTTTTTTGGAACAATTTAATTGTATGAAAATGAAATAGGACAGAATATGTTAGGATTTTTTTTTTGAAGTTTTATCTAGAAGGATTAATTGATAATGGTCCAAGAGCAAGGGAACACTGATATTAAAACGCTAGAGTTTTAGGAGAATGTCTAAATGCCTAGAGACAAAGAGTGCAGCTGAATGAGAAGAGGAGGTATGGTCACCTTTCCGGCTTTACAGCTTCTTGTCCAGTTCTCTGCCTGAGGCCTGCCAAGGCCAAAGAGCAAACCCGGCTTCCATGTTCTCAATAGTGAAAACAAGATACATCACATACTTTTTATGTGGATGAGATGGATAGTTATTTTGAGCACCTCTTTAGATAATTCAAGCACTGTAGCATGGACCAAGGAACATTTAATATTTTACAGAGTGAGAAAAAACACTGTCATGGTTAAGAGCACAGGTTCTACAGTTTGACTGACTCACTTTAAATCCTGGTTCTGCCAATTATGGCTCTGTAACCTTTGCCAATTTTCTTAGTTTCCATGTGCCTTAGATCCTCATTTGTAAGATGAGGACAGTAAAGCTACCTCTCTCACACAGTGCTGCAGGCAAGATTATGTGAGATGCTACATTAAAGCACTTAGAACAGTGTCTGGCACACAGTTACTAAGCATTAACTATTATTGCACACCTCCTAAAAACCTATAAATATGATATAAAAGATATGTGCATTTGTTTGAAAGATCATTTCATGTTTTTTATGAAATTAATGTATGCATTTATACAATTTTCCATATTATGTCAGGGGAAAATATATGTGCTGTGAAAACTAATTTTGCTGAGGCTTTGGCTTGCCATAATATAGCATAAGAATATTCCTAACCTTCCTAGAATACCTTTGCTTCATTAATATGAGATATATTAGTCTATGGGCCCTCAGGGATGAATAGGATAAAAGGAATCTCCCAACTGTAAACCACAGGTCTTAAAATTAATTAAATAGTGGGTAACTCTGTTACAGCAAGTCAAAGTATACTTATATAGTTTTTAGAATGCATACAGATTCTTGTATAATAATTCTCTACTCAATGTTAAAATTTCCAAACTTATAAAGAAAGCACGTATTGAAGGGAGGTATAGAACATTGTCTGAGGACCATATATTTTTTAAAGGGTTTAGAATTAAATGGTTAATGGTCCAAGTTCTTTTGATATATTTAGTCCTTTGAATTTCTGCTATGGAAAATTTAATAGATGCTATTAATTCTGATTCAAGCCTTGTATTAGTGTCTAATATCAATGCCTCTAAGACTGATATGTCTTACAAGAATGTTTCGTAGCATTCTTCTCAAATTGATATTAGTTAGGTTCTCTTATCCTACAGTCAAAATGTTTATCAAAAGTGACTTTTTTTGGAACAGACTTCAGACTTTTCTTTTTTGCACTTAACTGAGGTGAACCAAATTAAGAGAACTATGGTTTTAGGGTTGAATTTTTTGTTGTAAAAATAGAAAAAGAAGATGAAAATGTGTTCTCTTTTTAGATGATGGGGGTTTAGATTCTGGTCTTATCATCTTTCTGTATTTATCACTCATGAATTGAATCTAAAATAAATATACTGGTTGCCTTAAATTGACTGCAATTCACCCAAGTTGATATGACCATTTTTATAGTGGACTTGTAGGCCTAGTATATTATCTTCCAAAGGTTGAACCTCCTCTCTTAAAACTTTATTAAATATACATATATACAAACACATTCATACATATATATATATAAGCATATATCATTTAAGTACTAGAACTGCCTGTTAATTTGCCACTTTATTTTTTCTTTCTCATGCAAATAGTTTTCAAATCTCATTATGATGTTTTTCTATTTGCAAAATTGAATACTTTTTGTAAGCTGCTAAAATCGATTAGCATTTTCAAACATAATTTTCATATTATTATATTTAATGTTATTACCTTGGTGATAAAAATGTGATCCTAGTTTTCTTTTTAAAACACAGCTCAATGGTGTAAAATTTAAGAACGTGAAATGGGAATTCTGTCCAACATTAGCAATTCTGACTTTTTTCAATGATATTATCTTTCTGTAATGCTCATAATAACCAGCCAGAAATGTAAGCCTTCCTATGGTTCCTGAATCTTGACCTGTATTTCATTTTATACTGCTAAGTGTAGCATATTTGAGAGTGATTTGCTTCAGGCTCTAGGAATATTCATTTTTCTGATTGCTTTCCTTGATTATATAGGTAGATCACAGATGTTTGAAGTTTGAACATACTTTATAGTTATATTTAGAAATTCACTCTATTTTTGAAAATATGATTTTTAATCATTTTAAAACATAATGATAGCCTGTGTTTTTAAAGTGTCTTTTTATGAGGCGTTTGCTTTATATTTCCTGACATCTGTGAAGTGGGAAAGAAAGGGAATATGCCATTAACTTTATTTTTACTCAACACTGATTGTGATTTGTCCAAGCTGATATGGCCATATTGATAAGACTTTGATATGCCTTGCATTTTTTCATTCGAAACTTTAATCTTCTAAACAACTTCATGTATCATTTGGTTGTATCAGACACTCTCCTGTTGATATGTCCCATATATTAGGTCACCACACTGATTTTGAAAGCATCACCCTATGATGGTGGTCAACCAATTCCCTTATCCAAGAACCAGCAATCAGAACATATGAGCAAAATATAGGAACACTAAAATATTGATATCTATTAGAGCAAATTTATATGTTCCTTTAATGCATTCATTTCTGAAAGAATAAAAGTGATATGTAAATAATTCTACTTTATGAATTATTACAAAAGATGAGAGGACAATAATGGGTATTTATTGAAATTCCAATATTTTTAGAGAATAACACTAATTGATCATAGTGTTGGCATTTAACATCCCGTGAACTATTATAATCCTGCCCCCTGTCCAAGTAACTACCAAACACCAGTTTAAGTGGCAAGAACTAATGTCTAATTTGTTAATAATAGCAGTAGAATAAATGAGAGACAGGCCAATGATTAAGATGCTTCATTTGAATTATAGGTCATATATGAAATCATACTTAGATAAATGATCCCAAATCATTTGTACATTTTACCTTTCCCTTTTTATATGCCTTCATTTTTATTAAATTTTTATAGCTACCCATACATTTTAAAGAAGCCCAAATGAAAAGCACTGAAGTAACTTTTACCATTTTATACAAGAGATGTAAGGTACATATTTACATATTAGATTGGCCTGATTTCTGAAAGTTCTGAAGAGGATTTTACTTTAGCATTTAAATGATATTCCTTATCAAAAGGACACCTATAATGACAAGAAGCATAGAGAGTTTACATAGATAGATAGGCCTGAACTAATTCCAAAGATCTCTTGAATAGGAGAAATCATAGAACAAACTATTTGTATTGTTTTATAAGAAGTCAATGCCTGTGGTCCCCTTGGAAAGATGTCATAAAGACCTGAAAGATATTATCTGTCAAACAGGTGTTACTTTCATTCTAATTTAATAAAAGTTAAAATACCTTATATATATTATAAAAGACAGAGATATGTTTATACACATAGTTCTGATTCATCTTCCTACTGCTCTCTACAGCCCTTGTACAGTGGCTAGCACAAGCAGGGGACATATCTATTTGTAGGATGAAAAGGAAAGGAAATTAAGAGATAAAGGGAAGGGAGGAAGAGAAGGACACTAAGAGAAAAGGAAAGAGAAAAAGAAAGTGAGGAAGTATTTATACAGCTAACCTGTTTCTTAAATATAAGGAGTATTCTGAAGAAAATAATTTGGAGCACATTGTTAGGAGGCCAAATGCCATTTTATTTCATGAATCTATGTTGCTTATGCACAGACAATGGATTCTAAAAATACACTAATGCCATGGCTACTTATTTTAACACTCACCTGATTCTTTGATGCAGACCCCATGTGATCGTTCATTCACACTGATGCTCAGATCTTCTATTCAAACACATTTGAATACTTAGAAATATCTTAGAGTTCATAGGTATGTATTTCAGTTTCATCTAATATACAGTTTCACAAAGTGAGGACCAGAGATATAATGCCCAATATAAATGTCACTGTTCATCCTTAAAATGTCTCTCTTCAAAAATTCAGAAAGAAAAAATAATTTGAGGTATATACTTGACAGAGATTATTCAGGTTGTTCATATTATACTTTTTCTGAGGTAAGATGCTTCTGGGATTGTGTGTGAATGTGCTTACCTAGCAACTGTCTTTATATTTTTATAGCATATGAATATATGATTATTTTTACATTTACATGAGAGAATCTCTCTCTCTTTTTAAAAAATTTTTGGTTGTTCTGCTTTTGGTGTATATAGCCAGTGAGATTGTTATCATTTCCAAATATTGAGAACTAATATTCCCGGGATCCCAGAGTTTAACTCTCAAGACTAAGTTTATATTATAATTCTTTACAATTTATTCCAGGGAATCCCTACCCAGGAAAATAAAACTATAATACATAACTTTATTGTTTGCTTCTGGAACTCCAGAAAAATTCATTTATCCAACCAATAAAGATTTCAACCAACCCCCTTCTTGAGACAACAGATCACTGAACTGGTCAAACCCACTTGCCTATCAAACAACTATTTACTTACTAAGATTAGTTCCTTACTTCTGCCTGTCTTCCAATTCTAAGCTATTATATTAAGAACTTTGCTCAGCCCCAGTTCAATACCACATTAAAAGATTTGCCTTAAACCACTGGGAAGGAGATCCCTGAACCTTAAAAACATCAGCCTTAAACTCCCCTTCTAAGACATGACAAAGCCTCAGTCAAGATGGGGTTCTCCCCAGTACAGTAGGTAAAAAACTAGCCTTTTCTCGATCAACATGTCATTCTTTTGTGCTCTTTGGAGAATTGATAATAGATACTATTAATACTTTTATTATTTATAATCAAAGAAGTATTGAATTCTAGTGTGAGCGTCCCAGGACAGCATACTCAGAATTTAGCCTTGATCTATGAACAGTACCTAGTGTCAGTCTATACATAATGTGTACTACTGCAAAGTAGGTATTAGTATTCCAGTAATGAAAAATGGCTAAAGAAAATATGAGACATTTTTGGAATTTACCTATTCCAGTTAATATTCTCCTAATTTGGCTATGAATGTAATTGTTATTAATATTTTATATGCTAATTTTCTAATAAACCCAAAGTATTATGTTCATTTGTGTTATATGCTAAGAGAATGTTGAAAACAATTTTTCTTTTAATTAAAGATTTTAAATAAATTAATTTCTATGTCATGTTATTGCACACAGATCCTCCAATTATAAAACAAATTTATTTTCACTGAACTGCTTGCTGTTATACACTAGTTTTAAAGACCTTTGTTTATGTTTCGGGGAATCTACAGTGCATAACACTTTTTTTTTTAACAAATTTAAATAGCTTTTTAACCTTTGGGTCTTGAAGAGAGGGAACCATTATTAAATGTTATAAAATATAAAGTGTAATTTAAGATCTTGAGACTTTTAGAAACCTGGCGTTCAACAATATTTTCTCAAACAGCAATTTTACAGTATCTATAAAACCCACTATAATTGAATGTAGTTTACAATGTGAACTGCTATGATTTTGTGAACTTTTCTCCAAACAGTTTTGATTTTGAACTGATGTTAAAGGAATATACTATCTCTGTAACTGGTTTTTCATTTATATAGAAGAGAAGTAACAAATGATTCTTTCTTAAATGCAATTTAACTGAAGGCAGGCTATTTTTAAGCTGAATTTAAATGTTAATTTATGTGAAAAACATTCTTTTTATGTAATATTTTGAAAATTTAGATTTTAAAATAAAATAGCAACATTATTAGGACAATATTTTTAACATCACAAGATAAATGTGTTTGGTCTTGCTGATTTTCCCCTTTCATAAGGCACTACTTATTTACCAAGGAAGTCTTATTATATTCAAGGTTGTTGAACTATTCTCCACTTCACAAATTAAAAATGGTGGAATCGTTTTTCCAAAATTATGTTTCTAATAAATACAATCATTACCCAAATTATTCACAGACCATTTACATTAATATCTCAATAAAGGTTTCTGAATTCAATACCTATCTAAAAAGTGGACAATTCTTCTTTTCATTTCACTTAAAATAAAAATATTCACCAAATTACTGAAATTACCTACCAAAAGATAATCACATCAATTACAGCTGGTAATTGATGTGATATATTTTGTAATATCAGCATTTTTCAAATTATTATTTTTTCTTAACAGCAACTCTCATTTGCACTGATTTTCAAAAAGTGTGCAGAATGAATTGAACAAATTTAAAGAAAAAAAGCAGCATTGGTTTAAACAAGAAGTAAAATGCAAAACCTGGGAAAGCAATAACTGTTAGAACTACCTCAGAGGTGACAGGAAGGATTGAAAGAGACCCTTGCTTTTGCCACTAATAGGCACATTGTATGCCATTTTTCACGCTAACTTCAGAGGCATACTTTTCTTTTAAATTGTCATATCAAATAAGTAAATTGAACATAAGAAATAATTTATATTACTCAAGCTAATATTAGCAATGGCAGAGCAGTGTGATATTGCTTAGGGTGGCATGTAGCTAATGGAAAATATGGTAATGGATGTATCTTGAGTGTCATTCCTAGTCTAAATTCGGTTTACTAAATAATCACAATAATAATTCCCTTCTGGTTTCTCACCACCACCTTCTTCTTATTATGCTTTATTTTTGCATTGTTTCAAAATCATTGCTTCTATTTATAAAATCTCAAATGTAATATTTACATGTGATCTAGAAGCAGCATGAGAATTTATCTTTCCAAGAGAAAGATAATTATCTATGATATGTTTCCAGCCTTTTCTTGATGTGATGTTCGATTTAATGTTCACTTCTTTAGGGTGGGCAGAGCAGAAAGGCAAGGGAGGCAAGGGAGGCAAGGGAAGCAAAGGAGGAGTTACAGTCAGTGTAAATCACTTGCGGGGGGAGGGTACGTCTTTGAAGGAGCTGGTTCCAAATTAACAAAGTAAGGTATCTAAACATTAAGGCTTCTGCTCTACTTTTCTTACCAAAGTCTCATATTAAGTCTTTTTGAATGATGTAAAAATTAAAATTAAAATTTTTTTTGTTATAATTTATAATGTGTTGGTAAATTTAAAACTTGGGAAGAGTATTTGCTTATTGATATTGATTAGTATAATTTTCCAAGAGTTAAAAATAAGGGGAAAGAGGTTATAGTCTTTGTTATAAAAATAGAATAAATCTTTGAGTTGTGATTAGAAATCAACTATTTGGCATCAAGTTTGGAGATAAATTTGTTCCTTTAAGAAATGTGTGGTAATTATCTGCCTCTGCTGGCTAATATCAGTTTTATCTACTGAATACATTTTACTGTTTAATTTTTTATTAATGATATTATCATCTTCATATATGTCTTAATTTTAGTATCAGATATGTGGATGGGGTGTGACACTCATTGACCATTTATGTGTCAGGTGCTATAGAGTCCTTATTTAATTCTCAAAATGATCCATCAAGACAGATAGTGTTAATTTAGTTTTACAGTCAAAGACACTGAAGCTCAGAAAATTCAAGAAAACTGTTCCAAAGTACAGCTAACACATGTTGAATACAGAACTTGTACCTAGGTCAACTTAATTATAACAACTATTCACAATAAAACAGATCTTTTCTTGGAATTTTATTTGTTGAATTATTTCTTACCTTTGCCACAATTCTATATGTATTGTTCTTTATTTCTACAGCCAGTCTTAGACTCCATTAAAATCATAGAATTTATTTTCTAAGAGGACTTTTCTCTTTGCATTGGGTATTCATTTGAAAATAACTAAATAATACTTATATAACTTATTTAGATATAACTTATAACTCCCTTATTTAGATATTTTTATTTTTAACAAATGTATATATTTATATTTAAAATTTTATTTTAGATTATTACTTTTAACTTTGATAGATTTGCATATTATAGTATTTTATTTTATTTTATTTTATTTTTAGGCAACACGGGCTCACATGAGCTTTGTGTGTGAATATTGATGAAAAAACTTCTATGTAAGAATAATGTGCTAGGTGCCAGGATTATAGACAGTATTAGTCAGGGTTCTCCAGAGAAACAGAATCACACACACACACATACATACACATATATATATCTCCAATAGGATATAAATATTGTGTGTAAAACAATATTTGTTATAAGGAAGTGGCACATGTGACATGTGATTATGGAGCCTGAGAAGTCCCACTATCTTTCTTCTACAAGTAGAAGACCCAATAAAACCGGTGGTGTGGTTTGAAGGCCTGGGAGCTGGAGAGCTGATGGGGTAGATTCTAGTCCCAGTCTGAAGGCATGAGAACCAGGAGCACCAAAGGCAAGAGATCAATGTTTTGGTTCCATCAGTCAGACAGAGAGCGAATTCAACCTTCCTCCACCTTCTTGTTCTTCAGGTCTTTAATGACTGGATGATGACCATCTGCATTGGGGAAGGCCATCTGCCTCACTCAGTTCACCAATCCAAACACTAATCTGTTCCAGAAACACCCTCACAGACACACCATGAACAATGTTTAACCGGATGTGTCAACTAAGCCATGGACATACCATACCATGGCTTAGTTGACACATAAAATTAACCATAATACAGAATAACCACAGCCTCTTCCCTCCAAAATCTCACAGGTCTAGGAGTGAAAATAACCATGTAAATGGTAATTATGGTGTCATGGGAATGGGAACTATAACAGAGATCCTGATCAAAGAAGCAGCATGCATGGATCTGAGTATTCAGGCCTCAGAGCATACACAGGGGAGGAAGGAACAGCAGCATTCACAGATTTAGTGAGTTAATTCTATCAAGTACCTTCTACATGCCAAACACATTTTGGTGTTAGAAATAGAAGAGTACAATACCTATTGCAAGCTTTCAGATCAGTGGTGCTAACTATGGCTTTACATGGACAAAGCCATGGAGGAAAAAAAAAATAGGGTATTTTCAAAAACTTATGAGTAGAACAACATTCCTAGAGTACTGAGTGAATGCATAGGAAAGGCACAAGAGTCTAGAAAGTTTAATATAGGTCAGGACATGATGTACTTGAGTGCTGGGATAAGGCGTTTGTGGGCTTAATCCTGAAGGAAATGGGAAGATTTTCAACAATTTAAACAGATAACATTGTTGCTGTACCTCTGAGCATTTGAAAACAGAAGCCTATCTTCATGGCTCGGGCAGAGGCCCTTTTTTTTTTTTTTAAATTTATTTTTTTATTTTCAGAATATCATGGGGGTACACCACTTTGGCCATACACATTGCCCCTGTTCTGCCCGTGTCAGAGCCACAATCGTGGTCATCCCCCAAACTGTGCTCCCCACATCCATTCAGTGAGAGTTTTTCCCATCCCTTCCACCCCCCTCCCGCCCGCCCGCCCTCTGATGAATGTTATTGCCCTGTGTGATGTAAGTGTTCATCAGTTAGTACCAGTTTGATGGTGAGTACCAGTGGTGCTTGTTTTTCCAATCCTGCGACACTTCGCTTCGAAGAATGGGTTCTAGCTCCAACCAGGAAAATACCAGATGTATTAATTCACTGTTGTTCCTTATTGCTGAGTAATACTCCATGGTATACATATACCACATTTTATTGATCCACTCGGTATTGATGGGCACCTGGGTTGTTTCCACAACTTTGCAATTGTGAATTGTGCTGCTATGAACATTCGAGAGCAGATGTCTTTATTATAAAATGTCTTTTTTTCTTTTGGATAAATACCCAGTAGTGGGATTGCTGGGTCAAATGGTAATTCTACTTTTAATTCTTTGAGGTATCTCCATATTCTTTTCCATAGAGGTTGTACTAATTTGCAGTCCCACCAGCAGAGTCAACATAGTAAAAATGGCTTTGCTACCTAAATTAATTTACAGAATCAATGCAATCCCTATCAAAATACCAACATCATTTTTTGCCAATCTAGAAAAAATAATTCTACGCTTCGTGTGGAACCAGAGAAGACCCCGTCTAGCCAAAGCAATCTTAAGCAAAAAGAACAAATTGGGAGGCATCTGTCTACCAGACTTCGAACTATACTACAAGGCTATAGTAACCAAAAGTGCATGGTATTGGCACAAGAACAGACACGTAGACCAATGCAACAGGACTGAGAACCCAAATATAAAACCAACCTCATACAGTCACCTGATCTTTGACAAATTCCAGAAAAACGTACACTGGGGCAGAGGCCCTTTTATAATCAACTATGAGAAACATCTGGGCTTCTGGAATTTGTTCTGAACTGTTGGCTTGCTTGGCTACTAAACTCATGTTTATATTTCTGCAGCCTTTAGATCACCTGCTGCAGTGCTCTGCATACTGAGAGCTGCATCTGGACCTCTTCTATACTCGGGCCCATGGTCCTGGCTTTCTGATATTGGTACGTCTGCTCAGCTCCACACCATATAGTCACCTGCTTCTAGTGGCTTTTGCAGAGTGAACACTTTCCCCAGATCTCAGATCTGTGAAATCATAACTTACTGAGCATACCCCATTAGCTTTTTAGGAAAGAACATGGGCCTTTTATTCAGAGGTCCTGATTCTCAGGGCCCTCTTCCCATTACCAGTGCTGGGAAAATGGATGAAGTGGCATCTACTTCTAGTGATCTGTGCTAGGCAAGATAATTGACTCATTGAATAAGAACACAAAATTGAATAAGAACACAAAAGTTTTGTTCATAGCTCAACAGTAGTGAGGACAGAATTAATGAGTTTGTATGTGCACATACCCTAGGCAGGAGGCAGAGCTTGAATTAGTGCTGCTTTGACCTCTTCAGAGAGTCAAGGGAAGTTTCAGACCAAAGTGGGAAGGGTGGATGGTGGTGATAACCCTCTCTTCTCCTCCAGGCTAGGGTTTTTCTAGGCTGAGGTCATAGAAGAGACATTTCTATAATGTAACTCAGCTTCAGAAAAGGAGACTCCATTTCAGTAATGTTCAAAGATAAACTAGCAGGCACTTAAACCTAGCAATATGGGATGGCCATTCTTCCTGCATCTTCCTTTCATTCTTTCTTCAGATATTTTGTCTGAGGCCAGACCACCTCTCCTCATCAGCAGAGAAAAAGCATAGGCCAGAGGGGCTGTGATCCAAGAGGAGGTGGGGCCTTTAGCGTTCAAAGAAGGGCTGAAGGAAGTCTGTATGGGGGAGGGGGAAGGAGGAAGAAGGTCCAGGAGGAAATTTGCCTGATAAGCAGTTGAGGCTGTGGGTCCCTCAGCTGTGCGTGCATAAGGTGTCCTCCCAATGCTAACATTACCCTGAAATGAGACAGGGGTTTATCTTATTCATGGCTCTGTGCATGTGTGTGAGCACTGGTGAGGATGGAAACGAAAATTTTTCCCCTCTTATCACCAATTACCGCAAATGTCTTCATGGTTGTTGTCAGATAAGGTTATCCCAAATTCCAGTTTGCTTAGGACAATCCTGTTTGTATGCATTGTCCCAGTGAGTTTAGTAGCATGCCATCATTCTCAAAAGTGTCACAATTGGCCAATAAATTAAACGGTCACCTCAGTATTAAAGAATAAGTAGAAAGCTTCATATGAAATAAATAACTGGCTGCCAGTGAAGGTTGATCTTTTCTTAAGCCTTAGTCACTTTTCCCATCCAAATAAGTGGCCTTGAGCTAGTTATTTACATTGTCCCTTGCTTTCTGTTTATCAGGGAAATCTGAGTAGCTAGTCACTTTCCTCTTACAAACAGCTAGTCTACCTGGATATGGCATTTGGGTATGGTATTATTCACCACTGCTCCAAGGAAACATGTTTGATAGCCAGGATCAAGGGCCACATTATTTGTCTTTGTGTTGCCAGAGCTTGGCACTGGATGCCAGAAAATCACATAATATTTACAGGAAATGCCTTTGTCTCCTTATGCCACGAGGAGACCCGGGCTGTGGCCCCAAATGCTACAGTGGGTCATTGAAAAGCCCTCCTTATTTAGTAGCTGGGGTGAAGGCTGGAGCATCTCAGACCCAAGTACAGGGATAACTGGACAGAAAAGTGGGTAAAGGTTGATAGCAAGAAACAGGCTTGCTCAATAAGTCAGGGAGGGGACATAGTCATTCAAGTCAGGGAGGGAGAGTCTCCTGTCAAAGGAAAATTGCACCAGACAGAGTTAAGAGGCAAGGGAAACTAGACACAAGACTGTTGAGATCCGGGAAAAAGAAACTGAGCTCAACTCTGCTGAAATAAAAGGTAGGAGGATTTTTAAATGCTGGGATGAGCTAAGGGAAAATGTACCTGGAGGACCTTAGGGGGAAGGTTAGTCAATGTGATTAGGCCATCTTTGCTAATTGGTGCTTATCAAAGTTAGGCTCCTACCCTCAGGGCTGGAGATGGGGGCACTATCTTTCTTGATGATTACATTTCAAAGAGATGGCTGTTAGGTCCTAAGGAAGACATTCTTACGTTGAGATTTACATCTCAAAGGGGCAGAGAAAAAGTTCTCTAAAGTAAATGCTCTAAGAAAAGGGAAATCAGGGGCCTGTAGTTAAGAAGAAACCTGTCAAAAAATTAGTTAAGCTGAAGGGAATATTATAGCAGTCTTGGTTACTCCCCCCTCTCTGAACAAATGTACTTGCGTTTAAGGCTACAGGGCGAGAGGGGATGAATCTTTGGGGAACCCAAGGTTTAAGGTGCAGTTCAAGGTAGAGGAGCCCATGAAACTCTGCGATTGAGCAGTCCAGGGGAGAAGACAGCTTCTGGGGATCTACCTCTGCTGTAGAGATGATTTTGACTTCATGTTCTGCATATTCTTTGATGAGCAAAGAAGCAGCCGCCTAGGTGATGTTGAAAGGGAGAAAGGGTTGAAAAAGCTATAAAAGAGACTTGGGTGGTCTGTTTGGGTAAGAATGCATGGATACCAGCAAAAGCTAGGCAGTGACTAAGGGCCTGTCAGCTTGTAGTCAAGTGAGATCCCTCAGCAGAGATTTGCTCATCAGCTTTTACAAATGTCCCAAACCCTATAAACTTGTTTTCCTTTTCCAGGAGCAGTAGCAGCAGCAGCAACTGGGAACTGGTACTCTCTGGCTCTACCACAGTCCTGCTGAATCAAAAATTTTGAGGTTGAGGTCCAGCAATCTTTTTTTAACAAGTCCTCCAGGTGTTCTGATGCACTGTCATGTTTGAAAAACTACATAACTAGATTACAAGTTTAGTGATGAAGTCCATTTTTACTCTGTTTGATATATTTTTGATAATTGATTATGGGGAGAAACATAAAACCTCATTTAGGTCTGGAGCTGTTGTTGGAACTGTTATGTATGGGAACTCCAACAGAGCAGACTTTGGAAAAGATTGATAACAATTAAGTCTAAGCACCGGTGATTAACCTTAAGTAGCCTAGGCTGCTTCCCCCAGGAACCACAATTTACTCAGAGCCTAAAGAGGAGTTGTAGCTATTTAGCATGTAGATTGGTCCAAGCACAAACAGTTTCCTATTCTAAGATCTATTGTTGTAGTTTCTGTTACTTGCTCTTTTTCTTTTTTAGTGTATAAGTACAAAGTTGAGAGGAAGGACACAGGAAAATAAACTATGCTGAATCCCTACTAAGTGTCTGGCACTTTACCTACATACCTTGTTAAACAAATGAGGTAACTGACTCTCAGATTGGTTCAGTAATGAGCCCAGATGAAAAAGCACAGATGTAGATGGATTGGATGGGTTGGCCATAGCTCTGGGAGGTTATGGGAATACTGGCATTACTGGCTGTCAGAACAAATCCTCATTGAATCCATGGAACGGGGGGCACTCAAAGCCATAAATTTGATAGTAGTGTTTTCAGGAAGAATGCCATTTTGATATTGGCAGTAATGGAAAATAGTGCAGATAGGAATTAAGGCATGATTATAAATTACTGTGACTAGTTAAAAAATCACCCACTATTACTTAAAAATCACCTACTATTACTTAATTCACTAGAGTTTGGAATAAATGTGTCCTATGTTTGCTCATAACTGTCTCTTTTTACTTTATAATTATATGTGTAAAGTATTTCTGTCACTTAAAATTCACAGGAATATTTGGAGGTGGGAATTTAATGCTGGATAGCATGAAGGTATTGTATGAGGCAAATCAATAGCTAAACATAATCATTTGTTATAATGCTCAAGTGTAAGTGTGTGTTTGTATACATTTTCAATTTCAGTCAATATATGTTAGTTTTAACCATATATTGATATGAATAAATGATGTGGTACAGTGACCTATAGAATCTTAGCTTTAAGTGTTGTCATACTGAATAGGTATTATTCAAAATTAATTTATTTTTGGTAAATTTTTAATTATGTCCATTAAGATAAACAGCCTTTAAGACTATAGG
This sequence comes from Daubentonia madagascariensis, assembly GCA_023783475.1. Classification (NCBI taxonomy): domain Eukaryota; kingdom Metazoa; phylum Chordata; class Mammalia; order Primates; family Daubentoniidae; genus Daubentonia; species Daubentonia madagascariensis. The sequence continues at coordinate 39,094,538 of JAKFHU010002080.1, read as the reverse complement.
ATTAAAAGATGCATAAAAATCCTAAAAAGTTTAAGCAGATTACTATAGCAAGTTTTACAATAGTATAGCAATTTTAGTCTTACTAGAATTAATTTGGTCATTAAATAAAAATTTAATATTTGAATTTAAATAACCTGAAATTTAGCATAGTAATCAAAATTAATTCCTTGACTTATAATAGTATATTTAAAAATTTAAATTTTAAAAATATACTTCCCAAAATTGAAAGACTGCTTCAACAGATCAAGTCAAGGGACACTTCATGATTCCTGTCCACAATACTGTGTCCTATAGATCCAAGACTGGTCTCTATTGACAAACGCACCTCCTCAACAAACTCAGGATTGAGAACCTGAGCCTCAGGGTTGCCCAAGGCTCTGCCACAGTTCAGATGAATACTTAACTCAGCCCGCAACTTCTTCTATCGTTGCAAAGTATCAAGGTCACAAGATTTGTGGGGTGTGTCCTATCAAAGGTACCAAATGGAGCTTTTTCATCTAGAAAGGCTTAGGATCAAATATGAAATCTCATTTCTGGGGATGCTTATATTTAGCTGATTATACAATTGTATCTTTGTTCTACTATGGTTCCCATTGCTGTAAACAAATGAGACCTCTGGGATAACTACTGTCACCCAAAAATTAATTCACATTAAATGTAATTTTAAGGTATTGTTATGCACACGATAATAAACATAAGCACTACTTACCCAATAATCCAACCACCAGTGATCAATCTATCTTCAAACAGATGGTGTAGTGATAAATCAGACAAAATGTAGGAATTGTGGCAAGATCCTGGGAAATGCAAACAGATGTTTACAGTACAATGATCATGATCACATTCCACTTATACATTCATAGAGTGCTGCTGCCTTCTGGTGCAAAGGGATATTTATTTTGTGAAAGGAGTTTTAACGTCTTCATGGATGTAATAAACAGTTCCCTCAACATTAGAAACATTCACTTGTTGCCACTGAAGCATCTCACATACTGTAAATGTGTGTGTCTATAGGAGAAAGATGTAGTACATATTCACTGCTCAGCCCCTACTCACATGCCGTATAATTTGGGCTTCACATTTCCTGAAATGAATTTCCTGTTAGCCTAACAAGAGGGTAGCAATTTATACATATATAAATTGAACCTGAAGAGAACAAAATCATGTGGCTCCAATGTTTATCTTGTTTATTAGTTATCTTGTTTATTAGTTTTCTGGGGCTGCTGTTAACAAATAGAGTGAGTTAACACAACAGAAATGTATTCTCTCACAGTTCTGGAGGTCAGAAGTCTGAAACCAAGGGTGTCGGCAGGGCTGTGCTTCTTCCAGACACTCTAGAAAAGAATCCCTTCCTTATCTCTTCAGCTTCTGCTGCCTACAGGTGCTCCTTGGCTTATGGTCACATCACTTGGGCCTCTGCCTCTGTAGTCATGTTGCCTTCTCTTCTTCTATCTTCTCCTTTGTGTGTCTGTCTCAAACCTCCTCGCCCTCCTTATGAGAAGGCATGTGATTGCATTTAGAGCCCAGTTGAATAATACGGGATAAGCTCTTTTTTTTTGAGACAGGGTCTTGCTTTGTTGCCTGGGGTATAGTGCAGTGGCAAGATCATAGCTCACTGCAGCCTCGAACTCCTGGACTCAAGAAATCCTCCTGCCTCAGCCTCCTGAGTGGCTGGGACTACAGGTGCATGCCACCATGTCTGGCTAACTTTTCTATTTTTTGTAGAGATGGGGTCTCGCTATTGCCCAGGCTGGTCTCAAATTCCTGGGCTCAAGTGATCCTCCTTCCTTGGCCTCCCAAAGTGCTAAGATTAATTTAATTGTATCTTTTCTCATATAAAGTAATATTCACAGGCTCCAGGGATTAGGGCATGGACATATCCTTTTAGGGGCCACCATTTGGCCCCCTACATCTTGTTAATTCAATTATCCTGATGGAAAGGGCACACATTTTGTCAGGCTATAAATTTCAGTCCTTATCACACTAAAAAATTTCCACATGGTCATTTTTTTAACATCCATCATTTATTTTACATTTAGTGTGCTTATTAAACTTATATCATGGATTTTACTTATCATATTTAAATCTTTTCTCTTTCTTCTCTGATTCTAGAAGGACCATTTCCAAGTTGGCCAATGGGAACCAGCAGAGTGGGATAGCCACCTGCTTTTTGAATGGCCAGGCATGCCTGACCTTCAAGGGAATTAAGGCAGCAGCAAAATCACATACATGGGAGCTGGCAGTCCAAAATCAGAGTTTTTAAAAAAAGAGAGAGAGAGAGAAATTCAGATAAAACATACCCAAGGGAAAAGCAAATGTTTAAATGTTCAGGTTTATTGTAGAGAGAGAATATCACTATACCACTGGAAGCTGCTCACCCAGATTGCTCCCTTCGCAGCCTTGCACACACTGGCTTGGCAGTATTTGTGTCTCACACCGTGTTCCATTCCTTGTTGGTATTTTCCAGGGCTGAGATATCAGTAATCGCTATTGCATTCCCACTGCAAACTGGAGGAAGGACGTTTTCTTTTGTTTATGACTATATCTCAAAACAGTGGTTGATACATCAACTTGTCCAACTTGTGTATCTTTTTTTTTTTTGTCGACATGATACACAGGGAGCCAGAAGCAAATTCTGTACTTTGAGGTCCTCCCCAAGGCAATCAGACTTACAAAATACTTTTAATCCATGTTATGACTGCATGTCAGAGGCGTGGAAGAGGAAGGATCTGGAAGAGGACTATCAAAGGATCCTAAATACAGTGTACACGCATTGTGACACATGAGATGAAAGGAATTCAAGCACATGGAAGGACCACATCCTTGAGCGCATAATTGTGGGGACATGGAAATTAAACAGGCCAAAATTCCCCCATCTTGAAACAATCTCTTGGCTCTGCCTCCTTCCTCAGCACCTTTCCTGCTTATTTTATTTGCTGAGAAACTTCTGGAATAACTTGTTTATTTATGTTGATGACATTTCCTATTTACTTGCTCTTTATCTAACGCCTAGCAATCTGGTTCTCATCCCAAACGCCACTGAAACTGTTTCATCAACCATGCATTTATTCATTCAATAAATAGCTTGTGCCAGACACAATGCTAAGTGGTGAGCAAAACAGATGATCTTCACATTCATGGAGCTTACAGCCTAGGGCGGCCGTTCAAATGTTTTGGTTTTAAACATTGAAGTCTCCGAAGAGCTTTTGTTTATGTGGATTATACCTAACAATATTTACTGGACTGGTATTAAAATATATATTTAAAATACATATATATTAATATATTTTGAAATAATAATGAACCTATTAAAATTAACATCAACCATATTTTATAAGAAATAACAGTATTTTATAAGATTTAGTGGAAGAGTAGAAGTTAGGTAAATCCCTTTAATGTCTGATGCAACAGAAGATACTGAACTCCCATATCTGCTCTGTGTTTAATGTGACATCATATTTCAAGAAGCCTCTGAAAAATAAAGAAATAAATAAGCTTATATTTATAAACCAACAATGTTGCATACTCCAGTGCAGTTCCCAATACACTCATGAAAGACTGAAAGTGAAAAAGTCAAGTAACATTTAGGATTATTATGAAAATATTTTTGCCCTTGTGGATCCCCTAAAAGGGCCTTGGGGACCCCTAGGAGCCTGAAGACCATGAGAGCTATTATTTTGGTGGAAAAGTCAGTAATTAAATAAATAACCATACAAATTACTACCCTAAGACAAATTGTAATAACTGATCATAGAGTGATGCTGGCTTCTGTAGCAATGTGATATTTATTTTATGAATGGAGTTTTAACATCTATGTGTCATTATGAAAATGTGGAAGAGTGAGAACTAAGTTAGGTGGGGGTCAAGGAAGACCCCTCTGAGAAGGGGGCATTGAACTTGAAGGACCACTGGGAGCTAGCCATACCAAGTACCAGGCAGAGGGAATACAATGTGCAGATGCTCTTACGGTGAAGGAGCTTGGCAAGCCTAAGGAACAGTGGGGCAGGACTGCTATGACTGAGGCAGGGAGAACATTTCAAGATGAGGCTGGGGAGGTGAACAAGGCTCAGCAACCACAGGTCTTTGAGGATATTATTCTAAGTGCAATGGGAAAACTCTGAAGGGTTTTATTCAAGATGCTGACTTGTTAGATAAAAAGATTTCTTTGAGTGTTTGGGGGAAAATGGACTGAAGGATTATGAGTGCAGACAGAAAGATCACTTAGGAAGCAATTTCATGAAAAATATGATCATTGCTTGGATTAAGGTAATAGGAGCAGAAATGGAAAAAAGAGTTTTAAAATACATCTTGAATGTAGATTCCATATGAATGATGGAGTGGGTGTGTTAAGGTTTCCTCCTGATGGTATTAATAACCAAGTAAGTACAGGTGCTTTATACTGAGATGTATAGTCATGCCTCCCTTAATGACGGGGATACACTCTGAGAAATGCATCATTAGGTGGTTTTGTTGTATGAACATCATAAAATGTACTTATGCAGACCTAGATAGTATATAGCCTACTACACACCAAGGCTATATGGTATAGCCTATTGCTCCTAGGCTACAAACCTGTAAAACATGTTACTGTATTGAATACTGTATGCAATTATAACACAATGGGAAGTATTTGCCTGTCCAAAAATATCTCAACATAAAAAAGACACAGAAAAATATGGTATAAAACTGTGGTCCGTACTGGCAGGTCACACAGAAGGAGGCAAGAGGTAGGAGAGCCAACAAAGCTTCATCTGTATTTACAGCAGCTCCCCATCGCTCGCATCACCACCTGAGCCCCGCCTCCTGTCAGATCAGCGTGGGCATCAGACCCTCATAGGATCCCCAACCCAACTGCAAACTGCACACGGGAGGGTTCCAGATTGCACACTCCGGTGAGAATCCAATTCCTGATGATCTGAGGTGGAGCCAAGGCTGTGATCCCCCTCCCCCTACCTCATGGAAAAACTGTCTTCCAAGAAACCAGTTTCTGCGTCAGAAAGTTTAGGGACTGCTGGTATAAAACATAGAAAAAATTATACACTTGTATAGGGCACTTACCACAGATAGAGCTTTCAGGACTATAAGTTGCTGTGGGTGAGGCAGTGAATGGTGAGTGAATGTGAAGGCCTAGGACGTTAGTGTATACTACTTTAGACTTTATAAACATTGTACACTTAGGCTATACTAAATTTATAAAAAAATTTTCTTCCTTCAATAATAAATTAGCACTAGTTTACTGTAACTTTTTTTACTTTATAAACTTATTTTTTTAACTTTTTGACTATTTTGTAATAACACTCAGCTTAAAACACAAGCACATTGTACAGCTGTACAACAATATTTTCTTTCTTTATATTCTTATTCTGTTAGCTTTTTTATTTTAAAAATTATTTATTTATTTATTTTTTAACTTTTTAAACCTTTTGGTTAAAAATTAAGAAACAAACACATACATTCGCCTAGGCTCATACAGGGTCAGGATCATTAATATCACTTTCTCCACCTCCACATCTTGTCCCACTGGAAGGTCTTCAGGGGCAATAACACACATGGAGCTGTCATCTCCTATGATAACAATGCCTTCTTTTGGAATATCTCCTGAAGGACCTGCCTGAGAATGTTCTACACTTAACCTTTTTTAATAAGTAGAAGGAGTATACTCTAAAATAATGATAAAAAGTTTGATAAATACACAAACCAGTTACATAGTCATTTATTATCATTATCAAGTGTTAGGTACTATACATAATTGTGCAGTACGTGTCATACTTTCATTCAACTGGCAACCCAGTAGGTTTATTTAGACCAGCACCACCACAAACACGCGAGTAATGCATTGCACTGCAATGTTACGATGGCTGTGTCACTGGGCAATAGGAATTTTTCAGGTCCATTATAATCTAATTGGAACATCATCATATATGTGGTTCATCACTGACCAAAACATTGTTATGTGGTGCATGACTGTAAATGAAGGGAGGAGTAACAAATGGGGGAGGAAACGAAGTTTTATTTTGGATATGTTAAGTTTGAGATATATACGAGATTTTGAAGTGGGGATGTCAAGTGGGAAGCTAGTATTTGGAGTTGCAAAGAAGGGTCCTGACTGAACAGATAAATGTCCTGCTAGAAAATGTGTAGAACCACAGGGAAGAATGGGGGCTCACACAATGTGTACATATGTGTGTGTCAATTAAAGTAAAACACTGTCAAATTTGTTCTCCCCTGCTACGTTGACAAATACACCTTCATAATGACAAAATACAAAAGCACACAAAGTCATAATTTTAAAATTAAAGTTAGTAGAGATATCAAAGATGAAGGTTTTGCCAAAGGTTGGCAAAATATCACTGAATTTCATTATTATTGTACATGTCTGGGTATTCTGTTGAAGGCTCAACAACTTTTTAATTAATGGTATAACATAGAGGTACTTAATATATAGCACAAATAGATAGGTAATTAATAAATAATATATAATTATCCTATTAAACATATTTCGGGCAATAGCAATAATTATGTTATTGTAATTAGACTTTTAATATAATTTGTGTTCTAGCATTAGCAATGTCAAATTAGACTAGCTTTCTTTCAGCTGATGTAGCAACTGGAATTCAGATATAAACCATGAATTTTACAGATCATGTTAAAATTATTAACACAGAAAATATTACAAAGCATAGAGTTTGGCAAGATTTTCAACACTTCTTAATATAGTATCTAGTTCCATATATTTCTTAATCTCTTTTTTTGTCAATGTTCTAATGCTGGGATATTTTAAAGAAAACAAAAATTAGTGGTTTATTGGGTGGATAAAATGGCTCACTGTGTTCAAATATCTCTTCACTCAAAATTACACTATTTCAGTAATGGCTAGAAAATAGTACTATAGAAATTAGTTGTGGACTTATTTGTATGTGAATCTTTTTCTTCATAGTCATACAAATGTTTTTGTTTTCTGGTTCTAAATTCCATATATTTTTTGATTGCCACTTTTGTTGTCTATTATGCATACTTGGTTTCAATTTAGAAAAAAATAAATAATTTTTCATTCTTTTAAAAGTAAAATAATCACTGTTACATCTCTTTTCTTGTGAGCCTTTATTAACAGTCTTAATAGCAAGCAACAGATCATACCCCAAACTCTAGCCTGTTAACATAAATTCAAAATGAATTTCATTTCCTCTCAAAGACCCTGACTTGCTCTCTATAGGAGGATATTCTGCTGTTGGGTCTAGTATATCTCACAGCTTGACTACACTATAGGGTGTCCTGAAAGTAGCCATACATAGAGAAAATGGGAAATTGTAGCTAAATGTACCTTTATTTACAGAATATTCATTACGAAATTTTACAAAATTTTTCCTTTGTATGGAGACTTTTGGGACACCCTGTACATCTAACAGCTTCAGTGACATTGGGTCAACATTCCCAGTCAGGTGACCAAGAGTGATTGTTAGATTAAATTTAGTATGTGTTTTAGCAAAATTCCCCATCTTTTGGGAGATCCTGAAAAATTTCCAAAGTATTTCATCTCTTTGGCACAGTTCAGGCCTTTTCTTCTAGTAAGAAATGCAAACTATGCACCATACATGTAATAAGAAATCCTTAACAAATTTCACCAAAGATAAAGCTCCTTACACATTTCTTAACCAATTATGTTGGTGCTATTACCATAGTCTTGTCCTTGAAAATATTTTAAATTATATATAAAACTAATTTTTAAACTGAATTGAACCCTATTAAACATTTTATAAATATAATACTTTGTAATTCCTATCATTCAATGATCATACAGTTGCCTATTTATTTTATCCTTAATATTTCTATGCTCAAAATACTCCTATGATTTTTCCATTGTCTAAAGAATAATGCCTGAAACTCCTCTTCACTTTCAAAGGTTTTCATAATTTTATCATATCCTATTTCCTATTTTATGTTCTTTGGTATTGGCATATCACTGAGCTAGATGACCACAATGGTTCTTTCTAATGCTGAAATGATATAATTTTATCTCCTTGGAATAGAATTAAAGATCAGGATTGATGGAGAAACAATAATTAAAGTTTTAGCTACATTTTATAACTTCAATATTACTGTGTGTGATATGTTCCATCTTAGGTGCTGAGGAGATTACACTAAATATATCAAGCTTCAATCTCTATTTTCTGAGGAACAATGGAACCCTGGAAGGTTATCGGAAAACTGTAAATGGCCAATTGCTCAGAATTTCAAAAAAAAAAGAGAGTTTGTGTTAATTTCTGGCATATTCAGAAATGGTGATTACCGGATGTTTGGGAAATAGTTGATAAAATTAAAATATTGCCAGAAGTCATCATAGCTTCAATATAAACCATGTATGTCAGAATAATACTCATTCTGTTTTTCTTTTGAGTAAAATTATTTACCTGATAAATTTTCTTAGTTTTTATAAAAATAATTACATATCCTTTCATTTATTACAAAACATTTTTCTAATATTTAAGCTGGATAAAGTCATATTGCTACTTAATGATGAAGTTGGAGTTAGAATCTGCTTTGAGACTGCTGGCTCAGTGGTCTCTCCTTAACGCCACGTTTGTCATTGCTCTTGGATGCTGTGGTAGTTTTAATGGATATCTGTGATTTCTTTGAAACTCCTCCCATCAAAAGGTGAAAAAGAGACAACTTACATAAGGAATTAGATGATCCAGCTGAGAAGATTTCCAGGTGGACTATGTAAAGTGCTGCCCAGTTTCTTCCAGTTGCTTAATAGTAAAATGTGAGAGGAGAGAGAAAAGCTAAAGAACTGTTAAATAAAAAGGGGCCTGGGCTTGCTGGGCTCAAAAATAAAATGGTTTCTCATTCTCAGACTCTCCAGTTTGCAAAGATGCTATAATTAAGTAACGGCTTCCAGGCAAAGATCAAATCTAGGGCACTCTTAGAAAAACATGGTCTAAAGATAAAAACAAGGATGTAACTGTAAAACCCTTTGTTAGGACCTCAGAAAGATTTAAGGGGTGCCTTATCGATCCTTTCAAACAGACAAAAGGCCTTCTAAGAATCTTGAGAGAATTGTCTCCACAGCAGCATTCTAGGGAACCTAAGGTGGAACAGGACTTATGTTCAGATTTTTTTGAGGGGGTGGCTTTTGCCTAAGCATTTAATTTTTAAAAATTTTTATCAGCTTGAACTAAAAGGGACAGAGATGTTAAAAAGAAAAGAGTCCTTTGAGTTTCTGAACTATTATGGGCAGTAAAAAGCCTAAGAAAAATACTCAGGTACAAACAGTGGCCATGTTTCACATAAAAGGAAACATACCTCAAAGGGTGGAGCCAAGAGTCCAGAGGGCAGTACCAAGGGCTTTTGAGAATTGTTCCCAGAAATTAGGAATGACAATATGTGTCTGGCTGAAATTCTGCATTGCTATGGAGCAGTGACTGCTGTATGCCTCCTGTTCCTTTATTTTTTTGAATGGGCATGTCTATAGTGGTTATCCTATGCCTGTCTTATCACTGTATGTTGGGTGTATGAGTGATTGGATAACATTTTTTATTTAGTTCATATGTCTTCAGAATGAGAGAAACTACTCAAGGAGCTGTATTCAAGTGACTACACCCCAGGAGTCTTGTCTACACCTGGACCGAAAGCTACAGTCGAGTGCCCTAAGGACTTCTGGGAGGCCTTATGAGGGGATGAAGTATTTTTCAGGTTGAAGAAATATAATTAATTTGTGGCACACAGAGGAAGGACGGTGGTTGTTTCAAACATGTCCACACTCTTCACATAAAAATGGTAGAGAGTATTTCCTCTCCTCTTGAATATAGGTTGGCCTTAGTGACTTTCTCCTAATGAATAAAACATGGAACAATAGACTGTATAGCCATGAGGCTGGGTTAAAAAAAGGCACGCAGTCTCTGACAAGCTCTCTCTTGGGATGTTCTCCTTTGAAATCAGTCATGAGGTAGGGGAGACCACATGGAGAGGCCACATTTAGGCATTCTGGACAAAGAGCCCCAGACAAGGTCCCAGTCAGCATCAACCCCAGACATGTGAGTGAAGAGGCCTTCATTTGAGTCCAGCCTTCGAGCTGTCCCAGCTGATACCAAAGAACAGAGACAGAGGCTTGCCCAAATTACAGATTCAGGAGCTAAATAAAAGTTGTTTTAATCAAGTTTTAGGATCTTTGTAACATGGCAACTGACAACTGGAAGAGACATAAAGAGTTAAATTTATTATTAAAAAACAGAGAAGTTATTATGTAGTAGTTGATGCAAAAAAGCATAGGGTCATGACATTAATGCCAAGAATATTAGTAATAATTATATATTGTAATTTTATTCATATTTTTCTTTCTTCCCCAGTGAAAGGTTATATCCTTGAGATCAAAGCCTAGATCTTATTCGCCACTGATCCTCTAGCACCAAACATAGTTCCTGGAACATTGCAGTGAGAGAAAGTATATTAATTAACAACAAACAAATAAGATAGCTTACATAGTGATAAGTGCCATGAAGACAATTACAAAGAGTGACTTGAGAAAGTGGCTGGTTGTAGTAGCAGCACCTGTTCTGCCGGTGGTCTTTACTAAAGCACAAGTTAAAATAAAAGCATGTATAACAAAGGGTCATTGGTAATCATTAGCTCCACCTTTGACCAAAAGCCACAGACACAATAGTAGACATCATTGAGTTAAGTCCCCAGGGAGTCCATGATCTCCAGCAAATGAAAATGGCGCTCCTCCTGTCTCAGGAAATGCCTCCTCTACCTATGGCCAGTTTGAACAGTGCCCAGTGTGGGCTGCTCTGAGCTCTGGCTGCACCAACCATTCCTCCACAGATCCTTTCCAGCTCACAGGACAATGAGGAAATCAGCAGAAGTAGAAATCATCAAGTATCTAAAACAGAGAAGAGACTAGGTTTTTGAGGGTAAGCAGCCAATCCATAAGGCACTGAGTAGTTGCATGTGTTTTTCTAGAGCTCCAAGAACACAGCAGCCTTTACTAATCTTATCCCTACAATGCACAGTTAGCAAAAGTGAGAGTCACAGAGAGCATGGGTAGCAGCATCCATGGCAGCCTACCTCCTCAAAGTGCAAAGAGGGGTCTTAATCTGATACATGAGTCGAGACAGTAATGTGGCTATTAACTCAGTCTCAGAGTTTGTTAGTAGACTACAGTGTTCAAAAACGTGGAGTCAATAATTCCACTCTACTCTTTGACCATTTTGAGAGGGATTTATTAAACTATGAGTGCCACAGTCTAAGAAATATATAGACACATTACTGAAAAGCATGAAAATATGATTCAAAATTATGTCACGTCAGGAATAGTTGAGGGACCTGGCCATATTTAGGCTGGAGAAAAGAATGTTTTGTAGAAAGTTTGGAGGATAAAATATTTTTTTAAATATGTTAAACATAGTAATGAGCTAAAGCAGGTGTCAGCAAACTGTGACCCTTGGGCCAAAACTGGCCTGTCACCTGTTTTTGTAAACAAAGTTTTATTGGAATATAGCCACATGCATTCATATTATGTATGGCCTATGGCTGCTTTCATGCTATTACAGGAGAGATGGGTAATTGTGACAGTGGCCATATGGCCTGCAAGACCTAAAATATTTACTATGTGGGCCTATAGAGACAAAAAAATTTGCCAGTTTATGAGTTGCAGCGATATAATAACAAACATAAAATCAATGGATGAAAGTTAAATTAGGGTGAAATTTTTGCCTAATAAAACAAACTTTCTAGTAATTACGGTCATTGTAATAGAAAATGGGGTGCTACTGAGGCTGCTATCACATGTTAAAGGGAGTTTTACATCACAAAATGTGTTCGAGACCTAGCTAGATATGTGGAGTACTCATATGCTGACACGTCTCTGTCACCTTCAAATTCTTTTCCACTGCTTCCCATATTCATTTATTTACCAACTCTTTTAATATTTCCTTTCAAAAGTCTTGCTCATTCACATTCACCTTTCTATTCCCACACTTGTTGTTATTTACCAGGCCCTTTTCTACCCCACCTAACAACATATGTCCTAATGGGCCTCCTCGCCTCTGGTTTCTCCCATTTGAATCTTTCCTACAAATTATATTTTAGGTTAATATTCCTAAATAGTACTTTGCCTTTGAAACCCCTCTATTTAAAAATTATCAATGGTTTTCCCTTTTTCTCATTGAGTAATATTCAAATTTCTTAGACTGCTATTCAGTACTTTTTCCCTTTGGCCATATGTTTCCAAACTTGATAACCTCTGTGGATACTGAGATCAAAAGACATGAAGCACTTGTTTCCCAAAATTTTATACATATTTTTGCCTCAAATGTTTTCATGTCTTTACACTAGTTTGATTCTAAACTTTTGCAAAGATTATCTCTGAATTCTTATTCTTTTCTTTCTTTGCCACAAATTTGGCTCTTAGCACATGGTGATATTTGTATGGTGAGCACTTTATATGAGCTTACCTCAGACAGAATTTCTTAGCCCTTTGAACAGAAAAAATCCCAAACTCTGTAAAATAACTTAAGGTTTATTCTGAGCCAAACGTGTGTGACCGGCCCAGAGCACATGGACACAAGAGCTCCTGAGAAAATGTGCCAGCAGTAGCTGGATTACCGATGAAGGAGACACGAATTACGGACACGAATGACAAATTCATGAAGACTGGAATTTCAAATAAAATCGTAAGTCAATACGTGGAGGGAATATATTTGTTTGGCCCAAAAAGGTTGGTCATCTCAAAGAGGGGGAGGTTTACATTCTTTGATTTTGTAATTGGTTAAAGAAATGGAGTTTTGTCTAAAGACTTGGAATGTTTTAACTTAAGATAAGGATGTCTGTTAATCAGAGAAAAGCCACTGGACATTTAACATTTACAGAAACTCAAGTGATCCGCTAAGTAAATTGGTGGCCTGCAGATGTGGTTTAAGCTTTGCCTTGCATAGTCTTAGGCCTGTTAATGATTAGGATCTTATTATTACAAAGAATATCTCCAAAAGAGAGGGGCATGACGAGGCGTGTCTGACTTGTCTTCTCATGGCCAACAGCTCAGCTTTAAGTTTTATCCCTTGGCCAAGAGGGGGTTCATTCAGTCAGCTGGGGGGCTTAAGATTTTATTTTAGTTCACAGCCCTGTATTTAGAATGAAAGTTCTTGGTTCAGTATATGAAATGGAGGTTCTTGATGCTATACTGTTCCATGTTCTCTGTGTCTGTCATAGTCCTATGCATAGAAGCTACGTAATAAATGTTTGTAGACCATGACAAAGTGCCTTATTAAAAAGAAAGTACTAAATTTAAATATTTTTACAAGGTTTTATCTTCTATATCCCTATGGAAAACTTTATTAGATAAGGAAATTAAAAACTAGAACCCTCCCCTACATTCCCAGCTCTAACATTCATTACTTGCATGACTGTGGGCAATTAGTTTGGCCTCTTTATGCCTGTGTTTTCCCATTTGTAAAACAGAAATAATAATATGTAGCTTATAGGGGTATTGTGAAGCACAATTAATGTTTGTAAAGTACTTTTTAACAACTTCAGTGTCATAGAAATGTAAAATAGCCTTAATTTAAAATTTAAAAGTATGTATGCATAATGATTCATTTAATAAACATGGAAAGAACTGTTTCTATGAATTTACATGTGTGAGTCTGGTTTGCAATATTAACAGTTTGTTTTAACTTTGAAATAGACTTTGCTCATTTTTGATATGTTGTATTTGCATTTTGATATCTTTTCCTAACAGTGACCACTTATATGATCCATGTGGGTCAGTGGTCCTCAACCCTGGCTGCACATTAGTGTGTGCTTTAGAAATACACTGATGGTAAGTGTTAGAATAATACTGATGACAAGAGTTCACCCTGACAAATTAAATAAGCTCTCTGGGGGTGAGATGCCCGAGCACTGGTATTTTTAAAAATCTTCTCAGATTCTAATATGCAGCCAAGGTTGAGAGTGACTAATGTCTGTCTGGAAGTACATGTACCTCATCATAAGACCTGCTTAATTTTGTGCCTTTAACAAACTTTAGCTTGATGAAAATATTCATCTATAATGTATTTAAATACATTTGATTAAAATTTTGAACTGCATGATAAGATTGAACTAAAAGACCTCAAAATTCCCTTTCGGCCATAATATTCAATGAATCTATGATGCCCTTTTTAAATTTGTCAAACGGAATAGCACACAGCCATGTTAGCAATACTCAGTCATTGCTTATTAAAGGAATAGGGGTGCTTACATTTACTTCCACGTGCTTGTATGTGTCTACTTATACACAGACATATTCTAACATAATGTGTATATAAAATCATATGTTATAAGTTATGTAACACACCTCACAATTATATTGGCTTTACGTGAGACATATCATTTTATAAATTACCTTTTCTGTTTTAAAATACAAGTTGATTTTCAGGTGTCACAAAGTTGATTGCTACATCTCCTTTTTCCACTACTCACTGATGAAGGAATGCATTTTATTTTAAAATTAGGCTTTGAAAATATAATTAGGTAAAACTTATTATAATAATTATATTTATGTATGAGAAATCTATTATTTTATTTTCAGATCTGACGTTCCATTTTCAAGTAGATTTTACAAAGTTGGCTTTAGGCTTTGTGTTTACTTGAACAAGAGTAGAGAGATGTAAGTATAGATGTATGTGTACGTGAGTAAACCATACCTTTGAAAGTGTGTATCTTTACTCAACTAATGCATTTTAAAAATTCTTTTCAAAATTATTTGATGTCAGAAGTGTGAAGAATCCAACAAAAATATTTCCACGTTCAAATCAGTTAGTAACTTCTCAAATTACATTTCAAAGTGGATAGAAATTTAAATTTTGATTATGAAAAATGTGGCTTTTGTTCATACCATAGTAAGTGCATTCATTTTCAATGATTCAGTTAAAAAAATGCCCTTTTGCTTCTAAGACAGGAAAACTTAACTTCTACTTTTGATGGCATAATATTATCTCTTTTCTTTTGTATTTTTTCTTAATAGGTGATTTAAAAATTCAAAGTTTCTAGCCAGAAGTGTACAGTATCTTAATAGAATACTTTCTGAGTGATCACAGATCATGCTCACAGTTCCTAATTATTCATCATGACATTTAAAACCAATCCACTTGCCTTGCTAGGGATAGCATTATAATGTGATGTTCAGATTTGCTAGAGATGACATTTTTCTCCCTTTGTTACATTCTGTTAACAACCTGTCCAGTACAGCATAATTTTTGCTTTGATACCAATTAAGCAAATTGCAGTACAGCGATAATCCAATTGCTGATGAATGATGTGAAACCATAGTTTATCATAATACAGTGATATAAAACACAACAAAAAAGAACAAATGAGCTGTGATGGTACAGATAATATTTGCTGAACTATTTACATGATTAATGCTCTTATAATGTTTGCATTCTTATTATCCTACATCATCTGTACATTTTTAGCCTTTTTTTTCTTGATCAAAACAACCTGGATATAAAATGGAAAGTAGACTATCTCAAAGAAAAATTATATGAGAACAATAAAACAGTTACCATATACTGCCTATGTAACAAGGAGATCACTTCTAAAATATTTTAGTTCTAACTTAATTTAGATTTAAAGACTGTTTAAAATGGTGGAATTTCCTTTTTGGAATAATAGAAACCCACTTCATATTTTCTTTCCCTAAATAACTTGGCTTACTTTAAATACAACCCACAATACTGTGTTTTCTTATGAAGCCAATGAAAAAGTTCATTAAATATTAATTTTATTGTATTCTTAATAAACAGCCAATTATACCTTCTTAACTATATTTTATTATTAAAAATAAAAAGGGAATTTTTTGAAATAATGATAAATAGACTTTGATTCATAAAGTCATGGTTGTGAGCTGACTTTTTGTCATTTTCACTCCTGATCAACCCAAAGCAGAAAGCTGTCAACTGTGTGTTTTGTCCCTACAATTGTTCACGGGTTTTATTATGATTTAGCATTCTTTAACATTCAGGAATTACTAATAGGTGAAAATTTAGGATTTCTATTGCTCCTGTTCTAGGCTGCTGAATTTACATCTTTTTAAAATTGCATTTCTTAAAATTTTGTGCAGTTCCTCTATCCTATGCAGGTAGTTCTTCAGTTCCATGTTGTGAAAACCATATGTGCATCTGAGAGTCATAAAATTTTGCAGAACTGAATTGTAATATATTTATGCATTAAAGCAGGTATTCTTATTTTAAAAATTGATCTCAAACATAGCAAATATCACATATATTTGCTAGTGTCTAAAGGTTTCAATCCCACTGAGTTTTGAAAGACATAAAAACATTTCTGGATTTTTCAGTATTTTTTCCCTTTTTTCTTTCTTGTGACTCTTGCTGATTTTTGTTACTCTTAGAACAAGAAGTCTGTTTAGTGTGAGAATGTAAATCCCTTTCCAAACACCACTCTGAAAGGCGGCTAGATTTGCTCCCTGGAAAGTAAGCATTACCTACTTCAAGCCAAATAAATGACAGTTATGGAAAAGGCAGCCTGGAAACGACATGAATTTGGCTATATTTCATCCCCACAAATGCAATACTTCATAAATATGGAGGACTGACAATGTCGACAAACCCCTCCGTGTTAAATGATGCTACATAGCTTTGGCCTGCTGGGAGACAATAGCAGCGGGAACAATCTGGCATTGAGCAACCGGAAATGGAGTGGTTCTTTCTGAGCAAAGGCATTGACCATGATTCAAATAGGCAGAGATGCAAACTGTGCCAGGTTTTGCAGAGAGTGCTATAGCTCTAAGCCCAAGGACAATAATTCCCTGTGTGTGTGCTACATGGAATGGACCATTGGTCAGTTCAGTCAAGCCTCAAGCACACCTATAATCGATTCCTTTAAAAAGGGAATTGTTAACAATTGGCAGCTGATCCTGAATTACAGAGTCTTGGCATGTTCAAGATGGGATATTGGCAGATCAGGATTAGAATCCAGGCATGCTTAACTCAGAAATATTCATTGAAAATACATATTATGCATGAAATGCTATAAGTATTCAAAGATTTCTTTACACGATAAATACTTGTGATTTGTTTTAACATAGAATGAAGATAACATACTTCTTCAAGAGTAACTCAACAAACATTCATTGAGTATATACTATATGTCAGTCAATTGAATAGTTGTCAGATTTGGGGACTGAACATCAGGAGACCTAGTTTTTAGATACTAATCTATTATTATTTCCCAAATCTATTTCAACCTATTTTTTTCTTCTTGGGATTCTGGTTCCCAAAATACGTAACAAGACAGTAAAATGAGATGATTTCCAACGTAATTTCCCAGGCAAAATCTTTGTAGTTTTATTCTGTTTGGACCTATTCACTGTATAATCATACCCTTATTTATATTGTGTGTTGTTGGAATTTTCAGGTGTCAAGTTTGCTCAAAATGTATAAAATACCCCTTCTAAAGAATTTATTGTAGCAATATTTGATGAGACTATGGACAGTAGCTCATAAGAATTGGGTGGGCATCTTGAGGGACATCAGATACAGTACTTACATCAGTCTATCTCTAATTATATCCTCTATAGGAGATGAAACTGTAGCTTGTCAGACTTCCAAGGTCAGGTGTTCAAAACATAACAAGAAGAATTCCAAAATGTATTTGTCTGCAATATCTACACAAGAAACACAAATAAAACTTTTTAAATGTGTGTAATATACGGTTAAAACACTAAGTATGCACATAATTAACATAGTCAA
This sequence comes from Daubentonia madagascariensis, assembly GCA_023783475.1. NCBI lineage: Eukaryota > Metazoa > Chordata > Mammalia > Primates > Daubentoniidae > Daubentonia > Daubentonia madagascariensis. The sequence goes on along the minus strand of JAKFHU010002080.1, from coordinate 39,076,794 downwards.
TGTTTTAGTTTTCATGTAATAGATAAATATACACAGATATATAGGACAACAAGCTATAGTGGTAAATTAACAAAGAAAAAAAGATAAAATTATTCGGCAAACATCGGCATGACTCTCAAGCACATAGACTAAATATTAATGCAATTTGGTTAGAACTTTTTTATTATATATGAGTTTGAATATATTCTATTCATATTATATATTTAATATTTCTATAGATAATAAATTAAAATTACAATGAATTAAGACAAATAAAATGGTTAAATTAGAAATTATAAATACTCTGTAAGTTCAATCAACATTTTTATCCAGAAATGAAGAGAAAAATGAAGTTCCAAAGGGGATAACTAAAAGAAATTCTGGCATATCACAAACAACTCTGATTTAATGGGATAAAGACCAGAGGAAAGAGTGCACTATTCATTTATTCAACAAACAGTCATTGAGCACTTTTTATATGTTAGACACTATTCTAGGCCTAAATGTAGTTAGTAGAAGAAGAAAGACAGGCAATAATTAAACAAAAACCAGGAAGTAAAGAAGAAAATATATTTTGTTGATGATTGTTGTGCAAAGAAATAAAATAGAGTGATGTGCTAGATTGAGACAGAGAGCTAGTTAAGATCAAGGGGTCAGAGAAGTTCTTTCTAAGAAGGTAAAGATTAAGCTGAGATCTAATGACTAGAAGAAGCTGAAGGAAGAACCTTCCAGGGCAATGCAAAAATAAAGATAAAAAGTATCTCATGGAGGAAACAGCCAGTGAAAAATCTCAGGGCAGAAACAAGCTTTTCATGTTCTAGGACTAGAAAAGAGGTCATTAAGGCTGGGGTTTAAGAGACAAGAGAAAAGGGATGTGAGATGAAGACAGAGGAATATGGGCATAGACAATATTGGGATTGAAAATTGGCAAAGAGTTTAGATTTTGTTGTAACTAGCATTTGTTGCCAAGAAAGAGTTTATTGCAGGGGGAGTGAGAATATCCAGTATGGTTAAGATAACCGTAGATCCTGCATAGATCATGTGTTTGGGGATGGTTTGGATGTGGCTATTTCCAGAAGTCAGAGTGGAAGAAAGGTAACTAGCTAAGAGGAGATGATGATGATTCATGCACAGGTGGTTTGGAGGAAATGAAGAGAAGAACGGGATTTGGGATATAATTTGAAGATGAGTACTAGTCTTGGCCTTCCTAATTGACTGGATAAGTGGAGTGAGGTCAAGAGGACCCTAACAAAGCTAAGTTTTGTGCTGATCTATACAGTTTTCTATTCTATCTACTAATGGCTTTTGTTTTCCACACTGTTCCTGCTATAGCTCATAACTTTGCTCACTTCATCTATTCACTTATTCTTTTTTTCTTTCGGTACTCGACCCCTTAATGCTTCTGCTGGCATCTCCACTAATAGCTATACGCTGTGCTGACAGGTTCTCCATTATATTCTTTCCTAGCTTTGCGTAGGAAATGAGCCCATTTGTTTTTTCTAAGGAAACCCACTGTTTTGGAGGGGAAGCACTGATTTACTGGCTGAGTTAATGCAGGAAGCCATTATTCTAGGAATCAGCATTCTAATCTATACCTCTTGAATTTGTGCCTTTTAGTCATCTTTTGGGGAAAGCAAAGAAAGAATTCAAACATAGCATAAAGAGAATGGCAGGAAAGGTCATTTATTTTTGCTTTCTGTAGTGGTTTAAAAAACACTATGGAAATGACAAGAAAAGAATGAAAATCTAAATGTTCTCGATATATTTTATGAAACATGCTATGTAATGAATCAATTGTTTATATTAAACTATATAATTGAAAAGAGAAATAAAGAACAACCATGTGCAATACCTCTCAAGTGGAAAGAATGAGTATATAGGCAAACTTTTTAAATAATATTCAGTACTTCATACAAATAGAAAGAGGTATCATTATTTTTCAACCACTGAATCTACTGGAATAATATTCCTGATTCCTGTGCGTGGCTGGAACACTGAATGTGTGGGGGCAAGAACTACTCTCTTCTAACACGTAAAATTTAAGTCATTTTGTCAAAAGGGGCTCTCTGCCTCCAGGTATCAAATATATTAGCTAGCTCATTTAACAATGTCTTTGACTGTCAGAAGTAATACAAGAAATTTAATTAGTGGTACCTATTTATATTAAAAAGAATTTGTGATATGTATTTTATCTAAAGTATTTATATACCTGTTTAAGAGATTGAGACTAGACAGCAAAGAAACTAAGCTAAAATGACAGAAGATGACTGATATAAAAATCTATATATCTGATATTATAATGAAAGTCAATATGGAAATTTCTACCTTTTTAAAAGAATATTTCACAGGTCAATTTTTAGAAACATATTTAATGGGCAAAACAATGCACACTTGTACTTTTATGAAAATTGTCTAGTATTGTTATGATAATCATTTACATATTGGCAGTCCTCTTCCACTTATATTTTTTGAAAACAGTGCCATAGTTTATGTAATCTATGGTTTTTTCTATAACTTAATTATACCACACTATAGTTCTTTAATATAGTATAGAATAAAATATATTATTTAATTTGCTAAACCCTCTCAATTTTCAATCCTTAAAGGGTATGATAACAGTTCAGATAAAATACCTGTTCATGAGCTTTGTGGCAATGACACCGTACAGTGCTTCTGAGTCTCTTTCTAAGGCAGAGCTTAATCACACTATTTCAACATTTTGTTGTGCTCATTCTCTTTGTTGTCTTCTCAAATTTGGACAACATTTTCCCTTAGTGATGTCTTTATTGAGACCATAGTTTAAATTAAATACCTGAAATTTTTTCTCCTAAATTATATGAAAAGCAAATTTTTTCATAGTACTAGAGAACTTTCATTATAGTTACGTGCTTCAATATTGTGAATTTCAATGATACATAACTTTTGTCTCTTATATTCATTGTATGTTGCAAAGTAAAAAGTCATTTTCAATAATGCCTCACCATTGTTGAGAAAACTGTGTCACTTGTCATTAATGTTTTGAGACTATGGTCGTTTTGTATTTTTCTTATTTAAGTATTTATTATTTTAAAACACTTATTTCATGGTCCCAAGAATGCATTAACTGAAAGGTATACTGCCTATTTAATAACAATTTTTCAGAAAAGAAGAAACCCTATTCCATAAATTGTGCATGTCAATTCTAAAAGTGTTTTCAATTACAAATACTTTAAAATATGATTTAAAACAAGGAGAAACCTCTTGGAATTGAGGAGATAGAGTAACTTAAGTCCATTATCATGTTTATTCACAAATACCATTAACTTTATATCTAAGAACAAATAATGGGAAAATGGGGATTTTATCTATTTATACTTACTAATTTCTGCTAATATCAGAATCTCTAAAATACTGGGGTTAGTATCAAATAATGAGATTGAGCAATGCTCTGACTAAAACACATTTCCCGAAAAGTTATTATAATTCTAGAAATCTGGTTTTAATTGAGAAAATGCTTCTTGCTATCTGGGAAAGTAAGGACCACAACAAGCTAGTCAGACACAAGGGAGCAATGGCAGCCATAGTCTCTAACAATGGCCTGACAAGAACATCATAGAGGGACCATAGAGGTCTTCCTTAGACTAATTATGATGATAATTGTTCACATTCCTTAAGCACTTACTTTGTGTCGGCAGGTGCTTTGTGAGGCGGCAGACGTATCATCCAAGCTCCATCATCTTTCGTTCAGATTCCTTTAATAGTCTCCTGGCTGACCTACTTGTAGCCTATTTTTCATGTTGCAACCATAAACATAATCTTTTTAAAGACAAAAATTACATCATGTTACTTCTTAAAACTCTTCCACAACATTGAACATCCCTGAAAACAAAAATTTAAACTTTTACATGACCTTCAAAGCTTTGTGTGACCTGGCCCATGCATAACTCTCTGATGCTATTCTGTACCACTTTTCTCTTACTCATCTGCTTTCCATTGTTCAGATGAAGCCTGTGTCCCCTAAGTCCCTTTGCTCTTGTTCTCGTTGCCTGTGAAGACTTTCTCTTGGCTCTTTGAGTGGCCATCTCCTCGTTCCTCATGCCTCAACTCATGTTTCACATTGTAAAGTAAAGCAAATTTGGTTCTTCTCTCCTGAAACCAGAGATCTTGTCGGTCTTGTTCATCACTGGATTCCTCCCACCCAAAATATGACTAGCACATGGGGGCACCCAACTATTTACACAGAAGCAGGAGTTTAGAGTTTTAGGCTGGGTTTAAATCTCAATGGAATACAGACTCAGACCATGTAAATGTGGGAAAGTCACTTCACTGGCATATTCTTCAGTTTCCTCGTCTGTGAAATCGAGCTTATACTAATAACTTCTATTTCATAGGGCTGTTGAAAGAATTAAATGAGATAATTCATGTAAAACATTTAAAACAGTGCCTTGTATGCACTAGATAATCATTAAGTGTAAACAATATTTACTTGTTGAATAAATTTTATCTAATCCAGTAATCCTAAGGGTGTACTTCCCAGACTAGTAGCATAAACATCACCTGCAAATTTCTTCTGGAAATGAAAATTCTAGGACCACCCTAGATGTACTGAATCAGAAACTCTGGGGTAGAGAACAAGCAAGATGTACTTTAGCAAGCATTCAGGGTGATTTTGATGCACACTAGTATTTGCTCTCATCTGCACACTTTTCAAAAGACTGCTGTGAGGATTAAATAGATAAATCTATAAAAGACCTTTAACGTGATACCTAGTAAAATGGTAGATTTTTAATAAAACATAGCTGTCATGCTTGTAATATGTTTTTTTTCCTAATCAAGAGAATCTACAGTTCAAGGACAAGGATTTTGTCTATATTTTTTTCAACTTCTAAATCCTCAGTTTCTGGAAGGTTATCTAGCACATGGTAAGTGAGCAAGTGTTTAAATGATGAATGAACCATAAATCAGATGCTGCTAAGGGGCAAGATATAACAAAATTTGTTTCTCTGTGTTTATTAGCAATAGTTATCTTATTTTTCATTATTAAGATCTAAGGGACAGGTGGGTCAAATTGCATAAGATTCCTCAGGATCTTGGAAGGAAATAAAATCCAATTCTTGTCCCCTGGACTCAGAGTAAGGAAGACTTGTCAGGGAGAGTTAAGGTTGCCCAAAGCAAGTCAAAATGGCAGGAAAAAAGAGGTACCTGAAATAAGAAATCTAGTGTACTGACTGGTCTCTTGGTGAGTGGGTCTAAGTGTTTATATCATGATTTTTGGTGGGTGGTGAAAGCTTTCCTAAACCCAGTCAATCCAGTGCATTGTTTGAGCACTACTTCAAAACCTAGTATTGCGGCTCCCAGGTAGCTAGGACACTAGAGGGAAGAAGGATGCTCAATAAAGAGATAACTGGGAGACTTAGAAGTGTTATATTAATATGCACAAAGACTTATAAGTTGTATTGGAGCCCACATTCAAACTCAAGTTTTTCATATTCAAAAGGCTATGATCTTTCTAAAACATCACATTGTCATAGAACAGGAGAAGATCTGAGGGAAACTATATAGAATTCTTGCTTGTACTTTACAAATATTTTATTTAAAAGAGCTAGGGCTAAAGGGAGATAGGTTCAAAGGTGTGTTTAATGCTCTATGTCAGGACTTGAAACTTTCATAGCAGGGCTAGGGCACCCTGCACAACCAGCAGCCTGGGTCCCACGTAGGCCACTCAGGATGTGTACACTCCAGTTGAAGGTTAAATATTCCCTGCTTGGCATATAGAACTGCCTGATCTCTGCCAATGTGGATAACCGGTTTTCCTTTGTTTCTTTCACTTAGCTTATCCATTCCTTGAATAAATGTCATGAATATGTCCAGAGTAAAGGCTCCACTCAGCATTCTTGCTGGTGTTAAGCTCAACATACCCAAAGTAGAAGTTTAGCAATGCAGAACTGCTTTTTTAGTTGCCTACAGTAAGCAATTTCTTTGTTTGAAATATACCAGTATGCAACTTCTAATCATTATTGAATTTTAAAGCGCCATTGCAGCCTTCCAGAGATTGTCCTAGAAACAAGATTTAATGACCTCCAACAACAAGTTTATCCTGAAAGGTGAAAAATAGTGGTACTTAGCGTTGGGGCAATTGGGGGCTAGTGGTGTAGTGGGTATGTGGTTAGAATGGAATTATGAGAACATAGGTAGTTTCAACTCAAATATCTTAATGATTCCAATGTCTGTCATTTTCCAGAGCTAAGAAACATAAATTCCTGTTCCACAATGAGTGCTCTGGGGACTGACAGCTCAGCATCACCTGGGAGCTTGTTACAAATGCAGAATCTCAGGCCTCACCCTGGACCTACTGGACCTACTGAACCAGAATTGCGGTTCCACAAGATCCCCAGGTGGTTCTATACACATTAGAGTTTGAGAAGCTCTATTCTAGGTCAGCATTTCTCACTCTTGGTGCACATGAAAATCACCTGGGGAGCTTTCCAAATTCCTATGCCCACACCCACTCTAAATTGATTAAATTAAAATCTACAGTGGGATAAAGGAAGTTTTTTAAAAAGCATGCCAGGTCATTTCAATATGTGGCTAATATTTAGAACTTTTTTTTCTTGGTTATAGGGAATTCCTCCAGTTTTTATTTATAAAAATTATTGTGATTTACAAGATTTATTTATCTGTGACAAGAGAAACACTATCCATCATTCAGATCCTTGTTTATATAAAGTATATAAACTACTCTATATTACATAATATATAAAATAAAAACTAATAAAAATACTTCAGTGAATGTCATGCAAAAATTTCCTCAAGAACTACATTCTTGTGTGTTGGTTTTACAGAAATGTGGTTAATGGCTAAGTTGGTCATTGCTATTTTTCAATTAACATCATTGAGTTCTTTTCACCTGGACTTGGTAACCGTGGGCATTTTTTCAATCTAACTACACTATAAGATGTTGAATAAAAATGTACTTGTAACCATTGTAGAGGGTTGAAGAGATGTAGTTTAGTTGCTAAAATGTCAGATGCAACCCCGTAAGTGGGTTGCTTTTAAAAATCTCCCCTGCAGGCTTACCTTTCCTTCTACCCGGCAATTGCATTAATAGGTGCTTTTAAAAGGTGGCTGGTCCTCTGAAGATGTTGGCTTCTTTTAAAATTCTTTTAATCAAAATCTGCCTCTAATGCTCTTCATTTACTTTCTTAAGTGAAAGTACAACATGAAAGCCAATTCCAAGCCACTGGGGCGGGGGTGGGGTGGGGTGGGGGAATAACTGTTACAGGGGCTGGACCTAAACAGAGACCTGGTGCTTCCCCTTTGAAGTGTGGCCACCTGTGAACTCCCCTTGATCTTGGGCAGCTACACTTCAAAGGGATAAGGCTGCCCTTCTCCCCCACATGGCCACTGAATGTTATAACACTTTTGAGTCAGCAGGGGCACTTACAAGTTAAAATTTGGATTAAAAAGCTGAATTGTGAGTGGTGAATGGCTCATAAGGCAGTTTTAGGAGACAAATATGATTTGAGACCTGCCCAGTTGTATCTTCTCCACCTCCTTCCTTTGCCCTGTTGTCACCCTCAGTATGTCAAAGGTCAGGCTTCTTTCAAATTAGTTTCTATATCAGAATTTAATGAAGTCACTAACATGAAGGTGAAAAGTTGATATATCTAGAGCAATCAGGAAACTGGAAAGCCAAAATAGCTTCCCACCTACATCTATTAACCTCGTAGTACAAAAGGAAAGTCGGTGGAGAAACCTAACTTTTTTTTTCTTTTTCTTTTCTGTTGGCTGTAATAGGAATGGTGATTTATTTATAGATTTAAAATAAATTTTGAGAGGTTGTTGCATTTTGTGAATCTATATATTTACTAAAGTATATGTATTCAGACTATTTCTTATGGCATGTTATAATCCTAAAAGATTCTCAACACCTTATGGGGTCTTTTTAGTATGTGAGAGAGGCAAAGGAGAAAACAGAAGCTTAATATGAAAAGACTCTAATATTCAGGTTTAGTAGTTGAACATACTTTGTATTCATGGAGATTAGCATATAGTTAAGAATAAAAGACTACTATCTTACATCTATAATGATAGTATTTTTCTTTAAATTGGACTATTATGTTAAATATATTTTAAAATGTGGTATCCACTAAGAAAATACCAACTTTTTAAATTTCCATTTCCATTTTAATCCTCAGAAAATGACTGTCTTCATGTGACTATGACTTGAAAGGACTTTTGTTCCTGGATGAATATCTTAGCCAGGGAGCATGTGTGTCTGGGGTAACACCAAAGTTCTCACTCACTCAGAAGAGTTCAAGTAAGTTTGGGATAAAACCAGAATGACTCTGAAGACAAACCTGGTTCAAAGCAGGTGCTAGAGAAGTCTCAAAATTATACTCAAACCTACAATCTGGTTCTATGATTAATCATTAATTTTCTTCTACTTTTCCATTACAGAAGTGGACAGAATCACCTGAAATATTTTGTGTTCCATAATATGGTACCTGGAATTCAGGGTAGGGAAGAATTATAATCTCAGATGAGAACATGGGAGAGAAAAATGGAAAAGTTAGACACAGGAAATATGTATGAATCTTTCACTCACTTTTAAGGCAGTCACGTCATAGAAATAAATGACAACTAACAAAAACTCTATTACTTATTATGTAGTTTGTTGCAATTACTTATGTACTTATTCATCTATAAACATAAATTTTTCGCTCAAATTTTGCATGTTTTATATAGAAAATGTTAATAATAGTCTGCACTTTTAAAAGGTGAAAAAAACTATCAATTTTATGCTGTGGAAGTAACATTTCATTTTTGCCAACACTTGCAACTATGAAACAAAGCCCTCGCCTTTTTTTTTTTTTTAACATTTTAGAGTTAATGGCAATCACAGAGCTTTGCTTAGTCTCTGGTAGTAGAAATAATGTAATAATGTCAGCTATGCACTTGAGACACACAAATTGCATTTCCATAAACGTTTTGCACTGTCGCCACAACTAGCTTGTTTCTAATTTGGTACTATAAGGTAAATGACCTCTCACATCCTTTTCTGTTTAAAGAAGATCTTGACAGAATAGAAACATGAGAATGTCAGTGCACTGTCAGTATTGTATTTTCTTTATTCTGCAACCCTTTATTGGCTTTTATTTATTTCAGACAACTTACAGCAAGTGGCATTTGTGACGTGTACTGCTGTCTGAAACATAAAAACATTTTGTCTCTTTTTCTGACTCACTACTGGATGACTTTTTTCCCAGTCATCAAGATTTTAGGTATTTTTTATGAGGTAAACACTGTCTTAACTATCAGGTATCTTAATTATCAGAAAATAAGGAATAAGTTCACGAAATAATGAAGGATATTGAATTTATATGGTGATTTTATTTCCAAGGGTCAATATTTTATTATATTTCAAATCTTTAAAATATCTATATCATTAAAAGCCTCTTTTAGAAAAAATATAAGAACAATTTTGACAAATTGATAGAATTTTCTTGCTTACTAACCATGCCTTGAGCTAATAATACAATAAAATACTTTAAAAATATTTAAGTTGCAAATGATGGTAAACTACTCAAATCTCCTTTGGTAAATGTGGAAATTAGGAGACCCCAAGAAAAAGTGCTGAAAATTTTCATGAAAGATGAACATACATTACCCCCCAAATATCTTTATTTTCATTAGACTGAAACTCTCATTAGACATGGTCAGAAACAATGAAACCTATGTACAGGTAGTAGAACATTATCTTAAGTATTAAAGGTTTAATTTAAAAATTATGAGCACTAAAGCATAGATAAACTATAATTACAGAATAATTCAATTATGTTAGTGATTCACATAAGAAAACTAATCTTTTTTTTCCTTTATAGTCATATCCAGAGTAATATATCTTTATATTCCTGGGAAATAAGTATAATATACAAAACATCCATTCAAAATTAGAAATCATTTCCTTTCTCTAAGAAGAAAATTTTCTTTCTCTCAGCCTGCTTATTAAATATAGCTAAAGAGCTATATCTAAATTTAAAAATAAAATTGTCATTTTTTAAACTTATTGTGGCTCCAAAAACAGAAAACGTTTGATATTGCTGTACATAAGCACTGTAAATCTTTCTTCTGACTTGCAGAAAAATGATAATAATTTAATCTAATATTGTATTATTGTTATTAATTGTAACAGTGAAATGGTTATATTATTAATGGTTTATTTTATAAATCTTCTTTTATCCCAGAAGACAGAGAGTAAAAAAAAATTAAATTAGCACTGTATTCTATTTACCTTTCATAATTAGTAATCATGTTAGACAAATGACAAGGAGAGGTTATTTGTCTTTTTGCTTCACTCTGCCTAAAAATATGACCTAAGAAGACACATATGTCTATAAATAGAGTTTAAGAATTCTTTGGAGGTAGGAGGGACAGACAGAAAATCTAATGCAAATAGTAAGCATACATCATTGTTGGAGAATAATTAGAAATAGCTTGAGATAATATTCTCACTAGCACAAAATTTCCACTTAAGTAGCATAACAATATTATAATCACTGAACACAGAGGCCATGTCTCTTGCTTAAGGTACTGATCTCCAGCCTTGCCTTTGATTCTGCTGAATGCATTAGCAAAGGTTTGCTGTGTTTTGAATGGCCAGGGAAGACCAAGATGGTTGCCTGGGTTAAACACAGAGCTTGGTGCAAATTAGATTTAGGGAACTTTTGCAGTAATTTCATAACTCTCAGGTTGGAGAATGCTGAGTAAAGTCAAGTAGTTAAAATTTTAGAAATACGGTAATTGTCCAACTTGTTAAAATCAATACATACTTTACTCACCCTTGTTACACATATAATTTTTAGCCTAAACCATTGGGATACTTTTCATTTATATTTTCAAACAAAAAGTGGGAAAGCTATCATAATGGATTTCAGTATATTTTCTCTTTTTAAAAATTTCTCCAATTTGGTTATTATCTAATGAACCAAAAGTTCGGGAGAGAAGGAGGGCAGTTTTATATATTATATTTTATAGGATCTTGATGTTGTTTTTATGTATATATTCTTGTTCTTCTTAGCTTTAAAATATGTGTGATGCTTTCTTTGAAACGTGACAATAAAACTACGATAAAAACAATGTGATCTTTACTATTTTTCAGTTCATATTTCTTGAAGTTCCTTAAGATAATAAATATATATTGAGCACCAATTACCTGGCAATGGTACTAGGTACTAGAAATTCAGCTTTTAATGAGACAAACACGTTTCAGACCAGGTTGTATGGGAGCAAATAGGAAGCATATCTAATCTGCTCTAGAGGTTCAAAAGAGTTCTCTTAGAGAAAATAATGTTTTAGCTGAGACTTGAAGCATTAATAAACTTTATGTAGGCAAATTTGAGAAAGACAATTGGACATATTTCAGTGGAAATCAAAGGAAGACATGAGCAATATGACCCTTAAATGTACAACTAGTAGAGCACATACTGTGTTATAATGTTCACACGACTGTGCCTTATGGTACTGCTGTTCTCTTAGTACAGCGCCAGTTACATCATAGGTGTTGAATCAAAGAGTTCACAGAAAGACTGACACACGAATGTTAGAGGCAAAGAAACAAATGATTAATTCCCAAAACAAAAATACGAAACACCTAACTAGAGATCAGGTATTTTGGGGGAAACTACAAAGGTAACAATGACTGAAACACTAGGAAATGAGAACGTGCAGGCAAGAGTGGTGGTGGGAAAGAATTACAGGAAAAGAAAAAGAACAATGGCAGACGAACAAAATATTTTTTACTTCATCAACTCAACATATGCTGTTCTCTTTGCTTCCTTGATGCCGTACTCTCTCTCACTCTTTTCTATTTTTTCTGATTACTTAACCAGGGCCCTTCCTATCCCACAATTCATCATCCAAAAGGCCTTATGCTGGTCTCATTCATAGGTAAATGTGTGATGCAACCTATCATGATGACATACCAGATTTTTAGTGTTTGTAAGTTTAGGTTACTTTTTTATCTAACTTATTTTTATGTTAGAGAAAAGCAATTGTTGTTAATAGTGATAGTTTGCCATAGTGATCTAAAAGATGAGAAAAAATGGAAATTGAAAATGCAAGGATTCATAAATCTACCTTAAACACTTACTAGAAAAATGGTAATAACTTTTCCTAGTAATACATTTTATGTGTCTGCATTTTGTTTTTACCATTGTATCTAAGCAAAAAGATACGGTGGCATGAGCTTGAGAGAAGAAAGCATTCTGTAACAGAGATGCAACATAAGGTCTCCTCTTTTGTGTGTGTGTTTATTTGAGATTTTTCATAATGCTGAAGCCGCAGAAGTGCTTTTCTTATCAAATTCTCTCTCCTCTTCATCAGTTTCAGAGTCCATGCCCTTTGTCATCCACATCATCATCCATTATCCACTTTTCTGCCAGGCCGAGAAAACACTGAAGGATGAAAACACTTTCGACTGACATTGGGAGAGCAAAATAACACACCAAACAAGCAGTTGTTTGGGGACTCTATTTCTTCCTGGTGTGTAAATGACTGCTGCCATGCTGTTCGGTAGATTGATGGAAAGATGAAGGGGCAGAGTAGCCCACATTCCACCCGTCTGTTTCAAGGGTGACAAGACCTCCATGACCCTTGAAAGGACATGCTGTTTTTTCTCTCTTTCCTTGTTTATATTATTAAACTGTTTAAATATTAGGGAAGAGAAATGTTGGAAACATTTAGTGAGATATAGAAGTAACAATCTTAAAACTATCACATTTAGGTTAGTGTAGATAGCATGAAATATTCCACTTTTGATAAGTAGAAAATAAAGTACAAAGTTTCTATGAAACATAGCCAAGTGGAGAAAATTTGGCCTAATTGAGCAATAATGTATAATAACCATTTCTATTTTCAGGACCTCTGTAAAGCAGCACAAGGAATCAAACAGATGTGTTCAAATTTACAAACATTTTCAGTCTTATTTACCTAATACTGAATAATGAAAAATACAATCTTATAAAGAACAAAACAATATTTGAGTATATGTCAAGTTTGTCGTGAAACATTTTATGAAAATTGTTCATTTTAAAATGGAAAGTGAAGGCCTGTGCAACTTTGACATTCCTATGTATTTAATGTTTTGTTTGTAACTCTTAAAAGATAGTTTTAGTTGAAAAACACAACTGGAACTGACCAAGATAAGTATGGCAGATTTTACTTTATTCTTCAATTTATAATCATACTAAAACAATTCCTTCTTACTGAGAGTCAGAGCAAAGTGTCTGTTGAATATTTCTTTCAGTTCCATAATAGACTCTCTCCAGGAAACAACAAAAAAGACAAATCAATACAACAAAATGGTGCAAATAATTTTCCTTTGAATAGCAGGGAATATACAAAATGTCTGAATTCTGACAGACTCTGAAGTTATTAAAGGGATTTTATGTTGAATAGTTTATATTGTATATCATTTGGATAGTGCTACAAAATTCAAAGGTGTAGTCTGTAAAGGGATATCAAATGTAATACAATCTAACTTTCAGCCAACTGCTTCTGATATTAATATTAACCTAGATGCTCTAAGAATACATTGTTTGCTTTTATAAAATGGATAAATGAATGACAAATACTGAAATATACTTTGGCTTTATCAATAAATAGTTTAATGTTCTAATAACATTGACAATGAAGGTATTTTCTAAAATTATTTCTATGGAATCAACTGATATCCAGTACAATTTTTACAACCTGCCTCATAAAAAGAATAAAATAATAATTTAATTTAAAATTATTGAGTCAATGTCTTTGAAAAAATAAAAAGTAAATACATTTAAATAAATTTACTAATATTCTAGAAAATATTGAATATGGTTTGGAAATTTTGATATGTAATTCAGTAATTCATTTGATTTCAACCTTTTAATCATTTATCTTTTAAGAAGTCCAGCAGCAGTATTCAGTAAAAATATTGACAACTCTTTTTTCCCTGGTGTGCTATAGTCTGAGTGTGTGTTGCAGTTGGATGGAAAAGAGCTGGGAGGAAGAGGGCTTGGGCCTTTACTCCAATGAGAATTGGCTTTTAACCTGCCTCTATTTTTGTGTTACTGATGTGCCATTGCAGGTTATTTTTATTTTTTACCAATAAAAGAAACCAAACAAATTATATATTTGTTTTTAGAGCTTATAAAATGTGCCAATAAACAATTTTTTGTTTATCTCAACTAACTAGAGCAATTATTAATCAATAATTAGCAATAATTAATTCCTTTCTCATTTCCCTTCCACTTTCTCTTCTTCCTCTTCTTTTTTCTTCTTCGTTTCCTTCCTCATCTTCCTCTACCTCCTCTGTCTTCTTATGTCTCTATCATGGGTATTTCTCCCTTTCTCAATTCACATGACTCAGAACTCAGGTGTTGAGATGAAAATGCTACTAGTGAAGGACCTTATAATTTTCTTAATCTGAAGTTTCCAGGTTAATCTAAATTCATGCAAATTTTAAGCATGTGAGTTTCTTGGTAGGGTTCATTCAAGTCACATAAAATGGGTTATTTAGTCTATAAAATTTCCAAGTGGTAAAGGGAGAGATTTTTTTTTCTTCTTTTAATGTTGCTAATGCATTTCTCCAAAGAAGACCAGACTTGCAATATTTACATGTTCCTTTTTTTCTTGTACTATTTTAATACTGTCTCTCTTACCTCCTAAACTTCAAAACTTAAAATTGAACTATCTTGACATTTTCAAAATTTGTTTTTACTTCCTATCATTCACTATTATAGAACCACCTTCAATATTCATTTTCAAAAGACAGACACAATACAGTATTAATTCTAATTCTGCCAAAATCTAATTTAGCTGCAAAGCCAAAACATATTCTTTCCCCATATATTTCTGGTTCTCACTCTCTTGTGCTGATCTAACCCAGTGTTCATTTTCATCCACCATTCTTATCTGTGTATCATTTCACATTTTTACTTGCAATTATTTCATTACACTCTTCTTATACTTCCTTCTTCCTTTCTCTTTTTTATATTTGATTTAAATACTATATAATATTTATCCAGCTCTGAAGAAATGTAGCTCCAAAGTGGCTTCTTCAAGTTTCTTTTTGAAAAAAATATGGAACAAAATGTATTTGTACATTGCATCTTATGTTTTGCATGTACGTGGCTCAGTGCACCACCAAATAATCCTAACAAAAAGGATATGGTTATATAGCTCTGGTGTCCAAAATTACCTGAGTAAATGAATTTATTCTTGAATTTTTCTTCTTTAACTTGTGATATGTTGGGAGACAATTCTCCATGGGTCCTTTTTGCTTCTGTATATCTTGCAAACAAGGATACTCGCTGCCCTTTGTTCCAGACTGTCTTTTAAAAGATAGAGAATAGCCTTGGATCATAGAGTTTATATCTCCCGCTGAAGACACGTTTACTTATAGACCTGGAAGATAGAAATGGTTGTCTCCCTTGAGATGAAAGGACAAGCATACTTATTGTACAATATAAAATATTCAGGTTCCCCAAGCTCAAGATTTCTCTCCTATAATACAATGCTGGTGCTATATAGATCAATTCATGTCACCTACGATAACTGGGGCTTAGGAAAATGGTGCAAATGCTCAAACTTTGGTACTGCTATTACAAGAAACCTCCTTTATCTTTACTCTAGGGGTCTTGCGTCATCTGCCAGCTTCCTTGAAGCTTGACTAGCTGTCTCTGACCTTTCAGGGTTTTTGACAGCTTTTGGCAACCTAGATGACATGCTTAGAAAGACATGGCTTTCTAAATAGGTCCCCTTTGAGGACTTTGTGGGCAAATTAGCAAGCTTTGAGTAAAGTCCATGGTTATTAGTAATGACATATTGATAAAATTGTGTGGTCAATGAGGCAACAAATGATCCTCTACTTTATTGACCATTGATGAGGAGGAATTGGGAGGCTTTGTTGCAAGATGGGAATGAGGAGGCAGGTTCAAAGAAAGATGCCCAATCACAGTCCTCCAGGCTGGGGGTGGGGAGTGTGGAGGACTTCTTTATCAATATGGCAGTCAGCCTCAGGTCTGCCCCCCTATAACACTGGTACTAAGGTTTGTTTGAGGGAAGGCAGATATTTCTGACCTTCTTCAGAAAACATATACAGAGATGTGTACCCACACAGGTGAAACAAGAGATATTCATGACTTCTGCAGAAACCCAGGAAATCATTAGAACTTTGGCTGGTTTGCTTGGGAGATGAGGGGCTGGGCATGTAATACTTGTTAAGAAGAATTATAATAGCTGAGCCATCTTATGGGTCAGCACCTTCTATAGTCTATCATGCCAACCTTAAATTCATTTGATCTCAGATTTTTTTTCAGTGGGCCCTGGCTGCTATAAGGGAGCTTTGGTACTCTCAGGGAGAATTTCATGAAAGAGATGAATTCTCATGGGAAATCATAGATAAGGCATTAGCTAGTATTGAGACTCTTACTGCCCAAATTTGGTTTAAAATGCTGATGCAGGTAACACATGAGAAAATAAGGAAATGAATCAAAGGAATATTGATAAATTAATTCAATAAGACTTGCTACCCTGGAAAACTTCCTAGAGTAGAGATGGCCTAAATTTAAGTTTCATAGGTAAGAGTGACAGAGGTTGAGTGTTAAAAATGGTACAAGAAAAACAAAAGAAATCATGTAAACATTGTAAAGCTAGACTTCCTTGGGAGAGAAGAACTCTTATATGAAGGAAAAGATAACAAATCACACTCCTTACTGAGTGAAAACTTAACAGATGATATTCTTGTAATGGACAGCAGATCATATGGATTAAGATGATCTCCTAAAAATAAAGGTTGCCACTAAGCAAGTGAAGACTGAATCAAAGAAACCTCATGGGTTCAGTCAGAAAGCAATGTGATTGTGGTTTCTGACATAGGAGACCCCAAAACTGAGAGTATCAGTAATAATGACCTTGCTGATAAAGCTTTGGGTGAGCTGAAAACATTAGAAGTTTGTCTTTGAGTCACAAGGCACTGCCATGCTGCATGCAACTGCAATGAATTCAAGGCCTTGTGTACTAGCTCAGAGCTGCTCTCTCCCTCCACGTCCTTGGTCCCTATTTACTCTTATACCCCAAACTTACCAGCTTTAATGACAAAGATAATTAGGCATGGGACTAGGTCTCCCTGTCCACGAGGGTGACTGAAAGCTATATGTGCCAATCCAAGGATGGTGGGGAACTTCAAGAAGGTAAGAGAAAACTTTGATGGCTTCATTAAACAGAACGGCTCAAGTTACCATCCTACATGTAGGTGGAAGGAGGGGGTGCCCAAATTCATCTGCTGGGGGGTTTGAGGAGCTTTCACAGTGGGAAAGAAAGGAAGGCCAACATAATATTTTGTGTGGGGCACTGTACTGTTTTTATTGCTTCTACATCTGAATGTACATAAGAACTGATATGTTTTTTCTTATATCTTCCTGTGTCATAAGTACTGGTGTTCTCCTGATCAGGAAGAGTGGCATGTGTGTTCTGTTTCGAGGGCCACAGAATGTTCTCAAACATGTGTACATGCACCCCCCCACACACACACAGCTCTCCTTCCTTACTGGCCTGAAAAGGCATAGAATATTTCATTATTTATCTTTGTCTTCAACTCTCAACCCTAGAATGCCTCAGTTAAAATTCTCATACATTATATAATATTACTGCCTGCATTATTTTTAATCAAAAAAACTAATTTATCAATAGAAAATATAAGACATCCTTAAAAACTGAGTCTTTAACATCTCGAGTGAAACTACATATCTAGTTACACCACAGAAGGAGTGAAAGAAAATAAGCATGGAGGCATATTCAGAGAAAGTAGGGTCCCAGGATACTTACGGTTAATATAGGAGGATTAAGTCTCTCTTCAGTTGTTGGCATAAAGGAGGAGGTTGCTAAATCAAGGATTAGGGAGTGCTCGAGATAAAGTTATTCTGTTTTAAAGTTTTTACCATGTGTGGCTTTTAGAATAAAAGAAAATCTCCAGTGCTCCAATTCCGAATGCTAGATGGCTAATGTTCTCATAGATATTTGAAGGCACTCCTGTGTATGGCTGGCTATAGGCCTTGAGCATGTAATTTTGTGACATCAACAATCAAAAGGGGTGAGGATGGAGCTGTTAATGGCACAATGTTTTTGTATGTTGTTGAAGTTAAGCGGGTATAAATTTAAATCGGAGTGTTATAACTTTAGGATGTTAAAGTAATCACCATTATAACCACAAAGAAAATAGCTATAGAATATGCACAAAAGAAAATGTAAAAGGGCTTTTAAATGTCTCACTTCAAAAAAATCAACTAAACACAAAGGAAGAGAGTAATGTAGGAAACAAGGGCCAAAAAAGCCCTAAGGCATATATGAAACAAATAACAAAATGACAGAAGCAAGTTTCTCCTTATCAGTAATTACTTCAAATGTGAATGATTTAAAGTCTCCCATGAAAAGGAAGAGATTGGCAGAATGGATTAATATCCGTGGTCCAACTATATGCTGTCTATAAGAGACTCACTTCATATCCAAAGACACAAATAGGTTAAAGTAAAGGGATAGAAAAAGATATTCCATGCAGACAGTAACCAAAAGAGAGCAGGGATGGCTATATAAATATTAGACAAAATATACTTTAATCAAAAAAGATTACAAGAAACAAAGAAAGATATCCATTATATGTTAATAAAAATGTCAATAGAGCAAGAAGATGCAACAGTTATAAATATTTATATACCTAATGACAGACTGTTAAAATATATGAACAAGAGCTGACAGAATTGGAGGGAGAAATTGTACCACAATAATAGTTGGAGACTTCCATACCATATTCTCAATAATACATAGAATAACCAGCAAGAAAATAAGTAAGGAAATAGATGACTTGAACAACATAATACACCAACTAGATCTAACTCATATATAGAACACTCTATTCAACAACAACAGCATACACATTCCTCTCAAATGCACATGGGACATTTTCCAGGGCAGACTATATGTTAGGCCACAAATTAAGCCTCAGTAGATTTTAAAATAGACATCATACAAAGTATCTTCTCTGACCACAATGGGATGAAATTCAAAAACAATAAGAGAAGGAAAACTGGAAAATTCACAAATATATAAAATTAAACCATATACTCTTAAACAACCAATAGATCAAAGAAAAAAAATCATAAGGAAAATTAAAAAATACTTAGAAAAGAATGAAAATGTAAACACAATATACCACCAACACTTATAGAACAGACTGACAGCAGTGTTAAGGGTGAAATTTATAGCTATAAATTGCTACATTAAAAATCAAGAAATATCTCAAATCAACAACCCAACTTCACAACTGAAGGAACTAGATGAAGAAAAACAAAATAAACCCAAAGCTAGCAGTAAAAAAGGAAATAATAAGGATTAGAGCAGAGATAAACAAAATAGAGAACAGAAGAGCAATAGAGACTATCAATGAAGCCAAAAGATGGTTCTTTGAAATGATCAACAAAATTGAGAAACCTTTAGCCAGATAGATCAGGCAGATAGATTAAGAAAAAGAGTTAGGGCTCAAATTGCTAAAATCTGAAAGAAAAGTGGGCACATTATTATGAATTCTACAGAACTAAAAGGGATTATAAGAGAGTATTAAGAAAAATTGTATGCCGACAAATTTGATAACCTAGAGGAAATGGATGAATTTCTAGAAACCCCAAACCTCCCAAGACTAAATCACAAAGAAACAGAAAATATGAATAGACGTATAACTAGTGAGGAGATTGAGTTAGTGATAAAAAATCTCCTTATAAAGAAAAGCCCTAGGTCAAATGGCTCACTGATGAACTCTACCAAACATTTAAAGAAGAACTAATACCAATCCTTCACAAAATTTTCCAAAAATCCAAAGAGGAAGGAGCACCTTATAACTCATTTTATGAGGCCAGTATTACTCTGATACAAAAGTCAGACGAAGACACTACACAAAACAGAAACTGCAGACCAATATCCCCAATGGATGTTGACGCAAAAATCCTCAATAAAATACTAGCATAGTGAATTCAGTAGTATATTAAAATAATTATACACCATGACCAAGTGGGATTCATTCCTGGAATGAAAGTTGTTTCAACATACAAAAATTGATCAATATAATACACCACATTGAGAGAATGAAGAAAAAGCCATATGATCATCTCAGTTGATACACAAAAAGCATTTGACAAATTTCAATACCCTAAACACTAAACAAACTAGGAATAGAAGAAAACTGCCTCAACATAATAAAAAACATTTATGAAAGACCTGCAGCTAACATCATGCACAATGTGAGTGAAAGTTTTTCCTCTAAAAACAGGAACAAGGCAAGGATGACTGCTTTTACCACTTATATTTATTATTGTACTGGAAGTTCTAGCAAGAGCATTGAGAAAGAAAAATAAATAAAAGGCACTTAAATTGGAAAGGTAGAAGTAAACTTATTTCTGTTTGCAAACAATGTGATCTCATATGCAAAACCTAAAAATTCTCCAGAATTTGAACTAATAAATCAATTCAGCAAAGCAGCAGGATATAAAGTCAACACACAAAAATCAGTTGCTTTTTTATATACCAACAATGAACAATCTGAAAAGGAAATAACAAAAATAATTAAATTTACAATAGCATCCAAAACAAAAATACTTAGGAATTAACCAAGGAGATGAAAGACTTGTTTGTTTGGGCTGCTATAACAAAATACCATAAACTAGATGGCTTATCAACAACAGAAATTTCTCACAATTCTGGAGGCTGGGAAATTCAAGATCAAGGCACCGGCAGATTCTGTCTGGTGAGGGCCTGCTTCCTGACTCATGGAAATCATCTTCTTTCTTTGTCTCCCCTGTCGCAAGAGGGGAGAAATCTGGTCTCTTCAGCCTCTCATGAGGGTATTAATCCCACTCAGTGCTTCATCATCACAATCTAATCACCTCTCAAAGGCCTCACTTCCTAATACTATCATATTGGGAATGAATTAGGTTTCAACATATACATTTTGGGGGCACACATTAAGACCACAGCACTTGCACAAAAGAAACTACAAAACACGGCCGAGAGAAATTAAAGAAGGCATAAGTAAATGGAAGGAAGCACATCCCATGCTCATGGATAGGAAGACTTAATATTGTTCAGATTTTAATACTACCCAAAGCAATCTACAGATTCAATGAACTGTCTATCAAAGTCCCAATGACATTTTTTACAGAAATAGAAAAATTCATCTTAAAATTCACGTGGAATCTCAGGGACCCTGAATAGACAAAACAATCTTGGAAAAAAAGCAAAGATGGAAGACTCAAAGTTCCTGATTTCAAAATTTATTACAAAGTATAGTAATCAAAAAGTACTGGCATAAAGATAGACATATAGGCCATATGGAATAGAATAGAAAGCCCAGCAATAAACCCTCACATATATGGCCAAATGAATTTTGACAAGAGGGCCAAGGCCATTCAATGCAGGAGGGGACAGTATTTTCAACAAGCAGTGCTTGGAAAACTGGATTTCCACATGTAAAAAAATGAAGATGGACCCTTCTCTAACACCATATACAAAAGTGATTCAAAATGGATCAAAGACCTAAATGTAAGATACAAAACTATAAAACTCTTAGTAGAAAACAGAGGATGGTTGTCAGGGGTTGGGGGCAGGAGAGTATGGGGGAGTTATTGTTTAATGGGTATTGAATTTTAGTTTTACAAGATGAAAGGATAGGTGGTGGTGGTGGTTGTACAACATTATGAATGTATTACATGTCATTGAACTGTACACTTAAAAATGGTTACAATGATACATTTTATTATGTACATCTTACCACAATAAAAAAAATTGGGCAAAAATTGCCTTAAACAATTCCCCAACCCCAATGCTAAGTCTTATGCAAGTTTTATACCCTCACCTAAGACTCAAGAACTCTGATGATTCCAATGTGTATGTGTTTTTGTGAGTGTGTAGGTGTGAGGTTCCTCTTTACTCCTTTTGCCTTCATCTCTTAACTTGTATTCAGTCTGTGTATTATCCCAAAAAGACTAACACATGTTAATTCCCTTAGGAGTTTTCATAAAGATATGTACTTTACTGAATATTTGGAGTTAGTATCACATGTTGATCTTCCAATGTCTCTAGCTCTATTAATATTCCTCACTGTTCAGATCCTACTTCCCAAATGCATATGCCAAATATGAAGAAGTCAATAGATATTAGGAAAACGGATATTTTTCTTTTCATTTTAATCTTCTCTGAGATTACATTAAATTACTTAATTTGGATATTTAAATAGTCATAGATTCTTATAAAGATTTTTTTTTTAATTTTATCTTTATTTATAAAAATTTCTTTTTGATTAGCTCATTTTGTGAAAACAGTTAAATATATCAAAACATTTTCTAAGGTATCTTTTAAAGGCTGGGAAGGGCTATAATATATAGAGAAATATTATAAAATGAATCATTTTTTACCCTTTTATAGAGATAATTATAACATAATTTTTGAAGAGTTTAATGAAAATTTTGAATGTTTAACTACTGCCATCTTTGGAGTGGCTAACACCAAATGTTTTTTTCAAGTGGCTGTTTCTATGTTTTCCCTTTTCTGTGACTATGCTTAAGATATTACAGCAGAAAATATGTCATTGATAAGAAATAACTTTTTTAATATCAGTAAGAAAAAGGATAATTGTGAGGGTAGTCAAACTCAGTCTTAAGCATTGTACATGCTGGAGAGCCAAATTGCTAAAACCAAGCTTTTTTGAAAGTGAAGTATTGTGATATTCAATTTGAAGAACTTTTGGCCTAATATAATAAATTGGGTCATTCTCCTCTCTCTCTCTCTGTCTCTCTCTCTCTCCCTCCCCCTCCCACACACATACCCTTCCTGGAACAGTTTATGTAAGATAGGAAATATTTCTTCCTCCCTTGAATATTTTCTAGAATTTACAGACGGACACAACTTGAATTATAGTTTTCTCTGAAGGAAATTACTGATTTAATCTCTTGGACTATACAATATTTCCATTTCCTTTTCAGATACTTTATACTTAAGGTACATTATACTTGTATATGTATTTAAACTTTTATATTTATTGGCGTAAAGTGTTTTTTATAAGATTCCATTCTCTCACTGTTGGTTACATTTGTAGTTGTGTCCCCTCTTTCATTACTGATATTGCTTAGTCAAGCCTTTTTTTTCTAACTTAGTTTCTTCAGAGATAGACAATTTCATGCCTGATAATATCCAAGAATAAAATCTGTGTTCTATTGATCCTTTCTATAGTATTTTGTTTATTTTATTACTTTATGCTCTTAATAAAGTTCTTCTTCCTTCTACTTCCTTGGGTTTATTTGTTATATTTTTCTAACTTCTTGAGATGGACCTTTAACTCATTAATTTTCAAGCTTCTTCCTCTATGACATATGTGCTTAAGATTTTAAATTTCCCCTAAATTTGATTTTAATTGCATTCACAAGGATTAGATAAACATTTAGATGAAAGTATTTTCTAATTTCTGAGTTTTTAAAAATTTTGGTTTATGGGTAATTTCAAATGGAATTTTTAATTTCCAATTATAGGGAATTTTTAAAGTTATTTAAATATTTCTAGCTTAATTGTTTTGTGATTTAAGAGAACAGTAGACTATGATATCAATCCTGTGATATTGAGATTTATTTTATGGTCTAGTACAAAATCAATTTTTGTAAGTGGTCCATGTGTGCTAGAAAAGAAAGTTTATTTTTCCATTATTGTGTTTGTGTTTGTGTGTGTGTGTGTTCATGTCTTCCATAAGTTCACTGACTTTTTTGTCTATTGTTCTGTCAATTACTGAGAGGTATGTTAAAATCTCCCACTCTGATTATGATCTATTTCTCTTTGCAAATTTGTATTTTTTTAAATGTACATAACTAGAAACCACTTAGACTGACTGTGTCCTCTCCCTCTTACTCACCGAAGGAAGAGAAGAAGGATCATCAATGGGAAATTGTAGTTGCAGCAAAACAACACCAAGAGTCCTCTTTACACTCAGGAGAGAACACTGTGCCTCCTCTTTGTGGTTTCCTGAGCTCTACACTTTCAGAGAAGCGAGACATCTGTAGTAACAAATGATAGAGATGATCCCTGTAAGGAGTCTTTGTATATTCTTTTTTCATACATGCTAAAATTATGTTTTTCAAAGTATATAAATACAGCTGTTACAATATTCTGATTAATTAAAAATTGTATATTGTTACAAGATTCTGTTTACTTTTTCACAATTTTCATCTGATATCAAATTTGGGGAGATTAATATTTGGTATTAATTACTTGCTCTTAAGAATTAAGTATCAAACTAATTCTCACTGCTCTATTTCTACAGCTGTCTTTTGTATTTTTTTCTTTGTCTTTTATTTTCTGTAGTTCCACTAAGAAGTCAAAGTTTGTATTTATTTTTATTCAACATACCTGGAAAATGCTGGTTGTTTTATTTGGATTTGTTGAATTTTCTTAACTCTTTTTTCTTTAAATATTTTTCTGCCCTTTCCCTCTTCTCTCCTTCTGGAAGTCAAATTAAATGTATTTTAGACCTTTCGTCCATGTATTTTAGCCTTTTCTTGTGTGTTCCAGCTTTTTTAATCTCTGTGCTAGTTTTAGAATTCTTCTGGCTCAACTTTCAATTTACTAATTCTCTCTTTTATGAATAATCTGCTGCCACACTCATTCACTGAGGTTTAAATTTCAGTTACTGTATTTTTTTCTTCTATAATTCTTGTTTTCTTCCAATACGGTATATTTGGTATAGTTTTGAAAAAGATAATTTCCTGTGACATTCTGATAATTTTAAGCTTGTCCTTTTTTTTCCCCCTAACAATAGAGAAGGCCTGTTTTTTATTTGTTTGTTTGTTTTGACAATCTGTGATTATTTGATTATCTGAAGTGTCTTTGGGTCTATTTCTGTTTTTTGTTGTTTCTGTTGGATTCCACACTCATTGCCTTGTTTTCCTATGTGTTTAATTATTTTTCACAGTTTGAGTTTATTACCATAAAAATTACTTGTACGCATTCTCAGAGGACCAAAATAGAGGTGCTGCACTACAGAGAAGAAATGTATTCATTTCTTCCCAGTGCTTATTGGCACTAACAGCCCAAGATCACTTTAAGCTAAATTTATCGATGGAAATAATTGAGACAATCCTGATGAGAAAATTTAAGCTCAGTAACACTGTTGAGGGCAGGTGTTTACAATCGCTCAAAGATAGATTTCATCATGCTCTCCTGCAAAGAGATGGAAGGTTTACTTCAGGTTCATCTCACTATGACAACGTAGCCTTTAGTGTCCTAAAGTAATGTGGAAGGCCCTCCAATCAAAGTCTTCTCCTCGGGTCCCTAGGCTTTATGGCGTCCTTCCGCACAGGTGTATTCCAAATGAGCAAACGAGCTAGTTGCAAAGGGGGTTAGATTTTTTATTCTCTCTTGTTCTTATCCTCTTTCCGATTGTGGGCTGAGGATTTCTTAATATTTCATCATATTTGTGCTGCCATTATGAAAATTATTCTTTTTTCCATTATTTTTAGTTTTCAGTAGGTGGGATGTTAAAAAAAAATAACCCTTTACTTGAAACTGGCAATCAGAGATATAAATATTTTTACTACAGCAGTCCTTGTACTATTGACTTATAATTCTACTGCATAATGGCCAGAGAACATAATCTATATAAAGTTGAATCTTTAAAATTTATCGAGGCTTTATTTATAGTTTAATGCATAGTTGATTTTTTTGAATATTTAATTTTTCATCAAAAAGAAGTATATTCTTTGTTACTGTCATATCTCATTTATAATTCAAACTTTTGTATGTTAAAATAGTGAGAAATTGCTCAAACATAATTTGACCTTTGCTAAAATGATTATAAAAGAAAATATTCCATGAAGGAACTTAGCAAGACATTTTCAACCCATGGTTTTTATATAAAGCCAACATGTATATAAACATCTTTGTTTATAAATTCTTTCTTCAATGAGTAGATTGGATCACAATATTACTTACAAATGAAAAAGTATTCTTTTAATGCCCAATATGTGTTTGCCACTTTATTAGGTGGCGGAGGTTAGATCAAACAATTACTTGATTTTGGTCTTCTGGAAATATACAATTAGCAAAAACAATATTAAATAATATACTTTCTAAAAATTAAAATATTATATTGCTAGATAATATAATACCTAATAGTACATAGCAATTTCCAAGATGATTGCTTCCAACCATAAATGCAGCAGTAATTCAATTAATGCTTGGGCATTTAGGCAAATAATTGTGGATTAAGTGGATGGAGAATTGGGCCCCTAAAAATGGATGAGCTTTGAATGGGAGCAGGCAGAAGAAATATCTGAATCTATATTAAGCTAACAATGAATTCATCCTGATGTCTTTAATTCTAATCCATTACCACACAGATAATTCTAGCCTCCTTTTCTTGCTTATCTGTAAACTTCTACTTGAACAGTGATAAATCTGGCTATTCATTTACATAATTATTCAATTACAGTATACATGCGTAACAGTATTAGAATTGTTAACTGCATGCCCGTAGGAAACAACTTTCTCAAATAGAGAACAGTGTTATAGTTTTATTTGCCTCCAACCATAAAATCCACTCACTTTCAGTTACTTAGGTCATCACCTTCCCTAGGCCCTAAGTTATTTGGTGGAATTCTCTCATACATTTGTAATAAAGTTAGAGTCTCTAGTCAAAGTCTGCAGTCCTTTCTAGAATTGCCCAATCTCCTAAAGTTTGTTTTTTAATATGGGAAGGTTCATTCTTTGTGAAGTACTATGGGTTTTGACAAATGCAAAATGTCATGTATCCCCCATTATAGTATCACAGAAAATACTTTCACTACCCCCTTCAAAATCCCCTATGCTTTACATATTCAACACTGCCCCACCAAATGCTTAGCAATTACTGTCTTACTGTTCCTATAATTTTGCCTTTTCCAGAATGTCATAGAATTGGAATCATATGGTATGTAGTCTTTTCAGACTGGCTTCTTTAACTTAGCAATATGTATTTAAGTTTCTTCCATGTTGTTTTCATGGTTTGATAGCTTATTTCTTTTTATTACTGAATAATATTCCATTGTCTGGATGTACAACAGTTTATTCACAAACTCACCTGCTAAAAGACATCTTGGTTGCTTCCATGTTTTTGGCAATTATGAGGCTGCTATAAACTTCCATGTACAGGTTTTGCATAGACATAAATGCACATAAGCTTCTGGTAGCTCCTTGGCTTGTGGCAGCGTAACTTCAGTCTTACCATGGCATTCCCAGTGTGCATGGCTGTGTGCAAATTTTCCTTTTTATAAGGACACAAGTCATGTTGTATTAGGGGCTTACCCTACTCCAGCACGACCTCATCTTTATTAATTACATCTGCCCCAACTTTATTTCCAAATAAGGTCCCATTCTGAAGGAATGGGGGTTAGGGTTTTCACATATGATATCTAGGAGACACAATTCAGCCCATAACAGATGATTATCAATTTTATTGACCTGTGTAAGGAACCAAATTGTGGTTTCCTTGATTTTCTCTGTTGTTTTCTTGTATTCAATTTAATTGACTTCTGCTTCAATTTTTTTCCCTTTTCTTCTGTTGGCTTTATGCTTAATTTCAAGCTCTTCTCTTTCTAGTTTTCAAAGGTAGAAACTTAGTTTAATGGTTTTATATCTTTCTTCTTTTTTATACATGTATTTAATGCTATATATTTCCCTGTAAACACTGCTTTTGTTTCATCCCATGAATTCTGATATGTGATATTTTCATTTTAATTTAAATAAAACATTTTAAAATTTCTCTTGAGATTTCTTCTTTTACCCATGTGTTATTTAGAAGTGTTTTGTTTAATCTCCAAATATTAAATATTTGGATATATTGGAGATAAATATTATGAGCTTTCAGCTATCTCTCTGTTACTTATTTCTAGTTCCATTCCAAGTAGCTGAGAATGTATTTTTGTATGATTTCTATTCTTTGAAATTACTAAGTTCTATTTTATGGCCCAAAATGTGGTCTATCTTGATGAGTCATCCCTATGTATTCTTATATGTATTCTTCTTCAACTTACATGGAATATTCTATAAATGTTGTGGGATGGAGTATTCTATAAATTTTTCTTATTTTGAGTTAATTGATTTTTCAGTTCAAGTATTTCCTTGTTGATTTTCTGCCTGCTTAATCTACCAATTATTAAAAGTGGGGTGTTGAAGTCTCCTGTAGTAGATTTGTCTATTTATCCTTGCAATTCATTCAGTTTTTGTCTCACATATTTTGATGCTCTGTTGTTATGTGAAAATACCTTGTGAATTACATCATTTCTTGGAGAATTGAGACCTTTACAATTACATGATGTCAATTTTATTCCTGATAATATTGTTTGCTCTGAAGTCAGCTTTAGTGTGGTCTATGTTAATCTTGCCAGAAGCTGAACTCTGTTTAGTGTTTGCTATAGCTTTAGGTGCCAGAGGCTTTAGTTTCTCTATTGTTTTTGTTTTATCTCACCTATTGTCTTTGGTTTACCCTAAGAACTCCTCCTTAAATAGAATCTTTGTCTTGCAGTTCTTTCTATTGTAATCCACTGTAAATATACTGGAGTCCTGTTGATGTGGAGGTACGGGATAGGTGAAGCATCTTACAGTCTTGTTTAAATCTTAGTCTCTTACTTAGCCTGGGTCTCCGGACCATGATCTTCATGAGTATTTCTTATTCAATTCCCCCCATGCCCATTTGGGAGAATCAGGAAAGTTGGAGTTAGCTGGAGAGGGAAAACTGCTTTTCCCCCTAAATGGGATAAGAATCTGGAAAGGTATTTCTGTCTTGGATAGTAGACCTTTATTATGTAAAACATTCACAGTGGTTACTCTTCTCCCTGCCATATTCAGAGGTGGGGGGATTGTTTTTGATTCTTCACCCTGAAAACCTGGTGAGATTTCTGGAGGTGAAACTCATACATACCTGTGGTTGCCCCATGATTGCAGCCTCTAGTATTTTCTCTCTCAAGAAAATATTTAGCCCACATTCAAACTCCAGTAATTTGTCAAAATTACCACTTCAGTATTTCTACCGGTTTATGGTTTCCAGAGTCAAATGCTCTACCACTGAGCTATAGCCCCCAGTTTATGGTTTCTGTTCCAGGGAGGCAGATCTTGGTTATTCACCTGCTTCTCCAGATTTTGGGGTGGGTGGCTGTTTGCCTTGCAACATGAGTTTTTTGATAGGTCCAAGAAGAGTTGTTGGTTTTCAGTTTATTCAGCTTTTTTCTTGCGATAAGAGTGGCAGTGATAACTTTTAAGTTCTTTACACATCAGAACTGAAACTAGAATTCCATGGCTTCACTTTTTAACTGATTTCTTTTCTTTCAGAAGTATTGTGGTAAAAGAATTCTATGGTATTGCTACCATGTATGTGCAGGGAAAAATATTTATTGATGAAATAAATCAAATGAATTATCAGCAATTTTCTTGAAAAATAATGGGCAAAGGAAGGGAAGATTGATTTAATTGATGTAAATATTTCTGGAATTTACTTTTTAAGTAAAAAACAAATACTCAGAACTTGATTCATTCAAAAGGCCATAACTAATGTTGATTTAAGTAAATAAGTTAGAATTTATAAATATATTGCTAAATAGGCCCTGCTATGTTTGTTATTTAGCATGATATTGCCAGGAAGCTGAATGAGCAGTTCTTGCCTCCCTCAAGTAG
Source organism: Daubentonia madagascariensis (assembly GCA_023783475.1). NCBI lineage: Eukaryota > Metazoa > Chordata > Mammalia > Primates > Daubentoniidae > Daubentonia > Daubentonia madagascariensis. The sequence goes on along the minus strand of JAKFHU010002080.1, from coordinate 39,047,067 downwards.
TGATTAGCTCCCTTTTCTGAGATATAACACGACTTTGTTTATACATATATTTTGGCACTTGAATCGATATAATGTAATTATCTGTTTGTGTCTGTCTCCATGAGAATCAGTACTTTGAAGACATTGGATATGGATCATATGTCCTATTTATTTTTGTATTTCCAGCACTTAGCATATTTCCCAGCCCATGATAAGTGTTCAAGAAATGTTTATTAATTGACTGATGAATAAATTAATGAATGAAAAATATCTTCCATATCATTATACTGTGTGATTTGTTGGGAGAATTTAATGCAAAATTCTAATATATCTGTATGATTTTGCTTTGTCTAAATAGAAAATTGTCTACTGAAATGTTGGTATAATTATTACTGTTTCTTAATCTCATTATCTCAACTGTGTCCAAAACATCAAAATGGCATGTACTTTTAGAAAAAGAAATATTGTATTCTCAACAGTCTGATTAAATTTATGAATGCTAAGAACATGTATTTGTTGGTATTACTATTCTTGTGACTTCTTTGTCACTTAGCATTTTTTCAGTACATTACTGGCAAGTAAATCTGTCTGTGGGTTCTGAGTGGGAAAGTACAATAATATTATTGAAGCATCCTATAGGTTTATTGAAGAAAACTTTCTTGGTGCTCTGCCAACAAAGACACCACTGAGGACATGATGGTGTCAACCAGGGAACTGGGATCAACAAGAGAAAGACCACAAGGCTTAGAAGACCTAACAAAGAGCTCCATTCATTACCTCTTGCTATAGGATAGAACATTCAGAAACCTCATATTTTTTATAGTCTATAAAAGCTGATTTATCTTTTAGTGGTAGACTGTGTTTAACAAGTTGATAAGGTTGATAGATAAAAGCTATAATGCCAATCTACAAATACAAAATAATTATCATAGAGATAGAAATTTTCCAATTAATGTGTGTATATATATATATTTAAATATTATTATCTACATGTATATGTTTGCCTACTTGGGAAACTAAATCTTATCCAGAAATTTGCTTGGTGAACATGATATAGCAAAGGGGATTATCTACTTTCCTAGGGTTGCCGTAATAACTTACCAAAAATTTGGTGGCTTAAAACAAGAGAAATGAATTCTCACAGTTATGGACTCTAGAAAGTTGAAATCAAGATGTAGGTATGGACATGTTCTCTCTGAAGGCTCTAGGGAGCATCCTTCCTTGTTCCTTCCTAGCTTCTGATGTCTGACATTCCTTGACATTCCTCGGCTTATAGATGCATCACTCCAATTTCAGCCTGCATGATTACATGGTTTTCTTACTGTGTGTATTATTTCTGCATCCAAATTTCTCTCTTCTTATAAGGACACCAGTCATATTAAAGGCAGGGCCCAGCCTAATCCAATATGACCTCATCTTAACTTGAGCACATTTGCAAAGACCATTATTTCCTCATAAACTCACATTCACAGGTCCCAGGTGGACATGAATTTTGTAGGAATGGTATTCAACCCAGTACAGAGATTTAAATAAATTCAGTATTTAATGGCACCAGAATAAGATAGGTTTGTTGCTTGATTCAAATATTTATAACTAAGGACCATTATGCCAAAAGGACCAGGACATTTTATGTCGAGTGACTATGATTCCACAATCATTTCAACAATCTAGTTGACTTTGCTCAAGCACCAGAGTATTTGAGAATCATGGCTGTGGACCTTCCTCCTGGACATCAGTGCCAAGCTTTATCTTTATGCTTCTCCCTTTTCCAGGCTTTTAAGGCTGTCCAATGCCCTATCTGAGGGGTTGATGTATTCTTTAGATATGCTAATAAATTCTTTCAAGTTTCTTAGAGTCTCCCTATATTAAACTAATAGCTCTATTTTGCCATCTCTGTTGGGATCAATCATGTTTTGACTGCAAAACTTTATCCTCCTGATAGATGCATTTTGATAGTTGGGTTGTGTGGCAGCAGAGAGATTAGCTACTAGAACCTCAGCTCCTGACCACCATAATAACCATAAAATTAACAAAATATAACAGTAACAATTTATTGAGAACTTATGGCTACAGGACACGTTGCTTGTTAAAAATATAAATGTTTTACATGAGTTGTAACAAATGAACACAAGATAACCTAATAGGTGTCATTTCCCCATTTTACATATCAAGAAACTGAAACCTAAGTAATTTGCTGAAGATTACTTGGCTAGTAAGTAGGTGGATTGGAAACAGGTTTATCTGTATTATTTCAATGTTCTTTTATCTTGACACTATAACCCCAATTAAACTAATATCTAGTGATATATACTGGAATGATCACTAAGATTCTTTTTCTCTCTCTTTCTTTCCTTTATTCCCTCCCAACCCCTTCTTCCTCCCTCTTCCTCCCGCTTTCTTCTTCTTCTCTGTCTCTGTTTCTCCTCTTATTTTTAAACTACATAACATTTTGAATTGAGTATACATGTTTACCTCCAAAATAGAATTTTACATAGTAGCTTATTTGATCAGATAACACTTTTCCTGGATAGCATTTCCTGGAACAATTGTTCTTTGAGCCATAGTCTGGAAAACACTGCTCTGCATGCTTCCCAATCAGTAGCTACCTTACTTTTCTCATTATCTACTCTTGTTGCAACTTTTCCACAGACAATATTTTTTGGTTACTAAAATATTTGCTTTTATTCGTCTTCACAATTTATGCCATGTTCAACTCCAGGTTCTAAGTCTATGCATAGAATGGGAGGTTACTATGTGTTGAGGGCTAAGTTTGACTAAACACTGATTTGCTTTAAGAATCAACTTTTAATACAATGAATAAAAGCCCTTAGAGTGGTTCCATTAATAATTATCCTATAAAGGATAACATAGCATCTTAGTCCGTTTTCTGTTGCTATAACAGAATACCACAGACTGGGTAATTTATAAAGAAATGAAATTTGTTTTTCTGTCTGGAGGCTGGGAAGTCCAAGAGCATGGTGCTGGCACCTGGTGAGGGCCTTTGTGCTACATTATCCCATAATGGAAGGCAGGAAGGCAAGAAAGCACTTGTGAGAGAGAGGCACCAGGGGATGGACTAGCTTTACAAAAAGCCATTCTCATGATTACTAACTTGCTCCTGCAATAATGACCTTAGTCAGCTCTCATGAACCCTTATGACCCAATAACCCCTTATTAGGCCCAGTTCCCAACACTATTGCATTGGGGATTAAGTTTCCAACATATGAGCCTTTGGGGGACATAATCATACCATAGACCATAGTAATGAATCAGTTAATGTATTTATACCTGTTAACTATTTGCTTGAATTAGTTTGCTAAATAGGCTTACCCCTATTTGAGAAGGGAATCCTGAGTAGTGCAGGTGTTGGCATTGGGAAGGTTTTGTGCAGGTGTTGGCATCCACTGGTGTTGGTTTGGGAAAGGCCGAGCCTGCTACAGAATGAACATGTAAATTAGAGTTGGGATACTATTTAGATTGGAGGTTATGTTATTTTCCTAGGGCTGCAGTAACATATGACCACAAATTATGTGGCTTAAAACAACAGAAATTTGTTCTCTCACCATTCTGGAGGCCAGAAGTCTGAAACTGGCAGATTTGCATTCTGTTTTTGGCAGAGCTGTGTTCTCTTCTGAAGGCTCTAGGGGAGCATCCCCCCTTGCCTCTTCTAGCTTCCTGGTGGCTCTATGAGTTCCTTGGCTTCCATGGCCTTATAACCTCAATCTCTGCCTTCATCTTCATACAGCTTTCTTTTCTTTCTGTGGGTCTTTGTGTGTGTCTCTTATAAAGACACTTGTAATTGGATTTTGAGCCCACCAGACAATCCAGCATAATCTCATCTCAATATATTTAATGTAGTTATTACATCTGCAAAGACCTGTTTTCCAAATGAGGTTACATTTACAGGTTCCAAAGATTAGTACATGGCCATATGTTTTTGGAGGGCACCATTCAACACACTACAATGGGTAAGGTAACAGACGTTTCACTTAATTCTATTTTTTTCCTAAGGCTGACCTTGTTACTATATCCATGAATTTTCAGGTTAAATAGAAAAATGATGATTTGAACTAAACCTTCAATAAAAGATTTATCAGTAAGATTCATGGGGCTCTGAATTGTGGGGGGTGGGGTAGAAATCTGAACAATATTAGGATCTCTTAAGAAAGGTGAAGTGAATAGATAGAGGGTAGATAGATTATAAACAATATCTGCTAATATAGTATGTACTTGTTACTACATTCTCATGTTCTTCCCCCATCTTATAACAGTGTATATGGGAACTCATATCTAAATTTTCTACTATGAGATCAAATTTTATATCCAATTGTCATGATTTTTGGTATAATCACACTATCACAAGCTTGTAGAAATATAATTTTCTTTGAAATGCTAGTATATTTATAGACTTGTTTTCTACCATTTATTTCCTATCTTTAAAGTGTGTTAAATGTTATAATAGAGAAAAGTATTCTCAGATTAGGGATTCCACATGACTCTTTTTCCTTTACCATAATATTCATCAGAATTTATGGTAGTTTCATGTCCTCAGAAGCTAGTGAATGGTGATGGTAATAAATATTTCTTGTATGAATAAATATTGAGAAATAAAGACAAAATACAATTGAATAATTTAACTAAAAGTCGTGTATTTTGTTTATGGTAGAAATGTGCCTATATATTTTCACTTCTAGTTTGTTACTCTAAATATTAATAAATAGACTGAGAGTAACATTGACGTTATCAATATACCTAAATGTAGTGACAACCGGTGAAGAATAAAAGAATAGATAATATCTGTTTTGGAAATGAGGATAATAATCAATCTAACAAACATTTATTGATTCCTTATTCCAAGCAAGACATCATATTAGAATCCCTTAAATGGAAAAGAAACAAAGTACAGTTTTTGTGGTAGCTAATCCCTAAAATGGTTTCCAATAGCCCCTGTCTTATGTATTCACGGGATTTTTTTGTCCCTTCCCACATGGCTTGTGTGGCCAATAGAATATTGCAGTGATGCTATTGTCATTTCTAAGACTAGGTTATTATAAAAGACACTGTGGCTTCCATCTTGGTTCTCTCTCTCTCTATATATATATTTATTTTTTTTCTCTCTGTGTCTCTCTGTCTCTGTCTCTCAGCTGCTTGCTCTGGATGAAATGAGTTGCCTTGTTCTGAGCAGCACTTCTATTCCCACATGTTGAATTGAGGCCTCCAGCCAACAATCAGTGAGAAACTAAGACTTGCCAAGGGTCACACAAGTGTTGTTGGAAGTGTATTCTCCAGCCCAGGTAAAGGCTTTAAATGACTAGGGACCTGACTGACAGCTTGACTTAAACCTAGTGAAACACCTGAGTCACAACTACCCAGCCATGCCACTCCTGACCCTCAAAAACTGTGTGAGATAATAGATGTTGTTTTAAGTTGCTGAATTTGGGGGTAATTTTTTATGCAGCAATAGATGACTAATACAGTTTTCATATTAATAGAAAAGGCAATTTTGAATGGGTAATGCATATAAACATAACAAGATAACTATCAATAGCAGCATAAATACTAGGTTCTAAATGAGTAGCATGTAAAATAAGTGCAGAGAAGAGAAATATGATGTTCAGCTGTATTGACAGGGAAGGCTTTGCAGAAAGGAAAGAATTGAGCCAGGTAGAATTTGAATAGATCTTTAAAATGTGTGCATAAATCAATAACACCAGATAGATGTGATTTTTATGTATGTCTTGTGGAAACCAGTCTCATTACTTTATTTTTGAGGCACAGTAATCTGTGCAATTTTTCTTGAATTCCCCTAGGTAATTAGTTTCCTGTAATATTGCTGCATGGCATATTCAACTCTTGCTACTTTGTTGCACTCTTGAAAATATATGAAATATAGGGCATATAATTCTGCTGGAAAGTTATGCTAAGAGGTTTAATTCACAGAAAATATATATAACATGCACAATGCAACATCAAGTAGGTAGATTGCATATAGCTACTGAGAAATCCACAGGGACTGTAGTAAGCAACACCTATTCACTTCCCTTAGGGCACTTAATGCTTTGTTCCTTTTACTGCATGGGTATGGGAAACTTTAGGATTCCATGTTCTTGACCTTTTTGAAATATTATTGTACATATAGAACTTTGGAACAGGCTGGAATTTCCTTTTTAGCTTTTCTCAAATGGAAATGCCATTCTTCTTCTCAAACTGACCTAATGCTGGTTCTGCCTCCCAGGGAACATCAGCCTGTGATCTCTTCCCAGCCTGGAAAACCCACTCAGTTCAAAGTGTTATCTGTTTAGCATACACAAGCATAGGAAATCATTAGGAATTTCTATCCTTCTGCAGTGTTTCAGAAAGAGATAGGGATGGAGGCAGGTAAAATGTAGTATTAATCTCTTTAGTTGAAAATAGCCATCTTGTTCTTATTCATTCTAAAGATGAATCTTCTATTTTAGATCCTCAACTAACTGTTCTTTATCTCTCAGTGCTGCTGTCTTAGACTTATAGTAAAATATCAAAACATTGTATGGGTACTCCTCGACTTACAATGGGGTTATGTCCCAACTTATGATAAACTTACCATAAGTTGAAAATATTATAAGTTGAAAATGCATTTAATATAACTTACCTACTGAACATCATAGCCTAGCCTACCTTAAACATGCTCAGAAAACTTACTTTAGCCTACAGTTGGGCAAAATCATCTAACACAAAGTTTATTTTATAATAAAGTGTTGAGTACCTTATGTACTTTATTAATACTATACTGAAAGTGAAAAACAAAATGGTTATTAGGTACCCAAAGTATGGTTTCTACTGAGTACATGTTGCTTTCACACTATCTTGAAGTCGAAAAATTGTAAGTCAAACTATTATAAGTCAGGGATTAAAACCCATGGTGCTTTTAGAACTTAAGTTAGAAGAAATTTATGGGAAGGTTCAATGATTTACTAGTAAAACCCTGTATAAATTGTTTCTCTAAATGATAATTTAGAACAGTTGAGATATGCATTGTCCATGAGATAGATGACATAATTAATTGCACACCTAATATAAAATATTTTCAGCAGATCTTGTAAAATATGAGAAATATATTTTATTTGTAAACTTTCAAAAGAACTCTTCTAATTCATTGGATTCTTCAGTTTTGTTGATGAAAGTGTAAGTATAGCATGAGTGTGTTGATATATATCATCACTGGTGTTCAGTTCATTGGTGGATCATCTACTTAGTCTGCATGGCACTTTGCTTCTCTACCTGTGCAGCAGCATAATAGAGGGAGAGGGAGAGGGAGAAGGAGAAAGAAGGAGAGGAAGAGGGAGCACTTTAGAATATATGCAAGAAAAATTACACTGATGGGGAGATTGAGTAATAACAGTACAATACTCAGCAAACTAAGTTCCATTAGAATTCACAGAGGTAATTCAGTAAATGCTTTCTCATTTTCATAGTCTTCATGCTATTTACTGGCACTTGTTAAGAATTAATCAGTCCCATCAGTGCTGGGGAAAAACTCCGAGGTACATTTGACATACTGAAAAATCTTTTGACTCTTCAGAGTTCTTTCAATATCAACATAAAGGCAGAGAGAAAGAGCAGCATCTTGTTATAATTAGAAAGGATAGCCCTTCTGACTTCTCTTTTCTGCTTCATGCCCAGGCACTTAAAACTTTTAATCCCACTTTTCCATTCTATGATGGACAGCATTTCAATGCCACCACTCAGGAAATTGCCCAGGAAATAGTTACCTAGCAGGGGGGAAAAATCAGCTAATTGATTACAGTAGCATAAAAATTTCTGTTTAGCAAAAATGATTGGTTGGCCTCTGTATTTGTCTGTATGGCTGTCTTGAGCTTGAGTCACTGCTTTGTGGCTGGAGCTTGTCTTCTTGGCTCCAAGCCAGGGTGTTCATTACTTCTATTAAGCATCCTATGTACATCCTGGGAAATACTAATGCCCCAGCTCTTTGTGTGCCCTTGTTTGTCCATAAGGCAGCATTCAGTAAAGAATAATTCATAGTAGGTGAAGAGAGAAAAAGATCCTCCCACATCCCTCAAAAAATGAAATTAGTATACTGTGGGAGAAAAAAAACCGTGATACAGTTCTAATATGTGTTTTTGACAATTGGGCTTTTCTTTTTATGAAAGATATTCTAGAATTGCTTTGGGTCTGCCATTCATTCTCCATTTCTCACTTGCTGGTCTTTTATCTGTATACTCCCTTTGCCACAGATTTCTCCTCCCTTATCACCCATCTTCTGTCTTCCAGCGAGATAGCATTTTACCAAAATCTCCTTATTTTTTCATTTTAACAAGACTGTGTCAAGAAACTTCAGCTCTAAACCTGGCTTGGCTCAATATTACAATCAAAAAAGAGATTAGAAGCTTTATTTTTCAAATATAGTGTAGGATTTCACCTAGGATGGTTGTGACATACATGGTGATAGCTTCTGTTTATATATACCTATGAAATTCTATGCAACTGCAAATTAGGCAGCCTGTGTACAATAATGCAGGCTTCATTTTTAATGTCATGTCAACTAGAAAAGCCAAATGATATTTCAGATCACTGAAATAGCTTTTTTAATAGATATCAGGACAGATAAAACAAAATTATTCCTGTTTTAACAACTGCATATGTGCCAAAGAGTTTAAAAAAAGTTTCAGACTTTATATAAAATTCTCTAGATTCAATGGAAAATAAGAAAAAAATCAAATAAAATCAAAATAACTTCAGATTGTTAAAATGTTCTATTATTGGTTGAAGCATTTTACACATGACATTTTGCATGAGCTTCAATTAAGGTCTTATATACACCTTTGCTTTATTCTGACATAACTCAGTCATTAACATATTTTCTGTGTAATATATCTTAGTTGACCACCATATGGAAGATGTGTATTTTGAATTTTCATATTTTGGGTTTCACAATTAATAATCTTCTCTACCAAACCATGAAACTTCTGCTCAATATCTCTGTATAATCTATCTTTTCTATAGTTGCTACTAAATAGAAACAAAATAAAAATTAAAATAGCAGATTTGTACATATGTCTTTTTGATTCCATTTCCTAGAGGGCTGGAGCCATTTTTCTTATGTTTCCTCTACAACTCATTGTGGACAATGAATAAATATATGAAGTAAATGATCAATAATTGCGTGTAGTTCTATTTCTGTCTGTTTATTTGCTTTAGAATGGCAAGATAAATTTATTGGCCACATTGTTTATACCTGTTAAACACAAAGAGGAGCTGTAGAATAATTGTTTCTTTTTGTTCAGACTTCCTCCTTGAGGATCTATAGCCTCTTTATGGATGATGAGCTGATAATTTCAAGCGTCTGTTTTTAGCTCTTCTCTTTCATGCTCCTTCAATAATTCATAGTGTAAACCAAACTCTGAATAGTTGAGTTGCTAAGTTGTGTGTGTCTGTATCATGGACATTTTCTTTGCTCTATGACATGCACATATTTCCCTATGAGAAATTGGAAGGACAGCTAGCTTTATGTGCTTCTGAAAGCCTGGCATTGTGAGCTTCTTTTGTACATAATAACTGCAGGTGCTTTCTGGCACAGAAATCATCCTGTGATCTGATAGCTGGTTTTCACATTCTGTGATCATGGCAAGTTCACAGAATACAACAAAGGTGGAAGATTGTTGTCTTCCCCTGGGTTACCTAAAGTTACAGTGCTGATCTTTTGACCCTTAATTTCAGCAAGTTTGATTGCTCAAGGAACCCTAGTGTGCATATTTGGAGCTGGTGTAGCATTTTGCTGTTGAGTTGATTGTCAATATCCTAACGTGTTCATGGTTTTTAGGAGAAGGGAGATAGAGTCTTTCATGTAATCATCTTGCATTTTAAAGAGTTAAATGCAACCAGTGTCAAAAATAAACTACCTCAACTTGTTTAGTGGAATATTTTAGGCTCGTTGATGTATTTTGGCAAATGATTACCATGACTGGAGGGTCACTGCTTTTCCTCCTTGTGAAGGAGAACATGCTACCCTGAGACTGCAGGGCCACAAGAGAAACGCAGTCAGTCTTCATTGGAATAAAGCCAGCACATGAGTTTGGATTTTTCAAAAATGAAATTGTTTTAATAAGGGATTTTTAAATAAGTAATGCAACATGGTATTAAAAATTGCTAATGTCACTTCATTACTAATCTTCTGCCACATTAAAATGAATTGGTTTTACTAAGTATTTTAATTGTTTCCCCTTCTGATTTTCATTTCCTTCCTCATCATCAGCATCTCTCATCAGCCAGAGTTTAAAGTATTCTCTGTCCTTGTTCATCCTATGGAAATTGATCAGGTATTTAAACTATGAATTAGTTTCTCCATAATAACCAGTCTTGATTCTACTTGCAAATTATTTAATTTAAGACCATGTTAATTTTTGTCTCACTAAATGCTGCCTTGTTCTCAATTCCTGCTTTATTTCTCAAAAGGTGACTTGGTTTATGCAGTTAAATGCCTTTTAACCACTAGAGGGAAACATACCAATCTACTATGAGAAATGCAGTGTTTTCAAATGTTCAAATGGCAAATAACCTCCTGAAGCTGCAGGTCCTGCAGTTTGTTTTCTGTTGATCTTTTCCCTCTGAATATTGACAGCATTATAATGAGGAATCAGCAAAGGGTATATATTGATCAAAATATTTAGTGAAGATAATTTCCTTTTCATTGAATAATTTGGGACCTATTTCTTGCTGTAGTAAATTTATTTTCTAAGTGAATAAATATCCCCAAGTCACTAAGGACGTGTTTCTATGATGCAAGCATTCCTTTGCACACTAATTCTGGAAAGCAATGTTCTTTAAATGTTGATATACTGTACTCATGCAAAACATATTGAGTGACTGAATAAGCATTTACTGAGTGTTGCTTCATTAGTAGAGGGGAAAAAATCTTTCAGGCAAATCAGATTCTGTTTGAATCCTACAGTAATGACATAAAATCATTTTACAGATTGTTCTCAGTATTGTTTCAGCCCAGCCATACTTTATTTATTGAATTTATTATTAAAAATTATCTTTATTTATTTTATTATTTATACTCAAGGGTAGTTGGTATGAGCCCAGGTGTTGTAGCAATAGTCCCTGAAGCAGTTATGCATCACCATCTCCTTTTCTCATAGTTTTATGGAAATGTGAAACAGAAATTTTGGGAAATCAAGCCCAGTGTTGAAGGCTGAGGCTCATGATATCAATGCTAGCTGAATGGATTTCAGGGAACTGGGTAAAAATACAGAGATGATTCTGTGGCACTGAATGGCTATAAGAAGTGAAGATGCTGAAGCATTTCACAGCATTTAGGGAAACTCTGGACATGTGGAACATGTGAGTATTGTAAGTGGTATTCCTCAATGTGCTAAAAACAAATGTTTTTTAACGCATGTTGTGAAATGTTTTGCTTTACTTGTTTTTAATATGACAAAACATGCAACATGCTTATGATTTTTTTATTCAGTTGCAGGTGGTTTCTGTACCAATATACCTAGGAAAATAGTCAGACAACCTATTAAGTACAGCGTGGTAGGTACCCATTGTTTTTGTCTGGCCAGTGTTTCACCTTGCCTAGTTTCCTCTTCAAAATAGTTGCAAAGGAGCTTCTTTTTTCTTACAAATTATACCCACTTATTTAGTCACAATTGATTGGTGCAAGCATTGGCAATTCACCCAATTAGACATGGACACATGACTGAAGCTTGGACAAGTTCTCCCTCCACTTGTCAGTCATGAGATGGAAACCAAAATAGAGAGAGAATGGAGCAGAAATGCAGAAGAAAAGGGGACTCTGATGGTACCGGAAACACTACTAACCAGGGGCAGCCTTGTTCTCAATGCATAAGACCTGATATCCACAAATAAATTTGCATTTTGGTTTAAGCTTGTTTCAGATGAAATTTTCTTATCTTTGATTTAAAAAGTCCCAACTAATCTTGGTACGAAGTTAATTTCCATTGAGAAATTCTGCTATAGATAGGTAAGGGAAATTTTTCATTGGCAACTATATTCTTTGGTTAAAAATGGAATGCAAGTTTCTGTTGAAAAGCGTGGTGGTTACATTGTGTGTGCAGCTGAAGTATCTCCAGTTCAGTAGAGGGTAATTCCAGGGCTCTGGTAGGTAGAGAGGAAAGGGACCAAGAATTCCCCCAGGAAGAGAAAAGTGTGTATCGCGCTATAACGTTGGTCTCTCCAGAAATTCTTTCACCTCCTCCCATGACTCTTATAACCTCTTATACTTTGGTGCTGAAAATGGAACATGGAATCATAGATTTGGAAAGACTTTTACCCACTCATATATCCCTTCTTTCATTCCACCATTGTCCTTCTAGCCCTTACTATGTGCAAGGACTTGCTCTAGGAACGAGGGATGCAAAGCAAATTTTTCCCTGAGACCTGAAGAGGAGTTAAGGAGTTGGTCAGGTGAAGAGTTGGATGAGAAATCTTCCAGGTGTGTAGGCTGACTATTAAGAGGACCACAATTTGAGATCACATGGTTTTGGTCCTCCAATCCATGGAGCTGGGGTCAGCATTCTTTAATCTCCAGCAGGTTCACTACATGTTTGATTTATCTGTAATATTTCCTTATGATAGTGCTAAAGAATTAGAGAACTGATCTAATCAATATATTTTAGTCAAGAAAATCAAGTATGGGCCTCCTGTTTCTTTGGACTTACAAGTAGGGTTATAATCAATTATGCTTTTTCTTCTTTAAGGAGCACCAGGTGGTAGGCATGACTCCTCACCATTCTTTTCTAATCCTTTATACTTAATCATTTGATCATTCGTTTTTTTAGATTTTGTACATAATGCAATCCTCGCTTCTAGTTCACTCATTTATTTAATTTTTTCTGCACTTAAAACCCTTGAAATAGTTTTACACCAGAGATACCTTTTTAAAAAAAAATTGGCTTGCATGAAAAAGGAAATTTGTTCCTTCAAAACTGATACCTATTTCTTCAAACTTGCAATAATTTCGTCTATAGTTAGCATTGCACAAATATCTTTATACGTTTTCCTAGAGAATTGTTATACAGTAGAACTGTATGCAATGATGTCAATGTTATATATTTGTGCTGCTCAATATAGTAACCAATAGCCACATGTGGTTATTGAGTACATGAAAAGTGACTGTGGCTGAAGAACTGAATTTTATATAATTTTGATTAATTAAATGTAAATAGGTCTGATAAAATTCAGCTGTCAAATCATCTGGTCTGGGACTTTTTTTTGTTGGAAGATTTTTTATTGCTGTTTCAATGTCGTTGCTTGTACTTGGTCAGTTCAGTAGTTCTATCTCTTCCTTATTGAGCCTTGGGAGGTTGTGTGTTTCCAGGAATTTGTCCATTTCATCAACGTTTTCGAGTTTATGTGCCTAGAGATTTTTATAGTATTCACAGATGATTTTTGTATTTCTGTTGTATCAGTTGTAATATCTCCTTTTTCATTTCTGATTGAGCTTATTTGGGTCCTTTCTTTTCTATTTCTGGTTAATCTAGGAAGAGGTCTATCAATTTTGTTTATCTTTTCAAAGAACCAAGCCTTTGTTTCATTAATCTTCTGTATTTTTTTTTTTTTTATTTACTTTAGTTCTGCTCTGACCTTAGCTATTTCTTTTCCTCTATTAGGTTTGGGATTGGTTTGCTCTTCCATTTCTAGTTCCTTGAGGTGATTAGATTGTTGACTTGTGATCTTTCTGTCTTTTTGATGTTGGCATTTAAGACTATGAATTTTGCCGTAGGACTGCTTTTGCTCAATCCCACAGATTTTGATAATTTGTGTCCACTTTGTCATTTAGTTCAAGGAATCTTTTGATTTCTACCTTAATTTCCTCCTTGACCCAATAATTGTTCAGCGTAGGTTGTTTAATTCCCATGACTTTGTGTAGAATTAAGTGTTTCTGTTGGAGTCGATTTCTAATTTTATTCCACTGTGGTCTGAGAAGATACATGGTATAATTCCTATTTCTTTTTAATTTGTTGAGACATGTTTTGTGGCACAAGATGTGATCAGTCTTAGAGAATGGTCCATATGCTGATGAGAAGAATGCATATTCAGTAGTTTTGGGGCAGAATGTTCTATAAATGTCTGTTAGGCCTACTTGCTCTAGAGTCCAGTTTAAGACTGGTGTTTCTTTATTTATTTTCTGCTTAAAGGATCTGTCCAGTTCTGTCAGTGGGGTGTTGAAGTCCCCAGCAATTATGATGTTGCTGTTTATCATTTTGTTTAAATCTAGTAGGTTTTGCTTTAAGAATCTGGGTGCACAGGTGTTGGGCACATAAATATTTAGGATTGTTATGTCCTCTTGATGAATTGCTCCCTTTACCATTATATAATGACCGTCTTTGTCTTTCTTTACTATTATTGATTTAAAGTCTATGTTATCTGGTATGAGAAGGGCTATACCTGCTTTCTTTTGATTTCCATTTCCATTGGATATTTTTTCCATCCCTTCACCTTGAGTCTGAATGAGTCCTTTTGGGTTAGATGTGTTTCCTGGAGACAGCAGATACTTTGCTTGTATTTTTCTTTTTTATTCATTCAGCCAACCTATATCTCCTGAGTGGGGAATTCAAGCTGTTTGCATTATTGAAAGAATTGATAAATGGGATGATTTTTGTTCATCCTGTTGGGTAGAACCTTATTGATTTGTTTTACCTCTGGAGCCATTATTTTATATGTGCTCTAAACTTTAGTTTTTGGGTGATTTTACACTGGTGGGATTCTATTGTGCTGATTGATGTATAATGCAGATCTGAGTACTTCCTTCAGGGCAGAGCTGGTCTTGACAAATTCCCTTCAAAGAAGAATTGGCACCCCTACTGCAGAAATTATTTCATCAAGAAGGAAGGAATCCTTCCCAACTCATTCTATGAAGCCAGTGTCACCCTCATACCAAAGCCAGGAAAAGACACAACAAAAAAAGAAAACTATAGACCAATATCCCTTATGAATATAGATGCAAAAATCCTAAATAAAATTCTAGCAAACCGAATTCAGCAGTACATCAAAAAAACAATTCATCATGACCAAGTGGGCTTCATCCCAGGGATGCAAAGATGGTTCAACATACCTAAATCCATAAATGTGATTCACCATATAAACAGAAGCATAAACAAATATCATATGATCATCTCAATAGATGCAGAAAAAGCATTTAACAAAATTCTGCCTCTTTTATGATGAAAAATCTTTAAAAATATGCATAGATGGAACATATCTCAATATTATAAAAGCCATACGTGACAAACCCACAGCCAACATCATACTGAATGGGGGAAAGTTGAAAGTTGAAAGCATTCCCACTCAGAACTGGAACAAGACAAGGATGCCCACTCTCACCATTTCTATTCAACACTGTGCTGGAAGTCCTAGCTAGAGCAGTCAGGCAAGAGAAGGAAATTAAGGGTATCCAAATGGAGAAAGAGGAGGTCAAACTATCACTCTTTGCTGATGATATTATCTTATATCTAGAAAACTCCAAAGACTCCACCAAGAAACTCTTGGAATTAATAAATAAATTCAGCAAAGTCTTAGGCTACAAAGTCAATGTACACAGATCAACAGCATTCATATACATCAACAATAGTTAAGCTGAGAATCAAATCAAAGACTCCATACCTTTCAAAGTTACATAGTTACAAAGACAATAAAATACCCAGGAGTATATTCAACTGAGGGGAAAGATCTCTACAAAGAGAACTATGAATCACTGAGGAAGGAAATTGCAGATGATGTAAACAAATGGAAAAATATGTCATGGTCATTGTTTGACAGAATCAACATTGTTAAAATGTCCATACTACCCAAAGTGATCTACAGGTTCAATACAATACCCATCAAAATACAAACATTATTTTTAGCAGATCTAGAAAAAATAATTCTATGCTTCATTTGGAATCAGAAAAGAGCCCTAATAGCCAAAGCAATCTTAAGCAAAAGGAACAAATCTGGAGGCATCACTTTACAAGACTTTAAGCTATGCTGCAAGGATATAGCAACCAAAACAGCATGATATTGACATAAAAATAGAGACATAGACCAATGGAACAGAACAGAAAACCCAGATATATAACCATCCACATATTGTCATCTGATCTTTGACAAAGTAGACAGCAATATACACTGGAGAAAAGAATCCCTATTCAAAAAATGGTGCTGGGGAAATTGGATAGCCACATGTAGAAGACTGAAACAGGATCCATATCTCTCACCACTCACAAAAATTAGTTCAATATGAATAACAGACTTAAATCTAAGACATGAAACCATAAGAATTCTAGAAAAAATGTAGGAAAAACTTTTCTAGATATTGGCCTAGACAAAGAATTTATGAAGAAGAACCTAAGGGCAATCACAGAAACAACAAAAATATTTAAATGACACTTGATTAAATTAAAATGCTTCTGCACATCCAAGGAAACAATCAACAGAGCAAATACACACCTAGAGAATGGGAGACAGTATTCACATGCTATACATCCGATAGAGGGTTAATAAGGAGAACCTACAAAGAACTCAAGCAAATTAACAAGAAAACATCAAACAACTCCATTAAAAACTGGGCAAAAGACATGAACAGTGGCTTTTCAAAAGAAGATAGACCAATGGCCAATTAACATATGAAAAAATACTCAATGTCACTAATCATAAGAGAAATGCAAATCAAAACCAGAGTAAGATATCACCTAACACCAGTGACAATGGCTTTTATCAAGAAGTCCCAAAACAATAGATGCCGGCATGGATGTGGAGAGAAAGGAACACTTATACACTGTTGGTGGGACTACAAACTAGTGCAACCGAATGAAAAAATGAACAACACATGTACTCACTGTTAAATTGGAACTAACCAATCAGCACTCGTGTTTACATATGGAACAGGAATCATGCCAATGGTGGGGGGGAAGGAGGATGGGTGAAATCATACCTAAGTGGTACAATGTACACTATCTGTGTGATGGGCATACTTACAACATTGACTCAAGCAGTACAAAAGCAATCCATGTAACCAAAACCTTTTTACCCCTGTAATATTCTGAAATGAAAATAAATAAATAAAATAAAATAAAATAATATTTAAAAAATATAAAAATAAAAAGGAGGCCAGGTGTGGTAGCTAATATCTTATAATCCCAGCACTTTGGGAAGCAGGAGGATTGCTTGAACCCAGAAATTCAAGACCAGCCTTGGCAACATAGCAAGACCCTGTTTCTACAAAAACTTTTAAAAATTAGCTGGTGTAATGGTGCGTGCCTGTAGTCTCAGCTATTCAGGAGGCTAAGGTGTGACGATCACTTGAGCTGAGGAGTTCAAGGTTACAGTGAGCTATGATCACCTCACTGCACTCTAGCCTGGGCAACAGAGTAAGACCCTGTCTCCACAAAAAAAAAAAAGAAAAGAAAAGAAGATACTGCCATTTGTAGTAATATGGATGAACCTGAAGGATATTATGCCAAATGAAATTAGCCAGATAGAAAAAGAAAAATAATGCATGATCTTACTTATGTGTGGAATCAAAAAAGGTTGAATACATAGAAGTAGAAAGTAGAATGCTGGTTACCAGGGGTGGGAAGATGGGGGAAATGGGGAGATGTTGGTCAAAGGGTATAAAGGTGCAGTTAGGTAGTACCAATTAGTCTACAGATCTAATATACAGTATGGTGATTATAGTTAATAATACTGTATTGTACACTGGAAGTTTGCTAACAGAGTAGATTTCAGGTGCTTTCATGACACACAAAACATGTACTATATGAAGAGATGGATATGTTAATTTTCTTGATTATAGCAATCATTGCACTATGTATATATATCAAAACATCATGTTGTACACCTTAAATATGTACAATTTTTATTGGAAATAAATTTTAAAAAAAGTTTAAAAATAAATAAATAAATAAATAAATAAATAAAATAAATGTATATAGCCACTTATGGCTAGTAGTTATTGTATGTATTGGAAAGCAAAGGCCTAGGGTACATGGTCATTTTTTAAAATGTTCCATGTGTGTTTGCAAATGGTATAATTGTTGGATTTAGGATTGTATATATATTCACTAGATCTAGTTTGCTAACAGTGTGATCCGAATCTTCTGTAGCCTTATTAATTTGTTATCTGCTTGGCCTTTAAATTACTTGAAGGAGTTGAATTTTAAAATATTCCATGTGGAGAATTTTTCTGTTTTCTCTTGTTATTATGCCAGTTTTTAATTGATACACTTCCAGTTATGTTATTAGACACATCCATGTTACAATGTCTACTTTTCTATTGAAATCAAATTTTAAAATTACATATTTATCTTCTTTGTGATTAATAATACTTTTTTTTAAAAAAAATACTTTTTAAAAGCATTATGAGTGCTTTTGGCTTCTTTTTTTTTAATCATGACTTTACTATCAACCATAATGTATTCATTTGTCTTGGATGTGTCTCTTTTAAACCCTTATATTTATTGCTCTTATTGATATATTTGAATTAATTTATACTATAGTATATTGTAATTTCTATTTGTCCTGTTCTTTGTATGCTTCATTTGTATTTCTCCTGATCTTCCTTTTTATGAATTATTTGAAATTTTAATTATATTTTTCCATGTACTGGTGTAGAAATTATACACACAATTTTTATAGGATAATTCCCTTAAAATATCAATACACAAATTTTAATTTAATCATACCTAAGGTAAATCAATGACTTGACTTTACTCTTGAACAATCCAAAGACATAAAAGACCTTCTTTCTGATTTGGTATCTTCTTCTCACATTGTTGTCCAGTATAGTACTTTTGTCTGTTTTAACATTGTAAAATTAAACACTATCATTGTTTTAGATATTGTCAATGCTTATTTTGATACTCCAATTTATTTACTTAGCATGTCCTTTTGCTCTCACGCCTTCCTTCTACAATTATTTTCCTTCTTAAAATACATCTTTTATCAATCATATGTTGGTGATAAAAATCTCAGTATTTTGTTTGAAATAGTATGTATTATATCTAGCACTTATCCTTTAATGATGATGAAAGATAGTTAGGGTTATTTTCTCTCAACACTTTGAAAATAATTTTCATTGTCTTTGAAGGAAGATTTTATTGTTTATTTTTCTTTTTGGAAGCTCTCAACTCTTTTTTTTTTCCCTTTGGTTGTTTGTAGTGTTACTGTGACTGGTCTTATTATGTTTCTATTTTATTTTTTTAATTTTTATTTTATTTACTTATGAGCATACCTTGTTGTATTGTGCTTTATTTATTGTGCTTCATAGATATTGCATTTTTTACAAATTAAGAATTTGTGGCAACCTTGTGTCAAGCAAGTCTATTGGCACCATTTTTCCAACAGCATGTGCTCGTTTGTGTCTCTGTGTCACATTTTGGTAATTCTCACAAAATTTCAAACTTTCCTTATTATTATTATATCTGTAACAATGATTTGTGGTGATCTTTGATGTTACTATTGTAATTGTTTTGGGGCACCATGTACTGTGCCCATGTAAGATGGCAAACTTAATAAATGTTGTATGTGTTCTAAGTGCTCCATCGACTACCCACTTCCCTGTCTCTCTGTTTCTCCTGGAGCCTTCCTGTTCCCTTAGTCACAAAAATACTGAAATTAGGCTAATTAATAACCCTACAATGGCCTCTAAGTGTTCAAATGAAAGGAACAGTCACGTGTCTCTCACTTTACATCAAAAGATGTCGTAGAAATAGCGAGAAAACTAAAATTAGAAGTGGAGCCCAAAGATTGATGAATTGTTGCAATCTCATTGTGAAACTTGAATGGATGAGAAGTTGCTTCTAAAGGATGAGCAAAAAAAGTGGTTTCTTGAGATGGAATTTATTCCTGGTGAAGATGCTATTAATGTTGTTAAAATGACAAATAATTTAGAATATTATACAAACTTAGTTGATAAAGAAGCATCAGGGGTTGAGAAGATTGACTCCAATTTGTAAAGGCCTACAGAGAAATTTTCCAAGAACGGAGGAGGTAATCAATGTAGCAAACATTTTTGTCATCTTATTTTAAGAAATTGCCACAGCCACGCCAAACTTCAGCAGCCTAATCAGTCAGCAGCCATCAACATGGAGGCAACACCTTCTACTGGCAAAAAAAATTATGACTTGCCAGAGGCTCAGATGATCTTTAACATTTTTTAGCAATAAAATATTTTTAATTAAGGTATGCCCATTTTTTTAGACATAATGCTACACACTTAATAGACTACAGTATAGCATAACATAACTTTTATATGCTGTGGGAAACCAAAAAATTCCTGTGACTTGCCTTATTTCAATATCCACTTTATTGTTATGGTCTGGAACCAAACCAACAATATATCCAAGGTATGCAATGCCTATATTTATTTTTTAAATTGACAAATAAATATTATGTACATTTTTGATGTACAACATGATGTTTTGATATATGTACACATTATGGAATGACTAAATCTAGCTAACGAACACGTTTATTTCACATACTTTTGTTTTGTTGTGAGAACCCTTAAAATCTACTCTCAACAATTTTCATGTGTATAATATATTGTTATTAACTATAGTTACCATGATGTACAATAGATTTCTTAAACTTATTCCTCCTGTCTAACTGAAATCTTAAGTTTCTATTGTCTTTATTCTATTTAATTCTAATTTTCATATGTCTTTGTTTTAAGTATTCATGTCTTTCACCTAGTAATAAAATATTTTAGGTATTACCACACTGAATATATATATCCCATTGATTTTTGATTTAAATACTTTTTAATTCCTATTTTATTTTTGTTCAAATTTATTTTATCCCGTTAATCTTTAATTACTTTTTTTATATTTTTTCTTCTTAGTCATTCTCTGTTATATTTTGGTTGAATTCTTCAAATCTTGCTTCCAGAGCACAAATTCTCTTTAGCTTTTGTTTAAATGACTATCCACCTGACCCACTAAATTTTAATCTTTTTGGTGTTTAATTTGTAGGATTTCTATTTGCTTTTTTAAAAAATAGCTACCTATTCTTTTTTAGTGGTATCTTATTTCTTGCTTTTTTAAACTACATATTTTCTTTCTTACTGAACATATAAAACATATGATTTTATATTAAAGACCCAGTAATTTTAATTTCTGCAGTCATGGGGAAAGGGGATCTGCTTTTATTCAACTGTTTTTCCCAGCTCTTCTTTATGGTGATTAGTTTCCTTAGGTATTTTGTATTTTTGGATTGTGAATTCAGGTTTGGCTGAGTTTATCTTTGGGAATAAAAAGATTTGTTTTGAGGAAGTATCCTTCCAGGAAGAATTTCAATTTTTTTCTGCTAGGTACACAAAAATTCACCAATCCAGGGTCAATTTAATTTTATTTAGTTCTTCCTAAGGTATATAAGACCAACATTCAGATAGACTATATCAGAAGCTGGCATCTGTGTGAGAGCAAGCCTGGGGTAATACATTTTTATAGAAACTTTCTCAGATTTAAAAAAAAACCCTCCCTTTTTTCATGAATGGGTATCTTAGTCCTTTTTGTGCTGCTACAACAGAATACCTGAAACTGGGTAATGATTTGATGCTGGATGTAGGTTTGGCTTCCTGCAACCCAAGAACCAGACTCAAGAAGCAAGCATTGGTGAATGAAAGGTAATTTATTCAAGTGCCAACAGCCTGAGGAGATGGCGGATTATTGTCTCAAAGATCATCATCTCTTCTGCTCATCAAGAAACTTATAAGGGGAAGGGGTAAAGGGGGTGAGTGGCATAAAGCAAGATTTGTTCAAGTCACTATGACCTGCTCAATGCTTATTGGCAAACAATAAATCGTCTGGTGGATCTTGTCATTAGCAGTCTGCAGTTGGCCTATTCTAGACTCTTGGTCTGTTTTTCATCAAGGTTGTTTTCTAATTTTGTGCTCGGCAGCTGTGTAATCAAGCAGCAGGTTAATTCTAAACTTTTAAGAGAGAATGAACTGAAAGCATACTGGCAGCAAAATGGCTTCCCTTTAGCTAGCCTAGCATTATAGTCTGAATGGCCCTTGGGGAATGCTTACATGCTGAAGAAGAGAAATTAATTTCTCACAGTTCTGGAGGCTGGGAAGTTCAAGATCAAGGTGCCAGCGTATTATGAGGTCCTTCTTGCTGTGTTATCTCATGGTGGAATGGGGAAGGGAAAGGGGGAGAAAGAGAAAGAGAGAAAGTGAGAGAGAGACTAAAAAGAGCCAAACTCCCCCTTTTACAGAGAATCCACTCCCCAAATAATGAACCCATGCCTGTGATAATGGCATTAATCCATTCACTCTACCCTCATTGCCTAATGATATCTCATTAGGCCCAACCTCACAACACTGCTGCATCAAGAGTTAAATTTCTGATTTCTAGCACATGCTTTTTTGGAGTCACATTCAATGCATAGCATTCCATCCCTGGCCCCTAAAATTTGTACCCTTGCAAAATACATTTATTCCATCTCAATAGTCCCAAAGTTTTAACTGGTTGTAGCTCAAACTCAAAATCCAAAGTCCAGGGTCTTATCTAAATCAGATATGGGTGACACTCAATGCACTACTCTTCCTAAAGCAAATTCCTCTCTGTTGTGAGCCTGTGAAATTAAATCAAGTTGCTTGCTTCCAAAGTACAGTGGTGGGACAGGCATAGGATAGACATTCCCATTCCAAAAAGAGAAACAGGCAAGAAGAAAGGAGTAATGGGCCCCAAGTAAATTCAAAACCCAACAGGGCAGATGACATTAAATTTTAAGATTCCAGAATAATCTTCCACTCCATGTGCTACCTTCTGGATACACTGGGGAGGGGGTTGGGCCCCCAAGGCCTCAGGCAGCCCTGCCCCTATGGCTTTGCTGGGCTCAGCCACAGTAGTTCTCACAGGTTGGAATCCTGAGCTTGCAGCTCTTCCAGGCTGGAGCTGCACCCTGGTACCCCTAGATTTCTGGGGTCTCAACAGTGGCCACATTCCTGTGGCTCCATTGGTTATTGCCCTAGAGAGAACTCTCTGCAGTTGCTCTGCCCTTATGGCAGTTTTCTGCCTGGGCCTCCAGGTTGTCTGATATATCCTTTAAAATCTAGGTAGAGGCCACCATGGCCCCATGGCCCATTCACTCTGCATGCCTGCAGAATTAGCACCATGTGGATGCTGCCAAGGCTTACCACTTGCACCCTGCAGAATGGTGGCCTGAGTAGCACCTGGACTGGTTTGAACCATGACTAAGTTGGCTGAGGGGCACTGCACTGGAATTTGGGGAGCAGAGACTCAAAGGGGCCTTGGGAAGCCTGGCTTTTCTGCCCTCAAGGCCTTAATATTCTGAGCTTGTGATGGGAAGGGCAGCCTTGAAGATCTCTGAAATGCCTTTGAGTTCATTCTCTCATTGTCTTGATGAATACCACCTGGCTTCCTTCTATCCATACTAATCTCCTTACCAAACAGTCACTTGGCCACACCTTTTGTATTCTCTCTGGAACATGATTTTTTATTCTTTATATGGCCAGGCTGGAGCTGTTCTAAATTTTTATGTTCCGCTACCATTTTAGTTAAAAATTCCAACTTTAAATCTTTACCGTCTTCTCTAATTTTACTTATGCAGCTTAAAGAAGCCATGTATCTCCTTCAATATTTTGCTTAGAAATTTCTTCCACCAGATATACTAGCTCATTCCTTTTAAATTCTGTCTTCCGCAAAGCCCTAGGGCATGTATGAAATTTATCTTAGTTCTTTGCCACTTTATGACAAGGATGGCCTTTACTCCAGTTTCCAATAAGATATTCCTCACTTCTGTTGGACACCTCATCAAACTTGCCTTTACCTTCCATATTTCTGATCATGAAACCTTAAGTAATTTCTAAGAATTTCATACTTTCCCTTCATTTCTTTACTTTTGAGCCCTCACCAGAATTGCCCTTAATGATCCATTCACGGAAATATAGGCTTTTTCTAACATTCTCCTTCAAACTCTTCCAGCCTCTGTGCATTACCCAGTTCCAAAGCTGTTTCCACATTTTACTGTATTTGTTATAGCAACACCCCACTTCTCTGGTACCAATTTTTTGTCCTAGTCCATTTTTGCTGCTTAACAGAATACCTGAGGCTGGGTAATTTATAAAGAACAGAAATTTATTTCCTCACAGTTCTGTAGACAGGGAAGTTCAAGATCAAGATGCTGGCCTCCAATGGAGGCCTTCTTGTTGCATCATCCCATGGCAGAAGGTGGGTGGGCAAGAAAGGGTGAGACAAAGAATAAAATGGGGCCAAATCCCCCCTTTTATAACAAACCCACTCCCACAATAACGAATTCACTCTCATGATAGCAGCATTAATCCATTCACTCCGCCCTCATTACCTAATCACCTCTCATTAGGCTCCACCTTCCAACACTGTTGCATCAGGCATTAAGTTTCCAACACTAATTTTTTGGGAGACACATTAAAATCACAACAGTGGTATTGTATCCAATATTCTCTTTTCCTAAAGGTGTATTATTTCAAGGGTCCTGGATTTATTCTGAAGTCTCTGTTACAACTTCCCAAATTATGAGCACCCAGAATTTATCTCCCAACCCTAAGCAATCATGAAACCCAAATCTCAAAATTTCAGGTATCAGCAAGCACCCTTGGTCACCGTGACTGGAGAATCTACTTATCACTCTTCTCTTATGGTTTATATATTTTGGTTCCTGGGTAGTTTTTTGTTTTGTGGGCATAAATATACATTTGCAATATTATGTTATACTGCTTTACTTAGAATTTCTAGGTGTTTTTGCTGTACAAAGATTTCATGAAATATCTAATCTGGCCTGCCCACTTCCCTATATGTTTTGAAATGCATTATCTAAATTATTCTTAGTAACCAAAGGATGTACTGTAGCTACAGAGCTTTCTCCCTTTCTATAAATATTCCAGTTTGATTTAATTATAAGCTTGTCTGAGGGAAAGAATAAGCATAACTTTTCCATCTCTCCAAATACAACAATGATGATTTAAACAAAAGATTTAACGTATGTATTTTTAGTTTGAAAATTATCAAGAGCATATATATATATTTTATTGAGAAAGGTGAAATATATACATATATTTTTTCATAACTACTGATAGAAGAAGAAAAAGTTAATATATTCACTAAACATAAGTACTTCTTCTGCTAGCAGGGTGGTCTTAGACACATAAAAATGAGGCAAGTTAGAGTCTTCTGAAGTTGCCTACCTTTGTCATCTTACAAGACCTATTTTATATATTCTATTTTGGTCATATACTCTCTTATTATGAGATTATTTTTATGTGAGAGATAATATTATTTTGTCATAAGTTAAACTATGATCTACATGCCTTTGCTTTTGATCTATGTTGATAGAGCCATGCCATATCAGTTTCTACAATGGTTTACTTTCTAAATTTTGTCTGTTAGAGGCAAACCAGATTATAAATCCTAATGGTGATACTGAAATCTGAATGGTTAGGTATTATAAAGTTTATTTTCTTTTAAGTTAATATAAAGCCCTATATGTTTCAAAATATACTTCTGAAGAAATATAGCACACTATCTACCTCTAAAAAGACAAAAAAATCACAAATTTGACAATGTTATTCTATTGTGTAAATAATCATCACTTTGATAAGAAATTTTCAAATGAAATCATATCATATCACACAAAACAAAAGCAGAATACAACATAATGATAAAAACACTACCATATTATGTACACTTCTTTCAATTTCAGAAATGTTAAAATCTGAACACATGCGTTTTAAAATCAAGCAAATACAGTAAGTGATTTACATAATACAACACTGTATGAGCAAATCAGAGACATATTCATGTCCAGTGATAAAGCGTCCTAGAGCCTCGAGTTAAAGTGGAAGAGATTTAATTTTTGTTGAGTGAGGTTTTGCACATGTAATGATGTGGGGACAAGTATGTAAATAGATTTATGTGCTTGTTCTAATTGTTGTGACTTGTCATAATGCCTTCAGTCATAATTTGTGTAGGGTTCTGAGCTGAGTCCAAGAAAAAGGAGCATGCTGATCATAGATGCAGAACATAGGAATGATAACATGAATACTTCAAGTTTGCTATTTGTGTCCCCAGTAATTGATTTGTTCACCTTTGGTAGATCTCCTTCTTCTAGATCTTCTACATGTCCAGTTGAACAGTGAGATCTTCTACATACGCAATTGAACAGTGAGGATCAGGCTGATTTTCCATATTAAAAGATTGCAAGGTGTCCTTATTCCTGTGCTGAAATCATTCCAACCTTCCAAATGTTTACATAAGGCGCCCAACCACACTTAATGATAAACAGTAAGATTGAGCACCCATGAAAATTGTTTATTAGTAGTAGAATAGTAAGTGTATTGCAGTTGACACAGGGAACATACTAACCATGAGGTAGTGATCACAATTTAATTCAGGGAAGAAAGATTTGTTTTCCTTGCCTATTCCTATACTCTCCCAAACCCCAAAGATAAAATCAAATTTAATGCTTTTGGTTAATGTTAATGAGCACTAGGCCATAATTTTATGAGGTTGGCTGTGACATGGCTTCTTTTTAAAAAGGTGAAACTACTAAAGTAACTTAAATCAATATGGATTCTAAGTACAAATTAAACTGAAACTTACATGCTATTGGGAAAAATAATTAAAAATCAGATTAATTTTTGTGGCTTTGGAGAAGACATAAATCTCTTGTACTGCTCCAGCTGTTGTGAGACAATGACATGTGGGAAGATATAAATCAAGAAGGAACAATAGTAGCCAGTGCAATTTCATTTAATGTAAGAGACACAAAAATGACAATGATTATTGATTCTGGCAAATTGCAAATCATTTTATAGACTATTACAAGTAAACATCTTAAATTTTATGTTTAAGCAGAGGTGAAAGATTTAATTCATTTATTCCAAAATTGTTTAGTACCAACAACACGGCAGGCACAGTGCCAGACTCTGGAAACATACAGATAATTAAAAAACAATTTTAACATAAAAGAGTTTATAGATTAGCAGATGAGACAGATGGGAAATTAATAAAAAGCAAAGTAATGATGGAAACATGTAGGTTCTCTTTGGAAATTAAAGA
This sequence comes from Daubentonia madagascariensis, assembly GCA_023783475.1. Lineage (NCBI taxonomy): Eukaryota > Metazoa > Chordata > Mammalia > Primates > Daubentoniidae > Daubentonia > Daubentonia madagascariensis. The sequence continues at coordinate 39,020,020 of JAKFHU010002080.1, read as the reverse complement.
CTGTCCAGGTAAGCCGAAAGGAGCCAGGGAAATTTTACAGCAGTAGCTCTGATCAAAGGACACATAAAATTAAAAAGCAACTCAATCTAAATGGGCCTAAAAGAAGGAAATATAAAATTTCCAACATTGTATAAATGAACACTAGGAAACTCCAGCTGAAAGTGCCTTCACTCATACATTTAAGGGCAGGAGGAGATTAGGAGCATGTATAAGACAGTGAATATGCAGACGAGGGGAGACATAAATAGAGATAAAACTTAGGAGAATGGGAAGTGGAGAGGTAAAGAAGTTCTAAGACAATATTTTTAGTGGGGAGTGGACCTGAACCACACTCCTGCCTTTTAGCATCCAGAATAGCTTGTGAGCCATCATCACTTTTACTCATAGACCTGCACAGAGTTGGTGCCCCCAGCATTCTTATCGATAAACAGTCTTGGATCTTGTCATTTTTTTTCCTGCATAACAAACAAACAGAACATGTCTCTCACTCTTCATTAGAGATTGAATAATATTCAGAATCCCTAGGGTTGCTCTTAAGGATGCCCATGAATTGGCACAGAGTTGTAACTCTTAACCCCGTACCCCCCAAGCTCTGCTCCAGACAAGTGGGTCTCCTCATTGTTCTCCGTGTGTGTCTTTACATATTCAGGGTATGCCAATGTCCTGCCCAGAAAGGCTTTTGAAGGGCTTTCCTATCCCCAGTACCCAAGTGTTAGATTGTTTCAAACTGCTACAAACTGGCTATTTTAATTAATGACAGCTTTATAAGGGCTTTATGAGACAAGTAAAGGAGGCAGGAAGAAATTCCAGCAGATTCAGAAGCAGAACTCATTGATAACTGAGATGTTCAGGTTGCACCAGCAGCAACTCCCAGCCTGAGAGAAACTCAAAAACAAAGCAGTGACTTTGTTGGTGTGTCTCCTGAGAAGTAGGTGTCCCCACTTTAGTGCCAGCAGTGCCTTGCCTTTGCTGCTTCTCCTCTTGACTTTTGATTTCTTTTTTCTCAACATCATTCATCTGAATTTTGGATCTTCTGACTCACTGTATCTACTTACTTCTCCCTTTATGTATCTTTTATATCTTGTATCACTCTTTATCTACTGACTTTTTCTGTATATATAACAATAAATATTACTGAGAAGAAAATTTGTGTTCATAAGTTACCATCAAGCGTATAGTAATTTCAGGCGCTGTTTTAGGCCTTGTAAGACTTTGGGATCAAGTACCATAGCTCTTTCAACATTCATAACCAAGGTAATGATTATGGCAATAAGTCAAATGCCTAATATATGGAAATGTCTACCATGAGGAGGCATTTTGGAAATTGCAAGCATCCAGACTTCTCTTTTCTCTAAATTCCTAAATATTTATAAATTTATATCTATCTATCTATCTATCTATCTATATATATCTCCCTTATTTGGCAAATCAAAAACAATTTTATGACATCAACTCTCCTCTTTATTGTATATAAAATTTTATATCATTGTGTCATTTCTCATAGGTTTGGGTCTTGTCTCCCAAACTAGAATGTTGAATCTTTAAAGACAGGAAACTTTAACACACTTTTTTGAATGTCTTTTATTGATTTTAATGGTAACTTACAGTGAAGATGGTTAATAAATATTTTTTTATTTAAACATACAACTCAATCTGTTTCCGTTTTTCTATAACATTTTTAATGTGATTAATTGTTCATGTATGTTATTTCATTTGTTTCCCATAAGAAGGTACTCAAAATAGAAATCACTTTATATTATCACCATATTGATAGTGATGATGATGACCAAGATTAATTGAATACTTTCTATTTTGTAAGACACTTCATTAAATCCTTACATAAAATTTAATTTTAATTTTCATATAAACTCTATAAATGTCAGAAACTGTAAAGAGTCTGAGATTTTACTCTGCTTGCAAGCTAATAAGTTAGACTTTCACAGTTTTATGGATACTGGCCGTAAACATGAGCCTCTTGGCTCAGAGACAAAGGACAGTGTATTAGTCAAAGCAATTTCATTCGCCAAAGTAACATCAATTGTGCCAGTTCCTTGATCCCCAGTTCCCACATGGCAATGCAACAAGGGACATCTGCACGCTCAGTGGGTTATATCATAGAAGAACCCCAAGTTTAAGAAACAACAAAGTTTCATAACGAAGTTGCTAGCAAACCTGTCCAAAGTTTGCCCCAGAGAGAGACATTATCTTTATTATCTCGTATAGCAAACAAATTTTCCCTAGGCTCCACAGAAAGGCTCTATTTTTAACTTCTAATTCTGTTTGCTATACAAACATTCTTAGCAAGATAATCCAGAATAAAAGTTGCCAGTGCATTTGCTCAAAAGATGCAGAAATAGGAGAGATCCATGGAGACTCATCCCCCAAGATTAAATAGAGAATTTTAAACCCTATTTTATGGATGAAAAAACCATGTTTCAGAAAATTTAAGAATCTTGTCTCATATCATACAACTTGTAAGTAACAAAGCCATAATATGACCTCAAGTCCTGTGACTCGGGCCTTTTCACTTGGTCATGCTGCTGCTTCTGTCCCTACTACTCATCGCTAATGAAGTTGCTTGTCAGCCTGCCCTAGTCTCCTCCTTAATCATATAGCATATATTTAAGATTTAGAAATTTTCTACATTAGCTGTAGGCCCAATCATCAAGAATTTACTGCTTTTGATTGTTCTGAGTTGTTTTTCAGTGTCAGTGTTATTTATATCTTAAACAAATGAGTGAGATCATTTCATGTAGCCAACATAAACAGAAACCTAAGTAAACCTTCTCATGTTCATGTAAGAATAAAGAATTCCTGCCTTTGTTGTTCAAAGTACACTGATTTTCTTGAAATCATTTTTTAAAGGCAGGCATTTGATTTTATTCCAATTAGAGCTGAAGCTTACAAGTGTTAATCCACCAATGCCACAAGACCCAGGGTTCATGCTGCGGAGGACTTTTGACACATGCATTTGTAGTAATTTTTCATGTAAAATATAACACAGTGCTTTGGGAGAGAAAAATGTGCCTGGATTATTTCACCAACATAATTGACTGTTTTTATGTGTATCATGGCATTTCTTAAAACTTTGGCTGGGCTTGTGGCATTTCACATCACAGAAAAGGAAATAAAGCTGTATTGTAGTTTGCTTACATCAGTACCTAGAAAAAAATTCCAATTTCAAAGGAGCAAGAGTTTTCCTTGTGAAAAGTGGGGGTCTGGGTGGCATTTTCATTTCCTGCCTCTTTGACTTCCAGTACTCCCCTTCAAAAAGTTCTGAATACAGAAAGCAGAACCTGCCTCCAGCACAAAACCAGAGCCCACTCTTATTATTGTTGTTGTTTGAGGGCTCCTGGATCTCATGCTGAACCTTAAAATCCTATTCGCAGCTCAGCTGCCAGCAAGCTGTGAGCAGAGCAGTGAAAAGTGGAAGAAATAACAGGCTTCACCAGGCAATCGGTAGTTCCCTACTGAAACCATATGTCATGCATAGAATCAAGAAGACTTGAGAAGTCTTGAAAAACTGCAATGCCACTAGCGCTCCTAATGGGAATTAGTGATGGGCAAGTGCCTGTCAGAGGGGTTAGAAAAATAGAAATAAGCAAAAGAACAACTGTCATGGGCTAAAAGAGGTGATTAAAACAATTGTCCTCTATGGATTTAATCATTAAGTGACTATAACTTCTATCTGTGAAATGCCTCTTGACTCCAGCAATCAAGTTCTAAGTGCCTAGTACTAAAGAAATGACAAATACCCTTTCTAATACTGTAACTCCATGTCATGGTGACAATAAAATAATAATCATAACCATTATAGTGAAATTTTTCTTCTTTGGCCAACTGTGATTTTTAAAAGGTAAGATATCATGGTGGCTGAGCACAAAAGTTTTGGAATCAAGGAGAACCAGGATCAAAACCTGACTCTACTTCTTCTACATGGAAAATGTTATCTCTTTGAGCTTCAATTTCTCATCTGTAAAATGAGAATAATGATACTCATCTATAGTTTTGTTATAATAATTAAATAAGAAAACAGCATGTATAGCATTATATAGGGTCAGGCACACAGAAACATTCAATAACCAGTGTTATTAATAATTACAGGGAGAAGCACAACTATTATTTTTCTTAATGGACATTTGAAGATTTCATCAAAGGGATGAAAGATATATATATTTAAGATCTTATACTCAGTATATTGAATGTTCATTACAGTATTAGAATTTGTCTGGTTATATTTTGCATGTGATAGCAAGATAACTCATTTCTTACTCACATCTAAAGACAAATTAGTGCTAACTTGGATGGATTTAGTAGAATTTCTTAGCTATATGTAGCCCCAGAATTTATCTTTATTTTACTTTTTAGGGTATTATTAAAATATTGTGGAATATATGAAATTATTTTTGTAAATTTTAGATTTTGAAAATAATGGTCACAATACCCCAGTGTATAATGAGAACTTGTCTTTTATCTTTCACCAATGATAATTTTTAAAAATTCAAAGTTGATTTTGTATTATGAATAAGATTGAAAATAGAAGCTAAATATGTAATCTTAGGTAAAATATTAATCTTTTGAATTGTAATTATGCTTATTTTTACCAGCATTTATATATATTGAAAACTATACAGAGTTTACTCATACTTATGTTTTATAGAAATTTATATAAAGCCCACAAGTATTCATAATACACACCTACACATACATTTGGATTTTTGTGAAACTGAAACTACACTTCAGACAATTTAAACCTGTAATTGAATTGTGTTTTAAAGACTTATTTTATAAAACCCATTATTGGGATTTTAGAACCCATTTTCTCTTTGAAATAATGCTATAAATTGCGATGAAACTCCCTGACCAGCTCTGAAAAGTCTTTTAACCTATTATGTTCTTAAAATATTGTGTTAGCTAAACTATTCTAAATATATCTGACCATTGTATTACATTTTTTATTAAGAAAATATTTCTAAATTCCCTGTTTTAGACATAGAAACACATTTTTTTTTTCCTTTTTCAGCCATGGCTATAGTTCCCACAGCTGGGAGTCATTGTTTGAAGGCTTTATATTAATTATATTATTGTAATGTCTTATATATTATATATTACATAATATAGCATACACATATTTTATATATAGTACATTACAAATTGTCCATTATATATTATATTAATGTCTTAATTCTTTCTGCATTTACACAACCATGCATCACTTAATGATGGGAATATTCTGAAAAATGAGTTATTAGTTAATTTTTTGTTATACAAACATCACAGAGTGTACTTTACACAAACCTAGATGGTATAACCTACTATACACTTAGGCTATGTGGTATGTATCTAATACAGTCTATTGCTGCTAGGCTACAAATGTGTATTGTATATAATTATAACACAGTTGTAAGTATTTGTGTATCTAAACATAGAAAAGGTATAAGAAAATATGGTATATAAGATAAAAAATTGTACACTTGCATAAGGCAATTAACATGAATAGAGCTTGCAGGACTGGAATTTACTCTGGGTGAGTCTGTAAGTGACGAGTGTATATGAAGGCCTAGGACATTATTGTATACTGCTGTAGACTTTATTAACACTGTACACTTAGGCTACAGTAAATTTATAAAAAATTTGTTTCTTTCTTCAATAATAAATTAACCTTATCTTACTGTAATTTTTTACTTTATAAACTTTTAATTTTTTAACTTTTTGATTCTTCTTTAATAACACAACTTAATACACATTTTATAGCTGTACAGAAGTATTTTCTTTCTTTATATCCTTATTCTATAAGCTTTTTTCTATTTTTAACATTTTTAAAATGATTTTAATTTTTAAACTTTTTTGTTAAAAACTAAGACACAAACACACCCCTCAGCCTAGGCTTACACAGGGTCAGGATCATCAATATCACTGTCTTCCACCTCCACATCTTGTCCTATTGGAAGGTCTTCAGGGACAATAACCTCCCATGCATGGAGCTGTCATCACCTATGATTATAGTGCCTTCCTCCAGAATACCTCCTGAGAGACCTTCCTGAGTCTGTTTTACAGTTCATTTTTTTTAATCAGTAGGAGTATACTCTAAAATAATAATTATAGTATAGCAAATACATAAACCAGTAACATGGTCATTTATTATCATTATCAAGTATTATGTACTGTACATAACTGTATGTGCTATACTTTTATACAATTGGTGTATAGTTGATTTGTTTACAACAGCATCATCATGAACATGTGAGTAATGCATTTGCTACAATGTCACTAAGCTATAGGAGTTATTCAGCTTCCTTATAACTTATGGGACCACCATTGTATATGCAGTTCATCATTGACTGAAACATCATTATGCAGTGCATGACTGTATTTATATAGAGAAGACAAAGAAGAGAAATCACCTTTATGAGTTAACCATCGCAGCTTCAAAGATAGCTAACACTACTTCTGCCAGTCATTTGCAAGAATGGAGCACAGATTCACCAAAAATAATCCTGCCAAAAAGAAATCAGGCCCCTTGTATATGTGGATGCTTGGTGCACCAGAGGAATAAAATAAGTATTATGTTATTTTAATAAATATTTTGATACTGCATTCTATCCTATCCTCGTGAATAAGATGGCAAAGTGTAGCCTGAATAAGAGACCCATAATATAGATTCACAGAACTGTGTGAACGACCAGGTTTAATAAGTGACAATTAGTGGTCTGGTTTCTGCCTGAAGCTAAGGGGTACCTGTAGTAGTGTGACATCTTCCAGTACTTTTCAAGAGTTGTATCAATGAGTTGGGTGAAACACACAGTACCTATGTCACATTCCAAACCATCTTGGAAATAAATGAAAAAGGATGAACCTGAGCCAGAATGAAGGCAAATTTCTTTATGTAGATTCAGTAAATACTTTTTCCAGGTTAAAAATTGGGAGTAATCCAGCCTTTTGGCATTGCAGGTAAAAAAAATGATTTTATGTGATCAATCAATATGTGGTCAAAATTGTTCCAAACTGGGTTGCACCTTTCTCCTCTATACCTACAACACTCTAGGTGTGTGTCCCTAGTCGTCATTCTCTGTTCCATTGGACCATAGACTACTTGAGGAAAGACCGTTTTATTTATTTTCTTAACCACAGCATTTAGTTCATTTAGTACATAGTAGGTTAACAATGAATACACGTAATGAATGAATGGGATTTATGATGTGGCTAATAAAATAGTAAGCACATTCTTAATCCACTTTAAGAAAATATTTAGCTATGAGCAAAACATTTTAAAATAGAATTCACCAAATACACATTTAGGGTTCCATGATCATTATGGCAAGGAGGTTAAAATTATGTTTTCTGAGAAGGAAGAAATAAAGATGCTGATAACAAGAAAAATGTTTTTGAGTATTTTAAGGATTCTCTTACAGAGTGAATAGATTTATGTTGTCTACAGAGGCCAGACTAGTGTATAGTGAGCACGTGTGTGTGGCCTCACATGGGAAGTTTGGAGTGAGTGCAATGGTTTACAATTAAAGTGTGCTGCCCCAGAGACAGTCAATTCTTGTTTATTAGAAGTATTTAAGCAGATGACATCTATCAGCATGCAGCTGAGGGAATTTCTCACTGTACAGATCTCAAATTCTTTTTCAGTTCTATGCTACATGTTCTTTTTGTCTGCATTGCTCTCAGCAAGAGCCATGTCTTCTTCAAGATGTTAGATGTTTAGTAAATGTTCGTTAAACTAAAATAAATGGAGCATCTTCAGGAACAACTCCCTGTCCGTGAAAGGATTTCAAGCTCATTTCGTACATGTGGATTTGATGATTGTCTTTCTCCTCCTCCTCCTCCCCTCATCCTCCTCTTCTTCTTACTCCTCTTCTCTTTGTGAAAGATCAGTTGGAATGAGAAATAATACCTAATGTTTTCTTCCAGGCAGACAGTTTTAAACATTAGCCCCATTAGATCATGTTTTATGTTAGATTTCTATCAATATGCAAACCTCGTGTGACAAGCTATCTAGTTCAATTCATCAAAGCCTGCAGGTTGGAAGTGCTGGTATATCTAAAAGAAGATATAAGACCATTTGGAGATAGTGATGCATGCCTATAAAAGCCTCAAGTATTGCAGAAAATATTCATAATAAAAGAAAAAGGAGTGGCTGATTATAAAATATAATGTACATTCTTGGAATATATTAAAAAAATTGTTAATAAAATTGTGAGAACACTGAAGTCTGTGTGAATGAAACCATCAGATCTGATGTTCGTGATTCATCCATATGGCTGTAAAATAAGAAAATAAACTATTTTTGATTGCTTTCAATATACTACATATTTCCAGATGGTATGCAACTGTGTTGTCTAGTAAGGCAACCAATAGCCATATGTGATTATCGAACATTTGAAATATGGCTAGCCTGAATTGAAATGTGTTCTCAGTATAAAATACACAGAGATTTAGAGTCTTAGTGTTAAAAAAATCTCCTTAATACTTTAAAATATTGATTATATATTAAAATGATAATATTTGGGATTTATTGGGTTATCAAAAATATATTATTAAAATTATTTTTAACTATTTCTTTTATTTTTATTTAATGTGGCTACAAAGAGTTTAAGATTACAGAAGTGGCATTGATTTGTGGCTTACATTGTATTTCTATTGGATAATCCTGGTTTATAAGGAAATGAAATAAAACTTTCACAGAATCTTAGTTTTGAAACTGGATGGGAACGTAATTTGAACATTCATAAAATAATGAACATTTAGAGATGTCAGAATAAAATTAATACCTAAAGAGGGACTAAAGTAAATCTATATATACCTATCTACGGCTCTATTCAGCATACATTAAGCATGTGTCCAAATCTTTTGAATGCGTGTAGGCATGACCTCTGACTCCTCATAATTAAAAAAAATATATATGCCTTGCTCAATCATGTCTAAATGCCTTTTTCCAATTATTTTGGTTACAATAATTTAAATTTGGACTCTATAATAACCTGGCAATGCAGTAATGAGCTCACCATATTCTATTTCATGAGGATGGCATAAATAAACTATTCCCTTTTTATCCTCCGTAAAGAACATTTCAATGCAAGCATTTACACAGGGAGCCACAGACATAATGTATATCAGCTCCAATTAAAGAGGGCTTGCTCTGTTTTTTATCAACTCCCTTTATTTACATTGTTCTCCAACAGAAACAACAACAGAAATGCCTACTGGCACCAGAAATCTTCCGCTTAGCCATTGGCAATCAGGTCCTGCAAAAAAAGATGACATTAAGCAGAAACTGCCAAAAGTGAGTTTCGAAGCTATGCAGACAATTTTTACCAAGCAGAGCCATTATAAATTTTTTAGAATGGCAGCTACAATTCTATGCCCTCTTATCTTCAGTCTTTATTTCCCTATTCTCCCCTCAAAGTGTTCTTTGATAGCTTGAGTACAATTTGTAAATATTGCATGATATTTGATTCCAATCTGAAGTACTTGGGAACAAAAGTTTGAATGAGATCCTGAGGGCCTAGATTTTTTTTTTAAATTACTACAGTAAAACAATAATAGACCCATTTTCCACCTTAGGAAGCAGCCCAGAGGAAAAAGGACTAGGAAGATCATTTTACTGGTTATACACCAGGCCCAAAAGGAATGGTAACTTCATAAATTATTCTGTGGGTATTGCTGAAGTAATTCTTCAGAGTTAGACATTTTAGTGAGCCTACAGTTACACAGACACAGGGAGATGAGAGTTGAGACACATACTTGAATATTTTAGGCCTTTTGGAAACTTAGACTGTTTAAGAAAATAGTGTTCCTGTAATTTGAATAATCATGTTGTATATGTATGAAAACCACAAAGAAAATTTTCTGCATAAAATATTAACACTCCATTTTGCTTGGTTTATATACAGGGTATAAGAAGCTGCTTCTGGCGTGTTACCTTTAGCCAAAAATAGTAATTGGACATTATATAGTACCCCCAAACACCCTGAACATCATTGTTTGACCAAATAACTTTATTATTTATGATTTATCTACCTTAAAAAGAAGCATCAGTGGTTACTTGATGCAATTTAATCTGTATATGTGTGCACAAATTATGTCTTTTCAATTATCTCAAGAATAATTAATGCTATTTGAAACAATTAAAAATCTTGATTCAAGTAGTTTTCAAAAGGATTTACTTTATCCTCTGGTATGTCCTATGTAGGCTAGAGGAACTGGCCATGTTACAAATCTGATGTGCTTTTCCTCTAATTCTTTTGTGTAAATTTGCAGGAAAGATAAATGGTATCTCTGTGCATAGACAAAATATTTAAACAGAATAGCCTATCCATTATTGAAAACTTATTGCACTCCTGTCAGTAAGTTGTTCTGATACTCTATGAGACTTCTTATTTTAAGCATATTTTAAACAAAGTGTATTATTTAAAGCCATAAACGGCCTGTTATAAAAACACACCTTGCCTATCAGCAAGATAGGCAGATTAGAAGCCCCTAGCAATTGTCCCCCTCACAAACACAGACAGAATAATGAATGATCAACTACATTTTAATGAAAATAACAGAAGGAGAGCCCCAGAGTAACAGAGGAGTAACAGAAACCCTGGTGAGTACAGAAACTCAGAATGATTACACAGAAGCATGGAAGGAAATGCCAGGCCTCCACCATCCCATCTTCCAAATGGGATCAGCTGGGAACCAGGAGGAACTCCTCCCTGTGGTGAAGAGGTAAGCAAGAGAATCCCAGCAACCTCCATCAACACTTTGGACACCTACAGACCTTCCCACTAAGGTCTGCTGTGGTCCTCACAGGCACCAAGCCTAGATGAGGGAGCTTCCTGGAGTTTACACAGCTATGCTTCCCCCAGAGAAGGAGCCAAAACTATGCCCCACCCCCTGTGGCCCACATGGCTACTGAGCTACACCATCTTGGAATTGGAACTATGATTGGAGTGTGTCTTGTTCTGGGGGCAAGTAGCCATGGCTTTCCTTCAGCCCTGAGGCTAAGTTGCTACCAAACCTCAATAACCTGATGGCCTGACATCCCCAAGCTAAACTGTGATCAGTTGTTACAGCCTTCCCTTTGGGGTCAAGTAGAGGTGGAGCTGGTCTACCTACCCCTTCTACTTCCCCTTCCCCCTCAGGCAAGAGCTGAAGTGGTATCCTGCTTCATGGGAAAATAGTACCTTGGTAACTTAGAGCACTTATGCTTCTCCAGTGCCTAAATTGAAACAGCACCCTGCATCTCAGAAAATGGTGCCTTGGATACCCAGAATTGTCATGTACCCCGGGACCTAAGCTGAAGTAGTGTCCTGCATCCCAGGGAAATGGTTCCTGGGCCTCCCAGAACAGTCATGCCCCTCATGCCTGACCTGAAGTGGCACATTATGCCCTGAGGAATGGTGTACTGACTGAAGTGAGGAGCTTCACATGCCAGAGCTGAGCTAACACAGTATACTACATCCCAGGGAAACAGAGCAGAGGCTGAGCTGAAATACCCCACATCATGGACCTCAAAATTCTAGTGCTCTGCTCCCCTAGAGCTGGACTAGCCCTAGAGTCTAGGCTGCAGAGGTACTCCTCTCCCTGGGGAGTGGAGTCATCATGGAGTGGTTCTCCAGTGCACAAATGACAGCTATGCTCCACCATACTGGGGTACTTGCTGCTACTGCACCTGGCTTTATGGAGTCTGGGATATTGCTGAACCCCACCATCCTAGGGCTTAGAGTTGCCACTACACAGTGCTTTATCCCCTGGGATATGAGTTGCCACTGAATTTTATCGATTCAGATTCCTGAATTTCAGCCATACCTTACTCCTCAGGCCCAAATCTCCAGAGTACCCTTTCTTCCTTGGAGTCAGGCCATTGCTGTGCCCTTTCCTCCAGGTATAGAATCATAGCTACAACCTTGTCCCATGGGCCTGAAATGCTGGAGTGCCTCAGAGTCAAAGATCCCAATTTTGTGGAAAATGTACATCCAACTCTGCCACAGAGAATGAACCTACACCCCAAGACCCAGATGCCACAATAGGTTCATGAGACCCTGAGCTTAGGAGCTTGGCCCCCCAGCCACTCCAAGTACCTGCACCTGGAACTGAGCACCACTGTTACTGCTTATAGATCATGTCTTACCTGACACCAAGAGGAACCCGTTGACTAAGTTTCCACATTGTGGGTAAAATGAGGATAGGAGGACCCCAAAATTCCTTGGATACCAAGGATATTAACAATATATGCTGCCACTGCTGCTGTCACAAACTTCAACAGCCTGGGTCAATGAGGCACCCACAGTGATTGTTGACATTGAACACAGCTGAAGAAGCTTCATGGAGACTATATCACTATAGCTATCAGGAAACAGAGTCAACACACCCTTTCCAATCACTACACTAAAACTCAACTACAGGTGAAAGTTTTTCTTTATGAGAGCCATTCTAGAAAATTTGGAAGAGGCCATTGTTTCACCAGATGCACAGACATCAAGGTAGAGACACAGAAACATGAAAAAACAAGAAAATATGACAACACTAAAGGAATATAATAACTGTACTAACACATCCCGATGAAAAGGAAATCAACAAACTATCAGAAAAGGAATCAAAATAATGATCTTAAGAACACTTAGTGGGATACAAAAAATACAGATAGACAATTAAATGAAATCAGAAAAACAATTAACAATATGAATGAGAAATTAAAAAAGAGAAATCATAAAAAAGAACCAAACAGAACTCCTGCAGCTAAAGAATTCAATGAATGAAATAAAAATACAAAAGAGAACTTCAACAGGGGACTTGATCAAGCAGAAAAAAGAATCTGTGAACTTGAAGATAAATTGTTTGAAATTACTCAGCCTGAGAACAAAAGAAAAAAGAAAGAAAGAAGAATAAAAAGGATTAAAGAAAATATAGAAGATTTATGGGACACAATTAAGAAAACAAATATCCACATTATGGGAATTTTATTTATTTATTTATTTATTTATTTATTTATTTAAACTACTGGTTTGTAGAACATTATGGAAATTTTAGAAGGCAAAGACAAGGGAAAAGATGTAGAAAACCTATTTAATAAAATAGTAGCTAAAAAAATTCCAAGTCTGGGGAGAGACATGGACATCTAGATCCAGAAAGCTCAAAAATCCCTAAATAGATTCAAACCAAAAAGTCCTCCCCAAGGCATATTATAGTCAAATTGTCAAAAGACATAGACAAAGAAAGAATTCTAAAAGCTGCCATGGAAAAACATTGTCTCATTTAAGGGAACCTCTATTAGACTAACATCAGATTTCTCTGCAGAAACCTTATAGGCCAGGAGAGAATGGATGATATAATCAGAGTACTGAAATAAAAAAAAAATTGTCAGGAAAGAATACTATACCCAGCAAAACTGTCCTTTAGAAATGAGGGAGTAATAAATTCTTTTGCAGATAAGCAAAAACTGGGGGAATTCATCACCACTAGAATGGCCTTACAAGAAATGCTAAAGGGAGTCCTACATCTGTAAGTTAAAAGACAATAATTACTATCATAAAATATGCAAGAACATAAAAGTTACTGGTAGAGCACATACACAAAGAAGAAAGAAAAGAATCAAACCTTATCACTACAGAAAATTGCCAAACTGCAGTGATAAACAATAAAAGAGAAAAATAGGAACAAAGGATATACAAAACAACCTGAGACCAATTAACAAATTAATAGAAGTAAGTCCTCATCTGTCAACCTTGAAACTAAATGGATTAAAGTCCCAACTTCATAGATATAGACTGGCTGAATAGATTAAAAAAGCATGACCCAACTATATGCTGCCTACAAACAACTCACTTCATCTGTAAAGATACGTATAGATTGAAAGTGAAGGGAAAGAAAAAGATATTCCATGCAAATGGAAAAAAAAAGACACAACAGAGTAGCTATGCTTAGATTAAAGAAACTTGACATCAAAAACTGTAAAAAGAGACAAATAACATTATTATATAATGATAAAGATATCATTTCAGCAAAAGGGTGTAACAATTGTAAATATATATGTACTCAACACCCGAACAGCCAGGTACATAAAGCAAATAGTAGATCTAAGGCAGAGATAGACTCCAATACAATAATAGTTGGGGACTTCAACACCCCATTTTCATCACTGAAAAAATCATCTAGACAAAAAGAAATCAACAAAGAAACATCAGATTTAAACTGTACTTTAGAGCAGATGGACCTAAGAGAAATTTATAGAACATTTCCTCCAACAGCTGCAGAATACACAATCTTCTCATCTGAACATGGACCATTCTCCAGTATAGACGATATGCTAGATGACAAAACAAGCCTCAGGAAAAAAAAAAAAAAATCATGTCAAGTATCTTTTCGGACCAAAATGGAATAACACTAAAAGTCCATAGCAAGAGGAACTTTGGAAACTGTAAAAATACATAGAAATTAAAACAAAAACATGCTTCTGAATAACCAATGGGTAAAGGAAGAAATTAAGAAGAAAAGTAAAAACTTTCTGGAAACATATTAAGACAGAAACACAGCATACCAAAGCCTATGAGATACAGAAAAATATTATTATGTGAGAAGTTTATAGTAATAAACACCTACATTAAAAAAGTAGAAAAATTTCAAATAAACAATCTAACATTGTATCTTAAGGAATTAGAAAAGAAAGAACATACCAAACCCAAAATTAGTAGAAGAAAATAAATAATAAATATTAGAGAAGAATTAAACAAATTTGAGACAAAAAAATACAAAAGATCAACAAAGCAAAAAGCTGATTTTTGAAAAGATAAGCAAAATAGACACATAGTTAGCTAGATTAAATAACAAAAAAGAATAAAATACCAAATAAATAAAATAAGAATCAAAAAAGAAGACATTACAACTGATACAATGGAAATAAAAAGGATCACTAGAGATTATTACAAATAACCACTGGTCAAATAATTGGAAAGTCTAGTAAAAATGGATAAATTACTTATACGTAAAACCTACCAAGATTGGACCAAGAAGAAATTGAAAACCTGAACAGACCAATTACAAGTAACAAGATTGAATCTGTAATAAAAAGTCTCCCATTAAAGAAAGTGTCAGGATCCAATGGCTACACTGCAGAATTGTACCAAATATTTAACAAAGAATTAATACCAATTATTCTCAAACTCTTCCAGGAATTTAAAAGGAGGTAATTCTTCCAAACTTATTCTACAAGACCAACATTTCCCTGATACTTAAACCAAAAAAGGACACAAGAAAAAAAGAAAATTATATGCCAATATCTCTGATGAACATAGATGCAAAAATCCTCTACAAAATACTAACAAACCATATCTGCCAGCACTTTAAAAATATCATTCTCCATGATCCAGGAATTCAAGGAAAATTCAACATACACAATTCGATAAACATGATATATTACATCAATAGAATAAAGGAAGAAAGCTATAAGATCATGTCAATAGATGCAGAAAAGTATTTGATAAAATTCAATATCCCTTTATGATGAAAACTGTCAACAAGTTAGGTACAGAAGAAACATAACACAATACAGGCTATATATGACCAACCCATAGCCAACATTATATTGAACAAGGAAAAGTTGAAAGTTTTTCCACTAAGACTGGAACAAGACAAGGATGTCTACTTGCAACCCTCCTGTTCATTCAACATATTGAAAATCCTAGAAAAAGGTATTAAGAAAGACAAAGAAGTAGAGCGTATCCAAATTGGAATGAAAGAAGTCAAATCGTCCCTGTTTGCAGATGACATGATCTTATGTAGAGAAAACCCTAAAAACTTCATCCTAAATATTGCCTTAGAACGGATAAACAAACTCAGTAAATTTCAGAATACAGAATCAACATACAAAAATCAGTAGCATTTCTATACACCAACAACAAACCAGAAGAAAAGGAAATCAAGAAAGCCATCCCATTTACAATACTACAAAAAATACCCAGGAATAAATTTAACAAAGAAGGTGAAATATCTCTCCAGAGAAAAGCTATAAAACACTGACAAAAGAAATTTCAGAGGACATGAAACAATAAAAATATTTTCCATTTTCATGGATTGAAAGATTTAATATTGCTAAAATGACAATACTATAAAAGTTATCTACAGATTCAATGCAAACCCTATCAAAATAACAATGGCATTTTTCACACAAATAGAAAAAAAAAATCCAACACTTGTATAGAAACACAAAAGACTCTGAATAGCCAAAGCAATTCTAAAAAGAAAGAATAAAGCTGAAGGCATCACACTATCAGACTTTGAAATATCCTATAAAGGTGTAGTAACCAAAATAGCATGGTACTGGCATAAACACAGATACAGAGACAAACAGAAAAGTATAGAGAACCTAGAAATAAATCCATATATTTACAACCAACTGATTCTGACAAAGTTGCCAAGAACAATTATTGGAGGATAGACAGTCTCTTCAATAAATGGTGCTGGTAAAACTGAATATCCATATGCACAAAAATGAAACTATATCCTTATCACTCACCATACATAAAAATCAACTCAAAATGGATTAAAGGAGTTAAACTACAAAACTACTAGGAGGAAACAAAGGAGAAATTATTTAGGACATTGGTCTGGGCACAAATTTTATAGTTATGACTTCAAAAGCTCAGGCATCAAAAGCAATAGCAGACAAATGGGATTACATTGAACTTAAACACTTCTGTGCAGTAAAGGAAACAGTCAACAGAGTGAGGAGACAACCTGAAGAACGGGAAAAAATATTTGAAAACCATTCATCTGATAAGGGATTAATAACTATAATATACAAGGAACTCAACTCAACAGTGAAAACCCAAATAATCCAATTAACAATGGGCAAATAAGCCGAATAGATATCTCTGAAAAGAAGACATGCAAATGGCCAAGTACATGAAAAAATTCTCAACATCACTAATCGTGACAGAAATGGAAATTAAAACTACAATGAGATATCATCTCACCCCAGTTTGACTGACTTTTATCAAAAATACAAAAAAATAACACATGCTGGGTAGGATGTGGAGAAAGGGGAACTCTTATACACTGTTGGTGGGAATATAAATTGGTACAGCCATTATGAAAAACAGTATGTAGTTTCCTCAAAAAAAACTAAGAACACAACTACCACATGATCCGGCAATCCCACAACTGATTATTTATCCAAAGGAAAGAATATTAGTATGTTGAAGAGATGTCTGCGCTCCCATGCTTATTACAGCACTATTTACAAGAGCCAAGATATGAAATTAACCTATGTGTCCATCAACAGATGAATGGATAAAGAAAATGCGGTATGTGTACAAAATGGAATACTATTTAGTAATAAAAAATAACAAAATTCTGTCATTAGTGGCAACAGTGATAAGCTTTTAGGACATATACTAAGTGAAATTAGACAGGAACAGAAAGATAAATACAACATGTTCGTAATTATATATGGAAGCAAAAAAATTGATCTAGAAATAGATAGAATAGTGGTTACCAGAGGCAGGGAACGGTACAGGGGAGGGAGGAAAAGCAAAATGTTTGTTAAGAGATGCCAAAATATAGCTAGATAGGAGGGATAAAGTCAAGTGTTTTATAGCACCATGGGGTGACTATAATTAACAGCAGTTTATTGTATATGTTCAAATAGCTAGAAAAGTGAAATTTAAATGTTTCCAGCACAAGAAATGATAAATGTGTGAGGAAATGGATGTGCTAATTACTATAATTTGAACATTACACATTGTGTACATGTATCAAAATATCACACTGTACCTTATAATTATGTACAATTAATATGTTTCAATTAAAGTCAATAATAAAAGAAAGAAAGAGAAAGCAAGAGAGAGAACAACAACAAAAACCTCTGTCTCGCCAAAAAGCATTTCTGAATAATTAAATTATTTGGAAAATAATGACGGTCCTTGGTTTTTGCCTCTAACTTCTTTTTCTTTTTTTTTTTTGAAGACCTTGGTAATTATCTGTACAGAATGCAAGTGCGGTACGAAGCAGACAGCTACGCACACATTAATGAAAAAAGTGGGTGGTCCTTTCCCTATGGTCTATCTCATGGGAAGGATATATTTTTTGATAAATATTTTGTAAAACTTGTTAAGAAAAATTTTTTAAATGCACAAAACAAAAAAATATTTATTTTAAGTGGTAAAAATTATGTTATGTGCCTGGGTAATCAATTTACTTCTCTTGGCATAGAGATATCGCCAGACTTCCTTGAGACTGGGTAAGATTATGTGACGACATTCAGCCCACTGTAATGTGGGTGGAAATGATATATGCCTCTTCTAGATGTGGTCCCTTAAACTCCCCAAGCAATCCCCAAATTGGTGTCTCTTTTTTCATTTCCTAACTGAAAAATTCTAAGAGACATTAGGAGATGATGGGATAGCAGAGCCACTGTATTGAAGAAACCTCTGTCTCTGAATTGTCACTTTGTCAGCTTATTGCCAGATACAGTATTTAGACTGAGATATGAGTTAGAAATAAACATTTATCATGTTCTTTGTTATAGTACTTAGCCTACCCTAACTACCTAACCACCTATCTTGTTTAAAGAAAATATACTAAATATAGATTCAATTCTACTTGGAAGCTACAGCCATCAAGTAATTACTCTCTGGGGATGCTAAAAGATCATTGGAAAAACTCAGAACTTTATGTCCAGCTTTCCAAATGTGACCCTATAAACAACGAATAAAATACAAAGATACATCCTCTCCTGCTTGAATAGATAGAAATATGAATTTAAAAAATTATCCTATTTTGCTTAAACTTATATGATTGGAAAAGTATATCTATGGCCATACTTCTAATTCTCAAATGAATTAGTAGACGAAGTCAAATGACTTCCTGTAACTAAATAATTCATGACATTGTATTCTTTCCAGGAACAGATAATTTATTTTCTTATTGCAGTGTCTTAGTCATACTAAGTATAACTGCCTGGGTAGGTTAGAATTGTAGTCTATGACTAACAAAATTCTAGTTCAAGAATTAGCCTTTGAATTCCTCTGAATTTCTATTAGAACCCTTTCTCTGTCATTGAGAATACTCAGGAATTATAGATAAAATATATGAGGAAGTGTTCAAAAATTTAGAGCTGCTAAAAAAAGGGCGGGGGGAGAATGAAGTGTCCTAAAATTTAGAAGGGAATATCATCATTAGTCCTTTGGGACTGAAGTCACATGACTGGAGGTATACTGTGAATGGGATCCAGTGCTAGGGTAGAGCTCAGTCTATGGAATGGGAGGAGAACCAGACCCTCTGCAAGAAAAAAGCTCCTATTTAGAAAAATAATTCCTCTGGAATGGCTTAGTCTCTTTTCCTGAGATTGTAGACAGCAAAAACAAATGAACAAACAAAAACTCATCTTGCCCAAATCTACCAGTTGAAACCTAAGAAGAGTCCAGCAGAAACTCAAGCATACCTGCTAACGGAAAACCTATTTCAGAGCCAATGGGCAAGCAGCCTTTTAATGGTGTCGGAAGGAGGGGCAAGCAAGTAAGAAAACCCCCACTGAAGAGAAATTTCTAAACACAATTTGTAAACCACACAAAGAAACTTTGAAATGTCTCTTTTTAGCACCATTTAAAAAGCACTCAGCTGACTCAGTAAACAGGCAATGTTAGAGTCAAGGAAATGAACCATATAAAACAATACAAATAAAATTTAAAAGATAAAATAATGCATTCTAAATCTTCCAAGAAATCAAAGAAGATTAGCATTCAGGACATAAAATCTGGAGAGTATGAACAGGAATAGGCCAGATATAAAAATAAACCAACTCTGCATTCAGAAATGAAAAATATAGTCAATGAAATAAAAAATCCAATAAAGAAAGAAAATACTACTATTGATTCAGAGGACCTTAAACAACTGAGAGAGATATGTAAGAAAAAATGTCTGAGAATGCAGTATAGAAAGAAACAGCTCTCTCTGGGGTTTTGAAAACAGAAAAAGAGAAAAAATAAGCAAGGTGCAATGATGAAAGAGCTAATTGCTGAAAATGTTTTCAGAATATAAAAGAGATTGAACTTACACTAAAATAGCCCTACAGTATTCCGGGGGAGAGTAAAAGTAAATACATTTATTGGAGAAAAAGACATAAAAAATGAAAAATTACTATAAGCAAAACAAATTGCTTGAAGCAAATGGAAACTAGATTTATAAAAGCCTTGTCAACAGCAACATAAGCCATTAGAAGGCTAGAGAAATATAATCAAAATACTAAAATACATGTAAGATAACCTAGAAATCTACATCCACAGAGAATCTGACTCAGTCATGAAATTCTAGAGGTTTTCCCATTAAAATCAAGAACAGTGAAATAACTGCTATCACCATTGCCATTCTAAATTTAATCCTTATCCTCTAGTTGTAGTTTGCAAACTTTTTTTGTAAAAGGACAGCTAGTGAGTATTTTAGACTTTGTGAACCATACAGCCTTTGCTGCGACTACTCAACGCTGCTATTGTAGCACTAAAGCAGCCCCGGGCTATGTGTAAATAAATGGGCATGACTGTGTTCCAGTGAAACTTTATAAAACAGGTGGAGAACTGGATTTCTCCAGTTTGCTTACATGATTCAAAGATAATTAACAAATGCAAACAATAAGAGAGAATAATAAATTCTCACTCATTACAGCAACAAAATGTTAAAATATTCTAGACTGAATGTGAAATATATAGGATCTCTATCAAGAAAATGACAAAATTCATCTAAAAACTTATAAGAATTGGAGACACAGATATACAACATACCTGTGTGGGAAGTCTCAGTATTCATTCATTCATCTTTATCTCTCTGTCAATATATCTCTCTATCAAATAATAATTGAGGGTTTACTAAGATTTAGGCACTCTGTAATATGAGAACACAAGACCTCTGTTCTCATGGAACTTATTATATTGCAACCTAAAGAAATTTTATCCAATTAGTTACACAAAAATTTAAAATTGTAGATGTGATAAGAGTTTCACATATGAGGTGCATGATACCATTAAATTGCATAATGGGGAAGAGGTTACCTTGTTAGGTGAGATCAAGGACGTCTTCTCTGAGGAAGTAATTATTGAGCCGTAACTGAAGGGTAAGTATGCATTTACTATGTGAAGAAGGAACTGAAGAGTTTGTTCTCTGGAGTGTAAAAATCATGCAGAAAGAAAGAGCATGCTAAACATAAGAGTTTTAGAGGAGCAGATGTGTTGCAGAGAGGGAGAAAGAGATTGAGACTTAATCTTAATCTCAATCTGAGAGGTAGGTTTGGGCCAAAGCATTACAGAGCATGAGGGCACACATGGAGTTTTCTCCTTAAGAACAGCGGAAAGCCAACAAAGAATTCCAGTAGGCAGTGTACAAGTTTGGATTTGTATTTCAAAAATATCACTCTGAAACAAAAATCATTCTGGCTCCTTGCAAAGGACAACCTGGACAGGACCACAAAGGATGTAGATAGAAGAGGCAGGAAGAAATTACAGTAGTGTGAATGAGGAAGGATAGCAGTAGATTGGGAGAAAAGGACAGAAGTGGAGAGATTTGATTTGTTGTTGCTTTCTGTAGGATTTTATGTTGAAAACTAATATTATTTTGGATTTTCAAAGATATCGTATTATTGTCTTCTAATATTCAATGTTGCTGTTAAGAAGCTCTTCTTATTCACATTCCTTTGCCTTTGAATTTAACTTTTACATATTTTGGATATTCCCTTTGTTCTGCTGCTTGAAACATCAAAATAATGTGCTCTGTGTGTGTGTGTGTGTGTGTGTGTGTGTGTTTTATACATTGTACTCAGCATTTGATGTACACTTTCAGTCTGGAACCTTGTGTGCCTTTGGGTTATAGGAAGTGGTCTTAGCTGATAATCACTTTACCATCAGCTGTTTTTTCAAAGACATTTAAAATCTATTGGCTATTGGTATCTTCTCTCCTTTCCTCTTTGTTTTTATGTATACATGCCTTTAATATTTTTATTGTCCTTTTAGTGGTGGTTAGAGAAGAAAGGCATTTACAGCATGTGGACAATTCAACTTGCTTAATGGGAAGTCTAATAACACTGATTTTACTGCTTTTTGCTTCTTGCCAGCATTGCTTTCAGCAATCTCCAAAAGGCATGACTATTTTGGTTTTATAAGGTATTATTTATTTACAGAATAAGGTTTTAAAAAGCCATATGCAAAAGCATGTTAGAATAATTTTGCAGAAGAACAGTGAGATTACAAAGTTAAAAAAAAAGCAGAAAAAGGAGGGAAAATTATAACTCATTAGTTTATCAAAGATTTACTGACCTCTTTCTACTAAATATTCATTCCTTGCCAAAAATTAGCTTCCTGCAAATGGTGGAAAACATGACCACTGCAAGGGCCCAAATTTTATATCTTATGACTACCATCTTGAAAGAGGGTACACTTACTGTTCTTTTTGGACCCAAGTTCAAAAATCCAAAGGCAGAATATTATTAACCCTTTAGATCAGATGACTACTGTGTAGTAATTAACTTTTTATGGGTCGAAGGCATGTCAGTCAGTGCTTAAGTTTGGAGTGGAAAAAAGATGCAGTACTGAGATAAAGTGAGATGTTATTTCTATAAAAGGCAGACAGATGCTAAGTGGATAAAACTAAAGAGTATATTTGTAGAGCAACTGATAGAATGTTAGTTCCAATGTAAGTATTTATCACACATATGCTTATTATAATTAAAGAAGACCAATAATGCCATGAATACTAAAGTGTTGTTTTAATTTAACAAAGTCAATAAGAAGATTCTTTTTGCATTTTTTATTCAAATGGAATTGAAGCATTTATAATCCTCCATTTAAAAATATTCTTAGTGACTTAAAATGTGATGGTAAACACTCATTAGTTTACTGATATATTCAGAGAATTTTGAGGTATTTTGTTCCTTCCTTAAAATACACTCCTTCATATATATGATTTTTAAACACTACCTGCTTATTTTCTGTCAAAAATCTGTCATTATTTTATGCTTTTAGTAACTCTTTTACTGGATATTTTCAAGTTTTAGTTAAATACAGGATAAGAAGTTAGAGAATTTAGTAGAACAATGTTTTAAAATGAAAACATTTAATTTCTGAATAAATGATGCATAGTCCTATTATGAAATGTTACAACAGATTTTTTTCACCTTAAATGCTTTTCTTATGAAAGGGCTATTGTATTTCTTGAATTTCTGGTTTTGTTGATACTATACTTGAGATAGGTAATGAATACCTGTTAAATAATTTCTATGACATTTCTAAGAAATATATTTTTATGAAGGATGATAACATTGCAAAATATATAGAATTTTACTTTGAAATATATTTTTATGAAGGATGATAACATTGCAAAATATATAGAATTTTACTTTGATATTTGGATAAAATATTAAAACATGGATTATGAATTTTATTTTTAACTTGTTATTACTTTATTGGTTTTTTTCTTTGAAACATCATTTGTAATGACTTTGAACATCATTCTGTAATTACTTTTCCTTGAATTATACAAAAGTTTGATATCACTTATAAGTGAATGTTTACTACAACCTGATTTGAGAGGCAAGGTTCAAGGAGGTACTTGTCAAATATAATAGACTAGTCATGTTAATTGACGCAAAATGATATGTGATTTGATTTGGGGGTAGTAAATTGCTTAGTAGTAATTAGGATGCCAATTAGGCAGCAGTATCAAAATGATATGTGTTCATTGTCCATCTAAAAGTGGCCTATGCTTTTTCTTATTGCCCTTAAAGTAAATTTATATTCCCTAGAAAATGTTTAAATTTATTCATAAAGAAAGAATCATTTCCAAAAGAATAAATCTCCAGTTACAGTTTCATTTTTAAGTCATGCTTCTATTAAATGCAGACTTTACCATTTTATTTGTGTAATATTTGGCATTTCATAACATACCTTTCTGAGCTCAGAATCCTTGTAAATACTTTTCTCCTAATGTTAATAATGGTATTAATTGAGATGGCATATACAAAGGACCTGCTATAGGCCAGGTATATAGAATTTGATAAATGAATATTTTATTATTGTAATTTTGTTATAAAGAATTACACATTTGTCTTTTATTTCCAGGAATGGGACAAACTAGATACTGTAACTAGAAACACTCCTTGAAAATATCTTAAAATACTGACAAAACTTTTAACATCTTTAGATGCGTCAATGAACTGACTAGAAATTTGAGAGTATTGAGAAGCCAAAAATTAAATGAATTTAGTATCCTGATGTGGTAAGCTGATACTTAATCTGGCTTTGGTGTTAGGAGTCAAACAGGTGAACTTGAGCTTTTATTTTTCTAGTCATACATGGATAATGCGGTATAGAATATAAAGTCCAGAGATGTCAAATTTATGAAATCTGATTGAAGACCTGTTTGCATAAGACTGAGAGCCAAAATGACATGATCATCAATATAAAAGTAAATTAGAACCAAAATTACTTCCTAAAAGCATCAAAAAGACAACTTCCTATTTAAAACCTTAGCAATGAGTAGAAACAGAGATATTTCCCTTATGAATACCATATGGACCATAATATTACCCTCTAGCCTGTATTCATGCACCCTCAGTTTTCAAATCTGTTAGTCTAGACCTAATTGTTATTACTGACTGATGCTGCCAGTGGAAAGAAATGCAAATCTTCTCTGCAGAAATCTGTCTTCAAAAAATACTCCAAGTATTTTGAATGATGGTGTTATAAGAAATATAAGCTCATAGTCAAAAATTACAAAATGTACAAGGAAACAGGGTACCATGAGCTGCAGGCAGCAGAGAAAAACAAAGAGAAGACTTTGAACTAACAATTATATTAGAATGAGCAGATATATAGAATATAATTGGGTTATTTTGTTTAAGAAAATAAACAAATTGAAAGTATGAGTACAAACACAAAACTGATGTAAAATAATCAAGTAGGTTTGAAGAAAAATCACATAGAATTCCATTAATAATATATAATAATTGAAATGAAAAAATTCAGTTATGTGAAGCTACACAGTACATTAGTGAACAAAATATAGATCTGAAGAAATTTTCCTGAATGTAGTCAGGAGAGTATGATAAATATGAAAGAGTTACTGAAAGATACAAAAGATAAAATAAGAAGGTCTAACTTATTTATAATTAGAATTCTACAGTCAGAGGAGAGGGAATATGGGGCAGAGACAATATCTGAGCAGATAGTGGATTATGATTTTAAAGAAATTCATTCATTCATCCCATGAATATTTATTCAGTGCCTACTATACTACTGGGTATATAGTAGTGAATAAAACATATACAAATTTCTCTCTACTATCTTGGAATTTTTATTCTAGTCATCAGTAGAGGATAGGAGTCAATGGGCAAATACTTTCCTCTTTCTTTCCCTGCCGGATTATCCTGAGATCATTTCACAATCTTCTCGGTAAGTTCGTGGCCTGTTGCTATATACAAATTAATAAATCATCCTACTTTTCTGTTTCACCTGCTCTGTCAATCCTTCCTGCTCTCTGTAATCACATTTCCATGTAAACTATTCAAATATATAACTTTATCAGAGTCTCTGCTTTGGGGGAAATCCAGACTGAGGTAGTTTATACCAGAAGTAATCCTAAAAACCAGACCCTCAAGATGGGGTTCAGTACTAAATCATTTACAAAGTAAAGGGCATTAAGGACCCAATAACTAATGATAAATGGGCTAATGGTTACTCCTTGCATGCAGTGACATCACAGTTATTAAGTTTCTTACCTGTGGTAGATTGGGATGAGGGGCAAGTCTATACTAAAACATTGGGCTATGTTATGCCTGTGTCATTTGAACAGAATACGAAAGATGATGCATATAAGGATTGTGGTGTGTGTGGTTTTTGTTAATTGTGTGCTCAGGTTGACACTCTTTATTTCTTCCATGGGTGTTACATTAGGCCAGACGTGTGGGAACCCATTGGCCCTCCTGCTTGTGCAATATGGAAGTATAAGGGAATTTAATTCCTATGGGGCAACTCTTGATGAACGAAGATAGGAGCTGATGGACAATTGTTTTCTCCTTTTCATCCCCAAATAGGTGGATCTGAGGCATATTTTATAATGCTTGTCACGCAGGTTCCAGCAAAGTCACCCCTATAGTGACCAATTCAATAATGATTCGTTCTACTTTTTTTGCTTCCCTTATACTTCACTGTTTCATCTTGAGATTCCAATGAACTATTTAAGAATAAGTCTTTGTTTTAGGCTCTGCTCTTGGTAGAACTCAGGCAGAGACACTGGGAAATTATATTTTTGATGCAATTTAAAAATTATACTTCCAAATTTTTCTTGCTCTATATACATGGAATTAATCTTTCGTACTAATTTTTTTTTGTCTAGGAATATTTTCTTAGCTTTTTAAATGCCTTAATAATTTATAA
Source organism: Daubentonia madagascariensis (assembly GCA_023783475.1). Lineage (NCBI taxonomy): Eukaryota > Metazoa > Chordata > Mammalia > Primates > Daubentoniidae > Daubentonia > Daubentonia madagascariensis. Next base: position 38,993,615 of record JAKFHU010002080.1, on the reverse strand, counting down.
TTTTGAAAACTGTATGTTAACAATAAATTGTCACAATAACTCGTGACACTAATTTATTACTAAAAATAAAACTTTTAAATAAAACATTTTGTAAAATATTTTGTAGATAGTTAAAATATTGTTAAAAATACTGAAAAAGATATAAATCAGTGGCAAGTCACACCATGTTCACATATTATCATAAAGATGACAACTCCCAACATTAATATATAGTCAATGAAATTCTGATCAAAGTCATAACAGGCATTTTTTTTAAATTTGACAAGCTGGTTTTAAAATTTATATGACATTCCAAGAGCTGTCAAGACACTCTTTAAAAAGATGAAAAAAGGAAAGGAATTGACCTTACCAGATACCACAATCTATTATAAAGCTGTTAAGAGAGTCTGATGTTAGTGCAGGGATGGACACATAATCCAGTGAAATATGACTATTTCACTTATATGAAAATTTTATTTATTACAATATTGATATTGCAAATAAATAAACAAGGCATGGAAACTAAGGATGACCACATTTAGGCTTTTTTGCCTTTCTTGGTCAATATATGGTGCTAAGAGAATTGATTACTTGCATGTAAATACATGAAAGGAGATTCTTACCTCCGACCATATACAAAATTATATGACAAGTAGATTAAAATTTAAATAGGAAGGAAATATTACAAAACTTTTAGAATACAATGTATAATATCTTTGTATTTTCTGAGTAGAAAAACATATACAAGACAGAAAATACCATTAAGGAATAAAACTGATAAAATTTATTTCATTAAAATTAAGAAATTCTATTCACCTAAAGACACCATAAAAATTAAAAATAAGCAATAAACTGGGAAGATATTTGCAATACATATACCTGACAAAAGATTAACATGCAGAGCTCCTACAAATCAATAAAATTAAAACAACCCAGTAGAAAAAGTCTTGAATTATTATTTCACACAGTATGAAACTCAAATGGTACATAAATCTATAAAAATTTACACAATTAATTTAGTACTTGGGAATATGCAAAATAAGTCTGCAATCAAAAATAGTTTCGCTACCACTGGATTTGCAAAACTATTATACGTTTGACAATATAAAGTGTTGGAAATACATAGTGCAATGGCAAACACTCTTATGGTGCTCATAGGGTATAACTTAGTAAAAAACATTTGGGAAAATAATTGGATATATTTAACAAATGTGAAGATGAGAAAACCCTAAACCCAGAAATTCCATTCCTAAGTGTATACCTAAAGAAACTTTTTCACACAAACCAGAAGACATGAATAGAACTGCTCATAGCAAAAGTTTTAATAGCAAAACAAAACTGAAAATACAAGTGCTCATTAGCAGTAATATGAAGAAATAGCTCTGGAATAGTCATGGGGTAGTTTAGTATTTAGTACGAAAAATAAATTAATTTCAACTAGAAGAAACAACAGGGATGAAACATTGGCCCTTAATATTGAGCACAAAAAGCCAGTCACTGAATACTATAAGCAGTTTGACTCCATTTACATAAAGTAAAAAGCTATGCACAAGTAAACAGCATATATTAATGGATACACATATGGATGACATAATGCTAAAGAAAAGCACAGGAATGTTCAAATAAAGCTCAGGAATATGCATACCTAGAGGAGCAAGATAAGGGTGTCAGCTTGGGGAGGGACATACAAGCCATATAAAAGGTAATGGTAATGTTCTTTTCTTAAATTGGTTGGTGGCTTTTTATGAAATTTGGTCATATACATATACACACAAACACTTAAATACTTTAGTCAACTTAGAATTCAGTACATACAATTTTTTAAAAGATACAAACATGTTTGTATCTTTAAAATAATTCTTCTCTTGGGACCTCATTTCTTTGTTTCCACGATTTTTCTCTCTCACACACAAATTGCTTCTGACACTAAGAAGCCTCATGGCAACTTGAGAAAATGAAACAGAGACCTTGGTAGTGGAGTATAGTTATTTCCATACAATCAATAGTGCTCTAGGTGTCTACATGAGTTAATTATACCCCCTAAAATAATTCAAGGTAGGGAAATGATAATTCAAAGTCTTAAAATGACAATATACAAACTTGGAATATTAATTTTTAGGGTTTTTTTTTAAGAAAAAATTAAAGAAGGATTAGACCAAATGAGTTAATATAGCATAGGAACAACTTTGCTGGTACTTTCAAAGTAAGCTTGATTTTTCTCTTACCTTTCAGGCACCTATGATGAATCATAGGTGATGGAGATCATTAAATTTAAAATTATAGAGTAATTTTCACATGATCTCAAATTAATAGACTAGACACACAAGAAATGCAGTTGGGTCATGGTTAGAAAGAAGGGACTTTATTTGTTCTAATCTCTTGAACAAGATACTCACCTGCTTATTTTTAACAGGAATCAATGACTTGACCTCTTCATGAATTCTAGAATGTGCAAAATTTATCTGACCTCAAAAGAATGGTGAAAATCAATTTTGAATTTTCCCTTAGATCAGGTAAATGTATTACATTGAAAGTGAAAACACAGCTATCTGTATCTTTTTTTCTGACTAAATCCAACTGAAAAACAAGCAAGTAAATTGAATTCTGAGCTGGGTGGTGAAGCAGGGGTTCCTGTGGTATCAAGAATTATTTGAAAGCCCTTTCTCTTTCCTCAGGGGCCGTGGGGAAGTGGAAGTACTTCTCTCTTAGCAACCTTTCCTTTACTCTTTCCATTTCTTACAAAATCAAATGATTTATCCTTTAAGATCATTTAATCTGGAACCATGTTTGTTCTGTGTCTCCATATGCTTCTAATCAACAAGACCTTCCAGTGCTGATAGCAATATTGGCATATTTAAAAATCTGCTGTTTGAAGGCTCAAATTCTTTTTATTCTCCTCTTTTTCTTCCTTAGATTTCCAGATAAATCAAAATTAAATTTCACTTTCAATGGATCGAATTTATAATAAGCCCCAGAAGATACAGTTTTGCTTAATATTGTCATGTATCATTGGCAAAAGATGGTTATGGAGAAGGATATAGAGCACATGCTTTAGGGAAAAAAACTTGATTTGGAGGCACATGTTATAAAGTAAATGAAAAATGTGTCACAGGAAAAAGCCATGCTTATGTTAATTGCTAACATTGCATCCTTCACCACCACCCTCTAGCAATATTTGTCAATGATAATGGAAGATTGGAATAAGGAAAGGATTTTACAACATTGTCCTGTGTATTTACTTAGATTGCCGGGAAGAACTTGCATCTTTTGATAGTAGCCCCAAAACTACTCAGTGACTAACAACAGTTTAAAATATTTTTCCTGGAAAATATTTCAAATTCCTTAATACACATTAGTCCGATTTTAAGTTCCAGTCTTCTTGGCATTTTAGATTATGCTAATTTTTCAGTTTGTTTCTTAAGTGTTTTAAAAATAGAAATTTTGAAAAACAGTTCTGCTAAAAGCCAAGTAATGATAAAAGCATGGTTTTATTTGCTTTAATTTTGCATTGCATGATTTTTAGATGAAAATCCAAATTAAAATGAATTATGAAAAAAACTGGCTTTATAATGATGTCATAAAAAATTAAAGATCTTACTCTTTTATAATGAGAATATACCAAGTTGCCTACAGAACTGATCTGAGAAGTTTTCAAAGCTTGGTTAATCATGTCCTATCTTGAGAGTTATATTTGACTTAGTTAAATTTGTTAAATAATGTTCACGGTTGTTAATTAAAATATTCATTAGTCATGCATGTGTTTACCACTGGAAAGAGTGATATTAAATTGGTGACCTTTCATCTGTTCTGTTTTAGTTAAATGAACTACTGTAATTAGATTTAGATTTTGAGTGAACACATTCTATGAAGCACTCTAAGACTAGAGACCACTAGGTAAAAGTTAAATAGTGATTTTTAAATATGATTAACTGCTCACTAGCTAGTGAGTTAAACCAAGTGAAACACTGCAGCATATTTTGTCATACTATTTTACGATTCTGAAAAAACAGAATATGTTTTATCATTTTGCTTTTATTTTAAGTTGTAGCCAGAATCATTTAAAGACTTCCAGTTGGGAGCAGTTATAGTAATTGTTCAGCTCATAACCATGTAAGGATGATTGCACGTCATGGGCTAATTTGTTTTGCTGGGACTTTGTCAGCTTAATAATTGTTCTATACAATTTATCACATTTTTTTCTTCTAATGTTAGGCAATGACTTGGCTACTCTTAATCATTCATGTTTCTTACACAAGATATTTATCCAGGATAAAGCAAGAGTTACATTGGCTCTTCTTTACTTTTAGGACATGATACTTGGTGATAATCGTGTAAGGAAATAGATGAATTAAACAATTTGATCAAGGAAAACAGATATTTTAAAGTTCTTAGAACTGTATGTTATATATACATGTATATAAAATCAAGTTTATTAACTAGTTAAGATTCCAAAAATAATATGTAACTAGTCGATCTGTTTTATGCAAACATGTTCAACATTAAACTATTCCCAAATAAATTAAGATATAAATAATAAAGTTTAGTGGGAAGGAGGTAAATAAGGATGACTCTAAATGCTATAATGTTTCTTGTATCTTAGTCTGCTGATAAAATTTCCAGAAAAAAATTCACCATTTTAATCTTTCTCATAACCAAAGCAGGCAGTTCTAACTTTCTAAATTCTAAATATAAGGCTGCTCCTAACAATAATAAGACTCTTCTCATTTGTCCCACAAACCTTTCCTCTTCTGTGAAGTACGTTTAATGTACTAAAGATATTGGTAAAGCAAGAAACTCAAGTCAGATTCTTTTGTCTAAAAGATTATCTTTAGATAGTAGAGTCTAATATTTTGAAACAAGGTAGAAACATTAAAGGGTAGAAAAATGTGGTATATGTATACTATGGAGTACTACTCAGCTATAAAAAATGGTGAATTAATACCTTTTGTAACAACCTGAATGGAACTAGAGACCATTCTTCTAAGTGAAGTATCGCAAGAATGGAAAAACGAACACCATATGTACTCACTATTAAATTGGAACTAATGGATCAACACCCATGTGCACACATGGTAGTAAAACTCACAGAAACCAAGCAGGTGGGGGGGCAGGTAAATTTACAATGCATGCTATTTTGGTGGTGGGCACACTTATAACTTTGACTCAAACTGCACAAAAGCAAATCATGTAACCGGAATATCTGTACCCCATAATATTTTAAAATTTAAAAAAAATGTAATGTTCCCAACACAAAGAAAAGATAAATGTTTGAGGTGATGGATATCCTAAATACTCTGATTAATCAATACATGTTGCATACATGTGTCAAAAAATTACATGTACACCCAAATATGTACAACTATGATATGTCAATAAAAATACAAAAAAAATTATTAAAATATTGTCCACCATTGAAGACAATATATTAATAGGTAAATCTCATTTTCATTTTGATAACTAATGGTTATAACTTTCAACAGGTACACTTAAGTACTCTAATAATTTTTGTTCAGTAGATAAAAGAGTGTGGGTGCAAAAGTGTTATCAAGATTATTAACTGAGCAGTGCCTTTAAATGGTCTTTTGTCTCTATCACATTAAGACACATGTTAATATATGCATGAGTATGTAAATGAATGACATTATATGAAAGCCAGTCAGTGGTTTTGTAGTTCAAATCTTTTAAGTATTCTACTCATGCACAGCTCAATGACAGGTAAAATCTTGATAGTTCCCAAGAGACTGGCAAATTTTCATATAAACTGATAGCAGATCCTCCCTTCTTATGCACTTACTTTCCTCAAAAACATTTTACATCAAAATACAAATTATATAGGGATAATGTAGTATTAGTTATAGAAGTGACAAATTCTTGTAAACTTTCATCAAATTCATTGTTGAAATTTATAATTTCCTGAAAGTATGGAGACTAATATTTATATATTATTCATAAAGCAGCAGGAAGAACTGATTACATTCACATGTACTCCAAGTTTCACTTTCTTCACATGTCTAATACATGTATTTTAACAAAACAATGTTGGTCTGAAAAACCACAAGAAGATGAAAAAGATCACTGGATTCAAAATGGGAGTTTTCTTCTGTTAGTGTTTAGTTGTGTGCTATTAACAGAGTTCTCTAATCTCCCTGGGCTGTAGTTTTCTCATCTGTAAAATGAGAGAATCATATGCAACAATTTCTACAATCTCTTATGGCTTAAATATTTGCCTAATTCTAAATTTTGTTGCCTGTGATTGTAATGATTAATTAGGCTAAGGACTAGAAATTGTGCTTAATATATAATGACAATGTCATAGTTTAATATCTCAGCATGACATTTGACTTTAAGAAACAGTTAAGTGGCTAGCATTTCTCACCAGCATTTTACATTCAGTTTTATGTGAGAAGTGATAAGAGTCCTAATTAAAAAAATAAATTGATGTTTCAAAATTATTGCAATAGCTAATATTCCAGTTGGGTGAGTGAGAAAGCCTTTGCCGGAAGAGTGTCACTTCGTGCACTTGGAGAGTGGCTTTGTTGACATTCTTTGGACTGATCTCATTCAACTTTTTATTCATTACTTTAGTGATGATATCCACAGCATTTCATCAAGTTGCCGCTGACATGACCATAGGAAGGTAATTGGAAAGTTTTGGGTTAGAGAATCAATATCCCAACAGCTCTCAGTCAACTTTGACTACATCTAATAAGATGAAATTAAATGAAGCCATATTTTAAAGTTTTTTTTTTTAGATTAAAAATAAAAGATAAAAAGTTGATTAGTAAGAGACAAAATTTAATAGTTCCAGTAGAGGATAAGGAAGAATTAATAACACTGGTAAAACAAATTAAAATGAAGTAAAAAGCAGAATAAAAACACTAGCACTATTAGTGGAAAATACACTTTAAAAATAAAAAGTGAATTTTGGTGGTTTATGTCATTAACAGGACCTTTGTCTACATCAATGAAAATTAAGCATCTAAGCACAGGGGTGGGGGAAATCTGCTCACACCACATGTAGGACATAGTTATTTCCTTCCACAAACAAGACTTTAAAGGAAATACTGACATAAACTGGACTCCATTTAAAGGTACTTGACCAGGCTGATGAAGTGATCAGACTCCAAGTCATAACAGGGATTGAGGATATTTATTCTATCCAAGAGCATAGATTGTAGCTTTCTGTAAGTATTTGTAGGGATGTCATAAAGACAGAAATAAGAATATTTCTACACAACCATTAAGGCCTCAAACTCCACCAAGCAGATTAAAATAAAGAAGGAAAAAGAATTGGCCTTGATATAAAGAAGATATTATTAATATTCAGGACAAGGGAGAGGGAACAAGTTTTGAGAAATATCAATTTCCTTTACCTTAGGAATATTCCAAACCAGAGTTTTGGACACAAATTCCTGAGGTTAGGAAGTTATTGTAGATGATATTTAAAGCCCCTTATTATCCTGAAGATGGTGATTCTCTAAATTGAAATAATTTATTTGATTCCAATATTGACTATTTTTGCCTACCATCTTAAAGAATTAGGAAACTCTTCCATTGTTCACTGAGCAAAATGACATCAAAAATTAATAATTCAATAGAATTATGCAGACTTTGTCAGTAAACATGCATTGACATTAAGAAATCTTGGGAAACTCCTGACTATTTTGTATGACACTAAGGATTACTACTTTTTGAAGCCAGCAATCAGAGTCAGTAAAATCCCTAATCACAAAATGTTTACATATTATCATTACTACAAAAGCAGAACTGATGAAAACTATATACGCCTATGTCCTCATTCTTGAGAACCACAGGTTATTTGTATCCAGTAGTAAGAATATCAAGGTGAAATGAGATATAACCTCCTTTTCCTCCTGAGTACAGAAAGTCCATCTCACCACTATGGCTTGTAGACACTATCTTTCATACGTTAACAATCTAATAAGTACCGTTTTATGGAAGAGTTCAGAACAACTACAGTTTTGACAGTAAACCTTGAAATCAGATTCTTTGCTAAAATGCAGATGATTAAGGACCAACAATACAAGGTACAACATTCCTTTTAGAATTACCACTTTATTCACCTAAAGAAATGTGTTCCATTCTGAAAAAAACCAGTTGTCTAACTTTCATAAAGCTACATGTTAGGTGTGGTAAGCAGAACAAAGGCTCCCACTAAGATGTCCATGTCCCAATACTTGAAACCTGTGAATATGTATGTTCCATGGCAAAGGAAAATTAAGGCTGCCAATCAGATGACCTTAAAATAAAAAGAATATCCTTGATTATGTGAGTGGGCCCACGGGTCCTTACAAACAGAGGAGGGAAGCAGGAGAATCAGTGTCAGAGTGTTGTGATATGAGAAAGACGTGATTGTCTATTTTGGGGTTTGAAGTTGGAGCCATGAGCCAAGGAATGTGGGAAACCTCTAGAAGCTGGAAAAGACAAGGAAGTGGATTTTCCTTTAGAATCTCCAGAAAGAAGTGCAGCCCTACTAACATACTGATTTTAGCCCAGTGAAACCTATGTCAGACTTCTGACCTCCAGAACTGTAAGATAATAAATTTGCGTAGTTTTAAGCCACTTAGTTTATGGTAATTTGTTACAGCTGCTGTAGGAAACCAATACAGTGGGTAATAGGAGAAGAGTGACTTAGAGGTTTGTTTGTTTGTTTGTTTTGTTTTTTACCCCATTTTGGTTTCTTTCCTAAGAGACTCTTGTAAGTATTTTGCAGAAGCCTTTTTACCAGTGATTCACTTGACAGCAAGAGAATGTTTTACAGCATGGATTGTCTGCTAAACAACCTAATCAAAATATTATTAAAAATTACATGCAGTAGGCTTTTAATGAAGTGTTTTCAGTGTGGTTGGAGCACTAATAGCAACAGTGTTAAGCTGCTTTGTGCTCTGTGTATCAAAGAGCTTGCAGCGATGTGAGTCGACTAAGAGACAAATAAATCTTGAAGCATCTTTGACATACAATATACTTGTGCCAGTCTAAACCTTGCCAGGTATTGTTATTGTGCATGAAAATGGAAAAAAACCCATAACACCATCAAGAGCTTCCATATACAGTATATCATATTAAAATCCCTGATAACTAGGAACTTCCCAAGCTTCCTCCCATCAGATGATATGTCTCTTGGCTTCATCTGAATTTGAATCTGAGTATAAATTCTAAACTACATAATATAAAGTTAAGTCAAGAACTCTTGAACTAGCATCTAACTCAGTAACTAATTTAGAAGCAGTGGTAGATATAGTGGATTTGAAAAAGTCTTTTAAAATTGAGGAAATAAAGTATAATATGATTGATAGGTCAATATAAATAAAATGAACACAGGCACACCTGAAAATATAGTTACAGTGAGCTTTGACTGGTTTTCAAGTAGAAAATTTCCATCTGGCCAATTATATTCTTTCTTCTGTGCTGCTTCTTTTGTGAAGAGTTCCAAATCAGAAAAGCCTTGCTATTTTATTTTGTTCACCAAAAACACCAAAGATTAATTTAAGAATAATCATAATACTAGACACTACTGATAGTCAAAGTGAAACTGAGGAAGGGAGTGAACTGAAAGTTCCTGCAAATAGCTTTGAAACTATGGAGAAAAATTCTCTCCAGTTCTTCAGTTTCCCTGATAATTCCCTTTATGGTCAAGAAAGTACATTACAGTTGCTAGCTTAGAGACAAAAACAAAACCAAAAAATTCTTTCTGAATGAAAGATACTTTTCTTTCCCTTGTAATTGATTCTAAAGGCAATGACTCCTTAAGGGGATGAAAGCTTTGGGGTATGGCTTGGAGGAGATAATTGGATCATACACTTCAAAAAATTGAAACTTATCCCAATCACGACTTGGCATAAGCTTTAGGTGTGAGCCTGACCTCACTCAGGCCCCTCTTAAGAATTCTGTATAAATCTTTTAAATCATTTATATTTATTACGTTCACTGGTTTCCCAGCAGAGCAACAGCCTGCCACTCCCACTCGTTGAAATTTATCAACCATGTAAAAACGAAACAAAACAAAACAAAAAACTCAGGAAATTACTGCTTGGAAGTCTGTCGGTTTTCTCTGTTTGGCCCTCTTGATCCCTCTCTTAAGAGATAGTAGAGCCCTCTCAGCTGCTCTCAATGCATTCATCTCCTCCGATCACTGTATCTGTTTCTACTTCCATCACTTGGCATCTTAATGCTGAGGCATTTTGACAAGTGGGATGAATTCTGATTAGCTGTGATTATCAGAAGTGGACAAGAGAAGTTGAGGGCAGTGGATGAACACTATTTCACATTTAACTCTCACCTAATTCATATCTATCAAGCAGATCTTAGAGCATTATCCACTCAGCATTCTCCAAATTGGATCATTTTCCCTAATAGTATCAGTTCTGCTGATGTTTCTCTAAGTCTAGATGCTTATTGAGGAACTGGGCTTCAACTGTTAATGTGTAAGATCTTTTTGTTTTCAGAGTAATGGAGAAAATTTTTGTTTGTTTAGTTTTCAAACTAGATGGCAAAATCTTCCTAAAATCTCCCGTCTATCAGGCCCAACTTTACTTTTTTAAGTAAAGGTTAAACTCTGAATGCAATAATAATTTAGCAACTTATTTTAATAATGGAAATGCTACTAGAAGAATCACAGATTATTCATTTATGTCTTTGATGATTTGCAGAGAATAAACACAGCTTATTAGTAATTGTGGTGATCCCAGAGATCGGTCTAAACATATTTAGTGCTTTAATCTTTCCAGAAGAAAATCAAATGAAACCTGCAAATCTACTTTTAAATGAATAATAAACAAATGTATATTATTGCATCTTACCAGATGCTGAGGTCTGACATATTTTGTTGAGGTTTAAAAATATTTACTCTTGCTCTAAGGGATTCAGTATTTGAAAGTTCTTAAAATATATAATTTAAAACATAATTAAGAAATACCAAAACCCAAATGTTTATGTTACATATATATTAACTAAATAAAATTAGGACTTGAGATGATGTACTGTCTTTTAACCACTCCTCTTCCCAGAATTTGGAGCTCCACGAAATCCCAACCAACAGAAAAGCTGATTCTGAATCAAATGATTTATTTAAAGTTTTCTATATACCCACATAATTTCCTAAGTTTGTTTATAACTTTCTTATGTGGTTGTTCCCTCGAAGCTCCAATGTTCTAGCCTTTTTTTTTTTACTCTCCCATTTTTAATTTGTGCACATACCAAGTCCATGTTACATTAATAATATCGATGCTTTGGTGATGATGGAACAAAAAGATAGTATTTTTTTATTATCTTAAAAATTTTACTAGACAAGTACCTAATTATTCAGCCAATATAAATGTTCTTGCTTTCTTATAAGTTAGTTGGGCCTGAGGTCAGCTGCACAAGTTCTGTTTTTTTATGTATTTTTGCAGTCTCAAAATATATGCAGCATATTTCATTCTTAAAAGCTATTAAGTCCACAAGCATTATGTTGCTTTTGAACAGCCAATAAGTTTCAAAAATTGTACTCTTTGTTGAAACTGTGATTGTAAGCATTAGTTATTTTAAAATGCCAGTGGCAATGACTGTAAACTGTAAAGGGAATGAAGGCAAAGTTCTTTTTTGAGTTTTGAAATATGCATCTGTTATTGCACATTGATAATTTATTCTCAAGCAAAGGTGCTACTGAAATAGCATGATCTATAGACTAGTATGGGTCTTCAAGGACAAATATTAATTGTAGCATTTTATAAAGAATAGAAATTTTATTTATTTCATTGTTTAATTTTAAGAAACTCATTTTAATAAAGAGAGAAATTAATATGTTTAAATACTTCCATGATGAATTTGAATGGTAATCTTTATTAGTTTCCTTGTTACCTTAGAAACTTTGTGAACTTTGTGATTTATATGACCAAATTCAAAATTCTTAAGAAAATACACAGGTACTTTTCATAAAGTGGCTAAGATATTATGAATCTATGCTACATGAGTAGTGTTTTTATGCAATGAAAAATGTGACACCTCAGAGAAATTACTCAGGACCAGAACTAAAATTTAGCAGAATCTGCCACAAAGATTAGAATGTGCTGATTTTTGTTTAATTTATGATGTTTAAAAAATTTTAGTTGTAACCTCCCTTGTGATAGCTAAAATTTTTTAAAGCTTTCATTAAATTCTGAGTCTAGAATAAACAGTGGGAAATTCCTTAGCCCTTCACCATATTGATCTCATATTAAGTAAGAATGATTATTCTTCTGGTATATTTATTTACTTCAATGAAAATTAGAAACAAGAGCCCCCCCAAAAAAGTTCACAGCATATTTTTAAAAATATATTTGGTGAGCATTATATATCATTGGTTGCTTCTTTCAGTGCCATCAACTTTACAGTAAAGAAAATATAATCCTTAGCGACAGTATAATAAGAGCTAGGTTCAGAAAAGTATGATCTCTTTTTCCCTAAAATTATTTTGTAGTTTAAATCTGTGTTCACAGGTTTTTCTTTTTATGGACTAGCCACATTTCCTATTTCAAATGTAGTGATGTTTATTTTTATCTTTGTTATTATTTGGTAAAGCATATTTTATTCAAAGAATTATTCTTGTGGCCTCTTTTATCATATTCAGACACTTGCAGGTATAACTACCAGCTCAGAGTTGCTGGTTTTCTCTTTCCATAAATATCTCAGAGTCTTAGATGTCACAGAGCATCAACTTCACCCCCTCATTTGCAGATGAGGAAGCCATGTCCAAAGATGATAATTTGATGGCCCCACATTACATGGCTGGTGAGTGACAGAGCTGAGGCAGAGCCAGGACCAGGACTCCAGAATCCTAACAAGGAGTCTTTGCCAGAACACTGTGTTTCCTCTTGGAACAAAGTCTCTCATTAATGAAAACATGTTTCCAATATCTTAAATTTTGTGTTAGATTTTTATTAGTTTATTTTAATCAGAGACAAGAGTCTTGCTCTGTTCCCTAGGCTGGTCTTGAACTCCCAGGCTCAAGCAACCCTCCTACCTCAGCCTCCTTAGTACCTGCTACTACAGGTGTGTACCACAGCACCTGGCTTCTAGTTCTTTATAGTAAATATGTATTGCTGTTTCTATATAGAGTTATTGACCCCACACCCTTCCTTGACATTGGCACTCCAATAGAGATGAGTTTTCCTGGGAGTCCAAACCTGATTCTCTTTGTGACTAAACTCACTCCCCTGTTTATTTATGTGGCTGGGAACTGTCTTGCAGCTAATTCTACAAAATCAATTGACCAATATTAGCTGGGTTGAGTTGAGTTAAAAAAAAATTGGCCCCCATGTGTCTAAGTATATTCATGATGTGGGGCCACGCCTCCACTTCCTCTTTCACTTCCTCTGGAGACTCTGTCTCCTCATCTCTACCATGAGCCTGCATTTTGGAAAGAATATATATATGAGCAAACTCATTTACACTCTAGGACATGTGAGTGAAAACACAAAATAAATGATCCATCCAAAAGTTGTTTCCATTTTACAAAGAATTTAGAATAACTAGGAAGTACCTATAATCTGGAATGAGAGTTTTGTGAAAGAGAGGCTCCATCAACCATCACCTAAGGCACACCCTAAGTAAATAACTAACACGGATACTCTGCCAGAAAAGACCACATCCCTGATGGTCTTTGTTGTACTCTGAGCTCTCCAGCCTACTCTCCAACTTAGATCTGGCTGACTGCAACATAGAAGGTAAATTAAAGCAAGTTTGAAATAATAACAGTTTTTGAAAGAAAAAAAACCCAGATGCATTTTGATTAGTTTAACTTATTTTTTGTTGTATATGAAACCAGTACTTTCTGAAAAGCTTGTGTTTATATGATATTTATTGGAATTATGTAGTTATGTTTTTTCACAGAAAATGCAATTCTTTCAGAATAAAGAAAAGTAAGTGAATTAACTCTACAGATAATCTAAAGTATGTGATATGGCTTTAGCATTTGGCAACCATACTAGGGTTATTTTTAAAATTTAATGTAATTCTTTATATTTTAATTGTTTAGGTGTGGGAGGAAGGGAGTAAATATATGGCTTCTCTCTCATATACTCTTTATAGATTTAAAATTATGTAGCAAATCAAGTGATACAGAAATTTCTGTGTATATATAAAGTTTTCTGCTGTCAGAAAAACCAACAACTTGAAATAATTGAAATTACATATCATATCAGTCAATGCTTAGAAAAGGGAAGTAGTGGTCTATATTTTGAACCAGAGCTTTTAATGCATCAAATAGCTGCAAGAAAACAGAAAAAAATGGTTTTAGATTACAAACTCAAGAAAGTCATCATGGGAAGTTTCTACCAGTTATATTAGCTCTATAAAAAGAATGATAAAGACATTAGTAAAAGAAAAGAGATAAAGAAGTAGAAAAGAAAAACAAATAGGAGAATAAATAGAAAAATGTATGTCTTGTGCATTTTTAAAAATATATTAATATCTTAATTGCGTACTTACCCCTCCCTTTAAACTGAATTGTCAACACCCCATGGCTTTCTATTCTGTTTTGTTGTAGATGAAAATAAAATAAATGAGAATAATTCTGAAAAGAAATACAGAAACACTTAACTATTTTTCTGTTAAAATGACTTATGACAAAAGTCTTTACCCATTTTGGGGAAAGAGGATAGTGCAGATTACCTTGAATCATGAACTGGAGAGGATGCAGAAAGTCTTCCTCTGAGGTAAATTTCTGAATGACTAATCTTGTTATCTCACAAACTTGGTTAAAATATTGAATTCAAGATACAGGCGGGAAATTAAAAAATGTAAAACATCAGACCTTGTGGATATTTTAATGTCACATATTTAAAGGACTAAAAATAAGTTAATCTAGGAAAATTAAAAATAGGAAAATAATTATTTATGAAGGCAAAGTAACTAGGAGATTTTTCTCCATATTTTGTCTGATTATACATTTTTTTTTCTTTTAATTTATATTTTAATTTCAGAATATCATGGAGGTACAACACTTTGGCCATACACATTGCCCCTGTTCTGCCCGTGTCAGAGCCACAATCGTGGTCGTCTCCCAAACTGTGCTCCCTACATCCATTCAGTGAGAGTTTTTCCCATCCCTTCCACCCCCCTCCCGCCCGCCCGCCCTCTGATGAATGTTATTGCCCTGTGTGATGTAAGTGTTCATCAGTTAGTACCAGTTTGATGGTGAGTACCAGTGGTGCTTGTTTTTCCAATCCTGTGACACTTTGCTTCGAAGAATGGGTTCTAGCTCCAACCAGGATAATACCAGATGTGTTAATTCACTGTTGTTCCTTATTGCTGACTAATACTCCATGGTATACATATACCACATTTTATTGATCCACTCATGTATTGATGGGCACCAATGTTGTTTCCACATCTTTGCAATTGTGAATTGTGCTGCTATGAACATTCGAGAGCAGATGTCTTTATTATAAAATGTCTTTTTTTCCTTTGGGTAAATACCCAGTAGTGGGATTGCTGGGTCAAATGGTAATTCTACTTTTAATTCTTTGAGGTATCTCCATATTTTTTCCATAGAGGTTGTACTAATTTGCAGTCCCACCAGCAGTGTATGAGTGTTCCTATCTGTCCACATCCCTGCCAACATTTGTTATTTGGGGATTTTTTGATATGAGCCAATTTCACTGGAGTTAAGTGATATCTCATTGTGGTTTTGATTTGCATTTCCCTGATGATTAGAGAAGTTGAGCACTTTTTTATATGTTTGCTGGCCATCATTCTGTCTTCTTTGGAAAAGTTTTTGTTCATGTCCTTTGCCCATTTTTTAATAGGGTTGTTTGATTTTTTCTTGTTGATTTTGCTAAGTTCTGTATAGATTTTGGTTATCAGCCCTTTATCAGAGGTGTAGCATGAAAATATTTTCTCCCATTCTGTAGGTTGTCTGTTCACTCTAGTGATAGTTTCCTTGGCTGTGCAGAAGCTTTTCGATTTGATCAGGTGCCATGTATTTATTTTTGTTGCTGCTGTGATTGCTTTGGGGGTCTTCTTCATAAATTCTTTGCCTAGGCCAACGTCCATAAGAGTTTTTCCAAACTTTTCTTCGAGAATTCTTATGGTTTCATATCTTAGGTTTAGATCTGTTACCCATTGTGAATTGATTTTTGTGAGAGGTGAGAGGTGTGGGTCCACTTTCAGTCTTCTACATATGGCCATCCAGTTTTCCCAGCACCATTTGTTGAATTGGGAATCTTTTCCCCAGTGTACGTTTTTCTGGAATTTGTCAAAGATCAGGTGACTGTATGAGGTTGGTTTTATATTTGGGTTCTCAGTCCTGTTCCATTGGTCTACATGTCTGTTCTTGTGCCAATACCATGCAGTTTTGGTTACTATAGCCTTGTAGTATAGTTTGAAGTCTGGTAGACAGATGCCTCCCAATTTGTTCTTTTTGCTTAAGATTGCTTTGGCTAGACGGGGTCTTCTCTGGTTCCACACGAAGCGTAGAATTATTTTTTCTAGATCGGCAAAAATGATGTTGGTATTTTGATAGGGATTGCATTGATTCTGTAAATTAATTTAGGTAGCAAAGCCATTTTTACTATGTTGACTCTGCCTATCCAAGAGCATGGTAGGGCTTTCCATCTATTTACATCCTCTGCAATTTCTTTTCTCAGTGTTTCATAATTCTCTCTATATAGGTCTTTGACATCCTTAGTTAGATATGTTCCTAAATATTTAATTTTCTATGGTGCTATTGCGAAAGGTATTACATCTTTAAATTGTTTCTCGGCTTGATTGTTATTAGCATATATGAAGGCTATGGATTTGTGTGTATTAATTTTGTATCCTGAGACTTTGCTGAATTCATTTATCAATTCCAGTAATCTCTTGGTTGAATCTTTGGGGTTTTCTATGTATAATATCATATCGTCTGCGAATAGTGAAAGTTTGACCTCTTCTGCCCCCATCTGGATGCCCCTAATTCCTCTGTCTTGTCTAATTGCTGTGGCCAGGACTTCCAGCACTATGTTGAAAAGAAGTGGAGATAGTGGGCACCCTTGTCTGGTGCCAGTTTTAAGGGGGAATGCCTTCAATTTTTCCCCATTCAGTATGATATTGGCTGTGGGTTTATCGTATATGGCTTTAATAGTTTCTAGGAATGAGCCATCTATGCCTATATTGTTAAGAGTTCTTATCATAAAAGGATGCTGGATTTTGTCAAAAGCCTTTTCTGCATCTATTGAAAGGATCATATAATCTTTGTTCTTGCTTTTATTTATATGGTGAATTACATTTATAGATTTGCGTATGTTGAACCATCCCTGCATCTCGGGAATAAAGCCCACCTGACCGTAATGGATTATTTTTTTGATGTACATTTGAATTCGGTTTGCAAGGATTTTATTGAGAATTTTTGCATTTATATTCATAAGGGATGTTGGTCTGTAGTTTTCTTTTTTTGTTGTGTCCTTTCCTGGCTTTGGTATCAACGTGATATTGGCTTCGTAGAATGAGTTTGGGAGGATTCCATCCTTCTGGATATTTTCAAATAATTTCTGCAGTATAGGCACCAGTTCTTCTTTGTAGGCTTGGTAGAATTCAGGTGTGAACCCATCTAGTCTGGGACTTTTTTTTGTGGGTAGATTTTTTATTACTGCTTCAATTCGGTGCTTGATATTGGTCTGCTTAGAAAGTCTGTTTAGAAAGTCTGTTTCTTCCTGGTTGAGCCTAGGGAGGTAGTGTGTTTCTAAGAATTTGTCCATTTCCTCCACATTTTCGTGTTTGTGGGCATAGAGATTTTTGTAGTATTCAAAGATGATGTTTTGTATTTCCACGGTATCAGTTGTGACTTCTCCTTTTTCATTTCTAATTGAGCTTATTAGAGTCCTTTCCTTTCTGCTTCTGGTCAACCTGGCAAGTGGCCTGTCTATTTTGTTTATCTTTTCGAAGAACCAACTTTTCGTTTCATTGATCTTCTGTATTGTTCTTTTGTTCTCGATTTCATTTAATTCTGCTCTGATTTTGGTTATTTCTTTTCTTCTGCTGGCTTTAGGATTGCTTTGCTCTTCCTTTTCCTTTTCCTTAAGATGATTTGTTAGTTTACTGATTTGTGACTTTTCTGTCTTTTGGATGTGGGAATTTAGGGCGATAAGTTTTCCTCTCAGGACTGCTTTTGCTGTATCCCACAGATTTTGATAACTTGTGTCCCCATTATCGTTTAGTTCAAAGAATCTTTTGATTTCAATTTGAATCTCCTCCTTGACACAATAATCTTTCAGCAATAGATTGTTTAGTTTCCACATTTTTGGAGGACGATGTGAGTTTCTGTTGGAATTGATATCTAATTTTATTCCGCTGTGGTCTGAAAAGATACATGGTATGATTTCTATTTTTTTGAATTTGTTTAGATCTGTTTTGTTGCCTAGGATGTGGTCAATTTTAGAGAAAGTTCCATGAGCTGATGAGAAGAATGTATATTCAGTGTTATTTGGGTGGAGTGTTCTGTAGATATCTGTTAGGCCCAAATGTTCTATAGTCCTGTTTAGGTCTTTTATTTCTCTACTTGTTTTTTGTTTGGAGGATTTGTCCAGTTCTGTCAGTGGGGTGTTGAAGTCCCCTGCTATTATGGCGTTGCTGCTTATTATGTTGTCTAGATCTAGCAGTATTTGCTTTATGTACCTGGGTGCTCCTGTGTTGGGTGCATAAATGTTTAGGATTATTAAATCCTCTTGTGAGATTTTTCCCTTCACCACTATATAGTGTCCATTTTTGTCCTTCTTTACTTTTATTGCTTTAAAGTTTATGTCATCTGAAATGAGGATGGCTACTCCGGATTTCTTTTGGTTTCCATTAGCCTGGAAAATTGTATTCCATCCTTTCACCTTGAGTCTGAATGTGTCTTTGTGTGTAAGGTGTGTTTCCTGAAGACAACAGATACTTGGTTTGTATTTTTTAATCCATTCAGCCAGCCTATGTCTCTTCAATGGGCAGTTCAAGCCATTTACATTTATTGAGAGAATTGATATTTGGGGTAAATTTCTGATTATTCTGTTGGGTGGTATCTTTTGTTTTACCTCTTGCGTCATTGTGGAATCTGGTTTCTGGGGTTTTAGCTTTTGCGTAGTTTTACATAGGTGGGTGTCTGTTGCTCTGTTTAGTGTATAATGCACGTCTAAGCATTTCTTGCAAGGCCGGTCTGGATTTCACAAATTCTATCAGTGATTGCTTATCTGGAAACGTCTTTATTTCTCCCTTATATAAGAAGCTTAGTTTGGCAGGATACAGAATTCTGGGTTGACCTTTGTTTTGTTTTAGGAGATTGATGATGTCTCCCCATTCCCTTCTGGCTTGTAAGGTTTCAGCTGAGAAATCTGCAGTTAATCTGATCGGTTTCCCTTTGTAGGTTACGTGTTCTTTTCGTCTTACAGCTCTGAGGAGTGCCTCTTTTGTGTTTACTTTGGTCAGTCTAATAATTATGTGGCGTGGTGAATGCCTTTTCACATTGACTCTCCCAGGAGTCCTGTGTGCTTCTTGTACTTGGATATCGAGATTTCTGGCTAAGCCGTGGAAATTTTCCTCTATTATTCCTTCAAATAAATTTTCCAGCCCATGTGAATTTTCCTCCTCTCCCTCAGGGATACCTATGATCCTTATGTTTGGCCTCTTATATAATCCCATATTTCTTGTATGCTTTTTTCCTGCCTCTTGTTTTTGTGTTCTTTCTCTTCGGCTGATTTATTTAGCGCATAGGAGCTGTCTTCTAGCTCTGAAAATCTTTCCTCTGCATGGTCCAGCCTATTCTTAAGGCTTTCCAATGTGTTTTGTAGATCCTTGAATGCTTCTTTCATTTCTAGGATTTCTATTTGATTTTTCCGTAATATTTGTATTTCTTTGGAGAATTTTTTGTTCATTTCTTGCATTTTTCTTGTGGTTTCTTTGTGCTGGGATCCAATTTTCTCTTGAATTTCATTGAGCTTTCTTATAATCCATAAATGAAATTCCTCTTCTGTCATTCTACCCATTTCATTTGGGTTGGTATTCATTGCTGAGGAACTGATAATTTCTTTTGGGGGTGACTTTTCACTCTGATTTTTCATGTTCCCTGAGTTCTTTCGCTGGTTTTTTCTCATCTGGCCTCTTGGTCGAGAGCTGGGGGTGTTAGAGCTAGTTTATGGCCCTGTCACCAGGCCCACAATTATTGTTCCTTGGCAAAGCCAGGGAGAGAAGTAGTGGCCTGTATTGCCTTCGGTGTATTTTAGCAAGTTTGGTGGATCTTGAGTTAACTCTGACCTGTGGTCTTCTCCTCTTCCCAGTGGAGTGTGGTGAGAATGACCTCCCAGCTTGGGCTCTGAGCTAATGAATTGTACTTGAGGATATGAGTCCTCCGCTCCCTATTAGCTAGGTATTCTGTTATGTCCGTGGCAGACTCTGATTCCGCAGTTGGGGTATGTGAAAGCCCTGTGCTTTGGGAGGGGCCTTGTAGCTCCTAGGGGTTACTTTGACCTTGCTCCTCCTGAGGTGCAGGTAGAAACAAAATTTCTTTTGGCTGCAGTGTGAGAGCTGAATTGGGAAAATACTACACAGCTCAGAGGTTGCTCATCTAGCCACGTGTGTCTGCCCTTCTGATGTGCGTCTCCGCGTGATACTGGTTGATAGGGGGATCTCCAATTGTGCACCCCTTTTCCACCACTAGACCCCAAGGCGAGGCGGGTGGCCGTCTCTATCCCCAGCAGTCTCCACCGGGGGGATGTTCCCACGGGGAGGGGGGAGTAGTGGCCGCTGGAAGCGCTCTTGGATGGCGCGAAATTCCCTATTGAAGTGGGCAGGATTATGGGGAGCTGCTCTGGTTCAGCCTGTGGCTCTTGAGGTATTTGGTTGTCATGGGAACCAGCAGTTATACCAAATGAGTCACTATAGCCAGCAACCTTCAAAATGAGCAATCTCTGGGGTACAGGAGGGCTGGGACCTGAAGGGCGGGCACTAGGACCAGCATGTAGCGGACTTGTTGGAGGCCAGAGCCAGGGTAGCAGGACCAGATGGACGAGATGCAAACTGTTTCCAATACTCAAAAGTCCCGCCGCTACAGTTCCGGGGTCTCGTCCCACCTGGAACCCACGGATGCAGCTGTCCCTGGCCACCACAGGCAAAGCCTGTCTCGCCCCAGCAGAAGAGCCCCGGGCCGGGGCGGGGCGGAGCTAGAGACGCGGCTCACAGGTCTGGGTGGGCGGCTATAAAGATGGCGGCCGCCACCAGCCTGGCGCACAGCCGGGCTCCGATCGCGCCGGGAGCGCAGTTTTTCTCCGCCGGCCGCAGCGGCAGTTGCTAGCAGCCTCTAAGGGCGTGTCCCGCTCCCCGTTAAACTCCTGGGCCCAGTCCCGCTGACTTCCAGTGGCGCAGTGCCGACCTGCGGGTTCCTGCGCACTGTCCCCTGAAGCTGAATCTCCGCCCAGCGTGATCCCCAGCCCTGCGCGGTCTCTGTACACTGCAGCTGAGGGTTGTGTTTGGCTTTCGTGATTACTCCAACTCCACAGCGTCTGTTGTCTTGTGCAACCGCCCTGCCCCAACTCTGGGCTTGTCCCTGACTGCGTGTATGGGGAGGCGCGTAACCGCTTGGGGGGCAGGTCGCGCTGCGCCGACCTGGCGAGCATGTCCTTCCCGTGCTCTGGGCTCTATTGTGCTCCCTACGCCCTCTGATCTTTGTGAAAATTTTGTACCTGTTTTCTTGGGCTGGGCGTTCGGCGTTGTTTCTCTGTCATTCGCAATGGTGTTTTCGGAGTGAGCGGTCCGTGCTCGCAGGCAGCCGCTGGCGTTCTTCACCTCCTTCCCTGGGAGCGGTGCAGTGGTAGGACGCTATCAGATCGCCATTTTTTGATTATACATTTTTAAAGCACTCATTTTTGTATACTCTAAAAATCACTTTTTATTTTTACCCAACAATTAACAAATATTTGTTGTGTGGCCATTTGCCAGGAGCAGTTGATGATGGTAATGATGACCATACCTAGGAAGCAATGAGCACTTAGCATGTACCCTAAAACTTTACTGAAGTGCTTTACTTACAATAGCCACCTGGATTAAGTGCTATAGTCGTTCTCATTTTACAGATAAATAATTGAGCTTTGGAAAAGTAAAGTACTTCACCCATTTTCCACAGCCAGTTAGCACATGGGCTAAATTTGAAGTGAAGCAGATTCTTCCTCAGGTTATGGAAGTGACAGCATTTTTAAACTTAAAGAAACTGTTATGAAATCCCATGGATCTGTACTCTAATCCTGGTTCTGAACTAAAAATCCATGAGAATTTGAGTAAATTTACCTTATGTATTTGCGCCTTAGTTTTTTGAAATCTATAATTATGGGTTTAGAATTTCACATTTTCCATGTCACTTTTAGCCAGAATATTCTAATACTTTTGTTAAAGAAAATTAGAGATACAGAGATGAAATTTTAAAATGTATTAACAGAAAAAAGACAGATAAGTCATTTTATGAAATACATAATTGCGTTTACTTGATATTTTTAGATGTATTTGTACATTAAATAGAGTATATCCCAAAATATACCCATCCATAATTTCAATTTTTATATAAGTTGTATATTTTATTTTTATTTTTTAAAAATTTTATTTTTAATTATTATGGGTACACAATAGTATATTTTTATGGGGTACATGTGATGTTTTGATACAGGCATACAATATTTAATAATCAAATCAGGGTAATTAGGGTATCCATCACCTCAAACATTTTATTCCATTTTCACTCTTTTACTTTTTTAAAAATATACCTTAAATTATTGTTGACTATAGTCACTTTGTTGTGCTATCAAATATTATTCATTCTATCTAACAATGCAACTATATTTTTGCACCCATAAATTGTACATTTTAGGTTGAGTTCCTTATAATACAGGTTAATAAAATATTATAGCAATGAATAATTATTACCAACACTGC
This sequence comes from Daubentonia madagascariensis, assembly GCA_023783475.1. Classification (NCBI taxonomy): domain Eukaryota; kingdom Metazoa; phylum Chordata; class Mammalia; order Primates; family Daubentoniidae; genus Daubentonia; species Daubentonia madagascariensis. Next base: position 38,970,731 of record JAKFHU010002080.1, on the reverse strand, counting down.
AAAGTCAGTGGTAAATTCAAGATTTTAAAAACGGCTTGGGTTAACCTGGGTAATAAGGGTATTATGCAATTAAAATCTTGTTTTGGGCTTCATAAGTCTTGTTGTATCTCTAATTTGTATGGTAAAAATTTGTTTTAGTTTGTGAAGGTTAGAGCTAAATCTTTTTTTACATTAAGTATTCTGCTGTAAAATTAAAACATCTCATGTCTCTTCCTATGTATCTATCTGCTTTTAGCATACAACTTTAGCAAAACTTTTAATTTACAAACCTCTTTGAGAAACCACATGTTTTCTTAATGAATTTATAGATTTTCTTTCTCAACTCTCTCTGGAATCAAACAGCCTATTAATCTTGTGATTTTAGTATCCATATTGACAACATTGAAGATAGGATTGGTATAAATGTTATTTCCCTCTTTAATTCTCTTGGCTTCATTTGGCCCATCTCCCAGATGATTCTATCATGGATGGGACAGACCATTTACACATTACTGTTGACTCTCATTTATTGTGTTCTGTTTGCAAGTAAGATTTTACCCAGTATTCTTCATGATTCTTTAGTTTTAAGTATTTTATTTATCCTTGCAATTTCTTGTATGTTTATTTCTTTAAAACCAAATATTCATTTGATTTCAAAATAATCCTTCTCTCCTATTGACATTTCAGTCCAAAATAATTGTTGCTTTCCTGTGATGTCCACTCCTGATTTGTCAATTATAATTCCTATTATGCATTCCAGCAGGGATGCAATATTTCTCTAGTATACTTTGCTTTGGAAAAAACACCTCAAGTCCTCTTTGATAATTTAAATTTACCTGTTCTTTTTTCTACCCTAGCCAAATAGTAAAAATATTTTGTTGGTAGAAATTATACTATTAGAAATTTGCCATTTCAACTTTCTAGCAAAATAATAAAGATGTGCTGCATGTTTCTTTACTATTTTGTTTTTCTTTACAATTGTCAGGAGAAATGGGAACATTTTATGTTAATTTTTATTACAATATACTTGTTTCTACATAAGTAAATTCTCTTACATACTTTCACGAAGAGAGTTTGTGTGCGTGTGTGTGTATGTGTGCGTTCATTTTTATTTGCAGCCTGCAATTACAGGCTTATAAGCTTAAAAACTTTTCAGTGGTTCTGTTCAATGCTCACAATAAAAGAACTCCAGATGGATGAGAACATGATTTATTGGGTGACCAACATTCATTTGCAGGAAACAAAAGTCCTGATATTGATGCAAGTTATTCAACAGGGTAAAATTTAATTCTGTCCTCTAAGTACAAAGGGAATAGTAGTTGCTAATCATTATTAAGTTAGTAACTTTTTCTAATTCTAAATTGCCTTAATTAACATGTTTAGCCATCATTTTTCCTGGACTTTTTTTACTTATCTTTAAGGTTCATCCTAAGACAGAGGAAACAAATAAAGATCCCAAATCACATTCCTTTATCAAAACCATCTAAATATTACAAATGGAAAGCTCAAGGTATTCAGGTTCTAAGCTAGATTTTCTTACCAGTGCAGTTTCTGTTGTATTAATGCTATGGAAATATGTGATTTTATTTGATATGAAGTATTAAATCATTTATATGTATTTGAATAATGTGATGATACTTTCTATTTATATAGAATCATTTCTCCCTGGAGACTGCAGAACAAATTCCCAATTTTTTCTCATTTATCTTTACAACATCTCATTGATGTTATGGACTAATTTTTATTATCTCCATTGATTGAGAAACATGGTACTTATTATTACAAATATTATTATGTACAGAAACAAAAGGACTAACTTTACGTAGGCAGGTCTTCAGAATTGAAACCGAGGCATTCTGGTGATGACAGTTAACTGAGAATGTAAAACATGTGTATTAGTCAGAGTTCTCCAGAGAACATAACCAATAGACTAGATATACAGTTAGCCCTCTGTATGCACAAATTGAAAACCTGTGGTTGGTTGACTCTGAGGATGCAAAATCTGCAGATATGGAGGGTTGATTCAAAGAAGACTTTTTTTCCCTTGTGATTATTCCCTAAACAATATAGTATAACAACTATGTGCATAGCAATTACATTGTATTAGGTATTATAAGTAATCTAGAGAAGATTTAAAGTATACAGGAGGATGTGCACAGGTTACATGCAAATACTACGCCATTTTACATAACGGACTTGAGCATCTGCGAATTTGGGTATACACTGGGAGGGGGATGTCCTGGAACCAATCCCCCATGGATACTGAGGGATGACGACATGTGTATATACACACACACACACATATATATGCCATCATATATATACACACGTATATAAAACACAAATTCAAATTAGAGATTATGACAACTTGGACCTAGATGGTACTGGTGCAGGTAGTGGTGGAGAGAGAGAGAGAGATTGATTTTAAGGAATTGGCTTATACAAGTATGGGAGCTGGCATGTCCAAAATCTGTGTGATAGGCTGGCAGGGAGGAAATTTAAGTAAGAGTTGATGTTTCATTCTTGAGTCTGAATTCTGCAGGGCAGCAGGTTGGAAACTTAGGCAAAGTTTCTATGTTGCAGTTTTGAAGAGACTTCCTCTACTTTGGGCAACCTCAGTCTTTGCTCTAAGGCCTTCAACTGACTGGAGGAGGCCCACTGATGTTATGGAGAATAATCTTCTTTATCCAAAGTCTACTGATTATAAATATTAATCACATTGAAAAAATACATTCACAGTCAAATCTAGACATTTTTGGAAAAAATCAACACATTTTTGAGGTTTGACCAAACAACTTGGAACCACAGACCAGTCAAGTTGACTTAAAATTAACCATCATAGCACGATAAGTTACAGATTATCTTCCAAACCTGGTGACATGTTTGGTATATTCAGAAGGTATGTATGATTAATTGAATGATATTTTTATAATGTTTGTAGCTATATGCATCTTTACATTTATGCTATATTACTGTGAGTTTATGGTTAAGATGTATGTATGTTTTGTGAATGAGTGTAGCTAATCCAATCAGAATATATAATTGTCATTTTCTCATTCACAGTCATTTAATATATAGTGTTTGAATACCAGGTACTGTGCTAATCACGGGAGAAATTGTAGTTAGCAAAAGAGATACAGTCTTGCACTCTTGGACCTACTGCTCCAGCTGCATTCAAATTGATGGTTACTTATATAAACATGCCATGCTTGTGACTCACTCCTAGAAATTTTGTTGAAGATCGGTCACATTTTAGGCACCAACATGGTGATATATTTAGGTATGACCAATGTTTAATTTCTTAATTTACAAAAAATTATATAAAAAAGCACTGAGAAGAGAATAGATGTGTTTATCTAACAAGTAATTGGAATTTGTGTATCATAGTTGTGGTCCTCTTTAATTGTCAGACTCTCTCCCTATTAGCAAATGTTTTAACCAAAGAAATTAGAGACAAAGCATCTTTCCTGATTTTTTTTTTGGTATATAAAATAACTTAGATCTTATACCTAAGTATCTTGGAACATGTTATGATTCTTGCTGGTTTACCGCTGTTATGCCTGGGTGCCTTCTGCATTCTCTGTGTCTAATTGCTACAAAGACCACAAAAAAACACTAGGCTAGAACTAACCTACCTTTTCAGAGTTTCTGTATGTTTCTGTGCTATAGCACTTAATGCTGAGTTCATTTTCCCTTGTGTTCCTTATTTGCTTTGCTTTGACTGGTTTTCAGGTCTGTACTTTCTCTACTGGACCTGGGTATGGTTTCAAGCCTCTAGTCCTCTTCAGAATCTCAGTACCTAGTCACCATGGAATCACTCATCTCAGGGTTGCATTTCTTTGTGTATACTGCCTATACTATCCAGTCAAGTTTTTTGCCCAGTGAATAATAATAAAAGTCTTACCTATGGTTATATTTTTCAAGAATAACTAGCCTTTGCAAAGTATATATCTCTGGCACCCATGACCAGGCTAGTGTGCATCTCAGTATGCACTTGTTTCTATTAGGTCATTAAATATGAAATGCCCAATTTCAAATCAAAAGTTTAGTTTATTATATCTCAAACAAGAAGCAGTACAGTTAATCAAAGTATGCACCCAAACTATCAACACAGTTTTGCCATCTTAACAGTAGCTTGTTTATGCCAGCAGCGAAGAAGCCTGGAGAGCGAGTGGAGATGAAATTGTGAAAGGCGTTTTCCACAGCTTTTTGAGAACTGAATATTTTTCCCTGCAAGAAGTGGTCCAAAGCCTGGAAGAAGTGGTAGTCAGTTGGTGCAAGGTCTGGTGAATACGGTGGATGACAGAGAGTTTCCAAGTCCAGCTTCTGTAGTTTAGGCAGCGTTGTTTTTTATGACATGTGGTCTTACAATAGGTTGGCCTGTCTCTATTCACCAATCTCGGCTGCTTAATTACACACATCCTCATCATTTTGTCCAGTTGGTTGCAGTAGACATCTGCTGTAATCAACTGACCAGGTTTCAGGAAGCTGTAGTGGATAATACCAGGGCTGGACCACCAAAAGGACAGATACCATTAGCTTTTTTGGATGAACATTCGGTTTTGGACTGTGTTTCAGCACTTCATCTTTATCCAAACACTGTGCTGAATGCTTATGATTGGCAAACAGAATCCATTTTTCATCACATGTAACAATACAATGTAGAAATGGTTCACCTTTATGTTGTAACAACAGAGAAAGGCAAGCTTTAAGACAATTTCTCTTCTCATGCTCATTTAATTCTTGCAGTACCCATCTATCCAGCTTCTTTACCTTGCCCATTTGTTTCAAATGGTCCAATATTGTTGGAATAGTAATGTCAAACCTTGCTGCTAATTCAGGCATAGGTTGAGATGAATTTGCTTCCACTACAGCTTTCAGCTCATCATTATCCACCTCGGTCTTAGGTTGCCCACATGGCTCATTTTCAAGATTAAAATCACCAGAACAGAACTTTTCCATCGAGGTACTGTGTGTTCATTAGCTACATCCTTCCCAAACACTTTGATGATATTTCGAGCTGTCTGCACTGCATTGGTTCCACGATGGAACTCATATTAAAAAATAACACGAATTTTTGACTTACCCATAGTTTCACAAAATTTGCTCTAAAAAAAATTTGAAAGATAATCAGAAGCCAAAACATGAATTTGAAAGAATGAGAATATACCTTTACAATTAAAAAAAAATACAAGAAGCATCAAAGTGAAATGTCAGAGATATCAACTGTCAAACTTAGTACTTAAGGAAATCGGACATTCCGTATTTAATAGCCTAATATGTTTTAGGCCCCAAGTGATGGTTTTCAGGTAGAGAACATCTTTATTGATAAGAGTGCCTCAGAACAAATTCTAACAGTGGATAATTCTGTGCGTTGTCTTTCACTTTACCTTTTCAAAATTCTGCCGACTACTATACTCACAGTTGTGTAAGGTACAGCATGTATAATTGATGAGGGTGTAGCTCTGGTTTTGGTCACATCAAATAGTCATCAAGGGGATGGATTTCAATTAATGTTGGAGCAAAATAGAATAGAGTACAAAAAATAGAGTACAAAATAGAATTCACTACATGAAAAGGTGCTCAGCATCATTAGCCATCATTAGCCAAGAAATAAAATCCACGATCAAAAGCACAATGTTACACAATTTCCTACCCCCACTAGGATGGCTATAATTAACAACATGAGAATGTGCAAAAATTGAAACCCATATACGCTACTGGTAGGAATGTGAAATGGTGCAGCTGCCTAGGAAAACAGTCTGGCAGTTCTTCAAAAGGTTAAACAGAGTTTCTATGTGATCCAGCAATTCTACCCATAGGTATATATACTCAACAGAATTATGGGCATATGTCCACAAAAAAATTATACACAAATATTCACAGCAGTATCATTCAAAATAGCTAAAAGAGAAACAATCCACATGTCCATCAACTGATTAACTGATAAATAAAATATGATATATTTATATAATGGACTACATTAGTCCCCCCTTATTTATGAAGGATGTGTTCCAAGACCCCCAGTGAATGCCTGAAAACTTGAATAGTACTAAACCCTATATATAATATGTTTTGTTCCTATACATACCTACTATGATAAAGTTTAATTTATGAATTAAGCAGAGTAATTACACAATTAAGCACAATTATTAATAACCATAACTAATAGTAAAGTAGAACAACTAAAACAATATGCCAGCATCACTAGTCTTGTGCTTTAGGGCCATTAGTAAGCAAAATAAAGGTTACTTATCAATCTGCTAGCAAAGAGGGCTACTAAGTGACTAATGGGTGGGTAGCATCTATAGTGTGGATATGTTGGACAAAGATGAGTCACATCCTGGGCAGGATGGTGCAGGATGGATGGTGTGAGATTTCATCAGGTTACTCAGAAGGGCATGCAATTTAAAACTTATAAACTGTTTGTTTCTGGAATTTTAAACTTACTATTTTTGGACTGCAGTTGACCTTGGGTAACTAAAACTACAGAAAGCAAAAGCTCAAATGGGGGGGACTACTGTATTGTTTGGCAATAAAAGGAGTATAGTACTGATATATGACACAAATGGATGGACCTTAAAAACATTATGCTAAGTGAAGGAAACCAGTTACAAAAGACCAGATATTTGATCTCATTTATATGAAATGTCCACGAAAGACAAATTATAGAGAGAAAGTACATTAGTGTTTGTCCAGGGAATTGGGAGAGGGGGCATGCGGAGTGACCAGTAATGAGTATGGGTTTTCTTTTTGTCATGATACAAATATTCTAAAATTGATTGTGTTGATGGTTGCCAAACTCTACAAATATACCAAAAACTATTGAATTGTACATTTGAAATGAGTGAATTGCATGATATATAAATTATATCTCCATAAAGCTGCTTTAAAAATATAGATATTAACAATAGTATATTTTCACTTCTCTCCAACTGATCTTGTGATATTGTCACATTTTCCTTATGCATATGTTATAAATTCCATATTTTTCAGTGAAAGAGGTAAGACCAAATGAATAGATGAAATATTACACATGTGAATTGATTTAATTTTATTCATCACCAATTTATTGCTGTTCATTATCAACTCCACAATTATTTTAAAATACTTTTGTTTCTTCTTTCTTCCATCATTAAAATTCAGATATTCATAAAACTAATTTTTTTGTGGGCATTTATTAGGTGCCAAACACTGTGATAGTGTTAGGAATACAGGCATGAGTATCTCCAAGGACAGTGGACTGGTGATGGGTAAACAGATTACATAACTAATAGAGCTGGAGGTATGTTATTGAAATAAGCATTGAGCAGGATTTAGGAGAGCTGAGCATATTCTACTCTCATCTATTGCCTAGAAAGAATGGCAATGATGGTGGAAATGTTCTTTTTTAGACAGACAGGGTCTTTGACATGTTGCCCAGGCTGTTCTCAAACTCCTGGGCTTAAAAGATCCTCCTGTCTCACCCTCAGCCTTCCGAGTACCTAGGACTACAGTCACATGCCACTGCACCCAGGAAATGTTTTTTACCATTGTTTTCCCACTAGCCATATGTGGGCATTGAAAATTTGAAATGTGGTTAATGTAACTCAGAGTTTGAATTTTAAATTTTATTTAATTTTAATGTACTTTAATTTAAATTTGAAGAGCCACATGTGTTTTGTACAGAACAAGCCTAGATTGCACTGTTGCACTCCTGAATTTCCACCAGTCCATTTTTTTCATCACAGGTGTCAAAATATTTTTTTTTAGTTATAGATTAAGTTACATCGATCATTTATAAATGCTGCCATGGCTTCAGATCACATGTTGATATGTCCACTGTTTATATCTTTAAACTCATCTCCTCTCTTTGTTCCAGCCTCTCTAGATTTTATCTATTCCTCAAGCACACTATGATCACTTCCGTCTCAGGGATTTTCCCCTGCCTGAAATGTTCACCTCATAATCATGTGCCTAGTTTTCTATTTATTTAGGCCTCATCTCACATGTCTTTTCTTTAAAGAGATCCTTTGGGTGACCATTTCATCCACAGAAGCTCCTCCCTAATCAATCTCTACAACAGGAACCTGTTCGTTTTGTTCATAGGACTTATTGCTATTTGAGATTGTTTGTTTATATGTTGAATGTCTGTCTCCCTCACGAGACTATAACCAGCAGAGACCTTTTACATGTTTTTCATTTCTGTATCTCCAGTATCAAGAAGGATATCTGGAATAAACTAAGAGCCCAATAAAAATTGATAGTATCCATGAAGAATGACAACAGATAAACATATAAATGCACAGTTTGTTTCATTGTGAAGTACTAATTCATTTTTTATAGTTGGCATTACTCATTTTGATTTCTAGCTAATTCTGGGAAGAGTAAACTGAAATTTCTAAAACTTGCACAATTAAACCTCGAAGAATGGTACCATTTTTAGTTGAAGTGAACCATATACTTTTTTAGCGTCTATTCTCTTTTAAACGCAGCTACAAACCTGAGTATGGTAGCCTTTTTATCCCTTTTATCCATAAAACAAAATAAGGCAAAAATAAAGTTGAAAACCTTTAGATTATATCCAGAACAAATTTTACATATAGTGGTAAACGTTTGCCTTGTGAGAGTGTTTAACAGTAGGATTATTTCTTAATCCTTTATTTCTATCATTTAGTTTTTCTTTTTCTCATTCATTTATAATATTGAAATTGATTTAAATACTTAAAGTGGTTTTCAGAGAATCAAAAATGTAACTTGATCATAACCTTTGTCGAATTGTCAGTTGTATGGTTTAAATTTGACAAATGTTTTTTCATTGAAGATGTTGAAGAAAACCAGGGAAACTGGTTAAAACCTTCTAAAGAGAAACATGGATCCCTGGCATCTCCTCTGCTGATGTTGTGACACTTATCAGGCCAGCACTGGCTACTTCTCAAGTCATCGTCATCATCATCATCATCATCACCATCTCTGCCACCACGAAACCTTGATGAAGTGCTTATTGTGAGAAAGGCATCACAGCAATGCTTTGACATCTGTATGTAAATTTAGTGGTCCCTGACCAACTAATATATAGCCTGCAGATAATGGTTGGCTCAAGCACCATATAAACAGTTTATAAACCAATCAACTCTTAATTATGTGCAACTTTTTCCACTATCAATTGAAATATGTCTTCAAATTCCATAAAATTGATACTCTTATGTATATAATTATTATAATAATCTGTGCAAAGAAAAAAACTTTCTTTTTTCATATTTTTGATGATAAATAACAGTTGAATAAGGCTTTTTCCTAACCAAGAGATCTAACCAAAATGAGAATACCAGCTCAGAAGAAAGTAACTATGACTATGACTTACCTCATTAATACAGTTCTTAAAACTTCAGGCACTGTAATATAGGACAGTTAAGAAGTTGGATTCCTGATAAAAATGCTCTTATTCAAACCCTTACTAATGAGATTTTCAAGGCAAGTTATTTAATTTCTTTAAGGCATAACTTTTGTATATGTAAAATGGGAATAAAAATATGATGTAATTTATAGGAATTTTTAGCCAAAATGAATTGAGATGCCATATATATAAAATTCTTGTACCTGTCCCAAAGTATATTCTTAACAAATGTTAGTTACTACTTTTGTTGTTTAATTTTTTCCCCAAGATGCAAATATGGTAGTACAAAAATATCACATTATTCAACAAAAGCCATGCACATTACAGGAGAGAATATGCATGTGAGTGTACATGCCTGGTATTTAATAGTTGGTTAACATTGGTTAAATTAATTAGACAGGGTATTGTCTCAGACAATGTTTGATGCACAATAGGTATTAGGTTTTTGTGAATTAATATAGAAAAAAATAATGTTCCAGGAAATGATGACTTCCATATTGTTTGACTGATAATATGTGTTACTCAGTGAACTTCTTTATGGCCAGCACCATATGAACATATCCTTTAAAAACACCTATAAAAAAATCCATCTCTCCAGAAGAGCTTAAAGGTTTTCTTTGCAAGACAAGGAGCTCAACATACCCCCTGCCATTATCCATATACCTTAGAAACTTGGATAGTGATATGGACTGACTTGTGCCCCTCTCCTTCAAATTCGTAAGTTGAAGCCATAATTTAGGTTAAATGAGGTCATAAGGGTGGGGTCTTATCTGATAGGTCTGGTGTCTATAAGAAGAGGAAGGAACATGGAACTGTCTGTCCAAGTGCACACAGAAGAAAGGTCATGTGAGGACGCAGCAAGAAGGCAGCTGGATATAAGCCAGTAACAAAATTGGTCAGCACCTTGTTCTGGGACTTCTAGCTTCCAGAACTATGAGAAAATTTCTAATCTTAGGCCATCCCATCTATGATTATTTTGTTATGGCAGATTGAGGCAACTATTAGAGACAGGGAGCTTTAAATGGAATTTAGATTCTACCTTTGGTTCTTGGCACCATCATTTCTTCTTTCTAAATGTTCTTTATCACATTTTACATTTATCTTTTTAAAGCCCTTTAATGAATGTTTGAATGGCATAAGCTACTTAGTAGGGGTGGGCAGAAGATTCCGTGTGCCTCTGAATCTTCATTTTCTTACCTGTACGAGTAGTAACATTTCTTACATCATAAGGTGTTTGTGAGACTTGGGATAATCATATAAAGCACTTAGTGTCTGGGACATAGCAAATATTACACTATGTTGGTATTTTAGCTATTGTTATTTAGTGAAAATAATTTAGTCTTCTCAAGTCATCATTCCTACTAACTTCTTTGATTGCATTTACAATGTAAAGATATATTATTAGACAAAATCTATTTTACCCTGGATTTTTTTGTTTGTTTTCTTTCTGATATATTTTACACTAAAACTCCTCTTGTGAATATATATTAGTTTAGATGATGCCATCCCTCTCCCAAACACACACATAAACACAAACACATTAATGCTTGAGAAGAAAGATAGCTTTATGGTTATGATCATGGACTTCGAAGCATGCCTAGATTTGAAACTCATCTGTGCTATTTTTCTAGTTGTGTGACATTGGATTGCTTAACTTCTTGGTCTCAGAATTTTTAGTCTATAAAATAAACATAATAATTTTACTCACCTCTTTGAGGAGGTTAAATGAATTAATACATTTAGCATAATTTGAATAGTACCTAACACATAACAAGTATGATAAACACTAATTATTTTCAGGTAAAATCCTTATGTATTCTTATAGAGCCTAGCTTTGGAAGACATTCAGTTAATTTACTTTTGAATAAATCTCATTAACATTAGTGAATAACACACTGTTTTTAAAAAGTGGTAGTTCCCTTTTTCAGGAGTTACTAAATTTATTTTATTTATAAAACAGAAATAGTAAAAGAAAGGTTTATTCTAATGCATATTTGTGATAATGCCAACTTATAAGGTTTGCTAATGAATTATTCCAGAGTAATGAAAAATACACAGCAAGAGCCTTGGTGTTTTCCAAACTCTCAGGGAAAGCAATTTTAGTTCTTTCTGTTTTGTGCAAGTATTCAGGATAAGGGCATGGGGTATGCCTTTGCCCTGCCTAACCCCAGTTGAGGCTCTGTTCAAGCGCATTTTCTAAGTGTGATCTATGTTAGCCCTCCTTGATTATATTAAATGAATTCCAGTCATCCCTCTAGCCTTAATGTTATTCACTGAAAAGAGAGTGACCTAATGGTCATACTAAATTGTGTTTAATTGTACTTATTAGAGATTTGTGTAATTTGCAATTTTTTAGGGGTTTTTATTGTTATTATTGCTATTGTTGCTTAGGGCAATTTAAGGAACAGGCTATGCCACATGAAATATCCAGATGTTATTTTCTTTCTTGAGGTGGGAATGATGGGAGGTAAAAAAATTCATGGGGGATAAAGTGTCACTGAATAGTAAGAGGAAGAAAATTGGCAGAAAACTTACCTCTACTGAGCTTACCTGTAGGATAAAATGAAGTTGGTCGATAGTGATATTTATTTGGGGAAAGGGGGGAAAGGTAAAGATAGGCATTGATTGTTCAGTATTAGTCAAGTATGACAGAAAAAAAAAATGCTATATTTGTTTTCTACCAGCACATGAAATTAAAAGAAAATAACTAAGTGTAACTCCTTATTTTAAAACATTACCACTTAAAAATATTTTTTTATCTTAAAAAATTATAATAAATATAGAGTCATCACCACCATACTATATCTACCACCACCACCACTGGTAAATTTACTATCTTATGAAAAGAAGAAATTAATGTTAAATTTACAGACAATAGCAAGCAAAATAAATATAATGCCAACACTCCTATGTGAATTTCAGCCATCAGGATAGGATTTTTCAGGTGAAGTAGTCAGATATCTTCAGAATGTGACTGAGATAAAAAGGAAGAAAATCCTCACCCAAAAATATCTTTAAACTTTTGAATAATCCTTGCAACTGTAGGGTGGTAGGAGTTCTATTCTGCTGAATTGGGAGGTGAGAAATACTGAAAGTTTTGCATTTCTCAAGGTCCATTCTTTCTAAGAGAATCCCTCAAGGATTCTCCAAAAATTCTAACAGTACAATCAGGCTTGACATTACATTTGTTTTGCTTGTGATTGTTCTGTAAATTTAACAATTCAACTTTTACAAAAGATGGTAAATTCACCATTGATGATGGTGGTTCAACATATAGCACATACAATATGCATAAAAATACATTTAGAATTAAACCTTTGGCCAAATGTAGCAAATGAAGGACCTGAAGTCTGTATATTAGGCAACCAATGTATTGACATATGTCTTTAAATATATCATAATGCACATATTCTAGAATATGATTATACTTGATTAAAATAAAGGTCAGAATAACCAAAAGGAAACCTGTCACTAAATTCACCATTATAATGATTTACCAAACATTTCTAACGATTTGTTGTTTTATTCTAAATAGATTGGTAACAGATAATCATGACAGCATACATGCAATTTCAGAATAACTTAAAGAATATTTATGCTAGCAATGACCACTTAACAATTTTGTTTTTACTCTATCATAGAAATTGTAATTTTACAAGTATATAAGATATTGACAAAATTGAAATAATATTAATATTATACTGCCTATACCCTGCTTTGTATTTTACTTAATAGTAAATTATATATATATTGCCTCAGGAAGTTATTTTTCCCTACATACCATGTAACAGTCTATACCATTTAATCATATGTACATAATTATTTTATTCAACTCTAGATATATGGTTGAATATCTATTTTATAAACAATTAATTGCTATTATGAATAATGTTTTGATGAGAAGTCTTACATACAGATCTTGATTATTTTCTTAGGGTAGATTTCTGTGAGCGAATATAGCTTTTTTGAAGTTAATATATTTTAAAGGACTTTGAAATATACCTGAACATTTCAATGTAGCACAGGGGATGTGTTCTTGGATATGAGGCTTTATCTGAATAAGATTTATACGGATCCTTATAGTATAGACGCCACAGAGACCCTATCTTGGTATCTGTGTTGGCAACTGATCTTCCATTTTACTTGCTTTAGGCTATAGTATCCCAACTTTCATATAATTGTTGGTCAGTCCTCCCAGGCTGTACTTCAAATGTGATGTGCTTCAAAATGTCAAAGAATTCTAATCAACCCTAATTTCTGCCTAATTTGTATCTTCTGCCAGATGTCAGAGTCACTCTTTATCTAGCTAATTAACAGAAAGATTTACACATTTACATGTTCTTTGTTTCTTTGAACTATTTTTACAGTTTTATCAATCAACATGGGAGAAAAGTAAAATATCAGAATGAAAGGCCTAGTAATGAAGTAAATATCACAAATTTCAGATTATATGCAACTCAGGATAGATTAATGGATTAATGTTTGTGGTGTTCTAATACTCATTAGACAAAAGAATATAGTGGTATCTTCCTTGCTAACTCTTATTGGTTCAGAGCAAGAGGTAGCACTCAAAGCATGAAAATAAATATACATTAAAATTATGCTGTGAAAGTATATCTACATCTACCTATTTATCTATCTATTTCTTCCCATTTTAAGGAAAATACTTTAGAAACAAATATGGTTACAAATTTACCTTGTGAGGTTTAGCACTGGACAGAGTATGCCTGCACTGTAAAAATATTTTGCAAAAAATATGTACCTTTATTTTTACCAGTAATATATGACAGGTTATCCCACTGAACTCTTACAAAAAATATTCATTTTAGTTTGTTTTGTTCTATTAGTTTGCTTCAATTTGAAGGGCAAAAAGCTATAAAAATCAAAACAAAAAAGCATTTTTCAGATGACTAGTTGTGGACGTTGAGTATTTTTCATATTTATTAGCTATTTGCATGTCCTCGTGTATAATTGGTGTTTTTGTGACTTTGCTCATTGTTTGCTTGTGTGCTGATCAAGATTTTATAGAAGTTTGTGGTGAAAGGCTGATCAAAAATTGAGGATGTTAACCCAACATATATTTTCACATCTTTTAGAAGGTTTGTTTATAATGTAAGAACAAATAAGGGCTACAGATTGTTTTAGTTAAACCTGCAGAATTTTTAATGATACTGTACTTTAGAAAGGCCTTCCGTAACGCTGAGAATAAATATGGAGTCACATAAATATGCTTTTATTGTTTTTCTTGATTTGTAAGCACATGGAAGCAAGGGTCTGGCTTCCCTCTCTCCACCATTAAAGTCAATGAGACATTCTCCACATCTGAATTTTGGTCAAATACTGGCTTTGTGTTCAATGTGTTACTTGTCTTTTTTCCTCTTTTTAAAGCAGGAATTCTCAAAGATAATCAAGAAATCATATATTGAGCACTTATGAAAAAGCTTGTGCATTTGACTACCATCTTTCATGAAGTTTGAAATACAGAAAGCATGGATGGTTTTCTTAAGTAATTAAAATACAGCAAATCAACAGTTTCTTAAATCTTAGTGGTGATAGCATGCTTGAACTCACTGACTACAGACTCCTTTATATTTATTCCAAAATTTCCTTTAAAAAAATCCTAACTCTTCACCATGGCTGTCAATTTTGTATTTCTCCCGATAGTGAAATATCTCTAATGCTATTAGATTATTTGATCTTCAAATTCAGGTGTGGGTTCTGGCCAATAGGATTTGGGCTAGGTCTATAGAAAACGCCACAGAAGTTACCTCTACCCCTAGACTCTATAGTCGGAAAAATTTACAACCTGAAGAAATGAATTTAGAGACATTTAGAAATAAAAAAGTATTCAGAAGGACATTTATCATTACAAGTTAAATTGGTTTTATTATATTTCCTTTATAGCAAAGAAATTTAAGTTTTCAGGTAAAATATTCTGATATTATATATTAATGGGAATTCTGTCTCAATGAATTAAATGAATGTATATCCCTTTTACTTGCATGTATTTTCTATTTAGAATTTTACTTTAATGCAAGTTTGTTTTATTACTTAAAAATAGCAATGATTTTAAAACATCAATAATCTTTAAAATTTTGAAATTATGAAATATCTTCATTGTATGTTTTATATACACACAAATTCACACACACACACACACACACACACGGTGCTGAGCCCTTAAGTTTAAAGAAAAAAAACATGTAAAAAGAGCAGTACTTTATGATATGAGTTTGTACATATGCAGGTTGAAAAGATTATGTCTAGATTTTTATCTTAGTGGCATGAAGGATGATGACACTAAGGAAAGAAATGGGAAATTCCAGATGTTTCCAGGAAGAGATTAGAAAAAACGACCTAAATATCAGTGATGTAATTTCCCTCAATGTCATTTGATACATGACTTTTTCCCCAGACTTTCCCGTTGCCCTTTGGATGGTGAATTGTCTAGGAGGATGGGGATGGGTGGTTTGGTGTACAGCTTGAAGTAAGAGAAACATTGTAAACCAGACATTTTCTAGTCTACCTTATCAATGCTGGGAAAGCCTTTCAAGCATCTCAGATTTACATGATGATATTGGTACAAACTCCCCACTTCTTTTGGCTCTATGGTCTCATCACCTGTCCCCACATGACATTTAAACTGAAGCCTCAATGATCCTGAGAAAGGCAAACCTCCTGGGGGCTGCTGCAGCACCAGTTGATTCTTTGTTTTGAGGTTTCCTTTAATTTGAGACCCCAGGAAATTTTCTTCATGAAAGCTCATCTATGTATTTTTAAAATGTTTGTTATATTTTAACCATCTTTTCTAGGTTTCGATTTTATTTCCTGTCTTCTTTTTATTTTATTTTTGCATCACTAAGATTTACAGGTTATCTCTTTGCTATCTTGCCTGAAATAGAATATCTTAGCCTTTTGGCCGCTGCTTCTTCCATTAGTCCATTTGAATATGAGGAGTACTGGTTTGGTCAAACCATTTCCATAAGAACCTAACCTCTAATTTATTTATTTTTAAAGTATGTGGATCTGACTTTGAGCATCAGCACAGAATGCCTGCAATCCAAGTTGTTGCTAGAGAATATAACCTTAATTGTTTTTCCTGCTTAGAAGAAACAAAATTCAAGGATGAATGCATGAAAAGTAACCTAGTGTCCTCAAAATTCAAAACTTAACCTACAGAAAGTTAGATGATCAGAGACTACAAACTTAAAATTCATTGTTTCAACCTGTACTTGTTTTTACTACATTTGATTTTGAGATCATGCTCTTGAATTGCATTGATGGACACTATAAAAACAACTGCATGGAATTCTTTATTCTTTGCTCTATAGGAAGGGTGTTGAGGTTATTTTCCACAAGATCACCTGGTATGCCTTTTATCAATATTCTAGAGAAATGTATCTCTGTGCTAGGAAAATTTTCACTTTTGCTGAGCAATTGGTTTGCTATTGTCTCATGGACAACATGAATGTTATAAGTGATTATGTTTTCCTTTCTTTTGTCTGGAAGGAAGTCCAAATTATTTAACTTTTTGGAACTTATCAAATGCATTTCTGCACTATAAAAATCTCTCTCATATATTATAAATGTTTCTTTATTTTTAAACATTGTATTATTCTATTAATATTTTAAAATATTTGTACTTATAAATAACCTCAAATACTGTATGAAATAGAGGATATATAATAAATTAGAAGAGTAGCATTAAATAATAACACAAATTTGAGTTTGTTAGTGGAATTATTAATAAAAACCAAATCTCTCTTAACCCAGAAATTTTCTTCACAAAGGTAGCATACAGGAAAAAAAACACTTTAATATTGATTAAGCATTAAACCAGAATGTGATATGCATCACAGGCAATCTGCTAAGAGATTGCAAAGATATAAAGACGTCTCAACCCCTTATATAGCCAAGCAGATACAACTCATTGCATACATGTTTCAATATAAACAATAAGTAGTCCTCAAGTAAGAAGATTTGACAGCACCATTTGTCACACATAATTCATTCTATCTCTACCTGGTAATTTGTGTGACCATCTGTGTTAGCTAATTGGTTTTACCCAGAGGAAAAACAAGCTTCTCATATGTTTATAAAGGAGGTAGTTTTGCAACTTTGAGCAAAGAACCCATAGAAGTGTTTCCCCCCTCTTCCAAAGAGACTGGGAAATAGGGGTACCTCTCCCTTGATGTTAAATGTTTCAAAGAGATGGCTCCCAAGTCCTTGAGAGGAACATTCGTGGGTCATAAAGCTGACAAAAGCTCACCTAATCTTCAAGAGGATATAGATAAATTTGAAGGAGAGGAGAAAGTACTTACAAGTTTTCCAAGGTAAGTGTTCTAAGAAATAGAAGAGGTAAAATCTCTTCCCTTATTTTCAACAGGAAGAATTAAGCCTCTGACTTTTAATTTGTATTTTCCCTTACAAGTTCTTAATAAATACAATAAAAATATTAAAATATATATATTTCAGTTCAAATGTCACAAAATATCATCTTACAGATAATTTCACTATATTGTTACTTTACGAAAGAAAGGATAACATAACCCTTAAGTTGTCTGACCTGTTTGGCATGATTTTTATTTATAAATAAGAACATAATCAATTGGTTGGGCCTTGGCCAAACCAAAGATGATCTAGTCTATAGCTTCAGTGAATTATATTAATATTATTAGCCCAACTTCTGGTTCCTAAAAGCAGAGACAAATGCTATGTGGGCACGTGATAAGGAAAGAAAGCTTCCTCCCTTTTCCTGGACATAGAACTGAACTTGAAAGTGTAACAAATAGAAGTCATTGGTTTACTGCTGTTTCTTATTCTGTGTCACTCTCTCAATTCTTTGTTTGCCTTTTTCAGTACCCTGTATTATGTAATTGCCCCAGTTATATTCTGTGAAACTCAGTTTATGTCCTACTATTCTCCTTTTATTCAATGTACACAGTATGTAAATTTACCTGCTATACATCTCTGTGTTAAATGTTTCCCATTTCTTCTTGCACCTATCTAAGTGTGAGAAGGAATACATCCTGATTGGACAAACTTAAATACCTGTGTAAGTGGTCAAAAAAAATCTATAACCCTCTAGACATATTTTCATTTTCAACAGAGAGTTTTCTGACACTGACTGAATCCTCAAGCTTTAAAAATTTAGCAGCATATCAAAGTATGCAAATAATTCAAGTCGAGGGATAGAAGATTTATTTTGGATGCAGTGATGTTACTATGAAGACATGCTAGCTCAATTTGATGTCTTGTCTTGGGGTACGTTTGTCTAAGTTATTCTTGATTTTTGTGACTTACAGGCATATGCTTCTTCACTTCTCATGTCCCTCAAAACAAATGTTTGCTCAGGGTTTTGTCTGCTGTTTGTTAATTTCCTCATTACTCCAGTAGAATGGCAGCAAGCCTAGTGTAGCAGGAGAGCCGGGCAGAGCAGGCAGAGTACAAGTGTTGATATATGTGAGTGGTTCTTGGTAGATGACTGTAAGTAAATGACTCATCATACACATATGCAAGAAAATGAGTTTTTCTACCAAAACATGAAGAATCACTGGGAGGTTTTTTTTTTCTCCTAGAAAAATTACATATAGTTTGTCTTCTGTCAAAATTAATTTAATTGAAGAATAGAAAACACTACCCTTCAACTCCACTTTAGAGTACAAAAAATGGTAACTGCTTTCCTTTGTAATTGTCTTTATCACTCATGTTGCAATTAGTTTAGCCTAATCCACCTCTCCCTTATTATAAGTGGATATACTGCAAAGCAGAGAAAAGAGCGCTCATGTGATGAAAAAATTATTATGTATGAAATTAACTGTCTAAATCGAAATTCTCTTTTGTTTTAATGAAAAAAGCTTAGGTTTCCCTTATTTCCAAGGAAAAGAAAAGGTGCTCTTGAGCCTTTTGAAGGTATATCAGGAGAGGAGACTTCATTTACTTGACAATTAAAAATTTTATAGTGATGAATGGAGAACCATGTTAATAAAGCTCTTCTCCCCTTGAGGGAAGAAAATGGAAAAATTAGTGCAGCCTAATGAAGGATAAGGTTTTCACCTTATCCATTCACCAATACAGTTTTTGTATGTATTCAATGCTGTATAGGGAATATTGAGCCATAACAATTTTTTCACTGGTTTAAATTTATAGAGTTTTATTATTTATAGGTTTAATTAAATTGATATATTGAGGATTTTTCATCTACATGAGAACTAGCCCATTTTGGTATAAAAACCTGTATTGAGGTATAATTTTTTTACTTCTTATATTACATTAAACTATTTATTGGGATACTTTAAAAAGATAGACTTGAAAATAAATATTGGAAGAAGAAAATTTTCCATATATGTACACTAATCTGTGTCTTTACAAAAAACATTTTACATGAAATTAGACATCTTATTTTAAAATGCACAGTGATTTTTTTTAACCTCTGACACATGGCTTATGCAATCCAAAGAAAATATTTCTATGTCTTCTTTCTTCCCCTAGAACATCTTTTATTATCCATTAATGATCATAGAATAATAATAATAATAGAAGCTCTTTATTAAGATCTTCTGAGGAGCCAGGCATATCATTTAGAACTTTTTCTATATGTCCTCAAAGAACATATGTGGTGGATGTCATCTTTTTTCGGAGATGAGAAAACTGTGACTTAAGGAGATTTCAGTCACTCAAGCAAGGTGATAGAGCCAGAAAGTGGCAAAGCCTGGATTTGAACACTCATCAGCTAACTTCAAAGTCAATATGTTGTACTACTTCCCACCCAACATGAACCTGGGATGTTTTTCTTTCAGAGAAAAAACATTGAAGAGGCTGAACTAGGAAGAACACAGGTAGCAGTGGATTAGTAGGAAAACGAGGGATAAGGGTTTGAATTTTATATACCATACTGTCAGGACACTATAGAAAACATTCACTTTATTCTCCAGCTTATTTAAAGGAAAATATAGAACATTTTAATACATAAAGATTCATTTATTCCTATTCATTCATTCAGATGGAGTGATCAGTCTGTCCAAGGCACTGTAACTCAGGGGGCTAGAGAGGTGAATGGACAGACCTGGGCCCCATTGCCAAGGCAATTTGAAAACATGTGTTCCACCTCTGTTATACTTCTGCATTTTAGGGAAAAATCAAAGATATAGAGATAAGATTTGTGTATCAGGATAATTCCTTATGAAATTATTTCTAATAAGAAATCTGGACATAAAGCACAACAAAGAAGAAAATTAAGTAAATTATAAGTCATTAATGTGATGAAAATTGCATAGCTATTCTAGTTCTAGAAAAATTCTCAAGGTAAATTGTTAGTGAAAAAGTAATAAAACTGTATCCTTAATATATCCTAATTCTGACAAAACTTTTAGCATATATATATATATTATCTACATATATTTATTAATTTATATTGTTTATATAAGTAAAACCAGAAGAAATTATAGAAAAATATGATTTATTATATAATTAAAAGTTATTTTTAAAATATTTTTCTGTTGTCTACTTTTTCCAACCATATGCAAAGATCCCTTATGAACAAAATCAAATGTAATTTTAAAGAACTATAATGAAACATTGATTTTAAAATACTAAATTGATATTAATACTTCGGTTGCTTTTGATATTTTTGAGTGGAAAATACAGTTTAATTTTATAAATAGCAGGTATAAGCAAGTCATTTCAATAATTTTCCCTAGACTACTAAAATAAATGTTATTTTTACCTAAAATGTGCAAGCCACTGTGCTAGGTGATATACAGATATGGTTATAGAAAAATCTTGCACTTGAACAGTGCCCAGAACATAGTGATGCTTAATAAAAAATTGTGGGAGGGATGGATGAAGAGAGACAGTTGAAGGAAGGATATAAAGGAAGCAGGGAGAGAGGCATTCAGGGAGAGAAACTCAAATACCAAGTTTAATATATAAAGAAAAGTATTTAAGTAGAAGGCAATAGATGTTATAATTGAAATATAAACAAAAATGTAAATTTTGATTACAGTTTAGTACTCAGGTAATTTTTATGGACTGTTTTATGAATAATAGGTTTAGTTTTAACAGACACAGAGAGGAATGTTGAGTGTTGCAGTCAAGCACATTGGGGAACACAATATAATTTGAAACATTGCATGGCTTAATCTATCTGCCTCATGTTCTGACTTCTATACTTCACATCCTCTCACATCACACAGAATAAGTTTAAACATAAATGAGATTATATTTACTTCCCTATAGTACTCCAACGATCTGCTATTTTACTTGCAATAAAATACTGACTCCTTTTTTAGCCAATAGGACCCCACATGTTTCAGCCCTTCATACCCTCTCCTTCCTCATTGGTGACTCTTCCCTTTCTCTGTACTCCAAACACACTGATCTTCTTTTATTTCCTCAAATTTAAGAGCTTTGGTGTATTTTCTTTCTTTGCTTATAATACTGTAATCCATGCTCTTTTGTTTAGCTATCTCCCAATTTTTGTTTAATTCTTATTATTGTTCAACTTAATGTTTACCCCCTCAGAAAGGCTACCCCTGACCACTTTCATGACAGTTACCACTATTTGTTGTCATTGTATTTATTCATTTGCTTATTGAATAAATAGCTGAGTGAAAGATTCCTTGCTTGTCTATCTTTCTCACTAGACATTGCATTGCATAAAGATAGCAACATCTCTGTCTAATTCAACATTTAGTTCAGTGTCATCACATAGTAGGGATCCAGAGGATATTTGGATATTTATTGAGCATTGTATGACAAATGATAACTTAGAGCAGAAAGAGGTTTTAGACATATGCCCCATGAAGAATTGAGCTCCTTATTAGAAAAGGATATTAGGAATTAAAATGAAGGAGACAATTTCAGAGAAGCCATCAAGATAATACCCAGAAGATTCAGCAATGATGGCCTAAAAAGAATAGGCAGAGATTACACTCTTGTTTACAATCACGTGAAAATGACAGTGGCTCTGCTTGTAATAAAAACAGAGATTATAGGAGGATCAGCATGTTTAATTTAGGAAGATGATGGCTGCTTTTCCTTTTTATGTCAAAATTGAGATTATGGCAGAAAAACTAGTTAGAAATATCCACAGATGTTTGGAATTACAAAGCAGATGCTCAGGAATGTGGTTAAACTAGAAAAAATAATTGGTATTAAGTGTCAAACAAGTGAAATGCCCCTTAAAGGTAGTTACTGTATATTAATGTGACTTTATTAAAAGAAACACCACCCATTGGGTTGTATGTAACAATAGGCTGATAATATTTCTGATCCAGTAGGCTCAGATTCTATAATTTATATGTGTTAATGTATATACTATTCTTTAAAATTATTTTTTATATTTGCTTTGGCAGGACATTTTGGGAAACCGAAATGTTTATGTTAGCTCTTCCTAAAAATTTGGGCTTCAGTTAGAGGATTTTGTTTAATGCCACACAGCTCGTCTTTCTTATTCCCCTTTGCCAACCTGCAGATAGAGATATTACTGTTCAAAACTGTTCGAAAGCTGAAAATCCCACTTGCCAAAGTAATATATAAATCCCAAAGACTAAAGATGGTAGGTTATTACTTAGTTAGAAGAGACATATATTAACATTAAAATTAGTAAAATGTGGGTGCTATTAGGACATAGTTGATGACAACATACTTCATATGTATACACTTGAGAGTATGGTAAGAATCTGAGAGTTAAATTGTCTATGATTGCTGGGTTCTGAAGAACACCAGGTTCAGGAAGAAAATTCTATGTATTTTGAATGTTCTTATAAGTTGGCAAAGTCCTTGTTTCTTGTGTAGTGCAGTTCCACATCCTGTTGAAAAAGACTGCTAAGGTAGAGGGTCTTGGAGAGAGCAGTTTCAGGAGGAAATTGTGGCAGGAAAAGGGGGAATAACAAATTAACTGCCATGTGAGTTGTATTTATCTCACGCTAATTTTGAGCCCGGGGCCTCATGAAGCATATGTAACTCACGCGTCTCTTTACCTTGGGAGGTGCATGGTGCACAGGCAACTTACGCTGCCATGCTGTAGCATACGTGATACCTGGTGGGTGGCCCTCTGGGCAAAACCCTGCAGTTAGGTCGTGAAAATCTTACTTGTTGATATTCTTATTGTTACAATTAATATTGACAATTTAATTGCATATAACTTACACACAGAAAATAATTGAAAATAACAAATTTCTCATTAAATTAGAAAGGATCATTTTGTTTTCAAAGTTTTTGTTCTATTTTCATAATAAAATACTGTGGCCCCAAGGGAATTTTTTTTTCCCTACTGTGGCAGTCAATGTGCTAAAGAAGGGCTGGGCATTTGTGGAAGACCACCTGATTCATGGATAATCCATTTGCCTCAGTTTTTTAAAAAATAGATAGAGTGTATGTGTTTGGTATATACAGAGATACATTGCAAGTGCTGTTTGTGTGGTTTTCCTAATACAAAACTAATTTTCCTGGAGTCAGGTGCTGTAGGGCACCTGCTCACATTTATTAATAGCATGCAACTCATTCAGATTCGGGAAAATAACATTTTTCTCTTCTTCCTGTTTAGACTTATGGATTCAGGTCTAGAAGAATGGTCTTGTTTATATTTTATGCTTGCTGATATGCATGAACAGACCATGTGCTGCATTTATCTCTACCTGAATTTTTTTAATACCCAGAACTCAGTTAAGTAAATGTGGTTTGTTTGCCCTTTCTTAATACTGTGAAGTCCTTTCTGCCTTGAGACTGCTAAAATACTTTTTCTTAACGAGTCTTCCCTAGTATAACTAGCATTTCTCTCCTCTGTTCCTGAATACCTTCATTCTTGTTCCTTTGAACTCACAACTCCAAGGGTTGGAACACAACTGAATTTCACTAAAAGCCATAATTTCTTCACCCTTTCCATGTGTTATATCTGACAGGAATTCTGTGAGGCAATGTGAAACCATCTTGAAAGGTATTTAAGCTCAACTCTAAGATAAGATATAGATAGTATTTTTAATTTGCTCTATTATTCTTTGATTCCCTCCCCCCCGTTTCTCTATTTCTTTATTTTATTTTCTTACTTTTCTTGAAGGTTAAGCCTACTTTATTTTCTTATTTCTCTTGGAGATTAAAACCTTTGAAAACCTACATTTTTAAAATTGTTATGCTCTTAGATTGACCAAGAATTAAAATGAAGGCAAATTTCATCCTAGCCAACCCATGACAGGGGGAAAATAGGAAATATTCTTGAGCTCGATGGTTGGTTTGTATTTAGAAATACATGGATAAATAGACTTGTTTTGGAGAATTTGATCTAATTGATTAACTGAGGTTTCTACACGTGTTTAGCCCACAACAACTTCTATCCCTTAGTTAACAAATTTTAAATTGTTTTTGTGCACACACTTCAAGGTCTCATGAGTTCTATACTTGCCATATGAAGAAATCTAGGAATCAGGTTTTAGACCTTCTCCAGGGGCCAATAGCCCCAATAGGCTTTATGTTGTTATTAGATTATCATAAATGTTCTGTTATCTTCATCATTTTTCAATTCAATTTCTTTCCACAACTGTTCTGCTTTCTCATCACTTTACTGTCACATTATTTTTCCACAGTTAACTTCCTGGACAAATAAATGTGATGGATTTATGCAATTGCACTTTAAAGCAAGACTGACCATTTTGGCTATGACTACACACGCTTGTCTCCCTGTGAGAAAAAAGCTTATTCTTTGGCAGGGTTTTCTGAAGTTTTTGAGATTCATTAGTCTGACTCAGTATGGTATCTATTGCCCTGATGATCTTCTGATAACATAGAATGTTGAAATAGAGGACGAAATAGATAACTAGAAAAAAAATGATGAATTACCGAATCCTGTACAAAAGCCTTATGATTATGACACTTTCATATTTATTGTTAATTTGGTTAAGGATATTTTAGAATAGAGAAATCCTTTAAATGAGTTCTCAGGTGCAAAATGCTTTCAGCAGTTTGAGAAATCTTTGGCATTACCATTATTTAAAGAAAAATTAACCAGGCTATGAATTTAGGAGACAGAGTTGATTCATTTTACATGGCCTAAAGATAAAACATCTGCAAGATAATTTTTTAATTTCTTGAATATCATTACTTGAGGCCCTGCCAAGCTTTAATGTAAGTTTCTTTTAAGACAGAAGGACCTTAGTGCCTCAGAAAGAAAGTGGCCTATATCACTTAAAAAATTAGGAAATATTTTTCTATTCAAATCTATTATCCCATTATCCATTATCATGGATTTGTTTTGATTTTTGTCTAGTAGAGAAAGGACAGTCTACTCATGAAACTAGACAGCTTTCAAAACATTGCAAAGTTGTTCTTCATCCTTAATGCAGACCTGGGAACATGTGTGTCGCTGAAGCTGTTATGGTGACAGTTTGCACTGTAGGAAAAGATTAATGACACTAGAACCCGCCAGCATGGTGCTTACCATGCATTTTCTGTATTAAGGGACAAATCATTTGTTTTCCCTTTTGCATGACTGTCTGCTTCTTGATTCAGTTGGCAGCGTAATGGAAACAAGGCTTTAAATGACTGATCTGACTACCATTCTTCCTTCATGACTGATGTCCACTAAAACACAATATTTTCCCTTGAAAAGAGTAAAACCATTTTTATCCCCTAGGATTTTTAAGAACTGTCTTTTTATCATCACTTATAAACTAGAGCTTGATAATCTCTAAAGTAGCCTTTAAAATCAGACGAAAAAATGAGACTAGCCCTACACTAAAATGCTAGATCCATCCTAGCCTTTAACAGATGGAACCAAATGGGTTTGTATCCCTAAGAGAGTTCCTCTGGGAACTGTTTGTTTCAATGCCACAGTCAAAATAATGTAAGCTAGAAAGGGGTTAATAGGAGCACATGATCATTGGAAAGAACTGTGGAATGTTGAGTTGTGTTCAATAAAGTTACAGGAGATGCTCTTTCAAACATTGTGGTTATTGGCCGCACTCATGTCTAAAACAAACGCGGGTGCACTTAGTCACATATTTGCACTTGAAATGGATTTGGTGAGCAAAACAACATTCCATCTGTATAAACGGAATAGCTTGACAAAACACTGCACACTTGTCACTAACTGCCCTTCGGAATTGTAATCTGGAGGGAAGGTTGTAAAACCGACATGACTTTAGATGTCTTAACAGCCAGAAAGGATGACTGTGACATACTTTATAATAAAGTGTCATCTTCCAAGATACATAAAAATCAGTTGTATTTACTGTGCACCAGATCTTTTTTTAGAGCCAGCTAAATGACAGTGTCACGCCTGTACTGCTGCATGCATAATTCAAATCATTTTTTCACAATGTATTACTCTAGTCAGCCCAAGGTGGGTGGGTGGTCCCTCAGGGATCACTGCTTTCTCTTTGACCTTGGTCATTTTAGCAGAGATTATGCAAGGTTTTCCACAAATAAGATTTGGAGAAATCAAAACCATATATTTGCATTGCTAGAGCTTTCTGTAGATTGAATTTGGAATTAATCAAAAGGATCATCAGGGCTCCTAGAGATAAACAAGGGAATGCTGTGCTTGGGGGAATTTTTAACACTATATGAATCATACTGAATATCAGTGGCCTGTACAACAGTGGAAAAGAAAATTGGAAAGGAGTATAGCTTATCTTTAAATTATTCTGCTCATTGCCTTGCCCTTCTCATTAGTCACAGAAGAGAGTGAAAATGAAAGTAAGCAATGTTAAATGGACAACGTGATGCAAATAGTGTACTTCTAACATAAAAGTCTACTGCATAAAAACAAAAGACTTTCATTGGTATTCTTTATGGCTTATTTTTACTCTTTGAAATTCTATTTGTATTTTCAAGAATCCATGGTATAAATTCTTTACTGAGTGTTAGAGTGATGATATATAAACACTTGGTACCAGAAATGCTACAGATAAGAGGTCCCAGGGTAACTACCTTTTGACAGGTATCTACCTACTAGGTATGACTAGCTTAAGCTGTATTATTTAAAATGTAAGAATATGAGTTTAAATATTCATTTTAAATAAAAATAAAAGCATTTTAATTTTTTGCCTGAAAATATTACATCATATTAGAATTTTAACTTACTAGTATAAGTTGAATGTAATTTTGAAGTATTTTATAACTGCTATGATGAGGTAACTTTCAATAAAAAGATTAGAAGTCATTGCAAATATACATACTTACTTAAAAACTAATATGTGCTTTGGCGCTAATGTTCATGTTAATAATTGTTGCATTGTTAATCATTTTATTGGCTGGAAAATATTTATATTGATTAATCAGTACAAGATTCACGCTTCTGTGGTTAACAAATTAGGTCACATTGAAGTGGTGTTTAAAAGTTCAGGTTTGTGCAGAAGGAGACACCATATGAAAAGTTGCTCAACCTCATAGGTTATAAGTACATTTATATGAATTAAATTGAAGCAATGCTTTTCCTCTTGAATCTTTTAAAATGTAAAAAAAAGTGGTAATACCAACTTTTGGTGATTACTTGGGAAGAGACGATCTTTCATAGTATTAGTGGACATGTAAATTGGAAGAATACGTTTAGAGAGCAATTTGAAAGATTCATAAAGTTAAATCTACATTCACTACTCAATAAATAACAATTTCATTTATAGGTATATAGTCTAGAGAAATGCTCCATATGTTAGCACAACGTGATTTGTGAAAGTATTTCAATGGGGTGATTTTTATAATATCAAATTATTGGAAACAACTAAACCAATATCAATGTAAATAAAATGCAGTTTAATCATAAAATAGAACAGTGCACGACAGTTTAAAAAAGAAACAGAGCTCAAAAAGATTGAAGCAAGTTCCAGAATATATATAATTTGTTAGCATTTATGAATATATATAAAACAACCCAAGATAATATTCTACACTGTTTATGGATAAAAGCATATTTATTTAGAAACCATCTCACTTCTGGGGGAGATACATAACAACAGTAATGAGTTCATTGTATAGCTTCCTTGACATTTTTCTCTGCCCTTACACGTGTGTGAATGCATATGTATGTGTTTGTGTACAGTACTGTTATGTTTTCCTTTTACTAACAAACAATAACATATCTTGGATTTATATCCATGTTAGTATCAAAAGTCTACTCTGGGGGTAATTGGGCCAAGGTGGTAGACTAGAAGCCGCCCATGCACACCACTCTCAAGGAGAGGATCGACAGTTGCAAGTAGATGCCCACCTACGGATGGACGTTCTTGGAGAGAGCATTGTAAATCATCAGATAAGTGACAAGAGAGACTCAGAGTGAAGGGGAAGGTGACAGGGTTATCCAGTCAGCAAGATAAGAAGGTACCTGGGGGAGGTATCCACATGTGGGGAAGGAAAGGAGGAGAAAACCCTGTGGCTCCATGCTCCCCTCATGGGTACGGTGACCTGAACCATACGGGAGCTCTCTCCACCACTGCAGACCTCAAGACAGATCAGGGAGCTTCTTAGAGACTGTCCAGTGACATTGCAGTGGAGAGTGGGCACAGGAGGGACTGGGTGGCTTAAGTTCCCCGGCTGCTGCAACAGGTCATTCTGAGATATTGGGCCCAGAGCACCTGGTCTACACAGGGCTCAGTTTTACTGCAAGTGCCCCTGCAAAACCACAGCTGGGCTGCACCTGAATGCTTATCACAGCACAATTCACAAATGGAAATATATGGAATCAACCTAAGTGCCCATCAGTTCATGAGTAGATTAAGAAAATGTGGTATATATACACCATGGAGTACTACTCAGCCATAAAAAGGAATGAAGTAATGTCCTCTGCAGCAACTTGGATGGAACTGGAGACCATTATCATAAGTGAAGTGTCTCAGGAATGGAAAAACAAATACCACGTGGTCTCACTAATAATTGGGACCCAAAAGATGGATACACATGGGCACAAAGAGAGGTAAAGGACATTGGAAACCAAGAAAGGGGGACTGTGGGATGGGGATGCAGGATAAAAACTTAACTATTGTGTACAATGAACGCTATTATGATGACAGGCAAAGTAAAAGCCCTGACTTAAGCATGATACAAGCTATCCATATAACAAAAACATCTGTACTTCCTCAATATTTTGAAATAAAAAAAATTAAAAATCTGCTCTGTTTCCTTTAACTGTTATATGCTATTCCATGGTATTACCATACTAAAATTTGGTTTGCTGTTTACCCAAGTAATGTACAATTACTTGACATTACTTATTAATAATTGTTATTATATTTTTGCTGAGAGTAGTACTTGTTGACAATTACATGAGATTACCTAAAATATTTTTATATGCACTCTTGTTGTCATGAGCAAGTTCACTACCTATCCATACCCCCAAGGGAGCCACAAATAAAAACATAATTATTGCATCAAAGGAGGTACACACTTTTAATTTGCTTCTTTTAAAACTAAGGTCTCTATTCATCATTTTTTTCTCTTGCATTATTTTGTTGCATCTATCAGTTCTGGAGTAGGTATTCTCACAGACTGTATGTGGCTGATTACAATCCCTTGGCATTACCTACCATATTTTTCTTTCATCTGTGTTTT
This sequence comes from Daubentonia madagascariensis, assembly GCA_023783475.1. NCBI lineage: Eukaryota > Metazoa > Chordata > Mammalia > Primates > Daubentoniidae > Daubentonia > Daubentonia madagascariensis. The sequence goes on along the minus strand of JAKFHU010002080.1, from coordinate 38,940,838 downwards.
CTACAAATTGGCAATCAGATCAAAGGACCGATTAGATTTAGGTTTGATTTATAGGTGTGTACATACATTAGGAGACACACAAGTTTTCTATTGCTATCATTAGTGTTTATAATTGATATTAATACTTTCATTTGATTGATAATTTTAAATCATTATTATATATTTTCTCATGACTTGTTATAAAAATCAATTTGTATGTGGAGTAAAGAAGCTATTCTATATCTTTTTCTAATATTTATATTGTTTATTATATTTGGTCTATTTTACTTTTTTTATTAACAGCTATACTAAATTATAATTGACACACAATAATCTGCATATATTTAAAGTATATAGTTTTATCAAGTTTTGATATCTGTATGTGCCTATGAAACCATCACCACAATCAAAATAATGAACATATCTATATCAATATGCGTAAGCATTCTGATAGGTACGTTTTACATAATAGTTTTAATTTACATATTTTTAATGTTAAGTATCTTTTTATTTGCTTATTGGCCATCTATGTGTCTTCTTTGGTGAGGTGTTTATTCAAATATTTTGCCCATATGTTTGTATGTTTTCTTTTGTTGAGTTTTAAAGTTATCTATATATGTTGGATACAAATCTTTTATTGGATATATGATTGGCATTTTTTCCCCAGCCAGTGGCTAATTTTTTCATTCTTTCATGGTGTCTTTCAAAGAGCAGATATTTTTAATTTAGATGAAATCAAACTCATCAATTTTTTGTGGGTTATATTTTTGATGTTATATCCAAGAAATACTTGCTCAACACAAGATCACGAAGATTTTCTTCTGCATTTTATTGTAATAATTTTATAGTTATATGTTTTACATTTAGGTCTATGACCCATTTAGAGTTAATTTATGAATGTAGTGTAGATTGAAATTAAATTGTTTAATTTAATTTCAGAGTTTGAGTTGTTCCAGTACTCTTCCATGAAAAGCCTATGCTTTCTCCTCTGAATAGCCTTTGCACCTTTGCTGAAACTATGTCATCCATGAATGTGAAGCCTACTTGTAGGCTTTCTATTCTGTTCCATTAATCTATTTTTCCAGTTTGTCTCCTATACAGTCTTTTACTACAGCTTTAGTCTTGAAACCAGGTATTTTTAATCCTTCAACTTTGTTATTTTTCTAAGTTGTTAGGCTCTTCTAGGTCCTTTGCTTTCCATAAGAATTTTAGAATCAGTTTTCTAACTTCTATAAAAAAAACCATGTGTGGATTTTTATTCAGATTGTATTGAATCTATAAATCAATTTATGATGAATTGACACTTTAACAATATTGAATCCTCTGTCTCATGGTCATGGTAAATCTTTCCATTTGTACAGATCTTCAGTACAGGAAGATCAGGAATGTCTTATAGTTTCAGTAAACAGAATTTGCCCAACTAACATTCAAAAAAATTAAAATACCAGTTGTCATTGCTAGGGAATAAAAAGGTATTTGGTTTATTGTATATTGATCTTGTATCCTGAGACCCAAAATATCATTTACTATGTCTATAAATATGCAGATTTTATCAGATTTTGTGTTTGGTGGTTATTGAACTTCTTGAATCTGTGAGATTATAATTTTTATTAAATTTGAGTGTTTTCTGGTAATTCTTCAATTTTTTTTGTTCCCACTCTTTTCCTTCAGGAATTCTAAGTACACATATATTATATCACTTTAAGTTGTCACACAAGGCATCAATTCTCCATCTCTCTATCCATGTATTTCTGTATTTGCAGGTTATTTATTTATTTGTTATTTTTAGCTTTCTATTTGTCATACAAATAGATTCACAGGAAGTTTCAAAGATAGTACAAGAGAGATCCTGTGTATGCTTCACCTGGTTTCCCCAATAGTTATATCTTTCATAATTATAGTTCAATATCAAAATCAGGAAATTTTCAGTAGTAAAATGTGTGTGTGAGCTTTTACTTTATTTTATCATATGTGTAGATCTGTATAATCACCATCAAAATTAAGATACAGAATAAAGGCCAGGCACGATGGCTTACACCTGTAATCCCAGAATTTTGGGAGGACAAAGCAGGAGGATCACTTGAGGCCAGAAGTTTGAGATCAGCCTGAGCAACATAGCAAGACCCCATCTCCCAAAAATTACAAAAAAATTAGCCTGGTATCGTGGTGAAGCCTGTAGTCCCAGCTACTAGGGATTGGGCCACTGCATTTGAGCCTGAGCAACAGAGAAAGATCCTGTCTCTAAAAACAAAACAAAAAACCAAAAAAAAAGAACAAAAAAGATGATTCGATTACCACAAAGATCTCCCTTGCTCTGCACCATTTTAGTCACACTTATCCTACCTTCTGCTTACCGTTGTTAACCTCTTGAAACCTGTAATCTATTTTCTATCTCTATAATTTTGTCATCCCAAGAATGTTATACAAATTGAATTATACATTGATCCTTGAGATTGACTGTTTTATACTAAGCACAATGCCATTTAGATCCATTTGAGTTGTGTATACTGATAGTTTTTTGCTTTATATTGTAAAGTAGTATTCTATGGTATGCATGTACCATGTTTTAGATATTCACCCACTGAGAGCCATTTTAATTTTGCCCAGCTGTTGGTTATTGCAAATAAAGCTGCTATTAACAAACATCAGTTCTTATTTCTTTGGGATAAATGTCCAAGAATGCAATTCCTGGGTCCTAATGTAAATGTATGTTTTATTTTTCTAAGAAATTGCCAAACTACCTTCCAGAGTCACTGTACCATTTTACATTCCCACCAACCATGTGTAAAAGGTACAGTTTCTCGACATCCTCACTAACATCAAAAAAATGTTTTGAAATTATTACCTCCTTTTCTGTTTTTTGGAAGAGATTGTGTAAGACTGATGTTAATTCTTTAAAAATTTGGTAGAATTCTCCAGTGAATCCATATGGACCTGAAAAAATTGACATCATTATTTGAAAACTCCCCCAAAATTAATCTTTAAGCTATATGGCTATTCACATTATTTATTTCATGTTAAATGAATTATGTAGTTTTTACTTTTAGAGAATTTGGTCTATTTATGTAGAGTTGTTCATGACATTCCCTCATTATCCTTTGCTGTCTGTGGGGTTTGTAGAAATACCTGTTATTTCATTCCTCATATTTGTCATTTATGTCATCCCCATCACTGCCGGGCAGGATTGAGTGTCCCTGTTCTTCACCAGGACTCTACAGATATCACCTTGTCTGGGTAGATCAGGTGTTTTGCTATTGCTTTCATGTGACTTCCATTAACAGTGTGGGTGTGGCTCTATTACTGTTCAGCAGTGGCGTACATCTTGACTTTCCCCTGGGCTTCCTCTGGCACTACACCACTAGGGAGGAGGAAGGGTGACTTATTACGTGGTGAATGTGGAAGTCCAGATTCCCCACATGGTTTCCAATGATACTATGGAGTAAGGGGAGGTGTTATGTGTGGCCTTGTTACAACTGAGTGGTGACAATTGGACTCATCCTCTACTCGGACTTTTTTGAAACCACCCTAGAAGGAGGGTTTGGGCAACTAGTTAGAGCTTGATAAGGGTAGAAGTCATCATCCTGGTGGGGTGAAGGGAAGAGTCACAGTTTTCTACTATGGTGTTTGGCTGATATAGAGTGGTTATTATCTAAAAGTCTTGTTAGGCTACCTCTTTCTTGGTTTTTTAGCTAGAGCAAGGAGATTTCTTGGGGGCTTTATTATTTGCTACTGTTGATGTTTCTAGATTGTTAGATATACCTGCACTCAACCTAACATATATCAAGCAAAAAGATATTCCAGAGAACTCACCACCATATCTTTTCTCTGTACAAAGGTCCATAGCCAGCTTACCTTTTCCTGTCCCTCTTTCAGAGATTTTTATGTTTGTTTCCTATATACTATCTAGGGTTTTTAAGCTAAATTTAGAAGGAAAATAGGGAAATGAGTCTACTCCATAATTCCAAAAGTGGAATTTCTATTATTTTAAATTCTATTTCCTCTCAGTGTTTATTTGGAGTAATTTCTATAGCTATGTTTTCAAGTTCACCAATCTTTTCTTCTGCAATGTCAGCTCTGCCATTATTCCCATCCAGTGCAATTTTCAACTCACATGTAGTTTTCATCTCTGGATGTTTCATTTGGATCTCAGTATAATATCTTTCATGTCTCTACTTACCTTTTTGCCATGATATACAGTTAAAATAACTGTTTTGTTGTTTTTGTCTGCTATCTTTAAGATGTTTCAGTTATGTTCTATTTCAATTGATTTGCTTTTTCTACTCATTATGAGTCATGTATTTCTGTTCCTTTGAATGCCTAGTCATTTTGATTAAATGCCAGACATTGTGAATTTTACTTTGTTGGGTCCTGAATATTTGTGTGTTTCTGTAAATATTCTTGAGCTTTTTCTGGAATTCATTCAAGTTATTTGGAAACAATGATCCTTTTGGGTCTTGTTTTAATTTTTAATAGTCAGGACCAGAGCCATGATGCTTTAGTACATTTTGTGCTTCTATAAAAGAATACCAGAGACTGGGTAATTCATTTAAAAAATTATTTTTCATAGTTCTGGAAAATGGGAAGCCCAATATCAAGGTGCTGACTTCTTATGAGGGTCTACTTGCTGTGTCCTCTGATGGTGGAAGGTGAGAGGGTGAGAGAGAGTGAGATATTGAACTTGAAGCCTCAAGACCTTTTATAATTAGCATTAATCAGTTTATGAGAGTGGGACCCTTTTAACCCAAACACTCCCCATTTAAGCCCCACATCCCAACACTATTGCTTTGGGGATTAAGTTTCCAACACATGCTTTTTGGGGGACACATTCAAATCATAGCACATGTCTAATCTTCATCTAAATTTTACACACTACTGAGGCAAAAGCTTTCAGAGTACTCTACCCAAGTGTGGCTTCTGGAAACAAGCACTATTCACTGCCCTTTTGTTCTGTGAAAATTTGAGAGCATGTGTGGTGATTTTGAATTTAGAAGGCATTCATTGTTCAACAGGAACATGGATATTATTCTGTGGTGGAGAATATTGATTTGAAAAATTAATATAAAGGTACACTTTCTTTCTTTGCAGTTTAGTTTATGCAAACAAGACAGAATATATTTAATATTTACAGGAACATGTACATAGCGAGATGTCTTATGCCCTAATTTGTGGTTTTTAGAAGTTGCAATGTGGTTTAATGATTAAAATAAAACTCCGTAAAAATGTGTGTGTGTATATGTATATGTATGTGTGTATATAATGCTTCTACATTCTGGTGTGAATATTAGGGGCTACTTCCATACAGAAAATAGAATATATATGGTTTCATGAGCCTAAGTAAAGTTTTTTTCAAAGCTTTGACAATATTTTAAAGAGTATTTCATTTTAAAAATGATCATTATATAAAGTTCTCAGGAGGTAAAGATCCCACCAATTTATTTGGAAGATTATTATATTTTGTTGAGACAGTTTCTGATATTCAGCCTAATTTTATCTTAATTTCTTTTCCAGAACATTATGCTACCTCTACTATCATAAATCATTCTGTTCCCTGCTGAGCACTTATATGTTTCCAATATAGGTAGAAAATTACATATCTTCTTAGTTTTAGCAAAACTAGTATGTAATAGCTCTTTTTCACTTAAATGGCTAGCCTAGTGCCTTAATCTGTATCATGTGGCAAACCAGGTTATATTTATATGCCATCTGCTTCTAGTTTTCATATCTGTATTTTGAAAAAAGTAAACCATTAAATTAGTGATTATTATCCACTCATGAACTGATGGGCATTTGGGTTGATTCCACATCCTTGCAATTGTGAATTGTGCTGCAATTCATTTGAGTGCAGGTGTGTTTTTGATGAAATTACTTTTTTTTCCTTTGGGTAAATACCCAGTAGTGGAATTGTTGGACCAAATGATAGGTCTACTTTTAGTTCTTTGAGGAGTCTCTATACTGTTTTCTATAGAGGTTGTATTAATTTTCAGTCCCACCAACAGTGTATAAGCATTCCTTTCTCTCTGCATGCACACCTGCATCTATTGTTTTTGAAATTTTTAATAAAAGCCATTCTAACTGGGGTAAGGTGACATGACATTGTGGTTTTAATTTGCATTCCCTTGATAATTAGTGACATTGAGAATTTTTTTATATGTTTATAGGCCATTTGTCTATCTTCTTTTGAAACTTTTTGTTCATGTCATTTGCCCACTTTTTAATGGGGTTGTTTGATTTTTTTCTTGCTGATTTGCTTTAGTTCTTTGTAGATTCTGGTGATTAGCCCTTTATTGGATATATAGCTTGTGAATATTTTCTCCCATTCTACAGGTTGTTGGGAAAAAAGAGGTCAAACTATTGCTTTTTGCTGACAATATGATCTTGTATCTAGAAAACCCCAAAGATTCCACCAAGAGACTTCTGGAATTGATAAATAAATTCAGCAATGTCTCAAGTTATAAAATCAACATACACAAATCAGTAGCATTCCTACACACAAAAAACAGTCAAGCTGAGAGACAAATCAAAGACTCAATACCAGTCACTATTCCTACAAAGAAAATAAAATACCTAGGAATATACTTAACCAAGGAGGTGAAAGATCTCTACAAAGAGAACTATGAAACACTGAGGAAAGAAATTGTTGATGATACAAACAAATGGAAAAACATATCATGCTCATGGATCAGTAGAATCAACATTGTTAAAATGTCTATACATCCCAAAGTGAGTTACAGTTTCAATGCAATCCCTATCAAAATACCAACATCATATTTTACAGATCTAGAAAAAATAACTCTACACTTCATTTGGAACCAGAGAAGAGCCCAAAGAGCCAAAGCAATCTTAAGCAAAAAGAACAAATATGGAGGCATCACATTACTAGACTTCAAACTATACTACAAAGCTATAGTAACCAAACCAACATGATACTGGCACAAAAACAGAGACATAACCAATTGAACAGAACAGAAAACCCAGACATAAAACCATCCACATACAGCCAACTGATCTTTGACAAAGTAGACAACAATATACACTGGGGAAAAGAAACTCTATTCAATAAATGGTCTGGAACAACTGGATAGCCACAAGCAGCAGAAAGAAACAAGATCCATATCTCCCACCATTCACAAAAATTAATTCAAGACGGATAAAAGACTTAAATGTAAGGCATGAAACCACAAGAATTCTAGAAGAAAATACTGGAAAAACTCTTCTAGATATCGACCTAGGCAAAGAATTTATGAAGAAGACCCCAATGGCAGTCACAGCAACAACAAAAATAAATAAATGGGCTTCAAAATTTTATTTTGATTAAGTAACCCACATATGAGATTTCCATTTGTTTAACGTGAAATTGAATTTGCTGACTAGATTACCAACTTGCACATATATACATATATTAATCCCTAGTTTATCACTAGTTGCTCTAAATTGCTTACCATAATTATATTATACAGTGATTTTAATGTTAGCAAGCAAATTTGAAAGGTCTATGATAAAATAGTGGTATTAATTTTCTAAGGTTGCTGTAAAAAAATTACCACAAATTTAGTGGCTTAAAACAACACAGGTATGTTATTTTACAGTTCTGTAGGTTATAAATCCACCACAGTTCTTACTGGGCTAAAATCAAGGTTTCAGCAGGGGTGCATTCCTTTCTGGAGGCTCTAGGAATAAATGTTTCCTTACCTATTAGAAACTATACAAATCTTTTGACCTTCTCCATCTTCAAAGCCAGCCATGTTGGGTCTCTCTGATTCTGTTTCTGTCATAACATCTCATTGTCTGCTACAGTTCTTTTGTCTCAGTCTTCCATTTCTCAGGATTCTTGTGATTACATTGGCCCACCTAAGTAATCCAAGACAAATTCTCTATTTTAAGGAGAGTTGATTAGGAACTTTAATTCTATATGCACCCTTATCCCTTTACCATGTAATCTAACATATTCTTAGGTTCCAAGGATTAGGACATGATCATCTTGGAAGGGGGGTATTATTCTGCCTACTGTAATACCAAAATAGAAAACCCTTATTTGTGGAATATTAGTGAATATGGGAGCAGCAAATATTTAACAACCAATAGGTGATTAGGCCTGTGGGAATAATTTCTTTTGGCTTTGGGGACATTTACTTACCTCTGGATAGTTTCATTTTAGTACTACTATCAATGAACTCTCCCATTTATTGGTTTAGCATTCAACTATATCATACCAATCCTAGATATTAAAAAATCTCATTCAAATTAAAATAGAATCTCTGGGGGTGGAGCTTAGCTTCTCAAATGATTCAAATATGTGGCCAGGGCTGAGACTTGAAGAGCTGTATAGTAAATAATACAGTGGTGCTTCTGTATCTTTTTTCAGTCTTACCCGTTGCATCAAAGAAAAAGCAATAGAATAATCATACAAATGAAATATATTATAGTCCCCAAATATATGGAAAATAGTTTCAATTCTGCTAAAGGCTACTATGTCCACCCTCATACCTTACTTTCATAAAACTGGAAATTTTTTTAATAGATTTCATGGAAAGTCATAAGAATTTTTTATATTTTTGGAAGATTAGATGGAAAATATAACAGTTAAAGTGGAAACACCTGGAATGAAGAGAGTCATCTTTTTTTTTAATCATTGAATGTTGGTTGGAATGTCCACTTTATCCATATACTTTCCTCACTTAACAGTTTTTACTTCCTCCTTTGGATACTTTTTTATCAATCAGTATATCTATTCTCTTCCTTGTTTTACAAACAATAAGGAATTATACATGAAAACGTGAGTCTATTGCAAATAGAAATCTCTGGAAGTTTGCAGAAATCAAGTGTATATAGGATAGGGTATATATGGTTCAAGACAAAAACAGGCAGCCTACAGATCTGCAGGCGAGATAGTTAGCAGTCCAAATGCTCCACTGAATGGAATGTAGTGAATGGAAATCTTACCCATGGTAGACAATTGAATGGTTGGCAGATAAAGCCAGAACAGCACAATGTGACTTGATAGGGAAAGAATGTTGTCTATGAGGAAAGAGATTCTTTCCTTCCTTCCATTTAAAAAATTTTTTGTAATGTTAGGGGTTTTTTTTCCCACTGTGTATAGGGGGCTAAGAATGGAAATTTATTTTTAGAATATCCACATTTTAACAATCTCCAAAATGTGAATATCTGTATACAATTTACAATATTTTGTTCACTATTTAGGTTTGCTTTATAGCCTAAGGCATATATTCAGTCACTTATGAAAAAATGATTTTTTTCTTCTTAAACTTTTGTATATTTATGTGAAAACTATGCCTTTCCTGTGATTTTCTTGGTTTTAAAATTGTTATTGAACCTCCTGGGAGTAAGTTAGATTTTAATATGTTTACATTTCCTACAACCTTATTTGTGTGTAGCAAGCGCAGAAGTCATTTCCACAATGTAAGGGAGAGTTTCTCCCATGAGGTTTATGACAGCTGTACTAACCAGCAGAAAGGTAGTTGTTCTTGAAATTTTCCACAGAGGAAATGGATATATATTAGTGTTTTGCACATATCTTTTCTTGATATTGAGAACCCTAGAGGGATGAGGAAAAATGTGAGAGAGGATATGTGTTGAACCCAGAGACACAGGTACAGTAAGTCAAAACAAGGGCTTAACCAAACACAACAGCTAAGATTTGTATAAATCCCCCATCTCTAGATTTAGAGATAGATAGATATATGAGCAATCATTTCTTAGCTGAATTTTTTTTGTTCTTTGTGGGTATCCATATTCATTTACAGGTGACAGAATAAAAAATAAAAAATTAACGTGCAGGACTTTTATATGACCCCTTGCTTAACTTAGATCCTGTCTCATGGTATCTTGGCTTACCTGCTGTGAACTACCTTAGTTCACTCCTTTCCTTTTATATCCACATTTTCTAACCTTGGTTCTCAGGACCCACTCTCCTGACCCTTTTTCTTGCTTCAGTGAGAAGAACTCAGAGTGTGAGTGAGGTACAGCACATCTCCATTTCATTGCAACTGCTGCTAATTTCACATCTCTAAAAGTGGTAGCATTGTGCATAGAAGATGCAGATTCAGTTAGAATGCCTGCAGCTATGGGTCAAGCAGGGTTATTATATTAATATTAATACACATTGGAGAAATAGATAGAAAGCTTGCAGCAGAATGTCAAAGAAAATCTATCTGAGCATAATTCTAATCATTACTTTTTACTCACTGCTAGGAGAACATGTTTTTTTTAGGATTACAGGCTGAGTCAGTAATGGAATTCTGAATGTTACATAGATCTCCATAAGGCGAGCTTCATATAATCTCTTTAATAGATAGAGAAATGGATAGAGGATAGATAGATTGATAGATAGATAGACAAGTTATTGTTAGATAAACTGAAAGTCAGGGCTCTTATGATAAGTATATTTTTAGATAATCTTTAGCTTTTGAAAATTTATTTGGGTTACAAATTTTTCTTTACACTATTCCATATATAATGCAAATATTATACTGTCATTGATCAGAAAAGAATATATTAGTCTCATTGTTCTCTTAGTTAAATAATATGAAACTTCGAAGAAATTCAGATTTACCTGTAGCTCAATTCTCCAAATAGTCAGTTAGCAGTAACAGGATTGACTGGAATTCACAGATGATGAATGTACCAGGTTTGGTTGTTAGTAGTAGACATGTTGAGGAATGATATGTGCCTCTGTCCAAGGTGAGAGCATCTTCTGTCTTTTTTATCTGGCCTACTCCCTTTTGGAATGCCATAAGTACTGTGAAAGAAAGGGAGAAGATCTGTTTCTTTTAGGCATCCTTAGATCAGCTGCTGTGCCCATGCCTCAAGATTATGACCCTGTTCTTTATAACATATAAACTACCATTTGAGTCACCTTGGGTCACATCACTATGAACAGGGAAGAAGCATATACAATGCCAATGTAATACAATGCTTACAGTTTTTTGGGGGCAAAAATGCCTCAAATTAATCTCATGTAATTTCTTGCTCTTTTGTAGCCTGATCTAATCTTCAGTCTCTAACCATGTCTATAATTACACAATTTTAACCTGCAGGATCAGGTAAGCATGGATTTTGAATAAAATAAATATGGAAAAGAAAATGAGAAATAGTCTCTTAAGTAACTGTGACATATACAGACTATATATATTTGATGCAGTTTTCTGAAGGTTTTTGTTCTGAGTTTAAAACTGTACATAGTCTGTATATGAAAATTGACATTAATGTGAAAGCAGTAGAGGCCTTCTAAGGGTAAGCTTCCATTAAAGCTATATTCTGATCTAAATTTGTAAGCCGTGTGTTTGTTGCTTTCTGAAATTTACCAGAATATAAGATGTTGTTTCACTTTTGCAACTATTTATGTATGATCAGTGTATAAGTAGCATAGGAGACATAAAAACAAGGTCAGCTTGGTCGATAGAAAAAAATCACTTCTCTGTCTTCAATAAACTCATGTGTCAAGAAAATGTTCTTTGTCTGTGGCATTAATGCCACAACATTACAGCAATGTCTAAGGATTTGAAAATATCACATTTTAGGTTTAATTAGGAGCAAATGCCATTTCTTCTCTACTATTTACATGAAGTTTCATCTCAATTTTGTATTTTTTTGGTTCGCATATCACACATATAATCTTTCAATATGTCTTAGAATGTTCTAAAATGCTTTTAATCTCAATATTGTTTATTTAATAAAAAATTTACTTCTCAATAGTCCTTTTAAATATTTCTGGGACAGTCATCCTTACTTAGACCAATTTCATCAGAAAGCAATAAGTATGCTGTAATAGCATGGGAATTCTATGTCATAAGAGTATATCAACCAGTAGTTTTCATGAATGCTTAAGAGGAATTATGATTAGGAAATATAGCACCATAAAGAGGACAGCAGTCATCAAGCTCAAGGTGAGTAGCTTAAGAAATATTCATAATTAAATGTTTTTGTGTTATTCCATCTTTGGTGAAAAAATACACTCAAGCACCAACAAGTACCTCTTAGTGTCCAGATGTCTCTACCAGAAATATCTGTTTGATTAACATATATCATCTAAAGTCAAACAATTATTTCATCAGTGAAAATCACTATTCACAAGTGGAAAGTGTATAAACAACACCAATCATACATTTTCGTGATAGCTGATGAATAATTTTATCTTTATGTATGAAGGCAAGTGTACTTACATATAATTTTATGGGCCACAGTAGTATTCTGTGAAGTGCTAGAATTCAAGGCAAAAGGTTTATCCTAATATGATTATTCCAGAGGATTTGCCTCATTGTGCTTCAGAATTTTTACGTGACTTAATATTGAAGGGATTGCAATAGTACTAACTGGTGCTATTTAAGCTTGCAGACTCATTCAAGGTATGTGTAATAACATAATTGCTGAGCACTTTCAAAAAAAATTCCTGTCAGAAATAGTTGACTAAGGCTAGTTTAGTTTTTATTTCTCTGAGGAAGCATTTTTGGACATACATTTTTATTTCTATCATGTACATTGTTTGAGATTTATAAATGTGAATACATTGCAACATTATTGCTATTTTTCTACAAAATGTATTTTAATGGTAAATCTATACTGAAAAAATGTCAATGGCCTCATCATATACTGTTTGATAACATTTAAAGTGTAAGAAATGAAGTACACACAACTGCATTCCACACGGATCAGCACAATAAGCACTCACCAGTGTAAAATCATCCAAAAGCCAAATGTCAAAGGCCAGATACCACCATGGCTCAAGACCTAAAAAAAAGCAACAAAGTTCTACTCAACAAGATGAACAGAAATCCACCTCACTTATCAATTCTTTCAATAAATGTGAATGGCTTGAACTGCCCACTGAAGAGACGTAGGCTGACAAAATGGATAAATATACATAAGCCAAGTATGTGCTGTCTTCAGGAAACACATCTAACCCACAAGGCCTCATTCAGACTCAAGGTGAAGGGTTGGAAAACAATATTCCATACAAGTGGAAACCAAAAGAAAGCTGGAGTAGCAGTTCTTATATTAGATAACTTAGTCTTCAAATCAACAAAAGTAATGAAAGACATAGATGGTCATTATATAATAGTGAAGGGAACAATTCAACAAGAAGACATAACAATTCTAAATATTTATGTGCCCAACACAAGTGCACCCAGATTCATAAGGCAAATCCTACTTGATCTACACAACATGATAAACAACAGCACTGTAATAGCCAGGGATTTCAACACCCCACTGACAGAACAGGACAGATCTTACAAACAGAAAAAAAAAAAAAGAAACAATAGACTTAAACAGAACTCCAGAATAAATGGGCCTAACAGACATTTACAGAACTTTCTATCCCAAAACCACTGAATATACATTCTTCTCATCAGCTCATGGAACATTCTCTAAGACTGACCACAGCCTAGACCACAAAACATGTCACAACAAATTAAAAAAAATAGAAATTATACCATGCATCTTCTCAAACCATATTGAAATAAAATTAGAAATCAACTCCAACAGAAACACTTATCTCCACACAAAGTCATGGATACTAAACAACCTACTGCTGAAGGATTATTGGGTCAAGGAGGAAATCAAGATGAAAACCAAAAGATTCTTTGAACTAAATGATAAAGGAGGCACAAGTTATCAAAATCTGTGGGACACAGTGAAAGCAGTCCTGAGAAGAAAATTCATAGCCTTAAATGCCTACATCCAACAGATAGAAAGATCACAAATCAACAATCTGATGAATCAACTCAAAGAACTGGAAAAAGAAGACCAAACCAATCCCAAACCCTGCAGAAGAAAAGAAATAACCAAGATCAGAGCAGAACTAAATGAAATCAATAATGAAAGAACTATACAAAAAAATTAATGAAACAAAAAGGTTGTTCTTTGAAAAAATAAACAAAATTGACATGCCTCTCACTAGATTAACCAGAAGCAGAAAGGAAAGGGCTCTAATAAACTCAGTCAGGAATGAAAAAGAAGAAATTACAACTGATACCACAGAAATATATAAAATATCATCTCTGAATATTATAAAATTTCTATGCACATAAACTTGAAAACGTGGAGGAAATGGACAAATTCTTAGAAACACACAGCCTCCCTAGGCTCAATCAGGAAGAAATAGAACACCTTAACAGACCAATATCAAGTACTGAAATTGAATCAGCAATAAAAAGCCTTCCTAAAAAAAAAAGTCCCAGACCAGATGGGTTCACACCCAAATTCTACCAGACCTACAAAGAAAAACTGGTGCCTATCCTACAGAAATTATTCCACCCCATCAAGAAGGAAGAAATCCTCCCCAACACATTTTGTGAAGCCAACATAACCCTGATACCAAAACCAGGAAAGGACTCAACAAAAAAAGAAAATTACAAGCCAATATCCCTTATGAATATAGATGCAAAAATTATCAATAAAATCCTAGCAAATAGAATTCAGCTGCTCATCAAAAAAAATAATCCATCAGGATGAAGTGGGCTTCATCCCAGAGATACAGGGATCGTTCAACATATGCAAATCTGTAAATGTAATTCACCACATCAACAGAAGCAAAAACAAAGACCATATGATCCTCTCAATAGATGCAGAAAAAGCATTTGACAAAATTCAGCACCCTTTTATGATAAGAACACTTAACAAAATAGTCATAGATGGAACTTTCCTCAAAATGATAAAACCCATATATGACAAACCCACAGCCAACATCATACTGAATGGAGAAAAATTGAAAGCATTTCTACTTAGAACTAGAACCAGACAAGGTTGCTCTCTATCACCACTCCTATTCAACATAGTGCTGAAAGTCCTAGCCAGAGCAATCAGACAAGAGAAGGAAATTAAGGACATCCAAATGGGGGCAGAAGAGGTCAAATTTTCATTCTTTGCTGACAATATGATCTTATATCTAGAAAACCCCAAATATTCTGCCAAGAGAATTGATAAATAAGTTCAGCAAAGTCTCAAGTTACGAAATCAATGTACACAAATCAGTAGCATTCATATAACCAACAACAGTCAAACTGAGAACCAAATCAAAGACTCAATACCTTTCAAAATAGCAACAAAGAAAATAAAATACCCAGGAATATATTTAACCAAGGAGGTGAAAGACCTCTACAGGGAGAACTATGAAACACTAAGGAAGGAAATAGCAGAGGACATAAACAGATGGAAAACCATACCATGCTCATGGATTGGCAGAATCAACATTGTTAAAATGTCTATACTACCCAAAGTGATCTACAGATTCAATGCAATTCCTATTAAAATACCAACATCATTGGAAAAAATAATTCTATGCTTCGTATGGAACCAGAGAAGACCCAGTGTGGCTAAAGCAACCTTAAGCAAAAAGAACAAATTGGGAGTCATCAATTTACCAGACTTCAAGCTATACTACAAAGCTATAGTAACCAAAACAGCATGGTACTGGCACAATAACAGAGACATAGACCAACAGAACCAGACTGAGAACACAGATATAAAACCATCCTCAAGTAGCCATCTCATCTTTGACAAAGCAGATGAAAACATACACTGGGGAAAAGAGTCCCTATTTAATAAATGGTGCTGGGAAAATTGTATAGCCACATGTAAAAGACTGAAACAGGATCCATGCCTCTCACCTCTAACACAAATCAACTCATGATGGATAACAGACTTAAACCTAATGCATAAACCATAAGAATTCTGGAAGAAAATGTTGGAAAAACTCCTATAGACATCAGCCTAGGCAAAGAATTTATGAAGAAGACCCCCAAAGCAATCACAGCAGCAACAAAAATAAATACATGGGACCTGATCATATTAAAAAGCTTCTGCACAGCCAAGGAAACTATCACTAGAGTGAACAGACAACCTACAGAATGGGAGAAAATATTTGCATGCTACACCTCTGATAAAGGGCTGATAACCAGAATCTATACAGAACTTAGGAAAATCAACAAGAAAAAATCAAACAACCCTATTAAAAAATGGGCAAAGGACATGAAGAGAAACTTGTCAAAAGAAGACAGAATAACGGCCAGCAAACATATAAAAAATTGCTCAACTTCTCTAATCATCAGGGAAATGCAAATCAAAACCACAATGAGATATCAGTTAACTCCAGTGAGATTGGCTTTTATCAAAAAGTCCCAAAACAACAAATGTTGGCGTGGATGTGGAGAGATAGTAACACTTATACACTGCTATTAGGACTGCAAACTAGTACAACCTCTATGGAAAGTAATATGGAGGTACCTCAAAGAACTAAAAGTAGAACTGCCATTTAATCCAGCAATCCCACTACTTGGCATCTACCCAAAGGAAAAAAAGACATTCTATAATAAAGACCTCTGCACCCGAATGTTTATAGCAGCACAATTCACGTTTGCCCAAGTGGCCATCAACACATGAGTGGTTTAATAAAATGTGGTATATGTATACCTTGGAGTACTACTCAGCCTCAAAAAACAATGGTGAACTAGCACCTCTTGTATTATCCTGGATGGAGCTGGAGCCCATTCTCCTAAGTATCACAAGAATGGAAAAACAAGCACCACATATCACCATCCAGTTGGTACTAATTGATCAACACTTATGTGCACATACAGAAGTAATATTCATCAGGTGTCCAGCAGGTGGGAAAGGGAAGGAAAGGATGGGCATATTCACACCTAACAGGTGTGGTGCACACTGTCTGGAGGAGGGACATGCTTGAAGCTCTGACTCAGGTGGTGCAAAGGCAATATATGTAAACGTTTGTACCCCAGTAAATTCTAAAAAAATAAAATAAAATAAATCAAAGTGAAAGAAAGGAAGACCTTTTGATTTGCCCAAGGAAAAAGACATTAATTAATTTCATATATATTTATAAGACATTCACCACTCCAGGTGTCATACTAGGTACTGTGGTGATGATTTATTTCATCCAAAAACTTGAAATCAAATAGGGGTCTTATGACATATGCACAGATAATTATAAAGCAGAGTAATATGTTAAAAATTATAGATTAGTTGTACTGAAATTAATCCTAAAGCAACTTAAAAAAAATCCGTGAAGGCTTCAGATGGGGAGACACTTTGGCCTTTAAAAGATTGTTGGAGCCAGGCACAATGCCTCATGCCTGTAATCCTAGCACTTTGGGAGGCTGAGGTGGGAGGACTGCTTGAGGCCAGGAGTTTGAGACCAGCCTGAGCAAGAGCGAGACCCCTGTCTCTACAAAATATAGAAAAATTAGTCGGGCATGGTTGCTACTGCTAGTTCCAGCTACTCTGTAGGCTGAGGCGGGAGGATCCCCTGAACCTGGGATTCTGAGGTTGCAGTGAGCTATGATGATGCCAATGCACTCTAGCCCAGGTTACAGAGCTATACTCTGTGTCAAAGAAAATAAAGGTTGGAATTTACATTCAGTGTATTGTGTGGGGAGTGAAGTTTTGATAATAATTTTATAAAAGGAAAGTGTGAGAAAAATCATAGAGGTAAAAAATCACAAGCTATGTTTTAGGTTAACAAATAGCTTTCCTTGGAGTGGTAAACTTTCAGAAAAAAAGGTTAAAAAATAAACCTGCCATATTTGTCCTTGAATGTCAAATACAAGGGTTCTAATCTTCCTGGAAGCCATAGTAAGCCACGAAGTGGGACTGTTACACCTTATCTTCTGAGCTTTTTATTCAGAAATTATTTCTAATTTTTAAGAGTACTTCTTTGGTCTCTGTTTTGTTTTTTTTTAATAGTATCCCACTCTTTTTTTTTTAATGGACTGTGTTCCCTGAATTCTCTCTTTTACCTTCGTAGTATCATTTGTGTTACGTTCTCTCCAACTTTCTCTTTAATGCTTTTGCTGACCTCATTACTGTACTTAAATTACACAAACTCACACACACATTCACATACAAAAACTCACATCATCTTAACCTGCTTAAGTTTTCTTCACAGTATTTATCATTAGTTGAAACTGGTTTGTGTGTGTTTTTGAGGAGGATAATAAAATAATCAAAGGGATGTTTTAGGACAACCAGATAGGTAGTATTGTGTGATACTAATGGAATGGGATAGAGGCTGTAGCCAGCCAGGATAATATCGTAGCAGCCCAAGTATTACACAATAGTAGACAAAACCAAAATGATGGTAAGGGAGAACTGCAGAAAATTAATTAGAAAATGATCAGGAGAGTAAAAGCTCCATATTTTTTTTTTTTTTTTTGTCTGTAGGAGAAGGAGAGCAGTTGTGAGGGAGCATAGATAATTCATATGTTGATAATCTGGTTACAGAATTAGGTTAGAAACCACTTTATACTTCATTGGGTTAAATCTCTACTTTTCCACTTCAGGTAACTAAAAAGAAAGAAACCAAGTGGCATGCCAAGGTTACACAACTTATGCTAAAGGTAGATTTGAATACAATCTTATTTTTATGAAAACAATCTTGACTGTGATTTTAATGTTCATCTCATTAGACTACAGCATTTCCCCGTGGTGAGAGTAGGTTAAATGCAAAAAAATTGAGTGAAACTATGAAGGAAACTGATGGAAATACAGAACAAGAACTCCAGAGAGGACAGAGATGAAGAATAAGATTTTTGTGGTGACTTATAGGAGGTGAAACTTGGCAGCATGAAAATTAATAGCAGTTCTAAAAGAGTAAGCATAGCAACAATAATATCTGTTATAAAGGAAACAACTAATATGGTCAGTTACTGTCTTGGATTCTTTCATTATCTCTCTAAATTCAGAAGATCATTGCAAGTCATCAGCATGCCCATTTTAAGTACAAACAAATATTGACTATGGATCAGTATATTACAGAGGCAGAGTCTGGGCTCTGGAGTCAGACTGAACTGCAATTCACCCTGACACAAGTCTCTATATCTCATACTGACTGAATACTTGTGTTGGATCTACAGTCTCTGAGATTACTCTACCTTATTTTCTAACCTTTTTATTTAGCAATTTTTTTTAGCATCATTTAAAATTTTTTTCAATTACTTTTGCAGCAATTTTTTAAAAAATTTGTCCAAATTTATGGATTACGTGTGCTATTTTGTTACATGCATAGATTGGGTAGTGGTCAAGTCAGAGCTTTTAGGGTATCCATCACCCAAATAGTGTATATTGTACCCATTAACTGATTTCTCATCATCCACTCCCCTCTCACCACCTCACCCTTCTAAGTTTCCTTTGTCTACCATCCCATCCTCTATATCTGTGTGTACACATTTTTTAGCACCCACTTATGAATGAGAAAATCTGATAGTTGACTCTCTGTGCCTGGCTTGTTTCACTTAAAATAATGACCTCTAGTTTCATCCATGTTGTGGAAAAAGACATGATTCCATTCTTTTTTATGGCTGAGTAGTATTCCATTATGTATATGTATATACATAACATTTTCTTTATCCATTCATCTGTTGATGTACATTTAGTTTGATGTCATGTCTTTGATATTGTGAATGGTGCTGTGATAAATATATGAGTGCAAGTATCTTTTTGATATATTGATTTATTTTCCTTTGGGTAGATAGCCAGTAGTGGGATTGCTGGATCAAATGGTAGGTCTACTTTTAGTTCTTTGAGGAATCTCTATACTGCTTTCCATAGAGGCTACACTAATTTACTTTCCCACCAACAGTGTATATGAGTTCCCTTTTCTCCATATCCTCGCCAACATCTGCTATTTTTTGTCTTTTTACTAATAGCCATTCTGACTTGGGTAAGATGATATCTCATTGCAGATTTGTTTTGCATTTCTTTGATGATTTGCAATGTTTAACAGTTTTTCATATTCCTGTGGGCCATTTGTATGTCTTCTTTTGAAAAAAAATGCCTATTCATGTCCTTTGTCCACTCTTTAGTGAGATTATTTGATTTCTTATTGTTGTTGTTGAGTTCTTTGAGTTCCTTGTATACTGTGTATAGTCCCCTTTCAGATGAATAGTTTGTGAATTTTTTTTTCCCCATTCTACAGGTTGTCTGTTCTCTCTGTTGATTATTTCTTATGCTGTGCAGAATCTTTTTAGTTTAATTAGGTCCCGTTTGTCAACTTTTGTTTTTGTCATCTGTGCTTTTCAGGTCTTCTTTGCCTAGATCAATGTCCAGAAGAGATTTACCAAGGCTTTCTTCTTGTATTTTTATAGTTTTGGTCTCACGTTAAATTCCTTAATCTACCTTGAGTCGATTTTTATATATGGTGAGAGATTGAGGTCCAGTTTCATTCCTCTGCATGTGGCAATCCAATTTTCCCAGCATCATTTATTTAAAAGTTTATTCTTTCCACAGTGTATGTCCTTGTTGTCTTTGTCAAAGATCAGTTGGCTTTAAATATGTGGCTTTATTTCTGGATTCTCTATTCCATTCCATTGATCTATGTGTCTATTTTTATACCAGTACCATGCTGTTTTGATTACTACAGCCTTGCAATATAATTTGAAGTCAGGTGATGTGATGGCTCCAGATTTGTTCTTTTTGCTTAGGATTGCTTTGGCTGTTCAGGCTTGTTTTTGATTCCATATGAATCAGTACCATTTCTATCCACCAATAATTATATAGCTGAGAAGAAATCAAGAAGGCAATCCTATTTACAATAGCTACAAAAAAATAAAATACCTAGGAATAAATTTAACTAAGTAGGTGAAATATCTCTAAAAGGAAAATTACACAAAACACTGATGAAAGAAATTATAGATGACACAAACAAATGGAAAAGCATCTTATGCTCATGGATTGGAAGAGTTAATTTTGTTAAAATGATGATAATGCCCAAAGCATTATGAATCTACAGGTTCAATGAAATCCTTGCAAACATACTAACATAATTTTCATCAGCCATTATTTTTAATTTTTAAGAGTACTTTTGTGTTCTCTTTTTTAAATATAGTATCCCATCCTTTTTTTATGGATTTTGTGTCCCAAATTACTTCTTTTACTCTACGGTATAATTTCTGTTTACTCCATCTTTCTCTTTTATGCTTACCCTGACCACACTACTTAAATCATACACACACACACATATACACAAATTCAAATCACCTTAACTTGCTTAATTTTTCTTCATATTGTTTCTTATTAGTTGAAATTAGTTTGTGTGCGTATTTATCTTAAAATTTTATTTTATTTTACTTTATTTTATTTTTGTTCTTCCCACTAGAATGTGAGTTTTATGAGGAAAGGACCTTTGTCTGTGTTGTTCAGCATTGCAGTCTGGCAACCAGATTAATGACTGGCAGAGAGTAAGTATGCTGTAAATATTTATTGAATTAATGGAAGACTGTTGAAAGTCTTATTTCTCTCTTGTCCATTTGATCAATATTTTAGATAAGAGCCCTTAAGAATTTTCTCAGGGGAGAAATGCTTTGAGTTGACCTCCCTGCATGTCTGGGTAGGGGAAGGGAAAGGGGCCGGGCTGTTTGGTATAGCTCTGTCCTCCACAGATCTTCTCTGCCACCATTCCCATCTGTTGCATCTAAGTCT
Organism: Daubentonia madagascariensis; assembly: GCA_023783475.1. NCBI lineage: Eukaryota > Metazoa > Chordata > Mammalia > Primates > Daubentoniidae > Daubentonia > Daubentonia madagascariensis. The sequence goes on along the minus strand of JAKFHU010002080.1, from coordinate 38,919,412 downwards.
AAGTCTTTCCTGGATTCTTTCAAGAAAAATGGCCTGGCTCCATTTCAGGTGTTGGGTCACATATCCTCAATTTCCATTTCCTCCATTCTTCATTATCTGTCATTATTCTTCTGTCTATACTCCATCTTCAAAATATCTGTTAAAATCTCCCATTGTCATGTCTGTTATCTTTACTGCTAGTGGGTTACACTCTTTATCATATTTTGATTGATGTCTTTTTGGGAGAAGGAACAGACATATGAACTCAATCTGACTTCTACATGGCATTTCTTTAAACACTTTTAAAATGCATTGCAATACTTCTTACCATTTAGAGTATAGAGAGGCTAATATGAAAACCAAGAAGGTAACCTTGGAGAATAACTCCAATGATACAGATGAGGTGGCCTAGCAAAACAGATAGTAAAAGTATGGAAAGAAAAGGAGAGAAGGGGCTGAAGATTGCACAATCACAGAATCAGTGGAAAGAGAGTGTTCCTAAGGCAGTGATGACAAAGTCAAAAGTTATACCAAGATCTAAGAGGAAGAGGGCTGATAAAATACACTGCAACTCAATGATAAGAACATTGATTTCCTAAATTGAAGCCTGAAGTAAAAGTGCACATGGTGAAAGAACACAGATAACTTTTGTAGTAAAAGAAAGAGAATACATATGTAATAAGTAGTGAGAAACAAAAAAGATATTTCTGAGCTTTAGTCTTTTAGAAATTTGATGAAATAGAAGAGGCAGAATGCATATTTAGCACAATTTTAAATTTTAAATAAAGCATATCATATATTAAGCTAAAGATCTCAGCATTTTCCTTGTCAATTATCTTAAATAGCAATATATTTCCTAGAGTTTTCTTGATACCATAATGGTTTTAGTGAACTGTTTCCAATATATTCTGAGCATAAAAAAATAGTGTGAAATAATATTTGCCTCAGTGTCTCTTTTAGCAGTAAGTATTTGCTTTTCCTTTTAGCTTTAACATCATGCATAAATAAGGGAGCCAAAATTATAGAAGGCTACTGGGTTTCTTGTTAGGAAATAGCCAATCTGTCTATAATTATTTAAATCCAACCACCTATTTCCAACCTTCCACAAAGCAGAAAATTAAGAGCATGTACCTGAAAATGAGCACTACAAGGTATTATAGACCTTGTGAGTAAAAAATTAAATCATATTTTGATGTATTTGATTTACTTTTTGTCTCTTCCTTTGTGTACTGAACTAAAAGATGAAATTTTCTATTATTCAAAAATCTAGATTTTGTATAAAATATAGGTTTCATTGAATTTAATAGCTAATATACAATTTTCTGATTTTGTATAAAATACAGGTTTCATTGAATTTAATAGCTAATATACAATTTTCTTTCCAGAATAGATATTGTTAATTGATTTCCTCTTTCAATATAAATTACTTGCAGTGTGATGGGTCATCCCCCCAAAAAACCACACTAAGTGAATTGTAAATCATTGAATATAGAGATGATTTTGTATGATAGCCAAATAATGGACTTTTTATTTTAATTATTTTACAGAGCTGAATAATCCATTCTGGTTTCTAAAGTGGTTAATTTAACTTGTTTATATTTCAGAGTGTGATAAAATTAAAGATTTCTAAATTTGAATTATTTAAATTATTTTTATGTTATAAAAATAACTTATTAATATCTTACAGTCTAGAAAAAGTTTAATTTTGAATTATTAGTCAACTCAAATTTTTATTTCAATTTTGCCATCTAAATTTTAGAAAATACTGAAAAAATAAATTGTTTTTAATATATTATTCATGATGTCGTTACCTTTGTGGTAGATTTATAAGGAGCTTTTTACCTAGCACAACCACACAAATTTCAAATCTATAATATTTTACTGAAGTTACAACAGAACTGAGACTATTTGTTATAAATCGGGGGAAATGGAAGTGTTGTAGGAAAATGTAATAATTTTAGGGTGGGCATAAAAATCAGATTCTTTGGTTTTTTAAAATATTTTTAAATTATAAAGTAACATATGTATATATATTTTTGTTTTAAAAATTTAAGTAATATAGAGGTATACTGATTTTAAAAAGTGATCCTTTCTCTAACACACACGACACGTACAAAATATACACATACATATACAATCTACCTCTGTCTACCCACCAACACACACACTCTAGAGGTGATACATTTATTGGTTTTTTGTGTATTTTTTATGTGCTTTTACATGCATTTACATGGTAGAATGAGAGGAATCACAGGTGACTCCTAGATCATTTTGACATGAACAAGATGGGAGTGTGTGGTAGAAAATAAATAAATCCATTTTGAACATATTATTTTTGAAATGCCTTTTAAAAATCCGTGTTGAAAATGCAATAAAGTATTTGCATGTACACTTCTGGCTTTCAACGTAGAGATGAGGACCAATAATGTAAGTATTTATGCTGTCAGCATTTAGATAACTCAGAAAACGAATCTATTATAGATAGAAACAAAAGTAGGATGCATGACAAGGCTCCAGTGTGTTCCAATGTTATCAGATTAAGCTGTAAAGTGGAACCTACCAAAGAAGACTGAGAAGGACTGGCCACTGGGAAAATAGGGCAATTGGATGTTGGTGGGATAAGAGAAACTAAGAGGAAACAGTGTTTCTAAAACAAGGAATTATTCAACTATTTTTGAAAGCTCTTAAGATGGTGAATATAACACAGATCAAAAATTAGTGATTTGATTTGGCAACATAACTGTCACTAGTGGTCTTGGAAAAGTTATTAACTTCCTTTTGTCTTATTGTTCTCATTATAGTATGGAAATAATAACGTTCTATGTTGTTAGCACAATATGTTGCTGACATCCTATGTACTTCATACGGGTTAATTTATGTAATGAAAGCACTAAGAACAGTCCCTGGCACAAAGCGCTCACTAAATGTTAATGAAGTAAACAAAAGTGCAGGGATTGTGATAATAGATATCCCTATCCAAGGAAGCAATCATTATGAGTGAGAAATGGTATTCTGGAATATCCCAGCTTTTTATTCTGTTATCAACTTGGGCTTTAACATTAAGTCTGAGGGCAATGGCAGGTGTATTAACTCCTCCTGAAAATCCTGAAATATGATATCCTGAAAAAATGTCAACAAAGTGTAAGGAGAATCTTTCTCCCACTTTCATGAGGTGTTTCCTTATATCAACAAATGCTTCTTATTCAATAATACTGAGGCAACATAGATTTTTGACCCCAGAAGGCTATGATTTGGGTCAAAATATGGTGTTAATTAAATTACCCAAGGCTGAAAATCCATTCCCTATTATGTTACAATGCAAATTGTATCCAGCCATGTTATCCAAAAAAGCCCCTCAGAGATACTAAAATCAAATTAAATGACATTAAGATACTTCAAATGCATACAAACTCTCCAATAATAAAATGCCAATAGTGTAGATTGCTTCTAATTCAAATATAATGTCCTCAAGTTCATTCCAGGAAGAAAATAAAGTTCAAGAATAAATTCTCTTTTGAATTAAAATCCTAAAACATTTAAATCTAAGGAATTAAAATCTGAAATCATGTACTGTTATTCTTATGAGTTAAAGTTCAAAGAAATTAAAACTTAAAATTCTTTATCCTAATTTCTTATCCTTTTGTTTTCAAAGGTTTGGAATGCCTGAGCCAAATTATCCTTGACAGGTATTTTCGTGGTTCTTTTAGTGCCGTTAGAAATTGTGTTTATTCAATACCAAGCCATCAATGAAGGAGGTACATCCATGACCACAACAAGAAAGCAAATTAAGTGTTATTATATTATAGTTTGATGTGATAAACTTTGAAAATTTGGAGTTTTTGAGGGAAATTACTGGAAAAATTGTTCAAAGAAGCAAAGGATACCAGACAGATCTTGAGATTCTCTGCATGGGAGGTTTGGGGTTAAAACAAAATCATCACTCCAAGAGGATTCAGGGGAATTAGTTTTACTGGGCCAGGTCTACATCATGGCAAAAGTGTTAAATAAACAGAGAAAAGTCTGAGAATTGACTGCAAATATAAAAAAGCACAGGGTAATAGTTTGGGAGATAATGAAGTATGGAATATTAAATCACTTTTTTGGATATACATGCAAATAAAATGTGAGAAACAGGGTTCAGGGACCAATGACAACTGGTGACTAGGAAAACAGGCTGGGAGGCAAAATGGGATTAGATGTAACATGTTTTAGAGGAAGATAAGTAACTACTTAAGTTAGAAGCTTCATGGGTATTGGATAGAGTAAACATATGTTTCATTTTCCTGAACAGTCCTATCATATGCTTATTGTCTAAGCTTCTCATCCTTTTTAGCACTTGTCTGTGTTTTTCATTTTTAAAAATTTAATATTAATAGTTTTATAGAAGTGTGTCAAAGTTGGTGTGGTGTCTTACATTTTTAGTTTCTGCTATTGTCTCTTCTATTAGTGTGTGCAACTCATGTGCTGAGAACAGAGTGCTTACTTTAACACATGATTAAATCTGAAAGACAACTGACATTAACCTGTCTCTCTTTCTCCAATGCTTTCCAGATGCAATTTATCTAACTTGTCCCTTCAAAGATAACATTGAAAGGTGTTTACTGATAAAATGAATTGCCCTTGAACACAAGCAGCTAAAGGGAGTCAACTCTGATCTCAGGAGATGGCAAGAGAAGTGTTAGACACTGCTGTCCCTGTCAGTGACTTGGTGTAGTGAACAATAATGCCATGGCCCATGCCATGCTGAAGAGATGCAAGATGCCTGCAAGCAGGGTCGGTGGGAAATCGTTGGTTGGAGGTATGTATGAAATAGAGGCTGAGCAGGCTTCCAGCAGGAACATACTGATATCACCCAGCACATAATATTTGGAAAACAAAAACCTGACAAAGTAGCAGCAACATTACTTTAAAAGTTAGTAGTTATTTAAAGACTGTGCCCCCAAATGACAATCAAATACCTGCAGCTTCAGAAAGTGTGGTGTATTTCACTCTGTAAAACATGACTTTTTGTTTAGATCAAATGACTCCTTCCAAATTAATTTACCCATTTTAAATTCTAAATATTCTTATGCATGTATGAAAAGTGAGGCAATAATTGTGAATATATTGCCTCTCTTAGCAGACTAACTTCACAGGTAAATTATGACAGCTATTTACTGTAGCATCATATAGTCTAAATAGAAAAACAAGTTACATTGATTCAAATAATGATTTGGTTTTTTAACTCAAATTAGAGAATTATAGCAAAGCTTTTGGGAGTTTATTCTGTTGAAAATGAATGTTGAAATGTTTTTCCCTAAAGTTCCTTGCTATGGAACCATGCTCTGGGTGAACCCATCTTATTTCTTTCTTCCCATTTCAGTAACCTCTTTATATGGAGGCATAACTATCATATAACAAAATCTAGTATTATGGAAATAAAGACCACAGACACATTTGAATTTAAGATTTTCTTTTACCTCTAATTTATATGTGAGAAAAACAAAATGGAAAGCAAACATAGGAGTTGCTCAGTTTCCCAATCTTCTTTGTAACTTAAAGTTAAAAATGATCTTTTATATGACTTATGCAGATATAGGTTAGTAGCTTGAGCAGAGGGTCAGGGTCTCTACAAGAATTCTCTTTGTGGTCAAGAATCTCTTTTCCTAGGAATAGTATTTTACTTTTTTCTTGTCAGAAGTTTCTTTGGGTGAGGGAAAAGTGAGAAAGCACCGGGCATAGGTACCCTAGAAACAGGGCATGAACGTTTCTGGAAGGGGAGAGCTGATGGGGTCCTCATCAGGGTTCATCACCATTATTGCAAAGTTCCATTTTATCTTCACCATTAAGATATTTTGTTGGACTCAAGCCAAGAATATATCTCTAAAGAACAGATATTAATGCTGGATATAATTTTATGTTATAATAAATATGCCATTTGTACTTATCATAGGTTAATGTGAAATGTCATGTTATTGTTTTAGAACTTACTGCCATAAGATATCAGCTTCTTCAATGTCAAAAATTAATGGACTTATCCTTGTCCACCATAGATAAATTGGTTCAACATCATAAGTCCATCAAATTGGTAGAGTTACAATTGTCATCTTATCAAAGCTATATGACTGGACCCTGAAAATACTGATTTTTTTTCTACAGTAACATAATATCATTGTTCTTCCTTCAATTCCTTATGGTTGTGTTCATCAAAACTCAGTTTGCAGGACAATTCCAACATAGTTCTAACTAAAGGGAATAATGGATAAAATGAGTAGAAGAAATTTATGCTTTTGTCAAAGAAAATAAATGTGTAAGCAGTAGGATTTACAGAATGTGCGTAAGCAACAATGTTACCCAGAGGAAGCCTTCTTAGTGCCCTAAATTTATAGAACACGTTGAATACTTTGTACAAAAAAATCAATGTATTCCATACTTCATCTTAATTATTTTCATGCTCGGGTATTTAGAGTTCAGGGAACTATTCCAAAACAAAGTATGACACCAGATCTCAAATAATTATGTTATACTTATTGAGTGATCAGCTAGTGTGAGATATTAAAGAACATAACCAAATTAGGCACAGCCTAGAAAACACAAGGTAATATACTTGGGGAAAATTAATATAAAGGAAATAGCTCAACTGGGGGTTCAAGCTGGAAGATATAGGTGAGGCAGTGAAAATAGTAGATAGCAAATTCGATACAAACTCGATACATTGGGACAATAGAGGCAGTGTAGTTTGGAACTACAGAAGGCAGGCACATGCTACCAAAATTTAAAGATAACAGCTTTCTTTACACAGTTTCTGAGGTGTTGGACTGAACAAAATCTCAGTCAACATTCAGAGGCAAATATCTAGTAAGAGTGTAGAATCCAGAGGTAAAGCAATAAGTTATTTAGGGATTGATCTAGCAATGAGCAAAGTGGCTGTACCGATGGGCTTTAATTAGATGGCATACACTAAATGTTTGCTTTTTTTCTCTTTTGAGCATCATGAGATTCTCCTCCACCAACAATGTTTGGCCTATTTATGGTGAAAATTGACCATAGTCCTGACTGTTATCCTCTGAACTATTGTAACAGCCAGATTTTCATATCCTCTGAATGCCTAGGAGATACTTGAATGCTTTCTAAGTATTAATTAAATATTGTTCAAAAAATTAAATTTTGCTCAATATTCCATTTATAGTTTTTGACCTTGGGTTTCTACTTCTGGGAATCTATAGTGAGGAAATAATTGAATAGGAAAAGCTGTATCTGAAAGATGTTCATTGCAGTATTATATAGAATTGAAAAATAAATTACAAATAATTTGAATTGCAACAATATTTTTTAAAAAGCTTAGTAAGTTATGGTATAGAAGTATGATAATGGATTTAAAGTCTGAAGACATACATTAATTTAAAAGTTTAAAAAAAAACCCAAGAAAAAATACTAAAAATAATGTGTTATAAAAATAAAACAAACTGTTTTATTTTATATAATGTGTTATAAAAACAAACTTTTTTATATAATAAAAAAGTTTGATATTATTAGATTGTTTCTTTTGAAATATGCCTGATATATTCTTATATAAAAGCAATAAAAATTTATTTTAGTACTGGAAAATGTAAGAAAATATGAAAAATAATACAAAAATTACCAATACATTTCTCACTCATAGAACATAGTGTTATAATAAATATATTCTTATATAAAGTATAATTTGAATCACTTTATATAATGTTTTGTAACCAGCTTATTATTTGATATTGTAATTTTACAATTACAATTTGGAAAATACTATTTGAATGCATGAATTTAAATGGTTTCTGAGCACTCCATCAAAAATTATGCCATGATATATTTATATAATCTCTAAATAATTAGATTGTTTCTAACGTCTGTTATGGTAATTACATTGTGGAAAATATTCTTTGATATATGGATAGGTTCATAACTCTGATTATTTCTATAGGAAAAAGTCCTGGAAATTGGTAAAGAATATCTATTTCTTAAGCTTTTGTAGAAGTTATCTAATTGTTTCTAGAAAATCAACATCAATTTCCATTCCACTGACTTTAAAATATTTCCTGCTTCTTAGCTAACTACAGATATTGTCACACAAAAAAAGATTAATTTGCTAGGTGGAATATTGTACCGCATGGAATGTTTTTCCTTTTTCTTAAATTGAAGTATGCCAAATCACATGCTTCTATCTCCATGATCTTTCACGAAGTGAATATACCTGTGTAACCACCATCCAGATCAAAAATAGAACGTTATTAGCTTCCCAGATTCTCCTTGTCTTATCTCTCAATCACTTCTCTCAAGACCAATGGTTATTCTTACTTCTAACACCGTTAGTTTCAACTGCTGTTGAGCTTAAAGTCATGTGAAATTGAATTAAACATTGTGTTCTCTTTTGTGTTTGACCTCTTTCACTCAACATTACGCATATGAGATTCATCCAAGAAACAGTAGTGTGTTCATTCATGGCACTCTAGAGAATTGCATTGCATAAAAACAACACAATTTATTTATTTATTTACTTTAAATCGGTTTTTATTTATTTACTCATTTGACAAATAAAAATTGTATATATTTAAGGCATACAACATGACTTTTATGTATGTACACATTGTGAAGAGATTACAACAATTAACATATCTATAACCTCATATAGTTACTTTTTTTTGATGCAGTAAGAACATTTAACATATATTCTCTAAGTAAATTTTCTGTATATAATACAGTATTAACTATAGTCATCATAGTGTGCATTAAATTCCCAGAACTTATCCATCTTATAACTGAAAATTTGTACCCTTTGACCAATGCAATTTATTTATCTACTCTACTATCAGTGGACATTTGGGTTGTTTTTAGATTTCATCTATAAAGAATGGTAATGCTAAGAATATTCTCTATGACATTTGGTGAACATATGTATATATTTCTGCTAGTGTGTATCAGAATAAAATTGCTGAGTGATAGGGTACATATACGAGCAGATAAAGCAGGCAATGCTGAACAGTTTCTCAAAGACCTATAAGCATCAAGTGAGTATTCTACTCTTTCCCCATCTTTGTCAACATTTGGTATTGTCTGCTGCTCTCATTATAGACATTCTGGTGGGTATCGTAAGGGCAAAATTTTTTCTTTTCCTTGCTCATCACAAGATTTTGGGCTGAGGCACCTATAAGAAGAGACAGATTTATAAGATCAAAGCATACAAATTTATTTAATACAAGTTTTACATAACAGAGGAGCCTTCAGAAATGAAGAGCCAAAGAAACAGTAAAACTTGTGTGTTTTTATGCTAAGTTTTAATAAAGAAGTGGATAGTTGTTGGGGTATATGCTTAGGCAAAGGAGGTAAGACCTAATGGTAATAAACTGGGAGGAAAATAGCAAGACCTCTTTGTTTAGATCCTTCTTGATATCTCTTTGTCTTCAAGGATAAAGATGTTTCTCTCCCCTAGGTTTAGGGAGAGTACCTCTGGAATGAAGGTTTTATGACCTGCTTTAAGGGAGGAGAGTGGATGGTGCGAGTGACCTTCCTGCTTCTGCTGGTTTGTCATATTCCAACATGCCATCTCTTGGAGTAGTGAGTCGTGAACCCTATCAGTATGTAATGATATCTCATTGTGGTTTTAATGTTTTTATAGCTGATAAAGTTGAACATCTTTTCAACATCTATATTAGTTATTTGGATATTCTTTTGTATGAAGCATCTATTCAAGTCTTTTGCCCGTTTCTCTATTGGATTGCCTACATTTTTAAGTTGGTATATACAAGTTTCTTGTAGGCCATGAGTATGAGTCTTGTGTTAGATAAAAGCATTATAAATATTGTGCCCCACTTTATTGCTTGCTTTTTTTATTCTCTTATGAGTGTCATTTAATGAATAGGAAGAGGTCCTTAACTTTAGAGAAGTCCAACATATCATTCTTATTTTATTCTTTGTTGTTAGCACTATTGTGTCCTTCTTAAGAAATCTTTATTTACTTCAAGTACCTGAAAATATCTTTATGTTCTTTATTGTTATACTGTTCACATTAGATTTTATCCATATGGAATTTATTTTTGCATATTGTGTGGGGTAGGTTAAATTTTTTTGATGTATCAGAGTATTGTCACGGAAAAAATTATTCATGACCATTGTTAAAGACATTAGGGAAGACTATTCAAGAGGAAGGCCATGGAAATAGGTGTAGGGACCACTGGAATGAGATCTGTCATGTCAGTGAGGGAGACAGATTGGACTCAATTCCAACTCCAGCATGGACAAATAAGGATTTATAGACAAGGAATGGGGTGAGGTCAGTGGACGGAATTTTACTAAGAGGAAACATCAAGGTTGAGGTAGATTATTGCTAGACCAACTCAGCAGAAATCTTGCTTAAGGGAGGCCAGGGTGATAATATATACAGTGGTCAGATACCAAGAATGAAGGATTTTTGTTAAACTGACTTAACAAGATTCTTGCTCAAACTGGATTATACAAGGATATAGAAGGAAGACTAAGTTTGTCTTATTCAAGCAGAACACTTGGAGGAGTCTGAGTCCTTTTTTTAGTCAAAGAAGAGAGGTTTTGTCAATATATTGTAGTGATTAAAATTCATCCAGCACAATTTATAGAATATTCTATCCTTTCCCCACTGCACTCCAGCCTCACTTGCTAAATAACAAAACAAAACAAGAAACTCAAGTGATTGTATACATAGATCTGTTTCCGTTTTATCTCTTTCATTAGCTTTGTTAAAAAACAAAATTTTAACAAATTGAATTTAAAGATCAAATTGGCTTTTATTGTGCATCATGAATCAGGTAGCATCCCCTTCAAAGATTTAGACAGGTGCTCTTTTGGGCATGGCAGAAGAGTTAGATTTTGTAAGGTAGGTTGTGCAAGAACAAGAAAACAACACAATGCAAAAAAGCAATTAGTTAATATCAGGTTACTTCAGGTTACTGTCTGTGTAAGGGTTAAAACAGAGAAGACTTGCTTATCATGCAGGCTAAAACAGGCCTGTTTGAGATTTGGCTATCATTTCTCTTCTGATTTCTCAGAAGCTCAGATAAACAAATTGGTTTTGGTTTGGTGACATAAAATGTTAGCATAAGTGGCTCCATTTTAGTTTGGTCTGTTCTGTTGGGGCCTAGTACAGGAGCTCAGTCCAAAACATTGACCTCTCACAAATTCTATTTATCAGACTATTTTTCTCTCTTTGCACTACTACCCCACTGTCCTAACTAATATATCTTTAAAATTAATTTTAATACCTGGGAGTATAAATTTTTATGATTTGTTCTTTTTCTTCAAGATTGCCTTTGTAATTGTTGCTTCTTTGCATTTCCATATGAGTTTTGGAATCAGCTTGTTAATTTAAGTCTTTCATTGTTTATGTTGAAAAGGCAGCTGTCACTCCTACTGTTGTTGCTTAATTTGCAATTAATTTGTACCACCCCCCTCCCTACCCCAAGATCTTCATTTTGACTTTGGATTTCAACAGTTTTACAATGACAACCCTCATTTTTTAGATTTGTATTTATTTGATTGCTTGAAAAACAACATTTTATATCTTTTATTGTCATTTGTATATCCTTCATGTGAACTGTATATTGGGACATTTAACTTTTTGATATATGGGAGTATTTTATGGAGATTAAAATTTCTCATAAATTTTCTGGCAATTTTTCATTTGTATTTTAATTGTGCTTGAGTTTTGTCTAAGAAAGAAGTATTTATTTTTAAAAGTAATTTATGATTCATATAAAACTACTCAAGTACACAGGACAATATAATAGAAAGAAAAAAAACTCCACAATCCCACCATCCATAGATAATCATTATTAACTTGAGGTGAACATTATTCCAAACACCTTTTGTATATAAAAACTGAGAAAACAAAATATATAAAGAGGTCCTAGGACTGAATCTTGTTATCCAGTTAGTTCCTACTGCAAAAGAAAACCAAGGACCGCACAAACATGATGGAGCATCTGTGGGTGCTTTAAATTTTCAAATTGCTTTTAGAAAAGTTGTTCCATATGAACTTTACCATGACATGTAGAAATATGAAGGGAACTTATTATTATCATAAAAAGAGAGATAATGAGACATGAATGGGGTGGTGGTTGCCCTACGGTCACACAGCATGGCAGAGGATGATTTGGGATCAAAATCAAGTGTTTTGGTTCATGAATCATGCTCCTACATTCAGCATGTTCTTAGAATGACATTACCTGTTCTACCCTAGATCACTAATTTGGTTATCAGCATTCAATTGCCTGGCAATTGCTTTTAGAAAGTTAAAACAAAAATTAGACATATGCAAATTTAACATAACTATATTTATGTTGTGTTTGTTTCATTTGTTTGGTTTGGGGGAGAGGAAGAGCAAGGAAGGCAAAGATATTGAAAATATTTGTAAATATTTTGGTTACATAGTTTTCTGACCCTTGAAAATAATCCCTGCATGTGAAATATAAGTGACATATTTCAAGTAACAGTCATTGTCATTTGATATAGCTGAAATAATATTATTTTGTGGTCCATTAGTATGATTTATACTACTATCTATGTTAGTTATGGTAAGACTACTCTATTTTCTAAACAATAACTAAAATTTTAGGAAGAATTATATTGAAGGAAAATTTTACATATTTAATTCAGTTTATAATACTACTTTTCAAAAATAATATGACATTCTTCTAAAATCATTTCTCTTCCAGCAATACTTCTGTATCTCATATTATTTATTATTATGTTTATATATACATAGATACCTTTGTACTTACCTACATAATGCATGCTTTTATTCATTGACCTTTTCCAATTCAAAGTATCTTAGGCAGTTATGTCTAAGAAAATTTATAAGTAATTTATTCATTATAAACTACTCATTCAAAAATAATAGAAAATAAAACTTTCCCACAATCCACCATCATATATATTATTATGGTAATATCAAGAACCTTTGTATTAAATAATGATCATTATATAGACCTATCTAATTCCAGTAATCACGACCATGATGGCATCACCAGGTCATAGAAATTTATTTTCTCTTCACTTCATGTTTCCAAACAAAAGGAAAGTACATTCTTTACACATATCTGTCTCCTTCATATCCATGTTAGAGAATGAAGTACGAATTGAAAAAGGCAAGGAGGGGTTTCTAGATGCCTACATTAACAAAAATGAAGGTTGTTATTTTATTCCAAAGGAATCCCAAAGCATTTCATCAAATGTCACTGATTTCAGGAATATTTTTGCTGTTTCCTATTTAAATATTTTTTTAACTTTTAGTTATTATTAATACATAACAGTTGCATATTTTACTATTTACTTTTAAATCTGAAGATTTCCTTGTAAATATGAGAATTTTTAAGTATCCCCCCAAAATAATGAGTGTCAGGGAAAACTAAGCAAAACCTTGAAAACTTAAGGAACTGAAATAATTCTGATTGATGTCTATATTAAGAAGCACTGAGGTTATTTTTGTTGAGTTTTGCCTTTTCCCCCTTCACACTTATTTAAGAAACACTTGGGGGTAACGCATCTGTAAATATAAATTGGAATGTTAGAGTGTTGTCTTTGTGACATACATTTTAAACCAATGTACTATGCATTTAAACACAAAGAAAATATGGACTTTTCTTCCCTGAGGTAAACAGATGGTGCCAGAAACACTGAGAGTACTTTGGAAATGAATTATTGTTGAAAGTATCAAATTTTATATTGTAAAATAACCATACTTATACAATTTTGAATTTAAATGATTGCAATTTTAGTGCTTTCCATTTTCTTCTTGTATTAATTAAAATCTTTGCAAAACTCTTTATGATAAAAGGAAGTCTTCATAACAGATTACTTTCATATCAAGGTTGGGAGTTTTATATGTTAAAGAAGCCTAAAACTTTGAAGAATAAAAAGATCTTTTGAAATAATCTTTCTCCTTAGGAACTTCCCAGAATAAAGGAGATTGCAGCAGAATCTGAGCGGTTGCAGAACATAAATAACATTAATTTGGATTTACCTTCAAAGGAAAGGCACAATCCTGAATGGAAACACCAGGAACAGATTTGAGACCCTGTCAACAAAGCAGAAACTACTTGGAAGTATAAATAAATAGATAGATAGATAGATAGATAGATAGATAGATAGATAAATCTGCCCTCTACCCCACAAAAACTTTAAACAAAATGTCAAAATATGCATGGCTAGAAGGACAATAAAGGATGAGCTTCATCTAACCAAGGTGTCACAAAGCAAAAGTTAGCTGTATGCTTTATACAACAAATATATTTAAAAAGTGATTACAAAATCCTAAAAAATGAAGAAATGAGCAAAGGTTACCTGACAAGGAAACAAAATGAAACTGGGGCTGGATAAATCTGGCAGGATAAAATTCAGCACAAACAGCATTAAACAAGATACAAGATTTTTTATAATGCAAAAAAGGCTACATTTCACTATGAGGATGCAAGATTTATGAATATATTCACTAAACAATGTAGTGGCCTCAGTAACATTGAAGCCAAAGGAGATGGGAAGAAAAACAGAAACAAATAAGACAGGACTTTGACGCCTCTTTCAATCTTAGGTAACACAAGTATATAAAAGTAATTGAGCACTCAGAAGACCTATGTAGCATAATTAGTAAGGAAGATTTTTTGTGAATATATGTGTGTATGTGTGTGTGTGTGTGTGTGTGTGTATATATGGGGGATATATATAATTATGTATATATATTCCCCAATAGAAGGATAGTAGGTATGCCTTCTTTCAAGTGCTCATGAAATATTGTAAAAATCTATTTAATTTCCTATGTGTCTTTCATAGCATGAAGAAAATTTCAATAAGATCTGTAACATAGAAATTATATTAATACAAAGAACATTCCAATGGTAATTCTATAAAACTAGAAATTAATAACAAAATACAATTAAAATATTTCTATTAAACATTTCTTGGGTCAAAGGGGAAATACAAACTTATCTTACAAAATTACAAAGTTTCTAGAAGATAATTATCGTGCACTACTTATTTATATATCAAAATTCATGGGTCAGCTAAAGCAATTGTCATAGTAAAATGTATGAGTTTAGATAATTATACATTTAGTGTATACTTCTGATGAAAGACCAAAAATAAACAGATTAAACATAAATTCCAAAAGTTAGAAAAAGAAAAAAACAAACAAAGTAAGCAGAAGTCAGAATTAAAAATCTAAGTCAAGAATTTGAAAATAGAGAAACAAATAAACAAAAAAAAACCCTAATACATAAATATAAAAGCTGGTTCTTTGAAAAAATTAGTGAGACAACCTACCTGCTAAACTAATAAAAAAATAAAAGGAGATAATATTTGAAATAGAGTGACTAAAAACATTACAAAGGTCAACTTTATGCCATTTCATGGTAATTAATTTGAAATCCTGAAGGGAATGGATAATCCTTGAAGCCTGATATGCATCCCTGGACTTTTGAAATATGTGAGCTGTTATTTTCCATTTTCCTTCTGACCAAGTTTGGATTTGCTTTCATTAAATGCAACTTAGAGTTTAGACAGATATGAAGGTTTATTTTGGTGAATACAGAATTGTATCTACACCTGTTATCTTCCTTTATAATGTTTACATACAGAAAAATTATTACCAAAATAACAATTTATGCACATAGTGAACTAAATATTTGAATAAGGAATATCAAAGCCTTATGCATATATGTATACAGACATATAGCAGACAGTTCTGAAACATTTACACTTAAAATTTCACAAGTATCATGCAATGTCCTACAATTTCAACCTATATCTGATTTGAACAGCTCTTAAAGTATTTGAAGATATTTCATAGTTGACATATGAAAACAGCTGATAGTAAAAGAGGAATCAGCAGACATGTGATCAATACCAGTAGATTTTTAGAAGATAGATTTCCCCAAGATATATCTTGTGATTTTCATGTCATATCAAAAACTAACTCTAGATTCAATTTGCTCTTTCTGTAGAAATGCTTCTACAGATATCAGTATGAAGTTAGTTTAGGGATCCTGTTAAGAAAATAGAGTTTGAAGTTTCAGCAATAAATGTTGTAAAAATATATGGTTGCCTGACCAGGAAGAAACCAGCTGCGTTCCCCGGAGCAGTTAACACTAATCACTATGGGTAGAGGTAAGAACAAAGAGAACACCTATGATGGAAACTCAAACACTTGCCACATCAAATTTACTCTTCAAGATAGAGTTAAATAGTGAGTATTAACAAATTTTCCTTTTTTTTCCCTTCTCATGTTTGAAATCAATTAATTCATTTAGGCAATGGAACTGTTTTTGCTCCATTTCCCTCTCAATGAAAGCTTTGCCTGCAATACTCCAGGCAATTCCAGCCCAGAATTCCTCCTGAGAATATTGTTCATGTTGAGAAATACTGCATTGTTGGCATGTTCAGTAACAGCAAAAACTAGACACTAGAGTCATACAGAATCATCGGATCACTATATAATATAAATTTAAATTGTAGAATATCCCAAGCCTTGATATTAAGCTCCAGTATGAAGCTACCTTTCATAATACAGAATAGAATAATGTACGTAAAGCTCAAAAGTGTCATTGATATCTTCCCCCCCCATTAAAGATATAATGAGCTCATTAGGAACGTTATCTAATGAAATTTTTCACCCATCAAAGAAAAGTAGAATGAAAGATAAAAGAAGAAAGGAAGAAAGGGAGGGAGGGAGAGAAGAAGGAAGGAAGGGATGGATAGATAAAATATTTTAAAATTCTTAAAAGATCTTTCTTTTTTGTTTAGCTTAAGACTAAGTGAAATAGTTAAACAATCTCACTTTAGGAAAATATCCCAAACAATATATTTTAATTTTAGAGATAAATAAAACATTTAGAATACAAAAGTTGATAAATTAGAAAATGCTATTTTGTTGCAATAAAATGTACTGAGTTTTTTAGCTTCTATAATATTTGGTAATTTCCATAATATCATCTGCTAAAAGATCAGTGAACATTTGTTTTATTTAACTTTTAAAAAGATTTATTATGTTTTTAATTGACACATAATTGTACACATTTATGGGGCACAGCATGATATTTTGATACAGATATAAATAGTGTAATGATCAAATTAGCATAATTATCATATCTATCACTTCAAAAACTTGTCCTTTCTTTATGGTGAGAAAATTCAAAATCCTCCCTTCTAGTTATTTTGAAATATATAATACACTATCATTGACTATAGTCACTCTACTGTGAAATAGAACACCAGAACTTACTTGTTGTATCTAACTGTAACTATGTACCCATTGACCAATCTCTTTCCATCCCATCAACCCCATACTCTCCCCAGCATTTAGCAACCACTATTCTACTCTCTACTTCTATGAGACTAACATTTTTTTTTAGTATCATATGGACTAATTTCTTTTTTTTTAATTTCAAAACATTATGGGGGTACAAAAATTTTTGGTTACATAGGTCGATTTTGTAATGCTTGAGTCAGGGCTATAGGGTGGCCATCACCGAGATAGTGTACACTGTATCCATTAGGTAGGTTTTTGCCCATCCCCTCCTCCTCACTCCCCCCTGCTTCATTTACACAGAGTTTTACTTCCCTCTGTGCACATATGTGCTCATTGGTTAGTTCCAATTTCATAGCATGTACATGTGGTGGTTGTTTTTCCATTATGTAAATACTTCACTTAGGATAATTGTCTCCAATTCCATCCAAATTGTTGCAAAAGGAATTAATTCATCCTTTTTTATGGCTGAGTAGTATTCTGTAGTATACATATACCACATTTTGTCAATTCAGTGATGAATCAATGGGCACTTGGGTTGATTCAACATCTTTGCAATTGCGAATAGTGCTGCAATAAACATTCAAGTGCAGTTGTCTTTTTGATAAAATTACTTCTTTTCCTTTGATTAATGCCCACCAGTGAGATTGCTGGATTGAATGGTAGGTCAACTTTTAATTCTTTGAGGAATCTCCATACTGTTTTCTAGAGGTTGTACTAATTTTCAGTCCCACCAACAGTGTATAAGCATTCCTTTCTCTCTGCATCCACGCCAGCATCTCTTGTTTTTGGACTTTTTTTTTAAAAAGCCATTCTAACTGGGGTAAGGTGATATCTCATTGTGGTTTTAATGTGTATTTCCCTGATGTTTAGTGAACTTGGACATTTTTTCATACGTTTATTGGCCATTTGTCTATCTTCTTTTGAAAAGCTTCTGTTCATGTCTTTTCCCACTTTTTAATGGCGCTGTTTGTTTTTTTAGTGTACTGAATTGCTTGAGTTCTTTGCAGATTCTGGTTATTAGCCCTTTATCAGATGTATAGTATGCAAATATTTTCACCCATGCTGTAGGTTGTCTATTTGCTCTGTTGATTATTTCCTTAGCTGTGCAGAAGCCTTTTAATTTAATCAAGTCTCATTTATTTATTTCTGTTGTTCTTGTAATTGCCTTTGGGGTCTTAGTCATAAATTCTTTGCCTAGGCCAATATCTAGAAGAGTTTTTCCTACATTTTATTCTAGAATTCTTATGTTTTCATACCTTACATTTAAGTCTTTTAGCCTTCTTTAATTAATTTTTGTGAGTGGGGAGAGGTATGGATCCTATTTCATTCTTTTGCATGTGGCTATAAATTTTCCCAGCACCATTTATTGAATAGGGTTTATTCTCCCCAGTATATATTGTTATCTGCTTCATCAAAGATAAGTTGGCTAAAGGTAGATATTTTTATATCTGGATTCTCTCTTCTGTTCCATTGGTCTATGTCTCTATTTTTTTGCCCAAACCATGCTGCTTTGGTTACTATAGCCTTGTAGTATAGTTTGAAGTCTGGTAACTTGATGCCTCCAGATTTTTACCTTTTGCTTGAGATTACTTTGGATATTTGGGCACTTATCTGGTTCCAAATGAAGTATAGAATTATTTTTTTCTAGCTCTGTGATATACGATGTAAGTATTTTGGTGGTCATTGTGTTGAATCTGTAAATCACGTTGGGTAGTATGGACATTTTAACAATGTTGATTCTACCTATCCATAAGCATGATATATTTTTCCATTTGTTTATGTCATCTGTGATTTCTTTCCTCAGTGTTTCATAGTTCTTTTGTAGAGATCTTTCACTCCTTGGTTAAGTATATTCTTAGGTATTTTATTTTCTTTGTAGGTATTGTGACTGGTATTGAGTCTTTGATTTGACTCTCAGCTTGACTGTTATTGGTCTACATGAATGCTACTGATTTGTGTACATTGATTTTGTAACTTGACATTTTTCTGAATTTATTTATCAATTCCAATAGTCTCTTGGTGGAATCTTTGGGGTTTTCTATATATAAGATCATATCATCAGCAAATAGCAATAGCTGGACTTCCTCTTTCCTGATTTAGATATCCTTTATTTCTTTCTCTTGCCTGATTGCTCTGGCTAGGACTTCCAACAATATGTTGAATATAAATGCTGGAAGTGGGCACCATTGCGTTGTTCCAGTTCTTAGTGGGAATACGTTCAGCTTTTCCACATTCAATATGATGTTGGCTGTCTGTCATACATGGCTTTTATAATTCTTAGTTATGTTCCTTCAATGCCTAGTTTGTTGAATGTTTTTTATCATGAAAGAGTGCCAGATTTTGCTGAATGCTTTTTCTGCTTCTATTGGGATCATATGGTCTTTGTTTTTGCATTTGTTTATGTGGTGAATCACATGTATTGACTAACGTATGTTGAACCATCCTTGCATCCTTGGGATAAAGCCCACTCTTTCATGGTGGATTATATATATATTTTTTGGATGTGCTCTTGAATTTGTTTTGCAAGTATTTTATTGAGGATTTTTGCATCTATGTTCATAAGTGATTTTGGTCTGTAGCTTTTGTTGTTGTTCTTGTTGTTGTGTCCTTTCCTGGCTTTGGTATAAAGGTGATACTGGTGTAGTAGAATGAGTTGGGAGTGTTCCCTCCTTCTTGAGGTTATGGAATAATTTCTGCAATATGGGTACCAGCTCCTCTTTGTATGTCTGGTAATATTTGGCTGTGAATCCATCTTGTGTGAGGCTTTTTTTGATTGGAAGATTTTCTATTACTGCTTCAATCTTGCTGCCCACTACTGGTGTGTTCAGAGGTTCCATTTCTTCCTGATTGAGTCTTGGGAGGTTATGTGTTTCCAGGTATTTGTCCATCTTCTAGGTTCCTACTTTATGTGCATAGAGATTTTCATGTATTTCTGTGGTATCAGTTGTAATATCCTCTTTTTGATTTCACACTGAACTTATTTTGGTCCTTTCTCTTCTATTCCTGGTTAATCTAGAAAGAGGTCTATCAATTTTGTTTACCTTTTCAAAAAAACTAACTTTTTGTTTCATTGATCCTTTGTATTTTTTGTTTGTTTTCCATCTCATTTAGTTCTGCTCTGACCTTAGTTATTTCTTTTCTTCTGCTTGTTTGGGTTTGGTTTGCTCTGCCTTTTCTAGTTCCTTGAGATGTGTTATTAGATTATTAATTTCTTATCTTTCTGTCTTTTTTATATAGGCATTTAATGCTATGAATTTTCCCCTTAGGACTGCTTTTGCTGAATCCCATAGATTTTGATAGCTTGTGTCCTTTTGTCATTCAGTCCAAGGAATCTTATCATTTCCATCTTAATTTCATTATTGATCCAATAATCATTCAGTAGCAGATTGTTTAATTTTCATGACTTTCTGTAGAATTGAGAGTTTCTCTTGGAGTTGATTTCTAGTATTATTCCACTGTGGTCTGAGGAGATACATGGTATTATTTCTACTTTTTTGAACTTGTTGAGACTTGTTTTGTGGCCTAAGATATGATCAATCTTGGAGAATATTCCATGTGCTGATGAGAATAATGTATATTTTCTATTTTGGGGTAAAATTTTGTGTAGATGTCTGTTAGGCCTATTTGTTCTAGAGTTCCTTTAGAGTCCACTGTCTATTTATTTATTTTCTGCTTGGATGATCTGTCCAGCTCTGCCAGTGGAATGTTGATGTCCCCAGAGATTATGATGCTGCTGTTTATCTCTTTGCTTAGATCTAGTAGAATTTGCTTTATGAACCTGTGTGCTCCTGTGTTAGGTGCATAAATATTTAGGATGATTTATTATTGTTGAATTGTTTCCTTTACCATTATATAGTGATGATATTTGTCTTTCTTTACTATAGTTAATTTAAAGTCAATTTTATGTGATATGAGAATGGCTACACCTCCTTTCTTTTGGTTTACATTTGAATGGTATGTATTTTTCCCATCCCTTCACCTTTAGTCTGTATGAGTCCTTGTGGGTTAGATGTGTTTCCTGGAGAGAGCATTTACTTGGGTTGTATTTTTTCATCTATTCAGCCAGCCTATGTCTCTTGACTGGGGCATTCAGACCATTCAAGTTGATTAATAGAATTGATATGTGGGATGCTGTTCTGTTCACCCTGTTGGGTAGTACCTTATTGCTTTGTTTTTACTCTTGCGCTATTGTTTTGTATGAGCTCTAAGGTTTGGTTTTTGGATGGTTTTACACTGGTGGGTGTCTATTGTGCATATCCATGTATAATTCAGTTCTTAGTATTTCCCTTCAGGGCAGGTCTGGTCTTAATAAATTCCCTCAGTGTTTGCTTGTCTTGAAAAGGCTTTATTTCTCCTTTATATATGAAACTTAATTCTGCAGGATTCAAAATTCTAGGCTGGCAGTTGTTCTGTTTAAGTAGACTGAAGATGGGGCCCTAAACCACTCTGGCCCATAAGGTCTCCATTGAGATGTCTGCAGTTAGCCTGATGGGTTTTCCTTTGTAAGTTACTTGATGTTTTTGCCTCAAGGCTCGCAAGAGATCCTTCTTCATGTTGAGTGTGGCCAGTCTGATAACTATGTGTCTCAGTGATTGTCTCCTTGCAATGAATCTCCCAAGTGTTCATTGAGCTTCTTATACCCTGGATGTCTAAATCTCTAGCAAGGCCAGGGACATTTTCCTCAATTATTCCTTCAAGTAGGTTTTCAAGCCTTTGTGCATTTTCCTCTTCACCCTCAAGGATGCCTATGATTCTTATATATGTCCCTTATATACAATCCCATATTTCTTGTAGGCTTTGTTCATCTTCTTAATTCTTTGCTATTTATTTTTGACTGACTGAATTAATTCAAAAGAACTGTCTTCAAGCTCTGGGATTCTTTCTTCTACTGGTCTAGTCTATTCTTAAAGTTGTCCACTGTGTTTTGTATTTCCTTAAATGAATTTTTCAAGTTCAGAAGTTCTATTTTTTTTAATATCTTACTCTCTTTTGTCAATTTTTCACTCATTTCCTGAATTGTTTTTCTGATTTCTTTGTGTTAGTTATCCATTTTCTCTTGGATTTCATTGAGCTTCTTTATAATCCATACTTGGAATTCTTTATCTGTAATTTCAATATTTTCATTTTCATTGCTATCCATTGTAAGAGACTGGTGTTCCCCTTTGGGAGTGTCTTTCTGCTCTGATTTTTCATACTTCTGAAGTTTTTTCTCTGATGTCTTCTCATCTGGAGCAGCTGTCACTTCTTTATTTTGGATATTATTTTGTTTAGATGGGGATTTTTTTTCCCCCTTAGTCTTAAGGGTGTGTCTATAGCATATGTTGTGTAAGAAATTTTGGCTTTGCTTATGGGTCCTTTGATGAGGGTCTAGGTTCTGGATAAGTGCCTTGGTTGTAGACATCCTTAGTGTGGTGGTTTTCTCAGTGGCTAGTTGTTTGTAGGCTGTAGTGATGGTGAGCTATGTGTGTGAGTAGATTCCCTGTCTCTTGTTGATGAGGGAGGATAGTGATCATTGACATCCTTTCTCTTTCCCCAGCCCTGTTGTCTTCTTAACAGTGTGAATTGTATTGGCACACCAGTTAATCCCTGAGACAGTAAGTGGTGCTTGTAGGTAAGAATCAACCCCACCCTATATGATTGAGTCAGTAAATGCTAAAAAGGGCTGTGCAAATTTACCTCCCTGTCAGTAGGTGGTGCTTGCTGGAAGGAACTAGCTACAGTGTTGATTTGGAGACCTGTAACCTGCTCTAGCCCCTCAGGAGAAGCACCCAAATACCCCAGGTGGTAAGCAGGGCCTGGAACTTCCAGGTGAGTACTTATTCCCCACCATAGCAGAGGTAGTGAGGCTGGGAAAGGCTGGGTTGGGTGAGCCTTCCTTTAGGCTCCATACAAGTTAGTAAGGTAGTTGTTTCAGGAGGGGTTAAATGTCTGCTCCCAGGTTTCTGGGGAAAGCTGCCAGGGAGGGTTTGATGTGGTCCCCGTCAGCCAGAAAGTCTGACTGTGTGGAAGGGGCCATCTGAGATTCACAGTCTGGCTGTCAGCAGTGGGTTTCACTCCTCTTCCCCCACCCCTGCTCTATGGTTCCCTCCAGTGTCTGCCAGCAGGCAGGAGCTCAAACTAGCTGAGCTCCTTGGGAACGGTATTGCAGGCTGGGAGTTTCCCTGTCCAGGATCGTGCCCTGGGCTGAGAGTGCAGCCTTCATATTTGGAAGTGCTTCACAAGATTGTTGCAACTGGTACCTATGCTGCACTCTCTTTTCAGTTCTGCCCAAGTGGGCTCCCTCGCCTCCCAAGATTAGTTCACAAGTCTCCCCTCCATGCTGCTGAGCAACACAATTGAGTTCTGGGGGTACAGGATCTGGCCTGTGGGCCTGTCTCCAGGTTCCTGAGGATCAATCCCTCATTGTGGCAGGGAAAAGCATGCTGTCCCAAGTTCCCTATGGGGTGCTCAAACAGGTTTGATGTCCCTCTGCTTTGGGGTTTGCTCTGCTCTGATGGAGCACCCAGATAAGCCACACTGGGGAGGGTTAGTGAGCAGGGAGCTCACAGTCCAAGCACCTCTTAGTCTGCTGCAAGTCTTTAAGAGTAAAAGTTTTAGTCTCAGTCTCTGTGGATGCCATAGTGTGGTGGATGCATGAACTGAGTGGAAGCAGCTGCTCCTGAGAGCCCAAGCTCAATCATCTTTTTCAGCAGCAGCATGTGGGGGAGGGGGATGGGAGGAAAAGAGTCTGAATGGAGGAAAGCTAGCACTCTGATCATCTCTGTCCCTCTCTCCAGAAGGCAGCCCACCTGGAATGTCCAGGCTCTAGGGTCATGCACATCCCCTGGGTCCCACCAGTCCCTGTGGCTTGCACAGTCTGGGCTGGAGTTAGGAAGTGTTTGTGTGGCAGTGAGTGAGATGAAACCAGAGAGGCTGAAGCCCCTTGGGGGAGGACAAAAGTGGACAGTGGGTAGAGAAGCAATATGGTGCCTACCATCTCAGCTTGTGTCTGTGTTGATGGGAAGCAACCCCAAGGGGGCTGGCAACCTGATGCTTTGTTTTCAAGGGGCTCCCAGTTCACTGGCAGCAGCAGCTTTTGGGTTTGTGAGGGTAGAAAGGCTCTCCAGCAGCTCAGGAGCTTGCTGACTACTAGAGATGTGAGGGAGGGAGAAAGAAACCAACACACCTATCCCTTTCACTGGGCTCCAAGTCTCTCAGGGGTTGATCTCTTCTGATTTCTTGCTCCTTCTTGCTTTGCTTTGCAACATCTCCCTGTGGAATCTCTGGTAGGTTCTGGAACTTTTCCCTCAAAATTACATATGATCTATGTTTGTTTGTTTTCTTTTTCATCTAAAACTTTTCCTTCTTTCTGAGATGATCTGGCAGCTATTGTCTCTGGTCAGCCATATTCTGAATGAGCTTGAGGTTAAATTTTTTGGATTCCACACATGAGTGAGATCATGTGGTATATGTCCTTCTGTGTTTGGCTTATTTCACTTAACATAATGTCCTCTGGGTTCATTCATGTTTTCACAACAGACAAGAATTTGATTTTTTTATGGCTGAATAATGTTCCATTGTAATATATATATATATTATTATATTATATAATAATATCTATAATATATATAATATAATATAATTATATATTTTATATATATATATCACATTTATTTTATCCATTCATCCATTGATAGACACTTTGGTTGATGCTGTATCTTGGCTATTGTGAATAGTGCTGCAATAAATGTGGGAAAGCAGCTATCTCTTTAATAAACTGAGTTCAGTTCCTTTGGTTATCTACCCAGTAGTGGGACTGTTGGATCATATGGTAGTTCTATTTTTAATTTTTTGAGAAACCTACATACTCTTTTCCATAATGGCTACACAAATTTACATTTCTACCATCATTGTGTGAGGGATCCCCTTTATCCACATCCTCATCAATATTTGCTATTATTTGTCTTTTTAATAATGTCCATTTCAACTGGGGTGAGGTGATACCTCATTGTGGTTTTGGTTTGCATTCTCCTGGTCATTAATGATGAACATTTTTTCATACACCTATTGGCCATTCATATGTATTCTACTGAGAAATGTCTATTCACATCTTTTGCCTCCAGATAATCCCTTTTTAGTTGGATTATTTACTTTTTTGTATTGAGTTGCTTGAGTTTTTTATATATTCTGGTTATTAACCCCTTAGGAGATGAATAATTTGAGAATATTTTCTTTCATTCTGTTGCTTGTTTTCTTTGCTGTGCAGAAACTTTAGTTTGATGTATTCCCATTTGCCTATTTTTGCTTTTGTTTCCTGTGCTTTTGAGGTCTTATTTTAAAAATCCATAGCTAGATTAATGTCATTAGAACTGTAATGAAAACTCCCTATCAAATGATTTTTTTTCCATTCAGTTATGATTGAAATGCCTTTATGGCTCCTGAAAATTATAATCCCAGAAAGTTCTGAATAGCCAAGTGACATTTGAGAATAGACATTCTATGCTTTTTAGAAATAATTTTTAAAATTTATGATTCTGATTATCCTGAGGTGAATTTTGATGTAGCAAGCCTTTTTTTTTTCCCTAAAAGAACAAGATTCCCTGGTTTATTCTTAAAATCTAAATGGTATGAACAGGAACATGTAGCTAGTAAAATCATCCAATCTTATTCTTCATGTTATTGCAGCCAATTTTTTTGACAATATGACATAAATTAGTGACACAAAGTTGCTTCTCAATTGACTGGTTGAAAGATGATAGCTGCATTTGTCATATAATCTATAAGGAATATGGTAGATTGCATTTTGCAAAGACCTAAAGGATAATTTACTATTCAGATAACACCTTCAGTAATATATTTTTGCAAAGTTTCCCTGTAAAATGCTAAATTGTTCATGTCAGATTTATAATGTTGTTAATGTCAAATATTTGAGTATTTGATGTTGTGGAATTCTTCACTATCTTTTCACTGTCTAAGGGAATTCTATTCTGAACTATTATACTCCAAATAAGTGGCTTTCTTTGGCATGGTAAAGAGCACCAGAATATTAACCTGATTAAACATTTATAAGCACATGACTGTTTTCTTGCTCTATAGAGTCATCTTCCCTGAGCAACCAAGCTGTAACAACTACTTTGTGCAGAAAAATTCTATGATGTTTCTAATAGTGTATATTCCTGCACTTGAGAATGTCGTTATTACCCATCCATCAACCCCAGTGAAGTTACGAAACTTCATTTCACTAGAGGCCTTGACATTACATTGCTCACTGTTTGTTCTGCTTGTCAGCACTTTATGTCACTAATGGACAGGCAGTCAAATCAAAAATCTCAATTTTTTTCTTAATGGAGATTTTTTTTGCTATTCAATCATCTGCTCATGTGGCTGATAATATGCCTGAAGATACAGACCCAAATCTAGGTAATAAGGTCTGTTGAGCTCTACTGAAGAATGGCATTGGCTGTTGGGGCTAATTTCTGTGCCCCTGAAAATGCATTATTCTGTTATATTTATGCTGTACAGTTAAGAAAAAGAAAGAATCTGGAAATGTGCTAATGTACTTGTATTTCTGCTAATTTGCATTAGTTTACAAAAGCAAGATATATTAATTTTTATTAAAAATTTGGATAAAATTGAGGGATAGTCATTTTATTACTGTAAGTAAATGGATATTTAGAAAAAAAGGAGAAAATCCCCAA
Organism: Daubentonia madagascariensis; assembly: GCA_023783475.1. NCBI lineage: Eukaryota > Metazoa > Chordata > Mammalia > Primates > Daubentoniidae > Daubentonia > Daubentonia madagascariensis. Next base: position 38,892,475 of record JAKFHU010002080.1, on the reverse strand, counting down.
AACTGCTGCTACAAAACAAGTAACATAGAATAAAATTTTTCTTAAATAATGTTTTTTACATTTGAACTAATTTATGGAAATATAACATTTGTGTTATAATTTAAGAAAAAAAGAGTATGGCGTATATACAAACAAACACACATGAGATGTTACATCTGAAAATTATTCGGATTTAGCACCAACTAAAATTTCATGCCCATTCATATTTTCTTTTAAGATTAATTCTCAAGTGTTTTCTATTGTATTTCAGTTAAAGGTTAAAGTATGTAATTTGAATGCAAAAATAATAGGAGGAAACAAGTGTTAAAATGATTTATTAATAAACTGACTTAAATAGATTGTATTTTCAAAAAACCTACATTTTAAAGGAAAAATAATAGTCTCTAGGACATTGGCAAAGAAAACATGTGTGGATAATATATCTTATAATAGGCAAAGAAAAAAAAAGTAACTTCAGATTGTATTTCAGTGTCTATATGTGAACATGGATCTACATAAAAATTCATCTGTTTCAAACAAAATCGCAGCTCACATCACCATGTTGTCCTGTCTAACACCTCCTGCTCCTGCTTTGAATAGGAATTGGCAGCATCACCTGTGAAACATTTTAAGAAGTATAAACCTGGATCATCTAATTCATTTTTTAGGCACCTTTTCTTTCAGAATGTACTTTTTCTGAAGTATTTAAATTTTGATTTTTAATTATTATGAGTACATAATAGTTGTATATATTTATGAGATACATGTGATATTTTGATACAGACATACAATGTGTAATAATCAAATCAGGGTAATTGGGGTACCAATCACCTCAAGTATTTATCATTTCGTTGTATTAAGAAAAATCCAATTCCACTCTTTTAGTTACCTTAAGATATACAATAAATAATTATTTACTATAGTTATACTGTTGTGCTATCAAATACTAGATCCTATTCATTTTATCTAATTATATTCTTTAACCCATTAACCATTCCCACTTTATCCCCTTCTCCCCACTACCATTTCCAGCCTCTGGTGACCATCATCATTCTACTCTCTATCTCCATGAGTTCAATTGTTTTAATTTTTACCTCCCACATATGAGTGAGAACATAGCATGTACTTTTCTGGAAAGAGAAGAAGATGATGATGGTTAGGATGGTAGAGATGGTTGTTGGTAGTCATGATAACATTATTGAAAACTTTACATGTATGTGCTCTAAATATGTTAATTCACTTAATCCTCACCAAAACCTTATAAATAAGAGGTATTATTACTCACCATATTTCACAAATAAGGACATGAAGGTGCACAGAAATGAGGACATGAAGGTGCAGAGAAACTAAGTATTTTCTCCTCCCTTCTCAAGACTCTTAGTATCACCACAAAGCCAATCTTCTCTAAACATACCTTAACAGTGCCTTATATGCCTTAAAAATCTCTGCTGCCTTCAGTTGCCTACTTCATCAATCTGAAACTTTCTCTTCTCCTCTCATGCTTCTCCATAATTTGTCTTCATTCTATATATTCAAGTTTTTCTTGATCAATATTGCAGCATGTCTACTTTGCAGACAAATCTCCTCTCCTTTTGCTTGTTTATTGATTAGAACACAAAAACTTGGGTTATACAATTCTTTACCTTTGTAGCACACACAGACACAAACACATACACACAAAATGAAACACAGTCATGTCACACAGCAAGGTAGACCTGGGCTTCCCTTATACACCACACATACACACAGTCATTTACCCTAAGAATCATACAGAAGGACTTGATTGGAAGAAGTTCCAAAGTGATCCAGAGGCTTTGTAAGAAGGAGCTCCCATCTATAAAAGCCCGTGCCCTAGAATTGTGTCTGGAGGACCAGATTTCCCTCTCTCTTATGTCCAGTTCCCTTGGGGAAGTGCGAAGGGCTCTTTCCCTATGTTGCCATCTTCCCTTAGAAATGTTTCAAAGCATTGAACTTCAAAGCAAACAGCTCTAGATATTACTCTTAGGAAGTCATCCTAGATAAATGTTCACATACACAGAGATGTAGAGTAAAAGGGATCCAACCCAGTTTATTCATTACCTGTAGGGAATCCCATGCTTTTTCAAAGGCAAAGAGCATTTTCATATGCTCTCTCTCCCAGAATGTGCCTTTGAAATTGTTTTATATGTACAGAACTGAAAAGGGACAATAAAGGTGTTTCCAGAATTAATCAATGTATTTCAATGTGATGTCTCTACTGCGACAAGCAGAAAAAGATCAAATTTTAAATGGTCAGATAGATTGGGAAATAGATAATTGGTAGTGATTGAACATTATTAAAGGATTAGGTTGGAACATGTGGTATTTCAATATGGAACATTCATCTCTATTTACCTTGGATCAATATATTCACTTCACAGTGACTACTACTCAGGGATGTGCTAAGAAGAGACAACGTTGATTGAAAATATCACATTATTTATCACCTTCAGAGTGGTGATTTTATAGAAATTTTAAATGTGAAATTAAAACATTTAATGCCAAAAATAAGGAGAGAGAGAGAAATGAAGTGTCAGCTTGCACAATCTGGTGAATGTGTGAATGTTGAAGGAAGTGGGAAAGGGTCCCTTTGGAAAGTTTCTAGGGGTGAAAAACAGAGAGTGGGGTTAATGCTATAACATAACACTTTGGCTTACTCATTTCTCAAAATGTGTCTTTTGTGTTTCTAGATCCCGTGTTACCAGAGCCTGGGTTGAATCGGTAGGTCCTGGCTCGAGGTGATGTTTCAGCACAAGATACTCTGTGTATACCATTAAATCATATAATACCTTTGTGTGCAAGTTGGAGGAACTCACAGTGGCTAATCTGAGGGTTTCCAGGAAAAGGGGTCGCTCTATTACCATATGCCTCGCACAACCAAATCTCACTGTGGGAGAGAATGGTTTAAACTGGGGATAGGTAAAGAAAGGGAGAAATGCTTGCCAAAAGGAAAGAAACCAGAAAGTAGGTGACAATGCCAAAAAAGGATATAATTATTTTTCAAGGACATCTTAAGGGAATAAACTAACACTCTTAGTTAATCCTCTCTGATTTTTGCATGAATGATGAGCAACACTGAGAGAAATGACTAGAAATATTTTTCTTCTGAAAGTGAGAGTTAGACTGAAAGTAATTTGCAAGCTTTTCTTGACAATTCTTCCTGGGTAATCTGGTGAAAAGATCCAATGCAGCAACTACTAATGACTAGACTAAATGGCAACTCTCATTTGGTTCATGGTTCATGGGCTAAACTTACTACCTTGGTTCGTTGGCAGGAAATCAGAGGCAGATGATATTTCTGAATTGCATGGGCCAGAAATTGTGCAATAATTAAGGGGCTGTGCACTGCATGACTGTGAACCAGACTCATAATTTGTTAAGGTAGTTGGCTAGATATGAGCAATGACATATCTTTGAAGTTTACCTTTGCATGTTGGAGTTTATTCTGCTCTTTTAAACTTATTAAATATTGCATGTAGATAGAGCTCAAGAAAGACATAATAAAAGGAGGGTGTTGATAATGATAGTGATGTAGGGTTATATAGTGGGTTCAGTGATGGCACTGGAAAAGATAAGTCCGTGTCCTAAGTCTTGGAAGCTGTGAATGTGACCTTGTTTGTAAAGACAGTCTTTGCAGATAAATTCACGATCATAAGATGAAATCCTGCTGTATTGTCTAATAAGTTCAATGACAAGTATCATTATGAGAGATACAGAGGGAAGAAACATACAGAGAGAAGAGGAGAAAGCTACGTGGGAATGTAAGCAGAGATTGGAATTATGCAGCTACAAACCATGGAATACCTAGAGATACCAGAAGTAGAACAAGCAAGCAAGTATTCTCCCATCATCTTCAGAAGGAATGCAGCACTGTAGAAAGCTTGATTTCAAACTTCTAACTTCTAAAACAGTAAGAAAATGAATTCCTGTTTTTTAAAGACATCCAATATGTGGTAATTTGTTACAGAAGCCCTAGGAAACTAATACAGGAAAGGGATTTGTTTTAAATTTCAGCTAAATTCATGTTGTCAATTTCCATTGTTTTCCATATGGTCAGTGAATTTGGCCTATTAGTTTTCTTTGTTGTTTTTGCTGGGGATTTTTTTTTTTTTGCATTTGTTGATATGACCATTAAGACAAAATATGATCAATTTTTTGTGTGCTCTAAGAGTATTAGAAAATACTCTCTCTTTGTTGGATGCACAATTCCATACTGCCATTGTTTTGTTGTTCAATTCTTCTATATACTTATTTTAGGGGCAGTTCCATTAGTTCAGTTGGTTTCTGAGAGAAGTGTGTAAAATTTCCCATTATAAGTGTGCATTTGCCGATTTTTTCTTGTATTGCTATCAAACTTTTTCTTATAATTTTAAAGGTGTATTGCTGATGTATAATGCTAATTAATTGCTTTATATTTTTCAAATTTTTCTTGTGATCAACATGTGATATTCTTCTTAATGATTTAAATAATTTTTCACTTTACATTTTATTTTCTCAACTATTAATATTACTACATCAACTTTCTTTTGTTAGTATTTGAACAGTATTTTTATCCTTTTACTTTTAAGTTTTTGGTGATAAATCTATACTCATTTTTTTAAAAAATGTTTGATCTGAATGGGAAGTTTTAGGAAATAGGTTATTAAGTATGAAATATCCAATTCCCTTAAGTACTAAGTTTGACAGTTGATATCTCTGACATTTTTCTTTGACACTTGTTTTATGTTTATTGTGAAGGTACATTTTCAGTCTTTCAAACTCATTTTCAGGTTGTGGTTATATTTCAAATTTTTTTAGAGCAATTTTTGTGAAACCATGGATAAGTCAAAAATTTGTGTAATTTTCAAATATGAGTTCTGTCATGGAACCAATGCAGCGCAGACAGCTCGAAATATCAACAAAGTGTTTGGCAAGGATGTGGCTAATGAAAGCATAGTACATCAATGGTTTGAGAAGTTCCATTCTGGTGATTTTAATCTTGAAAATGAGCCACGTGGGTGACCTGAGACCAAGGTGGATAATGATGAGATGAAATCTGTGATGGAAGCAAATCCAACTCAACCTACACGCGAATTAGCAGCAAGGTTTGATGTTACTATTCCAACAATATCGGACTATTTGTAACAAATAGGCAAGGTAAAAAAGCTGGATAGATGGGTTCTGCATGAATTAAATGAGCGTAGGAAGAGAAATCCTCTCGAAGCTTGCCTTTCTTTGCTGTTATGATATAAAGGTATACCATTTCTACACTGTATTGTTACATGTGATGAAAAATGGATTCTTTTTGACAATTGCAAGTGTTTGGCACTATGGTTGGATAAACGTGAAGTGCCAAAACATAATCCAAAACTGAATATTCATCCAAAAAAGCTAATGGTGTCTGTTTGGTGGTCCAGCACTGGTATTATCCATTGTAGCTTCCTGAAACCTGGTCAATCAATTACAGAAGATGTCTACCGCACCCATTTGGATGAAATGATGAGGATGCTTGCAATTAAGCAGCTGAGATTGGTCAATAGAGACAGGCCAATCATCTTGCAAGACAATACTCAACCACATGCCACACACACAACGTTGCTCAAACTACGCAAGATGGACTTGGAAACTTTCTGTCATCCACCGTATTCACCAGACCTTGCACCAACTGACTACCACTTCTTCCAAGCTTTGCAACACTTCTTGCAAGGATAAATATTCAGTTCACAACAAGCTGCAGAAAATGTCTTTTGTAATATCATTACCACTTACTCTCCAGGCTTCTTTGCTGCTGGCATAAACAAGCTTCTGTTAAAATGGAAAAATTATGTCTATAGTTTAGGCCCATACTTTGATTAATTGTATTGCTTCTTGTTTGAGATATAATAAACTACACTTTTGATTTGAAATTAGGCATGTCATAGTTAATGAGCTAATAATTATTTCTTCAAATTTGTTTTTTCTTTAACTTTCTCCAATCAACATTTTCTATATCTTCTCTTAAATGGATTCTGTAATTTAGCAGCTGTCCTTCATTTTTTTTATTCTCTATTTTTGTAGCCTTCTCATGAAAAAATCCTAGACTTCAGGTTTCCAGTTCTACATGCAAGGAGCTTGAAAATTACCTCTGCATCTTAACAAGAGAATAGCAAACTGAAAATTCAACAACTCTTCTTAGATGGTAAGAGAAGTGAGGTCACAGAGCAAGTCAATGTCACCAAACTGGAAAAATGTACAGGCAGATACAGAGAATCACAGGTTACTGAAGCAGAAACTCAAGCAGTAACCTCCACAGGATACATTGAAACCAAGACTTAGAGGGAAATTTATAGCATTGAATGCATGTATTAGAAAAAAGAGATAAATCTCAAATCAATAATATAAGCTTTCCACTTGGAAAACAATAAAACAAAAGGCAAATTATATCTAAAGTAAACAGAAGGAAAGGAATGATAAAAATAATAAGAATTGGAGTAGAAATCAATGAACTTGAAAATGAAATCAATAGAGAAAATCAATGAAAGCAAAAGCATATTCTTTGAAAACATCAATAAAATCAATAATCCTCTAGCCAAGCTAACTGAAAACAAAAGAGAGAGGAAGGAAATTACTAATATCAAAAATGAAATAGAGAACATTACTATAGATCCCCCGAACATGAAAAATTAATAAAGAATCATTTTGAACATTATGCCAAAAAATTTCATAACTTACATTAAATATGCAGATTTCTTGAAAGACACCATCTGACAAAACTCACTCGAGAATAGACAATCTAAATAGGCCTACAGATATTAAAGTAGTTGAATCAATAATAAATAACTTTTGAAAACAGAAAGCACCAGGCCTAAGTGGATTTGCTGGTGAATTCTGCCACCATTTAAGGTAGAAATTATACCAATTCTCTACAATGTCTGAGAAGAAAGAAACAGAGGAAATACTTCCTAACTCATTCTATGAGGCTAGCATCACCTTACTTCCAAAACAGGACAAAGATATTACAAGAAAGAAACCTACAGACCAATGTCTATTATGAATATAGACTTTAAAATCTTCAATAAAATGTTATCAAGTCAAATCCATTGGGGTATTAAAAGAATTACATACAGAGTGGGATTTATCTCAGGTATGCAAGGATAGTTCAACATTTCAAAAACCAATTGATGTATTTAATTAATTTGTATCACATCAACAGTCTAAAGAACAAAAAAACACATAATTTTATCAATACATGCATTAAAATGCATTTGACAAAATGCAATATTCTTTGTGATTAAGCTCTTAGCAAACTGGGAATAGAGGGGAACTTCTTCAACTTGAAAAAGAATATCTACAAAAAAACTCTAAAGCTAACATAATACTTAATAGTGAGAATCTGAAAGCTTTCTCACTAAAGTCAAGAATGAGACAGGGTTGTCCCCTCTCACTACTCCTTTTTAATATCATACTAGAAATCCTAGCTAATGTAATAAGACAAGAAAAAAATAAAAGGTATAATGATTGGGAAGCAAGAAATAAGACTGTCTTTTTTCACAGATGATATGATTGCCTATGTAGAAGATTTGAACTAATTGACAAAAAAAACCCTTAGTATTAATAAGCAATTATAACAAGGATATAGAATACAAAATTAATATATAAATAAAAGTCAATCACTTTCCTATAGAGTAACAATGAATAAGTGGAATTTGAAATTAAAAACACACTACCATTTACTTTAGTAACCCCCAAAATGAAATATTTAGGTATAAATCTTATAAAATATATACAAGATCTTAATGGTGAAAACTACAAAACTCTGTTGAAAGCAATCAAAGAAGAAGTAAATAAAGGGAGAGGTGTACTGTGTTCATGGATAGGAAGTTAAATATTGTCAAGATGTCTGTTATTAACTTGATCTATAGATTTAAAGGGAGTCCAACCAAAATACCAGCATGTTATTTTATGGATATCAATAAACTGATTTTGTACTTTGTATGGTGAGGGAAAAGACCCAGAACAGCAAACTCAGTAATGGCATAAAGATTAAAGTTAGAGACTCACACTACCTTACCTCATGATTTACTATATTTACACGGTATGGTAGTGGTGAAAAATTGGACAAATAGAATAATGGAACAAAATAGAAAGACCAGGAATAGACCCACATAAATACAGTATACTGATCTTTGACAAAGGAGAAAAGTCAGTACAATGGAGAAAAGGTGCTCTTTTCAACAAATGGTGTTGGAAAAAGTGGACTTGCACATGCAAAAAATGAATCTAGACACAGACCTTCTACCCTTCACAAAAACTAACTCAAAATAGATCATAGGTCTCAATGTAAAACAGAAAATCTTAAAACTTCTCAAAAATAACACAGAAGAAAATCTAGGCAACCTTGGGTTTGGTGATGATTTTTTAGATACAACACCAAAGGCACAATCTATGAAGGAAAGAATCATAAAAGTGAGAACCCACAGAAAATTAACAATTACTGCTCTGCAAAAGACACTGTCAATGGAGGAAAAATAACAGACATAAAATGAAAAAGGAATATTTGCAAAAGACATATCTGATAGAGGACTGTATTCAATGCATACAAATAACTCTTAAAATAACAAGAAACAAAAAAAAAACCTAATTAAAAAAAGGCAAAAGACCTGAACAGACATCTCACCGAAGGAGACATATAGATGGCAAGTAACCATATGAAAGTATGTTCAACATCATATGTCATTAGGGAATTTCAAGTTTAAAACAATAATGAGATACCACTGCACACCTATAAGAATGTCCAAAATTTAAAACACTGACAACACCAAATGCTGGTGAGGATGTGTACAAAAGTATCTCTCATTCATTTTGGGTGACAATGCAAAATAATACAGCCAGTTTGGTAGTTTCTTTCAAAACTAAACATACTCTTACCATATGATCCTGCAATTGTGTTCCTTGGTATTTACCCAAAGGAGTTGTAAACTTATCTCCACAAAAAAATCCTGCACATAGATGTTCATAGCAGTTTTTATTCATAACTGCCAAAATTTGGAGGCAACCAAGATATCCTTCAGCATGTGGGATAGATAAACTTAGGACTTCCAGACAATGGGATGTTATTCATTGCTATAAAGAAATGAGCTATCAGGCAATTAAAAGACAAGGAGGAAGCTTAAATGTATATTTACCAAATGAAAGAAGTTGATCAGGAAAGGTTACATAATTTATGATTCCAAATATATAACATTCTGGAAAAGGCAAAAATATGGAAACAGTTAAAAGAACTGTGGTTGCCAGGGGTTAGGATGGGAAGGAGGGTGAATAGACAGAGCACAGAGGATTTTTATGGCTGTTGAATACTCTGTGTGATCCTATCATGGTGGATACATGCCATTATGAATTTATTCAAACCCATAGCATATACAACATCAAGAGTGAATCCTAATGTAAACCATGACTCTGGATGATAATGATGTGTCAATGTAGGTTAGTTGTAACAAGTGTACCACTTTGATGGGAGATGTTGATAATAGGGAGGCTATGTATATGGAAAAGCAGGAAGTACATGGAAAATCTCTGTACAGTTGGCCCTCTGTAACTGTGGGTTCAGCATCCACAGATTCAACCCAGTGTGGATTGAAAATACTTAAAAAAACAATAAAAAATAACAATGCAACAATGAAAATAATACAAATAAAAATACAGCATAACAACTATTTATATAGCATTTACATTGCATTAGGTATTACAGGTAATCTAGAGATAATATAAAGTACATGGAAGGATATGCATAGGTTATATGCAAATACCAAGCCATTTTTTATGAGGGACTTGAAAGTCTGTGCATTTTTGTAACTATGAGTGTCCTGGAAACAGTTCCCCATGGATACTGAGAGATAACTGTACTTTCTTCTTAATTTTGTTGGGAACCAAAACAGCTGTAAAAAATAAAGTTTAAAAAACAATTTCAGTTCAGTGTCTAGCTTGGTAATTAGTTCTTCGAGATTGTGTGTTTTGCCTTCCATCCCTTCTATTTGAGTGATCATTCAATAGTTTTTTCTTAAAGTCTCTAATAGAGTTGTTTTAATGACTGTTTGTACTTGTTTATACTTGTTTGTACTTGTTTACTCCTTTATGTCTAATGATACAGATGATGATTATTTTAATGTCTTTTTATGAGTTTCTGGTAAACTTTTTAATGGTACATAAATTTTTCCTTTTCTTGACTTGAAATCTCTCTTTTATGTAATTTTTTTCATTAACTATTTTTGATGATATGCTTATCTTCTATGAAATATTTCCCCTGAGCTTTTTCTAAGTAATTCTTGTTAACAGGCCTATACCTGTAATACTGGCTTACAATTACGGCTTTCCTTCTCCTTCCTTCTGTAGGCATGTTTTTAAATTTCTCACGTGTTTTCAGACATAGCTATGTATTTATTAATTTTAACATATATTTTCTACTATTTCTGTGGCTCCTGTGGGAAGGCAGATATTTTATTGTATGTTCAGTCCATTATCTTGAAATTTTAAATGGCATTGACATTTTAGTCAGGATTGTTTTCAATAAAATAAAAATACATATCCTTAAATATTTTGTCTTTAGTATAATCCATGGATTTACTTAATTATGAATTATTATTATTCAATTACTAAGAAATCAAAATTTTCTATTCTACTTTACCAAAACAAGTGCCTTGATGGTATCGCTGTTATGTTTTACCACATCCACAGATTTGATTACATTTTGGCTTATGGTGACTCACAATATTTATAAGAAGACTTGAATCAGAGGTATAGGAGGCTGGTAGCTCCCATTTTAGCATCTGCTGCATCACCAATACTATAACCATGCAAAGATGGTTATAGTATCAGGAAATGAGTTAAATTAAAATATATATATATATAAAGGAGTTAAAATGCCTCTCTATGTATGATGTAATTGTTAATCACAGCTATGTTTCTATGTATACTAATAGCAATCTAATTTTCTGGGCCATGTGATGAAATGCCAAAGAAGATCATTGTGTAATAAATGCCACAGAAGTTCATGAGATAATATGTATGCAGAATTATACTCCTAGAATTACCATGCTCTTCTCAAAGCATTTATTATCCTGAAAAGACACTGGAACTAGGCTGAGCTTATAAATTACACTGGCATAAGAGAGAAATGGGCTCTGAGAAATAGTATACTGCTACTGCAAGAAGTCCCAGGCTGAAGATTTAACAGAAAGTCTATAGAGGATGGAAGCACAATCAAACAGAAAATGAACACTTTTCAATGTGTTGTTCTATTAATATTTCTTTCTGATGAATGAAAGGCATTACTTTTGGTAAACCCAAACACTATCCTACAAAGATTAAAATAACTGCACCAAAATTTTTAAGATTATAAAAAAATAAGTGGTTCTGCCAAATTAAGGGTGGAAAAAAGTCAGGCAATACACCAAGGACAGCAAAGTCATCTGGCCGCCTTTCTCTCTCAATTTCTTCCCTCAATGGCCACTGCTGAAAGCCTGAGTAAAGTAGTCAAGAAAAAGTCACCACTTGTTCAGGAAACAAATGAGAAACCAAGCTAATTGGAGTTAAATAATAAAGATTGAAAGTGTTGGTCACAGGCATGAGCTATAACTGGTGGAACTGGGAATTTAGGTGATATTTTTACTGCTGAAAATGTACAATTATTTTTCTTTTCACTTCACTTACTACATGGGACTTGGAGTTTTTTCTTGTTTAATAGAATATTTGGAAGATAAAATTAGATGGCCTTTGCCAAGTGAAGGTTGTCTGTGTGGTCTATGATTCCATAGTAGAAAGACCTCAAGAAGGGCTGAGTTGGATCCCACTGGTGCTCTTACGTGCTGTGGAAACTGGAAGAAGTTACTGAATCTCTGTAAGGCTCAATTTCCCCATCTAGAAAATGGGGTAGTATAAGCATCTATCTTATATTATTATTGTGAGGATTGTGAAATGGGCTTAGTGCCATTCCTGGAATATATCTTAAACCTCTCCCTGAAGTTTACCTCAATTAAACATTGCATGCCCAACTTCTCTACATAATAAGTGAGCATTTGAACATCTTAGGACCTTGAGACATATAACTTATTAGTATTCATTTTCATTATATGAATTTATGCCTTTTGCATGCTAAAGTTGCTTATTTCTCTATCCATTCCTACCTCCCAAAGGGAGTTTGTTTGACTACTTTTAAGTGGACTTTTTCTTCCTTAACAAATTTGCTATAATACTCCACAGTGTTCAGAATTGAAAGATTAAACTGCCCTTGATACTGGAGAGAATTGCTCATGGAATCTTTTTAAAAATATATTTATGAAAGTGGACGGTGTTATTCAGAATCAAAGTCCCAAGTCCTGATTTTTCTACTTAGCCCCAAAAGTAAGATCTTTTCTGGTATTAGCCTTGAGTGAAAACACTTACTTCAGCATAATGTATTTTGAACAATTTTTAAAATATAGTGATCAGTAAATTTTGGAGTTAACATAATATGTCCTGAAGTGTTAAATTAAGGAGTCCACTTCATCAAAATGCTTGTAATTAATTTTTCTTATACTTTTCACAGAATCATGCTGTTTTTTTCTAATATTTTATATTTTTCTAAGTAATAGAAATTGTTTAGTAGTAATAGAATTGTTTGTAATACAAATTGTTTGATGATGGCTTTGTGTTACTACTGAGTATTAGGGTTAAATAGATCCTTTTATAATTAATGGGTTAATGGCATCTCCCTATCCTGATATCATTAATATGTCATCTTCCTTTTACTTATTCAGCTATATCTTCAGTCCTCCAAAGAAATGAGAGGCAATAGCTCTTAAAAATATTGTAGTTTACTTTTGCTCAAGACAGGTATAAACAAAAAGGATCCCAGATTTGTAGTTTTATGTGATATTTTTAGTCATATAGAGACAATATAATATGCATATTTAATGTAAAATTTAATTATAAACCCATTTGTACCTGTAAGGTTAACTGCTGTAATAGAAAATAAAATATTTTAAACACATTTTTAAAAGGTTTAAATAGCTTTAGTTAGAATTTTGGTATAAATTTTACTGAAGTTTTATTGTCCTTGATTAGAGAAAAGAACAAACTATATTTTATACATTACTCAATTAAACCAATGAAGTATTTCCAGTCTTCATCTATTTAAATTGAAAAGCTATCAAGTATGAATAATTATTACACTTTTTTCGCTCTATCAGCTGTTTGGTTATCATTTTTATTATAATTTTAACTGTTACCCTAGAAATTACAATATGCATCCTTGAATTATTATAGTCTACCTTAAATTAGTTCTTTAAATATTTCCCCCAAATGTAAACACCTTATAAGAATTTAAGTATGTTTTACCATTTTTCACCTTTGTGCTTTTGTCATATATTTCACTTCATATGCGGTACATTATAAACTCCTATAAACTCCTCAGGGCACTATCATTATTGTCCTAAACTTCAATATTCCTTTACTTTGTCTGCATCTTTACCCTTCTCAGTGTTCTTAATTCTTCCCAGTGACTCTTGGCTTCTACTTTCCTTGAATTTGAAGAACTAGCTTTGGCATTTATTATATTGCAGGTCTGCTGGCAACAAATTATTGCAGATCGTGTGTATTTGAAAATATCTTTGAATTTCCTTATTTTCAAAGGATATTTGCTAGGTATAGAATTCTGGAGAAGTAGGGCTTTTCTTTTTCTTTCAACATTTTAAAGATGTCGTTTTTTTACCTTTTATCTTTTGTCTTTTTAATTGACAAGTCAGTGATCAATTTACCCTATTGCTTTGAAGATAATGTATTTTTTATCTTCTGGCCTATCTCCATTTTCCTTTTTCCCCCAGAAGTTTAATAGATATGCCAACATATAGCTATCTTTGTATTTTTCATGTTTGGGGTTCACAGAGTTTCTTAAATCAGTGGGTTGATGTAGATAATCAATATAGGGAAATTCTCAGCTATTACCTCTTCAAATACTGCTCCTTCTAATTCTTTTCCTCATCTTTCCTTGGGACTTCAATTTCATTATAGTAAGACTGTTAACTGTGTTCTACATCATTCTTCTGCTGTTTTAGTTCTTTTTTCTCTCTATACTTTGGTTTGGACATTTTCTTTTAAATTCATTTCCAATTTACCAATCCTCTCTTTGACTGTATTCAGTTTGTTATTAAGCCTGTGCAGGAAATTATTAATTTCAGATATTTTACTTTTCAGTTCTAGAATTTCTGTTTCACTGATTTTTTTATAGAGTCAATTTTACTGTTGAAATTCTCCATCTTTTCATCTACTAGATTTATATTTTCCTCTATTTTATTAAGCATATGAATCATAGTTAAAGTCCCTGATGACTCCAATATCTATTTCCAATGTATTTTAAAAATATTTGTTTGTAGTCATGTATTCTTTAATTTTTATTTTTTTAATTTTTAAAATTTTTAATTATTATGGATATATAATATTATGGTTGTATATATTTATAGGGTACAAATATATACCCCAGTGTTTAGCATGTCAAAGCCTTTTTTAGGCCTTTTCTAGGAAAATGGGAAAACTGAAAATGTAGATCTTATCAGTTTACCTCAAAGAAAGCATTATGACACCTCACAATTTCAAACAAATATGTTATTTTTAAAATAATGAATAACTCCACTAAACTATATAATTAGTTTATGATTGCATTAACAGGCTTTTTAATTGTTATATTAGCTATGTTGTAGTTACTTAAAAATCTAAAACAGGATTCCAATGAAAATTTGTATGAGCAAGTAATAAGCATTAAGTATTAATACTAGGGATGTGGCTTGTTAATACAATGCTAGTACTAGCGGAATGTGTGAAACAGGAATCAAGTTTTGATAACACAAAATATCAAAGAAACTTAGCTTTTTAATTGGCACTACTTATGAAGGAATAATTCCTTCACAGCCAAATTACTTAAATAATTTAAAGTATATGACTTATGATTTCAAATTATATTTTATTACTTATGGATGTCTTCTATTACATTAGTTCTAGTATATTTAATAGAAATGGTATAGGCTTATAAATGATCTCATACTTGTCCATTTATTCTTAAAATAACACTGGTTATTAGTATCAATAACTTAATTACTATTTTATCCTTACATTTTTCATGGTTTTTCTTTTTCTTCCAAAAAAAGATTTTTTTTCTTTTTAAATTTTGCCTTAATATAACACTGTAAATATTGAGGACACTGAATAGCAGAACTTACCATTATATAGTGTTTTGTTTCTTTCCCAGAAGTATGCAAATATTAATATAAATAATCTTAAAAATTAACCCCCACAAATCCCTTGTAAAATTTGTAAGATAATAATTATAGGTATATAAGATCATCATTATTACTGTGTGTTTTGGATGCTGTTATTAACTACTTTATTTTTATGAATACATAACTTTTTAAAAACATTTTCCCTGTGTCTGCAGATGCCTTAAAATAGAATAAAATAATGTAAAACATGTATTATACTATGTGCTTTACTGCTTTGCTTTTAATTTCAAGAATACAATTCTTTAGAGAGGTTTAATTATTAACATTGTAACTAAACTATAGAACCAAAATTAAAAATGTTTTTTAGTAAGTGTGATGTCAGGTAATTTAAATCAACCACTACTACATTGCCTATATACTTGATCTTATTTAGATATTACTTTCTAAACCAGACTGTAAAAATGTGTCTTAAAATTTCATAAGCAAACATCATAGATAACACAAACAAATGGAAAAACATCTCATGTTCATGGATTGGAAGAATCAACGTTAAAATATCCATACTGCCCAAAGTGATTTATAGATTCACTACAATTCCCATCAAAGTACCAAATCATTTTTCACAGGTCTAGAAAAAACTATCCTAAACTTCAGCTGGAAGCAAAAAAGATCCCAGATAGCCAAAGCTATCCAAAGCAAAAAGAAGCCAAAGGCATCACATAACCTGACTAAAATCTACAATGCATTTAACCATAGACAAGCTGGTAGTTAACAAGGAGCACGAAACTGGTATAAAGGAACAGATAAACCAATGGAAAGAATTAGACAAACCGAGTTGAAAAAGCATAATATACAACAACGTGTTGAAAAAGCAATCAAAATGGTATAACAGGGGAAGATGTTATCTCCATAGAATGGTAACGGAAACCTCTGATCTTCACCATAGAAAATGAAACTCGAACCGTTAATCAACCATATGCAAAAACTAAACTGATTAAAAACTAGATAAAACAGAAACCTAAACTTTTAAAAGACACTAGGCAAAAATCTTTTACAACCGCCTAAAAGAAATAGACTAACCAACAAAACAAATCAACTAAAAAATTTCAACTAAAAAACTTATGACAAGCAAAGAACAATAGAAGAGTAAACAACAATACAAATGATAAATATCACAAATATTATCTCCAAAGATAACTAATCAATAGGAATAAAAGACAATATCAACCCTATCACAAGGAAAAAAAACCCTATGAAAGTGGGTAAAAATTTTGAATAGGTATTTAAAGAAATGAAAAAATGTGAAAATATGCTCAAATACAATTACCAAATTATCAGGGAAATGCAAGTTAAAACCACAATGACATACCACCTTACTGTACCCATCAGAATGGCCATTATTAACAAATCAAAGAACAATAGACGGTGGCACAGATGCAGTGAAAAGGGAGTGCTTATACGTTGTTGGTGGAAATGTAAACTAGTACAACCTCTGTGGAAAACAGTATGGACATTCCTTAAAGTACTAAATGTAGACCTAACGTTTGAGCCAGCAATCCCACTACTGGGTGTCTACCCAAAGGAAAAGTCACTTTACAAAAAAAGACACCTGCACCCTAATGTTTATCACAGCACAATTCACTGTTCCAAAGATATGGAATCATTCTAAGTGCCCATCAATTAATGAAGGATAAAGAAAATATGTTATATATAGTACTACTATAATAGTAATATATGGGGTAATTTAGTACCACTTAGCCATAAAAGGGAATGAAATAAAGTCTTTTCCAGCAACTTGGATTGAACTGGAGACAATTATCCTAAGTGAAGTATCTCAGGAATGAAAAACATATACATGTTCTCATGGATGAGTGGGAGATAAATGTGGGGTATATATGATCATAAAGTGTTACAATGGACATTGAAAACTAAGAAGAGGGAGGATGAGAGGGGGTGAGGGATGTTACCTATTGTAACATTTGTTAATTGTGGGCTCTCCCTTTTGAATTTATTCTGTTCTATTTTATTTTATTTATTTCCAAATATTAAGGTGGTACAAATGTTTTTGGTTACATGGTCACTTTCATAAGAAGATAGACAAATAGCCAATAAACATATGAAAAATTGTTCAATGTCACTGATTATCAGGGAAATGCAAATTAAAACCATAATGAGATATCACCTCACCCCTGTTAGAATGGCTTTTATTAAAAGTCCAAAAACAGTTGATGCTGGTGTGGATGCAGACAGAAAGGAATGCTTATACACTGTTAGTCCAACTGCAAATTAGTACAACCTCCATGGAAAACAGTATGCAGATTCCTCATAAGTAGACCTACTCTTCGATCCAGCACTACTAGGTATCTACCCAAAGGAAAGGAAATCATTTTATCAAAAAGACACCTGCACTTGAATGTTTATTGCAGCACAATTCACAACTGCAAAGATGTGGAATCAACCCAAGTGCCCAACAATTCCTGAGTGGATTAACAAAATGCGGTGTATATATACCATGTAGTACTACTCAGCCATGAAGAAGGATGAATTAATGCAGTTTGCAACAATTTTGATGGAACTGGAGACCATTTTCCCAAGTGATGTGTCTCAGGAAGGGGAAAACAAACACCAAAGTTACTTGCTATCAAACTGGAACTAATTGATCAGCACACGTGCAGGGACAGAAGTAAAACTCGTGGAAATCAAGCAGGGGGAAGGGGATAAGGGGAGGGGCAAAAACCTACCTAGTGGGTACATTGAACACTATTTGGGTTATGGGCACACTTATAGACCTGACTTAAGCATTATAAAAGTGATCCATGTAACCAAAAACATTTGTACCACCTTAATATTTGGAAATAAATAAAATAAAATAGAACAGAATAAATTCAAAAGGGAGAGCCCACAATTAACAAATAAAAGGCCTTCACACATAAAAAAATATACAACATAAAGAGTGAAGTGTAATATAAACTATGTACATTGGTTTATGGAAGGTCAGTGTAGGGTCATCAGTCTTAACAAAGGTACTACTGTGCTGTGGGATGTTGATAATGGGGGAGGTTGTGCATGTGTGGGAGCAGGCTGTATATGGCTCTCTAGTTTTCTTTCAATTTGCTATAAACCTAAAACTTCTCTAAAAAATAAATTTTATTATTTAAAAAAAGAAAACTCTCTTAACTTAAAAAATTGTCTAGGTTAATCTACTAGCCAAGATTATACTTTAAATTCAAATTCTAGAGCCATTTAAAAATGATGTTGAAATCCTACAAAAGCAATATAAATCAATCAAAATCAATATTTTTAAGTAAAAACTTAGTCCTGGGCTAATATTAATCACATACAACCAGCTAATAGGTATATTATTTTATAATTGGACATAACTATTAATTTAAAAATGACAAATGAATGATTTGTAGCTTTTTTGCCAATTAAATTAGAGTTTATTAATTTAATATTCAATACTTTTAAGAATGTAATTAAATGGGCATTCACATTATACTTTCTGGGACATAAAATACTGTCTTTGTCAATAAAAACCAATAACCTTGAAAATTTCATATCCTATAACTCAATAATTTCACTGTTGAGTACCTGTTCTAAGGAAATGACCAAGGTTGTATTCAAGGATTTATGGACAAAAATTTTCAATTCAGGTATATTTGTAAAAATATAAAACATGCAAAGAAAATTCAGTTGACTATTAGTTGGATACAAAATATGATATAGAGCATATAAATTTTAATGTTTAAGGTCGATATATGAATTAAAATGGTTTATGTAATCATATATTGGAATATTAACACATGGTCACTAATCACTTCTGTAAGGAGTGCTTTTTGTAGGCCAAGAGTTGTGCTAAGTGATAAATAACATATCCAACTACTTTTTGAAGTAGGTATTGTTATCTGGAATTTAGATATAAATAAACTGAAGCTTTGAGAGGTAACATAAAATACTTAATATTACACATCAGCTAAGTTTTTGAATTCCCAAGTCAGGCACTGATACCTTCACTACATTTTCAGTGATATTTGTGCAGTTAGGGGATGATAATGTATACATGAAAGTAAAATAGAAGTGAAACATGAAAAGCATTTGGAAGAGTACCAGGCATATAACTTGGGTGCAATAAGTATGGACTCTTATTTGTTGTTAGTTTTGCATGATTTTTTAACTCAATAGCAAATTTAATTATGCTCTTAAATGGTAAATTATTTTTTTTCTTTTTGAGTGGTCTATTTTATAAAATTGGCTGTGCTGTTAGAAACAACCATTGAATGAGATCATCTTTGGGAAAAAAAGTTTTCCATGTTTATTAAAATGAAACAGCCTTCTAATCACAGAGTTTGCCTATTCCTTCTTTTGATTATTTATAGTTTTTATATAAATAGTATCTGGGATAAAGAAGAAAAATATTTAAAATGATAAAATATAACCCTTTTTGCTAAAGGCTTTTATATTTTACAAATAAATAACAATACAAAAAAATTCAGAAGACCCAATATTTCACAATGATAAGTTGTTACATTTTAAGGTTTTGTTCTAAGTTTTTATTTTAAAAATTTGAATTAATATTTCTAGAAGTTATTATTGACAGGACCCCTTTCCTCATACTTTACGATGTATGCTACATTGCTTTGAATTGACAAATACTAATTTCGTCACATTTTCTGTGAAAATAATCCATGTATTGTATTCTAAAGGTCTTAATGCAGTTTTAAGCTTTATTAACTACAGAAGCTTAGAAGCTATGAGCTTTTATAAACATAATTAGAAAGCTTAGTTAATTACATCTCTCTGAAAATCATTTAATTTTGTGAATTTTTCATAGTAGATTTTCAGTTTTATTTTTCTTTATATGTGTGTGTGTATGTGTGTCCACAACATTTCTGAATGCAACTTTCTCAGGCCTGTGGATGGCAGAGGAGGTACTCTTGCTTGGACAGTTCGGTCACCTGATCTTTCTTTATTAGACTTTCTTACGGGGTCATATAAAGACTTTTGTAATTTATCAAAGTTCCTTTTTAAACATATTGTGCAACCTCATATGGAAAACATAATCTTTTCAATCACTGAGAACGAATTAGTGAATGTTTTACAAAATTTGAAAATTAAGTACAGCTTATATATATGTTGAAAGTTAATAAGAAACAAATATTTTAAAATTATAAAAATTAACCTTTAAAATGATGTTGTTTGTAAATTTGTAATATTTCTATTTCTAAAGTATTAAATCTTAAGACTACACTAAGACTTTTGGAACACTACTGAATAAGAGTAGAAATATGGTACTACTAAAATTCCCTGGAGAAAGGTAACGGTGCCAAACAAATTGAAGCAGGAGAAGGAGGAAGAAAATAAAGAGAAGGCAAAAAACTAACATTTATTGAATGCTTACTTACTATGTGTCAGGCACTGTTTTAAACATTTAACATGTTAATAATAGAATACCTTTAATAGTCCTATGAAGGAGGTACTATCATTATGCCCATCTGACACTTAAGAAAACTAAGTCATAGTAAATAAGCCATATGTTGGGTTTTCATAATGGATACATGATATATAATAGTATCTTTATATAGCTGTCCTTTAGAAAAACTGAACATGAAAAAATTGCCTGTTTTTTCTTTTAAATGCATATAATTTTGTGGCAAAAACTGAAGATTTGTAAGTCAGTAAAAATCACGCCTAACTTTTGCTTTTAATCTTGATAAAAATTTAAGAAAAAAATTATGATTGACCTTTTAAATTTGTATGTGAATTTTTGTTACTCAAAATAAAATTTAGAAATAATTAATCCATCCATATTAAAGTGACAGTGGAAAATCAGTTGAAATTTATTAATAAAATATGAACATTAAATCTAAGCCTTCTGAATCATGAGTTTTGATCATAAGTCATGATTAGGAAATGCTTACTTGAATTTTTCAGTGATCATAAGACTCATAAATCATATCTATTATTTGGAATGTGTTAGGTTCAACCTGGTGGTAAAGTATGGTGACTGTGAAATAATCTTGCTATATTTAATATATTCAATTAAAATTTACTAAATATTCCTTAAAGGTTTACTTATTTAAAATTTACCTCAAAATCAGTATTCATGAATATTTAGTAACTTGTTTTTAGGCAGTTGTATAGACTTTTTTGATATTATATATATTAGTTTTCATTAATAAACCAAAACTATAGGCAAGTTATATTTAAATTTTAAAGAAATGAATGTTGTTTTTCTGACGACAGTAATGAAAACCAGACAGATTTAATGATATAACTGGTAGTTGAATATAAAAGACTCTCTCAGAAACCAAAAGAAAAATTCTGATGCTTAATTTGTTGTAAACATAATTACCTGTGTTCAAACAAATGATGAACAAAAGCAGAGGAATTGATGTATTGCCAAATACTTCTTTTCCCTAAGATGAAATAATTTTTACAAAAGGAAATTACATATTCTAGGCTGCTCAACTCTAGCTGTGATCATATCAGTTACCCAGATGGGGTAGACCAGAAAGAAATGTATGTAGTCTTTGTTGGTGTTTCTAATTTGAATGACAAACGTTCACTCATAACATACAATGGCATATGTTGCTTTTCAATGCCAAAACAAGTGGATGACAATGAATGATGCAGACAATGAGCTGGTTGTTTCATCTTCATGATCCCCAGCTACCAGTCTAATTGGTTGACTCAACTCATTCCTTTTATTTCCACTGTATAAGTAAAACTTGTGAAAAAAAAATCATTGGATACCATAATGAAGGTATTTTTATACCTCCTAGCATAACCAAATTTAAAAAGAAGGCATAATGGTTTTGTTCCTCTAGCCATTCAAGCTCCCTATTTACAACGGCTTTTTGTTAAACCATGCATGTTTCCCAAGAGAGTGATTTAGCTTATTTTCAGTTCTTCCATTGTGTATTAACCATAGACACAGAAGCTAAAAGAGAGAAAAAAAAACCCAGGAAACTGAAGGTAAAATACAAGAATATCTGTTTCTTCTCTCTGATCTTTCTACTAATATTTTGATTTCTGAGAATTGTTGAAGAGGTCTTTAAATTAAAGCAGTAGTTACAAGAAAACTATGAGAGGTAAGAATCGAGGAACAAGCATGTGGGCCATATACATATGACTGGCAGCAAGCTACCCACAAATTTAAATTTTTAAAAATACCTTTGAAGTATAAAATTAGGGAAAAAAGAGATCTAACAAGTGAGATCATTCACATGTAGAAAGCTACCACAGAAGAGGTTTTGTAGAGTTTTAAATAATACCAATATTCAGTGATTTGGGGATCTTCCCTGAAAAGAAGATGAGTAAATTGTAGGATAGTGTTACAACGACTCACTGGAATCAGACTGCCTGAGTTCAAATCCTTGCTTTGTCACTCAGTGAATATGAAACTTCTGAAAACTGTTATTATCTCTCTGAGCTTCCTCAGTCTGCTCATTTATAGGAAGGAGAGTTGTAATAGAAATACCTACCATTAACATAAAAGATTGTGGGGAGGCTTTAATGTGTTATTGTCTGTAAAGATCCTAATACAATGACTGGAAAATGGAAAACATTTAATAAATATCAGTGACTATTATTGCATTACTCTGTCTGAAGCTATAGCCTAGTATATCACATGTAGTTCCTTGATCATTGTCATCTGAATCACATTCTGTGTCATGATATTCTGTGGCGAGAATTTTTTGAGTTTTATATATGCAACTCAGGTGATTCCTAAGTACAATACAATTTCGATGCCCTTTTATTCATTTATTAATGCCTTTATTTACTCAAGTTTTTAAAATGACTACCATTAGCCCCTTATTTGCTAATTCCAAGTTGCAAAGCAATAATCTATTAGGAAGATCACAAATGAGAAAACAATAATCATCCAAAATCTAACTACCATTGGTAAAATTTGAAATCACAGTGTTACTCAAAACACCACACACACACACACACATTTGATAATGGAAATCCTGGCACATTGTATACTTTATTCACATATGATAATATAAATATTTTACATCATCAGATAAATTTAAAGGTTGAATAGTCACATGGAGATATAATTCATTTAACCAAGGCTCTCTTACTCTGAGTAATATTTTAATGTAACCCTAAAATATGCTAAATCATAATACATAAATATCTGGGCAATTATTATTTTCTTTAGGATTAAAAATCTATGAAAATAATTACTAGGTCAAAAGGTTGAGCAATTTTAAGGACTTTGGCTCATATTGATAACTGACCTTCCATGAAGTTTGCCTTTTTTGACATTACTAGTGTGGAAGATTTTATTACTGTCCAAAATGATTCACTGCCTCTCCGTAATAGGATTCGTTACCCCCTCTCATCACCCTGTGTTATGCAGTGCAATGTGTCATGATCTCCATTATTAAAAGTGTGTGTGTGTGTGTGTGTGTGTGTGTGTTGGGTATTACCAAGAATTTGGTGTTTACCAATGAGTAGTTATATTTTGAGTGATTCTTATGTTTTCATGTACAGTGCCTCTTCCAGTGGGAGGTGTTTACTTTTCAACCCACGGACTTTAGGCTTGCCCATGTAACTTGCTTTGACCAATGGAATGTGAATTTTAAGAACTGAGCAAAAGCTTTAAGAGCCATTCCATGGCTCCTCTTCACTTTCTCCTAGCACAAGAATAGTTCCCGGATAAAGTATGCTACTTAATTCTGCCTCACAGAATGAAAAAGCCAAGTGCAGAAGAGCAGAACCGTAGTTCACATATAATATGAATTATGTAAACCACTGAAATTTTGGTGGTGTTACAGCATAGACTAGAAAAACTGAGTGATAACACATAATTATATGGCAATGCTCACTTGGTAATGCCCATACTGGTATTGAATATTGAATATTAACATTATAAAACAAAATATTTTCTTGGCTTGTTACTAGACATCTTTCTACTATCAATCTTGTTAATTGTTAGCTTATGTTGTTCCCTATTTATCTTTTTAAAGATTTTTAACTTAATTTAATTTTTTAAAAAACTTTTATTTTTACTTAATACGGGTATATAAAAGTTGTATATATTCATAGGATACATGTGATGTTTTGATACAGGCATAAAATGTATAAAAATCAAATCAGGGTAATTGGGGTATCTATCCCCTCAAGGATTTATCATTTCCTTATGTTAGGAATATTCCAATTCCATTCTTTTATTTATTTTAAAGTATACCTTAACTTATTGTTGATTACAGTCATTTTGTTGTGCCATCAGATATTGTTCACCCTATCTATCTAACTATAGTTTTGAACTATTAACCATTCCCACTTTATCTTCCCCTCCCTGCTACCCTTCCCAGCATCTGGTAATCAACATTCTGTTTTCTGTCTCCATGAGATCAATTGTTTTAATGTTAGGTCTCACATATGAGTGAGAACATGTGAGATTTATCTTTCTGTGCTTGGCTTATTTCACTTAACATAATTTTCCCCAGTTCCATCTATGTTGTTACAAATGAGAGGATTTTATTATTTTTTATGGCTGAATAATATTCCACTATGTATATGTACCACATTTTCTTTATCTATTCCTGTGTTTATGGACAATTAGGTTGATTCCAAATCTTGGCTATTGTGAATACTGCTACAATAAACCCTGAAATGCAGATATCTTTTTGAGATACTGAATTCCTTTCTTTTGGATATATAACTAGTAGTGAGATTGCTGGGTCACATGGTAGTTCTATTTTTAGTTTTTTGAGGAACATTCATAGTGTTCTCCATAGTGGTTACACTAATTTACATTTCCATCAACAGAGTACAAGTGTTCTCCTTTCTCCACATCTTTGCCAGCATTCATTATTGCCTATCTTATTAATAAACGCCATTTTAACTGGGGTGAGATGGTAGTGCATTGTAGTTTTGATTTGCATTTCTCTAATGACTAATGATGTAGAGCATTTATTCATATACCTGTTGGCCATTTGTATGTCTTCTTTTGAGAAATGTCTATGCAGATTCTTTGCCCATTTTTTAATTGGACTATTTGATTTTTTCTTATTGAGTTGTTGGAACTCCTTATATTAACCTACTTTCTAGTTGTTAATCCCTTGCCACATGGGTATTTGCAAATATTTTCTCCCATTCTATGGGTTGTCTCTTCACTTTGTAGATCGATTCCCTTGCTGTGCAGAAGTTTTTTAGGTTGATGTGATCACGTTTATCCGATTTTGCTTTGGTTGCCTGTGCTTTTTAGGTATGTATAAAGAAATCATTGCCCAGACCAATGTCCTAGAGTGTTTTCCCAAAGTTTTCTTTTGGTAGTTTCACAGTTTCAGGTCTTGGATTTAATGCTTTAAACCATTGTGATTTGATTTTTGAATATGGCAAGAGATAAGGGTCTAGTTTCATTCCTCTGCATATACACATCAAGTTTTCCCAGCTCCATTCATCGTACAGACTGTCCTTTCCCCAATGTCTGTTCTTGGCAACTTTGTCAAAAATAAGTTCACTATAGATGTGTGGATTTATTTCTGGGTTCTCTTCCTGTTCCATTAATCTATGTGTCCGTTTTTATGCCAGTACCACACTTTTTTGGTTACTACAGCTGTGTAGTATCATTTGAAGTCAGGAGATGTGATTTTTGATCAGGATGGCTTTGGCTATTCTGAGTCTTTTGTTGTTCCATATAAATTTTAGGATTTTTTTCCTATTTCTGTGAAGAAGGCCACTGGTATTTTGATGGATATTGCATTGAATCTGTAGATTATGTTGGGTAGTGTGAACATTTTAACAATGTTGATTCTGCCAATCCATGGGGATGGATATCTTTCAATTTTTTTGTGTCCTCTTCAATTTCTTGCATCAATGTTTTATAGTTTTTATTGTAGAGATCTTTCATTTCTTTGGTTAAGTTTATTCCTAGATATTTTATTATCTTTGTAGCTATTGTAAATGGAATTACTTTCTTGGTTTCTATTACAGATTGTTTGCTATTGGCATATAAAAATCCTACTGATTTTTGTATGTTGATTTTGTACAGTAAGGTGGCTACAACCTTACTGAATTTGTTTATCCATTCTAACAGTTTTTTGTGTTTTTTTTTTGTGGAGTCTTTAGGTGTCTCTAGTTATAACAGCATATTGTCTTCAAACAAGGATAATTTGACTTCTTCTTTTCCAATTTGGATGCCCTTTATTTTATTTTCTAATCTGATTGCTCTAGCTAGAAGTTCCAGTACTATGTTGAATAACAGTGGTGAAAGTGGGCACCCTTGTCTTGTTCCAGATCATAAAGGAAAGGCTTTCAGGTTTTTCCCATTCTGTGTGACACTAGCTGTGGGTCTGTTATAAATGGCTTTTATTATGTTGAGGTAGATTTCTTCTATACCCAGTTTTTTGAGAGCTTTTATGCTGAAAGGATGTTCAATTTTATCAAATGCTTTTTCAGCATCCATTAAAATGATTGTATGGGTGTTGTGCTTTATTCTGTTGATAGGATGTATAACATTGATTGATTTGCATATGCTGTGTCCTCCTTGGATCCCTGGAATGAATACCACTTGATCATGATGACTAATCTTTTTAATGTGTTGCTGAATTCAGTCAGCTAGTGTTTTGTTGAGGATTTTTACATCTATGTTTATCAAAGATATTGGCCTACAGCTTTCTTTTTTTGCTTTGTCTTTGCCTGGTTTTGGTATTTGAGTGATACAGGCCTCATAGAATGAGTTTGTGAGTATTTCTTCCTCCTCAATTTTTTGGAATAGTCTAAGTAAAATTGGTATTAGTTCTTCTTTGAATGCTTGGCAGAATTTAGCAGTGAAGCTAGCAGGACCTGGGCTTTTCTTTGATGGAAGACATTTTATTACTGCTTCTGTCTTGTTGCTTGCTATTGGTTCATTCAGGGTTTCAATTTCTTTCTGGTTTAATCTTGGTAGGTTGTATGTGTCTAGGAATTTATCCATTTCTTTCTAGGTTTTGCAATTTATTGGCATATATTTGCTCACAGTAGTCTCTAATGATCCTTTGAATTTCTGAAGTATCAGTTGCCATGTCTCCCTTTTCCTCTCTGATTTTATTTATTGGGATATTCTCTCTTTTTTTCTTAATTAATCTCACTAAAGATTTGTCAGTTTTATCTTTTCAATAACCAACTTTTCCTTCCATTGATCTTTTGTATTTTTTTGTTTCAATTTTATTTATTTCTACTCTGATCTTTATAATTTCTTTCCTTCTACTAATTCTGGGTATGATTTGCTCTTATTTTTTTTATTTTTTTTTTTTGTTCTTTGGGTTACATCATTAGGTTGTTTATTTGAAGCTCTCTAATTTTTTGATATAGGCACCTATTGCTATAAACTTTCCTCTTAGTACTGTTTTTACTGTATCCCATAGGTTTTCATATGTTGTACTTTCATTTTCATTTGTTTTGAGAAATTTTTTGATTTCCTGCTTAATCATTTCTTTGACTCATTCAGGAGCAAATTTTTAAATTTCTATGTATTTGTATATTTTCCAATTTTCCTCTTGGTATTGATTTCTAGTTTTATTCCATTCTGGTGAGAGAAAATAATTGGTATGAATTTAATTTTTTTGAATTTTTTGAGACTTGCTTTGTGAGCTAAACATATGGTCTTTCCCTGAGAATAATCCATGAGTGGAGAGCAACAATTAATACTCTGCATTTGGTGAATGAAATGTTCTGTAAATATCTTTTAAGTCGATTTGGTCTATAGTACAGATTAAATCCAATGTTTCTTTATTGATTTTCTGTCTGAATGATCTGCCCAATGCTGAAAGTGGTGTGTTGAGGTCTCCAGTGATTATTGTATTGATGTATATCTCTCTCTTTGGGACTGAAAATATTTGCATTATATATATACATATATCTGGATGCTTCAGTTTGAGGTATATATGTTTAGAATTGTTATGTCCTCTTCCTGAATTGTGCCCTTTATCATTATATAATGACCTTCTTTACTTCATTTTACAGGCTTTTGGCTTGAAATCTATTTTACCTGGTAGAAGTATAGCTACTTCTGCTCTTTATTTGGTTTTTATTTGCATGGATTATCTTTGTTCATCCCTTTATTTTCAGTCTATGTGTGTCTTTATAGATGCAGTGGGTTTATTGTAGACAGTATATAGTTGAGTTTATTTTTTATCCATTCAGCTACTCTATGTCTTTTGATTGGAGAGTTTAGCCCATTTATATTCAATGTTGTTATTGGTAGGTAAGGACTTACTACTGCCATGTTGCTATTTGAGTTCTGGTTGTTTTGTGGTCCTCTCTTTCTTTCTTCCTCCCTTCCTGTCTTCCTTTGTGTAAAAGTAATTTTCTCAGGTAGTGTGTTTTATTTTCTTGCTTTTCATTTTTTTGTGTAGCTGTAGTAGGTTTTTTGATTTGAGGTTATCATAAAGCTTGCAAAAATTCTTTTTATAATCATTTATTTTAAACATATGACAACATAACTCTGCTTACAAACAAATGAAAAAATAAACTAGCAAAGAGAAATCTAAAGGATATTGTTCACTTTAACTCCATGCCCCTCTGCTTTTTGACTTTTTGTTGTTTCCTTTTATATCTTTTTGTACTATCTCTCAAAAAGTTGTAGTTATTATTTTTGATGGGTTTGTCATGTAGTCATCCTACTCAAGATATAATTGGTTTATTCATCACAATTACAGCAACAGAATATTCTGCATTTGTGTACTTACTGTTACCAGTGAGTTTTATACCCTCAGATGATTTCTTATTGTTCATTAGTGTCTTTTTCTTTCAGATTGAAGAACTCCTTTTAGCATTTCTTATATGACACATCTGGTGTTGATGAAATCCCCTCAGCTTTTGTTTGTCTGGGAAAGTTTTTATTTCTCCTTCATGTTTGAAAAATATTTTTGCATGATATAATATTCTAGGTTTAAGGGTTTTTTTCCTCCTGCACTTTGAATATGTCATGCCACTCTCTCTTGGTTTGTAAGGTTTCCACTGGAGAAGTCTGCTGCCAGATGTATTGGAGCTCCTTTATATGTTAGTTGTTTCTTTTTTCTTGCTTCACTGAGGACATTTTCTCTACCCGTAACCTTTGGGAGGATGATTATTAAATGCTTTGAGATAGCCTTGTTTGAGCTAAATCTGCTTCTTTTACCTGAATATTGATATCTTTCTCTAGGTTTGGAAAGTTCTCTGTTATTATTTCTTTTAATAAAACTGCTACCCCAAACTCTCTCTCTCCATCTCCTCTTTAAGGCCAATAACTTTTAGATGTGCCCTTTAAGGCTATTTTCTTGATATCGTAGTGTGCTTCATTCTTTTTTATTCCTTTTTCTTTCTTTTCTTCTGACTATTTTCAAATAGCCTGTCTTCAAGCTAATTTTTTCTTCTGCTTGATCAATTCTGCTATTGAAAGTCTCTGATGCATTTGTCAGTCAGTTGAATTTTTTAGCTCCAGAATTTCTGCTTGCTTATTTTTATTTTGTCAATCTCTTTGTTAAATTTCTATCATAGCCTTGGAACTTCCTTCTCTATGTTTGTCTTGAATTTCATTGAGCTTCTTCAGGACAGCTATTTTGAATTTTTTACCTGAAAATCACCTATCTCCATCACTCTGGGATTGTTCTCTGGTTCCTTATTTAGTTCATTTGATCAGGTCATGTTTTCCTGGGTGTTCTCAATGCTTGAGGATGTGCATCAATGTCTGAGTATTGAAGAGTTAGGCATTGATTCTAATCTTTGCAATCTGGGCATGTTTGAACTCATCCTTCTTGAGAAGGTTTTCATATTCACAGGGATATTCATAGGGAATTGATTGTTGTGATCAAAGCCGTTTTTCACTGCAGTAGTATCTGCTCTGGGGGCACTCCATGCTGTGACTCTTGCAGATTCCGGGTGTACTGCTTTGGATGACTTGGGTAAGATATGGGAGAATTCCCTGGATTACCAGGCAAAATCTCTCCCTCTCTTCTCTCATTCTTCGTGCTGGGATGTCAGAGTTGGGTGATGATTAATGTGGTCCTTGTGACGCTCTTGGCCACCAGAGCTGGGACTGCACCAGGTTACACCTGAAACCAACCTATTCTTGCTCAAAGCCCTTGGTGACTGCTGCCTGGATACCTCTGATGTTTATTCAAAGCCCCAGGGCTTTTTAGTCAGAAGGTGGTGAATTCCTCCAGGACTAGGTCTTTCTCTTCAGGGCAGCATATTCCCTTCTGGCCCAGAGTGTGTCTAGCAATGCTGTCCAGGAACTAAGGCCTGGATGAAGGGGTTTAAGAAGTGTGCTTGGTGCTTTATTGTGGCTGAGTTGGTACCCAAGTTGCAAGACAAAGTCATTTGTACTTTTGTCTTTCTTCAGGTGGAAGAAAACTCTCCTCAAGCTGCATTGCCTGGAGTTGGGGGAGGGATGACAGAGGCAATCACTTGGGTATCACCACTGGTGTCTCACTGGGTCACATGCACCCCAAGTCCACTGGCTCTGAGCCATCAAACCTGCAGGACTTGCTCAAGAACTGTAGCCTTTGTGGCCTGACTGCTCTATGGATTTATTTGAGGCCCCAGGCCTCTTTCTTCAGCTAGTGATGGGGCTAGCTAGAATTCAGTTTTGTACTGCTTGGGCAGAGGATTCCACTCTGACCAAGCTGGTCTAAATGCTCCCTCCGTGGTTGCCAGTAGAATTCTGTCCTGGATTGTGTTCCCCTGTATCAAGGTAGCCCTGAGTTCCAACGTAAAGTCCCATAATCACTTCACTCCCCACCCCCATCTCCCAGACACACAGATTGTCTCTCTACTCATTGTGCTGGAGTGACACTGCCGGGGGATGGGGAAAGCATGCTGTAGGCAATGCAAGATTGTCTTTTTTGCCTGTTTGCTTAATATAACTTTAAAACCAGGTACTATGATTGGTCCTTCTGAAGGTTCTTCCTTGCTTGGGTAGTTGTTGAATTTAGTGTTCCTGTGGAGGAACAAACGATTGTTGGAGGGTTCTATTGGGCTGTTTTGTGCTGCCCCTCCTATTTATCATTTTTAATCAACTGTGTGGCTGTGTTTTTAAATTTGGATATTGCTATATAACTTTATTTTTATTCATGCATTCTGATTTTTAAACATCAATGTGCATTTCGTTTTTTTTGTATTATTGTTATCATTTCTTACGTGTCAGTAGTTCTCAATCTTTCCTTCTTTCATTTTCTTTTTCTAGTAATGGGGAGGAATACATTCTTACTCATGTGATTCAACTAGTTACATTTTAACAAATTTTAAAACAAATCATACTTATATCTATATTTCTATTAATATTAATTTCAAACTGTAAATACTGTCTATTAATTTTCTCCTAGCAAGTCTGAGAATATAGGGTGCTTTTGATTTAACAGATTTTGTGAATTCTAGATCTTTGTAGCTAAATTGTAGAAGAGTCTGCTCCTAACTAATTCTCATCATGTTAGTATATTCACGTAATAAATAGAATTATTTTTGACGAATGCAATTGTTTTATCCACATTTATAAAAATAATTTAGATTTAATCCCACATCAAATTATTTCAATCCTCATTATTGATCATATTGTACTATTTCTCACCTGCTCCTGCTGTCTTTATTTTGATTCCCTTTGAATAAAAAAATACTTTTGATCCGGGAAACCTGTGTAATTAAATTTTACTTTCTCAGCCTTTGTACCTCTACCATTATATTTCTTTGCTTTCTATGTGAATAACAACGTTTATTATATAAAACTTGGACCTCAAAACTTTTTCAGTCACATTAAATATAGTTTGATTTTTGTGTTTTTTTGAGTGACAATTAAAATATTTCACTCTAGTGTGTCTAAATTACTATTTGATTTAATTTAATTTAATTCTATGATGTATAGTGAAGAATTTGTATCTGATCATTCAGTTTCCTTTTGTTTTAGGAGATATTCCTCCTGTAATATTCTTGATTAGCACTTCTGTTTGTTCTTGTCAAATATAGCAATTAAACTTATGTTGTTTTATCTCTGTTTTCTGTCTTCTTCATCTCTGATTATTTAAAATATTTTTATTAAAGACTTTATTTTTTAGTGAAGTTTTAAATTTATAGCAAAATTACAAGGAAGATACAGAGATTTTTTCCTATGTGCATTCCCTTTCCCTAAACATGGGTAGCCTCCCTTATTAACACCCCCTGTCAGGATGGTACATTTGTTATAACTGATGAACCTACATTGGCAGATCATTATCACCCAAAGTCCAGAGACTGCATTAGGGTTAACTCTTGTTATTGTACATTCTGTGGGTTTGAAAAATGTATAATGACGTGCATTCACCATTATAGCATCATAGAGTGTATTTTCACTGCCCTAAACAATCTCTGTGCTCTGCCTATACATCTCCTTACCACTACTATCCCCTAGGAAGTCACTGATGTTTTCACTGTTTCCACAGTTTTGCTTTTTCCAGAATGTCATATAGTTAGAATCATATAGTATGTAGCTTTTTGAGATTGGCTTCTTTCACTTAGTAATATGCATTTAAGTTTCCTCCATGCCTTTCCATGTCTTGATAGCTCATTTCCTTTTAGTGCTAATATCTGACTTTTTCAAACTTTTGCCTATCTCTTACATCCTGAGATATCCTCCTAGCTTTCTCCATCATGAATTTAAGTTTATGCATGCCAGTTCTGATTTAATAATCTCTACTACAGTTGGCAATTCAGTTATTGTTCTTAATTTGTCTTTATATCCTATTCTGATATTTTCTCCTCCCTTTTTCTTGCCTACCTCTCCCCCCAGTTCCAATCTTCTCTAACTTTTTTTAATCAAATATTTATCTCTTATTTTAGATTTCGGTTTTTTTTTACTTTTTCAGAAAAGAAAATGTAAGATGTATACAATTTTCTTCTGTTTTGTGTATTAACTCATTTTTTAAAGTTTAATGTCATTATTGAAAGTTTAAGCTTTAGGAGTCAGACTGTGTATTTTCAAATTTTGGCTGTAATACTTACTAGCTGTGTGATGTTGGACTTCTCACTTAATCACTCTATACCTATTTACTCATATGTAAAAAAAATTGTATTAACAATTAAAATAGATATCATAATGTCAGAAACTTGGAGACCTAATAGATGTTCCATAATGTTACCTCTTGTGATACTGATGGTGATACTGATGATAAGAATGCTCTCCCGTACCTTCCTCTGTGCTTTGGTCTTATTTTTATGCCCTGATGTCCCTCACACAGCTTAAATTGCTCCTGGATTTTCTGTTGTTGCATTTTTTCTGTTTACTTATTCTTAAACTTGAAAATATAACTACTTTTGGTATTTTTCTCAATCTTGGGTGACTTCCAACCTCACTTCCTGAAAAAGCAATGATAGCATAATTGAAAGTAAATAGAACAGTACTTAATCCCACTAACCTAGTTGAAAAATCGTAACAGGTGAGAGCTGTGGGGGGATAAATGGGAAGTATTTTGCTTGCAGCAATGGTCCTACTGCAGATTGAAAAAACAAGTGACAAATACTGCACTGAGAACTCAAATGTCAGAGTTACTATCCCAAACAAGCGGTGGCAAGTTATGTCTATTGATAACTAGATGGATTGGCAAAACTCCATTAGACTCTTATTGTTAGAGTGATGGTTCTCAGAGAAGATGGAACCATAAACATGTTATACATAATTAGTGCATTCACTGTTTATGGGATAAAATGCTTCATAAAATATTCTTCCCCTTTTGCATAAGGATTTAACTTTGGATCTCTATGTATTTTATCTCCCAAACTATTTTTGTCTTATCTATTTACCTTTTCAGTCCCCCTTGCTTTGAATATGGTTTTTAATCTTTGTCTGATGATAAGAACTTGAAAATATTAGATACTATATTCTTGGGGCTGCTTTAATCAGGACTCAAACTTCAGGCAGCTTTTGCCATATGATTCCTTTTTATTCCATGACAACAACCAAAGGCCAGAGTTACTCTGTCTCCTGAACACAGTATCACCCAGGGAGATCAAAACAGGGGCCAGAACATACTTTACTCCTCTGGAGGGAAGTTTGATTATTCTTCCTGAATTTATTTCTGCCCAGGGTGACATAAGATATAGGGCTATACTGTCTTCAAATGTCTGAACGCATATTGTATAAAATAACCACCAAGAAGAAGATAATTAGGAAATGTTATTTGAATGTTTAGTGTAGGGTATATTTTATTTTTATTTATTTTATCACTTTTAATTTTATAATAATTGATACATTTCCAAAAAAAAGAAATGGCTTCTCATGTAAGGTACTAAGTCCCCTGTCCCTGGAAATATTACAGAAGAATTAGTGTGATTATCTATTAAAAAAAAAGATTTTAGAAAAGAATCTGTGCAGATTGTGCAAATTAACCAGATCAATGGTCATCAAACTGTGCTCTGGAGAACTTCAGAGTTCTGCTGCAGGGGATGAGGCCAAGCTTGCTTCTTTCCCTTAAACCAGATCTGCTACACATTCCATCTGTTTTATATTTTGGGGTTCACTATACACTTTTATTTGAATTTTAAAATAAGTTCTGCCAGTAAAGTTATAACTCACTGGGCTAGATGACTTTTAAATGCCTTTCCAACTCAATATTCTATGTTATAATTTAAGTGTCTATAATTCAATAAGCAATGTGAAAATATAAAGTTAAGAAAACAATTAGAAAGGTAGGCTTGCCATTCTTCTCTATTTATTATTTAATAACTCTTCATTTCATTACTATAATATAATAAAATTGTTAATAAAGTTTTAAGACAGTGTGGTAAAGGCACCATCCAAGGTAAAGGAGGCTTAGGCTAAAGCATGCTTATGTGACAGGAGATAAATTAGAAGAATAGTAAGAGGTATATTAATAATGCTAATAATATATGTTATTTAACATAATATTAAGCACACAACTTAAGATATCTTTCATAAATATTTAGATCCATTATGATTCAATTTTAAAATAGTGTGCTTGTTTTCAAAGGAACCATCATAATATTTGCAGTAAATAATTTTTTCTTATAATTGGAAATGCTTGTAAATGATGCATTATACATTATGTAACAGCAAGATCTGGTCCCTCTTTACAAAGTTTTAAAGTAACAAAAACTAGACTTTTATCCTGGTATACTTGAGAAATAGAAATTTCCACATGAAAAGCCATGATTGTGGATTTCAATATAAGTGAAATTCCCAGTTCCACAAAATGGAAACATCCAATTACTTAAGTATATTTGTCATAAGGAAAATATAAAACAAGAATTTGACTCAGTATTTATTGAGTGCAGATGATACAAAGAAAGTATGGATGCTGGTTTCCATTTTCCTATTTTCTCTTGGTAACATGGAACATTCTTGGTGGCATTTCAGCTTCTGTGTGTTAGAGAATTTATACCACTCTGTGAAATTAGATAATTATGAGTATCCTGTAGCGATAATAGCCTGTGTTCTTACATGATGTTCTTTCATTAGCATTCTCTCATTATGGTTCTGGCACTGTCCTTGCATTCTTGGAAGGAATAGAGAATGAATTAAGGAAATAGCCATGTGTCCATAGAAGTAAAATTTTATCTTGTGACTGGCTAATTAAACTATTGCTATAGCAATGAAAAACTCTGTCAGAAGTAGAAATCTCAATATTCTGTTTTAGTATAATTCTTGGAGACTCAAGTTTGAAATTTCCACACTTTCATGAAAGTTTAAAGTGGAGTATCACATTACCAGATTTCAAACTATACTATAAGTCTATGGTAACCAAAACAGCATGGTATTGGCACAAAATGGAGACATCGACCAATGGAACAGAACAAAGAACTCAGATATAAAACCATCTACCTACAACCAACTGATCTTTGACAAAGCAGACAACAATGTATATTGGGTAAAAGAATCCCTATTTAATAAATGGTGCTGGGAAAACTGGAGAGCCACATGCAGAAGAATAAATAGGACCCCTACCTCTCACCTCTCACAAAAACTAATTCAAGATGGATAAAAGACTTAGATCTAAGGTATGAAACCATAAGAATTCTAGATGGAAATATAAGAAAAACTCTTTTAGATATCAGCCTAGACAAAGAAAATGTGACTGAGTCCCCAATGGCAATCATGGCAACAACAAAACTTAATAAATGGGACTTGATTAAACTAAAAAGTACAGCTAAGAAAATAATCAAAAGAGCAAATAGAAAACCTACTGAATGGGAGAAAATATTTGTAAGCTACATATCCAATAAAGGGCTAAATAGCCAGAATTTACAAACAACTCAAGCAAATCAGCATAAAAAAACAACCCTATTAAAAACTGGGCAAAATATATGAAAAGAAGCTTCTGAAAAGAAGAAAGACAAATACCCAATAAACATAAAAAAATGTTCAACATCATTAACTGTAAGGGAAATGCAAATTAAAACTACAATGAGATATCACCCCACCCCAGTTAGAATGGCTTTTATTAAAAAGTCCAAGAACAACAGATGCTGGCATGGATGCAGAGAGAAAGGAATGCTTATACACTGCTGGTGGGACTGCAAATTGGTAAAACCTCTATGGAAAACAGTATGGAGATTTTTCAAAGAACTAAAAGTAGACCTACCATTCAATCCAGAAATCCCACTACTGGGTATCTGCTCCAAGGAAAAGAAGACTTTTCATTAATCAACAGTGCAAATAGACAACCGACAGAATGGGAGAAAATATTTTTATGCTATGCATTGTTTCCCCTTTTTAAGCAAAGTTGAACTTTTAGCAAACTATTCATATTACTATGAATAAAATGATGAAATAATTACAGTCAACTAGTAATTTTATCAGTTTCAATGACCAAATTAAATAACTACCTAGCCGATTGTGTCATCAATGCCAAATTGTTAATACTGTAACTGATCTTATAAGTATAAGCATACATGAAATTAGTTTGTGTTATTTATTTATTATTATATATAGGATAATGCTATATTCAACCTACATCTCAACATGTATTTACTGAGTATCTAACATATGCAAGTTACCAAGCATTACACCCTCCTGAATATTGCACTCCAGTGAAAGCCTACAATCTTGTAAGATACTCAAATCGTTCTTGTAAGTCTAACAGATACTTTAATTCCTGTGAATAATTAAAAGAAGTAAATATATATGACTGAAGTAAGGTCAAAGAAGTTTTTATGAATGAGATAGCAATCGAATTTGGCTTTAAAAATGGAAGAGCCTGGAGAAGGAGAAATGGTGAAGGAATAGTTGGGGGAAAAAGCATACCAACTAGAAGGTATAACATCAAAAACAATTGTAGAAACAGTCCTCCAAAAAAGAGATGCAAGATGCTGAGGTCAGTGCCTAATGCTCTTCTGCATCATTCACAAAACCAAAACCAATAATATGCAGACAGGATATCTCCAATGTATAATTTTTAAATAGAGCTACTTTATAGGAGGACCATTCTCTGCCCTTTGAAAGTGGATTAATTAAGTACGATGTCTCCTGGTCATAGTCTACCTTGGAAATACCCCACCTTAACTATAGTGCCCCAAACTAAATGAAACATCCAAAATTTGACCAAAATACAGAAATAAATCATTGTAATTGCATGTTTATATTGCATTTGCAAAATAAAATATCATGCTGTCTTAAAGAGAGATTTTATAAAAGTAAGGCTATCATTAACAATAAAGGAAGAAAGAAAGAATGCTTTCTGTGAAATAGCTATAAGCCATTTTAAATACTGTTTCCAAATGCTCTAATTTCTTATGGGGCAAAAAAAGTTTGTGTGCATTAGGATTGGCTTAGCCAAATAGTAATCTTGATTATTCTTGGTATGGGGGAAAAGGCAGTAAGTAATGACATCTCATTTTAGTGGACTTTTGTTTTATTTGTTTGTTTTTGAAATTGCTATTTTTATTCAAACACAAACATTGCTATTCATCTGAATTATACAGTCAGGAGGTCCTATGACTCACATGCTATATTCCTATTTAACTTTTGCCTGCTGTTACAGTACTGTAGGCCATTAGTCTCAAAGTTCATGATAAAGGCCACCTGATCAACATGTCTGTACTGTTGCTCATCTAGTTATAATCAAAACCTGCCCTGACACACATAAAAGATGCTCTTATTATGCCAAAAATATCTGGACTGGCATATTGATTTGAAAACCACCCAAGATCTTACTTCCATAAGTAACACTGCAGCATGATCTTTTATTCCTCACCGACTGACTCCTTGTACACAAAATGTGGCATGCATCCTACAATTCTCTCTTCCTTTTTTAGTTGATTTCCTTACCATGAGTTCAGCCAGCCAGATCAACACAATGCATTCTTTATAAAGAATTCCACTTCTGTACCAGAAAATGAACATAAAAGTCATTAAAATAATATTTTACACATTTACCTTCAAATTATTCTCATTCTGTATTAGAATGGCAATTTATCTTTTATTTTTAAATTACTGAGCAATGATGATTTAAGAAAGGAATAAATAAGAAGAATGTAGGAATAAATGAATCCAAGGAAGGAAAAAGATGAAAGAAAAGATGTTAGAGGGGAAAAATAGTCCCCAAAGGACCCTTGCATAAATTCTTTACTTAGGAGTCCCCAGTGACTCATTCTGATTTACTAAGCCCTCTAATTTTTCTTTCCTTTAAAGTTCAAATAATAATATTTGTCACATTATATATTTATAGCATCAGAAACATCAGTAGATCTTTGTAAATGCACTAAAATGGTTATAAAATGTTGATTCAAAGCAGTTTATTTACTTCTGAGTTTTGACATCCTAAGACATTATAATACTATCCCCATGAATTTGGTAGATTATAGAATCAATAACCACTCTGAATGATTCAATTGCTTTTCTAAACAATAATGAAGGTAAAGGGAAGCAGAAAATTTCCACAGATAATAGCTTTCTGAGGGCAATTTTAAAAATCATATAAAAAACAAATAAGTAAATTCTTGACTATGCTTGAAAGACATAAACCAAATATAATCAGAATTAGTCAACTGCAGTTGCATTACAGCTGTTGTACACAATAGTAAACACATGTTTATGCATTTTAAAAGAAACACTAGTCAGGCTGTGGTTCTAGCTTATGTTTCCCTTTAGTGGAAAAAAAATAACATGTTTCTTCTTTGAAAAAAAAAATGTACAAAAGTTAACAATGTTTTTTAGGACAATCCCCTGTGTAATATCCTGAGGTTCGATAATGACTATAGTCATTGTTTTCCAACTCAAATTATAGCCTAAAACATTAAAAAAAGTGCCTGGATCATTGTACTGAAGGAGATCAAGGAGGAGAATAATATTCAGGAGAACCACTGAGGTAGGTCTTTTTATTCTCCTAGACAATGTTAGCTACTATTTTTGAGAACTTACTCTATGCTAGACACAATGCTAAGCACTTTTGATCCATGACAACATTTCATTTCCACAACACTATTAGTTACAATTATTATCTGTTTTACAGATGATGAAATTTGAGGTCAGAAAGCTCAAGTGATGCTCCAGGCATCGACAGCCAGTAAGTGGCAAGACAGGGACAAAATCCACACACCTGATGTGTTTTCTCAGAACTACCTGGGTGAGTTTGTTTAGCCCAATGCCTCCTGAGTAGAATCCAGAGAGTCAAGAGGTAAATGTTAGAACAGAATGCTGCCGGAACAAGTCGGCCCTTGCAGCAGGTCTTGACTTTTGCAGAATATTTGGGATGAGGCAAGAGCATGTTGCTAGGGAGAGGAAATCAATTTCTACTCCTAGGGGCTGGGAATATATCATTTTAGCGCTCAAGTAAGTGGGCCAGAGGGACATGACTGAGATGATAGAAGCCTAAGACCCAGCAGAATTCAGAAAGCCTATGGCCTCTTCTTCTACTAATAGCTTTATCCCAAACAGAATGTCCTAGCCAGAGAAACAGGGCTTCATCTAAGACCAGAGACTCAAAGATTCTTTCAACATTCTGACCATCCAAGACCGCAGTCTGTATACACAGACATTCCTAGACTGAGTGACCACCTTGCAGCAATCTATCTTCAATTGTCTATGCAAAATGTTTAAGTGTTTTCCCCCAAAGTTTAGCTGCGCATGATTTTCACTTGACCACACCAACTCTAGTGTGCACAGTCTGCCAGTTGTCAGTGGCTATCTCTGCCTGTGAATGTATCAGCTGATGGGCTCGTAGTATCTATTTAAAAGACTTTTATGTATTTCTGAGTTTATATTTGTTTAATATTTTAAACTTAAACATAGATTGCTCACATTAAACAT
Organism: Daubentonia madagascariensis; assembly: GCA_023783475.1. Lineage (NCBI taxonomy): Eukaryota > Metazoa > Chordata > Mammalia > Primates > Daubentoniidae > Daubentonia > Daubentonia madagascariensis. Next base: position 38,852,065 of record JAKFHU010002080.1, on the reverse strand, counting down.
ATATGTTTTAAAATCAACTACATATTACTTATTAGCATTATTTTCAGTGATGAATCTGACAAAGACTTCAATGTTAGACCGAATCTTCTTATAATATTCAAAATCTTTCATTAGTCATGACATGTTTTATTTCCTTCTGAAGAGTGAGTTTATTTAATTCCATGCCATTTTACAGATAATGCAATCAAAGCACAGAGGAAAGAATTAAGGAATTTGTCAAATGAACCCCATAATTTATCTTTATATTTAGCTTCTCTTTTGAAGTCTAGACTTTAAACAGTCTACATGAGCTGGAGGGGACTGTTGGCAGTGGAGGAAGATGACCAGTGTCACACGGAGCAGGCTGGGATTGAAGAGACATTTCCCTCAGAGTGAATCCCAAACTGACAGTGGTAAAACACATTTTGTAAAGCACATCATCAAACAGTATTGATGTACTGTCTTTACATTTAGTCTCCTTTTTATTTCACTAAGCTTTCAATATTCAAGTTTGATTTATACTATGAAGTAGGAAATAAAGGGAATAGCTACAGTCTATGCTTGGGTTAGGACTGTGCTGACATGAAGCCAACAATGGCGAGATGGAATTAATCATTTAAAGGTGTCAAACAAAATCAAACCTCAGGGATGAGAGTTGGCACTCTGAGGTCCAGCTATTCTTCTTGTGAGGAGACCATCTCTTAAATATAAATATATTTGAATTTTGTTCATTATGAGAAACAGCTAAAGGGATCCATAGACTTTTTGTATGTCCAATGACACAGCAGAAAGAGAACCTGGGAATATATAGTCTTAGGGAGGCAAGAACTTTCTTCTGAGGTGATAAGGCAGATCCTGAGCGCCGGTGCTGCCTTCCCTAGCCTAGTGGCAGTAAGCTGAATAGTTCTCTGTTCCTGGTAGCTGAGGTACGAAAACTGAATTTAAAGCATCCTTCACAACAAAGAAAGGGACACAAGGTATTGGGACTGTTTTTGCATTCCTAGTTCGGGGTATTGCTCTTTGAGCAGATAGAAAACTTGAATGAAACCAACCTACAAATAAGTCTGAATCCCATAATTCTTACTAATAGTGGAAGCTGTGACCAGCCTTTGTGTTCTCACTTAGCTTATCAACAGTTTCCTTTCAAATTGTATTTCAGCAATCTGGATTTCATTCAAGCTCAGTATTTTATTATCTTACCACAATTTTGGCACTAATCTCTTCTTTTCTGATTTGGCTATAAATCAATTCAGTCCATACCTGAGTCTTAGTCAAAACAATTTTTTTTTCACTTGGGTATTATGCAGAGACAAAACTAAACAAACCTTAGTCTGGGGAAGGAGAGGCAATATTTTCATTATTCATTAAAGTATCATCAATCTATACTCAGTCCTTCTTACAAAGCTATCATTTATTACCAATACTTGAAGTCTTTGTGACTCATTCCATATACATACCATTAATAATCTCCTTAACTTCAAGACTGCCATGCTACATCATGCTTCTTTGCCACATTTTTCTGTAGTTTCAGACCACCTGGCATGCTACTTAGCTAATTACAGTGAAGGAGTTATATTTATAAGAGAAAATTGCATAATTTGCTTTTCCAACAGAACTAAATTCAAGTCATTGATTGGAGAGATTACCATATTTTATTTTATCTGTTATCATACCAAAATCTTGAAAATTCAAAGATTATTTTGAATAAAATAGGTAAATATGGAGAAAAACTGAATTTCACCTAAGGTGAGCCAAGTGTTACTTACTTCAAGATAACACTTGATAGCAATCAGGTAGCATTTCATAAATTCCTAAGTCCTATGGGATTTAATTTCTTTGATTTAATGCTAAAATGGGTGTCTTCTCAAAGTGAAGTTTATTCAGCATTAGGCTTAGACCAAAAAAAAAAAGTGTTTTACTGCTGGTATTGAGTTTAGAATTTAAAAGGAATGGACTAGTAACACAGCCCAGTAACATATTTCACAAGATGTTTTATTTATTAATTTTCACCTACATGTTCAACCCTAAATTTTAATGTGTGCCCTTGATTCACAAACTAAGACCATACAATCCTTAACTTTGATCCTCAATAGCAGGTAAACAATAATAGCATTAAATGCATGTGCCAGCTGATATATGATTGTCTTTGTCATAACTTAACAATTAAATCTGCTGTTCAGCCACAATGTAAAATTTTTTATTTACAATTGAAGTACAGAGACTTTTAAAAAATGCTATATCTTCTTTAAAATGAACAAAAGCTTTCCATTCCAGTTTTCCCTTATAATTTCACTGCTCATTTAGTGACATCTTTCGCTCAGACCCTTATTGCTATTTAATTATCAGACGTAATCTCTACCTTTTGTTACCTATGCAATTATCATTGCTCTTTCTTTCCCATATTGTAACCAAAACCTCGGCAAAGTAGTGGTGAAAAAAATAGTAAAGAATTCAGAACTCTAGTGTTTTATATGACACTTGCTTCGAGGCCTGAGTGTGAAGAGGAGGAAGAAATCAGTTTGAAGTTAGGTTCAGTATAGTTATTTATTTATTTATGTATGTTTAAATAATACTAAGACAAAGAATGATATATTTTGATTTAAACCTAAACTTGTCATAGGAGCTGAAGGAGCAGTACCTCTAAATCACAGAGACTTAAGGAATCAGCAGGATCAAAATATGCAAAAGAAATATGGAAACGGTACAAGAACCAAAGAAGGAAAGGGGAGTATTCTTCCTCACGTAAACAGTCCCAGCTCCTCAGGAGAAACGAGAAGAGAAAAGCAGTCACTTGCTTTTTACACCATAAGGAGTAAGTGATGGTGTCTTGTCCTTTTTTTTTTTTTTTTTTCTTCCTGCTGTTGCAGACTCAACAAGAAATGATGAAAAGATAATTTTCCCTCCTTCCCCCAGGAAGGGCGGTTAGGACTTTTTCTTTTAAATTGTCGTATCCAGCTGGTCCAAAGGTAGCGAGTTATCTCATTGATTGTTCTCAGTCAGTTACAGATTGAACTCCTTGTTCTACTGCTGTCCCCGCTTCTCACTACTGCACTTGACCAGTCTTAAATAAATAAATAAATAAGTAGCCATATCCCTGGCCCCTGTAGAGTGGACTTTGGCCTGGATTGGAGGGATTTGCAGGTGGCAGAAGCCGGGATCCCACTCCCAAGCAGCCTCACTTGGGGCAAGGCAGGACATCAGAGAGAATGAGACCATTGGGGTGTAGGGAGGGAGGCCGCAGCAAGGCCTCTGCAGCAGCAGTACCTGGTGCTGGGTGATGGACCACCCAGGACTGCTGCGCTGTTCAGTGGAAGGAGGCCCTGTGGATAGCCAAGATGGGGTAGGGGGCACGCAGGAGTGGCAGGGGTAGGGAAAAGTGAGCAATCAGAACTAATATTAGACTCCTCACTAACTCTCCCAAGTAGGAACTCAGAGGCAGGTTTAATTTGATTTTGAAAGACCAAACAAAAGATATTTCTTATACCCAGTGTCTTGGAGCAATTCATAAGGTTACACAATTAACACCTCATTAAGCTGAGTCACTTCTCATAACTATTTTGGAAACCAGACCTACTTTATTTTTAGTTTCATGTGCTCCCCAAAAGTTACCAGATTTTTTTTTCATGTTTGTTAAGAACTCCACATACCTTAGGGATAGATTTCAGACACCAGAATTCCTACTGACGTACATGTCTCTGAATTAAGTATGACAGTTCAGTACATGAAGAATCTGTTGCTGTAAGTACTGAAACATTAGGGGCAACATTTGTGTTCTATAACCACCTCTGTCCTTATGTTTAATCTGTGTATAAATGATTCATTGTTCCAGGAGCCCTTTAAGTTTGTAACAGTTTTACTTTTAACTGTGAAATATTTATAAAATTATTTTCAAATAGAGAATGTGTATATTTTCCAACAATGGAAATGATAGAACCATTGTAAAAATTATAATAAACCAAATAACAGGCCTAAAATAAGGACTGCTATACCTTTCAAGATGGCCAATAAAGATCCAGGACAATAGAACTGACACAATGAAAGCAAAGTCCTACTTCATACTAGTGGGCTTCACCACACACACATACACACGCACAAACACACACATTCCAATAACGGTATTCATTTGTATGAAGATACGACTACACGATGCTGTCAATGTGAATCCTGAGCCATGCACACAGTTCCTTTTTATTGCACCAGTTTGGATCCAGACCTATTAAAATATGTGAATTGTCAACCAATCTTGTCTTGAAAAATTTGCAATCTATTATAAATACATTGTGACAAATGAATAGGAATGAACATGTACTTTTCACTACACCAATATAAATCAGGCAATGGTTGTTTCATGAAAGGTTAAGAAAATATATGTGATTTTACGTCTATTCCTCTTTCCCTTGAAAAACATATTCCTACTTTATTATCATAAACAACTACTGATTACCATGCATTACAAACAGCATTATTAAAGTGTATTTATTTAGGGATAAGTAGTCTCTTCTGGGTATTAAAGCAAAAATAAACATATTTAAGGCATGTGTTTCACTTTATACAAAAATCTTTCGTGTACATGTAAAAATTAACCATAAAAACATATTTTCATAGCTATTCTTACATAATTAAACAATTAATCAAGGAAATAGAGGGCATTTATTGAAAAAGATGATCTAATAAAATGTTAATTTTTAGTTTTTTTCTAAAACTACTATAACAGTTATTCAATATGTCTCATTTGTCAGAATAAAATAACTTATAAAAAGACGTTGCCAGGTGCCGTGGCTTATGCCTGTAATCCCAGCACTTTGGAAGGCTGAGGTGGGAGGATCACTTGAGGCCAGGAGTTCAAGACCAGCCTGAGCAACTTAGGGAGACCCCTGGTTCTACAAAAATAAGAAAAATTAGCTGGGTGTAGTGGTGCACGCCTGTAGTCTCAGCCACTTGGGAGGCTGAGGCAGGAGGATTGCTTGAGCTCAGGAGTTCAAGGCTGCAGTGAGCTATGATTGTGCCGCTCCAGCCTGGAAAGCAAAGCAAAAAAAAAAAAAGACGTTGTTTTTCCTTATATGTAACATTCAATTGCATAAAACCCTGACCTAATGTCTGACTTTTAACAGCTATTTATAAATTAATTTACTATATTCACAGAGAAGTTGTGCACACCTGGTAAATTATGAAGTCAGTTGTTCACTTTGTGACCTGATTGAATGGTGAGAGATATCCTGAGCAATTCCAGTTATGCTTTGGGGCTGCAGGTGAAAATAAAGGTCCACTTGAGATGGTTTCCATGCTTTGGCCCAGTGACAAAAAATAATCAAGATCTGTTATTTAACCTTTTCCCACTCAAACTCTATTATTGATTTAAAATTGGATGTACAAAATTTGAAATTATGTTGCCTTTTAAACTTCAGGAAAGGTATCATATTGCTACCTATACAAACATAACATTGTTTGCTGGGTGGTGTTATGGTAGGATTCTGTATGTGAAGTGACAAGCAGAGAAACATAACTCCACTGCATATCATTATGTTCTATAAAATGCAATGCCCTGATTGAAAAACAGTTATTTTCATTCTTCATTTATGTACCCACTGAAAAAAGTTATTACCCACCTTCTATTTTTCCTGAATAAGCTTGACGATCTTGGGTAATGTATACACAATTAAGGCATATTTTAACTTTATATGAATCATAAGTCATAGACACATATATGATTTGGATTACTGTTAGAGAAAAACAATTCTAAACTAAAACTTCCAGGTAAACTACTTCAACATTTCCTAAGGCAGGAGCCACTGACTTTTATTTTTTTGAGAAAGAAATCTTTGTAATTCTCCTAAAGCCCTCCCGTCTTTGGGAATAGTTGTGTTCATGAACAACGGAAAGGTAAGGATCAAATGCTAATTCTAGTAAATAGGTTCCTAAAGAGAAAGCACAGCTGAACTGCAAAGATAAAGTATCCGCCCTTCTTGCTAGAGGCCCTAGAAAAGTGAGCAAAACTAATCACGGGGATGATATTAACTTTCGACCAATGTTCTCTGCACTATTTGTTAAAAGCCCAAGTCTAAAGAAGTAGATGTACCCAAGTATAATGCAAACATTTTTACTTACCAATTTTTTACCTAAATCTCTTATGCTATAGTGTATTTTCTGATATAGTAGTATAAGATAAGAAGCATGTTTCTTATAACAATATCACATCCAATTTTGCAACTCACAGATTTAATCTTACTAATTTTACTAAAGACTGGGATCTTTAAAAGTTGACCAATATATCCACCAAATATTCCAAAAAGCTGCTGAGTTTCATATCTTATATTAATACATAACAGCTCATGATTGTCCCAATGTCACCTTGAACTTGTCAAATTCGAGTGAATTTTTATTCTTCCATCTGATATTTACTTTTTCTCCTGATTTATTATTTTTACTGTTAGAACCTCCAGTCTCCTACACATCCTTCCTGTGCTTCCACCCAACTCTCTACCCACCTACCATAACCTATCAGTCATTTCCTATCTATTTTTTTCATGAAGAGAATTTAGCTTCATATATTTTCTATATATTCATTGTAATGAGTACAGCCTTCCATTCTTTTTGTGAAAAAAATTATATCCTTTTAAAATATTTACAAAACTAGTATATATGCATCAGGAAAAGTTGGACCACGTATAAACTTATGGGGATAAAAATTAAAATCTATGGCATTCTCACTACTGAGAAATAAATATTGTTTTTGATATATACATTTTATTTTGGGTGGTTTATATCTTGGGTAACAAAGTTCTGAATCCTGTTTTTTGGCATAATATTTTCTGTGTCAATAAAATTACTATTAAATATCCTTTGATAGCGGGGTTATATTCTGTCCTGGAGATGCATCACAATTTTTAAACAATTTCTTCTACATATTCAAGTTTATTCTAGAGTTTGGTCATTAATAACTTTATGTTGAATAATTTTCAAAGATTTTTTTATGAATTTCCAATAATTTCTTTAGGATAGCTTCAATGGAATCATGGGTTAAACACTATGAATGTGTGACCAGGGTATATAATTAGCATAGTAGTATGTTTCTATAAAGTTTTTAGTGTTTAGTCAGGTGTTCGATTATAAGACTTTGCAGATAAAAAATGATAATCATGAGAATCTAAATATTCATGGTTTTCTTGAGACGAAGATGAAGAAAACAACTGTTTAGTATGTGCATAGCTTTTGCAGATAGTAGATGATTCCTACATGGAATCATCATTCTAATCTTCAAATAGAGGATACTGTGATCTAGTGCCTGATGTCCCAGAAAAATATTTCTAAAGCAGAGAAAATAATGAATTGTAGGTTTTGCTTCTTAGAACTTCCATCAATGTAATAAAAATTGATTCCACATGGCACATGAATAAAAGAAGTCTATCAATTATATATTATGAATTTGTTATCATCCAAGAGAAAAACTAGACTGGAGTATGTCTCTCAAACAGTTCTCTGTCAATATTAGTTTCATAACCAGGGTTTCTGCAGGGAATGGACAGCGTGGAATTCTGATTGTAATGACAGGGAATGAAGATAGTCTGTGCTGTGAATAGAGAGCTAAATGGAGAGTAGGATTAAAGCTCTCTTTAGAAACTGAAACACACAGTGCACTTGATAGGGTGACTAAACCAACTTAACAAAGAAGCAGACCACATTAGTACGTACATGTAACAATAGAACTTCTAGCAAATCTACTTTAGATCTATCGTAACACATGAGAATGGGGAAGTAAAATTTTCTAAATTTTTATGTCATTAGAAAATCCATAATAATCATAGTCTGAAAAATTCTGAAATCATGTTAACTATAGCCATAAAAATATATCAGTTTAGCACCCATGGTTTTCATTTAATTGATGTGGCTTTTATTAAACCCTGTAAGATTGTTCTCCTAGGAACCGAATTATTAAATCACTTGACTAGCTTCCACTAAACATAATTTTGGATTACGAGTAGTTGGTCTGAATCCAATATGGCAGAGTTCAATTCAGTAAAAGCAATTCAATAAGTAATCCCCACCCCCACAGAAAAAAAATTCGGCAGCTCCTTGATGGCTTAGGTTTGACTCTAATTAGAAGGGATTTTAGGATGTTCCTTGTGCCCTTGCGCCTGATAATCAAGTCATATTGTCAGCATAAACAGGAACTTTTACCTTTTTTTGTTTTTAAAGTCAGAAAGGAGAGACCCAAGTTCATCAAGAACAGCATGAAACCAGGTCAGGCTGTTAGGTCCCAGAGGAGAGGAGTTGTCTCTTGTGTTTACCATTTGTCCCCCATACCCTGACTAGTGCCAGAAACATAGTAGCATCTGGTTTTTTTGTTTGTTTGTTTTTTGCAAAAATATTTTAGCACAAAATTTGGTTGAACAAATCTGGAGAATCCAAAAGTATCCCTGTGACAATGTTATTTGAGCATCCTACTAATCTTGACTCTCATGCATGTATTTAAACCTTTGCTGAGCTAACGTTCATAACCAATTTGTGATCACGGCACCGACAGCTTCAGAAAGTTTACCAAATTTCCAAATACTTTTTGATGGCTTTAAGGTTTTCTGCACAAAGTTTTGGAAAACATGGGAATTGTCAGATGAGAAAATACTATGGCTTAATTTTGCCTACTGCTCAAGTAAAATATTGACACACATGTAAGAATTTATTAAGAAGCAACAGGCTCAGAAGTAAATTGAAATGAATTAATAGGACTTTTATTATCTAGAAATAAAATTTTCCCCATCAAATACATATCCAGGAAGGATTATATAATTCCTAATAGTGGAGGTCATGATTACCTTGTTTACCATTCATTATATACTCAATGCATGGGTCACTCCCTAGAACATAGTAGGCATTCAATAAGTGTTTGTGGAATAAATGACAAAATATTTGTACATACTTTAAAGTTTAGGAAGATTGACAAATTGATGAACATCAGAAAAGCTCACCATTTAGAATTGCCTTAAGCAAACTGGTGACAGAACATTTTGCTCTGAGTTTTAGAAGCAGTATGTTATTTTGAGTTTAATTTGCATGCCTTTGATCAGTAGTGTGGATAAACTTTCTGTGTATTAGCAATTTATGTTTCCTTTTCTTTTGGAGTACTCAGCGATCTTTGCCAATATTTCTTAAGAAGTTCTTGGTAATGTTTCCTATCAATTTGTATGTTTTATTTACAAAATAAAATTTTAATTTCTTTTTTTATCATTTATAGTAGGTTTTCTCAGTTTTGGTTGGATTTAGCTTAGTTTAAATATTTTCACATGAATACATATTTTTTTTTTGCAAAATGTGTCTATCTTTAAGAATTCTTTTTTTATAGAATGTCTTTTTTTCCTTTGGGTAAATACCCAGCAGTGGGATTGCTGGATCAAATGATAGTTCTACTTTTAGTTCTTTGAGGTATCTCCGTAGTACTTTCAAGACACCTACAGTCGCATGTTTATAGTAGCATGATTCACAATTGCAAAAATGTGGAAACAACCTAAGTGCCCATCAATACATGAGTGGATTAATAAAATGTGGTATATGTATATCTTGGAGTACTACTCAGCCATAAAAAAATGGTGAACTAATACTTCTTATATTAACCTGGATGGAACTGCAGACCATTCTTCTAAGTGAAGTATTACAAGAATGGAAAAACAAACACCATCTGTACTCATCATTATTGAAACTAATTGATCAATACTTATGTGCACATATGGAAATAACATTCATCGGAAATCAAGCAGGTAGGAGGAGGGAGGAGGGGATGGGTAAATTCACACTTAACAGGTAAAATTCACACTATGTGGGGGATGGACACACTTACAACCTTTACTCAAATGGTACAAAAGCAATTTATGTAACCAAAACATTTGTACCCCCATAACATTCTGAAATAAAAAAAAGAATTCTTTTAGTATGTGTATATTTGGAAAGAACTTTAATTCCAAATATAAGTTAAATATTTGCCTATATTTTCTTTTAATTATTTTTCATTTAATGAATTTTGTTTTAAATATTTAATCCACCTTGAATTTATTTTGGTTTTCATTCATTATTCCTTTCCTGGACTATTAAAATAGCCATTTTACCAGTATATCTGCTTCAATTCTTTTCCTCTTAAATTTATCCCCTTCCCTACTAACAAAGTGAACTTTCTGGGTTATAATACTGATCATTTCTCCCCATTCTATAATGTATTTCCTGAAGATTCAATTTGGAATACTTTCAGATGTAAGGAAAGACCATACTGAAGATGGACCCTTCTAATTGCCCAATCATATTTCCTCCAGCTTCCTTCACATAAATATCTTTCAACTTATTAAGGGTTTATTATTAAACATCTTGTACTATATTAAACTTTCATATTTATCAACCTATAAAAAACTCAATGTTTCCATGTTTTTTTAATTATTATTGGTTCTTATCTAAAATTCAGAAGAAATTCCAGAGAAATAAAGATAGATTTGTTATTTTTAAAATGTTTGGGCATTTTGAATGCACTTAAAGTAAAATCCACATTATAGTGTAATGTAACTGAAAAAACTTTACTTAGAGGGCACAATCATATTTTTCATAGTTTTATTTGATTTTAATTTGACTATAGCATCTTTTACTATATAAATTTAGTTAGTTTGTGTGACGAAAATACAAATTTTCTGGGTAGAATAAAGAAACACATTCAATGCTACATTTCATGAATAATGACATGCAGAGTGAATTAAAATTGACCTGGATCTGAGCACTGCCACATGGGTAGTGAGCTGGCTGAACACATATAAACATGAGATAATGACAAATGGCAAAATATCAAGATAAAAGGAACTACATGTTGTACTACCATGGGGATAAGTTTTAGAGAGTTCTTAAATGAATTCAGGGTAGTTTAATGATGTTCCAAGTGAATAGATATTTTGATAAATAAACAATATCAAATTTCACAGTGTGGTTGCTGTAAATTCGAATAAAGATGTTATTAAAAGAAAGAAAGAGCTCCTTAAATAAAGATATATAGGTACTAATATAAAATATAAAAAAACTGGTACAGAAATCTTAAAAGAACAGACACTAAATAGGAATCTAACATAATAACTCACCTTGTTAGTGCTCTATGTGAGTAGAGATAAAATATATTAGATATTGGCTTCAGAGGAGCTGGCAAAAAATTTAAACTGATACTTTAGAAGACAAAATCACTTACTAAGTTAAAAACAAGTTCAAAAGTTTATAGGTAGCATGTAGATAAATTTCCCACATTTCCCCATTCTTAACTATGTTGACATAATTTAGATAAATTGCAGCCTGTTTTGTCTGTTTTAGTTGCTAATTCCTTGTTGTAATACATTATAAGTCAATGTATAAATGTATAAAATGTACACATTTTATACAATGTATAAAAATTATCCATAATTAATATATAATTGCATTGTGTCTGAACACAATAGGAGATCTAATTAAATTGCCTAATGGTTAAATCCTTTGCTGAAAAAAAAGGTACTCTTTAACTTACTTTCTTATGGATGAATATTTAGATTTTTTTTGTAGATTATATATATAGAGAGAGAAACAGAAAAAGGGAATTTATACAAACCAGATAAATTCCTTTTGATATTGTCTAGAATTGACTCAAACAACCACAGAATCATTAATTCTGAGCTAACAAAATTCTAAACCTAAATCCCATAAATATTTTTTTAACTAAGAAAAGACTAAAACTAAAGTGATTTAAAAAATGGACACTAAAGTAATTACCTCCTTTTACTTCTTTATATTTCATTCCACCAATATATTTCAATTTTATGTTTCAAATTAATTGAAATCAATAATCATTTATATAATGTGTAATTTTTTAGGTCAATTTATTCTATAAAATTCTATCCATCTTCTTTTTTATCTAGGATGTTTTCTTAGTATAAATCTCTGATTTAAACCATTTACTTCTTTTCTTTTCCAACAATCAGTTGACCCTAACTTGATATTTGTAGAGTAGTGCATAAGAAAAATAAACCACTATTTTATTTTTTTCAAAATAATACACAAATCATTAGATGTGCCTCATTTTCTCTGTCAAATTCCAGGAAGTACCTGAGAGCCACAAAGAAAGGGTGTTTCCAAACTACCTTATAGTATAGGATAATTACTATATTAATAATAATAACAGCCCGAATTTGGTTAGATTTCCTCTGCCATAGATTCTCTTCTATTTGATGTGTATATATATTATTTGACACTTCCAGAAAGTCCAATGGGGTGATGTCACTTTTTTTCTGAATCTTGTTCATGTTCACACAGCTACTAAATAGTGCATCTTGGATTTGCATGCATGTCTATCTAATTTCAAAGCTTACGCTATTTCTCATACATGCCATTCATTAATTCTGTTAAGTTGTCCATGGGCATTTTAATTAGAATATAATCATATTATATGTGAATATTAAAATTTTCTATCCTTATATAGCTGACATTATCACCTCAGTTTCCAGCAATTGTCCTTTATATTCTGATATAATATACTTTGCTGTTAAATGCCCCTTAGTGTTCTTACTCCTCCTCCAGCTGAAGATATATCTTGACTTCAGATTGTGATCTTTTAGGAATAGTGAATAGAGTTGCCAAGTATAGAAACCACTACTCTGATTATTCTCCAAAACGGTAACCTTTTCAGATTAGCTCAAGAGCCACAAATAAACTCCAAAGTTTTGGATGAAATTCCAAAGTTGTAGCCTAATGTGACTTAGTGAGGGACTGAGGACAAGGGTGATTCTGTGTCCTTAGCCTGCACTGAGTAGAACTGGCTCATGCCAAAGTGCTTCAATTATTAAAAAGAGACAAAATTTTCAAAATGTTTTCCATTGTGGTCTCTTTTGTACAAAAGTGAGAGACTATCGATGTGATATTCATCAACACTAAAGTGGGTATAATCTTATGATAACGTTCAAAGAAAACAAAAGGAAATAATCTTAAATATAACCAACAATATTTCTCAAGCTAGTATTTTAATTATCAATCAAAACAAGTCATAGTATCTGACATTCAGAAATGAGTTATGTGACATGGATGGATACACATCAAGACTTAAGCAAACAAATGAGCAAACAAACAAAAAATTCTGTACCCAGAACAGCAAAATATGTTGTTTTTTAGAAAATCAGGACAGCATAAACTAATAGTCAAATATCTAAGTAATCTGAATATAATATAAAATTTAACAGCCAATGGTAAATAAAGAATAGAGTAGCTAGCGATGCAATACTATTTACAGATATACTCACAAACACAAGTTTCAAAATTTGTAATAATTGATTCTAATAAAGCATTTTAAGTAAGTAGGTAGAGATGGAAGCAATAATTTTGCTTTAGATTCACTTTGCCATTTTTTTTAAAGTGTGGATATTTCAGAAAATATTAAGTGTCCTTCAGTGAAAGACAGTTAAAGCAAAACAAATAAAAAAATCAAACACTGATTATGATGCAGCATATTTACATAACCAGAAAGGACAATAAAGAGATTTGATCTAAGCATATCTGTAAAGTTAAGAGAAATTTTAGTCACGTTGGGTTATCAATAGTGCTGCCAAATATAAATACTCAAACTATTATTTAGTTTTGGAAACTATTAGGATCCCAGTGCTGTTTTATAAAATTAAATCATTTAAAGAAGAAAAATTACCACTGGCTGAGTACCCTTAAATGCTATCAGTTTATGAAATAGAGTCTCTAATAAAACCACTAAGTCAGTGACAATGACAGATCGTATTTAGGAACAATACTTTGAGACATGGTTCAATTCATTTCTTGAATATAGGCTCTTCACAATGGAATTCAATATTGATTAGCCATGTAAGAACATAATTAATAAATCAATGTAATTCTAAAGCATTGATATTTTTCAGTGAAAGATTTTTTCCAATTGAGAAATGTGAATTTAAATTCATCTAACACTAATTCTCAGGGAAAAAAATTGATAAATGATTTATAGCTTGTTAAATTTGAGTTTTCTTTCTAATAGAGGGACTTATTTCTCTTCATGGGAAATATATGCATTTAAAATTAAATATATATAAAAATTAAGAGTGTGTGTGTGTGTGTATATATATATATATATATAAAAGTATGTAGGCATGTGCGCACGCACACACACACACATTTTTTTGTTATGAAGTGATTTATTTTAGTCTTACCAAAATCAGGGTATTCAATAAATACATCTAAAAATACCTTTAGTCATTATAACTACATTGTTCAAGAAAAGTACTTGATTTTAGTGTTCAGTTTTTTAAATTTTTTCTGTCAATAATAAATAATCAATTCAAACTGATTTTCTTCTTTTCTGATGCATTTATTTTGCCATGATTTATGCACTCATTCCAGACAATTCAACCAAAGCAACCTCCACCCCTGAGCATTAAACATTTGATCAATAGAAGAGTTTCATTGTAGAAAATAGTGTTAAGAGTTTATTCATTCAGTGCACTCTTTAGAGATGATTAACTGTCTTTATTATATTAAAGCAAACCCAAAGCCATCTGCCAAAGGCGATTGTGTCCAAGCACTGAAACCATTTCATGTGAAAACTCATTTTCAGGCTCCTAATTATTTTTCATTATAGTGGCAGTGTGGAATAGATTGGAATTGGACAGTAATTGCCAGGTCTGAGCAGTGTGGACCATTGCAATGTATCAGTTTAGATGAAGTGTGACAAGGATACATCTAGCTACTATATAACTTCCATTAACCAACTTCCCTGTCCCTGATCATGTAACACTTCATAGAATGTGGTCAGCACAAGGTCATAATAATGGCTTTCTGACTGACTTCAAGTATTTTGTACAAGTGCAAGCTGTTAACCCCCAGTGTTAGCATTGTTCTAGTAATGTCCAGTTATTACAGTTGTCAGAAATATCTATTTCTTCTAGAGGGACAAGTAAACTTTTTTAAAATTACAACTTTCAAACTTAAGTTTGACTTTGTTCATATGCAATGTTCCAACAGGAAAAGCATGTCTAAAATTAAAACAATGCTTCATGTGAGATCAGTTTAAGTGATAACTACTCAATACTCTTCAGTCAGTCCAGTGCACTGCTCATAATGTTCTATCCAAACAGAAAACAAGTCTCTCTAATTATTTCTATACATACAAGCAAGTCAATTTTTTTCTTGTATATCATGTCTTTTTATTTTGTGATTCACTTCAACATAGCATACCCTCAAATAATGTTTTTTTCAAAGAAGTGTCATTAGTGATAAATTATATGAGTTTTTTTTCTTAATTTCGGAATATTACAGGGGTACAAATGTTTTGGTTACATAGACTGCTTTTGCACTGCTTGAGTCAAAGTTATAAGTGTGCCCATCACCCAGATAGTGTACATTGTACCCATTACATATGATTTCACCCATTCCCTCCTCCCCCCTCCCACCTGCATGATTTCTGTTGAATTTTACTTCCATCTGTGCACATGCATGCTGATTGGTTAGTTCCAATTTAATAGTGAGTACACGTGGTGTTTGTTTTCCATTCTTGCGATACTTCACTTAGAAGAATGGTCTCCAGTTCCATCCAGAGTGTTGCAAAAGGTATTACTTCATTTTTTATGTCTGACTAGTTCTCCATGTTATACATATACCACATTTTATTAATCCACTCATGAATTGATGGGTATTTGGGTTGATTCCACATCTTTACAATTGTTAATTGTGCTGCAATAAACATTCTAGCACAGGTGACTTTTTGATAAAATGACTTTTTTTCCTTTGGGTAAATACCCAGTTGTGGGATTGTTGGATCAAATGGTAGCTCTACTTTTAGTAGTTCTTTAAGGAATCTCCATACTATTTTCCATAGAGGTTGCACTTGATTAAATTAAAAAGCTTCTGCATAGCCAAGGAAACAATCACCAGAGCAAATAGACAATATACAGAATGGGAGAAAATATTTGCATGCTATGTATCTGATAAAGAGCTAATAACCAGAATCTACAAACAACTCAAACAAATAAAAAAAAATCAAACAACCACATTAAAAAGTGGGCAAAAAACATGAATAGAAGCTTTTCAAAAGAAGATAGACAATGGCCAATAAACATATGAAAAAGTGCTCAATGTCACTAATCATCAGAGAAATGCAAATCAAAACCACAATGAAATATCACCTAACCTCAGTGAGAATGGTTTTTATCAAAAAATCCCAAAACAATAGATGGTGGCATGGATGCAGAGAGAAAGGAACACTTGTACACTGTTGGTGGGACTGCATACTAGTCCAACTTAATTGTTTTTAAGCAAACCAACAAGTAAAGAAGAACAGCTATACCTACAGATAAACCCATTCCATGAAGACGTTTTCTCCACAGTGGTAACACTAATGGAATATATGAGTTATTCTCAACCAGATGATCTTGCCCTCCACAGGGGACATTTGGCAATGTCTAGAGACATTTTTGGTTGTCAAAGTAGAGGAAGTGTTATTGGTATATAATAGGTAGAATCCAGGGATACTGCTAAACATCCCATAATTCACAGGAAAGCCAAAATATAATAATATCAATAATATCAATAATATCAATAATATCAATATCATAATATCAATATCAGTAGTGTCAAGATCGAAAAACCCTCAAATATATGTATCAATTTGTTTTCTATTTTTTTCCCAATATCTGAAATGCAAAACTTACTCTTTCTTCTACAATTAACTTATCTTGAATATTGCCCTCTATGGAACGTTAAACTATCAATACCATTTATGAATAACATTTTCCTCTATACTATATTCCATTTTACTTGACATAACTTCATACACCCTAGAGATTGGGATTTTGATTCATGATCCTTTCTGAAGAACAGTTCTGATGGCCTTTCTGCACTAATCATTTCATACGATCCTAGGCTGTACATACACCAGCAAAAACCTACTGAAGAAATGCTTTCTTTTTCATACAGAGCTGAATCAGACACTTTTAAGGGAGTAGTCATACTAATTTGATGCCAATTTTTAAAATGCTATGTAAGTGATAGAGTGGATTAAATTGCTTTCAATTCAGTCCTGAATGTGGTCATGGAAACAATCATGTAACTTAAACATTTTTATAAATTTTACAATTTTCCATTTTATATATTTCTGTAATAGTTGTATAGCCATGATCACAGTTAGCTAGCATTATATGTATTTCTTCTATATCCTTGGTGTTTTTATTTTCTAAGGGAAAAAAATTGTCAATTGTTCTATACCTTTTAGAATGTTCAACGGCTTTTTAAGTATATTATAGAGTGTTTACCTTTATAGTCTCTTCCACCATGCTTCAAATTCCTTTAAAATATTAAAGGCACTTAGACATAATTATCTACAAATCCACTTAAAAAGCTAGCATGTCGCATATAGTTTTATGACTTACAGCATGCTAGAATTTGAGAAATTTCTGCTCAAATTTATAAATGAAACTTTTTTTGTTTTGCAAACAAGCTTAACAATATGGTTAGATTTATGAATTGCAACTATTTAGGTAGTTCCGTGAGAAATGAACTATTTGAACTACTAATGGAGACTAGTTTTGATGAATAGAATTTTCCAAGTTGGAAAGCCATAAATCCTTGCTTTCATTTAGTATTTCCAACTCTCTCCCCGACCTTGTGCTCTGTTCTGGGCAGTCTATTATGAGTTTAATCATAGGTTATAAATATATGTCACAAATGAGCTGATTAACATGTGGATCTACCTATGTATAGCAGAAAGGAACATGACCAAATGACCCAGCTAGAGTGCTGTAGTCCACAAAATGCTCACTGTAGACCCTGAACACTATTCAGTCTTGTTTAATTCTGCTTTTATTCACATAAATCTGGTCATACAACTTACTCCATGTAAATTATCTTTGTATTACTAAGGTATAACTTAGGGATTTATCTTCATTTTTACACACACACACACACACATTTGCCATGCATCTAGTTGTGCTTGGTATTTTGTTAAGCAGTTTAAAAAGACATAGTTTCTGACCTCTGGAAGTTCCTAATCTATAAGACAGCAATAATGCTGTTAAGAAGGATGTGACTAAGAAAAAGCAATAAAAAATGAGTAAAGAAGGAGTACTTATTTAAGACAAAAGAAGAATTAATATCAATAGTTTACTTTTGAACAACATAGGGGTTAGGGGGACACCCCTCCGTGCAGTTGAAAATCTATGTATAACTTCTGACTCCCCAGAAACATAGTTACTAAGAGCTTACTGTTGACCAGAAGCCTTACTGATAACATAAACAGTCATTTAGCATATATTTCGTACAGTATATATATTCTAAGCTGTATTCTTACAATAAAATGAGCTAGAGGGAAAAATGTTATTAAGAAAATCCTAATGAAGATAAAATATATTTACTATTCATCAAGTGGAAGTGGATCATCATAAAGGCCTTCATCTTCATGGCCTTCATGTTGAGTAGGCTGATGAGGGGGAGGCACAGGAGGGGTTGTTCTGGCTGCCTTAAGGGTGTCAGGGGTAGAAAGTCTGGAGGCAATGGAGGGGGAGACAGGAGAGACAGGCACACTCAGTGTAACTTTTCAGAAATACATTATAATTTCTTTCTTTCTGAGGTTTTTGTTTTTTTCATTTTTCTAAAAATGTTTCCAATCCTTCTCCCACTGTTTGCTTTAGTTTCAGTGTGAATATCATAGAAGGGTCCATGTCATAAAAGAAGTCAGGAGCAGTCTTGAATAATCAGAACCTTTCTACCAGATTGTCTAATGTTAATTTGTTTTCTGGCACTGCATCTGCTACATCTTCTTCCTCATTGTCTGGCACTGGTTTGAAATCTCTCATCTCCATCAGGTTATCTTCTGTTCATTCCTCTGGTGTGGTATCTATTAGCTCTTGAATTTCTCCAAGATCCATATCTTGAAACCTTTAGCCCAGCTTTTTGCCATATCCACAATCTCTTTTATGATTTACTTGATTGGTTCTGTCATAAATCCTGTGAAGTCATGCACAACATCTGGACAAAGTTTTCTCCAGCAGGGATTCATTGTTTGGGCTTGCTGGCTTTCATGGCTTTTTCTATAACAACAATGGCATCTTCAATGGTGTAATCCTTCCTGACTTTCATGATATTCTCTCTGTTGGGGTTCACTTCCATAGTGTTGGCAATCCTTTGCATCGAGTAGCATGTGTAATGAGCCTTAAAGGTACTTATGAGCCCCTGATCTAGAGGCTAAATTAGAGACATTGTGTTTGGTGGCCAGTAGACCACTTCAGCACCTTTGGTATTGAACTTATGGGGCTCTGGGTGGTCAGGGGCATAGTCCAATATATAATAAAAAACAGCAACATGGTCCAATATAAACAACAACAACAAAAAACTTTAAAAGGTCTTATTGGCAAGGTCCTTCCTGAATTCAGAAAGTACCATTGAGGGAACCAATCCAGGAAAAGGGTTCTTGTTGTCCAGGCCTTCTTGCTATACCAAAAGACTAGCAGCTGGTGTTTATCTTTTTCCTGTACAGCTTGGGGATTGTAACTTTATAGATAAGGAAAGTCCTGATCATAAACCCAACTGCATTTGCACAAAACCGTAGATTTAGTCTATGCTTTCCTACCTTAAATCCTGGTGCTCGCTTCTCTTCCTTACTAATAAGTGTCTTTTGTGGGATTTTTTTTTTGCCAGAATAGGGAACTTTTGTCTGCATTAAAAACCCATTCAGGAAGATATACTTTCACCTCAATGATTTTCTTAATGGCATTTGGGAACTCATCTGCTACCTCTTGGTCGACAGAAGCTGCTTCTCCTGTTATCTTGACATTTTTAAAGCCAAACCTCTTTCTAAAATTATCAAACCATCTTTTGCTGGCATTAAATTTTCCTTTAAGTTGTGATATAATGACTTTGCTTTTTCTCAAATCATATTAAAGTCTATAGGTATGCCTTTCTTATAGCAATCCTGCACCCACATAAAAGTTGCATTTTCCATATGAGATAAAAAGATATTTTGCAAAAAGAACAAGGGTTTTGTGCCTGCTGGCATAGCTGCATCAACAGTTTCATGAATTTCCTTTTCTTTTTTTATAATGGCCCTTATACTGGACTCATTTATCTTGCAATTGGGGACAACCGCAGCTGCAGACCTTGATCTATGGTACACATCAAGCAATTCAACTTTTTCTCATAATGTCACGACTTTTCTCTGCTTCTTGTGAGCACTTCCAGCATCACTAGTGGCACTTTGTATGGGTCCCATGGTGTTATTGAAGGTTTGAGGTATTGCACTAAACAGGATGAAAAATACATGAGAACCAGGAGAGTTCGCTTTTTACCGTGATCTGCAATTTACTGGAGAGAGGAACCGCTCATGTGGAGATGATTAGCATCACACGGTGTTTTAAGCGGGTACTTGCAACTCTGGAGCACACCCCAATAGCAACAGCAGGTAGCTAAGAAATTATTACAGTAGTATAGTATATACTATGGTGAATTTTATGCAATTATGATTTAATTCTGCATCTATACATTTGCTTACATTTCTCTCAACTTTGCATATGTTTTGATAAATTTTAACTTTTTATAATATTGATTTGTATGTATTTTATGGTAATATATAATAAAACAGATTAGTATCTAGATATATTTTATACATTATAGCATGCCTAACTTTCTTTTAATTGTTTTGATATTTCTACACTTTTTGGTTAATCTATGAGGTTTTTAAAATTGTCAAAAATCTTCAAAAATGTTTTCAATATATTTACTGAAAAACATCCACATATAAGTGGGCCCGCATAGTTCAAACCCATGTTGCTCAAAGGTCAACTGTATACTTAATCAGCAAATGTACTCTTACATATAAACAGAAGAGACAAACACTAAAAACAGAAAAATTGGCATATAATATGAATAGTCATTTCTGAGTAAAATAGATATACATAGCCAATAAAAATATGAATAAAATTTCTATCTCACTAATAACCAGTAGATTGCCAACTAAAATTAAGAAATAATCATTTTGTCTGTTAGACTTACATAATTTAAAAGATGGATACTAACTAATGTTGATAAAACTAAAGGAGTATTAATCGGTAAAACAGTAGAAGTAAAGCAACTTGGCAATGTATCCATCAAACTTTTGAAACATATAGAATATTAATATTTGACCTAGACATTGTAATACTAATGTTATATTTTAAAGAAATCCTTACCCATTTACAGAGAGATTATCATCAAATCAATGTTCAATGCAATATTATTTGAATACCAAAAACAAACAAAAAACAAGAACAAAAACAAAACCAAGAAAACAGAAACAACCAAAAGTGTTTCTTAATAGTCAAATAAATTACACTATATCTGTCTGATGGAATCCTCTATAGAAAAATTTAAAAATAAGTATATTTCTTTTTCATCGAGACGGTTAGTTGTTGTTTTTTTACGTTGAGGAGGGCACTATGGAGAGAGAGAGAAGAAGTGAAATGTTTACTTCATGGTCTATTAACTGTTACTTTCAGTTTCTTCTTTTACAGTGCGGTTATTTTTGTGTGCTACGTTATGTAATTTGAAATGACAGATGAAAAGGAAGGAATGATGTGAATCTTATATTTGCAAATATGACATGAATGATCGTATCTATATACAAGGGGCAGATTTTTCCCTTGTAGGTTTTTGGCCTCCTTTTACCCTTTAAAAGCAGGGCCTTAGTAGAAGAGTAAAATTCCATGTTCCCCACATGCCTGTTCCCTAAAACAGATATTTTTCACTGACAGGGAGGTCAGCCTGCATTTCTAATCTGATATTTCCTTGCTTTGACAGCTCAACATAGCTCTTTACATATAAAAACACAAAACAATAGTGAAAGACCTAGTTAAACGATTCTTTTTTTCCCCCATTTTAGCTGTTATTAACCAAAGCCCACTTTTATCTTGGTTTTTTTTTTTTTTGTTTTTTTTTTTTATTTTTTTTTATTTTTTTAATTTCAGAATATCATGGGAGTACAACATTTTGGCCATACACATTGCCCCTGTTCTGCCCGTGTCAGAGCCACAATCGTGGTCGTCTCCCAAACCGTGCTCCCCACATCCATTCAGCGAGAGTTTTTCCCATCCCTTCCACCCCCCTCCCGCCCGCCCGCCCTCTGATGAATGTTATTGCCCTGTGTGATGTAAGTGTTCATCAGTTAGCACCAGTTTGATGGTGAGTACCAGTGATGCTTGTTTTTCCAATCCTGTGACACTTCGCTTCGAAGAATGGGTTCTAGCTCCGACCAGGATAATACCAGATGTGTTAATTCACTGTTGTTCCTTATTGCTGAGTAATACTCCATGGTATACATATACCACATTTTATTGATCCACTCGTGTATTGATGGGCACCTGGGTTGTTTCCACAACTTTGCAATTGTGAATTGTGCTGCTATGAACATTCGAGAGCAGATGTCTTTATTATAAAATGTCTTTTTTTCTTTTGGATAAATACCCAGTATGGGATTGCTGGGTCAAATGGTAATTCTACTTTTAATTCTTTGAGTATCTCCATATTCTTTTCCATAGAGGTTGTACTAATTTGCAGTCCCACCAGCAGTGTATGAGTGTTCCTACCTGTCCACATCCCCGCCAACATTTGTTATTTGGGGATTTTTTGATATGAGCCAATCTCACTGGAGTTAAGTGATATCTCATTGTGGTTTTGATTTGCATTTCCCTGATGATTAGAGAAGTTGAGCACTTTTTTATATGTTTGCTGGCCATCATTCTGTCTTCTTTGGAAAAGTTTTTGTTCATGTCCTTTGCCCATTTTTTAATAGGGTTGTTTGATTTTTTCTTGTTGATTTTCCTAAGTTCTGTATAGATTCTGGTTATAAACCCTTTATCAGAGGTGTAGCATGCAAATATTTTCTCCCATTCTGTAGGTTGTCTGTTCACTCTAGTGATAGTTTCCTTGGCTGTGCAGAAGCTTTTCAATTTGATCAGGTCCCATGTATTTATTTTTGTTGCTGCTGTGATTGCTTTGGGGGTCTTCTTCATAAATTCTTTGCCTAGGCCAATGTCCATAAGAGTTTTTCCAACATTTTCTTCGAGAATTCTTATGGTTTCATGTCTTAGGTTTAGATCTGTTATCCATTGTGAATTGATTTTTGTGAGAGGTGAGAGGTGTGGGTCCACTTTCAGTCTTCTACATATGGCCATCCAATTTTCCCAGCACCATTTGTTGAATAGGGAATCTTTTCCCCAGTGTACGTTTTTCTGGAATTTGTCAAAGATCAGGTGACTGTATGAGGTTGGTTTTATATTTGGGTTCTCAGTCCTGTTCCATTGGTCTACATGTCTGTTCTTGTGCCAATACCATGCAGTTTTGGTTACTATAGCCTTGTAGTATAGTTTGAAGTCTGGTAGACAGATGCCTCCCAATTTGTTCTTTTTGCTTAAGATTGCTTTGGCTAGACGGGGTCTTCTCTGGTTCCACACGAAGCGTAGAATTATTTTTTCTAGATCGGCAAAAAATGATGTTGGTATTTTGATAGGGATTGCATTGATTCTGTAAATTAATTTAGGTAGCAAAGCCATTTTTACTATGTTGACTCTGCCTATCCAAGAGCATGGTAAGGTTTTCCATCTATTTACATCCTCTGCAACTTCCTTTCTCAGTGTTTCATAATTCTCTCTATATAGGTCTTTGATCTCCTTAGTTAGATATATTCCTAAATATTTAATTTTCTTTGTTGCTATTGCAAAAGGTATAGCATCTTTAATTTGTTTCTCGGCTTGATTGTTATTAGCATATATGAAGGCTATGGATTTGTGTGTATTAATTTTGTATCCTGAGACTTTGCTGAATTCATTTATCAATTCCAGTAATCTCTTGGTTGAATCTTTTGGGTTTTCTATGTATAATATCATATCGTCTGCGAATAGTGAAAGTTTGACCTCTTCTGCCCCTATCTGGACGCCCCTGATTCCTCTGTCTTGTCTAATTGCTGTGGCCAGGACTTCCAGCACTATGTTGAAAAGAAGTGGAGATAGTGGACACCCTTGTCTGGTGCCAGTTTTAAGGGGGAATGCCTTCAATTTTTCCCCATTCAGTATGATATTGGCTGTGGGTTTATCGTATATGGCTTTAATAGTTTCTAGGAATGAGCCATCTATGCCTATATTGTTAAGAGTTCTTATCATAAAAGGGTGTTGGATTTTGTCAAAAGCCTTTTCTGCATCTATTGAAAGGATCATATAATCTTTGTTCTTGCTTTTATTTATATGGTGAATTACATTTATAGATTTGCGTACGTTGAACCATCCCTGCATCTCGGGAATGAAGCCCACCTGATCATGATGGATTATTTTTTTGATGTACATTTGAATTCAGTTTGCAAGGATTTTATTGAGAATTTTTGCATCTATATTCATAAGGGATATTGGTCTGTAGTTTTCTTTTTTTGTTGTGTCCTTTCCTGGCTTTGGTATCAAGGTGATATTGGCTTCGTAGAATGAGTTTGGGAGGATTCCATCCTTCTGGATATTTTCAAATAATTTCTGCAGTATAGGCACCAGTTTTCTTTGTAGGCTTGGTAGAATTCAGGTGTGAACCCATCTGGTCCGGGACTTTTTTTTGTGGGTAGATTTTTAATTACTGCTTCAATTTCGGTGCTTGATATTGGTCTGTTTAGAAATTCAGTTTCTTCCTGGTTGAGCCTAGGGAGGTAGTGTGTTTCTAAGAATTTTGTCCATTTCCTCCACTTTTCGTGTTTGTGGGCATAGAGATTTTTGTAGTATTCAAAGATGATGTTTTGTATTTCCATGGTATCAGTTGTGACTTCTCCTTTTTCATTTCTAATTGAGCTTATTAGAGTCCTTTCCTTTCTGCTTCTGGTCAACCTGGCAAGTGGCCTGTCTATTTTGTTTATCTTTTCAAAGAACCAGCTTTTCGTTTCATTGATCTTCTGTATTGTTCTTTTGTTCTCGATTTCATTTAATTCTGCTCTAATTTTGGTTATTTCTTTTCTTCTGCTGGTTTTAGGATTGCTTTGCTCTTCCTTTTCCATTTCCTTAAGATGATTCATTAGTTTACTGATTTGTGACTTTTCTGTCTTTTGGATGTGGGAATTTAGGGCGATAAATTTTCCTCTCAGGACTGCTTTTGCTGTATCCCACAGATTGTGATAACTTGTGTCCCCATTATCTTGGTTTTATCTTGACTTGATTAGAATGCTTCTTTGTAATTTATCTTAAATCTTAATTTAAGATTAACAGCTCGCTCTCTCTCTCTCTGGATCTACAGCCTTCCTTATAGATAAAGCTGACAATTAATCATGGTATTAAATGAGAACACAATGTCGCCTTAGCCACAGGACTTTGACAGCAGGGTGATATACTACACTTTAACTTTTTATATGAAAAATATTTTTTTGGCTGAAACCACTAAAAACATACCTCAGAAAGATCTAAGTAATAACTAAAAGGAACTCAAAATATCATTACAAGAGGACTATCTTCCCATTTTCAAAGTTTAGAAAACTTGAGAAAAAAATATATAATTGTAGAGGATTGTTCGGCATTAAGTTGAGCTATTTGACAGCATCATGAGCATGTAAAGCACTTTTAATAATAAGGCTAAAAAACTGAGGGTTTAAGACAATGAATTCTTAGGTTAGATGACGTTGGTTTATATTCTGTCCCCAGTTGTGGGCTACTTTGGTGATCTTGAACAAGACAGTTTAAGACTCACTTCACTACCTGTCACATGTAGGTACCACCAGTATGTAGTGCATAGGTGTACAAACGTACAGAATCGTGGGCACTATTCAATGAACACTACAATTATTAGTACGATTAATCTAAAAAGTCTAAAGCTGAATAAATGCATTTTCAAATGTAAATTTCCATTAAAACAATGGAAAAAAATCAGGCAAGCTATTATATATTCTGTTCCCAGGGTATTAATCCTGGAAATGGATGGTTTATCATCATAGGATAGGGCATATGAAAGAACTAACAGTGTATCACCAAAGTTCTTTTCAGGGTTCAAGTTCCATAATTATTTTAGTTTCTAAAATAATTATTCTAAAGTAAAATGATATTCTAGAATGAATAATGGTTTTAATACTATATGCCCAGTTACTTAATATTTCCAAACTTTCAAAAAAGCATTTCAGTCATTGAATTGAAATAATCTCTCACATGAGCAATACACCTTTTGAGAGATTAAAACAACAACAAAACCACCACCAACAACAACAGCAGTAGCAGCAAACCCCCATAGATTCTTCCCCTAGGTCTACCCCTAGATCTCCAGTGCGGACTGGAAGCATGTAGTAATATTTGACACCAGTGCAATTATAAACAGAATTAATGTAACTGTACCTAGTTAAAAGTAAGCTATTCTGAAGTTAACTATTTATATTAGGTTTTTTGATATTTAAGAAGATGAACTATGCATTTCAAAGTTTCTCACAACTTAAAAACTTGTGTATACTCATCCCCTGCAACACAGCGTCAATGGGTTATGACTCCAACAGAATATGTCTCCTGACAGTTCTTGAAACTGTTATTCTCCTCCAGACAGGAATATGACAGGTGATGCCTCTGAAGGATCCGACAGACCCAAGACATCTCTTGAATTTCATGGTCAAGGAGGTTCAACTCTCCCTCCTTGGGTGGGGTCTGAAGTAATGCTCAGTTCATAGATGACGTTTTCAGGTTGGAAATGGGTCTCTGACAGGTGGAAGGAGAGAAAAAGAAAAAGAAAAACATTTGAAAGTAAGACAGGGAAGTGGAAGACCAGAGCAAAAAAGGAATTTCCATAAGTTCATTCTTGCTCTATATACATTAAAAAGTGATTTGTAGAAACAGTGAAGAAATAACTTGTCCTGTATTCTGGATTTTTTTGTTTACTCGTAATTATCTTTCTGGAAATAGATTCTGAGACATTGAGACATAATGAAGAGATTTATTAGTTTAAATTGACAAATAGGATATTTATTAACTAAAACATTTTAAATTTTTGGTCATGAGAGGACTCAATTCCTCTGAATAAATGTTTTCCTTCAATTTCTTTTTTTGTTGCTTGATCTTTATCTCTTTTGGAATTATACAAATCACTGGGTTGGATGAGTTATATTAAAGACGCATTTAACTTGTACACACAGAAGATTTTCACAGAATTAAAAGAGGTATGCTACAAAACTAATAGTTCCGTACTTTGCTGTGTAGTAGGACCCTTCAGGCACATGACATAACTAAAGCCATTTGGTATTGCTAAAGTCCTGTCCTGGTGTATGGGGTTAAAAAGAACTGCCTAGGCATGATATTTGGGCCCAATATACTTAGTTCTCTAATTCTGTTCCCTGGCCATAAAATAAGATGAGGAAACAATTTACAAGTTTGTTACAAAGGAAGAGAAAGTATATATGTGTATATATGTATATGTGTGTATGTGTGTGTTTGTGTATCTATACACATGCTATATATCACATAGACATGTATATGTATTATCACGTGTATTATCACCTGTAGGTGTATGTGATATATAACATGGTGCTGAGCAGCTTGACAGAAAAAGCCTCTATAAACATCAATATACTTTAAATTACATTTTCCCAGTTCCGTTCTTATGAAAATGGGCAATTTGCCTTTTACTACCTGACATTATATAGTGTTCTCCTTTGAAAATGAACTTTATGAGCATCAAAATGTACAGCCTTATCATTTGTTATTTGAAGAAAGTACTTTTAAAAAGAATTTTCCTTTAATTCTGCTACAATAATAATTGAAAAACTATATATAGACTTTAAAATTCAATTACCAATATGTGCAATCTTTATACAGGACAGAAAAAAAAGACTGACCTAAAAATTGCAGTTAATAAAACAATCAGTTATCAATGATCCTGAAAATTGAAAATATGCACAAATGGGCAAAAAAGCTTATGAATTAATTAAGATATTTTAAATATAGAAGTCGGTCAATTTTCTCTGTAGTTCAACCACTGTGGTTCTGTCAAAAACCCTTTTCTAATAGACAATTTCATCAGTGAGCATTTACCAAGAAGTTGTTTAAATAAATCAGAAAGCAATTATAATTATAGTGTATTTATTATTGAGTCATTTATGAAAAGTAGTGTACTAACTTACCCAATATAAGGATATTAGAGAAATATGATTTTATTGATTTAAGCTATTAATGACTATATTATTTATTAGAAAAAATATAATTTTGATTTTTCACACTAAATATGATAATTAATACAACATCATTCTTAAAAAATGCTTTTTTAAATTTTAGAGATATCTGCAACAAAAATTAAAATTTAGACAATAATTAGTTACAGAAAAGTAATATATTCTGTTCCTTTTAACAAACAAATTTATAAAATTAACAAAATATGTTTCTAATTTTCCTAAGAAGTTACAGATTCAGCCACTAATATTAACCTTAAAATTCCAAAGTCATTATATAATTTCTGGGTTGCAATTAATTCAAATGTAAATATGGAGAAAGAAAAATATGTTCTGTGGTGACCTTTATGCTCAACGTGCTTATTCAGGACCAAAATAACCTAGCCTTAGAATATTATTTTTCTTTAATATACTCACACCTAACAAATGAATGCAATGGCATACAAAGCAATCCTGTAATAATTACAGTTCTGAAGTGCTGAATAATGCCACCACCAGCACCTTTGCCTAAGAAAGTCAACCACCAAGGGCATTCCATCTCTGTTTTTAACCTTGGAAGTAAAATATTATGTTGGGTCAGCATTAAGTCTCTTTACTCTTGAATAGCTTTTCTTGGAACTTATTCTGTGTTTCTTCACTAAAACTGTTGGTATAACAAAGACCAGTCAAAAGTTTATGTGTAGAAATAGTAAATTTTTATCATTTAATTCCACCCAAAATATTATCTGCATGTCTCTCTCATTTTTATGTCATCTAATTGTTCTAGAACCTTAAAAATTCCCATATGTTTCTGGTTATACTAAAATTGATTGTATGTGCCCATCAGCAAGGCATCATGATTTACATGCAAAATAAAACCCAGTTTCTTATTTTCAAAATTGGCTTTAAGAAAAATTGAGTGTATATATATATTTATACATTTATATGTATAAAAAATTATCGAAGTCAATAAATTTGGCCTCCATACGGTTTTATAGCAGTCATAATCCAGGCAGCTGTATATACAATATATATGTTGAAACTTCTCTTAATTGTTATTCTCAGCATGTATTGAGAGCTAAATGTTTTTCCTGTACCATTTCTTCAAGTCCTGAAAATTTTCCAAATGAAAAATGAAGACTATATATTGACTTGATTACATTATATATCTATAGAGAACAGTGCAAGCCAAAACAAATATTGATCTCCATAAGCTAAGAAGGTTAACTCCTTGGTAATAAAAATAATTTTTAAAAGTTAGCATCAATTAAAAAAACTGAAAGTTGAAGTTTAAATGGACATAATATTGAAAGTCACAATAAAATGTTAAGAAATTTGTTGATAAGAATGGGAAGAAAAATATAATTGCATTTTAAAATAATTTTCTTTGAAGGAAAATTATCTTATTTTAAAAATTCAATATTTCCCATAAATAACATTTCCAAATTTATTTAATATTTCTGGAAAAGATGCTGTTGCTTAGGACTTTACATAAACTTTTTATTTTTGTTTCATAAGTATCACATGTCAAATTCACTAGAAAATATCAAATCCATGAAACTTTTGAGTTTTAAGTATTAAGATTTAAAATAAAATATCTTGTATTTTAATAACATCTCTCTATTTGTGGAAACTGACTTTTAAAAAGAACAGAAAAATACTCAAAATATTTATTTTAAATTGGTCCTTGAGCTTCATTATTGTAACATGTCTACCTTTTCACTTTAGATATTCTCATCAACCTTCATGACTGAAATGATGTTTATTCCAAACTATCTCCCAATTGACACTTCAGTCTCATGCTGCACATTCGTATATTCAATATGGTATTGAACTACTATTGCTTAACCAGCTCTCAGGGGTTTATAAAAGCTAATTACTATAATAAATGCCCTGTATCCCTAATGGTGGTTTTGTTTCTCTGACTGAATCTTAACTGAGACATCTGGTCAATAATGTTACTAATGAGCATGGACAGTTTGGATTTGGAAATCAAAGCTCCATATAATTTTTGAGTCTATCTCTTCCCAGTCATTCCTATGAATAGCAACTTAGTTTGAGTCTGATCACCTCACTTGGATGACTATGGCAGATTCTTAACTGATCTCTGTCTTTGTTCCTTCTATGAACTACCTCGTTCAACTATCAATCCTAAAACTCACACAAAGGGCTTCACGCAAAGGATAAGGTTCATAATCTGAGCTCTGTCTTTCCTCTTCTTTTACTACATTTTCTTTACACTTAAATACCTTGTTAAGCCTTACTCATTCTTTAAGAATCAGCTACTTCACAATCCTCCTAATTGGTTTAGCTCCATTCTCTTATTTTCTATCTCCTTACTACCAATTTCTATGTCACCATGGTACTTAGGTGCCTAAAATTTTATAGATTCTCAATGAATATTCGCTGACTGTATGAATAGATTGCTACCAAATTCCTTTTGTATAGGACCATAAAATTAACTTCTGATGTCAGGGACTATGTCTTGTCCATTTTCACATTCCTAGTATTTAGCAGAATGCCTGTCACTTAGTAGTGTACTGACTATTTGCTGAAGAAATAAACTTATTTCTTGAAAAATATATTTCAATATATTTGAGACTTACTACTGTGCTAGCAGCATATTACACATTCTGCATGCATTGTCTAATTTAACCCCAGTATTACAGATTATAATGCCTAGACCTAGTGTAATTATGTAATTTGGCCAAAGTCACGCAACTACTGTCTAAATCGGAAATTAATTATCTTTACTGCTAAGCTTAATATTGATCCAACTAGACCAATAATATTCCTTCCCTAAGAATCAGTAATAGATACATGGAGCTTCATTAGACATATCTGGATGTTTTAGGGTCATAATGGGCTTAAAGCCACAATGCAGGGACAGACGTGATGAACCAACCATGAATAAGTGGGTAGTGAGGCTTATATGTTAAAACATTAACTATTTTTGGGGAAGTCTGATGTTTTAGTAACTTCCTGCTTGGGGTCAAAGAAAAAATCAACTGTTTTTTCCTCATAGGGTATTATCAATGTCTTCGTGTATCTGTCTAATCATTTTATGTCTATATTGTGTGATGATCATGCTATGCTGTTCCTCGTTCAGTACCTAATAAACTGTCCTTTTTATGCCCAGTTATCCACAAACATTGGTGTTCTTTCTCTAGCTTCTATTTTCTAACTGATCAAAATAATTTTCCCATGTCTATTTTTAAAAAATTTTGAACATCAACTGAACATTTTGTTCAGGTGTTTGATTTTTTTCATTCACTTGCGTGTACTCTTTTTTTTTTTTCAATTCAAAATATTATGGGGGTCCAAAGGTTTTTTGTTACATAGATCACTTTTGTAATGCTTGAATCAGGTTTATTAGTGTGCCTGTCACCCAGATAGTTTTCACTGTATGCAATAGGTAGGTTTTTGCCCATATGCTCCATATGCTCCAAGCCCCTACTTGATTTCCACTGAGTTTTACTTCTCTCTGTGCACATGTGTGCTCATCAGTTAGTTCTAATTTAATAGCAAGTACATGTGGTGTTTGCTTTTCCATTCTTTAGATACTTCACTTAGGATAATGGGTTACAGTTCCATCCAAACTTTTGCAAAGGCATTAATTCATCCTTTTTTATGGTTGAGTAGCATTCCATGGTATACATATACCAGATTTTGTTAATCCACTCATGAATTGATAGGCATTTGTGTTGATTCCACATCTTTGCAATTGTGAATTGTGCTGCAATAAACATTAGAGTGCAGGTGTCTTTTTTATTTACTTTGGGTAAATACCCAGTAGTGAGATTGCTGGATCAAATAATAGATCTACTTTTAGCTCTCTGAGGAATCTCCACACCATTTTCCATAGAGATTGTACTATTAATAATTTGCAGTCCCACCAACAGTGTATATAAGCATTACATTCTGTCTTCATCCATGCCAGCATCTGCTGTTTTGGGACTTTTTAATAAAAGCCATTATAACTAGGTTAAGGTGATATCTCATTGTTGTTTTGATTTACATTTCCCTGACGATTAGTGATGTTTAGCATTTTCTCATATGTTTATTGGCCATTAGTCTATCTTCTCTTGAAAGCCTCTGTTCGTGTCTTTCCCTAACTTTTTAATGGGGTTGCTTGTTCTTTTTTCTTGCTGATTTGCTTGAGTTCTTTGAAGATTCTGATTATTAGCCCTTTATTGGATGTATAGATTGCAAATATGTTCTCCCATTCTGTATGTTGTCCATTTGCTCTGTTGATTATTTCCTTAACTGTGAAGAAGCCTTTTAATTTAATCAAGTCAAATTTATTTATTTTTGTTGTTGTTGTGATTGCTATTGGAGTCTTCTTCATAAATTCTTTGCCTAGGCCAATATCTAGAAGAGTTTTTCCTACATTTTCTTCTAGAATTCTTATGTTTTCATGACTTACATTTAAGTTTTTTATGATCTTGAATTAATTTTTGTGAGTGGAGAGAGATATGGATCTTGCTTCATTCTTCTGTGTATGGCTATACATTTCTGTAGCACCAAGGGCTTCTTTTCCCCAGTGTATATTGTGGTATGCTTTGTGAAAGATCAGTTGTCTCTATGTGGATGGTTTTATGTCTAAGTTCTCTGTTCTGTTCCATTGGTCTATGTCTCTATTTTTGTGCCAATACCATGCTGTTTTGGTTACCACAACCTTGTAGTTTGAAGTCCGGTAATATGATGCCTCCAGATTTGTTCTTTTTGCTTAAGATTGCTTTGTCTATTTGGGCTCTTTTCTGATTCTAAACAAAGAATATAATTATTTTTTTCTAGATATTTGAAATATGATATTGGTATTTTGATGGGGATTGCATTGAATCTGTAAATCACTTTGGGTAGTATGGACATCTAACAATGTTGGTTCTACCGATCCATGAGCATGATATGTTTTTCCATTTGTTTCTGTTGTCTACAAGTTTTTTCCTCAGTGTTTCATAGTTCTCTTTGCAGAAATCTTTCACCTCCTTGGTTAAGTATATTCCTAGGTATATTATTTTCTTTGTAGCTATTGTGAATGATATTGAGTCTTTAATTCGACTCTTGGCTTGACTGTTATTAGTGTATAGGAATGCTACTGATTTGTGTACATTGATTTTGTAACCTGAGATGTTGCTGAATTTATTTATCAATTCCTGGATTCTCTTGGTGGAGTCTTTGGGGTTTTCTAGATATAAGATCATATCATCAGTGAAAAGCAATAGTTTGACCTCCTCTTTCCTGATTTGGATACCTTTTATTTCTTTCTCTTGCCTGATTGCTCTGGCTAGGACTTCCAGCACTAGTTGAATAGAAGTGGTGAGAGTGAACACTGTTGTCTTGTTCCAGTTTTCAGTGGGAATGCTTTCAACTTTTCCCCATTCAGTGTGATGTTGGCTGTGGGTTTGTCGTATATGGCTTTTATAATTTTGAGATATGTGCCTTCTATGCCTAGTTTGTTGAGGGTTCTTATCATGAAAGGATGCTGAATTTTTCTGCATCTATTGAATTGATCATATGGTCTTTTTTTTTTTGCTTCTAAGCAGTGATTCACATGTATTGATTTACGTATGTTGAACCATCCTTGCATCCCTGGGATGAAGCCCACTTGTTCATGGCAGATTATTTTTTTTTTCTGATGTTCTGTTGAATTTGGTTTGCTAGTATTTCATTGAGGATTTTTGCATCTATAATATATTTATAAGGGATATTGGTCTGTAGTGTTTTTTTGTTGTTGTTGTTGCATCCTTTCCTGGCTTTGGTATCAAAGTGATACTGGCTTCGCAGAATGAGTTGGGGGAGGATTCTTTCCTTTCGATGCTATGGAATAATTTCTGCAGTATGGGTACCAGCTCTTCTTTGTAGGTCTGGTAAAATTCTGCTGTGAATCCATATGTTCTGGGGCTTTTTCATTGGAAGATTTTATTACTACTTCAATCTCTTTCCTCATTATTGGTCTGTTCAGAGGTTCTAGTTCTTCCTGATTTAGTCTTGGGAGGTTGTGTATTTCCAGGAATTTGTCCATTTCCTCTATGTTTTGAGTTTATGTGCACAGACATTTTCATAGTATTCCCAGTTGGTATTTTGTACTTCCGTGGTATCAGATGTCATATCTCTCCTCCTCTCTTTTTCATTTCTGATTGAGCTTATTTGGGTTCTTTCTCTTATTTTTCTGGTTAATCTAGAAAGAGGTCTATCAATTTTGTTTATCTCTTCAAAGAACAAACTCTTTGTTTCATCAATCTTTGTTTTATTTTTTATTGTTTTCAATTTCATTTAGTTCTGTTCTGACCTTAGTTACTTCTTTTCTTCTCCTTGCTTTGGGTTTGGTTTGCTCTTCCTTTTCTAGTTCCTTGAGAAATGTCATTAGATTGTTAATTTGTGCTCTTTCTGTCTTTTTGATGTAGGCATTTAAGGCTATGAATTTTCCCATTAGGACTTCTTTTGCTGAAATCCACAGATTTTGATAGCTTGTTTCCCCTTTGTCATTCCATTTGAGGAATCTTTTGATTTCCATCTTAATTTCATTATTGATCCAATAATTGTTCAGCAGCAGGTTGTTTAATTTCTAAAATTTTGTGTAGAATTGAGTGTTTCTCTTGGAGTTGATTTCTAGTTTCATTCCACTGTAGACTGAGAAGATACATAGTATTATTTCTATTATGTTGAATTTGTTGATGCTTGTTTTGTGGCTTCAGATATGATCAATCTTGAAGAATGTTCCACATGCTGAAGAGAAGAAAGTTCCACATGCTGAAGAGAAGAATGTATATTCAGTATGTTTGGGTAAAATGTTCTGTAATTGTCTGTTAGGCCCATTTTTTCTAGAGTCCCATTTAAGTCCAGTGTTTCTTTATTTATTTTCTGCTTCTGTGATCTGTCTGGTTCTGTCAGTGGGGTGTTGAAGTCCCCAGCATTTATGGTGCTGGTGTTTATCTCTTTGCTTAGTTCTAGTAGGGTTTGCTTTATGAATCTTGGTGCTCCTGTGTTCAGTGCATAAATATTTAGGATTCTATGTCTTCTTTTTGAATTACTCCCTTTACCATTGTGTAATGATCATCTTTGTCTTTCTTTAGTATTGATGGTTTAAAGTCAATTTTATCTGATATAAGAATGGCTACACCAGCTTTCTTTTGGTTTCTGTTTGCATGGAATATTTTTTCCATCCCTTCACCTTGAGTCTGAATGAATCCTTGTGCATTAGATGTGTTTCCTGGAGACAGCAGATACTTGTCTTGTATATTTTCATCCATTCAGGCAGTTTATGAGTGGGGCATTCAAACTGTTCACATTGATTGATAGAATTGATATGGGGGATGCTGTTCTGTTCACCTTGTTGAGTAGTACCTTATTCCTTTGTTTTATCTCTCATGGTATTGTTTTATATGAGCTCTGAACTTTAGCTTTTGGGTAGTTTTACTGGTGAGTGTCTATTGTGGTGATCCACGCATAATGCAGTTCTGAGTATTTCAGGGCAGGTCTGGTCTTGACAAATTCCCTCAGTGTTTGCTTATCTGGAAAAGTCTTTAGTTCTCTGTCATATGTGAAACTTTGTCTTGAAGGATACAAAATTCTAGGTTGGCAGTTGTTCTATTTAAGAAGACTGAAGATGAGTCCCAAATCCCTTCTGGCTTATAAGGTCTCCATTGAGAATTCTGAAATTAGCCTGTTGGGTTTTCCTGTGTAAGTTACTTGATGTTTTCTCCTTATGGCTCGCAGGATTTTCTCCTTTGTGTTGACTTTGGCCAGTCTGATGACTATGTGTCTTGGTGATTGCCTCTTTTCAATGAATCTCCCAGGTGTTCATTGAATTTCTTGTATCCGAGTGTCTAAATTTCAAGCAAGAGTAGGAAATTTTCTTCAATTATTCCCTCAACTAGGCTGTCCAGCCCTTGTGCCTTCTTTTTCACCATCAGGGAAGCCTATAATTCTTATATTTGGCCATTTTCCATAATCCCATATTTCTTGTAGGCTTTGTACTTTTCTCTTAATCCTTTGTGCTTTTCTTTTGTCTGAGTTAATTTGAAAGAGTTGTCTCCAAGCTCTGAGATTCTTTTTTCTACTGGTCTAGACTATTCTAAAAACTTTCCACTCAGTTTTGTATTTCCTTAAATCAATTTTTTATTTCCAGTAGCTCAGTTTGTATTTTTTTGAATATGTTAATCTCTTTAGTCAATTTTTTATTAATTTCCTGAATTGTTTTTCTGTTTTCTTTGAATTGGTTTTCCATTTTCCCTTGAATTTCATTAAGCTTCCTTACAATCTGTATTTGGAATTCTTTATCTGATATTTCAATATTATAATTTTCACTGGTATTCATTGCTAGAGAGGTGGCGTTCCCCTTTAGCAGTGTCTTTTTGCTCTGATTTTTCATACTTCTGGCATTCTTTCTATGATTTCTTCTCATCTTGAGCAGGTGTCGCTTCTTATTTTTTGATTCTCTTATGTTTAGATAGGGCTTCTCCCCCACACTCATAATGGTGTGCCTGTAGCATATGTTGGGTAAGAACCTTTGGCTTTGCTTGTGGGTACTTTGATGGCAATCTACATTTTGGATGGATGCCTTGGTTATAGATATCCTTAGTGTGGTGGTTTTCTTAGTCTCTGTTTGTAGGCCATAGCAATGTTGAACTATGTGTGGGGGCAGATTCCCTGTCCCTCTGTGATGAGGGAGGATGGAGGTCTTTTAAATACTTTCACTTTGCCCAGCCCAGTGGTCTGCTTAACAGTGTGAATTGTATTGGCACAACCAGTTTAATCTCTGAGATAGTAAGTGGTGCTTGTGGGTAAGAATCAACCACACCTTGTATGCTTGAGTCAGTTTAAGTGTTGTGAAGGGCTGTGCAAATTGACCTCCCTGTCAGTATGTGGCACTTGCCAGAAGGAACAACGTGCAGTGCTGTTTTTGGGACTTGTAAGCAGTTATAGCCCCTCAAGAGAAACACTTGAATGCCCCAAGTGGTGAGTGGGGCCCTGGAACTTCCTAGGTGTGTTCTTATTCTTCACCACAGCAGAGGCAGATGGGGGAGTGAGGCTGGGCTGGGCTGGGAACAGTGAGCCTGCCTTCAGGCTACACAAAAGTTGGTAAGGTAGATGTCTAGGTGAGGTCAAATGTCCCTCCTAGGCTGCTGCTAATAGCCACCAGGGAGGGGCTGTAGTGGCTCCACACAGCCAAAACATCTGCTTGTGGGGACAGGGAAATCTGAGATTCACAATCTGGCTGTCAGGAGTGGGTTTCACTCTTCTCCCCCATCCCCTGCTCTGCGGTCCCCTCTGGCATCTGCCAGCAAACAGAAACCCAAACTAGTGAAGTTTCCGCACAATGGTGCTATGGGCTGGTCTAGCTAGCTTCCCTGTCTGGAATTACACCTTGAGCTGAGAGTGGAGCCTTCCTGTGGGGGGAGGGGTGCTCCATGAGTGTGCAGCGGCTGGGAACCACACTGCACTGTCTTTTCAGTTCTGCCCCCACAAGCTTTCTTGCCTCCTGAGATTAGTTCACAAATCTCCCCTCCGTGCTTCTGAGCAACACAATCGAGTCCTCGGGGTATGGGATCTGGCCTATGGGCCTGTTCCTGGGTCCCCGATGGTTAATTCCTTATTGTGCTGGTCACAGGTTGCCTATGGTGTGCTCAAGCTAGTTTGATGTCCCTCCACTTTGGGGTGTACCCTGTTGTGATGGAACAGCCAGGCAAGCAGCACCAGGGAGGGATGGTGAGCAGGGAATTCACACTCTGAGCGCACCTTAGTCCTTTTCAGTTCTTTAAGTGGAAAGGTTTGAGACCCATTCTCTGTGGAAGCCCCAGTGTGACATATGCACCAACAGAGGGGAAGGAGCAGTTCCTGAGAGCCCTAGCTCAATCATCTCTCTTGGCAGCAGTGGGTGGGGGAGGGTAAGCAGAGGCAAAGTGTATGAAAGGAGGAAAAGTTAGCACTCTGGTCATCTCTGTCCCTCTTTGTGGAAGGCAGCTCACGAGGAATGTCCAGGCTCTGGGACCCACTGGCCCCCTGTGCCTCCCACAGTCTGGGCTGGAGTTGGGAAATGTTTGTGTGGAAACGAGCAAGATAAAAACTGAGGGGCAGAAGCCCCCTGGGCAGGACAAAGGTGCATGGTGGGTATAGAAGCATTGGTGCCTGCCTTCTTGGCTTGGGTCTGTGGTGATGTGAAGTGCCCTTAGGGGGCTAGCAGCCTAGTGCTTTGTCTTCAAGAGTCTCCCAGTTCTCTGGTGGTAGCAACTTTTGGGCTTGTGAGCACAAAACAGCTCTCCAACACATCATAGCCTGCAGACTGCCAGAGATATGAGGTAGGGAGAAACTAACCACTCCACCTACCCTTTTGCTTGGACTCCAGGCGTCTCAGTGGTTGACCTTTGCCAATATCTGGCTCCTTCTTGTTCTGCTCCACAGCTTCTTCCCATGGAATCTCTTGTAGGTTCTGGAACTTTTCCCTCAGAATTACACCTGATCTATGTTTGTTTGTTTGTTTGTTCTTTTTCCTTTAAAACTTTCCTTCTTTCTGAGACGATCCGGTAGGTGGTATCTCTGGTCAGCCATCTTGTCTCCTCTCTCACATGCTATTTTTTATACATGCAATGTCATTTGCTCTTTCACTGCCAAAACTTGGCTCACAGCTTTCATCACAAGTATTTGATGATTGTCCCAATTGTGAGCAATATCTGACAATCAATGGACATATGCGAGGATGTCAGGGTATGTGAAGAATGACAAGAAAGAAAAGGGAGAACTTAGGCATGTTAGGTTCTAATTCATTAATCTTTATTTCAGCCTAAGTCTATAATCTTTGTGATATGCACTCAAGTGAATAAATTACACAGATTTTAAATTAAATTAAGGACTATCACTAGGAACTAAATTTAATATTGAAAAAATAATTTAAAAACATGTATAGGGGAAAATCATAGAAAGCTGGAGTGTTAAAGAAGTAATTCTTTAGGAAAATATTAATGTTTAAATGTAAATTTATTTTTATGTATACCTCCTTTTCTCTGGACAGATTGTAACAAAAGATATATGTTCAATAAGCACTGATTGACTGAATGGCTGTATGGATGAATCAATTAGAGCTAAGTGTAAATTAATCTTGTAACTGAAATTAACAAAATGACATCCCCTTAATTTGGGCTACAAGTATAAACAACAATAATTATTTTCAATAGTGACTTTTTACTGCATGTAAAATAAAACAATTCAGTGCTTTAGCTTGGCATCCAAAACTTCCCATAATATGAATCCATTATTTGTAAATCTCCCATTATTCTTTCCTTGCTAGTATATAAGTCAGTTTCCTCTCACCTCTCATTTAGATATGTTTTGTGCTATTCAGCTTATAAACCTTCACTCATTCTGATTGCT
This sequence comes from Daubentonia madagascariensis, assembly GCA_023783475.1. Classification (NCBI taxonomy): domain Eukaryota; kingdom Metazoa; phylum Chordata; class Mammalia; order Primates; family Daubentoniidae; genus Daubentonia; species Daubentonia madagascariensis. Next base: position 38,812,590 of record JAKFHU010002080.1, on the reverse strand, counting down.
CTCTTTCTGTTCTCTTTTGGCTACTATTCACTATTTAAGAAAAGCTTTAAATTTTGTGTGTGTACACATGCACATGTGTGTTTGTGAATTTACATATGTGTGTGCACATATATGTGTGTGTGTATATATATATAAACCAATGCTGGAGCATATTTATATGATATATTTGTAAAGGAATCAGTACTCATGAAGCAGTTGAATACATATAGGAGAAAGAGAGAAGGGAAGAACTGAGGGAGGAAGATTCTTAACGATTTGGAAGAAAATGAGATCAAAAGCGTAAGAGGGGTAATTAGTTTCAAAGAGTGGAAGTATTTAATTCAACTGAAACTAATGGGCATTGCTGGGGATTGAAGAAGATATGAAGATTATTACCTTGGGAATAGGATTTTTACCATATTAACTTTGAGAAATTGAATTTTTCCTTTTTCCATGAAGTATGGGGAACAGATCTCCCTAGAATGAGGAAAGTATAGTTAAGCTTAGATATTTTGTTGCCATTGAAAATATACGGACAGTATTAGCCAATATCCTAAGGGCACTTCCAGCTGAATATATCAGAAAAAAATTATAAATTTTCCCCTAAAAATACTCTATTCTGCTTAATGAGCCCAGTTTCTACTCAATCAAATCAGAAAATTACCACAGACTATTCCTTTTTTTCTTATGTACACATTTAATTCATCTTTAGTTCTTCTTAGTCCTTAATTTGGACCTGTTCTTGTGTTTTCAACCCTCACTGCTATGTAGGCTCTCAACACTGCTTGAATGAGGATATCCCTGCCTTCAGTATTACTGCCAACCCCCAATTTATCATCCTCTCACTTTCTATCCCAAGCTTCTTGTCTAGATACTATACCAAACATTCTTTCTTTATAAAAGGAATTCTGGTAACAACTGTTGAGGTAATACACTTTAGACCTCCTTTGGATATATATATTTACATGACAATCACTTCCATTTGAGTTTGTGTCCCTTAAAAACTATTTTTCATCTCATATGCTCAGCATCCAACCATGGTAAACCATCAAAACAATTATTAAATAAACAAAAACAAATGTATTTTTCAGACCTAAGTAGAGGAGAACCTATCTGGACACACATTATTGTATCAAGCACAGTGCCTAGCACATAGTAAGTGTTCAACAAACATTTGCTGGATTAATGAAAATGCCACCCTAAATATGTTGCAGAAGGATATATGAGACAAAGGTATATCCCCTCTTAGAGTTAAAGTAGAATAGGGTGTAACTAGAATCATCATGTTTAGGGATAAACAGAGAGCCATTTTCTTTTCAATAATTCCGCTGGGTTGAAAATTTTTATCATGCTAAATAGTAGGCTCCGTTAATTCTCAAATCCCATAACCTTCGAGTCTTGGTAAATCCATTTTAAATCTTTAATTGCTGCCTCCAGAATAGGCTATACTTTTAAAAGAGTAGTGGACAGGAGACTATTCTGCTTCCACAAGCACCATCTGCCTCCATTTTGCCTCTCCAAAGGCATTTCCTTTTGTTATTGCCCTTGGCAAGCAGGCTGTTCTTTTCTTTCAAATTAGTCCTAACTTTGCCTCATGTGAAGGATCCCACATGGGTGACTGTGAAGCTGCTGGGCTGTTTTGGTTTGTCATCACTGTGTATCTAGCCGGGTGAACATTCACACTAAAGAGTTCCCATTGACACTGATGGCCTCACTGAGATCTGTAGTGACTTCCAGCTGCCTTCCAGGCGACAGCAGCAGTCTCCCTCCTCCTGATATCCAAATAGCTTCCCTCGACTCTTTGGCGATACCCACCAAGCCTGCAGTTCTTGTTTCCATTGACCGTTTGGGAACAAAAACCTGAGAGAGTTATCCTTACCCTGTGCCTCGGACTTACCACTATTTCCTCTTAATTCTTGAAACACAAGAAAATAAAAATTAAATTGTCTAACAAAATAAGGAGGGAAATCATAACTACTTTGAGATAGTTTTCTAAATAAAATCCTCTCCTGGTCAATATAATGAACAATAATATATCAGTTATGTATTAAATAGCACAGTGTGTCACATATTTAATAGTGCTATGATTTATTCTTTTAGGGTTTGAGGCTGTGCAGACATATGTCAAATGAAAAAAGCTTGACTTTGTGAACCTCTCCTTTTTAATGTTTAATTCCATTCCTATTTTAAAGGAAATTTAATTTAAGAGAATTATATCCATATGATTCTAGTTCATTTGTATTTAACTGATCAATGTGTTGTTTTACAAGGCCTGTTTGATGTCAAGAAAGCAAAGTGAGTCGCTTTTCCCCCTAGGCTTTTGAAATGCATTTTTTTCCCTTAGAAGTATTTGGCAGTTTATAAATCCCAACCACCAAAGACCGAACTTTGGTTTAAAATTCAGAGCATTAAAACATGAAACAACATCCAAAAGGGCACTAAATTTCAATTGAGAAAATAGCCTTTAATATAAAGATTTTTCATGTCTTTATGCTTATTTTAATTTTTAATTACAAAACCAATTTCTTAAGCAAAAGAAACATGTTAGTGAAAGAGTTAGAGGATAGAGAGCTTCACGATATTAGAAAAAGAAGAGTAATAAATAATTCATTAGATAAGAGAACTTTGAAAAGTTGGTGTCTGTGCCTTTTTTAATTATCTCCTTCTATGAACAGGAAACATGTTATATTGAGAAAAACATGGCCTTTGAAGTCAGACTATTTATGCTACTCTAACTTAATAGACACATTAACTCAGAAAAGTTGCAACCTTTGTTTCATCACTTTAAAAAATGTGGATAATATCACTAATCTCTGAATGTGCCCACTAGGAGTTTATGCCTTTCCCTCTACATTTCTTTACCTCTGTACCTGAGGTGGATCTGATACTGACCTTTAATTTTGGAGCCTTAGAGTCCTTCCTAATATACTTGGCTTTGAGAAACATTTCTTAGAATGTCTGTCATTTTTATTTTTGGGGAAGGGAGTGTGGGCTTTGCCAAAATTACTTATACATTTTTGGGATGTATTAAACAGGCTATCAATTTTGAAGCCAATCATATTTTCTTCATTGATTTTGGCATCAAGATACTTAATGGTAAATTTCAATTCAACTATTGCTATTAACAACGCTGAAGAAACACATAATCTCTGTGTCTATATGCTGACTTCCCTCTTCCCTAGTCTTTATGTCTCCTTCACTTTAATTCCCTTAAACATTTATCATTGTTTTAAATAAGGCATATTTTGTAAGGTACTTTGGATCAGTGAGGGTAAAAATACATAAATGAATGAGTACACATACTCATATAATATATATATATAAATACATATTATATATATATAATATATATAAACAGTTCTGAAACTACACGTATAAAGTACAAATGAGGCTAAAAACTGCCTTGAGAATTCAGACTACATTAGAGAAAGAGCAGAAAATCTGAGAACAAGTGATCAGGACTATGTTTGTTTTGAAAGCTGATATCAACTTCTCCCATCCGTGATTTGCCAAAGCATTTTTTTAACCATACTTTAAAATGTGGCTTTAAGAAAATATCCATTTTGACACATTTTTAGAGTTACTTGCCAAATTCTAAATCCATGTATTTCAAGTATAAAAGCAATCCGTCAGCACTAGGAGTCTGGACAGGTTCATTGGGAAACAAATGTCTGAGATGCCACTTAAGACAATTGTACTTTGGTAGGGGCATGAGAAAAAAGCAGCTCCCTCCCTTCAAAACTCCATTTGTTTTTGTATTTTTCTTCTTTACTCCATTCTATTGTGCTTATCACATTGTCTAATAGGTAGAAAGTGGGAATAAATATTCACTGTTTGAAAGAAAAATTGGTACTGATGAGAATATTCCTTTCATGAGTACAGTTCTATGAATCTAGGCCCCAGGAAAATAAATAAGAATATTTGAGTTATTGGTCAATGTTCTAGTCCTAAAACCTTTAAAGTTCAGTACTAGAAAGGGATACAGGATGTACTGGTGGCTCAAATTTAAGGATCAGGAAGAGAGTAGAGCAGTACACTAGCCACTCCCTTTCTTCCTACGCTTCTTGAATGAACTTTGTCATGCACGTACCTTCCCCAAACAACCTTCTGCGTTTTAACAGATTAAAGCAGATCAGTCTCTTCAATTACCACCCTTATTCTTATTTTCTCCCAGTATTTCCTAGCCCTCTTGGCCCCACAGTGACTCTAGTGCTGGTATTGATGTGTGTTTGGAATGAAGAAAGAGGTCATTTAAGTGCTGCAATTATGCTATTTACAACTGTTGCTATGTGCTAGACCATATCCTAGAATACATAAATAGAATAGAATCTCTCTTAAGCAAATTCCATTTATACAACCTGCCAAATTAATCAATGCTCTCATTTCCTAATTTAAAATATACTAACCAGTGCCAACAATACAGTCAGCAGGCAACTCATTCATATAGTTACACATTTCTCTAGGCCATTAATTTGCTTTTTCCAGAAGTACTTGATGTTGTATTTAGGTTAGATAAATAAATAAACAAATGACATATAACTGTGAAAAAAGAGGTTTATTTTAATTAATTTTAATGATTTGGAAAAACCCTCAAAGCCAAGTCACTAAACAAACAAACAAAAAAACCAACAAAACCAAAACCAAAAAGAAAACTCTTGAATTAGGTGTGGATAAAAGAACTAAAAAATGCTTTAAGACCGCATCATCTTTTATTAAAAAATCTTCTCTTTTAACCAAATTGTTTGTTTAAATGACCAACCACTGGTCCCAATTGTGCTGGTTAAGAGATACGCTCTAAGTATTTGGTGATGGAATGAAAATAATTGATTCAATTCATTCATCCGAAACAATAGAACAGACGTTCAACAAGCAGTCGATTACATCAGGGCACATTTGCTCTCTTTCCAGCCTTAAGACAGTGTCTGATTAGGCACAGCTTAACTGTACCCAGCCATGCATTTCTGAAGCCATGAAAAATAAGTGTTCTGCATAAATATTATTCTCCTCAAGAGACATTTTTAAATAGAAGTTTGTTGAAATTTTGGTCAGATTTTGGAGTGTTTTCTTTTTTGGTCTCAAAACAACTAACAGTTTTACACTCCTTCCTTAACCCCCAAACAGTGACCTCTTTTGATTTTTTTTTTCTGTCAAAGGCATCCCATCTTTCCATTACAGACACCACACTTGTGCATTCCCTGGGTTCAGGCTCCTCATCTGATGCCATCCACATCTTAATTTTTTTTATTCTTACTTCTTGTTAGGCTCTTGATTCTCCAAGCACATAGTTTATAGATATAAAGATGGTGGAAGTACGTCCAGAAAAAACCCAACTAAGAAAACATTTATGAGATAAGGGGACTGAAAACTGCATCTGATTTCCACCCCTGTGCCTTTGATCATGTTCTTCTTTCTGCCTGCATGAACTGGTTCTGTCCTCTTAACTGTACTTCCTACCCATAGATCCTACATAATGGCTCCTCAAAATGAGTTTTTTATTTGGGTCTCAGGACATATTTCCAGCTCCACTTCTTATTGACCCTCTCAGCTCTGCTTTTTGTTTTGTTTATCCCTACTAGTAAATCTACTTGGTATTAACTAATATTTTGTATCTCGTCCTGCCCAACAAAGTTTAAAGTTTAGCTTGTGTCTGTGGTTACTAACCTGGCCTCACCACTAAATTATTTAAGTTCCCGCTATGCTTAATGCTCCGTAGCGACAGGCTAGTCCCATCACTTTCTCCTTCTGAGCTCTGCTTCTAGAATCCCAGTCAGGAAAGTCCTCTGTATCCTGCTTTCCCATTAAGAAAGAGCTTCAAGAAGGAAATGACACTCAAAGTAAACTTGAAGAAAGAACAAAAGTCAAACACAATCTTTAGGGAAAAAGGAAAGATGGATATGTCCATCCAAGGTATGTTATTAGTGGACTTCCATGAGAACCTTGTACTGAACCTTTAACATTAAAATTCTCCTCTTTTTCTCCATTCTGTCTCTTTGTCATCACGTCTATTTCCATACACATGGTGAGAATTCTCCTCTGAGATATAGAATTTTTATTCCAAATATGTCTCTAACATTTTTATTTGGATTTCTCACAGATCCCACATTTAGTACATTCCAAATTGAACTCTTCATTTACCCTAAATATTATTTTTCACTGATGTTTTACCTTTTGCAGTTAATGGCGAGACCATCCACACCACTGTTTAGATCCCAAACCTAGGAGTCATCTTTCACCATCACCATCCAAGACTATCTACCACTGAATCCTATAAAGTAAGTCTCCATGATAGATCTCGAATCTATCCACTTCTTTCTAATCCACTCTCATATTTTATATTCTTCATAGCAGTTATCCTTATAAGAATTGATTATTATTATTTTTTACTCTACTATCCATTTCTCCCAACTAGAATGAAAACTCCTGGAAAGCAAGGCTTCTATCTGTGCTGTGCATTTTCAAATTATTAGTGCTTAAAAAAAAGACCCAACATACAGTAAGTACTTGTAAACAATTCTGACTGATTGGCCATTGCCATCCAGGTCAAAGTTGCCATCATCTCCCCCAGGTTTTTGCATTGGCCATTCTATATTTCTGTCCCTAAACTCTTCAAAGACATTCTTCACACAGAAAACAAAATGAACTTTTCAACGGTAACAAGATATTTAACAGGGACATTTACTATTGCCTTAAGAAAAGCACAATGGCCCAGAGCCAGAGGTCACAAGCTAACAAACAACCAAACAAAAAATAGACACTCCAGTCTGAAAAGAGTGCCCAAAAATTGAGTCTACGTAGCCAAGGGTTTGTGAAGCACTGCAGTACTGGCATTACCAAAATCAATTCCTCCACCCACCTCCCTTTTCCAAGTCTTTTGAGTCAAGAGTTTGTTGACCTAATGTGAATTGCAATTACTTTTCTCTGCTATGGAAAAAAGGGAGAAATATGTCCCCAGGACCACAAAGCCAAGTCAGCTGGTATTCCACCCAAGATGCTTGTCCATCTCAAGGGGCTTTAGGACATATGAGCAAGAATGGGAGATTGGGGGTCAGAGGATGGGGTTGAAGACTCAAGAAAGAAATAGATTCCCCATGTGTCTGGACACTGCAGGGGACAAACTCTGCAGAGTCCTTTAAAGAATTCCCAGTAACACCTCTGAAAAAGCCAGCATTTGAAGACTTGCCTCAAAGAAGGAACCAGTTGTCAGTAGGAGTTGGCCAATGAAGCAGCATAAATACTGGTCAATAAATTTAAAAATAAAATCCAATTTTCAAGTGCTCTTACATAAAAGTATTGCTTTCCATGACTTTCTATTGCTTTTAGAAAAATTCAAACTCCTGGCCAAACTGGCATCACTGGGTCATCTGGAGCTTAGCAATTTGTATGTCTAGCCTAAGCTCTCTGCATTCCAGTGAGATTGGCCTCTGGTTCCCAAGGCCAACTGCATTCTTTTCCATCTCAGAGGGCTTTTGACATACTTTTCCACTGACTGGGTTGTTCTTCCTTGAATTTTTTTATGGCTTGTTCCACTAGAATTTAGCTTAAATGGGACCCTCTCAGATGCTTTATGTGACACTCTTCTCCCCCACTTGCACCCACATCAATTTTTCTGCCAGGCTTCCCTTGCAACACCATTTCCTAGCACAGTTCTTGACATACAACATAGATTCAATAAATAGGCCAATAAAATGAAATACTTGTATACTTACTGCTGTGAAAGAAAAATTATCTGAAACTTCATTTCTCATATAACTTTTTAACAGATTCTAATTTGCAAACCTCTTTCTTAGAAGAGATTAGCATTTCTGATAAAATATTTGATTCTCTGATGGAGCTAAATGATTAAATGATCTTATGACCTAATAGAAAATTAATGATTCACTCATCCAGGTGACTCTGGACTGACAAGGATCTTTTACCTTATTTTTTTTTCCTTGTCTCCAACCTAAATATCATTATCTATCTCTTTTTCTTATAAAATGTCCTTTCCAAGAAGGATCTTGAAACATGGGTGCATAGGCCTGTCTCATTTTCATCAAGCTGGAAATAACCTTTGACATGTACAAATAATTAATTTGTAAAAAAAGTGGGTTTTTTAAAACAGTTGTGGACACCCTATAAAATATTCTTGCCTCATGAGAACCCATTCAAGTAAAGCCTTGGTTGTGACTAAACAGAAAAAGTCACAACAAACTTATGTTGAGATTATTTGTGTCCCTCCAACTTTGATGCTTTGATTAACCAATAAGGTTTTGCTGATATTCAGAACACTCAGTTAATTTTCAGAACTCTTGTTTATCAAAATGTTGTGGCCATTTTAAAAATGTTTGTACTGTAAAATTTCAGACAATCCAAGTTATGAATTTGGGCATATGGTTTTGGTCAGGAGGTAACCACTCCTCAGAGTGAGAGTTTACAGAAGTGGTTTAATATTGTGGGTCTCTAGCAGGAAAGCCAGAGGAAAAACAATGGCTTTCTAGTCAGTGTTTTATGTCAGAAGAATTTCTAGCTCTTTGAGGAATCACATGACTAATTATGGTTAGCCAGTATTTTATACTTGAGAAATTCCATGATCGTTTAGAAGAATCCCATGCCTGGGATTATATTGTTACTTAGAAATGACCAAAGTCCTTATAAACACTGGAATGATTAATTATATTCAGAAATGTTTTGGCTACAGGAAGTTATTTTGTTTTTTTGCCTACAGGGTTTTGCTTGTATGTGTACTTGTGTCAGTTTTTGCAATTATCTTTAGCTAATTGTATAATTGGTTCAGCAGTTTTCTTTATGTCTGCTTGTCTCTGTAAGCAGTTATTTTTAGTCTTTTATTTTTATGGCCAGTGAGACTCTTTGGGCAGCCTTATGTTAAGAAATAAGTTCCCTACCTGATTAATTGCTTAGAGAACTAGAATGAGGGGTTCTAAAGATCTTTAGACTTTCCTTTTGTATATCCACTTTAACAATGATTAGCTAACCATTTTCTTGTTTGTACAATGCCCCTATCAAGGAGCATATTTGATCTGGCTGGGTTAGCCATTTTTTCTTGTGCCAATCTTGAAACGAAATATTTACTGGTGCCAATCTTTTCCCTAAGTGCCTAAAGAGTGTTGTTGTTGATTGGTATTTGTTTTGTTATGTTTTCGTTTGTGTATTTGTATATTTTGTATTGAATGATCTGTTTACAACCGTCTTCTTAAATGGAGTATAATCTCCTCAAAGTCAGAGGCTATAATTTATTCATTGTATATCCCTAACACAGAATAGGTACCCAATATATGTTAATTGAATAATTAGGTCTGCCTTTTTCACAATTGCATCCAGTGCTTAGTATGAATCCTACAATGTGGTGAGCAATTAGTTTTTGAATGAAAGAGCTAAACTGAATTCTAGTTCAATCTGCCCATAAAAATGTCCTTGCTGGCATATGAACATGAGCCAGAGACAATTTCCTACATTATCCATCTCCACTCCCTCTTCTGACTATAGTCAACCATTAAAGTACTTTCAACAATCTTTACCTTAGAGTCTTAGTGTTCACACTAGTTTAGGTATCACCTCCTCATCCTATTACAGACTTCTTGAATTACCCTCTTTCCTCTTTGGACTTGGCCTCTAGCTCAGCTCATGGTTCTATCCACCCCTCTGGCCTTTGCTGCCTTAGGTGTTTTCCCCTATAACCCCAACAGTCTAAGCCTTGAATCTATGGAACTCCACTGCATGCATGCTGATAGTGTTTCTACAGAGAGGGCACTATGGGATAACAAAGGTATACTAGGTGGCCAGCAGAAGACATAGAACCCAAGAAAATTTTCCATGTAATGATGGGATCTTGGCAAATATCCTAAATTTTTTATGAGAACACACTGTTTAAAAAATCCATAATTTAAAAATTTCAAGAAGTTTGTAGTGCCATAAAACCAGAAGTTTGAATTTGCCTTTAAGATAAACTAACCTTCTTATGCCCAAATCACCCAAATCAACCAAATAGGTCTTTATTTATATAAATGTGACACAATAATAATATTCTTTTGGAATGTAAGAAAAGTTTGGGGTTGTAGCTTCAAGCAGATGAAGTGCTTTATATAATAATGTAAAAAAGTTGTTTTCATTAAGGGCAGGCTTGTATCTCTGAAAAACATATTCTTTTAGAAAATGCTTTTTATAGACTACACAGTCTCTAAAAAAATATTTTCATTTTTAGGAAGCATATATGTCTGTAATTGTTCTTTTGCCTCATATTGCAGTAAAACTCCTAGAAAATGGTATTTATACTTGCTGCATCCAATTCATCTTCTCTCATTTATTCTTAAAATATTTCCACTATTCCACGAAAACTGCTATCATCATGGTCAAGAAAACCCTCTATGCAGCTAAAACCAATGGTTACTTGTCATTACTCAAATTAGCTAATCTCTCAGCAGCATTGGCACAATTTCTCATTCCTTACTCCTTGATAAACTTTCTTTTCTTGACTGAAGGATATCAATTCTCTCTTCTGGCTTTATTCCTATATCCCTGGTCACTCCTCAGTCTCCCTTTCTGGTTCCTATTTCTCACAAACTTTTAATGTTAAAAGGCTTCAGAGCTCTCTTGGACACTCTTTTTAAATATACTTTCTTGTCCCTCTCATCCCTTGATGGTCTTGTCTAGTCTTGTGAGATTAAATACCCACATGTGTATCTCCAGACCTTTCTTCCATGTTCCAGATTAATTTTTCCAACTGCCTGGCAATCATACCATGTCATCTAATAGGGATATCACAATTATCATGTCCAAAACTAAACTCCCAGTTGATGACAATCATGCTTCCTGATGGTTCACTCCAAAACCCTGGAGTGATCCTAGGGTGGTCTTTCTCTCATTACTCATATCTGGTTTATCTTAACATTGGAAATATTCATCCACTACTCCTACCCTGGCTCTGGCCTCTGTCATTCCTTGGTTAGTTTACTGCAAGGGCTTCCCAGCTCCTCTCAGTGACTCTACCCTAACTCTTCTAGAGTCTAATCTCAACAGAACAGCAAGAGTGATTCATGAAAAATCTATGTCAGACTACGCCCCTCCCATTCTCAAAACTTGGCATTTTATTTCACTCAGAATAAAAGTCAAAGACCTTAAAATAGTTTGTGAGCCCAACATAATTTGATTCCCATAGTATTTCTGAATTCATCTACTTGTGCTCTCCCTTTTCTTCATTGTTACAGTTAAATTCAATTTCTTACTATTTTTCAGATGTATCAGGCAAGTTTTATCTCAGGATCTTTGCATATCGTACTTACTTCTTGGAATGCTCTGTCTCGAGATACCCACTACTAAGTCCCTCACCTTTTTCAAATCCTTCCTCAGAAATCATCTTAGCAAATGAAGCCAAGTCTGACTATTCTATTTAAAATTATATTCTTTTTAAGCACTCCTTAGACCCCTACTGTATTCCACTCTTCTTTGTTTTCCCCCAAACCAATTAACATCTTCTAACAAGTTAAAAAATTTATAGATGTTTACTGCCTTCCTCTCAGCATCAGAATATGAGCTGGACTGGAGGTGATTATCTTCATACATTTATTTCACTATTACATCCCAAGAACTAGCAAAAGTTCTCATATAAAGTGAGTACTTCATAAATATTTCTGAATGACTATATAAATGATATCTTCAATCAATTTTTCATAAGAGTGACATCCCCAGGATGTAATCCCAACTTTCTCTTTGAAAATGGAAGAAACCATTGAAAAGAATGGAACCATACTGATCTTTGATGTCCTGTGTGTGGTGTTACACAAGAATGAATCAGCCAGACTTGTGGGGAGGTTTTATTCTCCTCCATTTATTGTATTGATTATTTTTCACATTCATAAAGTTTAATCACTGTAAATGTATTCAAACTCATAAAGAAAACAAAGAATAATTACTGCAATATAATTGGCTATTGGGTTATAAAATTCATCATTGTTTCCTACCCTTTTATTTTAATTTTAAATTTGTTTTTAATTGAAAGATAAAAATTGATGATATTCATGGTGTGCATGATGTTTTGATACATTATTGTATTGATTATTGGAAGCAAAGTGACACCTTAGGATAGTGGACAAAGTTGGACAAAGTTTCCACTGGAAGTAGAAGGCATTGATATCATATGAAGAGGGATATTTTTAGCAGACTTAGAAGAGAACTAGATTCTGAGTAGAAGGGACATGCTGGAAATCATTTCCATTGTCAGGTAGACAAGTCACTTCTGCTAACAAGTACATGAGCTTGGAAGATGGTCATAAATTAAGAGCAAGCAGAAAACAGACCTTGATCAGACTGAGACAAGCTGGGAAGTAGACATGCAGGTACCTATTAGTGGGGCATTGTAAAGAGCTTGGTCTTTTGGAATAGAATAGCACTTCTGGTAGTATCACTTGTAAATTTATCTGTCATTAAGTTTTTAAAATACATTAGATTTCAGAGAGATTTGTTAACTGTTTTGTGTAGCCCAGTTTTAGCTTTTGCTATGTATAAAATGGAGAAAAGAATTCATGCCCACAATTGAGCTAAAGAAATATAGGGGAGAGCAACTGCAGCCTGAGATAATCTAGATTCAAGATGGTGCAGATGATATGCTTCAGAGGACAAGCAAGACAGAGGTCCACAACCAGACAACAGGCTAAGAACACAAGCATGAGCCAAGACAGGTTTGGGGAACATGTTTTCATTTTCCAGGGATTTCTATAATTGTTATTGAAGAAGACTGTGATAATTCACTAAACACTCAATAGAACAATGGTAAGGAAATTCAGGCTTTTGTGATTGGACATTGAAGAGGAATGTGGCTAAAGAGCTGATAACTTTGGGGAAATTTGTGTTATATTTAAAATTAAAAAAATTTTGAGGATTTTTTTAGACAAAATAAAGGACAAAACTGATGGCATGAAAGGAAACTTCATTGTGCAATGGGTAAAGAAAAAAAGACTTAACAAAAGAAAGTGATAGAGAAAAATCTACTGTTAAGATTTTTCAATGAAAAACAGAAGATATTAAAAATATGGATATTAGAATGTAGATAGATGAGATGTAAAGTAAACTCAAGCCTGGTAAGCTATATTCACTGGAAGAACAAAATAACACTAATGAAATAAAGGAAGAGAGACAAGCTTGCTCATAGAAAATTAGGAGAATTACTAAACTTTTTTCATTTTTTATTTTTTATTATTATGGGTACAGAATAGGTGTATATATGCATATGGTACATGTGATGTTTTGATGCAGGCGTACAATGTGAATTAATCAAATCAGGATAATTGGGGTATCTGTTACCTCAAGCCTTTATCATTTCTTTGTGTTAGGAACATTCCAATTCCACTCTTTTAGTTATTTTAAAGCATACCCTAACTTGTTGATTATAGTCACTTTATTGTGCTATCAAATATTGTTCATTTTATCTAAATACATATCTAACTACATTTTTGCATACATTAAACATCCCCACTTTATCCCCCCTCCCTGTTACTCTTCCCATCCTCTGGTAACCATCATTTTACTCTTTGACTCCATGAAATCAATTGTTTTAATATTTGGCTCCCATATGTGAGTGAGAATATGCAAGATATGTCTTTCTCTGCTTTGCTTATTTCACTTAACATAATGTTCTCCAGTCCTGTCCATGTTGCTGCAAATGGCAGAAATTCATTTTTATAGCTGTATAATATTCCATTGTGTATATGTATTACAATTTTTTTATCCATTCACCCATAGATGGACAATTAGATTGATGACAGATCTTGGCTATTGTTGTTAACAGTGCTGTAATAAACATGTCAGTGCAGATATCTTTCTAATTTACTGACTTCCTTTCTTTTGGATATATACCAAGCAATGGGATTGCTGGGTCATATGGTAGTTCTATTTTTAGTTTTTTGAGGAACCTCCACAGTGTTCTCCACAATGGTTGCACTAATTTAGATTCCCAAAACAGTGCACAAGGGTTCCCCTTTCTCCACATCTTTGCCAGCATTTGTTACTGCCTGTCTTTTTGATAAAAGCCATTTTATCTGGGGTGAGATGATATCTCATTGTAGTTTTGATTTGCATTTCTCTGATGACTAATGATCTTGAGCATTTTTTCATGTACCTGTTAGCCATTTGTATGTCTCCTTTTGAGAAATATTTATTCAGATCCTTTGCCCATTTTTTAATCAGATTATTTGTTTTTTTATTGAGTTGTTTGTGTTCCTTATATATTCTAGTTATTAATCCCTTGTCAGATGGGGAGTTTGCAAATATTTTCTCCCAGTCTGTGGGTTGTCTCTTTACTTTGTAGATTGTTACCTTTGCTGCGCAGGAGCTTTTTAGATTGATGTGATCCCATTTGTTTAATTTTGCTTTGGTTGACTGTGCTTTCAGAGAAATGCTCAAGAAGTCCTTGCCCAGACCAATGTCCTGGAATGTTTCCCCAAAGTTCTCTTTTAGTAGTTTCATAGTTTCAAATCTTAGATTTAATCATTTAATCCATTTTTATTTGATTTTTGTATATGGCAAGAGATAAGGGTCTAGTTTCATTCTTCTGCATACGTATGTCCTGTTTGTTTGGCATCATTTATTGAAGAGACTGTCCTTTCCCCAGTGTATGTTCTTGGAAACTTTGGCTGTTACAGATATGTGGATTTATTTCTGGGTTATTTCATCTGTTCTATTGACTTGAAGTCAATTTTATTTGATAGAAGTAGAGCTACCTCTGATCAATTTTGGTTTCTTTTGCATGAAATTCATAGACCTGAATTTTCAGTCCATGTGTGTTTTTAAAGGTATAGGGAGACTCTTCTAAGCAGCAAATAGTTTGGTCTTGTTTTTTTTTAATCCATTTAGCAAATCTATGTATTTTAATTGGGGAATTTAATTTATTTGCATTCTAGGTTATTATTGATAGATAAGCACTTACTCCTCCATTTTGTTAATTGTCTTCTGGATATTTTATAGATTCTTTGTTTCTTTCTTTCTCTCTTATTTTTTACCTTTGTGATTTTTTTCCTGGTTCTTAGATTTGATTCCTTTCTCTTTCTCATTTCTGTATCTTCTGCAATTTCTTTCTTTTTAGTTACCATAGGTCTAACATAAAGAATCTTGTAGTTTTAATGGAATATTTTAAGCTGATTGAAATCTTAAATTGGTCACATAAAAATACTCTAGACTTTTACTCTCCTGCCCACAAAATATTTTGCCTTGCTTTACATCTTTATATATTTTGTGCTCCTTAAAAACTTATGTGGCTGCAATTATTTTTGACCATTTTGACTTTTAACATTCATACCAGTGGTTTGAAAGATTTACACAGCACCATCATATTGCTACAATATTCTGAGTCTGATTATGAATTTACCTTTAATACTGATTTTTATATTTTAAGTGTTTTCATGATAGTAATTATCATACTTTTGTTTTCAGTTGCAGAACTCCCATAATCATTTCTCATAAGATAAAAGGTCAGTAAGGGAATGGTTGTGAATTCCTTCATCTTTTCCTTGTCTGAGAAGGATTTTATTTCTCCTTCATTTCTGAACAATAGCTTTTGTGATTATAGTATTCTTGATTGGCAGTGTTTTGTTGTTGTTGTTGTTGTTGTTCATGTTGTTGTTTTTTCAGCACTTTCAATATATCATCTCATTTTCTCCTGGCCTGCAAAGTTTCTGCTGAGAAAGCTGCTGACAGTCTAATGAGGATACTTTTATATTCAGCTTGACATTTTTCTCCATGTGCTTTTATAATTCTCTCTTTGTATTTGGCTTTTGACAGTTTGATTCTCCTCTGAGAGGATATTTTTGGATTAAATCTATTTGGGGATTTTCAAGCATCCTGAATTTGGGTGTCCACATCTCTTTCAAGACTTTTTAAGCTATTATTTTGTTAAATAGGTTTTCTATGCCTTTCTCCATGTCTTGTCCCTCTTAAAATCCCATAATGCAGACATTTGTTCACTTTATGGTATCTCACAAATCACATAGGCTTTCTTCATTTTTTTAAAAATTTTTTTTTCCCCTGACTGGGTTATTTGAAAAGACCTGTCTTCAAGTTTAGAAATTCTTTCTTCTGCTTGATATAGTCTGTTTTTGAAGCTCTCAATTATATTTTTTATCTCTTTAATTGAATTCTTCAGCTCCTAGTTTTCTCTTTGGTTCTTATTTGTTTTATCTATCCTTTTGTTAAATTTCTTATTCAAATATTGAATTGTTTTGTGATTTTGTTGAATTGTTAATCTATATTCTCTTATATCTCACTGAGTTTCCTTAAGTTCATTGTTTTGAATTCCTTTTTGGACACTTTATAAATTTATTTTTCTTTGCTTTCTGTTACTAGAAAATTATCACATTCTTTTAGAGGTATCACTTTTTCTTGTTTTTTTTGTATGTCTTGTTTTCCTGTATTGATATCTGTGCATCTGGTTGAGCAGTTGCCTCTTCCAATTTTATGGAGTAGCTTTTGTGGGATAAACTTTTTTCCTGTAGATGGATCCTAGGTGTAGGTTGGTAGGGCACATTAGCTTTGGTCCCGGGTAGATGCTGTAATGTAGTCTCTGGGCAGTATCTTCAGCTATAAACCATGTTGATGATGTTTCTGAGGGCCTTAGTGGCGTGAGCTGCAAGAGTTTGTGGCAGTGGTAGTGAGGCTTTGCTAGAGGCAGGGCCCTGGACTGTTCTCAGGTCAGGAATACACATTCAAGGCAAGTCACCCGGCTCAGGGGTGAGCTTTCTGAGGGTTGGGACACTGAAATGGTTTTCAGTCCAGGGGCGTATGTGTGGGCTATCAGCCATCTTGGAGTTGGCTTTCCTGCTATGCAGGACTCTGTTCCTTGGGGGACAGGGTGCTGTGTGTACTTGGGTGCCAGAGTCACAGCCATTCTACTAAGCCTAGTTGCTAAGAAGCTGAGGTCATGGTGTTACAGCCACCTGTGTGAGCATGGTGGAGGGACTGTGGGTCCTCAGGAATGTTGGAATTCAGTGGCTACTAGCCCTCAGAGCAGGGCACACTCTAGCAGTGGCTCTAATTTCAAAATGACACTATGCTGTAGCATCTTGGGTCTTGGGGGTGGAGTAGTGCACAATGAGGGCTCCTATTCTGGAGTAATTCAGCCATATAAATTTCAGGCAGTTCCCCAAATTGGGTTTAAGATCTGTGAGGACTTTAGGATTCTCCTGTAGCAAGGACTGCAGGCTTCTGCAGTGATAATGGGAGCTGCTGGTGGCCTCCTGCTTACTTTTTCCCAGCAAAGGAAAGTCTCTCCTGTCTCCAAGTAAATCCTAGTGGGGGAGATGGTGTGACAGAGGCAAAGTTCTTTGCTCTCCTCTTGTACGCTATCATCCTGGGTTTCTGTGCTCCACAGAGATTTCACCAATCCCCTCCTGCACTACAGCACTATCCTTCAGAAACTTTAGTCAAATTTTAGTTGTTTATTCATTGTTTTGGTCTTTTTATTGGGGGGTGGTGAGATCAGGCACCTATATTCATTCATCTTACTTCTTTTTCTAAACCTAGTTCTTTTTCTAAGAAAAAGTAGTGATGAAGCTGTCACATTTGGACTGACAATTGTTTTGATTGTCACTCAAATGAGATAAAGCAAATTTAGTGAAAGAAACTCAGGTGAAATCTGTGGAATTTAAACAATTGTTTTGAATTCTAGATGGTAACTTTCACAGAAAATACTTTTTTCCCCATTTAACAGTAAAGGATTTCTTCCTAAATTTTTACAATAATGAACCTTAATATGTAAATACATAAATTCCTTGGACATGACAATTGTATAGTAATTCAGAAAGATAGTCACCAAATATACAATGAACAATGGTAGCACATTATTTTTTGAAGTCATTATTAGGATTTTAAAAAGTCAGACTTAATTTAACATACTTAGTATTTTCAAGTTCACATAAATTTCTTTTTTGTTTATGTTTATTATTTTTATGAATGACTGCTTCTAATTTTCACTTTCACTGAATCAATTTCATTTAAATATCAATAAGGATGGCATTGTAATATTTTAACATTCATATGAATAAATACATTTTACAATTAGATGCACCCATTTAAAGAACCACAAAATATTTTCCCAATGTGTTTTCTGCATTGTGCTTATGCAATTCATGCCTTTCAAAAAGGATTTGTGGGAGACCATAGGACATGGTTCAGAGAAATAAATGTAATAGAGGTGGAAAGCAAAACAAAAATCCAGTATTTATTATTTATTTCATATTTATTTTTAACATTTCCAAAAATGCACTGATGGGGCAATTGCTGAGTTCATTTGCAAAAATTAAACAAAAATTATATCAAACGCAGATGCTGTAGATCCATTATAAATTAAATAATAGAAAATTTTTATCCTCCTTTCAATTGGCAAAAGATCAACAGATGTTTATAAAAGCAATCAGAAATACAATCTCTTAGCCTCTGAAAAAATATTCAGTATGATAAGTTTTTTCACATTTTCTTCCATCAAAGCAGGTAAGAGGATACTTTATATGTACTTTATAAATTAGAATACCTTTGTATATATTTTAAATCAATTTTATTTTTGTTTTTCAATGCTCCATTTAAGGAAGAGGTTGCTCACTTTATTGTCATCATATTACTCTATTTTAGAGAGTCTAGCTTGTGTGAAGGAGCTAACTATAACTTAATGGGTATGATAACTGCAATAAGAATGAACAATTTGGATTTGTAATTACTTGTAGTGAAGAGATATTCAAAGTAAGGCAAGTGGAATCAGCTTAAAGCTAGTTTGTAAGTCATAATATATTATAGCTTTTGGAAGAAATCAAAATTCCTACTAAATTGGGAACATAATTACTTAAGAAGCATCCTTGAATTATGGATAACAGTTTAGCTGCTTTGGTACAATCCATCTCCTGTTATCAACCTCCTCATAGTCCTTGTGGCTTCTTCCTTGGTTCTCCCAAGCCTAGTTTCTCACACTGCAATTCTGACTCAAGTGCTCTTTGGGCTTGGATTTCATCATCTTTGAAGCATCAAAAACCTTTTTATCAGTTAGAATAATTTTGACTACAAGAAATAGAACACCCAACTAAAAGTGGCTTAAACAATGAGAATGTTTAATTAACTCATTAGAATAAAATAAGAGGTAAAGAGCTCTAGAGTTGAACAGTAGCTCAATTTTGACATCAATTTTGAAAATTCTAAGATATTTTTCATCTTCTCTCATGTCCTCTGTAATAGGTGAACAATATTTTATCTTCAAGCAGAAAGAAGGCTGCTACAGTTTAAAACATCAAGTCCAGGGACTGTAACTTCTAGATTGGTGATTGAGTTGCTTTAGAGACACTCTCTTCAGTGAAAAACCATAAACTGGTGAAAATTATTTTTTAAAAATATAAAACCAATTGTTTAACGTCTCTAGAAATTGTCCTAGGGACATATAGCATATAGAGAAAACTATATTTTAAAAAAGCTACTAAATCTCAGTAAGAACAGTGAGAATCTGTGGTATTCGATCCATGACCCAATTTCATGTATAGCAGTCAAAGAATACTAGTCCCTAAGTGCTCTCACCTTAACTCATCTGTAAGGCTGAGGTTGCACAACAAAATAGGCAGGCCTGGAAGACAAAGGGCTTTCATTCCCACAGGTATCCCACTCATACAACAGTAGTGACACTCAGAGAAGTGAGCTGCTGTCCCTATCCCCAGCTCCAGAGCAATGTCAGAGTTTCTGTCCAGAGAAAGATGCAGGTTGTAAGAACACAGAGGTCTTTAGCTCTCCCTAAGGGATTGATTTTAATTGGAACAGATTGTGAGAAAGTTAAAGCCTAAGAGCAGTGTTGAAAAAAAATGAAGATTTTGGTAGTGAACCATTAGGGGGAGGCTGGTTGTTCCATGATAGCAACAGAAACAGCAAACACACTAAAAAAATCTAACATGGAAAACCAGGGAAAATGACAGCTAAGAAGAACCCTTCTGGTGTTAATAAAAAGCCAGGAAGACTAACTCTGCAAGAAAGCTTGAATTTATTTGGATCAGAATGTAGAAAATTTATGTTCCAAGGAGTTGTCAAAAACAATGGAATAACAAGCTAGCAATTAGTAGAGGCTAACAGCTGGATCTGATACTAATAGAGGCAAACCAGCTTGAATCTTAATAAGGAGATGAGAGAGAGAGTCACAGAGAGACAGCTAAAATCACTAGCATCCCAGGGAGTAAGAAGGGTCAGGGTGACTGTGCACATAACCAAGACTGCACACTCTAAGGAGTGACATCAGAAGCTACACACTGTAGGGGAAATAGACTTCATTTAAACATTCTAGCCCAATCACTAAACAAATGAATAAGTAAACAATCACATCAAAATCTGTGTGAGTATCCAGTGTTGCACTGATATTTTATCTTAAATGTCTAGTTTTGAGAGACAGAGACACACCCACACAGAGGGAAATGGGGGCGGGGTGAGAGAGAGAGAAGGAGATATGAAAGAGATTAGGAAAGTGTGACTCATACACAGGAAAAAAAAGTCAAGCAATAGAAACTGCCTTTGAGAAGGCCCAGATGTCAAACTTAGCAAAGATGTCAAGAAGGGAACGTATTATGAATATGTTTAAGGAAGTAGAAGGTATTATGACAATGTCTCATCAGAGTATATCACTAAAGACAGAAATTATTTTTAAAAAACTAGTGGAAATTTTGGAGTTGAAAAGTACAATAACAGAAAGAAAAAAATCCACTAAGGAGCCTAGGGAGTAGACTTTGGCTGGCAGAAAAAAGAATCTGTGAATTGGAAGACGGGTAAGTATTATAAAAAGTGATGAACACAGAGAAAAAAGAATGAAGGAAAGTTAACATTGTCTCAAAGAAACTTGTGGCATATTACGCACCCTAACAAACGCACAATAGAATACAACGAGGAGAAGAGAGAATAGAAACAGAAAAAGGTTGGGAAGAAAGAATGGCCGAAAACGTCTTAAACATAATAAAACACATTAATTTACACACCTATTAAGAACAACAAACTCTAACTATGATAAACAAAAAGAGATCCATACTCAGATATGTTAACAGTCAAAATGTTGAAAGACAAACTCTATTTGGAAAATGGGGACATAAAACACAACATGGCAGTCACTAGGCTACACTTCATTCATACCCTGTCAAGCCGGACAGGAATGAGAAGAAACATTCCTCTGGTAGTGGACTTAGTTTCTCGACCAGCCAGTCTTGCAAGTCCTCGGTATAATTTCTGAGAGAATCTACCATGTCTGTCATGTTCCGTGACCACATGGGAGATGGACATTCGGCAGAATGCCTCTTCTGAGGCATGCATTCTTTAGAGGCCCATTTCGTTTCACCATCTATTTGAGAAATCAGATACTTTATATCATTGTTGTCCAAACTTGAAGTTTTTCTCACATTGTATCTTCTTTAAAAAGTAATATGGTTTCAATTGATTCTCACATTTTAAAATTCACAGGCCATTAAGAAAAGTAAAAAACCCTGCTGGTCCTTTACATATGGAAACTTTCCTAGAAATATTTATGTCCCAGAAAGCAGCCTTGGCCTGAGTACTCTGTGGATCCCAAAGCCCTCATTTACATGCTGTCAATCTTAGGCTCTGACTTAGAATAGATGGGGAAAAAATATACCGGAGTGGGAAAGAACTACTAATCTATTCCTTCCCTTATGGGAGCATTCCAATTGCATCTTGTCAACAAGAGTGATTGTTTTCTTTTATCTGACAGAGAAAGCCAAACAGGAGGTTCTTGAGAGAGAATTGTAGGAATCAGCAAACTTTTCAAGTAGACCAGATAAGAAATATTTTAGGCTTTGTTGGCTGCATATGGTCTCTGTCCCATGTTCTTCTTTCTTTAATTTTACACGTTAAAAACATAAAAGACATTATTAACTTTGGGCAGTACAGTTATTAACAAGCAGACGGAGGGCCAATTCTGACCTACAGGTTATAGTTGGCTACATCCTGGCTGGTGGATCAGGCTTCTACCAGAACCTGCTGTAATCCCACCTCCCAGCCTCTGTAACAATAAATTTAGTTAAGATAGAGAATTGTTTCCTTCCAAGCTAAATTATTGGATTTGCACCCATCTCAAATTATGAAGGAGATAGAAAGAGGATATCTTACTAACACTGTATTGTCTTTACTCTCTAAGCCAATTTCTTTCTCAAGTAATCTTATGGAAGCTGGTGAGAGGTATACATATTCTAACATCTTGAATGTATCCTAAAAATCACCTAACGTTGAAGCATTCAATTGTTTAAGGTCTGATTTTCCAAAAGCTAAAGGCATCCTTTTGTTTTTCTACTACATGAAAAGGAGTCTCAATATTCAGCCCAGACTAGAGAGTTACTTTCTGCCTTCCGTCTGATTCCAGATAATCCAAATCTAGATGCTAGAATGGTATATTTAATAGTATATTTATGACTATCTGAATTGGTTAGGGTATTTCTGGAAATAAGCCAATCACTAAGCCAATCACTTTGGCCATAAGAGTAGGTTATTCTCACTTATTTGGCCTGAGTTACAGGCCTGGGGAGGAGGTAAAACATTGTCTATAGTACGCATGGGCTGAGGGTGTAGGGGGTACTTTATGTCTCAACAGAATAATAATTCTTATCATTATTCTGATAAGAATAATAACAAACATTTATATAGTACTTGTTATGGGCCAGGCACTGTGAAAGCTCTTCATAAGCATTAACACATTTAAGTCAACTTAAAATATTGGTACTATTACTATTATCATGTTACAGCTGAGAAAACAGGGTAACAGGTTAAATAAATTGCCCAAGGTATAGCAAAGCTAGTTAGTGGTGGTGAAGCTATAATGAACCCAGTCTGGCTGGCTGCAAAGTCTATCCTTTTATGTAGACTACATGTAATTTAGAAATACATAAATCATAATATACTTAAAATGGCTTTTAAACAGTATTTGATGAAAATAACAAAATGACTTGTTGAGAATTATTGGCTCTAGAGTCTATAAAAAGAAAGGGATATAATTCCATGTTAATGTATCAAATATAGTGTGGTCATATGGTAGTTCTGCTTTTCATTTTTTGAGAAACCTCCTTATTATTTTTCATAGCAAATGTACCATTTTACATTTCTACCTACAGTGTACTAGGGTTCCAATTTCTCTACATCTTCACCAACACTTTTTTTTATAATAGCCATCTTAACAAATGTAAGGTAATATCTCTTGTGGTTTTGATTTGCATTTCCCTGGTGATTAGGGATGTTGAGCATCTTTTCATACACCTGTTGGTTATTTCTATGCCTTCTTTGGAGAAATGGCTATTTAAGTTTTTTGCCCATTTTTAAATTGGGTATTTCTTTTATTGCTATCGAGTTGTGTAAGTTCCTTTATATTTTGGATATTAATCCCTTCTTAAACATATGGTTTACAAATATTTTCTCCCATTCTGTAGATTGCCTTTTCACTTTGTTCATGGTTTCCTTTGCTGTGCAAATTTATCCCACTTGTCTTTTTTGCTTTTTTTGCCTGTACTTTTTGTGTCATATCTAAGACGTGGAGCCATGATGGAGTAATAGAAAAGTCAAGTCTTTGCATGAACATGGTGTCTTATTTCTTGGATAAATACACAAGAGTAGAAGGACTAGATCATAGCATATATGTATATTTATCATTTTAAGAAACTACTAAATTTTTCCAAAGTAGCTGCACCACTTTACATTCCTACTAGTAGTATATGAGAATTTCAGCTCTTTCACAACCTCACCAAGACTTGGTGTGTTCATTTTTCAAAAACAAAATTTAGCAATAGAAGTATCTTCTTGTGGTTTTAATTTAATTTATGTAATACTAATGATCTTGAGTATTTTTTGTGTGCTTATTTACAATTCATTTATTTTCTATGGTGAACTTTGCATTCAAATATTTTGCATATTTATTATTAAGGTTTTTTATTATTACTAAGTTTTGAGAGTTTGTTACATATTCTGGATACAAATCTTTTATCACATACATACTTCACAAATATTTTCTACCAGTCTGTGGATTGTATTTATATTCTATTAAGTATCTTCTATTGCTATTATTGTATGGTTTAGTTCATATGAAATGCCTAGAAAAGGAAAATTTATGGAGGCAGAAAGCAGATTAGTAGTTTCCTGAAGTGAAGGGGAAAGACAAACAAGAATTAATAATAAATGTGCGTGAGCAATCTTATTGTAATGATGGAAACATTCTAAAACTGATGTGTGGTGATGGTTGCACAACTTGGTCACTTTATTAAAAATATCATTGAATTATATACTTGAGATTAGGTGATGTCTTTTCTTTGTCACAATACAGTACAAAACATTATAATTCAATAAAATTGTCAGAAATTTATAAAGTTATGCCTCAATAGAGTCATTTTTAAGTGACTCAATAAAGTTATTTAAAAGCAAAGTAATGTCTTCAGAATGAATAGAGAGGCAGGTAGGTTGCAAGAGAACAAAATAAAGACCACTCAGAGAATTTCTGATGAGGAGAGAAGTTTGTCAATTTCCACAAAAAATGCCTGCTGGAATTTGGAAAGAAATTGCATTAAATATATAGATCAAATTGGAAAGAGTTTACTTCACAATATTGAGGCTTCCAGCCCATTAACAAGTATATCTCCATTTATTTAGGTCTTTTGTAATTTTTCTCAGCAATGTTTTCAGGTTTCAGTATACAGGTATTTCACATCTTTTGTCAGTCTTATCATTTATTATTTCATATACTTCAAAGCTATCCAAAATTTAAATTCTTCAATCTTGTTAAACTCATATATATCCATCTAGGTTTGTGCAGATTTCCCAAGATTTCTAAATGAACAATCATGACATCTGCAAATAAAGCCATATTTAATTCTTCCTTTCCAACATAGATGTGCTTTATTTATTTTTCTTGCCTATTTGTGCCAGCCAGAACCTCCAATAAGATGTTGGGTGGTGAGAATGGACACCTTTGTTTATGTCCTTAGGGAAATAATACCAATTCTACCAACTTTTAGAAAGAAAACATTCAGTTTTTATCATTAAGTATGTTAGCTGTAGGTTTTTCATATATGCCATTTATCAGGTTGAGAAATTTCTCTTTGATTCCTGGTTTGCTGAGACTTCTTATAAGTAATGCATATTGAATTTTTTCAAATGCTTTTTCTGCATCTACTGAGGTGATCATATAGTTTTTAATAATATTTTGCTGTTTGATAATATAGTGAGTTACATCAAATCAGCCTTGTTTTCTTGATACAAATGAGTTTTTATATAAATTTGATTTGGATTTAATGTTTTAATATAATTTTTGCATCTATAATCATGAGGAATAATAGACTGTGGTTTTCATATTACTAGGTTCATAGAGTGACTTGTGAAATCGTTCTACTTTTTCAATTTTGTGAAATAGTTTGGTAGAACTGGTATTATTTCTTTCATAAACATTCAGTAGAAATCACCAGTAGAAGCACTTCTGTCTAGCATTTGTGGGAATTTTTTTTATTTGCAAATTCAAATTCTTTAATAAATATAGGGCTATTTTGATTATTTGTTTCTCCTTGAGTAAGCTTTGGTAGTATGTGTCTTTCAGGTAATTTGTCTTAACTGTTACGTCCAACTATTTATTTTCATTTAGTTTTTAATATTTATTGGATAAATTTGTTCATAATATTTACTTATCCTTTAAGAACTATAGAATCTGTAATAACTCACCTCTGTCTATAACAGTAACTCACTTGTTACAATAATTTCTGTCTTTTTTTATGAACAGCAAAAAGTTTATCAACTTTGTTGACTTTCTGAAAGAAATAACTCTACATTGCAATGATTTTTTTATTGTTTTTCAGTGTCCCAAATCACGGATTTCCTTCTGATCCTTATTACTTCCCTTCTTACTTAGACTTATTTTTCTTTTCATTTTCTAGTTTCTTAAGGTGGAATCAGAGGTCATGGATTGAAGTCCTTTCTTCTTTTCTAACATCAATATTTAATAATATAAATTCTCCCCTATATATTTCTATAATGGCATCCCAGAAATATTGATGCATTGTATTTTATTTTAACTCATTTTAAAATAGTTTTAATTTTCCTCTTAATTACTTCTTCAATCAAAGAGTTATTTCAACATATGTTATTTAATCATTCCAATTGTTTTCTCCTACAATTTTTAATTTAATTCCACTGTGGCCAGAGACAATTTGTATATGACTCAGATTTTTTTATATTTATTGAGAGTTGTTTCATGGCCATGAATATGATCTATCTTGATGAATATTTTATGTGCACTTAAAAAGAATATATTTTGTTCTGTTTTAGGTTGAGTGTTCTGTAAATGTCAATTTGGTCAAGATGATTGAATCTTACCAAATCTTCTATATTTGATACTCTCTCTACTTGTTGAATAAATTATTGAACGGGTGTAATGAAATCACTATCAATAATTATGGATTTATTTATTTCTCCTTGCAGTTTGTATTAGTCCATTTTGCATTGCTATAACAGAAATACCTGAAACTGCATAATTTATAAAGGAAAAAGGTTTATTTGGCTCATGGTTCTGCAGACTCTACAAGCATAGCACCAGCATCTGCTTCAAGGAGAGCTTCAGGGAGCTTCCAGTTAGGGTGGAAGGTGAAGGGGGAGCAGGTGTGTCAGATGGTCAGAGAAGGAGCAAGAGAGAGAGGAGATTATGCAAGGCTCTTATAAACAACAAGCTCTCCTGTGAACTAATAAAGTGAGAATGCATTATCATGGTAGGACCCCAAGCCGTTCATGAGGAACCTGCCCCCATGACCCAAACACCTACCACCAGGCCCCACCTCCAATGTTGGGGACTAAATTTCAACATGTGTTTGGAGGGATTAAACATCCAAATCGTATCACAGTTCTATCAGTTTTTGCTTTATATATTCTGTAGCTATGAGACTGGAACGCAAACGTTTACAATGATTATGTTCTATTGATGCATTAGCCCCTTTATCATTATAAAAAGAGCTTCTTTATCCCTGGTAATATTCTTTGATGTAAAATTAACTTTTCTCATGTCTGAGATTAACATAACCATTACCAATCTCTTTTACTTAGTGTTAACATGGTATATGTTTAACATCCTTTTCCTATTAATCTTTTGTGTCTTCATATTTTAAGTATATTTCTACTGGTATTTTTTATATTATTGGGCAATTTCTGTCATCTAATTGAGGTGTTTAGACTATTTACATTTAGTGTGATTATCAACACGGTTAGGTTTAAATTTATCATCTTTCTATAAGTTTATTATTTGTCCCATCTGGTATTTGTTCCCTTTTCCTATTTCTCTGACTTTTAAAAAAATTATTGAATTTTTAATTAATCAGTTTTATATATTTTTGGCTTATAGGCCTAATTACTCTCTTGTTTCATTGGTTGCAATAAGAATTATAGCTTATGTATTTAACATAACACAGTCTACCTGCAAATAATGTAATACCACTTCAGCTATAGTGTAAGAACTTTATAAAAATATACTTTCATTTCTCCCCAAAAGGTGATATTGTTAAACCTTTTACTCATATATGTTATAAACTTCACACTGCATTGTTATTATTTTTGTTAAACTATCAACTATCTCTTAAGATTTATAAATACCATCATACACACCATATAACAACATTTATGTACACGAGAGACTGCATATATGATGATAGTCCCATAAGATTATAATGGAGCTGAAAAATCTCTCTTGCCTGGTGATGTTGTAGTGATCATAATGTCATAGTGCAACACATTACCTTTTCTATGTTTAGATATGTTTAGATGCACAAATACTTACCATTGTCTTGCAATTGCCTACAGTATTCAGTACAGTAGCATGCTAGACAGGTTTGTAGCCCAGGAACAATAGGATATACCATATAGCCTATTGCATATATGCATATATTCATATATGATATAGCCTAGGTGTGTAGTAGGCTATATCTTCTAGGTTTGTGTAACTATATGATGTTTGCACAATGATAATATCATTTAATGACATATTTCTCAACAAGTGTCTTTATCACTAAGTGACACATAACTGTGCAAGAAAAAAACTCTGAATATTTATCCATGTACTTACAATATTTAGTTGTACAGATCCTTATTTCCATTTATTAAAATGTCTTTCTGCCTGAATATTTACCTCTAACATTTTTTGTAATGTGAGTCTGTTGGTGATGAATCCTTTTAGCTTTTTAATATCTGAAAGGCTCTTATCTCATCTTCATTTATGAAAGATATTTTCAAGGGCTATAAAATTCTAGGGTGACAGTATTCTTTCTCTTTTTGTATTTTAGATGTTATTCTATAATACTTTTTCCCTTAGTTACATGACTTTATGAAACCTGCTTTCAACTTTACCTTTGTTCCCCTATATATAACATATTTCACGTTTTCATTTTTTTCTTCTGGCTGCCTCCAAGATTTTTTTTTCTTAATCATTGTTGTTGAACAATTTAATTTTGACATAAATTGGTGATTTTTTAAAATTATTCTTTATGCTTGTTGTTGTATGATCGTTTTAGACATGTGTGTTTTTGTTTTTTGATGAATTTGGATATTTTCATGCCATTATTTCTTCAAATATTTTTTCTGTTCTGTCTCTCCTCTCCTTGTTACCTCAAGTACACATACATCAGATTCCTTGACGTCATGCCACAATTTACGAATCATGCGTTCTTTCTCTTTTTTGATTATTCTTCTTTTTCTTTGTGTTTCACTTTTGGATAGTTTTCATGTCTTCAAGTTCAGTATTCTTTTCTTCTACAATATCTAATTGGCTGTTAACAATATGTAATGTTTTTTCATCTGACACATTATTGTTGTCATCTTCAAATATTCAATTTGGGGCTTTATCACCCAATTATCCATTTAAATATTAATATTTCAATTTGCAATACATGGAACAGTTATAATGACTATTCTAATGCCTTTGCTACTTCTAACATCTGTATCAGTACTGTTAGTTTTGATTGATTGGTTAAATCTCCCCATTATACAGTACATTTTCCCCCTTCTTTGCTTGACTGTCAATTTTGATTATATGGCAGACATTGTGAATTTTAACTTATTGAATGCTGGATATTTGTGTATTCAATAAGAATACAGTTTGATCCTTTAGTGTCTTGCTTTTATGATTTGTTATGAAAGATGTGAGTTGTGCTCAGTTGAGGGCTAATTATTTTCTATTACTAAGGCAAGACAATTCTTTGTGCTCTACCCAATGCAGCATGATTCTTGAGAATGCCATCTGGCTGAAGAGAACAGGCATATTTCCTGGTCCTGTGTGACTTCCAGGCACCTTTCTTCTAATTTTTCTATGCTTTTTTCCCCTGCCCTTTGCAGCTTCCTGACACATGGGCTGATCAGTACTTAGTTGAATACGATAGGGGAGTCCTTCATAGATCTTAAGAGATTTCTCTCTGTGCAGTCCTCTCTTCTCTTGAGCTCTGTTCTATGAATTCTAGCCACTTTAGTCTCCCCACACTTTAACCACTTTAACCTCCTCAACTCAGAATGCAGTGGATTTTTTCCAGATTTCCCTTCTTCCTCTGCCACAGACTGCAAAGCCTAATAAAGTAGTAAGCTAAGGCAATCATAGGGCTTGCCTTGTCTGTTTTCTATCAGATATCACTCCTTTGTTGTCTGATGTTCAGTGACTCCTATAGTCCCTTCCTCATTTGTTTGTTGTTTTAAACAGGAGGGGATATCCATTTCTATTACTCCGTCATGGCTCTCAACTTTTTTATTGTAATAATTCAAATGGGGCAATTGAATGTCTAGGAATTTACCTTATCATATCTTAATATATATTATAAAATTACCATAGACAAAACTCCCTGGTCAGTGTGATCCGCTACTCCATGTGCTGCTGCTTGCTAAACAGAAGTGATAAAATGCTGTTTCCCACTTCTTCAGATTCCATACTTGACTTTACAATGTATACAAATTTCTTTTAAATACTAACCATTAATAATTGTTTATAAATGGGATGAACAATTAAGTCTGTATATCACTTATTTTTCAGAGTTCAAAAAGAAAACATGTCATTGAAATAACAATTATCTTTGTGGGCTTAAACTCAGTTAGTAAACATACAGTTCCTCCAACACACCTCACTTTTTCAATTGCTTCTTGCAAATTTTACTTCCCTGCCAGAAACCCCAGTACAAGTCAAGTACTTTCTTCCTTGATTTCTTCTGTACCATATTACTATATTTCCAATGTTTGATTCACTCTGTATGCATAACACTCAGGAGACTTTACCAGGATAATCTATAATGCCTATTGATAGCCAAGATTTCTACAAGTAAGAAATTGGGGGAGGAATTGGAAGAAATTTTAGTTTCATGTTTCTTTGTTCAGCGTGTATATGGGTTCTCCCATTTAGGTCTATTTTTCACTGTGTCTTAAGCAATATTAGGTAGTTTATTTTTTAGTAGTTATAAATCCATTATTATTAGTTGGCCACATACTTATCAACCAAAGCTGATCATTTGTGAGAGTAAAACAACATACGTAACAGTTATTTTGTTACTGTTAACTACCCTGGGCAAAACAAACATAAGATTACCTTACTGAGAATTTGGCCGACAACAGCCCCTTCCATAAACTGGTTAATTTATATTAATACAAAAAATATTTTTTGTTTCTAATTAGGATCTGTTTGAATGAGATGTGTTTAGTTACACAGAGGTACGGAAAAAATAGTCAATACCTCCAGCCCTATCTGTCTGCCTGTCTGTCTATCTATCTCTCCATCCATCCTTCTGTTTGCCGTCTTTAATAAACCATAGAACACGAAAATGGATTATCTAGAAATGGTGTATGGAAAATTGAATAAACAGTTTTGAAGAACCTCAAAAAAGTCTCTTTTATGATTCAAAGCATTATGGATAAATGTTCATTAGGAAAATATTAAAACTTATATAAATTACAAATAAATATTTAATTAATCTAGAGGTGAGGAATATAAGGAACAAAAGGAATCATCTTCAAAATGGCAAATGTGGCTCCTCTTTTATTCCAGAAAAATAAGTCCCTCCCACTCAACCTGGGCAAATGCAGGAAAAGGCCTAAATACTATGTTACATGTAATTATGATATAGTGTGATCCTGGAAGAAAAACATGCTTTGCATATTAAGAGAGCGTAAGAAAATATTTCCTCCTTTACAACATATTTAGAAGCATTAATTATAAACATTTTTTGTCCTGGAAAAATTAACAAATTTTAAAAGTAACTGACAGCTTAAATAGAACAGTTGTAACAAATGGGACAAAGAGACAGATAATCAATTGTGATGTGGTCCACACCATATAAAGAACACAATAATATTCATGGACAAAGGATATGATTGAACAATTCACAGAAAAATGAATCTAAATGGCCTATGCACAGATGAATAAATGTTCTCCAATATTTGAATATTAAAACAAATTGTTTTTTCAGTCAACCAGGAGTAGACAGTCACTTTTATAAAATGATGATAAGGGCATACATCAACATAATCTTTCTGGAAAGCAAACTGTCATCATCTATTAGAGGTATTAAGAAGTTACTACCTTTTTCTCTCAGAGGTTTACCTCTAGCATTCAGATTTTGTTCTTTTTATATTTTCTAAATGCTTTGTCTTTATAATCACATGGGGACAATAAATATTACGTTGAAACCCCACAACAAATATTAACGTCTATTGAAACTGATACCCTTTAGGTAAATAGAAGCAATGGATCCAGAAAATGAACTTTCCTTTCTGTTATCCCCTTTATATTGTATGTTAATAGGAAATATATATAGACATAAAATGTAGGTAACTATAGACACTTACTCATAGTAAAACTTTGTTTATATAGAACTTTTAAAAAGTGAGTCAATTCTCTTTCAAACAAGGGGGGCTTAGCTGCATTTCGAATTAGTGGCTAGCAAGTCAATACTTCTGAAATGTTGTTTATAAAAATACTCTCCCATGCATAGATCTGAGAACAAGGAATTATAAAAATAATGTCTAACGGGACAAAATAAATGGCATACTGCTCAGCCATTAATAGGTAAACCTATTTACTAATAGAAAACATGTATATGTCTTCAACAATAATAATAATAATAATAGCTACTATTTACAGAGAATTTACCACAAGCTAGGTACTTTGTATACAAAGCACTGAAAGGTGGGTGCTAAAATGCCAATTTTATAAATAAGAAAACTGGGTTGAAGCATCTTTAAATAAAATTGACTTAAGTTGTAAATTTTGTAAATGAAGAAGCCAAGATTTTAGAATAGTTTCCTTTAATTCTGAAGACAAGGGCTCTTCTTTCCAATTGTTTTCTGTGGGTATCTACAGATCTTAAGTGTGAACGAGAGACTTAATGGTTGGTTCTCTGTACCCTAGCCCACTTTAACCAGAGCAGCTCTTTTATTTTTTTTATCTGCTATGTATACAGAAGTTCTTGGTAAGATTCAGCTTGAAAACAATCAAGGCAATCCGCAGACAAAAACCCATGCACTTGACGAAACTGCATTCTCTATTGTTTTTCCTTTCTCTCTCCTTTCCTTCCCCAATGTCCCCACTTTCCTCCTTCTCTGTTCTTTCCTCTCCACAGTCTTTCACTCCCTTACAAAATTCCCTGAAACCAAAACAAATAATTAAGCATAGGTATAAAAATGAACTCTGTAAACATTTATCTTGTAGGTGAAATGGAGAAAAAAAATTATTACTGAATTCTGCTTGTTTCTAAAACCTAGAACTCAGTTAAATTGTCTATGTCAATAGATACCTTTGCAGCAGTTTTTCTGTAAAAAATTATTTATATATCTGGTCTAGGAGCAATGGTTGGAAATTGTAGCTTTATTAAATGTCATTGAGGTCAATGCAAGATTTGTGTGCTGATGGAAAATATGTGTCCCCAAAGTCTTGCCAAAGTGACAATTCTGAGTGCAATTAGAGAGGCTTATTGAAACTGCAACTGGATTTAGGGTTCAAATTCATATATTAAAGTAGAGGTACTTAAATCATCTATGACATAGCACAGAGCTTCTCAACCCTGGGGGTGAATCAGAATTATCTGTGTTACTTTTAAAAAACACACAAGCATGAGATTCAGCCATATCCACTGAATCAGATTCTCCAGGTGTTACCTTAGCATCTCTAAATTTAAAAGCTCTGTAGGTAATTGCGATGGCTAGGACTGAGAACAATTTAAATATGAGATTATTGAAAGTGGCATACATTTTCAACATGATAAGAATATATTTTATATACACACACACGCATCCATATACACATTTAATGTTTACATGCAAGTTATGTAGTTAATATATTAATTTCTTATCAGTCCCTTAATTAGGAATGATCTACTTTTCACTTTGCTTTTACTTTCTTTCCAATAGCTGAGATTTAATTTTGACTCAAGCTAAAATTGTAAATTGACAAGGTCAATGATAATTATAATGAGACAGATCCTCACTGAGATGTTAATGTATTAAACCGAACTCCCTTTAATATTAATGGGACCTCAATGGGAAGATGACAGTGATAAGTATGTAATACAAGTTTTCTTCCTAAAATAAAATCCAGTTTTAAAAAAGCTGAAAGCATTCCATTTGTTTGCAACATAAAAAGGAATATTAATTTCAATCATTATTTTGGAGAATTAACTAAAATTTTGCAATGGTATACATTTGTTTCTTGTATTTAATACTTCTTTTATTCCATTACCTTAATATTAATATGCAGGCATAGATCATTATAGATACAAACTAAAGAGGTGTTGGATGATTGAACATATCTTCATGAACCAGCATAATAGGAATCTAGAAAGAGGGTGAAAGTCCTATTAATTTAATAGTTGAATTTACTCTGGTAAGAAATGAAGTCTATTTTCTAAAAGCTAAAAATTAGTTCTCTACTTTTAGTAACTCAACTTACAAGGAAGATTGCAGATAATTTTTGCATATCTGGTTACTAATTATTCAAAGAATATTTGGATCTAGTCTTTTCATCTTCCATTATGTAATATTTCATTAGATACACACTTGATTGATAACAAAAATTACATTTGATGACATTTGATAATTCAAGAAATGGGTTTCTTTTTGTTGTTACATTTTATCCTCATGAAAGTTTTGCAAAGTAGGTAGAAACATATCATTAACTCTATTTTATAGATTAATAAACTGAGGACCCTAAGTATAAAAACTATCTTTCAGCTAAGAAGTGCTAATGCCAAGACTGAAACAAAGATCTTCTGAACCCAAGTCCATGAAATGAAGGACCAAATTATAAAAATAGATCAATTAAATGTTATTTTTATTTAATGGAAAAAGTTTTGAAGAATATGAAGGAATCATAACATAAATTAATTGTAAAATTTTCTTTGAATTTTGTTTATCTAAGTTCTTTTCCCACGTTTCTTCATAACTTTGAGTTGGCTAGCAGTAAATTGTCAAATTACATAAAAGGGCATCCAATCTAATTTCTTAATGCTATATTTATCAACTTGCTCTCATATTTTTCATAATATTTTATATTCCTGTATAAAATATTAAGCATTCAACATAGTGTCTAGTACAAAGTCCTCAAAAGTTTAAAATATGACCTAATTATAGAAATATTATTGGTCATTTGAGGTATTCATGATCTCTCATGAACTACACCTATGAATGTAGATCAACTACCGATCTTCTAGAAAAGAATTTATCACAATTAGTTGGCAAGCTGACATAATACATATATATTATATGTATTATGCAGGTAAGTAGGATATAAGTATGTACTTGACAAAACATGAACACCAATAAACTGGAAGGTGTCATTGTGATTCTGTTCCACAATTTATCTTCATATCCATCAGTGAGAATGGTAATATAAAGGAGACTCTTTCCTCTATAATCTCAACTAACATACTCAAAGTATCATTCTTCCTACCTTTTTCATGATTTTTGTCATATTCACTTAGAAATTTCAATGACATTTTAATGAAGCTAATTTTAATAGTGATTCTTCTTATCCTTTAATAATTTTAGTCAACAGAAAAATGTCTTGTCTGTAAAAACCCGATTGAAAATAAATACACTGCAAACAAATGGTTAATAATTTTAAAAATAAAGTGTATACCTTTAACAAAAATTCTACATTTACAAAATAATGCTTGCATGCTGATGATTAATGTTGGGTTAAATTGGGAGTAATAAATGAGAAAAGGATTATTTCTAGATTGAAATCTAGATATGAAAAGAGGAAAAAAGCTAAAGCTCGATAGTAAATAATGTTTGACATTATTTACGTAAAGTGCATACTACCCGAACGTAAGCTGTGATGAGGATTTGTAAATAACTACAGCATTTACTTCTTTGTAACCCAGAGTTTCAATATACTGCTGAAGCTAAAATTTATAATCTTAAAGGACATGATTTAAGGCTCTGTACACAACATATTTAATTATAAACTTCAGTATGCCTCTGGGCATAAAGGGGTAGACTTAAAACCCTTGGAACAAAGCACAGCCAGAGAAATGGGAGGAATTACAAAGCCTCCTATCACAAGAGATCACACAGGCACAAGATCCAACAACACATAGCAGTGTATGGTTTCCCTCATATAAAAAAGATAACTAGGTTGGAATTGGGATTATTAGTATTAGCGAAAAGGAAATTATGTTATTTCATACATACATTTATACTTCATGCATAATATCAGCTTATGCAAATAAATTAGATGCTAAATAAAGGGAGAAAAATAAAGAAAAAAATAACTGGAATGCATTCATCAATTCTTTAGTTTTTGAATCAGATAATGTCTTAGTAGTTAGCAACAATGAAGAACAGCTGTTCTGAATTGTGATAATTACAATCACCAAATATTACATTATCAATGGTGATCCAGGCAATTATATAATTATCAATCAGTCATTTAAGATATTATTTAAAAAATGTATTATGTTTTTATGGAATAATTACATAATCACCACTTTTTCAAAGAAATATACTTATGACATAAGGTAATGATGGAATTTAGCTACCCAAAATACATTTTCTTCAGAAGAAATTGTGAAAATTAATATAAGTAATTTGTTTGGGTCTTAGTCTCTTTTATGTTGCTATCAAAAATACCTAAGACTGAGTAATTTATAAAGAAAGAACTTTATTTAGCTTCTCAGTTCTTCGGGCTGAGAAGTTCAAGGGCATGGTCTTGGCTTCTGGCTTCATGCTGTGTCATGACATAGTAGAAAAGGTCCAAAGTGAAGTGGACATATGCAAAGAGAAGAAAACCTGAGGGGTGTCCTGGCCTTCTAGCAATCCACTGTCATGGGAACTAATCCATTCCCACAAGAACTAATCCAGTATTGTGAGAGCAAGAACTCACTACTTCAAGAACAGCACTAAGCCAATCATGAGGGATTTGCCCCATGACCAAACACCTTCCACCAGGCCCCACCTCCCAACGCTGCCACATTGAGGATCAAATTTCAACATGAATTTTGGTAAACCATACACCATATACAAACCTTAGCAGTTTGATTATTGTTGATTCAGTGAAAGTATTTTTTTAAACTTTCCTCTATTGGAACAACTTACCATGTTAACTGATGTTCTACCATTTTCTCCTCTTCTTTACTTTTAAAAATAAACTGGTATAGATTATTGTAGATACAAACACAATTATATTAAGCCATTGGTAGCCCAGGCACAATTAATGTTCGTGAATAGTGGCTGGTTATTCTTGGGACTCTGCTACCCCTCTGCTCTCATCAGTTGGTTATACTTATATATGTCTGTTTATTCCAGTTCTTCTTATTGTAATGGCATTATTTAAATATGTAAAACAATGACAGAAAGCTGCAAAAAGACAGAGACTTGTTACTATGAAAGTTATATTAAATGATTTCAAAAGACTTTAAAAAGGCAGGTCACTACTTTTAAAAAAAGCTGCTAAAATACGCATGAGTGAGGTAATTGAAAAAGTAGGTGAATTTATTATCTGGAAAGATTTGCCATTCAGATTCTGCTTCACAGACTTCCCTTCACATTAAAGAAAACAACACTGGAATGTTGAGCTAGAATTATGGGTGAAGTTTATGGAAGAATGACAACCCAGAATTCAAAAGAAAGGCCCTAAAAACTCTGGTAAATGAATTTTCAGTTAGCATGTTTTAAAATTTGATTAAAAAGTTATATTAAGTATATATGTCGACATTGCTCCAAATTAATCAACAATAACTTATATTTAACAAATTAGTTCTAATCATTGGAGAAAAAAATCCAACAATAATTAGGTTCCTAAAAATACCACAACATCAACTGAAAAATGCTATTATCAGGACCAATAAATAGAAAGTTACAGAAAGGTCAGTGATGAAGAATGTGGCTTCTGAACAAAGTTTCTTTGTTGGATGTGAAAAAAGAAAGCAATTTAGCCTAGTCTAGAGTATATGTTACAATGGAATACTATCTACAGAAATAGGATGCCACCGTGCTAGACACTCGTGAAGCACATTGGAATCTGCAGCCACTGCCAGGTTCACAATGCTGCTAAGCTCTCCTGCTCTTTTGTCCTTTCAACACTTTTGCTTTTTTATTCCTTTTAGTGATCTTCACTGCTATGCACATTAATTGCAGTGTATTGACTCTAAATTGAGTGTGAAAATTTTTCTTGAGAAGAAAAATAGCTATCATTTATAATTTTATTTCCTTCCTTCCTTTCTCTTTTCCATTTTCTCTTTATTCTTCCCAGTTACCAAAGTTTGGTTTAAAAAGTATACATCATACTAAATAATTATCATTCATCCAAACAATGACCTTACTCTTGAGAGTGTGTGTGTCATATATGTCCCTTTTATTCTCTGCCCTGTAAAGCAGCCAACAGCTACCCTACCACCTTTACTATACATCTTACCTATGTGCATTAAAATGTCTATTTCTTTATTTGCATGTGTTTTAGTGAGGTCAAGCTAAATTGCTACAACACCAAAAAAAAAAAAAAAAAAATGCCATGTCTCAAACCAGATACAGGTATTTTTCTCTCTCACACTGCAGTCTGGGTTTGTTTCAGGTCTGAGTTCCAGCTTTTCGAGTAGTTACTTAGGAAACTGCATTTCTTCCATCTTGTTCCTGCAACATTCCCTTCAGAGACTGACATTTTTACTTGTAGCTGGTTGCAGCTGATAGGAAAGAGAAAGAGAGTATGGGAGAGTCAGCCAATTGTTTAAGGGCCTCAACCCAGAGATGACACTCATGAAATTACTCACAATCCATTGGCAAGAACTTGCTAAATGGCCACATCCAGTAACTAGGGACCTGGGAATTTCCTAACCAGGTGTCACAACTCAGCTTAAGTTTGTTACTGTTAAAGAAGGGAAGAACAGATTCCAGGGAAAAATTAGCAGTTTAATTCATATATATCTTTTCAATTTATGCAAATAGCTCTATATGATATATAGCTTTCTATGTTTTTAAAAGTTATCATTGTGTATTTTATGTTTATTCATTTTCTTGTGTGTGTATATGTAGTCTATTACTTCTAACCACCATAAAGTACTCTGTGGTATTCGTCTACCACATTTTGTACAAATTTTCCCAAATGAAAGACATTCAGATTTCTTCTAATTGCTTCCAGCACAAACAATGCTGAAATAAACATCCTTATGAACATTGGGCATGGATGTACTAGTTTGACTAAGGACTTTTGCATTACTTTCCAGAAATTTAGTAGAGCAAAATAGTTACAATCCCCACAATCTACCAAAACTTAATATATGCAGCTTTCTGATTTTGCCTGATTAATAGTATAAAGTAATATCTTATTGGTTTAGTTTTCATTTTCTTCATTACTAATGAATTTGAGCGTGTCTTCATATGCTTGATAGCATTTCATACTTTCTCTTCTATAAATTGTCAACATTCCTTTTTCTCATTGTTCTACTGGAATTTTTTTCGTATTGGTTTAAAGGAGTTTCTTGTATAGTCTACCTACTAGCGCAATGTTCATACACGTAAAATTTTTTTTCTCAAATTATCATGTCTTTATTGAAGCTTTCATTGGATTTTTCTTTCAAATTTGATGACAAAAATTTTGTTTGTTTTTGTCTTATAGTCCATGATGTTAAAGTTTTGCTTGAGAAATCCTTTGCCACTCTTATGTAACAGTTATTTTCTCATTTTTTTTCTTAACTTTATAGTTTTGTCTTAGTATTTGGGTTTTTAATGCCCCTAGAGTCTTTCCTAAGAGTATGAATAGAAATACATGTTTATGTTTTTCCCTAAAGTGAGGCAGTTTTCCCAATATAATATACTAAGTAATCCTTTTTCTCATTGATTTTTGGAAATAACTTCACCAAAATATTAAGTTCTTTAATATTCATGGGTCTGCTTTAAGGTCTGCATTCAATAGTTATAATATCTTTATAATATCTGTTAATATCTGCAGGAGTAAAGATGAGAGATCTTATTTTCAGGGTAACTTACTCATTTATGGACTTTTTTCATATCAGTTCTGTAGGAAGTTTATTAAATTTCTCAAAATAACAAAATATTATGTGTTGATTACTATATATTTGCACTATATTTTGTAGTTGGTTATTGTTGATGTAGAAAATGCTATTTAATCTTGCTAACTTATGTATCAAATTGTTGAACTCTTAATTGCTTAATTTGTTGACTTGGTTGTTTTTTTCTAGGCAGATGATTATATCACTGGCAAACAATAACAACTTATCTTTTCCACTCCAAATGTTATGCCTGTGCCTGTTGTTTATTGTTTTTTTCTTATAATGTTAGCCAGGCTCTGCAGCATTATGTATGGTGAGTTTGGGCATTATTATGCTTTTACCATTAATAGAGTGCATGTAATATTTACCTATGTAACTTGTGCTATAAATTTTTGGTATATAGCCCTCAACAAATTAAGGAAATTACTATCTATTCTTAGTTTCCTAAGTGTTTCTCGAATAAATTAAAACATTTCATTATATACTAAATATGTGCATAAATTAATGATGGTTGTACTTAAAGTTTATCTGCATCAATAGTGACAATATTATTTTCCTTTTGAGTGCTTTAAAGTGGAACGATGTTTGCATTTTGATAAAACCCATACAATTATGATGCACATTTATTAATTCCACTTTGGATTTGTCAGCTAGTATTTTCCTCAGAGCTTTGCTTCTACATTGATAAGTATGAGTCTATACTTAACTTTTATTATATTATCATTATGTAGTTTTAGAATAAATATTCTATTTCCTTTATAAAAAAGTAAGGTACACTAACACTTTTCCTGTTTCTAGGAAAACTCCTATAAATTAGGAATTAATTACTCCTTGAAATTACTACATAAAACACCATCCAGGCTTCTTTTTTGAGAGAAGATTGGCTTTAACTACTACTTCAAATTATTTACTACTGATAGGTCTATTTAAGTACCATTTGGCTATTTACTCTTTAGCCAAATTTAGACTTTTATATTTTTCTAGTAATTTGGTCTAGATTTTCAAATTTATTGGTGTAAAATTTTTCGTAATATTCTGATTAAGTATATAGATACGTATTTATTTGTATCTATCTATATGTATATTTAATATACATAATTATTTTCCTCTTTTCTGTTTTATTTTCTGTTTTGCCCTCAATTTTCCTTGTATATCTTGCCAGATCTCTCTATTTATCTATCATCTATCGATCTCTCTATCTTTTGGAAGAACCAGCTTTTTTTTGTTGTTAATATTTTCTACTTTTTAAATTTCTATTCCACTGGATTCTACTTTATTCATTTTCTTTTCAAAAGTTCTAGAAGAAAAAAAGAATCTCAACCCAGACTTCTATAATCCATAAAAATATCTTTTAAAAATTAGGGTGAAGAAAAGATATTTTATAATGAATGACTGCTGAGAATTCTTCACAAGAAGACTGGCACTACAGGAAATACTGTAGGAATATATTCAGGCTGAAGTAAAATTACATCAGATGAAAGTTTAAATCTACAATAAGAACACTGGTAAAGTATATATGTGGGTAAACATAAAAACACATTTTTATTTTTAACTTCTTAAAAAGAAAAAGGATTCTTCACAAGAAAATTATAACATTTTATAGTAGCATGTGTAGTGCACAGTTAAAATATGTAATAGAATCATATTAGCACAAATGGCAGGGGAAAATGTAATCAAACCGCTATAATGCTCTTACATTTCAGTGAAGTGGTACAATATTTACTTCACATAGACTAAAAGAATTTAAGAATGAATACTTCACTTTAGCAATTAAGTTACTTTGGTAACTTAAATACTTTAGTACTTACATACTTTAATAATTCCTAGCAATCAGTAAAAAAAAAAACACAAAGAAGTATAGGTTAACAGACGATGAAGGAATTGAAATGTAAAACCTGTTCATTTTATTAAACTAAAGCAGAAACACAGATGCATATATACATACATGTATGTGCACTTAAATATATGCCTTAGAGATTTAAAATAAATGAAGAAAAACAAAAATAAACGGATGAATAGACAAATCCACAATTAGACATTTTAACACTCCTTTTCTAGTATTTTATATAAAGCTAGGCAATAAATAAGTGATGATATAAACTGGAACAATATTATCAACTATATTAATTGATATTTATAGAACATTATACCCTAAAATTGCAGTCACATATGCTCAGCAATATTGCATTCAAGTGCACATGGAACATTCACTAAAATAGTTGATATGCTGACCATAAAACGTCTCATTAAATATCAAAAGCTTGAAAACTCGCATCATGTATTCTCTGACCACAAAACAGACTGATTAAAAGTCAATAAACCATATCTAGAAAATACCCAACCGTCTATAAATTAATTGGGATGGCATAAATAAACTATCAGGCAAAGAAAAACTCAGAAGGTAAATTAGAAAATATTTTTGAACTGCAAAATAGTAAAAACACAACATACTAAAATGTGTGCGATGCAGGTAAGGTAGTACCTAGTGAGAAATTTAAAACCGTAAGCACTTAGAATTATAAAGAAGATATGTTTAAAATTAAGAATATAAGTTTCTGCATTAAGTTGGAAAATAAACAGTAAATGAATTTCAAAATAAGAAAAAGAAGGCAATAAAGGTAAGAAAAAAAATCAGAAAATAGGAAAGAGAAAAACAATAGAGAATACATAATAAAAACAAAATTTCATTTTTACAAATATTGATATTAACAGAAATATTAGTTTCCCACCATTAAGTATGATTTTAGGTATAGGTTTTTCTTTGTAGATCCTCTTTATCAAGTCTTGGAAATTCTCCTGTTGTCTTAGTCTGTTCAACAGTATTTTTTTTAATCATGAATGGGCATTGGATTTTGCCAAATGTTTTTTTCTGCATCTATTGATATGATCACGTGATTTTATTTCTTTAGCCTAATGATGTGATGGATTATATTAACTGATTTCCACATGTTGGAGCAGCCTTACATACCTGAGATAACTCCCACTTAGTCATGGTGTGTAATTTCTTTTATACACTGCTGGTTTTGATTTGATAATTTTTTGAGGATTTTTGCATTTATGCTCATAAGAAATATTGTCCTATAGCTTTGTTTTCTTGTAATATATTGGTCTGGTTTTGGTATTAGGGTAATGGTGGCCTCATTGAATGAATTAGGAAGTATTTTTTCCACTTCTACTTTCTAAAAGAGATTCTAGAGGACCGGTATAATTTCTTCCCTGAATATCTGGTAGACTTCACCAGTGAACTCATTTTGGCCTGGTACTTTCTATTTGTGAAGGTTCTTAATTATCCATCTGATTTCTTTAATAGATGTAGGACTTTTGAGTTTATTTCTTGAGTTTGGCAGATTACATCTTTTAAGGATTTAGTCAATTTCACACAGGTTATCAAGTTTGTGGGCATAGAATTGTTCATAATATTCCTTTATTATCCCTTTAATGTCCATGGAACATGTAGTGATGTTCCCTCTTTTATTTCTGATATTAGTAATTTGTATCTTCTCTTTTTTCTTTGTTAGCCTTGCCTAAGGCTTATCAATTTTATTGACCTTTTCAAAGACCTAGCTTTCAGTTTTGTTGATTTTCTCTACTGATTTCCTGTTTTCAGTTTCATTAATTTCTGCTTTGTTTTCTCTACTTAAGATTTAATTTACTCTTATTTTGCTAGTTTCCTAAGGTGGAACCTTAGATTATGGCTTTTTAAACTTTCTTCTTTTCTACTATATGCATTCAATGCTATATATTTCTTTCTAAGTACTGCTTTCTGCATTTCACAAATTATATAAGTTGTATTTTACTTTCATTTAGTTCAAAATATTTTTACATTTTTCTTGGGATTTCTCTTTTGACCCATGTGTTATTTATCTAAAAGTGTGTTGAATAATCTGTAAGTATTCTGGGATTTTCCACTGTCTTTCCATTACTGATTTCTAGTTTCATTCCACTGTGGTCTGAGAGCTTTTATTGTATGACTTCTATTATTTTAAAATTGTTAAGGGGTGTTTTATGGCCCAGAATGTGGTCTGTGAGGGTTATTGTTCCATGTGAGCT
Organism: Daubentonia madagascariensis; assembly: GCA_023783475.1. Lineage (NCBI taxonomy): Eukaryota > Metazoa > Chordata > Mammalia > Primates > Daubentoniidae > Daubentonia > Daubentonia madagascariensis. The sequence continues at coordinate 38,769,088 of JAKFHU010002080.1, read as the reverse complement.
TGGGAAGAATGTGTAATCTGCTGTTATTGGATGAACTAGTCTATAGATGTCAGTTATATCCAGTTGATTGATAGTGCTCTTGAATTCAACAATGTCCTTTGTGACTTTTTGCCTTTTGAAGCTATCTATGAGAAAAGGATGTTAAAGTCTCCAACTATAATATATAATATATACAGTTCTATCAGTATTTGCCTCAACATATTTTGATGTTCTTTTGTAAGGCACGTCTGCATTGAAAATTGTTATGTCTTTTTGTAGTATTGACCCTTTTATTAGTTTGTAATGCCCCTTTTTATGTCTGATAACATTCCTTGATCTTAAGTTGGTTCTGCCTGAAATTAACACAGGCACTCCCACTTTCTTTTGATTAGTATTGTCATGGTATGTATTTCTCCATCCATTTACTTTCAATCTATATGTGTTTTTATATTTAAAGTGGGTTTATTATGTGAATATATAATTGGGTCTTGGTTTTTGATCCACTTGGACAATTTCATTCCTTTAATTGGTGCATTTAGACTGTTGATGTATAAAGTGATTATTGATATAGTTGAATTAATACCTATCATATTTGTTAATATTTGCTATTTGTCATCCTTGTTCTTTGTTTCTATTTTTGTTTTTCACACTATTTCTGTCTTGTGGTTTTCACTGAACATTTAAGATAATTCCATTTTCTCTCCTTTCTTACTATACAAATTACACTTTTTAAAACTTTTTTAGTGGTTGTCTAGAGTTTTCAATATATATTTACATGTAATTCAATCCCTCTTTCAAATAATACTATATACTTGAGGGTAATGAAAAGAATCTTTTAATAGCTAAATAATTTTAATTTTTCAGTTTGTCCTTTGTATCATTGCTGACATTGATTTTACTTATACGTCAGCATATCTAAGCATATTAAATATATATGTGTATCTACACAAAAGCATACATAACAATACATTTTTGCTACCATTTTTTAATAAATTATCCATTAGATCAACAAAGAACTTCAAATATGCTCTTCCTTTCTTTATGTAGATCTTAGTTTCTGACCTACGTCATTTTCCCTTTCTCTGAAAAACTCCTTTTAACATTTCTTACAAGGCAGGTCTAGTAGTAACAAATCCTTCAATTTTGTTTGTCTGAGAAATTCTATTTCTCCTTCACATTGAAAGATAATTTCACAGGGCAGAAAATTCAAGGTTTTGTTGTTTTTTTTTTTCTGTCAACAATTCAAATATTTCATTCCACTCTCTCTTTGCTTGCATGGTTTCTGAACAAAAGTCAGATGTAATTCTTATCTTTTCTTCTCTATGGATGGGGTGTTTTTTTACTCTGGCTTTTTTCTAGAATTTTCCTTTATCTTTGATTTTCAGTAGTTTGAACATGATATACACAAGCTTTGTTTGTTTGTTTGTTTGTTTGTTTGTTTCATATTCATCCTGCTTGATATTTTCTGAGCTTCCAGAGTCTTTGGTTTGGTGTCTGACATTAATTTGGGGGAAATTCTCAGTCATTATCGCTTCAAATATTTCTTTTCTTCTTTCTCCCTTTCTTCTTTTATTTCCACTTTGCACATGTTATACCTTTCGTAGTTGTCCCACAGTTCCTGGTTATTCTGTTCTGTTTTCTTGTTGTTGTTTTTGTTCCAGCCTCTTTTTCTTTCTGTTTTTCAGTTTTTGAAGTATCTGTTGTAATCTCCTCAAGCCCAGAGATTTTTTCCTCAGTAGTGTCCTGTTCTACTAATGAGCACAACAAAGTCATTATTTATTTCTGTAGTGTTTTTAATCTCTCTTATTTCTTCTTGATTTTTTTAAATCTCTATCTCTTTGCTTACATTATCCATTTGTTATTTTGTCATTTAATTTTTTAAAACCCTTAGCACATGAATCACACTGTTTTTTTTTTTTTTTTTTTTTGGTTTGGTTTTTAGTTTTTGTTCTGATAATTTCAACATTCCTGCTATATCTGACCAGGTTCAAGTGCTTGTTCAGTCTCTTCAAACTATGTTTTTTTTGCATTTGAGTGTGGCTTGTATTGTTTTTGAAAGGCAGATATTTGTACTGGTTAAAGGAAACTTTATAAATAAGCCTTTAGTGGTGTAATGGTAAGTTTTGAGGGGAGCAGAAGCATTGTATAGTCCTCTGATTAGGTCTAAGTCTTTTGGTAGTCCTGTGCCCTGTACCATCAACTTCACAATTGTTTCTCAGTCCTCTCCACTTAAGTAGTACAGGATGGCTTGCGAGGTCTGAAGTTTGTCATTTCCCATATCCCAGTTAGGGTTAAGCTCCAAAAAAAATCCCAGCAGGTCAGACTGTGGTAAAATAATTTCTCCTCACGGGAGGCCTTGCTAAGAACAGACTGCTCTGGAAGAGTTTAAAATGGTTCCTTCACCCTCCCTCTCCTAAAGCATAGTGGATTTTTCTCTAATATTCACTGTGAGGACCTGGTTGAGGTCCTGGAGGTAAAATTCACAAAAACGTGGGGTTCCCCTATGACTGGGTTCCCCTGGAGTTTTTAACTCTCAGACTTGTTCACATTAAGCCTCCAGGATTTGTCAATTACAGTTCAGGTTTTCCTGTCCAATCACTGGTTTCCACAGACGTTTCTGCTTATGAGTTTCTGCAGCAGTAAGTTGTAATTCTCTTTCTGTCTCACCTTCCCTTTTTGGGGCAGTGGTTTGCCTGTGACTGTCAATTCTCTGTATCTTTAGAGCATTGTTTTTTTGGCTGCATCTGCTTTTGCCTTTTTGTTGGCATTGGAGTCAATTTAACATGTTAGTTCCAGAATTTCCTTTTTTAGTTTTCAAATTAGATAGTGAATAGATTGTGGATTTTTGAGAATCTATGGAAATTTTCATGTAGATTTTCCAATTGAAACTTGATTTGTATGAATTTCTAATTTACTAATTATCACCCCCTACATTCACTTTTAAGTGTCAAGTAATATTTAGAATCTACAGATTTTAATTATAGAACTTTTTAGTATTTTATTTTAGAATAGTTTTTTATTAACCAAAATTTTAAACCCTATGTAGAATTTTATCATTCACACCAAATTATCCTCCCTAACTTTCCCATACCAACCTAGACCCTAAGTTTTCTGTCCTTATGGACTTGCCTAATCTAGGCATTTTATATAAATGTACTTATATTAATATTAATACAATATGTGGTATTTTCTAAGTCCGTCCATATGGTGCCATATACTATGTTTCATTTATTTTTATTGTTGGATAATATTCCATCTTATGGATATACAATATTATTTATCCATTCATCAGTTTATAGACGTTTGAGTTGTTTACACATTTTGGCTAATATGAATAATGCTGCTATGAACATTTAAGTGCAAGTTTTTGTGTGTACATTTTCATTTCTCTTGAATAAACACATGGGGTGGAATTGCTGTGCTGTATAAATATGTGTTTAACCTTTTGAGGAACTATCAGACTGTTTTCCAAAGTATTTACACTATTTTAAATTTCCATCAGGAATGTATGAGATTACTAATTTCTTTATATCCTGGCCAAAATTTGTTATTACCTGACTACACAATTATAGCCACATTAGTGAGTAAGAAGTGTTATTTCATTGCGATTTTGATTTGCATCTCCCTGATGGCTAATGATGTTGAGCATCTTATCTGTGTTTATTGATCACGTATATATCATTTTTGGAGAAATGTCTATTCAGATCTTTTGCCCATTTTCAAATCTAGTAATTTGTTTTGGAATTGATTTCTATATGAGTAATTTTGCTGAAGTTAATCAACATTGCCCTCTTGTGATACATCCTACGTGGTTGTGATGGGTAATACATCTAACATAATATTTAACTACATTTAATAACTAATTAATCTAATGTAATATTTAACTGTATTTAATAAATACATTTAATGTAATATTCCATTACTAATATTTTATATTAAATTTTAAAAATCAATATTCCAAAATTAGACTGTTATTTTTAAGCTATATTGGTTAAATTTTAACATCAGGATTTGCTAGCACTATTTAGTGAATTTGATAGATTCCAAGTTTTTTTCAGTGTTTGACATGATTTAAAGTTTTTGCTTGATTAAACTCACTGTCAAAACAATTTCTCCATAGAATATTCGTTGGAGATAATTGGCAGATTCAGGAAACTGTAATCAGGGAAAGCTGAATTGAATCTAAGTCAACCAAGAAGGCAACTGGACCCTGAGAAAATTGAGAAGAGATTGCGTTATACTCACTTTTTAACTTCAACTATGAGAGTCACCTGGGGGAGACGCTCTAGGTGGTAAAAGACATTATGCAGGATATTTGTGGAGGCAGAAGAATTCCAGTCTAGACCCCTCACCTCCCACCATCTACAAAGTTGCGTAAAAAGCATGATGGCATGCTAAGGAGGGAAGGATGAGAAGGGGACAAGCTCCGAAAAGGACTGAGCGTTTTTACACAAGGAAGAATAAAAAAGTCCCTTAATGGATTTAAATTAATGAAGCATAAACTATAGTGCATATTGAACATTTAGTTTTTTTTTATTTTCCCTCAACCAGGCAGACGGTGGTTGTGGTGTACAATAGATAAGAAACAAAGGAGCTGTACTTCTCTGAGTTAGAGGGTGAGGTAAAATTTGTAGCCCCAATAATACTAGACTCCCTAAACTTCAAAAAAAAAAAAAAAGGCTTTCTGAGTAATGGAAAGTATGAATTTGTACCACATATTATAATAATCCTCATAGATATTGCTCTCATTTTTATTTAAATTCAGGGCTTTAGCTTTCAGTGGCCAAAAGAAATAAGATGAGAAATTGGCTTCACATTAAAGACAATGATTATCTGTACTTTAATGTGAAAATATTATGTGAAAACAAACCACCTGTGCCTCTCCTTAAAATGCAGATTATGCTTCAGGGCCTGAGAATCTGCATTTTTCACAGGTATCCAGGTGATGCTGATGCTGCTGGTTTATGAAACACACCTTGAGTACTGAGAATTTATAGCCGATGGTTCTAACTAAATAATATCAGAATCACCTGAGGAACCATTTCTAAAAGCACATGGCTAATCCCATATTATATCCATTTGCATCTTCTCCAAACAGCTGAGGGCTTTATCAGTGCCTTCCGAGAAAGGGTTCTAGTTATCCCAAACTGTACCTAACAAGAAGCAGGTGTTTGATGTGTTTTGTTCATGCCTGCAGTATGCATGTATTTTTTTTCCTCCTCTGTGCTTTCTAGACTTACACTAAAAGGATTCATCAAATCATCTTGTTCAGATGGTCCAGGATTGTATTTCTTTTGCCTACCGTGTGCTCTTGGGTTCTATAGTATTTCTACAACTACGTAACAAGAATAGTCATGCACTGTCATCCGTCATGTAGAGCTATATGTATGGAAAATTTTTATCAGTTTTTTAAGAAATGTATCCTGTTTGCAAAGGCACAATAATGCTCCATCTTATTGACTATAGGCAATAAAGGAATAAAGCTAGCAATAAACCTTATTTAAAAGCAAACCATAAAAAATAACAAAAAAATATGCTCAAATGGTTCTAATATGATGCTTCTTCACCAGGGAGGTTAAAGACACTGCTTAGTAAACACAAGAGTCATGAACAAAATCCTCAAATTCTAGATAAGAACCTGTAATTATATAACCAAGTTTAAAATGGCTTTACTAAATTTGTGATGAATATAGAATGGATAATTTTGATTTTGATAGAATGACAAATTGGATATAGGTTCCCTGGAAAATAGAGAAATGCCCTAAATCATCAAGAGAAATGCCAAATTACATTAAACACAAGAAATGCAGGAGTTTTACTAAGATTTCATTGTTCATGTGATTCTAATTGTAACCACTGTGGGCACTCTAATGATTTTAGCCTCATGTACATTACAATGACATTCAATGACAAATTAGATTATTCAGTCATAACTTTATTTAGCAGGAAACATGTTCCCATTAGGAACAACTTCTCATTTTCCTCCGTGGAATACAAGTGCATTTCCTAGGAGAAATCACTTGGTCAGTGCCAGCGGTTTGCTTCAATTTCCTACTATCCAGGGATCCTGGGATTCAAACATCTGTGAAATTTCCAATGGCTTCTTCATGCCAGTGGAAAGTAAAAAATTTCTTGCTTTGATGGTGTTTCCAGATGTTCTTAATGCTGCACATATGGCAAGGGCCATTCTTTCCTAATAAGCTGAGGTTTTCAAAGAATCACACTAGGCAACTGAAATGTGACAGACCCTGAAATCTATCTATAGATTGGTTTTATCTAAAAAGCATTTATATTTCTGACAATCAATATAATTATCTCAAGACCTATATGTAAGGCTTTACACAATCATAATGATGAAACAATTTGTAAAATGCTCTTGGTTTGTGGCAGAAGGAAGCAACTTAATTGCTGAAAAGAAACTTTAGTTTGCTATGATTTCCTTTTGAAATTATGTTTTTCCTTTATTGTACACTTTGAAGATTAGATATTAGGAGATATTCCAGGGGCATATAGCTGGAAAAGTGAAAATGCCTTTGGTTTGTTACTCTTCCTTTAATGTGCCCTCCTCCACATCCTCAACTATTCTACTCAGCAATTTTTTAAAATTATATTTTAATATAAATAAGTAAAATTGCTGGGATGAAAAAAGTGTAACATTTTCCAATTCTTTAACAAATTGTTTAACTGAAGATGGAGTTTTACCTGAACTATTAAAATAATCTTCTAAACTCATTTGACTAGTGTTTTTTAAAATGTGGTTATTAAGACTAGCAGTGGAAGCATCACCTAGAAACTCGTTAGAAATTCAAATTCTCTTGCGATACTCCAGAACTACAGAATTTGAAACTCTAGGGTGTGACCAGCACACCGAATTATAATAAGGCTTCCAAGTGATTCCACTGTAAGGTAAAGATTGAGAACTACTAAATTAGACTAAAGTGTTATAATAGAAATCTGAAAAATTGTGGTGGGACATTAAGAAGTAAGCAATACCAAAGGGATCAAAGATGGCTTCACAGAGAACATGAAACTTAAACAATTTAAAAAATGTCTTTGGTTGGGCATGGTGGCTCATGCCCATAATCTCAGTACTTTGGGAGGCTGAGGTAGGAGGATTGCTGGAGGCCAGGAGTCCCAGACCAGCCTGAGCAACATAGCGAGACCTCATCTCAACAAAAAATAAAAAAATTAGCTGGGCATGGTGATGCACACCTGTAGTCCTAGCTACTTAGGAGGCTGAAGCAGGAGAATTGCTTGAGCCTAGGAGTTTGAGGTTACAATGAGCTATGATCAATGCATTGCACTCCAGCATGGGTGACAGAGTGAAATACTCTCTGTTTAAAAAAGTTCTTTTTACCAAGTTGAGGAAGATTTTGTTAAAGAAAAGAGTATCAAGATTGAAAAGACTGATAAAAGAAATAGTAGATGACACAAACAAATGGAAAAAACATCCCCTACTTGTGGATCGGAAGAATTAATATCATCAAAATCCCTATCCTACCCAAAGAAATCTACAGATTCTATGCAATCCCTATCAAAATACCAACTTTATTTTTCAAAGATTAGAAAAAACAATCCTAAAATTCATATGGAACCAAAATAGAGCCCAAAAGCTTTCTTAATCAAAAAGATCAAATCTGGAGGTATCATATTGCTTGACCTCAAATTATACTACAAGGCTATAGTAAACAAAACAGCATGGTACTGATATAAAATTAGACAAATGGATCAATGGAATAATATAAAGAACCCAGAAATAAAGCCACATATTTACAGCCAATTGTTCTTTGACAAAGTCAACAAAAATATATCCTTGAGGAAGGACACCCTTTTCAATAAATGGTGCTTGGAAAATTGGATTGGTATATGCGAAAGAATGAAACTGGGCTCCTATCTCTCACTAAATACAAAAATAAACTCAAGATAGATTAAAGATTTAAATGCAAGACCAGGAACTATAAAAATAATAGAAGAAAATCTAAGGGAAACTTTTATGGACATTGGTCTAGGCAAATAATTCATGAATAAGATGTCAAAAACACAGACAACAAAGACAAAAATAATAGACAAATGGGACTTAATCAAACTACAGACCTTCTGCATGTCAGAAGAAATAATCAGCAGAGTAAACAGCCAGCCAGCACCATGGCAGAAAATATTTGCAAACTATGTATCTGACAGGGGACTTATATCCAGAATTTACAAGGAACTTAACAATAAAGCCTCAAATAATCCTGTTAAAAAGTGGGCAAAGGACATGAATAGACATTTTTCAAAAGAAGACATACAAATGGCCAACAGGCATATGAAAAAAATGCTCAACATCACTAATAATTAGAGAAATGCAAATTAAAACCACAGTGAGATATCATCTTACACCAGTCAAAATTGACTATTATTAAAAAGACAAAAAATAATAGATGTTGGTGAGAATGGGGAAAAAATTGAATGCTTATGCACTTTTGGTGGGAATGTAAATTAGTACAACCTCTATGGACACAATATAGAGATTGCTCAAAGAAATAAAAATAGAACTACCATTTAATCCAGCAATTCCACTACTGGGTATCAACCCAAAGGAAGAAAAAAATCATAATATCAAAAACATACCTGCACTTCTGTGGTTATCACAGCACTATTCACAATAGTAAAGACATAAAATCAACCTAAGTGTTCATTAGTGGATGATTGGATAAAGAAAATCTTGTATACATACAAAATGGAATACTATTCAGCTATAAAAAAGCATGAAATCATGTCTTTTGCAGCGACATTGATGGAAATGTAAGCCATTATCTTAAGTGAAACAAGTCAGCCACAGAAAGACAAATACCACACCTTCTCACTGTTATAAGAGGGAGCTAAATAATGTGTACACATGAATGTAGAGTGTGGAATGATAGACAATTGGGACTTAGAAGGGAGAGGGTGTTAAAGGGGGGTAGAAAATGAAAAATTACATAATGAGTACAACATACATTATTTGGGTGACAGATACCTAAAATGCTCTGACTTCACCACTATGCGATCTATCTATGTAACAAAATGATACTTGTACCCTATAAATTTATACAAACAAAAATAAATAAATAAGTAAATAAAAAGTTTGAAATACACAAGTTCTTACTCAAATGCATTGTGTATTTGGGGCATCAGGAGAAAATCTGAGTAGTCAAATAATAGGCTTATTTAGCGGGAAGAAATGATTAGGGAGGGTGGAGAGAGTTATTTGGCTCAGTTTGTGAAAGGGTGTCTATAGAGTTTATCCTCTCAGCTAGAAGAATACATAAGAGATTGTCAAACAGAAGAGTGATGTTATCACATTTTCTTTCCAGGAACATAACTTTGGCAGCAGTGTGGTAGATTGAGTTATGTAGAGAGTGAGAAAAAAGCCAGTTAAGCAGTTATTGTGATACCAAACTGAGAGACAATGAGGTTTTAAACTGTGATTAGAAACCAAAGGCTGGCTTTGACAGATACTTCCATGGTGGCACCATGTCCAGTCAAGATATTAGAGAGATGATCCCCTTCTAGTTAACATGTTGAAGGTAGCAAAGATGATTGCTCCCATCTTAACAATAAGAAAACACCCAATAAACTAAAAATCATACTTCTCTTAAAAATCTTCAGCACAGTGGACATAAGTCTAAATTAACTAATTCAAAAGAGAAACAAATCTTACATAGAAGAACAAATAGTAGAAATACCTTAAATTTGGAAATCAGTTGAAAGTGAAAGGGTGAATAATAGATATACCACATCAACAGCAGTCATAAGAAAGGTGCTATGTCAGTCAGGGTCCAGTCACGAGACAGAAATCACACCAGTAATTTGAACACGGATAATTTAATATAAAGAATTCTTAATTAGAAATGATATAAATTCGTAATAGAATTACAAAAGATAAAAGAGTTGCAAGGGCAGAAAGTAGCTATTAATACCACCTCTAGGCTGAAAGACAGTAAGCAGGGAAGGAACTAAGAGTTTGGAAGAGCACCTCGAGGCTGAGATTTAGACCTCTGTATAAGGCATGGATGCCACAGGAAAATTCAGCCTGCAAATAGAAAAGAAATTTTCTAGAGTGTGTTTATGGGTAAAAGTTGGCTATACACATATGGTTCTCAGAATGAGGTAAGAAGGTATGTTACCTGAAGGTGGTAGGTAAAGTGATAGGTGAGTATAAGATAATTCATGAATATAGAGTAAAACCATGATGAGGACTCAGGTGAAACACTATGGAACAATTGTGCTTATTGTATTAAAAAAGAATGGTAAGATAAAAGGAGCAGAAGTAGCAAATTTCTGTTTTCTAGATCAAAGAAAGAGAGCTCAGTATGTAGCATATCATATTTACTAACATTTTTTAAGCTGGCAGAAATGTCTATGTGTAAGAGTAGAAGAACCTTCTCTTGAACTGCAGTAGGGAATATATATTAGTTAATATATATTAGTTTAAATATATATAATTAGTTATATATATTCCTTTCTGAGAAGGAATATAGCATATATTTGAATATAATCAAAATACATCCTTTCACATGGTGAGTCTACTTCCAGAAATAAACAGAGATTTAACTAAGTATTATGTACAAAGATTTACTCATAACACAATTTTTTATGATGAGAACAAACTATTATATAAATGTCCCCACATAGGGGAATGGGTATACAAATCATGGTTAATCTATATGGTAAAATAATATATAGTTATTAAAATGATATTTTTACAGAATTTATAATGATATTGGGAAGTCTAATAATTTAACTTGAGGAAAAATGGGATATAAAATACATAAGAATTATAATGCCATATAAATAAATGTTCCTAGAAAAAGTCAAGACTACTCATTGGGATATGATGAAATTATGGTAATTACAGTAATTGAATCCAACTTGCTTCTACAAATGAACTTGTATTATGATCCAGAAAACTCAACCATATTTTAATTGATATTTGTGGGTGGTGATAGTCCACATCGTTTAATTATTCTGAGTCTGAGTTCAATGCTGATAAAGACTAAAAATAACATGTGAGATATGGCAGTTAAGAGATCACACATGAGCCTTGTGAAAAGAGCCACATTAAAGCAACAGGACTGGAAGCTACCATGAAATGGGCTGAGAGAGAAAAAATAAAGTCAGTTATGATAGACTATATTTTGAAGATATTAGTTCATCATTAGAAGAGGGTTAAATGAGAGAAACTGAGGGACATGTTTGAGAGCATTTGTCTGTTTTTTATGCATATTTATATACTGAAGAGAATGAACCTAGGAGGAAGGTAGCTTAAGGTCACAGAAAACAGAGGTGACAATTGTCCATCAAGGCCCTGACAAAGCAAGATGTGAGGCACCCAGTGCACATTAGGAGACCTTGTCTGAGCACATCTCACCTCTTTTAAAATCAGATGTAAATCCATGGGTTACACTAATATATACATATGGTTAATCCTTTATGATGTTTTGCATAGGGTTTTTCACTGTAGGTACTCTGTTTTGTCATACTGAAGTGAGTTGCCCAGTGGCTAGACAAAATTATCTAAATAACATGGGATAGCTGTCAAATTAGTTTTCTACCAAAGCAATCTACTTTTTAGTTAATCAAAAGAAAGAAATTGCATTCATTTCATATATATATATATATATATATATATATATAAAAGTACACATATTTGTGTGTGTGTGTGTATCGTGACTTTAAGTACAGCCCACGGAGTAGCAGAACAAGTGTGGTTTGGGTATTTTTTTTGACCTGTGAGTTATTCAATTGAGCTTAACTCTTTCTCCTTAAGCTCAAGTCTTAGGTATATAAAGACTATTGAGTAGAATGTTTTTTCCCAGGCCTTGAATCCAGATCAGGAGGCTTTTATATGAACTGAAAATGGTTCATTGGTTGACACACTATACAAGTTAGAGAATAAGGAGGAGAAGGAAGAGACATGGGTGAAGAGAAACAAGATTTAAAAAGTTAAGGGAGAGGAAAGACAGAGGAAGGAAAGGAAGGATAAAAGGGAAAATATCACTGCTGTGTGTACGTGCATGCATATGCACGTGAGAATAGGCATCAGGGCAGGTACAGGGGAAGAGAGTGAGCGAGGACACTGTTCAGTACAAGCCTAGTGAGGGGCACACACTGCTGGCAGTGCCGGAGACAGAGTCTAGAATGCTGGTGACCAAATGTGCCCTACCACGCGTTCTGGATCAGAATTAGAGATGGACCAACTCTCTTTGCATCTGGGAATGATTTTACCACTGATGATGAGACCTCTCACATATCTGTCCACTTGATTTTGTGTATGTTTATTGTATGGATGTGCATGAAAAATACATAATTTACCTTTCTCTTAAAGACACGAATTTGCATTTTTTACTTTGTAATGGTGGAATATAGTGTTAAAGAGAGAAAAAAGCATTAAGTCAAATAATAAAATCACCATAAAATGGATACATCAAGAAAATATGCAAGTCAGGCAAATGTAATAAAACTTGGAAGACATTGAGATTGTTGGGTGGTTTTAACTCTGTGGGACGTATACAGTATGGCATAGTGAAAAGAACATCACATGGGCTAGGAATCTAAGAACCTGATTTCTACTTCAAGGTGATAGACTTCAATCTTTCTTTTAATGGTGAGATCTTTATGGAGTTACTTATCTTCTCTGGGTAAATTTATTCACAGGTTACATGTAGAGAGTTGGATTCATGCTAGAAAGTTAGATATCAATGTGTGAATAAGAAGAGAATTATTTGACTTATTTTGACCCTTCATAAAATTTACAAATGTTTTTCAGGTAAGACGTTGAAAAAAAGTCAATATAGCCAAGACAGGAAAATAGGGAGATCCATGTGTGAACTTTTGTCAAAAGAAAAATATCTAGAGCAACATGTCTGGAATAAAAAAACAGGCAGACTTTGATTGGGTCAGTGACTACAATCATGAAGATGGGTGACATTTCCCTCATTTGTGCTCATATACTTATTTCATCTTAGTTCCTGAAGGCTTTATTGTTACAGTCTCCACAGTACTACAGTCCCAAGTGTTTATTTGATTTACTTTACAAAAATTATTTTGCCTGTGTGTGTATTTGCCAGCACGTGGCATAGTGCTTCAAAAATCTATATTTGATAAATTAATGAATTAATAAATCCTTAGTTTATAAAAACCTCTTTATCAGTCATGAACATATATATTTACCAGAAATGGGCAATTTTTCATATTTGGACACTCAAACAATACTTTTTTTTCACATGATTTCACATCTTTATCATATGTAAAGAAATGAAGATACATAAATAATTCCTACCTGTTAAGTTTTTACTATATGTCAGATATATTACATACCATATACTAAGGTTCTCATTTAATCTATATCACAATCTTGCAAATATTAACCCTCCATTTTTAAATTTAAAAAACGAGCCCCTAAAATTTCAATTAACTATCTCAAGGGCCTATTTGTTTTCAGACCTACCGCATTATTCTGATTCCTCTTATACCATAATTAAAACTAAAATACATTTCAGCATTTCAACAAATTGTCAGTTTTTACCTCTGTGATTACTTTTTAGTGCGCCTGTCCTAGACCCCTGGATTAGGCCTTTTCTTTGGCCACTCTGGTTCTCTCCAATCCAACTTCACTCCTCTGTGCGTGGTTTGTCAGCATTCTCAAGTTAAGACGGCAAATAACTTGTCTAAAGATCTTGTTCACTGAGTTGATCAAGTAGTCTATATCTTCTTATGGCTGTGTTATGTAGTTAGAACTGTTCAATGTGTCTTTTCATAATTTCATTCCATACAATAATAGGAACATTTCCACTATCCATTATAACCTTGGCAGGAAATAAAATACTAATTTACAAGAGAGGAGAGAAAATTTTAGCATTGCCTCTGTCATTACTTTATAGTATGATTTTATAAAGTAAATAAAATACTTAGCTTGCTTTTGTGTATATATAAATTTATAGGTGAAAATGACATCAACATTTTTAGTAAAGAATATAAAAGCTTGAACATTCTTGGAATCATGAGATAAGAATGCAAATGTCAAAAATCATTATTATTTTACATAATTCTCCTATTGATTTAAATAGATAACCTTATTCTATATCCATAGACTTATGTGTTAGGATTTCGTTGATCTTCTCCTATGAGAACAAGTAGAAGGAAATCAAAAGAAGAGCTATACTTTGTATCTATCACAAACAGTTAACTGAATCCCCTTGTTAAATGTAAAATGTCTTGTTTTGTTTTGTTTTTCATATGATATCAAAAGGTTCTCCTGCTAAACCACTAGGACACCTGCAGGATAGCATGAGAATACTCACTAAGCTTGAATGTGGAGATTGCTGAAACTAATATTTGCTGTAAAATGCTTAACATTATTGTAAAGAAATGTGAAATGAATCTACGCAGATGACTTTTGGAATTTTTGTGGTGTTTATGGGTAAAGGTAAAGTAAAGTTGTCAGAATTCTTGATTGCTATGTTTCCTCATATCTGCTATAGCTATATAATTTGAAAGAGTTCTATGGAATTAGGAAAATCTATAGATTTTTCTTGCTTCTCTTAGCACCAAAATGAGCTGTTTGGGATGTGCCACTTTCTTTCTGATATAGGGTGAACACAAACGAACAGTCAAAGGTGAGTTATACTGTTGAGTTAAAAGGACTAGATTTTTGGCTATGATTAAACACAACTACAAGATTGATTGTTCTCATTGAATTGACTGATCAATTTGGTCCAACAACAAAGGTGAGTTTTATCTTCTTTTGGTATATTAATTAAATATACTGTTGCTTTTGTACATTTGGTTGTACATGCACAGCTGTAGCATATTTAGTCAACATCAGCTTTGAAGTAAGATGACCCCAGCTTATCCTGCGTCCTCAGAAATAACTATGTTATCTTATTTTGCCTCAGTTTTCTCATATGTAAAATGGGGATTATAATGATACCAATCTCTTAGGGTTATCGTGAGAACTAAGCACATCCAATAGACTTTGATAGTTCCTGGCACAAAATAAGCCTATTAAATATGGTTTGGTCATAATTATATGTGTGTGTCTACAACTTTATACACACAAGCTCTGGTAACAAGTTTTGTATATATAATACAAATTCACTCAAGATATTCAGTTTAAAAGCTGATTAAATTAAATATAAATTTAAATAAATTTATTTAATTTGAATTGTTGCTTAAAATCATGTGAAGAAAATAACCAGATGTTTGACAACCTATATTGTGTCAACTTGCCACAAAAAAGTCAATTCAACTAAAAAATGCAATTATTCATTCCAGTGATGTGTTTACACAGTACCAGGCATTTAGTTTGGCCACATTTTTACTTAATTACTTCAATAATTGGACTTTTGGTAGATACAGCTCAGAATGGTCAAATTTGATGCTACTGAATGATTTGGTTGTTTAGATTTGTCATGACTCATTAACCATAAGTAGCAACAGAATTATTTCTGGTTTCCTGCCACTCACAGGACCGAGTAGTTAGGTTACAGAAAATTTTAACAGGAAAAACATTTTCTTGTTGCATCTAATTGTAGTTTATCCACGAAAATACAATGTGAATTTTTAAAAATTTAATATTTATTCCATTTTGGAGACTACATATATACACATAATATGCCTATATCTATATATCCATATCTATATTTATACCATAGAGTGTATACAAAATGTACACACATATATGTATACAATATATTAAAAAATGTACAAAATAATACACATTAACTGAAATATTCTTATAAGGGTGTAGGGGTATGGAAAATGGTAAATAGTGAAACTTGCTCCCTGCATTAAAGTCTGACTATATATCTTTATATCTACCTTGAGAAAATATTTTTAAATATTTAAACAGCAAATACTCTTATTTACTTATGTAAATAATATGGTACTGTCACATTCTTGTCATTCAGAATTGCACAAATAAGACATACTGATCAATGAAGAAATAGAAATATATGAAAAGCAATTTTTAGCAAATTCAATTACCTACGATAAAACTTGTCACCAAAGAGAATTTTAATACGTAGACCCCATTAATTTATATTTACATAGGAGTATAGTTAGCTTTATCACTGGAATCAATATGTAGATATTTTTTGGCTCAAACTCTTCCTGATGTTTTGTGATATAAATTATAATACATAATAGACAAAACCACAAGGGAATTTTCCCTCTATCAAGAACTTAAGTGAGAAATTATATAGTTTGAAAAATTAGTTGTATATTAACTTGCTTCAAAAGAAATTTAAAAGAGAAAGGAAAGTTCCAGACAATAAAAAGCCCAATTAAAAGAACAAGAGGAACTCTTGTGCAGTTTCCGGTTTTGTATTTGTCTTTTGTTCTTTATTTTTCATTCTTTTTCAGTAATCATCAAGAAATGCAGACAGCTTTTGTAGTTGTATTACCAAAAATATATTAAAGTACATATATATGTACACACTATCTCTCTACTTACTACCTGAAACATTCTTTTAAAGTAATAAATAAATGGCTAACAGTGGAAATTTACTTGCTACACTAGACTCCCAAAGCAGAAAAATAATTTCTTTTTACTGAGAAATACCTCATCTCTTCCCAGTTTGTAGATAGGGTCTTTGGCGACCATTATAACTCCCAAGAGGATCTGAAGTGAGGAAAAAATATCATTTAAGCAGAGTTGTTTTCCTCCGAGGCATGAAATAACTGGTGAGAGTCTGTACCTTTTTACCTTTTCAGTTGGGGTTGAATGTGTATGAATCTGAAGTGTCAAAAATATTTATAATAGATGACTTGGGGCCCCGATGCTGCAGCCCTCAGGCAGTCAAAACTCCAATTGACTTCAGCGGGAACTTTACCTGTCCAAGGTCCAGCTGCCTTGTGCCTGTAGGGTAAAAGAAAAAGCTTAAATGAAGTACTGGTTCAGGACTTCAAGAACTATAGAAAATCATACAAAAAGTATTAGACAACAGGAGAAAGAATTCTGCAGATGGCTGCCTGTCCAAGAGCTTTTATTGAAAAAAGTGGCCTGGCCAACTATGAAAGAATAATTTTGATTGATGATCTTCCACTAATGAACATAGTCTGTATATTAGAGTAGCAAAGAAAAGATAATGCAAACGCCTCCCACACTTTTAAATTCTATTTTGATGTTAAATGCTTTCAATATGTATTCATGAAGTGCCCATAAACTTCCTCTACCTCCAGGATTTATCAATCGCAGGGCACGAAAAGAGAAATATAGAAAGTATGAATTAAAGATGAAAGATCTTCATGTGAAATGTTAAGAAAAACTTTCCATTCATAGAAATTAAAGGCAAACTGAGACTTGAGAAATCTACTAGTCCAAATGCCTCACTATGTATATGACAGAACCGGATCTAGAGAGGGGAAGACTGTCTTCCCATTTTACTATAATGATCTCTTCCTTTGCCAGCTTCCAGTCTCATGTATTTCTTGTTACTCCATCCCCCTCTACTCCCCCCTCCAAAAAAATTTACTTTTTTGCTAAGGCAATCTTTCCATTTTAGTTGAAGTGATGTCAACTGGATTAAAAAATCAGACAGTGTGTTAACTGTTTAAGTTATAGTATTTCAGACTCATTTGCTAGATTATCAGTTAACTTTCAATTATGTTATAATTTCATCTTGGTCTTCCCTCTTTCTCTCTCTTTCTCTCTTTTTTCTTTTTTTTTTTTTAACACTTTTCACTTCTCCTATATTAAATTGCTCCAGGCAAAAAACAACAACAACAGCGACAAAACACGGAGTGACATTGTACTTGGTGAGCTCACTGCTGTTATCGTTAACATCTCCCTCCCTTACTTTAGATATCAATATCTTTATACTGCCCTGCCAGGACACACTGTGGCATCCCATATTGATGTAGAAGCATTCAAACATTTAACTATTACCTATGGTAAAAGAAATACATATTTACCTTGCAATTCAGTGCACATACCCACAATCTGAAAAAAATCTTTTCCTGAATTAATACTGCATAATGAAATATAGTTGTCCCTTTTTATACTAGGGGGACTGGTTCCAGGGACCCCTTACATATACCGAAATCCTTGCATACTCAAGTCCTGTAGTCAGCCTTGTGGAACCCATGTGTACAAAAAGTTGACCCTCTGTATAGACAGGATTTGCAGCCAGGGAATACTGTATTTTAGATCTGTGTTTGGTTGAAAAAATATCTGCATGTAAGTTGACTCGTACAGTTCAAACCCTATTGTTCAAGGGTCAACTGTATAATATTTTCTATGAACTGGAATTCCATTCTATTCCATTTCATTAAAAGTTCTGGGTGGGTTTCCATAAATTGATTTTATAATCCACTACTAAGTTGCCACCGAAAGTTACTAAAATGCTAAACTCTGTGTTACTTTGGCAACTATTAGCTTGAGATAGGTAGGCATGTTGATAATATGTTTGCATTTTAGATAAAATAACTGGAGGTGTGCTATTTTTATAAACTGATTACCTCAACAGTGTCAGTTTAAGTACCAACTGAAGAGAGTGGAAGGGCAACTTGGGAGCAAGAGGCTCTTTCACTGCTGACCTTCTCCCATGTATTCAAAGATGTTGGTAGCTTTATGATCATCAATAAAACTTCTCCATATGCTATTTCAGAATTTCAGGGACTTTTTACATATATAATTGGGAATATGTGACCATAAGTATCAAAAGAGGTTATGATTTACTCAGTATTATGTTTCTCATAGATACCATTACTAAAATGACAACTTAGATAATTGGGAAAAGTTTGATTTTGTTTCTCAGACCTGTCCTGGTCCTAACAGTTCTGATAGGCTTTGCTTTTATGGTATGTCTAAAACAACCACAAATCAAAGCCTGGCCCTGTCCCTTTGCCCTGAAGATTTCCCTGTAAGCTAGAACCTCTTTATTTGTTTAAATGAGTATGAAACTTGAATCAAGGAGAAACTTCTGAGAGAATTAATTTTTTTTTGTATTTTAAATTTGACACCTGAAGAAGAGAGAGTCTTTGTATGAAAGACCAGTCAAACCAGTATCACCAATATCTCCCCAAACCAGTACGTTAAGACCAATCATTCAGCCAAGAACCCACTGACTAATTGTTACATGAGCTATCTTTCTGTTCTTGAGATTTCACCAAGACTACAGCAGATGGGTTGAAAGATATTTGAAAACTTTAAAAGTATTCATCTGCAGTACCATTTATTTATTTAATGAACATTTATTGAGTACCTGTAATGTCTCTGGAAATATTGTAAGTGCTAAATGCTAGGGATTAAATGATGAATAAAATACATGTTTTCAGAGTGAAGGAATTTAGAAGGAAAGAAGCTCTAAAGATATTTTAAATAGCAGAGTTGTCACCAGACTAATTCTAATGATGACATTTCCGTTCACAACAACCAGAGTTGTTTCATTTCTTTACACTTGTATTTTGCTTTGAACTGTAGTAATGCTACTGAAAGAAAGAGATAGAAGCAGAAAGACACAGAAATCAAACCATAATAATTTTATTTTACATTGAAAATTATAAAGCAATCTTTAAAGTTATTTTACTATCAAAGTAATTAATTTAAAATAGCAAGTAGAAATTCTACAGTTACTCAGGACCCATTATTCAGAATTCATTGTCCACCAAAGCATTTAAAAGACTGTTTTGGCAGTGTAAAATGAGGAAAATAAAGCTTGAGAGAGAACAACTACTGATAGGAGGTGTAGGTAATGTTTCCTAGTGGGAAAATACATTATCATAAGAAGAAACACTAAGCATAAAACATTCCAGAGGGGAGCGATTGGGATTATGTCCCCTTCCGCTGTGTTTACACAATGTGAAAACAGCCAGTTAAATCAGTTCTGATTTTTAATTGCACCTGATAAAACAACCAGACAACCATTGACAATATCAGTCACTTTTCAACTCGTTTCACATTAACAGCAGAAACTTTAAGTCTGTCTTGTGGTCAGTTATTTACACAATTTCAGTTAAAAATGTCGAAGGTCGGTTTAATTTATAGATTTTTCAGAGGATATATATCCATTTTCTGTTAGAAACTGTTCATTTTCTTCATTACTTGTGGCTTTAATTATATGCAGGGTTGTCCTCCTAGAAAGGCAAATAGATGCAATTGCCCACAGACACTCAGGATCTAGGAGGGGAGGCAGCTAGCTGCTGGTAGCTGAAATATAGTCAGTGTCTATATGTAAAATACAATTAGCATCAGCGTGCAACCTGTTCCTTAGGCCTGCCTCACCTATCTTTGGTCTTCTGTGATACCTCTTCCCTCAAATCATCTACCTGCAGACCACCTGCTGTTCTTGATAGCTGTTGTTACTAACTATTGGTTAAAATATTCACCATAACAAAATTTCTAGATTTAATTTGAATAAAGATATTAAGCATATAGAACAGGTGACTTAATGACATGTGCTGGATCTTGCACCTCCATAGACATGGCCTACTTATATTGAACTTGGCTATAAGGATGTTTCTTGGTAGGATTTTGTCTTACTCAGTCACAATAAACCACTGTAGTTTAAAACTAGAAGAACTTTTGCTGCCACGTTGTCATGTTTTTAAGATCAGACAAGTTAAGTACCAGAAATATTTATACTTACAAAAGAAGAAAAGAATCATATTTGATAAGGAGATTAAACTACAAAGTTGTTAAATTCTGACTTATGGAATAAAAAATAAGAAGCCTATTTAATCTCATTAAGATGAAAGAAGATAAACTAACAAACCTTTGCTCTTCAAGAAAAGTAATAGAAGCATTTATCAATTAGAAGTGAATAGTGCTTTAAACATTTACTTGTGAGCCAGTCGTTTGGAATTGAGGGTGTGTTTTCATAGAAACATTGGGTTTAACATAAGTTTAAGTTTACAAGGGAGCCAAGAAAATTCTCTGAAATCTATAATATATCTGGTGACAGGACACAGCCCAATAAAGGGCTTTTCCTGAGGTTTAGGATCTTGCAACTTCTCACTGTTGTAAAATTCTTACACATCTCATACTTCATATTGGATCTCTTTAATGTTTTCTTCCTTCCTTTTTCCCCCTTTGGATAGCATTTCAAATTGAGCATTGATTTACATTGTAATTTTCAAAATGTGTTTTTCCCTATTTTTATTGCCCCTCAGATAAATAGTATTTCCATGCATATGAACTTAAAGTTTCTTTTCTTAACTCATTATCAAATGATTCATTTCAAAAACTACCAATATGCTGAAAGACTTATCAATTGATGGAATTCCAGTGACTCAGTTTACAAAGGGAAGAAGCCTTATGAAATGCAAAGATGAGCCATTGGTTTATCTTTTTGATCTTTTCCAAAATGGTGGATATTTAACATTAGAAGTCAGTAAGTTTTGAATACCACATATATAAGCAATGCCCAGTGTGATGCCAATCATACAGGAACATTAGTTATGTCCCTGATGGGTGCTTAGATCTTGCTGCCATTTTTATACAAAGTGCTAACCTTGCATCCTCTGTCAGGGACTATGCTATGGGGTGTTAGTTCATAAAGGCCACTTAGGGTGAACTAGAATATTCATGAGGTTGTGCAGTCACAAGGTAGAGTGTATACAGAAGGTATCTACCTGTAGAATTTATATTTTATGGGTGTGTTGAATAAGAGGCTTGTAGTAAGACAGCAGCCAATATAAGCTTGGCAAATAAGGTATTCTGTCATAAATAAAGCAGAATTTTGTCAGTGACGTAACCTGAAAGCCCAGGCCACCTGATGGCACATCAATTTTATAAAATCCATTACCATAATAACCAATGGAAGTGTCAAAACACAACATTTCAACCAATTTAGTTTAAAGATCAATTGGCTTTTATTAGCAATTTATGAATCAGGGAGCATCTCATCCAAGGGTTTAAAAAAGGCACTCCTGGGAGGTAAACAGAAGAGTCTGCCTATATAGGAAGAAGAAAAGGCTGAACAAGGCATAAACAGGGAAAAAATCAGGTTGGTTAGCATCAGATTACTTTTCTTATAAAGTTTAAAGCAGAAAGGATTGGTTAGAGCTGACTTGTTTGGGGATTTGGCTATTATTTTTCTCTCTCTCCTGATTTCTGAGAAGGTCAGATAAACAACTTAGTTTTTGTTTGAGGATGTGGAACTCTGGCATGAGTGACTATATTTTGGTTTGTTCTGTTGGGGCCTAATGCAGGAGCTCAGTCCAAATCAATGGCTTTCCATACATTTTATTTAACAGAAGCAAATGTCAGTTTTATTTCAAAAGAGGCCTCATGAGGACTTAAAGAAATTTCCTCTAGTTGTTTGGTTTGGGACTCTGAGAGGAAAAAGTTGGTGAAACACTAGGTGGTAGACAAAACCCAGGAGGAAAGGGAAACAGCTGTGCCCAGAAGTCAAGGAGTTGGGACACCCTGTCTGACCTTATGCTTGGCCTCTCCCTCGAAATCACTAGAGATAATTTATGATAAGCATAAAAAGCATTCATGTACAAATTTGGGTACTTCATCAGAGTCACTAAAATTTTTAGGAAAACAGAGAAAGAGAGTCACAAAATTCTGCAAACAGAAGAGCTAACATCCAAAGAAGCAGACTTGATACAGGAAACAGAAGAAAACTTTAGAAGAAGTGTGATTAATAGCATCAGAGAAATTCAAGAGGAGATTGGAAATATTAAAAAATTACCATGCAGAAGTCTTGGAAATTAAAAATTCAATAGATGATCTGAGTAGCAGGATGGACATATTTGAAAAAAGAATGAACAATCTAGAAGATCAAATTGAGGAATTCTCTGAGGATACAATACAAATGACCAAACAGATAATAAATAAAGAAAGGTTAAGAGATATAGAGGATAGATCCAGAAGCTCCAATATTTGTTTGATAGGAATTCCAGAAAAAGATAATAATGAGATGGAGCAGAGGACATAATTAAGGAAATAATTGATGAAAACTTTCCAGAGTTAAAGAAAGATTCAACTCTTGAGATTGTCAGTGCTTACCGAATACCCAGTAAGACTGATAAAAGGAGACTCACTAATAGAGACATCTTGGTAAAATTTTGGAATTCTAATGATAAAGATAAAAACATAAGGGCTTCCAGAGAAAAGAAATAACCTACCAATGAACAAAAATCAGATTGACAGCAGATTTATCATTGGACACCCTGGATGCTAGAAGTAAATGAAGTGCTATTATAAAAGTTCTGCAGGATAAATGCTTTAAACCTAGAATTCTATATCCAGTCAAATTGGCTTTTGATTTTCAGGGTAAAACAAAGATATTTCTTGATATTGAAGAATTTAAAATGTCTATTTCTTGTATATTTCATCTATTTCTTTGAAAGAATTACTGGAGAATACACTTTAGCAATCTAGGGTGATGACAAACACATATACATAATATGCTTTCCTCCCACCAACATGTCCAAAAATCAACAAGGAAAACTATAAAATAAAACAATACACCTCTGTGCAGAAAGATGGACAGCTAACAACATACTTTGGGATGAGGGGAAAGGAAGGTTGCAGATACTAGCTATATATTGGTAAATTTTTTAAAAAAATAGGCTGCTCTGAAGGTAGTGAGTTATTTCAATTGATTGTTCACAGTCAGTTAGAAATCGAGCTGCTACTTCTACTCTTTCCTCCCTTCTCACTACTGTATTTGACCAGTCTTAAAAAGATTATAAATAATAGTAACCATCCTAGCTTGTATAGGAGTAAACTTTCTATACCACCAGGGGGAGGAGGAATCAGTCAACGTAGGGGAAAGCAATAGAAAAGCACAGGGGGAAAGATGGCAAGACAAATTAAAATAGAAAAAATGCAAAAGCTGAACTTATCAAAAGAAGGACATTTCATAAATGTTATCATTTATCATGATGTAAATCTTGAACTTTTATATTAAATATTTTTCCTTTGAAAAAATAAAATAAAAGCAGCCAGTATCCTTCTGGGTAAAATAATACTCTTCATACTTCCTGCATGACATCTCTATCCTATAGTTAATTATCTTTTTTACTTCAATCTTGTTATACAATAATTATGTAGTATTAAAGTGTATTTTTTTCTCTAAAAGGTAAACTTTTAACTCTCATGCAAAGAGAAAATGGACATATGTCAATGACTATATTTAACTAATTAATTAAAAAGAGTGCCAGTAAGATCTTACAACTGGTTCAAAGGAGAGTTCAAAGTTCAAGACATGTATATATATAGGCAATCACGGATGCCAAAATGAATTTACAAATTAGATGAACAGGTTAATACCCACAGAACAATACTAAATTACTTCCACTGGACACAATTCATTTATACTTCTATGGACAAGAATCACATATTATTATCAGATTTGTATAAAATAATAAATGGCAAATAGCTCAAATACAATGAAAGGTAGAGCTAACCCTAAAGAATGCTCCAGACAGGTCACCCAGTAATCACTTTTTCACCTATTTTCAAAGTAATCACGATTTTTCTTGGCAGAGTCATAAGTCTCCATTGACCATTAATCCTGAACTTCAGAGTCAGTGTGAGATAAAAATGCTGTGAGTGATTTTAATTCTCTGGTAGGAAGATGCATACCATCTTGAAGACATAAGCATATCTTCTATCAACGTAATGGCTGACAGCCTGAGCGTGGAAGTCAGACCCTTTGGCTTTAACACTTAATAGCCATATGACCTCAGGCAACTTACTGTACCTCTGAGTTCTATGCCTATAAAACTGGTATCATAATAATCACTATCACATCCATTTTCTATGGGGATTTCTGTATTATTTTGGATTAATTAAAACATTTTATGAACTCATTTTTATTTCCTGTGTTGCCTTTTTTAAAAAAAAACTGGTTATTTTAGACTTTATATTATGCATCTATTTCTTATCAGGATCTGCCTTTAAGATATATTACACCACTTCACGTATAGTATAAAAAACCCACATAAACTTCTATTTCTCTCCTTCATGACCTTGTGATATTGTTTTCATATATTTTACTAATACATATTCTATAAACCCCATACTATGTTATTAGTTTTGTTTAAACAGTCAATTATATTTTAAATATATTTAAATGATAAGAAAAACATCTTACATATATTTCTATGTAGCTTCAGTTCCCAGGGATCTTCAATCCGTTGTGTAGATCCATTTTTTTCATCTGTTATGCTTTTCCTTCTGCCTAAGGACTGCATTTTACTTTTTTTTAATGCAGGTCTGCCTTTTCAGGTCTTTCCATTTTTATATATTCAAAATATCTTTATTTTGTGTTTGTTTTTGGAAGATATTTTGGCTAAGTACAGAATTTTATAGAATGACAGATTTTCTCTTTTGGAAGATGTTGCTCCACTGTTTTCTTCCTTTCATTGTTTCTGATGGTAAATCTGCTGTCATCTGAATGTTTGTTCCCTACAAACTGTGTTTTCTATTTCTGCTTTAAGGATTTTCTATTTATTACTAGTTTTCAATAATTTGATTATAACATTTTTTGGTGTACTTTTCTTTGTTTCCTGTGCTTGGGTTCATCATGCTTCTTCAATTTCTGCTTTTATGTTTTTCATCAAATTTGAAAATATTTGAACGTGATTCTTCAAATATTTTGTCTATCCCACCTCCCTCTCTCCCTTTAGGAGACTTTAGTACATGTGCATTTGGCTGCTTAACATATTCCCACTGATTACTGATGCTTTGTTCATTTAAAAATATTTTTGCTTTGTCTTTATTTCAAGTTCACTAATCTTTTCTATTATTTACTTATTTTTTAAGTGAGATAAAGTAAATGGCTGTTTATTGGCTATACTGTCAGAGCAATCAAAGGCTCTAACTTTTTAAACAAGTAAATGGGGAAAATTTTTCTGATTATGCCAGTTTAGATTACAGTAAGAAAAGAAGATAATTATCTATGTTAGTAATTTTCAGCCCCTTAAGAACTTGGAGGGGATAGACATATATCTAGTCCATTCAGTGTATTTTTCAATCTCAGACATTGTACTTTACATCTCTAGAAGTTCAATTTGGGTCTTTTTTATACCTTTCATGACTCCTTTTGAAAGCATAGGACATATACACACATTCAATACATATTAAACCATTTATGATAATTATTTGAATATTCTTGCCCACTAATTCTAACATTTATGTCAGTTCTGAGTTTGTATCAACAGATTGATTCATTCACACATTATGGATTATATTTTCCTGTGCATGTCTGCCATTTTTTTAAATTAGATGCCTGACATTGTGAATCTTGCCTTGTTGTGTGATGGCTATTTTCTTGTTTTTCTCTAAATATTCTTGAGCTCTGTTCTGGGTCACAGATAAATTAGTTGGAAACCATTTGAATTTTTCAGATCTCAGTTTTAAGATTTCTTAGGTGAGCCAGAGCAGTGGTTAGCCTAAGTCTCATGATTCCCTACAACTGAGGCAAAATCTTTCTGACTACTCTACCCAAGTTCTTGTGAATTATGAAGATTTTTCTGTCTGGCTTGTGAGACCAGACACTATTCTTGACCCTCTGTGTGTACTATGTACAGTTTTCCCTAATCCTTTTGGGTGGTTCTTTTTCTAGCTTTGGGTAGTTTCTTCACCCTCATGTGTGAAGTACACTCAATACTTGGCTGAATGCTTGAGAGTTACATGTGCAAATCTCCAGTATTATCCCTCTGTGAAGTTATCTCATACACACTGTACCCACTTCAGTCTTCCCAGACTCTCAGCATTACCTTCTTAAATAAAAAAGTCTACTGAATTCTGTCTTGCTTTTCCTGCTCTTTGCTTAAAAAAATATCTCTCAAGGTATTAATCTGCCTGAATCATAGGGCTTACCTCTCTTATTTCCCATCTGTCAAAGATCATTATCTTTTGTTGCCTGATATCCAATGTTTTAAAACCATTGGTTCATATGTTTCTTTCCAATTTGTGTTGTATCAGAGGGGAGGGTAAATCTGGTCCCTTTTACTCCATCTTTGTTTAATGCTGAAGTTTATATTTTAACTCTTGATACTATAAAAGATGAAATTTGTCAAATCATTTCACTAAGCATGCTTAGAATCCTCTGTTGATTCTTTTAAAAATATATACTGATGGAGTAGAATATTTTGCAGTGGTCAACACAGAGAACTTTTGAAAGAATGGCCGCAAACGGTAAGCAAGGAATTCTAAGTCAGGCCTACAAGAAAACAGGACAGAAAGGACAGAAGGTATCTTCAATTAAGAGCAGACATACTCGCAAAGAAGCTCATTCCTGAAACTGAGTTAAAAAGCCACAACTAATTATAGAATATGTATTTCTGTCTATCTGCACTTCCATGTCATTTGAGTGAAAGAAGCCCTGTTATATTTGACCCCCTCCAAAAACAAGTGCAGTTCCCCAGGATGGTAGTTGTATTTTTTGTGTTTGTTGATTTAGAAATTACAAAATATGATTGTTAGTTTAATAACTTTCAATTTATTCTGGTTTCTTAAACATATTAGTATCTGTAAATACATGAAAAAGATGATTTATATGTTTATTTAACCAATTGTTTATTTATCTACAGATAATTCTTGACATACACATGAAGTGAGAACCCCTTAAGAATTCCAGAGTCCCACAGACATCTGAATTTAGGAAAATAACTTTACTTTATTAATTGTGTGTATGTGTGTGTGTGTGTGTGTGTGTATATATATATATGATAAATGGGATAACCATTTAGGTTTGCTAAGTATATATATAGCACAACAAATAATAAATAGTTATAATAATAAATACAAACTCATAAATACAAAATTTATGATGTTTAGATTCTTATCACCTAATTTTCTCTGACTCTCTGGGGAAACAAACAAAGAAACAAACAAAAAACACTTTGGCTATTTTACCCTGAAATATATGAATTGGAGTAGACCCAATCTCTCACAGTCATCTGCTTCTGCCAATTTATAGTCCAGGTATGGTTATTTAAGTTATACTGGGGGTAACAAAAGGGATGATTTCTGGTCTCAAATAAGGTTTAGTTAACCAGTGGTTTATAACCTTGAAATAAAATTATAATTTATGTGTCCAACTTATATAATAAGTGCGAGGTTTTTTGAGATCTAAAACATGAAATAGAGAAAAATTTTTGAAAATAGAAGTAGTGGTTTCTTCCTTCAAAGAATAAATTTATTCTGCTTCAATCTTTTATTTTCTTCAAATGGATCTGTAAAAAGATTCTCAGGCTTTTAATAGAAATCATCAAAATAATTAATGTTTGCACACGTAAAGTTAGAGCACATAGAAAAACAGGAGAAACATTTCGGGAAATACAATACAAAAAAAAAGTCAAAGACATAAGATCTTTTCACTGAGCACTACCAAAAGGTTACATATCAGGTCCAGGCAAATAGCTACAGAGAATCACCCTTAAATCTTTTTGAAGATTAGGACCAACAACAAATTAAGCAATAAAACACAAGGAACACTTGCAGCTTTCCATACTCCTCTAAGTCAAACAACAGTGACAAAAATGTAGCTTGCATTAAGGTCAGTGAATCAAATAGATTTTTTTCTCTCTGCTCTGCCTTATACTTCCAACCTTGTAGTAAGCTGACCTTTTTCTGTTGTTATTCTCTGACATACTTAGCATGAAGATGTGTATTTACAGACTTATTTGTTGAAATGATGCTGACACATTTTTAAACTACATTCCATGATTCTAGTTTTAGAATATTCCCCCCCCTTTTTTTATGTATGTCAGCAATCATTGATTATTGGTTGTTTTCTAGAACCTGCAGAAATCTAACAAGAATGTGGCCTACTATTTTGTTTGCTTTGCCTGAGGCTGCCTCAAAATTTGTGATAATTTTTGTGTTTCTTTATTCTTTCAGTGTATTTCATTTATCTTCTATTGGATGAATAATCTACAGTTGCGGCCTTTTTAGACTTTAGATTGCAGTGGAATGATACAATAGGCATATAAATGATAGAATGAAAGATTAATAAGTCCCAAGAGGGGCATTAAGTTAGGTGGTATTTCCTGGAAAAATGAAGAATAAGAGAGAGAACAAAGAAAGCAGTCATATAAAATTTGGTCATAATCAAGTTTTATCAGTCCATATTTAAGTTAATTTTATTAAATCTCTGAGATTTAGAGTTTTTATCAATAAATATGTGTTGGTCATTTTAAAAAATATAATATGGTGCAGGGTTATCTAGAAAGAGCTATGGATGGATAAAATGACAGATATAGGAAAGTACAGGATAGGTCCAATAGCACAAAGCCCAAATTGTTTCAAGGTATCATATATATAGGAAAGTTCTTAGAGAAAAATATGGAATAGGAAGCTGAGACAACATCAAAACAAATATTAAATGCCAGTTAATGTGTATGAATGGTACTCAGTTGTTAAAACAGAGCTGTTGGATGGTTTAAGGAGGCCTCATTTCTTAAGTAAACACATAGAAAAAAAAAACGATGCTTATACGGCCAAATTGGCCTCCAACGATGTTACCTGCTCTATAAAAATTATCCATGATAGATATTTTCCATATATATATATATATGTGTGTGTATGTGTCTTTTATATACTTGTTAAAAGGGCATTAGGTTTTATGTTAGTAATATTACATATAACACTCACGTATGTATTTACAGGTGAAGAAAAACCACTCACATATGCTTTTGGGCATGGGTATACTTTTCAGTTTACATAGCAATACCCACATCAGTGCCTGCACAATGTTGAAATTTAATAATTAAATTTGGTACAAGAAAAAAAATTAAGGAATATCTTCAAGTGATATCTAGTTCCTAGTTCATTTTTCTGTTAAAAAATAAAGAACTTTTAAACACAAAACCTAGTTTGCTATTTGCAAATTCAAGATAAGTTTACCTGGTTCCTCTTTGACAAGACTTTTTGGCTTATATTCCTTTAATTTTCTTTTATATAACTGGATTATAGGGCGAAAAACATAAAAAGTTCTACAGACCTCACTTTTGTGCATTATGGAAAAGAATCAGTGTACCAGTATGTTACAATAATAATGACTATATAAAATTATTTTGATACGTGAGGATAGAGAAATACAAAATGGAAATTAAAATGACTTAGTGTCTTATAAGTATAAGGCATTTTACATTCATAAATCTATCACATTTCTCAATATTCTTATAAATTAGATATGAAAAACCCCATTTTGGCTGGGTGTATTCACTCACACCTGTAATCCTAGCACTTTGCAAGGTCAAAGCAGGAGGATCATTTGAGGCCAGGAATTTGAGACCAACCTGAGCAACATGGTGAGACTTCTGTCTTTACAAAAAAATAGAAAAATTTGCTGGGCTTGGTGGCGTGCAGCTGTGGTCCCAGCTACTTGTGAGGCTGAGTCAGGAGGACCACTTGAGTCCAGGAGTTTGAGGTTGCAGTGAGCTAAGATGACACCACTGAAATCTAGCCTAGGCAACAGAGCAAGACCCTGTCTCAAAAAAAAAATTAATTAAAAAAATAAATAAATAAGTAAATAAAATTAAAAGGTCTAGAATAACACATACAAACATCCTAAAAATAATAATTAAAAAAACTCATTTCACAAATCAGAAATCTCAACCTTAGATGGTCTACCATACATATGTAAAGTAAAAGTAGTAGAAATGGAAATTCCAGTTAGATCTGACTGACTCATCAAAACCATATATTAGTTTTTCATTAATCATGACACTTTATAAAATTTTAACCAATATTAATTTCACATGTATACACAGACCAATGTACAGAAATTAAATTATCTAAGTGAGATAGCTAAGAAAGTCATTTAACAAATGCCATAGTCATGATAACTGAAGCAAACTTTTGGCTAGCAGAGCCACAAAAATAGAAGACTCATATAAACTAATATTGCTATTTTAAGCATTTATATATATGGATTGTTCATGTCAAATAGGGTTGGAGCCAAAATGATCCTATAGGTAGAGTGTTCATACCTAATGAGCTTTTGTTACCTTACTCATTTCACCTGCTAGTTTTCTTTGTTAATCACAGCCAGGCACATGTACATTTATTGAAATACACAAGCCATCCATCCCAAAACATTAAATCTATAAATGATGATTATTTCAGAAGGATTTTCACTATACTGTGAATATAAAATCTCATGCTTCTGCTTATGTAGTAAAATATCATATGAAGCTAAGGGAAAAAGAAACAGATATTGATTTTTACTTTATCTTATGGAATGTTTGAGAGGCACTTGTTTTATGGATGAAATGAAACAATATCATGCTGCACTTTCTTAAAAACAAACCTAATACGTACTTTGGGAAATAAAAAACAACAAAATATTTTTCTGCTGACACTTAATTCCACCAAAGTTAAACTAGGGGAGAATAATAGAGTTCTCAAACAGCATTGCAATGCAAAAGAAAACTGTAACATAGTGAGTATTTTTTTTTCAAAAATGGCACTCCTGGTGACATCGTAGTTTAGGTAACACATACAAGTGCAAAACACAGAAAGAGGTACATGTTATGCATTCAGGACTGGTCAGACTACCTCATGTTTGGGTTAGACATCAATAATAGAAAGGATTTAGATGGAGAAATGCCTTAAACACATTACCTTAAGTCAAATGACTGCATGCAGTGAAATACTCAAGCCAGAATTCTGTGTGAAAACACACGCACACACACACACACACACACACTCTCAGAAAAAGAAATGAAAAGAGGGAGAGAAAGGTAAACAACTAAATGAAATCCAATACAGGTGCACTTATGTACAGGGAAAAGACAGCATGCACAGAAACACTGAAACAAAAAAGGATTATTATAATTCCTATGAAAATCAATATATAGAGAGAAAAACTTTGTACCAATATATATCAATATTAATTGTCCCAGAGCTACCAGGGCAAGTCTGCCATCTCTAAGCCACAGATCAAAGTCTGAAATTTTAGGGCTGAAACAGAGAATAAAGTCCTCAAACCAATTAAATGCATAAACATTGTTACTAAATGTGAATTAGCAGCAACTAATATGAGGATACTTTATAGTATTGAAAAAATACTTTATCTAATAATAGATAATCTTACAAATTTACAAATACAACAGTATCAATAATAAGAGATAGATACATGTGTAGACACATAGATATATAGTGATATTTCATCATCATTACAATATTACATACAAAGTAACTGGAATCTGATTAGCCTTGGAATTCTCTTTGACAGTAATTACCCTCCAAAGAAACAATAGAACAATGTTTCTCAAAACGATCAACTATTATACCCAGTTATCTGTCATTCATATTCAAACACAGAAGGAGGACTTCTTAGATTTGTCTCAGAAACTTCATTAGCTCAGGATGTTATCTGCAGGCTTCAGATACCTGAGAGGTGCCCTTTTAAAGAAGAAATTTAGCCTATTTGTTTACGCTGATTATTAGGAGATCCTTTAGATACTTATATAAGTAAATAAAAGGACCAACTATTAATGAGATATGAATTTCTGCTTATAAGCTTAATTAATGGACATAATTATTGATATAAAAAGGTCATATGGTAAATTTTCATTACAAAAAGGAAATCAGGTAATTTTAAAAGATTTCAAACTCATAGATTAAATTAATGAGGAAAGAATAAGGATGAAGGGAAGCAAGTAAAAAGACAAAATTCCTGGTTTTACAAGAGAAGAATCAAAAATGGTCTTTATTATATAAACAAAAATGGATAAGTGTAGAATATTAAATAGGGAACATGGTAGATTCTGGAATGCAAAAATTGCCACAGTACTTTGCACTCTCATTAATAGGTATGGTCTCTTTCCCCACCTCTTGAATCTGGACTAGCCTTGGGATTGCTTGACTGATAGAGTATGACAGCAGTGATGCTGTAAGAGTTTTGAGCATAGACCTCAGAAAGCCCTACAGCTTCTGCTCTCACTTGGAATCTTGATGCCAAGTCAGGAAGTCAGGGCTACCCTGTGGAATGAAGAAAACACATGGTCCAGTTGTTCCTATCACCTAGGCCAACATCCTGCCAAGTGCTGGCCATGTAAGTGAGGCCTGACCTCAAAAATATTGTTTGTCAGATGATGAAGCACAATCCTAGCGCACATGATGGTGTTGTTCTAACCACTAGTATTAGTACCAGCAAAGCTAATATCAGGAATGTGTCAGACACGCTATGAATAATACGCTGTTTAAAAAAATGATACAAATATCTAATTAACCTGCATGTCTCCTCTTTTTTTCATGACACATCTTATATACATCTTGTATTTTCAAGTCTTATGTTGTTTTATTGTCCAACAAATACTTTTAAAATGCCTACTATATGTCAGGAAAAAATGCTGAGGTAAGAAGTGTTTTCTAGAGTTCTTATCCTTTTCCACCATAAAATTACTCAGAAATTAGAAGGTATAGGAGAAGCAAAGGGACCAAAGGCTTCAGAACTGACTGAAGAAAGATGAAGTGAACAAAGGAAGTCTGCTCAGTACAGAACATGCTGGCCTGTATTCGTTAAAACTAGGAAAGTTCTTATTAGCCAATGGACTTCATGTAGTCTAATTCAGTAACAGCAGGATGCCTGTAAATCTGATTAATTTGAGAAGACATTGACAAATTAGGCTTTTTAAAAAATTTCATAAGAAAACAAAAGAATAAAATACACATCCAAAATAAAACAACCCTAACCAAAAATCTCAGAAAACAAATGAAGATCAAATTAAGCAGCATAATTTAAAAATGCCTAAAATATGACAATTAGGGCATTTGAAAGATGCCTCTCTCTTGATGATGCAGCTTTGTGTATTTAGAGACTAATTATCAAAAATACATCAAAATAATAGATTGAAAACATAGATAATGCTATCAAATATGTCTTGCATGTATCACTAGATTCCTGTATTACAGAAAATAAGCAAAATATGTCTTAACTTTTATACTGTCTTATTACAAAATTGCACAATGTAAAGAAATAGAAAACAAAGGAAAAGAAAATCTTAGATATTTCTTTTCATCACACCATCCAGGGAAAATAACTGCTAAAATCTCAGCATCTGTTCTTCCAGTAGTTTTCTGTATACATGCCCATGGACCATAATCTCTAATTTTTTAACTTTAACTTATTATTTTATTAACACAGCCCAGAACATGTTCAGTACTTAAACTTTAATTTTAGTGTGCACAGATTCTATATAAAAATAGACTCTCATGTAGTTGATGAGAGTGCAAATTGGTACTATCTTTAGAAAGGAAAACTTGGCAATCTATGTCAAAATTTTAAAATGTATATACCATTTGATCCAGAAATCTGGGAATTTATTTTAAAAAACTATAGCAAATGTATGCAAAAGGTGAGCTACAGAAACCACATTATCTAAATAATAAAATTTTTAATGTGTGTATATCCAACCAGAAGGCATTGCTAGGTACACTGCAGTGCAATTGAGTATTATTCTACCATCAAAATAATATTATGGGAAAAAGTAATTATATTTCCATGTTGTGATATATTAAGTGAAAAAGTTAAAAAACAGGTTATCTAACATCATGACCTCATTTTTAAGGGATGTTTATTCATTTAACATACTCTTACTCTTAAGTAAGAGTATGCTAAATAGTACGCTAAGCACTATTTTAAGTACTTTAAACACATTAACTTATTCAATATGAAATATTCATAACACTCAAATGATTAGGTGGTACTGTGTTTTCCCATTTTACCAATAAACACACTGAAGAATGAACAGTTTAAATAACTTTCCTGAAGTCACACAACTATTAATGAGCAGACATTCAAATTCAGCCATTTTACTCTGGAGTTTCTACGTTTAAAGTATTACTATGTTATGCTGTTGCACATCCATCTATGTGCACTTGTGTGTATGTATGTGTCTGTATGTGAATGTGCTTATCCCCACACACGTAGATTTTTTATGTGTTTGTGTAAATGAACATATAATATACGTACATACATGTTTGTAACCATTTTCAAGTGTGTTTGTAACTTTTTCTGGCATTGTACTTTAATCCAAATCAAGCTATATGACTACACTTCATGGTCCTAAATACTATTATAATCTGCTAAATGATATTTGAAAGGCAATAGCGATGATGACTTAAGACAATAACTTTTAATGCAACCAGGTTCTGGGTCAATATCAATACTTTATATTATCTTATGAAAGATAGAATATAGGAAATCATACACCACATTCCTTTGTAGCTATAGATGAAAGCATGAAGGGGAAGAAGGTGAAATAATATTTGTGTGCATAATATGTTGTATGGACTTTACCCAATATGTTTGCAGGTGGTGTCAAGTAATACTCCTTATAAAACTCTTTGAGATAGGTATTACTATCCTTAATTCATAGTGAATGAAACGGAAGTTCAGATAGACTAATTTTTTTTGGTCAAACAGATAGTAAATAGCCGGAAAAACTTCTTCTGTCTCCAAATTCGTGTTTAGTTTTAACTTTCATGTGTTTTTTAGTTCAAGCTTTGCCATTTTCTCCATTCTGATTGAAAGATGAGATGAGAGACAAAATTTCCCAAAGAACCTCACTGAAAAGAAACTGTTTTCTACTACAATTGTTGCCTCTTCAATTCTAAAGGAAAGAGTGTCTGATATTTTAAACACCCCATGTGTGTTTCCCTCTCCTCTCTGTATTATAACTGGTATAAATTTATTCTGTGGGAAAATGCTATATTTAATAGAAATGTCTGCGATGCCTTGTATGATCATTCCAATGTGTTTAATTGAGCCGAAGAAAACACTACTGTGAACTCCTCTTATTAAGACAACCAATTTTTGATCAAAAACTGATGCTACTCTTCTCGTCCACTCCCAATCAAAAGGCAGCTCCCCAAAAGCAGCACTGGGAACCCACCAATAAAAAATGAAGAGTTTAAATTGTACGGTGGATTATGCGTATGTGTTCTGGTAATGAATTTCCCCAAAATGCTAAATATCACATATTTTCTCCTATCAATTTTTAGACATTATAATATTGTGTCTATTTGTGATTTCTTTACTCACTTATTTGAGAAAAATAGTCTGGAAAATCCATGTAAAATCAAAATATAATCTTTGAGGTCAATTTGAAATGGTTTGAAATATTGGTGATCAACTATCTCTCATGTCTTCTTATTCTGATTGCTTGGATTTCGTTTAATCGACAATTTATAATGATGTTAGAGAACATATTTGATTTTGTCATACTGTATATACTAGCAGTTGGAGAAATACTGTTAGGCCTCAATAGATGGGGTTGGATGTTATATGAACTAAATGCTATATCCCTAGATCACATAGAGCCAGGATCATATCTCAAATATCATTAATAAGTGTATCAGGGATAATACTTGTCAGTTAAGATGTGATGCTTTTTCTTAAGTTGAAAAAAAGGTACCTGTTCTATTCATGAAATAGTTTCTTGAACTGTCAGTAATAAAACACTTGTTTTGCTCTCCAGATATGAAATAAATCCAATCCGAAAACCGTATTTTGTAGTTGTGTTCCAAAGACCTAACTGTTACAACACTCCACAAATTTACTTCAATGTTTATCCTCACCTCTTACTGAAACATACAGTGACACATTTGCTATTAAATACCTTTAATTTTGGAACTCAGTTGCATTGCATTTGGATTGAAATGAGAGAAGGTATCATGGTTGCCCCACTTGTAATTAGAAAGATGGACTTATAAGGTTAAATATGAATTAGAAAAGTAATAATTCTTAGACTAATGAAGAAACTTTATTAGTAAAAGTGAACTGGAAACAAACAAAATAAAACAAAACAAACAAAAACAACTTGTACCAAAAAATAAATTTGCTTTGGACTGAGAGAAAAATAATGAGTAGCTAAATAAACATAATTTAATGTTGTTTAAACTCTATGAAGCTGAGCTATTTGGCAAGTATTCCCAGTTTTCCCCATTTCTGAGCTTTGAGTCTATTCGCACTTTCTAGTTTTCTTGTAGTTAGGCGCGGTCACGGAACCAGTTTTAACCAATGAGTTCACATACAACTTCCAGTTTGGAGAGTTTGATTGCTTGCTTGAGACTTACAAAGCTGTATTTCCACTCTCACACTGAGATTGGAAACATAGCAGATGGTTACTGTTCTATTAGTTGGGTTATTTGTAGGACTCTGTTGAGCAAGGAACTCTTGCTGCACTGGAAAAGACATATAGCATAAGCAAGAAAATTATATTTATTCTTTTAAAACACTGATATTGAGGGTTGTTTATTATTACAATATAACTTAGTCTATTCTGACTAATACACAAATTGATGCCTACTAATGAGGTTCTACCATGTAAAAACCTAAAATGTGTGACATCGTCTTAGCAGCCAGGCTGTAGGTGATATAGAAACTGATATTGAATGGCACAATGCAGAGATTCAATTCACATTATTGTGTTAGGCAGTGGCAAAACATTTGGTAAAATTATTGCCTATGATAACTTGCAAGGCAGATAATTCATGTAATGATACATATGATTACACGTTACACATACACATACATACACAATGATACATTATAGGAGAAGAGACGGGAAAACAAAAGGCTAGTAGCATGTATTGGTTAATATTGGTAGCATTGGCAAAGTACTATAATATCAATAAAAGGTCATAAAACAGATCACCTTGTTTGCAAGCAGGAAAGAAAGAAAACAGATTTCGGAAATTCATCATTTTGTAGTTTTGTAAAGCAATTATTTCTCATGCTGCCCCACTGAAAATGCAATGGCAGTGGCCACTGAACAACAAAAACCTATTAGAATTCACTATATGGCAAAGATCAAATGAAGAGGTTGGCTGTCACACCCACGATTAAACCTCTGAATGAATTAATGTAGCACCCAATAAATCTTTTCAGTTGAAAAAATAGTTCAAGGAAAAGAGATATTCTCCAATACCCATTCTAGATAGACCCAGGGAAGTCAGTGAAAATGAAAGGGCCTCTCAAAGGGCAGAACTGAAGGCCAGGAAGAACACCGGATGGGATGCCTTCCTAGAGAACAAAAAGGAGCCTGATTGCCCAGCTGTGGGATAGTGCGCCCTCAGTAATCTATGCAGCTTGATCTCAGAATTGCTATGAACCAGTGACTCACGTGTCTCTCGTTCTTCTCCCTACTAAACCAAAAAAATAGTATAGTGATCCTGACCATGTTTGACTATTATATATTAGATTTTTAGTTCATAGCCTTCTAAACTAAAACTTGTTCTTTTAGCTATACATTTCCAAATTAAAATAAACCACTTTGAGTCTGACATAGAGACCACCAAGCATCACCAGTGATTTTGAGCTTTGACCTTGAAACTGCAACTGACTAGGGCACTTTGGATGTCTCCCTTGGGGAATGGGTGAGTGTACTTATCATGCAGTAACAAAGTTTAACAGAATATTTAGTCACTAGAAGAGTGGACTTTTTCAGTAATTATTGCTATTTATCAAAAATTTCCAGTTTGTTTCCTATCTCAGCACATAATATTATCGAGTGCTCTGGCTCTCTCTGTATTGGTAGGCACATGTAACCAGATGTAGTCGATGGCATAAAACCTTTCCATTATCACTCCTTGAGGGATCCTAGTTATTCTGGCTGTGTTCTACCTTTGTTTCCTTACTGTTCTGTAATTTATTTTTCCTACAGTTGAATGAAAAATGTGAAATAATTATCAATTCATTTTTTGGGGGGGCAGCAAATCCCTTCAAATTTATTTCTAGGAAATTGAAGCTTTCTTTCTTTACTTCCTGGCTATATTTCTCCTTCAAATGAGTTAGATGATATTATCATAACAATATTGCTTGGATGACTTTAGTTAGCACTACTTTCTGGAGATTATGATGACTGTGTCTCACCTATATACTAGTGTTCAACATGCCAAGAGTGTATAGATTAGTCCATCTTGATGTTATGATTCACTCTGTCTTTGAAGAGCAATCTAAAATTTGAAGATGAGGAAAACACAAATTGAAAGTATAGTTGAAGATATTATAGGATAACAGGATTAAGCTTGGAGAGGTCACACTCTAGTACAATTTGAGTATCCCTTATCCCTTGGGACCAGAAGTGTTTCAGATTTTGAATATCTTTTCTGGATTTTGGAATATTTTCATATACATAATGAGATATCTTGCAGATGGAACCCAAGTCTAACCATAAAATTTATGTATGTTTTATATACACATTCATATAAACATAGTTGGGAGGTAACTTTATATTTCCCTGGGGGACCCCGAATTAACTACGTGTTGTGTACCTGTGTCTTTACTACAATCCACTACAAAAGGACAGGTATGGAATTTTCCACTTGTGGCATTATGTTGGCACTCAAAAAGTTTCAGATTTTGGAGCACTTGGGATTTTGGATTTTTGGATTAGGGATGATCAACCTGTAGTAAACATTTTAAGAAATAGGAGAAAGAAAGAATAAATAGACAGGAATAGTGGATCTGGAGGAAACAGACTTCAGAATGTGTGATTGAAATTTGGACTGAGTCAATGGCGTTGTGTGAAGACCATAAAACCTTGTCCTGGAATGGTTTACACCATATAAAGAAAGTCAAAATTTTGTCTTAAAAGTGGAACCTATATGCTAGAAAAGTGCACAAAACATATAAACAAAGTGCTTGAAATCTAAACCAAAGTTACTGAAGTACTTGGCTCAGTTATGATTTTCTGCATCTTTTGTGGTTTATGCTCTTCAGAACTCGAGTTAGCTGGAGTCATGATGATTGGCACACTTGCATTATATTTGGACAAGCTCAAGGTGGTCAAAAGTGGCATGGCTAATGGAGAAGATGAGGAAGTATTCAAAGGTTACAGTTTTAGGGACATTGATTCTGGAAGGAAACCTCCTCCCTACACACCATTCTCTGGCTAATGGTAACAAAGGTATTATTGGAGCAATAGAAACCTAGAGTTATTATCTATTTGAGGAAATGCACATAATATATGTCCTGTTCATCATAATTGTTTAGATAGCTAGTCATTACTGATAGATGATAGAGAAGGAGGGGTAGGGGGAGCGAGAGATTGGCATAACAGAACTTTCTTTGGTGCCTGACAATACAGAAAGGGACAAAAGATCTATCATAAGAGACAATAAGCTGATAAACTGACTATATGCAATACCAATTTTTAAGCTAAAAAGATGTAGTTTCTTTTTGTGTGTATGTGTATTTTACAATTGCTGAGACTTATTAATTTAGCATTTTCAATAACTCAGCATT
The DNA here is from genome assembly GCA_023783475.1 of Daubentonia madagascariensis. Lineage (NCBI taxonomy): Eukaryota > Metazoa > Chordata > Mammalia > Primates > Daubentoniidae > Daubentonia > Daubentonia madagascariensis. Next base: position 38,728,919 of record JAKFHU010002080.1, on the reverse strand, counting down.
AAATTAACTCAAAAGATTAACAAACTCGCTTGGTTCTAGGTATGAAGAAAATCAGTTGCGATTTATGTTACAAGAGTTTTACACTAAATCTCTGAGTCTTTTGATAAATTGCAACTTGTATTAATATTGCACACTGAGCAATTTTATATGTTCTCTGACTACTCTTGCATTAATCACCCCCTATTTCTGTAAGAAGAATAGTGCCATAAGATCTGCTCAAACCCTTGTCTCCTGATGCCAGGTCCACTGCTCCATCTAATAGGCTTACAATTACAAGAAATTAAAGGTATTTGTAAGCAAAATTTAAATATATAATTTTATACTGCCCTTCAACAAAAGCATCCATCAACTCTGGGAGTAAATAAGCTCTTTGTAGTTCAATCAGGCATTGGGCAAAACACTGATAGGAACTTTTTGGTTTTTACAGTTTTATGTTATTATTTAGGAAAATAAGTGAGTAGCCATACTTTAAGGGAAATATTTTTTTCTTAATACACTGGAGAGAGATTATTCTATCTGTGTATAGTTGCAGGGAATTCACAAGCAGGCTCATCCATCTTTTCTTTCTCTTTTCTTTCACACCGAACACCCACCTCCCCTCATCTTGCCTGCTTCTCATTAAGCAGCTTGTATATGTGAACAAAGCCCTTCTGACGGCTGATAATGAAGAAAACAGAGATGTGCAACATAGTTTATATAATTTGTCAACTATAACATTAAATCATGTTTCTGCTTTTAAATAAAATGAAACAATTTACACATGATGAAGTTTTCTTCACTTTCATATGAATATATTGCAAGGACATCTTTTAGGCAAGCTTTTTAATTTCTCTTTCCATTTCATTATGTTTACAATATCTTCTTTTTTTCCTCTGTCTGTCTAACTATATCACAAGAACTTCTCTATAAATATTTACAGTAGCTGTTGGCATCATTCCTCTCATGGGAATGTTCATACTTTACTTACATCTATTGAGGTATTTTAAGGAAACAATTCAGTCGATAGGACTTTCCATTGTACTAAGAATTGGGAAAGAATAACTTGGGAAAAGTATGTATTCCCTGATATCCGAAAAATCTGTTTCATTAATATGAAATGCTTGGGCGCAAATTAGCCTACTCTTGTAATTTGGTCCTCTGCTCATTAATGTAAACTCTAGAGAGAGTAATGATTTGCCATATTAAAAATATGAAAAAAAAAGCCATTGAAGTTTAAATTGCAGAGCAAAAGGGAAAAAAAGGATTAGGTGGTTTCCCCCTTTAATTTTGCTGATGAAACAATTCTTGTACATTATCCCCATGATGGTTTCTCGTGCTATTAGGAAATCTAATTAGCTATTTAGGGCTATGTTTGCAAAGAAATGGTTTACTTAATAAAGAAAAGTAAATAATTGACAATGTGCATTTTCAATTTGTGTCAAGAAACTTGTGAATGTTATATTCAAAAAGAAAATTTAGCTTCTGCTGTTAATAATAAAATTATAGAGTAAGAGTAGAAGAAATGTAATAGTAAAAATAACTTTCTTTTCTTTTTGCAGAGGTTTAGTTTATTTATTTCACCTAATACACATATTCAGCAACTTACATATAAACCTAAAATGGAATATGGAAAAAACATTTATCCAGTATCTTGCAGTAAATCATTGTGTCCTACTTCATACTTAGAGAGACTTCTAATTTTTATTGGACTTCTAATATTAAATATTTAGAATCTCCACTTTAATTAGCTATTTTGGATATACCTTATAGAATCTATACAGAACTTAGGAAAATCAACAAGAAAAAAATCAAACAACCCCATTAAAAAGTGGGCAAAGGACATGAACAGAAAAATACATAATTTAACCCTAAAATGAATTTGTAATTTTTGAGCATAGTTATAGTGCTATTTTGTGGGTTATCACACATATACCTCTATGCATAATTACTTTTCTCATGTATCTAAAACTTTGGAGGAACAGGTAACTAAGGTACCCAGAATGAAGTTTAATTAATAAAGTGTGATGGTAGATACAACATATTCAAAGAGCAAACATTATAAAATATATAAGAGAATTTGTTGTGAGAGATTTGTACAATACTTATCAATCCTATGGTGTAGAGGACCACTTCTGGGATGAAGTTGGAATACACACACACACACACACATACATGTGTATACACACACATGTACATATACACGATATATATGAGATCATATTTTGGGTGCCGAGCTCTTAAATTCAATACAGTGTCAGTACAAATGAGAAATGGAGTTTCTTGAGCACCTAGAAGTTATTTTGTTTTTATTGATATGTGTGTGTGTGTGTGTGTGTGTGTGTATTTAGGAGTTGTTCACTAGTATTTGGAATGCTCTATATGTCAAATAGACCAGTTGGTCTTCACTACCTTATTGATTATTTTATGTTTATTGTGTTAGTTACTGAAAAAGTCCTGTTGAAATCCCTCACTCTGATGTAGATTTATCTATGTCTTTCTTTTCATCAAATGTTTGCTTTATATAAATAGAAACCATATTATCAGATGTTCATTTTATAATTATTGCATCATCTTTAAAATGGACGGACTTTTTGTGGTTATTATCTCTAACAATGCTTATTACTTTAAAGTGCATATTATCAGATTTAGCACATATATGTCAGTTTTCTTTTGGTAATTATCTGCATTGTATGTCATTTCCCTTCTTTTACTCTAAATCTTTCTGTGACCTTATATTTAAAGTATGTCTCTTGTAAGAAACACACAGATTTTTGCTTGGCTTATGTGTTTTTTCCTCTATGACAGTCTTAGGCTTTTGTTTAGATATTTGGTTCTTTATATTTAATATAATTACCAATATATACAGGTTCATATCTACCACATAAATATTTGTTTCCAATTTTTCTTTCATGTTTCTTTTATTCTCTTGTTTTGTATTAATATTTTACTATTATCAATTTTTCCCTTCTCTCCTCATGCTGTTAGTTATGCATGCTTTTATTATATTTTAATAGTAAACAATAATATAGATACCTAGGATCAGAAATTACAATAAGAAGGGAGCATTTACAGGTCTGTTAGCATAGCTAATGCTAACAATGATGACAGTCATTATCATGTAACACTATTTCCGTATGTTCTTATATAAATATAATGTTAGCTTTGGGGGAAAATAAGGAAAATGTACTTGTATTTTGTTTTCTTACAGTGTGAAAATTGAACTTTTGTGATTTTTTTTCTATTATCTGGTCTTGTTATTTTATTTTATTCCCCTCCCAGCCTTATTAAGGTAAAATTAATAGTGAAATTTTGCTTATTTTATTTTACATAGGAAAATTTGACGCTGAAAATAAAATATACTGAGTCCCAGAGTCATTTCTTTCCACTATGTTATACAAATCAAATCTTCAGTTAAATACCAACAGTACCACCATAGCCACAACAACTTAAAAATACCTCTAATTCAAAAACTAAAAGGTATATTTGGAAAAAAGAAAAACACATTACTACTTTGCTCGCTGATTCCAATGAGAGTATGAACTGTTTCCCCTGTCTAATTAAGTTCTTATGACTCAGATAGCTGGACCATGGAGTAATAATATAAGTTAGTGAAATAGGTCACACATTCCATATTGGGAGTTGGTCAGGACTGTGGAGCTCTCATGTTCATGGGAATTCAACATTAAAAAAATGTTAACCAGTTTGTGGATAACATACAACTATAGATACTGAAGATAGGCAGGAAACAGCTTATAGAAGAATGTGTTTATCTTGTGGTTTAAGGATCCAAGTTAGTAGATTCCTGAACAGAAAGCTGGTTATGATTAACTTTTAGAAATTCTTAAATTAAATGGCAATGGAGACTGTAAAAATTAACTAATCTACCAGGTTAAATCAAGCTGACTGCTGCCTTTCTCTAAGGGTTTGGGAAGGATTGAATAAGAGCATATATTTAAAGGCGAGCTAAAATAATCAATGCAGTTTAAAGAAAGGAATGGTGAAGTTTTGAAGGGGAGATATGGTAGTAATTGTTTTGGAGGAAGAGACAAAGAAACATGATTGAGTTCAGAAGAATTTACAAACAGGTTTGTAGGGCATATTTCTGAAGTTGTCTTCTGGTTCAATTAACCATTAATATTTTGTACTTCTCTAAAATTTTCCTACTAATTTGTAATATGACAGAAAACATATTATCTAGTGATATATTACTTTTCATTTTAAAAAGATCTAATTTTCAGAAATGTCTTTCATATGATGAGCAGAGCATTTATCCCTACATTCCTATCCATTAGGTCTGGTTTTACTCTTTAAAATTACATAGGCTAAGTCCAATCCCATATCACATAAAAATCATTGACTTATATGGAAGGAATTAGTTAGGTTTCCAAGAATCTTTATGTCTCTTAAAAATCGTGAGTTCATAAAACATGTTTATGAATCTTCTCGCTTCCTTTTTTTTCTTTACACTTTTCATATGTTTACAAACCCAGTTGAGATTTTTGAGTTGGGAATTACAATCTAAGAATGGGAGGGTGGAAAATTATGGCCAGAAAGATGAGTCCAATTAAATATCTTGAAATCAATCATGAAATTTACCTAGAATGTTGATAATAAGTAGGAAAGATATTTAAAACTATAGATTGACAATATAACTATTTAATCAACAAATATTTACTGAAGACATATTATGCCAAATCAATGCTTTAGTCACCAGGGATGTAGTGGTTTTGTTTACCATTGTTTAAAAAAATACAAGGAAATGGGAAGTGAACATGAAAAGGAAAGCATTGTAGCCATGTATCAAACTAGGTAAGAGAAAAGAGGGGGAAATGTCAAGCAACTTAAATTCTAGGAATATTCATAATCTAATCTAAGAAACCTCAATATATTTAGATTGAACAGATGTAAAATTTAAAATATGTTGTCAGTTTTGTCAATCTGCAAAAAGGAGCCAAAATTCAAGCCACTAATATTCATAAAAATGTAACTCTTTTTAAGTAAACTGTTTGAAGCATGCAGTTCTTGGCTGTATATAATCAAAAACACCAAATTAAAACACTAATTTTAAAAAATGGAAAACGTTGCTGACACCTTAAGAAATTTTTTAGATTGATTCCACAACCAATCTAATCAATTGTGAAGAAAATGGATGTTTAAGTAGAAAAGAAAATATCATGCCCATGGTAAATTTTGTGTCTGATATGGCCTCTCAAGCTGAATTGTATACACAAGCAGAATATGTAAATAGCATCTGCTTTCATAAACCTGAGAAAAATGGTTCTGAAATACATAGTGGAAAGACAGCAGCATGGCCACTTATAATAAGAAAAAGATGTACATTCTATATATGCAGAAAGACATGAAAGTAAATTTGTAAATATACATATATGCATGCATATGGTGTATATATAGCCATATATACATACATACATATGCAGATATATACACATACATATACAGTCAGCTCTCCATATCTGTGGATTCCACATTCATGGATTCAACTGAGGATAAAAAACACTAAAAAAATATATTGCATCTGTACATGCAAAGTCTAAAAATGTACACACTTTTTTCCTTATCATTATTCCCTAACAATACAGTAACTATTTACATAGCATTTACATTGTATTAGGTAATCTATAGATGATTTAAAGTATAAGGGAGGCTGTGTATATGTTATATGCAAATACTACACTGTTTTATATCAGAGTCTTGAGCATACATAGATTTTGGTATCATAGGAAGGTCTTGAACCAATTGCCCATGATACCAAGGGTTAACTGTACTCACATACACTATACAAATTTTTTGCCACAATTCTGCCATAAACTCTGCTAGAGAAGGAATAAGACTAGCTGCTTACAATGTTACAAGTTTTAGAATAAGTGATACTCTGTTTATCAGCTACTACTAACGCATACTGATGAAAGCATCCTTATCTATACATTGGTAAAGAAGGACTTTGGGTTTATTACTAACAGTGAATATGACATAAAGCACTTTAATATGGTTATGATGTAGACTATTTTAATGTATTCGTACTATATAAATAAAAACTTGATAGGCTGCAAGGGCTATATAAAGTACTTGGGACTTGTAATTATTTTTTTACCACCTTCATGTGCTATTTCAGATAATTGTCAATTGCAATAAGGTGTCTAAGAAACGACAAACTATTTTCAATATTTCTCTGGATTAGTGAATTTATAAAAGATGTTCTGCTTTTTAATAGCTTTATGTTTTCTTTCAACAGGGAAGCACTACATGTATATGGTCCCAGGGTGAAATTTGTCCCAGAATTCTGAATCATAATCTACCTCTGTAAGCCAATCATGTGCTCTGTAAGTAATGACAAGATGTTCTATCCTACTGTAAGAGCAAAGGCAAGGATCTTACCACTGTGTACACTAGTGAAACAGCCAGCTATATCTATGTCTATTTGCATGCATGAATGTGCATATTTTTAGGGGTAAAGGAGAATTTGTGGCTCCAATTCCATCCTCAATTAGAATAATCAATTAGAACAGAGGTATTAGTAGTGAATTGTGTTCATTAATGATTTTAGTATGAGATAATGCTTTCAATTTCAAGAAATATGTATAAAATCTCTAGGCTTTCTGTTTTTCTAGGCAATTTCCCAGGCATCATTAAAAATAAAATAAAAACAGAAAGAAACATTATTCTTACATTACAGCAAATATATTTCACAAAGCTAAGCATCTATTAACATTCACAATAGTAATGTAAATATGAACTTTGTTCATAAAGTGCTAATTTCTCATTGCTTATGTTATATATTAGGTTCATTCTCGCTGTTTTCTTTAGCATCACATATATTTGTCATTGTGTAGTTTCCTTATGATTAGACAATAGCATTGTATCACCTATTTCACCTTTTTTCAAGTGGAGTCCATTTTAACTTCTAGGTCAAGAACCAATCATCCTAGATTGTCTAAAGATATGTATACCCTTATTGTCAGGATGTTGTTATCAAGGTAATGCAATTTGTAATGCCATATTGTCTTAGGGCTATTTCTGTCAGGGTGGCAGTTTGTCCTCGGTTCTTGGTATGCTCTTGGCCAAAGAATGACCAGACACACCGAAGTGTCAAGTCCAGACTATTATCTTGGAAAAATCACCAGCAGGGCCAATACAACAGAGTAATCCCAGGCAGAATACAGTCTCACAAGAGCAGCTCTTTATTATAGGACAAAACAGGTATGTCTTCTCGAGTGGAGAGAGACAGACTGACCCACTCTCTGACTGACTGACCCACTCACTCTCTCTGAATTCTTCGATTGTTCCCTTTTGTTGGCCCCAGTCCAGGGGAGGGCTCTGGGGAGGTGTGGGATATTACCAGATGATTAGCAGGTGTCTTCAAAATTCCATCTGCCTATACGAGTTCCCCCTAAGAAACCCACTGTGGGGAGGGAAGGGGGAGGGGAGGGAACTTCAATGTAGATTTAAGCTAATGACATAATAATTACCCTGATTACTCTAGGTCACTTTCCAAATCCTATCATGCCTGGGCTGGGGTATTCCCAGATTAATAAAGCATTCCTTCCTTCCCCAGGTACAGCAGCACCAAAGTAGGGCACCCTTGTCCCTGGAAGAGCTGGAGATCCTAACTATCTACCTAACATTTCCAATTATTTCATTATTCATGAATGTTACTTTATGAAACAAATTTTCTTTTCTAAAAAAATACTGAGCTAAAGTCATAACATTAATTCTGACTTTTTCTAAATTTATTTTTTACTTCTGGAAGATATTTAAAAATAAATAAATAAATAAAATAAAAAACTTTCACCAAAAGAGAGTTCCTGGAAAGTAAAGTGGAATGTCTCTTTATTTGTGGAATTGATGGCTGATATTTCCAGCATCTAAATGGAATTCTGCACACACTTCCGTGACTATTTCTGAATAAGCTGCAGAATACATAAAAGCTAGTTAAAGGGGTATAAAGAAGTCCATAGATCTCACTTCCAATTCCAATTCATCAAATAAGCACATTTCTCTTTTCCCCAAATTCTAAACCCCCCCCCCCAGAAAAAGGAGAGAGTTCCTTTAAATAGGCAAGTTTACCTCTGATTTTGGGAAATGTAACAGGAGACAGTATTTTTCTTACAGAGTCAAATTATTACAATGTGGTTTTAACTCCGGGGACATTCCCAAGAGCTGCCTCCGTGTACTGAATCCTTTCCAACATTTCTTCTCTCTCAAGTCCTTCCCGCTCCCTAGCATTCCAAAATGTTAAAATAATAAAATTTCTCCCTCAATCCTTTCCTCCTGCAGCTAATAGCTCCCCTTTCTTCCTCATTACAGATAAACTTTTAAGTGAAATCGGTATTTAAACTGGTCTCCATTTTCTCAGCGACCTACTGTTCCTCAATGTGTTTCTATTTCTCCCATTTGGGGATCTCCAGAGCAGACGCTAGAGTGAGTTTGGGATGCAAGATATTATTTAGGAATCAGCATCTGTGGAATAAAAAAAAGTTGGAGAAGACACAGGATTGGGCAGAGGGAGAAAATGAGCTGGATATTGCCTGGTCAAAATCTAACCCAAAGGGGGCAAGGACCTTGGGAGGCTATTGTCGGTTAGAACATCCCATATTGGGAGGAAAGTAGCTGCGCCTTGCTCAGCAACGTCATCTGGACTGGCCTGGAGTCTGCTCTCTGAAGCTGATGGCCAGCCTCAAGGGATTGGCGCTGGAGGCTGCCGCTGATCGCCTTCCCCGCTGCTGGGCAGCAAATCCTTTTTTGAAGAGAGATCTGGACAGCAATTCTCCTTGTCTCCGCATCATGCCATTATGGCTTTTGCAAAGTTAAAGCATGATTTCTCTAGCAAAGATCATCAATGACCATCTCTCTAAATTTAATAAATTTTTTGCGGTATGTTATTTCTTTCAAGCACAAGCATTGTGTTCATTCTTTCTTGGCTATTCAAGCTCATCACAGGAAAGTCTTAACTTATATTGTCAAGGTCTGCTCTCCAAGATCCTGATGCATTTCTATATGTGCAGCTGAAAAAATATAAACATTTATATTATCCTCTGCAATTTTCCCTCAATCAAAAAGATGGATTTTTCTGCCTTGGTTTTTTTTAGTTTCTAAAATGTAGAGTCCAGCCAGGGAAAAACTTAGCCATTCTATAAAGGGTGTTGTTAAGGAAAACAATGTTCGTATGGCAATTACACTACAATCAATAGAAAGATTCTGTAAACCCTGATTTGTAGTAAACTCTGGGTTTATATTTAGTGACACTTCTTGCATTGTTCATTTGGCTGCTTTTATTGAACTATTATAAAATGAGGGGAAAAATGTTAGAACATTTTAACAATCATGGACATTGCTTTTGGTTTATTTGTTTCTGCCTTGTTCAATTAGTTGAGGTTGATATAGAACACCTGGTTTCATGGATCTTGCTTATTGCTAAACACACCACCCCATTAAAAGTTGCTCTGTGAAGTAAGGAAACCAAAATGCATAATATATAAACTAGCATCAAACCAAATCCAATCTTTACAATAGTCTGGAACAAAAAGGATTATAATAACTGCTACTACCACTACCTACAAAGTGTCTAGTATGTAAAAGGCGTACGTTATTCACTTTACATATAAAATGTAGTCCTCACAGAAAAAGACTGAAGTAGGTGATATAATTTTAACTCTATAGATGAGGAAATTGAGGCCTAAAGGGTTTCAAAAAAATGCAGAGTCAAGAATCAAATTCAAAACCACTGTGAGTTTGATTCCTTTAAGGACTCCTAGCTGGATTCCCACTGTGAAGCTAAAAAGTTGTGTGTTGTGCTCTCTCATTTGCACCCTCTGCACCCTTGTGCCATCCATTCTGACCGTTCAACTCCCTGAAAAAGCCACGTGTTGGAACCTGCTGTTCTTTCTGCCTGTGTACTCACCATCTCACTTTCTTGTTCGCCCCTGTTGTTTCCATTTTCCTCCCTAACTCCTATTCATCCTTCAGAGTCAGTTTCCAGCTCACTTCCTCAGGGACAGAAAGGCCAACCACCCAAGAATAGTCAAGAACCTCTGAATTCACATCAATAACACTTCCAATTTCCCCTTTAGAGCACTTACTCATGAAGTTGGTAGTCTCTTCTCAATAACTTCAATTACTAAATGAAATAAATGGTCTGGGTTATAACTCAAATATAAATGAGAAGTCTAATCAAAAATCATAATTTCTTCCTCCCGCTCCCTATCCTACTCTTTGAATTAATCATTGGTAAGAGTTAGCTTTTTTATACTTCTATTTTCTTTTAATTCAAAGAGATATATATGTATTACAGACCTTTGCTTTTAAAAGAAGGAAGGATGATATTATACATAGATATGCATACATATTAAATAGAATATTTTGTGCTTTTATTTTACCTTATTTTATTTTATCATATATATATGTCTTATACCCTAGTTTATTTTATATAATTTTATATCAGAGTATGGGTGTGCCATTATCAATTCAATCATCCCACTATTATTAGGAATTCAGATTGTTTCCCATTTTAGCTACAATAAATATCTTTATGCATATATCTTTACTTAATGCCTCTCCTATATTTCGATTGAACTTTTACAAGTAGAAATGCTGGGTTAAGGAGTGTGCCCACTTTAGCTTTAATATATATTGTAAGAGTTTATTCTGCAAATATTATGGTAAATTATAATCTGACAAGGGTATAAAAGAGTACTTATATTCTCCCGTGTCTACCGTCACATTTCTGCCACCACTAGATAATTTCAGTTCCCTTATTTTTTAATAATTTAATAGAAAATATTATAGTTCATGTTTTTCACGCATATTTCTCTGACTACTAGTATACTTATTGACATGTTTATTGGTCATTTGGATAGGTTTTAAATACATAATATGTTCTTTTCTATATGCTGTTTTTCTAATTTGAAAATATTATATGTAAATATGCCATGTTCCCCTTTATGGTTATCAGATATTTTATCTTACTTAAGAGTCCTCTCCCATTTAAAGATTATGCAAATAGTCTCTCTTTTCTTCTAACACTTTCATATCTCATGTTTGGAAATCTGTTTATGTCTAGATCTATTTTATTATACTTCACTCTTCCTCAGTGTCTATTCATCGCAATATTCCCAGTGGTAAGAACACTAATATAGAGGCGACATCATGAATATGTGTATAACAAATTAATGAGCCTTTTTATTAATTAAATAAAATAGTAACCAAACATCATTATTTTTCACTTTCAGGATTTCAGGATTGTCTATGAGTAAAATTATGGAATTATTTTGTCTACACCGCTGTGTTGTGCTTTTTTTACTTTTCTATTTTTTCAGCCAACCTCTTCTTCATTTTGATTCTGGTATCTTGGACACTCTCCTCTGGCGGGGTACTCCTCTTGAGCTGGTAAGTTTACTATGCCCCCAGATATTTTTCTCATCACCCAGAAAGCTGTTTTGATCAGTTATCTCATCCTGAGATGTATGATTGGTGATGAAGTTTGAAATTCTGACTTTCCAGAAAAGACCACCCACCTTTGTTTCCTTTGCCTTATAACCCTTTCCAGCAACTGCCTATTCCTCTCTTAATTCCTATGTTGAAACTTCATAAATAATCACACATTTCATACTTTCTAGAACAGATATATCTAGGACATCAAATCTAGGGCTTCAAATATTTCTTTCTTTCTCAAACCATGAGTCCTGACTTTTAATTAGGAAAATATGGTCATGGTAAATATCTACACAGTTGTTGCCTTCTACCTTCATCCTGGAATTGTACTTTTCTCCCTGCTATTATGCTGGGATATTTATCTCAACAGTAGAGGCATATTTATTGAAGAGTCAATTAAAAATAAGCTTCAAAGCTTCCTCTCAGAAGGTCTCCTTTAATCCTGCACCTAATTTAAATTTGAAATTTTAATTTTTCTCCTTAAGGGTTTGTCCTTTAAATTGTGTAAGCTTCAAGTTCTACTTAAATCCACACCTAGAATCACCTGTATGCTTTCCACATTTCCATCTGTCTTGAACTCACTGCTGTAGTAAATTCTGTTGATCTCCTCTTCCTTGAGGAAACTTCTATTACTTTTTAATTTCCTGTGACTTTCTAGTAGTTTCCTGTGGATCCTTTTTCTACTTGGTCTGAGTTCTTCACTTGAAAGTCCTGGAGAGGCAAAAAATGTATTATTGTTTACCATAATTATTCATCATTACCAACTTTCTTGGGGTAACGATTGGTCCCACCATCATTCAAAACAACCAACAAAGAATGTCAAAATTATGTATTCATGTGGCATTTCTTCATGTTTAGTTACTAAGAATATTTTTTCCACTTTTTCATTGTGTAAACTACACATAATATTTACCATCTGAACCATTTTAAGTGTACAGTTTAGTAGTAGTAGATACATTCATAATCTTGTGCAACCATCTCCACCATCCATCTCCATAACTCTTTTCATTTTGTAAAATGAAAATTCTACATCCAGCAAACAATATCTCCTCATTCCCCTCTCCCCCAAACTCTGACAACCCCATGATACTTTCTGTCACTATTATTTGATTATTCTAAGTATCTCATAAAAGTAAAATCATACAGTATTTGTCTTTTTATGACTAGCTTATTTCACTTAACATAATGTCCTCAAGATTCATTCATGTTGTAGCATGTATTCAAATTTTATTTATTTTCAAAGCCTTCATAATTTCTCCCTCATTTTCGAAGGACAATTTTTCCAGACAATTTAGTGTTCTTGGTCGACAGGTTTCTTTTCTTTTTTCTTTTCCTTCTGCACTTTGAATATATTGGCTCACTGTCTTCTGGCCTCAAAAGTTTCTAATGAAAACTTACTGATAATCTGATTGAGGATGCCTTGTATGTGATGAGTCATTACTCTCCTGCTGCCTTCAAAATTTTGGGTTTTTTTTTTTCCTTTCAAAATTTTGATTATAATGTATCTTAGTGTGGATCTTTTTAAGTCTATCTACTTAGAGTTGTTTGAAATTCTTGGATGTTTATATTCATGCCTTTCATCAAATTTGGGAAGTTTTCAGCCATTATTTTTCAAATATTTTCTCTTCCTTTTCTCTCTTATCCTTCTGTAGCTACTGTAACACACAGGTTAGTTCACTTGATGATGTCCATGATGTCCCACAGGTCACTTAGGCTCTGTCACTTTTCTTCAATTTTTTTCTCTTTTTTAGACATGATGAATTCCATTGTCCTATCTTCAAGTTTGTTTAGTCTTTCTTCTGCCTGCTCAAATTTGCCACTGAATTCCTCTAGTGAATTTTTCACTGTTATTATACTTTGCAGCTCCAGGATTTCTTTTTGGTTTCTCTTTAGGTTTTTAACATCTTTATTGATATTTTCATTTTGTTCATAGATTGTTTTGTTGGCATCTTCCACACTTTTCTTTAGTTATATGAGAAACTTTCAGGGACAGTTTCTGTTGACGTATTTTTTGCCTTTGAATGGGCCATACTTTCCTGGCTCTTTGTGTGCCTTGACATTTTTTTTTTGTTGGAAACTGAACATTTGAATCTAATCATGTTGTAACTCGGGAAATCAGATTCTTCCCCTTTCATGGTTTTCTGGACAGTTTTTTTGTTATGGTTTTTGATTGCTTATTTATTTGTTTATTTGATTTTGTGGGCTGTCTCTGTGCCAAGGGTCAACCTGAGGTGTAAAATTAAAGTTTTCTCAGGTCTTTTTGAGTTTTTCCCTGGGCATGCAGGGTCACTTTCTAGTTTTTCCCCATATATGCAGTTGTTTTTTTTAATGCCCTAGTCTTTATTGTCTTGCTTTCAAAAGGGCAAAAAAGAGAAAAATGAAAGACCAGGTAAGGGTATCAGTCCTTTAAATTGCATGGAAATCACTTCAGCTGCAGGGGGCGGGGCTTGCAAGAATAGGGGTACAAAAACAATGGCAGCTCTTATTTTTGTCAACACCACTGTGATCAGAAGCAGCAACCAGCAATAAGAGCACAGATCTCCAATTCCAATATTTGGAGGACAGGGTCCTTTTTATTCACCCTGCCTCTACAGGGTATGCACAAGCTGCTCCACGAACAAGTTCATAGCTGCCTGCCATGTGGCTGGGGGAAGGGAATGAGTAGCTGCTGCAAATTTCAGCTGAGCTGAAATTAACCAAAATTAACTGAAATTTACCATCCACGCCTTCTCCTGGAAGTTGTAATTTTTCAATTACTGTAGAGTTCCAAAATAGTTTCCTCAAGCTGATTCTGCCAGTGAAATTGTTGGTTAGGTAGGGAGACAGAATCTTGATGTTTCCAACTCTACCATCCTCTTAGAATCCTCACTAAGTCTGCTAATTCCTTTCTTTCCTGGAATCTCATGTTTTCCAAATATTTTAACCTTGAGTTTATCCATCACTCTGCAGTAGTTTCTTGTATCAATGTCTTTTTTGCCTTCTTAACTCTGATTTCTTCTATAGCAATCTGACACTTAGCTACTAAAGGAGTTTTTCTGAAAAGGTATTTTCAGGTATTTGCTGTCATATTTAAGAACTTACTGTATCTGGTGATGTCAGCAACATTATGGGATAGGAGGCTACTGACTCTCCCTCCACCCATGGACACACTGAATAGACATCTATTCATGGATCATTTCCCTCTGAGAGAAAGCCAGAAAACAATTGAGAGACTCCTACCCAGGCACTGAGAAAACACCCGTATCAAATGAGTAGAAACAACTGAGGAATGCTGGGGCATGGACCCCACCCTGGGCACAGAGCCATACAGCTGGGAAAGGAATTCCCAACACCCAGATTCTCCCTGTGGAATGGAGGGTTTGGGCCTCACATATACTGCCGGAATTCTAAGGTTACCCATGGTTTAGCTCTTAATTTACTAACTCATGGAGCAAAGGGGATTAGACATATTCCAGTGTCTGTAGATCACAGGAAAAAAGAAGCAGTTTTATAAGGATATGCAACCACTTTCAGGGGCTTCATCTCCCTGGAATAGTACAGAGAAAGGGCTTAAATAATGCAACTCCTTGTTTTTCCCTGGACAGGGTTTATGACACTCTTCCAGTAGCTACTTGGCAGCCTGGCTTCTAACTAACTTTCACCAGGGAGCTTAAGAGGCAGACAAACTGTAGCCTGCCAGCAGACTGAGAAGCAAATTGGCCCTTCCCAGGCCTTCTCTCCCAGCTCACACTAGAGATAACTCCAGGTCTATATATCCCTCCTTGTAAGGCGTTTCTCTATACAACTTTTATATCTTCCACCTGAGGGGCTACATCTTACACCTCCTAGCTCTGGAAGCAGAGGGGACTAAACATACATGAGTCTCTCTAGACCACAGAAAAAAACCGCAGTTTTATTCAGGCACTCAAGTACTTCCAGGGCCTTTATTCCCCCAGGAGCAGTGCAGAGAAGGGACTTTAAAGGTTAGCTCCCTGTTTTCCCTGGAAGGGATGTATGCCATGCATTAAGGATTTCAACTTTTATAGCTACCACCTGAGAGACTGCATCCTAAACCTCCTAGCTTTGGGAGCAAAAGAGACTAGGCATATGGGAGTCTCCCTAGATAACAGAATAGAGACATGGCTTTAAATGGGTGCTCAAACATTTCCAGGGGCTACAGCTCCTAGGAGCAGTGCAGAATCTCCTTGTAAAGGGTTCACTGCACACTCTTTCATTAGCTACCTGATGGCCTGGCTTCTAACAAACTTGCATCAAACTAATGGTGCACACAGTAGCTCTTAGGCAGCTTGAGCTGGAGCTCAGCACTTCCTAGACCTTTCTTCCTGTTTTCCCTGGTGATAAATCCAGGTCTACCCATTCTTCCAGGAAGAAGTTTGTCCACACCAAGTGCCACACCTTCTATAGCTCTTACCCATTGATGTGTCTTCTTAATGAACTAGCTCTTGGAGTTGATGAATCTTTGCATTCCTGAGTGGCCCTAGACCAGAGAACACAGAGGTGTACATATAGCAGGCCAACTTTCAGCAGCTATCTCTCCAGGATTAGAGAGACTAGCCTAAACACAGGTACAGGCATTTGCCACAGATCCTCTCCCTGGCTGAGTACAGAGAAAGTGGGAAATAAATGCCTAAACTCAGCTTCATCATGAGGATAGAAGGAAGTGGAACACACATGTAGCACCCCAACCTTTACAGGTACATGTAGGGGGTCTGGCTTCTGCCTTACTGGTCTTGGGTTCTGACAGGACATGGCACATCCTAATCTGCAGGGGGCCGTCCAGAACAGAGACAGCAGTTTGGACACATACAAAGATTTGAGAGGCACTTTAAAACTATGACCAGATGGGATGTTGAGATCCTTCTCCTACACAAGTCCAGTCTGACAAGACTGAGAGATGCAGTTATCTTATCTAATTTACAGAGAGTCAAGGAAAATGAAGAAATAGGGAAATATTATGCAAATAAAAGAAAAAGGTAAATCTCTAAAAACTCCAAAAACAGTTCTAAGAGGAAAGTTTATAGCAATGAATGCCTACATCAAAAATTAAGAATTATCTCAAATAAACAATTTAACATTACACCTCAAGGAACTAGAAGAAGATGAAAAAATAGAGCCCAGAGTTAGTAGAAGGAAGGAAATAACAAAGATCAGAGCAGAAATAAATGAGAGACTAGGAAGATGTAGAAAAAAATCAATGAAATGAGTCAGTTTTTTGAAAAAACTAAACAAAATTGACAAACTCTTAGCTAGACTAACTAGGAAAAAAAGAGAGGAGGTGCAAATTATTAGAATCAAAAATTAAAGAGGAGACATTACAGTTCATAACAAACAGAAATAGAAAGGATCATAAGAGGCTACCATGAACAATCATATGTAAATGAATTTAACAATCTAGAAATGCCTAGAAACATATGCCCTACCCAGACTGAATTAAAAAGAAATTGAAAGTTTGAACAGACCAATAATGAGTCAGGAGCTTGAATCTGTAATTAAAGTCTCCAAGCAAAGAAAAGCCCATGACCAGATGAAATTATGGCTGAATGCTACCAAACATTTAAGGAAGAACTAATATCAATCCTTTCCAAACTCTTTCAAAAATTGAAGAGGAGGGAATACTTCTGAACTCATTTTACAAGGCTGGAATTACCTTGATAACAAACTTAGACAATGACACTACAAGAAAAGAAAACTATAGGCCAATATCACTGATGAAGATAGATGCAAAAATCCTAAACAAAGTGTGAGCAAAGCGTATTTAACAGTATATTTAAAAAATCATTCACCATGATCAAGTGGGATTTATACCTGGTATGCAAGGATGGCTCAACATATACAAATCAATTAATGTGATTCACCATATTAACAAAATGAAGGACAAAAACCACATGGTCATCTCGATAGATGCAGAAAAAACATTTGAAAAAATTCAATATCCTTTCATGATAAAAACTCTCAAAAAAATAAGTACAGAAGGAATGTTCCTCAGTGCCATAAAGGCCATATCACAGCTAAGATCATATTCAATGGTGAAAAATTAAAGGCTTATCTTCTAAGAAATTGTAACAAGAAAAAGATGCCCATTCTTATCACTTCTGTTCAGCATAGTACTGGAAGTCTTAGCCAGAGCAATTAGACAAGAGAAACAAATAAAGGTATCCAAATAGAAAAGGAAGAAGTAAGATTGCCTCTGCTGATGACATGATCTTATATAGAGAAAATCCTAAAGACTGCACCAAAAAACTGTTAGAACTGATAAACAAATTCAGTAAAATTGCCTGATACACAATCACACAAAAGTGACTAGCATTTCTACACACTAACAATGAACTATCTGAAAAAGAAATTAAGAAAATAATTCTATTTATAGTAGCACTAAAAATAAAATATTTAGGATGAAATTTACCTAAGGAAGTGAAAGAGCTGTACACTGAAAACTATGAAACACTGATGAAAAAATTAAAGAATACACAAATAAGTGAAAAGATATCCCATGTTCCTGGATTGAAAGCCTTAATAATGTCAAAATGTCCATATTGACCAATGCAATCTACAGATTCAATCCAATCCCTACCAATTCCAGTGTCATTCTTCACATAAATAAAAAAATTGTTTTTAACCACAAGATTGTCAAAGCAATCTTGACAAAAACAAACAAACAAACAAACAAAAAAAAACACTGAAAGCATCACACTCCCAGATTTCAAAATATATTATAAAAATATAGTAATCAAAACAGCATGGTAACACACAATGAAGAAAGGCCAGTCTTTTTAATAAACAGTGTGGAGAAAACCGGATATCCATATGCAGAAGAACAAAAATGAACCCTTATTTCGTCCCTTATACAAGCATCAATTCAAAATGGATTAAAGACTTAAACATAAGACCTGAAACTATAAAACTACTAGAAGAAAACATAGGGGAAAACTCCATTATATTGGTCTGGGCAGTAGTTTCTTGGATAAGACTCCAAAAACACAAGCAATGAAAGCAAAAATAGACAATGGGATAACATTAAACTACAAAGCTTCTGCACAGAAAAGGAAACAATTAACAGAGTGAAGATACAACTCTGAGACTGGGATATTTGCAAATCAAAAATCAGATGAGGGGCTAATATCCAAAATATACAATGAATTCAAACTATACAATAACAAAAAAAATTCTATTAAAAAATAGGCAAAGGACCTGAATAGTTCTCCAAAGAAAACATTAAAATGGCCAACAGATATACTTTAAAAAGTGCTCCATAAATCTAATAATCACAGAAATGCAAATTAAAACCACAATGAGATATCACCTCACCCTTGTTAGATTGGTTATTATCAAAATGATGAAAGATAATAAGTGTTGGCAAGGATGTAAAGAAAAAGGAACACTTGTACACTGTTGGTAATGTTATAAATGAGCACAGTCATTTTGGAAAGCAGTATAGAGGTTTTTCAAAAAACTAAAAGTAGAATTACTCTATGATCAAGCAATTCCACTTCTGGAAATATATCCAAAGGAATTGAAATTAGTATGTTAAAGAGATGTCTGCACTCACATGTTCATTGCAGCATTATTATAATAGTCAAGACATGTAAACACCTAAAATGCCCATCAGTGAATGAATGGATGAAAAAGTGTGGTGTATATATACAATTAGAATACTATTCAGCCTTTAAAAAGTAAGACATTCTGTCATTTGTGACAACATGGATTGACCTAGAGAATATTATTCTAAGTAAAATAAGCCAAACATAGACAGACAAATACTGTGTGATCTTACTTATATGTGAAATCTAAGAAAGTCAAACTCATAGAAGTAAAGAATAGAATCGTGGTTACCAGAGGCTTGGTGGGAAGTTGGGTGAGGAAAGGGGAGATATTGGTCAAAGGGTACAAAGTTTTAGATAGAAAGAATAAATTCTGGCATTTTAGTGCACAGCATAGTAATCATAGTCAATAGTAATGTATTGTACATTTCAAAATAGCTGATAGAGAGGATTTTAAATGTTCTTGCCACAAAGAAATAATAAATATTTTATGTGATAAATGTGTTAATTAGTTTAATTTGATCTCTGCACAATGTATAGATGCATGAAAACATCACATTGTACTCCATAAATGTATACAATTATTATTTGTAAATTAAAAATAAAATAAAAAGCAATTTTCAGAAAAAGAACTTATAGCATCTCTTCTCTATCCAACCAAATTTAAATTCCAAGTCTACCTCAGATTTATAACCCTTCTGCTATTTGACAATATCAAAATCTTAATTTCATTTCAATGTCAAATTTAATCTCCATTACTTTGAAGTAGGATTTTGCAACCTCTGTTCTGTTGTCATTTTGGTCCAGATAATTCCTTGCTGTATTCTGCATCATATGCTATTTAGTAGCATCCCTGGCTTCTACTCACTGGATGCCAGTAACTCTCTCCACCCCTCAAACTGCAACAACTAAATGTGTCTCCAAGTGTTGTCAAATGTTCCCTGGGAGGAAAATCTCCCTCTTTTGAGAACTATTGCTTTAACCATAAGTTATTACCAGAAATTTCATGTTTATAAGGTACCTATTAGTTTCCTTTTACAGGCATACTTCTTTTTATTGCCCTTCACTTTATTGCATTTCTCAGATATTACATTTTTTACAAAGTAAAGGTTTGTGGCTACCCTGCATCGAGCAAGTCTATCTGCATAATTCTTCCAATAGCATGTGCTCACTTTGTGTCTCTGTGTCACATTTTGGTAATTCTCATAATATTGCAAACTTTTTCATTCTTATTATATTTGTTATGGTGATATGTGATCAGCGATCTTTGATGTTACTATTTAATTGTTTTGTAGCACCACAAACCGTGCCCATAAAAAATGGTGAACTTAATTGACAAATGTTTGTGTTCTGACTGCTCTACTGACAGGTTGTTCCCTCCCAGTTCCCTGAGACATAACACTATTGAAATTAGGCCAATTAATACTCCTACAATTACCTCTAAGTTTTCAGGTGAAAAGAAAAGTTTCAGGTCTCTCACTTTAAATCAAAATCTAAGCATGATTTAGCTTAGTGAGAAAGGCATGTGGAAAGCTGAGAATAGCTGAAAAGGAGCCCGTTTGCACCAGTTAGCCAAGTTGTGAATACAGAGGAAAAGTTCTTGAAGGAAATTAAATGTACTACTCCAGTGAACACACAAATGAAAAGAAAGTACAACTTTATTGTTGATTTGGAGAAAGTTTGAGTGGTCTGGATAGAAGGTCAAACAAGCCACAACTTTCCCTTAAGCCAAAGCCTAATCCAGAGCAAGGCCCTCTCTTCAATTCTATGAAGGCTGACAGAGCTGAGGAAGCTGCAGCAAAAGAGTTTGAAGCTAGCAGAGTTTGATTCACGAGGGTTAAGGAAAGACACTGCCTTCATAACATAAAAATGCAATGTGAAACAACTAGTGATGATGTAGAAGCTGCAGCAAATTATCCAGAAGATCTAGCTAAGATCGTTGATGAAAGTGGGTACACTAAACAACAGATTTTCTGTATATATGACACAGCCTTTTATTGGAAGATGATGCCATGCCATCAAGGACCTTCATAGCTAGACAGGTGAAGCCAATGCCTGGCTTCCAAGCTTCAAAGGATAGGCTGGCTCTCTTGTTAGGGATTACTGCAGCTGAAGACTTGAAGTTGAGGCCAGTGCTCATTTACCATTCTGAAAATCCAAGGGCCCTTAAGAATTATGCTAACTCTACTGTACCTTTGCTATAGAAATGTAATAACAAAGCCTGGATCAAGCATGTCTTTTTACAGCATGTTTTATTGAATAGCTTAGGCCCACTGTTGAGGTCTACTGCTCAGAAAGAATGATTCCTTATAAAATGTCACTGCTCATTGACAAAAGTGCCTAGTCACACAAGAGCTCTGATGAAGATGTACAAGGAGATTAATTTTTTTTTATATCTGCTAACACAACATCCATTCTGCAGCCTATGAACCAAAAAGTAACTTCAAATTTCAATTCTTATTCTTTAACAAATACATTATGTAAGGTTATAGCTGCCATAGATACTGATTCCTGTGATGGATCTGGGAAAAGTACACTGAAAATGTTATGGAAAGGATTCACCATTCTAGATGTCATTGAGAACATTCATAATGCATGATGCATGGGAGAAGGTCAAAATATCAACATTAACAGGAGTTTGGAAGAAATTGATTCCAACCCTCATGGATGACTTTGAGGGGTTCAAGACTTCAGTGGATGAAGTTAATGCGGATGTAGTGAAAACAGCAAGAAAATCAGAATTGAAAGTGGAGTCAGAAGATGTGGCTGGATTGCTACCATCTCATGACAAAACTTGAATGGATGAGAAGTTGTCTCCTCTGGATGAACAAAGAAGTGGTTTCTTGATATGGAATCTACTGAAGGTTCTGTAAAGGTTTTTGAAATGACAACAAAGGGTTTAGAATAGTCCCTAAACTTAGTTGGTAAAGCAGTGGCAATGTTTTAGAGGATTGACTCTAATTTTGAAAGAAGTTCTGTCAGGTAGATAGTGAGGGACCTCCAGCTCTCCTGGGGACAAAGGCAGGTGTCCCAAGCAATTACTGCACCCAGGGGAGGGAGCAATGCCCTGCCAATCTGCCAGTCAGAACTTAGCATGCCAACTGCCAAAAGACTGCAGAGGATTCCCCAGCCTTTGGCCCAAGCAGTGCAGGCACAATAGAGTCTGGAAGGTGACCTAGAGCAACCTAAGGCTGATTATCATGTCATTAGCTTAAATCTGTATTGTGGTTTTCCCCCACCCCCAGCAATGGGCTTTCAGAGAGGCTCATGGGAGATCCACATGCACAGTAGGACTCAGGTTATATATAACTCCCAACTGTCCATCAGAGTGGTTCGATGGTGACATTTGAACCACGAGAAGGGCCCAGCCTAGGCAGTATAAAACAGGACCCCAGACCATAATTGGGACCCTCCTGTTATGACAGGGGGCCTGCTCG
The DNA here is from genome assembly GCA_023783475.1 of Daubentonia madagascariensis. Classification (NCBI taxonomy): domain Eukaryota; kingdom Metazoa; phylum Chordata; class Mammalia; order Primates; family Daubentoniidae; genus Daubentonia; species Daubentonia madagascariensis. The sequence continues at coordinate 38,706,517 of JAKFHU010002080.1, read as the reverse complement.
CCATCTGTGAAGAACGTATCTTACTTTGCTCAATAAGCTTCGCCTGGTGCTTACCTTGCTTTCGGCGTGTCTGGTCATTCTTCAGCCAGAGCACACTAAGAACCGAGAACAGACTGCTGACCTGACAGTTCTACTGTGGGTAAAATGTTATCAAAAAGCATCATATGCTACAGAGAAATCTTTCATGCAAGGCAGAGTCCACTGATGCACCAAATTTTATTGTCTTATTTTAAGAAACTGTGACAGCCAACCACTCTTCAATAGCCACCACCCTGATCAGTCAGTACTCATGGACATCAAGGCACAACCCTCCAACAGCAAAAAGATTATGACTATGATTCAGATGATTGCTAGCATTTTTTAGCAATAAAGTTTTTTAAATTAAGGTATGTATTTTTTATATTTGTTATTGGGGATCCTGTGGCCTTAAGGCCATAAGTTGCCTTCTAGGTCCTTAAGTGCAGTCTTTTGACTGAATCCAATTTTACAGAACAAATAATTTATTAAAAGGGATACAGAAGAGAAAGATGAAGATTTTCTTGCTTCCTTTGGTACTTAAAAAAGAACAATCTTGAAATCAGAAGGCAGCAGGTTCTCCATCCCTAAATAGTATAAACATAACTTTTATGTGCAGTGGGGAAATGAATTCATATGTGTCACTTTATTGTGATATTTATTTTATGGTCATGGTATGAAACTGAACCTGCAACATGTTTGAGTTATGCCTGTATTTTGATATTTATTTTTCTTTTCCTTCTTTCAAATGTCACATTTTCTTGGCAATTTCCTTTTTATTTAAAGTATTTATTCTGTGTTATCCTCCTGAAATCTTTTACACATCTTTACTTAAGGTGAAATTGAAAAATAAACTAGAATTGAGAAATTTGTACACACTTGATTAATATCTAATCAACACTAAGGAAAAATGAAGTATTCAGAAAGAAAGGGCAGTTTATCTTTCTCATTTCTGTCTTTTAGCAAGTGGAATAATGTAGTATGTAAATGTATTTCTGAAACAATGAAAGAGCTGAAGTAATATGCAACTGGTAATGATATTTAATGAAGCTGAACTTAAGATTTTGGTAACATTATTCTAGTTCTTTAATTTTGTAGTAATAATACTAATTTTCCCAGAAAGAAATATTTCTTTTCTCCTTTATAACTGATTCCTATTTTGTTTTTGTAAGGTAGTTTTAACTTATAGTTTAGCATAATTGAAGCTAATTATAAAGGGGAGTTAAATTGTTTTTGATAGTTATTATTATTAACAGAGAACAATAGTCAAAGCTGTAGTATGAGAACAGTAGGTTGATCAAACATATTTACTTTATTTAAAATTCAGTATAAAGATTGAATACAAATCTTTAAAGATGTATTTGGTTATTAAGATCTGTTTCATCTTATTTTTAGATTTTAAATAAATAAGTCTTGTTAAACAAATGGAATATATTCATACAATTCATAAGTACATATGTATGTGTGTGTACATATAAATATGTATTAATAATATGCACACATCATTAATCATACTGGATCTAATTATTTATAAAAAGAGGTATTCCCTTTGTTCTCGCCTATCAGATATTAAATACATATGAAAATCAAGTTTATGGACATCTCCCAGATTGTGTTGAACTGCCCCATGCACGTACATGAATTGCTGTGTGTTCAGCATATGACACACAGACTGCCAATTTGAGCATTAGGAAAAATGCAATGAATTTTCCATTAAGTGCGCTCCCGTAGTGAACACTCTCTGTTTTTCTGGCAAGACCCAGCAGGATCTGAAAAATAAGCGGGATATTGGGAACAATAATGAATATTTATATTTTATGAAATCCTTTTTCATTCATTTTCCATCTGCACTCCTAGACCCCAAAATACTAAAATCGTGGGGGGGGGGTAAGGAAAATTTTGCTATAACTCCTTGAATTAGTGATAGAGAAGCATCAATGAGACTGAGAGCCAACTAATGCCCAGGTTTTGTGGAGGCATAATTGATTTAAACTGAAAAACACTGATAATTTGCATTTCTATTTAATGTCCTTGCATTACGTGATTTTTATAAAATGGGCATTGATTCTGTAAAATTATAGAAGAATGATGATGTGATACACAAATATTGTTTGTAGTGAGGAAAAACAAGTCTTCATTAAAAACGTGAAAGGACATGAGAAGAGCCAACAAAGGACAAATTAGGATAAGTAATGGTTTGAGGGGAAAAACAAGAAAAAAACTTCAGGCATAGTTTTAACCACCATTAATATGTTAATTTATAGACTTTAGGGAAAAAAAAAGGAAGAGTGAAAAACTGTGGAAGAAACTATGCTGACATAGTAATTTACAAAGACAAATTCAGGATGCATATTGCCCAGTAAGTCTCTTTTAATTAAATGCCTTAATTCATTTTACTTCAAGGGGCTTGTTGATTAAAGTGTTTATGGCAGTTTCCTGCTTGACGTTTCAGCAATCTATATTTGGTAGCAAATGCTAGCAGATCATGCTTCTAACTAACCTCTAGCTATGTGCAAAAAAGTGCAAAACATCTGGATGAAAATTGGAAAATTTTTCTGACAACCTAGTATTTTAGAAAATCCAAGGGATGTATGACACCTAAAAGAATTGTTTATTGTTTGATTTGCTTGTTTGTAGTCAGGAGGTAAAGGGCAGAACTCTTTGTTTTTTCTGGAAAATACTAACTTCGATGAATTAAAATGGAAAACAACAATAACTCAATAAGATAAACATAAGTATTTTAATAAAATCAAATAATATTTCTAATCAACGTGAATGCCACTTCAGTTTTAGAATTATGCCTAATTTGAGGTACTTGGGAATTATAATACAATAGTAGCATGGCAACATATTGGAGAAAAAACAAAGAGGATAAATCTTTAGCCTATTTATAAATACTAAATTTTAGAGATGGTGCCCATAATTCACTTCTTAATATGGAAAGTGTGGAGAAGGACTTTATTCTTAAGTTGTATGTATGGAATCTCAGAGCACCTGGTTTGAAATGTTCACTTTTAGCTATGAAGGGCTACGTAGGGTTTATAAAACTTGGTGCCCACGTTAATCTTTGAATGAGAATAAAATGCATGAAAGGGAAGTTTTCTCCACTTGGTCTTTGGTGTCTTCTTAAATGCGAAAGTGTGACTTGATCACCTACAGAACTTAATTAAAGACCACTCACTCCATCAAGAAAGAGATAACTTAATGGAACTTTAAGATGTGTTGCCAGTATACTCCTGTTCTGTTAAAAAGAAAAATAATTGACCAGCAAAGACTGTGACAGAAAAGTCTAATGTTCTAGGGACTCTCTCAGACATTTGTTTGAAGTTTTTCTCAAGCATTTTAAGCCTAAACCACTGCTGGATTCTCCCCGTTGGGAGGACATAAGTGCGAGAGATCATATGCCCAGGATTGAGCTCAAGATGTGCCGCATCAAACTGTTTACCCCTTGACCTCCTCTCCCTCCTCTGCTGGGCTACACATATTTCGTTTCCTCTAGATTAAGAAAAAAAATCAATTTTCACCAGCAAAAGGGCTTTTAACTTAAAGCTAAATTCCCTGAAGTAAAAAAAAAAAAAGACAAAAATCTCAACTTTTTCATAAAGTGCACTGAAGACCGAATTACTTATGTTATATTTTGAGAAAACTTTCACCTACATCTCTGACTCTCTGTTTCCTACTTCTCTAAGTTAAATAGAAATATGTTTGAAAAGAATGAAACTACTACCTCCATAAATTAAAGCCTATTATTTTCACTCTGAAGCAGTATATTTTATCACCAAAGTCTGAACTTTGAACTCAGATAGACCTTTCATAATCTTTAAAAATACATTTGATTTCATCAGATATTTTTAAAACATTCAATTCTATTACACTTTACCTCAAATACTCTGGCAATAATAACAAAGGGCCTGGTGTTCTCATCATGACAAATTGAAAGGCTAGTGTTTATAGATTGAATAAAGTGAAAGAGATTAAAAAATTAAAACCACATCAAGATGAGAAATTTAGGTTACCATATTCCCTCCAGGCATTTTTGGAGCGTTCTCCATTCAGCTGTTTGTGTACCCGATCATGGAAGAATCAATGTGACTGAAATATTCCTAAAGTTCAGATTCTTCTAGTTTTTTTTAAGATTCTTAAAATACAGAGTACAGAGTTCAGACATACTAATAAATTTTGAAACTGGCCATGAAGGATTGTGTCATTAAATATTGTGTGCATTTTTCCTTTAGCTGGTCAGAATTCAGTAACCATGTATCCATCAATATTATGGTGCTGGAAAATGTCTGTTTCTGCTTACAAACCAGAAATTTTGTTTTAATATGAACATAGTCCATATTTAAAATCATTCTAAATTGTCTTTAAATTTGAGGCACAGGATTAAATTCAATTAAATACACACATATGCAGCATACGGAGAGCATTTACTATTAAGAAATATTCTAAAAGTTCTATCTTCCTATATAATTTCTATATTTTACAATGTGGTTTTATCCAAAGCATAGCTCATCCTTTGTATTTTCTATGGCTAATTAGTTTGTATTATTAAGCATGAATAGCTTAATAAAGTCTGCCCTTCCTCTTTTTGAAGGCCTGGAAGCCTTAGCTTTCTACCTTTAATCCTAGGTCATGAAGTCATAAAAATGTTTCCCTCAATGTATAATATTTTTATGAAAACTATAACCACTGATCAGCAAGAGGATCATCTTTTCAAGTACCTTCCTTCAAAATAGGAAGACTAAAAAAGAAACAAGTTTACAGGAAACTCTTATCTCAGATCAATAGATTTGAATAGTAACTAAGCATTTAATAATGAATAATTATTTATTAAAAAATTAAATCAATGTGTTCAAAAATTTTGGTCCACTATCAAGATCAAAAGAAATAATTTCTAGGCCTGCTGTAGGCTACTCAAAAAATCTTCTGCTAGCAACTTGTGTGTACCTAAAATTCTATACTGGAGCTTCATTCTCTTTACCTTGGGACAAAAGCTAGTTAAATGCACATACTCCAAGCCAACTTAACTTTAAAGCTCTCATTCTGTGTAACATTTGTTTTGGTTTGAAATTAAATAAGCAAAGTATAAAAAATAACATGGCCTTTCAACTCCAATATGTAAAGAGCTTGGATATTGCCATTCTTGTCCATTAAACAAGAAAAAACTGAACTAACCAAAAATCAATTACTTTTCTTGGACTAGTCAGAGAACTGAAGTGGAGGGCAGAAGGCAGAAAGAAGTGTATATAAGCACTGTATTCTAGCTGTGGGAAACAATAAACCTGTTTTCCCGGGGTTTGAGGTTATACATTCTAATACTATCATACATGTAGACTTGAATTAGTGAATTAAGAAAATGGATGGTGGCTGATCGGAGCCAGGTTTCTGCCACTGATGGAGTGAGAACGTACAGAGAAGCAAAGGCAGGAGGTAAAAATTATTCATGTGGTAATGAATGCATTGGAGACATCATTATATCTGTTTAGTATAGATGTGGATGGTTACATAGTATTTATGGAGATGTGTGTGTAGAGGGGTTAGTTTGCACACATATATTTCCTTGCTCTGTCCGCTGAGAGGGCCTAGAGGCAATGATATCCCAGTAGTAATGTGTACACCTAGCTCCTAGATTTTGGTTCCTAATATCATTTTCCAATAAAAGGAATGAGGGCTCTTGATCCCAAGATGGGGAAGAAAATATACAAGATAGATTTGAAGCATCTTATAGTGCCAGAAATTGAGGAAGCGCTAAAAACAAAACAAAACAAGAAGTAAAACCCAATAGCACATTGATGGAGCTATATGAAAGTGACACAAGATCGAACTGAAAGAGTTCCCAAAGGCCACAGCTATAATAATTTGAACAATAAATTAAAGTAGTAGCAGATACTAAGCCAAAGTTTAAAATAAATATCCATGAATCCCTAGTGATATAAATAAATGATTGAATAAATACATGAATGGCAATGACAGACAAATCTGCACAGAATTCCAAATAACTTATATAGATGCTCTACCATCAAAGAGGTGGAACATAAATCTCTACTTCTTAAGTGTGAGTTGTGGAAAGTGACTTCTTTCCAAAGAATACAGTGTGAAAAGCAGCAAAGAGAATAACTTTACAGTGAAGAAACCTGACAAACACTATCTCAGCCAGATGATCAAGGTCACATAAACAGTGACTGATAAGTCATGTTGATAGTATGTACCCTTGGTATGATATGATGAAAATAGCAATTGACTGCTGTGGTTTTCCTCCCACAAAACACACAATTCCAATCTAATCATGAGAAAACCACAATACAAATCCCAATTGAGACATTCTACAAAATACTTGATCATTACTTCTCAAAACAGTTAAGAGCATCAAAAATAAGCAAAGTCTGAAAAACCGTCACAGCCAAGAGGAGACATGCAACATCATGAGGTATCCTTGATAAAATCAAGAGACAGAAAAAAAGGATATTAGGTAAAAGATAGGGAAATCTGAACAAAGATTTACTTTAATAATGTTTCAAAATTAGTCATTAATTGTAACAAATGGACTGTACTAATGTAAGATTATAAAAAATAGGGGAAATTGGGTGTAAGGCATATGGGAACTGTCTGTAATATCTTTGTAATTTGTCTGTAAATCTGAAACTGTTCTAAAATAAATAGTTTATTAAAAAATAACATGTTCAGAATGAATGTGTAACATAATACTGTGAAAAGAACCTCTTATAATCCCACACCAATATGGCTAATACACTTGCAAGGAACAACTCTCAGCCATGCACTTGACCCTTGAGGACTCAAGGCCATAACTTATTTTCAAAGGCAGCATCGTGCATAGAGTTAGAGCAAAAATCAGGCAGGCACAGTTAAAGTGACTCAATGGCAAATGCTTTTTAGATTAAAGGTTTCCTGTATATGGAAAGGGTTGTAATAGGAATTCAATTCTTGAGAGGGACAGGTGGGGAAGATTTAAAGTATCAACCAAAGTATTTGAGTTATTAACTTTTTGAAATAGGTGAATGATAATGTCTGCAAAAATTATGATGGTTTTTAATTATTGGTTCAGTATATTGCAACATTGTTCTATTTGATTTATGAAGCTATTTGCTGAGAGTGTGTCTAAGTGATTTAACAACAAGCAGTTAAATACTTTTTAATGCAGTCAAATATTTAACATATAATGCACAAAAGGTTATTTAAGCAATTACAGTATCTGAAAATTTTAATTTCTAAATGATGTTGAATTTCAATTAGGGATTGAATACATTATGAATGTAGTTGTCTTCTGTTTTAATTCAGTTAAACTTTTGAATAGCATTCTGCTTTACAGGTTATTATTAAAAAAAAAAGTCTAAAACACTTTAACATTCCTTGTGGCAAAATGAAATTAATTTCAGCCCTGTGGGAAAACAAAATTATTTAACAAAGTTTTTCATTTATTGTAAATATATTAAGAGTTATAAAACTCAGTTTAGACACAAAGCAAAGAGCTGAGAGAAGTCATGAATGAGTGAGCACACTCTACTGTGCTTGCAGAATACTCTGTCTTCAGTACTAATTTAAATATTTACTGAATGTTAATATTCAGATTTAGATGTGTGTGTTTTTTATCCTAAAGGTCTAGGAAAGAAATGATGAATGTTGAGCTCAGAATTAAAATAACCTATTTAAGAGAGAAGACGTTTTTGGTGTTCTCTTTTTGTTCTTATATGAAACACAATTTATTTTCCCCACTGATTTGGTCCCTGATTCTTATATTTTAGTATTTAACTACAAATTTTAGATTAAAAATGTATTCATGCATACCATGGTAAGGTATGAGGGGTGTCTGATATTATAAATGTGAAATACATTATAAACCAGGGTGTTTGTGGAAAAGGAAACTCAGACTGAAAAAAGTTTGGATTTAATAGTTTTTCTAAGTTACTTAAACTAACGAGGCGAGAAGCTTTTAAACTTCTCTCAAACTTAAAAGGAGACGTATCTCGCAAACTCTTACTGCTCTACACTAAGGGGGATTTTCTTTTATGCTTTTATAGAATTATTTGCACAGGACTATAAAATTGTGATAGTAATTTGCATGCACTTCAAAAAAGTGTATATTTTTAAAATCACGTCTATTAATAGGTAGAGAAATATTTTAAAATAAACCCTAAGTTCTTGGTCCAAAATATTACATGATTTTCACAAAAAGTAATGCCCACAGCCCAAAAAAACTTGGGCATCAGACGTGACGTGGGCTGCATATTTTTCAGATCCCCTGCTCTGGTCCTCCTCCAGCTATGCCTTGTTCCAGTCTTTGAAATCAAGCTGTGTTCCTTCAGCTCTCACATCTATCTGGAACCATGCTCCTACTCTAAAAGGAGCAACCAGAGCCATCTTCCAGGTGTTTGTATCTTGTAACTGCATTGAAGTGTTGCACCAGAGGTTTGAGGGTGCTCATTGGGAAATACGTATATAGAGCTTGGACATTTTTAATGTCAATTCCATAGGCATGTGTAAAGGACCCTCATAGTACAAAGAAGAGCCAGGTATTAAAAGAGAAGGAAAAGGGCCAAGGGCGGGAGCTTCATTAGTGGGGATTGAAAAATGTTAAGGGTACATGTTTTCAAAATTAAATTTCTTTCTGCTGCATGAGGAATACTAATTTATTTTGCAAAAGTCATTCTGAATGTAACATAAAAGGGTGACAACATTTAGGCATTTTAGACTTGTCTATAAAAATTTAATAGTGTTCTTGAACAGTTTTTCTAAACTGAGCTTTTCTGAATGTAATATACTTATGAATCACTTGAGGATTTGTTAAAATTCAGGTACTATACAGCAGATCTGGATGGAACCTGGGATTTTGCATTTCTGATTAACTCATACAGACAATATATTGAGTAGCAAGATTGTAGAAGGCAAGACAAAATAGGGCTGGTTTTATCTAGACTGTAGTTATTTCTAACTAATGTGTTAATAGTGATACGGTCTGAAGAAATTATTAATATAAGAACAGTGGTGAAGGGAGAATATCAACTGAAATTTTGGATTTATATTTTTTTAATCAATGAAAATATGACCTCACAAAAATAAGTGCACTTATTTCACCCCTTTGCCGCCAAGACAACTTCACACATCATTGCTAATTGTTCATAGTTGGCTCAGAAATTTCACACGTTTGCTCTAATTCATTAATGATTTTTAAAACCTAAGTTAAAGGAAGAAGAAGTAATATGTTAATTTTTATTTAGGTTCTTATTTCTTTCTACAGATGTAATACAATACCACCTAAGAAGTCCATTCACATGCGAGGTTTATAAAACCATTATTTTAGATTTAAAAATGACTATGTTGATTTTTTTTCTTCTGATGTAACCAAGCTTATTACCTTTGTAGAAACAATGGAGAGCAAAATGTAAATTACTTTATCATAATGTTTTATTGAAAATGCCTACCAAACAAATGAAAAACAGAAAAAAATGAAAGAAAAAGAATGATAGAATTCAGTAATATAACAATTACAAGACATTTTGATCTTGATCCCTTGACTAAGCCATCACCACTTCAGCATTCACATCTAGTAAGCAGCCCCTAATTCCCCTTTCTGCACCCACCTTCTGTTCAATCCTCTCATTCAGTACTCCGTGAACATCAAATTAATTTGTTTTTCTATTATCTGTTGCTATAGGGAGAGCTTGGCAATATGAAAGTATTGTCTAAAAGAAGGGCTAGTATTCTACCAGTTGCACTGGTTGGAGGGTCCAAGTGGGTTAGAGTTGGTGTCTGCTCTGATCTGGCCATCATCCAGTCTGATATTCTGTACATTCTACTGCCTCCTGTGCCCCACAAAGTAGATCTCTCTATATTTGAATTGTTCATTCCATTTATGTCTCCTGTTGCCACTAACAAAAGATTATTGAAATATGTATTAAATTCCTACTTAAATGTAGTCTCCTATGAAATTTTTTACAAAGAAGTATGAAAGACAAATCAGTTAAAATAATTTAACTTTAGTAATTATGTTCTAACATATTATTGTCATAGACTGTGTGGAATGAATTATATAAAGACAATTTCCCCAAATCCCCAAGGAAAACTATAGCTAAAATAAATTGTTCTTTGGTTTTCTTAATCAGGAACATCCCTTTTTTTATTTCAATTCCAAATATTGCTAATTTTGACTTTGGGAAAATAATATTGTGCTATTAAAGATTTTATAAAAATTCTCACAAAAGGTAGAATTCATAAAACGAAATCAAATTTAATGTTATAGTTCATGATGAATGCAGTTTGCATATATGGATTTTAGGGAGGTGATATGTTTGTTGTTTCTTTGTCACAGATTATATTTTATTGGGATGGATTTATATGTTCTTGATTTATACTTTCTTTGTATGTTCAAAAGACAATTTTCCATTTAGTGAGTGGTCCACTGAACAAGTTGTATATTTCAAGAATAAAAGGCTCACAAAATTCTAGCAAATTTAAACTCTTCATGGCTATAGACTGGGGAAACCTACAGTGGATTAGATTTTATTGCAGTAGTTCTTAAAAGCAAAGATTTTGATCTATCTCTAATGTCATACAAGAAGACGAACAGGTATTAAGATACATAAGAAAGAAGTGGAAACAAGGATAAGGAATTGAATATATACATAGGGGTATATGTGTTATTAAGCTAAAACCTTATAAAACCACCATATCCTAACACAAATAACCTAGAATTGGATTTCCTCTTAGTTTGATATTTAGTTAGAAAGGAAATTTAGATTTGTTTAAGGAAACCCAAACAGCTCAATTAGACTTGAAAAGATTTATGCCTAAGTCTGAAATTACTTATCATATAATAAATTAATAACTACATACAGACACATCATCATGTTATAGATCAAGAAGATATTTTTGCTACTTCAGACAATTTTCCCTATGTCTTGGGGAGAACTATGCTAGACATTCAGATTATTGAAATTTTTGTCTTTCTAATTATATAATTCCAAACCTTGGTTTTAAATCCTGATACTTGTCATCATTATTTTAGTAAACACCTAGAGAAAAATCTAGGCAAAATTAGGGAAAATATAGGTAAATACAATGAAAAAAAGAAAGAAAATATGGTCTGTGATAGTTAATTTTATGTTTCAACTGACTGGATGCCCAGATACCTGGTTAGACATTATACATGGGTCTGTGAGGGAGTTTCTGGAAAAGATTAGCATTTGAACAAAGGAACTGAATAAAGCAGGTGGCCCTCCCCAATGTGGGTGGGCACCATGAAATCGGTTGAGAACCTGAATAGAAAAAAAAAATGTATATGAAGGAAGGGAACATTTGCCTCCTTGCCTGGATGTTTGAATTGGGACATCAGGTTTCTCCTGCTTCCGGCAAACCTTGTTCCCAGCCTCTGTTTCTCTGGAGAACCCTGACTAACACAAAGCTAAAACCACACTACTTTCTTCCCTCTCTAAACTTTCATTCTGTAAACTTTTCCAACTAGTTCTTTTAATATTTCTTGAATTTTCTCTCTCTCTCTCTTTTTTTTTTTTTGGCAAATATTGTATACAGTTTCATCAGTTATTCCTGTAAGAACATGGTTACCATATGCGTTATTATCCATCTAGGCTTTCGGTAAACATGCAGTTCATTTGTCAAAATGACTGATCCTGTGATATCTGTACTATCACACTCCATAATACTGCAACCAGAGCAAAGTAACTGGCATTATTACTTTTTATGATCACCACAATTATTTCTCTATTAAAATATTATATTAGTTTTAAAAGGACCACAACAGACTATTTGCTGTTGACTGATTGTTGGCTGCTACTCCTTAGTTAAAACCAGGACATTTTTATAGCTACTTCACCCCATGTTACAGCTCTTCGATCTCTGGAGTTGTAAAATTTATCTTTAAAATAATACATTTTTTGGAAGTAGAACATGATTATTAAGAAATATAAAAATGACCTTTAATGTTATCATCCAAGATAGCAAAGATTTTTATTTTAACTATGAATATAGGTTTTATATATTTATATGACAAAACAGAAAAAATATGTGATATATTTCTGCTTTTTTCTTAATGTAATATTGGGCTACATTGTTATAAGTCTTTCACAAGTGGGTATTTGGAGCTCAACAATATTGCTGGTGTATTAATTAACTCAAACTTTTCATTATTATTAGATATTTCTTATAAATGCTAGTAAAATTCAGTGTTTAAAAAACTGAATTTACTATAACTATTTATATTGTTATTGTGTATATAAACCCTTTGCCAAAATTTTTATTACAGATTATTGCAGGTTTGTAAGAAAATTAAGAAAACTCCTGATAATACATATTTATTTGGTAACTAGCCACTTTAATTAGTGTTCTTATTAATTTTTGTTTTCCAGTAGATTCTTCTTTCCCCAGGGGAAGAAATAAAAAATTTACAAATGGTAATATTTCATAAACTACTTTCAATTACTGTGCTTCTCTTTTTGTTTCATGTCTTATAGAATAGGTTAATTGTCTTGATATAATCTAGAAATTGAGGGAATGCTTGTAATATGCCAATATATAATATTTATAATGCATTTTTTCATCTTTGTATTTTAATTTTTTTAGAATGTATCTTTTTTGGCATTTTTTTCTGGTGGTATTTTAAACCCGTGTTAGTATTATTATTTTTAATCCATGGAAAATGTAGCTTAATTGTTTATTAGAAAACTGAGTCTGCTTCTGAGACAATAGATTCACATCCACCCCCATCTCCCACTTTCCCTCATTTAAAGAGCTATCTTTCTCATTTTGGTTCACCCTTTTTTAGCCACATATCTATCATTTGCCTTTGAGTTGTCACCTCTGTGGTTTTCATATATATTTTAGAAGATCTTCATATCCTCAACATCATAGTTTTAAACAGACTTCATCTTGTTTATCCTGTGTCCTCAACATTCAGAACAGGGCCTGTTACACATTAGAGTCAAGATCTATGTGTTCAATTAATGAACATGTGCAGTGTTGTTTATGCCCTTTAACATGTCCAATGTAGTCTCTAACTTTCACAATTTGAACTTACTGGCAATTCTACCTCATCTTAACCAAATTCATTTTCATCTATTTCGATTTATCTTGCTATAGTTGAAGCAGACATTTCGATATGTGTACTTCATCCTTCTTTTCTCATTATGGCCAGCTTTCTTCACCTTGGGTTGCCAAATAGTTGTCAAACTTTCTTATAATTCCTACACTATCCAAAAGAGTAAGTGGAAAAACATAAAAATGATGTTCTCATTTTCCTTTTGAAAGTCCCATGTTTGTTTGTTTTTCCATTTGTAAGCCCCAAATTCTATAAATGAAAGGGGTATGGCTAGCCTTTTACCTTACTCAGTGTCTTTTTTGGTCAATCACTTGTGGGTGAAATGGGGCATGGTAGACTCACTTAGCAACCAGTTCAGTTAGGAGTTTTTCCTGTGCCTCTGCTAAACTGAGTTTATCTTCTCTACTATCCTTACTATTTGGTTCTTGGATTCTCTGAACTAATGGTACTCATTATAATCTACAATTCATACAATGCCCTGCCCAAAGTATTTTGACCTTCCCCTTTTGGACTACCACACTTTACTTGCGGAAATAACACTTTAGACTGGATGCAAGCACCACTGGCCAACTTCATTCTTGACTTTATTTCCAGGAATTTGCAGTGTCCAGATGAATTTAAAAAATGTAGGACATGGCTACAGTACAGGATTACTGGGACTCTGAGACAAAAAGTATGCAATGGGAAAGAAACAAAATGCATACCTTTTTTGACACTGACAGTGTGGTTATATTATATTTCACAAAATGAAACACAGATATATTTTCTCAATTCAGCTTCACTGACTTTATGGTTACGGTAAATAGTCCAAAGATTGTGGTTATAATTTGTTAGTAAGATGTAGTTTCAGCTGTTTCATGAGTTGGCAATTTCTTAAAAAAAGTTTATTAGATATTTAAATGGAAGTCTACAAGGCTGTATGAAAGGCACTATTTAAACCAGAAGTCTGCATTGATGCTCATTTTTACTCTCTCATTCGCTATAAGACTTTTATTTTTCTGTAGTAATATTTTATATTACCCAAGTTAAAAAAAATAAAGTGTGGTATAATGTGGAAAATGTATAAACTAGAACATTAAAATTTCTAAATTTCCCATTCTACAGGATGGCCATTGTTAATTTGGTATCTCTTTTGACAGATTTTTATTTCTGTGCATGCACAGCAATGTTTTCCAAAGGGAAATATGGAGTACTAGACCAGACATATTCCAAGGAATTATGCAAAAAAAATCATAAAATAATTTTAGCAACCAATTAGGGCTAAAAGAGTTGTTTCGTAGCCAGATTTTTCACAGCCTGTAACATACTTATGTGTCTTGTAAATCTCTAAAAAATGGATAAAACATCATTTCCCAAACAATTTAATTATACAGATTATGTAACTCATTTTTTGTGGAAGTAATATTTCATCAACATACTTTGAAAAACACTGCTTAGGTTATGCTATACATATTCTTCAGTAATCTGCCTTTCATACTTAATGCATATTGTTATCATTTCATACCAATGCATTATTTTCTAAACATTTAAAATGGATGCATCCTATTCCAGTGAATGGATACTTCATAATTTATTGAACAAATTTGCTATTGACTAATACTTTGATTGTTTTTAGCTTTTTGCTATTAAATACACTACTCCAATCTTTGTCATTTCATCTTTGTCCAGTAGCTTATTATCTCCTCAGACAAACTTCTAGAAGTGGAATTGATACGTAGAGTCAAATATCCATCCAGAAAGATGCTACCATTTTAGCCTCTCATCAACAGCATATGAGCAAAGCAGGTTCTCAACACTTAAAAACAATGTTTTGAACATTTTAACCTGTACTAGTATAATAGGTTAAAAAACCCTCATTGGTATTTTAATTTTGATTTCTAAATTTTTTCAGTTTTAAATACATGTGAGTGCATTTTTGTATGCTTTTTTTTGTGTGTTTTTCTTTTGTTAATTACTCATAAATGCCATTTGTTTATTTTTTCCTATTTCAATGTTACTATTTTTTTAGAATTAACAATAGTATTTTTTATTTTAAGGATGACCTTTGGTATTTTACATTTTCATATTTTTTGCTGTTTGTCCCTTGCCTTTTGTAGTTCTTATAGTATAGTATTTGTATGTATACTTGCATTATATTTGTAATGTATATATGTATATAGCTTTAAAGTGGTCAAGTTTATGATATTTTCCTTAATTAACATAATTTTAGTGCCATTTAAATACTATCCTTTTGATTTCTATCCCTTTTAATGATAGAGTGTGTAAAGCCATTCTCTTATAATTTCAAGTACTTTTATGCTTTTAGAATATATACTTACATGATTAAAGTTAACCTTGTTTTGATATACAGTACTGTTTGTTTGATCTTTGGACCTAAATACAATATTGTACTTTGTTTTATTTCAACTTATCTTGTTGGATTTAGTGATATATTAGCATCCAATTTTGTTTTGAACATTAATTCTTTGGTTTATATTAATAATTATTGCTTTTGACTCTTTTTGTTCTGCTTTTGCCTTCAAATTTTTTAATGAAACTATAGAACATCAGAATACTTTCTCATGAAAGAATCCTCAAAGTACTTCATATTATAAACATCTCCAGTGTGAAATGTCAGATAATGATCACAGGATATTAAGATTAAGTACAAAAATACCATTATTGAACCTATACTTTGCCATTAAAGCTTAGTAAATTCAACAGTTTTTATATCCACAGTTTGTTGATTTCTCAAACAAATAATTCTATTTGTAGTTGTTGCATTTGCTTTTCTAAAATCCTCATTGTCTTTTTCAAACAGCTGCTTCAATGAATTTGTTATAAATCTTAATTAGTTCTAGTCTTTAGAAAATCAAGTTTGCAAGAAGTGAAGAACAGATTTGAGGAGCAAAAACAAAATCCAAAAAACGTTGGCCAGGTCGGTTTCATCCTGGCTTGTTTCTCCATTGTCAGATCATGACATATTTGGAGTAACATGACAATCACTAAACTGACTCTTCATCCTTTAATTTCTAAACATAAGAGTGTGTTTTGCTATGTATACACAGCCATAATGTTTTTTCCTCTGAAATTCTGCTCATGCTACTCAAGGGTCTAGAACATCACCACCTGCCCTGTGTACCCTCAATAAATATTAATTACCACCACTAATTAGAAATGTTGACACATGCATTTCTAATTACAATTGAGGTTACATCTGAAGAGAAGAAGGTTTCAGTTAATTAAATATCAGAGAATATTTTCACAAAATTGGAGACATTTGACAAAGCAATCAACTCCAAAGCATATTGTGAAAGTTTTTGAGACATAAAATATTTCTTTAACTACTCCAAACTAGAAATATTCCTGCTTTGACATAGGCTGTTTAACGCCCTGTGGGCATATGTTTTCCTTTCCTACAACCTTCTATTAACCTATATGATGATTTAAGAGCTTAAATGGAAAATTATCATACATATAATTTATTGTCATTATTTATGTGTTAAAATATTCTGTGTGCTACCACGGTTCTGAAGGCATTGAGATAATGAAAGAAAAATAAATAATTAAAATTATGTATAATCATTGTAAAAAATTTGAAAAACAAAATTATTCCCCTGTGATGAATCAAATGTCCTGCTGTGGTCCCATGAAAGCTTCTGCTTAGAGAGTACACATTATTTTCCCCAGTACTATAGGGTTAATTATATTTTTGGTAGACTCTTGACTAGTGTGATACATGCTGGAAAACAAGCCCTATGCTCCTGTTACTCTAACTAGGACAGAGCTTCTTGGAAAACTGACTTTGTGCAACATTGTATAATTGTATGGATTTAATGGGAAATCATTATATTGGGTTTATATGCAATTGCATCATTGAATTTCTGTTTTTAAAGCCAAAAATTAGGCAAAATATTATTGTATTGGTATGTCAATTGACACTGTCATATGTAAGGAAGAGCAGGGGATAAATTAAGAATCAAAATTGGATACTGTATTACACAAACATGTGGGAGCATATCTCTTGTCTGCAAATTATCATCACTTAATTCACATTATAAAAGGTAGCCATAATTTCATTGTGCTCTAAATTAATGAGAGCACTGTTAGGAGAGATTTCACACATCTGCATGTCTTGAGAGTAAAGTAACTGACAGATTTTTTTCTGAACTATCTTTTCAATGATGTTTGCATAGCAAAGAGTCTTGGTAGATACAGATAGTGTCTTCTGGCACAGAGAGAAGGTTTGTTCTCTGTCCAATATTATAAGGATGTCTCTCTTCAGTGAAAAGTTTGCTTGCAACCCAATATAAAAATTGGTGTTTCCTAAGTTTGGTGTTCCTCAGCTGTAACAGAAACTACTATCTACTCAGTATCCACCTGGGCCACTTGCTGCCACCGTGTTTGATTTTGAGAGCAAGGAGGATTGACAAAACTATAAAGCTCGTATTGCCCACTGTAGCAAAGAATAAAGTCTATTGTCTCTGAAATAGACTTATGTCTTCTACCAGCATCCATGACACTATGGCAGGCTAACTTTTTAGCTTGCAATTAGGGTGAAGTCTCATCCTTCACAATTCTTGGCAACCACATTTTTAATGTATGTTCAGTTATCCCGGACATAGCTTATGAAAGAATTGAAAGAAATAAAATATTTCTGGAGTAGAATTTTTGTCAAAAAATCAGAAAAGGGAGAATCCAAGGAAATGAAGATATTTTTCCTGGAAAATAGGAAGCCTAGAAATAACTTGATTGCTATTTTTATAGATTAGAATGATTGATATTTAAAAAAGGGATTTATTCTGTACTTTTTTAGAACATAGATGGCCCAGGAATAAAAACTCTGACTAAAAAAATGAATAATACTTGCACTACTGATATTGAAACGTCTATATTACAACTGTAATGTCCCTGTTAATAAAACCTAAGGGTATTGCAAAATGGCACTAGAAAATGTGGAGGCTATTGAAATATGAGATGGAGTATTTACCTTCACAAAGTGTGTTAACTATGTTGTAAACTGGCTTTATAACCTAGTTTGCATATTAGGTTGTATATTTACACCTAACACTGATTGACATAAAATCAAGGCTAAAGGAAGATATACAAATGTTAATACTGTGGACTCTGGAAAAAAATAGAGGTTGATAAAAACTGGAGAAATTAAGGAAGACTTCATGTGAAAGGTGAAATTTACAATTGTTCCTTGAGCTTGAATCAGATTTACAAGGAGTAGGGTGACCAAGAATCCTGCTTTCATCTAAGAGTGGAACTTGTCTTGCATATGAGAAACCTCATTGAATTGAAATTGTCAGGAAGTAACAAAACAATTACTGTTAGCACACTGAAAAATTTTCACACTAATGGAGTAGATTTTAGCATCAGTTTGTAGCAGTATTTTAATGCTGCCTGTTTTCCTGTTTTCGTACAGAGGTGAACCACAAACATTTTTTCAAATTTAAGGGCACTAATTGTAATTTGAAAAAAATATGTCACTACTTTTTACTTATTTGTATTTAATATATTTTATGAACTATTTATGATGAATCATGTTGAAGAACCACTTTAGCACTTCCAAATTTTTTCTAATGTATGTGTTATCTTTTAAGTTACCATTTACCTTCTTTGAGTTAAAAATATTTCTTGTTAGAATAAGACTATGTCTCTTGTAGATGTCCTATGGCACTGAAAAAACTCACATTTCTTATTAAATAATTAATAGTTTCAAAAACTAATAACTACTTAAAGAAATAATGCTGATTTTAAATTGTTCCTCCAAAACAGGCAGCAACATCATGTAAAAGAAGTTTTCCAACATCTTGATGATTAGTATTCCTAAAAGAATATTCAAGAATAGAAATTAACAGCTCTTAAAAAGGAAGATCTTTGAAAACTCTTCATTTCAGATACTATCTTGACTTCTTTACAGGTGTTGTTATTGAGTAGGTATTACTAATAGTCAAGAACCATCATCTTGAGTAATCTATGATATCCTGAAGCACACAAAATAAATAATTATCCTGAATAAATAAAGCTTAATAGTAAAATTAAATTTAATTCTAGTTTTTCATAATATTTCTTAGTAAAATAGGTGTTTTTATATATGCAACCAAAAGTATAAGTAAAATGCATTAATATGTGTGAAATATCCATATTTAGGGTTTATGTCTTATTTCAGAGAAGATTAGTTTATTAAAAGGTGTCCATTCTTACAGATACAAATATATGACTGCTTAACATGAAAAATACATTTTAAAATACTGTTTTTCTCTCTGAGTCTGATCCCTAAATACTGATATATACACACATTTTAGAACATTTTGCTCCGTGTAAGAAGCAAGGAGGCTATAGAGAAGAGATGGATCTATGAATCTATAAATTGGTCTTTTCTGAAAATGTTAACTTTACCTACATTAGATAGAAACCTGCAGCCCTGAAAAAAAGACATTGTGTTGCAAGGAATAGAACGATGTACTTTTAGACAATAAATTCGTTCTGGCATGACAGTTTTTTCAGAATTTTCTACAAATTTTCTCTAAACTGGGAAGGATGCACTAAGTCACAATAAGACTATGGATATCTCTGCTCATCTTGCAGCTACAAGTAGGAGCATAATTCTAGTATGCAGTGAAATATCACCTACTTTTGAGCACAGATGGGATTGAAAATATATAATATGAATAGAGAGGCTTCTCTCCAGGGAAAGGGGCACATCTAGCTCACTAGCAGAATGAGATTTTATGAAGAGAGGAATATTTCACTCCAAAGTAAAAATAAGAGCCGCCCTCTTAGTAATAATTCAGGGTACAACAAGCATGAAGATCACACATTCTTGTAAAATAATAAAAATCACCTGGGAAGGGGCCACGATGGCAGACTAGAAGCAGCCTGCACTCCCCGCTCTCAAGGAGAGGATCAAAGGCTGGGGTAGAGGTTCACCCACGGATGGACAATGTGGTAGAGAGCATTCTGAATCAGCAGAATAGAGACTAGAGACACCCGAAGTGGAAGAGAGAGAGGTGAGGTGAGCATCTTGACAAGATCAGGAGGTACCGGAGGAAGTGACCACACGTGGGGAAGGGTTAAGGGAGAGATCCCCGGGACTTCACACTCCCCAAGCAGACACTGTAACCCAAGCTGTGAATGGGCTCCACCACCACAGCAGACCTGTAAACTAATCAGGGAGCTGCTTGGAGACCGTGCAGCAGCATTACACTGGGGAGCAGGAACAGTGGGGTCCCACCAGCTTCTGGTCTCAGATCACTGGACAGAGCTCATTCTGCACTTTCAGCCCCAGAATGCCCAGTCTGCAGAGGGGTTGGCTCCACTGCAGTGGCCTCCAAATTACTCCTGCCAGGCCAGGGAGAGAGTGGGGAGGATGGGTATTCTCGTGTACACTGTGACTGTGTGCCATGCATCCCCCAAAATTCTCCACTGACAGTTTCCTAAGATCCGAGCAGAACAAGCACCCACCAGCCCTCAGCACCTGCCACTGCCATCTTGCAATCTTGATAGTGCCACTGCTGCCTCCTGAGTAGCACTGCAATGGCTGCCACAGTCAGACCTGGGTGGAGGGAGACCTGCACCCACCACAACTCCCTAGCAGGGTGTAGAATGTCTCCCTGGCCCAGCCACTGCAGCCCAATGAGCCAGCCCACACAGGCACCAGCCAAGGTCCCACAACCCCTGCAGGAACCCAGGAAGGTCCCATGACCCACCCCACCACCAGCTTCAGTCCTGCAACTGCCCAGGCACCTGCAAAGGTCCCACAATCTGTCCCACCACTGGCTGCAGTCCCACAAAGCACCCAGGTGAGCACCAAGGTCCTGTAAACTGCCCCATCACCAGCTGTAGTCCCACAACCCACCCAGGCCGTCGCCTAGGTCGATGACCTGCCCTGGTATTGGCCTATGGCCCGTGACCTGCTGAGGTGCTGGCCAAGGTTCCCTGACTGTACAGCCACCAGCAAGCAAAAGTCCTGTGAAACACCCAGGCTCAGGCCTAGGTCTCACGACCTGCCGAGGTGCTGGCAAAGGCCCCCTGATTTGTTCAGCCACGTGCCAAGGTCCTGTGACCTTCCAACAACCTGCACAGGCACCAGCCAAGGTCCTGCAACATGCACAGGCATTAGCCAAGCTCCCACAACCTGCCCAGTCACCGGCCAAGGTCACGCGACCTGCCTCCTCAGAGAGAGACTTGCCTAAACCCCTGCCCAATTTTCCAACAGTGGCTTGGGGACCAACGAACCAATCTGAATGAATATTCCCCAGCACCAGCTTGAACTTTGACAACCACAGGAGAATGGCATAATGCAGCAGAACCACACAGTCTATTAGTTGAGCTTGAACACTAGTTGGACTATAATACTTTAAAAATGACCTTACATTAAAACATAAAGACAAAGGGTATATATTTACACATTCAGAATTTAACCAGAAGAATATGAGGTACTCCTAACTTTTAATTTGTGAGTTCTCTCTAATATTAAATAAAAACTTTGAAAGGAATAAAAAGACAGGACAAGAGCATAAATAAATGAATTAGATAAGTAGTAGGACCACAACGGATGGAAAAAAATATATAAATGCGGTAGCATTCAAAATAATTTGTCGAAGCATTGCTTGGAAACTAAGTAAGTAGAAAGCATGAACTAGTTACAGTTCTGTTGTGTGGCTGATGTAATAAAGGCTTTCTTGCTCTTATGTGCCATGACATGAGCTGCTATCATTTCTGGTGATCAACTTTTTTCTCTGGAGAATCTAGTCTTTATTTTGAAGGTGATCAAGTTAGGCAGTTGAGTGAGGTACATAAAAGGAGAGGTGAGGCATACGGCTGGAGGAATACTGTCTTGTGCCAACAGCTTGAGGCATTCTGCCCCATTTTGTGTGCACTCACTTTTCACAGAATACTGTTCACTGTTTCAAATGGAGTAGAAAGGCATGGGAGGAAGAAAGGCCTTGGCCATTTAGCACCCAGGGCTCTCTCCCGGTGGCAGTACTTCAGCAACCACTGATTTTGGTCTGATAATTTAACTTCAGACATTCTAGACATTTCAGATACAATTGTAAGCGATTTGTTCAAATTATGATACATGAAAAGAGCAGATAGTACAGCAATACTGGAGGTAATCATTGTTGTGATTCTTCATATCATCTTATATTCTATGTACAATACTTTGCAAAATATTTTGGAGAGGCAGGACAAAAACTGATCACAGAAAGTCAAGTTATCTTTACTTTACAATAATGAAGATACATGCTTATAGATTGATACAAATCCATCATGCCTATTTAGTTATATCCAACTTTCATTACCCAAGACAAATCCCATTATCTTCAACAAATGGGCATGCAAGTATTTAAGGGCAGAATGTGTTTCAAAATGAATAAACTATGAGCAACTGTAAGAATGATATGCTTTTATTTTACTGAGGTTTTCTGGTTAACATCAACTATAAAGAGTAGTTCAGATGGTTTGCACATGGCATCAGAGCCCCAAATATGTTTATTGGAATCAGTATACTCTGTTCATATTTGTTATTCAAGTAAATAGACCCTGACAACTATAAAGATAAGTAATAAAATTAATAGTGCATTCATCAGTTAGAGCTACCTAAACTATTCCTAAATGTACAATTAACTTTTAACTGTGACATTTGTTTGTTGTACCATTAATAAAAGAGTTATTGTTTTGAAGACAATTTACTATTGTTAGTTAGAACTAAAATATTCTGTTTAATCATTTGTCTTCATGGTGCTCATATCTGTGGCCTATAGAAGAGCCCTCAGTAACATCAATATCTAGGAATTTCAAAAAATCAGATGCCTGCTCGTAATGCAAACACATTATGGAACTTGCATGTGCTCCACCAGTGTTGGTTTCAGTTTTGTTGTCTCCTCTAGTTGTACTAGTTATCCTGGCAGGAGTGAAGTAAGGAATCAGGAGTCATAGGAGAGAGAGATTTGAAACTGTAAAACCAGCAATTCATTTTTAACATCTATCCTGATTCCAGGAAAATAGGGTATTTTTACTTTTGGAGATTAATGACATTAATGTATAATTGGTATTTAATTTAGGCTTTCACAGAATTTAATGGAATTTTTATTCAACAGAAACAAAAATACATCAAGGTCTACTAGAGAGGAGTATCAACTACCAAATACACAAGGGTTCCCAGCTACTTCAGTTGTCTACACTTGTGTCTAGTCTAGGGCAGTATTTCTCAGAATTTATTGTGCATGAGAGTAAACAAAGAAACTCATTAAAGTGAAGATTCCCAATCCCACCAAAAGAGATTTTAATTCAGATGGTCTGGAAAAGAGCCTAGGCAGCCACATTTTTATATAAGCATCTCAAGAGATTCTAGTGCAAAGAAGTCACAGATGTTGATAAACATTGGTCAATTGACTCATTTAGAACATGAACAAAACTTCCTGTGCATCAGCACCAGTCTGGATGAGAGCATCAGGAATGCCTGCTGGACTAGACAAAAGCCTGATCAGAATACAGGGGGCGTTTCTCTAACATCTTAGAATAGCCCTGCATTGTTTACATATCTCTGTGCATTCATGTGTGTGTCTAAAGGAAGCCTATGAACACTTGTTATAGATTTGTGAGGCTATTGACCTGTTTTATGAGATAAAAAATGTCAACATCATCCTGTCCAATTAAGAGAATGTTATTTATGTCAGTAGCATTTTTTATATATATATTTTTAAAAGATTCTTATGGTTTCTGAAGTTCGGTAGTCAAATATTGCAGCATTTGAAGCTGGGTTTAGCCTGTGGTATTTTTCCCAAATAAAGGCTTCTTGGTTAAGATATGCTGGGTTAAGAGGAAAAAAATTAGATATTTTCTTCTAATATCAGAGATAGACAGAAATTGAATATTCTTTAATATCAGAGATAGACAGAAATTGAAAATTCATACAATGAATTGTGTTCCCTAAAATTTTATTATCCTTCATTTCCCATAAGAAATTATTTCCCTAGTTCCCAGTTACTGCAAACCCACTACTCTACCTCTCTTCTTCCCCCAAACACCAGGACTGGTAAAAGATTATTATTCTTAACTCTACTTTCTAACTACTTTATTGAATAAAACATGTTTTCCAGATTTCTAGTTTTCTTGAAACTCTTCTGGCAACGAAAAAAAGAATGTGTTAATGATTAGACCCCATGATTAGTTCTTTGTTTGTTTGTTTTTAGAGATGGGGTTTTGTTCTGTTGTCCAGGCTAGAGTGTAATGGTGCAGAAATAGTTCTCTGCATCCTCCAACTCCTGAGCTCATGTAATCCTCCCACCTCAACCTCTCTAGTAACTGGAATTAGAGGCATGAGTCATCGTACCTGGCTCCATTGATTACTTTTTAACATTCATGCCATTTGCTCTTTCTTCATTATTTATAATTTTTGATAGCCCATTCCCACTTGCAAACCCTTGCTTCATTTTCATTCGAACGCCATTGCCTACTAGTTCTCCTCGTGCCATGATTATACTTTTGTAGTCTCTTTTCTATATCTTCTTTGGCCTTTTTACCCATTCTACATGCTCCACCTGGGTAATCAAAATTATTCTTTTGGCTTCAACTCCCACTACTTGCCATGCTTCTGAAATCTAGGGTCCAGATCCAGCCTCTCATCTGAAATCCAGGTCTATGTTTATAGAACTACATTCCTCCAGTGAGATGCTCCAATGGGTCAATCAAGACCTTGGCAGGAAGCAGAAGACACTTTGAAATAGGATTCTAAAAGAAAAAAATTGATGACATTTGCACAAGGTTACAGGAAATAAAAAAGATGTTAAGACCCCGAAGAACTAGCTATAGTTGGAGGATGATGGAGTCCTGGAAAAGGGACAGAAATTCACTATAGACATAGGCTATATTGCCAGGAGTGACATTATAATTATTATACCTCCACATAAAGAGTGTTTTGCAGACACAAGCCCAGTCTGATACCAAGGAAATTACCCTGGGCCGATCACCTTTCTTTCTGCCAAATAAATCAAAGAGTGCCTAAAAAGAAATAATTATTTCTGGCCAGGCACGGTTGCTCACGCCTGTAATCCTAGCACACTAGGAGGCCGAGGTGGGAAGATCACTTGAGCTCAGGAGTTTGAGACCAGCCTGAGCAAGAGCAAGACCCCGTCTCTACTAAAAAAAGAAAAAATTAGCTGGGCATGGTGGTGCACGCCTGTAGTCCCAGCTACTCGGGAGGCTGAGGCAGGAGGATTGCTGGAGCCCAGGAGTTTGAGGTTGCTGTGAGCTAGGCTGATGCCATGGTGCTCTAGCCCAGGTGACAGAGCAAGACACTGTCTCAAAAAAAAAAAAAAAAAGAAAGAAAGAAAAAAAAAAGAAAAAGAAATAATTAATTCTGAATTTATCTAAAGGTAGTTTATCTGGTATTTGATCTCTGACTTTCTAAATATTATGGCAGATGAGCTGTAAGAATCATTTTTCTATAAAGTATGTTTGTTACCTCTAAATAGATAACATCAGTGCTATCATCAAATTTTCTTGACCAAAAAATATTTTATCTAAGGGAGCCTCATATTGGACATTATGAAAATACTCATTAAACATTTAAATAAACATGTAAAGCTTTATACAATAAGAAAATGGCTCTAAATATTATAAAATTGCTAAATTTCTGTATAAGGCCAAATAGAAGGATAATTCTAGTACTTGATACTCTAAATCCAATTAGAATATATTAAGATCTTGTTTAATCTCTACAAAGGTAGTTGTATGGTATATGAGACAAATATCTGGAAACTTAATTTCTCTTTATTTTCAATCTAGAAAATTTAGAAAACTTTCTGCATCTGTATTGTATTTAACTATTAATGACATGGTGATTTATGTTTAAAGTAAATCAAATCAATATCTCTTCCCCGTTAACATATATTGCACAGATGCTTAGGAAAATAAAGTTTTGCTATGCTCTTGCACTTGGTAAATACCCACGAACATATTTCCATTATTATTATCCTTCATGCCACTTACAGAATCTTTTCATTTTTAACATTTATGCATTTTTAACAACATAACATAGAGTGAACTAACATAATACTTGATTGTGAGAGTAATTTTTCTTCAGGATTTTTCACCCTTATAAAACAGAAAAGGAAACCACCGTCATTCCTCTATTTTTGGATTAAAATTAAAGAAAAATGAGATCTTAATTTCATGAAAAGTGTAATTATACAAAGAATGTTTTTGTTCAAATTTATCCAGAATCATAAGAGTGCCCAAAGAAATAATAATTGTCTAAATATATTGTTTTGCACAGCTATTTTTTCTTCCTTTGGTATTAACTCTCTTTGAGATTATTGAGCTTGGAAAATGAGGTAATAGCACTTAAAATATCTTACTTGATAAACCAAATCCACAATTCTGCAGCTGCCTGCAGAATGAGCATCATTATTAACTCTCTGCTTAGTTGGTGGATTTAGTTGGTGCTGGCTCTGCTTCCAGAAGCTGAGGGATTTCATGTTTCTCATTAAAATGGAACTATGAAGAATTAAAAGTCAAACACCAACACAATTTGTTTTCCAATGTTATATTACAATGTTTAGGCAGGAGAACTTTTATTCATAACACTACATGGTGTATAATACCTATGGATTAGCTAAATGGGTGGCCCAGAACACATGAGAGAAATCATAGGGAAATAGCCATTTGAGTCCCAGAGAATTTTTTGTTCTCATGTGTTTTCACAGATGGAGAACCTGATCACAAAGAATTTAACTAACATATCTATATTATCACAGAGTTGACTAGTGGCACAACTGGGAGTGGAAGACAGGTCTTCTGGCTGCTCCTGTAGAATGTAACCAAGAACAAATCATTTCCCATTTGTTTCTCAATTTGCCAGTGTTTCTCTCTTGCACATGCTAGGCAGAACGTATTTTGAATAATGTCAGAACTTCTAAAGACGTACCATCTTGTCTTTTTTAGTGCCAGAAACCTGTCAATCATAGTTTCCAAAACTGCTAAACAGCTGAACATGTTTTCCTTTCTGGAATTGAAATATTTGGGTGCAAGTAATCGTCAAGTCTCCAAAGGCACGGATGAACAAGGCAATTTTTGATTTATGTGATTCTGTATGGTTAACAAAACAATTTCGCTTACCGATTTCAATAATTCTCACTATCTCAATAGTATAAACCCTTTGTAAAGTAAAAAAATGTAAATATAACCACTGTCTATCACTATCAGTTAATTTCAAAAAATAAATTGCAAATAAACTATAAACGATTTTATATACATTTCTGTTTAATGAATCACAATTTTGTGAATAAAAATTGGAGTATGTTGACCTATAATTTATTTGATCTACAGAGAATGTCTAGTTTATTTACAGGTTTGTGGGTGCTCTACAACATATCTGAATCCCTCTGGAGTTTACCAACAGTAGTTTGGGAACCTCTGCCTAATTTAGTAAGAACTTACTGAGTTGTTGAGACCGGGGTGTTATTACTTTCACTTTTTAACTTTTTCATGGATGAGTAAGTAAGATATGATTCAATGTGCAGACACTGAGTTAATGAATTCTGACAATTGTATGTAGTCTTTCATAACCAACACCCAAAACAAGACATAGAGCATCTCTATCTCTGCAGAGGGCCTCCTCATATCCTTTACCAGGCATCCCCTGGGGAGCAGGAGTAACAAGGCTCTCCACTCACGTTTGGTTTCTTTGCCTCTAAGGCTCTCTAGTTTTCAGCAGTAGTTGTAGACAAGTGAGATTATTTGTTGGCTTGTTAATTTATTAAAAATTCTTTAGTGTGCCTATTAGTTTCAAGGTGCTGTGCTAGGAAGTACAACAGGAAAGCAAAACTGAGAATGAGGTGGCCCTGGAAGGTTAGTTTAAGGATTATGTGAGTGAAGGAATGTTGGTGAACAGAAAATCATAGTAGTAGTCAGTGGCAGGTAAGGTGTGCTGGTGTACAGGGTAATGCAAAAGGAGGGATAAGGTCAGGAACAGAGAATGAATGAGGAAACCTTCGCCTAGCATACTGTGGTAACAGATAAGCTGCTCTGCTGTGATGTACTGTGTCAAAGAGATAAGTTGTGTAAAAAGTAAAGAAAGAAGGGGCTTGCTAATATTAGGGATGCTACTAGAGGCAAAATGAATGAAAAGTTTAAAACAGAGAAGTGAAGCTGAAGATTGTCCATATTTGTTTCATAAGGGGGAGCTAGAGATACCAATGTAAGCAAATTGGGGGCCCAAAATAAACAAGAATGTTCACAGATACATGGGGCTTGAGTCTGTGGTTTTATCTAGAGACCAGCAACAACTACTGAAGAGTTGGAGTAAGAGGCTCAATGTTATCACTTTTTCTTCCCATTAAACTGAGTCTTTTATTCAATATTTAAGAAAGTAAACTTCTCTATCACCCTCTCTAAATCCCTTATATGCTTCTAGGCAGTTCTCACTAACTCTTTTTTAGTTATCTCCGTTTTTTCTTACTCTATCAAGCTCAATCTTATCATTTCAGTAGGATAAACTCTCTTCTTTAACTTTGATACCCAGCACTGACATCCTTGAGTCACTCAGGATGTGGGGCAAAGTTGGCCTCAGCATCGAAGGTTTACAGGAGGGTACGCAGGATTAAGGAGGGCTTTTGAAAACTGTGGTTTCTCCCTTCCTGCCTTTCCCTTGAGAATCATTAATTAATGATTAATCATTAATTAATTAGCCATTGATTAATGTTTCAAACATGATTTGTTGCTTAACAACTAGTGTTTGCCCAATCAGATTAGGTTCAAGAAACATATAGGTACTTAATTTCTGAGTAATCTGCTCTTATGACTTGGTACCTTCACTTCAGTCATTGTTTTGAGTGTGAAGTTCTTCCAAAAGCAGCTATTCACACAGCTTTCTTACTAGATCCCTCCTTAAACAAAACAAAAACCCTATAATGTGTTTTGAACACAGTAACGTTTTTCACTAATATTCTTTGATTTGCTACCTGGATGTGATCAATACTACTGTACTAGGAGGTTGCTATGGAAAATGAGATAAGGGTTTTTTGTTTGTTTGTTTTTTAACCTGAGGCTTCATTATTTAATGACTAATTTTTATTGATATCTTCCTTTTTCTAACGGTTCACAATTCTAGAGCCATCATATTTCCTTTTATGCAAATAAAATCATTTTTAAAAGATCTCTGAATTATGAAACAATAAAGTACAATGGCAAGAAATGTGATATCCATACTGCCAATAGGTTTTTGTCACAGCTTCAACAAATATTAGCCGGGAAAATTAGTAAATCTCTCTACACTTGTATCTTGATCTATTAAAAGGTATAGTAACTCACCCCTACAGGTTGTGAGGTGCTTAGAAAAATGTCTGACACAAAGTACATGCTTAATAAGTAGTTATATTCTGTCCACTAAAATACTAGATTTGTGAAGACAGAGATATTTGTCTATTTTATTTTCTGCATTATTCCTGGTACTTACAAGTCTGGGACAGAGTTGGAATTCAACAAATATTTGATGAAATTTAACAATGGAATATGATTGTATATCTCACACACACACACACACACACACACACACACAAAATGAAACTACATTGTCTCTGAATGAGCTGAATGAATTGACTTTTCCTTTATGTAACACATTTCTCTTTTGACTTGAGTATGATCAGATTAGCACTATAAATTTCACAGCTGTCAGTTCATTAACCCGCTAAGTGTCTAAGTTAATATCAATGTGATATTATTGGTACACCTGCTACCCACCTTACAAATGTAAAAATACCCCTTTCTGTGTTTTTAATTGGCTTGATCATTACCTTTATGAACAGACAGTGATATTTTCATGGACAGAGAATTTTACACATTTAAATATACTCTAAAATCACACAGTGAAAGTCAATTGAAGCTCAATGGAAATGAGTAACATTGAGGATTTCGGTGATGGCATTTTAAGTCTGTTACAATTCTTTTTAAATTAATCTAAAAAATATTACATGAGACCTTGAACATTATCTAATTTTACCTCACAGTGTCACTGATGATTTCAGGACCCTCAGTTTAATAAAGCTAGTATTATACAATAGGTAAAAGCAGTGGCTCTCAAACTTTAGCGAGTATCAGAATCACTTAGAAGTCTTGCTAAACACAGATTTCCAAACCCTGCCCACCAGTTTCTGATTCAATAGATCTGAGGTGAAGACTAAGAATTTGCTTTTATATGGAGTTTCCAGGAGATGCTGATATTGCAGACCCATGGGAGCCACTTTAAGAATGACTGAGTTAAAGGTTGATATCAACTGATAAATTGATGATTAACTTCAAATATTCAGTCTTATAAAAGGAAGATTTCGGGATCTGTTTTCAAATAATTGAATGTCAATAAATTGGGAAAAGGATTAAACATGCCACATTATCTACATATGTTTCTTAAGGCTTAACTGATCAGTGAAAAACCACAGAGATGTTTCAGCTCAGATTAAAAAAAAACAAAACTACCAAAAAAAGTGCCTTTTAGAAAATGAGTCATCTAAAGGTGGAATGTACTGACTGAGGGGTGTGAGTTCTTTGTTGCTGAGGTCATCTATTTGAATTAAAGTTTCCAAGTAAGAAGGTATCTAAAACACTTATTTCAGGAATAATTAGTTGTGAGTGATGTATTTGTTTCCTGTGGCTGCTGTAACAAATTAACACAAACTTAGTGTTTTAAGAAACAGAAATTTATTCTCTCATAGACTTCTGGAGGCCAGAAGTCCAAAATTCCAAAATCAAGGTGTCAGTAGGAACACATTCCCTTTGGAGGCTCTAGGGTTCTTCCAGCTTCTGGTGGCTGACAACATTCCTTGGTTTGTGGCTGCATTACTCTAAACTGTGCCTCTGTGACTGCATTGCCTAACTCTTCTTTTGTCTGTGTCAAAGCTCCCTCTGTCTCATTCTTATAAGGACATTTGTGATTGTATTTAGGGCCTACCTAGATAATCCAAGATAATCTCCCCATCTTTAGATCCTTAACTTAATCACATCTTCAGAGACCCCCCTTTCCAAGTGAGTAACATGTACAGGTTCCAGGGATTAGGATCTGATATCTTTGGGGGCCATTAATTAGTCTACTGCAAATGATAAATCTCATCCCTTATCTCTTATACTCTTATGATGTAAATTTACTATGTAAAATATTCTTACTTTGTATGACACACTTTTTCTACCTTTTAATATTTCTGCTATGATTCAGATAAGGGAAAAGATAGAGCATAATTTTTACTCAGTTTTCCTACATAATTGCAGGTATCCATTATGGAGGACAGAGATTAAAATTTTTGTCAAAACCGAGACTTTTGTATAGCATATAGATAATATTGTATCTTTCCTGATAAGTGTTAAGAAGAGTACTTTACTGTATTCTGCTTCTCTCTGGGATATGCAGCAATTAAATTCAATAAAATTGATCTACTTTGCCTTTAAGAGCAGACCTAGTCATCCGCTTGCACGGAAAAGTGGGCAAGTGGATATTTGCAAGGTTATTAAACTAGTTTTCACAAGAATTTGAATTTTTTAAAAACCCTGTATTATAACTTGAGTAATAATAGTTATATTCAGTAGATCAAGTTCAGCAAATCAAATTCATTGAAATTGAAAAATATTACCATGTCTAACATATTTAGGAACTCAACCTGTGGTTGCGGGATTGTATTTCTCTGAAGTTTCTATAAAAATTTTTAAAAAATCAAATTTTCCAAATGATGTTTAGCAAGGATACTAAACATTTAGAGAAATGACCTCATTTTTTATTGTTCAACAGATAACATGAAATTTTGACAGTAGCCTTTATTAAGCCTCGTTTTCATCTTGTTGCTTATTACTAATCATACCTCAAAATTTTAATTAAATCAAATTGTTAGTTAGCCTTTAATATTGCCAAGCTGCATTTTTTAACCAGCTTTATTGAGATGTGCTTCACATGCTATATAATTCTACCATTTAAAATGTATAATTCAACGTTTTTTAGTATATTCACAGAGTTGCACAACTATCGTCACTCTTTAAATCTAAAAACACCTTTATCATCCCCCCCAAAAAAAGACGTCATACCCATTAGCAATCACTCCCTATCACCACTCCCAGGTTAATAGACTTTCTGTCTATCACGAACATTTCATATAAAAAGAATCATGCAATTTGTGATCTTTTTTGACTGGTTTCTTTCACATAGCATGTTTTCAAGGTTCATCATGGTGTGGTATGGATAAATACAACATTCCTTTCTATAGTCAAATAATATTCTGTTGTTTGGATATATCACATTTCATTTACCCATAAATCAGTTGGAAACAAAATTGAGAAATCATTTTTGTGACTCTGTTCTTTCAATTGTTAACAGTGAAAATAATAGTTTCATATTTGAAGGGATTCTAACTATTCCTTCATTATCTGGAATAAAAACATTATTTAAAGAAAAATCTAGACAACTTGAATGAAACCTTTGTTAGCACATAGTTGACAAGTCCCAAAGCAAAAATATTTAATTATATTATTCCAATACAACCTAGAATACATTTTCAATGTACTTGTTTGTTTTAAAGAGAGAACCAGTTTTCCTACAAATAAGTTGGATTTTAAAGTGAAGATGCAATAGAAAAACAGATAAAGCTAATAACTTATTTTATGTAACAATAATTTATGTATTTCTAGAAGTTGCACACTCAGAACCAAAATAAAAATGCAGCCCCATCTGCCTAGAATATAAGCTGTTAAAAAAACCAACTAAGTTAATAGGGTCATCAATATCAATTAATTTTACTCAAGTGCTACAAAAGATTGCATTTATTAAATTAATGCAAAATAATGAAAAGTTCATGCACCACATTTCAAAGTTAAGCTAAAATTATAAAATAAATCTTTTTGAACCAAAATGCAAATATCTACATTTTTATTCAGCTTTAAATACCACCATATTTGTTTGAAAGTGATGGGGTTCAGGGCACACTATCCTAAAATATGGCACCTTGGCAGTTGAGAAAACAGCAGAAGAAGGAAGGTCACTCTAACCTTCCCCCAGCCCTTCTCCTCTGAAACAGGTCATAAAACCTAGGAAGAATTTTATGACCTTCTCCTGAAGCAGGTCATAAGACCCTCACATGAGAGGTGGCTTCCTTTTACTGGGAGGGAAAAGAACATCTCTAAAGATGAAGGGTCATAGAGAAGAATTTGACCAAACAGGCTGTGCCATGTTTATTACCATTAGATAGTATTTTTTTATCCAATCATACTTCTCCATGACTATCCACTTCATCACAGCTAGCATAAAAAATACAAAGATTTACCCATTTCTTTGGGTCTTCATTTTCTTATGAAGGCTCCTCTGTCATGTAAAATTTATTAAATAAATTTGTATGCTTTTCTTCTGTTCATTAGTCTTTATCAGTTTTTTTTTCCTAAACTAGCCAGGAACCCTGAAAAGGTTGAGGATAATCTTCTCCTCCCCTACAAAAAATAAAACATTTTTAAAAAGAAAGTGGGCAAACCAGAGTCATTTAGGACTCTTTGCCTTGATTTCTTTATTGTAATATATTGGAATCAGAGTAGTTCATCTTTAAGTCCCTTCCTGTTCTCAAATTCTGTTTCTTATGATACTATTATTGGATCTCTATTGGTATTCAGGGAAAACCAAGGCTGGATGTTTAATCAGACTTTTTTTGTTTTCCCCAAGGAATATATGTAGTATAAGTCATATTGCTTTAACCACCAGATTTCAACACACGGAATTAAGACATTATTTGACCTCAAGTTGTCATAACGTGTGAAAATGCAGTATTCAATTTTATATGCTTTCTTGTGTCTTCTATGCATTCTGTAAGCTTTTCTATTTCCCTTCTTCCCATGGTTATAGATTTCAAGCATCTGAATTTTATTTTAAGTCAATTGGAAACATTAGGTTGATGTGGATTATACACAGGGGATCTGAATGGG
This sequence comes from Daubentonia madagascariensis, assembly GCA_023783475.1. Lineage (NCBI taxonomy): Eukaryota > Metazoa > Chordata > Mammalia > Primates > Daubentoniidae > Daubentonia > Daubentonia madagascariensis. The sequence continues at coordinate 38,672,502 of JAKFHU010002080.1, read as the reverse complement.
AAACTTGTTTATTTCATCCATATGGGTTTATTGTAACTTCACCAGAAAAGCCTATAAAAGAGCACCTCAGTGAGAGAGAAAATGCCATTATTTTTATTTTCAACTCCAAAAGGTAAAACTAAAATTTCATCCCAGGGAGCATTCCATCTAACCAGATCACTCTTATGTTAACAGAATCCAAGCCACGTGGCACTGTCTTGCACTGCTGAACTTAAAACTACTTATTACTGCACTCCCCTGGAAATCTAATAGAGTTTGAAATTCAGAATACTCAACATCACCTGACAGGTTTCTCATTTCAAATGGTCAAAACTCCAGAGAAATGCAGGAATCCATGACCCCTTTATAATGGCCTGATGATGTTTACTCTACTTGAATACACAAAGGGCCTTGTACTCTTGTTCCCCTTCAGTTGCGGAATCAGGCCAAGCAAGGACATGTTTCTTTATGAAGCTTTCCCTAGGCTTCAATTATGGTCATTCGTTACAAGGTGACATTGTCTTTGGTACTGGGGACTTATTAAATTCTCTCCTGAATGAGTCACATTGAGGTACAGAATCTGAGATAAGCAGACTTCTTCAGACTGACTTATTTTTCCAATCTAATTCTCTTAGACATTAAGTTATTTGGAAAGCTCTGAAAGGAAAATAACGGTGTCTTAGTCTCTGGTTTTCATGCATTGTCAGAGGCTTTGGAAACAGTTTAAGTCAAATGATTTAAGTACTTAGCCATATCACAAAAGGAAACCATGGATATCCAAACATCACAGAGAGCAAAAACAAAATACATTAAATAGTGATGAGTTTCATGATTTCTGACATTATGGAATGAAGCTTGAAGGGGTTTTTTAACTCTTCAAATGCAGGGATGCTTTGACAGTCAATTCCTAACGTGTAAATTCTCAGCAAATTCATGAACCAGCTCTAAAAGTTATGCATATTATTTCACCGAGAATCAAAAGTAGTCACATTCTGAAAATTTTTAAAAAATTAAATTGCAAATAAAGAAACAAAAATATTCCTGATTCAGGGACATGTGTATACCTACCTAACTAAAGGGATCTATCAATCTACGGAGAGAGAATTTCAATGTATTAATAACTACAAATGGAAGGGCTACTTTGGTGAAATTGTTATTGGTAATAAAAACAAATGGTTCCTGAGCATTTAATTCTGTGACTGTGCTTGCCTGACATATTATTTAAACCTGATTATGACCCAATGCTAGATATAGATTTTATCCTGTTCTCCTTTATATAGATGAGGAAAAGTGCTGAAGGACAGAGACTTTCTCTTATATTGCCCAAGGTCACACAACCAGTAGATGGTAAAATGCAACTCAAACCCTGGCTGCTTTAGTTGGCATGCTTCATTCCTTACACAGAGGATTTATAAAATAGTTTTAGGGAACTAATATTTTATGAATTTCTAAAATGTGCTTTGTGCAAAAACACACAGCTATCTATTTTCAGGTCTGTTTGCATTAACAGACAAGCTTTCCTTTGAATTGATCGGTATAAGGCAGATTGATTGTTCACCTTTTAGATGTTATGATGACAGCAAAGTTATAGCAACTGACCTAAAGCTAATTGATTTAGTAAAGCTGCGAAAATATTACCTCTCAGAAAAGGGTTAGTTTTGAGTAAGCAAATTTCTCTTTTTACCAAATAATTCTTCAATGTCTCAATTAGATACTCAAGACCTATATGTTATTAGAAAAACCTATTTTTAGTTATAAAATCAATTGCCATCCTTTTACTTTCCTTGCCTTAAAGTAGGAAGTGGCAACATTTTTCTGCAAAAGGCCAAGTAGTAAATATTTTAGGATCTACAAGTCACAGATGGTCTCTGTCACGCATTCTTCTTTCTTTTGTTTTGCTTTTTTTGCTTCCTTGGGATCCTTTAAAAATACAAAAAAAAAAAAAATTAGTTACAAGCTTTACAGAAATAGGCCACAGGCCAAGTTTGGCTCAAGAGTCCATAGTTTGCAGACCCTTGCCCTAAAGCATCTGTATGTGTCTTTTCTCCTAGAAGTTGTTTCATAATAGTGATCATTCAAAGTTCATTATATAAAGTTTAAATTTTATATACCTATGTGTATATACATATAAAATGTATATAAAAGAGATAAACAGATATCCATAAAGATTTAAAATTTTTTTGACTTGCAAATTTTGTTTATTTTCCTACAGCTAACTCATCTTATTTTAGAGTTCAAAGTGCTTTGCATGCCATGGGATAATTTTTTTTTAACATATGGTCTCCATAAGTGTTATTTGAAGATTTTCCAGAAAATATTCTAATTTGGAAGAGCTACATTAGTGTCGTTGCACTCATTTCAGATGCATTTTCAAATTGGGAAATCTGCTGTCAAGTAAAATATATATTGCTAAAAAATTTCAGTGTTTGAAAACATCCCTAACAATCTTTCAACTTTTTAAAATTTGTATCTTTCTAATATGCCCCTTCTCCTGTGCTGCCATCATGATATCACTGAACGTGGAATTGGGGTAGGATATGTCCAATCAGCTTCCACAAGCTGGTGTGCGCTGGTTGCAGCACACCACTGGCCTGAATCAGTGTTGATGCCCAAAGACAAAAAAATAAATAAACAAAAGCTAGTAAGGGTTGTCTTATTCACATTGTTTTAGCTTGACTGCAGGTTGTCATTTTCAATCTCTCTGTTCAGATTACAGCCAAAAGAGTAATTGGCCTTGGATGCTGAGTATTCATATTAGAAAATATTTTTAAGCATAGCATGTAAACATTGGATTTGGTTGAATCAATGAAGCATTTAATAACACTTTTGTTCAATAGGTAGGAAGGACCTGGATGTCTTAGAGTGATCTCAGGTCTATGCTCTCTCAGGCAATCTCTTGGAAGTGGGGGCATCTCTTGCACATAAGTCTTTCAGGGGATAATTGAGGAATAATTTTATGCCAGGAAAAAAAATATTCCCAGGGAGTGTTTCACGAAACACTTAAATTTTATGTCTGCATTTTAAGCAAAGCTCTTTTATTATTCTCATCTCTATCACATTATTTTCCACATTGTTTTAGAATTATGTGTAGGCTTGGAAGTTTCCTCACTGGATTTTTTAAGCTCCTTGAGGGGTGGAAAGGTTTCTTTTTATAAAATCTTTTTTTCTGATGCCCACCAAATTGTATGACAGAGAGAGGATTGCAATGAATATTTTTTTTATTTATAAATAATACACAAAAGATAGCAATTATATGTATATGTATGAGCGAAAGTATAATAAAAATAGAGACTTGATAACAGAAATAAAACGGAGCGTTACCTCTTAACGTTTCTTTTTCATCATCTAAGTTTTATAACAATATCATAAAACATTCTAATAAAGTGGCAAAATCAACAGATCAAAGTACAGATGCATTCTTTGTCATACATGGAATCCAGCTTCTGATAATTACTCTGCCACTGCTAATTGATTTGCAGGTGCACTTATTTCTGAAATCTTAATAGCATTCCAAGCATATTAGCAGGTAGATCCCATCAGACTCCTTCTGAGATAGCAATAAGATAGTTTCACTTTAATCATGTACAACAAGCCAAAAATATGATTGAGGAAAACCTCATGTCTATAGGCAATTCCCTAGGTCTCTTGTGCGGTCTCTTCCTATATAATTTGGTTTGGCTAATGGCATTGCTTTCGATGTATGTAAAATAGTTTAGCTTTTTGTGAGAATATAGAACAAACATGTCTGACTTCTGCTTCCAGTAATGGTAGCTGCAGACAACTGAAAAATGTGACAAAATATGCATAACAATTTTCTAAAAGTATACACGAGATAAAGAGAAATTAGTGGACCAAACGAAGAAAAATGTGCATATCCAGAGAGGTGAGCATTGGCTTTGAGGCCATGTTTTTCCAGAGGACACACATTGATTTAGAATAAGCAGATCTCTGTTTTTTTTTTTTTTTTTAGTTCAAGTATATGATGTATAATGAACAAATGATAAAATTCACTTTTTAGTGCAATTTTATGAGTTTTGATGAATATGTACAGTTGAGAAGCCATTACAGCAATGAAAATATAGATTTCTGTCATCCTCAAAATTTCTCTTGTGCCCCTTTGTCAATCTCCTTCTCATATCTCTATGCCCTGAAAACCACTAATCTGATTTTCGTCCCTACATCTTCGTTTGTTTAGGGTGTCATATAAATGAAATCATGCCCTTGCCTTTTGTGCTAGATTTCTTTCCCTAGCATAATGACTTTAGATTTATTCAATATTGAGTAGTCCACTGTATGAATATAGCATAGTTTATCCAATCACCAGCTGATGGGTATTTGGGTTCTTCCCGGTGTTTTGCTATTAAAAAATAAGACTACTATAAACAATACTGCACAGGTCTTCGTGTGAACATAATTTTCATTTCTCTTGGTTAAATACCTAGAACTATGATTGTATATTATGTGGTACATGTATGGTAAGTGTATATAACCTCATATAAGAAATTACTATGCTGTCCTTCAAAGTGACTGTATAATTTTGCAAGCATCAGCAATGTATGAGTGATTCAGGTATTGCATGTCATCACCAACACCTCGTATTGTCAGTTTTCTCTCTAATTTTAGTCATTTTAAAAGGTGTGCAGTGGAATCTCACTGTATCTTTGTTTTGTATTTGATGAAAACTAAGGATGTTGAGTATTTTTTCATGTATTTATTTGCCATTCATATATTTTCTCTCTATATATTTTTCATTCATGTATATGATTCTAAATTGGAGGGGTAAATCCTCCCTATGGAGGAATAGGTAGGAATAGGTAAGAATCCAATGAAGAGTTTTTGTTCTAATCTCACAAGCTCCTCTATAATTCTCTTATTTGCACTGATAATAAGAAAAGATTTAGGAAGTATTAAATATAAAGAAGTTTCAGAAGGGTGTTAAATAATATTAGTGAAAGTAGACAACTTTGAATTGTTTAAGACGTAAAATAAATGACTCTAAATGTTTTATTTTAAGTATAACATTGGTTATTTGTTTTTAGAGCTTTTATTTATCATGTTAAATAGTAGTTTTAATTAGAACTCTTTTTATTTTTTAGGAATTGATGTTTAATTTAGCCAAATCATCTTTTGCAATCTATTGAGTTTTTTTTTTCTTTTTTGATTTAATGATGTGATGAATGCTACAAATAGACTTCAGAATATTAAACTCTCTTTGCATTGGGGAATAAAGCCAACTCAATCATATTTTAATTTTTTTAGTCCATTTGTGGATTAGATTTGTTAGTTTCCTATTAAGGATTTTTGCATTTGTGGCAAAAACTCCCATACTTTCTTTATTAAAGAGCCTTGGTTTATTTGAGCAGCAATGAGCCCAGCTAAAGTATTATACTGCACGGCCTTTCTTGAATCTAAACATGGCCTTGTAACAAAGTTGTGTTTATACATTACAAGAAATATTGTGTGTGACTTCTAGGAAATCTTAAATGGATCTAATTTAGCTACAAGATACACCCCTTTGTTCTTCCCCTTTTCTCTTTTTTCAGCTTGGAACTTGTATGTTTGGAGCTCCAGCACCATTCTAGGCTGTGATCTGAGATGGAAACCTCATACAGAAGAGTGGAACAAAAAAGTACCATGAACCTGAGTCCCTGATGTTCCTGCAGCTGCCATACAAGTCCCAACTTGCCTAGGTTTGGACTACACTTATATGAAAGAAATAAACGTCTATGTTAAGTGTAATTTTGCATTTTCTGCTGCTTCACTTGAACCTAATCCTAGTAGGTTAGATTCATCCATAGTCATAAGTGAGATTGGTTGATCGGTCTGCAATTTTCCACTTTTTAGAAATGTAAGTGATGTTTTTGAACAAGATATGCTAATTTTGAAAAGCAATCATGATACTTTCCATCTTTTCCTTAATTCTGAAACAAATTAAACATTTACCTGCAATTGTCAAGCATGGTTTTAGAAATAATGCTTAGAGTGGCCCTATCTTTGGATTTCAAGCATAGTTTTAGAAATAATATTGGGCAGTCTTTTCTTTGTTTAAATATTCTCCTCTCTTTTTTAAAATAATATATTTTATTCACTTTACTCAAGTTATGTGCCATTCTAATGTTTTATTTCTTCTGTATTATACATTCATCCATAATATACATTGAGCATTTTACCAGGTTAAGTAGAATTTAGTTTTAATCATCAATTTGTTCTTGGGACAGACACTGTTTCTATTCTTTTAAAAAGATTTTCAGTCTCCTCTGAGTAGCTAGGTGCTTCATGGGAGGCGCTTTTGACCTAGTCCAAAGACTTGAATCCTGAGTGGTCTAAGCTACTCATCTTTGTCCCAGTGCTCTTTCCATTGATTGGTTAGGCACAGGCAGGGTATATTTTTATGACCAAAAGGATAGGAAGGGAAATATATTGGGAAGTCTCTGGGACTGGTTTTCCTGTGCTTCAAAAATGGTACAGAAAATACACATTTAGATGCCGTGTCTGGAAAGGGGATTCTGGGAATGTTACGGCCATGTCGTATACATAAGCAGAGCTTGCCTCTGACAAAATTTAACATACAGAGAGGATAGAGCCTGCACCATTATGGGAGCACTGACTATACCATGCTTAGGGTAGCCTTATCATTAGATTTCATGTTCTGTATGACAGTACATTTTCTCATTGATCTAGTCAATTGAGTCAAAGTTTTCTTCACTTGTGGCTATGGTCTTCTTTACTATTTTCTAACTTTTTCTTATATCTATTTCTTTGTCATGTTTTAAATTAATTTATCCAGTGATTCATAGGTTTATTTTTGTGTTCTGTAAGTTCTCAAGTTGTATGTGAAATAAATTTGCTTTATTGCTTCTATATTTAATTGCTTTCCTCTAAGTGCAACTTTTGTTATATGTCAACAATGTTGATGTTTATTAGTCTCATTGTTAAAATTATTGTTATTATTTAGGAATAATATATAAATATATAGGCATATATGTATTACATATATGTTTACAGTTTTATATTTGCATAAATATTTAAAATATTTATACACATTATTAGTTTTACTGGATTCTGGTAAAAAATTGTAGTATGTATAATTTTTCTCTTTGAAAATTAAAGATATTTTCTTCATTGCCTAATATATATTAATAGTTTGCATCATGAGTATGTTCACTTAATAATGCATAAAATTCAATGCCTTTTTAAGCAATCTATCTAGTTATTTAATTCTAATCTATAATCCTATTAATTTTTTCTTTCTTGATCTTTAAGTGATCAATGTTTCTGATTACTTCTCTTTTTTAAACTGCTTAAACTTTATACATTTTCTTGTAGACAATATAGTAAGAAAATTTTATTGAATGTATAATTCCATATAAAAATATACCACAAAAATTATTGAGCCTAAAAAATTCTGGACTGTCACTGCTTTGCTTTGTTTGTTACTTCAAATATATTAAATTTGTATATTCATGTATTACTTAAGTATCACAAATTCTCAGATTCTTCAATGGAACCCACTTGGGTATAGCCTCTGCCATAAACAATGAATTTTATTCTAAATATAGAAGAGTATATTTAGAAGAAAAATGAAGTACTACTGCTGACATATTTCTAAAGCTTTATTTATATTGAGTTTATTTAATATTTATTATCAAATTAAAATGATCAAGTAAATTCTTAGTGTCTGATGTCTATATTAAAGTTTTAGATGATTATATATAAATAGGATATAAGCTTATTTGGAATAGATCGTTTATCAGTAAAACTAATTTTTCCCAACTTCTTTATTTGGTTATAGTAATTTTAATTTTTAACTAGCAAGAAAAACAACATTTTTTTTTATGCTCTGCCACCCATCTAATATCTGAACATAATACTATGATGCAACATTACAAATATCTGAAATGGATTCCAACAGATTAGAGTACTAACTTGCTATATGTATCAAAATAAGTGTGAAGTGCATTTTAAAGCTCTCTTTGGCAGCTCAGTAGCACTATTAAATTTTTTCAATGATATTATAGCTCTCGATATACAAATACTTATGCATATATGCTGAATAAATGAATGGGGAATAATAAATTCAGACACGCACGCAAAATTGATATTACAGTCTTTCAAATTTAAGATGTTAAAATAAGTTTTTAAATCATCAAAGTAAAGCTTTTAGTCAAGGCTTCCCTTTTCATGTTTATTCAAATCATTAGTGTTTATCTAAATCTTGTTATAATTGAAGTATATTTTAGCACATACAACTATTTCTCAGGTATAATTAACAACTATACTTCATTTCATTTACACGTATGTAAGAAAGGACTGAGTACTACAGATCTGAGGCCCAATGAGATAATGTTAAAATGTTCAATAATCACCAAGTACTAAGCATAGATTTGTAGGTGCCATTCTGAGTACATAGGTTTTCATTTATAAAAATATTGCTAATTTGAATTTTTTTTAAATGAAAACAATAATTTGAGAATGATGTGGAATGAATTAGTAGTAATAGGCAGTGATCGAGCTGGCCAAGCACAGAATTTTATGAGGCTGCTAATATATATCAAATTACCCATAGAAAACTATCATATATGAAACATCTTTTAAAAACAGTAAAGGAAGAAAAGAAAAAAAGCACGTGAACACTATACCACAGTCCCCCCCCCGCACAAATATCAAATGATCTTTTACATGGCAAACAAATCAAGTGAGATTGCATTGCTGAAATAAAAGAAAAATATATAAATTATAATGAACATGCTGTAAGGATATGCTACTAAATAAACACTACATACATAATTTCTAAATTCTATTGTAAAAAATTTATTTCAGGTATGTGTAGATTTTATTAAAATACTAGGCAACTCTAACTCTTACACCAATAACAATATTTAAAATAATATATATGTAATATATATATAGTCTAATGCCTTTATGTGTAATTATCCCACATTTATTCTAAAGAAAGAAAAGAATAGGATGCTTTCAAGTGACATTGAAGAAGTGTAATACATATACTTGTGTCATAGATGCTCAAAATTATTTATGAGATGTTCTATGTTTGTAGGGGTTTTTTGTTTTTGTTTTTTGTTTGTTTCCTGAAACACTGTATGTATAGGCTGGTAAACAGACATAGGATCACATGCGTTTCAAATTATTTTCCTTTAGTTTTCTGCTTATTTGTAGAAAATGTGTTTTATATTTATTTTTTATTATTATATTTATTTTCACCTAAAAACAGAAAAAAAATCCAAAGTATGCCTTTAGTGAAGAAACTACTCAATACTTCTAGAATTTTTACATATTTCAGAATTTAGAAAAAAATAAAATTTAAACATTTAAACTGGAAGTAAATTAAGTCTAACATATCTTATTATTGTCTGTAACAGAAAAACTAGAGCAAATTATTTCAAAAATATTTGCTTTGGCCCAGTTGTCCACATCTCTCCTAACTAGAACGTGTACAGCTATTCCGGTTCCTGTGAGAAATACCTAGTGGTTCTTCTGTCTCATGCTGGGCTGACTCTGCAGAACTAGTTGGTAAATGAAGCTTGTTTTCTCTCAAGTTATTCTTTCAGTGAATGTGGTGGTAGCTGGAGCTTTTCAGAAACACTCATTAATATTGAGTTTTGCAACTTGTAGATGTCCTGTGGTGCTTGTTCCTCATTGTTCATTAGTTTAGATTTAAGCTAGGATGCATTAGGCACATCATTAATTGTGCCTGTGGAATTTAATGCCTCAAGCAAAATCACTATCTTGGTAACTTTGTTATAGAGTTCAATTTTATAGACACACACAGAGTAAAAACACATTCACTATATACGTACAATGAGCTATCCGAAGGGAGGATATCCCAATGCCCTTGGTGGCTGTAGTCAATAGTGAACAGAGAATATTCTGATGAATAAAAATATCATCTACATTTTATAGGTATAAAATTATTACTCATAAAGAAAATATATAAAAGAATACTTAAAGGTAATGGCAATACTTGTCAAACCCATAATTCTTAGTTGTGCTAATGCTGACAGATTAATCTCTGTTTCAACTTGTTTGGTTTGGTTTGGTTGCTTGTTCTGATTGACATTATAATGTTGAAATGCAGATAATGGAATATAATTTTCTACCTTAAATTTTCCTGCTTTAGTATTTTATAATTTTAGGGTAAGCATCACAGATCTGCTTCACATCTTGCTGTTTATGGTATTCTGTTTCATTTGATTAATAATGTGATAATGCCAAATGCTAAGCCACAGGGAAAATGGTAATCTTTTTATATGTCATTGTTCAATGGCAGGATAATATTCAATTTTTTAATGCTTTTACAATTGATTTTCCTTGTGTATATGTTTACAAAATTGGGAAATCCCCTTATATGGATAATATTAATGATCATTATGGCATCCAGACTCCCATAGTCCCAGCTGAGTTTCCATCTATGCCATCAACAGTTTACATGATTGCTATTTGATAGTATCTTCTGCCTCCATAGTTCTCTAAATAACCTCGTTTAGTCATTTATATTTTGTTTTACTATACTAGGAAATAAGAGAAGCAACAAGAGATTTGCTGTTGTATATTCTACTTAAGAAATTGATTAGTTCATTCATTCAACAAATACTATCTGATTGTCTACTATATAGATACAAGACAAATCATGTATGTTAATGATTACTTCAGCAGACAGATATGTAACATTCTCTCATTAGTTTTTTGTGTTATATTATTTAATACGAAGTATTTTTCTAATCTGCTAAGCATCTTTTTGTAGGACTACACCTATCCACCTACCATGCTTACAGCCTTATATTTTAGCATATCCTTTATATCTATATTCTCAGGCACTGTCCCATTTGTGAATTTTACCTCTCTCCATATAATTTTCTATCAAAACTCATTCATTTACTCTTCCATATCCTGAATTACCAATTGATTCTTAGTTTCAATAGGAAAAAACTCTCTATGCATCAATTTGCATTTTTTTTAAAGAACCAAAACCGATTTTAAATAATTGAAGAGAGTTTGGAGAACTCTGGACTTTAAAACAGCAACTCATTCAAATCCTGCATTAAAATGAAATTGAACGTCTCCTTCATCCCTGTATACTAAACTCTGTGTGTTCTAATAGCTACATAACCAGGCAAAGAAAGATTAAGTCAATAATATGATATAAAAATATACAAGTGTTTCACTTGCCAAAATATATATAATTTTATATATATTTCACATTATTGGTTGTTGTTATGGGTTGAATTGTGTTTCCCAAAAAGGTGTTGAAATCCTAATCTCCAGTACCTGTGAATGTCATTTTATTTGGAAAAAGGGTCTTTGCAAATGATCAAGTTAAGATGAGGTCATTAAGTTGGACCCTAATATGACTAGCGTGCTTATAAAAAAGGGAAATTTGGACACAGGAATAGACATGCACACAGGGAGAAAACCATGTGAAGATGAAAGCTCAGATCTATATGAGACATCTACAAGTCAGAGATATGCCAAAGATTGCAGCAAACAACCAGAAGCTAGGAGAGAGGCATGGAAAAAATTTTTCCTTACAGCCCTAAGATGAAACCAATCCTGTTGATATGTTGATCTTTAACTTTTATTCTTTAGTACTGTGAGACAAGAATTTTTATTTTATTCAGCCACCTAGTTTGTGATATTTTGTTACAGAAAACCTAGGAAACTAATACAGTTGTTTTCTGTGTTCTCTTCTGAAAAAATATGTAGGCATTGAGATGATAGTTCACACAGAAAATTTTTGTCCAGCATTTTAAATTCTTGATGTTGTTGAATTTTTCTTTCTATTTTACCAGATGATTTCTGCACACACAAAGTCCCTAATATTCTTGCCAACCACTAAAATCATATTTGAACTATTCAATGTAGAAAATCATTAAGACATGAGTTACAGGTTACTTGCTGCACTCAGAATCATTGGTAAGTGAAGAACTATTAACAACTCAGCACCTAAGTCAATTCATGCAATAATTTTCAGTTCAGTTCTATGATTAGGTTTTGTATATACTAACCTCTCTCACAACAAGTTTTCATATAAAGCTATTGCTAGTTCAGTGATACGATTTAGTGGTAATGAGGAGAGAAGAACAAGGGGCATTCTTGGCCCTATCCTATCAGGGTGGTCTCTCAGAGAGGGGCATAATAACATCCTCAAACACGGAAGAAACAGCAAATAGCTTCTATAGATAAACAAGAAGATGTTCTGTTCTTGGGGATTATTAGTTGGGGGTGAATTAGAGGATTTGGATGTGTATGGAATACCTGCATCTGTTAGTGATAGTTGTTTACTGTAATGGAGGAGAAAAAAAATTCTGAATCTTTTGATTTTTCTCAAATGTCCCCATTATTTGTCCCATTATTTTTGGCCAATGTCCTACTTTTACATGATTCTTATGCCAAGACTGAATTTAGCTGAATTTATAATTCAGAAACCTGAAACATCAAATTCTGAACTTTAGTTTTTACTCACTCAGCACAGCAGATAAAGAAATAAGATTCTTTCATAATCAGAGAACTCTCTTCTCTTCATTCTGTTCTTCAAAACAAGAAGGTAGGTATTTAACCTTGTTATTCTTTTACTGAAGACCTCAAAAACCACCTCTGCAGTCCTATAATTTCTCATCCTTTCGTTTCTTACCCCTGTGCTCTCATGATCCCATCAAATCTTACCCTTAGTAGGACTGTGATTCTAGTTAAATTAGGTAAAAATTTAATTAGACATTTTACCACTGTGTGCTCTGAGCATCTAGATTTGCATAGTGGACTATGAGACAATTGACAACCAATTCCCAATATCCTACACTTTTCTGAGAGTTTTTGGCTGGCAATTTATTCTCTGATTCTATTTCCTGTAGAAAATATGTGTTTTGTTTCTGTTTTTTGGTTATAAGTAACAAGTAATGACTTCCTTGGTCTAATATAAAAAACAAATCACCTAAAGGATACAAGACTGAAGGAAAAATGGAAGAAACAGGCTTGGAACAAGGAGAAACCAGAGAAATTCGGGAATTTTTATAAACAGAAAGTATTGGTAGGCTTGTTATCAATAAATATGCAGAAAACTACAATAGGCAAATATAACTTGGTTATTACTGAAAGTCTTTGCCACAAAAGCTAATAGTTTCCTGGTGAACTAAATTGGTTCACATGAAACAATGAGGACTATCTTTGGCCTGACGCCTCCTTTTTCTCAGCACAATGATCCCTTCTATGAGGAAAAACCAGGCTCATGATATCCAAGCAGGCAACTCAAAGAGAGAGCAAACTCCAAAAAGGACAAAGCTAAGGAAAAGAGGAGCAAAGAAGATTTATGTCCCCCAAACTATATTTTTACCCCCTTTCTGTCCCAGAGAAAGTTTCCAAAAAAGGAACATAAAAAAGATTTACTTACTTGCAAAACCAACCAGTGAGGGTAAAATAGTTCACTGGACAAATGAAAGGAAAGAGAAAAGAAACAACAGAATTATTTCCTTTCATTTTTTAAATATTCCCTTCTATTTATGTTATACCTTAGTTGCTCAGATTAAATTTTACATATGGTGCGTAGCAAGGTCTCTGATAACTTCAAGTTTATAGCCTGAAAGCTCTGAATTCAGAGAAAAAAAATACTTTCTTCTCTTAGAGTTTAAAGAAAAAGTTCAGGGAAAAAGTATGTTCCAGTCACATGCCATTACTTGTGGGCAGATGACCACAAGTCTAAATTTGGTAAGAATAGCCCCACTTTACTCTGTTTATGTCTATTATTCTTTAATTACTAAAATCTTTCTCTTTCACTCACAAAAATATCCTGGTTCAGACAATAAATTTTATGGTCAGCCTTAAATCCTGTGGCAGCATGACAGAACCAAAAGGAGATGGTCAGCCCAACCAGAACACCACCCATGGAAGGTCTCTTCTTCCAAGGGGAGACATAAGCTTGAGTACAAGAACCTTCTGATTCCTACAGAAACTACAAGTTATTTTACGTGGCACTAATTCCCCAGTGGAATTTATTTACATAAATGCCAAAATGAACCCAACATGGGATGTCAACACATTTTTATTGACTGTTATGAAACCAGTGAAATTATAGGCTTATAAAATGCCAAAGTGTCCTGTGATAATATCTACATTTTTTTTTTACCAGAAAACAGCTTCTGTTGTACTCTTTTGGATGGATTATTCAATTGCTGTGTGCTAACTTTTGCTAAAAAGTGGAAAAAAAAAACCCACAAATGAAGATACATTTGGTTGGCATACTTATCTGACAAAGAGGAGTAACTGTAAAAAGAACTACTCCCGACTGACAAAAGTCCTTTGTAGCTTTCATTCTTGTTTTTTCTGATATGGGGGGGAAAAAAACGGAATAGCAAAAAAACTTTTATTTTTATTCACAGGAATATGAAAAAAGATATTGGATTTTTTTTTTTTTTTTGAGACAGAGTCTTGCTCTATTGCCCTGGCTAGAGTGCAGTGGTGTGTTGTAACCACAGGTCACTGCAACCTCAAACTCCTGCACTGAAGTGATCCTGCCTCAGCCTCTTGCGTAGGTGGGTCTACAGGCACACGCCACCATGCCCGGCTAATGTTTTCTATTTTTGTAAATATGGGGTCTCACTCTTGCTCAGGACTCAGGTTGGTCTCCAACTCCTGAGTTCGAGCTATCCTCCCACCCCGGCCTCCCAGAGTGCTAGGATTACAGGCAAGAACCACTGTGCCTGGTTGGATTTTTTTTAAACATTCAGGGAGTCAGTACATCAGAAGCTTTGTCAAAACTGCTGTCACCCAAGAGATTTACAAACTAGGAAAGACCTGGCTAGAGAACTAGTAGAGTGCTAAAGTCAAATTATCAAAAGGGTCTTTTAAAATTCAGGATAAAGTGGGGAAAAAATTAGTATGGCAGGTACTCAATTGGTCAGAATATGTTTATCAATCTGTTAATATAATTCTTAGAACAGAAGGTGTGAGAAGATAATAGAAAATGTCAAATCAAAAGACCCAGCTTGAGACCATACCTCTTTTATTTCTGAGTGCCTGGCACATAATAGGGTCTTTGTTAATAATTTGTTGAGTGAAGTAATGGGGATTTAACATGTCTTATAAATCTAAACATCAGGCCCTCAATTTGTTCATGCCACTATAACAAAATACCATAAACTGGGTGGCTTCTAAGCAACGGAAATTTATTTCTCACAGTTCTGAAGGCTGGGAAGTCTAAAACCAAAGCACTGGCAGATTTATTGTCTGGTGAGGGCATGTTTTCTCATTCATAGATGGTGTCTTCACGCTGTTATCAAGTGGTGGACTGGCAAGGAAGCTCTCTGGGGTCCCTTTTGTAAGGGTACCAATACCACTCATGAGGCCAGAGCCCTCATGACCTAATCATTGCCCAATGGCCCCATCTTCTAATACCATGACACTGGTGATTAGGTTTCAACATATTAATTTTGGGCATACACAATCATTCAGACCATAGCAATCATTCTACACGTATTTTTACTAAGATGCAGACATAACTTCAGTTAATTATTAATAAATTTACAACTATTGTTGTTAATCCATTAATAAAAACAGAAATTTTCTATGACAACTGATCAGAAATAACACTAGCAAGGTCTGGGAGGTTCCAGACTCCTTTGAGAATCTGGTGAAACTTTGGAAATCCTCTTTAAAAAAAAGACAATAGCCAATGAATATAATATTTTCAATACAATTTTAGATGATTCAAAGATGGCCTAAAGATTCTTCACAAGGTCCTGTAGGATTCTGGGGAAAAGAAGTAAAGGATCCATGATTTAGACAAACTTTGAGTGGGGGAGGAGTGTAACTATATAAAAAAAAATGACCTATGTTCCAGGTTTGGTTCCACTATTTACCAGATGTGTGATTTGGAACAAGCTACTTGCATATTTTGTCTTCAATTTTTCATCTGTACAATAAAGTCCTTCATCAAATTGTTGGGGTTTTTTTTAATGGTTTAATAGCAGGCTGCTGATTTTAACAAAGACTTCAGTAACTTGAAGAAGTAGGGTGCTACTCTGTCTTAGTTAGAACTTGTATCATAAAGTGAAAATTTCCACAAACATTTGAACTCTATATAGAACTTCAGAGCCACCAAGAATGTAATTGTTTCAGTTATCTATATCTATGCAACTACCTAACTCAAAATTAAGACTATTAGAAAAAACAATTATTTATTCTGCTTACAAATTTATAATTTTGTCAAGGCTTGGTGGAGTCAGCTAATCTTCACTCAACATGGTGTTAGCGGGGGCAGTTCACCAGGGCTAGAAGATCCATGTCTAAGATGACTCAATCTCGTGACTGGCAATTTGATGCTAACTATGGAGCCTCTCCATGGAGTTAGCAGCTTGGGCTTCTTTATTGCTTGGGGACTGATTTTCAAGAGCAAATATTCCAAGAATCAGGAAGTAAAAGGTGTCATTTTCTTAAGAACTGGCCACAGAAATTGGCACTGTATCACTTCCACCACATTCTGTTGGTTAAGCAGCAAAAAAGCCTGAAATTAAGGGAGGGATGTAGACATAGACATAATAGGAGACATATTAAAGAATTTAAGGGCTATATTTTTTAAAAAAAATCCCTGAAGTAATTGCCACATTCCCTGAAAAAAGCTTTGTAATACTAATGTAATATTATTTTTAATTTTTGGTTAAGTATTTATATCAGAGATAAAAGATAATCTCCTCACAAATGGGCACTCAATAAAATCCCATGATTCCACTAAGGACAGACCCTTACACTCTGTGCTGATTTGCAGGAACTAAATCCTACTTCAAAAAAAAAAAAACTGCATCCTTATTCTAGATCCCTGAAAAGTAAGTTGATTAGCATGCAGTATTTAGCACTGACTCTAATAATTTAATATCATTCTAACCAACTAAATCTCATCATGTACTAAGTAACCCTATTAATTGACCATTTTTTTCCACATTGTCCCACAATGTAATTTCTCTTAAAATCTTTTTTCTTCTGAGGGGATCACCCCTCAGTCTCTATCTTACCTACATCCAAATTTATTCTTCTGAGCTGGATTATATTATGTTATAAAACTCCTTACTTGTCTGGTTTCCCAATGAACATGCAGCCAAGTAGGAAAACCTGTGAACTATTTTAGCATGAGGAATTGAGTTTAACCTGGACGAAATAAGCCTTCCCAGTTCTACTGATGATAAAATATCAGTTCCAATACAGTCATATAAGCTTAAATTGCATAAAGCAAAAAAGGAACATCTTTCTAGATATTGTAGACTTACTGATATATCTCAAAATGGCCAAAGATTATCTCTTGGGATTTACTGAAATGAGGTTAAGTGTGATTGCTTACTTGTTAACTAATTTCAATGGTTATAACAGTAAATTTAGGAGAACTAGATTTTGGAAAATAAATTCCTTATTTTTAAAAAATGTAGTTGCTTTTAATTTTAGAGTATATGAGGAAGGTTGGCAGAAACAAGAAAAGTTTTCAGAGCTGGAGACAAACTCAACTCCCTGGGTCATACAAGATGATCGTAATATATCTTAAAGCTCAAGCAAATAATTGACAAGTTCTTGAACTCATTAAGAGGTCTACTCTACACAGCTTTCAGACTTTGTTTGTTTTATATTCTCTGCATATAATGAATATAATCATTTCAAGAGATCTGAACATTAATATTAGACTTGAATATTTCTACGATTTCACACCGAAATTACATTCCTGGAACAAGAGTAATGGAGTCAATGTCACTGTAAACTTTTGCTACATATAATAATATCGAGGTTAATATTTATTTAATCTAAGTCATTCATTAAGGCATTTTTAGAAAAAAATGAAACTTTACAGATTAACATCAAATTTAACAAGATGGAAGACATGTATGGGCTGCTTGTGCTATTCTCTGAATCAAACTTTTAAAATATCACCAAAGTAAGAGAGATATTAATGGAGTTGAGAAATTCACATGAAAAGTACCAGGTAATCCAACAAGAAAGTAGTTGTATTATATTGTCAAGGGAAATGGCAGGCCCAAGTAGAGGAGTACAAGGTGTCAGTAATGTAGCATAGTTTTGGATAGAATTTTTTTTTAATGTCTGGCTTTTCATTTTCTACCTCACCTTGAATAAAATATTTGTTGTGGCTTCCTTTTCTATTCTACAAAGCAGAAAAACTTTAGTTTTGCCTCAGTGCTGTCTAAGGGATGCTTTAGAGCCCAGTTGGGGTGGGAAGTTGGTAACAAATCCCATCCTTTATACCCTGGAATAGAAAGGGACATCTCTTTAGAAAAAGGAAAAAGTTGATACTGTGGTTGAAGTGCAAGCAGCTCTTTAGGCTGAAGTGCCAAGGAGGCAAGGTGTCTAGGCTGGGGATGGAGGAAAAAACAGGGAGTATGTAAGTCCTAATAAAATATTGGATACTCCCTGCCACAAGGTAGTTTCTTAACACCACCCATATTCCCTCCTCTCACCTTTCACTGCCTTTCCTATGCATGACATTTAACATTTAAGTTAGCTGATAAAAACAGAAAAATGATGACATGTCTGAGCAGTGACAGTGTATATTAAGTGAAATACATAGAACTGAATGACATTTTCTAGACCAAAAAAAGTAATGAAACTGCAAAAACAATGATTTATATTACACATATTAAGTATTTCCCAAGAGTTAAGGGATGTTATTGGAAATATAAGGTAGAAACAAAAAGTCACAAAGCATACCCAGCTGAAAATATTGTACATGAAAAGAAATATTATGGGTAAAATAAAGAACTCAACAATGGAATAAATATAGCCACAGAAGAGAGTAGTAAAATGGAAGACCAGAAAGAGAAATTCCACCAATGACAATATCTAGGTTGCCTTATTTATCGACATACCAAATAACAGTATAGCTTGCACTCTGGATTCACATTATCATCTTCAAATTCTGGCTATCCCATGACTATGTGTATCCTTGAACATTTTAAAACTCTTTGTCCATTAACTAATAACATGGAATAATAAAATGATAACTTTACCAGAGAATGTGCAAATTAAACTGGTTAATACCCATAAAACATTTAGAAAAGTGTCATTTAATAAATATTTACTAAATGTTAGTTATTGTCATCAAGTGCGTAATTTTATATTTAAATGGGTTTTTTTTTCCTTTTTTTTTTTATTTCAGAATATTATGGGGGTACAACACTTTGGCTATATATATTGCCCAGGCACTGCCCGTTTCAGAGCTACAATCGTGGTCATCCCCCAAACTGTGCTCCCCGCATCCATTCAGTGAGAGTTTTTCCCATCCCCTCCACCCCCCTCCCGCCTGCCCACCCCCTGATGAATATTATTGCCCTGTGTGATGTAGGTGTTGATCAGTTAGTACCAATTTGATGGTGAGTACCAGTGGTGCTTGTTTTTCCATTCCTGTGACACTTCGCTTCGAAGAATGGGTTCTAGCTCCAACCAGGATAACACCAGATGTGTTAATTCACTATTGTTCCTTATTGCTGAGTAATACTCCATGGTATACATATACCACATTTTATTAATCCACTCGTGTATTGATGGGAACCTGGGTTGTTATATTTAAATGTTTTTATCAGAAAGGAAAGAAAGGCTGAAACAACATATGCTATACATTGCCTTAAGAAGCTAAAAGGAAAGCAACACAATACAACCCAAACAAGAAAGAAATAATTAATGATAACATCAAAAAAATTAAGGAGGTGAGATGGTCATTTCCTCCACCAATAAAAAGAGGATGAAAAAAGCAAAGGTTAGTTATTTGATATGATCAGATAAAATAAATCTCTGTTAACATGGATCAAAAATGTAAAAAGTGAAAGTATTAATCTTCCTGAATGAAACATGACATTGCTTGAAGACTTTCATTGATACTTTTTATTAGTTTGACAGAGATCCCTTCTATTTCTAGTTTGCAGAGAGTATTTTTTTAAATGAGTGGGTGATGAGTTGTATAAAATAATTATTCTGCCTGTATACATTTTAACACATGGATTTCTTTTTTTTAAACCTGTTAAGATATAACATTATATTGTTTGATTTTTGAATGTTGTTAAGCTTTATATTCCTGGAATAAATCCCACTACATCATGATGTGTATTATCTTTTTTAGTATATTGAGGGTTTTTATTTGCTAAAAATCTGTGAAGGATTTTTGTGACGGTGCTCATGAGAGATATCGGTTTGCAGTTTTCTGTTCTTGTAATATCTTTGTCTTGTAATGGTATCAAGGAAATACAGGCCTCATAAAATGAATTGTTTTGTTCTTTGCTCTTCTACTTCCATAAGAGAACTGGTATTAGTTTTTGATAGAATTCATTAGTGAAGCCATGTGGACCTGGAATTTGACTTTTTGGTATTGTTTGTTTGTTTGTTTTCATGGGAGAATTTTAAACTGCAAATTCAATAACTTTAATAAATATAGGGCTATTTAGTTTATCTCTTTCTTCTTGAAAGAGCTTTAGTGATTTCCATCTTACAAACAATTTTTTTTTGTAGAATATATTGTATATCATGAATAAGCTGTGGAATATATTAGGACAAAGTGCTAATTGGAGACTTTTTTCCCTAAACAGTCTGGCTAAAAGCATGTCAATTTTATTGAAGTTTTCAAAGAATTAGCTTTTGGTTTCGTTGATTTACCCTGTGGTTTTCTTGTTTGCAATGCCCTTGTACTCTGATCTTAACTATTATTTCTATCCTTCTGTTTATTTGGGGTACTTTAATTTTTCTTATTTTTTAGGGGAAATACTTAAATTTTTTACTTCAAACCTTTCTTTTTCTAATATAACCATATTAGAAATGCTTTAAGTGCATTCCGCAAATGTTGGTATATTTTGCTTTTGTTTTCATTCAGGTCAAAGTATTTTCTAATATCCTATGTGATTTCTTATTTGACTCATGGGTTACTTATTTATGTATTTATTTGCTTTTGCAGGAATATTTTATTTTATTTTTAAATTTTAGTTATTTATTTTTTACTTCAAAGTATTATGGGCATACAAATGTTTTTGGTTACAAGGATTGCTTTTGTAATGCTTGAGTCAGGGTTATAAGTGTGCCCGTCACCCAGATAGTGCTCATTGTGCCTGATAGGTTCTAACCCATCCCCTCCTTCCCCCTCCCCCCTGGTTGATTTCCATCAAGTTATACTTCCCTCTATGCATATGTGTGTTGATCAGTTAGTTCCAATTTAATAGTGAGTACATGTGGTGTTTGTTTTTCCATTCTTTAGATACTTCACTTAGGATAATGGTCTCTAGTTCCATCCATATTGTTGCAAAAGACATTACTTCATCCTTCCTCATGGCTGAATAGTATTCCATGGTAGACATATACCACATTTTGTTAATCCACTCATGAATTGATGGACATTTGGGTTGATTCCACATCTTTGCAATTGTGAATTGTGCTGCAATAAACATTCAAGTGCAAGTGTCTTTTTGATAAAATGATTTCTTTTCCTTTGGGTAAATACCAAGTAGTGGGATTGTTGGAAAAATGGTATGTCTACTTTTAGCTCTTTGAGGAATCTCCATACTGTTTTCCATAGAAGTTGTACTAATTTGCAGTCCCACCAACAGTGTATAAGCATTCCTTTCTCTCTGCATCCATGCCAGCATCTATTGTTTTGGGACTTTTTAATAAAAGCCATTCTAACTGGGGTAAGATGATACCTCATTGTATTTTTGAGCTTCTACACAGCCAAGGAAATAATCAATAAAGCAAATAGATAACCTACAGAATGGGAGAAAATATTCACAAGCTATACATCTGATAAAGGGATAATATCCAGAATCTACAAAAAACTCAAACAAATCAGCAAGAAAAATTAAAACAACCCCATTAAAAAGCGGGCAAAAGACATGACAAAATCTTTTCAAAAGAAGATAGAAAAATGGCCAATAAACATATGAAAAAATGCTCAATGTCACTAATTATCATTGGTTATTTAGATGTACATTCTTTAAATTCCAAATATTCAGAAATTTTCTACAGATCTTTCTGTTATTGATTTCTGATTCAATACCATTGTGTTCAGAGTGCAAACTCTGCCCGATTTAAATACTTTCAAATATATTAGGACATTTTTATGGTCCGGAATATAATCTACCTTGGTGAATGTCCCAGGAATTATTGAAAGTATGTTCTGCCACTGTTGGCGCAGTGTTCTATAACTGTTAATTGGATTGAGTCGTTTGACAGCATTGTTCAAGTGCCCTTGATTCTTACTTTTTTGTGTTTGTTCTATCAATTATTGAGAAAGAGATGTGATTTTATCTATTTCCCCTTTCATCTCTATTCACTTTGCTTCATGTATTTTCAAGCTCATTACCAGTAGCATACACATTTAGAATTGTTATGTCTTCTTGATGACTTGATCTATTTACCATTGTCAAATGTCTCTCTTTAAACCTTGTGATATTCCCCATTCTTACATCTACTTGTCTCATATTAGTATAACCACTCCAGCTTACTTTTGATTGATGTTTGCATTGAATACTTTGTTCCACTTTTTACTTTATACATATCTGTATCTTTCTATTTTAAGTGGCTTCTTTTATGAGGGCTGTCCAGAAAGTATCCAGCCATTGTTAATATGTAATGGCTGCATACTTTCTGGACAGCCCTGGTATATGTTTAGAGCTGGGTCATGTTTTTTTATTCTATAAGGCAATTCTGCCTTTTCACTGGGGGGTTTAGATCTTTTAAATTTAATGTATTTATTAATCTAGATATTTGATATTCAGTTAATATTGTCTTCTGAGCCATTTCTTACTTTTTAAATCTTTTCTTGCATCCTGTTGGAGTAATTGAGATTTTATGATTTAATTTTATCTCTATTATTGACCTATCATCTATATTTTTGTGTTAAATTTTGTAATGACTGCTTAAAGTTTATAACATACATCTTTATTTTATGACAGTTTACCTTCATATAATATTAGGCCAGTTCACATGTAAGGTCTGTAACAGAATCTTTTCATTATCTCTTTTTGCCCTTTCTACTTTTTGTTGCCATACACCTCAATTTTGCTTTAAGCAGTCAATTATCTTTTAAAGGAAGTACAATACAAAAAGCTTTTTTTTCCCCCTATTTCTCCATATATTTTATTTAGTGCCAATTTCCATCTGTTTTAATTTTTTTCTGCCTGGAAAGAAAATTTCTTTTAGTGCAATCCTTTATCTTTTCTTATAGTGCAATCTGCTAAAAACAAATTCACACAGCTTTTGTTTCTCTGAGAAAATCTTTATTTCTTATTTGTTGTTATATTTTTAGTGGGTAAAAAATTCCAGATTGACAGATTTTTTTTAGTACTTTAACAATATTGCTTAATATTCTAGTTTTTGCAGTTTCTGATAAAAAAATACTGTAAATCATAAATTCCTTTCCCTATAAATAATGTGTCTTTTTTCTGGCTACTTTTAGAATTATTTTTTATCACTAGACTTCAACAATTTGATTAGGATGTTCCTTGGGATATCTTTGTTTATTCTACTAGGGGTTCATTAAGTTTCTTGGTACCTGTGAATTTATAGTTTTTATCAATTTTAGAAAATATTAAATCTTTATTGCTTCAAATTACCCCCTTGATTCTCTGAGACTCCAATTACACATTTCTTGGAACAATTGCCATCACACTTTGATACCATTTTTTTCAGCCATTTTTTTCTCTGTATACTTCATTTTGGATAGTTTCTGTCACTATGTAATCAAGTTCACTAATTTTTTTCTACAGTGTGTAGTCTGCTGCTATTCTAAACCAACTAATATTTTTTAAGTTAGAGATTATATTTTTGCTTTTGAGTCCTTTTTAATCTTCAATTTCTATCCTTATTGTGCTCCCGTTTTTCTGCATTCTCGAATGTACAGAGCATAACATAGCTTTTTCACAACCCTGTCTGCTAGTTCCATCATCAGGATCTATTTCTATTAGTTGATTTTTTTTCTTGGTTAAGGTTCATATTTTCTTGCTTCTGTACATGCCTAGTAGTTTTTGAGTGGATGCTAGGTATGCCAGACATTGTGAATTTTTAGTTATTGATTACTGCATCATACTGCACTCCTATAAATAGCATTTTGTTTTTGTTTTTTTGTTTGTTTGTTTTTTGTCTGCTATGTAGTTAAGTTATTTAGGGTGATTCCAAAGTAGTATTTTGTCTAAGGCTAATTTATTCCCAACAGGACAATGCTACATTTCTGTCAATTCCACCTAATGTTTTATACATTACAAGTTCTTTTTCTTCTGGATAGTGGAAACACAAACTGTTCCAACAGCTGTGTGAATGTCAGGAAGTTTGTTGCCTATTACGTTCCAGTTTTTCTTTCTCCAGATTTAGTTAATTCTCTCTCAGACTTGTGCAAATTGATGTTAGGCCAAAGACTTGAGGGGACTTTAAACCTCCTTTAAAATATCAGATATATAAACCTAAATCTTTCTGTAGCATTCTCTAAGTAGATATTCAGTATCTATTACATCTGTAGTTATGTTAACCATTCTTAAAAATATGATTATTACACTCTTGTCAAAGAACCAACTTTGTCTTTGTTTATTCTCTAATTGGTATCTGTTTTCCAATTTTTAAATTTTTGATCTTGCATTTATTACTTTGTTCCTTCTATATGTTTTTGATGAATTCTCTTATTCTTTTTCATGTCCTTCAGTTGGACGACATTTAGTTCATGAATATTCAACATTTCTTCCTGTCCAATATAAGTATTTATATAAATTGCCCTCAAATTACTCCTTTAGTTGTTTCCTGTGAAGTTCGAGATGGCATATTTTCATTAGCATTCTGTGCTACATTTTAAGTTAAAACTTGTATTCTTATATCTTATATATAATATCAGTTCTTTAAAATTTAATAGGCTTTTGCTTATAAATGAGTTTAAAATCAAATTTTATAACATGGTAAGGGCTTGAGTAAAAGGTATTTTTTCCTGTTTTTTCATTCTATATATGTCAAATAAGTCTTGATAATTTTATTTTTCAAAAGTTTTCATTTTGTTATTCAATTTTAATTATTTGTCTACTTAATCTATTAAATACTAAGGAATTTATTTTAACATCTTCCAGTATAATAAAGAATTTGTCAGTGAATACAAGATTACATTTGTTATATACTTCAGTGAATTAAATATTTTCTCTATATTAAATTGATTATCTTTATCTAAAATAATGCATTTCCCCTTAATTCTATGTTATCAGCTATTAATATAACCATAAGTCTGGGCTTCTAATTCAAGACATTTCCTCATTATTTTTATATATCATTTTTATACTTTTACTTTCAAACTGAGTTTTTCTCTTGTGAAAAGCAAAAATTGGATTTTATTTTTGTCTACATGAGTCTGTAGATAATGTTAGATTAACCTCAGTTAATTAAAACAACATTTTATATTTTGCACATGCTTCTCTGGATAGTCTACAAGCTGCAAGCTCTACTTCCCTCTGCCCTTTCTCCAGAACCTAGGGTAGTGAGGGAACACTATCTTCTGGAACATTATTTTTGCATGTAGCAGAAGAAAAAGGAATATGGCAGAGTGCATACTCTTAATGCTTCTGCACTGAAATGACATATGCTATTTCAGCTCACATTTCAATACTCAAAGCAAGCTATATGGTGAAATAACTACAAATTATGAGGTGTACAGTCTTGTTGTGTGCCAAGAATAAGACAGGGCCCAGACTACCAGATATAGTAATTAGTTTTATATTGTGGCTTATATATCCTTCATGGTGCTCAACTTTTATTTATACCATATTTTTATTTCTTTTTCATTGCTTTTTTATATTATCCCCAGTTAAGTGATAAAGGAAAGAAGTTATAAATATTATTTCTCTGCTATTGTATAGTTCAATTCAATTCTAGAGTTAGAATAGTCTATTTTGTCCTTTATCTGTTGTTATCTGTAGAGACACCTTTCTGAATGGAATAGCACCTAACTCTTCAGTAGTATGAACTATAATATGTTTTTTCACACTCATCTGGAAATGTCCAAAGTCAATGGGCTATCACATAAGATGCAAGATTGAAAAATCAGAGGTTCCTCATGTCTGAATATTTGTGCTATTCATTTAAAACATTTTATTAACAAATGAATAACAAAATCAGACTTCATAGAGACTAATTACTCATATAGTTTTCAAAACTTTAGAAGAATCTTTGTTCAAAAGAGCATAACACTAAAATAATTATTATAATATTACATGAATCAATCCTTTTAATTTATTAATACAAATTATATAACAATATTGGATCTAGTTCAAGCTATTATATTGATTAAAATCAACAATACTTCCTTTAGGGTCATAAGACTATGGATGCATTAAACAATGTTTAAGTTAGTTCTCTCATTACGTAGATAGAAAACTGAGGCTAAGAGAAATACGGTAGTGTTTTTGAAATCAGAGTTTACTGATCTTGAGCTTTTGCTTAACGTATCTTATTAATGTCACCTCCATAATTCAAAATGACTTTCCCTCAATTAATATTTTGAGCATTATAATACTATATTCTTATTGCTCATTATTATAATATCAATATATTAAAATACCATAAATTGAAGTTTTGGAGAATGTTTTAAGTTATATGATTTTTTCTTTATTAACTATAAATGCTTCCTGAAGAGAGTATAACTACAGAGAAAATATTTAGGACTCCTAAATTGTAAAGATTTTTCCCCAAGAAACATTCAGATATCATTGATCATTATTTACTTTCTACTCTGAGTATTTTCCAAGGTTCAGTGTTCAAATGGCATGTGATTAGTCTGGACAAACATTACAGATTGTTACAAAAAGAATCTGTGAGTTACAGTCATCCATAACCTGTAGCTGTCTCCATTGTTTCAGATCTATTTAGGACATTTTTTTGTACAGACATATGAACTAACTGCCTATGAAATGTCACATTTTGTAACAGGGATAGTGACAGGAGCTATGGATGACTAAGAAACATCATGAGTTAGTTTGATTCTGGTTCTACATCTTAAAAGATATAAATCAAAACACATCACATAAGCAAAATGCACGAACTATTCAGCCCAAATTCTGAATTCCACATAGGAAAAAAAACCTGTCACAACATTTAATGATATTGTCAGTATATATTTCTCTAAGATTTGCAAAGAAGATAAAGAAGAAAAAAAAAAAAAAGCTCTGCCTTTGTTAAACTTATACCAGACATTCCCTTTAAGTTAATTCTTGCTGGGTAGCCAGCTGCTTAACAAGCGATTTTTTTTTTTTTTTGGCTACTAAGTTATAGTTTTTAGGATATTCCCTAAAAATGCTAAGGTATTATGTAACAGATAATGTTTTAGGTGACATAAAAGAATCCACTTTTGAACAATCTTTGGTCATTCTATTAGTCCTTTTGTGCTAACATTATAAAATTGATCAGACATTAGTCAGTATTGACAACTTCTTTTTTTTTTTTTTAATTTATTTTTTTAATTTCAGAATATCATGGGGGTACAACACTTTGGCCATACACATTGCCCCTGTTCTGCCCGTGTCAGAGCCACAATCGTGGTCGTCTCCCAAACTGTGCTCCCCACATCCATTCAGTGAGAGTTTTTCCCATCCCTTCCACCCCCCTCCCGCCCGCCCGCCCTCAGATGAATGTTATTGCCCTGTGTGATGTAAGTGTTCATCAGTTAGTACCAGTTTGATGGTGAGTACCAGTGGTGCTTGTTTTTCCAATCCTGCGACACTTCGCTTCGAAGAATGGGTTCTAGCTCCAACCAGGATAATACCAGATGTGTTAATTCACTGTTGTTCCTTATTGCTGAGTAATACTCCATGGTATACATATACCACATTTTATTGATCCACTCGTGTATTGATGGGCACCTGGGTTGTTTCCACAACTTTGCAATTGTGAATTGTGCTGCTATGAACATTCGAGAGCAGATGTCTTTATTATAAAATGTCTTTTTTTCTTTTGGATAAATACCCAGTAGTGGGATTGCTGGGTCAAATGGTAATTCTACTTTTAATTCTTTGAGGTATCTCCATATTCTTTTCCATAGAGGTTGTACTAATTTGCAGTCCCACCAGCAGTGTATGAGTGTTCCTATCTGTCCACATCCCCGCTAACATTTGTTATTTGGGGATTTTTTGATATGAGCCAATCTCACTGGAGTTAAGTGATATCTCATTGTGGTTTTGATATGCATTTCCCTGATGATTAGAGAAGTTGAGCACTTTTTTATATGTTTGCTGGCCATCATTCTGTCTTCTTTGGAAAAGTTTTTGTTCATGTCCTTTGCCCATTTTTTAATAGGGTTGTTTGATTTTTTCTTTTTGAATTTCCTAAGTTCTGTATAGATTCTGGTTATCAGGCCTTTATCAGAGGTGTAGCATGCAAATATTTTCTCCCATTCTGTAGGTTGTCTGTTCACTCTAGTGATAGTTTCCTTGGCTGTGCAGAAGCTTTTCAATTTGATCAGGTCCCATGTATTTATTTTTGTTGCTGCTGTGATTGCTTTGGGGGTCTTCTTCATAAATTCTTTGCCTAGGCCAATGTCCATAAGAGTTTTTCCAACGTTTTCTTGAGAATTCTTATGGTTTCATGTCTTAGGTTTAGATCTGTTATCCATTGTGAATTGATTTTTGTGAGAGGTGAGAGGTGTGGGTCCACTTTCAGTCTTCTACATATGGCCATCCAATTTTCCCAGCACCATTTGTTGAATAGGGATTCTTTTCCCCAGTGTACGTTTTTCTGGAATTTGTCAAAGATCAGGTGACCGTATGAGGTTGGTTTTATATTTGGGTTCTCAGTCCTGTTCCATTGGTCTACGTGTCTGTTCTTGTGCCAATACCATGCAGTTTTGGTTACTATAGCCTTGTAGTATAGTTTCAAGTCTGGTAGACAGATGCCTCCCAATTTGTTCTTTTTGCTTAAGATTGCTTTGGCTAGACGGGGTCTTCTCTGGTTCCACACGAAGCGTAGAATTATTTTTTCTAGATCGGCAAAAAATGATGTTGGTATTTTGATAGGGATTGCATTGATTCTGTAAATTAATTTAGGTAGCAAAGCCTTTTTACTATGTTGACTCTGCCTATCCAAGATCATGGTAGGGCTTTCCATCTATTTACATCCTCTGCAATTTCCTTTCTCAGTGTTTCCTAATTCTCTCTATATAGGTCTTTGACCTCCTTAGTTAGATATATTCCTAAATATTTAATTTTCTTTGTTGCTATTGCGAAAGGTATAGCATCTTTAATTTGTTTCTCGGCTTGATTGTTATTAGCATATATGAAGGCTATGGATTTGTGTGTATTAATTTTGTATCCTGAGACTTTGCTGAATTCTTCTCATCAGCTCATGGAACTTTCTCTAAAATTGACCACATCCTAGGCAACAAAACAGATCTAAACAAATTCAAAAAAATAGAAATCATACCATGTATCTTTTCAGACCACAGTGGAATAAAATTAGATATCAATTCCAACAGAAACTCACATCTTCCTCCAAAAACTTGGAAACTAAACAATCTATTGCTGAAAGATTATTGGGTCAAGGAGGAGATTCAAAATGAAATCAAAAGATTCTTCGAACTAAACGATAATGGGGACACAAGTTATCAAAATCTGTGGGATACAGCAAAAGCAGTCCTGAGAGGAAAACTTATGGCCCTAAATTCCCACATCCAAAAGACAGAAAAGTCACAAATCAGTAAACTAATGAATCATCTTAAGGAAATGGAAAAGGAAGAGCAAAGCAATCCTAAAACCAGCAGAAGAAAAGAAATAACCAAAATTAGAGCAGAATTAAATGAAATCGAGAACAAAACAACAATACAGAAGATCAATGAAACGAAAAGCTGGTTCTTCGAAAAGATAAACAAAATAGACAGGCCACTTGCCAGGTTGACCAGAAGCAGAAAGGAAAGGACTCTAATAAGCTCAATTAGAAATGAAAAAGGAGAAGTCACAACTGATACCATGGAAATACAAAACATCATCTTTGAATACTACAAAAATCTCTATGCCCACAAACACGAAAACGTGGAGGAAATGGACAAATTCTTAGAAACACACTACCTCCCTAGGCTCAACCAGGAAGAAACAGAATTTCTAAGCAGACCAATATCAAGCACCGAAATTGAAGCAGTAATTAAAAATCTACCCACAAAAAAAAGTCCTGGACCAGATGGGTTCACACCTGAATTCTACCAAGCCTACAAAGAAGAACTGGTGCCTATACTGCAGAAATTATTTGAAAATATCCAGAAGGATGGAATCCTCCCAAACTCATTCTATGAAGCCAATATCACCTTGATACCAAAGCCAGGAAAGGACACAACAAAAAAAGAAAACTACAGACCAATATCCCTTATGAATATAGATGCAAAAATTCTCAATAAAATCCTTGCAAACCGAATTCAAATGTACATCAAAAAAATAATCCATCATGATCAGGTGGGCTTCATTCCCGAGATGCAGGGATGGTTCAACATATGCAAATCTATAAATGTAATTCATCATATAAATAAAAGCAAGAACAACTTCTGATATGATGTTTTAGCCCAGAGATTTTAGGGACTCAAATGTCTTTTGTTAGTTGCTGCTTCCTGGAAACGTAAATAAGAAATACTATCTTCAAGCCCTTACATCAGAATCTGAGACATTTCATTAGGTTTAACAGACATTTATTAAACAAATCCTTTTTCCTCTCCTCATTTTCTTCTCTTGTCACCAGGACCCACTTCTATCACCAACACCAACCAGCATTTGTGTCTTCACTAAAACCAGGAACTCTGATTAGTTGTGCAAATGAAAGATCACAGTCTTGGCCCTTGGGTCATTCATGGTAGGGGTTATACTGCATTGTTACTATGTGGTTAATCTTCTGTATGTCCCCAATATTGTATGCAACATATTTATACTGAAATATTATACCTTGTGTATGTGAAATTCAAATTTAACTGGTATATATTTTTATTTATTAAATCATCCTAGCTGCCAGGCATTATGGGAATGAGGGGCTAGAATTCTGGCTTCTCTGAAATATAAACTTAATGCCAGGAGTACTCCAGGCCTGGGCAAGGGAAGTACAGCCTAAAGTTTTCTAGATGGGGTGGGGAACCTGTGGGCCTCAAGGCCTCATGTGGCCCTCCAGATCCCCAAGTGCAGCCCCTCGACCGAATCCAAACTTCACATAAAAGGATTTGTTCTGTAAAATTTGGATTCAGTGAAAAGACCGCACTCAAGAATCCAGAAAGCCACATGCGGCCCCAAGGCCACAGGATCCCCACCGGTCTTAGAATTTGTGTAGCTCACTTGAAGTTACTCTTAGGATATTATTACTCTTTTTTTCCAAAAGAGTAAAATTAAAGATGTATCATACAGAAAGACATTGGTAAGTGGGTACATAAATATTGGTGAAAAAGTAGCAGAATAAAAAAATATGAAGACAAGTGTGCTGTACTCAAAATCAGAAATATTTTTAACTTTCTTGTAGGAAAAGTTCACTCTTCTACTTAAGCCAAAATATGAAGAATAAAAAGTCATGGAAAATAAATGTCTTTTTATGTCCTGTTCAATCTTTAGCGAGCTAAGCTTAAGATAAAGAAAACTAGCAAGGTTTTTAGAAGTGAAGTTGCCAAAAAGAGTGTAATAATACTGAATCTACTTTAATTAGAGTGCTATTCAGGAAAGGCAGAAATATAAAGTTCCTAAAGTTTTATTGACAGATGAATTATAGGTACAAATTCTTGATGGGATTTCCAAAAGCCATTGATGGTTAAAGCCTTATTCTGATTCCTCAGGGAATTTCCAGGGTGGAGCCATAGTGTTGGGCAAAGTATTTGTGTAATAAGATCAATGGCTTTAGAATAAGACAGACAAGTGTGAATCCTGCCAGCCTCTCTCACTGGTCAGCTGTATGTAAATTTCTGAACCCCAAGAGTCTCATTTTTGATAGGGGAATAAAAATACACTCCCATAGTGATATTATGAGAATTAAGATATTAAGTGTCTAGGAAACACCAGACATTCATATCTTAATAAATGGTAACTATCATAATTATGCTATCAATATTGTAAAAAAGTAGTCAGTATAATCAGTACAAAGATTTTCTTTGTGATGTTTTTAACTTTCTCTTCTTTGTAGTTTCTTCTATGATTAATTTCTCATGTTGGTAAAGACCACATGACATATTGTTCATTGTCACAGTGAATGGCAAGAAAGACAGCATATATCATTTCCAACAAAATCTGTCCCCTTTTTCTTCAGATTTAGAACACTCTACATAAATAAACTTTACCAATAAAATGCATGGAATACTATAGTTTTCTCAAAACCTCTGTTGACTAATTTAAGTGGCAGATATGTTAATAACAATTGCTATGAAATTATTATGAAAAATTGATTTTAAAACTGCAAATACAATTTAACTAGTGGGACTTCTTTAAGAAGACATTTATCTAGAGTCTTCAATCTGTGCATTAAGTGGCATGAAGATACTTCAGGATATGTGAAGTTGTCGTGGGGCTTGACTTGCTAATTTCCATTCCTGATCTCATCACACCACTGGTCAATTCCACTCC
The DNA here is from genome assembly GCA_023783475.1 of Daubentonia madagascariensis. NCBI lineage: Eukaryota > Metazoa > Chordata > Mammalia > Primates > Daubentoniidae > Daubentonia > Daubentonia madagascariensis. Next base: position 38,639,965 of record JAKFHU010002080.1, on the reverse strand, counting down.
CCTTTTCCATGATTCACTTAGGAATGGACAATGTGTCCCCACTCTGCCTAATAAAACGTAACAGAAAGTCAGTTTGGGGCATGTTGGAAAGGATATTTCTCTCCTAAAAGAGAGACGAGGCAGAGAAAGTGTCTTTCTCTGAACATTGTCATGTCTGGTTATGATGCCTGGAACTATTGCTGCCATTTTGCAACCATGAGTGAGTGGAGCCACCCGAGGGCAAAGTCAACACACTTAGGTCAATGGGAGGAGAGATGCAGAGGCTGAGTTTTTGATGATCCTAACCTATGTGGCACTCCCTACTTCTAGACTACATATTACGAGAGGTAATATGCTTCCTTATTTTTAAAGCCAATTAGCATCCTTCTTTTCTGTAACATAGCAGTAACCATCAGCACAAATGTTATCCCTCCACAAATGTTAGCTTTCTCCTCCTCCTCCTACTTCTTTTCAACATCATTATCATTATGCACAGGGAAAGCTTGTAGCTCCAGGAACTCAGTATACATGTTGAGTGCATGAAGGAATAAATACAAATGAAATATGTGTGCAAAACATGAGGGATAACTATTCTACTTCTCTATAAACTAAATTATTTATTCATTCTTAAAATGTGTCCAGTAAATATGCTACTTACATCTGGATTATGACTTGACAATATTTTATTCACATCACACATTATAAACTATGAAACTGTCCCATAAACAGTATATTTAGAAGAAAAGAAGGGAATTGGAATGACTATAGAGTTGAAGAGCTGAGAAGAAAGCTGTCAGATGTACCCAAAATTATGGTACTCAGGGGGTTAATGGCTTTTATTTGACAGTTGTGTTTTGCCTTACTTTAATTGGATATACAATTTTCTTTGCGTTTTGCAGTTGACAACTCTTCAAGGACAAATACTACACCCTGTGAGGGGAGAAAAAAAGTGACAGATTGCCAGATAGACTAAAAAACAATTTAGCACTCAGCGAGAAAAGAAACGAGAACCCAAGTTGAAGCATCCCATGTAGACAATGTCACCAAAACATTTCCTGATAAAAAAGAAGAAAAGCATCCCTAAACATCTCAATTAGAGAATCAAAGTGAGCCGAACCATTTTCCTTGAAGCACTGCCAAATATTTGACATAAACTTCAATTTGCAGCAATAAGCTTCAAGGTATCAATTAGAAGAAAAATTATCTTTTAGAAAAATAATCCAGGAAGAAATACGCTTAATGTTTTCCTCATAAAGCTCATTTTGTTTAATAGATCTGAGGACCTGTTTGCTTAAAGGCAGACCTGCCCATTTCTCAAGGTATATCAGTTTCTTTTTCCTGTGCTATGATCCAAAGAAAACTATAGATAGATAGATATATCATAGATAGATATATACATATATACACACGTATACGTAAGTATATATGTGTATGTGTGTATATGTGCGTATGTTTATACACACACACATATACACAGGTAATTTACTAGGGAATCAAAAGCCAATTATAGTGGGAGAATTGAGTATTGGTATGCATTATAAAGATTCTTCTTTAATTCTTCTTCAACTCTGCTTACTTTCTTAAGTATTTTCTATTACCAAGAAACACATTTTTAATTCCAGAGTGTTCATAGTATTTTTTTCTCTCTTAAAGCTTAACATGCAAATCTAACTACATTGAGAAATAAGGAATTGCCCTGTTTTTATGCTTAAGAGTTCAAGAAATCACCAACTGTTGAGGCAGGTTCTCTCCCGTGTAGAAAGTCAAATATATACTTAAGGAATTACAGTCAGTTAATTTCCAAACGTGATGCCAAAGTGTCTCTTCATTTCCCAGAAAACATGCACTTTGGAAAGATTATTTTCTCCACTTATTCTTATTTCAAAATTCTCTAATACCACACCAACCCCTAGTCTACTCCTGTTATTAAAATAAGTAAATAAATAAATGAAACTAAAAGCCAAGAAAAAAGAGCTCTAAATTTAGAAATGGTAGAAAAACTAGCCATTGTAACTGCCAAAAACTGTTTTGTATAATTATTTACCTATTTGTATAATTAGAATAATTTCAGTAGCAGCAATTTACTGTTCTTGCTATTGGGGCAGGAGGGAGAAGAGAGTTACCATATCAATATCACAGGAATTTTGTAAAATAAAAACAAAAAAACAGGAAGGGGTTATTATTTTGCCACAACCAACACACTAAGGCTGTGTGATTCTATTTCACTGGGACATTTGAAACAACATTTCTCTATTCTTTAAAAATCATTCACTTACAAAGGCATTTGTCATGCATCTCTGACTTACATACTTAGCATAAAGCTATAGGGGCACTGAGATGCGTACACATATTGTATTTCATAATAGTATGCACTTTGAAACTATTGCATTGGCTTACCTGGCAGCACTACTTCTTACTACTTCTCAGGTGTATTACCTTGGCCAAGTTATTATCTAAACTTGCTTTGCTTTCATTTTTTTGTCTAGAATTTAGGAACAATCAGAGTGCCCTCCTTTCCTGGAGGATTAATCAAATTTCATTCATAAAGTTCCTGGAGTTATATCTGACACACATTAAACACATAGTAAAGATTAGCTGTTTTTTTCCTATGACAGAATGTATGACTTGTCAGAACATTTAGATACATAATTTATTATACTACCATGTGGTATATACCATGTAGAAATATTTGCAGTGTTCAAAGAACAACTACTCACTCCTGCATAATTCAAGGAAAGTCTTAGAGAAAAGGTTACTTTGGCTAAAGGAATCATCCAATTTGCCATCCAGGCCACCATGATTGAGAGTGAAAGGGAGTGGTATTTATAATTATTCCGAAACAATGAGTATAAAGCAAAACTGACCAGGGGAAACCCAAATATATGATCACTCTACTTTTACCTGACTTAAACACTTAATTTTGATGGACAAGGAAGATGAAAGGTGAGATCCAGGGTAGCTGGATGCATCGTCCAAGCATCCTGAAATGGATGAAGTTTTTAAGACACAGCAAATAATTTAGTATGTCCTGTATATGGGATATGGATATGGAGAATTAAAAGAACAGAGGCTGAGATTGTCCTTTCAGCTCTGAAATGGCACCTTATCTTACAGGTAATGAAGAATTATTAAATGGTTTTAATCATGGGTGTGTCATTATCAAATTTGCATTTAGAAAGAAAATTCTAGCTGCTTTGCTTGGAGGAGAGTGTTGGAAATCTACAAGCAGAAAGTTGACTATAGTAGTGTAGGCTGGAAATGGTGGTGACATCAATTAATCCAGGGGCTGTAAGAATGGAGAGAAGGGAGGGATTGACAGTCATTTCGAAAATTGATTTGACAAGATGCATTGAGCAATTTGATGTGCAGAAATCAAGGAAAGGGAAAAATAAAATTGATCCAAGTTCTAGGTTGGATGACTAAATGAATGATAATTACCTAAGACGAGGACTATAGAGTAGGAACAACTTGGGAGAAGAATGTAAAGAATTGCATCTTAAACACAAGTTCTGTGTTTGAGATGTTGCCAGAGAAAGCTTCCGGGAGATGCCAAATACACAACTGCACATTGTGGAGTGAACACTCTGTGTTATTTGAAAGAACAGGATATTTATGACATTGTCTTTATGTTCTGTTGAAACAAATTGGAACAAGACACTAGAGGTGTATATTATACTACTTGTCCTTAATGAATATCATTTTTAAAATATTGACCTTCAAGTACTTGTATAACTGTTTTATTTTTCTATGAGAATAAAAAGGAAGTTTTTAACCAAAATTCTTTTAAACTTGCCACCCGGTGTAGACTCATATTCCAGTAGATAGCTTATTTTCCCTTCTTAGACAGAGAACAATAATTGAATAAATATTTCAGTTATTAAAATATTTAAAATTATTAAATTGATTTTGACGGATCTTAATTGATTGAAATAAATCTTCAAAGTGAAGAGAGAACAAACTGGGCAGAACAAGATAGAATATTGTGAAAGAATCTGTTTCTTTCCCTTTTGTCTATCCCAAGGCTGTGTTGGATGATGGCTCCGGAAGCCAGTCAGGGTGCAATGACAGATGCCACCACCTATGTACTCAGTGAATGCTGCTCATGTCAGGGGCACCAGGTGGTCGCAGAAAAAGTATACGGCAGAACACACCAAGAAATCCCAATTGCAACGGTCTTTCCTCTTGAACTTGTAAAGTGTCTGGGATGGGAAAGTTATTTTCTTTACAACCAATTCTCTTGGCTTTCAGCTTTAGACAAAGCATCAGAAGATATGAATTACTTTGGAATACGTGATACTATTTATTCATTAAAGCAGATACTTGGCATTAAAAATTATAGTTTGAAGCACCGCATATACTTTAAAATTGTACTATATTTCCCTCAAACATTTAATTCCTTTTCTTTGACTTAATTGATCCATTAAAATATTTAAATATTTATCCAAGTACCTTAAGGTAGATATTGAGTTAAAAATCAAAAAGAAGTACAGCTTATCTACAAAGATAACAAGGTCATATTTATTATGCCAAGGAGTTCTGCCCCAGTAAATTTTTTTAAATAAAAAAATGATGAACTCTGTCCATGTGAGGTGTCTGCTACCTCCCCTTCTGCTGAGCCACTGGTGTCTGGTCCTGAGAACTACAGATGCTAATGCTGAGCCCTTGAGAACAATTCTGCTTCCTACCGGTGATAACATAGATAAGCAGGTGGCCCCATGTCACCCTATCCATGATATGTTCTTCCTGGTGGATAATTTCCAGAGAGAGAGAAACTAGAAATGATTGCCAAATGCTTGGAAATACATATGTCTATTTTAAAAAGTTGGCTACAATATTTTGATTTTGCTCTTACACTCTTAGTTATCATTAGCAACCAGTGTTCCATTTCTTTGCTCTCCAAAACACTCTGTCCTCCTTTCCAAGACAAAGTCTGGGCACAAGAACATATACATCTATCCTATCCAAGTCATATTAAAATGATGTGGGAAAGTCTAAGATTGGCAGAGAAACTGCAGTCGGGACAGAATGCTACTATCCCAAGACGGGATTGATGATGGCTACTGACTCAAAATTACTTCAATTCTCCTCTAACATTGGCTGCTGGTTAAGAATACACTTTTGTTCTGTGATATGTAAGATAAAGCAATTAATGGGATGAAATTCAGTAAGTCTGATGCCCAGAAAAATCTTCCCAAAGCCTGGAAAGCATAGATGAGATAAAGAAACAAAAGGAAATTTTCTCTGTTGTGAAATTCCAGTCATCACACAGTTGTAAAAATTAAACAATTTCATATTTAGAGAACTTGTTTTTCTAAGAACACCAAAATCTCACCATTATCCATTTATTTCCTTCTTTTACAATCTTTATGAGGAATAGGAAGGATTTGGAAAAAAATTTTTTTTAACTATGAGTGTTCTCCCATTTCTTTTGAAATTATTGAAGCTCTTTTGAAGCAAATAGCTTTCAAATATCATTAATATTTTAAAAAATTTTATTATAGGCCTTAACATATACATTGAACCCACACATTAGTGAGTGGCATTTCATTGTCTTTATTCAGCTACTTTGTATAGCACCTACCATGCTAAAGTCATGAGCATTTGACTATCGCAAATACATTAGACTTGGGTTGTTAATAGTGGAATAAGCACTCATGAAACCACTGTTAAACATGAAAATTTAAATCTTAAAAATATCTTCTGCTTCTCTTACCCAAATTTGTCATCTTGCTGAAAGTTATACTAATAATTTTCTCACTTTTCTAAAATACACCTGGTTATGTGTTTATGCCTCATCCCAAGATGAAGAGATCATATGGATTTAAATAATTTCTGGCATTTGCTATTGTCAGACCTTTATTTTTTTTCCAGTCTAATAAATTTAAAATGATAACTCAATATAATCTTTATTTGCATTTGATCAACTCAATAATGGGTTTGAATCATCAAGTTTTCATCGTCTATTAATTCCTTTCATTCTGAATTGTCTAAGGCCAGAATTTATGCTGCTTCTTAAGTAGAATAAGATAGCCCACTGAAAATCATGAAAAAGAACAGAGAATTTTTCAAATCACCTTACTGTAATGAGCTATTACAGTATCACTTACTTTACTGAGCTATTAAAAGTGTATACTTTTGTGATCACTTTGGCAGCACACATATAAAAATTGGAATGATACAGAGAAGATTGGCATGGCCCCTGTGCAAGGATGACATGCAAATTCATGAGGTGTTCCATATTTTTTTTAAAGTGCATATTTTTGGAAAGTAGAAAATAGAAATATCTAATGATCATCATATTTTCACTCATGTTTAATTTTTCCTTTTAAGAAATTATAGGAAATGAGTTTATTTGAAAAATTTGGTCCACTAGCAAGCAGGTGGAATCCTACAGGCACAACAAACATACTACTTAGAAGAAAATACCTAACTCTGAATTGATATAAATGATTAATTTGTGCATATAAGAGTGCACTAATGTGTTTGTGTCTGGGAGCATCTGTGCTTGTATGTATACATAGAAGTAACAAAATCAATGTTAGGACAACATCCATGTGTCACTTTACTTATGCTACAATCAGTATTTAGAAAAAAACACATCTACAAGCTTAATCTAAAAAGTGACTTGCAAATATGGCCTACATTTTTATTTTGGAAACTCTTCCTTTTATGAATTATGGCTAATATCTCAACATAGAATAATCAGGAAGAATCTAAGACTATATTTTTACATATTTATCTTCAATTTTTTACCAGAGAAATGTGATTTCTAACCACTTATGGAAATTGTTCTGGAGATCCAACTAATGAGCTATTATCATTAAGCAAAATTGATGTCCAAGAATATTAGCCATATTTATCATGGAACCTGCAACTCAACATGGAGGTAAATGTGCAGTCTAGGATCAGAAGAACTCCTCGAAGGCATTTAAATCTATATATTAGCTAAAAAAGAGAAAATGTTTTTTACTAATGAAAATTCTTAAAGTTTACTGTAAAATCCACATAGCATTTATTCCAAAAACTCTTTCCAGAAAGTCATGAGGTTTCATAGGTTTCTTTGGGAACTTTCAATTGCTCAGAGTGCAAATACATTATAAGAGAGGACATTGATTGGTCAGTGTGAATTCTGGTAATAGTGCATGCTGGATCAAATGTCTGCATTCCCAGCCAGTTACTAAAGTCAACTCTAATCGACAGTCTCAGGTCTGTTTAATTTTTCACCACGGCAATCATCAAGGCTTCCGTCTTTCCTCTCGTTTATTTACATTAATAATGGAGCCGCAGTTGCTATGCTCAGAGTGAAATATTCTTCTCAGAAACAGTTTATGGAGCCAAACTCCTTTTCAGTGTCAAGTAGAGCTCAAGTCATTGACTCATTGTTTTTGTTTTTCCAGATAATATCAAACATGTGTCCGAGATCATGTATAGTCAACCTGCTCAGAAAAAAATTCTGACTGCATTTGTTGTGCAAAGTTTGATAACCACTGCCAGAACTTACGTATTTTGATGTTGGCCAGATGTTGGGTATTTGTGCATAAAAATAGTAGGAAGAAAAGATGCCTCATTCATAGTCTAAGTTTTCTGCCAGCCATTATTCTAAGGGAGATTTTTATATTTAGAGTACAATAGAATCTAATTATTAAGTGGGAAGAGTAGGTCATTCAACAAAATATTTTTTGTCAGAATTCTTGTGGTAAAAAAAAATGAGTGATGATGAAGTCATGTAATTTCCAATCATCTGTGATTAATTTTGTTGCATGTTTTCAAGTCACCCCTTGCCATTCTTAATTTCAATCTATGTACTCAACTGTAAAATTCTGAGATGATATGGGGTCATTTTATCATTTGCATAAGGATACTGTAAGAAATACATCATTGATGTGCAAGTAAAAAGTGAAAAGTTGTGTGACTAGTAAACTGGAGAAAGTTAGATGTTAAATTTTAATCATTTAGAAACAAGTACATCTTTGTCATAAAATATCTGAATATTTCTTATACCTTGACTCAGTTAGGTTATTCAGACAAGCCTTCATTATATGATAGAGCTCTCATTTACATTTGAGACTTGAGGCAAAACTAATTTTCCTTTCAGATGGTATATAATAAAATCCTACTAGTATTGTCTTCTTTAAGTCCCTTTAGATAAATGATCTTGGGAGCATTTCAAACTTCTTAAAGTACTTGATAGAATGAATGGAACCAAACCCTGAAGAACTAAAGATAGTCAGCACATATGTCAGTATTAAATAGCCTCTAGAAGTAAAGATCAAATGTTGAATTTGACAGATGTGAATTTCTGAGAAATACGGGAAAACCTGAAAAGAGTCATACTTCTTTTCACTGGAAAGTTGCAAAATTTAACTAAAAAAACAAACAAACAAACAAAAACCTTACCTGGATCGTTTCTTTCTATACATAAAGTAGCAAGAAATATGGAAAATGCTATAGGCAAATCTTTCTGCTTTTTACTAAGGAGAAAAATATGTCAACTGGGTCAGAATTAAATGGTTAATGTATTCAAAAAAATAAGATAAAAATATGAGTGTCTGCATAGAAATTTTGTCCTAATTAAATCAGGGAAATACAAAATTAATATATACATGAGTAGAGGACTTTTGAAACCTGAGTCTGTAGATAACTAATTTTGTACTTATTGGGTCAATAAAAGTGATCAGCCTTACAAATGCATTGCATTCTAGATAATATGAATAGTAATAGCTTGGAAAGCAAAAGAAGAGGCCTAGATTTTACCTAGTCTGAATGATACATCTTAAATACAAAAACAATTGACCACTTCAAGCTCAGAGTTCATACATCAACCCAAAGTGGGGAAAACGTTCAGGTTGTCTTTCTGAGTTTCAAATCAGGTAAGGGTTGTGAGTGCTATGGATTTCAGTGAAGGAGATTCTTTTCTAAGATATATTAGCATGTCCATACAACATTTCTGTAGCATTATTGCATTGGCACTGAGCAGTTCATTCCATAAAGGCTACTGCATTATCCTGGGCAGTCATAACTAATTGAAATAAGTATATATTTTTTATAGAGGCTCACAACAGATAATTGTGGGATGTTGTTCTTTGATTACCAATTTGGTAGCTACAGGCTTGTAATTAGGTAAAGTATCTAATAACACCTATTTAAGTTCTCATCCAGAGTACTGAGAAGAAAATTCTTTTGTACAGACTGTAACAATGACTGTGGTGGCAACAGATATAGTAAACATAAATCATGTGGAAAGAAATGGAACGTTCATCAGAATGATGATGTCATTGCATGTAACATAATTAGAATTCAGTTATCCTTGCATAAGTCAAGAAAGATTTTATACACAAAATAAGCTATAAATGTTAACAGTACCAATAGACTATAAAATCCTTGCATTCCCAGCAAATAGCTTAGACCCTGGCAACTTCATGCCCATTGGAACGATTTTTAAATTAATGAATGAAGGAAAGAATGAAATTAAAAAATCAATTTTTATTAAAAAACCCACACATTTTGTATTATTGTTCACAGCATCATAAACAAGAAGAAAAAGCAGAATAATTATACCTGGCTGGGGAAAACTTTTCATCCTATTTATTTAAGACCACTTTATAGTTTTTAAAATATTTGAACTCTTTTCCTTTATCTGACATCTTTACCATTAGTTGAAAATTGCTCAGTTAGGTTAGGTGCCTGAAAATGTTTTGGATTAGCATGAAGATAAAATATGCTTTTATGATTGAAACTATGTATCAAATTAATGTGTATCATCCACCAACAATTATATTTGATTAGTCATCCCACCTAAGAAATATCTGGGAATTGAATAAAGCACAGCACTTTGTTGTGTGATTCTCTCATTCAGCTCAATTAAATATAATTTCCACTTTGTGGCAGTAAGTCAATTGTAGGATAGGATCAATGGTAACTCCTTAAAAGAATGCATTCCAGGAGCTTTCAGTGTCAGAGCACTTTGATACCAAAATAGAAGTTCAGGGTAAATTTAAATGAAGATATATACCACGCTTACTGTTACTAAGAACTTTAGCTGTAAAATATTCTCACAGAACAACAAAACAAGTGAATATGTTGCAAATTTTTCAATTGTGTTAACTTTCTGCACTGCTTTGAAGCAAGATTTTTCGTTTTGTAACATTTACAGTCATTTGAAGTACATGGTTGGATAATACGACCTAAAATGGTTAGTAAAATCTGTAAACCTTAGAAAACTGAATTCAAAATAAGGAATCCAGACTCCTAAGTAGTTATTTCTTTATCTGTGATGTTACTGGTAATTAATTGTAATTATACCTATTATATTCAATTTAGAAAGAACTCAGAAAATAGGGGGCTTTAAAATTTGATGTAAACAAGGGAGAAAAACTCTACAAACGCAAACAAAAAATTGTCTCAGGACATGTCTGAGAATAAGACTAAAGGATACATTTTCTACCTGACTATTCTCTAGTGAACACCTTCAGAAAATAAATGAAAGATGTAAATTTAAATTATAAGTGAAATAGCAGTGTAAAAATGTTCTTTAAGTAATTAGGGAAGAGGCATCTAGTCCTTGATATACATGGGAAAGGGGCATAAGTAATCATCACTGTCCATCCTTAGGAGAAGTATGAGAAGCATGTACTTATCATAGAGGAATAGGAAATTATTTATATAACTCTCTCTTTTCTATGTCTTTTTCCTCTCAGGCACTCCATGAATCTCTAGAAAATGGGAAAAGTAGTGTGAGACTGAATTGACAAGATGAGGTAATTCATCGGCTGTCGGCACCAAGAGAAAAGAGGGATGGAATTGTAGCTCTGAAGTTGTGATTAGGACTGGGGGGGTGAGTGGGAGTAATGTGAAGGCACCTTTTATCAGAACAGAGGTTAGAGGAAAAAAGTATGAATCTGTAGATAATAAGGTAATGCTTGAAAATTTGGCACTAGGGCTCAGAATAGAAACCAGAGTTAAATATATAAATTTGCAAAGAAATTATCTAAATAGCAAAGATAAGTAAAGTCATGATTTTTGGATAGAATTTTTATAAATGGGAGATTTTAAAAGGAAGATAAAATAGACATGAAATTATATGTTTGAGGAGACATATATGTAGAAAACTAAACTAAACTAAAGAAAAAGCAGAGATACATAACTAGAAAAGGCAATTAGTAATTGAGAAACAACAAGGAGAAGTAAATGGATAACCCAATTGAAGGGAAATATTCAGGAAGTAGAATAGGTAAACAACAAAGACTGAAGAGATGGACAAGAGGAAACCGGGACTGAAGATGAAGAAATAGGGTCATGAAGGAAAATGATGAAGACGACAGAAAGAAAATAAGCCACGGTGTGAGTAGAAGGCCATTGAGTTTGATAATGGATTGTAGCAGATACAGATTAATAAAGACTAGGAGAAAATGTAAGGTAGAAAGAAAAGCTGAAGACACTCTGTTTTCTCCTTATATGAAGATTGAGAATAGAACAGATTTGGAAAGGAGAAATAAAAATAGCAGCAGGAGCAAACGAGAGATGATAGGAAGTTTCTAAATGAAATCGAGGCACATATAAATGTGGAAGGAATTGGCCTCTGTTCGCACAACTTCCTTGAACAACACCGGGCCGCCTGGGAGCAGGACCAATAAACATGACGTAAGCGTGAAAGGAAGACAGAGGATCAAGAGAATCAATATCCCAGTAAAACAATTACTAAATTGCTATCAGAAGTAGAGCCTGTAGGGAAAGTAAAGAAGGACAGCAGGGGAGTTTATAAATCCCCAAGGGATAGCAGTTGAGCACTGAGGTAGGCACCCAGTTACAGCCCTCATTCATTCACCTGTTCATTAAGTTTTGGATTTTTGAACACCCACAATCCATTAAACACTATGTTGAAGGATCTTCAGCAACGTTCTCCTTCCATCTGGTGAGAGGAAATGTCGATTTCCCCAAAAAGCTACTTTCATCTTTTATTTTAATTTTTCCTTCTCATCTTTTTCTTTCTCAATATATGGATGTAATTGAATTAAAAGAAACTAATACATGAGAAACTAAGTCAAAATATTTTCCCAGTTTTATGGTGAGGATGAAAAAACCATGAAATGGCATAGTACCATTTTTCTTGGGGTGGAGGTCTAACTTTTTGCTGAAGATAGTTACATTTTCTGAGCTGATAGAATCTTCTAATTTTTATAAGTAAGTTCATTCATATATCTGGAATTGAAGTTTTCTTTAAATGCCTAAGGGGAAGAATGGGAAGTATTTTTTGTTGTTGTTTTCCCCCAACAGACTATTTCATTTTTATTGGCTTCATGATTTGGGGAATATTTGATAACAAGGCAAAACTCAAAGGAGTGAACTTTATTACTCTCATTTATTTTGCTCCCGGGTCAAAGAGAGTTGAGCCATTCATCTCTGTAGTATACCTTCTACACACATTCATACCGTAGGCATAGACTGATGGGTACGTGCAAGAAGATTCATATTTCTAAAAATTAATTTTGCTTAATACCATATCTATCAAACTATTGGGCCACAGGCCTTTATTAATTAGTATAAACAATAGTAATGAACAGACTGATTTAGTAAAAGGTAGTTAGAAATTTTAAAGCTCTCCAAAAATAGTTATTGCAATTAATTTTAAAAATCAGCCTTAAGATTTGCTTGTGGCAAAAATTCAATTTTAGAACTGGAAGAGTTTAAAACTTTAATTTTATACATAAGAAAACAAATACCAGAGAAAATAAATAATTCACTGCTGAAAAAATTATAACTAGAGTCCAAATCTTCTGTTTCCCACAATAAATCTCTTTCTATAATCTTCTAAAAAGTAGTAATAATTTTAAAGTAATAACAACAATGAAGAACACTGTCAAATTAATTGTCCATGTACTGTCTTTACAAAGTCAAAATCCACAATGATAGTAATCTTTATACAAACTAGTACCAGTATCTGATCTTATTTAATTTTTGTTTTTATTATTTTTATTCTTGTTAGCTGCCTTTTTGTGTTCTCAAAGCCCATTAATTTGATTGATTTTGTTCTTACTTTTATATAGTATCTGATAAATTGAATTTCATTCTATATTTTCTGTAACTATTACACCAAAGCTAAGTTAAATTTCCCAACAAAGGGATATTAATTGTATTACTCATTAGTTTTGACCAAACTAACATTATTTTCCAAGTTGTTAAAATTTTTGCAACCATTGGGAAAATGTCTAATAATCAATAGTAATGAAGCCAATATACATATCAAAATCATGTAATCATCTATATTATAAATGGAAAGGATCTTAGAATTTCCTTACCCAACATTTTCTTTTTAGAGTTATGAAAATTCTTCAATTTAAATTTTGTAGTTTAAATTTCATTTTAAATTTGAGTTTAAATTTTTGCCCAGTCCAACAAGCAGACTGGTGCCACATTTGGGATTAGAACTCAAGCCCTATATTTTTTCCATTAGAGCTTTTAAAAAACATATATACCAAAACTTGAAAGCCTCTTTATATACTATAATCTCCATTTTATATACTTATGATTTTTTGAGCATTTTGTTCCATTATTTATCTTTTATAGTGGAAGAGAATGTATCTTAGTAAGCTACTATAATGTTCTGGACTTAGCACTCTTTTTATTGCTTATAGTTAGGTTATTTTTAACTGTTGAAAGAGTCTCTGATATCCTTTTATTCCATTTTCCAGACATGGAGGCAGAGGCTCAGATTACTAAATTTGACCCCCAATAATATAAATAGTAATGTGGCACAGAAGTTCCCACCAGATTGTTTCTACTTCAAAGCCCATTCTTTCCTTCAGACCTCCATGGAATAGCTCCTCTCACATCCTCCTCTTTAATATTAATTGCTTATTAAGTAACATTTCCTAGTCATAATTTCTTTCAGTCATAAGCATTATCTTTAATTCACTAAATGTGCCTCCTAGATCACCCCATGATCAATATTTTTAGGCATATATATAATTTGTTTCCTGAGGAATACATGTATTTTGTGCTTCTACTTCCCAGTGGCATAAATATTTTTTTCATTAGAAAAAGTGATCAGATTTTACTATTCTTTATTTCTTGAAATAACATCTTGCATAGCAATACTGTAATGATAGTGAGTTCTTAAAATAAAATCTCATCCTAATGCATGGAAATTAAACCAAAAGCCTGGAGAACTGGTCCTCACTGTTGGGTGACAAACTAGTAATTAAACAAAGATTACACTGAGATGAATCAGTGGCTCAGTCGTAAGGGAAATCAGCTGACTTCTATATTATGGCAATTTTGTATTTTTGAAACATTTAGCCTGATACTTTATGGTAGTTTTGTTTATAGGACACCCTTATATATTACTTTGTAAATATTGAGAGATCCACTTAACAGATGAATTAACCAACACAAGGAAATTAGATTCATGTTCGTGATCAAATCAATTACATGTTGTTCAAAAAACAAATCCAAAGGCTTTGAGTATTTTACTTGTTTATTCAACACTCTAATGAGGTGATAGTTTCACATCACTAAAATGGTGCTGTAGGGGAAAATAAATATTTTTTTCTTTCCATTTTAGGTTCATGGCTGAGGCCCCTATAACAAAAGACAGATTAACAAGAAGGAGCATACACAACATGGGAGACTTCAGAAATGAAGACCCAAAGAAACAGGTAAACTTGTGTATGTTTATGCTGTCTGATGAAGAAATGGATAATTGTGGAGAAGTATGATTACAGGACGAGAGTGTATGGTCTAATAATAATAAACTTGAGAGAGCTTAGCAAGGCCTGTTTGTTCAGATTCTCCCCTGTGTCCCTATGTCTTTAGAGATAAGGGCATTCCTTTCCTCTAGGTTTTGGGGTGGGGGGCCCTCTCACATGAAGTTCTTATGACCTGCTTCAGAGGAGGGTCAGGAAATTCTTTTCTAGGTTTTATGGCCTGCTTTAGGAGAGAAGGGCAGGAAAAGGTCAGAGAATGACCTTCCTGCTTCTGCTGCTTTCTCAAATGCCAAGCAGCCATATTTTGAAGCAGAGTGTCTTTAATTTCATCAGTGCTTAAACCTATGTAGTCAGCTACACATTATCAAAGGTGTTAACTGATTAATAGTAAAAATAAATTATTTCAAAGATATGATATCATGTGCGATAGTATGGTCTATTCTCTGTGTACTGGTTTGACATATTTTACTAATGAACTAATAAAAAGAAGTTAGTTAATTGGTTTTTAAGAGGTCGACTTAAAGTAGATACTATTAGATTGATTTAAGGGGTCTCTTCTGTATTATTTTCTACTTTTTTTTAATACCTCTCACTCTCTCTCTATTTCTCTCTCAGATACCATCCTTTTCCTACCCATACGGGTTTTGCCAGTCTGGCTTGAGATAAACAGAATTCTCATGCTGAATGTACTATTTATGACTACAAGCAACAAATAGCAGAATAGCAGCTCTGAGATAGATTGACAATCATAATAACAACCATTATCCTCTAAAGCTGTTTTTGCTACTTAAAGGGGCAGTATCCATTGTGGAAGGAATATATGAGTCATTCTTTAAAGTATTGCTCCACTGGAAAAATGTTTTGTTATGGTGATTGTTGCAAATATGAGCATATTGCCTTTGGCTCTTTGAAATGAAAGCTGCTTCATTTTACTTAAGAAGGTTATATGAACACATTTAAATTGGTAACATTTGAATTCATGTGTAGTTAAATCTTTCTTCCAGGGAGAAAAGAAAAGTTATTCTTTTCCAATTCTCCTACTATAATCTTAAACCCGGATTTATCACCTCACATTCTTAGTACAAAGCCCCACTTGTGTTCCACAGTTTGTCCACACTATTCAGATTTACCAGAATAATCACATTCAAACTTCATAGTGATCATATTTCCCTTGTTCATGACTCTCCACTTATATCCAACAGGTTAATAGGTAAAATAAAGCTATTAGCTTGGCATTCAATGAATTAGCATACACTGCATTGGAAAAAAATCCTCATTTCCTTCATTTTGGACATGGAAGTCTGAAAATAAATGTGAGGAAGTAAGTGCAGAAGGAAAATAATTAAGTTTAGAAAACTTGAGCATTTACTCTATCATAATGGAATTCTGTATATCACTTTATCAGGATGGGTATTTATAAGATTGGATCATAAGAAGATAACTATAGTAATCAACAGCGTTTTTTTGTTTCTGTCTTGCATTTTCTTTTCTTGGGGAACAGTTCCTCTCCTACTCTCAGTCCTTACACAGAATTCTGGTTTCTGAAGCAGAACCATACAGAAGAAGGCATTTGTCTTCTGAGTCCACAGATACTAAGAACCATGGAATCCTGGAGATACCAGAAGTCATCTCCGCCTATACATGTAAAGAGGCAAGAGCTAGTTGAAACCAGGAAAAAAAGCCAGAGGGAAAGAAAAAAACATTTCTAATGAATTTTTGAGCAGCAAAACTCAGATGTGTCTGAAAGCAATTTAGCTGAGTTGAGAAATGTTCTGCATTTCTTCAAAAAAAGTTTAATTTGTGCTTTTATTACTCACAACTCCAAGACTCTGAACAAATACTGTTATTAAACACCTGCTTAGGGTGACTTGCTCAAAACTATTAAAAGTCATTTAAGAATATTTTGAGGTAAGTTTAAGCAACATGAAAATTTAATAAATAATGCTTGATTTCCTGTACTGTATATAAAACAATTTTAGTAAGTAAAATTGTCAAAATGAAGTTATAAACATCCATTCAATAAATATGGTATTGTTGTTTATTCATTTTTGGTTGTAATGCTTTGTACTTTGAGTTTTTATGTAACTTAAATTTTATTTGCCATTACTTTTATTCAATTATTTTTAATGAATAGGATCGTCAATCACTTGTCTGATCATTTTTCGAAGTGTAAAAAGATATACAATACAATATTTCCCTCCAAATCCTGCCTTTCCATTTGCCCAGATCCTTCCCTTCAAATAAGTGCCAGGCTATTGTTGAATTCTTATGTTGATTTCCAAAGATTTTTATCTATATAAAAAACAGACATGTTTATATATCTCCCCTAACATTTTTACACATCAGGGAGCATATTATACACAATGATCTTCCCCTTACTTATTGCATTTAAGACCTAGAATGTTTAACTCCCAAGTTTATTTACTTATTTTTATTTCAACATATTATGGGGTAAAAAAATTTGGTTACATGAATCATTTTTATAATGCTTGAGTAATGGTTACAAGAGTGCCCATCACACAGATATTGTTCATTGTACCCGATAGGTAGGTTTTCACCCATCCTCTCCACCCTTGTTAGCCCTGGTTGATTTCTGTTGAGTTTTACCTCCCTCTATGCACATGCGTGCTCATCTGTTAGTTCCAATTTAGTAGTGAGTAAATGTAGCGTTTGTTTTTCCATTTTTTTGATACTTCACTTAGGATAATGGTCTCCAGTTCTATCCAAATTGTTGCAAAAGGCATTAAGTCATCCTTCTTTATGGAGGAGTAGTATTCCATGGTGTACATATACCACATTTTGTTAATCCACTCATGAATTAATAGGCATTTGGGTTGATTCCACCTTTTTGTAACTGTGATTTGTACTAAAATAAATGTTTGAGTGCAGGTGTCTTTTTGATAAAATGACTTCTTTTCCTTGGGAAAATACCCAGTAGTGGGTTATTGCATCAAATGGTAGGTCTACTTTTAGTTCTTTGAGGAATCTCCATAATGTTTTCCATAGTCGTCGTAGTAATTTGCAGTCCTACCAACAGTGTATAAGCATTCCTTTCTCTCTGCATCCATGCCAGCATCTATCGTTTTTGGACTTTGTAATAAAGGCCATTCTGACTGGGGTAAGGTGATATCTCATTGTGGTTTTAATTTGTATTTCCCTGATGATTGAGCATCTTTTCATTTGTTTATTGGACATTTGTCTATCTTCTTTTAAAAAGCTTCTGTTATGTCTTTTGCCCACTTTTTAATGGGGTTGTTTGATTTTTTTCTTGCTGATTTGCTTGATTCTTTGTAGATTGTGGTTAATAATCCTTTATTGGATGTATAGCTTGCAAATATTTTCTCCCATTCTGTAGGTTGTCTATTTGCTTTGTTAATTATTTCCTTGTCTGTGCAGAAGCTTTTTAATTTAATCAATTCCCATTTACTTATTTCTGTTGTCATGATTTCCATTGGGGTCTTCTTCGTAAATTCTGTGCCTAGGCCAATATCTAGAAGAGCTTTTCCAACATTTTCTTCTAGAATTATTATGGTTTTCTCCCCTTCATTTAAGTCCTTTATCCATCTTGAATTAATTTTTGTAAGTGGTAAGAGATATGGATCCCGTTTCATTCTTCTATATGTGGCTATCCAATTATTCCAGCACCATTGATTGAATAGAGATCCTTTTCCCCAGTGTATGTTTTTGTCTGCTTTGACAAAGAACAGTTGGCTATATGTGGATTGTTTTATATCTGGGTTTTCTGTTCTGTTTCATTGGTCTATGTCTCTATTATTGTGCCAATACCAAGATGATTTAGTTAGTATAGCCTTGTAGTATAGTTTGAAGTCTGGTAATGTAATTTCTCCTAATTTCTTCCTTTTGCTTAGGATTGCTTTCACTATTCGGGCTCTTTTCTGATTCCGCATGAAGTGTAGCATTATTTTTTCTAGATCTGTAAAATACAACATTGGTGTTTTGATGGGAATTGCATTGAATCTGTAAATCACTTTGGGTAGTATGGACATTTTAACAATGTTGATTCTACCAATCCATAAGTATGATATGTTTAACTACTTGTTTTTATTACCTGCAATTTCTATCTTCAGTGTTTCTTAATTCTCTTTGTAGAGCTCTTTCACCTCCTTTGTTAAGTATAGTCCTAGGTATTTTATTTTATTTTCTATGTAGCAATTGTGAATGGTATTGAGTCTTTGATTTGACTCTCAGTTTGACTATTATTGGTGTATAAGAATGCTTCTGATTTGTGTACATTGACTTTGTAACCTGAGACTTTGCTGAATTTATTTATCAATTCCAGGAGTCTCTTGGTGAAATCTTTGAGGTTTTCTAGGTATAACACCATATCCTCTGCAAAAAGTGATAGTTTGACCCCATTTTTCCCAATTTGGATACCTCAATTTCTTTCTCTTGCTTGGTTGCTCTGGCTAGGACTTCCAGCACTATGTAAAATAGAAGTGGTAACAGTGGGTATCCTTGTCTTGTTCCATTTCTTAGTGGGAATTCTTTCAACTTTTCCCCATTCAGTATGATGCTGTCTGTGGGCTTTTCATATATGGCTTCTATAATTTTGAGATACGTTTCTTCTATGCCTACTTTGTTGAGAGTTTTTATTATGAAAGAGTGCTGGATTTTTTCAAATGCTTTTTCTGCATCTATTGAGGTGATAATATGATCTTTGTTTTTGCTTCTGGTTATGTGGTGAATCACATTTATTGATTTTTGTATGTTGCACCATCCTTGCTTCCCTGGGATGAAGCCCACTTGGTCATGGTGGATTATTTTTTTGATGATCTGTTGAATTTGGTTTACTAGTATTTTTTTGAAGATTTTTGCCTCTATATTCATAAGGCATATTTATCTGTAGTTTTTTTTTGTTGTGTCTTTTCCCGGTTTTGATATCAAGGTGATACTGACTTCGTAGAATGTGTCAGGGAGGACTCCCTCTCTCTATATTATGGAATAATTTCTGCAGAATGGGTACCAATTCTTCTTTGTAGGTTTGGTAAAATTGGGCTGTGAATCCATATGGCCCAGGGATTTTTTTGTTGAAAGTTTTCTATTGATGCTTCAATGTCATTGCTAATTATTGGTCTGTTCAGGAGTTCTGTTTATTCCTGATTGAGTCTTGAGAGATTTTGTATTTCCAGAAATTAGTCCATTTCCTCTATGTTTTTAAGTTTATGTGCACAGAGATTTTCATAGTATTCAGAGATGATATTTTTTATTTCTGTGGTATCAGTTGTAATATCTCCTTTTTCATTTCTAAGTGAGCTTATTTGAGTCCTTTCTCTTCTATTCCTGATTAATCTAGCAAGAGGTCTATCAATTTTGTTTATCTTTTCAAAGAACCAACTTTTTGTTTCATTGCTCTTTTGTATAACTTTCTTGTTTTTGATTTCATTTAGTTCTGCTCTGACCTTAGTTATTTATTTTGTTCTGCTGGCTTTGGGCTTGGTTTGCTCTTCCTTTTCTAGTTCCTGGAGACATGTCATTATATTGTTAATTTGTAGTCTTTCTGTCTTTTTGTTTTAGGCATTTAAGCCTATGAATTTTCCCCTTAGGACTGCTTTTTCTGTATCCTATAGATTTTGATAGCTTGTGTCCTCTTTGTCATTCAGGTTGAGGAGTCTTTTAACTTCATCTTAATTTCATCTTTGTCACAATAATCATTCATCAGAAGGTCATTTAATTTCTATGACTTTGTGTAGAATTGGGTGTTTCTCTTAGAGTTGATTTCTAGTTTTAGTCTACTGTGATCTGAGAAGATACATGATATGATTTCAATTTTTTTGAATTTGTTGAGCCATGTTTTGTGGCCTAAGATATGATCACTCTTGGAAAATGTTCCATGTGCTGATGAGTAGAATGTATATTCAGTAGTTTTTGGTTAAAATGTTTGGTAAATGTTTGTTAGGCCCAATTTTTCTATACTCCCATTTAAGCCCAGTGTTTCTTTATTTATTTTCTGCTTGGGTGATCTGTCCAATTCTGTCAGTGGGGTTTTGAATTCCCTGGCAATTATAATGTTGCCATTTATCTCTCTATTTAGGTCTAGTAGGGTTTGCTTTGTCAATATGGGTGCTCCTGTGTTAGATGCATAAATATTTAATTGTCATGTCTTCTTTTTGAATTGCTCCCTTTACAGTTATATAATGACCATCTTTGTCTTTCTTTACTATTGTTGATATGAAGTCAATTTTATCTGATACGAGAATGTCTATACCTGCTTTCTTTTGATTTCCATGTGCATGGAATATTTAGTCCATCCTTTGATCTTGAGTCTGTAGGTTTGATGTGTTTCCTGTAGACAGCAGATAGTTAGCTTGTATTTTTTTTATCTATACAGCCAGCCTATGGCTCTTGAGTGGGGAATTCAAGCCATTTACATTGATTGGTAGAATTGATATGTGGGATGCTGTTCTGTTCATCCTGTATGTTATACCTTATTACTTTGTTTTACCTCTTGTATTATTGCTTTATTTGAGGTCTGAGCTTTAGCTTTTGGGTGGTTTTACACTGGTGAATGTCTATTGTACTGACTCGTGTATAATGCAGTTCTGAGTATTTCCTGCAGGGCACGTCTGGTCTTGACAAATTCCGTCAGTGTTTGCTTGTCTGGAAAAGTCTTTATTTCTCTTTCATATGTGAAACTTAGTTTTTGCAAGATACCAAATTCTAGGCTGGCAATTGTTATGTTTAAGACGACTGAAGATGGGGCCCCAATCCCTTCTGGCTTGTAAGGTCTCAGTTGAGAAGTCTGCAGTTAGCCTGATGGGTTTTCTTCTGTACATTACTTGACATTTTCTCCTTATGGCTTGCAGGAATTCCTCCTTCATGTTGACTTTGGCCAGTCTGATGACTATGTCCATGGAATTGCCTCCTTGTGATGAATCTCCAGGTGTTAATGGAGCTTCTTGTACCTGGATGTCAAAATCTCTAGCAAGCCCAGGGAAATTTTCCTCAATCATCCCCTCAAATAGGTTTTCCAACCCTTGTGTGTTTTCTTCTTTGTCCTCTGGGATGCTTATGATTCTTATGTTTTGGCATTTTACATAATCCCATATTTCTTGTAGGATTTGTTCATTCCTCTTAATTCTCTGTTCATTATTTTTGACTGACTCTTTTAATTTGAAAGCATTGTTTTCAAGCTCTGAGATTCTTTCTTCTGCCTGGTCTAGTCTATTCTTAAAACTTTACACTCTGTTTCGTATTTCTTTAAATAAATTTTTCATTTCCATCTGTTTTTTCCTTAATATGTCAATCTCTTTAGCGAATCTTTCATTCATTTCCTGAATTGTTTTCTTCATTTCATTGAGTTGGTTTTCTATTTTCTCTTGGATTTTGTTGAGCTTACTTACAATCCATGTTTGGAATTATTTACCTGTCATTTCAGTATTTTCGTTTTGGTTGGTATCCATTGCTAGAGGGCTGTTATTCCCTTTGAGGGGAGACCTTTCATTCTGATTTTTCATACTTCTGGAGTTCTTACGCTGGTTCCTTCTTATGTGGAGCAGTTATTGCTTCTTAATTTTGGATTTTCTTTTTTTTGATGGGGCCTTCTCCCCACACACACTCACTCATGCATGAGTTTTTATAGCATATTTTAGGTAAGAACCTTTGGCTTGGTTTGTGGGTGTTTTGATGGTGATCTAAGTTCCAGATAGATTCCTTAGTCATAGATATCCTTAGTGTGATGCTTTCTCAGCTGCTAGTTGTCTGTATGTTATAGCAGTGGTAAGTTATGTGTGTGGGCAGATTTCCTGTCTCTCTTCAATGAGAGAGGAAGGAGGCTTTTGAAATCATTTTTCTATCCCCCACTCTGTGGTCTTCTTAGCAGTGTGAATTGTAATGGTATGCCCAGTTTAACCACTGAGACAGTAGGTGGTGCTGGTGGGTGAGAAATGACCTCACCCTGTATGATTGAGTCAGTAAATGTTGAAAAAGGCTGTGGAAATTGACCTCCCTGACAGCAGGTGGTGTTTGTAGGAAGGAACAGGCTGCAGTGTTGTTTTTGTGACTGGCTCTTGTCCCTCAGGAGGAGCACTTGAATGCCCCAGGAGGCAGGTGGGTCCCTGGAACTTCCAGGTGTGTCCTTATTCTTTGACTCAGTGGAGGAGGGTGGGGGAGTGAGGCTGGGTGGGGCTGGGTTGGGCAGGCTTTTTGGGTAGCTTTTTGGCAGGGTTCAAAGGTGTGCTCCCAGCTTCGGAGGAAACCCACACAGGAGGGGCTGAAGTGGCCCCATGTAGCCAGAAAGTGTGCTTGTGGAGATGGGGCCATCTGAGATTCATAATATGACTGTCTAGCTCTCACATCTGCCCCCAGCCTGTGTGTCTATTCCACTAGCATGAGTTTCCACAAAATGACAGTGGGCAGGGTACTCCAAAATTGGGCACCCCAGGTCTACTACAAGTCCACAGAGAGGCATGGACCCCATTCTCTGTGGATGCCTCAGCCTGGAGTACACGTCCACTGGGGAGAGGAAACCACTCACCTACTTCTCAGCACAAACTGCTCTCCTGGCTGGAATGGGTGTGGGAGGGGCCACCACTAGTGGTGAGCCCCAGTGCCTGAATGAACTGCACCTGGTTGCTATGGCACCTCTGGCTGTGCTCTTTCTCACCTGTAGAATCCACCCTAATCAAACAGGGTGGTTTTCCTGTGGGGAGGTTTTGTGCTCTCCCAGCTCACCATGTCTTGGAATCCCACAGTATTCCTCTATCAAATTTGTCTACATAGGCTTCTTTGCCACCCAAGTCCAACTCACAGACCTCCCCTCCATGTCGCCATCAACCCGCTGGAGTCTGGGGGGCACGGGGCCTGGCTTGCTTGTCTGACCTACTGGTGTGCAGCTCCATGAAATGCCTTTGTGCAAGGAGTTCCCGAATCAGACACTCCAGATCCACTGCAGGCCCCCAAAGGGAAAGGCATAGGTCCCACTTTCCATGGAAGCTTCAGCCTGTAGCAGCCTGTAGTATGCTCCCACTTGGTGGGGGGGGCAGACGTTCCCCAAATTCTCAGCCCAAACTGCTTTCCCTGTTGTTGTGGGTGGGGGGAGGGACAGGGATTGAAGTGTCTGAATGGAAGAAAGCCAGCTCTCTGGCCTCTCGTGATACTATCCCTGGAGAAGAGTACTGCATAGAATGTCAAAGCTCTGGGATCATGCAAGTTCTCCCACTATACTGTGTTTGCTGCTGTGTCTGGGCTTGTGGGGGTGGAAAAACCTCCAAGAAACTCAGTAGCCTGCTGGCCGCTGAATGCCTGTGGATGACTGAGGGGGAGCCCTCCTTACCGTGTCACTGGGCTCAGAGTTTCTCTGGGTTTGATCCTTGCTGATATCTTTTTTCCTTTATATTCTACCTTCTCTGCTTCACAATTTTCCTCCATCAGACCCCTGGAAGGCTCCGGTGCCTCTTTCTATGACCCATATTCTCTCTGAGTCTCTTCTCCTCTCTCTGTTGTCAGAATTCCTATCTTCCCTCCAGGATGATCCAAGAAGTGATGTCTCTAGTCAGCCATCTTGTCCTAATCCCCCCAAGTTTAAATTTATAAGCCAGGCCTCTCCCCTTAATTCTAGACCCATTCCAACTGCCTAATTGACATTGTCACTTTGATATATAATATTGCTAAATTAAGTTTAGCCTAAAGCTGCCTCCTTACATATTTAAGTTCAGACTAAAGGTTTCTCTGTAAATAGTGAACTGTAACCTAACTGGACATATAACCAGGCTATAACCAACTCTTGTACCAATCACTGAGTTTTGACCAATCAAAGTGGCCAGATGTTCAAATGGTATTCAAATAAGGCAAAGATTGAGCTGAAACCAATCCAGCTGTTTCTGTACCTCACTTCCGTTTTCTATAATCACTTTCCTTTTTCTATCCATAAATCTTCATCAACTATGAGGCAGCGCTGGAGTCTGTCTGAACCTATTCTGGATTGGAGGCTGCCTGACTCATGAATAGTTCTTTGCTCAGTTAAACTCTGTTAAATTTAATTTGTCTAAAGTTTTTCACTTAACAGATGGTGTCAGAAAGTGGGTTCTGAAGTAGAGCTTCCAGAGACCACCGGGAGCATTGAGTGACTGAGCATGGTACTTGCCGGTCCCATTGTGCCCATTATTTTGCACAGCAGCTGGGGATGATGGGTAAGTTCTCTCTTGGATTCTGAAGCTCCACGAATTGTGTTTTGATCTCTCTGAGTTTAAGAGAATTTTTTATCTGAACTGGGTTCAGAAGTCATGAGAGGAAACTGGACTGGGCCCAAGATTGGATTGGACCTGATAATTAACTGGCTTGGATCCAGCTGGGACCTGATCAAATTAAAGAGCCTCTGTACAGCCAAGGAAGCAATCATTAGAGCAAACAGAAAACCTACAGAATGGGAGAAAATATTTGCCTGCTATATATCCAATAAAAGGCTGATAACCAGAATCTACAAAGAACTCAAGCGAATCAGCAAGAAAAAATCAAACAACCCCATTAAAAAGTGGGCAAAAGCCATGAACAGAAACTTTTCAAAAGAAGATAGACTAATGGCCAACAAATATGAAAAAATGTTCAACATCTCTAATCATCAGGGAAATGGAAGTCAATACCACAATGAGATATCACTTAACTCCAGTGAAAATGGATTTTATCAAAAAGTCTCAAGACAAGAAATGCTGGTGTGGATGCGGAGAGATAGGAACACTCATACACTGTTGGTTGGACTGCAAATTAGTACAACCTCTATGGGAAGTAGTAGGGAGATACCTCAGAGAACTAAAGTAGAACTACCATCTGATCCAGGAATCTCACTACTGGGTATTTATCCAAAGGAAAAAAGACATTCTATAAAAAAGACACCTGCACTCAAATGTTTATAGTGGCACAATTCACAATTGCAAAGATGTGGAAACAAACCAAGTGCCCATCAATCCTTGAGTGGATTAATAAAATGTGATATATATATATATATATATATATATATATATATATCACCATGAAGTAGTACTCAGCCATAACCTGGATGGAACTGGAGACCACTCTTCTAAGTAAAGTATCACAAGAATGGAAAAACAAACACCACATGTATTCACCATTAAATTGGAACTAATCGATCAAACTTATGTGCACATATGGAAATAACATTTATCAGAAATCAAGCAGGTGGGAGAGGGGAAGAGGGGATGGGGAAATTCATACCTAACGGGTACAGCGCACACTATCTAGGTGATGGGCACATGTATAACTTTGACTGAAATGGTACAAAAGCAATTTATGTAACCAAAACGTTTATACCCCCATAATATTCTGAAATTAAAATAACAAAAATAACAAGGTTTCCATGAAACAAAACAAACAGTAAAACAGACACAAAGAAACCCTCCATTGTGCAACAAAGCAATAATGAATAACAGAGAGCTCTTTTACCAAGGATATCAGGCCAACCGTGTCTAAGAGACAGAATTGTGAAAAAAGACAATATTACATAGCCAAAACTTGTAGTCAATGTGTACCTTTGAAACAACCAGTGGCCTAGCCATCAGTATATTCACCTATCTCTGTAACCAGACAGCCATAAAAGTTCTAATACCCTAAAGTTCTAATAATATTAATAAACTAATAACTTATGAACAACTTAAAGTGCCTTCATATTTATTTTTCCTAACCTTCTGTTATTATGAAAAAATCAAGTTTTATAAAGGAAGTCTAATAATCAATTATTTAAATTATTTAATGCAGAGAATAAATTCAGCATTTTACTCTAGACATATTTCAAGAGAGCCGGTGTGTGAACTTTCTTTTAATGTATTTCCATGAAGAATAAAATGCACCACAGGTTTAAACAGTTCTTGTAGGGTTGGGTTTAACTACTAAACTCTGTGGTGTGTTCAGTGTACTACACTTGTTAGTACCTGAGACTTCTTTGTTAGGGTCTCATGAAGTCTGCCTTTGCTCTATAATTTTGCCAACTGGGAAACTGTAAGAAAGCATAACAGCCCCTATACAGCCATAAAGGGAAAAAGATTTCACTAAGGGGATCTTGGTTAATCCCACAGAACAGATTTAGTCCTTGTCAGTAAAGATAAAGGAAGCTGTTTTTACCCACTATAAAGAATAAAGAAACCTGCAGATACATAAATATAGATATAAATGATATAGTTAGATATGGATATATAAAATTGTCATTTTGAAAACATTAGCTATTATAATAAAAGGTTTTTTAAAAAGTTAGGGTACCAGTTCATTAAAACTTACAGAGGATTTCTCTTATAAAATAGGTCAAGGGTACATATAGAAGAAACTTAATGAGGTTAAATATTCAATCTGGGGACTTTACATGGAGTTCCACTGGGTTCATATGAAAGAATATGGAATTTAAAATTATGTTATTATGGAAATTATTCACTGTGCTACTTTCAAATTTAAACATTTGACTTAATGTGAAATAAACCAATGACTATTTTTCTCTTATTTGACTTAATTATGTGAATTATCTACATGTTGTTTTATAACGCATACTTCAAAAAAATTTTCCTTCTTTTGGATGCCTTTCCTTTCATATTTGCTTGCATTCACATGTGTCTATCACAGGAAGTCATCTGTGACAACTGTGGTCTACATAAAATTGTAAAGCTATTGAATTCTGAACAATGTGAATGGAAATCAAAAGTCTCGAGAAATATGCTCAAATAGCTTCCTATTTTTATTTCAAACAATGAAGTTTGGGGAAATAGTATTATTCATTATTTCACTATATAGCTTGTGTATGCATTACATATATTCATTTGTATGTACATTTCATTAATGACTAAATGGGAGAAGTTGGATTTCTGTTTCCAGTATAGCTGAGTAAGCCTCTAATTATTCCAACTCTGCTTCACACACACACACACACACACTCACACACAAAGGCAAACTCACAAACACACATTTCTCAATAAATAATCACTTACTTTTCCATCGTAAATAGGTAATTTCTTTTTAAAATAATGATCAACCTCACAGTTTTGGATTATAGGCAAACAATTATGACGTTGCCCCAGCCAGTTGAAAATTCCTGAGACATACTGCTTAACCTGTCTAAGGCACAATTTCTTCTTCTGTGAAATGAGTGAGTCTAATTTTTCTTTCCAGTTTTAAAATTCCCAAGATAAAGTATTGTTACACAAAAACAAAAAAAAACAAAGCAAATAAAGTCAAATACTTCATTTCTACTATGCAGACATAAAGTATACTCCTAAGAAAGCCATCTATTCCTGGGTTTCTTCCATGGGTCTTACATACCCTGGGAAGTCAGTGGCCTTCTTGTTATAAGCATATTATGGT
Organism: Daubentonia madagascariensis; assembly: GCA_023783475.1. Classification (NCBI taxonomy): domain Eukaryota; kingdom Metazoa; phylum Chordata; class Mammalia; order Primates; family Daubentoniidae; genus Daubentonia; species Daubentonia madagascariensis. The sequence continues at coordinate 38,611,970 of JAKFHU010002080.1, read as the reverse complement.
CCAATTACAGCCTTTAGATCCAAAAATTGCCATAAGTCTTTCTTTATAACATCTTAAAATCATATTTTTATTTCCAACATTTTACATGAATTTTTTTCTTTCAAAGAAACGCACATATCTCTTGAATATTATTTCTATAATTTTTCCCTTAAGTGACCAATGTTTTCTGATTAAAACTAAATTAATAATTACATTAAGATGAAAAAAATTCTTCCTGATGACAATGAAACTTAACATACCAAAGAAACATTTAATTAACCTATATTGAGTCATTTTGAATCTATGGTGAGTACTAAGTAAAACAATCTTGCACTATGCAATGTTTACTGTAGGTGTCAACTTCACAGTAGAACAGCCAAGCCAACGCCTGTACCACAATTAACCTGAATGTGAGCTATGTAATTAGAAGGCTATTTGCAGTATTATATGAGCATGGTTACTACCATTCTGGGGGTTTTCCTTAAACAAGTTCTAATTACTGATTCATGCGGTTTCAATAATAACTAAATTTTATGCCCCTATAAGAAACAACACTTAAAATGCGGCTACATATGTTATTTTAAATGAATTTAGCATTTGTTTTACTTTTCAAAGTAATAAACTGTAATTGTGTAATTTATTTTCAGGTGTAATGCAGTGACTTAGTTTTTCTTCTTTTGGCTTATAGGGCACTTTTGTTTTAGAGCTTATTTGTGAATGTTAATAATACACTAAAACTTTATTATTAATATTTTATTTTTTGTTTTAGAGCCCATGAATGTTAGAGATGCACTAAAATTTTATTATTTTATTTTAATATTGACTGCTTTTCTATCAACATTTTTTATAAAAATGTGAAATGCAAATAATGAAAAGAAAGCCATCTGGAACACCAAAACAAAAATGGGTTATTTATAAAATGAAGGAGAGCCATAACTGTGAATTTTTCTTTTCTCTTCAGTTGATCCTGTTCTTATTTAAACTTGACAGGAAATCCTGGAGGGCAATTAATTGCCTTCTTCACCAGAGAAGACATATCATTTTTTTCTTTTAGCAATGACCCTGATTTCTATGTCCAATGAAGAAGACAGATACACATTTAGATGACCAGCTTGAACCCAGTAGCTCAGCTGCTGGAAACAAAGATTACCCTTAAAAATTAAAGCTATAAGCCCAACAAAACAATATGATGAATTGAGAATTTGCAATCTATATGCTTAAATACTGCCCAGTGACAACAAATCAATAAGGTACAAAACAGGAATAAACAGGTTGGAACTTTTTTGTCAGGAAGATAATGATGACAATGGAAATCATCGAGAATATATAATCAAATAGATTAAACCACCACAGCTACAAAATTATCTTTAAAACAAGAGAATACTATTCACATGTCCAAAGTAGAGGTTTCTGTTTTTGACTCCTTTAAGGCTGGAACCTCTTTGTTGACAGTTATTATTGTTAAGGGCTTCTGAAATGGAGTTGAAAGTAATTACTTATTTCCTTATCTTGACCCTTAATATAGCTCTCTCTGAGTCTGGCTACAACCAGAATTTAAATGGCAAGATTAGAGTATAAAAGCAACCACGATAGAATAGGGGTTCTCAAAACATACCAGCAAATCTGAAGGTTTAATAAAATGTCAAGTCTCAATTGTAACTAGTGTTTTTTTTTTTTCTTCTAGCTCTTGGGTCAATAAAATTATAGTAGGGCATTTCAAGAGAAAAACCATACAGAAATTTTATCAATTTTAAATATGGGTCTATGTTCTTATTTCTGTTAAGATATAAAAGCCAACAAACAAACCACGACACAAGCAAAGTAAACATCTGATAGATGTTTACTCTGAAAGACTAAAGTAGGAGAAAGCCTTGGGCTTAGTTAGAGTAGATATGAATATAGATCCTGGGACACATACATCCAAACTTCCAAAATAGAAGTCAGAACACAGATTTCTACTACCATCAGGTCATTTTTATGTACTTTTGGGACTTAATAGCCATTTCTCTAGTGCCGCATCTGAGGAATCACTTAAATTGGATAATACTCTGGGGCATAGACTTCTGCCTCTAGAATGATTTAAAGCTAGCACTGAGTTTGCATACATTGTGTAATGCAGAATGGGGGCTCAAAAATATTTGTTCAGTCAATTAATAAATAAATAAACCATAATCACATCAAAACCATGCATGCCAACTGATACCTCAGATACAGAAGCTTGTTTAAGTGCACAAGATTTGGTCTATACAAAGAGTTAGCTAACTATGGAACACTGCCATTTTTGTAAATAAAGTTTTATTGGAAAACAGCCATACTTATCTATTTACATATCATCTATGGCTACTTTCATGCTACAATGACAGACCTGAGTAGTTGGATGGAGATATTACGGCCTATAAAGCTGAAAATATTTACTATCTGGCCCTTTACAGAAAAAGTTTTCTGACTTCTTCTGGTCTATGCTATTTTGTTTAAGTGTAAAAGTTTTAAACATTATAGAAACAACCATTTGCTAGATTGTCATCCAATAATCTATACTAGATTTTTTTCTGATTACTCAGTGGCAGATAGTCTCTCAATCCACTATTTTACGCATAGTGAGTTTCGCAACTACACTATTATTGACTATCTCCATATCCTTTTCCAAATATAGCAAAATCAAGTAGTCACAGAATAGAATTCTGTAGACTTTTCTGTAACTTGCAATTGATCTAAAATTTTATAGATGTAATTTAATTGTATGGCAAGCTGTATATGCTAAATGTTCTTTTCCATTATTAATGATTTTTAATCACTTTGTTGTAAGAACTTGGGTATTTTCCAATGGATAAAATTGGATCCTGATAGACTTGGTCACATTCATAAATGATGTTAGAATGTGTCTAGCTTAAGTAAAACATAAACATATTAGAAAGATACTCCATATTTTACAAAATCAAAGCAAGACATAAATAACCAGACCGGGTGAAAGATGTAAAGACATTTCCAGGGATCTCAATAGCGAGATTTTGTGAACCATTCCATTAGGACACCAGCATTGAATAACTAGTCCAATTGCCTTTTCTGTCTGAGTTTCTACTTGAGATCCAAAACCCTGAGACAGAGTTACATTTGCCTAGCCTAGGTTTTATAACCAACTAGACAGACAAAGGTTTGTTGTCCACAATTGATAGCACCACAAAAGTCAGACAAGAGGCATTTTTTTCAAAATAAGGAATATGATGAAAAACTAAACAGAAGACCTCCATGAAAGCATTACAGGCAAAGGGAAAAATGTGCACAAAACTGTAGCTGTGTGACAACATATGAATTACTCTGAAAGCAACAAGAAATACTCTAAGGTTAGAACTATAGATTTTTGGAAATTGAATGTTAGAGCTGACATAACAGAAGAAAGAACTTCTAACTAGCAGATAGGTCAGGGCTTTGTGGGCCATATGGTCACATAACTACTCAGTGTGGTAGTGTTAAAGCAGCCATAGATAATACATAAACAAATAAGCATGCCTGTATTTAAATAAGACTTTATTTACAAAAACAAGCGGGAGGTTGAATTTTACCATAGCTGGCTCACATCTGTTCTAGGTCCAGAATTGCCAAAGGAGATTGGATGTATGCCAGGGATTAGGCATGATGAACCCCTAAAATGTGTGTGTGGGGGAAAGACTTTCATTTGAATTTATTTTTTTATCCTTTAAAAATTCCTGTTACGTATATCTATTATTGTCTAGGATATATTTGTGGAATAATGTGTGGATATAATTTAATTATAAAAACACATACATATATTGGAGATGATTGTTCAACATAGTTTTACTGAAATGGCTACATCACAAAAAAAGATATGTGTAGACAACTGCTCTAGGCATTAGGGAATCATTGTACTTTTTATTTTTGTAAATCAATACAGTATCCTAATCAGGTTTGTTTTTCAGAAGGATAATTAGGTGAGCTATATTTTCATTATACTTAATTTCTTTACCAGGAATACAGCTATCATTTTCTTTTTAATTTAGAAGTTTTCTTAATTCAGTTTCTTGTCTCTTTGACTCTCTTAGTTTTATCAGATGTAATATTTCCTGATAGTTGGCCCAAATTAAAGCCATAAAAAGCATCAGTATTACAGAAAGTAATGATACCAAAAATAATAAAGAATTTCAGTAACTTGATGAGATCTCATTGCACCAAAATAATTCAGTGCAATTTTTGGTGTTGCTGGGAGGAAACAGTGAAATCATTCAGCAGGGCAAATCTGATCCTCATGATTGAACTAATTGAACTATTACTGCTAAAGGAATATTAAAAGGGGCAATGTAGAATGTGTCATGATTTGGTACAATAGGGAAATTGCATTTTAAAAATTTGACTAAGTCAGGAAGTCTTCCTGTAAGAGAGAGTGGAGTGCACATTTCAGAATTAATGTAGTACAAAAAAGACAACAGCAAAGAGCTTATGAGGCTGGAAAGAGAGTTGCAGGACTGAAGAAACAGACAAATTCATCATTGTTTTAACTCTAGAAGGCAGAGTTTCTAGAAAATAATGGAAGGGAAAAAATTCTGTAAGTATCTACTGGAGAAGTTTTGTTCTCAAAGGATAAACAAAAATACCTCCAAAAAGGTCAACCAAATCAAGCATTCATGTTAATAGCATTTGAATTTAAACAAAGGAAGGTAACCAAATCCTAACATGGATGATCGAAAGAAACAATACAGTAGAGGCTTAACAAAAGTAGAGACAAGTGGAATCCAGTATCCTCTTGTTCACCAAGCAGGGTGCTTGAAAAATGTTACATCCACTTAGATGACCCATCTTACACTCTGGCCTCAATATAACTGGCACCCCATTTCAAGCTGTCACCCCTGTGGTCCAATCCTGAATATCAGTATTATTAAAAATTGTGCCAACCATGGCCATTTGGTTCCATTCTTCTTGCTCATTTGCTCAATGTCCTGCTGTAATAATCTTTTTACCTTATTTAGAACTCTAATCAATTGATTCTAATAAATTTCATTATCAATTATTTCTTCAGGATAGATTAGTTTCCTAGATTCATCATTACATGCATTTGCACATACTATAAACTTCTTGCCTAAAAATAATAAATTATCACTCAAGTTCTTTTTAATTAAATGTATGCATATATCACTGTTGCAACACCACTGTCTGCTATTTTATGCTAAATTTGGAATGGACAAGTGGTATTATTCAGATATAGAAGAGGACAGTGAATAATGATAGGCAGCTTAAAGCAGGGAGGCCTGATCTAGGATTTCAGAATGTATAGGAGTCAGACGTGTGGAAGGACACTTCTAGGAGAGAGGTCCTGATAAAAAAAAATATACATTTCAGTAGTAACTTGAATAATTAAATTATGAGCTTTTGTCTGAGGGAGTAAGTACATGGGATTAAGAATAGAAAAAATTCCAAAAGTACTTTAAAAGTATGGGGTACATTTGCATATATAGAAGTTTCAAAGGTTAAATGAATTTACACCTACAAAAGTGATTGTTGCACAGGACGCACATTGAACAGTAATCTAATTTTTAGGATTCATTCTTAGTCAAACAATATTTTCTGTGAGTAGAAAGAACATTATTTTTTCAACAAAAAACACTAAATTTTTATACTTTATTATATTTATTCTCTTATGCATTAATTTACATGTATAGAAAAAAACAAAATTAATTAAATTTTAACATTTGATTAAGTCTCTTTTATATAATATTGTGCCCAAGAATTTTAACAGCTCAAATATATTCAGCATGGCATAGCAAACAAGATTAAAGGCACAAAAGCTATTTCTTGAGCTCAATCAGTATTTTCCCCACATCTGCATTCATTGCAGACTTTTATTTTCAACCTGGTATAAATTGAAATCTAAATGTATACATTAAAGATGATTAATCATACTATGTTAGTGTTTTCCCATATCTTGATCTATGACAGTCATCTTCTGTATTCATAACTTCTATGAGATATTTCAAGGGTTGAAAAAATAATTTCAAACATTAGGGCAAAATTTGAAATTTCCACAGCTGTGTATCAGAAAAAAATATCTTTCCTTTATAGTGGAAAATGGTTGCACTTAAAAAACAGTAATTTCAGAAAACGTTCCAGATTTTTCTTCTAAAATTCAGAAACAGCAAATTTTACAGAGCACAATGATAGTAAGGGTTCAATGTATGCAAGGCTTAACTTAGCAAAAATCACTTTTTAAAGCATTTCTTGAGAATATTTGCTCCAGACATAAATGTTTTACATTATATAGAGTATAGAAAGAAAAATGACTCCAACTCTGAACCAATGGCCATAGATTAAGACCTAGAAAATATATCATTTCATTATTATAAATAATATTTCTTAGGACTAGCTGTTGTCTGAGACCTGAGGAGAAAGGAGGTAGAAAAAAAGACAAAGTAACTTAAGCTGACCCTGATTCTTTGTCTAGCCGGGTGGTTTATTAATAGCTATTGTAGAGATAGCTGTCTACATTTACACGTCTTATCATCCATTATTAATTCATTCTGAGTAAACATGTGGTGACCTAAGTGGCCAAATCTGTCAGAATATGCAATCTGCATTGTTCATGTAGTGTGCATTTATAGTATGAGATTCATTAATTCTATTGGTAAGAGGCAAAAGAGTCAAATTTTGGACCAAGTGCCATATCTCACTTAAAAACTTATGGGTACAAGTCACATATATATTTTATATGATTATGTATATACACACAACCTTTTAGAGTGCTATCAACAAACTGTAACCAAGACTTCAAGAAATTAGAAATATAAGAATAAGTCTTTAAAATGTAGTCAAAAAAAGAATCCAAAATGAACTGAGAAGTATGCAAAAAACTTTCTTAACATGAAAAAGGAATCAAAGTTTTCACCCCAAAAAAGATTATAGTTGTTTTTTAATATAATTAAGAAAATAAAATCCCCAACTCTTAATGTACTTGAAAAATTGAAGTAAATCCTACTTGCATAAAATTTCAAAACCAAAATGTATAGAAATAAACAAATTATACAAATAAACAAAAACTTTATTGTGTTAGACTTTTCATTTTCAATAGTAAATGCTAAAAGAAAACATATTAGTTTTGAGAAAAATGCAATTGAGAAAATGTGCTTATAAGCTGAGAATTCTATATCCATCTTCATATAATTTATATGTGAAGAAGGCCAATGGGAATTTATTATATACATATAAGGAATAAGAATATATATTTATATTCTTGTATATCTATCTATATTAATACATTTTCCAATTATATCATATATATATGTAGGTAAACAGACATATAGAAAAGTTAATATATGTTTACATAAATAATGAAAATACAAGAAAGATGAAATAACACTGAAAATCCTATTAAAAGCAAAAAATATATAGGAGATAAGCATTAAAAATACATTGATATAGTTCTTTTGGAATAGATGGAAAAAATTGACTGAAGAAAACTAAAGCAAAAGAAAAATTTTTAAAAGATATACTATTATAATTTAAATATCATTACATTTAGTCTCATATTATTAAAAATAATTACTATTTGCTACTAAAAACCCAAATTAAATTAACATAGACTAAAGAGAGAGATATATTAAGAATATGCCAAATTCCTCATCATAAATAGCAAGAAGTAAATATATGATATCTTTTTTGTCTTTACTCACTAGAGGAAAAGTTAAGACAATATTATTTATGGAAGACTGACTACACGTATCAGATATGCCATCTATTTTTTTTTTAATTTCCTTTTCTGACCAAACATACAGTATTGTGGCTAAGAACACAGAATCTGGAATCAGACAACATTAGGGTTCAAACCTGGCCTTATGTTTGCTGGTGCTTGCCATTGTTTTAAATTCTATGCTTTAGTTTCCTCACCTGTAAAAGGATTATAATAAACCCACCCATAGGATCCTGATGATGATTCATTTAGTTTAATTAAGAAAAGCCTTTGAAACAGTGCCCAGTACACAGAAACCTTATGTAAGTATTTTTTGTTTTTATTATTGCTAAAAGAAACAAAAGATCTCAGGTTGTGTGCATTTAAAAGAAACAAATGTAAACAAAGAATACATATGAGTCAAATAGGGAAAAAAGAGAGGAATATGAATATTAACACCTAAAGAAATTACATATCTATGAGAACTAAATGGAAATAAGAAGGTGAGTAAAAGTCAAACTCATATTCATAATAAGGATTTATGAATCAAGATTCTCTGTATATTTAAATATATGGTAATAACATCTATTTTAAAAGCAGTTGGAAATTCAAAGAGAAATGGAAAAATACACAAATGTATAGGGAGATTTACACACAGCACTATTGGTTTTTGAGCATAATAGATTAAATGGATAAAAGTAAAGATATAGAGGATTTGAATAATTTAATAAGGTTGAACTTTGCTTATACATCTTTGATGTTTGTGTTCTATCGCAAATATACTTCCCTTCCATTCAAATGCCCCTCAAAAAAAAATTGCCAACAGAATTACAAGCTGTATGTCCCAATAGGAACAAAAACCACACTCAAATTTTAATAATTTAAAGAGAGTTCATTTACGAAGTGACTATTTACAAGGGTGGGAGCGGGGTATATGAAACTGCAAGGAAAGCCGCGGTAACCTAGGGGTGGAGGCAGCAGGCACATGAGGACAGCAGAAGGGAGAAGTTACCAAACCCAGGAGGATGACTGGGGAGAGAGAGCTGAGCAGAGAGGAGCATTTGAAGGACCCCGGCAAGCACAGACAGCCCTTCAGGAAGGGATGCAGGGAAATAAACACCTCGACTTGACTCTGCCCCTTTCCTTCATTCTTCTGAGGCTTCCCAGTGGACAAAACCAACTGGAACTCAGACAGCTGAAAAATCCATGGACACACTTACAAATAGGTCAGACAGCAACAGGGAGAGGGTTAAGAATGAATCTAGAAAGACAGACAGAAGATATCTGGCAGAGAAACAACAAAAAACTTTAATAAATTCCAAAAACTATGAAAGGCTCACACTGACCCCAATAAAATATAAGTAAATTTTTAATAAATTTCAGACTAAAAAGATGTATGCATCATAATCAATTTATTTGCTCACCATCCATTCTTACAACTTATTCTTTCCTCATATTTTTTTTTCCCAAATGGTATTAGTTCCTTTAATAGTTCTTTCAGGAAGACTATTTTAATGGTAAATTTAGTCTTTACATGTAAAAGGAAATGCTAAAAAAAGAAATCAATTCAGGAAGCAAATATTAATATGATCTCAAATCCAAATAAATGTTGACTATAAAAATACTAATTTGAAGGGTTTAAAAATGCAAAATTTCTGAAACACTATGCAACAATAATATGGAAAATGGGATTAGGGAGCTCAGAGTTAAAGCATTTTGAGATGTTTACAGCATTTGATAGGATAAAGATATTGATTAACCTCAAACATTGTTAAGTATGTACCTTAAAAAATTAATGATAACTGAAAAAGATTAGAACTAAACCAATATATGGGAAAAAAGAATAAATGGATAATTTTTCAATCAAATTGAAGGTAGGAAAGAAGAAAAAGAGGGCAAAGAAAAACAAACATGATAAATATAAAACAGAAATAGATTAGAAATAAATCAAAATAGATGAAGACATTGAAATAGCCTGTTAAGGTAAAGATTGTCCAATTGAACAGATTTTTTTCAAAAGAAGATAGAAAAATGGCCAAAAACATGAAAAAATGCTCAACATCACTAATCACCAGGAAAATGAAAATTAAAACCACAATGAGATACCACCTCACCCCTGTCAGAATGGCCATTACTAACAAATCAAAAACCAGTAGATGTTGGCCCAGATGTGGAGAAAAGGGAATGCTTATACACTGTTGGTGAGAACGTAAATTAGTACAACCTATATGGAAAACAGTATGGAGATTTTTCAAAGAACTAAAAGTAGACCTACCATTCAACCCAGCAATCCTGCTACTGGATATCTACCCAAAGGAAAAGAAATCATTATATCAAAAAGAAACCTGCACCTGGATGTTTATAGCAGCACAATTTACAATTGCAAAGATATGGAATCAACCTGAGTGCCCATCAAGTAATGTGTGGATAAAGAAAATGTGATATGTGTGTGTGTGTGTGTGTGTGTGTGTGTATACATATACCCCCCCCACACACACAACACATAGAATACTACTCAGCCATAGAAAAAATGAAATAATATCTTTTGTAGCAACTTGGATGGAACTGGAGACCATTATCATAAGTGAAATATCTCAGGAATAGAAAAACAAATACCACATGTTCTCCCTTTTAAACAGTGTGATAACTTTTACTGTGATAAAAATATGAAAATGATAGCTGAAAAGATCAAATTAATGATAGTGGTAACAGAGAGAGGGAGGGAACTCACCTTGGAGAATGAACATATGATTTTTCAATATAAAATAAAACTGACTAATTGTAATATTTGTAACTTCTGAGTATTCAGTAATTAATATTTATTGCATAGCTCCTTGTGTATTTTCTTAAATGATTCAATTTTTAACACAGATAAAGAGGAGGTTTTCAAGGGTAATAGTAAAGTACACAGAGCAAAATTGTGTAATATATATGCTTCCCAATTGACCATTTTTGAGATACACCACAAATATGAGATCTTGACAGAAAAGAAGATCAGACATTACGAAAGCACAGATTTGATGCTAGTTCTCAGATTCTCAGGTAGTATGTTAATCTCTACCCCTGGCATCAGCACTTGTAACTTTTTAAACTTACTTCTTTAAAACTTCTCTTTGTTTCTCTTGTCCTTTATTGCATGAAAGACGCTAAACAAACAAATACCTACATAATGAATTAGACATACAGGGAGGGCATTTGCTGGACTAACAGCCGTTCTGGTTGGTTGAGAAGGGAGATTTTGGTGCTGGGACACTGACCAAACCTTGCAGAAGCTTCAGCATAAGGTAAAGTCTCTGTGTTGGCTCGGTCTCATACTGATAGCCTGTAGGCCATTGGTAGTCTAAAGCCAGGGTTGATTTGTTTCAGTATTGGCTAGCACAATGTTGTAAATCTAAATTTGTTTCCAGCATTCAAAAATCAAGAGGTTTCTCATAACTACAACCTGATTTCACTGTACTTACTTATCTTATAATGGCTTTTACATTGGATGATTAATAGTAAGTAATATGGTTACATGAAATAAAGACATTTCAGTGTGTTTATTCTTCATACAAAATCTAATCATAATTCAAGTAGAACTTCTTTTAGGTAAGTACATTAAATATCATAATTTATTCTATACATTAGAGACCAAAGAGAGCACTATAATGTAGAGGAAAAATACTCTATAAATTACAGAAGAAAGTAAGTAAATAGGCAGTTTATCAATAATTATTACTAAGTATATTGGTAGTCTAATCCTCTGGACTTCCCAAGTTGACATAGCTGTAACACTTAAAATTTTTTAAAATTAATAAAATCATGTAGTTACTTTAAGGAAATAATCATTAACTGATAGTCCCAGATAGAAAAGCAAATGAGTCATAATAAGTATTCCAATTTCAATTTTAATTTGCAGTCACGCATTCCTGTCTTAAGCAGGGTTGAGCTGGCATATGAAATGTCCCCTTATTTGCAAATGTGAAGTAAAATGATCACCGTCACTGGAAATTAGGCAATTCTACTGTTGAATCAAGAATTGGGTTAGAGTTTGGTTGAGTGTGTTTAATAAATAAATGACTCACTTTTATTTAAATTTTATATAATGAATTGATTTGTTATATACATGGTGTGTTGATTTCGAGTTTGTATTTGTTTTTATAAACTAAAGTCATCTGAAAGACCAAATAGTATTGAAAGACAAATTTAGGCACCACTTTCATATGAAGGCAGCATTATAGGGTGTATTAATAACATTTTCAGACTCCTGCCAACTCCTCCAGATGTTATTGTATGTGCAGACAATACATGTACAATAAGGTTGAATCAATCATTCAAAAAATTGTAAAAAGAGCTACTTTACTTACTGGAGAAAAAATATTCTGACTGAATATTATGGTAAATGTATTTTGTTTATAGCTGTCTAGACTAATTTTTAAACATTTTTATTAATAGCATTCCATTTGGGCTAAAAATACATTATTAAAAGGTCATATACCTTAATGTGCAGTAAATATTTCAACATATTTATTATAAAAATAAATAATACATGTCAATAAATTTATTTTTCTCTATTTTCTAATTGTTAGTTTTTCATTTTTTTAGGTAGAGCTTTACAAATAAAAATCCAGAATAATTCAGGTGGATTTTTATTGAACTGCCATTTTTTCCAATTTATGTTTTTAGAGTAGGGTGCATTACTTGGTTAATAAATTATTTTTATGCCTAAAACTAAAAAAATCTATAATTTGCTTCTAGTTTTCAATTTACTATGATTCATTACACAGTTAGTTGACTACTTTACCTAGAAGACATCCAACTATTGACTTTTGAGTGCTTATTTTTCTTAAGATTCTCTAGTATCTCCAAGGGAATTGTACACAGTGCAGATTCTTCTTGGAGTGATGCATGTGTTCTTTGGTAGTTAAACTTTCACTCAATTCTTCAGAGCTCATTAATCATACCCCAAAGCACAGAACTATGGTTATACCTCTGTAGTTTCAAGATAGTAAGTAGAATCTATTATTTTTTATGTCCAAAAAGATTTACTCAACTGGTCATTACACAACTAGATCCATTAACTTACCTCCTGTTAACTATCACTCTGTATTTCAAAATCAATAGTTAATTCTACCACAGTTATCTGTGCATTAGAAGAGTATACAGCAATAAAATTGCTAACATATTTAATAAACTAAACCCTTTTATAAAGATATTTATTTATTTTCGATGTATTTAGAGAGGATTACATTTACCAATCCTTTAAACAATATTTAACTTGAAAAAAAAGATTAACCTCTGAAGAACTTGAAGTATTTTTATTTTGACTAAATGACCTATCCTTAAGTAAATAATAAGTATATGTGTGTGTCGGTGTGTATACACCTCTGAAAACTTTATTTTTATAAGGAGCTATTAAATATAATTATTTTAAAGGATTTTTAAACATTTTAAATATGCCCCTAGTGAGCATATTTGCTATACTAGACTCAAGTCTGCCCTCTCCCTGCAGACTGAATCATCTGTCTCCCACTCAATAACAATACTCCCCTCCTACAGTGCAAGCCTTTGTGATCAGACATCTGCTCACTGGCCTGTATCCTCCCCAGCCCCACACATCCCTCCTGCCCTGTCTCCAAAACATTTTCATTACATCTTCCGGAAATCTGACTCCCTATTTAGCAAAATTCCTGACATTCCCCCTCATTCCTTTAAGAATCATTTTTCCTCTCTACCTTCATCATATTAGCATGGTGGTGTCTAACCTCCAATCAAAAGTCAATCCATCCTCATCCACTGAGTCAAAAGCCCTCCAGCCTTTTCTACTTCAATTTATTATGCTGCAAGCTGCCTACTTCTCACTCTCAACTACATCTATCCCCTCAGCATTTCTACATATGATAATATCACCTGTCCAAAACACACAAAAAATCAGAATTTCTTCTCCCTCTATCTCTGTTTCCACACATAGCCAATATGGACTCCTCGCATATCAAGGATGCTCCATTTTTCACTCACCCTTCAACTCATTTCAATTAGGGTTGTAAGATTTAGCAAACAGAACAAAAAAAAAAAAGAAGTATAACTAGTTAATTTTAAACATTCAGATAAAAAACAAACAATTATTTTAGTATAAATATGTCTCAAATATGGCATATATTTCATCTGGCAACCTTAATTTCCCAAACATCCACCTTCTGGGATGAGCCAAAACTACTTTTGTTTTGATCAGAAATTATATATCTGTTGCTAATCCAGTTTCCTTAGAAACAAAGAAGATTCCTTTGCTCACCTATAACAGACTGAAAATTCCAGGTAATTAACACTTTTTGCGAGTAGACATTCTCCTCAACGAGATATGGGTTTTGGCATGAAAATACAATTCCCTTCTTATTTTTTTTTTGTAAGAATGATTAACATGAGATCTACTCTCTTAATAAATTTTTTAAGTGCACAATACAGTATTGCTAACCATAGGCTGTATACTGTACAGCAGATCTCTAGACTTATTCGCCTTGCATATCTGAAAACTTATACCCATTTAAAAACTTCCCATTTCCCTCTACCTACAGCAAACACCATTCTACTCTACTTCTATGGGTTTGACTATTTTAGATACCTCATATAAGTGGAATTATTCAGTATTTCTCTTTCTGTGACTGGTTTATTTTATTTAGTATAATGTCCTCAAGATTCATCCATGTTGTGCCTTAATGACAGGATTTACCTCATTTTTAAGTCTGAATAACATTCCATTGAATGCATATACTACATTTTCTTTATCCATTGATGAACATTGAGGTTGTTTCCATGTCTTGACTATTGTGAATAATGCTTCAATGAATATGGGAATACAAATATCTCTTTAACATACTGATTTCATTTACTTTGAACATATACCTAGAAATGGCATTGCTGGATCATATTGATACCAGCATGGCCCACTGCCCTGGTGAAGAGGGGTCTTGACCTCTGTGAGAGAAAGAATTCAAATGCAGGGTCACACATGAAGCAAAAACATTTATTAAAGATAGAGTACAGAAAGTATAGTACACTTTCAAAGATGGTAGAGAGTGGACTGAGTCAAGAAGGAACAATGCTATCCCAGGGTTAGGATTTGTCCTTTTATGCTAATCCCTAATAATATACTAAGTTGGGGTAGAATATTCATGGACTTTCTGGGAAAGGGGTGGAGAATTCCTAAAATTGAGAACCTTCCCCTTTCTTGACCTTATAGGGTAACGTCCAGGATTTGCCATGGTGTTTGTAAACTGTCATGGCGCTGGTGGGTGTGATTTTCACTATGTTAATAAGCATAGTTCATTTAAGGACACTGTTACCTCAACTGTGTGCATGATCCAATTAAAGGAATTCCCCCTTTTACCTTAAATAAAGGTGCTTTGGCTAAAGTAAAATAACTAAAAGGTCCTTATCGGTCACATTTATCTTAGCTAAGCACATTCACATTCTTGTGACTTTCTTATCCTGTTGACCTTCTTCTGATCCCTTATCTGACTCCTATCTCAATATGGTATTTGTAATTTTTTGAGGCACCTCCATGCTGTTTTCCACAGGGGCTGCACAACTTTACATTCCAAACGGTGCACAAGCATTCTACTTTCTCCACATCCTGGCACAATGCTTGTTATCCTTTGAGGTTTTGTTTTTTTGTAAATAATAGCTAACTTAACAGGTGAGAGATGTTATCTCATTGTGGTTTTGAAAACAATAACATCACCAATAAGAACAAAAAATACAAAGGGGCATGAGGAAACTTTTGGAGGTGACAGATATGTTTATTACTTTGATTGTGGTGATAGCTTCGTGGATATACACATATGTCCAAATTCATTAAATTGTGTACAATAAATACGTGCAGGTTTTTGTTATACCTCAATAAAGCTATTTTTAAAATACTCTGAATCCTGTGACCCTCCCATAGAGTAATTCTGAGGTGTGTGCTTTACCTCATTTCTAAGAGTTGCATCACAGGATTAAACTGGTAGCTGCCTTAAATAATGCACCTTATATTGGCTGCTTTCTCTTCCCTATCTTATTTCCCCATTCCCCTGCCACTGTTCCCAGCCCTTCCTAATAAACTACTTGCACTTAAATCCTTGCTTCAGAGTTAGTTTTTGGAAGAAACCAAAGACAAGGCTTAAATCTGTATCTATTTTATTTTTCAGTTTATATCTGTTCTCTTCACTTCAATGGTTTTAACAACTTCCTGTAAATAAGTTGATATTTTCAAAATTTTATATTTGACTCAGACTACTCTTCCTAACTTTGTAAGGAAAACAAGCTTACAAAACAAGTAGTGTTTGATGTCCATCTGAATTACTTCTAAACATCTCAAAACTAACATGTTCAATTTTTTTCCTTTCCAGATTTATGATCTTTCTTTAACCTTTCAGTAAATGACTCCTGCACCTATCCGGTTATTTTTGCAGGAGGCTAGGAAGGGGAACTCTTGACAATTCACTATCCCTCACCTCCACATCCAATCTTTTACCGAGCCCCAGAGACTGTCTCCAAAGTACATTTCTAATAGGTGCATTGCTCCCTTGTGACTGTTACCACCTTAACCCAAGCCACAATCATCTCGTATGTTGGAATATTGCAATATCCTTCAACTAGTCTTTTCTCTTCTATTCCTGATCTCTTCTAACCCATTTTCTATAGACTAGACAAAGTGATATCTGAAAAATATAAATTAATTCTTTCATTACTGTGCTTGTACAATTTAATTGGCTTTCTATTTTCTTTCAAATAGAATTCAAATCTTTAACATGAACTATAGATCTCCAACCCCAAATGTGGCCACTCTGTTGCTGAGACATTATCACATTGGCACACTAGCCTTCTTTAAACTAATTTAATTACCAACCCCATGCCATACCTTAAAAGAGATATTCTTTCTACTTCTTCAATGCATTCTTCATAAATGTAACTAGTTTTTCCTTCAAATTATGTCACAATTTGTAATGATGTATTTATTTTTATGAGCAGCTGTTAAATGTCTTTTCACCTTAATAGAATGTAATCTCCATGTAGACAAAGGTCATGTCTGTTTTGTTCCATATTATCAACACAAGCATTTTTGTCTTATTTGTGGAAAAGCTCAATTATTGATTAAATGAATATACTAAAATAATAAGTACTAAAATAATATGCTGTACATAAGGAAGAGTTTTAACCCATTTACTCTTTCTTAATAAACAGAATCTAAGGGATACAGAGCATTGAACCTTTATTAAGCTTCTACTGTTCAGGCATCATGCAGGCATTTTTGCATGTTTATCACTTGATCTTCACAAGTCCAGCATCATTATACCCATTTTAAAGATAAGGAATATGAGACTCAGAGAATGATTAAGTGACTCACATAAACCTAATGAGGCTTATAAATGTCAGAGCTGAAATTAAAACCCATATCTGTCATCAAAATATATCTCTTTCCAATAATATTCTAAAAATTGTATTGAATGATATTCCGTATCTGTTTTATAACAATGGGAACTGATATCAGAATTTTAAAATCTACTAAATTTAAACAAATTTTGGTATAGTAACCATAACTTGTTTTATCAAATATTAGCCTCAGAAAGTTTCACTACTAAATGACAATTTTTTTCCATTTTTTAACAGTGAAAATATCTTGAGATAAGATGTTATTTTCTTTATGTTAAAATATATAATGTTTTTAGATTAACACTATCTTATAAGAAGTTATTTATAGCAGCATAGAAAACATTCCTATGCCTGGAGAAACAAAACTATCACAGCATGACACAGCACTTAAACCCATGGACCCTAAAGCCAGCTGGGTTCTGATTTTGCTCTACACTTACCAGTTGTGGGGCATTTGACAAACTACTTATTCTGTCTTTACATTTCTTGAGTCCTCTCTAAAAAGGAGGTAATAATAGTACTCACCTCATGAATGTACTTGTGAGGAATAAGTTAATACATATAGAATGCTTAAAATAGTCTTGGTACATATTAAGTACACACTAAATATTAGCATTGATCAGCTCCTTCTGAAAACTCATTGTTAATATTTTGTCATATGTTAAATTATTCAACTATTATTAATCACTGTATAATAGACTTTTTTTTTGTGATAGGATCTCGCTCTGTTGCCCAGGCTAGAGTGTAGTGACATCATCATAGCTCACCACAACCTCAAACTCCTGGGCTCAAACAATCCTTCTGCCTCAGCCTCCCAAGTAGCTGGGACTACAGGTGTGCACCCCCATGTCCAGCTAATTTTTAAAATTTTTTATAGAGATGTGGTCTTACCATGTTGCCCAGGTTGGTCTTGAAGGTCTGGGCTCAAGCCATCCTCCCACTTTGGCTTCCCAATGTGCTGGGATTACAGGCATGAGCCACCACATCTGGCCCTTATAATAGATTTTTTAAAGACAGGTAAGATCATTGTATGTCACTCTAGATGGGAGATATAGACACTAAAATAATAAATGCATGGATAAATGTGACAATTTTAGATGGTGATAGGTGACGTGAATAAAATGAAACATGAAGTTATGATTCATATTGTATAAAGGTTGGAGGGTACAACCACAGATTGGATGGACTAAAAAGACTGATGTTTATGTTGAGTCCACAATATCAAGCCATGTGAGAAAATCTTTGGGAGTCAATTTATGAGGAAAACTAAAATATATTTTTAAAATTATGCTTTAATCAATAAGTGATACATGGAAATAGGGACCTAGACTAAAACTCAAGTATATTTTTGTTTTGTACCTGTCAGATGCTCTACTCCTAAATCTGGCAAGAGGCCTCTGTTTTCTCTGAAGTTCCAGCAAAATTATCCTACTTCCTCAAGCAAGATTTTTATTTCTTTCTTTGCAGATAGGGCTAATGGAGAGCATAACAAAAAAGACTTTAGAGCAGAGTAGAAGGGAAAAAAAGAATAACCAGGTACTGGGGTGCCTGCTATGCTCCAGACACTTTTTTATAATAGATACTTTAACAGACATATATTAATTTATTCTTTTCACAAAAGTAGAAGTTGTAAGTTGCATTATTCCTATTTCTCCATATGTGGCTCAAAAGGACTGCTAAATGCTTAAGATCTCACAGCTAGAAGAGCTTGGATTGGAAGTCTTCCTGATTCCAAAGTCTCAATTCATCGCCTGCTGATAAGCACTGTCACAAACCAGTAACTTACCTTATTTATTACTGATGCTATTGCTGTTGTTGGTTGTGGTGGTGATGATATTATTATTTTGCAAATGCTTGCTTCCTATTAATCTTAAATTAACTTTAATTAAAGTAAACTACATATCTGTAAGTCGATTTATGTCTTTCAGCTTTACAGGATATGCTAATATTGGTATTAAACTTTGTTACTTTTTAAATTTTTAGTTTGATCATTATTATCATAGTTATCTCATTTTCACTTCATGTTAAAAATACACACACACTTTGCTCCAACAAGCAAAAATCATTTGAATTTTAATCATAAAATACAATTTGCTAATTGCTCCCACCCGCATTTTGTTCTAAATGTCTTTAAGATGAAAAAAATTGTTTGGTTGTCTATTGTATTTAACAAAATAAAACAATTTTAATGCTTTGTGTTTAAGCTAAAGCATCTAGATCACTGGGTTTCTGACAGAGTGGATGAATATAACTAGATGTTTAGTCATTGTGTAGACACAGCCTTGTATCAATATCTTGCTTTGTCCCAAGGGGAGGAGAAGGAGCGAGTATGAATTTATGTGGTGTCAGCAACAAATTTTAATTTGATTGCATGGGTAGTTTATTTAGAGTGCTTTATTATTTATTCCCTTACTAAAATAATTCTTAACAGGCATAGAAAGTTTTGGTAAGTGACCAAAATGGGTAATACAAAATTTGCCTTAAAACTTCTCTTGTAGTCTCCAAAATAAATACAAAGAAATTAGTCTGAGCCATCCATTCCCTCATTTAATAAAACAGGCACTAAATCAGCTCTAAAAATGTTACCGTTTACTGAGTTTCTTCAAGTAAGTAATAGAACTATCCATGCTAAACACCTCAAATAACATATGAAAATATGTAACAAATAAGGATAAACACATGTTCTTAGAACCTGAAGATGTAAACCACCATATCCTGAGATTCTATTAACAATATAAACCATAATTGCTCTGAGAGAGATGGAGTGCTTTCCTAGTGAGCAAAAAACGAGTTCACAAAGAGAAAAGGGTCATTCATCTCAAGGAAAGTTTAATTAAATTCAAAGAAAAAAAAAGAAGGCATCACCAATAAAATTTTATGACACATGTATTAGGAAAATTCTTTTGAAAAAATATAAGGGAAGTTTCTTTCCATTTCATATGTCAGTGAATAACTCATTTTCCCATTCTGATTTGAT
Organism: Daubentonia madagascariensis; assembly: GCA_023783475.1. Taxonomy (NCBI): domain Eukaryota; kingdom Metazoa; phylum Chordata; class Mammalia; order Primates; family Daubentoniidae; genus Daubentonia; species Daubentonia madagascariensis. The sequence continues at coordinate 38,591,955 of JAKFHU010002080.1, read as the reverse complement.
AACATTTGGGCTGAGTCAAAAGAAAATATAAAGTGTTCTTTGGAAGTGTGAAGAGGTCATAAACTTAAATCATAAAATATTTAGAGATTTTATTCAAGTCCTGGTTGCATAGTTCAGGTATGACATAATTAATATCCTCTTCAAGAATGAAAACAATATTTATTTTAAGAAATTCTCATCTGTACAGTCTCACCACCTTGACTTTCTACTTCCTCAGCTGCACTTGTCTCCCAATTCAGAGATATACTTTAGAAATTCTAGTTTTAAGATAAAAACAGGAATCCCCTCCCATGTGGAAGGCTAATTTGTCTCCCAGTGCGTGACTCCCACTCCAGTTTACATACTCAGGAACTTTGCTCTAGCTAATAATCCTTCTCTCTGCTTTATCTAAAATGTCATTGGCACCAATGGCTTCTTAACTTCTGCTTATAAATGTGCTCAAAATTTTTTTATATTAAAAGTTAGTTCTCTCTTGATCCTATGTCTCCTTCTAGGTAAACATAAAATTGAAACGTTTTGCCATGTTTTAGAGGCCACTTCTGAGTGTTATCCTTCTTGTTTCCTCTCGTTCCTTATTTCTCAAATCTCTCTTAGAGTGGGAGCAATCTGGTAACATTTCTTCCGTGCCACTTAAGTTGCTCTGCAAAGGTCATTTACAATTCTATTTGCTGCCTCCAAAGACCAGGTTTCAGTGAATATCCTGACCCTTTTTCCAGCTGAAATGCTGAGGAGAATGTTCAAGTTGTTCTCAACAAACAAATCAATCACGCTTTTTGGAAATGAAAGGTAAGGGAAACCATCCATCAGTCCTCTCCTCTGCTTTCTTCTATAATACATTCTGTGTCTAGACAATAAGTGATTATGGAAAGGGTCTAATGTGATTTGTATTATTCCTTGACCAAGTAAAGTATGTGATTACTTTATGCCACTACACTTTATATCTGCAGCATTATTTACATTACTTTTTTTCCTTTATTCAATCCCTGTAGAGATCGTCAAAAATTGCCAATGCAGACTATATTGCAAGTTGTCACGGAGGGATATTGGGAAAAATTTTCAATTAGCAATAATCGAGCCTCGGATAAACCTCATTGGCTATGATACTGCCAAAGTTATTTACATTATTAAAAACTTACCAAATACCATATGATGTAAACACTTAAAACATGTGAAATAATTAGATCAGAACAAAATCAACAAATTAAAGGGACTGATAGCAGTATTTAAAAGATGAATGGCTATTAGTCTTAAAACTACTTATACTTTTAATTTATTCTTCACTTAATTTGTGTCCTTATAAGATCTTCATGAAGGATTCCTTCAAAAATACTTCAAGGAAACAATAATCATTAAGAGAGAATCTGAAAGGCTCTACAATTCATAAATTGTTTTCATCCTTTAAATACAAAATGCAATATTAATATAGCCCCATTAATGTGGAAAAATATTTCATGTAAGTAAAACTAAGCCCCTACAAGATATAGCAATGGCCTATTAATATCATTCAAACAGACCTAAAATTAATTTGAAAACTATTTGCTTAATTACAGGGCGTGTGTGTGTATATATATGCATATTTCATGCAAATTAAGAAATTCAGATAAATTTTACCAATCAAAACAGAAGATGCTAAGCTCTAAAACATGCCTCTGGTTCATAGCTTAGGTATGATCTACTTTAAGACAAAACTGCTATATGCTGTTATTTTATTTCCAGGTGCAATAAAATCCATATAATTTGAAGACTGATTAAAGTAGAAGAACCTCATGACAAGGAAAAAGCAGATACTCTACCAATCAAACTAGGGTCTGACACAGACTGCCAAACATAGCAGAGAAGACTCAATAGGGGAAAATGTCGGTAATGATATTAAGTACTCATATATAGTTTGTTAATGCTGTAAGTCATGAAATTATTTTAGGGTATGTAACTTAATATTTTCAACCCAAGACATATTAAGCTTATAGTTGATATTTTTCCCTAAAAGAATTATCTCATTAAAATATATTAATAAAACTGACCACTAAATTATATACTTGTATTTGTTTTCTGTATATGTTCCAGAGAATATGAATAATCAGACAAAAAATCAATTTAAGAATAAGGTAGAAAAGTTATTCACACTCTTTATGCTTATATATAATTAACTTCCAACTCTTAAAGAGTTTGATATAAGCTAGGATGCCTCTCAATTAAAAAATAATCATTTAAATATTTTATTTATTTGTTTGCTCTGTTATTGCCCTGGAGATAAATTATAAGATGATAAGTGTTCAACTAACTTATTTTCTACCTGGTTAAATTTCAAGCAAGATGCTAAAATTATTTAAATTCTCAAATGGCCAAAATGCTTTAAAAAAAATAGAAAAATTCTTTGAAAGTAAATTTCTCCTCTTTTTCAGATTTGTAAACATAAAAATGAGTTTATGTAATTAACAAAATTTTCTGACTGCTATTTTCAGTACTATGCATTACAATTTTAGGGTGGTCAAGCTTAACCTTTAAATTCTAGGCAAATAGGCATCAGTGATCAAGCCAAAAAATTCATTTTAAAACTTAAGATCTAGATTAAAATCTAAGATCTATTGTTTTCCATGAGACATTTCCTTTTTTGAGACTTAGTTTCCTATGTGTGAAATAGCTATAACACCTATCACATAAAGTTGGCTTCATATTAAGTATAAAGTAAGTGGTAGAGGTATATAGTAAGGATTCAGAAAATACTAGTTTTCCTTATACTAATAATTAAGAAAAAAAATCATGATTTATATGCTTCTATTTATAAAGCACATACAAATATTATGCATGAAATTATGCAAAACATTATAAGTAGAGTTAGTATAAGCTTTCCAAACACTGTCAGCTGAAAATATTCAATATTCCAATAGATTTGAGCTTTTTGTGATATGTTGTTGAACATGGAGACTTTTATTTTAATAGCCCTGAATATATCATCAAAATTAACAGGACCTGGAGACCTTCAGGAATTAAAATTTTAGGTAGACTAAAAGATAAAAAAAGAAAAGAAAAAGAAAAAAGAAACAATTTGTTTGATTTATTTTTAATTTAGAACCTTTCTGGTTCTAGGTAAAGAAAATCTTATTTCTTCTTCTTCCAATTACTAGCATTCTAGTTTTGAGTGAATTGTTACAGGGAGCACTCATGTCAAGAATAACAACATATAAACTACGCTGGTTTACGCAGATATGCCTTAGCATACGCAGTAAGAAAACTCATCATTCCATCACTTTCTATATAACATAAAAAATGTAAGTTTGAAACCAAATAAAGCGAAGCACACGTGATGGGAAAACGCTTTAAGAAGGTATACATCTATGCAGGGGCTGCCCATCTAGTTTGACAAGACTTGGCAGTAAAATCTTGATTACAGTAGCCAGTTCAAATTAACTTGGGCAAAATATTTACCCAGATCAATATGGTTGTTTTGTTCAAAGATTTATATCTAAAAAATAAAAGATGGAATGAGATTTGTGGATCCAATAGTCAGGAAGAAGAGCCATACAGAAATTATTACACATTAATTATAATTACTATGTAATACCTAGGTTAATTTTTAATCCTTCCTCATAAGTGTTGGTAAAATATTTACTCATGTAGTTGATATAAATATTTCTATTTTCTTCCTATTTTAACTTTCTGTATTCATTGTAATCTGATTATTTCTTTCTTTCAAGTTAGTCTGCATCAGAATTATTACCTCTGCTTGTGAAGTTTTCCCTACCAATTGCAAAGAATTCTGTCTTTCTTCAATTGTACAATGTTGATAACTGAAATACAATTTACATCTACTGTATTCTATGGAAGTTTATAGTCTTCAATTGCATTCTCCCTGTGTAAAGGACATAGATCTAGAGGTAACTTTTCTTTTTCCATGTTCAGAAAACTCACATAATTGAAGTGCTCTTCTTACCTAGGAACAACTAGTCTCAATGTAAACTGTGCTACACCATAACTCTCTTTGTTTATCTTCATGGTCTCTAGTCTGCCCTGTGATGATAGCAGTTTTATAGTCTACCCTATTTTATGGCAGAAAAAGAACTGCTTTCAGGTTGACTATGACCTCATAAAATCTTCCTACAGTGCAAAAGTCATTGATTCTACAAGATTTCCTAAGTTCTAATTGCCAGCATTTCCCTAGCTATAGGAACCCAGGATTTTACTGTTTAAGTGCTTCTTGCCCATTCTATGTAAATTAAACTTTTTAATACAAGAGAAGCTCCTTTAAAATAAAGTGTAATTAAAATTGACTGAAAAAAAAAAACGTTTTGATGTCACATAAATACATCTTATATGTGACATAGAAGACCTTCAAAATATTAGTGATATTAAAAAGTTCTTCTGAAAAGCCCAGATAAGGGCTTGAAAATCTTGAAAATCACTAGTTATTCAAGCCCTTGACCATATTCAATGTTCTCACTTAACTATTAGATTATAACAGGCTAAAATAATTTCACAGTAGGCATGTGATGGTCATTAAATAAATGAATAAGTAAACGAAAGAAGGAGCGAAAAGATTCTCTCCGCAGGTTACTTCACTACTGCTCCCTGCGGGGCTTGTCCGACTTCCACTCAATTTGCTGCATGTGAGCAGTGAAAATTTCATTGCCTCTATAGCAACTACTAACTTCGAAAATGGCTATTCGCTCATAGAGAGTAGTACAGTTTTGACTTCCAGGCAGTCTGAGCAAAAAAAGGTCCAGAAATAACTTTGCTTCTTCTATGATCAGAAAAGACACCTTGTCAGGCACCCAGGGAAAAATTAAAGTCAACATAATATTTAACAGCCATGGGAGTGCCTAATAATCCACTTTGATTGTCCTCATGAGAAATACAAATTTACCTTTATGTCTTTATTGTGATTCCTCCAATCTATCAAATGACTGAATTTGGCAATTCCCGTCCCTTCCATTGCTCTAATCTATCAAATGATGAAACTGTGTGATTCTCATTTCCTCTAAAAGGGTGTTCTGTTTTTCTCTTTTCTTTTTCATAGACTGATTTACAACCTTTTCTTCTATTGCTCCCTCTGGTACTCTCTTTCCATATTTCTACCAGCTTTTGTGTTAAACAGTTTAACTAAATTGCATGGAGGCTCACCCCTTCATTAACTTTAATTCCTGCCTTCTTACTTTTAAATTAACGGTGGCCAACTATCAGGAGAGTTTTATAACCATCAACCCATTTCTTTCTTTTCAAGATTATATAAATGCAGTTATTGTATTCCCAATGAGAACAATATTAGAATACATTTTCCCTGAGATTAAAACAAAAGCATTCTGCCTAGATTTCTTTCATTATACAAATGTTTTAAATTGGTTTTTATTGATTTCCACATTAGGAGAAGGCTAAATAGAATGATACAATATTCTAAACATGCAATTTCAGTTCTCTTAATATTTTAAAATTGTATCTAATTAATGCATATAACAAGATCTTCTTTAGTTTACAATGCTAAATACATTATTTTGATTTTGGTTTCATAATTATTTTTTCACACTTTGAAATAATACTACTAGTTGTGTGTATCTACATATTTTTGGTATTTTCACTTAAATTACTGTTTCACACATTTGATCATTATATGCTTTTTGATTTTGGCACTGACTTTTTAAATTAAATAACTATTTATGTTAATTATTCTAACAGACTCAAAGATCACTTTCTACGAAATTCAATCATTTAGTATTTTTTATATATTTATTACAATGCTTTCTTATTTCTTATTGTCAGTGGTTCAAAGAGAAGATCATCATGAGGATTATGACTGGCCATATGTGGTGACCAGTAACTCAGTGACCAAAGAAATGACTGGTGAACTCTGGGGCACGTGATTGGGAGGTCATATACTTCATTTATTCGGCAGTCTGTGGGGCATTATATACCAAATGCTGCAATGTCAGGATGAGTAAAGCACAGCCTCTGTCCTCAGAGAAAATCAGAAGCTAGTGGATAAGATAGAACATTCTCTAGTAACTATAATTCAGGTAAGCTACAAAAAAACTTTGAGAGAAGCATAAAGTGCTTTGAGAATAAAGACAGGAAACAAATAACTGCTGGGGATGAAAGGAATCTCCACTAAGAGTTTTTCATCCATTTAAAACCAAGTATTCAAGGATGCTACAGGATAAATACATTGCTAAGTGTCATGTACACAGAAATGCATAAAACAAATTATCCTACTCTCATGGAGTTGACACTCTAGTGAGTGATATTTAATCTTCACACACTCAAAGAGAAAGTGGAGGAGGCAGAGAAACATATTTCAGGCAGAATAAAATAAAGAGCAGAAAAAAAATCTTGGGATTATGGCCGTATTAGAAGTATTCAGAACCAGGTATGTGTATACCTGTGCAACTAGAACAAAGGCATAGAAGAAAGGGTAGGAGTAGAAAAAGAATGTTTCAATACAGGTGAGGACAGACCATGAAGGAAATTGAATTCCCCCTAAAGGCTTTCACCTTAATTGTATAATCAATGAGTTGTAAAAAACTTAGTAGAGGTGTGTACAAAAATCATGAAAACAACATATGGGAAGAAGAGTTCCTGGTGGAAAAACTGATGATGCCATCTATTATAATAGTCCAGTAGCAAAATGTTATCATGACTGACGTTTTGAATGTAAAATATGTAGTTATACAGAAAAAGTGACAGAATTAAGGGAACAAGATCATTCAAGTTTGGGTGGCGGCATTGAAGATGATACAATTTCCCATGAGTAGAATACAGAATGCAATGAAGCCAAGTTTTGTGGTAGATATTAAGTACTTAAGGATCACGGACTTGGGGGCCAAGATGACAAACTAGAAGCAGGCTACACATGCGGCTCTCACGGAGAGGATCAAAAGTGATGAGTAGGTACAAACCTTCAGATTATCATCTAAGAGAGAGCACTGGGGGTCCACAGAGAGAGGACCGGAGGCTCCCAAAGTGAAGGGGAGGGAAGTGAGGCGACCAGCTCCACAGAATAGGAGGTACATGCGGAAGGCACCCATTCGTGGGGAAGGGACAGAGGAAAGAACACTGGGGCTCCACACTTCCCCTGTGGACGTGCAATCAGAGCTGCAGGAGGGCCCCTCCACCACAGTGGGGCTGCTGGATGGATGCAGAGAGCTGACTGGAGACTGCAGCAGCAATGCTCCAGAAAGAAGGCACAGCAGGGTCCTGCTAGCTTATGAATCCTGGGGGTGCAGCTGGCACCCTTTTGAGGTCCCAGCCCTAGACTGCTGTGTCTACACAAGAGTCAGATTGTTGCTGCAGCCTCCACATCACCCCTGCAGGGCAGGAGAAGCAGGGAGGCTGGGTGCCCTAGTGCTCCTTGTGGGGGGGTGTTATGCACCCCCACCACTGCCAAAGGACCTGGGCAGAGTAGGCACCCACAGACCCTGCTCTCGCTATTGCCATTGAGGCAGCCCTGCCCAGCCAAAGCTGCCTGTGGGACCCAGATGGGGAGAATGCCTACAGCCTCCTGTGCCTGCCCCTGATATCTAAGTGGTGCAGCAGCCACTGCCATTGCCAGGGTAATACCACCACTGAGAAAACTGGGCAGGAGAAATGTTTGCACCACTGTGTACTGACCGCCCACCACCTCTGACAGACCTGAGTGGGGTGAGCACCCATGCTGCCATCACCTGGGTAACTGAGCGACTGATGGACCTGGGCAAGGCAAGTACTCATGCTGTGAGCACCGACCACACATCCAACGACAGGGGAATGGGGAGACACAGGAGAGCAGCAGTGTTACAGGCTTACAGTGCACCTGCGCCTCTCCTGCTTTGTCAATCTTCTGGAGTAGGAGTAGGACTCAAGTCTGCCGTGCAGGGAGCTCTTCCTCTCTTCACTGAGCAGAAGAGTTCCCAGCAGAGGAGAACAGGTATATCACAAAGCTACCTGTCTTAAGCTAAAAGAAGAGGTTTCTGATGAGAAGGAAGCAGCATCAGAACATCTGGCAAAATGAGAAAACAGGCTTTTTTGACACACCCCAAAGGATCACAATATACTCCAGCAATGGACTCCAACCAGAAGGAAATGGGTGAGATGTCAGATCTGAAATTCAGAGTATGGATGGTAAGAGCAATCCATAAAAGTCCTGTTATAGAGCAATCATGAAATTCAGTAAAGTGGTTCCAGAGGAATGGAATAGTGATAACAACTTATGATAAAAAGTTCAATACTTTTGGGGAGGACTGATGACCTTTAGAGAATCTGATTCACTAAAATAGCGGCAGCAGCAATACTACAGAAGAATCAAGACTGAATGAGAGATAATAAAGTGAAAGCAGCAAATAAAATATTAAAAGTAGCATTTTCATAGGGTTTACAATAGACCAGGCCTTGTTGTAAACACTTTACATACATTTACACATTTAATCCTCAACAATAAGCTTATGAAGTAGATATGCTTATTAGTCCCACTTTAGCGATGATAAAACTAAGTCAGAAAGAAATTAAGTAGTTAATCAAAGGATATAGAGCTAAAATTAATGGAACCAGAATTTGAACTTGGATAATTAGCTCCAAAACCCTTCCTCCAAACAACCACAAATTATTTTCCAGTTTGTATATACTTTTGCATTATGTTTTGCTGCTCCTCCCATCTAGAAGTAGGGTCTATTTTTCCATTATCATGAATTTATGATGGCCTTGTAATTTGCTTTAACCAATAGAATGTGACAGAGGTAATGTTGCTTAAATTCTGGAACCTAGGCCTCAAGAGGCCTTGCAGCTTCCACCTTCACCTTCACCATCTTAAAAATATTACCCTGGGACATCATATAGTCTAGGCTAGTAGAGAATGAGAGGTCTCTTGGAGCAGAATGAAAATGCCCCAGCCAAGCACCAGAGCTAATTTTCATACATATGAATGACACTACATTACACCTTCCTACCAAGTCAAAAGTGCAGAGGAAACACCCAGACAACTCATAGAATCCTAAGAATTGAGTTTCTGAGATAATTGTTAAGAGATAATTAAGAATCCTGAGATAATTGTCTTAAATCACTAAATTTTGGAGTAGTCTGTTATGCAACAGTAAATAATCAATACAGAAATCAGTACCTAATTTTGTTATTGTTTTGCTGTAACAAAAATCTAAAATATATGGCATTGATTTGGGGAGTAGGGGTTAGAAAGACATTACAAAAGCAGCAAGGAGAAAGTTAGTAGATTCTTCATTGTGTGAATAATGAAGAAATTGCTATTAAAGGCTTGAGAAAGGATGACCTGTATTATGCGATATAGGAACAATTGGCAACAATGTCTCTGAAAAACTTAGAAGATAAGAAATGTACCTAATTAACATGTGAATTTGGACAAGAAAATTTCCACATAGAATATTAAAACCGTAAATTGGCTTCCTGAGTCTTTAAAAAGTTCTTGGAAAATGTGTTTTATTAAAAAAACACATGGGTCTAGAAGGTTTTTTGCACCAAAATAAACTCATATTACCTCAGTATAACATGCCTAAAGAGGATCTAGTTTCAGGCATTAAGAAGGATAAGGCATCAGTTTAAAAAAAAGCCCCTATCACAGCATCATGAATTCTGCTAAAATTAAAGCAAGAACAAACTTCAAATTTATGGTGAAGCTTGGGTAGAAGAATGATGAAATCATTGATGCTTTATGAAAAGTTTGGAGACAATGCCTTAAAGAAATCATCAGTTGACAAATGGATAACTCATTTAAAGAAGGGAAGAGATGATGTTGAAGATGAATCTTAACAGTGGCTGACAATCCACATCAATTTGCCAGGAAAAAATTTATCTAGTTTGTGCTTTAATTGAAGAGGACTGATGATTAACAGAAGAAACAATAGCCGATACCAAAGACATCTCAATTGGTTCATCTTACACAATTCTGACTAAAAATCTTGAAGTTGAGTAAGTTTTCTACTCAATGTGTGCCAAAATGATTGCACCCAGATCAGCTGCAGACAAAAGCAGACCTTTCAATGGAAATTTAAACAAGTAGGATTAATATCTTGGCTCATTTCTTGAAGAATTTTAACGGGACATGAGACATGGCTTTACCAGTATGATCTGAAGACAAAGCACAATGAAAGTAATGGCTACCGAGAGGTAGAAGTTGTGCAGTCAGAGCAAAAGTGGACAGGTCAAAAGAAAAGATTATGACAATAATTTTTTGGGATAATCATCACATTTTGGTTGTTGACTTTCTGTAGGGCCAAAGAGCAATAACATCTGCTTACTTTGAGAGTGTTTTGAGAAAGTTAGCCAAAGTTTTAGCACAAAAACACCCAAGAAAGCTTCATCAAAGAGTCCTTCTCCACCATGAAATGCTCCTGCTCATTTCTCTCATCAAAAAAGGGCAATTTGGTTAGAATTTCAACGGGAAATCCTTAGGCATCTACCTTACGGTTCTGATTTAACTCCTTCTGACTTCTTTTTCTTTCCTAATCTTAAAAAAAAATCTTTAAGGGACACCCATTTTTCTTCAGTTAATAATGTAAAAACAAGTGCGTTGACATGGTTAAATTCCCAGGACTCTCAGTTCTTTAGGGATGGACTAAATGGCTGCTATCATGTCTTTCAAAAGTGTCTTCAACTTAATGGAGCTTCTATTGAGAAATCAAGTTTATATTTTTTATTTTTACCTTTTAATTCAATTTTTCCATGGACTTTTTGAAGTCCCCTTGTATCTTTATATGATAAGGTATGAGAAGGCAGAGATAAAGTTCAAGCAGCAAGAAAAATTTACAGGAATTACAGAAACTCAGTATAAATTCTGGGTTGGAAAACAAACCTATTTTTCTTCTCCATTTGTTCCCCACAAAAGATTTTTTAAAAATAGGAAATGGCCTCATGGTGTTCAGAAAACTAAAGTTGATACCAAATAGACCTTCTCAACTGAAAATTCTACAGAAAATCATAGGGGCATAGCTTAGCCCTTTTTGTACAACTACAACAGAACACCTGAGGCTGAGTCATTTATAAAGTACAGAAATTTATTTCTCCTAAGACTGGAGGCTGGGAATTCCAAGATCCAGGCACTTGCATCTGGCAAGACTTTTCTTGCTATGTCCTCGCATGGCAAAAGAACAGAAGAGCAAACTAAAAAAACACTGCTTGAAGCTTCTTTTATAAAGGTCTTAATCTCGTTCATAAGAGAGAAGCCTTTATGGCCTAATCACTTCTTAAAGACTCCACCTCTTAATACTATCACATTGGCAACATGTGAATTATGGAGGTGACACATTCAAATCGTAGCAGGGTATTATATCTTAGGAGTTTCACACACTCCTCAAGTAGAAAGAGGTCTGTCTCAAAATGGATCATGAATGTACTTTTTGGATCATGGAGGAAATGTCATTGAAAACTAGAAAATTTTAAGACAAAGGTATAAACAAAAACACTATCAGCTTGAGCTAAAAGGAATAGAGACAGATCAAAATGAACACAGGCCTCTGGAAAAAACTATTCAGCTGCAAACATGAGTCATTTCTTATTTTTTTAAAAAGGAAGTACATCTCAGAGGGTTCAACCATGAGCCATAGGTTATGAGCTGAAAGCCCAGAGGGCAGAACTAAGAACTGTGGAGAAAAATGGATTGTCATCAAATATTATTTCCTGTTATAGGAGTAGGGAGAACAGACAGCATGTGCCCATCTGGATTTCAGAGTGACAGTAATGCCATAGACCATTGACTCCTGTTTTCCTCTGTTTTCCACATTTTTTAAAAACAGAAATGTCTTTTGTAGTTATTCTGTCCCTGTTTCCCCGTTATACGTTAGGGGAGAGGAAGTAGATAATTGGTCTTTTTATTTCTCAGATCCTTTGTCCAAGAGAAATCACACCTGAGAGACCTCACCCAGACCTGATGCAGATCACAAGATTAAAGTCTTCAAGTCTGATGCCATGATTTGCTGAGACTTTGGGGCTATTCAGAAAGGTGAACATATTTTGCATACGGAGAGTGTGTAAATAATTGTTGTCAGAAGACAGACTGTAGTAGATTAAATAGTGCCACATCGTTTTTTCTTTGCAACTTCTTCCATCAGTAGGTGGGGACTGCTTCCACATACCTTAAGTCTACACTATTTTTGTGACTTGTTTTTATCAATATAATGTAAAAGTGACAAGTTCTGGAGTCTAGGCCACAGAGGTCTTTCAAATTCCACCTTTCCCCCTTGGAATGCCACCCTGAGATTCCAATATAGAAAGCCAGTTTAGCCTTGCATAGGAGGAGAGACACATGGAAGAGAACTAATGTGTCCCAGCCAACTTCCAGGCCTGTGAATGAGAATATCTTGAACTATTCAGCCTAGCCAACCCTTGTGTTACATGCAGTCACTTAAGTGGGCCAGGCAAAATCAATAGTAGAAATCTGCCAGCCAACCTACAGAATCCTGAGAAACAGATCACTGCTTTAGCCCACTAAGTTTTGGGTGATATTTAAAATGTAGCATTATATGGCCAAAAATACAATATATTATTGCTCACTACTGTACCCTACCTTTTAAAATCTTTATTGAGGTATAATTGATATACAAAAATTGCACATATTTAATGTATCCATTTTGATGTGTTTGGATATATGCATATGCATACTCCTGTGAAACTGTCATTACAATCAAGGTACTAAACATATTCAACACCTCCAAAAAATTTTTCCTTGTATTCCTGTGTGTATGCGTATGTATGTGTGCTGGTAGCAAGAACACTTAACATGAGATCTATCCTTTTAACACAAAGGATAGTTGACAGAGTTGAAGTTGTTGAAAACGATAGTCTGTTCAACAAATGGTGTTGGGAAAACTGGTTGTCCACCTATAAAAGAATAAAATTGGACCCCTCTCTTATACTATACACCACACACAAAAACATTTTGAAATTTCACAATATCGTGTTAGCTATAGGTACTATATTGTACAGTAGATCCCCAGAAATTATGCATCTTGCATAACTGAAACTTTATACCCACTAAGCAATACTTTCCCATTTGCTCTTTCCCAAGCCCCTGGCAACCACCATTCTATTCTCTGCTTCTATGAGTTTGACTATTTTGGATACTTCATATAAGTGGAGTGATGCAGTATTTATGATTCCATGAGTGGCTTATTTCATTTAGCATAATATCCTCTAGCTTCATCCACGTAATGAAAGGTAGAATTTCCTTCCTTTTTAAGGCTGAATAATATTCCATTGTATGTATACACCACTTTTTAAAAATCATTCATCTGTCAATGAACATTTGAGTGGTTTCCATATCTTGGCTATTATATTATAAATAATGCTGAAATGAACATGGGGGAACAGATATCTGTTTGAGATCCTGATTTCAATTCTTTTGGTTATATACCCAGAGGTAAAATTATCTCTGTTTTCAAATGACATGATTTTATATATGGAAAACCCAAAAGACTCTACCAAAAAAAAAAAACTGCTAGAACTAAAAAAAAAATTCAGCAAAGTTGTAGGATAAAAAATCAACATACAAAAATGAGTAGCATTTCTATATAATAATAATGAACTATACAAAAAGGATCAATAAAAGAATCCTATTAATAATAGCATCAAAAATAAAATATTTATAAATAAACTTAACCAAATAGGTAAAAGATTTACACACTGAAAATAAAACACTGACAAAAATTAATGTAGGTACAAATAAATGGAAAAATATCTCATAATCATGGATTTTAATAATTAGTATTGTTAAAAGGGCCATACTACCCAAAGTGATGTACAGTATCAATGCAATCCCTATCAAAATTTAAATGTTATATTTTACAGAAACAGAAAAAACAATTCTAAAATTAATATGGAACCACAGAAGACCCCAAATGGGTAAATCGATTTTGAGAAAGAATAATAATGCTGCATTAACTTTCTTGATTTCAAAGCTAGAGTAATCACAACAGAGTTGTACAGGCATAAAGTGTTTGTACCCCCATAATATTCTGAAATTTAAAAAATAAATAAATAAATATATAAAATGACAATGAGATACCAAAAAAAAAAAAAAAAAAAAAAGACAGACACATAGACCAATGGAACAGAATAGAGAACCCAGAAAAAAAATCCATGTAGGTATGGTCAACTAGTCCTCAAAAAGGGTGTCAAGAACACGCAATAAGGAAAGGATAGTTTCTTTAACAAATGGTGTTGGAGAGACTTGATATCCATTTGCAAAAGAATAAAATTAGACCCCTATTTTACGCTATATACAAATTACAACTCAAAATGAATTAAAGACTTAAATGTAAGTCCTGACACTGTAAAACTTCTTGAAGAAAACATAGGGGGGAAACTTCTTGGCACTGGTCTTGGTAATGATTTTTTTTTTCAATTTGACAGCACAAGCACAGACTTTTGTTATTTTTGTTAAGCCAAAAATAGACCAGTGGAACTATATCAAACTAAAAATTTTCTGTACAGCAATGGAAACAATCAACGAAGTGACAAGGCAACCTACAGAATGGGAAAAACATATTTGCAAACCATCCATTTGATAAGAAGTTAATATCTAAAACATACAAGAATACTCTACAACTCAACAGCAAACAAACAACTAAAAGCACACAAATAACCCATATTTACAAACAGGCAAAGGATAATAGATTTGGGGGATGTCCACAATTGTAGCTCTCACATGGGCCGTGCATGGGCAATATATATAACCAAAGTGGTGTACCCCCATAATATTCTGAAATAAAAGGAAAAAAAATAAGACACAGGGAGAAAATGGCCATCTACAAGGAGAGAGGCCTCAAAAGAAAACAACCCTGCTGACACTTTGATCTTGCACTTCTATCCTCCAGAACTGTGAGAAAATAAATTTTGTTGTTTAAGCCAAAAAAAAAAAAAAAAAGAAAAAAGATGTGCAAAGGACTTAAATAGACTTTTCTCCAAAGAAGACATACAAATGATCATCAGGTACATAAAAGGGTGTTCAACATTACTAATCATCAGAGAAATGTAGACCAAAATCACATGGAGATATCACTTTACACTTGTTAGGATGATTATTATCAAAAAACCCAAAATATAAGTGTTGGTAAGGATATGGTGAAATTGGAAACCTTATACACTATTGATAAGATGTAGAGTGGTGCAGTCTACATCTTATCAATATAAGTATGGAGGTTTCTCAAAACATTAAAAATAGAACTACCATGGGATCCAGCAATGATCTTTTTAAAGGTATTTGTAAAAGGTGAGAAGTAAGGCTTTGGTTTGAGGGTTGGGTTGCATAAATGACTGTGTGTTTGTGTATGTGAATGTTTTAGAATGTGAACGTCTGGAACACATTTGACAGATGGGGCAAAATATAAATAAGGTATGAGTAAACATTATTAGGAATGAAAATAGGACATATATGTATCTATGAAGTAGAGATTAAAAAGGTAAAAGGTTATTATAAAAAACAATATGCCAATAAATTAAGTGATTTTAACATAGATAACAAATTTCTAGACTGATCGAGAGGTCATAGAAAACTTGAAAATTCAAATCATTAACCATATTATGTGATTTTAAAATATCTTCTAAAAATAAACAAGTGAATAAAACAGGTTCATATGCCTTTAAAGAATGTTTTGTATTCGAGAAGTGGTAATGCCAACTTTAACCTCATTCTTTCACAGAATGGAAAATTAAGGAGCACTTCTCAGTTAATGTTGTAAGTGTCGCCTTAGTAGTAAAAATTCTAATGAGGACAGTACAATAAAGAAAAAAAAATTGGCCAAACTCACTTATACATGGTAAAATCCCAGAAATTACATTAGCAAAATTGTGATAATTAGGTTTATCATAGAAGCAAATGCTTGTTTTTCCTTAAAAATGTATAACATTTAAATACCAGACCTTATTAGTTTAAAGGAGGGGAATAAATATTATTTTCTCAATAGGTTGAATAAAAAAGAGAACACCCTTCATAAATTTCTTATCTCTATTGGTGGGTCATCAGGTGAAATAGTCAGACGCACAATTCCCCATTTCACCTTTTGGCTCCTGGATCCATTTATTTTGGCCATAAGGAAGAAAAAGTATCATCTAGTGGAGCCTGCATCCTCTTATTTATTAGCCCACCTCACAAGGTATTGTCTCCCATCTAGAGTCATAACTGAGTTTTTAATATTCCATTTCACTGTTCTCCTTGGTCAGTTGCTTCTGGGTGATGGGATATGTATAACAGAGAAAATCATTGAATATCGTGGTATCAGCACACTGCCTTTCTTCTCTCACTGTATGCTGAGCTCCCTGGTCAGAAGAAATATTGTGTAGAATGTTGTAATAATAAGTAAAGCTTTCTAATTCCTCAAGAGTTGTTTCTGACTGAAGAAGTCAGGGAAATCAAATCCATTTACTGTAAGTATCTACTCCACTGAGGACAAATTCTGTCTGTAGTCTTCTCCATGATAAAAGAGATCTAATAGAATCGGCTTATCACCAGGTGGCTGAAGACTGTTCTTTGCCCCTGGTGCATAAGACACGCAGCAGTACCTGCAGTCAGATTAAATGTGGGGGTTGGGGGGAAGCAGTGAGAGTGGAGACAGGTACTTGGAAAATTCATGCATAACATCTCTTTTGACCTCTTATTTAACAAGTCCAATGAGCAAGCACTGAGGTTGATCTTGCACTACAGCCAGGGCCAGTGGGAGGGCCTATATCACTCTGAGTCACACTCAAAATTCTCAGTCCTATCGGTTACTAAGTGAGTTGGTTGGAGCAGCATTTCCAAATTTGTATATCAATTGAGAAACACACTAATTTTGGTATATGTCATCTACAAATCTAAATTGGTCCAGATACATTGTGTCTTTTTCTTAGAGTTAAGTAGTCCAAAATGCAAGTTATCTTACACGTTGGAGGGGGCATTCCAACAGCCTCCAGACATCTGAATAGCCAGAAAATGTATTTCAGTGGCAAACACCTAAAAGTCCTTCAGTTATTTTCAATTTTCTAACATGCATGTATCTTACAGGGTATCTAGGATATCTGCTACTTACCAATCAATATCCCCTATCAGCATAGACAATCAATGGAATGGACCAGCATGATTTCCTATAGGAAACAAGATAATTAAGGTCACACAGAGCTAAATTATAGAGCCAAGCCCAGGAATTGATGAAGCCCTGTAGCAAAACAGTGCAGTTATACTCTGCTGGTTGAGAGTAAGCAACTTCTTTTGCTCTTTGTTTATTGGTATTAAGAAAAAAATGCATTAATCAGCTTGATAGCTAATCTTCCAGGTGTCAGGGACGATATTCACTATCTCCATTAGGGAGCAAGTGCAGTTGGAGGCACCTCTTGATTGAGCTCATGATAGTCCACTATCATTTGCTGTAATTTATCAGCTTTCTACCTAGGCCAAAGTCAAATGAGACTCTGTGATGAGTATAAGTGCCTCAGTGGATGGAAACTGCATCCTTCCAGTTATTCCAGGCAGAAACTTTGGAGCCATTTTCAATTTCTCTTTCTCTCATCCATACATCCAATTTGTCAAGAAACTCTCTCAGGCTCATATTACTGTGATAGCCTCCAGACTGCTTTCTTACCTTCCTTCATCTTTGTCCCCAACCATTGATTTTCAAAAGAGAAATACATTTAAAATATAAGGCAGATCATGTCCCTCCTCCACTCAAAATACTGCAGTGGTTCTCCATTTCACTCACAGAAAAGGCTAGAGATCTTGCAGTGGCCTACAAAATTCTGTGGGTCCTGGCCCCATTAAATCTCTGACTTCAACTCCTGATCTCCCTCTTGTTCACTTCACTCCAGCCACACCAGCCTCCTTGCTATTCCTCAAATGCACCAGTTATGCTCCTGCCCTGAGTTCTTTATTCTAGTTGTTTCTGCTGCTTGGAATGCTCTCACACTATACATTCATATTTCTAGTGTCCTCACCTTCTTCAAATCTTTGCTCAAAGTCCCCTAGCCACCATATTTCATACAGCCAACATCCCCCATCCTCCTGCTTTGATTTCATAATCCTGCTGATTGCCCATTCCCTGCTCCCTTTTTTTTTTTTTTTGGTAATTTTTACCTGAAATATACTACATATTTAACTTACTTCTTTTGTTTACATTGTTTGTTATTTACTATTTGTCTTTTTCTGCTAGAATGAAATCCCATGATAACAGGATCTCTGTCTACGATGCTCATTGATATATCCTAAGAGCAAAGAATTGTGTGTGGCATAAAGAAGATAAGAAATATTTGAGGAACCCATCAATGGACAGATGAACAAATCTTTAAAAACATGTTGAGTGAAATAAGGTAAGTTGAGGAAAATTCATATCATAAGATTCCCTTTACATAAAGCAGAAAAAAAAGAAAACTATAATATTTTGTTTAGGAGCTCATCATATATGTTAATCTATGAAGGTAAACAAAGGAATGATAATCACAGAAGTCAGAATAGTCATTATTTTGGAGGGGAATTTAGTTCAGGACAGGGACACAAGTTATGTTAAGGAAAAAGATAATTTCTAATATCCAATTGAGTAGGAGGCAAAACGGCATTTGATTTATTATTCTTTATATATTTTTTCTTTTGTATATAAGAAACATTTAATGAAAATTTTAATTTTCAATTTAAAGAAGTTGCTAATATAAAAATGAAAAAAATAAGGGAAGAAGAGGGCATTTTCACTCGTGCTGAGTAGATGTTTATTCATTCAATTATTCATTCATTGAATAAACACTTATTCAGGATTTGTTATTTACCAGGCACTGTCCTTGGTTGTAAGAATACTGGTGAACAAAATAGAAGGAAAAAAGCAACAAAAAATACTTTGTCCTCCCAGACTTTAATTTTGGTGTGAAAGAGAGACAATAAATATGGGGATATGTAGTCTATTAGATGGTCATAAGTATCCTGGGTGTGGTTATTTCATATATGATAATCAGGAAAGGCTTTGATGAGATGAAACCTCAGGAAGTAGAGAATCTATACCACAGATATATCTCGGGGAAATTATTTTGGGCAGATGGAAAAGCTGGTGTGTATTTCCTGACTTTGGAGCATTTGGGTAACTATAAGGTTGACTATGCAACTCAACGGTCAAGCACTCAAGGGGCAGAGTTGTGGAATATGAAGTCAAACCGTACACAAGGGCATTAGATTATACTGTGCATTTGATGGGAAGATCTATGAGGTTTTGACCAAAGGAACAGTATAATTGGAACATTTAAACTGGAGCCATTCTGGGTGTAGGAAAATGAAGGCAGAATTAGTGAAACCTATTAGAAGACTTGCCATAATCCAGACAATAGGGACATGGGGCAGGGTGCCACAGAGGAGGTGGCATGAAGTCATCAGATCCTGGGTATATTTTGAAGGTTTTCCTGATGGTTTGGATGTGGTTTGTGAGAGAAAGAGAGGAGTCAAAGACAGCATTAAGGTTCACAACCTAAGCAATTGAAAGATGGAGCTATTTACTGAGACTGGGAAGACAGTGAGCAGAGCAGGTTCAGATTTAGAGATATTAAATTTGAGACAAAAGGTGAATTAAGCAATTGGATGTACAAGCAGAGAGTTCAGGGAAGCAGTCTAGAGATACATGTTTGGCAAAAGATTAGAATATAGAAACTTTTTAAAGTCATGTGACTGAATGAAATAACCTCGGGTATGTGTGTAGACAGAATATTTCCAAGGACCAAGCCCTGACACACTCCAACATTTGAAGTCGAGAGTTGAGAAGCCAGCAAAGAAGTCTGAGGATGACTGGCCAATGAGGATAACCAGGAAAGGGTAATCTTTATCCCTGAAGCCAAGCTAAGGAATTGTTTCATGAAGAAATGCATGATTGATTGTAGTAAATGTTGCCATTATGGAAAAAAACAAACAACAAAAAAATAATTGCCCCAGAAGTAACATGGAGTAGACCCAAAGGAAAGCTGTTTTTGTGAACCATTGAGAACAAAATAAATATGAATAGAAGCATTGGAAATGGTGAGAATAGACACCAGAAAGCTAAGAAATTTCAGTTTCATTAAAAGATAGTTTCGATTCCTTTGAAGTAAGGTAGGAGTTTGACTTCAATTGTGCTTCTGGGGATGGTCATATCTTCACCGGGTTTCTGGCTTGCTGGGTGGTTTGGATCAACAGTTCATGTGAGTATATGGGTCATTCAGCACTGTTCACCATGAATAGAATATTTTACAATTAATTTTTCATTCCTTTCTCCCTGCAGAATCAAAATGTTCTTGGCATATGTGATTCCTGGGAATCCACCAGGGCATCAGGCACCAGTTTTCTTATAGGAAACTTCAGCAATCAGCAGCTTCAATCAGCTGCCAGCCGTAATGAGAACAATGTTTCAGCTGCAGAGCTGAAGCCAGTTGGAGAGAGATCTTGAGCTCATTATTCTTTCATAGACATTGATGGTGGTGAACCAGCCATTGCACTGATATTCTTTCTTCCAACATTTACAATTATTATAGCTAAGGCATATTTAATATCATATAATGTATATTCAGTTGTCTTTTGAAAAAACATTAGGTATGCTGCACACAAAGTGTGCCACAGTATTTTCAAGACCTCCACATTTGTAAATTTAGTAAATGTGGAAGCTGAATTTTTTTTTTGCTTTTATACAGCACTATCAATTTTATCTGTCACTAACTTTCTGCTTAGATTCCTTAACAACCCCACTGATTTTTTCCCTGGTTGTTTGCTTCTTTTATTGATCTCTTTTTTCCAAAGCCATAGGCAGTATCAAGCACAACAAACAATTTAGGGTCTTTATTTGTCTCTTGAGTCAAACAGTTTAAAATCCATCTGATGATATTCTCTCTTCAGCCCGTAAACTTCATAGTTCGGCCTCAAAACACTACTTTGTGTTCTCAAAGCGTAATCTCCTTCTTATTTCTTTTTCTCTGTTGCCATACAAGATCCTCCCTTAGTTGTCCAGTCTGTTTTAGCAAATTCAGATTTACTAAACAGTGGGATATAAACATTCATTGGCTTTAATTACCCATGTCATACATATCTATGCATTTTTCCATAAAATACAATAAATATAATCTTAGCATATTTTTATGTTGTGTGTTACTGTAAAGATTGTCCAAGGTATTGTTTATTCTCATTTAGTTATATCCTTGGGGTTATCATTTGTTATCCTGCAGTGTTTGCTTACTACATGAAGATATTTCTAGATTCCCATTATGTTTGCAACTCTGAAATAAAATATTTTGTCTAAAAATGAAACTACTTTTTCAAATATCATATTTTATGTATCTCCTCGCATCAAGTTCTGCTGAAGTTTGTAATAACAAGCCTGTTTTTTTTCAGAGCTCAAGCTTGACCTTCATAAAGATCATATTTATTTTCATTACTAATGAAAATAATGGATTCTCCAAGTTTTTGTGAATAGGGCTAGAGGACTTCCTAGACTTGACATGCCATTGTATAACAGAGTGTAGGTCATGTATTATACAAGGTACTGGCAAGAAAGTGGTCAACAAGATAGACACAGATCCTGCTCTCACAAACTACTAATCAGGCAACTATTAGGATAGGTAGAGTGAATAGCAGAAGTACAGGATGCCAGCCAATGTCTTATGCTTGAATGTTTCTTCACCCCTTATTTGGGTGCCCCTCATGAGTCCATGGTAGATTGCTGTTCAGTTGGGATTCCTATTCTCTGCAATTGAGAATCTGATATTAAAGGAATGAGACAGAGTAGGTGCTTCATAAGCAGTGTTTGTCTTGAGAGGTGAGAGTTTGTGAAAGAGCAGTAGGGGCAAGACAAATATAACTTTGCCAACTTTAAGATTATGCATAGTGTTAGCACCATTGGGATTATATGGTTGGAATGCAAGGAGAATACTTCTAGTATATTTTTCCATGTCCAAAATTCCCCATCTTGCCCTTCTCATCCTCAAATTATTTCAAGTCTTTATATCAATGTTTGCCTCTAAAACATGTACCTATATTAAAAGGAGCTTGGCCAGAAAACGCTCTAGTAAGTCTACTTCTTTTAATTTTGTACAAAGAGCATATGTGAATTTACCCCAACCACTATTATGAATCCCAAGTTTGTTTGCAGAATTTGTGGAGGGAAACAGATAGAGAAAAATTTTGATATACTACTAATTCATGATTATGCCAGCCCAAGAACAAAGTGATACATAAAGGCCAGGTAACCCTAGAGAAGCAGGGAAAGTGTTGGTTCAAAACTGAATAATACGAAAGGTGCAGTTATATTAGCAATACACATAGAAAGCTCCTTCAATAAATATTTAGTATAATTCACACAAAGCATCCAGAGCACAGCATCCAGGAGATTCAGGAGAAGACAACACAGAAATAGCAGCTGGCTTTCAAAGGCAGGATACCTTTCCTGGTACCAACATAATGTCTTGGTCTTAAGGGACATGTCTGGGACTCTTTCACTGAAATAGGATTTTTTTTATTTCAGAATATTATGGGGGTACAACACTTTGGCTATATGTATTGCCCATGGCTTCTGAAATAGGATTTTGGCCAAAGAAGAAGGAAAATGATCTGCAAGTTAACACAATGAAAGTGATCTGATGCTGGTGCTGGATTGATAAGCTAAAGCCTTGGAGTGTATACAGTAGTCCCTTCTTCTCTGTGGTTTCAATTTCCATAGTTTCAGTTACCCAAGTCAAACACAGTCTGAAAATATTAAATGGAAAATTCCAGAAATAAGCAACTTAGGAGTTTCAAATTGCACACATCTCTGAGTAGCATGATGAAATCTTGTGCTGTCCTGCTGTGTCCTATCCAGGACATGAATCCTTTCTTTGTCCAGCATATACATGTTGTAGACACTACCAACCCGTTAGTCACTTAGTCACCATCTAGGTTACCAGAACAACTGTTGCAGTATCACAGTGCTTATATTCAAAAAACACTTATTTTACCTAAGAATAGTCCCAAAATGCAAAAGCAGTGATGCTGTCATACTGTTATAATTGTTTTATTTTACTATTAGTTATTGTTGTTAATCTTTTACTGTGCCTAATTTATACAGAAAACTTTATCATAGGTATGATTGTATAGGAAAAAACATAGTACATGTAGGGTTCAGTACTATATAAGACAGGGTTCAGGCCATTACTGGGGATCTTACAACATATCCCCTGTGGATGAGGAGCAGCTATTATATTCCATTTTCCTTTGACATATTGGAATTTACAATAGGTAGATGCAGAAGTGATTTAAATTTATAAAATTATGGAATTGGAGAGGGGTGAGTCAAGCATAGAAAACTCAAAGATGACTTTGAATTAATGCCACTAAATGGTCTTCATAAGAGGCAAGGCAGTGAGCATGTTTTTGTTACAGGGTTGCCTGGATGGCTATCTGCCAGTAACTGACAAAAAGTTTCTTCCCAATTTTGAGTGGCCAGAAATTTGTCACAGCACCAATAGCTTCAATGGGAAGAACAACCTCAACTTAATTTTTTAAACTTTATAAATTTATATATGATTTCTATAAATATTAATCTGATTCAGTCGTAGCATTTCCCCCATGAATTATAAAGGATTTGAATAAACCCACATTTATTTGAAATTGTGTCTTTTTATACTCAGGTCCCTTGAGTAGTTTCTTTCTTAGTCCTTCCTGACTTGACATTCTCATTATTCATTTTTGGACACTAGTTTATCCACATTTCCCCACATCATTTCCTGTTTATAGACCACTCCAAGTTTTAGAGTCTAGAGAGTTTTGAATATAATGACTGATTATGCTTCCATTCCTGGAAACAATATTGAGTATGCCAGTCACAGTTCTGTAAACTTGTTTACCCTTCAGGCAGGAATATTTGATCTTATCATTTCCTGAAATTTATCTCTTTTTAATTTACAAATGATTACAAATATGTAATCTTCTACTTCAGGGATTTTATGATGTCTCTGCTTAGGAATAGACCTACTCTTTGATTCTTTATATGTCTTCCATCAATGGAACATTCTACTTTTACTAAAATAAATCTGACACATTAACAGAAGATTGATATAACTCATTTAGCAAATTCAATGAAACTGCGATTTACCTTTTACTGTTAGTGA
Source organism: Daubentonia madagascariensis (assembly GCA_023783475.1). Taxonomy (NCBI): domain Eukaryota; kingdom Metazoa; phylum Chordata; class Mammalia; order Primates; family Daubentoniidae; genus Daubentonia; species Daubentonia madagascariensis. The sequence goes on along the minus strand of JAKFHU010002080.1, from coordinate 38,567,928 downwards.
TTTCCTTCCATGTTTTTAAAATCTGTTTCCTAAAAAGTAAGGGAAACGAAAGAGTGAAAATTGTAAAACCGTGAAACAGAAACTGAACATTTGTACTGTCTAGTTTATGATTTTATAACTTTGAGTGTCAAATTCATCATCATTCTAATTGTTAGATTCGTGTGCTTATAAATATATTCTTGAATTCTATACATTTTAAGCTTGTTTTTCCCCTCAGTTTTTCCTTTTTCAGATTTTATAGCACTATTGTTATTTTTCAAATAATAATTTTGAATTTACCTCAAATAAGAGAAAAATGTTTAATTTTTGTGACTGTATTTCTATAGATTATAGGGATAAAAAAGGCGAATTTTCTCTGCCCCCCAAATGGCTTGCACTTTCTGTTAAGTGTGCTGGACTACAAAAGAGGATTGATTCTTCAGGAAAATCTTACGATTGGACCAGTAATTATTATGCATTTAAACTGCCTCAAGAGTCAATCCAAACAATCATGTAAAAATATAGTCTCTTTCAAATAGAATATGTGTAAAAGCTAGTGCTGCTCATTTGATATGTTTCTAGATTTTATTTCAATAACTTGCTGTCCTATGTAGAGTTCTACCGCATCCAAATACTGTCAAGGAAAATGTCTATTTCTTCTAAAGTGAAAAGAGCTCATTTTTATAATAAATGTAATAGTAATAGGTGTGTTGGAGATAGTTAAGTCAGCTTGCTAGTGTCAACACTGTGTACTTCCTGCTACTCTGCATTCAGTAACATCATACTGGTTGCCTAGAATTGGACATGGTGGGAGTATTTACACCACAGAAATTGACAAATGCTACAAATCAGGGTTTTTGGTTTTAAGAAGCAAGGTGTTAAATATTTACCAACACACTGCTGATAAAAGCTCAAAACTAATGTATACAAAACAAACATGTATAATGAAGATGGCAAAGCTTCCCCCAAATCTCATAACCTAGAGATTGTCTCTACTAATATCTTAGTGTAATACAACTTTGTATATAGTGATGTAATAAAAATTTGTGTGTTAAAGGAAAAGAAACAAACAGACTAAGAGCAAACTCCAATTAAATAATTAATTCAGGCAGAGGGCAGACTGTAGTAGCCAAAATTCTAGCATGACCTCCAAGATTTCTACTCCTTGATATGCACACTCTGTATCACCTCCTCCCCTTGACTGTGGTGGGTTCCAGCGAATACACTGGGATATCACTCTCATAATTAGCTTAATAATCAGTTGAGTTTGAGTCAATCCAAAGAGAGATTATCCTGGTGGGCCTAACTTAACTAGAGGAGCACTTTTAAAACAGGTGATGTATCAGAGGGAAGCTCTCCTACTGGCCCAGAAGGAAAAAAATGGCCATGTTGTGAACTGCCTATGAAGGGAGCCATCTAGCTAGGAATTGAGGTGGCCTCTAAGAACTGAGTGTGATCATCAGCCAACAACCAGCAGAAAAAAAAAAGACGTTAGTCCTACAATCACAAGAAGCTGATTCTGTCACCAACCTGAATAATCTCAGAAGAGGACACGAAGCTCCAGATGAAATCATAGCCCTGGCAAACATCTTGATTTCAGTGCATGGGACTGAGCAAAAGCTCTACCACTTCATGGCAATAGAAACTGAGAGATAATAAATGGGTGTTAACATAGGCTGCCAAATTTGTAGTAATGTGTTACTTCACAATAGAAAACTAGTACAGCTTAGAGGAAATATTTCAAACATTTTTAGAGAACGGTGACTGAGACAGAATGAATGAAAGGGAATCCAATCACATGACTGCTAAGAATAAGTCTTCATATTCCTACAGGCCTCCTGGGTTTAGGCCTGGATATGCAGACCAGGTTATTCTCTATAGCTGCATTTGAAGCTTTAATGATTGAATGGGTTGTCTATTCATTCTAATGATTTTTTCTTTGGCTGTGCAGAAGCTTTTTAATTTGATCAGGCCCCATTTATTTATTTTTGTTGTTGCTGAGATTCCTTTTGGGGTCTTCTTCATAAATTCTTTGCCTAGGCTGATGTCTATAAGAGTTTTTCCAAAATTTTCTTCTAGAATTCTTATGGTTTCATGCCTTGGGTGTAAGTCTGTTATCCATCATGAGTTGATTTTTGTGAGTGGTGAAAGATGTGGATCCTGGTTCAGTCTTCTACATGTGGCATCCAATTTTCCCAGCACCATTTATTGAATAGGGATTCACTTCCCCAGTGTATGTTTTTGTCTGCTGTGTCAAAGATCAGATGGCAATGTGAGGATGGTTTTTTATCTGTGTTCTCTGTTCTGATCCATTTGTCTATGTCTCTGTTCTCATGCCAGTACCATGCTGTTTTGATTACTATAGCCTTGTTGTATAGCTTGAGGTCTGGAAAATTGATGCTTCTGAATTTGTCTTTTTTGCTTAAGGTTTCTTTGGCTATACAGGGTCTTGTCAGGTTTCATACAAAGCACAGAATTATTTTTTCCAGATCTGTGAAAAATGATGTTGGTATTTTAATAGGGATCACATTGAATCTGTAGATCACTTTGGGTAGTACAGACATTTTAACAATGTTGATGCTGCCAATCCATGAGCATGGTATGTTTTCCACCCTTCCATAAAAAAGAAAATATTTGCATGCTATGCATCCAATACAGGGCTGATAACTAGAATCTATAAAGAACTCAAGCAAATCAGCAAGGAAAAAATCAAATAACCCCATCAAAAAGTGGAGTGGCCAAAGGCATGAACAGAAACTTTTCAAAAGAAGACAGACTAATGACCAACAAATATATTAAAAAATGCTTAACATCTCTAATCATCAGGGAAATGCAAATCAAAACCACAATGAGATATTACCTAATGCCAATGAGAACGGCTTTTATCAAATAGTCCCAAAAGAAGAAATGTTGGCGGGGATGTGGAGAGATAGGAACACTCATGCACTGCTGGTGGGACTGCAAACTAGTATAGCCTCTATGGAAAGTAGTATGGAGATACCTCAAAGAAGTAAAAGTGGAACTACCATTTAATCCAGCAATCCCACTACTGGGTATTTACCCAAAGGAAAAAAAGACATTCTATGATAAAGACACCTGCACTTGAATGTTTATAGCAGCACAATTCACAACTGCAAAGATGAGTAAACAACCCAAGGGCCCATCAATACATGAGTGGATTAATGAAATGTGGTATATGTATACCATGTAGTACTACTCAGCCATAAAAAAATGGTGAACTAATACCTCTTGTATTAACACAGATGGAACTGGAGACCATTCTTCTAAAGGAAATATCATAAGAATGCGTGTACTCACCATGAAATTGGAACTAATCAATCAACACTTATGTGCACATATGGAAATAACATTTATCGGAAATCAAGCAGGTGGAAAGGGGGAGGAGAGGATGGGCAAATTCACACCTAATGGGTACAATACACACTATCTAGATTATGGACACACTTATAACTTTGACTCAAAGGGTACAAAAGCAATTTATGTAACCAAAATGTTTGTATCCCCGTGATATTCTGAAATTAAAAAAAAATGGTTGAATGGGAAAGAGCACAACCTCCTGGAATTTGGATTCTAAGACAAAGGATAGTGAGAGAAATGGAATAGGACAGAAACAAACAGAGAGTAGACTTCAGCCTAACAATATTCAACTCTCTTTGTTGGTGGGGTCATTGCCTTGGACTTGCTTTCAGGGGTGTTTGTAAAGGCTGGTCACTAGAACTGCTACCTGAAAGTCCTTCATGAGGAGTCCTAAGACTGAGCTTTGACAGTCCCTGAGTCACCACAGCTGCCATATCTAAAAATAACTTGCTGGCCTGGGTCAGGAGCAGATCAAACTAGGCTCTCTAATAGAGAAATCAATATTTTTCCCCTTGAGGGTCTATTTTTGCAAGGAATGAAGGCAACTCCAATGAAAGTGCTTTAAGCCAGATGGAACATTCTCTTTTTTACCAGGGTCCGATATTCCCCAGGATTTTTACATGATCTAATCAAAGGCAAGGAGAGTAAACCCCGAAAAACATACTGACATCAGGCTTTCCTTCTAGTCAATTTAGTTGGGTGGCTTTAATTATAAGTAAATGAATAATGACGCAACTTACATCTATTTATGAATTTATAATTTTGTATTTTGCTTTATTAACTTAAAATTACTTCTACAGTCAACTCGATGTATATAAATACTGTTTTAAAAAATACACATCTCTAGGTAGAACTTCTCGGACAAAATGTAGGAATATTTTCAAACTTTAGATACATATGGCCAGATTGTTGTTAGGAAAGATCATATTAAAATTTACAACACACCAATAGTCTACATTTTATAATGTCATAACTACCAATAAGTATTCAATGCTTTATTGTTAGGTAGGCAAAGTTAGTCATTTTTTTGTTTGAATTGGCTTTTCTTTGATAATATAAGAAATGCATTTGAACTTAATTCTCTTTTTCAAAGGAGTCTAGTGAGGTATTCATGTTTTCCTTTTATTAATTACTTTTTAAGATTTTTCCCAAGTATTAAACATTTTTATCAAATCATTTTAACTCTTTAGGAAGACATAGTAAAACAAAACAAAAATAAAATATTTGGTGACATTTTCCTGAACACAACCATTTATTCACATTAAATTAAAAATTATCAGTGTCATGGGATAAAATTGTATTCACGAACCTGGTGATCATCAGTTTAATGAAATGAATACTACTGATCTTTTTAAGTAGTAAAAAACAAAATATATATCAAATCATATGAATACACTTATATATGAATATATATAAAATCATATGAATGTGTGGAGAGATAAAAAGGGAGGACAAAAAAAGATATACCAAGATATTCTTGTATATTATCTATAAAGCAGTAAGAGATATTTAAAAATAATGAAATGAATTTGAAGGAATAACCAATCAGTAGCCAACATAATTTGATAGATCTGAATTTCTTCATAATCTGTGAGATTCTGGGAAGTCTGCATGGCATCATTAAAGTTTATGCATGTAGGCTGGGCACAGTGGCTCACACCTGTAATCCTAGCACTTTGGGAGACCAGGAGTTAATGACCAGCCTGGGCAACATAGGGAGATGCCCTCTTTACCCCACCCCAAAAGAAAAAATATATATATATGTATCTCCAGGCATGGTGGTGTGCACCTGCAGTCCCAGCTACTTGGGAGGCTGAGGCAGGAGGATCTCTTGAACCCAGAAGTTCAAAGCTGCAGTGAGCTATGATCATACCACTGCACTCCAGCCTCGGCAACAGAGTAAGAATCTGTATCAAATAAATAAAGTTTAGGCATGTAGAATTTGGACAAACCCTTCTCCCTTGACAACATCTTTTATGTGAGAGACAGCCCTGCAACTCTGTAAAAACAATAGAGGGAAAGTTCCTTACATCAATAGGTGAGTGAGTCACCAAGATCAAGACCTTTACGCAAGACAAAATAGAGTGCGGTTGTTATTGGCTGAGGTTTGTAAGCCAGAGAAGGGGTTAAAATAGCCCTCTTATTAAATTAATGTTCATCAGATTTTATGGATGAAATGACAAACCTTTTCATAACTTGTACAATTTTGTTAATTCAAATGAAATAAATAATGCAGGGAACATGGCTGTGATCTTGAAAACTTAAATGGAATAAATACACTAGGAAGCAGAATTGTGAATTTATCAAGGAATAGAATCAAGAAGCCATCTCTATCGGGTGGAACTGGATACTATTATGTTGGTTTGGGCCCATATTGGAGATGGAAGCTCCTGTGGAATCCTGGTTTCTCATTTACAAGTGAAAAATACCAGTAGTAATCTCTGATGGCAAAGAATGGCTTATTGCATTACAAAGGCATCAGTTTCCCTTACAAAAAATAACCCTAGACAAAGTGTTATTATAATATCTATATCTCTACCTGAATGCCAATACGCAGGCCAATTGATTAGTTCAACCAGAATATCCTGTGAAGGGTGGCTGGGAAGGTTTAAGGTGCTGGTCAAGCTGGCTGGTGTGGGTAAGGTGGGATGCTGTAGCTGGCCTGGGGGAAATAAAGTATCTCATCCTGAAGCCACAAAAAAAGACTCAGAGTTAGAAGTGATATAATGTCTCTCAGCCTTCGCTTAAAGTTGTGACAACACATAAGTCTTCATTCTCATAAATCAGCTTTAATTTTTCTCTGGTTAGAATTCTAAATTTGGGTTGTCTCCCATGTATGGAATTAGAATAATTCATGAAAATATAATCTGAGCCAGCAACAGAAAGTGTATGCAGTGGGGAGTTTGATAGAATATATAGCTTAAACGAAATCACAGACAGAAATAAAATTTAAATTTTTCTAAAATAAACATGTCCAGAATACAACTAGTGTGATAGGATGAACCTAAAGGGATGCTTCTTTGAATAATACATATCTGCTTTAATTGCAAACCACCTGTTCTATACTGAAATTGTCTTGAGGGAAATGGCCATGTGAAAGAACCTACTGTGTTGTGCAGATTTATAAGTGTTTGCAAATATTTATTCACATATAGTTTTGTTCCCCCTCACCTCAGGATTGCATATCCTATCCTATTAATATTGGGCTTAATTAGTGTCATATTCTGATCAATGGAGTGTAAGTGGATTTGACATACACTTCATCTGAGCAGAAGCTTTAATTGTGATTTTGGGGTTTGTCTTAATCTCTTGCTAATCCCCACTGCCAAGAGAATAGGATATCCTTAGTGGTGTTCTCTCTTTTAGCCTTGGTCTTAAAATGGAAGAACGTGGAGCAGAGCCAAACTGAATGAATCAGAGCCACAGTAGTCACAGGTAACCTGCAGTTACCAACACGTGCTTAGGCAGGGAATAAATGTGTATTATTGTAAAACGCTGAGAGTTTGGCTTGTTTGTTTAGTAGCAAAGCTGATAATATAAGTAGGTACTTAAACATTGGTTAAATAAATAAATAAATATCTCTCTTAAAAGTCTTATTTAGTAAGAGGAAAAACCAAAAATATACATTATAAGCTACTGTTTTGTCTTTTTAAAATATTTTATTCTATTGAGTTCTAATAACTTTCTTTACATTACAATTCTTGCATAATAGCTGTTCCAATTTTAATCATGAGTAGGATTTTAATTATAAAGGAATGAGGATGCTATTCAAATAGTGACCAATTTTTCATAAATATTGTGGTTCACTCATGTAAAGAGAAATGTACTATTTACAGAGAGAGAACATTCAGATATTTCTTCACTACAAAATTAATGAAATAGGAGTAAATGCTGTGGCAATATTAGCCTTATTTCCAATATTTATCAACCTACCATGACTTCTAATTAGCTTTGAAACTCAAAGTTGAATAAATGTCCTTCAGGAGAGTGATGAGCATGTGGAGATTCACATTAACAACTACCTTGTTCATTAGCTAACAACTCAAGTCACCTCCAGACTGATTGTAAACTCAAGCAAGTTTTCTGACTTTAAAATGATACACACATACACACACACACACACTTAAAATGCCTAAATTCAAATCATATCATAATTTTTTAGATTAAAAATGTTTAAATAGGAAGATATTGAAGAAATCCAGTCAAAATCCAATATAAATTATTGGAACATGTGCTATTCAGGCAATTGACATTAATCTGAACAAGGCCTGGGATCTTGTTCCAGTTTCATTATTTGCATTAATTATGTATTGGCAGTTTATTTTTTATGCATGAGAACTGAGAGAGAAATACCATTCTTACTGTGTATCATAATTGTCATTTCAGAAGTGAAAAATGTTCCATAGCAAATATTGTGAAAGATTAGGAGGGCCACTTTAGCTTTATGCTTATTTGATTGTGTTTAATCTCATTTTTCCAAATTCATCACTAAACTGATATGCAAAACCATTATTTCATAAATTCTGCTTTTCAATTTGTTGAATGAATATGACACTATGCATATTGGAATTAGCTTCCTATTTTCAAAAAATTTCAACGCTTGTGATACATTTTTTTAAAATATACTTTTCTAGGTGTCATTATCTCCACCCATAAGGTGACAACATTTAAAATATGTCATTAAAATGTATCCTACCTGATTTGTAGAGGAAATAAATATTCAAAGAAGTTATCCAAGTAATCCTATTAAAGCAGAGTTTGCAAGGAAATGTTTCTCATGCTCTTGAATCTTTGAAGCTCATGATGGTTGTAAGCCATGCCATAGCTCTGTTGTTAAATTTTCCCAAAGCAGTTAAAGCTAATGGCAGTAACAAATGAAACGCTGTAAATCCAGGAAAGCATCAGCCTGCTTAATTCCTGAGGCATAAATTTTAATCATTGAAATGGAATTTTTTTCTGTTTCCTTAGCTGATCTCACTTTCCTTTGTTTTTCCCCAAGAGGATTTGATGTTTTGTTGAAAATATAATCAATTACAGTACAACTGCAATTTATAAGGGATTTAGCACTAGACAGAGTCACTAAGATGAGAAAAAGGTGTTTCATGTTTCACCCTGTGTTTTAAGCAAAAGAGTTTCTCTCTTTTCTCTCTCTTTCATTTGTTTTGTTTTGCTTGTTTCTTGTATTACCATTGAGGGATTTGGCAAATCAAGCATATGAACTGACATTCAGTTGGGGAGTTATTTCCTGAATTCACTTTACTCCCCGCTTTTGGAAGCTAGAAAACAGCTTTGTATAATTTATATGATTTAGTAGGAGTTCAAATATGGACTATAAAGATTTATTTTGCCAAATATAACGTTGAATTTTCTCTATCAACATTCCTTGTAGAGTTTGTTAAAAATGCAGATTTCTAGGCCCTTACCAAAACACACTGAATCAGAATGTGCATTTATACAGCCCATGTATCTGAATATTTAATAAGATCCCCAAGTGATTCTGAAGTTTGAGAACCATTGGTATAAATGAAAAAATAGCCAAATATGTAGAATTACTGACATTTTTTCACCCTCTTTCCTCTTCATTTGATATATTTTTTTTCTTTTCTCAATTTGATTTCCTATATCTTCAAAATTGAGCTTCACTTTTCATCAGTAGAATTACACCACTGCTGGGTAAACCTCAAATAAATTAAATTTGTGCCCTAAGGTATTAAGCCTTATTTTTTTCATTTCATTGAATTTGTTATGTTTGTTATGTTTCCAAATAGGAAATTCATTTGGTCTTTTTGTAGATTGGCATACATATACTTACAACTTATAGGATATCATATTTAGTGAGTGGAGAAATCATCTGTATTGGCCTTTTATGAAGAATCTAAGGACCTTTCTTACAAGAGACTAAGTTAATTTAGTGAGAATTCCAACGGGATATCTGAAATGATCAATATCTAGGAAGAAAAAAGAACATTTGTCATGGGATGAATTAGTTTCCTTTGTAATTTAAAGAAAATTATATTCAAATCAGAACACAAAAGCAAAAATTCAAGGCAGTAGAATATAAATAATATAATGCATGCTGGAATACCATTCTCTAGTGAACAAATAGGCAAAATATTCAAACAACTGTATATTTTAGATCAGTAATACATGAGTCATGTACACATGCAGAACACAATCCAGGTTAAACTGGTGTTGATTTTAATGCAGTCCACATCATACTAGAAGAATGAAATAATTAATTCCTAAATTTATTCCTAAAAGAAAAGTTTATGTATTGGAAAATCTGGTTCAATATGGGGTATAAACACAAAGAAACCGCTAAATTTGCTAAAAGTGCGTTATAGTGTATATTGTATTAAACAAAGTACAAACACACACACACACACAGTCTAATCTGAACATTTTCTTCAGAGTAATCCCTAGAACTGAATCTTTAATGACTAAGAGAAATAACATAAAAGTAAGATTGTATAGATCTGAGCTAAAATGACTGCTGAACTATTATCATTGTATTTTAATTCTCAATTATGGTAACGACAATAGTTCTTGCCATGACCACTCTTCTTCTCCATAATTTGTATTTTCCTTTTAGATTTTCTGGATATTTCCTTTAGCTCTGCACCTTTATTTTGTCTGCTTTGATATGATTTGTATAATCTTGAAATTATATAGGTCCCTAAAACTCATACAGTTCAGCTCACCAGCATTTTTTGGAATGCCTTAGATCTGCACTATCACTGAAAACCAGTTATTGGATGGATACAAACACCTATAGTAACATGGACCTCATTTCTTACTCTACCACTACCACTAATTAGGTATACGGAAACAACATGAAAAATCTGAATCTCTTTACTCTTAAAACAAAGGCGTTGATCCCTTTCTTCTCAAAGTTTCCTTCCAACTCAAAAATTATCTAATTCTATGGGGAAATTTGAACCATTTAAGGCAATGATTGTCAGAAATTTCTTCCTTACATTAAGAATATAGTTGTTTAAGCATGATTCTTTTTCTTTCTGGAGGAATACTCAATAGGATCTTTTCAAACATAAGTGGGAGAAATCCATCTCAAACTGATTTCAGCAAACAGGGAATTCACTGCATCACAAAACTGACATGACATCAGCCAAGTGCAAAATTAGAGTTTTGTGTAATTAGAGTTTTGTGTTATTAGAGTTTTGTTTCTTGCCATCTCTCTATTTTCCTTTGCAATGGTTTGTTTTGAAAAAGGTATCTTCAAATGTTGACAATGATTCCAATAGGTGTTCTAGCCAAAGAACCTACTGGTTTATCAACCCCAACAGAAAGGGCCTGCCTTTTCTACAGTGCTTCCTGAAAAAGTCTGAGAATTGAGTTTCATTGGCTTGTACCCATTTTTGGCTAATCACTCTGACTGGGAGATGAGGAGATGGGCTTATGATATGTACTTATCTGCTATGCCTAAGTAGAAAGTCTATCCTTGCAGCTAGGAGTTAAGAAAAATCCCAATTAAAACAGAGAGGCAGTATGGCTCCTCAAAGGAACACTAGTGTGATTTTATCAGAAAAACAAGAATTGGACGCTGAGCAAGTAAAAACAAAAGATATCCAAGGTATTCTCTCAAACACTATATGACAGCTACCTTGCTGTCTTATTGTTCTTTTGTTAGGTTTTCTTAAGCAAGCAGTTCTGAAGTGTTTTAGTCACAGGACTTCTTTATACTCTTAAGACTGTTGAGAACCTCAAAGAACTTTGTGTATGTGAGTTTTACGTGCTGACATTTACCACATTAAAAATTAAAACTGAGAAATTTTATCATATTTAATTATTAATTTATATCAAAGAACAGTAATAAACCTATTACATATTAACATAACTAGTTTTTTTTTTTGAGACGGGGTCTTGCTCTGTTGCCCAGGCTAGAGTGCAGTGGCATCATCACAGCTCACTGCAACCTTCACTGCAACCTCAAACTTCTGGACTCAAGTGATCCTTCTACCTTAGCCTCCTGAGTAACTGGGACCACAGGTGCACACCACCATGCCAGGCTAATTTTTTTTCTATTTTTTGTAGAGACAGGGTCTCGCTCTTGTTTAGGCTGGTCTTGAACTCCTGGCCTCAAGCAACGCTACCACCTTGGCCTCCCAAAATGCTAGGATTACAGACATGAAATATCACACCAGCCACTAGTGTACTTTTAAATATGGGAAAACAACCCAAGTGCCCATCAATACATGGGTGGATTAAAAAAATGTGATATATGTATACCATGGAGTACTACTCAGTCATAAAACAAAAAATGGCAAACTAACACCTCTTGTATTAACCTGGATGGAACTGGAGATCATTCTTCTAAGTGAAGTATCACAAGAATGGAAAAACAAACACCACGTGTACTCACCCTTAACTTGGAACTAATTGATCAATACTTATGTGCACATATGGAAATAACATTCATCAGAAATCAAGCAGGTGTGGGAGGAGGAAGGGATGGGTAAATTCACACCTAAAGGGTCAATGAACACTATCTGGGTGATAGGCACACTTATAACTTTGACTGAAAGAGTACAAAAGCAATTTACATAACCAAAACATCTGTACCTCTGTAATATTCTGAAATAATAAAAAAATTTTAAAAAATAAATAAATATGGGCTATAACTATATATTCTAAAAAATTATAAGAAAAATAGCCTTATTTTACATTCTTTTCAAACTTCTTTAATATCTTCAGATGGCTAGATTTTTCATATCTTTTCTGCCTTCAATTTCTTGTATGTAGTTTGGACGAAAATCTAGCTGCACATAGATATGTAGTTGAGAAGGAAAAAGAGTATTTGAGTAGCTTTTTCAGGTAACTGTGGATATTAACCTTTGATATTACACTCAAATTTGAAAAATTCTTTCTAAAAGTTTGCATGGTGGAAGCCAAAACTATATTAATGAAATTTTTAATTGTTTTATTAAACTTCATTAGTCTTTATTCACAAGGGAAGAATTTTTTAAAAAAATCCATTAGTCTAACTTGCACTTTGAGTAGAACTTTTACCCATATTTAATGTTAAAATTTTTAAATATCATGCATTATTCATTGGTAAAATATTGGTTCACTTTTATATACAGCAGAAATGCTTTATGTGTACTTCCCATTTTCATCATAAAGAGTATTAAAAAGACATGTACCCAAAGGGTTGATATTTAATACAATTAATAATATTTTTGCTTCAAGGACATTTTTAAATGAAATTGACTTTTTTTCTTTTCCTGTGAATGCCTGATAGTGAAGACAAAAATGATTGTTAGTATAGTTTGTTGTCACTGTCTTTATTCTAGCAAAAACATGAGAAATTTTATCCACCATTACTTTTGTACTATCACTGCAAATGTCAATACACTGAAAAAGGCAAATGATAATATCTTGGTATTATTATAAAAATTCCTTTAATCTTGCAATCCCCTGAATGAGTTGTGGGGACCCTAAAAGGTACTACACTTTAAAAACCAAACTGCCTAAAGCTTTTTATTGTTTTTCCTCCGCAACACTTATTTTATCACGCCTTCCTAGGTGCATAGATGTACAAAATTTTGTTAGCAACTGTGCTAAAATGGGATAATGTATCTGAAAGTGAGTTTTCTACTGTTAAGTACGTTATTGGTATAATAATATATTACTATTATCAACATTGTTATTACTATTAATGATGTAACACCTCAAACTAAGCACAGAGTCTCAGGTGTGGTACAGACTTGAGACACAGGAATATTATTCATCTATGGATGTTGTTTAACTTGCACTAAATTCTAGCAGCTATTTCACAATATTGATTCATACCGAATTTGTGGTTAACAAAAATATTGGTGGGGGGAGGTTTGTGTGTGAAATTCTGCAAAGCCAGATATCTTCTAGTCTGTATTTCTACAATTGATTTTTTTTTAACATTCAAAATTGTATCTCAACCTGGTAATTGGAAAACTGAGCTGTTACTTGTGACTGAAGGCCTGACTTGGTAACCCACCACATTTCTATTCTTTGGAGGACAAGAGCCCTGAACTTGTCAGTTGTATATTCTCCACCGAAGAGCATATACTGCTGTTGAACTTCCAGTCTAATAAAATGGTTTGTTTTAAACATACACACAACACCATATTTTCCCATTTTCTCCAAGTTCTTACTCCATTCCCCTTTGCCTTTGAGCAGGTTATTTTATAGTTCACTAAGTCACTAACTTTGAAGAAACTTCCAAATCTCAGATGAAGTGTTTTTTACCTCCTCTTCTATTGCTGTGCCTTATTTAAGACTTTAACTCCCACATAACTTCACCCAGTAAACAATCAATAAATACTGACCAACCCACTTATTCTCTGGCACATCACTGGCCAAAACTAAACTTTCAACAGAAGACTTTCTTCTGAGTCACCTAATATCTGGGTATTTTGAAACACACGAATATTTACTTTTTAAGTACTATCCTGAAATACTATAGACAAAACCTGTCACTATGACTCTATAATGAGTATACAGAAACAGAAAGAATCCAGGAAAACAAAAACCTAAATAAAATTAGAATTGAAAATGTCATACATAGTTCTGCTTAAAATTATTTTCAAATAGATGGACCTATGTTAAAAAAAATAATTATAAAAATTATGTTTAGTGAACGGTGCATGATGACTTTCTTCCAGAGAATACAGTATGGGGGGGTGGTAACTTTACATAGGAGAAACCTGAAACCTGAGCTAGGTGATCAAAGTCAGCATCAATAGTATAAGTCATGTAGATAGAATGCAGCCTTTGCTATGGTGTGGTAAGAATGGCATTTCACCTCTGTGGTCTTCCTCTTCAAAACTCATAATCACAATCTAATCATGAGAAAAACATTACATAAATGCAAATTAAGAAACGGTCTACACACTACCTGACTAGTAGTGCTCAAAACTGTCAAGGTGATCAAAAACAAGGAAAATCTGAGAAACTGTCACAGACAAGAGAATCCTAAGGGGACATCATGACTAAATGTAATACAGAATCCTGGAAGGGAGTCTGGAAGAGAATAAAGACATGAGGTAAAAACTATGAAAATATGAATTAAGTGTTGATTTTAGGTAATAAAGACATTAATATCAGTTCACTAATTTGTATGGTAACCAATATACCATACTGAGGTAAGATATTAATAGAAGAGATAAGTGTAGGATATATGGAAACTCTATTACCTTTACAATGTTTTGTAAATCTAAAACTATTCTAAAATAAAAGTTCATTTTTTTAAGGATAGTTAACAGTTAACAAAGAGAGAGTAAAGCATTTGTTTCAAATACAAAAAACCAGGGAAAACCCCCACACCATGGTCATTGTTACAAAGCGTTATAAATATTCTCAGTCAGAATGTAGGGTGAAATCAAAGCCCAAAGGTTATGACATAAAATTTAATTCAAGCTTTTTAGATACAACATGATGACATTCTGAAAGACAGTCCTGAAATGGTAGCAATTGTATCTAAAGGATATAAGACAATTCAAATATTAATGAAATGTATCTCTTGAATTCATTTTTAATAAACCCTAACTGGTCATCTATTAGAAAAAGCCAGTGGACATTGTGCTTTCTTGGAAGGGAACACACAAGATAATTATAAAAATGCTACATGGATTGATTGATTGACCTTCCCACAAACAATACTGACATCTAGTCTTTTTCATATTTTTATATCTAATAAACATATGGTACTACAGGCAAGATGTGAAAAACAACCAGATTTTTTTCCGAGAGATTTCATACTCAATCTCCAAGTGGAGTCAACTCTATTAATACTTTAATATTTGAAAAATAAATCAAAGTATGTGACTATTTGATTCATTTACAAATACAATATAAAAGGAAAGATTTTTCCTGAGTCAACCTCTGACACATAGGTTAAGTGTTAATAGGGACACAGGAATTTAAAAAACTCTGTGAACTCCTTTAAAATCTATAAAGGTTCAAATGTTGTTGTCATGTTTATTACTATTATTTATTTCTAGGTTATAATTGAGAGAGGAAATTCTAAATATTAGGGATTATTAATATTGTCTCTAGTTTCTCTCAGGGGTCTGTGAACTAAGCTTTCAGTATAAATATATATAAAATAATTATGGTTTTGTTTTTTTAGGGGAATAATTTAATATTTTAATTTTGACATTTAATAACATTGAGTAATAGTTAATTGGTATTTCATCAATGGGTTCCATTAATTTGTTGAGGATTTTTCCACTCCAGGAAGCAGGAACATGTGGAGTAGGCATTCCTTTGGGACTTTTCCTCACCCAGTATTATTGTGTTGTGCAAGAAAAAAAGATAAAAACCAATAATTTAGAGCACATTAATATTTGATTTATGACCAGCATATAACTGAGAAATATAGCAGAAAAGAAGATAATTGTTTAATTTTAAGGCAAAATAAATAAACATTACAAAGAAAAATGAAATCTCTCATCAGGCCTAGCATATGGAAGCAAATGTCTTGATTAGTAAACTGCATTGCTATTTGTCCTTAACACTAATCTTTGTAGGGTTTACAGATGTAGCTATTCTTCCAATACTAATTCTTTAAGTAAATAGTACAATAGATATTAACAGAGCCATTTATAAGTAAGGCCGATAAAGAATGAATCCTAGTTACCAATATTTGGCTATAATGAAATTACATAAATGAAGATAAGTAATGTCAGTGTCTGTAACAGATCAACTCCTGAGTCTCAGTGGGTTAACACATGGAAGCTTATTTCTCACTTACATAAAGTGCAATCATGCTTCCTATTTTGTATACAGACTTTTTTGTGCAGTCATTTAGGGTCACAGTGTTCCTCCATATTTGGGCTCTACATTCTCCTAAGCTAAGGCTCAAAGTCACTCCATTCAGCCACAGATAGAAAACAAGAATGGATAGTCACATGTAAATGATTTATATGGACCAGGCCTAAACATGGCATGCATCACTTTCACTCAGATTTCACTGGCTAAAACTCAGCCACATGATCATACCTAACTTCAAGAAAGACTATGATATTTATTCTAGTTATACGTGTAAGAATGAGGGGATTTGAGTACTCTCCTATCTTAGTCATACGAATAAAGAATTAACCTATTTTTTAAAGACCTTAAATATGTCCTAATATAGTGGGATAGTTTGATTGCAAAATTGGCCTCAATTATTCCCCTCCCATTATCTATGCCCTTGCAATGCAATATTGTAACTTTTCCCATTAAGAGATGGAATGTGTGTCCCAACCTTTTAAATCTTTCTTTGGTAAATAGAATGGTGGTGCAAGTAACCATGTGCCAGTTCTGAGCCTATCCCTCAATGTGCCTGGCATGTTTCTGCCTTTTGGGAACCTGCCCAACTACCATGAAAGGAAGCCCCAGTTAGCCTGCTGGATGATGAAACAGGAGAACCAAGTTGCCCCAGCCAACAGCCAGTGAAGCTCCAGAAGCAGAGCTACCTAACCAACCTATCACTTGGCAGTAGATGCATAAGGGAGCCCAGACAAGTCTGGGAAAACATCCCAAGTGAGGGTAGTCTAAATTTTTAACTGACTGGCAAAATCTCTAGCTAGACAAGTAATTTGGGGATTATCTGCTAGATAGATAACTATTGAAATAGGAATAACTCTCACACATACATGCTTAGAAAGTTGTTTTGTTGAGATATTTAGGAACTTTTATAATGCTATTTTATAATAATATAAATAAGAATATTTAATATTCTTTTTAACGTAGACAATTTGATTCTCATTTCCAACCTAATAAATTTATTCTTCATTATCTTGCTGGGTATGGGCAACCAAGCAAGGGGGAAAAATTCTGCACTCATAATGGCTCTGTTCTTCAAATAAAGAATTTATTATTTCCCATTCTTCTTTACTCTATGCAACATTCTCGTGAAAAATATGACAAATATATTGCCTCCTATTAACCTTTTTAAAGCAAAAAGGCATTGAAAAGTGAACTGCCTAAAAAATAAAAAATCAATTTTTTTTTATAAAAAATTCTGAAAAAAGAACAAGTTAGCAAAAGAAACTGAGCTTCTTGGCTGCTAGTTAAGGATGTTAGCATTTCTTCTTTTTTCAGGAGTTTGACTTTGCCATATTTCTCCTTAAACACCCATTAGGAAATACCGATTACTGGTTATTTTAAAATACTATTAGCATCAGATTGTTATAACCCGTACCTTCACATTGAAAGGATTATAAAAGAGAATATCAGATTCTGACAGGTTTAAAAGCTGCAGGACTTGTCAGTGCTCTGCTTTGTTCTTACATCTTTCACTCCAGCCCAGATTCCAGAACACACAGCCAAACTTAGAATTGCAATATCTGACCACTAATAGGAAATGCATGTTATCCCTGTGGTGTTCCATGATTCCATCTGGGCCACTCTTTGAATTCACTCATAAGAGAATTCTAATGTCCTTTGATTGGAGGAACATAGTGTTTCTTCCTTAACTGCTATTTTTTTTTTGGGGGGGGCAGGGGAGGAGAGGGGTTGGGAGTTACCTGTTTTTAAAATGAAATTATAATTTTAAAATATTAATCAATGCATGAAAGTTTTTAACAAATCATAATAAAGGTGGTATTTTTTAAAGGTAGAGTTCGTAATTTCAGAAGATAGGCTATGGTAAATTCCTGTCTTTTTAAGTTTTCCCTCAAATTACCCTGTCATTATTTTTAAACTTATGCTCATATTCACATGAACACATGAAAATCCTTTATTTTCTCTGTAATCAATTGTACAAATGTAAAGTTTTGCAAGGAGAATATTTTAAAAATTGTATTATGTTATATCATATTATATTAATAGTAGGGACAGAGGGAGATAAAAAAGGAGTTGGTGCCCACAACAGAAAGTCACAAATCAATGTTTTCCCCATATCATAAGTTTGCAACTATTCAAATGAAAAGCAAAAAAATTGAAGACTTACACATTACCACCAATTATTTTATAACCTGATTGAAAAATAGGAAAAAAATCAAATAAACACATCATAAACACAAATTGTAGAAATATTTACATCCAGCAGGTAGAGAAACTGGCTTATAATCTGCCTCTCTTTCCCTAAGTTAGACTGCCTTAATATAGAAAAGTAGGTCTATTGAACAAACCAGAACTGCATCTAATAAGTCCCAAAAGTAGTGTGGCATTCCTGAAAATACAAAACTAAAACACAAAGAGCTGCTAAATAATATTGCCTTGGGGATTGGATTGGCAGAAATTCTGCCTTATTAAAGTAACATTAAAAGTTAATTTAAAAGTCCCAACATGCAGTTTTATTCAATACCCAATATAGTAGAAATAAAACCCTCTGCTACAATATTAGATACTATGCTACTCTGCTACAATATTAGATACTATGTGGGCTTATGTGACTAGATGTTGGCTGATTATATTCTGATAAAATAATGGAAATATTTTCATTTCACAATGACTGTTTAAATTATACACAGTTACAGTTATCTAATTTTTATGGTATAAATAAGATTATAATGTTCTTATTAGGCATGTAAAAGATGCCTAATAGCATTTATTCCATAATAACATGTAAACATCAACATATCATAATAAAAATGAAAGGGTCACAAAGGAAAATTTTAAGAGTCATCTATTAAGTGATAGACTTGGGGGAAAACTTTTTTTTATTTGTGAGAAACACAAGCCCCACCATGGCCAAATCAAACAATATTGGGTCAAATATAATAGATTAACTCATCAGCAAGTGTATGAACTGGACTTCTATATTACATACTATTTAGCACTCTACAGAATGCTATTGAAGACATAGATAGACATTACCATCAATCTATTTATAACCTGATTAAAAGATAGGAGCAAAACTTGTTCAATATGTTTTTTGAATGCCATGTCTTGAACAAAACGTGGTGTGAAATAGAACCATTAGATAGTCCTCTCGATATCTGTATAATCTTATGAATAACATAAAAACCAATAGAGGAACTATTTGATTGCAAAATCATAAGACATCACCAATGTGTGTTATTAGAATTCAGAATTCAGCTAAAGTGATTAGAAACGCATTTTCATTTTGATTGGATCAGGAAGAAAGAAAAGAAGATTGTATCAGTCAGGAAACTGGCAAGAAACAGATGCCACATTCAAATACAGTATTTAGTAGAAAGTCTATTTATAATGGTGTGAGTGTGATTAAGGAAAACCAATATGAAATGATGCAATACTTTAGAGCTAAAAATAGAGTGCCATTACTGCTCCCAATAACAAGGGAAAGGAACTGCATGTAACTAGAAAGAGGAAACATAGACACAGTTGTAGGAGAGCACTACCTATTAGGAGCTTGTAGTCCTATAAAGATAGAGGAAAAAATTCCTTAATCATGTCCTCATTTCTGCTGGTGCCTTTCATTGGTCAAAATCATTGAAACCTGGAGGACAAGAGAGACTACTATGGCTCCAAAAAGGTGAGCGTTCCAGGATGGACAGGAGTGGAGGGTGGATATAGAAGAGGAAATGGGGAATATACGATACAAATGTCAAGCACCTTAATGTTGACAGACTGCTATTTTAAAATATATAAAACATCACCTAGAGCTCTTTCTCATAAACAAAGCAAGATAAATGTGAGCCAGATTATTTACTATTTATAAAAATAAATATTGCAAGCATCCTAGAGCTCCTTGTATGCCCCTCTCTGATCACAGCCATAACCCCAATCCTGATTTTGAGATAATTTCTTTTATCTTTCAATATTTTATTACCTATGCGCTTATCCTTAAATGAGACAGTTTAGCTTTCTTTGCTTGTTGGAGAAATGTGTGTGATTTAAATTATTCCATTTGTATTCTTTTAAGTCTGGCTTCTTATGCTCAACATTTTGTTCAAAAGATTCATCCGTGTTGCATATAGAAATAATTTAGTCATTTTCACTTTTGTAAATTATTCAATATCCTGCAATTTATGCGTCTATTTATACACATTTGGGTTGTGTCTTGCTTTTAGCTATCATAAAAAACGCCACTCTGAGTATTTTTGCACATAGATATTTATGCATATTTTCATAAGCTTCCCTGGAATATAAACCCCAGGTCATAGGGTTTGCATAGCTTTGTCTTTATCACATGATGCAAAGTGTTTTCTGAAGTAGTTGGTAATGTACACTTCTACCAAGAATGTGCAAGGGTTCCCATTGCTTCACATCCATCCTAACATGTGTTATTGTCCAACCTTAAATTTTTGTCAGTTTGGTGGATGTATAGTTATCTCATCTTTTTATAAGCATATGCTCTTAGTTTCAATGTAATATAATTTCTCAAGCAATATGTTATGGTTAATTCAACAAGTATCTTGTTTGAGAAATCTTTACCCCCAAAGTCATGGAAATGTTATCCTATGTCTCTGAAAAGCTTTTTGGTTTTGTCTTTCACATGGAGGCCTTTATTCTATCTGAAATTGTTTCTTGTGTGTGGTATAAGGTCAGTGTACAATTTCCTTTTTTTATTCTTCTACTTTTTAGATACTCAATTGTTTCTCCACTGATCTGCAGTGCCACCCTTGTTATATATCAACGATTTTTGGAAGTAATAACCTTGTAAAGGAGGATATAATATGTTTAATCCTTACAAAAACATCTATGAGCTAGTATTATTTTATGATAGAAATGAGGAACAGATTTGTAGAGTTAGCATCTTTGCAGCACTAAATGACTGATAAGGGGCAGAGTAAGGATTTTAATCCAGGGCTCTCTGAATCCAAAAGCAAAGCTCTTCCCACAATGACATTCTGATGGGAACAAAGAAGGACTCTATTTTAGGAGACTATTTCACTGACCTTAAATCCTTCTAGATTCTGGTTCCTTCCTATATTAAGTCTTAGCATTATATCTGTTTTTCCTTTTTCTAATCTGAATTTTTTGGTCTTAATCTCTACTTGTAATGATCTATAGAATCTCAAAAACCCTTTCTTCTATTCAGAAACTCCCAAAGTGCTCTTATTTCTCCAAGCCCCTTTTCTCTAAACCTACTGTGTTTCATTTTGTTTTTGAGCTAATTTCTCAAAGTCAGTGTGACACATGGAATGATTATATAAATAGCAAATTTATCTTCAGTCGCTTCCCACCATTTTCTTCCATTATCTCTGCTTTCTCTAGCTTCTCTATGATCCCGTTTATCTTCCTGGTGGCAATATACTGATTCCTCGATGTCTAGGGCAATGTACATGCTAAGGTGCTGGCCCTCCTTGTGCAGTGCATCCAATTACTGTACGGTAGCTGTTTTACTCACAGAAAGCTGCTCTGAGGCCAATCCTGTGCTACCTCTACCACCCATGCTACCTACATGAAACACATGCCAAATATTTTTACATCACTACCAAATGTTATGATTAGACCAAGGAATGAGCATGAGGGCTAATCAAGTCAGTGGCTTTGCCTAGAGTTTTTGATAGATTTTCTTCTATTTCTAGTAAGAAAACTCAGAGAATGCAAACTAGAGCTGCAGGTGGCCACGTGTCCTAAAGTATAAAGCATTTTATCTACAGAAGAAAGAATAAAGCTTTTGTGAAAAGTGAAGCAGAAATCAAGCAGTGATAGAGACTCCTATGTGTTTGACAACTTAGTTTCAGTTGCTGTGGTCCCAGAACTCTCTTGCTTCCTGTACTTTCAGATACTTGCTATTTTCAGTCTTTCTGTATATTCTGGAAGTGTCCCTATGGCCTTAAGCTTCGAGTTTTCTGTATATTCTGGAAGTGTCCCTATGGCCTTAAAGTTTGAGTTAACTTTTTATCACTTGGAATCAAAAATTCTGATTAATTCATCAGTGCTCTGGTCCTCACTCTCTCCTAACTCTCAGCATTCTATTGCTCTTCCATCACTTGTCACATATTCCATGCTTGTCTTCCTTTCTTCCTTCTTTCTCTCCATCTACTATATGCTTAATTTGAAAGAGGATATTAAGATCATTTATGCTACTAATGGATTTAAATAGGTTTATTCTTTTCATATTTATTTGTACTTTAACACAGAAAAATGATCCAAACCAATGATGTCTGAGTACAGCAGAAAGACCTTTAGAGTCAGATGGCCTGGTATTGGAGTGTAGCTTTTCTCTTAGTAGCTACATAACCTTAAAATTTTACTTGCTTCTCTAATAAAAATGATTGCAATAACACATCTCTTGCCTAATCATCCATTCTGAAATACAGTTTGTGAAATCAATTTTAAGATTTTAAATCTTATAAAAATATTAATTAGTTTTAAGATTTTATATTGTGCTAATTCCATGCTGGTGTTTCAGATATTGATAACATTATGAGGGATATATTTTAGGAAAGATGTCTCTCTATTTTCTTCCTAATGTCATGAGGTAGGTGACTAAATCTTCTTTCATGTTCCCAAGTTAGCACTGGGAACAAGAACTGATTTGGGTCCTATTGTTGAAGAACCCAGGAAATCTATGAACTGCCATAGATTGTTATTAGAACTGCATTAAGGTCTGTGCTCTGAACTCAAAGGACAATGACAAATCTGTATAGAATTTACATAGTATCTTTCAAGTTCAGTTTTAATTTTCTCTTTCAGCCAAGAAATATTTATTTTATTGTGTTTAAAAGAAAGATGCATAAGTTGTGTATACTAAAAAAAATAATGTAACACTAATTATTGACTGCACTAAAATATGACAATTCTAAAATAAAGGACAACTAAATACATGTTCAGATAGGGAAGTTATGATAGGAGTGTCAGAATTCATTTCAAGTCTACAATTTTCCAAATGTCCAATTTTATCTTGAGGTCACAAGTATGTTCCATATTGTATGTGAAACAGTAAGACTGACCTGTCCCAACTAACACTGTCACAATATTAAGGGTTTCATGAATTGAACTCCCAAAGTCTCTTGTGACTTCATTAGCTACTTTCTGTTCTCCTCTGTCAAAAACTCAAAGAGGTAATTCATGCGAGTGTGTCATTCTAGGTTATACCCATGGCATAGAGTTATGCTTTCTTTCTGTCTGCAATAGTGCTTCAGGGTAACATTAGCCTTTCTTTTCTTTTTCTGTGGCATTGGTGGTGACTTGGTTTTGGGTTTTTTTTGTTTTATTTGTTGTTGTTGTTTGGTTTTTTTTTCTTTTTTACTGACTGTCAGATGGAAATAACAAAAGGAAATGAGGTTAGAAAATAAAAACAGAACCACTTCTTCATAGGAATTCTATTGTCTTGAGGCAAAGTGAAGAGCAAATCCACCAGCTGCAAGAGAATAAAGAGCTGTCACATGTACCCTTAGTAATGAAGAGCTCTTCTTTCCTGTTAGATTCACCAAGCAAGCTCTTAAGGTCCATTGAGGGTCTATTACTATTATGATGACAGCTTTAGTAGGTTTAGCCTAAGGGGACATCCATTGTTGTGCATAAAAACAGAGACCCAGTGTGTGTGTTTCCATCTTTAAAAAGGTTTTACAGCTTCAATTTCCTTTTGTTAAGTTCCCACAGATCTCAGAGTTAGAGACACATTAAAAATGTCAGTTTCCCTTCATACATGATGATCAATCATTTCAGCCATTTTAACAATTGATACTGACAACAACTGAAACAGTGACTCACATGGCCCAAAAGATCAAATGTATTATGTCACAGTCTAAGTGTTCATTGTATGTGTGTGCATGTGTTCGCGGGTGTGTATGGATGTGTAGATGAAAAGTAGATTTTTATATATACAAAACATATATTTATATAGTTAGTATATATTATCTATCTATATATTTATTATATCTGTGTACTAAATTATGGTTTTTTACTTGTAAACTTAAAAAAAATTAAATGAAGAAGCACACATTACAAATAAACACATAAAGTTTTTTTATATCATAGTGATTATGTTGTCCACTGAATATTTTACATACTGAAGGAAATCATGGACTGTATATTTTAATATATTCCATAGACACCAATGTATCAAGGCAAACTAAAGCAGAGAGAACAATATGTGCCTGGGAGTGAGAATCAACATGACAAGTTTAAGAACCTAAAGAAAACTGCGGATGTTGGAAGAGAGAGAGAGGTGGACTGAGTAGCAAGAGATGATGTTAGAAATACTCTTGAGAACCACATTATTGAGGACATGATAAATATGATAAAAATTTTTACTTTTAATTTTATCTGGAAAGCAATTGTTTGTGGGACACTATATTGAAGAGGGTAGGATTTCTAGTAAACAGACAAATCTGCAATATGAACGCTGCAATATGAAAAATGAATAGGAACAAGACATGACTGGAGACATAGAAAGCTGTTAAGAAACTGTATTAGGGGTTCAGCCTTCCTTTCACGGACTTTTAATAAAATTCTAGGCTCACAAGAGGTAAGGTGTATTAATCGTGTTTTGCCAGAGAAACAGAACCAATAGGATATGTATAGGGAGATGTATATATAGAGAATATATAGATACATATATAGAGACAGAGATTTCTGTCTCTATATAAGTATATATAGAGAGGGAAAATATTATGTGAATTCACTCACACAATTATGGAGGCTGAGAATTCCCACATTATTCCATGTGTAAGCTGCATAACCAGGAAAGCCAGTGGTATAATTCAGTCTTACTGCAAAGTCCTGAGAAACTAGGGAACTGCTAGTTTAAGTCTTGGAATTTGAAGGCGCAAGAACCAGGAGCTCTGATGTCCAAGGGCAGGATAAAATGGATGTCTTAGCTCTAGAAGAGAGAGTGAATTCACTCTTCCTCTGTTTTTGTTAGTGTTGTTGTTATTCTACTCAGGACTTCAAAAAATTGGATGAAGCCTATACACATTGCTGAGGGTGGATCTTCCTCACTCAGTCCACCAATTAAAATGCCAATCTCTTCCAGAACACCCTCACAGACAAGCCCAGATATAACGTTTTACCAGCTTTTTGGGTATCCCTTAACTCTTGTCAAGTTAACGCCTAAAATTAACCACTACAGTAGGGTAATCACCAATGCTAAACACAAGAGAGTAAATGTAAGCAAAGAAAGCAGGTCACAGATCTGAAAGCTGAAAGCAAACAAGAAAGGTATGCCTTGAGGTCATGTGACAATATCAGAGCTCTAGAGACCAATTTTGAGCCATTAACAAGATAAAGAATCTGAACCTGAGACTTGTATTTTGAGTCCAAGACTTGGGAAGGAACTAAAATGGTCCATGGTCCATATCACACTCTTGGGTTCAGGCAGAAAAATCTCTCCAGAGTAAACCTCTCAGTTGGGCCCTCATGATTTTCAAAATGTAATTTAAGATTAAACACAAATAATTAAGCCATATGAATAAGAACCAGCAGAAAATATTAAAAAGAGAGAGAAATTTTGACTCAAAGGGACTTAAGATACTGAGTTATCAAATATGAAATATTACATATTTATGGATAAAGTGTTTAGGAAATATGGATGACAAAAATGAGCAAACGAGATTTTCAAAAATGGTCAAGTACATATTAAGAAAAACACAATTACAAATGGAAAATAATGAGTAAAACAGCAAGTTACATACAGCTCTGGGTGGGGGAAGCAAATAAGAAGATAAATTTAAAGAGTTTAATAAGAAAACTGCGAAGAGACACAAAGAAATGAGGACTTGGGAAGAGAAAGGAGGATAGAATGAGGAGTATGTGCCTCACTGGAGTCTCAAAAAGAGAAAATAAAGAGAATGGAGCAGAGATTACATTTGAAGAAATAAAGTCGGAAAATTTTCTGGAAATGATGAAAACAGGAATACTCATATATGAAACTAATAGCAGATAAGCAGAATTTTATGAGACAGAGATAGAGAGGAAGAGATGAAGAGGAGAGATGGAGATAAGGAGAGAAGGAGAGAGGAATAGAGGGAGAGAATAAGAGAGGAAGAGGAGGAGTGAGGGAGAGAGATCACAATTAAACATATTTCAATAAAAGCAGGCAGATCGTCTACCAAGACAGATGAGATGATCAATAATAGATGCCTTGGTAGCATGAATGGAAGGCAGAGGATTGTGGAAAATATACTCTAAGTGATGAGAAGAGGGTGACCGTCAAATTAGACTTAGGACTTCCAGAAATCAGGCAAAATAAATTTATTTCTATAAAAACAAACAAAAGATTTTATCATTAACACATCCTCACTATGGAAAATTTATGAGGGATATATTATGAAAAAGAAAGTTTAGCTGAATGCAGAAAAGAATAATGAGCCAAGGCATAGGTAAGGATGTAGGTAAATGCATGTGTTTCATCAAAACACATATGGAGTATCTACTATGTACTAGGCAAAGTTCTAAGCAAATAAAAAACAATTCTTCATTTTTGGAGCTTACATTCTAGTGTGGAAAGATGTATTTAATAAAATAAATAACATAATAAACACGTCATATAGTTTGTTTTAAGCAAAAAAAATTATATTATCCATATAAATAAAAATAACAATGTCAAATTTATGAGGTTAAAGTGATTTTAAAATACTGCACCAATATATTATATTTGTCAAGAAGGAACTCCATTAGATTTTTTCCTAAGGCCCTTGCCCCTTTCAGAGGGTGGAATTAATGTGTAATAAATTTTAGAATTTGTTAAGGATACATGATAAGGTGTCAAGGTTAACTGTGAAAAGATTAAGTGTAAAGTTGCTAAACCAGAAAAGGAAGAAATAGAATAAGAAACTATAAACATACAAAATCCAAAGAAACTATAGATGAGATCTAGGTAAACAATGTAAGTATCTTACTCTAGGGTAGTGATAGCCATGATGGAAAAAATTGAACAAATTCTAGAAATATTTAAGTGGAAGAATGATGGAATGGAGTGATGGACTGTAATGCAAAGAGTAAAAGAAGAAGAAAAAGTCAAGGAAAAAACCCAGGTTTCCGGTCTGGTGTTTGGGGTGGATGAAGTGTCACTTATTAGAATGAAAAAGTAATTGGGGGAAGATGCTGGTGATTTTTATTTTGTTTGGAAGTCTCGCTTTCACTACCAATGAGATATTCAAGTAAATTGCATACCTTTATGTGCAGATAGTGGATCTGTAACTCATGGAAAGTATGCAGGCTTGAGTTACGGATTTGGCATCTAAAGTAATGGCATGACATGCATTTCTTGCCTGAACCTCCCTCTCCAACTGCTGCAATTTTTTTCTGCCATCCTCCTTTTCCTGTTTACTTGCTTTACTTGCTTACCTGTTTATTTTTCTCTTCTACATCCAACTCCTTCCCTTAATAGCACTTTAGCAGAATAGCAATTGCAGGGGTACTATTGATGCAAATGAGGTGAAATGTCCATCATTGGGTTCAGTAACATTTGTAAAAATGTAAATGCAGATGTCTTTAGATCTAGAAATTACACTCCTAAAAAGATCCTTAAAAATTCATACATGCAAGCAAATGTATACGTATAAAGTGTTTATATCACATTTGTTTATAATAGCTAAAAATAAGAAAAAGCTAACATATGGGTAAAGGGTAGTTAAATGCTTAGGGCACATTTGTGTAGGGGAATATTAATACTACGTAGTAGTTTAAAAAATTTGAACTTCAAAGTTTGAGGTTTTATTAGTAACATGTCTGCCATCAATTAAGTTTATTCAGCAAAAATAAAAATAAAAACAAAATCTTTACTCTATTGATTGAAAATGTTGCTTTATTCTTAGAGATAGTTACTTTTTAGGTTTAATACTCTAAACAGGCTTTGATTGAATCTGTCCTTTGCTTCTTAAACAAGAAATCTCTCATAAAATAGTATGATATGCCTTTAAAATACAAACTTCCAAATTTTAGTGCAGACCCAAATAAATTGATTCACAATTTATCAATTTGAAATATTGGAACATTTTGCATATAGTTATCCTATGTTTTGCTTTTATTTGGCCTTTAGGATTTATCAAACTGCAAGAAAATATGTATTCATGAGCACACTTTAAATGAGCTAACGAAAATTACTGTGAACTGTTTACATTTCTGTTAATTTGTTGTTGGTTCTATCATTTTATCTTACTTAGTTCACCATATCTCATAAACTCACCTTCTTTGCTTTCTCAAAATTTGTCATTACAATACAAATGCATTGTTGATATAGTTCCTGTGACTCTTCATTTAGCATGGATCAGTGTCAGGATGTGACAAAAGGCATTATTTTGTGAATTAGGAAGGACATTATGACACAAGTGGTTTTTGTAAATTTTCTTATTATTCTTATGTTTTGTATATTTTATACTCTGCAAATACAAACAAGCATGAGCATCACACACACTGTCTATACTTTACCTCCTTGAATTCTATCCAAATATTATAGGATTAGTAACCATGTGAGCAAGAGGAAAAACTTCCATTATTACCCACCTTTTACTGCTGGAAACGTACCCCCCCCCTTTTCCCTCTCCCTTTCACCTACCATCCCAAAGAACAGATCTAGAGAAAGGAGTTTACTAAAATCCAAATATATTCCTGAATGACAGAGAAATTAATAGCTAATGTTTGGGGCAGGGTTCATATATGGGTGTCTCAGGCATATGGTATAAATTAGAAGAGCACTAGAAAAGTTCTTACATCCAAATCACCTGGCCTTTCCTGCTCTCTGTGAATAAGATACAGTCAGCTGGGAATAGAATGCATTATCAAAGCAAAAGTTTACATTAAATAATCGAAAGACCCTTTGGAGAGGAAGTACATGCCCTAAACCCAAAGGGCATAGATCATCTGGGAGCACTGAGAGTTGTTACATTGAAGAAGGAAAAGGCATGGGAATATAAACTTTGTCCTGATCTAGCAAGAGTGAAGTGAAAAATATGTGGGTGTGGACTCAACTTGGAAGAACTGGAATCTTGAGATGGAACAGGACTTATAGCAGAAAAATAAACAAATTCAGCTTCAAAGCACCTGGGTTTTAGCTGGGACTGGAGGCACAGAAGGTGCAAAGTGCTAAAGCCAAGAACCTAAAAGTATTGTGCAGTTGATTTTGAACCACAGATGAATTTTCCCAGGGAAAATTGTGTGAATTATACTTTTCATCTAATATGTCCCCAATTCCCTGTTCTTTTTATTAACCTCCACTTCCAGGTAATAAAATTTAATGGCATTCTAATAGGGATTCTAAATATCACTTTATGCCAGGATATTAATGATTAATAATCTTAGTGTCTAGTAAAAAAGAAAAAAATAAAAATGGAGAGAATAATGATAGTTAAAAACTAAATAGCAGTTTCAATTCCAAGTAAAGATTTTAACACTCTTCTCTGCCTAGAATGTCTTTCCCTCTGATATGCTGTCACCTTTTCTTGCAAGCTCTCCCTTACTTCCCTAGTGAGGTTCAGTATCTCTCATCTCTTCTTCTATGCCTTTAATAGCTCTTACCATAATGTAATTTTGCAGATCTCCTTGCTCAACTACAAGCTCCTTGAGGGCAATCGATACATCATGTTTTTTTGTTTCCCATGGCCCAGCACATTGCCTGGAATTTAGTATTTATTGAATGATTGACCAGATGAAGAAATTAGTGAATTTTTGCTATTATGTTGATGTGCCCATTTTTTTCCCTAGGGCTCTTCATTAAGATTTGAGTTCACTAATTTAAAAAAAAAAGCCTGGTTAGGCTTCATAAACTCTAATTTTCTTCCTAATTTGGTATTTTTGCTTCTTCAATGGTTAATTAGAAATATGGCTGGTTTAATTTTGCATGGCACAGGAGAAAACAATACAGTTCTCATCAAATTAGTAAGGAGAGTGTGATTTAATGACAACAGGCACACTTGAGTGGTTACTGAAGGGAGATTCCCAAACATTTAGTGAGCAGTTAGATGGCCCTGAAATGCTCAGTGTCGGGATGTCTGAAATTCCTTTTTCCTCATTAATTCAACTATTAGGTCATTAAATATGAAATGTCTGATTTCAAATCAAAAGTGCAGTTTATTATATCTCAAACAAGAAGCAGTACAATTAATAAAGTATGTGCCTAAACTATCAGCACAGTTTTGCCCTCCTAACAGTAGCTTGTTTATGCCAGTAGCAAAGAAGCCTGGACAATGAGTGACAATTAAATTGAGAGAGGTGTTTTCCACAGCTTGTTGAGAATTGAATATTTTTTCTTGCAAGAAGTGGTCCAAAGCCTGGAAGAAGTGGTAGTCAGTTGGTGCAAGGTCTGGTGAATACGGTGGATGACAGATAGTTTCCAAGTCCAGCCTCTATAGTTTGAGCAGCGTTGTTTGTGCAGCATGTGGTCGAGTATTGTCTTGCAAGAGGATTGGCCTGTCTCTATTGATCAATCTCGGCTGCTTAATCTCAAGCATCCTCATCATTTCATCCAACTGGTTGCAGTAGACATCAGCTGTAATAGATTGACCTGGTTTCATGAAGCTGTAGTGGATAATACCAGCTCTGGACCACCAAACAGACACCATTAGCTTTTTTCAATGAATATTCAGTTTTGGACTGTTTTTTGGCACTTCATCTTTATCCAGCCATTGTGCCAAACGCTTGCAATTGTCAAAAAGAATCCATTTTTCATCACACGTAACAATACAGTGTAGAAATGGTTTGCCTTTATGTTGTGACAGCAAAGGAAGGCAAGCTTCGAGACAATTTCTCTGCTGACACTCATTTAATTCATGCAGAACCCATCTATCCAGCTTCTTTACCTCGCCGATTTGTTTCAAATGGTCCAGTATTATTGGAATGGTAACGTCAAACCTTGCTGCTAATTCACATGTAGGTTGAGATAGATACTATAATTGAAAATTTTTCCCGGAGAGGAAATGGGATAGAGAAAAACATGAGAATTAGGATATATTTTTCTGAAAATGTACAGAAGGTAGAGGAAAAAAGTGTGTGATCAAGTTGGCAGAAATCCCCAGTTACATAAATGATGAGAATCAGGTACCTTCTGCTTCTCACTCTCAAACTGAGAGTTCAGTATTGGCATAGTGTGTCCACCCTGGGATCTTTGATGGCATATGATAGAAACAGGACTTATTACCTGTAAGTCTGTTCCTAAACATGGATCCCACCTCTTCTCCACCCGAAACTCCCATCCTTGAATTATCTGAACGGTTCTCAGTGACGGGTAAGAGTGAATCTGAGGGACATGGGAATCTGTAGCGCTAAGCCTTGGAAAAGACAGTCATCACAGCAGCAAGCATGGTGAGGTTCTGCTGCCCTAGAGGGTAACTTCCATTGACTGGAAGACTATGTCAAAAGATTTGAGCCACATCCATAGTTGTTTTCTGTAACATTACTCCAACCCTCTTTATTCCCTCTCCCTACCCCCTCCACCTAGGGTTTCCAGATAGGTATTATTAGTTGTTAAATTCAGCAACCCTGTCACCACCACCACATTAGTATTTACACAGAGTTCATTTGGCTACCTTCCTGCCTGAGCAGGAAGTTGACTATGATAATGCTAGACTAATGATGATGACCTAACCCCTAGGAAAGCGATCCATTTGATAAATATTTACATAGGGTTATCTGACTCATTCATTAATAATTGATTTTTCAAAATAATTCTGACACTTTTGTTTCTACCTTCCTTTAACTTGCTGTCTCATAGGTTTAAAAATGATCAGGGTTCATGATTTTTCACCTTCTGCCTCACTTGATTGAAGTAGTTCTTATGCATAATTTGTGCTGCTACTGCTTGATTGCTGTATTTACAACAAGTATACTGTTTTTGTGCTTATATTTAGCTTGAGTCTTGAAGCTGCTGTGACTATAGCTTCAGTTTGTGAAATGTAACCTTCATTATTTCTGGAGAATTTATAACATGCATGCCTTTGCCAGGGGAATTTTTTTTAATTGTGCAATTTTTTTTCACCCTGGTAACAACAGGATGTCCTTCATTTCTTCCATGGTGATGGACTAGTTTTTTGGTATGTTTGCGTTTATGGTTGTTTCAACTCTGTTAATGCCAGAAAACCTCAGAATAATGTGGTGTGATTCACAAGATTTAAAATTACATAGATATGTAATTACTTACAAAATTCTGTTTCCTCCAAGATAGTGACAGCGTTTTTCAGAAAAACATTAACAATTTTCATTTGATAAAGGAGGTTGGGAAGAGCTTTTGAAAATATTTAGGACATTTGCTCACGTAACTTTGAAGTCTACTCCACCTTCCAAAATCTTATCTTAGATCTATTTTTTCATCCATTGAAAATTATTATTTAGAATAAAATGTAGGATGCTGCTTACCTGAGCAAATAATCCTAATATTCATACTTCTATATTCTTAGGCCATGAGGCATTGTCCATAAATTTTAACAATAATAATATCATTGACTTTTATAAATTATAAAATACTACATCTGTCAATATAGAACATATAGAAAATACAAAAAAAATATAAGGGAAACAACATTTTCAATTATCAGAGAGTGCTGCAGTTAATTTTTTATGTTTGTTCCCCTAACTGTTTTCCTATATCTATGAGTGCATATTTGCACACCTTTATACATAATGCAAAATTAAGATGATACTATATGGACAATTTTGCATTCTGCATTTCTCAATATTATTCTGTAGATTTCTCAAAATACTTTTATATCCTTTGACAATGTGATTTTTAATAATTTATGTATAATTATTAATATGTATATAGTATAGTTTATTTAATAAAGATCCTGCTGCTGGATGTTTGGGTTGTTTTTTCAACTTTTCATATTAAATAAAATTGTACATCCTGTTTATACAGATACTTTTTGGACATCCTTTGTTTCTTTCTTAGAAATAGAGTTCTAGGTCAAAGGCTAATTTAAATTATTTTCATACATATTTCTAAATTATTTACCAAAATGTGGGGTCAAAATTGTACCTTATATTCTTTTAATTTATATTTTTAACTACTTATTGAAAGTAAACAAGTTATTAGCTAGTTTTCTTTTCTTATATTAGAGTTACCACTTCATGCTTTTATTTTTCTGAAGCAGGCATTTTTCTTATTTATTGTATTATAAGACCTCTTTACATATTAAGGATTTGATTTCCAACACTTTTTTAAACTAAGCACATGATTTATGTGCTAGGTGCTGAGTAAACAACATAAGTAAAGTACCCACTTTAACAGAGCTGATATTTTAGTGTCAGAGATGGAAAATAGACAAGCAAAGAAATAAGTAAAATTTAGACAGTGAAAAAGTGTATAGGAAGGAAAATGATACTTGAACTAAGGTGCCCAGAAGCATGGTAAGATTCTTCACTTTCTCAAATTGTCTTTATTTGGGTCCTGCATATTTATTGTCATATTTCTTCTTTTTCACATTTTATTAATTCTTATTTATACTTAAAATTTTATAAAATTTTATTAATATAAAATCAATTATCTGTGTAGCTAACAAATCTTACCTTGATCATACACTTAGAGGCTACTTTTTATCAAAAATTCTGAAGTACTGTATAAGTTGTTCTCTAATGGTAGTTCATTGCAATTTGTAATTGTTAATAGTTTGTCAATAACTTGAAGTTCTAGAATAATTTCAGAAGCAAACAGTAAGTGCTCAAATTGTAAAATTATAGCTCAGTATGCACCATGTAGTTTTGTTTTTTTGCAGGAAAAATCAGAGTGGGGAGATATTTGGTCACAGGAAATACATATGAAGAGAATCCTTAAGTGTGCCCATTTGTGCAGGTACGATTTTAGAAGTAGGTCATCTGATATCTTCTCATCTTTTCTTATGTCCATTATCTTTGACAAATAATAATATACCTTAAAGAGTAAGGACAAAATTGGGAGCACACAAGAAAGCTGTGATGATTAATTTTGTGTGTCAACATAACTGAGCTAAGAGACAATAGATAGCTGGTAAAACATTATTTCTTCATGTGTCTGTGAAGATGCTTCTGGAAGAGATTAGCATTTGAATCAGTAGAAAGTAGAATGAGTGAAGAAGAGCAGACCTCACCTATGTGAGCAGGCATCATCCAATCCATTGAGGGCCTGTATAGAACAAAAAGAAAGAGGAAAGGTAAATTTGCTCTCTCTTTTTGTGGTGGGACATCCATCTTTTCTTGCCTTCTACTAGGAATTGTATCATTGGCTTTCCTGCTTCTTAGGCCTTGGGACTCAGACTGAGTTATACCACTGGCTTTGTTGGCTCTCTAGCTTGCAGATGGTGTGCCAAGGGAATCCTTGGCTTCCATGATCATGTGAGCCAATTCCCATTATAAATCTTTTCTTATCTATCTATCTGTTCTAGCCTGTTGATTGTGTTTCTCTGGAGAATTGTGACTTATTTAGGCGATATTTAGAAGTACTGGAGAAGGGGGATATAGCTCATGGGCTCTGAAAGACAGGAAGGAAAAAATAGAAGGTGACTACAGGAAGTGAATGGGTAATGCGACCCTCCTTTTCTCTGACCCAGCAAGGACATCTCCACACATAGGTCCTACAGAGTTATACTCATATGGAAAATGAGTCTGTGAAAGATTCTCCAGATCACCTTGCAGGACAAAAAGTAGGGAAGGTGTTTGAGGATTTTTAGGCACTCAGACAAAGAATTATATTTTCAACACCATGGAAGGCCTTGATTAAGATCTGTAATTAGAAGGTGGATGTAAAAGTGTCATTAATCTTGGTATCTAATTAGATTTTTATAATGATTAGTGTGGTGCTAATAATTTTGTCATAAATGAATAAATTTTAAACTCATCTGAAGTTCCACCCTTCCAGAGGCTATGTATGATGCAGAGAGAAAAACAAGAGAAGTATGAAGTGATAAGTGATAACTATTAACGGGATAAGAGCCTCAGGAGAAGTTCTTGGAACAGCAATGGAGAAAGGAATTTGGGCAAAGGAATGTACTGTCCATTCCCAGGGAAATATTAATTGTGAAATACAAAATACTTAACAAAAAACATTAACTTCAAAATGACCCTTTTCAAACACATAGTTACTTGTTCTGGGAACAAGGAGAGGAGTCCAAATCATACAGTCTGATAGACCTTCTTAACATATTTCCCACCTTTATGAGTGTTCTATTCCCTGTACATCATTCAGGAAAGAGTGACAGGGCATGTTCTTCTCTTCCCAGAACTCCAAAACTTGTCATTATTGACATTAAATAAAGTATCTTTTTTTCAGGGAGCTGTCACTCAGACACAACCTTCTCATAACTAATTTTAGCTAAAGAATTTTCATTTATATATGATATCTCTTGCTGAAATTTTCAAATAAGTTTTTTTTTTTTTGGAGAAGGAAAGAGGAATTTATTAATTTTCTTGCAAATGAGGAGGTTGGCAGACTTCTGTCTCAAAGTATCAAAGTCCTGTTTTTGAGCAGAAGTACAGAGTTTTTAAAGGTTCTGATTAATCCCATAATCTCACCTTTGGCTAAAACAATCTTGTGACTTCCACCCTGACAATTCCCATGAGCCATTTCCTGTGGTACAAAGAACAAAGAACACTCCCCTGCACCTCCCTACCACTGGCCTGAGGCCCTCCTCCTATAGATATGGGAAGGTAAAATTGACAGCAGGGAAAATGTAACAGAGAGAATGGCCTGAAAAAGGGTATAAACTGTTTTGTCTCTTCAAAACCTCCTCACCCTTTTTGAGAACTAAAGCCTACATCAAATAAGTTATTTTTAATATGTATAGCTACTGTGAACCTTGTGTCACCATTTGAAAATACAAAATAATCAGTTGTACTGAACTGTGTGTGCGTTTGTGTATTTTATAGATATTAAACTTCATATTTTATTATTTGAATCCTAACTCTGAGAGCTTAATCCAGGGTTTAGCACAGTGGAATCTACGTTAGGCTTTCAATAAATAGTGTAGAATTAACCTATTTAACATCTTATGATGACTATGATAATGATGATGATGACAATAACAATGATGATTTCTCTTTACAAAGATGCCATTTATTGTACTAGTTGTGACTGGTACCGTGCTAAGCACAGGATGAACAGATTATGTCATGTCATTCCTCTAATAATCCAATTTAAGGTATCATAAATAATATTTAGAGACGTGAAGCATGATCAAGGCCACAGGACAGCCATAATATTAATCATGGTGTTTAGAAAAGATCATTAGCTTCATCTGCTATATGACACTTCATCAGACATTTGTTTTCAGACAACAAAGTGTTACACAAACTTTGGAGCTACTCATCGTTTATGAGGTTCTCTGTACCTAACAGTTAGCATTTTCTTTTCTGAGACACCAGAGATCTCAAGAATGTTTCTTGCCAGCTCAGGCCCAGGCCCAGTGTGCTGTATGGTGTGGGTAGACAACTTTAAACTTACCTCCTCCAAGGAACCAAATGATCAGAATTCTGTGTTGGGAAATCATGCAGTACTGAAACATAGGTTTAAAATGTTTTATAACTTATTTATTTATTTTTATTTTAGCTTTTTTATAAAGACTTTATTTTTTTAGAACAATTTTAAGGTCACAAGAAAAATTGAGAGTGGTACAGAGATTTTTCATATACTCCCTACCTCCACCCATATACAGCCTCCTGGTTATCAGCATCCCCCACTAGAGTAGTACATTTGCTAAACTGATGAACCTACATTGACACATCATTATCACTCAAAGTCCATAGTTTACACAAGGGTTCAATCATGGTGTTGTATATTCTATGGCTTTGGACAAATTTATAATGATATGTATCCACAATTATAGTATCACACAGAGTATTTTCACTGCCTAAAACTGTGGTCCACCTGTCTCATCCCTCCCTCATCCCATCTCCCGGCAACCATTGATATTTTTACTGTCTCTGTAGTTTTGCTGTTTCCAAAATATTATATAGTTGAAATAATATAGTATGTAGCCTTTTCAGATTGGCTTCTTTCACTTAGGAATATGCATTTAAATTTCTTCCATATCTTTTCATGGCTCAACAGCTGATTTCTTTTTACTGCTGAATAATATTCCATTGTTTGGATGTACCACAGTTTATTTATCCATTTACCAACTAAAAAATATCTTGATGCTTCCAAGTTTGGCAATTATGAATAAAGCTGCTATAAACATCCATTTGCATGTTTTTGTGCGGACATAAATTTTCAACTCCTTTGGGTAAATATCAATGTGTGTGATAGCTGGATCATATGATAAGAGTATGTTTAATTTTCTAAGAAACTGCCAAACTGTCTTCCAAAGTGGCAGTACTATTTTGGATTCCCACTAGCAATGAACGAGAGTTCCTGTTGTTGCACATCCTTGCCAGTATTTGGTGTTGTCAGTGTTCCGGATTCAGCCATTCCAGTAGGTCTATAAGGGTATTTCACTGTTGTTTTAATTTGTATTTCTCTCATGACATATGATGTAGAGCATCTTTATATATGTTATTTTTCATGTATATATCTTATTTATAATTTATTTTAGTGTTTTATAACTTTTTAAGAATTTAGAATTTAGAATTTTTTAAAGTACAGAGGTCATCTTAAGAAATCTCCCTTGAAGAATATTCTGGGTCTACAAAGGTGAAAGTTGAGGATAAAGCTTTCATATTCAGTTATACAAAGGACCTGGGAGAGGCACTAGGGTCATCCTTTCTTAGCTGGAGCAGAGACAACATCAACCTGAAGTAAGGGGACAACTTTTTCTTGGCACTAAGGCACTATCTGCACTCTTAGCTATCTTCCCAGAGACAATTCCTTTTCTAAAGACAATATATTAAGTTTACAGTGGGCTTGCTGTGAGCATCTAGCATGAAATAAGTGATTCAGAAATGCAGGGAAGCCAAGAGAGCAGTCATAAATGTGTGGATTCCAGAGTCCCCATTCTGAGGCATTTAACTTGCTTTTCAGAGGAAAATCTAAGGAAAAAATTTTTTAAATATTTGCCATTGTTTACTCCATTTGTCTTAAAATAATATTATTTAAGTATTTCTCAGAAAAAAAAACAGGTGCCAACATTCAGAATGGATAAAGAGTTTCCAGGAGAGGTAATACAATCTCAAGGCAAAAGATCAGTTTTGTTTGTAAGTAAAACTACATAAGACTTACTAAAACCTCTAAAAAATCTCAGGTAAAAAGTTACAAAAGCCCTGAGCAAAATTCCAGGTTTAAGGGAAGTTAATGAAAGTAGAATAGATGTAATTTGAAATAAGAACTCTGTTTGGGTCCTAATTACATACTTAAATACTTACGTACTTAAATGTAATTCTTACAGGATGTCTTCCTCAGCCATAATGGAGTGGATTTTCCCATAAATAATCAGGAAACTAGACAACATGTATAAGACAATGTTTTCAGACACTGGGTTTGAGAATGAGAAGAATTGTCAGGCCACAGTGGAGGAATATGGTACCCCAACAGTGCCTAATAGTTTTGCTGCATTGAATAAATATTATAGAGGTTGAAAATCAGACAGACCAAAGCAACATGTATGTAGAAAGCAGAATACCAGAGAGAGAGAGCTACAGAAAGAGAGAGGGTTCTGGGGGTCTGAAGAAGAATTCCCTCAAAACTTTGGCTAAGTAATTTTCTGTGTCTATATAACAGGAAACTACCCAAGGCTAAACAAAGAACCTTGAAAAACAATAGTCAAACATATTCAGTATTTCACCCAGGCTGGGGATAGTTTATACTCTCACTGTCCTAAGTGAAAAGACCTTGTAGTAGTACACAGAGCACTGGGAAGAGTCCACAGAAGAATATTACCTAAGGAATGAGATTTAATTAGTCCTGGAATTAAGGATGCTCTAATCTCTCCCTTTAAAAAAAAACCGAACACAAAGTCTTGAAAGGATGAAATTGATTCCAAGTTATTTAATTGCATTCCAGAAAAAGTCCAACACTAGGTAAATAGAGCCAACAAAAGACAGAAAACAATAGTGTAAAATTCACATTGTCTAGAATTCAATAAAAATTATTAAGATGCAGGAAAATATGACCTATAACTAGGAGAAAACTCAATCCATACAAACAGATCACAAAATGACAGAGATCACTTTAAAATAGTTATTATAAATGTGCTCCATATATTCAAAAAGAAATAGAACAACAGGGAAATGATGTACAACCTAAAGGAAATTCTATGAAGAAAAACACAGTATTTGAAATGAAAAAGATAGTGAATAGCATAACAGCAAATTAGATTAAATGCAGAAGAAAGGATCAATGAACTTGAAAGTATAAATATTAATATAAACTATCTAAAATAAAACCCACAGAGTAAATGAAAAACTAAAATTGATAAACAGAACATCAGTGACCTGTGGAGCAGTATCAATCAACTTAATATTTTGAAGTCCCAGAAACAAAAGAAAGACACAGGGACAGAAAGTAAAAAGAATGTTTGGAGGAATAATGGCCAAAACTTCTCCAAAGTTCTCTTTACAGATCCACAAAGAAAAGAAGCTCAAGTAAACACTCCAAATAAAAACACTAAGGCAACTTATAACGAAATTTCAAAAAAAAATTAAAACAGCTAGAGGAAAAAAACCATTATATTTTGTATAGAGGAACAAAAATAAAAACTACAGCCAACTTCTTGTCAGAAAACTTTCAATACAGAAAAACTATAGCAATGCAGTTATGTGTTGTAAAACAACAAAACAAAAAATCCTGCCAACCTACCAAACTACCCCTAGCCCATATACCTTTCTAAGATGAAAGCAAAATAAAGGCTATGGAAATCAATAGCTGAGATTATTTTAATGCCACCAGACTTGCAATATAAGACATGTTAAAGCAACTTCTTCATGCAGAAATAACATGATACCAAATAGACATTTAGATTTTCCCACAAAATAAATTGCTTATAAATGGCTAATATTTCCATGACTAAAAAAGACATTTTTAAAATTTTTAATCTTTTAAAAAACAGCTATTCAAAGCAAAAATAACAACAAAGTATTGTAGGGTTTTGGGAGGGGACTAACTGCCAGAGAAAGTAGATTTGGTCTAGGTGAAACAATGACAAGTAAATTAATACTTAGGTATAAACATTTCAGATGAAATATAAAGCAAAAAAATATGTAAACCTAAACAGAACAGGCTCAGAGAAGCCAATCACATATAAGGGTATAGGGACAGGAAGTATAATGACATTGTCACTTTCTAGTCTGCATGTACTACCTACTCATTATCATATTGTTCAATGTGTAAGAAAACGCCACAAAGATATCATTGCTTTGACTCCAAAGCATTTGATATTAATGATGGCATTACATTTTAAAAATTGTGTCATGACTTGTAAAGTTCACAAAGATGTGTTTCAGTATCAGCTGCTGAGATGCATATTAAAAAGTGTCACCTCATTTTTCACAAAAATAGACTGAAATTTTACATCAGCATTAGAATGGGGTATACACTTTGCATGAGAAGGTAAGATGTCCACTGAGCAAATTCTATTTCTAAAACTAAAAAGGAAGAAAAATCTCCAATGCATAAGACCAAATTAAAATAACCAGTTGGATAATTCATACTGTGATTAATTGAGAGACTTATATCCTTAGAAGCAGAAGAAACTGCATTAAACTCCTAGAGCTATTACCCTAAACCTGTAATTACATCAGCATATTTTTGCTTTCTTTTAAGAATCATCACAGCATGAAAGAAAAAAGGAGTGGAATAGAAAATATAGTATTCATTACAATATTCAGAATGGCTAACCGTATCGTAAACAAACAGATGATCAGAAAGCTGTTCAGATAAGAACTTTTCCCACTTGTAATTATGTGGTCTTAGAATCCTATGAAAGACAATGTGACAGTCTTAGGCATTAAGAGTATTTGGGCAAGCACAAATCCTCTTAATAAAATAAAAAAATATTTGAAAACAAAAGCAGAAAAACCTGACAACCAGGATTTTAGCCCTTGACTTTACATTTCTGTCTCATTATGAAAACAACCTTGGAGCTAATCATATCAAAACCTTATAAGACTCCCTACCATCAAAGGTATTTACATAAAATAATAACAATATAAAACATCAAAGCTGTATTCCTGGCCAGAACAATATGTAATTCTAATCTTCCTAGCATTAAAAACAAATCTGAATAAAGGTCATACCCAAGGTTTTCAATACACTTTACATTGCACAATTTTAGAAAAAAAATTAGCAGATTATTCCACACTTTGGGGAAGAGAGTAAAAAATTGCATTTTGATATCAACTAGTACAATATATACATAAGCACTTAGCTCAGATTCTCCAAAGAAACTTTATTATATTTGTTAACCTTAGTAACCTTCCAACTACAGATTAAAGTTGTAATTTTTATTTGCACATTAGAAAGTGAAATATGCAGAAGTTAAGCAGTTTTACCAGCGCTACTCAATAAGCTATAATCACAGTTATTGATTAATTTAGTGGTTATTATGCATATGTGTCTGAATATGTATGTGTATGTGAATATGTATATATATTTATGTACATATGCAATGCTATACATATAATAACTATATTATACACATATATATTTACGTATGAGTGTGTGTATATAAATATTTATATTCTTGCCCAGACCTAGGAGAATTACAATATAATTAATCAAAATTATTAAAATTGGAAAGGTTTTACCTGGATTACAATAGCACAGCATTAATATTCTTTTATCTGTCTCAAATAAGGTCTTACTTAATCAGAATCACAAAAAAATATAGCATAAGTTACAGCAATATGGATGTGAAATCTCTAGTGCTATAAGAACACATATTCAAGCTGTGTAGAATTCTGAGTATATGCTTAGAATGTAGTATTAGGTATTTGAATAAGTGAATACAAAGTCAATAAGCAAAAATCAGGTTTTTTTAATATACTAGATGCAAACAAATGGAAAGTGTAATTCAGAAAATAAAACTGTTTAGAATAGCGCCAAAGAGCATAAAATATTTTAACTAAAAAATTTTATTTTAAAAAATTTTAACTAAAGCTGTCAATATCCTTACACTGAAAATGATAAAACTTTGCTAAGATATATTAATGATTATTTGATAAATTGAAAGATATCTGAGTTTACATATAAAGGAAGTTTATCAGAAGATTCAATATTCTTATGTTGACAACTATCTCCTTCCTAATCTTTTATTAGGTA
The DNA here is from genome assembly GCA_023783475.1 of Daubentonia madagascariensis. Classification (NCBI taxonomy): domain Eukaryota; kingdom Metazoa; phylum Chordata; class Mammalia; order Primates; family Daubentoniidae; genus Daubentonia; species Daubentonia madagascariensis. Next base: position 38,525,615 of record JAKFHU010002080.1, on the reverse strand, counting down.
GATATTTGGTGAAGAGGTAAAATAATCAAATAACTTGGTTCTAGCAAAATAATTGCTAGAGTTTTGGTGCTTAGTAAACAGTCCCTTTATAAAAGATGTGTGAAGATTCATCCTTAGAAAAATTGTCATAAGTTCTATAAACAATATATTCTATTTACTCTATGCTTTATACATTTTGTAATTCTTCCTAACTCAGTGTGTTGCAGTAAAATTTATGCAAACTTCCTCTGATATTAGTAATCATACATTTTAAAAAGACTAAGGTCAATTGCTACTGGTTTAAAATCATTTGTACTTATAATATATTTTCCTGTATTCCCACATAACCAGCTATTTATTTATTAGGAATACATGAATGGTCACGTCTTCATTTGATTTGTTCATTTTAATTATGTATAAATAATTGAGCATGCAGGGTTTCAAACATACACAGCTAGTCCTCATCTCCTGTGTATTCAATTTTCATATAAGCCAAAGCTGTAAACTTTATACTGATACTCTTAAACTTCATTTTGTGCTTTAAATATAGTCTTTCTAGTTTATTAGTTAACAAAGACCATTCATTACAAACTATTACATCAGGGCATTTTATACAGTGGCTTTCATAGTGTTTCTTCCTGGTTAGTTCACAGCCTGTGATATGACCCCTGTCCCCTTCATCTTTGTGGCCTTCCTCAAGATTCTGAGGCACTATGATATGCAGATTTATCATCCTACCTTTCTGAAATCTCTATAAATTCTTATTTTTCCTCTTATCACGCGTGGTCATTACCTATTTCAAGAGGTCTATGTATTCTTCTATGTAAGTTTTTCCATAAGAAGAATGTATTCACAGCTTCAAAATATCACTTCCCCAAAGAGTCCTTCACATATATACTTACCATGTTTTCCCATTCTAACATGCAGTAGGTAGATATCTACCTACCTACCTGTAAGAAATTCCTTTTTAATATCCTGCCTCAGTCACCTCCAAAAACACATCCAAATTCAAATATGACATTGTCATAAAGCAACTTCACTTCCTTTATTTCTGTCAACAACACTGCACTTCATAGTCTTTATGATATATTTTACAGTTTTCTTTCATTTTGCTCTCTCTGCTATTTTATTTGGCTATAGTGGAACCTACATTCAAATTTACCATCTCATCTCTAAGTAGACATCTTTACCTATTTTATCTACACTGCATAAATGGCTTTCCTACCTGCACACTCTGTGCCCAAATCTCATTATGGTTGGCCCTGCTTCAGTCACGTATTCCCCATGAAAGCCTTCTTTGACCCTGCTACTTCACACTGATCCTTTCCTCCTCTCAACGCTGGTTGTCCTTTCTGTAGTAGATAAGTCCTTTATGACCTACAATGAAGGTGAAGCATCATCTGGCTCCTGCAGTCACTAAAGAATTTGTGTGCAGTTTCTCATAATCCAGAGTCACCTCATTTATTTGTTTATTTTCAGAGCTGTCTGGACTGCCTGCCTCTTTAGTGGAAGTCCAGGACACTATGAGCACTTTGCTCATTTTCAATAGGTTAATATCATTAAATTCACTGGGGAGCGATCCTAAACCCTAAAAAGATGTATTTGATGTTATGTTTACTCACCATCTTCCCATGAGTGGAGTTAACAATGCTGCTTCATTGCAGAAACCAGCCTGCTTAAATTTACTTCCTGAATGACTATTCTAACAAACATTTTTGAGAGACTGAATATACAAATGGACCATGACCAGATCATATATGACAACAGAACTCTGACCCACAACCTCTGCAGCAACCAGCCCAGAAATGTCAGGACTTGGTCAATGACTGTCAACTTCTCTACTTTTTGCTCCTGCTTCTAACTGAGGGCCAACCAGAGAAAACCGAATATTCTTTCCTAGTCAATCACATATTATGCCCTGCTTGTAGTTAGCAAGTTAGCTTCTATGCCAATATCCTTCAACCACAGCACATCTGAGAACTTCTCTCTCTCTCTCTCTCTCTCTCTCTCTCTCTCTCTCTTTTTATTCACTCTAAAGATTTTCCAGTCCCCTGCCTACCTTGGAGTCTTTGCCAAATATAAGTCATGGTGGTTGACTCTGAATAAATAGCCTCTGTTTGTTCTCATTTGGGTGATTTTTATCTCTACACTCTGAAATAATTTGTTTTTGATATTCTTTCAATTGCAATTGAAATCCCTTGCAAGTGGTTGCAACTTAATCTTTATTTGCTCATCTAGAGTCTTGTGGTAAGTTTGGGTTGCCCTGCTCTAACAAATTACGATAAACTGGCTAGCGAAACGACGTTTGTTTCCTCATAGCTCTGGAGGCTGGGAAGCCCCAGACCAAGGTGCTAGCAGACCTAGTGTTCAGTGAGGCCTGCTTCCTACTTTGCAGATGGCCAATGGCCGTCTTCTCATATCCTTACATGGGGGAGAGATTTGTGGAGAGCAATCTGGGGCCTCTTTTATAAGGACACTGATCCCATTCATCAAAGCTCCACACTCATGACCTAACTACCTCCCAAAGGCCCCACCTTCTAATATAATACCATTACATTGGGTTAAGATTCAACATATGAATTTTGAGAAGACATAAACTTCAGTCCATAACAGAAAAAAATTGAATCACTAAAGTTATCAATGTTTGTCCATTGCTAATGATATATGCTGTTAGACCATGCTTTTCACTCTCGATCAAACAGCATGTGGAGCAACTGTTATTATGGATGCAACTGTATTTGCAGGCCATGGGTATTATATATGGAAGAATTATTAAGCTTGAATACAGCACTTTAGACTAGGAAGGGGAGAACGGACACAGCTGCACAGATAACTACCAGGAAGTTTAACAACGTCATCTCATCATCAGTCCTTGTCATTAAAGGTTTTCAGGATTTTCCAGGTGCCAAGGCTGGACCATACACTTTTTCTTTCTAAATGTTCAATTCTAAAATCACAGAACCACTCCAAGCCTAGGGAAAGCTGCAATCAATACCCTTTTCAATCCACACTTTCAGTGAACACAATTTAGCAAGGGTATACAAGTAAAGCATTTTCTGATCCGAAAACAATAGGAACACAGAGATATAATGCTGTATCTATGTCTCTGCTGATCTCCTGAAAGAGCAATTTAATTTTGCAGCCAGCCATGTGTAATTCGAGTGTGACACATTAACAAATGGATGGCTGGTCCATCTTCCTGGCTTCCTGTCAGCATCTGGCTCTCCTGATGCCTTTGGGCATGTCAGAGGGAGCTTTAGCTCATTCAGAGCTGCATCTGAAGGAATTAAGGGACATAAGTGTGGACTGATGAGGACAGTGGCTGTGAGGCAGAAAAATTAATAGTCTTATAGAAAACAATATGCAATGTAGTAACAAATCAGGGGGAAATTGACATTTTACTTAGTTCCTCAGAAGTATTTTAAATACAATATAGCATATTAAAATTATCCTCAAGTTTATTGAACCTATTTAACATCTGCCAGAATTTTAAAATAAGTAAATCAAATGGAATGCCAAACTGTAATTGGATTTCTATTGTATGTATTCTGTGTAACACTGGGTTGCCCTGGGAATATTAGACCTGATGTAATTAACCTGAGCTTGTCCTAAATGCCTTCTTGAGAGAAGCTACTGAGAGAGTATAGAGAACATATCACTAGAATTGCTTAGAATATGCATTGGCATCGAAGCTTTTCTCAAAGTAGAAATCCATTTTAACCAGGATCCTAAGCAGGACACAACTCTTCACTCCACAGCCAGGTCGTCACTGTCCCCTGTCAGCCTAATCCTGCCCACTTGCAAGAAACAATAACTCAGCAGGGATTTCCCAGGTTGGAAAAGAGCAAACAGAAATAAGGACCCAGACTACAGCAGAACTTAACCTTGATCCCTTCTACCACAGAACTTAACCTTGATTACACTGGCCAAGGGTCATTGCTAGTTTCTTGATGCTAGAGTCATTTATTAGCATTAGAATCATGTGTTTATAATTTATTGTTTATAATGTACACAGTAAGCTGAATTTTCTTCTCTTTATAGGTTGTCTGCCTGTCATTTCTAACAAATTTTTAAAACATTTTTAGACATTTTAAAAATAGCCCTTCAGATATTGTTAAATGTAGACATTGAAGCCAGCTACAACTTACCTGACTGATTATTTGCAAAATTATTTGCAAGATTCTGCTGACTAGATAGGTGAAATCCAAAATGCTTACAGAGTTGTGTTTTGTAACAATTTTTTTTCCATTTAAATATGCTACAAATAGCAACTGGACCATGCATCAAATTATTCTTATTGCCAGCACTTGTTTTAGTCATCAGTATATTTTTGGTGCTTAGCAAAGTTTCTATTATATGGCAGACACTCAAAAAAGGTTTGGTTAATTAAATTTACAAAAAAGAATACAAAATAACTGAATATATAAACTTTAGTAGACATTTTAAGAGATTAAATATGAAAGGGTGTAACTTACAGTAGCTGCTTAAGATATTTGATAAAAGAATTTATAGATTGATTAAATTTCATCATGTATATATGATGAAATTTGTTAAAAGGGAAGAAGTAGATTCAGATTTGAAATTGCATGGTCATGTAAAATGATCATATATTTGTTATTACTACTTGAGAGCCTCATGGTGAAGAATATTCTAAGAACCTAAAATAAATTTGACCTCTAAGAGATAAATTAAACTATCGATTATAGTTGGAAAAGTTGGCCTATACTAAAAACACTAGCTTCAGACAAGGACTTTTAAACTAGTAGGTATAGTTTTGTTTCTAATTAAGCAATCAGAATAGAGTCCCAAGCCAATGATTACTGATATAAGTGAATATTATCTGGAAAATTTTGAAAATGCAGATTCCCAGACGCCTTTTCAGTTGGTTCTGACTCAGTGGATTTGGGTAGAGCCAGGAAGCTGAATTATTAACATATCTGGAGATTTGGATGCAGGAATCTAGAACTCACTTTGAGAAACACGGTATTTGAGTTAATGTAAGTTAAATTTACCAGAATAAAGCTGTGGCCTAGAAAATTATATTAGCATTCTACAGAAGAAGTAAAATAAGACATGAAGAAAAAATAGCACAGCCTCCTGATAAATGGAAATAAGATACAAAATTGGATGTGTCCAAAGGAGATGCAGGAGTTGGCCAAAGCTACCTTAAGTGTTTTGGCCGCGTTGTTAAAAACTTTTCATATGAAAGGACATTCCCTAAATTACCTAACTGCAATGTTGTCTGCTATCTTTTTATCTGGGAATCTTTATGTACAAAACAAAATGTTTTATTATAAACTGGCTTTATGTTAACTGGGCTGGCTTGCCTACATGAAAATGATGGCTATATTTCTCATTATAAAACAAATAAATTGGCATTCTAGAATTGCTTAGAATATACACTAGAAACTATCTTGATTTTACATGTGTTTTGCTTACTCAAAGCCTGAGGACTCCTGGACACCGGAGACCATCCACCAGGTACTTTAATAAAATCAAATATTAATATGTTTTGCTTTAATATTAAACAGACTCTCCATGTGAATGTTCTTGGGGATCTGCTGGGTTCTTGGACTGCTCTCATTACTTATTAATGCTTCACCACCATTACCTTAGGGAGCTGCTTTTTCTGGACAAGAACTCTTTCTTTAATTATCTGTAGAAGATTTTCGAAGAAGCTAGAAAATTTAAATCTTATGTTTAAAAAGTCTCAAGAATTAAAAAAAAGAAGTGGATCCATAGAGTAGTACACAAATAGATAATTTCACAATAACATATAACTTCTTGTGATGATCCTCAAATTTTAATGTCCATTTGAATCACTTGTGGATCTTGTTATACGTGGACTCTGAATCATTATGGCTTACATTCTGAGATTCTGCATTTATAAGATCCCAAATTATGTTACTACATCATGAACCACACTTCTGAGTAGCAGGGGTCTATGCTCTCTCTCTCTCTTTCTCTCTTCATGCGCTCTCTATTTCTCCTCTCTGTCTCTGTCTCTCTATCTCCATGTCTATTCCTCCCTTCCTCCCTCTTTCTCTGTCTACATCTATGTATCAAGTGCTATTGTTCTCTCATAACCAGAAATTCCATTAAGCCTGTTCAGACTGTTAATATCCTAATACTAGAAAGTATAATTCAGAGAGAGTCAGAAGTTCTCTCTCCTGCTTATCTAAGCAATGGCTTCTAAGCTTTCTGGCCTCAGTACAACTTTTCCCCCGAAAGTCTACAGCATATGGAGATAAGGCCTTAACCATGCAATTGCCTGCTATATAATAACCTTAGCATGCGTGCAAGAGAGAGGGATATACAACTGCAGTGACGATGTTTCCATTTATAGGCAGTGAGAAGATTGGGTATTCAGGACATCTAGCTATGTGTTCCTCTCTAGGTTCATTTCTCCTTTTTTATTCTTCAGTTTTAGTAATTCTCATTTAAGTTTTCTAACCAAAGTATGATTTGATGAGGTTCAACTCCAGCTATTATTTACTATATGTTCAAATGTTTAGAGTTTTTCTTTGCCATAAATAACTATGAAAAAGCAATGTGGTCCACAACTACACAAACAAACAAACATTCAAAAACAAAATAAATCTGTTTCCTGCTTTCATGTATTCAAGAAATTTTAAGTCGTTTCAGATCATTTATAGAAAATATGGAAAAAGATTCGTTCTGTGGTTAAGACATCAAAATTTCCTAATTCACATAAGTAAGCTGAATAAGGAGCTCGTTCTAACTTTTGGGTGGGTCAAAAAGCCAAGAACACTTCTTTTCCTTTCTTCCTTTCTAACTTTAAACATTAGATCAAAGATCAGGCCCCAGGAAACGAAGAGAGAGAAAGAGGAATGGAAAAATTTAAGACAGGCTATTCAGGAAATGAAGGAAATATAAAAAAGAAAAAGAAAAGAAACACTGTGAATCTAGTCAATGTTTCAACACACTAATGGCTTTGCTTTTCCATCAAGAGGTTCCAATGCCTGGCACAATAGAATGATGAAGGCTACCTTGAACCTGGATAGACAACATACTTTGATAAAAATCTGGTTGAGTAGGTGTTAACGATCACTGATATCTAATTGAATTCTCTCACTATGTAATCCAAGCCCTGAAAGAACTTTTATAATGGAGGATACAAAGAAAAATGCCAGATTATTTCTCTGGAAAAATACCAGCAGAACTGTTCCTTCCTGGGGTCTCCTGGAACATGACTCCAGAGGAAGAGACACCAGGTCTGAGGGCACTCAGGTGGGACAGCTCATCCAAGAGACTCTTCCATGTGAGTATCCATTTCAGTTCTTGTCTAATTGTCCCTGACAGGTAAGGAGGGGAGCAGGACAGCCACACTGACTCATTTCGCTATTGGAAACCCTGTCTGGAATTCTACGCCAGGATCTCAGGCAGAGGTCACCAGAGGTCAGCTGGAAGAAGAGGTCTCTAAATGTTATGTATGCTTGACCAGCTCCAATATTTTGTTATTTTAAAGCAAAAAGTTTGAACTTTTGTCAGAAAACTATGAGCTTATGGTTAAATATCTTGGAAGAGGAACTGGAAAAATAAAAATAGATCATTTTAGTTTTTTTTTTCTTTTTAATGCATAAAATGGACCAGCACGTGATTTCAGTGATTGGTGATTGTCTCCTGGGAGTGTTGTGAAAGAGTAGGTGGAGGATGTGGGACTTTTACACTTCCTATAAAATACAGATCAAGTGGCCTGTAGAAAGGACCAAGTTTTTCCTTTTGTATCTTTATGGAAAATTTTTAAAAGGACTCTTTCTCATCAGTTAATATTTTTTCACAAATTTATGAAGTGTTGGGCAATTTAATAAATTCAGAAAAAAAAACAGTTCATTCATTTTTATCAGAATCAATGAAAAGGAGAAAAAATAACTAGAAAAGCAAACTTTATTTTTAGGAGATTTGGTTGATGGCTAGAAAAGATTTAGAGTAGAATAAAAAAATTGAATTTTTGAGTTTTTAAAAAAATTTCCTTTTTGAGTTTTTAAAATTAATCCACTACTTTAAAGTAGATGCTCAACCCAAGTTGACTATATCAGGAGAAGTTGGGGACAACTGGAATAAATAAACTAACCTTTCAATGGTCCTCAGGATATTTATTTTTAAGTGAGTGAAAAGATTTATAGATTCTCAGTAGTGATGATAATTACAGTGATAATAATAACTAGTGTTATTATTATTAAGTGCTCACTATCTGTAGGACACTCTCAAAATATTTTTCAAGGATATATAATTTAATTCTTAATGAAAACAACCACAAAAAAATCATAATTATCCTTATTTTATAGATAAGAAATCTGAAACCAGAGAGATAAAAAGTGATGTTGAAGAGATTGCTCCTTCAACTCCAAAATTAGTAGTTTATAAAATTATATAATTATTTTACTATTATTTTTGTTTATTTATCTCCTTCCCTTGTTCAGTATACCAAACATCTTCTGTGTTCTCTCTTTCTTTCTTTTTTTTTGTTTCTTTTTTTTACTAAATGCATCTTCGTCTTTTTCTAATTCTACCTAGGATCCTTGCATAATTATACAAATAACACACTAGATCTGTTTTCATTAACAACACAGATTCTACTTGCCTAAATTATAATATCTATTATAATAGTAAATATATAAATTAATTTGAGAAATAAGAAAATCAATGACTAGGTAAATAATAGACTCTAATCCCTCAATTTAATATTACTTCTCAGGTTAAACTTTACTAATATTTTCAGAATTTTTATATTTGTTGGGATCTAGAAACACATATATTCTATCAAACGTAGGCTACCTGTGGTTTTATTGAATTACATGTTTGTAATTACACAAAGGGCCCAGATTGTAGATTATTACTAGGCATTCAATTGTATTAGATAATCAATTCTTAGGATTTTCAAGAGGTAAATTAAACAGCAGGCAATTAAAAATCTTTAGCATACCTTTTAACTCTTGAGTTACTCCAATTAGAAAATTCAGTTTGGAAATCATCTTTTTTTCATTAATTTTTCATTTTTATTTGCTAAGAACTTGGTCTCCATAGTTATATCTTATAAAGCATATGGCATATATTCATTAAAGTTCAAGAAAATCTTTAACAAATATGTCACATCAAGAAATCAAGAGTGATTGTTTTTCATTTTTCTCTTTTCTTCTAGGATTCGGTTCACAGCTATTTATTTATCATTTAAATGCATTCAACTGAAAAAGAACACTTTCCTGCTGAATATAGGAACCGTCAAAGATAAAGATGATGTTTTTAGTGCCTGCTAACATTGGGTCTAGATTTATCTACCTTGAAAGACATGCCATTTGTCAAAGGCTTGTTTAGCACGGAAAATCCTCTATGGCTACTACTAGTCATATTCATTCTTGTTTCATGTGTGTTGGGCATTGGGGAGACAAAAGGAGAGAATCTTCAACAACCCAGGCACACTAGTCTTTTACTTGAACGACAGCTTTAATAAGTTCTCAAAAAAAACCATAATTTTTAAAGACATTTATAAATTAATTAGGATTAAATGCCTTTTCCGTGCTAAAGACATCATGAGTGTGAGTGTATGTGTATATATGTGTTTTGATGGAGGAAAGAATCTTCAAATATCTCATTTAAATAGCTTGTGAAATTTCATTCCTTCTAATAAGCTGTTCTAATTGATGAGACCATTTCCTACTGCCCTAGCAAGCCTGATTTAACATTGTCCTGGCCTTTTCCCTGATATCCATTGATTTTTGTTCTTGCTTTCTTTCCCACACACACAAAAAATGCAGTTACTGTTTATTCATTTTCTTACTGCAGACTTGCATATTTGCTTATTGATTTAATTATTTTATTTAAGGCATGCACTTGATAAAAAAACATTTAAACAAATGATTCACCAGAGTCTCCCTCTACCCCCAAACCTAGTTTCATTGATGTCTCAAAGAAAATATTCTTACATACATTGATGCACAAATATGCATATTTATATATGCATATTTTCAAGATAAATTCCAATAAGTTGAACTGTTAGATCAAAAAGTTTGCATGTTTAGATATTGCCAAATTTCCCTCCAAAGGCTTTGTACTTTTTTTTATTACCACCTAGAGAATACCTATATTCTTTATCAACAACGTCTCATTAGGCATTGTGATCTTTCAATCACACGAGTAAAACTTACTAGTCATGATTTAAACATAATTGCATTTTAAAGTTATGATTAAGTTTGGGATTATTTTCAGATTTTTTAAGCCATTTCTATTTTTTTGTGCATGAGCTGCTTGTTCACATTATTTCCTGATTGTTTAATTTATGTATTAGTCTTTCTTACTACTTATAAAAGATCTTTACACAATAAGGAAAACAACCATTTGTCTGTTATAGTATTTTTCCCTAGTTTGCCATTTGTCTTTTTACTTTATGAATGTATTTATTTATTTTCACAGTTCTATGTAAAAACTTTTGGTTTTTAGTCAACAGTGCAAATCTGATTGTCATTGACTACTTTTTTCCATTCCTTTTCCACAGAGATATTCTGTTTCCTGAAAATGTGTCAGGTCAAGCAGTTCATTCTTCAATTGCATGGGGTTGGCAGCTCTTTGTCATGGAAAAAGGCCAAGGTGCTCCTGAAAACCACCCATACTGGCACACACAACCATTTTCTGCTTCCAGCAATAGGGAACAGGGATGGTATTTATTGTGTGTAGGAACCCCAGCTTTGGAAAAGTCTTCACCCAGTAAAATTATGTGTTCCCCTCTCAGTATCCTCTCTTGATTGTCCAAGTTTCCATGTACTAGGCAGCTTTGCTTCACAACTTGTGATTTAGTTGGTAAGCAGTTTTCTAGTTATTCTAGAGATAAAGTTGTCTGTCTTTTTTATTCTTTTGTTGTTTCTTCATATCAGACAAGAAAGGGAGAAATGGCTTTCTTTTTGCCACTATTTCTATCTGGAAGAATCAAACGTCATTGTTGTTCGTCTGAGCTTGAGGTTTTCTATGCTTGTATGTATATGTTATATTTATTTATGTCTAGCCTATTTTTATTCAGATACATTTCTTAGTTTTCCCTGGATCAGGTGTTCTAAAATAACAGGGACAGTGTGCACATACTATTTGTACCAAAATTAAACAAAGTGTTCATAACCCTGAGTTTGATTGCATGATGTGTGTTGTACCTTTAGAAAGAAGAAATTTAGTCAAGAATACAGTACTTTGGGGGCTTGTGACATCTAAAACAGGAGATGAATATATGGAAGTGGAAAAAGAGAAGATTTGTCTAGACACAAAGGATGGGGGTGCTTAGGGACCTTACCTGCTTAGTTGGTATCAGTAAAGGGAAGAATGGTAACTTGTCTCCCATAAAAAAACATTCTGGAAAAGAGGGTGAAGTCAATGTCCTAAAATTTTTCTATAAGAAATACCCACATAATTATAACTTGGGGCCATCTTTATGGATATTTCTTATTCTTGTGTACCCTGGCCATTTAATGAGACAAGTATGATGTAAGCAGGCACATTCAGAGACTAGAGACCTCTGTAACAAGTGAGATTCTATTAAAGTGAGTTTTTTTTTTCTTTGAGTTGCCAGGAAGTAAGGTAAACTCATCATTAATAAAGACCTTCCTGAATTTTACCAAAACCTGATAACTTTCTTGGCTATGTTGAGCATCATTAGTAATAAGCATGTTCCATTTGGGAAATGGATATCTTCACTGCTAGGGAATGAAGATGAAAGATTCTAAACAGATATTTAAAAGTCCTATTTTCTCCATAATCCTTTAAAATGGAGGTTAAGAACTTCATCACTGTATATTTTTTCATAAGTGTGTTGTAACACTATAGACTCTAAGGAAAAAATGGAGCTGAAAAAAACTATTACAGCCTCTCAAAAGCAAATCTAGAAATCCCTAGGGGTTTTGATCAACCTTAGAGCATGTCAATGTACCTAATCATCCTTACTTGTTTCACGTCAAGGAAAGAAAAATTATTCCCCAACTACAAAAACTTCTGCATATTTCTGAGTTGACAAGACACTTGTCACTCTGTCTTGGACAGAGAAAGGAGGAATATCAACTCTGTCTCCATAAGGTTATTTTTGCTATTCAGTTTTCAAAATATTTATGAATTGAAACCTTAAAACAGTATTTGAAAAGGAAACCCAAAATATGAAAAATAAGAGACAGATGTATTGTGTTTGATATGGACATGAAGGCAGGGCAGGATTCCAGTGATTCAGCTACTGGGTTCTTCCCACTCTCTCTATTTCCACATTGGCCCTTAGGCAATCTCAGTGAAATCCTAGGATTCCATGAGAGTGCTATGTTAAGCCTACTGCATGTTCAGCTAAAGCACAGCTTTACTATTCATGATATTAGGGTAGTATAATATGTCATTAGTATGTAGTGGCCCCCCAAATGATATGTCCACATCCCAACCCCCAGAACCTGTGAATTTGACTTTATTTGGAGGAATGGTCTTTGCAGAATTAATTAAATTAAAGATCTAAAGATAAGACAATCCTGGATTATGCAGGTGGACCCTAAGTTCAATGATTAGTCCTTATAAGAAGCACATGAAGGAGAAGGATATAAGAAGAGTAGGATAAAGTCATGTGCAGACGGAGGCAGAGATTGGAGGCAAGTGGCCACCAGCCAAGGAACACCTGGAGCCACCAGAAGCTAGAAAAGGCAAGAAAGTATTTTCCCTAGAGCCTTTGGAGGGAAGAAATGTATTCCTGTTGACACCTTGATTTCAGACTTCTGGTCTGAAGAACTGTGAGAAAATAAATTTCTATTGTAAGTCACCCCGTTTTTGGTAATTTGTTACAGCAGCCACATGAAACTAATACAAGTGGTTAAATTTCTTCTGTAAATGAATTTACTAGCAGTTACCAGTATGGCATCTTTGCCCACTGCTACAGGGACTAGTGAATACAAGAGCAGAACAAAACCAGTCTTTCTTCAAATCATTCTTAGAGAGATAATTTAACATGTTATGGAGCATAAAGTCCAGAAAGACTCATATCCATCCACTCGTCTACTCATTCAATAATTTTGGGGAATGTACTAGGGCACTCTTCAAAGGTCCTAGTGGAAAACAAACATCTTAGGTCTGCTCTTACGGCATTTACATTCTAGGGGATGTCACTAAATATTCATTTTTCATAATAGTACATTTGAACTTTAAAAACGGATTCTTAAAAAAAATTTTGACAGACATTATGAATATATAGAAAAGAAAACCCTTTGTAAACTAACACAGCAATACCATATGACCCTTTTCTTAGTCTTAAAGGGCTTTTGAAGGTCTAATCAACCTAACGTGTGTCTCTATGTTTCTCACAACGTTCCATGTGTAAGAAGTTGCATTATTTATTTCACTATTTTCTAATAAATTGCCATGTCTCCAGAAAAGCAAATGGGAGAAAAAAATAAAAAGCAGCTGACAATTAAATGCTAGAGTGGATGAAAATAAATATTTAATGGTATGACTAAGTGTAAGGGTATGGGATTATTAGAAAAATGTTGAGAGTTTTTCAGGGGGTATTTTAAGCTTTTCTTTCTTTTTTGTTCATGCCAGGCAACCTCAGGCAATTGAGACTCAAGAGGTTTCGTGGTATGAACTGTTAGGCCATAACTTAGTGAACTAAAACACAGCATATGGCAATTAGTGGCGTGTGGTTTCCTTTAAGCTATTCACTTGACCAGTGTATCAGAAGCACCTGAATTCTTTCATCTTATCATAATTTGGTGTAATGGAGGAGGTACAAGGCAAAGAAGGGCGTTAGGTGTTGGAACACCATAGGAGAGGTGTTCCAAATGTACAGGTACTCAAATGATGACAGAGGAGGAGCAAGAGCTGGGTCCCGAGAACGTTTACCACACAATGCAAATTAGACACAGAAGAGCAAGAGCCAGGAAAGATATATGGCCCAAAGAAATAAAAGGCCTTGGGTATCCTTTGATCCTTCTTAAAATTTTGACCCATTACCTTTTATCATTTCACATTTTTGTTTTATGAAGTATCACAGGTGTTTCTTAATGCATGTCCTTGCAGAGGAATTGAATAGCTGTCTATTGTTCTATATATTTACATTCTAGAGGGGTCTATCCTCTCATTTTGTAGGTTGCGTCTTATGAAAAATATTATACATTAGAAACTGAAAGACATCCTCAGGGCATTAGGATAAAATCTCGAATAGAATAATTGCTTAAGAGAGATCATATTCTGCCATCTTTAGCTGAGAAGTTGTCTTCCTTTTGTAAAATGCATCACAGTATCACATTTTCCTCTAATGTTTATGCAGATATTGGGATGACATGCACTCCTTCAGTTATCAATGTAATCCCAAAAATTTGGTTCTTACCTCATTATTGATTAATCATAACCAAACATAAATCTGTAGCAAATCACATGTGTGTTCTGTAAACATAATTGTTCCTATAACCAAAACTATAATATTTATTTAAAAAAGAAAAGCTTTAATTATAATATTTTATTCTTTCTTATTATGAATTAATGGAAATAATAACAATGTGGTATTATTTGTTGAGCTCATATGTGCTAGATAATGTGTTAAGTGATTTACATGCTTATTCTATTTATCCTCAGAATGACTTTGCCAGATAGGTATTATTTCTAGGCCATTTGTTTATGGTTTTTCCTCAACTATAGCTAGCCATCATTGCATAAAACCATTTTCTTAAACTGAAATCTGTATGTGTATACATCTGTTCATTTTGTTGCTATTTTATTTAATAATGGGGAATATGACACCAACACAATGTATAGAAAGTGATGAAAACAATAGTTTGATAAAATACTGTATACATATATATAGCTTATAACTTCCTGATAGCCTTATTTCACAAATTTAGTCAGAGAAATAAAATTACTTACATACCTCAAATGAAATAAACACAGAAAAATCATTTATATTTTGTGGTGCTCAAAATATAAATGAGTTCTATTTTGTTCCATTTCTTAGTGTAGGAAGCTGACTTGCATACTAACAATACTGTGAATGCAATCTTCTGGTGTCTTTGGTTCTCATCATTCATTATTGATGCAATATTTTTGCTGTGTTTTTCTTTCATTCTCTATGTTGATGGTCCACAAAGAGCTGTGCTTTAAAGACTCATCAATGTAATTGTACAATTACATTTATCTACCCTGAATGCCTTGGAGAATCATTAGTCTTTTAAGGGTTTAGAGTTTTATAATACCTGCTTATATTCTTTCTCATTATTTAATGTGCATTTATAATGCATTTCTTTGAATTCAGCTATAAATCACAATATTCTAGTGTGGTCAAGAATACGATTTATAATCTCTAGGGAAGATAAATCCCATTTTTTACTGTATTTTAGTGAAAGTATGTATTGAATTTGGGGGTAAGATGTATTCTTTTTTTAAAAAAAGAGTCATAAAAGGACATAAATAAGGAAATTTTTAGTCAGATTATATAATAAAACAATAATATTTAATAAATATATAATGTGCGTATATATTTGTGTGTATATATATAATAATCCTATCTCCTATGTAAAACAAATACTTAACTTTATTTCCGTAGGAAGTCTTCACTCTTTGGTCTTTAAATTGCGGACTCTAGAGGATCAAAAATTAATCACATTTAAATCCAGCTTAATTAGATTTCTGTATAAAGGTAAGACATTGAAAACAAGTAAGTGCCCATTATGTACTCAGTAAGGCACTGTGGTAGTTAAAATATGACATGACTTCAGGCAATGAATTGGCTGGGGAGACAAGCCTAACATACATGAGAACCTTAGCACTAACTCTAAGGAAAAATAAAAGCTAGTCTTGATTAAATGCTTCCTATGTGACAAGTCCTAATCAGCTAGCCCCTATCTTCTCATAGAAAACTTGTAACAGAAAAATGTCACAAGTACTGAGGAAACAATGAAGAGATTACTTGTTAAGAAGGATTTGGATTAGAGAGGTAGAATGGGGCCAGCAGATGAAGACCAGGTGGGGGATTTGGACCAGGTGCATGAGGTAGTTTCCACTTAGTTTCATATTCAGGGAAATGAACATAGTACTTTAAAGGATAAGTCCATCCTTTTGAGAGCCTCTAGAATGACAGAGTGAATGCAGGGAAATTCTCATGACAGCAAAAGGGAACTCATGGTGGCTTGGTGTACGATGATAGTGATGGGAAGAGAAAGAGGGAAAAAATTCAAGTTAAATCAGGACTTTGTTTAACTTGATTCCACTTAGAAAAGAAGGATAAGAAAATATTCCAAATATTTTCTAAGTATAATCATTTTTAAATGGTAAATGCGTGGTAGGTAGTTGATTATGCAAAGGAGGGGGGATAGGGGAAATGAAATAGTGAACTATGTTATGATAATGTAATGTAGAGATTATTTTGATGGTAAAAGACTCAAATAGAGATCGTCAATGGCTATTTAAATCAGAGGGAGCTTGTGTGTGTGTGTTTGTTTATGTGTGTGTGTGTGTCTATAATGGTAATAACGGTGGAAGCCACAAAAATATGCTCAAAGGAGGATTTATAAAGAGCAGAGTAGGAACAACTAGAAATGTTTAAAGAATGCCCACACAAGTTTGAGATGGGAGAAAAACTGGAATGTCAACAATGGAATTGAATTCATAGCTCGAAATGATGGAGCAGAGTAATGTGTTATCCCTTGTTGCTTTTTCCTGTTTTCTTTATGCATTTAAACACATGTCAATTCATTTAACATTTACTTAGAGTGTTTTCTATGAGTAAGTCCTTATGTATTAAACATTTGTAAACATTTTATATTGTAAGAAGTTTTATTAGGTGCTGTTGATTTTAACAGAATGGGAACTAGGTTTGTCTGACGTACAGTTAAAAACAGGCCACTCTGTGGCGTGTGAGTATATCCCTTTACTTTCTCTCTGTATTTGTGTGTAGTATTTACACTTACTCATAAAATAGTTCTGCCAAATTCTCTTCCAGTCACAAAAAGAAAGCACCTTATCTCTCATGGGAACTTTCTATAAGTATTGACAGTCAATAGTTTGGCCCAAAGTGCATGTCCAATAAGTAAGAAAGTAATCTAACTAGAATGGTGGCTCAAAAAATTGTCTCACATAGATTCAAAGAATGTATTTCTTCTGCCCAGAATTATGAGATGTTATGCACTCTTTCCCAAAACTCTGGAAAAAGCCAGGCACATTTCTCTGATGACATGTTTCATAGATAATGGCTCAATCATTGAGTTTTCTAGGGTAGTTATTTAAAAAGTAGCTCTACAGAACATTTAAGCTTATTTCTACAATTTAATTTTTCTTCAAAGAATAGTAATCTGCTACTTTTCTTTATGATTGAGTGCTTATGATATTCTTATTTCTTCAAATTTTAAAACTGTTAACATATATATGTATGTCATATATACTTGTATGTATTCATAATATATATAGCTATAGATATTTATGTTGCTTTATCTACATTAAGTTTGCCTCATGTATGAGTCCTTGTGAACTACATATTTATGTCTTCTTCAGATCAGCAAATCTTTCTTCTATTGTATCTTTGAATATTGCGTCTGTGCCATACCATTTGTTATCTTAATAACAAAAATTAGTAGAATAATTTTTTTAAACTATCATCTTTTCTCTGAACAGTGTCTGTCATCTGTTATATTTTCCTTCTTTCTTCATATTCTGAAGGAGGTTTTCAAAGGCCTCCTCAGCACTTATTTGTCATGCTGTGCTTACTGTCCTTTTTATGGGTTTTAATATTTTGAAATCTGTGTTATTTTTTTTCTTACACTTTTTCTTTACCTCTGCCATCATAAGTTTTAGCTTTCAATAAGCTCTTTGTGTTTTTATTTTTGGACTCCTCTTACTTCATTAAGTACATGTTTTTATTCATTGCTTTCCCACTCCACTACCAAGTACTATGTAAAATGTACTCTAGTCTACCTCCTCCCACATCATGTTTCTTTTCTTTTGCTGGGATGCCCTTCAAACCTTCCTCAGAGAGGCATTCCTGATGCCATTACAGAGTGTGGGCTCAAGCCAGAGCACCTGGACTCAAAGTCTTGGTCTACCACATACTAACTATGTGACTGCAGAAGTTTACTTAAGTGTCCTTTACCTCAGTTTCTTCATCTATCAAATAGTGATAACAACAGTAACTCTCATAGCATTGTCATGAGGCTGTAATACGTATGAGGTGCTCCAAACAGTGCCAGACACAAAGTACTTAACAAATATGAACTACCATTTTTCTCAGTTATTAATCTGAATGATTGGTTGATGTAGATTTGGATATTATCAGCTCTGTGATCCATTAGCCTGAGGAACATGGGAAGATAGCTGACACTTGGACAATCCCAATAGAACTTCATTTCTGCACAGTTTCTCCTCTGTGTTTGCTGAAACTGTCATGCAAGAAGTCTGCTTTATCGGATGTGTTCTCTGCTCCATCACAACTCAACGCCCTTCACGTGATGTGGCGTGGCTGGCCTGTGCTGCGTAATGCTTTCACATTGAGCCCTGATGCACTGGGGGAGAGGAGAAGTGAGAAGACAGGTCACCCCCTACACTGGAGAACGTCCTAAAGTTTGGGACAGATTCCTAGCACTTTGCAGAAGGAGAAGATAGCCTCAGTACTAGAAAGAAGTAGCACTGAGAAGATTTTACATCTTCAGACTTTCTGTTTAGGATGAAGTGCCCCAAATCTTAGTGGTCAATCTTATTTTTTCAGAGGAGATATAAATCCAGTGTTCTCTTCTACCTAAGCATCCGTTTTTGTCTCTAGCCCAGAAAAAAAATTTAGTAGAGAAAGGAACATAGGAATGAAGAATGCTAATGAATAAAAATTTTGAGTAGGCCACCCATGATTTAAAAAATATATATATATATATATATCTTTCCACAAGCAGAATATCTAACATAAGGACTTCAAAATTTTGATATGTATATAATACATTTTACTAATTTTGTTGAATTAAAATTTCTACATTTTTTTTCTTCCTATAAGTCATTTTGCTTTTATTCCAGGAAGAAAAATTGCCTTTTCTCATGAGGCCAGTTTTGTCAAAAGGTGTACAATATATATTTCAAATCAATTTCTTTCAATCCACCTTGACTGCCCCTTCCCAGAGTTCAAAAGGCCACCATCTGTCATGTACACTATTGCAGGAAGCATCTCTAGAGTCTCTCCACTTACACTCGTGCTCTCATTGTTAACAAGAATGTCATCAGACGATGCCATTCCCCTGCTTATAACCCTTTCCAAACTCATTTCCTAAGATTCTCCAGATGTCCTAAAAATAAAATTTACTTTTAAACTCAGAGCCTACATACTTGTTTTGTTTCCTTTACTGGAAAGTTCTTTTGATCAAACAAATCTGCACTTCCCCACACCTCCCCCTTTGCCTGCTATATAATTTACGACTGTGTAGTCAAAATTAGTTTTCACGTCCTATGTTTTTCTAACTAACACTTATGCTTTTTCTTTATAGCCTTATCACAATTTTTAATATATAATTATCTACATGATTGTTAGCTTCATTCTGTCAATCCAAAAAGATTGTAAGCTCTGTGAGAGTAGGCTCCATATTTGGTTTTGTACAGGTGATGTCAATAATATCTAATGGTGCATGACACAGATTAAGCAAAATTAGCCACCAAAACATTTGCTGAATGAATAAATTTAAATCTTCTGGGCTTCTAATTTATCTTAGCAATATTAATAAATTCAGAGTGTCTAGCAATTAGTGGTAACTTTTAGAAGTTTCAAGAAATTTTTCCACACAAAGGTGTGGAAGGTTTTGAAGGTAAGCTTTGAAGGCAGGCAACAGAAAAGAGAAAGAAAATAGAGCATTCTGACATCATAAAAATAATGAAGAATTTTATCCTTCCTTTATCACATATTCTTTTTGTTCTCCATATTACAGAGGTATAAAGCTATTTGACTCATGCTTTATGCTTTATCAAGGTAAACCATAGTTTAACAACATCCTGTTTTTAAATGTTATGTAACTACCAATTTCTTTTCCCATGTTTATTGAGCCTTTGTTTATCGGACTTCATTTTGTGAGACCAGCCGTTGGTTAGTTACCTCCGTGTTTATTCCTTACTCAGCATTGAAGCTACTCCCCCCCAGCTTCATGATGCATGTAAAAACTTGGCATCTAATACTTCTTACCTGCAACAAAATCATTATCAAATTTGTCTTTGAAATAAAGCATACAGATAAAATACTAAAAATAGAGATGGATGCTGTTTCGTGTACTATCTTTATGAGGAAATATAGATATAGTACTAAAAGGCAGATCTTCTATTTCAAATATTTGATTTGCTGGCAGTTGACAATGAATTCCAATTTGTTAAAATTATGTCCTAAAAAAAGTCTTACATTGCTTTAATAACATATATCCAGAATATAATTAAGCAGTTTTATATGTTTGAGATTTTCAAATACTATTCTTGCATTGTGAGTCATCTTTTTGTGATGTTTTGTTACATGTTATCACTACTGTTTTTTGTTGTTTTTTGTGAAGCCATTTGTTTGCAAATGACAGATAGTACTTACGGAGGCACTGCTTTTCTTCAGTCAGCTTTATTAAATTTTAATACTTACAGGGTTGGTTTTCTATAAAATATTTAGTTTTAGCTTATTTCTAGGTTGCCATTAGTCTCAACTGCCCATCGCCCTGATAGGAGATTAGATTAGCCATTGTCTGTACTGGTGCCTGGTTTTTCCAAAGTCATTCTAATACAGAATTACTGCAGAGATGTACATGGCCTTGGGCAAGTCATTTAGCTTCTCTGTACTCTCCTTTCTTCATTTATAAAATGGGGATTAAATGACCTTCTTCTACCTACCTATCAGGAGTGCTTTAGATAAAATTAGATAATAGACTTGAAAGTACATGGCAAGTGAAACTGTTGTAATAAAGCATGATGATCTCTTCTAAGGAAACCAAACAGAAAAATGTGTTTACAGAGGCTTTTAAATGTAGATTCTTTAGGTGACTAATTTCATTCATGGATCAATTTGCTATCAAAAGAAAACAATATGGATTTGAAATATCAGGAAATCATTTTATATTTCTATTATAAAAATGTTTACTACCTAGTGGATATGGATTTCATAAGTTATATAGTGGTTTAAAGTGATATGTTCACAACTTTAAATCAGAGACCATACTAGAAACTATAGGTGACCTGTGACTTATAAAGGGTCAGACTCTACGGAGAGAAAACCATAAGGTAGCCCTTCCCTATAGGCAGAAAAAGAAAGAAGACCAAAAGAGGAATTCTGACAGAATGTTTCTAAAACAGAAAACTCAGGGCAAAAAACTTAGAAGATCAAATCTTGGGAAACATTGATTGGTAGAAGACAAACTCTAGGTTTTCAAACACCAGCAATATGACATTATCACATGATTTTCTGTCCTTTCTATCTGTATTTGTTTCTTTTTTTCTTTTTCCTACATAAAACAGAAGAAGCTGGAGAAAAGCAGAGAAATTCAAAGGACAAATGTGATCTTTTACCAAAGAGATTGTAAACACACAGTTAAAGGTCTCTTTTACTAGATAAAGATCAAAGGTTGAATGAAAGCCTATAGCAAGAACTTTTAAGACTAAGTTTGCAGGATATACCAAAACATATTGGATTCATGGAACAGGCTCACTTAATAAAAATTAGGGTGAGTTAAATCCACAATAGCCTGAGAGAAAATCAGGGTTAAGTTAACCAATGAATGACAACAATTAAAGATACTAAAATGGGAAGACAAGTATACACTGTGTAAAATCAAATACCAGAGAATTTAAGTTTGGTATTCTTTAGTATTTATTTTCAATTGTTTTCTTAGGGAGATCAGCTTTTATTGAGCAAGCATTGCCACGTGAAAAGCATACTATAATATTTGATTCATCGTACCTAGAGAAATTATTTTAGTTTTTACTCTAAGGCTTCATAGTTGGATTAATCCAGTGTGTTGACTGCCTGCCCTAAATGCAGTAGAAATTCTAGTCCTGCATATGGAAGCCCACAAAGATGGGTGCAATGGACAACTTTACCGAGAGAAGGGTAATCATCTCCAGTTCTAAAAAGAGTGGATGTATACTCCTTTGTCATTCTAACAATAGAATTCTGAAGACTACTCTAGAGATTTTCTTTGTTTTATCTAACTTTTATGTACCATTTTCCTTTAAATTTCATTGTTCATTTCATTAAGCCAATCAACAATATCTGAAATTGATTTTAAATAGTTTCTTAAACCCCAATTTACTGTTCTGAAAAGTATTTCCAATTTTATTTTGTTGTTGTTGCACATAAAATTTCTGTTTGCTGTAAATATCAACAAACAAAAAATAAAGTAACTGTAACATAAAAGCAAGAATCATATGTGATTTATTTGTGTGTGATTATCTGTTTTGCACTTTTGAAAGTCAATTTCTAGAGAGCAGAGGTCATAATTTGCATCTTTCTTCTGTGATAATAAATAATGTGCATTGAAGTCTTTATTTGGTAAGCTAATGAAAGAAAAAACAAAGTCAGATATTATGGATTGAATAAATATATGCCTAGAGACACAATAAGAAGGACTTTTTATGCTTGTTTTTAATCACTTGACACAGGAAGAGAATATCTTCCATATATGCCAATTATTGTCTAATTTCTAAAGGAGCTAATATTTTAAAATTTGATAGATACTATAAATTCCTACACAGTCTATAAGTGATGCAAGAAAATACAGATAGGTGGACATCTTTAAATATAATCTATTTAAAAATATGTATTTGTGATTACATTTAATAACTGTTAATGGGATGTTGTCTATCACAGTGACAAGTTATAATTATGGACCATTTGTGATTGGGGGAACTTTCAGGGTGTGTTGCCATTCCATTTAGAAAATAGAAAAGGGAAGAAGGTATCATGCTGCACACCAAGGGTAGAACTACACAAGAAACACAGGAGAGTAATTTATGTCAATGGGACATATCTTGCTTTTTGTCTAAAATTAAAGAAAGTAGAAAAGTGGCAAGATTAATACTTTTAATCAAATATGACTGAAAATTTCTCATATGATAAGTTGTGAAAAATGTTCCTGACAACTTTTCTTCCTTTAATTTTACTGAATTTTTTCCTTCTATACTTTTATTTCTCATTGCTAAAATTTATGTAATTTCTAATAAGAATCACAATATATTTGGATTTTTCTTTTTCTTCTCCTTGGCTTCCTGCTGACAACACTATTGATAATCAGTAAGGACAAAAGTTAACAAATTTCAGTCTAACTTTTGGGTTCTTTATGAACATAGATTTGTAATTGAGCCAGCTTACAACCAAAAAAAAAAAAAAAAACTAGGTAGCAGGCTTATGAAGCAAATTAACTGGGGGCCAAATTTAGCTTTCTAAACACATTTCATTTGCACCTCAGCTTGGACTTAAGCCATTAGCACAGCAGGGAAAAAGCAATGGTTATGCACCAGGCCACCAACACTTCCATGCATAAGATTTTGCAGAGTGACAGAAATAATGAATGTAATTAAAACAGCATGTTGCCAAGAAAAAATAATTAGTATACAAGTCGGATGGCTCTGGGAGGCCCATGACATGACAAAAACATTTTAAGGGGTTTAATGATGTCCTAAACTAGTTTAGTTTCCAAATAAGAGTTTGTATATCATAATATTTGATAAATGAATGTTCTTAATAATTATTTCCAAGCTTTAGACTTAAGTTGTCCTAGTCTCAATAACTTCAGCTTTTAATCTCAGAATTTTTCCACTTACTTTTAAAATGACACCTATGAATTATTTAATTATTACTTCCAGGAGGAAGGAAGACTATAAATGCCTTATGTTCATAAAATGATAAAAGTTAACTGAGATTTAATAATTATAAGTCAAATTTGAACACCAAATTTTAAATTATTCATTTATAATCATACAAGCTGTAATTTTTGAAAGTCTTTTAATTTTGAAAGAGAAAGACAGAAATCCAAATTTTCCCAAGGAAGATTGTTTTAGAAAATCAAGTCAGGCACCATGAATAGCAGTGCTAATTCTTTAAAATCACAGAAGTGTAGTATGTTCTTGCAAGCACAATTACTTAAAGTTAGAAGAGAGGTATATATTATAGACGATTCTATTTCCAAAATTTTTTTAAAATGCTAAGTGTTAAATTAAATATATAATTTTGCAATGTAGAATACTTTGTTCTCCAAGTGCACAATTAATACAAACCCAAAACAATCTTTTAGTGTTTGTTTTTCCATGTATCTTTCTGGAGATAAACCTAAAATGATTTATAATTTTTTTTTTGCAAATTCCTTAGAATTCTAAGAAATTACAATAGAAAACAAAGTCAAGTAGGTTATGACTAAGAAAAAATGTGACTGAGAAGATGCTTTTTAACCTGCTCTGT
The DNA here is from genome assembly GCA_023783475.1 of Daubentonia madagascariensis. Lineage (NCBI taxonomy): Eukaryota > Metazoa > Chordata > Mammalia > Primates > Daubentoniidae > Daubentonia > Daubentonia madagascariensis. The sequence continues at coordinate 38,501,242 of JAKFHU010002080.1, read as the reverse complement.
AAGAATGAGTAAATTATAGAGAGAATGCAAAGCAGAAGAAGAGTTTGCCAAGTACCTGGACATGGAACTAAGGAAGGTAAAGGAAAGCTCAAGATTTGGGCCTTTTTATGTCTAAGAGAATAATAATCCTATTGATAGAATTGTAAAATGAACATCATATTTGTTGGAAAAATGATGAAATTGAGATGTTGAGATTGAAGTAACCCTGAGGAATTCAAGGTGTGAAATGTTTTAGATCCTTGAAAGTCAGAGACTGTAGGAAGGGATGATCTCAGAGGTGGCCGGTAGTTTGGAAAGTCATTTGCTTAAAGGTGTTAATGATTTACTAATGTGTTGAGGCAATTACATCTTAAATACTTTTAAACAAAGCAGTAGCATTGCTTCATTTTGTTTATAAGAAATAAGCAATTATATACTTATAAATGGAATTTAAAACCCAAATTTAGGAATATTAGTTTGGGGTACTACAAGTTATAGTTGTTAAACTATTTTTAATCTTGAGAAAGAGAAAAATCCAAAGTTTCACAAGGACAATGATTTAGGGAAGCAAGTTATATACCACAGAAAGTAAGCCCCAAGGAGTACAATTGAGGTCTCCAACTCCCAGGCCATAGACCAGTACCACTCCATTGCCTGTTAGGAACCAGCTGCACAGCAGGAAGTGAGTGGCCTGCCAGCCAGGGAAGCTTCATCTGCATTTAGAGCCACTCCCTATTACTTGCATCACCCCCTGAGCTCCACGTCTTGTCAGATCAGTGGAAGCATTAGATTCTCATAGGAACGGGAACCCTACTATAAACTGCGCATGCGAGGGATCTAGGTTGCTGCTCCTTGTGAGAACCTAATGTCTGATGATCTGAGGTGGAGCTGAGGTGGTGATGCTAGCTAACGCTAGCACTGGGGAGCAGCTGCAAATACAGATTATCATTAGCAGAAAGGTTTGACTGCACAATAAATGTAATGTGCTTGAATCATCCTGAAATCATTCCCTCCAATGCACCCCCCCCATGGAAAAATTATTTTCCCTAAAACCGGTCCCTGGTGCCAGAAAGGTTGGGGACTGCTGGAGTACAACATGGACCTGCTCCACCACTTCTTCCTAAATTGTGCATGTAGATATAGGATGTAGGAAAGAAGGTCCATTCTATACTTTAGAGGATGTTGCATACTACACTACCTTCAAACAATGAAAGCTTTAGAACATACTGCAGAGTCCCTGCCCTTTAGATGTTCACAATCTAATGAGAGAGAGGGTCATGCTAAAACAGGATTCAAGTATTGTGAGATAGCATTGCGGTCACACTATATTAAAAAAAAGAAAATCTTGGACTAATAGTTCCAGAATCTACCTAGCTCATGTATGGATGATTTACTCACAGGATTATTTTATTTGACCAGTTAAGTTCTTGCAATTTAATCTATGCTTGCATTTAGTTTATATGAAAGAGGCTCTCTTGAAGATGTGTCTGGCAGGAGAAATTTTTTGTGGTAGTATTTCTTTATATTAAATTATAAAATGACTATTTTAGGTTTTTATTAGTTTTCTCCTATAAATCATTTTATTAATATGTCCTTATGCACCAAGATTTTCCTACTTTGAATATTTTGGCTATTGTTTATTTTAAGATTTCTTGTTATTTAACCTTGCAATTTAGTCAATGCTTAAATAAGAATCAAAACGGTTGAAGTAAAATAATTACTCTGCCACACAGGAAGCAAAACATCTAAATAACATGCTACTTATGTGTCTTGTTGGATCTCATCATTTATAGAAGTAGAGGTTTTAACTGAAATAAATTATCAGTGGCTAATGGTCTATTTGGCAGAGCTCATGGCCAACATTATTTTGGCCACTCTTGATTAGGACATGGACCATAGGAGGCCAAGGGATTCTTAACTGATTGTTATTAACAGTCAATGCAATGTGTGTAATAATGAATTAAATTGGACCAGGGAGATATTATGATAAAAATAAATGCTAAAGAGAATTAGAGTTATAAACTTCTCAAATATGGTTCAGATAAATGTGGTGTAAACAGCAGCTAAGGATTTATATATCTCTTTTTAAACCCTGCTTTTCAAATGTCTTGGGAGAAAGGAAACTGAATTTAATAATGAAAACTGTAAAAATTTGTTTAGGAAAGCAGTAGTTCCATTTCAAATATAAAGGCTGGAGCACATTGTAGTCTATCAATTGGTCAATTGTATACTTGAAACAAATTGAAACAAATTTTTTAGAATCTATGGCCTCATTAAATGAAATATTACAATGATGCAGCAGGTGAAAAGAAACTTTTGGTCAAATAGGTAGTACAGTTATAAGTACTTCTGAATTTAGGTATAGAGATTATATTAACATTTAATATCATGTGAATGATAATTTGTCTCTAAATTGTCTTCTTAACTCTGACCGACAAAATTGTCTGTGTACTAAATGTTAATATGCCCTAAATTTTTAGAAAAGAAAAGGCAAGCCAAGCCAAGGCAAGACCATACCAGACAAGACAAGACAGGGCTATTTTCTTTAAACTAATTTTATAGCTAGGTATGAGACAAATAGTGGAAATCATGAATACTGAAACAAGATGTTTATCTTATTAGCAGTATTTTTCTGTTAAATGAAATACCCCAAAACAACAGGGAAAAACAGATTAGATACAATTTTCTCAGTTTGGCTAAACAGTTCTAAAAAGTCATTAAATAATTTCCAATCAGGCTGTGAAAAGAAAGGGTTGGCATTCATGTGATTTCCAACAGGTGAATAACTTTGCCTTAGGCATAAAATATACATTATTCATTGGCCAAAATCCAGCACAGTTCCTCAAATGAAAATAAATGACTAGATTTGTTTTATGTAACAGATATCAAAAGTACAGGGTGCTATATACCATGTTTCTATACCTGTTTCTAATTACAATGTTGTGGAAAATTTAGTAAACTAAAACAGTATTTTAGAAATGACAAGTTTAAACTCAAAGAAAATTATAAAAAACTCTCAACAATGCACTTATAATTATCTAATTGATCTCATTCTTTTATGGAAGATACCAGTATAAAAAAAATGTCACCAACTAGGCTAATAGACCTTTTTCAAAGCAAACAGGGATGTCTGACTGACAAATCCATATCAACCTCTTTTCTTTGTGAATCCAACTGCAACTTTTAAAATGCTGGTTTCAATCACTAGTTCTTAAATCATTGTCTTAAAGAAATTTTAATTCTGATGGTAATATTTTAATATCCATCTTTATTTTATTTTATTTTAAATTTCAATGAATATAATGATTTTCACATATTGAATGATATCCCCATATAGACAAAATGTATCCCTAGGAATATATATTACTTTGTAAAAGTATAATAACTTGAAATGAACACAGTTTTGCTTTTGAAATTCTCAAGATTGAAATCAGCCAAAGCAAAAGATATATTAAAATACATTTAGGATCCCTACCTACAGTAAGTGGAATTAGGTACTAGTGATTCCCTAAGATTTATAAAATATGTCATACTGAATCCCTTAGAATAGATAGATAATTGTTTATCTTATAAAATATTTTGCTTGTCTGCATTAATAAAGGAATGACTCAGCAAGTGTTAAAAAACAGTTTACTGTAATGAATATGAATCTAGTTGAATACATTAGATCTTAGTATCTTTAAAATCTTTGGTTCACACAATTTTATAGGAAAAATTTTCCAATATTTTTTAAGTGGAAACACTGCTGCTGTATTTTTTCATAATTAAGTAATGTAAAAAGTTACAATAATAATTAGGTTAACTAGAGTATATATTTTGAATTGTTTTATTCTACAACTACTACCATGGTAGAAGATATGATAGGCATTATCATCTACTATAAAACCCTTAGTATTCACAGCGTCAGTCTTTGTGATGTATTACTCACACATATATGTTTGTCATCTTGGAAAAGTATTATAATAAAATGAAAAGGTTTAAAAATAAAATTTGAGTAAACAAAATGGAAAAGATGTCTGGGTAAGATGAAAGCTTGAGCAACTTTTTCTAATTTATCCATGTCTGATTTGCTCCAGCATTGGAAACTGAGAAAGAGTAGCATTCACATGCTAAGGAGGTTAGGACTTTCTGCTAGATAGGTAGCAGACGTGACCACATTGAAGAAAACCAATAAAGATTGGAAAATAGGTGCTCTTACTGAGAATGAAGCTAAACACTGTGGAAGTTGAATAGAGGAGATTTGGGCTAAATCATGTAACAGGAAATGTAAACTATACCACATGTCCTGGTGATTAACATTGAAGAGTAAAATTTTAACAATATTCTAGACAACAAAGACCCCAAAAAGTTCTCCATATCATGTTTATAGATAAATACCAGGTCGAAGAGAACCCTATTCATAAAAACAAAAACAAATTAGTAAATTGGAAAGAAAAAAAGACACAGTGTGAGAACTGTTAAAAATATTTTGTTATATAGAGAGCAGAATTCACCTTAAAGTAAGTAAATATTTATTTTTGAAAGTGCTTTACTATTGAAAACAATATATCTTAGGGTAACTACTTTGTGCTTTCAGTAAAATGCGATAAAACATAGACTGTTGGGGAAAAAAATTTAAAAAGAAAAGTATAAGATGAAAAGAGAATTAATTGGCGTGAGGAAAGATTGTAGGCAAACTGATATTAAAACTGGTAATAAAATAAGTTTAAAAATTGTACACCAAAGCAGTGTTGCATGTACTCACCATTGCAGATAAAATAGATTGGTAATATGGAAGACAAACTTGACATAGCTTTTTAGAATATAAATGAATATCAGTGATGAGAGTAAACCAATAAGAGAAAATGGAGCTATGACTGAGCCCACTATGAGATTAAAATTCTGTGGCTCTTGAAGGAGAGGATAGAAATACAAGAAAGAAAGATAAAATCAATACATAAAGAAAAACATTACATAAACTAAAGAAATATGAAGAGACCACAGAGTTAAAAATTTTAAAAATTAATGAAAGGAGATCAACACCTAGACATATCTTGGTGAATTAAGAATATTTTTTAAAAATGAAATATATCCTATTAGCATTGAGGTGGAAAAGCAGGATGCCTATAAGGGAGCAATTTCAGATTGGAAAAAGAGATACTAAAGAAATACTAAATTCTAGAAAATAGTAGATTGAAACACAGGGTTATGAAGAGAAAATAAGGACCCAAGAAGAGTGTAAGCAAATTGTAATTCAAATGTGATAGCAATAAATAAATATACTTTCAAAAGTGTAAGGGTTTAGAAAAAAACACCCTCAATGTACCTTTTCTGTATTTGAAAGTATGCTATATTTGTTTGAGAAATAAATAAACATTAAAAATTTTAAAAAATGGGAGTATAAAAGGGCTAATATTGAACACTATTTTTAACCAAGGTAAAATATATTTTTGTTATTGTAATATGGCTATATAATTCAATGGATTTATCAATACATTTTCAAAGAGGAAATAGGATAGCAAAATTAATACAATCATATTATATATTTAGGGTCTAAAATATATCTCATATCTATAGCATATTGGAAGTTTATAAAAGGTAAATTATGGAAAAATTTTTATCTTTCATGTGGGGAGTCAATGGAGATTGCTTTATTCTTGGCAAGATAATTAAGAAGAACAATTTTCAAAACTTTACAATAAAAATAAAAATTGGTAGAGTAATGCATTTCTTCTAATCGCCAGAGGATAAAAGACCAAATAAAACAGTACACATAGGAAAAGGAAAAATGATGGGAATAAAAAGGAAATTATGAAGAGAAAACACATACTAGGAGTTGTAATCTATTGTAATGACAAAATACATCAGTAGTCACCATCCAGGTAAATGTATTTAAATTCACCAAATCATTCTCTGTCATGTACCCTCTGTGCCTTAGCTCCAAAACCCCACCCCACAAAAATATGTAAAAGATTATTACTACGGACACCTGAAAAAGCAGCACCCATCCTATAGGCATCTGAGTTTTAGGGGACTCTAGATAAAGATGCACGCAATGAGTGAAGCAAGAAATGTCATTCTTTTTGGTCGTTCTGCTTTTTCTTTTCTTTTTTCTTTCCTTCTTTCTTTTCTTTTCTTTTCTTTCTTTTTTTTTTTTGGAAAGCCTACATTTCAAAAGGTGAGCCCTGTCTGTGACTGAAACAAAGTCTGGATGGATTCCTGCCTCCCAATCTAACCCCGTCTATTTTATCATGCTTTTGTCCTCCTGAAATGATATGATAGTCTATTAAACTTAGCTTTTGTGGAACGAGTTTTAATTTTCCTTGTCATATCTTTTCTAAAAACTACTATGATAACTACTATTCTATTCTTTGGGAAAAATAGATGTTCATTCCAGAGGTTAGTTTTTCATGATCAAAATACCAAATATTATAAAGAAAGAAAAGAAATGCAGCACAGTCACCTGTAAATGGTATTAAATAAATATTTTTGAATGAAGAAATTTATAGGTTATTATCTATGTAATCTACACCTGGAAATGTTTTTAAAGTATCAAATAAAGAAAAAGTAAAATTTAGAAAATAGTGGATTTATATACATAAAATTTTGTAGTACATGTAATGGCTTGAAGCTAAGGGGAGAGTGTTTGATGAAGAGTGTTGACTGCAACACTTGATATTTTATAGACATAAAATGCCTATTAGTGTTAGAAAGTGTTTGTGTAATCATCTATCTGAAATTACTATCATATTCTTTCTTTATGAAGTTGTATAAAATGTCTTATCCTTCAGCCATTGAAATACATCATCATGACTATCATATACCCATTGTCTTCTATTTTCAAACTGACTTTTCTTCTGTTCCCCCAGTGATTGCTGATATTTTCATCTTCCAGGCCACCCTTCTTTGAAATCAGGGTTTTCTATGAGTAAGCCAGAGTCTCCATTCTTCACAGGTAGAAGACCCACACTCAAGCCTGGCATTTAAGGTAATCTGTAACCTGACCTCACATTACCTTTCCAACTGCAATACCTAATCTCATACTAACAGAATCCTTTTGTAGTGTCTAACTATAGACTGCCATTATCAGAGTCTTTTTTAAAATAAATTTTTACAACTTTTTATGTATCTTTATTTATATAAAAATCCTATTTTATATATCCTTTTATATATTATTATTTACATTGATCTTCTGACCTGAATATCCTTCCCATTTTATCAGCCTCCTTCTGTACAAGGGTCCTTCCTCCACCATCTGTTTCTCTCTCTCATACATACACACACACACCACACCACAAATATATACCCTTCTTTACCTCTCAAAATATTCAAAAATGAAGCTATTTTTTCACTGCAGGGAAGACTTACCAGACATTTTATGTCTACAATGATTTATTTCTTCTCTGAGAATTTATTCCTGTACAAGACATGTAACAAAAGAATCATGTATTATTTTATGACTTTTCTTAAATTCTTGCTTTTAAACATCATTTAATTCCTCAAGCATGCACATTTTTACTGTCATTTAGAGTGTAAGCTCTTTGAGCACAGGGAAAATTAGATTATACCTCATTTTTTCTATCCTCCACATCCTTGCATAAAGAATGTATTACTGAAAACATATTTGTTGATTCATTTGACTTCATCCAGATCTGAAAATAACATATTACCACTTGGGGTTGAAAAAATAACTTTCAATATCCCTTTAGAATTTATAAGCAGCAAGCATTACATTTAGAAGAAACTTGAATTATTCAACTTAAAGTTACTAAACTATGAAATGCTCTGCAGAAAAGCCAAAGGTGTAAGTGCAGCTATGTATAATGTCGCTGTAGGTTAACGATGAAATAGATCTTTTCCACATTTTCGGTGAAAGCATTTGTGAAAGATGTATTGCTCCAAGTTGGAAATCTATATTCTGTGACAGCTGCTGACTAGTAATGAGATCTAATGAGCTGTCTCTTTATTGGAAAAAATAACATTTGCAATAACAGCCCCTTTGCAAATTGTAAAAGAGTATGGGAATACAGATATAACCCCCAAGTTGATAGGGGTATATTCATGTCAATGTCATTTCAATTCAAATCTAAGTTTCTGTTCTCATTTAAAGTAAGGTACTGTACACTCAAATGTGAAAATCAACTCCTTTTCTCCCCTAAAAGCCTCTGGCTAAATTCATGTTACGTTAACTGAACACTGATGCCAATATTTTCATAGTAAACTTAAGACAATTAAGTTTAAACAATGATAAGCTTTTCAGACATCATTTCCAAGTTTAAGAGAAAGCTATTGTTCTTTCTCATTGTTGTGTCCACCTAATATTCACAGTCTGTTATTGGGAATGAATACACTGGAACATGAATGGCTGTCCCCTTTCCTTACTCCACAACCCCTAAACATACACATAAAAAAGCCAACTGTGATCAGTACTACAGTACAATTTTTGAAAATTGGTGATGGTTTGCATTATCTTCAAATGCCTCAAGGCTCAAGCTAAAATCATTTAAAAGCAGCAGTGGCAGCAAAGATACAACAGACTTTGGAAATATTAAAAAAACTAGTAATTCACATAATGAAAACAAGTGTTATCAAAAAGTAGTCACTAACATGCATTTTTCTTTTTAAAAATCACTTTACCCTTAACTCATATTCAAATCGTAGAAATTTAAATGCACAAAATGCAATAATTTTTATGGCTTCTAAAATGTCCCAGCATTCCTTACATATGGGTATTGATTTCCTGCATCCAATCCATCTTTTCCTTTTTTCCTCCTGTTACAGGAGCTAGAGCTACATCATGCTTAAAGTTAATTCCTCCAGTTCTCCAGTTCTCATTACCTCAACTTTTTTCTTGTTTCTTTCTCTATGCTTTACCTCCTCTATCTCCTGTATTTTCATCATGACCATATCTCCTGGCTGTCAAATCAGTTTTTAATTATACCTAAATATCTCACATATTAAAAAACAAAACAAAATCTCTAACTTCCACTTCTTTAATTCCTGCTCTATCCTTCCAAATCACAGATGAACCATTTGAAAGTAAAATCTCTATATTTCCTGTTTACACCTCCCATTGACTCTTTGGTCTACTCCTCAATACACTGCAATTCCATTTTGCAAGAAATCGCCTCTCAATTCATTTTTTTAAATAAATTTTTCTGTACATATTTAAGTTATGCAACATGATATTACAGGATACATGTAGCTAGTAAAAAAGTTTATTATAGTGAAGTAAATTAACATATCCATCATCTCACATAGTCCCTTTTTTTTGTTTGTTTGCTTTTGTGGCAAGAATAGCTAGTCTAATCATTTGGCAGGGATCCCAAATAAAGTACAATTTTATGATTTATATAACTTCCATGTTGTACATTAGCTCTCCAGACTTGTTCACCCTAAAAATATTTCTAGTTCATTTGAGATATATGACTTTTGAAATTCCTCAGCAAGATTTGACATTGTTGATCACTCTCTGACTTGGCTTCCCTATTTGTACACTCTCCTGATTATCTTTCTCCAATTTTTGATCTTCTTCAGCAACATCTTCTGAGTCCTTATTGTTCCATCATCTAAATGTTGTTGCTTCTTAAGATTCTATTCCAGGCACTGTTTTCTCCTCATTCTTCAAATTCTTTCCAGAATGACCTCATGAATTATTGCCAATTACCATTCAGGTACTGATGAATCCCCATTTTTCTGCCCAGATCAGATGTGTTTCTAAAGTACCAGAATCATCAAAAGCCCACGGGGCATATAGGCATCTCCATACTCAATGTATTCAACTCTAATTTGTATATAAACCTCACCCCCACCCCAGGCAGTGTCCTCCAGATTTTTCTATTATATATTAAAAAATGGCTCCACAATCCAATTAGTTTCTCAGTCCAGAAGACATTGACTATTCCTTTACCCCAATACTCTCCCACGTGAACTAAAATCACTAAGCCCTTCCAATTTAACCTCCCATATATCTCTCATATTTGTCAATTCTTTTGTCCCATACCTCTACCGTGGTTCAGCCAACCAGTAAATTGCATCTTATCCAGTCTTGTGGCTCAGGCTGATAGCTATCTCTCCCTCTGATCAGTGACTACATGGAACCAAAGTGATCTGTCTAAACACAAACATGATCATATCACTTACCTCGAGTTATTCTATAATATTTTTGTGGCTTTGAGGCTGAAGTTCAGATCTTTAACTTAGCTTTGTATCTTTGCAGCCTCTCTCTAGATGACTCATTTAACTCCTGGAAGATGACAATATTATCTTTGGGTCCATGTGCATCCCTTTCACTTAAACACAAATTGCCTCACCACATTTACCCAGAAAAAATAAAGATAATTTTTTAAAAAAGCAAACATTTGTTGTGTGCTTACCATGTACCAGGCTATGGACTCTACATGTGTTGTCTCATTTAATCATGACTTTCTATGAAAGAAGTTATTATTTCACCCATCTTACATATGATGAAAGTAAGTGAATAAATAACGTGTAGCTGGCTGTGAACAGGAATTTGAACCCAGTTCTTGCCTGACTCCAAATTTAGAACGTTACCTCCTTTTAGAAGCTTTTATTTGACTTTAGAATTGGTACTGAGTTCTTTGTGCATGTTTTTCTAGAACAGACAATACTATCATTAACATAGCATTTATCACTCTGTATTGTAGTTACCTATTTAATTATTTGTATCCTTATATTATACTCTAAGATTTGTAATGTCTATTTTTTCTGCCATTTTACTTCCATAAAATAGTGCTTGAAAAAGCATAGTTAGCTCGATACTTAAGCTCTGAAATATCCAGGATAGCACCAAATCCTTTAGGATAGCCCTGCATGTTTCTGCAAAAGTCTCCACTTGATTCTTTAAGGCAAGGGCATTTTTAAAATGGAAAATTAGTCACTTTCATTACAGGGTCCTATGTTGAGTATTTGTTGTCCAGAATTCTTTCTCCGTTCTTCTAGAAACAGTATCCTTCCTCAACTATGGAATTGCCTTTCCTTTACTGTATGTGATTCATGTGTAGCTGCCAATCACAATAGTCAACCTTCCCGACCACAGAAGCAAAGAAGTGTGACCAAAATCTAGCCAATCATAGCACTCATTATCCTGACCACATATTTTGGCTTTGAGTATGCATATAACCTATTCCAGTCTAGTAAAAATTTAATAGCTAGATGATGAAATAGGAAAGCTCTCTGCATCATTCAGAGTTCTAATACAAAAACTGAAACTTCTTTAAGGAGAAAATAAATTTTTAAAGTATCTTTCTTAGGGCCAGAGAATCAGGCCTGGAGGACATATATCTAAGAACAATGCCTAAACTATACCATAAGAGTACTCAAGCAGAGACCTGAGGAAGCCCTCTTTTTTTATCCCTAGCACACAGTTGGAAAATAGTTGACACTAAGTATATAATCACCCAGTGCCCATGGCACTATATAATGAATGCCAGAATCTGTCACATTTCCCCCAAAAGTCAGAAATTATTACCCCAATATGACCAGAAACTTTGTGTAGGACCTCTCCCTTCACATCACTCTCTTCTGAAAGAAACTTTTTATAGAGGAATCCATATTTGATAAATAAGCTTCAAGGGAAGCTGGGAAAGTGAGTCTTCCCCTCTTATCTAAGAGAGGTAGGACTTAAACTATGGGAAATTCCCAAGAAACAAGCAAATTCTTTGAATGATGTTGTGTAGCAACTAAGCATGACAATCACTAAACTCTTTCTTACACAGGATCACTAAACTTCAGGATGATATAAACATGTATGTATCTTCAGTCATGTTCTCCTTCACTAACACTCAGGAAAAGCCAATGTACAGTAGGAGATATTGGGTCAGGGTACAGAAAGAAAGAGACCTAAAGAGAGCATTAGAGTTCCAGGGGTCCTTAGGCTACACTATTGATGGGTTTCACACACACGTGCACTTCTCATATTGATTTGAATAGCATATCTATCTCTTGCAGACAGGAATGCCCCAAGTAATAAAGATATTTGTGATGGTTACTTTTGTGTGTCATCCTGACTGGGACATGGAACCCAGATACTGGGTCAAACATTATTCTGGATGTGTCTGTGAAGTTGTTTTGGGGTTAGATTAATATTTAAGTAAGTATACTTTGAGTAAATCATATTGCCCTCCACAATGTAGGTGGATCTTATCTAATTAGATGAAGGCCTGAATAGAACAAAAAGGCTGACCCTTCCCTGAGTAAGAGAGAATTCTTACTGCCTGACAGCCTTTGAACTGCAGCATTGGCTTTTTCCTGCTTTTGGACTCTAACTGAAACTTTAGTTTTCCTGGGTCTCAAGCCTGCTGGCCTCTGGACTGGAACTACACGTCGGCTCTTCTGATTCTCAGGCCTTCAGAATCAGACTGGAGCTATACCATCAGCTCTCCTTGGTCTCCAGGAGTCTCCTGCTGACTTAGCCAGCAGGTCATGGGCATTGTCAGTCTCTAATTCCTTATAACAAATCTCTTTCTATATACATGCATATATATCCATCCTATTGGTTCTGTTTCTCTAGAAGGCTCTGAGTAATACAATCCTCTACCAAGAAAATTGTTAAAGGAAGAGATGGGAATGTTCAAAGCAAACATCACTTCACATTTTATAGAAAAGTAATGACCCTTGCATGGAGAACATAAATACTGTATCCTTCTTCCCCACCCTGAAACAGCAATTTCAGGGTTAGATGGTCAAGTATACTCAAGGGGAAAGGCCTTGTTTTGGGCTAGAGGAATTCTATAAGTAGGCCTTCTTGTCTTATTTTCTAACAGGCCCATGGCTACATAAAACTGGTCAGTTCCACTACTAGAGTTTATACCTAAGCCCAAAAACAAGTACCACAAAATATATTCACTATAGCCTTCCACTCATGTATCTTTGTATTTTTCTTTTTCTGAACTATCAAACTGTAAAGTCTAGTCAAATGGTGATTTTATACAACTAATGCAAACAGTTCTGGAAATAAATAGAGAATTATAGTAAATTCTAAATTTCTCTATATCAGAATTGTTCTACTTTTCACTCAGTTACAGATTATAGAAGAGTTCCTTGCACTTGGGGCTGTGACCCTATTATGTGGCATATGAAGTGGGGCTAATGGGAAGCTTAGAGTAAAGTGCATGTGAATAGAAGTAATTATTAGAACATATACCCTACTATTTGCCACCTTAAACAGTATATATTAAGACCACTGCAAAAGTTTATGTTAAATATTTGTTTTTATTTATTCTTCATGCAGTTTTTATTTTATTCAACATTTATTTGGGGGGAACCCACCAAGTGCTTACTGCTTTTTTTGAAAGTTACTTTAAACCCACAGGAAGCTTCTGAACTAACCATTTTCACTAGAGCATCCAGTAAAACCCAGAAAATGTAATACAAATTATTTCTCTGATCTCAGAATTCAACCTTATTCTCTAGCAAGGATTTGTTGAGACCTTTAAAACATATTGAAAATATTCTAAATACAAAATCTAATGATCTGCCTTAGTTTGGTGGTCCCAGTTTTTTATGGGTATAAATTAGGAGTTGTTTAGAGTAAATAGGGTCAATGAATGAGCTTCAGGAGATACATAATCACACTAAATTTATATTCAATTTCATGGTGTAAGCATATGAGGAGCATTGGCAACTCATCAGATTATCAAAGTGTCCATGAGTTCGAAATGTTAATAGCTAAATAAAACAAAACATATTTCTGCCATGATATCTGATTGATTTTCTTCTCCTTTACCACCATACCAATGAATACATTATTGAAGGGAATCTTGATTAATTTGGACATTTTAATATAATAGAAATAGTATTAATAATAATAATAACTAAAAAATATTGAGACCACATCATGTGGCAGGCATATTCTTTGAAATAGGTATATCATGTTCTCCAATTTACAAAGGGAAAATCTAAAGATTAGAAGGATTAAATAACAACTCTGCAGCCATACAGTTGTGGGTGACAGAACTATGTTTTGAACTCATTCTGTCTGACTTAGAGCCTGGGCTCACCCTTAGACATAATGTTCTACTGTCCTACCACTTGATCTTGAAGGTGACTCTGGCTGTTTTTGAAAGACTGAAGCACCAAGATCCACTATTAGGATATGCTGTAGACTGAATGCTTGTGTCCTTCCAAAATTTGTATGTTGAAATCTTTACCCCCAATGTGATGATATTAGGAGATGGGGCCATTAGGAGGTGATTACGTCATGAGAGTGGAGCCCTCATGAATGGGATTAGCACCTTAATGAAAAAGACCCCAGGGAACTTTCTTGGCTTTTCTGCTGTGTTAGGTCACAGTGAAAAGATGGCCAACTATGAGCCAGAAAGCAGGCTTTCACCAGACATTGAATTTTCCATCACCCTGATTTTGGACTTCCCAGCCTCCAGAATGATGAGAAATGAATTTCTGTTGTTTATATGCCACTCAGTCTATGGTACTCTGTTATAGCAGCCTGAACAGACTAAGACAATGGATAAAAGGTTTTGAAGGGCAACAGTACCCCTACCTTCCAACTAAGAGGAGAGAGTAAAAGATAAAATAGCTGAGATTAAGATGGGTTTAATGGTGGGTTTTCCAATTGCCAAACTGAGGGACTCAATAAATCTACAATAATGAAATGATCAGTTTGAAGAGGACTGAAGTGTTCTTTCCCGCTCAGCCTATAGGGATGGCACAACAGGTGTTTTTTGGCAAGGTGGTGAAAGCTGCTAACTCCTAGGTACCACATGGAAAATGAAAAATGAAGAGTGTTATTGGACAGTCCTGAATGTGTGGCTCCATAGAAATAAAACCCCACACAATACAAAGGACTGTTTTCCTTTTCTCCTTGATGGAAAAGGAGAATATAAATCACTAATTGGCCTTCACAAACTTAGCAGTGAGGGAGCAGGTATGTTTGGGTGGAGACCAGTGATGGTAACTGGAGAGACTGGGGATGAAGCAGGGCTACGGCAGATGCCAGTGGTGGAGGGAAAGCCTTTCTATGGTTTTTTTTGTTTGTTTGCTTGACAGGAATGGAGATTTTAGTTTTTAGTACAAGGTACCAAAAGCAGAATCAGATTTTGATTGGAGGAATAGGCTCTACCGGCAGCAGCAGCAACATCTGCAAAAGTAAGTATCTTGCTATCACAGGTGCTCTGTACTTCCAGTCCAGGGCTGGCACCTGCCTGATCCTGAGTGCCATTTGGAATTGGAATGGGAGAGTGAAAGAAAGCACTTATTTCTCTTAACGTAAGATTGAGAAGATCACACTTGTGAATTCTGTCTTTTCTTTTTCTCTGTAAGTATATCCCTGGGAGAAACTTAATTAAAATACAAACAAACAAGCCAAAAAATGTCTGAATGAAGAGATTTTCGGGACTAGGTCAATCATAAGTTTTAAACTTTTAGTTTAATTCCCATCACACAGAATAATCAAAGGGAAAGAACTACTTAGGAAACTTATTTTATACTCTTAGTAAGGCATGGGGTTTATTATGATTTGGGAATTAGTGTTAGGCTTCCACGTTCTGGAAGGCCTGCAACAAGCAGAATGTCTGAGAATGTTGAACGTGTATGGGTTAGGTTAAAAGACACTGGGAGATCTGTGTGAGGGCTCAAGGTGCTACTTTGAAAGGGACGGAGGTGTCATTGTCCTATGTACAATGTTTCATGTATGTTGTATCTTCCTCAATAAATGTCTCTATTTTTCATTCAAAAAAAAAAAAAGAGAGAGAAAGTGTTGGGGAGAAAAATGAAGACAGAAAAAGATTTGAGACCCTCAGGTACTTGCTTTTGACTGAGTTAGCAATTCTTTATTAATTTGCTTAACAAGTAATTGTTTAAGTCCTACTTTATGCAAGCATGTGATTTTAGGTATCGAGAAGACATCAGTGAAAAAATGAAACCCTTCCCTCCCTCTTACCTCACCTCATGGAGCTTCATTCTAGGAGGAGAAAGACAATACACAATGAATGCTAATATGTAGTGTGATAAAGTATGATTATTTACCTAAAGAAAAATATAGCATAAATGGGCATAGTGAGTGCTGATAAGTGTTTGAGGAGTGATGTTATTTTACATAATATTATTATTGATATTTTATATTATGTGATGCTTGAGCAGAGACCTGAAGGAAATGAAGGACTAAGTATGAGGATTTCTGGGGGAAGGGCATTTGAGATAAAACAGCATGTGCAAAGATCATGAATGGGAAAACTTTTCCTTTGTTCCAAGAGCAGCAAGGTGCTGAGTGTGACTGGGGCAGAGCAACTGGGTATGTAATAGGAAGTAAAGTCAAGGATATGAGGGTGAAGGTCATACTGGGCCTAAAAGATCATAGTAAGGGGAAAGGTCATTGTAGGGACTTTGGTTTTTACTCTGAGTAAAATGTGAAGAGTATAACACTTTAATGATGAAAACTGTAAATTCTGCTGTAAGTTGCTTAGCCCAACGAGCAACTCAGACTCTTTAATCATCTCCATGGAAAGCTTTTCTTTTAGATTGAATGGTTACAAATCCTGCAACAAGAAGCAATCTCCAGAGTAAGCCATTCTCATTGAAATCAGTAAGAAATACTTTTAATTTTACTACCTGGAGCTATTATACTGAATGTTTAAAGGGCAGATTAAAACTCAAGGAATCAGTAATCAGTAATTAATTGGGTTATAGAAACACCAACACCAGGGTCATCAGTTCAAATTAAAGTTGTGGAGACATAATTGCTAATATCTGGAAGCACTTCAGTGGAAATCCTGAAATGGAGGGTCTGTCTCAATCTCTCTCTTGTCAAGAAGCATTTATATGCACAGGGCAAGAATGACCCTGCTTTTGATATTCAATGGCATGCCTGCAGGAAGCCTTTTTGTAGATGCTAAGGTTAAATGAATCTGGAAACTGGCCTATTGGGCTAGGGTAAAATATTTTAGCACAACACATAATCAAACATTTTCTAAAATGGCATTGGAGTGTATGCTCCCTGGTTGATTCTAGCCCTCATTATGCAAAATGCACTGAAAATGTAATGCAGAACATAATGATTTGAATATGAAACAAAACCAGTTAAATGTTTTCATTAGCTGCACAATATTTTTGCACAATAAAGATAATTGAGTGTTGAAAATGTACTAATTCATTTAATCTCATGAGGCAAAAATAATATTGAGGGAAAGAACAATATTGGTCAGGACTCTTATTAGAACACAAAACAAAAATTATTGATTATATGCATACTGTAAATTTAAAGGACAATATGGAAAAAAAGTCAGATGTTTTACTTGTTGAATTATTTAAAGTTAATAAAATGGTTAGACTTGGCCTTCTTATAAAGTTGTGATAGTTTTACCAATTAGGTGAGCAGCAGGAAACATTATTCTTTGCCCACATTGAGAAGTACTACATCAATTATATGGGTTTGTGTGTGTATACGTGGTGTGTGTGTGTGTATATGTGTGTGTATATATATAGGCTATACTGGGATCTGCTAAGTTTCAGGCCTATGTGAAGAGAAGGATGTAATAGTGGATTTCCTAAAAAGCTGCATGTAAACAATGTAATTCAATCAATTACAACATGTCCTTTTGGTGAGATACAGTTAGTATATTGTGTGACTTTATAAAAGAAAAATGAGATAAAGATATTAAAAATCTTGAGAATATCACACGAAAAATTTCTTTTTCATTTTTTGGTAATACTAAAGTATAACCATTGGAGCAGTCATTATTATTAAGTAAAAGTACCTCTGTTGACTAAAGTACTTATACCTTCTTCATACTACAAGGACCACAGGTTTTATGCTGCTAGTTTTATGAGTATTCCACAGTATCATACAGTGTGGCAAAATGCTAGTACAAAATAAGAAGATTTCTTGTTTTTAATATTTTTTCCCCTCAGATATATACTTATTCTCAACAAAATTCCAATTAAAAGCCCAAAGAAATATTTTAAGGGGGATTGAAAAATGATTCTGAAATTCACCTCAAGGAAGCAGTAGTTGGGCCATCACTAGGTCTGCTTTTATTGACTGACTGATTTCATTCTTGATGATGAGTCACACTTTCTTGCTTTACATGTCTCTTTATTTTGAATGCATGATGGATATTGTATGTAAAAGAACAGAAGTGACTAAATTAATTTTTGTCCAGAAAATGGCATACACTTTTGTCTGTAAGCTGCTAACCATTGATTCACTCTAACCTATAGGTTAGCTGGTTCTGACATTGCTTTGGTTAGATTCAGTTCCTCATTGACTTCAAAGATTTGACACTATATGATCATAACCTTCCCCATCCTGGTATTAGAGCACCAGGGAAACTGTAGCAGTGTCTTTGTGATTGACATTCCATCCACAAAATGTCCAAAATGCTTGAGATCTCATTCTTGATTTATAGCCTAGTTTCATGGTTTTTCCTTTGGATTTTTAGTTTCCCGGAAATTTCTCTTTGTTCTCAGATCTTGTTCCTAGCTCTATGTCATGTAGAAGCTAGCTTTCAGTATGGCTGTCCTGCAGTCCGTCTTGTAAAACTTCTGCAATGTGTACAGTGACAGTCCAGAGCATCTGTGGAGTGTTGATCTCAGTTCACCTGTCCTTCTCTTAATGGTTAATGGGCAGCTGCTGCCTATTCTTCAGTGAGCCCAGATGTGGTCCAAAGGGGTTTCTCTCAGTTCTCCTGTTCTGTCTTCTGACTTCAATAGGCCTTGCATGACTGTGCCTTCGAGTTCTTCTCTCTCATCTTTCACTTTCTGCTGCACTAAATCTAATATGTGAACATTCAGTGATGCTCCATGAGAAAGAGTTGGTGGATGGGTGAAGAATCTTTTTGTGGTCATTGTTGCTGAATTTTCTAAGCCTTTTACCAGCCAAATCATAGCATAAAAAGTCATAAAACCTTTAGCCAATTTTTTTAACCCGCGCCAATGGTTGCTTCCTCACCCTCTTGCTTCTCCATTAGAAATGAAAACTATTATATGTATCTTTTATCCCAGGAGGGGCTTGTCCTTTTCTATATTGTAATTCATCTTAATTCCTTAGTGTTATCAACTCTCTGACAAGTCCAAAATAGAAAGAAAAATAAAATTTTCCTTTTATAAATTATGCATCTTTCCTTGTTGCTAAAGTGGGAATGACATTATGTTGTTACTTCATCTTCAGCAGAGCAGAAACAGATATTCTAATATTATTTTTAATAACAAAAAGATATCCAACATAGGTTTAAATAAATTATGATTTCTTAGTCTGTTCAGGCTGCTATGACAAAATGACATAGATGGGTGCCTTATCAATAACAGAAATTTATTTCTCACAATTCTGGAGACTGGAAAGTCCTAGAGCAAGGCACCCCACAGATTTGGTGTTTGGTGAGGGCCCACTTCCTGGTTCATAGATGGCTATCTTTTCACTATAACCTTACGTGGTAGAAAGGGGCAAGGGAGATGTCCGGGGTCTCTTTTATAAGGGTGCTAATCCCATTGTTGAGGCCTCCACCCTCATGACCTAACCATCTCCTAAAGATCCTACCTTAAACACCATCATATTGGGGATTCGTTAGCTTCAAGACGTGAACTTTGGAAGAGCACACACAATCAGTCTATAGCATATGGTATTTCCACATATTGAAGCATTGTCTGAACATAAAAATGACATAAAAGATTGTTTATTTCCATACAAAAGTTTTATATTATTTTTTCTAATGACAAACACAGATTATGAAATTTTAGTTAATAAATTTTTTAATTATGGTTGTCTCTGCTGGTATTATTCACATCTTAGCTAGGGATCACTTAGTTGTGTGAAATAGAATCCCTCTTTCTAACCTAAGTAAAGGTATTTTTCTTTTAATATCAAATTAGAATATTCTCACAGACACCCACAGCCAATGGCAGGGAATACAGTAGATTTCACAGGCAACTGCTCTTTGTATCCCTCTTAGATTAAATAGTCTCTCATATTTGCTTCTCTCTGCACAGAGGTGCCCTATTGTAACCACAACAATTCTCTGAGTCCCACTTGCAAATATTTAGGAGTGAGAATCTGGCAGGTTCAATTTCAGGTTCAACTAGATTAGGCAGGAGATGGGTCATGATGTACTAACATGGAGATTGGAAACCTTTATTTTTGAGTGTTGTTGTTTTGTTGTTATTTTAAACGTGTTTATGATCTTCTTCCCCTATTAGCATACAATTCTCTTGAGATCAAAAACCTGACTGGCTTATTCTGTTATATACCCGCTATGGAAAGAACTTCCCAACTCATAGTGTGTCTTTTATGAAACTTCTAGAATAATAATCTGAAGCCATTTTCCACCACATAAATGTTATTTTCTATACACTTTATTTCTGTTATTCATGAAATAAAGATGCTACCTAGTGAAATGGTACTTATGAAGTTTAACTAAAGTAATGTATAAAAAATTTACATTTTGAAGTATTATACAAATACTATACTCTTACCTAAAAAATTATATAAAATATACACGGAATTTAGACCTGTAGAATCATAACAATTAAAAGAAGAATCAGGATTTCTTTTAAAAATAATGTGACTGTACAATATGAGAACAGATTTGACATAACAGGTTATCAGTTCACTGATAAGATAACATTAAATAATCAATACAATATAGATGAAAAGAGCAAGAGTTTATGAAATTACTCATGATGGAGATGTCTTTTGAAGTGAATCTTGATTGTTGAATATGCTTCATCAGGTAAATATGGTACAAAGATTAGAGAACAATTGAAATTTTTTAATATTATGGAGTGTGATGGTTAATTTTGTGTCCACTTGTCTGAGCCAAGGGAGGCCCGGATATCTGTTTAAGCTTATGTCCAGGTGTGTCTGTGAAATAGTTTTCAGAAGAGATTAACTGAGTAAAGCAGATGGCCCTCCCTGGTGTGAGTGGGCACCATCCAAGCCATTAAGGGCCTGAATAGAATAAAAAGGTGGAGGAAAGGAGAATTCTCTCTCTTTCCCTCTCTCTCTCTGCCTAACTGTTTGAGCTGGATCATCAATCTTCTTCTGTATATATACATATATATATGTGTGTGTGTGTGTGTATGAATGATTACGGTATATAGTTCATATTTCATATATGTTATCCTATTGGTTCTGTTTCTCTAGAGAATCTTGTGCTACTAGCAAGTTCTTTCTTCTCTTATCCTTTCCTTATTTTTTTTCTCTTTTCTTCCATTCTTCCTCCCTTTATTCTTTCCCTCTACAAAATTATATTGAGTGCCTGCTACAGACTGGGCTAAGCACTCTTTTTCAGAGCTATAGAGATAGAAGTAAGCAAAACAAATCTCATTCCTTCATAAAGCTCGCATTTTATGGGGAAGACAAGCAATGAACAGATATATATATACACATACACACACATATGCATAAATGGATACATCAGTGCAGTGAGGAGTTAGTGGTAGGGAGTAAGAGCACTTGCTTTTAGATACATGGTCCTCTGGTCAAAGGCTACCTCATTGTACTTGAATGAAGGAGAGAGAAAGGGAGAGAAAGAGCCATACAGACATGAGAAAAGTGGATCAGGCACAACATGCTTCAGGTGCTAACACTTGGAGACAGGCGCCTACTTGTTATGCTTACCTAAGTTCAAGGACACCAGAAAAGCTGAAGTGGAATGAAGAAGTGGATCAGTAGTAGAAGTTAAATTTGGAGTGGCAACGGAGAGCCAGTTGATGCATCACAGACCATGAAAAGGACTTTGAATTTTATTCTAATAAGAGAAGTGAGTGGAAGGTTTAGAGCAGAAAAAAAAAAAACAGACATGATCTTACTTAAAAAATTACTCTGGCTCTTAGGTGAAGAGCAAACTATGGAGGAACAAAGGGCCTGTGGTTCAGAGGATTGTTCAGGTTAAGAACAATTTTTTAAATTATTTTTTGAGGGAGTGTTGAGGTCATATGAATATTTCCTGTTGTAGCTTCATATGCCACTGCAATATTATATATCAGATATGTTTTTAAGACTTCTACTCTCAGTCAGCAAAAATGCATTTATTTTACTTATAAGTATTTTACTCATAACACTGAGATATTCAGATAAAAGAAAAATGAAATATCATGGTCTTTTAATCCTCTAAATAATTGAATGCATTATTAGGCTAAGTATATCTTTTTCAATCTTATAAAGGTATATAGCACTCATAATAAATAATTAAATGTCAAATTATAATTTTAAAGCATAATTCAAAATATCAAAAACATAAAGTAATTGATATCATCAAATGAATATGAATGTACAACAAGAAAATATTAGTTTTCCCTACTGGGTTTTTTAAATAAATAATTTGTCAGAGACTGTTACCAAAAGAGAAAATCTACAAAGATACATGTGAGATATATTTTTAAAAGCATCATTAATGATAACACAAAGTTAAGAGAATTCCAAGAAGGGCTAGATTGGAAAATATGGGGATTTATTTGGAGTTGTTGATGCACCTAAGAGGAAGGAGTTTTTTCATTTCAAATCAAATGTGATATGATGATTACCATTTTTGAATTGCCTACTGTCTGCCAGCCAGTGAGCTAAGTGCATTGTATGCATAAATTCTTTTAATATTCTGTCAAATCATTGCTAAGGAGAATAAATTATAGGCACCTGCTACTGACAAATAAGGCCATTTGCTGCATATATATTTTAGGTAAGTAGCCAACTCAACTGGGAAAGTAAAAATATGATTTCATCAGCTTAGTTTTGGGATCATTGAGGAAATAATGTAAGCTCACGTCTTCCTATTATCCTAGAGAAGAAGAGCTGAAAATATTTAGCTGCAATGGTAGAGAAGAAACTAATACACTACAGCTTTATATTTCATTTGTTTATTTCCTGCAGCTGCCTTGCAGGAAATATGTGTATCATCTAATTGGGAAGGTGTCCACCAGCAATTACATCAGATGGAATCCATGGGATCCAGCAATTATAGCAGATTGGATTAAGAGCAAATGGATGCTTAATAAGTACTTCTTAATGATGATGATGATGATGACCATGCTAACAGTATTGGTGTGATATTAACAGTGAATAAATGACAGTTTTCACTTTTTTTGGCTACATTTGTAATATGCCTACTTGAATTCTAATTTTGCAATGAGAGTATCTTTTTAAAGGTCTCTTTATGTCAATATGCCACATATTGATAAACAAACTAAACAATTTATAGTAGTATGCTTGAGCTAGATGTCATAGAAAGGGCAGTTAATAGTAAACAAAATTTTTTCTATGTAATACATTTCTACAACAACCTAAAATTAAATAATAAACATTAAATAACTTTTCCTCTGTCTTAGACCATTTTGTGCTGTTGTAACAGAATACCACAGACTGGGTAATTTAGAAACAATAGGTCTTTATTTGGCTCATAGTTCTGGAGGCTGGGGAGTCCAAAATTGAGAAGCCACATGTGATAAGAGCCTTTTGCTGTGTCATCCCATGGTGGAAGGGCAAATAGAAGGCAAGAGAGAGCAAGAGATCAAACTCACAGCCTCAAGTCCTTTTATAGTCAGCTTTCATCCATTCACAATGGTAGAGCCCTCATGACCTGAACACCTCCCATTAGACGCCACCTCCCAACACTGTTCCATTGTGTATTACGGTTCCAACATATTCTTTCAGGGGACACATTGAAACCATAGCAGTCTTCTGGAGTCAGAGAAAAGGTCATTGTCTCTAGAACTAAATTTCAATTTCATCTTACTCAATAAGCATCCACCTACACAGCTCAAGCTTGATGTAGAATAGGAAGAGTAATCAGTTTAGAATGCAGAAATGAGAAAGTTATCTAAATGGGATTTTAAACATTTCTTTTAGAAATCAAGATATAACTTGCCATTTTAAAATTAAAAATGACCTACTTAATCACAAATTCAATTATATCTAATTTCTAAAATATAATAAATGTCATTCTTTTGATACTATAATTTTGGATGATTTTGATGATTAGGATAATCAAATAATAATAAATCATCAAATAATATAATCTTATTTCACATTTCTAGTAAGCAAGGATAATATATAAAATCCCCTCTGAAACCTAATCTGGTACTAAGTGCTGCAGAGAAAAGCGAAACTGATATTGCAAGAATGGATACTGCAAACAAAATATTAAATTTTATGAGAAATTCTAATTAGGTTGAAAAATGATAAGATTAAAATAATTATCTAGCAGAGTTCAGGATATTTTCATTTTTCATAAGAAAAGTATGGGAAAATATTGTGTTTCAGAGTTAATATCTGGGAAAAATTCATTTCATATTTTTTTCAGTAGGAATGGAAACTTTTAGAAATCTATGAAGAATTTATGGAAATGGATATTTACAATGTTAGTGTATGTAAACTTATGTTTGTGTGTGTATGTTTGTTTGAAATTTTGTTTGATGCCCTAGTTGCCTTTTTTAATTTTGGACTGCACTTTTGCGAAGAATTTTTCCCCATTCCAGTTCGATATTTAAATATATCTAGACAGGAAATAGGGCCCAAGAGGCTCCTAAATTTTTGCAAGAATGATGATATTGTTTTCACTTATCCAGGTATTTTACTTTTCATGAATTCATGAAAGAACGTAATATGGGCACTGTCTTTGTCTTTTGGGCTGCTACAAAATACCATAGACTGGGTGGCTTATAAACAAAATGTATCTCTCACAGTTCTGGAAGCTGGGAAATCCCAGATCAAGGCACACACAGATCCAGTGTCTGTGAGGACCTGCTTCCTCATGGACAGCTGTCAGCGAGGGGTCTCTCTTAGGCCTTTTTTATAAGGTCACAAATCCCATTTGCAAGGGCTCTGCCCTCATGACCTAATCACCTCCCAGAGGCCCCACCTCCTGATACCATCACCTTGGGGGTAAGGATTTCAACATTTGAATTTCAGGGAGACATAAACATTCAGACCATAGCAGGCACTCTCTGTGAAATGTCTTTTTGTGCAATTAACAGCAATTTATTTCTTTCCTAATTCTACTTTCAAAATTATTATTGCTATGTGAGGTACCTTTATAATTATAATATCATGGAGAGCAGTATTCTAGCATTGATGGGCATTGTTTTTTTAGTTCATTTCTGTAATCTCACATAGGAGTTGCTGGCCTTGCATATGTATGTAGTCTTCCTTAATATTCCTACTGTAAACATAACCTTTATGGTTTATAACATTTATTTTGCTTTAATAACTGAAGTAAATCCCAGGCATCGAGGTCTCATATGTTATCACTGTGGTTAAATCTCAACTCCTGATCATGATAACTATACTTACTGCATTCTGGTTTATGGCATCTATATATAACTCCTTCCTCTTGTGTTATCATGACACCCAGTTAGTTTTGCCATCGATTGAGAGAGTGTAAGATTTTCAACAAGAAATACTTGCTCTGAAGGAATATTCTTTTGGTCTTGTATTTTGGGAGGCAGTGCATTTTATATAACTAGCGTTTTAGCCAATGAGAGGGAAAGACAAGTGAAAAGGGGGAGGAGGTAAAGCAGGACCGAGGAAGCACTGTGTACTCTGAAAAGGCACATTCCAACTATAATATTTCTGTGCATATAACATGATAATATGAGAAAGTCATTGTTTCATAATACAACCTACAGTAAGTAAAGAGCCACTAAATTTTCTGGCATTGTAGGGATAGAAGTGAAGAAAAATTCAACATTCTGTGATTCACTATTTCTCAGAGGGAAGGACTATATCAGCATTTGAAGCTAGGCCTAAGTTTTCATTATTATAAGAAGGAGCAAAGTGGACTTAAAAGATTACAGATTACCAATGTTATTAGGACTGGGTTGCAGCAGAGAACATTGACTAATGCTTCTGCATCTGACTATTTAAAAAGGTCACTAAATTTATTTATGCTTCCAAGTCATAGATCATAGACATACATTTGGGGGTACCTCAGATAAAGTCTTTCTTCCCTGACTTTACCATCCCCTGAGGCACCCTCTTCCCAGCTGCTGGAAAGCATCTTGTTTTGGGAAATGCACTGCCCACGCAGGCAGTCCATTCTATACTTGAAACCTCCCCAATGGTTCACTCCATGAAGCTAAATTTGCTTCCCTACAACTTCCTCCCACTAGTCCCAGGTCTACCCTCCAGATCTGTACAAAATTATCTAATTCTTCTTCTCTGTGACAACCCTTGACATAGCTGAAAACAGCTATCATGTCTCCCTAATATATTACTTTCCAGGCTATTTACCCATCACCAAAATAAGATTAACTATCCCTGACCTGCCTGGTCTCAGGATGGTGATGAGAATGAGGTGAGATAATAGATGTGAAAGTATGTCAAGAATATAAATAAAAATACATGAAATTTATCCTTGTTAGGTTTTGAAACTAATAGGTATGAAATTCTAATCCTTAAGCTAAAACATCTTTCACCATGCTATTTAAAAAATTCAGCTGTTTACATTTCTGTATTTTTAAGATTGATGTACATTAGTGCTTGGGTAAAAGAGTTAAAATGATTTTTCAGAAATCAGAGTATGTAATAATTAGGGAAATTGAGGCAAATCAGCGCGATCTCCAAGAAGGATAGAATATGTGCTAAGGAGACTCTTCCAACTTCACAAGCCTGGAGACTTTGAGGAATGGAGCTGAGGGACCTCCCTGTTTAAGACAATGTCCCCTACAATAAGAGAACTTCAACCATAGGCCCACTCATCCTGATATAGATCTCTCATGTCCTGTCACTTTTGAAGTTAAATCTACCTCTGGCATCTGCTTAGTGATTCATACCTTACAGCATCAGATTATTGTAAGGACTGCATGAATTAAAACATAGAAAGTGTATAGAACAATGCTTACCTCATAGCTCAGTCAATTCCAGTTGTGATGATCATGATGATAAATTCCACAGCACCAGGGCTGGAATGGGTATCTTCAACTATACACTTTCTCTTGAATTTGTGTACAAGGTTATAAATCGTGGCTACATATCTAAGCCAATGGGCATAAAGTTATCTTTCCCATTCCTCCTCCTATCCTTGTGTCATGGAGAGAGATCTGAAATATTAGGCACTGTAATTGACTTAGCAATTGGAAATGCATGTTCAGTAATTAACTTACAGGGCTGTGTTGTAGATAATGTTGACTACATGTTACACTCCTGCTACCCAATCTAAGAAGGCCCATTCTTTCTGTCTCTTCCCAGGAAGTAGAGAATTCACTGTTCAAATTGTTCCAATTCAAAGCCGGATAACAAGGGTTAGTAATGCCACAGTCAAAAGAACACTCCAAACTGTAGATGGAACTACCAGATTGTTATCTTCACTAATTATCCAAAGTCAGAGAGAGAGACAAGATGAATGTGCCATGTGCATAAATTGTCTTAATTGCACAGGCTCAAGTTTAGCATTTTGATTAATAATTCATTTTGTTTCCTCCTGACCTTACCTTTTGTTGTTTAAATCCCTTCCAAATTTCTATCCAAAGTAGAAGAAACAAACCAGGCCACCAGAAGCTCTCTTTCTAATTATTCTTTGTTTTCCTATGGATTTATCATTCCAATACAATCAGAAAGAGGAGGAGATCCTTTTTGTAAGCCACACTGATGTGGTTCCTGTTCACTGTGGCCCTTTCTGGAAACATGACAACCACTTTTCTCAGCTGCCTATGTGATTGGCTCACTTCTCTTTGATAGTCACATACAAATGACAACACATGCTTTGCAGTTCCTCCATTTTCATTCTGTCTTGTTTTTCACAGGGTATTGATAAACAATATAATTTTTTTGAATTTCCAACTTAAATCATCCTATTTTGCATGTTTTTTCAGGGACTGTCTGATTTCCTCTCTGATCTCATTTTCTAATTAATACTGCTATTCCAAATATACTAGAACTTGGGAGTACTTTCTTGAACTTTCATGCTTGGTTTTATTTTCTCTTTTTCTAATATGGAACATCTCCTCTTTTTCTCATAATTCTAAATTTCTGTCTTCCATATGATGCTAAGGTCATCATGCTGTTATTTTCTTATATGATCCAGAATTCTGCATTCTATCATAAGGCTCACTGAGTTTGTTAGCTCAGAAACTCCAGTGGCTGGAAGCCTCCCTCAGGGCCTTGGTAAAAACAGAACATTTTTGCTCCTTTCTCCTGGAGGTTAGACTAAGGAGGTCTCCTTGAGCCCACACAGGTTGCAGTCATCTTTTGCCCTCAGAATTATTCTATTTTGTTTTTTCATGATTGAGGTTGAGATGTTGGCCGGGGAATGCCCCTTATTTCCAACCTCTTTTTTTCTTAGTGCTCTTTTCATATCCCAAGCATATAATCTATATTTGGTGGATTTCTGCAGCCTCCCTTCATTGATGGTATATGTGGGCAAGAAATGTCATCAGCAGATAAAATGTCAATAAATGGTAAATAACTTGAACTTCTATTAATCAAAAAAGCATACACTTAATAGATCACATTTCAAGGACACCCAAATTACTTTTTTTATATATAAAATTCTATGCCTCTCTGTAAGATCTATTAAATCTATACCTGATTTAAGTTAATTCAACATACCATTATGAGGCTTTGAAAGATTATGTGACTCCAAATGAATAAGTATATATAGATTCTGAATAAAATACTTAATGAAACTGGTTTGTTACAAAAAATTATTCTAAAACCAAAACTGATAGGAAAATTTGAAACAAACATCAGAATAATTCTAGGGTCAAAGAGAAATCAAAATTGCATTTACAAGCTATTTATAAGATAATGAAAACAAGAACTTAATAGAACCTATGGAGTGTTCTAAGGCTGTATTCAGAAAAATATTCTTAACATGAAACACTGATTTCTAAGCATTAAATAGTTTGAAAAACTAAGAAAACAAAAACAAACATAAGGGAATTATTATTGAAGACAGACACAAAGAATGATGAATTGAAAAATAGGGAAATGGTAAAATTAATTAACAAATCCAAAAATGGGTTGTTTGAAAACACAATAAAGTAAACACATAGAAAGTCTAATCAAGAACAAGAAAAATTAAAGTAAATAAATTTATGAGTTAGCAAACAGGTATACGTTCACTTAGAGAAAAAATTATTTTTAGAGACTACTTTGTAAACCATTATACAAATAAATATAATATGTGGACATCAGATTGATTTGTACTGGAGGAATATTATAGAATGCTTAAAAAGGCAGCAAAGACTTTTAATCTTGTGTCCATCACTTGCTAGCTGTGTGAATTTGAGAAATGTATTTTTATATACTTCAGTTATATTATCTGTAAAATAAGGGGGATTATAAATAGATTTACCTCATCACATTGTTCTAAGGATTGAATTAAATATGTATGGGAGAACTATGCAAATTCCTAACACCTAGCTTGTGATTAATTAAGTTAGGCATTAGGAATAGTGGCAATAATTGTGTTTTATAATTTTAACATTTTACCAGCCACTGATTGGATGCAATACATAATTTTATTTTTAGGATTGTTTTAATTTTAACTCTTAGCGCTCAGACTGGCAAGTGGCAGGCAAATTATTGTAAACATTTTCAAGTAAATAAAACTCAAATCTGTGATCAATGAATGAAATTCAAGGTACATAGCTCAGCCCCATTTCAAAGCCCAATCTCCAAGCTTTACTTTGCCTTCTTGCTTGGTTGGCTATCCTATTACGGGGAATTTATATTAATACAGCTGGGCTCCGGCAGGAAAGAGACCTTGTCCACCTTCTTGTCTGGGTCTAGGCCTTATGCTGTCACTCTTATCAGTTGCTAATGTCCTCATCATCTATTTCCTTGGCACGGAGAAAATTATTTGTAGCTCTGGCAGGTCCACTTTTCTTTCTCTGCTTAGGTCTTTGGCATCAATGATCCCCTGGAAGAGGGTGGTTTGGCCACCCTTCTCCCCTGAATGTTTAGAGGTGCCATGCTACATTTCAACTTAGCTACCAACTATTGAAAATCTAGGCTATGGAAGTGAATACACCTTCATTTCCTCATTCATGGATAGCAGAATAAAAAGCAACACGGGTTAGTCCCTGCCAGCCCTCTCCCTTCAAGCTCCCTGGATGGAACCACAATTTCTTACTACCTCTTCCTTTTTCTTTCCCTTATTTGGGCTCTTTTTCATTCAAGCTCCAGGAGCTTTTCTAGTGTGGTGTGGGTGAGTAAGGTGGTGACATTGATTATGCAGATCACTTGTTATTTCAAATCTATGAGCTGTCGATTCAAACTGATCTTCAAATTTTGTTATTATTATTTTTAATTCACACATTAATGTACATATGTGGGGGGCACAGAGTGATATTTCCCTACATGTATACAATGCGTAATGATCAAATCAAGGTAATTAGCATATCCATCACCTCAAACATTTATCATTTCTTTGTGTTGGGAGCATTTAAAATCCTCTTTTCTAGCTCTTTGAAAAGATACAGTAAATTATTGTTAACTATACTTGGTGACAATACAGTGCCATAGAACAATAGAACTTATTCCTCCTCTCTAGCTACAATTTTGTATCCATTAACCAACCTCTCCCTCTCTCCCCCCAATCCCACCCAGCCACTAGTAATCTCTGTTCTATGCTCTACTTCTATGAGGTCAATTTTTTTTTTAGCTTCCACACATGAGTGAGAATATGTAATACTTATCGTAGTGTTCTTGGCTTATTTCACTTAATATGTTGTCCTCTGGGTTCATCCATGTTGCCATGAATCAAAGGGTGGCATTTCTTTATACTTAGAGGAGAAAGAAGTTGTCCTAAAGACACAGAAAGCTTAGTGTGAGTGGCCAGTAGTACACAGGCCAGAGAGTGAAGGGAGTGAAACCACAAAAGTGAGCAGGAGCCAGAATATGGTCTACGAGACCATAAGAAGGAAGTTGGCTTTCATTCTAATTGCAATGGTAAACGATAAAAAGAGTCTTAAATTGGGGAGGGACATAATCTCATTTATGCTGCTGAAAAATGTGAACTCCAAAAGCAAGAGGAGAAAAAGAGAGACCTCTTAGGATGTTGCTAAACAAAACCAGGTGAGAAATAGACAGTGATTAGGTCTAATGTTACAGTGGAAGTGATGGTGAATTAGATGTGAAATGGAGAGAAACTGAGAAGAAGTGAGGATGAGTCCTTTGTCACAGACATGAGAAATTAAGTATTAATAGTCGGTAGGGCCATTTATAGAAGTTAGACATTCATTCTGCTCCAGGCTTTGAGATATGTGGAGTAAGGAAGGAAACATCGTTTCCATTTCAGAATGATATTTTCAGGGAGGTGAAAGTAAGGAGAGTGAAGATTCAGGGAAGTTGCTAATCACAGAATATTCATTGCTCTGGTGGGGGTAGGATTTGACTAGAAAAGTCATGAGGGGACTTTTTATGGCAAGGGAAATGTTCTATAACTTGGTGCATACAGCTGTATGCATTTGTCAAAACTCATGGAACTATAAACGTATGATCTGTGCATTTCACTGAATGTAAACTATACCTTAAAAATAGAAAGCTACACGTTAGAAAAACAAAAGCAGTGTTGTTTGTGTATACAGAAGGATGGTGAGAATAAAAAGCAATTCAACCAAGGCAGCTGTCTACTGAGATAAGAGTGCAAAGCAGCTTTAATTCTCTGAGTAAACTGTTTCAACTTAGCTTATTGTAGACAGAAATTTGACAACCTTGACTATAAATAATCCATCACAACTACTTGAAAAAGTAAGTTATAAGGAACTCCCTCTGTGATAATGATAATTTATCAGTTAACTTTTCTCCTGTGGTCAAATATATGAAGGCTTATGTCACCACCTGACCCTAAATTTACTCAATGGAGTGTAGGGAAACAATTAGCCATGGAATTCTTGTGCTCCTGTTTGTTCAGGCTTTCTGACCAGTGGACTTGTTTGAATAGCAAATATCATTTGGGGAGCTATAGAAAGTGTCTACCTAAAAATAGAGACATTCCAGGATAGTGAAACATGGTAGTTAACTTTGTGTGTCAACTGATGTCTCCTTCTCATCATTGGAAACATTTTCTTACTTTCCAGGTTGGTGACTAATTACTCTCTCACTAGAGAGGAGGGTAAGCAGATTGCTAAAAGCCCATAACTCTTCTGTGATGCAAACCTCCTGCATACTGAGGTAAACATCTTGCCCTCATCATGTTGCCCTGTGGAGACTGGGGTGGGGAAATACGAAGTCAAGTTATTGCTCTGACTACTATTTTTGCTGTGTCTCTGTCCTAGAGTTTTGTGTTCTTCTATCAATATATGTATATATGGAAAAAACAAGCTAACTTGTTCACTTACAGTGGAGTTGTATAAGATCCTTTACATTTTCAGAAGTAACATGGAGATTCTACGGTAAACATGTTATCATTTCCCATGATATATATCAGATCCTTAGATCAAGGCTTTCATTCTAGAGCCAGAGTGCCCGTACAGCCCAGCAAAATTTGGGAGATATTTCTAGTCAATATACATAAGACCTATTAAAATTTAGAGCTACTTCCTTTTTGGGGAGAAATATACAACCCTGAAAAAGTCATTACAATGTCCCCAAACTCCAAATATACCTGTTAGTAACCTGTGTTACTGTCTAAGCCTAGTTATTTACCATCAGTTGTCATTATGACTTTGCCCTCAAAGATCAGTATACAATTAGTAAGCAATATCCAATTTTTCCCCCATAGGAGAAATATTTTGCATTTAATTTTGCATTTAAACTGAGAAACCTGATTTATATTTTAGTCTCTTAAAACCTTTCTTTGATTTCAAACATATAGATTCTCAACCTTGACTATAGCAGGGGCTCTTTTCTGAAAGCAATATATACAGACAATTTAACAATGGGCTACTACTCAGATGTACCACCACTATCTTCCTTGAAGTAGAGCAAAAAAAAATGAGCATTTCTTTACAGTAATTTATAGGAAGATCGGAAGATCTAAAGCTTGCTATCCTGCAATACTCCTATTGATACTACATCTTCCGAAGACAGTGAGGTCTCTTTTCACAACTTCTTTCTTCCTGCCTGGAACTCCTGACTTCAAGGCTCAGCCTTCTTCTGAGGGGGAACTCCTTTACTGAGGTATACTACCCCTCCTGTCCTGCACAAAAGGCATTAAATTTGTCCCCAGTCTCATTCTTACCTAGAAAAGCATATAATTCTGGTACATGGTACCATATTGTTAATCTCTGGAATTCAACTCCTCTAGTCCAGGATTCCATGGGCTAAGTAAAACAGTTAGTTTCATGAACCTGTCTGCAGCAAAAACTTCTCTGTAAATTTAGGGGAATAGATAGATCATAAAAGGATATTTTAAAAATTCTTTGAATGTAGGTATGTCTTGAAATTTAGATAAAATTGACTTTAGTCCTGAAAACAATGTGATAACATTTATGCTTATATTATTAATAGTGACTATGGGGGAAAATAGTCAATACATTATTTAAGCTATTACTTTGCATGATAGACAACTGTAACAAGGTAATTGTTTTATTGCCAACTTGAGAGACATAATCAGGTACTGTCTCTGCTACACCCTAGTGGGTTATTTTTTCTTAGATACTAAGAACACACTAAGCAATATGTAGGACTTTGAATTAGATTTTGAACAGTGACCTCTATGCTAATTTTCATTCTGTTTATTTTGCTAGTTGGAAACTAATAAGTGAAGTTTCAGATCTATTTTGTATTTTTGAGGATATTTAAAAAATAAAAAAGATATATTTTACAGAAAGAATTGCTCCATATCTCTTTTCTTAATATCAGTTCTCTACATATCTAGGATTATCATATATCTCCTAAAAAACTCTGATCTTTTATGAAAGACTAAAGTGTGA
This sequence comes from Daubentonia madagascariensis, assembly GCA_023783475.1. Lineage (NCBI taxonomy): Eukaryota > Metazoa > Chordata > Mammalia > Primates > Daubentoniidae > Daubentonia > Daubentonia madagascariensis. The sequence continues at coordinate 38,467,501 of JAKFHU010002080.1, read as the reverse complement.
GTACAATTTATTTCTAAGAACAAAACCAAATATCTTTCTTTTCAGAAAAACAAAATAATCTTAAATTGCCTTAAATTCTAAGTGATACTATTTGGGCTAAAACAAAAAGATAGAGAATGTCATTGTGTACTTTATATCACTTACCAACCCATACTCTGGGATTAATTAAATGAAAGATTCATAATAAGTAATGATATAATAAAATAAAAATATATTTTTATTTGTCTTAGTTCTTATATCTACATATGTACCTCAAATGTCTAGAAACAGTCAACCTATCTTCAGTAACAAATGTCAATAGGATATTCAATTACTTTTAAGCCAACAAGATTACCTGATAAAATACAGGGATGATTTTGCTCTTTTTTTACAACCCACTAGAGTACAACTGGGTAAATTGTTCCAAATTTACCAAAGTAGAATATTTTATCAGTACTGCAGAGAACCTAATTGCCATGTTTATTAATATGCCTGTAGAAAAATTAATCCAGAGTCCTTCAATCTCCCAAAGGAGCCAGGGCATAACTTTCCTTGTCTGTGGAACTGTGGATTCCCTTCCTCTCAATGGCAGAATAGTGGGAAGTCCCAACCCCCTTCCAGTTACTGGCCTTGGTGTGACAGCCATGGTGTGGAGATGGGACATGAGAGACACACACAAAAAGGTTGAGTGGGCTGAATACACTGACTTGATAGCTCTTAAAAGCTGCTTCTTTCTGGTTGAATGCATGACATCCTTTTGAAGTGTCCTTATTGGAACTCTAGGAAAAAACCTTCATGCTTCAATTTCCTCCTGACCCATTACTTCTGATGATTCCCAGAATTCATGGCAGAATAGAACAGATTCTCATTATTTCTTCCCCATACTCTTCGTTTTTAATGAAGCACAAAGGAGTTCTGGGGTTTTTCTCTACTCATACATATTTTGTCCAGATACCATCTTTTTATTATAGGGGCAGCACCTGGTAAGATGTATGCAGCAAAAGATTGCCTTCTGAAATTCTCTCTCCCCCTAAACCTCAACTGGTCCTGTAAGGTGTGGTCTGCAAACTCAGCAGTCCAGGGGTGAGGATGTGAAGTAAATGCCCTGGTGATGGCTGCCAGTGAGGGTGCAGATTCAGGATGAGAAGATGCCATTCTCTTTTAAGTATTATTGAAAATTAATTTTATAAAGCCTTTCTATTAGTTTCCCAACCAAAACCAAACCAAATCAAGCATCTGGATGCCAAATACAGCCCACAGAGCTATCAGCTTGTGGTCTCTACTGGAGGAAGGGACAAAGCATGCAAAAGGTGATGCTGGCTGCTCTTTGCTTTTAACATAATTGAATGAGAGTCATCTATTTTGGAATGTATACCAAGAGTTAGGTATAAAGGATTCACATATTTGGGGGATATAATTAGAATTATATTCCTTTATTTCTCTAAATGTAATTTGACTGTTTATTTCTCCATTAGTCCAAACTCTTTGGGAGCTCATCATCACACTTTTAGGTTTTTTGGTTTTTTTCTTTCCTGCAAATTGATCAAGAAATCCACAGGTTTAAGAAGTTTCTGTTTTGTTTTTACAAAAAGTTTACCTGATTTCCATTGCCAAGTAGAAAAAAAAATGGACGTTTTTCCTCTGCGACTGCTATCACTGCTATTGATCCTCACTGCCAGGACATGCCTGCCAAGAGTGTGATCCAGGGCTTTACTCTGAGTTGACCTCTCTGAAGCCTTTTTCAGCTCCCACATTGGTGATAAGCCTCACAACTCTGTGCTGTTTTGTATTCTTGCTCAGTTCCCATTCTATTTGGGAGGAATCTTGGTTGGATGGATCTGCTCTGCCCACCTGCTCCAGAATAAACTCAACCAACCTTGTCTTACCAAATGGAGAGGGAACACAGCAAGCCCCTCCTGCCCCTCCCCCTGCCCTCTTCCTTCAATTTTTCATCCTCCTGTTCAAGATGTGAGGCAGATGAATTAGTCTGTTGCTTAAGTAGACATTAAATCAGAAAAGGAAACGTCAGTCTCCCCTTTTTCTCAGCCTTTTCTGTCTGTTAGAGTGATAATCTTAAAGGGCTCTTCAACTGGCTAGGAGTAGGGAGAAACATTCCTCTGTCCTTCCTTCTTCAGGGAGCAAAAGGGAAAGCCACAGTATTCTCCAAGAGACTGACAGACAGTTTCAGATTCTGTAGATTCCTTCCCCACTTCCAGTTAAGATTGTTTGCTTAAATGGTTTAGGGTTAAACAACTTGAGTGATGTTTGCAGGGGGCACATCTGTTTTTAATCTGTTTTTCCAAATTTTTTTTTTTTTTTTGGAGACAGAGTCTCACTCTGTTGCCTGGGCTAGAGTGCCATGGCATCACCCTATCTCACAGTAACCTCAAATTCCTGGGCTCAAGCTATCCTGGCTCAGCCTCCCGAGTAGCTGGGACTATAGGCAAGCATCACCATTCCCCGCTAATTTTTTCCATTTTTAGTAGAGATGGGGTCTCAGTCTTGCTTGGGCTGGTCTCAAACTCCTGACCTCCAGCGAATCTCCTGCTTCGGCCTTCCACAGTGCCTGGCCTGTTTTTTCAATTCTTAATCAACCCTGAAAGGGGTTTTCTAGTGATCATTTGCCATTGTTCTATACTTGACATCTTTTTTTAAAAAAACAAATTAATAACCCAAGCTTTAGACAACTTTCCAACTTCTGGAACACCAGGAAAAGTCCTGCTCAAATTTGACATACATATGAAGTTGGAAAAATACCAAAGCAAAAAGGCTATGAGGTTTAGGGGAGACTCCGGAAATAATCTGAAGGCTGAGGGCTCATGAAATTCCCCCATGCCAGCAAAACATAAAAAAGCATGGGTGGCACACCAAGGTAGCAAGAGAGAAAAACATCATTGTCCTGTATAAATGGTTTTTGCATAAAGGAAGAAGAAGAAGGAAGAGGAGGAGAAGGTGAAGAGGAGGAGGAGGAAAAAGAAGAAGAGGAAGGAGAGAAAAAACGTTCTTATGACTTGCAGGACAAGACACAGGAGAATAGGCAGCCAGCTGTCTTGCCACTAAGTAGCAAAGCAAGAGGTCAGGTACCCAGAGAAGAAAGAAGGACGGAACCGTTGCCTCTGCTGTGCTGCAGACAACATGACTGCCCTGCTCCTTCAGATGGCCCAAGGGGTAGGGCTGATAACTACCTCGATTTCCTTAGGCGTCAGCAGACGTGCATTGACGAAGCCATATTGAGGAGAGAGATGGACCTTAGCATGTGCCCCTCCCTCATGCCCTCTGTCTTCCCTTTGCCATGGTCCTTGGAGCACAGGTTCAAGGGAGAGGACAGCAGTGATCAGCCTTTGGGAACTTAACCAGACCTTGAACATGACAGCTCTTCCCTGTCCTTCCTTCCGGGCCTGGCTATGACCCTGTGTAAGCAACCTAGAAGGCAGTGGAGTGGAGGCAGCAGCAGCGATGGTAGTGCTGCGGGATCAGTGGGGGGAAGCTAAGAGAGGGAGATTTGAACTGGAGCGCAAGTGAGAGCATGATATCGGAATCTACTCGGGCAATATTTACACTTGATTTGGAAGCAACATTTACCTGTAACTGTTTTAAGATGGAACTAGAGCATGCGAAAGGTCAAATAGTACATCTCTGTATCTGCTCGGGCTCAGTTAGGTTAAATACAATAGAGTTCCAGTTGTGCAAATACAGTATCTGATTTGCCACTGTTCATACCTGATGCAGAGAGAATCCCTGCGAAAAAATCTCTCTTCTTTTATCTCTGGCATATTCACAGAGGGATTCCCTCCACCTTTGACCCTGACACAATACCCCTGGATGGAGGAATCCTGAATTAATTAGGGAATAGTTTTCATTCACCACTAGATCCAGAGCAATAAGAAAGTAGGGAAGCTTGCTCCCCCTTCCTCCTCCTCCTCCTCCTCCTCTTCTTCTTCTTCTTTGCATTGTGATTTGTTGCACATTTATCTTAGTTAAGTACTAAGATCCAGTTCAGTTTTCCAAGTTCTTGTTCTTTTCACTAGAGCTGATTTCTACCTTGAAGCAGCATTACAGAAATGGTGGAGTAGTTCAGTCAAGAGTGAACTGACCGCTGAAGGCCTGTGTGTAGTAGGACATGTACGGGGAGACAGCTCTGGTTTGGGGTAAAGAGGACCCAGAGAAAGGTTGAAGTGAAACTGGCTGACTTAAAGACCGTTGAGCAATGCCTGAGTGACCTGCAGGGCTCAGTAATAGGTAAAATTGCTCACATCAAAGTAAACATAGAGGCTCACAGCTGAGGCAGTCAGATATTTCTAGTAGAGCAGCAATGATCTGAGCGGAGTGGGAAATACAACCATCCCTGGGGACTGCAGCAAGGGGAACAGGACCGGGTGCCAAGGCTATAAGGAAGGCTATCTCCAAAGGCTTGCCCATGTTGTTAACAGCTGTGAACTTGTAGATAAAAGACCAGAAATGTAAGGGCATGAGGAAAAGGAGATTTACTCATTTCCTATAACAACCTCTGAATTAATGTTGCTTTATATTGTAAAGAACAATAATTTATTTATAAATTAAAGTTTCCTTTTAGGGCAGCTTTACAAAGGAAATCACTAACATGGTTGAAGACCATTTTATTTTAGTTGAGAACTTATATAGGTCCTGGGTATGCAAAATAGGGCCTTGGAGCTGAGTTTGGGAATAGCAATCAGAATGAGCTGAGCACCCTGCTTAGTGGAGTGAGGGGAATTTGAGTTCCTGGAGGCAACACAAGGGCGAAGAGGGCAGGAGGGACAAGGAAAGACCAGCCTATGAGGTATGAGTGCCTCAGCAGAACAGATGCAGAATGCAAGGGTAGTAGATCGAAGATGGAAAAATGTCGCATGTGGCTCAGCAGAATTAGCAGAAGCTGGAGCTAGAGCCATGTACAAAGAGCTGTGGACTTTCCACATGTCAAACAATCTTGGAGTGGCCTAACCTTCATCTTACAGGCAGGAGGCTTCCAAATAAGTAAACTTACCAAAATAATTAAATGACAATGTCTTTCCCAGATTTCAGATAATTTCAGGATTGCTGATTGACCAAAAGAGAATACAGGATTATCTCAAAATAAGGTAGGGAATGAATTATAGGCAATCTTTAACAAAAATGAACCCATAAATGTATTTACCTACATATTCCTTTAAACCCTGGATCTTCTAAGGGACTGCATTTTATTCAGTTTCATTATGTCAGTGACTGGCACAGGATACATAATAGATGTACAATAAATGTTTGGTAAATGAAGAAATGAATACAAGGGGAAAGAAAAGGGAGCAAGGGGGATGCCGGTTGTCGCTGGTTAGGAGTAACCTACTTACGCAGCAAATATGATCAGCTCAGCATCATTTTCATCGCCCTTCTCTCTGTCTTGAACATGTCCCCCTCACACACACACACACACAGGCTCATGGCCACACCACCTGTTATCCTCACCTGCTACAAGTTTTTCTTCAATTATTACTTTATTTAAAAGTGCAACCCTCTCCTCAAACCAAGTTGGCACTTCCTATTCCATTTCCTGCTTTACTTTGCTACATGGCCTGTGTTCCATCTGGTCCGTTATATATTTTATGCAGATTTATTTTCTATCACCACGCCTTTGGTGTGTAAGCTCCAGGATGGCAGGAACCTCTGTCTGTTTTGCTCACTGATCTGTCCCCAGCAACTAAAGAGTACCTGGTCCATAGTAGGTACTTTTATAGAACTGTGTCTATGAATGAATGATGGAGGCTTATATATGAGTCATGACACTTGTCATTTGAAAAGTAGAAATGATTTTTTCCAGCTGGACTGAAAGAAGCACATTGAAGAAGTTAAGAAAGAAAAAAAAAAGAAAAGAAAAAAAGAAAAACCCATAACCAGATATGAATTAAAGCCTGTCTGCTTTTATGTATTCAAAACCCCAACCAACACAGAACAGTAGTCAGAAGCTGGACCTAATTTCAAGGAAGGAAATTAGAAGCTTATTTTCTGTCTTTGCATTGCTTTTGAGTTTGTGTTCTGATACAAGCCAAATGCTGTCCGTCAGCCTGTTACAGCATGTGCTCTCATGTGCTGCCACACTTTTCATTGCTGTCCCCCTGAGTTAAGCTGCTCTGTTCTGCTGCCTTGTGGTCTCGAGCTTGAGATAAAAATGCTCAGTTGCTGCTGCCATGCTGCTTGTCTCCTGTGTTTAAATGTGTCCATATCATGGTGTTTGCATCTGACTGCATCTTGGCAGCTTCCAAATAAGACTTTAGAGAAACCAAGCCACCGCTGGGATGATGACTAATTCTGCAGAACGGTGAGCGTCAAACAAAAGTATTTCTCTTATGATTCTCAGTTTTCCTTCTGAGAAACACCACCATACCACATAGAGAGGATGGATTACTAGAAAATACCATCGTGGGCACAGCTGTAACTGGTCGACAGATGCATCCCTATTACTGTGTACATTCCAGAAGCGTATGGAATTGGATGAAACTAAACTAAAAAATAAAGAGACTGAGCCCTTCTTCAAATGAGAGGTATATAGAAGCCAAAAACCTCCCTGTTCTTTGTTTTCTACCTTTCCAAAGTGTAGCAGATGTTGTGGATTCTACAAAATTAGAAAAAAAATGCAAATGTCCACTAAACCTTGAGTGGTCTTTAATGCAAAACGGCAGGATTATTGAAATTCAGATTTTCCAGAAAGCAAATTATGTTTATTAATATTGTCCACATATGCTTTTTTTTTTTTTTTTTTGGTCTTTAGGGTGTTCTTTGATGTAACTCCAAGTGGTTCTACAAAAGGATGTGGAGCAATATGTGCAATACTCTTATTCATCAAAAAGGAAAGGGCAGCACCAGGTAAATGTCGGTTGCCATGAGCTTGTAAACCTTGTCCCGGGAAAAGTTTAGGGTAGCATTAATTATCACAGAATGTACTCTTGTTAGGATTATCAATATCTACCATCTATCTAAAATACCCTCCAACTAGTATGGCTACCTTTTAAATTTCTTTGTAATATTTTGAAATTCAATTGCATTCAGGACAGTTGCTCAACCTTTCTACCAGATTTTTCCCCATATGTTTACATAAAGTTCATAGAGTTAGAGGATAAAAATGAAAAGTTTTCATAAGGGACCACTTTTCAATATTTTTTGTGAGTGTATTTATTTATAATACAGAAACCATCTTATCTTGAAACATAAACATTTAGGGCATGTATCTTGGCTAGGATGTTTGAATAATGTTCTAGACTTGACAATATTCAATAAATATTATCATTCTTAGAAAACAAAAACAGCCAAAATTTGGATTCACAACTCTGGTGTTTAAATTTAGAAGAGAATGTTGAAGCCCGGAAATCATTTAGTATCTGTTCTACTATCAGTGAGAACAAATGTAAACTGAATATTGCAATCCTGTTACAGGAATTTGGTTCCCTTCAGTGACTATTGAAGGAACACGTTATAACAAGCAATCTTAATATAAAAAGTCAAAATCTGAAGACAGCAGTAATGCCAATTTTAGATTGCATTTGAAGGCCAAATGTCAAAACTTGTAAATGAATTTGTGCTTAAAAATAAATGTTTTCCATGTTTCTTTTTCTAAAATATGTACCCTCATCATTTAAGGATAGGAGTCTGATCTCATATTGCAGTCTTGCCTTTCCAGTGCCCTCTACTGGACACTATAGTTGATGAATATGTGTATCTCTACTCTACATTAGCCTCTATTTTATTTCTAAATCATAGAATGAAAAGGCAGGGTTGAAAAGGATTTGAGAATTCTATCCCTATTTTCTACTGGGGTCATAACCAAACCACCTGAGAGACATGAAAATCTCTTCTGTTTTTCAAGTCTGCTGGAAAAGCAAAGTGGTTCAAAACTCTTTTGCTTGGCACTTTTACCCACCTGGCCTCATACCTGGGCTGCCTGAGTGAGTGTTTAGGATGACTTAAATTACTGCACCTGCCACAAGTGCCTTCAGGGTCCTGTAATCTATAACAGCACCTTTTATCCTTTAAACACAAAAGATGTGGCTTTCATTCCTGGCTGATGGAATTTATCAGTGCAACATTAAAATTGCAACTGTGTTTATCTCCTTTGTTTCTTTACTAGCCATAGTGATGGGTGCATATACATAATGGAGATGACATAAAATTTCTATCTGGTTTTTAATTTTTTATAGTAAGTATCTAGATAAGAATACATTCACAAGTAAATAGGCCATGTGGCCTTCTAATAAAATTGATTTCGCTACATTTTAGTTTAAAGGACAAAATATCCTTTATTATTAGATGACAATTTAGTATTATTTATTATAAAATAATCATCAGTATTTAGCATTTGAGCATAATGCAGGCTTTATTATGTTTTGGTGTGTGCAATTGATCTGAAAAATATTATTAGCAGGATTTAAAACAAAACAAATCAAATATTCTATCTAAAGGAACTCAACTGACTCTTTCTGCTCTTCTTTCTCTTGTTTGGTTATTGGTGGAATTTTTCGATTGAAAGCATTACAGGGGATCACATTTAGTACATTTAAGTGGTGTTTTTAATTGAGTTTGACTCCCTGAACATTAAGTACATATGAATATTTGCAATATATCAGAGCATGGCAAACCTATTCTGTCCTTTCTGTTCTCAAATTTGCTGAGGCTGCTCAGTGGTCTCTTACCTATGGTCAAATAATGAAACCATCATTACTACCAGCAACCTTCCAGTGAGTTGATAACTACAGTACCCTAATAGCATAAACTTCCTGATGAGTAGAACATGTTTCAGTTTCCTGAAGTTTCTCTAATATTTCTTACAGTTGAAGCTAATCAACTGCTGCATTAATGAATAAAAAAGTGCCTCAACAGTCATGATAATGTCAACCTACAGTAGTTAGAAATAGTTTTAAAGAGGCCAACAAAGATTACTCCATATTTCTGTAGCCATATATATGTGTATTACAAATAATGTAGAATGTATGTGTATATTATAAATAATATTGCTTTGCATCATTCTGTGTAGCCATTTTTGACAACTATTCTATTGCAAAATGAAAACAACACAAGGAAAAGTACAAGGACTTTTACTGTAACTTAAAAAATCAAAACTTGTTCAAAGCTAGCAGAAGACTGACACACTGATCATATCTTTCAGAACCTCTTGAAGTATAAAATTTAGTCAGAGTGCCAAACATAGAAAGTTGAGCTGAATCAAATCTTCAAATGGACAAAACATTCCCCTGGACTCAACAGGGATGGAGTCAGCTGCCAGGGTGATATGTGGGCAGAGAGAGGTTGAGAGCCTGATTCTAGGGGGCATTCAGTTTATGTGCTTCAAGGTAGCAAAGTCTCAACATCAGATACTGTATTAGAGCTCTGTAAATATGTTAGAGAAAAAAAGAAGGAACATGTTCAATTCCCAAAATCATCTTATCTTGCAATATTTTCAGCAATCTAGTTGGGTTCATAAATTTTGTGATAATATATTAGAGAACAAGTACTATAGGCTGGAATCTTTGTCACCCAACTACTGGGCCCAGCATTATAATTTTTAACATTTTTGTTGCATAAGGCTACTAACCACTGTTTGATAACTGCACGTATAACTAAACAATGCTGATGAAAGTTTTGTAACATAATGGAAAAAGTGTTGGATTGGAAATCAAAAGAGCTGAGTTTTTTTTTTTTTTTTTTTTTTTTCCCCTATTGCTGTTACTATGTGTTTCAGTGGCCTTGGAGAAGGTGTCTTGTTTTGTTTTGTAAATAAGCCTTTTGAAAAATACTGAATTCTACATCTGTAAAAAGTATTGGTTGGGCTAAGATGATTAGGTTTCTTGAAGCTATAAATTTCCATAAGCCAGACTTGTATATCCAAATGCTTTATCAATATTTCTGCCTTGAAATCTTACCTCAGTGAAAACATGCTAACGTGTCCAGAAACAAACTTTTGACTTTCCTCCACACATTTGCTTCTAAGTCTTCTCAATCTTAGAAAATACCAATTATTCAGGCCAAAAACCCTGAAGTCCGTCTTTCTTCCCTCTATTCTTTACACCCCACACCCAATTCATCAGCAAAAATTGTTGGTTCTACTTTCAAAATGATATCAATACTGACCCTCTACCTCCAGTGTTTAGACTGTAGTATTTCCATAGTATACTGGTATAGGTTGAATTGCATCACCCCTGAAAAGATATGTTTAAGCCACACCCCCTTGTGTCTCAGAATGTGACCTTATTTGGAAACTGAGTCTTTGCAGATGTAGACAGATTAAGATGGGGTTATTCGGTGGGCCCTAATCTAATATGACTGGTGTCCTTATAAAAAGAGGAAATCTGAATTCAGGGACAGACAAGCACACAGAGAAAACGTCATGGGAAGATGAAAGCAGAGATCAGGGTGATACATCTATACCAAGGATTGTTAGGAAACCACCAGAAGCTAGGAGAAAGGCATAGAACAAATTCTCTCTCAGAGCCCTCAGAAGGAACCAACCCTGCCAACACCTTGATCTCAGATGTCTAGCCTCTAGGAGTTTGCAAAAATAAGTTTCTGTTGTTTAAGCCTGCAGGCTTAAGAACTGGGCTGCACAGCAGGAGGTGAGCGGTGACCAGCAGCTCCCCATCTCTTGCACCACCGCATAAGCTCCACCTCCTGCCAGATCAGTGGCAACATTAGATTATCATAGGAGTGCAAACCCTATTGTAAACTGCACATACAAGGGACCTAGGTTGAGAGCTCCTTATGAGAATCTAATGCCTGATGATCTGAGGTGGAGCTGAGGCAGTGATGCTAGCACTGGGTAGCGGCTGCAAATGCAGATTACCATTAGCAGAGAGGTGTGACTGCACAATAAATATAATGTGCTTGAATCATCCCAAAACCATTACCCCCCTCCCGCCCTGGTCTGTGGAAAAATTGTTTTCCATGAAACCAGTCCTTGGTTCCAAAAAGGTTGGGGACCACCGGTTTAAGCCACCCAGTCTGTGGTACTTTATTACTGGTAGCCCCCGCAAACTAGCACGTATACTAAATGGTCTTCCTGCTTCCAGCTCTACTCTGTGATCTATTCCTCACAGAGCAACTAGAAACAAATATTTTCTAAATTATCAGTAAAATCATATGGCTCCTATTAAAAACCTTCCCATAGTTCCCTATATGTTCCTGATCTACAAAAACATTCCCTTAAGCATTTCTTCTCTGACGTCATCTGCTACTGCTGTCCTCCAAAACTAGTCTGCTCCAGCCAGAGTGGTCTCATTTTACGTTCAACACATCAAGCACTTCCTATTCCAGGGCATTTACAATTGTTATTTCCATTTTCTGGTATGTGTTTTTTCAATATAACCACTTAATTACTGCTTTTATTTTCGGTTTCAGCTCAACTGTCATCTTTGCAATGATATTTTCTCTAACCTTTTATACAAAATAACTCTCTACCTCTCTATTCCAATAACTTACTTTACTCCTTTATTTTCCTTTATAGCACCTATCATTGTATAACATAGAATATATTTATTTGATTATTTGTATATTGTTCATGAGTTTTAGAGGAAAATTGTTGTTTTTGGTTTTTGGTTTTCTTTTTTTTAAATGCTGGTACCCTCAGTGCTTATGACAGTCCCTGGCACATCATAAGTGCCCAATTAGTATTTGTGGATTAATAGAATAATAAATTTTGAATCAGCTAAACTGATTTTTGAGATTTTTTAAAACTTAAAAATGGAGGCAATAAGACCAAATACATAAGGGCTGATTATACGTGAGCCGGAATGAACTTGCAACACTTCACTCATTCACTTAACACAACTATGTTAATGCCTGTTGTGAGCCAAGTACTATTTTAGGCACTGGAGTTCCAAATATGGAGAAGGCATAGCCCCTATACGTCTGGCATAGATGAAGGACCAACTGTAATGCATGAAGATAAAGCCTACAATAGAGGTGAGAACACAGTCTTATAGCATCACAAAGGAAGGAGCAATTACTTCTGTCCAAAGCAGTTAAGGGAGGTTTCACAAAGGGGACACCTTAAGTCAGGAAGTCTTAGAAGTTTGGTAGAAGTGTTAATGGGTAGGTGACATATAGGGAGGTGAATACCTCACACTGTTGACATAGCATGTGCAAACACATGGTAGAACCATGCATCTAGAAAAGGTGCCATTTGTTAGGAGGTTTCCCTAAAGCTGTGTATACCTAGCTCAGTACTTCACTGCTTAGCAGCCACCCAGCTGCAGAATGCTACAGAAATACTGGAATCTCTGATCTCAAAGAAGCAAATCATAGGAGCCTTCTACATTTAAGAAAATCCCAGGCTCCCTTTATTTAAATGTTCCACAATCCAATAAGACAGGAAGCCAACAAAGTGGGAACTGGACTCTAACTCTGTCTTCAATTTAGCTGCAGAGTTGTATATCCAGCTGGATCCTGCTGCTGGATGATTCCATATGACTAAATCCCAGCTCCCTCTCCCAGCAGGAGACAGCCAGGAATGGAGTCTGGCCTCAACACAAGAGATTTGATATACATTCATGTTTCAGTGGTTTTTTCTTCCTATTTTTGTAACCCCAAATAGTTCACAACATTAATATTTTATTGCTGCTTTTCTTATGTTGCAAGTATATGAGGCAGAAATCAAAAGAGAGCTGGTGTTTTTTGATGGGCTGATCACTACCCATTGTGAGGTTCAGGATTCTTAAATATCAATTCCTTACTAATATTTAATGTAATGTTAACCGTCACAACTGTCTAGCCTGGTAAAATTGGGTTTAATATACTAAAGAAACTACAGAATTGTATTGCTTCTGGGTTCTAATCCTACCTCTATAATTAATCATTGTTATGTCATAAAACAAGGCATTTAACCTTTCTCTTAGTATCCACATCTATCTGACAAAAAGCTTGAACTGCAAGAGCTGCTAAGGTTCATTATTCCCTGATCCTAGAAAGTTAAAAAAAAATAGGTAGTAAATGAAATTGAAAATAGCTTACAATCACCATTAGTAGTTACTTGAAAGACACTGAGATTTCTTTTTGTCTGTTTTGTTCATTTATTTTAAATATTGACTTTTCAGATGTGTGAATCTTCATGCCTTCTAGATCTATGTGTCCATAACTTAGCGACTATCCAGTCATGGTTAGAATGCTGAATTTAAAGGATATATTATTTTACATATAGTTAATGGCATGTGTGTGTGTGTGTGTGTGTGTTGATTTATCCCCCTAAACTTTTCAGGCAGGGCTTATTTAAACTACTAAGGACTATTTTACAATCAATCAGAATAGCCTTTTCTCTTTCACCATACCTGCTATGTGATATAAGCATGAATTAAATGGGTAGCTGGTCGTCATGTCACATCACTGCTACATTTAGTTGCCTTTATAGATCTTAGAAAGTATTAACAACAACAACAAAAAATTCCATGTGCATTAAACACAATTTTTTTTCTGTGCCTGAAATAATCGGTAATGTTGACTAAACACCTTCACTTTTATTTCCTTGATGGACTCTTGTTCCTGTGGATCCCATTTTGATCCCAGGAAGCCTAAATCACAAGAGAGCAAATGTTAGTTCCCTCTTAACTCTCCATTTCTCTACTTCCCTGGGGGTGCATTTAGCTACATTCAAGGTTTAGAGTACAAGAGGAAGTATTTCTTTGAGAACTATGCACAACAGATCTTCCTAGTGAAATAGAAGTATTTAAAAAGAGAGCTATTAAACAAATCAGAAAAAACAAAATTTGGGGTAAAAGAATATGTGTAAAAAATGGTAATCATGGTTAATTTTTAAAAAAGTCAGAATATATTGTGCATGTACTTCTAAAAAATTTTAATTTTATTTTAATTAATTTATTTGTTGTTATTTTCCATCATACTGTGTATGGCTGTGATATGCAATTTATATTTTAGGATACCAGAATTACTTTCTTTAATTTGAAAAAAATTAGAGTAAAATTTTTTAAATGATACTTTCCAAAATCTTATGTAATTACGAAGCTTACAGTGATTTCATAGAAAAATCCTTGTTCAGTATATGAAGAAACTAAGCTTTGAGTAAACTCACTTGATGATATTTGTGTGTATGTTATATTCAACTTCACATGATCTGATAATCTCATTGCTGCTAAATTAAGGCAAGTTTACATGATTTTAGGCTTCTTATCATCTGTTTTATTTCCTTTTTTTAAAAAAAATTATACAGTTGCAACTCATCCCTGATAATATTAATTTCCTTGGTTTCTATTCATGTTTCAAACATATTTTCAAAAGAATATAATTCTGACAAATATTTAAAGGAAATACATCATCACATTGAGCCAGGTATTATAGCTATATATGAAGGGATTAAGCAGCTTAAAATACATTGTCACAGATCCTGGATTTTTCCTTCCTTTTTGACAGCCAAGGTCATGTTTTCCTGGCTGCAACTATGGGGATTGTTTTCAAGCAGTTTTGCAGATCCAGTCCTGCACACCTTAATTAATGTATCCTATATCCTCTTGGGGTAAGGGTGTGGGATCACCTTTGTAATAATGTATATGTTAAAACACACAAATAAAAATTTTATAAATCATGCAAAACAGATCTGCATTCATTTGCAGCTGCTGATGACAAAAATACCTCTGAGAACAGCTTATTTTTATTTCTGCTTAGTTGAAAATAAGCAGAAACAAATCTAGGCACAATTAGGATGACAGGACATGTTCTGCTCTTCTTCTCAAGTTCCTCTTCTGCTGCCACATCACCTGGATGGCTATGCACTGCCATCTCCTTCTTCAGGGATCCATGCGCCTCTATTTCCTATTCCTGTTTCCCAAGGCTCTGATGCCCATCGGAACACTTTCGAATTAATTGACTTATTGCTCTTTATAGGAAAGGGTTTCAAGTATTCTTCTAAGCCAGCTTTAGTACCTTCAGCCTTTTATTCCTGATTGTGAAATAAATGCTATAAATTCATGAGCAGGTGGCTCACAGAGTTTTTCAAATACCTGAAATCACAAAATGCAGTCAGTTCTGTTATAATGCTTGTTTTGAGAACATGAATTTGTTCCAATATGATTGATATATTAGGGAACAATTTAAGCATAATGCAAATTTCACATTTGCTTCTGTGGGAATTCCTCTGCCAGAAACACTAAGTGAACTCAGGAACCTGCACCCAGCTGAAGTCAGCTGCCTAGGAATATATAGAATTCAGACATGCACACACCTCAAACATCCAGCAGCTATCTCAGTTCAGCATGTACTTTATGAGTCACCCCCATCCACATCTGTTGTTACAAATTTCATCTGATTACTGAGAATCCACCTTCTACAATCTCTTGATGACTTACAAGTTGCTACTCTTCCACTGCTTATATCTGAAAGAAGAAAACTAAAAGTCTTTTTTAAAGTGCCATTTTATTTTAGTATTTGTGTATTTCTAAGCCATTTAATATGTGTAAAACTGTGCTTTCATTTTTATTAAGCTTCTGTTTGTTTGTTTTTTTAATGTGTCACTGATAAAGTTAGTGTTGAGTGTCTGGGTTTTGTTGCACAATTTTGCATAACATGATAATTTTTAGGAGTGTATATGTAGCATTATAGCAGAACGGACTGTTAGACACTGCCTTCATTCCCAAGTTTTCTCTAGGGATGATATCTAACAATGCCTTCTTTGGGCCTATTTTGAGAACTTCTTATCCTTGACTCTTGTTCACGTCAACTCTCAGTCACCACTCAAACGACCAGTTTTCTCTTTTAAACCTGAGAACAGATAGGAATTGTCTTGAGCATTATTGCAGAGGGTTTTGTTTTTTGTTAGGAAGGTAAAACGTGCTCTTAAAGAATGTTAAGCTGGAGAATGGCTGAGGTAATGACAGGAATCAAGTCCATGCTGGAGAGGGTTTTACATAAAAGTTTCCATCAGTAGGCTCTGATTGTGACTCAAAAACCTGTGAGCTCCTGGAGGACAGAGATTGTTTAACACATTAATTGCCATGTGAGTTGTATTTAACTCATGCTAGTTTTGAGCCCAGAGCCTCGTGAAGCATATGTAATTCACACATCTCTTTACCTTGGGAACTGCGTAAACTATTTTTCAAGTTGCATATAACTCACACACAGAAAACAATAAAAAATAACAAATTTTACATAAAATTAGAAAGGATCACTTTGTTTTTGAAGTTTTTACTATATTTTTGTAATAAAACACCGTGGCTCCAAGGAAAAAAAAATTTTTTTCTAGTGTGTCAGTCAATGTGCTAATCACCTCTGAAGCCCTAATGTTGGGCATTCTGCCTGAGCTGGATGGCTCAAACTGTTTACTGAACCGAATTCCAACAGTACAAATGAGGATTAGTACTCAGAATGGTCACCAAGAGGCACTGAAAAAGTCTTAATAATGATGCTGATAATCAAGTTCTCCACTTGGACAAGGAAGTGTATTTTTAGAAATACACACTGTATATTTTAGAAAAAAAAACGTTTAATAGTGCAAGTTGAAAAAAAAATGATTTTTCATTTATCCTGACCAAATGCTCTTCGAGCTCCTGTTTTATGTTTAATAATGTTTGGGCACACTGCCTTTCCCATCAGGACATGATTGATAATCATTCATTTCATCAGAAAACCAATTAATCAGAACATTCCATTTCCTTATAAGTATTCTATTTAAGTGTTTGTTGTATACAGTTTAATTTCTTCACACAGTTTGGATACTTTAATTTTTAAAAAGAATTTTAGAATGTTTGTAGAATACTCTAGAGGTAAAAATATGAAATATCTTGTATTCTTATGCAATGTTATTGCATTCTTATGAAATAATAATGCAATATCATTGCCTTCTCATGCAGTATTTTTATACTTAAAGCTAAAAAAAGGAATGAACATCAGAGGTAAAACAATAGAGATTATGAAATTATGAGTATGGTTTACTCTAAATGTGATCTCTGCTGAGTGGCTCTGACTTCCTTTCAATTAAGTGCATATTACAGCTCCCCAGGTGGGTAGCCATCTGCTCCTCATGGAAGGTAATGCCACCCAAGCTCCTGGCTCTCTTCCCTGCCAGTTAGTCACCTATATACATTTTATATGAGTGTTGCAGAGCCTTGGATAGGTGTGAAGGTTTGAACCTTCTATACTTTGCTGACATCCAGTTTAAGCACACACTGACAAAGGAATGGAAAAAGTAAATATCAATATCGGAACTTAGAAATGTCTATAAACACTATATATTTTTATTCCTTAAGTGGTTATCTGAATTTGAAATAATATACTTCCAGGCTCAAAATAAATTAAGTTTCTAATAATAGATTCATTTTTAGTAATAATGTCATCCTTCTCTACCTTACCTCCCACTGGAATTCAAATATAAGACAGTACATTCCAAATATGATTTAAATACATGTGACTAACCACAGTCCTGTCATGCACATTGACCTCCCTGTATGTTCTCCATGTTTTTCAGTTATTCTAAGTGTATTGCATTTGACCCCAAGCATTTTATTTATTGCCTTGTAGCATTATTCTGTGTGGCAAAAATAAAACCAAACTGGAATTATTTAGGCCAAATGATACCCTGGGTTTCTAGGAAGCCTGAGGCAGACTGTCTGTTTTGCATTCAGGGAGAAGCCACTGGAGAGTGACAGTTCAAGAAAAACATTGTTGTGAAATAGTTGGTGGGGGAAACAGAACTTGAGGAAGCTTGGGTTAACACATTAAGACACCATTAGGTGTCCCCAAAAGAGATATCCTAGAGATATACTGCCATCCTCAATGTATTTACTCTAGTTCATACCTGAAAGTTCAGTTGTTTCATAGAATAGACACAACTTAAATTAAAGGTATAATTCTATTAAATAATCATCTAATAACTTAATAAATGAGAACTGAAATTTAAGCTGTATTTCTACCATGACGGTTAAGCAAACTCTCCTAATAGTAATTACTTATATTTTAATTTTTTGTATCAGTTATTTTGGGTTATTACAACTATAGACTAAGCTGATATCACAAAGATACCCAAAAGAGCAGTGATTCAAGAAAAAACAATAAAATTTTATATCTCTTGACTGTGACAATCCAGAGGTAGGCACACAAGAAGTCCAGGAGAGATAGGCAGTTCTAATCTATGAGGTCATCAGGCATCAGATTCATTTTTTTCTGTTACTCCAGAGGAGGGTTTCCTTGTCTTCATGGTTGAAGTTGATCACTATTACAAAATCCCTATGTTTCTATCAACAAGGGAGAAATGAGGAGATGTAGCACAACTTTCTTTTTAAAGGATGCAATATGCCAATTTCATAAACTGAAACATTTATTTCCTCTGTTGCTTCTTTTTAAAAATCATATCATTGATTTAAGTTATTTGTACACTTCATACTGAAGAAAAGAATAATCATCATATGGTAACACAAATGGTCCCTTGGACTTCTCAGAACCAGAAGACTAAACCACAGCAAAAGTAGCAGAAATTTTTCTAACATATACACGGTTCATCAATTTGATTTGATAAATGATAAGCTTCAGAAGCTTTCCTTTGTTTCGTTTCTCAGTTGGCCAAATCATCATAGAAATGCAGAATCAACATTAAATAGGGCTTTCTGGAACGATCTCCAATGTAGTGTATTTTACATTAAGTAGGTTTACAAGTAAAAGCCTTTGGATAAATAAAGAAGGGAATCTCTGTGATAATCATAGTGATTCCCCTGAGGCTCAATGGTGATTCTATTAAAAATAACAACTCTACATCGTCACTGTGTTAATATTAATAACAAGCCAATTTCACAAAAATAACAAAATGTTCTTTCTTATATGCTAACATAAATAGACCAAAAAAATCTTTATAACTTTGTAACTATCTGAAAGTGGATTCAAATAGAAAATGCTCTCAAAATTTAACTGTTACTTCCCTGTATTAAAAAATACAACATAATTCACATGAAGCACTGAAAAATTGTTCTACAAGTCATTGTCATTAAAGAGACCTCTTTACATATCAAATAAGTAAATAATGGCCACATGGAAGAGTCTATTGACTCTGAATATTTACCAGATATCCATAGCTGTTTTCTGACAAAAGCAGCCACAAGTTATTCTTTGAGCATAAGTTAATGTGCTTTTTTTTTTCTGTGCCCTGAAAAAGAAAGGAAACTTTTTATCTGAGGAATGCAGCTCCCTTTAAATCATCAGGCCCAATGAGGCATAGGAATGAGGCAGCAGTCACATCCCACACCCCCCTGGCTTGAGCTGAAGCCCCCTGCCATATGAACTCTAGACTGAGTGTCACCAAAAATAGCTATAAATTAGCCTAACAATGCCATACACTAGACACATAACTCATACCTTATAGATCAACTATGTATGTAGCCAACGATCAACCCATGTTATCTCTTTAAACCAATGAGAGTTTCTAAAACACGACTTTTATAATCACCACTCTCCTGATTTGTCCTTTTTTCTTTAAAAGCTTGAGCTTCTCTTTTGTTCTCTGGAACACTTTCCAAGGTAATTTAGAAATGTTGCCCAGGCAGCTGCCCTAACCTTGGCTCAAATAAACTCTTTAAAATTATATTTTGTGCCTTAGCTTCTTCTTTTAGTTTGACACCCCTGAAACCTTGGCTTAGCTTTGATTGCGAAACACACAAAGGGAAGTTAATATAAAAAAAAGTTGTAGCAGAGAAATGAAGCTGAGGAGTTGAGAAAGAGTGAAATGCAGTGAGGAAAAATGATAAGGAAAACCAGAGTCAGAGGCATGTTGGAGTCACCAGGGCAGTGGTTATCAAACTTGACTGCACCTTAGAATCACTTTGGGGAGTTTTACAATTCTTAATGCCCAGGATGCACCCCAGATCAATTAAATCAGAATGTCTGGGATGGGACTCAAGCATTCGTATTTTTTAAAGCTCCCTAGGTGATTCCAAGGTAGGGCCAATACTGAGAATTGCACAATGGAGCAATGGGTGAATATTACTCATGGGATGTGAAAGTAGCCAGGGCACCATAGCCTCAGGTACATCACTAAAAGAGTGATTACATTTTGGATATAGTTGGTATATAGTTGTATTCTCTGTAGAGCCTGAAAATGCAACTCCTTTGTTGATTTCTTGTGCTTCCTCTGTCTGTCAGGGGATCTTTATAAAAATAAGGTAACAACAAGGTCTGAGGGAACTTGAGTTTGCATAAAATCTTCCCAAACTGTAAGGATTTAAATAATTCCTTTTCAACCAAATCTGAACAATGTATCACTACATTAAATAATTAAAGGCCAAATGGGAGAACCAAGAGTTTTTATCTTTAATCATTTGGCAGGCCCATTCCAACTTTTCCAAAAATAAGATGATGGTAGAAATATCTGGAAAAGACTGATCTTAGAGTTGTTAAAAGGTGCTTGTACAAACATTAAATAAGATTCAAGTACCAGATAAAACCATGCAAGGTATATTTCCCACTAGAAAAACTTAGAAGTGCACATTCAAATTAAAGGAAGAATCAGATCTGATACAGAAGTCTTATGACTCAGAACTTAAGCAAGGACTTGAGGAACTACAAATATTTTTTAAAAATTTAAACTTTAATAAAAACACTACTATACTGAATTTACATTGATGAATTATATGATACCTGCTGCGGTTAAAAAATCTCCCTGCTAGTATTTGAATACCAGATGTAAATTTGTGTGCACAAACTAAATCCATTCATTCTGCTTCATGCAGATGGAAGTCATACTTTGTATTTTAATTAAATATAGAATGTGTTACTAGTCTTTGTGTGCTCAACATTAATGGGAAGAGTATGACTTAAGTGCATATTTATTTTTGTAATAAATGTAGACCTTAGGACTGAAGTCTTATATTGACATCATAAATGGATTTTTTCTCAAGTTTTATTAATGTTTTTTTAACCTGTTTCTTATTTTCCTAAGAAATTATGCTGCCACTTGCATAAACTAGTCAAATTTTCAACTTACTTAAAGGTAAACATACAAATGGCACATCAACATTAAGAAAAAATTATATGTATTACACAAAATATACTAATAGTAACTGCTGAAATTCAAAGCAGAAATCTTAACACAGTATGTTTCTTCACGTTTTGCTTTTTACTCCATCATAGCTTTGAACTACTTTTAATATTTGTTTTCTTTTTCATTCTTAATGTTGTGAGAAAGAGATGAAGTATTCCAGATATGCTTAAAATGTTAGTGACATACAATATGTTCTCCTACTGACTTCTGTCTTACTTTTTAGATTAGCTATAAACTAGCATAAAAAAAAGTGCTCAAAAAAGCAAAGCTGCATATAGTGAAAGTATAATCCCTAACAATATTAACCAGTGCTTTTATTACTTTATTTCATTTTATTGCAAATATACGTGCCATATAAAATTCTGAAACTTTGTTCAGAATATACTTGATATATGTAAAAACTAAAAATATTTTTTAAAGTAGCAAAAATACCAACTCTTAGGACCATAATATTTCATATACCCCCCAAAATGACCAAATGATTAAAAACAACTGGGATATTGAGGAGACCCAAAGTAGTATACAAATACTAACAAATAAATCTAATTGATTTAAGAAAATTATTAACATAATTACTCTGAGGGGGATAGAGGAAGACTAGAACTAAGAGTAAGTAACTTTAGAAAACAATATCTTGACTGTATGTTGTAAGGCAAAAGACAAAAATAACTCTACATATATGTTGTACTATAGTTAGTGAATGTATTTCTCACAGGGTTATGGACTAGTAACTCTGAAAATTACTTTTTGTGTATACTAGCATTGAAGCAATTAAATTATTGTAGATAACAAATAAGCAAGTAAATACATAGTAGATAATAAAGGCCAGGTTTCCCATTATTGGAGAAAGAACTTAAAAATAAAGTAGGAAAGCTAAAATACACCTAAAATAAACCCAGCTGTGCTGGATTTGCTTAGGCCTAACTAACATACATATATTTTCTAGCTCTGTCTACTGAGAGAATCAAGAAACAATGACACCCTAATAGCAGTGAGAACAGGTAGAGAGCCTAAATCTTGGTTTTTAAAGGTCATTCTTTAATAAAAGAAACAGGGATTCTTAGAGAAATGGTTGATTCCATGGCTGGAGCAGGGAAAATACAAGATTTGCCTGCAATATCTTATGATATCAGAAATTATAAACATGCTTAGGAAAAGATGGGAGCTTTTTGAAAGAAGATGAGGCAACAAGAAAGAGCTTCTATTGGCCAAAGATGAAACCATTTGAGCAAGAAAATAATGATAGTATCAGATTGTAACTCCAAAAATGTAATAACTATTTACAAGTCAATAATGATGTAAATAAATTCTCTCTTAAATAAACAAAAACGGGGAGAAGGGACCACTGTTCATTACAGTGGAATTTCAATGAATAAATGTAGAAGAAAGGAGAGAAATAGAAAATTGCCATTATACAAATGCCACAGTAATAATTGTTGCAGAAAAACTCCACGGACAGATGCTAAAATTCAAGGGTGAAAGTTTGAGAAGGAGGATTTGGTTAATATCAGAGTATCTCTCTAGGGATATTTCTTAACAACAGAGGGAAATATAGTAAATTTACAGTGGAGAAACCCAGAAGACAGCACCTTAACCAAGTTATGAAGGTCAACAACATCAGTAATGAGATATACTGATATCATGAACCACATCAAATAATGCATTAAAAAAATACACACACACACACACAGAGCATGATTTCTATGATAATATAGTCTAAAATATTTAACCTCAGATCAATTATAACAGAATATCAAACAAGTGCAAGTTGGGGGAAACTCATCAAATACCTGATCGAAACTCTCCAAAAGTTTCAGACTCAAGAAAAGGGTAGGCTGAAAATCTGTTACAAACTTCAGGAGACGAGCGTGAAATAATTCAATACAATGTGGGATCCTGGATAGGATTCTGAAACAGAAAGAGGACACTAATAGAAAAAATGGAAAAGTTGACTTAAGCTTTTAATTTAGTTAATAGAGTTTAACTAATGTTGATTTTTTGTTTTTCATGATTATACTATAGTTATGGAAGATGTTAACATTTGCAAAAATTAGGTGAGATCAAATGGACACTTTCTCTACGAATTTTGTAAGTTTTCTGAAAGCTTAAAACTACTTCAAATTTAAAAGCTTAATAAAGGGACTAAAGGCTAGAATATTTCCTTAATAAAAATAACATGTGCTCCACATTTCCATTCACCCTTTAATGGTGAATTTAATATATACTATGAAATAAATAATTTTAATCTAATGAATTATTTTAAATAGTGAAAAAATGATAAGCAAATAGAAAAAAAATCAATGTAAATTATTCCATATCACATAGCAGAGTAAATTCCAGATGGATTAAACAGCTTAATGTTAATAAGAAATTATTTTAAAAATCAACCATCTATTTAGAGAACAACTTTCTAAGCATGAAGATAGAAGGAAAATAACAGTAAGATCAAAGATCTCCTGGGCATACATTTAAGTAATTAAAAAGCAAGTAGTTGGACTATATGTAGTATTATCTCATTTTGTTTTTAAACAAATGTTTCTAAATGGATTTAAGAAAAACAAAATACTGGAAGGCTCTGATGAGACAAGTAACAGTGCCAAGACTGGGCAGATTCAGGGAGGACTGCTTCAGCTTACATTCTTCTGGATGCTTTAACCAAGAGAAGGTACACATATATCTATACAAGTAAAAGAGAGTATCATCAGTAGATTTAATGACACAAATATTTTAAATGTTAAACTCAAGTCGAACAAGTTGTTGAGTTGAATTTTAATACCTGTTTAACCAATGAAGGAGTTAGAAGAATCCAAGCTTCAGTTTTCATCTAAAATTTGGTATCATGTAAATCATTTCCTTTTCTGAAGACTTTAAAACCATCTTTTGAATGTTATTTTTTTCATGGCACAGCTTGACTCTTCTTTAGCATTTTGAAGAGATGCAGTAGTGCCTTAACCAAAACCTGCCCTTGATTTCCCAGATAAATTGATTTATTGGGTTAAATCATTTATTATTTAAATTGAAAGGATTTGCTTGCTTGTATTGCTTTCTGTTAAACTAATCAGTCCATCAGTCAGCCCAGAAATCAATTTGGCTACATTATCTTAGTTGCCATTAACTCAGGGCTGACTGAGCACAATGAGGGGGTGATAAACTGGAATTATTCTTGTTACTGAAGAGGATGGATTTGCTATAAAAGCTCACCAGGAGAGCCATGCTGATGTTTTATACAAAATCCAAAGTGATAACCAAAGAAAAAATAAATTAAAAACTACAAAAAATATTGGCAAGAAATATGATGTAAGAAGTATAAATATCTTTGAGATTCAAAGCACTCACTAAATTTATATGAGACACATCACATATAAATTTATCAATGGATAAAACAACCATGAGTGCAAGCTGCCCTACTACAAGACAGAAAATTTAAAATTTAAAAATTTAAGTTCATTTGAAATCAAATAAATTTTAATCAATAATATATCCAAAATATGAATGATAAAATTAAATCAAATATGTAATATTGCTGAAGATGCAGTAAAATGTGTACTTGTACAGTCATGTGTCACTTAACAACACAGTATGTTCTGAGAAATATATCCTTGGGCAATTTTTTTGTTGTGCTAACATCATAGGGTGTACTTACACAAATCTGGATATCACTTACTACACACCTAAGCTGTGTGGTATAGCTGATTGCTGCTAGGCTACAACTCTGTACAGCATGTCATATCGTATTATAGAAATGCCATTTTCTGTAATACCTCTTGAAGGACCTGCCTGAGGCTGTTTTGCAGTTAACTCTTTTTTATATGTGGAAGGAGAACACTTTCATAGTTATTTTATATAACATTGTCTTATATAATGACAAAAAGTCAGTGCAGTGGGTTTATGTACATCAGCATCACCACAAACACAAGTAATGCATTATGCTATGACATTATGACAGCTATAACATCACTGGGCTATAAGAATTTTTTAGCTCCATTGTAATCTTATGGGCTCATCATTGTATATGAGGGACGTTGTTGACTGAAACATCCTTATCTAGTACATGACTATATATTTTTATAGTATTGTAAATTTGCGTAACACTTTTGGAATGAAGTTTGGACCTTAAATATTATGCATCAACAACTTTAAAAATACTCATTTTCTTTGATGTATGACCTAATTATCCCACTTCTATAAATTTATTAGGGAAATAATTATGATTAGTGCATTTTTAACAAAATGATCGTTATAGTAATGTTAAGAATTGTCAAAAATTGAAAACCCCTGGCCTTTTTGTTATGTCAAGGGGCCCGTTCACCATACTGTGGCAAACATATCTTGCCCTTACTCTGTAAACCTGTATCTTGCTCTTGCTCTGTAAACTTATCTTGTCCTTCCTCAATAAACTTTGTTTCACATTTAAAAAAAAAAGAAAACACCCTTAGAGTAAATTATATTTAATCCTAATAATAGAATACTGTGAAATTACTGAAATTTGTTCTTATGAATATTTTTAACAAATGGAAAATATTTATAAGAATAAGTTAAATTTCATCTGCAAAATTGAATAGTTTTAGCACAACTGTTTCGAAGCACTTGCCTAGAAACCAATTGGAAGACAATATACCAAAATGTTATTACTATGTTTTTGGAGGTAATAAATATATTCCACTTTTTCACAAATTTCTTCAAAGAACATTTATTATTATTATTTCAGAGAAAAAATAAACTTTAAAAATAAGACATTCTAATGTAAATAAATTAACCATCCTCATAAACATAGTTTCAAGAATATGTTCTCAAGTTAACAATTTGTGCGTTCTACCCTGTGACCTTTCCAACCAGAAGCCATCACATGTATTACTGAATTCTACACTAATAAGAATTGTTTTATTTATGATCTTTAACATACTCATTTATAATCACATCAAAATGAGATACAGAGGGCCAATAAAAATGTAGGATAGGAAAATCACCCCATAGGATATCTATATGAAGATGTAAAAAACACCACTTAATTTTGTATGGAAAAACAAAACTACTTACAGAAGGAACAAAAACAATTTATACAAAATTTATTATCACAATTGCTATCTTAATCTGATGTTTCTGCTCCCCTGTGCAGACAGAAATTTTAGTTTTTGAACTTCAATAACTTCATAAAAATGATGAAAATAATTAATATATTTTTATAAGTATATTAACTATATAAAAAGCAATATGAATATGATCTTCATAGAACACTGAGGATTATCACTGTTTATTTGAAAAGTTAACTTTTAAGTCAAAATATATTGCCTGAAGTTTTAATAATTCCTGAGAAGAAATACTTTGGCCTTATGTAACAAACAAATTAGTCATGAGACAATCTTCATGATCTTTTCCAGTTATGCAAAAAGTGAATTTTCATGAAAATTACTGGATCAAACTTTAAGATGTTATAAATCTTAGGTTAAGATAGAGGAAAGACCAGATATTCTTTAACATATCTTATTTTTTACCCTGATTGTTGAAGTAACTAAAGTCCAGTACTTTAGAGAAGAGTTATTAATCTTCTCATTTTCCTGGAAAGAATCTCTTAGGTTACCAAAGGCAGAATTGTCTACATGGCTTGACAGAAATGCCCTTTATAAGCACATGGAAAAGTATATTAATTGGAAGTCTCCTTTCTATTTAACATCTAGCTATTTTAGTAAAAAAAATCCTTACACTCGCTTCCTGAGAGACATTTAGCTTACCCTACAAAAGGACACTAAGTAATCAGGCATTTCTTAATATTGGTCTAAGTCAGAGCAATGAGTAAGGAGTTTTATCTTTGTAGTTCCTGTTGGAAGTTTCTGTTTTGTTTGTTTTGTTTTGTTTGAGATAGGGTTCCCTCTGTCGCCTGGGCTAAAATGCAGTGGTGTCAACATAGCTTGCTGCAACCTCAAATTCCTGGGCTCAAGCGACCTTCCTGCTTCAGCCTCCCCAATAGTAGGGACTGCAGGTGCATGCTACCATGCCTGGCTAATTTTTCTATTTTTTTTTTTTTTTTGGTAGAGATGGGGTCTTGCTCTTGCATTTGCTCAGGCTAGTTTCTAACTCCTGGCCTCAAGGGATCCTCCAGCCTCAGTTTCCTAAAGTGCTAGGGTTACAGGCATGAGCCACCTCGCCAGACCCTGTGGAAAGTTTTATTCTGTCCACTGCAGCACGGACTTCTGAATCTTGTAGACTGTGTATTTCCAGGCATGCTGACATTTATCATTTTCTTTCCTGACAGGATCATGATATCTAACAATGTAATTATGTTAGGACAGCATCTTCCCTCTAACATTAACCAGGAAATTTCATTTGTTTTCAGTATCTGAAATGACAAATAATTTTAGACTGAACCATGTACAATTCTTTCTCTGGAAACTTGTTCCCAAACTGCCTCATAAATTAGGTAAGTTATGGAAGAAAGAAGTAAAAAAGAAAAGCGCAATCAAACAATTCCCATATGTAAATGGCATGCTCTGTACTTTCAAATCTTATTTAGCATAATGTGCTATGATAAATAATACATTAATCTCCCATAAACATTCACTGAGTGTTTTATTCTAATTTATTGATGGAGGAAAATATTACAGCTTTTCACTTTATTGACTGTCATCTTTGTGGAAATTTTTATTTTCAGTATACATTTCCATTTGTGACTTTAAAATTTGAGTATGTTGATGAAGTCACCAAGTCATAGTTTGATTGCTGTGGGATGATTTCAGTTATGTGTTCAAACCAGGAAATTTTCTATGTTTTGGAACTTGGCAAGTTCAGCTTAGATTAGGTTACCCCAGAGACCAGTTTGGATTTCTTTTTAGCTGGGTCAAATATAATTGAGACTTTAATACCATATTTTGTGAATGTTTAATATGTGTTGAAGTGATTAATTCAGTTCTTAGCATGAAATAAACAATACATAATTGTTAAATTTGTATTTATGGTACAACAATGTGTGGAAATAAAAGGACAAACATTTGTAACACACAGATGCAAACACACACTCGTAAATACACATAAACACAAAAACATATGGACAAAGCCATAATCAGTAGTGTTTGAGTCTTTATGCGAACAAGAAGAACTAAATAAAAACTAAAAGTTTCAGGAAAGTGTATTAGTCTTCTCAGGATGCTATAACAAAGTACCACAGACTGAGTGGCTTAAGCAACAGAAATTTATTTTCTCACAGTTCTAGAGACTGGAAGTCCAAGATCTAGATAATTAGCAGGTTTGATTGCTTGTGAGGCCTTTCTCCTTGGCTTGCAGATGACTACCTTCTTGCTGTGTCCCCACATGGCCTTTCTTCTAGGTGCTCACACCTGATGTCTCCTTGTGTGTCTAAATTTCCTCTTCCCATAAGGACACAATTCAGAGTGTATTAGGAACCCTGCTCCCATTGGCTTCATTTTAACTTAGTCATCTTTTAAAGGTTCTATCTTCAAATAGTCACATTCTGAGGTACTAGGGGTTAGGGCTTCAACATATGAATTACTGCTATTTATTTTACTTTTCTATCAGTTTAAGATAATCTATCACTAAGTAACAATTTTCTTAAAAAATAAAAAAAGTGAAAAAAATTGGGTTTGGATTTTTAAAAGTTTCATGGAGTCATACTTTTCTGTGAATGTCACAGTGTCTATGAATCTCCACAATATAAAATATTTCTTAAATATCTGATTGGATTAATGCTAATGCATTCCAGCATTTTCTTATTACTGACTAAATATACAACTAAATCCAATAGTGGCCTTTTCTGTGATTTAATAGTGTCCTTCAGTCAGAATTCTTTAAACAAATGGGAAAATTAATCAAATCATTAAAATTTTTATTTATGTATTACTAAGATTTTGATTTTTCTTAACATTTTAATAATTCCTTGCCATGTAAATTTAGACTTTATTCATAGAAAGGTTCACATAGCTGATGATGTAAGCTTTATTTTCTATCTTTTGTTACTTTTTAATATTTAGCAATTTTTAAAATTAAAGCCTTAAGATTACTATATTCTAAATTATGCCCTCACCAGTATTCATGCAGGCCAGTATGGAAGAGAATATTTAGAGATAACATTAAATAACTTGGTAGCTTCATATGGGTGATGCAAGTAGAATCTGTGTTGAAATGAAGAAAACATTGCTACCCACTTGCTCTTCTTCCCACCTTCTGTTGAACCACCATTGCATGTGGTATTCCTTGGGCAGTTCCAGCATGCAATCCATTAAGCCAGTGGCTGGAGGTAGAGGAAGTTGGGTCATGTGGTAAGAGAAGCAAACATAGAGATAAGGCTAAATTGGAGTGGAAGGATGCAGATTAGGAATGTCAGCCTGACAGGGGTGTGCTTAACTCTCTAGAGGACAAAAGATCAGTGTGTGCTGGTGGGTAGAAAGGGGAAAAGACTATAGAGTTAGTAAAGGAGGTAATGAACATACCACAGTATTTCAGATAAGATGCTCATGCAGATCGATCAGGGTGGCAAACTGTAAGTGCTGCTGGCTTCATCTCTAAAAATCAACCCTGGGGAAACTACAGAAGAAGAAAACATATACTGAGATAAATCAAATAAAACCTTTAAGAAACTTCTGCCTAGATCCAAAGCTGTCTTAGCCCGGGATAATGGCTGGCAGTCTGGGGCAAGGGTGGCCAGAAGGCAGTGGCAGAACAGGTTGAGAAGAGGTTATAAATTCTACTTTCTCCTCCTTACAATATCACCTGGGCAAAATTGTTTCCTCTTCCTTCTTCATATAAATTAACAGCAACAGTTGAGACTACTGTGGGCAGGAAGTGGGTGTAATATTTTCACAACAGCACAAAAGCCCTATTGGGTTGAAAAACTAGTGATTAGCAGTTTATCCATGTCTCCCTATCTAAACCTCCAGGGCTGGTGAATTGCCTCTTGCCTTAGTGCTCCTTTCTAAAAATGTAACAGGGAAATCCTTGATCAGAGTATATGTTTGGTGCAGTGTCAACAAATGAGCTTGCCTAAAATGTTAGTGCCTGACACTTCTGCCCTGGGGCTGATTTCTCCTCTCTTCTTAAACTCCTGAGAAGTAACAGAGAATAAAATCTGGCTTTTACCAATCTCCAATGCCCATCCTTAGACAAGATAGCCTTTAACCCAGGGAAAGTGAAAGCACAGGGCAATTAATTACACACACAAGTACATCCTCCGTAAAAGAAAAACAGAATTACATATATCAAATACAAAAAGAGACTCGTATTGGATTCAGCAACAACAGAACTAAACAAAGATTCAATAATTTGTTGCCTACAGGAGACACAGTTAAAAAGACAAAGAAATTTTGAAAACAAATAGATGGAAAAGCATACCAGGGGAAAGAAGGCTGGAGTATAAATTTATCATCTAAAAGACAGAAAGAAAGAAAAAAGTATATGGGACAAAGAAAAGTGTTCTATGCTGGTGGGATTTTTAAAAAATGTCAAAATACTATCAAACAACCAATGTATTAAAAACTTTAGTCTCTAAATTTATAAAGTTATAACTGACACTGTGATTGATTGATTCACTATATAATGAGAAATAAAACGAAATTTGTTCCTAAAGCCATATGTGAGTTGGACACCAGGTGAATTAAAGATCTAAATGGAAAAGGTGGAACTATAAAGTTAATAAAAAAAATAGGAGGGTTATTTTTAAACAAACTCCACAAACAAATTATGTCACTAAATTTATATATCAACTACATCAAAATTAAGGATTTTTGCTGAGTGAATCACACCATAGCCAAAGTGGACAGATGATAATGTCCTGTACAAACCTATTTACAATGTCTAAGATTGACAAGCAATTAACATCTGCCATATACATATACCATCAAATTATCAAGAAAAAGGTGGGACTCCAACAGAAAAATAACATAACATGAATAGAAGCAATTTTTAAAAAGCCTGACTATTAAATAAACATGCAAAGAGATGTTCAAACTCATTAATAATTTAAAAACTACAAGTAAAATGAGACATCACCTTAAATCCATCAAATTGACAAAAGTTAGAAAGCTGCATAATGTCGTGAGTTGCTAGAATGAGGAGATATAGGAGCATTCATGCATTGTAAGAGGGTCTGTAAACTAATGATGCCATTTTGGAAAGCAATCTGGCAGTACTTAATCAAATAGTATAGGCATACCATGACTCAGAAATTTCACTCCTGAATATAAATCCCAGAGAAATTATCACACAATTCTATAAAGAACCACATGAAAGGATTTCATCACAGCGATTTTGTTGTGATGGATGGAGTCTGGGTAATCTAGGTGTTTATCACTGGGTGATTTAATGTACATGTGGCAATATGAAGGAGTGTTAAAAACATAGTGCTCAGCAAAAAAATTAAGAATCCAAATAATATGTATAGTACAAAACCATTCACACAAAATAGAAATTCATGTAGGAAAATACCAATAATTTTTTTTTAAGAATGCATACTTATCTAACACAGTCAAATAGAGGCAGGATGAAGGGTAGCCTCTAAGGTAATGTAAGGATAAAGGAGTTCTCAACGGGAGTATAGAATGATGATGTGGTTGGTTACACAAATAAATAAAACAAGGAGCCTTGTCACGACAAAGGGGCTTTTGGTTAAAATGAATGATTAACTTAACCATCTTTTGCAACTGAGACTAAAAGAAACAAACGAACAGAAATTTAAAACATATTAAAAAAAAACAAGAGGATAATGTGTAAAAGTAAGTGTGCAGAGAAGTTTGGATTCAATAAACTTGCACTATCTACTTCAGTAAAAGTATGATCCACACAATTGAAAACAATAGTAACAACGTATATTATGACCATTAAGACATATGCATTGTTTTATTGCTTTTCAAATACAGTTTCTCATCATAATGTAAATATGATTGCTAAATAAAATTCTTATTTCTTCCATTCTTATTATTTTAATAATTCTTATTCTTTTAAAGTAGACTTTTGAGTATTTTTTTCTAATTAAAGTTTACTTTATATTGATATATTTATAAAGCAAATTTAAGGACATACTCCAGAAATAAGACTGGGAAAATTAGCATCATTAAAATTTTCATCTACAGGAATTTGATTTGAAGAGGTTTTCAATGAATAGATCCATTATATGAAAGCCTAGAAATTTTTTGTTTTTAATAGTTTTTTAAAAATCCATCTATCAGCAAATATCACATTGTGATTAATATCAAGAACATTTTAATTTATGGACTCAAATTCTATATCTTTTGTCCCAATTTAAAAATCTAAAATACCAATTTATATTAATGAAGATTCTTGGGACTAAATATAATCTCATGCTTGTTATATATAAAAGCA
Organism: Daubentonia madagascariensis; assembly: GCA_023783475.1. Classification (NCBI taxonomy): domain Eukaryota; kingdom Metazoa; phylum Chordata; class Mammalia; order Primates; family Daubentoniidae; genus Daubentonia; species Daubentonia madagascariensis. The sequence continues at coordinate 38,435,205 of JAKFHU010002080.1, read as the reverse complement.
TTGACATTTTGGTCTCTGTGCTCATCTGATTCTCAAAATGGCTTCCAAAAGACAAATTATTCCATTTTCGTTGTCATTAGAAATGATTTTCTTCCTTCTTATTTTGGATAATCTCCTAGTCCTCTACCAGTTCTGTACGAAATAGATGCAAAAGAGAATATTAAATATAAGTATAAAACTTGAATATTTTTACAGGTAGTATTTGCTTCTGGAAAGTCAAAATGAGGAAACAACAGCAATCCAGCTATCTTCTTCTCCCACCTGGCTGTGACTATTCCATGCAGAAAAAAGGTCTGGAGGTCTAATTTAAAGAACATTTAAAAACTGGGATGAGTAGGGTTTTTTTTTTAGCTACTTAGAGTTTCACTTGGCTGTCATGAGTAGAGATGACCATCTAAAATACTGACAGCATCATAGAGGGGTGTGGAGCTGGATAGAACAAATATCTCTACTCCCTCTTATTTTCTTAACCACCTTCTCTTCTCTCCTATCTGTTCCTCTCTCTACTTCTATCTTTTATTCTGTGGTCTGGTGCCCTCTGTTTATGTCTGATTCTGCCTACATTTTATGGGCCTATTTATCTGTCTCTCATGTCTTTTTTTTTTTTTACTTCCTTTCTGGTTTTCTCCATTTCCTTGATTTTATGATTATATTTATCATAGTGTGTATATAAATCAGGTAAGTTAAGGTTTTATATGCTTCCTTATATCTCAAGCTTTCAAGTTACACTATAATAATTTGTATCTTGATTAATGAACTTCAGAAGAAGAAAAGAAATTCACTTCTAATATATGGGCCACTGCAGGCAGCACTGAATCATCTGTCTTTGGAGTTAGTTAAGAAAACAACTTCTTAAGTAGTCCCTTCTTTCCAACCAAATTAATTAGATACTTTAAAAGTATCAGTCACACAAAAAGGGTAGAGAATTAAAGACTCAGGAGATGAGTTTAACTTTGAGTTTTTTTTTCCACTGCATTTTTGAGAAAATACATTAAATCTTCCTTTTTTTCAAAATTAATTCAACAAGTGTTAACTTAGTAGCATTGCTAGCCACTGGGTATACAATGGTCTTCCATTATTGGAACTTAAAGGTCAAAGAGAAGACAGAGTAAATAAGGTAAGTACCCTAATCATTATGATGTTAAACATATTCTGGAGAAACAAATAACAGGTTTAGGACAGATTTAACAAAAAAAAAATATGATGGTTCTCTGAGGGAGTGATGCTTGACATGAGATTGGATGTGTGAAAGTAAAAGAGTAGCTGCACCTACTCCTTCTTCTTTTCAATCTTTCTTCCACACATCAGTTAGAGAAGTCTTAAAATTCACATGAGATGCTGTTTGACCCTAACTCCACCAATTTAAAAACCTTTGGTGCTCAACCCTTGATGTTACCTGAAAGGCTCTTTGTGGTTTACATATGTTCTCATGTCTGGGCCTTTGCACATATACTCCTCCCTGTCCTGGAAATCTTTTCCCATATTTTCCTCTCTGAGCAGTTAACTCATTTAGAACATCCTACATGGCAAGGTGGGAGGCATGTTGTTTTTCCCATCCTAACAAATGTTTTGAGCCTTTGTTAAAGTGAGAAAATACTCCTCAATCCCCAGTTAGCTGTCTCTTCCCCATAAACCATGAAAAATAATATGTCCTTAACTTACACATATAATTATTTACTTCACCAATATATATATAATTCTTCATACTGGCTATCAAACTATGTCTTTCCTATAGTAATTTCTCATCCTCTAGAGGTGATCACAAGACTGAGTTTTCATTTAAAAGTTTATATCCATAAAATATGTTATTAGATGAGAAATCACATTTTCTACACGATGGTACTTGTTCTGCTCAGAGATATAATATCAAAGTCTTCTAACCTGTTTCCATATAAATGTATTCTATCCTTTACTATTTCCTCAAACTTCAGTATGAGATAAAAATTGTTTATGTTGATCATTCTATTTGTAATTTTTTCCCAATGACTTTTTGCATTTTCATTCACTAAATACCATACTGAAATATACTCTTATGAAGATCAAATGGGTTAAAATATAGAAAAGCACTTTGCAACCATTAACAAGTTCTGAACTGTAAAATATAAGATTATGGGAGTAGTATTCCTATCTTCAGTAGAGAACTGGTATTATTCTTCTGAGTCATAGAAGCAACTGTTTTGTGTTCTTAGTTTTGAGAAATATACCCAGGCAAACCAAGCTTCCATGTCTGAATGTGAATTATTTTTATTTCTACCATTTGCTTGCCAAAAATGTGAATAAGTACTTATGAGAAACAAAAGGCTGCCTTAAATTCTTATTTGGTTTCCTGTTTACAAATTCACTCTCTTCTGTGTACCCTGGAAAATTACGTTTTTGCTGTCTGACATTTGATAAAATCTTACAAGGATTTAAAAAAAATCAAGCACTGGTTCTATGCTAGTGGAATGAATGGGCTGCTTCTCAATATGTTCCCACAGGACTAAAAGGAAATCTAATTTTCAAAATATTTGAAAGAGTCCTTTGATTTAAGCTATGTATTTATAGATACCCTCTTCATTGAATGACTTTGAAGTACCACAGACAAGAGACCCAGTGGATAGTATGAATTCTCAAGTGGGTGCATTTCAGAGGCTCATATGAGGTAAAAAATATGTAAGACTCTGTGTGTGTATACACATGTAATTTTGCATGAGACTGGTTTCTACTGGACATGTTCTTAATAAAGTTTACCGTTTTCAGACTGTTGCCAGTTACTCTAAATATAGGCACTTAGCTGACTCTCTTTGCCCCATTCTCTACCTCACTCCAGGTAAAGGAAGCATTCCTGCTAGAAATTCCTGTTTGTTTTCTTTTGCCTATAGACCTAAGCAAATATTAACCACTTTCATTTTGAAGTAGGATTTTTTTTTCTGTAAATGCAAAACCTAAAAGAATCTAAGTACTGCCCCTTTGGAAACTAATTAGATAAATTATTACATTTCCATATAATTGAATATCATGACAACAATTTTAAAAGGAAATACACAACTTTGGGTAAGATATAATCCTATTTTCTAGCCAGTAAATACGGATGCATATTTGTATGGAAAATTTCCAAGAGAATTAACATTAACATTCTATCAAATGTTAATAATATTTATTAGCTGGGTAGTTGGACTGTGACATTTTTCTCTTTTTTTTGTATTTTTCAAAATTATTACATTAAACATCCATTTTTACATGTAAATATAATACGTTGGTATTTCAGATAAAAATGCTTATAATCTGTGTTAGGTGAAGGTTTTAGTAACCATAATGCACACATATGTTGTTTTAACCAGGTGTGAGGTCTTCAAGAAGACACCAAAAAATGATTCCCTGCATCAGACAACTAGAGATCCATTCTATTCAGAAACCCGTGAACATATTGTTTTGGGTGAAGAGCAATCTCTGTGTTTATTCATGTGGTCTCAAGAAATATAACAGCTAGCATTTCATCTCATTTCTATCTCTCAGGAAACTTACAGGAAAACATGCTTACTACAAAAAAATAATGTGATTAGTGGCTACAAGAGGAAAGTGATCTTCAGCTGAGTTGATAGGCCTAAGCATTTTCAGACAAGGAAAAGATAATGCTTTGCACCTACTTTTGCATCAATGCTTTAAAACTGATGTAGAAAAGCTGGAGCTCTTGAGAAAAATGATTGCAATGATAAATAGATTTTCAAACCTACTATGTGAGGTATAGTTGGAGTAAATTGTATTTTTTAGCAAATAGAATAGATTTGAGAGAAAAATGATACTCTGAGATGCTAAAAAACCTGTCAGAGAAAGACACTGTATGTAGTCTGATTGTTCAGATATTGCCAAATGGAAGAAAGCTATTCATGACTGATTAAAACCAAGACAGACCTTTTGAAATAATTGGAACTTTCTAAAAATTAACTAGATGACCACTAAAGGTAGTATAATTCACATAACTAAATTAATTTCAACTAAGCCTGGCTGGTGAACTACTAGAAATATTTATAAAATGTTGGAGAGACAAGAGAAAATTGGATAGATTTTAAATTCTCTTCTAATTCTAAGGTCTGATAATTCTCAGGTGAACTAGTGCTATGATTTGAATGTGTCCCCTCCAAAACTGAGATGCTGCCAATGTAATAGTATTAGGAGATGGGGTCTTTCATCTGCACTCAAATGTTTATAGCAGCACAATTCACAATTGCAAAGATGTGGAAACAACCCAGGTGCCCATCAATACACGAGTCGGATTAATAAAATGTGGTATATGTATACCATGGAGTATTACTCAGCAATAAAAAATAACGGTGAATTAACACACCTGGTATTATCCTGGATGGAGCTAGAGCCCATTCTTCGTAGCAAAGTATCACAAGAATGGAAAAACAAGCACCACTGGTACACAGCATCAAATTGGAAATAACTGATCAATACATATGTCACACATGGCAATAATATTCATCAGGGTGCAGGCAGGCAGTGGGGGGTTGGAGGGGATGGGAAAACTCTCATCGAATGGGTGAGGGGCACACAGTTTGGGGAATGTCCATGATTGTAGCTCTGACTTGGGCAGTGCATAGGCAATATATATAACCAAAGTGTTGTACCCCCATAATATTCTGAAATTAATAAAAAAAACACAATGTCATCAAGATTTTCTCCTATGCTTTTTTTTTCCCCTAAAAGTTTAGCTTTGATTTTCAGATGTATGTCTTTGGTTCATCTGCATTTTTTTGTAAAATGTGTTTCTTAATTTTTAAATTTATATGGAGTAAAATTCTTTTCTTCTCTTTTTTTCTGAGCTGTTGCATGAGCTTTGACAAATGCATAGACTTGTGTAACAACCATCACATTCAGGATGCAAAACAGTTCCAGTTCTACCACTCCAAGAATTCCCTCATGTTGCCCCTCTACAAATTCTCCACGCACTCCTAAACACAGGCAACCACTGATCAGTTCTCTATTCCTATAGTTTTTGTCTTTTCCAGAAAGTCATAGAAATGGAGTCATGTAATATGTAACCTTTGAGTCTGGTTTCTTTCACTTAGCACAGTATGTTTAAGATTTAACCATGTTTTTCTCGGTAGGTAGAATGTGCATTGCTTCAGTGATGTGTGCACTTAAGGCCCTGACTTCACCGTAGGTACTATAACAATGTAGCAAAATTGCACATGTACCCCATGAATATATACATACAAAAACTGGAAATTAAAAAAAAAAGAGAGACGGTGTCTTTAATAGATGATTAGGCCATGAGTATTCCTTCCTCACATACACAATTAAGGTCGTTATAGAAAAGGCTTCATGTGGAGTTCTGTGGGACTAACCTTCGGTCTTTCGCCATGTGAGGGCACAGAGTTCCTCCCCTTTGGAGGATGCAGCATCAAGGTGCCATCTTGAAATGGAAGAGAACAGGCCTCACCAGATAACCAAACCTGCTGATTCCCTTATCTTGAAGTTCCCAGACTTGAGAACTGTGAGAAAATAAATTTCTGTTTTTTATAAGTTACCCCATCTCAGGTACTTTGTTATAGAGCAGAAACAGACTAAGACATCCAAGGAGCCCAATAAAAGGCACTGGTTCATTTGTAAGTACATGCATGTTCATAGAAATGTGTGTTTATGTGTATGTGGTGAAGGGTTTTGAAGGTAGTGGGAGAGGTGATAGCAGAAGTAAAAAAGATAAAAAGGTTATCTCACAAACCATATCAACACAATAGTCGCAAATCACCTGACCACTGTCAAAAGTTTAAGCAACATAATGGATAGACTCATACCCATTAATACAGATGTAAAAAAATGTTTCCTTACAAATTAATTTCTATTTAGATGCTTTAGAACCTGACCTGTTAAATCTGTTAGATCCTTTTACCTCTATATCCTTATCCAAGTCTCTCCGTTCCCAGACTCAGGTCAAGACTCTGGAATGCTCATGCATACCAAGGCATTCAGGGATGGGTCTCCTGCTACTGCCTGTAAACAACATGAGTAGCTTTCCCATCCCAGGCAGCCTAGTGCAGTCAGTTCCAGGAACTCTTCCACTTGTGGGCTGTGCTCAGAAAATAGGAAGCTTCCCACAGCACACGTGCATCACTTCATTTCCCACTGGGTTCTGGCTAATCTACTGGAATGTTAAAAGGAGGATGGGCTTCATGCCCACTGCTCCTGAGATGTTCAGACATCTCTGGAGTCTTTCTGTACTCACAGCAGCACTATGAGGGAGCAGGGCACAGGTGCAATCTTATTGCAATCCCCCGGGAGTATCTTTCTAGTAGGGAGAGAACTCTTCTCCATCTTTCACTTCTGGTTAAGATACGTGTTTTTCTATATCCTATAATCCTCTTCCTCATGTTTTTGGACGAGATGTTTTGTCTAGTTATAATAGTGAATCCTATCCTCTCCCTGGGACTTAAGATTTTTGATAGTAAAACCAGAATGTCTTGCAGGAGTTTCACCTTTTTTGCCCTGGTGCATCCATTCCCTGTGGCAATAAATACAAGCTGACCACTTGCTTAAATAAAGGAGAAAACAAAAGATACAAGGATTACCAAAAAAGACTAAGATCTCAAAATATTACTTCTTTTTGTAATGAAAAACCCGTGAGGACAGAAAAAAACAATTGCACACTCCTTATTGGCCAAAATATGTTTCACTGGCTAAAGAAATTCCATGGTTATAGAAACAAATATTTTCCAAAAAGAAAATTGTATTATCTAAGCTTAGTATTTCAGTTTGAGAGACTCTCTTTTAGAGTTTAAACCTGTTAGACTTTATATATATGACAAAATGCTCAAGCACTCAAAATATTAACCTCATTTTTCAATCTTACTGATGTGTCTGAAAAATCAAGCTGGCAAGTCGTGAATTTATGACTGTGTGAACAACCCAGCTGGCCAATTATGGTTACTTTTTCCTAAATAGAATAACAATTTGTGTATTTCTTAGTACTTATAGAATAAATTTATTCTCTGATTAAAATGATGTCACACCAATGTGATACTGTATTACAGAGCTCATTGTGTAACCAGATTCGATTAAAAAAAAAAACCCTAAACATACAAAGGGACAAAATTTCCATTAATTTCAATGAGAGTTTTTCTTATGGAAGGACTTACTGACTCACCCTCAGCTTGAGCCATATTCATTAATTTTTTCTGGCAATATAAAGCTCTTTTTTCACTTTCATTCTTTTGCATGTATAGCTGTTTATCAATTAATAGAGAAAAGCCCAGTTATAAACCACATCCTGGAAAGAATAAATTAGGTGAATTTGAATGACACAGGATGTTGTTAAGGATTTAACAGTATTGCTAACATTCCTGGGTTTCACAATTACGAGTCTATAATTTTTTCCTTCTGTCTTCCTTGTTTGTTTGAAATTCTGGCGTAATTTCAAAAGGTTTATGTGTATGTGTGTGAAAAATATACATAAAAACCTTGTGAGGGATGAAATGTACCTTCTTTCAAACTCACCGTAGAATACAGAGAAAGTATATTTGTGCTGCTTATGAATCCTACGTGATTCCCATTTAGTACTTCAAAATTTATAAGGTCTATGTGGCTTGATTCCTGGCGTACATATATTCTTGTGTTTAAAAATATTTTAAAGTAATTCCTTGGCTCTCCAGATAAAAGAACAAGTTCAATCTGCTTGTATTTAATATGGTGTGAGACAGGGTGGGGAAAGAGTTTCTTAGGAGTAGTGTACAGTATCAAGGAGACCATGACAGATAAGGAGAAGCTAGTCCTTGAAAAGGCAGTCAGCCAATTTAGAAGTGTGGAAAATAAAACATAACACTAGATAGGTATAGTTGCATTTGAAGCAACAAAGAAATGACCTCCTACTTGTGTAAAGACAGATATTCAATTCATATTTTGAACTTGTGTCCTAATTTATACCTTGTTTCTTTTATTCCTGCTTTTGAATTTAAAGACAAAATTGTGAGCAACAGAAACATTTGCTTTAGGGCAACCTTGAGTTGCGATAATCATCATTTGCTTTATCATTGTGTAATCCTGGACTGCTGTTAATTTAGGATAAAGTAGTAAAAGTGGTTTTTTCCAAACTTAAAAAGCTTTTCACATTTAGTTCTCTTGAACTGGTTTTCTAAACCCTCAAGGTTTATTGTGCTTTATTTTGAATGAAAGGGTCCATTAACTTGCTAAGAACTTTTCACAGAAATGTATGTCTGACCTTGATAATAGTATCTGAAGTTGGCAATGTAAAGAGAGGATGAAGATGAGGCAAACCGCTTTGTCAACAAACTAGGTTAATGACAGATATTGTTAAAATATTATGTAAAATGACCAAAAATTTCCTTCCTGGGCAATACATTTAGAAAAAAAAATCTTTTAAAAAATTTAAATGATAATTTCTGTGTGACTCACCGCGTTAAGGAAATGAGAGTCTTCATTTTCCTTCTTGCTCTCATTAATTGCAAAAACTGGGTGATGCTTATAAGCTTGAATTATATTTATATATATATTATACCGTACATATATGACAGTAATGGATTTGAATTCTAGGGACTGAAAAATAATGAATTAATATTTAAATAGAAAACGTTGGAAGTGTTTTCATGTTCAAACCATTGCACCTGATGGAAGAGTTCATGTCAGCTTTTGCTTTAAAAGGGTATCCGTTGTTCGTTAATCATCACAAAGAATTAATAAGAAAAGTGGTGCAATAAAATTATTTTATTAGTGGAGGAGAAATTAGTTTATTTTTTTATTATGGAAAGAACATTTAACACAACATCTAGTCTGTAAACAAATTTTAAGTGTATAATAGAGTATTGTTAGCTATGGGCATAATGCTATACAGCAGATCCCTAGAACTTATTCATCATGCATAACTGAAAATTTATACCCGTTGAATACCAACTCCCTATTTTCCCCTCCCTGCAGCCCCTGGCAACCACCATTCTACTCTCTGCTTCTATCAGTTTTACTATTTTAGATACTTCATGTAAGTGGAATTATGTAGTATTTGTCCATCTGTGAATGGCTTACTTCACTTAGCATAATGTCCTCTAGATTAACTCATGTTGTCCTATATAGTAGAATTTACTTCTTTTTAAGAATAAATAATTTTCTGTTGTATGTATATACCACATTTTCTTTATGCTTCCCTTTGATGGATATTTAGTTCCTTCCACATCTTGGCTATTGTGAATAATGCTGCAATGAACATGGGAGTACAGATAACTATTTGTGATCCTGATTTCAATTCTTTCAGACAAATACCCGAAAGTGGAATTGCTGGGTCATATAGTAGTTCTGTTTTTAATTTTTTGAAAAACCTTCATACTGTTTTCATAGTAGCTGTACCATTTTACATTCTCATCAAAGGGTTCAAGTGTTCCAATTTATCCACATCCTAGCCAACACTTGTTATCTTTTATTTTTTTGATACTAGACATTCTAACAGATGTAACGTGATATCTCATTGTAGTTTTGATTTTAATTTCTCTGATGATTAGTGCTATGGACTAAATGTTTGTTTTCCATGATAATGAATGTGTTGAAATCTAATTCTGAATATGATGGTATTTTGAGGTGGGGCCTTTGGGAGGTAACTAGGTCATGAAGGCATAGCCCCGTGAATAGGATTAGTGCCCTTATAAGTACAAGCTATAGAACTAGCTCACCCTTTTTCAACCATGTTAAGATACAAGGAGAAGGTGGTTGTCTGCAAACTGGGAAACCGACCCTCAGCATACTCCAGATCTGTTGGCACCCTGATTTTGAACTTCCCTTTCTCCAGAACTGTGAGAAATGTTTGTTGTTTAGGCCACCCCCTCTATGCTAATTTGTTATATCAGGCCAAATTCACTAAGAAAATTAGTGATATTTTCATATACTTCTTAGTCACTTGTATGTCTTCTTTACAGAAATTTCTATTCATGTCTTTGCCCATTTATAACAGGGTTATTTGTTTTTGTTTTTTCTTTTTCTTTTTAATACTGAGTTGTAAGAGTTCTTTACATCTTTTAAAAATTAATTCCTTACCTGATGTACAGTTTACAAATATTTTCTGCCTTTCTAGTTTGCCTTTTCACTCTAAGTATTGTTGTTTTTTTTTTTGCTGTTAATCTATTTTTTTGACTTTATTATCATCAATCATATTGTTGACTTAGAATATACTTCTTCCAGGAACAAACTATGGATTATCACAGTTAAATCTCCAATGGAGAATCTGCATAATCTCTACTATACAATGTAGAGTATCAGATTAATAGAAGGAGGTTTAGAATGCTTTATCTGTGTGGAATAAATAATTATTAGTATATCCATTTTATGTTAACATGCGACATAAAGTATCAATTCTGTTATTCTTATTTTAAAGGGCAGGCCAAGAAAATTTATCTCAAAATTACTCTTCAGCTTCTGCCCTCTTAACATCAATGATCTCTGGCAGTGAGTGTATTCACAATCAGATTTAATGGGGAAAATGAAAAGCATTATGCACAAATACAGAAATATATATGTGGTTGTGGTCCTTTCTTTAAGACTTTTTCATTATTGATTTAACAAACTGAAAAATCTGAAAAGCAGCCTGGTTCTATGTGGGGTCAAATACCTCATTTGACTGAATAAAAAAAAAGTCCTGGACCAGATGGGTTCACACCTGAATTCTACCAAGCCTACAAAGAAGAACTGGTGCCTATACTGCAGAAATTATTTGAAAACATCCAGAAGGATGGAATCCTCCCAAACTCATTCTACGAGGCCAATATCACCTTGATACCACAGGCAGGAAATGACACAACAAGAAAAGAAAACTACAGACCAATATCCCTTATGAATATAGATGCAAAAGTTCTCAATAAAATCCTTGCAAACCGAATTCAAATGTACATCCAAAAAAAAAATTCATCATGATCAGGTGGGCTTCATTCCCGAGATGCAGGGATGGTTCAACATATGCAAATCTATAAATGTAATTCACCACATAAATAAAAGCAAGAACAAAAATTATATGATCCTTTCAATAGATGTAGAAAAGGCTTTTGGCATAATCCTGCATCCTTTTATGATAAGAACTCTTAACAACATAGGCATAGATGGCTCATACCTCAAAACTATTAAAGCCATATATGATAAACCCACAGCCAATATCATACGGAATGGGGAAAATTTGAAAGCATTCCCCCTTAAAACTGGAACCAGACAAGGTTGCCCACTATCTCCACTTTTATTCAACATAGTGCTGGAAGTCCTGGCCAGAACAATCAGACAAGACAGAGGAATTAGGGACGTCCAAATGGGGGCAGAAGAGGTCAAACTTTCACTATTCCCAGACGAGATGATATTATATATAGAAAACCCCAAAGATTCAAGCAAGAGATTACTGGAATTGATAAATAAATTCAGCAAAGTCTCAGGATACAAAATCAATGCACATATATCCATAGCCTTCATATATGCTAATAACGATCAAGCCAAGAAACAAATTAAATATGCAATATCATTCACAATAGCACCATAGAAAATTAAATATTTAGGAACATATCTAACTATGGAGGTGAGAGACCTATATAGAGAGAATTATGAAACACTGAGAAAAGAAATTACAGAGGATGTAAACAGATGGAAAACCCTACCATGCTATTGGATAGGCAGAATCAACATTGTAAAAATGGCTTTGCTACCTAAAGTGATTTACAGAATCAATGCAGTCCCTATCAAAATACCAACATCATTTTTTGCTGATCTAGAAAAAATAATTCTACATTTCATGTGGAACCAGAGAAGACCCCGTCTAGCCAAATAAATCTTAAGCAAAAAGAACAAATTGGGAGGCATCTATCTACCAGACTTCAAACTATACTACAAGGCTATAGTAACCAAATAGCGTGGTACTGGCACAAGAATAGAGATGTAGACCAATGGAACAGGACTGAGAACCCAAATATAAAACCAACCTCATATGGTCATCTGATCTTTGACAAATTCCAGAAAAGTACACACTGGGGAAAAGATTCCCTATTCAATAAATGATGCTGGGAAAACTGGATGGCCATATGTAGAAGACTGAAACTAGACCCATACCTCTCACCTCTCACAAAATCAACTCACTATGGATAACAGATTTTAACCTAAGATGTGAAACCATAAGAATTCTCAAAGAAAACGTTGGAAAAACTCTTACGGACATTGGCCCAGGCAAAGAATTTATGAAGAAGAGCCTCAAAGTAATCACAGCAACAACAAAAAGAAAAAAATGGGACCTGATCAAATTAAAAAGCTCTGCACAGCCAAGGAAACTATCACTAGAGTGAACAGACAACCTACAGAATGGGAGAAAATATTTCCATGCTACACATCTGATAAAGGGCTGATAACCAGAATCTATACAGACCTTAGGAAAATCAACAAGAAAAAATCAAACACCCTATTAAAAATGGGCAAAGGACATGAACAGAAAATTTTCAAAAGAAGTCAGAATAATGGCCAGCAAACACATAAAAAATTGCTCAACTTCTCTAATCATCAGAGAAATGCAAATCAAAACCAAAATGAGATATCACTTAACTCCAGTGAGATTGGCTCATATCAAAAAATCCCCAAACAACAAATGTTGGCAGGGATGTGGACAGATAGGAACACTCATACACTGCTGGTGGGACTGCAAATTAGTACAACCTCTATGGAAGGTAATGTGGAGCTACCTCAAAGAATTAAAAGTAGAACTACCATTTGACCCAGCAATCCCACTACCGGGTATTTACCCAAAGGAAAAAAAGGCATCCTATAATAAAAACATTTGCACGCGAATGTTTATAGCAGCACAGTTCACAATTGCAAAGATGTGGAAACAACCCAGGTGCCCATCAATACACGAGTGTATTAATGAAATGTGGTGTATGTATATCATGGAGTATTACTCAGCAATAAAAAACAACAATGAATTAACACATCTGGTATTATCCTGGTTGGAGCTAGAGCCCATTCTTCGAAGCAAAGTGTCTGTCTATTTTGTTTATCTTTTCAAAGAACCACCTTTTAATTTTATTAATCTTCTGTATTGTTCTTTTGTTCTCGATTTCATTTAATTCTGCTCTGATCTTGGTTATTTCTTTTCTTCTGCTGGCTTTAGGATTGCTTTGCTCTTCCTTTTCCACTTCCTTAAGATGATACACTAGTTTACTGATTTGTGACCTTTCTGTCTTTTGGATGTGGGCATTTAAGGTGTTAAGTTTTCCTCTCAGGACTGCTTTTGCTGTATCCCACAGATTTTGATAACTTGTGGCCCCATTATCATTTAGTTCGAAGAATCTTTTGATTTCCATTTGTATCTCCTCTTGACCCAGTAGTCATTCAGCAACAGAGTGTTTAATTTCCACGTTTTTGGATGAAGATGTGAGTTTCTGTTGGAATTGATTTCTAATTTTATTCTGCTGTGGTCTGAAAAGTTACATGTTATGATTTCTATTTTTTTGAATTTGTTGAGATCTGTTTTGTGCCCTAGGATGTGGTCAATTTTAGAGAAAGTTCCATGAGCTGATGAGAAGAATGTATATTTAGTGTTATTTGGGTACAGCGTTCTGTAGATATCTGTTAGGACCAAATGTTCTAGAGTCTCGTTTAGGTCCTTTGTTTTTTTGCTTATTTTCTGTTTGGAGGATCTGTCCTGTTCCATCAGTGGGGTGTTGAAGTCTCCTGCTATTATGGTATTGCTATTTATTATGTTGTCTAGATCAAGCAGTGTTTCCTTTATGTACCTGGGCACTCCTGTGTTGGGTGCATAAATGTTAAGGATTGATAAATCCTCTTGTAAGATTTTTCCCTTCACCACTATATAGTGTCCATTTTTGTCCTTCTTTACTTTTGTTGTTTTAAAGTTTATATCATCTGAAATAAGGATGGCTACTCCAGATTTCTTTTGGTTTCCATGAGCCTGGAAAATTGTATTCCATCCTTTCACCTCGAGTTTGAATGAGTCCTTGTGTGTAAGGTTTGTTTCCTGGAGACAACAGATACTTGGCTTTATTTTTTAATGCATTCAGCCAGCCTATGTCTTTTCAATGGGCAATTCAAGCCATTCACATTTATTGAGAGAATTGATATTTGGGGTAAATTTCTGTTTAGTCTATTGGGTAGTGTCTTTTGTTTTACCTCTTGAGTCATTGTGGAATCTGGGTTCTAGAGTTTTAACTTTTGTGTAGTTTTACATTGGTGGGTGTCTGTTGTGCTGGTTAATGTACAATGCAGGTCTAAGCACTTCTTGCAAGGCTGGTCTGGACTTCACAAATTCTATCAGTGATTGCTTGTCTGGAAAAGTCTTTATTTCTCCCTCATATAAGAAGCTTAGTTTGGCAGGATACAGAATTCTGGGTTCGCCTTTGTTTTGTTTTAGGAGACTGATGATGGCTCACCATTCCCTTCTGGCTTGTAAGGTTTCAGCCGAGAAATCTGCAGTTAATCCAATCAGTTTCCCTTTGTAGGTTACCTGCTCTTTTCATCTTACAGCTCTGAGGAGTGTCTCTTTTGTGTTTACTTTGGTCAGTCTAATAATAATGTAGCATGGTGAATGCCTTTTCACGTTGAGTCTCGCAGGAGTACTGTGTGCTTCTTGTACTTGGATATTGAGATTTCTGGCTAGGCCATGGAAATTTTCCTCTATTATTCCTTCAAATAGATTTTCCAGCCCACGTGAATTTTCTTCCTCTCCCTCAGGGATGCCTATGATCTTTATGTTTGGCCTCTTTACATAATCCCACATTTCTTGTATGCTTTGTTTATGCCTCTTGTTTTTGTGTTCTTTCTCTTCGACTGATTTATTTATCACATAGGAGTTGTCTTCTAGCTCTGAAATTCTTTCCTCTGCATGGTCCAGCCTATTCTTAAGGCTTTCCACTGTGTTTTGTAGATCCTTGCATGTTTCTTTCATTTCTAGAATTTCTATTTGATTTTTCCTTAATACTTCTATTTCTTTGGAGAATTTTTCATTCATTTCTTGCATTTTTCTTGTGGTTTCTTTGTGCTTGGATTCAATTTTCTCTTAAATTTCATTGAGTTTTCTTATAATTCATAAATGAAATTCCTCTTCTGTCATTCTACCCATTCCATTTGAGTCATATCCATTGCTGAGGAATTGATGATTTTTGGGGGGGTGACTTTTCACTCTGATTTTTCATGTTTCCTGAGTTCTTTCACTGGTTTTTTCTCATCTGGCCTCTTGGTCGAGAGCTGGGGGTGTTAGGGCTAGTTTATGGCCCTGTCTCCAAGCCCCATGCTTTGGGAGGGTCCTTGTAGCTCCTAGGGGTTACTTTGACCCTGCTCTTCCTGAGATGCAGGTAGAAACACAATTTCTTTTGGCTGTAGCATGAGAGCTGGATTGGAAAAATTCTATACAGCTCAGAGGTTGCTTATCTAGCCACGTGTGTTTGTCCTTCTGATGTGCGTCTCCACGTGATACTGGCTGATAGGGGGATTTCCAGTTGTGCACCCCTTTTCCACCAATAGACCCCAAGGTGAGATGGTTAGGCATTTCTATCCCCAAAAGTATCCGCCAGGGGGATGTTCCCGGGGGGGGTATAGTGGCCACTGGAAGCGGTCTTGGATGACATGAAATTCCCTAATGAAGTGGTCAGGGTTATGAGGAGCTGCTCTGGTTCAGCCTGTGACTCTTGAGGTATTCAATTGTCATGAGAACCGGCAGTTATACAAAATGAGCCACCATAACCAGCAACCTTCAAAATGACCGATCTCTGGGGTACAGGAGGGCTGGGACCTGAAGAGTGGGCCCTAGGACCAGCACGTAGCAGACTCATCAGAGGCCAGATCCTGGGTAGCAGGACCAGATGGATGAGCTGCAACCTGTTTCCAATACACAAAGGTCCTGCCACTACAGTTCCGGGATCTCGTCCCACCTGGGACCCACGGATGCAACTGTCCCTGGCCACCAAGGGCAAAGCCTGTCTTGCCCCAGCGGATGAGCCCCCGGGCCAGGGCGGGGTGGAGCTAGAGACCCGGCTCACAGGTCCGGGTGGGAGGCTTTAAAGATGGCTGCCGCCACCAGCCTGGTTCATAGCAGGGCTCTGATTGCCCCCGGGAATGCAGCTTGTCTCAGTTGGCCTGTGGCCGGAGGAGGCAATTGCCAGCAGCCCCTAAGGGCGTGTCCTGCTCTCTGTTAAACTCCTGGGCCTGGTCCCGCTGACTTCCAGTGATGGGTGCGGGCCTGTGGATTCCCACGCACTGTCAGGGGAAGCTGTATCTCCACCCAGTCCCTACCTGGCCCTGAGCGGTCTCTGTATATTGCAGCTGAGAGTTCTGTTTGGCTCTCACAATTGCTTCCTCTCCACAGAACCTGCTGTCTTGAGCTACAGCTTTGCCCCAACTCTGGGCTTGTCCCTGACTGAGTGGATGGGGAGGTGCGTAACCACTTGGGGGTCAGGCCACGCTGCGCTGACCTGGTGAGTGTGTCCTTCCCGGGCTCTGGGCTCTGTTGCACTCCCTTCACTCTCCAGTCTTTGTGAAAATTTTGTACCTGTTTTCTCGGGCTGGGCGTCTCACGTTGTTTCTATGTAATTCACAATGGTGTTTTCAGAGTGAGCAGTCCGCATGCGCAGGCAGCCGATGGTGTTTTTCACCTCCTTGTGTGGGAACAGTGAGGAGGGAGGACTCTATCAGACCGCCATTTTTCTACCCCCCTTTACTTTCTTTTTTTTTTTTTTTAAATCAATCTGGAAAAGATGATTTAATGAAGATCATTCTTCATTTGCAAAACTATCAGAGTTGGCTAATTCATAATGGAAGTGTTGGCTGAAACTTAATAACTTACAGGAGGAATTCATGTTACTCAGTTTGCTTTTGAGTAAACAAAAAGATACAAAGAAGATTTGACTATCCCTTGAAATACCTTGAATTCAATTTGCTTTCTTTGCCTGATTTGGTACAAAAGAGATTATTTAGGTAGGAACGGGAGAAGAGCCCTGAGAAAAAAACAGAACTTTTTTTTTTTTTTACCTGTTAAAGCTCTTTTATAGTTGCTCATTTTTCTGTTCTATTGATGTCACATAATATTTGTTTCACAATGAATTATGAGCCATAGTACTATCAATCAAGTCAATTCTATTATCCTGTTTGGCAGAAACCCAAAGAAGGCAAACACAAATTTTTGGTTTCCATTAAAACTTTGAGAATCTTTAAAGCTTCTTTAAGGGTTACAGGAAAAGTCTGCATCTACACTTAAAATATATTTCAGTGACATCCAAAGAAATGGTTTTCTATTTTATACTGTAACTTTTTTAGTGATAAAACCAAAAAGAGTTGCAAGATACGCAGCCAGAATCCAAGTGGTCATCTGGAAATATCAATACCATTCAAACTATTTAAACACTATAGCCCAGACAGACACACTTACATCTACCACCACACCACTTGAGAGATCATACCATGTTGAAATTTAATTCTAGGATCTTCAGTTTCACCACAATTTCAAATCTTCCTGAGATCTGCCAGGCAGGCATTGCTGAACTTCAGCTCTTATTTCAAATCCAAATTTATTCTCAGCTCTCTCCTTTGACTCTGAATCCATTTTTCCTTCTTATTTTTCTATCACTAAAATTTTTTTCCTGGAATCTTACAAAGTTTTCAAGTCTTCCATAAATCTTATTTTGATTCAGGTAAATGTATTTGCTTTAGTCATCATGTGGTCATGCCAAAGAGCACCAGAAAAATGAGAACCAATAATTTTGTGACTTTTATATGATTTTTAAAGGATTAATTTGACTTTAGTTCTAATTTTGGCACTAGTCACATTGAAAACTTAAAAGATTAACTGTTGCCTCCCTAAATGAAAGAGAAACAGGGAGTGAAAATAATTCCATTCTAATAAATTTTCCTTCTTCAGAAAATGTCCTGGGTTCCCCATAAAGATTTATAGTAATATTTTAGTATTTTGGATCATTAATATTGATAGCCAAAATTCACAATATTACATGAAAAAGGGAAGATAAAAAGAACAGGAAAAATAAAAGTCTCCATTAATAAAAAATGATAGAGAATGGATAATTTTATTGTCTAAAGGAACCTCCATTCCTTAATTGAAGAAAGGTTACCATATAAAAACACTTAACTATTTTGTTAGTCAAAGATTATCATAGCCAAATTCATTACAATGTCAAATTCACCGTGGAATATTTATTTTAAAACTTAATTTATCATTTAGGGAATGAAGGCAAGAGAGTGGTACATGTTAATATTTTATTTATTTATGTTTTCTTGTTTAGAAATGTCCTATCCAAGAACATGGACAGATAAAGATATTAGCATAATTTCAACATTATAATTAATATCTAATTATTAAAGATTGATTGCCAGAATGGACTCTTGTTTTGTTCTTACAAGATTAAATTTTTAAGGCTCTAAATCCCCTCGCTTTCCTCAAAATTTTATGGAATGGAAGCAAGTGTGCTTTTGCAAGATATAGGATATATGTAATACTATAAAATTATAATTTTTATCTATGTGTATAGAAATCTTTACAATTCATATAATGATTTTATTATTTATAATGAATAACAAATGATCTTGACTATTTATATCTCCTTTTACTGCATATTATGAGAATTTTAAGAGCTATTCCAAAATGAAATATGAAAAGAATACATCTAGTAAAATCTTTTTTGTTCAAAAATGTTTCCTTTTTTTTCTCAGATGGTGTGCTACACTACAAATTATTTAACTAAGATTCTTCTAAATGATTTAGTAATCAGAAGTTTTCTATTGATTATTTATATGCGTTTTATAGCTAGGGGAGGGCATGTGGGGTGTGAGGCAAAAAAAAATGAAGAGGAAGTTAGGGAAAGCATCTTAGTTGAATAATAGAAAACATAATTATTTTAACAGTAAGAAAAATAATTTTTAAATGAAATTAAAACCATTAATAAACATTTCAGTAGTTAGAGAAAATTATTATATATGTATTTGCTCTTGATCTAAAGGTATCAACAGTTCTGTGGAAATGCAAGAGATGTAGAAGGATAGAAAATTACAGATAAAGACTGTCTTGTCAGGAAATTCATCTTTTTCCCTAAAAAATATGGTGACAGCTTTCCTCCTACTTCCCTGACATTAAAAAAATTTATAGATGATGAATAATAGTATAAAACTATAAATAGTCATGAGAATAGACATAATATATTCTAAGGATTCTAACTATATTATTGTACCATGCACCTTTTAGTGTTCAATTTGCACATTATGTTTCTTTAAATTTATGAATGCCAACAGTGTGCTCACTCCTAATTTCAAAGCTGCACTGCAGGAGCTGTACAGCTGTACATCTGTACAGTAGCTGCTTTACAATATTTTGAGGACAAATATCATGTTGCTCTCTGCTTTTCTCCTGTTATCACGTACTTTTGAAAAATGTGCGATGTTTACTTTTATGCAACAATATGTGTATCCATATCAAAATTGAAGTTATTTTCTCCTTTTTAGAAGGCTGCAATACATGTCTCCTTCATGAATTCTTTCTCACTTTTCATCTCTGTGTCTTTCTTCACTCAAGCAATGAGTGCACATCTCTTTTAGCTTTCTTAAAAGATTTAACCACGTATTGGAAACAGGTTTTTAGCTTTTTATTTGCCAAAATTCTTCTCATTCTGAGTATGATTTTAAATCAGTGATAAATTATTAGATTTTGAAGCATACTTGAGATAATCTAGACCTAAACCCTTTCCTAACCAATTACAATATTAAGCCACACAAAAGCTAAATAATTCACATAATTATATTTTACATATATGTCTGTGTGTGTGTGTGTGTATATATATATATATATACATATAAACAAAAAATAATGATTCTAGGAAAAGCTAAGAAAGACACCAGGTCTCCCAAAAGATGTCAGAAAATCTCAATCTTCTTAAAAACTTACTTTGGGGACATCCATATTTAACAAAATTTTAACTTAATTACTCTTGGGTATCTTCTCTACTCCCTATCTCAGCAAAACTAAGTCCTGGGTAAAATACAAAGAAATATTTCAAAATATTGCAGGCTCACAAGAAATCTCTATGAGGTTGGAGTTTGAGGAGCACAGTGAGCTGAAAACTGAAAACTGGAGTGATTAAATTTGATAATTCGGCTTTGAACCAAGTCTCCTAAGGAAATATAAGTATAGCAACATCTGAAATATTATATTTCTAGTTGTCAAATTGAAAAAAATAAAAAAACAGGTGAAATAATTTTTAATAATACATTTTATAGAATCCAATATATCCTGAATATCATTTCAATCTATATTAGACACTATTGTATTCTTTATATTTTTATACTCATCTGTAATTTTATCATTACATCTTTCTGTACTGTATCTTGAATAATTTTTTTTGCTGATCTATCTTTTGGTTTTAGAATTCTCCCTTCATCAGCTATTTAACTCATCCATTACATTTTAATTTTATTTAGTTTTTATTAAGCTTTTATTTTCAAAATTTCTTTTTCATTCTTTTTCATATCTGCTTTGTCTCTACATCTTTGAAGACATTTTCAAAACTCTCTTTTTAAAAAAACATATTTTAGAACTGTGTGTATATATGGGTCTTATAATTCTTGTCTGATTTCTTTATGGGTGTTTATACCATACTCATAAAGAAATACCACAGATGTTTTGCTTTTGACTGCTCCTGGTACCTTGTTTTTCTACGGTGTTTGGTTAGTTTTTATTTGATTGCATTTTTGATGTTCTTAACAAATTATTTGAGGTTGTAAAGAGGGTGATTGTCTGTAGAGAAGATCTGTGATTACTTCTTTTAAGTGTGAGGTGCCACTATCTATCTACAACTATTCCATCTCAAGATCTGAGATTAGAGCTCCAAATTTACACCCTGGCTGCCTTATGGTGTAACTACTCAAGACGCGTTTCCTTTTTATTTGCTGCTTTGCTTAGCACCAAGGGAAATTTTTTGTTGTTGTTGTTAGCGTCTCCTGGCATACTGTTGAAAGAAAGGTTGATTTTTTTTCTGTCTTCTTCCCATGATGATGGTTTAACTCTACTCAAACTTGGCTTATTGTGGGCACTGCCTACTGTTATATAATAAGCCCCTCTTTGGGCAGGCTTGCAGTTTTAATTTTCATTTCTCTTGAAATAGAACATCAAATATCACAGTCAAAATTTAAGATTGTTTTTGGGCTTGGCGACTTTGCTGTACATAAAAGACTTCAAGAATCCATGTACTCTGATTTTTAGCTTTCTGTTAATTGTTATTGAGGAATTTTAGTCCCTCATTACCTTGTCAGTTAATTCTCTTAGGAATAATTTGAAATGTATATGTTTTTTGTCTAGTATTTTGAGTTGGTTTGATAGGGACAATACTCAGAATAGTTTATCTCATAATATTCCTGAAACTGGAAGTTCAGAAGAAGCTCTTATATCTGTGGATATGGAAAAATCATTCAAATATTCTAGAAAATAGTTGGACATTATTATATAATTTCAAGCATGTTTATATCCAGTGACTAAATAATTTCACCAGGGGATAAGTACAGGAACCATAGTTACACAGTTACATTATTTGTCAGAACAAAAAGATAAAACAATCAAAAGTCTAGTGGCACAATAATACCATATTGCAGTGGCTCTATCTTGAGAGGTCATGCATAAATTCTGCAATAGTCACACCATGGAATATTAGAAATTAAATGGACACATTATTAATGCATTAAAACAAATGCATAAATCTTAGAAATATGGTGTTTCTGATTAAAGCAAGTCTGAAAAGTATAAAGTGGGTGATGTGATTTTTATAAAGCTTAAAAGCAAGCAAATAAATGACTATATGATTTATAGACACTTAAATGGTAAAATGTTAAAAATAGCAATAGTGAAAATTACAAAATTTAGGATATTGGTTACTTCTTAAAAAAAGGACATGAATAGGATATGGGAAAAACACATGGGTAGCTTCAAGATATTGGTTATGAATATCCTAGTTCTGAGTTTATATCATGGTCTCGAGATATTCATTTTATTTTTGAATTTTGTAACTGACATAATAATAATACATATGTATAACTTACATGTATAACTTGAACTCACACAATCACAGATGTGATTTTATAAATACCCATTATTTTTTTATTCCCATTACAAACTATTAGAAACTATAGGGTTTCAGTGCTTCTCCATGGCACCAAGTAATTGAGCTTGTGATGTAGTGACTTGATAATCATGGTTTTAAGTAACTCTAATAGAATCACATTGCTCTTAACCTAAGAATCCAGCTTTGTGGCTACACTATTTTGGACTAAATTTCCAATCTACTCTCTAATCAATTTGGATGTTACCCATTGCCCTAATCAGATGTCTGAATTTACAAAATATATTCTATATTAGTCTGGCAATTTTGGCCTGATTATTTCAAGTATGGTCACACAGAGAAAGAGGAAAAGAGATTTGATAACAGTCTCTTTAAACTGCTCATTATATCAATCTATTCCACGTAAGTCAAGCAAATCTCTTTTGTAGGCTCTATTATCCATGTCAGTTAGCTAGAGTGAACATGTTAATGAAAGAGTCTTTTGGATTCTACTTAAATTCTTGCTACACAAATACAGTTGTTGAAATTTATAAATAGGTGCAGTCTGTTGATATAAACTGGTGGTTTGTTGAATAAATTTACTAGAAAATTTCCGTGAAAGTAAGAGCAAAATTTACAGAAGATTTTGCCTACAATAGGAGCAGCAGCAGCAGCAGCAGCAATACAGACCTAAATTGTACCACCAAATACCCTAATCTGCTTCAAGCTGAGAATTAAAGAGGGGGGAAGAGCCAGAATTTTTTTTCTCTTGACTTCTCTAAGGAACTTATTTTAAATGCTTCAGAAATAGAAGAGGAGAATTCACATCAAGAAAGAAAAAAATGTTTTGTTAAATCATTCACTTTGATTGTATATTTAGTTTGAAAAGAATCATTGCAATGTTTAGAAAATATTTACAATATTTAGAAAATACACTCCTAAAAAAGTATAAAAATATCCTTTTTTTTTTAGGATTTTCTTTAAGATGAACAACAGAAAAGGCACAAATTGTTCAGATTGCACATAAAGTGGCTTCTAAAATTGTAATTGTTTGTTTCATAGAAAAAAATCACTGATCTTGGTATACTTCTATTTTTCAACATATAAATATATCTTTAGCTCCACAATAAATTTCCAAAATTTTATAAACATATGTTTACATTTTTCCTATCTATATTGCTGTAAAAGTAGTAGCATATCTTATGTCAAATTATATTTGAAGTGGCTGGGGCAAACAAAACAAAAATAAAAACAAAAACAAAAGAAAAGGCAATATAAAGCATTCATGCCATGTTGTTTCTGTCAACGCTAACCTTACTTAGTACTATAGAAGTATTGACTGTTTTGCAGGCGGTCCCATTACCTTTGGTAGTCAATTCTCTTCTGAGACTGAACAAGTCTCCTAAAATGGACTTCCTAAATTGAATTGGTGTGGGATACCTAAATCTTGTTTGCCTTTAAAAAACGGGTCTCCAGGGTAGCAGCAATGCTGCTGCATCACCAACTGAAAAATTCCAATTCACTTTCCTCTTTATCTGCACAGAGAATGAGCCCACATCAAATTGTTATGATCAAGAAAGATATGGCTTGTAACCATCTTTCCTAGTTTAAAAATGACTTCTTTGGGGTTAAGAAGTAATATACACATCAATAATAAAGAAAATGGGGGGAGCTGAAATAACTCAAAAAGGATCATATGTGACTTTGGTTATAAACGATGAAATAAATTAACAAATAAAGGTAGTAAATAAAATAAAGAACTATGTGTGTGATTGTGAGCATAGTAATATAAACTTTTGTGCATATGCCTAGCTTTTCAAAATTCAGTGAGTTAGATCTATTTCTTCTTTGGGGGCACCTTTTTTAAAAAAATGTATGAAGATAAAGATTTTGTGTGACAATTAAAAATTCACCGTATTCTGTGAAAATCACACAGAGTCTGATATTTGAGCAGTCCTATTTATTGAAATACTGCAGACGTTTTTGCTAATCATTTAAATATCTAAATTTAGCAACAACTCTTTCTAATTAATAAAGCAAACCTAATTCTCTAATTAAATATGTTGATAGAGACACATTAATTTATGGACTTGATTCTTCCTGAGCATGTTCTCTAGCATAGTTGAACAAAAAATACATGGCAGGAGGCTTGACCAAGACAGCCTTAGTATATCCCTCAACTTGATTCTGTTGACTAAGACTTCTTCCTGACTATAGGCTCCTGGCCCTCCTTTTCTTAGAACATTTACTTTAGAAAACTTGCATTTGAAAACTCTTTCTCTTCTCTTTTGAGATGTAAATTTTCTGCAATCCTGAAGCATCCCTGGATTGCTGGGAGCCATTCCTCAGAAATGCAATCCTCAAGAAAATTAGTGCCCCTCTCTCCCAGTCTCTGTGGGAGGGTAGGAGCCTAACTTCTTCTGTAACCACCAATTATCCAACACAAATGGTCTAATCACATTGTCCAACCTCCCTACTAAAGTCTTTCATTACTTTTCCATTAGTTTACCCCAGTGTTCAAAAATCCTTCTGTCTTGTTTCAGTGAAGTTAACGTCAATGTTTCTACCCTATTGTAATAATGTTGACCCTATGGCAGTAGTCTTGAAAAAGTCTTGTTTGCAGTTTTTGATAAACAATTGGTGCAAATTTTCTTTGACAGTTCATAGACGTTAAATGCTAGTATTCACATCCAAAAAAATTTTTAAAGACTGCAGACTGAAAAATATTATTCCCTTAGATTATGTGTTTTTATTGTTGTAACAATATTATTTTATAGCATTTTTACATGTTGCAAAATGCTTCCAAAGGCATTATTAATTTAATTTTCACAACACCTTAGTGAGGTTGATAAAGATGGTATCATTGGGTTTACTTTGAGATATCTGAGGCTTGCACTAATCATTTTGTTAAAGATTACAACAAAAGAGAACTCTGTAGAGTCACACTGGAAGTGAGTATTCTCTAGGTTCATTATTCTTGTATCCATACTCTAGGTCCCATTTCACAGTTCCCTTTATTGAATCATTTATACAAAATGTTGAGTTACCCAAAGTTCCACTACCACAAGAACCTGGCAAAGTTATAATTTAACTGAAGCCCTTTGACTCCAATTTCTTTGTTTTATCTATTACCTTAAAATGTCATATTCTGTTATTCACATGTAAATTTATGTTAACGCTATGTTAATCCATTTTGAACAAAGATTAAACTGGAAAGTTTATTTGCTTCTAACACAGAGCCTAGAGACTGATACAATTTTTAAACACCACAGGCACTCAATTTTTGTCAGATGGATATATTAATGAAGTCAAACTTTTGAGGAAATCATATTTGTATTTTTTGTAATATTTAGGACAGGGTTCATACATTATTGATAACCTATAGCTAATAAATATTTATTGAGGAGAAAAGTAATGATGATTGGTCAGTTCCACATTATCAAAGGTTTGAATGCATTAATAGCATCTATAGAGTAAAATGTTCTCTTAAAGAAAATACACCTTTGTATTTACTGTTGTTTTATGGCCAATTTGTTAACACTGTATGGACATCATCATGAAAGAGATCAGCAAGAATATTCTCTGAGATGCTCTAGACAGAGAGGATAATTGACTTTGTTATACCAGAGATACCATGACATTCACATTTATGTCAAAAAGGAGCATGGGAAGAGTTAATACATGAGGAGCATTATCTCACTTAATCTTTTCAAAAGTGTTTTACCATATTTTTACAGACGAGAGACTAAGGAAAATGAAAAATTTCTCACCTAATTCATGAAAGTTCTGAGATACCAGCACAGGTCTCATTGATCCTAATACATAAGCTCATTCCATCATATCTGGATGCTTTCCTCATTTCTCCTTGAGCCAAAACAACAATCTTACTTTTCCTATATATATATATATGTACACTAGTTTAAATCTCACACTCATTTACTTCATTGAGACAGAGGAAAAATACACACAAAACAGAGCACTAAGCAAATAGAGGCAGGTTGTAGCCTTTTAAAGTATTTAAGCAGGAGAAATGATATTTGTTAAATATATGCACACACATGCATATTTTTGTATAGGTATAGAATATTTGTGTATATTGCATGGTGAATGTCTATGTTTTTTTCTATAACATATATTTAGTATTTCTTCAAAAATTATTTTCTTCATAAACTACAGATCTTACAAACTTCAGTTTGAATGAATCCTACCTGAATAATGCAGCAAAAAAATTGGTATAAGAACATCTAAGCCAAAACAACATTTGGTTTGCAGTCTCTGACATAGTCTGCTACATCTTCTCACTAAAATTTCCATGAAAAAGGAACTCTTAAAATTATAAATTATAAAAAACATTAAACTTTGGGTTGAGTCTAAGTGATTGTATTTATGCTAAAATATTGAGAGTACCCCAGTCTTACGCTAAGTGCTTATGTACACCCCAAGAGCCAGTAAGAAGACTGTAAGATTATTGGTGAAAGTCTCAAAAACAAACTCACCCAGTTTGGGAAGAAATGTCTCACTGACTGGCTTTATTTTCTCTTTCCTTCTTGTAATGGCTTCATCATTGGTTAAGGACTGTTGTTTGTTATCATTATGGGAGACAGAATAAAATGGAAGGAAATTGGGAAGGAAGAATCATAAAATCAGTAAAATTCTCTGATATCCTAAAAGTAAAGTTGGATTCTTTTTTCTTGTACTTGGCCACAAAATTTTAAAGCAAGAGATTGCCTTGGTAGTGGTAGCATTCTCTTTTGGTAATAAATAAATATGAAATATCATAGCAATCACTTGGAAACTGCATACATACACAGAGAAAGAAAAGGTAAACCTTTTCTGATGTTTCAAAGGAAGAGCATACTGCCATAAATTATTCACTCTAACAAACAAAAGAAAATTGCAGAGAATATATCAATACAATTTAAAATCACACAGCTTCAGATAATTAGGAAATGAAAGTCTAATATGAAAAATATTATATGATAAAAGGAAAAAAGATGAAAATATAAAGAACAGTAGAGATGAAAAAAGACTTGGGTGAGACATTGAACTATTGCAAAGAAACTAAAATAGCAATAGCAGAATTAAGCTCTGTAATTGAGGTGATAAAGAAAAGCATTAATCGTTCAGAAAAATTGAATTAATAATCTGAAGGAGAATGTTTTAAGAAAATCTATTAGAGTCTGAGAACATGAAGAAGAGATGATCAATGAAAATGAACATGATTGATGTGAACAGAGTAGAGATTGTGAAAGTTTCACTTGCAGAAAACTGGTATCCTTAAAAAACACTGCAAATAAATTTATGAAAAAGGCAATAAAGTGAATATAAATCATAAACCAGTATGATTTTAATTTGGTAATAAGGATAAGTACATGCATAAATATAGGCACAAATATTTGTAAGGAACTAAACCACAAGGCAAACTGTTTTCTCTGGTAGGTGGGAGATTTTATTTTAAAAAATGTTTTTTCATGTTGTAATAAACAGGTAGTTATTGTCATAAAAACACTAAAGAAAATATTGATAGTATTGGTAAACATGCATTATGTTACATGGAGAGAGTAAAATTAAAAGAGCATCACCCTGTAGAAATTGCTACTTTAATAAAATTCATTTGTTGAGTTGTGTTGCATATTACTAATTTACTATATCTGTATTTTTATGTTATAAACAGACAAACTACATCATAGCAGTACTGCTGGAACAGTTCAACATGGCCTTTTATTTTTATCCATGTGACTGTCCTGAGGACCTGTGAATCTGCTGATATTTCCCAATGAAAACCTTTATATCCTATAAAGTCATGAAGCAGACATGAATAAGGGAAGATACCTATCTATCTATCTATCTATCTACAGTTACACACACATAAACACCCACTGATAACCACAGACATTTAAAAGCATAGGTTATGCATACTATTAAATATTAGGTCAATTGCTTTTATGAGATAATTACCTAATTGAGCTCAAGCTAAGTGATTTTGAGACAGGGTAAAGAGAATGAGAAAGTAATGAAAATATAAACAAAGAAAAACTGTATGTCAGTGTAGTGGAACTTCTACATTCTCAGAGCTTTCTTTACCTTGGCATTTACTGTCTGTTTTGTTATTGAGAATATATCTTCTTATTGTCATCTGATCTTTCACAAAGCAGACAACAACACACACTGGGGGAAAGAATCCCCATTTAGTAAATGGTGCTGGGAAAATTGGATAGCCACATTAGAAGATGAAACAGGATTTGCACCTCTCACCTCTCACAAAAATCAACTCAATATGGATAACAAACTTAAACCTAAGGCATGAAACCATAAGAATTCTAGAAGAAAATGTTGGAAAAACTCTTATAGACATCGGCCTAGGCAAAGAATTTATGAAGACCCTAAAAGTAATCACAGCAACAACAAAAATAAATAAATGACACCTGATCAAATTAAAAAGCTTCTGCACAGCCAAGGAAGCTATCATGAGAGTAAATAGACAACCTACAGAATGGGAGAAAATATTTGCATGCTACACATCCAATAAAGGGCTGATAACTAGAATCTATATAGAACTCAGGAAAATCAGCAAGAAAAAAATCAAACCCCACTAAAAAGCGTGCAAAGGACATGAACAGAAACTTTTCAAAAGAAGACAGACTAATTAACAGCCAGCAAACATATCAAAAATTGCTCAACATCTCCAATCATCAGGGAAATGCAAATCAAAACCACAATGAGATATCACTTAACTCCAATGAGATTGGCTTTTATCAAAAAGTTCCAAAACAACAAATGTTGGCGTGGGTATGGAGGGATAGGAACACTCATATACTGCTGGTGGGACTGCAAATTAGTACAACCTCTATGGAAAGTAATATGGAGATACCTCAAAGAACTAAAAGTAGAACCACCATTTGATCCAGCAATCCCAGTACTGTGTATTTACCCAAAGAAAAAAAATATATTCTATAATAAAGACATCTGAACTCGAACGTTTATAGCAGCATGATTCACAATTGCAAAGATGTGGAAACAACCCAGGTGCCCATCTATACCTGAGTGGATTAATAAAATGTGGTTTATGTATACCATGGAGTACTACTCATCCATAAAAAAAAATGGTGAACTAGCACCTCTTGTATTATCCTGGATGGAGGTGGAGCCCATTCTTCTAAGTGAAGTATCACAAGAATGGAAAAACAAGCACCACATGTCCTCATGATTAAATTGGTACTAATCGATCAACACTTATTTGCACATATGGAAGTAACATTCATCGGGTGTCAGGCAGGTGGGAGTGGGGAAGGAGGAGATGGATAAATTCACACCTAACGGGTGCGGTATGCACTGTCTGGGGGATGGGCACGCTAGCAGCTCTGACTCAGGCGGTGCAAAGGCAATATATGTAACCGAAGCGTTTGTACCCCTGTAATATTCTGAAATAACAACAACGAAAAGTAATATATACACTTCAGACGACTTCTATCATCTCGGGTCCTTGAATAACAAAGATTCTCTAAGGCAACCACATAATTCACCATACACTGATCGGAATTGATTTTAAAACATCCATCAGAAAGCTTAAATGGCATTTCTGGGCCATGTTATGGACCTTTTTACTTATTGCCTATATGTAAATTTCTTGTTTTGAAAGACTAGTATTTTATATGGTTTTTGCCATCTGAATGATAAGTGCAATTTTGTACAATAAAAAGAATTGCTTCAAGGCAGTTGAAATTTAATTAAATTCACCAAGCTTTGTGATTTAAAAAATGCTACTCCAAAACTAGAATGCACACAATACCTTTTGAAGCCAGTATTAGACTCCTCTCCCTACTTCATTATAAGCCACGACAAATGATTTGAAAAAAATCCTACATGCAAAAGATTAATTTTGACAACAGTTTAGAACTCAGAGTTGTTATTAGTATTGTGGATTATTCAATAATTATGTATATCAATATTTACAATTAAAATGTTTTAAATAATTTTTAATTTAAGACTACTGTATTACATACCCTTATCTTACATTTAGTATAAGTGTAAGTGTAATTGATCAATTCAATCAATTAAATAAGTAGATATTCAAATATATGCTGCCAATTTGAGATACATGTGACTTCTCTCTTCACTTGGTTGTAAACTCCTGAAGGCTTAAGACCGTATTTTATTTTATTTCTTTCTTTATCTTACTTGGTGCTTATCATAGTACAATCCACTTGGCATATACTTACTGATTAATTGACTGATTGCTGTCAAGTTTTGCCTAATTATTCATCAAATTTTAACAGCTTCTTTCTTCAAAAAGATCAAAGAGTTCTACAGAAAGCTGCATATTTATAGCATTTAGCACTACAAAGTTGAAAATAATAAATCCAGAGAGGATACAGAAAAAAACTTGGAGGGATGAAGAAGGATAAATAATAAAATCAATTTAATGCTTACTTATTGGCTACTTAATTTTATGCATTAAATTGCATTTCCAAGTGATTATGCCATTGGAGATGATTTTATTTACTGGGTACAAAGTGAGAAAAGGTTTTCTCTATTTCATAGGCCTCCTGGATTTTCTGTCTGGACTGGCATAGATATATTTCCTTTCCAGCTTTAAGCCTTGTTTCAGTTTTTAAGATTGCCATGCAATGGGTCACAGACACACACTACTGTTTCTACATGGTGCAGATTTACAGTAAGGTATATTGGGGGAGAAAACCTACAAGCACAGAATTAGTAGAGTACATTCAATACCCTGTACTCTCATTATCCCACAGTTTAGGCCAGGCATAGATGGTCTATCTGTTAAAGTTTCTGTAAAGGGCCCCCCCCCCCCGAAAACACTATATGGGGCAGGTTAGGAGGAAGGGGGGAGGGGAAAGAGAACTTTTTAAATTGTTAAACATTGTTATTTAATAATAAAAATTCCCTGTTCAGAGAAGTATCCCTGTGGTGACGGTCTGTGCTTCTAGTCAGCTAAATCAGCCATGGTAAGAAAACTCTCGCTAAACTATTAGTTCAAAGGGTATGGGTAGAAAATGAACGTCCAGAATCATCCAGGAACAAATATAAGAGAGCTTTGAAGTGAATATTAAGGCACGAAGATAAACCTTCCAGAATAATGGGGTACTAAAGCAGCCATGACATTAAATTTCTAGAAAACTCTGTTCAGAATGTTTTGACAGCATGTGATATTGATCATATGGTTATTGAGTGACACATGATTGAGCACTGAAGGCCAACTGCCCACCACTCTGCTCTTGTGTGGAAGGGTGGAAGGGCATTTATAATTCAGTCAATGCAATGCAGTAACCACTCGTGATCTTATATCTTTATAGCTTTATAATAGTACATTTCCTTGTGAGGAAAAGGACTGATAATGTGGTTTGAAAATGTCCCCCAAAGTTCATGTGTTGGAAACTTGATCCCCAATGTAGAGATGTTGGGAAGAGAGAACTTTAAGAGGTGTTTAAATCATGAGGGCCCCACCCTCATGGATGGATTAATGCCATTATCCTGGGAGTGAGTTCCTTACAAAAGGACAAGTTCAGTCTCCTCTTGCTCTCTCTTTTGCCCTCTCTTGCCATTCTGCCTTTGGCCATGGAATAAAGCAGCATGAAGGCTCTCTCAGATGCTGACCTCTAAGTTTTAGACTTGCCAGCCTTCAAAACTATAAGAAATAAATCTCTGTGCTTTCTGTATTATCCAGTCTCAAGTATTCTGTTTTAGCAGCACAAAAACAGCCTGAGACAACTGACAATATCACTTCCTATGGAAAATGATTGACTTGTTTGTATAGGTGAACATAACCTAGAGATGCTTAGGTTACTTTAAATACTTTCTAATCTATTTGTAGAAAAATATATTTGATATAATTATGTTTTCCAAAATAAGTATTTTTAGACAATCCCAAAATTCTCTTTAAAGTTATGTTATCTGCATCATCATAGGGACTGCCTAGTCATCTAATCACTTCAACAATTATTATAGTTCTTGTTGATTTTATAAATTATATCTGCCATTTAAGTTATAATTTACTTTGCCTATTTACATTGTTAAGGATCAATTATGCCTGTATTCAATATTTATTGTATATTTGGAATAGTAGTTTATTTGTTGCAAAAATGTTTCTTCTTCCTCATAAATTCATTATTTATACTTGCTCTCTCTTTTACTGCCTTTTAGATCTTCTTTACCTCCACTTCTCTGAGGACAAAGTTTTATTTTCATTATTATTATTATTCCATATGACAATAAGAAGTAAATATTTAGAAGCTGGGCAAGAGTCCTCAAGCAGAAAAACAGATCAGGGAAAGTTTGGCACCAAATATTCTATTCTGTATTATACTGAGATTTCTGGCTGATCCATTTGTTCTTATATTGGATGACACCCAGGAAAAATGAAAAAAAATCAGAGGGGTGAACTGTAAAAGCTTCTTACTTGGCCTCTTATTCTAGTTCATTGCAGAGTGGGGAGACAATTTAATCAGAGTTGGATTAAAAAGTCTTGGAGTAGATAGCTTAGTAAACATGTGCACAGTTGTTTCATTTGTAGCTCATCTCATTTTCTCCTATGGTCTGCTCATAATTGTTTAAAGAACAAAAGGCTAAAGTAAAGAAGTTGAAGTCTTTGCTATATCTAGATTAGTGAAAGTTTGGGTTTGCATTTCAAAGTAAAATCTCTAAGAACCAGTTTACACACCTTTGTTCTGATTAAATCCCTCCTTCTAAAGTGTGGACTCAATGAAGTCCTGAGGTCTGTGACTCAATGGTGTGGTCATTGATTTGTGTGTTTGTTCCACAGTGCCCCCTGTATCCACACCCCACTCCCATAAGCACAGTAGAATATCCGCTATGTCTGTTTTAAAGCTATTTCAAGTGTGTTCACAACACACATAACAGTTGTACATTGTTACATGATTGAAAAGGTGATGAAAATAACTAGCAAAGGTATTAGGGTTGCTGGAAATCTAAGGGAAAGAAAAGATGAGGAAAACCCTCTTTATTCTTGTTTTTCTCAAGTCTAAAATAAAGAAATTGGATAAGCTCTTTTATTATATTTCTTACAGTTCCATATTGTGCTATATGAGATGAATTTAAACGGGAAGTATTGATGAGAATACAGTTGCTATGCTGCTTGGAAATTAGAAACTCTCAACGTCAAGTTGGGAACTGTAAACGAAAAAATGACAAAAGGATGTGTTAACATTGATGTCTAGTCCTGTGACCACTCCAGCTCTATAAAAACAAATACTTGAGGGGAAAAAATGACATAGTCAAATAATCATCAAATAATATTAACAGAGTATGCCATCAAGTTAAAAAAACTTACTTTAGTTATGAAGAATTGTTATTTTTATAATTTATGGGCAAAAAGAGTGGATATTGAAAAATATAGTATATATTTTTGTACCTGTATACAGAATAATTTCGAGTACATATATATAATCTCATAAGGTTTTTGATGACTTCCATTTGATAAATTTAAATATTTAGATCTACAAACTTAATCTCATTTTGATATGTGGTAAATTATATTGAAATTTATGGACTTATAATTGATTATATCTTTTTTTGTCTTCAGAAAAATGTGTTCATGGTAAAGAATTTAGAGCATAAAGAAAAATAGAAATCCATAACAAAATTTACATATGTAGAAAATTATTGTATCACCTTGATATATTTTTACCAGTTTCTACATTTATGTATTTGTACTTTTAAATGTTTCTGCACATTATATGATATTAGTCTTGATACAGAATTGCATTCTTACTTTTAACTTAACTGTAAATCATAAGCATTATCCCATTCCATTAAATACTGTTTAAAGATCTACATTTAATCATATATTTTCTATCTTATAGCTCTATCAAAATATATTTAATTATCCAAACATTAGAGATATAAGTTGCTTATAAATTTTTGCTGTTATAAATATGTTATTATTTTCATCTTTGTATTAAAATATTTGCCTAGATTTTATTGTATTTCCTCAGAATAGAGTTCTAGAAGAGAAATTATTGTTGCAAAGGGTATGAACTTTTTACAGACCTTGGTATGTATTGACAAATTGCTTTCCAAAAAGGTTGTACCAATTTATACTCTCACCAGTAGAGTATATAGATGAGCTTTATAGTGCACACATACTAAATATGATTTTTAAAATGTTTGCTGATTTGTTGGAAAACCATAGTATCTGTTGGCTATTTTAATTGGAAAATTTCTTAGTAATATAAAGATTGAAATTATTTTCATGTGTTTATACACATTTTGTATGTCTTTTTCTCTGAAATATGTTCATGTCATTTTTATGCTGCTCTATTTGTGTTTAAGTACTTATTAGAGCTCTCATTAAAAGTTTGCAATTAAGGTTATCAATTGTTTTAGCTTCTATTTTTAGAAATATTTCATTCTTTGCCTTTTAATATTATTTTTGATGAATTTCATCAAATATAGCAATCTTTTGATATTTTACTTTTTCCCCATCCCTCAATATAGCTTTTGTGATTAGAAAGTGTTTTCTTAGTTGATAATCAGATAAATATTCACCTTCAATTTTTTTATAGATTTATAGGTATCTTATTATAAAAAATTTGATAGATTATATCATTATTCAACACTATGAAACACCAGATTTAAAGTATGTTATATTCATGTTCAGTTATTTATTATATAACATGAAGCACTTTTCAAGGTCTGACTAAAAGTTCATTTAAATTTCTAAGGAAATTTAAACCTATTGTAATTCAGTGTTTGAGATCTGTCAGAATTCCCTTAAACTGTCAGAGATTTTGATATGCTATAATAATATTGATACATTTAAAAAGGAGATATAACACCACATTCCCAGAATTAGAGCCTTTCATATAAGAGTAGAAAAAAGTCATCACATTAAGATTGTATTTATTCTGTGGCTTTTCATTGCAGTACAAATTTGTTGCAGTGCCATGATTTTCATCACATATTTTTATAACATTATTTTATTCATTTGGGATTTGTATGACTTCCTTATGATACTTAATAAAATGATTCTAAAATTATATGGGTGATTATCCTGGAAGTGATCATCCAAATGATACCAATGGTTGGCCATTACTTTATAGTTTATAAAGAACTTGAGCATCCATTCCCTCTCTAATTTGATCCTTACAACAACCACCCTGTGAAATTGGCAGTTTACAACTATTTCATTTTTTTAATCACTACTGATGAGAAAAATAAAGCTCAAAATGGTAACTTTCCTAAAATCATACAGTTAAAGTTGACAGAGCTAGTGTTAAAAATGGTTCTTCTCAGTCCAGATCCCATGTTCTCTATTATAACAGTTTCTTAGCTCCCAATTATCAAACTTTCTTGTGTCAACGAAGAGGAGACATTTGAGTGGAATTTCAGTCATCATAGAGTGAAGTACAGTCTATATATTAGAATATAACTGCTTTGGAGGTAAGCAGATTGAGTAACTTGCATATATAATTTCAAATTTATTTACCCCAAAATATTATCATAATTTCCTTAGGTACAGCTTTTTCAACAAATAAATTTATGCAGGAAGACACAAGCAAACAGATTACAGGAGCAATAATTTGAGGAATGTCGGGGCTCAGAGCATGATACCCCAAAGTATGGTGCATTGGCATGCTTAGTACTTTGAACTGAGGAAACGGAGGGCTTCTGAAGTGAGGTCTTTCTGAACTTCTCCCACCCTCCTGCTCCCTTTTCCCCTCAAGGCAGGCCATAGAAACTAGAATTCCTCTTCCCAAAGACGAGTTACAAAAACCAGAACTTCTTTTTTCCAAAGCCAGCCATTAAAAGCTAGAAATATTAGTCTAATCTTCCCCTGCCTCTCTGTGTAAGGGCTGGCCATAAAGAAATTTTCTTACCTACCTTGTCTAATAGTTCACAAGACCCTCATTCCAGGCCTTACACCTGGTAGGAAGAAATGCCACACCGAGGCCAAGAATCTGAACAAACAGGCCTTTCTGGGTTTCCCCAGTCTATTACAATTAGGTCATATCTTTTTTGTCCAATCAAATTTCTACAAGGCTGTTCCTATTTCATTGAATCTAAGCATAAAATAGAAAATTTCCCCTGTGTCTTTGGTTCTTCATTTCTGAAGCCTCCTGTGTCATATAAAACTCTGATTAAATAAATCTGTTGTGCTTTTCTCCTGTTAATCTCATTGTCAGTTTTTATTTCAGACCTAGCAAGGAACCCTAGGGAGGTGAAAGAAATTTTTCTTTCCAACAGGATCAAACATATGTAAATGTTCTTAAAATTGGCTATTCAAATTATAACAAATTACTCAGCTTAATGTTAAATTAAATAATGCATATGACATTCTTATCACACAGAGTTGTGTAAGTGTTGTGATGTTGTTGATAATATTGATAATAATAATTCCACAATCTATGAGATAAAGAGTTTTCATTTTTGTTGTGTGGTCCTCCTGGGTTTATAGTCTACTCAAAGAAGATGTTTTTAGTGACTTAGGGACAAATTAACTCAGTGTGAGCAAAGATTTTTTCTGTGGATTAAAACCCAGAGGTGGTTACTACCTGAAAGAGTTTTGTGTCATTCAAAATCAACGAAGATGTGGAAGCTATAAGAGAGCAATAGGAATTGGTTTCCATAAAGTGCTAGTAGGATGATCTGCATAATTTACTGGTGCCTATTGGGAAACTATCAATTTATTTAATACATACGTGTTGAGCCACTCCACAAAAGTGAGGTTGGATCCCTCCCAGGTAATGCTAATTTGTTATTTTATTTATTTATTTATTTTGGAAATAGTAACTAATTTGTAAGGAGACACTTTCCTCATAAACTTTCATGGCTAGACTTAGCATCCTTTGATAATTCTTGCCACAAACAATTTCTACTATGATGGTGGAAAAGTGGTGATTTTTCTATCTTCACTATTTCCTTCACATTTATCAGTTGACATTCTACTGGAATTATGAGAATGCTTTCTTCCTTACCTATGTCAGTTTGTGTGTATCTATTTATACCTGTCTATATCTGTCTATCTATCATGTATCATCTATAACCTTTTATTATCAGTGTGGACTTATCACAAATTCCTATTTTATTCAATGGACTATCTTCCATTATTGTCCTTATTTATGCGTATGCTTTTATTGTTCCAGATTTTCCCCAAATCTGGGGATTTAGTAACCCCTTCCAGCTGGCTCTTTAGTGCTTTTGCTATGCCCTCATTATTATTATTATTTTTAAGCACTTTTTTACATTCTGCAAAATTTTTCAGGCTCATTTTCTAGCCCTGAAATGAATCTAGACAATTCTCCAAGTCCTAGTTCCTTTCAGTGAGAAATCATATTTACAAATCAAGATTTAAGTGTGTTTATTTTTTTAGGATATCATTAATTCTAGGCCCATTGAATGCATAGAACTAAGATTTCTGTGCACGCATATGTATGTATGTGTGTATGTATGCATGCTAAATACATACCTATATCTCTAACTTCAATTTCAACCTGTCTCCTGGTTTTTGCTTGCCTTTCCCCAGTCTGTATTTCTATGCCTACTCTTCCACAATGAGAACAGTGGCTCAAAACACCAACATACTTACTCATTTACTCAATCTGACCACACACATAAAATAGGTTTAGAATTGCTAGACTCACACCACTATGAAGACACAACCTACAAGAAAGAGTTCAAGATTTGTTTGCAGTTCCACTTTCCCCTTAGCCTGAGAGTATACAGTTAAAAATTTGGGTTCAAAAGTTACATGCATTAATTTGATTTATCTATTTATTTCTGCATTTGTTTTGTTTTGCTTTTTCCTCCTTCCGTGTAGTCATGTTATTTATGTAAAATACAGTGGGGTACATTTGATTCTGTTTGTAATCAGGGTTTTTTTTTTAATTTCATATTGACTTACTATATTGAAGATATAGACTATTAACATGCATAGGGATATTGTGTATCAAAACAAATTTATTTGATATTGCATTTACTTATGGTTAGGATATGCTTCTACTTAGATCCCATTCCCTGAGACTTTTAAAGCTGGAGTCAGATATTGTGTGTACTGATCTTTGCCTTTCATTGGTCCATGAGAATGGGATGGTAAATTTGTTTCCTTCCTTGTGTAAACTGTTCTGTTGTTGATGTACGCCACGAATACTGCATTGAAAAGGCTTGTGTGAACAAGGTCTGGATTTCCTAGAGATCCTACTACACAATGAGTATTGATGTCTGCCATAGATATAATACCAGGACCTGAGAGCTTATGTTTATTTCTTGTTTATTTGCCAGAGGAAGTCACTTATTCATAACAAACTGTTTTCTGTTAAGAAAATAAAGGAAGGAGAGTTTGTAATTTTTTTCATCAACTCCAAAAGCTGTTCTGGGAATTGAATCATATGGCATTTGTAAGCCCTTTGCAAATTATAAATAATCCTAAAATATAAGTTATTATTGAATATGGAGCATTATGGAGACATAAGTGTATAAGTTCTTTCTATCTTATTTTAAAAAGACATCATTGGTGCCTTATTTTTGGCACCTCTGCATGGTGGGAGTTAAAGTCCTACTTCAGAGATTAAGGTCTGTAATTTTAGAGTATCTAAGAATAGCAGGATAAAAATTGACCACAGGCTAGCACACATACAGGCACCTCCAATGAGCCTATGGGCTACTGGTGGGTCATGAATGCAAAGCTTTCCAAAGCTCTGCCATGTTTCCTTTAAAGATTACCTCCACTGGAATCCAAAGAACATCTGATCACAGCAGGAAGGAAACTTTAACTCTCTGCCTTTTACATTTCATCAGTCTGACTCATGACCTTCCCAGCCAAACAGGAAACCAGTGGTGGAATCTGTACGTCTGCTTATATTTAATATCCTGACTTTCCTAGCATATCATACAAATAAATACCTTTCTCTGAAGTCTTCTAGTTCAGAGCCATAGAATACTTGCCACCATGCCTTGATCCCCAGACATGAAATCCCTTGAACTGGCTGCCTATGGCCTGTGCTTCTGAATCAGGGAAGCAGGAGCAGCACTGAGCACTTCTCCTGGCTGGGCCCTAAAACCGGCAATAAATTTGATTGAGCAGCAACAGCTACAGGGGAATTAAATACTGTTTTTCTTCTGCCATAAGGACTGACTTTTAAAATCACTTTGGAAACCGCCACAATTCATAGTCACCCCCACTATATTATGGAGAATAAAATGCCAATGCAGAATTATCATCCTGCACAACAGAATATTGGATTTATGCACCTTAGACTCATCAGGAAATAGAGAAACTACAAGAGTGGCTTATCTGTATAGTAAATATTTTATTTTATCTTTCTGTTTTCTTCTATTTGTTGACTAGGCCAAATGCAAAATACATTATAAAATAAAAAAACAAAACACAAAGTCACCTCCTTTGAATATTTATCTGCTTCTTTCCTGGCATCAGATTGTTTATTCATTTATATTTGTATTTATTATTCATCAAAGCACTTTGATATTTAAAGCTTCATGTCAAGAAATGGAATGCAAATAGTTACTTCTCAACAATGAACCCCAGAACTTTAAACTATTTTAAAAACCCTAACGTAATTTTAGTTTCACCTAAAATAAGTGATAATTTGATTATACCACTCAGTCTTAAGTTAATGTACATGGGTATATTTTACAATAACATATAATTAATTTAAGTAGCATTTTCAAAAGCCATTATTAAATAGATATTTCCAAATCAGCTGATTGTTTGATTGAAATAAACTTTATATTTTGAAAATAATTTTTATAAAAGCTTGAAGTATTATGATAATCTAAAAGTGTTATAATAATTTTAATCTACATTATAGAACTATATCATTCTTCTCAAATTAGGTAGGAAGATAGATAGACGTATTTTTTCTTCAATTAGTGAACTAAATAAGATTTTAGTTGTTGATTTTTTACTGAATGCCTATTCAAATATACTGATATACAAAGTCAGACCACACTGCTTATGGACAAAGGACAGTTTAATATAAGAAAATAAAACAATAGACTAAATACTTCTAATGTCTTTGTTAAAAAGCATATATTGTCAGGGTAAATTTGGAAGAGGTAGATTAACCATGTGACTCTCCTTTATCATAAATCTTTATTATTGGAAATTGCTTATAGATGTTGTAAAATGCATTGCATTTAAAAAGATGAAATTGAGAAAAATAAAATTGAGGAAAATAATAATGATAAGTCTACGCTAATGTATTTCATTAATGATCTAGACAAGGCATAGAATCAGAGAATGATCATAGAATGATTTCTTGTCATTTCAACTGTATAGGAAAATTAAGAATACAAACCTCTGCTGTGGAGACCTGATTATTAGACGCTTTTTAAAAACAGCAAAATATTGCAATAAATTGTGTCTATAGGAGGGCTGTCAAATGTGCCAGCTTTTGCCCAAATCAAAGCAAGGTAATGTTAATGTTGGTTAAAAGTAATTTCATTCTGTGTTTCAAGATACCTGTGGCTCAATTTTGATTATGCATTTTAGGTAACATCATTGTGTGTTCTGGTATTTCTTTGTCCTAAGAAGATAAATTTGCCTGCTAAATGTATTGTGTTTTTCACAACTAGGTATAACATATATTCATATACCTTACACTTTAGATTTATTTTCATATTCTAATCTGTAATAAAAATACCAACTGTAAAGACACCTACTACTTATTTAATATCCCTCATTAATTTTATTTTGTTAGGGGACTTAGCTATATTGTGGTTATTATTTACTCAGAGAAACTAAATTTCACTCAATCTCAGTTACAAATATTTGATGGCATGTTTAAATGCACTCTACATACACATATTCATTTTAAAACATGGAATTGGTTTGTTTTTCTTTTTTGAAAAAATAACCAGCAATCCATCCATATCAAATAGACATTAGTTACATTTAGCTGAAAAATGATTTTGAAAAAACATATTGAACAATCAAATCAAATAAACAGTAATAATAAAGCACCTTTGGTTACTAATTTCTATTGAGTTACTGCTCTCTGTACTAAAATGATAAGGTATAGTTTCCATAGCAGGACCGCATGGGTCATTGCAGTTGCTAGTGGATTTTTAAACAATTGAGCGACAATCTCTGAAGGTAGGGATTCATCACAGAAATGGTAGCACAATCATAACTGATGCATTGTGAATCGCATTGCTGGACGATGCATGCTATAGTTAAGTAAAGCTAAAGCTGGCCCCAGTTGTGTTTTGCAAACTTTCACCAGAGGGAAGTCTTTGACATTTCAGAAAGAAATGGAAGTGTCTTGCATGTTTTTGTTTGCATGTTGTGAAAAGGAATATATTGTGGTATTCATTACCAGGTCAGTTTCTTGGGGTTGGCTAATCACTGGCCCTAATACAAATCCATGATCCCAGCTTTTCCAGATATTTGTATGGCAGGCAGCTACACAGCAGCAAGTTCTGTAATCCCTTCTCCTGCAGTTAGAGCTACTAGAAAAGCTTAATAATATCCCAGAGGCAAAGATGAAACGGTATTTCCACAGCCACTGTTTGCTGTAGAGAGCTTTTGAAGTCAAGCTTAAGATGTCTTTATTTCCCTACCAGAAAGAAATTTTTTTTGCCCTCTTTTACTCTAGTGTTGTCATGATGATGGCTTTCTGCTTGAAAAATATTCCAAGAAGCTGCAGCTCCCCCATAAAGCATTAGGGAATGAGAACAGCTTTTCATCAGGGGCTGTTGGAATCTGTAACTACAGTTTGTCACTGCCGAAACCCACGGCTATGCTGGTAGTGATCTCAATTTAAAACTCACAGTTTCTTTCTTATCAGGTTTAGGGCAGCCACGACTTTCACTGTCAGCTTATTGGGGACTGCCCTCGCTTTTAACTTCTGCGGTTAATTAAATTCTAAATTGGGTGTAGTGTAAAGCTCCCCATTTAACCTTTGTTCTATGCCACCTAGAAAACAAAAGCAGTAGCCCCTAAATGCACTGAAAGTTAAATTAATTGTAGTAGTGTGTAACAAGGTGAAATTCAGATCCAATTTATTAAAGATAGGGGACAGGACATTACATGTTGATTTGGAAAGTTATAATTTCAGACAAACCCTGATCATAGGATCACAGTGAAAATTTGTAAGGAATTGTAAAGAGTAAAACAGCCTTTTCATTATTTATTAAATTGGGCAGCACAATTGTCAAATGCAATAAGACCCAACAATTTTGGAGAAGAATGTCACAAGTCCTAATTAAAAAATAAATAAATAAGAAAGGAGCAAACCAAACCAAACAAAAAACAAATAAATAAAAAACAACAATTTTAAGGTACCTGAGTCAAGGTGGTTTGAAGCTTTTCTATAAAATTGAACACTGTAAATATCTTAAAACATAAGAAAAATATGACTTGTTTAAAAATAGGTTGTTTTGTACTAACATTATTTAACTGCAAAAATTTGATGCCACTATACAAAAAGCTAAAGTAATCTT
The DNA here is from genome assembly GCA_023783475.1 of Daubentonia madagascariensis. Taxonomy (NCBI): domain Eukaryota; kingdom Metazoa; phylum Chordata; class Mammalia; order Primates; family Daubentoniidae; genus Daubentonia; species Daubentonia madagascariensis. The sequence continues at coordinate 38,392,726 of JAKFHU010002080.1, read as the reverse complement.
ATGAAAATAATACTATACTTTTGAGGAGATATGTTTGTGGATTTTTCGAAAATATATTTTGCAAACTTAAAATTTATTATATTTATACTTTTAATTTTATGCAAAATAAATTTCATAAAAATGTTCAATTCCAGATATAGATTTTTTAATTGAAAAAAATGAATGGACATTTGAGGAACTTGTTTTGTTTTTGAGTACATAAATCTCTATCAATACGTACTGTAAAATAATGAGGATCATTTCATGAGAAAACAAATGCTATCAGAAGAATCTTTATCCTATGTTAAAGTTAAAAATTATCAAGAATTCAGAAATTAATAGTTACTATAATTAAGTAATTAATAATTCTCTGAAGTTTAGCAAGGTTTTTGCTGACTCTGAAAATCTCATCAATAAATAAAAATGATTGAGAACATCTTTGAATTTTGAAATATGTGTTTTTGTGCCCTCCTTACTTCCCGAAAGGATTGGGGGAAGCTGAGATACTTACCATATTACCAACAAATAGGTATATAATTTGTTTCACAGTGGTAGTCCAAATAGTTCAATATGAAAGTTGAGAAACATGACTAATGGGGTCAGTCCTAGGATGAGTGCTATTTAATAATTCCATCAATCATCTCAAAACCTGCTCATTTACTTAGTTAATAACATCAGACTAGGAAGGGTTATTTAGCACCTTGAAGGAGAGAATTAAAATATAGTGTGACCTTGAGAATTGACAAGTTTCAGAAGTTATCAGAATCAAATTATAAAGTCTTACAGAAAATACATACTAATGTAGTTCTGCAGGCCTAAAATACTTGAATGGCATATTTGGAACAGATAGATTTATGAATTTTACTAGGAAAGAATATCTAAATCCCAGTGAAAAAATTTAAAAATAAATCACAAATCATTCTTTTCCTGAAAGATAGTATTGCAAGCGTGACCACTGAAGTTCAGTGGTCTGAGTTTGAATCCTGCTTCCACCTCTCACTAATTTACATGCTCATTGTCAAGCTACTTAATATCTCTGGACTTCAGCTTTGTCATTCGTTAAATGGTAAAAACTGTAGTAACATCTTCATAACACTTTTGTGAGGTTTAAACAAGGAAATTAAAACAAAGCCTGGGATATCCTAAGACTATAAACACACAAACATTTGTATTAATAATATATCTGTGCTAGAGGCCGCCAAACAAGGAGTGGACAGAAAAATTTGGGACAAACTATCAGGAAAGACATTAAGAAAGGTGAATTTAGATCCAGTTACTGAAAATGGTGAGGTTCATGATTGGCATATAAGGCAAGATATTTGTTTTAGACAAGCATAATTATGTTCTTCCAGAACTTTAAAAAATAGTTAAATCTATGTAGGGTACTTTCTATAACTTCTCTTGGCAACTGGAGAAAAGCTGTGACTTAAGAAATTCAGGAAGTTTCATTCAAAATGGAGAGTCATGGAAGGCCTTATAACATGACAATATGATAAAATCTTGTGAATTATTAGCCTAGCCTACCGGGTGAAAAATTACTTTGTGATTCTTGCATAATAGGTGCTAAGAAAAACTAGGTATTTCTTTATTCAACTGCAAATACAAATCAATAATATTCAATTCTGAAAAATGCCATTCATTCACATGGAAACAAAATGTAGCAACATTTTTTAGACTAAATAATTAGCAGATATAACTTCAGGCCCCCCCTGGAATTTGCAAATGTCATTCTTTCAGGTCCATGATTCTCACTAAAAATGAGGAGTGAGGGTATTAGAATCACCTGTGTGATACCACCCATGAGCATGATGCTGCTTCCATCACTGCGAGAATCATCAACAGGTGAGTCACTATCCTGCACGGGGAAATATGTCAGGTGATGCTGACCATGAGAAAGGTCATGATCCTCTATTGCTATACAAGATTTTACTATGGAGGTCTTTTTCATAATTGAATATAACTAGGCTTAGATAGTTTCATTTATTCATGACTCAACTTCTCCATCTTCACTATGGGAATATTACAAATTTTTACCCTCTTATAGGAAATATTATTTTAACTATGTTTCAATACTTTGCAAATATGAGAGTGCTACGTGTGTGCAAAATAATTTCATCACTATGTGCTGAAAATAGCCATACCTAAGTATGCAATAACTTAGAGTACCTAAAATATTGCCCCAGTTTGCATTCCAGTTAATTAGGTCAAGATAATTTGGCTGTCTTTCTAATATCTTTCCCTGGGCTCTAAGGAGCAGTGGTGATGGGTATCTCAGTGGTGCCTATAGGTGGACACTAAGAGAGCTGACTCAAGTGGTTTACTAAAATCGGTCATGCCTTACAAACCTGAAGATTTGTGGCCATTCCTCATGCATTGCCCAACACCAGCAGTCATACATATGTCCTCTCAGCCCAGCTCTGTGCCCAGCTGCTTCCTTTTAAAGGTATTGTACAAATACAGTCTGAGCCATAAAATATCCATCATTAAACTTGTCACCAGAACTGCTAAAACTGACCATAACAAGTTCCAGAGATTTTTCAAAGAGCTGATGTTATTCATGTTTATTTGGGGGCATTATCTTCCACCACTCAAAAGCATCTCTTGTTTTCTTTAATAAACTTCTATTTTTTCAGCTGAATATATAGGAAGGTATATAAGTTTTCATAAATGTTTCTTCTATGTGCTTTTATTTATTTTCAGAAATACTAAGAATACAGTGTACTTCAGGATTTAATATATAGCCTGCTGCTAAACTATTTATGTAAAAATAATAGCTAACACATTAAGAAAAATGATATGAAAACTAAGCCCCCTGTAAGCACCTGAAAGAAATATCAAACTCTGCAAATTTTTCTTAAAGTTAAAATGGAAATACTTGATCAAATTCAAGGAGGTATTTCTTTAACCTTGGTCAATAATTTTTTTCAATAGGGATGGGGGAAGGGATTTAGTTATGAGATTAAGGATTACAATTCTCAATTTTAGTTGGCCACTCGAGTACCTGAAATAACTGAACAGGGTGAGGGTGGCATTTGCTGATTTGATTAGCAACAAATTATTTTGCTAATCATCCTCACTTCTGTTTGGTGCTCACTACCTGATAATTGCAATCTCAGGGGTGGTGAGGAGAGTGACGAATTTAATTTCAAAGTATCAAAGATAAAATTTGTGGCATCCACAATAAAATATATTAAACAAACTCTACTTTATGGTTGTTAGAATTGAGAGAAAAAAAACAGCTTTGCATCAAAGAATTCCTACTTTATGACAATTAGATTTTGTACAAATTTCTGTCTTTTCTTCTGTCTCTTCCTTTTCAGTGTGTGGCTGTTGTGTGTCTAATTGCATTCATCACTCATTCACAAAATCAACAAATATTTACTGAGGACCCACCAGGCACCAGGTTCTGGATAAGACAGTAAAGGTAACATTGTACAGCAGAGAGTGATTCCTACTCTCATACTGACCACAGGTAAACGAAAAAAGGAAGCAGAAAAGTGATATGTAATGTGCCCTCATTAGTATTTCATGGCAGCATGAAAAAGAGACACTTCAATCTTGTGTTTGAAGAACTGATGGTTTTCCAATAGTCAGAACTAGCCCTGTGACTAGGCACAAACCACAGACACTGGAAAACAAAACAAAACAGAACCAATAATTCACAAACGCTTTTGACTGAACTTAATAATACCTGGTTAGGCAATGGTAGTGGTAGGGGGGCACAAAAAATGTATTGGATTTTTTAATACTTATTTTATAGCTTAGTATACATTTTACTTTGAATTGCATATAGCGTTGACATCTAAGCTGTGACATGGAAAACATGAGGAGTTCAGGAATTTGGAGGGAAGAGCAAGGGAGGTTTGAACATCTCTGGCATATGGAATAGATCTTACAAATGCTCAACTTGAGAGAAAAATGGCCTGTTCTAGAAATCAATAATAATCTCCTGATTAGAAAATGAGTTCCTTTAATGTGGAAATTTTGCTTTAGCCATTTCTGTTTATATCAACAATGAGAACAGTGCTTATCAAATTTTAATATCATAAAATCACCTGGAGGATCTTGTTAAAATACTCATAGCTTTTCAGATGGCCAAACACGTGCCTGAGATTCTACATCTCTGACATGTTCCCAGCTGATGTTGATGCTGCTTGTCTGAGGACCACACTTAGAGTGTCAAGGACCTAGTACTTTGCTCAGTTATATAGAAGAGCTAACAATCTACTGCAGAAGACAGACTTGTATAGAAATAATAATGAATAAAATGAGACTGTTTTAATAAAGGCATAAATTATATACTGTGGAGGCACAGATGAAGACGGGGAAATACTTATTTCACATATATTTTTGCAGAAGACTTACAAGAAATGGCATTTGAGCAGAATCTTGATTTTGGTTTAGAATTTAAATGGACCACCCAAGATTTTTGCAAAATTAGAGAGACACAAGAGTTCGTATTTCCTGTGCATTATTAGTTCCAGGAAGTTTTGGGTGCATGCAAAGAAGTGACACCAATTAGTAAAGTGGGTTGAAGATTTTTAAATGCCTTGCTAAAGTATGCAAATTCTAATCATTCCTAAATTCACAAATTTAAATTCTATGGGCAATTGATGCATAAAAAGTTAGTACAGGTTGGCAAATTTTTACTTAGTGTAAGTCGACAAGCTTCATATTTATCTTCCGTGTTTTTAATCAATTCTTCCTGGCATTTTCTTCACTCAGCTGAGATCATTCAAAAAGAAAATCCCAAAATAATTCCCATTCCCATAGTTTGTGTAATGGTTAATTTTATATGTGAGCTTGGCAAAGCCAGGTGCCTAGATATTTCATCAAATACCAGTCTAGATGTTGCTGTGAGGGTGTTTTTAAATGAGATCAACATTTAAGTAAATAGACTTTGAGTAAAGCAGAATATCCTCCATAATATGGGTAGATCTTATCCAATCAGTTGAGGCCCTAAGAGAAAACAGCCTGAAGTCTTCCAAGGACAATGAAATCCTGCTTCCAGACTGTCCTTAGATTTGAACTGCAACATCAATTTCCTGGGTCAATTTTGAAACCTGCTTATTTAGGACTTGCCAAGCCTTTATAACTGAGTGAGCCAACTCCTTAAAATCAATCTCTGTCTTTCTTTCTCTCTCTCTCTCTCTCTCTCTCTCTCACATACACACACACACACACACACACACATCTTATCAATTCTGTTTTATTCTGGAAAACCCTAATACATTTTTCTTCCTCTAATTCTAAAAATCTATTGTATACATAGGACTATCAGTGTTTAAAAGAAAAAAACAACTACATTTCAGGACAGTTTTTGAATGCTTCTTAGGTAAGGTTTGCATGCTATTTGGTACCTCAGAGATATTCAGGAAAAGAGTGGGCCTATCCTTGACTTTAGGTGTCATAATGAATGGATCAAATTATTACTTACAGAAAAAAATGTTTACATGCATACATAAATAAATAAGATACATTGCCTCAATTCTATTCATTTCAAAACATGTTTGACAAGTACAGCTCTATTCCAGACTTTGTGCTAGGATAAAAAGATGAAAGAGACAGAATCTCTACTATAGTAGAGAATATGCTCAATATTATGTAGTAAATGCAAAAGATAGGTAAATCTGGGGTACTCATGAGGCCATTGTCGGCATACAGCAGGGATGAATAAATAAACATTATACTACAAACAGCATGATGTGGTACATAGGCTCTTTGTGGTGTAGAGTGCCTTTTGGTTATTTTGGGAAAATAAGCCACTAAAAATACTACCTAAATTAAATACCCTTAAAGATTTGGACATGGGGAGGGAAAGAACTTGAACAAATTGAAAAATAGCACTCTGGCTGAGTCTATCCTCAGCCTAACTTGCTTTGATAGTGTTGTCATAAGTTGAGGGGTTGGAGTCCTGAAAGAAACAGTGAGGAAAGGAAGCAGAACTATGCCTACCTTTTTTGTGATCCGTTCCCCTGCTGCTCTGACTGACCTGACCACATTTGGGTGGATCCACTCACAAGCCTCTCAGCCAGCCCTGCTGTCAGTAACTTGTGAGGTCTTCAGTCCCTTCACCTCATCGGTGCCCTTAAACTGAGACAGCAGAGATTTGCTGCCACTCACCTATTAGCCTGCTCTTTGCAATTGCCCAAGGTATTTCTTGGGTCACTCAGTTTAGACTGGGAATTTGGCTTGGAAATAGTCGAACGGCTCCAGCCAATGATTATACTGTAGTGTGGTGACTTTGGGTTAATGTGTACTTTTAGGTCCTTCTCTAGGGACAGAAGGGAGTAACCACACTTCATGTCATCTTAGAAATTCATCCACCGGCCTGGACAAGTAGAATTTTTAGGCTTTCTTTTATGGAAAGCTAAAGAGACAAAACTCTTTGGAAATGATTTAACAATCTAACTGACATGCAATAAGCTTTCATGAAATTTAAGCATGGCAATGTTGATGATGAGTGTTGGGTGATGAAGACAATTGCCACTAAAAGAGGAAGTCATTGCTCTCTGCTGTTGCTTTTAGTGGACTTTGTGTTTCATGTCATTTTCCCATTTCTCAGATAAAGCAAAATAATTTAAGTGGTGGGGTCCAATTATAGTATGCAAATTATCTGGGTCAATTAAATATTAGGTAGTTGTCAAAAATAATGCAAGGAGTGTGTTTGCTGAAAAACGACTTTTGATGGTGCATTTTCTTTACTTACACAATCCCTATGGCACATAGCCATTCACAGGCAAAGGCAAATATTATAAATGGTTTCCCAGAAGGGGAAAAGAAAGGAAAGATTCTCTCTCTCTGTCTCTCTCTCTCTCTCACACACACACACACACAGAGACAGAGACAGAGAGAGACACAAAATGAGGTATTTCTGCTGTTCAAGTCTGTTATATCTCCTTGAGCTGAAAGGAGAGGGTTGGGACTATCAGAGCTCTTTATTTCATCCAAGCAATTTAGTATTGGTAAGACTGGGGAAAAGGAAAAATGAAGGGGGGCTCAACATCCAGAGATATGTCTAATTTTCAAATTTAGAACTAACTTCAAAAGGCAGAAGAGTAGTGTCTGTGTGTCAGTGAGTATTCATTAGATTGCTGGCAGCAACATTAGTTATTTTAGCAGATGATACAACACCTTCACTAAAGTGTGGTGTTTCTTGCATCTGTATGAATGTGCCTTTGACTTTGACTGAAAAAAAAAATATCCTACAGTGCGGCGTCCAATAATTTCATTCTCGTTGTTACCACTTTAAAATTCTCACTGATTGAGATGTTACATATCATTCTGAGTGGTGTTAACTTAATTATTTCTTATCTGTTGAGGATTTAAACATGCTGGTGTAGCTGGCATTAATTATTAAATAAAGGAGAAAATGATCTGTAGAACAGAGATGTACTGTAGATGAAGCCTTTTTTTTTTTAAATCTTGCCCTTAACTTCATCTTTTTTTTTTTCAGACTTCAAAGAGGTCCATGGTACCTGCAAATTAATTTTAGATAAAATAGGGAAATTTTAAGTACAGGAGCTGCAAACTTAAGAGTCTGTTTTATTAATGAAGGGTTTGCTTATCAGTGCCTTTAATTTTTTGAAATGCTTCCTTCTCAAGCATGGCAGGAAATATTGAAATGTCAGACCCCCATGGGAGCCACCAAAATATTCATGAGTGCCTTGGAGAATCTTATCTATGTACAAAGAAAAAAATATATGCCTAGATATAGATCAGGGAAAACTTATTTTTTTAATATGAAATGCCTTACAAATGAAGATGCATTATTTTTTGATATAATTGAAATTTAGTTCTCATGAAATGCAAAATTCCAACCACTCATCAAAACGATTACATTTGAGAGAGAGTAGTTAAATACTATTTAAATGATTTTTTTATTTTAAAAACCAAAACTAAATGCCTAAACAATGTAGAAAGAAGAATCTCACCCACCACAAAAAGGATCTCAAATATGTCTTGTTCTCTATTCAAAAACAACCCTGAAATTTCTTCTTAATTTTGGCATCTCTCTTCCCTTTACCTTAAATTTGATTGCTGCAATTATCTTAAATCATTCTACCTGAAACATTTCATCAGCTTCTAAAATTCTCTCGGTAAAATAGATATATATTTTTCACTTGGGCAGTTCTCCTCTTTTTGGCTGATTATAAAACTGCCTTTGTCTTCAATTTAGGTTTCTTTTTTCTTCCTCTCCATAGAACATATGCTTTCTAAAATCCAGATTTCTCTTTCAAGGTGAATTCCATCTTGAGACATGATTTATTAGCAGTAAACTGATAATTTTGGTTTCAAATATTACACCACAGGGGGAAAATGCTGAAATACAGATAAGAGGGATAGACTAGGGAAAGTCTGAAAAAGCCAAGTAAAGCTAAGTAAAATATTAAAATGTAATTTATATCAAAATTATTTCAGAAGTTTTTTGAGATGGCCAAATTTCAAAGCTATTGAAAGACAGTATATTTATTTATAACTCTCAAGCAATTTTTAGAATTAATTTTAAGGCATTAATAACAATTTAAAAATTCCCTTGTAAAGAATAATATTTATTTCATCAATTATATAAGTTCAGATTCTCCTTTTGTGTATTGTTTAGGCAAAAGACACCTTCAAAAATCAAAGGAAATGATTACACTTGGAGCTACCATTTTTTAACCTTAATATATAATTATTATGACTATATCTTAATTGTTTTAGTGATACTTAAGTATTTACATAGTTACAGCATTTATTATGTAGTAATCATATCAAAATAATTTATGAATTATGTTTGAATGCAAATCGATAAACTCTTCTACACTGGAAAGACCTTAAAATGTACTTTCACATAAACTGAAGCTGGTATGCACAGAATATACAGCATAGTATATGAAAGGGCTGAATTGGATAATTTTGACAGGAGATGATCATCCATATAACTCCACAAGTAATTTGTTTATAATGTGCAGAGATGGGAAGAAAAGAAAAAAAAAAGTACGGCCTTTAATCAAACAGCAGCTAATTTTAAGTCTATAGGCTTTGTTTCAGTGCTAACAATCAGTTCTTCCCATTCAAACAATTACAGTGCCTTTAGAACACTAAGAAATTTTTTAAAGATCACTTATAGGGAAACATTTTTATTCTTTGATCTCATTTAGGTTATTATAGCCTCCTTTAATCTTCAACACATTTATTGTTCAATTGCATATAATTCAGGTAAGTAAAATAATTCAGCATTTTCACTAATTATAAAGCTGCGTAGAAACAACTACTCATGGAGATTTTCATGTAATGCTTGAAGGACTGTAAATCAGTAACTTTTTTAGGAATGATTTGATAATGATTAACAAAAGACATAAAATTCACAAACCCATTAACTTGGATTCACTTTATGTAATTGATACTAAGAAAATAATAAATAATATACACACAGATATATGTATAAAGATTTTCAACTACTGTTCAAAACTGTTCAGTTTATACAACAGGAAGCAAACTGAAAACACCAAATGTTTTCCTTAGAAAACCTCCTTATGAGAATGGACTAAGTCAACAATGGTTTACTGATTTCTAGTACACTGGAATATTTTGCATCAGTTAAAATGGAGTTAGAGGAATATTTAATAAAATGGGAGACTAAATGAAATACTGTTGACTTGGAAAAGATTTGCTCTGATCTCATTTTGTTTAAAAAATAAATCCCATGCTTTTTAGGGGAAGAAAGTCTTAAAATGTGTTTTTAAAAATTTTAAAGTGTAAGAAGTTTTCAAACATTTTTCCAGTTTGAAGTTTAACATACTAGACAATGAAAATTATTTTTTCAATCCAAGGAATAGGTCTAGAGAATCTTTCAAAAGCTTCACCTTTCCTATCTCTAAATCTTGAACTGCAGGGGAAAACTGGGTTTTGGAAGCAATGAGACCTGTTCAAGAGTCCTCATACGTTCCCAGGAGACTCTCCTACGTCATGCACTACTCTATTTTCCTCCTGTCTTCCTTCCTTCCTCCTCCTCCTCCTTCTCTCCTCCTGTCCTTTTCTTCTCTTATGCCTGATCCTGCTCATCCTACCTGCTCCTCTCCCCATTCTGCTTTCTTCTAGTCCCCCTCTTTGCCTCCCCCTTCTCTAGCTGGCTTCCTCCTATACCATTCTTCCTCCTACACACTTTTTCCCCCTTACTTTTCTCATCGTCCTTTTACCACCTTTTGCTGACTGAAGATTTTGAGGACCAAGTATAGATATGTCTTATCTAAAGCAAGTGCTCTATTTTGCTTTGTTACCTTTCTAATAATAACTGTAATGGGATTTTAAGAATAAAATACCTTCCGATTAAGAATCAAATAGATAACCTCTCAGAGCCAAAGACGGGAAGGCTCTTAAGAATATCAGAGTATCATGAAGCCTGCGGTAGCAATGACCATAACCTTAACACATACTTACAAAGGCTTGTGCTATAATTCTTTTTTATGCTACCTAAGCTGAATCATTTATGAATTCATTATATATAGTATAGTAGAGTAATAAAGATGCTGCCTTTGTATGTTAAAATGTGGCCTTTTATAAGAGAATGCTGGTTAAGGCAGTATTTAAAATGATAAAAAATAGCTTGCATATTATAAAAAATGTATCCAAAAACTATGTGAACAATGAAAAGTTTAGATATTCATTCTCAACATCACACATACTTCATTTAACAACTTTTTTACACTTACGAGTCTTTGTTGAAAATCTCCTGTGGCCTCCTTAGAACTACCTTCTCCTCCTGTACTCCTACCCCTGACCCCATACCTACTAAAGAGCTTGCTTGAATGCAAACAGGAGGATATAAAGTAATCACAAGGCAGTCCTAAACAAGTGGCTGAAAAAGAATGTAGTTTTAGCAGAATGAATGATGTATCACGCAAAGACTTGCAAAGTAAGATATTTAAGCAAAGATATTTAAGCAGGCCAAATGAAACTCCCTGGTCATGTGGAAATGGTAGCATTCAAAGCATACAGCCTTGGTCACTCAGAACCTGTAAGTGTTTGCTAATGCTGAGAATAGCTCATAGCTGTCCCCCATTTCTTAGCCATTTTCCTAGAAAGGCATGGGATAGGAGAAAGATCATGATTAATTCTAAACCACAAAAAGTTATGATTTCACGAATTTTTGAGGCCTTTCTCAGACAATGGGAAATGTTTAGAATACAAAATAACAAGGGGGAAATGCCAGGAAGTCATGAATCATCATGACTTCTGAACCTTTGTGGGAAGGGCCCTCCATGACGTTTAGAAGGCTATGTGGCCTTGGCAGGATGTATCTGAATTTGTTTTCTCTTTACCTCACCTGAGTATTTGGAATAGATTTGTCTCTGATCTCTATTCGATCTCAAAGCCTATGATCTTCCACGGTTTTGTGAAAGCTGCCCCCTTCTTCTCCAGAAATGAATGCACACGTGCGCACGCGCACACACACCTCTGACACATTTTATTTCTGCAATGATTGAGAATGTTGGGAAAACGCTGCATGTGTAACTAGTTCATTGGACAATCCAAATGTGAAATGATTTTATTTTTTTTTTTTGTTAATTCTCTGGTTGCTTTTAAGTATAACAATTCACCATAGAATAAAAATTCAACCGCACATCCAATTATTGCTCATCTTCCCCCCTTCCCTCACTACTGCTGGGCTTTGGCCAGAGGGATTTGTATCTGCTCTTCTATTCCTCCTCCCCTCCCTCTGGCAGGACATCCCTTCTTCTTCCTTTTGCTAGAGTGAAGACTCAGGGGGTTGAAAGGGAAATGTGTCTTGATTCTGCACTTGTTCCTTAGCTATTGCTGTTTCTCTGGTCAAAACTGATGACCCAGTGCCCTTCACATAGCCAGCATCCGTTTGCTGCCCTCAGGCAGGTTCATGCATGAGTCTGACGGGAGCCCTGAAGGTCCACTCGATGTATACAACATTGAAGAGGGAGATCTGCTCTGTCTCAACTTTTCCCACTGTTTTTCAACTCCTGCTCTTGGTGGAGTAGGCATTTGCTGTTGGAGTTCTCTTGCATGGTAGACAGGCCTCTGGAGTTAAATACCAGCAAGATGGTTCAACCTAAGCTAATTCCCACAGCATTTATTGGAGTCTCCTAAACACAAGCACTCTTTTTCACTTTTCTTTGTGCCCTTGCACGTCCTTCTTTAATTATCTTTTTTCCTCTCATTTCCCTTGGTCAGATAGGCACAATAGACAGGCAAGATTACTGTGTAAGTGGATGCCCAACCAGCTATTATGGTCTCCCTTAATCTCTACAAATAAATTTCTTGGAATTCAACATTTGGCTTTATGGGAAGAAAATTTATCATAATAAAAGCATGAAAAAGCCACAGCACTCGCTCATAGACCCTCATGTCCATTTGGATCCTTTCTTTTGCTGTCCTAATTCCATACTGCTATTTTATTATACCAACTGGGAAGTTAATAGATGAAGGAAGTATTGTTTTGTTGTTCATTGCTGTTGATAGTGGAGTGTGTGTGTGTTTGCAATCTGAGATGCCTACTAACAATTTTTTTCCTGCTCTCTTTAGGATACTCTCTGGCTACCTCTCCCTAGGATTCTGTAAAAGTGGATGATTTAGGTCTAGGAAAAGCCTCACTTATCATTTTGTTACTCCACATTGAGGCACAGATTATTTATGGGGGAGATTATTTTATACAATTCCCTTGGAGAAATTTATTCCTGATAATTATTCCTTTGTTTGAAGAATGAGGACTATATTGAGCAGAAGAATCTAGGAAGAGATGAACAACCAAACTTTAGAAAGGACAGGATGCAGCACTTTTTCTCAACACTGGAACCAGTGAAGAAGTTAGCTATAGAATTTTTATTTCATCTTTTATCTCTCTTATCTGTATATTAACATAAATAACCTTCCATAAAGAGTAACTTTCTTTACATGTTGGGAAATGTGGCCAACAAAACCCTACATCTATCATGTGAAAATTTTCAAAATCATAGAGGAAAGGTCCAGTTTTCCCCAATTTCACAAGAATCTCATTTTAGACCAGTCAACTATGCACAGTGAGGTAGCACTATATAAAAATACGAAAATACCCATAAAAGTAATGTATATGGACTAACTCAAATGATCATCAACTGATGAATGGGTAAATAAAATGTCTTACATGCATACAACACAATATTTTTTGGCAATAAAAAAGAAAGAAGTTCCAAGGCATGCTACAACATAGACGAACCTTGAAAACATTATTTTAAGTGAAAAAGCTGGTCAGAGAAGATCACATATTATGTAATTTAATTTATATAAAATCTCCATAATAGACAAATCTGTAGTGACATTAAGTATATTAGTGGTTGCCAAGGGGTTTTGGGGGAGGACAAAAACATTCTAAAGTTAAATTGTGATTGCACAGTCTGGTGAATTTACTAAAAAAATTGAATTCATCTCAAATAGGTGCATTCTATGGTATATGAATTACCTGTCAATTAATCTTTTTAAAAAAATACAAATATATCTGGGGTTCCCATGAAACTAAACAGTTAGTCTTAAAGGTATCTTCACCACTACAACAAATACAAATACATATACAAACAGAAAAGATTTAACTAAGAATATATAATGGAAAAATATACAAAGTAAATGTCAAATTATTTATCTACAAAGAACTAAGCACATAAATGCTTAAAGAAACCTGAAGAAAACAGAATAATTGAAGCCAAATGGAATCAGCCAGTAAAGGATTTATAAGTTGTCAATACTTTACTCATTTGTTGAAGAGGGCAGCAGACTTACGCATGCCTAAGAAATCGAATGACCATACATCCATCTCAGTTGGCCTGGAAGATTTCCAATTTATGCTGGCAATCTTGGCATCTTGGTTTAGATTTATCTTGGATTTGCCATTTTTTTTTTACTGAATATTATAACTAAATGTTTCTCTAGAATAAGATGAGATGGTTTTCTTAGACCTCTACTTTGTATTTTCAGCTTCTGCACTAGCTTTCTCTGGTGGTGAATGAGACACATGTACAGGGGACATATTTTTTTCATTGTAATAAGTGAATAAATATGAAAGACAGCCAGTGATAACCTGTCTCTCTTTTTCCAATCTTTCTTATCCTCTCCCTTTCAAGACAACAACTTGAAGGCACCTTCTGATAAACCGAGTATATTGAGAAAAGGTATTTGTGCTGGGTGCTAACTGCAAGGAGGTGGAAGGAGTATTGGACACTGACTGCTACCTTGTTGGCTCCTTGGCATACACCATGGTTTTATTGTCTTCACTACCTGAAAGAAGCATGAAGGATACTGGGTCTTCAGCCTACATGGTCTGAGGGGGATGTGGATAAATATAGGTTAAGCATATTTGAAATATGTATAAAAATAGACGTATTTGAACCCATAGAGTGGTCTGGATTGCTTTTATCATTTAGTGTAAAACTATAGTTACTTGATTATTTTATTTCATGGTAACCCATTTTTATTTTCCAATAAAGTTATTTAGTAGCAATAAACTGAATAGTTTATGTGTAATGAGAAATTTACTTATTTTTTTCTTGGTTCTCTACAGTTTTTATTGCAGTTTTATAATTTTTATACTTTTTTCAAATTTTTAATTTCTCTCATGGATATTTTTATCTTTTAATTTTTTTGTTTTAGACATTTTTAATACTTTTGTTCTTCTTTCTCTTTTTATTTTAGTAAGTTCTGCCCAAGCAAGATCTACAAATCTATTCTTGTCAGAACTGAGTGGCTGGGGGAAGCATAGATCCAGGCTTGAGCCAGCCTAACTTAGCAGGTGTGTTTGGTCTCAGAGGAGATGTTACCAATGTCTGTAGAGATTTCCTCCAGGCCACGAATGCTCTTTACAGTCAAAATATTCCTTTCTTCTAAGTCATTCTATCTCAGTAAATGCGAGAACCATGCAGAAGTTTTGTTCTGGATTTCTGTATCTCAAGAATGTGATATGCCTGTGTAAATTTTGGAAACTGCTGTTAACATTTTCGATCCACCATGGGGGCCATAATGCTATCGTTGACCAGACGAAAATCAGAAGACCTAATCTGCTAAAAAATCATCATCCTCAACTTCAGATATGAGTAGCTACTTTTCTTATTTCAGAATATTAAGGGGGTATAAATGTTTTTGTTACATGGAAAACTTCTATAATGCTTAAGTCAGGGCTTTTAGTTTGCCCATCACCCAAATAGTGTTCATTGTACTCAATAGGTAGGTTTTTACCCCGCCCCTCCCACCCCATTTCTTGATTTCCAATGACCTTTACATCTCTTTGTGCCCATGTGTGTCCATCGATCAGCTCCCAATTATTAGAAAGTACATAATGGTGTTTGTTTTTCCCCTCCTGAGATACTTAGGCTAATGGTTTCCAGTTCCATCCAAGTTGCTGCAAAAAGACATAATTTCATTCCTTTTTGTGACTGAGTAGTACTCCATGGTAAATATATATATACCACATTTTCTTAATCCACTCATTAATTGATGAACACTTAGGTTGATTCCCCATCTTTGCAATTGTGAATAGCACCGCAATAAACATTCAAGTGCAGGTGTCTTTTTGATAAAATGCCTTTTTTCCTTTGGATAAATACTCAGTACTTGGATTGCTAGATCAAATGGTAGGTCTACACTTATTTCTTTGAGGAATCTCCATACTGTTTTCCATAGAGGTTGTAATAATTTGCAGGCCCACCGATAGTGTGTAAGTGTTCCTTTCTGTATCCATGCCAGTATCATCTACACCAGTATTGTTTTGGGGATTTTTAATAATAGCTATTCTTACTGGGGTAAGGTGATATCTCATTGTGGTTTTAATTTGCATTTCCCTGATTATTATTGATGTTGAGCCTTTCTTCATAATTATTTTGTCATTAAGAAGATTCGTACATGAAAATGACTAACCACAAGCAGCTACAGAGGATTGTGCTTGCATACCACTCTGAAAAAAACAACTTTATTCACAGCAAATGATTCTTATTCACAATTAATTTCTTTTATTTTTAACTTATATTTTTCTTGTGTAATCAAAAAGTGAAGCTAGAGACATATTTCCTCTATTTACAGAAATTGCATCAGTTAAATGATACAAGTTTGATAAACAGTGTCATTATTACTTCAAATAGAAAACCATCTAATCAGAGTAATGGTTTGATTTTTTTCATACAATTTATCAAATCAAAGTTGAGCTTTTGGAAAAAATATTTTGAAATACTTGATAGCTTTGTGACTATGTAAATTCGGATAAAAATTCATCATTTAGAATAAAATTATTTTGTGTGATGAAAACACAAAGTTTTATATTAAGAAAACTATAGAGTAGAGATATTCTTTTAATTGGTTGTGATACACATGTACTTCACAAGTGTGTTCAAGCAAGCTGCCCTATTCCAACAACCTAAGTAGAAACCACAGTTGACAAAATTGATTTTATTTATACTCAGATAAACTAACTATACATTGTTCTGATGACACTAGTGTTGAATAAAAAAATAATACGTCATTGTGATTGCTCAACAATAATTTGATTTTAGATATATTTGAGCCTATTAGGAACTACTTCATAAATCAAAGGAAACTTCCCGTATTTTCTCTATTGAACTGTTCTGTAATATTTGGCTACATTTTTGTGAAAATCATTTGGAAATACTTAATCAAAGTATTCAATGAATTGAATGCCCCAGATCTTTAGCTTGAAATGCTTTTAGCAGATCAAGTTGTTGAAAACAGCATGCAAACAGGAAAATATTGAATTGTATTCATACAAAACACAGGAAAAATTTTTTAAAAAGTTAAGAACTAAGTATTCAAAGTTTATTTTAGAATTGTGTGCTTGTGCTTTGAAATATTTATATTTGTAGGAAGAATATTTTGATAAGGCTTTTGTTTACATTGAATAAATTTATTCAGATATAGAATGAAATTGAAAAGGGCTAAGGATTTGCAGCATTTATATTTGGTGAAATAGTCAAAGGAATCATAAATAGATATAACTTTTTTGACAAGTTTTATCACATAAAAATAATTCTCAAATAAAAGGACTCAGGAAGGGAGCAATGAGGATGAGGATTTAAAATAATTAGACTGATACATGTACACATTTCAGTCAAAACCAGGAATTGAGAATATCCTCCGTTTAGCATAATTTGTTACCAAACAAGTCCATAGGATGGGTAAACAATTTCAAATGTACATGTTAAATGGAGAGTACAACTGTAAAAAGATGCCAGGACAATTTTGTGAAAATAAATGACAATATTGAAAACAATATTTCATCAGAAAATACTAGGAACACAATATTAGAGAAAAATGTAATTTAAGAAACAGATGAATAAATATACATATACATTGGCAAAATTTTCCAGCTTCTGTTATTTTTAATATTCAGGTAATCAATATAAATAAGGTTTATGTTTTGTTTTGTTTTAATTTATGCTGATATATTTTTTTAATCTTTTAGAAAAATTTTTTGAAAATAATTTTAGCAAAATTAGTTTACAAGTCTATTGATAAACCAATTTCCAAAAATAATAAATATGCATTTAAATCAACAAATAAACATTTTAAAATTGTACACACTTTATTAATTTTTGCAAGACTTATCATGTCAAAACTATCCCAGTCATAGACCATATGGTCATAGACC
Source organism: Daubentonia madagascariensis (assembly GCA_023783475.1). Taxonomy (NCBI): domain Eukaryota; kingdom Metazoa; phylum Chordata; class Mammalia; order Primates; family Daubentoniidae; genus Daubentonia; species Daubentonia madagascariensis. The sequence continues at coordinate 38,375,115 of JAKFHU010002080.1, read as the reverse complement.
ATAATTGTTGGATAACAGACCACCCTAAAACTCAGTGGCTTACACCGCCAACTTATTATTATTTCTCATGGTTTTCTGGTTGATAGAATTCAGCTGGCTTCTCACATGAGGTCTCTCATACAGTTGTAGTGAAATTGTAGTTGAGGCTACAATATGAAAACTCAGTTGGGCTGGGCATCTAAGATGGCTTATTCACATGGTTGGTTGTTGATGCTCGCTATTGGCTGGGTTCTTAAACTGGGCTGTTAATTGGAGTATGTACATGTCTCTTCTCCACATGGTTTGGGCTTCTTAAAGCATGGCAGCTGGGTGCTAAAAGAATTCCAAATATATGTGTTCCAGGAGACCCAGGTGGAAGCTGTAAGGGTTCTTATGAACAATCACCATTTCTACCATATATTGTTGGTCAAAATCAAGTCATAAGACTATCCTAGATTCAAGGGGAAAAGACTATGCAGGGCATGAAAATTTGTTGTTCAATGAGGATTCAAATTTGGACATTGGCTACCACACAGTCTGGACACAAGTTATATGTCCACAGTGGTTAAAAGAGAAAAACTAAAGAGAGGCTTCAAGGTGGAAAAAATTATGAATAGAAGTTCAGAACTACTGGCAAAGGGATATTTTTAAGTGGAAGGGATTTTGTTGGTTGGTGAGTTGGTTGGTTTTGCTTTGCTTTGCTTGCTTAGATTAAGGTCTAAGGTAGGATTGTTGTATTAGTGCAGGAACCCAAATGATAGAGGTCTGGCTATAAAATATACAACTAAGTATTTTAATTGTGTGAAAAGCAACTCAATTATTCTGCAAGTTCTGAGAAGGGAGCCATACTATTGCTAATACTTATTAAATAAAACAAATCTGTTTTACTCTATCATATAAGATTTGCTAAAATCATAACCTGTCCATATTTTAATGTACCTGAGTGTGTCTAATAAACTATGTTATGGCCTCCCTACATAAGACAAAAGTACTTTATATACAAGCCAAAGTGAATTAGCAAATATATATTCTATAGCAAAACATTCTGCTGTGTACATGCTGTTTTTAGAGTATGCTAGATACTGGATTTGAAAATATCAACCAGTCCAGAAGAAGACTGGTAGAGGATTTGAATTTACCTCTAGTCATCCAAGAGGTGCTGTTGAATGGGCAGTTGCAGGTGAAGGTCAAGATTGGAGGTATAAAATTAAAGTATCAGGATGTATTACAATGTCAAGACAAAAGACTAGATAAAATAATACAGGTAGATGATGTAGATAGAGAATAAAAGAAAGACTGAAATGTTTTACATTATGTATCATTTTGGAAGTTGAACAGTGAAGACTTAAAAGGAGAAAATGGTAAGGACATAGAAAGACTAGGAAGAATTTCAAGGAAAGAGGATTTATAAATTATTTCCAATATTGCTGATATTTCAAATAAGGACCTCAAAATGACCATTGGATTTAGCATCAGTGATGTCATTATCAACAATGACAATAGCTGGTTTTGTTGTGTAGTAGAGGCAAAAATCCTTGTATCATGGCTTCAAGAAAGAATGAGAGCACAGTGATCAGAGAAAATATATGATTGTAAGATCTTTTTTTTGGCCATGTCAATAATTTTGATTCAAATTGATATATTTTCAAATACTGCCAACTTTTCTAAACTTTATGTTAATATATTGTTTACAAAAAAATTTCATTCAGTCAATTTCCTTAAGTCATTCATTTGAAAACACATATTTTTGAATGCCACATATAACATTACCCAGAAGCAACGTATTTGAAGAATTACAGACATACTTGTTCAGAAAAAAAGTCTGCTCAATACACATAAGCCCTTACAACAGCATCAAATTCTACAACCTGTTTTAATCAGCATACATGTGGCCACCATAGATATTCATGAATATTTAAGGGAACTATTTAATGGAATTGTTAAAATTGATACATATATTCAGAGTGTGACTGTAAGATCTTTAGAGAAATTTTTTGAAAAGGGAAGAGATAACTTGGATATTTCTGGATGAAAATGCAGTGTAAACAGATTTTTTAAAAAATATATAGTGTTATCATATACTTACATGATAATAGAAATGATTCAATGGTGAATGGTATTGAGTCTTTGATTTGACTCTCAGCTTGACTGTTATTGGTATATAGGAATGCTACTGATTTGTGCACATTGATTTTGTAACCTGAGATTTTGCTGAATTTACTTATCAATTCCAGGAGCATCTTGGTGGAATCTTTGGGATTTTCTAGATAAAAGATCATATCATCTGCAAAAAGAAATATTTTGACCTTCTCTTTCCCAATTTAGACACCTTTGATTTCTGTCTCTTGCCTGATTGCTCTGGCTAGGACTTCCAGCACTATGTTGAATAGAAGTGGTGACAGTGGGCATCCTTGTCTTGCTCCAGTTCTTAGTGGGAATACTTTCAACTATAGGAATATACTTAACCAAAGAGGTGAAAGATCTCTACAAAGAAAACTATGAAACAATGAGGAAAGAAATAGCAGACAATACAAACAAAAACATATCGTGCCCATGGATCGGTAGAATCAACATTGTTAAAATGTCCATACTACCCAAAGTGATTTATAGATTCAATGCAATACCCTCAAAATACCAACATCATATTTCACAGATGTTGAAAAAATAATTCTATACTTTGTAGGGAACCAGAAAAGAGCCCAAATAGCCAAAACAATCTTAACCAAAAGGAACAAATAGAGAGGCATCACATTAGCAGACTTCAAACTATACCACAAGGCTATTGTAACCAAAATAGCATGGTATTGGCAGAAAAATAGAGACATAGAACAATGGAACAGAACAGAAAACCCAGACATAAAACCATCCACATATAGCCAACTGATCTTTGACAAAGCAGACAACAATACACACTGGGGAAAAGAATCCCTATTCAGTAAGTGGTGCCGGGAAAATTAGATAGCCACATGCAGAAGAGTGAAACAGGATCCATATCTCTCACCACTCACAAAAGTTAATTCAAGATGGATAAAAGACTTAAATGTAAGGCATGAAACCATAAGAATGCTAGAAGAAAATGTTGGAAAAACTCTTCTGGATATTGACCTAGGCAAAGAATATATGAAGAATACCCCAATGGCAATCACAGCAACAATAGAAATAAATAAGTGGGCCTTGATTAAATTAAAAAGATTCTGCACAAAGAAATGATCAACAGAGCAAACAGACAACCTACAAAAGGGAGAAAATATTCACAAGGTATAGAACCAATAAAGGACTAATAACCAGAATCTACAAAGAACTCAAGCAAATCAGGAAGAAAAAAATCAAAAAACCTCATTAAAAAGAGGGCAAAAGACATAAACAGAAGATTCTCAAAAGAAGATAGACAAATGGCCAATAACCATATGAAAAAATACTCAAAGTAACTACTCATCAGGGAAATTCAAATTAAAACCACAATGAGATATCACCTTACCCCAGTCAGAATGGCTTTTATTAAGAAGCCCAAAAACAATAGATGCTGGCATGGATGCAGAGAGAAAGGAATGCTTATACGCTGTTGGTAGGACTGCAAACTAGTATAACGTCTATGGAAAACAGTATGGAGACTCCTTAAAGACCAAAAGTAGACCTACCATTTGATCCAGCAATCCCACTACTGGGTATTTACCCAAAGGAAAAGAAGTAATTTTACAAAAAGACACATGCACTCAAATGTTTATTGCAGCACAATTCACAATTGCAAAGATGTGGAATCAACTGAAATGCCCATCAATTCATGAGTGGATTAACAAAATGTGGTATATGTATACCACGGACTACTATTCAGCCACAAAGAAGGAGGACTTAATGCTTTTGCAACAATTTGGATGGAACTGGAGACCATTATCCTAAGTGAAGTATCTAAAGAATGGAAAAACAAACACCACATGCCACATCTACTTGCTATTAAATTGGAAGTAACTGAGGAGCATACATGTGCATAGAGGGAAATAAATCATAATGGAAATCAAGCAGGGGGGAGGGGGAAGGAGGAGATGGGTGAAAACCTACCTAACGGGTACAATGAACACCACCTGGGTGTCAAGCACACTTTTAATCCTGACTCAAGCATTACAAAAGCTATCCATGTAACAAAAATCATTTGCACCCCTGTAATATTTTGAAAGAAAAAAAAGAAATGATTCCATGGATAGAGAATCATCTGATACTGCAGAGGAGAGTGGAACATTTGCTGGCATGTGGTCCTTGGGCCAATGAGTATGGAGAAACCCTCTTCTTATCCTTGCAGTTTTCTCAGTAAAATAGGAAGCCAGGTCATAAGATGAGTTAAGATGGAGGAAGAGGTTTGGAGAATTAAGAAAAAAGGAGAAAGTATAGAATATCATCTCAAAAAGTTATCCAAGAGAACAGAGGAATGAATGGGCTAAAACAATACAGGAGTTTGACAGATCTGTCATCTCATGAATAGTAAAATGAACATTTGGAGTAAATTTAATAACTTTCATAGGCCAATACTGTCCTATGATACAATGTAGTAATAATTATTTATTCATGAGACAATGTCCTAATGATACCTTGTCCTATAATACTACATAATAATAAAATAAAAATAACAATGAGCAAAGGCTTAGTGCTAGTTATACATTAGGCCCTAATGTAAGTGTTCTATGTAATCCTCAAAAAAACCCTCCAAAAGTAGATACCATTACAATCACCATTTGACAGTTGAGTAAACTGAGGCACTGAAAGGTTATATAACTTGCAAATCACAAAAGCAGAATTTGACTTACACAAGAGGTTGAAGACATTTGTTCTTTTTTACTATGTTGACCTTGTATCAAATGGAATAAACAGACACCCTTATATTCCAACACATTTAAACATGATGAATTTAAGATTTATCTTAAATCGAGAGTCACTGAGCACCAAACACAGGAGTCAAAGCCTAAAGGTCTAGGGCTGGTTTTTTTTTAACCAATATCAAACTTTCAGTAATGAATCCTATCTATTCTTTTAGCATAGCCATGGAAATTTTCTTCTGTTCTATTTATGTTAAAAATTTTCTAGTTCAATCAAAACTATTACATAATTAGTTCTGTTTATTGACCTTGGGAAAAATATTTCACTTTTAGTGAAAAAATATACGTAATAAAAAGATTTAATCTAATCTTATAAAATATTTAGAATATAGAAAACAGAGATTTAAAATAAATATAGCAATAACATGTTAAGATAGTAAAAAGTAATAAAAACAAGCAATACAGACAAACAGTGTTCTACTGTATATTTACAAATTCGCATGAGATTCTAGTCAGCTATATATCTAAAACTTATTTCACTCTTCCTTAAGTTATTTTTCTCTTATCAATCTTGCTTCTAAGGTCTAACAGTCAATGTATACCTGTAAATCATTACATGGTTATGGTAAGGCACTGACTAGCATCATTCTTCTTCTCAGCTCCCAGCCATGAGAGTCATTAATAACCTGAGAATTTGGAGGTTATCCCTCACCATACAAGATAGTAATGTGAAGATATATATGGACAGTCTTAAAAGGTTTGCTATGTATTTTACTATTAGCATTAATTTGTGATATAAGCTAAATAGATATTAAAATGTCTTTAAAGATTTGGAGGCACGCACTTTGGAAAATACAATAGACACTTTATTCATGAATGTAGCAACAATTCATGAAACTCTAAAACCTCCTATGACAGCCAAGAAAGCCATCCTTAGAACAAATTGCTCCAAAGAAAATTCATCTGTTCTATGCTAAAAATGGTGAAATTCTAATAAGAATGTATCTGCTGATCAACAACTTATTTCTACCATTATCTAAGCACTATATGGCATAGCATGCACAATAATTTTAACATTTTACTACCATAGTGAAGCCAGCTTATCTTCAGTTCTTCTTATTAAAGGAAAAAGAAAATCCCTAAACCTCCCCACAAAAGGTAAATATTGAAATAAGGGATCTTTGTACCATTACCACTGTTTGTGCTCCCCTACTAGTGTATATTTTTAATGCACAGCAGGTAAAGTAAGAATTAGGGCATCAGCATCAGTGGCATGAAGTTTTGTTTATCCTGGAGGAGCTAAGCATAATAACAAAAATATTGAAGCTAATTTTTCTATAATGCATTCAGACTTGTTGCTGCTGTCTATATAGGAAGCATGACTGAGTTACATTATTTCACACAAACTCTATGCTGTATAAGCAGATCTTCGTATTTAACATCTCTGAAAATTCATTAAGCAAAAAAACGAAGTGATTTTTACATCTGCTATTTAAAGTCTTTACTGATGTGCAAAAGAGAAAACAGAGGATTATTTAAAAGTAATAACTATTAATAAAATATACTGCATATTGGAAGACATGATAGCACTTGAATTCAGTCACACTTTGAAGATATGAGTTATGTTGCAGATGGCTCCCATCCACAAGACACTTCTGTTTATGGTGCTGTTTATGGTGGTCAACTAGGACGCGGGAATAGAGATGGAAAGGTTAGAGTTATATAATTCTCTCAACAGTAAGTTCAGTGAAATAAAATCACGTTCCCAACCTTTACTCCTTATCAGTTGTGCCATCTAAAGTGACATGGAAAGTTTCATTTTAATGAGTATTAAATTTAGTGCATGATGTCAGTTTTTCTTAATTTAGCATACTAGTCCAAAGAAAATAGCTGCATTATTCACAGTTAAAATAGAAATACAGTTTAGAATAGTGGATAAGACTGAAATGTGCAATTTAATGCACTTATACAAATTTCATGACAACCATCTCTAGACATTTATCTTAAAAGAAGAATAACTCATATAATTAGCTTGGTGATTAAAAATAAATTAAAATTAGAGTGTGGATTATTCAAGATACACCAGATAACAACCAATTTCAAATCTCAGTGGCTTGCAACAGAAAAAGTTTATGTATTTTTATTTTTGTTTTTTGAGACAGAGTCTTGCTCTGTCACCCAGGGCTAGAGTGCAGTGGTGTCATCATAGCTCACTGCAACCTCCAACTCCTGGGCTCAAACAATCCTCCTGCCTCAGCCTCCCCAGTAGCTGGGACTACAGGCCTGCACCACCACGCCTGGCTAATTTTTTCTATTTTAAGTAGGGACGGGGTCTCACTCCTGCTCAGGCTAGTCTCGAACTCCTGACCTCAAGCGATCATCCCGCCTTGTCCTCTCAGACTGCTAGAAAAGTTTATTTTTGATTATTCTTGGTGGAAAGTACATGATCACGAGAGACAGTCTTCTTACCAGAGTCATCCAAGATACAGGTAGGCAAAGCCATCACTATCTTAAGATGTTGCCTTCTCAATATATGTCCTTATAATTGTCAACACAGGGAAAGAGAGCATTTTAGAGCCTTGCATCAGGACTTGTGCACTTCAGCCTAAATATCTCACACTCCCCTTCTGGTCATATTTTAATAGCAAAACAAGTAATATGCCCATATCTAACTTCATTAGGGTGGTTAAATGCAATTTTTTCATGCATCTGAAGGGAGAACAGAACTTGAAATGTTAGTGACCAGTAGCAATGTTACCACAGAGGGAAATCTCAACACAGAGTGATAAAGTGGTGATGCCCAAGCTATGGTATAATAATATACCTGATTTTTCATCATATTTTCTGAAAAGCCTCTAAAGTGCCTTCCTAAAAGCATCACCATGCTAGAACATACAGCAAAAATTTGAGAATATGGCTAAAGAAGGGAGAAAAGAATGATGTAATTTCAGAGAAACATTGTGATCATTGAGACCTGAGATAAGTTTTAGAATACTAGGATATAAACAGTTGCTGACAGTAGAGGGAAAGAAATAGATAATGTCACTATCATAACGAGACATCTTAATTACTGTAAATGAATTTTCCTAAATTTTACATAACAGTTTTGAATTCTCTATATTAAATACATTGGCTCATCTATTTTTTTCTTCCTGCCAATATTTCCAGTTTAATGGAAATATTCAAAAACAGAATGACAAAATTAATAGGATAGTTTTATACTCATTTTGTGACCGAAAGTCTAAAAGGATCTGTTACTAAAATATTTGTTATGACCTGTAGATTCTATTCCCTTGCTCAATTAGGTTAGTTAAAAAAGTTTTATATGACCAGAAATGTGGATAAGCTTAGCAGAAAACATGCACAAAACTATCATGGAAGCCGTTAAAAGTACTGTCACTGGCCCAGCCTAGCAAAGTTGGGTTTTATTAAACGGCAGCTGTGCCTGATTAACAAATTATGACCCCCCCTCAGGAATCATTAGGGTCATTAAAAACCAAGTCATAAAATCCTCTGCTCCCTAAAGGCACACTGACAGAGAACACTTCTGATTTCCTTACTGTAATTTAACTTTAACTACCATTATACCCAACCTGTACTTAAAAGATTTTTAAAAATTGTCGTTTTATCCTTTACTTACCTACATCAAACTGTTCAATAATTACATTAAATGAACATTTGAAAAATACAAGTAATCTGAATTATATAGCTGGTCTGATACTTGGTCACCTTAAATAATTATTTTCTCAACTCCGTCAGCGAATTTTCAAACCATGTTTTTAATGAGTATTTTCATATATTGTTACCTTCATAGTTTTAAAGGAGATTTGATAAGAAAATAGAATACTATCTGAGGGAAAACGATCTATGAATGTGCAAAGATTTACCAAATTTTACATACAGAGGAGTTTTTAGACATCTTAATCCTAACTTTATAGATAATGTTTGCAAACTTTATTGTGTGTATGTGTGTGTGTTTCTCTTTGGAAGGAGGTTATTAACTTTGTGTTACTATTTTGGTCCTTCTATCTGACTTCTCCGCCAAAGGTTGCTCTTTTCCAATTCTAGTTGCACTAAAGGCTGACAACTGGCTACAATTATCCAGATAATTTATAGAAAGCCAACAGTGTAATTACTATAATGGACCAGAAAGTCATTCACAGCCATCCTTCCATTGGCAGGACAGAATTTCAATGTGATAGTCATTATTATTGTTGACGTTCATATTTACAAGTTTTGGCTTAAATATGTATTGCTGGGAAGCATAGGAATGCCCTGCTTCCATAGCCTAATGATTTCTTCAGCTCATAACTTGGCCTTAATATGACAACAATTAATATGACAACATAGGAAATGTCTTTTTAGGAAATTTTTTTGCCCTCCAGACAGAATCAAACATTTAGAAATGCTTCCCTAGTAATCTTATATCTGTAAAGAATATATTATCTATTTGTGGATGTAATGGTTCTTAAATTTTAAATAATATTTTAATAAATATATATAATTTAATGAAATGTATGCATATAAACATATTTGTGTATAAAATATTTTCAGCTTGTCTTTGGATGTTGTAAATTTCATAAGATTATTATTTTCAATGCCAAGTAGTATGCATTTGTATTTGTTCTATAGTTAAAACTTAAGAGAAGATTGTAGTGTTCACATTAGTTGACTATTTGCTGAATAAGTTTATTTTCCATCTATCTGTCTATCTTTCAAGAACCAGAAAACACTGATGGCATTCTTCCTTACCTTCACCTTAAGACCAAAGTTCTTGTTTCATTTTCCAATTTAGAGCCTGTCCCCTCGACTATGTTGGTATTTATTTCTAAAACTTTTCTAGATTTTTATTGGCATAATTTTCTTAAATTTCAGACACCTGCCTTGCACAGAGCATTTAGGATATAGTGGAACTTTGCTTTCTTACAAGGATAAGCAAATGTTTGCTAAATTTTTCCCAGGGTAATTATTATGGTTTAGTAGGAGTGTCTCAGAACTTTATAAAAGTTGATTCTACCTAATTTTTACTTTAATCAGCCATGTTTACTTAGGTAAGTCTCTTAAACGCTTTGATCTTTATCTCATCAGAAAAATAAACTAAATGAAATCAATACGCCTTTCACAGCTAAAAGTTTTCAATGCTATAATATACTTTAGATAAAGTTGAAAGATAATTGTCTTTCAAATTGTGAACCATGAAAAAATTGTCACCATATTGAGACTTAAATTTAGTTGCCATTTACTATGGGCAAAAGGCCTGAACAGACCCCACCAAAGAAGATGTACAGATTGCAAGAAAGCATATTGAAAAATGTTCCATATCTTATGTCATTAGAACACTGCAAATAAAGCAACAATGAGATACCACATCTATTAGAATGGCCAAAATCTAAAACAATGAAAACACCAAATGTTGGCAAAGATGTGGAGCAACAAGAATTCCCATTCACTGCTGGTAAGAATATAAAATGGCACAGCCACTTTGGAAGAAAATTTGACCACTTCTTACAAAACAAAATATACTTTTACCATTTGATCCAGCAATTGCAATCTTTGGCATTTATCCAAATGAATTGATATGTCTTGTGTCCAAACAAAATCCTGCAGATGAATGCTTATAGAAGCTTTATTCATAATTGGTGAGACTTGGAATCAACTGAGATGTCCTTCAGTAGGTGAACAGATTAAAAAAACTGTGGTACATCTGGACAATGACATATTATTCAGTGATAAAAACAAATGAGCTTTTCAAGCCATAAAACTACATGGAGGAAATGCTTATTATTTAAATGCATATTATAAAGTGAAAGAAGCGAGTCTGAAAAGTTGATATACTGTATGATTCCACCTGTATGACATTCTGAAAAAGTCAAAAGTATGGCAATGTAAAAACATCTGTGATTGTCAGGGGTTGAGGGGAGGAAGGGATAGATAAGCAAGCACAGAGGATTTTTAGGGTAGTGAAATTATTCTCTATGATACTACAGTATTGGATACATTACATTATGCATTTGTCAAAACCCATAAAATATACAACACCAAGAGTGGACAATGATGTGTCAATGTATGTTCAAAATTATAACAAATGTACCCTGTGGTTCTGGGTGTTGATAGTAGGAGAGGTTGTGTGTGTGGGAGATGGTGGCATGTGAGAACTCTCTGTACTTTCTGCTCAATTTTGCTGTGAACCTAAAATTGCTTTAAAAATAAAATTTATTTCATTTTTATAAAAAGTCAACAACATTTGACTATCAAGTCTAAAATTGTATAAAAGTAATAATATCTAGTGCTGATTATGTTGTAAGGACACTGGAATGTGTATGCACTATTTTTTGGAGTATAAATTTGTGCATTATTTCTGGCAATCCTTTTGTTAAATAACAACAATGAGCATTTTAGAGTGTCTACACTTTTCCACGAATTGATATAGGTTCTTTAAATATATTAAATGATTCAATCATTTAAAATCATTCTGAAATAAGTAATACAATTATTCCCATCTTATAGATGAGAAAGTGGAAGCATAGGATTGTTAAATTACTTGCCTTATGTTATAGAGCTAAGTGTTAAAATCAATTTCAGTCCAAGAGGTTTGACTCTAAAGCCTACGGTCTTAACATTTAATTATAAATTGCTTCAAATATAAATAATAAAAGTATGAAATATACTTGTCATTCAAACTAGCAATCCTCTAAGGAAATAGAGAATTGTGTGAAGTCCAGTGTACATATATGGTCATAAAGTATCATTTAGAAGAGGAACCTATTGGAAGCAACCTAATTGAGCCACAAAAGGAAATGGTTAAAAAAGAAATGACTGTACATTCTTGAAATAAAATGCTACAGAGATATTAAATGTCATTCTATGATGGTTAAGGATATAGATATATATTTATAATATGCTTTTAAGAGAAAATAGCAGGTTACTGCCCAGTTTTTACAGTATAGGCCTGATTTCTTATGTGTCTACCCATAAATGTTAGCTGTGGTAATCCTAGGAAGCTAGAAATTTAGTATTTTTTTAAAGGGTTGTGATATTTTTGAAATTCTTGGATGTTTATTGCTTTTATATCAGAATAAAATATTAATTGAAAATGTTCAGTAAAGGAAGCTCATGTCTCCCAACTTTTGTCAAGAATACCCAAGAAAAACTATTTATTTGTCTGTAGTTATTTCTTTTTGCAATGAATTTTTAAACAGATTAACAAATTATAGGAAAGAGACACATCATAGCCAAGTAAAACAAAACAAATCACTCTTTCTATTCAATGGAAACTCTGACCACAATGTGACAGAGAGCTGACCATGGACTGGTTCATCATTTCTTTAATGATACTGTTCCTACCAGATGGTGAGTTTCCAATGAGGGTTTGGGATACATAATGTGCAAACTTCACTTTAAATAGAAGTAATGTGGGGAAACACTTAAAGTGAATAAAGAAAAATATTGCTGGTTCCATTTTATACTTCTGGAAAAAACTTTGGATTCTTGATTGATACATTATTGATTTTAGTAATAACTATGGATCAAAATATCTCTGTCTTCAAAATCAGAAGTAAATTGCAAAAGTGATTTTTAAAGGGTGAAGATATGTTATTATAGCAACTTCTTATTATATGAGAAGTTGTAAGTACAACTCAACTAGAATATACCAGAAATGGGTTAGAAATGGCCTATGTGATTAAAAATTGTAGACTTTTTTGCACTTTACAGTTAATGTGTTACAGATATTTTATTACATTAGAATGTTAAAGAGAAGAAAAACATAAACCTTTTTGTTGTAATTCTGAAACATAACTATTTACATAAAAGATTTATTTAAACTTTAATTTTGTAAGTGCAATGGGAAAATGTCTTGCAAATAAATTTTATTGGATGAATGCATAAATAAATTGGGGAGGGTTAAACGTGAAACCCAATTTAAAGTCTAATGACTTATTTTTGTATTCATGGTTGTGTGTAAAAAGCTATAAGGGAAAATAAATAAATACTGAATCAATTTTAAGTTTCCCTGTTACTTTTGCTACTATGACCAGAGACTACTTAATGCTCATTTTCTACCCTCCTCTGTGTGCTCCCTTGGGCTTTGTCCAATCCTATCTTCTGCTACTATCTCCCTCTTGCTTCCGGGTCCTATTACCAGGCCATAGTATCTGTTTGTGTGAGCTCTTAAGGTCAGTCTTAATCACTGAGCCTATATTAAAGTGCACAGAATGAATGTCTGCTCTCAGTATTCTCTGCACAATATGGGCTGCATCTGGGTGATGCAGCAGACCCCTGCCTCCCTTACCTGCCTGGATATTACCTCTCTATATGTGGACACCTTAGGCTAGATGTTCTTTCTGCAGCATCAGTGCTATTTCTGACTTGTTTTGATAATGACAGGGGTATTTAAATCACTTTTTCAGAGTGCCCCTGTTCATTTGTTCAACAAATTTGTATTAAATGTCTATTATGTGCTAGGCTGTAGTGAAAAAAACAGATGCTCTCTCACTCAAAGAGATTAAAATCTAGTGATGAATAAAGACATAAATATATGATGAGTTCTTTTGTAAAGTGTTATAAAGAACAAAAGGCACAATGAAAGAGGAGGAAATGTGATCCCTGTTTAATTAAAATAGTCAGGGAAGGTTTTGATCAGAAAGAATTTTAAATTGAGGCCTGAAGGATAAACAGACAGCTATGAGAAACGCAAGATACCCCATATAGAAGAAATTGCATGTGCAAAGGGCCTGAGGTGGGAAAGAGCTTGTGATATACATTGGAGGGATAGAATGAAAGCTGGGTTCCTGAGTAGCAGTGGATAAAGTCAAAAGTGGAACACAATAAGATAGGAGGGCTAGGGATGTACAAATTCATCCCAAGAATTTAGGATTTGATTTGGAGTGTGAAGAGAAGGCATGGGGAGAATTGGGCAGATAAATGATATAAACAGATTTAGGTTTTTAAAAGACTATTCTGTGGCATCGTGGAAAATGAATTGGAGGGAAGCAGGGAGATCAGTATGGAGGTTACTTTAATACTGCAGGTGAGCAGCATTAATGAAATGGATGGGGACACAGACGAGAGACAGAGTAGTAGATTCAAGAAGTTTGGAGCAGAATTATAACTTTCTGAGAGACTGGATGTGAGGGTGACAAAAAGGAGATAAAAAATGATTAAGAATAACAGCAAACTGGTTAGATGGCAATGGCGTTTACCGAGACAGAGAAGAGAGATAAAGTCCAGTGTTAGATAGAAACACTTTTTAAAAATGTATTTTGAGATGATTTTGACACATCTAAATCTGTATATTTCTAATATCCAGTAGAAAGTTGTTAGAGATGGTATTTAAAATCCTCGGACTAGCTAAGACCATCTAAGGGTACACTATAGGTAGAAAAGAGGGCATATACCTTAACCCAGCAAAACACCAACATTTATTAATAATTAGCTGAGTGAAGAAGGAGCTCATGAAGAAGAACAAAACAAAAAGCTAGAGATGAAAAAGGAAAATGAGAAAAATGTGATATCACAGAAATCCAGAGAATATGGAGATTTGAGAAGGAATGAAGAGTTAGTTACACACAGCTAAGAAGTGGAGTAATGAGAAGGCAGAAAAGCATCTCTGGGATTTGACAACAATCATGTTGTGTAATGGTTGTAATTTTATACAAATGGTATAAGGAAAAATTGCATTGAAATGTAACGCGAAGTTTGGAAGGAACCAAGGTGTCCTGTAAGTGAATGAGTAAGTAAACTGTAGTATATCCCGACGAGGGGACATCATTCAGTGCTAAAAAGAAATGAGCTATCAAGCCATGAAAAGACATGCAGGAAACTTAAATGCAAGTGAAAGAAACCAATCTAAAAAGGTTACATACTGTATGATTACAACTATATGACATTCTGTAAAAGGCAAAAGTATGGGAAAAGTTAAAAGATCAACGGTTGCCAGCGGTTAGGGACAAAGGAGGGATGAACAGGCAGAGCACAGGGGATTGATTGTTAGGGCAGTCAAAATACTCTGTTTCACACTACAATGATGGATACATGTTATAAATTTGTTAAAACCCATAGAATGTACAACATCAAGAGTAAACCTTAATGTAAATTATGGACTCTGGATGAAAATGATGTGTTAATGTAGGTTCATCAATTGTAGCAAATGTACAACTCTGGTGGTGTACATCGATAATGGGGGAGGCTAGGCAGCGTGAGGACAGGGAGTATATGGGAAATCTCTGTTATTTATGTTCAATTTTGATGTGAATCTAAAACTGCTCTAAAAAATAAAGTCTATTAAAAATTAATGCAAAGTTAGCAAGTAGAGAAAACAATGAACATAATCTTTTGTGAAATTTGGCTTTTATACAGAATGGGAAAATGAGAGGGTAATTCAAGGGTGATGAGAGTTAGGACAGGATGTAGAAGAACATGTTGATTAAATTTTAAGAAAAATCCAGGGGAGTAGAGGACATTGATGATATAATATCAGGGAGATTGCATGCATTGAAAAATTATAGACGAAAAGATTACTAGCACATTTGCACAGTGGCCTTTAAAAATAAGTAACATATTTATATCAATAATTTTATTTTTTGATCTTAGAAATCGTCATAGAAAACTGTGATGGTTTGGCTAAGCAATCTTAGCCTGCTCCTGGGCTCTGAGGTAGCTTGCCTACCATTGAACAACTTGACTTTTCTTCCGGGTAAGATAGTCTGGAGTGATTCTACCTCTTTTAAACTTTTTTCTTAGGTCCCTTTTCATAAACCAGAGCATGAATCTAGGAATTGCAGCATGAGCTTTCTTACTCATCAATCACATTACATCTGGAGTTATATTGTTCTATATGTGTAGAGAGAATTTATTATTATAAAGATGTTCATCTTTTTCAACTAAATTTTTAAAATCTGTAAGATTCTGGCCCATAATGTGCTTACAGTATTTCAATATCTAATTCCTCATTTTGATAATCATGACCAAGGAATAGTTTGATATTGTGAGGGATGAAAAAGAATCCATTAAAGCTAAAATATTTTGTTTCCTTGGTAGTTTTGGCTGGCCATGAATCCAAATAGCACATGAAGGTCCCAAATTGACTGTCAGAACTCCCACATTATAATCATCTCTGGTTGTATCCACTTGACTTTCATTGACCTTATTGTGCAAAATCTTCAAAAAGCCAATGGGCCAGAAACAGGTCAGTAAAATATGTTGCTGCATAATTTGTCAGACAATCTTTATTCTGCAGTTTGGAAATCTATAAACTGTGTAGTCTATATAGGAATATGGAATCTAACAAATAATATATCTTTTGGTAACACAAATTATCATCTTGGATTGGGTGTGTTTCACAATCTTATCCTGGAAAACTAAGAGTTTCTAAGCATAAAATCAGTTTTACTCTCTTCTCTTCCCTTCAATCTCTTGGTATTTCTTGAAATAGCCTTATTGTTCACAAATTTAATAAAGCACATCCTGCCAAACAGAGACCCACATCTGGCTCAGTGCAACACTAGTGGGATATGTTATAGCAAGAGAACTAGAGAAGATAGATAAAGGCGTAGTTAGGATTGGAGATCTGTTGATGATAAAATGGTAGTAGTTCCTCCTGATGACATCTTTTCCATATTTTCCTATTTGGATTACAAGACAAAAATGGATCTGCCACTGGGAAGGCCCTTAAGTAGTCCTCTAAGAATATTATCTCAGAAGTTGTTTAGGGTAAAAATTTACCACTTTAACCCCCAAATTTCAGAGAGTCATGACAATTTTTGGAGTAAATCAAATTTTAAAGACAGGGGATTTTTTACTTATAAGAAAAAAACAAAGCACTGTCAAAATTGAATTTTAGTTAATTACATACATATTGAAATATTAGGTGAAAGTGTATTGATATCCAAAACTTTGAAATGCAACAAAAATAAGATGGATTGATGAAAATTAGAGTGTTCAATAGACAAGTGATAAAACAAGTATAATACAATGGTAGTTATAGAATACAGGTGATGGATATAACATTTTTCACAGTAAAGTTCTTTAAACTTTTATGTGTGTTTTCAATATTTTGTAGCAAAACGTTGGAAAAATAAAGCGAATCTCTATCCTAAAAGAAATTAAGAGATTTACTTAAGCAAAGATGAATAACATTGATTATATTTACTGATAAATATCATTGAGCTTTCTTATGCCAAGATAACACAGTTTTTACCTTTGCTCCAGTGACTACCACTGATTTAACTCCATCTCTATAACTTGAAAGATCTAATAATTCTCCAAATTCTTTTTTTCTAAAACTTAGAGAAAAGCAGGAAATAAAAAAAAGAAGAGAGGTTTTGGATTTTCTTGATCAATAAAGTTTCATACATTGATTGATGAACTGATGGACACATGCAGTCAATTTGGTTTGACTTTCCTGTTATTTTGGAAGAGAAGGCAGCTGGCTGTTCACTTGTCTCCACCAAACCTTGAGATGTGACCAGTGCTGGAAAAAATATGTTTAACAGAGAGTGGTGCCTATAGAATGGTAGAAATATAAGGCTCTAACTTAAAAACATTGCAGCTAATTCAGAGGCAAAATTATAAATTTAGTAAACCGTGTCTTTGTTTCCATTCATAAGAAAACTCCTTTTTTTGTACTTCTGTGATTTCTACCTCTTATATGCCAAAGAGTTCTCTATGCCATATCTTCAGAAAAAAATGAGAATTACCATGTTATGTTATATTATATATGCTATTTACACTTTGTAGGAAAAAAATAAAGAGTAGTAAAAAGAGCATAAAATCTTGATGAAGGAGAACATCATTTTTTCAGTTTTTTGAAGTATATTTTTTCACATTCTCTGTATGAATACATGTATAAAATCATTATTTATTAATTCATTGCATTTTCCCCTTTTTAGTTTAAAAGTAACAGAAAAGATGCAAAATTGAGATGAGTATGGAGATTGAAATTGTACATGTTGCAACAGAAACTTACTTAACCTCAATTAAGCAATAATTTTAACAATGCTGATCTACTCCAAAGAACAAGCAACAAATACTTATCTAAAATTTGAGATACAATTATCAGTTTTGCAACATGTTTATTTGCTGAGAATTGAATTTCCTCATATAATATGTAATCAAAAGTTTGACTTTTATATATCTGATTTTTTACAGTCATGTAGATACACATAATGAAAGCAAACGATTGCCTGTCTGCAGCTATTTTAATTAAACAGTCATGCACATATATCTTTGGTTACTTGTCCAGTCATTTGTTCACTATAAACTCCTGCAAGATAAATTGTTAGACCAAAGAGAATGTGTGTTTATAAAAATCTCCTCTAAAAATAGTTGTTTAAATTTAACTCACACTAACAATGAATATTATTTTCTGTAACCTTACCTCCTAGCCAATACTGGGTATTATCCTTCTTTTTTTTTTTTTTTTTTTTTTTTGACGTGAAAGACAACATTCTTCAAAAACTTTGCAGTAGAATATTTTTACTTGTATTTAAATTCTTTTTATGTCACAATTCAGGTGAAAAACACCAAGTCGCCAAGTTAATCCTATTTCTTAGTGTATGGCACACTATCTTCCTTGGTCCATGAAAATTTCTTCATTATTTTTTTTAAATTAAGATTTATTTATTTATTTATTTATTTTCTCTTGAAGTTTCTTTTTTTTTTTTTTTATAATTTATTTTTTTAATTTCAGAATATCATGGGGGTACAACATTTTGGCCATACACATTGCCCCTGTTCTGCCCGTGTCAGAGCCACAATCGTGGTCGTCTCCCAAACTGTGCTCCCCACATCCATTCAGTGAGAGTTTTTCCCATCCCTTCCACCCCCCTCCCGCCCGCCCGCCCTCTGATGAATGTTATTGCCCTGTGTGATGTAAGTGTTCATCAGTTAGTACCAGTTTGATGGTGAGTACCAGTGATGCTTGTTTTTCCAATCCTGTGACACTTCGCTTCGAAGAACGGGTTCTAGCTCCGACCAGGATAATACCAGATGTGTTAATTCACTATTGTTCCTTATTGCTGAGTAATACTCCATGGTATACATATACCACATTTTATTGATCCACTCGTGTATTGATGGGCACCTGGGTTGTTTCCACAACTTTGCAATTGTGAATTGTGCTGCTATGAACATTCGAGAGCAGATGTCTTTATTATAAAATGTCTTTTTTTCTTTTGGATAAATACCCAGTAGTGGGATTGCTGGGTCAAATGGTAATTCTACTTTTAATTCTTTGAGGTATCTCCATATTCTTTTCCAAAGAGGTTGTACTAATTTGCAGTCCCACCAGCAGTGTATGAGTGTTCCTACCTGTCCACATCCCCGCCAACATTTGTTATTTGGGGATTTTTTGATATGAGCCAATCTCACTGGAGTTAAGTGATATCTCATTGTGGTTTTGATTTGCATTTCCCTGATGATTAGAGAAGTTGAGCACTTTTTTATATGTTTGCTGGCCATCATTCTGTCTTCTTTGGAAAAGTTTTTGTTCATGTCCTTTGCCCATTTTTTAATAGGGTTGTTTGATTTTTTCTTGTTGATTTTCCTAAGGTCTGTATAGATTCTGGTTATAAGCCCTTTATCAGAGGTGTAGCATGGAAATATTTTCTCCCATTCTGTAGGTTGTCTGTTCACTCTATTGATAGTTTCCTTGGCTGTGCAGAAGCTTTTCAATTTGATCAGGTCCCATGTATTTATTTTTGTTGCTGCTGTGATTGCTTTGGGGGTCTTCTTCATAAATTCTTTGCCTAGGCCAATGTCCATAAGAGTTTTTCCAACGTTTTCTTCGAGAATTCTTATGGTTTCATGTCTTAGGTTTAGATCTGTTATCCATTGTGAATTGATTTTTGTGAGAGGTGAGAGGTGTGGGTCCACTTTCAGTCTTCTACATATGGCCATCCAATTTTCCCAGCACCATTTGTTGAATAGGGATTCTTTTCCCCAGTGTACGTTTTTCTGGAATTTGTCAAAGATCAGGTGGCTGTATGAGGTTGGTTTTATATTTGGGTTCTCAGTCCTGTTCCATTGGTCTACGTGTCTGTTCTTGTGCCAATACCATGCAGTTTTGGTTACTATAGCCTTGTAGTATAGTTTCAAGTCTGGTAGACAGATGCCTCCCAATTTGTTCTTTTTGCTTAAGATTGCTTTGGCTAGACGGGGTCTTCTCTGGTTCCACACGAAGCGTAGAATTATTTTTTCTAGATCGGCAAAAAATGATGTTGGTATTTTGATAGGGATTGCATTGATTCTGTAAATTAATTTAGGTAGCAAAGCCATTTTTACTATGTTGACTCTGCCTATCCAAGAGCATGGTAATGTTTTCCATCTATTTACATCCTCTGCAATTTCCTTTCTCAGTGTTTCATAATTCTCTCTATATAGGTCTTTGATCTCCTTAGTTAGATATATTCCTAAATATTTAATTTTCTTTGTTGCTATTGCAAAAGGTATAGCATCTTTAATTTGTTTCTCGGCTTGATTGTTATTAGCATATATGAAGGCTATGGATTTGTGTGTATTAATTTTGTATCCTGAGACTTTGCTGAATTCATTTATCAATTCCAGTAATCTCTTGGTTGAATCCTTGGGGTTTTCTATGTATAATATCATATCGTCTGCGAATAGTGAAAGTTTGACCTCTTCTGCCCCTATCTAGACACCCCTGATTCCTCTGTCTTGTCTAATTGCTGTGGCCAGGACTTCCAGCACTATGTTGAAAAGAAGTGGAGATAGTGGACACCCTTGTCTGGTGCCAGTTTTAAGGGGGAATGCCTTCAATTTTTCCCCATTCAGTATGATATTGGCTGTGGGTTTATCGTATATGGCTTTAATAGTTTCTAGGAATGAGCCATCTATGTCTATAGTGTTAAGAGTTCTTATCATAAAAGGGTGTTGGATTTTGTCAAAAGCCTTTTCTGCATCTATTGAAAGGATCATATAATCTTTGTTCTTGCTTTTATTTATATGGTGAATTACATTTATAGATTTGCGTACGTTGAACCATCCCTGCATCTCAGGAATGAAGCCCACCTGATCATGATGGATTATTTTTTTGATGTACATTTGAATTCGGTTTGCAAGGATTTTATTGAGAATTTTTGCATCTATATTCATAAGGGATATTGGTCTGTAGTTTTCTTTTTTTGTTGTGTCCTTTCCTGGCTTTGGTATCAAGGTGATATTGGCTTCGTAGAATGAGTTTGGGAGGATTCCATCCTTCTGGATATTTTCAAATAATTTCTGCAGTATAGGCACCAGTTCTTCTTTGTAGGCTTGGTAGAATTCAGGTGTGAACCCATCTGGTCCGGGACTTTTTTTTGTGGGTAGATTTTTAATTACTGCTTCAATTTCGGTGCTTGATATTGGTCTGTTTAGAAATTCAGTTTCTTCCTGGTTGAGCCTAGGGAGGTAGTGTGTTTCTAAGAATTTGTCCATTTCCTCCACGTTTTCGTGTTTGTGGGCATAGCTCCTCCTTTTCCTCATTCTTTACTCTCATCTATTTACCTTTCTAATTTGACAACTCTTCTAATGTGTTTATTTTTTATTCTGTGCTTATTTTTTGTGTTTTTCTTGTGCATGCCTTTTCAATATATATTCTGTTTTTTACTTTTCCACTTAGCATTCTGTTTTTAAGACCTATCAATATTTCTATTACTTTTTTGTTATCCATTCTTCTAACTGCTGTCCTTCACAATGAAATTCCATTGTGGAATTCCATTCCATTTCATTGTATCCACACAGTTTTCTGGTGTTGAAAAACAAAGGTCACATACAAACGCATCACTTCAAATAATGCTGCAATAAGCATTCTCATACAAGCCCTGTTATGAAGCATTGTGAGAAGCCCTTGAGGATGTATGCCCAGGAGTAGATGTACTAACTCCTATGCTGGAAACAGTGGCAACATCCACACCCTCATCAGTGGTCCATGAGGACTCCCCCATCCACCCTTCCCTACCATTCTCATGGATATAAGAAGGCAGTAGAGCACAGTGCTTCCTCTTATGACAAATCAAAACAATATTCAAGGCCTAAAGAAGTTCATAGAAAAATATCCTTTAAAGAGTCCCTGCCCATAGCAAGTGCTCAAAAAATTAACTAATATTACTAATATTTTCACCCTCATTGCTATAAACAATTAAAAAGATAAACAGAAAAACTTTTCAGCATAGATCAAATAAATAAAACATGGCCCCTGTTCCTTCTTATTCTAAATATAAATAATTTTGCTTAAGTCAGCATTTCCTGTTGATCAAGGTTAACATTCTGAATATTTCATATTACCATATCCCATTTTAAATCACTCATTAAGGTCTTTCTGACATTATTACCAGACTCAAATAAGCTTTACATCTGCATTTGAAACACTGACTCTAATGGCACAGTCTCTTATTTAGACCAATCTTCCCTTCATTTCTTGACTTTGAGAAAGGAACAAATTAATATTGGAAAAATGCCCAACTAGAAACAGATTTAGAAATACATAAATTGTTCTAATGCAATATTTAAAATTCCTAAAGTCATCTTTTTCTGTGACATTTAAGATGGTAGCTTTTATATTTCCTTTCATCAAACCAATAAACCTTTTACATAAACATTTAAGTTAATATTTTACATATTACATCTAGTAATATTGTTATACTATAGATTTAAGTTTAATATTGTGAGAAATATTAAGAACAAATATTAACATGTTTATCCCTTTTTTTAAAAAGTTGCTTTTCTACCCTGTTTTCATATTTTTCAAATCTCAAATTTTTAATTTTAATAGTTTTGTTTTATATGCATAGTTATATATATGTATAGTTTTATACACACATATTTGATATGCAATATTAGATCAAGATAATGACATAGGGAAAGGTGCTGTATCAGTGGGTCTGCAAGCCATTATTCAGTGGACCAGGCTGATATAATTTCCATCCATTGTGAGTGCATCGTTTCCCCTCTCACAACCCCAAAAAGTTTTTTGGGGTCCTAACCCATAGTACTTCAGAATATGACCCCATTTGAAAAGAGGGTGGTTGTAGATATAACTAGATAAGATGTCATGCAAGAGGAGAGTGGGTCCCTAATCCAATATGGCTGGTGTTCTAAGAAGACAGCATGTAAAGACAGAGACACCTATGGGGAATGCCATGTGAAGACAAGAGATTGGAGTTAAGTAGTTCCAAGCCAACACATATTGCCAACAAAGCACCAGAAATTAAAAACAGGAAAGGAAGGATTCAGTTACAGTTTTCAGAGGGATCATGACTTGGCAATACCTCGATTTTGAACTTCTATCCTCTAGAACTGTGAGACAATAAATTTCTGTTGTTTTAAGCCACCCAATTCATGGTATTTTGTTACTATAGCCCTAGGAAACTAATATTCATGGGCTTCCAGGATTGCCAAGATCAGAAAACATGTATCTGGTAAATCACACACTGTCAATTTTATCTTCTACCCAGAAACCTGCATAATTTTCCCTTAGATCACATTGGCCACAGCAAGCCACATGGCCCCACTTAACTTCAAGATGTTTCTAAGAAGAGCTATGGGAATATGTGGTGAAAACACCCTGAATTATACAGAAAATATATGCATCAGTAAAAATGTGTTTTCTAAGGTTTATACAAAAATCGACTCATAAGCATCTAGAATAGTTCCTTTTTTTTTTTTCCTGGAAGAAAACTGGTATTTTAGGGTGGTTCTATAGTATGTTATTTACCTAAGCTGGAAATTTATTTTATGTACTATACTAAGTTACACTACAGTGCAAGAGAAATTTTCATGAGATTCGGAGAGAAGTAGAGGAGCAGCCATGATTCCCTGGTAGATGTTGCAGGGAACCATTGCATCTCACAAACGGTGTCACAAATTTGCTAATTGACATTGTGGATGTGGGGCAGCAGCTCACTAGTCAGAGGAGGGGCTGATGGAGTTCAGATGATCCATGGAGTTTTGACACTGGTCCATTTTACAGTGAGCCCAGTGTGTCCTTGAGCCCACCAATAGCCTACTGCTTATTGCCCAGTTCCAGGAAGCAAACTCAGATTAGGCATACTCAGCAGTTGGAATAATTAAAAGAAGTTATCACGTTTGCAGACTTAAATAGTAAGAGAAAAGAATGCATTTTATATGTAACCTAAATAATTAGTTAAAATGTAAAAGAAACATAATTTTCAAAAATATGGAGGCATAAATAAATCTAATAAAAGATATGCAAGAATTTTCCACAGATAAGTAGTATTTTAATAATTGACAATTAGAAGATGGAGAAGTATACTTAGGGACTATAAAAATCAATACTGCACTTATCAATTCTCAAATTTTCCTCAATTCAGTAAGGAAAATAGTTGATTTTAAACTGTATATGGAAATGTAAAGGGCCAAGAGACTCTGTAAGAAGTACATGGTGGAGGATTTTTCTTGAAATAAATCAAACTTTAATAAAGTCAAAATAATTAAGAAAATGTGTTATTGCTACAGGATATAGAAAATGGAAAGAAAATGTTCATAAAATTGCTCATGGAATTACAAATTGATACAATTACTTTGAGAAAAATATTCACAGCATCTCATATATTTGAATAAATTTACACTGTTACCCAATATATTTTACTCCTAGGTATATTCCCTATGGAAATGCATTCTCATGTATATAAAGGTAATTGTGCAATTTTCACAGCAGCTTTATTTAAAATGGTGCTAAACTGGAAAAAACTAACTGTCAATAAACAGTAGAATAGATAAATATATGTAACATATTTACAATATGGAATACTATATAGTAATGAAAATAAATGGATGTTCCTGAAAATACAATGTTTAGTGAAAGAAGCCAGATATAACACTATACCTATCATTATGATTTTGTTTATTTACAATTAAAAATGAGCAAAACAAAATAAAATATTTTAAGCATGCATGATTAGACAATAAACCTGTAATCCCAGTACTCTGGTAGGCCAAGACTGAAGGATCATTTTAGCCCAGGAGTTCAAGAACAGCCTGAGCAACATAGCAAGACCCCCATCACTAAACAAATTAATAAATAAAATATTTTTTAAAAATGGGTATCAGCACTTTATTCAATGCTGTTAATGAGTTCAGTAAAGTGAGAATTATGAATTGAGCAATAGCTATAGCAAAGTGAAGGTTACTATGGATCTCAACAGGAATGCCCTAAGTGGAATATCTCTACAGACTGGAAGAAACAGTCTGACTTGACTTAGTTTGAGAGAATGTCATTTGAAGAAACAATATTTTTAAATAAAAATATAAAAATTTTTATATAACAATTTATATAAATGTTACTTAAAATTATTTGCCTTCTAGAATATTGATTTTTTTTGTGGAACATTCTCAATGTATGACCAGAGCAGAGGGTGTCAGACCTATTCTCCCTCATCATGGAAAGCTGACAGGGAAGAATTCATTGTTGTAGAGTCCTTCTAAGGTACAGATGTCTGCCATCTCTGGGGAATATTGTACTGTGATTCTTCTGACCACAAGAAGGAAACTGCAGACACCAAAGAAGCACTAGTCAAATAATTAAACAGTAGTATTTTTTTCTATAACATATAAAATTATATCAACTTTTCTTAGTTCTTTTTTTCTTCTATCAGTTCTACCAGTTTAAAATTTATGCATTCCATTTCCACTCTAGCAGTTAGACATAAAATGTTAGCTAACATACTTAAACTTATAGTTTCCTAGTAACTGGAGAGCATTTTACTTAGATTTTCTTTTTCTTTACATTCACTTTGGTCTTCTTTCCATCTGTCATTTCCAAATCATCTGGAATTTAATTGCATATTCTGATTTTAAAATAAAATTTTTTTGCAAACAATATTTATTTGACAAAATTATATTAATAATCTCTTTGCCTTAGTGGTCCTTTGAGAGAAGTTCTTTGTAAAGCAAATTTCCTGGGCCCTTCTATATCTGAAAATTTCTTTCCATAGGGCAGGTAGTCAAGAAGGGAAGATGGATTTAGTGGGAAACAGCAAGGAAGAGCTAGAGCCCACAAGCACACTGTGAGTCACACTAGCACAAAAGGAAATCACGTCAGTACTGGTTGCCTCTGACATTGATGATGCCGGTGTCCTGTAGAAGCCTTTCATCATTGAACTAAACACACACACCCGGCCCAGGAGTTGGAGAAGCTGAGTGGGAAGGTGGAGCAGTTGGCAGATGAGCCACCACCAAGAAGGTAAATCAACAGATCATCAACAATATGTATGGACTCAAAATGGCTGCTGCTTCCCATCTGCCTTCCAAATTTCTCACAAGAATCCCTTTTATAGTCTGCCCTGACTAGAAACGTACAGTAAAGGAAGTTCTCAGAAATGTAGTTCAGCCTAGCAAAATTTATACATGACAAAGCTACCGCACATAGAATTTTTCATTCAACCACATTTTGTTAGTGCTACTAAAAAATTCTGAATATGTTCAGAGATGCTGACAGCTACATTCATAAAATCAGGCAACAGTACAAATCTGAAGCTACTAAGTAACACTCCAATAACCTGAAAAGTAAGTCAGCAGATGAAAGCCAACAGTCAGGATGGTAAATTTGGTTTAGTAATCAAATCAGTTTCATGTTTTACTGAGTTGATCATAAGAATGGGTGATTTAATTATGAATACAGGCAAGATTAAAGAAATTCTGAAAATTTAGTTCTAATTTTAATAGCATTACACTCACATAAATAATCAGCAGGTTGTTTAAAATCACAGTTTTAAACCATAATTATATTCTATAATTCAAGGAAACACTCAAGGCATACACGTGACAAATTTTATCCTTATAATAGTCTTAGAGGTAAATTGCCTATTATATCTGATTGCAATATTTTATTTGGTCATCAGCACCCAAACCAGCAAAATTAGCATATTCCAGAGCAAAATCAACACCAGTGATTGGATATAGGTCACTTACTACCTTAACTAGTATTAGTTCTGCAATTCGCTCAAACACTTGAGAAACATAGTGTCATGGTCTGTTTTGTGGTGCTATAACAAAGTAGTACAAACAGGGTAATTTATAAAGAATATAAATTTATTTCTTACAGTTCTGTAGGGTGAAAGTTCAAAGTCAAGCCAACAGCATCTGGTGTGTCTGCTGAGGGCTGCATCCACCAGAGGGGAGGAATGCTGTGGTAGAAGGTGGAAAGGAAAGAGAGGACCAACACCCTCTGTCAAGTCCCTTCATAAAGGAGGAGCCCTCATTGCCTAATTACAGCTTAAAGGCCCCACTTCTTAATATTATCACATTGACAATACCTGAGGGGTATTTTGGAGGGGACACATTCAAACCATAACATAGAGTTACCTAATTTAATGGGATCTTCTTTATCTGGGATATTAAGATTAACCCTAGATTTAAAAAAAAATTAGACAGAACTTTGGATGTTTAGGTTTCATTTGAGAAGAAAATTAAAGCAATACAGAAAACATTAGGGAAATAGTATAACTGAATTAAAATCTAGAAATAGAATTCTAGAAAAACTGCAATATTTGTTTTTGAAATCAAAGTGAAGGAGAAAATAACATGGCACAGTGTTTAAGCCACTTCCCAACTACTTTTCTCATTTAAAATATTTGAAATACATTAAACTCTACAAAAAGAAAAATTCACTAAGTCCACTGATTAAGATTGATGGATCAATTGATTGACAGATAGATACATTTCAAGAGGGAATTAATCTTTCATCTTTGTAATTACATCCTTTAGAAGTAACAAATATTAGTAGTTTACAGTGTCTTCAGGTTAATTTTTTCCTACCCTCATCTTTATGTTCCATAGAAAAATGCATGCACATACACACACACAATTTTTTTTAACTAAAATGAAGTTTTGCTTTACAAAGATTGTCCACTTAATATTATGGACATTTTTCCTAGTGCATAAGACATAGTATATTCTTTCTAAATGATCCTATAGTATTTCATTACATGAGCATACCATCAGTTACTTAGCAAGCCTCCTAATTTAGTATATTTAAGTTGGTTTTTATTTTTCACTTGTTTATTTTGCTATTACAAATAATTCTGCAGTGAAAAACCATGTTTTGTGATATAATTGCTTAATTACTGCAGGATAGATTCCTATAAGTGAATTTGCTTGGTCTGAAGATTTGTCCTTTTTTAATTTAAATAGAGTTACCACCTAATGTTTAAAGAAACGTCTCTGTCCTAATATCTTTTTTTAAAATTCATTTCAGAATATTATGGGAGTACAAATGTTTTGGTTACATAAATTGTTTTCGTCCCATTTGAGTCAAAGTCATAAGTGTGCCCATCACCTAGATAGTGTGCAATTGTACCTGTTAGGTGTGAATTTCCCGATCCCCTCCTCTCCTGTCCCACCTGCTTGATTTTCAATGGATGTTATTTCCATGCATAAACATAAGTGTTGATTGATTAGTTCCAATTTGATGGTGTGTACATGTGGTGTTTATTTTTCCATTTTTGTGATACTTCACTTAGAAAAATGGTCTCCAATTCCATCCAGGTTAATACAAGAGGTATTAGTTCACCATTTTTTATGGCTGAGTACTACTCCATGGTATACACATACCACATTTTATTAATCCACTCATGTATCGATGAGCACTTGGGTTGTTTCCACATATTTGCAATCATGAATTGTGCTGCTGTAAACATTCGAGTGCAGATGTCTTTTTTCTAGAATCTCCTTTTTTTTTTTCCTTTGTGTAAATACCCAGTAGTGGAATTGCTGGATCAAATGGTAGTTCTACATTTAGTTCTTTGAGATATCCCATACTACTTTCCATAGAGGTTGGACTAGTTTGCAGTCCCACCAGCAGTGTATGAGCTTTCTTATCTCTCCACATTCAGGCCAATATTTGTTGTTTGGGGACTTTTTGATAAAAGCCATTCTCACTGGAGTTAAGTGATATCTCATTGTGGTTTTGATTTGCATTTCCCTGATGATTAGAGATGTTGAGCATTTTTTCATATGTTTATTGGCCATTAGTTTATCCTCTTTTGAAAAGTTTCTGTTCATGTTTTTTGCCAATTTTTAATGGGGTTGTTTGATTTATTACTTGCTGATTTGCTTGAGTTCTTTATAGATTCCAGTTATCAGCCCTTTATTGGATGTATAGCAATATACAAATATTTTCTCCCATTCTGTAGGTTTTCTATTAGCTCTAATGATTGTTTCCTTGGCTGTGCAGAATCTTTTTAATTTTATAAGTCCCCATTTATTTACTTTTCTTGTTGCTGTGATTGCCTTTTAGGTCTTCTTCATAAATCCTTTGCCTCAGCCGATGTCTAGAAAACCCCAAAGATTCTGCCAAGAGACTACTGGAATTGATAAATAAATTCAGCAAAGTCTCAAGTTATAAAATCAATGTACACTGATCAGTAACATTCATATATGCCAACAACAATCAAGCTGAGAACCAAATCAAAGACTCAATAGTTTTCACAATAACAACAAGGAAAATAAAGTATCCAGGAATATATTTAACTAAGGAGGTACAAGACCTCTTCAGGGAGAACTATGAAACACTGAGGAAGGAAATAGCAGCAGTCATAAACAGAAGCAAAAACATACCATGCTCATGGATTGACAGAATCAACATTTTTAAAATGTCTATACTACCCAAAGTGATCTACAGATTCAATGCAATCCCTATTAAAATACCAACATCATTTTTCGCAGATCTAGAAAAAATAATTCTACACTTCATATGGAATTAGACAAGACCCTGTAAAGCCAAAGCAACATTAAGCAAAAGAATAAATTGGGAGGCATCAATTTACCAGACTTCAAGCTATACTACAAGACTGTGGTAACCAAAACAGCATGGTACTGGCACAAGAACAGAGACCTAGACCAGTGGATTAGAACAGAGAATCCAGATATAAAACTATCCTCATAGTGCCATCTGATCCTTGACAAAGCAGCCAAAAACATACACTGGGGAAAAGAATCCTTATTCAATCAATGGTGCTGGGAAAATTTGATAGCCACATGTGGAAGACTGAACCAGGATCCACACCTCTCACCACTCACAGTAATCAACTCACAGTGGATAACAGACTTAAACCTACGGCATGAAACCATAAGAATTCTAGAAGAAAATGTTGTCCCAACATTATCATCAACTTAGAAAAGTATTCATCTTGTAAATCTTTGTGCTAACTTTATAAAAACAATAAACAAATTTTTAATTCTCATTGTAATTAGTATTTGAAATGATTAGTGAAATGAGCATCCTATTGTATGCTTAGTGACTAGTTGTATTTCTTTTAACCATGAGTTAGCTATTTACATAATTTGCCAATTTAAAAAAACTGGACTATTTTTTCATTTATTTTAGTGACCTGTAGTTACTTTATGTATATTGGGAACATTTTCTCACCTTTGAATTTGTTTTAATTTTTTGACTTTTAATATTATGAAATTGAAATAGAACATACATATGTAAATATGAAGTTTAACAAATAATTATAAAGTGCACACACATCACTTTATAGAAAACATAACTATCATTAAGTTGAAGAAACAGGGCAGTTATCTCAGAAGTCCCTTTCACCATCCCTCACCCATAGAGGCAAGCCTCCTTCACTTTCATATAATTTACCCTCACATTATTTGCTACCTTTTATTCTTTATATTCTTACTACATATTGCTTCCCTGAACAATATAGTTTAGTTTTTCCTGTTTTTCTTCCCTCCCAAAAACTCTGCTTTTACAGTCACTGCTGTCTTTTTTCTTTCTCTTCATCATCAATATCTCCCTGTACTCTGAATGTTCTAAACATGTGCTGAAATCTTTCATATTAAGAGCAAACAAACCTCCATTGGCACCCCCCTGCATTCTCTTCTAATCACAGACCTTTTTCTTTCCTTTTTATCAAAGTTTTATGCCTGTAGTTTCTTACCTTCTATTCATGTTCTTATAAATTGTGGTGAAATAAAATTTGCCATCTAAACCGTGTTTGAGTG
This sequence comes from Daubentonia madagascariensis, assembly GCA_023783475.1. Lineage (NCBI taxonomy): Eukaryota > Metazoa > Chordata > Mammalia > Primates > Daubentoniidae > Daubentonia > Daubentonia madagascariensis. The sequence continues at coordinate 38,344,363 of JAKFHU010002080.1, read as the reverse complement.
TACAGTTCAGTGGCATTAATTACGCTTACATTTTTGTGCAGCCATCACCACTAAACATATCCAGAACTTTTCCTTCATCCTAAACTGAAACTGTACCTTTTAAACAATAACTCTCCATCCCTCCTGCCCCTCAGCCCCTGGCAACCACGACTCTACGTTTTGTCTCTTTGAGTTTGACTACTCTAGGTACCTCATAAAATTGGAGTCATTGAATATTTGTTCTTTGTGTCTAGCTTATTTCACTTAGTATAATTCAAGGTTCATCCATGTATTAGAATTTCATTTCTTTTTGAGGCTGAATTATATTATATAGTATGTATATACAATAGTTTGTTCATCCATTTATCTGTTGATGGACACTTGAGTTCCTTCCACCTTTTTATTGTGAATAGTTAAGTAGTGACTAATGCTGCAGTGAACATGGGTATACAGATACCTGTTTAAATCCTTGCTTTTAATTATTCTGGGTATATGCATAGAAGCATAATTGCTGGATCATATGGTAGTTCCATGTTTAATTTCTTGAGGTACCACCATACAGTTTTCCACAGTGACTGCACCATTTTAAAACACAATTCTGCAGTACATATTTTCTATGACATATCTCGTAGGTGGTCTTGAAATTTTAAATTTTGTGCAATGAAATCAGTTATTATTTCTATTTATGGCTTCTATAATTCTATTTCTGTTATTTTACATGTCAGCATTTTCTTTTTCATCAATCATTATTACACTTTCAATGAAATAATAGAAAATAAAATCTTTATACACATTTCTGGAAAAATATTTGCCTTCACATATGCCATTATTTATGTTAGGAAATAGGTTCTCTAGTATTTCACAATTCTATATAGGACAGAATTCTAGAACTTTATTCAAAATATCTGGTGTTGTGAAAGGTAATATTTTAGAATGTAAACCCAAGGTGGCCGTACTTTATCTTATTATTCCCTGTATCCAGGGTTCCCAGAAGAACACCTTGCACAAAGAAGTTGCTCAGTAAATATTTATTGAACTTGAATTAGTTAATTCTTCATTTTATGCTTCAATATCTATGGGTTAGCTGTGGGTACATGAAAATCAAACTACAGTATTTTGGATGAAATTAGTCATAATATTTTCAATAGCTTTATTCCCCTCTGGGATATGAAAGAAAAGATTAATGCTTCCCAAAATGTGGCATGTGTCAAATTATCTTCTATGGTAGAGATATGAAAAAGATCCCTAGTGATATTTCACCCTGTTCTCTTAAAAATACCTAGGAAAAAAATCACAGCATTCAATTGTTATTCTTCAGGAAAGAGATGTTGGGTGGACATTGTAATGGCTAAAGGATAGCTATTTCTAGGAAGATATTGTAAAAATAATTCTAAATATAAGTACCCATCACTAAGTTTTGTCAGGTTTTACAGGCCCTAATGTGTATAATTTACTCCCTCACTATCATGATCTTGATGGGAGTGATGAGACTTTGTCTTATAAATTAAACAATCACTCCTGATATAATAAATATTTAAGTGTCTTTAGACTTCATTAAATATAGAATGATGGAAAGATTAAGAAAATTGTGAGTAATGACCTTGGAAATAAACATAACCATCATAGAAAGACAACCTTTCAGACACACGTGGAGAATGAACATGTGGCTCCTTTTATTCAATGAAATGAAAATAGAAGTTTGGTTATACTTCTGGGAAGCTTTAAAAGTCATTGTGCACTTTGTTAAATTCTTTGTTCCCAGGATAGATTTGTTGTCATGGAAGAACATATCTACAAATTTGTAAACAAACAAACAAACAAACAAAAAACAACAACAAAAACCCCTGGCCTTCCTATTCTAGCAATACAGTACACATAATTCATAAATTTTGTTATAACCATGTGGTCAAAGAGATATGTACAAGAGTGTTCACGGCAGCATTGTTGAATATGTATTGAATGTGAATTAGTTGATTATGCATTTTATGCCTCACTATCTATGGTTTAACATTGGATGCATGAAAGTATTTTGGATGAAGTTAACAGGAATAAACTTAAATTTCTATCAACAGGAGAATGGATATATAATATGTGGTAATGATCATACCATAGAATAGTACACAACAGTAAAAATGAATAAAATCATGCTGCATATATCTAAATGAATGAATCACATAAATAAAACACTGAAGGAAAGTCAAAGAACAAGTAGCAGAATAATACATAGCCTGAAACTTTAAAAACATGCAAAATTATACACACAGTTCTATATGTACATGTGTATACATTTGTGTGAGCATCATATATACACACCCACATATGTATATATACTTGAGGAAAAATGTGTATATATGTATATATGTATTTAAGAAAAGTCTATAAATATTGGAAGAAATGAATACAAAACTCTGGTTAGTTCAAGTTTTAAATCAGTGAAATTAATTATTACCTTCAGGTGGGGAGTGAAGAAATTGCTAACAATGATAAATGCAGTAGTTTAAATTATATTATATTTGTAATTATTTATTTAATTTTTATCTGTTATTTTATATTTTTGAAAATGTCTCAAATATTTCATAATACTCCTTTTTTTTTTTTTGAGGTAGGCTCTTGCCCTGTTGCCCAGGCTAGAGTGTAGTGGCATCATCACAGTATACTGCAACCTCAAACTCTTGGGCTCAAGTAATGGTTCTGCCTCAGCCTCCTGAGTAGCTGGGACTATAAGCACATGCCACCACAACTGGTTAATTTTCTTATTTTTTCTAGAGGCAGAGTTTCACTATGTTGCTCAGGCTTGTCTTGAACTCCTGGCTTCAAGTGATCCTTCCACCCTGGTCTCCCAAAGTGCTAGGATTACAGGCATGAGCCACTGTACCCGGCCATAATAATTTTTAAAATAAGGAATACAATTTCTTGCAGATCGAAAGTAGTCTTTTCTCTCTTATCCATGGCCATCAAGAGAAAAAATAAAACTTTTGTGGTCCAATTTTATCAAGTATACTTGATTTCAATGGGGAAAGAATAGCAAGAGTGTAATAGTTTTTGTATTAGTTACAGTTTAGAATCCAAACTCCTAAATGTAACTTAGAAGAGCTATCACTTTTTGGCCCTTACCTGACTCTGAAGCCTAACTTCCTACCACTTTCTTCACATATTCAATGTTGCATCAAATTATCATTGTTCTCAAATCAGAAATTATGACATATACTTTATGCTTTTAAATAAGATATTCTCTTGGCTCAAGATGCCTTCTTCTCCTTGCCTAAGATAATCCTACTTTCTTCAAAAGGCATCACATTTGGGGGAGGATATTTTATTCCTGAGACTCCCAGGAATATTTAGTGTTTCTTTGGCTCATCAACTGCTCTTGGTTTGAGTCTCTGTCCAGAGTTCACAAGCTGTCCTGCCCTCATCTGTGCTTACGTCTGATTCTCTAAAGTGTGAATGCCTAAGGAACAGTAGGGGCAGTCTCTAATACTAAGAATTAGTGTACCTAATGACCCTAACAGTAGGCACTCACATATGTTTATTGCCCTATGATGTTCTGAGACTGAACCTTAGTATTTCTAAATATTTGATGGCTAAAAGAGTGTTTACTCTGAAGACACACAGAATTTTCTGTTTCATCTTAGGGCAAAATATATATTAACACTTCCACAGAACAATTTCACTGTTTTGCAAAATACTGGAAAATTTTTTCTCAGTACCAAAAAAAGGAGTACCAAAAAGGTATCTCCTTCTGTATCGACAGGTAACAGATTTGCAGCACAGTAGTTGCTTGGGGGCCAAAGTAGGGGGAGATCTTTGTAGACTCTAATCTTGGTCATACCTGAGAGCAGGTTTAAGATTGCCTTACTGGGATGTAATTAAAAAAATAAAGTCAATCAGTAAGTTTAAAAAACAATACAGCCTGGTCTTATTTGCACTTGGGATGATAAGCATGATTGCACTTGAAAATATCAGTAAGCAAAAACAGAGCCTGCAATAGTCGATTATGAAGCTGGAGGTAAGTTTTATATTTCTATAACCCTTGATGGAATATTTCACAGAATTGAAAACCAGCCACAACGACGGATCTGTAGAAAATTTAAGTGTTTCTTTGGGATTCTCAAAAATTGCATGGGGAAGGGAAACAAGAGCTTACAATTGAATGAATAAAAAGAATGAATAAAATAATTAAGGAGTTTTTTAATGGTGTCCAGAAGTCTTTGGAATAGAAGCTTGAAAAGAGCCTTGTGAGAATGACATTAACTCAGTTAACTCTGCCACTTATCTATCCACGGCCATGTCATTCTTTCCAGTGGTTACAGCCGTAGGAACATTACTACACTCCTTGTTAATCTTTTGTTGCCCTATAGCAATAAATTCACATACCAATTATCTTTAGCTTAAGATATAAAATAAACAAACGTCAGAGCAAATGAAGAAGACTATAATAACTATTCTAGTAATTATACTGTATTTCTTACATGAGCTTGTAAAATAAGTGTTTCTGTTACCTCTATTATTACTACCGAGAAAAATGAGAGATCAAATTACATGCCCCAAAGCATCACGGCTTCTTTGAAGGGAAGCTGGGAGTTGATCTCATGTCTTCTATTTCAGATCCCACCCTCTTTCCTTTGTACTGTATCTACTTTCTGGATACAAAGAGGAAAACCTTATGAGCAAATTATTTTCCTCCAGCCACTCAATCTATGCTTCTTTTGGCCCTGACTTTTCTCTCCTCCTTATGTGTGGTGTTTGTATTGTAATTCTTATTGTGCCACATCCACCTTTGGTCCAAGCTGACATTTCTTGAAATTCTTCAGCCAGTGAGGAAATAATAGCTTTCATATTTTATTAAGGATTGCTTCCCTCTCCAAGGCAGGTTGACCTGTATCGTGGCTCAGCACTGAAGACCAAACAGCAGGTATTTGACACTACAGAACTCCCCTACTCACAAACCTCACTCTCTTACTGCTTTCTGCCTCCTAATCTGAACCCTGACCTTGCTTTTGATTTACTGCTTGAACATTATCTGCTCATATTAACTCTTAAGTCTTTGAAATGGAATGATATATAAAATATTTACTTGTAGCAATGACTTGAGATCCCAAACTAAGGGTTCTGTTATCTTTTCCTTGTACCCCATCTCCTACCCTGACTTGTGAAAGGTGATACATTACATTACACTAAAATAAACTCTATTAAGCTAATCCAATGATACATAACCAACTGGGTGAATGATATGAGCTTATTTGTTTTGCAGCTCGTGTAGCGTATATAACAAACTGAGCTATGTGAAAGACAGAAACCTTCAAAGAATGAAGACTTTTTAAAGATTAAATATAGAAACACTTCCCTCTCCCTCATCAACAACTTATGGAGAAGGTGTTTGATGAATATTTTTCCCAGTAAAGATGAGGGCCCTAAAGAATATTCTTTGAAGTTTAGGAGTTTTTCTAGAGTCTGGGAACACTTCTTGCTCGGAATTCCTAAGTGGCTGAGAAAAAAGATGTGTCTCACTCTGTGTTGTGAAGAGCTTAAGTATGGTATGGAGAGGATAGGGTACAAGCCCCACCCAGTATCTTAGGCTTAAAGCGGGGAACAAAACAAAGTTCTGGAAAGTTTACATTATGCAGTGCAGAACATGTAGGATTTTATTATGGAAAATGAAAGAGGGAAGCAGTGGAAAAACCACAAGAAATTTATCAAACTACATGACATTGAAAAGATGCAACAGAATGAAATCTGGTAGAAGCCAAGGTTATACATGATAGACCTTCTTTGCAAGTGGAGGAGAGGGAAGGAAGTATAGGGAGTAAATTGTCTATGTCAAGAATGCCATGGTAGCAGAAGCCCATATTTGACATTACCCATGAGTACACAGACCATGAAGACCTGAGATAAGGTCAGGGTGAGGCTGGGAGCATGCTCTGGTGACTAAAGGGCAGTCTTACTCGTGTTTTCACAGCATTTAGGCAACCCTATCAGCTGATTTTTATGCATCCTCTCATCACTTTGGGCTGGCCCATCTTAATAAGCTTCAGGGAGAAAGAATGCTTACCAAAACTTCCCTACTCTAAGTGATTCTCTACAATTGCAAGAAAGCTGTACCCAAATGCTGTTAGAAGGCTTTTAGCTGAACAATGGCTAATCATAATGAATGTATCCTGAATAAGAGTATTTACCAAAGAGAGATCAAGTCTTAAACTGGAAATCATGAAGGGGGAAAAAAACAAACAAACTAGTCTTACTTAATATAAATCTAACTCATTTTTCATACTGAAGGAGGAACAAGAAATCGTCAAATGACAAAAAAGCCCCTATATTTATGTAAATAAAGCAAGTATAAATTTGGATTTTAATATAAGCCCCATTAGAAAATAAGTGTCAAGTTAGCATGGGTTTTTGTCTGGTTTGCTGACTGATGTATTCTCAGTGTCTGGAGTAGGATTGGGTCCATATTAGGGGTTCAATAAATATTTATTTAATGAATGCTTAAATTTTCACATACCTGATTGTTTCCTAACCAATATCATGTATGATAAGGGATATAACCACAGGTCCTGAAATATATTAAAAAGTTAATAAGAGGATGTCTTGGATACCTTTCTTCCAGTAAATTTGATAACCTGGAAAAGGGACAAATTCCTTAAAAAACACAAATTTCTAAGTTTAACACAAGAAATGGAAACTCTAAATTCTCCTATGTCTGGTAAGAAAATTGAATCTGTAGTTAAAAATCTTTACACAGAAAAAACTTCAGGCCTAGATGGTATCACTAGTAAATTCTTTCAAACATTTTAAAAAGGGGGAAAAATTATACTAATCTTAAATGACTTCTTTTAGAGAACAGAGGAAGAAGGATTAATTCCTGACTAGTTTTATGAGTCTAGCATAGCCCTGACCATGAAGCTTGATAAAAGCAAAGGAATTTGACAAACAAATATGTCTCATGAACATAGACACAAAAGTTTTAAATGTAATATTTGGAAATTGATTCCAGAACTATATAAAAAAGAATAATTCATCCTGCCTATACAAAATTTATTCCAGGATTAAAAATTTAGTTTAATATTCAAAATTAACCAATACTATCTACAATAGCAATAAACTAAGAGCACAAAAAGTGATCATCTCAAAAAATGCAGAAAATATATTTATTAAATTTAATACTCATTTATGATTTTAGAAAACTCAGCAAGTTGGGAGTAGATGAGAATTTTATTTTCTTAAAAAACCAACCACTAACATATTTAATGCTGAAATGTTTCCCCTCTGAAGCCAGAAATAAACAAGAATGTCCACAATAATTTTTATTCAAAATTTTATGGGCAATCTTAGATTAATAAAATAATAAAAAGAAATAAACTTTATAAAATGTAGAAGGAAGTAATATTGTAATTTTTGCAGATTACATAATTATGTACTGAGAAAATCCAAAAGAATTTATAAAACATTAGAAATAATAAATGAATCTATCATGGCTACTAAATATCATGGAAATATAATAAATTTTTTTTATATATTTACAAGAAAAATTCCAACATAAATTTAAGAAATAATATGAATTAATAGTATCAATGAATATCAAATGCCCAGAAATTTGTAAGACTTCTTCTTTAAAACAGTAAAACACCAAAAAATAGAAATTAAAGTGGCCTTAAATAAATGCACAAAAACATCTTGTTAATATTTGTAAAGTACTTTCCCTCCAATTAATCTACAAATTCAATTTACTCCCCCTCAAAACACTGATAGGACTTTTGTGATGTTGTGTGAAAACTGGCAAGTTGAATCTAGTAAAAGTCAGAAGATTTTCAGTAGCTAAGACAAACTTGAAGACAAATATATCAATTATTTTGATTATCAATTATCAATTGCTACAGAAAGCAAGGCAATGTGGTAGGGGTTTATGGCTAGGCAAATCATTTAACAGAACAGTGACAGTTTTTTACCACCATATGCCAGTCTCATAACTTTATGAAAATCTTCCCAGTTTAATTTTCTGCCTGGAGTATGGTAAGTTAAGAAACTCATCACACTTTTCCTTCACCAATGTTCAGAATATACATCGAGAATTTATATACATTAAAAGTAAAACAACAGATATTAGACAAATGATAGGGACAGGTAATTAAAAACTGGCTAAATGCAAATGCTTAACAAGAATGTAGAGTTGTGCTTAATCTCCTTGGAAATCAAGAAAATGGAAATTAAAACAAAAATGAGATCCCATTTTGTACCCACTAGATTGTTAAAAACGTGTAAATTGAATAATTACAGGGCTTTAGGAAAACAGGAATCCCTCTGTACTGTTTCAGGAAAACCCTGGGATGGTATAGAGAATAAACCACCTGCCAAGCTGAGAGGGTGCTGACAGATCAAAGAATGACTCAGACAAGTCCAGCTTGACAAGTTAGATGAATTTATTAGAGGCTATTTACAAGGCACTTGCTCGGGGTGGCACAGGTATTTATTCCCACAGGAGCTTTCTTGCATGCAAAATCCACATCTGCCCAACCTGTGGTGTTGTCTTAAACCCTTTCCCAGTGAGGGATGCAGACCTTTTACATTGTATCACTGCTTGTTCACATGAAACAAATCACAACCCTGAATACCATCATCATGTGCTGTCATACAACCCATGATTTGTTAATGATATTACAATTGTTCACTAGGTGGGGATTTAGTGTTACAATTAACTAAACAGCACTACAGGACAGCCAAAGCAGTTTTAAAGCAGTCAGGACCAATCTAAGCCAGCTACTTTAAGGCAAGAAAGTGCTGAGACACTCAAGAAAGCTGGGCACTTTTCCCTGGGCTCAGTAGTTATCTTGGTACTTGCTTAATCTACTTTGTAACAGCTTTGCTGAGCACTCCAGGCTACCACAGCAGTGTTTCTGTTATGTGGTGGGGAACTTGCATTTTTTCCTCAGTACTGCTAGTAGACATACATAGTATGATATAGTAGCCATTTTCATTGTGAAGATCAATTTGTAATTATTAGATAAATCAAGTATCCAAAGGTCCTATGGCTCTGTAGTCTTATTCCTGGGTATATATCCTAGAGAAATTCATACACAGGAGCATAATCTTTCCTCTACAAGACAGTTTGTGGTAATAAGAAGCAAGAAGTACTCTAGGTATCCATCACGGGGAAAACAGAAAAGAAGAATGTGGTATAAGCAAATTATGGAATTCTATCAGATATTAAAAAGAGCTAAATAGATGCTAATATAGCAACAATGATCAATCATAAAAATATAATGCTGTATAAGAGGAAAAACATATCTATATCTCACTAGCATCTGGGAAAATTACAAATATATGTACATAATTGGCAAAATATAATCTAACAAAATAGATGCATATAAAGTTCATCTGAATTGGCCTATGATGAGAGGAGAACGTGAATAAGGATTACAGTTAAAAGCAATTAACCAAATAAGTGTAAAAAAAGAAGTTCCTTTGTCTTATTCTGCTTGGGCTGCTATAACAAAATACCTTAGATTGGGTAATTTCTAAACAATGGAAATTTATTGCTTATGGTTCTGGAGGCTGGGGAATCCAAGATCAAGGCTCTGGCAGATTCAATGTCAGGGGAGGTCTCTGTCTGCTTCATAGATGACCCTTTCCATGTGCTCTCACATGGCAGAAGGAGTAAACAGATTCTCTCAAGTCTCTTTTTAAGGGCACTAATCTTATTCATAAGGAAGGAGCCCTCATGACCTAATCACTTTCTAAAGGTCCCACTCTTAATACCATCACATTGATTATTAAGTTCCAACATATGGATTTTGGGGGGATAACATTGTCTTGAAACAATGATTATAGAATTTAACAAAATGGAAAGTTTTGTTAATTTAACTCTCTGCCTGCCCTAAAGTTTCAAAATAAACGTAACTAAATAAAATAAACACATATCCATAAAGTGATACATCAAGTGTATTTGTTTTCTATTGCTCTGTAAAAAAAAAAAAAAACTAAGCCAACTTACTAGTTTAACACAATGTACATTTATTATCTCATAGTTTCCATGGATCAGGGGCCTGCGCATGGCTTTGCTGCATTCTCTGTTCAGGATCTCACAAGGGTACAATCAAGGTGTTCCCAGGCCTTGTTTTTATCTGGAGACCTCACTGGGAAAGAATCTGGTTAAAAGCTCATTTGGGTTATTGCTAAAAGTAATTTTCTTGCAGCTGTATGACTAAGGTCATTTTTTTCTTGCTATATGTTGGCCAGGGACTGCCCTCAGCTTCTAGGTTGCCCGTAGGTCCTTAGCATATGGCTCCCTTAATAAGCCCTCTCACAACATCACAGCTTAAATATTCAAAGCCATAATGGGGCTGTCTCTTTCTCCATTCTGTCAAGACACAGTCTTCCATAAAGAAAAGCAATCATGTAAGCGTCATGCCAGCACCTTTGCCATATAATGTCATCTAATCAAGCTCATATTCTACTGGTTTAGAAGCAAGTTATGCCTATACTGAAGCAGACATAATTTACTGGGGGTCAACCTCAAGTGTGTCCTCTACCCTGTGCAAACTTTAAAGAGAATGAGGCATTTCTAACTTACTCTAACTTGTGGATATTTTCTAAATTATATTCAGTGTAAAAGCAAGGTGTAGAATCATACATATACTATAATTTTGAACTATGTTTAAAAATTTTGAATGTATGTGTTTAAATTCATAGACTTATTTCTAAAAGAATGAGCAAGAAAACTTTCTGCAAAGAGTTACTGAGTCATGGGGGCAGAGAAGCTAAAGAGAATTAGCAATTGCCATTTTGTATATTTTAAATTTCATACCAAATTCATAAAATAGCTTTTCAAAAAGTAAATAAGATTTTTTCTAAAGAAAACTTATGCTGGTTAATTTTATGTACCCACTTGACTGGGTTAAGGGATGACCAGATAGCTGGTAAAATATCATTTCTTGTGTCCATGAGGGTATTTTTGAAAGAGATTAGCCATTTGAATCAGTAGAGCAAGTAAAGATCTGCCCTCACCAATATGGGTAGGGATCATTCAAACTGTGGAGAGTCCAGATAAAATATAAGTTGAGGAAGGATCAATTCACTCTGTTTTGGAGCTGGGACATCCTTCTTCTCCCACCCTCAGACATCAGAGATCTTGGTTCTCTGGCCTTTATACTCTAGGACTTACAGCAGCAGTCCCCCCCTCCATCTTCGGGCCTTTGGCCTCAGACGAAAATTCTGAGCCCCTTATCATGGGGCTTCTTGTCCTCCATAATCATATAAGACATTTCCCATAATAAATCTCCTTTTATATATACCTGTACATAAATATCTTATTGGTTCTATTTCTCTGGAGAATCCTAATACAAAACCAATATTTTTTCAGTTGTAAAATAAACTATTGCATAATACATAAGCTAAAATAAATCAGAAACATCTCAGGATCAAGTATTTTCTTCCTATCTAAAACTGTATATGGCAAGCAAGTGAAGATATGTTTGTAATCATGGTCTTTTGAAAAGAAAAGCTCTAAATATAAAAATAGGTTGTTATCCATCACATGACATCAAATTTTAGGAGATTAATGAAAATATAAATTAATCAATAATTTTAACTTCTATGAATAAAAAATATATATTCTAAACAGAAAATTGATCACTTATTCTACTATTAATACTTTGATTAGTATTATATATTCCATAGAGTCCATTATTAAGACTCATTTCAGTTTCAAAAGTGTGTGGTTGATCAATATTCCACTTGGATGAATTCTAGTATGTTAACTGATATGAAGATGTGACTCATTTTTCAAGCATCTTGGGATTGGTATTCTAAGGAACACAGTAACACACTTCAGGAATCACTGCACTATATTATTACATATTTACATCTCAGAGAGGGTTGAGAACAAGTGTTTCATCTGTGTACTTTCAGAATCTATCAGTGATTGGGCTTTAATTGGTTCTCAATAAATGGTTGTTGAACATTTGGGAAAAAAGTGTGATTAGAGAGTAGTGATATTAGTTTTCACAAAAATCTGTAAATACAAGAAAATGATCAATATTTGTCTCATAAAATATCATCATCTCTCTCTCTCTGAATGTCTTAAGGATTCTGAAAGTGACACGTAAGAAGGCAAAATTCAGTCTATCATCTGAAATGCAGCCCATACTTTGCCAATTATCTAGGTACAGCGATACCTAGGTTAGAAAATCCTAAAGAACAAAGCTGCTTTGAACAAATTCAGCCTGGGATAATGATAAAGTTTGGCTTTCCTTAGCACTGGACTGGAACTGTACTAACTAGAGGAAACATGGGGAAATAGCACTTAGATGTATTCTGTATCTTCCAAATATTCTCAAGAACACATATTCCTTTTTTGGGCCACTTTTTCAAGTCTTTGATATGTAAAATGCCTTCTATAGGTGCAGAAGCTTCTCTAGTAGTAGCATCACAGTAGCTCACATGCATACATGTATGTGTGTATGTATAGGTATGTGCATAGGTATGTGTATATAAATGTGTCAAAAATTTGCTGTTACTCGTGGTTTTAAGTACTTTACATATATTAAGTATTTTATTCATTATAACAACCTTCAGAGTAGATTTTAGAAAAATTAAGTAACCTCACTTTGTCTTAGGTCTAGTTAGTGGGTCTAGTAAGTGCCAGAGCCCGATTTAAACCCGGGAAATCTGACATCAGAGTCCAAGCTCTTAAACCTTATCCATACAGCCTCTCTAGGGTATGTGAAAACTCTCTAGTTGGGAGAACCACATTGGAGGGAATTAAACTCTCTGAGTAGCTTTAGCTTATCCCCCAGTGTGAAGTAGGGAGGGAGAAATTCAATCATGGAACGCATTTCTGTACTGACTTCTGAGGTAATGAAGTTTTTGATAAGAAAATGTGTCATTAAAACACTTACCCTTTTTTAATAGAGGCATTACCATTTTGAAAACATCCAAACTGGCATGCTTTGTTCCCTGAATATGCCTTAGAATCATCTCTCTTGCTTATCTTACAAGCTTCCTGATTTTTAATATGACTTCTCTCAGCTCTTGAGGGAAAAAAAATATCCTGCCTTGCACTTGCGTAGTGCTTGCATTTCAAAGCACTTCTTATTATCACTCTGCCCTAGATTTGCTATCAGGGAAAGGAGGGTAATGGGAAGTATATATAGGTATATGTGTCTGTGCTATGTTTATATTTTACACTCTTTGGGGATCTCAGCTTAAACTTATAAAGTAGACAAGAAAATAATTTTTATGTTAATAAATAAATAAAACTCATAAAAATGAGAATATATTTTGAAGAAGTGCAATATTTAAATTACTCCGTTAAGAACAGACTATTAGTGCTTCTTATGACCACTTTCTTACATCTTCCCCGCATAGACTATCTCATTTCATTATATAAGTAAAAAGAGAAAGGGATGTTTCAAACAAAAGGCTCATTTACCGGCAAGTTTTAAACCATCTATCATTAATTTGTACTTCTGTGCTTTCTTACCCCCACCCAATGCATATGCATCGAAATATACCAGCTTTCGCTTTTAAAAACTCTGATTCTTGACAGCACTCATGTCAGTCTATACATAATTCATTATAATTACTATCAATAACTTTCTAGTGCCAAGCTCAATTCTCAATTTTCAATGAGCATTGAAAAGGGGTATGGCTGGCTTTGTGCTTTTAGGCACATGAAACTGTCATAAGAGTGTGTATACATTAGTTCTAGTGGATACCCACAGACTCCAGGAGTACTTTCGCAATGCATAGGAATTGTGCTCCCACCTACTGAAGAAGGGAAAACCTTAGGACGAGAATTGCATGGTAAAATACAGAAGCTTGGATTGGAGCTTGCAGTAAGGATTGGAACTTGATTCCTTTTGATGTCATAATTTCGTAATACCAGAGTTGCTTGTGCTTCTTATGGTTTGATTGGGGCGGTACTACCTTTGCTTAGAGTTAGGACTTTCTTGATGAAAATGGAACCGTAAGGCATTTGGAAGGAGATGTTATATTGGTAATGCTTACAATTTCTTCTGGATGTGTGGGAGGAAAAAAGGTTTAGAGAGTGACCAGGGATTTCTCACAGCAAAAGAAGAATTAAATATTTTCATTGTTATGTGTCTGTATGGGAAAGGGAAGCAAGGGCTTAGAGCTATGCACAGATTTACTACCTCTGTGGATAGTCCCTCCACAATTCCATAAAAGCTGTCTGATTTTTTTAACTTTCTTCTTCAAGGGATCAGGGCTGCCTCATTTTTAAAGAATGGAAATATACATTTGGACTCAGCATATATTTCATGTTTCTGAGACTTTTCCAATATTTTCTTGGATCCTGCTTTTTGCCCTTAGCTGTTCTAGGCCCAGTGTGGTTGCTTCCCTACCTTCTTTTCTCCTGGGTGTGCAAATGAGCCACAGGCTTGCTGTGTGTCCATCAGGGATACAGAGGTTGTCAAAAGCCCTCCAGTCAGAAACCTATTTGACTTTTGCTGAAAGGGAAGAAAGAAGTTCCTTAACATATCTCTAACTTTTTCCTTTAAAATAAGGCATAACCAAAAATTGCTTAATAAATCCTCATGGAATGCCTAGAAAATCAGTGAGTATATATGAAGGTCAAGATAAGGAAAAGGGTGCTTTTAAAACCAACATACCAGAGAAATACATTTTAATGAGTATTGCCCCCTTCAAAGCAATCACCTGAGGAGCCTCTACTCCATTTTAACGGTGCTGCCACAGCCTTAACTGTGTTGAATCTCTTTTGGAATTGCCTTCAGAGTTAGTTTATGAGCCACATAAGAAAACCATTACTTTATGGTTACACCCCGTAAAGTTCCATAAAGGGAATAGGAAAAACAAAGTGAAACAAATGGGGTGTGGCTTTTCCCATCCATAAAATCAGCTGAAAAGATGAGCTTTGTATCCATCCCAGAACACTGACAACTGATGTTCCTTTGGAAATGCAATAGAGAGAAAAATAGCCAAGTCTTCTTAGAGGAAAGTATCTGATGGCTGTATACTACATTCTATAATTTTCCATATGATATGGCAACATGGAGTATATAATTTTTAAAAATTATAGATGAGTTTGGCATTATGTATATTCACCTGTGTTTCTGTTCTGAATGGGTGTTCTTGTAGAATAGTTAGTGGGAGTGTAAATCGTTCTATAAGCCATTTTAGCAACCCAATGGCTTAATTGCCTTTATTCACATGGGTCACGACCTTAGTTTAGGCTGTTACCGGTTCTCATGTTCTTTGCTATTATCCCCTCTTACCAAGTCTCTGTGTCTCTAATTCATTTATCTATACTGTAGACAATATAACCTTTCTAAATCATGTATCTGATTATGAAACTTCCTGTTAGAACCTTGCAATGACTTCCCTTTAGCTTTGAAATGAAGCCTACTTCTTAGAAAGGTATTCAAATCTTTCATAATCTGACCCTTTCTAGACTCTAGATTGATTAATCCAGTCTTTTCATATTTTCTTTTTTCCTGATTGCTTTCTGGACTGATGGAATTAATTCCAAGAAAGCACTAGTATCTGTCTAGTTCTAAAATTTCACACCTGCTACTCAATATTGCTACCTGAAATGTCCATTCAAGCTTTTAATGTATAGAACAGCTATCATTCACCAGTGGTCTTCTTTTGCTCTAGACCAAAGACATAGAATTATACATTGCTAGAAGTGGTTCTTATCATAGATACCTAGTGTGCATTATTAAAAACATCAGTATCTTGGACAATTCTCAAGGCCATGTCTCATTAGTTATGTTCTACCCAAGCATATACATTATTTGAAAGGCATACCAGAGGGCTCTAATGTATGTTTCAGTAACAAATTTTGAAAAACTCTTTTGGGATATTCTCTCATCGTCCTTACTGAGTGTAGGAAAGATTTTTGGCCCTCCTCCAAAACTTCTATGAATAGATGACCAAGCACAGTATTAACCAAATAGTAGAACATTGAGAAAGAATTGCTTGATAATCCATTCTCATAAAATGTCCCCAAGCCCTGTTATTCTACTGTGGTAGCTAAAGCACAAAGATGGCTACAAATAATTATGTTCCTCCTTGTGCATACATGCTGCTCCTCCTATCAAGAGATAATGTTTATGTCTTTCTCCTTGAATCCAGGGTGGTTCTGTGACTGTTTTGAACAGCACCATGCAAAGGAATTAACATTCAAAGGCTTTGGAGTATAAGCATTATGAAAGTGAAAGTGTGGCAGCTTCAGCTTCTTCCTTTTTAGGATACTTCTTGAAGCCCAGATACCATGCAATGAGAAGCCCAAGCCTCAGAGACAGGCTATGCATATATGATCAAGTCAAGAGTTCCACTAGAACTGTAGGAAGAACTGACAGCCAACATCAACTGCCAGCCAGGTGGGGGAGCCATCTTCAACCACTGCAACCTCATGAAGCCTCAGAAGCCTGCAGCTCTAGCCAACATCAGAAGGGGCAGAAGAGAATCCAACTTAGTCCAGTACCACAAAATCATAAGAAATAATAAATAAGTATTGTGTTAAGCCAGTATACAGCAATAGGTAACTGAAACTCACATCCATTCTTTCTTTTTTCTGTACTACTTCCACCCCATATAGAAAACCATTCCCGCAAATTTGAAAGGCAATATGATTTTTAGTTATACCCCTTAAATGGAATTAATGTGAAGCTTATTATAAACCAATTTACTTTTTACTTGTTTCCATTTAAACAAAGATTATATTATACAGATGCTTCTGTTGCTTATGTCACCTTTTTTTGGCCCACCTCTGACATCAGCTGTAGTGCTGGTGGCAGTTCCAGCTCACATGCTCTGGTGGCCAGCATGCTGCTTCGAGTTCATATTGCACGTTCTTCCTCATTCTGTGCTGAGCTCTTCTCTACTTGGAGGGAGCTTGCTTGGCCAGTGCACAAGGACATTTTTAACTTCCTTAGGTTGATCTTTCAAACAGTGAGGAAGGTGAGAGTGGATAAATGTTCCAGTCTCTCATTTTTCAGATTGAAAATTCTGGAGTGTTTTATACAGCTCTTTGATATCTTGATTGAGAGAGGACCCTTATCTCAGTGCATCCTATTGCTCCTTTTCATTGACTTCTCCTGCTTCACTTTCCCCCACCCCCTTATTCCTTCTTCCTAAGTTTATCTCACAAATCCTTGTCCCAGCCCTTGCCTCTCAAGAAAATCTTCCAAGTCCCTGTCTAGCACTCTGCTTTCAGAAGAAGTCAAATTAATATAGTTACTTATGTACTAATGTTATGGACTGAATGTTTGTGCCCTCCCCAAATTCATATGTTGAAGCCCTAACCCTCATGTAACTGTATTGGAGATGAGGCTTCCAAGGAAGTAATCAAGTTTAAATGAAGCCACAAGTGTACGGCCCTAATCCAGTAGAAGTAGTGTCCATATAAGAAGAGGAACAGACACCAGATCTCTCTCTCTCTCTGTCTCTCTCTCTCTCCAAGCACATGCATTGAGGAACATGAGGCCTTGTGTGACACAGCAAGAAAGCAGCCATCTGCAAGCTAGGAAGAGAGTCCTCACCAGAAACTGAATTGGCTGGAACCTTGACCCTGTATTTCTAGCTTCCAGAACTGTGAGAAAATAAATTCATATAACAATAGACACCAAGTCTATGGTATTTTCCTATGACAGCCTGAGCTGACAAAGACAACCAAGAATTAGATATACAAAAATAAAGTGACCTTATTTTCTTTAACTTATCCAACACACTTTCATACTCCCATTCCGACTACAGGCAGAAGAGTTCTCTTTTTTCCCTGAATAATTAGTCTATTTAAAGTTTAAAGGTCCCTTTTTTTCCTTTGGGTAAATACCCACTAGTGGGATTGCTGGGTCAAATGGTAATTCTACTTTTAATTCTTTGAGGTATCTCCATATTACTTTCCACAGAGGTTGTACTAATTTGCAGTCCCACCAGCAGTGTATGAGTGTTCATGGTTGGAGCTAGAGCCCATTCTTCGAAGCGAAGTGTCACAGGAATGGAAAAACAAGCACCACTGGTATTCACCGTCAAATTGGTACTCACTGATCAACACTTACATCACACAGGACGATAATATTCATCAGGGGGCGGGCAGGTGGGAGGGGGTTGGAGGGGATGGGAAAACTCTCACTGAATGGATGTGGGGAGCACAGTTTGGGGGATGACCATGATTGTAGCTCTGACACGGGCAGTGTATGGGCAGTATATATAGCCAAAGTGTTGTACCCCCATAATATTCTGAAATAAAAAATAAAAATTAAAACATTAAAAAAAAATAAAATTTAAAGGTCCCAAGGGAGAGCCATTTTCCTTTCTCAAATGGCCTTCCCCTTTCTTTGATATTCCACAATGGTCCAGAATGCAGAAATGTACTCATTCTCATGGTATAGGAGTTGACTCTTATCTAATTTGCATGCTCATTGTAGAGTTTTAGCATTTACACATATTTCCTGGCTGACTCAGTGCTATGCCTGGGTGCCCCACCCTGATGATTATTGAGGGGTAGCTGATATAGCCTTGCCTTCTTTTGGCCTCTTCTGTAGCATAGATGGTCCCAGTATGTTAAAAAGGTTCATTTTGCATCTACTACTCTTGTCTGGTTGCCACAATCTCTGATCAGGAAGTCCTAACACCATTGCCTCCTCTATTCAGACCCAGGAATAATCCATCCACCATTCCTTTTGCCCTTATACATCCTCCAACAGTGATGTAAAAACTTCTGGATTCTAAAGATGCTTTGGAGATGTATGGATACCATCTTTGGTCAATCTACAGAGACCCCTTCATCAGCTACTATGTTCTACCCATTATATGGTACTATGTTTCCATGGATATGTTATAATCTTAAGGCTTCTATAGGAAACTTTTAATTTTCTCAAAACATTTCCTGAGAATAAAAGGTAAGGAAGCATCTCACCCTAGGATTCTACCATATCTATCTGGCTATTTTTATTACCCTTTTATCTCAGGATATCATAACAAAATGACTATTTTTATTACCCTTTTAGCTCAGGATATCATAACAAAATATCATAGACTGGGTCACTTCAACAACAGATTTTTTTGTACAGTTTTAGAGGGTGGCAATTCACAACCAAGGTGCAGGCCTATTCAGTTCCTGCTGAGAGCTCTTTTCCTGGCTTGCAGATGGCAGCATTCTCACTATGTCCTCACATGGCCTTTCCTCACTATGAGTACTTGGGTGTGGAGAGAGAATGAGAGAGAAAGAAGGAGAAAGAGAGGGAAGAAGAAAGATAGAGATCTTCCTCTCCTTATGAGGCCACTAATTCCATCGTGAGTGCCCCATCCTCGTGACCTAATCTAAGTCTAATTACCTCCCCAAAACTTCATCTCCAAATACTATCACATTGGGGATTAGGGCTTCAACATATGAATTTTGGGAGTCATAATTTAGTTCATAGCACCTTTATTCTTTATTCTTAGGTATATCCCTAAGATCAATGGGTAAGAAAGATCCTGCATTAAGCTCTTTTTTCCAGCAATGGAAGTGTGTTAGCTTTTCCTGTCTCTCTGGAAAGATTCCCATTCAACCATTACACTTACATTCTTTTCCCTCCCCATGTATGGAATTCTCTTTTGTAGACAGTGCCATGTTTTGCAAGTCTTGGTGTCCTGGTGCAAAAGTCATCATGGTCAGGCTTAATGTTGGGACAGTGCAAGAAAAGGGAAAAAAAAAACCCAGTAGAAACAAACAAACAAACAAACAAAACAAAAACAAAAGCAAGCAAGCAAGCAAAGAAAATTCATTGGGAAGATTTTACAGATATTATCTTCATTATGTTATCAATGTCTTCTTCCTTCTAGAGTTCAGGTGTTTTGTTTCAAATATGTTAATCTCCTGTGAATGACAAGCCTGCCTTTTTATACCCAAAAGGAGCCTAGTAGCTCTTTGCTGATAAAATCCTTGCAATTGGCACCTAACAGCCTTTGATATTCCTGTCCAATGTGACATTAGAATACCTCAGTAATAACTATGCCAATTATTTTCCTTTGTACAAGGTAGAGAATATGTATTTATGTGATATATGTATCAATTTGTATCTATTATCTATCTGTCTAATCTATTTATCTATCTAAGTGATTCTTTTTAGTGATTTATGGGAGAGATTTATCAACAAAATCTAAGATATTCTCATTTGTGAACTTAATTAAAACATTTTAAGAATCAATGAGAAACATATACCTTTGTATAAATGTACATCCACAGACAACTAAATTTGGCAAAATGACAAAGTTCATTTGATAAAAACACTAACGATATAACTTCGAGGTACAGATGATTTATTTCATTGAATTTTTACATCATAACAAGTAGTGTGTTTATGGTATTTTTCAGGCTAGTCTTAGTCATGTTTTCTTCTTCCATTAGTGATGCATGCATGGCTTCGTTTCTCTTTTACAAAGATAAAAGTTCTTGCATTACCTCTTTATTCTCATAGAAGGTGTTTTCATATCCACTGTTGTACTCATTAAGGAATTTCTGAGATCACATTGCATGATGAGACCTAAATCAAATATAATATCAGGAAGTCTTGACCTCTATTCTATCCTATCTCCAGTACTTTGTCTGTCTTCAACTCAACATCCTCGAATCAGAATCTTTCCACTAGTTAATATCACCAGATCTGAATTTCATGAAAGATGTTTTTTCTCAATATTTCTAGCATCATTCTCTACATCCAGGGTTAAAATTTATGCATTCTAAAATCTCAAGAACTTTAGAGTAGATAAGGGCCTTTAGATAAGTAATTTCATAGACAAGTTCATGATGAAATGTAAATAGATTATATATATTAATTAACATATAGTAAACTTTTGTTTTTAACATGGAATTTAGTGATTAAACACACAGGAAAATAATATCATACAATATTTATTGACAGATTCCAGATGCTCTGATAAGGATCTCACTTACATTAAATGTAATCTTCAAAATAATCTTGTAAGGTAAGTATTTTATTATTTCCATTTTACAGAGAAGAAATCAAACCTCAGACCGTGTAACTTTTCAATAAACTGAGAAACAGTAAATGATAAAACTGGGACTTGAGTCTGATAATTTTTTTCCCTATGTGTTTTCTTTCTTAAAATTTATTTTTATTTTTAATTATTATGGCTACATAATAGCCATATATATTTATAGGGCACATGTGATATTTTGATCATTTTAATAAATCATGTTGCCTTTCCACTTATAACAAAATTATTATGACAAAATAATACTTAGGTTGATATTTTAGGCAAGCCAATGGTGAAAATTTTTGTCAAGAAATCTGTTCGTGACCTCCCTTCATAGAAGCTATTGATCCTGCTAATAACATATAAGCTTCTGCCAAATGGAAGGCAAAGAACCTGTAACAGTGGAAGGGAGGCTTAGCATGACTAGTTCCATTTTGCTTCTGACCCCCTCCGGTAATATCCTTTAGATTAAAAGCTTCTGCTTAGCTCTGCATGTAGGCCAGCTAATTATGGGAAGAATTTAGTTTGTAGTTCAACTCTAAAAGAAAGATGATAACTGTCCCTTTCTCTAAACTAACTCCCTGGGAGATAAAAAAAGTATATACACAAGTAACGATGCTATGTTAAAGATTTATAGGAGCATTGTGACCTGACCTACTCATCCAAAGTTAACTGACCAAGTAGAGCAAAGAAGTTTTACAACCTCCTCTGACCCTCACTGATGCCCAGATGTCTGTGGTCCTCTGGTGCCTCTTGCATACTCCTCCCCACCACTGTTCTTCCCCTTCCCTTAACATAAAAAGGATCCTAAAGTTCATATTAACTTAAGATGGTTCTTTAGGATACTAGTCCACCATCTTCTTTGTTTGCTGGCTCTCTGAATAAAAGTCACTTTCCCTGCCCCAACACCTTTTTTCTCAACTTGTCGGCTGTCCTGTGGTGAGTGGCAAGAATTTGGACTCAGAGACAGACCGATATCATCTAGTTGTAAGACAAGCGCATTGCTCAACAGGGAGAGCAAGTCTCTGAGAGTAAGACTGAGATTCCTTATGTGTAAATTGTTTTCTCCTTCTAGGATTTCAAAGTAGAACAAAAACTTTATGAGATGTATGAATAGTATCCATTCACTGTGATTTTATTTTCATTGTACAATCTTGAAAATGAGATTTCTACATGGCATAGAGTTGCAAATAATAGGCAGTTCATACCTCATAAGCTGTACTTTTTTTAATATATAAATGACTCACCATGTCTGTAGACATGTTTTCTTTTTCTCTGCCTTTGATATCCTTGTCCAGTGTGGCTTTAGAATACCTCAGTAGCAGGTATTCTGCTGCCAGAAGTTGGGCATTCTCTTCCTTCCTGTCCCTTTCACTGACTTCAGTCCTTTTCATAGTTAATGACACAGCATTAGCACTTGTGCAGGACTTTGTTTCATTTTGTTTTCCTTCTCCCCTAAGAGGCTAAAAGTGAAAGAAGAAAGGTGTCAGAGACTAGGAAGGAGCCCCTTTCTTGGATCTCAGAGCATATTTGATAGCCTTGGGGAATAAGGATGTTCAACTAAAAAATGGATTTTCTCTTTTGGCAAAAAAACCATTTTCCTTAAGTTAGAATACATATCCAGTCTGGACACCAAAAAGCCAAAACAGGTATTCATTCAGCTAGCTATAGGAGCCCTATAAACTTGTCAACAAATGGAGTGACAAATATCACAAAGTTCCATACATCCTGGAGCAGAATGCAGAGCACGATATCCTGGTAATAAAACCTTCTCAGAGGGGTCAGGTGAGGGTCTCAATAAAGGTGTTTGTGTTTCTTTAATAAAAGAAATTTCTTATTTCATTATTAATTTTCCAATGAATAGAATTATGACTTCAGAAATGGTGTTTTATATTATCTGGCCAAATCCTTTAAGGAATGACTAAGTGAATATTATGCCCAAAGTCATACAATACAGCAAGTTAGAATAGCAGAGACCACTTTTGAAGAGCTAGATATTTTGACATTTTTAAACTCTCCCTTGCATTTAATATTTCTCTCGCCCATTGTTGCTAGTGGCAAAATCTCTTCGAAAGCCTCATGAGGGTTTTGTGCTTTCCTCAGGTACAAGAGGACAGACAGAAGCTAAGAAATAACTTTCTGTCTAGCAGTGGCCCAAGGACAAGTGAAACTCTGGTCAAAATCATCAAGAAAAATTGATAGGGACTCAGGAAAATAAAATGAAAAGGTTTCTTGTGTTTAAATTAAAATGTGCTACAGGGTGTTGAAAATATGGGCTTTTATTTCCTCTATTGACTTATTTTATTGCTAAAATGTTATTTTTTTTAGTCAACATGTATTGCTTATGTAACAAAAAGGGAAGTTTAAGAGAAAATAATTCCATTTTTATGTCACAATAAAAATGACTGCTACTGGGGTTTTATAGAGGAAAAAGTGGGAGTTCCCAAAATGACTTTCTCTAAGAAGCCTACAAATGTCACTTTTAGGCCTTCATTCCTTCTGTAGCTTCTGTTCTCCTGGGTTTCCTGCCTCTTTCCAGGTACTTGACACTAGAGAAGACCAGCTAGGGAAGCTTCTAACCTAGTCAGAGAGAAGGATGTTCTCTTGCCTCTCAAATCCATACTTACAATTCAGTTTGTAATTAACACATTGACTTCCACACCAGAAAAAAAAAATTTTTTTCCTTGGGGTCACGGTGTTTTATTACGAAAATAGAATAAAAACTTCAAAAACAAAATGATCCTTTCTAATTTAATGAAAAATTTATTATTTTTATTGTTTTCTATGTTTTTCAATAAAAAAGTAATATAAAAACTTGAAAATTAGTAATGTAAAAAGTAATGTGAAAACTTGAAAAATAGTTCATAAGGCTAAAGTGTTTTTCTTGACTTGTCAGGTTTAAGTGTAATTTAAAGGTAAACATAAATAGAAAAATGAAATTTATTGACTTCTATTAATTTAATCCACGTTTTTAGAATTAAATTGTCAATACTAATTGTAACAATAAGAACATCAACAAGATTTTCAGGAACCAACTGCAGGGTTTTGCCCAGGTTTTGTTTCACGAGGCTCCGGGCTCAAAACTAGAGTGAGTAAAATACAACTCACATGGCAGTTAATGTGTTAAAAATTCAAGCCAGAAAATGATGTTCTCTATAAACTTCCCAAACATCTCTAGTCTGTGCTACTTACTCATTCTGTGCAATCCAGGACATTCTGGACTTCTGAATTTCATAGCACATATCATCTCTGTATTCTCATCACCTATAACAGCTAAGTCAGACTAAATATGTTATCAACATTTGTTGAATTTGAAAGAATAGAAGAAGGGAGAGTGCGAAGAAGGGAGGGTATAAAGGAGAGCGAACAAGCATTGCTGTATGTTGTGGTTATGGATTATTTTATAACCCAACGAAGAGTATAATAACATCAAAAATACATAAACTTATAACAACTTGCACTAATGTATTTGTGAGAAACCCATCTTCATATTGTAAGACACATATACACAACATAGTCTCTGAAACTAGACCTGCCTGTAATTTGGGGTTTGTTAGTACAATGCTTATTTAAATTGCTAGGATATTTTGATTTTAACTATTCTTACATTTTTAAATGGAGTAAATTGAAATATAGATTTTAATAATTATTAACATTGGCAATATATTTTTGTTTCTGGATTCTAAAGCTTTTTGCAAATATTATTATCCTGTACCAGAGAGGAGACAATTTTCACTAAAACTCAAATTTCTGAATGCATGATAGAAGGGGGCATACTAAACCAGAAAAATTTGTCTAAAGGGCATTGTATCTTTCT
This sequence comes from Daubentonia madagascariensis, assembly GCA_023783475.1. NCBI lineage: Eukaryota > Metazoa > Chordata > Mammalia > Primates > Daubentoniidae > Daubentonia > Daubentonia madagascariensis. The sequence continues at coordinate 38,319,606 of JAKFHU010002080.1, read as the reverse complement.
ATATATCATTAATAAATAATTCAGTATCCATCAACTTTATCATAAAGTTGATTAAAAGCTATACAATTATGTTTGGTATCTGATATATTTGAGAGAGAGAGAGAGAAGAGAAAAAAAATTCCAAGATTTCCTCCAGTTGCTGGTCCTTGCATTTTACAACTTTTGCAGTTGTGTTATATTTAGCTTTAATTCCTCTAGTTGCAACCTAAGCCTTTTCTTCTTGTTTGTTCCTTGATGAAGATGGAAAACAGCTGGCTTCCAACAGCACTTTATTTACCCCTAGTCTTCTCTCTAAAAAATACAAAACTCATTTTTTCCAATTTTCTACCTAATCTGATTATTTTCCCAAATCACATGAAAATGTAACCCAAAAAAATGGACTAGAAGTTGTACAGTCTTTTAATTTCTGCCACAGACATGTATTTCTTTGCATTAAGTACTTAAAGAACTTACACTATGTTTGAATGATTCCTGTCATTGATGATGTAAATAAACAGCTATATCTTCTAAAGCTCTATTATATTTTTGTTTTAATTTACTTTATTTTTTAAAAACTATAAAACAGATGTAATTTGAGAAATGGTGAAAAGCAACCTCTGTCACATCTTATTGATCATTTGCATATATTTAAGCATTTTCTCGTTGGTGAGAAGGGGGGAGTGTGAATTGAGAAATCTCTACATTCTAGTAAAATATTGGTTATTTTTAAGTCCACTTATTAATCTAGCTCTCCCCAAGTCTGATCAGAAATATTTACATTTAAAAATCTGTGAAATTAACAGAATTCTTTGTGTTTGGCAATTACTTTAAAAATAATCTTTTGAAAAGTGACCAATACTTGCATTTCTGAAAATAAATCAACTAATGCACTACAGAATAAGATTGTATTCATTTGAATATGAAAAAGTGTTGTCCTGTCTCATCAGATGTGAAGCATTCTCTAGGGCTATTTTTCTAATGCTTCACCATCATTAACTTGAGCGTCATTGTTCTACACCTGGACTCTTTCACTAGCTTAGATACCAGCATTTACTAGAAGGCTCTAACCAGATGCAGCAAGTAGCAAAGATGTCACATGCCATGTGGGACTGTAATGTAGTGCACCTGACAACTGGCAGAGCCCTTGGAAACGAAGCTTAATGGTTAAATGAGTGCAATTAAGTGTGCTGGTACATCTTTGCTGTCCCAGAGTATGAGAATGCTTAATGTGACTCATCAGCCCCATTCCAAGTTCCAGACACTTAAAAACTGAATGCACATAAATAGCAAAAGTCACAGTAAATCAGTTGCACAAAAGAATTTAGAAACGTAAAAAATTATAAGCAATTTTGGTCTGCTGGTTTCTTTTCAGTAATACAGCTCAACATTATACAGTGTAGTGATGCTAGAATCATTTCCAATTCAACACATTTAACTTTGCTGTGTTACAAGTTCCTTAAAACGTTATCTCCCTTTGCTAGAGCAAACTATTTGTAAACCATATCTTCTCAGTGAGGCCAGGGGTGCCTTTCAATTCCATTGTCAAACTCAAAATGATATCACTAAATTAAAGTTAAGAAATAGTTCTGCATTGACCTATGTTGCAACTCCTATCCAGCAGTCATTTTAAAACAATCAATAGTACAGAGAGTCAAAAGTCCAAGATTATAGAAATTGCCCGTTTGGACAATCAGGACAAAAAGAAGTAGACATCATTTTGTTTTCTCTGATCAATTGTTGTCAGAAAAAAAAGAGGAAAATATAAACTTTCTCAACGCAGTCAATAAAACCATAATTTAAACTTTTACAGTGGAAAAAGTAACATCCAAATTTTGTAAATAGAAAAAAAGATTTCAGACAGGAGACCACACGACCAACCTTGAAGCAATCTAAAGAAAAGATTCAAGATCATCTGTGATAAAGACAGCAACTGGACAGAAAATAAAAATGATTAACCAGCATGAGTTTAAGTCTTTCCATTACAGAACAGAAATCATTCTCTTGCTCTAAAATTCTTCTGTACACTAGAAAATTTCTTTACTGGAAAACAGGAAAGAAAACCATGAGTGTCTATCATGATTCTCAGTTTTAACAAAATATAAAACCCCAAAATGTGCTATTCAATGGAATAATAAGAATGGGACAAATCTATGTTGCAAAAATTGGAACAAATGTTTTATTTTTTACTTGATTTTACATGAAAGTTTACTTGCCTATAAAATTATATGCATTACTAAAGAAGATAAAGTAAAATTGAATTAAAAACTAAAGAAAAGATATTACTACATTAGCTAAATGCCAAAGAAGTCTGATAAATTTAATTACAATATGCTTTTTATATTAATATATTGCCCCATGTGATTTCTAATGCATTTTACAGTGAGTCTCACAAGAAAAATTAGCAATAAAAAAGCCAAAAGAATATAATTACACACATATCAGATATATGGAAATAGAAACAGAAAACACTCAATAAGGTCTATCAGATACAAATGTGCATAGTGCCTGCTGGAGCAGATGGCCAGTTGATGAGAATTTCAGACAGTTTACAGCCAGACATTAGGTCCAAAGTCAGTTCATTGGAAAAATATAAATACACCAACCTGAGAAAGCTCAACAAAGAAGAAAAGAATGTAACAAATTGTATCAAATTCTAAGCATTGATTCATTTGGTTCAGAGAGGAACACTTTGGTGAAAACTTGGGATTTCATATTTTTATTTCTGAAAATAAGTCTGAAAAATCAGATAAACCATAAAGGCTATGATAATTTAAATATTTAGTTTTAGTATAAACTAAATCATCCCTACTTTCTATTTATAAATTAAAATTAATTGGTTACTTAACAAATAGAGTATTACATAAATTTCATACCCAAATTACTGGATAACAAAGATGACTTTTCTTTCTTGTTATATATTAATTAGTGAAATGGTTAACAGTTGGCATATGGCATATGGCACTTCTTTCACACCACTGTGAGCCATGCCACAGAATGCTGCATCACCCGTCTAAGAATTTTTTCCTTCTCCTTCTTACGCATATGGCATTCAATTCTAAAATAGATTTTTCTGCAGATACTCGGGGTCTCCATCCAATATTCCATGGTTGGGAACAAGACATGCCTGAAAGATGACAGCAAGTTCATATAAACCTTCAGCCCCCAGTTGGTTCTATTGAAGAGGAGACTCATCTACATGTGTGTATTGCCACAGAATGCATGGTTTCCACAGAAATGAACTGAAAATTCAACTGTTTTAATATCTAACTCCTCATGAGAGCAGAAAATTAAGATTAAAGTATTTCAGTTTTACCAATCCACTGAGTTCAAATCACTTACCTATTCAGAAGTTTGACCTCAGGATTGCAAAGAACTGAACAGAAACAGATCAACCCAGGTGCCCATCAATACACGAGTGGATTAATAAAATGTGGCATATGTATAACATGGAGTATTACTCAGCAATAAGGAACAATAGTGAATTAACACATCTGGTATTATCCTGGTTGGAGCTAGAACCCATTCTTCGAAGCGAAGTGTCACAGGAATGGAAAAACAAGCCCCACTGGTACTCACCATCAAATTGGTACTAACTGATCAACACTTACATCACACAGGACAATAATATTCATCAGGGGGCAGGCAGGCGGGAGGGGATGGGAAAAACTCTCACTGAATGGATGCGGGGAGCACAGTTTGGGGGATGACCACGATTGTAGCTCTGACACAGGCAGTGCATGGGCAATATATATAGCCAAAGTCTTGTACCCCCATAATATTCTGAAATAAAAAAAAACAAACAAAACAAACAAACAAAAAAAACCAAAGTTGGACATAGGGAATCTTGTCATGACTTCCAGTATATAATTAGGTTGAAACCTCTAGGGCTCCATGATGGAGATTTATGAAATGAATTAAATGATAGAGTGTCATTAGTGCTGATTGGCAGCCTCAACTCATTTTAGACATGATGCTTGATTGAAGACATGTTTGATTAAAGACATTTGCCCAAATTGTACTGTAAATTGTATTTTGTCCATCAACATGAGGATAGAAAATTTTATTAACAATCTATTGTTACTCTCAATTCTAAAGTTTAGAGGAAACACCTTGCCTGTAAATTACATACTACTGAGGGCCTTTAGTTAATCACTACTGGGCAATGGGTTTTCCCGTCATTGTCTCTCCTTTAGTTGTCTGCATCTGCTGAGAAATTTTGTGGACATCCTTTGCTCTGTTAAAAAAATAATAATAAACTTCCTTTTTGATAAAATAATTGTAGGCCATTCTTCATAGTGAACTGAAATAGTCCTTATTTATATTTGCAGTAGATGCTTCTGTCTCTCAGTTGGATCCACAAGTTTTTTCTGACTCTCCAAATATTATATGTTTTATCTTTCCTGGTAACACTCAATAACTTATCTTCAACTTACTTATACTTACATGACAATTTGTACATAACACTTCCCTATCATATTGAATTAGGATCCTTTACTTACAATAATTCTACTGTTTTCTCCAGCAGATTATGTACCCTATAAGACCAGAAAACCATATATTTACTTTTGTATCTGCACTGCATAAAATACAATCAATACTGAATAAATATTTTTGAAAACATAAATGTTGTACATTACAGGTGTATATGTTGGTGATAATATAGTGATAATATAGAAAGTTTTGCAAATATAAATATCATTATTATAAATGGAAAATGTCTTAAACTAATATTACCTCTTTCATTTTCTGTTTATTTTTTATTATGATTACAGATTAAAACTTACAAAAAAGAAACCATGAAATAGGAGGCAAAATAAATTACTCAGGAAACTTTATCTCTTGTGTCAAGAAACAGGAAGTAGAGTTTTTAAATTTCCAAATGATCTTAATATGTGTACCTATACAGTTATAGAAAATCTCAAACTGGAAAATTTTAAAAGAACAGGATATCGTTACTAAACAGTATGGCCTTTAAAAAGAAAGACATATTATTCATTCATTCATTCATTCATGTATTCATTCCTTCATTGTGCAAGAATACATGGAAAATAAAAGATGAAGTGAAATATACCAATTGTCTTCATCTTGCCCAAAACTTAACAGTTGCGCTAATAACTAAAGGTACTAAAAGGAAGTGCAAAGGCAGTTTAAAAGGTATGATAACTTTTAGCTAGGAAGAGCAAAAGAGAGTTCATAGAAAGTAGCAGAAGGATTTTGTATCTCTTCAGCAGTCTCATTGTTTTGGTTGAAAACAGTGATATTGTTTAAAAGTAATTTTTGGTTGTTTGTTTTTGCTATGGTATATACATTCTTTGAAATATTATTCTAAAAACAGAATTAAAATACCAGAAATTTAAAATAATTTTAATTAAGAAACAGGCTAGGCAAGTAACAACTCAGCTTATTTTAGAAAAAAAATGTAAATAGGTTAATTAGCCCTTATAGGAAGTGATTAATTGCTTACATTAAATCTGTGGATCCACATCAAGGAGAATGATTGACCTGTGTCCTGGAGAACAGAGGAAGGAGATATGTCAAATTCTTCCTGATTTAATAAAATACAGTAACAGAAACTGAGTATAAAAAGTAGCTTAGATGAGCATATAGAGATTGTATTTTTGGTAAATGAATTTGGGTTTTATTAGCAAATACTTTCCAGAACCAAACTATTTGTGTGTTGATAATTATTTAACTTTGTGATAATATTCAAGATGTTTAACAAATAACTTCATAAGACTGAGCAGGAACTTTGATTTAGTTCAATGATTTAGTAGATTATCATCTGGAATGATTTAAAGCCATCCTTGACCATGTTTTAGCCAAAATTCCAAATTGTATTTGTTTCTAACTCACCTTATTCCATATATATTTGACATAATAGAAGCAATAGAACTCAAAACGAAAATATTTATAATTGGAAAGTGAGAGCATTTGTGAAAGAGAGAATAGGAGTAGAACAATTACAACGAAGTAGGATAAGGAAAGTACACAAAATGCACAACTTGAATCTTGTGAAACAGCAAAATGTGGGCTATAAATTGGCTTTTGAACTTCATAGCAGCCAACCCATAAGAGATATGTGAATTATTTACATGATTCACAGTGTCCATAAGGCAAAAATAAATTATTCAAAAGGATCATTGGTAATCTTGATAACGAGACATATTTCTTCCCTCCGTTCTGATGACTCTATGTGATATGATAAAGTCTGCTAAAATATTTCTACAGCAGACACAGTAATGTGTTTATTTAAGGTGCTGTGCATTTTTCAATGTATACTAATTATATAATGCTAAAACTTTAGGCAGAAAGGTGATTTGAACCTGGTATGAAAATTCCCAATGACTTAGTTTAATCCAAGAATAAAATTAGATTACCTTCAAAAATTGATGTACTGTGCATCTTTCTGGCATATTCAATAACTGTTAGTTCTTATACTTGCACTTTTTGAGAATTATTAGGCATTAGACAGTTTGAGATTATATTCACTGACAAATCCAAGAACAATTCTAAATGCAGCTGACCTTTGAACAATGTGGTGGAAAGGGGTACAGTAGAAAATCCATGCATAACTTCTAACTCTCCAAAAACGTAATTACTAATAGCCTACTGTTGACAGGAAGCCTTACCAATAACAAAAACAGCCAATTAACACATATTTTGTATGTTATGCATATTATATACTGTATTTTTAAAATAAAGTATGCTAAAGAAAATAAAATATTATTAATAAAATTATAAGGAAGAGAGAATATGTTTACTGTTTATTAAGTGGAAGTGGATCATCATAAAGATCTTCACTCTCAGTGTCCTCACGTTGAGTAGACTGAAGAAGAGGAGGAAGTGGCGAAGGTAGGTTTTTCTTTCTCATGAATGGCAGAGGCAGGAGAAAATTAGTGTATAAGTGGACCTACACAGTTCAAACCCTTGTTGTTCAAGGGTCAACTGTAATTTGAAAATCAAGTGAATGGGAAGTAGATGCAAAGTTACACTGTGTACATTGAGAATACCAATCTGGATTTCAGATCTCTATAAAAAAGTAGATAAAAATCTATAGATATGATCTAAATTTTCCCCCAAAATGTAGGGTTTTCTCTATCACAGAGGGAAATGAGTGATTGGAGTTCCAAAATTCTCCAACAGTTAGTATGACCAGAATATTTTTAATTTGGAAAAAACTAAAATGAGCAATAAAAAGTCTTCTCATAACTACAATAAAGACTTAAATTAATATAAATATATACACTTAATATATTTAATATATCAAACTTTGAATGCTGAAACTTCATGGTTAATCCTTGAAGATAATAGAGTTTTCAGACTATCACCCTATTTAATGAGTTAACTTGACAAATAATTTCAGCTAAGAGATACTTTTCAAAGAGATTACTTTGGTTTATACAGTTGTTTATTAAAATATTTTATTTATATCAATAAAGCCATATCCTCTGAATATAAAATACATATTACATATGAACAAATTCAACATTCAGTTAATGAATATTTGTAGAATGATAATAATGGTATTAATAATATTAATAGCTACCATTTGCTATAGTTTTATAATATGCCAGACAGATCCTATTCTAGGCACTATACAAGCATTAATATTACATCATTTAACCTTCACAAAGACTGGCTAAGCCACTTGGCCAACATCACATAATTGCTAAGTGGCTGAGCCAGGATTTAAACCCAGGCGGTTCAGCTCCAGAGTATGTGTTCAGATCCACTTCAAACTACAGCTCCAGATGTTAAAAATATCATGATGAGCAAGATAGGCATGACCCCTATCCTCATATAGCTAAATGGAGGAGAAATTGTATTTAGCATGTAACTGCAATGAAAATGTGTTGTTGTGTGATATGGAGATTCACGGGTGGGGAACTAACATAATCTTTTTAAAAAAAACAGACCAAACAAACAAATAAACTTAACACAAGGAAGTAGACCTGAAAAAATAGGGAGGAACTTGCCAGGAAAATTTGGGGAAAAAAAAAAAGACTCTTTCAGGAAAAGAAAACTGAATTTGTAAACTCTTATGATTATTTATATACTCAATAGCATAGGGTTACCTTTGCCAGTCCTGTGTGTATAGGATAGTGATCTCTATATTGGTGGAATTGAAAGATTAATCACTTATCTTCCACTTGCTACTTCTTTAAGATATACACTTTGTCAGCAGAATTTTTAAATTATATAAACTTTGCTTGAAAATATTGTTGTAGATTATATAGCAATATAAATTGTCTTGTAGCAAGTTTGGTTACTTTTGATATTAACATTATTAGTATCACAATCCTTAAATGATGAAGTACCCACTGCTAAATGCCTGGCATATTTACTTCATCATAAAATATGTAAGATAAGGTTTGACTTATCTACTACTATTACCTAATATAGTTGCAGGTCAAAACTGCAAATATATGCTATAAGATCATATTCTTATGAGAGATGATTATTCTTATGCAATAAGATCCTGTGCCTAGAATAGGATCTTATTTTCAACCCAACTTGAACACAAAGAATGAGAATTAGTCTCAAAAGCAAGTAACCTTATCCACTTGAGAGAACATTTTATGCAACACAGTGCAAGCTGCACAGTTATAAAACTAGAAGTGTCATTTCTACAATGTGAATTTTGAAAGTAAAGGGCACTTTAAGGACACACACCCGGCCCCCTTGTCTGCCATAAGCTAGATAGCTCAGCAGTACAGAATCAATGATCTGAACTAATATCACAAATCATTGGTATGGGAAGAAAAATAGAAACTAGAGAACTCAAGGTTTTGCAGTTGTAAACAACGGCACTGATAAAGGAGAAAAAGAATACCAAAAATATAATGATTTTAAAGGTAATTTTTTTCTGTCTTTACAAAATGGTTGTCTATATTTTAGAATTCCTAGTTAATATATGGGCCAAGAAAATGACTCAATATTGTTTCATGTTAGAATTCACCAAGATCTACCAGCAAATGTTTTGCATTTTCTATGAAATCCACTGTTTCAAAGTAAAACAAATTTATCTTCTCTCTATGTCACTTCCACCTGCATATGCAGTAAATCTAATTTTATTTATAATGTGAATCAAATACATTACACAATCTCGTTCCAAATAAAAATTTTGCCTTTCTAACTGAGTGGTATTCTAGATTCCATTTGGTACATTTTAACTATTTTTATACCAATGTTTTTGAAAGCAAGATTTTTTTATACTCTCATCATTATATTGTCTATACTTATAAAATGCTAAAATATACTGTCTATATAAATACAGTCAGTTTTGTATTGCAAGAGGCATTGCTATTTTATGATATTTATGAAACATGCTTTATTTTTCAATGTGTAAAGCTTGGAAGGCTTCTCTTCTGACTCTTTTTCCAAACCCTCTGTTTCACTTGACATTATGCCCTTAGGGGTTACCTTTGGTGATTAGTTAATGAAAGATCCTAAGCAATACTAAAATAAAATTAGAAAAAAAATGGGAAGAAACAGGAAAATACAACATTATTCCCAAAGTAATTCCAGGGCTTACATTTTTCCCATTATGGCCATTCCATCAACCACTGACCCCTCAATTGTTAAGACTTCTGTTTGCATTCACCACAGTGAAAATGGGCAAACCCATGGCTTAAAGTTTGCCTACTTATAGAAGAATTTTTTTCAGTTAGAAGGTACCCCAACAAATATTTTTTAAAGGGTAAAACTATAACATCGTCAGGAATGAGAAGAAGCAAAAACATATGCTATCATCCAGCCAAGCTCAATTCAACCATCTACAATGTTAGTGCATCAATTCCTTTAATGAAGATAGTGGCCATCAGAAGTGTCAGCACAGAGAGAAATGTGTGTTGATTGATTGACAGGTGCTATGAGAGACACAAAGCATGTTAGAGATCATGAAGTAAATTTTTTGAATGACAATTTATCAATACATTGTAAGAACAATAAATTATTCCAACCCTATTCTAAGAAATATCTCAAAAGAAGTCATTTTTAAATAATTTAAGTAAAATTGTCTTTTAACATTGTATTTTATAACACAATACCAGAAGTGGTTTTTAATAAAACCTAAATATAAAAAGGGGAGTATTTATTCATAGTTATGTGATAGATTGAGCAACTATGAAACTTTAAAAAAAGGAGTAATGGTTTATGAAATAATTTAAGTGAAATAATTAAAAACCACAATTTAGTAGCCACTATAATTACAACTATGAAAAAGATATATACAGATATGTAGAAATATCAGAATAGGCCACAGATCAATGTAAATTGTGAAGTTGATAGTAATTTTTATTTATTGTTAAAATGTTTATGAAATATTTATTTAGTATTTTCTTGGGAACTGTAAAATTACATAAGTTTTTCAGAGTTTTCAAGTATTAAAGGAAATTTCCTGATCCAAGTTTCTGAATGTTCTTTATGATTTAGCAGATGATTAACATGAAACATTTTCCTTTTACTTTAAATTTATTTATTCTCTCTAATTAAATATATGTAAATATATATTTATAAATTAATATAAACGTTCATGCTTTCCTCAGTAGAATGTAAGTCCCTAAGGGTGAGAGTTCTTGTCTGTTTTGTTCATTGATCTATCAAAAGCATCCAGAATAGTGTCTGGCACTTTGTAAATTTCAGTAAATATCTGTTTGATGAATGAATCGATCATTTTAAGCAGTTTTGAATATCTCTGTCAGAATTCATATGTTCATATGTCCTCATGTGAATATGCCATTCTCAGAGTAAAAATCCAGTCCCCTCACTTTTTTTAAATGGATAGGTAGGATGTTTTTGTATTGTGTGATAAAAATATGGGTGCAGTTGGATTCTTTGGCAACACAGATAGTAAGTACTGTATTGATAAAATTTTTATGGCAAGTAGAAATTTATAAACTGTGTACCATGTAAATAGCTATTACTCATTGTATTTCCAAATGTTTAGTAGGTTCATGACTGGTATCAAGGCTTAGAAAAGAAACTTCCAAAAAAATGACTAAAATCAGGTAGAGTTCTTTGTCCTCTGAATAATTCCAAGAGAAGACAAATAAAGTATATTCCTAGACAAAATAACAAATAACTATTTAATCTTACCTCCCTGCTAATTTTGGAATAGGATACTTACATTAATATTAGAAAAATATTATATCAGAAAATTCAAGAATAAAATTAGACCTGTGAGTAATGACATTCTACCAGAAGTTCTACCAGAAATCCCCTTGTCTGCATGTCTTGGATCACTTGTTCGGAGGGAATAAAGAATACAATCCAGTAGATGCCAGATACACTGCAACCAAGCTTGTCATGAGACAATTTCTTTTCCACAACATATACAGAAGCTTCTCTGGATTATTAATTGTACATTGCCTTTCATACAAATTTCCTCAATGTCACAGAGATTATTGTAGGTTTCAATGTTTTAGAATCCACTGTGGGTTGAATTGTGTCCTCAAAAAGATAGATTGAAGTCCTAATTCCCAGGACCTTATTTGGAAATAGCATCTTTGCAAATAAAATTAGGTAAGATGAATTTCATACTAAAGTAGGGTGAGCCTTTAATCCAATATGACTGTTCTGCTGATAAGAAGATGATGTGAAGACGTGAGGAAAGAATGCCAAGCGTAGACAGAGGCAGAGGTTGGAGTTATGCTGCCATAAGCCAAAAAAACGCCTAGGCACAAAATGATACAAAGGACATGAGAAACCAGGGAGGGGGGAGTGTGGGGGGGTGGATGTGGGATAAACACTTACCTATTGGAAACTCTGGAGCACCCGTAAAAATTTTTCAAAATAAGTATAATTTTTATGCTAAGAAAAGATACAAAATAGAATCATATAATATACTCAAATGAATCAAGGCAGAAAGAGAGGACAAAATTGAAACAAAGAGAAAATGTAATGAATAGAAAATAGTTACAAAAACAGATTAATGTAACTATATCAATAATTTCTTTATATATATATATACATTTTTAACTAATCCTAGTCTATTTTCAAATGACACTATAGAATTTCATGTGTAGTATGAGTGTCTTATAACATAATATCCCCACTTCCTCCTCTCCACTCCCTATGATATTATTATCATTCATTTCAATTATCCAGATGCTATAATCACCCAATACATTGTTACTATTATTATTTTAAAATCAATAATTATCTTTTAGATAAATTTAATATAAGGAAAAAAACCTTACCTATTGTGGACAGTGAGCACCATTCTGGTGATAGGCACACCAGAAGTACTGACTTAAACATTATACAAGATATCCATGTAATAAAACCAGTTGTACCTCCTTAATTCGTATACAAAAATAGAAAAATAAAACAATGGGAAAAATTTTTTTTTAAAATCCCCTGGGGCAACCAGAAGCTGAGAGAGACAGGGAAGGAGCTTCCCTAGAGGGTTCAGAGGGGCCATGGCTCTGCCAATACCTTAATTTGAGACTTCTGGCCTTCAGAACGTTAAGTGGATACATTTCTGTTGTTTTAAGTCACCCAGTATGTGTTACTTTCTTATGGCAGTACCAGGAAAATAATGTAGGCCATAGAAAACTAATGATTAAATTGGATAATGTCATATATTAATAAAAACATTGGACTTGGAGACATAGGTTTCAATCTTGTTTTTACCACACTTCATAATGAATTGTTTTTTGTGTTTTTTTTTTTTTAAGAGACAGTGTCTCACTCTGTTACCCAAGCTGGAGTGCAGTAGTGCGATTTTAGCTCTGTAGTGAGTGATCTTTGAGGGATACTAATCCAAAAGATTTTAACCTGTCAATGAAAATATTGTCTACACCACAGTAATACCTCCCTCTCTTCATTGCCCTTTCCTCCATTGAGCTATTGTGTATTGAGAGCACTACTATAAGACATTAAGAACAATAGAACAATCACACCTTTCCTTTAGTTCCCATTATATTTATAAAATCACACCAGGTACTACAATGATTTGTACTTGATACAAACAGAATGTAAACTGATCTGAGAGAATTAAAATGTTCTGAAAGAACATTCAATGCTTAATGCTAACTAAATGTTCTCGTTCATACTAGTTCAAAGAAAACCAACCAACAGTAAATATCTCTTGAATGTAGACGTGTGAGGAGAAAACAAGCTACACACAGATAAGAGCAGCAGATGAAAGCCAAGTAGGAATGCAAGAAAAAATAATGGGCACTTCCTTAGTAACATAGCACATGCATTCCATGAAAATGAAGAGAGTATTTAAATAAATGGATAAGACTAGCAACCCCATACATAACCATGATCACTGCCCTGAGACTGTCAGTTCCCCACAAAATTACTGACATTAAGTTTTTTAAAAGTTAATAAATTAAATGCATGTCCTTTTGCATCCATGTCCCAGAGTTTCCTAACAAACTTGACAAGACAGGGGTCTTTTTGACAGTCCTTTACCATTTTGGTCTCAATGTATTGACAGCTTGTATTAATTTCTTGGATAGCACAGAAGAGCACTATCAGACTAACCACAGGAAAAGTATTTTTACAGCTTCAATTCAGTGTCTAAAGATGGAAATTGAGGTAATTATTTTGAACTTTCTCTTGGATAATCTGGAGGGAAATGAGATATTTCAAAATTCTGTATTAACTTATCTAGCATATAACCAAAAAAACTCTAAATTTTTAATAGAATTCATTTTTTGAGCAATTTTGGGTTTATATCAAAATTGAGCAGAAGATACAGTGATTCCTTATATGCACCTTGTCCCCACCATGCATAGCCTTCCCCATTATCAACATTTACCACCAGAGCAGTACATTTGCTATAATTGATGAACCTACATTGACACATAATTTTCACCCAGAGTCCATAGTTTACATTAAGGTTCACTCTTGGTGTCAGACATTCTGTGGGTTTGGATACATTTATAATGACATGTATCCATCATTATGCTATCATACAAAGTAGTTTCATTGTCCTACAAATCCTGTGTGCTCTGCCTATTCATCACCCCTTCATCCCTAAACCCTGGCAACCACTGATCTTTACCTTTTCACTTTACCCATATTTTTGACTTTTCCAGAATGTCATATACTTGTAATCATACAATATGTAACCTGTTAAGATTGACTTCTTTCACTTAGTAATATGCTTAGAAAGACATGGCTTCGTGCCTTTTCATAGCTTGATAGCTCATTTCTTTTTATCACTGAATAATATTTTATTGTCTGAATATACCAAAGTTTATTTATTCATTCACCTACTGAAGGACATCTCAATTGTTTTCAAATCTTGGCAATTGTGACTAAAGCTGCTATAAACATTTATATGCAAGCTTTTTCAGGACATAAATTTTCAACTCCTTTGGTTAAACACCAAGGAGCATAACTACTGGATTATATGATAAAAGAGTATGTTTACTTTTGTAAGAAAACACCAAATTGGCTTCCAAAGTGGCTGTTCCATTCACATTGTGACTAGAAATGACTGAGAGTTTCTGTTACTCCATATTCTCATCAGCATTTGGTGTCTTCAGTGTTCTGGATTTCGGCCCTTCTAATAGATGTGTAGTGGTGTCTCGTTGCCATTTGAATTTGCATTTCCCTGATGACATGTGATGTGGAGCATCTCTTTGTATGCTTAATTGACATCTGTATATCTTTAGTGAGGTGTTTGTCTAGGCCTTTGCCCTATTTTTTTAGCCGGCTTGTTTGTTTTCTCATCATTGAGTTTCAAGTGTTCTTTATCTATTTTGGATAATAGTCATCTATCAGATATGTTTTTTGCAAGTATTTTCTCCCAGTCTGTGGCTAATCTTCCCATTCTCTTTAACAGTGTCTTTCACAGAGCAGAAATTTTAAATTTTAATGAAGTCCAGCTTATTAATTTTTTCTTTCACAGATCATGCCTTTGGTGTTATATCTAAAAAGACAACACCATACTTACACAAGGTCATCTAGATTTTCTCCCTTGTTATTTTCTAGGAGTTTTATAGTTCTGCATTTCACATTTAGGTCTGTGATCCATTTTGAGTTAATTTTTGTGAAAGGTGTAAGGTCTATGTCTAGATTCACTTTTTTGCCTGTGCATATCCTGCTATTTCAGCACCATTCATTGAAAAGACTATCTTTCCTCCATTGTGTTGCCTTTGCTTCTTTGTCAAACATAAGAATTCTAGAAGAAAATGTTGGAAAATCTCTTCTAGATATTGGCCTGGGCAAGGAATTTAGGAACAAGATCCCAATGGCAATCATAGAAACAACAAAAATAAATAAATAGTACTTGATTAAATTAAAAATCTTCTGCACAGCTAAGGAAATAATCAACAAAGAAAATAGACAACTTACAGAATGGGAGAAAATATTTGCAAGAACTACATCAGATAAAGGGCTAATAACAAGAATCTACAAAGAACTCAAGCAAATAAGCAAGAAAAAAACAAATAAACCCCATTAAAAAATGGGCAAAAGATATGAACAGAACTTTTTCAAAAGAAGATACACTAATGGACAATAAAAGTATGAAAAAAATGTTTGACGCCACTAACCATCAGGGAAATACAAATTATAACCACAATGAGATATCACCTTACCCCAGTTAGAATGGCTTTTATTAAAAAGTCCAAAAACAATAGATGCTGGCATGGATGCAGAGAGAAAGGAATGCTTAAACACTGTTGGTGGGACTACAAATTAGCACAACCTCTATGGAAAACAGTATGGAGATTCCTCAAGGAAATAAACGTAGACCTACCATTTGATCCAGCAATCTCACTACTGGGTATTTACCAAAAGGAAAAGAAGTCATGCTATCAAAAAGACACCTACACTCAAATTTTATTGCAGCACAATTCACAATTGCAAAGATGTGGAGTCAACCCAAGTGCCCATCAATTTATGAGTGGATTAACAAAATGAGGTATATATATACTATGGAATACTACTCAGCCATGAATAAGGATTAATTAAAGCCTTTTGCAATAATTTAGATAAAACTGGA
The DNA here is from genome assembly GCA_023783475.1 of Daubentonia madagascariensis. NCBI lineage: Eukaryota > Metazoa > Chordata > Mammalia > Primates > Daubentoniidae > Daubentonia > Daubentonia madagascariensis. The sequence continues at coordinate 38,303,657 of JAKFHU010002080.1, read as the reverse complement.
GGCCATTATCCTAAGGGAAGCATTTAAGGAATGGAAAAACAAACACCATATGTACTTGCTATTAAATTGAAACTAACTTATGAGCACACATGTGCACAGAGGGAAGTAAAACACAGTGGGCAGTGGGGAAGACGGAATTGGCAAAAACCTACCTAATGGGTAGAGTGAATACTATCTGGGTGATGGGCACACTTACAACCCTGACTCAAGCATAACAGAAGTGATCCATGTAACCAAAACATTTGTACACCTTAATATTTTGAAATAACAGTAATAACAAAATATCAGTTAACTGTGTGTATCTACATCTGGGCTCTGTATTTTGCTCCATTGATCTATTTGTCTATTCTTTTGCTAATACCACAATGTCTTGATTACTGGAGCAATATAATGAGTCTTGAAGTAGCCTACTATCAATCTTCCAACTTTGTTCTTGTTGCTCAATATTTTGTCGCCTATTCTGGATCTTTTGCCTCTTCATATAAACTTTAGAATCATCTTGTCAATATTCATAAAATAACTTGTGGGGATTTTCATTGAGATTTTGTTAAATTTATAGATCAAGTTGGGAAGAACTGATATGGTGACAATATTGAGTCCTCCTATCCATAAACAAGGAATATGCATTTATTTACTTTCTTTGCCTTCTTTCATAAGAGTTTTGTGGTTCTCTTCATGAAGATTTTGTACATATTTTGTTAGATTTATACTTAAATATTTCATTTCTCTTAGTGCTAATGTAAATTGTATTATATTTCTTGTGTTTCCAATTTTGGTTTTTTTTAAAGTAGGAATTGGATATATTTAAGGTGCACAATGTGATGTTTTGATATATATACACACACAGTAACCTGATAACTACAGTTAAGCTAATTAGCATATGCATCTCTTCACAGTTACCTTTTTTTGTGATAAGTGCACTTAAGGTCTAATTTCAGCAAATTTTAATTAGCAATATAGTATTATTAACCATAGTCCCCATGTTGTGCATTAGACGTCTGGAACGTACTCATCCTACTTAATTAAAACTTTGTACACTTTGATCAAATAGAGAAATGTTGATTGAATTGTATTGTGTTTTTAATTTAAAATCCCACTCGTTCATTGATGGTATATAGAAAAGTGATTTATTTTATTTATTATACCAAGGTTTTGTATCTTGCAACCTTGATATAATAACTTATTAGTTCCAGGAGGTTTTTTTGTGTATTATTTTCAATTTTCTACATTCACCACCATGTCATCTGCAATCAAAGACAGTTTTATTTCTTCCTTCCCAATCCGTATTCTTTTCTTTTCATTTCTTTTCTTTTCTTTTATTATTGCATAAGCTAGGACTTCCAGTATGATGTTGAAAAGCAGTAGTAAGAGTGGAAGCAATTATCTTGTCTTGGTCTTAGTGGGAAAGCTTCAAGTTTCTCACTACTGTATTAAATAGGATGTTAGCTGTAAGTTTTTTGTAGATATTCTTTATCTACAAAAGTTGAGGAAGTTCTTTATTCCCAGATTATTGAGAGTTTTTATCATGAGTCATTGTTGGATTTTGTCAAATGCGTTTTCTGCATCTACTGATATGATCATGTGAATTTTCCTTCCCTATTTTAATGTGATGGATTTTCAAAGGTTGAACCAACTTTCCATCCCTACAATAAATTCCACTTAGGTGTAGTGCATAATTCTTTCGTACATTATTGGATACAATGTGCTAATTTTTTTCAAGATTTTTTTCATCTATGTTCATGAGAGATATTGGCCTGGAGCTTTTTTTTGGTAATGTCATTGCCTGTTTTTGGTATTAAGGTAATGCTGGCCTCATAGAATGAGTTAGAAAGTATTTCCTCTGCATCTATCTTCTGGAAAAGATTGGAAAGAATTGGTACAATTCTAAAATGTTTTGTAGTATTCACCTATGAACCCATCTGGGCCTGGTGCTATTCGGAGTGTCTGTTTTTTCTTGTGTGAGTTTTGATGGATTGTGTCTTTCAAGAAATTGATCCATTTAATATTGGTTACCAAATTTGTAGGCATAGTGTTGTTCGTAATGTCATTTTATTAGCCTTTTAATGTTCATGAAATTTGTAGTGATGCCCTCTCTTCCACTTATGATATTGGTAATTTGTGTCCTCTCATTTTTTTTTTCCAATTAGCCTGGTGAGAGGCTTGTCAATTTTATTGATCTTTTCAAAGAACCAGCTTTCATCAACTTCATTGATTTTTGCTATGATTAGTATTATTTTTTTTCTTCTACTTACTTTGGATTAATTTTCTCTTCTTTTTCTAGTTTCCTAAAGTGTCAGTTTAGATGATTGATTTTAGATTTTTTATCTTTTCCAATGTATGCATTCAGAGTTATAAATTTCCCTTTTTTGTTGCATCCCACAAATTTTGATATCATGTTTGTATTTTTATTTAGCTCAAAATATTTTTAAGTTTCTCTTGAAATTTCTTCTTGGACCATGTGATATTTAGAAGTGTTTAGTTTCCTCATATTTTTGGATTTTCTAGTTATCTTTCTGTTATTGGATTCTAGTTTATTTTCATTGTAGTCTGTAAGCAGTCATTGTATAATTTCTATTTTTTAAATGTGTTTTATGACCCAGAATGTAATTTAACTTGTGAATGTTCCATGTGATCTTGAAAATGTGTATTCTGATGTTGTCCTATGAAGTAGTCTGTAGATGTCAATTATTTCCACTTGACTAATGGTGTTGTGTTAAACCGTGTCCTTATTAAATTTATGCCTACAGGATCTGTCTATTTCTGACAGTGGTATTGAAGTTTACAATATAATAGCAGATTCATTTATTTGTTCTCATAGTTCTATCAGTTTTTGCCTCATGCATGTTGATGTTTTAATATTAGTTTAAATTTTATATCAACCTGAAAGTTTCATTGGTGCAATTTGAAATTCTAAAAATTCCAAAATTTTTAGAATTGTAAAAATGGTGATATATCTGAAAAAGTATACTCTTTTTAATTTCCACCTTTATTCTGCTTCTAAGTTTTGTGTCTTCAAAACCCTATTCTTGTGAGTTGATTTTAATTAATAGGATTAATAAAATGCTAACAATTGCAATTTAATTATAGCAAAGAGAACATGTGAGATTGTGTGGGCCTCTGTGTGTGTGTGTCTGTGTGTATAATACTATCATGATATTCTGGGAACTAATCTGATCCCAAGAAATACTAATTGTGGTTTTGACATAATGGCAAAAAATTATGGTGAATCTTAACTGAAATAATTTCCTTTTGTAATAAGAGGGTATATAAGTGTTTTGGGACAAGGCATTGAATATTATTAAACTCTATTTAGATGGATACAATTACTATCACCTGTGTTTTCCATAGGCATCTCTGATTTTTATGGTCCTGCTAAAGTATCCTCAAATTCACATAAATATTGAGGAATGGGCTTTTAAGAGAAAAAAAGAAATTGCTGAATTAAGACTTCATACCTATTTTTTTTTTATTGGAATAGTAATTGGTCTTTTTCTGGCTTCCTGCCTTAAACATTTGTTTAGTTAACAGCCTGTAACATTTTAATAATGTGAAACTTTTTCAAGAGAAAAGAAAAAGCTAACAAATGATTTTAAAATAATAGTAACAAGTATTGGTTTTGCCCAGCTAAGATTATGAAAAATCTATAATCATATAGGGTTTTCTAGGAATCAACACCCAACCTTACAAACATGCATAAAAGTGTACATGGTCATTCCAACATATCTAATATCTGATTATTTTTTAAATTGAGGCATATTAGATTCAAGTATGTAAATTATGATCAAAATTTATTTGTTCAATGGTCAACACTATAATATTTACCAGTGTAGATATGAAATTTACCTAATATCCATACTTTGAATTCAATCATTTATCATAGAAATTTTTTGATTTCTACTTAAACATTTTTGCAAGTAATGTTACGTACACACTGAGAGGTCTTTTTTTCCCAGATGGAATCTTCTTCTATATAGAGATTTATTAGAGACCTAGAAATGGCCAAAGTAACTAAATGTCCCAATAGTGAAGTTCCATTTTGTAAATTCATTTAAAGAAAAGGAACACACTAAAATCCATTACAGAATTAGAAAGAAATCCTGTATCAAAGATTATCTTCTGAAGAACTGTGTTGTTGGGTAGAGAAGAAGAAGGTATGACCAGAAAAAAAGAAAGAGACTAAAAAAAGAGAGGGAAAGACAAAATGCGGAAAAAAAGAGAAATAATTCCACTTTACAGCATATTTATATTTTTGCACTAAAAAGAATATCTCATGATGTCATGAAATATCCATTTATCACTGTTTTGTCACTGTCATGTATCTACTCCTTTCCATCTTTGTCTGCTGAGTCTGGACTGCTCTGAGGCTGATCTATGTGTTTTTCCATAAGTCAACTTGAATAAAGCCATTGGGAAAGATACTTAACATTACTATTTTCTTTAGAGCATAGAATAGGAATGAGGGCTTTTTCTATAAATACACATATGAATTTGCTAGAGTTGCTTAATGTTGTAATCACATGCCCACCAGTATCTAGTTATCTCCTTTATGAAGTCTGGCAAGGACTCACCTCACAAACAAAACTGCTAAATGAGATACTTTCTCCTCTGCATAGATTTTCTAGCTGCCATTCTAGATCTAGGTGCCTTGGCAATCCTTTGTATACTTCACTTGTTTGCCATGTGTAGCCTTCAAGTTTTGCATTTCGTCTAAGGCCATGAGGACTGGTGATGTTATTTTTTTTCTGTTTATGTAGTGCTTACACACAGAGGGCTGTTAGTAAAACTCTTCTGCTCTCTGCAGGATACAGCTCCCCTCTGCAATTTCCTTTCTTTATCACTGTCCTTGAGAAGTAACATTAGCTGTCACCCTTTATATGAAAGATGTGTGGGGCGGGTGTCGGGAAGGGGCTCCTCTCACTTTCTGGTAGTGTCTGTTTCCTTTCAGGGTTTCCCAGATTATGTTTATGTATTTTCTCTTCTTCTTTGATCTCTTTTTTTTTTCTTGAGATCTTGCCCTCCTTGTTTTCATTTTTATCCATTTTGTCTCCTATTTTCTCTTTTCCATTAGGATCTTTATTTTATAAGCCTATTTCAGTCAAGCCTACTTCTTGACATGGGAGTTTCCAATAGCAGGAACCCCATTTTGTCCCTGTGCTCGGCAGGCTTCCACTTGTTGAGAAAATTTTTACAATTTCAAAGTGTTTTTAAGCCAATATGTCTGCTTCTGTGCTACACATATTTTGTACCCAGGATCCCTGTCTTTCATGATTATGTGCTGTAATTTTTTAGGGCAAAATGTGTGAAGCTTTTGCAGAGGCTCAAAATGTTAGATGTGGCTTTTTCTTCCAAGCAAGTGAGTGATAATAACTGTTTATCTCTCAGAGAACTAAAATTTGGAACTAAGGAGGGAGTTTGTTTCCCATGAATAATTTAAGCCAAAAGGGAAAAAGAGAACAAACATAACATCTCACTCTCAAGAAGCATTTAATTTTAACAGTTTTGAAAAGCAAAAGTCTCAAGTCCATCCCAAAGCATGGTGTCTGTTGTCAAACATCCTAACTGGCCATAGTTTATATATATCACATACATGCGTGCGTGTGAGTGCACATGTGTGCACACACACACACAGTTTCATCCTCAAGACATAAAAGACAAAGAAATATTGACTAAAAAGAAGCAAATTAATACAGAGGAAGAGACAGATATTACAGGCAACTTAAGGCTTGCAAACCACCTACAACTCTTTAGCTTTCTTTTGTAGTGTTTGTACAACTTTATTAAATATTTTCCATCTAAATTCATAGAGGTAACCTGCACACTGTTAATATAAATTCTCCCAACCACTACTAACTAATATTCTTTACAAGATGTTTTAAGTGAGTGGGATAGAAAAGTTATAAGGTAAAATTCAGGTTCTAATAAGGTAAAGTAGTTTCCATTTAAATAGCATTTATTCATTATTAGTGCTAAATACTCTCACAGAAATGCAGTGGAACAAGTTTTGGACTCAGGTACCTAGAAAACCTGTAGTAAATGCACCTTGTTGTTAATTATGGATTTGGGGGGTTTAAGGATGTTGATATGTAACATGTATTCTATAAACAAAAAGTCATTCCATGTATTTATTTTTCTATGTAGTTAATTGTTCTGTACTCTGAGCTACTGTAAGTTTAATAAGTAAGATGTAACATACTTCTTCATTGTTTTGAGATGCACAGTTTTTCTACATTTTAAAATCTCTGAAAATAGGTTACATTCTATCTATTACTGTCACACAGGTAAATATATTTAGCATTTATATTCTTTTTTATGTGTTCATAAGACTGATGTATGATTTTAAAAGTCAAATAAATCTTTAAAAAACTTTCAATAAATATGAAATAAAAATGTAAGTGATGTGAAAACATTATATAGAATTTAATTGAAAGCATATATTTTTATTTCTTAGATGTAGATAAAATAATACTGTGTCTCACCCTTAGTTATGTCTCAAATTAAATGAAAAGTGGAAGTTTCTAGCTTATACAGAACAAAATCTTGCTCTCAACATTTAATAGTTTGGAGATATTCCATTTCTTATAATTTATTTTTAAAACATAAATTACTATGTTTTCAGCCAATGTGAACCTTTAAAATCTATTATGTCCACAATGAACATCTATTTTAAAATTTTCATTTATAAGTTACTATTAAGGAGTAATTTTCATTTTATGGAATTAAAAAATAATTTCTAGCCTTACATTTAAGTTCTTAATCCATCTTCAGTTAATTGTGTATATGGTAAGAGATAGAGATTTGGTTTCATTCTTCTGCATATGGCTATCCAATTTTTCCAGCATCATTTATTGAATAGGGAATCCTTTCCCCAGTGTATGTTGTGTCTGCTTTGTCAAAAATCAGTTGGTTGTAGGTATATGGTTTTATTTCTGAGTTCTCTATTCTGTTCCATTGGTCTATGTTTCTACTTTTATACCAGTACCATGCCGTTCTGGTTACTATAGCCTTGTAGTATAATTTGAAGTCAAGTGATGTGGATGCCTCCAGATTTATTCTTTTTGCTTAGGATTGCTTTGGCTACTCAGGGTCTTTTCTTAAAAATTATTACAGGCTATTTTTGACTCCCTATGAAATTTAGGATTTTTTCCTAATTCTGTAAAAAATTACATTTTAATTTTGATGGGAATTGCATTGAATCTGCATATCACTTTGTGCAGTATGGGCATTTTAACAATACTGATTTTTCCAATCTGTGAGCGTGGGATGTATCTCTATTTGTGTCATCTGTGATTTCTTTCATCAATGTTTTGTAGTTCTCCTTGTAGAGATCTTCCTCATCCTTAGTTCAGTGTATTCCTAGGTATTTTGTTTTACTTGTAGCTATATTGTAAATGGTATTGAGTTCTTGATTTGACTCTCATCCTGACTGTTATTATTGTATAGAAATGCTCTGATTTTTGTACATTAACTTTGTAACCTGAGACTTTACTGATTTTATTTATCATTCTAGGAGTCTTTTGGAGGAGTCTTTAGGGTTTTCTAGATATAAGATCATAAAATCAGGAAACAGAGATAGTTGGACCTCTTCTTTTCTGATTTGGATGCCCTTTATTTCTTTTTCTTGTCTCATTCTCTGGCTAAGACTTCCAGCAGGAAAAAAATGTAGGAAAATTCTGGACATTGGTCTAGGCAAAGAATTTATGACTAAGACCCCCAAAGCAAGTATGGCAACAACAAAAATAAATGGGACTTAATTAAACTAAAAAGTTTCTGCACAGCAAAGGAAATAATCAACAGAACAATAAGACAACTAGAGAATAAGAGAAAATATTTGCAAACTATACATCCAACAAAGAATAATATCCAGAATCTACAAAGAACTCAAACAAATCAGCAAAACAAAACAAAACAAAAAATCAAATAACTCCATTAAAAAGTGGGCAAAGGACATGAACAAATTTTTTCCAAAAGAAAATATACAAATGGTCAACAAACATATGGTAAACAGTATGGAGATTCCTCAAAGAACTAAATGTAGACCTAATATTCGATCCAGCAATTCCACTACTGGGTATCTATCCAAAGGAAAAGAAGCCATTATATCAAAAAGACACCTGTACCCAAATGTTTAGTGCAGCACAATTCACAATTGCAAAGATATGGAACCAACCTAAGAACCCACCAATTGATGAGTGAATAAAGAAAATGTGGCCTGCACACACACACACACACACACCCCACAGCCCACGCAGTACTACTCAGCCATAAAAAGGAATGGAATAATGTCTTTTGTAGCAACTTGGATGTAACTGAAGACCATCGTCCTAAGTGAAGTCTCTCAAGAACGGAAAAACCAATATCACATGTTCTTACTTATAAGTAGGAGTTAAACGATGGGTATATATGGTCATATAAAATGGTATAGTGGACATTGGAAATTAAGAAGGAGGGAGGATGAGAGTGGGGTGAGGGATCAAAAATTACCTATCTGGTACAATGTACACTAAAAGCCCTGATTTTACTGCTATACAATTCATCCGTGTAACAAAAAAACACTTGTACCCCCTAAATCTAACAAAATAAATAAATACTGTCCTATACAGGATATAATAATTTAGATAATTTAACAAATATTCAACATAGCAGAAAAAATATTAAAGACTTACTCTGACTTTGAAGGTTACATAAGGTTGTAATTCAAATGGCTTACTATTTGGTGTGGGATTTTTAAATTAAGATCACTTTATAGCTCAGAAAATTACACATGGGTCAATTTACCTCTTTCTCTTGTAATAGCTAGATTATGCTTCAACATTAGCTTGAAATATTTTAATCAAAGTATTTGGCAAACAATTTTATTATCTGGTTCACATTTTAACAAATATGTTTTAAAGTCCTAATGCCACAGTCATCTCTTCAATGTGAAAAATAGCAAAAAAAAAAAAAAATTCTCATACCTAAAAAGTTAGTTTCCTTTATTTTATTCACTATTTAAATTCTCATTTCTCTTGAATTTTCAAATTGATAAAAATTATTTAAAATATTGATAAAATTAAATATTTTGTATCAAATCCACTCAGCTCATATTTCCATATCTGTTGTAACAGGGAGTTTTGAATAATAATAAATGAAGTTCCCAACATGAGCTTTATTCATATGAGAAAGGAGTTGGCTATAGCTCACCTTGGACAGATGGCTAATGAATGCCTTTACTTTAGGACTCCATGGTTAGTCTCATTCAAAGTGATGGCCACTTCCTATTTTTGTATATGACTATCAGCTACCATGGGACAGTGACAATTAGAAGCAGCAGGATCTCCAGGTGTTTCTCTGTAATTAACCAATTGTGGAGTGTTTATATAAGCAATGCATGGAGGTGTCTTTTTTATCCAATAGTAAATACACTCAGGACATATTATTTTCTAAATAAATAAACATAATATCCAACGCAAATTAAAAGAGCATTTGAAAGAAAAACAATTTTACATAGACTTCAAAGGAAGCATTGAGGATATTTTCTGTGAAACATTACGAAATTGGTAAAGCTGTGGAATCTAACCCAAAAAAGGTCCTGAGGGGTGATGGCCAAAGCTTTAGGCCAGGGAATAGCTGACACACGGACCCACCAGGGAAAGTGCCACAATTTATTTTTCACTCTCTTTCAGTTTTAAGTACTTTTGACCAATAGGGAACATAAAAATGTAAAATTGAGAATGTTTTGGCCCGACCTACTTTTTAGAAATCAAGCATATTGAGTGGGATCATTGGTCTCCCCATGACTGTCTGAACTTACTGTTTGTAGAAAACCCCCTTGGGCTTCAGTTTTTGTGACTGGGGAGCACGACTAACTATGAAAGTGGGCACCAAAAGGACATTTGGCTTGTACACATCTAACATGTATTCAAAACTTTTCAATGTAGAGCTTGACAAGATCAAATGTAAAAGATCTCAAATGTCACCTCAAGAGGTCTAGATCCAAACCCTAATCATAAATGGTCACTTTGCTGCAGGCTTATATTTACTTGGTGGTATTCAAAGATCCCACAAGTGAGTGACTTAGAGTATTCTGTCCAGACATTAAATATCAGAATGTTCAAATACATATATTTTTTCAGAGTCTTTTATAAAAATTATTTATTTTTTTAACTGGCAATAGGAAAATGTTTAAATTTATGGTATACAAAATGATGTTTTGATATTTAGACAAATAATTTCAAAGGATTAATGTGGTAGGGGGGAGGCCTCATTCAGGTATTGTACCTGGCTTCTCAATTATCTTAATGTATTTAATAAACAGAGCTGCTTGATATAGACAGCACATCAATTTTAAAGATGAAGAAACAAACCCATAGAAATTAAATATTTCTCATTCACATAGCGAGGGATTTTAGTTTGCTTAGTAAACAACAAGGAAAGATGGTACTGGTACTAGATTATCCCCACCCCCTACCCCCTCAGATGGAGGAAGGTAATAATGTTGTTCATTTTTGTATTGTATGTTCCATCTCTTCAACTTGCCACAGATATTGAAGAACAACCCTAGCTAAAGCAGTTATATGCCCACCTTTCTTTAATAAATCATAAGAACTTTATTCTCTAAGTCACTTATATATGTGACTGTGCTTGACAATCATAAATATGATTTCACTGTCATAATTTAGAAAATTTTCCAGTATTCTCTTCACATTTTTATTTCTTAAACTCTAAGTTATCCAGGAAGCTTACACTTTTAATGAAAATAAAAATAATTTTAAAAATATTTGTTGGGAAATGCAAATCAAAACCACAATGAGATATCACTTAATGCCAGTGAGATTGGCTTACATCAAAGAGTCCCAAAACAACAAATGTTGGTGGGGATGTGGAGAGATAGGAGCACTCATACACTACAGGTGGGACTGCAAATTAGTACAACCTCTATGGAAAGTAGTATGGAGATGCCTCAAAGAACTAAAAGTTGAACTACTGTTTGATCCAGCAATCCCACTACTGAGTATTTACCCAAAGGAAAAAGACATTCTATAATAAAGACATCTGCACTCGAATGTTTATAGCAGCACAATTCACAATAGCAAAGATGTGAAAACAACCCAAGTGCCCATCAATACACGAGTGGATTAATAAAATGTGGTATATGTGTAACATGAAGTATTACTCAGCATTAAAAAACAACGGTGAATTAACACATCTGGTATTATCTCAGATGGAGCTAGAGCCCATTCTTCAAAGCAAAGCATCACAAGAATGGAAAAACAAGCACCACTGGTACTCACCATCAAATTGGTACTAACTGATCAATACTTAAGTGCACACATGGAAATAATATTCATCAGGGGTCGGGAAGGTGGAAGGGGGTGGAGGGGAGGGGAAAACTCACACCTAATGGGTGCAGGGCGTCCTGTTTGGGAGATGTTCACGATTGTAGCTCTGACTTGGGCAGTGCATAGGCAATATATGTAACCAAAGTGCTTGTACCCCCATAATATTCTGAAATTTTAAAAAATAATAAAATAAACAAAATAAAAATAAAAATATTTGTTGTTGTGTTTAGTAGTGTTTAATTTCTTTTTAATAGAACTGACTGAAGAGGATTAAACACATGAAAAATGAAATGAATATTAAACACTTAGGAAAAAATAAATAGCTTTGTCACTGAACAAGAGTAAATACGTTAAAATGGCAAAAAATATAGTGACGTTTCACATATTCTTTCCAATTCAACTTCAGATATAAACAATAAGTTTAAAATGTGATTTGTGGAAAAATGTTACAGATAAAGGAAAGAAATTAGTTTAGGTAAATGATATTCTTTATATTTGTAAAAAAGTTAGCTTTTCAAACTAATTTAACTCAAGCAATAAAGTTACAGATCAAATGCTATGTGTAGCTGGATTTGCTGGTTGACTTGCTTGATTATCCAAATTTGGCAAAAGAGTAGACATAGTTTCCTTGTATTAATAAATATTTCTTTGGTAAAATTAAGAATGTTACAAGATACTCCTACTAGTACTATTACTGCTGCTGCTACTACGACCACTAGCTGACACGTCTAGAGTTTTTACCTTGGACAGGCTTGTGAAGAATTTCATATAGCTCTTTTAATTATTAGCTCTTTTCATCTTTATACTAAAAACATTTGATAGTTACTATTATTATCCCTCCTTTAAATATGATAAAACTAAATGCAAGGGTGGTTTGAACCCAAGATTATACAGGCTTCCATGATGCCAGAGACCTTGCCCAACCAATACAGCATATTAATAATGTTTCATTAATTAAAAAATAATGTTCCATATTAATAATGTTTCATCAGCATATTAATAATGTTTCATTCAGTTATAAACTGAATTATTGATATAATATTGGGATTAGAATGATAGTTGCCGCTTATTTCCGAAGTGACATTAGTGTGCACCCCGCAAGCTTTGCTGTCAGAAAGAACCATATTTAATTCCTAGGTCTGTCATCTACAATCTGTGTGTGTTTCCAGGAAGAAATTAAGGTTTTCTGAGCCTCATTAGTAACATAGTGTAAAAATCTTGCAGTACCAGTTTTGGCACATTGGAGAATCTGCAGAAACATTTACTGAATAAATTATTAAGTTCTTTTATATTCTTTAGAAAAGCAAGAATGAATTCGATCAACTTTGTATCTAATATCTCTTTTATCATGCCAATTCTTATAGGTATTAAATAATAATAATTATTATAAAGTTAAAACTAATATTTAGTGATTAGATATATTATTTTACTTATCACAACTACTCTTTGAGGTAGGTACTATTATTAACTAAGGATTGGAGAAGAACTGTGATTTTCCCAACTTTTGGGTTAGAAACAAGTGGTCTGTGAATCCACACAGGGCACATGCACTCCCTTCTGCCCCACCCACCCACCCAGCCACACCTTAGATGACCAGGCTACCCAAGGATGAGAAGAAAGATGACTGTCCTTTTTCTCACGCTCTTCCTTCTGTAGCAGAATGTTAAAAGCGTCTTCTACAAGCAATTTCTTTACTAACAACTCTTTCGTTTATGGTTCAAGACAAAACCTCTTTTTTTGTTCCTATATCTTCAATAAAATTGCTGTTGTCAAGGGGAACCTTATTGATTCTAAAACCGTTGGATGATTTTTCCCTTCTTATTTTCCTTGTATTCTCTTGACACTTGACTTTTTTTATCACTCTTACTTTCTGAACCCTCTCTCCTTCCTGAATGCCATACTCTGCTGTTCTTTCCCTAGTATTCTTGTCTGTTGCATCTTAGCCTCTTTCATAGGCTCTTCTCAGTTTGTTCTTAAAAAGCCAGGGTTCCATCCTTGAGCCTCTTCTAGTATTACAAGATCTCTCTAGATGATACTATCCATTTGAAGTACTTTACCATTTATATATCGATTCTCAATATACTTTTCATTTCCAGATTATCTTCCCACTCCGAGATGTCATATTTGACTCTACTCTTTATTTCCAATTTCTACAGACTTTGCAGCTAATAGTTTAAATAAAACGTAGTTTCTTCTCCCTACCTTCCCTTAGTGCCAACATTGCTTCTTTGTTGATATCCAGATCTCAGTGAACACCTGGTCATCAACCCTGCTTGATAAAACAGAAAACTCAGGAATTATCCTTGAATCTCTGCTTTAGAATCTACATCCAAATCATACATTTGTTCTAATCCTTACTACTTTATTCGCCAGTTTTCTGTTTCTTTATATTTAGTTCAGCCCATCTTTCTGGCCTGTAAAACTCTTCAGGTAACTTTTCTTCCCAGCCTTGACCTTGTTCTCTTCAATTTCTTCTCTACTTTGTAGGCATAACAACCTTCTAAAACATAAATTTGGCATACATCACTATTTTGCTTAAAATAATGGCTGACATATCATTTAAGATGAATTCCTAACCCCTTGGATTGCTAGGTTTTTAAAAATTTTATTTTATTTTTCTGAATCATTCTTATCTACCTCCCTAGCCGTAATTTTTTGCCAATGGTTAACACATTTCCTATTCCGCTGTCACCCAAAGTGACTTGTAGTTCTACAAACTCTCCAGGCTCACTTAGCATAGGTTTTCTCTGGGGGGTTGGCTGCTCTTTAACCCAGCAGCACCTGCCCTTTACCTAACCTCCTCCATGGGCTGAGCTTTTCTGAAATTCAGGACACAGCTCGATCATTTTCTTGCTTCTTTCCTAAAGGCTTTTCTGACTCTGCCCTCCAGAACTAGGAGAAGTGCCACTTTGCTGTGCACTGGCCCTCTCCCTTTCATAGTACTCATCACACAATATTGGAATCTGCCTCCAACCTGAAGGCTGAAGAGTAGGATGGGCATGCCATGGTTCTTTGTAGCCCCAGCATTGATGAAAGTGCCTGGCATAGAGCTGAGTTTGGCAAATATATACATAATAAATGAAAAAAAGAATGTGCTAATGAAATTGCCAAGTGACATCTGAATAAGTACAATTGGTGCAAAGATACAGAAATAGCACTAATTAAGATATAGGTCAAATTGAATCAAAAAGTCAGAATAGGTTTTTTGGAAGAAATACATTCTATGTCACAGAGTAGAAGGGAAAGGAGCAGATAACAAGAAAGAATAATAAATCCAGTAAAGGCATAGGGAGGAAAGGGAGGCACTGTCTCAGCTGTAGTAGCCAAGGTGCTCACAATTACAAAGGCATCACAAGATGTGGAAAGATATTTTTTCCTGATTATTTCTGATAAAAAATAACCCCTTTAATTATGCTTTTTAATACATATCCTCAGCATTGTTAAAGAGATTCTCAATAAATATTAAGCCTTGAATCTTTTGAACATCTCTCACCACACATTCCTGCTGTGAAAGCTGTTAGCATACAATATTTCCTAAAGATGACATGTTGCATATTATCCTTTAACCCGATGGGAAGAATAATGTGGATATTTAAAACAAACAGAGCACGTTTTTTTTATGCAATGCTTGTATTACTTTTGTCTCATGCCCAGCTTCCAGCCTTTAAAATCCAAGGAGAGCACAAGACTTAATCCAGGACACTTTATTGTAAGAAGTTTAGTCAAGGAGTTCCTCTAAATGAATGCATCTTCTGTTACCATAAAAGGGCTCTCCTTTTTCCATCACCACTTTGCAATCCTAGAAACATTTCCCAACTTGATGTGAAAGGTACTCAACTAAAAGTTGTAAAAACAGCCTCTCCTCAATGTCTCCATTCTATTTGATTATCTTAGGAAAAAGAAAGTCCATGTAATGCCCCCTTCTCTTAATTTCTTTGGCTGACCTCCAAATTGTAGCTGTCAGCTAGTGTTAGCTAAATAAGTATGAGCCATGGCCCAAGGCCCATTTACTGTCAGTCATGTGGCTAAGAATATGCCCCCTGTATTAGCACTGCTGAACGTCAGCAGTAAGGTCCATCAATATAATTCTATTCAGTCTGATGCCCAAAGACTGAGTAAGGATATATTATAAAAACAGGACATATTATAAAAACAGACACAAAAAGTTTTTGAATATACTCTCATAGCTTAAGAATAATTTTATTCAAATATAATTAAATCTTACCTTATCCAGGAAGTCTTTTGTGATTAACCTCCTTGGCCATCTTTTCTACTTTGCAAACTCAACTTCTATTTACCCATGTTTAATATTTTAATTGTCATTGTTTAATATTTTGCTCTGTAATCTTCATTTGTGTGTGTGTGTGTTTGTGAATCTGTATATAAGTGCTCTATTTCCTCATTTAGACTGTAGGCTGATTAAGGACAAGATTTCTGTCTTGTATTTGTTTTCTATCCTTTCTCAGCTCTTTCTAGAGCAACTAATCTATGCTAGTTTTCTGAGAGTGTATGCTAAATAAAAATGTAAAAAATATATTGCTTGTAATTATCAGATATGCTCAGTTCTATAATTGTCATAACATTGACTTCTTCCAAATGCTTTGTTTCTTGCCAAAACAAAAAGAAGCTAAGGAAATCAATATCAAACAATATTTTCCAGCTCATAGATTATCTCTCTGCATATATTGTCTTTATTTATAGTTATACAAATATGGACATAGGTATAGATAATTTTAAGCAAAAAAAAGATCATATCTACGTTCAGTCTTCTAAAATTCTTTTTTAATATTAAAACATCATTATTAACAATTCAACCTTCAATTGTAAAACTATGATTACATATGTTGTATTGGAACTTGTGCCTTTCTGGATTTTCCCTCCATCAAAAAATGCACATAGTACTATGGCACAGAAAAGTCAATTCACATTAACAAATAAAGCTTCAAAGCCATAAGAAACTAAAAACTTTATTTTAAAAATCTATCAATCTGTGGTAGAAAAGATCTATAATTTCATTTGGGACATCTTGAAATGTGAAACAAAGTTACATCTTCCTAGATGTCTTAAAAAGTAACATATTAGATGATAACAAAAAAGGTTATGATTAAATGTCTTTACTATAGATATTAAACAGGAGCATCTTACAATGATTTCTAATTGCATACCTACTTTGACATGGGGTGATTATGCAACTCAGAATGCCTGCAGCAATCTCAGCTAAAACTTTTTAACATTTGTTCTCAATTTTTTCATTTATCACTTAATTATTGTTATTATTGTTGTTAATTGCTTAATTGTTGTGTTGAAATAAGTCAGGACAGGTTTAGTAGCTTTCCACCTAATACTGAACGTCATCTAGTAATGTGTGAGACACATACACAGTGAACAGAGGCCTCATTTTAATATGGGGTTAAATTTAACCTTTCTTTCTCTTCTCTACCTTCTTCTGATGCAACATGGTCATGTCAGGTGCTTTCTGATAAAATAAAGTGCATCCATTTAAGAGTGGTTAAGGACACTCTACCCCTTCTGGTCTCTGGTGGCAGCATAAGGAATGTGAACTGCTGATGACCCTGCTGGCCGTGTGATGGACCAGCCTGTGGTACCTTGGCTGTGGCCACTGCCAGTGAGAGCCACTAGCTGCCAGGTTGCCAGTGAGCAGGGCCAGAGGAAAAGTGGAAGTGATAGGTTAAAGTATGTGTGAAATTTATTAAAATATAGAGGCTGGGGAGTTCTGTTTTAACACTTGTAGAGAACAGTTTCTTGCCACATATTGTATATTTGGAAATCTGCAGTTATTTATTTATTATACTATTGATTATAATTTTATTTTTATTATTTCACAACAAACCATTTTGGATTTGGAATTTCTATTTCCAAAGAAACATTGGATGTACAAAATGCCTGTTTCCTCAAATTTGGAAAATGGCCATTAATTTTTCAGTTCTTCTGTCAGCCTTCTCTTCTTATGGGATTCCAACCACACGTATATTAGGCCACTTGAAATTGGTCCACAGATTATTGATGCTTGTTTCTTTTTTCTTTTTCTTTTATTCTTGAGTCTTTTTGTGCTCTGTCTGTTGCCTTTTGGATAGTTTTTATTGCTTTGTCTTCGAGTTCACTATCTTTTCTTCTGCAATAATCTCTTATCTGCCAGAAATTACATCCTTTATTTTTTTTATTTCATGTGTTGTAGTTTTCATGTATAGAACTTTGACTTGGGGTCATTTTTATATCTTTCATGTTCTTAATTAACATGCTTTATCTTTCCAGGAGCTTTTTAAAAGATAAGGAACACAATTAAGATAACTGTTTTAGTGTCCTTTTCTGTGAGTTCTATGTGTCAATTATGAGTTCAGTTTCAATTGATTGAGCTTTCTAATAATAGATTATATTTTCCTGCTTCCTTTCATGCCAGGAGTTTTTTATTGGATGCCAGACACTGAAAATTCTACCACGTTGGTGGCTGGATACGTTTGTATCACTATAAATATTATTAAGCTTTCTTATGGGACGCAGTTATTTGGAAGCAGTTTTATGTTTTGGGGGGTCCTGTTTTTATGATTTGTTAGGTGGAGCCAAAGCAGCATTAAATTTAGGGATATTTATTCCTCCCAGGAAGACTTTTCTGAGAATTCAAGTTAGGGCTCCATAATTATGAAGTTTTGAAGACTGGTTAGTGGGAAGTTATTATTTCCAGCCCTGTGTGAGCCGTGAGTACTGTTCCCTCTAACACTTTCAAGTGATTCTTTCCCTGAGTTCTGGTGGTTTCCTCACACACACACGCCTGCTGAATACTGCGGGGCAGTTTGATCAGATCTCTGGAGATCCCTATGTCTGTAATCCTTTCCTCACTAGGATTCTGTCCTGGTCATTGTAGACCATCTGCTTTATCTCCTCATCCCTTGGAGCTTGTCAGGCTTCACCAGTGTTACTTACCTCCTATGCCACATTCTGTGGCCTGAAAACCTTCTGAAGGCTATAAAGTGGAGCAATTATATGGCTTGCCTAATTTGTTACTGTTTCTCGGTGATTACTGCCCTTTGTTCCCTGATATGAACAGAATTTCCTCACAAAATATTTGTTGAATTTACCATCCACCGTGGAGTATATCACTGATGACATCAAAACCAGAAAATGTAAATCTGGTGAAGAAGCATCCACATCACCATCAAAAGTTAGGAGTTCTTTTTTAGGTGATTGCTTCCAAGGAAATTGCTTTAACACTAGGCACTGCAAAAGGAAGGCTCTGTGAAGCATGTCTGTTCATTTAGATCAAATGACTATTCTCATTTAATTCCACTTTCTTTTTAGTTCCAAATATTTTTATCAATTCATAAAAATTGAGAAGATAGCTTTTAATGGGTTGGCTTTATTAGGTAATAATTTCTCAAATAGTTAAATTGTGTTAGCACTTAAATGTCATTATATAATTCAAATTAAAGATCAGGTTAATTCCAATAAATGACAATTTTCTTTTTTCTATTAATGTAAATAAAGAAATGCTTTTGGAAGTTCATTACAGTAGAAGTAAGCTCTTGATATTATTGATAATGCTATTAGAAAGTCAGATAAAGAGCTCAATACTGCAGATAAAATAATATGTTTTTGCCATAATTATATAATTAAAAATTTTGGTGGAGCACAATCTTATGGGTAAAGCAATATTCTTACTAAATTAATAAGCCTATGAAGTCAAATATACCTGGAATTGGTTTTTCTGCCCATGCAGTTCAGAACTGCATTCACAGAAGCTCCAATAATCTACCATAAGAAATTAAAGCTATTATAAAGACATATGAATATTTTATACATGCAGAGTTATGGTAATTAATCTACAAGATGTTTGTCACAAAGCTGATTTTGAAAAAAACAATACATGATGTTTTCTTTTGCTATCTAACCTCAAACACATTTTTAAACATTTTAGCTTTTGTAGAACAACTTTGTAAAATTCAAATGAAGTATTCCAAATCATATGTTGCCATTGTTTTATAAATTAGTTATTTAAGGTTTGGTTGAGTTTTCTTCAAATAAATTGAAAATCTTAAGTCAATGTACTCAATGAACAGAGTAGGAAAACTTCAATTTTTGATATTTTAGTGAATTAAAATTATTAAAAACAAAACTTAAAAATAAGAAAGTATTGAAGTGTATCACTAAAAAAAGCAATATAAAACAATGGGATTCCACTATACACCTATTATTATAGAATGGCCAAATTCTGAAACGCTAACAATACCACACCAAATCATGGTGAGGAGGATGTGTAACAAAAGCTCTCATTCATTGCTGGTGGAACTGCAAAATTGTGCAACCACTTTAGGAGATAGTTTAGCAGTTTCTTACAAACCTGAACCTACTCTTACCATATGATCAAGCAATTGTGTTCCTTCACATGTACCCAAATAACTTTAAAAGTTATGTCTACCCAAAAACCTGAATATGAATGTTTATAGGAGCTTTATTCATAATCGCTAAGACTTGAAGGCAACCAAGATGTTTTTCAGTTGGTGAATGTACAAATAAACCATGCTGCATCCAGACAATGGAATATTATTCAGCAATAAAAAAGAAACAAGCTATCAAGCCATGAGAAAACATAAAGAAACCTTAAATACATATTACTAAGTGAAAGAAGCCAATCCTCAAAGGCTACATACTATATGATACGAACTATATGACATTCTAGAAATTTAAAACTGTGGAGACAGTAAAAAATATCAATGGTTTCAAGGCGTTAGTGGGGAGGAAGGGATGAATAGACCTAGGACAGATTATTTTTGGAGGCAGTGAAACTATTCTGTATGATATTACAGTGGTAGACACATGTCTTTATACATTAGGTCAAACATACAGAATGTACAACACCAGGAGTGAAACCTAATGTGAAATATGCCCTTTGGGTGATAATAATGTATTGATCTTGGATCATGACAAATACGCTGCTCTAGAGTGGGATGGTGCGATAATGGAGGCTGTGGTTGGGGGAGGGAGTATATGGGAACTCTCTGTACTTTCTGCTTAATTTTGCCATGAATCTAAAACTTATCTTTAAAAGTTTATTTAAAACAGGAAAAAAATAAATAAAAAAAAAGTAATGGAGGATTTGGAAGAATCAAGTGACAATAGTTCAAATGAGTAAGTGTTTTAATTTTCAAATTTTATTATTACACTTTGGAAAATCCAAACTTTTAAGAAGAACTTTGTAATGATGTTTATAATCAGATCCTATATTTGATTGCATGAATTTATACGGAATATTAGAATTGAATGAAATTGACAGAGTTTACAATTTTGTAGTAAATGACTTTGGTGAAGCATTCAAACAGATCACAAAATAGAGACGATTCATTTGATGAGTTTTGTCTTGTAAAAATATTTATCAAAGAAAAATATTTGATGAAGTTAAAAAGACTACATGTGAAATATTTGGGCTGAAGTATTCAAATATTTCTGTATAGAAAAAATATAGATATCTTCTATTTAGCAATGTTTTCTCTGAGTTTATGAAGTGCCTCAACATCTATGTAGAGTATTTCTCATTTAAAAAATACTATGAGCCATAAAGAAAAGTCAATTGAAGGTGTCAAGAACGTTAAATTATTATTAATAAAAGGCAACTTTGAAAAGATTCACGGATATTTTATGTTAAAAAGACCACTGGAAAAAATGTCTTTTTTCTGAAATATATCAATTACATCATATTAGATACAGATATGGTTAAGAAAGTTAGTTAGAGTATGTAGAATATTTACTAAAATTATTTTGCTTATTTTAATTATCAATATTCAAATAGTCAACATAAAGACTTTTTCCTTAATGTAGATTTCCTAAAAATAAAAATATTCTCTTATATCTCTTATATAATAATACAAATATAAAAATCAGGAAATTAACATTGATACAAAGTTATCATCTTAACTACAATAAATATATATTCAAATATCACGAGTTATCCCAATAATTTCTTTTAGAATATTGTTTTCTTGTCCAGGATCCCGTCCAGAATTACTCAATACATTTTGTGTCATATCTCTTTAGTCGTCTTTAATATGGAATAGTTTCTCTGTATTTCTTTGTCTTTTGAGAACTTCACATTTTTGTGAATAAAAAATTGATTTTTAAAGATGTATTTATGTCAGAATAACACATCCTCTTTAATAAAATATGTTATCCATATGAATTTCGTGAAGAGGCTTCATTTGCAATAATTTTGAAAGGTTAGACATACAGTAAATGAATTGTTAGAGATCATGGACTTGAGTATAAAATTTTCTTTTGTGGTTTCTAGATTCCTTGTGATCTGTGTTTCAGAGTGTGGGTCCAATTTTAAATTCTGTATGAACACATGATGTTTGTAGTCTATGTACTGATAGCTTCAAGAATAATAGTACATAGAAGACAAGGATGAGAAAAAGGAGGAGAAGGAAGAAGAGAAAAATAAGAGAATAGTCTAATTTTCTTAAGAATGCCACATAACGGGTTGTCATACTTATCTGAAAATTATCCTGAAAGCTTTTCCACTCTTGAAGATATATTTAGCAAACATATTGAAAGTGTTTCCTTTTCCCTCCAAATAAAAAAGTCAGTAAATTACAATCCTCCAGGTCTTCCCAAAATACTACAGGAAAGGACATTTCTCTTGGATGTCCAGTTTAATTACTTTAGGAGTGCTCCTTGTTGCAGTATTTCATGGCCAACGCAAGTGCCCTAGAGATTTACAAAACTGCTGTGGGGAAAAATGGTAAGGGTAACTTACTTTTCACAAGTTTTGTGAAATACTAATGGAACTACACCTGTGCTTGGAAAAATGTAAAATCCCCATGCAACAATACCAAGTAATATTGGTTTAGAAAACACTGGAACTTACAAAGACTCCAGTGGTTTGTTGGAAAATCTTGCTCTTGTTACATTACAAAACCATGCATATTAGCAAAATAATGTTTGCACTAGTGCTAGTCACTTGGATCTTGGTAAAACATCTTAATAAACCAAATAATGGGTTGAATCCATTTCGGTGGCATAGTTATTTGGTTTCTACAAAAGATAATTACAGCATCCTCTTGATTGTTGGGACAACAGGGAGGACAAAATATCTTTAATAATTTAAAAATGAATGATGGAAATATTTTAATTTTGCTCTATTTCTTTTGCTCTCTTGCATTGCTCTATGAATCTTTTTTTAATCAGTGTCAAGACCAGACCAGTGATTCAATTCTTTATTTCAAAATTAAATGTGTTCCAATAATCATTGAGAGAAATTAATTTCATTCTAGAAATAGTTCTGAAAAAAATTCTACCTTGTTCTGCTTACATTTCTTAACTGTTGTAGGAGTTATTTAGACAGTGAATAGTCATTTTGTTAATATATGCTATTTCTCAGCTGAATATCTCTTGAGAATTGCACTTAAGATTCAGTAATTATTTTTGTCATTTTCACATAAATCAGTAAAATTCATATTTAGTGTTACTGACATAGTGATTGTAGGCAATTAAAAACAAATATTGTTGATAGCTATATTGTGAAAACAACTGTTTTCTTTAAATTCCACACTGTTTACAAGTTTTCTTTGTGTCCACGGTATCCCTGGTGTGTAACTGTAAAAATATAAACTCAAACCTCCTTAGAAATTGTCTTGTGGATTCCACTGGTGGATACAATGACCTCTTTCACCTTGTCAAAAGGACAAACTTGTGCAGCTCACAGTAGTCAATACTCTGAAGAGCATTCCTTCAGTTCAGAAACATGGACCAAGCAGGGACTTCGGAGTGCAGGTGCTGCGATGTGCAGGCTTGACAGAGACAAATAGTATCGGACTCACCAGCTGATTAAGGACGAAGGGACACTGAGCCTCTGAAGCTGAAGCCCACTTAGATTTCTCCTATATCACTTAATGATGTGAACAGAGACTTAATTCTTTGAAGTTTCTGATTTAAGGAGCTGAAGAGCAAAGGAAGCCTTTTGCTTGATTTGATCCTTGTTATTAAAAGAAGCAGAGGAGATAAAACACTTTCTATTTTTATCGATTGATGTATTTTGAGGTCAGTATTTTAGTCTGTTCATCTATATCTTGCCCTCTGCCCTCATTTCAAAGTACTTATTCACTTCTGATTAGAATTTCAATTAATTTGCTGGAATATCCTTTAACTGATTACAGTTAACTCTTTCCAAATTGAAAGAGACTTTGTTTTATTTCAGTTGGACTGATCATTATCATCTGTTATGCACTCCAATTTAATTAAGAATTCCAATTTTAAAATCTCAGAAAATTTACTGAAGTAAATTAATTTGTTTGACATCTTTTCCAAAGTAAGAAAGTAAGAAATCTGGATCTTCTTTCCCTCTGAGCATAGTCCATCCTCTAATGTCTTTCGAAAAAATTTTTTAAGGGATATAATTCTTTCCTCTTTTCTTTTACTACCCAGATCCACTTTGTGCCACCAGAGTTCTAGGTATTATTTATTAAAATGACATTCCATATTATAGAATTCCAATGGCCTTCTGAAAATTTCTGAAAATTTGCAAACCAAGAACAGGTTGTGATCTTCTCTCTGTCTTTGATCTGATGATGCTCCTGCTTATTTATTTTAGTTTATGGAACTTATTTGCTGCCCAGTGCATGGTGCTTTCATTCTGAAGGATATCGACATAAATGTAATGTTGAGTCCTCTTCCAGAAATACTTCAGTCTCACGAGACATTTGTGTGAAGTAGTTACATTTACCAAAGGTTTTGTAAAGATGGGGAGTTTTAGAACACAAACATGATAACAGAACTATGGCATTAGATACCATGTTTTAAAAGTTCAATATCCAAAGTGCTATACTTCTCTGAAATCACTTTCCTCACTCTTCTCATTTTCCTCATGGCTCTATCCTGTCTCCAAACTATGATTGATTTTGTAATGCAGAAAAATTTATGGATCTTTTGTTATTTAGCTCTAGCTTACCCGTTTCCATGGGGCCTCAACTACTAAACGATATTAGTATTATCATTAAAAAAACAATGACTTATTGTCCTAAATTAGAATACTTTCTTCTTTTATAAAGAAACAAATATTAACTATGAAGATTTTTTTAAATTTTACCATACTTAACTCCAGATGATCAGGAACCCTGATTACCAATATTAACATAGTTATAGATATAACTGCAGACCTCACATTTAGGTTAAGTGTAATAGAAGTTAGGTCTAAGAAAAAGTATTACTTTGTATTTCTCCTTCTTTTATCTTTTATTTGACTTTCAGTCTGAAGGACCGCAACATGTTTCACTTTCAGCATTGTCACCGAGCTCTCAGTCGGTTGTAGTGACAGCACAACTACCAATATCAGTATCCATATCCTCCCTGGGAGTACCACAAAACTAGACTCTTACCTTTGGGAGGACTTGCTCTCTGTCAGTTGTTTTTAACACAGCATATATGTTTCAAGTGTAAGCTGTGTGAGAAACTGCAGGTTCTGGAAGCAAACCTGTCTTCTTGAGATGAAGACTATCACAGTACAGATGGTCTGCCTTTAAATGATACTTGATTCCTTCTTCACACTTCCCATGTTTTAATTATGCTGTTGTTTCCCAAAATACATCATGTTTTTCATGAGCACCTGACTTCTGCTACTGCAGCTGACACTCTTCCCATCATAGGTAGCATGTTACGAAGCAGTAACTACTGATAAACTACTTACGGAGTGTGGACTATCTTTAGGCAACTACTTTTGCTCGTTTTCTCCATAAAGCTGAAGCACATAAAACTAAGCTGTGTTTCCATATCTTGATACTGGTCATGGTTTCCCTTATAGCCAGCTGTAAAATATTGGAGCTGATAGCTCAAATGTAACTGTGTGTGCCAACCAGTTGGAATAAAATTTATCGTGGTAATAGCTTCCATTTCTCCAGTTAATCTTCAACTTTTAGTTTAAACTTTTTGAAGTTAGTGATTGTATTTTCTAAAACTGAATTCTACTGTGTAGATTAATTGAGTGATGCTAAGGAAATTACTTAATTTCTAGGAGTCTCTGTTTCCTCATCTATAAAACTAGAATAATAAAGCAGGTTTTTAAGGACTATATTATGTATGAAATCACAGCGTAAATGTAAAGGAAAGGTCACTAGCTCAAATGCCCACAAAATCCAGATTGGTTTACATTAATTAGTAAACCCCGATGATATAAGGGAATAGGAGGGATTTGAGGAACTTTTGGAGGCTTGTAATAGGCAAAGATACTCATATATAAAATTTTTCTTAGCTATACAAATCATTAAGGAAGAAAATCTGTCCAAAGATTGCTTGTTACTTATAAAAAATATTTAGAATGCAGGAGGTTCAAAATTTTAGTTCTCTCCTTCACTTCCATTTTCCTTCTACCTCCTATCCTGACACATTGGTGACCCCAGCCTTATAAATAGTAAAAAAAAAAGTTGTAAAATAAAGATGGCTAAAGTATTGTCATGTCTGGAGACACATAAGCAAGTAAAATATAATCAGGCAAGGGCAATAATGGAAATATAAACCAATGTTTCTACAAATAATGGAATCACCAAAGAAGGGTTTATTTTTTGGGATAATTAGGTAAGATTTCATATATGAGCTATAGTGTGAACTAAAATAAGGGAACAGATGGAAACAAAAGGAGTCAGGGACATCCAAAATTACAGGAACCATTTGTGCAAAAGTAGAAAGAAATGAACATACATGGAAAATGGTTCACCCACCTTAGGGTCTTGTACTAAACTAATTAGACAACCATAGAATGCATTCTATAGGGTCATAAGAAACCCAAACAAATGCTTACCTGGAATCTTTAATTATTCAGCAATACTTTGAACATCTAATGCCTTTACCAAAGATTTATTAAGAGCATCTAAAATAATTTGAAAGAATGTTTCATTATATTATATAATAAATTTTAAGAACTTAAACCCAGCATATTTTAATGAGTTTCAACAACATACTAATTTGGGGAAAATTCTTTGGGGATAGTCTGTAATTACTGTTGGTGTTCCTCGTCTCTTCATACATGCCAGAGGCACCAGCATTCAATGTTAGTTTTATTCTTTGACTTTCTAATGATTTACTGCTTTGTGTCAAGATCTTAGATCTTATTACTTCAAATGTGCACTGTTATGATCTCCTGCTACTCTCAGCCTCTCTTTCCCCTTCAACCTACCCTGAATTAATCTTTCTAAAATACAATTTTGATTTTATTATTTCTCTACTCAACATTTAGTGACACCCTGTTGCCTACCAAATAATACAAATAATTATAAAATAAATACTGATTATTCACCTTGGTTCAAACTATCATTATGAGTGTTGTGTTGACAGATAGACCAAAATAGGAGTGAATAAGATGGGAGAGAAGCACAAGAAGAGTGTTGATTCAGTCACTACCACCTTCTGGATTTAAATCATAACTCAGCAGTCACTTCTGTATGATGTTAGAAGCTACCTAACATTCTTCCAGTCTTGGTTTACACAATTAAGTCATTTTCTTAAAGAGTTGTTATGAAGGCTTATGGTGGAGAATAGAGATAATATAATAGATGTTCCGGTGTTTGTGGAAATGAACAGAACTGAACCTGACTGAGTTGACAAGGTCTGGCAGCAGAAAAAGAGGAATTTCAGACCAATGTCCCAGGAGAAGCAAGAAGACTGAGAGGTATGCAAAGAGAGGGTATCCGGAGGGAAAACAAGGTGCCGGGAGAGATTTGGCAGTAGGCAACAGGTAGAAAATACAAAAGTCATGTGATTGGGAATCAGGTGGATATGCTTGTAAACAACAGATGTAGGGAGTCTGTTATAAGGAAGAAATGATCCAGAGAAGTAATTAACTGAAATCAGAAGTTTCTTACAGCAGATAAATGGTACCCAGTGTCAGCAAATGGAGTTGTCAGGGTAGAACTCAAATACCATGAAATTAAGACAAAACATGAAAACCATCAGCAAGATTCAGCTGATCCCTGATCCCAAGCTCCTAATATCTGAATATTAGTATCCATAAAATATTCTATTATATAATATAAATTCCCCCAACTTCGAAGGTGGATTTGCTTCAGAGCCCAGAGATGGTAGAATCAGCACCACGAGGGCAATGACAGGGCACTGAAATCTGGAATAAATTTTACTGCTCTAGGACTGTTTGGACTAGAGTAAAATAGGGATGCAATCCAGACTCCTACGTAGTTTTCTTATTAAATTTGAACTGGACACTCTAAGGTTTGTTAATAGTTTGGGATTTATAAATATTATTTTCGTTTATGAAAGAGTTCCACTGTAACAATATATTCTGTGTGGAGTCAAAAGGCCATATGTATTCTTTACAGAGGACAGTGTAACACAATGGCCTATATAGGGAAGAAGACAGGTGCATACCTGAGATTCCAAATTTGTGATCAGCAGTGAAAATAAAGAAACATGCATCAAGACAGATTAGACTAAATTTGTTTAACAAGACTCTTATTATGTTCCAGTAGCTTTTATTAGCCCCATTTTATAGATGCAGAAACTGAACAAAGTAAGTTTAAATAACAGACTTCAGTTCATATATATAGAAAGTGGTGTAATCAGAATTTGAACTCAGGAAGTCTGGCTCTAAGACTGGTTAATTATATTTTAATCAATTAAATAGTGTTCATCAGAAAAAAGACACATTTCAAGGCTAAATAAAAATAACAACAAATGCAGAGTTGCTGCAAAAAACCACCTCAAAACTTAGAGACCTAAAACAGCTGTTTATATTTTAATTATCATTACAAGAAACATAACTCACTGACAGAGTATACCTATAAACAACTAAAAAGTACATAAAATATTACATGGATGGACAATATAAAACTGCTGATAACTTAACCATTTTCTATATATATTAAATTACAATAATAAATGGACCAAATTAATATTACTAGCTAATTCAATTTAAAATAAATTAAATTAAAATGAAATAAAATAAATTAAAACAAATTAAATTAAAATTTAATTCAAATTAAAATAATCTGTACAGTGTTTGAAAGTTAATATCATTTAAGTTTGACAAATTTAAACACATTGACTAAAAAAACCTTGCCGTTTGATTTGGAGTTTCCTTAAAACTTTTTCATGTCAAACATATGTGATCATGTTCTGTGTAAATTAAGATTTACAAAAAGGTGTTAGACAGATATTACCAGAAAATTAAAATTTAAAAAGCAGCTGCAGGAAACTTCCCCATCTTTCCAGCCCACAAATTTAATACAGCAGAATCGTAAGTCTACATATGCCTGTCATCCTCCAACTATATGTGCACATATGCCAGTTTAATAAATGATAATTTTGTTCACAGAAGTACAAATATTATTTTTCTATAATAGATACAAGTTTCTCCTTATAGCATCTTTGCTTCGAGATCTTAATGAGAAACAGTGCAGTACAGTGGAAAGATGATGGCCTCAGGGATCACACAGATAAACCTGACCATTCATTTCAGCCCTGCCGTTTATTAGCACTACCCTACACCTTTGTTATTGTTAAGTAACTTCTGAGAGGCCCACCTTACTTGTGTGAAAAGTAAAATGGTCATTGCACACTGCATGTTTGTTATAAAGAATAAAGGAAATAATGTATACAGAGCACCTTGTACTGTGTTAATTTGTAGTATATGCTCAGTTAACACAGGCATGCTTCATTTTATTGTGCTTCACTTTATTGCACTTCACAGATATGTGTTTTTTACAAATTGAAGGTTTCTGGCAACCCTGCATTGAGCAAGTCTATTGGCACCATTTTCCCAACATTATGTGTTCACTTCATGTCTGTCTCTGTGTCACATTTTGGTACTTCTCACCATGTTTCAAAATTTTCCATTATTATATCTGTTATGCTGATCTGTGATCAGTGATCTTTGATGTTACTACTTTAATTGTTTTGGGGTGCCATGAACCACACTCATATAAGACGGCAAGCTTAATCAATAAATGCTGTATGTGTTCTGACTGCTCCACTGAATGGCCCTTCTCCCATCTTTCTCCCTCTCCTCTGGCTTTCTTATTCCCTGAGATACAACAATATTCAAATTGGGTCAATTAATAACCCTACAGTGGCCTCTAAAATGTTCAAGTGAAAAGAAGAGTCATACATCTCTCACTTTAATTCAAAAGCTAGAAATGATTAATTTTAGTAAGGAAGGTATGTTGAAAGACAAGATAGGCTGAAAGCTAGGCCTCTTACACCAGTGAGCCAGGTGAATGCAAAGGAAAGGTTCTTGAAGGAAATTAAAAGGGCTACTCCAGTGTACACAGGAATGATTAAAAACAGACTTATTGCTGATATGAAGAGAGTTTGAGTAGTCTAGATAGAAGATCAAATCAGCCACAACATTGTCTTAAGCCAAAGCCTAACCCAGAGAAAGGCCCTAACTCTCTTCAATTCTGTGAAGGCTGAGAGGGGTTTGGAAGATGCAGAAGAAAGTTGGAAGCTAGCAGAGGGTAGTTTATGAAGTTTAAGGAAAGAAGCCGTTCCATAAAAAAAGTGCAAGATGAAGCAGCAAGTGCTGATGTAGAAGTTGCACAAGTCATCCAGATGATCTAGCTAAGACAATTGATAAAGGCAGCTATGTTAAACAACAGATTTTTCCAGCCTTTTATGGATGAAGATGCCATCTAGGACTTTCATAGTTAGAGAGGTAAAGCTAACGTCTGGCTTCAGAACTTCAAATGATAGGCTGACTCTCTTGTTAGGTGCTAATGTAGCTGGTGACTTTAAATTGAAGCCAACGCTCATTTACCATTTTGAAAATCTTAGGGCAATTAAGAATTATGATAAATCTACTCTACCTGTCCTCTATAAATGGAACAGCAAAGCCTGGATGACAGCATGTTTTTTTACAACATAGTTTATTGAATATTTTAAGCCCACTGTTGAGACCTACTGCTTAAAACAAAAGATTCCTTTCAAAATAGTACTGCTCAATGACAATGCACCTAGTTACTCAAGAGCCCTGATAGAGATGCACAAGGTGATTATTGTTGTTTTCATGCCTGCTAACACAACATCCATTATGCAGCCCATAGATCAAGGAGTAATTGTGATATTCAAGTCTTATTATTTAAGAAATACATTTTGTAAGGCTATAGCTGCCAAAGATAATGATTCCTCTGAGGGATCTGGGTAAAGTAAATTGAAAACCTTTTGGAAAGGATTTACCATTCTAGATGCCCCTAATAACATTTGTGATTTAGGGAAGGAGGTTAAAATATCAACATTTACGGGAGTTTGGAAGAAGCTGATTCTGATCCCCATGAATGATTTTGAGGAATCCAAGACTTCAGTGGAGAAAGTAACTACACATGTGGTGAAAATAGCAAGAGAACTAGAATTAGAAGTGGAGCCTGAAAATGTAACTAAATTGCTATCTTATTATCAAACTAATGGATGAGGAGTTGCTTCTTATGGATAAGCAAATAAAGTGGTTTTTTGAGATAGAATCTACTCCTGGTGAAAATGCTATGAACATTGTTGAAATGACAACAAAGGATTTAGAGTATTACATAAACTAAGCTGATAAAGCAGCGGCGGGGTTTGAGAGGATTGACTCCAATTTTGAAAGAAGTTCTGCTGTGGGTAAAATGCTATCAAACAGCATCACATGCTACAGAGAAATCTTTCCTGAAAGGGAAGAGTCAGCAGATGTGGCAAACTTCATTGCCTCATTTTAAGAAATTGCCACAGGTACCCTAACTTTCAGCAACCACCATCCTGATCATCAGTAGCCATCCATGTTGAGGCAAGACCTTCCACCAGCAAAAATATAAATCACTGAAGGCTCGAATGATCATTAGCATTTTTTAGCAATAAAATATTTTAATTAAGGTATGTACATTGTTTTGCTAGACATAATGGTATTGCATACTTCATAGACAACAGTATAGTGTAAACATAACTTTTATATGCACTGGGAAACCAAGAAATTTGTCTGACTTACTTTGCTGTGATATTCACTTTGTTTTACTGGACCAGACCTGAACTGGCGATATCTCCAAGGTAGGCTTGTATAATTAATTATTAGTGTCCTTTATTTTTACAAATATTGTTATATCAGAGGTCAATGTGTGTCAGATTATAATTAAGTTTTCTACATTGTGCTTTATCTTACTCTTTTCTAACTCCCCAAATCTCTAATTTCTGACTAGAAGGAGAAGCTGAGGAAAGTATTCTGAGCTCTACCAGTTTTAACTTACCTTATTATTTCCACTCTCATTTTTCTCTTCTCTATTTTTTTTACTCTAAAATCTTCTTTCTTACATACCTCTGCATATAACATCACCTTTGATTAAAAACATTTTTAAAATTAGACAATGATTTCATAATATCTTCAATTTATAGCCTTACAAATAAAATATTTAAAGGCAGACAACGGAAAACAGATTTACGGAAAATTATCTAGATGGTCAAGTAGCTGTAGTTCCTTGCTGAGTCATCACTTTGCATTATGAGCACTTACCTCTGAAAAATAACGTAGCTTTTTTGACTAGTAGTTGGAAAATACTTCCTCTGTTTTCCCAATATCCAAGTAATTTTCAATTTATCTCATATGCAAGAGATAGCTAAATGGAATTAAATAAGATGTCATGCTCATTAATTCTATCCCTAAGGAAAATATGATGCACAGCCAATATACTTCTCATAGATTACTTATAGTGTGTTAAATAATCACATTATAAAACTTGAAGGACAGAATCATAGATATTTGTTTGACTACAAATATCCCCCAAATAAAATATTTTCACACAAATCTTTGGTGACTGGCTATGGCAAGGAGGCAAAGTGAATTGATGGGCTCATTTATCTCCACCTCTTCAGAGACCACTTTGTATTTTTCATTGACTATATTAATACATTCTGCATGTTTGACTGTGAATAGTCATTGCTATGAGATACCTTTCAACAGCCCAGAACAGTTTAATATTATCAAGGTTACAGCTGTACTTGTTCATAAATAATTCATTTAAAATGTGTTTTTTAATTAAAAAAATAGGTCATATGATTCATTTTGCAGTCCTATGGGTCATCAGTAGATCATCTGGGGATGATTCATTAATATCCTCTTTAGAATCTGCAGTCTGCTAGCCCACATTTGTTCATAAATGAACTGAGTAATACTGCCTATGACTCCCAGGCATTCATTGGTAAATTCGCAGAGGCACATTTGACTAGCACTTCCATGGATTTAAAAAGAATGTGGGTTCATCATATTCCAGTACACAGATACCAACCATGTGGTGCCTGGAAACCTTTGCCCATTTGTCAGGCTAAATTGTAGTTCAGACTTGGCAGCAAAGAAAATAGGGCATCATGTTTTTACTTACATATAATATTACCAGCAACTAAACTGACACAATAAAATAGAAAATAGTTTAGAATATCTTCTAAACTATTATGGTTATATGTATTTATTCTTGCACTTGAGGTGTTTGGAGTACATGATTTTAAAATGGATTACTTATTGCAAAGCCTATTTTGAGAGATATTTTCAGCTCTGTTTTCAAAAGTGACTAAATAATGGCCAATAACCTGACAGGTGAATAAGATTATCTTAAGATTTGGCATTGAAGATGCATATAAATTATTTAGGAATGACTATAGCTTTACATAGTCCACTGTGGGACCAATGACACTCTAGTAGCACCAATGGTTAATGTACCTTACAAGCACAGGTCATCTGGGCAATTAGTTCACCTGCCAGAGGTACTGAGGACACAAGTTCAATCTCCATACAATTCCCTTTTCTTTGCAGAGAAAAAAAGTTCAGTTCAAGTTCACAGGTACACACCTAAATTTATCTTGCATGATAACCTGGTTTAGGCAATATCACTTGTACCATCAGTTACGCCTTTTCTCACATGTATTTGCAAACTCTCCTTCTTTATTGGTTTTTCAAACACCTCCAAGACTTGGTCATCTTGAAAACTTAATTGTAATAATACAACCTTCCATTCACTTTGTACCTCTCTCTACTAAGTATCCAAGAATGTTAATCCTTTCTTTTTAAGATAAAATGATTTGCACTTGCTTATTCCTCAGCTTGGTGCAGTTAAACATCCATACCACATTGATCCAAAGAAATCGCTCACTAAGGTCATGAATGATAAGTTTCAAAATTCACTGAGCACTTATTGGTCTTTCTTTTGTTCCCACTGTTCTAGTATTTGACACTATGACTCATTACATCTTCCCTTACTTGTATGACCTCATTATCTCCTTCTATAACTTCGATAGCTCCTTTTTAGTCTTTCATAAGAAATTTTCTGTTTTCCTTAGATGTCTGTGTTTCCAATGGTTTTATTCTTTTCTCTATTCCCTGCATATTTTGGGCAGATGAATATATTCAGTTTTTTTGGGAAATAACTTAGAAGTTGTTAGATCCCCATATACACCTCCAAACAAGAGACTGCTAAAATTTCAATTCACTTCTCCAATCTCTTATTATAAGACAGATCACTTAGCAGTTTTAGATACATCTCAAACTCAATGCTTAAAATAGCATCATCACTTCCCCAATGCATTCTTTCTCCTTTCTCAGTAAATGGCATTATTGCTTATGCTCACCCAAACTACAAAGAAAATGGAGACATATTCAAGTATTGTCTAGGTACAGACTGCTTTCAGCCCTCTCTAAAAACAGGTGTGCTACCTCCTCCCCAACAACAATTCTTTGAGGTGACCAGAGATATAGCCCTCTTCTTGTTGTCCTGTGATGTTAAGATTGTGGGAAAATGTCACAAGGGATAAACTGAACAGGGACATAAAACAGTATAATTTAATGAAGATATGTATATGCCTCACTCCTGCTGGATGGGCATTAACGTGACTACTAGCTCCTGTCCAAGGGAAGATTTCATCAGGCACCTATGGCAAAAGAAGCCACCGTATACCTAGGCACAGAGGCAGCAGTAGTAAGTGTTCCCTCTTTCAAATGCCTCTTACAACTGAAACAAAGCCCTTCAAAGAGGCCATTTACCAAAATATTTTCTCTATAACTCCTTCACCTTTAGCCCTATCTCTAGAGGCTCTGGAACATGCTCACCCCCTTTTCACTCTTCCTCCTATTCTCATTAGCCTGTGAAACCCCAACCCGGACAAATATCTGTGCTTCCTTCAATTATCCTTCACAATTCTCCTCTAATGACTGAAAATAGAACTGTCTTTTAGAATTGGAGAAAAGGGACTAACGGGAGGGAGAAAATCAAATATTTCCGAAGTCATTTTCCTCCACACTAGCAATGAGAATCATCCTAACCTCCCTTCCCTCTTCACATGCAGTTGCTATTTTCCCATTTTGCTGCTGAGTGGTGACAGTCTACCAAATTCCAGATCACATTATCATCACTGGCACCGTGAGTACCCAGATGGCAGGGTTTTCCTCTCCCTCCCCTGCTCCATTTAGTAAATCATCACTTGCTTGTATTACATATAGGAAATGTATTACTCAAAATCACACCTGGCTTTTATCTACATTTAAATTCATATCGCCTAGTATTTCCTTCACATGGTCATGGGCACTGGACTCTGGCACCTGCTCTCTCCCTCATCCCCATTCACAGCCATCACCACCATACACTTGCTGTTGAACTCCTTGACCTCCTCATGCTCTCAAATGATCTTGTGTTCCATCCTAATCTCCGTTTTATTTCTCAGAATAAGTTGGCATGTTTTCAAACCCCTGCCAGTTTGCCTGTACTTTACTACAACCTTCACCCATAGATGAATGAGCAATCATAGAATGTATCAACCAGTTATTTGAAAATACCTCTGCAGCAATATTCATTACTGCCAACAAAATTGATCTCACTCATCCCCAAGAATTTACAACAAAGCACTACACACTTTCATTTTCACTACAACTGTGGTTTCTATCTTCGCTACTTCTCTCTCAAAATGATACCCAGCAGACAAACAATACCCGAGGAATCTACTAGCTACCTGGAGAGAACTTTAAGTCAAATTTAAGATTACCAAGGGAACGTCCATAGAATTTATTGGTTTCCAGGTGAGAGAAACCTCATAAAAATATTGTTTGGCTCTACCCACATTCATATAAATCATCCATGCATAATGAAGGGCAGAGGACCTAAACTTGTCTTAGCTGTAGAGGATACTGTCCCTATAACCTTAGGACTTCACCTTTTCTCCATCTTACACTGCTCTGTACCAGTCTGAGCCACTGATAACATGTAAATACAGTCCTAGATTAGAAAATAAAAAGGGTAGTAAGTCAAATGCTTAAATTAAGCAGTGTCATCTCCATCTCTGGTGGCTACTCCACTGATTGGAGCATATATATTATAACTGAACTTAAAAATCCACCTTTCAACCAAGGTATATGTGGGAACATATAAGCCTTTAAAGAATCAGAGGGGGAAAATATGAATTCAGAGGTGATAGCATACAAAAGAGAATTTAGTGTCAAGTACAAGGCTGTAACTTAAAGCCCTCAGGGTATAGACCTATCTATAACAAAAGAATCATTTAAAGGGTAACCTCTGGAAATGAAAGCAGAATTCACATCCCTTTCCTTGCTTTGAGTAGTCTTTGTCTCTGTTCTGATTTTTTACAGTTTCTGTAACATTGCCTCCTTACCTGAATTTTCCCTTTCCGTTGTATTACTTTTTGTTTGATGACTTGTTTGGAAATTCTGCCCAGGTTGTGGTTCTGCTGTTCTCCTCGTAATGCTTCTTGATTTACAGCTAATCTGGCTGGTGATCAGTATACTCTATCTTCCCTCATTGTTCCATGTGAAAAACTGTACATTGAGGTCAAACACAAAAAGCCTCGAAAATATAGGAATATATTTGGGTGTTAAAGTCATTGCTATAATCCCTGAATAGATTTCAAAATTGCATCCCGCAGACCTTAAGTGGTTGGACCATGATTACAATGTAAGATAGTGATAGAAAAGTTATAACTAGTGGCATTAATGAATTACTCTGACCTAGGATGTAGAGGATATGCTTATAAATTATGACTATTATACAAATCAGTTCAATAGTATACTGGATGATAAAAACTTAATAGTGACTTGGGGAGGAAACAAGATGGAAATGAATATTGAAAGATGCTAAATCTTGAGTGTTAATTAAAACAGGTAAGTAGCACAGAGGAGAACAGGAGT
The DNA here is from genome assembly GCA_023783475.1 of Daubentonia madagascariensis. Lineage (NCBI taxonomy): Eukaryota > Metazoa > Chordata > Mammalia > Primates > Daubentoniidae > Daubentonia > Daubentonia madagascariensis. The sequence continues at coordinate 38,267,195 of JAKFHU010002080.1, read as the reverse complement.
AGAAGGAAGAGCATTCACTCCAAGAACTCTGAGAGTTTTACTAATAAAATGAATATATGGCTAAAATATTTCCAAAGTAAAAAAGATTGACTAATTGATATAAATAAAAAAAGTATAGAAATAATGATATTATTTACAGAGTCAGAAAGACAAAATTTGGTGGTATGTACTCACTACTTCATAGAGAAGAGGAATCCTGAACCTGGGGGGGCATGGCCACCTTATTCACCCGGGAAATATACTCTGTTATGGAGCAGGGATTATTCCTTATCCTTCTTTTTTACTTGAATGAAACATCTTTCAGGATTTCCCTCCTCTCTGTGCTCTGAATCCGAGCTTATGAACTTACTTCCTGATATCTCAGACAGTGTCCTTAATATCAATATGCCAGGAAAAGGGGTGACTTTATTAGACGGTGGATATAGTGTAGTCTTCTAGATTCTTTCAAAAAAGTGTATTATTCCTTGTACATGAAGAAACTGTCTTTTAAAGTGTTATATTGATCTTTGGCATTTAATAACTACATGAATGCAAGCAACTCTATGGTGTTGAAAATATTGTTTTCTCAATATGCCAAGTTGAGAATCAAAGATCTTGAACTGTGGCAAATTCCCCTAAAAGCCACACTGCCTGGGGTAGTACAATCTGGGTAGCATTTCTTAGCAAACATATCCCATCTTGGTGTACACATTTTCAACAACAATGTAGCAGATTTAAATTCAATGAAATTCATGTGAAAAAAATCTACCTAATTAGTCAGCAATGAAAATTTAATTAGTGAGCTCTAAAGTAATTAAATAGAGTATTAAAAGAAAAAAAATAACAACCACAGGAATATATCTAGAGACTTGTACAGAATCCTAAACTTACTGGTATAACAATTAAGAGAGTTAGAGTTACTGTGATAGCTAATTTTGAATATTTGAAGGATCACCAATTGCTAGATGGAGTTGATTTGTTTCATGAAACTATAAGGAGTCAGAACCAAGACACATGAGTCAAAGTGAAAGGGAAAAAGATTTTACTTTTCTTAATTAAATGGACTGTTTTTGTAGGGTGGTGAGTTTCCAAAATGCGAGCCAGGCTAAAGAGCGGCCTCCTTTTGAGATATTTTATAAAATTCCTGTAATGAGTAAAAAGTTGAACTAAATAAGTTCTAAGTGACATTCCAACTTGGAAGTTTCTATGCTTAATGTGCTTAGTGGAAGATTGGGTAATGAACCTATATATTCTGGCTCCGGGTCCAAGCTTCTCTTTGTTATTTTCTTTTCTTATCATTCAAAGTTTTGGCTATGGAGAAGATATTTATTTAAGACATAGAGAAGATATTTATTTACCTGCTATATATTTCTTTGCATAATTGTTTTCTGATTCCTGAGTTGCAAAAAAAAAAATGAAAAGAAAAAGAAAAAGCAATACCTTCAAATAGCATCAAATTGTTATTACCCACACAAAAACAATCACTTGCATGCTGGATAAGTAAAATGCCTCTTGAGTATATCTCCTTTTCTTAGTTCTATGCCGTAGCGTTCTGTGGCTAGTAATTGTATGTGTGAAAGCTAACTCACATGAAATATTAGACAGGCAATACTAACTAGTCACTCAAGGATTTTTTTTATTAATCTGCCACAAGCAAGTCCATTCCCAATATGGCAATTAGGGGATAAGGGGATAATCCACTAATCACACACGCAGAAGAAAATAGCTTATGTGGTCTATTTTTGTCTGCATCAAATAAAGCGCCAATTGCAAAAATGTTTATTGTAAAGTACTCTCCTCCATGAGAATAAAGAAAATGGGAAATAACCTGAGCATTTTAATTTCTGTAGAATCCTGTTGTAAGTGAAACTGTCTTTTTATTATCATTACTTTGTGATACACAAATCTTGGGTTCCCAAATGACAGACTGATAGATAGGGAGCACTAATCATCACTAATCATGGAGGGATAGGAAATTAAAGAGCAGAAGTCAGGGGTGATATGAACCAATTAACTGAACGTTGGGCATGCCAGTACAATATATCCAACGAAATTCAAAGAGTTGAAAGCAGGAATCAAATAAGAAATGGTGTGTGTGACTTGTGCATTTGTTAAGAAATTATATCAGAATAAACCTATGTTTCTTTTTAGTAGCCACATGTGATGTTTAATTTGTAGATTCTATCCAGAGAATGAAGGAAACGTTTGTTAGTCTCTAAAGGTTATATGTGTATCTTGCCTTACAATTTAGTATTTTTTCACTATTCCACTAACATTTGTTTTATTTTAATTTCATTGTGTTAATTTATATTATTGTGATGTCGACTCTATTGTTTTAAAATTCAAGGAATAATACATGTATTTCTTTACAATACTATAATAAAATAATTTCTCAAATTTATTTAATTTTTTACTTAAAATATCCAATTCTTTATAAAAGCATTATTTTGGTTAATATTTTTTAATATGCATGCCATTTTTAAAATTGAAAAGAAATGGATTACTTGACTCTAATATCCAAAAACTTAGACATCCATCCATTCATTCATTCATTCACTGATTTTGCTGTTGTTCAGAAGAAAGAACGCACATACGAAAGTTAACCGAAAGCACATCACAGAATCTCCTAAGTGAGCAGGAATGACCAGAGCCTCAGCACTACTCTCAGATTTTCAAATAGGGTTCAGAATTGTTTTCCCTACACTCTGTCAAATGGTCCAAATATTACTTGTTCTGTTCTTCCTTCTTTTCAGAGTATTCACAGTGTCAAGAGTGCTCTCAACTACAAGGGCAAACATCCAGGCCCGGCTGGCCGCTGCCCCAGACTCCACTCCGATACATTGTAGCCATCATTATAAGACAGACAGGCTCTGCCCTGCAGTTTTGAGCTTCACTGTGCCTATCCCTGACTCTATCTGTCTCCTCCCACTCATCCCAATTCTTGAAGACTATCAAATGCACACAAAATTATTGTTAGTGTTTGGGTGGGGAGCAATGGTGTAATGAGGCTGAAATGGTAAATTAGATCATGAAGTGCATATTTCATCCTATCAGTTTTGAGGATTTATTGAAATTTTTAAAGCAGATGAATAGGTGACGAGTGTTGAGGAAGGACAAATTTCTGGTGACTTGCAGGAAGGGTTGGGCATGGAAGGGAGAGTGTTTAGGTAGACACACCAGCACACACGCACAGAAAAAACCAGCGCTGTACAAAGAAGATATAGAAGGATATGATCTCTGCCATAAAGTGGCTTATAATCTTTTTTGGAAGGCAGAATGAAGGTACATGAAATCATTTCTTCTTTTCTCTAGAATCAGCTTGACAGTGCCACTATCAAACAGCGTCTCATCTCATCACATACAACAAAAAATGAGAACAATGCACAAATATGTTCCTGTTCTGAAGCATATGGATGAAAATATCCATGTTGCTGTAAGATAGTAACTATAAGAGACCAAAGAATGTTACCTTACTCATCACTTGAATTCTTGTCATAGATACCAAATAAAATGCAAAATATTAAAAAAAAAGAAAAAGAAGGAAAAAAGACAGTAAGGCCTAGAAAAATACTGATGTTTCATTATGGAATATTTAGCCCTTTTACAAACCCAGACATTTGCCTGGCAATTTCCTTCTTTATGTATTTTTTAGGAGAAAAGAATGGGAGAAAGAAATGGGAAGCAGTTAGAATTTAGGGTTACAAAAACAAGGCAAAGGGTAGATACACAGAAGTGTCCATGTTGGACAGCTCTTTTGCTGGCAGTGTTTTTGTCAGAATGTAAAGGAATAAGAGAAAATCACCATGAGAACAGCAGACTTGTCCACAATGCCTGTATAGAAGAATAGCCTTGGTTTATGAATAAATGCTTTTTTGTGTTTCTGGCTCAGTTTTGCCTTCTCTGCCACCTGATTCAATCCACATTTTACCTGCTGGCTGCAACCTTTTATATACACACTAGCACTATTCCTTGGCAATGCTCAGCTATGTAGCATCACCTAAGGCACCATTACAGTGACAGTTTAGCTGGTTAGCTGGAATGCTCTACAATTGAAAGGCACAGGGGGGTGGTTTAATCAGACCATTTGGCTTTGTACAGAAAACCTCTCCCCCACAGGGCCTGCAGCTGTCCTTGCTCCTGCCCCTTAGGGACATGTGTAGTTGTCCTGACACACCATCACTGTCTGCAAAACCATTCAGAGAACCTGCTATAACAAGAGGGCAATTTTAAGAGCATCATCCTGTGGGAAGGCCACCTTGTTTTTCCACTAGTCATGTTGTTTGTTGGTTTGTTTGTCTTATAATACTTACAAGTAGCTCATGCCAACCTACAATTGGAACACCTACTTGGTCTATCAATTGTAATCCACCCCCTTCACACTTAGAGGGCATTGAGGATCTTTGTAGCAGATATGTAATCATGCCTGGTCTAGGGCTTGGGTGGAACCCAGTATTTGTAGATAAGGTCAAAGGGTGATGTTCTTAAGTGGCGTTCTACAGACAGCCAAGAAGCCCTACACAAAAGTTGCTATAGATGTGTTTCTCAGAGCCATAAAAAATAAAAAGTTTTCTACCAACACCCTTTGTAAACCTTTGGTCTGGTTTAAAACTTGATGTGTTATTGTACATCATGCCCTGACTTGTACACTATTACACTCAGGGACAGAGATGCTGGGTTGCTTCTTTTATCTAGTCTGATGTAATTTCAGTGTACACCAATGTTGTTTGCTGACTCTGGGGCATGTGGAAAAACTGCTTTGGTAGGAGAAATCAATGAGAAATTTTAATTTTTTATGTAGCATATTTATATACTATATTTTAAACATATAACATTTTATAAACATACTAATCATTTATATAAACAAATCAAATTATAATATTAAAAGCTCATAAAACTGTACCAATTTTATTGAAAAAGAGACTGAGTATCAAGTATATTTGAACTCAATTATCGTGGAACTACAAGGCAGAAATATAAGGATATGCTGTTTTAAAACCAGTTACCATTACATAAACATCATTTAATCTTAGAACAAAGCTAATAACCCCAATGGACAGAAAATTTAAAATATATCAAAATAAATTGGGCTATGAATCATAATTCATTTTTGTATTCAGAGAACATGATATATAGTGTGCTTAGAACACTGTAATATTTTAATATGGAAGACCATATAGCTTACAAATACTGAAATATATGACAAATATATATTAAATGCACAGTTAAGGTTGCCAACATATTAGGGAAATCAACAGGAGCCAGAAACCGAGATGGAACTCTAGAGGAGGTGGGGAAAGATTGTTAGTGACAGTACCTAGGGCAGTGGTTATTGTCACAAAAGCAGCCAAACGATATGAGGCCTTGGGCAGGCAGAGAGAATTAGATCTAAGATGCATAAAAAGCTAAGAGAAATCAAGGGTTATTTCTTCAGGAACTGATAAAGTAGGAAAAAAATAAAGCAAAAGATGACTTGCAGCAGCAAGTAATCTGTCTCCCTTGGTCAAGCCCTGTCTTCATTCAGACCTGCCCTTATTCAGGACTTTATTGGTGAAAAACCTTTGTGGCTATACTAAAAGTGTTTCCCTTTGAAGAAGTTCTGTGTTCATTTCTGCCCAGTGTCTAAATGCATTTATTCACCAACTCTGTACAGCTATTATTGTATATATATTTTTTTCAGGTTTTGGCTTATGAAATTAGAGAATACATGAGCACATCATTTACTTTGAGCAAGTCAATAGGAGAACCACCATGATATAATGGAACTTCAGCTTAACAGAACTTTTAGATAGAGACTATAAAACAAGACAAGATAAATAAGATCAGTCAGCTTTGGGGAAAAAAAACCAATGAATCTTTCAATATTTGAAAATATAGTCTTTGAAATTAAACACTCAACAGGTGAATGAAACAGATTAAACATAGCTGAAAAAAGATTTAACAAACACTAAAGAATTTAAACAGAATGCAACATAGAGAGATAAAAATGGGAATGTGTTTTTGAAAGACAGAATATAAAACATGGAAGATATAATAATATGTTCCAACAAAATTCTAATATTAACTCCTGATGAAGCAAACAGAAAATAAGTAGTAATAGTACTTACAGAAGAAGTAATACTTACAAAGTTATGTTTTGGAAATGAGGAAAGACATTGCCTTATATCAGACTGCCATGACAAGAATTATTAATACCTATAACAGGTGGCTTAGAAAACAAACATTTATTTCTCACAGTTCTACATGCTGAGAAGTCTGAGATCAGGATGCCACTATGGTAGGGTTGGGTGAGGGCCCTATTCTTGGTTTCCTCACATGTTGGAGACAGACAGAGCTCAGGTCTCTTCATCCCATTATGAGGGCATGAATCCCGTTATGGGGCCTCTAATCTTAGGACTTCATCCAAACTTAATTACCTCCCAAAGACCCTATCTCCAAATACTATCACATGGAGGATTAAGGTTTCAACATATGACTTTTGGGGGAGCACAAACATTCAGTCCATAGCAGACATGAATCTTCAAATTTGGGATAAGTCCCAATCAGGGTAGAAACACACAGATACACTGTAATGACAGTGGAGGAAACCAAAAACAAAAAGAAGATTATAAATGCAACAAGAAAGAAAAAGATGAATTAGTTCAAGAGAAATCAACTAAGTGTATAAAATTTTTTAACAGAACCAATAAAATACAGAGGCAATAGAATAATATCTTCAAATGACATTTGAGCAAAAACTTAAAGTAGATATATAAGTTAGCCATTCAAATTTCAAAAAAAAGCTGGGAGAACATTCTGAGTCAAGGCAATGGCAGTACAAAGTCTTTAAGGGAAGGATATGACTTTTTTTTAATTTCAAAATTTTAAAGGAGTACAAATGTTTTTGTTACAAGGGTATATTATATAATGCTGAATTCAGGGCTTTTAGTGGGCCCATCACCAGAATAGTGTTCATTGTACCACACAGGTAAGTTTTTGTCTACCACTCTGCTCCCACCCTCCCTTCTTTGTGGTTTCCAATGTCCTTTACATCTCTTTATGCCCATGTGCACCCATTGTTTAGCTTCCACTTATTAGTGAGAACATGTGGTGTTTGCTTTTCCATTCCTGAGATACTTCACTGAGGATAATAGGCTCCAGTTCCATCCAAGTTGCTGCAAAAGACATTATTTAATTCCTTTTTATGGCTGAGTAGTACTCCATAATAAATAAATAAATACACACACACACACACACACACACAAAAACACCCCACATTTTCTTTATCCACTTATGAATTGATGGGCACTGAGGTTGATTCCATATCTTTGCAATTGTGAATTATGCTGCAATAAAAATGACTTTTTACTCAAGGAAAAGGCCAATGTGGCTAAAGTAGACTGAGAAGAGAGAGAAGAAGCAAATTGAATTAAAGAAGAAAAGGAGCCCAGTTATGTGGGGCCCCATGAGCTGTAAGTAAGAACTTTAACCTTACTTTTAGAGAAGTGTGAAATCTTGCAGGAGTTTTGTGCAGAGAAGTGACAATGATTTGATTCACACTTTAAAAAGATTACAGTGAGAGTCTTAAAAACAGTCTGTTTTGGAGCAAGGGTACATTTAGGGAGACCAGCTAAGAGGCTGTTAACAGTAATGTAGGGTTGGATGCTGGTGTTGTAACAGGAGAAATGTTGGAAAGTGTTTCAATTCTGGGACTATTTTGAAGGTATCAACAGAATTTCCCAATTGATTGGATATAGAATGTAGCAAAAAGAGATGAATCAAGGACAAGTCAATGACTTTTGGCTTCAGAAGCCCAAAGTTTGAAATTGGCTTCAACTGCGTTGAGTAAAGCTCCAAGTGAAGCTTATTTTGGAAAGGGGATATTATTTTGGTTTTAGACATGTTATGTTTGATAAGACAAAGTTTAAATGTAGAAGGATATTGCTAGAACTCATATGCTTCACCAACTTCTTTTGTTGTTACTTAACCCTGCCCTCACCTTTGTAAATAAACCCTTTTTAAACTCTCCTCAATTACCTTATTTGAAATTCGTTCCCTGTTTGGACTATGAAATTGTTAAATGAATACTTTATTGGTGAATACAAACCCTTTCACTTTTCTGGATCCTTAATGCCAGAATCTTTTAAAATGAAATAAATGGATGTTCAGAACTAAAAAAGAAAAGTTGCTGGATTTTAATTAGTAGTATGCTATTGGAGTTTCACCTGTTTAGCTCATGTAATGAACTGCTATTGTAGGAATAACTATCCATGTGTGTATTTGGGGGTTCTTGTTTTGCTTTGTTTTGTTTCTTTCCCAGGTGAAGTCAACAGTGACATGCCTTAGTAGGATCTAGGAATGCTATTCATCATATTCCTGTAAAGAGAGAAAAGGTTAATGTACACAAGACTATGTCCAAAGTCACACTTCTCTGATAAAAATAGATTTTCATAATGTGAAGCATCAGAGGACATTTTGTGAAAATGGATGCCAAAATGTGGAACATGGCAATGAGCAATATGGAAATGAGAAATAAAACCTGCTTAAAGCTAACGGATGTCAAGACTCTACCAAGGGATAAAGTACAGCCTTTATCTTCTTTTTAAAGTTTCATCTGTGAATTAATACACACCTTTCAAGCCCATATCTCTCTCTCCCCTGCTTGTGGGATGATGTACGATATGGGAAGGAGAAAGAGCCCCTGCAATACCACTGTTACCCAAACAGATGCAGCTCATGTTTTAACACCTATTCAAACAATGCCCCTTGTATGTGTCATGCTCAATAAAACATTTGCACTCCAAAACTCAGAATGAATTAAAGAGAGAAAGAAACAAAAGCCATGCTTTTTTAGAACTACATTTATATTGAAATTTAAACACCCAAGCGAAAGAGATTTACATAAAAGAATATGACCTACATGATATAATGTACATGAGTGAAAATTGCTTCTCAGTTCTTCATAAAATTTTAGCTTGACTGGCAGGTACAACGTAAAAACAATATGCAAGCTCTGCTTTCATTTAGATTTTCACTCTCCCATGTCACATTGGATTATATATTTATTTAATATTTTACCACAGCAATAATCACTTCAAAGCATATTAGTGCAATGCTCTTCTGCAATATAAACAGATATGTGCCAGAACGCAAAATTCGTGCTTTAACCCTTGGTCTAACATGACTTAACAGAATGGTATTTTCCCAATTTATATGAAAAATATAAAATGATGGTTTTATACACCACCCCCACAAACCCCCCCCATACACAGATACATACACACACATACACACACACATAACATCACATAAAAGCAGCTATTCACATAGACTAAATCAACAAAATTTTATCAAATATTTTTGCTACTCTAAGAATTGAGAACGAGTTTCTACTTAATGATATACATTTGCTTCTAATATGTAAGCCCATAGGTACTTATTAAATACCTAATACAAGCCAGACAATGTACTAAATAGAAGAGAAAATAAAATGGATACAGTATGATGGGACAAAAAGTATGTAAATCATGAATAGAAAATTGCCATATGATGTATGAAGTGTTAAAATACATACAGACAGAGTGGGACTTGTGACCACAGACAAGGCCCACTTCATCAAACCTGAAACTTCCAAGCAAGTCTCCTGAAAGGGATGATTTGTTATTTCTTGCCAAACCATCACACAAAATACACCTAAAGTACCTTGGAACCCCAAAAAATAACATTTGTAATGATACAATGAGTTTCCGAGATTTTGAAACTTTTACAATTTACTAGACAAGACTCTTTAATAAAATTTACTCTTCCTCAAATATAATAACCCTAGAATCAATGTCTAGAATTATTTTCAGTGATTTATAAAATAAACTTATTTTTGCACTATTTTAATGAAGAGATAAAATTTTTATGTTTGATAAGTGGATGTGGTACTTCATAAAATATTGTGCTATGGAAACTAGCTCCTTCCAGCAAGGATTCCTATGAGAGACTATTGGAATAATCAAGGTAGGGAAAATAATAAGGCCTAAACTAGGGCAGTAAATACACACATAGCACTTGGATGAAGCTATAGTTTGTGTTTGTATGGTACAGTTGGCAGGACTTGCTGTATGATGGGATGTGGGGGTGTGAGATGAAGGATTCTGGAGTGACCCCTAGGATTCTGAGTTAGTGAATTAGGTGTGATAGTGAAAATGAAGACAGAAGAGCAGTTTTAGGTATATTTAAGTGAACGTATATGTTATCCAAATATCACACATGATCTAAAACTCAGAAAGATCAGAGATGGAGAAGTATTTAAAAGTTGTCCACATGCAGATGACAATGATGATAAGTAAAACTATGAGGATAGATGTGAACATCCAACAATAATACATCGAAGTCATGCTAAAAGCCAAAGCAAGAACCCAAAGTAATAACAATATTTAAGGAGCAACTGGATGGGAGAATATCAGTGTTCACAACAGGAATGGGGTGAGGACAAGAGGAAAATGTTACAGAGACACATGGAAAACACCAAGAGAACATTGCCATGGAAGTCAAATGAATAGATAGTTCTCAGAAGAAAATCAGCAGTATCCGTTGTAGCAGAGATATCCAGCCACGTTAAGCACTAAAAAGGGACTGTAAACTTCCATTTCCAGGAATGGAAGACTAGGAAATTCAGGCCGACCTCCTGCTGAGGAGAACCAAAAAGTAAACATAACAAAGTTCGACTAAATAAAACAAAATAAAGTCATCAGATATCTAATAATATAGTAAAGAAGATATAGAAGGTGAATAGAATAGGTAATTTTATTTGCTAATTTTGCCTACTTTCAGTGAATTACAAATGAACAGATATAATTAACAAGATTTCTTCTAGAAAGAATAAATATCTTATGATAGAGCGTGAGAGAATTTAAGAATTAAAGGAAACACACTGACAATTTGCTGTGAAAATTGTGAAGTATTGGCACATTGCAGTATACTTCTTAGGTATTTTCTCCATCCCTTGTTTCTCTAAACGTAAGATAAGCAGTCTAACTCTCACACATTACAACTTGTCCGAGAAACTGTCTTCAAATCTAAACATCTGAAAGAGGAAATTTTAGAAATAAATCTTCTCAGGGAAGGAAAAATCCCATTGTTTATTTTCAGTGAGGGTTGTCGACAACCCAACTCTTAAAATTGTTTCCAAAACATTTTGCTTCCTTTTGTCGTTTTTCTATATCAGAATAATTATCTCTCCAATGGGACTATTTAAAAGAGTGAATGTAAGAACAAAATAGAACATGTGTGGAAAGGCTAGTTCTGAGTGTAATATAGTGAATGAGCCCAGGCTCTGGATAAACATAAAGCTGTTATTTTTCCATTAGATTTTTGAACGTAAAATTCAGCCTTTGAAAAAATTATTATTTTTTTAAGTGATGTTGTTCCCGATGCCTTAATTTTGTCTCCAATTTAATTTGTTTTAACAACATATAGAATTACTAATTTAGGAGCAATGAATATTCATATCCCTAAAAAGTAGAATTTTAAAAGAACAGCCAGTTGTGATGCTATAATTCCTTTCTGATAGCTTGCATTAATATATTTACATAAGAAACTAAATTCACAAATGCAGAAAGAAGTTAATTTGACATTTAAGCAACCCAAACCCCCACTTTTTTGGGGGTAGGGAAAGATATGAGGGAGCGGGTTATTAATATGATATCAAGTCACCAGTGTAAATGACAGAAAGTAAAAAGCAGAGGGAAAAAACAGTACACTTAAAATCTCATTGATTATTCAGAAAATTTTGACTGGCATAATTATTAATTTTTAGTCTTGTACATATAGCATAACAATGGTACGCCATGAAATGGGTAGATCAAGGACTTCTCAACATGTGTTCTCTTTTCATGCTAGTTCATCCTCACCTATGGCTTTAATTATCATCTAATTGCCAACGACTCTCAAACCTCCCTTCTCTATTCTCTACCTCTCCTCTGGCTGTGTAACCTTTCCACTGTCTCAAAGGTACTTCAGACTTCATCTAAATTCAAATTCATGATCTTTCTGCATAAACTGATGCTTCTCAAGGAACTCCTATTTCCATGAAGTGCACCACCAACTATCCCATTTAGCAAGCCAAAAACTTAGAGTCATTTTTGACATCCCTGTTTCCCTTTCTATTATTATAAGATATTACCACTATATGTATATATAACTATATGTATATAACTATAATTATACATATATATCTCTTTGATTTTAAAAGTTATTGATGATTTTGCATTCCATTTTGGATATATGTAAACAATTAAGAACATTCTAATTTAATAATTTAAATGCTCATTTCCAAGCCTTTATGTTTATGTCTGATTCCTTTCTCTGTCTTTCTTTCCCTCCCTCTCCCTCCCTCTCTTTCTCCCTTCTTTCCTCACTCTCTTTCTCTTCCATCCTTCCTTCTCTTGCTCTCTGACCCCTTCCTTCCTTCCTTCCTTCCTTCCTTCCTTCCTCCCTTCGTTCCTTCCTTCCTTTTTCTTTCCTTCCTTATTTTTTTAAATCTTTGAGGTGGCTGGAATTTCTTTAATAGGTTGTGTGTGTGTGTGTGTGTGTTTGTGTATCATTCATGAATTCATTTGTTAATTTATACATTCATTCATCAGGTATATATTGTGCACCTATTTTGTAGATTATGCTAGTGAATTCATATGCCAGCATAAATTGTATCAGTTCCCCAATGTAAATTTAGGCAATTATTTCAGGCTTTGTTTTAAAACTGTGGTTGAACTGGCTTTTAGGTAAACAAACATGGATACACACTCTACATTATTTTTAGACATTCCATGGAGATACCTATGGATTGTGTTTGGACTGCCTTTCCAACCACACTATAGATTCATTCATTCAACAACTATAATGGTAATAATTTTGCCCTCAACCCTTTGTTAAGACTAGAATACAAAGGTGAATACAATAATTTATACTTATGCTATAGTACAGAGAAACTGAACAATCAAAAAATAAAGATATTAACTGTGCTGTGATAGAATGGACAGTGAAAACAGGAGTCATAAACTCCTGGAAAGGAATGTGTCTGGAAACTCTTCATAATAAAGAATGTCTTTCCTATAACAGTTATTCAGGAGATTTTTCCCTTCCTAAAGTTATGTCATAGCACTCTCCTTTTCACAACTAACTGAACTTCCTAGTCTTAACTTAGTAACTTAAAGTATACGGTTGTCTTAGAAGCCTCTCTCACATTACCTGCTGAATCAGTTGAAGAAAAAGGTCCTCACCTGGTTATAGTTAATGGTATGGTGAGGTCAGAAAATAGACACTAAATTTAGCCTGTTGTGAACCTTTCATAATAGTATGACCATTACTAGTGTTATTATTACTATTATCAGTAGTAGTAGTAATAGTCTCATCACTATTATTATCCAGAGTTGGAATTAAATTTAGGATAAAATTTACCCACTGCCTCTGAAACCACTACAGGGGGACCCACTGATATCAGGGAAATATTCACCAAGTTATCATTGTGGTCAGAAATATGAAAGTCATATTGAGTTAGGGAAAAGATGATCCACAAAGCAAATAAACAGGAAAAACAGGAACGAATCTAAATTGGTCCAGTCCTAGGACAACTTTAAGTTCACAGGATAATCAATACCGGTAGTCCAAGTCAAGGTTAGAATACCTGAGATCAGTGTTGAGGGGCAAGGAAATCACTCTAGATTGGAATTATAGACTCAAAAGAACAGGACTACAAGTCTATCAAAATAGAGAAAGTTTCTGAGATCAGATGAGATGGGGTGGATTCAGGGTGGCCATAGTTGTTAAAATATCCATACTTCCCAAAGTGATTTATAGATTAAATGCAATTCCCATCAAAATGCCAATGCCACTTTTCACAGATCTAGATAAATTAATCCTAAACTTCATAAGAAACCAAAAAGGAGCCTGAATAGCCAAGGCAATCTTATGCAAAAAGAACAAATTTGGAGAAATCACATTACCTGACTTCAAATTATATCACAAGGCTATAGTAACCAAAACAGCATGGTACTGGTATAAAGGTAGAGACATAGACCAATGGAACAGAACAGAGAACCCAGAAATAAAATCATATAGCTATGATCAACTTATTTTCAACAAACCATACAAAAACACACACTGGGGAAAGGATGCCCTATTCAATAAATGGTGCTGGGAAGATTGGATAGCCACATGCAGAAAAATTAAACAATATTCCTATCTCTCAACATATATGAAAATTAACTCAACATGGATTAAAGACTTAAATGTAAGACCTGAGACAATAAAAATTCTATAAGAAAATATAGGAAAAACTCTTCTAGACATCAGCTAAGACAAAGAATTTATGACTAAGATCCAAATGACAAATACAGCAACAACAAAAATAAATATATAGGACTTAATTAAAGTTTCTGCACAGCAAGGGAAATAATCAACAGATTAAATAGACAATCTACAGAATGGGAGAAAATATTTGCAAAGTATACATCCAATAAAGGACTAATATCCAGAATCTACAAAGAACTCAAACAAATACACAAGAAAAACCCAAACAACCCCATTAAAAAGTGGGCAAAAGAAATGAACAGAGTGTTTTCAGAAGAAGATAGACAAATGGCCGACAAACACATGAAAAATTCTCAACATCACTTATCAGCAGGGAAATTAAAATTAAAACCACAATGAAATACCACTTTACCTCTATCAGAATGGCCATTATAAAAAATCAAAAAACAATAGATGTTGCATGGATACAGTGAAAAAGGAACGCTTATACACTATCAGTGGGACTGTAAATTAGTACAACCTCTATGGAAAACAGTTGGAGATTCCTCAAAGAACTAAAAGTATACCTACCATTTGATCCAGCAGTCCTGTTACTGAGTATCTACCCAAAGGAACAGAAGTCATGAAATCAAAAAAACACCTACACCTGAATGTTTATCTCAGTAAAATTCATAACTGCAGAGATATGAAATCTACCTAAGTGCCCATCAATTGATGAGTGGATAAAGAAAATGTGGTGTGTATGTGTGTGTGCATGTATAAACACACACACACACACACCCCGAAGTACTACTCAACTCAGCCATAAAAACAAAAATAATGCCTCTTGCAGCAACTTGGGTGGAACTGGAGAACATTATCCTAAGGGAAGTATCCCAGGAATGGAAAAACATACACTACATATTCTCACTAATAAGTGGGAGCTAAATGATGAGTACATGTGGGCATATCGCGGTGTAAAGGACATAGGAAACTAAGAAGGGGCGAAGGTGGGAGGGGGGTAAGAGATAAAAATGTACCTATCTGGTACAGTGTACACTACTATGGTGACATACACACTAAAATCCCTGGCTTCAGCATTATTGTATTTATCCATGTAACAAAAACGATGTACCCCCTTAATATTTTGAAATAAAAAAAAAACAAAACAGAGAACTCTTCTCAGGGATTTGACCCCTGACTTTAAAATGGAGATTCACCATTGAGAGCAAACCATTCACCTATCCATTAAGTCCTGACAAATCTTGTCCTGAAACCAAATCAGAAAATTCTGCTAGTCACATTACCTCATAAAGCAGTTAGATATAACTACACAAATTTCCATTTTTATAGACCTAAATAATTAGTAATCCAGTATTTTGATTATCCTTTATTTTAGTAATCCAGAATCTTGGTTATCATTTTTAAACAGTAGTTAAACATGGAAAGGATCTTAAAGAACATCCAGACCCATTTCCTTATTTTTCTGATGACAGAACTTAGACCCTGAGGACTTAAGTGACTTTGTGGACTCACACATGTAGTTAGTGTTGAAACCAGTATTAAAACCTTGATATCCTAACTTCTAGTATGGTTTATTGTTCCAATATGTCACTCTACACATGGATGTGAAAGTCTGTGAACACAAACACAATTCCTACAGTAATATATGAGTGGCCTTGTACTAAAAAGTAATTATAACAATGATTAAAATTATTTTAATTAATTAATTTGTGTAAAAACATAGAAATGTGTCATTTCATATTTGTGTATGCCACAAAACTCTAGTGGGAAAATATATGCAAAAAATGTAAACTTTCATCCAATGAACACTCCATAAATTATAATTTTATTTAATTCCACCTTAAATATTGCTTCAAACTATGTATGTGCATTAGTCGGAGAAACACTTCCTTGAGAAATGTCCTAAAACACTAAAAGCAAATTATTTTTACAAGATACAAAATTTGGAAAAAAGAGAATAAAAAAGGATGATGAAGGAGAGAGATGCCAGCCTTCGATATATCAAAGAAAGCATTGTATTCTTTAAGTACTTCAATTTTGAGGGGAAGAAATGAATAAGCACAGAAGCATTACAAACGATCCTCATCACTTGCTGTCATCTCTTCCCTTCATAAGATATGACCCCCCTCAGCTGCCAGCAGCTCTTGTGAAGGCAGACAAAGAGGGCAAAAAGATCAGCAGTGCAGCCCTGCTCCACCTTGACAGGTGAAGGTAAGTGGCACTTCTAATGCTGTTACTAATTTATTAAGTATTCCAAAGTTAGAATTTCATCGGAATATTTTTGTCACATTATCCATCACCAACATAGAAGAGATGGAATTTTCTTAAACAGCCGTGCAGTGCATTGCCTTAGGCAGGCTTTTAGTCATTTCAGTTTGTCACAATGGACTAGTTCCATTTTAATGATTTAGTTAATTGTGTGACCAGCTATGAAAAATGGGAGTGACCCAATGCCTAGTCCAAGGTATATGCCAAGGAATTAGGTCTAGTGGCCAAGTGACTGAGAACTGCTTTCACCTGCAAATGAAACAAACAAAAACAATTTTCTACCTTTTTCTTTTTCCTTTATGAATTTCAGATTTCATATGTTAAGCAAAAAGTCAAGTTAGAGAATGGCAGATCATTTAAACAAAAAGATCCCTTATTGAACTGGCAGATAAATGGATTGCATGAAGATCCCATCTTTTGTTTCTCTATTTTTATAATGTTTAGACATTTTATGCTCCCAGCACTTTATCATCACGCTCTAAAGACTTTTAAGTGGGATAAATGTGCATTGAAATTCAGTGCTGAAATATAGCCAGTGACCTGGTCATAACAAACCAAACACATAGCAATTCTATGACAGGCAACATGTCGTCAGTTTACAGTGTATATTACACTCCTAGTGTTGTCTAAATGACTTTCTGAAACACTGAACAAGAGACATAAATGCTAACACTTGCTAACCAGATGATTCATATGAAAAGGAGAGTGGATAATGGGATCCATTTACAGTTTCTTTTTTTTTAATTAGTTCATTTTTCATAAAATTTATAAAATTTCAAACATAAACATTTCTCTTCTTAAAAACATAAAGTTACTATAGAAAACAGGGTTTTCATTGTTTAAGCAATGTTATTTGACTAAAGAAAAGTTTTAGGCTATATTGTAAAATGAACATGTTCTTGAAAAAACCAGATGTGTGTAACATCATTTATATTTTTAGAGTTTACATGATACTTCCCCTAGAATAAGTTTAGCTGTATATGAACAATAAATTAATTTTTCAGAATCTCCATATCAGCATACAGAATCAGTTTTCCTGAGTATATACAGAACCTCCAGTACCACTGTTAAAACTATACTGATGCTTAATTCATTAATTACTTTTAGTATTGCAGTATTCTCCTTATAATCTATTTACAGCTGACTTCTTTTCCAAATTAATTCAAATGGCCAAATGTGATCCATTATTTATTATCAATCAGTCAACTTACTCTATATCCAGAACCTTCCAGATGTGCTTGTTTATGCCTCATTTGTACCTACTGACCAGGAATTGGAGCATTACCCTGTAGTTATTAATGATACCTCTGCTTACAATTGCTTAAACTCTGATATCTTCTGAAGGTTCTAGTCACCTTTAATGGTAAATTTATGCAATTTAAAAAGAGAGCTATGCATTTGAAATATTTTTATATTTTATCTTTACTTATTTGTAAGGTAAGATCATTAGGCTATAGGGTAAAGAATTCCCTTTACCATAGTTTCCGGGAACCATATCTAAACTATTCCCACATGATATACAATTGACCTACATGCATCTCTTAGATGAGGGGTCAGGGTAGGTGACCTCCAAGACCTTCCTAGTTCCAATCATTTGATAGGCAGCCCAGGAATGACCAAAAAAGATCACAGGCCCAGAAACCCCTCCCAATCTCTCTCTGGTCTCCTACTTTATCTTTCTCCTCTTCTCTGACCCTTGTCGTTACAAATAGTGACAAAGTGTCTGGAATCCCAAAACACCCAAAGATAGTTTCTCACTTGGCACCCCAGATGTATAGAAAGAATTATTTGGTAAGGAAAAGGGCTATAAGCAAACAAGGGAAGAATTCAAGTAGGTCATCTAATTCCTCCCCAAAGTGACATTAATTAGGGGAAGAAAGAGGTAAACGGAGAGATGTGTGCCACAGGCAATATCCTATTTCACCCTTCTTGTATTTTAGCTTGCTTCACTTATGTCTGCACATAATGCCTCAAATTCTTAGCCTCACAAAACAATGTTTCACAAAGGGAAAATAAAAACAACAAAAATATGAGAACTTTCAGAACATGAAAGTACATGAAAGCAGATATGCAGATTGTGGGGGAAAAAAGTCATTCTAGCACAGAACATAAATTCTACTTTTTCTGTAACAGTGGGAAAAATCCAGAAAATTATCAATAAGATGGGAAAAAATAAGAAAGCTATGAGCATCATCTTTACCAACTACCCCTTTTCCATATCAATACAAGCTCCCCTAAAGACTTTTATGTCCCCCCATACCCTCCACCAGTCCTTACTCCTTTTCCATACACCTTTACCTAGTGATATGCATACAGGAAATCCACCCCCTCCTTTCAGCCACTCTTCATGACCTCTTAGGGGTGATTCATTGACAGTATCCGACTCTTCTTAATCCACATCTGTGAACGAATGACCCCACCCACCCTTCCTTCATTCAATAAATACTAATATCTCCCTTTCTTATATTTTCAGAATCTATACTTCCACTATGCTAATTTGTCAAAGAAGGTGAGTTTTTCTCTAAAATATATAGAAGGTTATTTAGATTGAGTATTTCTCCAAAATATAGATCAATAGTATCTTAGTTTTTCTGTGTACATGATAGCTACAATTACCAACTAATATATGGCTGTGCTTTCGCTTTCATAAAATTTGGTTTTTTAATTTCAAGGTATTAAGGGGGTACAAATGTTTTTGGTACATGGATACCTTTTATAATGTTTAAGTCGGGGCTTTTAGTGTGCCCATCACCTGAATGGTGTTTATTGCAGCTGATAGGCAGGTTTTTACCCATCTGCTCTTTCTGCCATTCCCACTTGTTGATTTCAAATGAACTTTACATCTCTTTGGGCCCATGTGTGCCCATCAATTAGCTCCCAATTATTAGGGAGTACATATGGTGTTTTTTTATCATCCCTGAGATACTTCATTTAGGATAATGGTCTCCAGTTTCATCCAAGTTGCTGCTGCAAAAGATATTATTTCATTTCTTTTTATGGCTGAGTAGCACAGCATGGGGTGTGTGTGTGTGTGTGTGTGTGTATGTGTGTGTGTATGTGTGTGTGTGTGTATACACATAAAGATAGATAGATAGATGTGCCACATTTTTTTATCCACTCATCAGTTTGATGGGCACTTAGATTGATTCCACATCTTTGCCATTGTGAATTGTGCTGCAATAAACATTCAAGTGCAAGTGTCTTTTTGACAAAATGATATCTTTTACTTTAGGTAGATACTCAGTAGTGGGATTTCTGAATGGAATGGTAGATCTACATTTATTTCTTTGAGGAATCTCCATACTATTTTCCATAGAGGTTGTACTAATTTGCAGTCCCATCAAACAGTATATAAGTGTTTCTTTCTGTCTGCATCCACGCCCTCACCTATTGTTTTTTGACTTTTTGATCATGGCCATTTTGACAGGGGTAAGATGATATCTCATTGTGCTTTTAATTTGAATTTCCCTGATGATTAGTGATGTTGAGCATTTCTTTACGTTTTTTGGCCATTTGTCTATCTTCTTTTGAAAAACATCTGTTCATGTATTTTGCCTCCTTTATAATAAGGTTGTTTGTTTTTTTCTTGCTGATTTTTATCTTTCAAAGCTTTAAATATTTACTAGAAAATCTTAGCCTATGTTCAAAGTGTTTTTTTTTTTTCAGGCAGGAATATAAATATAGAAAAAAAGTACACAACTCTTTTCTAGTTCACAATGTAACAAGAAAGCGAGAAACATTAATGGAAAGTATTTAATAAAAAGTATTTGGTGGTGAAAACAATACTTGTAGGCCAACCTTTGAGAAACCAGAAGTTAAATTTAAAAAGAAAGATGAGCCCATTTGCTAGGAACCCAGTCCCACAGCTGCTTCAGCCCACTGCTACCCTTTTGCTTTCACATTTCTTTCCCTTATTCTGCCAGCATCCTCCCAGATGGGGCTATCACTTGTGGATTAGGACCGGATCCATCCTTTTCCAAATTCCTAGCCATGATGGGGATTAAAGATGAGGACTGTGTAGTATTGAATAAGGAATTACTAAACCCTGTTTCCAGGAAGTCAGCAGAGGAAAATAATTTTCCAGAATCTCCAACTGGACTTTCTGCTACATAATCCTGAGGAAACATCACTACACTTATTGGATGGCCCTTGTAGTGCCATTCTTATAAAACTATACCTCAGTTTGTGTATGCATGGAGGCATATTCAGACTGCCCTGTGATCCAGTCTCCATATTTGGTCTCTGGATTCCAAACAACCAACATCAAATGACTTTTGAGAATCTAATCCATGGCAAATTTGGGACTGTTTGTACCTGAATTCATTATAGCATTATCAAGAAGACTAATGGAGTAGCATATTTGGAAGAACTTTGAGATCCTGCTTAAGAAAGCATTACGTAAGTGCAAAGTATTGTAAAGAGGCAACGGAGAAGAATGTGTTGGCTGAGTAAATAGTTGGCAATATGGAGAAGCAACATTTCTTGCAGCTGGACAGAAAATGTTGTGAAGCAATACTGAGCCAGGTGAATGGAAAAAGGATTTAGTTTTATTAGAGGAGGATGACAAGTGCCAGCAACTTGGAAAGAAGTGGAAAGCAGATTTGACTGTTTGGAGAACATTCTTGGAGAGTACCTGATGAGATTTCCAGCTTCTCAACTGGACATTCTCCTAAAGTTTCCCAAGTGCCAACTCCTTACCTTTGATTTTCAATCGACATGTGTTATTAAGGGTGTGCAGGTGGATGTTTATGTCCTTATGTGTAGGTGTGTGCATAATCATTTATGAGAGATAAAATAAGAATCATTACTAAAATATCCAGAAAAGGTGCAGAGTTCACAAAGAAAGGACTGTTCAGAGAAGCCAAGGAACATTACTGCAAATAACACTGAAAATTTTGATTAATTTAAATTAAATTTCTTTATTAATAAAAATTATATTTATTGGTGGGTTTTTAAAATAATATTCAAAAGTTTTAATTTTTTTAATACTGGTAACATTAATTTCTAATTGAAGTCTTATCTGAACCTGTACTACCTCATGCTTAATTAGTAGTGCTGTATCAACTGCACAATACTCAAGGTATCAAAGGAGGAAATGATCCATAGTCAGCAGGCATAGATGAGAAGAGTTTTCTCAGGGGATATAAAATAAATGAGGGATTTTTTTTGTTAAAGTGGAACAATGAGTAGATATATTTATTTGTAAACTTAATTTGTATTTTTATTAAATAATATACTCACAGAACTTAAAAAATCCGCTCTCTGTTGTCACATCAAAAGTCTTCTCAGTTCTGATATTTAAGGCAGGTAGGGGAATGGAAAGATTCTTCTTGGGCACACCATCCTCTGGCTCCCATAAAACCTGTTGCATTATCTACACGGTGTCATAGCTGTTATCCTAAAGTGGCCTTAGGAGGGAATTTCCTTTGTTTCTGTCCTGCGTTGGATTCTGTCTCTTGATTCTTTATCTTTCTCTTTGTTTTAATGGTTTGTCTTATATTGATGAAACAAAACTTTTGTAACCCCCTAAAAAGATATATTAGGTATTAGGTTTTTAGGAATTAATAAAAATTCATAAAAATGAATTTCTTTCATCACTCTTGTTTTCATATTCGGGCATGATATAAAATTTTAAGTTGGAATTTCTTTTTATAAACTTGGAAGCATAATTCCAAACATTTCTTCTGAATTTCAGTATTATATTTCATGAGTCTGATGCTATTCTAATTCCCAAATCTTTGCCTGCCCCATATTTATCCATCTCTTTAAATGCTTGGACTCTTCTCTTTATTTCTGGAGTTCTAAATTTTTATATGGTAATTCTAGTTTTAATTGTTTTTATTTCAATAGATGTAGGGAGTACAAGTGTTTTTTGTTGCATAGATAAATTGTATCACACAGAAGTTAGGGCTTTCAGTGTCCTCATCACCAGAACAGTGTACATTGCACCTGATAAGTAGATTTACATCCCTCACTCCCCTCTCCTATCCCCCCTTCTTAGTATTACATTTTAATAAAGTAGGATGTTATAGTGGATATTTAAAATTCTACTATGTTGGTTATAATGTGATATTTCCTTTCAATGTGTAAACACCTGTCCTACCAATACAATTTTAATCATTTTTAAGTGTACAGATCAGTGGCATTAAGTACACTTACATGTACAACCATCACCACCATCCATATCCAGAATGTTTTCATCATCCCAAATTGAAACTCTGTACCCATTAAATAATAATTCCTCATTTCATCCTCACCATGATCCCTGAAAACCACTATTCTACATTCTGTCCTTATGAATTTGACATTCTAGGTACCTCACATAAGTTGAATCATACAATTCTACTTACCTTTATTCCACTTAAACATTTAACTGCACAAAAGCTTTTTGTGTCTGGTTTATCTCACTTAGCATAATGTTTTCAAGATTCATTCATGTTGTAACATGAATCATAATTTCATTCCTTTGTCAGGATGAATAATATTCCATTATAACCTATACACCATATTTTGTTTATCCATTTATCTATCAATGGACATTGGATTTTGCCACACTTTTTAGCTATTGTGAATAATGCTGCTATGAACGTGGATTTGCAAATATCTGTTGGACTCCCTGATTTTAATTCTTTTGGTATATACCCAGAAGTAGAATTTATGGATCACATGGTAGTTCTACATTTAAATTTTTGAGGAACCTCCATACCATTTTCCTCAGTAGCTGCACCATTTTACTAAATCTGTGTTGTTTTAAGTCACTAAGTTTGTAGTAATTTGTTATGCAACGATAGAAAACTAATACATTATCCTCCCCACCAAGTGTCAGCATATCAAGAATTTTTTTGTGGCTGTTTGTTGGGGGCTATTAGTCAATTTTTGCCAGAGAATAATTAGTCGATGTTTGGATAACAAGAAGTTTGATAAATGAGTAGATAAAAGAGACCGATTCTCTTATTTCTCCCACTTTCCGTTTGGTTCCGGTCCTTTACCTTCAGCCGTGCCTAGTCCTGCTTTGGATCCATTTCTCCAAGGAGTGGAATTTCAGTCTTTTTCCTGGGCACCACCTTTGGTTTCATTTCTCCGAAGAGAAGAACATCAGTCTTTCAGTCATTTTCCTGAGTAACTTTGTAGTTGTATGAAGTGGGCAAAAATACCTAGGGTGGTACTTTCCAAATTATGAAGATAATTTTAAGAAATTTAATGGATGCCTGGTGCACATAATTTGATTAATATAATTCCTTCATTTATGAACACATTAATCTATCTATTTTCTAGCTATTACCAATCTATCTATTATCTATCTATGTATTGTCAGTGACCACATTTCAACTTAAAAACAAAGCTTTTAACAATAACTCATATCTAACTGTATAGTTAGTCCTCCACCAATCCACCTGCTGGGATCCCCTCATCTGAGACAACTATTTCCCTGATTTCTAAATTTATAATTCCCTTACTTTCTATATATTTTACATTATATATAGGTAATACAAACATACACATTCATAGTACATGTGTATATGAATATGTCTATGTTTACAAATAAAACTTATACATTTACATATTTAAATATATATGTAATTATAAATATATGTATGTCTGTATTACTTATATGTTTATTTTATTTAAGTTTTATGTGCTTATATGTGTATGTGTGTATGTATATGTATGTATGCATGCTTGTATGCATGTGTATACACAGAGGTTGGAAAATTTTTCCTGTAAAAGTCTGGATACAGCTCTCTGAGCCTTATGGTTTATATTCCAACTACTCAGCTCCGCTGTTGTAGCACAAAGGCAGCCATGGATAATACATAAACTAATGAGCTTGTCTATGTTCCAATAAATCTGTATTATGGACAGTGACATGTGTTTTTCCATCATTTGAGCATGTATAAACAATTATTAGCTCAAGAACCAACCATACAAAAACAGGTAAATTTGGTTCTCTAGACATAATTTGCTAACCCATGATATACATGTAATGACATGGATATTATTTTAGTTTCTTTTTAATTTCGTAAGGACTCTCAAGTTCTATATAATTTTCTTGTACTTACCTCTTTCAGTTGATATATTACTAAAATATAGCCATATTTATCTGTTGTTATGGTTACTTTATTTTTCTTGATGCATAATTTATTGTAAGATTATATCAGAGTCCATTTATCTACTCTACTGTTCATGGGCAGTTGAGTTCCAGGTACCTAATACCTCAAATTCCTGAGCTCTTCTAGAAGGATTCTGTAGTGTTAATCTGCTTGTTAACTTCTGATTCTGGAGTCTGATGTGCCAGTTTTTGTCCTATACTGAGTCTATACAACTGTCATCTTTCAAAGTTCCACTGACATCACTTGTCTGCTGTCTCCTCTTCCACTCTTTTTCTTCTTGGTTTTTACATAATTTTAATTCCTTTAATGCTCTTTTTGGGGAAAGACAATACAGAATTAAACACATTTGTTACAATATTTTATAGTAATTTTCTTGAATCTAGTCTTTATAGATTGTTTCAGGATATGTATCTTAGTGAAGATAAAAGATAACCCAGAGGATTCACTTCTGGCATGATGGAATGAGATCCACCAATTCTATTTTCAAAGAGCAACTATAAAATTGGCCCAAACTGTCAAAAACAATCACTTCAGCACTCTGAAAAATCAATCAAAGATAAACAACAAACTGAGGAGAATTTATAAATGAAAACTACTAAACTTGGCATAGGAACATCAGGAGTCTGTAGCATTCTTCCCTGAGGCTGTTCCCATTGCCCACTCACTCAGCTTGTTGGTGTGGAGGTTTAAGCAAAGCAGGGAAGGCCTTGAAAACCAGCAGCTTCAACCTCATTGCAAGAGGGAACTTACTTTATTTGGAGTTCTGTCATTTCAAATGGAAAGCAAACAAGGAGAGCCAGCAGCTCAGCTAGCTTTAGGTTGCAGTACTATGAGAGGCAAACAACAGACTTGGGAACCATTGAGTAGTTTAAATGGGAGTTCCAGAAGGTGATACAGCTGTAGGGTACTTACTTGATATATTTCCTACCTATCTCAGGTCAATCCTAATCTAATACACAGAAGACATCAGAGTAGGTACAATCTACACACACATCTCTGGCTGAAGGTGACCCCCTGAACTTGCACATGCATAGGGGATCCAGCAATAAATAAAAGTGAGACGGAATCTAAAATGCCCTGAGCTTTGTATGGACTCCCATGCTTATGTTTTTTTCTTTGCTTGTTTGTTTACTTACCTGCATTAAATCAATTATGTCTATCTCCCCTATAATATGTGGTCATTGGCATCTCTGCTCCATTTTCCCCCTTTGTGCTTTTAGTTTTAAGCCTGGCTTCCTAGGGATCACCTCTGTGTCTGCCTAGCTTAGTGTTCAGCCTAGGATAGGTCAAACGTTGTGTTCAAGCATTTTGAGCACGTAAGATTCCACATTTCCACTCTCAAGTATTGGAGACGACATAGAGAAACTGGAACGCTCACACATTAGTAGTGGATATACAAAATTGTACAGCCATTTTGAAAAACAATTGACAGTTTCTTAAGAAAAAAAGTTAAACATAAATTTAGTGTTCAACTCAGCAATACTACTCTTAGGAATATACCAAGGAGAAATGGAAATATATGTCCATTCAAAGACATGCACATGAATGTTCTTAGAAATATTATTCATAGCAACCAAAAACTGGAAACAATCCAAGTGTCAATTAAGTGGTAAATGAAAAGAAATTTGATATATCCAAACAATATAATACTTTCAGCAATAAAAAGGAATACAATATGAATGCACATTACAACATGGATAAACCCCCAAATTATAATGCCATGTAAAAGAAGCTAAGTGAAAAGGAATACATATTACATGATTCCATTTATAATAAATACTGATAAAAGCCACATTCAGAGGTATCGAAAACAGATCAGTGGTTGCCTAAGTCTGAGATGTGTGGGGAGGGGGAGGGATTGGGAGGGGAATGAAGCTCTACTGCAATGGGGGTGGAGGGAAATTTGGGGGATGATGGAAAATTTCTAACACTCAAGTGTGATGATGCTTGCACAGCTCCATAAATTTATTAAAAACAATTGCTTTATGCCAAAAAAATTGGATTGTATACATTTAATAGAAGAATTGTATGCTATGTAAATTATAACCTCAATAAAGTTATACGAATAGTGGGGAAGAGAGTTCAGATGAGCAGTTACAGTAATATTAGCTGGCCAAATTTATCAAGCCAAATTGTCAGAGAGTTTAGTTGAATCTTCTCTGAGAAAAGTACCATATCTGTGATCTTGGGAAAATCACTGAATTCCTCTAGCCAAAAATATTCTTATTTACATAAAATGTCTGTATTTTCAAACTTTGCATTTCTTAATTTCTTTCCTTTGTTAAAAATATATGATTTGAGTTAGAAGTAAATGTTAAGTTGCTAATTTAGAGTCCCAGTAGAAGTGTTGAAGTTTTAAAAATTAATGCATGGAAGAAAGAATAGAAGTTGACAATATGCAGTGTTTTCTACTTAATCAGATACTATAGTTTACCACATAAACTTCACTACCACAAAAGTAATGAATGAACATAATGATAATATGAAAAAGTGAAGTCCTTTATTTTTGCTTCTTTTTAAGTACAAAAGACAAATGATTGTTAGTATAAACTATTACAATGAAGAAATAGTGATACAAAATTGAACTTCTCTGTTTCCCTGAGACGTTAAACTATCTTAGAGACGGTCATAGAGGCCTATTTCCCTCACTGACCAAAGGTAGGCTATACCTGTGAAGGAAATACAAAATTTAAGAATGAACAATTTATACAAACGAGAGTACATTTGATTTCCAAAGCCATAGTGAGTTGTGAAGGGAGAGAAAAATGATAAAACAAGTTACATTGATATTGCCAGACATGGAGAACACATGGTGGACAAGGAGAAAAAAGAGAGAAAGAAAAGATCTATAGGATAATGGTAGGAAGGGGAATATAAATTTTTGACACTTGGAGGTATCAATATATATTTTAACTTTATGAGAACAAGAAAGGAAGTTACAGAGGATTTTAAAATGAATGTGAAAACTGGGAGAATCTTCATGGTCTATGCTGTTTAGTTATTAGGTGAAATTGTCACATATCAATGCATAACCTTTAAAATAAGAGATTTCAGAATATTTCAATGCATGTTATATTGAAGGAATTCAATCCAGGAGAGATTATTTTTTAATTATACTGCATCTGTAAATATAAAAATAGGAATAGATCTGAGAACAGGGAGTATCAATTACCTTATAAATTATGTTATCTAAACACTGCCCTATTCACCAATGTTCTGGAAGTTTTAATGCATTAGTTATCTAAGCTTTCACTTCATTAGGGATGTAAACTCCAATTCCATTTCAGGGCTAATTTAAAGTACCTGTTTCTTCCTGTGAGGAGACACAGATTGGTTCACATATCTACCACGCATGAGACCTTAATCACACTCAAGGATTGTGAAAATGACTGACTTCACTCTTCAATTTGGCAGTAGTGTCTTGTGGAATAAAGAAACCTAGCCACCCAATGAACTTTCTTTGAGATATAAATGCCATGCCTAGGAAACTGAATCCAGCTCGGCTACAGACATGTGAGTAAACAAAACAAACTGGCTTTATACATTTTGTTCTCTGAAAATACTGCAGGTCCAAGAAGAAGCCTTCTCTCTTTTTTTTAACTCTCTCATATCCATTGCAAGTAGCATAAACCTAGTCATAAAACAAAGGACCCTCCTTTCCCTGCATCTGTGAATGGTGTGAGGCTGTTTTTTTTTAATTGCCACAGTTAAGTTTAAAAAAATTGCAGACACCTGAACATGGGCCAGAGCCTCATTCTTCTCCATAGAACGTGCAGCCTGTTCCCCTTCAACGAATATTAGCTTTTTGTTGGTATCTTGACATAACATCACTACTGTCAGTATGCAAACTTTCCCTACTTCTTTTGGAAGCACCTTTCTGAATCTCTCTGCCTCACTGAGTCTCTTTCCTATTTCAAATGTCAACTGAATGCATTCTATTTTTCATCCCCTGTGTTTTTTAGATTCTTTTTGCTCCTGCTATTTCTGGTTTTCATGGTGTTATCTATTTAACTTCAACTGTAAGCTTTTGTAGTAAATATTATTTAAGTAAATTATTTTAAGAAGTAAACAAATGAAACAAACAACACCCCCAAAATGTAGCATGATCATTTCAGCTCTCAGCTACTGCTTAAATTTTTATGTAACTGTTTGGAAATGTGAAATTCTGGGAACATTTTATTCAAGACATGAGTGGATATTCACCCAGCTGATGTAACTGAAGTGAGGTAAGTACTTAAGAAAAAAAAATGAATGTTTAAATATGTCATAAGAAATCAAGATATTCTTGACTCTTTACTGTGAGATGAGTTTTGTAATGAACTGCAGGCATGCACAGCCGTATACCTGTATACCTTTTAAACCTGTAGGATAAGCCATCCCAATAACTAGAAGATAGACATAAAAGCTTGGAATGTAAGCTCTCTGAACAAATATGTTGACTTACTTAAACAAAATTTAAATGGTTTTACTAAGAGAAACTAAAGATATGTTATCGCTTATATTTTTTCTGTTGAAAATCTTTTTGTTGATTATATGTGTAAGGCATTCATCTCAAATATGTGAGGAGACATTATGCATTTAGCAGAGAATGCTCATATTTAAATAGAGATTTAAGAGGTGAAAGAGTATTGCAAAAAGGCCTGTGTTGATAATCAGAGACGCTGTCAATGCCCAGCCCTTCCTAGACTCCTTTCTCTAATGATTTTTGGTAAGTCTTCTAAGTTCCAAATCTCAGTTTTCTCTTCTATAAAAAACAGAATTGTTTTCCATTCCAACTGTCTATTTTGCAGTAATAATAGTCTAGGGAGCAGTTTCCTCTAGAAGGCAACTCCCATTGCAGAGATGTGATATTGCTGCTTGGATTTATTTTTTAAAATATCTCATTGTTTCTCAACAGACATTCATGTACCTTGCTAATTATGGCTCCACAAACATGCATTGTATACTTTAACAGTTATAAGAGAAGTGCAAGTATTTAGTCACCTCAAATGGTATAACCTCAGAAGGGGATGAAAAATAAATTCTGGCCTAAATTATGAGAAGGGTATGATGGTGGTGGAGAGGAGAGGGAGAGCATTGCTAAGAAGATGTGAAGTGTCATCCCAATTAAGGACATTATGTGCATTATTTCTGGCATGCTACTGCCCCAAGCATGTAGCTGGCTTAATCCCTTCCAAAATGAAATATGAATGTATTTCAATCTGTTACAGGAAGTTTTCTGTCGTGGAAGTCATTTCTATTTTTTAAATGAAAGTTTAAAGACAAGATTGACATGAAAGATACTTAACATTGCTGGAAAACTATCACTCCTTCGTTCAAAGGATACCTGTCATCCCAATCATTACAAAATGAACAAAAGACTAAATAACACCATCTGCTGATTCTAAACATGAAACAGTTTTAAAGTTAGCCAGACTTCCTTGGTTGTATGACATTGCTGATAAGAAATATTAGAATGGCAGATATCAGTATACACAGAAGATATATCTTTTAACTAAGCAGAGAAAATCACTACATTTTATTAGTCATGATTCAAAAAAGAATATATGAAATGTAGGAAATGCAGTAATGATAATCTCTGTTTTGCTTTTTGATGTTGCTCAAAGAAATATTATCAGAGAAAGTTACTTGGGGAATATATGATATTGCGTTGTATTTTTGTCTGTATTTAAGTAAAAAATAGTTAAGGAAAAAATACATTAGGAAGGTTTTTTGGCTCCTTTAAATTCCATGGTGCTCATTCTATTCAAAGCATCATTTTCATAGAGTTACATTTATCTAAATGCAATGCACATTTATTTTAACAAACTATATACTAAACAGTGCATTCCTTCAAAATAATGCATGTTAATTAAGACAAGCATTTCTGGTATAGAGATAGCACTGGCACTATTTTTTACATGTGATTGCTATTACAGGTGCAATGATGGCAAGATTTGATACCACTGAGAAACTTATTACTTTGGGAGACTTTTAAAGCTATGAAGATATTTAATATCAAGCAATCTGCCATTAATGAAGCAATTACTGGGACAGGCTTTCACTGGGGTGTAGAGTCAAGCACACTGCCTGCAGAACAACCTCTAATCAATATGGAAGGCCAGGGAATGAAAACAAGATATGCTTTGAAAATAACATTTGAATAACACTCACTGAGTGGCTCTTAGACAAACTAAGAACGTAATTAATTGTCATGGTAGAAAACTGTATCTGAAGCCCAGACTATGGCACCATATATGTCTTATATGTGTTTTTATTTGACTAGTACTTTAAGAACCAAGTATTTGGGGAGTATTTAGTTCTGTTATTTTCTATGTGTTAAAGTAATTATACAAGGCAAGAGCCTGGTGATTACTCATTTAAAATTGAAACACATCTGAGGCAAGATTTACATAAATGATAACTCTTGGAAACATCATTAAACATTAATTGAGAACATACAAGCAATAAATGAGATTTGTCTCATGCTTCATACTTTGTCATGTGCTCGCCCCTGTAATATTTGGTCCATATATGCACTGAGATTCTTGGTCCTTTAGGAGTTAAACAAATTGGAATCAACCCCCACTCAAGGTAGGCTGTGGTTCTCACCAATATCTCTGAATATTTTCCTGGGGAAAGAGAAGACCTTAAGTTTTCAATGGTCATTTCTTGTTCTAAATGCCACTTCTCTTCCTCAACTTTTTCCAAAACTACTCACAGTAGGCATTTGTTTTATTGGTATGGGAGCAAAGCAAAGTGCCTTAAATCAGACTGGTTTTCCTGCTATGAAGTCTCCTGCTATCCCACCACTGGTATTTCTTCCAGCCACTCCTCTGCCACAGCTTCCTCCCATGGTGCTCATTTCCCAGGATCCTTCAACACCCTCTTCTCATCTTCCTTTAGCTTGATACTCCCATTGACTCTGAGGCTAGTTTCATATATCCCAAATTTCATTAATGTGTTCTGCCACCTACACTTCTGTCACAGAAGAGGCTGGCAGAGGCATTGAAACTTATTACTTGTTCACTGAAAAAATATGCTGCCACCTTTTGAAGACAGAAGCAACTACTGCACAGCTGTCTAGCTCATGTAACAATTAAATATAAAGATATCCCTGTAAGCTAGGTGTTACCCTGTTTCACAGATAAGGAAACTGGGGTTCAGTGCTGTTTTATGGCTTACTGTGCTCACACAGGAAGGAAAAAATAAAACTAGGGCTTGAATCCAAGCCTTCTCATCCTATATTACCCCCATCTTTCTAGCAGGCCATGGAATTTCTATTTTCTTGGTGATATATTACTATCATCCAATTTTATCAAATATGGGATTCTTTTTAAATTAAATATATGTATCTTTCTATTCTTTTTTCTTTTCATAAGGGAATATTTTTAGGCCCTGGAGCTTCTTCCATCAAACCTTTTCCTCTGTCTGGATTCTGTCTTCCATTATGGCTTATGTGTGAGTGCAAACAGTGCAGGGCTACCACAGGGAATAGCGTTCTACATGGGATATATACCCTCCATTGTTTTTATTCTTCCCCAGAAAAGCACTTTTGTTATGCTGACATAGATCCGAATCAAGACTGGGAAGATGGGAAGAGGAAATGAGCTAAATGATTCCCAAGTAGTTTGACAGCTGTGCAAACTTGGACCCCTTCTCATTGAATACAGTCAGCACATGCTCTTTCAACATTTGCTGCATCTCTTTGGTTCTATTCAGGAAAACAGAAAGCATGGTAGATTTTTCAAGTAGAGAGAATATAATACAGGTAAGTTTGTATAAATTGAATATGCAGGTGGAAAAAGAACTAAGAATCCAATTAGACAATTCAAAACAATTATGCAACCCAGACTGGCAACAGTAGGAAGCCAAGAAAACCCAATGGTTAAAGGAAGAGTAGAAGGAAAGGAATGCCAGAATTTGGAAGCAAGGCCACGTAGCTGGGCAGCCTGGTAGGATCTGGAGCCATAGGGGAGGTACAGCTTCTTCGTAGGCTGTGGGGCAGAACAAGAAAGAGAAAATGCCTCCCACCCTCCAATATTCCTCCAGTGCTCCCATTTCAGAACTAGTCAGAACCCAGATGGCAAAGGAGCTGGAAAATATATTTTCCTAAAATGCCTAGCAGAGTGGAAAGGCATAGAATGGAGCAATAAGCAAATGAAAGGCACTCTTGTTCCCACACATCCACAGCTATTAAATGCCTTCACATTTTGCCAGCTATAAATCCTGTTAATAAATGACTTTAATGAATAAGGTCTCTATAGTTCTGTTATCTCAAAAATGATGTCTAGAATACCACAATTATCTACTTTAATATCAATAGTAATGATAAAAATTGTTTTTAATATAATTAATAATTACTTTCATTTTAAGTAAATTTATAAAGTCAAACTACAAAGTGCTTCATGATCAGTATCTTGATCTTTCTCTTTAGTACTTCTCTCTTAAGACATGTTAGCTATGATCCAGTCTTTAATACCGTGGTTTCATGGACCTTTTCTTCAAGATATGTGGTGATACATTTGATGTGGTTCGCCAGTGTGTTTCCCTCTCTTCTGAGACATTTTCTGGTCCTAAAACATGTCAGTGTGGGTTTCTTAAATGCAGGATATAGGGAGGAAGGGAGTTTCCAAGATGGAGGAGAAGCTGGGAAGGGGGGCAGGAAGGTGCCCAAGGAGCTATTAATGCTTCTTCTGAAATGTTGGCTATTGCAGGTTCTGCCTGCCCAGAACCAGACTATTAAAAATAAGAAGATGAAGAAGCAGCAGCAGCAGCTAGGTCATTTTCTAAAGATCTCAGTTAGACCAAGGGTTATGGAGGGCCTCTGTTCACAAATTAGAGCCTAAATGCCCAGCACAGCAGTGTGTAGCCCCAGAGGTCTGTGGATTCCAATGCCATCTGCTGGGAGATATGAGCTGCCATCTCCTGACAAATCCAACTTCCTGGGCTGGGAACCCAGGGATGTTGTAAACTGTCTTTCTTCTCTCTTCCCTCGTGCTTGCTTTGAGAAACAACTCTCACTAAATACATTTTTCTGGATTACAGAGTCATTGGGCTTGTGTTTAACAAATAAAAAGTGTTTATGGAATGTTTTGTTCATGTATAGCTATAAACGTATCTTAAGGATTCACCAGTTAAGATAATTTCCAGGACAGGAACTACTAGAAAAATAAGGACTTATTAGGTTCCATTGAATAATTTTTTAAATATGTAGTATTTTTCACATGGAGGAAGTTTTTATTCATCAAAACTGTTTAAAAGATAGCCACATTTTATCTTTAATTTTTGTATAAAATATTGTTTGAAATTTTTATATGAACATGCCACTAAATTGAGAAATTTGAGACCTATGTTTGGGATCATTTGTGTCTTACGTGATACAGGAATTAGGTGGAAAACATTTAGATAAAAATTTGTAATATTTAATGTACATATTCACTCTCACCTTTTCTGCACTCCTGTGATATTTAAGGTGGTAAATTTTTCCCCTTTTATTTTTCTACTGTTTCTCTTAGGTTATATTTATCTCAGTCTTACCAATGAAAACAAAGTCAGAAGTTTTGGCCACCTGGTTATGGTCTTATTTGAACAACAGGATATATTATTGTTCTTATTGTTATGGCTCACTATGTACTTATATTATGCTTTCCTGCAAAGAGTTTAAGGTACTTTATTAAATCTGGAGATAATTCTCATAATGCTTAGCTGACATAGGTTAAATATATTAAAAATCTTAATAGCCCACCAATCTATACCTATATTGCACTTTAATCATTTTTACCAACAGCTATCCCAATGAGCTTTTTCAAATTCTAAAAATTCAATTAATTCATATCCATTTCAATTAAAGAAATACAGGAAATAGGATGGACAAAGTAATTTAACAGTGAAACAAGTATTAGGGCCATGTCATAACTTCCAAGCACCAATCTAGACTCTTAGGACAAAAATAGATTATTAGGGAGGGTTTACTCAATATTATAATAATTAAAGGAAATAATTTAATCTATACTTTGATCTCAAATTCCAGAGTATATTAGAGTAATTTAACTTATTTCCTCTCTCTAACCTTGGCCTTAGTATCTGTCTTTGTTTGGTTTTGTTTTTTAATAATTCTTATTGTTAAATAAGAAGTAGAGAAAGCCTCATAAAACAAGTGCATAGTTTGCTAAATTATCAAAAGGTAAACAGTCTGTAAATCTCACTCATGTCAGAAAATAAAACCTCACCAGCTACTCTAGGAGACCCCTATGAGATTCCTCAATCACGTTCCCTTCTCTCTCCACTAAGAGTTGCCTCTCCTGACTTTTATGTTAACTACCTCCTTGCTTTATCATCCAATTGTGCTTCCATAGACACTGAAGTTTAGTTTTGTCTGTTATTCTTTGAGTATTTTTTAATCTATAGGCTCCCCCTCCATTACTTCTCTTTCCTAAAATTTGTTTATGAAAGAACCTGGGTCATCTGTCCTGCAGTTTTCCACAGTCTGGATCTTGCTGATTGCATTACTGTGTAATTTAGCATGTTCCTTTGCATTTCCTGATAATTGGTAGTTGGATCTAAGGGCTTAATCAAACTTAGGCTAGCTTTGTGTTTTACTTTATTTCATTTATTAGGTAAATCTACTTCATAGCTGGTGTGTGTTCCTCATGAAGAGTCACAGAAAGTATTTAATGATTAATTGTGTCTTTTGATAAAGGTAGGATTGCTTAAAGTTCAATGCCTGGATCCTTTAATTCCTTAGGATTTGGAAAATGTTGATACTGTATTTCAGGTCTGCCATTCTTTTCTCGTGTGTTCATTGACATATTTCTATAAGGAGATACTTCCTTTCATCTACTCTTTGGTTACCCAGTTCTACAGTTCATATAAGAAAAGATGGATAAATGCTTAATTCTTTCCTTTTATTTATATCCAGCTTATGTTTTGAAGCTGTGTTGGCTGTAATTCTCATATACTTTGG
Source organism: Daubentonia madagascariensis (assembly GCA_023783475.1). NCBI lineage: Eukaryota > Metazoa > Chordata > Mammalia > Primates > Daubentoniidae > Daubentonia > Daubentonia madagascariensis. The sequence goes on along the minus strand of JAKFHU010002080.1, from coordinate 38,231,618 downwards.
AGCACAAGTTCTATAACTCATCTTTAAATACCACAGCTGTGCCTTTCAAACGAGAAAAATGCTTATTTTAGTTTTGGCCACATATCTAAGTTATTCAAAATTTGCATTTGAGATATTACACCCTGAGATATATAATGATCCAATGCTATGTGAATTCCACTTCTTTCAAAATTTCACCTTCACCAGATGTGTGGTCAAATTGCCACCCACTTTTGTTCATCTTACTTATGGACGGTCTACTATGCTTTGTACTTTCCTTCATGCTACAAATATTATAAAATTTTATTTTCTACTGACATGATTAGAAATATTATATTAGGCACTTTAAAAATAGTCTATTTTCACTAAACCAAAGCTTATGTTTTCTCAGTGTTTTTTCATTTTCATTTTATATCTAGAAATGGAGAAGTTTCAATATTGAATGATTTTGTGAGTCACATTGAACCCTTGATAAAGCTGATTAGATCTTGCTATATCTATCATATATGGTTAATTTGTCTAATATGCCTCAGTGTCACAGAGAGAAAAGTAAGAAACTAAAGGTGATCTGAGGGTCCCCAGAGACTGTATGTGACTTCTGGAATAAGATCTACTGGGAATGTGATTAAGTTGTTCTAACTAAATGTGGGCTCAGAAATAAACAATATCCATTTGGAGTGCACATTTTTCAAAGTGAAGGAAAATATTATATAAGAAGAGAAAAGAAAAACAGTAGAGCAGGGACCAGATAATGCAGAGACTTTATGTTAATGAGAGTGTTCTTTATTATTATAGCAATGGGTTTTAAGCGGGAGAGATGATGTTCTCATTTCTGTTTTGAGAACTCTGCAGATGTAGAGAAAGACTTAGAAGAATTAAGAATGGGTATGGAGAGACTCATTAAGGAGATAAAGAGAATCCAAGTGACAAAGTATGGTAGATTGCACGAAAAGAGTCAAAGGAGAGAGAACAAATAGAACATGTAAGAGAAATATTTAGTGTTCCTCTTTGCAGTAGCTAAATTAAAGGTCAAATTTGCAGTGCAACTAAAAGCAGGCTATTTGTCTTCTAAAGGAAGGGGCCTTTAGAAGATGCACTGACTTATTCGCAATCTCTCTGTATCTCTTTCTAGTTTATGTTCCTCTCTTCCATGTTCACATCTCCTGCCTCTGTCTATATCTTGGTGTAATTCTAAACCTGGAATTTACCAATATGAGAATGAATAACACAAAACTTTCTTTTGTCTTTTGTTTGGTATATAGATAACATGTGTGTGGTAAAATTACCTGAGGTAGATTATTCTTGGATATTTTTTTCTATTAAAGAATCTGATTGAATATGAGCATATTGTGAGTTATTCTTTTACTCCACCTTCTGAAAACTGGAACCACAAATATTTTTAAGAGCTTATTCTAAACCAAAAATGTATATCCTACATATTTTATCGTACTTAATCTTCATGATAATCCTACAGATCTATTTTTTTGGATGGGACAAAGTAAGATGTGAAAAAAACCTTAAGTAACTTGTACACATCCCCTAGAAAATAAGTGAAAGAGTTGGATTGTTGGATTTCAGAATAGGTATATATAACTCTTCAGTTCAAATGCTGAAAAACACAAGACAATATATTGCCACATACTGTTCATTTATATATCAAAATGACACATTTTATTTTTTACTTACTGATGGACATGATGTGCCCATTTTTTCCTGGGTTATAAAGAGTCACCCACATTCTCTTGCCTTGTCCCTTTTACGATGAGACATATTTGCAACATTTTCTTTGGAGACTTTCCCTGCATTCAGTGCTCTGGCCCACAGTATGTTAAATGAACTTTATTAATGGTACTAGGCTCTCCTATGCAAAAGTAATTAGGAGAACATTTTATTATAATTTTTTTCTGTGCACAAAAACACATAAAATATAAATGATGTAGAAAATAAAGAAACAATTAAGAGTGACTTTTGTCTTACTACACAGAGATAGCATTTTTATTGTTTCTTTCCATTTTTAACTTTTTATTGATTAACTAAACACATATGCAAATATCATGTTGGATCTTACATACTATGCAAAAAAGCATATCACTTACAAACTTATAAAAGTAAGAACATTTTGCAATAATGTAATCAACACTCTGTAAAAACCAGAAACTTATTCAAGTAGCTTAAGTAAAAGAAAAATAATACTAGATAACGAGGGGGTCTGTTCTATTGCTGAAGCAATATCAGAAGGGAGCCAGTACCTCATAAGGGTATGGAACCAAAAACTGGAAGGCCATTTGGAAACCAATCTGTGTGTACGTGTCTTTCTCTGCTCTCTCCCTCTCCGTCTGTTTCTCTCTCTCTGGTATATTGATCTCTTTTAGAATCACACTCTTCCTCTCTTTCCCTCTCTCTTTCTTTGCAGCTGGTCCGAAGTACCCTTTCAGCTGCCTAGCAATTTTGGAAGAGCCATCCTGCCCCAAACTCAGTTCACATGGTTCAATGGTGCTGAGATGGACATTTGACTCACTACTGAGATGGACATTTGACTCAGGCCTGGTCAATAGATTACAGCAATTAGTTCAGACGTAAGTATGTAGAATATTGGTTAAAATTACCAAAGTAGAAGTAAATTTAAGCCTGGGTTCAAATCTCAGCACCAACATTGACTAGCAATACAAGCCTGCACTAATTATTTATCTTCACTAAGACTTTGAGCAGCATCAAGCCAGTATTCAACAATTTATGCTTCTTAACTGTTATTTCCACTACATTGGTCAAGAAGAGTGATCACTGAGATTATTTGAGGAACTACTGGATTATGATGGAACTACTAGAACCTGGGGATGCCTGGTGGTTGAACATAAGCTTGGAGTTGTTAGTAGCCATTTTGCCACCAAATGGACACATCTTTCTTGATAATAAAATCTATACCAAGATAAGCTGAGTCAGGAACTGATGACATTATATAAAAAAACAAGTGCAGCCCATTTATCTCTGGACTTTTCAGTTACTTGAGCAAGTTGCATTCCTTGTTTTGCTTAAGTTAGAGTCTCTTTTCCTTGCAATTATACTGACTAGTATTCTGGATTTCATTACCCAGATACTTATCTAGATAAATATAAAAATGTGTATTATATTTACTAGTACACCTGTTTGGTACATCCATCTAGTTATAATTTCAGATGATGAAACAGAGCATAAAATGAGAAGACTCACACTCAGGCCCACTAACACTCCTATGCATTATCTTCGGTAATTTCTAATTTAATTGTTTTTATAATAACATTGTAATTTCTTCTTTATGTAATATGCTTATGTCATACTTCTTTGATTTAGCAACATTATACAACATCTTTTATTCACTTTGATATATGATTCATCTCTGATATCTGTTATGACTTAAATTATTTAGTAGTAAACACTTATAAGTATGCAAATATTTTTCATTGGACTGTAAGTAGTACAACTGGATACATACAGAAGGAATTATAATCTATATTTCTAAACTTTACTCTTCAAAGGGGAATTTTTAAAGCATCAGTGTCAGATGTACTTTTTTTTCAATTGTTCAAAACCATACCGTATTTTATTTTGTTTTCTATGAAATCATAACTGTTTTTGTTATTGTTTTGTTTTTCTTAGCTTTAATTTGGAATTCTGCCTTCTTCATTGTTGATGGAAAAGATGTAAGAAAAGCTGGCCTCTTTGTTATACTCCACTTTCTCATTAAAAATATTTATTATTCATGAAGTCTTCCAACTTCCTGTTTTAGTTTAAACAAGATTATTTTCTGGGACCGTGTACAGCTGTCCTCTTTGGATGTCTTTTCATTGGAATTTCATTGGAATAATGGGTTAAGATCACTCTTTCATATACTTCGTCTTTTGTTCTTGAGTATGTTTTTTCTTAAATAGTATACAGATGCCAAGACTTAGTTTCTGTATATATTAAAATGTATTTATTTTTATTCATTATCCATTAATGAGTTTAGTCAGTCTAAAAATCTACCTTCAATATCATTTCTATCAGCCCTTGAATGCCTTGCTCCAATGTGTTTTCATATCTGGCATTCCTTAAGCTAATTTGAAGACCTTGGTTATGTTTATTTTTTAGGTGACCTCTTTGAGTGCGTGTATTTGCTAGTTCATTTTTGCTTTTCTCTTTGGTAGGTTTTCAACTTGATTCCTGCAAATTTTAAATTTCACTAACTTATGGCTAAGTGTGAGCTATTTATTCATTCATCCCACTCAGTTAGTATTGAGCTTTTCATCCTAGTAATGAATATTTTTTTATAGAGTGGAGTCAGTTAACTTTTCTGGAATCCCTAATAAGTGGATGATGAACATCCACAATTATTCCTTCCTTGACTTAAGTTTTCTCTCATTTTAAAATCTTTTTAGTAATTATTATAAATTTGTCTTTTCTCAGAGGGTCTCCACATTTTTTCCTTCCAGATTACTTACTTGGCAATTTAAAATTTCTGTTTTATTTTTCAGCTTCCTACTTAAAAAATTTTAGCAACCACATTTTAAATTTCTATCAACATCTCCTTATCTGTTCTGCTGTTTGTTCCTTTTCCATACAAGCATCTAGTTATTCGATGGATAAAATATTCTCTTAATTTATCTGAAGATGTAAGTAAAAAAATTGTTTTCATTATTTTTCTTTTCTTACATTCAATAATTACTTTCCTGTGGGGTTATTTATTGGATCTATTTCCCTTCATTTTTCTCTTTTGCTTGTGCCTGTTTTCTTTTTTTTTTCATTTAATAGCTAATGATTCTTTCTTAGTCATTTATATTTGAAAAAAAGGACTAGGCTAGCTGGAGGAGAGGGTTCTTCTATAGAGTTTTAGGTTTATTTCCTAGGATTTTTCTTTTCTGTAAAGTAAAGGAAGGTTAAAAGTAGTTTTGCAGTCTGTTGAGGTATTGTCTACATAATTTATTTTTAGAAAATGAAGTCAGGGAGAGTGGAAGGCAGACACACAGGCTTGGACTTTCTACTTCCCCAGCATAACAAATGAGAAGCAACACAGAACAGGAGGTAGGTGCATCTGCTCTGGAACCAAGTCTATCTGGTTCCAGTTCTGGCTCTGTCACTGTTAAGTTCCATAACTTGATAAAAGTTACTTAATCTATTTGTGCCTCCTATATATTAAATACAAATAAAAGAGTCTTCAACATAGGATTATTGTAAATTACATATACAGCATTTAGACCAATATCTGGCATATAGTAAGCATTCAATAATTGTTAGCTTAAAAATGAAAACATAATGAAGAACTTTATTTTAGTATATTTTTTCTCTTAGCAAGAACTATTATACTTTTTGTTTTGTTTTGTTTTATCCGTTGTAGAGTTCTAAAACTATGTCAATTTCTTTCCTGGTCCTTTTGAAGGCACTCCTACTCTAAGCCTCCTTGGGCAGATCTGCTATTATCTCCAGAGAAATATTCTCCAGGTTTATCTTTAAATGCCACACCTGCCTGTCTATTTATATTGGTTGTGAAAATGGGGGAAAGGAAAGAGAGAAGAAGGGCTGACTGGTCCAGCTTTTTCTTTTAATAGTGATAATAATTATGAATGGCCAACGTTATTCCTAATAATCACGATGGCTAACTTCCACTCTCTCTAAATTTGAGTTCAGAGTTTAAATCTCCTACTCCAAATTTTGAGTATTTCCAGGACTTACGCTGGAAGAGTATCTTCCACTTTTGCTACAGTCCTCTCCTAGATTGTACTTGAGGCCACATGAACAATGCAAATCCCTCGACTTTTCTCATTCCACGTATTATACACAATATGCAGTTAAATGATACCATTGTTTCCCCCATCTTGTTAATTCATTTGTCTCTGTACATCTTTACTGTCCTCTTGAATTTGAAGCATCATTGAATTTTTTCATGCTGGAATTTTTGGATTGGCGGCTGCATCAATTAAATTCCTTAGTTTATATTTATGTATGTAATCTTCATTCCTACTTTCCCAAGTATTTGTATTCTGCAATATTGTATTTCAAAACAAATATTAGCTTTTCATTTTTTAGAATTAAATTACATTATTAAGCAGAGTAAAGGCTAAATATGTATTTTAATATCTTTATATGGCTATATATTTTAGTACCATTGAAAATATTAACAAAATTCTTTATGCTATTTAAAAATTTTGAAAGGAATGCACTTTTACCAGGGTGGATCTACTTAATACACATCCCCATTTGTTGTTATTAAATTTTAAAGGCATTCTTCCCATATAACACCTCACAGACATTAAGGATTTAGATTGGTTCTCTTTCTCTTAAAAATAAAATCTGTCTACTTTGAGAACAATGAATTCATTCATGGACCATATTAACCAGTCAATAATTTATGACCCTTGTTTACACATAAGATATTAAACATATGCAATGTAAATCTTTAACTATGAACAAAGAAATGATTATCTTGTGATTAAAACAGACCTGAAAAATTTAACTAATGGAATATTTTTACTAATAAGGTCAAGGTTATGGCTTAAGTAAGGAAATAGATTTACCTGAAAACAGAAAAGACCATTTACTTAGAAGATCTAAAACACATACTTTTTCAGCCTTTTACCTCTCTCTGTGGTTTGCAAATGAAAGATTCAGTGCGGATGAGCTAGGAATGAAGAGAAATCAAGGTTCTACAGTATGACAATGATCCTGGGTGCTGTAAATAATGGCAATGGTCCAATTTTTGAAATTGTTTCATTTAAAAACAGCACATTGGGTTTTTGCACAGTGTTACATAGGATTCTAAGCCTTTTTTGATTCAATTTGGAGGAGACATTTATGGCACTTAAATTGTTCCTGGCAATACTATGCTCTGTAACATTTTAAGCAAATGCATTTTATACCAAACTCTCTGACATGGAGTGTAGATAAATCCAAGAATATTCAATTACATCCCATCATGGACTGGTTTTACTTTTTGGTGGGTTCCATTGTTGTGCTCTCTTAGCAAAAGAATAGTCAAAACTGATCATAGTGAAATATAAATTCTCAGCTGGCTGAGTCTCTAATAAAATGACTACTCAAATCTAAAATAAAATGAAATTAATATATCAGGATATCATAAAGCTCAGATCCTGAAGCTGGAAACTCTGTTTCATTTTCCCTTTTCTAATGAGATATAAAGCAAATTTGAAAAGCCATGATGTGGCTTATCATCTGCTTTGTTTGTTCTTTTGATTTCATTTATGATTATAAATGTAATAAAACCAAGGAGCCATGTCCTAACGGGGGAAACTGGTATACTTTAATGTTATGTGGATTATTCTTGACCTGGGATTTGACTTGTTTTGTTGATTAGGAAATTTGCCTCCGTTATTTATTTATTTATTTATTTATTTATTTCACTCCTTAGCAATTACAATATAACTACAAAATACCTATGGGGGCAGTGACATGTGGATGACGAATGTGTTCCCACTTCATTCTACTTGTTAGGAGATTTAGGTTACAAAACACTTTTGGAAGTGTTCCCTGATCTCCAAATTTGGCACTAAGAGGTACTTACAAAGGTTATTTTGTGGATATTTTGTCGTTTCTGCGTTGATTTTCGTTTCCTTCAGGGCGCTGGAGGAAATCACCTCTCCCACTTGAGGATCTTCAAAGGCTTTCACATCTAGGCCTAACATGCAGTGATTGGCACGGCCTCCAATTACCAAAGTTTCACTAGTCAGGGTAAAGAGGTAGTTACTTTTTATTATTACACTTTATAAGCTGACTGAATTAAGTTGAACCTGTACATCATTTTTCTTTCTGGAAATTAAAAAGATTTACACTTATTATTTTGAACAGGTACATTTTTGCTTGCAGCTGTCAAAACAAGCTGTCATTTCAATTATCTGGAGTGCCTATTAGTCAATTTTTAATAAAGTTCCAACTATGTTTTCCTGGTTTGTAATGAATGGTGTCCCTTGCATAACTTTTAAATATGTGTTCCACGGCCCCTATAGAATTCTGAAATTATAATAGGTAGAAAATATTAAATAGCTTAATCAAAAAATGCTTTACATTTTTCCATGTTGCCTAGAGTATACTCCTTTCTAGAAATTGTATTTCCTTTTAAATTTCTCCCTTTTAGTAATCATAGCAGCAACAATAGAGGTTATATTATTAATTAATTTGAGATACTTATCTTCTTGTTCAATGAAGAAATATATAATCAACTCTTTTCATATATATGAAATATATATTTATATACTTGTCAATTTGTTTTCAAAAATATGGCTTTCCCTTCCAACCTGACTGTAAACTCCTAAAAAGTAATAAACATGTATCATTCTTCTCTCTAGTCTTTCCAATATTTAGTCAATTATTACATATCTAATTTGCTTTCATTAAATTCTTCATTAAGAGTAACTCAACAAAGCCTCATGTTCAGGTCCTCAAAGTCGTCAAATACTCACATTTCCACTTCAGAGAAAAGAATGCATTTGGCTGGTTGGTAGTAGAAAGAGGACAATCTTCTCCTGATGGCCAGAGGACTAATGCAAGGTCTATTCCTTCTCTCCATCTTGGCCCTTTTTGCCAGGTTATGTTTACTCCTGGAATGCTCTCCTTAGTCTTACTGTGTTCCTGACAAAATAATTATTTTGGAGTCTATTTAAATTTTCTGCAACTCTCACGTAGTCATCCCTAAGCCAGTAATAGGAACTCAACAACTGTTTAAAACATTGAACTTGTTCCTTTAATGGCAAAGGTTAAACCACTGCTTTGTTCATTCTTAGCATTTTCTTTCTTTTACCACGTTTCACATTCATTGTTTTTCAATATAGACCTGTTCGTATATCTTACCTTCTCCACTATAATCTGCAAGTCCCTGGATTTTGCAGACCAGATTTGGATTATCTGGATATTTATCACAACCTTAGCATACGTAAAGAGTATATTATATTATTTAAGAATATGGGCTCTCCAATTACATTGACTTGGTTTGAATCCAGTGAGACATTGGCCAAGTTACTTAACACCTCTATGCCTTCTTTTTCTGTTACATAAATTGGATAATAATAGTACTCACCTTTAGATTTTCTGTGAAGATCAAATGGATAATACATGTGAAACATTTAGAACAATGGCCCTCACAGATAAGTGCTCAATAAATTTTATTTATTATTTTTACAACATGAATGTATTTCAGAAGTTCTATATACTTCTTCAAGAGTAATGTAAATATGTAGGTTTATGAGCTTTATTTTTCCCTAAGGTAATGATTCATAGCTTTTTATAAGATTTTCAAATATACTCATGAATTTAAAAATGGTTAAGAACCGATATTCTAAGTAGCAGTAGTAGTATTCAAATGTAGGCAGAAAAAAAAAATCCTTGAAGATTACCCTATTGGGAACAGAGTCCTAGTTTCTAGTGCAGATGGTGAGGTCACAGCCACTTGGTTGAAGGTTAGAAAAAGAGACATAACATATTGTTGGCCTCATACTTTTATCCACTCTCAGGAACTTCAATTATTTTAGGGATCCAATTCTGAGCATTCACTAGAATTGATATATGGTGGTTTTCCTGCCTAACAAACATTGTTTCTGCCCTTCATCCATTCTACTGCCACTCCAATTGACAAATTTTCTTTTGGGCATTTGTCTTTTCTGCATTAGACACTTTGCCAGGGATCGCAATCAAGGTACTCTCTTCTTCTTTTAATGAAGGCCAGGTGTTTGATCCTCTTAGCCATTTAGAAATTCCCTCTTTTTCAATGGAAATTGTTAACCAGAATGTTGAAAATCTGAAAATGTTGTCATTTTCTATTGCATCACTGACATCCTAAAATGAACTCCTAGTAATTTTTTTTTGTTTAAACTGAGAGTATCTTCAGTTCCTTGTCCAGTCCTCTCTGCAGTCATCTTACCAGTTCTGGCTCTGTACCTGCTCACTTTATCTTTCCAAAAATTCTAACGTTTACTTAAGTAATCCAGAGTCAATCTCTGAGGGTGGCGCCCAGATGCTCGCAGCTGATACATTCAACAGCTTACCATCAAGTGGAGAAAACAAAAAAACAGGTGAAAACAACAAAGTGTGATAGATATTGAGAAAATAGTGGTTGCTGTAAGAGTGCATAGCAGGAAAACATGATTAACTTGATTTTGGAAAACGTATGCTGTGGGAAATATGTTTAAGCTCAAATTTCAAGCTAGCTAGGAGTGAGCTAGATAAAGAAGTTAGATGACATGAGCTAAGGTTCAAGGAAGAGCTTCACAGGAGGCTGAAATATAAACAGGAGACTAAGGCAGGCCCATTTCTCAGAATAAAGAAAACATTGGAAATATTAAGGGAATGTTGTGGATCAGAGATCACGGAGATGCCTAGAGTTTTCCCTTAATGCCGAAATAGCAAGCTTACATTAAATGGGATAACTCCAGACACCCACATTCACCACCACTGCTGACCATTTAAATACAGTCTTACTTATTAAGACCCTTTAGCATTCCCATCAGCCACGTATGGAGGTTCCAATTTCACGTCTTCACCAAGACTTGTTATTGTCTTTTTAATTATAGCCAGCCTGGTGATTGTGCAGTGGTATCTTATTATAGTATTGATTTGCATTTCCAAAATTATTAATGATGGCGATCATATTTTCATGAACTTATTGGCCATTTATATATCTTCTTTGCAGAAATGTGTATTCAGGTCTTTTGTTCATTTTTAATTCGGTAGTTTGTCTTATTATTTTTGAGTTTTAAGGTTTCTTCATATATTCTGAAAGCAAATCACTAATAAGAAATATGATTTTCAAATATTTTCTTGTTCTGTGGATTTCCTTTCCACTTTCTTGATGCTGTTCTATGAAGTACAAAAGTTGTTCTATTTTTTTATTTAGATAAGCCCAATTTGTCTATTTTTTATAATTTTATTTCAAAATATTAGAGTATACAAATCTTCTTGTTACATGGATGAATTGTATAATGCTGAAGTCAGGACTTTTAGTGTACCCGTCACCAGAATAGTGTACATTGTACCCAACAGGTAAGTGTTTATTCATTACTCCATCCCAAGCTCCCCCCTTCTCAGTTTACAATGTCCTATACGCCACCTTATGACCATGTGGACCCATCATTTAGCTCCCACTTATTACTGAGAACATGTGGTGTTTGTTTTTCCATTCCTGAGATACTTCACTTAGGATAATGGTCTCCAGTTCCATCCAAATTGCTGTGAATGACATTATTTCATTCCTTTTTATGGTTGAGTAGTACTCCATGGTATATATACACCACATTTTCTTTATCCGTTCATGAATTGATGGGCACTTAAGTTGATTCCACATCTTTCCAATTGTGAGTTGTGCTCACAATAAACATTTAGGTACAGTTATCTTTTTGATATATTGATTTATTTTCCTTTAGGGAGATACCCAGTGGTAGGATTGTTGGATTGAATGGTAGGTCTACTTTCAGTTCTTTGAGGAATCTCCATACTGTTTTCCATAGAGGTTGTACTAATTTACAGTCCCACCTGCAGTGTATGAGTGTTCCTTTTTCACTGAATTCATGTAACACCTATTTTTTTATTTTTTAACAATGGCTATTCTGATAGAGGTAAGGTGGGATCTCATTGTGGTTTTAATTTGCATTTCCCTTTTGATTAATGATATTGAGCATTTATTCATATGACTCTTGGCCATTTGTATATCTTCTTTTGAAAAAACTCTGTTATGTGTTTTGCCCACTTTTTAATTGTTTTTTTTTTTCTTGCTGATTTGTTTGAGTTTTTTGTAGATTCTGGATATTAGCCTTTTGTCAGATGTATAGTTTGCGAATATTTTCTCCCATTCTGTAGGTTGTCTATTTACACTGTTGATTATTTCCTTGTTGTGTAGAAACTTTTTAATTTAATTAAGCCCCACTTATTTATTTTTGTTCTTGCTGTATTTGCCTGTGGGGTGTTTGTCATAAATTCTTTGTGTAGGTCAATGTCTAGAAGAGTTTTTCCAATGGTTTCTTCAAGATTTTTTATAGTTTCATGTCATACATTTAAGTCTTTAATCTATCTTGAGTTAATTTTTGTATATGGCAAGAAACAGGGATCTTGTTTCATTCTTCTGGAGTGCTCAAGCAGGCTTAATGTCCCTCCGCTTTGTGGTATGTCCTGCTCTGCTGGAGCAGCCAGGTGGGAAGCACCAGGGAGGGCCAGTGGGCAGGGAGCTTACAGTCCGAGCACCACTGGGTTCACTGCAGGTCTTTAAGAGGAAAGGTTGGAGCTCCACTCTCTGGGGAAGCCTCAGTGTGGTGGGTATGCCGACAGAGGGGAAGCACCTGCTCTGGAGAGCCCCAGTTCAATTGTCCCTCGGTGCATCCATGTTGACTTATATGGGGACTGCCAGGGCTGTGTTGGCAGCTGTGAGTGTGGAAGGGGAGGAAGAGGAGAAGAGTCTGAATGGGGGAGAACTGACACTCTGGTCCCCTTTGTCCTGAGGGGATCCCCTGGCTTGCTGTACCCTCCTTTCCCCTGAAGGAAGCCCACTAGGAATGTTGAAGCTCTGGGATCACACACTTCCCCTGGGACCTGCTGGCTCCTGTGGCCACTGCAGTCTGGGCAGGAGTTGAGAAATATTTGTGTTGGGACCAGTGACAAGAAAACTGAAGGGCTGATGTTCCCTGGGGAGGACAAAGGCACACAATGTGTGGAAAATTAGTATGGCACCCATTGCCTTGGCTTGGGTCTGTGGTGAGGGGCAATGGCCTGAGGGGGCTGGCAGCCCAGCGCTCTGTTCTCAAGAAGCTCCCAGTTCACTGGAGGCAGCAGCTTTGGGGCTTATGAGGGTAGAGAAGCTCTCCAACAACTCAGCAACCTGCAGTCTGCCAGAGGCGTGAGGAAAAGAAAAACAAGCACCCCCACCTGCCCTTTCCACAAGCTCCTAATTATTCCTCAGGGGTTGATCTTTGCTGAAATCCTGCTTCCTCTTGTTCTGCTCCACAACTTCTTCCAGTGGAATCTCTTGTAGGTTCTGGCACTTTTCCCTCGGAATTAACCTGGCCTATGTTTTTTGTTCATCTCAAACTTTTCCTTCTTACTGAAACTATCTGATGACTGACGTCTCCAGTCAGCCATCTTGCATCCCCTCCAATTTATTTATTTTTAACACTTCATTTTTGATTTTAGTCTTGTATCTAATGGTTTCTTAACCATTGACTAACCCAAGGTCACAAATACTTAATCCAGTACTTTCTTCTAAGATTTTATAGCTTTATATGTTAAATATAGATTTGATGCATTTTTGTGTGTGTCTAGTGTGAGGAAGGGGTCTTGCTTAATTCTTTTGCATATGAGTATGTGGTTGTTCCATAACTATTTATTGAACAAAACTGTTCTTTTAACATTGGATGGTCTTGGAATCCTTACCAAAAATCAATTTACCATAAATATAAGGGTTTATTTTTGTATTTTAGATTCTATTTCATTGTTACATATTTCTGTCTTTTTGCAAATGCCACACTCTCATTATTACTGCAGCTTTGTAGTAGATTTGAAATCAAGAAGTGTGAGTCTTCCAGTTTTGATCTTTTCCTTCAAGATTGCTTAAGCTATTTTGATTCCTTGTCATTGCCACATAAATGTCGTGATCATTTAGTCAATTTCTGCAGAAAAGGCAGCTGCAATTTCGATAGGTGTTGTTTTGAATTTATAGACAAATGAGTATTACTCTATTAAAAATATGAAGTCCTCTGATCTATGAACATGGGATATCTTCCAATTTATTTAGACATTTTTAAATGTCTCCCAACACAGTTTTGTACTTTTTATTGTATATTCCTATACTTCATTTGCTAAATTTATTTATATTTTCTGTTTTATGTGCTGCTGTAAATAAAACTATATTCTTATTTTTATTTTCTGTATGTTTATTGATGATATGTAAAATTACAATGGATTTTTGCATATTGACCTTATATAACACAACCTTGTAATATTTACTTATCAGTTCTGAGAGATGTTTTTGAGGCTACATTAGAATTTTCTATATATGAGATCATGTCATCTGCAAATAGAGGTAATTTTACGTCTTACATTCCAATCTGAATGTCTTTTGCTAGTTTTTCTTCCCTAATTTCCCTGACTAAAACCTCTAGTACAATTTTGAACAGAGGTGGTGATTATGGATGCCTTTGCTTTTTTCCTGACTGTGAGGGGAAAGCATTCATTCTTTAGCTACTGAGTATGATGACAGCTGTAGATGTTTCATGAACTGAGGAAATTCCCTTATATTCCTAGATTTTTAAATCTTTTTACCATTAAAAGGTGTTTGATTTTGTCACAGAAAAGATGTTTTTTATGTCTATTGGGAAGATCCTGTGGTTTTTATTCTTTATTCTATTGATATGGTGTATGACATTGATTGATATTTGGATGTCAAACAAATCTCGCATTCCCAGGATAGATCATACTTGATGTGTAATCCTTTGTATATGTTGCTAGTATTTTGTTGAGACATTTTGCATATAAATTTATAAGAAATATTGTTGTATGGTTTTCTTTTCATGTGAGGTCTTTCTCTGTTTTTGATGTAGGAATGATACTGGTTTCATAGAATGAGTTGAAAAGCAGCACCTCCTTTTCTATCTTGTGGAAAAGGGTGAAGAATTGATATTAACTCACCCTCAAATTTTTGTAGGATTCACTAGTGAAATTTTCTTTGTAAAAAGTTCTGTAAGTTACTAATTTAATCTTTATATATGTCCTATGTCTACTCAGAATTTCTGATTTTACATTCTCATTTTGTATTTTTGGGTTTTTTAAGATGTGTCACAAATAGACAGCATCTACCTGGATTTTTCAAATCTTTCCTGATATTCTGGAATTTAATTTTTAATAGACTTATTACATCTACTACTATTTTTGTTAAGAATAATAATATTTAGAATTGTTGCCATCTTATTTTGTGTGATATTTTAGTTTATTTTTCCTTTCTTCTTTTTTATCCTTTTTTGCTTTCTGTTGCACTGATAAAGCGTTCTTTATCCCTTTTTCTCCTTTTGCAGACATTGTGTATTATCTATATTTCCTTCACCACAATCACTCTCCTTATACTCCCCAGAAGTAGTCATTGTCAACAATTTGTATCTTTCCTGGAACTTTCTATGCATATGTAGACACATTGTTTTATGCAAATTGAGTCACACAAAGCATGCTGTTATACAACCAGTTGTTTTCTTTAAAAAATAAATTGAGATGTCTCTCCAAATTAATACATGTATCTCACTATTTTATTAAACTGATGCCAAATATGCCATTGTTTGGGAGTTGTGTAATTTATTCTTAGTAGATTTTTTTGCATTATTAAAAAAGTAAAATATGTACTTACAAAATAATCAAATAGTACCAAAGGTATAATATGATAATAGAAGACTTCACCAAAAAGGCACACTCTTATTATCATTCAGGAAGTCTCTTATAATGTGGTTCCCATTTATCAGTAGCCTAATTAAAATCCAACATTATAGCTCTAGGTTCCAGCCAAATCACCCATTTCATGGATACAGCACATGTACCATTCCCTCTTACCTCATGACCTTTGCACATTGTCTTCACTTTACTCCAGTTTGAAGTAGCCTAACTGAACTAGCTTAATCTTAATCCTCCCTTGATACTTAATATAGATGTTATTTTCTCTAGAAAGACTTTTCTATCTTTCTAGATGCTCTTCAACTCAAGGTTTGATGCCCTTCTAACTGTACCCATAGCAACTTGTACTTCTTCATAATTTCACTTAAAAATTACACTTAAAACTATGATGTTCCTCTCAAGCTTAAACTACAAACTGCATGAAACAGAATAATGTCCAATTCATTATGGTAATCTAAAGGCTTAGCATCTATAGTAAGTACTTCACAAATATTGGTTGAATAAATAAAGGCAATAAATATTATGTCTTCCAATATTTCACTTTGGATTGTCTTGGTTTCAAGGTGACACTTGCTCCAACTAATCAGCATATTAATATGAGGAATGATAAAATATAAAATTAATAATTCTATTGGGGTTAATTGCAATTATTTAAATTTTTAACTTATAGAGGTAGACATTTTTTAATGTTATTTATTTTCCGCTCTTTAACATACCCATCATATTTGTTGAAATTATTTATATTATAGGCCTGTGTGGCTTGATTATGATGTTACAACTCTAATAATATTATTAAATTTGGGTAGCTTGTATATTACATGTTTCTTTTTCTATCAAAGAAAGAAAATTTTTGCTTTGGAGAAAATTCTCTACTTTACAAATTTCTTCCCAGAAGCTTCTTTTAAGACGAAGAAAAAACTCATTGGATGGATTACTAAATCTTTTCATCCCATTTAAGAATTTAAACTGTGGTGTACTATTTAAAACTATTGTAAAGCAGTTGGGTTTTAGTTGACTAATTGCTACTAACACTCCCAAGTCAGTTCCTGTGTTCCCTTTGAGAATATAAGAAATTTGTTCTTTGTCTTTTGTCCTTCAATTAAAGACACTATCATATTACCACATCCACCTAGACACTTCAGGTACTATATTCAGTTCCTACAATTTCCTTGATCCCAATTTTCAACTCAAACCCATGTGCTTCCAATCATAAACTTAAGATATGTCCTAAGTCCATTATCTTTCTTCCATGCTAGAAATGCAGTTCAGTTCTTTGTCATCTCTTGTTTGGACTCTTGCAAAACTCAGGTAATTGACTTCTTTGTTTCTGGTCTCTCCATAATCCAATTTATGTTTCAATAGTCACCGAATTTCTAAAAAACAGATCTTATCATGACTTCCACCAAATACATACTTAATATCTTTGCATGATTCTTCATAATCCTGTGTCAGAAGCTACCAGGCTATATTGTCATAGAAACATAACATGATACGTAAATTGAAGACATATGTGTAATTTTAAACTTTCCAGTAGTTACATTTAAAAAGTGAAAAGAGGAGGTGGGGCAAGATGGCTTACTAGAGACATCACTCGTTGGACTGTCCTGGAGAGAAGGAAGAGTTTTGTATAGGGGAGATGGGAAAGGGGATGCAGTGCAGGTGAATTTCATTGTGCCAGAGCCTGCCGGGAACCTCACAGAGTGAAATTGCAAAGCAGAGAAAGAAAAGGATAAAGGAAAAAAAGATACTGGTGAGGACTAAACCCAGGGAGGCTCAGTAGCCAGTGAAGGGGTAAGGGGGATCCTTTTCTCCCTCTTACAATCCTTTGGTGATCAGCAGGTTGCCAGTTAATGGGAAGCTTTTCCACCCAAGCTGCACAAACCCAAGCACTGCAGCAACAATGGAATTGTGGGGAGAACTTGCATGATCCCAGAATTTGGAACTCTACGTGGGGTTCCCCTCCAAGGAGAGTGACCTGAGAGGCTAGAGAGCAGGCTTTCTTCTATTCAGGCTCTCATTGCTCCCCACTGCTCCCCCACCCACTACAATCAGGAGAGTAGTTTCAGCCAAGAATTTGGCAAGCTGTCCCCTCCCCACAGTTGGCAAGCCCTGCAGTCTGAAGTTTCCACAGAATATGGGGCCCACGCCTCTCCCCTTGGAGACCTGGGGCACCTGATCTGGGGGCTCCCTGCCTGCCAGGGTTTTGCAGAGATGCACACCAGGGGGTCAGATACGCAGGCCAGATCCCATGCCCCCAGGACTTGAGTGGGTCACTGTGGGACCTGGGAAGGGAGAGTTTAGGAGCTGAACTTGGGAGGCAAGGGAGCCCACATAGGCAGAACTGATGGGAGAAAACTGTGGCGGTCCAAAACTTGGCAAACTGGGGAAGCAACCATCCCCCACACAGGAAAGCTGTGCTGTCGGACTAGGGCAAGTCCTCTGTCAGAGAACATCCCAGCCTGTGGCACCATAGCAAGCAATGCAGCATGTTCAGAGTCCCAGGGCAGGGACAACACAAGAGAAGCAGAGGTCACTCCCCACAGGCAGCCTGGGAAGTGTTGCCCCTTCCCTTACAAGCAGCCTTTCTGGCTTGGAGAGCTGGCCTTGACCCTCCTCTCAGCAGCTCCCCCTAGTGGCTGGGAAGACAACCTCTGAGCCCTGCCAAGGCTTTGCAAAGCCTTCCAGGCTCACACAACCTAAGCACGCCCAGCCTTGCCCCTCCATCCACCTCTAATGTGAGGGAAATCCAGCAACCCCCTAGGAACCACAAGGCCCCTCCCAAATCCTGGGGTACCCAAGTGCTCCACTAGAGACTAGAGCATATCACTGGCACAAAAGAATATCTCTGCAATGGGCTCTCTCCTGCAAGCATCAACCACTGGCAGGGAAAACAACTCTATAGATCATTACAGCTCCTACCAACTCAATCAAACAGGGTGTGGCTGACCCTTAACTCTCAAGCATTACCCATCATACTGGACTTTAAGCTGTATGTCCCAATACAATTCACCGTGCTTTGAAGAAGGGAAGATAGCAGGATAAAATCAACCTGAGGAGACACTGCTTTTTAGGAAAGAAACAAAAGTTACAGGCAGCTCAATCTGTGAGGAGTCTCCCTCCTCCACTGCAGACCTCTGGGCTGATCAGGGAGCTGCTCAGAGTCTGTGCAGAGACATTCTGTCAGAGAACAGTTGCAGCAGAGCTGGTTCCTGCCAATCCTAAGTTTCTACAACCAACCCCATCCTGATTATTCTGGTACATGGAGCCAGGTCTGCATGGGACCCATTCTCCCAAAAATAGCCTTTACATCACCCCCACCAAGCCAGGGAGGAAATGGATGCTCCCTGTGTAGTGCCCTGTGACTGGGGACTGAGCACACTTCCTCCCTGGTATGGGAGCTGAGCAGGAGTCCCAGATGCCACAGGTACCACTTGGGAAGCCAGGGGCAACTGCATCAGTGGGTTCTAAGTGTCGGAGGAGAATCTGGGACAAAAAGCAGGTCCAGTCCACCTATGTGGATCCTGGGCCACTGAGACTGCATGAAAGGACATCAGCAGTCCCCATGCTGGTGGAACAGACCCCCATAAGGGTGGCTCTGCCCCTGAAATGCCCAGAGCCAGCTCTGGAGCTCTCACTGTGCCTGATTCAGAGGCTCTACCTTGTAGCTCCAAAGCCCCTGCTCGGCCTGTGACTCCACCCCTGAGACATCAGAATTGTGCCTGAAACCCAATACCCCACTACTGAGTCCCCACCACTACTTTTGGGCCAACAGAACCTCCCAAGGTCCAACACTTTACTCAGGATCCCCCCTGAGTAGCCATCACTCCTGGACTTGGTTTGAGAGAGTCCCCAGCAAAGAAGAACAAGTGCCCTGCAATCCTATTAACCCAGAGTTGAGAGAAGGAGAGCCATATGAGAAGAAACCAGCAAAAGAACTGTGGCAACAGGAAAAAATAAAATAGTTCAACACCACCAAGGGAACACAGCTGAGCTACATTAGTGGACCCCACCAACAAGGAAATTGCTGAAATGACAGAAATGGAATTCAGAAATTGGATGGCAAATGAGATGAATGGAATTGAAGAGAATGTTGAAATTCAACAAAATGAAGCCAAAAAAAATCTCAGGAAATCAATGAAAAAAATGAAAAAGTCACTACAGTGCTAGATACCATAAGAAAAGATATAATAGAACTTAAAGAAAGGAAAGAGTCAGTTAGGGAATTTCAAAACACAGCAGAAAGCTTTAAGAACAGGCTAAATCAAGGAGAAGAAAGAATCTCAGAGCTTGAAGACAAGGCTCTTGAGATAAAGCAATCAAAGAGGCAAAGAAGAGTATAAAAAACCTGAGCAATCACTGAGAGATATGATACTATGTCAAGTGAACTAACATTTGAATTATAGGTGCCCCAACAGAGATGAAGAAACTAAAAGTATGGAAAACCTATTTGAGGAAGAGAACAGTAGTAGCTATTCTCATATCAGATAAAATTGACTTAAAGCCAACAAAGGTAAAGAAAGACAAAGAGGGTCATTACATAATGGTAAAGGGAGCTTTCCAACAAGAAAACATAACAATTGTAAATATATATGTGCCCAACACAGGAGCTTCCACATACACAAAGCAAATTTTATTAGAGCTAAGCAAAGAAATAAACAGCACCATCATAATTGCTGGGGACCTCAACACCCCACTGTCAGAACTCAACAATCATCAAAGAAAAAATAAATAAAGAAACAATGGATACTATCAGACCTACAAAAAGACCTGGTACCCATAATACAGAAATTATTCCACAATATCGAGAAGGAGGGAATGCTACCCAACTCATTCTACAAAGCCAGCATCACCTTGCTACCAAAGCCAGGAAAGGACACAACAAAAAAAGAAAATTACAGACCAATATCTCTTATGAATACAAATGAAAATTCCTCAATAAAATACCAGCAAAGTGAATTCAACAGCACATCAAAAAAATGATCCCCCAGGACCACGTGGTCTTTATCCCAGGTATGCAAGGATGGTTCAACATACGTGAATCTATAAAAGGTATTCACCACATAAACAAAAGCAAAAACAAAGGCTATATGATCCTCTCAATAGATGCAGAAAAGCATTTGACAAAATCCAGCATGCTTTCATAATAAAAACCCTCAACAAACTAATCATAGAAGGAACGTATCTCAGAATTATAAAAGCCATAATGACAAACCCATAGCCAACATCATACTGTATGAGGAAAAGTTGAAATCATTCCCCCTAAGAACTTTAACAAGACAAGAATGGCCACTGTCACCACTTCTATTCAACATAGTGTGGGAAGTCCTCGCCAAAGTAATCAGACAAGAGAAGAATATTAAGAGTATCCAAATTGGGAAAGAAGAGGTCAAACTATTACTGTTCGCTGATGATAGGATCTTCTATCTAGAAAACCCCACAGATTCCGCCAAGAATCTCCTCGAATTGAAAAGTAAATTCAGGAAAGTCTCAGGATACAAAATAAATGTATATAAATCAATAGCATCTCTATATACTAATAACAGTCAAGCCAAAAGTCAAATCAATGACTCAATACCTTCATAATAGCTACTACAAATAAAATAAAATACCTAGGAATATATATACTTGTTTTCACCAGGGAGGTGAAAGATCTCTACAGGGAGAACTATGAAACTTTGAAGAAAGAAATCACAGAGGATACAAACAAATGGAAAAACACAGCATGATCATGGATAGGTAGAATAAACATTGTTAAAATGTCCACACTAAATTTTTTAAAATGCCCATACTACACAAAGGATTTATAAATTTAATGCAATCCCCATCAAATTACCAAAGTCATACTTCACAGATCTAGAAAAAATAATTCTAGTCTTCATTTGGAAACAGAAAAGATCCCAAATAGCCAAAGCAATTTTAAGCAAAAAGAACAAAACTGGAAACATCATGTTACCAGACTTCAAACTACAGTACAAGGCTATAGTAACCAAAACAGCATGGTATTTTTAAATTGGACATAGACCAATGGAACACAGCAGAGAACCCTGATATAAAACCATCTACCTATAATCATCTGATCTTTGAAAAGGAGACAACAACATACAATGGAGAAAAGAAGCCCTATTCAATAAATGGTGCTAGGAAAATTGGATAGACACATGCAGAAGAATGAAACAGGGACCCTACCTCTCATCAATCACAAAAATTAATTCAAGATAGATAAAAGACTTAGATGGAAGGCATGAAACTGTAAGAAGTCTAGAAGAAAATGTAGGTAAAACTCTTCTAGATATTGGCCAAGGCAAAGAATTTATGAAAAAGACCCCAAGGGCAATCACAGCAACAAGAAGGATAAATAAGTGGGACCCGATTAAATTAAAAAACCTTCTGCACAGCTGAGGAAACAATCAACAGAGCAAATACCCTACATACAGAATGGGGGAAAATATTTGCAAGCTACATATCCAATAAAGGGCTAATAACCAGAATTTACAAAGAACTCAAGCAAATCAGCAAGAAAAAAACCCAAACAATCCTATTGAAAAGTGGGCAAAAGACATCAACAGAAGCTTCTCAAAAGAAGAAAGACAAGTAGCCAATCAACATATGAAAAAATGCTCAATGCCACTAATCATCAGGGAAATCTAAATTAAAACCACAACGAAATATCACCTTACCCCACCTAGATTGGCATTTATCAAAAAGGCCAAAAGCAATAGATGCTGGCATGGATGCAGAGAGAAGGGAACACTTATACACTGTTGGTGGGACTGCGAATTAGTACAACCTCTACAGAAAACAGTATGGAGATTCCTCAAGGAAGTAAATGTAGACCTACCATTTGATCTAGCAATCCCATTATTGGGTATTTACCCAAAGGCAAAAAAGACTTATTATCAAAAAGACACCTGCACTGGAATGTTTATTGCAGCACATTCACAATTGCAAAGATGTGGAATCAACCCAAGTGCCCATCAGTTCATGAGAGGATTAATAAAATGTGGTATATTTATACCATGCACTACTACTCAGCCATAATAAAAGTTGTATTATAATAATACCTTTTACAGCAATCTGGATGGAACTGGAGACTATTCTCCTAAGGAAAGTGCCTGAAGAATAGAAAAACAAACACTACCTGAGTCACTATTAAATTGGAAGTAACCAATGAGCACATACACGCACAGATGGAAGTAAAACTCAGTGCAAATCAACCAGGAGAGAGGGGAAGGAGAGGAGGCATAAAAACCTTCCTAACTTGTACTATGTACACTATTTGGGTGGCTGGCA
Organism: Daubentonia madagascariensis; assembly: GCA_023783475.1. Taxonomy (NCBI): domain Eukaryota; kingdom Metazoa; phylum Chordata; class Mammalia; order Primates; family Daubentoniidae; genus Daubentonia; species Daubentonia madagascariensis. The sequence goes on along the minus strand of JAKFHU010002080.1, from coordinate 38,208,977 downwards.
CACCTTCAGTCAGGACTCAAGCATTATAAAAGTAATCCATTTAACCTATAACATTTGTACACCCTTAATATTTTGAAATAAAAAAAGTAAAAAGAAACAAGTGTAATTAATTTTAATAATATATTTTAACCCATTATATTCAAAATGTTATTTTAACAGTTAATCAATATTGAAAAGATATTACTGATTTATTTTACATTCTTTTTTTCATTCTAAATCTCTGAAATTTGTAGTAGTTTACACCTATAGCAGATCTCATTTTCTATTACTCATATTACTTTCTGAATAAATATCGATGGCATACATAACTAGTGATTCAGTTACAAGTGTTGGATAGGACAGCTAAAATCCAGGCTGTGTTCAATAATGAGAAAATTTTCAAAACAGAGAATTCGCAGGAAGGCTGGCAGTTGTGGGGTAGAGTCATATTACAAACAGGGTATCAGTGTGATTAGTCTGGATGTTAAAGACAGAGATTGATGCAATGTTAAGGAGGATTATATCATCTCATTATTGACCTTATCAATGTGGCAGTTAATGAATAAAATGGTTCCATGAATAGCTTGAAATGATCTTGCATAACCATGTATTTAAAAGGATGAAAATGAACCACTTTTCCTGAACCTGGCTGGAAAGATAAGATGGTCAGTTTTGATGATTGCTGGATGTGGGGCCTCTTTTGTGTATTTGGAGGGACCTAAAAGCAGCAATATAAACCTGTAGCTCTTTTTCCCATTTGGGAGAAAGGTTTAACTTTCTCCAAAATTATTTACACTGGAGCAAACTTGAGGTCTTTCCAGAATAGTAAAAACTGTGCATTACATAGTCATTCCTATATTCAACAGATATAGATCAGGTTGCCACCAAAATCAGAATCTATATGAAGTAATGTTTTAGTATGAGAAAAATTTTCTTGACTAGCAGAAAACAGAAATAGGACTCCCCATTTTCTTGATAAATACAGCAAGAAACAGAGAGTGGAGAACACTTAGTGCAAGTCAGTGTAGCATTGTTATATCACCAGCTTCACTTTTGTTTTTTGGGTTATTTTGAAACATGGCTATAGAAATCTTAGTGTATCCTTCACTTGATAGCATAAGCCATTTCTGTGTTTTAATTTTCTTCTCAACTAATCTGTATATAACCCTCATTAAAGCCTTTAGGTTTCTTGAGTACCTGCTACAACTCTGCACTAAGATTACTAATTTACCAATTTTGCTTCCCTCTCTATTACAGCAACATTCTTCCTCCATGTACAAGGAAAATGGAAACCAACTGCTGCTGTTTCACACTATGTCCACCTCCATCAGAAAAGGATTTACTTATTTACTTAAACACTTCCTAGTTCCACATTCAAAAATTCTAGGAGATGTTTGACCAGAGAAGTGAGATTAATAAAAATATTGCAGCTTTTGGAGTGAGGGAATAATATGTTCTAAATTGAAAAAAGATGCTTTCACATAAGAATGGGATAGAAGTTAAACAATAAATAGACTCCAGTTTCACAACAAGCAGAAAATTGGGATTTACTTCTGTCCCTATAGGCATTTTAGATTGCTGCTTCCTCAAATGGCCCAGAGCAGCCTGTTCAGATCATGACTCTGATGTTTTACAGGCACTTTAATATGTAGTAAACTCTTCTCCTCCAATATGCCCTCTGTAAGTGGTACAACAGATACCTCTTGTTCAAGTCAGACATTTGAGAATTATTCTAAAGTCTCTCCCTCTTTCATCTGCCATATCTAATGGGTCACCAGTCTTCTAAATTCCAACTCTTAGTTGTCTCTTGAAACGATCCACTTCTCCCATTACCACCATCCTTGTTCAAGCCATCATCTCTCTCCTGGACACCAAAATACCTTCATTACTGCTTGCCAAGCTACTGACCCCCTACAACTCATACTCTAAACTGGCCCTTGTGTGATATTTTAAAAGTGTACATCTGGTCATTTTACTCCTCATCGATTCAGTGGCTTCCCATTGCTTATGCAGACTAAGGTTTCAAGGATTAAGGATTTAAGGATTAAGACCTATGTTCTTAGCAAGTTCTCTAGGCTATGTGTGGTTAGGCACCTGTCCACCTATTTATCTTCCTTTCTCATAATTTTCCTTTTAGAAGTATATGCTTAATTCAAATAGAATATTTTTCAGTTCTATGAGTTCATACTCTTTTAACTCAGGTTTATTATATGATGTTCTTTATGTGTGGAGTACTCTCTCAAAATTTTCACTCCTATTTAGCCTTCTGTTTCAATATAGGCAGCCCTTCCTCCAGGTAAATTCACCCAGCCACCACCATAATGTTGGTACACATGTTAAATATTTCTATGGCATGCTGCATTTCTTTTTAGTTATTTAGAGCACTTGTAATTATTTGTTTAATGTCTATAAATTCCATTAGGGCATGGACTGTGCATTTTTCATCCCACTATTCTCAAAACCTTGTACAAATGCCTGGCCCACAGAAGGTGTTAATGAGCATTTGTGGAATATATGCATGAATGGATGAATGAATGATCACATTGCTGTAATTTGCTGTTTATAATTCTGTCACACATCACACCTCCTATAGCAGCAAGTCTCCAAAGGCTTTGTATTCCAGTGCCTGGTGTATTGGTTGCTTTATAGGAAGCCCTAAAATATGTTGATTGAAAGATTAATGAAACTAGATGATGCCTGCCATGCCAGATAATCACAGCCCATTCCGTTTAATTCACCTTTCCTCTTTCTGGGGAGTTTTCCTTTTGGATAGAAAATCTCTGGATCACCTCTTTTTCATTTATCAGCATAAAGTCATATGATCAAATGCCTCAGTTGAGTCTCTAAACAGAAACTTTGAATTAATCTATGAAGTAACTGATAGGTGTGGTGCTACTGAGTTCTGTTATAACTCTGTAGTTTACAACTCCTTTCATGACACATATTTTTAAACTAAGGCACCATATTTCCCTCTTCTAATTTGTATCACTATGTTAGTTGTTGGAAATCACTGCATAGCAGGGCATTGGAAAGCCCTGCTATTTCCAAATTTAAATCTGACAGGCCAGTAGGCAAAGACATACAGTGAAGACACTATCTTGACAAGTAACTCGAACCCCCTGCCCCTATCTGTAATCACTGTGAAGACTCTATGATTAGTGCCTAGATCACTTCCGTGTCTTTACAAAAGTCAACCCTCTCATTTCTTTGTTGAATTGTCTTTTACTCCTTTATTGAGCACCTGACAAGTGATAGGCCAAATGCATTAGTCATTGGAGATAGAGTCAAAACAAAACATGATCCAAGTTGGATATATTATTGGCCCTTTTTATAGTGGGGTCATCATGACTCACACACACTGTGTACCCCACCCCATGGTATCATTCTCATGAGCCATGCAGGTGAGATCAAAAATGTATTTGGAGTTATTCTGTGTGTCACCAATAAGCCATACTGAAGGTCTGGGATAGGGTAAGGAGAAATGATACCTCAACCGATGCTCCTAAAAGACACTCTAGAATAGAGAAGTCCAGATGGGTTCATTTCTTAATCACCCACAAATTGCTCATATTAACTTTACCACAGAAAGAAAAAGTAATAAATATTAAAAAATAAATCACTCCAAGTGTTATTTGTAATAGAAGTGAATAAAATAAAGAATGAAGAAAGGAACCATGCATGATATAAGTTATTTTAAAGTGCCCCAGTATTATACTGCACGTGTGACCAAAGTCATAAAATCCCTCAGTATCACACACACACAAAATTTAACAGTGTTATTCTGTGTTATATGTTTGGTATACTTTGTCCCCATTTGCTCAATTGTTTTCTTTTTAGTCTTTGGCTGAACTTTCTTTCTGGATTGTGGATGTTTTCCTTTTACAGCCTTGGTGGCCCTTTCTAATAATGCTTATCACTGTTTTGCTTCCAGACATCACTTCATCCACTTGATGATCAGGTGCTTAAGGCTTTGTCTAAAAAAAACTTCTTTGTTGCTCAGCCAATCATACCCATAACTCTTCCAGACGATAGCCTGTGTCTATACAAACTTTTTAGCATGGTGTTTTCCTTTCCTAAAGGGCTGTAGTAAAATAGTACCACAAACTCAGTGGCTTAAAACAAAAGAAATTTACTCTCTCATACTTCTGGAGACTAAAAGTCTGAAATCAACATGCCAGCAGGTGCGTGCTTCCTTGGAAAGGTCTAGGGAGGACTCTTTTCTTGCCTCTTCCAACTTCTAGTTGCCCCAGGCATTCTTTGGCTTCTGGCAACACAACTCCTGTCTTTGCTTGCTTTTTCGTGTAGTCATTTTCTTTCTGGTAGGGCCTACTCTGACCCAGTATGACCCCATCTAAACTAATTACATCTGCAAAAACCCTATTTCTAAATAAGATCACATTCTGAGGCTCTGGGTGGGCATGAATCTTGGGGGGATACCATTCAACCCACTACACATGGCATATAATTCCCTTTAAAATCTAGCTCTAGTCTATTCTACTTTTAGAATATCCTTTCAGTAAATGTTGGTTGCCTTCAATTAATCTGACAAAAAGATGAAAGTTATTCAATGAAAGAAACCAATTAGTATAGTGATCATTTGCTACTGTAGTCTGTTCTGAGAAAAAGGTATGCATTTGGATTAAAGCTTGTCTTTATTTAGGGATGGCCAATGCAATTTTGGGTGGTTTGTTTTCCTGATCAATAACTTACTTTCCAAATAATCACAGGATAAACATAATTATAAAATTAATTCATAAGCTAAATATTATGTAGGTTACTTATACAATTAAACTATCTATTTCTAGGAAATGGGTTTTAAATAACACAATGTAGAATAAAATATGCATATAGCATTTAAAATAGTGTATTATAATTTTATGTAAATAATGTACAAGAGTTTTATTGCTTTCTCAGCATTTATAAGAACTTTGAGGAGACAGTAAAGAACCTAAGGTTAACAGATGCTATCTTTTTTTTTTGATAAATTTCTCTGTAACAAATGTGGAAATTTGAAATGTATTGAACGTGTACATTTTCCCTAAAAGTTATATTCAGTGCTAAGTAAATGTACTTGTTATTGATGATGATGAAAATGAGGAGGAGGAAGAGGAGGAGAAAGACAGGAGAAGGAAGCGGGGGGGAGGAAGGTTTCTTCCATTGAGAAGCACTTTAAAAGTAAGAGATATTTCCTTATTTTTCTTCCCACCCATCCCCCAAACTCTTTATTTTATTAAAATTCACAAGTAAACTTTTCTATAATCAACTGAAGAAAGGATCCTTGAAATAATAAAAGCAGCATAGTAGAAAAAATGCTGACTACTCATTGTGAGTTTGTAACTGCAAAACACCAGGAGGATAAAGATGAACTAGACATAAGGCTTGACTTTATTCTAGTGGGAGACCAAGGAAGGTAAGTGGTGATGAGTTCACTGTTATATACTGCAATAGAGTTGGGCCAGTAAGCTACACAGTGAAGGTGCTTCCTGCATCAAGGACAGCCAGTCCTGAGAGAGGATTTCTGGGGAAGAGGACACCTCGATTGAGACCTAGGAGTTAAGTATGGAATTACTATATAAAGAAGCACAGTGTGGGAATGGGAGATAGACAACACAGGAAAAGTCAGAAGTAAAAGCAGAGAGGGGTGAAGAACCTGGTGATTCCTGTTACTATTTGACATGCATTTGATTGTTCCTGTGGCATTTCAAATGAGTAATAATAATTCTATACTTTTTTATAATACTTACAGCTTTCTGAGTACCATAGTATATATTATCCCAATGTTCTCCTATACCTACCTTTGTGGTAAGTAGCAATGATAGCTATTATCACCCCTGTTTTACAGATGAGAAAATTAATTTGGACTCACAAACTTAAATTAAGCTGCTTTAGACTTGACACTGGAGAAATGCTTTCTCTTTGGTTCCTTCTCTTTTTTTTTTCTGTTGCATTCATTTTTGGTCCTCTTTATGGGAACAGCATAACTAAAAATAAAATGAAATGGACTTTAAAAATTAAAACCATCTGTCACAGAATTGCTAAAATGGCATAAGATAACTATACAAGCACTCACAGTTGCCTTAGAACTTGAACAATGGGAGGAAATAACTTAAAAGGCAACACTGCAAGGCGACTATTAACATCCCCAAGTTATAGAAGAGGAGCATGAGACCCAGAGAGTATTCGATCAACAAGTAAGTTTTGAGCTATCACTGCACATAGTTGGACAAATTGTATTCTTAAAAGCATTTGTTAAATGAATAAAGGGTTGCACAAATCATACACAGAATCAGACACCATTTCAGGAGCTTCAAAAGTATCAAGGGAGGGGGATGCAGAATAGCAGAGCAAATTTCTGATGGCAGTTAGTTTTTACTTTGAAGCCAATAACTTTATCATTTCCTCCCCCTGAAAACTGTCCCTTTTGAAGACAAGAAACTTAAGTTTCAAAGACCTCTACAGTAATGTAGAAGAAGCCTCTAAGCGTTATTTCCTCTTTCTTTCCTCAAGCCTTCAGTACTGTGATAATGTTACACTTTTCAGACAGTAATGATAACTCTGATAATTTTTATTTTTTCCAAGTTGTGGACTAGTGTTATTGTGGGGACAACAACTAAGCATGTCCAATACATTTCATGCCATTGCTTTAGTGTTGGGTATTCTATCATACTTCCCCATGTAAGAAGGCTACCACTTCCCTCAAAATACTACGTTCAAATGCTTACAGTTTCCAGCTAAGATATAAGCTTCTGTGATATCTGCACAAAGTCTCACCTTACTTTGAATGGACACTAACCTCAGTTCAAAGCTAGAAGATACAGCATAACAGAAGAGTTCTATACTAGACAGGCAATAATTCAGATGGCCTCAGACAAGGCAATTTTTATTGGTCCCATTGGTCCTACTAACCACCACTTCTACCTCCTTTAAGGCCACCATGCCTTACATCATGTAGCGGACTTGCTAGCATAATTTTTAACCCTTATGTCAAAAAGCACATTAAATTTCAGTAAAGGGGACTGGAGCAAGATGGCTGGCCAGAGACACCAGCTGCCAGAGTGTCTCAGTAAGGAGAAGTTTTGGATGAAAGAGAAAAATCAAACAAACAGAAAAACAGAGGCTGGGTGTGCATCTGAGAGAAGGGTGGTAGCAACTTCAGGAGACTCCATGGGAAGAAGTTGTGGAACAGAGCAGGAAGGAGCAAGGTATCAGCAGAGATCAACCCCCAAGAGGCTTGGAGTCCAGTGAGAAGGGTAGGTGGAGCAGTTTGTTTCTCCCTCCCTCACATCTCTGACGGTTGGCAGGTTCCTGAGTTGCTAGAGAGACTTTCTGCCCACATGAGCCCAGAGGCTGCTGCCGCCAGTGAGCTAGAGCTTCTTGTTGACAGAGCACAAGAAACTCTAGCTCCCTGCAGTGCCTCCCATCTCCACAGACCTGAGCCAAGACAGTAGGTGCCATACTGCTTCTCTACCCACCGTGCACCTTTGTCCTCCCCAGGAGGCTTCAACTCATCAGGTTTCATCTTGCTCACTCCCACACAGACATTTTCAAACTCTGGCTCAGACTGCAGGAGCCAGAGGGGTCCAGTGGGTCCCGGGCCATCTATGTGACTCCACTGCTTGGACATTCTGGGCAGGCCGTCTCCCAGAGTTAGGAATGGATGTGATCAGAGTGCTAGCTTTCCTCCATTCAGACTGTTTTTTTCCCCTTTCCCTCCCCTACCAATGGCTGCCGAGAGAGACAACTGACCCATCACACTGAGGCTTCCACAGAGTGGGACTCAGACCTTTCCTCTTGAGGTTCTGCAGTGTCCTGAAGGGTGCTCAGAGCTCCCTGCCCACTGGCCCTCCCTGGTGTTGCTTTCCCAGTGATTCCATCAGAGCAGAACATGCTCTGAGGCACAGGGACATTGAACATGCTTGGGCAGCCTGTGGGCAACTGGGCAACTCAGGACAGTACACTTCTCCTTGGCATGGTCAGGGATTGATCTTTGGGAACCCGGGGGTTGATCTGCAGGCCAGATCTCATACCCCCAGGTCTTGATCATGTTGCTGAGGGGCAGGGAGGAGACTTTTGTAAATTAATCTTGAGAGGCAAGGGAGCCATGGTGGGTAGATCAGGGGGGAGACTGCAGTGTGGGTTCTAGCTTCAGTGTGTTCATAGGGCATCCCTCCTCTCACAGGAGGGCTGCTGTCTTAGCTCAGGCCAGGATCCTGGGCAGAGAACCTCCTGACCTGCATCACAGTCATGGGGGCACTAAACTAGCTTGAGGCTCTGCTTCCATAAGCAGACTTGCTGGTTGGTTGGGGCCAATTCAGTCCCTCCCTGGTGGCTTTGCCCAGAAGCTGGGGGCCAACCTTTGACCCATGCTGAAACAGATACCTTTTGTGGAGCCTGAGGATAAGCTCACTCAACCCAACCCCATCCAGCCATATTCCCCCACCCACCTCTACTGTGGTGGAGAATAAGGCCTCACCTGAAGTTCCAGGGCCCCACTCACCACCTGGAGCATTTGAGTAATTCTCCTGAGGGACTAGAGCCAGTCACAGGACCCAAAAACAACACTGCAGCTTGTTCCTTCCAGCAAGCACCACCTGCTGACAGGGAGATCAATTTTCACACCCTTTAAAGCATTTATGGACTCAATCATAAAGGGTGTCGTTGATTCTCACCCACAAGCACAACCTACTACCTCAGAGATTAGACTGGGTGTGCTGCCATTACAACTCAAACTATTAAGAAGAACACAGGGCTGGGGAAAGAGAAAGGATTTCAAAGACCTCCATCCTCTTTCATCAAAGAGAGGCAGGGCATCTGCTCACACATATAGCTTACCACTGCTACAGCCTACAAACAACTAACAACTGAGAAAACCACCACACCAAGGATATCTATAACCAAGGCATCTGTCCAGAACCTAGATCACCATCAAAGCAGCCACAGGCAAAGCCAAAGGTTCTTACACAACATGTGCTACAATGTTGTACACATGTATGAGTGTGGCGAGTGGGAAAAGCCCTATCTAAACAAAAGAAAATCCAAAAATAAGAAGCAACAGCTACTCCAGATGAGAAGGAATGAGTGAAAGAACTCCAGAATTATGCAGAATCAGAGTGAAAATTTACCCCCAAAAGGGAACACCAGCTCTCTAGCAATGGAAACCAACCAAAATCAGAATATTGAAATGACAGATAAAGAATTCCAAACATGGATTATAAATAAGCTCATTGAAATACAAGAAAAAATGGAAAACCAACACAAAGAAGCCACAAAAAAAATTCAAGAAGTGAATGAAAAATTCACTAAAAATATTGAATTATTAGAAAAAAATCGAATAAAACTTCTGGAAATGAAAAATTCATTCAAAGAAATACAAAACACTGTGGAAAGTCTTAAGAATAGACTAGACCAGTCAGAAGAAAGAATATCAGAGCTTGAAGATGATAAATTTGAATTAAACAAGTCACTCAAAGGTAAAAAACAGAATTAAGAGGAAGGAACAAAGCCCACAAGAAATACAGGATTATGTAAAGAGGCCAAACATAAGAATTATAGGCATCCCTGAGGGTGAAGAAGAAAACACACAAGGGTTAGAAAACCTATTTGAGGAAATAATTGAGGAAAACTTCCCTGGTCTTACTAGAAATTTAGATATCTAGTAGAAGAAGCTTAATGAACACCTGGGAGACTCATTGCAAAGAGACAATCACCACGACACTCGGTCATCAGACTAGACAAAGTTAAAATGAAGGAGGAACTCCTGTGAGCCATAACATGAAAGCATCAGGTAACTTTCAAAGAAAACCCATCAGGGTAACTGCAGACTTCTCAACTGGGACCTTACAAGCCAGAAGGGATTGGGGACCCATTCTCAGTCTTCTCAAACAGAATAATGGCCAACCTAGAATTTTGTATCCTGCAAAAGTCAGTTTCTTATATGAGGGAGAAATAAAGACTTTGTCATACAAGCAAACTCTGAGGGAATTTGTCAAGACCAGACCTGACCTACAGGAAGTACTCATATCTGCATTATACATCAATCAGCACAATAGAGACACATCAGTGTAAAATCACCCAAAAGCTAAAGTTCAGAGCCAATATAAAATAATGGCTCAAGAGGTAAAACAAAGCAATAAGGTTCTGCCCAACAGGATGAACAGAAATGCATCTTACTTATCAATTCTTTCAATAAACATGAACGGCTTGAATTCCACACTCAAGAGACATAGACTGGCTGAATGGATAAGAAAATACAAGCTGAGTATCTGCTCTCTCCAGGAAACACATGTAACTCACAAGGACTCATTCAGACTCAAGATCAAGGGATGGAAAAAAATATTCCATGCCAATGGAAATCAATAGAAAGCATGTGTAGCCATTCATATATCAGATAATATAGACTTCAAATCTACAATAGTAAAGAAAGACAAAGATAGTCATTCTATAATGATAGAGGGAGCAATTCACCAAGAAGACATAATAATCCTAAATATTTATACTCCCAAAAAAAGTGTTCCCAGATTCATGAAACAAACCCTACTAGATATAAACAGAGTGATAAACAGCAGCATCATAATTAACAGGGACTTCAACACCCCACTGATAGAACTGGACAGATCCTCCAAGTAGAAAATAAAGAAAGAAACACTGGACTTAAATGGGACTCTAGCACAAATGGGCCTAACAGACATTTATAGAACATTCTACCCCAAAACTATGGAATATACATTCTTCTCATCAGCACATGGAACATTCTCTAAGATTGATCACATCTTAGGCCACAAAACATGTCTCAACAAATTCAAAAAAATAAAAATTATACCATGTGTCTTTTCAGACCACAGTGGAATAAAATTAGAAGTCAACTCCAATAGAAACACTCAATTCTACAAAAAGTCATGGAAATTAAACAACCTACTGCCAAACAATTATTGGGTCAAGGAAGAAATTATGGTGGACATCAAACCATTCCTTGAACTAAATGACTAAGGGGACACAAGTTATCAAAATCTGTGGGATTCAGCAAAAGCAGTCTTAAGAGCAAAAATCATAGCCTTAAATGCCTACATCAAAAAGTCAGAAAGATCACAAGTCAACAATCTAATGAATCATCTCAAGGAACTAGAAAAGGAAGAGCAAACCAATCCCAAACCCAGCATAAGAAAAGAAATGACTGAAATCAGAGCAGAACTAAATGAATTCAAAAACAAAAAAAATACAGAAGAGTCATTAAACTAAGAGTTGGTTCTTTGAAAAGATAAACAAAATTGATAGACCTTTTGCTAAATTAACCAGAAATAGAAAAGAGAGGACCCAAACAAGCTCAGTCAGATATGAAAGAGGAGATACTACAACTAATACAACAGAAATAAAAAATATCACCTGTGAACATTATAAAAATCTCTATGAACACAAACTTGAAATCACTGAGCAAATGGACAAATTCCTGGAAACACACAACCTTCCAAGCCTCCATGAGGAAGAAACAGAACTCATGAGCAGACCAATTACAAACAACAAAATGGAAGCAGAATTATAAAATCTTCCACAAAAAAAATTTACAGACCAGATGGTTTCACAGCTGAATTTTATCAGACCTACAAAGAAGAATTTGTACCCATACTGCAGAAATTATTTCATAACATCAAGAAGGAAGGAATCCTCCCCAACTCATTATATGAACCCACTAACACCTGATACCAAATCCAGAAAAGGACACTAGAAAAAAAAGAAAACTGTAGGCCAATATCCTTTATGAAGATAGATGCAAAAATCCTCAATAAAATTCTAGCAAACTGAATTCAGAAGCACTTCAAAAAAAACAATCCACCACGACCAAGTGGGTTTCATCCCAGGGATGCAAGGATGGTTCAACATACATAAATCCATAAATGTGATTGACCACATAAACAGAAGTAAAAACAAAGAACATATGATCATCTCAACAGATGCAGAAAAAGCATTCAACAAAATTGACCATCATTTTATGATAAAAACTCTTAACAAAATAGGCATAGATGGAAAATACCTGAAAATTATAAAAGCCATCTATGACAAACCCACAGCCAACCTCATACTGAGTGGGGAAAAGTTGAAAGCACTCCTATTCAGAACTGGAACAAGAAAAGAATGCCCACTGTCACCACTTCTATTCAACATAGTGCTTAAAGTCCTAGCCAGAGCAACCAGGCAAGAGAAGGAAATTAAGGGTATCCAGACAGGGAAAGAGGAGGTCAAACTATTGTTCTTTGCTGATGATATGATCTTATATTTAGAAAACCCCAAAGACTCCACCAAGAGACTCCTGGAATTGATATAGAAATTCAGCAAAGTGTCAGGGTACAAAATCAATGTACACAAATCAATAGCATTCCTATACGCCAACAACAGTCAAGCTGAGAATCAAATCAAAGACTCAATACCTTTCACGATACCTACAAAGAATATAAAATACCTAGGAATATATTTAATCAAGGTGGTGAAAAATCTCTACAAAGATAACTATGAATCACTGAGAAGGGAGATTGCGGATGATGTAAACAAATGGAAAAACATATCATGGTCGTGGATTAGAAGATACAACATTGTTAAAATGTCTATGCTACCCAAAGTGATTTACAGATTATACGCAATCCCCATCAAAATACTAACATCATTTTTTGCAGAGCTAGAAAAAATAACTCTGTGCTTCATTCGGGACCAGAAAAGAGCTTGAATAGCCAAAGCAACCTTAAGCAAAAGGAACAAGTCTGGAGGCATCACTTTACCAGACTTTAAGCTATACTACAAGGCTATATTAACCAGAACAGCATGATACTAGCACAAAAATAGAGATATAGACCAGTGGAACAGAACAGAGAATGCAGATATAAATGAATCCACATATTGCCATCTTATCTTTGACAAAGCAGACATCAATATACACTGAGGGAAAGAATCCCTGTTCAATAAATGGTGCTGGGGAAATTGGATAGCCACATGTAGAAGATTGAAACAGGATCCATATCTCTCACCACTCACAAAAATTGATTCAAGATTGATAACAGACTTATATTTAAGACATGAAACCATAAAAATTGTAGAAAAGTCTCATAAATATGTTGGAAAACTCTTCTGGATATTGGCCTAGGCAAAGAATTTATAAAGACGAGCCCCAAAGCAATCACAGCAACAACAAAAATAAACAAATGGGACTTAATTAAATTAAAAAGCTTCTGCACAGCCACGGAAATAATCAACAGAGCAAATGGACAACCTATACAATGGGAGAAAATATTTTCATGTTATACATTCAATAAAGGGCTAATAACCAGAATCTATGAAAAACCTCATGTAAATGAGCAAGAAAAAATCAAACAACCCCTTAAAAAGTGGGCAAAAGACATGAACAGAAGCTTTTCAAAAGAAGATAGACTAATGGACAATAAGCATATGAAAAAATGCTCAGTGTCACAAATCATCAGAGAAATGCAAATTGAAATCACAATGAGATATCACCTAACCCCAGTCAGAATGGCTTTTATCAAAAAGTCTTAAAACAGTAGATGCTGGCATGTATGCGGAGAGAAAGAAATGCTTACACACTGTTGGTGGGATTGCAAACTAGTGCAACCTCTGTGGAAAATAGTATGGAGATTCCTCACAGAACTAAAAGTAAACCTACCATTTGATCCAGCAATCCTACTACGTTATTTACCCATAGGTAAAAAGGTCATTTTATCAAAAAGATACTTGCAGTAGAATGTTTATCACAGCACAATTCACAATTGCAAAGATGTGGAATCAATCCAAGTGCCCATGATTTCATGAGTGGATAAACAAAATGTGGTATATGTATACCACGGAGTACTACTCAGTCATAAAAAATGAATTAATACCTTTTGCAATAATCTGGATGGAACTGGAGTATCTCAAGAATGAAAAAACAAGCACCACATGTACTCACTATTAAATTGGAACTAACTGATCAGCACTAATGTGCACAGATGGAAGTAAAACTCAATGGAAATCATGTAGGTGGGAGGGGGAGGAGGGGATGGGTGAAATCATATCTAACGGGTACAATGTACACTATCTGGATGATGGGCACATTTATAACTTTGACTCAAGCAGTACAAAAGCAATCCGTATAGCTAAAACATTTGTACCCCCATAATATTCTGAAATAAAAAACTTCTTAAAATTAAAAAATAAAACATGAAAGGTTATAAGCAAAAATAAAATTATAAACAACATTGCATTGAATAGCATGTATTAGATTTCCCAAATATAAATAAGATGTGAAATATATCTCTACTAAGTTGTAATGTACTTTGATATTTGCTTTATTAAGTTTTAATTGTCCAGATAATAAGTTTCAGTTAAAATTGATGAGTTTAATATACATTAATAAAAATACTTTATTTGAGAATTTTTTCTTCATAAGTGGTGGTAAATGTTATTTTGAGAATTATATAAACTTAATGTGCATACCTTGGTTAAGAAAATGCTAAACAACCCCATTCAATCTTCTAATAAACTTAGGCAGAATCTATATTAGATCTTACACCAGTAGCCATATTGCATATCAATCTGAGCCTATTCTTGGGATGCTTCCTTCTGTTATCCACATTTCTCTTGGGATATCTCTAGAGAAGGGCAAAGTATCTGAAAAAACAGCAGTGAGTTCTTATGGATTGAGTCCTGGTGTCTAAGCAGGATACGGACTCTGTGTCCTGGGCTGAGCCATTAGCTGGTCCAATGCACTTACTCCATCAGGTATTAGAACCATTGAAACTTGTTGCAAATTAGTACCAAGTCTATGTTATTTGCTGTTGTGTTTCTGTGCCTGCACAGTAACTGGCATGTAGCAGGGATTTCATAAAAATGAGTTGAAAAAAGAATTAATGTTCAAATTGAATAATTAAGTACTCAAAAGAGAGTGGAATGTTTTACTGTCTACTCGTGTGAAGGGCCAAGCTATGCTGTGGAAATGTCACTCCTGGCTCGCTGAAGTGACTGCATTCCTTCTCTCTGAGTAGGGCAGTTTGATCATCTGGAGAAAGCCTTTTCTTATTTGTAGTACTACCCAGTGCATTTCCTTTTATCTTAGAACATTTCGGAGTCCTCTCTTGCAGTTGGAAAATAGTTAATTAGGATTGAAATCTTTACCTTCTCTGTGCAATGTAAAATCTACTTAAGTTTAGTGCTGGCCTTTCCTTTGATGTTTTGATGCTGCATGTAGGAAGGACTCGTATTGCTTTTAGAAACACATCCTGGGACAAGATGTAGGGTAGGTGCTGATCCAGATGGTGGCCTTTTAAGGGATGATTGCTACTGCCAGATATCTCAGCATATCAAAACAGGAAAAGAAACTTACAGGATGAGACCTCATGGATACATGTGAAAAATCTTACCCTATGTACTTCCCTTCCTAGTAGCTTTACTGATTATTATGGGATGTGAGTTCCAATTATGGGAAGGGACCATGTGAAATGAAAGAAATCATAAGTAATATTTCAATAGAAGAGTTTGATCTTTTGAAAAAGTTAATTTCTGTGCTTGAGACCTGGGAAAACTTTCTTTTTGATGCAGTATGCATCGAGGGTTAATAAGGTCTATAAAACTTTTCCAAATGAGACTACTCTATCTATTTTGATAGCCTGTTGACTCCAGGGAAGAGATATGGCTGTGGGAGTGTGATATTTATTGGGGCCTGGGACTAGAGCAATATGCATAGTTGTTGAAGGTAGCTATGTGATAACTGCATTTTTGAAAGTTGATCAAGTAGAGCGAAATTTTACCATGCATATATTTAACTTACACAAAACCAACTATATATAATCAGGAGATGGAGAGAGAAATAGCAATTCACATTTATAAAATGTGGTCAATTCCACTCAATGTGCATCTGTTTTGAGTGTGAATGATAAATACATGGTGCTTAACCACATCTTGCCAGTCTGTTTCCATGGCCCTCCTAGATTGTGAGCATCTTGCTGAAATGAGTAATGTTGTAAAGTTTAAAATATGCATATCTTGATTTCAGAATATCCCTTAAATGTAAGTCAGCTACTTCATGTCTTACTCAGCTGAACAAAATGTTTCACTGTCAGGGGAAAAGTCTCTTTGCTGGGTTTTTTGAGAGACAATACTTTGGTCTTTAATGAGGTAGATTTTCTTAGCTAATTGTGAATCTACTTAATTTTGGCTTACACACTAACTTCAAAATGTTACCTCCACATAAAATCATACCACCTGGACATTTTCAGATAATTAGGTTCTCACAAGGCCCACTGCTTATACAGTCCAGAAGATACCTTTTACGTTGTATTCAATGAAATGGAGTGCCCTATATGGTGCAGATGGCTGTACGATGAACATAGTAAATCTGTTTGTCTCAATTAGGATAGTGATATCTGAAATTTAATTTTAGCATTTGTTCAGTTATTTATTACATGTGTGTTAACAATCTATTATGTGTCAGGAAGTGTTCTGGACACTGAAGACATTAAACATTTTTTTTTTTTTGAGGAGAACCTAGCAGTTACCTAATTGAATTCTTAACTTACACTTTAGTTCCCTGCATGAATCTTCTGGTGATAGGAAATTCACTTCTACAAAGCATGCAATTTTTTCACTGAATTGAAACAAAATATTTTTTTTAATCCTAATTCTAATTTTCCCTTGGAAACTTAAATACTTTCTCATTCTTTTTCATTATTTTAACCTTTAAGTATTTTAAGAAGTTTTCTCATTATCTGTACCCACTTGTCCCCTTGACCTGAAAAGTCTTGTCTTTCCATTTTAAATATCTTCTTTCAGGATTACTTTATATTTAAGGGTTCCCAGTCAATTCCCATCTTTTTTTTTCTTTTTTCTTTTCAATTCCCATATTGATCAATGTCTCTCCCTTACAGTTCTCATCATCCCTGCCTTTAAATTTTGGGCCAGACTCAAATCTATTACACCTGAGATAAACTGAGTAAATCGGGTGAGATTCTCCTACTACATATTTGAGAAGTTTTGGTCAAAATCTACCATGGACTCATAAGTTTTCACACTCTCGCTTTACTTACATAGAAGTTGGAAATAGCCACAAGACTTTCTGGGGAATATTTATCACATTTTGATTAGCTGCCTTTTATCTTTCCCTTTCTTAGGGAATGATGACTTATTATATAATATATAATCTCCATGTACTAAATAATGTGGACAATTTAAAGCAAATTTAATTAAAGCTATTAGTTATCATAGTGATCTGGAGTAGCATCTTATCTTGTTTGATGTTTTTCCCCCCAGGGTGGTCATACCATATGTGTAGGAATATAGATATGAAAATCATGGAAATAAATATATCAAAATCTGATCAGATGATAATTAAATATACATATTTGTATATAAATTATTTTACAACAGATTTTTGTTAAAAACATTATTTAATATTTTTCTTATTATAATTTTTTTAATTTGAAAGACTTTAAAATATTTTATTACTTTTAAACTCAAATTTCATAGTTATACCAAAATTGCAGTTAGTAGATTAATTATAACTAAAAGTTAAAAGCATATCAAATCACAGATTTTTCCTAGTAGAAATTGTTAAAATATTGGAAATTTCCTTTGCAGTTGATAGACCATTTTATACTTTTCCTTTATTGTTTAGATAAGAAATTTAACATTTTAATATATAGCAAGGAAAATCTATCCTGCAATGACTACATTACTAAGGAAAAATTGTTGAGATTTGTAGATGGGAAAATGTCTTTCCTTTAATTGCTCACATAGTGTTATTTATTTTTATGTAATTACATTTTATAGACAATGTCACATGTTCTGTCCACACGATGCCAAAACATCTGGATGAAAAGTGGAAAGCATAGTAACAAACCCAGATGGTTTGTAAGTACAAGGCCAAACATCCAGATGGAGTTCAAGAAGGTAGAACATCTGGATGGCAAATATCAAATCCTTCATTCAGATGTCACGGCATCATATAGACACAGTGTATCAATAAACTCTTCTTAGTGAGGAGGGAGTATGTGAAATCAACTAGAGGTCAAAAAGAAAGAGGACAAATTTACGAATAAAGCATACGGTTAATATTAAATCAATTTTTACCTTTGAATAAATGTAATTTATAATGGTTGGATTTAAAATGTAACTTATTTAGGTAGAATCTAAGAAAAAAAGACTCTCTCAGCTTATTAGATTCACTTTTTAATTGCAATAATGTTTACCAACTTTTTGATTTGATAGAATTTTCAATACATCTCACATGTACAATAAATGGCTCAATTACAAATTGCATTTTATTCTGATTAAAAGTTCCTTGATCTTTAATATTATAATATAATACAATCCAGAATTGCATCTAGTATGTCACGTTCAATAAACAGATTTCTTTGCTATCTCTGAATAATTAACTTTATCTTTGTCACAAGGCATAAAAGTAATGGAAGCCTCATAGGCATTATTCACTTATTCTTAGCATGAGGATCTTATTATTTTAGGCTACCTTTCTATAGTAACTTCTCATTCAGTGTCTCATAGACTTTATGTGAAGTTATTTCTGGCAGAAGACTTCACAGTTTCAGTATATCGTTCTTCTATCTCAAGCTCTAAAAGAAATATGAGAAAGATGGCAAACATTAAACTGAAGAAATATTATTTAAATAATTTACTGCATGTGTGTCCTTTCTAAAGCACTGAGAAAGGGAAAGTATAGAACAAAATTCCTATGTCTCAAAAAGATTCTATGGGAACTTGTTTTCATCACAGTGGCTCCTTTGCAGAGCTAAAACCTTTATATCTGTTACTGAGAGTGCTTCATATCTTAGAACTCTTCTATTGCTATTCTAATTCAATTTAGAGCTTTATATTTTCTGTGAGAAAATCAGTCTCATTGCTTTGTAATTTACCTGAATTGAATTGTGCTCTTCAAAAAAAAAAAAAGGTAGGGTGACGTTCTCACCCTTAGTATCTCAGAATGTGACCTTATTTGAAAATAGGGTTATTGCTTTGGAAGAGGATCAGGGGCTGGCCTACCTTATCTGTCAGTTAAAAATGGATTGACTAAATTCAGCTGAATAAGCACTTATCACTTTGTAAGTCACAATCAATATGAAGGAAACATAAAACATGAGCCCCGTCACAGAGTTTCCTTTTTTTTATTTTGAATAAAGTTACAGTCATGCAGGTAAGAAAAAAAAGTCACCCAGGGACTTTTGAAGAGGCAACACAGAAAAGATGGGACTTGATGAAGGCCAAGTATTAATACATTCTGGTTTGGGTAGGGGAAGTAAGAAGGGTGTTTCTGGCAAGACAAAGAGCATTCATAAAAGCTCTGGAGAGTTGGGGAGAGAAGAGAGAGATGTTTAGTTTTTAAGTATTGGGCAATGATGAGACTATCCTCGATGAAGGTGTTGTCTACTGGGGAATAATGAGAGACACAAAGCTTATTGGTAAAATAACGAAGGGGGCAACTGGGAGGGTCCAGGGCTGGACAGAATGGATGATACACGAAGAGTGTGGAGCAAACGAATGATACAATCCAATTACTTTTAGAAATATCAGTCATCCACTCACACACAGCCTGTTGTGAAGAAACAGGCTGAGATAAGAAGAAACAGAAGGCAGGCTGCTAAGTTAAGAACTTCTCTATCTAGATGTAGCTGAGCGGCGAAGCAAATGTGAGAAATATCCTGACGAAAACGGACACTGAGGAAGGTAGAGATGAGGGCCTCATCTGCTGGAGAGGGAAATAAAAGGCAGCCAAGCTTCTGTGAGTCAGAGATCAGGCCTCAAGAGATGCTGGGTTTCCTTGGGGGATGGCAGGGGCCCCTGACAGATTGCAAACCATGGGATATTTGCCCTGGAAAATGATCTGATCTAGGAAAAGCTGAGCTGATCTTGTCTCTATGTGGGTGAGTGTTCTACTTTTGGTAGTAAATTAGGGCTGCACCATAAATTGTTAGTTTCACAAGAAGCTTTGTGCTTGAGCAGATCTGCATTATTAGAGCTCAGGAGCAAGGAAGACCCAGAATTAAGGCTAGGCCATTCATGCCATTTCTGCTCCAGAGCCCTTACTAGTTTGACCCCTGAGAATCAGGAACTCTGAGAACCTTCAGAAGCTGCAATGTATGCTCAGTGTCATTCTCAGAATGGCCATGCACAGTTAGGATTCTTCAACTGATAAAACGTGTAAGCTGAAGCAGAAAAGGAAGATATATATTGTCTGGAAATAGGAATGAACTAGATTCAGAGTCTGAGGCACACACCTTGGCGATACCCAGAAATATGTTTGGGGGACGACTGGTTGGCAGGAAGGTTCCCACTTTTGAGGTAGTGAGGTGAGTGCTCAGAAGCAGAATCCAGGCATTATTAACAGAACTATGTACAGAAGGAGTAGAAATGGGGCACTCAGATTACATAACTAACTACGCAGGGAAGACTGTGATAATGTGCATGGTAAGGAAGATACAAGAATGCAAAGTTTGGCTTTGCCTGCAGCAATCAGAGAAGACCTCAGGGAGAAGGTAATATTTAATATGAACTTTGAAGTATATGAAGAATTTCATAATCAATGTTGATGTGGGCACATGTAAGAGAAAACAAAGCCAAAACTATAAGGCATTGGGAACTTTACAATATGGGCATTTATATAATTTCATCAGTAATATCCTCATTTCTATGATGTGATAAAATTTATTAGTGTGGAGAAGGATGTAATCCACCATTCTTCCATTCATTTATTCACATTAGGCATATTTATTGATTAACCTTCTATGTGCAAGGATGGTGAGTAGTATTGGATAAGAGACGGAAGATATGTAAAGTTAGAACTGTTCAGAAAGACCTAATTGAATTGAATATTTATTGATCGAGCTAGGATGCAGAAATATTAATCTGACAGCAGATTATGGGACTGGTAGTGTGAAGAGAAACCAATGTTGTGGATACTAATTTAGGAAGCCATTGTTGTAGTCAAAGGAAGGAAAAGCTAAAAGGAAGAAGAAGTGAAAATGGAGAGTAGTTAGTGGAGGAAATGCTTGGAGAGATACAATAGAGATAAATCTGGTAAGTATTAGTAACATTTTAGAGGTTCTGAGGGAGAGAAGGCTGGTGATTTTAAAGTTTCAAGCCTCAGAGACGGGAGCGCAAGGGTGCATCAGGCAAACAACAGAGGTAGGAGAATCTATTGTTGACAATGGTTACTATGATTTGGATATGTTGAATTTATGCTCCAATTTTCATTAAAAGGGTTAAGTTAGAAACCATCAAAATATAACCAATAATCAATGATTAGTGTGGGCACATGTAATAGAGAACTAAATAATTAAACCATGCTAATAGGTAAGTTCCCCAGGGCAAGAATTAAATTTTTACCTTAAAGCAGAACAAAGCAAACCATACCATACCTAATATATTGTGTCTACATATTAAAATTAACAAATACTAAATTATAGAGAGTGTAGACAAAATAATTATATATAGTTTGCCCCCCTGAAGTAAAATCACTTCTTACCTTAGTTGAGCCCATCAATGTTTAACAACTTCTTATTCATCTTAATAATTTCATCTTGTTTAAAAAAAATGTGCTATGATTGAATTACCTAAGCCACTTCATGAATTAATCTTTCTATATATGAATTATTTATATAATATTTTTATTAAAAAGTATTAAGATCACAAATATTATAGAATGCCATCCTGGTATGTAATAAAATCATGTGGTGAAAAATTAAAAGGTGATATCTGGAAAAGTGAAGGTAAAAATAAATTTCATTTCAGCAACTCTAAAACAAATTGTAGAAATTCAGAAATATTATAGAATTCTACAATGCCAAAATCATTGATCTAGGTCAGCTGTCTAGTTAATGTAACACCTAAGTAAGTTACTCTATGTTCTTTTATATAAATCAAACAGACAGTTTGAAATATGTAGTGTACAGGGACATATGTAGTTTGTCCCTGGGCACTTAACCAAGTCCAATGAGATGAATCATTGGAAGGCACTCTACTCTGATTTGTGTAAATCCACTAAAGTAATGCTGAACCATATATAGCAAGATGACAAAGAAAACCCTAAAATTCTCATAGATTACCAGGATTGAATAAGTCAAAATTCAAAGTTGCATATAATCATAATAACTCATTTATGACTCTATTCTCTTTAGAAGATGTTTGGAAAAGAATAATAGATGCTTTTTAAAATATAGATTATATCCTGGTCCTAAAATATTAGGGGGAAAGTTCTAGCATTAATTTAAAATGTTATTCATTTATCTATTAAAACTTCTAGTTGAGAAAACTTTAATTTCCTTTTTAATTCAAAGAAGACTACGAAACAGAAAAAGGGCAAAAGGTATCAGAAGAGTTTTCTTTATTTAAATATCCATAATGATAAGCAGAATATTAAAGACTTGAAAAGTATAATTAGGCCAAATGTCAAGTTCTATTTTATGTCAGAATAATGTGACTTTTGTAATGGAGTTCACCATGAGCTTCTTTGCTCTCAAAGACCTGGATTAATTCCTTCTGTGTTCAAATAAAAACTTCGGTGGCCTGTTTTAGGATGTGTGTGTATGTGTGGGTGGGTTTGTTTGTGTGTGTGTGCGTGTGTCCCTGGTTATAAATTATTAGCAGAAATTTAATTTTATGATTTTGTGGAAAAGCTAATAATTGTCTCATTCTTTGAATAAATATAATCAATTTGCCTGGTACAGCAATTTCTCTGTTCATTGGAAATGACATTGTAACATGGTATAAGAAGCAAACATATTGAAACATTCATGATTTTATAAACCAAAGATAGAAGGACAGAGAAGGCATACTGTTGAAAATTATTTTACAGAATCTAATTTCCAGAATTCTTAAATATTATATGCTGATAAATTTCTCTTCTAGTCAGAAGGAAAAAACCATTCAACTTTATTTGTAGTACTATAATTCTAAACAAATAACACTATTTAGTATAGCCATCACTATTTGGGCAAGGGCAAAAATTTTAGATTGTAATCAGAAATGCTAAGGAAATGTGTAAAATAACTAGACATCGATGATAATTGTTACTTTTAAAAGCAATCAGAAAACAAAAATGAAAACTAAGTGAGTCATATTCTGAGGTGAATGTTACTCAGTATTTTCCCATTTTGAAATTGACTGTGTGTGTTTTGGCCAAAAAAAGAGAAAAGAAGCCACTTTTTCAATAAGTTGAGATATAGAACTAGGAAATTAACAAAATTGCATTACCACATCCCAATCTGGCACCATATGGAGACTGATTGTCCAATAGTGGATCACCCAGACACTGAGATTTTTTCTGCCCCTTACTCTATTTCACCACTTGCTACCATCCTAGGGCAGTGAAGGAGTGTTAGAAGGAATTAGTCAGTGAATTATTGGTTCAAAATTTTGGTAAAAGATTAGGTGAAACTCCAGAACTTCATTAGATTGTAATTGTAAATGCCAAATACGTTACATCCAACTTTTGGCCGTGCCAGTGGAGACCTGGAAATGCCAATCATAACATGCATCCTTCTAGACAGATGTGCTCTGGGAAGGGAATGGGAGGGAGCACTCACTGTGAACTATCGTCCTATTGACAAGAAATTTGATTCAGAACAGTAGGCTCATTTATTTTATACTCTCACATTATGGAAAGATAGCAAGGTCCACTTTTAGTTTTATATTCTTATATTAGTACCTGGCGCTTAGTAAATGTTAAATTAATATATATCAAATTAATAAATTACTTAATGTAATTAAATAGTTTATTTGTATTATTTTAAATTGATTCATAAACTAGAACAGAAAAAATTAACAAATAATTCAGTAAGGTATACCCCTCCCTGAGGGGACTTGTGGAAATTTTCCTGAGAAGAAACTAGGATCCCTGTAGATTAGATATTATATATTGGTGGTAGGCAAGGTATCTCTGAATACTGCAAATGTAGAATCCCAAATCTGTATATTTTTAGGACAAATATATACATATGTATAAAGAGTTACCTTGACCAGCAAAGAGGCGGTGGATTGGTTTGGGATCCAGGGAGTTAAGTCTTAACAATGTGCTTAAATGAAAAAGCAACTGACCCCACCATCACTCTTCAAAGGAAAATGTATGGAAAAGGAATTTAAAATTTGGAGGTTGTTTCTCCAAAGACATCTTACACCCTGCTAGGACAAGTGATTATTCAAAAGCACAAGACAATAACTCTACTGGAGAGTTTCAATAGTTGTCCCAAATGGAAAGATACCTAGAGTCCAGGGAAGACTATTCATAGCATGGGTGCCAGAAAAAACTAGATAGAGCATGTTATCCACCCTGGTAAGGTGAGGTAAGTTGTGTACCTAACTAGGGCTCAGAATCCCACAGCAGTTTGGGAAGTGACAAAGAGAGGTGTCCACAGCAGCAGCAGTGTGGTGGCAGAAATGGTGCAGTGGCAGCAACAGGGCAGATAAGAGGTGGCACCCTCTGTGGGAGAAGGAATGAAATAATGTCTATCAGAGAAGAGGGAACACTGAGACATTGTTTCAAACTAAAGATGTTTGATGACCTTTGGCACCCATTCTGATAATAACAGTAATGGATAAAATTGGGGTCTCCATTTCTCCACCACCACACCACCCCAAACATTTAATACTTAATTTTTTTTATTTTTCTGGGAAATGGAAGAATTATGCAGAGTTGTAGTTTGCACCTGGAGGAGTAGTGGGTTCCAAAAGACATTACTCTGTTGAACACTTGCTCAAATTTGTTCCTATTGTTGTGTTACCTAAATTTCTCTGAAGACCTATATGCAGAAAAATAGCCAAGGAAACTCTTTGGCTAATGCATACCTCTGGGTTGTGGTCACACAGAGACTGAGTCTTTCCATTTTAAGTTGTTGGAAACAAAGATATATTTCATTCATTATGTGTCTTATGTAGTAATCTAAGGAGTTTAGTATTTTGGAAACACTCCTTATGTTTGTGTTTATGTGAAACTTAGATGTTGAAAGCAATTTAAAATAAAAAAATGCAATTTCAGAAATTATTTCTACCAAGAAAATCCTACTAAGGTATTTATTAATTCACAGCCTTTAAGGATTACTGTCTTTAAAGAGAAAATATATAAATATATTTATGCTACTAAATATTTAAAAGACATAAAGCTAGAAAAGAGTGTGATAATTCAAAACCATTTTGGTTTTTGAATTTTGTTTTTGCTTTTGTTCCTTTATTCCTTAAATAAATGGCTCATGGGGACCTCCATTTTGGCAGACTGCATTGCTACCTTCCAATTTAAAATAACCAAAAATGCAAGCATGAAGTTCAAGAAATCAACAAACATTTAAAATATACTAAAATATACTGTTACTAGTATTAAAGAAAATGTAAAATAAATTCTGAATACAAACATGTGCAAGCATACCAACAGAAAAACACCAGGCTGAATGCCAAAGAAAAGCTAAATATTACCCAACAGAAGGTAACAGAAGCACAGATTGAAACGGGCTGGAAGCGGGTTGTGTGGGGGGGTTAATTTGGTGGGAAGAAAGGATAGATATTAAATATAGCAATCACTCAGCTCTTAGCTTTGTATCACAATTTAAAAGGAAAGCTTGTGTGGTGGCTCTGCTGAATTCATTCTGCTTGAACTGTCTTAGCAGGAGTCAGAGTTAGGGCTTCAAACCCAATCAGAGACCCAGCAGCTGTTACAATATCTAAATCAAGTCCAAGATAAGATATCCTTGCTGGGACACATGGCACAAAATACTCTACCAGGAACAAGCCCTTTTTCCTTTAACATCTGTACCTCCACATGATTATCATAAAGGGTACATTGCCATTTTCTTCACTAGAATTAAATGTTCCTAATAAAATGTTTTTAATTTAATAGTAAATTTCCAGTCTCTTTAACTACCATATGAAGCTTATAATTGAAAGCAGCTTCTGATATTCTTATATTACTCCAACTGCACTTACAAGTTAATTATAATAATGTGAATTAAAAATGAAAATAATCTAACTAATCAATTTTATGACTGATGAGTTGATCACAAATTCCCAGAATCCCCTATACACATCAATAATGGTAATGTCATCTAAGTACAAATACATGTGTGTGTGTGTGTGTGTGTGTGTGTGTATATACATATAAAAAAAAGTATATATATACACATACTAGTATATATATATATAGTGTGTATATAGTGTGTGTGTATATATATATAGTGTATATATAGTGTGTGTATATATATATAAGTGTATATATATATACTTATATACACATCCTAGTATACCTATGCTGTTTTTAAATGTTTGCCTTATAATCACAATAACGACCTAGGAGTGAGATATTGCCTGTGGGTTAATGACTGGCAGGGTAAGTACATCTGGCCATTAACCCCAAATAAATTCCCTGGACTTCAATAATTATTTCAAAAACTTTACAAACATTTATAGAGAATAAATAAAACCTTCAATGATCTCTAGATCAGTGTTCTTCTCTTGAATGTTACCACATGTATTAATTATCTGAAATAACTGTCCAAGACATATGAAACTTTGTGACTAAAATGTTTTGCAAATACCAAAAATACCGATACACTCTAAATTTTCTCCCAAAACAATAAATAAAACTATAGCCAAAGCAAAATGATAAAGTAGAAAAACACCAAACTGATGATCAAACTGGTAAACTGAAAAATAGTTCTGAATCATTGAGAATAAAGCACCATAAATATATACTCATAGAAAATATGTAAAGCATGTCAAGTGTAGGATAAATAAATGAAAAGATATAGATCTAGAAGAATTTATAGAAAGGAAAAAAAAACCCAGATATTTGATAAGAAAATCATTGAGAACTTTATAAAGGTGAGCATTGAAAAATAAGATCAAAGATTAAAAGAAAAAACTGACTTTGGAGAGTGTAAATTGAAACAAATCCATACTCAAACACTTGTGAAGTTGGAGAACATCAAAAACAAAGAAAAAAATGAGTCAGAAGTTACTAAAGGAAAAAAGTTAGATTGTCTACACAGTCATGACAATTAGAACAATGGTGTACATTTCAGCAATGATAAGAAATACCATAGTACAATGAAAAATACCTTTAATATTTTGAAGTATTGAAGACCAACATAAAACTTTAAACCCAGATAAACCATCATTCTAAAATAAAAGCAACTGCATTCATTTTCAAACATAAAAAAGAGATATTTTACTAGTCACAGTCCCTCTCTAAAAGAACTAAGTTAACATAAAAAGTGAGCAAGAGTAAAATTGAAACTAGAAAAAAAGAAAAACATGAGAAACAAGATTGAACAAAGAAATAGATGAACGTATTTTTAAATAGAACAAGTACCAAATAAAAGAAAAATGGTGATGATCTGTGGGAGTTTTAAAATAAGGTGGAAGAAAAATAGTCATGGAAATTAAGGGTGGGTCATGGGTTTTACAGTTAATGTATTATAAGATTCTTATAAAGCTAAAAATAATAAAGATAAAACCAATAAGATAATAAAAATGAAAGATAAAATCTTGAAACCATTAAAGAGAATAAAACGAGAAATAAAATGTGATTATTCTGATGGACATTAGAAAACAAGAAATTAAGGAGAGGAGAAAAGTATTATCAGTAAAAACAAAATTAAGTGAAAGAAGGAAGTAAAATACCTTAACAATCCCAATTAATTATAAATAGGTTAAAATATACTCCCCATAATATAGTAAGTGATATAAGGAGATGTTTGTGGGACATACCTGCTACGCCATAAACGTTATTAAA
This sequence comes from Daubentonia madagascariensis, assembly GCA_023783475.1. NCBI lineage: Eukaryota > Metazoa > Chordata > Mammalia > Primates > Daubentoniidae > Daubentonia > Daubentonia madagascariensis. The sequence continues at coordinate 38,181,244 of JAKFHU010002080.1, read as the reverse complement.
GAGAGAAGATGGGATTGTTCAATGCTACCTGAAATGAACAACTATTGCCAATATTCAGATATTTAGAAACATAAATCTTGGCTCAGGATCAAGAATAATTTTGTAACAGTTGGGATTTTCTAAAATAGGGAGTTTCTAATGAGGGAAATTCTTCAAGCGTAGGCTGGGAAAATGTTAGGTAAAAGGTGTGAGTTTAGTATGTTGATCATTTTTAGTACTAAGATCCTATCATATCAAAGTTTTTCAGGTGTATAGAATGAAAAACTTCTGAAAATAGGATACTTTTATCACTTTGAAGCATCATTAAGAAAAAAATTTTAAGGATTTATTTTACTCGTCATGGTATCCCAGGGCCTTAGAACAGTGTCTGAAACTTAACACAAACTTAATAAATAGTTCTTGAATTAAAATGAAGACTCTTGCAGATTTAATATAGTCTTAGGAAAATAGTAAAAAGTTAAGTAGATGAGAAGTATAGACCATGATAGTAGAAAGAGTAAAAAAGTTATTAAACTTTATAAAATTCCTTACAGTGTGAATATAAAGTACATACAGAAAGTCATGAATATTTTCCAAAAAATATAAGAAAGAGTAATTCTATCTGATATATTTGGATATAACCAACTATAATAGAATATAATTCTAAATTGATAGTATTGTATCTAGAAAAGTATTAACCTTTTTTCAGAGAAGGACTTATGACAATATTTTCCATTTCAAGGTAGTTTGTTAAAAAGTGCATTATTTTATAAGCAAACTACACCCAGATTAACAAACTCATTGACTTCTGTAGCCAGAGAATAGATGGGGACTTTGGTTTTACTCTTCCATCTGGAAAGGAACAAATAACTTTATCAAGAGGGGACTCACCATATCTGTATTTATTTCAATAAATGTTCTTTCTGGCAGGATATGGATATGTTACAAGGGTCTTTTTGCATATATATCTTGCAAAATCATTTTCTAAAAACTATAAATCATTTTTGGATTTTACTGAAATAAAGTAGTGCAATATTTACCAGACATGACTTTATTTCATCTAGCCTACAGCAGCAGAGGAGATGAATTTTAATTTTTTTCAGCATATTTGAATTAATTGCTGTTTCTTTGAATTCATAGGGGATCTATCCCCTCAACCACATACCTACTCCCTTTTTAGTGGTCACTGAAAAGAAGGTGGTTTAATGTCCATCATGTTTTTCTTGCAAAAGTATAATGATTGTTATGAACCTATTTCATAGAAAACTTGAAAGAGATATACAGACTTTACCTGTTTCAAGCTGCTAAAATTCTACTGTGATCATTAAGGTGCATCTGATCCTTCAGATCTGAGGTGCATCAGCTTTAACAGGCTTTAAAAGTTTTACTTATAAACTGTGCTTTCCCTAACAGGTATTTATCAGGTTCTTTTGTAGTACAGCGTTTCACAAACATGTCTGATCAAAAGAATCAGTTGGAGATCTTGGAAAATTTCAGATTTGTGGAATCATCCCCTGGAGATTGTGATTTGGTAGTTCAAGGAGACCTAGCAATCTGTGTTTTAAGTTTCCTCAAGTGACTCCTAAAATCAGACAAGGTTGAGAAACACTGACTCACTACATGTTGCTCCTTCAGCACTTCCTCTGCACACCATATGGTATTCTGTACCCATAAAGGAGGTAACACACTCCGAACGATGAGCTCATACCAGGCAGATTATCCCCAGAGCACTGTGACCCTTGCCCAGAAGTTCAGAAAAGATCAATGGCAGGATTTGTTTTGGCTGCATTTAGCCAAAATTTATCCAATAATGGTATTGAAAACATCTGCTTTTTTTGAGGCAAATATGGATGTAATAAAATACGTACTTTTACTGCAGATGAATAACCATGTGGAGACGTGAGAAAGGAAACTTGTAACTAAAGGAATAACTCTTAAAGCCACAGCCAAACTCTTGTTATTTAAGTCTGCCAATTCAAGAAGGGGAGAACCAGGACCACAGTTCCAGGCCTTTTGATGTGGGTTTTCATTAAGAATGCAGGTCACTGTGACCTTGTTTTTGTATAATGTTTGGATTATATTTCGATTGCTCAATAATGCAAATCAGTGCCTAAGTCTTGTGCCAGTCATGGAGTACCTGCTCAATAAATACTTGTCCATGAAAGAAAGTTTTAATGAAATATATGTTTTAAGAAAGAATTAGAACAGAAAGATAATATTTGCATTAAACATATTTTTAGTTTTCCTATTGATTTTAATTAAGTTTTTGATGAGTTTGTAAACTCAGAGTTTTTTTAAGGTGAAAAATATTGTAAATCACTTCTACATGTTTTTCATATTCTTAATGAATAAAATTGAAATCCTAAAGATTATAATGTACATATACAAATGATGGCTTATCAAATCAGCATGCATCTACCTGAGATGAAAGGAAGGCTAGGACATAAAAATAATGGATTATGTTCTTGATATAAATAGTAGAGACAATAGCTCCTCTAGCTTAAAATACACAATTTTTTTTATAAAAAAATGCTTTTATGGTAGAAAAGTATTTATTGAACTTGTGTCTCTCTTCTGAGATCAATTTCTAAGGCCTTCCATGCAGTCTTGGAAACTTAATTCTCTTTTTCTTCAAAATACAGTTTCTTTTCAAGAAAGACTCTTATTTACCTCATGGGAAAATCAATAGTATTACAGAGAAAAAGAGACATTCTTATTTTCATTTGATTCCATGAAATTATAGATGTTACAATTAACATAAATGCATTACATATCACTTTTCAAAATAGAAATCATGATGATCAAATTGATACATTTTATAAATTTGAACTTAGAAAATTGGTAAGGTAGAAATGCAGTGGGTCCTTTGATTGATATCCCACTAGAAGTAATTAATTATAAAATGGGTCATTTTCAGTGGCATTTCTTTTTTTTTTCAAATATTGGAATTCCTCAAAATGTTTAGTAGAAACCAAGCAGAATACATTATTTTCTCTTTATGTACAAAATTGATGCTTCAACATCAGGAATTATATGTACAGGCTTCATAATTTTTCCTTAAGAAGATTATAAGAAAACTAATAAAATACTATGCATTAACTCAAACTACCGTGTTAAATGAGACATGGAGGAGATAATCGTATAAAAACAGACAAGATAGACTAAAACATGAGGTCATTGAAGAAAATATGCTATAATAATATACAGAAACAGTGAAACATGGTTACAACTGCCCAATCCCAACATATTAGAATTAGGTTATATATCTTCAAGCTGGAAAGAAATCTGGATCCATAGAATTAAAAAACTGGAAAGGACTTATGAAAAATTTAAAGAACAATTAAAAAAACAGTACTTTTTGGCTAAGTTTTACATTTATATAACTCAATTCTCTAGGAAGTGGTATAATTTTGAAATACACTACAAAGCAATTCAAAATAAGTTGAAGAGTTCATAATTGGTCCTTGCTGCAATTAATATTAATACATTTAAGGTACGTTTGGCATAGGCATTGACAAGCAGGCCATGCTACTGACCTTTGGCTGCCATTGAAACAGTGGATGGATTGAAGAACTAGCTTTATAGGATGCTCTTCATTTTGTTCCTGCTCGTTTATTTTTTCCTAAAGCAGCAAAAGTGAATGCTAGCTTTGCTGATCATATTTAAACAGTTGACATCTGACATTCATGCAAACCAAAAGTCTCAGGGAAAGAGTGAACGGTTTAGAAGCTATGTAACTTTTTGGATTTCCGTGAAAATATTTAAACGTCAAAACTAGGGAAAGTTTATTTGTTTGTTTTGTTTCTTTGTAGTGGGTTAAATTGCTGGTGGCAAGTTGGCTTAGGCTAGAGAAGAAAATAAATGAAACTACATGCAGAAGTTCTGTTCTCAAAAGGTACAGTGGTTTTCTCAAGCTCCAAGCTAACATAGCACACTGAAAGAGAAAGAAAGGGAATTACCTGGTCACTTGGGTGCCTTTTCCCCGTGCTTGTCTGAGGGCATGCTTTCTTTTGAAAATAGACGCTCGTAAATACAAGTCATTGAAATGGTGGGAAAGGGAGTACTGTGGCTCTACGCGCTTTGAGAGGCTTTGAAATAAAATGTGGTACCTTTATGTTGGAGAGTGGCTGAAGATCAAGGGCACTCAATCCTGATGCTTCCAAATTTATAGATATTTTAGCTGGAGGGAATGGAAAAGATTTATTCTTCTGGAATATTTCATGTCTGCTCTTGCTCTTCTACTTCGTCTCCAGGTCCACATCCTAGTGGAATAGTAGACAGAGTGTTTGCAGATGGATATCAGCTGCTGAGTCTAATTACAGCTATTCAATAATAAATATTGCAAACAAGCAAAACAAAGCAAAGAAATTTCCTCGTTTTTGGTTTACCAGTATCTTTTTATTATAACCTTTGCTATTTTACCACCTAGAGTAGGTAATGTATATTTCACCTCTATCTTATTATAGAATCATACCACAGAGAATCTAGGTCATATTTGTTATTATTAATACTCTGTAAAAATGCCAAGCATTTTCTATTTGACCTTTTGCAACTCTCTCTCCACCATCCTTCCTACCTCTATTTTATCTCCTTCAGCTTGTCCCAAATGTGGGAAATAAAAACATTTCTCTTCTTGTTAAAATTAATTCTTCCTTCTTTTCTAATTCTTAAATGAACTTGGACAGTCTTTTCTCATTTAAGAAGAATAATACATACCTGTTTCAGGCTGTCACAGTCTCTCAGGCCTTTTTGTTAATTGCTGCTACTACTTCATCTTATAAATTACTTTCTTCTCCCTAGAAAGAAGCATCTCCTCTGGATGAGCTTTCTCTCAACCTTTATCTTCCTTCCCCTTCTTTACCTCCCTCCACTTCTCTTTCCCTCTCTGTATCCATGATTTCTTCCTCATATGAATTTCCTTTATAAAAATGTCATTTCATTTCAAACTGAAATTCTATTTGTTCTCATAATTTTTAAGATGAAAATTAGTACATTTTTGACTTGTCTAAAAACAAATATTCTAACAACAGAACAATAAACATAATTAAGTAAGTGTTAACATATGCAATAACATAAAGTCTTGCCTGGGCACAGTGGCTCACGCCTGTAATCCCAGCATTCTAGGAGGATGAGGTGGGAGGATCACTTGAGGTCAGGAGTTTGAGACCAGCCTGAGCAAGAGCAAGACCCTGTCGCTACTAAAAATAGAAAAAATTAGCCAGGCATGATGGTGCTTGCTTGTAGTCCCAGCTACTTGGAAGGCTGAGGCAGGAGGATCCCTTGAGCCCAGGAGTTTGAGGTTGCTGGGAGCTAGGCTGATGTCATGGCGCTCTAGCCCAGGCAACGGAGCAAGACTCTGTCTCAAGAAAAAAAAAAAAAGAAAAAACATACAATCTTAAACCTTATAGTAACACTTTTGTAATAATTCATAATTAGTGCATCATAACCCAAAAATTCATCCTTTAAAATTCCAATATATATAAAAACATTACTGTGTCAGGAGATGTTACATCAGCTGATTGGTTAACTGGTCTCTGGTAATATGTAAGAAAATTCATAATTATAAGATGTGATAAAAGAGATCAAATCCAGCAGAAAATATATAACTGACCAAATAATACATGAAAAGAAAGAAGTAACAATATTAATTTCTATTATCTTTGCACTTTTTAACAGCTAATATATTTTTGAGGCAAAGCAAATTTTCCATGAAAGCTGAACATTTAGTTTGGTGACTTAGAGTCATTAGCACTAAAGAGTGTGAATAATTAAGGAACATTTTATTTACTCAATGGAAACTAGTAAAACAAAAAAAATATGGTATAAGTGGATGTTCTCCCTTGGTTACTGTGGATTATAGCCAGTTGTTAAGACTATATACCAAGTTACATAAAATTTGCTTCCAAATATGTATTGATAAATGAATTAGTATAGTACTACACTTATAAGATTAGAACTCCAGGGAAAAGAATAAAGGATATATTGAAGTAAAATCATTTAAGTCCTATAAATTCTAGCTATCAGAACCAACAGTTTGCTTTTGATTACAAAAATATTGTTGTCTAATACTATTGCTGTAGTAGAACTACCAGGAAAAAAAAAGAAATCATATAGCTATAATGGAAGAACTAAAGCTAAGGGGCTTCAAAGCAAAGCTAGTTGTCTCTTTAGTGATTGAGTTGGTTTAATGGATACCAGTTAACGTATACAGTTGTGCATCTTATAGAACTAGAATTATTTTTTTCATGTGTTGGAAAATTTCCAGGAGACAGAATTTCAAATTACTGACCATAGTTACAAGAGAATTTTAACCTAAGACTTGTACTATTCAAGTGCATTATACCAATAAGACCAGTAATGATATACTATTTACGTTCACTTGAAAAAGTGTAGGATAATAATTTGAGTTATATTGAAATTTGTGTAAGTAGATATGCCAAGTATGAGCTCATCCCCTGTATACTTATTAAACAGAGTTCCAAATATGCTACTATGAAAAATGGTTTCTTGGAATCATGGTAGTATCAGAAACAATCTATTATACATAGGTTGGCAGAATTTAGCAAATTTTGCTGAATTAGTGAATGAGTAGGAAAGCTAGTACCTATCCAGTGTTTTCTGTCATTTAGGAATGGCTAATTTCCTGAATAAATTTGTCTGAACTTTACTTAATGAAAAAGAGAAATAACATTGGAATTTCAATCCCTGACACTTTTTCTACAATTTATAATGCATTTTTAATATGCAGTTTAAAGGCAAAGGGTATAACTTGCAATGTTTCAATATCCCAATTTTTCAAGTGGACAAGGTAACATTTGCAACCTATCAAAAGATCTTAGGAAGGTTTAATGAGGTAACATATCTAAAATGTTATCTAAGGGAAAATATTTTTATTATCTGCAGATAATGCCTCAGCTTCACTGGAGAAAAAAAGATACTAAAAGATATCATTGTATTATGATAAAACAATGAACTACCACCTGCAGGAAATTGGCTTCATGAAAGGCAACAACAAAGAGCACATCAGGATTACATGAAATCAGTCAGAGGCAGGCAGGAAGAACACAACCAGATGAGGTGGAGTCTTTTCGTGACAGTCAGGAGAATATATCAAAGCCATCCTTGCTAATTTCAAAAAGCCCGCTCTCTCCTCTAGAGGTGAGAACATTACTTCAGACAGTATGCTGGCTCTGCCGGACTTCTGTGAAGATGCTATGACTCCATTTGTGGGTTTCTTAAAGAATGATTTAGGAATGAAAAGTCCAGCATGCTTGAGTACTGTTAATTTAGATCATCAGTGGGAGGCACTTGAGTGCAGAGTTTTCCACATTTATTTCTCCACCAGGAATTTATTTGCACCAGCTGGACTTCCATTTATGTATTTTAATTGTGAGTTAATATTCATTTAAACACTTCCTTCCAAAGAATATACTATGTAATTTTTCCTTAAATTAAAGAGACACATCTTTACAAACAAAAAAATAAAACAAGCCAGTTAAAAGTAGATAGTATTTATCCTTGAAAGCCAAAATGGACATTAGGTGGAGGAATAATAGTCAAAATTATGGGTATGATGGATCATGGATCATGATGAGATCTCCATGAAGGCAAAAGAACATCCTGAGAAACCTCATGGTGCTCTGTGTCCATGGACCAAGAACAATACCATGAAAATTGGACACATATAAGCAGTTGTGGATATAATTGGAAGTTTGATACATATAAGGATGCTTTAAGTGGATGGAGCCTGTGATATTGACAGAAAAATTGATACTGCCTAATAGTATGTTGGTAGTTTTTCACTTAAAAATTATCAAATCTCCTCCTTGAATGAATACAGAGGGCAAATACACTAAATTCATCAATCACATTTTTATCTATGCTTTCTGTTTGAGTCCTTTCTAATAATAAAGATACTTTAAATTGAAGGGTCAGTGAAAATTGAGGGCAGTAAAAGATTATTTTAATTAATTCACCTACCTGTAAAAGTTCAACTTAAACATTTTGAACCAACTTCCAATAGTCTTTTTCTGAAATTGGGTAAAACAGAAAATAGGATATTTATATTCCTGAAGACAGAGTTAATGCAGTTCCAACGGATCTTTCAAAGCATGAGCTCCTTAGTGCCCTCTTTTGCAGTACCTTAATTGGAATTGTATTTTTCAGGAAGGGTGTCCATAACAAAATTACTTTAAATTTTAAATAGAGTCTTAGCTTATAAAATACTTTAAAATAAACTCTTCTATTTTCTTACCCCTATTGTTCTCAATCAATATTCCATGAGTTCTGAACTGGCATGAGATAGACCACCCTCCAGTTCAAATAATAGCAATCTTTTCCAAATGCATAAGGAAAGGGCTAATGGAAAAATGTCCTCAATTTTATGTTTTCTCCCATGTTTATTTTCTTAAATACTCAGTGCCTGCAAACATTTGTGTTTTAGTAATACTGGTAAGCACTAAATAGTCAAGCAGCAAAATATAATAAAATAACTACAAAAATGAATATGAATGTTTCAATATTTTGCTATTTCTCAATTTTCTTACTTTGTGGCAGTGACTTAACTTTTCTGACCAATAACAGCTTCATGTTTTATGTTGGAAAAAAGTTCCTCTTCAGTGGAATTGAGTGAAATATATTCAAAAAGCATTTCCTTTAGCTTACAACATGACTTTCAAGTAGCCTATCACCTGGGTAAGCATAAAAACCTTGGATATGGTCTAATGTTTAGTTCTAGTAATGCCAGAGAGATCGTAAGTAGCACAATAAAACCTGATCATCTGGCTTTGAGTACAAAATTTATCTTATTTAATTAGTTATTTGAATGCCAGGAATTTCATTTTCGAGATGAAAGAAAACAGCAGAGTTTCAAAGGATGGTTAATTTTATTAGTCAATTAGGTTGGGCCATAGGGTCCCCAGGTAGATGGTCAAACATTATTTTGGGTGTTTCTGTGAGAGTGTTTTTGGATAAGATTAACATTTAAATTGGTGAACTTTGAGTAAAGTAGATCATCCTCCATAATGTGGGCAGGCCTCATCAATTGAAGGCCTTATTAGAATAAAAAGATTGTTCTCCCCAAGCAAGAGAAATTTCTCTAGATTTTCTTTGTACTTCATCTGCAGCATTTACTCTTTGAGGTTTACAGAAGACTGTTTTAGGACCTGAACTAGAACATTGGCTCTCTTGGGACTCTGGTTTATTGCTCTTTAGACTAGAGCTCCATTTTCAGCTCTTCTAGGTTTCCATCCTGTCAGTCTACTCTGCAGATTTTGGACTTCCCAGCCTCCATAATTGCAAGAATCAATTCTTTATGATAAATTTCTTTATATACACACATACACATCCTATTGGTCTGTTTGTCTGGAGAACCTTGACTAACACAATTTCCAATTTCTATTTCCAGTTAAGTTGGGGTAACAGGTCAAGGTTTACCCTTCTACCTTAAACAAAACAACAACAACAAAATGAAACAAAGGTTTAATGGTTTTCAAGACAATAGATATCAGGCAATGAAAATGAGTTATCACTGAGACATGTGAAACAAATGAGGCAAGCACTATGACTGCTCCTGACTCACTACTTTGAGAGAGTTTCAACACCATTTAACAGGAAAGAGGGACTAGGTGGAACTCAGTGGACCCCCTGAGTTGAGGAGATAGAACTGAGAGTTCAGGGAGGTAAAGGAGGATAAAATATGAAGGTGGAGAGAAAAGAGCTGCACAGAAAAAGAACTCCAGAGATCTGCAGAGAGTCTTCTTCAAGTACTGAACAGTGATATTGGATAAAGTCTGTGGAAGGGTCTTATTTCAGGAGAAGGGAATAATCAGACCTCTACAGAGCATTTCTCTGGTCCAGTCTAAACAAATCTTCAGCAGGGCCTGAAATGATCACACTGTTTTCGGTAATTTAATTGGATCCTAGAAAAAAATCTCAAGACAACTTAGAGGAATAGAAAAATATTTGGAAACCAAAAAGATAAAAATTATAATGCTTTCAATCTAATAAAAAATTAAAGCTGGTACAGTGGCTCAAGCCCGTAATCCCAGCAATTTGGGAGGCCACGGTGGAAGGATTGCTTGAGGCCAACAGTTCGAGACCAGCCTGGGAAACTAAGCAAGATATCATCTCTACAAAATATTTTTAAAAAAATTATCCAGGCATGGTGGCATTCTCCTGTATTCCTGGCTAATTGGGAGGCTGAAGCAGGAAAATCAGTTGAGCCCACGAGTTCAAGTTTGAAGCTGCAGTGAGCAAGTTATGATGGTGCCACTGTGCTCTAGCCTGGGTGAGATTTTGTCTCCTAAAAAAAAAAAAATACAAGCAAAGAAGCTGAAAAATTAGAACCATAATGAGGGTAAAAATAACGAAATGAAATAGACCAAGAACTGAGGTTAGAATTGACACACATATATTAAAATGTTTATTTTAACTGTTTATCATATATTTTAAAATATGAGTAGAAATATGGAGGATATAAAAATAACAAATTAAACTTCTAGAAATGAAAACTACAATGAAATCTACAAATATTCGTAATTAAATATACAGCATAAAAGCTAAGAAAAAATAATGAGCAAAGCATTAGTGAACTTCTAAACAATTGCAAGTAGCCTTACATATGTGTAATTGGAGTCACCAAAGGAAAGAATATAGGAGTATCAAAAATATTTGAAAAATAATGGCTAAAATTTATCTAAATTTTAAGAATACTGTGAACTCACAGATCCAAGAAGTTCAACTAACCCAAATTATTAGAAAAAAAGAAAAGTAAAAAAAGAAACTACATCAGAGCATATCAAACCAAATTTCTCAAAACCAGTAATAAAAAGAAAAAAATCCTGGAAACAGTCAAAGAAACACACGTGAATACAGAAGAACAAAGATGAAGATGATGGCAGATTACCATTGGGAAGAATGGAAGCGAGAAGACAGTGGAGTAACATCTTTGAAAATACTGAGAGAAAAGGACTGTCAGCCTAGAATTCTATTCCTAGCAAATATATCTTTCAAAAGCAAAGGCAGAAAAAAAACCTTTCAGACATATCAAAACTGAAATAACCTATCACCAGCAGACCAGTACTGTAAAAAATAAATAAATATTTTGGTAGTAGTAAAATTATACCAGATGAAAATATATATCTACACAAAGAAATGAAGATCATAAAAATGGTAACTGTGGTATATGCACACCATGGAGTATTACTCAGCCATGAAAAGGAATGAAATAATGTCATTTGTGTCAACTTGGGTGGAACTGGAGACCGTGATCCTAAGTGAAGTATCTCAAGAATGGAGAAACAAACACCACACGTACTCTCTAATAAATTGGAACTAACTGATGGGCACACATGTGAACAGAGGGATTTAAAAGTCATGGGAAATCACGGAGTCAGGTGGGGAGAAGAGGTGAGGGGCAAAAACCTACCTTACGGGTATAGTGAACACTACTCGGGTGATGGGCACACTTATAGTCCTGACTCAAGCATTACAAAAGTTATTTGTGTAACAAAAACATTTGTACCACCCTAATATTTTAAAATAAAATAAAAATAATAATTAACTGCTTAATCAAAAATAAAATCAATATAGTATGTGGTTTATAACATATGTAAACATAAATATATGATAATAAGAACACAAAAGTTGAGAAGGAGGATAGAAGTATTCTATTTTAAAATTCTGACAACATATGCAAAATTCTATATCTTTGACAGCAGAATGTTATAAATTAAAACTGTATGCTATAAATCATAAAGCAACCATTAAAATGATAAAAGCAAATAACCAATAAGCCAACAAAGAGATAAAGCAGGATCACAAAAATTCCTCATTTAATCCAAAACAAATTAGATAAAGAGGAAAAAGCGAACAAAGAATACATCAGACAAATGGAAAACAAGATGATAGATTTAAATTAAATAATCACATTAAACGAAAATAGTCGTACATCATTTAAACAACAAAAACTATTAAGTTTGATACAAATAATGATCAAATTATGTGTTGTCTACAAGAAACCCACTTTAAATAGAAAGACACAGTAGATTAAACATAAAAGAATTAAAAAATGGCATGCTAACTGTAATCAAAAGAAAAATAGAGTGACTATATTGATATCAGATGAAGTGGATATCAAAGCAAAGGATATTATCAAGGATAAACAAGGTCATTCCATAATAACAAAGTCATCAATATTTTAAGAGGACATAAAAATCCTAAAATTGAATGCAATGAAAACAGAGCATCAAAATATATGAGGCAAAAAAATAATAGACGTGAAAGGAAAAAAATATATCCACAATTATGTTTGAAGATTTCAATACCCTGTCTGATAGACTAAAAAGATAGAATATAAGTAGCCATACAGAAGAAGACCTAAAAATACTGTCATCCAGCTTGACCTAATTGACATTTACAAAACACTGCACCTAACAGAATACACATTCTTTTTAAGTATACATGGAACATTGGCCAAGAGAAGCAATATTCTGGGCCATATAATAAGTCTCAACAAATTTTAAATGATTCAAATTAAACAAAATATATTTTCTGGCCAAATTAGAAATAAATCACTGGAGGATGCTTGGAAAATCTCCAAGTATTAGGAAATGAAAATAATGCAGCTTTAAATAACCTATAGGTCAAAAGAAAAATAAAAATATATGTTAGAAAGTATTTTAAAGCAATGAAAGTGAAATCTCAACATGTCAAAATGTATAGGATGCTGGTAAAGCAGAATTTAGAAGAAATTTTATAGAATTACATCTACATTAGAAAAGAAAAAAGAGTTCTCAAATCTATAACTGAAGTTTCAACCTTAAGAAACTAGAGGAAAATAGTAAATTAAACCTGAAGTAGGTAGAAGAATGGAAATAAAGATTATGGCAGGAATAAAAAAATAGAAAAAAGTAAAGCAATACAAGAAATAAATAAAATCAAAAGATAGTTTTTTAATAACATAAAAATAATTGATTCATTTCAAGCCAGACTTATCAAGAAAAAAAAAGAGAGAAGACACAAATCATCAATATTAGGAATGAGAGAAATCATATCACTAGAGTTTCTACATATATTAAAAGGATAATAAATAATATTGGGAACAACTTTATGACAGTAAATTTGAGAACTTAGAGGAAATTCACCAATTCCTTGAAAAACACAAACAAGCAATGTTCATTCACGAAGAAATAGCTTGAATAGCCATATATCTATTAAAGAAATTTCATTTGTAGTTCAACCAAAAAAACTCTAGTTTCAGATGACTTCCCAGTTGGATTCTACCAAACGTTTAGTGAATATATAATGTCAACTTTACACAAAATTTTCCATGAAAATGAAAATGAGGAAACTATCAAAGGCTAGAATTTCTCTGATACCAAAAGAAAGATAGTAAAAGAAAAATAAAAAAGAAAGAAGGAACAATCTCTCTTGAACATAATGCAAAACTCTATACAAAATTGCAGCAAATTGAAGCCAATAATAAAAATATATAATACATAATGACCAAGTGGGGCTTATTACAGGAGTGAAGGTTGGTTTAACATTAGAAAATCCATTAATGTAATTCACCAATTGGAAGACAATTTTTAAAAGTCCATATGATCATCTCAATAGAGAAGAAGCTGTAGACAAAATCCAAAAGCTGTTCCTAATAAAAATTCTCAGAAAATTAGGAATAGAAGGGAATTTGTGTAACCATAGATAGGTTTCATGAAAATCTATCATATTTGATAGTGAAAGACTGAATACTTTCCCCACAGGAATAAAGCAATAATATTCACTCTCAGCCCTTCTGTTTACCACTGTATTGAAGGTTCTAATGGGGAATAAGGTAAGAAAAAAGAAAATAATGGTGTCTAGAATAGCAAGAAGTAAACCTCTCTTTATTTGCAGATGGCATGTTTGTACGTGTAGATAATGTGATGGAATCTATAAAAAAGCTATAAAAATTAATTTGTGAGTTTAGCCAGGTTTCAGGCAACATGACAAAAACACAGAAATTGTTTTTATTTCTAAATGTTAACAACAAAAATCAGAAATTAAATTTTAAAATATCACAATAACCTCAAAAATATGACCAAAATTTGTACTTAGGAATAATTCTAATATTTAAAAATCTTATACACTGAAAACAACAAAACATTGCAGAAAGAAATTAAAGAACTAAATAAATTAGGTATATACCATGTTTATGGTTCAGAAGAATCAATATTATTAATAATGTTAACTCTTCCCAAGTTGATCTATAGATTTAATGAAATCCCAATCAAACTCCCAGGAGGATTTTTTTCATATGTTTGTACCAAACTTATTATAAAATTCATATGAAAACGCAAAGGTCCCAGGAGACAAAACAACTTTGAAAAAGATAAAATTGGAAGAATAACACTACTTGATGTAAATGTTTGTATAAAACTATAGTAATCAAAATGTGTGGTATCAATGCAAAGACAGACGGACAAATTGAAAGGAAATCCAGAAATATATATATGGGCAACTGATTTTCTATAGAGGAAAATACAAAAGAAAAAATACAAAAGAAATTCAGCTGATAAACAATGTTCTTTTCAACCAATAGTGCTTAAAAATTGTATATCCACTTGTATCATGTAAAAAATCAAAATATGTCTTAGATCAAAATTTAAAACTGTAAAAGTTTAAAATAAAACCATACAAGAAAATTTTATGACCTTGGGATAGGCTAAGGTCTCTTATATATGAAACCAAAAGTATAAACCATAAAATAATTAATTGACAAATTGGTTTTATCAAAATGAAAAATGTTTATTCTTTGAAACATACTGTTAATGGAATGAAAATCAAAACCATACACTAAAGGAAAATATGTGCAAATCATATATCTGATAAAGAATTTGCATCAAGAATCTACAACAATCTTTCAAAACTCAATACTAAGAAAGCAAAACATTAAAAAATGGGCAAAGATTCGGACACTTCACCAAAAAAAAATATACTATAGGCAGGAAAGGATGTATAACAATATTTAGCATCATTTTTAATGAAAATTCATGTTAAAAACACCATGATATATTACTCCATATGTATTAGAATAGCTGAAAGTAAAAAGACTGACCACATTCAGTGTTGGTAAAAATGTGAAGAAAATGGAACTTTCATATACTGCTGGTGGAAAAGTAAAATGGTACAACTACTTTGGAAAATATGTCGGCAGTTTCTTAAAATGTTAAACCTGCACATACATTGGATCCAGCACTTTACTCCTACTTATTTGCTCAATAAAAATGAAATCATATGCCCATAAAAAATACTTGTACATGGATGTTTATAGCAGCCTTATTTGTATTAGCAGAAAACTGAAAACTACCAAATGCCCGTCATCAAGTGAATGGATAAACAGTGGAGTATTTGTACAATGAAATATTACTCATCAGTATGAAGAAGTATTAATACACATATCATGGATGAATCTCAAAGTAATTATACTAAGTGAAAGAAGCAGGACAAAAAGAGTACATACTGTTTGGTTCCATTTATATAAAATTCTAGACAGTGAAAACAAATTTATTGTTACAGAAAGCAAATGAGATTACCTGGGCATAAAATGAGGGAAGGGTTGGTGAGGAGCAGAAGGAAGGGATTTCAATCAGGCACTTGGAAACTTGGGAGTGATGGATACTTGCGTTATCTTAATTGTGGTAATATGTTCACAGGTGTATAAATATGTCAAGTTATCAAACTGTACCTTTTACATATGTTCACTTTATTGTATGTCAATTATACCTCAATAAATCTATTTCTCTAAAAAATAAAAATAAGAATAATAAAAAAAAAAATGAATGCCTACCCTAGAGCCATTACGGTTCTGATTAGAATATCAGCCTTCCTAGCTACTAGTAGTGTGCCCCTGGACGAGTTATCTAACCTCTCCGTGTTGGCAAAGTGAGGATACTTACAGCAATTATCTAATTGGGTAACTCACATACAGTGCTTAGAACAACTACAGCACATAATAAGGGCTAACTCAGTGTTTGCTATTATCATCAATGTTGTATGTTCTAAAAGCAGTTAAAATATCACACTGCCTATAGAATATTATTCTATATGTTATAAGGAGAATGCAGAAGAAATCGGGAAATCGGGAATGCAGATATTCATCGGGAAAAAAGACTTCTTGAGAAAAATGCCCACAGACATATGCTGACACACAATCATGTACATCATATTTAGGTAAATATAAAATTCAACGAAGAACTTTAAGTTTCTATAGTTAGGATGTGAATTAAGAAAAGGTAAAGTACCAGCCAATACATTTAAAATTATCCTTAGAATAATGATTTGAGAAACTAATTTTCATGAATTCTATTACAGACTACTCAAGAAAGTAAAAGAGCTAGTGATAAGGTTATTTTTTAAAGAATTAAATAAAATAATTCCATCTTTGCCTGAAATCATTTGTGTACATGTTTTCAGTGGCAGAAGTGAAAAAATAAATTATTTTAAATATAATTTGAAGCAAATATAAAAATAATATAAAGGAAATTCTTTATTATAGTCTAATGAAAGCCAGCATTTCTAGAATTGTCAGTTTTTTATTGCTGGTGTGTTTAACTTGTATATCTTTACCTATAGTTTCAATTTTCAGGTTGTATGCTTTAATGTAAACACAACCGCAATAATCACATCATCTTTTCTCTTCCCTCCCCTTCTGCATTCAGGCTTTCATTTGCCACCATATTTTCTCACTTAAACATACCCCTTTCCTCTAAGCATTATCTTAAGCATCACTTCTCTACCCTGCAGCATGTTAAACAAAATGGACCTTATTTGGTGAATAGGCGGTATTAATTCCATTTTGTACTTCAGAGAGGAGGATATTGATACAACTCTAAACAGTATTTTGAACATTCCAAATAAGGGGACGATAATACTGTGGGTTTTTGTCTTTACAAACGTTTTGCCATTAGTTAATTAATTCTAGTCGGTTCTATTTTCAGCGTACCTTCCCTAAGAGCCTTTAAGAAGATGGGGAAAATTATAAGCTGTCTTTTTAGGATACAGAAACACAAAAGGAAAAAAATCTACTTAGCCTATGTTAACAGTAAACAACAGTATTGCAATACTATCCCCACCAAAAATACAAGTCTTAGATTGAAAAAGCAACATACTATTTTAGAGAGATTCAAGAGCATACAAGAGTTATGACTCGATACTTTTCTTTTCACTGAGTATCTATCCTAAAACACTGTGCAGTGAGAAGGTACTAAATTAATCTCCTAGATTATCTAATAAAATGCTATAATGTTGGGACACTTTTTACTAAAGTTATTTTCTTTTAAACAATGGATCATCCATTTTAATGAAAACTAAGATTTCTTTGGAGTATACCTCTGGGTGTTGAGCATTTTCTTCCGGTAGAAAAGACTTTAGTCTGGCCTGTAGTAAATGTTCAATATGTGTTTACTGGAATATTAAGAGAAGAATAGAGTATATTTATTTTAAGGAGTGTTTTGGTTAAATACTATAGCTTTAGAAACCTGAGCTATGTTCCTAATGACCCTATCTGTGTGCTAAGAAAGCACAAGTTTTTCAAGTATTAAACACTAATAGGTCATTTTACACTAATAATTACATCCTACTTCCTGAAAATTAATGTACATGATAAAAAGTTTTATTTCAAGAGCTTAACCAGTTGACAGATTAGATAGACAGATAGACACAATTTTAAAAATTAACAGATTTAACTACCAATAGCTATTATCAGATAATACTAGGACGTGGGCAGTTCTACAAAACATTAAAAAAGAGGCCATTTTGGTATTCAATTCTACTGAGTAGAGCAGCTCATTGTTTTTTTAGGAAAATGATATTGGCATTTCAACAGTTCCTGCAAAACTTGAAAAATTGTCAAACATGTTTGGTTTTCAAATAACAAGGAAGAATCACCTGTTATATCTGACTTACAATTTACAAGGTCTTTATAAATAATGCTGGCTAATCAGCACAACAATAGTATGGATGGAACATTCACAGGGAAGGATAATGGAAACACTAGGCCCTGATTGTTCTATTAAAATTGGAGCAATTCATCACTTAGCATCATTAGGCACTGTTAACTTGGACTGTATAAAGAAGACCTTTCAGAGTTTTCAATGTTCTCTAGTCAATTTAAAGTACTGGTTAATAAAAAAGGGTACATCTATAATAAAACATAGACACTGGTTGCTGAAGGGAATTATCAACTTGATAATTATTCACATTTTTTAAAACATTAAAATAATATATTATGCAAAATTAAATTATAGTGAATGAACCATATGGATTTTTTTCTATTTACTGTGTTTCATTATGGCACTGATAAATGGCATATAATTTGTAACACTGTCATTTAATAATTAAAATGACTTTTATTATTTTGTTTACTGGTTTCTCATTTCTAGAGACTGTAATTTTGCCTTGTGATTAGTAACAAATCTCACTCAGCAGCACCTTCTAATAGAACTCAGCATGGACAATTTTCCACACAGATTCAATCTCTGCCTGAATCACACTAATCTTTTGATTGGGCTCAAGGAAAGGCTTGGATCCCTATAGAGTTCCTGATGCACTGACTATTCATAAAAATAATAACAAGGCACCGAGCAGTGAGAAATGCAGGCCTCACACCTGTTCTTTGCCCTAGTGAAATAGGCCACTGGATGATCCTTGTTGATTCTTCGCTGGAACTAGATCTGACTTGTTTACAACCTAGGGACTGAAGGCCTTTTGCAAGATTTGTGCCTAAGGTGGTGGTTGAGAGAAGCTTTTAATAATCATAACACTCATGCCTCCATGTCTCTCTCTCTAGAGGAATACGGAACGTTACTCTCTAAACAAATTACACACACACGGAAAATAGCTACGGTAAATACAAACATACAAGGCATTTTATATTTTGTATTTAGACAAATAATGAAATGAATTTTCTTAGTGTCAATGTTTTTGATGGTTTAGTAAGTTTTGAAGATGTGTTAATATTTACTGGTCCCCAGTCAGTATTTAGACTCTATAAAGAGTCACCATGGTGGCTTTAAAGAATAAATCATTAATTTGTACAGTAGGCTTCTTTTTAATTAGGCAACCAGAGTTTCTGCTTTTCCCATGTCTGAAATATTAGCTTCTCTTAAATATCAACATATCAATAATTCAAGACTCACATTGTACAATAAGATTCGTAAGTCCATAGTCAGATGATCATTAGAACACTAGCTTCTCATTGGCAAAATGGTACTCAAGCAAAAAATGGAGGAAATAATTTACTTTATGAGAGCTTCATTATTCATTCAGGTAACTTAGCAAGGCTAATTTAATGCAGGGATAAGAAAATAGGCATGAGAATATAAAAGATGTGGCCCCCAATTTTAGCACACCTGGAGTTGGTCCAGGTCTGTGTGCGATCCTGCCACATATTTGTCCAAGTAAATATTCATTTTGGTTAGCAACTTCATTTTCTAATGCATTTAAATATACTCAAAGGAAGAATCAAAGAATAGTATTTGTTAATCATAGAGCAGACTGGTGTTTCACACCCAGTTTTTACTTAAGGCTATTTTTTAAAACAAATTCAGTCGTATTCATACAGACACTGATTTTATTTGTTAGACCATTATTAAAAAAAAGACTAATTGTTCAGCATATTTCTTTTAATGTAAAAAATAGGTTTTATAATTGTTTCTAATCATATAATGAGTAAATGGTAATATTTATCTTTAATGATTTATTTTAAGAATGACTTTAAAAATATAGTCATCAAACAACTTTTGTAGAGGAAAATGTGATTTTCATTGTTGCAAGTATGGCAAACCAGATAGCTTAGATGGGAATTCTAAATAAAACAACTAAAATGCCAGTTAAAATATTAATTTGGAAACAATGCTAAGTTGTCATAAAGGAAAAATTCTACAGAGCCAAAAGTAAAGTGACATTAGTAACCTTGAACAGTAAGCAATTGCTAAAAGAAGACTTACATCTAGAGGGTTATAGGTAACTCTGGAAACTTTGAAGTTTTGTTTTACTAATTGGATGAGGCATAGAAAGCATAATATAAAGCCCAAGTTTTACTTATGCTACATAGAAGGGACATTAGAGTGACTTGTCCACCTCAATTTGATCAGGGTTAAGACTAGGCAAGCAAGGTACCTCTCCCTTAAGGAGGCACTCCGTCTCAGAACTCTTCCAGTAAGTTCTTAAATTTTGCGTTTGAGGTGCATAGGTTGCTTCACCCTACTTCAGGCCCTAATCTTAGTGCTAAGTGGAAGGAAAGATATCTTTCCAAAGAATAAACAAGCCTGCCAACCCATGGGTTTACAGTGTGAATTCACACCAACTGTGAAATCTAACAATTTCATGCATAGGTGATGATTTAAAATGGACTCATGTAGGCAGTACACTCAAGTAATTGTGGAAATAGGGGAATGTAAATTAAAACCACAATGAGATATCACCTTACCCCTGTTAAAATGGCTTTTATTAAAAAGTTCAAAAACAACAGTTGTTGGCGTGGATGCAGAGAGAATGGAACACTTATACACTGTTGGTTGACTGAAAATTAGTACAACCCCTATGGAAAACAGTATGGAGATTCTTCAAAGAACTAAAAGTAGACCTGCCATTTGATCCGGCAATCCCACTATTGGGTATCTACCCAGAGGAAAAGAAGATTTTTCATCAAAAAGACACTTGCACTTGAATGTTTATTACATCACAATTCACAATTGCAAAGATGTGCAATCAACCCAAGTGCCCATCAATTTATGAGTGAATAAACAAAATGTGGTATATGTATACCATGGAGTATTACTCAGCAATAAAAAACAATGGTGAATTAACACATCTGGTATTATCCTGGATGGAGCTAGAGCCCATTCTTCGAAGTGAAGTATCACAAGAATGGAAAAACAAGCACCACATATACTCAGCATCATATTGGTACTAATTGATTAACACTTATGTGCACATATGGAAGTAACATTCATTGGGTGTTGGGCAGGTGGCGGGGGAAGGAGGGGATGGGTATATTCTCACCTAATGGGTGTGATGTGCACTGTATGGGAGGGGCATGCTTGTAGCTCTGACTTGGGTGGTGCAAAAGCAGTATATGTAACCCAAAAGTTTGTACCCCCTAATATTCTGAAATTAAAAAAAGATGAATTAATACCTTTTGCAACAGTCTGGATGGAACTGGAGACCATTCTCCTAAGTGAAGTATCTCAAGAATGGAAAAATAAGCACCACATGTACTCACTATTAAATTTGAACTAACCAATGAGCACACATGTGCACAGAGGGAAGTAAAACTCAGTGGAAACCATCCAGCGGGGAGGAGGAGGAGTGGATGGGCAAAAACCTACCTAATCGGTATAGTGTACACTATTTGGGTGACATGCACACCCATATATAGCTGGGACTCAAGCATTACAAAAGCAATCCACGTAACCTAAAACGTTTGTACTCCCTTAATATTTTGAAATAACATATGTATATACAAATTTTTTATTAGTATGTTGGAATCCAAGTGAATATCAATCTCTACTTAGCAAGTCTTCTTTTAAGGAATCATGCATGTCTTAATTATCAAATTAAAATAGTCTGATTGCTTGCTATATCCTCTTCTGTATAGAAAACTCAAAGAATAAAATATATTTTCTATCTTCCAAAAATATTACTAGGAAGAGATATCTAACCTACTTGTCTAGAAGGTTGACTGGCAGAGAAAGGTTATTTTTGAGAAAGAAATGAAAGGTGTAAAGAATGGGTGGGGGAGCCTTCTAGTTTTATATAAAAGTGTTGTTTACATTCATAGCTAAACTGCTGTTTCATTTTTTTTTTTTAACTGTGACACAGGACAGAAAATTTGAACATATTAATGCTGAGGTTCAAATTCTCTGGAAGTATATTGTGGGTGTTTTAATCCAAGAGTACATACATGTTAATGTAATTTGTTCTGGTTGAAAAGCCTACCTTGAGGCTGATTTTTTTTTAAATAAAGAAAAATAGAAAAAGGGTGAAAGTTACTGAGCAGAGAACCACAGTCTATGCAGTGTGGCTTGGGATTTTTCAAAACCATTAGGAATTCCAAAATGCTTTCATTTCTGATTGGTTTTTTTTCCCTATCATTGCCCAGGATTAGTGTGATAAATTTAATTTGTTTTCAATTAATCTGTCATTTTAAGAAAAATTATCCTACTTCCTTAAATCACATAGCCAGAAATTAGACTTACAAAACAAATCATCTCCTCTTCTTATTTGCTTCACAATTTATAAAGTTTAAAAAAAAGAAATATCAACTGTCTTACCTTGTCACATGTCACGTGAGTTTTATTTACATAGATTCCAGAAGTGAAAGATTATCTACTTTATAACATACCTAATCAACAAAATTCACATATGTGCTTAACAGATTGAGCAATTTTACATTTTTTATATTATTCAAGTTACATAACTCTGTCAACTATAGATAAACAACCAATAAAACAACTGATACTTAAAAAATATGAAGGCACTGTACATAAACAGGTACTCATGCTCAGATATATATTTCTTACTTCTTCTTAGTGGTGTCTCTAATTCTGGAATTGGGACAGCCTTCTGATCTACCTTATAGTGTCTCTGTGTTACATGACTCTGGCCTCATTTGCAATCACTGTTCTCCCTAGAGCCCCTGATTACGTCATCCCTGTAGAGTCTAGAAAAATACAGTTTTCTTGTTTGAAAATAAGAAGACTTGAAGAGTTTATGCAAGAGCCACATGGGGCTTGAGAGGCTTTGAATAAGTATCATTACTCTGTAGGGACTCTGAGACTGTAGGAATATTCAGCATTTGTATATTATTTTTAAAGTGAGGTCACAGAGAAGAGGCTAGAATCTGTTCATTGATAATAAGCAGAAAACTCTGTAAAAGTCTTAATTGATTAAAATTTGTTTTGGCAACAAAACAATCATATATTCTAAACATTGTATCATCAGGTGGGAAGAGTATTCATTGTGGAAGCTCCCACTCTGCACCTTTGGAACCTGGATGTGTCTATGTGTCTTTGGAACCTGGCTGCCCAGGTGGTGGGAGTTTTAAGAATTTCTCCCTAACCACCACTTTCATGCCTTCTCTTTGTCCTTGATTTTGCACATTTGAGGAAGCCCTGGAATTAAAGAAACCAAGTCATTAGGCCCTCCTTCTACACTTGAACAGCAAGGTCACCCCAAAGCTCAAGCTGACTTTGGAGTCCCTGTGCCTGCGGATATCTTAGAGAACTAAAGTTTGACACGGGTTTGGTCAACACATGCAATGACCCTTACGATCTCTGTGATTCATCAATGGCTGAGATACATTGAGAACAAGAAGATCAAATAGTTTTTGGTCAGGTTTTCAAAATTTAAAGAATCATAATCCCTCAAACCGAGAAATAGCGTTGATTGCCTAGACTTCATTGTGATCTGTATCCGTCTGCCAAGTGTTGGGACCAGCTGTCTAGAGCAAGAGGTGGGGAGTGGGAGGGCTCTGTGTGTGAGATGCTGTCCTCTTCCAAGGATGCCAGTCCTCCCAGAGCCAAAGTGAGCCCGTGTAGCCATGATGGCAGGAAACCACAGTGCTGGGATGACAGCTGCAGCAACATAAAAATGTCTGACTGCACTCCCAGATGAACAGTGTTTCCTTGTTGTTAATGACAGCAGATGGCACAGCCTACCCCGGGATGCTCAGGCTTCTGGGTTTGCACGTGTGATGACCTTATGAGGAAAACTGGAAGAAGAAAGAAGGCTGAGAGAGCTCAGGAGAATCGGGAAAGAGTTTTCATGGTGGAAGAAGGGAAAACATGGGTTTTCCCAATTATGGAGATGATATTCTCCCCCAAGTTTTCTCTCTTCTGTTTTGGAGTTTTTTCAACTCTACCACATGGTTCATGTGTTTATTAATATGAGTTTGGAAGCAATATAAATGAGTATTAATGTAAGGGATAGATAGCAAACAACAATGACGAAACACATGTAGACAGGCAGGGATTGCACATACATCTTCTTTAATAAAACTGGAAAATTCTCAAGGTAAAGATATTGTAGACTTCAAAAGTGAAAATTCTGAATCTGCGTCACAAAAATCTAGCACACAGAAATGTTATGCAGTGAAATATGTAGTTTCCCTTTTTTCTGTCTCTCTGTATCTATTTGGCTCCTCGTTCTTCCCCAGAGAATTTTATTAAAAAAAAAATTAAGGGATGGGCACCAGAAAATCACATTGTTTTCCAGCATTTGAACACACGGGAATCAAACAAATCTGCCTGAGACTTAATCCACTCCTTACCAGATGGTTTCACTATTAACTATGTCTTTGAATTCTCCTTTTAAATACATTAGCGAATAAAAGGACAACATAAATGATCACTGCCTATGGAAGTTCAATGAGAAAGAAGTCAAACAACCACCCAACTACTCTCCACCAGACCCATTTCACTTTCCACTGAAATGACAGTTCTCTAAGTACCCCAACGTAGTCCCGTTACACTTTCCATTTGACAGTACTTGTTACTAGAATAAAGATTTGAAATAAGATGATCAAAAATGTCAAGTTTTAAAGTGTCTGGTGGGTAAAGGGCCTAATAACACAGATTATTCCTTTACAGTAACATGCACACTGTGTGTGCTTGATGAATATGTGTTGGGACTCTTACCCCAGTAATACACCTCCTCTCTACTCCACAGCAAGCATTTTTATAAATGGAGAAAGTTATGGAGCAACACATAAGCAGCAACAGAAAAGCTAACGAGCCTCTTTCAGTGAATAGAGATTTTCTTTTTTAAATCCTCATTGGCTTCTTTTTGGCCAAACTCTAATTTGCAATATTATAGAGAGAAAAAGGAGAAAAGTCATATTTTAAACCATTATACTGGGGAATAAACTTTACTTGGAATGTAATCTTCTGTCATAATATGTTATGAAAGCACACACATGGCTGGTTTCATAATTATAGCATTCAAAACTGTAAATGCTAGACTGAAGATTGCAAATCTACTTTCATTATAACCACTTGTTTTAAATCACTGATAACATTTGAAAAATTGTCCTTGGGACTAAAATTCTCACAATTTAACAAATAAAGATAGGTGCAATGAATTTATGTGTCAAAGTTGGAGGAAGGGAGTAGAAGAAGTTTAGGAGTAAAAATGCTTCTTTAATAATAGTATCCTTATTGAATATGAACCCTTACTCTGTACGACTCTATCTGAAAACCACCAATGTAGGCCGTGTCCATTAAGTGACAGCATCAAGCCTATCATCTGAATAATTCATGCACTCAGACTGCTGTTAAGAAGACAGGTGTAATTTTCTTGTGAATGATACGAATTGTTTGTTGTTTAAGCAGTATAAATGTATCAGATAATTTTTAATCTTCCACTCCATTTTCTCAATAGTGATTTTAAATGGTCAAAATTAAATAATTATAAGTTTGAATTAAAAAAACTCTAAACTTTCATGGCAGTATATGTAGTCATTTGCAATATAACATTTATTATTACTTTCTTCTGACTTAAAAAATTCAAAGTATGACTACTAGAATGTAATATAAATGTTAATGATCAACATATGTGTGATTGAAAAATGGCTGTAAGAGGCCTTGGAAAAGACGTAAAATGTAAAAACTGTGTGCTGGAAAAGGACGCACATGGAGTTTCCTTAGAGTTTATAAAATCTTTGTAATGTTTTGAAGGTCTTTACAATCTTCCTTGAACATGTCTGTGTGAAAAAAGCGCAAACGCATATTCCAATTTTATTGAAAAGATACAGTAGAATTACAAAGTCAATGCAACTTGAACCAAAAACTACTAAATTCAGGATAAAATTAGAAATGGAATTAAAATGATTTCTACACTCTTAAAATAAGGTTAAAAAATTGGGGAAATCTGGGAAATAGCAGTTTATAGAATGTTTGCATAAATCCATCATTGTAGACAAAATATTCATTCCTAGTACATTTTTCAATATTTTTTCCATTCCAATTTGAAAGGGTAGACAGATGTTTACACTGATTTTTAAGTTTTTTCCTTTCAATTGATAGTAGAATACTAACAGAATACTAATGTACATTCCTACAATATTTAATATCTATGACAATTTAATAATTGGAAGTCTTTTCTGTTTTATTCAAGAGATTATTTGCTGCATATCCATTATGTGTCAAGAAAGTTTACATATATTATTTTACTCAAATCTTGGGAGCTTCCAGCACCTTTGTAGAAAACTCATCCAGCACAGCCATTTCTGTTAATAAATCCCTTCACTTTCAAGTGCTGACACAGTTAATCTCCACTCAACTCCTGTTATCTGTTCTCATGACCATTCCTCAACATAACCATCATCAGGAAATGTTCTTACTCTGAAATATTAAATGCTATATACTCCATTGTTTCACCAGAACATTTTGTTCTTCCATTCCTTACTATCATAGCACCTCTTCTCCCTAAAGAAGATCTTCGTTCCTCAACTCACTATTTTTTCCTCTCAAACCATCAACATTTCTCACTTGGCTTTCGTCCCTCTTCAAACTAGATCCTGCAACGCATTCGCATAACCACTTCCCTACCAGTATCCTTAGCTCTTTGCCTCCTTAATCTCCCACCACACCAGTTCTGCAAAGGCAGGGTCTAGAACAGGCCCATCTCTCCCACTACTCGTGCTGAACTCCAAAAATGCGACAGTACAAAATTTCATGATCTGTCAATTTGTCACTAACGATGTGTGATCCATGGTCCCAGCTGCACTATTAGCTGAGAATTCCATAAACCTAACACTGGACAATTTCACTTCCCGTTTCCCAGAGAAACTATTCCAAACATTCGTTATCTCTCAGTTACCAAATTACTCAACCATTACTATCCCAGATCTTCTTCCCTATGGCTTAGCACTTGCTATTGTCTTGCTATTGTAGCAGTAAGAAAATTTAAGCTATTAGAGATAAGATCTTTCAAATACAAAACTACAAAGTTTTATCTACTTAATAATATCCATATTGTTTCCTATGAGTCTCTGAGAAAAAGAAGGCTGCCCTATTTTTCAAGGACGATTCCTAGATGTGTGGACCAAATGTTACCTTCTGGCCTCCTGTAGGCCTAGTTCCATTATATTTTCATTTATGTCGTTTCATTTATATAGAATGATGGTGCCAGAGACCTTCCAGCCCATCATGATAGAAATTGGAGCAGTATCCTTGGACCCTTAACTTGTACTCCAAACTTTTGATTATTAAATATATCCTTGCTTATTATCTATCAAAATTCTTATTTATCCATGAACAAACTGCTATTTTTTTCTTTTACTTCAGAATATTATAGGGGGTGCATCACTTTGGTTATATATATTGCTCATGCACTGCCCATGTCAGTGCTACAATAGTGGACATCCCCCAAACTGTGCACCCCACACCCATTCAGTGAGAGTTTTCCCATCCTCTCCACCCGCCTCCCGCCTGCCCACCCCCTGATGAATATTATTGCCATGTGTGACACAAGTATTGATCAGTTAGTACCAATTTGATGGTGAGTACCAGTGGTGCTTGTTTTTCCATTCTTGTGATACTTCGCTTCGAAGAATGGGCTCTCGCTCCAACCAGGATAATACCAGATGTGTTAATTCACCGTTGCTTTTTATTGCTGAGTAATACTCCATGGTATACATATACCACAGTTTATTAATACACTCATGTAATTGATGGGCATTTGGGTTGTTTCCACATCTTTGCAATTGTCAATTGTGCTGCTATAAACATTTGCATGCAGATGTCTTTATTATAGAATGTCTTTTTTTCCTTTGGGTAAATACCCAGTAGTGGGATTGCTGGATCAAATGGTAGTTCTACTTTTAGTTCTTTGGGGTATCTCCATATTACTTTCCATAGAGGTTGTACTAATTTGCAGTCCCACCAGCAGTGTATGAGTGTTCCTACCTGTCCGCATGCCCGCCAACATTTGTTGTTTGGGGACTTTTTGATGTGAGACAACCTCACTGGAGTTAAGTGATATCTCATTGTGGTTTTGATTTGCATTTCCCTGATGATTAGAGAAGTTGAGCAATGTTTTACATGTTTGTTGGCCATTATTCTGTCTTCTTTTGGAAAGTTTCTGTTCATGTCCTTTGCCCACTTTTTAACGGGGTTGTTTCATTTTTTCTTATTGATTTTCCTAAGTACTGTATAGATACTGGTTATCAGCCCTTTATCAAACTGCTATTTTTTAAATATCAAGCTCTTAGTATCTATCGCCTTAACAGTAGAAATAATATCAAACCTTGTTTCTTGCCATTAAACCCTTTCCCCCTAATCCATTCTTCACATGACCAAGAGAGTTAGTATATCTTCTTAGTTCATAAAAAGAAAAGTCACTTTAATCAGGAAAATGATTGTGTGCTTACTAAAAAAAACAATAGCTGAAACACTGGAAAGAGTATATAATGAAAATTTTATATTTCCCGCCTACTTAACCCTGCCTAAACTTCAGGCATAATCATTTTTAAACAATTTCAATTTTTTCTTCTGATTCTTATCATTAATATAAATAAAACACTTATATGTTCAATCACTGATTTATCTTTTTAAAATGTATATTTTAAGTCTATTTAAAAATGAGAAACTTAGCAAAAATTTTTATTCTTACTAATTTTTTCTCGCATCCATCTCCCGATTTTTAAGTTATATTATTTTAAATTCTTCTAATTTTCATCTCTAAACATGTAAACATTATGATGATAATTTAATTTGTTGATTCATTAATTTAGCTTTAGTTACATTACGTTGTAAGTCTCCGATTAGAGGCTCTGCTATGAGTGATAAGGAAATTGACATGTCTGCACCTCCTTCTACTGTTTGTTCCCTTTATTTTCTAACCTCAGTCATTAAACCATATTTTAAACAACTCAGAGCTCTTCATATTTGATTTCTTTTCTATGACTACCATTCATTGTTATATGTTTCTTCTCCTGGTTCTTTTTTAAAATAATAAATAGTAAACAGCATGTAATATATCAACATATGTAGTACCTCAAGTAGTCTTTTGACACAAAATGAAGTAAATGTAATACATGACAACCAAACTGTGCTATTCAAAGAATGTCTCGCCATCAGGTTCCAATGTATTCTTTTTAAACCTCTCCCACCCATTACTCAAAATCATGTCGTGTTTGTGTTGCAAAATACTGGAATCATAGACAGATTTTTATTAATCTCCAAGTTTTATACACTGCCTTTCTTCCCTTTACTGAAGTCTTACAGATTATTACACTATTTGTATAATTAAAAATATTTTCTAATGAAGAATATTTTTTATGGACTCCTTTGACTTCCTGTTATAATTAATATCAAATGTGTTCTATGTATGTAGTACAGTTGACTTACTGGTATTTCTTTTCTTTGCACTTTAGAGTTATTCCCACTGTTTCCCAAATATAAGATCTTTTTATTTCTTTGATTTTTGTTGTTGCTGTTGGTGTTTCAGCATAGTTTTTCCTCAAAAGCATTCTTTTAAAAAAATGGAAGTAGAAAACATAAAACTGTGGGTACTTTCTTACATAAAATTATTTGATGTCATACTTGATAAATAGGTTCATGTCTTAGACCAGGTTTCCCAGAAAACAGAGCCTGAGGCAAGACTTATATGCAAACAGAATCCCAGGCAGCAAGAATAAGGCAAGAAGAAATAGAAAGCAAATCCACGTGAATCATAACTAGCAGCAAGGATACACAGATGCAGGCTTTGCAGGTGCTTCCAGCTATGACTCAAAACAGACCACTGGAAGAAAGAAAGGGGACAGTTTCATTTTCAGGCTCTTCCTGTTGTCTCCTTTCTCCCATTAGTCAAAGTTTGTCCTGAGGGAAGGTAATTCATCTGCACTTCTGGATTCCGTCACCTGGTCTAGAAAGCAACTCAGTAAGGCAGATCTGCTGCCTTTATTCAAGTCTGGAAGTAATGAGCAGCCCAAACTCTAGGCAGGCCTGGCTGATCTGTCTGACGCTTAGATTACTGTGACGGCTACAAATGGAATCTAAGGAGACACATGATGTACCTGACACAGTTGGCAATAGAATTCTAGGTTTACAGACTTCTCCCTCAGAACTTTAAGATTTTGCTTCATTGCCATCTAGCAGTCAGAATCACCAACGAAAGAAAGGCTTGGTGTCAAACTAATTCTGATTTTCCGGAGGCTTTTTGGATTTTTTCATTGTACTTGGAAGTCTCAAATATTATCAGAATATATTGACATATTTATTGTTTCTGCTCACCATGCTTGGCACTTAGTGATTTTCACCAATCTGTGCATGTATGCCCTTTGGTTTTTTGGGGTTTTTTTTACTTAAGAAATTTTTCTTCTAACATTACTATGATCATTTCTTCACCAATTGTTCCTGTGTTTTCATTTAATATACCCCATTAGTATATTTAAATTCAAGTTTTCTAATTCCATACTAAATATCTCTTCAAATTTTGGTCATATTTTCTATCTCTTTATCATTTTGAACTGGTAGCAGCAATTTCCTCCTCTATTTTCCAGATTATTAATTTGGTATTCAACTTGGTTTATCAGTCAGTCATTTTATTGTTGTTTGAAAATTATTTTGCTAATTTCCTAGAAATATTTCACATTCTCTGATTCATTTAATATTTTCTATTAGATATCTTTGGTCACACAAAAGTAATGTTTCTTAAATATCACTAAAGACACTCATTAGAGTTATGTTTCAATTTTTCTTCTACTCCTCCCATTATTTTTATTTCTTCTGGTCTTAGCTGTTTTCTTTATTCAAATGGTCTTCCCTTTCTTGCTTTTTTTCCCATCAAATAATGGAGTATCTATAGTTAACAGTTCGTCTCATCCAGTGGTCTTTGAATTAGTTTAAGTAGCTAGTATAAAAGGTTTTTTGTTTATTTGCTTGTTTTTAAAATTATTTTTCTTACTTTTTTAAAACTCAGTCTTTTCTGTGGGAGAGCCCACTCTGGGCTCCATGCAAATAGGTAGGTTCTCATTTCTTTCAGGCTGCTATAACAAAATACCATAAACTGGTACCTTACAAATAACAGGAATTTATTTCTTATTGTTCTGGAGGCTGGAAGTCCAAGATCAAGGTGCTAGCAAATTTTGTGTTTGGTGAGAGCCCACTTTCTGACTCACAGACAGATGACTATCTTCTCACTGTAATCCCTCATGGCAGAAGGGGGCAAGAGAGCTCCCTGGGGTCTCTTTTATGGTGGCACTAATTCTAATAAATGAAGCCTCCATAGTTTGGACCTAAACATCTCCCAAAAGCCCAACATCCAATTGCACTGGGGGTTAGAATTTCAACATACACACTTTGAGGGCCACAAGCATTCAATCTATAATAGATGACTCTTGTAGACTCATGGACTAGCTGTTCTAGGGATAGTTCTTTCATTAATCTGAAAATGCCCCTGCCCAAGTTACTGTCCTGGCTTCTCTATAAATATGATCTCATCTGCTTTCTGCTCATCATAAATTAATTAAATTTCCCTTCTAACATTCTTGTGTTTAGTGTTGTTGTGATTTTATTTATTTTTGTTTAAACTTGTAGTATCATTTGGTGAGATTTTTGGATGGAAAGGAAACTAACGTTTATTTAGTGTGCTGTATTGAATTACAAATAGAGTCAGTTTTCCTAAAAATTTACAAAACTGATCAAGTTATTATTTACCCTAGATTTGCAGGCCTTGCATATTGGTAATCTGTACTTTACTTACTTCTCCAGCCTCATTTACTCCATGTCTCTTCATGAGGCCTGTCACACAACAGCTCTGTGAGTGGTGCAAAGCTCCCCACCACATAAGCCTTTATAGAGCTAGAGTAGATGATCTTAGTCAGCTAGCAATGTTTCAGCACTCTGAGAATACTGGAGACTCCACAAAAACCCATTCAAACCTGAGAGTTGGTATAAAGGCCTGTATCTATTGGTAACTCTAGAGAAAAGCAGCTAAGAGCAGGCCACAGTGGGCACAAGTGGATGATACCTTGCTTAGGGTTACTTTGTTATAGTTGTGCTTCTATCTTGCGTTTTAGGAAAATCCACTTTAACATGAACTACAAATGTGTTTCACACTAGGACTCATTTAATTTCAGGGTAGAAGTGTCCATGAAGATAATCTTATTCAATTCCTCACTGTACGTACTGAAAATTTAGATACAACTAGTTTAAGTTACATTTTCAAGGTCAGATACTTTAAAAGCAGAACTCCTTGGTGATATTGAGATATGTGTTATGTTTGTTTGCTTCTTGTTTGTTTTTGTATGAATAGAGTCAAAGCAATTCTGAAAAGTGAGAACTGATTTTTCTTGGTAGCATTTGGAAAACATTTTAATCAGCTTTCTAAATAGATTCTTCTCTATGTATTGGTTCAGAATAACTTAAGCATGGTTTGTTAAACCTTCTACATAGGGGTTATATTGCCACAAAAAAAAAAAAGGTGGAGATGCAAGGGGTATGTGTTATTAACAAGGACAGCTTTACACAATTTTCCATGGAGAACATTACTTAACTATAGGAGAAATTATTAAGAGACTTGCTGGAAGACATGTTTATCTAGTTTTGTAATGGGTTTACTATTTTGTTTTACAATGTTCCTTGTTGCATATGCTTCTTTACTAGACAAAAATTTAATGAATTTATTAAAAAAAAACCTTAATTTGAAGTACTGATGAAAATTCATTTGATTTTCATTAATCTATAATGATTATGTTATGCTGTTATTGGTGTACATTAAACATGAATGCATTTAAAATATGCATTGAATTATGCTGATTTGTTTATTCTAGATTATTAATGAGCTTTCATTTGATCATTTCCCAGCAGAGAAGTTGCTAGGAACGAAAGTTATAGGTAGAGGTGTTCCAGGAATACACAGGTGGGTTGGGAACTGTCCAGTAAAATGTATATACAGCTTATAGAGTCCTGGAAGATTTAGCATGGATCCACTTTTTATACTAAATAGGTAAAATTCAATACAGGTCTTTATTTT
Source organism: Daubentonia madagascariensis (assembly GCA_023783475.1). Lineage (NCBI taxonomy): Eukaryota > Metazoa > Chordata > Mammalia > Primates > Daubentoniidae > Daubentonia > Daubentonia madagascariensis. The sequence continues at coordinate 38,148,244 of JAKFHU010002080.1, read as the reverse complement.
TCACCTTGACGGAACTATTGTGCTATTTTTATGTTTGAACGTATGAGTCTGGAAACAAACAGGAAAAGCTGCACGCTATCCAAAGAAAGGCTAGCATTTCTAAGATTAGATAAAAATAAACTATTGTTTAAAAGAAGATAAAACTTACAAGGTACACATCAGCTGATAATATCATTATTTATTCAATCAAGCAAATAGTTAAGTATACAGAAAAGAATAAAAATGAAACTCCCAGAATTTGTAGGAAGGTTTTTCTGTTGTGTGGGTGTGTTTGTATGTATTAAATTTAAAGTTTGGGGAAATATATTTTCTCCATTCTAAATAGATATGTCCCATCTGCATCTCGCCTCTTGCCCCTGCTGTTTCAGTGAAAGAGCTACTCCTTCTCCCCGCCCATTGCCGCCTTTCCAATTAGACGTTGTCTCTGATCCCCTCCTGCTTAAGCATCCTCGCTTTCTCCTGTAGTTTATGTTTTCCCTCTCTACATTTTATCAACATGCCTAAATCTCTCCTATCTTATACAGTGGCTGACCCATCCCATTACCTCCCAAACTTAAATCTCCAGTCTCTCATCTGGCATCCACTCTTCAAAATCCTGCAATCTCACCCTGTGCACCAATACTCCATTGAGACTCTTCTTTTAAAGCCAGTACTTACCTCTGACATTACATTAAGCTATGGTCTTCTATCCTTACCTGTTTGTTCTTTTGACAATATGTGACCCCATAGAGCATTCCATCTTCCTTGAATCTTATTCTCCTTTTGCTTTCTGGGATACCAATTCTCTTCTGACTTCCTGCTTCTCTGACCATTTCTTCTCAATTATCTTCCCTGGCTTCTTTTCTACTTTCCCATTAGATGTTAGTGTTACCTAGATTGGACCCTCCATTTCCTATACTACTTAGTCTTTATATTTGCTCTGAATATCTCTGTGTACCATCTGAAATAAGAGAATTCAGAGAAAGCAGAATAGCCCAGCTACTTGCAGTTCCCCACAAGTATTTATGCTATTTCCTGCCTCTGTGCCTCTGCATATATTACTTCCTCCTCCTTATCTTTATGTGATAGCCTTTGACTCCTCTTTCAAGCTCCAGTGTTTAAGCTAAATCATCTTCCTCAAGCTTTCAGATTTGGGGAAGATGATTTAAATGCCCCTACTCTGTGTTCACACAGAACCCATGACTTCCTTTCCCCCACAAATACTGTAAATTACTCATATGTCTCTTTATTATATTATAATTTTCTGGAGGACAGGAGTCAAGTCAGAGTAAAATGTACCTTCTACTACAGTACTTAGCATGTAGAGGGCTCTCAAGTAAATATCTAAATTGAAAAATAAACTTTTTCGTATTTCCTTTTTATTTCTTTATTGTAATATATTCCTTAACATCAAAATTGGTAAACAAGAGAAAAAGACTTTTCTTTTCTAGTTAGGCTTTTCTGCAAATCTTCATTAAATAAACTTATTAAATTATGTCACGCACCTCACATTTCAGTAGGTGTACACATTTAACACATCTATTTTAAAATCCAATCAACATACTTTCTACTTTCTTTTCCTTTGTAGCCTTGAAATTACCTTTTACAATCTTGTTTGCACAGATGTTCTTGCTTAAAATCAGTTTGATTTGTATATAAAACTACTGTGCCCATGATGAATTTGCATTTTGTTTTATTTTTGCCACTGGAGATGTTCTCTTCATGGTTATAGAAGCTCAAGCAGGATGAAAAACTCTGTGAAGATCTATTTCTGTGTTCTATGTGTCAATCTGCATTAAACCTCTGTAAAGATATTTTTTTCTCTTCCTGAGGAATTGATTGTAGCAACACAACTCCAGAATTCAGCTGAGAAAATCTAAACTCAGCAATTCTTTTATTGAAATACCAATATACCATAGAGTTGTGTTAAAATTAACCCAGCCTCCAGAGTTCAGTTCACTGTTGCAATTATTTTCACCCACATCCCATTGTCTGTCTGAGAAAAGGGCTTCCTAGGGTGACAGATCTTTCTGAAATACCTAAGCACAAAAATATATTTAGGCAATAAAATGCTATTACAGTAGCCTAAACTGGCTCCAGTCAATTTTTCATTGTCTTTAATTGTATCCATATAATAGATACCAGACTGGTAATTGCAAATACTGTGCTGTCTTTAACAAAACACAAAAGAGTCTAGAATCTTGTGCATAGTTCATGCACTAGGAAACAAAGCAATTTATAGAGGCATTGACTTTAATGTAATGGATGTTCCCCCATACCTTTGTGTGGCAGATAAAGAGAAATAGTCACAAGGAAACTCATAAGAATTTCGATTTAAGTATGGTACCATAAAATGTTATAAATGTTAACATGACTATCTCCAATTATAAGTAGGTGGAGACAAACAAACTTATTTCCGTAAAATAGTTTTTGTACTTCATGGTTGCTAACAACATACTTCTCTTTACAATATTTGTTTCAAACTACCTAATCTGCAATTAAGCCATGGGCCACTGTTCTACTCATTCACCTCACTCTGAAATTGTGGAGGCAGCTTTTAAAAGACTTTTGCCTGGTTGAACTTAGTTCCTGCTTTTTGCTGTCACACAAAGGTTGCCAAATGTTACTACTAATATATACATCTGCCTTTGCTTTTAGGATTTCCTCAGCCCCCACCCATGACCTATGTCTCCTCGCCTGCCAAACATTAGATTTGTAAATAAATTAGCAATAAAAAGCCATAAATCAAAACCCGGGGAAATTCTAAGATCAATATTCTTATGTTTAATTTGTTGATGTAAAGGGAAATTTTCTCTTTATTTTGGCTACAAGAAACTTTTTATCGTCTCTTTTTTTAATCCTCCATATAATTTTCATATTTTGTATTATTCAACTCTGTCCTCTTATCACTGAATCACCACCTCCCAGCCTACATCACCAGCCCCTCACCAACATTTCCCTGTATATTCAATGTTCAAAACACGTACATGTAAGTTTACTGCATTTGCTCCCCCTAGAATCTTAGAATTTTATGTATATATGACCTTTTATTGATTATACACAATAATAGATGTGTTTGGTTGTTTTATTAAAGATTTTTAAAAATTTTTTTATTTTTAAAATTTTATTAATTTTTAATTATTATGGGTACATAATAATTATGTATACTTATGGAGTATATGTGATGTTTTGATACAAGCATACAATGTGTAACAATAATCAAGTCAGGATAATGAGGGTATCCATCACCTCAAGCATTTATCATTTCGTTGTGTTAGGAACATTCCAATTCCACTCCTTTAGTTATTTTGAAGTATACTTTAACTTATAGTTGACTATAGTCACTTTAGTTGTCCTATCAAATATTGTTTATTCTATCTATCTAATCATATTTTTGCACCCATTAACCGTCTATACTTTACCCCCCAACTCCCTGCTACCTTTCCCAGCCTCTGGCAACCGTTATTCTACACTCTGTCTCCATGAGGTCAATTATTTTAATTTTTAGCTCCCATGTATGCGTGAGAACATGTGAGAATAAGCTTGGCTTATTTCACTTAATATAATGTTCTCCAGTTCCCACTATTTTGTTGCAAATGACAGGATTTCATTCTTTTCATGGCTGAATAATATTCCATTGTGTATATGTACATAATTTTTTTGTACACTCATCTGTTGATGGACACTTAGGTTGATTCCATGTCTTGGCTATTGTGAATAGTGCTGCAATAAACATTGGAGGGCAGATATCTTTTCAATATACTGGTGTCCTTTCTTTTGGATATATAGATAGCAGTGGGATTGCTGAGTCATAAGTTAGTTCTATTTTTAGTATTTTGAGGAACCTCCGTACTGTTTTCCATAGTGGTTGCACTAATTTACATTCCCACCAAAAGGGTATGAAGGTTCTATTTTTTCCACATTCTTGCCAACATTCATTATTGCCTGACTTTGGGTAAAAGCCGTTTTTGCTGGTATGAGATGATATCTCATTGTAGTTTTGATTTGCATTTCTCTGATGACTAATGATTTTGAGCATGTTTTCATGGCCATTTGTATGTCTTCTTTTGAGAAATACCTATCCAGATCTTTTGCCAATTTTAAAATTGGATTGTTTGATTTTTTTTCCTATTGAGTTGTTTGAGCTCCTTATATATTCTAGTTATTAAGTCCTTGTCAGATGCATAGTTTGAAATATTTTCTCTCATTCTGTGGGTTGTCTCTTCACTTTGTTGATTGTTTCCTTTCCTGTTCAAAAGCTTTTTAGCTTGATGTGATCCTATTTGTCTGTTTTTGCTTTGGTCGCCTGTGCTTTTGAGGTATTACTCAAGAACTGATTGCCCAGACCAATGTCCTAGGGAATTTCCCCGATGTTTTCTTTTAGTAGTTTCATAGTTTCAGGTCTTAGATTTAAGTTTTTAATGCATGTTGATTGGAATTTTATGTATGTAGAAAGATAAGGGTCTAATTTTATTTTTTTCCATATGGATATCCAGTTTTCTCAGCACCATTTGTTGAAGAGACTGTCCTTTACCCGATGCATGTTCTTGGCACCTTTGTCAAAATTGAGTTCACTATGATGTGTAGACTTATTTCTGGGTTCTCTATTCTGTTCCATTGGTTTATGTGCCTGTTTTTATGCCAGTACAATGCTGTTTTGGTTACTACTGCTCTGTAGTATAGTATGATTTGAAGTCAGGTAATGTGATTTGTCCAGTTTTGTTTTTATTGCTTGGGATGGCTTTGGCTATCCTGGTTCTTCACTGGTTCCAAATAAATTTTAGGATTATTTTTCCTATTTCTGTGAAGAATGTCATTAGTATTTTGATAGGGATTACATTGAATCTGTAGATAGCTTTGATTAGTATGGACATTTTAACAATATTGATTCTTCCAATCCATAAGCATGGATTATCTTTCCATTTTTTAACGTCCTCTTCAGTTTTTTTCATCAATGTCTTATAGTTTTCATTGGAGAGATCTTTTACTTCTTTGGTTAAGTTTATTCCTCAGTATTTGATTTCATTTGTAGCTACTATAAATGGGATTACTTTTTTGGTTTCTTTTCCTGTTGTTCACTGTTGGCATATAGAAATGCTACTGATTTTTGTATTTGATTTTGTATCCCGCAACTTTACTGAATTATTTTTATCAATCCTAATAGTTTTATGGTGGAGTCTTTAGATTTCTGTAAATATAAGATCATATCATCTGCAAACAAGGATAATTTGACTTATTTCTTTCCAATTTGGATGCCCTATATTTCTTTCCCCTTATCTGATTGCCCTAGCTAGAACTTCCAGTACTATGTTGAATAAAAGTAGTGAAAGTGGGTATCATCATCTAGTACCAGATCTTAGAGGAAAGGTTTTCAGTTTTTCCCCATTCAGTGTGATATAGCTGTGGGTCTGTCATATATGGCTTTTATCATCTTGAGACATGTTCCTTCTATTCCCAGGTTTTTGAGAGTTTTTATTATTAACTCACTTAATGCCTGATCATTGTCACTGTTAATTGGCCACATCAAATATACATCCCTGCCAATGGCTGCATAATCCTGGAAACTATAAATTTCTTCCTATATCTCATCACCCTGAGTAGCTTCTTATATCAGCCTCAGAGTTCTAATAAGCTTAAAATTTCTGTTGTTAAATGGGCTAACACATTGCTTGAAAATGCCCTTGAAACAGTCTCTGAGAAAGCATCCTCAGAGTGATGGTGTGAATTTCCTATGTAGTCATCTTGATGGTCTCACTGGATTGCAGCTCTGGGTAAACATGGATGGTGCCACTGCAGATAAACTGTCACCATTTGCTTTGGGCCTCATCTGAGATCCCCCAAAATTCAGTTTTTCCTGGAAAGTTTTCCTGATTTCAGACATGCCAAGGTGAATTCTCAGGGACAATCAGGCCTGGACTGCCTCAATCCACTGAGCACTTCTACTTATTATTTTTCCACATCTCTTCAAATATGTGCCCTCGAACATTCACCAGTAGTTGCCACCTTGGAGCGAATGTCTTCTAGATAACTGTTTAACACTGAAACTTCAGTATGGTGAACATTAACTTAATATTAAATTAATCAAATGCATCAAGAAAAATCCTAAAAATATATTACATTTTAAACAGCATAACTTGATGTTTGTTTATAAGCACCAGTGATGTACCTTTAGAAATGCAGCCTATTATGTTTAAGTGCCATTTAATTTTATTAATGTGACCAATGGCTTCCAATGTCTGATGTAGGTGCTGACATGTTGAAAAGAATATGTCCTAAAGGTGGTTTTGGATAAAGGTAGACACTCCACTAAGCATTATTCAGAAGGGCAGGAAGCTGTTTCAAGGTCATTTTCAAGCAATGTGTTAGCCCATTTAACAACAGAAATTTTAAGCTTATTAGAACTCTGAAGCTGATACAAGAAGCTACTCAGGGTGATGAGATATAGGAAGAAATTTGTATTTTCCAGGATTATGCAGCCATTGGCGGGGATGTATATTTGATGTGGCCAATTAACAGTGACAATGATAAGGCACTAGGAAGTAACCAAAATTCATTCTCTCTCATAGACAGAAGCAAATGCTCTACCTAAGCATTATTTAGGAAGTGCAGAAGAACTCAGTACACATTCTCCATGCATCTGGATAGCAAGTGCTTCCGTGGCTGCTTTCTATGAACAAGTATGGAATAATAATAAAGAGATGTGTAGTTTGAATTTAAATTCACCTCAAAAGGAAAGCAAACCAGCCAAAAAGAGATGTTGATTACTTATAGTAGGAAACACAGATTGCTAAATCACACTGAATGGCAGTATAATAGAGTCTTTTCACTTTTTAAAAGCTTAAAGTTAGGTAAGAAATTAATTTGTCAGTAAACATCTTTACAACTAAAGTGGTTTGTAGCTGAGCCTGCCAATAAAACTTTTCTAAATGGAGTTTATTTATTTTTAACAAAATGATTGATTTCTGGGTTTACTTTTATAGTAATTAATCTGAACAGGCTTATCAGTTTATACTGAGTCTCCCTGCTCTCAAAATTTGAGTACTTTGGACAATTTTCCATGGCTTTTTAATCTTAAGTAAGATCTAAGGCTAAATAAAAGAATAGTAGGTATTTCAACAAGTGCTATTAAAATGTCTGGTTTCATTTCCCTTGACAAACGTATTTTTTTGCTAATCTGATTATAACCAGTTCTGCAAGTGAAAATTTCTGCATAACTCAATTATTTAATCATAGCAATATCTTCTATCTGTATAGAAAGTTGCACTTTTTGAAAAATAGATGTTCCCATATATTACATCAATACTACTTCCTTTTCCATAAAAAATTTAAACTATGATCTTTTTTAAGACAAAGGAGTATATCTTGTGTTTCTTTTTATTTCAACCTCCTGGATCATAGGCTGGCATACAGTAGGTACTCAATGAGTGATTGCTGAATAAATGAATGAATATAAGGATTTCATGCTTTGTGGTACAACTGTATATATCGTGTGAGAAACTTTTGTGACATTTACAAAGGTTTCATTTGGTTTTTAAGGATATGGGAATTTCAAACTTTCTGTCAGTGAACTCATAATGGCTAGGTTAGCATTCTGGTCTCAGAGAAGCTTCCTTCCCTTCCCTGACCCTTCCTGTAGTTGGCATGGCTTGGCTCCAGTAGGCAATGGCACATTCCTGAACTAGACAATCAGCTCTTAGAAGGCATATGTTTCTTTCTTGTTTATGTTCAGATCATAGCATAAAAAAGGTTCACATTATATGTATTATTTAATTAATGGAAAATAATTTAGTATACACAGAGGCTTATTAATGACTGAGGCAAACATTTGGATTTTGATTTTTATTTGTAACTTTAAGGGTATTTATTTTTCTGTAGGGGCAAAAATTGACAAAAATGAACAATTCAAGAAAGAGTGGTATTTAGCAATATGGTGGACATATAGACAGATTTTTTTTCACAAGGAAATGTTTTTGGCTGATGTGGAACTTTTTAGGCATTGATCAGTGTGATTATAGTGGAAACAGCATTCCTACCAGCTAAGACCCAGGGCACAAAACACAGAGATGGTAGCTAGTCATTTGTGGGGTCTGTTTACAAGTGAAAGGGTTGCAGTGAATGTCCTTATAAAAAATGTGGTTCTTCTCTGTGTAGTTATTCACACTTTATAGATCACCTTTATTTACATGATCTCATTTGAACCCCACAACAGCCATGTGAAGCAGATAGAGTGGGTCTTATGATTTCCACTGTATAGACACCAGTAAAAGCAAGTGACTTCTAGGCCCACACTCATTGCTTTGGCATTTGGGTGGACTTATGGGTTGGTGTTTTGCTTTGTCATTTTTGGTCAGTTAAGTTCTTGAAAAGAGTGAGAGGTTATATCCATGTTAGTGTTTCTGAGCTAGAAAATTGAAGGTAAAAGGTAATGATATCCCTGAAGAAGAACATTTTTTTTGGTATGAAATTTCTGTGTTTGCATCACTTTTAGAAGGACTTTCTTAACTGAATTTAATTTTTGTGTTTCCTTGGAGAGGAGAAACATTTACCTGGTATTGCCAGGAGAATATATATTTAATTACCACCTATTTCACCAGAGGGGGAAAAAAAACCAAAGAAATGAGACACAGAGAGATTCACTTTAATTCTGTAAAGAAGATTCTGAGTAGCAGATACTTATTGTTGAAAATAACTTCAAGGCCATGGGCTACAACACAGGTCCACTGGATAACCATAAAGAAATGTAAAAGAAGGGTGAGAGACATAATATAGCATTTGCTATCAGTGAATTCTGGTTTCAATATTGGGTAGATTTATTTGTAATTGTAACACCTAAGGCAAGTAAATTTGTAATTTTTAAATCTACAAATGACGTAAAAATTATTACTAAGGTAGTTGTAGAGACTGAACATGATAATATCACAAGATCTTGACTGATAAGTACAGTCATTTTAAAACCATTAGCCGTCCTCACCCTTTTCACTACATTCTGTGTCCCTGGTAAGTGGGGCTTCAAGTCTGGCCAGAGCTCAGATCCAGTGTATGCTGCTGGGGGAGGAGGCAAGATGTGTGCATTAGCCAAGAGGAAGAATATAATTCGCTAATAAAGGGCAGGGCAAGATCTGGAAAGAAAGTTTAAAAAGAGGAGTCGTGTTGCTCTCCTTTCTGGGTCCAATTTTTTAACTGACCCTGGGGAAATTTCATTTTTCCTTATTAATGATTTCTATGGTTAGTTTGTTTGGAATAGCAGAAACTTTACACCATCATCACTACTATCTCAAAAAACATCTATAATGAACATTACGGTATTTATTGAAGACATGAAATTTTTCTTACAGAAGTCAAGAAAACAAATGGATAAAACTAAAAAATGATAAGTAAGTAAATAATCTGTGAGATGTTATATATAGCTAAAATAAGAAAAGCATATGTATGAAAATAGAAATGGGCAGAAAGATAAAATAGATACTAAATGTCCACGATAAACTAAATGTGTATGATGTATCAAATATTCATAATACACTATATGTACGTATGAAACACTCTAAGGTACTTAACATGCATACGATATATCTTAGACTGTTTGAATTTCTATATAGGAATAGCTGAGGCTGGGTAATTTATAAAGAAAATAGGTTTATTTTGCTCATGGATGTATAAGAAGCCACGGCACCAGCATCTGCTTCTGATGAGAACCTCATGAAACACCCATGCATGGCAGAAGGTGAAGGGGAGCAGGCATCACATGGCAAGAGAAGGAGCAAGATAGACAGGGAAGGAGGTTCCAGGATCTCTTTAACAATCTGATCATGTGGGAACTAATAAAGAGAGAACTCACCCATTACTTCAAGGACAGGATCAAGCCATTCTGGAGGAATCTGCACCCAGGACCCAAACACTTTTTACCAGGCACCACTTCCAACATTGGAGATCAAATTTCAACATGAGATTTGGATGGGGCAAATATCCAAATTATGTCATGATCTTAATTAGGCATTACATTGATGACTGTATTATAGTTCCATGATTCCTCTGCAAATAAAACCCACGACTGCACAGTGCGTTAACTGTCAAGCTACTTGTCCTTATATATCTCCTTGGTAGAGCAAGGGTGTATAATTGGTCCCAGGTACTTCTCATCTTATTAAGAGCCCTTGATCAAACCTCAACTTCAGTACTCATGAGTGCACCATTGGGTAAGAAGCGCGTGTGAGAAAGAGAGAAGAGACAGAGAGAGGGATAAAGAATTCAGGTAATGTATTTCTTAACCATTGATACCCTACGCTAAGTGTGTTACCCTACCCCACTCTTTTATCCCTTGATTTTCACTATGGTGACTGGCCTGAGAGCATATTTTGAGGCTACTATTGCATAAAGGCAATTTCATACATGAAAAAAGCAAATAAAGAAATTCTAAAACCATTAATGCAATACATTTTGTAATATACAAAATCTGTAAATCCTATTATGTTCAATGTATGGTTTAAGAACAGTTTCAAAACGAAATTAAATATAGTTATATTACTCCTTATACATTGGAGGTTCATTACACCACAGCCAAGTAATCCTGCAATATAATTAATTCCTTAATAGAGAAAAGAACCCAGAAATAGGACTTATGATTTGTTGATATTTTGCATGGTCTTGTCAGTGAGTAAAAATCCAATAATGTATGACTATTGAAAATGTCACTTGATGTAGGAAAGCAGAGGGGCATAATTACACAAAATAAAAATATAATGAAGTACTTTTGAGAGATGTCAGCAAGGTGGCAGATGAGGAACCTGAGATGAGGAAGCTGTGGACTCTCTTTCTCCCACAGAGACATATAGTTAACAATAATATATGGACTAGACTACCTCTGTAAGAACTCTTGAAACAAGTTGAAAAGATAGATCACCAGGCCACTACAAATTCAAAAAGGGATTCCAGAAAAAGAGTTGAAAATTTGAGCATGTATCCCATCCAATTGTGTTGCTCCTTTTATAAGGTATTGAGAAAGCAACAGGAAGAAACCATCCATATCAGAGCTTCTCCCTTGGGAGGAAAATAAAGGAGTAGAACCTGTGTCCACAGTTTATATTTGTCGGAGGGCTTCCTAAAGAATTGGTTTATTTCTTGGCTGTCAGAGTGCTGGCAGAATCAGTGACAGAGTTTGGAAGATGCTGAAAACAGAGGTGAGGAGCATGTTAGAGCTATCATCAGATATCAGCAGGCAGATATCAGGGGGAGCATGAAATCAGAAAATTTGAGAGGACTCCCATCCGTGCTGATTGCTGAAGGTCTTCACCTGAAAGACACCAGTACAAATAGACTAGGAGAAATGATGTTTCTTCAAATGTTCAAATTCCAGGAAAAATTTTTTTAAAAAGACCTGGCATACATAAAAACAGTGAAACATGGCTCAATTGAAGGACCAAAATAAAACTCCAGAAACTGACTCTAAAGAAATGCAGATCACTATGCTATCTGACAAAGATTAAGATAAATGATATAAAGATGCTTGATGTGCTAGAGAAGAACACAAATAAACAACTAAAAAAGATTTTAAAAATGATGCAGAATATCAACAAAGATAGAACTTATTAAAATACCCAGAAATATTAGACCTAAAAGTGTAATAAATTTAACTGAAAAATTCATTAAAAGGGTTCAACGGCAGACTTGATCAGGCATAAAAAAGAATCAATAAGCTTGAAGACAAGTTATTTGAAATCATCAAGTCAGAAGAGCAAAAAGAAAAATAAATATGAAAAAAAAGTGAAGAAAGCCTAAGAGTCTTACAGGACAATTTCAAGGGAACCGATATACACATTATGGGAGTCTCAGAAGGAGAAGAAAGAAAGTGGCAGAGAGCTTATTTGAAGAAATCATGGCCCAAAACTTATCAAATCTGAAGGACAAAATGTATATACAGATTCAACAAGTTTAAAGAGCTCCAACTAGGCTCATTCTAAAGAGATCCATACCAATACACATTATGATCAAAGAAAATATTCTGAAGTTAGATAGTAGTGAAGGTTGTGCAACTCTGAAAATACTCAAAACCACTGAATTGTAACACTTTAAAAGAGTAAATTTTATGGTACCTGAATTATATTTCAATAAAGCTTTTTTTTAAAGAAATTGATTATGAACACCAAAAAAATTTATTTAAAACAAATAATGCCAACACTGAACACCAGAATAAAGACCTGACAAAAGAGGTAAGAAAGGTTATTTGCCTCTCACTAAGGATGATTCCCAAAGCTATAATAACATACTGTTTTCTGAACCCTCTTCCTTAGTGCAGCACAGACTCAGGTTTAGAGAAGCTATGTCTGGCCACTGCCCTGGCAGAATTTCCATCTGATGGAATACTAAGGCAGAGATATGTGCTGAGATACATTAATTGTTTTTTTAATTGCATCTTTGCTCTTTCTGATTGTCTTGTGATGTAGGGAGCTAATCCCATTCTGTTTGCCTAGATTGCTCCAGTTACTCCCCGTGAAAAGATTTGTCTAATTTATTGTGACTGACAATTGTATTGTTCAGATGATTGGCAGGGAAAACAAAACAGTGTATTCAGGTCCTGTGAAGCAAACTTTGATTAGAGCAGTTAACACCTATTTTTGTGGCATTGATTCAACCCCATCCAGCTTTGAAGTGGTTGGGTAGCTGAGTAATTCTTTGCAGAATCAGGAGTTTCATTTAGGACTGCAAACAGTTAGGGCAATTTCCAGATGGTGCCCTAGAGATAAGATTTTTTTCTGAGAATTGTTTTCAAATGTCCCTCTGGAAAAGAAAAGTGGCATGTTGGAAGGAGAATAAAAGGGTAAGGTCCTTCAGGAATTAAAAGGGCATGAAGGGAATACTTTAATACTTTGAGATGAAGGTCAGTATTCACCTATGACCAGCTTTGGTAAAAAATGAGAATTTCATCCTTGCACCTAATTTTTACTGTAGGCAAAAGGACAGTTTCATTATCTATATTCAAATGCATTGAATGAATGCTAAGGATACACTATGCACTATATCAAATGTAGAGTTAGACAATTCCCTACCCAAGAGGCTTATGATTAAAATGCTGTTTTCCTGAGCTATGCCACAATAGGAAAATAATGCCTTCCATTTCCTTCCCAAGATTCCTTTCCATCTTCTCTCACTTTCTGTTTATGCATTGTCCTTTGACACCATCTAAAACTCACTTTTTTGTTTAAAGGCAGACAATTGACAAAATGATTTTTCTTAAGCACTACTGCTATTTTCCATAATATTCTATTTCTAGAAGCAGAATTTCCTTGACAATATATTTCCTAGGCATAAGTCCCAACTGAATAACTATTTAAGGTCCTTTTAGTAAGCCATAGAGACCAAAGTATACACGGTAACAAAATCCATTGTTTTCTCTCAATTACCCCTCTGAACTAGAATAAAATCTTAAGTCTTCCCCCCTCATCAGCTGACTGAATGGGCTCACTCTTGGCCAAGGGGATATCCTAAAACTAAATTGCCTGCCAGGAGGAGGTAGGTCAGACATGCTTCATCATGCCCCTCTCCCTTCTGGGAGATATCCTTTGTAATTTATTAATGGGCCTAAGGCTATGCAAGACAAACCTACAGGTCTTCAATTTACACAACAAATGTATGGTAGTTTGTCTCTGATTAACAGAATTCCTTATCTAAAAACATTCCAAGCCTTTAGACAAAAGCTTCATGTCTTTAACCAATTATAAATCAAAGAGTCTTTAAACCCAACTATAACCTGAAAGCCCCCCCTTTGAGATGGCCCACATTTTCGGGCCAAACCAATGTATGTCTTCCACGTATTGACTTATGACTTTACCTGTAATCCCTGTCTCCCTGAAATGTATAAAACCAAACTGTAACATAACCACAGTGAGTCCACTTGCTCAAGGCTTCTTGGGCATGGCCCCAGGTCATCATCCTCAAATTTGGCTCAGAATAAACCTCTTTAAAATTATTTTACAGAGTTTGACTTCTTTTCCATTGACACCCCACTTTTAGTGCATTTTCAACTTTCAATTTCCTGTTTCTTTACATTAATGACTTAGAAATATTATCATTTATTTCACTTTTGCCTTCCACATTGAAATCTATTGTGAACCCTTTAATGGCAAACTTGGAAGAAATCTTACGACAAGCGATCACCAGACCCCCAGAAGATGAGCTGAAACACCTGCTTCTGAAGGTTCTTATTTTCCTACTCCACACCAGGTAATGAATTGTTCTTTTGAAAGTTCCCAAAGCTTGATACAAGAAGAATAGTGTAACTTAGAGTCATACACTGTTAGAGTAAAGGCAAGTCTTAGGAGCTACTTTATGTTTTTAGTGATTGCCTAATTAATTGATAAATAAAACACACACACACACATTTCTGTAATTAAAAATATGCTTTTTCATTTAATCAAGTCCCATTTATTTATTCTTGTTGTTGCTGTGATTGCCATTGGGGTCTTCACCATAAATTCTTTGCCTAGGCTGATACCTAGAAGAGTTTTTCCAATATTTTCTTCTAGTGTTCTTATGGTTTCATGCCTTACATTTAACCCTTTTGTCCATCTTGAATTAATTTTTGTGAGAAGTGAGAGATATAGATCCTATTTCATTCTTCTGCATGTGGCTATCCAATTTTCCCAGCACCATTTATTGAATAGGGATTCTTTTCCCCAGTGTATATTGTTGTAAGCTTTGTCAAAGATCAGTTGGCTGTATGTGGAAGGTTTTATATCTACATTTTCTGTTCTGTCCCATTGGCCTATGTCTATATTTTTGTGTCAATACCATGCTATTTTGGTTACTATAGCCTTGTAGTTTAGTTTGCAGTCTGGTAATGTGATGCCTCCCAATTTTTTCCTTTTGCTTAAGATTTCTTTGGCTATTCAGGCTCTTTTCTTATTCCAAACAAAGCATAGAATTATTTTTTCTAGATCTGTGAAGTATGATATTGGTATTTTGATGAGGGTTACATTGACTCTGTAAATCACTTTGGGTAGTGTGGACATTTTAGCAATGTTGGTTCTACCAATCCATGAGCAAAATATGTTTTTCCATTTGTTAGTATCCTATGCAATTTTTCTCCTCAGTGTTTTGCAGTTCTTTTGTAAAGATATTTCACCTCCTTGGTTAGGTATAGTCCTAGGTATTTTATTTTCTTTGTAGCTATTGTGAAATGTATTAAGTCTTTGCTTTGACTCTCAGCTTGACTATTGGTGTATAGGAATGCTACTGATTTGTTTACATTGATTTTGTAACCTGAGACTATGTTGAATGTATTTATCCATTCCAGGAGTCTCTTGGTGGAAACGTTGGTGTTTTCTAGATGTAAGATCATATCGTCAGCAAAAAGCGATAGTTTGACCTCCAATTTCCTGATTTGGATATCCTCAATTTCTTTCTCTTGCTTAATTCTCTAGCTAGGACTTCCAGCATGATGTTGAGTAGAGGTGGTGACAGTGGGTGTCCTTGTCTTGTTTTAGTTCTGAGTGGGAATGCTTTCAACTTTTCCCCATTCAGTATGATGTTGGCTGTGGGTTTGTCACATATGGCTTTTATAATTCTAAGATATGTTCCTTCTACGCCTAGTTTCTTGAGTGTTTTTTATCATGAAAGGGTGCTGAATTTTGTTGAATGCTTTTTCTGCATCTATTGAGATGATCATATGACTTTTGTTTTTGCTTCTGTTTATGTGGTGGTTCACATTTCTGTATGTTGAACCATCCTTGCATCCCTAGGATGAAGCCTACTTGGTCATGGTGGATTAGTTTTTTTTTTTTTTTAATGTGCTGTTGAATTTGTTTTTTTTTTTTTTTTAGGGTATTGGTCCTTAGTTTTCTTTTTCTTTTTTTTTTTTTTTTTTTGGTAGTATCATTTCCTGGCTTTGGTATCAAGGTGATACTGGCTTCATAGAATGAGTTGGGGAGGATTCTCTCCTTCTTGATGTTATGGAATAATTTCTGCAGTGTGGATACCAACTCTTCTTTGTAGGTCTGATAAAATTCAGCTGTGAATCATCTGTTCCAGCACTTTTTTTTTAATTGGAAGATTTTCTTATTGCTGCTTCAATCTCATTGCCCACTATTGGTCTGTTCATGAATTCTATTTCTTCATGATTGAGTCTTGGGAGGTTGTGTAATTTCAGGAATTTTTCCATTCCCTCTACATTTTTGATCTTCTGCACAGCCAAGGAAATAATCAACATAGCAAATAGACAGCCTACAGAATGGAAGAAAATATTCTCAAGCTATACATTCAATAAAGGGCTAATAACCAGATTCTACAGAGAACTCAAGCAAATCAGCAAGGAAAAAATCAAACAACCCCATCAAAAAGTGTGCAAAAGATAGGGACAGAAGATTTTCAAAAGAAGATAGACTAATGGCCAATAAACACATGAAAAAATGCTCAATGTCACTAATCATCAGGGAAATGCAAATTAAAACCACAATGAAATATCACCTTACCCCAGTTAGAAGGGCTTTTATTAAAAAGTCCAAAACAATAGATGCTGGCATGGATGTAGAGAGAAAGGAATGCTTATACACTGTGGATGGGACTGCAAATAAGTACAACCTCTATGAAAAACAATATGGAGATACCTCAAAGAACTAAAAGCAGATCTACCTTTCAATCCAGCAATCCCACTACTGTGTATTTACCCAAATGAAAAGAAGTCATTTTATCAAAAAGACACTTGTGCTCAAATGTTTATTGCAGCTCAATTCACAATTGCAAAGATATGGAATCAACCCAAGGGACCATCAATTCCTGAGTGGATTAACAAAATGTGGTATATGTCTACCATGGAATAATACTCAGCCATGAAGAAGGATGAATTAATGCCTTTTGCAACCATATGAGTGGAACTAGAGACCATTATCCTAAGTGAAGTATCTAAAGAATGGAAAAACAAACAGCACATGTACTAACTATTAAATTGGAACTAATTGATGAGCACACATCAATTAGTAAAGGAAGTAAAACTCAATGAAAATCAAGCAGGGGGTAGGGGGAAGGAGGGGATAGGTGATAACCTACTTAATGGGTACAATGAACACTATCTGGGTAACGTGCACACTTATAACCATGACTTAAGCATTATAAAAGTGACCCATGTAACCAAAAATATTTGTACCCATGTAATACTTTGAAATAAAAATAAATAAATAAAATTTTTAAAAAGGTGTAATCAAGCCAGATATTTCTATTTTCTGTTCTTATTACCTAAAATTGCTTTCTCTTGTCATGAGCCACCAATGGAGTCTGAGGACACAAAGCAACACATTCCCTTATTCAGATATTGAACGGTGTGCAAGTGATCAAAGGTTAGGGGAGCACCTGGCTCCCTTTGATCACCTTCATGAGTTATGACAAGTTGGGCTTTTTTTTGTCCACCTTCAAGTCTTCTTTAGCCTCGAGATAACTTATATGGATTTGATGGAGGGAAAGGTTGAAGGAGGCAAATTTTTAAACTTTAATTGAAAACCAAGCAGGAGAAAAAAAAGAGGTGGTTATATATAGCTTGACAACAGAAGTTATGCACTAGTTGTCTTGCTATCACCAAGGTGTATAAAACCATATGAAAAGTAAAATAACCAGAGAGAACAATGGAAACTTATTGTAAGCCAAAGTGAATGGTAAGTTAATAAACCCAAAACAAAATGTCTTTTTTCACATTTATGCTCTTTTTAATCACTCTTCTTTTTAATATTTTTTTAATCCCCTAAATATTCTCCAGGATACTGACTCTTCTTAAATGAATATTGGAGAAACCTTATTTTGTATTTTGTTCTATATTATATAACTGCATTCCTGTAAAGTTTATTTTAGCCCATCTCACTTTTTTCACCCACTTAGTTTCATTCTAAAAGGAACAATGTTTGTTTCTTTTCAGATTGTTGCCTGATCCTTTGCATTATAGCTTGGTGATCAACCTTGATATGTCAAAGCAGTAGTATAATTTCTGTTTCCTTGCTCTTTAAATCTAGCTTCCCTTCTCTTTGCTTACCCTTATATGTAACTTCAGGTCCTTATTATTTCTCTTCAGACATGTCAATCATGCTCCCTCAAAAGATGACAAACATCTCCAGCCCAGTTCTTACCTTTATTCCCTCCAGATTTTATTTGTGCCTCTGAGCAGTGGCTATAAAAGGTGCATCATCACATTATCAGAAAAATATTATTATGTATTTTGTGGATTCTCAAATGTCCTTCTTAAATAGTCTCTTTGAAAGTCTGGCCTCCCTTCTCTTTTATCACGACTTTATTTTCAGGATAAATCCTTCATTAGAAAGAACTACATTTGACAGGATGGATTAAGGAAGTTTGAATCGAGATCCCTGAGTTGATTATAGGGGGAGGTGCTGATTCACAGAACTGGGTGCTCCCCCCCATCTTTCTCATCCCCTCCATCTCTCCCCCCTTTCCTGTTAACCTGATTGAAATAGCCCCAGTGGCAGAGGGGGAGTGGGGCCTACCAGCACATAAGCCATGTATGTGTATGTGTACACATATGCACTACCCATAGACTTAACATATTATAAATCATAAAATGCATACAGAAAAACAACATATGGACTCTGTATTCCTAACATTCAGGTTTTAAAAATATTACATTTTGCACATTTGACTGCTTTTTAATCTAATAAAATAAAACATTACAGACAAAGCAAAAGCTTCCTGCAAGTCCCCTTTTCCTACTTTCCCTCAAATAACAGATAATTTAAAATTTCTTCATATCCTTTACATGTATGTACCTATAATAATATAGAGTTAAGATGTTAGATTAAATTTAAATTTTAAACATTTTCTATATAACCAAGCATCAGAAGCAAAGTTAAAACACAAGAAATTTGGAGAAGATATTTCTAATGCGATTAAATAACAAAAAATTAGTATCTCAGATACAAAAATAATTCCACAACCTTAGAAAAAGAAAGCTCAGTTAAAAACTGGGCAGGCATTTGGAAATGTTTTCAGTGCTCCTGGGTGGGAAGTCACTGAACACATTCTGCATAGGGCTTATCTGCACACATGTGGGAGGGCAGTTGTTCAGATACTCCACAAATAGAGATTCAACAAGGTATCAGTTCTGGCACTTCATCATCCAAGCCATCAATCTGCATTATTATTCCTGTTTGTGCAGAAGAAAACTCAATTCCAATGAACAAAACTCTAAAGATATCAGATTCAGGGATAGTAACACTTAAAAATTCCTCTAGAATCTTTCTGCCTAGAATTTCTTCTCTGAGTTAGTTAATTATGGATGTCACTTGATCATGACTTTGTTTAGCATCTAGGTATGTCTATTTAAAAAAAATGGTAATAATAACATAATACCTGTTTCCAAGTATGACATGGAAATAAATTTGAAATTCTGTAGGTGCTTTGACAGAGAATTGCTACATATGTTTATTATTATTATATCCCTTGCATATAATGGGAATTCAATAATAATAGCACAAAAAGTTACTTATAATAATTGTGAAATTAAAACCTTGTATACAGATGTGAGGAAATACTGTATCATGTTTTATGGCAAACTTTTTTTTTTTGATGCATGCTTATATCTCTTCGAAGAGAAACAAGGCCAAATGTTTGCCATTTGCTCTCTCTTTCTCTGTCTCTCTTTCTCAACCCAGTCTCCAGGGAACTCACTAAGTGAAGGATGACAAATAATTAAGGGACTATGCAAGGAATGTTTTTCCCAAAAGCAAATGGACACATATGAAATGAAAAGAAGGAATTTAAAAAGGAAGGAAAATAAAGAGTAGTCAATTATAGAAAATTTTTCCTTTTTGTAAGATACTTACAGTGTTTATCATGGTTCAGCCATACTCTTGATCACTGTTACTTTCATAAAACTGTTTTTGGGTTATATCTGTGCATTAATTCAGTTCTTCCAAGAAGCAGACACCAAAACCTGTAAGAGATCGGGGGCAGGGGGTGAGGCATACCTGTGAAGGATAAAGGGAAGGAAGCAGGAATAAGCAGAGAGAGCAGCAGACCATGATGTAGTTTTGACCTGTAAAAGCAGAAGTGGAAGGAAAGCAGATAGGGCAGAAAGAGCACAGCACAGCTCTACCGAGATTTTGGCCTGGCCACTGGAGAGTCCCTAAGCAAAAGATCAAAGAGTATGACCTTTGGCTCTGTACTTCCAGTCTTGACACTGGGTAAATCTTCACAGTGAGCAGCGGGAGTACCTCTGGAAAATGAAATGTATTCAAGCACACCAAATTTTGTGGAGAATAGGCAATGAATTTAATTAATTTAAATTTAAAGTTAATTAACAGTGAATTTAACTTAATTTTTCCTAATTATCGTCCCAGCTCTTGGTATTCATGTCCTTATGTAATTGCTCCCCTGCCTCCTTCAGTTGAGACAGAACCTGTCACTTGCTTCTCTACCTGTAGAATATGGCCATGGTAATGGGTTGTTATTTCCTCCTGTGATTAGGTTAGATAACAGTGACATCCATCTTGCTAGTGGACTCTCTCCCTTGCTGACTTTGATAAAGTTGTCATCTTGGGGAGGCCCACGTGGCAAGGAACTGATGGTGACCTCCACTCACAATTAGGAATTGAGGCTCTCAATTCAACAACACTAAGGGACTGAAATTGTACCACAAACCACATGAGATTGGAAGTGGATGCTTCCCCATTTAAACATTCAGGTGAGATTCAAGCCCTGGCTAACACCTCAACTGTAGCCTTGTGAAAGACCCTGACTCAAAGGACCCAACTAAGTCATGCCCCGATTTCTGACACACAGAAAACTTGAAATAACAAATGCAACTTGTTTCACACCACTGAACTTCTGGTAATTTGTTATTCAGCAAAAGAAAACTAATGTAACATTCAAAAATATAGGGGAAATATATGTCAGATATACCAGCTATCAGTTGATTTAGGATTTTATTCAATTAATTTTTTAAATAAATTTTGTGATATGTGTTGTATTCTTCAGACTTACAGAATTTTCAATTTTTATTTTTTATTTATTTCAATCCTCAATTATTTATTAAATTTTAGATAATAAATAAGCTCTGAACAATGTGTCTGACACATACACAGTTGTTATAAATCGTATCTGCCTCTTAACCATAGAGAAAATACTCAAAATTATGTTTACATATAACAAATTACTACTGGTACACTCCTCCTTTTCCTGTAGTTCACTTTGATGTAATATCATGTCAACTCCTATCCCTTAATTGCCCTTATGTTCCACAATAAATTGAATTTAACAGCACCAAAATCTTAGATGTCGTAGTAATCTGAATGAGTATGTAGTAAAATGCCTACTGGTAAAAATTATCCTTGAACAATAAAAATTACCAGCTTACAGAGTAAATTTAACATAGTGATTATGTAGCAAATATTCAATGAGACAAGACTTCTGAGTTCTATGTGTTAAATTATGTACTGCCATTTTTATTTTTGAAAATCAAAATTTGACCCAATATACTGAATGCAACATGCTATCTCCAGTTCAGCATAATGTCCTGCAATTTAGGGAAATGAGTCACTGTTATAGGAGGATTTGGCATTCTCCTTGCAGTGCAAATCCATTCTTTCATCTCCAATAGCAGGTGTTAATGTAAATTCACTGCACACTTTTGGAAAAGGGGAAGAAGCTAAAGGTTTGGGCTGTTTGCAAATCGCCTGTTATTGTACCTCTTTAAACTACTCTCTTTGACTGCATGAGGCTTTGATAGCTCATCTAGTTGCAATAGCATGAGCGTAATGCTGCAGGCATGAGGCGATCGGGGGCAATGTGTTATTGACAGAATCTCCTGAATGATGATTTATTATGAACATCAATGGGAACAACCCTTGTTCTTTCTAAAAACATGTTTGTTCCTCTTGTCTCACCTGGGAGGAGCACACTGCCCAGGACTGATACACTGTTTGTACTATGTTACTTAGCATTCTCTACAACTTCTGCATTTTTACATGGGTTGGCAATTTTTTGTGTTTCCTATTTTGATGACTTACCAATCACTTAGAATTGTGACATGCCCAGAAATATCTGAAAGCAAGACAATTTGGCAAGAAATAAATAAAATAAACAAGAAAGAGTCTCCATGATAAAAAACAGTCTGCCTTTGGATGATAGTTGGTTTCCCAAAAAGAATAGGAGATGCTTATAGAATGACGGTATTCATGCAAATTTTATGCTAGAAAACAAAGAATATTATGTATCATGTGTATCACAGGCACGCTAAAACACAAAATTGATGATTATACACTAAAGGGAATTGAACACAACCACCTACCTCCCTTGGCTACTTCCTAGGCATTTAGTACATCAGTTTATCTTGGTTCTATCTATCTGTATGAACATTTAATTTTCTCTTCTTAAGTCTGTTAGGTAAACATTTTAAAAAGAAAACTATCCTCCTTAGGTGCACATGCAGACTCTCAGTTTTAAGTAAATTAAATTATTATTCATCGGAATTTTAAACAATAAAACAAAATGTAATGTGTAAAAGTAAAAATAATGATTGCTTCAAACCAGTGAGAGAGACAATCCTAATGCAGACTTTAACCAATGCATTAAAAGAAAATAATTTAAGCTGTAGGTCAGACTCCATACAAAGTTGGTTTATAAAATACATATATTTATACTATTGGTGTCTTTTTCTACTTTATATCTCTTCTAAACTAGAAAATTCTCTATCACGTTATAGTTCACTAGATATGCCAACAAGAAGTTAATGTTTTCCTCAAGGAGTGCTGATTATTCAAGTTGAATATTGACCAAGAATTATAGAACAATTTCTTATTCAAACTACTTACTTAATTTTATCAGATGCTAATTAAAAGATTTATCACATTTTTAAAAACCTGGAAATTGTTTAGTAATATTTATGAAAGAATCTCCAACCCACTGTTTGGTAGAATTCAACTCTATAAATATGTCTGCCCCTTTCTACAGCATTTGGGTGTGGCCTTTGAATATATTCTATATGACAAAAAAGATTTCTCTTGGATAGTCAAGATTCAGAACATATATCACTGAGACGTGCAACTTTAGCAAGTCAAAGAAAATCATTAAAAAAGCAATTTCTAATAATATCAATCTTCTTAGGAGGAATTTTTTCTTCAATACCCAGCATAATTCAATAAGTAAAATCATAGTCTTGTGCTTATTGTCTAATTCTTAGGGCAAACTTGTATTTTGACCATATTTATAATATTCAGTATTCAATGTTTCTATCAACATTCAATCAAGATTTGGTGCAAATTGCTGCCCTTCACTCTGAATCAAGCTCCCTGTGTCTTGCTATGAGGTACAGCCTCTTCTATTTCCAAAGCATATATAGCATTTCGGTATGCATAGTTTATGTTCCATTGCCACAGGTTCCAGTCATAATTATGACTTACAAGATAACCACACAAAACAATTTTTATCCTTTTGCATGGGTTTTTTGTCATGAAAGGAAAAAGAAATCAGTAAGTGTTTCTTCCCCATATGTGCACCATTCATTGGGAAGAGCTGTTTCATACTGTAAATCAGTGGTTTCTCTCAAATGTAATGAGAAATATTTGCTCAGATGTATGTGATGGTAACTGTTCTTATGTATTATATGTACGTATATCATGCAATATCCAATGGAGTTGTTTATCAAGACTCCTATTTTCTCAACAAACATATTACCCTCAATGCAGTACTTAAGTAGTATTGTTCTGTTCCTCCTTCCGTGGAAAATATGATTTTGCACTTGCTTTTGAAGGTCTTGATTCTTTTCAAGAGAAATGTTTAGCTTTATTTTAAATTTTCAAAAAGTTCAATGCCTTTATTCTTCTCTTTAACTACATTTCAAAACACTTAAAACTAGGAGTAAACATACCAATAAAATCGAGTTTTTAAGGTCTCTATTTTGGTATTTCCTAACCACATTTTTTGGCTGCTATGCAAAATTATTACACTTACAAATTCAATTGTCCCAGTATATACATATTCACAGTCTCTATTCATGTCATAATCCTTTTTATTAAAAACATGTATGATGCCATTCTGAGTTTTAGTATCTATTATAATAATTTTACTAGTAATTTTTGTTTCACTGAACTAAATACTGATTACTGTAAATTAGGAATTATATTAATTTTCTGTTGCTTCATAACAAATAACCAGAAAGTTAGAGGCTTAAAACAATACTCATTTATTATCTTACAGTTCTGTAAGTTAGAATTTCTGGTGGATTTGGCTGGACTCTCTGTTTAGGGTCTCACAGGGTTGAAATTAAGGAGTCAAGTTGGGTAGGCTTTTATGCAGAGACTCTGGAGAAGAATCAATTTCCAATCTCATTCAGGTTGTTTGCAGAATTCACTTGCTCGTAGTTATAGGACTGAGGTTCTGTTTCTTTGATGGCCAGTGTCCTCAGCGTTCATTAAGGCTGTCCACATTCCTTCTCAGGTTGCTCCTTCATCTTCAACACCAGCATTAGTAGGTCAAATATTTCTCTTGCTCTGTCCTTCTCTGACTTCCCCTTCTGCCATAAGATGGAAAAGCTTTCTGCTTTTAAGCTGTCATGTGATTAGATAGGTTTACCCAGGTAACCTTCCTATCTTAAGATCAACTGTGCCCTATAACATAACATAATTATGGAAGTGATATAATAAATTCATATATTATGTTGATTAAGGCAGGACATCTTTGGAGACCATTTTAAAATTATCCTTACCATAGGGATATAGCACAAACTAATACTAACTCAAACATGAATATTTAAAAAGTAAGCAACAAATGAACATGGCCTGAAAATGTTAGCAAAACCCAGGTGAGTTGAAAAGTGGAGATAAGTGACTAATAAAGTCTTTGAAGCAAATGTGCAATATTGAAGATCCTAATGTTTAGGCCTTGATGGTATTCCTGTGAAAATTATTATTTTTACATTTAAAAATTATAAAATGCTTGTGAACAAGATTGTTTTTTTTTAAAACAACTAAACCTCCTGTGTAATACCTGATAGATCATAAAGATCTACTCCATCTCTCAGAGAAACACTGATCTGTATATTCATGGTTCTCTTTTCTTGTTGCTCTACATGTACTTTTTGGGTGATCCCATTGGCTTTCATGGCTTTGATTTTTACCCAAAAAATGATATTTTATAAAATGACATGCCATGTACAGTGATGTACCAAATCTATTTCTTCATCTCCAATCTTAAGTTATAAAATATTATTTCCATTTTCTCACTGGATTTTCAGAAGACTCTCATGCCATATATTATATATGAACTCATTGTCTATGCCAACCCCAGTAACTATTCCTACTTCTGATGGTGAATGTAAATTCACATTTCAAATAATCTTGATTTTTCAAAGATGTTTGGCTAACCTTATGTAATAACTCTGAGTAAAATCTTATTTTAGAAATATTTTCTTATTTATTGGTATTTCAAGCCATGTTTTATGCAAAAAAATAAAAATCTTTGAGCTGCATTTCCATCTTATAAAGTTCAATTTATTACAAACAAAAAAGTAAGCCCTACTGTCAACAGTGCATGTTCTACTTTTTCTTCAGGAGGAAGTGACACACTTGTATAAAAGTAGCTATCTCACATAAAGATCAAATGCAGGTACCTTGTCAAACTACATATGAAATAATAGTTCATTACTCAAGTAAAAATAAATATAAGTGAAAGATTTAATATTTTCTTCCCATCTATGTAACATCTGTCACAGATGCCTGCCTATATTAACTTAGGATGCCCTTCTCACACGTGCTCACCCCACAGCTCCAGCCACAGGCATCTGACTGCCCAAAGGCTTTCTCTGGTCACTAATGCTTGTATGGCTTTATGTGGGGAAGACAAGAAGTACCAAGAAATCAACGTTCCTAGAGGAAACCTTCAACCAATGATTGAGGAAAATTTGTTTATAATTATTAGTTCTCTTGTCCCTTCAGTTGAGATACATCTGAAG
This sequence comes from Daubentonia madagascariensis, assembly GCA_023783475.1. NCBI lineage: Eukaryota > Metazoa > Chordata > Mammalia > Primates > Daubentoniidae > Daubentonia > Daubentonia madagascariensis. Next base: position 38,122,332 of record JAKFHU010002080.1, on the reverse strand, counting down.
CCTAATCCTGGAGTTTTCCAGTTGAATTTAATACCAGTTGCACACAGGAATAACATGCTCAATAAAGCATTCTTTATGGGATCCCTTCTCTTCCCTACCTCACTTCCTAGCTTCCTTACTGTCACTTTCTAGGATCACTGCCCCAAAAGACTTGCTTTTACATGTTTGTCTTTGGGGCCTGCCTCTGGGGGAACAAAACATAAGACAATGACCTGTGAATCAACTTGTGTTTACCCTATGGGCATGCACCCAACTTTGGAGACCACTATTAGATAAAACCTATACACCTTATTTTATAGGATGAAAGAGCCTCATAATCTGGCACTTTCCTATTACCGATTATTCTGCGCTACCCTCTCCTCATCTACAGTGCATTCACACTAAATATCTAACCATTCAGTAAAAGTCTCATTCTCTTTCACTATTTTATTTTATTGCATCATTTTATGACCACAATTCTATATGAGCTAGCAAATTTCCTGGAGGCCTGGGTCATCTTTTGTGTCTGGAACCAAATATATTTTTAAAAGTATGGAATAGGTGAAAGAACATATAGATTAATGGATTAATAAATGAAAATTCATCTCAGACACCATCTACATAGATTTAATTCATGAAAAGTAATTTTTTTCTATCATCTGGTCTCATACGTAGCAAAATACCATGGGAGCACAAGTCTGGGGTTTGGACAGCTCTAGTGATAGCCATGAGATCAATTCTTTAAAAGGTACAATTTTATTGGTAAAGATGCCACCTCTGCTCTAACAAAAGTCAACTCTTTTCAAGAAATGGGCAGTAGAGATAGGATAATATAGATGAGCCATGTGAAATATGTTAGTATAGGCATCAGAAATGTATTTTTTAAGTAATAACGTTTTAAAAAGGGATTTCTAAAGATACATAACTCTCATTTATTCACCAAAGAAATATCATCTTCATTAACTTCCTCACATCCAGATTGAACGATGTACATAACTGTCACTAGAATTGACAAAATGACTTTTATCATCAGAGACATATCTTTTATAAGATTATCATATTAAGTGAAGAATGTTCATCCTACTCTTCCTAAAGACATTGCATGGTTTGTAGCAAAAAGTTACAATAAATACAGAGCAAAACTGATCATAGGGTATCCTTTCACAGTATTGTTTCCAATTACCACACGAAACAATACTAACCACAACACAATCAAATTTGTGAGATGTTTGGAAAAAAACATATAAGCAGAATGAGCGGCTATGTAGAAGCATCCATTAACAAATTCATTTTCAAGTTGTACACAAAACAAAATTTAAAGAATAACCCAGTTTTGTTTTACTATGTAAGCCAAAAAGGCAGAAATGAAAGTCTTAAGGAGCAACATGTATTATGTAAAAGATCAAAATAAATGTTGCTGTTTTGACCTTTCAGATGTCAAATCTTTTACATAGTTTCATTCCTCGTATTTTCCTGTATTTCAGCTTCAGGTGAGGGTAACAGAAAGTGAACCATCAAAATATAAAACATGCAAACACTTTAGAAACACAGTTTCTGTAAAGCTTGATATAGCCATAATCTTTCTCAAATTAAATTCTAAAGGTTAAAAAGAACTCAACACTGAGAGAGAGTTAAAAAGAGAGAGGAAAGATGTGCCCTCAGAGAGCTTTCAGAGTCTGCTTCTATTGTGTTATAATAACCTGATTTCCTTATGCATGTTCCTATTTCTTACTTTTAGCCTCTGAGGTTTCTGGCTTATGGAGAAAACAAGTTAACGATGACAAATAAAAACAAATGTGTTCACAGAGGTTATTTTTTTTTCTTTTCCCAAAGTTTGCCATGAGAAAAGGCCAAAGCAATGTTATCAGGGAGTGAGTTTTGAATCTTTAGACTCAACCTGTCTTTCACAAAAACAACAAAATACATCTCTATCAAAAGTCATTGCTGCCAAAATAAATTTACTTCAGGCAGTAGGTATTTCAATACATAATAAACTGGATGGATTAGATGCCAGAGTCGCTATGTTAGGAAGCCCAGATGGAAACACAGATCAAAACACAGAATGGCTAGAAGGCATAGTAAAAAATACAGGCAGAAGAGGTCTCTGCCTGCTTCTCTTACAAAGCCATCAAAGACATGGAGGTCTTTGAGCTTTGGAGGGAAAACCTAGGCCAAAAAAAAAAAAAACAGGGGAATTATTACAGCAGGTGTTGTCTACATTTTTTTCCCTTGGACTGCACTGTTATTTTCACAGAACCTAAGATCAGGGACAAAATCCTATGATTTAAATTAAATTGTGAGCTAAGGAACACATTATCAATTAAAATTATCTTCTTATCTACCTGTCTTCTATCATCTTCAATCTCCACTTTAACCCAATGTTCAGATTTTTTTAGATACTAAGTTTCTTTCTCTTTCTTTGCCCTCCATACGTTTGGAGAAAGATGTTACTAAATATTTAAAAAATCTCTCACCGTCATAGAACATAAGAGAGGAATAAAGCAAATTACAAAATCCAAAAGAAAAATTAAAATACTACAGACTCAGAAGAATATATATACATAAATACCCACTAAGCTGATGGCAATGGACAACATTAACATTTTGCCTTTCTTCAGCATCATAAATAAAGCATATTTGCTCTAATGGATTGAGAACAAAAATGTAATTCTACTTACTGAATATTCTGATGGTCAGCTAATATTTGCCACCATAATCCCCTTACTAGCTAAGAGAAAGCCAAAGAACAGATTCCTCTTAGACAAAAACAATGCCTTTATCATCTTTGTTGTCTCTTGTATTGTGATAGCAGATCCCAGCAGATGTTTCAGTTTTGTTGTTATGCACAGCACAGACTTCTGGATAAACCATAGCACCAAGCACTCTACATTTGCATTGATGTTTTTCTTTCGACTCTTTGATTGAAATGATATTATTATTATGCTCACTTAGTATTTATTGCGCACCCACATGAGTGCATTGCACAGCTGCATAATACAAAAAGACAGCCCCAATGCTATACAGAGAGATTTGATTTTTTTAAAATAACAAAACTCCCTTTACTTGCATTAAATATGTTATTACCTAAGAAATGTTTTGTTTTAGTCTTGCATGGTTACCTATTTTACCAAATTAGATCAATTTTAATAACTCCATTAAATGGCAATGTCTCCATTCAGAAAATGGACCAAATAAAATCCATTCTTTAGGTAGTTAAAAAGCATGAAATAAGACTTGGCAGAATGCTCAGTTATTTCTTTGAGTATGATTACAGACAGAAATAAGAAAGAGGCATGCAGTTAAAATCCAGATGTTAGAATTTTTAAGAAAATGTTTTTCTTCCTAGGGAAAACTGTTTTCAGGTAAAGATAAAAAATCACAGCAAAAGACAAACATCACTATGAACATTCTCAGAGAACTATTTGCCATATCAGCAACAAAAGGCACATTGTATATCTGAATTGATGCTAAGCTCTGAAAACAACCTAGAAATTACAGATTCAGAGACTTCTGCTTGCATGCAAAGACTGCAAATTAATACTATTTATTAAAAAGTGAAGCTCTCAGATGATTTTTATATCAGCCATCATTAGTGAAATCAGCACAATCACCAACACTTTTGACTATCAGGCACATTCTCAGTCTTTGCAGAAGTAGCTTAATCCTGTTTAGGATGGAGTGTCTTTTGTATGCATAAGCAGTGTATAGAAGTTGGCATTAGACGCTCTTGTACTAATAAACAGAAAGTCAACTTGGCCAAAATATCTAGTCTGGGATTTTAAAATATGTGTGATGTTTAATTTTGGGTGTCAGCTTGATTGGATTAAGAAATACCTAGAGAGCTGGAAAAGCATTAATTTTGGTGTTTCTGTGAGAGTTTGTCCAGACAAGATTGGGCTCAGTCTGTGGACTGAGTAGGAAAGATGCACCCTCAGTGTGCGAAGGCACCATCCAATTGGCTGGGAGCTGGGATAGAACAAAAGAGGAAAGGATTTCTTCTATCTCCTGGAGCCAGGACACACTCTTCCCCTGCCCTTGGATATCAGGATCCCAGGATCCCTGGCCTTGGGACTCCAGGACTTACACCAGAAGCACCCCAGGTTCTCAGGACTTTGGCCTCTGGTGGAGAATTACACCATCAGCTTCCCTAGTTCTGAGGCTTTTGGACTTGAACTGAGCCACACTACTGGCATCCCAGGGTCTCTAGCTTGCAGATGACTTGTCATGGAACTTCTCAGCACCTGAATTTCATGAGCCAGCTGTCCTGATAAACCCCCTCTCATGTATCTCTCTCTCTCTCTCTCTCTCTCTCTCTCTCTGTCTATTCTCTATCTCTATCTCTGTCTAAATCTAATCTATATCTGTATCTATCTATACCCTATTGGTTCTGTCTCTCTGGAGAACCCTGAATAATACAATGTTTTAAATGCCTTAAAAAATATTCACATCATTTAACCCAGAGACCCAAAATCATTTTCTAAAGAATTTATTTAGTTACCTCAACAATATTTATTAAACACTTAATACATGTTTGGCACTGAGCTAATTGCTACAGATTCAATGGTGAAAAATAAACAAATCCAAAAATGTGCTGTTTCTACTTTCATAAAGCTTATATTCTAGTAAAAAAAGGCAGATTTTAAAATAAAAAGAAATAAACACACATGCAGAATATAAGTACCAATAAAAGGAAGGAAGGAAAAATATAAGACCTCATGAGAGCATAACATTATGCATGACACCAATTTAGATTGATTAGGATCAAGGGAACTTTCCAAGACAGGGTTTTCCCAGGCTCCACCTACAACCTCCTCTTCTTTCAGTTGATATGTTCAGCTTTTCTCATTATGACCCTTTTTTGACCTCATTAATATCAAGTTGATTGTACTTTCTCCTTTTTTCCAATCCATTAGTCCTCTTTTTTCACCTTCTAATTATCCTGCTTATATTTCATGGTGCATTACTTTAATATCCCTCTGTCCTGTACCCTAAATCCCAATTCCTCTGTCTTCTCATTGCTTCCATCTGGCAAACTCCACTCAAGAGAACTCTTCCCCACTCACCCTGTCTGCTCCTCAGCTCTGAGTGCTACTGGAGAAAGATCCACTGCAGAGTGATCTCCCATTCACAAAACTTGAATGGTTCCTTAAAATCACCTGCTTGCCCTATTGAATTTCAAAGTTCCTCCTCTCGTATCAAATTTTCCTCTGCCCTTCTACCATTTCACACTTAACTCGTCTGCTACTTCAAAAAAAAGATAGAAATGGTCACATTAAACCATCATCTTCCCAGCACTGAAAATACGAATTGCACAATGCACAATGGCATCCATCTTTTATTCTTGCTACTTGTTGCCATAAAAGAGAGTCCTTTCTTCCTATGTAGGTCTAATTCTTCTCTCACTTTCTTTGGAAACCTAGATATTGAACTTTCTCCCTCTTGATATTTCACCTCTCAATCTCGAAGAGATTTTTTTCCCCCCTCATTAAATGAAAGAAAAACTTTTTGTAAATCTCAACTTGACTGCACATTTCTTCTAGTTAAAACTTCTCTCTCTGGTTCCCTTCGGAGCTGTTCTTATGAAAAGTATAAATGCATGGACCCATGTACTCACCCATATAGTATACCTGCACTATTCTGTATTTGGAGCTGCCACATTCACCATTATTCCTCACAGATCTCCAACCCCATAATTTCTTCATCATAGATTCTAGTGAAGCTGAATCCATGCATTTACATATTTTATATTGCATTTAATATTAATCATGTTTCTATTATTTCTACTTTATATTATAGAGTATTTTTATTTTTCTTTTTTCAATTATGTGTGAGATAGTGCTACAGTCTAAATATTTGTGTTCCCTCCCAAATTCATACATTGAAACCTAATCCCCAGTTTGATAGTATTGAAGGTGGGGACTTTGGGAGGTGATTAGGTCTTAGAGGCTTCACCATCCTAGGTACAATTAGTGCCCTTATAAAAGAGACTCCAGGGAGCTGGCTAGCCCCTTCCACCATGTGAGGATGCAGCAGAAAGTGGGCCCTTATCAAATACAAAATCTGATTGCACCTTAATAATGGACTTTCTATTCTCCAGAACTGTGAGCAATAAACTTCTATTGTTTATAAATGACTGAACCTAAGGTATTGTGTTATAGCACACAAACACCCTAAGACAAGTAGATTAAAATCACTTATGAATTTAATTTCAGAATAGATAAGAAGGTGTACATGGTATTTATTATACAAATGAGGCATTTTGACTGATGAGGTTGACAGCCACAGAGGAAGTGAACGTGGGAAGAAGTGAGCAGGGAGAGAATAAATACCCTGGGTCACACCCTCATCCTCCTCTCAACAGGCTACCACCTGAAGCAGGACCCAACTCTGGGGAAAAAGGAGGTGGACAACTAAGCCAAATTTGGAAACTTGACTCTTATATGAAGTGATGGTCAGTGTTATGTATCAAAATGGCTAATCTATAGTCCTCAGTTACTCAATCAAATACTAATCTAGGTATTTCTATGAAGATACTTTGTATATGTACTTAACATGTACAATGAGTTTACTTTAAGTAAATGAGACTCTAATCTGTAATAGGTATAGGCCTGCTCCAGTCATTTGAGAGGACATAGGAGCAGAGTTGAGGTTTCTCCAAGGAGGAAGAAATTCCACCTGTGGAACAGCAGCAGCAGCTCCTGCTCACAAGCCTGCACTTCCTGAGGGCCTGCTCTGCTCTGCACAAAACACTATCCACACTCGCCTAAGTTAATACTTGCAACATATGTCTTACTAGTTCTCTTTCTCTGGAAGAACCCTGGCTGGAACACATGAGATAGGGCATTTTTAACTACTAAAACAAGATTGTTTCCACTATTAAAAATAGCTAGAAGAATTTTTAATATCTGAAAGTGGCTAGAAAAAGTGTAAGACTTGCCCATGTCCTCACCTAGGGGAGAGAGAAATTATTCTTACTAAATAAAATTTAAAAGGATAGGGAGAAAAATATCAAAGTGGCATCTTGATCATAAGACTGGCATCAGACATGCCCAAAGCACAGGTCCCACACCGCCAGTCTCTCTCCTCTTGGTTCACTCCTGCTCAGCTCTCATTTCTTGGCTTTCAGGAAAGAGCTGTGAACTTTCAGGAAGCTGAAAAAAAAATTCTGTATGTTCAGAAAGTAGCAAGTCAGATGGAGCAAGGTAAAAGGTAAATTTGGAGCCTGCAGGGAGGTAGGAGGGAAATTAGATTACACAGTGCTTGCTTTGTTGGTCAAAACAAGGATTTTACATTTTGTCCTAAGTGCTAATGGAAGCCACTGAAGCATTTTGAGAAAAGGAGGGATGCAATGTAAGTTTGAAGATCACTCTGGGTGCTATGTGGAATGGAAAAGGGATTTGAAAGGGGTAAGAGGTGAGCTCAGGAGGCCTGACAGGAAGCTATTACAGTACTCTAGGTAAGACAGACTTTACCAGTATATCCCTAAAAAGTGTTCATGAGCAGAACATTTTAATTTACAAAAATGCTCTTTTTGGAGGTGTATATAAGGAGGGATTGGCAAGGCCCCCAAAGCAAAGATTCATTTGTTAAAGTTCTTTCTTTCTTAGGTCATCAGACTGTCTCCTACATTGCCTATTACCTGGGCTGGGATATGTGGTTTGCCCCTGCGGAGCTGACTGCTGAGTTCTTTCACTCTTCTCTACCTGCTCTGTGCCCTGGTGGCTGACCCACACTGACTACATCACCTCAGAGGGTGCCTTTGCCTCTGGCTTTCCAATGACTGGGCCCACAGGAAGGGGTCGCAGTGATATCTGGGAGGAAGGGAAGGAGAGAGGAAGAAAGGGGGGAGGCACTTTATTCTCCAGGTTCTCTCCTGCTCTATCCTTTAGGGTGAGCACTCTAAAGAGCCATGCTCTGCCCTTTTTTGCCCTTGTCCCAACCACAGAGCAAGGGACTTGTAGGCCAAGGGGACTTGCCTACCCATTCTGGACCATGTTCTTGGTACACAGGGCTCCAAAATTCCCTGCTAAAATAGCTCTAAGCCCACTTGTAGGGTCTGCATGGGTACAGCAATTTAAGGAATAGTGATCAGGATGGAGACTAAGTTTGGTAATATGGATTGGAGTGTTCACATATGTGCTATGAGGTCTCTTCCAGTGTGAAAAAGTGCCACTAGGCGTGTGAACAGAAGTGAGACCACTGGGGGGCTAGGAGTGGTGGCTGGTCCTCCCACACTGCAATGTGTTAGTGAGAAACTCTATGGAGTTTGAGAATCTTAAATACAAATCTGGCCTTCCAAATGATTGTGAAGATATATCACTTGAAGCAGGATCATAGAACATATTTTATTTCTCCATTTGTTAGCTTGATTTATAACTTTTAAATATTTAGATGTATGGTTTGTAGGTCTCAATTTTTACTCCTGCCCAGGGCTACACAATTGTTAGGTGTGGACCACATCCACAGTTCTTTTCAGGAGGCCTTCATACAGATGACCTTTAACTTTCTGCTTCAGGTCTGGGGTAGTGACAGCTCATCCCTTACTGGTCTCCCTAAACCCAAACCATACCTTTGTAAATAATCCTCACATTAAACTCTTTTCAATTGTCCAGCATAAGTTTAGCATCTATTTCATGCCAGGACCTTCATAAGCACAAAATCTAGAGGCCAAAAACTGAAAGCATGATGCTGCAGCATGATTATAGGCAGTAAATGGAATTTAGGTACAAACTTTGTGTAAAATATCCATGTGTATTAGCTTTTAATTATATAATATACATAGACTAACTAGTTGCTTGAACTAGAACTACAGAGAGCCAGTTCTAGAACATCTGGTTCTCCGTAGCTATGGTTGCACCATTTTGACCTATATGCCTTGGTTTAGGTTTTCTCTCTAAGGCACCTATCCAGTCCGTGCTGTTGCTGTTTTATCTGCTGAAATCTGTTATACAAATTTCTATCTTTCCCATGAAAGGATGAGGCAGACAGAACTTCTTGGGAACCCCCCAGCCTATCAAAAAAAACCTACCTATCTTTGCTCCCTATATACCCTTGCCCAGCCTATGGGGGCAAATTCTATTAGGTCATTAAATATTAGGTCCGATTTTGAATCAAAAGTGTAGTTTATTATATCTCAAAAAAGAAGCAGTATAATTAATCAAAGTATGTGCCTAAACTATCAACACAGGTTTGCCATCTTAACAGTAACTTGTTTACGCCAGCAGCGAAGAAGCCTGGAGAGCGAGTGGCGATGAAATAGCTGAAGGCATTTTCCACAGCTTGTCGAGAATTGAATATTTTTCCTTTCAAGAAGTGGTCCAAAGGACTGGAAGAAATGATATTCAGTTGGTGCAAAATCTGGTGAATGTGGTAGATGACAGGGAATTTCCAAGTCCAGCTTCTGTAGTTTGGGCAGCTTTGTTTGTGTGACATGTGGTCGAACGTTGCTTTGCAAGAGGATTAGCCTGTCTCTGTTGACCAATCTCGGCTGCTTAATCACAAGAATCGTCATCATTTTGTCCAACTGGTTGCAGTGGACAACCACTGTGATCAATTAACCGGGTTTCATGAAGCTGTAGTAGATAAGACCAGCACTGGACCACCAAACAGACACCATTAGCATTTTTTGATGAATATTCGGTTTTGGATTGTGTTTTGGCACTTCATCTTTATCCAACCATTGTGCTGAAAGCTTGCAATTGACAAAAAGAATCCATTTTTCATCATATGTGACAATATGGTATAGAAATGGTTCGCCTTTATGTCATGACAGCAAAGAAATGCAAGCTTCGAGATGATTTCTCTGTTGACACTTGTTTAATTTGTGCAGAACCCATCTATCTAGCTCCCTTACCTTGCTGATTTGTCTCAAGTGGTCCAATATTGTTCGAATAGTAACGTCAAAACTTGCTGCGTGTAGGTTGAGATGGATTTGCTTCCACTACAGCTTTCAGCTCATCATTATCCACCTTGATCTCAGGTCACCCACATGGCTCATTTTCAAGATTAAAATCACCAGAATGGAACTTCTCAAACCATCCATGTACTGTGCGTTCATTAGCCACATCCTTCCCAAACATTTCATTGATATTTTGAGCTGTCTACACTGCATTGGTTCCATGACGGAATTCACATTCGAAAATAACACGAATTTTTGACTTATCCATGGTTTCATAAAAATTGGTCTGAAAAGTAAATTGAAAGATAATCACAAGCCAAAACATTTGTTTGAAAGAAAGATGAACCTTCACAACAAAAATGAAACAAGAAGTGTCAAAGTAAAATGTCAGAGATATCAACTGTCAAACTTAGTACTTAAGGAAATTGGACATTTCATAATTAACCTAATAAAAACCTTGATGACTGGGGGAAAGGATTCCATTTTTCTTCTAAGCTGGGGACTTGGGAGATCAGGAGATAACACGAGGGCTTATTTTTGCATTGACTTATTTTTGCTTTTACTAAAACACATCTATACACATATAGAAATAAATTCTATGAGAATGTAAGAAAAATTTAGAAGAGTTTTCTTTGAGTAGCTCCAATATATATTACTTTTATTTTCTGCTGCACATTTTTCTACGTTTTACATAATTTAAATTTATATTCATAATCCAATAATTTTAAAATAAAAATGCTGATTTTGGAACTTCTTAGCATCCTAGAGATAGATATAGAGATAAGTAACCATAAAAAGAGACACACCAAGAGGCCTAAAAAAAATAAACAACATGGTTCTGATATTTTGACAATAGAAAGTTAGAAACTATTATTAGAGTTTTCAGCAACTGTATAAGACCAGGTCATGGATCTACAACAGCTAATTTAGAATTATATGTGTAAGAAAACTTAAGAACTTTTCCAAGTATTATCAGGATAATGGGAGTCCAAAGAGTTTCCAAAGTACTTGTCATTAATTCATTCATTACATTACAACAATATTTACTGAATGTCCATTAAATACCATACATTGTTTATGGTGCTGTAGATATAGCAACGGACAGGTAAGTCAAATTTTCTGCTGGTTTAGAATTTGTATAATTGGAGGAGAGAAAATTTAAAAAAATAAGAAAGAAAATGACCAAGATGAGTTCATATAGTAATATGTGCTGTTAAGGCAAAAACTATTAAAATACAACAGAAGGTGAGAAGAAACTGCTTTCGATCATGTGGTCAGCAAAGTCCTCTTTAAGGAGGTAACATAAGCTGAACCCTGGATGGCAAGAAGGGTGGTTCCCGTGGAAGGAACCATTGAGTCACATTTCCTAAAAAAGAAATGAATTTGACTTTGGTTCTAGCCACCAAAATGACAAGGAAGGTGAAAGTCAGAAGAGATAGAGGCTAGGACTAACTCACAGAGGATTCTGGAGGCCTTAGTATGCAGTTTAGAAATCTCAAGTCTCTAGCTGGAGGTTAAAGATTCTGCCAAGGGTAATAGAAAAGGTAACCTGCAAGCTGTAAGACACCACCAAGAGCACCTTTTATGCATGGGCCTCTCAAGCAGGAAAAGGACTGATGCATACGCCAATGATCCACAGAGATAGCAGTGGGAGGAAGGAGGTTGCATGTGTATATTTATGCCTGCAATATGAGAATGGGACAGAGTTTTAGCACTTCATCTTGGTTGCACAAGTTGTTTGATGGGATGGAATTGTTACCTCCCAGTGTGGTTAATGGTTTGGATAAAAATACGACAGATGACAGATTCTACAAGGGCACTGAACGGGTTACATGTAATAAAGTGAGCCTGACTGACTTATGGATGTTATTGCCCCAGGAGTGGATTTATTTCCAGCATTATGCTCACCCTCATGCACAAATACATGAAATGGATCAATTAACTATTTCATAAAGATTTTCCTTTTTATTCAGGGCTGTGAATCAGATCACTACTCCTTCACAGATTTTCCCCAGGAGCTACATTTGAATTGAAGAAGGGTTATTTTAAGAGATGCATAACTCCTTCACACTTACAACCTCAGCTGAAATGATAAAGGGGTGGCACAGTTTACTATTTTCTTCCCATTTTGCTTTGGTGCTCTTTTATTTCCACTTTATAACTGTAGGGAAGATTTGATAGACGTGTATAATAAAGGATATGAGTAGTTTAAGAAAATAAGGCAAGCTAATAAGAATAAAACTAACCATTTTTCATTTTCGGAAGTCTTGAAATACATTTAGGTTCCTACTCTACTGGCCCCAGTTTCTTTGCAATTGGTTTTAGATTAATGGACTTTTCTGCTTGCTAAGAAAATATTTATAAAGATACAGTGAATTTCATGCATTGATACATCATCTTTTTTGATAGGCATATCTAACATGTGTAATTTTTTTATTTAAAGGCAGACAAATTTGAAAAGGACTAATTATTTCCTACATTATCACTTGATGACACAGTGTCAGTGGTCTACTTTAAATGACAAGAAATTCTATTGAAGAAATACTGACACCTGGAAGTGCCAGTTTAAAAATCAAATCAAATCAATTCTATGAAATTATGACTTTTAAGGATTAAAAGGAAGTGCTCCTGGGGATATTGTAAAAGCAATCATAACTTATGTAAAGGTATGGAACAAATAACATAATATTTTAAAAGAAAACAGCATTCTTGGATTTTAGGGACCACTAACTATGTGTCCCTGGAAAACCCATGACAAGGAATGACCATAAAAATCTGCAATACATGAACAATTATGAAATGATTAGTGTCTCTTCTCTAAGCACTGAAGATTACGTAAGAAACTCTAAAGAACAATAGGCAACTTGCTGCATTCCTGACTGTATTTGAATCAGGATATACATGGTCTGGTCCCAGCTCTGCCACTAATAAATTGTGTGATCTTGGGTATGTAATTTAATCTCTCTTCACCATAGTTTACTCATATGTAAAACAAAATTCTTAAAGTGACACTCAAGTTGCCTTTAATTTTATGCTATAATATGGTATTGATGTTTTCTCTTGAATAGCTCACATGTAAAATGTAAAGACTATAACTGTTAGCTTAAAATAAAACCTGTTGTACCTAGAAGTAACGTATTAGTCTGCTAGAGCTGCTATAACATAATACTACAGACTGGGTGGCTTAAACAACAGACAATTGTGTCTCACAATTCCAGAGGATGGAAGTTCAAGATCAAGGTCTCAGCAGGTTTGGTTTCTTGAGGCCTCTGTCCTTGGCTTGCAGAGGGCTGTCTTTTCATTTTGACCTCACATGGTCTTTTCTCTGTGCACACACATCCCTGGTGTCTCTTCACTTAAGGACACCAGTCATTTTGGATTAGGGCCCCACACTTACGACCTCATTTAACCTTAATTACCTCCTTAAGGGTCCCATCTTCAATTATAGTCACATTAAAGGTTATAGCTTCAATATATAAATTTTGGGTGACTCAATAATCTTCATAACAATACCCTAACAATACCGAAGAATATAAGAACCAAATGGATAAGAGTTTTAAAGTTGTACAAAATGGATCTAAGACACCAAAAATAAGTTTTATAATTTTACATTTATGTGTATACACACACACACATATTTGCTTATATATTTTCACTTATTTTTGGAATCAGGTTAGAATTTACCTTACTAATTGACCATTCTGGGGTTTTTGAGGCATTATCTCCTTAATGGACTCAGTATATGGTTTTTGATTTTGTAGGTTCAAATTTTAAAACATGAAAAGTAAAAAAAATTAAATAAAACCCAAAACACATAATAGATAATTTAGTCCTAAAATTAGCCTCTTATTTGCCTACCAGATTACAATAGTGAGGGAAACTTATCTCTGCAGCATTTGCAGTGAAAACATTCTAGGTGTAAACCTTTTTCTTTGTAACAATCATTTCTGTGTGAAGCAGTTCTGGTCTGGTATCTCTCAGAAGTGCTGGGCCGAGTATCATTTTTCTGTTCTCAGCTTTATTTCTGAGTTTGGTTTTCCCCCAAGCTTGAATGCCCTTCTTAGTATAATGCTTTTTGAGAGGCAATACACTATGTTCCACTGTGTGAGCATCACCTAGAGCACTCTCCACCCTTCCATGGGGTCTGTGTCTTCAGGTCATTAGTGAGCATGGGGTGTCTTTACCAGTTTCACAGCAATACGTCACAAACAGTTGTGAACACTCTTTTAGTTCAAAAGTTTCAAAAGGAAGACTTCAGCAGTGTTCTCAAGCCACTTGAGGAAAAACTCTAGTTTATACAAACTCTGAGAGATCAGCTTTGGGGATGCAGGAAACTTCTATTGTCTGCCAAACAGTGTTATGTTTCTTGTTGGTTTCCAGTGATGTTATGTGCTAAAAATCAAGATAAATCCAGCTCATCTAAGAATAGTACAATATCATAGTTCTCAAATGTATACAATAATGATCAAAGGAACACATCTTTCTGAACAGGTTGAGGGTCATAGTAGAGTGCCCAGTGAGTAGAGCATTTTTGGTAATAGAAAAGACAGGATAGAAAAAAATAGATATTAGCAAAGCTCAGGCAAAAATCACAAATCTTATCTAAATAAAGCTCTCTCTCTGGGGATTCTCTTAATTCTTGCAAGCGAGGTTGGCTAATGAGTAATTATATTTCCAATTTCACACCATCATTATAATTTACACATTAACTGTGACCCACGTTATGTAAATTGCCCCTGAAACATGTCCAATGTGAAATTTGAAAAAAATTAAAACTTTGTCCACAAGCTGTGATTTAATGTGGTAATTCAAAGATTTGTATTTGCAAGTTGTGCCTAGTCAGTCCTGCACTAAAACCCTAAGGGGCATAAGGCAGTAGCTAAAATCACGGAATCCCAATTTGGATTATTTGGGTTCAAATAGGACAACCTGGCTTGAACACTTGTGGCCATGTGAGCTTCATCAGATGACTTAGTCTCTTAGACTCAGTTTCCTCTTTTGTAAAATGGAGATCATAGCTCCTACTACATAAGGTTGTTGCTGTGAGGCTCAAATGAAAGGGTACACACAAAGCTCTTAGTTTAGTGCCTGATGCAGAGCAAGGATGTAATAAATATTAACTATAATTGCTTTTTTATTTAATGGGTTATTACTATGTTCTACTCTAAGAACATGAGTATATATTTAAGAAATAACTAAAAACTAAACATAAAATAAAAGGTCCAATATCACTTATATGTGCAATTTGGATGATAGCAACTATATATGAATATAACATTTACAAATAAAAATAGGCATTCCTGAAACAGAAGGCATTACAGAGTTTTTAGATTATTTAGATTATATATATAAATGTAAGTTCCCAAATTGACATTCACTTTCATGTTGAAATAACAAATCACCAATTGATTTTAAAAAAAGAGTGTACTTGCTATCTTAATAATAAATTCCAATTTATTATCATATGTTCTGCTTTCTCTTTTTATTCAAAATTACTGAAACAAATTAAACCGAATAGCAATTACATCCGTATCTATGTTGAGAATTACCTCGAGTAGCTTAAATGAATTAAAGACATGCTCATGCTCATGCAGGTTGTGTCAAGGAATTCAAAATCAAGATAAAAATTCCAATTAGTAAAACGGGGTGCAATAAAAAGAAATGTAGTTATATTTTTATCCTAACTAGAAATACTTCTCATTTATTTAAGGCTTCAAAGTTGTAGCAGATGCGGTTGATCACCACCACCTGATCCTCCCCCTTCTCCCTTGTTGAAAGAACCCTTCCCACTGCAGACATTTAAAATGCTAGCCATTCACTTCACAGGCCTCTTGCAGCTAGGGCACAGGCACGTGATTTCAGAACTCTCCTTAATGGCTTATGGGTAAAGACTTGTTCCCTGATAAAAAGAGTAAGGTGTGAGAAAACTCACCTTCATCTTGTCTTTAGATGTTTTTTCCTGTAGATGTGAAAATTGGAGACAGAAGCAGCTATATTAGGATCATAGAGGCTAAGGAACTTTTCATGAAGCTAACCCAGAAGCTTCTAAGTTAACCAACCCTGGAAACATTTACCTTCAGAATATCTATAATATGAGATAATGAATTGGTGTGGTTTAAATCTCTTTTATCAGGTATTCTGATAGTCACAATTGATAGAAGATTTCTTAGGGGTTTGAGTTATGGTAACTGATGATAGCTTTCATAATCATATAAAACTGTTATAAAAACATTGTTCATCCTATTGATTGTAAGAAATCATTCCCTAGTCGTAAATCAATTCTACCAATTAGCAGAGAAATAAATAGATTTTAAAAAGAAGATTAAAATTTATAATATAGCAAATTTAATATGTTCCCATTCAAATAAAAAGTGGGGGAAGAGAAAGAAAGAGAGAGAGGAGAAAGAGAAAAAATATTTAGAAGACATTTACCAACATTTTAACATTGGTTACCCTGGGTATCAATTAAAATAAAATTTTACTTTTTGAAAAAAATATTATAAACTCATCTCCACTTTTCTGCATTACTTAATTTTTATCAATATTTAAAAACAAATTATAGCTATTTTCATTTTGAAAAAATAAATAAAATCAAGGATAATTTATGTCTCATCTATTAAACTGTAGTGAGATTGGGAGAAAGCAAAGAAAGGAGTATTCTCATACACTTATTGTGAAAGTATAATTTCTGCAAATTTTCTGGTGAGTAATAATGTGCAATATGATATAGAAAGATTTCATAGCATACTTAAGATTTTCTCTGTGTGTGTGCACATGTGTTTTATTTTTACAACTTCCTCGTAAATGCATGTGTGCAGATGTGTTTAGGCAAAGAAAGAACATTCTGAAAGAATAATCACCAATTCTTAATGTTGGTCTTGATTGCGATAGGATATTATGGAAAAGCAGAGAACTGTCACTTTTTGTTTTGCATGCTTTTGTTACTTTTGCCTTCATCTTATATTAACTGTAATTTTTTTATTTTTAAATTCAAAAAAGGAAAGATAAAACATGAATTTTTTTCTGTCTTTTTGGATTGTCTCAAGAGACGAGCTGGTAAACCAGCATATCTGTGTTAGAATTTACATTGAAAGCTGATATAAAAGATTAGTTAGTTGTAGTCACAGTAGTTAACAGAAGACATTCTGTACAGGTGTATTGGCCCCTGCAAAAGGCCAGAATATAGAAGACTGCTTGATATTTTATTATTCAAAAACATGGCCAGCAGGGTTGTTTGGTTTTGACCCATTTAATGACTTTATAAATATTCTAGCTTCTGAACAGGGTGAATCATAGTCATACATAATTTGAGTCTACAGTTTTAGTCACTAAAATCTTTACGTTCTCATTGGAAAAAAGTTATGTATGTCCTTTCATCCCCCATGGACTCTCAACTCCGCTCATTAATTGAGGGGCTCTACATAAACCTCCCTTTTTAAGCATGTGGCTAAGCCCTTCGTAGTAGCTACCTTTTCCTATTCTTCTTCTCATCTTCCTTTTGACCCTAAGTTTTCTCCAAATGATATCAAATCAAGAAAATTCCATGAAAATACAAAGAAAATAGATATTTGATAGTATTTTAACTATAAATTGAAATTTTTCACTTTTTGAATAGATTGCAATTTTATGACTATCTTTTCCACTTCTCTCAGCAGTAAAGCAAGTTCTTTTGGCCAAATAGTTCAGAGTGTTTCTCTTTTTATTAAGTGTAAACTCTATGGGAGAAGGTTTTGATTCCTTATTTTCCCCACCAGATCCTTAGTGAAAATCAGGAGGTCAGTGAAATGAACTAATGAATTAATGAACAGGTAACAATCTAACATAACCAAGGTTAGGCACCTCTAAGGCTTGGTTTTACTGTTTAGAGGTCAGAATATGTGGCTAAATATTTCTTCTGACTTTTTTCATTGCTTAATTCACTCCTTTAAAATTGATTTTCAGCTTTTGCATGGAAGATCATTTGCCAGAGAAGTCCATTTTGGAGCACAGATGTAGGTTCTATAATCCCCGAAAACAACTCAGCACCAACCCTAAGCTTCATGAGCCCCTTCCACTCACTCTCTCTCAGCCTCTGCTCTTGAGGTTTAAGATCAGATCACCTTGTTGAGAGAACACAATGCCTATTTCTGAGTCAGTTGCTAATACTGACTTCACAGATGATAAAATTCCAGTCTTCTCTTACTTATGTGAAATGTAAACATTTTATATAGTTACACATTCTGATTTTACCAAAATGTTATAAAAGGATATTTTTCCAGTTTCCATTATACTCATATTTGCTACATATTTGTGTCTATAGCAAAATACTTAAAACTTTTATCTTAGAATATTCATTTGTTTTTTTCTCCTGAAAAGCTGGAGTAAAGACCTAGAAACGTGTTAATTTATCCATTAAAGATTTATTAAGTTCTATGAAGGATCAGAGCAGGATGTTGAGAAGGAACAACTGAAGAATCCAATTTAGATTGGGTGACATGGGAAAAATTATTATAATAATATTCTCATATACAAAATAAGCAACTAGACAATATTAATTTTAGGTAGATTCACAAAGCTAGTGAGAATATGAAGCACACAAATGATTTCCTTTTCTGCCAAAATTATGGAAAAATCCATATTAACTAACTTGCCCTGCTTTACTGTGTTCAATAGCCTTGAAATGTCTCATTTTCTTTACCAGTTGCAAGGTCTAACAGAAGCATATGAAATTGCAGTAACACTGTGAAGGGACACTGGTAGGAGATTTACTTTAAATCTGTGTGAAAGCTTGGTGCTCATTAAAGTGGAGGATTAATAACACTCTCCACTAGAGCCAGGTATAATGCAGGCAGGTGTGCAGGTGTCTGAGCACAGCTCTGCAAAACCTCCTTCATCTTGACCTGCTCCCTGCCCATTACTCCAGTCTTAGCCTGTTTGAGGAGAGAGTCCAAATCATGCCAAATTGCTCAATGGACTTTGCAACCTGGTTTTATGTCCAAGGAGAGCAGAAGGGTAGCATGAAACTCCAATTTCTTATCTGACATTAAAAAAGAATGAAAAAAGTAATAGCATTGCGATCTCTAAGATGATAGAGGGAAAGACCTTCTCTTCCTTAATTAAGTTGAATGAAAAGTATTGGCCTTAGCTTATGTCTATACTAGAAACTATCATACTCACTTTTTTCTTAAGTGCTGGATTGTAAAAATTGCATGAAATTAATATTATTACCTAACAAAAAGAATGGTACTGATTATTTACAGATGTCAGAGAGATTCCCAAAGAACATTTGGGAAGCAGGAGAGTTAGGTGTATGTACTTTAAAAAGAAAAAAAAGTATTTTAGCCTAGGAGAATCCACAACTCTGGATTTCCATTTCAACTCTCAAGGTCTTACTGACAAAAAGTTATCTGTTTTTAGTAATATTTATGCAATGCCCTGAGGCTCCTTACTTTTCCTTACTTATTCTTATATCCTTACTTATTCATTTTCTTGCAAAAAAAAAAAAAGCCTGGATCATCATCCTCTTCAATTCATAAGGACTTAGGACTGAGAGTCAAGTTCTAGAAATCTGGACCCACCTTTATTACAAACACAAATGATACCAGGCAGGCTGCAGACACATTTTACCATTTGAACCATTTTAATGGTCTCATCAAGTAAAAACTATGAATTGAATAAATCAGTTGTGCACATTGTCATAAACAAAGCCTAACCTTAAAGGAGGAGTAAATTGTATGAAATTAAAACTGTAAAAATAGGAAATAAGCAGATTCAATGCTTTTTGTAGCAAGAAAGATTTAGAACATATTACTGATGCCATCTTCACATCTTTTCTTTAGTTGAAATTTTAAAATCAAGAAAATAAATCAAAAATGTTTTAATCAAGTATTTTAACTTCCAATTCTGCACTAGAAAAACTGAATTGGCTTTAGGATACTACGTGTTATCTGAAACATTAAAACTGCCATTTCAATCCAGTTAAAGATTAACTTTTCTATAAGAATGGAATCTATCTAGAAAAAAAATCCTTCCTTTATATTTTTGCCCCTGACAGCAAAAGAGAAGGGAGTGATACTGTAGAGGATTAAGCTAGATCAGTGCAGGCAAGTTATGGCAGTGGTGACCCTGAGTGACAGCTGAAGTCGTTTTCTATGTCAGTCTTCCATTCCCTCCGTCTGCAATTCTTTTCTCTCTGTCCCACTTTCTCTCCCTCCTACTCTATTATATTGTACTTCTGTGTTTCCTTGTATGTTATTCTCACTTTGTCTTCCCTGTGCTTTTGTCTTAGGCCTGACAATGAGCCCCATAAAATATTGTCCAGCCCTTTCTCTGGTTCTAAAATACAAAAATATTGTTGACTACTTTTCTGCTCTGTTAATTTTTTTTGTCATGCCTGATATCCCCAGAAGTGTCTTTAAAATAATCCCATAAAAGTATCATCAAAATCACCATATTGTGACCAATATTAATTTCTGCCTTAATTTGGATCCTGAAATAACCAAAAGGAGGAAGATTTTTTTTTTCAGTCAAATCAGCTCTAGGGATGAGAGAGAGAATGTTGTTTTATTCTTTTTGAAGGGTTTTTTTTCCCCCTTACTAGTTTTTCTCAGACACTGAATTTGTTAGACTAATTCTAACAGTGAAATAACAAAATAATTTTCGTTTTTTGGGTTTTAGGAGAGAGCTAATTTGTTTAGAAGAGAAACTTATACTTACTTTTTTTGGAAAAAATATATATAGTAATCTAGACTTAAACATAAAACAATGAAGTTTTACCAAAAGAAATAGAACATATCCAATGAAAAGTCATTAAAACAGCACCTTTGGGGTAACACTTTGGTGTTAGGTTATAAGAAAAAGACTTGGCCTGGGCACCAGGTCTGCCACTAGGCAGCTCTATGACTTTGGGCCAGTTACAAGCTTTCTAAGGGCCTTAGTTTCCTCATATCTCAAAGGAAGTATGTGGACTAAATGACGTCTTCAATTCTGGAGACAAGACCATGAAATTAAAACTATGATACATTTGACAACATTTTCCATTTCAAGTTGCCAAAGGGGGTTAATTGTCCACCCAGGCTGAAGTCACAATAATGTTTCAATTTAATTGCACTTTTTAATGTTAATAGGACATAGAGAAAAAGAGTACCGACTTTCAGTTTCCATTCTGACAGGAAAGTAGAGAGTTATACCCTCTTTACCCAGTTAGCCATTGTTTCAACATATTTTACTGTGCCGTATTGGAATCCCTCTCTGCCTTAGGAGAAGTCAATCAGGAAATCTCTTGATAGTGCCCTTCCATTTTTATTGCCAGTCCGTATCACTTTTTTATTTGAACTAAAATTTCTGATGTTATTAGCATCATCTATGTCTCCCAGTAGATGGTAATATGCTGTAAATGCTATGTTCATGTGGAAGCGGCAAGCACTTCCCTACCAAGATCAAGGCATAGTGTTACCAATAGCTCATATACTTTTTACAACACTCTGCAAGGTAGACATCATCATCATCATCCCCGTTTTAACAGTTAAGAAGTTCAGGTGATAATAAATAGAAGAATTAGAACAGAGGTTTCTCTGACTCCTAAGTCTGCAATAATTTTTCTACTTCAAAATACTTGGCAAGATAAATTACAAATATTAACGGGAATTTCACATTCCTATTGTTAATAATTTCACTTGTGGAAAAGTTGCATCTTTAGTTGTCCCCAGATCTGACACTTTGTAAGTTTGTTTCTTTGCAGTAAGTTTTGACCAAGCAGCAGGGTAGAACTAGAATGTCCCTTGTATTTCTGATATTCTTTTAAATAACTAAATATTTAAATATACATTTTCCGAAGTAAATTTTTAGTGAAGACATGAAAAAATGGCATTCATTTTAGACACTGGGCCATCCAGATAGCCAATCCATGTGCACACCAAAGGATAGTCACATTGACAACAGCTTTCATTTCAAACCCCTCATTTATTAAGGTGCTAAGTCCTCTCAACTTATTCCAAACATCAGCACCTATAAGACAACACATATTGCATATTCTTTTATATTTATAGTATATAGAGAGTGCCTGGTTACCCAAATGAAATAGGATAGCCCATTCACTCTGGGGTGCCAAGAGTAATAATTTATAAATTATTTTATCTAAGTTTTATGCCATAATCTATTATCACCTTGCCTCTCCACTAGAAATCTTTGTGTCAGCAACAGGAAATTAAGACAAGGTGTTTTTGGACCTACACTTCTGAATATTTTGTGGAAGGCACCAAATGGCTTTTTCCCAATGCATTGCCTTGTATTATAGAATGGTTGGATTCCATCAGACAGAGACTAAAAATGCACATGAACTTCTAATTTTAGGTTGCATCATGAGGACATATTGTGAGAGTTTCAATGATGTTAAAAGCCAAAAAATTCCCAATTGTTGCAGTTTTCAGTTTTTCAATTACTGAAAAAGCAGCTAGATTCTATGACACACCTTTCTAGTGCATGACCTATCTCTAATATTCTTTTATTCCCATGTTATTTAACATCAAGGGTGAGTTTTGTTTTTGTTGTAAGCTGAAATAGAGATCACATTAATATTTCTAAAGGGGTGAAAGGGCAGTTGGATTCAGAAAAGAGAATTGGGTATTGTATATCTAAGCTGAACAGGAATCTGCCCTTAACCTGTCCTTCAAAACCAAAGTGCATACTGCTATGCCATAGCACCAGGACTCTGTGTTGAGTGCAATGTCCTTGAAATCTTTCACTTTGCCAAACATGTGCTCTCTACTTCCTGTTGTGTTTTGAATCTACTGATCTTGCATTTCTAAAAATCAGGGTTTTTTTTCCCTCTACACAAACTGTTGATTGAACACAGTGTGCTACAACTCTCACTGATTTTTTTTTTTTTTTGGTCTGTCAATTTTAATGATATGCTATTGGTTGTTAACAGCACAATGAAGCAAATTTTCTTATCAAGGATACAGGATAACTAATGCATCTAAATGAATATTTTTCTTCAGAATCATTCTTATTAAAGTATATAATAACTCCTGTATGCTCCCACCCCCCAACTGGAAGGACTCTTATTCTTCTGAAATCCTTTTCTGAGCTGGCTTACTGGCCAGATGAGAAAACAAATGTAAAGATATGATGGTACCAACACACATAGCCAGTAGAGGTTTTCTTTCTCACTTCTTTACTTCCTCCTCTGCTTGTATGGTTCTGTTCTCTCCTCCCTTGTGGTGATAACACAGCAACACATGAGACATTATCTTTGAATCAGATTTTGGATATTGGTAGAAGGCTAAAATCACCTAGATGGAAAACAATTTTCCTGTTGCTACAAGTTCCCTTTCCCTTAATACCCTGAAAAACTTGGTGACATTGTTTTTAGTAAAACCATTACAATATGAATCCTTTGCCATAGAAGAAGTAAGTAGAGCATGAAGTATTTCTTTCAATATTCTTTATATAGTAATGGCCTTTGATGACCCAAAACAATGTGCATGAAATCCTAGGAAAATCCTTCTTGGTTGGTGTGTGTTTAATGCAGCATCTTGTGAACTATGTAATGAGATTCTATTCGCATGATCCCTTGAATAAGTTAGAGAAGCCTGAGGGCCTAAGGAGTAAATAACGTTGCTTTGAGGATCTAATCCTTGTTTTGCATTCCATTGGTTGGCATGTAGTAAAGAGTGAACCAACCAAGTGAATCTGGTGATCCCTGACCAGCTTCCTAAAAGGAAATGGTGACTCCTTTCTCCGAGGCAATGAGCATTTTGCTGCTTCCCCTATTTGGGAATAGTAAAGAAAGAGCTGTCCCTCCCCTGATCCCTGGGTGCCTGACACCTGTTGGGCCGAGCACATGTTCCCCTCCTCATCAACACTGTGCACTGACTCCCTCCTGGTTGACCATGTGATGGGCAGAACTTCAACCAGGGAATCTCCATTCCCCTGTAATCCCCACCTCTTTTTGGGGAAAAGGATTGTCAAAGGCAAAATAAAATGAGTTTGTGTGCGTATTGCTTGGCATGACCAAATGTTAAATATCCAGAGACAGAGCTGGAGCTGTAAACTGAGTAATAGCCCTTGGCTGTAATTGCCAGTGCAGTGTGGAGAGAATGATACTATCAAAATATTGTATGTTCTTGAAATTGACTATAATACGTGATATTATAACTGATTTTGTATATTTCTGTGTATAAATTGGCAGTAAATATTGAGTATTTTAACTGATTTGTATGTAGATTTATGTGGTTTCTATAATAATAGAACTCAGATAGATAAGGATCCAGACAACCTGGAATGGCACTTTAGATTCAGAAATAGGCCACTGTTACTAGTGATGGTGCTGAGATTAAAAAAAACAGATATTGTACAGGGAAGAAGAGTAGTCCCAACATGAAGCTACTTAGCGGGAGAAAACAAGTTTCTTGAAGACGAAGGAGAAAATGATAGTACTTGGCATGTTTGTGTGAATGTCTCTTAAAAACAATGTGAGCTTTGAGGATTGGGGGAAGGTACAAAGCAGAGAATAAAAGGGAGGAAGAGGCTTGGTTTGAGGAATGAGTGAATTTAAGGTCATGAAGCCTCCCCATGCTCTAGGTCACTCATAAGCTGACAGTACAGTGTATAATCACCCAAGGAGTCTCGTTAAATTGCTGATTCATAAGCAAATAGTATTGCCACTCTAACAGTGAGAACTGACAATAAACAACTGCTTTCCTACCATTTGTAGTTGCTGTTTAACCATTAAATGTATCTTGAGTAATATCTTTATTACTCAAGAGATAGTATGAAATTTCATTACTCATGAAATAATGTATTAGATAGGTCTATTTCCTATATCAAGATATTGCCCTCTCTCACAATATGCCATTTTATTATGTGATACTGCAACACATGAAAAAATTAAATTGGGGTGTTTCCACTGAATTTAAGTATTACAGGTAATTTTCCCTTACATAGTGCCTACGGAATTATTTCCTCAATGAAACATTTGATGAAAAATAGTTTAATCCATGGAATGGGATTAGGATAAGAATCTGATTGGCTATAAATGGTATTTTCTTTTGCATTTATTTCTCTTATTATTCATGGATAGTGACCTTTGCCATAGGAAGTAAAATCTGACATATTAACAGGTGATTAATCAAGATTTTAATCAGTGAAATAGCCTGGCAGATCTAATTCCTGGTGAGAAGTCAATAATAAAACCTCAGTATCTCAGTCCATGGAGCTACTATATTAACCACTGTGGTCAAATTCCTATTTATTATGGTGTTTCAGACATATTGCACTGTCAGATGATTATTTTTTCAAGAGAGAAAATAGCCATGCAGCACAACTTTAGAATACTTAGTTTTACTTTAAGTCAAAAAGTCATACCACTTTTCCCAGCTTTCATCAGCAGTCCAAAATGTCATGCAATGAGAATTTAATTGGACTAAAGTAACTATTTGACATGCAGAACTGAGCTATGTCATCAAGACTCCACAGGTAGTGAACACTTGGTGACTGATGGGTGGAAGAGAATATACATCCTAATAAAGGGTCAAGGGACTTCAGGAATTCTACTATGTAATTACCTGAAGCAGCAGGTGAGATGGTGCATGTCAAATAAGAAAATTACAATTCTATCACTGAATAACATAGGCATCATATGCAAAAAATATATAAAACAAAGATCTGAGGCCACAATTATCTAAAACTGTTTTATTTTATGATAGGCTTTTTTTTTTTTTTTTGAGACAAGGTCTCACTCTGTCACCCAAGCTAGAGTATAGTGGCATCACTGTAGCTCACTGCAACCTCAAACTCCTAGGCTCAAGCGATCCTCCTGCCTCAGCCTCCTGAGTAGCTGGGACTACTGGTGTGCACCACCATGCCCAGCTAATTTTTTACTATTTTTAGTAGAGACGGGGTCTTGCTTTTGCTCAGGCTGGTCTCAAACTCCTGAGCTTAAGATATCCTCTCACCTTGGCCTTCCAGAGTGCTAGGGTTACAGGCATGAAGCACCACGCCTGGCCCTTGTGACAGGCTTTTAAAAGATGATCTTTAACTAAAATGCAGTGGAAACTTTTTTTTAATACTAGTGATATATGATAGGATGAATAACCACCTTGTTGGCCAATCTAGTCAGAACAGGCTTTGTTCAAATAGTTGTATATAGGGGACATGTATTTATTTTTAATATAATTGATTGCATGTAGTAATAGGCCATATGTTTTATGAGGTTCCAGATAAATACTTACAAATGCTTTTGCATAATCTATGTGAATAAATGCAGCTAGAATTTATTTATTTGGTACGATTCTTTGAATAAGGAATGAAAATTTGAGATTAATTAGAATTTTTCAATAAACTGAACACTAGCCCACTTAAAATAGTCAAATATTAGTGTATACTTACTGGAGTACCATGGGCAAGAATTTGGTGCCTTTAAAACCCCTTTTTAGAATATGTAATTGCATTTTGCTCATCCCTGAGTTGTATGTCATTATTTTTAGAAAAGCTGTACTTTACTAACCTCAACATTTCAATTTAATAAGCAAATAATCAACCACATTATTAATTGGATTGTCTAAAACTTATAAATTAATTAGGCTCTAATAGTTCTTTTACAGTCAGCTTTTCAAAATTCAGAGTGTATTTTTAACACAGTTAGCATCGATACCCATTGGATTTTGAAATGAGTTTTCATGAGCCTAATTAAAAAAGGAAAAAGTCCTGGAAGAAATATTCTAGATATAACATTAAGAGTACTATAAACCACAACCTCTATATTTGTCAATGTCCCTATGAAATCCTTTTAGGGATTCAAGTCAGAATACAAGAATCATTGCTTTTCTTGCAGAATTCTTCTGTGGAAAATGGTAGATACAAAATCCAGCATCAAGAAAGTTTAACTTCTTCCAGGAAGAAAAACTTAACAGTTTTCCTTTACTGGCGTAGATGAGGAATACAAGGTGGGAAAAGCAGAGGAGAGAACTGGGAGAGGTTTCAGTGGAAAGTCATGGGTTGGAAGGCAAGAGGCATGAGAAGTGAATGAACTCCAAATTGGAACAGTCCAGTGGTGTTCTTGGCAAATGACAGATGTTGGAAGGGAGTTGATTCCACGAGAAAGAGATGAAAGGTTGAGGCACTGACAAGGGGAGCTGGCTATGTGTGTGATGAACCTCCAAGGGCACCAGCTGAGAAAGGAGAAAGCCAGCCATATTTATGCAGATACAGTCCAAGATAACATTTTTCCTGGGGAAATATCAATAATGCCAAAGTGATTGCATGAAGAAAGAGGAAAAAGATTAGAAGGTTGCAGAGGTGTAGCCTCACAAACTTACACACAACATTGTGAAGAGTCTGTTCAAAAGGAGTAAAGATTTCTGCGGTAATGAAGCACCGGAGTCTCAGTATTTAAAGACTGCATGTTAAGCACATATGTGAACAAACACTAAGCCCCATAATAAGGAGGAGTCATAAATGAAGGGAGGCCCAATGTGAAGTTAAAGAATAAACTGAACACCTGAATACCAACAAATGGGAGCATAGAACTATACTTTTCAAGATTCTGTCATATTTTTAAAATACATTGACAAATTTTTTTACCCCCTGCCTGTCAATTTCATGATTGTATGGGAATCTAGTAATGAAGATAAAAGATAAAATAAAAACACATAAAACAATTAAAAAGCAATAAGGAGGACAAGATAGAGTAAAAGTACTTCTTTTCATTCCTTATATTCTTCGTGCTTAGAGCAGATTAAGACTGAATACTATACATATATAATATATAAAAGACTCTGAAAGGTTTCCAGAAGAAAGAAGACTAGCAAGAAACTTCAGTACCCAACCAAGAAATTAGTCGTAGCTTCTCTGGGTTTTCTTTTTGCTTCATATTTCCCAGACTGGGTGGTGGAGAAGCCAACAATCCAGAAAATTATAACACAGTTTGATGTTGCTCTCAATATCTTTAGAACTATTGTGTAAAATCATTTTCTAAATGGGGAGGAGTAAAGGAACTGAAAGGAAGGCAAGGTTTCTGAATTTCATTTGAATTGATAAAATGATGACACTTGTAAACTGATAAATTATATTGTATATATATAATGTAAAACCTGGAACACTTACTAAACACCTATACAAAGACACAATAAAAAACACTTTGGAGAAATCAAAATAACTCTTTCTATTGGGAAATTGTAATGGAATGATCTGCTATTTTGTTTTTACCACAACTGCCTTTTTCCCCATTGACAAGAGGGAAAAGTAGGAGTGTAATCCTGTGTTCCACCAACTGCATTCACTTCACATTTGCTGTGTTATGGACTAGGCACCTCCCATGAGAAGCTGACTGTTGCATATGCTGCGTCATAGAACTATATACACACATTGTACCAATGCAAATTTCTGATTTTGATATTGTATTAAAGTTACATTAGATGTCACCATTAGGAGAGACAGAGTAAAGTATAAATGCTACCTCACTATTCTATTTTTGCAACTTTCTGTGAATCTGCAATTATTTCAAAACAAAAAGACAAAAACTGACTTGACAGATAGAAATGTACATATATTTCACAA
Organism: Daubentonia madagascariensis; assembly: GCA_023783475.1. Lineage (NCBI taxonomy): Eukaryota > Metazoa > Chordata > Mammalia > Primates > Daubentoniidae > Daubentonia > Daubentonia madagascariensis. Next base: position 38,093,918 of record JAKFHU010002080.1, on the reverse strand, counting down.
TTTCATTTATATGAAATTCTGGAAAAGGCCAATCTATAGAAACAGAAAAAAGATTTGTAATTGACTAGGGCTGGGAGTGGTACAATGGTAGAAGGGATTGATTGCAAATGGGCCTGAAGGTACTTTCAGAGGAAATGTTCTACAACTGGATTGTGATGATTGCTGCACAACAGCATGAATTTGCCACAAATCATCGAATTTTACACTTCCAATGGATGTATTTTATGGTATGTTTATCATACCTCAATAAAGCTATTAAAAAATGCAATGTCATAATGATTATGGAAAAAATAGGCCATGTTGAACTTTCCTTAACTCTTCTTTTAGAATCTAGTGTTGTTTAGATTTTGAATTACATAATGCTTGAATAGAAGCAAGGGGAGTGTATCAACAGCTTATCTGTGCCTGAGACCTGTAGAGGTCTTATCCCAGCACTGGTATGTACATGTCAAGGCACATGGGATGGGGGGGCATGTGGTGCACACTGAGGGGCACCTTTTGTCCCTGTAGCTGCATTGGTTAAGGGTTATTGTCTTTTCCTTACTGAGAGAAGAGATGACAATGATATCAAAACTCACTATATATCCTTTATTGTTTATTGTCTATGGATATATATTTTATACCTACAGGAGGCTATAAAATAGTTGTTATTACAGAGTGTGTGCTCACTTATTGTCAACAAATCATTTTGTCATCTTTGCAAAGCCCCAAGGAAAAAGACAAATGTTCACACAAACAAACAAAAACTCTTCTAACCTCTGTAATCAGTGTTGACTCTCTTGGACTATTTAGTATCAAGATTCTGGTGTCCAGCATGAGAAAATAAGGCTGGTGTCATACTTTGCAGACTTGGCCCTGAAGAGATTTATTTCTGCCCAGATGTGTTTCACTTAAAACAGCAACATTTTTATACTTCCATCATTTATTTATTACCCTGAATTGTAGAAGTCTGTTTGTTTATATGCTCCACTTAGACTATTAATCTATGGTGGCGTGGAGGGTGAGGAAGGTGGAGGGTATCCTCTGTGATCCTAGTACCTGTGAGAGGATGTAACACACATAAGTTACTTAATACATGTTTGTGTAATTAATTTGTAGTTAGTGGAGAGGTTCCTGTTAGTGAAAATAGATATCTGGATGACATTTGGAAGTCAGTAACTCTTTGTAGATTTCCCATATACAATGTATTATTCATAAAATACAAAGCTAAAGAGAATTCTTATGGTTTTAGCAGCTTAGATTAAACAAATTTGTGTCTCCTCACAGAGGTAGGAATTTGAATTATTCAATAGTTTGGAATCTGGGCTAAATATTTGAAACATAAAGTTGGATTTCACAAGTCAGCACAACAGATACCCACCAGTGTAAAATCACCTAAAAAAACCCCCAAAACTCACAACTCTTATAAAGCAATGGAACAAGAGGTAAAACAAAGCAATAAGGGACTACCCAATAGGATGAACAGACCAACGTCCCACATATCAATGCCATCAGTTAACGTAAACAGACTGAATGCTCCTTTCAAAAGACAGGCTGGCTGAGTGGATGAAAAAACACAACCCAAGTATCTGCTGTCTCCAGGAAGCACATCTAAACCACAAGGACACACACAGACTCAATGTGAAAGGATGGAAAAAATATTCCATACAAATGGAAATCAAAAGAGAGCAGGAAATCAAAAGAAAATAAGGGTCATTATACAATAGTAAAGGGAGCAACTCAACAAGCAGATATAACAATCTTAAATATATATACATCCAACACAGGAGCTCCCAAATTTTATTCAAGCTTAACAAAGAAATAAATAGCACCATCATAATTGCCAGAAACCTCAACATCCCATAGTCAGAGTTCAACAAATCACCAAAGCATAAAATAAATAAATAAACAGTGGACTTAAAACAAGCTTTAAATCAAATGGACCTAACACACACTTACAGAACATTCTACCCTAAAACTACAGAACACACATTCTTCTCAGCAGCACATGGGACATTCTAAAAGATTGATCATATCTTAGGCCACAAAACAGGTCTCAACAAATTCAAAAAAAAATGCAATCATACCATGTATCTTCTCAGACCACAGTGGAATAAAACTAGAAATCAATCACATAAGAAACACTCAAACCCACACAAAGTGATGAAAATTAAATAACCTGCTGATGAATAGTTATTGGGTCAAGAAGGAAATTAAGATGGAAGTCAAAAAGTACTTTGAACTGAATGATAAAAGGGACACAAGCTATCAAAATCTATGGGACACAGCAAAAGCATTCGTCAGGGGAAAATTCATAACCATAAATGCCCATGTCAAAAAGACAGAAAGATCACAAATTAACAACCTAATGTCACACCTCAAGGAACTAGAAAAGGAAAAACAAAACAAACCCAAAGCCAGCAGAAGAAAATAAATAACTAAGGTCAGAGCAGAACTATATGAATTGGAAAACAATAAAACAATACAAAGGATTAACCAAACAAAAATTTGGTTCTTTGAAAAGATAAACCAAATCAAGAGGCATCTTACTAGATTAACCAAAACAGAAGAGAACAGACACAAATAAGCTCAATCAGTAATGCAAAAGGTGACATTACAACTGATACTGCAGAAATACAAAACATCATCCATGAATACTATGCAAATCTCTGGGCACATAAACTAGAATAATAGAGTAATTGTACAAGTTCCTGGAAATACAGTACCTCCCAAGACTCAACCAGGCAGAAATAGAACTCCTAAACAGACCAATAACAAAGAGTGAGAGCAAAACAGTAATGAAAAACCTCCCAACAAAAAAAAATTCCCTGGACCAGATGGATTCACAGCTAAATTCTATTAGACCTACAAAGAATACCTGATACCCACAATGCAGAAATTATTCCATAATATTGATAAGGAGAGAACCCTCCCCAACTCATACTATGAAGCCACTATCACCTTGATACAAAAGCCAGGAAAGGACATAACAAAAAAAGAAAACTACAGACCAATATCCCTTATGAATATAGATGTAAAAATGCTAAATAAAAATACTAGCAATCCAATTCAACAGCATGTCAAAAAAATAATCCACCAGGACCAAGTGGGCTTCATCCCAGTGATACAAGGATGGTTCGACATACACAAATCAATAAATGTAAATCACCACATAAACAGAAGCAAAAAGAAAGGTCAAATGATAATCTCAATAGATGCAGAAAAAGCATTTGACAAAATCCAGCACCATTTCATGATAAAAACCCTCAAAAGCTAAGCATAGAAGGAATATATCTCAGAATTATAAAAGCCATAGATGCTAAATCCACAGCCAACATCATACTGAATGGGGAAAAATAGAAAGCATCCCCCCTAAGAACTGGAACAAGGCAAGGATGCCCACTGTCACCACTTCTATTCAACATGGTGCAGGAAGTCCTAGCCAGAGCAATCAGACAAAGGAAGGAAATAAAGCGTATCCAAATCAGGAAAGAGGATGTCAAACTATTGCTCTTCGTTGATGATATGATTTGGTATCTAGAAAATCCCAAAGATTCCACCAAGAGTCTCCTGGAATTGATAAATAAATTCAGCAAAGTCTCAGGATAGAAAATCAATGTACACAAATCAGTAGTATTTCTATATACCAAAAACAGTCAAGCTGAGAGTCAACTCAAAGACTCAATACCATTCTTAATAGATACAAAGAAAATAAAATACCTAGGAATATGCTTAACTAAGGAGGTGAAAAATCTCTTCAAGGAGAACTACAAAACTGTGAGAAAGAAATCACAGAGGATACAAACAAATAGAAAAACATATCATGCTCATGGATAGGTAGAATCAACATTGTTAAAATGTCCATACTACCCAAAGTGATTTACAAATTAAATGCAATCCCCATCAAATTACCACAGTCATACTTCACAGATCTAGAAAAAATAATTCTATGCTTCATTTGGAAACAAAAAATAGCCCAAATAGCCCAAACAATCTTAAACAGAAAGAACAATTCTGGAGATATCACATTATCGGACTTCAAAGTATACTACAAAGCTACGGTAACCAAAACAGCATGGTATTTGTATAAAAATAGACCAATAGAACAGAACAGAGAACCCAGATATAAAACCATCTGACTATATCCAACTTATCTTTGACAAAGTTGACAACAATGTACACTGGGCAAAAGAAGCCCTATTCAATGAATAGTGCAGAGAAAATTGGAGAGATACATGCAGAAGAATGAAATAAGACCCCTAGCTCTCACCACTCACAAAAATTAATTCAAGATGGATAAAAGACTTAAATCTAAGGCATGAAACCATAAAAATTCTATAGGAAAATGTAGGAAAAACTCTTCTAGATATCAGCCTAGGCAAAAATTTATGACTAAGACTCCAATTAGCAATCATGGCTACAACAAAAATTAATAAATGGGATTTGATTAAACTAAAAAGCTTCTGCATAGCTAAGGAAACAATCAACTGAGCAAATATACAATCTACATAATGGGAGAAAATATTCACAAGCTACACATCTGATAAAGGGCTAATGTCCAGAATTTACAAAGAACTTAAACAAATTAGCAAGGAAAAAACAAACAACCCTATTAAAAAGTGGGAAAAAGAAATGAACAGAAACTTCTTAAAAGAAGAAAGACAAATGGCCAGTAAACATATGAAAAAATGCTCAACACCATTAATCATTAGGGAAATGCAAATTTAAACCACAATGAGATATCAACCCAGTTAGAATGGCTTTTGTTAAAAAGTCCAAAAAGAATAGATGCTGGAATAGAGAGAAAGGAATGCTTAAATACTGTTGGTGGGACTGCAAATTACTAAATCCTATGGAAAACAATATGGAGCTTTCTCATGGAAGTAAAAGTAGACCTACTTTTTGATCCAGGAAGCCTACTGTTGGCTGTCTACCCAAAGAAAAAGAAGGCTTTTAATCAAAAAGATGTAAGCACTTGAATGTTTATTGTAGCACAATTCAGATTTGCAATGATGTGGAATCAACCTAAGTGTCCATCAATTCATGAGTGGATTAATAAAATGTGGTATATGTACACCATGGAGTACTTCAGTCATATGAAAAAGATGAATTAACTCCTTTTACAACAATCTGGATGGAACTGGAGACCATTCTCCTAAGTGTAGTATCTCAAGAATGGAAAAACAAACACCACATGTACTCACTATTAAATTGGAACCTACTGATGAGCATACATGTGCACAGAGGGAAGTAAAGCTCAGTGGAAATCAACCAGCTGGGAGGGGGGAGAGTGGAGGGGCAAAAACATATCTAATGGGTACAACGAACACTATTTGGGTGATAGGCACACCTATAACCAGGACTAAAGCATGACAAAAATGATCCATGTAACCTAAAACATTTGTACCCTTTAATATTTTGAAATAACAAAATAAAAAATAAAAAATAAAAGATAATTAAGGTGGTCCAAAAAAAATTTTAAAGGCAAACAAATGAAAAACAAGGTAGCACAGATTAGTCAACTATAATAAAGTAGAAAGTGTCAGTGGTGTCAACACAATTCTGAAGTAGTCTATAAATCTCTCACATTAATAAAAAAATAAATTAAAACACAAATCATTTTCTCCACTTAGGTTAAAACTACCAAATTCTATATACCACATAGATTTAGAGGGGGACATTTTAGTCTGCTCAGACTGGCATAACAAAAAATCATAGACAGGGTGCCTTAAATAACAGACATTTATTTTCTCATAGTTTTGGAGGCTAAAAGTACAAGATCAATGTTTCTGTCAATTTAGTGTCTGATGAAGGCCCTCTTCCTGGTATGCAGATGACTACTTTCTTGCTGTGTCCTCACATGGAAGAGAGAGAGAGAGAGGTCTGGTGTCTCTTCATCTTCTTAGAAGGACACTAGACCTATTGGATTGGGGCCCACCCTTATGACCTCTTTTAGCCTTTATTATTTTCTCACAGACCATATCTCCACATACAGTCACATGGGGATTAGGGCTTCAACATATGAATTGGCGGTGGGGGGGGGGGGACATAATTAAGCCTAGAGTAGGGGATGAGATGGAAATAGAAATAGCATATTTAAATCTCTAACATGAGCCAATACCTGAGCTGGGCACTTTTGTTTAATATTTTCAACAATGCTGCAGAGTAATTTTATACTGTCCTACTTTACTTATTAAGAAACAAGGGTGGAGATATTAAACACATTTACCAGAGTTACATAGCTACTATCAACAGGGTTTGGATTTGTACCCAGGTCTTTCTGGCTTAAAAGCTAGTTTTCCTACTTTATCAACTGGGAAATGATAGGTAAACAAGTTAAATATTGTAGGTTGTGATTATTTATTTTCCCATACTATTCTTTTTTTGCTGATCATTACCTCTTGTACCTCTCTGCTTTTATTCTTGAGAATTTTATCTAGCACCATGGGAATTTGCTGAGCCCAAGGTCAGGGCATCCTAGATATACCAGGGATTTAACCCTCTCAAGTGCAATCATCAAAAAAAAGACTCAAGAGAATCTTAGAAAATATTGTCTCACTGAGAGACAGTTCAAGAAGGTATTACAAGATTCTTAAGAGGCTCCACAGATGGATTGAACTCCAATTGTCCACTGAAGTTACGTGTTTTATCTTTTCCCCTGTAGCCCATGCTTCCTGGGATTACCTACCTCCCAAACACACTCCCTGCACTCAAGTCCTTTTCTCAGGATCTGCTTTCAGGATCCCAGGCAATTTCCCTTGTTGGTGACCTTTTTATCCTCCCACTACCAATTCTAACTGACTTCTATATTAATTCTTTGAACCTAATTACTCTTAAAAAATACCAGTTTCTTTATAGCAATCAGTTTACAAAATGACATTACATTACAGTATAGATTTGAAAAAAAAAGAAAGATGTTATTTTAATCAGTGAAAATGTCTACAGAAAAACTCTTTTCTTCATCACCATCATCATCATTAAATTTATAAGTGTGTGATGATTCTGCAACCTTTGTTTCACACCATGAATGTCCTTTCCAAATTCATCTGTGGTAAGTGAATTTATAATAATTTGAATCATCATCATCCTACTTACATCTGTAAGTGGTAGTTCCTTTTGACCCAGATTGCTGAAGTAAACCCAATTTCTTCAACCGAGATGCTTTCTTTAAGATTAGAGTCAACACTGCTTTTAATAGCAACTAATTTTTTTCTGAGGTATTCAACATTCTATGTGCTTAATCTACTTTGGTATCCAATAAGAAATGTTTCAGAATATGGTGACTAATGTAATTTACATATAATAAGCCTCCTGTAACCCACTCATCTAACTTGCCCTTCTCTAAGCCTAGCACAGCTTCTGACAAGGATCTTGCCCTACCCATTTGCTTCAGCTGTCCTATCAGGACCTCCAGCTCTCTGTGTATATGGCAGCTTCCATATAAAATAGCTGCCGCTTTTTATCAGCCAAGCCCTGCTTTCCAGTATCACCCTCACCTCCATCACCTCTGCACAGCACCAGCCTCTTTACAGCCTTCCTGCTTCTCAACACTATTAGGAAGTAGTACCCTCTAGTAGTACCCATGTTGCTGCTAGGCATTCTCCTCCTGAGTATAATTTTAGACTTTAAGCTCTTTGAAAATATATTAGTGTAGTACCAGATACAATTGTGTTCTTAATTAATTGTGGTCATACTAATGTTATAAACACACAGATAAATTCAAAGAGAAGATTTATAGTACATATGAGACAAGCATGCACCATGTGATTTTGACACAAGACCATCCTGCAGCAAAATTCTTTTGCTAATTCTGCAACCATACCTGATAAATGGGATGCAGAATAAAGAAATCCATTGTATAGAATACAATTTCCCTTAATTATATTGAATAGTACAAACACGATCTACAAATTGAAGATCATTGAGCAGATTCCAGATCCCTCAGCAGTTACATCTTATCCCAAGGTCTGATCCACTTCAACTGATAATAATCTTTTAATGTTATTTAACATGTTGTCTTTGTTCTCATTAAATTTGATTGGTTTAGACTATAAGTTGCTACAATTAAATAATTTAGAAAGAAATCACTTCAGAAATCTATATCAGAAATAATACTTTATCAGAAAAATAAAATATTTTCTGTTATTGGGTAAATCATTCTGGTGCATCATTCTCCTTTATGGTGTCAATGAGACTGAAACTCCGTTGACTGATGAACCACAGTAAACTCAAAATTATTGTGACACACTGTAGCTTTAAATAAGACTTTAGTTTAAATGGTGTCCAGTTTCAAAAAATAGTCTTCAACTAGAAGAATTATTTTTGGTCAAGCTTTCAAGTATAGCACAGTTTCTTTATTTTACTTTTTAAAACTTTTAGGATTTTTTTCCTTTACCAATTTAATTACCAAGATTTAGTATCAAACATATCTAAAAAGATAGAAATAGGGTTGAAGCATTGGTTTGTTTTTTTCCTAGGTCTTTTTATAGGTTTCCTAAGGAACAAAGACTTAAGACTTATCCAGCATCAGAGCTTCGTTCCTTTCTGGTGTTACTTAGGCTTTTAGGTTTCACTGAGGAATTCACTGAAGTGAAAAATCTGACAAAGCAATGATTAGATTAAAACAAGACATGAACACAATAGAACCCTAGTAAACAGTTAAGTAATAGAAATGAAGTAGTTCCATACTTTATACAAAAAGGCTGAATTAAAAAATTGCCTGCCCTGTAAAATAAAGAAATACATAATGTTAATAAACACTTGAAGCAGATGCGACTAGAATAAATTTGTCATTGAACTGTCTTCAGTTTGTAGATGTTTTATAAAATGTAAATCTTTATATAAGTTGTTATCGTGCATGCTTTTTTCATCATATCTGGTACTTAATGGAGAACAGTAATTTCCTCTGTGTGTTTTTTATTGATTCAATCAATGTTGCATGTTTGTTTATTTTATTTTTTGTTATTCTGGTACAGGTGCCATTCAAATTCAGAAGATATAGAGTTAGTAGGTTGATTCAATCACTAGGAGTATTGCTTAAATCTTATGGGACCTTCAAAGTGATAAATATTTACTCTTTCAATTTATAAATTCTTAAAAATCACATAAGAGAAGATATCTTTATAGTTTCTCAGAATATCATCATAAGACTTGTTTGTAAGCAAATAAAACTCAGGGGATCTTTCTAGGTACATCAATCTACGTGTCAATGAAACTGAAAATCCTCTATTAACTTTACTAATGTTGCAGAATAATCAACTAAAATATTTTTCATGCTTTGTTTTCTGAAACCACTATGGATTTTCTCTAATTACATTGTGTGTGTCATTGTAGAAAACTGGCAAAAATCCAGCAAAAAAAAAAAAAAAAAAGAAAGAAAAGAAAAGGCACCTGTAATTCTATTATCAAAGATACATTGTTGATATTTTGTTATATTTCCTTGCATACCCAAATACACATACACAGTTGCAAATACATATACTGTTTCATTTATTCATGTTTTGGAAACAATATGTACCTGGCTTATAGTATGCATCATAATAATATGCTAAAATTTATTCAAATATTCCATAATTAGAATTTACTTTCCATTTCTGTCTTTATATATAATGTTGTGACAATCATCTCTGTGCATATAATTTGTTCAAATTTCTGATATATTTCAGGGTAAAAAAACAATAGAATTCCCAGGAAAAATCATGTGAAATTCCAACCTTTGTAATTTGTATTGTCAAATTACTTTTTGATATTTCTTTACAAGGGCTCTGAAATCATGTGTATACTGAATTCTTCCAAATATATATAATAAAATGTTAACCTCAAACTGTTTTTGGCTTTGAATTTCTCCATTATTCTTGCATGTTACCATGGAACAACTCCAACTATGAGGAGGATAATTTACTGCCATTAAAATTATGATAAAAATTTGTGTGCCATAATTTATCTATAAATAAATGGTGATGCATTTGATAATAACTTTATATTGACCAGGAATACAGTATTCTAATATTAAAGTACTATTCAGTCACATGCATACAACTAAAAAGGTGGCTAAACTTCAAAACATTTTTGAATCAACCCTCAAAATATTTTTATTTACTAGTGACAGCATAACAGCACCCTGGAAATGCATACTATAAAAGACAATGATAGATACTGAAATTTTACAGATTGTTACACACTTATCATTTCACAATAATATTGAATAAGATTAGGGTCACATGTCAATTTGAATCAAGAAATTCTAGATAAAGCCAAAGCCATTTCTGGAAACAATGAACCAGAACATCTTCAGTTAAATTTTGCTACCTCAGAAGTATCCTATCAAATGATGCACAAATAGGCAAGGGACTAGAAAGCATATCAAGATACCCTGACCATCTGTTGGTAGATATCAGACAGAGGTTGATGCCAATAATACAGTAAATGTAACATCAAGGTCAGCATCTAAAAGGTTATGGTACTAGATTTTCAAAAGCCATTATGTGGATTCATTCTTCCTGTGTTAAAATCAAAAGGGTTTTTTTTTTTAGCTGAATTTTGCATATTATATTCAGCATCAAATGTAGAAAGAGATGGCCTTCTCTCTAATTTATTAATCTAGTCTGTACTGTGACTTTAAAGCAATGCTTGGCCCAAATTACAGATTAGCTCTGCAGCAAACTTGACCCCCACTAAATATTAGCAGTTGTAGGACAGGCCTGATTTAGAAGCACATCTATTCCTGAGGCCACACTAGAACAAAGCCTGGTGTGATGGTTAATTTTATGTGACAATTTGACTGGGCTACAAGATGCCCAGTTATTTGGTCAAACATTATTCTAAGTGTGTCTATGAGAGTGGTTTTGGATGAGATTAACATTTGAATCAGTAGACTGAGTAAAGCAGATTGTCCTCCCTAACGTGTGTGGGCTCCATTGAATCAATTACAACTTGATTAGAACTGAGTAAGACTATGAGTAAGAGGGAACTCCTCCTGCCTAACTGCCTTGAGCTGGGACTTTGTTTTTTTCTGAACTTTGGGCTCAGACTGGAACATAGACTGTTCTTAGGTCTCTAGTCTGCTGGCTTTTAGACTGGAATTTACAACATTGACTCTCCTGGTTCTCAGGCCTTTGAGCTGAGAACATTGTGTGTATGTGTGTGTGTGTCTTATTGTTTCTGTTTCTCTGTAGAAGTCCTGACTAATACAGATTTTATTACCTAGAGTGGAGTCTAGAGAAACAAGATTTTTTAAGAATGAGTTTTGTGAATTAATTCTGGGGTTTCTGGAACTGGCTCTCTAATCCGATTAAATTTAATGGTACTAATAACTCTCTTTCCACTTGTAAGTAACTCACTGATAGAGATAATCAAAATATCACCACTGCATATTTCTAATCAACCAATTATAAGAAGCAAGAACCTAGATGATTGTGCATATAATACTTGTGAGAATTTTTGGCAAACTAACAAATATAATGAGATGGATGAGAGGCTCCTAATGTCACTGGACAAAGTAGGGAAAGAATAGCATGAGCTTGGAAATTTAAATTCTTGGCTTAAGGAACCACATAAATGACCTGAACTTTCCTATGAATGCTCTGAAGGAGACCCTTATCTCCGTAGCAGCAGGGCTGAGATTGCTAAAAAACAAACACAGAAACTTTTCCTATGACTGGCTGAATTACAATGTAAGTTGAACTCCCAGACTCACAGTGTATCTACTGTTAAGGTGATGACACTGATTGGGAAGGAATGAGATCCTGAGAGTTAGAACGCAGAAGTTGAGAAGACCTGATGAAGGTGGACATTTTAGCTCCTAAATGCTGATAAATTTTTGTCAGTAGAAGAAGACTTTCCACTCTCCATGGGAGCAACTTCTCTCGCCCCACCCACCCCATGGAATGGCCTCTCCAGCCCCTCTGAGGGGATTGACCTGCATTGCCTGAAAAAACTATAACGGCCTCTCTTGAGGCAGTTGCCATGCATGGCAATTCTGAGTCTCCTCGGGACCCACCCCTACCACCCCTTTTTCTTCTAGACCTGCTACTAGACTCAAGTTCCAGCAGGCAATTAAAGATGAGATAAAAATTGTGACTCATGGAGAGGTGCAGTATACTTCAAAAGAACTACTTGAGTTTTCTAATTTATATAGATAGAAATCTGAGGAACATGTGTGAGAATGGATATTAAGAATGTGAGATAATGGTGGAAGGAGCATAAAGTTGGATCATCCAAATTTATTGATGTAGGCTCATTAAGTTGCAACTCAAGAAGTTAAAACAGGCTTTAATAGTTTATTTGGTTGGCTGAAACATGGACCCAATAAGTGGCCCAAAGTGACTGAGTTGGAAATGCCAAACCTTCCTTGATTTAATATAGAGGAACTGATTCAAAGGCTTAGGGATATTAGAATGTTAGAGTGCATTTGTCGTGTAAGACTATTCACTCACACCAGGAACTTCCAAAAAACAAACCTTTCACCACAACTGTGAGAAATGAATTTGTGAGGGAAGTCCTGGCATCCAGAAACAGTTTTGGGATTGTTCTTTTTTGTAGTAGGTCAGATCTTGCAGTGGGAATTGTAGTCACTGAGTTAGGAAACCTAAAAGCAATGGACATAATTGGAGACCAGAGTGGTAGGAGCTTAGTAGCGGCACTCATCCACCAAAGGCAACGTGAGAGTAGTTACCATAATGAAAATCAGAGTCATAGCAGCAATTAGAATAGTCTGACTCCTGCAGATGTGTGGTGTCGACTAGCTGATCATGGTGCTCCTAGAAGTGAAATAGATAGGAAACCTACTACATTATGTGATCTGTATAAGCAAAAAAGTTTGAGGTCATGTGGACAATAATTTAATGTGAATAATATACACACAGAGATATAGCTCCTCATTTAATTTCCAGAGTTGAGCCAATTTTCAGACCCAGAACCCCTTGAATAATGGAAAGGCCAGGCCCCCTTGAGAAAGCACTCTAATACACTGCCAAAAAAATGATTGTCTTTCTCCTAGCTTTCTTTCTCCTAGCTTTACCTGAATTCCATCAATTCCAGGAGACCCAAAATATCATTGTGGTCCACTAGACAGAGAAGGGCTTTTGAAGGCCAAGTGATCAATGAAGTTTTAGCTAAGATCTATCTCGCAGTGAACTCAGTGTGTCCTTAAACCCATGCAGTTGTTATTCCCTAGTTCTGGAATGCAAAATAAAAATAGATATACTCAGCAGATGGCAGAATCCCCACGTTGACTCTCTGACCTGTGTGAAGAGGGCTACGATAGTGGAAAGACCAAGTGGAAGGCACTAGAACTGCTTCTACCTAGGAATATATAAATCAAAACAATACCACATTCCTGCAGGGATTGCAGAGATTAAATACACCATCAAGGACTTGAACGATGCAGGGGGTATTAGTCTCATTACATCCCCATTCAACTCATCAACTCACACATTTGCCCTGTGCAGGAGACTGAGGAACTTCAAGAATGACAGTGAAATCTAACAGAAATTCCACACTTTATCTCCATCTCCCCACCTCCACTTTTTAACTTTTTTTGTTTCCATCCATATCTTTCTATACTATTTATCTTTCAAAAAATTGTTATAGTTATTTTTGATAGGTTTGTCTTTTAAGCTTCTTACTCAAGATATAAGTGATTTATGCTCTGTAATTACAGCAATAGAGTATTCTGTATTTGTGTACTTACTGTTACGCATTAATCGCATACCTTAAAAGAATGGAATCCTGCCATTTGCAATAACATGGATGGAACTGGAGAATGTTATATTAAGTGAAATAAGCCAAGCATGAAAAGACAAATCTTACATGTTCTCACACATATGTGGGAGCTAAACATTAAAAACAATTGACTTCATGGAGACAGAAAGGAGCATGATGGTTATCAGAGGTTGGGAAGGGTAGTGGGAAGAGGGGAGTAAAGTGGGGATTGTTAATGGGTGCAAAAATATAGTTAATTATATAGAATGAACAATATTTGATAACATAACAAAGTGACTATAATCAACAAGTTAGAGTGCACTTTAAAATAACTAAAAAAGTGGAATCAGAATGTTCCTAACAAAAATAAATGATAAATGCCTGAGAACGTGGATACTTTGATTACCATGATTTGAATAATTCATATTACATGCCTATATCAAAACATCAATGATTAATGTATGCTATAAAGATATACAACTATTATATACCTATAATAATTAAAAATAAAAATTTTTAAAAAAATTTTAAAGAGAATGACAGTGAATTATTATAAGCTTAACCAGGTAGGGACTCCAATTGCATCTGCTATACCAGATGTGGTTTTATTGCTTGAGCAAATTAACACGTCTCCTGGTATCTGTAAGCAGCTAAATATCTGGCAAATGCCTTTTTCTTCATCCTTGTCCATAAAGCCCACCAAAAAAAAAAAGTTTGCTTTTTACTGGCAAGTGTAGCAATACACTTCACTTCAGGGATCTACCAACTCTCCTGCACATATCATAATTTACCTTGCAGTGATCTTGATCACCTTTCCCTTCCACAAGATATCACATTGGTCCATTACATTGAAGACATTATGTTGATTTGAACTAATGAGCAAGAGATAGCAACTACTCTAGACTTAGTAAACATTTCCTTGTCAGAGGGTAGGAAATGAATCTAACTAAAATGCAGGGGCCTTCAACCTCAGTGAAATTTCTAGGGGTCTACAGGCATATTGAGATATCCCTTCTAATGTGAAAGACAAGTTATTGCATCTGGCCCCTTCTAGAACAGAAAAGAGGGACAATGCCTAACGGACCTCTTTGGATTTTGAAGGCAATATATTCCTCATTTGGGTGTGCAATTCAGGCCCATTTACTGAATAATCCCGAAAGCTGCTAGTTTTGAGTGGGTCTCAGAATAAGAGAAGGTTTTGCAACATGTCCAGACTACTGTGCAAGCTGCTCTGCCACTTGGTCCATATGATCCAGAAGATCCAGTGGTGTTTGAAGTGTCAGTGGCAAATAGGGATTGTCTTTGGAGACTTTGGCAGGCCCCTATAGGTGAACTGCAGTGCAGGTCCTTAAAAATTTGGGCCAAAGCACTGCCATTTTCTGTGGATAACTACTCTTGTTTTAAGAAAGCTCTTGGTCTGCCTTAGTAGAGATTTAATGCTTAACCATGTGCCACCAAGTTATCATGCAACCTAAGTTGCTCATCACAAACTATGCATTGTCTGACCCACCAAGCCATAAAGTTGGGTATGCACAGCACCACTCCATTCTCATATGGAAGTGGTCTATATGAGATTGTGCCTGAGTAGGCCCTGAAAGCACAAGTAAATTACATGAAGAAGTGACCCAAGTGCCTGTGGTCCCCACTCCTGTTAAACCACCTTCTATCTTCCAGCCTGCACCTATAGCCACATGGAAAGTTTCCGAAGACCAGTTGACAGAGGAAGGGAAGACTCAGGCCTGGTTTATGTATGGTTCTGCAGGACAGGCAGGCACCACCCAAAAGTTGATAGCTGCACTTTTCTGAGACATCCCTGAATAACAATGGTGAAAAGAAATTCCTCCCAGTGGGCAGAACTTTCAGCAGTGTACTTGGTTGTTCACTTTTCTTGGAAAGACAAATGGTCAGATGTGTGATTAAATACCAATTCATGGGCTGTGGCCAATGGTTTGGATGACTGGTCAAGGATTTGGAAGGAACATGATTGGAAAATTGTTGACAAGAAAACCTGGGGAAAAGCTATATGCATAGACTTCTATGCATAGGCAAATCATAGAAGACATTTGTGTCCCATATCGATGGTCACCACAAGGTGGCCACAGTGGAGGAGGATTTTAATAATCAAGTGGATAGCATTACCTATTGTTTGGATAGCCAGTCAGACTCTTTCCCCTGTCACCCTTGCCCAGTGAGTTCATAAATACAGTACCCATGATGGTAGAGAGACTTCCACTCACTAAGGCTGACTTGGCAACAGCCACTGCTGAGCGGCCAATCTCTCAGCAGCAGAGATCAACATTGAGCCCCTGATATGACATCATACCCCAGGGTGATCAGCCAGCTATCTGATAAACAGGGTGATTACATTGGGCTGTTTCTATTATGGAAGGGATAGTGTTTTGTTCTTACTGGAAGAGATTACTTAATCTGTTACTTAACCTAAATATGGATTTGCCTTCCCTGCATGCAACACTCCTGCCAAAGCTACCATTGTGGACTTACAGAATGCTTTATCCACCATCATGGTATTCCACAAAGCATTGCTTCTGATAAAGGGGCTCACTTCACAGCAAAAAAATGGTGGAAATGGGCCCATTCTCATGGAATTCACTGATGATGATGTGTTCCTCACCATCCTGAAGAAGCTGGCTTGACAGAACAGTGAAATGGCCTTCAGAAGACTTAGTTATAGTGCCAGTTATGTGGCAATACCTTTCAGGCCTGGAACAAGGATTCTATAGAAGCTGTATATATTCTGAATCAATGTCTAATATATGATACTTGTTATTCCACAGCCAGGATTCATGGGTCCAGGAATCAAGGGGTGGGAACGGGAGTGGCAAAACTCATAATTTTCACTTAGTCACCCAATAACAAAATTTTTGCTTCCTGTTTCAGCAATGTAATGCTCTGCTGGCCTACTCTTAGCTACAAAAGAAGGAATTCTTCCACTAGAAGATACAATAATGATTCCATGATTCTGCTGAACTGAAAATTAAAACTGCTGCTTGGCCACTTTGTGCTCCTCATGCCTCTAAATCAATAGGCAAAGAAGGGATTTACTCTGCTGGCTGGGGTGATTTATCCTGAATACTCAGGGTAAATGGTACTACTACTCCACAATGGAGATAAGGAAAAGTCTATCTGGAATAAAGGACATCTCTTATAGTGTCTCTTAGTGTTACCAGGCTCTGTGATTAAGGTCAATGGAAAACTATATCAATCCAATGCAGGAAGGACTACTAATAGCTCAGAGCCTTCAGGAATGAAGGTTTCAATCACCCCACCAGGTGAAACACTACAACCAGCTGAGGTGTTTGCTGGAGACAAAGAGAATACAGAATGAGTAGTAGAAGAAACTAGTCATAAATATCAGTTATGTTTAGGTGACCAATTACAGAATAAGGACTATAATTGTCATGAGTATTTCCTCCTATTTGCATGATGAATATGTTTGTGTGTGTATGTATGTGGCAAATATCTTTACTTTCTTCCCTCTCTTATTACCTTATTGTGCAACATAAGATGTATTGACTTTATATCATAGTATTTAAGTATTGTTAATTTTCCATCATGGTAGTTAAGTTATGGAATATCAAGGAGAGGAGTGAGCATCACTCAATGACTTTATCTTGTCTTCTGGAGAAGGAGTTGGTGCATTCTGGGTTGTAGGAAGGATAATTATATCATGTTAGGCAGAATTATGACCTATGATCATGTTACTGTTTTTATTTTGAGACTAAGAATAGCTTAAAGAGATGTTTATAGGTGCCAAGTTGAAAAGAGGTGGACTTGTGATGGCTAATTTTATGTGACTAGGTTATGGTGTGGGTAAACATCATTCTGAGTGTGTCTGTTAGTACATTTCTGGATGAAATTGATATTTGAGTCAGTAGACTGAGTAAAGCAGACCGCTTTCTTTAATGTGGTTGGGCCTTATTGAATCAATTGAACACCTGAATAGGACAAAAAGGCTGAGTAAAAGGGAACTTCTCTTTCCTGACTTCCTTAAGCTGGGACATTAGCCTTTTCCAACCTCTAGACTCGGACTAAAACTTTGGATTTTTTGGGTTGCAAGTTTGGACTGAACTTACATTATTGTCTGTCCTGGGTCTCAGTTTGCTAACTTCAAATCATGGAACTACTCAGGCTCCATAATCATATAAGCAAAATTTCTTATAATAAATCTTGTGTGTGTATTTATAGTTATTTTATTATTTATCCTATAGATAGATGGAGAATCTGTTTCTCTGTAGAATCCCGGCTAATACACCTGGTTTAGGTGACTAAGGCAGTTTCAATCTTGGCCACCACATGCTCTTCTCTGAACTGGTATTCTGTCCCTTAGCATGGAAACTTTAATGATATATTCAGAAACTGACTGCTTCTAATTTTCTAAAATGGACTATCTTGGTCCAATTTACAGGTTACCATCATTCCTTGCACATATAATTGCAAAAGTTTCCTAATTTTCTTCTTGCTTTGTCCCATTTTACCTCCCTTGTAGTCTATTCTAAACACAGTAGCCAGAGCGATCCCATTAAAACATCATTCAGATCAATCCTTCCTGCTATGGTGGAATGTTTGTCCCCTCCAAATCTCATATTGGAATTTAATTGCCAGTGTAACAGTATTAACTGGTGGGACCCTCAGGAGGTGATCAGGCCATGTGGGCTCCACCCTCATGGATGGAATTGGTGCCATTATAAAAAGGCGAGTATAGTCCCCTCTTGCTCTCTCTAACCCTCACATCCCTTCATGTGATGATCCAGCAAGAAGGCCCTCACCAGATGCTTGATGCCTTGATCTTAGACTTCCAGCCTCCAGAACTGTTAGCAAATAAATTTTGGTTTGCTATAAGTTACCAAATCTGTTAATGTATTAACAGAATACATATTCTGTGTTATAGCAGCACAAAACAAATAAGACAATTACTCTGCTAAGAAGTAACCAACAGCTCCCACCTCCCTGAGAATAAAAGCCAGCCTTCACCTTAGCAAGCCTGGGTCTGCCTGATATAGGCCTCATTGTCTCTCTGATCTCATATCCTAATTTTCTTCCTCCCATTCTCTCTACCCAATACCTTTCTGCCCCCACTGTCCCTTAAACTCACTGAATATATCTCTGGGCCTATAAATATTTTTCTCTATGTGAGAGTTATATTTTTATCCCCAGGTGTCTTTATAGCTTGCTCCTTAGCCTCTTTTGTATCTTTGTTCAAATATCAGCTTTTTAGTGGGATCAGATGTGGCCACTCTATGTAAATTGCAGCTACCTCCTCACACTCCCTACTTTCCCTGCTTCAATTTTTCCTTCAGCATTTACCATGATCTAACATACTATCCATTTTACTCATTTATCTTATTCACTACCTGTCCTTTCTCTGAAATGTAAGGTCTCTGAAGACAGAAATTATGTTTTGTTCACTGCTGTATCTTCAGCCCCTAGAACAGTGCCTACCACATTGTAGATGCTCAATAACACTTTTTCTGTGAATAATCACAACTTAGAAATGCTGCATTCACATTGCTACATGCTAAGTTCACAAACTTTAGAGATTGTCTTTAAATGATTTAACCTCATAACATACATTTTTTAACACTTCCAGAGCTATGATGGTATAAGATACAATGCATACCTTTAAAAATCTAGCTGAGAAGAAAATATATTTAAAATTATAAGATATATCTTTGAAGAAACACAAGGCCAGGACTCTCTATTGTCAGGGTATCAACTTCTAGTTCAACACTGCCTGTAGGCTCAGTCTTTATTGTTCCTTCTTTCTGAATCAAAAGGTAAGAGAGAGAGAATGTAAAAAAAAAAATTTTTTTCTTCTTCTTTTTTTCCAAGTAGCTGCTACTCCTGGCTAGAATTCCCCCAGAATTCTCTAGAATACATCAGCCATTGCTACTACCAATGCTTTAATTTGTGCACAGTGAGGTTTCTCCACTTCTAGACATTTTATAGGGTGGGGAACCTGTGGCCTTGGGGCCACATGTGACCTTCTGGATCCTTGAGTGCAGCCTTTTGACCAAATCCAAACTTCAGAGAACAAATCCTTTTAATAAAGTTTGGAAGTTTGGGTTCAGTAGAGGGGCCGCACTCGGGGATCTGGAGGACCACATGTGGTCTTGAGGCTGCATGTTCCCCACCCTTTCCTCTCTCCCAACCCAGTGGTGACCAAGTCCCATCAATTTTGACTCTTCATCATGCTCATCTGCATCCTTTCCTGTTGACTCCCACAGCCTCTCTCTTCTGTCAGCTGCATCATTTCTCATTTGAATTATTGTTGCTGATCTTGTAAGCCTCAGGCTGGCTTGGCCTCTGATCCTTTCTATATTTTACTTGCTGAAAGATGAATTAAAAATTCAACCCTCTGAAAAAACCTAAAGAGCTATTATTCTACTGCTTATAACCCCTTTGTGGCTCACCAGTGCCTTCAGGATAAAACTCAAATCCCCCAAAATAGCCAAGTCCGTTCATGATCTGATGTCTGCCAAAGTCTGTGGACTCCACTTTTCCAACTCATAAACTTTTGCCATCCAGCCATGCTTAACTATTTAGGGTCCTTTAACGAGCCATGATTGGACTTTTTGTGTGGAATATCATCTCTTTCACCCAGCCCATGCCTGAAAAATTCCTTCTCATTTTCAAAACTCAATTGAGTTGTCACATCCACCAAGAAGCCATTTCTGAGTATGCCTTGCCTTCTGCCTCCTCCTTAGACCTCCCTCCTCCATTCCTACTGAAATACCAGTTCTCTATGCTCCCTGTACTTATATTTTTAGTACACTGTGTTGTAATTGCATGGACTCTTCATACTTCATTTCCTATTTAAGTTGCAAAACCTTCAGGACTTAATGAACTGTAAATTCTCACCGTCCATCTGCATCTAAGCTTTTGATGTTGATTCTGGAAGTGGCTGATCTTCTCTCCGTACAGTAACCCTCTTAGGTCTGAAAATTACTACTTCCTTGGGTAGAATAGCTCAGCATGTCTCCATAATTTTTTATCAGGGAGAAAGTTAACCCTTTTCAGGTTAAAACACAAAGATTTTTCTCGTATATTTTATAATTTATAAAATGCATCTTGGTTGATTGTAAAGGGAGGAAAAAAAAGTATTCGTTGCGGAGTGCCTGAGAATGTGTCTAGAATATTGTGTAAATTTGACTTTAAGCCTGATTTCTCTTTAAAATTTTATGGGAGCATAACTAAAACATATAATTAGAATCCGTGTTTTTATTTCTCAGATTTTCCACTACAGTGGGAATCTCTTGTTTTCACAGGGTCTTCAGTGGTTCTGATACAGCTCATCCCCAGTAGACCACAGACAACGACTTTTTACCTGCCTGTGGAAGACGCCCCTGTGAAAGATTCCTGACTCTCTGGTGGTTTTTCTCTTCTTGACACACAGTGAACAAAGCTGGAGCAAAGCTGCTGCCAGCCTGTTTGCTTCTCTTGTCACTTACGCTAAGGTTTACCCTAAGGACCTACTTCTTGATTTATGGCTGGTGCTCATCACCAAAAGTTCAGTGACTTCAAGTCACCTCCTAGGCAGATCCTATGACCAGGGCATTTTGAGACAATCCAGCCTGCAATCCCCATTCAATCCAGAGATTTTCCTCCTAAGAGACAGAGGGAAAGAGAAATGTTGGCTGCCTTTACAGAGCTAAAGTGTGGCATTAGATTGCACATGTTAAGTATTGAATGTGTGGTGAAGAAAATGTAAGCTAGAGGAGTTTAAAGGCTACCATTTAAAAAATGTAAGTTTATGGAAAGTGACCAAACTATATCATTCCAAGAATGATTTCAAGACCCAGAATTTAAATTAGATACAGGCATACCTTGTTTTATTGAGGTTTTCTTTATTGCACTTCACAGATATTGTGGTTTTTTGCAAGTTGAAGGTTTGTGGCAACACCGATTCAAGGATGTCTATTGGTGCCATTTTTCCAATAGCACGTGCTCACTCAATCTCTCTGTATCACATTTTGGTACTTCTTGCAATATTTTCAAACTTTATTATTGTTATTGTATATGTTAGGTTGGTCTGTGATCAGTGATTTTTTTTTTTTTTTTTTGAAACACGGTCTCACTCTGTCATCCAGGCTGGAGTGCAGTGACCTCATGATAGCTCACTGCAACCTCAAACTCCTGGGCTCAAGCAATCTTCCTGCCTCTGCCTCCTGGGTAGTTGGGATTGTAGACATGTACCACCATGCCTGGCTAATTTTTCTATTTTTTTGTAAGAGACAGGGTCTTGCTCTTGCTCAAGTTGGTCTCGAACTCCTGGCCTCAAGCAGTCCTCCTGCCTCAGCTCCCCAAAGTGCTGAGATTACAGGCATGAGCCACTACACCCAGCCTGTGATCAGTGATCTTTGATGTTACTATTATAATATTTTTGGGGTGCCATTAATTGCACCTACATAAGATGGCAAACTTCAGTGGTAAATGTGTGTGTTTTGATTGCTCCACTGACATACTTTTCCCACACTCTGTCCTTCTCCTCAGGCCTCCCTATTCTCTGAGACACAACAGTATTGAAAATAAGCCAATTAATAGCCATACATTGACCACTAAGTGTTTAAGTGAAAGGAAGATTTGCCCTTCTCTCACTTTAAATCAAACGCTAGAAATGATTAAGCTTAGTGGGGAATATGTGTTAAATGTTGAGATAGGCCGAAATCTAGTCCTCTAGTACCAACAGTTAGCCAAGTTGTGAATGCAAACTGAATGTTCTTAAAGAAAATTAAAAGTGCTACTGCAATGAACACACAAATATTAAGAAAGTAAAACAGCCTTATTGGCGATATAGAGAAAGTTTGGTTGGCATAGAAGATCAAACTAGCCACAACATTCCCTGAAGCTAAAGCCTAATCCAGAGCGAGATCTAAGTTTATTCAATTCTATGAAGGCTGAGAGAGGCGAGAAAGCTGCAGAAGCAAAGTTTGAAGCTGGCAGAGGCTGGTTCATGGAGTTTAAGGAAAGAAGCTGCCTCCTTAACATAAAAGTACAAGATGAAGTAGCAAGTGCTGAGGGAGAAGTCACAGCAAGTTATCCGGAAGTACCTAATATAATTGATGAAGGTGTCTACACTAAACAACAGATTTTCAATGTAGATGAAACAGCTTTATATTGGAATAATATGTCATCTAGGACTTTCATAGCTAAAGAGGAGAAGGCAATGCCTGGCTTCAAAACTTCAAAAAACAGGCTGACTTTCTCATTAGGGGCTAGTGCAGGGGATGACTTGTTGAAGTTGAAGCCAATGCATATTTGCCATTCTAAAAATCCTAGGACCTTTAAGAATTATGCTAAATCTACTCTGTCTGTGCTCTATAAACAGAACAACAAATCCTGGATGACAGCACATCTGTTTAGGGAATGGTTGACTGAATATTTTAAGCCCACTGTTGAGACCCATTGCTCAGAAAAGATTTCTTTCAAAATATTACTGCTCATTGACAATGCACCTCATCACCCAAGAGCTCTGATGGAGATACACAAGGAGATTAATGTTGTTTTCACGTCTGCTAACACAACATTCATTCTGCTTCCTATGGATCAAGTAGTAATTTTGACTTTGAAGTTTTATTATTTAAGAAATATGTTTTATAAATCTATAGCTGCCACAGATAGTAACTCCTCTGATGAACACTGGTAATTTATAGGAGAATGTGAAAATGTCAACATTAACAAGATTTTGGAGAAATTAATTCCAACCCTCATTGATGACTTAGAGAGGTTCCAGACTTCAGTGGAGAAGGTAACTGCAGATGTGGTAGAAATAGCAATAGAACTAGAAGTACAAGAGAGGAGCCTGAAAATATAACTTATTTTCTGCAATCTCAAGATTAACAGATGAGGAGTTGCTTCTTATGAATAAGCAAAAAAAGTTGTTTCTTGAGATGGAATCTACTCCTGGGGTGAAAATGCTGTGAACATTATTGAAATGACAACAAAGGATTTAGAATATTACATAAGCTTAGTTGATAAGGCAGTGGCAGGGTTTGAGAGGACAGACTCCAATTTTGAAAGTTCTACTGTGGGTAAAATGCTGTATATAAAATAGCATTGCATGCTACACAGAAATCTTTCTTGAAAGGAAAAGTCTTGATATAATTGTGCAGCAAACTTTATTATATCTTTATAATAACTTTAAATTATATCAAGAAATTGGCATAGTCACCCCAACCTTCAGCAACTACTATCTTGATCAGTCAAAAGCCATCTACATCAAGACAGGACCCTCCACCAGCAAAGAGATTATGACTTGCTGAAGGCTCAGATGATCATTAATATTTTTAGCAATAAAATATTTTTAATTAAGGTATGTACATTTTTTAGACATAATGTTATTACACACTTAATAGACTACTATATAGTGTAAATATAACTTTTGTATGCACTGGAATACCAAAAAAGTGTGACTCATTTTATTATGATACTCTTTATTGTGGTGGTCTGGAACTGAACCCACAATATCTTTGAGGTAGGTCTGTATAAATTTGACATGAACAAGGTGCAATCATAACAGAGAAGACAGAATACTCTATAAATAGTGATGAAAGAAAATTTAAAAATATACAGTCATTCATTGCTTAAAGATAGGGATACATTCTGAGAAGTGGATCATTAGGCAATTTCATTATCATGCAAACATTGTGGAGGTGTACTTACACAAGCCTAGATGGTATAGGCTGCCACATACCTAGACTATGTGGTGTAGGATATTGCTACTAAGCTACAACCCTGTACAGCATGTTATGTACTGAATATTGTAGGCAATTTTAACACAATGGTATTTGTACACCTAAACATATCTAGACACAGAAAAGGTACAATAGAAATATGGTATGAAAGATAAAAATGGTACACCTGTATAGAGCACTTACCATGAATGGAGATTGCAGGACTGGAAGTTGCTCTGGGTGAATCAGTGAGTGAGTGGTGAGCGAATGTGAAGGCCCATTACTATACACTGCTGTAGACTTTATAAACACTGTACACTTAGGCTATACTAAATTTACACAAAATATTTTTCTTTTTTTAATAATAAATAACTCTAGCTTATGTAATTGTTTTACTTTAAAAACTTTTAAATTTTTTAGCTTTGACTCTTATAATAACAGCTTAAAACACAAACACATTGTACAATTGTACAAAAGTATTTTCTTTCTTTATGTCCATATTCTATAAGCTCTTTTCTATTTTTAATTTTTTAATGTTCTTTTACTTTTTAAGCTTTTTGTTAAAAACTAAGACACAAACATACGCATTGGTCTAGGCCTGCACAGGGTCAGAATTATCAGTATCAGTATCTCATCTTATCCCACTGGAAGGTCTTCAGGGTCAATAACAGGCATGGGGCTGTCATCGCCTATGGTTAAAATACCTTCCTCTGGAATACCTCCTGAAGTACCTGCCTGAGGCTGTTTTATAGCAAAATGTTTTCTTATAAGTAGATGGATTACACTATAAAATAACAATAAAAAGTATAGTATGGTAAATATATAAACCAGTAATGAGACATTTATCATTATCAAGTCTTATATACTTCACAAAATTGTATATGCTGTACTAGTCTGTGACTGGCAGCACAATAGGTTTGTTTACATCAGCATCACCACAAACATGAGTAATGAATTGCACTATGACATTACAACAGCTATGATTTCACTAGGCAATAGGAATTTTTCAGCTCCATTATAATTTTAAAGGACCACTGTCGTATATGTGGTCCATCACTGACTAAAACATCCTTATGTGGTACGTGACTGTACATTAATTTTTATTTTTAGTCTTGCTATTGGGCCTTCTGAGTATAACACAAAAATGTTTGAACAGTACTTAAGGGTCGAGAGCAGCCTTTGGAGTATGAGTGCCTGGGTTCAACTCCTAGCTCTACCTCTTCCTAAACTTGGAAAGTTACTTATTCTCTTCATGAATTCACTTACTCATCTGTAAAATGGTGATAACTATAGTGTGAGTTAAATGACATAGTACATGTAAAATGGCACATTATAACGTATGCAAAAACTATTAACTATTTTTAAATTTTATTACTATTATTATTGACATTTCTCCTCAGATATGCACCTAAAGTATATAGATATCCAGAAACTAATTGTTCCTGAATAATAAAAAATTAGAGAATTTTGAAAACATCTCACAGATTACAGTGTTCTTTAAGGACCTCAAAAGCTATAGTGGCTCAAGGGTCTATTATTTATAGAACTCATTTTCCTGAGTAGTTCAAATCTGTCCTACTTTATACTCTCATATATGGTATTCTCCTAATTACATATGTTGGTAACAACAGCAAAAAAGCAACCCATGTTTCTTAAGTGTCATTTAATAAAATTAAACCAATCAATCAATAAATCTCATCTTCAGTTGTAGATTACTTTGCAAACCAGCATATAGCCATTGTGAAGTAAGTCCTGGGACTGTACTGAGTACATGGTCCCTGCAGGTTACATTATCCCATGTCTTAAGCTGTTTAATCCATAAAGCCTAGAACATGTGAAATACTTTTATTAACCATACTTTTGGTCAGGGAAAGAGACAATAAAGCTTCTCCTTTGTGGGTATGACGAGCCTTTTTGAATTACTATCTTATGAGCACTGATAATGCAGTGGCTCATGAGCTCATCTTATGTGGTCCCTTGTTTAGGTTGCAACTCAGAGCTATTTAGTTGCTATGGTGACAGTAATGATAAAGGCTGATTGGAGGAAGATAACATCTTATTTGGGATTTTTTTTGCTAAAAAAAAGAGAATACATTCCGTGTTTCCCTATTAGACAAGACATTGGGCTACATGCATTTTGATTAGCATGTGTCACTTTTTTTAGTACAGATTCTTTCAGTGTGGTACTTTACGACTAAACTCTGTAAAACTTGATTTGGGATTTAGCAAGCTTAAAATATTCTAATCTCCATCACATGGGATTTTTCTGGAAGTAGTTGCTCAGTATATGAATTATTATAAGAAAAGAAATACTAAATTTAATATCAAGAAGCCAACTTCAGAATTTCAAGCAATGTACAATATACCTTTTCCATTGATAGAATTATTTAATAAGAATCTTTTAACAGGAAACTATAGAAACTCTAGAAATAAGTACATTATAAGGGCTTATTTCCTTTTAATTCTCTGATCCCAGATGGAAAAAGGTGTGACTGGAGAATAGCTTAATTGTTCGTGGACATCTGTCTTGGGAGTCAATTGAAAAATAATATCCTGGGCACATTATGGCCTACAGAATTTTTGACATTTTTGTATTTTTCACAATCAAGGCATTGTCAAAAAGTCAGGTAGTGAAACTCCTAAAATCTTATGGATACATTTAGAGTATAAAAGAATAAAAACCTGGTAATATATCAATATGCACAGCTGGAAAGCAGATGTTCAGTTGAATGATCTCAGTACTTAGGGAAAGCTATTAAACCTGTTACTTACTCAAATGAGAAATTCCCATAATTTATTGTCCTTATATTTGCCTTACTTCTTTTTGCTCCTTTAAATTAATTCTGGAATTATTATTTCCATTATTATTATTGTTGTTGAAGCCAATTACCATGGAAGTTTGACTCTGTGCAATGCAGTACATGAGTGCTAAGAAATGCCCAAGGCTGCTGTCAATCAAATTAACCTGTGAGTTATGAGTTGTTTACTGTACTGGGAAATGAAGTGATAAATGCGTGCCAACCAGTAAAATGTGACATTTCGTACTGGATATACCAACTTTAAATAAGTTTTCTAATTCATCTACCAGCATGCCAAAACAGTTTTAACTGAGCCTTCATTATTGAAGGAGGCATATAACGTTCGGCTGTTAAAGTACTGGTGCCTTTGCAGTTTGAACCTTTCAAATCCTGTGTGTGTGGGAGGGGAGCTGACTTGCTTTCATCAAGGGCCGTTTTTGTCCTTTTTATGATTACTGGCCAATCATTATAAGCTTCCACAAGTTCCTTTGATTCAGCCAAATTATCTGGATGAATCATGGCTGGCTCAAAATACTACTAACTTAATCAACCTTACATAGGGGATACTTCACAGAGGTTTTTATCATGCTCAAAAAAATTAAGACTGTATATTGATGGCATTATTTACTGTTACATAGTTACTTTAGGTTCACATTGCATGACTTCTTAGCCTGTAATTTACTAACAGGATTTTTTTAGGGGTCATATTGGAGGGCAAAACTGCCCTGTACACCGGAAACACTTAATGAGATGCCCAGAGGAGCTGGCAAAGAAAATTCCAATTCTGAAAGTACCACTTAAGCATGAGTACTGTGTCCCTCCTCCAGAGGGAGAAAGATCCTTTTTCTTATAGTCTGCTATTAAAAACAAAAATTAAATGTTTGTGAATTGGTGCTCTTTGAATCTAACTATGCCATCTCCCAGAACGCCTAATTAGATAATTACATTTTAGACAAAGAGCACTATAGTAATTCACAGTACAAATTCCAGCTAGGGAATAGAAACTGATACATGAAATATGTATCAATACAAATACAAATACATGCATATGTGTTCCATGCAGATTTGAGCTATTAAAGGCCATTAAAAACACTGGAGCAGATAGCTCCTGGGGATTAAGCTGTAAGAGACCTCTTTATAATCAGAAGGCAGCTAATCCCTGCTCACCTATTTGAATGCTTAGCCTCCCCAATATAACATTAAACTTTTATTTTTTTTTTAATTTTTATATTTCACGAGCATGCAAATATTGGCAAAAATGCCATCGCCCAAAAATCTTGGGATAGTTTCAGATTTAATAAACCTAGAGGTAACAAAATGCATCTTGGATTAGAGGATTTTTTAAACAGGTTAATTCTAGGTTAAATTCATTAACTTGTTTATACCAGCTACCCTGCCATTTCCCCCGACCTGTCTCATGATTCTCACATGCTTCCTTTTTTCTTCCCAAGCGGTAGTACCAGGTTCTGAGAATCACTCTCTAACTTTTCATGACCTCCATTTGTAAATTCCCTTATAGAGACTGCTGCCTATAGGTTTCTTCTACAGCAGGAATTATGCATCTGAGCTGTCTGCTAAAATATAATGGTCCAGGAAACCCCCACAAGGATGCCACCATCTGTCTGCTTTGACCAGTACCAATGATGGTAATAAGTGACTGTCATGGTTTTACTGAGTAGGGAATTGAGACATTCTTGAGCCTTTCTCTTCAAGTATTTCCTATATACGTACATACATACACTGTTGGTATAAAAACATATGTGACAAATACGATAAGCAATAGATACTGAGACCTCTATTTTTCTATGAGATTTCAAAGATAAATGCTTCTGAGACTCTTTCCCATCTTCCCAATCATAGCTACTTCTTGTGTAACAGTTGGGGAGTAGTAAGATACTTATATACACATACAAATCTACTTAAGAAGACAAATGTGTATGAATTTTGTAGAATTGATTATACTGTCTCTAGAGTTGCTCTACTATCATATCTTTCATGCTACTATACAAACTCAACAAGAAACATTTTCTTCTCTTACTCCCTTTTTCCTTCTTATTCTTACCCTTCATTCCTAGGGAAGATGTTCAATGCCTTTTGATTCTCCAGGTAATATTTTCTCTTAATCCTGAAACAATACTTCTTTAAAGAGAAACACATTTCATAATAGGTATAAATAGATTTCACATATACAAATATATGTGTTCATGTATATACATATATATTCATATAGATCCATATTCATACATATTACACTGCTTCATTATGCTGTCCTTCTACATTTGCCTTAGAAAGCCATTTCAATCATATGGAGTTTTGCAGTGATACAGTACCATTATAGACCCTGGTAAGGGAAGCCCCTGCTGTCTTGTGCTTTATAGGGCCTCATATATCATACGCCCAAGGAAAATAAATGTATTGAAGACTACAGATACCCTACCACTCGGAATCAAGCACTGGGCACTGACACACAGCATATCCTATGAATCCTTATACCTTCTCTGGTGAGGAACACATTTCAGGCTACAAGGATACACTGTCTCTATCTTTTGTACTATTTCTTCCAAACAGAAGGTGACTATGTCTGAATTCAGTGAGGAGTTGCAGCTTATATCACTGCCCAATTTAGAGATGGACAATATTTCAGAGGGCAGATAGAATCTGAGCTGCAAATGTGCTTAGGTAAGAAAATTCAAATTAATTAACTTGTCAAATCCTTCTCTCAGATAGCAGGAAAACAAGAGATTCTTGCATGACAAAGTATTGTTTCCCAGTGGTGCTGAGTGTCCATTTTCTTGCTTCTATTCACATTTCAATTCATGGTTCCAGAACACTAAACAATTAGCACATCATGCACATGGCAGCTGAGAAACATTTTGCAATGTTAAACAATTCTTATTGCTCTTCAATTTGTATGCATGATGGTGTTGATTTAACATGCATGAAGTGTGAGACCAATTCCTTACAATGCCAACTAGAGGGATGTGCTAGAACTGTGCATAGTTTTATTTTTATGACATTATATAAAATTTAATTAATTTCATAAAAAATAAAGTTTTATGTTATTTGTAAAATTTAGTATTCCATAACTATAAATAGATAAATTTTGAACATTTAAGAGAAAACTTGCCTTTGAAAATATGGAAAATAGTTTTTATTTCTTACATTTAATTTACATTCTTGATAAAAATATATATTCAAAATGTACACATTTGTGATATAATTATATTTTCTTGTTAATCTTTTAGATCATTACTATCAATAGAACACAAATTTAGTAAATTCTTTTTTCTTTTTTTTATTTCAGAATATTATGGGGGTACAACACTTTGGCTATATATATTGCCCATGCACTGCCCGTGTCAGAGCTACAATCGTGGACATCCCCCAAACTGTGCTCCCCGCATCCATTCAGTGAGAGTTTTCCCATACCCTCCACCCCCTCCCACCTGCCCGCCCCCTGATAAATATTACTGCCATGAGTGATGTAAGTGTTGATCAGTTAGTACCAATTTGATGGTGAGTAACAGTGGTGCTTGTTTTTCCATTCTTGTGACACTTCGCTTCAAAGAATGGGCTCTAGCTCCAACCAGGATAATACCGGATGTGTTAATTCACCATTGTTTTTTATTGCTGAGTAATACTCCACTAGGCAAAGAATTTATGAAGAAGACCCCCCAAAGCAATCACAGCAGCAACAAAAATAAATAAATGGGACCTGATCAAATTAAAAAGCTTCTGCACAGCCAAGGAAACTATCACTAGAGTGAAAAACCTACAGAATGAGAGAAAATATTTGCATGCTACACATCTGATAAAGGGCTGATAACCAGAATCTATACAGAACTTAGGAAAATCAACAAGAAAAAATCAAACAACCCTATTAAAAAACGGGCAAAGGACATGAACAGAAACTTTTCAAAAGAAGACAGAGTAATGGCCAGCAAACATATAAAAAACTGCTCATCTTCTCTAATCATCAGGGAAATACAAATCAAAACCACAATGAGATATCACTTAACTCCAGTGAGATTGGCTTGTATCAAGAAATCCCCAAACAACAAATGTTGGTGGGGATGTGGACAGATAGGAACACTGATACACTGCTGGTGGGACTGCAAATTAGTACAACCTCTATGGAAAGTAATGTGGAGGTACCTCAAAGAATTAAAAGTAGAATTACCATTTGATCCAGCAATCCCACTAGTGGGTATTTACCCAAAGGAAAAAAAGACATTCTATAATGAAGACATCTGCACATGAATGTTTATAGCAGCACAATTCACAATTGCAAAGATGTGGAAACAACCCAGGTGCCCATCAATACACGAGTGGATTAGTAAATTCTTTATTATAACAAGGATGTTATTTTGCTAAAATAAAGGCAATAAAAATACATTTTGTGGAACAATATAGAACAATTTGTGGGGTAATCTACATCTTTATTTTATTCTTTCTCTAAATGCCAGAAGCCCATTAGTAGTACATAGTCATGCATAAAAATAACTAAGTGCAATTTGTTGACACTGCTATATAAATACCATAGCTCAATACTTTTTCTGATATTGTCACTATGAAGGTATATTTGTCAAAGTGGAAGGGTAAAACATTCTTTTTTATACTTTTAACTATTTAGATATAGGATATGTACACATCTAGTTGTTTTATTTCCAAAAGAATATTCTTGAACAGTATGATTTTAAAAAATATCTTCATTTGAGTGTGCTGTGGCTCAGACCCACAATGCCCTCTCCTTTTAGCCTTGCCCCTATCAGAATGGCCATTATTAAAAAGTCAAAAAACAACACATGCTTGCATGGATGCAGAAAGAAATGAATGCTTATACACTTTTGGTGGGACTGCAAATTAGTACAACCTCAATGGAAAACAGTATGGTGATTCCTCAAAGAAATAAATGTAGGCCTACCATTCGATCTAGCAATCCCATTGCTAGGTATCTACCCAAAAGAAATGAAGTCATTTTATCAAAAAGACACTTGCAATTGAATGTTCATCACAGCATAATTCACAATGGCAAAGATGTGGAATCAATCTAAGTGCCCATCAATTCATGAGTGGATAAATAAAATGTGATATATATATACACCATGGAGTACTACTCAGCCACAAAAAGGAATGAAATAATGTCATTTGCAGCAGCTTGGAGGGAACTGGAGACCATTGTCCTAAGCGAAATATCTGAGGAATGGAAAAACAAACACCATATGTTCTCACTAATAAGTGGGAACTAATAGATGGTTATACACAGGCACAAAGCAATATAAAGGACATGAGAAATTAAGAAGTGAGAAACTTATCTGTTGGGTACAATGAACACTATTCTGGTGACAGGAACACTAAATGCCCTGAATTAAGCATTATACAAGGTCCATGTAACAAAAATACTTGCAGTCCCTTAATTAATATTTTCTAACAAAAGGTCAACTTTTTTTTGATTTTTTATTTATTATCAGCCATAAAATCACTCACCATACTTCTGGTAAGTTGTTATTTAGAGACATGAAAAAGTTCTGTGGTGTCTGCTGAGTGTTCCCAGTTAATCCATCCCAAATTATTAAGCCTTCAGAATCCTCTAGAACATGTAGTCAGATAAAACTATAACTGATTTGAAGAAATCCTCAATTGCAGAAATCATCAAACCTTGGTGAGTCTCAGGTCCCCAGTAACACCAGAATGTGGATTTTGGTGAAAGGTGGAAGATGGTATGAATGCAAATGTGGGTAGGCTATGAAGAAAAGACGTAGTGACACAAGTTTCCCTTTGCTCCAAGCTAGAAGGGGTATTTTTTCAGTGGTTTGCTAGGATAAGCTCCAGGTTTCACAGGTCTAATTCTTTTGTTTGCTTAATCTTGTGCTGCTGGCTGCTTAGCATTAGGCTGTCTTCTGTCACATTGTTTGTGGGTCTCCATAGGGGTGGAAAAATTTGTGGCTGGTAGTTGATCTGTTACTACTGAGCAGATAAAGATCATTGTAAACTTCTGTCTAAATGTGGTGAGACAGAGACCCTAAAGTTATTATTTTATTCCCATTTTATTAAACATTGGAGAGACAATGTAAGGAGTTTTAGGGAATAAGCTTATCTCAAGTTTATGATTATTTTATATTGATAAAATAACTACATTGAAATAGTTATTTTGTTGTTGAGATATTTCATATATTCATTATACTTCAACATCAAGTCATTTTAAGTTAAAGCATCTAATGGATGTTTACTACTAAGAATGTCCAAATACTACATGATTCTTGTTGATTTAATATAATAATAACCTGAAGTCCTTCAATTTGTGCAGATTTTCAAAGTTTTCCTTAATGCCAACAGCGATATTTGAGTTACAGTACTTATCTAATTATGTGAGAAATAAAGTACACTTTCTTATAACCTATAAGGTTTGCTTTGTTTTGTTTTAAAAAAAAGTTTAATCTTCAGAAAGAGTAACATTCTACAAAATTATAAATATTTTAAACACACAAATAAGAATAAACTTGTATATTATTTCTCACACAAAATATTGAAATATAAAAACATATTAAAGCATGTGATCTTTATCAGGTTGCATATAATTAGTTAGATGCATAGAAAAAAATTCAAGGACTGTCACAAATAACCAAATTTGTACTTTCTTATTTCCTACCACTACACTCATCTCTTTCTCCAAATAACCTCATTCTGCTGCAATAGCAAATATTATAGAGCTTTTCAAGGTTATTTTCAGAAGTGCAGTTTTCATTTAATGTGATATAAATTTATTTTCAAATTTATTTCTTTCAAAAAGCCCCTGCAATACCATCTTCGAAGTTAAGGAACTTAATCAACAAGTTGGGTGTGGCACAGTGAGCAGAAGAAAAAGAATAGAGAAGCATTTTTTCTTCATGTGAAGTAGAATTGTGGTTTAAAACCTGAAATATCACATAAAGTTTAATCCTCAATTTGCCTACATAAAAATATTGTTAGGGGCCACGGTTGGTAAGGTATACAGAAATAGGCTTCTGACTTTTCCACTCCCAAATGAATCTCTGCAACTTGCCAAAGACTGAGTGTTTTTCTATTATTAATAAAAGGACTTCTTTATTGTGGACCAACATTTATACGTTCTTTCACACTGATATATAGCTTTTGTATTTCAAACTTAAATTCCTTTCTTTTTTATAAAGAAAAACGTGTATTAAAATAAGCTGAAATACCCATCGCAAGATATTGATGGCTCATATTTAAATAAATAATATTTAAATGATATGTCATTGTTGATTGTATTAAATATAATTTGTCACTAAGCCTACATATTATTTTAAATATATCATTATATATTTGCGTTCATTTAGGTTAGCTGTGTAATATTGGTTCTGTAACGAATGTTTAGTTCTTCTACCAATACTTTTGCATTCCTTATAAAGTCATGAGTTGAAAGAAAAAGGAGGGAGGGAGGAAGGGAGGAAAGGAGAGAGAGGAAGGAAAAAAGGAAGGAAGGAAAGGAGGGAGGGAAGGAAACTTTAGGAACTATTAAGTAAATGAGTTTGAACCAAGAGAACCAAAACGGCATTTGCTGTCAAGATTGCAAAACCCATTCTAGCAGATCTAGGAAGCAAAGTTTTCTGCAGAATGCTGCCTGAATCTAATCTATTTCCTCTGTATTTGCCACATGACACACAATTACATCTGTTTGGCTATTTGACATCAGTCTACGTAATTACCATAGCATGGTGGATGGTGACTTGTACTTGAGTTCCAGGACATCAACTACTTTTCCAACTATCCTCACTTATAGACTAGGAAACAAAAATATTTTGATTTAAAAACGTCTGCATTTCATATTTTAGTTTCCTTTATTACTGTGACCCCAAAGGACAATATAATGCTGTAATTGCATAGAACTTTGTGTTTGCGAAGTAATCTTTGTTAACATTTGGAGCACCACTTGAAATTCTTTTGTAAATACATTTTGTTTTCTAAACTACATAGAAAATAGATTATATGTCTATTCCCATATCAGTTTTTCTAATTATTATTGTTCTTTTCGATCAAGTATATTAAAATGGTTTTCAATAGTTCTGTTATCAATCTCAATGATACTCAAGAGATATAGGTTAGGATAAGCACATATAGGTTAGTATAAGTCCCTTTACAAATGAAATTAATAAAGAAAAATGGCCTGCACAAGATACGCAGTCAGTCAGTATTGGCATTAGGAGTATAGGGAAATCTGTTACTATAACGACAGAAAACATCGTACAATTATTCTAATTATGACTTTAGATCAAACATAATATAATCCAGGATTCTGCCAGTCTTTCAGATCATTGTACACAGATGGAGGATATTGGATTTATTAAAAACTTAAGACCAAAAGAGTGAGATTATTTGTAACAATACATATACATGCCATTTATATTTGTAAAACCACCATGCTGCTGAAATTTAAATCCACTTATGATAATAGAATTTTTCACATATCTGACAATATAAATAGCATCCACAACTCTATAATGATGTGTTCTAACTTATTTTTATTTGCATCTTTGCACAATACTCTTAAATATGTCTAACAGTAATTTCTGAACACGAGGGAGTAGTAGCTTGTAGTTTTCTCTTGGAAGCATATGTGTGTTCTTAGTATAACATATCTTTGTAAGATCTTTCAGAACTGTTTCTCAAAACATGAGCCACTTCTAGGATAAGAGTTTGATTTCAGCAAATTTAACAACTACTTCAAATGTCATTCAAATCACAGTGAAAACATACTATAATGACATTCTAACATTTTAGATTGTTTTCAAAGCAGTGTTAAGAAACATCTTTATAAAATCTTTATACAAATTTTTAATAAAGGAAATGAGACAAAGCCTTTCAAAAATCAAAAAAACGTATATTTCTGTGAAACAATTCAAAGTAAATTTGTATCTGATATTTGTAACCCACAAATTTTCAGAACATGTTGAGTCCATTTAGTCTGATATCTAACATATTTTATAACTCTGAAATTCTTTTTTAATGTAATTATATTTTCCAAAAATGTGTTCAGTGGAACTATATTACCATCTACTATTAGAGTACCATAGTCCAAAATGCAAGGAACACTGCACTAAACTATGGAAACTGATACATTTTTGAGAATCGAAGGCCCCCAAAAGTACTATGGTATGAAGCATATTCCAAACATTTTGATCTTGAAACTTTCTTTTTTCATAAAACATACTTACAAATCCTTTTTACACAGAAAAAACTTTGGTGAATTATTATCTAGAAATAAATATCAATGAGTAGTGACTGGTTGATTACATTCTTCCATTTGTTATTTTATTATTATTATTGTTAAATGTTAAAATTATAGAATTATCATCTTAGTTTTATAACATCATTGGGTAGCTTCATTTTTAAATAGAATATTAATATTTTCTAAATGTTTCAATCTCAAAAACAAAATTATCTTAATAAAGTTTACTTTAGTATTAATAAATATCCTATACACATAATGAAAGAAAAATGATGATTCAAATTTAAGATTATATATTTTGCCCAAAGTAATCTGACTGATTTCCTGGGTTTTTAAAAATATAACAAATAAATATGTATTTTCCATGATAGATTGACCCATAAGAAATACATCTGATGTAGTTTTAAATATGGGAACATTTGACGTAAAATAGCTAGTTGATATGCATATATTATACCATTCATAATTTATGTAGTTTAATGTTAAAAGAACTTCTACTAAATTTTTTCTTTGAAAAGCATTGTTGATAATCTGTTATGTTTCAGGTAACAAATTAAGGATGTTATAGTAAATTTGGTAGGCCTGAAACTTGCTCTCACAGCTTTTTTGTGTCTAGTAGCAAAGAAATAATTAAGCCATAATTTCTGAAATAGAGTAATGGAGAGTTAGAAGAATTGTACATAAAGTTGTCAACTTTTATATAAATTTGTCTTTTACCTTTTTTTCAACTATATGAAATAAACCATATTATTGCTCCTAATAGTTAAACTTAATTTTTTTACATGTAAATATTAAAATTTAATTCACTAATGGTTTTGATTTAGATGCTAGATATGTATTTTCTAGTGATTTCTTTTCCTACTTCATTAAAGGTGCTACTTCTTTCTAAGGTAGGAGAAAATGCTTTAGGTTCAAATGTAAGAAAAAATGTTAGGGGAATGTTTTCTTAAAGAACAGCTAAAATTTTGGTGAGCACAGAGGAAAGGCAGGTGGAATGGTGTTCTGCTATTTCATTAAGCCATTTGGTATTTTCAGAAACAATGATCTCACTTATCTCATTAATTTTTTAATGGAAATTTAAGCAAATAATAAGTGGATGAGAGTACTTTGCAAAACAAACATTGCTATGAAAGTAGCAGGTATTTTTAGAATTTTAATATATAAACATTTTATTTACAGAAATAAAAATTATGGAGAGTGTGGTAACACATACAATAAGCACTTAATTTATACAATATTCACATACGGAATCCCTTAAATTCCCCCGCTCCCTTTGGTATGTGGTAGTTTGAAAAATTACACAATTCTTTGAAATTCCTCCCATCAAGATGTACAGTATAATTCCTCTGCTCCTTGAATTTAAGCTGGCCTCGTGCATTGTTTTGGTGAGAACGATGTGCAAGTTGTGAACCTGGTCACTAAGAAGCTTGGCATTCCGCTGCACTCTTGAAACATCTTAACCCTTCCATGTGTACAAGTATAAGATGGCACTAGATGATAGGAGGCCAGGTGGAGAAAAACAAAGACATGTAAGCCAACTGTCAGCTAGACCTCTGCTGACCCTGCAGCTGCCCAAATACATGGAGGTGTGGATTAATTGAGATCAGAAGAACCACCCAGGTGGTTTCAGTCCACATTGTCAATTCATACAACCA
The DNA here is from genome assembly GCA_023783475.1 of Daubentonia madagascariensis. Lineage (NCBI taxonomy): Eukaryota > Metazoa > Chordata > Mammalia > Primates > Daubentoniidae > Daubentonia > Daubentonia madagascariensis. The sequence goes on along the minus strand of JAKFHU010002080.1, from coordinate 38,055,868 downwards.
CGAGCTAAAAATTGATTGTTGTTTTCAAGTCACTAAGTTTAGTGTGGTGGTGGTTATTCACCAGTGCCAACTTATACAGAGTACTTAAAGAAAAGTATTCATTCTACAAAACCTAGATATGTCTGCCCAAAGCTCACTAAAAACAATCTCACTGAAAAAAAAATACGACCCACCTCCCTTCTCTATAAGATTTATGGAAGCAATTCATGCTCAATTGGAAAGATTTTAAGGGTGTTTATAAAGAACTTAGACTTTAAGGAAGCATGGAACATAGTATATGTTTTAAAGTTTTTGTCCAGTTAGAAACATTGTCATTAACATTTGGTTCCTTGTTCTAAGGCCTAATAACCTCAAAATCCTCAATTCAAAGGAAACATATGTGGTATGGAGTGTGTTAGCAAAGGAGTGCAGAGGGAAAGTTTCATGTGACAGGGGTTTGTGCTTAGTAAGACATCCTAAGGAAAATGTAAATAATAAACTAATCTGATATTTTTTTTCTACTAACTGGTCAGGTGTTTGCTAAATGAATTTGCACATTGCCTTAGACATTATATAAATACCATTTTAAAATCAATTATTTATGAATTTATAAATTGTCTCAGACACTATATAAATACCATTTTAAAATCAATTATTTAACTTTATTGCCAAATTTCAATTTTTTCCCTATAATTTCCAATGTTAGAAGGGAAACAAAATGACATGGATAGCAAACATAACTGGCAATGTTAATAACCTATTTTTCCTCCATTGCAGAGGTGAAGGTTCAGGCCCAGTAAAGTCCACTGACATGCAGCTAAATGTATTAGCATGTCTGTGCTGAAGCTTCAGAAAATTGCATGGAAAGAACTGGATCAAGCAACGAGTATTTATGGTCACAAAGTTTATAACAGCTAAAACAACAAGGAATGTTTTGAAGGGTACCTGGCGTGCCTGAGTATAAAGTATATCAAGCAAAATCTCTTTATTACAATTGAAGAAATACATTCACATCTTGGCAAGCCTTATACAAGAGTCAGGACAGCTTTAAAAAGCTACGTATAGACAAAGGTGTGAAGAGAAACTTCCCACTCACTTATATTTTCTTACTTTGTATTTCATATACTGTGTTCACACTCAGAGATGACAAACACAGCTGACGAAAAATTAATGCAAAGGCTGAATGGCGAGGCCAGGAAGTTAAAAGAAGTGCTATCTTTGAATAAGATGTTTTCATCCTCAAATCAAGTCTCCCAGCCATGACAAGAATATTTGCAATTGGTCTCAAAATTTTGCATTTTTGAGCAAACCGATTTTGGAGTTATATTGCCCAAGTACCTTTTCCAAAGAAAACTAAACCCCATCAAACAGTAAGATAAAATTATAAAAAGGCAAAATCCTATAATTTAAACTGAGTTGTGAATAGATATATAGGTAAAAATGTTTGAGTATTTATTTACTTGGCTAGTAGTTTCCTATGGAAGTGTACCCATTGCTTATATTATGTAGAAATCTCACAGGAAGGACCCTGAGATTCTCTTAGTTTTAGCTTTCTTATACAGAAATTTAGATTTATATTTTTCTTTTGGTTAATGCAAATCTAAATCATACATATTTCTGCCACTGACATACTGACTCACTTTTCCATTTCTTTCCCTTATAATTTATATTTCAGGAGATTGAACAATTGATGTGGCAACTGTTCAATGCAGCCCTTCTGCTGGAATGAGGTTCATGTCGAGAGAGCCAAGCAGTGTACCAACCACTTACTTCACCCAGCTCACCTTGTTAGAAAAATGATAACCACAAATCAATGAGAAATTGTTAAAACTACTACTGTTTTCTCCAAAACAAGAAAATTAATCTCAGAAATGCGAGAGACCTATTTCAAAAGATAACATTACCACACTAAATATGTTAGAGAATAAAAATACAAGTAACATTTTAAAACCACTTTAAAAATAGCCATATTCATGGTGAACTTCAAATACTCTTGCTATAAATATTTAAAAAAATCTTTGCGATAATGAATTATGATGTGGAAGAAGTTAATTTTTTAAAAAAAGCAAGTCCCTTAATGAAAACTGTAGGTACTCAAAATTACTCAATACATATTCTCTATTAAATAATTTTTAAACCTATTTTTTAGTAATAACAAAATTTAATAGTCAGATTTTAGCCAAATGTTCAAACTTAGCATAACTAATAGTGGAACAACTTGAAATTATGCAACACGTAAAGTAATACAATATAATGTGTACAAAATGATGTTTAATCTGAATCTAATTAAACCTTTAGACTTAATTTCTGGTTAATAAGGTATATAGGGAATAGAGAAACAAGTTAAACAACACAATAAGGAAATAATCAGATAAAGCCCAAACATGGGATGTTCTACAAGACAACAGATTTAGACTCTTAAGAAGACAATATTATGAAAAAAAATTAAAAGATAGTTGGGGAGGAGAAATTAAAAGAGACTTAAGAGGAGTGACAAGCCAATGCAATGTGTGAACCTGTCCAAGTTAAGAGGGGAAATGCTATAAAAAATTTGTATGTGGTTTGGATATTAGAGGACATTAAGGAATAACTGTTAATTTTTCTAAATTTGATAATGACATTTTGGTTATGTAGAAAAATGTACTTACTCTTAAGAGATGCATGCTGCAGTATTCAAGTGTGCTCTACTTTGAACATATGTGTCTCCAAAATTCATAAGTTGGAACCTAACACCCGATGTCATAGTATTAAAAGATAGGGCTTTTAGGATGATTAAATTAGGAGTGTTCCCATCCTCATGAACAGATTAGTACCCTTATAAGAGGGCTTAAGGGAACAATTTAGGCCCTTTTTGCCCTTCTCTCCCTCCTGCCAGGTGAGAGCACAGAGTGCATTTCTCCAGAGTACGTAGCAAGAAGGCCCCTTCTTCCAAGCAGAAACCAGGCCCTAACCACACACTGAGCCTGCCAGCAACTTGATTTTGGACTTCTAGCCTCCAGAATTAAGGCAAATAATTTGCTGTTCTTTATAAATTACCCAGTCTCAGGTATTTTGTTGTACTAGCAGAAATGAACTTAAAAAAGGAGTATTATAAGTCTGCAACATACTTACATATAGCATATGTATGTGTGTGTGTATGTGTTTTATTATGCATAATATTTTCCAAAATGCTAAGTATTGATGAACCTAGAGAATGTACAGATATTTGTTGTACCATTTTTTCAACTTTGCTTTGTGTTTAAAGATGTTTTAATACATGTTTAGAATCAAGTATTATATACATACAACACATATGCATACATATAAAGGTAAGTAAAATTTATTTGAAAATATTAATAAATTTAAAAAATAATATAGTTTTTATTTCAAATAAAAAATGAAGAAACTTTGTAGCAATCCATGAGGTGTTGACCTTGAATCTACAGCCATGTTGTATCCCAATTGCACTGCCTCTATCTTTCCTTCTTACTCTAAGGGTGATATTGTTCTCTGTGTTGAGATATTCCCACTCACTTTTGCCTCCCTCTAAGATGTGGGTAGGATAGTTAATCAATACTTTCTATAGTGCAATGCAGAAAATTATCTTTCAGGATCCTTTGATTCCATACTTATCTTATAACCTTCTGATATCCAGATTTCCTTCTGAAGGGAAAACAATAGCTATGGCTTGAACACGGTAGTCTAAATCACTCAGAAGGAACATACCTCTATTTAAAATCAATGAACTCTATTTATAAGACTATTTGTGCATTTTTTGAGTAGCTTTAGTCCTTAGAACTTAATCAAATCTGGATTACATAATTAAATTGATTATGTTTGAGAACATATTATGGAATTCTGGTGAAAGACCCTCCCTTTCCACTTTTTTCTCTTTCTGCCCCAACATTTATTGAACACTCACTATTTCCCAGGCATGGTATTAAGAGCTAAATTTTAAACAAACATATTGAGTTGTTTATTAATTATTTTCTCACCCTTCTCCTCCTTCTCTGCTTTACTTCCCAGATTATATATTTACGTGTCAGAGTAAGATGTCTCTCAAGCCTAATCTTAAACCTCCTTCTTCCTTATCACAGTTATGGAAATGAAGAATACCTTTGCTATACTTAACAGTAAAATTTTAAGAAAGCAGATCAGTCTTGCCGCTCCAATCAAGAGTAATAGCCTGCACTTTACTCCCCAGGCTCTGAGGAAGGACAGAAGGGGAAGGACTACTAGTGTGGCATGGAGTGGTGTCAAACAACAGCCATGTGAGCAAGGCCTGGATGGACTGAGTGTGCCTTGGCAGTGGAGAGTGGATAAGCAGAACTTTTGTTTCTGCTCCACAGCATATACATGGATAACAAATGTGGCAGACTTGCATAGCTGCTTACCCAACAGGCATGAATCCCCTTCTTTCTTGCTAACAGAAGTTTAGCTTTTTATTGGACCTCCATGTGCTTTATGGGAAGCTAGTTTCCACCCCAGACCTACTGATTAAACTATGATTAATCAAAGCCAATCACTGTGATCCTATTCCCTTTACCAATAACTGATTTTGGCATGGGCATAGGAAGCAAATCTAATCAATGACTTGACAATAGATATTGTTTGAGGAACTGCTGGGAAGGTTTTCCTCGTGGTTGAAAATACATGCAATGAAATGAACATTCCTATCTTTGTGCCTTTGATATCATTGTGGTGCTTGAAACTGAGACACCTGCAACCATAAGGAACCAACCTACGAGGACAAGTCCATATGCTGCAGAGAGCAGAAGAGAAAGATGGAAAGTATGTGGTTTCTTGACATCACTGAATGGCTAAATTAACCAAACGTGGAACTACTCTACCTTGATATTCATACTATGTAAAATAATACATTTTCCTTATTTAAGCTAGCTGAATCTAGGCTTGCTGTTTGATGATGAAAGCATCCTAACGGATCCAACAATAAGTGGAGGAGGTGAAAAACATCTTGCAGGTCAAAAATTTATGTCTTAGGATTTAAACATAGTGAGGTAATCTGCTGTCATACAAATAGTAAACGGGAAGTAGTTGGGACTAAAACAAAACCCATACATTAGATCAAAAAACAGGACTAATTGGACTGGCCAACTAGTGAGTCTGATTGGGGAGGTAGAGCTGAGCAGCACATTACAGTGTCAAAAAAGGGCATTAGTTTGTCAGACTTGAGCCCACGTAAACCACCATGTTTGCTAAGGTAAGATAATGAGGTACCAAGAGGTAGGAAGGTCATGAGGATAAACTCTTTGCAGGTGACAGTAGCGTGGGAAAGCAGGCAGATTCTTATCATCTGAGACCTCAGTTGCCAAAAAGCAAGGCCTCAAGTATCCAACCAGAGGCTCAGAGAAGTCATGCAGTCCCTATCGGGGACACCAGCATTAGATAGAGTGACCAGGTGAAACTTCTGGGTTGGAACTAAGGCCTCAGTCAATTTGGACATATGGAGGGATATGAGTTATGATTGGGAGACAATGCAAGTTGTTAAGTATCTTAGAAATTGAATAGGAAGGATGAGCAGAAAATCATGGGGGTAATAAGTGAAAGGTAAGCTATGCTAGGATAGCACACACATTTTGAAGAACAAGGAATAAAGATCAATACACAAGATGAGTGAGGACATACCATTTACCTGGGCTGCGATTAGGAAATAGACTTTGTAGTGCCATGCTGTGCTGGGAATGAAAGACACTGCATTCAGAAATGTGGCCAGAGGGTTAGTGGGCCTTGTTTGATCATGTCTGAATACATCAGAAGGTGTCTGGCAGGGAAGAAGTAAAGAGACTGAATGAAGACGCCAGTCCTGTACTTGCATCCGTCTCTTGGCAGCAGAGAAAGCTGCCTCTGTTGTCACAATAAGGCAAAACTCCATGATTCGAAGCCCCATAGTCCCATCCAACTATTCTCTATGAGACCCAGAGGCTCAGGCCAGCTGCTGCCCTAGGAGCCTTGGCAGTACTGCAATTGCCCATGTACTTTACTGGCAGAAATAGGTACCTAGTAGGTGTCTTGTGGACAAGAAAGGGGATAGAGGCAACAATGCAGGAGCTCCATAAACAACAGTGAGGCACTGAGTAAGTGATTCAATATTCAGCCTCAGAGGCTATGAGAGACATAGTGTTGACAGCATGAGGGGGTGGCAAATCATCCTTGTTCATGCAAACTCAGAGCTCAGTCTGGGAGACGAAAGGCTGTGCTGCGAAGACCTTGGCAGGGGGAGGACGGTGGAGGCAGCGGTGAGAAGCAAGGATGGGCGGAAAGGGAGCTGCCACCATGCCTGCTGCACTTTTTTTCCTGAGTTCCTAGCAGATTGTCTAGCACACAGCAAGTGTTCAATAAATAATTGCTGGATGAATGATTCAATTAATTGAAGAGGTTTGGTAGCATGTTATGATCTAAGTATAATATTTCACAGTGAGAAGTGAAAGTTCATTGCTGTGTTCCACAAGCTGACCTAAAGTTTCTTGGCCACTGTATCTTCAACATTTTAAACTGGCTATATTTCTTATTTTATAAAATGAAATAAATGCTAATGTGCTAGCAAGGGAATGTAAACAAGTGTTGTTAGACAAATTCAATGTGACTAAAAAGGAACTGTAGCAGGTGGATGAAAGTGAGCCCAATTAAGATATATTTGCTTTTGTGCCACAGATTCTATGCTTTTCCAAATAGAACTGTTAGATGCTAAGGGAATGAGGACTATTTTTGACTCATCCTTTTTTCTTAAATCTGTGAGAAATATATTTTCTCATCTATATTTTATGCTGTTCTCTGTTCATACTTTGCTTTTGTGATGCTTCCTTTAAAGACTTTTTATTCTTTTTCATTTTGTGCCATTGGTTATACTGAATTTGTTGTTGTTGTTTTTGTATTTACATTCCACAGAGAAATGATACTTAGCAGCATAAAATCCCAGAACCGCATCAGGATAAAAGAGGTGATTTATAAACACATAATAGTCGTTTTTGATACTTTTCATCATTAGTCAAGCTGAGAGAACAAATTGGAATTTGAGCTTCTGGTGGGCTTTCTGAAGGGATCCTCAGATAAATGTAGCCAAAGATAAAAGATAATTCTAATTAAAAGATAATGGATATTATACACAATTACGGCTGTGGCCAAGTCAAAGCACTTTGAAATTAAATGTCTTTGTGTGAGAAACCACAGTGTTAAATAAAATAATCAACAGGAATTTATTTCTATTTTCTTTTCTCAAATCTACTCACATGCTCATTCCCTATTGTGGTAGGAAGTTAAAATTCTGTTAAAATAAAAGGAAACCAACACTTTCCAACTTAGAATAAAGGCTAGAATTTCAAGGAACATAGTATTAAACTCTTTATATTATATCATCCAGTTATATTTATGTACATTTAATCTTGCTAGTTTAGAACCCAAAGCCAGAAAGCTTCTGCATGGTATATAATATTTGACCTTGCTGATGACTCCTCTGTAAATTTTTCGTGTGTACTTTACCTTAGTTAAATATCTAATCAATGAGGAATTATGACAAAATATACTGTGGAAGAAATAATGGGATGATCACTTTAAATGACATACTTTCATGCACCATTTCACAGGCCTATACAGAATTGTGGCAAAGAAAAGAGAGCAAAATTAATTAGAATGACAAAATGAGTAAAACTAGTATATCATTAATTCAGGCAAAACCTCTAGAATCTATTGACTCACTGATATGACTATAATAGATGCAAATCTTAAAAAAAAATTCAAAAACTGTCTTCCTTCCTTGATAGTATGTTGAACATCTGATGTTACAAACGATAAAGTGGAATTCCTATAATTTCATGGGAAATTTGTTATTTTAGTATATAGTTTCACCACCAACAACAACAACAATAACAAACAAAACAAAAGCAGAAATATGTAGATGAAATAGAGTTGGGGATTATCAAGGGCTATCACTTCATGCTTGATTCAACATAAAACCCCACAATCTTCTCAATCTCCAAGGCACCTTAATCCTTTGTCCCTGCATCTTCTTGATGTATCAAGTAAAAAATTTTACCCTTGAGGCTCTGTTGCTGCAGTTTATCAAAAATTGTCACCACAGAAAAAAAGGTCAGATCACTTGACATGTCTTATTTTGTTCTATTAGGGCTCTGATGGGTCAGGTAAATAATAGGAACTGCTGCATCTCTCCAGAAACTGGTTATATGGCAATATGCCTACTAATTTAGTTTCTTTGTTTTCATCCAGTCCCTCAATTTCAAAATACATGGAATGGGAGGGAGTATTTGAAATTAGAGCTGACTATCAAGACACTCCCCAAATTGGGCTTGGGGGACATTTTGGGAAAGGGTACAATAGGGCCCCTAATGTTTATTGCTCCCACTGTAAAGAATACAATTAAGGTCCCTTAATGTTTATTGCTCCAGCTCTGAAAGAATACCATTAAGTGAGACACATCACCTGATGGCATCCTCATCAAGCCACACTCCATGAGTACAGATGGGACATTATGTAACACAAAGAGAGCAGGCCTGCTCACCCGGCTGCATTTGGAGAACCATGTCGGGAACCTTTCTGTAAATAATCCAATAACACGATAATGTGGCAGCCTACCTCCCCCTCCACCACCATCCTGTAAACTCTTGGGGCAACCTGAATAGATTTGCGTTAATATTCATGATTCTCGTTCTAGAAAAAAGAAAGAAAGAAAGAAAGAAGAAGAAAAAGAAGGAAAAAAAAATACACCACCACTGTATGCTCTGCTGTGTTAGTGTGTCTAATGAGGATAAATTAAACCCAGCTGAGACATGACCCTAAACCTTTCGCTTCCTCTTAACTGTCAATTTGACTTTTCATAGCACTGTGATCAACTGCATTCTAAGTGGAAGTTGACACTGGCTCAACTTCCTGTGAATGCAGGTAAAACAGAATGGGAACTACCTGAAACTCAGCGCTGATGTAACCTGGTTCTGCACCATTACCCGTAATCTGTGTCTTCAGCTTTGTGCAGCTCCAATTTCATTTCTTTAATAGCATGGGTTTTGATAAGAATCCTCCCTTCCCTCCCCCTCCCATTGCCAGGTTCCCTTTGTGGTGTCATTGCTAACTTCTCATACAATGCAACTTCATTTCTCTAAGAAATTCCCATCAGTGGTCTTTAATAGCAGGTTAATGGGCTGTTAAATCTCAAATTTTCCAGAATGATTTTGTTACCAGGAGTCTTCCTCCTATTTCCAGTGTGGTCAATGAGAGGCTTGTTCTAGAGACGCTTAATGTTTCACACACTAAGGGGACTGTGCCCCAAATCAGAGCAAATAAAAGATACTTTTTATTCCTTTATGATATCAGCACCATTTTCATAGAATGTCTGCTGTGGGTCCTATTTGTTATTCCTACATAAATCAATAAAGGCTCTGAAAAATACAGGAAGCTTTGCTAGCTGCATGCTTACAAATATTAGATGAGAGGGTTCACAGACAGCAGATCATCCATAAGCTTATTCTCAAATCTGTGTTGTCATATGCTTCATGACTTGCTTCATTATCTGCCACTGGTACTTTATGTTGGCTATTTCTTTCTGAACCTCTCATAAACAAAATCCTTAATGATATATAGCCCAAGTGAATTCATTTACCAAAAAAATAAAGTACAGTGCAAGGTTATTTATAAACCAGAAACCCAGGTGCCTCGCTGCAGGATTTCTGTGAGGTGAAATAGCCTGCTGGAGTTTTTCATAATTTCTAAGTGGATAGGTGCTATGGATAGTTAGAAACACACCAAGACAAATTTTACATTCACTTTCTGTAATGATTTTTAAGAATGGTAAGTAACTATTAGTGCCATGATAATTAGAACGGGTGGCAAAGGGTAAATTGCACAAGAAAGCACTTTCCAGGTGTATAATTCTTGGATCTGATACTTTTCTGGCAATAATATCTGTGCTAAAATAATTTATTACACATTTTTCATTGAATGTTTAAGAAAAAGCTATGTGCCAGATCTTGACATATAATCTTAAGAGAATTGGGTACAATTTTATGCACATAATATTATTTCTTTCTAATTAAATACTATACACATATAATCATTTATTAGGAATGAAATACATATAGTAAGTTTAAGTTTCCCAAGAAACTTAAAATCTGGTTGGAGAAATTTTACAAGTACACAAATGACTAAAGTACAAAATTAAAACTTTAAAAAATTTTGAGACACCCTTTTTTTACCCTCTCAATGTTTTGTTAATAAATGAGGTATTATTTAGGATCTTGCTAATAGTCAGAAAATAGGCAGAACAGTATAATGGTACAAACATAATAGAAGATAATTTCTCATTCACATAAGAATTCAAAGCAGATGAATATCTTGCATGTAGAGATTCTGGGATCCAGTATTTTTCCATCTTATAGATCCACCATTTCTTAGGACCTTGCCACTTGCATTTATCTTGCTGAAGGGAAAGAGAAAGATGCAGCGTACATGCCTGTTTCTTAAGAGACTTGAAACTGAAACAGCACATATTACTTTCACTCACATACCACGGGTTAGATTCAATAGCAAGGACACAACTAATTGCAAGAGTAAAGGTAGACAATAAATCCTAATTGTGACCTGAAAAGAAAAGAAAATAAATTTTAGTGAAGAGCTAGCTAGTGTTTCCAAGTATGGTTAAAATATTATAAAATTGGAAAACTCTGCTGGATCACATTTTATTACCCTCTAAACAGAACTCCTTGAAGTATGAATCTAAGAGTTCTTTAAAAGTGGGAAGATAGGCAAAATTCCATAAAGAGTAGACATGGACTTGAAATCTGAATGTTATAATAGTATAAATAAAGTATGAGACATTATTTTATTAGCATACTTGGGAAGTGAGCATTGGGGAAAAAAAGAAAGTAGACAGTAGGGAATATCCAATCTTGAGTTGTCTGGGTGTGAACGGCAAAAGGGTAAAAAAGTGAGGGACCCAGTCCCTATTGGTCATAAGTAATTAATATGACTGAGAGGTGGTCCCTCACCAGAATCTCCCTTAATAGTCTGTTCACAAGATTGTAGGCTTTTTCTAGCATGTACCTCCAAACTCTTTTACCCTCTACCCATTATCCACTTCCACATTTTTAGATATTTATTTTAGCAGCACCCCACTCTCAGTACCAAAATTTGTATTACTGTTCTCACACACACACGCACACACACACACACACAGAAGGAGAGATTTATTGTAGGAACTGGCTCAATATGGTTACGGAGTCTGAGAAGCCACGTCATTTGCCATCTGCAAGCTTGAAAACCAAAACAGTTGCTGGTGCAATTCAGTCTGAGTCTGAAGGCCTAAAAATTGAGAGGCTGATGTAGTATATCCCAGTCTGAGTACAAAAACCTGAGAACCCATGACACTGATGACCGAAGGCAGAAGATAGATGTTTCAGTTCTAGCAGAGAGCAAATTCAACCTTCCTTACCTTTTTGTTCTATCCAAGCTGATGATGATGCCCACCCACACCAGGGAGAGCCATATCCTTTACCGAGTTCACCAATTCAAATGCTAATCTCTTCTAGAAACACCCTCACAAATACACACAGAAATAATGTTTTCCCAGGTATCTGAGCATTCCTTAGTCTAGCAAAGTTGACACATAAAATTAACCATCATATCCATAGAAAAGTAATTTTAAGATGAAGTATTGAAAAATAAGTCATTTTTATTGATGGCAGTTACAAAGCATGATTTTGCCAATAGATAACTATGTGGAGAGAGAAATCTCTTGCCATGTTACTGAAAATAGAGTTTAGAAATGAAATTTAGAATCTATGACAATGGAACGTAGGACTCACGTCATAGTTCTGTTGACTGAGGTAGTAAATAAATCAATAAAAACGGCAGGAAAAATATTTTATGTTAGATATAGGATACCATGCCTTAATTCATTTCTCTGAGAGCTCAAAAATTGGAATATTACCAATTGGGATAGTGTTACCTTAAGAGTCAAGGATAGCAAGGAAAAACAAGATATAAATCCATAAGCAGTGTTTTTGTCTTCAAGTCTATTCCCAAATCATAACCTTAGTTGGTATTCTTTGCTCAGTAAATAACGTTTATTGAACATAATTAGTTAAGACAAAATGATGATAGGCAAAATGTAAACTTATTTTTATTTACTAAAGGTATAGTAAAAACATCTGTGTTAGTTATTTTTAGCTGCCTCTAAGATTGTAAGTGTGTGGATCAGTATAATAAATTATTTGGCTAATTAATCTTTGTTTCTGTAAACTTTAAATGGATAATTACAGTTTTTAGTGACAGCACATGGAAGGCTCGGGGGAGCTGTCCTGGATAAGTACAAAGTTTGGTGGGAGTAGAACAGTGAGTGGCAGAGGTTGAAGTGTCTGGGTCTGCCATATTCCGTAAGTATTATTTGTACAATCAATGTATTTAAATCAGTAACTGCCTAGACATGCATAGAAGTAAAAATTAGAACTCAAATCTACATAACATAAGGAGAACAGAGAAACATTTTTATAAATACTTTCCAGTATCTGTATGTAAGAAAGATCATTAAAGATTACAAAGAAAGAAGAAAAAAAGAGACAGGAGGGGAGGGAAGAAAGCAAGATATCACACTTATAATAAACATGAAGTTTGTCACATTTAGAAAATGTTACACACAAACCTCACTAAGTTTGGTGAATAGCAATTTGATTTTCCAAGAGAAGATAAATTTTAGGGTGTACAATGGTTATTTTATGGCTTTTTGTAGCGTATAATACATGTTTACTATAAATAGTTTACTAATCATACACATATCACTCAATGTCAAATAGGCACTTGATAAATATTTACTGAATGGGTGAATGATGTGTAAAAATAGGTTTTATTTCAAAGAGGATATATAAGATAGTAACAAGACTATGAAATCCCTGACAATTTATTAATAGTCATGTCCTCTCTTACCCTCCAAAAAACGTTTCACTAACCTTTCTATGGGGAAGCAGAAATTAGATTTATTAGTTTTTTAGTATTTTTGCAGTAAGAATTGCTATGGGGGGAAAACTAAGGATAGACATGGATTCCAAATAATATCCTGTTGGTTACTTAATAGTAAAAGAAACTACCATATTCAACTACCATATTGTATAAAAACACAAGCTCAAGAATATGAAAGCTGCCCATGGAATTCCACAGAGATCCATTGAAAAGCTGAATGCACTTGGTTTCTCTCCATGAAGCAAGGGGAGGACTGACTTGAAGACTTGGCGCTTAACAGAACTGTGGAGTAGGATAGGGAGAAGAAAGCAATGTCACAAGCAGACAGGCAGTCCCAGGACAGTGCTTTGCTTCAAGGAGGGAGGTCAATAGAAAACTGGACTGGACAATGGCACTTCAATAACATTTTCATGATGATTCTTGTGATACTATATAAGAAGTCATTTTCTTTCTTATAAAAGGATATAATTTGATGTACTTTACATCCATTTTTAGTTCTTCTGCTCCCTTCTACACTCGCATGTCCAAGTTTGTTTCTTTTCCCCTCTTCTATGTATTCAATGCAAACCGTTGTAAATGCCATTTTTGCCTCACTTCCCCACAGCAGCCCCAGTGCTGCTTTGGTGCCGTCTTGCTCATCGCTTATTCATTTCTGAGGTCCTCAGGAGGCAGAGTAAGCAGACTTTCATAAACCAGTTTTAAGGATTTGCTGCCTTCAAACATTTACTAACGTTACATTTGGAAATGTGTATTTGCTAGTTGCTGGTAGTCCTTGTCAGTCTTATTACAAGTGTCATTAAAGCATCATAATATTTGGAGGAATCACTCTGCTTCAAGATATTCAGGTTCATTAATGAACATTATGCATCTGACACATTTGGTAAACACCAAAGCTTCAGCGAACAGCTCATCAGGGGTAAACTCGGCCCTCTAGGCTCACTTGAAGAAGCTCATGAACTCACTACTGTTCACCCTCATTAGGCTTGAGATGCAGAGGAAAAAAAACACTGAAAACTGCCAATATTTGTACTTTAGAATTTAGAGAGTCTAATGTCTTTTGGTTGTTGTTGTCGTCATTTTGGGTTTTTTTGCTATGGAGATTAGTGGACAAGAGAGAAAATAATGCCCCGTTTTCTGGAAGTTCTGTTTGTTTTCCTTTGGAAATTATCAGTGTTATCTTTAAATTAAGTTCAGAGAAAATTAAAACAAAATAGGATTGGAATGAAGAAAGAAAGACAACTTTCTAACTAGTTCTTTGGGTTTGAGAAAAGTCAAAAGCATCTTTCAGAGAACAAATATTATTGAGGAAAAGAGCCATAAAAATATAAACATTATTTTTTGCCAAAATGAAATCTCCCCTAAAATGGTGTTCCATAAAGTAGGAGCTATGAACTCATGTACCGTAACTCATAGAAATATAAAACAAAGCTAAACTAAGGCAGAGTTCCCCAAATTAACATGATCCCAAGTATATATACCTTTGGACACTTCAAATTAGGCAGCCTTTCCAGCAAGAAAAAATATGTTTTTCTTATCTCCCTTGAAATTGTAGATTAAAAATATGTGAATACATGGGTAGTTTTTGTACATGTAGGATATGTAACCATATCTTATATTCTTTTCCTGGGAATTAGGAAATTTTAAAGCCCAGTCATCAAATAACTTTAACACTGTAACTATCCATACTTTATCATTTCAAGTTTCTACGTTAATTTCTTCTAGCATTTGACAAAGTACTGCTAATTTCTCTTTAAAATCATAAAATGTTCTCTTATTAAACATATGAATTTAGTAAACTTGCTCATTTTAAAGATACGGGAAGGTTCAGCCTCCTGAATCCCCTGAAACCTCCGTATTCCAAGAGTGTGTTTGTTGAGGCTATTGAGATATTTGGTCCACTGTAAAAATCAGACTCCATTTATATTCCCCAGAAGAATTTTTAACTACCATGAAAAAGTGAAAACAGTGTAGTTACTGACAAAGAAATTGGAACCAATTCAGTGTGCTTGATCCAAGTGAACTTTGAATTTTATTAGGATCAATAGTCTTCATTCATCAAATACTAATAGTCTCTATCTTCTCTCATTTTTAATTTGAGCATTTATAATAAATCAAAATAAATGTAAATGGTTGGATAAAATAGGTTATTGTATTAACAAAAAATAGTGCTTGTTATGGTAATTTTATAATTTTCTAAAAACATAAAGGGAGGTATAGTTTTTTCTTATTCATGTATTTCACATTTGAAAATTCTAAAAGTTATCAGTAACCTCAAACTTAATACTCATAGCACTTTTGTGGTCACTTGTGTTCATATACAAAGCAGTGAAAAATTTGAGTCACTCAATGAGTAGATTCCCAGCTGAAGTTGAGCAAGGCACTTTTCTGCCATCTTATTTCAGCTGTCATACTGCAAACAAGCATCCTTTTTTCAGTCTCAGTGTCATGTTTTATGCATTTTATTTTTTGCTTTTCATTGTTAATTTTGATATTTAAAATGACTCCCAAGCATAGTGCTGAAGTGCCGTCTAGTGTTCCCAGGTGCAAAGAACACTGTGATGTGCCTTACGGGAAAGATGCACGCATTAGATAAGCTTTGTTCATTTGAGTTACACTACTTTTGGCCGTGAGTTCAATGCTAATGAATCAACAATACATATTAAATAAAGTGCCTTTAAACAAAAACACACATAAAATAAGGTTATGTATTAATCAGTTCAAGAAAATGTTGTGACCAGAGGCTGCCAGGAATCTAACCCCGTATTTCCTCTAGGAGCAGTGGCTCGGTATTAACTAATTCAAAGTTTGCAGAGACTTTGCAGAACATAACTACCACAAATAATAAGAATCGACTCTGTGTGTCTGTGTGTGTGTGTGTATGTGCATATATATATATATATATATTTGATAAATCCTCAGATGAGATGGGAACTGTAGACAGTACTCTTTTCTTTGGCAATGTATAAATTCAGTATTTATTACATTTAAGTCTTATGTCTTCATATGTAGAAACAAAATAGTTTTATATGCATACATACATATATGTAACTATATTGAATATACATGGTACAATCACTTCAGAAAAATTTAAAGATAATTATAAGTCTGTTACAGAAGTAATCTAAAGAAAACAGTTATTTCAGTGCTGTTAGCATAACTAGTACTCAGAATTGAGTTAAAAATTGAACAGATGAAAAATGATTTATTTGTGGTATGTTATAATAATCAGCAGTTTACAAGTGTACCTGATTAAAATAACATTTACAAAATATAATTAAATTCTTGTTTCAGGACTTAATATAAGTTGCAAAGAAACTTCTGAAATTTTCAAAATCTAGCCAGCAATTGGTTGGGAATCATCATACAATAGGACCTAATATTGAAATCAATGACCTGTTTCCTCATTCTTTAAGGAATACATCAGTAGAAGATACAGTGACAAATGATAAGATTCATACACACATACAAACATAAAAATACATTTAATTTGGATAAATTTGGAAACAAGAGCCCATTGAAGGCCATGACAAGAAAGTCCATAAATTAAAACAGGTAACAGAAAAAGAAGAGGAATATATTATAGAAAAACTAAAACATATTCTAGGTGAGGCTGGGATTGATCTGGCCAGTTTGGGTTGGGTGTGGGGGCCAGGAGTAGGGGTATTGGTGATCATTTGAGCACAGAGTTTTAATCTGGGCTGGTTGGAGTTTTCAAGACTGTGTACAATGTTTTCCTTTAAGAGGGATCTTTACTTATCTCAGAAACCCTTCTAGGACTCCTACTGTAATTTGTCATCCATAGGTGGCCACTCAGCAAGCAACAGAGCTTAAGAGGCAGCATTTGTTGTTCCAAAAATGTTTCTGGGTAGTTATACCATCAGACCTGTCATAAAAACCAAGAGCACTGATTTAAATTCTTCAGTGTGTTACTTAATTACCTTTTTAATTAGGATAAAATGTCTTTTCACCCTCTCCTATTTGAATACTGCCATCCCTGCTTTTGGGGCCAAGTTATAAATACACTGCAATGAATTGCTCTCCCCCCGCCCCTGCCTTTCCCTACTGAGCCAGCTGCTCCCGTGTGTTCAACTGTCAGCATCAGTGCTGCAGAGACGCTCCAAGTGCTCCCTAATAACTCGGGGAATCGGTGCCGCTCATCGCTGAGGCTGACAGCTGAACACAGCTCAGGGGAACTGAATGTGCAAGAGGAGAGAAAGAAGAGGGGAGATTGATTCTTTGAGATGCAAGGATAAAATGGCCATGAAAATAGCCATGAACCTGTTGGGTGATTGACCAAGCTAAGGGCCAGGAAATGTGTTAGTCAAAGAAAGAAAAGAAAAATAAAACTCCAGTTTAAAAGTAGAAGAAAATATCATTTATAAGGAGAACGTGATTTTTTTCTCTTATGGAAACATGTAATAAGGGTGTAGAGAATTAGACGTCTATTTTTGTCTTCTGGGACCCAGAACTGGGAAACATAGATGACTGAAGCTGAGGACCTGACAAGAGTCTGGCTCCCCTTTAAGGAAGACATTACCTGGTGAGAAAGAGCCTGCCAGTTGCTCTTTGCACAGTCTCTATGATAACTTCTAAAATTATAAAACATTTTACCAAGAAGAATCCTCATATACATTTTTAATTATTTTTACTTGTGGCAAAATACACATAATCCAAAATTTACCATTTTATCCATTTTTAAGTGTACAGTTCAGGTGGTATTTAGTACATTCACATTGTTGTGCAACCATTACCACCACCCATGTCCAAAACTCTTTTTATCTATCTTGCAAAACTGAAACTCCATACCCATAAGACAAAACTCCCCATCCCCTTCCTCTAGCCACTGGCAATCCCCATTCTGTCTCTATGAATTTGACAACTCTAGGAACCTCATATAAGAGAACCATAGAGTATTTTTATTTTTTTTAGTGACTTATTTCACTTAACATAATGTTCTTAAGGTTCATCCATATTGTAGCAAGTGTCAGAATTTCCTTCTTTTATAAGGTTGAATAATATTTCATCATATGTGTATACCACATTTTGTCTATCCATTCATCTGTCAATGGACACTTGAATTGCTTCCATATTTTGGCTATTATGAATAATGCTGCTATGAACATGGGTGTACAAATATCTCTTCAACACCCTGATTTCACTTTGTTTGGGTACCTAGCTAGAAACAGAATTGCTGGATAATATGGTAATTCTTTTTTTTTTTTTAATTTTTGAGGAACCATCATACAGTTTTCTATAGTGGCTCCACCATTTTACATTCCCATCAGCAGTGCACAAACATTCTAATTTCTTTACACACTTCCCAACACTTGTTATTTTCTGGATTTGTTGTTGTCATTGTTGTTAGTAGCTACCCTAATGGGTGTGAGATGCCTCAGACACAATTAACTCTACCTTCTTTATTTTGCAGATAAAAATATATTGGGGCAGAAATGTTGTGTCTGTCTGAAAACTTAGTAGCAGAGCTGGAATAAGCACCCAGGTGTGTTGGTCAGTAGCCTAAACTCAGACTTCCAAAAGTGGCTTAGGTTATGTTTCTTTCTCACAGTAATAATTTATCCAACCAGACCACAACTATCTATAACCTACCTTATCTGCACAACACACACACTTTGAGACTGTGGCTCTAGCCCCCTGAAGAATGCTCTGCCTAATAGGCAAACAGGGGCACATGAAGAAGACTCAAAAAGAGCTATAATTTAAACACAAACCAAATTACAATATTCATCATGCATATAAGTGCTGAGAATGTGTAGAGTAATAAGGGTAGAAAGTAATCAACGAAGTCTGGCAATTCTATGTAGCAGCTAAAACCAAATACTATGGTGTCTGCAATGTAGAAAAATATACAGTGATATTGAAAATATAGTTGAAAAACTGTCAGAAATTGTTACCAGAAAATGCATACTGTAAAAATTTTATATTTGTTATTGTTACTGTTAACATTTATTTTTTATATTTGTTATTGTTTTTTTAATATTTATTTATACAAAAAGATAATATATAGATACTAAAATGTTATTTTCAGGTTTTGAGATTCATTTGTTCAGCCAATATTAATTGAATACCTGCTGTGAGCCAGGTGCTGAGGAAATAGCACAGAACAAGACAAATACGGCTTCTGCTCTTCTGGAGCTTATTTTCTAATGGGAGCTAACTTTCAAAGAAGCAGTAAATAAGCATGATAGGTGTTCATTGCAATAAGCCAGAAGTTTCAAATTGGTCACCAGTGGGCCAAATATGGCCAGCAGATTGCCAGTTTTGTTTGTCCTGCATAGTACTTGTTTTTAAATGTAAATTAGATGATATTAAATAACACTGAAAATTTTGAAATCTTCACATAAAAATCCAAGTTTCTGGCTTTTACTAAAAAGATTGACAAATTTGACAAAACCCCAGATAGGATAGTTAAATGGGATAGCTGGAAAAGTCATGCTGATGAAGTTATTTTACAATCAAAACTTGATGTGTGAGAATTATGCAGGCCTGTGCAATTCTGGGGAAAGAGCATTCTAAGCATAAAGAATAGGAAGCCCCAACTCCTAGAAAATTGCAAAAGCTGGACAGGATATGCCAATGAGGTGGTGGGTCTTGTAAAGGACTATCCCAAGACCGGACAAGAAGTTCAATTTGCTACATGAGTGAAGGATGTTAAGCCAGAAAGACACATAGGGTGCTTAATTTCTTGTTCCCTGTGTGGTTTAAATATGTCAGTATAAAGATATGTACCACTTTATTGCAAGATAAAATTGGATAGCCACATGTAGAAGACTGAAATAGGATCCGCACCTCTCACCTCTCACAAAAATCAACTCACAGTGGATAACAGACTTAAACCTAAGACATGAAACCATAAGAATTCTGGAAGAAAATGTTGGAAAAACTCTTACAGACATTGGCCTAGGCAAAGAATTTATGAAGAATACCCAAAAGCAATCACAGCTACAATAGAAATAAATAAATGGGACCTGATCAAATTAAAAAGCCTCTGCACAGCCAAGGAAACTATCATTAGAGCGAACAGACTACAGAATGGGAGAAAATATTTGCATGCTATACATCCGATAAAGGGCTGATAACTAGAACCTATATAGAACTCAGGAAAATAAGCAAGAAAAAAATCAAACAACCCCATTAAAAAGTGAGCAAAGGACATGAACAGAAACTTTTCAAAAGAAGATAGACTAATGGCCAAGAAACATATGAAAGATTGCTCAACATCTCTAATCATCAGGGAAATGCAAATCAAAACCACATGAGATATTACTTAACTCCAGTGAGATTGGCTTTAATCAAAAAGTCCCAAAACAATAAATGTTGGTGTGGATATGGAGAGATAGGAACACTCATACACTGCTAGTGGGACTGCAAACTAGTACAACCTCTACCCAAAAGAAGAAAAGACATTCTATCAAAAAGACATCTGCACTCAAATGTTTATAGCAGCACAGTTCACAATTGCAAAGATGTGGAAACAACCCAAGTGCCCATTAATACATAAGTGGATTAATAAAATGTGGTATATGTACACCATGGAGTACTACTCAGCCATATAAAAAATGGTGAACTACCTATTGTATTATCCTGGGTGGAGATGGAGCCCATTCTTATAAATGGAGTATCACAAGAATGGAAAAACAAACACCACATGTACTTACCATTAAATTGGTATTAATTGATCAACACTTATGTGCATATATGGGAAGTAACATTCACAGGGTGTCAGGCAGGTGGGAGGGGGGAGAAGGGGATGGGTAAATTCACACCTAACAGGTGCAGTGCACACTGTCTGGGGAATGGGCACGCTTGTAGCTCTGACTCGGGCAGTGCAAAGGCAATATATGTAACCAAAGCGTTTGTACCCCTTTTATACTCTGAAATAAAAAATTAAATTTAAAAAAAAAGTCCAAAATAAAAAAATAGGTGCTTAATGGAGAAATATTCTGAAAAAGGTAAAACCAAACCCAATAAAGACCTTATTAATTTAAACTCTATTAAATAACAATTGTGAAAAAATATACAAAGAATAAATACCTTCTTGGTATTTTAAGTAAGATTATGTTTTAAGTAAGAGTGAGAATAGAGGGAAAAGGAAATCATTGAAAAGCAAGATCGCTATAGTGTTCTCACTAAATGTAATTATGACCCTAAATCAAAAGTCGTTTTCTGTATGTAGACCTGCCCCTTATGGAGGAGATGAGAGTGATGAGATCAGATTGGCATTGGGTGTTATCTGGGAAACCGGCGGGAGTTAGTAACATATTGAATGTCACTCATTTCTAGGTAGGCCAAATTTATCTGATGTATAAATGCAAAACCAAGCACTGCCCTAAATCTCAAAACACGAATGGATTCAGTCGTTGGGAGTATAATCTTTTGATTTAAGAAAAGATTGCATTTTCTACTCACCAAATCACACATTTTTTTAAGTCAGGGGAAAGAATGGAAACAAAAGACAAGAAAAAATGTATTATAAAAGGTAACAGTTCAAAGGAGTCATGGTAATAAGCTCAACAACATTCATATAAAACTGGTCTCTGTTCAGGGCCAAGTTGTACAAAGCCTCCAAATAACTGATATATAGGTGAACTCAAACAGCCCCAGGACTTGAATCTAAAATCTTTTTTGCTGTGCAGACCTTCATGATGTTGTGGAATTATACTCCACTGCCTACTATACTCATCTATGAAGCTGGCCTACAATCTCGTCTACGAAAACCTGTGGAACAAAAGCGGGAAATTTCAGAAAGAGCAAAAGAAAGTATCAAAGCCATTGTGATGGTACAGCTCTTCCAAGCTGGAATTTTTCTCTCATAAGGTCATTTTTTATCTTGTATTTTCTTAAGTGTGTTTTCTTACAATTTTCAGAAAGAAAACTAGCTAAAGAATTGAAATGTAAGCAATAGGCAGAAGAAAATTTGTGAAATATTTCTGTTGTAGTAGACTTCCTTGTATGTAGAGATCTCTGAAGAGTACCATTAGCCTCAGGACTTAATAATGAATTATTGAAATACCTCTTCTTTGGAGGGAAATTATAGGATATTAAATCAACGCAAAGGTATGAATCTGAACTATGGCTCAAGCTGAGTTTGTGGGGTTGTTTGAAATGATATTATGATATTAGATAAGATGAAAATATATATGTGAATTCCTATATATTCTTAAAATCATCCCTAAAGCTGACATTCAATAAGATATGAAAGACTTAAAGGTCTTTATAAGTGAAGAAATATGAGTCTCTTTTTTAATAGATCATCAGTCACTAAAACCTAACTTTTAAATCAATTACAGGAATAAATAGGATTGTCAATAATCAACAATTCATGATCAAAAATTATTTTCCAGTAGCCTCTTCTCTCCTTATTCAAAGAAATCACCGAGTCCTATCAAGTCTCATCACCTCTACTTTATATACTCTACCACTGTTCAGCCCATCCACAAATCATACTATGCCTGAGACATTATATAAACCTGACTGCTATTCATCTGTTCAAAGTCTTTCAACTTCCATTCTTTTTGGGGGAAAAAAAAGAAAAAGGAAAATAAAGAAATCTTCAGCTTGATATATGGAAGAAAACCTGCTATGATCTAACAGCTAGACCATAGATTCTAGCTCCTGCGTGTGTGTGCACGTCTGTCTTTCTCTTTCATCTCACCTCTTGCCCTTCTTGCCTTCTTATACACCCACATTCCAAGCATATGGAATTATTCCACAATTGTTTTGTTGGGTTCCTGCTATGTGCTAGGCTGCATATGTGGTGGTTCTTACCCTCAAATGCATTCAGTTCTAGCGGTCATAGGAAAGATAGGACATAAATTATAAACTCATGTTTTCAAGAGAGCTACACAGCAAAAATAAATGGAAATATAATAAATCAGAAAAAGTGGGAGAAAGAAGTGGTATGCCTTCGGATAGAGGGGGCTTAGAAGGTCTTTTCAAATGAGAGATATTTGAGCCGAGATATTCAGTTTGAGAAGGAACCAGTCATTTGAAGCACAGAGGGCAGATCATTTCATGTAGGGGAAACAGGAAGAGGAAAGACCCTAAGAGGAGGCAAGAGCTGGCTAGAGCAGGATGGACAAGGTGTCTCATATAGGGAGGTGCTCAGAGACGTGTCATGTAAAGGCTCTTAGGCTATGATGAAGAACTGGGATTTTATACCAAGTATGGATGGATTTAAGCAGGGAATGACATGAACTAACTTCTTAAATATCTCACAGTAGCCACAGTCTGGAGAATGTGGTGGATTTGGAATGGTAGGAGGAACAATACCTGCACCTTCCTGCTCATTCCTGCCTGATAACACTATGCAAATATTTACAGCCAGGAGACTTTTATTTAAATCCAGAAACATTCACTTACCCACATGAGTTATTTGGGGACTTCAAACATGAAAAAGAGAGAGGAACCCAGGGAGAGCAGTTCTGACATGCCCTACAGAATGGGCTCTGTACCTTGGAGCCTCCTGGAGACATGAACAGCCTTCTTCATCTCAGTCATGTACCATGCTTATGGCTTCGGGTTTCATGAATCTCTGATCCAACAACTTTCTTAATGGACCAGTGCAGAAAGTAACAATAGTAGTAATATAGGTAAATAATAGTAGCCATAATTAACTAAATGCTGTGCAAAGGCTAGGTATTTTTGATCAACACCTTATTTCTCTAATGCTTTTATTAACTCCTCAAGGTAGATATTTTCTCCCACTTTAGACATCATAAACTTTCAGGGTCTGAGAAAATGTTGAATCTCAGTCACAGAGCCAGAATTCAGACTTCAATCTTGACTCTTGACTGACTTTAAAGTCCACTTTATCTTTATTACATTTGTCAAAGAGAAAAAGTTTCATATTTGGGTTTTTGTTGTATTTTTGTTTAGAAGTGTAAATAATTTAATACATTTTATTTCTCCACTTAGCCTCTATGGCACTTTATTTTTTTAAATCACTTATTGGGGTATGATTGGTATGTAACAAGCTGTAGAAATTTAATGGATACAACTTGACATGTTTGGAGATAAGTATACACCCATAAAACCATCATCACAATCAATGCCATAAACCTATCTATCACCTCAAAAAGTTTCCTCCTATCTCATTTTGTTTTGTTTTGTTTTGTTTTGTGGTTTTTTACTTTTGTGGTAAGAGCACTTAACATAAGATCTACCAGATTAGCAAGGTTTTAAGTATACAATATTGTTAATCATAGGTCTTCTGTTTTACATTAGATCTCCAGAACTTATTCATCTTATAACTGAAACTTTGTGCATGTTGACTAACATCTGCCCATTCCCCTTATTCCCCCAGCCCCTGGCAGCCACCATTCTACTCTCTGCTTCTATGAGTTTGACTATTTTACAACCTACATAGAAGTGAGATCAGACAGTATTTATTTTTATGTGCCGGGCTCATTTCACCTAGCATAATGTTCTCCAGGTTTACCCATGTCATGGAAAATTACAGGATTTTCTTCTTTTTAAAGCCTGAATAATATTCCACTGTGCATATCCATGTTCTGTATCCATTCATCCATGGATGGATATCTAGGTTGTTTCCATATCTAGGCTATTGTGAATAATGCTGCAATAAACACGAGCGTGCAGATAGCCTTTCTGAGATCTAGATTTTAATTACTTTGGATATATAACCCAAAGTGGGATTGTGAGATCAAATGGTAATTCTGTTTCTAAATTTTTGAGTAACTTCCATATTTTTTTCCATAGTGGCTGCATCAATGTGTGCAAGTGTTCCTTTCTTTCCACATCACCTCCAACACTTATTTTACATCGTTTTTAAAATTTTTTTATTTGTATATATTGGTTGGGTACAAGTGCAATTTTGCTTCATTGATAAATTGCATTATGGTAAAGTCAGTGCATTCATCACTGGAGCAACACACATTGTGCCCACCAAGCAACATCCCATCATCCATCCCCTTCCTGCCCCCTACCCCTCTGAATCTCCATTGTCCATCATTCCACACTCTCCTTCCATGTGTACACATTATTTAGCTCCCAGTTATAAGTGGGAACATGTAGTATTTGACTTTCTGCATCTGAGTTATTTCACTTAGGAAGATGGCCTCCAATTCCATCCATGTTGCTGCAAAAGACATGATTTCATTCTTTTTTATGACTGAATAGCATTCCATTGTGTACATTTTCTTTATGTAATCCTCTGTTGATAGACACTTAGGCTGATTCCATATCTTTGCTATTTTAAATACTGCTATGATAAACATATGAGTGCAGATATGTATTTTATATTTTGATTTCTTTTCCTTTGGGTAGATACCCAGTAGTGAGATTGGTGGATCATATGGTGGTTCTATTTTTAGTTCAAGAACCCTCCATACTGTTTTCCATAGATGTTGCACTAATTTACATTCCCACCAACCATATACAAGAGATCCCTTTGATCCACATCCTCATTAATATCTGTTATTTTTTTTGCCATTTTAATAATAGTCATTTGGATTGGTAAAAGATTATATCTCATTGTTGTTTTAATTAATTTGAATTTCTCTGATGATTAATGATGTTGAACATTTTTTCATATGATTTTTGGCCATTTGTTTGTCTTCTTTTGAAAAATGTCTATTCATGTCCTTAACCCACCTTTTAATGGGGTTGTTTGGTTTTGCTGTTGTTGTTGAGTTGTTTGAGTTCCTTGTCAATTCTGGATATTACTCCCCTGTCAGATATTAGTTTGTAAATACTTTCTCCCATTCTACAGATTGTCTGTTCACTGTTGATTATTTCTTTTGCTGTATAGAAGCTTTGTAGTTAAATTAAGTCCCATTTATCTATTTTTGTTTTTGTTGCCTGTGCTTTTGAGGTCTTAGTCATGAGTTCTTTGCCTAGACCAATGCCCAGAAGAGTTTCTCCTAGGTTTTCTTCTAGTATTTTTATAGCTTTACATGTTACATTCAAGTCTTTAATCCATCTTGAGTTGATTATTGTATACGGTGAGAGATAGGGGTCCAGTCTCATTCTTCTGCATGTGTCAATCCAATTTTCCCAGCACCATTTATTGAAAAGGGTGTCCTTTTCCCAGTCTATGTTCTTGTCAACTGCATCAAAGATCATTTGGCTGTGGCTTTATTTCTGGGTTCTCTATTCTGTTCCATTTATCTATGTGTCTGTTTTTATAACAGTCTCAAGCTCTTTTGGTTACTGTAGCCTTGTAGATAATTTGAAGTCAGGCAATGTGATTCCTCTAGATTTGTTCTTTCTGCTCCAGATTGCTTTGACTATTCAGGCTATTATTTTGTTCCATATGAAATTTAGAATTGTTTATTCTTTTTCTGTGAAAATTATTGCTGATGTTTTGATAGGGATTGCATTGAACCTTTAGAATGCTTTGGCCAGTATAGTCATTTTAACAATTCTTTTGATCCTTGAGCGTGGAATGTTTTTCCCTTTGTGTCATCTACAATTTTTTTTCATCAGTGTTATGTAGTTTTCCTTGTAGAGATCTTTCACCTCCTTTGTTAAATATATCCCTGGGCATTTTTTTGTAGCTATTGTAAATGGGATTGCCTTCTTGATTTGATTCTTTGCTGGATCATTATTGGTGTATAGAAATGCTACTGATTTCTCTATGTTGATTTTGTATCCTAAGACTTTACTGAATTCATTCATTAAATCTAAGAGGTTTTTTTGGTGGAATCTACAGGGTTTTCTAAATATTGGTCTATGAGTTTGTCATATATGTCCTTTTTATTATTTTGAGGTATGTTCCTTATATGCCTAGTTTATTGAGGATTTTTATCACAAAGAAATGCTAAATTACATTGAATGCTTTTTCTGCGTCTTTTGAGATAACTATATGGTTTTTGTCCTTAATTCTGTTTATGTGATATAACTCATTTATTGATTTGTGTATGTTGAACCATACTTGAATCCCTACTATAAAACCCACTTGATGATGGTGTATTATTCTTTTGATGTGCAGTTGGATTCAATGTGCTAGTACTTTCTTGAGGATTTTTGTGTCTATGTTCATCAGGGATATTGGTCTGTAGTTTTTTTTTTTATTGTGTCCTTATCTGGTTTTGGTATCAAGGTGATTCTGGCCCCATAGAATGAATTACAGAGAATTCCCTGTTCCTCAATTTTTTCGAACAGTTTCAGGAAGATTGGTATTAGTTCTTTGTAAGTTTGATAGGATTCAGGTGTGAATCCCTCCATTCGTGGGCTTTTTTTATTGTTGTTGGGGATGTTTTATTACTGGTTCAATCTCACTACTCCTTATCGGTCTATTCAGGAGGTCTGTTTCTTTCTGGTTCAATCTTGGGAGGTTGTATGTTTCCAGCAATTTATCCACTTCATAGGTTTTCTAGTTTGTGCATATATAATTGTTTATAATGGTCTCTGATGATATTTTGTATTTCTGTGGTATCAGTAGTAATGCCTCTTTTTCATTTCTGCTTTTATTTATTTGGATCTTCTCTGTTCTTGTTTAGTCTAGCTAGCGGTTTATCAATTTTGTTTATCTTTTTGAAGAAACAATTTTTTGTTTCATTGATATTTTGTACTTTTTTGGGGTCTCTATTTCATTTGGTTCTCCTATGATCTTTGTTATTTCTTTTCTTCTGCTAACTTTGGGTTTGATTTCCTTTTGTTTTTCTAGTTTATTGAGGTGTGATGTAAGGATGATAATTTGTAATCTTTCTACTGTTTTGATGTAGGCATTTATGCTATAAACTTCTCTCATAGCAGTGCTTTTTCTGTATCCCATAGGTTTTGGTATGTTGTGTTTTCATTTTCATTTGTTTCAACTATTTAAATTTCCATTTTAATTACTTTGTTGACCCACTGATCATTCAGGAGCAAGTTAGTTAATTTTCATGTATTTGTATAGTTTCTCAATTTCCTCTTTATATTGATTTCTATCTTTATTCCACTGTGGTCTAAGAAGATACTTGATACGACTTCATTTTTAAAAATTTGTTAAGACTTATTTTGTGGGCTAACATATGGTCTATCTTGGATAATGTTCTATGTGTTGATGAAAAATACATATAATCTGTAGTTGTTAGGCAGAATGTTCTGTAAATGTCTAAGTCCATTTGGTCTAAAGCCCAATTTACGTCCAATACTTCTTGGTTGATTTTTTTGTTTTGATGATCTGTCTAGTGCTGTGAATGGGAAGTTGAAGACCCCACTATTATTGTGTTGCTGAGTATTTCTTTATTTAGGTCTAGTAATATGTGTTTTGTGAATCTAATATTGTATGTGTGTATATATATATTTATGATTATTACATCCTGTTGATGAATTGATCCCTTTATCATTATATAATGACCTTTGTATTTTTTTACTGTTTTTTATTTAACATCCGTTTTATCTGATATAAGTATAGCTGCTCCTGGTCAATTTTGGTTTCTGCTTGCATGAAATATCCTTTCCCATCCCTTTACTTTTAGTCTATGTGTGTCTTTACACATAAGGTGAGTTTATTTTAAGCGGTATATAGTTGGTTCATTTTTTTAAGTGATTATGCCAATCTATATCTTTTAAGTGGAGCCTTTAATCCATTTATGTTCAAGGTTAATATTGATATGTGAGGCTTTGTCATGTTTATAGTTTATTTTCTTTTTCTCTGTCTTTTTGTCTTTGTGGTTTACTGAAATTTTGTTGTGTTGCCATTTGATTCCTTTCTTTTCCTCCTTTGTGTGATTGTTTTATAAGACCTCTGAGTTTTATACCTTTGTATGTTTTTGCGATGAAGCATATCGATCTTTTGTTTTCATGTTTAAGACTCCTTTGACAATTTCCTAGGTCTGGTCTAGTGGGGATGAATTCTCAGCATTTGCTCGTCAGGGAAAGACTTTAATTCTCCCTCATTTTTGAAGCTTATTCTGGCAGGAAACACTTTTTTCTTTAAGCATTTTGAAAATGCCATCTCATTCTCTTCTGGCCTGTAAAGTTTCTGCTGAGAGATCTGCTGTTCGTCTGATGGGATTTCCTTTATAGTTGACTATATGCTTTTCAATTGATAATTTTAAAATTTTCTCTTTCACATTGACATTAGACATTCTGATTATAATATGCTGTTGTGAAGTCCTTTTTGCAATGTTTTTGCCTGGGGATCACTGGGCCTCCTGTTTCTGAATGTCTAATTCTTTTGCTAGATTTGGGAAATTTTCATTATCATTTCCTTAAATAGGCTTTCTAAACTTTTTGATCTCTCTTCCCTCTAAGGAATATTGATAATTTTTAAGTCCAGTTGGTTTATGTAGTCCTAGACATCTCAAAGCCGTCTATCATTGTTTTAAATTCTTTTTTTCCTTATTTTTATCTGACTGGATTATTTCAAAAGACCTGTCTGCAAGTTCTGAGTTTCTTTCTTCTGCTTGATCTAGTCTATTATTGAAACTTTCAAATGTATTTTGTATTTCCTTTATTGGATTTTTTAGCTCCAGAATTTCTGTTTTGTTTTGTTTCTAAGATATATGTCTCCTTGATAAAGTTCTCGTTCATATCCTGAATTGATTTTTGATTTCTTTGTATTGGTTTTCAGATTTCTCTTGCATCTCATTGTGCTTATTTAAAATCAATATTTTGAATTATTTATCTGGCATTTTGAGGAATTCTCTTTGATTGGAAGCCATTTCTGGACAATTGTTGTGGTCCTTTGGTGTTGTCATATTTCCTTGCTTTTTCATGTTCCCCATGTCCTTCCATTGATATCTGTACATCTGGTATAGCAGTTGCTTTTTCCAATTTTTTGAAATTGCTTTTGTAGGGGAGAAATTTTTCCTGAAGATGTATATATGTTCTTGGTTGAGTAGGACATCTTGGCTTTGATTTTGGATGTCTGCAGTACTGTGATTTCTGTGTGACTTCAGAAGTACACAGGGTAAGTGGTATCAATGATTTCTTTGGTGGATTAGGGTACAGTTATTAGTTGAGTCTGTGGTGAAGTTTTGCTGGGGACTGGACACCAGCTAAGCCAGTTTTTGGGCCCTGGTGGTGGCAGCAGTGGGCTGGGTGTGCCTGTTTTTAGCTTCCAGAGCAGCTTATACTGGCATTGGTGTTACTGGGTAATGAGGGGCTAAATCCTGGGCCTCCAGGTAGCTTTCTCAGAAGATATTAGTAGTAGCAGAGGGCCTCATGTGTGGCCAGGTTCTCAGGCCCCTGCACAGCTGGTGTGAAGTGAGTGGTGGCAGTTGCATGGGTGGAGCACATGGGACCCAAGCAATTTGTGTTTGTGTTGCTGGTAGGTGTAATGTGTTGATCAGGCTAGTCCCCAGTTTCACAGCTGCCTGTAGCAGAGCAGTGGGTATTCTCCTAAGTGTGCTTAGGAGAGCTTGATCTCCCCTGTCCCTCCCTGGCCAGGTAGCAGCTGCATCAACTCAAACTCATCCCAAAAGCAGGGTGCACCCCTGCATTAAACTCTCCAAATGGCATCTTGGGCCTACTACCAGAGAGAGTCAGGCCCCTCCCAGGCAGGCAGCACAAGAAAGAAGCTGTGGGGAGTGTAGTCCTCTCATGTTTTGGTCACAGTGGACTATTGCAGGGTGGCAGGTATTGTTCTAGGTATACATAGGAGAGCCTAGTTTACCTGTCCCTCCTTGGCTGGGTGGCAGTACTGCCTGGTCAGCCTGAATTCAGTCCAAGGGTGAGGTACAGCCCAGCTTTAAACTTTCAAAATGGCACCTTAAGCCTGAGATCAGAGAGGTTGGGGCCCCACCCAGGCAAGCAGCATGGGCCAGAAACTGTGGGAATGCAGTTCTCTAACATCTCATTATCAACAGCAGCCCAGAGCAGGGCCATGGGAATCTTCCCAGGGGTATGTGGGAGCACCCAGGGTCTCCTAGCCCTCCTCAGAGCAGCACATGAACAGCAGGTACATTTATAGATTCCTGGTATCAGAATGGAAGCTGCTCTAGGCTCGGATGCCTATGTGAGTCCATGTACGTTCCCATTCTAGAGCAATGCCTGTATGCAATCTCTAGGCAGCTTCCTATGTTAAGCCTGAGTCCCCTGTGGGTCAAGGGGTTCTTCTGTAACCAAGATTGTAAAACCCATTTTGGAATGTGGTGGCCTGGGGATTTCTTCCTTACTGTTTCCCTATGTCCAGAAGCTTCTCCTGGCTCTCAGCAAGTCCCTGGCCAGGCAAGCTGCCTTGAACCCTACTCATACTTACTTTTGTTGTTTCCTGTCACTTCTCTGATGAATCCTAATGTTCTTTCCTAGATGATTTGTTCAAAATGTGAGTATCTGCTTAGTATTCTGGTTCCTCTCCATGGATGAGGCACATCTTGATCTTTCCTGACAATCTATACAGCACTTTAAAAATAAAACTTCACCCAAAATTTCCTAGTCAGAAAAATAAATAAAATATATATACTTATAGGAAGAAATATAGAAAAAAATTAATAAGAAACTTGAAAAAGAAGAAATCTTTCAAGACATTAAAAAAAGAAGAAGAAAAAGAAGAAGAAAAGAGATCAAAAAGTGTTTTGGTCTAACTTGGATCTCCCTGGGTAGGCAGCAAGAGCTAGCAAAAAAATGCCTATTAAAGTAGGAGAGTGTTATGCTTTCCTCCCTGAAGTTAGGCAGAGTCTTGTCAGTTCAGTTACATGGAATGGCTTCCAAATGGGAGCTCATGCACAATATGAACAAAGATAAAGTCCCTTATTGTGGAAATCCAAAGGCCAATATATGCTTTCAGAGGCTTCCAAAGTGGTCATGGTACTTCTGGTCTTGAAAGCAGCCCTGACAAGATGGGAAAGAAGGTTGCATGAACTAGTCAGAGGTGCTGATGTGACTTCTGTCACCTCCAATTTCATTGAATTCCTAAAGAGTGTGCAGTATAACTAAAGTTCTATAGAAGGAAGCCTTTAAACAAGGCAATAGTCCTAAAAGCAGTCCATTGCCATTTGCAATCTATCCAACACTACTCCTAGCTGCCTTCTTTTATATTTGATTATTGAAGAATTAGAGCAGGAGAGTCAAATGTCATAGTAGATATTTCTTTTGCTGAATGCTGGTGGCTGGCTCGGGAGAGAAAAAACAGGAATGACTTATTAACATATTTAACTGATTGGCGACACAGGTGTTTTCTTTGGTAAGGAAAAATTTTAGTCAATGTAAAGGGGATGGCTTTGGAGTCAGACATAACCATATCTCAATGTGGGTTTTTTGAGCTATCCTGTGACCTTAGGCAAGTTAATTTAATTACACTGAATCACAAAATCAGTGTTTACAAAATAAGAATAATAGGTAGTTTATAACTTACATAAAAATGTATATAACATATAGAAGGTCTCAATAAATATTTGGGTTTTTCCCCCCTTCTTTAGTTTCTTCCAGCAAAATGTGGTTTAGCCATGAAAGACTGCTTACTAAACATGGTATGTTGAGGAAAAAAACATTAAGGAACTATGTGTCCTTCACCAATTCATTTAACATCTCTGATTCTTAGTTTCTACATCTTTCTGAGAAAATTATATCTCCCCAAAGCAATTATAGAACAAAAGATAAGAATAATTATGATTCTCATGATCTTTATTTGGAGATTATTACTAATAGAGTTTGAGAAAAAAATGTTGAAAAAAGCAGGTACTTTGATTATTATAATGTAGTCATATTTCTTACTGGGCCATATTTCTTATTTTACTGATAAGAGATATTTGAAAAGAAGAGTTATTCTTTTGGACGTTTCTCTTCCAAAATTTAAGATGATTTTGATATTCTCTTAGATTGCTTTTTGTGAGAATTGTTTTTATATAAATACATACCTATACAATTCTTAGCTATTAGTACTAAAATGTGTTTTCTCTCTGAGATATAAATGATGTTCAAAGGCCAATCACTCTGTACAAATGTCACCATTCTCAAGATTGATTTAGCATTTCTCCAACCTGTAACAGATTCTTAAATCAGTAATACTTGGCAACACCACGCACATCAAATATACTAGTGTAATGCTTTTACAAAATCAATAAATGATAGTCTTGTGAGTCTTCTTATGTCTATTTCATTGATTGAGTTTTTATTATATCTGTAATTACAGTTCAAAAATACAATTTGATGATCTTTAAAAAAAAATATTAACTCTTAAATTGTCTTAGCTCATATGGCTTTGACTTTTTCCTTTTTTTCTATTCTTAGTTTAACCTGTTTTACACAAAAAAAATAAAAAAATAGATAAATAAGCCTCAAGAGGACAGCTTTCTCTACATGCACGGGCTGCAGTGGAGGCTCGTGATTGTAGTTGTCAGATAGGTCCGCTTATCCACCGCAGAGAAGTACCTCAATGGGCTCCTTTTACTCAGAACTTTATGGAGAAAATCAAAGAATTCACTGAAGTTTATTTATCCCACACTCTCTAATGAGAGCTGTGCTTATATACAATAAGCCCTAGAGTGGGTGGTGATTTCTTTAACACCTTATTACCAACAGATTGGTGTTAGTCATCAGCGGCGTGGCCAGCTAGGCAAGTGGCCATGGTTCAGTTTTACTCTTTCTCTGGTTCTCCCACTCTCTATTTCTCCCACAGGAAATGGACTATTAAGAATATATGCTCTGTGCTGCAATGTCCTTATCGCCATTTCATATGTTGGCTAGAATTCATTTAAAAATACCCCATGTAGGTTAGGTGACAGCTACTTTAGATATAGTCAGTTGCCCTAATTATAAATTCACTCCAACAGTCAGAAAATATCTAATTAGAAAAGGTACACTCCCAGATGCCATTTTCATTGATCCAATATAGTTGAATATTGTCAACTTCCCATGGTTTAAATTAATATAATAACTTCAGCAATTCATAACTTTGAACATCGAGGATCTGCTATTTATCTTAATACATTTTTTGAAAATGTATTATCTTTGGTAAAATTAGTGGTTTGATGTGTATGTTGATGTATTTTAGAAGTAAGATTTCTTTGGTAAAATTAGTGCTATTCAGATATGTGGATCAGCTTAATTATTTCAGAGACAACCTCTATTCTCTCATTAGCAGCATATAAAATCCTAGCAAGCCATTTTGGATACACCCTTAGGGATGGTGCCTGAGGCTTGGCCCCTCAATGGTATTGTGTCCAGCCATTGGTCTCTGGAATATTGTCATAGCTGCTTCAAGGGACTCTCTTGTACAAAACATGATAGTAGCACCTGCAAAGATGGGAAACAGAGGTTTCATTCACCTTACAGAGTACGTTGTTTGAAATGGTTTGTGCTTCTTTGCTAATAAATGGCCATTTAATATATGTCTCTGTGGGTGGTAGAATTTGATCTCACACTTACTTTCATTATTACCTGGTTGGGAAGTACGGAAAGCAGCAGCTACCACCAAAAATACCTTAACAGTTGTGCATAACTAAGATTTCTTAGGTCACTTTGTGATACAATATCTTAACCTTCTAAATGCGCCCTTGATCACATTAAAGTCTTTGTGAGGTGATTATTCATTGGTCTCTGTGGAAGATTTCCCTTCCTCACATAGGCCCTGCCCTATGTTGAGTGGTTCTGTGAAGCCATGGTTCATTGACTCTAGACCAAGTGCTCTATGTTAAAATCATGTGATTTGTGTCAGCTCTCATTGGGATCAGCATGCTTTCTGAGAGGATTTCAACCCTTTTCAGCATGAAAAGTCATTTCTTGCTTAGGGCTAGAACTTCAAGTAGACATCCCCTTACCTTATTTGAACAGTGATGGGATGGTAGCACTTTGTGTTGACACTATTATACTTCCCCCTCCACACATCCAAAGTGCAGGGCATCACTGCTTTATGGATTTGTGTCCAATGTCTTGCAGGATAATTCACTGGGTGTGTCCATTCTCTAAATTCTATTTTACAGACCATCTGGAAATGATGAACCAAATGCTGTCACATATTCTTACAACAAATAATCACATCTTAATTTTGGATCATACATGCCAGAGCTCAAGTTCCCTAAAAAACAGATTCTGAAACACTGAGATTTGCATCAACTGGTCATTGGATATGAACTGCCCCCACGAAATAGGTGTAATTTTGGGCAAGGAAGTTTCTTCCTGTCAGGGACAATTTCTGGAGAGAGACTTAGTTATGAACCGCTAGGGCCAACTCTTTCAGGAACATGAAGAATCAGTATCATAGTACTGAATGGGAATCAGGGTGGCATCACAGCATCAACTTCAATTCATTCACAGGTTTGGACTATTCTCAGTATTAGGTCCTTTCCTTGACCTGAGAGTGTCCCCCTGGTCTGGTCTTGACTCGGTTTCAATTTTGCTCTTGATTTCTCCATGCTAGTTTAATTGTCTGGGTTCCCCCACCTCTCCTCATAAATATCATGAACCCTGAAGGGACACCATTTATCAAAAGAATAGTTGAGTGTCCTTTTCCTGCTCAACATCAATCCAAACTCCTTATAGCACTAAGTAACTGAGGGAAATATAGAGAAAAACCACTACTGAAGAGGAAGAAGGTATTTTATTTTCTTGGAATAATCTCTGCCTCCTCCATAATGAAGATGGGAACAAAAGAAAAGACAGAAAAAAAGAGAATTCATACATGGAGACAAGTACCCCTGTGGAGTAGGAGATGCTGAAGTAGAAAGGACTGAGGTAAGTCAAAATTCTGAATTAGTTAAATTTTAAATTCTTTCACTTAGTAAGTGAAAGAATGGCTAAGGAACTGAGAAAAAAGTGGTCAAAGATGAGTTAGCAACCAGCAGGTGAGAATCACACCAAAGTGAAGAAAGGAAACTGTGGTGGGAAAAAGATGTTCAAGAAAATGGTAGATTATTTTGATAGGATATTTCTGCAAAGCCAGCAAGAATTCAAAATAAGGAACTAGACTTATCAAAAGAGCAGATAGAGTGACTTTTGTTACACTTAGGGCTTACGCCAACATCATGGGTAGCATTCACGGCAGAGGCTGTTCCCAGACCTCCTTTGGTTTGCATGATTCCACATTAATGCAACTCATGGGCAGGGACAACAAGCGTGTGACTGATTAAGTACAGTGCTAATACTTTCAGTGAAAATTTAATACTTTGAAAAGCATACCGTTTCAAAATTATGGATAACATTTTTAATTCTGGCCTTTTACTTAAATCATATGCAGGAGTATCCCACCAATTTTCAACTCACCAATTCTCCTTTCATTGAAATCGCTACTGAAATGTAAGTTTCCACCATGAAGACGTCTCTGATATATTTTTTTGCAGTTCTATCTGATCTGAACATACAAATACAGTGACACTCTTACTGCCCTGATTTCATATACCTTGAATATGTGCCCAGTTGAATTATGCGGTCAGGCTTGTATAGAAATCTATTCCTTAGTTCTCCTCATTCAGATCACCAAACCCATGACTTTGCAGGCAGCTTTGATGCCAACGGACTACTGCAGAATAAGAAAATGGTAAAGATGGCACAGCTTGTCACTCAAAATGACATCTATTTTAAGTGTTATGACCATATCCCATTCAAAAGAGTACATACTATACAAAAGTCAGACGTCCCTGTGAGGGGACACTAGTCATCTCTGAGACTCTTTTGTTGAATTCATTCATATCTATATCTATATCTGCCAGTGTGAAGATCTATAACTATCTGTAGCTGTATATGTACATCTATATCTACAGATATAGACATAAAGATATAAAAGGAGCAGGGCCTACCATCATCATTAAATCCAAAAGCAATGATCTTCACAGATTTTCTCATTGCAGAAGAATATCCCCGTGGAGAGGTCTATA
The DNA here is from genome assembly GCA_023783475.1 of Daubentonia madagascariensis. NCBI lineage: Eukaryota > Metazoa > Chordata > Mammalia > Primates > Daubentoniidae > Daubentonia > Daubentonia madagascariensis. Next base: position 38,019,209 of record JAKFHU010002080.1, on the reverse strand, counting down.
AACAGAATGACAGCACAGTCATGATATTTTATTCAGAGATACCAGTGTTTATTTTTAAACAAAAGGGAAAGCTCTCAAGACCCATTAATTTTCTCTTAAAGACAGACAAACTTCACCCATCTTTTTTGGAAGCTGTGATAATTTTCATAGTACTCTCAGTCATTTCAAAAAGAATAAAATATAATAAAGTGCTGCTTTTACAAACACAAATCTTATAGAAACCTTTGGACTGGCAGCTTTGGAAATTCTTCTCTCAGGGGAAGTAAATTTAAGTGGAGCTGCACTTGAGTTCAGTTTGTATTCCCCTCTCAATTACCATCAATACAGCTGAATCAGGAGCTAACCAAAATTCCTGAGATAGCTTTTCAAAAATCTAAAATTAAAGAAGAAAGAGTTATTGCAGACAGAGGTGAAAGAAACCTTGATACAGGAGGGACAAAATCCCTGGAGGGAGAGAGCTGAGGGCATGAAATAATGAAATAAAAACTTCAAATACCCAAAGCAGAATATGCACATCAGAATCCCTGTTTGTTCTTTTAATTGTTTAGGGCTGCAAATATTTGATGCGGTTTTGCTTGACTTAAGATACACAGTAATTCTTTAAACAGATATATAATAAACAACCTAGATGATTATCGTGTGGGAAAGAAGGAGCCAGTTAGTGTAATATTTTGGGGAGTTGTTCCTTTTTGTGTGATTAGAAACCTCTCTCTGACAATGTACCCCAGGCACCACAGAGTGGTGGAGTCCCTCGTCATGGCTTATTGCTTAAGCATGCTGGAGGCGACCACTATATCAGCATCTAATGGCTCAAAACAATAAGATAAATTTATAAGACACAGAACATTATTCAGCAGTGCTTTTCTATTACCAGTAGATCGAATATTGCTTCAGCTTTGAGTTTTTAATAAGTAAGAAGCATTTTTACTAATTAAAATTGCAAAAGTAAGTTTCAGAGCAGGTTGCTGGATCTAAGTAATTGCAGAAAAACAGCTCATTCAAAGATAATAGTGCAATCTGATATTTATGGAATTCTAGTTTTTCTATAAGTATTGAAATTTAATGGTCAAAACTGAGTAATTAGAAGTAGACTTATTCATCTCTTATTTACCTTCAAGCCTTAAGCAAGACCCACAATCTTAGATGTGCAAAATATTCAACTATTTTTCAGAAGCTATAAGAGCCATTGTAAGGGTTTTATAAGTACCATGCTTAACACAGCACTAAGAATACCCATGGGAGCATCATTAAAGTTGTCCAGAACCTGCATCTTGATGCATTATTTCTAGTCTGACAGCTCTGCACTGCAAAACACATTCTGGTTTACACATACAGGCGCCAGCACCACTGCAGACTTCCCTCTGTTGACCCAAGGTACCATTGAGTGGATCTGAATTGTGTCTACACAGCAAGAATCTGAGTCTGTCAGATAACAGAACCAGGTTTGTCTGATTACAGAAAGATTTCTGCTGGTATTTCAACAAGCATATAAAAAATAGAATTTGGCCCACATTTTATAAATTGATCCAACAAATGAGTATCATATTTGTCATTGTAGATGCAAAATTTGCATTTTGTTTCTCAATTGTTCTATCACAATATGGATGTGCTAATTTTACCTGAGTCCATAGAGGGTATTGTGCTGAAAACTGTGGATGTAGAGATGAAAATGACCAGGGCTTTAAGAATTACATTAATATATAGAGATGAACAAAGTGTATGGAGTTAAGAATTTGGTGGAGTTAAGTCTTTGGTTGAGTTAGGAATTTGCTGTGAACCAGATCTGAGGTTGAGACCTAGTTCTGCGGGTTACTAGGTCTGTAACTTTGGACAGACTACTTCACCATTAACCACAGTTTTTTGGTTTATAAAATGGTATTGTCACCAAACCCTGCCTCATTTGGTAATTTTGAGATTTAAACAAGGTAATTATATAACTCACTTAACCTAGTGCTTTGCTTATGTGTTCAATTAGTGTTACCTAAAAGGTATTTTAAACAATGATTTAAAAAAAAAAGAAAGCCAGACTTTGGATTTGAACTTAACAATATATGACAATCCTAAAGTCCCTAGTGAAAGTGAGAAATATGGATAGAAGTGATGGCTAATGGATGTTTCTCTACAACCCGGCCCCTTTAAGTTCCACATCATAGGGTTGTTCAAGAACATAATAACAGGCCACAAACACAACCGCCCTTCAATAACATGAAGGTGAGCGGCACGTAGGTGGGCAGAAGGTCCGCAAAGGTGCAATGAAGCACAATGGGAGGAAACATAAAACAGCTGTTGATCACTGGGAAGTAGTAACAGCAAACAGGCAGTGCTGGCAGGGACCAGTCAAAGAAGAGGTGGCTCAGAGTAAGGGAGACAACGGTGCTTTCCATGAGGCATATTTGCTGAGCTCCAAACAGCAGGAGGCCGGGCAAGTCAACTGAAGGATTTCCCCTTGTACTCTGGCTTAGTGCACTGCAAAAGTCAGGCGGTCTTCTCTCTCTCTGCGGTTGGTATATAGATCCAGACAACACCTCGTAAAGACAACCCAGGAGAGTGAAAAGAGCAGAGGCTGTGTATTTTTTCTCACAGCTCCACCACCCACCAGCTCGGTGAACTTGGGCAAGTCACTTGACCTCCGCAGCTCAGTAGCAGTCAGTGAAATGCAACGATATTGCCAACCCAGCAAGCAATCAATGTTGGTTTCCTTCTCTGATTTCCTTCCTACCCCCACATTATCTAACATTTAGCATATTTGTTTACATATTTTTTTTTTTTAATTTTAGAACAGGATCCAGCTCTTAAAGCACCTAAGAATTACTGGGGTAGGTCTTTTGCTTCTTTGGCACAGAAGACAATCTCCCTTCTCCATAAGTAGCAATGGGGAAAGCATCACCACCCATCATCCTGCCGCAATCATTTCAGCTGCAGCAGAAATTGTTCCCATTCTTTATCTCAGGATTACTTTTGCTCTGTGAAGCTCTCTAGAGCTTCAAAATTCTTGGTGCATTTGACGAATTTTGCTTTCATTCCAGATCCCAGAGGCAGACCTTTATTTATTTTATTTTTTTAAAATCCCTGGCAACCAAACTTCAAGTCTTTTAAAACCTCAAGGAAAGCCTGCTGTCATTGGTTTTGCCCTTTTCTAAATCTGCATGTACTTCCTGACCACAAATTAGGTCACAGATAAGTTTGGAGCTGCCAATCAGCCTTGGATTCATCAAGCATTTTAAACTGCTGGTGCTGCAGTACAAGGCCAGTGTGTGCCACAGATAACTGTATCATTTGCATAGTTACAATCAGTTAGTGATAGAATGCCTGAGAGGCAGGGGGGATGCGTGGCAAATGCAAAGTCACTTTCAGATTTGCATTCATTTTGGTTCTAAATGGGGAACAGAGGACTTGACTGAAAGGGGCATCATCGCCTCCTGTTCAGCTTGATTCAGTGGAGCCTGCGCCTATAGAGCATTTCAACTCTTTGAAAGTGCTTTGTGATCTTCCTATGAGCTATTCTCAACAATGTTTGACATAGCTACTAGGCATTATTATCCATAATTTAGTGAAAGGGAAGTGAATCGAAAATAGGTTGAATGACTTGTTCAACACCACAGGTAGTCACAGCCTAGGCAGAGGAAGAACCTACGGCTTTGTACTGGCACCCCATCTGTTGCTAAGCCCCATTAGCCATGTTTCCTACCTGTACCCAGTAATTAGCCAAACTAAGTACTGCCAAATAAGGACATTGCATTGAATTTCTTTCAGCATTTCCTCTCTTTTGAACTTATTCATTTGACTTGCAAAACATTGTAAAAATAGCCTTTTCCCCTTCCTCGCCCCTCAAGAAACAGGAACAATAAAGAGGACAGCTAGCTGGAGTTCATTTATTCGAAGGCTTGAGAACACAAGGAGTTAATGTTTCTAAATGCTGTGGCTGGTGCTGTAAGAAAGGCTGGTAAGCCTTGAGAGAATTGTGCTCTACTTAAATGACAAGTACCAAGATCTGATTGATATTCTCTGTAAAGTTTTCCCCAGTTGCATGGTTTTTCCTTGGCACCTATGATTTATGGAATATCCCTGTATTAATTAGGCATATGCTAGTATTTTAGAGAGAGGGACAATGAGACAATTCTCTAGCATTTCATTGCATAATATATACAATTTATTGAAAATATGATTTTAGAAACTGGGAGAAAAGGTTAAACACTTTCTTCAGGTATCATAATGGAAAACATTGTCATGAAAGCAATCCCCTAAATATAAAAATAAAAAAGTAACTTCTTTAGTAGAATAAAAAAAAAAGTTGAAAACCACAGCAATCCCTGACTCAGCAAACATAAGCAGTTGATAAATGCACCTGCTACCCAGTCTAAAGCTGATCTAGCCTTTTTCAGGGTGGCCTTATCAAGTTAAGATCTTGTTGGAGAGTAATGAACACAAGGAAAGACGCTGCTCCTCAATTGCTCATCATTAGAGTACCATACACGGCTTGAGGGAGAGCAGAGACTGGGATAAATCAGTGCTTTGAACCTCCTGATAATTGGTGCTCAAATCTCAGAATCCGGGTATTATTCTTGGCTAAAGTATCTGCCACATGGCTAGACAGCTATATATATTAACATGTTGAAGACAAAGTGGTGCCAGTGTTCATCTTTGCAAAAGGAATTAGCAGAATTGGGCTACATAAGAACCTGACCCAGTGCACCACACTGAGCAGTCTCTTTGTACCTCAGTTTCTCCCATATTTAATAAGAATGACAGTCACTTCTGAAGAGGGCAAGTGAGAGCATACATTAGGTGAGTTTACCTCTAGTTAAAGTGCTACATCGATGTAAAAGCAAACCTACATTTTGCAGAAAGTTAACTATGCGAATGAAAATACCTACTTGTATGTAAACTCTAGACACTTTACAAATGGTATTTCTAAACATCAAAGAAGCCTGCAGAACAAGTGGCTCAAAATGACCTGCATATGCAGCCAAGGATGACAGTGGTGGGGTCTCTAATTCTGGGGCCAGATGGCATAGCTCCAGAGGCCCTATTTGAAATCTTTTAGCAATTCATAGGAAAACCCAAAATGGGCTTTTCTTTCGGCAATCTCTAAGTCTTGTTCAGTCCTCAATCAGTTTTTAAATTAATACAGCTATTTCCAGGGACATCAGATCTTCCTCACTTTTGTGATTTTTCTGTCAGACTCCTGTGGTATCCTTGGGCATCCTGAGGCATCCAGCCACAGGTTGACAGACACCTGCTGTAGGTAGGAGCAGATATTCTCCCTCCACCCTTAACCCACTCTAAAGGCTCCAGCTTTCTGCTCTAATGCCCACTGTAATTGTAGAGATGGAAAACTTCTAAGAGCCTGGAGCCATGGGCTTGATGTTCATTTGATGTTCATATCAGATAAAGCCTAGATATTTTACCATTTTAGGGTGATTTACTTAATAATCTGTGGTAAACCCAGAAGTGCAGGATTAGATTTTTCCAGTCTCAGCCTAGTTTAGGAAGGGGTCTGCTGATGAGAAATAGTCCCAGGGAGGCTCAGATCCTGGTCTAGGCTGTGAGCAGTCGTGGGATGATTCTACCAGCCAGAGTGGTCACTTTGTCCATCATAGATCTTTCTTTACCTAGTTTTCTTAATAGGAACACTTTAGATTACTTTGTTCCCATCTTATACATATTCATCTGTATAAGATGGATAGGATACTCTGCACAATGAACAATCAGTTTTTCACTAAATCTATCCAGGACATAAACATATACAAATAGCAAATCTGGGCTGCTGCATAGTAAGGTAATTATGAATGTAGGGTCTAGAGTTGGTTGCTGGGATTTTTAGCTGTGTGTTTTGGGGAAATTTACTTCGTTTAAGTCTCTGGCTTGCTTTTGTATAGAGCAAAATAAAAATAGAATCTACATTATAGGGTTGTTTTGAGGAGTAAATGAGAATGTATATAAAGCACTGAGCACAGGTCCTCACATACTAAATACTTGACAATTGTTATTAAAAGTACATCTGTACACATGCGTAAAAAGGGCACACACAAGGCAAGCACCACAGCTTATTGGTAGAACACTTTCTATAATGAATTTATTGCATTACAGTAGATATTACTATTCTCATCTTGTCCAACAGGAAAAAGCATAGATAGATTAAAATGGCTTCCCCTGCTCACAAGGTTATTGATTAAGTTGGAATCAATTCGGGATTCCAATCCCAGCTTGTCTCTACTCGTGACTCTTTAAATCGCCAACCTCTGCCTCTAACGATATAGCTCTCTCTGCTATAGTTATTTAGCATGAACAAAAGGCAAATAAATAAAGAAAAAGATTTATAAAAACTACTTTCACCTTCATCCACTTCCTCCTTCCATAATTCCTCATAACTATTCATCCCTTAGTTATCCTGAAGAAGAGATAAGCAAGTCTGATTCCTACCACGTGATTTTTACCCTAGGAAAGTTACCATTCCCACAGTTCTATATTGATAACATTTTCAGAAAGTGCCACACTCTATGGGAATTTATAATTTTAAAAAAGATTCTTAAAGGTAAAAATGTATAATATCCAAAAGAATGAGTCACTAATGGCATAATTTAAGCATCTTAACAGAATATGCAAGGAGAAACTAGGATATGAGGAGTAATATTTTGTTTTAGCCACACAATTCTTCTAAGATGCTCACATCTTCAAGAAACTGCCTGCTTCACATAACACCTCTTGCTCATAGTTTATTTTATATTGCTTTTGTTTTTCCTGTGTAAAACTTTACAGTAAAGAAGTTCGAATATTATTAAAATTATATAAAAATAAATCAGTCACCCCATGGCTAGTCTTTGAAAATATAGACTAGATAAATAATTTTGGTCTTTTTAAACCAACAAGCATGCATAATTCTCATTTGCCCCATGAAACTTTGTGATATTCAATAAAAGTGTATTCCATTGTATAAGGGGAAATCAGCATTAGATTCAAACCTTCAAAAAGATCCTTTTTATAAGTAAAAATTAAATAAATATAAAATGGTGCTTGCTAAATGTTGTCATTTAATGACAAGCAATATAGTTCATATAAAAATATTAATTAAAAATAGAACCTTTAAAAAATATCATAGCACTTTACAAATCTGGAACTGAGTAAAAAAAGTTAACAATCCAGCAGCAGGTATTCCACGTTCTTCCAATGGATGAGATGCCCTGTATGCCAGCAAATGTTTTCGAGTCTTGGTTCCACTACTTGCTACCCCTCGGAACTTGATTTATAAATTTCTTTCTGCCTCATCCTCACATTTGAATACAAGGCTAAAGATAATTTATACTTCCTGGTGTTGAAGCAAGGATCAAATGAGACACTTAAAAATCATCTGTCATAGAAAATATTTGATATAGCTTTAGCTATTATTGCTAATATTGTTATCATTAGGCTCATGACAGCCATGCAGTGATCCCCGGGTTACCAAAGAAAATAAGAGGTGATTAATAATGGTGTTTTCTGTAACAATGCCTTTACTACAGTTACTATAAAATGGCGACTGAAAATTCTTGTTTGCAAAGAACAGAAGCCCACTCAAACTGTCTTACTTAGAAGAGATTATTATAATTCTCCCAAGTGTCTAAGCTCAAGAAACACGATACAGTGGGGTCCAAGGTTTACCTAACACTGATCAATCTTTCCGCACCTAACAGTCTCCTCACGTGGCTTCTCCCTGCTCCATTCCTCTCGGTCTCCTAACCAGCTTCCTTTTCTTCCTCCCCTTTCACACGGCGCAACATTCCCACCTGTGAGTCCTTCCCCAGAGTTTCAAATCCAAATACCGCCTCTGACATCTCAATACTTCCAAAAGATATTCTGGCTGGTTTTTGGTCATTTAGTGGATTGAGGCCCACCGTAGGCTTAATCAGCCAGAGCTTGGGTAAAGCGTGGGGTAAGAATGATGCTTCCAGAGGCTGAGGAAAAACTAAGTAATAGAACTTTCCAAAACAGAAATGAATAAAATAAGAAATGTTTTTAACCTTGAAGATTTTTAAAATTCCTATTTATATCTAGCCATTTTGATTAGCTATGTTCTCATAAATCTTGTTTATACGTATTGTACGTTTCAAAAGAATGTGCAGCAGCTCTTGTTTTCCCATTTCATATAGATCTGTATCATCCTTATTGACTTTACTTAATGAAAAATTGTCTTCCCAGTGTCATCAATACTGATCTTGATGAGTGAGGAAGTGACTGTTAACTCTCAGAATCATCAGTAAATATTTAGTCATTTCCACTGATACTATGAGAAATACGTCAAGTGTTCATTTCCTTTCCCGCAATAATAACACTTGACTCCATACATGGAAGAAATCTGTATCTTCATGGTTAAAAAAATAAAATCAACATTCTGAATTTATATAAGAGATGGTTTATATTACAATAAAAGAATAAAGACATGAGAATCTAAAAATACATCTTTGTCATAAGGTATTATTTTACATCACTGCTATCAATAGACATCCACAAATATCTATAGGAAACTGTGTTCAACATTACAGCTGCTTGCCAATATTTCCCGAACTCCTCGCCTTCTGGACATACCTCTCCTTATAGTCAGGCTTGGCCATGAGACTTGCTTTGTTTATTTAAATCTTAGCAAATGTAAGTACTTCAATCTGAAGTCATTAATTACCAGTGTTGAATCTCTAGCTCTTTCCTGCCCTTTGAAATTGATGGTGGAAGAGATCTTGAATTGAGATGTTAGGAAGAAAAGATTAAAGGGGTCCCAGTCACCTATTGAGGGTCGCTTCCCTGGACCTACAGAGGGCTTTGTGGGGGAAGGTTTGTTATCACAACTTAACAAAACTCATTCTGACTGATTGGCATAGTTGTAAAATATTAATGTTCATTCTCTCTTCTACTAAAAACAAACTCCCAGCAAGGTGAAAAACAATCTCCCATAGAACATTTTCTATATCAAAATGTGGCCAATTTTAATCCATATATGTGATTGGAAATGAGGGATAACCAGAACTAATAACATAAAATTTAGCCAATAATTTTACTTCCTCTTTAAATTATTCTTTTATCAAAAGGTAATAAGCCAAGCATCAGTAGAATGGACAATTACTATTATATATTCTTAGCCCATCAAAGGAAATAGCTGAAAAGAAACTCAATGATAGTTATTTAATATTATGCTTAAATAATTTTTAAAGGATATGCAAAGAAAAAAGGATGGAAAGGAAATATAAAAATGTTTGAAAAAGAAGTTCTATTAATGTAGAAAAACACAGGGCTATTTTTATCATTATGCCAGTTAATATATTTTTAATAATTTGGTTATATTACCTTTTTTTTCCTTTTTCTTCTTTTTCTTTGTTTAAAATAACACACACAGTTATTAGCTCACTTTCTTTTGGGTCAGGAGTACAGGGACATCTTAGCAGCATCCTCTGCTTCAGAGCCTCACAAAGATTCAAAGTGTCAACCAGGACTAGCCAAGACTATGTTTTCATCTAAGCCTTGACCGAGGAAAAATCTGTTTCCAAAGTCATGTGCTGTTGGCCCCATCAATTTCTTGTGAGCTAGTGGACTGAGGGCTTCAGCTTCTTGCTGGCTTTTGGCCAGAGGCTGCCCTCAGTCCCTAGAGGTCTCCCTCATTTTTTTCTAGATATATCCCATTTGTCCCTAGATATCCAATTCCCACCAGCTCTGTGGCCCAGGAGGCTGACTTCTATAGAGTGAGTCAACTGAGTTCCTTTGCCTTCCAATTTCTGATTGGGTTTGACCAATGAGAGACACTGGCAGGAAATGTAAACAAGGAGGAGATTGAGTCTGTGTTTTTATTCCCCTGGTTACTTCCCTGCCTGGCCTTGTGTTGAATGCTTTTTCTAAGCAAAGATCACAGTATTTTTACTCCAGCTACCTTCAGCTCCAGCTATTGTCTTTGAATCCTGGTCATTGCTTCCTTCCCTTGCCATTTAGATAGAAGAGTGGTAATGTCTCCCCCAGTTTGTTGGTCCTAGGAGGTTTCACTACCCCTAATAGTGTTTCTTAATCTTCTTCTTCCTTTTTTTTTTTTTTTTTTAATTTTTTGAGACAGGGACTCACTCTGTCATCCAGGCTGGAGTGCAGTGGGGTCATCATAGCTTATTGCCACCTCGACCTCCTGGGTTCAGGTGATCCTCCTGCCTCAGCCTCCTGAGCAACTGGAGTTGTAGACACACACCACCATACCTGGCTAATTTTTTTTTTTTTTAGAGACAGGGTCTCACTATGTTGTATAAGCTTTTCTTGAACTCCTGGCCTCAAGTGGTCCTCCCACCTCAGCCTCTCAAAGTTCCAGGATTGCAGGCATGATCTACTATGCCTGGCCTCCCTTAATCTTCTGATACCATTGAAAACATGCCTTTATCAAAATCTCCTTATTTACCCCATTTTACCCTGCCTTCTGCTTTTCCAGGACACTGATATAACCTCCTTTGAGAAAAACACCCTGACCTTAACCTACTACTCAGTAGTACCAACCGCTTTTCTCTCCCTACTACATTTTGCCTCAATTTTTTTTTTACTTCAGTAAAATACATATAACTTAAAATCTACTATTTTAACCATTGTTCAATGTACAGTTCAGTAGCATTAAATACATTCATATTGTTGGGCAACCATCACCACCATCTATACCCAGAACTCTTTTCATCTTGCAAAACTGACTCTGTGTACCCATTAAACAACAACTCCCCATAGCAGCACAATTCACAATTGCAAAGTTGTGGAAACAACCCAGGTGCCCATCAATACACGAGTGGATCAATAAAATGTGGTATATGTATACCATGGAGTATTACTCAGCAATAAGGAACAATAGTGAATTAACACATCTGGTATTATCCTGGTCGGAGCTAGAACCCATTCTTCGAAGCGAAGTGTCACAGGATTGGAAAAACAAGCATCACTGGTACTCACCATCAAACTGGTACTAACTGATGAACACTTACATCACACAGGGCAATAACATTCATCAGAGGGCGGGCGGGCGGGCGGGAGGGGGGTGGAAGGGATGGGAAAAACTCTCACTGAATGGATGTGGGGAGCACAGTTTGGGAGATGACCACGATTGTGGCTCTGACACGGGCAGAACAGGGGCAATGTGTATGGCCAAAATGTTGTACCCCCATGATATTCTGCAATTAAAAAAATAAAAAAAAAAAAAAAAAAAAAAAAAACAACTCCCCATTTCCCCTCACCCCAGGCCCTGGCAACCACCATTCTAATTTCTGTCTCTGGGATTTCAACTACTCCAAGTATCTCATATATGTGGAATCATACAGTATTTTTTAATTGAGACTGGCTTATTTCATGTAGCATAAGGTCCTCAAGGTTTATCCATGTTGTAGCATGTGTCAGAATTTCCTTCCTTTTTAAGGCTGAATATTCCATTGTTTGTATACATCACATTTTGTTTATGTACTCATCTATTGAAGGTCACTTGGGTTGCTTCTGTGTTTTTCCTGTTGTGAATAATGCTGCTATGTACATAGGCATACAAATATCTCTTCAAGATCCTGATTTCTCTTCTTGGGGTACATATCTAGAAGTGGAATTATTGGATCATATGGTAATTCTATTTTTAGTTTTTTGAAGAGCCATCATACTGATATCCACAGCAGCTGTATCGTTTTAAATACTCACCAACAGTGAGATTGTTCCACATCCTTATTATTGGCTATTTTCTGCTTTTATAATAGTTGCCATCCCAATGAGTGTGAGGTGGTATCTCATTGTAGTTTTTGGTTTTGTTAGGTACATAGCAAGGGACCTCTGACTCTCCTAGGGACAAAAGCAGGTGCCTAGCCATGGTGTTTTTGCCCCACCTGGGGAAGAAGGAAAAAGGTGGTCCCTCCACCGCCAACCCCTGTCTTGCTGCTGCCCCACCTTGATCTTGCCTTAAGCAACTGGCACACCTTGGAGAAGGAGGAATGCCCTGCCAAAAGAATGCAGGAAATTCCCCAGCCTGTGGGCCAGGCAGTACAGGCACAAAGGATCTGGAAAGTAATCTAGACTAATCTAAGGCTAATTATCATTTCATTAACTGTCCATATGCCTCCCACTAGATTAACTAGAAGCAGAAAAGCAAGGACTCTAATAAACTCAATCAGGAACGCAAAAGGAGAAATTATAACTGATACAACATAAATACAAAATATCATCTCTGAATACTGTAAAAATCTCTATGCACACAAACTTGAAAATGTGGAGGAAATGGACAAATTTTTAGAAACACACAGCCTCCCTAGCCTCAATCAGTAAAAAATAGAACTCCTGAACAGACCAATATCAAGAACCGAAATTGAAGCAACAATAAAAAACCTCCCTAAAAAAAAAGTCCTGGGCCAGATGATTTCACACCCAAATTCTACCAGACCTCCAAAATAGCTGGTGCCTATCCTGCAGAAATTATTCCACAACATCGAGAAAAAAAGAATCCTCCCCAACACTTTTTATGAAGCCAACATCACCCTGATACCAAAACCAGGAAAGGACTCAACAAAAAAAGAAAACTACAGGCCAATATCCCTTATGAATATAGATGCAAAAATTCTCAATAAAATCCTAGCAAATTGAATTCAGGTGGTCATCAAAAAATAATCCATCACGACCAAATGGGCTTCATCCCAGAGATGCAGGGATGGTTCAACATACACAAATCTATAAATGTAATTAACCACATAAACAGAAGTAAAAACAAAGAACATATAATCCCCTCAATAGATGCACAAAAAGCATTCAACAAAATTCAGCACCCTTTTATGATAAGAATGCTTAACAAAATAGGCATAGATGGGACTTACCTCAAAATGATAAAAGCCATATACGACAAACACACAGGCAACATTATATTAAATGGGGAAAAATTGAAAGCATTTCCACTTAGAACTGGAACCAGACAAGGTTGCCCTATCACCACTCCTATTCAACATAGTGGTGGAAGTCCTATCCAGGGCAATCAGACAAGAGAAGGAAATTAAGGGAATCCACATGAGAGCAGAAGAGGTCAAACTATTGCTCTTTGTTGATGATATGATCTTATATCTAGAAAACCCCAGTGATTTTTCCAAGAGACTACTGGAACTGATAAATAAGTTCAGCAAAGTCTCAGGTTACAAAATCAGTGTACACAAATCAGTAGCATTCATATATGCCAACAACAGTGAAACTGAGAGCTAAATCAGAGACTCAATACCTTTCACAATAACAACAAAGAAAATAAAATACCTAGGAATATATTTAACCAAGGAGGTTAAAGACCTCTACAGGGAAAACTGTGAAACACTAAGGAAGGAAATAGCAGAGGACGTAAACAAATGGAAAACCATACCATGCTCATGGATCGGCAGAATCGACATTGTTAAAATGTCTATACTACCCAAAGTGATCTACAGATTCAATGCAATCCCTATTAAAATACCAACATCATTTTTCACATATCTAGAAAAAATAATTCTACACTTCATATGGAACCAGAAAAGATATCATATAGCTAAAGCAACCTTAAGGAAAAAGAATAAATTGGGAGGCATCAATTTACCAGACTTCAAGCTATACTACAAGGCTATAGTAACCAACAGCATGGTACTGGCACAAGAACACAGACATAGACAAATGGAACAGAACTGAGAATCCACATATAAAACCATCCTCATATGGCCATCTGATATCCAACAAAGCAGACTGGGGAAAAAAATCCCTATTCAATAAATGATGCTGGGAAAATTGGATAGCCACATCTAGAAGACTGAAACAGAGTCTGCATCTCTCACCTCTCACAAAAATCAACACACGATGGATAACAGACTTAAACCTAATGCACAAAACCATAAGAATTCTAGAAGAAAACATTGGAAAAACTCTTATACACATAGGCCTAGGCAAAGAATTTATGAAGACCCCAAAAGCAATCACAGCAACAACAAAAATAAATAAATGGGACATGATCAAATTAAAAAGCTTCTGCACAGACAAAGAAACTATCACTAGAGTGAGTAGACAACCTACAGAATGGGAGAAAATTTTTGCATGCTATACACTTGACAAAGGACTAATAACCAGAATCTATATAGAATTCAGGAAAATCAGCAAGCAAAAAATCAAACAACCCCATTAAAAAATGGGCAAAGGACATGAACAGAAACTTTTCAAAAGAAGATAGACTAATGGCCAAGAAACATATGAAAAAATGCTCAACATCTCTAATCATCAGGGAAATGCAAGTCAAAACCACAATGAGGTATCACTTAACTCCAGTGAGATTGGCTTTAATCAAAAAGTCCCAAAACAACAAATGTTGGTGTGGATGTGGAGAGGTAGGAATACTCATACACTGCTAGTGGGACTGCAAATTAGTACAACCTCTATGGAAAGTAATATGGAGATACCTCAAGGAACTAAAAGTAGAACTACCATTTGATCCAGCAATCCCACTACTGGGTGTTTACCCAAAGGAAAAAAAGACATTCTATAATAAAGACATCTGCACTCAAATGTTTATAGCAGCACAGTTCACAATTGCAAAGATGTGGAAACAGCCCAAGTGCTCATCAATACATGAAGTGATTAATAAAATGTGGTGTATGTATACCATGGAGTACTACTCAGCCACAAAAAACAATGTGAACTAAAACCGCTTGTATTATCCTGGATGGACCTGGAGCCCATCCTCTTAAGTGAAGTATCACAAGAATGGAAAAACAAGCACCACATATGCTCACCATCAAATTGGTACTAATTGATCAACACTTACGTGCACATGTGAAAGTAACAATCATCAGGTGTTGGGCAGGTGGGAGGGGGAGGAGAGGATGAGTATATTCACACCTAATGGGTGCGGTGTGCACTGTCTGGTGTATGGACATGCTTGTAGCTCTAACTCAGGTGGTGCAAAGGCAATATATGTAACCTAAATGTTTGTACCCCCATAATATTTTGAAATTTAAAAAAATTAATTTTCAATAAATGTATAAAAAATAAAGTAGTTCCATGGTGACATCTGATTCATGAGGAGGGCCCAATCTGGACAGTACAAGACATGACCCCAGAGCATAACCAGTGCCCTTTTGTTACGACAGCGGGAATTGTTTGTCATCTGTGGCACATGTATCTTGCTCTTGCTCTGTTAACCTATATCTTGCTCTTGCTCTGTAAACCTATCTTATCCTTCCTTGATAAACTTCATTCCATGCTTGCCTTGCTTTTGGTGTGTCTGGTCATTCTTCTGCCAAGAGCACACCAAGAACCAAGAACAGACAACTGCTGACTCAACGTTTTCATTTCCTTAATGAGTAGTGATATTGAATGGCTTTTCATATGCTGATGGGCCATTTGTGTATTTTCTTTGGAGAAATGTATATTAAAGTTCTTTGCCCCTTTTTGAATCACCTTTTTTTGTTGTGGTTGAGTTTTAGCAGTTCTTTCTAAATTGTGAATATTAATCCCTTATCAGATATATGATTTGCAAATATTTTCTCCCATGCTGTTGGTTGCCTTTTTACTCTGCTGTCTTTTGATGCATAATTTGAAAAAAAATTTATGAAGTCCAATTTATCTATATTTTCTTTTGTTTGTACCTTTCATATCACATCCAAGAAATTGTTGCCAAGTCCTGTTGCAAGGTTTTTGCCATGTGTTGTCTTCTAAGAATTTTATAGTTTTAGGCCTTACATTTATGTCCTTGATCCATTTTGTGTTAAATTTTGTATATGGTATTAGGTAAGAGTCCAGCTTCATATTTTTAAATAGAATATGCAGATTTTTGAGCTCCATCCATTGAAAAGATTGTCCTATCCCCACCAAATGGTCTTAGCACCCTTCTCAAAAATTATTTGACCATATATGTGAGGGGTTCTTTCTGAGGTCTTTATTCTATTTCATTGGTCTATATATTGGTCTTTATGTCAGTACCACAATCTTTTGGTTAATGTAGCTTTGTGCTAAGTTTTGAAATCAGGAAATATGTGTCCTCTAGCTTTGATCTTTCTCAGGCTTGTTTTGAGTATTCAGGGTCCCTTCAAATTCCATATGAATTTTAGGATAGGTTTTTCTATTTCTGCAAAAAAATGTCATTGGGATTTTGATAGAGATTGCATTAAATCTGTAGATCTTTGGGGTGGTATTGATATCTTAACAATATTAAGTCTTCCAATTCATGAATATGGAATGTCTTTTTAAATTTCTTTCAGCAATGTTTTATAGTCTTAATTGGAAAAGTATTTTACTTCCTTGGTTAAGTTAATTCCTTAATATTTTATTCTTTTTGATCCTATTGTAAATGGAATACTTCTCTTAATATTCATTTTTGTATTATTCATTGTTACTGTGAAATAAAACCAATTTTTTGCATGTTGATTTTATATCTTGCCACTTTGCTGAATTTGTTTCTTAGTTCCAACAGGTTTATCTTTTGTGGAATTTTTTGGATTTTCTACATATAAAATCATGTGGTCTATAGATAGAAATAATTCTATTTTTCCCTTTCCAGTGGATGCTTTTTATTTCCTTCTCTTGCCTTATTTCTCTGACTAGGACTTCCAATATTATGTTGAATAGATGTGGTTTAAGCAGGCATCCATGCCTTGCTCCTGAACTTAGAGTAATACCTTTCCATCTTTCACCATTGAGTATTATGTTCACTGTGGATTTTTCATGTATGGCTTTTACTATGTTGAAGTAATCTTATATTTCTAGTTTTCTGACTGTTTTTATCATGAATGGCTGTTAAATTATGTCAAATGCTTTTTTCTGCATCAATCGAAATATGTGGTTCTGCACTCCCCAATCTGTTAATGTGGTGTATTATGTTGATTGATTTTTGTATGTGGAAACATCCTTGTGTTGCAAGAGTATATCCAACATGGCCATAGTGCATAATCTTTTAAAAATCCTGCTGAATTTGGTTTGCTAGTATTTTGTTGAGGATTTTTATATCAATATTCAAAAGTGATGTTGACTATAATTTTCTCTTCCTGTAGTGTCCTTTCTGGAAGGTGTTAAGATAATGGTGTTAAGATTATGCTGGAATCATTAAATGAGTTGTGAGTGTTCCCTTTCTTTAAGTTTTTGGGAAAATTTGAAAAGGATTGGTGATGGTTCTTTAAATGTTGATAGAATTAACCAGTGATGCCACAAGGTCCAGTGATTTGCTTTGTTGGGAAATTTTTGATTAGTGATTTAGTCTCCTTACTAGTTATAGGTCTACTCAGATTTTCCACTTCTTTATAATTTAGTCTTGCTACGTTTTGTGTTTCTAGGAATTTTTCCATTTTATCTAGGTTATCCAATTTGTTGATTTGCAGTTTATCTCCAACAATTAAATAACTGTCGATTTTTTGCTTCAATTCTGTCAGCTTTTGCTTTATATATTTTGATGGACTGATATTAACTGCATAAATGTTTATAATTGGTATATCATTTTGCTGTATTAAACTTTTTATTAACAAATAATATCCTTTTATTCTCTCATAACAATTCTTGACTTAAAATCTAATTTGTCTGATGTTAGTATAGCCATATCACTCTCTTTTGGATACTATTAGTATGTGACATAATGTTATATCCTTTTACTCTCAACCTATTTGTGTCTTTGACTCTAAAATGAGTATTTTATACGTAGCATATAGTTGCAAAATATTTTTTCTCCATTCTGCCAATCTCTGTCTTTTCACTGGAGAATTTAATCCGTTTACTATTAAAGTGATTCATAAAGACTTGTTTCTGTCAATATACTATTTGTTTTCTGTATGTCTTATAGCTTTTGTCCCTCACATCCTGTATTACTGTCTTCTTCTGTGCTTAGTTATTTTTGGTAGTGAAAATTTAAATTAGTTCCTCATTTCCACATGTGTATATTCTTTAGCTATTTTCTTTGTGGTTACCATGGGGATTACATTTAACATCCTAAAGTTATAACACTCTAATTTGAACTCATACCAGTTTAACATTAATAACATATAAAACTCTGTTTCTTTAAGAGCTCCATCTCCACTTCTTTCAACTGTTGATGTCACAAAATTATATCTTTATACATTGAGTGCCCCAAAACATAAACTAATAACTTAATGCATTAGTTTATTAATTTATGTAAAAAATGTGGAGTTATAAAACAAAGTTGCAATACTAGCTTTTAGACTAATAATTTTTTTCAATATATTAGTCTCTTAAATCATGCTGAACAAAAAGTTGAGTTATGCACTGTTGTTACAATAATACTAGATTTACAATTGCCCATGTATTTATCTTTACTGAGATATTTATTTTTTCATACAGCTTCAATTTACTGTCTAGTGTTCTTTGATTTCAACCTACAGGATTCTCTTTAGCATTTTTTTGTAGAACAGTGTAGTGGTAACGAACTTCCTAAGCTTCTGTTTATCTGGGAGTGTCTTAAATCCTCCCTCATTTTGAAGAACAGTTTTACTGGATATATGATTCTTGGTTGACAGTTCCCCCCACCACCTTTAGCACTTTGAATATATTGACCCACTACCTTCTGGCTTCCAAATTTTCTGATGAAAAATCTGCTGATAAACATATTGATAATTTCTTGTATGAGACAAGTTACTTCTTTCTTGTTGCTCTCAAAATGCTCTCTTTGTGTTTGCCTTTCAATAGTTTGATTATAATGTATGTTGGTGAAACACTTTGAGTTTATCCTACTTGTACTTTGTTAAGCATTGTGTATGTTTGTATTCATGTCTTTCATAAAATTGGGGAAGCTTTTGGGTAGTATTTTAAAAGGTATTCTCTCATCATCTTTCTCTCTGTGTCTTCTTCTTGTGGGAGTAACATCACCCATATATTGGTCCACTTCATGGTGTCCCAAAGGTCCCTCAGGCCCTGTTTAATTTTCCTTAACCTTCTTCTGTTATATTCCTCTGGCTCAATAATTTCCATTGTTCTGTCTTTGAGTTTGCCAATTCTTTCTTCTGCCTGTTCAAATCTGCAATTTTCATTTCTACAATTTCTCTTTATCTTCTTTTTAGGTTTTCTATCTCTTTATTGATATTTCTACTTTTTTCACACATAATTTTCTTGACTTTCTCTACATCTCTCTTTAGTTCTTTGAGCATCTTTAAAAGAATTGATTTAAAGTCTTTGTCTAGTAGATCTGTCATCAGGTCTTTTTCAGGGACAGTTTCTGTTGGCTTTGCTGTTTCTTTGTTCATCTTGTGTTTTTTATTGAAAACTGGACATTTGCATCGAACACTGCATTAACTCTGGAGAACAGATTCTCCCCTTCCTGGGGTTTTTTGTTTTTTTTGTTTTTGTTTCTTTGATTGTTGTAGGCTGTCTCTGTGCTGAATATCAGCTTGAGAAGTAAACTTAGGTCTTCTCAGGTCTTTTCTGAGCCTATACCTTCTCTCAGCATTTGTAGTAACTTTCTAATTTTCCCTGCATATACAGTTGCTTTTGAATGTCCCAATCTTCAGTGTCTGGTTGTTAAAAGAGGGAGAGGGAGAGAGAGAGAACAAAGGGAAAAAAAGATATTGGCTCTTTAAATGCCCTGAAAGTCACTTCAACCAGACAGGGAGGGACTGGAAAAAAAGGAGGGGGGTGGGTAATAAAAACAATAGTTGCTGCGTTTTTGAATCTCTGTGATCAGAAGCAGCAATCAATGATCAGAGCATAGATCTCTGATATTAGGAGGACAAAGTCCTTTTGCCCACTTTCACTCCCATAAGCTGGTGAAAGCTGCTTCAGGAGCACATGCACAGCTGCCTGCCAGATGCCTGGGTAGGTGGGACAGGGTTAGCTGCTACCATGACAAGATCTGAAATTGACCAAAGTTAACCACAATTTACTGTCCAGACTCTCCTGGAACTTCCTCTGGATGTTGCAAGCCTTTAATAAACTCCAGAGCTTTAAAATAATTACATCAAACAGATTCTGCCAGTTCAATTTTTATATAGGTGTGGAGATAGAGATATTTAGTGCTTTCTACTCTATAATTTTCTCAGAATCCTGACATTACTTTTTAAATAAATAGGTAAAACTGTAGAAATAAATACAGAGAATACACAAAGAGGATAAGAGTAAATAACACAAATAGAAATAATGTTAATCTTGAATATCCAAGAGTTGAGCTCATCAAAATTTATACCAAAGTTAAATTCCCACTAAATGTTGACATGTTAACATACCAGAAATGTTGAAAATTATGCTATCTTTTAGGTCTGTTAATATACTTTTTACTGTGATAAAGGGGAAAATAGTTATTTTATTGTGGCATTTCAACAAATTGTACTCCAAAGTGAATAACAATTAAAATGCACCCTTCCAGGTAATAAAAATATTTACATAAACCTTCAAAGTCACATAATTTTTGCCACTCTTACACTAACGACTGGGTTTCATTTGATGGTAACAAGGATTATTAACCTGGAAAATAAAATCACCAGTGTTTTAGGCTATATTTTCAACTTAGATTATAAGATTTACTATCTGCCATCCGATTTTTAGTTTTTCCCTCCCCAGAGTAATTGCTTGTGGTTTTGTATTTTTAAACTGCAAGCACCCTTTGTACATTTAGAAAAATTGGGAAAAAATGAACTGAAGTGGTAATGGAATGCTCAGTCTTTCTTGTAGACCAATTTTTCTTGACAAATAATCCTCTTATTATTATTTACTCAGCCAACTCCCTAAATGAATTATTATGATTTCAGGATAGCAATCTGGTTGCATTCTTTTTGATGATCTGAATAAAGGTATATTTTCCTTTATTTTTACTGTCGACATCTTCTCAAACATATCTCAAAATTTTAATAGCTGGCATCACTACGAGTTTGAAGCATCCTCTTTATCCATCTTGGAAAGAAAATTTTGGCTGAAAAAGCATGAAAATACACATACAGCAATATCTTTTTTGTGTGTGAATGATATATGTTTTAATTTAGTTAAAAATTTATTGTCAGACCATTGATACCAGGGTTTTAAATAAAATATAACGTGGTCTTCAGAACACTCAGCTAAAGGCAACAATGGAAGGATTAAAACATCTCATTCCTAAGTGTGGATGAGTGAAACTAGAGATCAGCCCCGTTTTTGAGTGAAAGGTTTAAGAGGAAGCCATGTTCCTGGGGTTTAGAGGAAATAGGATCAGAGCCTACTTCAGCCAGGGCAGCATAAGGGAGCTCCAGTATTATGTGTCAGGGGTCCTGTCAGGGAGAATTTAGGGTGGGTCTTTCCCTGGGAAGATTAGGGGAAATCACTGGCAAGTATTTACTAAGAAATTGGTTGTGACATAGGAGTCCAGTTGCTCTGAAATCGTGCATAATATAGAATCCCAGTCACAGGGGAGCTGTAGAAGAAACCCTCCTTCCTTCCTACTTTCCTTCCTTTTTCCTTGTCTTTCTTCATTCCTTCAAATATCCGTTTATTAAAAATTTTTAGCAAACAAATATTGAATATCTATGCTGTTGGCTCCAATATTAGGCTCTCCAATTTGTAACACACATTGCCTGCTGTTTCTCTTCGTACGGTGCTTCTTGGTCTTCATGCGTCCGCGATTGTGGAGCACCCCCTCTATCTGACCCCAGGTGGGAGTAGGCCTCCGAGGGGCGGCATGGTGAACAATTCTCACTGTTTTTATTACCTAGCTTCTGAATCCCCATTCTTGCTTGGGAAATTCCACACTTTATGTGTGATGGAAAAGGCAGAGACAAGAGGAGTGTCACTTCTTCAGTTTTCCTTGCTGCTTAGATACAGGCAAGTGACACAGGGACAAGTAATACAAGGGGTCGTCAGCAATTTGTATCTAGTTTTGGTGGAATCAGAGGAGCAGGGGTGATGTTTGGACCCAGCAACAGCAACAGTAGAGTCTTGGCAGGATTGTGAGGTGAGAAATATTATACAAATTCCTGCTTCTCTCCTCCCCACCTTCCCCCTTCAAGAGACTCTGTAATAAATATATTTTTCTACTTAAATTATCCAGACTTGGTTTCTTATGCTTTCAACTAAGGGCTCAGACTCAAGTTATAACATCCATGTGAAGTTCAGAACTCAACTCCATATCCTCAGAGTAAAAGGTAGATAATATACTGCCCCAGAGGATGCAACATGAACTAACAGAAGTAGATTGACCGTTAGGCAGTGAATAGTGATGGGGACTTCTGGAGCAGGTATCCATTTGGAAATATAAGTAACCAGGCTGGTAACTTCAATAATAACACAACAGCCATTAAGCTCTAACTTAGGTGATAATAACTGTGCTAATGTGTATACATTAGCTCAATGTTTCTGGAGCTATCTCAGGCTAAAATTAAAAATTCCCAGACTTCAGTCCAGATCCATTCTGTTAGAATTTACAAGAGGCCATGTAGGTATCTGTACTTCTTGTAAGCATCTCAGGTAATTCTAATGTTCAGGAAAGTTTTAGAAACAGTGTATTATTTATTTAATCGTCACAAAAACTGCAATTATCATGACTGTTCTATTTTACAGTTGAGGGCACAGTTTCACTGAGGTTACTAACTCAGAGACAGAAACAAGTGAGTGGCGAAAGCACATTAAGGACTCAGGTTGGTCTGAATCTGATTTTATGTCATGATAAGACTCCTGAAAGACTTCTGGTAGATTCTTGAGAAACAGAAAGACTTGAGTTCAACTTCAGCTGTACAATTAACTACCTGTATAATGTTTAAGTAGGTTAACTTTCTGAGCTTCTGTCCCCCCATTTGGAAGTGAGGGATTATAATAGGTATCTAAATATTCTTTGATGGATAACCTAAAATAAAATTTGTAAAACACAGTACATGTTTCTTCCCTCTCTCTTCTATCCTTTAGTCAAGTCTCCATTCCATAATTTCAAGGACAAGTGTGTTATTTGTTTACTAAACCTATTACCTTCCCTCTTATGTACACAGATTGACTATATTTCTCAGCCTTTACTTGCTATGGCCAAGCTACTGGGTTCTGGCTGATTTCTGGCCTGACCAAAAAACACTCACTGATCTTTTCTTTTCTCTTCCCATCCAGTGCTTGTATGCAGAGGGTAGTGGAACCACATCTGGAAAGAGACAGGTCCCTGGATATAATACTGCACAGTATCATGGTTGGATTACACATGAGTAAGACAGCTATTGTGTTACACTATTGAGATTTATACATGTATAAGGCATAGTAGCTAGTTACTCTGATTAATATACAGAGAAAATGCAAGTTCACACAGGTTTTGTAATTTTTTTAAAATTTTGCTTTGTTAATTGTGATTAAGATGGCAATTTGATCAGCCATACAATGATTAAAAAATCATGTTGGTTCTCTCTTCTGCACAGCCAAAGCCACTACCCTGCAGGTTGAGCTCTGTTCAAGATGTGGGCCCATCCCAACATGAGACACAGAAAACTATGAGTTGGTTCTCATAGACTCAGAAGTAGTCTCATTGTTATTTCTGAAATGACTTAATATTCCAGTTCCTGAACCTCAGATCTTCTCCTCTCCTCCCCTCATCACATTACTGAGCCCTTAACTTCTTTCTGTTAGTTCTTTTAGTTTCTTCCAAGGGCAAAATATTTTTTCTTCACAACTGAAACTTCTGAATTAGATCCTTACCAGCTACTGTAGGATCTCTTTGTCATAAACTTCTTAGTTACCCCAAACTGTTACCTATATTGGCTTTGCTAAAGATGTTGGGCCAGACTGCTTATTACCGAGGGTCTAGATAGAGCCTTCTGTTGTGGTATTTATTACCTACCTGTTTTCAAAACCTCTTTTTTCTTCTTGTTTGGAAATGTCTCTTTCCCCAGTGCCATATTTCAACTTTGGTTCTAACTACTTGCTGAGCTCAAATGCCTGAAGTCCCAACAGAGACACTGAGTACCCCAAGATGCTTATAAGCATGAGCCAGTGGAATAAATTACTAGTCTGACAACCTAGCAAGTGGAGGCACCTGCCTTCTGGTCTCAAGTTTCATGTTTTCTTAGTAACCTGGGTCCCCAACTCCTATGTCTGGGACTCTGCATCATTCTATGCTCTGTATTTTTTAGGAACTAAAGTCATGCTCCTGAGTTCCAGTCTTGGAGACCAGATTGTCTCTATTTATTTATCTTCCTTGATCACAAGTCCTCCCTTTGCCTGCCTGATCACACTTTGAAGGTAGTTATAATTTCCTAGACCCCAGCTATTAACTATGAGGACAGAAATGTACAAGATTCTGATCCTGCCTTCCTGAAGCTCATACTCTAGTTGTGCATAGTGACATGAAGCTACTCATAAAGTATTTGACAAGACAGAACAAGCCTTCTGGATTGGTCTGATGTGCAATATGAAGCCCATTATAATTTCTGGAAAAGGAATTTGTGAACAATGTCATTTTGTATATTGAAAAATCTAACCATGATTTTTAAATAACTAATTTTTTAGTAATACATCATATAGTTTAAATTTTGAAGACATCTAAACGATTATCAGATATTCCGGAGTGGGACCTACCCTTCTACCTTACAAGCCGTCTAGGCGACTGTGAGAAGAAGTTGGAGTTGGGGTAACAGGAATGGCTTCTTCCAACAATTGTAGGCCCTAGATTACAATTTTGTTCCCTGATTTTCATTTGCTGTATCTTATAGCTGCTTTAGTAGCACAAATGTGAATAGTTGTTAAACTTCAAGCAATGAACTGTTAAACAGCATCTCAAGTCAGTCCTACACATCAGGAAGTCCCAGTTCCATACCGATGGGCAGACCAACGCCATGACCCAGCAGGGCAGACAACGGCAAAATAAACACCCAACATATCCTACAACATCAATTCAAATACCACAAAAGTCAGACCTTAAATACCAAATCGTTGAAACATTATCTGGTTAAATAGCAGGAAGAGGCACTGAGGAGGGCAGAAAAGACAGTCTTGCATTGCCTACACCACCCTTCCCCCATTCTCCAGCAGTGCCGCACCAGCACCCCAGGTGGAGAAAGAATCTGTGTGCCCAGAGAAGGGAGAGTGAAGTGATTATGGGGCTTTGCATTGAAATTCAGGGCCACCCTGGCACAGGAGAACACAGCACAGGGCAGAGTTCTGCCAGTGCTCGTGGAGGGAGCATTTTGACCAGCCCAGCCAGAGGCAAATCCTCCACTTCAAAGCCCAAGTTCCCACTGGCCCTACCACCAGCAGAAAAAGAGCAGCCTGGAGTCTGGCCTAAATTCATAAGACAGTCGGGCCACAAGGGCTGCTGTCCTTGGGCAAATTCTGTGGCTGTGCTTGCTCAGAGCCAGTGGACTTGGGGTGCATGTGACCCAGTGAGACACTGGCAGCTTCAGCCAAGCCAGTGCCTGTGTCACCCCTCCCCCAACTACAGGCAGTGTGGTTCAGGGACAGTCTTCCCCCATCAGAGAAAAGGAAAAGGAAGAGCTCAGAGGACCTTTTTTTGCAACTTGCGTGCCAGCTCAGCCACAGTAAAATAAAATACCAAGCAGACTCCTGAGGCCCCTGAGCCCAGGCCTTAGTTCTTGGATGGCATTTCTGGACCCACTGTGGGGCAGAAGGAAACATGCTGCCTTTAAGGGAAGGAACCTGTCCTGGCAGGATTCACCACCTGCTCACTAAAGAGCTCTTGGGCTTTGAACAAACATCAGAGGTAGCCAGGCAACAGTCACCACTGACTTTGGGTGAGACTGAGCTGGCTTCAGGTACAACTTAACGCTGGTGGCCACAAGGGAGTGCCCACATCACTCCTCCCCCAACTCCAGCAGCCCAGCACAGAGAGTGAGGGAAAAGAGTGAGAGACTTTGCCTGGTAATCCAGGGAATTCTCTTGTATCTTACCCAATCTCACTAAGGCAGTAGCACCAGGAGTCTACAACAGTCACAGCATTACTGGGCTTGGGGCACCCCCAGTGCTGGTATGGCTGCAGTTTCCAGAGGCTTAGACCATAACACTCAACTCCCTTTGGGCATCTGGAAAGCCTTCTCAAGAAGAATGGGTTGAAACAAGCCCAGACTGGAAGATTGAAATAAATACCTAACTCTTAAATGCCCCGAAATATCCACAAGCATCAAGAACATTCAGGAAGACATGACCTCACCAAACGAACTAAATACCGTACCAGTGACCAATCCTAGAGTGATGGAGATAGGTGATCTTTCATACAAAGAATTCAAAATATCTGTCCTGAAGAAGCTCAAAGAACTTCAAGAAAATATAAGAAGGAATTCAGAAGCCCATCAGAGAAATTTAACAAAGAGATGGGAATAATAAAAAAAAATCAAGGAGAACCTCTTGGGCTTAAGAATTCAGTTGACGAACTGAGAAATGCATCACAGTCTCTCAACAGCAGAATTGACCAAGCAGAAGAAAGAATTAATGAGCTTGAAGACAGGCAATTTGAAAATACACAGTCAGAAAAGAAAAAAGTAAAAAACATAAATAAATAAGAATGAAGCATGCCTACAAAACCTGGAAAATGGCCTCAAAAGAGCAAATCTAAAAGTCATTAGCCTTAAAGAGGAGGTAGGGAGAAAGGTTGGGGTAGAATGTTTATTCAAAGAAATAACAACAGAGAAATTTCCAAACCTAGAGAAAGATATTAATATTCAGGGACAAGAAGGTCACAGAACACCAAGCAGATTTAACCCAGACAAGGCTACCTCAAGGCATTTAATAATCAAGCTCCCAAGGGTCGTGGATAAAGAAAAGGTCCTAAGGGAAGCAAGAAAAAAGAAAAAAAAATACATAAAAGAGCTCCAATATGTCTGACGGTAGAATTCTCAGTGGAAACCTTACAGGCCAGGAGAGAGTGGCATGACATATTCAAAGTGCTGAAGGAAGAAAAAAACCTTAAATCTAGAATATTATATCCTGCAAAAATATCCTTCAAACATACGGAGAAATAAAGACTTTTCTGGACAAACAATTACCCTGACCCAGGAGAGTGTTTTCCAACGCCCCTTCATCATCCTTTATTCACGCTTCTTTCTTTCAGTGGGCTCTTCTCTACCTCTGACCCTTAGGGTAACAGTACATGCTACCTGAGTCACCTCATATCACAGCCAGATCCTAGGATCCAAGAGTCAAAAGAAGCCTCAGTACTTCAGCTCAAACTGTTTTTAGTCTCTGTCACTCAAATCATTCTTGTGACATTCTCTGTGATCTGCCCCTAACAATCTTGAAGGATTCCTCTCTATTCTGATGGGAGCTTCTGACCTACTGCTCCCATAAAGGCCTTTAATGCACTCAAAATTTGCTTCATCTTTCTCACTCTACCCGTTCCAAAATCAAATTCTTGGACCATTCTTAGCCACATGCAATTCAAATTATCATTGGGCTTTTGTTTCTTCTGAGATAAGCCCTAACATAATAACTACCACCTTGCTCAACAATTTAATTAGAGATCAAGACCTATTTCCAGATGTAAGTGATTTTAGAAAGAAATTTTTTGTCATAGTCCAGTTCTATTTATTAAGTGTTGAAATCCACAGCACCCCCATACCCTCAAATATTAAATTTAAATATCACTGCAGTTATGTAAGATTTGCAAGTAATAGATGTCATATTTCTGCTTAATACTATGCAAATCTGAATCAGATAAGTTTGGAATTTCCCCAGAATACAGGAGATGTAACAAGAATTGAGGAGAACTCTTTAACCTTAACTTTAGCGGTAAGAAAAAGTACTTAAATGTTCAGATGTGTAAAACCGCCCCAAAATAACCTTTTATGTTCCTGCTGTCTGCAAAAATATTTCCTAAAGCTTAGTAGAGCTAGGTAGAAATGGGCTCTGGATTAATTTTGACCTTCTGTGGCAATGCATTTCCAAGACCAAGAATTTATGTGTGCAGACTATTAAATGTCAAATGCAAATATGAAAATGGAGCTACACAGTTGCAGATAGTCCCTAATTGATATTGAGCAGACTATTCCCTTTAAATGTTAATGAAACTGTTGTAATTACTAAATGACCAAAACAGCTCAGAAGCCAGGGTTCACAGCTGTAAACCATTACTTGTAAATTACTGGCACAGGCCCACATTAGCAGATGGCTCAGCCCATGGAAGAAAACTTCCTCAAGATGCTTTTCTTCCAGGCTTGGGCTTGGGAACAAATTAGATGAGCATATTAGAGAGGGGCTAGGGTGCCTGTTTGGACATGTCACTGGAGATAAGCGCCTCCTTTGATCTTCTTATTTTTTTTATTACATTCTTTGCAGAAAGTGCTGAATATCACAGAACACAAAGAAAAGAGAAAAAGAAACTGACAGAGCTTATAAATGTTGCACAAAGGTTCAGATATGTACATTTCTGCTGGCTTTTTAAGGAGCAGTGTGCTTCCTACATCCTGAGGCAGATGGACATGCTGGGATGGAAGTAAATTCCATCCCAGCATGAAAGGGGGAAGGGGCGAGCGAGTGGGGGTGTGTGAGAGAGGGACAGAGGAGAGAGAAAGTGAGATGGTAAGATCTGCTAACAAACCAGTGGCAGAAAAACAATTAGAAGAAAAATAGAGCATTTGAATGGGCTTAGTACCCTCAAGACAGAGAACATCTATAAAGCTGTGTAAGCAAAACTGTGCAGTAGAAACAAGTGATGTCTTTGTTACAGAAGGCCTGTGGCTCTTCACAGCTTTGTTCTGTAAATTCCATGGCAGCTTTGCAAACTCTCTGAGGTTAAATTTAGTGAAGACTTTTTAAAAGAGTTGGGTGCAGCCTAATCTTTCACTAATATTAATAAAGATTAATTAAGACATTTGCCAAAAACAGGAGGAAGGAGGAGTTTGTCTTGTGATGTAAACTACAACCTATCCTAAAAATGAAACAATGGAGTTTTCCCTGCCATGAACTACTCTGTAGACAAGATGTTTATGGGATAAGGTGTTTACAATCAAACCAGAGAGTACAGGCAGTACCCACCTTCTGAATAGTTTGAATCCCAAAGTGATGCAGAAAGCATTTGCTAGGATTTCAAGATGTATCTTCATAGAAAAAAGAATATTATAGCTGTTTCTAGGTTTCAAGGAAATATCAAATCATTCTAAATAACCTGACTTTATAGAAGCAGAAGGGGCAAAGCATGGAGATGTAGTGCATGGACTGGGATGTGGGTCAGACTTGCTATGAAAAAATCAGATATAAAAAATTGAAACATAATTTGAGAAATTTGTCAAGGTAATGTATAATGCTAAACATCCCAGGATATTTATGCTTTATGTCTAAAACCTATAAGACAAGAATAATCAGAGTTAAAATTGACCCAAAAGTCAGTAATGAATAATTAAAGTGCTGATAGAATGGCTTGAGCCTGGATGATAGGTTTGGGAGGCACTGCAATGCAAGAGAAAGCAGGATAAAAATATTTGAATTCTTCCTCTTGGATCCAGAAACTGTTTGGGGCAATGTTTTGGGATATTTGGTATTGGCTTTCAGTATCCTACCATTTTCCTGTCTTTCTCCCTGAATCTCATTCACAGCACCATAGAAACAGGCCACCGCCAGCGCTTTCTTCTGCTGCTGCTCCTGACCTTCCACCCAGGCCTGTTAAAAAGTGATAATCTCTTGATTCCTTATTTCTCTACCTCCCTCCTGTCCTCGGGGGAGATGATCTTAGATAGGTTTTAGAAGAATGCAAGCAAGCGTGTAAGCAGTTTAATCTAATTCATAATGAGAGATGGCCAATCCATCCTTAACTCTTCCAGACATGGAAAGCATTTTTGGAAGTGAGTTATTATTCAAGTGTGGTAGCTTAGCCTGCAGAGAAGTGTGTTCATAAACCTAGTCCTGATACTTACTACATGTGTGATCTTAAGCATGTTATTCACCCTATCTGTATGCCTCAGTTTCATCATCTATACATTGGGGTAATATTAGTATCTACTCCACAGGATTAATTTGTAGAATTTGAAATACTTAACATACTCTCTCACAGACATTAATTGCTCAATAAATGTAATCCAAATGATTTCTGAATTGGTCAATTTTAGACAGTTTTACATAGTAAAAATAAGAGACTCAGTCATGGAAAAGAGTATTTTCCATCAGGAAAACTAATAAAAAGTAACTCATTTCCTGGTTTTGGTAATGTATTATAGTTGTATAAAATGTTACCAGTGGGGAAATTAGGTGATGGGTAAATGGAAACTCTCTGTATTATTTTTACAACTTCTTATGTGTCTATTGCAAAAAAGAAAAGTAAAAAATAGTAAACCAATGCAGACTAATTTGTCCGTGAGCCAAATTCACTGAATTATTTTTGATATTCATAGCTATTTCCCTCTTTTGCTTTTGAACCATGAGTTTTAGAAGCCTTCAGATTTTTCATAGCAATTCCTATGTCCATAGCTACAAAGAATGATTCCAAAAAAAGTCTTGTGTGTGTTTGTGTGTGTGTGTGGGTGTGTGTAGGTGTGTGCTGAAAGGAGAGTAATATAATATATTTGCCTGTATTAAGGTGAAAGTGATAAATATCTGTAGTTATTTCAATGGGCCATCTGTACAAATATGTGGGAAAATAGAGGTTATCGTTGTATGCTTTCTTAGAATCTGAAATACTGTATCTTATGGTGTTTTAACAGCTAGCATAGTGCAATCATGAAAGTGTGCTTTGAGACCATGGACCTTTCTGAGAATTTAATGAAAACTATGAACTCTTCCCCCAAAACTGTGTTAAAACAAATCCAAGCAAAATGAGGTGCACAATTTATTCTTATTTTATATTGTTATTAAACGTCTACTATGTGCTAGTAACAGTAATAGACATGGGGGCTGGCAGAATGTGAAATAAATGAATATAAATAAGGTAAATCTTGTTACTCCCCACTTGAAAGGGTCAAGAAAGATTTTCTGCAGAAAGTGGCCTCTAAGTTAAGACCTGAGGCAGAAGTAGGCATTAACCAGGTGATGAAAGGGGAATTTGTTTTTATAATAGGAGATAGATCATTTGAAGGTATAGTTGCAAGGTAGAGTAGTTGCAGAATTCTAAGAAGCTCAGAAAAGCTAGAATATGGCATATGATGAAGACAGAAATAATAGGTTAAATTGGAAAGGAGAGCAGGGGCCAGATGATGCAGGACCTTGTAAGCCCTATTAAGAAATCTTAATTCCTTGGAAGAACACTGGAGACTCTTTGCAGGATTTTAAGTAGAGTTAGATTTGTATTGTAGGAAACTCACTCTATGTGCTATGAAGAATGGACCAGAGGGGGCAAATCTGGAATGAGGGAAAGCAGTAACAAGCCAGTTGCAGCACTATGGGGAAAAGATAATAGTGCCCTGTACTCTTGGCAAGGGACATAAAGGGAAGTGGTTGGATTTGTAAGATTTTTGTAAGATGTACAATAGATAAGATTTTATTTATTTGGATATGAGAGGTATGAGAGAGAAAAGTTGAAAGTTACTCTAAGATTTCTATGATAATGCTGCCACTCATACGTATACACACCAGAGGAGAAACAAAAGTTTCAGTAAGAAGAGATTAATTTAAGTTTTGGACTTGTTGAATTTCAATTTATTTGGGCTAAGTGGGGCATTTAGATATGCAGTTCTGGGCTGTGGAGAGAGATAACAGAATTAGTAGCATTTGAAAATAATTGAAGCCACATCAGTAGGTGATATCATACAGAAAGAGTGACAGAATCTTAGTGAATTCATTAGAATAAATGCTAAATTGCTATAACAAAATGACTCTGTAATACCTTGACATGGAGGACAAAGAAGTTCCATTTTTTTCTCCCATAACAGTCCCAAAGTGAAGAGTCCAAGCTGGTAGGACAGCTCAACTCTACTCAGGCTTTTAGGGACAGTTATATCTGGGCGATCTGTCATCCCCTAGGTGTTGATACATGGTTGAAGCTAGAGTACTGCCTCCTTTGGATTCTAGTCATTTATACCCAGCATTGTAACTCGGGAGAGAGGAGAAAGAGTAGATCTACAGATGCATGTTAGTTAACAGGCTTGCTGGTAGAAGTTAAGGAAACTTCACTCTGTAAAGAGAAAATCAAAGTCATCTGCTTGAGATCAAGGGGGGCATGGCAGGGTTATAAGTCAGATTTACAAAGAAGTTTGGATTGTCTTCATGAAGAACTAGAAACAAAGATTCTTGAAAAAGTGAATGGTCCTGATAGCTAGTCATTCTGGAATGCCTAGGTAAGTTTGTAAGTCATAACTTTATAGCTGTTGTACCAAACTATTTAATTGCAAAATGGTAAAGATATAACATGAGAGAGATCTCTACAAAGGTTTATGTCTTTCTTGCACTCATCTATTTATAAATATAGTTAAAGGTCAATTATGAAAAAAAGATTTAAATAGATCCAAATTTTATAAATATGACAAAATAAATTCTGCCCCAAAGGAAATATCAGCAAGAAGCTATTATTCAGCTTTTAAAAATCCCATACATGTTATATATGACATCTTATTTTGATTTTTTTGTGGTTTATGTGGCTTCATGTGCTAATAATCCTGTTTACAGAGGCATATGAGTGGAATCAATATTTTCACAAATGGCTTTGACAGGTATGTTAGTGTTCTCCAGAGAGACAGAAGCAATAGGATATATAAAAATATTTGACAGGGGATTTATTAGAGGAATTCACTCACGCAATTATGGAGGCTGGAAAGCCCCACAATATGCCATCTGCAAACCGGAGACCCAAGAATGCCAGTAGCATGGCTCAGTCCAAGTCTGAAAGCCTCAGAACCAGAGAAGCCAATGGTGTAATTCTCAGTTTCAGGCTGAAAGTCAGAGAGCCCGGTGGCAAGTGGGGGACAGCTGCTAGTGCAAGTCCCAGAGTCCAAAGGCTAAAGAGCCTAGAGTTCTGATGCCCAAGGGGAGGACAAAGGTGTCCCAGCTCCAGGAAAGGGAGAGAAAGAGTGAATTCTCCTTTTCTCTGCCTTTTCGCTCTATCTGGGTGCCCGGCATATTGGATGGTTTCCGCCCACATTGAAGGCAGATCTTCCCCACTCAGTCCACCAACTCACACACTAATCTCCTATGGAAACAGCGTCACAGACACATGCAGAAATAATACTTTAACAGATATTCAGGTATCCATTAATCTATTGACGTTGACACCTAAAAGCAACTGTCACACCGGGTATGTATACATTGTCAAGTAACATCTGAATTCTCTGGGACTCCTTAATTGTAATTTCTGGTATGGTAAGTTCTTTGTCCTGAAGTTGTTTAGGTCTTAGTCTGCCACCATAATGTTCTTTTTGTCAGCAACAAGAAGATCCAAAAAGACGAGCACAAATCCAGATTTCAATATTTAAATTGTTGGAGTAGAAGTAGTGCTGGGAAAGATTCTATATATTTTTTTCCAGGGGTCTGTAGATTTTTTTCCCACAGAGAATTTAGCAACACTCTATCACTCTCAACACAAACGAAAAACATTATTTTTCTAGCACTTATGAGTTTACAGTAATTGCTTGATTTTAGTCTTTGGCGCAAAACTGATAACATAGATGAAATGATTCACAGTTTATTGTGGTGGTGGTTTGAGATGTGGGTGTTATGTTTGTTTTGATTGTTTAGGGGCATTTCCAATTCAATGTTTTGTCTTTAATTACCTCATTCCTATTGTCAAAAATATCCTTCCGTTAGCCAAGGTATGGATGAACTCATCCTTGTCAGGAAGTACTGAGTGAGTTTTCCTCTGTATCACTTTATATTCCACCTGTCTCCTCCAAAACATACAAGGGAGAGTGAAAAGGAAGTAAAGGATTAAAAAGGTAAAGCAGTTTCCGAAAATGTAATCAAGCACTTAAAGTCTCGCTTTTTGAATGTGTAGTAAAGTTCATATTCTCCTTCCATCCCTTGACAAAACATACTGAAAAGAGTAATTTAAATCCTTGACTCTGATAAAGTTGCTCTTTCCATGGTGGTGGACAAAGCTTCATTAAGAATTGCTGGCACAGTCTCCTATGACACTGCATGCCAGTATAGAAGGCTGTGAGTCATTATGACATGTGGAGCACCTTTCTTCAAGAAAGCAGCCAAACCAGATGTGTTGCCAAGCATCACAGGTGCTCCACCTGTTCACAGAACACCAAGATTTGCCTTCCAGTGGATGCTTTCCCTTGCCAAAAACAAAAAAACAAAAAACTTTTTGCCATTTAAAAGACATTGACATCCTTTCCACATTCCAAAATTGGCTCCTAAAACACAAATTCTTCTTAGGTGGCAACAGTGTGCACACAATAGGTACAATCTAGGAGCTGGCTTCACTAAGGTACATCTATATTTTTGTCCATTTGCATTTAGAATGCAAATGAGACAGCTGCCAATTGTTCCAAGACTTGCTTTAAAACAGTGAAAAACATATCAGGACTTCTGGAATGGATGACATTTGTTGAAAAAGGTAATTTTCTTTGTTAGCTGAAAAGCACAAAACAGCTAAAGTGGCTCCACAAAAGTCTCTCCAACATGGTGACTTAATTTGGCAATGAGCTAAGCAAATTTATGTGATGATCTAATATATGGTTTCTCTGTTTTGGAAATCTAAGTTCTGTTAAATGTGCAACCTTAAAAATTAAGACCTTTTCTCATAGAATTGATTCATATCATTGATTGATTGATTCATATCATAACATGCTGTGTTTTCATGATGGAAAGGTACAGGATTCTCCTTCCATTTGATTAAATTTAACACTGGCTTTTTTGCCCCATGATTTTCAGAAGTGTGATGTGAAAGTATCATTAAAGGATGCATAAATTTTTTCATCTTCCCTTTCTTTTGCATTTATATTTGTTAACTTGAGCTGGACCTGATGTCAACAATCATAATGGCAGGAGATGTTTTAACATATATAAAAAAAAATTCTATACTTAAAATATGAGAATGATTAAATTATTTAAAAATAACAACTGCACAACTACTATGGGCCAGGAACTGCCCTGGGCATCAGGGATAAAGCAGTGAGCAGAACAGGCCAAAACCCATTCCATCATGGAGCTTATAGAGTAATGGATCATCACTGTATGCTTTCTAAACATATATAGCAGCACATCATGCAACTTTTTACTTGTTTTTAGCAAAATAAAATAATAATAACATAATTAACAAAAACAATGTTAAAATAATTAAATTTTTTGTAATTTTCAAAGTAAAGCAAGGAAATTAGAGAACCTTCTGTTTTCCTCATTAATTTAATTCATTATTTTTATAGTTAGTTCACAACTTCCTGAAATTCCTACTTGGACCTCAAGGCTCTCACAGAACTAGTTCACAAAATTCAGGCACAAAAGAAAAAATATTTATTGTTGAAAAGTAAACAGTTACTATATGTTCAAAGTAGGAAAGAAGAGCATGCTGTTTATTTAAAAACATTGAAAGATAATATTTTCTGAGCTTTGCCAATATACATATTTATATTATTTCATAAGATATTTTTTCTTTAGGCTACTGTAATTTTTTCTTTTTTAGTTTTTTGAGCACATGAAAACTCCTGACAGCAAAATCTCTGTGTTCTATTTCTATGATATCAGTTTAAGTATCTGTTATCATAAAGTTACTTGTTTTTGGAAAGGTTTATAACCCTCTTAAGTTGCTTCAAATGAAGAATTTTCCTTAACTAACCTGGGATTTCCTCTCTGGGCAACTTTGGCAGGAAATAAACTATTCTGTTTGGCTCCTTAAAATTGTGGATGCCCTTTTGTTGAGCTACAAAAAATATAAATAAAAAAGATAAGTACAATTAAGCTTCTAGAACAATGGTCGCCAATTAGGAAGTAGAAAGTTATAAAACAAAGAGTTATTTTAAAAAATCTATTGTTTTGTCTGTCCAGTGCAACAATTCACCAACGGCATGCCAAATTTCTACCTATTTATTCTGGCAATTTTTGTGCCCTAATACTAACTAGATGGTTCCAAAGAAAGCTGCTATCTTCTTATGGGTTCTAATAACCTGTTCGTGGTGGTTATTCTTAATGGAGTCGGCATCTGACTCAGGCAGATCCAATAAGAATCTTTCCCTGGAATTTGTGAACTTAGGACAATATGAAAGAACTCCTACTTCCTCTTTGGTTTTAGATGTTATAAAATTTAAATGTGGAGTCTGCCAGTATCATTGTGTCCAGTTGTTATAGGAGAAGTCAGAAGAAAGACAGAAGCAGAGTAAAGAGGGCAATACTTACCCCTGAGCCCTCATTACAATTCTGTCCATACCTTAGTTATGTTAGCCAATAAATTACCCTTGTTTACTAGAGGAAGTCCAAAGTACATTTATGTCACTTGCAGCAAAAGTAGTTCTGATCATATAATGGTTCATTGATTTTTCCATTTGTAGAGTTGGTTAGTTACATCGTCACTAATATATTAATTGTATCAATGAAATAAGTCTATTTTATCATTTACATAGTACTATTATCTCTAACAGATAATAAATCTATTTTAGAAGATTAAATGTCATTATCTTTTAAAATGTCATTTTACATTATTTATATTGGTAATAATAGTAATTAATGGCTTAATAAATTATGTGGAATTAGGAAAATAGAGATGTTTAAACAAAAATCCTCAAAGACCTTTGATGGGAAAGAGAAGGAAATATAATTTTTAAATCTAAAAATTGATTTTTAGCCTAAGCATAGGAGTGACATAATTTTAAGTTAAAATTTCATGTTTCTACATATAATTAAGTATTAATTTTCTTTTCTTGATTATGAAGTAATGAGATCTGTCAGGCCTGCACATTTAAGAAGTTTCAGTGTGTTTTTAAACACATGTTTTTGTGAAATATGCTCTACATGAGAATATGACCTGAATAAGGGCACAGCCATGAAGATATCTTAGGAAACTGATACCAGGCTGAAGAAAGAGCAAAGCAAAAGTCCTGTGGTAGGAGAATGGCTGATACATTTGAGGAATAGCAAAGAGGTTATATTAGCTGGGAGGTAGTAAATGAGGGGTAGAATAGTAAGAAATGAAATCAGAGCGATAATGGGAGAGTTGCAACTTGTGCAGGGCCTTGACAAACAATGTTCTTTAATATGCAGGTGAATCCTAAGCATCTCATTAACACGTACATACTGCTTCAGTAGATCTAGGCTGGAACCTGAGGGTCTGAATTTTATAAACTCATAGGTGATAGACCACACTTTGAGTAGTGAGATTGTAAAGCATAAATAGGACTTTGTTGTGAAATGGAAAGCCATTAGAGAGTTTGAAGCAGAATTAGAGATGATCTCTGACAATGCCTTTTAAAGATCCTGCTATTTATTCCCTTGATGATAGACTGACATTGATTAAGAAGTTATTGAAGTAATTCAGATGAAAGATGATGGTAACAGGGCAGACTGGTAGCGGTGGAGGTGATGAGAAGTGGTGACTCAGTTTATTTTTTGAAACTAGAAATGACAGAATTTGCTAAGAGAACAGATTTGAGAAATGAAGGAAAGAGAAGCGTTTGAGGATCCTCTGTGTTTTTTGTCCTGAGCCACTCAAAAGTGGAACTGGCCTTTACTGAGGTAGCAATGACTATGTGAGCTGGGGAATGGGGATGAGGAACTCAATTTTGTATGTGCTAACTTTGAGCTCCTTATTAGAGATATAAGAGGAGATATGAGGGAGGCAGTTAGATACAAGAATCAGGACAGAGATTCTGGTTGGAACTATAGAATAGGGAATCATTAGCTTTAATGTGGTATTAAACAGGGTAACACTAAACCAAGTCACCAAAGGAGTGACTAGACAGAGAAGAGATGTCCAAGGACTGAGTCCACAAACACTCCAATGCTTAGAGAATAAACAAAAGAGATAAAGAAGGAGGAGTCAGGGATATCGACACCAACCAGGAGACTATTCTTTATGGTAAGCAAGAAAAAAATGGTGTATCAGAGAAGAGAGAGTGATCAACTAGGTTGAATACTGCTAATAGGCCAAGTAACATGTATACTGAAAAACGATCATTGGATTTAGCAAAGAGGAGACCATTAGTGACCTTGACAAGAGTAGTTTCCATGGAGTACTTGGAAAAAACCTGCATGTAGTGGGTTCAAGAGAAAATGAAAGTAACAAAGTTAAGGAGAGTTCAGTATTGCTAGTTTTTGAGGTGTTTCCTGGCGATGTGAACGTGAGAATTGGTGTGGCATGTTAATGGGAACAGAAGGGTCAATATAGGTTTTTTATTGTTTTATATTTTACTATTACTTTTGCATTACAGAACTTTTAAAATGTTCACAAGCATAGAGAAAATACTATAATGTACCCACAGGCGCCCATTATCCAGCTTCACTTTTCTTCAACATTTCGACAATTTTTAAGAGACAGATTTTTAAGTGTGGAAAAACAATAACAATGTCTATATGCTAGTAAGAATGATTGAGAAGGGAAAATCGATGATGCGGCAGAGATAGGGAGCATACTAGAGCGATTTCTTGAGTAAATGAGAGGTATGGGGGTCAGGGCACAAGAGGAAGAGGTGGCCTTCTCTGGGAGCATGAAGAGCACACTGAATTAATGGACATAATTCAGGTAGTTAGATCTGTAAGTTCTCTTCTGTGTGCTCACATTTCCTAAATGAAAGAGAAAAAAAAGCCAGCATCTGTGAGTGAGTATAAGAGTGAAGGTGATGGAAATTTGAGGAGAATGTACCATAGAGTCGTCTAGGAAAGTGAGAGAGTAAATTGACTTGGGAAATACAGCATGACTATAGCAATATCAAAGGCCACTTAACCATGAATTTGAAGTGAGACCAGTTCGCATGTATCTCCAGCCACATTCAGCTGCGGTGGGCACAGGCTCAGAATTGGCAGGCAGTTGGATTTACTGAGAATGTAGCTCACAAAGAAGAAAGTACAATAAAACCAGACGGTGAGTGGTGCTGAGAACCAAGCAAGCAAGAAGTTATCATGACAGATAAAATCTAAGTTGAGTAAAGGCACATGTAAGGGCCTGATGGAGATGGGTTAGGGAGAGACAGGAATTTTTGCAATATCTTTATTGTGCAAAATATTTGTAGAAATTGAAACTCACTGGCTTTGAAAAGTAGACTAAGAAAGAATTTATGAAAATAATTTTCAAAGCTCCTTATGATTTGCAATTTAAGATAGTAGACACACAACCTTCTGTGTTCTTTATATTGTATTTGTTTCTGCCTTAAAATGACAAGAGAAAAAAAACACACCAATGCTAATGTTCAGGGGATTTTCTTTTTAATATTGTTTGATATTGTAAATTATAAAAAGATACTGCCTCACATAAACTCTGCATACTCAATCTGGTTTTTTGAGGTCCCTCTAGTGAGCTGACATCACACAGAAGAAAACGAGAACAAAAATAGATTTTTGCTCCTTACAGATACCCTAGGGGACCTCCCACCCCAGCCTTCTTGATTTTCAAAAATACTTCTTTACAGTCTAATGTGGTTAAAAACACAAGCTCTGGAGTCAGACTGCCTGAGCCTATATTCTTGCTTAGCCACCAAGGCAGAGTTTTATTAATATTACATTGGATAAGATACTTAACAGATTTAATCCCCTTCCTACATAGATATGGTTAAAGGTATCGAGGTCATAGTCCATAGGCTAATTATACGCATTCAGTGAGAATCCAAATGAACTGCATAGTACAGTGTCTGCCATATACCAAGAGATTAAGGCATGTGGTTTTGTTTTTCTTTTGTTAATTTGTTGGCATTGTTGGTGTTACTGTTGCTGAAGTCTAATCTGCAAAAGTACCCATCGTTGGTATGTCACTAACCTAGTTCAAGTATCCTCTCCACCAGGAAATGATCTCTGGACCATCAATCAGATCCAGAAATCCTATTTCTAGGCTTCATAAGGATGACATATTCCCCTTTTGCTATTATTTTTATGTACTCATTGCTCTGCTATGAGGATTAAAGGTTCTTGCTTGAACAGATTATGGATAATTTCTTCTTTATATTGCCACCACTAGCAGACAACCTAGCTCACATGTGCTTAATATATTTTGAATGAATTCATGTGAACAGAATTTGAATTCAAAGTGAGAACATTTCATGGTATGTGCTATTTATGGTTAAGGGGCAGAAATTTCATTCGTTTTACTTAGTATTAATCATTGCTGCTAAATACCTTTAGACTGTGTTTTAAATGTCTGGAGTTGTGTTTTGTTTTGTTTTGTTTTTGCTGTCTGGTTTTGTTTTCTGGGACTGTGGCAAAGGTTTGCTCTCAAGCCATTCCCAGGCCTGGGACTGCCCTATGGTGCACCTCAGCACTAACATGCTAGCCCACACCAGCGCTCTTATTTATTTATGTTTTCTTATGAGGGCCTGTCACCGTTCCTCCTCCTAATTTCTTGCTCTCTGTCTTTCCTATTTGGAGCACCTGAGCATCTCAGCCCTGTGTTTTGTTTTTTTTTACCATCAACACTTGCCTTCTTGTTACAGTCTCTGCCACCGCAAAGCATGATTGTTTTTAAAATCTGCTCTTTTGACTTAGGAATTCTCAGAGTTGCCTTGGAGGTCACCATTAGAAGAAAGCATCAAATGTACATGCTCTTCTAGTAACTATTTCACGTATATGGAATGTGAAGGAGACTTTTTTTGAAGAAAGACCAGTAGCTAAAAGAATATTTGAAAACTATGGTTTCACATGATTTTCAATGCCAGCAGGATTAAACATTTAAAACATTAGTATTAAAACACAAGAAATATATCCCGCCTTCCATTTGCATTATTCCTAAAGCCACACAATTTCCAAATAGTAGCATTAATGGTTTTCATAATTAAAAACATAATTTTGTGATATTTAGCAAGGTATTTTTATAATTTGCTTTTGTCACTATTTTAAATTTAATTATATTTTTCCATAAAGAAGTACATGATATATATATATATTTATATTTATATATGTACACATACACAATACATGAAGTATATAAGCAAGTATATTTTACATACAATGTGAATATACAAAGAAGCTGCTAACTGAAGAATATATTAAACAGGGAGATTATAAACATGAAAGTCAAATTGAATTAAAAGTGTTTATTATTGATTTTTCATTTTTTTGAGAAAGACATCACCCACAAAATTTATCTGAGAAAAGAATCTCTGGAAGTAGATTTAAAATTTTGTTAAAGTTAATTTGAAATCTCAGCAATTAAATTATGCAGAAAACTTTAACATATTAAATTTTAAAACAAGTTGAGACATCATAAATCAAGGTGATTTATTACTCTAGATAAAATCATAGTCCCCTTCCTATAGGTTACTTAACCATCTAAATGGATGGTGAATTCACACCTAATTGAAGTAGGTGAAGTTTTAGGATGTGGCCAATGGTTCCTATCTTATTTGCTATCCTGTAGATTACAATGCATTTACCCACTCCCTTCCTCTTTAATTTTTTTTCTTCCTTTATGTCTTTGACATTCCCTCTTTGAGTCTTTCTTCTACTTCTCTGCCATTTATGTTCAGTCTATTTTTCATGCTCTTTTTTATGTATTTATGAAGTGCTTAAGTTCTTGAGTTTTTGTGATATACTTAATCATGCTTATAGATTTCATTCATTTCCATGATTTAAACAACTATGTATAATATATTCACAACTCAGAAATATCTTAATATGTTTCAAACCTAGCTATCTACATCTTATTTCTACCTGCCTATTTCACAGATGGAAACTTTTTCTCCAAATTCTTTTTCCTTTCCCTACTGGATATCTAGCTAGACTAAATTTCCCAGTCTCCCTCAGAGTCAGGTATGACTACAACATTGACTTCTGAGCAGTGGAGTGAGTTTTGATATAATATATGATTCTTTCAGATCTTGCCCATAAAAACATCTTACCTATATCCTCCTACACTAAACATTTTAACTCTATCTTCCCACTCTTAGAAAAGATTCTAAGGATCTAGAGGAGGGTGAGATACAGGAAGGAAAGAGCCTTGGAGCTTGAATGGCCCTCCCTACACACCCATCTTTGGATTGTGATATTAATGAAATAGAAACTTTTATTTTGTTAAGTCACTGAAATGGTTATTCATTACAATAATTAGCTTACCCTAATACAAGTTTCCAACTCAATATGGCTGATATTGAACTATTCTTTGAAACTGGCTTCTCTTCCTATTCTTTCTTCAAAATTGGCTTTTCTTCCTATTTTTCCCTTACTTGTTACCTAAGTATGGCACAGAGATATATTGTCCCTACCTGAATCTTTATCTTCATGGCTCATTATTCTCTCCTCGACCCCCCCCCTTTCATCATCTGACTAATGTTTTAGTATTATTTACAGAGCTCTATGATCTCCCAGACCCTTGTGCCCTACCCACACAAGATAACTCTGATGTCTGTAATACCTCCCATTGTTCACCAGTCCCACCCAAATAAACCTGGATAGCTCCTACTCAACCTCAGGACTTGGCTCAGAAAGCATCACCTATGAGAAGCTGACACTGAACCTCTAAGTTGGGTGATATAGTCTGTTCTATCATTTCATATTGTCCTGTGCTTGCTTCTATCATAGCAAATATCATCTTATATATGTTTCTTTGTTTTTATATTGGACTGAGCTTTTAAAATATAAGAATATATTTATCTTTAGCAATAAACACAGGGCCTGATCCATAGCATACATTCAGTAAGTGTATGCTGAAAAAAATGGATTATACCAATATAGCTGCAGTATAAATATATCAATTTGGTTCAACAAAGATGTGTTGGCCATATATAATAGATAGTACTAGGTACTTTGGATACTGAAATGGATAATATGTGCCTTGACCTACAGTTTACATTCAATAGCCTAATGTAGAAAAAAATTTCCATAAACCTAAATTTTAATTACAGTTCTGTTTATAGGTTATAAGTTGTACCTGTGGATTTACATACTTTGATAGCACTGGCTCAGGTGCTTAATAAGGATAATGAATTTCTCTAATGTTAAATCAATGTGGCACTACTCTTACTGAATCTAACTTCAATATGTCTTTTAAGTCCAACCTGTTTTCACTGTTCCCCCTGCTACTGCCT
The DNA here is from genome assembly GCA_023783475.1 of Daubentonia madagascariensis. Taxonomy (NCBI): domain Eukaryota; kingdom Metazoa; phylum Chordata; class Mammalia; order Primates; family Daubentoniidae; genus Daubentonia; species Daubentonia madagascariensis. Next base: position 37,976,313 of record JAKFHU010002080.1, on the reverse strand, counting down.
TTGTTACTACTCTCCTCATTTCTCATTTACCTTGTTTCCCAATATTTCTAGCCTAGACTTCCTGCTAGTATATCATCAAATTGACTTGTTACCTGAACATTTGCACCTGAGTTCTCCACTTGTGCCACAAAGCCAACATGGCTTTGAACTCATAATTTTTTCTCCCTCATTCCTCTAAGTCTGCTTTTCTCTTCTCTTTGAGTTCCCAATTTTAGTAAATATAATCAATTACTGCTGATCTCATAAGCCAGAAACAAGGGACTCTTTGTCAGTCTGTTCACTAAATGACTCTCAAATCTGTTTCCTGTTCTCCATTCTCTTTTACCACCTAAGTTTGTTGCCCAGACTGATACAATAGTTCAATCATAATTACCTACAGAATTCACTTCCCTATGCCAATACTCTATGCTTTCTGAGAGTGATTTTTGTAATATTCAAATCTGACTATACTCCTCCGGTATCAGTTCTTTCCCCACAGGGTAAAGCCCTGAATCCTTAACTCTGCATCTTCCAGATCTTTAGTGTCTCATTACGCCTCACTTTCCTGTGCATTGTGACTGCATCAATGGTTTGCAGCAAACTGAATATGCAACACATTCTTGTGCTTGTACAGTCTCTTCTGATTATAATACTCTCTTCCTTCTAACTCTGACTTGACTTTCTGGAATCTTATTAGCCGTCCAAAATGGAATAGAATGTGGCTACCTAAGATATGTCCTTGATTTCATCAACCAGCAGAATTTATTAAGCTCTCAAAACACAGTAACAGTAATAATAATTATTAATAATTCATTAATATTTACTAGGAAACTTTGGTATGAATTCAGTTTTTAAACATTTAGCTGAGATTACAGCAATGAGTAAGCAAGGCAGTTGGTATTTGAGGGCAGTATAAACTAATAAGAAAAATGATGATTAAAATATATACACTCCATCTTCTTCAGCCTGGATAAATACAGGTAAGAGAAATTTTCCTCAGCATAGCCAGTAAACATTGATCCTGCTCAATGTTCCAGAAATAGATTTGTTATGGGTCAGAGGAGAGATGAGAAGCTGAACAAGAGAAAATACCTTAACAAGTAAACACTAAGATAATGAAGTGATCAAGCTCCTTCAATTATCCCAAGAGCTCACATACATATGAAATCAGTTCATCTCAACAGACATGTACTAGCCATCACTGAGATAAAGTATATAAAATATCCAGAAACAGAGCTATGTAAATTTGGCAAGGAGATAGGTTGTGTATTCTTTAAAAATGATGTCACTGGTTATCCTGTCTCCAGGTGTCTGGGTAAGTTGAACAGAGGCCTACTTACACCCCATAGACAGTAGACAGGAGGGAAGGCAGATCACTTGCCCATGCAAAGAGAAGAATGGAGAAGAGGAGTATGGTGCGCCTGTAGTCCCAGTTACTCGGGAGTCTGAGGCAAGAGGATCACTTGAGGCCAGGAGTTCTGGGCCATAGCGTGCTATGCTGTTTGGTTATCCGCACTAATTTCAGCATTAATATGGTGACTTTCCAGGAGCAAGGAACCACCAGGTTGCCTAAGGAGGGGTGAACTGGCCCAGGTAAGAAACAGAGCAGGTCAAAACTCCTGTGCTAACCAGTAGTGGGATGGCGCCTGTGAATAGCCACTGCACTCCAGCCTGGACGACACAGCGAGGCCCATCATATATACATACATACATACATAAATAAGAGTGGAGCAGAATGTATATAGATTACTTCACATTACATTTTATACAAAGTATTTTTATACTGCTTATATTTTTATTCTTAATATCTATGCATCAGGGTGCTCAGTATTTATGCCAGTGCATTTATTTATGTTTTTGACACTTTATAACATTATAACTCAACATATACAATGACTATATTCCTGAGAAAACAGTGTATAAATCAAACCACATTTTCACTTAGATTTCTACTGTAACAATTTAATCTTTATTTCTAACAGATTTTAGTTGGACATGGCTCCTCACATGTCATTTCTGGTTCTCTGTGGACTTGCTTCTAGCCATGACTTTTATTATCATTTAAAAAACTAATTGTTTACAGCCATCATTTAGTATTACAGGTGATCAGTGGCAGCATCACCAGTGGCTCAGTTCATGCCAAAGAAATAAAATAACATTCTTTGTAAAGGAGAATCTCTATTTTCTCAATATTGTACCAATGCCAGTAAAAGCATGTTTACCTTACTTTTTTATCTATAAAATACAATGGAAGTATTACTGTTATTTAAACACAGCTTTAAGTTGCTTTCTTCTGTTCAGATTGTTATACCCTAAGCCCCTTCTACGTAGAAATTTTAACCAAATTGCAGCAATTTTAATTATCATATCATAAATTTGTTTTGAAATAACATCTAGTTTGCATGTTCAGTATTCCTAAGTAATGTCATTTCATTATGAATTTCCATCTACCTGAAAGATATATAGTCACCTCCTACCTGTACAGTAGCCTACAGTAGCAGGATGAAAAGTTTCTTGTTCTTGCTGTAGGTCTCCCCTCTCTGTTATTGGATCCCTTGGAAAAGACAGCATCCAAATGTCAGATAAATGAAGAGTTTCCTCTCCTAGCCCCTCCTTTGGCACAATGGGTAACGTTAGGCAAAACTCAGCTATGGAAGCCACAGTGTTTCAAGACCGAAATTGTTTTGTTCTCTGTCTCAGCACAGGTCAAGTCCTATTCCTCACTCCAACACTAATGTGCCTGAGGTGCCTTGGACCAACCTGAGTGCTACAAGTGGCTAAGATCTCTCTGCTCAGGGGGCCCTACCTAATTTCCTTCCATTTTTTTTATTTGTAGGAACATGTAGAAAACTAAAGAAAAGATGTCTATTCTTTTTCTACCTTCAAGAGTGTGGCAATCTGTCATGTGGCGCCCACTTATTCTTGAGCTGTTTCACAGAGATCTTTCCAACTGAGAAAGAAGCTGACATAGAGAATGGGAAGTCTCAATAATGTAGTTTATTTCCTTTCCTTTTTCTTCTCAAAGAAGTGGGAATGGTATTTTGTTTCATTTTCTTCCAGTCAATGAGTCAACACATATTTCTTGAACAACTTACTGTACATGTCGAGCAACTATGGGCTCTGGGAATAGACTAGTGAACAAAAGAGACCAAGTTTCTGCCTTCATAAATCATACAGTTTCAAAGTGAGTGGAGGAGCAAATCAGCTTAATCATCTCTCCTGACCACTGAACAGTGACCTCAGGCCTCTAAGATTTGTTCTAGTCAAGGAGGTCAGGAGGAGAGGTAGAACATAAATGTTCTTCCATGAAATCGTGGTGTTTTGTTCTGTAGGTATGTTTATTGTATCAGAACACCTGTCTAGACACCCCTGAAATTCTATTTTCTATAGCATATGCAAATCATATTGAAATATCAGGTCATTATCTGACTTCTCCACTCCACTTCATTCCTGTCAGTGAGGAGGTTTTGTAAAATGGATGAAAATATATACAGCGACACAAAAATACAAAGCTAAATATCTATAGTAGAGAAATGTAAATTAACCTAACCACCATATTATTTTCCTAGCAGGAGATCCTAGTTAATATGAAATTTTATGAGGTATCATAACACCCATAAATTGTGGAAAATAAATAAGTGAATTCCTAAACAATGTGGTATAAATTTGATGTTACCTTTAAATATGAAAAAGAAATCTATGATATATATCCATTAGGATTTTAGATTTGTTTAACTGGTTATCAGTAATGCCGTATTGAAATACAATTGAAAATTAATATTTCTGGCAGTAAAAAATATGACCATTAAGAAAGTTCACACATGACATTTTTATAGACTTGCTAAGTCTCTTGAATTTAGAATGTGGGACAGGTGGTCACATGGTGAATTGTTCTCACTCAATAAGGCTTTCTGCTGCTTCACTGATTTTTGATCTTTACATGACTTTAGTCACATTCAGAATATATGGCAAGTAAAAATTTTCAGCTGTCTTCTCAAAAGGTAAACTATCTTATTATGTCTATAACAAAATATGTAAATTTTATGGGCCTAAATCAAATCAAAGCCTTATTAAATTTCTAGATCCTTCAATGAAACATTTCGAGTTTATATGTCACAGCAAAAATGATTTTTCTGAGAGTACAATATGCTCAAAACCTTACTTTTATACTAAATCTATTTTTCATGTATTTATTTATTCATTAAGTTCATATTCAACAAAGTTATTCATTCTTTTATTTATTCAGTTATTCATTTCATCATAACTCTAAATGTATTAGTTTGCTTGGGCTTCTATAACAAAATACAACAGACTGGGTGACTTAAACAAGAGGCATTTATTTTCTCACAGTTCTGGAGGCTAAATGTCCCAGATTGAGATGCTGGCAGATTCAGTTTCTGGTAAAGACTCTATTCCTGGCTTGCAGATGGCCACCTTCTTACTATGTCCTCACATGGCAGGGAAAGAGAGAGCTCTGATGTCTCATCCTCTTCTGATAATGATGCCAGTTCTATCAGATTAGGGCCCTACCCATATGATCTCACTTAACCTCTATTACCTCCTTATAACCCCTATCTCCAAGTACAGCCACAGTGGGAGTTAGGGCTTCAGTACATAAATTTGGGGGGGCACAATTCAGTCTATAACACCAAATTACCCATTTTTTATCATTATAAAGTAAAGTGAATGTTACTTTTGACATTACATAATAGGAAATCACCACTTCTATTCTTTTCATTGCAAAAGACAACTAAAAGGTAAATATTTATACTTGCTGAGTGGCAAAAGTATCATTGGTTCTGAACTGGCATAATTTCGAACCCTCAGTGGCAAACATAGGTTGTAAATATCACTTATACAAGTTTCAAAGCCAAGCAGTCAATAGTGTGGCTATGAGGCAAAAGGATATAGTTGTTCATGCAGCCTTTGCAAATCAAATACATTTCATTATTATTCTTAAATTTAGGTGCTATTCACACTGGGTTCTTCATTACCTGACACCAACAAATCAGGTGCAGCTTGAGCACCCTAATCTGAAAATCCAAAGTCTGAAATTTTTTCAGCACAAACATGATGCTCCAATGAGCATTTCAGATTTTAGATTTTCAGATTAGAGATACTCAACTGGTAAATTTAATGCAAATATTCCAAAATCTGAAAATATTCAAAATCCAAAGCAGTTCTGGTCCCAAGCATTTTGAATAAGGTATACTTAACGTGTATTTCATGACAGGCATAAGTTTTATTATGCAAATGCTAGCATTTAAGACAATTACTTATGAGAGTTGCATTGGTTAAATACCAATGATTTATTGCTCTTGGTCATAGCTGATTGGAAGAGGGCTGTACTCTCTAAGGACAGCCAAACTGAGGGTCAGTTATATTAGTCAGGAGCCCATGAAGGGTCTACCAGCAAATTTTCATATCCATACAGATCATGGTGATAAACTAGACTGATTCTTTTAGAAGTTAAAACTGTAGTTTATGAATAAGTTCACCAGTTGGTAGGGGTACCAAAAGATAAAGACACAGGAAAAAGCAGTGAATGGGCGTATAGGTAGTAGGTCGAATAAAAGATAGCAGAGCCCTAGTGATGCAGATCCTAGAAGCAGGCTTTCCAGAATGTCTCTCATAGAGGTATGCAATAAATAATTTAACCTTGCCCAATGAGAGGTCTGTCTTTTGCCTTCAGCTTCTGCAACATAGTCTCTAATCCCTTGGATGCCCTGCCTCATAAAAGTGTCCTTGTTGACCTAGGGGCCTTGGGCCATGCCAGGTAGTCTAACAATATGATGTGTGGTATCAACTAGACTTCCAGAATGGCTGGAGACTGAGATCATCCACATGGTCAGTCAACCATGTCTTCATAATGGGACCTCAATAAAAACTCTGACTCAGGGGAGCTTCCATGTGTACTGTTACATACTCCATGGTAATACTCCATGTGTATTGTTACATTCTGTTGCTGGGAGAATTAATGCTGTCCATGCCTCCACAAGGACAGTACAACTGGAAGCTCCACATTTGGAATTTTCCTGGACCTGTCCTACGTGTCTCTTCCCTCGGGTGATTTTAATCTGTATCCTTTCACTGTAATAAAATACAACTGTCAGTATAATAGCTTTCAATGAGTTCTTGAGTCCTTGTAGTGAATTATGGAAACTAAGGTGGTCTCAGGGATTCCCAAACTTACAATCGGTGTCAGAAGTCAGCGTGGTTTTGTGGACTATTCCCTAACATCACAGGAGGGGAAAAAGAAATAACCCATTTGACACACCTGCTAGGAATCTTGAACAAGGCCTGGTTATACATGGAATTTGTTCTTACTGTGAAACCAGTTTGCATGCCCTTTTCCAGCTTTGCTATGAGGTCCATCCCTGTGGATAACTACCTTCTGTGTTTCTACAGATATCCCTCTCACTTGAAAATATTGAAGGCAGTATATGACAGCATCATAACAAGCCCACCATTATAGTGGAAGAAGTAGTATATATTTTCAATTTGTTTAGTCTCTTTAATTCACCCTTGCACATATGCTGCGTGAAATTCAAGTATTTATAGGAGAGATTTGCTATGGTCTATGAACTCAGGTATGGAAATATGAGATAAGGACAAGAAAACAAACGTGAATAGCTATAGAACAACAACAATAAAAAATATTGCTGTAGAAATTTTGCTGTTTGGCTTTAGAGGAGAGTTATTCTAAGGTAGCTGGTAAGCTTTATGAGATGAGAAATGGCTTGTGGGGGTCTGTGTTTACCCTGCTGCTACTACTGCTGTGCCTCTGGATGCTCTGGACATTTCCTTTTATGTGGATACTACCATCAAAAAATGCCTGTCCTGCGATTCATTTCCTTGGGGCCCTGTTCCTTCTTTAACAAGGAAATAGGTTGCTAATATGGTAAATTTCCCCTGGCTGAGTTATTTGGTGGTGTTGGCTTAAAACAGAAGCATTCAGAGATGACTTTTATATTTTTGGAGGATCTTTTGTAATGTATATCCACAAACCAAAGAAATATGCTTAATGGTCAGCCTTTAGGTAGACCAGTAGTGGGGGTCTTTGGCTGCAATTGTTTTGGAAAAGCAGTAGGAGATCTGTGTTTTATTCTGCCATTAGTGAACTGTAAAGTTTCAAAGAGTTTAACCCTCTTCTGTGTCTTCCTCTGGTCCTACAATATTCTACACAGGGAGACCCTGCCAACGGCTAACACAGTTTTCTCTATGTAGGGTGACCATATGTTCCAGTTTCCCTGGAACAGTGACGATTTATCCTTTGCCCCAGCATAATTATTATTTAATTAATTATTAATAATGCCTCCTTCATTCTCAAAAGTATTCCATTTTAGATGATATCCTAGCTGACTTTGTGCCAAATACCCAGTTGATAGGAAACTTTCCCATTATTACTGTCCTGATAATCCTACAGTGGTAAGCACAGGTGAGATCTACCTGCTCAAGGAGTTATAGCTAAAGCTCACCCAAGGTTAAAAGCCAAATCCTCCAGTACCTGATATAGGCAATGTATTTTTTAAATTATGACACCCAAAAGGTCTTAATGTAAAAGTTCTGTGTGAAAAAATAATTAGAGATTGTTTTTTAGGAAACAAATATTTTCCCTCATTATTTATTCTTTTCTATCCCCAACTTTCACCCCTGCCAATACTGTAAATCAAAAGGGAACAAAAGTTACCTAACTCTAATTATCTAGGTTTATATTTTCCTCATTTCATTGAAATCCTCCCTTTTTGAAAATCCCCTCCATCCGGGAGACTCTAGTGAGCATATTCATGGTTCAAACAAATCTGCCTTTGTTAATCATCAAAAGGTATTTTCTTTAATAAGTGAAGCTCGGCAGGCCCTGCAGCTGTGTTGTTTATTTTATAGCAAGCACAGAGACAATTTATTTTTTTTAAATACTATAATTAGATTAGTGTTCTCTTTACTGAAGCATCTGTAGGAAAATGAGAGTGTGTTTCTTTGAATGAACGAGCAGTCACATTTATTTTTATTAAATCTGAACTTGTCCTTTGAGATAGCTGAATTTAATTTTATGTTCTAATACAACATGTAATAGTCCAACTTTTTTTCAGATAAAGCCATGGTCCCCCCAAAAAGAAGTCTGGGCTAAATTGAATCTTCTGATTCCAATTTTATGACTGCATTAAAATCTCTCTAGGGTGCAGGGTTATGTTTGTGTTGAAAAATGACTACATTAAGATATGTATTTGCACACATAAACAAATATATCTGGATGGTTATCTATGACTTGCCAGGGACAGCGAATATTATAGAATATAATAGTATTATACCTTCATTATGACTCTGTAGGTCTTTACTAAAAAGTTTTTCAACTACTGTTTATAAATCAAAAAGATTTTCTTTTCTCTACGCCCTTTTAATTTTAGTTGATGAAAGCAATTTAGTGTTGGTGCTCTACATTTCAGAAGGGAAAACTATTCTAGTTCCTTACTGTGTAACAACAAAACTTAGTGGCTTAAAACAACAATTTATTATTACCTTCCACGGTTAACTGGGCTCAGCTGGGTGGTTCTTGCCTGATACCTCTCAATCAATAACAGTAAAATGGTGGCTAGGACTGGAGTTATTTGAGAGCTCCACTGGGATAGACATCCAAGTGAGCATTTTTTTTTTTACACATAACTGATTTTTCAGCTGAGATGTTTCAAACAGCAGGGAACTAGCCAACATGCTTGTGTGCGTGTGCTCTCCCCACACAAACCTCTCTTTCTTCCCTCCCTCCCCTTGTCTCCCCCCTTCATTTTCTACATGGCCTGTCCAACTTGGCTGCTTTGAGCTTCCACACAGCATATCAGCCTCAGGGTGTTTGGACTTCTTATATGAAACTAGCTTCCCCACAGCAAGTGTTTTAAAACACCAAGACAAAATCTCCATGGCTTCTTGTAACTGGACCTCCAAAGTCACTGAGCATCTCTTCTACTACTTTCTATTTGTTACACAGGACCATACCAGATTCAGTGTGGAAGGGGACTGCCCAGGGGCATGAGTACCAGAAGGCATGGTTCATTGAGATAGGGTAGGGAGGTGGAATTTCTCTGGACAAGCTGCTAAAAAAACAGAACAAAACATGAATTTAAAGTAAATTTAGTCATGATAAAAAAAAATACCATCAATATTTCAAACCCATAAATTTGCCCAAAAGTTGTTTTCAGAATCTTTGAGTCCGTGTTTATCTTCTCAAATAACTTTTTAAATTTATTTTTAGTTTTATTGTTTTTCTCTTTTAAGTATTAATATAGTACTATAATTATTTTCTATATTCCTTTATTAAATATAATTTCATTTCAATAACATTATGAGTTAAAGAGGCATTTGTGGGATGGCCTAAGAATGTCACACAGCCTCTGATGGAATTATTAATTAACTTTTGGGACATAGTTTGTTTGACTCATTAGGAATTATTATAGTCAATCATCCAAGCAGCAATAAAACTTGCTATGAAGAAAATAATTTTGGAGAAAATTTTTTATAATTATGTTAATATCTAACAAAGGAACACATCAATTTCTCAGTAATAGCAGTGGGTCCTAGTATTTTGCCTTTATTTTCGGCTGATTGTTAATATCCATGAAAAGAAAATTGAGGTTAATTTTCCAAACCATATTTTGGATATTAGAATATCTAATTTTTATTCACTAGATAATCTTATTCAATTTCTACCTCTTTTTATATTTAAAAGCATAAGAGACCTAAGGAAATAAATTATTTTTGTATAATTTCCCAAGAATACGCCAAAAATATTCTTAACTAGTGGAGAAAGTATAGATTCCACTGAATGAAGTCTTATTATTTTCAGAAAAAGAACTTGGAAGCCTTAAGAACTAAACAAAATTTTCAGTAATGTTTTCCAAAAGATTTTTTGTTTGTTTTCTCTCTTCTGAAACATTTTCTTCCTATTTAAATCAGTATATTTAAAATGCATGCAATCACCATTTCACTGTAACTTCCAAACAGTTTGAGTTGTAAACACTAAAGATTTCCACTTAAATAAAAGGTTAGGGAGAGATCTAAAAACAACTTTAAAAGCAACACAACATGTTAGAATCTGTATTTTTCCACAACTAACATGATAACAAAACTGATCTGATTGAGATTCATTGTTTTAAAATAGACATTATGCCCAAGAGAAGGTTCATTTAATGTATTCTTTAGAATTTAGGTATAGAAAATTTATTGCAAACCTTTTAGATAAGGGCCAATAATTTAAAAATAGAATATTTAGTAAAGTACCAGACACAAAATGAAATACAAAGAAGTAGGAAATTAAGTAGGAAAAAATAAGAACCTTAAGTCATTAAAAGAATAGAAGAGGAAGAAGAAGAGGCGGTGGCGGTGGTGGCAGAGGAGGAGGAGGAGAAAGCAGTAATAGCAATAACAATTCAAAAAGGAGAGTAAGGGTTAGCAGCAGCCATAGAGAAATGTTTTTAATGACTTGTATGAGGTAGAAATATTACCTTTTCAATAAAGAAATGTTTTTAGGAAGTTCTTGAGAAATAAAAATTAAATCCTAAGCCCCCCAAACAACTGAACAGACCCCCATTGGCCAAGGGGACCCCAGAGAATCCTTAAAAACTGAGTTCCTGGTCGTGATGGGACCAGAGTTTGGACATACCTCTTTACACCCCCTCCCTTGCTAACTGCCGTTAGACTTTCTTTCCTAAAGGTGAAACATAAACCAGCCCTTTCAAAAGACTAGCTTCGCAGCTGATTTCAACCAACCACTTGAGGTCCCCCTCCCTTTGTGCGGTTTCCACACAACAACTGACCAGCATTCCTTCTTGATAAGAGACAAAGGGCTATGGACTTGTTCTAGCCTATTTACAGAGGCTGTGCATAAGATGCCTCCGTGTCCTCCATTTCACATTATGATATACAAAGCCTAATTTTAATGCATTTACATGTTAAGTCTCCATCCCGAGGTGAACATGGGACATATGTGACACGCATGTTTGCTCACTATGCATGTGTGTACCCCTTGTCATGAATATTCATAACTCCTTCTATAACCTCTTAAATATGTATATTTGGCCAACCTGTCCAGCATAAATTCTTGTCTCACTCTTCCCTCCCTCAAAGTACCTGAACCTTTGGGTTCTTCTGGAGGCTCTGCTTCCCAGCCTGCGGGTGGTCAGCCTACAGGCTGCAACCCTTTATGGGAAATAAAGATCTCCTTTCCAAATTTATGAACCCCATGATTCTTCAGTTGACATTCTGATAAAAGAAGAAGAAAAGTCTTACAAGCCAATATAACACACAGAAAAGATGTTACAGAAAAATAGAATCACAATTCATAAGTCAATTTTTACCTTAAAGGGAATCACAGTATTCTAGATAAGATCTATTAAGCAAGCTTGAATATTATTCCTTTGTTTTGTATTTTATTCTTCTACAACTATATTCCAGTATCTTCTTTGCTTGTTTTGAGAGCTGACTTGTACTGTCAACCAAAAAGAGGTGAAAGGCCCAACTGCAATGCAGTAAGACAAAGTATTTATTGGGATCTTAAGAATTGCATTTCAGTAGACATAGGTTCATCTAGAATCCAAATGCTGTTACAAACAGGGGGACAGGGGATATGGGTTTTTAAGAGAAAATCAAAAGGAATCTAAGGGTGATTACACAAGTTGTTTTGAAAGAATTGTCATTGGTGCAGGCGGCTGGCTTAGTACATGAGTCCATAGTTCATTGGTTGTTGCCATTCAGGAGTCACAGCACTGGCGAAATTTAGCTCTTTTCTAGGATGTTGTGGTTGTTGCAGTTTGGCCAGTTTAAATGTTCAAGCCTGGGTTTTTTGCAAATGTGCAGGATGTGTAGGCAGTCCTTCTTAGAAAAGCTTCCCGACTCTATTTTAGAGCTCTGAAACAGAGTGATGCCATATTGTATATAACATTTCACAGTATTGACTAATGGCCTCAATGATTTCTTTCTTTAAAATAAAATCTCAATCTATTTGAGGGTAAACGTGGGAGATGACAATTCCATTTAATAAACATTTTCTCTCTGTTTTTCATTTCTAGATAAATTTGTTATCAAATATGCCCTGAACTTTCTCTGCAATAAACAGCACTATCTTCTCCTATCTTTTAGCATAGTTTTCATAATTTTGCATCAGAATGATTAAATTTTTCAGATTATTTTGTTTGTTGGTTAATTTATTTTGTAGCTCAGACTTCCATGGCAAAATGCAGTGGCATGAATGGGCAAGGTAGACATGATGATGGTGGAAGTGATGGTGTTATAGAGAGATTAGATATAAAGTAAAAAAATTAAAGTGACAATTGATATAAACAAAGTTTAGGAATTTATTTTTAATAAGGGGAATGGAGTATTTTCGGTGTTGTGCTGCATAATTAGAAATGGCAAAGAATGTCCTTTATTCCAATTCAAATGTAGAAACTTATGTGGGATGCCATATATTCCAGGTAGCAAATACATAAATGTGTGCCTTTTATCTCATCCTACAATTATTTTGTGTTAAGCCAGACTTATTTGTGACTTAGCTCATTCTTTGTTAAAGAAACTGACCCACCTCCGCCTCATGGACTTCCTGCTGTTTCCTTAGCCCACTGTCTAAGCTGTGCTTAGGGCATCTTTGAAATGTGTCTTTCTTCAATTGTTCTACTATAACTCAGGACACAAAAGCTGTATAGGGTTCCTGATGTTATTTATTCTCTTCACAAACCCTTCCCTGTAGGATGTGTTACTACCAGGAGCATTGATGTAAGTAGGCGGCTTTTCATTCCAACCCTGTTGCCTGTGATCTGGTCTTGCTCAAGGGTAATTCTGAATAAACTACTCAGGAACTCCATTATGTACATCCTGATATTGTTCATATCTTTCCCAGAAGGTTGAGAATCTCTGAAACCCTGGAGAAAATATGTAATAATATTTTTGGAGCATAAATTCAGTCCATAGGCCACATAATGACATTTTGTTCAATAATGGATTGCATATACCAGGGTGGTCCCATAAGATTATAATGGAGCTGAAAAATTCCTATTGCCTAGTGAGACATCAGAACCATTCTAAGGTCTTAGTGAAATGCATTAGTCATGTGTTTGTGGTGGTGCTGATATATATTTCCCTGTTAAGGAAGATCAATTAAAAATTTATATATTTTTCTGTTTATAAGTTATACAACCTTTCTCAGTTCCCCACTCCCTTAGTGTTTTAGTAATTTTTTCAAGGTGCCACTAGGACAAAACAAATGCCTACTACTAATGTTTATTAAGTAATCAGGACCAAATAATTTAATAAGTATTTATGTCCTACTAACAACTTAGTAGCTGTTTGAAAAAATATATGTAAATTGAATACATTTTTTATTTCATTCTTATATTACTGCAATTAAGATATATGTGTCTCCTGGGTACTGCACAACTTCTCAAATATTGGAACTGGATTGGACACTGCCACTTTCACATCCTGACACAAATTGAATCTTACACTGTGTTTGCTTCTATCACAGAAATTATTGTGATAAAAAGATACGACGCCAATGTAACCAATGTAGCTCAATCTAATGAAGAAATTGTGTACCCAGAATTAGCAGTTTGTGCCATGTCTAACAGATGTCAAATATTGATATCTCTCCCTTGAAAATCTAAAATATCCCATGATGCCCCTCCTAGGTGACTGCAGTGCAAAGTGTGAGAACCATGGGGTTATATGTTTTTATATTGGCTTTTCTTTTCTTTTTTTTTCTTTACATGTAATTCTTCATTTTTTATTTACTTTCAGTAATTTGAGAATATACTCTTTTTCTCTTTAATAGCAACATTTAAAAACATTGAAAATGTTTCCTTTTTTGGTTTATAATATCTGTTTTATCACATATTAAAATAATATAGACTATATGCATCAGAATCACCTTGGGTGTATGCAAATAATGCCAGACTTGGTCAGAATACAGGACCCCAGAATCTGGATATTATAAGCAACATTGATAGCTAACCCGTGGGGACCCTAAGCTTGAGAACAATTTTCCTGGGATCTGTTTCTGGCTTATTTATCTTATTCCACTAACCTTCTGTTGAGTTTAAGTTGATTTTAATTTCTGTGGCTATATAACATGTTTTCTTATCAGAAAGAAAAAGCTTATTCCCATAACTCTTATTTTTTTAAATGGCTATTTGCACTTATTTTGAAAATGAACTTTTTATAAATCTTTTTATATCTCTCTTTTTCTATCAACCCAAAAAATTATCATAGTTTTCTTTACATAGGTCTGAGATGTTTTTAGTTAGGGCTATTATTTTTAAATATTTAAAATGTACTATATGTGATTGAAATGTCATAATCATTGTTATTATAGATAAATACAAAATGTTTATATTTAGACATCTCTCTTGAGAAGTTACTTTGAGATATATAACCACAATGCCTTTAAATAATGATATTTTGTTCTCTTTCAAATATTTGTAATTCTTCATTTCCCTTTTACACCATATTTCTACAGGTAACTTTAGAAATTAGATAATATCTTTGTCTTGAATTTCATCCTGGTGTTTCCCTGTTAAGGAAAATATTACATTTATTTTGAGCTTTTTTAATCATGTTAAGCAGGTTTATCTTTGTATAGTTTTAGAAGCTAGGACTACAGGCATGCACCACCATGCTTGGACAAACTCTTTTTATTTTTTGTAGATATAGGGTCTCACTATGATGCCCAGGCTGGTCTCGAACTCCTGGCCTCAAACCATTCTCCTGCCTCAGCCTCCCAAAGTGCTGGAATTACAGGTATGAGCCACCATACCCAGCCTAGATTGTTGTTTGGATTAAATAACTTGATGTACATAAAATGCTTAAAACAATATATGGCACATTGTAGATGGTCAATAAATTTTAGCTATTATCAGGATCATTATAATTGTCACTGACATTATGATGTGTCCTGGACTAAAAATTACTTTATCTTGATGAAAGATTCTTTCAAGAAATGATTTAATTTATTTCATATATTTTATTTAGAGTTCCTCAATCTGTGTTCGTGAGTGCTATCATTCTATAATTTTACTCTTTAAATTCTCATAGGTTTTAAAATCAAAGTTTTGTTAGTTTCATAAGACAGTAACTAATTTGCTATCATGTTCTATCCTCTGGATAAATTTATAGCCTGATAATTATATTGGGGGTGTCAGAGATGAACCATATATCATTATTTGTTCTATTGAAGCTGTATATAACTTCTTAAGCCAATCCTATTATTTTTATATTTTTAAATAAATCATTCATGCCATCAGTATTTTCTATTTTATTAGCTTAGACTTGTGCATAGTATTTATGTCTATTAAGTATTTCCTATATTTGTTATTTTATGACTTAGTTCAATTTTTCCCTCCCATTCCTGTAAAAGAGAGGAGAAAGGTCTTCCCCTCCACTTCAAGCCATGTAAGAGGGACTTCAAGGAGACCACTCAGAAAGCATAATCTATTCCCCTTGAAGTTTGGGGGACATATTTGTAACGTCTGACTAATGCCTGGGAAGTGTAAAGTGTTAACAGGTGGTCTATAAGCAAAAAGCAGTCTAGAAGGAGAAAAGAATACATTGGAAAAGAGCTGCTTTTCCACTAATTGTAGAACAGAAATTGTGTTTCCCATAGCCTGTTTGAGGCCTATATGTGGGCCACATAGAAGGGAACTAGCCCAGACTCATTTTAAAAGGGACCTCTCAAAGAGGGCTTCTTGACAAGGGTGAGGCAACTCAGTAAACAGTGGAGTGCATTGAATGTCTAAACTGAGAGTGGATTGTAAGCAATGGTGTGCTGATTGACGTATAATATTCAGCTGTCTGAGGAAAATATGCTCTATACATATATCAGTTTAATATATATTCTTTTGATGAAAAAGATATAGAGGAGAATAAAATGTGCAATATTTTATTAATATATTTTAAATGTCATATAGCCAAAGCATTCTCCAGCAACCCTTTTTTTCATTGATTTTTCCTGAATTCTTGAATCTCTAGTCAACCTATTGTTGTAATGGATAAATCAATGTAGCTCTGACATGAATGTTGGTTAATATTTTTGTCTACATTGATGAGTAAAATGAAAGTGAAATAACAAAGACATATGTTGGAACTTCACTTTCTCTTAATGACGTAAATGACTTCTTTGCTGATTGGATAATAGTTTTGAAATACTGGAAGAAGAAAGCATTGCGCTATTCACAGCATAATGGGTACAAACACAACACATTTTCGTCTATATTATTATTAATAGTAATATTTTCTCTATAACTTTCTTGAGTCTATACAACCAATCAAACAATAAATAAGGCCTTCATTTATAGTGTTTTCCAATTTCTGTGGTGTTTATACCTCCACTATGGCCAATTTAAAACTACCAATGTGATGTCAATGAATGCAGAATTAGGAGGCATTTTACATTGCTCAGTAGCTCATCATTATATAGTCAATACTTATTGCGGATTCCATATTTGTGAATTAGCCTTCTTGTTAAAATTTATTTGTAACCCTAAAATCAATGCTTGTGCCCTTCCATGGTCATTCACAGACAGGCATAAAATGACAAAAATTTGAGTTTCCCAGTGCTCATGTTCCCAGCCGAGATTAAGCAAGACAGTGCTCTGCCTTCTTATTTCAGTTCTCGTACTGTAAATAAGTGTCCTTTTTGTGATCTATTTAGTGCCATGCTTTTTACATTTTTGTGCTTTTTTTGGTGATTGGACAGGGAGTGAATGACTCTCTAGCTATCTCAAAAGCAGTAATCATGAAATAGCTAAGTAGATTGAGGCCAACAAATTATCTAGATTCAAAAACTTGTGTTTTGAAACAGATGATAATAACAGGATGTTTTGAATAGGGTAAGGGGTAATAGAAAGCAATTTTTCTACTGGTTTCAAGGAAGGCAGTTTTATGTAGGCCTCTTTAATTTAGTCATATGATGAACATAGATTTGAGCCTTCTTTTAATCTATACATTTCTTAAGGTCAGAGGCCCCTTGTAGAAATCTGTGCCAGCAGCGCATGAGCGGACCATATTATTGAGAGACTGAGAAGTAAAAGATGCACAAATCTCCTTTCCAGTTCTTCACAGCCCCTAGATGACGCAGAAAAGGACCACGTTGTGCCCTTTCCGCCAAATGAAGGATCATTGAGTTTAGAGGATGGGAAGGATTCAAAAGGCGAAACAGGGAGCTCCAAAACCAAGCAAAATAACCTCAAAACTGGGCAGAGGGTTTTTTTTGCCTGACTTCTGGAAGGGCCAAAGAGTGCCTAAACTTTTCTTTTCTATGGAATTTTCTCTTATGACAGGAAAGCTGGGATGACATGAGCACTTTTTCAAGGAAACTATATATAGTGTCCTGGGAAGACCACTAGGGCTAGACTGAACTGGGTCAAACTGGAGTAGTGATTAGATATAACTTCTACACCAACATGCACCTGGTTGAATAAGATCTCTGCCTCCACTCTCCTATATCTCTGCTCCCAATGCTTGAAGAGTTAGAGCCAGAAGAGGAAATGACCAGAGCCTGGCTGAGATCTCTCCACAGCCTAAGGTACTAAAGTAGGAAGAGTAGACCCCATTCCCTGCCCAATTCTGAGTATCTTCAGCCTGTGCTGGGGCAGCGGGGAATTTGTGTTGAGTATGGTACAGAATTTAATATGGACTGGACTAAGTTTATTCAGTCACGCTTCTCATAATAATGTTTCAGTCAACAATGGACCACATATACAAAGGTGGTACCGTAAGATTATAATGGAGCTGAAAAATTCCTATTGCCTAGTGATGTCATAATCATTGTTATATTATAGTGCAACATATTACTCAAGTGTTTGTGGTGATGCTGGTGTAAACAAACCTACTGCACTGCTAGTCATATAAAAGTATGGCACATACCATTACATATGGTACATAATACTTGATAATGACAATAAATATGTTACTGGTTTATGTGTTTATTATACTATACTTTTTATTGTCATTTTCGAGTGTACTCCTTCTACTAATAAAAAATAATTAACTGTAAAACAGTGTCAGGAAAGTCCTTTAGGAGGTATTTCAGAAGAAGGTATTGTTATCATAGGAGATGACAGCTCCAGGCATGTTATTGCCCCTGAAGACCTTCCAGTGAGAAAAGATGCGGAGGTGGAAGACAATGATATTAATGATCCTGACCCTGTACAGGCCTAGGTTAATGTGTGTGTTTGTGTCTCAGTTTTTAACAAAAATATTTAAAAAGTAAAAAAAAAGATATTTAAAAATAGGAGAAAGTTTATAGAATAAAGATATAAAGAAAATATTTTTGTACAGCTGTACTATGTGTTTGTGTTTTAAGCTAAGTGTTGTTACAAAAAAGTCAAAAAGTTAAAAAAAGTTAAAAAGTTTATAAAGTAAAAATGTTAAGATAAGGGTAATTTATTATTGAATGAAGAAAACTTGTTTTATCAATTTTGTATAGCCTAAGTGTACAGCGTTTATGAAGTCTACACTAGTGTACAGTATTGTCCTAGGCCTTCAAACTGACTAACTACTCACTCACTGATTTACCCAAAGCAGCTTCTAGTTTTGCAAGCTCCATTCATGGTAAGTGCCCTATACAGGTGTACTATTTTTTAATCTTTAATCTTTTATACCACATTTCTCCTGTACCTTTTCTATGTTCAAATATGTTTAGATATGTTTATACACAAATACTATTGTGTTATAACTGCCTACAGTATTCAGTACAGTAACATGCTGTAGAAGTTTGTAGCCTAGGAGCAATAGGCTATACCATATAGCCTAGGTATGTAGTAGGCTATACCATCTAGGTTTTTTGTAACTACACTCTATGATGTTTGCATGACAAAATCACCTAAGGACACATTTCTCAGAACATATTCTCATTGTTAAGTGACACATGGCTGTAATTGAAAAATATTAAGACGTTCTGAAATCTTCCAAATATCAAATATATATTTTAAAGTATTGTAAAAGGAAAATTGACATAGCATAGTTAAATACAGGAATTGGTGAAAAACATGAAACCAATGTATATAAATAATCAGACAATCTGAGACTGCCCAATATCCAGTAATATACAGTTTTGGAAAGCTGTTCTAGTTCTATGTTGAACTAATAAAACATGTTTTCTAGGTATTTACTTCATATTATCAGCATATTATTTATATCTAATATATAATTCTATTTTAGTCTTATACATATCTTCCAGCAGTATTCCTCCCACAATTATTTTAGTATTCTATAGATTCTTATGATGTATATAAGTCCAACTTATTCTTCTCTCAAAATAGACCAAAAGAGGCAAAGCAACAGGTATATAAAATTATGTAAGCATATGAAAAGGAGGGTACAGGTTTATAAATACATGAGAAAAGGTTACTGGGTGAAATATCTGTGAGAATTAGACAAGTTAGACACCTAACATTTTCAAAGCAAGCACAATAGATAGACCAAGGAAGCATCCAAACACAAAAGTAAAAAAAATAAACTTATGATCAAGACCACAATAAATCTTGGCATGCGTGCAAAAGTCTACTACGGAAAATGAGCAATGTTTTTTCCCTTGGTGAGTCAGTATTTATCAGTCATCCACTCTGTCTTAAGTTCCAAACGTGGTATCATGGCTCATTCTTCTGGCCCCAGTATCACCTTCCCACCTTCCCCCTCCCTGTGTGTAAAGATGCTGCAGGGGAGGGTCAGGACAGAGCCTCTAGAGCACAAGGCCCATGCAGTGACCCCTCTGCAGGCTAAGGGCAGTATTGCCCTTGGGACAGGCCCTCACTGCAGTCCAAAGGCCGCCAGGTTTTATGCAAAGGGAGTGCTGGGTGCTGCTATTCTCCGCAGGGGTTCATGGACTGGGAAATGTTAGCCAAAGGAGATATTAGGTATGGCAGGTACAAGTACAAAAATATCAAGTCCATAATTATTATTGACTTACTCCATTTAGGTAGTGAGAACAGAAATGGAGTGGCAGCACAGGGAATCTTTTCCTTCATGAACCAGCTCCAGGACCCGAGGCTGCTCTCTTGAACTCTTTGGTATTCAATCTCTGGAAATCATCCAGAGAGGATAAGTGACATTGTCCTGCAGGATAATTTTCAGCAATTTTTGAAGGAGAGTGGAAAAGGTATAATATGGTCCTATTTCTCTTTTTTAGGTTTTTACAGAAATCTATTTTTTTAATGAAGAGTATTATTCTGGATAATATTCTGGATAATGAATAATATTCTTCTGTATTTTAATGAAGAACAAAGAAGAAATCCAAAGTGCTCCAAAAGTCTTAGTACAGTTTTACACTTTAATAACTTCAAGAGTGTAATACTACAAACTTATTTTTAAACCAGCATTTGAAAGTTTAATTAGGTATGGTTATTATACTTTTTATGTTTTTGAATTTTGAATAAAATGGTTTTTAATTTTAAATTTTTGCTTTAGTTAATGTTTGTCATCTTCAATTAGAGAGACTGAAGACAAAAGTTAATGTAAAAAATTTATTAAAATTATAAAAACCAATAACTGCTTATTAAATGTAAATGATGCTTTCAAGTGAACTTTTATATAAGTTTTAGCATTTATACATCTGAACTTACTAAAGCTGCACCTGTACTAAGGCTTCGGGGACAGTGTGTTTTTGATGTAGGCAGATTTCTTATGTTCTACTAATGGAATCAAAATTTGTAGTTTTTCTTAAAATACTTCTTGATTTAATATATTTCCAATATTTTGCAAAATTTATGGCAAAAGCTCCCAGTTTTTGAAAATTTAGTGTTGTAAATGGCTAAAAATATGTCAGGCTGAAAGTAGAATGGTGAAATCCATACAGATGGATGTTTGGAGAGAGAATTAGGAAACAGAGATTACAAAACAGAGAGAGAAAAGTCAGAGGTGCTTCCTGTGAGAGGTAAAGAGGAAACAAAACTGGTCAGCACATGTGAACTGGCTGAGGTGCAACCAGGCACAATCATTAGGAAACAAAAAACAAGAAGGAAATACAGGGGAACTTAACAGTTTTCTATGTATAAGGTTTTGATTGATACATACTTTACCTGATATGATTGTGTTTTAAAATTAATTTCTCTACACTTATTTTCTTAGGAAAAAAGCACAAATTCTTAACTTTTCCTCATAATGACACTGTAAGTGTTGATTGGATTTTTTGAAAAACAAATAAGATTAGAAAGTGTGGAGACAACATTCCCCTTCAAAATATATACAGAGAGAAAAATGTCATATTATTTTTTTCTAGAAGTGAACTTTTTGCAGGGATTAATGTGTAAATATAAAATCGAATCATATTTTATATAATTAACTAAAGCAATTATACAATACCTGGGGCAGAAAGCTAATAGGTCCTAAACAATTACATAATGTTATCAAGAATCTTAATGTTAAACAACCAAATATCAAGAACATGATTTTCCTCCTCTGAAATAGTTTATCTAAACCTTCAATAATGCATTTTCTGCAAATTTGTGATTTTTAACATTTGAAACATATTTACATATTCCTTTGTATAGATAAAGCTACATTTCTTTGAAATCTTAACATATATATAGGGATTTTGGAGTGTTGGATTCAGAAGAGATTACTTTGAATTATTCTTTGGAAAAAAATATACCATGCGCAAGGCCATCCCAACTTTTGATAAATGACCATACTGAATATAGTTTGACTGTCACTTCTACGTCCTGTTCTCTAACTATCATACTCCTGATATTGATGTTTTCAGGGCAAATTCTCTGACTCAATATACTCTGGGTTTTATTCATTTTTTAAGGGGAAATCTGACATACCCCGATTCTGTTTTGATAGATAGCTTTTAACAATCAACATCTTAAAGATTTCTAGGTATATCCCACCACAATGGACACATACATCAATTAATAAAGTTCTGAAGCAAAGTAAATGATTAATAAGCAGTTCCTCTTTCTCACTTTTTAAATAAGTCAGTCATAAAGTATTCATGAAGGATTATTTCATGTCTAAAATTTCACTAGGTGCTATGGGGAATAGAAAGTTCCAGAATACAGAGCCTTTACTGACTAAAAACTTAGTATTTTTGCAAGAAAAATGTCACCCCACTTATATTCAGCTAGTCAGCTCTGATGTGGCTACTATGATTGAAATTATTCAAATTGAGATGTTGTTTGATTCCATTTGAAGCAAAAAAATGAGATTTCCAAAAAACTTACAAAAATTAACTTCTGGGCATTATTGCATGTGAACAATTGGATTAATTTAGTGTTTTATCCTTAATTCTTAATAGAATTTCTAGAGGAAGTTATTTCTAAACATCCAGTGTTTTACAACTAGTATACTCTAATATTTTTCTTTTCTTTTTTATTTCCTATATATTCTCAAATTACATAAATGATATATTCTTATGTTGGAAAAAATAGAAAATACAGATTACCAAAGGGAAAAAATATAAAGAGATGAATATTTCCATTAGTTTCCTAGGGCTGCCATAACAAAGTACCACAGACTGGTTGGCTAAAACATTAGAAACATTTTCTCACAGTTCTGAAGGCTAGAAGTCCAAGATCAACGTCTCAACAGAGTTGGTTTCTTCTGAAGCCTTTCTCCTGGGTTTGCAGACGGCCATCTTTTCCCTATGTCTTCATGTGGTCTTCCCTCAGTACTTGTGTGTTTCCTAATCTTGTCTTTTTATAAAGATGCCAGTCGTACTGGATTAGGACCGTTCCAAATGAGCTCATTTTACCTTAATTACCTCTTTACAGACCTCTTTTTAAAAGATTTAAAAAATCCTTTTTAAAGATAGGTCTCCAAATACAGTCATATTCTAGGCACTGAGGGTTAGAATTTCAATATATGAATTTTGGGGAGGCACAATTTATCCCATAACACCATTATATAATATAGGTAGACAGATAATAGATGACAGATAGATAAATAGGTGATGGATAGATGGATAGATAGATAAGGCTATGCACACACATATATATCCTCTACTCACTTAATATATATTTTCATATAAATATAAGTAAAAATCTATGAAATATTATGAATGGTTAAATATTAAACAATCATATGGTTTAACATGATGCATTTAACCAGTCCCCCACTATTACTCATTTAAGTCATTTCTAGTATTTTTTCTATAATGCTGTATGAACATGCTTACATATATACCCTGACACAATTTCCTATTCATTTTCTTTTGATAAATGTCCAGTAGTGAACTCTCTTGGTCAAAGAGTATGCTTTCTTTTTCCCATTAGCGACTTTTATACTTACTGAAAATTTTGCATCAATTTTCACTCTGACAGTATGAAATACTAGAGCCTGTTTACTGCAGACATGCCAGCTTAAAATTTTTTTATTATTCCTTTCTTCCCTGATACACAAATGACAACTTACTATATTTATATTTGTATTTATTGGAATCAATTTGATGGGGTGAGAACACGAACTTTTTTTTTCATGCTTTATCCCCATTTATACTTTTCCTTTTATGAATGCAGGCCTCTTCTCTACCCCTCTGCTGCCTCATAAATGAACACATTTAAAGCCATTATTTTCTTCAATGAAACACTCAGCAAAACATGAGTCATTTCAGTCACCACCAGGGAAAGTTGTGTGACTTAAATAACCCCAGTCACTTCTCTTTCCTCATAGGCTCTCCCAGTGACAATTGTAAATTCTCTCTCGTTTTTCAGACATGGTGCTCTGGGCAGACACAGTGTCTTAACAGAAATCCAAGCAGGTTGTGGTTTAGTGAGTGTTGTGTTGCCCCATTATTTTCCAAATATTAATTATGGCCATTATTTTTAGATAGTGGCTTTTCTCTTACAGTCCTCTGCATCTAGACATTTGAAATATTTCAACTATAATACCTTTATGCACATTGGTTGCCTACTGTGAGGCAATGTTTGACATTACAAAGTTTCAGGTTAATGTGGCAAATAAAGTTTTAAATATTTTACTGTCGGTTCTCTTTTTCTGCCCTGCTTATTTTCCTGCAATTCACCATTTGTATATTAAATGGAGATTTGTTCTTTGGAGACTTGGAAAAAATGGTCTAAAAATGATATCAGAGGTACCTGGCAAGTTTCTCAGTGGTGATTTCTCAGAAATAAAAGAAAAATAATAGATTTCCTCAGAGACACTGACACTTCAGTTCACAGGCTGTACTTGGTTTGTTTCTATTCCATATTGAATTTATCTAGGTGTTCTGTATGATCAATTTAAGTGTTCCAGACTGCTGGCACCATATGCCTTATGAGAATCCTTTTTCTAAACTATTTTTCATAAATCCTGAATGAGATGAATTATACAGCACATTAAACTAAGTGCAATTTTGAAAAAAACAAAATTGAGAGAGTGAAAGATGATTCCTTTGCTTTTGGAAAAAATTAACTTTACTTGCCAAACTATACAATTACTTTTTCAAGTACACCTATACTCTCATTACCATTGTTGTCATGCTGCACATTTATTATAGCTCAGTACTGCTGGATACTTCAAAATTCTGTATGTTTTTGGCCAAGATCTTTGTGTTTTTTTAATAAGGATTTTAATTTAATTGTTAATTTTGATAGCAAAAATTGAAAATGGAAATATCCAAAAGTCAGGATAAAGTAGATATATTACGTCTAGATAATGGAACATTAAAATATTTTTCCTTTTTTTATTTTTTAATTATTATAGGTACATAATAGTTGTATATCTTTATAGGGTACATGTGATGTTTTGATACAGACATACAATGTGCATTATTCAAATCAGGGTAATTGGGGTATCTATCAACTCAGGCATTTATCATTTGTTTGTATTAGGAACATTCCAATTCTACTCTTTTAGTTATTTTAAAGTACACCCTCCCTTATTGTTGATTGTAGTTACTTTCTTGTGCTATCAAGTATTGTTAATTCTGTCTAACTATATAACTTTTTGTGTCCATTAACCATCCCCACTGTATCCACCCCCTGCCCCACCCTGCTACTCTTCCCAACCTCTGGTAACTATCATTCTCCTCTCTGTTTCCATGAGATCAATTGTTTTTAATATTTAGCTCCCACATGTGAATGAGAACATGCGAGATTTGTCTTTCTTTGCTTGGCTTATTTCAATTAACATAACGTTCTTCATTTCCATCCATGTTGTTGCAAATGGCAGGATTTCATTCTTTTTGTGGCTATATAATATTTCATCGTGTATATGTAGCACAACTTCTTTATCCGTTCATCTGCTGATGGACACTTAGGTTGATTCCAAATGTTGGCTGTTGTGAATCGTGCTGCAATAAGCATGGGAGTGCAGATATCTTTTTGATATACAGAATTCCCCTCCTTTGGATATATATGCAGCAGTGGGATTTCTGGGTCATATGGTAGCTCTATTTTTAGTTCTTTGAGGAATCTCCATACTGTTCTCCAAAATGGTTACAATAATTTACATTTCTACCAACACTGTACAATGGTTCCCCTTTCCCCACATCTTTGCCAGCATTCGTTATTGTCTGTCTTTCAAATAAAAAGCCGTTTTAACTGGGCTGAGATGATATCTCATTGTGGTTTTGATTTGCATTTCTCTCATGACTAGTGATGCTGAGCACTTTTTCATATACCTGTTTGGCCAAGGTTTTTGAAGCGGTAAAATCTCCCTTACAATAAGGGGACAGTTTTTAGATAACACCTAAACATTTTCTAGGAGAACAACCTACTCAACCTGTCTTTCCCTTGTTTTTTCTTTTTTTTTTTTTTAATCATATTTTACTGCTGGACACATATCAATTTAAGTTCCACTTTCTTACCTGTAGGTCCACATATGGGTATCAATGGTAGATGTAGCATGTAGAATATTCCTCTGCCTGTAATGGCAATATAAATGCTAATTTCTGCTTAACATGAAGAAAGCATTCTTCAAATTCTTCAAACACTTGCCGAATATGTCTTTCATTCAACAGAGATAATTAGTTTCAGTTACTTAAGCTGAGCAATAATTTTGCTTCAAAGAGGATATTATATTTGCTTAATTGCGTTTAAGTGCTAAGCACTGTAAAGGATAAAGTTTTCTGAGAACGGATTATTTTCCTCCCAGCTGGTTAGAGGATGGCTCATGAAACAAGGGTCAGGAGAAATTTGTAGCCAGTTTGACAATGATAGATAGTTTCTGATTGTTGATATGAAGTACACTTATATTCCAAACATCAAAAATTCCATGTCCATTTAATCAAATTAGATATTTAATCATATGGATTCAATAAGCAAAAGAAACACAGTTAATTGCTCAGTCCAAAATGAGTAAGCAAAGTGACAACAACAATATCACACAAAAAATTATCAAACAAAACTAGTCTTTGGGACTCAATTAATACACAGATCCTAGCAAATCATCCTTAGTAAAAGTGGTCCTTTTCATTAGAACAAAATGAGTTACCAAGTAATAAATAAATAAAACAAAAATAAAATAAAACAGAACTAATTATTATTGTTTTAATTTTGAGCTTAACAAATAAATAAGCCAACAATGGAAACAACTGATGGCCAGAACTTGAAAGTATCAATCCATCACCCCTTAAAACTGCTTCCCTTTGGTATAGGAAGCTTTATTTCTGACTCCAAAAAAGGGAAGGCAAGATGTGTATCAAGTTTAAAATTCTCTAACTGTCAACGGCTGTTTTACTAATTATCCAGATTCCAAGGCAATCATATAACCGTAATCATTCACCTCACGCCTGGAAACATAAGTCTTGTTCTTTTGATGAATATTTATAAGACAGTGTAAAGCAGTCTACTTTCTTTTCCCTTCAGGCAAGACAATTTGGAGTTCATCAATATGTATTACCAAGGACTTTTATAAAAGGCACTTCAAAGAAAATTCATCAGGCATTCCTTTTGTCTTGATTTCTGTTAGACTGATACTTCCTTTTGACAAGTATCAATAAATTATCCTCTGATGGCTAGAAACTTGATGTCTTATTCAGAAACTTCCTCACACAGCAAAATCTAGGCTTTGAGTTTCAAGTGAAATTATTAAGATTCTGCATCTAATTTAAGGACAGAGTGAAATATGCAAATTAAAAACAATAAAACAAACGTGGATATAGTCACCCTACAGCACACAGGATGGAGTTTTCCCATAGTTGAGAGTTTTCTTGCTGTACCCAACTTGCAACTTTACTATTTGCCATGTGAACATATTTACAATTCTCTCACAATTAAAAAAAAAAATGCAAGTCTTAGTTCCTGGATAAATAGGAGAACCATACCAAATTAAAACCAGATTACTGTAGATATGGAAATTGGAAAATGACAAGCTGTCTCTCTCCATAAGGCTGATTAGTTTTCTTTTTTGAATATTATTGGTTAGACTCACATTTCCATAAGAGGAGCATGAATAAATGTAATTGTCTAAAATAAGAATGAAAAACATCACAGTTCTTTTTAATAAGCTTTGAAAAAGGAAACTAAAACTCTTTATTTGCATTCTTTCTTTTTTTAAAAAAAGCTTAGTTATTTTGTTTTATTATTCTGGCAAAAAATATTTGAATGATGGAAACACTATTGATATCTATTTCTATAAATAAACACATAAAACAGCATGTTGGCTAAAGAGTCCATCTTAGTTTATGGCTTTACTCACTCTTTACAAAGTTATTATGCTAATTATAAAAATATTTCCATATTCTAAGAAATTGTTTTGTCATTACCTGGTGTAATATAAAATAAAATATAATATCTAGTTTAAGCCCAATTTTAAAAAGACATGAAGGAAGAAAAAGGATATTATTTCAGCTTGAATACATGCTTTACAAACCAGTTGTAATATTAATCACACAGCCATTCTATACAAGTTCACATACACTACCAAAACATATATCTTATTTGTGAAAATATAATTCACTATGAATAAATAATTTGGAATGTAGAGTTTAATTTACGAAAATAAAGAAAAGAAAACAGGAAAGATCACATGCAAAGTAAGCATAGGGAATGCTTTATTTTCTGAGTCCTTAAGAAACTAGAATATGTTATTCAATGGCTTTATAAAGCTCTTACAAGAGTATAATTTGAAAATAGTTTATTTTTAATATTATTTGGCTGGAGTGGTCATGACGATGAAGAAGCTTGAGCTATACACCATGGAAAGTGTTGCTATATTCTTGATATAATGGTTATTAATTTCTATATGTAACACAAACAGAAAGGATACAAGATCAATTATTTCTAACCATATTCTTTACATCATCCTATGCACTCATTTCAAAATAAAATCTGCCCCCAGAGCTGTATTAGTTATCTATTTTTATATAGCAAATTACTCCAAAATGTAATGGCTTAAAACAATAAACATTTAGTTTATCATTATTTACATGGTTTGGGAAAACAGGAAAAGCTTGTCTGGATGGCTCTGGTTCAGGGTCTCCCATGAAACCGCAATGAAGGTATTGGCTGGGATTGTAGTCATTTGAAGAATTGCCTGAGTCTGGAAAATCTGCTTCCAAGCTCACTCACATGGATGTTGTCATGTGACATTAGTTCCTTATAGGCCATTGCCTGGAGATCTAATTTTCTCACCTCATCGTTCTTTCTATATGGCTGCCTACGTGTCCTTATGACATGGCAGCTGGTTTTCCCCAGGGTGCGAATCAAGAGAAAGAGTAAGAAGGGAACCACAATGCCTTGTATAACCTAGTCTTAGAAGTCACCCACGGTCACTTTCATCATATTCTATTCACTAGAATAAGAAAAAATCACTCAGTCTGACTTACTCGGGGGGGGGGAATTATGTTCCACCTTTCGAAGGTATTATTACCAAAGATTTGCAGACAGAGTTTAAAATTTCCACAAGTGTGTTTATTGTATGTGAATGTAGTCTCACAATTTCAGTTTAAGACAGTGTCCACATGACATGAAAATGCATAACAAATTTAAATTTTATCCACTAGGGAGATTTGTATTTTTCCCTCAAATTAGTCATAACAGTATTTGAAAACTGCAAAGGACAATTAAATACCACATTCATTTGTTTTATTACATTTCTACTATATAAAACACTTCATTCACTCCTTCATTTATTCATCTGTTCATTAAAAAATATGTATACGAGAACATGCATAGGAACATTTCTATGTTATTTGTCAGTCTGGAAAGAAACATAATGTTAAATGCCCATTACTCTGCAGAAAAACATAATAAGGACTAGCACATGTTTTGGGAGAGAGGGTAGTATAATAAGAAACTGGTTTAAAAGTTCTGGCTGGTGTCATGCATAAGAAGTACTGAAGGAAGGCTGGAGATGGAAGACCAATTTAGAGGTAGTGAAATAATTTAGATAACAGGCAATAAGAATTAAAACTGGTAGTGGTGTTAAGAAAAGGAAAAAAGGAAACGGATTTAAGAAAAATATGATGAAGAAAAGCAGCACAATTATCCTGCACTTAAGAGAGATTTCCACTATATTTTTCCTGATTAGTGCTTGAGAAGAATTTATATATCCATTTCACAGCTAAAGAAGCTTCTTCTACAATAATGAAAGGAAAACAATCTAATTCCAAATCTATGTTTGAGTGTTCAATTGACTCATGGCCTCTGGTAGAAAAATGTACAACCATACCAATGCTCATACAAATGAAGGGAGTGTGAAAGAATAAGAGAAAGAGAAAAACCATTATATAATAATTAGAGCATTCATAGTCTTTGTCATCATATATGGTTATATAAGATATATTTTTTGTGTATGCTCTTCTGGAAGGAAAAATGGTGCCAAACCAGCAGCCAGACTTTGTGTTGATGTTTTTGTTACAGTAGTAGCCTTATTGTTGTATATTTTCCAGTATGTCACTGGATGCATTTGGAATGAATTGAATAAGAAAGAAATATGTATATAGAGTAATGTGGAGGAGAAGGGGTTTTGGAGCTTGGCACACTTAGCTTTCTATCTTGGCTCCATCACTACATAGGTTTGTGATCTTTGACATGTTAATTAAGGTTTCTAAACCACAATTTCTTTGAAGAAAATAATTGGAACTCACTGAAGACTTAGATTATTAAATAAAGTAATTTATGTAAATAATCTGAGGACAATGCCTGACAGTAAGCTTTAATAAATATTTATGATTAATCTCAACCTATAGGTAATATTATTAGAAATGATTTTTAAATTTTTTATTTGTTTATTTATTTATTTGAATTTTTAATTTCAGAATATTATGGGGGTACAAACACTTTGGTTATGTATATTGCCTTTGTACCACCCAAGTCAGAGCTACAAGTGTGCCCATCCCCCAGACAGTGCACCCCCCACCCACTAGGTGTGCGTTTACCCATCCCCTCCACCCCCCTCCCACCTGCCCAATACCCGATGAATATTATTTCCATGTGTGCACATAAGTATTGATCAGTTAGTACCAATTTTAATGGTGAGTTCAAGAGGTGCTTGTTTTTCCATTCTTGTGATACTTTGTTTCGAAGAATGGGCCCTAGCTCCATCCAGGATAATACAAGAGGTATTAATTCACCATTATTTTTTATGGCTGAGTAGTACTCACATTTTATTAATCTACTCATGTGTTGATGGGCACTTGGGTTGTTTCCACATCTTTGCAATTGTGAATTGTGCTGCTATTAACATTCATGTGCAGATGTTTTTATTATAGAATGTAGAATGTCTTTTTTTCCTTTGGGTAAATACCTAGTAAGGGGATTGCTGGATCAAATGGTAGTTCCACTTTTAGTTCTTTGAAGTATCTCCATATTACTTTCCTTAAAGGTTGTACTAATTTGCATTCCCACCAGCAGTGTATGGGTGTTCCTATCTCTCTGCATCCACGCCAACATTTGTTGTTTTGGGACTTTTTGATTAAAGACAATCTCCCTGGAGTTAAGTGGTATCTCATGTAGTTTTGATTTGCATTTCCCTGATGAATACAGAAGTTGAGCAATCAATACCAACAACATTTTTCACAGATCTAGAAAAAATAATTCTATGCTATGTATGGAACCAGAAAAGACCCTGTATAGCTAAAGCAATCTTAAGCAAAAAGAATAAATTGGGAGGAATCAATATACCAGACGTCAGGCTATACTACAAGGCTATAGTAACCAAAACAGCATGGTACTGGCACAAGAGCAGAGACATACACTAATGGAACAGGACTGAGAACCCAGATATAAAACCATCCTCATACTGTCATCTGATCTTTGACAAAGCAGACAACATACACTGGAGAAAAGATTCCCTGTTCAACAAATGGTGCTGGGAAAATTGGATAACCACATGTAGAAGACTGATACTAGATGCACACCTCTCACCTCCCACAAAAATCAATTCATGATGGATAACAGACTTAAACCTAAGACATGAAACCATAAGAATTCTAGAAAAAATGTTGGAAGAACTCATAGACATTGGCCTAGGCAAAGAATTTATGAAAAAGACTCCCAAATAAATGATGTGATAAATGGAACCAGGTGAGTTGAACTGGGGAAGGGAGCTGTGAGAGTTCTACCCTGAGCTAGTATGTTGGGAGTCCTGGTGAGGTGGCAGCAAAAAAGTCTTCTGCTAATGGTCTTCTGGGATTCACATCAGGTATTCACTGAGATTGGAGCCATGTTAGTAAAAGACTGGGATATTCGAGTGCACTGTTGTCTTGTGGACTTTACAACATTGCCAAGAGAAAAGACATTATCCACTTCAAGCAGGACCTTTTGAAAGCAGATGGGGAAATAACAAGAGATTCAAATAGTTTTGTCAATGTGGTATTTTTCTGCCGTTTGCCAGGGTTCTGAGCCTCTTGAGGGTCTTGATGATTTTCAGAGAAAAAATCTTGAAAGGCCTTAATCCCCATAAGAATTTTGGACAATATCTCATAGTACTGGAATCCACTTAAATATTTTTAAGCTGGGGGTCACATGTTCAGCAGTGGCCTGCTTCAGTATGACTGATGCAATTGGCTGATTATGGGTGCCCAAGAAGTAAGTTAAACAGCAAAATCAGTGATGGTGCTACTAACAGGAGACAGAATGATCAAAATGGAGCAGGACTCTGTATTTTGAGACTGGATTTCTGAAAAAAACTTAATATTATTGAAAGAAATAGAGAGTTCAGATAAGGAGGTACAATGATAGCAGTTGAAAAATTATGAGTTTGTTTATAAAATACTGATTTTTATAGGATAAATAGTATGCAGTCAACTCTGAAAGTAGCTTTGAGTTTATCAGAAAATATCTTGGCCTGGGCACAGTGACCTGTAATCCTGTAATCCTAGCACTTTGGGAGGCCAAGGCAGGAAGATTGCTTGAGGCCAGGAGTTGGAGACCAGACTGAACAAGAGCAAGACCCCATCTCTACCAAAAATAAAAAATTAGCTGGGCGTGGTGGCATGCGTGTAGTCCCAGCTACTCAGGAGGCTGAGGCAGGAGGACTGCTTGAGCCCAGGAGTTTGAGGTTGCAGTGAGCTATGATGATGACACTGCACTCTAGGCTAGGTGACAGAAAGAGACCCTATCTGACCAAAAAAAAAAAAAAATCTTAGTAATCAATTCCAGGATAGAAGAACTTTTACTAAGAAACATTTCCTTATGTAGAATCTTGAGGTTTTTTTCATAAAATGTAGCACATATATTTTCTATTTAAATGATAATGGATCATATCCTAACATTTTCATGAATTATTATTTCTTCCATTTATAGTCAGAGGAAGATTAGATATTTTTACTTTGGATCACATATATTACTTTAAATTTTTTAAGTATGGATAAATCATCCTTGA
The DNA here is from genome assembly GCA_023783475.1 of Daubentonia madagascariensis. Taxonomy (NCBI): domain Eukaryota; kingdom Metazoa; phylum Chordata; class Mammalia; order Primates; family Daubentoniidae; genus Daubentonia; species Daubentonia madagascariensis. The sequence continues at coordinate 37,943,589 of JAKFHU010002080.1, read as the reverse complement.
GCTTATAATGCTATAATGCATGAGGTCAGAGTGTTAGACATATTTTGAAAGCAGTTATACAATATTATTATTTAGTTGTTGTTGCTGACAATTTTCCCTCCCAGTTTACTTTTTTAAAATTTTTTAATTATTATGGGTACATAATAGTTGTATATCTTTATAGGGTACATGTGATGTTTTGATACAGGCATACAATGAATTATTCAAATCAGGGTAATTGCGGTATCTATCAACCCAAGCATTTATCATCTGTTTTTATTAGGAACATGCCAATTCAAATCTTTTAGTTATTTGAAATTATACCTTAATTTATTGTTGATTATAGTCACTTTGTTGTGCTATCAAATATTTTTCCTTCTATCTAATTATCTAACTATATATTTGTACCCATTAACCATCCCCACTTTATATCACCCACCACACTCCCCCACCACCACCGCTACTCTCCCCAGCTTCTGGTAACCATCATTCTATTCTCTGTCTCCATGAGATCAATTATTTTTAATATTTAGCTCCCACATATGAGTGAGAATATGTGACATTTGTCTTTCTCTGCTTGGCTTCTTTCACTTAACATAATGTTCTCCATTTCCATCCACATTGTTGCAAATGGCAGGATTTCATTCTTTTTGGGGGCTGTATAATATTCCATTGGGTATATATACCACAGTTTCTTTATCCATTCGTGTGCTGATGGACCACTAGTTTGACTCCAAATCTTGACTATTGTGAATGGTACCGCAATAAACATGGGTTACAGATATCTTTTTGATATACAGAATTCCCCTCTTTTTTTTTATTGAGATGGGGGTCTCACTCTGTCACCCTGGGTAGATGGGTAGAGTAGAGTGACATCATCACAGCTCACTGCAACCTCAAACTCCTGGGATCAAGTGATTCTCTTGCCTCAGACTCCTGAGTAGCTGGGACTACAGATGCACACCAGGACGCCTGGCTAATTTTTCTATTTTTAGTAGAGACAGGGTCTTGCTCTTGCTTAGGCTGGTCTCAAACTCTTGAGTCTTTAGGCTTCTCTAGACATAAGATCATATTGTCTGAAAACAGGATAATTTGACTTCTTCCTTTCCAATTTGGATGTATTTTCTTTCTTTCTTTCTTCTGATTGCTCTAGCTAGAAATTCCAGTACTATGTTGAATAACAGTGGTGAAAGTAGGCATCCTTATGCTGTTCCAGATGCTAGAGGAAAGGCTTTCAGTTTTCCCCATTCAGTATGATACTAGCTGTGGGTCTGTCATTTATTGCTTTTATCAAGTTGGGGTAAATTCCTTCTATACCCAGTTTTTTGAGAGTTTTTATCATGAAGGGATGTTGAATGTTATCACATGCTTTCTCAGCATCAGTTGAAATGATCATATGGTTTTTGCCCTTTGTTTTGTTGATAGGATGTACCACACTGATTGATTTGCATATGTTGAACCATCCTTGCATCCCTGCAATGAATCCCACTTGATCATGATGACTAATCATTTTAATGTGTTGTTTAATTACATTTGCTAGTATTTTGTTGAGGATTTTTACATCTATGTTCATCAGCAATATTGGCCTATATTTTTCTTTTTTTGTTGTAGCTTTTTCTGGTTTTGGTATCAGCGTGATACAGGCCTCATAGAATGAGTTTGGTAGTATTCCCTCCTTGATTTTTTGGAATAATTGAAGTAAAATTGGTATTAGTTCTTTGCATGCTTGGTAGAATTCAGCAGTGAAGTCATCAGGTCCTGGGCTTATCTTTGATGGCAGACCTTTTATTACTGCTTTGATCACATTACTTGTTATTGGTTTATTCGGGTTTGGGATTTCTTCCTGGTTCCAAGTAAGTAGGTTGTATGTGTCTAGGAATTTATCCATTTCTTCTAGGTTTTCCAATTTATTGGCATATAGTTGTTCATAGTCTTTTCTAATGATCTTTTGGATTTTGGAAGTATCAGTTGTAATGTCTCCTCTCTCATCTCTGATTTTATTTATTTTGGTCTTCTCTCTTTTTTTTTCTCAGTTATTCTGGCTAAAGATGTGTCAATTTTATCTTTTCAAAAACCAATTTTTTGTTTCTTTGATCTTTTGTGTGTTTTTTTGTTTCAATTTCTTTTATTTATATTCTGAACTTCATTATTTCTTTTCTTCTACTTATTTTGGATTTGGTTAGCCCTTGTTTTTCTACTTCTTGGATATGCACCATTAGTTTGTTTATTTGAAGCTTTTCTACTTTTCTGATGTAGGTACTTATTCCTATAAACATTCCCGTTAGTACTGCTTTTACTGTATACCATAGGTTTTGATTTGTTGTGTTTTCATTTTCATTTATTTCAAGAAAATTTTTTTAATTTCCTTTTTAATTTCTTCATTGACCCACTGGTCATTCAGGAGCATATTGTTTAATTTCTATGTGTTTATATAGTTTCCAATGTTCCTTTTGTTATTGATTTCTGGTTTTAGTCCATTGTGGTCAGAGAAAATACTTGATATTTTCTTGGTTTCAAGTTTTTTTATTTATTTATTTTATTTCAGAATATTAAGGGGGCACAACACTTTGTCTATATATATTGCCCATGCACTACCCCTGTCAGAGCTACAATTGTGGACATCCCCCAAACTGTGCTCCCGCATCCATTCAATTAGAATTTTCCCATCCCCTCCGCCCCCCCTCCCGCCTGCCCACCCCTGATGAATATTATTGCCATGTGTGATGTAAGTGTTCATCAGTTAGTACCAATTTAATGGTGAGTACCAGTGGCGTTTGTTCTTCCATTCTTGTGACACTTCCCTTTGAAGAATGGGCTCTAGCTCCAACCAGGATAATACCAGATGTATTAATTCACCATTGTTTTTTATTGCTGAGTAATAATCCATGGTATACATATACCACATTTTATTAATCCACTCGTGTATTGATGAGCACTTGGGTTGTTTCCACATCTTTGCAATTGTGAATTGTGCTGCTATAAACATTCGCATGCAGATGTCTTTATTATAGAATGTCTTTTTTTCCTTTGGGTAAATACCCAGTAGTGGGATTGCTGGATCAAATGGTAGTTCTACTTTTAAGTCTTTGAGGTATCTCCATATTACTTTCCATAGAGGTGGTACTAATTTGCAGTCCCACCAGCAGTGTATAAGTATTCCTATCTGTCCGCATCCCCACCAATATTTGTTCTTATGGGATTTTTTGATATGAGCCAATCTCACTGGAGTTAAGTGATATCTCATTGTGGATTTGATGTGCATTTCCCTGGTGATTAGAGAAGTTTAGCAACTTGTTATATGTTTGCTGGCCATTATTCTGTCTTCTTTTGAAAATTTTCTGTTCATGTCCTTTGCCCACTTTTTAATAGGGTTGTTTGATTTTTTTCTTTTTGATTTTCCTAAGTTCTGTATAGATTCTGGTTATCAGCCCTTTATCTGAGGTGTAGCATGCAAATATTTTCTCCCATTCTGTAGGTTGTCTGTTCACTCTAGTGATAGTTTCCTTGGCTGTGCAGAAGTTTTCTAATTTGATCAGGCCCCATGTATTTATTTTTGTTGGTGTTGTGATTGCTTTGGGTGTCTTCTTCATAAATTCCTCACCTAGGCCAAAGTCCATAAGAGTTTTTCCAACGTTTTCTTTGAGAATTCTTATGGTTTCACGTCTTAGGTTTAAATCTGTTATCCATCATGAGTTGATTTTTGTAGGAGGTGAGAGGTGTGGGTCTAGTTTCAGTCTTCTACATATGGCCATCCAGTTTTCCCAGCACCATTTGTTGAATAGGGAATCTTTTCCCCAGTGTACGTTTTTCTGGAATTTGTCAAAGTTCAGATGACTGTAAGAGGTTAGTTTTATATTTGGGTTCTCAGTCCTGTTCCATTGGTCTATGTCTCTGTTCTTGTGCCAGTACCATGCTGTTTTGGTTGCTATAGCCTTGTAATATAGTTCGAAGTCTAGTAGGTAGATGCATCCCAATTTGTTCTTTATGCTTAGGATTGCTTTGGCTAGATGGGGTCTTCTCTGGTTCCACACGAAGCGTAGAATTATTTTTTCTAGATCAGCAAAAAATGATGTTGGCATTTTGATAGGGACTGCATTGATTCTGTAAATCACTTTAGGTAGCAAAGCCATTTTTACAATGTTGATTCTGCCTATCCAAGACCATGGTAGGGTTTTCCATCTGTTTACATCCTCTTCAGTTTCTTTTCTCAGTGTTTCTTAATTCTCTCTATATAGGTCTTTCACCTCCTTAGTTAGATATGTTCCTAAATATTTAATTTTCTTTGGTGCTATTGTGAAAGGTATTGCGTCTTTAATTTGTTTCTCGGCTTGATTGTTATTAGCATATATGAAGGCTATGGATTTGTGTACATTGATTTTGTATCCTGAGACTTTGCTGAATTCATTTATCAATTCCAGTAATCTCTTGGTTGAATCTTTGTGGTTTTCTATATATAATATCATATCGTCTGCAAATAGTGAAAGTTTGACCTCTTCTGCCCCCATGTGGACGCCCCTCATTCCACTGCCTTGTCTGATTGCTCTGGCCAGGACTTCCAGCACTATGTTGAATAGAAGTGGAGATAGTGGGCATCCTTGTCTGGTGCCAGTTTTAAGGGGGAATGCTTTCAATTTTTCCCCATTCAGTATGATATTGGCTGTGGGTTTATCATATATGGCTTTAATAGTTTCGAGGTATAAGCCATCTATGCCTATATTGTTAAGAGTTCTTATCATAAAAGGATGCTGGATTTTGTCAAAAGCCTTTTTTGCATCTATTGAAAGGATCATATAATCTTTGTTCTTGCTTTTATTTATGTGGTGAATTACATTAGTAGATTTGCGAATGTTCAACCATCCCTGCATCCTGGGGATGAAGCCCACCTGATCGTGATGAATTATTTTTTTATGTACATTTGAATTCGGTTTGCAAGGATTTTGTTGAGAATTTTTGCCTCTATATTCATAAGGGATATTGGTCTGTAGTTTTCTTTTTTTGTTGTGTCCTTTCCTGGCTTTGGTATCAAGGTGATATTGGCTTCGTAGAATGAGTTTGGGAGGAGTCCATCCTTTGGGATGTTTTCAAATAATTTCTGCAGTACAGGCACCAGTTCGTCTTTGTAGGCTTGGTAGAATTCAGGTGTGAACCTACTTGGTCCAGGACTTTTTTCTGTTGGAAGATTTTTTATTACTGCTTCAATTTCAGTGCTTGATATTGGTCTGTTTAGAAATTCTATTTCTTCCCGGTTGAGCCTAGGGAGGTAGTATGTTTCTCAGAATTTGTCCATTTCCTCCACATTTTCGTGTTTTTTGGGCATAGAGATTTTTGTAGTATTCGAAGATGATGTTTTGTATTTGCATGATATCAGTTGTGACCTCTCCTTTTTCATTTCTAATTAAGCTTATTAGAGTCCTTTCCTTTCTGCTTCTGGTCAACCTGGCAAGTGGCCTGTCTATTTTGTTTATCTTTTCAAAAAACCAACTTTTCGTTTTATTAATCTTCTGTATTGTTCTTTTGTTCTCGATTTCATTTAATTCTGCTCTGATTTTGGTTATTTCTTTTCTTCTTCTGGCTTTAGGATTGCTTTGCTCTTCCTTTTCCATTTCCTTAAGATGATTCATTAGTTTACTGATTTGTGACCTTTCTGTCTTTTGGATGTGGGCATTTAAGGTGATAAGTTTTCCTCTCAGGACTGCTTTTGCTGTATCCCACAGATTTTGATAACTTGTGGCCCCATTATCGTTTAGTTGGAAGAATCTTTTGATTTCCATTTGAATCTCCTCCTAGACCCAATAGTCATTCAGCAAAAGATTGTTTAATTTCCATGTTTTTGGATAAAGATGTGAGTTTGTGTTGGAACTGATTTCTAATTTTATTCCGCTGTGGTCTGAAAAGATACATGGTATGATTTCTATTTTTTTGAATTTGTTTAGATCTGCTTTGTGGCCTAGGATGTGGTCAATTTTAGAGAAAGTTCCATGAGCTGATGAGAAGAATGTATATTCAGTGTTATTTGGGTGGAGTGTTCTGTAGATGTCTGTTAGGCCCAAATGTTCTAGAGTCATGTTTAGGTCCTTTGTTTCTTTGCTTATTTTCTGTTTGGAGGATCTGTCCTGTTCCATCAGTGGGGTGTTGAAGTCCCTGCTATTATGGCATTGCTATTTGTTATGTTGTCTAGATCTAGCAGTATTTGCTTTATGTATCTGGGCGCTCCTGTGTTGGGTGCATAAATGTTTAGGATTGTTAAATCCTCTTGTAATATTTTTCCCTTCACCACTATATAGTGTCCATTTTTGTCCTTCTTTACTTTTGTTGCTTTAAAGTTTATATCATCTGAAATAAGGATGGCTACTCCAGATTTCTTTTTGTTTCCATTAGCCTGGAAAATTGTATTCCATCCTTTCACCTTGAGTCTGAATGTGTGCTTGTGTGTAAGGTGTGTTTCCTGGAGACAACAGATACTTGGCTTGTATTTTTAATCCATTCAGCCAGCCTATGTCTCTTCAATGGGCAATTCAAGCCATTCACATTTATTGAGAGAATTGATATTTGGGGTAAATTTCTGTTTATTCTATTGGGTAATGTCTTTTGTTTTACCTCTTGCATCATTGTGGAATCTGGGTTCTGGAGTTTAGCTTTTGCATAGTTTTACATAGGTGGGTGTCTGTTGCTCTGTTTAGTGTACAATGCAGGTCTAAGCACTTCTTGCAAGGCCGGTCTGGACTTCGCAAATTCTATCAGTGATTGCTTATCTGGAAACGTCTTTATTTCTCCCTCATATAAGAAGCTTAGTTTGGCAGGATACAGAATTCTGGGTTGGCCTTTGTTTTGTTTTTGGAGACTGATGATGGCTCCCCATTCCCTTCTGGCTTGTAAGGTTTCAGCTGAGAAATCTGCAGTAAATCTGATCGGTTTCCCTTTGTAGGTTACCTGCTCTTTTCATCTTAGAGCTCTAAGGAGTGCCTCTTTTGTCTTCACTTTGGTCAGTCTAATAATAATGTGTCATGGTGAATTCCTTTTCACGTTGAGTCTCCCAGGAGTCCTGTGTGCTTCTTGTACTTGGATATCGAGATTTCTGGCTAGGCCGTGGAAATTTTCCTCTATTATACCTTCAAATAGATTTTCCAGCCCACGCAAATTTTCTTCCTCTCCCTCAGGGATGCCTATGATCCTTATGTTTGGCCTCTTTACATAATCCCACATTTCTTGTATGCTTTGTTCATGCGTCTTGTTTTTGTTTTCTTTCTCTTTGACTGATTTATTTAGCATATAGGAGTTGTCTTCTAGCTCTGAAATTCTTTCCTTTGTGTGGTCAAGCCTATTCTTAAGGCTTTCGACTGTGTTTTGTAGATCCTTGAGTGCTTCTTTCATTTCTAGAATTTCTATTTGATTTTTCCGTAATACTTCTATTTCTTTGGAGAATGTTTCATTCATTTCTTGCATTTTTCTTGTGGTTTCTTTGTGCTGGGATTCAATTTTCTCTTGAATTTCATTGAGCTTTCTCATAATCTATAAATGAAATTCCTCTTCTGTCATTCTACCCATTTCCTTTGAGTTGGTATCCATTGCTGAGGAACTGATGATTTCTTTGGGGGCAACTTTTCACTCTATTTTTCATGTTTCCTGAGTTCTTTTGCTGGTTTTTTCTCATCTGGCCTCTTGGTCGAGAGCTGGGGGTGTTAGGGCTAGTTTATGGTCCTGCCTCCAAGCCCTCAAGGTTCATTCCTTGGCAGAGCCAGGGAGAGGAGTAGTGGCCTGTATTGCCTTAGGTGTATTTTTAGCAAGTTTGGTGGATCTTGGGTTATCTCTGACCTGTTGTCGTCTCCTCTTCCCAGTGGAGTGTAGTGAGATTGTCCTCCCAGCTTGAGCTATAAGCTGGTGGATTGTACTTGAGGGTATGAATCCACAGCTCCCTAATAGCTAGGTATTCTGTTATGTCCATGGCAGACTCTGATCCCCCAGTTGGGGTATGCAAAAGCCCTGAGCTTTGGGAGGGGCCTTGTAGCTCCTAGGGGTTAATTTGACCCTGCTTCTCCTGAGGTGTGGGTAGAAACACAATTTCTTTTGGCTGCAGCATGGTGGCTGAATTGGAAATATTCTATACAGCTCAGAGGTTGCTTATCTAGCCGTGTGTGTCTGTCCTTCTGATGTGCATCTCCGTGTTATACTGGCTGATAGCGGGATCTCCAATTGTGCACCCCTTTTACACCAATAGACCCCAAGGTGAGGCATGTGGCTGTCTCTATCCCCAGAAGTCTATGCCAGGGGGATGTTCCCACGGTGGGGGAATAGTGGCCACTGGAAGTGCTCTTGGATGGCATGAAATTCCCTAATGAAGTGGGCACGGTTATGGGGAGCTGCTCTGGTTCAGCTTGTGGCTCTTGAGGTATTCGGTTGTCATGAGAACAGGCATTTATACAAAATGAGTCACTATAACCAGTGACCTTCAAATGACCGATCTCTGGGGTACAGGAGGGCTGGGACCTGAAGAGTAGGCACTAGCACCGCAGGTAGCGGACTCATTGGAGGCCAGAGCCGGGGTAGCAGGACCAGATGGATGAGCTGCAAACTGTTTCCAATACACAAAGGTCCTGCCACTACAGTTCCGGGATCTTGTCCTACCTGGAACCCAGGGATGCAGCTGTCCCTGGCCACCAAGGGCAAAGCCTGCCTCGCCCCAGCGGATGAGCCCCCAGGCCACGGTGGGGCGGAGCTAGAGACCTGTTTCACAGCTCCTGGCAGGAGGCTTTAAAGATGGGTGCCGCCGCCAGCCTGGCACACAGTAGCATTCAGATTGCACACGGAAACGCAGTTTTTCTCAACCAGCCTGTGTCCCATGGATGAAATTGCCAGCAGCCCCTAAGGGCATGTCCCACTCTCCGTTAAACTCCTGGGCCTGGTCCTGCTGACTTGCAGTGGTGTGGTGCTGGCCTGCGGATTCCCACGCACTGTCCCAGGAAGCTGTATGTCTGCCCGGTCCCTACCCGGCCCTGAGCGGTCCCTGTATATTGCAGCTGAGAGTTCTGTTTGGCTCTCACAATTGCTTCCTCTCCACAGAGCCTGCTGTCTCCAGCAACAGCTTTGCCCCAACTCTGGGCTTGTCCCTGACTGAGTGGATGGAGAGGTGCGTAACCACTTGGGGGTCAGGTCACGCTGTACTGACCTGGTGAGCGCGTCCTTCCCATGCTCTGGGCTCGATTGTACTCCCTTCGCTCTCTGATCTTTGTGAAAATTTTGTACCTGCTTTCTTGGACTGGGTGTCCCGCATTGTTTCTCTGTAATTCACAATGCTGTTTTCGGAGTGAGTGGTCCACCCGCGCAGGCAGCTGATGGCGTTTTTCACCTTCTTCCCTGGGAGCGGTGAGGTGGGAGGACTCTATCAGACCGCCATTTTCAAGTTTTTTGATTTTTTTAAGACTTTTTATGTGGCCTAATATGTGGTCTATCCTTGCGAAGAATGTGTATTTTGCAATTCTTGGATAAAACTTTCTGTAAATATCTATTAGGTCCATTTGGTCTACAGTGCAGATTAAGTCCAATGTTTCTTCCTTGATCTTCTGCATGAATAATCATTCCAATGCTGAAAATGGAGTGCTGAGATCTCCAATGATTATTTTACTGGGGTCTATCTTTCTTTAGCTCTGAAAATATTTGTTTTACATATCTGGATGCTCCAGTGTTCGGTGTATATATGTTTATAATTGTTAAATTTTGCTGAATTGACCCCTTTATCATTATATAATAACCTTCTTTTTCTCTTTTTATAGTTTTTGTCTTGAAATCTGTTTTATCTGATAGAATTATAGCTATTCCTGCTTTTTTGGTTTTCATTGGCATGGAATATCTTGTATATCCCTTTATTTTCAGTCTATGTTTGTCTTTGTAGACGAAATGGATTTTTTGCAGAGAATATATAATTGGCTCTTGTTTTTTCATCCTTTCAGCTACTTGATGTCTTTTGATTAGAGAGTTTAATACATTCACATTCAATGTTATTATTGATAGGTAAGGGTTTACTCCTGCCATGTTGTTATTTGATTTCTGGCTATTTTGTGAAAATAGACAGACATTGATGAACACCCATAAACATCCAGACATTACTCCTGATATGTTTTTATTTGATTTCTGGTTATTTTGTGATCCTTTCTTTCTTTCTTCCTTCCTTCCTGTCTTCCTTTGTTAAAAGTGATTTTTTCTGGTGTGTGCTTTAATTTCTTGCTTTTTATTTTTCATGTATCTGTTGTAGGTTTTTTGATTTGAGGCTACCATGAGGCTTGCAAAAAAAAAAACATTTTAACAAATTATTTTAAACATATGAGAACACTGCATAAAACAAACAAATAAACAAAGAGAAATATAACAGAAATTCTACCCTTTAACCCTATCCCCCTGCTTTTTAACTTTTGGGTTTTTCCATCCATATCTTTTTATACTATCTACCTCTCAAAAAGTTGTTGTAGTTATTTTTGATAGGTTTGTCTTTTAGTCCTCCTACTCAAGATATAAATAGTTTATATACTGCAATTACAGCAATAGAGTTTTCTGTATTTCTGTACTTACTGTTACCAGTGAGTTGTATACATTTTGATGATTTCTTATTGTTCATTAACCTCCTTTTATTTCATATTGAAGAACTCCTTTTAGCATTTCTTATAGGAAATGCCTATAAGTGTTGATGAAATCCCTCAGCTTTTATTTGTCTGGGAAAGTCTTTATTTCTCCTTCATGTTTGAAGTATATTTTTACAGCATATAATATTCAAATGTTAAGGTTTTTTCCTTCCACACTTTGAATATGTCTTGACTTGTAAAGTTTCCACTGAGAAGTCTGCTGTCAGACATATTGAAGCTCAGTTGTATGTTATTTTTTTCTTTTTTCTTGTTTCCCTTAGGAGCTTTTCTTTATCCATGACATCTGGGAGCTTGATTATTAAATGCCTTGAGGCAGTCTTGTTTGTGATAAATCTGCTTGTTGTTCTATGACCTTCTTGTACATAAATATTGATATATTTCTCTAGTTTGGAAAGTTCTTTGTTTTTATTTCTTTGAATAAACTTTATACCCCAACCTCTTTCTCTACCTCCTCTTTAAGGCCAATAACTCTTAGATTTGCCCTTTTGAGGCTGTTTTCTAGATCTTGTAGACATGCTTCATTCCTTTTTAATCTTTTTTCTTTTTTCTCTCCTGAGTGTGTATTTTCAAATAGCCTGTCTTCAAGCTCACTAATTCATCTGCTTGGTCAGTTATGCTGTTGAGAGACTCTGATGCATTTCTCAATTTTTCAATTGAATTCTTCAGCTTAAGAATTTCTGCTTGATTTTTTAAAAATTATTTCAATCTCTTTGTCAAATTTCTCTGACAGGCTTCTGAATTCCTTCTCTGTGTTGTCTTGAAGTTCATTGAGCTTCTTCAGGACAGCTATTTTGAATTCTTTGTCTGAAATATCACATAGCTCCATGACTCCAGGATTGGTCAGTGCTACCTTATTTCGTTTGTTTGGTGAGGTCATGTTTTCCTGCATGTTCTTGATGTTTATGGATGTTCACCAGTGTCTGGGCATTGAAGAATTAGTTATTTATTTACATCTTCACAGTCTGGGCTTGTTTGAACCCATTCTTCTTGAGAAGGCTTTCTAGATATTCAAGGGAAGTGTTGTGTTGTGATCTAAGTCTGGTCACTGTAACAGCATTAGCACTGGGGGTGCCCCAAGCCCAATAATGCTGTGACTCCTGCAGACTCCTAGTGGTACCACCTTGGTGGAGCTGGGTAAGATATGGGAGAATTCTCTGGATTACCAGGCAAAGTCTTTCTCTCACTCTCTTCCTTCACTGTCTGTGCTGGGCTGTTGGAGTTGGGGGAGGAGTGACGTGAGCACTTCCTTGTGGTCACCAGGGCCAGGTCACACTTGAAGCCAACCCAGTCTCACCCAAAGCCTATGGTAACTGTTGCCTGGCTACCTCTAGTGTTTATTCAAAGCCCAGTGGCTCTTTAGTAAGCAGGTGGTGAATCCTGCCAGGACTGGGTCCTTCCCATCGGGATAGCATGTTTTCTTTTGGCCCAGAGTGGGTCCAGAGATGCCATCAGGAACTAAGACCTGGACTCAGGGACTTCAGGAGTCTTCTTGGTTCTTTATTTTACTGTGGCTGAGCTGGTACCCAAGTTGCAAAGCAAAGTCATCTGAATTCTTCCCTTTCTTTTCCCCAAGTGGAAGAAGACACCCTGAGCTGTTCTGCCTGGAGTTGTGGCAGGGGTGACATAGGCACTGGCTTGGCCACCACCTGCTGATATCTCATTGGGTCACATACACCCCATGTCTACTTGCTCCAACCCAGTACAGCCACAGGAATTGCCCAAAAACTGCAACCTTTGTGGTCCAACTACCTTACAAATTTAGTCCAGGCCCCAGGCTGCTTTTTATCAGCTGGTGGTGGGGCTAGCTGGAACTGTGGTTTTAGGCAGAGGATTTCCCTCTGGCTGGGCTGATCAAAATGCTCCCTCTATGGGCACCAGCAGAATTCTGCCCTATGCTGTGTTCCCCTGTGCCAAGGTGACCCTGAGTTTCGATGCAAAGTCCCATAATCACTTCACTCTCCCTCCCTGGGGCACACAGATTCTCTCTCCGCTCGGCATGATGGTGAGGCTCTGCTGGGGCATGGAGGGTGTGGTATAGGGAATGCAAGATTGTCTTTTCAGCTCTCTTCAGTGCCTCTTTCCTTGCCATAATGTTAAAACCAGGTAGTATGATTGGTCACCTGATTTTTCGTTCTTCTGAAGATGTTTGCTTGCATGGATAGTTGTTGAATTTGATGTTCATGTGGAGGCATGATACTGGGTGTTTCTATTTGGCCATCTCCAATATTAGTAATTTTGAGATGTCAAACAATTTACAATGATGAAATAAATGCTTTTTCTAGTGCCTGAAAGATAAAACCACAAAAATCTTCACAGGATAGATAAAACTCATGAAATATTTTTAATGAAAAGCATTTCCAATTACTTTTTATCCATATTGCAAGTTAACAAATAACAAATTCTGTATATTCTGATATGCTATATTTATAGAAAGTCAGTATGCTATAATAATTGAATTATTATTTTTAATTTCTAAGTGTCAAATTATTCTTTTAATTTTTCATTCCTAATGAATACTAAATTATTATACTAAGACACTTCCATTAATGTGTTATTTTGCACATGGTGATAAATGAATAGCTATTAAATAATTCCTCTCACTGGGAGTTACTCATTTAATATGTGTTTTAAAACTTTAAGCCATCCCAAATATATTCAAGTTGGTTGATTTAAACACAAATCTATCACTTATAATTTTGTAGTTATTTTTAAAATGCCAAAAAATTCACTACTAGGGTAAAATAGCATTCAAAATATGATTTTTAAAAATTTCTATTAGTGTAAACAGATAAAAATGTAATATTAGCTACTAAGTCATTTGCCATTTAGAGAAATTTAACTATAGTTATTTTGTCATTACAGACAGGAAAACAAGGTCGCCCATGACCCTCCACAGAATGTGGTAGCTCTGAACAAAATGTTGACCCTATACATGAAGAGAATAGCAACCAGTGTATACACGTTAAGCTTTCATCATGACCAAAATAATGAGTATATCCATCACCTAGAAGTTTCCTCAAGCCCCTTTGTGATCTCTGACCCTTGCCTCTCACTGTGTCATACTCTATCCCAAGGCAAACAATTATCTGCTTTCTGACACCATAGACTAGTTTTGATTTTCTAGAATTCTATATAAATGGAATCATACATTATATATTATTTGTTTACCTTTTTTTAACTCAGTATGATTGTGTTGTATGTACTGATAATTGCATTCATTTATATTATTGAGTAATGTATGGAGCTACCACAGTTTCTTCATACAATCACCTGTTTAAGGACGTTTGGTTGTTTCCAGTTTGGGGTTATTACAAATATAACTGCTATGCACATTTGTGTACAAGCCTTTATATGGATATATGGTTTCATGTTTCTTGGATAAATACCTAGGATAGGGGTCTCTGAATCATATATTAAGTGTATGGTCAGTATTTTTTTATTTTAACCATTCTTTATGTGTAGTGGTATCTCATTTTGGTTGTATTGGTCACCTGCCTAATAAGTCTTTTTTTTTTTCAATTTCTATAAGAGTTTGAATACAATTGATATTATTTCTTCTTAAATGTTTGATAGAATACACCAATGAAGCTATATATGCTGGGAGGGTATTTTTGTGCTTGTGGGAAGATTTTCACTTTCAATTCAATGCCTTTAATTAATAAAAGGTCCTTTCAAGTTATCTCTATTTCTTCTTGGAAAAAGCTTTGTTAGTATTGTCTCTTCAAGGAACTTGTCCATCTTATCTAAGTTGTTTGAATTATTGGTATAAAATTGTTTATGATATTCTTTTATTATCCTTTCAATATCTATAGATTCTGCCACAATATCATCTTGTTTCTTTAGTAATCTGCTTCTTATTTTTGTCTGATCAATCTGGGTAGCTGTTTTCAATTGTATTGACTTCCTCAAAGTCCCAGCTATTGATTTTATTGGTTTTTCTTTGTGTGTGTTTTTACCTTCTGTTTTTTACTTCATTGATTTTCATTTTGATCTTTATTATTTCTTTTTGTCTACTTTTCTCCAAGTGGGTCTCATTTGAGATTTTCTTATTTTGTAATATAGCATTTAGTACTACAAATACCTCCCTAGGCACTGCTTTGGTGGCATCCAACAAATTCTGATATGCTGTAACTTCATTTTCATTCATTTCAAAATCTTTTGGATTTCACTTTTGATCAACAGGTTATTTAAAAGTATATTGTTTAGTTTCTAAATATGTGGGGATTTTCCAAATATCTTTTTGTTATTAATTTTCAACTTAGTTCTATTGTGGTGACAGAACATACTCTGTGTGACTTAAATCATTTTAAATTTATTGAGAATTGTTTTATGGTCAATGTTAGTAAATCATCCATATGCATTTCTGCACAATATGCATTCTGTAATTTTTGGATAGAGTATTCTAAAATTGTCAACCAGGTCAATTTTATTGATAGTGTTGTTCATGTCTTCTATATCCTTCCTGATTTTCTTTCTACTGTGCTATCACTTATTGAGAAGAGAATATTGAAACTTAGACTTTAATTATGGAATTACCTCTTTGTCCTTGAAGTTCTATCAATTTTCTCTTTATGTATTTTGAAATTCTTCTATGAGGTGCATAAACATTTATAATTATCATGCCATCTTGATGAACTGACCCTTTTACAATTTTGAAATGACAGTCTATATCCTGAGTAATATTATTTTCTCTGAAATCTACTTTGGCTAATACTAATATGGCCACTCCAGCTTTCTTTGGATTAATGTTACCATGGTAAAATTTTCCATTCTTTTACTTTTAATTTATTCATGTCTTTATATTTAAAATGAGTTTCTCAAAAGCAGCATATTGTTACTATTGCTTTTAAATCCAGCTAATAATTTCTACCTTTTAATTGGGATGTTTAGACCATTTAACATTTAATATGATTTTTGATAGTATTAGGTTGTCACTCATCCTACCATTTTTAAATATTTCTCATCTGTTATTTTTTCTCTTCTTCTTTCATTTAGATTGAGATTGTGTGTGTGTGTGCGTGTGCGTGTGTGTGTGTGTACATGTCTGAATGATTTTATTTTATCTCCATTGTTTATTTATTAACAATATCTCTGGGCTTTTTTAAATTTTAGTGATTCCTTTAGGGTTTATATTAAACATCTTTAATTTATTTTTTTTCCTTTATTCCCTCTGTGTCTCATTTTGGATACTTTCTATTACTATGTCTTCAAGTTCACTAATCTTTTTTTGTACAATGTCTAATCTGCTATTAATCCCGTCAGGTATATGTTTCATCTCCAATATCATAATTCTCATATTTATAAGTTCAGTTTGG
The DNA here is from genome assembly GCA_023783475.1 of Daubentonia madagascariensis. Classification (NCBI taxonomy): domain Eukaryota; kingdom Metazoa; phylum Chordata; class Mammalia; order Primates; family Daubentoniidae; genus Daubentonia; species Daubentonia madagascariensis. The sequence goes on along the minus strand of JAKFHU010002080.1, from coordinate 37,927,664 downwards.
GTCTTTATTACTTTTGTATCTTACATGTCTCTGCTAAACTTTTTAAACAAATGAAATGCAATTCAAATAACTATTATATATCCTTGTCTGCCGTTTCTAACATCTGAACCAGTTCTGGGTTAGTTTTGATTGATCAATTTTTCTCTTCACTATGGCTTATATTTTCCTGTTTCTTTTCATACCTGGTCATTTTTATTGGATAGCAGCTACAGTAAATTCTCTTTTGTTGGGTGCTATATATTTTTGTACTCCTATAAATATGCTTGAGCAGTTTCATTGCTTGAAAATAATCTGACCCCTTTTGGTCTGTTTTTAGATTTGTTAGGGCCAACATAAGCACTGTGTACTCTAGAGCTAATTCACCCCTGTTACTAGGGTAAAATAACACCGAGTACTCTATCCAATTCCCCATGTATTATGAGATTTTTCCATCTTGCTGGTGAGACAGGAACTCTTCACAAACCTGTTTTCATTGAGTATTTTTTTCCTCTAGTTGTTTTAGAATTAAATCCTGGCCACAGGTAGTTTACTCATGTTCTGATCAGTGCTCTGCTGAATACTTTAAGCTGATACTCTGTAGATCTTCAGAATTATCTCTCTGTGCAACCCTTTCATCTCTGCATTCTCTCCTGCAAACTAGGACTTGGTCTCTCAGGACTTTTACTCCATCTCCTCAACTCAAGGAGTTCTTGATTCCTCCTCTCTAAGCCACAGCCTAAAAACCCTATCAGAGTAGTAAGCTGGGGCAATTGTTGAGCTCACATTTTTTGTTTTTTCTCTCTCATTACTCACTGTCCTTCATTGCCTCATGCCCCGTGTCTTCAAAACCATTGTTTCATATGATGCGCATTTTTTATTTTTGCTCCAGTAAGGATGACAAATGTGGTCTCTGTTATTCTGTCTTGGTCAGAAGTGGTAGTTCTCCTGCTTCATTAAAAAATGAAATTGATTATTTTGAATCATCATCCTGATCTCACTTCAGCATTTGACACAACTGATAATCCCTTCTTGAAACTTCTTTATCTCTTAGGATACTCTTCCTCTTAACTTTGTTTTTTCTACTTTAGTGGTTTTCCCACTTTAAAAATCCACAGGGGAATTTCTTCATCTGCCTGTCTTTATATAATAGAACACACCTGCCTTCCAGGGATTCTTTGACTTCACCTTTGTCACTGAGTACCCTAACTTACTCCTGCAAGTGACATTTCTCACGAATTCCACCACTGTGTGTCCAGATCAGGCCTCTCTCCTGAGCAGCTTTATATGACATCTTGCTTGGTAAGTCACATCCAATGCACTGTCTTTTCACCAAGACCACTACCTCTCCTTTATTTATATGCAAAACTATTTATATATTCATATACTTTCTTATAGCTCCCATGTTTCAAAAAAGATTTTGGTCATCTTACAAAATATTGTCAATAAAATATATTCTATGAATTCCTATGTACTTAAGAGAAGTGTGCCTGATAGCCTTTGCAATTCACAAGTAAAAACTGAATTGCTTGAGAGAATAAAAAACATTTCTATTTCTAAGAGAAAAATTTCTCATGTCTATCTTTAGAAAGAGGACACTGTACCACTATTAGTTTTAAAGATAGTCACAAATTATTTGACACTCCTCCCATTAAGAGGTCAAGTCTAATTCTCTGAACATTGAATATGGACTGGCCTTAGTAAATTAATTATAGATAATATCATATGGCAGAGATTATGATGTATGATTTTTAAAACTATGTCAGAAAAGGCCATGCAAGTTCCAGTTTTTTCACTGGAATGCTCACCCTTGAAGCCCTGAGCCATCATATGAAGCATGACTACCCTGAGACTACCATGCTTTAAAGAACATCAAGCTACATGGCAATACTTCATGTGGGCACTCTGGCCAAAAGCCCCAACTGAGCTCATTCTTTGAGTCATACGAAATTAGACATCGCACATATGAAAAATGAAACATCCAGATCTTTTGAGCTATCAGATTTTTGAGTCACCAATTATTTAGGTCATTGCAGCTGTAGTATTAGATATTATGTAGAGGACACAAGCCAGGACCATTGTGCACTATCCAAATTTCTGATTCACAGAATCAGTGAATATAATCAAATGATTATTGTTTATATACTAAGTTATGCAATGTTTTAATGTAACATACCTGGCATGTCAACTCAAAGAATATATTCAATAATATACACATAGATGGAAGGCACTATTTTTAGCTAGAGCCCATTCTTTGAAGGAAAGTATCACAAGAATGGAAAAACAAGCACCACTGGTACTCACCATCAAATTGGTACTAACTGATCAATACTTATGTGGAAATAATATACACATGGAATAATATACACATGGAAATAATATTCATCAGGGGTTGGGCAGGTGGGAGGGGGGTGGAAGGGATGGGTAAACTCACACCTAATGGGTGCAGGGCTCACTGTCTGGGGGATGTTCATGATTGTAGCTCTGACTTGGGCAGTGCATAGGCAATATATGTAACGAAAGTGTTTGTACCCCCATAGTATTCTGAAATTTAAAAAAAAATTAAAAATAGGAAAAAAAAACAAAATGGCCTTTTATATGCTTTAAATAATCTGAATGTTAAACTTAACAAGGCTGCCAAAAAATATTTAAGTAAAGAGGTTTATAGTCACTGAAACACACCACCTGTATAGCATCTTGTTTTGACCAAAGCCAAGTAAGAGAGGAGGAAACATTCAAATGCTGAATTTCTCACTCGTGTAAATTATTTGATTTCACAGCCTCAAGGTTTCCAAAGTGTTTCTAGGGTTAGGGGCTGAATCATGTCCCCCCAAAAGATATATGTTGAAGCTCTAACCACTGTCCCTCAGAATGTCTTTATTTGTAGATAGGGCCTTTAAAATGGTGATTAAGTTAAAATGAGGTCATTAGGGTGGACCTTAATCCAATTTGACTGGTGTCCTTATAAGAAGAGATCAGGACTCATAGAGATGTACCAGGGTGCTTGTGCACAGAGGGACCACCCTAGGAAGAAGAAGAAAGATGGCGGCCACCTGCCAGTCAAGGAGGGAGACCTCAGAAGAAACCAATACCTTGGTCATACCTTGGTCATGAAATTCTAGCCCCTAGGACACTAAAAAAATAAATATCTGTTGCTTATGCCAAAAAAAACAATACACATAGACAATGTAAAACCTTCTCAAAAAATTTCATATTATAGTGTCTATTAATATAGGTTGATAGCATGATGCCTAAATAATTTATATCAAAGATTGAATCATTATGGTCTTAGTACCAAGTTCTTTGATAGTCTGGTTCACCTAGTGTTTCCAAAACTTTCCTAATCATAAGAATCACTATGGGAATAGTAAAATATATAGATTTCTAGGATCCTCTTGAAGATTTCAATACACTGGGCTTGAGGTAGGGACAGGGGCAGCATTCTTAACAAATACTCTAGACATATGTGGACAACATTGGCCCAATACAAGGTTAGATTTAGACCATTAAGAGCAAAATTTTAAATCAAGTTTCAATAGACCATTTAGTGTTTATTACACCTAAATTTGTAATCAAAATTTTTAATGAGTATCTGTATGTTTTCTTGAGAAATTGCTTATTTGTTAAATCTCAAAGACATTTTTGACCTTAAAATCAGCAAGAAAACACCAATTTAAAGGAATCCTCAGGTGACCACTCATAAATAATTTTTCTCTTATGTAAACTTTTTTAAAAAGTAATTAATAGTTACCTGAAAGTTAAAATCCTTGACAAATAGCTTGGATTCTACTATTTTTTTCTTGCTAGTAGACTGAGTGTAAAGACTTCTTTAATATTTAATCAAAGTATAAAACTATGCTAACATAATTTTAGTAAATCTCAGTTGTTCCACAAGGACATACAAATAAACAGAAAATTATTCCACCTCCTAATTAATGAAAACCCAATTTTTCCTATTCACTAAACTAAGATTTTCTTCTGAAGAAAATCAGCTGAATTTTTTCAACTCTAACATCCTTCAATTTTAGAGAAAAGGATGATCATAGGTCTCTAATTCTGCATCATAGATCATAACCACATAATCATTTCAACCCGTAAAAAATTTCAAGCAGTTGTAACAAAATATTTTCCTTGACAATTGTACCAGATTTATAGAATCATAAAACACTGATTCTTCGTGATGTGAGAACAAGTGATCTAAGAGAAAAATTGTGAGAACTACAATGTCTTTATGGTCTAGCTTCAGAAGTATATACCCAGAATCTCTTGGAGCTCAAGTTCTGTTCATTTAGTATCTAAGATTTTTGGTCCTATTCATTGACAATCTCCTTGAAAGATTTTTGTGTGACTGACTTATGTCACTTCCACAATATTGTAGTGGTTACAAAGATCCACTCTATTCAATGTGAGAGAGAACCACACAGAAAGGAACACCAAGATAATCTCAGATATGGGGATCACTGGATGCATCTTTGAGACTGGTTACCACACAGTCAAATCATAAATGTGGTTGGACATGCTGCAGAAGCTATACCAGTGGTAATTTCAAAGTTAGTGTAAATAATACATCCAAAAAACTATCAGTTCCTTTTTCTTCTAATTCCCAGTACCTTTTCTCACATTTCAGTAACTCCTTGCTAGGCCCACACTCTGGATCTTCTCATTATTGGAAATGTTTTATCTCTAAAAGATAAAATTTCAAGCGTTCCATTTTTTGAGCTTCCTATTCTGGTCGTTTACTACTTTGTTATTTTCTACCAAATGTGTATCATCTCAAACATTCCCGATAACACTTGTTTTCTTATCAGCTCACTTTCTCATTGTCAAAAGCAACTGTTTCAAACCTTCTGCAATAGTCTTAAATCTCTGGAGACCACGTCCATACCTCACTCTCAGCAGATTATTTTGCTTACTACTCAGCAGAGAAAACTAGTAAGACCTTCCAGATAGGATGTTCTTAATTTCCTTAAAAAACGTACACACTTAAAGACTCTAGTACTTACCACCAACCCCATTTTCCTTCTTGTTACAATAGAAGCTTTTCCCCCTGCCTGAACCCTGGACTCATCACCTTCTGCCTTTGGAAGTATTTTGTTCAATTAATTATTTTCTCTGTCTTATATCATCATTGCCTTCCTCTAATCTGTTGTCTTCCTAGATAAATGTGGTCAAATCTTTTCCGTATTAAAAAAGGAGGGAGGTGGCTTAACTTCTCATGAGGTTTTTTAAAAAATTTAGTCATCTAGTAAAGATGGTGGAGTCATAGATGGAAGAACCTTGGTCACTCAATCATGTGGATGGATATTAAACCTGCCTCATTTACTCTTAAACTTCATAGTCCTCTTTCCTGAGAGTCCCTATAATGCCAGGACTATGGGAAGCTGAGGCTGGAGGATCACTTGAGGCCAGGAATTCGAGTCCAGCTTGGGCAACATAGTTAGACCCCGTCTCTACAAAAAATAAAACAAAATTAGCTGGGCGTGCTAATGCATGCCTGTAGTCCTAGCTACTCAGGCTCAGGCAGGAGGATTGCTTGAGACCTAGAGTGTGAGGCTGCAGTGAGCTGTGATTGTGCCACTGCATTCCAGCCTGGGCAACAGAGTGAGAACCCATCTCTAAAAACAGACAAACAAAAAGATTTGTGTGTACTCTCTGCCTCCACATTTTCACGTTCTATCTACTCTCTAGCATTCTGCAATCTGGCTTTTGCACCCTCATCACTACTTTAAAATGGACCTTGGAAGAACCCTGCAAATAGAAGAGAGAAGTGGGTGGGAGAGAAGTGTGTAAAATTAGAGACATTATCATTATCATGGCCCCTCAAAAAAATCTAAACTTCTCATACTACTAACCTGTTTTCTTTTAATAAAATTGACAAAAACTCAGAGATACCTAGTTTTACCTGTCTCTGTGTGCTCTAAAAACCTTCCAAAAAGGAGAAAATCTTCTGACAAGAAGGCTGGATATAAAATGGACATCTCCTTTTCCTAGGGTGCCCAAAGCTGGGTGCACTGAGGGTTTCTCTATATAGCTATGAACAAAGTTAAAATATCAAACAAAATTCTAATTCCTCAGCAGAAGATACCCTTAAAAACCACCAAAACTGTTGGAAGGCCACAGAAGGAAAAAATAAATGGAAAGAAACCTATAGTCTGCCTAGCAGATAGCCATCCATTCCTCACATTTTAAAATTGTACTTACAATGTACCATGCTATGGAATAATGTTCATTCAAGTATGAGTTGAAAATTGGAAACACCTTCTTGTGAGCAGGTAATTCACATTTATGCCCCCTCGTTGAAAAGCCCTTCAGCAGAAAGACAAGAACTCTTTTTCTTGCCCTTCAGTGAGGATCTGAATACTCATTAGCTTTAATATATCTACTGGTACCAAACTAAATGACGGTGGTAAACTCCTTTTCATCATATTTACATCCATTAAAAAACCTTGGAAATATATTAACATAAACATCTGCACTTAGAATGTAAGCATTATATGCAAAAAATTATCATCTGCCTTTAATGACACTTTTCGGGCCATGCCACTGTGTCTTGGAAAACTGAGCAGCAATCAGTTTGTATTGTACCAAGATTGGGGATCCTGCCACTTTCCTCATATTCACCAGAAGTCTTAGATTTGACTTTTTCTTTTAATGAGCTAAGTGCCACATCTTCAAAGGTAAAGCATGTGAAGAGACAAATAGTTATGGTACAAGCCTACAGAATCTGCATGAGCAATTGCTAAAGCTACAATTTCCTAGGGGAGTTAATCAAAAAGGCTTTGTGTGGTGAACAAAAGTGTACTTACAGTAAGTACACCCAGACTTCTCCAATGAGATGACTTAATCACAGGGGAGTGTTGGCCACTGTTTCCTTTTTTCTTATTGAAAATCTACAATAAGAAAGGGATAAAAACAACTTTTGATTACTTATTTTTAAAGAAGACAAAGTTAGCATGGATAAATTAAATCTACAAATACGTCTAGAGGACAATATTCTCTGGGCCTCATCCCCCCAGACAAATATTTCTCCAGAAATTTCTCACGAAAATGAAATGATTTGACCTTTACAGTCTCTTACATTTTGTTGTGAATGCTCTACTAGACATGATGATTCAAAGGGGGAAAAAAAGCACAGAGAGATGAGGAAATATGAAGAAGACAGCAAGGAGTATGGTGATCATCCAGGGTACTAACAAGGACATTAATGTTAACTATACTATATTATGGTTTTTAAATTTGTCCTATTTCAGTCATATTTCCAACTGTGCTCTTGGCATCTTATCTAACTATATCTCTAACTATAATTTTGACCAGTTGTAAACTTCAGTGCTCTCATCTCTATCTGATTACCAAATCCATTATCTTCCAAATCAATTCCTTACTCTCAACTAATGACCTTGATTTGTGCCTGAGAGGAGGAGGAGAGAGCATCAACGATATTATCATCTTCCCATTAAAAGTATCAATTTATGTCCATATGTCATTTCCTTTCCTCTTCAAAGTGGTGAATAATCCCAACAACTAAACTAACAACTAAGCCAACCCCTCTACTTGTGGCTGACATCTTCTCTCTTGTCTATTTGGAGACTTTGAAATTACATCATCAGTTTATCCTTCTCCACAAGAAAATTCCCATTAGCCTACAAGCATGCTCTTCTATCTCTTGTGCTTTTTTTTTTTATTAAAAGCCTCTCCTTTGATGTCACAGCATTTTTTAACTATGTCTCCCATTTCTATGTTCTCCTCTAAAGAAAAAGCTATCAAAAAAAGATTTGTGCTCCTATCTTCTACTTCTGAATTCCCATTCTTTCATAAGCTTCTTCGTATAGCCTCTTATCGCCAACAACCCACTAAAATTTTCTTGCTGAATTATTCATATTTAATACACAGTTCTAAGTTCTTCCCTTTTTTTGAGCTTTGGCAGCATTTAAAAATAGATGCTCCCTAATATTTGAATCACTTTCTCCATTTGGCCACTGGGACAACCCTCATGGTTTTCCTCCTACCACAAAGATTACTCCTTCTCAGTCTCCTTTATTTTCCAAAACTCTAAATATGGTTTCTTCAGAACGTAGCCTGTGCACCTCTTCTCTTTTCTAACCACACTCACTTCCTGCATGACTTCACCTAGATTCCTTTTTGTCAATAGCCCCAAACTTTCCCCGCATCTCCACATTTATATTATCACACTGCCAACTCAGTAGCTCCACCTGGATGTTTACAAAACATAGAAGATTCAACTCAGCCAAAGAAGAAATGTTCGTCTCCTCTTTCTCCCAACTAGCTTTCATCTCAGTGGTTTACATCTAGTTCAACTCTTACAAGCGACCTGTACTCCTCCCTTTCTCTCCACTCCACACCAGCAGGTATTTTCAGCTTTGCCGCTTTCAGAATACATTGTGAATACAAAGACTTCTTCCTTCTTTAGCACAAACACTCTAGGTCATCCCACCATCATCCTCACTTGTATTCCTGCAATAAATGACTAACCAATCTCTATTCTTCTTCCTCCACCCCTTGTAGACCCTCCTCCAGGTAGAGACTAGGAAATTCTTTTGACAATGTAAATCAGGTAATGACACTTTTCTGCTCAAAGTGTTTCAACAACCTCTCATCACACTTAGAGTAAAATCTACTGTCTAAATTCCATGGCCTATGAGTCTGTCTTTGCTCTGATCTGTACCTGCCTATCGAGAATTATTTCCAACCATGCTCCAGCCATATTGGCCTTCTTGCCATTCTGTACCCATTTCAAGCTTAAATCCACTTGCTGTTCTGACTGACTGGAAAAATTGTCCCCCAATTTCTTAATGTCTCCTTATTTTCTTTAATTAGGCCTCAGATCAAACATGTCTTCCTCAGTGAGGTCTTCCCTTATCATTTTATCTAAATTAACCCACTTTTGTGCTAGACATGCTTTATAATAACACATATAAATGTAATATGTAAATGTAATATGTGGGTGTAATATGTAGGTGGCCACTTCTCTGACTCTGTAAAGGGGGATATTCTCAACCCTCCACATTAAAATTCCATACACTCTACTGGCTCTGCCTTAAATGTACTTCCTTCTCACTCTCTAGTGCCATTTTTTAATCTTGTTCAATTGTTCTTAATTCTAACATTATCAGGTTTCTATATTTGGCCCTTTTCTACTTCACTCAACAAATCTATCCCTGTTCTTCTCATTTACTACCTTTGTTTAAATTACCATTAATCTCTGTTTTTACCCGTATCTTTGTCTTCAGTTAAGATCTGTATGCAGAAACCCACATCCGTTTAATTAATTATTAAGCATGCTGATTTGGATTTACACAAGCACATTAAACTCAGTATATTCTGAATGACTCATTACTCATTTTCTTACCCTTTTCTCCTTTCTAGATGTAATCCTCTTTCTGTTTTCTCTACCTTGGTTTATGCCACTACCAAGTTTCCATTTACTTGAACCACAAAACTTAGAGTCATTCTTTATTCCTCCCTTTTGACACCTGTCAAATTCAATCAGTTGACACTTTCTCAAAAGTGTCCACTGCTCACTATTTCTGCTTCAAATATATAAATTCAAGTCTTTGTCATTTCTCACCTGGACAATAGCAAGAGTATATTATTTTATATATGTTTGTTGGTTGCCTTCCCAACAGTCATTCTTCCTTCTCTCCCCCCACACCCCTACTGCCTCTTCTCTTTTACAAAATCCATAATTCTGTTTTGGAAACCAAGTTTCCACCATTAGGTAAATGCTCCCCAATATGATTGAAGTCAATGTTACTCCCAGCTCCAATACTTGCCCTGATTGGCATAAACCAATGTGCATAAACTCATGCCTCATGCTGCAGTATTCAGGTAGGACTAATAAAAGCAAAACCCAGAATTATTGTTTAATCATTGTGAGGAAAAAATACTTCTCAAATGTGAAAAAGCAAGACTATAATTCTGGTTATTGATGGCAGCCATTTTGTACCATGAGAGGAGCCAGTGTAAGGAAAAGTCAACTGATGCAGAAGGTCAGAGTAAGGACTCAGAGAGAAATGGAGCCTAAGCTCCTACTGAACCCATACAGGAATTTGACCTTAACACTAGTAATGATCCAGTTAATCATACTTATGCCATAAACGACCTTAGGTTAATTTTCTGTTACCTGCAACCAAAAGAACCCTAACTCAATCTGATTGACCTTATATATCTCAGTTACTACAGGACCAACCACAGGATTGGTCCTTGTACCAAGGAAATCTGATTTGATCACAGACAAAAGTCTTCAGTTGCTTGAGGATAAAGTGCAAACTTTCTAACGTTGCACACCCTACATTCTGAACATACTGAATTTCTGCCAGTTCATTAGGCATGCCATAGTTTTCATGATTTAGCACCTTCACTAATGCTGTTTATTTCAAAAAACCCTTTTCCTCCATGAATCTTTAAGTTTCATGCTGAATGCAATTGCGTCTGTGACATCTTCTCTAATCCCTGAGCAGAGTTATAACTATCTGTTCTGTATTGGCCCATCAGATTTCTGATATAACTGAATTTATGTTTTTGAAGCACTACCCTTAATCTCTCCTGGCATTGTTGTCATTATTGACTTTCTTATCTTTCTTATCTTTCTCCTCAACTAGACCATCAAGAGTTTGTTTTATTCATCTTTATGTTCCTATGACATCTGTCACATGGTCAATAAATCTTTCTTGAATGAGCCAAACAGACAAGGACCCTGTCCCCAGTGAAATTTACATTCTAGAAGTGATATGCATATAAGTCTACAAAATCAAGATGAAAGTGCTGAAGGCCACGGGAATGGTACAAAGGAATCGCTCCACAAGTACTGGATCTGACACTGTCCAGCTCAGGCAATGTCATGATAGACCTTTCAGATAAAAGACAATGAAACTCAGAAAGAACTCTTCTAACCCTATTATTCCTATAACACTATTTCTACAAATGATAATCTTGAAGTGAAGAACCTCAAAGAGAAATAAAATAGAGAAGCTGCACTTCTAATGATGTGTTCTCCTTAAATACGGAAAAAGCCCCTAATCTCTTTCATGGTGGCAACAAGTTCCCAGGTAAGAAAGTTTTCAGTCTAGCCAGTTGCATTATGTGCCAAGAAAATGATCTTGATTGTGTACAGTGGTCTCTTAGAGCTTAAAACTTGTGGAGGAAAAACTTAGATGATCAAAATCCTAGTGATTTTTTTACATGCTCTTGTTAAAAATATATGTTCTTATCCTGGGTAACTTGTATTTTTATTCCTGACTACAATTCTACATGTTGAAATTTGTTTTGCTTACATGTAATAGCTTCAAATATCAGTTCTATGTCATTATATGTTCCATGTCTAATGGAATCAGCAAGTGAAGAAAATAAAATTGTGTAATAAAATGAATGAACCCTAATTCATGCATTTGTTTTACCATACAATAATCTATGTCACAACCTTTTAAATTGTTTTCAAAATTTATGTTGTGTATGCATGGTTGTTTTTACAGTGTAATAAACATGGGGCTAGCAAACTCTGTGAATTTAAGAACTAAGACCCCATGCAGATACTATTTTTTGAACAAGGGGCATTTTGCTACGCAGGTGTTTTGGTAATTATGAAACACTGGGAAAAACCCCTTTTTCAGTGGTGCTCAGATTCACACTTCCCACTCTGTGGTGTGGTACACAGCCTGGTGCTCACACACTGAGCTACGATGTGAAACATGTGGGAATAGTGCCTGTTGCAGTCGCCCTGCAAGGTGTTTTTCCATCATCACTACCATTGCCTCCCTCCCCTGACAACCCTCCCCATAACTCTATTCTCGACAATCTATCTTGCAATGTAGGCCTTCCTACATTTTCAGTTTTCTTATTTTAAGTAGGAGTCAAAAAGTGTATGTTCTAGTTCAAAAGTGTACATTTTATAACTGTAGACACATAAAAAGAATACGTTCTAAAAAGGAGAATATGTCTACAACTGGTTTTGATATTTAAGAAACATACTTACCTCATACTTTCACACTGTTTTTCATAATGTGGCAGGTTGAGGTAGATGGCTGGGACCCTCTGCATCCTGTGACTGATAGGAGCCATGTAGTCAGAGAGACGTTTGGTTCTCAATTCTGTTAGACACACCCCCTGTGAGCAACAGGGCAAGTCACATAATTCAGTAATTTCTCCATCTAAAGCATGGCAGTAATCATGTGTATTTTTCAAGTCTGTTATGCCAAGCACGCTTTAAAAATATATAAAAATTCTAGTCCTGTACCCGATGTGCACCAGGTACCCCACAACTGTTAGTTTGGTTTCCCCATATTTCTCTATATTTCTCTCTCTCTACATACATTTTAAGTCACTTAGAGACTTAACAAGTTCCTATGAAAAGCATGCAAACAGAAAATCTATTTCTAGAAGCTTAACATTTTCTTTGTCACACATTTCCCTACCTTTAACTCCCACATTAACATTATAATATATATTTCCATCTAAGAACATGATGAAGTGAGAATAATGAATAGATAAAAGTCAAATTTCCGTTCATTCTCTCTTCCTAGATTTCTTATGGGACCCCTTTTGCACTAAATGCTGAATATTTTTAAAAGTGTGATTGTTTCCTCTGCCCTATATTCTCCCTTCACTCAGAAGCCTAAACATCTTCCTTGAGAGATATTACAAAGTGTATCGATATTGGCTCCTTTGCTTTTGTTTTGCTCTCTTACAAATAATCCATAATCTAAATTATTCTTCTGCTTAAATTGAAATAGGAGATACTAGAAGAAAAAATTATTTTACTGAAGGATTAAGAAACTTCGAGACATATTACCAAAAAATTATAATGATTTTTCTCCTGTGGATTATTAAGAAAAGAATAGAGATAATAGTCAAATAAGCAGAGATGATTTGAGTCTAATTGAGATTTAGATAAAAGCACTGCATAAAAAGTGCTAGAAGAATTTTCCATTTTTGTGGCAGACACTATTTGTTGCCTATTTGTTATAATAGCTATCTGCCCAACAAGATGAAAAGTTTTTTCCTATATACGATCATCCTGCCTTTCAGCAAAGGTTGCATACCTGCCCACCTAATAGCAAGTTGGGGAGTAAATCATACTTAGTCTAAGTCAACCCGTTGATCTTCTGGTGATTGGTGTAGGAATGGGTGTGCCACACTTCTGACCGATGAGAAATGAGAGATACTGTTGGGGTGGGAGGAGCAATTTTTAGGAAGTGTTTTTTGATCCAAGAAAGTTACAGAAAGAATGAAGGCACCACGTGCCTTTCAATTGCTTGGAAAATATTATCTGAGTCCATGGAACATGGGCTCCTTATGACTGCAGGGGGACAGGCCTGAGAACAAATGTCAACAGGCGGAGAATGGCAGAGCAAAGAGGTAGGGAAAACCTGGGTCTTCCCTGATACTGTTCAGTTGTAGAATTAACTAGCTTTGGAAACTCATTCTAGGACCTGTTATTGTGCGATATCCAGTTAACTAAGGCTGTCACCTGAAGTTCAAATCATCTTAACTAATGATTTTATCAATTCCATAAATGATACGAATGTTATGGGTGATATGGATACAGACAGCTTTAAAAAATTGGGAAAGGTTATATGCTCTATTGCCTGCATTTGTAAGGGGTTACCCATCGGCTCTGGGGACTTTTGAATTAACTACCAGCAAATGGTTAAGGCTTATGTAATAGCCAATTACTGATTGAAATCCCAGGTTATTAATTATAATATATGCCAGGGAGGGCATCCACTTACCTACTGATTACATTTTAGACTGGAAACTGTTCTCACCTTTTTGCTTTTGGAACTCTACCACCATATTATTATTACTGCACCTGCATCCTTGTTTTCCCTTGCACAAATATTCCATAATACCATCATCATTTTTAATCATTCTGTGATTATGAGAACGTGCTGGATAATTTCCAAGGCCAGAGGAGAATGTGTTGTTTCCATTAGCCTTTCCTTGCTTAGTGTTAAAAGGCAAGATGGTTAATTCTGGGCTATCCTACAGAATCACTATCAAACATTACTCACAAGAACTGTGAAATTCACTTATAATATACAGCATAAACCATTAACAAGCAAAGGGTCAATATGGGATTACTGAGTAAGAAAATGAAAATGCATATGGAAATAAATTAAGATCACCCTCGATTTATATTTACTGGCAGAATATGGGGGATTGGGGAAGTAAAACACAATAATAATAGTGTCTGTGCTTGTAACAAATGCTCTACAGCTGACAAGCATACAGAGAACAGAGGCAGCAGTGTATGTTTCATCAGAAGTCAATAGACTCTGCGAAGCTGTCAAATGTTAACTAGCTTTCCTTCTGCTCTTTGCAAAAAGGTTAATGGATACAGCACATTTTCCAAAGTGACTCTGAAAAACAAAGAATTACAAATGGTATGTGGTGGTATTTGTTTTTCTTCTTTTTCACCCTTCCCTGTGTAAAATCTAGAGGTTGGAATGCCACATCAAAGCTCTCAGCTATCAAAAAATTGTTAATAACCACATATATGTGTATTGCGCCTGACCATGGAGGGGTGATGGTCTCAAGCTGTGTTGGAGGGCTTGTAAATGAATTTCTGGTTATTAGAGTGTCATATTTGAGATGAAAGTTTAGTCATTTGGGATTAAACCTTTAACTGTAACCCTTTGTAGGAATGTGCTCTTTATTTACCGTTTGTCTAGTTTATTCCAAAATATTTTGTAGATATTTATTATAAAATGTATAATTCATGCCGAAGAGTATAGCTAACCTATATGTACAGATTAAATAACAAAGTTAGTGAGCAGCCTCTAGTCTCCTCTGGTAAGGAAGAGAACATTATCAACATTATTCCCCTCTTCTGTCTGGGAAGTAGACATTGAACTACATTTCAGATTGAACATTCCCTTATTTTCTTCATAGTTTTGCCACATACATATGTATCCCTAAACATGACTAGATTTAGTCTTGCATGTTTGGGGATATTTTATTCACGGAATCACACTGTATATACCCCTGTGTGTCTTGCTTTATTCACTCAGCATTCTGCTTTGGAGATTCATTCTGAGGGATGGTTCATCCAGTTATCTTGTCTCCAGAAACTTGTTGCGACACACACTGCTGCTTTAAACATTCTCGTGCACGTTTCCCAAAACACTTGGGAGATTCACTAGGTGTATATTTAGGAATGAAACTACTGAATTGTCATAGGTGTACAAATTCACATTTTCAACAAGAAGAAATATAAGCTTCTGAGCTATTTTCTTTTTGTTTTTAATTTTGCCAGTTTGGTTGATGTAAAGTGGCCCATATTATAATTTTTATTTGCATTTAAATGAAAACTAATGAAGTAAGCACATTTTTCTCAAAGTTTATTTGCCATTTTTATTTCTTTTGTTGCAGTTATTTTTCCATTAGAATTTTTTTCTTTTTATTATTTTGGGAAGGTTCTTTACATATTTTGGACACTAACACATTGTCAGTTAACTGCATGGGAAATGACTATGGCCATGGTTTGTGCTTTCACTATTTTTATGGTTCACATGGACAGATAGCTAATCTTAATTTTAGTAGGCTCAGATGTATCAACTTTTTCCTTTATGTTTTATGCATTTTATATTTTTTTTCTTTTTTTAAAAATTTATTTATTTATTTTTTTAATTTCAGAATATCATGGGGGTACAACACTTTGGCCATACACATTGCCCCTGTTCTGCCCGTGTCAGAGCCACAATCATAGTCATCCCCCAAACTGTGCTCCCCGCATCCATTCAGTGAGAGTTTTTCCCATCCCTTCCACCCCCCTCCTGCCCGCCTGCCCTCAGATGAATGTTATTGCCCTGTGTGATGTAAGTGTTCATCAGTTAGTACCAGTTTGATGGTGAGTACCAGTGGTGCTTGTTTTTCCAATCCTGTGACACTTCGCTTCAAAGAATGGGTTCTAGCTCCAACCAGGATAATACCAGATGTGTTAATTCACTATTGTTCCTTATTGCTGAGTAATACTCCATGGTATACATATACCACATTTTATTGATCCACTCGTGTATTGATGGGTACCTGGGTTGTTTCCACATCTTTGCAATTGTGAATTGTGCTGCTATGAACATTCGTGAGCAGATGTCTTTATTATACAATGTCTTTTTTTCCTTTGGATAAATACCCAGTAGTGGGATTGCTGGGTCAAATGGTAATTCTAACCAGAGCAGCTCCCCATAATCCTGCCGACTTCAATAAGGAATTGTGCGCCATCCAAGAGCGCTTCCAGTGGCCACTATGCATTTTATATTTTTTAAAGAAATAATTCTCTAATTTTATAAAATGTGTTCAATATTTTCTTCTTAGATTTTTTTAGATATTTCCTTGCACAATTAACTTTTTAATCTATCTGAATTTGTTTGTATATGTTTATGGCTAAACTATTCTCTTGTATCATTTCCTAAATTGTGTATCTTTTCCTCACTAAACTCTAATACTATGTTTCTCATAGATCAATTTTTCATATTTATCTGTGTCTTCCTGTGTTTTCTTATCTATTCTATTGCTCTTTTCTATCTGTGCCTCAAAAGCATTCTTATTTAAATATTATTTTGTAATGTGTCATCTGATAAGAAAATATCTGTCAATATTTCTCTTCTTCAGAAATGTGTTAAATATTTTAATCCTTTCCTTTTTTGATAGATTTTAAAATATATTTTCAAGTTCCCTGAAAAACTCTTTTGCAGTTTTGATAGAAACTAAATTGAATTTGGAGAGAGTAGAGACTTGAGTCTTTCCTATGTTGGGTATTCCTATCCATGAGTGTCTCTATGTCTCTCCATCTAATTAAGTCTTCCTAAAATTCTTTGATTAATTTTTAGTTATTTTCTTCAAAATATGATTTCTGAAATTCTGTTAGTTTTACCTCTATTTCTAAAATATGTTGTTACTATATGTGTATACATATGTGTATTAATATGTTTTAAGTGCTTATTAGAAATTTAAAGTAGTACAATTAATTTTATTAACATATTTGACAAACTTGCTAAACTGTTTCATTAATTTTAATAATTTTAGATTCTAGACCAGGCGTTGGCATTTTTTTTTTTCTGTAAGGGGCCAGTTAGTAAACATTTTAGACTTTGAGGGCCATATGGTCTCTGTAGCTATTATTCAACTGTACCATTCTAGCATGAAAGCAGCCATAGACAATACACAAATGAATAAGCGTGGCATGGCTGTTTTCCAATAAAACTTCATTTACAGAAGCAGGTGGTGATCTAGTTTTTGCCTGTGGGCCATTGTTTGCTGATCCCTGTTTTAGGCTATCATATCAACTGCCCATAACAAGAGTTTTGTTTCCTCTTTTTTTAATCCTTACACCTTTTATTCATTTTTATTTTCTGACTGCACTAGCTAGAAAGTTGCAATGTTGACAGTGGACATCTAAGTCTTGTTTCCGATTTTAACAATCATGTTTCTAATAATTCACTGAGGTATGATATTTGCTGTAGATCTGTATAAACTTCATCAGATTATGAAAGTTTCCCTCTATTCCTAGTTTGTGATTACTTTTATTATGCCCTGTATCTATTAAGATGTTTGAGTGGTTTTTCCCCTATAATCTGTTATTTTATGATTTACTTTAGTGGATTTTCTAGTGTTGAGCCAACATCATATCTCTTGTACATTTGTACATGATGGTACTATATTTTTAAAATATTATTTGATTTTCTTTTTAAAAATGTTGGCATCTACTTTTATAAATTAAATTGACCTGTTTCTTTTCTTTCTCTTATTGTTCTTGTCTGGTTTGGAATGAAGGCTAAAAGAGCTACATTAAATGAGTAGTGAAGTATTCCCTTTCTCTTTTTTACTATCTGAAAGATTTTGTGTACTATCAAATTAACTCTTCCTTGGATTTTCAGTTAACTTCTATAAAACTGTTTGTGCCTCTTATAATCTCTGTGTAAAGATTCTTAACCAATGATTTTCTTTCAACAATTACAGAATTATACAATTTTTTAATTATTCTTGATTCAGTTTTGATAATATGTATTTTTCTAGAAATGTATTTGACTAAGCTTTCAAACTTATAGGCATGAATTTATTCTTAATGTTGTTTAATTAACCTTTTCAATTTATGCAACATTTGTGGTTATATACCTGTTTTTATTCTTACTGTTATTTGAACCTTTTCTACATGTTACTTGATCAATCTTGCCAAAAACATTGTCAATTTTATTAATCTTCTCGAAGAACTATGATGTAA
Source organism: Daubentonia madagascariensis (assembly GCA_023783475.1). NCBI lineage: Eukaryota > Metazoa > Chordata > Mammalia > Primates > Daubentoniidae > Daubentonia > Daubentonia madagascariensis. The sequence goes on along the minus strand of JAKFHU010002080.1, from coordinate 37,909,453 downwards.
ATTTATTAATCCTCTTTATTATTTTTCTCTATTTTGTTAAATTCTATCTTTTTACTACTTCTTACTTCATTAGCATTCACTTCGTTTTTATTTTTCTGACTTCTTGGGTTAAAAAGTTAGCTTATTAATTTTAGCTTCTCTTCTATTCCAATAGAAACATTTAAAGCTACAAGTTTTCCTCTGCCCTTTTAAAAACATTCTATAACTTTTAATACTTTATTTTAATTATTATTTATATATAATTATTTTCTCATTTATATTATGATTTATTTTTTGACAATGAGTTGTTTAGAAATATGTTTTCAAATTTCCAGATATACAGATTTTAAAGTTACCTTATAATATTGATTTCCAACTTTAAGACATTATAATCACAGACTGTTTTGTATTATTCCAATTATTTGATTCTTTATTGCCTAGTATATAGTCAATTTTCAGAAGATTCCAAGTGTGCTTGGGAAAAATAAAAGTATATTCTCCAGTTCCTATGTGAAGGGTTCTCTAAACGTGCATGATATCAAACTTGTTAATATGTGTGCAGAAAAATCCATGCCCTTACTATTTTTATTTTCTTAATATATCAACTGAGAGAGGTGTATTACAATCTTTACCTAATTTTCCCTTGAAGTTATGTCAAGTAAAACACACCCACCCACCCACACACACACACACACAAAGCTACATTAAGAGCACTCAGTCTACAATATTTATGTCTCCCTGTTGAGTTGAAGTTTGTATTCATTTTTCAGAAATGCTTTCTACTTAAAGTACATTTTTTATTAATTTAGCTATGACAGTTTTCAATTGGTTTGTTTTTGTCTGATTTTATTTCTCTCTTATACTTTCAAAATTTCTATGACTTAATGCTTCATCTGTGTCTTTTATAAATAGTATGAGACTAGAACTTTACAAACAGATTCTGAATATATTCATTTTTAATGGAAAGGTGTAGTCCATTTACATCTGGTAAATTACTGACATATTTGTATTTTTGAGTCTATATATTTCTAAAATATTCTCCTCTTTGTTGATTTTTTCCATTCAATTGTTCCTCCTGTGCTAACCTTAAATAAACCCTCTATTTTTTACTTTAGTGGTCATCCTTGAAATTTAATATACCATATAACTGAACAAAGTCTTTACAATGTATTTACCACTAAAAAGTAAATAGCTTCATTGTGGTTTTTTTCTTCCAAATTATACTTTTTCCAGTGTTTTACTTCTATCCTACTTTATTTTAACACTAAGTCATGATGTTATTATTTCATAAAGTCAATGTTTGCTTAGATTTATATGTTGCTTCTTTCATCTTACACTGTCCTTCTAGAAAATCTATTTTCCTCCTGAAGTTCTTGGAAGATCCTTTAGCAAGAATCTGTTAGTTAGAAATTCTCTCAATTTTTGTGAGACCAAAAACACCCCACTTTTTTTAAACCCTTTTTCTTGAAAAATTTTCTGGGTGTATGATTCAAGTTATTTTTTCCTCAGATCATTGAAGGTATATTCTATTCCTTTCTGACTCACGGTGTTGTAAGCATAAATTTAAAGTAATTGATTTTGTTTGATATCTGTTGGGCTTTGAAAGGCTGAGAATGCTTCAGTTCTGGAAAATTCTGTTACATTTTCAAGTAGTGCCTAGTGCTCTATTTCAATAACTTTCCCTCTAATCTCTTTCAGGAGATCTTAGACGAATGCTTGACGTGTTCATTTTCATTTCTGTAATTCTTAATCTGTCTTTATATTTTGTATCTAATTATTCCAAGATGATTCTGAAGGTGTTGTTTCCGGGGACTCTTACTCATGATGGCTGGTTTTCTTGTTTATATTTTTGGTACTTATCTGAGATACTTTCCTTCAGGAGGAGATTTGCCTATGATTTTCTCAGGAGCACTACCAACATGTTCAACACCTTAATGATTGACTTGGTATCATTCAGGCCACACAGGGATTGTGAATATTGGCCTCAAATCCACATAAGGATCAGTTATGGGATGAATTCCCAAAAAGACTTTCTTTCCTTTCACCCAGAATCAGGGTCCAGAGCAATATAGACTATAGATGAGTATCTTTCCTCAGAAAAAAAAATGTTATTGCAATTACTAATATTTTTAAAATTTCCTTCTGTGTGGTAGGCTTATTTTTCTAGATCCTCATTTCATTGAGTGTGTCTTCTTTCAGAGGCCCTGGCTTTGGGTAGACTCTAGGCTTTGTCTTATGTTAAAGGCCTGTACACATGGCCCTTTAAATGCAATGCTGAGGACCACATAGCATAGGCAGATGACCCAGGCAGGCAAAGATTCCAGTGCTCATGTATCCGAACACATAATTCTGATAATTTTGGGCTCCTAAGAATTTCCCTCATTGTCTAGTAATTCAATTACACATTTGCATACTTTTTTAAAAAACATTTTGAGATGTTATGAATATTTGGTCCATTGTATTGCAAAAGCAAAAATCGGTAAATAATCATTTTATGGGGCTACAAGTAAATATCATAGATTTTTATATTGGAATAATCATTTTCCCTTTCTATGGTTAAAATTGCAGTCACTTGATCCCTTATCAATTTATCATGTAAAGAGATAACTAAATTCTACACAATTATTTTTGTCAATCCCTTAAGTGTTCTATTAATAGAAGGGTAGTCCTCATAGACATTCTGAGGATAGAGCCTGTGGCTATATTTGCTTACTACTGTATCCCTGGTACCTAGAACAGTGTCTTCCATATAACATGTCTTCAAGGAAGATTTCCTGAATAAATGGATTTTGGATGTTCTGTATAAATAAATATGCAATGCACTTTCAAGGAATCTTCCCTGAATACCATTTCCTCTATTTCTTTCTAATTAATATCTAATCTATTTTCATCTTTTCAAAGCAGCTATTAGCCTATTTTCTTAGATACATAATAATCTGAAGAAATAGCATAAACAACTTTTTGTTCTGTTATTATTTTTAATGTAAATTAATAGAAATCTTTTTCAATTATTTTTACATACCTTACCAGCTTTATTGACTCAGAAATGCTCCAACTGAATTAGGTCTTCTTTAGCTGTTGTATTTTCCTTTGGTTGTATGGCTTCCCTAATAGTTTAAGGAGTGGTCTATGTGCATTTCGTCTTATTAGGTACCTAGATAATATGATTTTCTTCTTACTTTTTACATCATTTTTATTCATGTATAGAGTAAGTTATACTGAAATACTATAATTGTGTAACTAGACTCATGTTTTATAACTAACATTTTATATGACATTGGGAAAAAGTCTCCCAATCCTCTTATCCCATCAATATTACCAACTATGAATAACCATCAGAAATTAATATTTGAGTTTGAAATTCCTTGATTAAGCAAAAGCACAAAAAGATATTAAATGATCTGATTCATTAATGTTGTTTAATGTGTATGACTTTTTCTGCAGCAGCTTCAGTGAAATCATCACTCACACCCTGAAAAACACAAACTTATTTCATACAGAGTGTGTAGGACTAGAGAGAATTTCAAATTTTATATTATATTCAACTTCACAAGTTACCTAAAAGTTCAATGTAGAAACATATTTAAAACTCTGCCCTGATCTTTTTCAGTAAAAATGCATTTGTATGCAAATTATACTGTACAGTGTACACCTGAAAGTGTATTGCTCTGCATTTTTCCTAAGCCCCAGCAAAATAGTTAAAGGACGTCTGAAGGATGTTTGATTTGAAAATGCCTTTGAATAAGAATGTAAAATAAATTTAAAAACAATTTCTTCAGGCCTGCCACAAGATTGGTATGTGGTATAAAACTGGCTCAATATTCAAAAGGCATTGTTTTCACTGACCTTATTAGTGCAAATGATGGCCCACGACTTAATTTGTTCTACATGCACAAGGCAATGTGGAATGTGTATATGGTTACCAACATTTTGCATGAAGTAGCATTTTCTTACCAGGTCAGTAATGAAAAGACCAGAGGTGAAGGAAAGGGGAGAAGACTGGAAAAATCACTTGCCTTCGAAACCAAAGTACACAGCTCAAATCTTTTCTCTGAAGTCCCCTAGGGGTATAATTTTGTATAAGCTTTTAATTGTCTCTATGACTTGATTCCCTTATTCATAGATGTATAAAAATATTCAAAGTTAATAAAAAGTGTTTTAAATAGTATAATCCAACCCTTTAAGGCTATCTTTCAAATCAAATATTCATCTAATTTACTTTCAGAGGCAAGTCCTCTGTCTCTAGACTAAATCTGATAAAATGTGGCTAAATTTACTTGCATTATTCATTCTAATCTCTAGGGATTAAAGGAAAAGAGAAATGCTGAAATACTTCAAGTTCTCCTTGTTTCCTTAAATAAAATTTAGCACACCTATAAAAATGTGAAAGCCAAACTTCACATGGAGCTCCTACTAATCTATATCTAGATTCGAAATTAGTACTAATATTATGTTTAAAATCAATATTTAACATATATTCCAGTTAAATTTTTTATGTCAATTTTAAGTGATTTTCACATAATTGAGCCAAAAATATCTGTAGTCAGGGATATCACTTAATATTGATTTTGATAACTATTGTCTATAAAATTTCATTTGGGATAAAATAAATAAATGAATAAAGAAAGAAAATGAAAATTTTGTTAGTATATTGTCATTCTCTCAACTATAAACTGGGAGAAATAAGAGTTTTTTTGTGACTTGCCTTACTGGAGATGCTCATTGAAAACAAAACAATCAAATGTATTTTGATTGTTGTAACTTCAATACCTATAAAGTTTTTTTGTCACACTTATAATGATCTCGCATAAAGTTTATGGTAACTTTGTATTTTAAAAACAATAAAATAAAAATTCCATTAATAGTTTGAAAGATGCCTTTAGGTAGTGGCCAGAAATTTTATTCTCTGGCCCACCAACCCTAGTATGTTGTGATGTGTAAGACACGAGATAAATATATCCAAAGAGTCAATGGCCACAATATACAGCAGTTCTTTTTTTTTTTTTAACTGAGAGTATATATTTCATCTCCAATTCGTGCTCATTCTTATTGCATGCTACTTCAAAGCTTCTTCCTCAGAATTATGGTATAAAGGCAGTCCATAAAATAACTACTTGGAACTGTTATATATCACATTTTCTCTACACCATAAGCAGCAGCATCACAGTCAAGATGGAAATTAGGGTGTTTCCTAGTAAATAATACAGGCTTTAATTCTTCAAGGGCTCAAAATCCTTAAAGTTAACATAAATGTGATTCCTATGAGAATAGCTTTCTGATGTTATACTAGTGGCAAAAAGAAAAAAAATTCTATTTTATTCAAGCTTAATTTAAATGAAAAGAAAAGCTTAGGGTAGAATTTTTCACTTTATCTAAATTTGTTCTCTACCCAGGTATTTGCCATTACTGTGATTTGAAAAGCATGAAGTACAATGAGCTAAAGTACGGTCAATAGACATAATTCATTTTAAGGCCATCCATCTAAGATAAACGTAAAATAAGAGATTTAAACATTACCCACATATCCACACGCATACATACCACGTTTGATTGAGATCTCCCTCCTCTACCCACCCAGACTCCACCTTTTGTTTTCTTTGTACTCTATGGTAGGAGTTAATTTAATTATTTGTCTTTTCAATTAAGATGTATGTTTCTTAATATCAAAGATCTTTTTGCATTCAACTTGGTAGTATTCCTAGCTCATAAGTCCATACTTCAAACAAATTGGGTGCCTAATAAGATTTTTTAATAATGAATAAATGAGGGAGGGAAAAGGGGGAGAGGGAAGACAGAAAAGAAAACGTAAACTATACACTCCATGGTGGAAGCCTCTCTTTAGGAAGATATACATAAGACACATTCTAAACTAATGTTCTTTGTAAATTGAAGTTTCTCCACATCCATCTGTCAAATAGTGCAAAAAAGAGGTCTGCGATCACCAGAGAAGTTTAAATCTAGATGGCTCTGAAAAAAATAAACACACAGCTTATTCAGAACAGACTTTGTTATGGAGTTTTAAAGAAATAGATGCTTAGTTGTCATTGAATGTCTTCTTTTCTGGGTTATTGTGCATTCTAGCTGCACAAACCTCAGGCAAATGACATAACCTCTGTGACTCAGAGTCCCTATAGGCAAAATGAAGGCAAAAATATCAGCCTTCCCTATTTTAAAAAGTCATGAAAATCAAATGAGTTGATGTTAAATAAGGTGATGGTCATGTTCCATCAAAAATATGTGACATGTTATTGCCTATTTTCCTATTTTTATTCTTACAAATTCACTTTTACATTATCTAAACTCAGATAATATACTTTTGATTGTGAGATAATATTTAATAAATCTTATTAAGCAATTCCTTCCTCGCTAAATTATTTCATTTTATATTCATGAAACAGGTTAATTTAGTGCTTCATTATGATGCTAAATCTATTACAAATGTTTCGTAGGATATGGTTACAGAACAGAGAGCAAACATTTGGCTTGCTCATAAAACCATACCTGAGAGGGGTTGAAAAACTCCTCTGACATCAGATGAAATAATTTCAAATCACAGAAGAATTTATACTATTCAACAGAGAAATCAGAGGCTCAAAGAGAGATAGCAGAAGACAAAAATGAGGTAAAAATGTAATTATGAAAGGCAACCTAACAGATAGTTCATTTATCAAATAGCACACCTGTGCAATTGCTGCAGTTTACATATGCATAATTGTAATATAATATTCAAGAAGAATTAGAAAGATTTGTACTGAGCAATTTTAAACATAAACATTAAACTTTAAAAATTGTATAGACATTGGAATAGTTTTTAATGAGTAATGACTAGACTGAGCTACACGGCAATATCAAAAAAAAGAAAGAAGAAAACTAAAGTGAGCCTAAAAAATTAAGATAGATATATATGTATATATTAATATATATACATTTATTATATATATAAAAGATAAACATTAAGGTATGTATACACTTTATTATACATATATACAATCTTAATGTTTATTAAAGATGCTTGTCAAGGAATTCTATTTATATTTTAAATCTCTCATTGCATATGTATGTGAACAGATGGCCAGAGTGAAGAAAGGGCACGTGTTTAATATACTGAGAGCATCAGGCTCCATTTATATAATAATTTACTTAATAATTTACTTAGTAATATGGAAAACACAATAAAACATTGCAAAGTCGTACTTCATAGACCACCTGTAAAGATGAAAACTTGGTCCAGCATCTATAGCCTAAGGGCTCTTAAAATAACTTGTGGATTGCCCTTTTTAATCAGGACACAGGAAAGAAAATGATTTTTTCAAGTATGGGCACTTGAGAATTCCTGGTATCAAGTGGCAGCCCACAGGCCTCAGAAGCCAGGTTCTTCTGCCTTGAAGAAGTTTCTGTGCATGTACATTAGATGCTTACATGCTCTTGAATACAGACTATTATAAGGGCCACAAAAAAGAGATCAGTGAAAAGAATTTCTTACAGAAATAGGCATTACCCCAGGAGCCAGCTTTAGGCTGGGAGTAATAGAAAGATAAAATAGAAAGGTTGTGCCCTTTATTCTTCATCTCCCTGAAACTTGATGTCTTATTCTTAATATAAAGCCTTCTGGCTAAAATATAGACTTTAAAAAAATTAAAAACACCAGACTTGGGCGAAGTGTGTGGGTGAGTGGGGGTGGGAGAGAGGAGAGGGGAAGAAGGTTCCTGTGGAACAGAACTCTGATTACACAGAAGGTATCAGCTTTTGCTGTGGAACGAAATTTATTTTGTGTGATTTACTCTTCAAGCCTTCTATCTGTATCAAGTCACCGTACGAGCTCATCAGTTAATTAAAAACATTTTGGAATTAAGGAGGAAAGTACAGTTCATATTAGGTCCAAAAATTTGCTAATTATTTCTGTCTGTATGTTGTTATATTCATGAATTTTCATCTGGCTCTCATAAGAAAATTATGAAGTAACTTGATCAATGCATCTAACAAAACCAACATTTTAATCTCAGTAGCATCACAGTTATTACATAAAAATAATTTATGTAATTATTAAGTTGTTCATTATCTTACTTTTCATGTAACTATTTCATTAGCTATTAATTACCCTGTTTTATGCATGCTATTTAACTCATTTTCATACTAACTTGCCCTTAATTTAATTCTCAGTGACTTAAGTTTCATCAACTTACACAAAGCAAATGAAGAATGAGAATTATGACCTCACCAATTTTAGCCCAATTCATGGAATGGCAGAATTTACTTCATGATAAACCACACGTGTAACAGAGTAAACCATAATATTTCTTCACAAGGCTATAATCTAGAGTATTCCCACGAATATATAAAAAAGTAAGTTTTTCCTAAATGAGTTTAAGAACTCTCATGAGTTCCGGATTATTAATTTTAGCTGTGGTCCCCAACCCCCGGGCTTTGGACTGGTACTGGTCCGTGGTCTGTTAGGAACTGGGCCGTACAGCAGGAGGTGAGAAGCAGGTGAGCAAGTGAAGCTTCATCTGTATTTACAGCTGCTCTCCATCACTCACATCACCACCTGAGCTCTGCCTCCTGTCAGATCAGTGGGGCCATTAGATTCTCATAGGAGCATGAACCCTACTGTAAACTGTATATGCAAGGGATCTAGGTTGCACACTCTTTATGAGAATCTAATGCCTGATGATCTGAGGTGGGGCTGAGGCAGTGATGCTAGTGCTGGGGAGTGGCTGCAAATACAGATTATCATTAGCAGAGAGGTTTGACTGCACAGAGACCATAATAAATCAATTGCTTGCAGACTCATATCGAAACCCTATCAATGAGTGGCAAGTGACAATTAAGCTGCATCTGGTGGAAGGCTTTAAGTCAGAATCTGATAGTTATTTTAGTCCATGCGTGGCCCGCCCATTATTTTATTTGTCACTTCTGTCTGCACCTCTTTCCCACACTGCACACTTGTCTCACTCACAGTTTTGGTAGCCCACAAGCTAACCCTAGCAAAAATACGTAAAAACCAAACGTCACTGGAGAGCTTCTTTGAAAAGGGGGGAGATCCAATGATGATACAGCAGAAGACTCAAGACTGCCAACAAAAGGAAAGCTGCATTTAAAAGAAAATACCAAGAGTCCTACCTAAATTATGGATTCATTGCAACAGGTAATTCACATTCTCCAAGCCCTCTTTGCATAATGAGGGGTGACCCGCTATCCACCGAAGCAATGAAACCTCCAAACTGCTTTGCCACATGGAGACCAAGCACCCTGCATTCAAAGACAAGGCTTTGAAGTTCTTCAAGAAGAAAAAAAAGTGAACACTAGGAACAGAAGCAATTATTGAAGGCCACCACTTCATCAAATGTGTCTGCACTGAGAGCATCATTCTCAGTGGCCAATCACATTGCTAAAGCTAAGAAGCCCTTTACTATTGGTGAAGAGTTGATCCTGCCTGCTGCTAAGGACATTTACCACGAACTTTTAGGAGAGGCTGCAGTTCAAAAGGTGGCACATGTTCTTTCAGCTAGCACCATAACTAGACAAATTGATGAAATAGAAGATGATATTGAGGCACAATTGTTAGGATTAATGAGTCACTGTGGTACACAATCCAGGTTGATGAGTCTACCGATGTTGACAACAAGGCAACAATGCTTGTTTTGGGGTGATATACTTTTCAGGAGGATGTGCTTGAGGATATGTTGTGTGCACTTTTGTTGCCAACCAACACCACAGCTGCAGAACTATTCAAATCTTTGAATGATTACATATCAGGAAAACTGAATTGGTCATTTTGTGTCAGTATATGCATGGATTGAGTGGCTGCCATGACTGGACGGCTTTCTGGTTTCACTACTCGGGTCAAGGAGGTCACTTCTGAATGTGAGTCTGCGTACTGTGTCATCCATAGAGAAATGCTGGCTAGCCGAAAAATGTCACCTGAACTAAACAGCATTTTGCAAGATGTGATTAAACTTGTTAACCACATTAAAGTACGTGCCCTAAATTCACATCTGTTTGCACAGGTCTGTGAGGAGATGGATGAAGACACATGTCTTCTCTTATACACAGAAGTGAGGTGGGTTTCTAAAGGTAGATCACTGACCAGAATTTTTGAATTATAAGAGCTGCTCCAGAGATTTGTTTTAGAAAAACAGTCACCACTGGCAGCACATTTCAGTGACACAGAATGGGTCACAAAAGTTGCTTACTTATGTGACATATTCAACCTGCTCAACGAACTCAATACGTCACTTCAGGGGAGAATGACAACTGTGTTCAAGTCGGCAGATAAAGTGGCTGCGTTCAAAGCCAAATGAATTATGGGGGAGATAAGTGAACATCGGGATTTTTAGAGATTTTGAAAGAGACTGAGCCAGGGCCTTTTTTCTCCCAGCTGGTGCGTGATCACCTATCTCAGATTGCAAAAGAGTGCAACCATTACTTCCCAACCACAAAAGACCCCCAAACTGGGAAGGAATGGATCTGCGACCATTTGTGAATTAGCCAGGTGAATCGACACTGTCCATGCTAGAAGAGGATCAACTAGTCGAGATCACAAACGATGGTGGCCTTAAAAGTATGTTTGAGACAACTTCAAATCTCCGTACATTCTGGATTAAATTCAAGGCAGAATATCCTGAGATCACCACAAAAGCACTGAAAGGCCTGCTTCCATTTCCAACATCCTATCTTTGTGAAGCAGGATTTTCTGCAGTGATAGCAACCAAAATGAGATTACGGAGTAGACTGGACATAAGCAACACACTTTGAGTGTCACTGTCTCCCATCACCGCCAGATGGGACTGTCTAGTTGCAGGAAAACAAGCTTAGGGCTCCCACCGTTTCTGCATTATGGTGAGTTGTATAATTATTTTATTATATATTACAATGTAAAAATAATAGAAATAAAGTGCACAATAAATGTAATGCGCTTGAATCATCCCCAGACCATCCCCCTTCCACCCCAGTCCATGGAAAAATTGCCTTGCATGAAACCAGTCCCTGGTGCCAAAAAGGTTGGGGACCACTGTGCACAATATAATAAATAGTGTTATAGTATACAGTATACAGTATAGTGTTATATAGTATATTATATAGCATAATATAGTATATTATACAGTAGGCATTTTAAAAGAGCTAACAATAATCTGTACATATTTCACAATTATCTTTATATCTAACCTAATTTTTCTAAACCTATTTCTTCTTGAGTTTTTCCCAGATAATTGTAATAGTTAACCTCTTGATGTCTTACTATGTTCCAGAAATTATTTCATGTGCTTATTAAAAATAGGAATCTAGTAACCATTCTGCTAATTTTTATATGCCCCATGTATGAGAAGGGACTGTCCTAGCACGGTATGAGGGATCATTTTGTCTCATCTCCCTTGTAACAACTGAAGAAACTAGAGAGTCGTAGAGATGAAATAATGAAGGATGCAAGCTAGAAAGCTTGCAAATGGCAGAGCCAGATGAATTAGGTATCCCAACTTCTTTTCTCTTAGGATGGGTATCCTACTGCTTAGGAACGAAGTCCTCTGTGATGGCCATTGTAGAGGTTACACATGCTAAATGCTAATGATGCTGATGTGCTAATGCTGGGGGGGTGTGAGTGGACCATCAGGTAAGGATTATGGAGTTTGGTACTAGAGTTGGAATAAGTGAGTAATCAAATGACATATATGGGTCACTCATTTTGAAAAGTGGCTTTTTAAAAAACAGATAAATAAACTAAAAAACTAAAACACAAAAAAGTCTGGGTGGTTCCTAAGATCCTAGAGTTAATTGTGGAACTAGGATATGAATAATTTTGTAAAACTATGATGATAAAGCATAGGGTTGTTTGAAAAAACAAAGTAACTACATGGAATATATCATTGAAAATTGGTTTTAATCCCATTTTACCTGAGATGGAAGATTTTTCCTAGACATGGACTTTCAGTGTTAAAATTAGGAAGGTCCTGGGCAAACCATGAAGAGTCAGTCAGTCACTTAGGTCCTATGTATATTTAATGTATTATATTAGTTCATGGAAATTTGATGGACAGAGGTCAAGAATATTTTGAGTTGAAAAAATGCAGGTTCTACTTCAAATTGAAGAGAATATGAAATTCAAACTAAAGAACATGTATTTAGGGCCAAAACCTGAGAATAATAGTTAGGACGGGGCTGAGAGGATACCAGCAGATAGGATAGAGTGATAGATACAAGGGTACATAGAGTAAAATAATTTAGGTGATCTGTGAAAGAAAAAGGAAAGTCCTGGCAAAAACCACATTAAGCCAAACCAGGATAAATTCATCTTAAACTGGCCCTATGTATTTTAACATTTTTTGCATTTTAATTTAATTGTTATTGTTTTGTTTTGCTTTTAGACATTTCTACTATAGTCAAAAGAAAGACACAGCAAAAGAAACTTAAAGGGGAAATATTTGAATCTTTATAAACCATAATTTTTTGAGAAGTAAAACTAAAAATTCAAGCATGGCAAAACAGGACATATTTGGTTTAGATGTGCATTTGATTTTACGACCACTAGGTATTCTTTAATGATGATTTATGTCACAGTAAATAAATTTCCAGCATGTCTCAAGAGATGTGAATTCTAGTTCCAGGACCACTACTAACAATGGGAATAACATTGAGTCAATCAGTTTTTCTTTGTTGGATTTCATTTGCTTCCTCAATGAAGTAGGGCCTTTGGACTAAAAGATCTTCAAGTTCCCTTCCAGTTTAAAAACTCTGTAATTTTTGGATTGCAAAATTCAGATTGTGGTTCTTTGGATCTTGCTTTACAATTTTATCTCACCCTAGAAAGATGACATCCTGGGCCACTCAGTGAGATTGGGGAGGTGGGCAGCAAGACGTGGCTGATATGCCCACAGAGGCGGTGAGATGCAGCTGGACAGATCCTGCTTTGAATCCTACTCCCAGAACTTACTGGCCAGAACACCTCAGGCAGTGTAAACTTTAAAATCTGAAATGACTCTTTTGAAAATGATATGAATTGTAACTAACTCACAGTATAATTGTGGTGATTGAATGGGACAGTGTGACAAGTCTGGCACATAGTAAATGGTCCATAATTTTTTTGTTTCTTGCCTGCTTTCCTTCCAGTTTGGACTAACATAAAAAGTATCTTGGACCTAAAAGATTAAAACATAATAAATAACCTGCAAAATAGTAAGTTTCAACTCTCCAGTTATAATGAATATTTACCCCCAACTCTGACAGAAAGATCACCTGTTTGTCATCATCCTGACCTGTATTTCTAAATCCTAGATTAATCTCTCTTTACAACAACATTTAAAAAATAAAGTGAAATAAAGGTTACAAATATAAAATCTATAGCATCACAAAATATCTCTTTTGAATTTCTATAAATGCTTATTCCTAATGATTCCCTTACAATTTCAGTAATTAGTATAAATGATTTAATTTAAAGCCCTTTAGGCTCAATGACAATAGCTCCAGCTACTGTGGTTATTTATTGTACAGATTGCTGCAAACCACTTCTCCTTTTCTTTCCATGCAGCAGTGTTAATTTGTTCTGTTGGTAGCAGGAGAAAGTAGTTGTTCAGCCACTCTGTTGGCGAAGAATTACTTTAATTTCTCATTGAATTTAAAAGGAATGCATTAGAAGCAGATTCTGTTCTTAAGAGGCTCAGTTTACTCATTCCTCATATTTATGCATCTACAAATATACATATGTGTCTTCAATGTAATTATTTAATGCATATACATCACATACACATGAATATACTTACATATAGGTAATGCTTAAAAGTAAGTTGCTGTATATATTAGATTTCATTCAAAGCACACCGACTGTTAACACCTCATACACTGCCCTAATCTGAGGAATCGTTCTCAAAAGGGGCTGAACAAATTCCAATTTGCAATACCACGTAAGCTCATATGTAAAGGGTTATCATTTTTTTAATGAGTGGTGCTCCGACTCCTTCATTCAAGGTCAGACTGTGAAAATGTTAAAGTGACTCACAAGGCATGAATATTCACTTGGCACACAGATACATACACACCAATCTTTGTTTTCATATAAGTTACTGGTATGGCAGAGATTTCTCATTAAAAGAGAATTTTTGTGGTTGAAATCTGTTGCTAGCCTACCAAAGCACCTGTCTGCATTTACAAAACATATGGCATTCAATCCAGAATACCACATGGGTATGACTTTCTGGATAGGCTTTGGCACTCTGAAATACACACCCAGGATCTGTCCCTCCTGAAATTAGATTACCAACTTGCAATCTGTTTTGGGCATGTCCAAAAGGTTTTCATGCAGAGTTGAGGGTCCCTGGGCTGGGAGTGGACAATAGCTGTGTTCCCTCTTCACAGGGTGATTCTTCCTACAGCACTACCAAGCTACAGCCTCTGTCTTCTCTCACCTGAATTGCTGCAACAGTGTTCTGATTGGCCTGCTGGAATTTAGCCTTGCCTCTTTCAAATATGTTTTCCACATCACAGTCAACTCTGATCATGTCTCTCTCTTGCATAAAAGCATTCAGTGGCTTCCTCAAGCCCTCAGGATAAAGTTCAGAATTATTAACACACCAGAGACATCCCCTGGTGTTCTGTCCTCTTGCCCTTCTGCCTTGTGAGCTCCACTCCAGCCATATTGAGACACTTGCAGTTCCCCAAATTTGTTATAAGTATTCTTGCTTCCAGGTGTCCGCACATTCTGTGGCCCCTACCCAGACTATTAGCCTTCCTCCTCTGCCTCTAGAATTTCACTGGGTGAACTCTTAGTTTCTCTCCCTTAGGTGTCAATGTAGCCATGACTTCCTCTAAGAATCCTTCCCTGACACCTCCCCAACCTTTTCTCAAGTGTGATAAGATGTCCCTATGTGATATCATAGATCTTGCATTTATCCATATGTAGGATTTGTCATACTATATCACAATGGCTGGTTTACTTCTTTGAATTCCCATAAGATTTTCTCATAAATTCCTTGAGTGTAAAGATTATATCTTATTAGCTATAATGTCACTAGCAGAATACCTGGCACTTAATAGATGCTAATAAATGTCGTTTAAGGAATTAACAAAAATAATTAAGTTTAGTTATGACACAAGTCATGTGTTTATGAGATGTGTTTATTAATTAAAATGCCAAATAAGAATCTTATTCTAAAACCAGGAAATATGCCCTACTCAACAAATGAGAAATAGAAAAACCTAAAATCTCTCTATGTTGAATTATAAAAATCTTCATGATCTCTTCTCTTTATAAAGACTTTAAAATCCATTTTCATTTGAAATCTTTGTTAATCAATCACACGAACAGGAAAAAAAACAAGATATTAAAAAATAAACAATAATCTAAAAATCTTCTTTTCTTCTTTCTATTTCAAGGAAAGCAAATATGGAGAAGTTAGCCTTATTCCTAGACTTTGCTGTACACTCCCCATATAACTCATTTAACTACCCTATTTTAATCACTTCACTTACTGTTCTGGTTACCTACTGCTGCATAGCAAATTATCCCAAATTTAATAATGTAAAACGTGATGACAATTTGTTATTATCATCTCTCATGGCTCTAGGAGTTGACAAGGCTCAGCTAGTTGGTTGTTGTTTAGTGCCTCTCATGAAGTTTTAGTCATATTGTGGGGCTGTAGTTATTTTGCTGGCTTCACATGTCTGCTGATGTATGCTGGCTATCAGCTAGGACTTTAGTGGGAGCCGTCAGCCAAATCACTCCTGCATGGCCTCTGCATATGGACTGGGCTTTGTCACAGCATGGAGGCCAGGTTCCAAGTACAAGCCAGAAGCCCAGCAGAAGCTTCCTGGCTTTTCCTAACATAGTCTCAGAAGTCAGTAATTTCATTTCCCCTGCATTTTACTCTTTAGAAGGAAGTTTGTAAAGCCAGCCCA
This sequence comes from Daubentonia madagascariensis, assembly GCA_023783475.1. Taxonomy (NCBI): domain Eukaryota; kingdom Metazoa; phylum Chordata; class Mammalia; order Primates; family Daubentoniidae; genus Daubentonia; species Daubentonia madagascariensis. The sequence continues at coordinate 37,893,592 of JAKFHU010002080.1, read as the reverse complement.
TATTTAAAGAGAAGAAAATTGGACTCTATTTCTCGAGGGGAGGAATGCCAAAAAAACCTGTGGACATGTTTTAAAACCACCAAATTTACCTAACCTCTAGGTTCCAAGCATTCTTCTTTCAAGTTGGCATACTCCTTCTTCACTTACCTCTCTCACTACAGATAAGAGTTGAGTTGTCTATTCTCAATATACCTCTGTGTGCATGTTTGGTTTGTATCTGTGAGGCAAGCTCAGCATGTTGTAGAAGTACGTGTTCACTAGCATTTATAATCACGTGTCCTTGTGGGTATGAACATGCTTAGGCTGGATCTGGAAGGACAGGCAGCTGTGTAGTTGCATGGATAGAAGTAGGCAGACATTCCATTGTGAACTCCTAATGGTCACAATGAACTCCTCCTTTGTTTTCCCTATTATAGCTACTCTTCTGTAATAGGAAAGGCTTTAAAATATGTCCTTCTTGTTTGGGAAGAATAATTTTCTTAGGCTGTAGCTTACTTTTTCTGAATCAAGAGTATGTAGATTCTCTTTTAAAATGTTCTGTTTGAAATAATGAAATGTTTTGAAAATATATAGTGGTGAAGGTTATACCATATTGTGAATATAATAAATGCCACTTGATTGCACACTTAAAATGGTTAAAATGGCAAATTACATTATAATTTTAATTTTTAATTTAACAATTTAAATTTTAAATCAATGTTATATACTAAAAACAATTGAATTATACACCTTATATGCATGAATTATATGGTATGTGATTTATATCTCAATAAAGTTGTTAAAAAATGTTCAGGATATAGACCTTTTACTTCCACAATTCTAGAGAAAGAGGCTTAAGTCATATTAATTCAACATTTAAAAAAATGACTATATATTGTGTGGCCAGTGTACCTGAAAACAATGATACGGGGCTTACTGATTCTAAAATAAGTGGCCTGTTGCTCAAGTACTTCATGTCACCCTTTAGTCTCCAGAGATTTCTGTTAGGTCTTTTGTGGTTTTGTTTCTTTGTTTTGTGGACAATTATCAGAAGCTCTCTCAGCCTGAATAATGATTGCACTATATCTATGCTCACAATAAACAAGTGTCATCTATATATCCAAAGGACAGGCACTGTTCCTAACTTAAAAAACAAAAGCTCTAAGTCAGGCAGCAAATATTTATAGGTGACTTATGCAGAAATTATTTTAAATTCTGAATGCAACCTTTTCCTCTGTTTTATTTCCAATGACTTCCATCATTAAAATTCTTGGCTCCCAAGTGAAAATGTGGGCGTGGAATCAGCATATGGAAAAATATATGTGGAACAAAAAGTAAAAAATAAAAACATATGGGTGTGGAATTTTGTGTTATGATTTGTTTTCACATCAGGCTGGGCTTAAAGGAAAAAAAAGTTGCCCAGTCCAACTTCCCACCTTTAGCGAGGCTCAGTAAAAACTGTCACCTTCCTGGCATAGCAAATGGGCTGTGACTGTGAATCACAAAATCACGTGTCTTAGCCCCCTGTTCTAATTCTACTCTAGTCCACCTCATCCCATCCCATCCTCTCAGGGTCATCTGTCTTCACTCCTTCCTTCAGCTAGAGTTCAGCTTGTCAGTGAGTAGAAAAAAATTAACTGGTTTGATTAATCTAAATAGGCCTTTCTGTACCTATTCATGTCTGTTCAGAACATATAGGAAATTTGTCAGAAAACCAAGATCCACACTCTAAATTACACTATTATGAATATCATACAGTCCTAAATTGGGTCTGTAGAAAGTAAACAAGTAAACCAATGAAATGTCTAAAAAAAGAAAAAGAAAAAAAAAAACTTCCAGAGGATGTAAACTGGTATTCACTACTCAAAAGATAACTTTTTAATTAAATGACCAAAAGTACATGTTATCTAACCAATATTCCCCATTTCACTGTTTTGGGGACGTATTGGTTACAACACATTTAGTCTTACCTGTTTTAATGGTGAACTTAATGTATGACTTACAGATCCCTTCTCTAGAATTGTGAAAAGTAAAATATAGCGTGTGTCCCAAGACCAAAGAGGGTAGGCACAATAGACTGCTGCATATTTCCCATAGTCTGGGTGATTCCATCATTAATAATTCCATGTCTAGGAACTACAGATATGGAATAAATAATAATTGTGTTTGGGAAAATAATTTGTTTCTTAGCTTCAAAGTCACAGTTGATAATGATACCTCCAATTTGCATTAGTAAGCAACACACTCAACATGCACACTCTACATGTAAGGCGCATGCTCTACATATAAAGTATCTGTGCATTTTCCTTTCGAAAAATTGTGTTGTGTTTGCCTCCCTTTTGTGTAACTAAAAGGTGAATCCTGATTAATTCCCCAAAATAAAGGTAATGACATTTTTACTGATAAAAAACAGAACTACCAGAAATCCCACAAAATGAAACTATCTTGGTGAAATTCAAAGAAAAACACTGTGAAGTCACTCATCATGGGTGTTACACTAGATCTGCAATAGAAAAAGAACAATAAACTAAAGTTTCAAAGTGTCCTCTTATTTTCCAGTATCTCCCAAAGAGTGTTTTCTAATATTACAGAAACTGGGAGAGGATTCTCAGCCTTATCAGGCCTTCTTCCCCTTTTATTACAAATATTTGACATCCTGTCTACTATTCTGAAATGAAATTCATAGATAATATAATCTACCAGTACATGCAATTTCGAAGAATCAATATAATATCATAACATGTAAAAGAGAAATAGGAGGGATATAATTTATCATAAAGTAATGTATAGTTCATATGTAAATGCTTGAGAATTGCACTGCAATACAAAATGAAGTGGTTATGTGTTTGCAACCATTAAAAATACCTTAAATGACAGAGCTACAAAAGCCTTCTGATTCAGAGGTGTTTTATTGGCTACTCAAATTCTATTATGACAAGAGTGTTGGTAATGTGATTTTCTGTTATATGATAAACAATTCTTTTAAAGTTCTGAACAAAATAAAGTGCAATCTTCCCTAGAATTACACAATATTTACTTTCCAGGTAACTTCAGTATACATTATGATCATGTAAAAGTAAACTTTGTGTTTATATGTATAAAAATGTTATATTCTAGACTCAGAATATTAAAATAGGTGATTCTAAGCCACAAAATATCTGATATGATATTTCAAAGTCCTGCAAAAATTAAGACAATTTTTCAACATACTGTTTTTCCTGTTCAATATTGGATAGCTAGCAATCCAGAGTCACTCCTGCTAAATGGCTGTCTTTCCTTCAAACCCATGACAAGCAAAAATGCCTTTATAAATTTCCAAAACGTCCTTTGGAAAGAAGTATACCCACCATTAGAATGGCGTTCTAGGTTTTCCAGAGAGGCTACTGTTACAATGCCTGTTGCCATGTCCTATATTCCCCTGGTCCCTCAGATTGCAGGGTCTCCTCACTCTGCTGATGGCCAGTGTCATTACTCTCAGGCTTGGATTCTCCACAGCAAGGTCAGATGCATCCTGTTAGTTGGTTCATGTGGTGCCTTTTTGCACAGCCCTATATATTTCTAGAGGCCACTTCCTTTCCATTATGGTGCTACCTAAACATCAAAAAGAAAATCCATGGGAATTTTCTCCTGATTGGGAACCATAATTCTTCCTGAATCTCGTCCAGTTCCTGTAGCCCCTACAGATCTGTCTATGGTCTCCCAAACCTTGATCGTGAGGTTCATTCTCCCATGTGCTTTTCTTCTACTTTCTGATACACAGACATGCACCAACAAGATTATTTTGTTCCCTCACTGGATGATTTATCCCTTCTATTTCTGAGATCACATTCCCATTAAAAAATAGACTTCATTCTAACTCTGATGTTCTTTCTGTTTCTTAAGAGGTTTGAATTTATTTTCCCAAAGTGTCAAATCTATGCTTACTCAGGGATAGTCAAGGTGATTCGATGGACCCCCCAGTTAACTTTTAATAAATACTTGAATAATTGGATTGAATAATTGAATCTAGGATACTGGTGACCTGTACTGGCCAGAAGTTTCTGCTCAGACACACCATTCCAGGAATAGCATCCTCAGCCTGCTTCAATTTTACTGTAGTCAGCACAGGGAAGGAGCTTTGGATGCTGCAAACAAAATCCACAACTCATTGTGTTTGGAGTGTTCCATGTCTTTATTCTCTTCCCTCCATGATCAACATCTAAAAATAAAAAGTGAGGTAAATTTAGGAAAAATCACATTGCTTTCTGGGCTAGTTTAACCTTACTTTGCCTAAGCCTGAGACAAATTCTTTCCTAGAAGAAAAATCTGGTTGTAGTGATGTAAGAAGAGGAGAGGAACAATTAGCCATCTACAACTGTGCTTAAAATTATCATGAGGCATATTCAAAACCATTGCCATGTTTTATCAAGATCAGTTCTGGAATAGTAGCTTGGTCATAAAATTTTTGCTATGTATTTTCAGTGGAATTATTTTTTATGACTTTGGAAAAAACAAACCTATTTATTAAACTATCATTTTTCCCTATATTCCTTTTAGTTATTTTCCTGCTTTCTTTGGGGAAAGATTTCTGTGCCTCCCCTCCCACAACACACACATACACACACACATACACCTTTGCGGGTGAAGATAAATAATGACAAATCACATTGCACACTGCCTTTGTCCTGTGATTTGAGTCTGTGAACATTCATCTGTGTTTAGTTGCTGCCTGCTGGCATGAGCAAGTGTATTTCTTAATCTATTTCACACAATTACTGCCCAAAGAGAGATCACTCTGTTTTTCCTTAATTTTACTAAAGAGGTCTGTGCTTTTTGGGGTGGAGCTTAGAAAGAAAAGCAGCAGGAAAGCGAAGTATACTTAATGAAAACACAACCCACAGCTCAGAGTTTCACACTTTGGGGAGCCCCCGCAGCTCTGCCATGCCTGCTTTCCAGAGGTATTGAACCTTCCCACCAGTGTTGTAGGCACAAGTTCACAGCACATTAAAAAAATGAGACATTTTCATTACATGGCATTCTACTCAACTGAGTTATCAGGGGATGCAAAATAAAAAGATTCCAGTTCATCTTTTCCTGTTAAAGCCAGGGCATCCATTATGGAAATTACATCCCTCCTAGCTGTTTTGTTCAAAGATATAGAAATGGTGATGGACATAGTAATTATAATTACTATTTATAAAAAGCCTAGTATGTGCCATGTACAATACTTAATTCTTCATTTGTATAATTTTATTTCTGACCTCAACTCTGCAAGGCAAGTAGAATTAAGTAAGGAAAGTGTTTTGGGGAGGAAAGGGTCTGTATTGCCTTTAAATTATACCCTACTTGTAACAAATTAGGATTTAAGTGCCCCTTGAATGTTAAATCTTATCCTGATAACATCTACAATGCTATATTTTAAATTTTGTGTATGAGTTTTAGAGCCACATTAAACTTAAACTCAATTGCTTTAAATGAATTTAATATAAATCTTGATATAATATTTCAATATTTTTATTTACTTGATTAGTTATTTCATTGAGGCAAAATTGTTGGACTATATCCGTTAACATGACCTACATGGAAATCCAAGCAATAAAATAATTGTTCTATTTCTTAAATAAAATTCCACAATGAGTTTTTAATTGTAAAGAGTAACATGGTTTAGCCTAAAAATTTTACTTGCAAATACAATCTTTTGAAATTAGACTTCCCTTTTGTATGCTATCTGAATTGTTTTTACTCTATGCTTTAGTTTTACTTTGTTTTAATATGTTCATACATTTAAAATTATAATGATAAGAAATATTTTAAAAATAAGCCTATGTAAGAATAAATGCTTGAAACTAAACTCATAGACATTATTCAAGGACAGTAATAGTGTAGAAACTTCGGTATGAGAATTATAACTATAAAAAGAAACTAAATTATAATATGTATATTCTAGTCTCTTAAAAGCTCATTTACCATTCAAATATTCAATTTTAAGGTATTGTATAATTTTGATGTGTCATATTATATCCTTTAGAGTTATCATTTAGTCTTTTTGTAGATATTATGTGCGAAAATTTTGGAAAAATTTAAGCTAAGTCTACAATCATGGTAGAAATAATGGTAAATGGTAAAATAATTCCTCAGATTGCAATTTCCAGAGTTCAGAATAGAGAAAATGGCTTCTCCGAGGTGCTCTGCTTTCCAGAGCTTTACCTAGATGTGCCAAGGCAGAGGGTTTTTGTCTTACCTTGGGATAAACCAAGAGCAGACTTTAAAAGGCTTGTGCACAGGTAGCTTCATAATATGATACCAGGCTCCAGGAGAAGGGGAGTGTAGGGTATATGAAACAGAAGAAGGGGAAAACCAATCAAGAATACATTTCTGCATTGCTACTGTTACAGGCCTCTGTTGTGTACTCTTACCTGGGTCTTCTGAAGAACATTATGAAATGTATTTCTGAACCATCCACATAGGAGACAAAAAGAAGGCGCATTATCACAGGCTTCTGTCTCCCCTTGATCAAGATGTCCTCATGGACATAATTACCCTCAGACTTTCAAGTTGCATCTGGGTAAATGCTAGGTTTTTTCTGTTTGTTTGTCTGTTTTGTTTTGTTTCGTTTCATCAAGTCCTATGAGGTAGTTTCAAAGAAGTCTTAGGACAGGAAGCAAGAAGTTTGATTACACAAGCTTACAGTGATGTCCTCTTAGGTTGCACATGTTAGAATTTGGTTGAAGTTTCTACATAACTAATCACCACTGCAGTGGCTGAAGTTGGGGATAAGAAAATTTGAAGTAATACAAAAGTGGGGTCCAATACAATTTTTCAATGACTCAATTTCTTTCTTACCGTTAAGTAAGAGTCCATTTAAATCAAAGATACCAATTGCAAAAAGATAGTAAATTACTAGCATTCGTGCCATCGTAATTGCACAACTTATATAAGCAGCTGTGGCAAATAATTAAACCCAATTGTGTATAAAGGCAGATTATTAGTATCATAGAACTCATATACATAATGTCACTTAATACCATATGAAACAGAAGCCCACTAAAATATGAGGGCTGAGACATAGCATGATGCTCTCATCAAAGATAACATTTCTTCTGTATATTTTTTACTTTATGGATACTATTTAGCTTATAATATTCTGCTTAAAATAAGAAAAGATAGTTAAACCCATTTTTGTTCTCATAGAGCTCGCTTTTCTCCTACACATTAGGAAGGTTTTTTTTAAGAGAGTGACAGCAAGAGAGAAAGAGGGAGAGTGTACATACATATGAGAAAGAGAAAATGGAGAGGAGGGACAGAGAGAGAGAGGAGAGATTGATTACAAGTTCTTGCTTTGAACTTTTTCTTGAAAAAAAAAGTGTTAAACATGAAATAGTGGTCTGAAACACTTTACACTCCATTCAGTTTCTTTTGGAAAATAATAGTTGGATTGAAATGAACACTTTAGAAGATATTTCATTTCTTGGCATTTAAAATCAATATTTTTCTCACTGTCATGAATATTTTTTGGAGAAGCCTTGGCAGCTATTTTTGTTCATTGTAATTGTGGGTGTACCGTAGGTGAAGATGGAACACCTTTCTCTCATTATTAAGAGTTTAGTAGCCCTGAGCTAAAGGCTGTGATTCTTCATGTCACCACTGTGGTGGCAAATAAGAATTCCCATTTAGTTTCTAGTAACCTCATTTGTCAAGAAGACTGTATTTCAAGCTTATATAGATTTAAGGCAAATAAAAACCAGACAGCTAAATGCCTCTTTGGTCATAAATTGCATTCGTCCATTAGAGAAAGTTAAACTAATGGGATATTAATTTTGCAGACATACTAATCTATTCAAATTTTATTTTAAAAAGATGTGAAAAGTTAATTTAATTTTTAAATTGGTTCTCCATTAGTGATAGTTTCAATGTGCTGCTAATGTGAAAGAGCACTTATATGAACCACATCCCAAGCTAGGGAGATTTCAAATTCCCTAAACTTTACTGAGAACACGAAAGTGAAAATAATGTTAGCAGAATGTTCTGCATGGCAGTTTAAAAAGGTATTTTTAAGTAAAAGCTTTGAAATTTTTCTCAAGTCTTTCTTTATGCTTTCAATTTTAGCCTGAGTTGATCAAGAATAAAAAAAAAGGTCATGCTTTGAGAAACTTTAAATCTGTCTCAATCTTGAAATGACAAGCCTTTCAAGCCAAATGACTAAACCCCTCAGAGGGGGAGAAGTGCACACAGGGTCCCTCTGTGTCTCAAATAAATTTCAAGCTTCTTCCTAATGCAGCCATGTGCTACTCGTGTAGCTTTATAAACCCTTTTTGAATTCAGATCATTTTCATTTATTTCCCATTATCTTGCCTACCACCTAAAAATGCTGGACATTAGCTTCACATTAGTATCTAATGCAATTAAAAATTCAGCAAAACCTTGAACTTACTAATGATGCAACAAACCAAGTTAACATACATTGTCATTACAACTCTCACCAAATCCCCATTGACCTCCCCTCACTGCAAGGGGATGCCACTTTTCTAAAAATGGTTAAAATGAATAGGCAAGCCCTCATAAACATTATTTCTTTATGCCATTTCAACATACAGAGATTTTGTATTTTATCAGAACTTATCAGACTTATATTATCTAACTTTCCATCAATATCAAACTGATTTTTCTAAGTTACCCAGCAATATATTTTTAAATTTTTTCATCAAACAATTGATGAAAATTCCCACATAAAGTCTTATATTATTTTTTCAAACTATTATTATTAATTTTCCATAGTATCAAAAGTCTAGAACTAACATTGCAGGTTAGAATTTATAGCTTAAAATCTATTGTGCCTTGCAAAATACACTTAATCTAGCTGTGAATGAGCATCAGTGCAACATTTTCCATCATGGAAAGAATATCTATGGTTGACTCTCAAGCTTCTGTATACACAGAAACACCTAGACCTTGTTTTCGGAGTGAGGCCCAGGAACCACCATTTTTACCAGCCAACTGAGGATTCAACAATATCTGGTAAACTTAGGATTTTGATTATGTTTACATTGCACTCTAACGTCTTTGAGTATATAATCCTATTATCTCTTTGAATCAGAAGTATTAAAAAACGAACCTCAGGAAAATATTGTAATTAGCTAGAATTTTGAATTTGATCTGATTCCATAAACTAGTACCTCATTCACAGACATTTTTGGGGGGAGGGAGTATTAAAGGTAGACAATACCTATAATTTTAATTTTTTATCTTTAACAAGCAATCATTATATTTTAAAACTTAAGTGTAATGACAAAGCTAATATGAATTTTGACTATATTGATAAAAATACAGTGTCCAGAATAAGGGAGACAATAATTCCTTTCTTACTGTAAACATCAAACTTCACCTGGTATATTGCTTTTGGTTCTGCACATCTTGCTTTAAGAACAGAGACACCTTTTGCACATCCAGAGGAAAGCACCAGTGAAGCTGAAGCCACATCAGGAAAGACATCACTAGTAATACTGGCCCTTGGATAGCAGACCTAATTGTTTCCTCAAAGTGATTTTGCCATTGATATGTGGCTTAAAGGTCCATATTATTAACAAATTCATGCCAATCTGGGAGTTTGGTATTTTAACTATTCTTATTATACAGTAACTAAGCTCTTACAATTATCACTTTGAATTTGGTTCTCTAAATGTTGGTGGTCTGGAGTAACATCTAGTTACTTCTTTAGAAATGAAAAATGTCTGAAAAAATTTGGGCTTTTTGGGAAAGAAAAATAGACTTGATGGGATTCACTTATTCAACATTTTATCAGTCAGAGTTCTCAATTACAAACAATGGGATCTTCTCTGGCTAGCTAAAGCAGAAAAGAGTCTGAGTCTGTAAAAGGACATTAGGTAGCTCACAGAACCTTACCAGAGCCAGAGAGCAAGGTTGGGTGTTGCCAGATGGCAAAAACACTGATTTAGGCTTCTGTAGTGTGTTCTGTTATCTCTATTGTTGGCAACAACCCCACAGTCCACTCAAACATAAAAGACACTTGGGATCTTATGACCCAGTTCAGGACACTGCACTGTGACACCCACCTGACTACAAACTTCCCCTGTCATTCACTACCCAACAGAAGTGTGGCATGGATCAGGAGGCTGAGGGAGGAGGATGGCCTGAGCCCAGGAGTTTGAGGTTGAGGTTGCAGTGAGCAATGCTGATGACACCACTGCACTGTATCTCCAGCAAGAGAGTGAGACTATGTCTCAAAAAAAAAAAAAAGTGTTTAATGGGTACGCCTGATTGGTGGAGCCTAGGTCACATGTCTGCCCATCTGCAAAGAAGACTGGTGAAGCAGACTGTCTGGTTATTATTTGGGCAAGTGGAATTATTAAAGCAGAAGACTAAGAGACAAGGCTGAGACCAGATGCAGGGGCTTCTAGATTGGGTGCAGATGTTAAAGTAAACCGCCCTCAGGCAAAAGCTAACTAGAGGGGCTGATAACTACAGGCAAGAGCTGGCTTCCACTGGCTTGTCAGCTGTCTCAGTCAACCTACATGAACTTCGGCTAATCACAATATCATTTACGTTGAGGTTTTAAAATTTCTCCACCCTTGAAATCATCATGACAGTTCCGAGACAACCATATGAAGTATGGAGATGGGAAGGAACGCAATTCTAGGAATTACTACCTAAATTCTTAGTAAAAGCCAACCCCTTAGCCTTGAATATTCCTCCGCTCAATAAGTAAGACTTCAAAAGACCAAAAACCACTTACTCCCAGTGCAGCCGCTCTCCCCTCTGAGAATGTACTTTTGCTTTCAATTAAAATAAAGCTGTCACTTGCTTGACTTACATGGTGCATCCTGAAATTCTTTTCCTGATGATCACGATCACCAAGAACTTGGAAAAACCTCCACTCAGAGGGAGGCCACAAACATGATCATAATGCAAGAATTTCCTTAACTTGGGAAAGAAGATCGAAAGGTGGTGGACAGGCTGAAAACATGACGAAAAGCCACTATGAAATTATATTTATTGAGTAGTATGTACCAGGCTTTTTGCTTAGCTCTAGTGTATAGAGATAAATGTTTTTACATATAATAGTTCTTAGAAATAGGGCTAACATTTAAAAAATTGCAAGGAAACAATCTCACCTCAATACCAGTGAATAAATTTCTAATGTGTTATTTGTATTAAAAGCAACTTCACATCACAAAAATCACATTAAAATTTTTTTAAATTTGAATGCAGAGCAGAATATGGATGAGAAAATTTTAAAGTAATAATGAAAAAGTTAGTTTCCTTCAGAAATTTCAATAATTAAGATGCATAGCAATAAGTTCATTGTATCATTGAAAGCTAAATATAATAGTTTATCAAAACAGTAAAAAGGAAAAAAGTCCTAAATAGTAAATAGTGAAAAAAAAAACAGTTGGGAAATACTGAACTGTCCATAAAATCAAACTGAGAATCAATAAGCTTCTGATCATCAAAACAAATTGCAGCACAGTTTACCAGCCTTTATGTTAAAAAAGGAATACAAGGCTTGCTAAGCAGACAGCCACTCAGAAAAAGCAGATGTTGATTTCTATTCTATTCACACAGACATTTTTTGCCTATGCACAAAATAACTCATTTTCAATTGCAGTACATATATACTCAGATATATATAGATAGATAGATATAGATAGATAGATAGATATCTTCAACAGTGTTGTGTTGAAAATCATGTTCTCTCATTAGCTGATCAAGGAATATAAGGAGTGACTGGGCCTCAAGGTTAATAATAATAATAGCTAATGATTATTTAGAGTTTCCTATGTGCCAGTTAGTGTTCTAAGTCTCTTATATTTGTTCATTCATTTAGTCCTTGCAAAAAACTCTCTGAGAAAAGTTTTACCCTTATTATCCCAATTTTAAAGATAGAGATCAGTTAACTAATTTCCCTCTGGGAGCTAGCAATTGACAGAGCCAGGTTCTGAACAAAAGAAGCTGGGCTCCCGAATCTAGTCTTGTTTCATCACTATGCTCTATTGTCTCTAACCGAGTAACTAACTTATCTGACTTGATCTTCCTCAAAGGTATGCATGATGCTTTAATATATCTTGAATGAGTTGTAGGTGAGCCTGAAATTGATACCCTCAGGACTGAGCAGCTGTGCACCTTCAAAAAAGGACAGAGAGCTCGGTATTAAATCACAAGGGAGTATGTTCTAAACAGAGAAATCATTCTACACTTGTAACCATGGTAAAGTTGTCAAACACACATTGACATTGTCTTTGAATTATCATGAGATTGAAGAACAAGTTCCTGTGGACAGTTACAAGTGCTATAAGTTGTTGTGAAGGAAATCCCTTTATTTCTCCAAAACTTTAGTAAACTTTGATACACAGAGGTTTGTGTGAGTAGTGATTCCTTATGAATATCAACAGGAGTGAGTTATAATGCATAGAGCATAAATCATCCATACAAAATAAACTTTGAAAATTAACACAATTCAGGAAAGACAGCTTCCATCCAGAGAGAAAGCTAGAAAGCTGGAAACTGCATCCTGCACCCCTATCTCACACATTCTTCTCCAGTCTCTAGAGAATTTGCGACGGATGCAATAGCTTCTCTTGTTCTAAAATATAGTTGTCAAAGGACAGAGTGCTTTAATTGACTTCCAAGTTTCACCTTTAATTAAATTTATTCTTAAATGAAATGAGGGTCCCCAAGAGGTACAGTGCTTCTAGTTTCTGAAGAAAAATTCAACAGATACTCAATGTGCTAAGAACATTATCCATCTCATTTCTAAGACTCTAAAATTCTATGAATAATAGAAAAAAATTGTGTTCTTTGGTGTCATTTAATTCCAACATGAAAATTGTTTTATACCTATGGGGAGGATTCAAATTCTAGAAGGAATTGATCATGCCATTTCATTCAGGAAAATTACATACATTATAAAGCATTTATTTCAGAGTCATCAGAGGAAAAAGATCTTCCTCATTAACAATCATTGAGAACTTTAGTTTCCAGTGATTGCATAGTAAAGCGGCGTAAACATAACTCTTTGCATTATTTCTCTTAATTAAAAAAAAAGACAAAATCTACAATTATTTCACCTCCAGTTTATAGTAAAAACAATGAACACTTCTCATAGGAAAAGGCCCTCTGTGTGCTAGAAATAACGTGTTTAAATTTAGAAACAAAGCTGTAAGTGTGAGGGAGAATCAATGTTCCTAAAAACATTAGCAATTGCATACTAACAGGTCAGGAGAGAAGAAAATAAAGAAGGAAAAGTAAGAAATAATAAAATAATATTTTATTACTGGTTAATCAAAGTGAATTTTTTAAGAGTCATGACATTACTTTTGAGGAGCAAATGCTTTACAGATACCAGCCTAAAGAAAATGCTGGCAGAAAGAATCAGGTAATTTTAATCTGAGATATGAAAGTTATCACGTACAAAAGGCAACAGTCCAAACCATGAGGTCATTTTGGGTTTTTCTATGATTATGTATAGTCATAAGTCATTTCAGAACCTTCTTTTTATTGAGGCAAAACTGAAAATGTAAATGGGAGAATGTAAAATATTTAGTAGATTTTAAAATATATACCTTTCTTTTGTTTCTACCAATATGGTAGACTAGATATCTTGAAAACTCTTCCAGTGTAAAATACCTAGAAATGAAGGAGACAAAAAAAGTTATATATACCCTTTTAGGCATATATTTGAGATTAAACATAATGAGAAAAGTCCCTAGAAATCAAAAGCAAAGAAAGATTAAAACCAAAGTAGCAGGATTTTACTTATTACTGAAGTTTAGGGATGACGAAGACATGAGGGCTAGGAAAAAACTTGGGAGTGGGAATTGACACACACGTCACATGAAACTAGGACTCTCTTAAAGCTGTACCATATACAAAAGAGTGAACCTTAAAAAATAGTCTAATCACAAGCTCAGGGAACCAAGAATACTTACCTGTATGGTGGATTGGGGTATAGGCTGAGATAGGGATCTCTTCATAATCACCATCTTACCAAATTATGGTTTCAGGTTTAAATATATACTACACAGAAGATCAAGGAAACTCTAGTCAAAAAAATTTTTTAAAGTTGACCTGGACTTTTAATGCCCCAGGCACTAGGCTAAAGCAAATATGTATTCTCCCTGAATATACTTTCAGTTAAAGGCTGCAATGTTGCCACAGAAAGTACCCAACAGAAATGCAAAATATACAATGAAAGAAGCCAACATAAATGAATCAGGAGAAGCAACACACAGCAAAAAGAGACCTCTCTCAAATAAAAGGTTGGATACAGAATATAAACTATGTATTAATGTACTCAAGATAATAACATATAAATGTGTTCTCTGTTTAAAATGTGCAAAGAAATTAACATAACTATTGTGTAGAACGTAAAAAACAAAACTATCAAAATAAGAGAGAGCCAAATATAACATCCTACAATAAAAGAAAATCATACAAATTAAAAACTCAATGTATACTAAAATAGATTACATACACAGTGGAAGATACAATTTTTAAAAAAATCACTCAGCATAAAAAGAGGTGGAAAATATAAAAGAAGTTTTAAAAATATTGGACATAGGAGGAGAATGTATAACAGATATTGAATTACAGTCCCAGAAAGAAAGAATACACAGAACGGAGGAGGAATATCAAAGAGATAACATCTGAGATAAGAGATTTTTCAGGCTCCATGGAAGATATAACTTCTCTAATTCAAAAATAATAAATCTCAAGCAGAATGAATAAATATATACATATATATCTCATATCTATACCAGATATATTATTGAAAGACTGCAGAATATCACAGATAAAGGCAGACATTAAAATCTGCCCAAGATGAAAAAGGAAAAAAAAATAACTTGATGACCTACAAAGAAAGCAACTAAACCAACAGCAGGAAAAAGAGTAGAAATAAAAAAAAATGTACAATGATGTCTTTAAAGTGCTGAGAGAAAATAACGTCAACACTGGATTGTATAACCAGCTAAACTAGTATCAAAGAAAAATGCAAAAAATAAATAAATAAATTTCAACACAACCTGAGTTTACCACTAATAAATAGTCAGTAGAGATCTTCTAAAAAAAGTATTTTAGGAAAAATAACCAAGTATAACAATGGGAGGTGATAGTGTTAGATCATTCCAATATCTTTGGACTTTTTGAGAAAGATGATAGAGATTTTAACTTTAAACTGTGTTAAAAATATATGTATTAAAATTTGAAAGAAATTCAATAAAAGATAAGAAAGCAAGTGTCACAGCTGAGGGAATATAATAAAATAATAATAATAAATAGCAATTCAAAAAAAGAACTTAAAAACTAAGCATAGAAAATACAAAATAAATAGTCACATAATAGTATGGTTTTAAGAATACAAATGTACCAGTAATAACAAGAAATATAAAGGGATTATACTTGCCAGTTAAAACAAAGATTGGAAAATTACTGCTATGTGCTGTTTACAAGGGACACATACGAAATGTGAAATCTGAAGTTTGAAGTAGAGGTATAACCCAACAAGGTTAGTACATGTACAAAAAATTACAGCCCAGTTTCTCACAGGTGGAGATGCAAAATCAGTTCCAAAAGGATTGTAGATCTAATTGTGACAGATAAAAATAATAAAGATTCTAGATTTTAACATAGTAAAATGTAATCATGACCTTGGAATAGGAAAATCTTTTTAGGGAAGACTCAAAAAAGCACTAACAATAAAAGAAATGACAGGTAAACTGAATATCATTACAATTAAGAACATGTTTATCAAAAAAGGCCATCAACAGAAAGAAAAAACAAGCTTCAGATTAGAAGACGTTTGTAAACCATATATCCAACAAAAGACTCTTAAATCAAAGAAAAAGAGAGATAATTCAAATACTGATGGCAAAAGACCTGGAAAAGCATGTCCCACAGAGAATGCACCAACTTCCAATAGACATAAGTGCACAATATCATTAGTCATTAGGGAAACAGCAATTTAAATGATAGCGCTATACCTATGGGACACCTACTAGAATGGCTTAAAAATTTAAAAACAGAAAATTGTTAGGAAGATGTAGAGCAACTGGAACTATCACATACTGCTTATATGGGAGTAAATTGGTATAAACATTTAGGAAAACTTTCAGTATCTACTGACCTGACACATACTCTGTTACCTAACATTTCCATCCTTAGGTAGAATCCCAAGAGTAGTGCATTCATATGTACACCAAAAGCATGTACTGAATATGACCATAGAAGCATTGTTCATAATACCACAAAACCCAAACGTCTATGGACAAAAGAACTGACAAATAAATTGTGGTCTTTTCATACAACGAATACCAGAAAGTACCAAAAAAGAATAGTTACTGCTATATACAACAACATAAATCAATCCCACAAATATCATATGGAGTTAAGGAAACATACAAACACATGTATACTGTACTGTTTTGATAATATAATATTTAAAACAATTAAAACTAGTCTATACTGACCAAAGTAGGAACAGAGGTTGCCTTTGTTCTTGACCAAGAAGAATTACGACTAAGAAGAGATAGGATGCACCCAGGATGCTGATATTATTCTATATATTGATCTGGGTAATTGTTATCAAGGTGGGCTCACTTTGTAAAAGTTTATCAGGCTATAAATTTGTGATTTGTGCGTTCAAATATAATTTGAAGAGATGCTTACCCTACTCTCTTTCACCTTCCGCCCTTTGATTTCCTACTGGTGCCTCCCATTGGCTGAACCCATTGAGAAGCCAGAGAGAAAGGAGCCCATTGATGCGGTCAGTAGAGGTTCCACCTGCCAGGGCACTGAGCAGGACCACTGAGAAATAGCCAAAAAAGATCACACAAGTGAGTAAATTACATCTGAAATAAACATACAGTGGCATATCATACACCAGTACAAATTAGAACTATATGATTCATGAATAATATACACAGACACAATATTGAACACAAAAGTGGAGTACAGAAACAAAATACAGTATGATATAGGTTTTCATAAATTTTTAAAATATATAAAAATATTATTTATTATTTGGCGAAGCATTCATGTAGTAGAGGGAGTAAAGAATAAACAAATGCTTGGGGATAATAAATACCAAATTCAGGATAATTATTTTTCCTAGGGAGGCTGAATGTGGAATGTGGTTGTAGAGGCTTTAACTGTGTTTGTAATGTTTTCTATCTTAAGATACACGAGAGGTACACAGTTGTATATTAAATCACTCCTTACACCTTTGTGAATATCTAAATATTTCATAATAAAAGGCAACAAAAAATACACCACCATCCTCATTATAATTCTGCATTACATTGTATCATTATTAAAATTAGTTAATTTTATTAGTTAACTAATATATATTAGCTAACTTTATAATATATAACAATAATAATTTTACATGATATTACTAGAAGGAGGTATAAAACCAAATTAACCATTCAAATATAAAGATAATTCTTCTGACCTATCATTCAAGAAACACCTATTTAATTGCCTACATTGAGCAGGCCCTATTAATATGGCACATCCTTTGAATTGTTCATTCCAGGACTAGGGTCAAGTTTTAGATGTTCCTTTTGTGAGCAACTATATGCAGTTGTCAAAGTTACTAGGGGATAATAGGATAGGATGTGACTTTAAAACAGAGCAGAGCTAAGTGCTCTACATGGAGATTTAATCCTAAACATTGACCTCATTAGCCTAATACTCTCAGAAACTAAACACACTTTAGTGAATATATACATCCTGCTTGAAATTTTTTATTGTGTGATATTTATATCTATTCATATAAATATCAACGGTATCTACTATCAAATGACTATTCTGATTTGTGTTTCCTAGAAGTTATTTAATCCATATGCATTCTCTTTGAGGAATACTTTTAGGTCTTCTTTCTTTCTAATTATTTGCAATGTTAGAATTTACTTCCTTAGTTCCTATCCTTATCCTTGAAATAATACCTAATAGAGCTGTCCTTTATTTTGTAAGCATAACAAAGCCTATATGTTGTGTAATCCCAGAGGCTTTGTGATGAGTGCTGCATAAGTTGAGGTCCATTTAACAAATATGATCTCATGCACTGTCAGCATATGTGTACTCACTATAATTAAAATGCAATAACAAGAAATGCATGGCAAATGAGTTTTAAACCTCTATCAATATATGAAATAACTTTTCCCTTCCAGGGTCAATTGAACCACATTTCTCACTTATTTTGCCCTTTGTCTCCACATAGCCTATCATACTGAGGGGAAAATTCCCTTTCTCATTACAGAGTAACACTATAATCAATTAATTTCATTGCTCAAGCTAAGTACTTTTAAATATTACTATTTATATGGCAATCCCTCTTCCATTTAATATACTGGAGACTATCTGCTGCCTTTTTATTCAAACTACATTCTTATTGTTATCAAGTGCAAGCAAATTGTGGCTACACCAATCATAGCACGGCAATTCTTGAATTAATATCCTTAAACAATGAGGATAATTTCAGAAGTGCTGCAGTATTTTCTCTCAGCACAGGAAGAATCAATTTACTGTGTCTCACGATCACAAAACCTGAAGATAAAAAGTGGAAAAGAATCAGAATCCAAACATTAGGCCTCAAAAAAAACAGCTGGAACTTGGACATTTTTCTTTGATTAAGATTGGCATTTTCAGCTAGAGAATTAGGATATAAGCAGATTTTCTATCCTCGTATTGCTATTTACATGGCAGGTACAAATAGGCCCTCCTCTACAAACATCTATTGCAGCGAAAGCATTCCACTGTCTAGGGTAACTTCACACTGATTTTATTTAGATAACACTCTTCTTTGTAATAGTGCAAAGCACTTTAAGTTACAAAATAGAATTTTCTATAATTTTTTTCATTCAAATTATTGACATAATATGGACACATCTTTGGTTTGAATGAACAAAAGAAAATCATTTCCCACTTGCTTCCTAAGAGTAGAAACAGAATAGTTAACAGTTTTTGTTATTGTTATTGGACATTATATGTTATTTACTTACCTCAAAAAATGACATTTTGTGTTGTAGCTTTTAACATTCAGTTTTATAGCATATTTCATACAAACAATTTTTAAAAGAAAGAAAGAAAAAAAAAATGGGGAAAGGAGGAATGTTAGGTAGATGGTAGGGATCTCCCGTTCTTCTCAGGACAAGGATTCCCTGCTTTGGTGCTGTCTCAAGCAATTGCTCCACCTGGGTAGAAAGATAAGGGCGGGCACTCCATTTTGGAGTTGCCCCACCCTTAATCCTATCCTGAGCAACTGCCACATCTGGGGAAGGAGGGAATGCTTTATCAATCTGGGAAATCCCCCAACCCAGGCACGATAGGATTTAGAAAGTGACCTACAGTAACCTAAGGGTAATTATTATGCCATTAGCTTGAATCTGCATTGTGGTTCACTGCCCCCCTACCCCAGGTGGGCTTTTGGAGAGGGAGCTCATAAAAGCAAATGGAATTTTGAGCACACCTGTTGATTATTTGATAACATCCCACACCTCCCAAAAGCCATCCCCCAGACTGGGTTAATAAAAGGAAACAATCTGAGAATTCAGAGAGAGTGGGTGAGTGAGGGAGTGAGTGAGTGAGTCAGTCAGTCAGTGAGTGAAGTCAGTGAGTTGGTCAGTCTGTCTCTCCACTTGTGGAGACAGACCAGTTTTGTTCAACATTAAGGAGCTGCTCATGTGAAACTGTTTCCTGCCTGGGGTTACTCTGTTGCATTGGCCCTGCTGGTGATTTTTCCAAGCAGGGAGACAGAGGACCATGATAATAGTCTGGACTTGACACTTTGGTGTGTCTGGTCATTCTTCAGCCAAGAGCACACCAAGAACCAAGGGCAGACTGCCACCCTAACAGGAAGGAAGGAAAGAAGGAAGGTGAAAAAATTCAGCATGATTGAGATCAACACATTAAGTGAATATTACCAATAAATACTTTTTAAGAATGATTTTAAGGAAACGAATAAAAACTACTGTACTTCTTTATTTTTTCTTGTTAGTTAGCTGTTCTTCATCAGCTACTAGTATATATTAATAATTTTTAAAAGTCTGGTGCTTTTTTAACACCAAGTAGGAATGCAATAATTCATTGATGAATTAAATTAAAAGGGAATGAGGCTCTCAAAGTTTTAAAATTTATTACTGATGAAATGATTAGTAACAAAGAAATAGCTTCATCTACTTGCTAAACTTTTCTTAAATATAATAATTTCTTTCTCCTTCTTTGTAATTTAGAAACTAAAATAAGTTCTTTAATTGGAAAATTTGAATAAGAAGACAATTAAGTTAATTGACATTAATTCATAAAATTTAATACTAACTTGTAAGCTATTGTACATGTCTATTTAACTATGTCTTTTTTGTCTTTTGTGATGTCTTTACCAATTAGATTCACTTATGTGATTTTATTTTAAGGTCACAGAGTTCAGAAAGGTGCCTTATTTATCTATGTAAGCACTACACTGGTAGATATTACATGTTGTATATAGTAATATCTTATTTAAAATGATTCACACATTTCTTCCATGTTCAAGGCACCATGCTAGAGGCTGAAGAACATAGACAAATGAGACAGTCTTGGCTCTCTAACAAGAGTTTGTAATAAATCAAGAGAAACAAATTGTAATGAATTGATATATGCTGTAATAATATTTTAAGCTATGTTCTATGGAATCTCTAAGGACATAATTAATTAAGGGAGGGTAGGGAAGGCTTTCTCAGCAGGGCATATGTGAACTGAAACTTGAGAAACAAGTAAAAGGTGAAATTTGATGCAAATGAGGAAGTTTCCCAAAGTACAGTCACTATGGACCACATGCATGACTTTTGCTATCACCTGTGTTTCTAGTTACTTCATCTTTTCCTTCTTATGATTCAAGTTTTATTAAATTATAAATAATTTTACCTAAAAAGAAAACATTGTAGTAACTCCACACAAAAAAACCCAGTATCATCTGCCACAATGTAAAGGTGAAATTAAAAAATAGGTATATTGAAAATAAATAAAATTGTTATACATAGCTCCTG
Organism: Daubentonia madagascariensis; assembly: GCA_023783475.1. Lineage (NCBI taxonomy): Eukaryota > Metazoa > Chordata > Mammalia > Primates > Daubentoniidae > Daubentonia > Daubentonia madagascariensis. The sequence goes on along the minus strand of JAKFHU010002080.1, from coordinate 37,872,596 downwards.
TTGCTACAAAAGATTCTATTCCTCAAGTCTGCATTCCTTTTTAAAGAGAGAATTTAACACAAGAAACTAGGAAAATAGAGACTTGTTTGAAATGATAACAAAATGGATGCTGCTATGGACTCATCTGTGTCCCCCCTAAATTTATACATTGAAACCTTAGTCCCTAATGTAATAGTATTTGGAGAAGGGACCTTTAGGAAGTAATTAGATTTAGATGAGGTCATAAGGGTGGGGCCCATAGTGCCCTTATAAGAAGAGACACCAGATCTCTCTCTCTTTCTCTCCCTCTCTCTCTCTCTCCCTCCCTCCCCTCCCCTCTCCCTCCATTGGAGGAGAAGCTGTCCATCTCCAATCCAGAAAGAGAGCCCTCATCAGACCAATTATTCTGGCACCTTGATCTTGGCCTTCCAGCCTCCAGAACTGTGAGGAAAAAAATTGTTTAAGCCACTCAATCTATGGCATTTATTTTTAATAGCCCAAACAGACTAAGACAGATGCCAAGAAAACTGAAAATTAAAAAAGTTTACAAATTGCAATATTATTTGACTTAATTATATATATATATATATATATATATATATATATATATATATATATGGACATAACTATCTACCTACCAGGTCTAGCCTATGATAACTGAAATGTGGAAACTTTTGGAAGCTCTATAAGAACAGCCCTCATAAACATAGATACAGAGATGGGAATGGTGAAGCAAGTAGCCTTTTAAAGCTTAAACTTAAGGTATGGTGGGGGAGTGGATATAGTGATATGAGCACTGGAGGATTTTTCTTGGCCTACACTATTTAGACAACTTTATTAGTTGTATTGCTATTTAGCAGATCACCACAAACTTAGCAGCTTAAAAGGGCACACATTTATTATCTCATGGTTTCTGTGCATCAGGAATCCAGGCATAGCATAATTGGGTCTCCTGCTCAGAATCTTGCAAGGTTGCCATAAAGACATCAGCTCAGCTGCGTTCTCATCTGGAGACTAGACTAGAAAAGAATTTGCTTCCACGCTTACTCAGGTTGTTGAGTGAATTCATTTCCTTGTGGCTGAAGGACTAAGGGTACTAGCTTCTTGCTGGCCATCAGCCAAAGCTTCTTTCAGGTCCTAGAGGACACTCACAGTCCTAGAAGCCACCTTAATTCCCAAAGGCTGCCATTGTTCCTTGCCACGTGGGCTTTCCTGCCATAGCTGATTGCCTAATCAAGTGAGCAACAAAGACAGTGCCTACAAGCAAGACAGAGCCATTTGTACATACATATATACATATATATACACACACACATATATATCTATCATAATGTAACCATGGGAGTGAATATCCCATCACCTTTGCCACATTGCGTTGGTTAGAAGCAAGTTACAGGTCCTGCCAACACTCAAGAGGAGGAGATTTTACAAAGGTGAACTGAGGATTATGGAGGGCTGCTCTAAAGTGAGTCTGGCACGGCAGTCTGATGTAGATCTCTCCAATTACACACACTTAAATTTGCCTAACTTCAGGCACTGAAAAGGAAAAAGAAATCATTGTGATTTTAAATTTGAGTAATGAAGGAAAATGACAACTAATTACCCAACACCTCATCTCCAAACTTCATCTCAAAGTAGAAAATTACCTGGATCTGGGTATAGCATTTATGGGTATGGATAGCTTTTAATGAACATACTGATAAAGACTCCTTCTGGGTCATGGGCGGGTTGCTGCTGGTCCCCAGCGTTATTTGGTTAGTTTGTTACTATGAGCATATGACAGTCCAATCCTCTGGCTGGAGTTAAACCTCCTTATACTTTCTCATCTCTCCTTCCTTCAGCACCATCAAAGTGAGGATCATTGATGAATCTCTTTTTGAAGGAAGAGGAGGAGGAAGAGGAATATTTCATTCAACATAAGTTGACTTAAATAACAGACCAAAACCTGCTTTATCTTTCTTCACTTTAATCTCAATCAGATAATTACAAAAGGAACTTTAAAATACATTTTATGTCCTGAGAATCCTTAAGAAGGCAAAAGCCCTGTTTTGAAAGGCTTTGACTACAGTGCACAGACATATTAATTCATCATTTGGGCAAGGGTGGGGGCAGGGAGCAGTGCAGTGAAATGATGGCAGTAAGAGAAGAAACTGACAGTGGAAACGATTTAGGAGACAACTGTAATAACACATGAAAGGATGATAATAAAGCTCATTTGTGGGAATGAGAAGATAAAATTTGGACTTAAGAAGGGATAGGAGGATGAGAAAGAGAAACATGTCAAAGATAACACTGAAGCAACCAGCAATTTGTGGACTTGAGTAAGAAACATATACATAAGAAGCAAGAAGCACAGGAATGAAGTTTGAACTGTGGCTAAGAAACTGACACCAACCAATTTTGGGAAAAGTGTAATTTAGGAAACAGAAAGAGGAACAAAGTGCTAAGTCATTTTAACCCTCTTGTATTTTAAAAGACACATCAATAGTCATAATGTATTAATAAAAATCTGAATGAATAAGAAGAATGGGGTAAGTAAAATAACATTGGCATTAGGTACCTCAAAGAGAAAGAAGAAAGGTTTTATGATATTGAAGGCCTTCAGTTTCTTTCCTTATTAATAAAATAGAGTTCGTGGTCAGCTCATAGACAAAGACAGATTGGTGATCAGAAATTAGGCAATGTCAGTGTTTCACAAATGTGAACAGAAATTTATTAAATCATGACATTTATCTGCTCACTACTTTGATAACATAGATCTATTCTATTTTTAATCCTGAATAATTTAAAAAATTACTCTACATTAAATATTTAACCTATTCAAAATTATCCTGTCCCAAATATATCAATTAAATACATACATTATATGCAAGATCACTTTTATTAAACCAAATTAAATATTGAACTAAATTTAATAATTAAACTAGATTTCATATTAGATCAATTTAACACATACTAAAAAGTTCAGTTTGTGCAAGAAGGAAAGGGTAACTGAAATAAATATTGGATAGGTTAAAAAAGAAACGTCTGTGAATTTAGTTAATAAAAAATCCAACATTTAAGATTTTAAGGTAATATTTGTATGTCATATGCATGTATATGTGTGTATGTATGCATGTGTGTTTGTGTATCACTGTGCTGATGCATATAAAGATTAAAAATTGTGTTACTTAAGTAGACCCCTATTCTGGAAATATCTATATATTCATGACTTCCCAGAATTGTCAGGCACCACCATACCATATATTTTCCCCCATAAAATGCAGTCAGGTAAAACTGAAAAACTTAAATTACCTCTTTCAACCCCCAATGAAAACTACCATACTCATAATAAAACATGAGTTAAAACACTCAATGTAATCATTCATTGGAAAAAAAAATTATTGACCACTTGATTGTTCTGGGCACTGTTCTAGGTGCTGAGGAAATAGAAATGAATAAAACATAAAAAGTCCTGGTTTTTGTGGAGTTTAATTCTAGTGGGGCAAGGAAACAAACAAATAAACACCTAATGTATCATTTGATGGCAAGAGATATAAAGAAAAATAAAAGAGTAAGGAAGATAGAGATTGGCAGGGAAAGAAATGATATTTTATTTGGAGTGGTAAGGGAAGGGCTTTCTGAGAAGGTGATATTTGGGCATAATGAGGGAGTAAGCCTTTCAGACCTAGAAGAGATATTAATGCTCAGGGCTGAAGGTAGGTCCTATGGCTTGAATGTGCCCCCCAGAATTTCCAGTGTTGGAAACTTAATCACCAACACAACAGCACTGGGAAGTGGGGCCTAATAAGAAGTGATTGGAGCATAAGGGCAGAGCTCCTATGGACGGATTAATAATGTTATTGCAGGGGCAGGTTAGTTATCTCAAGAGTGAGTTCTTATAAAAGAAATCCAGCCCCTGGTGATTCTTTCACACTCCAGTCTTCCACTCTGCTGCCACAGGATAACCCGCATCAGATGCTGGGGCTGTGCTCTTGGACTTCCCAGCCTCCAGAACCACGAGGCAAATAAGCTTCTATTCTTTATAAATTACCCAGTCTGTGGTGTTCTGTTATAGCAGCAGAAAATGAACTAAAATAGCAAATAAGTGACTCCTACACAGCAGCCTCATACATTTTACTATTGACCCTCAGAGTTGCTTACAAACTGTCCCAAAGGGAAATATTAAATCTGAATATTTGGTAAGTTTTAAAGATCATAGACATCCTAAAAAAGATCCCCAAATCCTAAACCTTCATAGAAACATGAATTTAGAAATAAGTTTTTACACACATGCCAATGAAATTCAAACTATAATTGTTTATACATAAAATTTAAATCAAGGCTAGCTTCCAATAACTGATAGAGTAGATTAATGCTATCTTCTATTTAACTTAAAGTAAACTAGAACCTGCAGTCTATAACCCTTCTAAAATGCAATGGCCCAATTTTTTGCCTTTGTAAAGAGGAAACATCAAACATGATTGAAACTTCTTTGATGATTGAAAAGCTCACGGGGCCTTGGAGTCCTCACTCTGAACATTCATTCTCACTCTGCTTACACCATTTACAGAAATAAAAATGTAGGAAATCACAATGAATTTATACTAAAAGCAAGATATTAGCTGGAAATGTGTTTGGGGCTAAAACTCTAAAATAAAGCCTTTTTTTCAGAAAATCAATTCCAGTAAATTTACAGAATTTTATTATTGGGATTTATGATTACTTGGATTCTAGAGAGTCAATTTTGTTATATAACAATATTACTTGATTTTATAACTTTCGTTTATGAAAAGTTTAATGATTGTAAAAGGAATTAAACCAACACAATTTAACTTAAAAAGGAGGAAATTTGGGTGGCTCAATATTTTACATATATTCTATTTTTCACTTTATTGTCACAGCTTTGAAAACACAAACTGCCTGTCTGTCTCATGGAATAAGTATAACAGTGAAAGTTAAAACTCTCTCAGTCAAGAGCTATCATCTGTGAAATTTGCTTCTCAAGGAGATTCCTTCTTCCCATCACTGTGACATTTTATCCAGCAAAGCATCACTATCACATGTATTTGGTAGCTTTGTTTGTTCCTAAATAAAATAGTGAGAAACCAAATGTATTCCAGTCAAATACAAACCACTTGCCTTGTTAACTTGCTGCTATCACTGTAAGTTCATTGGTCTTAGAACAAAATATTGGTTTTTTGTGTGCATCCCCCACACTATTAAAAGAGTGTCTGACTTGCTGTAGGTACCCCAAAAATGTAACTCAAATGAACTGGACTAAATTACCTGGAAGCCTGTACTACCTCTACCTCTTAAATCCCCATTGCTTGCACTTGAGATTATTTTTGCCAAACTTCATTAAGCAGCATTTACCTTCTTTTATATATCCTTGTATTCACTGTTTCATCTCAATAAAATAATTCTAATGAAAGTAGTAAAGCCTGTCCTAAATCTAAATTAATCTTAGCTATTGCTCCAGAAACTGTCTTCTCTTTTGTTTAATTTCCCTTGATGTAGCTTGAAAGGAATGAAATGCAAACCTGTCTACAATCTACACGTGTGCTTTCTACTATGCTTTCTTGATTAAGTTCTGTTTATAAGAAAAGAAAATAATTTAAATTACATCTGAGTGATTCTCCAGAATAATAATTCCTGATACTACCTCCTTCCCAAATTAAAAAACAAAAAAATATATTGATCAGAACTAAATTACAGTCTTCCTGATCATTGTTGTGTACACATTTTTAAAAGACAACAACCTTGTGTTCTTTTCTTCTGTTGTAATTTTGTAATATGCAAAATGATATTGTGCACATTGTAGGTATACTAAAAAGATTTATTTATGCAACTTTGAAGTTAAAATAATTAACTCTCTTTTGGGATTTGGAAAAAAATCTTAATTTGTTTATTTGATGAAATTTTTACAATACTATAGTACTATTTAAGCAGTGACCAACATTATTTTTAATACAAAGTCCTTACTATAGTAGAAAATAAAATATTTGAACTTGCTATGCTCTGATTCTAGGTCATTGATGGGAAAACTAAACCAAGTTAAAATGTACATGTAGGCTACAGTTGGCCTTTGTCATTATCTTTTCAATTTTTACTCCTCAATTTAAAAGGAAAGTTGGATCAGAGCCATAACTTCCCTTGAAAATGGAAAATGACCTTTGGAACACCAAATGGGTAGAGGTAGAATACCAATTCAATAATTAGGCATTCTTAAAATCATTTGCTAAGCTGACTTTTTAAAAGAAGACTTACAATTTAATTTTCTACCTGTATATAGACACTGCTATTTATGTGAGGTTTCAACATCCTTTTTCATTATCCAAGATATTGGCAATTCCCAAGACAATGTCCTGTGAAGACTTCACTGTGTTATCAAATCCCAGCAAGTATTTTACGAAAGATCAAAGTCATAGTTATGCTATTGGCACAAAAATAGTGGGAAGGAAGAACAGCAGATATTTCTAACCTAAACAGCAAAATTCTTTTTCCTTTAGTGTGGTATCGGATTATGCCTGTCAATTCTTGATGACCTCCCTTAAATAGGTTTATACATCCAAACCTTTTGCCATATGACTTTATAGTTTTCTGACTAAAGGCAGAATATATGACGTTGAGACTGACACGACGTACCTGGCCAAGGGAATGTGGCAGAAGTGAGAAGGTGCTAGTTCCAGGCAAAAGCCGCAGAATGTATCAAGCGTTTCTGCTTATCTTCGTTCACTCAAGTGGTTTACTGTGCTAAGAACAAGTCTCAGGTAGATGCTGGCCCATGAAGAACAAAAACGCACAGGGGGTGACCTAGCCTACTTCATTATGGAGACAAGCTGCACAGTGTCCCAAAGCAGAGCTGTATCTGCAGACCTTCAGCTTAGGACTAAGAAAAAAGAGTGCCTGCTATTATAAGTCACTGGGTTTCAGTTTTATTTTCTTATACAGCATTATTGCAGCAATAGCGGACTAATACGATACTGTGTCTACATAAAGAGGAGAAAAAGGAAAGTAAATGCTTTTCAGAAACAATCGCTAACTTAACGTTACAGTAATACAAGGGTAGCCAGTCATTTTAACAATGAAAACTATGGCAAATTCCTTTAGGCATCAGTGAAAGATTTCTGTGAATAAACCCAAACAAAAGGGACTAAAACAGGTTTGACTACAATTCTCATTGGAATATAACACAAAGGCTTGGGTTTTAGACTCACCTATGAACAACCACGTGAGGTTAATTGGGTTTCATTCTCCAGCAACAATAATTATAATTTATAATGTCCTTGGAAAACATAATCGAGTCAGACAGGTTGGCCGGAAGAATCTTTGAAACTTTTGTTTGCTTCATAGTACAATTAATGCCTAGGAATCAAGCAATGCCTCATCTCAACCTGACTCAAAAATTGTCTAACTTCCAAAATTACAGTAACTTTTTCCATCTGCTCCCACCGTTTGAGCCTCTCTGCCACACAAAACCTTGGTATGAATGAGAGAAATAAGCAGAGGGAAGATGATTAGGAGAACACTAATGTTTACCTCTTCTTTGAGGAAGTTCCTGGTTATACCTTTACTATGAGAGAACAGAAGAGAAGAGGAGGAAGAGAAGGAGGTGGAGGAGTGGGGTTGGGGAAGAGAGAGTGTTTCCTGAGAACGTTCTTTTCTATTTCTTCCTGAAACAAACTGCAATCATACATGCATGTATGTCCCTGGGTTCTATGAAACACCATTGTACCCTTAAAATAAGTTTCTCCTTTTGCTTAAAAAAATACTGTAAGTATTTTGAATTGTATTCCTGCTGCTTGAAACTAATTAATGGAGAAATTAGTTCCAGGAGTATGGATTGCAATTCACAGGACCTAAAATATATAACTGGCTGAAGTGAGATTAGGTAGGAAACTCCAGGACTGAACCCAATCATTCTTATGAGAGAGAACTTATTTAAACTATTATTTTCAGTTGGTTAGGAATTAAACTACGTGCTCGAGAAGACTTACTGGAAAAACATCAGAATAGTAGAGGATATTTGCATTTTGTATATAAACTGTAATCAAAGCCAGTCCTCAAAAACCCTGAAGTGGAATAACAAAGGAACTCTACATGTTTTTCCTAAGAAAAAGCTTTTCTACCATAGTCAGAGATCTCAGCATGATGATGTTTGCATAGTGCTGGGCTTCACTGAAACCCTCAAAATGAAATGAGGGGCAGCCAGTTATAGCTTGGGTATAAATCTCATGCTCACTAAATAGAGTGGTGATTGATTAAAAATTAAGGCAATGTTTAGGCACTAGCATTCCTACTAACAGTGAATGGACCACAAGGACAGCACGAGGAATCCTAACTCAAAATCTTCTTAGGACCAACCTTCAAAAACAATGGATTTTTAAATATCTTCCCAGCAGACAGAATTGAAGCAGCCAGTCTGACTGACTCAGCTGCCACTAGACAGAGAGAGTTTTGTAACCGGCAAAGCTCTCCTGATAGGCTCTGCAGCACTTCTATACATCCAAGAAGCCAGTTGAGGTGAAGACAGCATGGTAGATAGTTCCATGGGTTAAAAGATGTAGAAAAACCCCCAAGGGTATGTTATTTATCTAGGACACTCAGAGTTTTCATGAGGATTCTGTTCCATTCCAAAAGCTGCAGAATTTTGCTCAAACTCCAAGTACTAAGCTTTTTCCAAATCCCAAATGCTTCAAGAGACATACTCATGTTCAAGTTTTGTGATGATACTGTATTTGATACAAGGCAGATCTAACTTTTTCTGAATAATTTTAGAAAATGTTAATGTTTTCACATTGTTAAGAACAATTTATCACAGCTTTCTTTATTGATACTCCCCATTTCTCTGTTTAATTTATAATTTTTGGATTACATCAAAGTACATCATTTGGACCTTGTACATTTTATACATGTTTGACACATCTGCTAACTACTGCTAACTACTTCATATTTTATTTAGTCTTTTGGTTAAATAATTTCCAAAATGCAAGCTAGTGATGGAGGAAATTCCTGATGGAAAAAATTAAGATTCAAAAGAAATCATGCTAAGGAAGTGATATTGAAAATGAAATCTAGTGCTGACTTCTGACACCACTAGCACACTCCTGACAAAAGAAGGGACTTGGCTGATAATACGAGCACCTGAGATCTGAATTCAGCTTTCACTCTGCTTAAGTCCTAAAGCTTACATAAGATACTTAACCATTTGATGTATCAATGTATTCATCAGAAAAGGGGTGCAGGTTGAGGAATTCGTCCTATCTCAGTGTGAGGTTGCTATAAGGATGAAGGATCATTGAACACAAGGAATAGTATTACTATTGACAAGTGCGGGCAGTACTGATGAGCTTGGATGGGACATTTGACCTTTTAAATCTATCTGAGGATGAATATTTGAAATTAGAAATTTTTGAGTCTCATAAAAAAGAAGCTTCATAGGACAGATGACTGTTTCTTATCAAATTTTTAATGCTCTTATTTTCAGCATTTAAGATACATGTTAAAACTTTTTATAGCAATGAGAGAAGTCCATGTCTGAAGCAGTCAGAAATGATTCCAGGACTAGGATAGTGAATTCCATAGTCTAAAATTTGTGATGGTAAAGTGTGTGTGGCATGTACATCAGAATGGTGAGACATAGCACGCTGAAGATGTCCAAGTCTAGAAACAGCAGAACCTTAGATCCCAGTGCTGATAAGGATGCAGCTGTGACTATTGCAGAAAGGAAATGAGCTTGCTCTTAGCAGATGACATTTTATTAGGTAGTGGAAGGACATCCCAGGGAAAGAGCCAATAAGAAAGCGAGAAATACAGAGCTCTACAGAGAACAACAATGGGCGATTTAGAATTGAAACATTCAGTATAAGGCAAAATTATAACAGAAATGATATTTTAAAAACCAAGCATCTTAAAAACTCTGTCATGCAGAGAAGAGCAGAGGATCTACACTACACCCTTCTATTAGAAAAGTTAGTCAAAGGGAAGCCAAAGGAGATATGGCAATAGGAAAGCAGGGTGAGATTAATTGCCTAGCAGAATAAAGGGATCATCCTCTCACAGGAGAGGCAAGCAGGGCTGATCTGCTTTTTTAGATAATCATTCTTAGAGAGGCCTAAGATCTATGTTCTTCCATGTAAGCACTTATTCTGGAAGTGAAATACTAAAAATTTTACTAAGCCAATCTCTCATGATGTCTTCTTCTATTTCCTCTTTCAGGTGTACACAACTTTAAGGGAGTAAATGCACCCTGAGCCAAGGGAAATGAGGAAAAGGCGTCTGTACATTGTGTAATCCTTGCTGATTGCAGAACAATTGGGCCAATTCTGTGTGTCACAGACTTATAGTGATTCTGATAGGAGATTTTCACGGCCTCATAAGAACTTAATAATAGTCAAAGAGGTTTTCCTTCTCCTGTTAAAATGAAAGAAAGTAGGTGGCTGCCAGGACAGGAAAAATCTTTCACCTGAGTGTTAGAGAGGACCAGTTTCCCACTAGCAGGTTAGTCCTGCTGGACCAGTTCATTAACCATGAATGCTTTCTTCCTTCACAGAATGTTTTGCAGCCCTGATGAGCTTGGCTTTGAGTGCCTCCCCAGAGGAGGGAAGACTAAGTGATGGGAACACAGCAGGCTAAGCCTATGTGTTCTAAAGAGAGTGTACAGTTGCTAATAAAGTGTTTGGATTCTTCTTTTCTTCTTTTCAGGTGGAGAAAGCTCTGGGGACCCTGATGTGCTGCCTGAATATTTTGATCTGCACTAAATCTATGCGGTTTTTGTGCATCTAAAAATAGGTCTTCAAGAGAGTGTATTACTTGATATGTATTCAGAAAATGCAGAAGTAAAAGAAGTCCATTTTATCAAAAACAGTTAGAAGCAAGTGAATTTGCAATGACCTGTGTCCCAAAGAGATGGAATCACAGAGTTAGAATCATTGAATGAGACCTCAAGAGTCCAACCTCTTATCTTATTGGTAGACAACATCTCAGAAGGCAGCCTCTCCTTGAACATAATACAATGATAAAGAAGGTCCCACCTCTCAAGGCAGCTCTTTTATTTTTTACCATTTCTAATTATTCCATCATCTAACCACCCACCGGTCTTAATTTTGCTATCTGGGTTCCACAATACAAGTCTAATTCCTACGCCATGTTTTTCTATCAAATTTTGAAAAACATCAAGTCTTCTGTCAACTTTTGTTCAGACTAAATAATCCCAATTTTTTTGGCATTTCTTATAATATATGATTTTAAATCTTAGGAACCTCGTGCTAGTGTATTAATTAGGATGGTTTGTTTGCAAGTGACTGAAATCCAATAAAAGCTGGTTAGGCAAAGAGAAAAATGTATTATACATGTACTGGGATATTTCACAAAATCCAACAATTTTGAATCAGCTATTCTTTGGACCTTTTTTTAACAGTAAAGATTCTTTTTTAAATGTCATGAAAATAGCCTCAATGATTTCTGACCAGTTCAAAGTAAAGTTTATCTATTATCTCCTTTTTTATGACCAGTGTATGTCTATTAATGCAGTAGTTCTCAACCAAGGCATTGCAGGAGTAGAGGGTGTTTTATATGAAGGGTTATTTTCTCATTGCCTGTGTGTATTACTGGCATTAGTGGGTGGGGACTGTGGATGCTAAGTCTCTTGCCAAACAGAGATTGTTCTGCACAGTGAAAAATCATCCTGCCCAAAACAATAATATCAGGCCCATGGAGTAAACCTGTTAACATAGTCAAAGGTTTTAGAAGCTGCATAACAATGTAGCTTCCTTAACTTCACTCCTTTTTACATGAAATTTTGCTAAGTCAAATCTCTTTATCTTACATACTTTACAGTTGAATTTTTGACTCCAAGTGCAGGTTTCATATTTATTTTAATTTAATTCAATCTTTTTATTGTTCATCATTTACTCCAGGTTATTATACGTTATTCTTACTTTTTCAATCTTGAGTAAATTGTTGGAGAGGCACTGTGAAGTAGTGTCTAGATCATGGGTTCTAAACCAAATAGACATGAGTTTAAGTACTGACTCTACCACTTTTAAGATGGGTGACCATAAGCAAATTGAGGATATAGTGGTTAGCTCATCATTTGGTTGTAAAAATAAAATGACAGAACCTAGGATAAAACTGTTCAATGCACAATGGCAGTTATACTGGTAGTCATTATTATGATTATTCACATATTTCATGAAAATGCCTTATATAGACTCCCTTTGTTATTGATAGGAACGTTTTCCTGTACCTACACCCTGCCCACTGAAGGCCTCTGTTTATAATGATCTTATTCTATTAATCACCATCCCTGGAAAAGATCCTTTACATACTAGGCAGCAGTTGTGTTGTCAAATGTTTTCAGCATCATTGGTTATAAATTTCCACTGTGTATGTTTCTTTACCTTTAGTTCTGCCTAAATTATGCCCTGTCATTTCTGGTCTTAAATAATCCCCATATTACCGAAAAAACAAAACTTGTGTCAAATAATCCAGGATTCATACATTTCCAATGAAAAGCTAATTAGGAAAGCAAAGATGCAAGTATTTTAAAAAATTATTCTGCTCTCTCATATATTTTAAAGTATTGACAGAAATACTAAAATTTAGGCATAATTATCAACGCTTCATATGCCATCTTCAAATACAATCCTTTAGATTCCCACATCAAAGTTTATTGACTAGGCAACTATCTGTGGATCCATATAAATGATTAAATTCATCCAAGCCTTGAGGCAGCATAGATCATTGCTACAGTACATGGTCCTCCTTTTGCTTAGGACCTAAATGAAGTAGACCTATGTTAAACACATTTTTCGAGGAAAAAGGGAAGAGACTTCTAATTGTTGCTCAGATTTAATGGAAAACAAAATAAAAATTTAAAGATCCAGTATATCTCTGCGTCCTGACTTGGCATCTTTGAATGAATGAATGAGACAGCCTGATTTGGAAAAGCCACAGGAAGAGGTGGCTCACGACAGGTTTCCTTAACCCTCCCATGGATAGAAATGTTGGACATGCAGCTTCTCCTACATCTTTTAGAGATGCTCCATTTGGGTCATATAGGAAGAGGTGCTGTTTCCTATGCCCTGAGAATGAAGTATTATAGCAGAGCTCCGTGTCAGCACAGTTCATTAGACCAACTAAGGGTATGACTTGGGTCAGGGAGGAGGATGTCCTGCCACACTACATGTGGCTGCACATGCATCTTATTCCCACAGGGAGGCACTGATAGCAGCCTGGACCCAGCAATTTAATAGGAAAACACGTGCCTGAGAGCTATTGATATCCCCGAGCTATGGTTGCCCCCAGGTGATTTTATCATCTACTCTTTTCTATGATAGTGTTACTCTCTTCATTTAACTTTTGCAAGAATCCATTAAACAATGTATACTGGAAAACCCGCACGTGTCAGGCTCCTGGGAAGGTATAGGGTCACAAAATTCAAACAGTCATAGTTTATGCCACAAATTAATGGAAAATAAAAGATTCCATGGTCTTCCATACTTAAAAGCATAGGCTGTACCTCTGAGCCACATCTATTTGTTCTTTCTGATATGTATATTATTTTTAACATGTAGAAAAATTTGTGGAGAGTGATATACCATTAGAGCTGAAAGAGATGTTTTAAAAGCTAACTTCGCTGTAGTTCAATTCTGTCTGATCCATATTAGACTAATAATTATTAAGGGTTTCTTGGAGGTCTATTTATAAGTACTCTTGCTTCATGTAATTCTCCCCACAAATCTATGATACAGATTGTTTTAATCTCCATTTAATAAACCAAAAAAAAGAAAAACCTGTTCAGGTGAGCAAAGGAAAGTATGTTGCCTAAGATCACAGAGTAAGATTTTTAGGCTAGTAATTTTGATAGTCACATGTTAAACAATATTAAGTAAGTATATATAATATATATTTATAGATGTACATATAAATCAAAAAATATTTGCATTTGATACTTTAAAACTTAGCTTTACAATGTTATATAGTCTAACATGCTCTGTATATGTTTAGTACATACTGATGTTAACACTTTTGAAATATTTATTATAGTAGTAGCTAAGCACATATCATGTTTTAAAATTTTCAGAGCACTATTACATACATTATCATAGTCAAACAATACAAATAATAGTATTAATAATAACTACTTTTTATTGTTAAGAATTTTGCTAGGCATTTGGGCATGCTAAGTTAATCAAAGCAGATTTTATTCACATTTCATAGAGGAAGAAACTAAAAACCTGAGACCTAAAATAACTTGCCCAAGATGACAGGACAAATAAGCAGCAGGACTAGCAAAGGCTCAAATCCAAATCTGCTGGCTTCAAAGTACGTGTGCACAGGAATATATATGTGAGTAGAGATTTGACATGTTACGGAATTTATACCCTGATTACCTTTCTCAGCCAGCCTGAAATGTATCATAAATTATTATAAGCCTGGAAAATAGCTTGTACCCACTAAAATGTTGTATTAAATGTTTAAAACTCAACAATGGCATGGGTCCTAGAGGTTTAAGTTTCTGCTGCACAGATTTCTGTTCACCAGGGAAGAAGTAACATTCTGGGTCAGATTGACTTTGTCTGCATGTGAAATGAACCCAGAATCAGGGATCTTACCTGCCACCCCGGCACCTCTACCATTCCAGGTTAGAAAAGCAATGTGGTTTTGTACATAGTTTCTTTTATTATGTTAAATCACGAGTTATTGTACAAACAGGCAACCAAAAACATAGCATGTTATTAGTTTTGATTTAGGATATGTCAGTATATAAACATCAGAATATAAGTGCTATCTAATAAATCTGGGTTATATTTACCATATATTGGCCACCAAAAACAGATGCTCCAATACTTGAACCCATGGTTTTAGCTCCATAGTTCTTTTAGTAGAATTGGATAACTCCCTAACAAGGTCAAGGTTAATCATAGCACAATCATGGTAAAATTAAAATATTGGTTAACAAAATATCTATCATACAAGAAGCCACATGCATTGCATTCATAATCTGCATTGAGCTATTTTCACAAACAGGTTATTTAAGCAAAGAGTTAGAGGAGCATTCTAATATAAAGGAAGCAACCAAAAAAAATAGAAAAAGTCAAATAACATTTAGATAAGTACCTGGCCTGTCTTGGCATGCAAATTGATCAGGGGTAGAATAGTTGCACAGACTGTGCATTCTGTAATATGGCTATGGTCTGCTTGGAATTGCAACTGTATTTTGATGACAAATTCAGAAAAATAGAAGGTGTGGTTATTGCAAGCTTGACTTTTCTTTTCTAATAACGTTTGCTGTGTTTTAGGATTCCTGACTTCTATAGTAGTGGTAGGGTTTAATATTTTACAGAGTGAGATCATTTTAAAAATGCTGTTATGCAGGCAATTAAGATTAAAGTCTACTTCCCCTTCACACTCCCTAGTAATATGCTTCTGTATCCAAAAGATAAGAACTAGAGAAATGGCTCACTGGGACAGGCCAATAAGCCTGGAGACCAGAATTTCGTCTCTGACAGTGACAGCAAAGGGTTTTTTTAGGGGATTGCATGGTTACCCTCCATGACATTACCCTAAAAAAGCAGGAGATGTATATTAAGAACACCTGATGACCTTTAATAAACTGTTATGGATCGAACATCTAAGAACTTATCTAAATACTTTGTGAACTTATGCATTTATTTGGTTTCTGATGCCTTTGTTGTGTTAGGCAGCCTTGGACTAGAAAGGCAAACATCCTTTGTTTCAACTCGAACTCTTTCACCTACTAGTTGAATAAACTTGGGGAAGTCCTTTTGCTTCTCACAGCTTGTTTGTTTATCTGTAAAAAGCAACAAATAACTGTCTTGCCTATATAAACAAATTTCAAATAGTTGTCCTAAAGAACAAGTCAGAAATTAATGTGAAAGTGCAATGATCCAAATGTAATAGTAACATTTTAATTACCTTATGGAATTCTGAAGCTCGTCGCCAAAAGCTAGCTTCTGACGACTTGGAAGAGGTTATGGACTCCTACAATTTGGAGTTCTTACTAAGCTATCTTTCTTTCAGATAATTAAGAATGTTAAATAAGAGCAGACACAGGTATATTCTTGGAATCAACAGTGGTTAATTTATGTCACTCGGGGAAATACACTTTCATCCTTGCCTTTTTTTCCTAAAATTGAAAATAATTTGTTCAAAAATAATTATTAAATAATTACTATGTCCATAGGCTGCTGTTCTTATGACAAATAATGTTTACATGGTTTTATGTACCTATATATAGTACTGATTTTAAAAATAGAACTCAATGTGGTTTTTAAGATTCAAGATTTAAGATTTATGTGGTTTCTTTCCTCACATGTTTATTTGCCTCTCAAAAAAAATCCAATATTTGGGTAAAGAATAACTGCCCCTTCCAGAAACCATGTTGTTTTCCTACAAAGAGGAATTAAGAGTTATATGCTAAAAAGGTATCTGGAAAAGGAACAAGTCAGTTCGTGGGAAAGAAGAAATACAGAGGTAGAAGTACTCCCTCAAACAGAAATATATGATTCAATCAATTTCCAAAAGATTCACAATGATTCAAGTTATTAAACAAATTTTCAAAATTTCAAATATATTGAATCAGTCATAGGGTCTCTTGTCTTCTTCCAAGCAGTTCCCAATTTGTAATTTTCTGTCAGTTATCCACACTCTACCATTTTTGACATGTCCTGACCTTTCCATATTAATAACTTCTTTACTGGATTTACAATTTTGCTAATACAGCTGTCAGGAGTGTGTTGTTGTAAGATGTAGGGATGAAAGAGGTCAGCAGTTTCAGTAACACCCTTTTTAGTAAGATCGTGAATTTGTAAAGATGGTACAGAACTATAGCCAACTCTCCCAGATAATTTAAACTGGGAAATGTGATAGGAGACAGTGGGACGTTGCAGACTAATGTATCTTAAAGAGCTCAAAGAGCAGATTTAGGGAGAAGGGAAGATTAAAAATTCCTGGAAGATGAAGCTGCTCCTTCTTTAAAGAGCAACGAATGAATAACCCAGAAATTCTCTCTTTCACTTTTACCCTTGCCAAGATCTTCACTCTTTTAAAAATCAAGTACAATATTTTGCCCCAAATGATCTGCTCTGTAATTCCACTTTGCTAATGATCATCTCCTTTGCTTTCATTGAGGTAAACTCAGGAAGTTAACAGGGGAATTCCTCTGAAGCCTGCACAGTGTTTTCAGTGTTTTAAGATCCACTCTATTAAGCTATCCTATGTGATGGGTCAACATACTATATCTGAGACAATTAGATTCAAAGCTTGCTAGCTGCCTTATCACATCTTGCAATTTTTAACCAAGCAGCATTTAGCACCATCATCTTAGTTTCTTCGTTTATTTTAAGACCAAGTCACAAGAACAACCTTATTTGTTTTTAATTGCTCTGCCCAGTCTCTAAAAGAGCTGTAATTGTTTTATATTTGAATCAAATTTATTAACAGACATATGGTTATAATAGAGAAATCACTCCAGCTGGCAAAGCCCTAAGCTAAGCCCACAATAATTTGATCATTTGCAAATCATTGTTACTTGAATGTTTTCTTAGTACAGCTTAATTATGAGTCAACTCAGTCCAAAGTACAATGCACTTCCTGGGAAAAGAAGAAATTGAGAGATCTCAACACAAGTAGGGCAAACTTTTTTATTCACGTAGATCTCTCCTGCACAAGTGAACATCTGCTAATAAATGTGTTTCCAGTCTCCATGATAGCTTTTACCTTCATCATTCAAACTTGGCAATGAAATTGCATCAACTGAGAATTCATGTTATTTACTCATTGCTAACCATTACCATACCATTAAAATTTTATCCTATAATACCCTCTGGAAAATTAGAAATGTTTATAAAACTAAATGCACAAATAAGACAGGGAGACATTGTGCCTTTTTCCCCAGAAGCTCTTTGACAGGTGGTCACCTTGAAATTATGATGTGATAGTACAGCCGATTTTTTTAAAAATGGTCTTGATACAGAAGGTAATCAAGAGCTCTTGGGAGCCAGCTCTGCATTTTTCTAAGCAATCTTTTCTGCAGTTTAAATGTGTTCATACAAATCTTAAATGACATATAAAGCAATTTTTCCCTTCAAACTATGTAGATCAGTCATAGCATTATAATTAAATGTCACAGAATGGCAAATAATTATCTTACTTAAATGGTTAATACAGGAAAAATCCATCAACTATCAGTCTTGAATATGTAAACGTGGTACTTGAGGCTGTATTGATATCATTAAACTTAAAAGCAGATTTTATTTGTGTGGCCCCACCTGCCACTGACAAACCAAGTTTTAAGAACCCGTATTTGACTAGAGGTCACAAACAGTCCACATGACTTCAGCTCTCCTTCAACTCACCCCTACTTAGGTAAGTATTCAGGTATAAAAACCCAATACCCTCTACTTGCCAAAAAGAGGTCCATGTAAGGGACCTAGGAAATTTATAATTACTATCAGTCTCCCTGCCACTTTTTGTCTTTCTCTTCCAACTGTTTTCTACTGCCTTGGCAGATCCTTGAAGTTTACTCTGCTAAACATAAGAGGCCCTGTTCACCTATTCCATGGGATAAGGACTACACTAAGCTTATAGCTCATTTCCAGCAGTTAAAAAAGCCAGTTCCTATCTTTCAGAATGTTGTTATACTTAACTTTGCTGAGGCCCATTAAAAAATCCAGTAATCATGGTGCAAGGTGATACGACACTGTCAAATCCCTGTCTTCAGCATTCTGTCCTTCTTCATTATACTGCAGACCATCATCATCCAATTCTACTGCTCAAGGTAGCTGCGCTGCTCACAAAGAACATACATTCCTAGGAAGAAATAAGGAGTTGGACAGCAAGTCCCTGAAGTTCTTTGCATAAATAGCTCTCCTCCGACTGGTCCTAGCAGCCTTCTGCAAACTCAATGCTCTGGTCCTGCTAGGAGCATCCAAAATAAATGCAGGGCAGAAATGTCAATTAGACTATTGGGCCACGTTGAAAGAGCTATGATACAAACTGTCTATATTATTCCATTCTTCTGACCTTGATTCTGCTCTATCAATTAGGACAAAGGATCAGCAAATGAAGAGCAAAAGAAAACAGATAAAAATATTATCCAGAACAGAAGAAGGGCATTTTTTCCCTTAGTCATTCTTGTTGAAGAGTTTGTATTAATCCACAGGGGAAGAAACCTGAACCACATGCTTACAAACATGTACAATGTATTTGTTACAGACATATTAAACAAGCAAGACTCCTGGGTATAGAGTAAAATAATGTTTTTTCCCCCTCTAAACAGCTCTTTAAAATGTATTTAGTAAAGAAAGTTACTTCCTTGTCCCTGGATAAAAATTCCCATGATCCCATAACTTTTTTGATCAATCTTAGTCAACAAGCAGTCCTATGGTTTAATCACAATTCAATCCCAATTCATTTATCAAAAATGCCTAGTCTGAAAATCAATCAAAATTCCAAACTTATTTTGAGATTAGGTCTTTTCCTGTTCTTTACTGGACCTTCACCAAGCAGTATATGAGGGGAGAGGATTGTGGTCCTTCCCTCTTTTCCTGCCTTATGCTTCATCCCCTCTCCTTATTGTCCCAATTATGGTGTTTAATCACATCCCATCAGGCATAAATGGGGAAAGAGCAAAGCCAAAGGCAGAAAAGTTATTACTTTATAAGTATGTTGTTAGGTTGACTTCACGCTCCCCAGACATGGCATGTATTTAAAGTTGACTACATGTTTGGTGAGTGATTTTATGGTTTTTTCAGAAGATCTCTCACCTGAAGTTTCTTTGATATAATTAAGGCCAAATACTTAGTTTGATTTGTTAGGACTCTAGAATTTTGTCTTTTTGCTGAGGTTTATTTTTGTTTATATGGGAAGCCCTCCTAAAAAAAAAACCCATGCTGCTTCTCTCTGTCTCTCTGTCTGTCTGTCTCTCTCTCTCTCTCTCTCTGTGGTTGTGTATGTGTGTCTCTAGCATGGCCCATATTATACATATTATAGAAAACATACATGTACTATCACTTTAAAGAGACTCTGGGAGTTCAGGCCAAACTCTGCACAGCAGCAATGTTTATCACTTCCATCTCCAAGGTAACTAACCAGGACATTCTCCCAAGGGAGAGTAAAACATTGATCTGCTATGATGGCCGCATTTTAGGGGACACATACTGAGTTCTCTTAGGAATTCTGGCGGAGCCTTGTGATTAGATTTGAGGTGAATAGAAGTCACATCACAGCTCTTGCCAAAGAAATCTTCCTCAAATCCTTTTCTTTAATCTCTATAATCCCAATCCTTTTATACCCTCGTTTTAGATGCCTGGTTCTGTGTCAGGGGTCCCCAAGATAACCTTAGGCTCAGTGATTCCCTACAACTCACAGGACTCTGTAAAGTGTTATAATCATGGGTACAGTTTGTTACAATAAATGAATACAGATCCAAGTTAGCAAAGGGAAAAGGAGTATAAGCAAAGTCTGGGAGAAACCGGGTACAAGCCTCCCAGTGTCCACTCCCAGTGAAGTTGCATGGGGATGCACTAATTCTTCTAGCAAAAATGTGTGACAATAGACACAAAGTATTGCCAACCAGAGGGTTCACCCACACTTTGACATCCAGGGATTTTATTGAGGGTTAGTCACTTAGGCATGTAGTGCCCACATGACTGACCTAAAATATTCAGTCTCCAGTCCCCCCAGTGGTCTGGAGGGTTGCCTATAGCCTCAGGTATACAAAAAAACCAGGCATTCCGTAAGTTGCTTTGTTAGTTTAAACTAGGTAGTTTAAACTATCTAGTCAAATAGATACAGTGTAGCCCAAGGCTTGAGGAATAATAAAATAATCTTATCAAGGTAGGATATTTTAAGGGCTCAGAGATCATCTCCCAGGAGCAAGTTAAAGACCAGTCCCAATAAAGACAGCCTTCTGGGGGAGTATGCTGGATTTGAGCAAGCCCAGCCTACTGAGTAAACCCCTTACTGCACATGTTACCATTAAGATTGAAAATTAGTTTGGGTTTCTGGCTCCTTCTCCAAAATCAAACCTGAAGGAATTACAGAAACCAAAGAAAATCATACATCAGAACAATTAACCACACAGACACAAAAAAAAATTTGTAAAAAAAATCCCTAGGGAATCTGAATTCTGACATAAACTTGCTATAAACTAGTGGCAATGTGGGCATTTGAGGGATTGGTGGAAGAGAATATTTCAAGTCAAAGCCATGGATGGCAAAAGAAGCAGTGAGAAAGAAAATGTGCATTCAGCCCTCAACTCTGCTCACACTGTAGTGAGGCAAACTTTTTATTGTCAATACCGGGAGTAATAGCCCACGCTGCCAGCCTCAGAGGAGTGAAGTCTGAGTAGCACTGGAGCCCTGTGGAAGTGTGGACTTGAGGAAAAAAGGCAATAAGTAAATAAATAACTGCCCTCTGACTAAATCAAGAAAATGAAGACTGAGAATTGACTACTGAATTTGGCAACAAGGAAGTCATAAGTGACCTTAATTATTTTTTATAATAATTATAAAAACCCTCTCCCTAAGTTTGACTCTAAGAGAAGGAAATAAATAAGACAGTAGCTAGAAAGAAAAATGGGAATATCTATTAGTAGAAGGAAAAAGAGAACAATATAGGAAACAAGGGAGACTCGCTGGAGCAATATGCCTGACTAGATAAGGGGAAGGGGTTCCCATATGCAATGGGGGGATTGACCTCAGCTAGGGGTGCAGACAATTCATCCATAGTTGCTTAAATTGGGTTCCCCTCAAGACAGAGTCAGAGACAAGAATTTTGTGTAGGTAATTTGTTTGTTAATGAATCCTAGGAATCAGAAGTGAGGAATTTAGAATAATAAATTAAGGAAGATTTTTAAAAATCCAGTAAAGGATAAATCATTAAGCCAGTTACCAATTTGGGAAACTGGAGCTCAGTTCTTCTAGGGACTTTCTGCACATCCATGCAGAATGGACATCAGAACTGTCCCACTGAAGAACAAAGAAGCTGGGACATCCCATGCCCTGTTGGTGGAGGGATGTCTGTCTGAGAATTAACTCCTCTACATGCCCTATATTGAAGGAAGTAGTTTTAAAGATTGGCTGAAATTTAAACTGAGAAAGGGAGGAAGGAAGGGATTTGAGGGACAGTTAAGAAATGGTAGGATTGGATAGAACTGTTATAAGGAATTAAAAATGTAGGACATAGTTATGAGAGAATGGGAGACTGGAAATAAGACTATGAACACGTTGCCATTACTAGTCTTGAAAAGGACGAGTGTGGGACAATGAACTTGAATGGCTAAGGTAGAGTGGAGACATAATCATTGGTGAAGCAGAGGTTAAATTGACAAGCCAGTGTACTGAAAGATCATCTGCTTGAATAATTAAATCCCAAAAAATCAACATAAGGATCCTGTTGGAAAGACTAACAGTGAGCTAGGAACTAAATCTTCAAATAAAAGAAAGGAGTAGTCTAGGATTTGGTACAATAAGAAAGGACAGTGTGCAATGACATACTGCAGGATTGAGAAATTGT
The DNA here is from genome assembly GCA_023783475.1 of Daubentonia madagascariensis. Taxonomy (NCBI): domain Eukaryota; kingdom Metazoa; phylum Chordata; class Mammalia; order Primates; family Daubentoniidae; genus Daubentonia; species Daubentonia madagascariensis. The sequence goes on along the minus strand of JAKFHU010002080.1, from coordinate 37,850,090 downwards.
TTAGAACTACAGGAGCATAGTAGTAATAGAAAACATAGTGGCATATGTGTTGGTTTCATTATTGTTTCTAAATTTTTTATAGACAATGAACACCCTAATTACCTGGACCTGGAGAGAACTGCACCCCCACTCACCTTGGTACATCTCAGAAAGTGTATGGTATATACCAATGACATGAGGTTTTTTCCCCTTAAATTTTACTTTGGGTAGAGAGCATTTTCTAGAAGCAACAGTAAGGACTGAGAAATATACACAAATCATCAGCAGTATGAGAAGTATAGAAGAGCCCACTTGAAAGAGGTACACAAGAGACAGTATTCCTGGGCCCAGCCAAGAACGAGAGTTGAAGTACTAATTACTGATTGTGCCTCTTAGACAGCACAGTGGAGTTATTTTAGGGGCCAGGAGTGTGTAGGTGCTATTAGAATGGCATGAGAGGGCTGAACAGGAAGTGGTATCTCTAGGGACCTGTTGGAATTAGAGCTTGGGAAATGTTAATAAATCTAAACTATTAAAGAAAGAAAATCAGTAACTTAAAATCTACCCACAAAACAATACCAATAAATCAGATCCAGAAGGTTTGGCAGGTGAGTTCTGCCAGTCTTTCACGAACCAAATGATGCCTACTTGATAAACACTATTCCAGAAAGCCAAAAATAGAGGAAAGTTTCCCCCAAATAGGTGAGTACCATAATAGAAAGAAAAATGTAGGCCAATCTCACTTCCCAAATTAGATGCAAAAATACTGTAATAAAATGAGTAAGCTTTATCTATCAATTATTTTTATAATCACTATAAGTCAGAGTTTATCAAAGGAATGGAAGAAAGGTTAATGACATGAAACTTATTCACCATGTTATTAAAAGAGAAAAATAAAAAGCTTATAATCATCTCAATAGATACCCAACATTTTGATAAAATTCAACATGTTTTATGATTTAAAAAACAGCAAACTAGGAATAGAATGAAACTGCCTTAATCTTAAATAGGTTATCAAAAGCCCATAGCAACTTTTGTTCTTAATGGCATATCATTACATGCATAACAAGTATGAGCATAAGTACAACTCTTTGGATGAAGTAACCAAACAATTTAGTTTTGTTTTCCTATCAGCTCTTGGCCTTTTACTTCTTTCTTGTGAGTTTTAGACTCAGTTTCTTGAGTTTAGATGGTTTAAAAATTACATTATGTATTTTACATGAAATTACATTAAATATATAGATTTATTTGAGAACTGTTATCTTTACAGTATTAATTCCGCCTAAATAGGAATGGGAACTATTTTCTCTTTTTCTAGATCTTCTGTTAGGTCCTGCATCAATGTTAAATTTCAAAGTTTTTAAACAGCATAAATTAGATTTATGCTTGTGAACTTAATTGTTTTTATTGCTATTGCAAATGGCATATTTATTAAAATTCCATTTTTAATGTGCTATTGCTAGATACAGAAAGAACATCAATTTTTGTATACTGATTTGTTTTCAGAAAAGCTTCTAAACTTTATTAATTCAAAAGGTTGTCTATAGATTTTCTTAGAATTTCTATACAGACAATAAAACCATCTGTGTAAAAGGAGGGTTTTGTTTCTTCTTTCCCAAATTATTTAGTTGTTATTTCTTTTCCTGATCTTACTGCATCCATTTGATAAGTGTAGAGGAGAAGTGGTGAGTGATAGTGGTCAGCCTTTCAGCCTTTCTTGTTCCTGTTTGTCATGGACATTTGTCATTCTTTTGGCCAGCTAACACCTGAGCCCCATTCCTATTAGAAACCTTAGTGAGAGGCAGAGACCATCCTTACAAATGAAAGGTAAAAATGTGAGATGTTCACTTTTCCAGCTCTAGACCACTAGAACAGAGTCCATGTGGCCTAATTTCCTCTACTCAGATGTACCCTCTGCCAAATTTGATGAGTCAGCTAATAACAAACAAGCAGCGGGAGCAGTGGGGCACTTTTTCTGTGACTATGCAGTGATAGCAACAGCTGCAAAATCAAGTTTGCAGTGCAGAAATGATTTCGGAGCAGGTAACAAGGGCTGTGCTCTAACACTGAGTTGTTGGGGCACAAATGGCAGCTATGCAAACTAGGAGCATTTGGCACTTAACTGCTCTCAAAGGAGTCAACAATTTTTCTAGGTTTCTAATAATCTTTTTGAAAACTTACTTTCTGTTTAAATGAACCAGATTTCTATTAAGAATCCTGAATAATAACTAGATTTTAAGGAAATGCTCTTAATGCCACATGATATTGAAGGAAAGTATTTATCATTTTATGGGAATTCACTTTTACTCCAAGCTTAATGATCAGCTTTTTATAAAATCACAAATTACTGATGAATTTTATAAATGTTTTATGCATCTTTTTGGATGCTTACATTATTTTCTCCTTAATATATTACTATAGGGAATTGAAAGAAGAGGGTTTCCACTATTAAACTATCCTTGCATTCCTGGGAAAATTTTTCATCATGATGATGTTCCTGTTTTTGTTTTGTTTTGCATTTAATCTTAGTTACACGTTGCCACATTCAGTTTATTTTTGATGTACTTATAATTTTTCTATATTCATAAAGGGAAGTTGATCTATAATTTTTGGTTGTGTTGCCTTCATCTAGGATGGATTTCAATGTTATATTGCCACATAAAACAAGCAGGAGACTTTCTCCATCTCTGGTCCCTTAAATAATTTATATAAGTTTTTCCCAAAAGTGCATTATAATTAGCCTATAAAATCGTCTTTAACTAAAGGAGAATTTTTCCCCAATTTCTTAAATGGCAATTATTACTTTCAAGTGTTTTCTTCCTTTTTGGGGCTGCTTTTAGGACATTGCACAATTTATAAAAATGTTCTATTTAATCTAAAATTTTAAATTTATTTCCAAAAGTTGTTCAAAGTAATCTCTATGATTAAAAAATACATTGTATTTTTAATTTTTTGATAACATGCCCAGTGATTTCCCATTTTTATTATATTTTCAAAAAAAGCTTTTTATTTCTTTTCAATTTTTCCTTTATCTCCTTTTAAGTTTATTTGTGATCTTATTTTTCTTACTTTATTTCATGTTTCTTTTGACTAATTCACTGATCCTTTATTATTATATTGATAAGTTGAATGCTCATTAATTTTCTATTTGTTCTTCTCTTCTAACATAATCATTTATGGTTAAATTGTCTTCTGGTCTTTATTGTAGCTGCTGACAAATTTGTTAAACGTTAGAATGTTGGTCTTTTGGAATGAATTTTCTCTTTTCTATCTGATTGCTTGTTAAAATTTTCTGGTTTTATTATTCTGCAGTTGCACAACAAGACAACTATGTGTGGATTCATTTTTGTTTATTCATTTCTTATTTATGTCTTTTATTCATGTTTATTTATTTCTTTTGTGATTCTCTATGGTGCTGCAAAATTCAAAGACATTGTATTTTCTATTTCTCAATCTCCTTTTATGAATATGGTGTACCTTTATATTCAGTTCTCCATATTTTTAAACTTGCTTCCTGAATTTTCACCATTTTTTCTCTCTCTATTACATACTAATTGCCTCAGTTGTATAGACTAATCCACTAGCTCTTTGACTTTGCTCATTGCACAATCGACTACATAAACTGTCCATTGAATTTTTAATTCAGAAACTACATCTCATGTGTGTGAGTGTGTTCACATGTGCTCTATTTGGCTTTTGGTTATTTTTATTTAAAACCACCAGAGTATTTGCTTTATTTGTTTTGTTTTGACTTGATGTCTCTTTTTTTTATTATGGCTTCAATGTCTTCTTTTAAAAATCTTTTTAAACATACTTACAATATCTATCAGTTTTTTGCTCAATTATTTCAAGTTCTTAGAAATAGAAACTAAGAGCTCTATTTCTTCGAGCTTGTCTTCCAGTTATTTCTATCTCCTGATACTCATGGTAGATTGTTTCCTTTTCTGTTTTGTAACTTTAGTTTTTAAACTACCTTTAGGTCAGGATTCTTTTTCTCATATTAGAATTTCATGAAGCCTATATTGCTGAACCATTTTTATAATAGTTTTGCATTTGCTTTTATGTATCTTCACAGAATATTCCTAGCTCAAGTCCAATTTCATAGTGATTTCTAAACTTGTAGTTTGACCTAGCACTTTGTTAATATTGTCACATCAAATCCAGGAAAGATAAAATCTCAGGTACTGATTTCTCACAGAAACATATTACCACATAAAGCATAACAGAGAAAGGATTCCGTATTTTCTTAAATATGTTTTGGAGTTGTGGTCCTTCCAGAGACCCTGATTGATGAAGGGCTCTTAGTTTTATTGTTCTATTCTGCAAAGCTCTGAAGCCTGTTTCCTGTTCTTATGTGGGCTTTAAAGCCCCAGAAGGAAATTCAGCTCCTTGCTATGATGGAGTGTCTGGTATCAGAACAATCAGAACAACTTCCCAACTATGGTAGACAAATATTCAAAGAGAGAGAGGGAGAGAGAAAGAGAAGAAGAGACAAAGAGAGAAAGAGAGAGAATAGAAAAATAAGAACATGATCTTAATATCAAATCCTGGTAAGGACATTATAAGACAGGGCAATGAAAGTTCAACAGTCCCACAAGTGTAGATATACAATGTTAAGCAAAATAATAACAAATTTTGACTAGAGATCTATAAAAATCTCTCTACATATCTTCCTAGTACTATATTAGGAAAATTGTTTTATTCAGGAATGTAAGGTTACTTTACTATTTGTAAGTTAGTCAATGTAATTAATCACACTAACCAAATAAAGGTGAAAAAATCATATAATTATCTCAGTAAGTGCAGAAAATCATTTGGTAATATTTAACATCTATTCATTATAAAAATTATCAATAAACTAAAGATGGAAGGAACATTCCTCAATCTAATAAATGCAATAAAGGGCAGCTACTAAAAAATGTATGTGTGTGTGTCTATATATCTACATATGTATAAGATACACAAATACATACACATATATATCAAGCATCATGCTTAGTGGTAAAATACTGGAAGATTTTCCTATGCTATTATGGATTAAGGCAAGGATGACTACTTCTATTTGACATTGCACTTGAGGTCCTAGCCAGTGCAATAAGGGAAGAAAAGTAAATAAAAGATTTATGAATTGCAAAAGTAGAAATAAAACCATCATTGTCAAATTTCTGGAAAATTTTGAATATACAGTTCTAAAATATTTACATATAAATTATTAGAATTTTTAAGAGATGTTAGCAAACTTGCTGTAAGATCAACATACAAATTTCTATTTTATCTTTATATATTATATACAGACATTTAGAAAATCAAACATTTAAAAGACAATTAGTAAATCAAACATTTACTATTTCCAATTGATATACAAAAGATACCTAGGAATAAATATAATGTAATATGTACAAGACCTCTACACAGAAAAAAAGAAAACAATAATAAGAAAACCAGAGTAATTACAGAGTTCATCTTGTATTTTTCTTTCTTCCAAGGATCAGAGCCCTGAGCCAACTAGTTTCTAATGCCTAAAAACTGATACTTCTTGTATTTTATCCAGTTTTAGGATTTGCTACAGAAATATAAGTTCTATAGCTGCTGATATTTCACCATGGCCAGGACCAAAATTCTCTGATTATCTATATAGAGAGAAATATGTATCCTGACTCTACTTCATAGCATTCATAAAAATGATGGATTGCAGATATAAATATGAAAGGTAAAACAGTAAAAACTCTAGAAGAAATCATGTGGTAAGCAAAGATTTCATAAATAAGACACAAAAACATGACCATAAAGGAAAAATTTATAAACTGAACTTCATCAAAATTATAAAGTAAAATGCAATCTGAAAAGTAAAAGAAGTTTTCAAAATATATGTTTATCACATATATGTTATGTGAAAAATGTTAAGAATACATGCAAATATAAAAGAAAAAGAAAATTCACCCATTTAATAAAAGGTGAAATATTTAAACAAACACTTTGTAAAAGAGGACATCCAAATTTTTCATAAGCATATGAAAAGGTACTCTATTTCATCATATGTTTGGAAAAATGCAAATCAAAATCACAATGAAATATGACTACATACCCATAAGATATTTAAAATTAAAAAGTAATTATCTAATATGATATGACACAGATCTGGAGCAACCAGAATTCTTACATGTTTTTGGTGGGGATGTAAACTTGTATAACCCCTTTAAAAATTGTTTGGCAATATCTACTATACTGGAACACATACATACTCTATGACTTAGCAATTCTACTCCTATGTATATTCTCAATATATGTTGACCAAAAAAGATATAAAAAATTCAGAATTATTGGTAATATTCTCAAACTGGAAACTTTCCAAATTTTGACTAACAATAAATTTATTGTGGCATATTTCATCCAACAGAACATTATATAGCAATGAAAAACAACAGCTTATATATTTAACAACATGTATAAGTTTCACAAACTTTTGAATTATATAAAGTAGGCACATATATACTGTATACTCCAGTTGCCTAAAGTTGAAAAACAGACAAAAGCAGTCCATGGTGATAGATGTACTTGCCATCTGAAAGGAAATGAAGACTAGAAGAGAGCATAAGGAAAGCTTCTGGAATGTTCATACTATTTTATAACTTGATCTGGACAGTGGGTACACAGATGTTATATTTTTTAAAATGCACCAATCTTTACACTTTATTCACTTTACAATATGTACCTCATGGCTTCAATAATAATGAACATAAAAACAAAAAATACAAAGAGCCATTCTTGGGCTGACAGCTCCTGACAGCTCCCAGCCATTGTCTTATTCACTATGTCCTTGCCCTACTTTGTGCCCAGCTCCTACTTTGATTTTGACACTTAGATATACATTCCTTTATTTCTTACCACATAATCCATGGATCATATGTTGCTGTATATTATCTAGGATTTTTGATATTTATTAATGGAACAGTTTATCCTTGCTTGATAGTCCATTTATACAGGAACATAAACTGCTTGTAGGAATATAAATTAATTTAATCTGTCTCAAATATAGTTTGACAGTTGCATCAAAAGCCTTACACCTGTTCATCTCATTCATGTTCTTCATCTGCTTTCATTTGATTATGTGTCTAGGTATGCACGTTATCAAAACAAAAAAGTTATAGCTAGTTACAGTTACATTAGCCAAACAAGAACGTGTCTTGGAAAACAGCTTAAGTGTTCAACAATAGAAAATTGGTTACATAAATTATAGTATAAAGTGAGTGACTAGACAGACATTAAAATGATGATGTCAAACTATATTTAGTGACATTATTTTTCATAATATATTGTTGTTAGCCAAGAGAACACAGAACAACATATATCATTTCATTGCATTAAAAAAGATAAATATTAATGACGGATATGAACAAAATGCTGACAATGGTACTTCTGGGTGTTATGCATTTGAGAAATTTTCTTGTTTTTGTATTTTCCATAATTATGCTTCATAATTTTTACACAATGAATTACACACCAATAATTTTATAACCAAGAACTAAGTGCTAATGTGTTGAATTAATTTTAAGGAAAAATATTTTTAAATAAATATATTGAGTTAGAATACAAAAATATGATGATGTAAACCAAAATCTTAAGGGGTCATAGTAATATCTTAGTGTCCTACCTATAAAACTGTGTTAATTAGTTTGCTTTCTGCCCTTTTGTGACAAAAGAAATATGCTGAAGAATACAAGTTGTTTTATATTGTGCTGTGTCGTGTTAAGATGAATGAAAGTTTATCTTTTGACTATTCTGCTGTTTCCAATTTAAACAAAGCATTTCACTATGATTCCAGGCTGTGTGTTTCCATTTCTTTAATTTTTTCCACTGTTTTGAAAACCCGTAAATGAAGAATTCACTAACAACTTAGAAATTTTGTGTGGTAATTCTTTGTATGCGAGTATATACTATTTTCTCCCCAATTTTGTATAGATGAAGAAGTAGTAAAGCATAAACCAAAGTGAAACCATTTCAGCAAAGCCACAAGGTGATTGAGAGTAATTAATCCAGAGCTGAAAACGGCAAACACAAAAGAAGAGATACATTTTTTTATCATCAGACTTTTACTTAGGAGAAATTGACAAGACTGGATGTCTAGAAACTTTATTAAATTATCTCTTGAGTAGAAGTATTATAAGGTCATAGTGGGAGGAAGGACAATGCTGTATATCTAAAGAACATATGTATAAGCAAAGCTTACAATTATGGCTTCATGTGGCATTCTTTTTTAGTGAATTCAAAATAAACATTTTTTTAAATTTCTAAATTACCTTCACGTTTGAAATATAAAAGATAGTGGTTGCTTAAGTCAAGAGTATGCAGTTACCTTTTCATCATAGCTGGCCTTGCTGGGATTAATCCTTGCATCCTATTAGAACAATACATAAGGCCATGCTGGAGTGCACTTTGCATAACAGAACTAGAAAATGTTTGATATTTAAAATCTCTTCCAATCTTGAGAATATATAATCTTAGGAAAAGCAGAGGACATATTTCATTAATATATAAGTATCTTTTTTGGCCTGGAGCTTAATGCCATTGTGGTGCCATATTCCATCTCCCTCTGTAAGGATGCAGTGCTGTTGTTAACTTGTTCACCCATTCCTCTACATCTGTGCTCTCCAGTGCATCTCTGGCAGTGGATTACCCAAGGAGGAAGAGCTCCCTAACAGCTTGCTGATCTGGATGTCTTATGTTAGGCTGGAAATAGGGTTTCCCTGGACTACAAGATTCCATAGGCTTTGTCATGAACTCATAGCTGGCTCCAAAGCCATAAAAATGTCCATTTTTAAATACATAAATTTTATTTTGTATGCACGAAAGCCACTCCACCCACATAAAACAACTCCTATATGCTTAATTTTTGATGGTGATTAAAATCCTTTGAAGTCATGGTAGTGTGGACTCATTTGAACACACATTGTTTCCAACATCCTAGTCCCAAGTTGTCTTCTTATGTATAGCTATATAGAAAGGAAATTAAATAAGATTGCACTGACAACATATCCAATAACCTCCTCTCATTGTTTTCTGCAGCACTGTGAAGGATATTCAAATAGAATTAGAAGATCTGGCAGCTCCTGGAAATATCACAAGGCTATTGTCAGGCCAAATTCTCTATATGACTAAAATACTGCTCTCCTTCTTGAATGACCGGGTGTAGACACCTCTAGCCAATATCCTTAGAGTAGTTATCAGATTCATAAGAATAATAAAGAATAGATTATAGTCAAGAAATCCAGAAAGCAATATTTTTTCTGTAATCAATATCCTGAGAAAAAAATCGTGGTAATCTATTAGGCCAGACTTTGCTCAACTTCCATATAAAATTTAAACTTAATGTAAGGATAACAGAAGAAAACGATACATAAATACATCTCATTTTTTCTTTTTTTTAGAAAGCAAAGAATTGGAAAAAACTTGCTATTTAATTGTTTTTCTAACTTCTCAAACTGAGTTTGAGTTTAGTTTTATAAGACACAGTATACAGATTTGTAGATTTCTTAATAGCTTCTCCTTGTGGACATACTTTTGTTTAATAACAATTACTATGATACACATACAGCAGAGATTAAAGTCAGGCTAATATCTGGGTTTTATGATTCATGTTACATCCAATTAGATTTTACTAATATTTACAAAAACTCAGGTTTAATTCTAATTTTCACCAATCACATCTTCTATATTTTGAGAAAGCATATAAAGAAGTTAGTATATGTAGACTTTTTCACCCAGAGCATCCAGTTGAGTGATGTAAGTGCTCACCCCAAATATACAATAGCTAGAGTTAGGGAACAAGGATTCTATTAATTGTGATTCATACAACATATAGGCAGGCATTAAAAAATTAGGAAACATTCACAGATGACTTCCTAGGAACAGATGTAGTACTTACATAATTCTTTAACCCACCATGCAGCATCACAGACATTAGTCCATAAGTTTGATCAGCAATTTTGTATTCCACAGCCTTTGTACTCCTTACAAACCATATTTGACCTAGAGAAACTACAATAGTCCTTTTTATAGTTCATATTATTTTAATGTCATCACAATCGAAAATCTTCACATGCAGGAGTTCACACCTTTTGTTGATTTATGATCCCTTGTTTATATACAAGATTCCTTAAACAAAGGTTGCATTTAATGGTTTATTACCACATAGTTAAAGAAAAGAAAAGAAAATGGATATTTGAAATTAAACCCCTTTATGCTCTTCTTTATTCTTACCAACTCTAATTTTAACCAGAAGATGCTATATTTCCCAATATTTGTATAAAACAAATAATAGAATTTTCTAGTTTTTCTCTGTCCCCACCTCTATTTTCTCCTCAGCTTGAAGGCATTTCTAGTCAGAGAACAATAGAAAAATTTAAAGGCTTAAACTATCTAGACTCATTGTGATAGCTGTGATATTTTCCTCAGGTTACTTAGATTCTATGTGACTTAGTCTCTATCTTTAAATTTTGAATTATAACACTTGTTCTTACTTATTTTACCAAAATGTGGTGAAAGCTAAGTGGGGTTAAAGTGTTTTAGAAATAAAGCTGCTGCATAAATCAAGATGTGGAATTTTGGAGTAATTATTATAGTGCATCATCTTATCACTGACAGCTAATAAATCATTTAGCATGTTAGTAACAAAAACTGCTAATTATGCTAAGTGAACAGTGTCCTGATATAATTCTGCATTTTATTCCTGGTAACTCATTTAACACGGACAGTCTCTCTTTCTTACCACTCAGTGCTTTGCCAGCATTTTCTTTAATCTTATCAGATCTCTTTGATTTAATTGAGAAGTCACTCTAGAAGAATGTCATTTTTCTTGCATCTCTTCAACAAAGTAATATAATTAAGATTATGCAAAACACAGAAGATTCCCAGAGTGCCAGGCGAGAGTGAAGGCCTATGAAATCCCAAAATTAGGAATTGCTGTAGTCAACATAAATAATTGACATTTAGATGACCTAATTAAAACAAATTACATCCCTGTAGGGGAAAGTTATGATTTTAAACACAGGATATTCTTGAGAAATAATGACAAATACCTGAGATAGCTGTGTTTTATATTTTCTATAAAAATTATGTAAAATTGGGCTTCATTCTTGACAAAATTATATTTAATAAATGGGAAAATTGTGGTAATTTGAAAATATATGAGAAACAGAATATTCTTGAATATTGTTAAGTCAAAATAGCATAGTAGTTAAGTGGGGCAACTCTAGAACCAGATGACACTGACTGAGATCATGTTTGTGCAAATTCCTTAATCTTTCTGTGCCTCAGTTTCATGTCTGTAAACTTACGGGGCTGTTGTGAAAATTAAATAATTTAATGTGTGTAAAGTGTCTTGAGCAGTGCCTGAAATAGAGTGAGAATTTGGCAAATCTCCAACATGTGGTAATTTTCATTTTTTTACACATTCAACTGCTCTAATGATAAAAAGAAAATTGGAAACATTATAAAAAATAAAAAGGACAACTTACCTTAATGTTTTTTCATGTAATTTACTTTCAGAATTCATTGAGGAAAAATTATATTTTTATATGAAAATTACATTTTTATTCCAGAAGGACTTCATTACCTCTTCTTCTTATGAAGCAATAAATGTCTGTGCAAAATCCCTCAAACATTCAGAAATATGCTTTCCTTTTGGAAATGTATCAGCCATGCTCTAATGCTCTAATAGCTTTGAATTTTGCTCATTGTGTCAAATCACCTTTAATAAAGAAATGGAATTATAGATGTTGACGCCACAGGGGAAAAAAAGCACCTTCAAATTCTCTTTATGAAGAATTTGGTGCCTTGAACATAATGTCTACAATATCTACAATATCTCCTGATGAGTGGATTCTTTTTTTAAAGCAGAGAAACTGCTGATAAAACTTTGTTAAAATTTTATCAAAAGTCTGTTTCAAATGCCCATGCTAAAAGCACTTTTGTGTGACATATAGTCTACTAAATGATGAATTAAAATAATTATCTATTGAAACCTTATCTATTGAGTATTTCCAAATATTTCCTTTTCTTATTGATAGCAAAAGGTAGCATTTGGTGAAAATGTACCAAAGTCAACTGTTCTATTACAAAATGTAAGATGCATAGCAGATTGTCTTCAACAAAGTAACAAATCTCTACAGCATGCTAATAAGAGTAACAATTATGAAATCACACTGCCTGATCCCAAAACCAGTGCTTATAGCTGTATGACCTTAGAAAAGTTACTTACCGCTCTTCACCTGTTTCCTCATCTGTAAAATGAGGAACACAGTTGTATTTACCCAATAGAATTGTTGTGGGGATTAAGGAGATGACATACGAAGCATTTGGCGTAGTTCCTGACACATAGGAAGGGCTCAAATGGCTTCACAATCATCACCATGGGTATATAATATATTTTCTGGTCAATAGCTAGTATATGTATTTTAAATATTATTATGAAAATCGATCCAGCAATTCAGTAAGCACTAATTTTAGGAATATTGTCATTGCACAACATTACCATAACTACACATTTGGAAGCATCAGTATAAAAAATAGTGGTTTTTTTCTTTTTAAAACCATCTACATTAAATATTTATTAATATAAGATTATAGAAAATGATTGAGTACTCAGAACAAATGAATAACAAATATGGTATCCTCGGGTTATGTTTAAAGCTAAAGTTCTACAAAACTGCCTTTCTTACTGGAGTGTGTTTATCGTTTTAAAAGTCACACCCAAGTGAAGTCGAAATGGATATGAAGACAGGGACTTTTGGATTCCTGAAAACCAAGGCCACTGTCCAATCAAAGGAGACAGCTTGACCATTAATTCTTGACCATTATTGATTTACCCTCCCTTCAAGAATGTTACTTTTCTTTTAAAAATAGTAATTGCTACCATTTCATTAGCAACTATTAAATGCCAAGTACTATCCTAAGTGCTTATAAATATTATTTCAAATTCTTTCAACAATCCTCTATAATGGTAAAGAAAAATTGTAAGAAGTCAGATGTCAAGAGAAAATGTAATTTATTTTCTGTAATTAATTGAAAAAACTCCCACCACCTGGTCAGCACGAAAAAACTAACTGGCCAACCAGTTTAATTTTAATCCAATCTGATCATGTAAACAGCTGCTTTAGGGCCTGATCTCTCATTTAAGTAAAGGTCTCAGTCTTTAAGAGAGCCTTCCTCTCCCACTGTCTTTGCCTACGATGGGGTACAAGAGGAGTGTGTGGGTGACTTGATCCTGAAGTTTTAGAGTATGGAAGAATGCCCTGACCTCGTGCCGGTCACTGGTTCTGTACTAGCTGTTGTCTACTGGAATCTGGGACAATGTTTCCTGTCCACCTACTGACGATTAAGGCTTCTGTAATCTATGGCTAGTGGGTTAGTGGCCCTTCATTTTCGGCTGCTCAGTGCTCCTGGAGTAACTTGAGCTCCCTAAAGCAACCGTGATGATAGGCCCACGGGCTCCCACGTTGCCTCTACTGCAGGATTGACGGCAGGCAGCTGGCAGGGCCACTGGCTTTTCACTCGGCATGCGCCCCACACACAGGCTGAGAGCCCAACAAGACCCTTCTTGCAGACTGTTCGCAACTTGCCACTCTTTTAACTAGATTGGGTTGCCTGTGATGTTACAGGTTCCTTCTAGAATCTGAAAGAGAGAATGGAGAGAGAGATCTTTCCACGCTGCACGTACCCCTCAACTTAGCCAACGCACGTTCTCTCTAAGCCCAGAGGAAGGAGGTTAGGACTGTGTTGGCCTGTGTTCCTCTCTACTGTAGCTCTTCCTCCTTTTCCTCCTTTCCGTGCTCCCTCAAGACCGAGAGCTTCTGTGCCCACATCACACACCCTTTGTGCCATAGAATACCAAACCCTATGGCTTTGCTATTAAAAGTAGAGAAGCTATTTCTTGACATTTTGGCGGAGCATTTTGGCCTAGGTCTTTTCCAGATGTGGTCAATGGGTTAAGAGGCAGGGAGGGAAGGGGATTGCTAGAGAAAGAGAGGAAATCCTATTTCTCCACTAAGCGTGGCTCTCCAGCCTGTTGTTTTGTTCGAGGATAAAGCACAGTCCTTCGTGGATAATGTTGAGAAGCTGAAAGAAAATACGATTTAAAAAGTAAAACTAATTTCTGGCAAAGAGTTATTCTCTTTTATATTTAAATGTATTTTTAATTTTAGGAAAGTGAGGCTCAAAGATGCTGAATAACTTGCACAGGTCAAATTCCCACTTCTGTCTGCATCCAATGCCCCCTTTGCCTTCATTAATAAGATGTTGACACCTTGGCTGAGCTCTTAGACCTTTTCTCTTTTCAGAGGCCTGCAGTCCACAGCTTTTATACATTTGCCTATCGAACTTGACCAACATTCCTCCTGGTGATCTATCTGATGAAACTTCTTTCATAACTCCCTATAAATATGTCATAAAAAGCAAAACAAAAAATCTATTCAATGTTCACATCTCCATTTTGTCCAAGTTTGTCCAAAGGTACAATTAGATACCGAATCAAATCAAAATTGTATCTAATGCTGTAATGTCTGAGTATAAAACTTATCCTAGGGTATATACAAAATAACTTTTTAAAATTACTTTTGCAGTCCAAATTCCTTCAGTCAACATGTTTGTTGAATACTCACTTTGTCCCAAGCATATTTGAGGCACTGAGATTAGTGCTGTGAACACAACAAATTTCTCATGGAAGGAGGCTTATATAAGCTTCAAAAGGACTCCAACCCATGTGAAGGAGATAGATAAAAAATAGATTAACAAATAAATATATAGTAATTCAGGTGGTGGTAAGTGCTATGGGGAAAATGAAACAGGATAAGGTGGATGTGGCACAGGTATATATCCTATATACAGTGTCAGCAAAGGCCTTTCTATAAAGTGACCTTTAAGCAAAGGCATGAAGGAAACAAGAGAGTAAGGAATTCAGGTTTCTGGGGAAAGTCCATTCTAGGCACAGACAGCCACAAGGGCAAATGCCTGAATAGGGAGTATGGTTGTTATGTTCGAGGAAGAACATAGGCACCAATGTGGCCAGAACAAGGACATCGGGGAAGATAGTGGCAGATGAAGGGGAGAGGCATGGATGTTTGGGAGTTTGCCTTTCATTTTGTGAAAGGGGCAAGTCTACAGCAAGATTTTGAGAAGACGAGTGTCATCAACTGACTGGAGCTGCTAGGTGGAGACAAGACCGTGGGAGAGCAGCAGTGAAATCAGGAAGAGCCGTTAGCAGGTTATTGCAGTAGCCCATGAAGAAAGATGATGAGGGCTTAAATCAGAATAGTGACAAGACTTTTATTATGGTTACTCTTACTGCATAACAAATCATTTCAAATTTAGAGGAATAAGACGACAACCATTTAGTTATGCTCATGGATTCTGTCCATCAGGAAATTGGACAGAGCACAGCTAAATGGCATGCCTCAGCTTCATGATGTCTAGGGCCTCAGAGGGGAAAACATGAAGGCTGAGAGATGGTGACTTAGTCAGTGGTCAGGGGCTGATACCATCTGAAGCTTGATTACTCAGGTATCTGGTGGGTGATGGCGACTGTTCACCAAAGCAACTAGATGTTCCTCTCCATATTGGGTTGCCTCACAGCATGGTGGTTGAGTTACAAGATTGAGTGCCTCAATAAAGCTTCATGGCCTTTTCAAAATTACAGACTCCTTCTGACCAAGCTTGAGTCAGGCTCCTCTGAGCCTTCCTCTCAAGTAGGACTTGACATTGACCATGTCCTATCTTTGGCCTACCAAGTCCAGTTTTAGCAAAGAATCCTAAGTCAGTTTCCCAAGAACACCCCCACCCTTGATATCTAAGTCCTTGGTCTGCCTTTAGCAAGAATCCTGTTAGGCCAGTTTAGCAAGAATCCACCTAACCCTGATGTCTCCTTTTAGTAATTTTTCATTTACTGCCCCCACATTTGGTTCATTGGCTACAAATCCACAGATGTCTTTGCTATATTCAGAATTGAGTTCAGTCTCCCTCTTCTATTGCAACAGTCTTAAATAATGTCTTTCTTATCATTTTAACAAACGTCAGAATAATTTTTCATTTACAAAATCTAGCCTCAGAAGTCATACAATGTCATTTCCATCACATTCTGTTTACAAAAGTAATCACTAGCCTACCACTATTCAGGAGCAGAGGGATTAGGATTAGACTCTGTTTCTTGATAGAGGAGAGACAATATTCATTGTAAGAAGAACATACAAAATAGAGGTTATTGCTGTGGCCATCTTTGGAAAATAAAATTTGCCCTAAGGTTATGTAGCAGGGAATCATAGAAGAAATTTAAAAATCGATTAAAAGGCATTTTTGAGGGTATTCTTTTTCACCAAAATCTTCAAGGATATGCATTTTTAAAATATAATGTTTGCTTTTTTTCCCTTTGGAAAATAATTTATATTCAATACAGCATGGGGATTAAGATCTCAGGTTCTCAATTCCATCAATGGTTTAAGACAGTCATTCCTGGACCACTTCCTATCTAGTTGACCTTGGACAGGATATTCTCTTTTCTCTGAACCTCAGTTTCCTTATCTGTAATTGACATTGATAATAATAATAGTAATAAATAGAGTTTTTGAAAGTATTAAATGTGACCATGCAAGTAAAGTTATATAGAAATTGTTCAATAATTTTATCTATTATACCCCCTTATATTTGGAAATTTGGGATATAGAAAATGGAGAACATAAAAATAACCAGAAAGAGTACCCTCCAGAGCAATGTCTTGTGACTCAATTACTATATTAGCATGATGTAAATGTGAAAAAAGTTAATATATTTTATTTTCTTTATAGGTTTCAGAGCCATTTTATTAATAGGCCAAATTTTTTGCAATCAATTTCTACACATATCGATTAACCACCCCCCCACACACACACTGTGCACAAACATACCCACAAACACACAAAAATATGTAATGTAAAAGGCAAAAAAGAAATAGATTTTCAACAGCCACAGTGGCTTGGCCTTGTTCCAAAAAAGTAGTAAGAAACATATTTAAAGTGGATGGGAATTAGATGTAGACACACCCTAGGCTAAATAAAATACAAAAATGAATTCTTCTCAAAGTGCAATTCATTCAAATGGGGGATTTGAAATTTGATCAAATGCCAATGCAAAGGCATATAATGCTTGAATGACGTTAATTAGTTGAATATTGAGCCCAGGAGCAAGTGAGACTCATCCACTGAATATTTACATAAGATTTTCCTATCAAGGAGAACCACAGAAAAATATCTACAGCAGTTTTCTTTTCTTATTTACATTCAGGTACCTATTAACATTTTCCTGAGAAAGAACTTTATGCAAATACAAGCCTTCCAACTTAATAGCCAACTGATCATAAAAGTGAGCACTCTTCTTTTGTGAGCAAATGCCTTTAAAAAGCATCTGAACCATGAAAGTATGTAAGAGACTATGATTTTTAACTAGACAATATTTTAAGACATCAATTAAAAAGGAGCATTTCAAATATCCCCCTATAATCTTAATTCCAGAGAACTTTACAGTCTCTAGCTTAACATCACCACTTTACAAATACTAAATTCACAATTCTTAAGCGTTCACCAATTCTTTCAATGGCTTTGTTTATTTTAAACATTTTTTCTTTTTCCTCTTCATATAATCTGGGATCATAGAATTTTACTCTAATTTCCATCTCTTTTTCCCAAAATGAATATCAGGAAACTGATCAGGTGGCCAATCTAACAGCGTTTGACAACACAAGCTTCTTAGGCTTTTAAAATTAAAACCATTCCAGATTCATCTTGGCCACTCCAATTTAAAAACAAATCCATAACAGTTTCAAAATTTGGGGATATAATGATTTTTTTCTACACTAATCATGTGTTTACTTTGAAAGTTCAATGATAGTTGTTCACAATAAGTTATACTATTATTGCTACTTTCTTACACAGATTATGCTCTATCACTTAACAAATGCATCCTTCTTTGCACTTCAGAAATCTTTCACAGACAAATCACCAAAAGGCCAGGAAAGAATCAGTAGAGCAGTGTGAGCTAGGAAATAAACTGGCAATTCAACAATCACGACCTCTAATACCTTTTTGACTATTAACTTATCATCTGACCTTCTGGTAGTCATTTACCTTCATGTAGCCTTCTTTCTGAAGTTTGTAAAAATGGGAGTGACAACACGCTGGTTACAGCTGAAAGGGATTAAGTAGAAAAAAACTGGTACTGGGGCTGTAAAATACCTTGCAGGCCATAAAATACCACATAAACGCTTGATAGTAAAACAGCTACATAGCTCCATAGTTTAATATAAAACTAGTTTTTCTGCTAAACGAAGTACTAGCAGAAGCAACTAAGATCAAATAAGAGAAGATACAAAACTTGTGGTCATAATTAAAAGGGTTGGTTGGTTTGAATTGATTTTGTGGACTGATGGGTAAATGTCTGCACAGACTATGTGATCAAATGTATAGACTAATCTGGTCATCACCTACTACTCTAAAAAGACAGTCCAATCAAGCAGGCTGAAGTTGGAAGTTGGAAAGCATAACATTACACAGTCCCATGGGTATGATCCTCTTTAATGAGTTTGTGTGTTTGTGTGCATTTTGTCCAATGGCACTGTTTTATAGTAAACAACCAGAAATAGAGGAAAAGTCTTTTAACATATTCTTTTTACCCACCCTATTTGAATATGTTCAACATGCCATTTTTCCTTTGAAATTCTAATTTCGTTTACTCAAAACTAACATTAATTATTTCAAAGAAACTTTCCCCAAATTATTATTTTACTTAGGGATTTAATCACAACTAGATGTTACCTAACATAATTCATATTACATTCAGAAGTATCTTAATAATTTTCTGGTTCTTCCTTGCTCTTCCTCAGAAGAGAAATAAGAATAGAGGATAGGTCTCACCTTGTCACTTCTCACAGAAAATCTGCCTTTTGTTCTTGGCCTCAGAATCACTTGGTAACTTACTATTTAATGCTTTTTTAAAAAAGTATAAGCCACCTGAAGAATAATGTCAAGTCTTAAATCAGGAGAGAGAAGGCACATTAATTCAGCTAACATATTAGGAAATTTTAATATTTATTAAGTAGTATGCATTAAGCAACGTAGGGTATTTTTACTACAACTAATAAACCAGGGCCATCATTAGATTAAGACACAAAGGACCACACTACAACTCTATTTTTTCCATTATTAGGTATATATCTCTAAACAATTCCTAAATTTTTTAATCTACCAGTTTCTTCATTCATTCATTTATTCATTCATTTATTCAAAAAGATTCATTGAAATGTGCTTCCTGCTAGGCATTCTTAGGCACTAGCGAGTTGGGGAAAAACAAGGATGAAACTCCCTGCTCTCATGAAAGTCATATTCAAGTATATATTGGAAATAATACCTTCCTTGCCCATCTCAAAGTGCCACAATACTATTGATATGATAATTTATGCAAAAATGCTTTGAAAACTATTAGGTGCCACATGGATATGTCATTCTTATATGTCATTCTTATAGGTGATTATATTATTACTAACATTACTAAGTGTTAGATACGAAGCCAGGTTTTGTGAATGATAAATAGGAGATTTCAGGCACAGGGGTGGAGGTAGGGAGTAAAAGAAGGTGTTTAAACATGGAACCAGGCAAGGATAGACCTTATCGGGTTTTCTGAGAGCAACTAATAGTTTTCTTTTTCTCTAGTGTGTAAAATGCAAGGAATCTGAAGTAGTGAAAAATTTGAAGAGGAAATCAGTACCTTTGCCCAGAGGGCTGTGTGTGTTCTGTTACAAAGGAGTGTGTGCTTCATGAGGTGGTTGACATGGAGCCACTGAGAAATTTTAACAGGAGAATGACATGGTTTGTTTTACATTTCAGGTAAATCACAGCGGTAGGAAAGAACATCATATTGAGGGATATGAGGCAAGAATTAGAGAAAACAGCTTCAGGGACACCAGGATAAAAGGGTAAAGCAGTGAGAATCTGAACTGTGGAATTGAGTGTAGAGAGAAGGGTGAGGTTTAGAAACACATATGGAAGGTAAAATAATTAGGACTTGATGATGTGAGACCAAGAGTCAGCAGAGAAATTAGGGATAAAGACAAAGAAGTGGGTGCCATCAGCAATAAGGTATTAATTGAAACCTTAACAGTGAATGGGATTCTCCAGGGCAAGCATGGAGATCAGCAGGAGTTTCAAAGATGAAATGTGTGACAAGCATGATTTGAAATATCATGTATTAGTTCAGTTTAGTCTCTCTTGTTCAGGAGGTTAAGCTCTCCGTTTAAATTGTCACCTTCCTTCCCGCTTGGTGCAATTCTCTCTGCTTTGGAGAAGAGAGTGGGCTTACGAGGATCTAAAGTAGTGCTGCTGGGAGAGACAGTGAGCAGAGGTCTGAACTCCCTTCTAAATTGTGTGTGCGATTACGACTTCCTCCTCTCTCTTCTTTTCTTTCTTCCCCAGTCTGAAATTGCAGAAAACATCCCTTAAATCATGTATATCGCCCATAATAAGGGTCACGGCTGACCCTTATTACAAAAGACAGGTTAACAAGAGAAAAGCATAACAGATTTATTTAATCAAAGATTTACATAACACGGGAGCCTTCGGAAATGAAGACGCAAAGAACTAGGGAAAATTGTCTTTTATTTTATGGACAGTCATGTAAAAATGTGATTGGACAAAAGGGTATAATCTAATGGTAATAGACTGAGGGAGGAAACCCTGTAAGACTTGTCTGTTCATATATTCTTGCCCTCTCTTGTAACATTCTCTCCTCCTGGGTATGAGGCAGAGCCTCTCTGGAGTGAGGGTGTTCAAGGGAGAAGGAAAAGGGTGACCTTCTAGGTTTTATGCCTTGCTTTGGGGGAAAGGAGTTCTACTTTCTATGACCCACCTTGAGGAAGAAGAATTGTAGTTTCTATGACTCACTTTAGGGGAGAAAAAGGGATGGAAAACAGAAAGATGGCAGAAAGTCAGAAAGACCTTGACTCTGAGGCCCTGCCAACTTCCTTCAGCTCAAAGCACTCAGCACATCAAGGCTTCATACTTTAGGTTATTGGGGGGGGGTCTTTTCTGTTTTTGTTTTTTTGTGGGGTTTTTTGGCCTTAGAGTCTCTTTTGGCAGTAGAGAAAGGAAGGAGAAAAACATAAATGAAAATATACAAATACAATCTCTGCACACCATCTTAGAAAAAAGGGAAATTAATCATTTATTCATTCATCCGTGCATTCATTAAACAAATATGTATTGAGAACCTACCTTGTGTTAAGTGGTCAGCACAGAAAGGAATAAGACCTAATCCTGGACAATGAGGAATTCACAGTCTAGAAGAGAGGCATTCATCTTCGATTGTTCTTCTAAATACTTTAAATTTGAAAGATAAAAGAATCTGCAGACTTGGTAGCAGAAATACTACAAGAGAAAGTTCTGCTTTCAAATAATTTTGCCTATATTTATTTTAATCATAAAATATAAAATATGTCAAGATAATATATTCAGTGTGCCTGAAGGAATTTGCTGTGTAAGCAGCAGCAATGTCTAGCACTGGTTGGTTGATTGGATGACGTGACCTTCAAACTTCTTTTTTATTCCAATCAAGTAAACTCTTAGCCAAATGCCCTATGACAAAGCCACTCGGCCCACTTCCAAAAATTGAAATATTTTCCTTCACTTTAATTGAAAAGTCCATATGTTGCGCTTTTTCAAAATAATTTTGAATCAAATAATCCATAACAAATTGCCATTGCCTCTCTCATATATATGTAGGTACATATATATTTTTAAATTTCAATCCTTAATCTTTTATTCATGAATATTTCTTCCAGCCTTCTAGATTAGTGGTTTCAAATTCTACCTTTAAATAAAAGCATCTCTTTCCTTTCTGTCCTCTAGCATCTCTTAAAAAGAAGTCAGTTTAAAGTCTCATGACATTTAATTTCTCATTAATTTTCAATTCCTTAATACGAGTGTGTTATGTGTATGATATTCAAACTCACGGTATTCAACTCAACTTTTAATAAATCCTTTTTAGGCAGTCACACTTAAAAAAATAATCAGAGGCTTTAGAAATGTCTGCATAGTCATTTACATATCATTTAATCTTTTTTTTTCAGTTTTCTGGGATTTGTCCACCCTTTTCATCTTTATGTCCTTCTCCGATCAACTATTCATGAAATTTTATTACCTAGAGATAAAGTAATTTAAGGGTTTTTTAAATCCAATTTTCTCTTTTCTATATTAATAAATTTGCCATATTCTAGAAATCCATAGCATCGTACCAAATATTCAGGCTGAACTTACTTTTTTGGGTCAGCAAAACTAAACATTTGCCAACTTCAAAATGGTGGAACTGACCCATTATTTTCCATATGATCAGGAAAGAGCAGGTGCAATTGAAATATTTTATTTGTAAGAAAACAGAAGGACAAATCAAGGTGCAATAATTCCATGTATAATTCTACATTAGACACATGCATTCACAGGCACTTTCTTTAGCCAAAACATCATTAAAGAAAATAAAAAGCATACAAAATACTGGTCAACTCTAGTACTTGCAATAATATAAACACAAACAAGAAAGCAACATTAAAAGACAAGCATCATTTTCAACTGCCATTGTTGAGACTGAGTTCTGAATGCTGAAAGATCAACATCAATATTAAAAGAATACTGTAAAAAAAGGATAAATGTCAACCTTAAACTATTTTTTTGGTCTTTCTTTTGCAGTTATAAATTCTGTCACTACAAAAGCAGATTATTCATTGCAATTGTGAGGCCATTGTCATCTGAACAATCAACAGTAATGATGTGTTGTGAATAATACAGTTGAAAATTGATTTGGTATAAATTCTTAGCAAAATATTTTTGCCATGTCCCATGCTTCAAAAGGATTGACCTACAATGCAGAGATTATGCTGCCTTTTTGCAAACCCTCTTCAAGGGTGGAAACTATTTGAACATCATCATACTTACACTTTATAAATCAGCACACAACACCCCCCTTATGGGAAATAAAGTATTGGCATTTTCTAAATGGCACTGTCTTTCAATGCATCATATCAGATAAAATTGGTCTCTTAGAGGGGGGCATCAGGCTGTACATAGCTCCCAAACGGAAGTGCACGCCAGATTTATGTCTGAAGTTTTTGTGAGAGAATATCTCTCAAATAGTAGTTTTAAGACAGTAAAAAGACTCTGTACTGAGTGTCAGGAAATCTGACTTTTAGTTTCAGCTTTACTACTGTCTATTTGTGTGACCTTTGATATGTCAAATCCTTTCTGAATTTTTAGCCCAGTGGTTCTCAAAGCTAGCTGGACTTTGAAATTACCTCAAAAGTTTTAAAAATATGTAGATATCCCCAATCTTCCCCAGACAAGTTAGATCAGAATTTCCAAAGGTGGGTCTGAAGCATTGGTATTTTCTTTAGCTCCCCATGTGACTGTAATATGCATCATACAATCATTTCCAATGCTAAAATGCTCTGACATTTTTTAAAACTTGCAGTTTGAGAACCTCAGCATGTGTTTTAAATGAATTCTGGGGAGAGAATTTCCAATGTGAGGTGTTGGTGTTTGTTCTATCAGTTGCATTCATAATGTAGGCTGACATGGGGAAAAAAAAACACCCAGAAAAAAGATTAACAGGGAAGGTAGACAGGCCATGCAAACGAGAGCTCAATTACAGAAGAGCTGTCTCCAGGAGACCAGAGTCATGCTCTTTAACATTCTAAGTGATTGGTTTGTGCAGTGAACCAAATCTGAGCAGTTCCAATGTTTGAAAATGTAATGACTTAAATAGAAATACTAATATACCCTTCAAGGTCATGAAACAGTTCCTTGGCCTTAGGAAACATGTAACTTCTGTGGGCTCATGTAGGTCAATTTGATGGACCCTTTATAACCTTAAGGTGCATCTTGGTCTTTACTCTGCATTAAAATATGTTAATACCAGCTTCAAAATCAAATTGATTCATTTTTTAAAATCTGCCTTTTTCAAGCTTCCTTTTCATTGAAGAATTACCAAGAAGTTGTTTAAAATTATCATATTTTCTAACTGAATAAAATTAGGCAAAGGACGGAAGTACAAAAAGGTCACCAAAACAAGAGACTATAAAAGAAATCTGAGAATAGCTATACATTGTTAATAAAAGCCTAAAATTTAATTTAAAGTGAGCCCTGAAACTGTGTAGTGGTTAAGAATTGGGTTTCAATCCTCAGACATATATTTAAAGAATTTACTGAATTACCAAATTAGTGGAAGAGAGAGAAGATAGAGAACAACACACTAAGAATTATCTCATGTAGAGTTCTTTTATTTTTTCACTTAGAAGGATAGGCTATTGAATTTTATATATACAATCCAGTACATGAAATGTGGTTGATAATTCACCTTACACACAAAGTCTACAAGGGAAGATATAAATCAGTACTAACAAAGTTCATATTAATCCAATTCTTACCAACTGTTTGCTAAGTTATGGCCATATCCACCATTTCAGACCCAGCAACCCCTTTTTAAAAACAAATGTTATGTAGACCCCCTTACTATCCAAGTAACACAATCTATCTTCAACTATAATTTTTAAAATATGCAATAAAATATATACATAATAATGGAATAAATATGTTAATGTACATTAATAACCACACTATCTTCCTACTTATATACTCTAATTATGAGTAAGTTTGGATCACAGAAGAGTAAGATGAGAAGCCATTCCATACAAGAAAGTCAGGAAAAATGAAAGAGCAAAGGTAGAGATAGACTCTAAACTAATGTCTTATCTGTATAAAAT
The DNA here is from genome assembly GCA_023783475.1 of Daubentonia madagascariensis. NCBI lineage: Eukaryota > Metazoa > Chordata > Mammalia > Primates > Daubentoniidae > Daubentonia > Daubentonia madagascariensis. The sequence goes on along the minus strand of JAKFHU010002080.1, from coordinate 37,825,294 downwards.
AATATAAAGAAGAAAAAAACCCTAATTCAAGTATAAATAACAAGACAAAATAAATTCAGCCTATCAATGGTGAGAAAAAAATGAAGATATATGATATTCTTGTGAATAAGCAGGGCTTATTCAGGCTTTGGAAGTGTACTTCCAAAAAGTAATATGTTATGTCATGGAATAGAGCACCAGCAAAGTGCCACTGGAAATATACTTTTTATTATGGAGTCAACCAAATGTCTAAGGATGCATTCAGTCTTTGCTACTTGAAGATCCTTGGAGACAATATCCTTCCTTAGGCAAAGGCTAATAGAAGGTGGACTAGAAAAATAAACAGTAATAAAGGAGGCTGTAAAGAAATTATGAGGTAAATCTTTGAGAACAATTTTATAGTATGATAGAAAACAATTTTATAAATAATATAAATAAATTAAATACATAATTTTCAGGACATAGGTTTCTTACACTGTTACAAAAATTTTTAATATAAAGATTACAATAATTCTAAGCAGTTTTAACTTTGGGTAGTATGGCTCTATTAACTTCATAATATTTGGTTCTAAGTATTTAAAAAGACTGTCAGAATTAAAAAGCTTCTGCACAGCCAAGAAAATAATCAACAGAGCAAACAGACAACCTACAGAATGGAAGAAGATATTCCTAGGCTATATAACTGATTAAGGGCTAATAACCAGCATCTACAAAGAACTCAAGCAAATATCAAGAAAAAAAATCAAACAACCCCATTAAAAAGTGAGCAAAGAGAAAGGAACACTTATACTCTGTTGGTGGGACTGCAAATTAGTACAACCTCTATGGAAAACAGTATGGAGATTCCTCAAAGCACTAAAAGTAGATCTACCATTTGATCCAGCAATCTCAGTACTGGGTATTTACCCAAAGGAAAAGGAGTCATTTTATCAAAAAGACACCTGTACTCAAATGTTTATTGCAGCACAATTCACAATTGCAAAGATGTGGAATCAACCCAAATGCTCATCAATTTATGACTGGATTAACAAAATGTGGTATATGTATACCATGGAGTACTACTCAGCCATGAAGAAGGATGAATTAAGGCCTTTTGCAACAATTTGGATGGAACTGGAGACCATTATCCTAAGTGAGTGTCTCAAGAATGGAAAAACAAACACCACATATACTCATTACTAAATTGGAACTAACCGATGAGCACACATGTGCACAGAGGGAAGTATAACTCTATGGAAATCAATTGGGAGGGGGGAGGAAGAGGGGATGGGCAAAAACCTACCTAATGGGTACACTGAACATTATCTGGGTGATAGGCACACTTATGACCCTGACTCAAGAATTACATAAGTGATCCTTGTAACCAAAAACATTTGTACCCCCGTAATACTTTGAAATTAAAAAAAAAAGACTGTCAGGGCCATGGTGCATGCCTGTAATCCCACCTACTTGGAGGACTAAAGTGGTAGGATTGCTTGGGTCCAGGAGTTCAAGGATGTAGTGTGCCTGTGAATAGCTACTGCAGTCGGGGCAAAATAGCAAGACCCTGTCTCTTAGAAACAAAAATTAACAAGAAAAATAAACCTATGTCCCATCTCTCACATTTTAGCAAATAGATTTTCTGCTTTTGCTGAGACTGTGCTAATAATCTAGAATCTCTCTTCAAATTCACATGTTGCTAAAAAGAAGAAAAGCTATAAGTAATTAAATTTGTTTTCAAAGACATAGCTATAAAAGCCTTAAATAGATCCAAACCCTTTCATAATTAGACTGATTAAATTGTAGTATGCTCTAAAAGTCTTGTTTTAGCACAATTAACTATTTTTGCGTATCTTGGCTAACATGTTCCACAATAATTTTTAATCAACCAATCTGGTATTGTTGTTCATTCAGAACTTTAAATCCAACCGTTACATTTTATTTATTAAAATAAAAACAAGAGTTATCTATTCCCAAATTAGTATCTTTAAAACCTAAAATGTCCCAAAAACAGAAAAATTGAAAATTCTCAGTAGCAAGATCATTTGTAAATGCTGTAAGTTTGTTAATAAATCTTATTATTATTTACTTCATTTCAATGAATCTGATCTCATTTTATTGCAGCTTAAGATTACCTCATTTAAATTTTCAAGTATGTCTGAAAGATACCTCTCATTCATTCAGTATTTCAATCTTGATGTTTATTTTTCCACTGATAGAATTTTTAAAATAAAACAGTAACAAAGAGTGAATAGAATTTGTTTTAACCTAACCATATTCTTTGAGAACCCTCTTACTTCTGTGTCTAGAATAAGATGTTCAAACTCCTATTGTGTGTTCTGTAGGAAATAACTGATCACTAAAAGAGTTATGCTTATGTTATTATTAACATTGTTAAAAACATTCATTGATTTGCTGAGCTCTTGATAAAAATTTTGAAAGACTAAGTGTGGTTAATGAATTATGCAATGAAATTGGTAAAATACTTGGTGCAATTTTTTAAGTTAGCTATAAATCCGCATTGCCAACAACCCCTAGCTGGCATTCCTATCTGTAACAGAAGCAATGACCTCAAAAGAGGGAAATTCTTTTCCATAAAATAATTTTATATGTTTCAAGTGTAGACAACCCCTTCAAATTATTATCAGTAACTTTAAAAATAATATTTTCTCTATGATTTTTCATTCCAATATAATAGTTTCAAATGCAGACATAAGACCTCATTATCCAAAGGAAGTTTCATCCACTTGTTTTGACTACAGCTCATTTCACAGCTAATTTTTGACATCTTTTGCCATCTCATTGATTATTCTTTATACAGCATTTTTGTTGAATGGAAAGATTATTTCACTTAGCTTTCTTTGGTCAGCATATCAAAAATATCTTTTATAGTTAGTGAAATTAATTTTTCCTAATAATATGAAAGTTACTATTTTGTGATAATGTATGTGCATATAAGCAAGCAGAAATTTATATTTTTATTAGAATATTTTTATGCATTCCAGAGACAATGTTATATTTTTCAAACTTTCTTTTTAAATCTTAGAAATATGACATATACCTGCTAACTTTGTCAGCATCCTTCATTGTAAAATGTTTACTTATCTTTAACAAGTTGATTGCTTCATTAGAAAATAACATGTGGGAATAATACAGACATTGGTAAGTGTTTAATTGCAAGCCAATCTACAAAACCCAATTTCAAACAATAATCTGGTATTCAACATTTTCAAATGAATTAAATAAATATATTTCTATATGTAGAATCACCATAAATGCAACACACAAGCCAATGGATATAGGTATAATGTATTGTTCCAAACACTGAAGATCATCTGGTTTCCTGGCTCCACCACTAAATTCCTGCATTACCTCCGATTATTGTGACAATAAAAATTGCCCACAAATTTCCCAACATGTCTTAGGATGTGACATTAGTCCTACTAAAAACCAATTCCTTAGACCTCATTTACCAAAAATTTCACTCTCTATAGACACCTTGTTTTCAAACACACCATTCTCCAAATACTACCTCCTATATGTCCAGGTTACTCCTCTGATATTCTAAATTTGAAAAAAAAAATCCTCAAATCAGGATCTCAAATCCCCTGATCCTATAGTCTTTACTTCTTTCCTTCATTCCTCATATATCTCCCTTTCTCTGTCTGGTCAATTAACATTATAAGATCCTTCAAAAGCCATATATTCTGTAGTGATACTCCTTGGTTAAATCACAACTTTGGTTAAAGCCAGCTCCCCATCTATTCTGTATCTTCCATCCGAAAAGCACTCACTGATCTCAACTTAAATGTTTGCTCGTGAATCTTAAGAAAGACCCTCAAGCTATCTGGTATATTTTTCTGATTTATCCACTCATTTTTCTAGACTGTTATCTTCTTTTGTTCCAACAGCCAACCCAGCACCCCAGTCTTCATATCTGCTGGGCTTATTTGCTTCTGGTTTCCTTAAGACAAGAGACACCATCAGAAGAAAAATTCCACATTCCTCTGGGAGTGAATCTCCCTGCTTATTTAGCTATATGCCCTCTCTAGTTTCCCTTCTGCCACCCCTGGGAGCTGTTGGTGCTCTGAGATCCATCCAATCATACTAATCAAGAACTCTGTTCCCTATATTGTCCCTACATTCTGATTATCATCATTTTTTACTGCTAGATAGGATAATCTTTATCAGCATTCTAATGAGAAATAAGTCGTATCTTTTGTTAAGAAAACAAACACTCAATCCCAAGCCCCCTCCATTTTGAGTTGCATTACTCTGTTTTTAATTATCAGCAAATTTTCTGGATCACTTTGTACAATTTCTGTCTCTTCCCCCATACACCCTTCTTTGTTCTCTTGAGACCACTTCAACCAGGTTTTTGTCAAATGGTCACAGAAGCTGCTCCTATCAAACTCAAAAAATTATCTGTATGAACCAAATTCAATGATCACTTTTCATTTCTCAGCTTATTTGACTTATAGGCAGCTACAGATTTGACTAATTGGTCTCTCTTGAAACTCTATGTTCACTTTGCTTCTCTCTGGGTTATCTGCATCCCTTGCTGAGCGCTTATTCTCAGCTTCCTACACAAGATGTTCCTCATCCTCCAAAGTTTTATACATCGGACAACCCAGGCTCAGTCCTTGGTTCCCAGAAGAGGAGAACAGGTGTACCACAAAGGTCTCTATTTTGCATTAAGGGAAGATATTCCAGATGAGAAGGAAATAGCAAAAGTTCTCTGGAAACATGAAAAAACAGGCCATTTCAACATCCCCAAAGTATGACACTAGCTCTCCAGCAATGGACTCAAACCAGAAGGAAAATTTTTAAATGTCAGATATGGAATTCAAAGTATGGATCACAAGCAAGCTCAATGGGATTGATGAAGAAATTGAAAACCAATACAAAGAAGCAAACAAAAAAAATTCAGGACACTAATAAAAAATTCACTAAAGAGATAGACATGTTAAGAAAAAATATAAGAGAATGTCTGGAAATGAAAGAGTCATTTGGGGAATTTCAAAATATAGTGGAAAGTTTTAAAAACAGAGAAGACCAAACAGAAGAAATAATTTCAGAACTTGAAGACAAGGCTTTTGAATTAACAGAGTCAAAAATGAATAAAATAATCAAGAAGAATGAACAAAGACTTTGAGAATTATGGGACCATGTAAGATGACCAAACATAAGAATGATAGGTATCCCTGAGGGAGAAAAACAAAAAGCAAGAGACATGGAAAACCTACTTGAGGGAATAATAGAGGAAAACTTACCTGGTCTTGCTAAAGATTTAGACATCCAGATGCAAAAACCACATTGAATTCCTGGAATGTTCATTACAAACAGTTTATCTCCAAGGCACATAGTCATCAGTCTGGCCAAAGTCAAACTGAAGGACAAAATCCTAAAAAGATGAAAGATGAAAACATCAAGTAACTTACAAAGGAAAATCCATCAGACTAACAGCAGATTTCTCAGAGGAAACCCTACAAACCAGAAGTGAATGGGGTCCTACGTTTAGTCTTCTTAAACAGAGTAACTACCAGCCAAGAATTTTGTATCCTGCAAAACTAACATTCATAAATTAAGGATAAATAAAGTCTTTCCCAGACAAGTAAATACTAAAGGAATTTGTCACCACCAGCCCTGCCTTATAAGAAATCCTTAAAAGTGTACTATACATTGAATGGAACAATTGATACCGATCAGTGTAAAAACTAATGAAAGTAAAAACTCACAGTTCTTATAAAAGAGTAACACGAGAGGAAAAAAAGGCAACTAGATAGCAGTCAACGTGATGACTGGTACAGTATCTCACATATCAGTATTAATATTGAACATAAATGGTCTAAGCACCCCACTTAAAAAATATGGATGGGAATTCAGGATAAAAAAACACAACCCAAATATACGCTGTCTTCAAGAAACCCATTTAACTAATAAAGATTCTCAGAGACTCAAGGTAAAGAGATGGAAAAATATTCGACAAAAATGGAAACCAAAACCAAGCAAGAGTAGCTATTCTTATATCAGATAAAATAGACTTTAATTATTTATTTATTTTTTAATTTCACAAAATTTGATTTTATTCTTAAGATTTATTTTCACAGCACAAAAATATAGAAATCATTGAGATAATTTGTTTTAAGAGAGGTATAAATGAACTTAGAAATTGTAGACCTTTATCTGATGTAAGTATAGCATTTCATTGAAAGCATTTGCTTGGGGCAAAAGTTAGCTTATTTGACTCAACAAGTAAGCTGAATGTGGAATCATTCAGCTCCTTTCTTTCCTCAGCTCCTGGGTAAAAATTTAGCTTCAATGGAACTTCTCTGTTAAAACAACCCCTTTTTACTTCTCAACACAGACAAGCCAAATATTGTCAGCTTGTGGACAAATTGCTTGAGGCATCTATTCAGCATTTACATAACTACTATCTCATTATCTTTATGACCCATGGGGCTAGTATGGAAAAATCGAGGACTAGTGGGAGCTTCCCAGCTCACCTCTCCCAAGAAGTGATAAAATAGACTTTAAAACAACAATAGTAAAAGACACCAAAGATGGTCATTGTATAATGATAATGGAATTGACTCAGCAAGAACATATAGCAATCCTAAATATATATGAACCTAACACAGGAGCTCCCAAATGCATAAAACAAAAACTAGTAGACTTAAGGAAGGAAATAAACAGCAACATCAAAACAGCTGGAGACTTCAACACTCCACTGACAGAAGTAAACAGATTATTGAGGTAGAATATCAACCAAGAAATACTGGACCTAAATAGGACTCTAGAAAAAATGTACCTAACAGACATTTATGAAACATTATACCCCAAAACTGCAGAATATGCATTGTTCTCATAAACACATGGAACACTTTCCAAGATAGATCATGTGTTAGGCAATAAAACAAGTCTCAGCAAATTTTTAAAAATTGAAATCAAACCATGTATCTTTTCAGACTACAGTGGAATAAAATTACAAATCAATTCCAAGAGGAAGTCTAAGAACTACATAAACACTTGGAAATTAAACCATTTGACACTTGGGTCAATGACAAAATATAGATGGAAACCAAGATTTTTCTACTTAAATTACAAAAGTGACACATACTACCAAAATCTCTGGGATACAGAAAGGCAGTGCTAAGAGGGAAACTCATAGCACTAAGTGCCTATGTCGAAAAGACAGGAACATCACAAATTAACAACCTTATGTAACACCTCAACCGAGTAGAAAAAGAAGAACAAGCCAAACCCAAAGCCAGCAGAAGACAAGAAATAACAAAGACCAGAGCAAAACAGAACGAAATTGAAACAAAAAACAAAAGGATCAATGAAGTGAAAAGTTGGTTACTTGAAAAGATAAAAAAAAAAAATTGATATAACACTAGCTAAATTAACCAGAAATAGAAAAGAAAGGATTAAAGCAAGCTCAATCAGAAATGAAAAAAAAGATATTACAACTGATACCACAGGGATACAAAATATTATCTGAGACTACTATGAAAATCTCTACACACAAACTAGAAAACCTAGAAGAAATGGGTAAATTTTTAGAAACATACAGCCTCCAAGGCCTGAATCAAGAAGAAATAGAAATCTTGAATGGATGAATATCAAGTAGCAAGAGTGAATCAGTAATAAAAACCTCTCAACAACAACAACAACAACAACAAAGCCCAGGACCAGATGGATTCACAACCAAATTCTACTTGACCTACACAGAAAAACTGATACCTATCCAACTGAAATAGTTCCATAATATTGAGAAGGAGGGAATCCTACCTAACTCATTCTACAAATCCAGTATCACCCCAATACGAAAGCCAGGAAAGGACATTAAAAAAGAAAATGACAGACCAATATCTCTCATGAACATAGATGCAAAAAATTTTCATCAAAACACTAGCAAATCAAATCCAACAGTACATCACAAACACAATTCACCATGATCAAGTGGGTTTCGTCCCAGGGATACAAGGATGGCTCAATATACACAAATCAATAAGTATGTTTCACCACAAAAACAGAATTAAAAACAAAAACTATATGATCATCTCAATAGATGCATAAAAAGCATTTGATAAAATCTAGCACTCCTTCATGATAAAAACCCTCAACAAACTAGGCATTGAAGGAACATGCCCCAAAATAATGAAAGTTATATATGACAAACCCACAGCCAACATCATACTGAATGGGGTAAAGTTGAAAACATTCCCACTAAGAACTGGATCAGGACAAGAATGCCCACTACCACCTCTTCTATTCAACACAGTACTGAAAGTCCTAGCCAGAGCAATCAGAAAAGAGAAATAAAGGTCATCCAAATCAGGAAAGAGGAGGTCATATTATCCCTGTTTGCTGATTGTTTGATATTACATCTAGAAAACTCTAAAGACTCCTCCAAAAGACTCCTAGAATTGATAAATAAATTCAGTAAAGTCTCAGGTTACAAAATTAATGCACATAAATCAGTAGCATTTCTATATACTAATAACAGTAAAACTTAGATTCAAATCATGAACTCAATACCATGTATAATAGCTTCAAAGAAAATAAAATACCTAGGAATGCACTTAACCAAGGAGGTGAAAGGTCTCTACAAAGAGAACTACAAAACACTGATGAAAGAAATCACAGATGACCCAAACAAATGGAAAAATGTCCTATGTTCATGGATTAGAAGAATCAACATTGTTAAAATATCCACACTGCCCAAAGTGATTTACAGATTCAATGCAATTCCCATCAAAATACCAACATCATTTTTCATAGATCTAGGAAAAACAATCCTAAATTTCATATGGAATCAAAAAAGAGCCCAAATGGCCAAAGCATTCCTAAGGAAAAAGAACAAATCTTAAGCCATCACCTTACTTGACTTCAAATTATACTACAAGGCTATAATTGCCAAAACAGCATAGTACTGGTATAAAGGTAGACACATAGACTAATGAAACAGAATAGAGAACCCAGAAATAAAGTCAAATAGCTACAACCCACTGTTTTTCAACAAAGCAGACAAAAACATACACTGGGGAAAGGATGTCCTATTCAACAAACTGTGCTGGGAAAATTGGATAGCCACATATGGAAGAATGAAACTAGATCCCTATCTCTCACCATATACAAAAATTAACTCAATGTGGATTAAAGACTTAATTGTAAGACCTGAAATTGTAAAAATTCTAGGAAAAAACATTGGAAAAACTCTTCTGGACATTGGCCTGGGCAAAGAATTTATGACTAAGACCTCCAAAAGCAAATACAATAACAAAGAAAATAAATGAATGAGAATTGCTCAAACTAAAAAGTTTCTGCACACCAAAAGAAATAACCAACAGAGTAAATAGACAACCTACAGAATGGGAGAAATATTCACAAACTATACAAAGAATTAATATTCAGCATCTGCAAAGAACTCAAACAAAATCAGCAAGAAAAAAACAAATAACCCCATCAAAAAGTGAGCAAAAGACATGAACAATTTTTTTCAAAAGAAAGATAAATGGCCAACTGACATATGAAAATATGCTCAACATCACCAATCATTAGGGAAGTGCAAATAAAAAAAATAAAAATAAAAACACAATGAGATACCACCTTACCCCTGTCAGAATAGCCATTATTCAAAAGTCAAAAAACAATAGATGTTGGTGCAGATGTGCTGAAAAGGAAACCCTTACACACTGTTGGTGGTAATGTAAACTAGTACAGCCTCTGTGGAAAACAGTATGGAGATTGTTCAAAGAACTAAAAGGAGATCTACCATTCAATCCAGCAATCCCAGTACTGGGTATTTACCCAGAGGACAAGAGCTCATTTTATTAAAAAAAAAAAAAAAAAAAAAAGTCACTGCACTTAAATGTTTATAATAGCACAATTCACAATTGCAAAGATATGGAATTAACCTAAGTGTTCATCAACTGATAAGTGGATAAAGAAAGTGTAGTATGTATACACCATGGAGTACTACTCGGCCATAAAAAGGAATAAAATAATGTCTTTTGCAGCAACTTGGATGGAATAGGAGACCACTATCCTAAGTGAAATATCTCAGGAATGGAAAAACAAATACTACATGTTCTTACTTATAAGTGGGAGCTAAATGAGGGGTATATAGGGTCATAAAGTGGTGTAATGGACAGTTAAATTATGAACAGGGGACAGTGGGTTGGGAGTGAAGGATAAAAATCTACCTATCAGGTACAATGTACACTATTCTGGTGACCGTACACTAAAATCCCTGACTTCAGCATTATACAATTCACTCACATAGCAAAAAACGCTTGTACCCCCTAAACCTATTGAAAAAAATTCTCTACCCAAACAGCCAGTTTTTTCTGTCTTAGCAATGACAACACCGTTCTTTCAGTTGCTTCAGCAAAGATTTTAAAGTCACTCTTGTCTTCCCTATTTCTTTCACACCCCACCTCCATTCCATTAGAACATGCCTTTGGTTCTAATCTCAGATATACATTCAAATGGAATTCCTTTTTATCACTTCCATTGCTACTGCTCTGTACATGTTATTCATTTAATAAAACTCAAAAACTCTACATAAGAAACCACTCTAAAACTTAGTGACTCAAAATAGCAGCCAACTATTATTACTTAAAAATCTACAGGTCAGCTGGGGAAGCAGTTTTGCTGATCTGAGCAATGTTCAGCTGATCTCACCTGGGCTGTCTAATATCTCTGGAACATAAGCTTGGACAATGGAGTGGACTAACCTCTGTCCACATGATTTCTCATCTTCTAGCAAGCTAGCCTGGGCTTGATCTGATGACAGCTGGCAAGGTTCTAAGAGAGCAGAACCATGCAAGGTCTGTTGAAGCCTACACAAGGAAACTAGAAATCATCTGATGTCACTTTGCTTATTCTAGTGGTCAAAACAAGTCCTGAAGCCCACGCAGATTCATTGTGGGGAAGAGCTACAAAATCACACTACAAAGGCACGTGGATACAAGGAAGGGAATATTTACCACATTTGTACGTTCAATCTACCTCACCATTTCATTCAGAATAAGATTCAAAAATCCTAACTCTGGTTGACAAAGCCCCTTTGTAATCTGGCAATTCCCATTTTTCCAACTTCACCTTTTGTCTCTCTCCTCACTGCATTCCAGCTACACCAGACATGCCCCCATCTCAGGCCCTCTGTTTGTGGCTTTCCATCCTGGCATGCTCTTCCCCCAAATCTTTTTGGTTCTCTCCCACTCTATGTTTATGCTCCATTCAGAGAGATGTACCTTGAATCAACTATTTAAAATGTCACCACAGCCCCTTTACCTTCTAAATATGTTTTATCCTTTTTGACAGAATCTATTATTCAGTACGGGCATACTGTCTTCATGACATCATGAGACCAAGGCCATTGTGTTTTGTGCACTGACTCATCCCCAGTAACTAGACCAGCACCGTTCAACAAAAATATAATGCAAGTCACATAAGTAACTTTAAATTTTCTAATACCCACATTAAAAAAAAGTAAAAAGAGGTATGTGAAATTGATTTTAATAACTTTGTATTTAACCTAATATAACCAAATTATCATTATAACATGTAGCCAATTTTAATAAGTATTAATATAGTTTATTTCACATTTTTATAAAAACTGTTCTTGAAATCCAGTAGGTATTTTTTTATATTTAAACACAAATCAGGTAAGTGCTCAATGGCCACATGTGGTTAGTGGTTATCATTTTGAGCAGCACAAATCTAACTCATTGGTAGTGCTCCATGAGCATTAGTCATAACTATTTTAACCCAAGCAGTCTACACACAAGTGGACCAAATGAAAAAGAAGGAAAATCCTGTGGCAAAACTGAAAGTACTAGTTCTACAGCTTTATCAGTTGAAGGCAGGTCTTACTACTTTCTTCACTTTATCACATTGTCCCTGAAGGTTTTAGTAGGTGTTTCACCAACTTTATCTCAATGTTCTTGAATGCTTTACAGTTTCTCTAGTTTTTTTGATCTCACTGCTCTTAACATTTTCAAGTAAAAAGTAAAACATTCAAGACCACTAAGATTAAGGCTGTAGATGAACAGGAAAAAAACACAACACAAAATACCTCAAGTCAATTCTCATCCTTGTTTCTGTGTTCACAATAGTAACATGGTTACTCAGAATTCCAGTTAGTTATTTTGGCTAGATGTTGAAAAAAATAAAGAACTAGCCTTCTTCAACCCTTTTCTTTCCCATTGTAAGATTCTTATGGTTAAAAACCCTATCATAGATGTTTAGGTTCACACCAGGGGTTAACAAACCCAAATTTTCCCCATTTCCAGGTAATTACACTTGCAGTTCATTTTGCCTAAAAAGCTCACTGTCCTCTCTATCTAGCTTCATTCTTCAGGTGTCAGATTAAATAACACCTGGGGTGGTGGTGTCTAAATTAGACTATTCTCCTGTTAGACATCCTCATAGCACTCACCTTCCTTCAGAGTACTTACCATGATTGTAAATACATAATCATTTGAATAATTATCCTTGCAGCACAGAATCATGCTGCATCCCCAGCATAAAGCACAGTTACTGATACAAAGCAGATGCTCAAAAATACTGAGTAATGAATGTAATAGGTGAGAAATGTGATTGTTGAACACATGAAAATTTAGAAGTAGACATGATTGTTAATACCAGCTAATGCCCAATGCCTTCACTTAGGATCACAGTCCTACTGGTGACATTGGAAAATTCATAAACAAATAACATGCACACATACACACACACTCTTGACTTATTTCACTGTTTATTTGTACCTGGAAAGTTTTGTGAGTGAGTATAGTATAAGGGGTAAAATGCCAAAGGGTGGTATGCAAGGCATTGTGAGAAAAGCTGAGCAGATGGCCAAGGGATGTGCCACGCTTCATTATTAAGCAATTGTGTGACCTTCAGTCACTCTGAACCTTGAATTCATTCTTTGTAAAATAATTTAGCTGGACTTGATCTCTTTGAGACCCTATTTTATCAATTCTAAAGTGCACTATTTTTTCACTTTTTAACCTCTCTGAAATCAAGATGCATCTTACAATCAATGCTTTTTACATCCCTGTCAAGGGTGGTTGTGAGTGACATAAACAAAATAAAAAATCTTCCCTTGATACCTTCTGGAAAGATCAAGAAAGCACTAATACTAAAGCACATTAGATTCAGTGAAAGACAAGGACTTTGAGCCGTAAAATTCTGTGATTGTAAGCTATTTCTTTTATTGCCTAACATTTTAATCATTTCAATCATTCTAAATTAAAAGGTAAACATTTATGGAATAGTATTTCTTTGTGTGAATCACTGACCTGATTGCTGTTAATCAATTTGTAGGTCAAAATAGCCAGGATGTTTAGGCTCACAGATGACACAGAGATATTTATAGTATGTTTTCATACATGGCTAACTCAAACATCATTAAACATACATTCACCTAAAAACCTTCTTTTCTGGGTGAGGAAATAGTCCTCAACCTAGAATTCTCCAAATAAGAAGCTTCATTTCCCTACTCAGCATGAACAAAATACACATTATAAAAGCCTGGGAATAAATGCTTCTGCCACTTTTCATATCCTTTCACACCATGGTAGATTTTTATTTTTTATGAATTGGGCATCATGTATTTATTCAAAAAATTACATCTTGATAAATAAGCACTATACTTATTAAGACCCCCCCCACGCACACACACATGACCCCCTTAGAAGCATTTTGGAGTTCTTCCACTGCTCTATCGTTTCTTGTTAGTTACTTCATGTTTCAACATTCTGCATATAGTTAATTTCAGTTAATTACACCAGGAAACCCTCTAGAAAAAAAATGCTGTATGCACCATTCCCCTAACACAGAATTATATCCACAGAGCCAACATCTGGACATATTTATATATGCCACCCCCCACAACCATGAAGACTTTCTTCAATGACTTATTTTATTATTTTGCCTTTAATAGCTAATGTTTTCTATAAGCTACATCAATTCCCCTTTTTGGGTTAAAAATGGCACAATTTTTAATCTCCTGCTTTAATTCTTGCTTCAGTTTGTTTTTAAAGATATTGACTTAATGTCAAATCTTCACTTAAAATTGTTTTTGCTAATTTTTGCTATGCAGCCACTATCATTTAAGCAGAGGTGTTTGCACTTAATGCCAACTGAAGGCAGCGTGAGCTGTCTAAATGGTGCATTAGGGAGAACAGCTGATGGATTACAAATCTCCGCATTTCACCAACAGAAATGAATTTGAATCCATCAATTTTATTCCCTTATGCCAAATTTAGGAAGTTCAGTTTATGCAGATCTGTCAAAATATTACATTAAACACCTAGATGAATGAGTTAAATTAATTTAATTTTACAGTTTGCCTTGATTGGGTTAGGGTAGTTCTATACACAAAGCAGAAACTCTGAGGGAAACTGAAGCTAGTCAGGGAAGGGATCAGGACAGTGGCAGCTGGGCTCAGCTGAATGGTCAGACAAGGTGTTAGAAATCAGTAACAAGGGGAGGGAGGTGCCTAGACTTTCCTTGTGACACCCGTGCCTGTCTTTTACTTAACACCTATCTGATGGCCCTGAAAGAAAGTAACCACAGCAGGGAATAAAATTAAGATGAAAAAGGGCCACTGTGCTTGCAATGCAGAGCAGATCAGTCAGGGCGACCAAAATGAAAGAGAAAAGGGAACAATAATCCTGCTGTGTGGTTATATAGCACCTTTCATCGAAACAATGTGAGAATTCTCTATTTTTGCAGGCCAGCTCCCTAGAGGGCTTTGAAAGCAATTCAGGAGGGAAATAAAAGGATTGCAGAACAGATTTCAGGCTTGAATGATAAAATGGACATTCTGCAAGACAGATTTTACTGAATTGATAACTGGATGATTGAGGCTGTCACACATAAATAAATTGAAAAGGAGTAAAATCAAAAAGAAAGCAGAAAATTTTGAAAGGATATAGAAGTACAAAGAAAACCTGATGACCTTGAAAGAAGGTCAGAGAACCAGCCTCTACATTCAGAGACAGTCAAGAGGATTCAAACCTGGAAATCTAGTGGGCTCCTAGCAGGTATGATCAGTACCAAAATATGAGACCCATACATTTTCAAAACAGCTTAGTACCAACTCTGCACAGTTGGCAAGGGTTAAGCAGTCATCAAATCATGGAATCGGTAAGTTGATTTAAGCAATAGTTACCCTGGAGTCTAGTCGTCTTCTTTTTTTCTTTTCTTTTACAGAAGGACTGGTCTATGGAAGGGAGTGGCCAATCATGCAGAATCCAGTTTTCTGCTGGAGTTTTTCCTGGGTGTCTCTTATGGGTAACATGGGCTCCACAGGCTATTCCTTACCTGGGCTGCATCCCATTCCCTAAGGAGTAATGGAGATGTGACACCTTGGCCAGCTCTGTGGGTCACAACCTAGACCCTGAAAGAAGGAGGATTCCCATACCTTTTCTCAAGCCCCTCAATTGGCTATGCCAAGAGTACCTAGAAAGGAAAGGTGTTCCCTGGAGGCTCTTTCTCCCCTCTTGCTGTTAGAAAATATCCATCCAATCACTGGAAACACTAGTAGGTTTTACTCAGAACATTACTGCCCCCATAAAGTTGGGGAAGAAGAAGAATTGAAGGACACAGGTGAGATGTCAGAAGTAATTGCTTACCCTAGGCAAGGAGAAGCATCCCACTCCCAGAACCTCCATGTGGCCCCAGATCTCGGTCACCTTCCTTCTGGAAGAGGCAGCCACTTTCCTTCCCATGCCCAGGGAGACACTGGGCAGGCCCTCTTGCCAGGTGGGATGAAAAAGTCCCCCTGCTTTCCCATGAGGAAAGCCCTCTGCCCTTTCTCTGATGGTGTAGATACCAGTGAGAAGGAAATGCAGTGGTGTCCAGAAGTAAATATTAATACAAAATAGACTTTCAGTATGTCAGAACATAAGGTTCTCCCACTCTTCTGCAAATCGAAAGATCAATGGATCAAAAGTTCCTCATTTCATTTGCAGACATTAATAGTGAGGCTTATGTTGTTTTACCATAAGGCTGGCCCTGATTTTCACATTGAAGAAAGAACTACAGGTAAATTTCTAAAACAGGTTTCTATTTAGCACTAAGTGGTACAAAGTAATGATTTGTTAATGCCAGTGATGTCTCATACTTTCCTTAGAAGTGTGCTCTATAAGCATTATCTGAAAGTGGATTCCTCACTATAATAGCAATGTGGTACCTTGTGATATAATAAATGTATATGCATGTGTATGTGTGTGTGTATAGACACATAGGCTGTGGTTCTGCAATTGAAATACCCTGTTACTCAAGAATAATAAAATTATAATATTGCAGTGAAGCCTGTATAACAAAATTTTAAGTGAGTTACAGGAAAGAATATGTGGCCTAAGTAAAAGCATGTAACATTTAAAAGACAACAGATGATAGTAGAAAGATACAGGGCATAGGTCAAAGCCAGACTTAGTTTAAATCATAACTCTACCAGTGACCTCAGCTGTCATTCTTAGCTTCCCTATCTCTATCTTCATCTATGAAATGCAGATGTCAATATCTACCTGTCTAGGTTAATGGGAAGATTAGAAATTAGGTAATTAGGGTGCCTTCACACAGCAAGCATTCAGTAAATTATATATATATTATTAAATATTAGTGGGAAGCAGCATAATGCAGAATAAAGAGTAGAGTATTTTAAGAGAAAGGAACTAATTTGAAGTCCAGTTTGACGTTTACTAGCTGTATAACTTTGGGAAAGATAGTTAACAACTGTGACCTGTTGCCTCACATGTCAAATGGGCATAACAATAATTATTTCATAGGGTTGTTGTAAGCAAGAAGATGAAATAGATAAAGTGCTTACCTGGATTACCTAAAATATAGTGGGTGCTCAAAAAATGTTAATTTTCTTGGTCTCCCTGCCACACAACCAAACATAGTGTAGGCTTGTTCTTCAACGATAAAAAACTAAAAGCATTTGTAACAAGATACCCAGAAAACCTTCCTATACTTATTGCTAAAATATCCATGGTCTACAATCCAGTGAGTGGATTTTGTGAATAGTAGCTTCCAGGCTACTCAGGAAATGTCTATCATTTATGAAACATTCTTTTACCTTTTTGTCTGCTTGTTTGTTCACCTTCCTCCAACATTGATAAAGCACCTGCTATGGTTAAGGCATGAGCTGGAAGCTGAAGTTGAAGGAAAGAGAAAACTTTTATCCAGTTAACATGCTCTCCCCTTAAGGCAAGGCTCTCACTAACAGTGTTTCCCTTCTCCTGCTTCTTAAAGCCTCTATTTTGTTGACTGCTCTGCCAAGAGTTCCCTGTTTCTCCTCTTTCATCCATTTATTGCATTTCCATTGTCCTGGCCTGATATTGTGCTAAGCCAAACACTGATGTCAAAAGGGAGAGGGCCAGAGGAGGAGGATTCATGCCCAAAGATCCCTGGAGCCTCTCTCTTGAGAATCTCCCAACAGCCTGGCCAGCCTAGAGTGAAATTTCACTAGCAGCTGCAGTAGTAATTCACAGCCCTGTGAGAATGTGACATCTCATTCTTTCATTCAAAATGCTTCCTGCTCTCTGCTTCTCTTAGATTTTAGTTGCCTGCCTCTGGGACTCAGATGCTTTCATAGAATTGATGCAAACCCCTGGGAAATTTATTTGTCCTCTTATATCATCCATGCTAATGCTCTCCTCCATTAGCTCAGATAATCAAGAGTTGACTATACATAGAACTGTGGGAGATTACAAAAGCACTTACAATCTAACAAAAAGGAATGGAAAAATACTGAAGGAATTTAAAAAGAGAGAGAGACAACAGAAAGAAAGCCACAAATATATACACAAACCAACTTGTAATGCCCTAGCTAAGCACAAGAATTAAAGGGGATATGTCATGGAATAACTAGAACAAATTCCACTAAGACTTGGACAGTATCCCAGTGCCATCAGAGGATAGCAAGCCAGAATATTATGAAAGTGGGTAAAGGTCTAGAAGAAAGGTTCCGTGTCATTTTGGGGAAGGAAAGCAAGGCAACTGTCATTCTAGGTGACTCTGATGTCTCTGAAATTAGTTTCTTACTTAAAAGAATGATTTTAGACTGTAATTCATGTTGAGTTCACATTAAAATCAAGGTATAAGGCAAGGCCAGTTGTTAATATTAGTAGTAGCCAAACCATAATTTATTATGGACAGTTGTATCTAGGAAATTAAAGGACAGTACTAGTTTACAACATGAGTACACAGGCCCATCCCATGTTGGTAGCATGGTTCCCTGGAAATGCCATATTTGCCCTAACTATTATTGGTGGTTAAACCTCATCAATACTTCCTAGCAGAGTGGAAGAAATCACAACCCACCAATGTCATGAAAGAGAAGAGCTTTGGTAAATTCTAATTTCCCATTTAATATATTATTTTTATATAAGATAGTAGGATAGGGCAATGGAGTGGTTCACTGCAAATTAAATAAAGTAATGGTGTCCACTGCAGCAGTAATTCCTTATATGACCATGAAATTAGCATGTTGTCTATATTCTAGAAGAATGTTTGTGATAGGAGACTTCATAAATGCTATTTTCTCCTCCTGAGTTATTAATATCAGTGGATTTACATTTACGGGGAGGGTTGTATAGCACTCCCTTGTAATATTGCCAAAAGTATGTATCTACTAATTTTCATAAAGCCATTCACTAACATTTAGTGGAAGTAAACTTAACACTTGATAAGAAGGTCCGGCGCTGCAGCAATGACCTTCTAATTCCTAGAATAACAAAACGGCTCTGAAAAACTGTAGGTGGGAGTGAACCATTTACAGCAAGCTCTAAGCACCACCACCAACAATTAAAATCGTGGTGATTCACTAAACAGAATGAAATTGTTCAATTAAAGCTCAAAAAGAGTCTAGTCTTACATGAGGCACCTCGTCTGTAAAAAGGAGGCACAAACATTATCAGAATTATCTGGATATAGGAAAGTTCATATCTTGGAAGTTCAATGCATTCCACATATCAGAGTATAGAGAGAAAATTAATTTCTACAAAAAATTAATACCACAATCATATTTCCTCTAAGATGGTTTAGGCAAATTCATTCATAATCTAACCCTATTAGGCAAAAGGTGGTATCAGTGTAAAGAAAGAAGGGTGATCTATCTAGATTATCAGGGGGAGTTCACATAGATCTATCAAAATTATCAGTGGGAGTTCTCCCTGTATGTAGACTACCCAGGGAGATATTCCCCTTAAAAGAAGGAGAATCGAATAGAGTATTCCATCATTGCTGTAGTCCATGAAAACATTTGAAGTGGTGGGAAGACTCAGAGACTCCACCCCAGAGAAATACGCATTAAAGTGACGTAATCTATCACGCAGGTACTGGACTGAGGCTAGAATGGCAGAGTAAATGGAGATAATTACAGAGCATTTGGCAAATACAGAATGAGTGGCAAAAAGAGGGCAGAGATATGAGTCATACAGTATAAACTTGCTACACAGAAGTGTGCAACCCCTTAGCAAACTTCACCCCAGGAGATCAGAATCGTTGAGATGAGAAAGAAGTTGGTGTTGGTCATCCTGACCCTGTTGGGGGTAATGCCCTGCACAGAGTCTCAAGTAGGATCCTTGTGATAACCTCAACAGCTGACTGGCCATCTATAAGAATGTGCCCACTGAAGGAAGGCTAACAACAAACACTTGAGCAACTGCTTTGGTGGAAAGAGGGCAAATAACTGCAATTGTAGTAAGCTGGGGAGTGTAAGATGCATTAACACACACACTCCAACAGCCTTAAGAGCTGAAAGATAAACCATTCTATGTTTTTGAAGGAAAATACTAGATGCTCTTAAAGCACTGCGTGTACCAAGATTGATTTTTTTTTCACTAAATCTGGATTTCTCTAGTTTTAAAGGGTATTGGGATGGAGTTGCATGATAATCAATAGCATATTTTTGTGTTCATATTATTAATATTTTCAATGCTTCATAATTTTTAAGTAAACTTTTTATTTTAAGATAATTGTCAAGTCACATGCAGTTGTAAGAAATGATGTAGGAAGATTCCAGGCACCCTGTACCCAGTTTCCCTCATTGTTAACATCTTGCAAAAGTGTAGCAAAGTATCAAAACCAGGATACTGACATTGACACAGTCAAATACAGAACATTTTCATAACCAAAAAGAACTTTCATTCCTTTTATAACCACACCCAGCATACCCCACATTTTCCTGTTTCTGGTCCCAAGCAACCATTATTCTGCCATTTCTATAATTTTGTCATTTCAAGAATGTTATATGGGTAGAATTATAAAGTGTGTATCTTTTTGGGATTGGCTTTTTTCTACTTGCCATAATTCTCTGGAAATTCATTCAGGTTGTTTCATGTATCAATATTTGTTCATTTTTATTGCTGAGTAGTATTCCATGGTATGGATATACTTTAGTTGGTTTAACTGTTTAACCATTCAACCATTAAAGGACATCTGGATTCTTTCTATTTTTGGCTATTACTAAAAGAGCTTCTGTCCTTGTACAGGTTTTTGTTTGAGCATACAATTTTCTTCTCTGGGATAAGTTTCCAAGAGTAAAATTACTGGGCAATATGACAATTGCATATTGAATTTTATAAGAAACTGCCAAACTATTTTCCATTCATTTTTGCCCATTGTATTATTTTACATTCCTGCCAGCAATGTATGAGTGATCCTGTTTTTCTGCATCCCCCTCAGTATTTTTTTTTAAATTTTAACTATTCTGATGGTATATAATGATATTGCATTATGGTTTTAATTTGTTTTCCCTAGTGACTAATGATGTTAAACCACTTTTCATGTGTTATTTGCCAACTGTCTATCTTCCTTGCTGAAATGTCTATTAATGCATTTTGCTCATTTTCTAACTGGACTGTTTCTTTACTATTGAGTTTTGAGAATTTTTATATACTCTAGATACTTGTCCTTTGTCTAATATGTTCTTTGAAAACATTTTCTTCCAGCCTGTATCTTGTCTTTCCATCCTTTTAACAGGATATTTTACAGAGCAAACATTTTTAAATCTGATAATGTTCAATTTATCCATTTTTCATTTAATGCATCACGTGTTTGGTGTCAAGTCTAAAAATTCCTTGTCTAGCCCTAGATTCCAAAGATTTGCCATCTTTTTTTCTTTCAGCCTACCTTTGTCATTGTATTTGAAATGAGTATCTGGTGTACACCAGAAGGTGGGAATCTTTAGGGCCATCCTAGAATTCTGCATAACACACTCTTCAAGTACCATCTATAAAGGAAATCAATGTTTATAGAGAAAGGCATTTAAAAATAAATAAAATGTCACTTTTAGAACCAAACATGAAACAATCAAACTTTTTGAATTTTAGTGATAAATTGACATAATTTGTTAGATACTAAATGCCTAAGTATTTGGCAGTACAAGGTGCTATTGAAAGGAATTCACTTTCCTTCAAGGACTTTTTAATATTTGCTTTGTCCATGAACTTTTCTTTTATTTAATGTGAAATACAAATTACAGACCTCCAATTTTTCAGCATGTGTCCAAAGAATTATAAATATAAATTTTTTTTATATTTCTTATATCTAATCATCTTGGTAGAAACCCATGTGTGACAGTTTATATTCAATTAATATCTTATTAAATGTTACATATCTACCTAAGAGCAGCACTTCACAATATATTAATCAAAAGCTAATAGAACTACAAAAATAAATGGGCAAATCCACAATTATATTTGTAGATTTTAACACTTTTCTCCTAGGAATTGATAGAATAAGTAACTCAGTAAGGTTATGAACAAATTAACAGAGAATTTCAATAAATTTGACTTTATTGGCAGTAAATAGCATAGTACACATTTTTTGAAGTACACATGAAACATTCACCAACATAGACTATATTCTTGGAAATAAACAAAATTTTAACAAATTTTAAAAATACTAGAAACAATACAAATATGTTATAAGTTTATAAAGGAATTAAGGTATAAATCAAAATGAAAAGATATCTGTAAAATCTCCAATATTTGGAAATTAAACAATAAGTTTCAAAATAAGTCATAAGCCCAAAAGTAAGGAAGAGAAATTAAAATATATTCTGAACTAAATGGAGATGAAAATCCAACCTAATAAAATTTGTGGTACACAGATAAAATCATGTTTATAGCAAAATTTATAGCATTAAATGTTTATTTTGTAAATAAGAAAAGTTGACAATCAGTAATCTTAGCTTCCAGCTTCAGAAACCAGAAAGAAAAAGAAAAATGAAACCTAAGGAAAGCAGAAGAAATGAAATGATAACATAACCGCAGATATAAATAAAACAAAAAACACAAAAATAGAGAAAAGCAATGAATACAAAACTGTTTCTATGAAAATATAAATAAAATCGATGTGTATGCCCATATGTTTGAAAACCTAAATGAACTAACCAATTCCTTGAAAGATACAAACTACTAAAACTTGCTCAAGAAGGATTAGATAAACAGCATATAAGAGAATTTAAAAATATTTTACCACAGAAAATTCCAGGCTCAAATGCCATCACAGGTGATTTCTACCAAACATTTGAGGAAGAAATTCTACCAAATCTATACAAACTCTGCCAGAAAATTGAAGAAGAGGGAATAGTTTCTAACTCTTTTATGAGGTCAGTATTGCTCTATTAACAAAAGCAGAGAAAAATATTATAAGGGGGAAAAAAACCTCCAGACAAATATCCTTCATGAACATAGATGCAAAAATCCTCAACTAAATAGTAGCAAATCAAATCCAGCAACTCATAAAGAGGATAATTCATTACAATCAAATGGGGATCATTAGAGAAATACAAGCCTCATCCAGCATTTGAAAACCAATCAAAATAATTCACTATATTAACAGAACAATGAAGAAAAACACATAATCATCTCAATAGAGGCAAATAAAAATTTTCAATGAAGTTAACATCAATTCATAACAAAAACCCTCAGTAAACTAGAAAAAGAGGAGAGCTTCCTTAAGCTGATTAAAAGGATATAACTTAGAACTAAGAGCTGTCATTAAACTTAATGATAAAAGATGGAATGCTTTCTTCCAGAAGATTAAGAACAAGGCAAGGATGTCCTATGTCACCACTTCTATTCAAAATTCTATTGGAAGTTTTAGATTGTGCAAAAAGAAAGAGAAAAGAATAAAAAGCACATAAGTTAGACAGAAATATGTCTAAATTCACAAGCAACATGATGGTCTATGTAGAAAATCCAAAAGAATAAAAAAAAGCATCTAAAACTTATGTGTCAGTTTGAAAAGTTCATGAGATACCATATCAATATACAAACAGATCATACTTTTATATACTAGTAATGAACAATTTTTATAGGCTAGCAATGAAATTGAAATTTTTAAATACACAGCCGCCCACCCCTGCTGCCACCCTCTAGGGAGCCCTGCCCAGCTGCCACTGCCACCACAAGTAACTGTGGTACCTAGGTGGGAGCAAACTCCTGCAGCTGCCCGCCTATGTTGCTGCTTCCCAGGGAGCTCTGCCCAGGGGTCACTAGCGTTTCTGCCACTGAGGGGCCCAGGTAAAAGTAACTCCCCAGGGCCGCCTGCCTCTGTTGTCACTGTGAAGAGGGACTGAGCTCTCAACAGCAGCCTGGGGACCAGCCCACCCCTCCACATGAACATCCCTCAGCACCTGTTTGGAATGTGACAACCTGAGGGGTATGGGGAGATGCAGGAGAGCAGCAGTGTTACAGGCTCACAGTGCATCCACCCCCTACCCTGGTTACTCACTGATGAGCAATCTTCTGGAGCAGGACTCAAGCACGCCCATCCAGGAGCCTGGGACCTGGTAATTAGATAACCTAGTCCACTACTATTGGCACCAGAACACCATCCTAGGTAACCTGAATACCAACTGATACAAATTGACAGTAAGAATGTAGTGGGTACCTACTAGCATAAGCCAAAATGTAGTACACCTCTCCCTGTCTACACTGAGCAACAGAGTTCCTAGCAAAGGGGAACGGGTGTATCACAGCTATCTGTTTTGAGATGAGGGAAGAGGTTCCAAATGAGAAAGAATCAGCACAAGAACACTGGCAACATGAAAATACAGTTTCCTTCAACACCCCCAAAGGATCACACTAGGTCTCCAGCAATGAACTCCAACCAAAAGGAAGCTTTTGAAATGTCAGGTAAGGAATTCAAAATATGGATCACAAGTAAGCTCAATGGAATTGATGAGAAAGTCAAAAACCAACACAAAGAAACCAAAACAATAATTTAGGACATGAATGAAGAATTCACTAAAGAGATAGTATTAAAAAATATAACATACCTCCTGGATATGAATGAGTCATTTAGGGAATTTTAAAATACAGTGGAAAGTTTTAACAATAGGCTAGATCGAGCAGAAGAAAGAATTTCAGAGCTTGAAGACAAGGCTTTTGAATTAACCCAGGTACTCAGATGAAGAAAAAAGAATCAAGAGAAATGAAGAAAATCTCTGAGAAATATGGGATTAGGTAAAATGCCCAAATGTAAGAATCATAGCTATCCCTGAGAGAGAAAAAGAAAAATAAACATCATGGAAAATCTATTTGAAGGAATAATGGAGGAAAATTTCCCTGGTCTTGCTAGAGATTTAGACATCTGGATACAAGAAAATCGACAAGCTCATGGAAGATTCATTGCAAATAGAACATCACCAAGGCACATGGTCATCAGTCTGGCCAAAGTCAAAATGAAGGAGGAAATCCTACAAGCTGTGAGATTAAAGCATCGAATTAACTTAAAAAGGAAAATCCATCAGACTAATAGTAGGCTTCTTGGCAAAAACCATACAAACCATCAGGGATTAGGATCCCGTGTTTAGTATTCTTAAACAAAATTATTGTCAGCCAAGAATTTTGTATCCTGCAAAACTAAGTTACATAAATGAAGGAGAAATAAAATCTTCCCAGACAAGTAAATTCTAAGGGAATTTCTCACTTACAAGTGGAAGCTGAGCAGTGGGTATGCATGATCATACAGAATGACTTAGTGGACATTGGAGACTCAGAAAGGGGGAAGTGTGAGGGGTGTATGCAGTGAAAAATTACCTATTGGGTACAACATACACTATTCAGGCATCGGTTATGTTAAAAACCTTGACTCCTCCACTATGCAATTCATCCATATAACAAAAAAACACTTGTGACCCCTAAATCTACTTAAATAAAAAATGAAACTAATAATAATAAAAATGGTATTCTTACTCTAAAAATTTTTTTAAATACAATGCCATTTATAAGAGCACAAAAATTATATATTTAGATATAAATGTACCAAAATATGTGCAGGATACGTATGCTGAAAACTGTAATACACTGATTAAAGAAATCAAAGAAAACTTAAATAAATGGAGAAATATATAGTATTCATAGGTTAGAACTCTCAATACTATTAAGATGTAAATTAATTCCAAATTGATCTATATATCCAACTAAATCCAAATCAAATTCCCAGGAGACATTTTTTGGTGGATATTGATGAATAGATTCCAAATGTATATGGAAAAGCAAAGGAACTTTAAGAGACTATATCATTTTGAAAATGAAGAACAAAAATAAGAAGTCATACTGGCCAATTCCAGGACAATATAAAGTTCCGGTATTCAAAATAGTGTGGTAACAGTGAAGGAATAGTCATATAAGTCAATGGAACAGAATATAAAGTCAAAAAATATATCCACAGCATTACAACCCACTAATTTTTGAAACAAATGCAGAGGAGATTTGGTGAAGAAAGCATAGTCTTTTCAACATTGGTGCTAGAAAAACTGTATATCCATGTGTCTAGTGTACAAATGAATCTTGACCCGCACTTTATCAACTCATAATGGATCATAGACCAAAATATAAAATGCAAAATCAAGACCTGGAAGAAAATATAAGAGAAAATCTTTCTGACCTCAGGCTAGGCAAAGAGTATTGATATAGTTTATAAAGTTGTTAGTTAGAAAATATTCAACCAGAATAAGAGGAGAAAACAAAATGTAATAATACAAACTGTAACAAATGAACCTAACTGTATTACAGATTTATAAAGTATCTAACTAACCTAACTTACTTTGGGAATCAATACTTTGATTGAATACTATAAGTTAAAGACAAAAAGAACTATATAAAAACACTTCAATTTAGCAGATGTGTTTCTTGCAGAAATATGAGTCAGTAATTCTAAAACTAATTTTTGTGTTTACTAGGGTTAAAGAAGTAAGTATATTATACATAATGAGAGTCAGGATTTTTTTTTTTTGCTATCTGAGAAAGAAGTTATAATAAAGAATTATAGGAAGGCTAGAATGGACTTTCGGTGTTGGATTGGAATCAGAGGTTTCACTATAAGCTTATGTTTTTATACTATACATGCAAATAGATAGATTCAGAAGTAACTAAAGATGCATGTGTATGTGCATGGAGAGGGCTTGGTTACTCCACGTACATGCATTTCCAAATTCTATCCACTTAAAGGGCCTAGATGCAATGACATTTTAGTAGCAATGAGCAAACCTACCTTGATTTAGAAATACCATTGTCTAATAAAACAATCAGGGCTCTTTGAAGAAATCATTGATTCCGTGGCTGGGGCAAAAACCAAGATGAGCCTGGAGCATCCTATGGTGACAAAAAGTAAGGAATTACTCAAACTAAAAGAGCAGAACAGCTAAAGACCTACTATTGATCAAAGCTGAAAAATTCTGAGAAACAAAATTAATGAAGATAGTATTAGATTATATCCTATACAATAAAATGAATACCCAGGGGTACATACTGATGTATGATAAATAAATATTTGCAAATGTGAATAAACAAGAAAGAAGCGGCAGCTCTTCCTTATAGAATACTACCAATTAATAAATGTGAAAGGATGAAGAAAATGGAACATCACCATTAGAAAACCACAGTAATAACTGCTGTAAACAAGATCTATAGATGAATGCTTAAAGTAATTGGCAAAAGTTGGAAGAGAACAGGATATTTTTCAGTCTTGAATTATCTGCCCCAAGATATTTACTAATTCATAAGGGGAAAACACTAACTTTACAGATGAGAAGCACAGCAGAGCCATTTTAACAAGGGATCAAGGTTAAATAAGACATATCAACATCATGTACTCCTTGATATGATGCACTGAGAAGGACATATTATTTCTGTTGAGTTCTTGCCAAAAATGCATACCCTTAATATAATTATGAGAAAAGATCATACAAACCCAAACTATAGGGCATTCTACAAAATAACTAACCAGCGCTACTCGAAATCATCAGGGTCATGGAAGACAAGGAAAGACTAAGGAACTGTGACAGATTGGGAAAGACTAAGAAGAAATGAAACTAAAAGCAATATAGTAACCTGGATTGGATCCTGGAATAGAAAAAGTACATTAGTAGTAAACTGGTGAAATACAAATAAAGTCCACAGTTTAATTAAAAGTACTGTACCGAAGTTAATACCTTAGTTTTTAGAATTATACTAAGGTTATGCAAGATGTTCAAAGCTGTGTGAGGTATATATGAAAACTCTGAATTAATTTTTCAACTCTTCTGTAAACCTAAAATTATTTGAAAAGAAAAGTCTCATATTATATGTCTCATATTAATATCATAATGACCCTCAGCTTAGCACAATATTTTTCTGTCCTATGAGTTAGGACAATATCTGAAAATGGTTATCATTGGTGGTATGATGATGATGATGATTCTATGTGAGAAAATTAATCAACTCAATTATTCTTTAATCTTAAAATAACATTGAGTTGAGCATCTTCTAAAGTAAAGGTAAGAGAATCCTTTTTAATACATATCTCTTTGATTTCTTCATCTTTCTGATAGAATGAATTCAATGTAAAAGACCATGCCGATTGTGGGAGGAGAAAATCTGATATTTCCCATATTCTATAGGATTGTATGTGCCACAAGCTAGAATGAAACCTACAGGATATGTCCAGAGGCAGAAGACTAGTGAGTTGCACAGCTATGGTTCACTGAGTCACCTCCCACTCCCCCAGCATCAAGTCCTTTTTTTGACAATCCTTTGCAGCATCCCATGCAATAAATTTTACAGAACAATTTAAGGGTTTTGGTTGGATTATTTTAATGAAAGTAATAACATTTGTAATTAATTTTGAATTTGGTAATGGAAGAACAAGGGAATGTTCCTTCAGTGAAATTTCCTGGCATGATTTCTCAGATGGTTTTGCCATCACCAGTTTCACTGAGAACATCACCCTGTTGGAAGATGCAATCTGAACAGATGAAGCACCTTTCAACCTGAGTAATTACCTCCCAGGGCTATTAACCCGCTGTACCCAACACACAACCAAGCCTGGTCATTAAAATATGAATTATCTTTCTCTTTTTGATCTATTTTAAAAGAGAATTGCAGGCCCAACAGCTGACCGGGAGGCAGGGGGTAGAAGAAATCAGAGTAGAGAGGAATGCTGGCCTGGAAAGGACCATATCCTTCCCTGAAAATGAGCTCTGCTTTGAGGCTTGGGCAGGGAAAATGTTGGGGATTAAAGCAATAGGCGGGATGGGACTAGGAAATCAAGAAACAATTAAAGCAACAGCCGCTTCCCATCCCTTCCTTTCTTTGGCTCTTCTTTGTCTACTCCCAATAATGAATTTTGTAGCACTAGTTGGCTTTGCAGAGCGGAAAATAACTAAAACAGTCACCATGGAATTTTTTTTTCTTCCAAGACATTTTCAGTACAAATAACTTCAGGACACACACAACTCAAACATTAAATTAAAGGCCTTTTATCCTTTGCTGCCACCAAGATGCCCCCAATTGTATAGAAATGGCAATTGGAAAATATTGCCTAGTGGACCTCTTGGGCAACCTGAACTTCTGAAAAATAGTAACTACAACAGATGTTTCTTTCACATGATCTGTGTTTGATCTCCTAAATAATGTTTCACTACCAGGGGCTTGGCAAAGAGTCAGGAAATGTGTATAATTTAAGGATAAAATATGGAAACAACAACAAAAAAAATCTCATGATACCCTGAAACAACTGCTGCAAATTCCAATGATCAAAACATGGTTTATGTTACAGTGAATAATCATTATTTTAAATGTCTAATTTCCAAAGCTACACAAGTTTTCAGACAAAGGCTAGCAGCCGTTTGCAATAAAACACACCATTTCATTTTGCAGACAATAGTGAAGAAGTCCCAGGACAATAAGTTACATAGGGATGTCAAAAAGTCAGGTTCTTCCTCATGTTGTCAACTAAAATTTTGAGAATAAGTTTTTAAAAATCTAGTTTTTGGAAATTACTTCTCCAATCTGACTTTCAGGAATTTATTCAAATCTCCTAACTTTAAAAAAATTTATTCCAGGTAATTCTTCTTTTGAAATAAACAACTAGGCAATTACTCGTAATGATGTTCCGTATTCATGAAGAGCACCACTGCATCGCCTCATCTCCATTCCATCCCCCTCCAAAAAAACAACCATTTCCTCCCACTTTTTAAACTTTTATTCAAGCGTCCTTTAGTCTTTCATGTGATCACTATAAATATCAAAACCCGTATTCTCCCTCTTGGAAATATACTAGAAAATATTTTCTTTTGTTTAAAAGTTGTCTACCACCAAATTGGCCAAAGAAGTCTAGCCTAAAAGCCTGAGTTGTATTTTTCTTCCATTTTAAGCACCGTTAGCTAAAATAATTCTCTCCATCATAAGTCAAATCAGTCACACCTTCATTGGATGTCACTCAGAGAGCTATCATTATTAAAATGCAGACTCTCAGAGATCAGATTTCTGGAAAAAAGAGTGTGTCAGTGGTATAGCTTGATGTACAGTGATGCCACACTTACCTTAGTAAAGGAATACACATGGAATCAATGTAGTGTGTCATGCAAAGTATGGATATTTATAATATAAAATATAAAATTCATGGCCACATTTTGGAAGAATGACAAGCCCATCAAATAATGTCTTACCCATCTTTTTATTGACCGTTAACAATCATAGACCACATGTAGTATAAATCAGAAAATAAAACAATTTTACTTAAGATCAACAAGAGAAATACAAAATAATTCCATGTTATGAGGAAGTAAAATCTTCCCCATACTCAGCAGTCACAATGATAAATCCAAATGTGTGTTGCTAATCCTTTCAAAAGCCAAAGAAACAGGTTTCCTCCATTTCTTTCATAGGTCTACTCTCTCAATTTCATTATTTTGTGTTTGCTATTTTAATTCCCACTCCTTGAAAGAACCTATGCTTCCCTTAGGTGTCACTCCAAAACATAATCTATTGCATTTCTAAACCATGAAACATAGTAATTCTTTAACCATATGGCTTTTAGTAACTGAAATGAGATCCCAGGAGTAAAATGCCTTACATTCAAGATCGGTTTCCTTCTTGAACTTAAGGTATAATAAGATATGAAAGCATGATGAAAGTAAATGCAATTGTGAGAAAATGAATATTTTTAAGTAGTGAGAAATTCCCTATAAAATAAACTGTCGCAGGAATCCCTAAACTCAAAATAAGAATTACTGGTTCACAAAGAATTCACTCTTCTATCTACACTTAAGTGAAAAATGGTGCTATGTTAAAAGATGCAAATGCTTTTTAGTTAAATTTGTCATCATATGTTGCTGCTTTGTATGCACCATCTGTTTTTTTTTTTTCCCTACATTGAATTAAGTTGGGGGGAATATATTTTAAATGTGGCTAAGTTTAACAGACTGCCTACACTTAAGTTATCTTTGTATTTTATAATACTTTCCTATTTAATACTGAATAGATATTCTTACTCATATTTAAATAATAAATTTTGAAGAAGAAAAAAAGGATTTATTCACCTTTAATGTTTGATCTAAAAAAACTTTTATATGGTGGATAAAGATTACTACATTTAATAAGTTTCCCCTTAGGTGTCAATTATTTTAAATCCATATTTTACTTATTTCTATAAGAATGTGGGGGTTATTTAGACCATGAATACCTTTAAAGAGATCAAAGGGCTTTAGAAGACTAATGTATGAAGTAGAAATAAACTTTTCCTTTTCAATGGTTCTGAGAAGATCCTTTTAAAATCAAAGACAGCAGAGCCCACTACTGGCATAGTTGTTGAAACTTTTCTCTACTCAAATAATTGGATGTTGCTTGGAGCTAAACTTTTACAGGATAAAAGCAAAGTCTAGGAATATAAATAATATAAAATTTTCAATCAATTTTTAAAACCTAGTGATTTACTGCAATATGGTGTTTTAAAGATAAATATTAGGATGCTCCCATCACCAAAATGTCATTTTGGAGACATACTTCTAGAAATCTGTAATTCTTCCAGACAACTAAGGACCAACTGTGAGATAAGTCAGCCAAGTCACTGGAATGGCCCATGGAAGGAAACTCCAAATGAAAGGTCAGGAAATATGTGACCCTCCCTTAATTGCATGTACTATGTTTTACAGAGTGATGAATATGAATTTAATCAACAAATATTTTTTACTTGCTATCATTCCACCAAGAAAAATGCCACAGGAATTTACCTTAGTTTTGGCTTTGAATGCAGGGTATCTTATTTTCTTGTGGTAGTTGTAAAAATAAAAAAAACTAGTTAGTTTAAAACAACAGAAATTTATTATCTTGTACATATGGATACTAGAAGTCTGAAATTAGTATCACTGAGCCAAAATTGAGGGTTCAGCAAGACTGTGTTCCCTTCAGAGGCTTTAGGGGAAAATCTATTGTTTGTCTTCTTCAGCTTCTAGTGGCTTCTGGTATTCCTTGGCTTGTGGCAGCATCACTCTAATCTCTACCTCTATGGTCACGTTGCCTTCATCTCTACTGTCTGTATTTAATCCTCCCTCTACCTCCACTTTATAAGGATACATGTAATTCATTTAGGACCAGCCCCATAATTCATGAAAATCTCCCCATCTCAAAATCCTTAACTTAATCACACTTACAAATTCCTTTTCCTCAATAAGGTAACATTTACAGGTTCCAGGGACTAGAATGTAAATGTCTTTTGGGTGCTGCTTTTCACTATACCACAGAGAAGTAAATATATATCAAAAAATTCATAATTATAAGTTGATAGTCATCTGATTTGGCATCTGAAAAATATCCAAGCCAAGACTTAATTTAGAATTATCACAAGGTAGCACATTTAGATATTGACAAAAGTAAATGCAAATTCTCTCTGAGGGAATGCACACTTATCCCAAGACCCACAGGGGAGAAAAAAAATCTGAATAAAAATAAGCTCTTAAGAAAGGAAAAAAAATGCACATTTTTTGAAACATTATAAACAAAAATTTATAGAAAAAACAAAGATTAAAATTAGACCCATAAAGACTTCAATACAGTTAAATACCTTAAAAACGTTCCCAAAATAGTGTAAATACAGACATAAAGAAATTGGTGTCTGGGTACCAGAACCCCAAAACTCAGTGGGCTAGTTACAATAACTCAATGTAATCATTCTATCAACTTTGTAATAACACAAACCCATACTTTTCAAGATAAAAATGTTTTAACATTGCTCATAGTTTTATGATAGAGCTTCATTCAATTAGAATTTCTGAACACAGAATAAAATAAATGTGTTTAACATGGCTAAAAAAGCAGAATCAAAGTCATGAGAAGAAAACAGAAACTATCAAAAATAATAAATACAACTTTTTAAGTCATAGAAATTTTAAAAATAAAAATGTAATCTTTGAAATTTAAAAGTAAATGGACATGTCAAATAGCAGATTAATTGATAATAACAATAGCTAACACTTAATGGGAATTTATTATGTTCCAGACACTCTTCTGAGCACTTTACATTAATTAAAAAATTTAATCCTTATGTCAACTTATGAAGTATGTATGTGTTATTATTATTATTGTGATCTGACAGATAGAGAAAATGGAGATAAGAGATTATGTTACTCACTTAAATTGCATAAATATTAGGTAACAGAACTAGCGTCAAAATTATCAACCGTCTGTCTAGAAAGGCCATTCTTCACTACAATATTCTACTGACTTTGATTACGCACAGCTGAAGAGAAAGCTCCAGAATTTGGAGATAATCCAGAATAAATTAATCTGAGTGCAGAAACAAAGAGAAGGAAAATATGAAAAAGAGATGAGAAACAGAAGACGGCATAAGATGGTTTAAAGTATATCTAATTGGATATCAGTAAGGAGAGATTAGAAAAATGCAGGAAAAATAATATTCAAATAGACAATTGTTGAGAATTTCCCCTAAATGGATGGATGATGTGTGGCTATAGATTCAGGAGTCACAATTCCAAACAGGATAAATAAAAGAAAACCTCAAATAGGCATAAACACAGGCATGACAATGGAACAAAATATAGAGCCCAGAAATATATCCATGCATCTATTGCCAATTGATCTTGGACAAGAGCACTAAGAACACACAATGAGGATCATCTCTTCAATGAATGGTGTTGGGAAAACTGTATATCCATATACAGAATAATGAAATTGAAGCTTTACCTTATACTATACACAAAAATAAACTCAAAATGGATTAAAGACTTAAACATGAGACCTGAAATTGTAAAATCACCAGAAGAAAACAGGGAAAAAGTTTCCTGACATTGGTCTTGACAATAATCTTTTGGATATGACCTGTAAAGCACAGACAACAAAAGTAAAAACAGACTAGTGGGATTGCATCAAACTAAAAAGCTTCTGCACACCAAAGGAAAGATTAGACAGAATGAAAAGATACCCTACAGCAACTGGGCATGGTGGCTCACACCTGCAATCCTAGCACTCTGGGAGGCCGAGTCGGGAGGATTGCTTGAGCTCAGGAGTTCGAGACCAGCCTGAACAAGAATGAGACCCAATATCTACTAAAAACAGAAAAATTAGCCGGGTGTCGTGGTGTGCACCTGTAGTCCCAGCTACTCAGGAGGCAGAGGCAAGCAGATTCCTTGAGCTCAGGAGTTTGAGGTTGCAGTGAGCTATGATGACACCACTGCACTCTATCCAGGGTGACAGAGTGAGAATCTGTCTCAAAAAAGTGAATAAATAAATAAGATACCCTACAGAATGTGAGTAAATATTTGCAAACCACGTATCTAATAAGAGGTCAATATCCAAAATATACATGGAACTCTTACAACATATTAGCAAAAAAGCAAATAATTCATCTCAAAATTGGGCAAAGAACCTCAATAGGCATTTCTCAAAAGAAGAGATATAAATGGCCAACATGTCAGGTAGTTATATGAAAATGTGTTCAACATCCCTAATCGCCAGGCCAAATGCAAATCAAAATCACAATGAGATATTACCTCAACCTGTTAGAATGGCTATTATCAAAAAGGCAAAAGATAACAAGTACTGGTGAGGATGTGAAGAAAAAAGATTCCTTGTATACTGTTGATAGGAAGTAAATTGGTATAGTCATTACGGAAAACAGTATGGAGGCTCATCAAAAAATTTAAAATGGAACTACTTCATGATTCAACAATCCCACTTCTATTTTGGAGGGATATCTGCAATCCTACATTCATTGCAACATTATTCACAATAGTCAAGACATGGAAACAATCTAAATGTCTGTTGATCAGTCAATCATTAAAGAAAATGTGGTATACACATATACAATAAAATATTATTCAGCCTTTTAAAAAGAGGAAATTTATGACAACATAAATCAACCTGGAGAAGATTATGCTAAGAAAAATAAGCCAGATGCAGAAAGGCATACACTGCATGATCTTATTTACATGTGGAATCAAAAAATGTCAAATTCATAGAAACAGACTATA
Source organism: Daubentonia madagascariensis (assembly GCA_023783475.1). Taxonomy (NCBI): domain Eukaryota; kingdom Metazoa; phylum Chordata; class Mammalia; order Primates; family Daubentoniidae; genus Daubentonia; species Daubentonia madagascariensis. Next base: position 37,790,544 of record JAKFHU010002080.1, on the reverse strand, counting down.
ATAGTGATTATCAGAGTGTGAAGGAAAATGTATATGAAGAGATGTTGTTCAAGGAATACAAAGCTTCAGTTATGCAAAATAAATAAGTTCTGCAGATTGAATGTACAAAAATGTTACTATAGTTAATAATATTTTAACATATACTTCAAATTTGCTAAGAGGGCAGATCTTAAGTACTCTTACCATACACAATAAGTGGTAACTATGTGATGTGATGGATATATTAATTAGCTTGATTGTGGTAAATATTTCACAATGTATACATATATCAACTCATTAAGATGGACAATTTAAATGTATACATTGTTAACTGTCAACTATACCTTAATAAAGTTAGAAAAATTAAAAACATTCGTTCAAATAGGAAATCATGCATAATTCCTTGACATCATAAAATATCTATTCTTCACTCCTAAAGCTGGCATATTGCTTAGTGAATAAATTCTACTGGTATTACCATTAAGGTCTTTTTAAAAAGCAAATATTCCCATATCTCCAAAACATTTAAGATTGTTTAGAAAGTATAGGCCAGTGCAATCAGACAAATGATAACAATTAGAGGTATAAATTGCATACGTAGAAAATGCATACATAGAATGTTATAAATGCATACATGGAAAACCCAAGAACTTAAAATGATCAAAATCAAAACAAAAATTCACTAAGTTAGCATGTTAGCAGCATACAAGTAAAATATAAAAACTGATAGTCTTCATATACAGAAACAATAATGAGTTGGAAGACATGACAAAAGGTTAAACACCATTTACAAAAACAGCAAAAAATATTTAATATAATTAGCAGTAATTATTTTAAAATTATACGAAGAAAACTTTAAAACATTTTTATTTTTTAAAATTTTTTTCCTTTTATTTTGGAATATTATGGGCATACAACACTTTGTTTATATATATATTGCCCATGCACTGACCACGTCAGAGCAACAATTGTGGACATCCCCCAAACTGAGCACCCTGCATCCATTCACTGAGAGTTTTCCTATCCCCTCCACCCCCCTCCCACTTGTCCACCCCCTGATGAATATTATTGCTATGTGTGACATAAGTATTGATCAGTTAGTACCAATTTGATGGTGAGTACCAGTGGTGCTTGTTTTTCCATTCTTGTGATACTTCGCTTCGAAGAGTGAGCTCTAGCTCCATCCAGAATAACACAAGATGCATTAATTCACCATTGTTTTTTGTTGCTGAGTAATACTCCATGGTATACATATACCACATTTTATTAATCCACTCATGTATTGATGGGCACTTGGGTTGTTTCTACATCTTTGCAATTGTGAATTGTGCTGCTATTAACGTTTGCATGCAGATGTCTTTGTTATAGAATGTCTTTTTTTCCTCTGGGTAAATACCCAGTAGTGGGATTGCTGGAAGAACATTTTGAAAAGTCTCCTATTAAAGAAAAGCCCAGGACCCAATGGCTTCACTGCTAAATTCTACCAAGCATTCAAAGAAGAACTAATACTAATCCTACTTAAACTATTCTGAAAAACCAAGGCAGAGGGAATACTACCAAATTCATTTTTACTAGGCCTATGTCACCCTGCTACCACAACAAGACAAAGACACAATAAAAAATGAAAACTATAGGTCAATACCTCTGATGAACACAGATGCAAAAATCCTCAACAAAATACTAGCAAACAAAATTCAGTAACACATTAAAAAGATTATTTACTACGATCAAGTGGGATTCACCCCAGGGATGCAAGGATGGTTCCACATACATAAATCAGTCAATGTGAGACATGTTATCAACAGAATGAAGGACAAATCTATACGAGCATTTCAACTGATGCTGAAAAAGCATTCAATAAAATTCAACATTTTTTCATGATAAAAATTCCCAAAAAACTGGGTATAGAAGGAATTTACCTCAACACAGCAAACGCCGTATATGACAGACCCACAGCTAGTATCATACTCAGTGGGGAAAAACAGAAAGCCTTTCCTCTAAGATCAGGAACAACATATGGATGCTCACTTCCACCACTGTTATTCAGCATAGTATTGGAAGTTCTATCTAGAGCAATCAGAAAAAAGAAAGAAAGAAAGGGCATCCATATTGAAAAGGAAGAAATCATATTATCTTTGTTTGCAGATGATATAATCTTATATCTAAAGAAACCTAAAAACTCCACAAAAAAACCTTTTAGAACTGATAAACAAATTCACTAAAGTTGCAGCACACAAAATCAAAATACAAAAACCAGTAGCATTTCTACATGCCAACAGTAAACAATCTGAAAAAGAAACCAAGAAAGTGATTGCATTTACGATAGCTACAAATAAAATAAAATACCAAGGAATAAACTTAATGAAAGAAGTGAAAGATCTCTACAATGAAAACTATAAAACATCAATGAAAGTATTGAAGAGGACACAAAAACAGGGAAAGACATTCTGTGCTCAGGGATTGGAATAATCAATATTTTAAAAATGTCCATAGTACCCAAAGTAATCTACAGATTCAATGCAATCCCCATCAAAATACCAATGACATTTTTTCACAGAAATAGAAAAATTGATCCTAAAATTTATATGGAACCACAAAATTTATATGGAACCACAAATTTTCACCAGAATAGCCAAAGCTATCCTGAGCAAAAAAGAACAAACCTGGAAGAATCATATTACCTGACTTCAAGTTATACTACAGAGTTGTAGTAACAAAAACAGCATGGTACTGGCCCAAAAACAGACATGTAGACAAATGGAACAGAACAGAGAACCCAGAAATAAATCCACACATCCATAGTGAACTTATCTTTGACAAAGTTGCCAAGAACATACAGTGAGGAAAGGACAGTCTCAATAAATGGTGCTGGGAAAACTAGATATCCATATGCAGAAGAATGAAACTAGACAAAAGTCAAATCAAAATGTATTAAAGGCTTAAATCTAAGACCTGAAACTATGAAATTACTTAAAGAAAACATTGGGGAAATGCTCCAGGACATTGATCTGGGTAAGGACTTCTTGAGTAATACCTCCAAAGCACAGACAACCAAAGCAAAGTCGGACAAACGAGATCACATCAAGCTAAAAAGCACAGCAAAGGAAACAACCAACAAAGTGAACAGACAATTCACAGAATGGAAGAAAATATTTGCAAACTACCCATCTGTCAAGGGATTAATAACTAGAATATATAAGGAGTTTCAAAAACTCAATAGGAAAAAAATCAAATAATCCAATTAAAAAATGGGCAAAGCATCTGAATAGACGTTTCTCAAAAGAAGACATACCAATAGCCAACAGGTTTATGAAAAAATGTTCAACATCATTAGTCATCAGAGAACTGCAAATCAAAACTACAATGAAATATCATCTCACCCCAGTTAAAATGGCTTTTATTAATAAGACAGGCAATAATGAATGCTGGCGAGGTTGTGGAGAAAGGGGAACCCTCATACATTGTTGGAGGGAATGTAAAGTGGTGCAAACACTATGGAGAACAGTATGGAGGTTCTTCAAAAAACTAAAAATAGAACTCCTGTAGGACCTAGCAATCCCCCTGCTGAGTATATATCAAAAAGAAGGCAATTTAGCATATCAAAAAGGTATCTGTACTCCTATATTTATTGCAGCACTGTTCACAACAGCCAAGATTTGGAATCAACTTAAATGTCCATCAATGGATGAATGGATAAAGAATTTGTGGTACATATACACAATGGAATATTATATAGCCACAAAAAAGAATGAAATCCTGCCATTTGCAACAACATGGATGTAAATGGAGAACATTATGTTAATTGAAATAAGCCAAGCACAGAAAGACAAATCTTGCATGTTCTCAGTCATATGTGGGAACTAAATTTTAAAAACAATTCATCTCATGGAGACAGAGAGAAGAATGATGGTTACCAGAGGCTGGGAAGGGCAGTGGCAGGGGGTAGGGATAAAGTGGGGATGGTTAATGGGTGCAAAATTTTAGTTAGATAGTTAGATAAAATGAATAATACATGATAGCACAAGAAAGTGACTATAATCAACAATAAGTTAGGGTACACTTTAAAATAACTAGACAGTGGAACTGGAATGGTCCTAACACAAAAAAATGATAAATGCCTGAGGTGATGGATACCTCTTTACCCTGATTTGATTAATTCATATTGTATGCCTGTATCAAATATCACATGAATCCTATAAGGATATACTATTATGTACCCGCAATAATTAAAAATTTTTACAAAATTTTTAAAAAGGAAAGTAAACTTGAAAGTCATTCTCAATGCTTGAATAAGATGACTCAACATCATAAAGATGTCAATTCTTCACAATTTAATATATAAATTGTCACAATCCAAATCAGACTTTTAATTTCTAACAGTATAGAAGTTGATTTTAAAGTTTATATTAAAATTAAAAATAACTTAAGAAAATTAAATATCTAGGTATAACTTGACAAAATATTTATAGAATTATATATTAAAAATTTCAAAATACTACTGAAAGAAATCAAACACCTAAATGAGTGGAGAGCTATACCACTGTCACAGATTAGAAGACTCAACATAGTAAAAATGTCCATTCTACGCAAACTGATGTATAGGTTTGATGCAATTCCTGTCACAATCCCAGGAAGGTTTTTGGGAGACATAGACAAGCTAATTATAAAATTTATATGGAAAGGTACAGGCCCTAGAATAATTAAAATAGCCTTTAAAGAAGAAGAAGAAAGTGGTAGGAATCACCATACCCATTATTAAGACCTACTATATTGCTACAGTAATCAAGATAATGTAGTATTAAATGAGAGGTAGATACATTGATCAATAGAACAGAATAGAGAGCACAGAAATAGTCCCACCCAAATATGTCCAATTTATTTTTGACAATGGTACAAAATCAATTCAATGAAAAAAGGATAGCCTTTTCAACAAATAGTGCTGGAGCAACTGGTCATTCATAGGGGGAAAAAATGAACCTAGACCTAAACCTCACATGATATATGAAAATTAACTCACAGACTTAGGTTAAAACATAAAAGTACAAACTTATTTTAAAATGTAGAAGAAACTCTTTGGAATGTAGGACGAGACAAGTAGTTTTTAAACTTGACACCAAGTGCTCAATGCATTAAAGGAAAAATTGATAAATTAGACATAATCAAATTTTAAAACTTTTGCTCTTTGAAATACCTTGTTAAGCATAAAATGATAAGCTACAGATTGGGAGAAAATATATGCAAATTGCATATCTGTCAAAGGTCTAGTATGTAGAATATATAAAGAACTCTCAAAATTCAATGGTGAAAAATGAACAATCCAGATAGAATATGGACAAAAGATATTAATAGACATTTCATCAAAGAGGATATGCAGATGGTAAACAACACATGGAAAGATTTTCAACATTTACATTAGAAAAATGCAAATTAAAACCACAATATCACTGCACACCTATCAGAATGTTTAAAATAAGAGAAACCATGACAACACCAATTGCTGGCAAAGATGTAAAGAAACTAAATACTTATATATTGCTGGTGGGAATGCAAAATGGTACAGTCTGAAAAACAATTTGGCAATTTCCTAAAATACTAAATTTTCAACTACTAGGTATCCCAGCAACTGAGCTCTTTGACATTTATTTCAGAGAAATGAAAACCTGTGTTCACACAAAAACATGCACATAAATGCTCATAGCACCTTTATTCATAATAGCCTCAAAGTGAAAATAAATCAGATATCCTTCAACAGATTAATGGTTAAACAAACTGAAGTACATCCATGCCATGAAATACTATTTAGCAATGAAAAGGAGCAAACTATTGATACACACAATGACTTAGATGAATCTCAATGTAAGCAGGTTGAGTATAAAAGCCAACTCCAAAAGATATGCTGTGTGATTTCATCTACATAATATTCTTGAAATGACCAAATCATAGAAATGTATAATATGAAAGTGTTTGCAAGGGATCAGGGTCTGGGTAGTAGAAGGAGATTGTTGTAGCTATATAAAAGGCAACACAAAGAATCCTACTGGTGATGGAGCTGTCATATATCTCGACTGTATCAATGTCAATATCCTGGTTGTGATATTATGCTACAATTTTGCAAGATATTATGATTTTATTTATTTTTTATTTCAAAATATTGCAGGGATACAAACATTTAGATTACATATATTGCCTCTGCACAGCCTGAATCAGAGCCACAAGCATGCCCCTCCCCCAGAGAGTGTGCACCGCACCCGTTTAGGTGAGAATATACCCATCCCCTGCCACTGCCCACCCAACACCCGATGAATGCTACTTTCATATGTGCACATAAGTGTTGATCAATTAGTACCAATTTGACAGTGAATATATGTGGTGCTTGTTTTTCAATTCTTGTGATACTTCACTTAGGATGATGAGCTCCAGCTCCATGCAGGATAATATAAGAGATGTTAGTCACCATTGTTTTTTGTGGCTGAGTAGTACTCCATAGTATACATATACCACATTTTATTAATCCCTTAATGTATTGATGGGCACTTGGGTTGTTTCCACATCTTTGCAATTGTGAATTGTGCTACTATAAACATTCAAGTGCAGGTATCTTTAATATAGAATGCCTTTTTTTCCTTTGGGTAAATACCCAGTAGTGGGATTGCTGGATCAAATGGTGGTCCTATTATTTTTTATTTCAGAATATTATGGGGGTACAACCTTTTGGTTATATATATTGCCCATGCACTGCCCGTGTCAGAGCTACAATCATGGACATCCCCCAAACTGTGCATCCTGCACCCATTAAGTGAGAGTTTTCCCATCTCCTCCACCCCCTCCCACCTGCCTGACCCCTGATGAATATTATTTCCATGTGTGACTTAAGTATTGCTCAGTTAGTACCAATTTGATGGTGAGTACCAGTGGTGCTTGTTTTTCCATTCTTGTGACACTTCACTTAGGAGGATGGGCTTTAGCTCCATCCAGGATAATACCAGTTGTGTTAATTCACCACTGTTTTTTATTGCTGAGTAATACTCCATTGTATACATATACCACATTTTGTTAATCCACTCATGTATTGATGGGCACCTGGGTTGTTTCCACATCTTTGCAATTGTGAATTGTGTTGCTACGAACATTGGCATGCAGATGTCTTTATTATAGAATGTCTTTTTTTCCTTTGGGTAAATACCCAGTAGTGGGAATACTGGATCACATGGTAGTTCTACTTTAGTTCTTTGAGGTGTCTCCACATTACTTTCCATAGAGGTTGTACTACTTTGCAGTCCCACCAGCAATGTATGAGTGTTCCTATCTCTCCACACCCATGCCAACATTTGTTGTTTTGGGACTTTTTGATATAAGCCAATCTCATTGGAATTAAGTGATATCTCATTGTGGTTTTGATTTGCATTTCCCTGATGATTAAAGATGTTGAGCATTTTTTCATATGTTTCTTGGCCATTAGTCTATATTCTTTTGAAAAGTTTCTGTTCATGTCCTTTGCCCACTTTTTAATGGGGTTGTTTGATTTTTTCCTGCTGATTTTCCTGAGTTCTATATAGATTCTAGTTATCAGCTCCTTACCAGATGTATAGCATGTAAATATTTTCTCCCATTCTGAAGGCTGTCTATTCACTCTAGTGATAGTTTCTTTGGCTGTGCAGAAGCTTTTTAATTTGATCAGGTCCCATTTATTTATTTTCATTGATGCTGTGATTGCTTTTGGGGTCTTCTTTATGAATTCTTTGTGTAGGCCAATGTCTACAAGAGTTTTTCCAACATTTTCTTCTAGTATTCTTATGGTTTCATGCCTTAGGTTTAAGTCTGTTATCCATCGTGAGTTGATTTTTGTGAGAGGTGAGAGGTGTGGATCCCGTTTCAGTCTTCTACATATGACTATCCAATTTTCCCAGCACCATTTATTGGATAGGGATTCTTTTCCACAGTGTATGTTTTTGTCTGCTTTGTCAAAGATCAGTTGGCTATATGAAGATGGTTTTATATTTGGGTTCTCAGTCCTGTTCCATTGGTCTATGTCTCTGTTCTTGTGCCCATACCATGCTGTTTTGGTTACTATAGCCTTGTCATATAGCTTGAAGTCTGGTAAATTGATGCCTCCCGATATGTTCTTTCTGCTTAAAGTTTCTTTAGCTGTACAGGGTCTTTTCTGGTTCCATATGAAGCATAGAATTATTTTTTCTAGATCTGTGAAAAATGATGTTGGTTTTTTAATAGGGATTGCATTGAATCTGTAGATCACTTTGGGTAGTGTAGTCATTTTAACAATGTTGATTCTGGTTAAGGGCTATGTGTAAAGTTTACACAGGAGCTGTCTGCATTATTTCTTAAAATTTTATTTGAATCTACAATTTTCTCCAAAAAATAGTTAATTTAAAAATAGAAAACATGTATGCAAATAAATAAAATGAATACATATAAAGAAAAAATAGGAAAGTCTTACACAGAAGAGCAATGAGAAGAAAATATCTGTTCAAATACTAAAACATAATACAAAACCTCTATAATTAAAATAGTGTGGCCCTGATACATGAGTAAACAGACTAAAGAAATAGAAAATAAATTCAAGAAGTAGATGCAAGTACATATGGAAATTTCTGATTAAGATAGTATTTCAAGATCTCAGGAAATGATAGATTTAAATATATATATTTAGTTGAGAACTGCATAGCCAGTTGGAAAACTAAGTTACACAATACATCAGAATACATTCCAATTGGATCAGAAATCTAAACATAAAAACTAAAACTCAAACACAAATACAAAACAGACAGGCAAGCAAACAAACAGCCTTAAATACTATTAAAAAACACAAGTGACTTTTATAACTTGAGTATGTGGCAGTCTTTCTAAATATGACTTTATGTATATCAGACTATAATGAAAATTTCCATTTAAAAACAGGATCCATAATAAAAGCAAAAGACAAGCCTATGACACCTTGTTTACAACATGTATAACCAAGAATATAATAGCTTATACACACAATAAGACAAAAACAGAAAAATGAGCAAAAGCTACAGACATGTTTTACATAGCAAATAAACATGAGAATATGCCCAACTGCATCAGTTTTCAGAAAAATGAAAATTCAAACTATAAGTAGATGCCATTTTATCACCATTTTACAATGAGGTAAGAAAAACTTTGAGAAGTCCAGTAATAGCAAGTCTTGGTGGGAAGGTAGAGTAATGGGAAGTCTCATTCACTGCTGGTGGAAGTATAAAATGATACAAATATTTTATGAGATTAAAGAGGTACAAGTTTTAATCCCTGGCACTTCCCCTTCTGTATAACTTAGAGAATCTTTTTCAAGTGTGCATCAGGAGCCTTCCATGAGGACGGTTAGGAGACAGTTCACTTAGTATTTATGAGTGTGGCCTTTGAAGCTAGACTATCTGGTTTCAAATTCTACCTCCAACATATATTTGGTCTAAATCATGGGTACATTACTAAAACTTGCTGTGCTTTGGTTTCTTCAAATTTACAGTGGGAATAATAGTGGTAAATTGTACTTTCCTCATATGTTTGCTCTGAATATTAAATAAGTGAATGCTGGCTGGATAACTTTTAAATAAATGATGATAATGGTGGTGATGGTGGTGGTGGTGGTGATGATAAAGAAGATGGTAGCTGTTTCCACTGAAACAAGAAAAAAACTGGAACCACCCCCAACTGTCCGTGGATAAAAAAGTGAATAAGTGAATTGCAGCAGTGAAATAAATGAGCTGTGGATACAGACATCAACCTGAATGAATTGCACAAAGAATTTAGAGTGAAAAAATCAAATCACAGAAAAATCCAAACATGTTTTAATACATAGATAATTTTAGATATGCAAAATAAAAACTATTTATTTAGGAATCATGTATATTCAGTGAAACTCTGAAGTAAATTGTGATAAACACAGCTTTATGCTAAGTGGTGGTAGAAATCATCCGGGAGGATGTTAATAAAAAATTATATATTGGGGGAAAGACAAAAGGAAATTCAACAGTATTGACAAGATTCTTCTTCTTACCTTGTGTAGTCAGTGTGCTGCTACGTGTCTCATTATTCTTTGTACTTATATAATTTATATAACATTTGCATTCTTTTTAAGTGTAGAATATATAATGATAAAATTATTACTTAACAAAAAGGAGTTCCTTTGTGTTATTGTCATTCCAGCCAATACATTTCTTTATTCCTTGGAGAATGGCTGATCACAGACATCCTAAAGTAAATGCTTTCAAGGTCAGTTCTGATAACTAACATGGAATGACCATGTGTCATTCATGAAGGAAAAAGCAAAACCAAAACACAAAACCTGGCTGCTTTCATGCCATCTACTGCCAAGTCTTACTTTACTCTTAAAATAAAGACACTTCTATGATCCTCGTATCCATTCCACTCTTCTTCATAACCCTGTTTCCAACTGAACCCCTGGAATTTATAGCTGCTCAAATTCAGCTGATATTTATTGAGAGTCTACACATGATAAGTGTTGTGCTAGGTGTCCAGAGGGGACTCCCTGTACAAGATGGCCATAGATCCTGGTTTCATGAGGATTAAAGTCCAGCTAAGAAGAGCATCAGTAAACTCAAGTTTGATGACTGTTTTAACAGGACAATTCCCCAAGCAACATGTAGCAATGGATTATGGTATTTTTTCTTGTTCCAGTCAGTAGGATAGTACGTTTGGACTTGATGTAAATGGTCTAGCCTGGTGCTTAGACACATAAGATAGTGAGTGAGGAGCCCTGGTTTCAGTCTCTGCTATACATATTACCAATGTATGACTCCAAGAGATTTACCTAGCCTCTCTGATCCTCGGGTTCTCATAGAAAAGGACCTCATATAGGGTAAGTGCTCACATATTTGTTGAATGAATAAATGAAAGAATGAATGAGTAAATAAATGAACTAACAATATGTATTAGAATTAATATTATTTGACCATTAATTATTAATAGCATAAGGACATAAACACTTATAATTTTGATTAATGTAATGCTTGCTTCCTGAAGAAGTCATGAAGCCAGAAACATGTTGGTGAGATTTGCTATATATAAATACATATAGCAGCAAAACAAATACAGATGCTTCTCAGTTTATAATGGGGTTATGTCCTTATAATCCCATTGTAACTTGAAAATATCATAAGTGGAAAATGCATTTAATACAGTTAACCTCCTGAACATCATAGTTTAGCCTAGCCTATCCTAAATAGACTCAGAACTTACATTAGCTTACACTTGCACAAAATCATCTAACACAAAGCCTATGTTATAAAAAAGTGTTTAATATATCATGTAATTTATTGAATACTGTACTGAAAGTGAAAAACAAAATGGTTGTATGGTTACCTGAAGTGCAGTTTCTACTGAATGCATATAGCTTTTGCACCATTGTAAAGTTGAAAAATTCTAAGTGGAACTACTGTAAGTTGAGGACCATTTGTATATTTGCTGGGGGTACTTGCATTTATCTCAGAGCTTTATTTCTTTTTCTCCTTTATGCAATAGAATGAACTTGCAGTCATGCAGTTTAAATATGAATCACCCTTCCCCTCCTTTGCCCGTATAAATGATAGACCCCCAAATTTCCCCTTCTCTCCAGTTAAGGTATAACCATTGACTCATAAAAGGGATATTTATCTGCTTTTCTCTTTTTTAGCTCTTTCCCTTCCTCCTGTTACAAACTTCAAGATCAGAACAAAGGATAGTAAATCAAAAGAAAAAAAGCAAAAATCTATTTACTTTGTCGGTGCTATTGTTTCTTTTCTCTTGCCTTTTGATGCCATCTGCCATGGCAGATATCTAAATGTTAGCTAGTTTATGGATTGCATCTGTGGTTTCTTCAGAACCCATCTCCCACCCCCACACACACGGACCTCTATGCTGGACAGTTTCTGGAGTAAAGGATGTGCTGTCCCAGCTAACCACTTGGGATGTACCATTTAGTTCCTGCTCTCTCATGTCCTACCCTCTCTTGGCAGGAATAACTTTATGGTACCTTGGCTAAGCTACCTTGTTGTATCCACTGGAACTCAGGAAACTCACATTTTCTTGGAAACAGCAAAAGTAGAAGTATAGTCAACACCTTTGCTGCTCTTTTTCTCTCTTTTTCTCTTTTGCTCATCATCAGCTTTTCCAGTCAAATTCCTGTCTTCAAAATCTTCAGACAAGAATTGGATACCAGTCACTTTATTCATGTTCCATCTCAAATTTTAAGGGATAAAATTGTAGTTCCCCCTTAGACTTTATTCTGATCAGATGACATTGGACAGGCTTGAGAGTTACCCCATATACATTAGGTAAAGAATGAAGGGAGGTGTTATGTAAACCCCTTTGGCTTTCTTTAACCATACTTGTGGTGGATATATATAAGTTCCTTATCTGTTCTTTTTAGAATGCCAACATAATTACTGCTTGTTGTGTTCAGTTTGGGGGCTACGATAGGAAAAAATTCATCCCATAACATATTATTTTCACTTTTTTGCTGGATGGAAGCAGAATGTAGGAAAAATAAAAACCAGAGGTGTGAAGGGGTTGTTAGCAGAAGCGTCATAAATACACATAATGTCCTAGATAGTGATTGAGTTTCAAATAGGAGCACTGTGAGCTCTGTAAGGGGCATATCAGAAAATAAAATAGTGAAGCTGAAGACCAAGAAACCCAGCAGACCAACGAGGTAAGACAGAAAGAGACTCAAATGTGAGACTGCAAGATTTTTGAAGGTATGTACCATGCCTGTGATTTATCTTTGATTTCCTGAGCTTAATAAGGCACTGAATACATAGAGTAGATTTAATATATATTTGTGAAGTGAGTGAAATGTAGAATGAGTCAATGTAGTTCTAGAGGAAAGGTTGATCATCAATAGAATTTAGCAGCTTGGCTTCAGGAGTCATAATATATAACTATGAACTGTGGCTGCATCGGGTTCTCTAACCTTGGACAAATCATTTCACATCTCTTTTTCTCAGATTCCTCAACTGTAGAATTAGGATACTAATTATATGCTAGGCACTGAGCCAGGTGCTATGGACAAAAACATGAAAATGATTTAGTCCTTATTCTCAAGAATCTTTCTGGCTAATGGAAGAGAAAGACAAGTAAACTAAAAGTTACAATGGATTTTTATATGCCATGTGCTTTGTTAAGCACCCAGCTGTGGTTGCAGAAATAATACATATTTAACAACCAAAGGAGGTTAGAGTACAAACTGACTGTTAATGGACCAAGAGGATTAGAAAAGCAGACAAGAATGTGATCCAAGAAGAAGACACTGCATATTCAAAGATTTGGAGGTGTGTCAGTGCAGTGTGGTAACAAGCTACAAGTAGTTTTGTGAGGCAGGGTGAGATTGCATACGGAAGATGGGTGGAGGATGTGCCATTTCCTAGCTTAGACTGGTGTTGCCTGCAAACAAATGTAGAGTTATCAGCTCTTGTGTACCCAGACGAATCGATACTGATTAGTTTGAGTGTGAAACTTTATCCACTACCTCAGGAGTGTGGCAGGGGACTAGGGTAAATTGGTATTCTAGGAAAATATCCCAATTCTGCTCCCATCCCCTTGTAGGCAGCTAGGTTGTTTTCATAAGACCAAGGCTAACATGGGGATATCTTCTGAAAACCACAGGACACACCAGAGTAGAGTGCAGAATGAAGGGAGAAAGAAGAAACCCAAATCCAGAAAGCACAAAAGGAGAGACTGGACCAATTAGTCCAGCAAATTATGGGTAATAAAAACAGTTATTTCCCACTACAGAACAAAGGAGTTGTGACAGGAGAGTAAGCTGTGAGTCTGGAGCAACTGCCTAGAGATAGGGCTGTTGTTGAGGATAAGGATGTTTCACCTTGGTTATTTAATGGATGGGATATAAAAGGTCTTCTTGGGATGGATGTAAGGCACCAATTTATTTGGGTGATTCAAGGAAGAAAGGAGTACAAGGGGAGAATAGTTAAAGATATATAAATCATCTGTGTAGTTATAATCCCCCAAAATGCATATGATCATGGACCATTTCACTAATATTTTACTCAGTTTTGGTTAGAGTATCAGTGCCAAAAAGACAAATGTCTTTGTATGATATATGGACTCTATTGGATGCCATTGTTACCCCAAAAAATCATAGTTATCTTTTAACTCTCATAGTAATAGGAGAAGAAAGTACAAGTTAGTTAAAATGAGCATGCTGCCCTTCACTGGTTGACAAAACATTCATGGAATGTTGAGGCCATGTCAGTGCCAAAACAGTAAAAGCCGTGCCTTGGTATTCAACCTCCTGAAATGATGACCATATATGGCTATCCTATTAGGATGCATGATCATTTTCCTGTGCGCAGCTAGCACAATATAAGCATATGAAATAACAAGATAAGATCCAAACACGGCAAAAATCCAAACACACATCACTGTCCGTGAAATGAAGCCCATTGTGATGTCAACACAGTTCTCTGAGGATGCTGTCTCCTGAGTAAGGGGTATTAAAACCCCATAATGAAATTCTGCCAAGAGCAGTAACATGGTTTCATCACTGAGCTAATGGTGTGGTCACTGGCCTTTTCACGTATGAACACAGATAGAGCCCCATTCCATGGAGAGCAATTGTCTCCTTCAACCACAGCAGGTGAGTCTACTGAAGCACATGTGCTATGTTGTTATATATTTTGGATACTATAAGGACTCAGAGAAACTAATTTACATAACATATTTCACTTGTGCTACTTATTGAAAAGTGATTTCACACAAATCACTGTATTCCTACTTCAAATCATAAGCCCATGAGGTGAGATTACTCTATCTAGTAAGTATTACTCTATTTAATAGCAGTAGAAATTGTGGCTTGGAGGTTACCTGCCCAATGTAAAACAGTAAGTAACCAATAAAGTTAAGATGTGATCCAAGTCCTTTGACTCCAATCTAGTATTCCTTTGATTTATACAATGTCACAGAGGTAGAAAAATATTTGTATTTGTAGCATGAAAATTAAACCAATAAAATATTCTGAATTTTTTAATGTTTTATTTGAGACATTAAATATGATTTACAATTTGTTTGCAAAATTGACACAAACTGGCATTAATTTTCCATTAAAATGACATTTGAGTGGGAAAAATTATATTAATAAAGTAAAAAAATTAAGTCTAATAGATCTTAATAACAGAGAGAAAGTAATGACTTCATTATTTCAAAATCACCTTTGAAATGTTGGGTATTTTTTATAAGAAAGGCTATGGCAACTAAAGTACTGTCCCACGAGGACACAATTTCACCCACAGTTTTCTAAAGTAGTTTGAATTTTTTCTTTCAGATTCCAGGTACCTCAGGGCCAAATATGGGGTAGGAATATTCTTTACAGTAAAATTCCTTACTGAAAAAAGAAAATTCTATTGCTTTGAGGCTCATGCATCTGACTATGCCACTCCTTTTCTCCTCCCTCACACAGGCCCCTCATTATTAATCATCTATTGGCCATCTAGTGTCTCCTCTTATTTCTTTGCAGTCTTCCTCTTCTCCTCAGCTCTTGTCATCTTTCTCAGTGATTTCAACATTCACTTAGATTCACCACCTAATATCTAAGTCTCCCAATTTCTTGACCTCCTCATCTCCATTGGGAGTCACCACATTGTCTTAGTAAACAGTCAGCTTTGTCATCACCTGAAATGTGAACCCCCATTGAAACCTCGATATCAAGCAACTCTCTCTCTCTGTGATGAATATCTCCAATCTTTTGAACTCACTACTTCATCCACTAGTACAAATCTTCAACTTCTCCAAACTCCCAATACAGGAATCTGCTCAATCTCTCACTGACATCAACTTCCTGGCTTCACTTTCCTCTGTCCAGTTTAGGTTCTAAAATTCATCATTTATATTCATAAATTTACATAAAGCCATTTTTCCCTTGACATTTTTCTCTTTCATTTTGCATATGTTGGACAAACTCAACCATTTATTTATGCCTGCACCCATGGACTGGAACAGTACAAACAGTAAAAATAACACAACAAAATTGATTGATTTTGCTTGAAATTTTTAATCAAATATTTCTAATAGATATTTAACATGCCCTGGCAATCCTAATATTTTTTTTTATGTAAGCCTGCCTTCCTGTTTCCCAGTAGGATCATTCCATAACCTCTTTCTAAAATCTTCTGCAATCTTTCTCCTACTTTTTCACTCTTGGTGACATAACTGCAATGAAAAATTAAGCTACAACAGAGGAACTATCTATTCTTCTTCACACCACCAATACAAAACTATCTTCGTGAAATCCATTTTCTGCGTCTTCATTCTAGTGTGCCCTTTCCATATTCTTTAAACAAGAATGTTGAGTGTTTACTATTTGCCAGACAAAAAACTCTTCCTTTCCCTTAAACTCTGGCCCCCATTACTACTTGTTTTCTCAAGAATCTCACTAACAGTGGGCCTTCAATTTGTCCCTGCCTCTCTTTCCAATTTACGCCTCTCTTCATCACAATGTCTCAGCAGCATTGTACTTTCTTCAACACCTCTAAAAACCCAACTCTTTCCCAACACATGGACTTGGACCTCTTGTAAAGCACACTCTTTCCTTGACTTTTCAAGGTTAAAAACAGTTCATTGTCAATGCCCTGTGCTCAGAGGCTGTCCCTGACTATAAAGTGCAGGTTTACCTCGGCTCTCTCAGCTGCCTCAGCACTTGCTTTTTTGGTACATATCACATCTGGATATATTTATTTGTTGTCAGGTACTTAGTTTTTGACTGCGCCTCCTTCCTAACTGTGGGTTCCATGAGGACATGAACTAAGTCTGTGATTTTTATTACTGTTTTGCCTAGTCCCTAGATCACTGGTATGTACTAGATAAGCATTATGTTAAATGAGTGAATAAATGAATGAATGAATGAACTCACCATTGTTTATTTTCCACTTTCATAATCAAGCAATAGTTTTGTCAGAAGAAACATTGCTTGTGGTAACAGTGGCTCCTCTCTCTATCATACCTCAAGATTCAGTTGAAAAAAATTGTGCTTCATTTCCATCCCCATAACATTAGGCTTAACCAGATTAGAAGTTATATTCCTGGGAATATGAGACTGTGTTAGCCCATTTTGCATTGCTATAGAGATATGCCTGAGGCTGGGTAATGTATAAAGAAAAGAGGTTTATTCAGCTCATGGTTCTGCAGACTGTACACGAAACATGGCACCAGCACCTGCTTCTGGTGAGGGTTTCATGGAGTTTCTAATCAAGGTGGAAGGTGATGGGGGAGCAGGCATGTCACATGGCAACAGAAGGAGCCAGAGAGGAAGGAAGACGTGTCAGGCTCTTTTAAACAACCAGCTCTCACGTGAACTAATACAGCAAGAACTCACTCATTATCACAGGGAGGGCACCAAGCTTCATGAGGGATCTGCCCTCATGACCCAAACACCTCCCACCAGGCCCCACATCCAACACTGGGGATCAAATCTCAACATGAAATTTGGAGGGGTAAAACATCTAAACTATATCAAGGACACTCACCAAGGCACACTAAGAGTTTCACAGATCTTGAAAATGCCACTATAATCTTCTCACACTGGATTCTCATACTCATGGATCACAGGCCAAGAGAGGAGCTACTTATTATACTAGTTGAACAAATTTAATCCTGATTATAATGAGGGCCTAGGTTTCCTACTACACAAAGGCAGAGGAAAGCATATATCTAGAACCCAGGGTCTTTCTTTGCCCATTAATAATTATCATCAGACAATTGCAGCAACCACAACCCTAAAACAACAGGCAATAAAGGTTCATACCCTCAGAGATGAAATTCTGAGTCACTCACTAGGAAGTAATTCACCCAGACAACATGTTGGATGATGGTGAGGAAAATCTAAAACTGGGTGCCCCAGGAGTGAGATGAAGTAATTATACCCTACAGACTAGCTGCAGCAGTAAGAACTGTATATTTTACCCTTTAATAGAAAATAACAAAGCTGTTTAAACATTAATACTATGCCTGGGTGCTGTTATTTCATTTATGGTTCAGTCTTCAGTCTAGGAGATCATAACTGTTCACCACCTACAGGGGATTCTGTGGCTGACTGGACTTTTAACTCCCCTTTTAGGGAAGAAATGAAGATATTTTGTTCTCATGAAGAATTAAGGCTCCATGTTGCATTGTGAATGACAAATAAAATAGGGTGACATGAATGGATCTGAATAAGTCAAAGAGTAGATTATATCGGTCATATGTATTTCCTCAGATTCCTTTGGTCTCCACTGTCCCCTGCACCTTTGACCATTTGGTATACTTCAGTCGTGTTTGGGGCCCTAATTACTTCATATGGGCCATGAACTTCTATACGTGAGGGCAATCAGCCTATGCTTGGGGGTTGGATGACTCCTCACATGAATTCTAGACAGAAATGAAGCACCATATAGGGCATGGAATATAGCCTCCTCAAGGCTGCCAAAGCTTTCAGGCTGATGTCAACTAGAAATGTGAGGGAGTTGACTCCTCATATGGGAAATTAGACCAATGGAAGACAGGAGATAGATCACACCAACAGATTCATCTGCTTCCCCTTTCTTGCCCTAATAGACTATTCTGAGGCAATCTTTTCTAAACCATCTTACTGAAAATGTCCCAGGTAGCCCAGTGGATTTGCATGCTAAGCAGCTGGTTGCTTCTCTCCATGGTTCACCATGAAGAAATGGCCAGTATGATAGTATATTATAATATATTATATTATTATATATTATATTATATTTATTTCTCATAATTTCCTGTTTCATTTGCCTTTTTCTCCATTCTGTCTCTTTTGGCCTATTTTTGTTTTTTGAAGTTAGGCTTACTGTTACCTAATAAATGTAAGTCCTATGAATTCCAAAATTTCTATGATTTTAAATATTTTTATTTAAGTATACTTATACATTCTATAATCATTGCACATGCAGACAGTTATTTTGCTGGAAGCATAAATTAAGGGTGCTTCATTAATTTGCTAAAAAGTCTTGAGTCTCTCTGTGGACTTGGATGGATATCATATTACTGTGTCTATCTGTGTTCTTTTTAAATTTTTCTCTCTTCTGAAAGAGTAGCAAACATTATTCTGATATTTGATAGCTATCTTTCACATTTGCTATATAATTGTGTTATCATGATTATTAACAAAATTAAGATATGTATTATTAAAATAAAATTTTCATTGTAAAAAAGAGTTATACTTTTTCACTGAGCTATAATATAAACAATATTTCCTCAACATATTGGCATAAACTCATGAGATCTTACTAAAATTTCACACTAATCAACACTAACAATGACAACTCATAGCCTGGATTCTTGACAAGCTCAGAGTCTACTGGGGGAAATAGACATAAAATGTAATAAAAATGGATAAGAATTATAAAAAAGGAATATGCCAAGCATTCAGAGGGCAAAA
Organism: Daubentonia madagascariensis; assembly: GCA_023783475.1. Lineage (NCBI taxonomy): Eukaryota > Metazoa > Chordata > Mammalia > Primates > Daubentoniidae > Daubentonia > Daubentonia madagascariensis. The sequence continues at coordinate 37,771,145 of JAKFHU010002080.1, read as the reverse complement.
GGGAAGGGCCAATTAACACTGCTCAGCAAGGTTGTCCAAGAAAAGGTAACATTTGGAATATGTCTTAAAGGATCAGGAAGAAGTCTACAAAAGAAAATGAAGTAAAGACCATTTTCAGCAGAAAAATAAAATTCACACAAAAAATACTTACTGACATTTACTACATTTCACCCATCTATGCTCTAGAAATATAGTGGTAAACAAGTCACACAAGGTCAAGAGTTTTTATTCCAGTAAGGGGCAGATAATGAACAAAGGAAAAAAATCAGTTATGAGTGTTGTGCATATAATTAAAACAAGAAAATGTGATAGAAAGTGGCTGGGGGATTAACTCAGGGCTGGTACTAAGGGACAGCCCCACTGAGGAGGCACCATTTATGACAAGCAGCATGAGCCATCAGGGAAATGAATGAGTGGAAAACTTTCATAGCTAGATCAAGGAATTGGTGTAATGAGAGAAACGAGGGCAGCTCAGTTAGATGCATAGTTAGGGATAATATGCTGAGTTTAATTCTAAAAATGTAGCAAACATTTTAAAGATATAAGAAGGGAACAGATTTCCCTAGTGTACTATCTGCAATTAAGTGAGAAGGACCTTCAGACAGAACAATAATGAAGGAGATGATGCAATTGTCAATTCAGTGGAAAGAAGGTGAACATCTGAGCCCAGAGAGTAGCAGGGGTTACAGCAACATTGAGAAGACATTTCTCAAGAGAGATGTAGATGCTAGATATATGATGACTTAAAAAGTGACAACTGAAAGATTTAAAGGTAAAAATATTGAAGAAATTCAGGAAGAAAACCTGGTGCATAGTTTGGGTGGCCCCCTGTGAATGATGATGCAATTCACCAAGCTAAGGAATTCAAGTACTGGTATAAGCTTTGTTTTCAGGGGGGAGTGACTAAGTGAGGGACAGAAAGAGTACTTTAGTTTGAGGCATGTTGATTTTAGGGTGCTTCCAAGATACTCCATAGTCAGCAAATAATTAGAAATACAAACCTGAGGCTTAACAGACAAAGCAGAAGATTTCAAACTCAGTAATAATGATCAAGAAAAGTCATGCAAGAAATATTTGGAATTGTTAGAATTTATGCAAAGAAATTCAACAACCATGAATCAACCATAATTCTGCAAAGAGTCTCTCAAAATAAATCAGAAAGGCTGTCGTACATAGTTCTGTCATTACAAGATGAGAATTCTCTGAAGAAATAACCCCATCTAAAGCTTCAAGGAAAACTCCCTCTGGGAAATAGAAAATTCTCCAAGTCAGTTGAGTATTCTTTTGAAATAGCAATTGGATTCTAGCAATGGCTCTTAAACTGGAAATTTCAGTACATAGTAATTACTGTTAATCTCCAACAGGACATTTATGAGTTTATATCAAATTAAAACACAAGTGTGTTCTTTTGGTTACATACGGTATCAGTACATAGTAGAGTATACCTGTTGTGTCATAAACAGAATAATAGTGATATGTTATTTGGACATAGGAAGAAAAAAGTAGTTTTCATTATATGATTAGAAAAAATACAGTCAGTCATTCACTCATTTCTATGAAACATACACAGAAGAAAACCATTGGGCTTAGGTTCAGAATACCATATCCAAGTCCCAATACTACCATTTATTAACTGTGAGACTGTAAACAAGAAATTTAATCTCTCTGAGCTCCACTCTTTATCTGAAAAATGATAAAAATAGTACCTAACTTGCAGGGTTGTCATGGTAATTAAATGAAAATCCATGTAAAAAGCAATGTATAAACCACATAGGATTATACCATGTAAATTTCAGTTAAGGATGGCACCTTTTAACCAAGTGTTAATTAACTAGATAAATAGTAGGAACACCTGACTGAAATTAAGTTCTAGGCAGGACTTGAGAACAACAGAGAATTGGGTCTGTAGCTAGATCCAGTTTTATTTCTACCCCAAACTTGTGATTCAGTAGCCTTAAAAGTACCAGGAAGCTAAAAGCACTTGTTTCTTATAGGCTTTCAAGTTCTATGGGGTGCCAAGAAAAAGGGTGAAAGGAAGAGGATTGTAAAGCTGACAATCTCACTACCTGAATTATAATTGAGTGAGGACAACTCAATTCACATGGCTTAAGTACCAATTAGTTAAATGACAAATTAAAGCTGTGATTCTTTGCTTAAGGGCAAGGTAAAGCTCTGAAAGTCCCAGCATAAAATCCAGAATATAGTGACTTTCTGAAATACCTGATATACTGAAGCCCATAAGCTATCATTAATTGTTAAGAAAAATCAGATAACTGAATCTAGAAAGAAATGTCTTTTATTGAATGTGTTAGATTATTTTTATGTTGTGTTAAAAATAATGTATATTAATATTGTATTGTTTTAAAGTGCATTTACCACTAACTAGATACAACATTAAAGTTATTTTTAAAAAATTAAAACCTCTATTTGGTAAATAAGGTGTGGTATCTAATGAAAAATTGAAAACTGAAAAGAAAATTTGAAAACCTTTAAGTTAGAGGTTCTAAACCTAGCTGCTTATTAGAATCACCTGGGAAGTTTTTGAATCTCCCACTTGATAAGCTTCATTCCTAGAGCTTCTAATACAACATGGGTGGGTAAGTCCTGGGCAAGAGTAGTTTTAAAAGCTCCACAGGTAATTCTAATATGAAATCAATGCTAAGCATCTCTGACCTCAAGACGAGATGTATAGTCTTTACATAGATCCCAGAGTTTTAATATATGTTTACACCCTTTAAGCATTACCACTAGAAGTCTCTGACTAGACAGAAGAGTTTTGACAAATTCTACTTTAAATATTAATATATATTAATTGTGACAAAATCATACCATGCCCTAATAAGTCTATAACTATTCTTATTTAGTTTGTCTATATGCTGCCCTAACAAAGAGAAAGTTTAATATCCTACTCTATTCTGTTGATCTTCTGGCCAAATATTGACATAAATAATACCTCTACATGGACTTTGTCAAAACCATCAAAATCAGCACCTCTCAATACAAAATCTCAGCTCAGGAGGTTAGTTCATTTATCTATCTAGAAATACATTTTGAAAAATATTTAACTTAGGAGACAAATCAGAACATAACTCTCCTCAAAGATATTAGAGTTTTCCAGAGTTGAGCTAAAGATTTTGTGATAGTGATGAACAATTGATTGTTGACTTCCTCAAACTTTTACAAATTCTTGATCCTTCTATTAAGTACCTTTCAAGATAGTGCACACATTTAGCAGTATGTTATATAAATATTATTGGTTTTGTCTTTAGGCTATTGTACATCCCCCATCCATGCAGACATTCTGTAGCTATTCATAGAGGGTGCAAGTCAGGCTCTTTATCCTTCATAAAGCATTGATTTTGCCGTATGCATACATGTTACCTAAAAACTACAAGAGCACTACACAAGCACTACAAGCAAGGCCCACTTCATATGATCTGCTAAACTGCTGTATAAGTCCTACCAAGAGCAGAGCTAACATAAGGGATCTTTATAACATTACCTGAGTTCTAATTCATTACCGACTCATTTATTCAGATTATGAAGTCTACTCCTATAACAAAATAGTTTATTAAAAAGCTAAATTATTCTTAGAAAATTTTTAATTATGTCTTCATATTTGCTTGCAAGACAAAAAAGTAATTTTGAGCATCTATATATAAATAATGTATAATTTTAAATAAATATATAGTATATAGAACATAATATTATATAGCATGTATGATAGTTAAGATCAAATTCTTAAGTTTCATAATATTTAAACAATTTTGGTGTATTCCTTTATTATAATTCTTATGAATTTCCATTACATTGTATGTCTATTTCCCCCACTAGCCTCTGAACTTGTCAAGAATCCAAGCTATGAGTTACCCATCGTTAGTGTTGATTGGTGTGCATTTTATTAAGACCTTATGAGTGATGCCAATGTGTTGAGGAAATATTGTTTACATTATAGTTCAGTGAAAAAGTATGGATCTTTTTTATAATGATAATATTATTTTAATACTATATATCTTAATATTATTAATAATCAAGATGAAATAATTATATAGAAAATGTAAAAGATAGCTATTGAATATAATGTTTGCTACTCTTTCAGAAGAGAGAAGTTTAAAAAGAACATAGATAATCTAAACACAATAATATGATATCCACAAAAGACCAAAAACAAAACTCTCAGTTATGAATATTTTAAAATATTTTCTTTTTATTTATCATTTTATATTACATTTAGAATATTATATCATTTTTAAAAATATGTTTGCATATAGGCTATGTTATCTATATTGAAAATAATAAAGGTGTTATTAAAACATTTCTATAAAAATTAGATACTATGTCTGACAAGTTTGAAAATTACTGATTTATATAATCAGTAAAAAAGACAAGTAAAGCTATTTTTATTAAGAAAAAAGAACAGTTTAGTGCTGTAAATGATTGGCTATAAGGAAAAAAGTTTTGTTTTTTTTTTTGGTAACTATTTAGCTTTTACCTTGTGGTCAGAAGAAGAAATGGTTGTGAATACAGGAAGACTGATTTGAAGTCACTGGTAAATTCTTGGTCATACCTATGGTTAAGTAACCAATTTTGATTTGCTTCTCCCACCTTCAACCAGTCTTCCTTTAAACATCTTTCACAAGCCCCAGATATTTTCCCTTTGCTTTAAATTCTCCAGAAAAATGACTATAATCTCAAAAAATTTTTAGAATTAATAGGGGTATTAGAAATCATCTAGTTGACCTACAAATGAGCAAAGAGACTCTATATTAATGTCTTTCTAATAACATACAACTTTCAAGAGGAAAGTCATGATTCAAACTCAGAAATTCTATTTTCAGATTGCTGCTATTTCCACTCCACTGGACTTCTCATGAGGACAAGCAAAGAAAAATGTCAAAATACAGTGCAGATGACAAATATAAAATAAGTTTAATATCACTCTCTATTTGTGTGTGTGTATTTAAGAAAAACTTTCCTTATAAAAATAAGGAAGTACAATAGAGCATAGAAGCAAGTGTTGCTGGAACATTTGCTTAATTAACTTTTCCCTCTCATACTACCTGGGATTTTTGTTTCTTTTCTGTTTCTTGGTAATCTGCTGGTTTCTATTAACTATGGCTTCCTGCTTCATTTTGTCTTTTATATCAACTATTAAAATTACTCACAAATACTCAGAACAGATTTTCCAGATCTAGTCTACATCTAATCCTCAACATTTGTTACAATTAAAATTCAATCCCTTATTGCTTTACTATTCAAGAAAGGCTCAATTATGTATAATTTTACTTAAAGTTTAGAATGGCTACTATTTACTGAAAACCACGTAAAATCCAGGAAGAATCTTTGAATGTAACTTAATTATCAGCAATAATTACACATGGAAAAAAATGCTTCTAGTTTGAGAGGTAGCTCAGTACAGCACATGTTGCTGATTACACTCATTGTCTTTGCTTAACTGAACATGAGCAATCTCATCTCTACATTTTACAATATAAAGCAACCTCAATTTAGAGTTACTGATTTATTTTCTGTTTTCATACTGTCTCCACTTAAGTGCTCCTCTTGGAACATATGTTTTCAACAAATAAAAAATTCATAATTTTAGTGTAAATGATTAGAATAAAAATATGGGATCTTAAGAATGCTTTTTAGTGGTTCTAAGGACTAAAATATTACCATTGCCTTCCTCCTTTCCCACCCGCCTGACCGTATGTGGAATGTTCTAAGGTAACTTGAAGGTTGTTATTATAATTTGTATGCAAAAAATAAAATATACACACATTATCATCCCTAACTTTGATTTATTTTATATATTTTATGAGTTTTTGCAAAGAATAAAAATAATACTCCAAAGAAACCTTTTAGAACTGCAAATATATTTTTATATAAATTCTGCTCATAGATAAAACCCCCAAAACTTCCACAAATACTCTTCTCCAATGAATAGTCAACTCATAATTAACTGTTTTACCTTATTTGGGGAAGATAGAATGAAGAAAAGTCTGTTTCTGTGTGTGCAGAGTCACGTATGTGTGGACTTTTAGGCCAGTCACAGTTGTTCAAAGAAACAATAAGAAAGAGCTTTTGAAAACTCAAATGTTGACTTCATACACTAATTCTACTGCAATTTTCATGTTGGCACTCTAAGTTCTGGGGTAGAAGGTTTATGGTCACTATAATAAGTATAACTCTTTGATGCCACCAACAACAACAAAAATGAGAATATACCATTAATATGTTGGCAAAATTTTAAACACAAAACAAGAGCCCTGGTAAGGTCAGAGATTTATTTAGTACTTTTGAAATGCAGGGAGTTTTTTCTTTCCCCCTCTTCATATAAATATAATATTTTAGAGATATACACATTCAAAGACTTGGGTATATCCCACCACAGGCTACATACAGATAAAATTAATAGAAGCTTGAACTTGGTACCATTATTATCTCCAATTTGCTTAATTGCCTTAAAAGATCTGTAAAGAAATTGTGGTTGAGCCAACTAAGTAACAGATCAAGATTTTGAGACGGAGTATACTAATGATGACTCCCCCTTGAGTTTACTATAAGGCCAGGTACGTATAGTTTGCAAATAATTCTCCTAGTCACACAGTAATCGTCTTCAGACACACAGTCAAAATACCTGTCTTCAAAATAATGTAACCTTTGCATTTCTGACTCTCTGTCTTCACAGGGTAGCTTCCTCCTCGTGTTTTGTTTCAATCACATTTGAAGAAACAGAACACATGATAGGAAAATAAAAAATGTTCTTCTTTAAAACAAAAAGGGTTATTGTCACAGGCCAAATCTGAGACGGAGATTTGTGAGTTTTATCGTGGCGTGCTCTCAGATACAACCCTTGTGAGGGAGTGAGGGAAACAGGATTGGGCAGAAGGAAAAGGTGGACGGAGATGCATTTGCAAAAGAGGCCTCAGCAAATCCCATGTCTTGCTCTGAAGTTGGGATGATCGTGCAAAGATTAACAAAATTGAGACAATGGAGCCATAAATTGTAGCTCCCACAAGGCCCTGTTTTTGAAAGCAAGCTGCCCCCAGTGAGCAGGTACACCTTGCCTGAGGCAGCTCTGCTTAGCCAAGGGTCACTCATGGCAAGAGACCCAGCTGTAAACTGTCGTCAACCTCACTCCCAGCAGCGGGGAGATGAGTGCTTATATCCCAAAGGGAAATCTGGGGGCCAGGGTGTGTTGAGGGCAGGGTGTGCCTCAGCATCCAATACAGTTATTTAGTAGAAATGTTGCAGTAGCAAATTGTATGCCAACAGCACAGAGGGACAGTGGGTGAGTACAAGGAGGAAGAGCCAGACACCTTGTTAAAAAGCTCCCATTTCCTTGGAGTGCTGGAGCCCTTATCTTTTTTCTTATTTCTATCTTCAGGGTTGGTGGTGGAATGGGTAAGGAGAGATGTTTGGACAAATTCTAGAGGCACTGATCTGTTTGTTTCACATTCTCTCTAACATATGCATTGAGGTATAGCCCCAAAAATTATTTATTGATTAATTCCCCTTGCCATTTTATATTTATGGAACTTTAATATATACAGAACCATGATAGTTAAATTAGCAAACTATCTATAACTAAGAAGAAAGTAAGTGTACTAAAATGGCCTTCAAAGAAAATATATTACAAATAAACTATTTTTAAGAGTTCATTCTCTGTTTAGGGAATGTATATATATTGATAGATATAGACAGATGGATAGATATCTAGATAAATGGATATATATATATCTGTGTGTGTATAGTGAAATAGCAAACTATATTATGGTGTCACGATAATAATGAAAAAAAATGATGTCAAAATAAGAAGCAGAAAATAAAGAGGTTTATTTGCAACATAACATACCTGGAACATGTTGATATGTTGCAACCAGAACAACACATTTTTTTAAGGAAAAAATCACTTGTCTTAAATCATAGATATTACTCAAATGGTTAAGTAATTATAAACTATTACACATAAATTTAGATTAGAATTTAAAAAGATAAATCAACCAATTCAGAGCCACATTCTACTTTTTCTTAGAAACAGTTATTTTCAAGCTAAGCCTTTATCTGTTTGTGGGCCACCTAGAGAGATCATGTAGATAATTCAAACATTATAAAAATTACATAACCCTGAGTTTTATAAGCATCACGTTGGAGCACACTTGTATATCTTCTTTGATTCCCTTCTCTATTATCTGACCCAAAACACCTGACTTTAGCTTCCTTTCTATCTTCTTCATTTCCCTATTCTGTTTGCTGGATTTTGGTAGTTTCCAGATTACTAAATGACAGGTTTTGTTTTGCTAACTATCAGACAACTGCTTTGAGAAAAAGAAGCAAAAAAAAAAAAATGCAATTTCCTTAAGAAGAAAGTGATGAATAAACTAAGCCTGCCCTTTCTGACAAGAAAAGAATAATTTTCTTATTTTTTGAAAATAAAAACTATTATCATTACTATGGGTTCTCATATAACCTTTGGAATCAGGTATGAAATAGATACATTTCAATAATAAATAAACGTGGTTACTATGGTTATACTATAATTCTCTGATGACAGACAATGTCATAAATCATTTGTAATGAAGTAGCTCAAAGCTTTAGGACACCACGAGCTGCAGAATTTATTACAGCTTTTTCTTCTCTTCCAACCTTCTCACCGTGAACACCATACTTATGTGTTGCTGAAATTCTGTGGACTCTTAATCTGCAGTATACCTTATTACCACTCCTTGATTTCCATCCTCACTGCTATTTATTTAGTTGAATCTTTGCCATTTCTTACCTGGACTTTGAAATGGTCTCCTAAGGGACTCTGTGCCTCTAATCTCTTACCCCTCTAATCTAGCCCTCAGCTAGCTTAATAAATCAGAGGTCAGGTATATTTAACTGCTTTTTTTCAAAATCTCTTAATTAGTATTTATAAAATAAAGTCCACTGTCTTGAGCATGGAATTTAAGGCATTTCCTCAGCTCTGTGAATCCAACTGATATGATTATCTTCATTCTCCTCTCCACTTAAGTCACACTCACCCCATGGTGATTATACCAGGAAAATCTATGCATCTATGACATTTCATATGTGTTCTCATTGGTAAGCATGGCTTTCCTTATATCTATATCTATCTATATCTATATATATATGTCTTTGACCTTATTTAAAGTTCAATATAATAATAACATTCTGCCATGTATCCAAAAGCCAAATTATACTGCATTTCACTGCCCACTAACAACAACTTGTTTATCCTTCACTTGAGTATGAATTTCATCATTCTGTCTTACAATATAGATTTTAAATGCTTTAGAATAATTATCGTTTTGTCCTAATTTAAATGTCCCCCTTCTTTCAGAATCTAGCTTTTTACCTCCTATGTGAGATGTAATATGTCATCTCACATAGTGGTAAAGAACATGGGCTGTGGAATCAGATAAACCTAGGTTCAAATCCTGAATCTAATATTTAGTAGTATCAGACCATGAACACGTTATTTAGTTTATTTAAACCTAAGTGTGATTTCAGTAAAATGAGTATGTTGATAGTTCCTATATGATAGGATTCTTATGAGGATTTATTCAACAAATATTATTGGAATACTTCTTTTGTCAAAACATCATCTGGGATATACAGTGGAGGAAAAAATAGCTGTGCCTACCTCCAAGGGTTATGGTAAGGATTGAATGATACAGTGTGTGTCATAATCACTTTGTACTTACCTTGTATGTGCTTAAAAAGATTAGGAATTAATAATGTTGTTGCTATAATATTTTATTTATATATCTTCATCAAACATTTATTGAACAACTACTAAATGCCGGAACCTGTGGTTACTCTCGGTATATAAAGAAGTAAGCTTACCTTCTAGGAGCTTAAGGATAGCAGGGAAACAAACAATTAAGCAAGCAACATGGTGCAGAGATGGGTGCTGATGCATTGAGTATTATGAGAACACATAATACAGTACGAAGGGAGGTCAGGGGGTTGGAGGAAGACATTTTCTCAACTCTTTATGGTCTAATAGTGTTTTTCCAGGTGAAAAAGACAGAAGTGCATTCTAGGCAGAGAGGAGCCTGTGCTGAAGCAAGGAGGCATGAGAGGCCTCAACAGATGTGAGGATCTACATGTACTTGGGTGAAGCTAGAAAATATGGCAAGGGCAGGAGGCTACAGGAGTCAGATCATGATAAACTGAATGTCCTGCCAAGAATTTTGCAATTTATCTTGAAAAAAATAGACAACTATTGAAGGATTTTAATCAGGGCATGAACATGAGTGGATTTGCATTATAGAAGGAGCACTCTCTCTAGTTGTGATGTGGAGAATGAATTGGGGGAGAAAAGGCTAAAGGAACAAAGAGAAGTTGAGAGATATTATAGTAATTCAGGCAAGATGACTGTAGCTGGTAGGCTTTCAATAACTGTTAGCTGTATAAACCAGCAATTTTAACAATTTACACCCTTCAAATCCAAGAGCAGAATCTCTGCCTTTAGTTTATTATTTGGAATTGGCCCGTGCTACAGTTGTCTGTTGTTAAACATTTAGGATGTATTCACTCAGGGTCAGCCATTGCTCAATATTTTATTTACATGGTGATATGAATGGGTAAAATTATAAAATATGGTCCTAGCCTCCCATAAGCATATTATTAAGATATCAAACTAACAAAAAGAAATAATAATGAATATAAAAACAAATAAAAATAATTAAAAATAACATATTTAAAATACCTTTTAAGAGATTAAGAGATTGTTATAGACTAAAGGAATTGGCCTAAGTAGAGTTAACTTAAACAAAAGTAAAAGTGAATATTTTCACTTTGCCCTCTGGATATTAAAGTGAGAGAATTTGGTCAGGTAGACTATATCATAATTTCAGAGTTGAGTTAATATATTGAGTAACTGCTGCTGCCTTTGGCATTTTTAAGGCAGGCATCATGATAAACATAGTTGGGTATTTCTTGATCAATCATCTTAGTCATTTCAAAATACTAATTATTCCTTGTAAATGTTAATAATATAAGCAATAAAGAACAGATGGCCAAATGATCAGAAAACAGCTGCTGTTTTCCTGTCAAACCCAAAGATGTGAGCAATGTTTCTAAACAAGGGCCCAGCAGAGAAATGGTGGTGATGAAATTTTCTGCTCCAGGCCCACACCATATATCTCCTATCTAAAGCTGTTTACAGGCATTTACAGGCGCTAAGGGCCATAATGGTGTTGATGATCTCTGCCTGTGGAGCGTTGTGAGATAACAGGCAGGTCACCTTCTGCAGGCCTGCCAGCTAACTTGGGGGATAATCTCTTCAAAGCTCAGGATAAACTCCCAGGTATCATTCAGTTCTCTACTCTTAGGATCCTGAAGCACTTAGGAACCAAGCTGAAGAGAACACTTAATCTAAACACACTCTAGTGTTCCACACAAATGGGATCATTACCATTAATCAAGACAAAAGGAGGATTTTTCTGCGTTTACCTAGAATGGCTGTTTATGCCCCATATACTGCCTGCTCTGACACTTTGATTTCCATCTCCTTGATCTTCTTTCTCTCTTCCTCTTCTTTTACCATCCCCCATCGTGCTCCTGTGCCAGTAGGAGCAAAGCAGAGAGGTGTATCAAATTGTTTAGCAACACATTTATCTCATGATGTCAAAAGAATCTGCCCTCTGTAATATTTTTCTTCACATTCATCTGCCATAGATTATGTGTATAATTTATTTTGAGTCATTCACGTAAATCCACAAACCAAACTCTCAAATGACCACCCATATCTGACTATTAAGTATGTGTAGTTCCCTATATATGACTTACTGTGTGTTTGGATGGGAAAGAACTTTACGCACATATTTGTAGGCAGAGAAAAGGCAAAGTTTTAGGTGCTCAGCCTCTTCTTGTTGACAACAGGGACTGAGACCCTATAGGAGGGTTACATGTGTACGCGCCTAAAGTAATGTTAAGCCGAAGCAGCTGGTACACTGGTTCAGGGAAAATGAACTTTCTGGAGCTAGTCCACTGGTGTCCAGAGCAAGATTACTTGACATAAGTTTATACAATTTTAGAAATTTTCTCCCTAAGGATGGTAAGGAAAGGGTTGAACAACTACTATTGAGCAGGATATACCTGCTTTTGGATATAAGAACAGATGAAGATTCAAAGTGAATTTTGTGTTCATAGCCGTGGAAACCTTCCAGCTTCTCTCCCTTCCCCACAGGCCCTCCACTCTTCAATGTGTATTGTGAATGTTTCAGAGATTGGCTAATTATACACCAAATTTAATTCTATTTCTTACTGGCTTATAGCCAGACCATATTTCCCTGTTTCCCATGGAGTTTGGCATGGACATGTGCTTGAGTTCTAGGTAATGGAATATAAAAAGAAATAATTTAGACTCCTATGCCTGGCTCTTGAAAAGCTCCCATGTGTGATCCTCATATTTTTCTCCTCTCAGCTGCTTGATCCAGAGAAGCAAGAGGACCTTGACAGTTATGCACTAGAAATGGAAGAGGTACACATGGAAGAAGCCTAGGTCCCTGGATCCCTTGGTTTTATTCTTGGTTAGAGTAGTTCTAGATTTGTATGCTTTTTACTCAGAGTACGGCCCTTACTGTAGAACATGATCCTTACTCCTAACGTTTGGCCTTCTTGAAGTCTGTACCAAATGCCCGAGTTTTCAGTAAAGTCTTTCTACTTCAGCTAGTATCTACAATATCTCCAGCACTTTGCGACCTTTGGTAGCTATATTCAGCTCTCATTCCTAATGGATATCTCTACTAAGGCCTAGGAAGTTTCTCCTGTTCATGGGTAACCCGGTGCTTGGGCAAAAAACCTGTAGTAAGCTAGTGAACATCCACATAAACAGCCGACTCCACCCCCAAACCATATATAATGCAAAGTTTTCACTTTCCTTGCACCCCCACCCTGCAAATCCCTGTTACTCCAGTAGTCCTAAATTACAATATCTCCCTCTTACAGTTTAGTAAGACTGTCACTTGCATTTACTTGCACTTGCTTGCACTCCAGCACACTGCACCAAAATGACCCACTGAATACTCTGATTATTACTAAAACATAAGAATCTACATTAGTCCCTACCTCTAAGTCACCAAAAGTAATTCACTTATGTGATTCTAATGCTTTATTTCTCTTTTTAAATAAAATCTATATGTTTATAATTATATGTGCATCTATTTTACTGGTAAATTACAAAAATTACTGGAAATTGTTTATAACTTCACAAGAAAATACTAGTTCCTCAACAATATCTGTTTTTTAAAATGTGGACAAAAAGTGGTATGAACAATATGTTCAATTGGAAATCATAAGAGAGAGGCTAGGTAAAGATGCTTCCTATAAAATCAGGGCCTTCAGTGTCATTTCTAAGCATGTTAAATTTTATTGTAATGGAAATAAAAGAGTCATTTCTGACATTCAGAAAAAAATTAGGTCCAGAAGTAAAATTTTAAAAGTTTATTTAAAAAAATATGAAAGTGATCATTCTGATTAGAAAAGAGACAAAATAGTATTATTAACGCCAACATATTTTTGTTAAAGAAATATATTAATATTGTCTCAGGCACATTTTTTACAATGAAGTGTATCATTTACATAATGGAAAAAAATTTCAAGGGCATGCAGTCATACATTGATACTAGAAAACTTTCTTAATAAAAACAGAAGATAGGGAAGATGTAAAAACATAGTATATTAGGTTCCTTGAACAAAATTTCATAAATGCTCTGCTGTCAATTAAAATAATAACAAAGATTAGATATGCGAATAGTTATTTAAACAGTATTGTAGGCCATCAGATTGGCTGGTATATGTTGGGTAAAAAAATTAAACATATTGAGTATGTGATAATTCAAAGAAAAAGTATATTGGATATAAATTATTTAAATTAACAAATAATGGAAAAGTTGAACGTGTTAAAGTTATCACAATTTTTGTTACTATTTGTTTGTCCTTTCATTCTTATAGTAAAGTTCAATTAACTAACAATTTCCCATAGAACCTTTGTTCTTCTGTTTCAGAAATTGAACAAGATATTGGAAGTGAAAGGAAGCAGATGAGCAAAGCTTGCATTTTAGGTGTCTTGAAGATTAGTTTGAGAAAACTCAGCTAAATTGTATACTTTTGATGTCTCAGCTTTCAAGTCAGCCCAGACTCCGAGCTCTGGTCTAAATGCAAGGACATTGGATACCTCCGTTTCAAAGCATTTCATTCCTCAGGATGAGGTGTTCAATTTTTAAAATGTAACATTCCAATTCCCTCATGATCAAATGGTTTTTGAAAAAGAACAGAAGCTTCTGAAACATTGTTATAACCAAAAAAAAAAAAAAAAAAGGAAAAAATAACTACAAAAGAATAGATTCATGCTTAACCAAACTAAAAGGCAAAAGGACATATTCCAAATAGTTCCATCCCAGGACAAAAACCAACAGAAAAACCTTTCAGCAGGGTCAAAACACTGCAAATGAAAGAAGTGTCCCAAGCTTTCGAGACTAAAAGAGCTAATGGTTATGTAAACCTTATAACTAACTGAATATAAAGAAATAGAACTAGTTACCAATGGTAATTGGGCAGAGGAGGTATGAACTGTTGACTATCATTATTCTTACATATATATGTTAATAGGGAAAGGAAATTACTAATTTCAGTTAAAACACTGCAAAATTTATAGTAAGAAACAGTGCTAAGATGGTGTGTGTATATACTTGTATATGTTCACACATAATATAGACACATATAATACACACAAATATATTAATATATGCTTAATTAAATAGCATAAAATTAGTTAACTCATTGCTCACTTGGTTGACCTCCTATGAGCCAGGCACTATGTAAAGCACTGAGAATATCATGATGAATGCAAGATACATGATTCTTTACTTACGGTTTCTAGCAGTCTATTAGGCAAGATGGACAATACTGAAATAATCAAAAAGGTACAATAAATTTTCAGGTAAGTAAAATCGAGAATAAGTACAAAAAATGAGTGTTTTTATGGTTGCAAAAGGAAGACACTCATGGAAGCAATGTCTGGGTCAGTCATAGCAAGTTCAGTAATTGCTGAGCCTGAGTATAAGTATATATTCTACAGAAGCTATATAAACAGTGATTAGCTTGTGGCATCTAATTTTTCCTGTTGGAGTATCATAACTTTTAATCTCTATATTGAATTATAATACAAATGAATTTTAATTAATTAGTAGAATTTGTAAAGCATTTTGTAAATAAGTACATTTACTTTTCCACATGGACATATGTTCAAAGATCATTAAGACAGTTATTGCTATCTTTTTAAGAAATGTTAATATTACAGTGACAAAGAGCAGTAGTGTCAAACTGTAGGGACCAACATGCATAATGTGATTGTCAGACCAAGAATGCATAGGAAAAGTTCATTTTCTGAATACTGAAATATGAATTTCAGAGTTGCCATCAGAAACAGCCCATTGAAACAAGTCAGCAGCTCAGAATCTGCATAAGCAATGATTTCTAGTTTGTGGTTGTGGGTAGGTCCTACATAACCTAAATTTTATAGACAAAGGTTATGCAAGAAGTCACTCCATAAAAAGGCTTCCTGCTCCAATTTCTCCATGCTCTTTGTTCTAGAGTTAATTTTGTTGAGTTCTTTCTTCTGCAAGGACCAATATCCGCAGCCTTTTCTCCTTTTCTTCTTTACAGATTTTACTCAAAGTCAGAATGTTCTCTCAGTTGCTTAGTAATTACATAAAAACAAGATTATTTTATTATAATACAATGCAAAGGACTCTTAAGATCAAATCCTAAATAGAATTAATAGATAACAGGTGCTTAGTCTCTCACATCGGTCAATTTGGTTTGGCAAGATTCATGAAGACTCGAGTCTTCTTTCATCCCCATGTGCAGCATTTAATGCATGATTAGAGTGTTCTTTCTAGTCTGGCTGTCAACTCCCTTGATGAGAGGTAGGTCAAGACTCTGCTCTGGAAAACTACCTAAAGGCCAAGTTTCAAAATGTCCCAAGTCTCCCTAGACTGTATTGTAGTGGTTCTCAAAATGGGGTACCAAATCCACCAACAGCATCAGTATCATGAGAGATCATGTTAGCAAGGCAAATTCTCAGGATCTTAGACCTACTGAATCAGGAACCTTGGGAATGGGATTAAGCTATCTGTTTTAACAGGCCCTCCAAGGGCTTCTGATGCACACTCGAGTTTAAGTTGTGCTCTATGGCCCTAAATCAATTCCTCCCATCTTCAACAATAAAGCAACTCATCAGCTACCTACCTTCCTCTATAAGCTATTCTAACTCTCACCCTTTTCTCTAAGAATGTTTATCTCTTCCATGGACTGGTCTTATCCGTCTTTTCTTGCATCTATATACTTCTGAAAGATCCAAGTTTTTGGTATGTCTACTGCATAGAATCACATTACCCTGAGGCTTTCTTCTCCCCCATGGACTCATCCTGAGCCCCTTTACAGTAGTGAAAGTAGTGACCACCAAACAGATCCAAAAATACAATCAATTTACACTTTTAAAAGTATATATATATTAAAATATATGTATTTATTTAATCTTACTTAGAAGTATGTAGGAATCCTGGGCCACAAAGTCATTCAGGAACTCCTTTCATATTGTGGCCCCACCATCCCCAGGAAACTAACCTAACCTGCATAGTTGAAGCTGGATGTGGACACCTCCATGCTCCAAACCAAGGGAAAAGAAAATAAAGGAAGTCCAGGGAAAAGGAATTCCTCCAGGCAAGTGATGCAAAAGTTGCACAATCACTTTTCCTCACGTTCAACTGGCCACCCTTTGCCTCTCACTACAATTAATTTGAAAATCCACTCTTTACAATTTATAAATTATTTCTCTCTAGGGGAGATATAATTATAATTGGAAAAAATTTCTAGATTATTATGCAAAATGTGTAATAAACCAATATAGGACTATAGTATTAGTACCTGTGAAGGCAATCACATGCAACACTATAATTAAATATATCATTTATGAAAGCCCACTAGAGATTTTAAAACCTCATCCCCTCCACACTCCTGCACTCCTGTCAACCAGTGAAACCAGAGACCAATTCTAAGCCACTGGTGTGTCCTGGTCTTTGGCCGGGGATCCATCTGGACTGCTAGTGGTAGAAGGTCAGGGATTGCTGTCTATGGAGTGCAAATTAGAAGCTCTGTGGGTCAGGATTTCCTGCTAAGGTAATATTATGGAGAAATTTTTCAGTCTTCAGTGGCTTCTCATTCACATGTTGTTCTGGTGAGGTCTGGAGATACACAATAGAGTGAGAAAAGTCAATATGCATTGTAAAAATAATTAGACTAGGATTATTTTAGGGATTTTGCCATAAGAGGTAGCACTAAAAATAAAAAATGCTGACTGAGACTTGACTTAAGTAGGATAAGAGAGGGGAAGAGAATGAGGAAGCTATAGTGATACAAGGTCTGTCTGGAAAGTATCCAACCATTGTTGATATAATGAGAACAGTTTGCGTGACATCTATTTAACCTGATAGCCAAGGAGAGTGGACTGCAATGCACATGCATGAGCAATGACGACTTCACTGTACTAGTCAGTGGGGTGCCAGACACCGCTGAGTGAGCATGTGTACTGTGTGGCTGTTACGTTCAAAATGACTGAGCGAGTAGAACAATGAATCTGCATTAAATTTTGTGTTAAGCTTGAACATTCCTCCATGGAAACTATTCGGATAATTCAGAAGGCTTTGGGGGATGATTGCAATGAGTACAGCACAAATAAAAGTGTGGTGCAAACACTTCAAAGATGGTCGAGAATCTCTTGAAATTGATCCATGTTGTGGAAGGCCTGCAACAAGCAGAACACCTGAAAATGTTGAACATGTATGGGTTAAGTTAAGAGATGCTGGGAGAACTGTGTGAGGTCCCAAGATGCCTACTTTGAAGAGAACTGAGGAGTCATTGTCCTATGTACAATGTTTCTTGTATCTTGTATCTTCTTCAATAAATGTCCTTATTTTTCATATTATGTGGCTGGATACTAATTAGGTTTATGTGTAATTAGTATGATCTTTTCAAAGGCAATTACCAAGCAAAAACATTTGTAAACAATCTGAAAATGTCCTTACCCAAGAGAATTAAGTACTGGTATGTAGTGTATGATTGATTGACAATTGTCATGGAACCCATATATATTGATATCAAATAATCCTTTTGATTTATTAACTCCATCCTTCAAAATATCTACAGGAAAGTATAGTCTATTTCAAAATATACACATTCTTAAAACTGATTTTATAATCCCTTTTCACTAAACAACATCAGTGTCTTCTAGATCAGGGTTCTGACTTTAACTCAGGTGCACATATGCTTATATCAAAGATGTTCTAATGGGTACCTGAAAACCAATTTAAGGAAACCACTTTCCAGATCCTCAAATTTCATTCAGTTTTTCCAGATCTGTGAAATATGACAGTGGTATTTTGGTGGAGATTGCATTGAATCTGTAAATCACTTTGGGTAGTATGGACATTTTAACAATGTTGATTCTACCTATCCATGAGCAAGATATATTTTTCCATTTGTTTGTGTCCTCTGTGATTTCTGTCCTCAGTAGAGACCTTCCCCCTCCTTGGTTAAGTATATTCCTAGGTATTTTATTTTATTTTTGGCTATTGTGAATGGTATTGAGCCTCTGATTTGACTCTCAGCTTGACTGTTACTGTTATATAGAAATGCTACTGATTTACATACATTGACTTTGTAACCTGAGACTTTGTTGAATTTATGTATCAATTCCAGCAGTCTCTTGGTGGCGTCTTTGGGTTTTCTAGATACAAGATCATGTCATCAACAAAAAGTGATAATTTGACCTCATCTTTCCTGATTTGGATACCATTTATTTCTTTTTCTTTCCTGATTGCTCTGGATAGGACTTCCAGCACTAAGTTGAATAGAAGTGGTTGACAGTGGGCACCCTTGTCTTGTTCCAGTTCTTAGGGGAAATGTTTTCAACTTTTCCCCATTCAGTATGATGTTGGCTGTGGGTTTGTCATATATGGCTTTTATAATTTTGAGATATGTTCCTTCTATGCCTAGTTTGCTGAGGGCTTTTATTGTGAAAGTGTGCTGAATTTTGTTAAGTGCTTTTTCTGAATCCATTAAGATGATCACATGGTCTTTGTTTTTGCTTCTGTTTATGTGATGAATCACATTCATTGATTCACATATGTTGAATCATCCTTGCATCCCTGGGGCTTTGGAACCACAAAAGAGCCTGAGTAGCCAAAGCAATCCTAAGCAAAAAGAATAAATCTGGAGGCATCACATTACCAGACTTCAAACTACACTACAAGGCTATAGTAAACAAAGCATGGTATTGGTACAAAAATAGAGACATAGACCAATAGAAGAGAATAGAGAACCCAGATACAAAACCATCTACCTACAGCCAACTGATCTTCAACAAAGCAGTGGGGAAATGAAGCCCTGTTCAATAAATGGTGCTGGGAAAACTGGATAGCCACATGAAGAAGAATGAAAAAGGACCCCATCTCTCACCACTCATAAAAATTAATTTAAGATGGATAAAAGACTTAAATATAAAGCATGAAACTATAAGAATTCTAGAGGAAAACATAGGAAAAACTCTTCTACATGTAGGCCTAGGCAAAGAATTTATGACTAAGAACACAATGGCAATCACAGCAACAATAAAAATAAATAAATGGGATTTGATTAAACTAAAAACCTTCTGCCCAGCTAAGGAAATAATCAACAGAGCAAATAGACAACCTATAGAATGGGAGGATATATTCACAAACTATACATCTAATAAAGTGCTAATATCCAGAATCTACAAAGAACTCAAGCAAATCATCACAAAAACCCAACAACCCCATTAAAAAGTGGGCAAATAGACATGAACAGGAGCTTTTCAAAAGAAGATAGACACATGACCAATAAACATAAGAGAAAATGCTCAACATCACTAATCATCAGGGAAATACAAATTAAAACCACAATGAGATATTACCTTACCCCTGTTAGGATGGATTTTGTTAAAAAGTCCAAAAACAACAGACGTTCACATGGATGCAGAGAAAAAGGAACATTTATACACTGTGGGTGGGACTGCAAATTAGTACAACCTCTATGGAAAACAGTATGGAGATTCCTCAAAGAACTAAATAAAAGTAGACCTACCATTTGATCCAGAAATCCCACTACTGCATATCTACCCAAAGGGAAAGTCATTTTATCAAAAAGTCACCTGCATTCAAATGTTTATTGAAGCACAATTCACAATTGCAAAGATGTAGAATCAACCCAAGTGCCCGTCAATTCATGAGTGGATTAACAAAAATGTGGTATATGTATACTATGGAGTAGTACTCAGCCATAAAAAAAGATGAATTAATGCCTTTTGCAACAATTTGGGTGGAACTGGAGACCACTATCCTAAGTGAAGTATCACAAGAATGGAAAAACTAACACCACATGTGCTTGCTATTAAACTGGAACTAACTGATGAGCACATATGTGCACAGAAGAATGTAAAACTTAGTGGAAATCAAGCAGTGGGGAGGCAGGAGGAGGGGTGGGACAAATACCTACCTAATGGGTACAATGAACACTATTTGGGTAATTGACATAGTTATAGCCATGACTCAAGCATTGCAAAAGTGATACATATAACCACAACACTTGTACCCCCTTAATACTTTGAAATAATAAATAAATAAATAAATTCAAATTAAAAAGTAAAGATGTTAAAAAAATTTTTTGTTTACTTTTTTCCAAAAAGTGATCTGCCTGAGAAAGTGCTGACCCTCAATTTTTCTTTTCTATTTCTCCTTTTGCAATCATGTTTCTTCCTGTTTGTAATAACAAGTGTATCCCTCAGTCAGTTGGCATTTTACCATTGTGCAAAAACCTCTAGAATGCCAAACCAAGGAATTATTTGCAGCTTTTTAAATAGAAATGCCATAAAAGCATACCCCAATTGTTTTCATTAAGAGATGCATTCTCAGTAAATTTATATAATGTTTATTATCAAAACTTGTTATTTATTTTGCTTTGATCAAGTGCATACTACTACTAATTGTTATGTTAATACAAGTGAGCTTTTTCAAAAAAACAGTGGTCACAGGAAATTAATAAACAATTAATTTTTAAATCTACATATTTTTGATGCATAGGAAAATGATAGCTGATCCATAAAATCTTGCAAGCATAAGATGATACTAACTTAGGAGAAAACTTGGTGGAGGAATTGGAATTGAAATATAGGTTCTAGGAGAAAAGGAAAAGATATAAAAATTCCAAGTATTTAAGAAGCACTTGTTCATTCATCGTTTAAATGAATAGTGGAAGACATCAAATCCCTATGGTATTTGCATTTCATTTAATGCACTTAAAATAACACAACATTTAAACTTCAATATTTAATACATTCTGACAATTACAACCTTTAATGTTATCTAAACTTATAATGAACATTTTTATTTATCAACTTTAAAATTGTGCAAAGAGTTAAATAATTCCCAACATTTTTTAGGGAGTATACAAACAAAAAATTATTTGAGAACCATTCCCCTACATTATACTGAATTATTGAGGTTCTAATTTATTCATCATTTGTTCATTCATTTAATCAACATATACAAACAACTAGTAAATGCCAGTAATTGTGCTAAATGTAGGGGCTTGCCAGTATGGAGTTATCCAGAGATAAAGTAAGAGTTCTTAAAATCAAAGAGTTTGCAGTCTGGTGAGAAAAATAACAAACAGAAATTATGTTAATACCTTCTAGTGTCATTGTAAACGTAAACACAAGCTTTACGGAAACAATATGAAGTTCACCAAACTTGGGTTGTTATGGCATGGGCAATCAGAGAAGACATCCAGATTTCCCAGGTTGTATAATAATCCCTTCACTGAATATGAAAAAATTATTAAAAGTTAGCCAGGTGGGGTGTGTGTGTGTGTGTGCGTGTGTGTGTGTGTGTGGCAAGATTGATAAAAACAGATTCAGCTAGAACAAGTAAGCAGGGCCAGGCACAGTGGTTCGTGCCTGTGATCCCAGCACTTTGGGAGGCCGAAGTAGGAGGATCACTTGAGGCCAAGAGTTTCAAGATCAGCCTGAGCAACACAGTGACACCCCATCTCTACAAAAAATAGAAAAATCAGCCAGGCATGGTGGTACACACCTGTAGTCCCAGCTACCCAGAAGGCTGAGGCAGGAGGATCCCAGGAGTTTGAGGTTGCAATGAGCTATGATGATGCCACTGCACTGTAGCCTGGGCAACAGAGAAAGACCCTGTTGAAAGAAAGAAAAAGAAAGTAAGAAAGAAAGAAAGAAAGAGAGAGAGAGAAAGCAAGCAAGCAAGCAAGCAAGCAAGAAAGCAGGAGGTGAATGTGTAACAAAATAATAATTTAGAATATTCACTTGTGAGTTCTCTCCGATTCTTCTCCAAGCCCTATCAGAGCAGCATGTCCCATTCAAAACATGAAGACTAATTCACTTAGAAAAGAACTGTTAAGCTGTACCCAAAGAGCAAATGCACTAGATTCTCAGGCTTCCAACCTTAAACAATTGTGATAAGGGTGTAAAACAATGTGCTTGAAAGAAGATGCTATCAAATTGAAAGGATTTTTTCCTCAGTCACCCATCAAGAGCAGGAAAGTCCTCCACCCTGGGAAGAGAGCAGGTTTGCAGAAGAGGAGGGGAGTTAGATGTATTGTAGAATCCACAAGATCTCTGTCCCACTGTGAGATAACCTAGCTGTATGCAGGGCCATAATAGAGTTACTTTGAGATTGGCAGAATCTGAGTGTAGAGTACTATTTCTCTGCTTCTCAAGCTCAATCTCATCAGTGCACCCCTTAACAAAAGGATGTGGTGAGGGGGTATAGAGAGAAGATGGTGTAAGAGGTCCAGAAAGACGAGGACCAAAGAGAGCCCTGCCAAAGTCTCTAACTCCTCCCAGATAAAGTGGACAGGGATATTGAGCTTCTGAGTAGTCCCGAATATGATTTTAAGAAAAAATTAGTAGAGAGAAAGGCTTTATGGGACTTCCCAAAGGTCACCACAGCCAAAATAAAGTCACTCCACAGCAGATTGTGGGGTAGATGGTTTCCAGTAGGGGGTCTAAGTTCCAGGGACCCAAGATGGGATCGGAGTCAGTATCCCTAGGGAAGCCAGCCTGAAACCCATTCATATCACAGCTGACACACAATGTATCCTCTACCACACTCATGCCAGTGCCCCTTAAGTATTCTAGTAAGGGATGTGGTCAGAAGAAAGAACATATAGGAGACATTCTGGTTATGATTGAACTCAAACCTGAGTTGACTGAAAAATAGATGAACTGGGCAGAGAAACCTAAAAAAAATCTATATTAAGTTGTCTGTCATTATGCAGACTGAGTTCTTAGAGTCAGAAAATCAAATTGAGTTACTGAGATAAAGCAAGTTACATTGTTGCACATCAGAGTTTATAACTTGATATTTATAGCTACCACACATGAAAGGCCTTGTATGTCAAACTAAGGAGTTTGAGTTTTATCCTGAAGGCAATAGGAAGCAATTGAAGAATTTCAAATAGAAAAAGTGAGAGAAACAGATTTGAATTATACAGAATGCATTCTAGAAACAGTGTGGAGAATGGATTGGTGAATTAAGGAATGGAGATGTCGAAAACCAGGGTAAGAGAGCTCAGCAAAGAGACTTTTGATGTGATCACAGAAATAAATAACAGACCACAGGAATAAGGCGTGATAGTGAAGGTGAAAAGAAGAGTCATTTGGGAGTGTTTAAATGACAGCTGTCTCCTCCTAGCTTTATCCATTCAATCTCAGCAGATTGGTCATTGGGGTAAGATTCTGATTGCAATACTACCAGTAAACCACCCTCATTTAAACCAGTTCACTGCTCCTGTGCTGGCCCTACGGCTCCTGGATTCTGCACATTTGCTATCACATTTTGTTTTAGTTTATTTTACTTTTACTTATTAAAAGGTAATAAGCGACCACCTGTACATACTAATACCATTTTACATATATTACATACATTGACCACATACCATAGCTACAGTCTGAATAGAAAGTATTTCCAAATTAAAACCATATCATTTAGTTAGCCAAGTACATCCTTCTATTTCTAAAACTAACCTGTTGTTTCTACAAAAGTTTAGAACAGTGTCTGAGAACAAAATTCCTTAATTAATTCCAGTCTGAGCTCTAGAGTTTGTTAGCCCCATGATCTTTAGCAAGTCAGTTTATCTCTCTGTAACTTCACTTACCTGTAAAATGGGGGTGATACTAGTACCTTCTTCATTAGTCCATGTAAGGAACTTAGCACAGGGTCAGGAACAAAGAAAGTACACAATAAGTGCTACCAAGTGATAGTCTGGGAAATTTGACATTTCTTAAATGTTTTTAAATTTTTAAGTTGTATTTGGCACCAAGGAGTTGCCTTACCAAAATTTGTCTTATGCTAATATACATTTAAACAAAGCTACCTTCATATTAAAATCTGAGAGTACAAAAGAGTAAACAGCCACATAATTCACACATTTCTCATTAGTCTTCACTTTTTGTTTTTGCCATGTATGTACAGATATCTGTATGTCTTTAAACTAACTCTAAAACATTTTACAGAAGGACAGGGCACATACTGTCCTCTGCATTTTAGGTGGTTCTGAGTTCAGATATAAAGGTTTAATCTATAACAATAATAAAGGCTAGATAAGAAATAATCCAAATGGAAAGAAGACTCTTGCCAGTTGGGTTATTTCTGCTGAGCAGAATGTTTATTTTTTCATAGAATAAATTAGAAGTTTTCCAGATGGTTTATCTAAAGTATTTTTCTCTCCTCCAGGCAGAGGATAAATTAGAAGTGTTAGGAAAAGGTCATTCCCACCTCTCCAAGAAGTGCATTTTCATAATTAAAAGAAGTAAAGTTCAACCACATATGAAGTGATCTATATTCAATACATCAGTTACATTTGTATATTGCAGGTAATTGTTTAATATGAAGTCTGTCAAAAATATTTTCAAGCAAATAATCACCTTTTGTGGCCTTTTCTCTATTTAAAGCATGAAGCTTCATCATAACACTAGCAGAGGAAATGCATTACACTAATTTGCCAACAGGAACAAATGGAGGATGTTTTTATTCAACTTGTCGCTAGCTAAAAAACATTTAGGTGGGTGCATGATTTGTCATATAACAACACATTGTCAGGGTATTATTGGAGAGAGAAGAGGGGTTTTGCTTCTGGCACAGTATCTTCACATTAGGTAAACAATTTATTTCTAACTCAATCCTCCCGAGACAGTGAAGAGGGAAGAATCTAATATTGAGTTTTGCAGGAGAGATTTTATCACTTGTCAAATTAAGATCACTACCTTTGTGAGATGGAAAATGAATCTAAAAACAAAGCTGAGACTCCAGCAGAAATTCATCTGGATTCTATGATGGTTTGCAGTTCCACAGGACAGTGTGCTATAGAAATCACAGAGGAATGCAGGCTCTCCACCTGCCAGTCAAGCAAAAGCGAAGCCTCCATCCAGCCCCAAGCTTACAAACCTGGCCATGAACACTTTGCAGACTTCTGGTCCTGATCATGCAATTGAGCAAATGGAGCAGGGAGTTATTAACCAGCAACTATGCAAGCAAAGCAGGATAATTCTTATAGATAAGACTTCTCTTAATAATCACAAGACAGTTGTAATTTTAAACAAGGAGGTATCATGGAGGTATATACATAGTCACATCTTTACTATTCCCTTGTTGTTTGAGGGGGTCACTTGCACTAGAGATAAACTTAATCTTTGGATACTGGAGAATTTTCTTATAGTTTAAAGGGGAACCAGAATCAATTGTGATGAAAGATGATTTGGAGTCATTTCAGTATCTTTACATTTCAAACTCAGGAAAACAAGACATGTTAGCATTATCTATGGTCTCTAAGAACTGGGAAACTTGCTGAATGAAATTAAATTTCTAATGCAAGTTACCATCAAGTACCAATTCATTAGAGTGATAGATCAGCTGAATTATTTAATGTACAAGTAGGAAGGAGTAATCTGTTTTTCATTACGAAAAATTTTCTCTCTCCCTATGATGACTACATGTGGCAATGTACCAGAATTCTTTTATGATTCTTGTTATGTTAAAAAGCAAATAATGTTATAGTTGTAACATTTAAGTTCAAATGATCCAGGGGAATTTTAAAGACTATTATTATCACATCTCATGAATATCTTTGAACATAAACTCCAGGTCAATAAGAAGACTCCGTAAGTCCCCTTGCAATACTATAGCCAGGATGTGGTAAATAAATTCTCTCAGAGTTATTTAGCTCTTTGAGAAAAAGATTTCTCAAATCTTCTTACTTTTATTAAAAATAAAAAAGAGAGTCCCTTCAATGTTTTCCCAACTTCCCTTGATTCTCCTCCATCTCCAAAATAGAAGAAACCAGAGCTTCTTAGCTTTCCAATCATTTGGCCTAAGCAGAACAAGTCCATGGTTGTCCTTCTCTGTGTGTGTGTGTGTGTGTGTGTGTGTGTTTGTGTGTGAAAACATCTTAGGAGACTTTCTGAGCTCAAGTTCTGGGAATTTCCTACAGGGCAATATGGCCAAATATTTTTACTCAGCAGCCTCCACAGTGACAGCCCTCACCCTGACAGGAGTGGGCCATTCTCATAGTCTCTGCCCAAAAGCCGTCTGGGAGAACCTTCCTTTGGGGAGAGACTTGACCTTCTCAGTTATTGCATTGCTCATGTATGAAGTCTCCACTTACAGTGGGAAGGTTCAGGGAAAAATCACTCGAAGAGGAAGTAGTTGAAACTGTGTCCTGCACGCTCATCCCTCAGGACCCCAGCAGCAGCTACACATGCATTTGTTTACACGTGTTTTATACACATGTAAATATTTCATTTGAAGAACATGTTCCTCTGTTGATAAAACAAATATAGTAGTTTTTATATATTGAGATTAAGACTCTGATAGCTGCCAAAATTGTCAGTGTAATGTATTATTGCTTCTGATGAGAAGGGAAAAAAGATACCAATGTTGAAATCTTAACACTGTTGTGTCAGACTAAAAGGTGGGTCATTTTTTTTCCAGGAATTGCAAGAAAATATTTTTGGTCTCACCTGCTTTACTAGTTGGACTTACTACATATATTGTTTAGGGTAAGCTACACAGATTTTATACAGGCATACCTGGAGATATTGCAAGTTTGGTTCCATGCCACTGCAATAAAGCAAACATTACAATAAAGTGAGTCACACAAATTTTTTTGGAATTCCAGTGCATATAAAAATTATTTTTACACTATACTGTAGTCTATTTAGTGTACAATAACATTATGTCTTTAAAAAACCAAAACATATACCTTAATTAAAAGTTCTTTAGTGCTAAAAATGCTAAAGATCATCTGAACCTACAGTGAGTCAATCTTTTTGCTGGTGGAGGGTGTTGCCTCAATGCTGATGGCTGCAGACTGATCAGGGTGGTGATTACTGAAGGTTTGAGTGGCTGTGGTTATTTCTTAAAATAGACATCAATGAAGTTTGCCATATTGATTTACTCTTCCTTTCATGAAAGATTTCTCTGTAGCATGTGATGCTCTTTGATAGCATTTTACTCATGGTAGAACTTCTTTCAAAATTGGAGTCAATCCTCTCAAACCCTGCCACTGCTTTATCAGCTAAGTTTATGTAATACTCTAAATCCTTTGTTGTCCTTTTAACAATGTTCACAGCATCTTCACCAGGAGTGGGTTCAATCTCAAAAAACCACTTTCTTTGCCCATCCATCAGAAGAAACTCTTCATCAATTCAAGTTTTATCATGAGATTGCAGCAATTCAGTCACATCTTCAGGCTCCACTTCTAATTCTGGTTCTTGCTTTTTCCACCACATCTGCAGTTCCTTCCTCCACTGAAGGCTCAAACCCCTCGAAGTCATCCATGATAGCTGAAATCAACTTCTTCAAAACTCCTGTTAATGTTAATATTTTGACCTCCTCCCATGAATCATAAATGCCCTTAATGGCATCTAGAATCATGAGTCCAGAAGGTTTTCAATTTGCTTTGCCCAGACACATCAAAGGAATCATTACCTATGGAAGGCATGACCTTACAAAATGTTTTTCTTAAATAATAAGACTTGAAAGTCAAAATTACTCATTGATCCATAGGCTGCCCAATGAATGTTGTGTTAGCAGACATGAAAACAACATTCATCTCCTTGTTCATCTCCATCAGAGCTCTTGGGTGACCAGGTGCACTGTCAGTGAGCATTAACATTTTGAAAGGTATCTTTTTTCCTGAGAAGGAGGTTTCAACAGCAGGCTTAATATATTCAGTAAAACAGATATGCTGTCATCCAGGCTTTGTTGTTTCATTTGTTGAGAACAGGCAAAATAGAGTTAGCATAAATCTTAAGAGCCCTAGGATTTTTGGAATGGTAAATGAGCATTGGCTTCAACTTAATGTCTCCTGATGCATTAGCCCCTAACAAGGGGGTCAGTCTGTCCTTTGAAGTTTGAAGGCATTGACTTCTCCTTGCTAGCTATGAAAGTCTGAGATAGTCATCTTTTTTAATGTAAGGCATATTTTCAATGTTTTGTGTACATTGAAAATATGTTGTTTAATGTAGCCACCTTCATCAATGATCTTAGTTGGATCTTCTGGGTAATTTGGTGCTGCTTCTCCATCAGCACTTTCTGCTTCACCTTGCACTTTTATGTCATGGGTACAGCTTCTTTCCTTAGACCCCATGAACCAACCTCTGCTAGCTTCAAACTTTTCTTCCAGAGCTCTTTCACCTCTCTCAACCTTCACAAAATTGAAAAGAGTTAGGGCCTTGCTCTTAATTAGGCTTTGGCTTAAGGGAATGTCGTGGCTCATTCGATCTTCCATCCAGACTACTCAAACTTTCTCCATATCAGCAATAAGGCTGTTTTGCTTTCTTATCATTCCTGTATTCACTGGAGTAGCACCTTCAATGTCCTTCAAGAACGTTTCCTTTGCATTTACAACTTGGCTACCTGTTTGGCATAACAGGCCTAACTTTTGGCCTATCATAGCTTTCTACTTGCCTTCCTTACTAGGCTTAATCATTTCTAGCATTTGATTTGAATGAGAGATGTGTGACTCTTCATTTGAACACTTAAAGGTCATTTTAGTTATTAATTGATCTAATTTCTATATTGTGTGCCTCAAGATATAGGAAGGCCTAAGGAGGGGTACATATGGGAGACCATGGCTGGTCGGTAGAGAAGGTAGAACACACCATATTTATCAATTAAGTTCTCCTTCTTATATGGACGTGGTGCCCCAAAATAATTAAAATAGTAACATCAAAGATCAATGATCATAGATCACCATAACAGATGTAATAATAATGGTAAAGTTTGAAATTTTGTGAGATTTACCAAAATATGACACAGAGACATGAAGTGAATACATGCTGTTGGAAAAATGGTGCCAATAGATTTGCTGCACGCAGGGCTGCCACAAACCTTCAATTTGTAAAAAGTGCAAGATCTGTAAAGCACAATAAAGAAAAGTGCAGGAAAACAAAGTTTGCCTGTGTGTATGCTGTAAAAGTTATATATGATTAGGTTCTAAAAAGTTAGAAATGCTTGTGGTAACTTGCAAAGAGCAATTTTCGACAATTAAAATTTTATTTAGAGGTAAAGATGAGGTCCTACACTAGTAATTTAGTTTTAGGATATCTCCATCCCTGAAGCAAGTACTTCTTATTTATTCAAACTTGTTAGAAGCTCTGTAAATATATAATTATTATTCTAATATGACAGCAACTAAAGGATAGACTAATGAAGGTAAAAATAACTGTAAGAATCCCAGAGTGTGTCCTCCAACTTTTTCAGAAGGAAATGCTGAGACTCTAGGTGTCCTTTGTGAAACACCATGAAAGACTTAGATGTTTAATGGCCTCATACAAATGTGGGATAATTTTACTCGGAAAAAATAAGTATATACTGCATGCTAAAATATAATATCATGACCAAGAACATATATTTTCATTAAAACAATAGGCTGGTTTTGGTTGCATCAGAATTTTTTTTATTTGTATAATTTATTTGTTTTGTCATTTATTAACATATAGTAGCAGGAAAATAGTAGCCGTCAGGAAAAGTTAAAGAAAAAATGATTGGAGGAAAACCTAGAGTTCAGATTCTTAAGTGTCAGGTAAAATCCAATAATATCTAATTTTATCAGGAGAAAAGCTGGACCAATTCATAAAAATTTGGTGTTCCTTAATTGTATACTTTGAGAACCATGAATCTAAAGGATTTTCCACATTTAGTAAATGAAGTAAACAAGCCCCAGAAAGATGAACAACCCACTCAGTGGTATCCTGTTATTTGAGAAACTAATTAAAGCCCAGATCTCCAGCTGCCAGGCCAGCTTACTTGCTTTCTTTTTCCTATCTCAGGACTTGTTCCATATGAAATTGTATAAGTGGTTTTTTTCTCAATTTTGTACCCATTGCTAGCTCAAAAGTTATACATGGACTTAATTTCACTAAGCACTAAAACATCTGTGCCAGTTTGCCTACTCCTCATTTTTAGTGCGTGAGTGAATCCATTTCTCCACATCCTCACAGCAGTCAATGTGACAGAGCTATTAATGGTCTTCTCTGGAGCCCTCCCTCCATCCTTTTTCTTTGTTATTTTGTTTAG
Organism: Daubentonia madagascariensis; assembly: GCA_023783475.1. Taxonomy (NCBI): domain Eukaryota; kingdom Metazoa; phylum Chordata; class Mammalia; order Primates; family Daubentoniidae; genus Daubentonia; species Daubentonia madagascariensis. Next base: position 37,740,444 of record JAKFHU010002080.1, on the reverse strand, counting down.
ATTGATAATAAGCTCAGCTCCAGGGGCAAATTGGTCTAAGCAAATTTCTCTTTGCTGAATATTTACTCTTCCAGCTTCCTTGATGCTAAAGGTTGGTCATATGACATCCTTCTGATCAATGAGATGCAAGGTGTAACCACTTAAAGATGAAAAGCTAACAAGTAAGAAAGCTAAAGGAAAGAAGAAGGCCTTGATGGCATTGCTGAATTCTTGCACCAACCTACAACCACCTACCTCTAGATTCATCTGTGAGATATTTCATCTCTTTGTTGCTTAGACCAACATTAGATGGGTATTCTGTCCCTTACAATGTAACCAGAAACATTAACTGATACGCTTGTAATTACATGATTTTCCAGTTAGCCATTCCAATGAATTTAAAGTGGTATCTTATTTTTTGTATTAATTTGAATTAAATGTCTTTATCATACCATGGTTATTCAATTTTCATCTCCTGTGAATTTACATCCGTTTCCTATTTTTCTGTTGAAGAATTGCTTATTTTTTTAGATATTAATTTTGTTGCCCATCTATTCATTATTTGTATGTATCTTTGTTAAAGAAATAAAATAATTAATTTTGATACTGTCAAATTTATTTTTCTTATGATTTGCGGTGTTTTAGTCATGCTTAAAATGTTCTTGGCCATTCCATGGCCACACAGATAATCTAAACTTTCTTCTATTTTGTCTATAATGTCACCTTTCACGTTTAAGTATTTAATCTGGAAGGTTAAGGGACTTGAATTTGATTACGATCTTGGCAGGAATTACACTTTATTGTTCTCCATACAATTAGTAAATTTGTACAGTATCATCTATGAGACAACCAGTGTTCATCTCCTCATGAGTGATGTCATCATAATCCGAGACAGTGTTAGCATTTGGAAACAGGTCTATTGTCCAACCATCTAAGTGGTACGTCTTCGTATTTTATTCTTAGCTAATCATAAACATAATTTTATTTACTAATTTTAGAATCCGTTTATCAATTTTCTCAAAAATTTCTACTGCAATGTTGATTAGACTGGCATTGCATTTGCAGATTAATTTTAAAAAATCTTTACATTTTAAATACCATCTATAAGTGTAGTTTAATTCATTTACTTAGTTTTTAAATTTACTTTAGTTTTTTCCTTGATTTTCTTTCTTTCCTTTAGAATTTAGTTATTTCTTATTTATTTATTTCCCTTAACATTTGGTTTTTTATTTACTTTAAAAAAGCATTATAGTTTTTATGTAAGGTTTTCATGCATTGTTTTATTAGGTTATTTCTCATGTACTTTATAGTTTTAATTCTTTCATAAATGTTTTTAATTTTCTATCCTTTTTTCTATTCTTAGTTTGGAGGAGTAGTCTTAATTTTTGTAAATGTACCTCAAATCTAAGTTTTTCTATTTCTCTTATTAGTAATTGTTCACTGTTAGTTCTGATGAATCTCCTATGTAGATAATTTTCATCTGTAAATAATAATTTTTTGGTATCTCTTTTAACTTTTATAGCTATTATTTCTTTTCCTTTTCTGATCTTTGTCTAGTACCATCAGTATTAGGTTCAATAATAGCTATTCTAATTGGTAACATTCTTGTGCAGCAAGACTTTGTCCTACTCAAAATAAGTTTGGCAGCTCAGGGAAGAGCTAGAAGTAAGAGAACTCTCATCAAATGAACTGTGCAAGATAAGAAGTTAGCTTGCCACAGTTTCATGGGTACTGACAGAAGACACAAAACTCCCGGGTCAGAAACAAAGGAATATATTGTTCATAACAATAGCAGTAGCCAGAGTATTAGTATGATCACACTAGTTCTCCAAACCTCAAATCCCAGAGGATGTCATAAGTGACAGGAGGAGGCTTCATATATAATGGAATGCTTCAAATGAGAGGAACCCCATGCTTAGTGAATCTACCACATTTATAACAAGCAGTAAGGAAGACTGTATTTTGTCCAGAGGGAGAGCCGAGGCATTGCAGGACTATGTGATGTACTCCTACAAGACATTATCTCATTTCCCAGAATTTCCAGCTGCATTAACAATCCTGAGATATAGCTGAGGTGAAAAAACAGTCAGGGCCTTGCAATTTTGGCACATTCAGTAAGACGTTTAATATGGCCCATGACAAACTGCTTCCCGACACCATGTTACTGCTGGTCTTAAAAGGAATAATATAAAGTTAAACTCTCTACTAAGTATGATGCTAACTTAAGCTTTTTGTTACATAGACTCTATAATATTAGGATATTTCCTCCTATTTCTAAGAGATTTATCATAAAGAAATGTTGAATATTTTTAAGCATGTTTGCTCTATCTATTGAAATAACCATGTGGTTTTCTTTTTTAGGCCATAAATGTGATAAATTATAGGTATATAATGAATATTCAATGATTCTTATATTTGTAGAATAAATAGAGCTTTATGGCAATTTATTTTTTCACACACCTCTGGATTTGCTCAACTATTATGTAACTTAAGACTTTCATATCTATATTTAAAGTGAAGTGGGCTTATAATTTTCTTTTTATGGACTATCATTTTCTCTAGCAACTAAGGTTAGAAAAGTCTTAAAAATGAGTTAGACAGCTTTCCCTCTTTTCTGTTTTTTAGAGCAAACTACCTTTCTCTTTTAAATCTGGCAGAGCACACCTGTAAAATTATGGGGATGTGAGCATGGGGGCTATAGTTTTGGTTTATTGGATTTTGTTGGTTTTGTCTTTGGAATTTATCACTGTGGAGCTCTGACTGTATTTCAATTTCTTTAATTGTTATTAGTAAATTCAACATTTATCTTCTTCCCTGCAAAATTATATCCACTTTGTCTAAATTTAGAATTTATTAATATAGAGTTGAGTGCATTTTAAAATGTTTCATGGTTTTTTTCCCCTTTTTCAGTATGTATAATTTAGGTCTTATTATTTCTATTCTCTATTCTACTGAGTACTGCTCTTATTTTTATTTCCTACTTCTTGCTTCTTCGGGTTTACTCTGTTGCTCTTTTTCTAGTGACTTATGTTGAATGCTTAGCACATTTGTTTTTAGTTATTCTTGGTTGCATATTTAAAGTTATAAATTTGTCTCTAAGTACTATTTTAGTTGTGCCTCACAAATTCTGAAAAATAATATTGTCACTGGTTTTCAAGCATAAGTATTTTATTGTTTCTTTTATAATTTTCTTTTTTACCAAAATGCTGACAGTTTTTAGTTTCCTGCCACAAAGAGTTTTTATTTTGTAGCTTTCATGTTGCTAATTATTTTTTAATATTATAAAATTGTTACCCAAAACATAGTCTATGAGATGTTGGCTCATTATTATTGAAACCTTTTGTGTGGCATAAAACATGGTTGATTCAACATTGGATATAAAGTTATTTCTATTAATAAGTATATCAGTACAGTACAGTATATAAGTTTGAACATATTAATCAAATATTCTCTTTTTTTGTCTACTGGGTCTTTCAGATTTTGATGTAGTTGTGTTCAAATCCTCCCAAAACAATTTTTCATTTATATATATCATTTCACATTACTGTCCTTGTTTCTTTATCTATTTTTATCTATTATTTACATACTTGGTATATCCTATATCAAAGGATATATTGTTAGGTATATGTAGGTTCATGATCCTTTTACTCATTTAATCTATTATTTATTTCCAGAGTAGAAGAATCTAATACATATCTACATTAAGATGGGAAATAAGTTAGGGAAAGGTTACCTTTCTACAGTTTTAAAGACCTAATGTGTACTTTTTAATATCTTTTTTAAATGTTCTTTGTATTTTCCTTTTCTTTTTCTTTTAATATAATTGATTATCTGGTGGTATCATCTCCCAAGATAATCAATACTATATGAAATATGACATAGTGAGATGGATTCTGAAAGTAATTTAAGAGTTAAGTCCAATACCATAACTATCACAAAGAGTTTCAAACAGACCACAAGACTCCATTGTAACACCTTATATTCACTTCCAAGGACTACATCCTCCTCCACTGTAGTTATCACTATAAAAAATCTTTCAAGTGCTCTTATCAAGGTTTCTATATGGTTGGTCTGATGGCTTTGAACAATAGTGGCAATTTGTAATATAGTAGCTTCTCTCTTCAATACTCAGAAAAATCAAAGCATATAAAAACTATTTCTCCTGTTGCAGTCTAGGATCAAATGAAAGAAAAAGGATTTTGGTCCATTCTAGGAAGACTACTCTTTACCTCACAAATTTTAGTAGAAAAATGTTTCTGAGGTCTATTTCTATGTGTATTTTGTTATATAAAGATGCATGAGAAAATATAAAATATTTTTCTACTTCAGTATTTCATGGCATGTTTATTTGGAGACTTTAAAAAATAAATATTCTTTTCTTAGTCAGGCTGTGAATTAACCAGTTATGAGAAATTAAGTTTAAAATCTATTGTAATCAAACATTTTATATCTATGCCTTTGGAGTATATGCCTTCAATTTTTCTGGAAAAAATACCTCAAATGACTTACACACTTGGAAGCTATGTAAATCATACATAGCAAATATTATTTTCTAAAAATAAGACTAACTTTGATTATGAAATGGATTTTTAATAAGCAGGTCGAATACCTGAGATTTCAATCTTCTTGTGGAACTGAATTACTATTACTTTCCATGAGTCTGTTCTTGCTAGCATTTTGAAGACCTACAAATCATAATCATGCAAACTCATTTTAATAGATAAAATCAATCAATCAATAAAAAATTATTTATCAATACTTGCTATTCCCTTATCAACAATAGAGTAGCTATCATATGCCAGGTAATAAAAAGCTACACTATGCCTCCCTGGCCTCAGAAAGCTCACACTCCAGTAGAGGTACAAGATATGGTATTTAATAGTATGAATACATTCACACGTGCAGCAGGGTGATTCATTGAAAACAGTCAATGTTTTCTCTTCAAACTTAGTAATTCCCTTCTGCCTGGTCACCTTTTCCCCATCTGGCTATCGCCACATGGGAGCAGTTAGGGCTCTATTTGCCCGCAGCCTCAGAGAAAAGAGATGACAAGAAAGGGCTTAGAGTCAAAAGTCTTGATCAAGGTGCACCAAAAGCCAAGTTTGCCATATAAATAATGGACTTGAAAACAATTCATGATGATATGAATCAGATTCTTTTTAGTTTGTTTGCTTGTTTTTCACCTTAGATTTCGTAAAAATTCCATGGTTAGAGAAGTGAGGTGAATATTCCAAAGGAAGCAAGATCTAGAGAAGGAGGTATGAACACCCTTCAACATCCCAACAAAGGGTTAGCCTGTGTTAACAGGAGGTGGTAGGAGGTGATATAACCATCATCTAAGTATGGAGAATCCTAGCACAAAAGAATTGATTTGGAACCTGCTTCCCATCTTGAACACTGGAAAGTGGAGGTAGCACCGTCTCAGAAATTCTCCATGCCTCTATAGTCAGAAAATTTGAGTAGCAACAGACTCTGCATGATATGCCAGGTGTAGAGAGAGCCTGACCAGTTTGTCTCCCACTGCACAAAATCACTTAGGAGAGCAGCCAAAGTTTTTTGTTCCTTCAAAAAGGGAGCAAAAGTTGAGAGTTAATGTGTGTCCACAGACCTGACAGTATCTTGGGGAATTGACAAGCAGATGCCTCAGAGGAATATGGCATAAACCAGAGACTGGAATTAAACAGAAATGTAGCTACGCAGCTGATACCAAAAAGGACAATGCAAATAATTCAGGACCAGATTCTTCAGCTCCTGCTCTTCAGCCCCCCTCCCAACACCTCCATGCTATAATGCTATATTAAATATCTAGAAACTTACATGTCACACTGGAGCAAAAAAAAAAAGCAGTGGTGGTGGGGTGATCCCTAAATGAATGAGTTTACACCTGAAGTATCTAAGAAAACTTGGAATATCATACTAATTTTCATTTCTTGGGATAAAACTGGGGGGGGACTTAAAAGAGAAGCAAAGTTTTATTATGGAAATAAAATTTTTTTGGCACCCCTAAAATTGGTGGATATTTAGAGAGTTAAATGAGAAGAATTTTTCATAGTGTTTAAGTCAGTGCCTTCTGCCAAAAAATGTGAAGGATATGAAATTTTACCCTTATTCCAAGTTAGCTTGCCACAGTTACACGGATGCTGGTAAAAGACACAAGGCTCTCAGATCGGTGTTGAGAGACCATTTATTACCCATAGCTATACCAGTGGCCAGAATATCAGCATTTTTAGTGCTAGTTCCCTGAGCCCCAATTCCCATAGGTAATAATAATAGGGTCAAACAACACCAGCAGTGGGTTGCATTACAGGAGAGCAACTGTGAGTTTAGGAAACCCAAATCTTTTGTAATGAGCAGTAAACATGCCTGCCCTTTGCTCTGGAAGGAAATATTATCTCTATTTTTCAGGGCTGTTCACTATCAATCATTTTGAAAACAGAGTTCAGAACAAAGGGCAATCAGTGCCTTGCTCACAGGTATTGCAGAAATTTCAGAAATCCATAAGGATTTGTCTCCCTACACTGTACCTATCAAATGCAAAGTAGATGTTGACTATTACTATAATTATTATTACTATTATAAGGCAGTTAATACAATATGATCTACCTACTATATCACTATTTCCTAACATATGCTAAACTATTAGTCTAAAAAGTTTTTATAAGTAAGCATTTGATTCAATCAAAATATCAAATTGAAAACTGCTTCATGGGCATAATTTTTTAAAACTGCTAAAATTGGCTAAAGAATTTTTTTAAAATCTGAGTCAGATTTTTTTCATAGGAATTGAAAATATTTATGTGAATTAGATCCTTCTTTGAACAGAGAGAAAGGAGAGTTTTAGGATGTTTTCCATCACTCTGATGAAAAGAAGATAATGCTCTACTTAAAACTGTATAGTCATTGTTATAGAATAATAATACCTCATTAATTTAATTACAATATAGATTTATTCATTTATATACCCCATCTTTGCTGAACTTGTTGGCAGAATGTTTCTCAATCTAACAGTTAAAGAAACTACAAGCTAGAGTGATTTGAACACATGCATATAGTTTTCTGTTAGTGACAACTCTTAAAAGGATTAAGTAAAATTTTGGTTTAGAACTTCTAGCTTTGTGCGTTCTCCTGGGTTCTACTGTCGCCCTTTAAGGAAAAAAGCACTGCAGGAATATTCTTGTAATAAAAATTGAATTTTCCTAAATGTAAGCACCTTCTTTCTCTTTTTTAGGCCTAACTTAGTTACAACTTCAGTATAATCTCTTCAATTATTCTTACATGGTAATACCAATTTCTGTCAGCAGCATCAAGGGTAAAGAATTCAGAGATCTTCGTAATCAATTAGGGGATGTCTCTTTTGCCCAGAACTGAATTCTGGCATCAAAGTCCTCAGTATGTATAGAAAATACATGAAGAAAACTAGAAAAGAAAAGGTAGCATAATATTTATATTATTTAAAAATCAAAATTAGACTACTACAGTTTTGACAGTTCCTAAGAACTCTGTCCCAAATTCTTTCAGCTGAATTTTAGCCCCCTTGATGGTTTAATGTGTTTGGTCTTTGATTAAATAGTTTATCTAATGAAATAATGCTCATGAAGTGGATATCACTAACGTTATCTCTACAGGTCAGTTTAAATTACATCTTTTCAGGGACATAGTATTAAAATTTACCCTAAGAAAACTCCTTATCTAATAAAAAATGTACCTTGGATAAAAGAGTAAGGCATTTTGGAAAAAAGATCAATTCCATAACAGTAAAAATTTTATTTATCCAGGATGATTAAAGAGTAAGTTTTGGGAGTTAATTAAATATTGTTTCTTTAATCAATAATTAACAAATACAACATATGCATTGATTAAAAATGGACAATTTTTCCAAGGTTTAGAAAAGACAACCCAACAATGACAATAATTTTTCCAAGTTATCATTCCTTCAAAAACAATTCTAGATCTTGCAGTTATCCAGTATCATAATTTTTAGCCAAAAAAAAACCCAAAAAAACAAAACATAAATTACAGAACTCGGATGAGCTAATGATGTGATGTACCCTGGAGGTATTATTTTAAATAACCCCAATGTTTTCAATTTTAATTTTAATTTTGATATTGTTCTTACTATCAAAATGAAATTTCAGAATATATAGAAGATTATATGTTTGCTTCAGTGATTTATTTATGATGATTCATTTGCACAAATAAGGACATTCAGAAATTTAAAAGATTTTTTTAAATTCCATAAGAAAATGTTTGTCTGAACATATCAATAACACTGTTTTTATTAAATCTACTGACTAGAAATATTGCCAGAAATTGAAGCCAGGATGATGTTTGAAAAGTAAAAAAAAAAAAAAGAAAAAAATGTGAGTTAATTATAATCCATTATTAAAAAATAAAAAATAAGACCTAGTACTTTCTTCCCAAATTAGAGACTATATGGTATATCAACAAGAGTTAATGGACTCATACCGGCATTTCTCAAATTGCGAGAAATATTAACAGGTGCAAATAGTAGGTTTTTAAATTTTTATTTTAAAACTATAGACATGAAACAAATATCACACATCATTGTGAACTTAATTGTGTCCCCCCCAAAACTCATATGTTGAAGACCATATCCTTCATATGACTGTATGTGGAGATAGGGCTTTTAAAGAGGTAATTCAAGTTAAATGAGGTAATAAGAATGAGGTCCTAATCCTTATAAGAAGAGGAAGAGAAACAAAGGATGTGCATGCACACAGCAAAGGATATTCTAGGGACATGGAGAGGCAGGCAACCATCGGCAAGCTAAGGAGAGTAGCCTCAGAAGAAACCTAACCCCTGGCACGTTGATCTTGGACTTCCAGTCCCTAGAACTATGAGAAAATAAATTTCTATTTTTTACGCCATCCGGCCTGTGGTATTTTGTTTCAGCAGCTCTAGCAAACTAAGACACACAGTTGCAAATATTTTTGTTATTGCATGATAATCTGTGTTTGAGAAAAGCTATGTTCTTCTAAATGGTATCTGGAAGTTGTTCTAGTAACAATTTGTTTCATTTTGCTTTTTTAATCATTTCCTTTTAATAAGAATTTATTTTTTCCAATGTGTTAACTTTTATTTGGATACAATGTTTAAGATATACCTGAATCAAACTTTTACAATTTCTGCTGCAACTGATTTATCTGTCCTATGGTTTTTCCAATCTGCTTTAATCCAATGTACATGTCTCCTTTTGGTGTTTTCTCGATATAGCATGCTTTTAAAAATGATCCTTTATAAATCTTTTTGGAAAATGATAATTTACTATACCTAAAATGCAGCTGCATTCTCAGAAAAATCCATGCACTGTAATGTTATGTGAACAAACAACTGACAAATAATGGTAGTTAAATGTGTCATTTTCCTTCTCTCTCCTTGCTTCCCAATTATCCTTGCATACACATTTTCTAAGCAATGCCTTCAAAAGGCAGTGTTGATATAAATGCATCTTAAACTGGTCTCCCCAGATCTGAGTAGCAATTATTTTAACTGAATGTAATTCACTTCACCCCAATTCCTTTTAACAAAATAGTATATAACGCTCATCTAGAATGCTCCAGAATGTATCTTGACTATGATTTCACCCATCCATTTTTTTAACTACAGATGACCTAAAGAACAGCAATTCACTTTAATGGTCTGAATGTTTCCAAAACTGTTTTCTCTGTTAATCCATAGCAAGTTCGTTTGCTTATCATACACATACACACACAGAGGATAACAATATCTGCATGTCTATATTCCTTTTAGCAAGTACAACCCTCAACCACCAGGTCTACATGAATTAACTTTTCCATATCAAACCAATCCTATCTCAATAACTCTTAAGAAAGGAATTTCAACGGAACCACATCAATTCCAAATGGTTCAGAATTGCTATCCTTAGCACAAATTTTCTTCTTTCAACCTTGGTTAGTACTAATATTTTGTTCCTTAGGCACCAGTGTGTGTATGTCTCCATGATGTAGAAAGCAATGTTCCCAAGAGGACTAAAAGTGTATTGCGATGCCAGCTTCCTATTTGCCTTATATGTTTTTGGATGTGCTTACATCAACTGAAGGAACCTAGAGTCACTTAAAAATGCTAATTACCCCCTAGTGCAATAAGACAAAAAGAATACAACCATCAATGTTCACATGATTCGTTCTATCATAATAAAGAGCCTTAGCACCATGGCAAACTTCAAATCAACAAAATATGTTTACTTATAAGTAGATCCAAGGTCTATTGATGATGCCAGACATTTTTATAACAAGGGCTTCCCTGCACTTCTGCCAGGAAAATAGAAATGGGGTCTAAACCATTATATGTATGGCACTTTCGAAAATGTTGGAACTCTTAGGGAGTACCATTTTTTAACAAGTTTTTAATCAATCCAATGGAAATCTGTAGCTTGCCTAGTGATAAAAAAGAGTGAGGTACTAAAAATATCCCGATTTTCTCTTTGAATAGATAAAAATAATTGAGTTCTTAGTATGTATATATCAAGATACAAATATTATTTAATCCTCACAACATATGAATTAAAACAATTATATGAGGGAGGTTCTATTATTATCCACATGTGGGAAACACTGAGGTTTACATAACAGGAGGAAATGATTCAAGATAAAAGCAGTGACATACTGATGAGGGACTTGGGGAAGGCTTCTACCCCATGGTACACAATGAGGGGCTACATTGTATAGAGGGAATTTGAAAATGATAAAAGTGACTAAATGTCAGTTTGCTTTACATTACGATCATGAATTGATGGCGATAAAATATTCCTCCCACAAATAAAAATTTAAATAAAAATTTTTAAAAATCTAAATCCTAAACAACTGCTACAATTACAGTTGTTTTAAATTAGCTTACTTCTATCACTTACTCTTTAATAAACATTGTATTCCGCATGATCATTTTAAAGTAGAAAATACTAATCATGTTTGGATGTGCAATAAACTCAAGAGTATCATATACCATTAACAGAGAACATACATTACCCATCACTGATAGCCATGCCATAGCAGGTCACTTGCTGGTCTTTCTCTGAAAGCATTCTTACTCTTTCCCATGAAACTAAGATTGTGGTTATCTTTTTTCCCACAGTCTGTATTACCTAGATAAATTAACTGATTGATTAATTAATAATTAATAAGTAAAGTGGGGTTTTGAATTGGATGGAGATTTTTAAGAACATCTGATGTTATTTTACTATAGGATTTTGGATTGTCCAAGGCATGGTCTGCATAGCACTCTTTTTCTATGCAGGTTTCTGAAGAAGCTAGAAACATTAAAAAAAAAAAAAAAACTGGTGAAAATGCACCACTTGATTATTAACTGAGCCAAGGTACAGTTCCTTCCAAATGCAAGATCTCATGAATCATGGTGGAAATAGGAAGCTTAAAGTCCTGGCTTGGGCAGGGGCTCCATCAAATATAAAATTATAATGTTGATGTACTCTTTTTCACTTACTTGTTGACTTTTCAAAGATTCTAATAATCCTCCCCTCTACAGTTTGGTCGTATCAAATTATTACCAAGATGGGAGGTCTAGAAGGAGCCAATTGGCCCTGAGATTTGTTGCAGTGGCCACAAATGGCAGGAAGTCCCCATCAACCTTAGGGGTCATCTCCCAGGACTGCCTTTGTGTGGTGATGAAAAGCAAGGTTACTGAGGGGCTGAGGTAGGATCTCAGTGGCTAACAAGGAAATTTCCCTGCCTTCTCCTCTTTCATCATCTCCCAGCACATGGACCTCCCGAACAGCCTCTGATAGCTACAGCTGGATAATCCCAACTCACAAAACTGATTAGTCTGTGTAAATCTCTTCTCTACTCTAACATTATAATAAAGGCTCTGTGCTTTTTCCCAGAGTCTTTTACTATTTTTTTATAGCTATCACTATTTGAACTTACTTCTGAATTATCTCCAAATTATCTCTCCCAAATCTTTAAAGGACTAGAGGGAAATTTAACCATTTTTGTAACTTGTACCATGTCTATTCATACTGATTCCACCTCTTGTCTTCTCTCTTTAATTTTCCAAGTATCACTGAAGATGAGGAGTTACGTCACTGAGCTGCCATCCACACTGGTCCATCTATGGCCTGGACTCAATTTCCTCTTATTTTCTCAGTTATTATGTGTACCTTTTGCATTTTATCTCTTAGGTGGTCACCCCAAATTGGGGTAGAGGATATTTTGAGGATGAGTTAGACTCTCTTCTCTGGAAATCTTCTTCCCTCCATTTATACGGTCATGGAGGAAAGCTCCCAGCAGTCGTATTTATCTCCTGTGACATTACCTACTGAGCACACTTGATATTACAGTTCACGATGGGCAGCTGACCCAACTAGACTAGTCAGAGTCCCTTATCCTTAAATCTATGAATGACGGGAAAAGATTATATTCTCAGCTGGAAATGGTTTATAATACAGAAGACAAGGAAAACTTGTCAGCTAATTGGGGACCTATTTTCTGCACATAGGCTTATAAGCTCATACAACTAGTCATGAGAAATATAGAGAGAAGACTGAAGCAAACATGGAGAGGAGAGGGAGAGAAAGAGAAAGAAAGAAAGACACTAAACTCTGGTGGGATGCTGGCACAGAAGAAACGCTCAATAAATATCTGTTAAACGAACACATGAACAAATGTGAGAGAGACTCCAAACAGCTTTTCAGACCCTGATTCCAATATCTTCCTGAAGTCCGGGAGGAGTGCATTATATTCCTACAACAATAAGCTTTCTATTTTAGCTAGTTCACATTTTTTACTCAAAAGGCTAAAAAAGAAATATAGTTTGTTCCTGTACACCTATTAAGGTCAAACTCAGGTAAAGAAATCAATGTAGTAATATTTACAAATCCCTTTCAATTTCAAGCCCATAGAATAAGCAATTTGCTTCTATATGACTTTACAGATTAGCACCAAACATTCTCAAACCCAGCTTAAAGACATTTACCTACAGAGGGATCGTACTGGGAAAACTACACACACACACACACACAAACACACGGAGTATACCTACCTTTATTATTTATGCATCCATTTGTTATCCCTTTCGAAGATAGAATGATATTGGGTAGAGAGAGTGTGATATTGGGGTCCTGCTCAAACTGAAGGTGTATAAAATGGGCACAGAACTGTTCTATTTTATCTCTGATTAAATCTTTTATTATATACATATTATAAACATCATACCCACCTTCCTGTTATCTTCTTCATCTTTATACGTAGGCCATAATGAACATCATATGACAGTCTAGGGCAGTGCTTCTCAACTAGAAACCATTTTGTACCCAAGAGGACATTGGCAACATCCTGAGAAACTTTTGGTTGTTGCAACCTGGGGGAGGGGATACTATTGGCATCTAGTGGGCAGAGGCCAGAGATGCTACTAAATATCCAACCATTCATGCACAGGACAGTTCCCAATAACAAAAAATTAATCTGTTCCAAAATGCAATAGTGCTGACGTTGAGAAACTGTTATCCAGGACCAGCCTGGAATAGAGTTAAACTAGCACAGAGGTACCATTTATGACACGAACAGAGACTGGCTGGCTGATAGGACCTCCATAGAGAGGCTGAGGTGAGACAATCATTAGCCAAGCGCTTCGGCGAAATACTTTAAGGCCCTAAGGAACAACATAGTTAATAATATAACATCCATATAAATGACAGGAAAACCACATGGCAGACAGAGCTCAAGACAGGACAATCACCAGTACTTTTTGACAGAGATTCACTGGACCAATTTCAGCCGAAGTGTTAAAGCTTCCTGAAGCTTTGTCTCTACACATGAAAAAAAGCCACCACTACCAGAGAAGAAAAGGTATCAGCGACTTCTCTAACTTTGCTCTCACTCAGACACTGACTGTAATCCCCATCTGCAGTATCATCTTCAAACATAAGAGAGAAATGCAAGTGTGGTTGAGTATATTCCAGCTAATAATCAAGCAGAAAACAATGTCCAGGGCAGGGGGAAATTGATTAAAATAGAATTGTAGACAGAAGCATAATTCATGTATCCCTAAGTGTAAGCTTTAGAAAAATTCTGATCTAATTACTAATATCATTGCATGAAAATATTGCCAGAGCCTGCAGTATTTATTCTGAATGAATTCTGTAATGTTGTCTAAAATTCAAGCACATTATTTAAAACTTTAGCACACCAATTTATGTTAATGACTACAGGTAACTTTAATTCAAACTGACAAATAGTTGGAAATAAAAGATAATTTACAGCATTCTAATTAATATTAATTTTTTTAGTTCTACACTGATTTTCTAAGTAAATTAATATAAACACACCTAGAAATACATCTCACACAACGTCATAATATCATTAATCCATTTTATTAGCCTGATGAGTGTTTACCATCACAGTTTCACTATAACACTAAAATAAACTAGATCTTTCTTTGTGGGCTCTACATCAGCGATTTTCCAACCGTAGGCCACAGAGCTATCGTTATGGGTCTGTCAACCGATATATGTGCACAAAGCACTGCCTTTGGAATAATGTCTCCCTTACACTGTTTTATTTTGTTTTGTTACATGTAATTAATAAAATAAATATTTTATGAAAAATTATTGAGTTCATATTAATGTATTTTTTATCAATAGGTAGTAGAATCACAGTTATTATCAATTCTGCAGAGACTTGTTGTTATTTTAAATATAGTTCTTATGTTCAGAATGCTAAGAACCGCTATCCTATGCTAGGAGAGCTGAATTTCTGCTTACATGCCTTGCATTTATGTAAAAAAGTCAGCTAACCATAGGCTATTTCTTCTGATTCCACATTTGCTCACTGTGGCATTCATAGCACAGCTGTCCAAATCCACCTTGGAATTCATATTTTCCTCCAAGATCAAAGTTTAGTGTACTTAGCTGTGGGTTTTGTTGATCCATTCCTCTTGAACTTCGTTTGGGCCCATAATTACATGCCCAATATAGAGAAAAATGTCAAGAAAGAAACAGATTTCAATTTCAAGCTTCAGAGGAGTTCTGATAATAAAAATGTGGTGAAAATGATGAAAAACTACCTTGACTGATGTACTCTTGTTTTTAGGGACAATGTACTATGTGGTGGCTGTGAGAAAGGATACATGTCAATTCTGAGATTAGGCCTTTGCCAGGGGAAGTTGTCATTTTTCAAAAGGAAAAGCTCCTTTTGATGTAGGAAAAATGTCCAGCCATGCTACTTGCTATGCAAAAACAGTGGGATTGCTTTCTGCATGCCAGAAGCAGGGCAAAGGTACAACCCACCCACTGCTGGGGCCCATTAGCATCTTTTGTCATAATACATGGCAAATGGACCAGTAACTACCCACTGCCAATTAGAGTGATGATGAGCCAACCTAAAATAGGCAGGTGAGCAGAATAAGTGCCCCTGTGGTTTGCCAATTACCTAAATTATCTGCAGTAGTTTTAGTGCACAGCTACCATGAATACAAATACAAAACACTATAGTATTCAGGGGAGTTAGGCACTGCTTGGTGTCAAAAATCAGAAAGAAAATAAGCAGGATTTTCAGAAACTGAGTTCTAGCAATTGTGATATCCAGTTTTGCCCAGATGAAATACTATCCTGCATTTTGTTTGACAATTCTGTCTCCTCTAGGAAGGACTCCAAAATGACGAGGCATCAATTCTGTGCTCGATGTCACCAATCAATTCACAAATCGTTCCCAGTGATTCTCACTAAATGGACATTGGAACAAATCTACAGCACTGAATGAAAAGTTAGTATCAGAAAATCTCAACCAAATAAAACGATCTTTACCAGAAAAAAAATCATTTATAGTAGGTATAGGGGGGAAACAAGAAAGAAAAGGCAAGAAAGAGACTTGTAATTCCTGTCATTCCCTCAAATTATAAAGAAAGATCATAAAAGAAATCAACAGTGTCCTTTGTTGCAAACACTTTGGAGCAATCAATAAATCCAAGCAATAGCCTGTGAAAAGACTTCATTCTAGAAGGTCTACTTTGGTAACAGCTCCGCTACACTACCAGTGGAAACCAATTTCAATTTTCCATTGTTCTCACATTTGCAGTTACTAGGAACAATGACAGAGCTCAACATTATTTTAAGGGCAATGCAACATTTTCTAACGAAAAACAAAAAAGGTGCTAACTTGCATGTTTACCATTTCCCATCTTTCAAAAAATTGCACATATAGCTGCCCCCAAATTTGGCATTGGGTGTGGATACACGATCTGATGCCACTATATTCATATTCACTCAAACTTCTCAAGAGGTTAGCATATAGTAAGTGATTTCAAAAGAACAGTCCCGTGCTCACTGGATGATATGTACAGTGGCTGTACTTAATGTTAATAGCAGCAGTCAGGAATCTGAGTTATATTGCTCTGGTATTGAACTAATATGTGATCTTTGACAAGTCACTTAATCTTTCATCTTTCTTAACTGTAACAATAGTTTATCTAAATTATAATAGCAGATAATAATACCTTGCTCAAAGTAGTGTGGTAAGACTTGATTGATTGTCATGTGTGAAGCACTTTAAGGTCTTTGGATAAAATGTATTACTAAAGTGCACGGCATTAATATTATTCCCCCATTAACAATGTTTTCCTGTGTAATGGTCCAATATACTATCAGTTTAAGACACTTAAGGGGATACTCTTAAGGTGTAGTAAGAGAATAAGCATTTTACTGCTTCTTGCACATGCTGGCATTGTACAAACTAGTCCATAGAATATTCAATATAGTTACTAAATTCCACACTGACTGTTTTATTATGCTAATTGATAATCTAGTGTGCTCCAAAGATTAAAGAAAAATGAAATTAAACTGAAAAATCAAAGGGTAACAACTTTATAATGCCTCTTTAATTTAGCGAAATACAATTAAAGTCACACAGTGATAGAATTGACTGTGAATACTAAGATGACTATAATTGACAAAGTAAATGTTACAGAGCCAAGCTGAATAAAAGCAAAGGAAAATGCCAATAAAATTCAGTGCCATGGGATATCTATGTAGGCTCACTAAAATAAACTATAAAATGTCCATAGATGTCACTAAAAAGAATGTTCTAAAGATGCTTATGTCACTAGAAAATGTTTTGGAAAATTTATAAAAATGCACACATTTAAAAGTGACATAAACATTCATTATTGTCTTTCTTAGAGAAAAGACATAATGCTGAGAAAGAATTAGACTTTACTAAGCTTATTTTAATTACTTGATATTTGTAAACACATCGGACTCAATATCGCCTGATTTAAATAAAATCATACACAAAACATGTGTAAGCACATGCATGTACACCTGCACACACACACACACACACACACACACGAAGTTCATGAATACAGTATATGGTTTAAATGTCCAAAATAGTAACTTCAGTGAGTTTCCCTTATAAAACCAACAGGATTCAGCTTCTGTTATACAGTGCCACAATTGATGTTCTATACACGATTGCATCCTGACTAATACTTAGGTACTGCTGGGGGGTGGTAAATTGGCACAAAGTCTTAGGTCAGAAATTACATAATATCTTTAAAATACTTGTAAAATTCCACTTCTGGGAATTTAGCATTCATAAGGCTGTTTTCTTGCATCCTCAGAGTTTTCACCAAAAAACCTGGAAGGGCAGAGTAACTTACATCAAAGACAAACTATCTCCGAAGAGTAAGACTAAGTTTTAAATTAATGCAAATATTATATTTTACTCTATGTGTTTTGTTTTAGAGATAAACTTTTCCCCAAATGTTTAAGTTAAAATCGACACTCTAAGATGGTAAGTCATGTTATTCCTATATCTGTGTGTAATCCTCAGCATACCACAAGCAAAGATACAAATCTATTAATAGAAATTGTGAAAAATAGCATGAGGTAAATGGACAAAGAACAGTAAAAATAATTGGGAAATTCTTATTTTTACATAATGGCATCTTTGAGGAACAGGTTTGTGTGAGGGTAGGGAGGGGCAAGGGTAACTGGAAGTTGATTTGAGAACTTTTTTTCTAAATGTACATATTTACTTTTAATTAGCTTACTTACTGTAGCACTGTGACTTTTAAGAACACATATGCCATATTTTAGCAGAACTGACTGTACCAGCTTTCTGTATGTAATGGGATTATGGATGATTTTTAAAAATAAACTGTCTCTCTTATTTGAATTTTTACAATGTTTGTACTACTTTTATGATTAGAAAAGGAAAAAAGCTGTTAACATTTTTGGCAGAATATAGGATGCAGTTGCTGTCTCAAACATTGAAGACTGCTCTAAAAGTTCCAAATTTTCTCTCATCACTCATAAGATCTTACTTAATATGTAGAACTTATATGATTAAAGTATAAAAATAGTATTTGTATTTATAAGCACTAGAGTCCCAGAAGCACCTTACTTTTTTGATACTTTTGAACAATACATCTATAGCTTTCATGAGAAAAAGAAAGTTTTAAAACCAACACTTAGTGTCTCTGAATGTATCATCAGTTGGAAATTGTTTCACTTCAAAGTAAAATTTTAGGGAGGCTGCTCCCAGCTAAAAGTAATAAAACATTCTTGATTCAGGATGACACTTTTTTGAAGTAGCTATGTATCTTCTGGAACTGAGTGCCACAAATAGCATTAAAATCATTGATAATGCAAAATTCCTCCTCCACAACTAAACAAATTAATGTTCATCATACCCACCAAGGATATCAAAGGGAAAATAAATTCCTACTCCTCTCATAATATTTCTAGAAGGAAATCGTCATCAACAGAAATGATGCAAGGGAGTGGGTTAATACCAGTCGGGATTCATGTGCCAGTCTGTATAAACAGGTCCCTGCTCAGTTGGATTTATTCAGAGCCAGGCCTCCTCTGTAAAAGGTGCTCATATTAGCCACAATCACTCATTCAAGTGTGGACGACCCAACTGGAAAACAACCCCAGTAACTCTCTCTCTCTCTTTTATATACATATATATTTTTTGTTACATGTGTATAAAAATTACACACCAATTTTTCCCAAAAGTTTCAATTTCTCATAATGTATTTTAAAATTTATATTATACATATCTGCTAAAGAAAGAAATAACAATTTATTCCTCTGTACATGGCATTGGACATTTTGTTGAATCAATATTGGGCCCATGGCATTTCTTAGAAATTGCTTTCTTGGTTACATTAGCTAGGATATCGTCTGGATAGTGTTGTTATTTACCACATTCAGATTAAATGAGAAGGCATATAACTCTTTAGAAATATATTATAGCTATGGCTCTGTAAAATATGTTCTTGAGTAAATAGTTGAAGCAGCATTCTAGTAAGGTAATGCATTCTTTTCTTCAATCATAAAGTCTTTATTAAACAAAATCTTTCAACTTCCCAAGTATTCAATCTATTCTCTATTATCTTGATATTAGTTTTCAACATTATCAGCATCATAAACTAGAAATTGATGAGGAAACAGCCTCACTTTAGTTAGGCAGTGAAGTGCAGTTTTAAGAGCAGAGCATGAAAATTACTCACCTGGATTCTTTTTCTGGTTTCACCACTTACTCTCTATGATGATGGGCAAATTACCTGGACTATAAATATCAGTTTTCCTAGTAAGATTCTCACAGGATTGTCATAACAATTAAGTGAGATAATCCATGTCAAGCAGTTAACACAGCAACTGACACATACTAAGATTTCATATTGTAGTTGTTACTAGATCGCATCTCCAAAATAATGATTTTCCAAAAAAGAACACTGCCATCTTGCAGACTTCAGGGAAACTACTATTGAACAGACAGAAATAACAGTTGAAGTTGTGTTTACTGTAGAAATATATTTCATTTTGTTTTAATTGCTATATTGCCATTAATTTAGGATATCTTTTTATTTCTAAGTTGAACACAAAGCAAGATAATTAAAATTATTAGGCTTAAATAAATTTAAGGTTCTGCCTGCACACATCTGAAGTTGTTGTCTTTGAAAATGTTAGTTAAATTTAGTTTTTGCTACTACAATCAGGACCCTTCCAAATTGATGTACCTCTTCGTCTGCCTACTCATTTGTATCCTTTATAATAAACTAGTAAACATAAATTAAGTGATTCCCTGAGTTTTGTAAACTGTTCTTGTAAATTATCAAATCTGGAGGTTGGGGGGACCTTTGACTTTGTAGCCAGGCTCAAGAGAAATGCAGGTAACTTGAGGACCTGGTACTTATCACTTGTGTCTGAAGTGAGGTCCGCCTTTTGCATTTGAGCCCTTAAAACTGTGGAGTCTGAGGCTAGCTCCAGCAGTTAGTGTCAGAATCAAATTGAACGGCAGGACACCAAGTTGGTGCCAGCATTGGTTTGTGTCAGGAAAGAAAAAAAACTCTCACAAGCCCTTGATTTTTTTTCTCATAATTTTATCAGATTAATTCTCTTAGTTCTGAATAAATTGTTCTTCCCTTTTTTCCTTTGATATGTTGCTATTTCAGTAAAAAAGAGCAGAAATTTTGTTATTAAAATTATTTACATATGTATAGTTTAGGATTGTTTTCGAAAGTCTTTCAGAAACACAAAAAGCTCAAAATCCCTCAAATCTGTTGTATTATATAAATATCATGAAAACACACTCCTCAAGACTCAACCTGATATACTATGCCTCTATGTAGGATCTGTCTTTTCCCTAGTGGTAATTCATATCTATGTTATTCTTTAGTCAGTATTTGAAATTTTTTATTTTTTCCTGAAACTTTAATATTTTTAACATCAGTTCAATAATATTATTATTATATGATTTGAATTATGGGTAAATATACACAAACTTTTTGTACAAGTATGTAAAGGTAAACAAAATTAACCTTGAAAGTTGTATATACATAACATTCAGAGGAAAACCTATTTTTATTATGTGCTAAAATTGTGACAGTTACATGATAGTGTTCAATGCCTATGGTGACAAAATGATGACAATAAAAGGTTTATTTGACAGTATTTTTTGACTAATTTGTAGCAGTTGTGGAAATAAGTTTCCCTTTGCTAGGAATAGTGATAATGTTGCAAACATCTATATTCTGCTATAGTTAAGTTAAAAATGCAGGAGAAAAAAATGTCTATAATAAAATCAAAAACTGAAACCAGAAAGTAAGCAAAGAAAAGCAAGCAAACAAAATAAATAGGACAAAAGCATACACTAATTTAAGGACTTTCTTTACCCAAGCAAAAGTCTTAACAATGTGATATATAGATTTGTTAAAATTCCTCTTAACATATCACAGTTTACCTGAATCATTCAAATTGTAATTCTGTATTTCAGAATACAGGCTAAATGCGTATCTTAAACATTACTTAAAAATTAAGATTTGGGCTTTTCCCCCTCATAACACTGCAGAGTTGTTTAATAACCTTGTTGTTTTAAAATATTAATAATTATTCATTTTAAAACTGTTTCTATACCCTAAAACTTCTCTTTTCTTTTTAATTCTTTGACAACTCCTTCTGAAATATTATTACCGTGACTGAACATATTATTTGAGAAATTTCACTGGGCCTGCAAGAGTTTGGCCAAGCCACTGCCTCATGTAACCTTCATCCTATTCTTCCCCATAAGATCATATTAAATTTCTAGCGGCTGCATCATTTTGTTGAGGGTCAATAAAAAACACAAGTCATTTTCATTTTAACTGATGTTTGCTCAAATTTCTCTCACCAGAGATTCATTAAATTGATTTTTTTAGCCTACATGTAAAACTTTACATTTGTCTGTAGGATCTCACTTTAGTCCACAGGTATCATTTCACATCTTAATTTTATCTTTTATTACATTTGACATATTTCCCACGTTTGTGTCATCTAAAAATATGAAAAATACACTATATTTTCAAGCCCTACTAAATTTCACTGAATCTTACTTGAAACCCTACAAATAACTTTTGTACATTTCGGGACTCTGTAAAAATGTTCCATTCACCTATTATTTTTCAAATATTGAAGATAATAGCCCAAACCCATCTGAATCATCAATATGTTCTCTCCAAATTAGCTGTTCAATAAATCTAAAATTTCTGAGTATGAATATCTATAACATACAGCCAAAAAAGAGAATGAGATTAGGAGGGCATAACTTAGTCTTAATAATCTGTATCTATTTCTACCAACCACACATTATTCTAAGGACTCACGGACCTACAATTTCATTCTCTGCTCTAGAATATTAAAAATCAATATTAAACTTGAAATACTGTCCTCTCTAGAATTTATATATATCCTTTTTTTAAATGAGATAATTCTTGATCACTTCTACTCTGGAAACTCTTTTTCTCATGATTTCTCTAAAATTATAGGCAGCGGCTTTGAAATGATATCTACAAATTGTTTTAGAAATCTCAGAGACTTAAGATTCTAGGACTAGTTCAGGATTGCAATGCAAAGGAATAACTAACTCATAAAATGTGGATTACCTATAACAGAATTTAGCATGAATGGAAAGTCCTTGAACAATAGTCAGGAGGCCTGGATTCTGGCCTAGGTTAATTCTTTGAAAGTAAACCCATGTATCACTTATTGTTTGATACTCATGCCCAGCTCAAAGCCTAGTAGATAGTAGATATTTATTAAATGTTTGTTGATTAAATGGAATCTAATTTATCTGAATTTGGAGATAACTCATGGAAAGCATGTAAGTACTCCCTTACCATCTCATCCCATTCACTGGGCCTTAACACCCCTGCCATAGTTGTTTTTCCTTTGGTTATTGAAGATCATTCTCCTTAATTTAAGAAAGCCGAAAAATAAATGGGCTATTGAATCAATAAAACTGTAACTGCTTTTTCTATGCCACCTGTGTGAAGAGTTGAGAAGCTGTACCTTTTCCGTATTTTATATGAAAGCATATCCAGAGATTGAGCTGTGAATAACTTCTGAAGTATTGAATGAAAAAGAAACAGATGAATGAAAATTGGACTTAAATCCAAACACTTTGGAAAATATTAATTAAATAATGGCTGCATAAAACACCTCCATATTTTCCAGCACCTCTTGGACTAATTTTGGAAAATATCTCTCTTTTTCAGTGTAATAGAATCTGCCGGCAGTCAAGACTTGGGGTTATTAAAATGGGATGCTTGCAAAATATGAGAATTTAAAGCTAATACACAATATGCTAAAGATAATAATATTTCAATTATAATAATCTCTATAGATATTCCTAACAACATAGTATGATAGAACACCCCAAAAATGATTGAACGTGTGTCAAGCATTGTATTAGCCAGCAGAGATACAATGAAGAACACTTGACATTGGGACTTTAACTGAGTTTGGCTAGAGAGGAAAAATGATCAAAATTAATATGAACGCAGTAAAAACTATGATGGCTAAAGTGCTACAAATTCACAGAAAAGAATAAAATTAATTCTGACCAAGAGTATTACAGAAAAATATAAGAGTTGAAGAAAATATTGAGGTGGGTTTTAGTAAGGTAAGAGTGAAAGTTGACCAACAAGGTATGCAGGGAAGGCATTCTAGGCTGAAGAAAAAAATAGGAAGAAATAACAATCTATAGTGTGTCTGAGGATTAAATGTGGTTAGATGACAGGGAGGAAGTAATTTGAAATGAGAATATAAGGGTAGATTGAAGTCATCATATGAAGTCTGTATAATCCACAGGTATTTGAATATTTTTACTTTGGAAGCAGTAGGAATTCATGCGATATTTTTAAGGAATGAAGAGATACTAGCACATAGCTAGTATCTCTAATAACTAAATAATAATATAATAATAATAACTAAATAATATATAAGTAATAAAAATTTATTTCTCACAGTTTTGGAGGCTGGGAAGTCCAGGATCAAGTCACAGGCAAACTCAGTGTCTGATAAGGGCTGGCTGTCTCTGTTTCAAAGATGGTGTCTTGCTGCTGTGTCCTCACATGGTGAAAAGGCCAAAGTACAGAAGGGCCAGGCAGCTCTCTGAGTCCTCTTTTATAAGAGCATTAATCCCAATCACTGTGGCAAAGTCCTAATGACGTAATGACTTCCCCAATGACTTTAACTCTTAAATACTATCACCTTGGAATTTAAGTTGCAACATAAGAAATTCAGGAACATATACACATACAAACCATAGCACATGCTTAAAAAAAATTATCCTAAACCTATTTCAAGCATTCCCTTTAAGAAAAAAAAAACTAAATAAATACGGTAATGAAAAAAAAAAAAAGTATTGCATGTTTTCTAGTTTCCTTTCCAGACTAGATAACTTGGGGAAAAAATGTTATGAAATTAATTGTTATAGCGAGCAAGGAGGATAACATATTTGAGGATGAAGTTAACTTTAGTTTGATTCAAAGTTTGTACTTATTCAGAGATCTGGAACAGGAAAAGCTCTTATAAGTCACAGGCCAAGTCACCAATTTCCAGCTTCAATAGAATTGACCAGGGATGGTAGGAAAGCTGGCTGAGAGGGAGGAACAGGGAGAACTTGGACTTTAAGCACTTCTTGCTAGGAGAGGAAAGTCCATTCTATGGGATTGTTAGAGCAACCAATAATTTCAAGAGAGATGAGAAAAAGCAGTGAATATTCATGACACTAAAAATTGACTTGAGGTCAGTAAGTTGGCACATTGTCCTCTACACTTTAGGATTCAGAAACAGGTGCAAGTATCTGGACCCATCCCAAAGATAGCATGTGTGTGTGTGTGTGTGTGTGTGTGTGTGTACAGTAGAACAATTGACTGAAATTTTAAAAATGATGATTCACTGCAATGAAGTTGCCATATATGTAGATTTAAAAGGCAAAATCTATCCATTTAATTTAATAGTTATTTATTAAAGACTAGGGAGAGAAAAATGAGGTAAGAACCCTTGCCCTCAAGGAGATATTAGTCTAGGAGAAGAGACAGACAGATAGGCAAGGGAAACAGAGCATAAATCTAACAATTAATGAAGGTTTATTCTGTTGCTCATAATTTACATTCATTTATAATGGTTGAGCACTATAACCTCATCTGCACATGGTCAAGAATTTGTCCTGATCACCACCATATCTCAGGGCCTGGGAAGAGTCCCTGGCTTATAGTATGCCCTCAGTAAATTTTATCCTAATTGATGTAATTGAAGAGTATACCATGAAATAAGAGTTATGATAACAATTTCAAAGATTGAGAAACTGATGCTTAAAAAATGTAAATAACTTGCTAAGAGTATGTTGCTAATAAGAGCCAGAGTTAGGAATCCAAGGCTAAGGATACTTGTATCAGATTTCCTACTTCAGTCACATGTCTGCTTTTGAAATATCATTCACATATAAACACTCTGAAACCAATATGTGGAAAAAACAAGGTGTAGTCTTTACTTAGAAGGGGTTGATACATCTGAAATAGGGAAAAAATACTAATGGTCATTCAATCCACCTAAAATGCCAATGCTCTTAAAATTAGGGCTATTGGTAACAAAAATATGAAGCCCCCAAGCCTGTGAAACCCTGCTTGACCAAACAGTGGGTCTCAGGAGGAATGCCTGCTTCCGGGGCTCTCTGGCTTGGCTGCTCTCCACTTGTATATAAACAGCTAGGCCTGAAAACCCCTGAAGAGCAAAATACCTATAGCTTGTGACAAAGATTTTGCAATGAGGAAACACTCCATACTGTATATTCAAACCCTCCCACTTTTTAGATACTCTGATCAGTACGTATTAAGTAGTAGTTGGGCATCTAAATGGCCTTCTAAATTGGGTCTGAACTAGGCCTGGAAGATATAGTTCTACTATTTCTTTTTATTGGAAATACATAGAGCAAGATATATTGGTGTGGTAGAATCTTCCCTTCAAGTTCAGCAAGACGAAAAGTATATTTTCTTGAAATGGATGTTTTCCAGGGCTCAAAACATTTGGTCAGCATTTCTGGAAATCTATAGGAAATCAGTTAAATGTATGCTGTATGAAAGTCTCATATTATAAAATGAGTTATAAATTAAACCAAAAATACCCATCACATGTTGTCACCTCCCTTTTTCTTTTTCTCTCATTTGTTTTATTAATATCCTCTTGTTGTTAATGACATAGAGAATATTTGTACAATACCTCTTTCTATGATAAATATTGATTTTTGAAGAAAGAAAAATCAAGTTAAAAAATGATACATGCAATAACATTTTTCTTATTTACAATGTAAAGTCAGAGATACATTGTTTCTAATATTGATTTAAATGGGAATGAAAAATGTTTTCCTATTGGTCCCTGATTCCTATTCTCATTGCCAGAATTAAGCATCCAAGGCCTATCCAAGATTAAAAACTAAAACTCAATGAAGAGTACATATAAAACATGCTTAGGATGATAATTTCACACTAAACAATTTAACTATTTATAAAACACTAAAACGTATTATTATTGATACTCGTTTTGCTTTGGTTGTTAAATGGCATCATCTAGTGAGGTGCTGGGTGTTATAAATGTACCATCCTCCAGCCCAGAGCCAAAAACTTATTCTCTAAAGGGCTAGACAGGAAATATTTTAGGCTTTGTGGGCCACATTTGGTCTCTATGATATATTCTTCCTTTCCTTTGTTTTAAAAAAAATGTAAAAAACATTCTTACCTCACAAGATGGATCTGGTCAGTGGCCTGTAGTTTGCCAACTCCTGCTTTCCTGTTCTAGCTTTGTCTTCACAAGGCAAAGCTCTAAACCATTTGCTTATGCTCTTAACTTGGTTGTGTAGAGGAAGAAATTTTTCTGAGATAGGAGAAAAGTAGAACTGTCCAAATTCAACTACTTGTTTTTCTTTACAGTTGTATACACCAACACTTGCATATTCACAAGTCCAAACAATTTGCTATGCACCAGCAAAAGGACTCAGTGCTTCCCCAACAGAATCTCATAGAGCGTGAACTCTCAGTTGTATGCAGACCCATTCCTAATAACACATGCAAATGAAGACCTGGTTTCACAGTGAACTATATACACTGTAAAACACTTCAAGTGAAAATACACAAAGTCCTGATGGTTTGAATCTGTCCTTTCATTTGGCAAAGGGTCAGTAAGTGTTTGCACATCTCAGGCACTTTGTAAGGCCCAGGGACACTAATGGAGAGCAAACCTGGAAGGCCTTGCCCATGCAGCCCTTGAAGTAGAGAGGGGAAATGGAAAATAAACACATGTACAATGAGGAAAAAAAATAGGGCCATGTGATGGTGAGTAACAACATCATCTGGGGGTGAATGTCAACTGCTTTTTAAAATACAATGCTTATCGAGAGATTATTGAACTCAAATATAGCAATCACTCCCAGGCATGCTCAACTCAATTTAACAATATTCGCTCAAATTAAAGTCCCACATGTGAAAAAAAAGATTTTTTTCATTTTGAGTAAATACATTCATTACTTTCATTTTGGAGTGGAGAATATAAATAGGACAGTCAGGGAAGAGTGCTGATTTGCTTATAATACTAAACATTACATGAATGTTACCAGCCTCTAATGTAAGATTTGTCGAGAAGAAATAACATCTGCAATGGAACTTCAATAACTCTTTCTAATAATCTGGTAATCTTCAAATTCACAGAAAGATCTTGGCAGTTAACCCCACTTGTCAGCAGAGATATAATGCCAACAGATAAAGCTTTTGAGAAAATTTCATAAATTTTACCAAGAGTATTATATGCATCAGTGCATTACAAAACATTAGGAACAGTTAAAACAGTCCTTGAAAATAAATGCAGTACACTCGATATTTCTAATTTCACATCCTATGTTTTTCACATTCTTGCTATTCCAAAAAATACAATGACCTGTGGTAGATCTCCTCACAGTTATTGCAATTTTGCAAGCTTCCGTGATGTTACAGTTCATTTCCTTACCATTAAATAAATTCAGATCATGCTACTTATTAGACCTGATATTCATTCTAAACTGATTTATTTTGCTTTTCATTTCACTATTTTAAATTTATTTAAAATACAATCTTAATCAAAATAACAAGGTAGAACACACATTTTTCTGCATTAAATACTGCCTGTAGGACTTTATTGAGTTCTTGAGATTACAAGTTAGATTTTAAGAAAGTTTTGATAGACCTCATAAGAGAAAAAGTTGGAGAAAAGCCACCAAGAGCAAGTTTTAAAATGCGGCTTTTGCAGAGAAAGCAAAAGGATTAAGACGGTTTGGCAATGAGGAGCAAAAGATTAGGACAAGCCAGATCTTCTCAAATGCAATGAAGTTTAGTAAAAGAGTAAATAGCTTTATTATTCACAGAATTTAGATTATGGCTACAAATGACTGTTTGGTATAAAATGGAGTGGAAGGAGAAATTTTAAGAAAATCAGAAAATTTTTGTATTAAAGATACTATAAGGTAGGCACATATGAATCATTATTAGATACTAAATAGAATGAAATGTACTACCTGCATTTTATTTTCAGTGCATCTTAGGGATCTTCTTTTTTTCCTTCCCTTCTGTTTTCATGGAGAAGAATTTCCCAGACTAAGTCTTTGTCCCCACCTCTCACTCATTTATGTGACTGGTAAATCTGGGTGAAGAAATTGGGCATGCTCAGCTCAGGCCTATCAGGGCTGTTTTATTTCTTTTGCTTTTTGTTTTTAGCAGCCCATCCTTGAGAAGTAGGCCCTGCCCCCTCTTCTATATGTTAGAATTGTGGTAAGGCAATACCCAATTGGGAGATCTTTCATGTTCCAAAGCTGTCTTTGACTGGGTGGGCAAATCAATCTTATTCAGGGATGAAGTATTAGGCAAATTCTCCAATCAGTTATTTCTCCACCGTTCTGTCTCTTTTATCCCAATGGGGTCTGAAATGATGGAGAAAGAGATGCCATTTATTTGTCCCACCAAACCCCACAGTAGAGAGTGCCCCAATAGATTCAGCGTTAGGAAAGCTGAGTTCCAAGGCTGATTTTATCACTATCACCCCACAAAAGGGATGCTCCAACTTCTCCACATTTTATTTTGCCATAATGGTGAGGTTTGTGCTGGATGATTCCTAAGATTCTTCCCATTGTTGATCAATAAAGTAAACTAAAATAGTGTCCCCATCCAGAAATAACTTATTAAAACTAAAAGAGCATTTTATATAAATAAGATATAACTATCATTAACTGGCTACTTACTATTAATATTTGCTAGCTACTTGACCAAACATTTTATATTCACTAGCTTACTTTTAATGTTCACAACATTCCTTTGAGGTATCAGCCATAAGCCTTTCCACAAATGAAGAATCTGAATTTTAGGGACCAAGCATCTATTCCAACGTCATATAGCATTTAAAATGTAGATTTTGGATTCATCTAGGTCAGTGTCACTTTAAAATTCAAACGGTCACCTAAATAGACTTACATCAAAATTTCTTAGTATATCTTCATATGTAAGTTAAATGAATTGAAATATTTGACACTAGTCATATGATTTGTTACCCAAAACCTATTATCACTTTTCTTCTATAAACTTATTTGCACATACACATATTAACATAGTAAAATAATTCACATATATACTATATGATATATAATCTATTAATGCATAATATTGATTTTATATTATCATGAGTTTATAATATATTATAAATATATACTTTTTTTCTTTTTACTTTCTTATATCTTCACATTTTCTTTAATCAACATTAAAAACTTTAAAGTGTGTATCATGTCTAAATTCATACATCAGAAGCATTGGAAAATAACTGTACCTCATAGCTTACTATGAGTGTTTGAAAGAAAGCACAATTTAGGTTCAGATCATAGAAGAAAACAAACAGGTATGGAAAAATAGAAAGAAGATTGTGAATATTTCTCATTACATAGATTTACCTTCCATGAGTATTAAATATTTTTATATATGTACCTTTGTTTTTAAAAAAAGACCTAAGTGGCTAAACCTAGTAAAATTACAAAATCTATCAGTGTCTAGTTTTTAGTAAATAATAATTAACCTTCATCCATATAATCTTTAGGTTTTGTATGAGACACTAATTCTCTTATGCACTCCAAAGTCTGAAAATATCCCCTTAAGAATTTTAGTATTTCTTAAAGTAGTAAAATATAGTGCTTGAATAATGGCAAGCTTTATATCCTCATGAAAAGACCGAGTGACTTAGTTTTTGTTTCCTTTTATGTAAATCCACTTTGGATTCAAAGGTAATGTAATCTGTAATTAAAATGCCTTAAACAAGAAAACACACCATAAAAAGTGTTGTGGTGGGAACGTCAACCTCCCAAAAATCACTATAGAATTACAGCCAACACATCTAAACTATCTTACAGAAAGACCCAAGATTTAAAAAAAAAAAACAAAAAAACAAAAAAAAAAACCCATTCAACACTGTGTGAAGCAAACTAGAAAAGTGGAGTTGACATGCTGGACTTCCATTTTAACTCAGACACACTTGTGAGTGTCAAGGCCAGATAGTGGACCTCTCTTGTGTTCAGTTTCCTCTTCATCTACCCACTCCATAGGGTCATCGTGAGGTAATTGATGCAAGCTTCCTGCAACATACAAAGAGCTCAACAAATCATAGTTATCATGTTCATGAGAATGTAATATTGTGTTTATATATGTCCAAACAAATACTAATAAAATTTCATATTTTCCCCAGATAATAAAGAGCAACCAATAGCTTTATTGTTCAAAACAAACAGCCTTTTCCATAAAGAAGCATTAATACATTCATAGTCTTCCCCTTGTCCTAAACTTTTACAAAATTCTCCCTATTTATTGTATTACAATGAAGTCACTCCTTAAAAACAACTTTTTAAAAAGCCAATAGTGTTATTGTTTAAAACTGAAGAAACAAAGTTGGAAAGTATAACATAATAGTTGTGAAACATTATAAACTTAACAGTTTACTACATTACATTGAAGCATGTCTAGATGTTCATGTCCTTAATAAATATTTTCAGAGTAATATTTGCTATGGTATGTTCTAAAATGCATTAAACATTAAAATGCATAACACATTGTCATAAAAATAATGGTTACGTTTTTCACAGACCTATATAAATCCATCCATTTATGCAGGTAGCTTTTATGAGCTAGTGTGAAAGATTTTGGAATTTCTGGGCAATAATAAGTTATATATACATATGTATACATACCCCCAGGGGAAAACATTGTTTGATGTATGGTCATCACTGACCTGATTATGAAAAATAGTATTAAGGGTTCAGTAAAGAAATTTAAAGACTTGATATTAGAAAGTAATATTGAATTGTTATGCTTCATTTCCCAACACATAGATTGTCTGATTCTACCCAGAGGGTGCTACATAGCTAGGATTCTAAGTCTACACATACCAGGCTCCCGCATGGCATTCACTAAACAAGTAAACAGTTGTAATGTTTCCTGTAACTTTTCTGATCTGAAAAAGACCATGAAAATAATACTATCCATGAGTCCAGGGCACAGAGTTATGCCAGAAATATACACTATTTTGTACAAAATCTACATGTAAAAAAATCGTTTAAATGTCTTTTGGAAGAGCAAAACAGTGTGATCTTCTACAAAGAACAGCACTACATTTTGGTAGCCCATTTGAGTTTTATTTGTTTTGTTTTGTTTTGCCTTCTCTATTTCCTTCTAACCCTGTCTTCCAATTGTCTGGCTAGCATGTGTTGAAGTATGATAGTTTTTTGCAGAACAAAGACATTTGTAATTCTAAACACCCAACACACATACTGTTGTTGTTTTATTTTTCCTTGTGGCATTTACAAAATAATATATATTTTTCTGTATTCATACAAATTCAAACAAATACAATTGTGCCCCTTTGTTGTGGAAAAGTTCGTTTATTAACCAGCTTGTTTGGGAGGCATACCTTCTTGGAGAGTCTCTGACTATCTCGGATATTAAGCTAATGTATGTTATAATATTTGGTATGCCCTCCACTGTACATGAATCCTCGGAGAAACAGTGAAAACTTTTACTGAACTGATTGAAAATCAGATGCATATGGAAGTGCTCTGTAATCTATAAAATGCTCTCTCTGCACCAGTGCCACCCACCAAGAAGGAACAGAATAGGTAACTTAATGATTAGAGAAATAATGATGATCTTAAATCCAAGTTACTGTGAATCTTTAACATTCAGTTGGGGGATGGAGGGCTGCAGGTATTGGATGTTGGAAAACGAGCAAAGACAGATCATTTTGCAGGAAAAATCTTAATGCTAGAGGAGAAAAGACATAATCTGTGCAGTCAGATATACAGGGATGCCATTTCCAGACATATTACTGCATATAGCCACCTTGTACCTTAGTTTTGTCACCTGTAAGATAGGGGTAATCATTTTTACTTCATAGCATTGTTGAAAAGGTTAAATTTCATACATGTGTAAAGCTCCTAGTACATAAAATTCTTGGTTCATCACTGTCTTTCCATAAATATTAGTGTCATTCATTCTTCCTTTGTCTTCTCCATCACTTAAATTAAACTGAGAACTCTTTACTGAGCACCTTGTAAGATAACAGAGTAGGCACTGAGGAATGCTGCCCTAAAATAGCTCAAAAGCTAGTGGGGAGCTCGCACAGCACAATCATTCACGTACACAAACAAACAGGGACGCTCAGCCAACAGCTCTTTTCTGTTAACTGTGTCATAGTCATTCTTGCATTTCCTCTTTTTCCACAAATTGAATCCCGACTGGCCATCGATCGTCAGATCCCATCAGATCTGTCTCCTTAAGATCTTTTGCATCTATTTTATTCTTTGTATTCCTATGCTGGCCACTGCCATAGTTTAGTCTCATATTTGCTTAACTATTGCAATAGTTTCTTAATAGATTTTCTTGCCTCCACACTTTCTCTTTTTGTATTTCAAAATATTAAGGGGGTACAAATGTTTCTGTTACATGGATACCTTGCGTAATGCTTGAGCGAGGGCTTTTGGTTTGCCGGTCGGCAGAATAGCGTTCACTGTACCCAGCAGGTAAGTTTTTATCCCGCACCCACCCCCATCCTCACCCTCCTCACACTCTCACCCCTTCTTGGTGTCCAATGTCCTCTGTGTCTCTTTGTGCCCCGTGTACTCATCGTTTAGCTCCCACTTATTAGTGAGAATATAAGGCATTTTGTTTTCCATTCCTGAGGTACTTCACTTAGGATAATGGTCTCCAGCTCCATCTAAGATGCTGCAAATGACATTATTTCATTCCTTTTTATGGCTAAGTAGTATTCCATGGTATATATATGCCACATTTTCTTTATCCACTCATCAATTGATGGACAATTGGGTTGATTCCACATCTTTGCAATTGTGAATTGTGCTGCGATAAACATTCAAATGCAGGTGTCTTTTTGATAAAATGACTTATTTACCTTTGGGTAGAGACCTGGCAGTGGGACTGCTGGATCAAATGGTAGCTCTACATTTATTTCATTGATTATTTCTACTGATTTCTGTAAAGGTTGTACCAATTTACAGGCTCACCAGCAGTGTATAAGCGTTCCTTTGTCTCTGCATCCACACCAGCATCTATTCTTTTTTCACTTTTTAATGATGACCATTCTGATGGGGGAAAGTGGTATCTCATTGTAGTTAAAATTCGCATTTCCCTGATGATTAGTGATGTTGAGCATTTTTTCATATGTTCATTGGCCATTTGTCATCTCCTACTGAAAATCTTCTGTTCATGTCTTTTGCCCACTTTTTAATGGGGTTCTTTGTTTTTTTATTGTTGATTTGTTTGAGTTCTTAGTAGATTCTGGATATTAGTCCTTTGTCAGATGCATAGTTTGCAAATATTTTCTCCCATTCTGTAGGCTGTCTATTCACTCTGTTGACTATTTCCTTTGCTATGCAGAAAGTTTTTAACTTAATTAAGTCCCATTTAATTATTTTTGTTAATAGTTGTTGCTTTATTTGCCTTTGGGGTCTTAGTCATAAATTCTTTGCCTAGGCCAATGTCTAGAAGAATATTCCTAAGAATTCTTCTAGAATTTTTACAGTTTCATGACTTACATTAAGTCTTTTACCCATCTTGTATTAATTTTTGTTTATGATGAGAGATAGGGGTCTTTTTTCATTCTTCTGCCTGTGGCTATCCAATTTTCCCAGCACCTTTTGAATGTATGCTGTTGTCTGCTTCCTTGAAGATCAGTTGGTTGTAGCCATATGGTTTTATTTCTGGATTCTCTATTCTGTTCCATTGGTCTACATATCTACTTTTCTACCAGTACCATGCTGTTTTGGTTACTATAGTCTTGTAGTATAATTTGAAGTCAGGCAATGTGATACCTCCAGATTTGTTTTTTTGCTTAAGATTGCTATGGTTATGTGGGGTTTTTTGATTCAATATGAAGTTTAGGTTTAATTTATCTTGATCTGTAAAAAATGTCTTTGGTATTTTGATGGAAATTGCATTGACTTTGTAAATAACTTTGGACGGTAGGGACATTTTAATGATGTTGAGTCTGCCAACCCATTTGTTTGTGTCCTCTGGGATTTCTTTCATCAGTGTTTTGTAGTTCTCCTTGTCAAGATCTTTCACCTCCTTGGTTAAGTCTATTCCTAGGCATTTTATTTTCTTTGTAGCTATTGAGAATGGCATTGAGTCTTTGATTTTTGACTCTCACCTTGACTGTTATTAGTACATAGAATTGCTACTGATTTGTGTACATTGATTTTGTAACCTGAGACTTTGCTCGTTTTTTATTTAGAGGCCCTTTATTTCTTTCTCTTGCCTGATTGCTCTGGCTAGAACTTCTAATACTGTAAATAGAAGTGGTGACAGTGCACATCCTTGTCTTGTTCCAGTTCTTAGGGTGAATGCTTTTGACTGTTCCCCATTCAGTATTATGTTGGCTGTGGTCTTACATATATGGATTTTATTAAATACTTTTTCTGCATCTATTGATGTGATTATATGATCTTTGGTTTTCTGTTTATGTGGTGAATAATGTTTATTGATTTCCATATGTTGAACGATCCTTGCATCCCTGTGATGAAACCCATGTGATCATGGTGAATTATCTTTTTGATGTGTTATTGAATTTGGTTTGTATTTTTTTGAGGATTTTTGTACATATGTTCATAAGAGATATTGTTCTGTAGTTTTCTGTTTCTGTTGTGTCCTTTCCTGGCTTTGGTATCAAGGTGATACTGGCTTCAAAGAATGAATTAGGAAGGATTCCCTCCTTCTCAATGTTATGGAATAATTTCTTTAGGATGGATACCAGTTGTTCTATATAGATCTGGTAGAATTCAGTGTGACTCCATCTGGTTCAGGGCTTTTTTATGGTGGGAGATTTTTTATTACGGCTTCAATCTTGCTGCACATTACTGATCTGTTCAGGATTTCTATTTCTTCCCGATTCAGGCTTGGGAGGTTGTGTGTTTTCAGGAATTTATCCATTTCCTCTACGTTTTCTTGTTTGTTTGCATAGAGGTTTTCATAGTATTAATGGATGATATTTTGTACTTCTGTGGTATCAGTTGTAATGTCTTCTTTTCCATTTCTGATTGAGGTTCTTTGAGTCCTTTCTCTTCTATTTCTGGTTAATCTGGCTAGTGGTCTGTCAAGTTTTGTTTATCTATTTAAAGATCTATTTGTTTCATAGATCCTTTGTATTGTTTTTTTGGTTTCCATTTCATTTAGTTCTGTTCTGAGCTTTGTTATTTCTTTTCTTCTAGTGGCTTTGGGTTTGGTTTGTCCTTCTTTTTCTTTTCCTTGAGATGTGACATTAGGTTGTTAATTTGTTATCTTTCTGTCTTTTTGATGTAAGCATTTAAGGCTATGAACTTTCCCCTTAGGACTGCTTTTACTGTGTCTCATAGATTTGGAAACCTTGGACCCTTTGTCATTCAGTTCAAGGAATCTTTTGATTTCCATCTTAATTTCATGATTGACACAAGGATCATTCCGTAGAAGGTTGTTTAATTTCCATGACTTTATTTAGATTTGAGTGTGTCTCTTTGGACTGATTTCTTGTTTTATTCCACTGTGGTCTGAGAAGACACATGGTATGATTACAATTTTTTTGAATTTGCTGAGACTTCTTTTGTGGCCTAATATGATCAGCCTTGGAAAATGTCCCATGTGCTCATGAGAAGAATGTGTATTCAGTAGATTTTGGGTGGAATATTCTGTAAATGTCTGTTAGATCCATTTGTTCTAGAGTCCCATTTAAGTCCAGTGTTTCTTTATTCATTTTCTGCTTCAATGATCCGTCTAGTTCTGTCAGTGGAGTGTTGAAGTCCCCAGCAAGTAAGATGCTACTAATTATTTCTTCTCTTAGATCTAGTAGAATTAACTTTATGAATCTGGGAGCTCCTATGTTAGCTGTATATATATTTATGATTGTCGTATCTTCATGTTGAATTGCTCCCTTTACCATACAATTACTATCTTTCTCTTTTTTTTAACTGTTGTTGATTTAAAGTCTATTTTATCTGATATGAGAATGGCTATACCTGCTCAGTTTTGGTTTCCACTTGCATGGAATTTTTTTTCCATCCCTTTACCTTGAGTCTGTGTGAATCCTTGTGGTTTAGATGTGTTTCTTGGAGACAGCCCATACTTCAGTTGTGTTTTTTCATCCATTCTGCCAGTCTGTGTCTTTTAGGTGGGGCATTCAGACCATTCTTTTTGATTGTTAGTATTGATATATGGGATGACCTTCTGCTCATGAGGTAGGATGATACCTTATTGTTTTGTTTTCTTTCTTGTGTTATTGTTTTATAAGAGCCATGGGCTTTAACTTTTGGGTATTTTTACACTAGTGGGTATCTATTGTGCTGTTCCATGTACAATGTATTTTTTGAGCATTTCCTGTAGGGCAAGTCTAGTAGTGACAAATTTCCTTATTGTTAGTTTCTCTGGAAAAGTCTTTATTTCTCCATCATTTATGAAACTTAGTTTTTCAGGATACAAAATTCTTGGCTGGAAATTGTTCTGTTTAAGAAGACTAATAATGGTGCCCTAATCCCTTCTGGCTTGTAAGATCTCCACTGAGAAATCTGCTATTAGCCTCATGAGTTTTCTTTTGTATATCAGTTGTTGCTTTCATCTTGCAGCTTGTAGAATTTTCTCCTTTATTTTGACTTTGTCCAGGTTGATGACTATGTATCTTGGAGTTGCCATATTTGCTATGAATCTTCCTGGAGTTTGATGACCATCTTTATCTGGATGTCAGAATCTCTAGCAATACCGGGGAAGTTCTCCTCAATAATTCCCTCCAATAGGTTTGCCATGCTTTTTGCTTTTTCTTCTTCTCCTTCCAAGATCTCAATATTTCATATATTGGCTCATTTCACATAGTCCCCTATTTCTCTGAGTGATTTTTCATTCTTTATTCTTTTTTCTGTGTGTTTGACTGACTGGATTATTTTAAAAGCCTTGTCTTCAATTTCTGAGATTCTTTCTCCTGCTTGGTCTACCCTGTCTTTGATGCTTTCTGTTGTATTTTGTAATTTCTTAAATAACTTTTTCATTTCTTTATGTTCAGTTATATCTTTTCTTATGTTGCTTATCTCTTTAGTCAGTTTTTTATATTTTCATCCATGTCCTGAAATATATTTTTGGATTCTTTGTGTTTGTTTTCAACTTTCTCTTCAATCCCATTTGTCTTGTTTGCCATCCATGTTCTGAATTCCATTTCAATAATTTCCTTTTGGTTGGGGTCTGTTGCCTTAGATCTATTGTTATCCTTTGGGGGTATTGAATTAGTTTGTTACTTTTTTTCATGTTGCCAGAATTCTTCTGCTGGTTCGTTCTCATCTGAAACCTTTTCTCTCAGCTCAGGGCTGATAGGTTTGTGGTGTGCCTATTCTCCTTTGCTGGGAACTCTCCTACTTAGTGAGAAGGAGAGGTCCTAGATAGCACTTTTGTGTCCTACTCTGGAGGGTTGATTTGGCAGGAGAGGGGCAGATGCACTGAGAGCCTACAATGTAGCTGTTCTCCTGCACCATCCCATTCCCCTCTGGTTGTGTGGGGGATATTTGTGTGGATTGGTGGTTTGGTCCCCAGGCCAAGTACCTCTCCTTGGAGGTGGATGGCGTGACCTTGGTGGTCACTTGGACATGTCATGGCACTGCAGCCAGCAGCACAGTGGGTTGCAGGACCCTGCTGGGTGCCTGGGTGTATTGCTGCATCTGTTTCAGTGACCTGAGACCGGAAGCTTGTAGGACCCCACTGTGCCTGCTCTCTAGTATAATGCTGCTTCACAGTCTCCAAGCAGCTCCCTGATCAGTTCAGAGGCCTGCTGTGGTGGGGGAGTCCCCTTGCAGCTTGGGTTCCCGTGTCCTCTGGGGGAGTGTGGAGTCCCAGGGGTCTCTCCCCTAACCTTTCCCATGTGTGGACGCTTCCCCCAGGTACCTTCCAATCTTGCTGAGTAGATCACCCTGACTTTCTTTCCCCAACTTTGGGTGTCTCCAGTTGCTTCTCTGATGATTCACAATGTTCTCGCTGAGACAGACCATGTGTGGTTAAGCCTCTACCTGCAACCTTTGATACTCTCCTTGAGAGTGGCTAGTGCAGGCTACTTCTAGTATGCCACCTTGGCCCCACATCCACACTTTCTGATTCATACTTTACATCACTACCTTGGTTATCAAGATTAAAACAAATTTCATTTTTTTCCCCCTACCTTCTAAACTTTTTGATTTCCCCATCAAAACAAAGCCCATTTGTTCAAATCAGTAAAGACCTTGACCTCCTTTTCCAACTATATCTTCTACTAACCAGCCAATCCATTCCAGGTCATAATGATAATAAATATTCCTCAAGCATGAACTGCATTCTTTCGCTTTTTGTCTATCTCTCAAGTTGGGACTAATTGCAATGACATACTCTAGCCATGTCACAAAATATCCTCTTGCCAAATTTTATCCAAACTTTGTGATACTGTTGGCATGAATACTTCTTCCCCATTTTCTCATACCTATCTTATGACCTCCATAAATATAAACTCTCCTAGAGATATGTATATGTCTCCTCCACTAGAATAGTGAGATCTTAAGGACACTTAGGGTGTCCTCAAGACTTAGAATAATGCTTTGTTTAGAGAGGCTTAGAAAGAGAGCCACTCAAACGGAATTGGTTTCAGCTGCCCTTGGGCAAATTGTTCACACCAATTCATCTTGTATTTCTCTCTCATTCACCTAGACACTACCTTTTTCAAGTCTTCAACATCCTTCCTTAATCTTTCACTAGTGATGTTCAATCCCGTATTCCCTTTTGTTTTAGACAGTTTCATCCTTTCATGAATGGAGTCTTTAGTTGATCAACTTCCTATATTGACTACAGAATAACCCTGTAATCTGTCCTTTGCCCAATTAATTGATGTAGGATAGGTGAAGAGGAGTTGAATCAAGGCACTCCAGGTCTAATGAAATCCATAATTCCCAACAGAAATTGCACAAGAATGAATGGAATAGAGATCAGAATATACCAGATGTCACAAGAGGAAGAAAACATCACCAGTTTGGATGCATATAAACAATCACCTATAATTTGGGTACTCTTTTTATCTATTGTTGCATAACAAACTACCCCCAAATCTTAGTAGTGTCTTAAAACAATGATAACACTCATTTTGCTTACAAATCTGAAATTTACTTTCCTCATAAATCTCTACTTCACTTACATCAGCTGGGGTAGCTTAAAGGCTAGGGGCTAGAAACAAATGAAGGACTTTTTATTTACATGGCTGGTCAACTGGAACCTTACCTGGGGCCTTGGGAAGAGCACCTATACATGGTGTTCCCGAGTAACTATGTGACTTCCTTGCAGTGTGGTGCCTGGGTTCTAAGGGCATGTATCCCAAGAGGAAGAGGTTGAAAGAATAATGCCTTCTATGACTTAGCCTGGGAAGTCATATAGCATCACTTCTGTTATAGTAACAGACCCATTTAGAGTTGAGGTGAAGGCACACAGACCCCATCTCTTGGTGGAATTAATGTCAACATTACATTGTGGGAAAGAATATATGGGATGGGATAAATTGGTGTGCAATGTTTGGAAAATATAATTTTCCACAATGAGCTAAAAGGTGACATCTGCAGACATAATCCTCCTCCCTCTTGATAATGTTTCCCACTGCATATTATGGGATATTGGGTGTTATGATGATGGTAGGAAGGGGATTAGGATTACTAAAAATTTTTCCCTGTAGAGTAGGGTTTACTCCCTGGAGTTGGAATTAAGACATTTCATAGCTAATAATAGATATTCTCAAACTTTAGCATATTTATGAGTTACCTATGGCACTTATTTAAAGATGCAGATTCCTGGTATCCAGAGATTTTAAGTTAGTAAGTCTGACTTGCGTACAAGATATCTGACAAATACCCTCAATAATTCCAAGGTAGTTGATCTGGAATCCACATTTTGAGAAATGCTGACTTCTTCTATGATTTCAGTACATGTAGTAAAGTAAAAAAAAAAAAATACTTCTGTTTGAGTCTTTCTAATATATAACTAGTGTTTTGAAGGGGTAGTGTGGGGGTAGGGGAAATGACTATGTTGAATGTAAGCTGCATAACCAGCTTTATTTTCTTAGCCTTACTGTCTTGGTATTTAGAAGTAATTAACTGGTACTTGCCAAATGAGATGTGGGATATGGGAAATAATAATTGTTGAATATGGGCAATCTCTATACATGTTTCTTCATTTCAAACTTCAAATCAATTTGGTGTGGCTTGTTCATAAAAGGAAGCTGAAGTATACACATGTGAAATTGTACACGGTCAAAAAAGTAGAGAGTGGTAGCATGAGGATTCAGTTTTTCTGACTCCAAAGGTATTATCTTTTTCTCCAGTATATTTCCATGCTCAGTATCATTGTATAAAACCTAAAGTTGGTTTTATAAACTCCATCACTTAACGTGAATGATTTACTTAAATACAGACATCATACAAGAACCATGTGAAGAATCCCCCATGCCCACGGACTAGAGAGACTTTATTAACACCATAAACATGTCTCACCTTGAAGTCATCTCATCTCTTCAATGCAGCAGTGAATGCAGAGGTTCGACCAAATACTCAGTGAAATGCTTTACAAGATAAAACACTCCTATCTGTGAAAAAGATTGGCACTACTTTTAGGTAACCCTGTTTCCACAACTGAAGATGAATCGAGTTGACCTTCTGTCTGAGCTAGAATATAAATTTCTCTCTTAAACTTTCTTATTTCAGTAACCACTTTTCCTTCTTAACTGTAAGTTTTTCACTTTAGCAAACAACATAGACTATCTGCACTGCAGGAAACTGTGAGAATTCAGTCTTGAGTTAACTGCCACCCAATACAGACCAAAGGCTCTTGTAAGACATATGATGTTGGAGGCAGTGTAACAGGCATATTAACTATCCCTTCTCCTAGTCTCCAGGCTCTATCCCACTATCAAGTTTAATCACCAGAAAGTGGAATACCTTGGCCATTTCCTCTTATACCCTGCAGAAAGGCCTTCATTGAGTACAATTTAATGTTATGTTCTCAGCCAGTAAAGTGAATCAATATCAGAACTGTCCATTTGAACAGTATCTTTGTTTCTTGCAGACATTGTCTGTTGTGTTATTCAGTACCTCTTATACAAGGAACCACATGATAAATAGCTTCTAAAATTTGATCCCAGAAAAAACTTTGTTTTTCTACAGATGAATGTCTTTATTTTCTTTTGTCAGACAAGAAAAAAGAAAATATGTAAACCAATGTGTTTATCTTCTTGCCTTTCCTTCTAGGAAACTTAGAGCCATTTTGAATGCCCAACTATAGTAATTCACTTATACTAAGGGCCTGTTGACATATACTTGATCTTCTTGCTCTTTTGAAAAAATGGCTCATCATCATACATTTTGCTCTTCATTATTTTTTAGGATTAAAAATTATTTTTAGAATTTAAAAGCAGATTAGCTTTTAAAAGCATAAAGTATGCAGAGTAAAAAAATTAGAGAAAAAATAATTTAAAACATGTCCCAAGAGTTGATGGTTCCTCACTCCAGTATTTGGTGAATTTTCTTTCAATAAAAGTTGCAGTAACAGCATTTTCTGATTAGTCCTAGCATGCAGGTATTACAGGTATTAGAAACCCACAAAGTCTTTTTTATTCCATATTACCTCTTTCAGCTCTTCTCAACACATTAGAGAAAGCATGTCACTGTCAAGTGTCCCTGTCAATTATCAATCAGTTATCAAATGATGGTAAATAATGTAGTCTCATCACATCTGGACCACTTTTAACCTCTTTGTTTCTGTAGCCCAGATCACTCTGGCTTTAAAATAAGGAATATATTTGTGTCTAAATGTCTAGAAGAGGATGCGTAGAAATGCTTGAATAGTGTCCTCATCTAGATTTTCCTAATGTATTGATATAGAACTAGTACTGCTTTACAGATTGTTAACCTAAACAAATATTCCTTTTAGTGAGTAAGAGAGCATGGAATTTGGTGGATAAAGAGGAAACCAGACATGAAAAATTACACTGAAATTTATCTGTATAAGCTAAAAAACAGGTAATTCTGCTTATACTCTACAAATTTGTGACAGTAGTATTATGATTAATAATTTGGCTACTTGGTTGGGAAATTATTTTGTAACCAAGCCTTCATTTTAGCTAATCAGGTCCCAAAAATATTGCAAATGTGTAGAAAGGTTATGATCTTCTCAACTGGGTCGCTTGAAAGTACTTCACTGTTCAATTTCGTCCTATAACATTTTGACATAGTATACTCAAATTAAGCATGGTAAACGATTGTTTTTCTTGCTTTCAGATTGTAAAGTTAAAGGAAATAAAAGCACCTTTAAGGAAGGGTTTTTAACCTTTACCAACTTATTGTCTTTATAAGACAAAAGCTCTAATTTTCAGGGTACTAACTTTCCCCCCACACCCCTGGCCTCACATCACCCCACACACACATTTTCAGAGAAGAATTCTTCTAGCTGATCACTGTGCTAAAATGAAAACTTGGTCCAGTATCTCTTCTCAGAAATATGGATGACTATGGCTTATAAACAAAGAACTTCACTGGGCTTCTGAGATTTTTGGTGGTGAAAAGTGAATTGATTGCTTGATGCTTCCAATTGCTTAACAGAGTTTTATAAAGAAACACTTTTTACAAACAGCCCTGGAATTAATACACACAGCACATACACACACATACACAGTGGGGCTTGGGTTCTATAATTTTTAAATAAAAAATCTCCTTGAACAATATGTGGCCTTGGAGCATGTCTTCTCATCTCCAGACATATCAGACATATTAACTACAAAGGGATGAGAGTTCTGTTCCTTAGTAGTAGTTACTACCACTCACAGAACAAAGAAAGCTGTTTAGTTGCAAATTCTCATTAACTGAAAATTAATTCATGTCAGTAGAGGTGGTATTTAACATACATTATATTCCCTTCCTAGTTTCATACCAGTTCCATGCAAAGGTAAAGGATAAATCTCATGAAGAAAGCATCTTTTTAACTAACTAGTCACTCTTTCTAAATAAGGCACCAAAGATGCTGAGTCTGAAGTACTCAATAAACTCCACAAAGGTGTTTGATAAACACATGTAAATGAAATAATAGTTTTATGCTCTGGCTACTAAAAGGCTAACACCATCCTCAAAATTGCTTTTTAAGAGATTAGGTTGCCCTAAGCCCAACCCAGCATCATTTTGTTTACTAAAATGAAAATCTCCATTAAGAAACATTAGAAATATGTGTTCCACAATTTTATGTTAATAATACGCTGAGTAACGTGAGTTTTATTATGAATATTAAAAATAAAACTTAAAAACGATGAACTACACGAATCTGTGGGGATCTTACATCTTTTAAAAATATGTATACTCTCCAGTTTTATTGCATGTACTACTACAGACAGACGTGTGTCTCTATCTGATTTTACTCTGGGAAGCAAAGCATAAAACAGGTGCATGCACCTCGCTGATCTGTGAGAAGATCGAGTACTCAGTATCTACCTTCTCATTTTTTTTCTTATCCACTGTGATATTGATGAGAGTTATCAAAATACTTTATACTTGTTTCTTTTTAGTCATTCTTGACTGACTAGTAGTTTAGGTAAAGTAATTCTTAAATTTAATGAGATATATTTCTTTTCCATATCATATTTCATGTAGATTGTTGGGACTCAAAAAACTATATCCCAAAGCATGATGCGTTGTCATGCTGGGTATTTTGAGCTAAAGGCGATTGGAAGGCCTCAGAACCCAGGTCTGTGACCTTCTCGTGCCTGCTTGTCTCTCACCCGTCATTCTTCCTAGAAGCAAGTCATAGAAACCAGAATTCCTCTTCCCCAGGGCAAGCTGTAGGAACTAGAACCCTTTTTCCCCAAGCAAGTTACAAAACCTAGAAATATTATTCTAACCTTCCCCTGTCTTTCTATCTGGGAGCTAGTCGTAAAGAAATTCTCTGACCTACCCTTTTCTGACAGTAGATCATAAAACTCTCATTCCAGAGGGCTCCTGCTCTATATCCGGGAGGAATAAATGTTGTAAGGGAGAGGCCAAGA
This sequence comes from Daubentonia madagascariensis, assembly GCA_023783475.1. NCBI lineage: Eukaryota > Metazoa > Chordata > Mammalia > Primates > Daubentoniidae > Daubentonia > Daubentonia madagascariensis. The sequence goes on along the minus strand of JAKFHU010002080.1, from coordinate 37,696,049 downwards.
AGAATCTGAACAGACAGGCCTTGCTGGGTTTCCTACTAAGTCTGTTACCATTAGGTCATACCCTTATGTCCAATCACATTTCTCACGGCTCTCCATGCTTCATCCAACCTAAGCATAAAAATAATTTTTCCCTGAGTCTTTGGGTCTTCACTTCTGAAAGTTCCTCTGTCAAGTAAAACTTTGATTAAATTTGTTATGCTTTTCTCTTGCTCACCTGTGTTTTGTTATAGGAGTGTTGGCCATGAACTTTATCTTTTTTTTTTTAATTTATTTTTTTATTTGAGAATATTATGGGGGTACAACACTTTGGTTATATATATTGCCCATGCACTGCCCGTGTCAGAGCTACAATCATGGTCATCTCCCAAACTGTGCTCCCCACATCCATTCAGTGAGAGTTTTTCCCAGCCCCTCCACCCCCCTCCCTCCTGCCCGCCCCCTGATGAATATTATTGTCCTGTGTGATGTAGGTGTTGATCAGTTAGTACCAATTTGATGGTACCAGTGGTGCTTGTTTTTCCATTCCTGTGACACTTCGCTTTGAAGAATGGGTTCTAGCTCCAACCAGGATAATACCAGATGTGTTAATTCACTATTGTTCCTTATTGCTAAGTAATACTCCATGGTATACATATACCACATTTTATTAATCCACTCATGTATTGACGGGCACCTGGGTTGTTTCCATAACTTTGCGATTGTGAATTGTGCTGCCATAAACATTCGCGAGCAGATGTCTTTATTATAAAATGTCTTTTTTTCCTTTGGGTAAATACCCAGTAGTGGGATTTCTGGGTCAAATGGTAATTCTACTTCTAATTCTTTGAGGTATCTCCATATTACTTTCCATAGAGGTTGTACTAATTTGCAGTCCCACCAGCAGTGTATGAGTGTTCCTATCTGTCCACATCCCCGCCAACATTTGTTGTTTAGGGATATTTTAATATGAGCCAATCTCACTGGAGTTAAGTGATATCTCATTGTGGTTTTGATTTGCATTTCCCTGATGATTAGAGAAGTTGAGCACTTTTTTATATGTTTGCTGGCCGTTATTCTGTCTTTTTTTGAAAAGTTTCTGTTCATGTCCTTTGCCCATTTTTTAATAGGGTTGTTTGATTTTTCCTTGTTGATTTTCCTAAATTCTGTATAGATTCTGGTTATCAGCCCTTTATCAGAGGTGTAGCATGCAAATATTTTCTCCCATTCTGTAGGTTGTCTGTTTACTCTAGTGATAGTTTCCTTGGCTGTGCAGAAGCTTTTTAATTTGATCAGGTCCCATGTATTTATTTTGGTTGCTGCTGTGATTGCTTTGGGGGTTTTCTTCGTAAATTCTTTGCCTAGGCCAATGTCCATAAGAGTTTTTCCAATGTTTTCTTCGAGAATTCTTATGGTTTCATGTCTTAGGTTTAGATCTGTTATCCATTGTGACTTGATTTTTGTGAGAGGTGAGAGGTGTGGGTCCAGTTTCAGTCTTCTACATATGGCCATCCAGTTTTCCCAGCACCATTTGTTGAATAGGAAATCTTTTCCCCAGTGTACGTTTTTTTGGAATTTGTCAAAGATCAGGTGACTGTATGAGGTTGGTTTTATATTTGGGTTCTCGGTCCTGTTCCATTGGTCTATCTCTCTGTTCTTGTGCCAATACCATGCAGTTTTAGTTACTACAGCCTTGTAGTATGGTTTGAAGTCTGGTAGATAGATGCCTCCCAATTTGTTCTTTTTGCTTAAGATTGCTTTGGCTAGACGGGGTCTTCTCTGGTTCCGCACGAAGCGTAGAATTATTTTTTCTAGATCGGCAAAAAATGATGTAGGTATTTTGATATGGACTGCGTTGATTCTGTAAATCACTTTAGGTAGCAAAGCCATTTTTACTATGTTGACTCTGCCTATCCAAGAGCATGGTAGGGTTTTCCATCTATTTACCTCCTCTGCTATTTCTTTTCTCAGTGTTTCATAATACTCTCTATATAGGTCTTTGACCTCCTTAGTTAGATATGTTCCTAAATATTTAATTTTCTTTGGTGCTATTGTGAAAGGTATTGCATCTTTAATTTGTTTCTCAGCTTGATTGTTATTAGCATATATGAAGGCTATGGATTTGTGTGTATTAATTTTGTATCCTGAGACTTTGCTGAATTCATTTATCAATTCCAGTAATCTCTTGGTTGAATCTTTGGGGTTTTCTATGTATAATATCATATCATCTGCGAATAGTGAAAGTTTGACCTCTTCTGCCCCTATCTGGACGCCCCTGATTCCTCTGTCTTGTCTAATTGCTGTGGCCAGGACTTCCAGCACTATGTTGAAAAGAAGTGGAGATAGTGGGCACCCTTGTCTGGTGCCAGTTTTAAGGGGGAATGCTTTCAATTTTTCCCCATTCAGTATGATATTGGCTGTGGGTTTATCGTATATGGCTTTAATAGTTTCAAGGTATGAGCCATCTATGCCTATATTGTTAAGAGTTCTTATCATAAAAGGGTGCTGGATTTTGTCAAAAGCCTTTTCTGCATCTATTGAAAGGATCATATAATCTTTGTTCTTGCTTTTATTTATATGGTGAATTACATTTATAGATTTGCGTATGTTGAACCATCCCTGCATCTCGGGAATGAAGCCCACCTGATTGTGATGAATTATTTTTTTGATGTACATTTGAATTCGGTTTGCAAGGATTTTATTGAGAATTTTTGCATCTATATTCATAAGGGATATTGGTCTGTAGTTTTCTTTTTTTGTTGTGTCCTTTCCTGGCTTTGGTCTCAAGGTGATATTGGCTTCGTAGAATGAGTTTGGGAGGACTCCTTCCTTCTGGATATTTTCAAATAATTTCTGCAGTATAGGCACCAGTTCTTCTTTGTAGGCTTGGTAGAATTCAGGTGTGAACCCATCTCGTCCAGGACTTTTTTTTGTGGGAAGATTTTTTATTACTGCTTCAATTTCGGTGCTTGATATTGGTCTGTTTAGAAATTCTGTTTCTTCCTGGTTGAGCCTAGGGAGGTAGTATGTTTCTAAGAATTTGTCCATTTCCTCCACGTTTTCGTGTTTGTGGGCATAGAGGTTTTTGTAGTATTCGAAGATGATATTTTGTATTTCCATGGTATCAGTTGTGACTTCTCCTTTCTCATTTCTAATTGAGCTTATTAGAGTCCTTTCCTTTCTGCTTCTGATCAACCTGGCGAGTGGCCTGTCTATTTTGTTTATCTTTTCAAAGAACCAACTTTTCATTTTATTAATCTTCTGTATTGTTCTTTTGTCCATGAACTTTATCTTACGAGATCTATGCACAGAACCACTCTGGTGAACATTTTCTAACTTTTAATAACTTATGCCCTCACTTACAGGCATAACATGACTACTATTCAGGCAGCCTCTGACATGTAAAGGGAAGTGTAAACAAAAGTAGAGATTCCTTCATTTCCACAAATTTGATGGAATTTATGACGGGGAAAGAGGAGATTTTTTGAAATAATGCTTAATGGTTTAGAATTAAGCCATAAAAATAAATTTTAAATTTTGAAATATAAAGCCAGAAAATATAATTACCAGATAGACTTCTCAAAGAGAATATCCCTTAGGCATTAAAATCTGTCTATAAATTTGAAATGACAAAATATTCTAAAAATCTTAGACATTAGGAACCAGAAGAGACTATAGAGGTCCCTGATGATAAGGATTATTAACCTTCAGTGAGTACTCAGCACAGGCTTGGCATGATGAAAATGCTTTCACATGGATATCGCCTTTAATACTTCTAAGAAGCGTATGAGGAATGTAGTATTATTGTCCCTGTTTTATAGGTGAGGAAAATAAGGGTTACAGAGATTAAGAACCTTGCCCAAACTCACACATCTTTAGAGGTACTTGGAATGGCACCCAGAGAGCCTGGATCCAGAAGAACCAGCCACTTCTCTTGACTGGCTGTCTAATTTAACCCCTTATTTTTATTGAACTAGAGTAGGGAAATAAAATAATATCTAGAGTCATTTTGCCCTTTAGGGGCAAAACTAGACCTGAAATCAAGGCCAGATTAGCACTTAAAATAAAAAAGTATTTCTCAAAGAAGGAGGCAGATAAAGGCCATTCCTTCTGTGGCACACAAAGCAGAAATGCCCCTGAAGCAGGAGTTTGCGGTTGTAGTATGCCATTTGGACATGCCTACTCCCCCTACTCTCCATTCTCTCCCTACCCATTTTCCTTATATCAAACCTCATAAAATACTCCTGGGTAGATTACACTGGCCAAGTACACCACTTTAAGGCTAGCCTGATGTGTGTAAATTGCCTCTCAGTGGGTGGCTATTATATTTATATTGGTTTAAACTGTTTCCATTGCCAATCCATTATGCTGGAATTCCCCCTTGGTGAGGGCAGTTGTGTTATTCTTTCCTTTAACTGAAGTCCAGGAACTCTCTTTCTAACTCCTTGGAAACCAACCCTTTAAGAGTAAACATTTTGAGTCAAACAAGGGCCCTTGGCAACCCACTGCCACTTGCTAAATCTGGAGCATTCCCCTCTGGCCCCAACTGGTTCACATTGCTCATTTTTCAAGGAGATAGAAATTGGAGTGGAGTGAGAAAGTGATGTGATGCCTATTTATGCAGAAAGTCAAAGGAATGCACTGGGAATAACACTTGTGCAAGTAACTCTGTTTCCCTAGAAGGCAAACAATTCAAGCATAATCACGAATGAGAGTCCAGATGGCCCCAGGTATGTCCTAATGACCACCCTTCAAATAAAATGCAAGCTTGTGAGTGCCCCTTTCTGAACAGAATCTGCTAGCAAACATGTATAGCTATCTCAGTACTCAACACACATTCTTAAAAGGAAAGTTTCTTAGTCCAGGTTGGAGTTCAAAACCAGTGACTAAAAGTCAAGAATTAATTGAGCATCAGTAATATGAGTGTCTGTGCCTCATTTGGTGATATGATAGAATGAAGAAGCAAGTTTACAAATTTAATTATTCCCTTGAGTGCCAGGTTTATTAGTACAAAGTGGTGACTGTTGACAATCCCACCTGGTTGTCCTGTAAATGTAGACCCTTGGTCACTGGAGAAAAAAGGGGGAAAAATTGTATATATTACACTTATTAACATATAGGCAAAGACAACCAAAAGCCTTTGTCTGATGATGTGTCAGTTTCATCATTCTTAATTAAGAGTGGTAGCTATTATAAGGGCAAATACAAATTAAAGATGAGAAGCTTAATTCTCCCTGTTGAAAATGGGAAGAGAGGTTGCTTTCCCTTCCCTTTCTCTTTGAGCATTTGCTTTAGAAAACTTGCAATTATAAGTACTTTCTCTTCTCTTTGAAATGTATATAAATCCTTTTGAAAACTAGATAGGCCTTTTGTCAGCTTTAAGACTCAGAAATGTCTTTCTCAAGGACTCAGGAGCCATCTCTTTGAAATGTAAACATCAAGGGATATAGCGCCCCTATCTCCTATTTTCTCTGGGAGGGTAGCAGCCTAACATTAGTGTGCACCTTGCTCCACATTGTGAATCTATCTCCTGTCATAGCAGAAGTTTTTTTCTTTGGATAAAGCCAGTTGGTTAATACAGATGGTCACCCTGGTAATAGCTAATTTCAGGATGAATTATGTGTGACAAATACTACTGTCAAGTCTTCTTACTTGAAGACTGGTTATTGTTTTTCTTGAAAGCATGTATATAATGGGTTGTGTCTACTTGGCTATATAAAAGAGTGAGATTTTGCAACTCTTAGTTGATTGCCTGTGATTAACATTACACTCTGGCTTAATGTTAATTCAACATTAACAAAAACAGCGTTTTTTTCCTATCTTTGTGAAGATTTCTGACTTGAGAAGACATTGTGTTTCTAATTATATTTCCCCAACATTGTCAAATTGAATGGAGAGAGAAGAATTTATATGGACCAAAATATAACTGGGCCAAGGTTCTTTTGATTCAGGAGACCTGAATCCTCACATCTAATATATCAAGCCGCTGCACTGTGCAAACCAAATTCTGTTTCAATGGAGACCACAGTCAGACATGAAGTGTTTGTTCTGCTTTTGCTTGTATGTGTAATGTACTTCGGGTTCATTAAATTGACATTACCTTGTTACAGTAAAGTCTCTAAAGCAAAAAAAACAAAAAACAAAAAAAAGCAAAACAGAACACAAAGAAAACCAAAAAAGTTTTCAAATATCATGGAAATAGCAGAGAAATATAAACTTGAAAATTATTTTAAGAAAATATATATAAAACAAAAATAATGTTATATAGACAAAATTCATATGTATAACAAATTGTAATAAAGTATTTGATATATGAGAAGGATGATTTGTTAGAACTCAGTTTTAGTTGTTACATGTAAAGTATTTGCCAGTAGTTCTCAAAATTTAGTAAGTATTAGAATCACCTGGGAAGCTTGTTTTAATGTGATTTCATTGGACCAATCTCTGATATTTTGGTTCAGTAGATATGGAGTGAGTTCCTGAAATCTCCATTTATTAAGATCACCCCAAGTGATACAGGTGATCCAGGTCCCATGACTTTTGGGGCTCGTAAAATGATACCCTAAAGTATAGTGTTTCAGCATGCCAAGCACTTAGAACTAAAGGAAATTAAAAGGTCTTAGAAGCTACATCCGAACCAAGGACTTTCTAACCTTCTCTTGTTTCTCCCCTACCCCTCAAGTACAGGGAGGGACTTTCTCTAGAAATTCACTTATCTGACTGAGGAAAATTCCTCCAACAAAAATGCAATTGTCTTAAAACCACCTCCCTAGGAATCTCATCAAATAACCATGAAAAACTAACCACCACAGAAGGAAAAGACTAAAAGTTGTCATTACGCCCACACAGACTTTTCGTCTATTTATCTGAGGACAGCTCTGAGAGATTTTCTAGGAGATTTTATCTGCATAAGACAACCTTCATTCACAGTGAAGTTCTGCCCCTCACCTTCCTGCAATTTGCCACCACCTCCCCTAGAGCTGGAGGAAATTTGTCCTAGGCCATTGTCTCTTCTCCAGTCCCATTCAGTTTGCAATGAGAATCATGTACACGCTATCGTCTGCTCTGTGGGCCCATTCAATTCTCCTAAAAATCATTTAGTACACCTCAAAGTTGCCTAATTTCCCCATCTCCCTCTCTGCTATGAAGAGGGTGCTGTTTGAGCTTCAACCATCTGGCCGTTCCTTGAGTGTGGTATCTTGCGTGGCTCCCATGCATTTGCACATAAATAAATTTGTATGCCTTTCCTCCTGTTAATCTGTCTATAGTCAGTTTGTTTTATGGACTCCAACTATCGAACCTGCAGAGGGAAATTTTAAACTTTACTACAATAACTAAAAAAATGGAAACAATCTAGAGTTATATTTATTTGAGGGGTTTTTTTTGAAAATTTTTAGTATCTTTGTTAATATTTTTTAATATTCTAAAATTTTTCTTCTCTATGTTTTTTACTAACCACTATACTAATAAGCAAGAGTTATATTTGAAAGCATTGTATTAATTTGCAATACCAGAATAAGGTGGGCAGAATTACATTAAAATAAAATATTAGCCTTAAAATTCTATGCCAGTAGTTTTATAAAACAGAAGAAACTTTATTTAACCACACTGAATTCAGCATCTGAAATGTCAAATGAGTAAGTTTTTACCTAGTAGAGAGAGAGGTACCATGGCCCCTGGAGAGGCACGTTTGGTACCTGGATAGTACATGAAGCAGGAATTTCTGGGAGGCAAGTTCAATGGGAATTACTTTGGAAATTTTTCCTCAGGGGCACAAAATTTAAACTTCCAACACTATGGAAATATTAGCACTGTTGAAATTGAACTCCCTTGGTGAGAGTCGTAGCAGAACAGTATCTCCTGTTAAACCTGCTGTCGGATTCCAGCTAACTCTATCTCAATTTCTTTGCTTTTTAAAGCCCCCCAAAGCTTTATAAAATGCGCTGATACACTTTCTCTTATGACAAAGATCAGTGCTGTCATATAAGAAAGTATTCCTGACTCTATCTCCATGATATTTCCAATATCAGCATTGCCTTCTTATAATCTTTCAAACCAGTAAAGTCTTTAGTCATAGAAGTCATGTGCTTCACTATTCAACCTTACAAAATGATAGGTCATTTCCCAAAACAAAACAAAATGAAATCCAGCATAAATCTAGTGTGTTTCAGAACTGGTTTTCTATGTTTTTCTTTTTTATTTTTTTCCTCTTTATTCATTTGTATGTCATTGTCCCTCATCTGTCTCTTTTTTCCTGTGCTAATCTTTTATGCATTCTACCTTTTATTTGTCTTTTCACAAATATTCACACTAGTTTTCTTTTTCTCACTGAGTATATTGATTTATTTTATTTCTTTGTTAGTTTTGTTGGGTTGGCAATCTTGTTCTCTGTTCTTGGTGTGCTCTTGGCTGAAGAATGACCAGACACACCAAAAGCAAGGCAAGCATGAAACGAAGTTTATCTGGGGAATGGCAAGATAGGTTTACAGAGCAAGAGCAAGATATGTTTGCCACAGAGGACAAACGGGACTCCTGGCATAACAAGAGGGCTCTGTTAATCGTCTGGGGTCTTGTTTTATAGTGTCTGGATTGGGCCCTCCTTGTGGTTCAGACTTCACTGCTGAACCACTTTAATGGACAGTGAAGGACATGATAATTAGCCTTAGGTTTCTCTAGGTCACTTTCCAAATCCTATTGTGCTGGGCTGCCTGACTTGTGGGCTGGGGGATTCCCTGCATTCTTTTGCACACTGGCAGGGCATTTCTCCTTCTCCCAGGTGCGGTAGTTGCTCAGGGCAGGATCAAGGGTGGGGCAGCACCAAGACAGGGCTCCTGCCCTAGTCATCCTTCCCAGGTGGGACAATTGCTTGAGACAGTACCAAGCAAGGCACCCACCTTTGTCCCCACAAGAGCCGGAATCCCTCGCTGTCCACATAACAGCTTCTTTTCTTTACTTTTGTTTTCTATATAACTACACAATAATTTCTTTTATATCTTATGCTTTATGCCACAGCTTTCTTTCTCTCCTTGTTTGCATTTACTTTTACTCATTTTTATATATCATTTATTTCCCCTCTGTTATGGGCTGCATTGTGTCCCCCCAAAATTCATATGTTGAAGTCGTTAATCACTCTGAATTTGACTGTATTTGGGGATAGGGTTTTTAAAAAAGTAATTAAGGTAAAATGAGGTCATATCATTGGGACCTAATCCAATACGACTGATGTCCTTACAAGAAGAAGAGATTAGGACACAGACAATACAGACTGAGGGATAACCATGTGAGGACACAGGAGAAGGTGGACATCTGCAAGCCAAGGAGAGAGGTCTCAGAAGAAAGCAAACTTGGACTTTTAGCTTCCAGAACTGTGAGAAAACAAATTTCAGCTGTTTAAACCAACGAATATGTGATATTTTGTTATGACAGCCCTAGAAAACTAATACATTTTCTATTTCTATCTTTTCTCCTCTTCACATTTTTTCCTATTAGAGCTCATCCCTGCTTTTTTGAATATTCAGAGCAGCAGACCTCCCCTGGCTCTCTGTTGATCCACACATGGAATATTCAGAAGCGTTTATTTTATTTTGCTCAAGGCATTGTTCTTTGAGGGTTTCAACTTCCTGTAGCATAGTTTAATCATCTGTCAAATGGGGATGATAAAAATATTAATCTCATATAGGACCATTGAAATGATTTAATTTGTTAACCAATAAAATGTCTGTAACAGTGCCTGGCACATAATAAGCCAAAATAAATATCGGTGATGGTTATTATCACTGTTGTTCTTTCACTCGACAAGTATCCACTGAGTGCTTATCCTGTGCCAGGAGCCGTCCTCATGGAGCTCACAGTCGAGTGGGAAAGATCGGACAATACACATACCAATAAATTAATAAATACTGTGAGATTGAAATGCTATGCAATACATTTTAAAAAGTGACGTGATGCATGGTTATGGGGCGGCTATTTTAAATTGGGTAGTCCAAGTGGTCTCTGTGGAAGTGACCCTCATTCAGAGTGGGAAAAATAAAGTCAGCCAGGCGAGGCCCCCAGGGCAGTGGAAAGAGAAGCAAACTGGAAAGTGGGAATGGTTGGTGCAGAGACCCTGAAGTGGGCACAAAGTTGGTGACTTTAGGGAGCCGAGAGAAGTTTCATGTGCGGCAGGCTGGTGGGTGGGAAGGTGTGTTGTACAAAGTGAGGCCACCTGAAGATCTAGGGAGAGCCCGTTCATACGAGACTTTAAGAACCCCTGAGGCTTTAAGAGGTAAAGTAACTTGCTGTCAGCCCCACATGCCGTTTTCTAGAAAGAACATATGAGGCACGAGATGTAAGAGTACCTGGCCCCGGGGACTCAGTGCCCTCAGAACCTCTCTCAATCTCTCTCCCCCCTGCCCCCCGCTGCTTGTTTCAGCATTGTTCTGTGTCCTCCTATCTTTCTTCTCTTTCCTCCATTTTCTCATGTCCTGTCCTGAAAGGGACATTTCAAGAAGAATTCTACTTAGTCCAGCTGGGACCTCAGCCCATTACTGATACAATTACCACTATCCTGTATCCAGGCATGTGATAGTCCCAACTAGGTTCACAAGGTTTTAAGGAGTTTCCCAGAAGGAGGAAAATAAAACAATACATATCCTATAGTCTTAATGGAAGCTCCTACTGAGAAGCAAATGTGTAAGGTATGGATTTGGTGTGTCCCTGGGTTGCAAATGGGAGCTCAGTTGGGGAGAATGGAAACATCAGGATTGTAGCTCTGGGGGACAGCTACGCTAGCCAGCCCAATTCTTTCATCTCAGTTTGAGCAGCTTCAATAGAATTTTTTCATAAGATTTCTTAAGTAATTTTTATTCTTATGTCAAGACTTTGCAAAGTTTCTTCAGAATTAGTATTATTGACTTATTAGCAATTCAGAAAATTGGGACTTTCCCAAACAAAACAACTGTGCATTTATTTTCTGGCTTCTCTTCTCACCCCTCAGCCTCAGGATATGAGTGCTGGGAAGGTGGTCAGGGCTGGTAAGTGCTATGCTGAGATGCTATGCAGAGAGCTGTCAGGGGGCTGGGCCTTCCTGGAGGGTGAACACTGCTGGTGCTTATGTGCGTTGTAGACCCTGCCACTGCAAATGTAAATGCACAACACAAACTGTGCATTCCCTTTTACTCCAGAAAGTCCAGTCTTAGAGTTCATCATGCAGAAGTTCTCTACAAGTAGGTCAAGGTGTGTGTGCAGGGATGTTGCTTATAGTAAGGAATAATTTGGCGGGAAAAACAAAGTGAAGGGACATTTAGGGTAAAAAGTCTGTTTAATGAGCTGTCTGCCACGAAAGGAAGGTAATCTACTCATGTTTTCAGTAATATTTATTTCTCGCCTCTGGAGTAGATACTTTCCATAGCACAAAAATCCCTTCATTTTTAAGGTCTGTTTCTCTCCCCCAATCCCCAGAGAAAGGCTGCCAACAGCTGTTCAGATAGTCATTCACTCATTCAACAGGATATACTGTATAACTCTGACTGTTGTAGATGATAGAGACACCAAGAAGACACGGTGAAAACTAGAGCCTTGGTTTATTATTATTAAGCACAGTGCTGCTGTGAACATTCTAAGACATGACTTTTGTTGAACATATGTAGGCCTATGTAGCTCTTATTTCATGTGCATACCTAGGATTGGAATTGCTGGGCATACATAAGGTATGCCTATGTTCATCTTTAGTATATACTAGAGTAATACTGTCAGAAATATAATGTAAGCCACAATTATAATTTTAAATTTTTAGTAGCTACATGCAAAAAGTAAAAATTATACGTGAAATTAGTTGTATTTAATAATAGGCTATCTTAAAAAGAAATAAAAAGAAATTAATGTTAACATTAATTTTATTTAACCCAATATATCCAAAATATTCTCTTATTGATATGTAGAATTAATATTTTTAAAAATTATGAATGAGATATTTTACATTCTTTCTTTCATACTATTTTCTCAAAAATCTGACACATGTGCACCACATTTCAGATCAGACCAGCCACAGTTCAAGTACACATATGGCTACTGGCTACTGTATTGGAAGTGAAGTTGTAGAGGGAAGAAACTTTTGTCTTTATTATTTACTCTGTGTAAAAGGAAAAATTTATATTTACCTAGGCTTTGCCCAGAATATAATAAAATTGAGTGCTATATTTCACCACAACTAGTTCTAGCCAGTTGAAGCTGATAAGCTACTAAGAACTTTGAGTGACCCAGAAATGCCAGACCCTCACTGGACCTAAATGAAGACTTTTTCCTGACCAGCGAACATGTCTCCAGAACTACATATAGTTCATTATGAATAGAGAGTAACATAGGTGGTATTACATGGTGCAAGACAATGCTGCAGACATAAGCAGAGTCCTACATGATATTGTGAACGCTGGGGGCTTTATCATTTAAGTAGGTCAGTATTCTTATCCATTTTGGGTGCTTGTGAATCACCTGGGAAGCATATTTTAAATGCAAACTTCAAATTCTAGGATGTATGAATATGAGTCTTTAACAGTAATTCTGATGTAGAAGGTCCAAAGCCCACAATTATAGATATTCTGTTGTATTTTGAGGCACTCTTAGAAAGTTTTGAAGCAGATGAAGGATATTCCAGTTGTTGTTTTCTTAAGGGCTCTCTTGTGGAAACACTTAGCATGGATTTCACAGGGTGAGACGAGAAGTAGAGAGAACCAATAGGAGGCTACTGCAATCATTCAAGTAGGAAATAATAAAAGTCTAAAGTAGGGCACTTTGGACCAGAGACCGGAGAGGGTAAATTAAAGAGATATTAGGACCATTTGATCCTAGTATGATGTGAAAAATGAGGTCGGGAGAGAGGCATGGGAGTCTGCCTGCAATTACTAGGTGGACCATTGTGCTGCTATTCATCAAGACAGGAAATACTAAAGGAGAAGGGAAAATGAGTGTTTGTCCATGCTGATGCAGAGCATGAGCATGCTGTGTGAATAGGCTCTATTGTCAGTTTCTCTCAACCCACCTGCCACTTCTGGCCAGCAATGGTCATAATATAAGCCATTGTGATATTAAAATGGAGAGATTAAACAGAAATATCAAGAGCTACTATTGCCTCAGAGATATTTAATACTCTTACCTATAAAATAGCCTGAAGAATCTATGTTATAAAAGCTTCTCATCAGAGTGACTGTATAACCCCTCCTTTCCTGAAAGTTTCCGGAGAACCCAATAAACAGCTGGGTCCTCAGAAAGAACATGGTCACCAGAGGGACTTCAAACAAAAGCATTCAAGATAGATAGGCAGAGAATTACAGCATCATACCCCTCCTGGGGTTAACAAGAAAAGCTTTAGACTTATCTGGGATTAATAATAAGGACTCTGAAGCCAGAAACAAACCTTGGTGGGTCAATCAGAGCCCTTGATGTGAGAACTACAAGGGATACATAGAAGACCAATAACCAAACTATCCTACATCCATGCAGGTGAACTTTCATTACTTGTTAATGTTTAGAATCGGATGTAAGAATGCTGTGTACATAATATTGTTTCTACAAACAGGTACACAGAGTACAGTTCTTAGTATGAAATGAAGGCTCAGTCATTCCTTACTCCTCTTCAGAAAGTTCTCAATGAAAGACCCTTTCCAAGTCTTATTAATTAAAAATTCTGCACCTGGGTGAACCCTGCTGGACAATTAAAATCACAATTCTTGAGTCCAGAATAAGGGAAATTAGACAAGCAGCTGCTCCTTAACAAGTTATATGCGTGTGCACTGCATATTACTATAGCATGTATTTCAGTAATAAACTACACTCATGGAATACACTTTTGGTGAGTTAAATTGCTTCCTTCCCTCTAACACCTCAAACAGCACGTAACAGAGGTTTCCCCTATTCTTGTAGAGAGTAACTGGGAAGAGTATGAAAACTATACTGTCTCCCTCTGTGAGCTTCCTGTCTCTTGCTAGTGGGATCTGAAACCAAACTTCAGTGATGCTATAGCTCAGATATTTTCGTGATTGCAAGAACTACCTCCTAGTGTTAAGAAAATAACTGCTTTAGAGTTCTATGTTTTTCCAATGTGACTAATGTCTCTGCTTGAACCTAACCTGTACTCTTGCTAGGATTCAGAATATAAAAATACTTGAAATATATGCATTCATTTCATGAACTAGAATATACCATTTACTCTGACTGGCTTCTGGATACCTACCTAAATCCTTTCGTAAGGATTCTCCAATAAGAGACAGGTTGAAACCTAAAAGAGAGATTTCTGTCATGCCTGCTGGGCATCAAAGAGCTGAAAGCAGCGATACCTTTGGTGCTAGCACAGAACTGTGAGAACAGAGGTGGCAGCACCAGCCTTGGCAGTGCCCTAGAGTTTCCTGCCTTGGAAGCAGCTACAGCAACACTGGTACCTTTGAGATTTTGGCAGTAAGTTATAGTTGTGACCTCCTGGAGCTTTCACTCCACTGGGGGAAAACAAACAATACATGAACAAATGATTAAATGTGTCAAATACAATGGAGAAAAGCAGAGTAAAAGTGAGGGTAGGAGCAGGGCTGCTTTTTTTATACAAGGAAGGCCTTTTCCATCATTTGACACTTGGGCAGATATTGAGGAAAATGGGAGAACAAAGCCATGTGAATATTTTGTAGAAGGGTGTTCTAAACAGAGGGAGCAGCTTGGCCAAAGGGTCTTGTGTTACTAGTGAGCCTGTTGTGTTTCAGGATCAGCAAGGAGCCAATATGCCTGGAGAGGACAGCATGAGCAGGAGAGAGCAGGGTGATGGTGTCCAAGGGGAGCAGGGGCCCCAGCATGAGAGACACAGGTAAGTGAACACGCTTGGGCTTTGTTACATGATTGTATAGGATATCACTGGAGGATTTTTATCCATAGAGAAGTAGGGTCTAATACATGTTCTCGATGTATCACTCTGGCTGCCATATTGAAAGTCCAATCAAAGACAGCAAAGCTAGAAGCAGGTCAAAATGTTGTTTTCTTCATTGGTTATATCCAGGGCCTAAAACAGTAGTTAGGATATAGTGGGTTCTAAATATATATTGAAATAATGGCCTGTGGCAATAGAACAGGGGTTCACAGCCCTGGCTGATCCTCAAATTGACATGAAAAGTTAAAGGTATACACATTCCTAGGCCCAATCCCGAACCTGCTAATTCAAATTTTCTGGGGGTGGTGTTATAAATCCAATTTTTAGATAGTTTCCAGAAGGTTATGATAATCGCTGATACTTACAGACTATGAAACCTAAAAACTAGCTTTCAGAGCTCCTGGGAAACAACTTCTGTGAACCTTGAAACAACTTGGGAAGTATTTGAGGGGGCTAGAATTCCCAAAGGTGGATCAGACCAGAGTCAGAAAGATATGGTTTTGTAACTTTTATTATGACCCTGTTCTACCTCCAGGCTGCCCCAGCATGGGAAATGTGGGTTACAATGGAAAGTGAACAACTCAGACTTAGTATTTTGCTAAGAAACCTCAGGCTAGCCCCTTCCGTCTTTCTCGAGAGACACCAGGACCACCCACAGCTAAAGGGAAAATGTAGAAATGCTCCTGATTTGTACTTGCACAGAAGCAGATGGTGAAGGAAAGCCTTGGCCCTCACATCCCTAAAGGCAAAGACTGTGGATTGTGTTCCATGCGGGTCTGAGGTGCAGTGATTATTACTGAGCATGTAATAGATGGAAGCCCAGGATGAAAGTCAGGAGACCCAGGCTGTGGTCCAGATCTGTTTCTCATTGGATATGTGATTTGTAATGCATTATTGAAGAACTCTGGGCCTCACTTCTCTCCTCTCTAAACTGAGGTCCTTTCTTATTCCAAGGGCCCACTAAGTCCATAGCATAATTCCAGCTATTTAGTAACTTAAAAGAAATGTTCCTGAAATTTCCACTCCTGAAAATGAAAAGAAGTTGTTTCAGGAGTAGGTGTAATAGATGAGGGCAAAAATAAAGAAATAGGAGCTACTTATAGGTAATCCAAGCTAATTGATTTGGAATGGGATTCAGAATCTAGGAAAATAAATAAGTGCTCACTCATTCATACTCAGCCTCTCCCATCCTGGAATACAGATAGAGAAGAAAAGGTCCATGAAATGCTTTGCTGTCACTTTGCCATGAATTGATTAGGCCAATTGTATTATGAGAAGACCTGTAGAGTCTGATGATGTCCTTATCTAAAGCAAGAAGAGTAAAAATGATGTTCAGTTTGAGGGTGTCTTAAGTACTGTAATTATAACAACAGTTTACTTTAATCCTGAAAATATCTGTTCTCCATCTGAACTCAGGCTGCACTGAAAACGACTTGCTTTTCTTTCCAGAGGAACAGGAGTGCGTTTTCACAGAGCTCCCCTGAGGTGGTGATGTATACAAATGTATGCAGTAAGGTTCTTTTCAAGTAGATTAAGTAAAGGGAAAAGTTTAACAGAGGCTCAGCAGTTCTGCTAGGATCTCACTTGCAAACAGCCATGAAAAAAAACCTCCATAGGAGGGAATGGGCTGCTGCTTACTGTCTGCTTCTGGGCACCTCAGAAGCACAGGGACCACAGACCTGGCCACGGACTGCTGTGTCTTAACTAGCTTCCCTGGGGTCCATTGCACCTGATATTATATAGAAATTAGATGGAAAATGGTGAGTGTGTAACACTTCTTCACAGGTATATAGTGTTTTTCATATTCAAAGCTCTTTAATGTTTCCCTTAGGAGCCTTGTGAGATAAGAGAAGAGTGATTATATCCTCAGTTTGTGAAAGGGAGAATCAAAGCTGAAGGGTCAAGCAATTTGCACAGAAAATAATTGGAGTCAGTGTCCAACCAACATCAGGCCTCAGGGATTCCTAGTGTTGAAGCCAGAGCTCAGAAAAATGAGACCAGAGCCTGGGTCTGAAAATCTTATATCAAAGGAAACAAGGACCCAAGTACAACTTTGTAATTAAAAGCGATTGGACAAAACTCAGACATGGTACAGAATAAAGCAGGCAGATTCATAACTAACATGGCAAATAAGTGGCACTTCACTGAAAATTAAATTAATTTCCTAGAGCTTATTTCTGCAGGCATATTAGCATTTGATGGACATCAGTTATACATTGACAAGAAAGCAAAAATTAGAATCAAGAAACCTGCGGATGCTCAAATTTGTCTCTAAAGAATAGTTGTAAAATTTCTGGAGGAGCTAATGTTCATTTGAATTAATAAAAGTTTTAAAAAATAAACCTCCCTTCCTCCATATC
Source organism: Daubentonia madagascariensis (assembly GCA_023783475.1). Taxonomy (NCBI): domain Eukaryota; kingdom Metazoa; phylum Chordata; class Mammalia; order Primates; family Daubentoniidae; genus Daubentonia; species Daubentonia madagascariensis. Next base: position 37,678,829 of record JAKFHU010002080.1, on the reverse strand, counting down.
TAGCCTTTTTTTTTTCTTTTTTCTCTTCAACTTCTTTTTTCTCAGTGCCATTGGCAAAAAAGACAGAAATACAGAAAAAAAAAAGTTAGATCATGTTTAACTCAAAGACTTCAAGAAACTTCGAGAATATATTTCAAGAGCTTCTATTTCTAGCTGTAGTAGAACCTTACTATGACAGGGATGTCTCCATTCAGGCTTCTCTTGACCCTTGGTTGAGAAGAACACATTCAGGTGAGTACTTCCAAATACATACCTTAAGACACACACACACACACACATACACACACACACAGAATATCTCTCTGGTGACTGATGGGTGTACAGAATGATGGCTCAGAGGTCAGATCATCTGTGTTCAATCCTGACTCCACATGGAGCTGTGTATCTTTTGGCAGGTAAGTCTGAGTATTTATAGCTATTGAGTGGAGACAATACTTGAAAGATTTGTTGTTTTATTGTTTCTCTGAAATTTTGTGAAATAATAAATATATAAAGAAATTGGTGTAGTAACTGGCATAAAGCAAATGTTCAACAAAGTTTAGTTTTAAAATAGAGCGTTTTACTTCCTCCTTCTAACAAATTTAGTGGCTTAACACAAATTTATTATCTTATAGTTTGGTAGATTAGAAGCCCAACACAGGTTTCAGTGGGCTACAATCAAGGTGTCTACAGGGCTGCATTTCTTCTGGAGGCTCTAGGGAAATCCACTCCTTTGCCATTTCCATCTAGAGGTGGCTGACATTTCTTGGCTCATGGTTCCTTTCTTCATTTTCAAAACCAGTAACCTTGCATCTCTCTGTGCCTTTCTTCTGTAGTCACATCTCCCTCGAACTCTCTTCTTTCCTTTTTGATTTTTAAGGACTCTCGTGATTCCACTGGGCCCACCTGGATAATTTAGGATACTTTCCCCACCTCAGTGTTAGTTGGATAGCAATTGTGGTGGGCTGAATAATGGCCTTCCAAAAGATATCCACATCCCAATCCTTGGATCCTGTAAATATTATCTTATATGGCAAAAAAAGGACTTTGCAGATGTGATTAAATTAAGAATCTTAAAATGGAGAGATTATCCTGGATTATCAGGGTAGGCCTTAAATGTGATCAAAATTGTCCTTATAAATGGGAGGCAGCAGGAGGTTAAATGCACAAAAGAGGAGAAGACAATGTGACCATGGAGGCAGAGATTGAAGTGACGTGGGTACAAACCAAGGACACTGGCAGCCACCAGAAGCTGAAAGAGGCAAAGAACAGACTCTCTGTCAGTCCCGCCAGAGGAAGCACAGGACTGCTGACACCTTAGCTTCAGCCCAGTGAATCTGACTTCAGATTTCTGGTCTCCAGAACTGTGAAACAATAAATTTCTGTTGTTTTAAACTACCAAATTTATGGTAATTTCTTATGGTAGCCAAAGGAAACTAATATAGCAATCATAATTCCATCTGCAACCGAAATTCTCCTTTGCCATGTAACATAACACAGTCACAGGTTTCAGGGATCAGAACAAGGACAACTTTGGATGGCCATTATTTTGCCTATAGTACTCCTTTAATACATCACCTCTATATATATATTCCTATAGTTCATCTCCTTAACATAGCACACTGCACCATGGCTCCTTTCCTTTAAACACTATAGCTTAATGGTTAAGAGTGTTATTCTGGAGTATATCCACTTTGACACTATCTGTGTGACCATGTGAAGTTACTTAATCTAATTTTATCACCAATGAAATGGAGATAAAATAATACCAGCTCTTAGGATGGTTGAACTGATTAAATGTTATCATGCATGTAAAGTTCTTAGAGTATTGCTTTGCACATTATAATCTTTCAACAATGTCACATAATATTATCATCCTTTTAATTACCATCATCATCATCATCGCCAACAACTAGGTAGAAGGAGCGTGGGTTTGTCAATTTTCTATTATATAATAATAGAACAGTGGCTAAAAACAATAATCATTTATTATTTCATCACTGTGTGGGTCACCAATTTTGGCTGAGCTCATTTGGACAATTCCTCTGTTGGTCTCCCTTGAGTTCACTCATGTGGCAGCACTCAGCACAACAGGGCTGGATGGTCTAAAATGTTCTCATTTGCATGTCTGGTGTTTGATGTTTGATGCTGCTGTCCACAAGTGTCACCCTCACAGAGGCTGGCCCAGGCTTCTTTACATGGCAGTCTCAGGCCTAGGCTCAAAACTCTGACATTGTCACTTCTACCATATTCTATTGGTCAAAGCAAGTCCCGAGGTCAACCTTAATTCAAGAGAGTAGCAAGATATTCTCCACTTCCAGATGGGATGAATAGAAAAAGTCACTTTCAAAGGGATGTGCATAAAGCAATAGGGGGAATTGGGGGCCGTTTCTCACAATCTACCACAATGAGCTTTGGAAAGATAGCTCTGGATCTGAAATTTAGCAAATGCATAACCTTGGGCAAATCTTATAACCTTCAGTATAATAATAGCATTTGAGCACCTATTATGTGCCAAACACTGGGCTAGAATCTGGAGACATTAAAAAAGCCTGAGATATGCTCTCCCCCATCAAGAAACTAGTCTGTAAAACCAGGGCATTATTTATCTGAAAGGATTGCTATGATGAAATATGTAACATGTAAGAAATGTCTAGCAAAGGGCTTGGCAGAACCTGGCATATAATAGGCAGTCAGTGAATGACAGATATCATTACTAGTCAATTTTCATAAGAATGTCCAGATCTCATTTATAAATAGGTGTGGAAGACATGGCCTCTATTAGTCTGCTCAGACTACCATAACAAAATAATACAGACTGGGTAGCTTAAACAACAATTTTATTTCTCACAGTTCTGCGGGGTAGAAGTCCAAGATCAAGGTGCCAGCAAGGTAGGTTTCAGTCTGAAGCCCCTTCTCTTGGGTTGTAGGTGGCCGCCATCTTGTTCATTGTGTGCTCACGTGACCTCTTCTTTATGCATGTGCAGGAAGAGAGAGCAAGCTCTCTGGTATCTCATCTCATAGGGGCACTAGCCTTATCATGAGAACCCCAACCTCATGACTTCATCTAACCCAAATTACGTCCCAAAGGCGCCCATCTCCAAATACCATCACACTGAGAGTTAGGGCTTCAGTATACGAATTTTGCAGGGACACAAACACTGAGTCCATAACACCATCCAAGGCCTTTCATCTTTCAGGCCCAGAAGGTAAAAAGCTTTCATGCGCTCTCTCTAGTGGCCTGCAATTGATTTCACAGCATTGAATCAGAGCCATCTTTTAAGTAAACATTTATAATCAAAACTAGAAGTGTGCGTTCAACCTCAGATTTGTTCTATAAATTCAATGGTATGCATAGGGTGCAATTACCAAAGCTATAAACACATAATGCACTAATTCACTCTTAAACAAGGACAGGTGTTTAAATGCCTTTCACAGTCCAGGGAGTGGCAAAGCATGGATAACAACTTCAGTCGCAGACACAGCTTATTTTTTTGTTCAAAGGCTTATTGCAAATCCTGGGTGTCAGAACCAGGCAGTATGAAAAGAGAACAGAATTGGGAGTCCAACCACCTGGTTTATAGACCCAGCATTAGCACTAACAAGGTCTTTGACCTAAAGTAAGCTATTTAACCTCTCACAGCCTCAGTGGCTTAGTGCACAATGAAATGGAAGGATTGGCTTAGTGTCTTTGTACTGTGTTCCATCGTGCCCTGGGGTAACAAAGACCTGCAGCAGGGGTGGAGACATGAACAGTTTGAGACTCCTCAACATCCGTCTCAGCCTAGCACTCCTCCCTGGTCTAAGCCTCATCTAAGTCATTTGAAGAAAGGATCCACTTAGGAAAAAATACATATGGTTGGAGGTAAGTGGACTAGATCAGAGAGTAGTAAACTTTAAAGTGCTTACAAATAAACTGGGGATCTTGTTAAAATTCAGATTCTGATTCAGTATGTCTGGTTTAGGGCACTTCTACGAATGTCCCAGATGGTACAGATACTACTTGTCCCCAGACCACACTCTGCTCAATAAAGGATTAGATTATAACATGAATCTTTAGTTCCAAATATTTCATTTACCCAAGAAAATATTTCTAATTCAGGTGCATGGGTATCAAATGAGCGAGGCAAATGAAGCTTTGTAATCTTATGGGTATTCCAACAGATCTTATATCTAAAATACTTTTCCTCAGGAAAGAGCAGCTCTAAAATTACACTTAGAGGGACAGGTACACCTGGATTGACTTAGGTGAAGTTTGCAGGTGCCTCAACCTTCACATGGAATTCAAAGCAAATCTCTTCAAGGGTTCAGTGCAATTTTATTACCTTTTCCATTGTTCTTGCATTTTCTCACTCCCCTGCACTGCCTGTTTCCAGGTGAGATGGGAAATAGAAGGACCAAAATACCAATAATAAGAAAGGATTTTCTTGCAGTATTTGCAGTCCAGCTGGAATTGGGAAGTAACACAAAATCTCACAAGCAAAGCAAATCTTGAGGCCATCCAATTTGGCAGAGCCCTGAGCAACTGACTAAGAATCTAATGGGGAGGATATCTAAAGTTTCAGGCCTCTAAAGGCTCTCCATCACTCATTTCAATACCAGAAATTTCCCGTCCCTACAGCTCCGGTTCTCCAACAAGTTGGATAATTAGCTTGCTATCTGCCGTGTCAGGGAACTAGTCTTAGCACTATTATGTTCAGAAGCACCAACCTCCCTGATGAACCGTATTATTTGAGGTTGCAAAGATAATCCAGAGATGAATAGTATGAAAAGCCACATGAAAACTGCAAAGATGAATTACATTACATCCCAGAGACTAAAGAATAAATTGGAAATGAGGCAATTTCTTATTCAAGAAGACTTCCTCCCAGTTCTCTCTGAATGTAAACACGTAGCTCTCTGCAGAGGATGGGGTCACCCACTGCCTGGGGATAGCAGCTTGAATTTTATTACCTTGGTGATCCCTGGCAGCATACACACTTCAGGAGGCACAAACCCTGCTCCCCTTTACTTTGTCTCATGTGCTGGTTTCTAGCTCTCATAACATTTTAATTAAATTTGGGCTTGTCTTTCTCTCTCACCTTACTCTCTGCATCAAAGAAGAGGCTTTTCACACGCTGCCTGGCTGGTGTCCCTGAAATTCTTCCATTCCAGGAGTAGGCTTCTTTGCCATACAAGGAGAGCAGCAATTAAATCAAAGCAGAGGTAACCTGCAGCTTCTCTGAGAGATAGCTGCATATAACTTCAATGTGACTTATATATAAAGGTAATGAATTCTATAATGCAAATTTATATACAGGTCAAATGAGAAATGGCTTTGCATTTAATAGTACACCAGGTATTAGGTAGTTGTCACACAATAAATAATTCATCTTGCATAGCCACTTGCTATGTAAATGATAGTCTATGTATATTAACGCATTTAGCGCTTAGAATAAAACAGACAGCTGGGGCCAAATGAATATCTCTCAGGACATATTACCATTACTGCTCCCCAGTGAGTTTAACTCTTCACTTCTGAGGATGATAATGAGGATATTAATTGAACAGGGCGTGGAGTTCATTCTGATGAAGTCAGGGTCACACAAAAACAAGTGAATAACTTTAATACACCTTGATGGCATTGGCTTTGGTATAGTTTGGGTTAACAGTAATGACTTGCAAATCAATTTTATTGAAAATCAGTGGGACTCAGAAAAATAACAAAGGTTAGCTGTTTTCAAGTGGCAAAACTCTACTTACGTTCATTTTCTTTAAATGCCATTTGGCTACATGAAAAACATGTCTAGCCTTGTGGTCATTCAACCAGATCTCTTGGTTTCTTCAAAAGTAGCTACTTATGGATCTTCTGCATTCACATTTACTATCCATTTGGATACCAGATCTGTGGAAATAAGTCATTTGCTCAAATTACTACATAATCAAATCACAAAAATGAAATTTCCACATGATGTCTGAATTTTCAAATCTTTGAAAAATTCCAACCAAAATAATGTTCCTTACTGGTGGTGTTGGGCAACATCCCTCCCACCATATGTCTACTGATTTTGGACTGAGGTGTGTTTTGAGAGGTTATTTGAGTAGCATTTACCACCAGGATTTAGATGATTTATGGACAGGGGTGGCCCAAGTGGAGACAAAGTTTGGGGAACAGTGTGAAGGAGAGGAGACGGCAGCTGCTGAATTCACCATATGGAAAGCATTTTGGCATTGTAAGCTGTACTCAGCAACAAGACCAAAGATGGAAGAGGAGAGGCAGTTTATAGGACCTTATGTCAGCTACAGTTCAACCAGAGAAGCAGAAACAGTAAGATACAGTAAGATACACATGATTTTATAAAAAGCAATGAGCAATTTTGGGGGCTGTTTAATCAAATCCAAAGTCTGTAGGGTACGAAGTCAAGAAGGAAACATTGCAAGCAGGCCCAAACCCCTAAGCACAAGCTGAAGCTTCTTGTCCACAGGCATTAGTCAGGGAGGAAGACCCAGGAGTGAGGTGCCGTTTGGAGTCTCTGACCTCAGGGAAGGCCTAAGTCCTCTCTAATGCCTTCCACTTAGGTAAGTCAGGCCCACCAGTGACAGTATCCCTTTTGATTCACTTAAGATAACTGATTTGTGACTATAATCACGTTAACAGAATCCTTCGCAGCAGCACTTGGATTAGTGTTTGATTGAATAATAGGGAGAGGAGATGTGTATGCCACAAAATGGTCATTGCCTCCCCACAACTTGTAGCCCACCCTGCCTAGAAACATACTAGAAACGGATTTCTGGGGACTGTAGTTCAGTCTAGCCAAGTTAACACAGCAAAAATCTAATACTACAACCTGACTAGATCCATCAACCCCGAACATATGTGTCATCTCCCGGGGAGAATTTTGTAATGTATAAATGGAAGGGAGGTGTTCCTAAAAGCTATAACACTTTGGAACTCAAGCAGCTTTGACGTGGAACTCTTTCATGCATTTACCTGGTTGGGCATTACACAATAAGGATGTTTCCCGTCTAATGTTTAAGGGTAATGATAAGGGGTAGAGCCACAGAGCTCCAGCTCTGTTGCCAATTAACTGGACTCCAGCTCAGACAGAAGTGATGGTAGCAGCAACAGTAACAGCAATGAGTTGCCTCTTGGAGTGGTTCCTTTGTGCAACTGATGAGATTGGAGGACTCAGCCTCAGTGGCAAGCAATAATGATGCATCCGTAAGCATATGTTAGCATCAGTGGGATATGGAGGAAACTCTTAATAGAGTGGACACTATAAAAAGCTGGACATACTTGATTCAATTATGCGAGGGATTGAAGCCACCAGAATTTGAGCGTTAATGTAAACGGGACTGCAGTCGTATTCCTCAGCCACTGACATCTCAGCTACTCACGTGGCAGCTGCATATTCATGTTTATATACCAAGTGTCCATGGAAGTTCCAGGGCAGTGGGTCACTGTGACAGAGTGATACTAAGCCAGGACCCAGATCTGGAAGTCCAGAGCTGATGGAAAGTCAGAATCAGATTATCAGGATGGAGTTGAAAATAGAATCTCAACAGAGGTAGACAAAGGAAACAGGACATATCACAGGAACACAGTAATATTATAAAACCAAACTCAGAAGTACAAAGGTAGGAATAGAGAGGCAATCCAAGGGCCAATAAACTAGTCCCTGAAGATAAGGGAAACTTTGCTACAGCTGGTAACATCTCCCTTTTTCCATCTTACTTTGGCTACAAAGTAAATCCTGGCTTGCCTAGTTCATCTGTTTCCCTTATAAAATTTTAACCACAGCTCTCGATTAACCCCAGGTGTTCCTTATATAAGGGAAAGTAAGAGTTCTTAGTGAAAATTTCAGAAACAAATAAGGGATAATATAATAATCTCAATAGGGAAGTAATCCTAACTGTCATCACTTGGAAGAAAAGCACCATTTGGCTAATTTAGTAGATTTGGAAAACTTTTCTCCATGACTTAAAATCAGCATAATGTTAACCTTCTTTCTTTCCCTGTGGAAAGTTATATCATGGTTAATCACAGACATAAAACACAAATGATATAAACATACAATTGAAAAAATAAATAATTTATTGTCACATTATTAAAATGGGAATGAGAAATTCAGAATCCTTTGCATTTCTTGGGAGGGGAGTAGACAGGAGAAAACCCAAAATATGAAAGAGGCTTTTATTAAATGGAGGTTAGTAAAATTCTGCTTAGAATTCAATAAATTTGTATATATGACATAGGCAGTATATATGCATATATATCTGTATATATCTGTAACATGCATTTGATTTCTTCTGGTGCTTCATAGCTAGAGGTATCAGCAAACTGGGAAAAAAAGGATGCAGAAGATATAATCCCGGAGGAAATGGAGACAAAGAAAAAGAGTAAGAAGGCAAAACATAAGGAGCAGTCCAGTAGAGACAGTAAGGAAAACAGGGAAATAATAAGATGAAAGAAAGGAGAATAGGAAGGACAGAAGCTGCTTGAGTTCCAAAGTGTTATAGCTTTTAGGAACACCTCCCTTCCATTTATACATGGATGTATACATTATACATTACAAAATTCTCCCCGGGAGATGACACATATGAGCTTCATAACATGGTTGAGAGTATTTGTGCAGAGCTCCACCATATGAATGGATTGTCCCAAATGCCCGAGGCAGGAACCAGAGTCCAACGGAGAAGTGAGGAAAAGAGTAAAAAGTGAGAGAGAAATAAAATACAGCTTGATTAAGGTTAAGACACCCTACAACAAGACTTAATATTAATGAAAAACAATAGAGCTGCTTATTGACCTCCTCAGAACTTTGGTTTAATTAGAAAGAAGCCGAAGGAAGTTTCTTAAGTAGCATTGAATACAGAAAGAGGGATGGGCTTCAGAGTTCCGAAGTTGTACATCTGCAATCCTTCTCCCCTTCTTCCCTCCTCCTATCTCCAGACAAACCATCCCACCTCCTATCTCCAGAAGGCCCTTTCCTCTTCTTAGAGTTCTCACTGCAGCAGGTATTGCCGATTTCCTGGGCTTTCAACCTCCTTTTCTCTACCAGATCCTTCCCATCAATGGTCGAAATTCACTCTCTCATTTCTATCCTCCATGTCTCCACACTATTGCTGTATCTATCTGTCTACTCTTTAGAAGGAGGAGATCAGAGAGTTCTTTTGAAAAGTACATCCAGTCATGTTGCTCTTTCAAAACTCTTCCAAGCCTTCCCATTGTATTCTCAACATCTTTACTATTTGATCTACAAATGTTGCCTGATCCAGCCTTTGCCTATCCTCAGTTGTTCACTATGCTGTAGCCACACGGACCTTCTTTAAGCACCTGAACACACCCAGTGCCCAATTCACTCCTGTCTGCACTTGCTCTTCCCTCTGCCTGCAAGTTCTGCCTAGACTTTTCATATGCCGTTCTTTAACTTAAATGTTACATCCTCAAAGAGGCCTTCCTTTTGACTAGAAAAGAAATTATGCTAAATCACAGCACCCTCTACTTCTATTACAACCCTTTTAAAGTATATATTTTTGTGTGGAGATAGCTTCTGAATGTCTGCCTTTCCCACCAGAGTGTAAGAACAGATACTTTGCAATTTACTTACTTCAGTATCTACATAAATAAATGCACTATTCGGCCTAGAAGCAGATCTTGTAAGTACAGGGGTAGGTGCTTCCACCCTTAGTCCAGGAGTTCTTATGTTCTGAAGCTTAGCAATACATGAAAAAATCATTATCTATATCAAATGTTTTCTGTAAAGGGCCAGATAGTAAATATTTGAGGTTTTGCAGGCCATAGGGTTCCTATCGCAACCGCTCAGCTCTGCCTGTAGGGTGAAAGTGGTCATAGATCATACACAAATGAATGAGCATGCCTATGTTCCAAGAAAACTTTATTCATGGACGCAATGCAATTTGAATTTCACACAATTTTCAGATGTTGCAACATATTCTTTTTTGGATTCTCTTTCAAATTTAAAAGCGTAAAAAACTATTCTTAGGTTGGGGGCCACACAAAAGCAGGGGCAGACGGCTGGATTTGACTTGTGGGCTGTGGTTTGTCGAGTCTGATCTGTTATAACCATTTGCCATTTGCCATTCTTCTTTCCTTTCCCCACCCTCTCCCCGTCCTGTCTCCTGATTGTAAAAACAAACCAATAAAAAACAACAATGACAATAAACATTCCTCCCTAGAGACATCAAATTATTTCATCCTGGCACCTCGCCCCGTCCCCTGCTTGAATCCCTCCCAAGGCTTTCCAGATAACTCAACCGAAGACTAAGGTTATTTTTGATAAAGTAGAGCATGTGTAGATATTTTTGATCTACTTGGTTGAAATTTGTATTTCTTAAAAGATGAATAAAACAATATGGAGGAACTGCTGAACTTAACTTATCCCTGAATAAATTTTGCAAAAGAAAATTGGTGGCGAAGTAGATGGTATGAAAATGAGGAAAAATATATCTTCTATTTGATATTTTAGTCATTTTAAAATAATAATACAGGAAAATAAATATATTTTTTCTTCTGAAAGTCCAGAATAATAACAAATGATCCTAATTAAGAATAAAATATATTAAATGAAAAAAAAGTAGCCTCACAACTGTAATGAACTTATTTTTGTAAAATATGTTTTGCATTAGGACAGGAAGAGGATGACACAATGAAGGAACATAAAACTAAATCAGAAAGGGATAAGTCTAAGATTAACTGCCTACTAAGCATGGAAAGAAGCTAAAGATCATTCCATGTTTCTTTTACTTCTACATTTATGCAGTTCCTGAAACCTAGTAAGTGTTTAAGAAAAGACAGAGAAAGGAAGGAAGGAAGGAAGGAAGGAAGGAAGGGTAGGTAAATGCTGTAATTTAAAAAGACAACAAAGAGAGAGTAACATTGTTCAATTGTATTTTGTTTCCACGTTTTTTATTTAGGAGGATAATAATTGATCTTAAAAAGAGTGTTTAAGAGAACTTGAAATCCAATAATGGAAAAACATAATTTTTTTTAGTCTTTCAGAAATAATTTTAAACCATAGCTGTATGACTTTGAGCTAGTCGTGTAGGAATTTTTTATAAATATTGTTATGAATGACTTGGTGATTATTAAAATTATAAAATATAAAATTATTTACATTAATCAGAATATCTTTAACTCTGTATTCAGCTAGCAAGATATTGCTGGCGTCAAGTTGAAATTTTCCCTTTGTCCTCTGAAGGTTTGCTGAAAATCATGCACCAGAAGCAGATTAATAATGGGAGGAAAGGCATACAAATTTATTTAACATGTACACAAAAGCCTTCAGAATAAAGACCTAAAGATACAGGAGAAATTGTCCATTTTTATGCTTACATTCAACAAAACATAGACAACTATGTAGAAATATGGTTGGACAAAAAAAGTATGATCTGCTGCTAATAGACAGAGTGGGAAAACCCAGCAAGACCTGTCTGTCTAAACTCTTCTTGGCCTCTCTGAGCATGCGTTCCTCTCTTCCGGGTGTGGGCCAGGCCTCTCCCTGGAATTGGGGTCTTATGGTTTACAATCAAACAAGGTAGGTCAGATAATTTCTTTATGGCCAGTTTTTACACAGAAAGGCAGAAGGAAAGTTAGAGCAATATTTTTAGGTTTTATGGCTGGCTCTGGGAAAAGGGAATTCTGGTTTCTATGACCCATCTGGGCAAAGAGGGATTCTAGTTTTTATGGCTACCCTTGAGGAAGAATGGGACTGAGAGACAGAAGGGCAGGAGAAGGGCAGAGAAAAATTCTTGCATCTGAGACTGTTTCTGAGGCCTTCATTTTGGGATACTGTCTTCTGAGTCCCAGTACTATCATCTTTCTTCTATTCATCCATCCATGCATCCTATTCATTGCTTGAGCTGTATCTTTTGTCTGGTGTGCACACACACACCCCCATTCCTGCTTTCTACCTGTCAGGACAAATCTTTGCCTTTGCTGATATCGTCTATTTACTATAATGTCTTCCTACTTTTACTTAAATTTTCACTTATACTCAGTTTATAGTATTGATATTTTACCTTGTACTCTAAGCTCAAAGTCTGCATGTTCCCCATTTGCCATGCTCAACACATCTAGAAAAGGCTTATACACATACTAGTGTCTCAATAAATACATATCATTATGTGAATAAGGAAAAAATGTAATATATATGCCATCTAAATTTATATAAGAAAGTCATCAGAGATTGGGATATGTCCTGTGGACCAGCTTATGTTTATCTAAGAAAAAAATTTTAAAAGAGATTCTTAAAATATTAATGCCCAAAATTTTCATAAAGACCACTAGTAAGAAAGAAATACCTTCTCCCTCTGAGAAACACATCTATCTTACCTGAAGGCCAAATGCAGACCAAAGTTACTAAATACCTATCATCCAGAAATAATAGTTGATTATTCCTGTTTTTGTTTACACCAATACTATGAAGATTTATTTTTTGTTTTGTTAGGACTATAAACTAGAATTAGGATTTGAAAGTATAGGAGGGGGTGTTTGCTTCTTTTCTAACAAAATACAAGACTTAGAAATTCAAACTACTTACAAAATGCAAACAGATATTGGCCAACCTCTGAGCTCTTTATTTAATAATTAACCTTGGAATTAATAGAAAAAATATATTAATTCGATAATTACCCATTGTTGAGACGTCATAGTCAGTTAGGTCTCTAGCAGAGATTTAGACTTGAAAAGGTCAAGAGCACAGCATTTAGTCCATTAGAAAAAATGATGTTCTAAATATCTTGATGACCTATAAGAGTTAATGAGTTCCTAAGTAAGCACTTTAGACCACTGTTAGTGGTAGAAACAACCCCAATAATGTATAGCTAGCAGAGCATAAAAATTTTAAAGATGTGTGTCTTACTTGCAGCACTAAAGGTTAATTAAGTGAGGATCTATTAAACTAGGAGAAGGAAGCTTTCCTTTAAAACAATATTAAGCACTAAATTGTTAGCATAAACTTCTTAAACAATGGCGACAAATAATTGAGACCTTCAAAATATTTACTGTTGAAATATCCCACCCAGAAAGCAGTTTCTCAGGCAGTTATCATTCTCCACAGTGAAATTTATGAGCTAGGGTCAGCACTTTGAATTATACTAATCAGCAACTGGGGCAGACATCGTGATAATCTAAGGGCAAAGACCTCGGTGCAATAATTACTCTGAACTTTTAACACGTACTGATTCCAAATAAAGGGCATGAAAATATGCCACATGTAAAGAAGACTGATGCTAGCAAAATGATACATTACAGATGTATCAATGAAGCCCCAGTGCCAGAAACTTGACACAATGGAAATTCACACCATTCTAAGCTTCATGAGACCAAGGAATTAGTCCATTATGCTGCTGAGCCAATATTTCAGTCCCCTGTTTATTGAATTTTGTTTTGCTCTATGCTAGTAATATATTTCTCCCATTCATTTCTTGCTCTGCTTGCAATGTGTGACTTTCATCTATGCACTTCCTTTATCTATTTAAGTATTGGGTTTTAGATAGGTTTTTTTCTTTTCTTTTCTTTATTCATTTACTGTGTTTTTTATTAGTTTGGGTAAAATTTTATGTCCACTTTCATGAATCCTGTTTTTATCTAATTATTTTTAGAGTTTGCATTCTCTACCTCAAAGCTCACTCTTCTGACATCTTCTAAAGGCAGTTCTTATCAATATAGTCTTCCTGAAGTCTAGTGATAATGTTTTATTAAATACTATATTGAGGCTGAAATCCCCCACAGCAGGTAGCCCAGAATCATTACCAGTCTGAATATTTTCTGCACCAAGATGATAATGATAAACACAAAGTCTCAGTTGGAGGCTTACCACTTATTACTTAATCCACAAACCCCCTGTGGGTATATTTTGGTGTCTTCAAATGCCCACCCAAGGGTTGTACAAAAGCCTAAAGCTAAAATACATAAATAGTTTTTAAAAGGTCTTATTATACAACATAAGCTTTTGCTTTACAGAGATTGTTATCTTACTAAAAAGGCCCAAAGTAACCCAAGTATTTGAAAAAAATGCACACACCACTAAGTGCCCCATCTAAGTATTTTGAAAACTCTTCCTAAAATATTTTTCTTGTTTTGACAAACAGCCAACTGAAATACTTCAAATTGCCATTTAATGAAATGTTTAGATAAGGGCAATGAAAGAGTTTTTAAAATAAGCACTGTCTTTAGACATCATAAATTCTGTAAGTCAAGCTGGCTGAGCATTATTCAAGTCATAATGAGGACTGCACACCAGGCACAAAAAGCCAAAGGGCTTGAACATCACCCTAAGCAAAACAATGGAGAAAACACAAATGTATATGAGAGTGAGGCATTTATATTCTTAGCAGCACTTGGTATTTCTAAGCTGCAAAGTAACGTAAAACCCGTTTCTTATAATATCATGCGGACTTGCCAGGATTTGCTTTTGTTAAAAAAAAAAAATGTTAGGCAGATCGGTTTTAAGATCAAAACAAAGAGGTGAGAGAGTCTATCACAGATGTCCAGGGCAAGCTATGCTACTCCAATTCTCACTGATGCCAAGGAGAATTTAAAAACAGCGATCGGCAAAGGGAAAACTCAATCAACTGAGAATTGAAAAACAAATGCTTTCCCAATTTAAATTCCATTTTCAAATGACTACCAGAAGGAGATTTCAAAAATCGCCTTTTCAAAAGACAAAGCTTTAATTTCCAAGTAAAATATTTGTGCTGTTTGAGATATGCTTGCTTTATAATGATAGCTACTCCACAGGGAGTCACAGTGAGACACAGGCAATGACCAAGCACCTGATGCAAATTGGAGGTGACCTGAGTAAGGGTCTGATCGCACTCATTCATTCTTGTGGAAAATTCCTTCCAAAGAACTACACTGTGGCAGGTACTATGCTAAAGGTTGTGCATATCATAAGGAAGAGTAAGATATAGTGCTTGTCCCCAAGGAACTGATGAGCAAGAAGAGAAGAATTTCACTACAAAAAAAAAGGAGGGCTAGATTTAACTATGATATAAAATACTAAAAGAAACAAGAGTTTGAAGAAGAGTAAAGTTTCCTTTGACTGGAGTGACCAAGGTCTAATGAACGGAAGAAATGGCATTTGATCTAGATATGGAAGCATGAGTTACAGGGTTTCTTTTTCTTTTTAAAGTGTCTCATAACAAAAGAAATACATATTCACGGCAGGAACTTTAAAAAACACAAATGGGCACAAAGAAGAAAACAAAAACTCTCACTCTCAAAATAACCCTGTTAACATTTTGATGTACATGCTCAAAATATGAAACATCCTACCATTAGAACAGACAGGATGGATGTTATTGACATGGAGATGTGTTCATGATCTATTGTTAAGTGACTATAGCAGATTATTGAATTGATTATATATTCATATAAATACATAAATTAAATCATATATACTATGGTAGAATAGATTTGTGTTGTAGTTTAAAATTAATTTCTTACTTTTCCCCTCTTTTTTTTGTTTGTTTTTTTCAAGGAGGAGGGCTTGAAAATGCATTTCTAACTTAATAAAATATTTGACAGTTTTTATGCCCTGGTTGGTTAAATATAACAAAAATTAAAAAGATAATATCTTATTAATTATCACAAAGTTGGTGGGCAAATTCAGCACTTAGGACAAACATAGTTTACACCTTCAAGTGAACAAGGGTCCTCTACAACAAACATTCTTACAATTATGATTTCATGGAACAAACATATGTAGTCCAAGGTTATAAGTCAATAATTCTTGAAGAAAAAAAGCAGAACTATGATTTACAGGAAAGTCCTTGTTCTTTTTAATAAACAGAAAGAAATTCAACTTTATTATGACAAGATCCAGGAAAATTATATAGATTTAACTTAATATTTATGGTAATAGAATGCAAGTATTCTTCAATCTTCTTTTTTATCTTTCTAAACAAAGAGTATAGCCAACTCTCTGCTTTGCATTCTCAGAAACTTACAATATAAACAGATTATTAAAGTCAAACTTTTCCACTAAGTACCATTTGAAAATTACGGCATATGTTTTCAACCATAACTTTAATCAAGACTGAATTAAAGTATTTGGGTCTTTATAATTTTCTGTTTCCATAATGCATACTGTTGAATAATGTGATGTTTCATTTAACAGTGTAGCAAAAACATCTATTTCTACCAGAGATTAATATTGTGTTGTTTTAATGGCTGCCTTACAGTCCATTCTAGAGGTAACTCATACTTTAATTAACAATTATCTTATTGTTGGACATTATAAGTTTTTCTAATTTTTAATTAATATGAATAATACTTCTAAAATAATCCTATTATGAAATATTTTCTACATACAAACATATATATTTGTGCATTTCCTCAAAATTATCTTAGACAATCACTGAAATGGGGAATTTTTAGAGCAAAGGGTATTGCCATTTTAAAGGTTATTCTTAAATATTGTCCAAACATCTTCCTAAAAGTTATATAAATTTATACATTATAAATCTCTTCATCAGGGTATTATAGTGTCTATTTTTCCACAACTTTTTAAACACTGGATATTACCATTTTTCAAAATTGTTTCCCAACTTTTGGGTAAAAAGTGACATTCAACTTTGTTTTAAATAGCTTTTTATTTCCAGTGAAGGCTCATATTTTTCACAATATTGTGGCTCAGAAAATGATACCTTGAAGTATGACACTTTGGCATGTTGAATAATTTGATCTAAAGGACAATAGAAGTCCTCAGAAGCAGCCTCAGAGCCAAGATCTCTCTAAACTTTTCCTGCCCTCCTGTTTCTTACCCCTCATTCTCCCCTAAAGCAAATCATAGAAACTAGAATCCTTCTTCCTCAAGGCAGGTCATAGAAACCAGAACCCCTCCCCAACATAGGTAGCCATAAAACCTAGAAATATTACTCTAACCTTCCCCTGCCTTTCTGTGTAGGAGCTGACTCTAAAGAAATTCTCTGACCTACCTTGTTTGATAGTAGATCATAAGACCCTCGATCCAAAGCGGGGGGCCCTGCCCCTTCTGGAATGCCACATGGAGAGGCCAAGAAGAGTCCAAACAGATAGGCCTTGCTGGGTTTCCCCACTCGGTCTATTACTATTAGATCATTCCCTTTTTGTCCAATCACATTTCTACATATCTGTCCACTTTTCATCGAATTTAAGCATACATATGAACAGTTTTCCCTTGGATCTTTGAGTCTTCATTCTGAAAGCTCCCATGTCATGTAAAACTTTGATTAAATAAGTATGTTTTTTTCTTGTTAATCTATCTTTTGTTAGAGAAGTGTTGATAGTGACCCTTATGATGAGGAGGAAAGTTATCATATCTTTCTGCCCCTACAACATATTTTTGGTCATTTGCATTTACATGTGATTTGCCTGTATTGGTAAATTGTATTACAATTTCACCATATTCAGTGCCTCCCCCAAGACACTTTTCCCTGTTGAAGAGCATATACCTGAGATGGTTAATTTTGTGTGTTAACTTACCTAGATTAAAGGATACGCAGATAGCTAGTAAAACATTATTTTTAGGTGTGTCTAATAAGGTATTTCTGGAAGAGGTTAGGATTTGAAATCAGTAGACTGAATGAAGGAGATTTGCCCTCACCAATGCATCTGCAAATGACAGCCGATATGTTGAGGGCCTGGACAGTACAAAAAGGCAAAGGGTGAGATTAGCTCTCTTCTTGAACAGGGACATCTGTCTTTTCTTACCCT
Source organism: Daubentonia madagascariensis (assembly GCA_023783475.1). Taxonomy (NCBI): domain Eukaryota; kingdom Metazoa; phylum Chordata; class Mammalia; order Primates; family Daubentoniidae; genus Daubentonia; species Daubentonia madagascariensis. The sequence goes on along the minus strand of JAKFHU010002080.1, from coordinate 37,661,149 downwards.
CAGACATCAGAGATCCTGGTTCTTGGGTCTTCAGACCTCCAAACTTACATCAGCACCCTTCCCTACACCACACCCCTGGTTCTTAGGCCTTTGGACTTGGACTGAATTACACCACTGGCTTTCCAGTTTCTCCAGCTTGCAGAAAACAGAGTGTGGAACTTCTTGGCCTTCCTAATCAAATAAGTCAATTCCCATAATAAATCTTCTCTTATATTCTCTACTGATTTTGTTTCTCTGAAGAACCTTGACTAATACAACATCCCACCTGTTGAACTCAGATGTGCCAATGTGAATTGTTCTGCCAAAGAAAATTGGAATGGACATGGCATGCCTAGTTACTAAAATTTTAAGAATTAGCTGTTCATTTGCATTTTTTCTTTTCCTCGACCTTGAGACTAGCTGCTCTTGGAGAGAAGGTGCTCTTGAGAAGAACCTTTAACCGTTAACTATCCCACAATTAGCATATAATGTGAATAAGGACTGCATTTTTATTTTTGTGAGCCAGTGACAGTTTGGTGTCACTTGTTTTCTTACCATAATCTTAGCTATTGCAAATAATTCAAAAACTTGACCAAAAGTAAGCTACAATAACAAAAAAATATGTGGCATTTGCTTCAGGGCCAAGAAGTAGTCAGAGTTAAAATTGTTATCAGAGCTGCATAGATGGTGATTCATGCCATGCAATGGCAAAACCTGCAGTCATAACTTGGAAAGCAGATCATGATCCCAAAGAGTGCTCCGGTCAAGAACTTGGGAAACAGAATGTTAGTAGCATAACTTGGTTACTGTTTGGTTCATTTGGCAAGATACTTTCAAAGGGAAATGAATTTTTAAAAACATTACTTGTTTGCCGCAGAGAAAAGAGAATCTAGAAAGAATGAGATTATAGTGTTGGAAGATGCAACTAGTTCTCATCTCCAACTAGGAAAAAATAAAACTGGGAAAGCCTTTAAGTGACAAAGGATGCTTAAACCTCAGTCTCATGGCAAGGCCCCAATCAACATAGTTGAAACTGAATTGATTGTTAGCATCCAGTAAATTCAGGTAAAAGATACCGGAGGTGTGCTTTTCCAAGCCCCAGCATGATAAACTCAAGGTACCCATAATTAAGTATAGAGAATCAAGTCCAGAAAATATTGTGGATGTGAGTTCTGGCGCATGGAGTTAATGAAAGCAAATAAATAAGAAGCTAACTACATATTTGCATTGAACTGTCAAAATTGCCACCAATCTGGCCTCAAAAAGACTGTGACTATTTAAGACTTAAAATATCACCAGGATATACAGCAGATTGAGAAAGTTTAAGGAAAATGTGTTTTCTATAATCTCTATTGTCCTTTTTAGAATTAGTTGAGGATAAAAGAAAAGGAAGAGAACCTTCTAGAAAGAAGAGTCAAGGACGACAGAGAACAATAGGCTATGGTGCTACTCCCAGGAGGAGAATGATGGCGTATACAAGGAACATTCTTCATCTACAAAGTAGAGAAAATTGCAACATCTGCCCTGCAGGACTTCAACTTTGCTGCAGACCAAAGATTATCATGTCCCTCCCTTTCTTTTCATTTCTCAGTAGGAATTGTACTTCTGGAGTGATGCTATCCCAGCTCCATCAATATGTGTATGTGGGGTACAGGGAAAATAATTTGCCTTTAGTGTAAATGTTTCCAGTTCAAGAGGAAACTTATTTAAATCTAATGTAAGAACAATCTAGTATCTATCAGAGATCTGAAGATCTGTTCACTCATATTTCATATCCATCAATGTGGTACCTCTACTATAGGTAGATTATAAACCCCTACTCTCTAAAATTCAGGGAGGGCCATATGGTTTGCTTTGACGAATGACATATGAGTGGAAGTCATGTGTCACTTCCAAACAAAAGCTTTAGTAAGGAGATCACAGTTCAGATCTCTCTTTTCCTTCTGCTACAATACCAGGAAGATTCCAGAAAGAGGGTACACATTACCCTGGATGTCTCAAAAAAGATTATGTGGAGAAGGGTTATAGTTACCTTACAATATACATGAAACGGAAGTAAGAAATAAGCCTTTGTCTCTGTAAACCAACCAGATTGTGTGGTATTTGTTATCACAGTATAACCTAGCCTATTCTGACTAATAAATAGTTTTTATATTTTGCCCAATTTATTATATAAGTTTTTATTAATGGACATATAAAAAGACATGTATGTATATGGATACACACACACATTTTCCATGACAAAAATGACAAATATTGACTCCTTTTTGTGACTAAAAGTTTTTAAGTTATTGTAGCTTAAAAAAAAAGGTTCTATTTTCATCTAACTCAATCTCTCCATTTTTTTCTATTCCGGGTAGATATATGAGAGAGAGAGAAGAGAAGAGAATTGATAAATTTTACCTCACTGCCCAAGTGTATATAAAAGTTATACATATTGCCCCTAAAATTTCATAGTCTTTTAAAAAAATATTTAAATCTTAAATTCTTCTAGGAAACTGTCTGTGAAGAAATAAAGTGCTAACTTATTTAGTTATTTAGTTGTCAAATACTATTGTGGAGACATTGGAAAAAAACAAACTCAGTTTCTGCTATTCTCTACTCATCACTCATCACACAGTACAAAATGCTTCTGTGACTTCTGGTCACAAAAATGTGTGGGGATTTCTCCGCACCAGCAACCAATCAATCGGTTCTGCAGTGGACTCCAGCTGAGTGTGCTCCAATTCAACTCTGACACTGTCTACTTAGAGATCTCATCAGATTCCACAGGTTAAAGACTCAGTCCCACAAGACTGCCCCTCACCTGCAATGACAGTGGAAAGCCCCAGGTTTTGGGTTTTTTTTTTAAACCTATGCTTCTGACTGAGCAGCTATAAATCAGGGTCCCATGACACCCTCTTCACGTTCATCTAAATTGCTAGAGTAGCTCACAGAACTCAGGAGAACACTCTATTTACATCTTCCTGTTTATTATAAAGGCTACTACAAAGGATACAGATGAAGAGATGCATAGGGTAAGAAATATGGGAAAGGCATGGAGCTTCCATGTCTTCTCCTGGCACACCACCCTTCAGGGACCTTCACATATTCAACTATCAGGAAGCTCCCTAAATCCAGTACCTTTAACATTTTATGGAGACTTCATTATGTAGGCATGACTGATTAAATCATTGGCCATTGGTGATCAATTTAATCTTCGGCCCTCACCTTCCCTCCCTGGAGTTTGGAGGTGGGGCTGAAAGTCCCAACCCTCTAATCACGCCTTGGTCTTCCCAGTGACCAGTCCTCATCCCAAAGCTACCTAGGGGCTGCCAGCCATCAGTCAACTAATGAGCATACAAAAAGACATATATCACTTTGCAGATACCAAGGATTTTAAGAGTTGTATACCAGAAATAGGGGACAAAGATGAAACATGTATTTCACAATATTACAACTATTTATAAAATAGTCTTGCTTCCCTTCACTGATTTGAACTGCTATCACTATCTTATGTTATATTTTTACTTAACTTGCATTTCAGGATTTATTGTCCTGTTCTGTCTTTTAAATACACAATATTTTAATGACTATAAATTTATATACATTTTTATATTTGCAAAGGCAGTCAGGCTCCCTATGCCTATCATTACTCTGGTTTGTAAAAATTACGTTGGCCATTCTCATCCATTTACTCTTATAAATTAACTTAATAAATGTTTTTGTCAAGTTCCCTCCAAAATTCAAGAGAATGATTTTCCACACAATTCATAACTTAATTGAGAGATTTGATATCTTTAAATATTGAGACTTCTTGTCAAGAGAGATGGATGTCACTTTGCTAAGTCATCTTTTATTTTCTTCCTTAGTAATCTATTATTAATGTTATACATTTTAAAAATTTTAAAATGTTATTGCAATAGGGATAATTTTGTCCATTTTTTTAAATTTTAAGAAAGATTTATAATTTTACATCCATCTTACTGGTATTTCTATGTTTTTTAAATTTTTCAACTAAATCTTTTGGATTTTTAATTAGGCTATTATGTCATTTACAAACAATGATATTTTATATCAATTTCTAAAACTGATATGTTATTTTCTTCTCTAATTGTATGATTAGCACTTCCCGAATAATGTTGACTAATAGATAGTGGACATCTTTGTTGTGTTTATTCTTTTAATGTGAATACTTCTTATATTTAGTTTCCAAAATAACGGGGACTATTGGTTTCCTATTGAAATCTTTTTGTGTTAAATATCTAGCCTTAGTATACTCTGAGTTTTTGTCAGAAATGAATATTGAAAGTTTTATCATTTGAAATGATTATAAGGTGATCATATTATCAATCAATAAGGTGATTATTCTGATTTCATTAGGATATTTCCTAATATATTTGAATTTCAGAAATAAATCTAATTGTTTAAAATATGTTAAAATTGTTTGATACCCTACTGGCTTCAATTTGTTGCATTTTATTTAGATTGTTTTATTTCATTAGAATGTAAGTTTCTTGAGGGCTGGGACCTACCACTGTATCTCTAGCACAATTTACTTTACCTTGTAGACAGTCAATAATTATTATTAATGAATGGGGGACTATATACCTTTAAGTGATGTTGGTCTTTGTGTTTTCTCTCCCTGTTAAATTACATCATTCTACTAAAGAGATTTAAGGAACATCCCTGACTATTACAGGTTGAATTGACATAGGTGATTTTACTGCCCTACCTTCTGCTACAAAAATGAAAAAACAATAGATAAAATATAACTTTAAAAAAATCCCATTCCGAAAGAAAGAAAGAGAGAAAAAAAGAAAGAAAATCTCTAGCTCCAAGAATAAGAAGATAAATCAAAGCTAGTGTGGTAAGCCTGGGTATAGGTTATCTGGCCACTCACAGGTATTTTAATCACAGATAGCGATCTCAGCAGCTGAGGACTGGGTCCTAATGCCCCATGATAGTAAGAGATATGGACTCAGGCCAATGGGAAGACAGATAGGAAGGCAAAACTGATCCATCTCTGTAAGCCAGGAGCATACAAAATGTACCTCTTCTGTTTAGAAGTAAGGATGAGGTGAGGAGGCTGTCCTGCATCTAGAGCCTTGGGTGTGAGGTCTAAATTTATGATGCCTTTGTGCTTTAGCTACTACTAAAGAAATTAATGTTTTAAACTCGCCCAGGGCCACTGTAAGCTCACGGGGCAGGCTCAAGCACAGCAATGCCCAGAAGGCATCCTTTCACACCTTAGGGCCCACTAACTCCTACAGGAAAAGCAAATCAACAACCTCAAAATACAGATCTAAAGATCATGAGCTCACAAGAGAAAAGCTACAAATTGTGTAAGAAACAAATTATAAGGTGGAATCAGCAGATGCCACAAACAGGATAATTAACACGTGACAAACTTCAGATTACAGAAAAGTCTGAGGCTAGAAAACAATTATGATTAAAAATAGAAAAATAAGGGAATTGAAACTATAATGAAGAACAGGGCATTTTTAAGAAAGTAAAAGGTGGATTTGTAAAATCCATTTCTAGAAATGGAAAAGAGAGTTGTTGACTCTTTTGGGGTTCAGAAAATGATACCCCAAAATATGGCACTTTGGCATGCCGAGTACTTTGAACTAAAGGAGACCGAAAGACCAGGAAGCACCCTCAGAAGCAAAGTCTCTCTGACCTTCCCCTGCACTCCTGTCTCCCACCCGCTCTCTCCCCTAAGGCAGGCCATAGAAAGGAGAATTCCTCTTCCTCAAGGCAGGTAATAGAAACCAGAACCCCTCCCCCCAAAGCTAGCCATAAAACTGAGAAATATTCCTCTAGCCTTTCCCTACTTTTCTGTATAAGAGTTGTCCATAAAGAAATTCTCTGATCTACCTTGTTTGATAGTAGATCATAAGTTTCTCATTCCAGGAGGGCTCCTGCCCTAAACCTGGGAGGAAGGAATAGTACACAGAGAGGCTGAGAAGAATCTGAACACACAGGACTTGCTGGATTCCCTCTCAGTCTATTACTATTAAATTATACTCTTTTTTGCCCAAACACACTTCCACATGGCTGTCCATACTTTATTGAACCTAAGCATAAAAATGGACAGTTTTCCCTGGGTCTTTGGGTCTTCATTTCAGAAGGCTCCCTACCATGTCATGTAAAACTTTAATTAGACAAATTTGTTATGCTTCTCTCTTGTTAACCTGTCTTTTGTAATAGGAGTGTCTGCCATGACCCTTATGGTGGGGAGGAAAGTCATCACATCATTCTTGCCCCTACAGTTCTGGCACCTAACGTGGCACAGCTGAGGCATCTGACTCGCTCTGGAGCCCACAGATGAGATCCTGAGACAACTGACAAAAAGCCGACAAAAAAAAATTAAGAATTCTTTTTTCTAGGTCAGCTCTCCTAAATCTTTGCTTGTAATGCCTGGTCAAGAATGGACGGTAAAAATTTCTCTTTATCCCTTCCCTTCCAAATTCAGATTAGCAGGAGTAAATCATTTGTATGAACCAGTTCTTGGGTCTTAAAAAAATCTCATATATGTGATTTCTGAGTATAGGGTGGACATTCTGATATTGATCTCTTTGATTTTTTTAGGTAATTTTTCAGGAAGAATTTATGGATAGTATGATAAATAATTCTTTATGTATCTAAAAATGTGTGTGTGCGCATGCACCTGCGTGCACTCAAGTGAATGATAATTGGGCAGTAAATAAAATTATGAGGAATCAGTCTTTTATCCTAAGAAAGCCATTTGTACCACATGTAGCTGAGAGGGCTGTGTTTTTATCAAGACTCATTTCAGTTCCTACTGAGCAAACCTTTCCAAACTTTCTGGGCAGTTAACTGTGGCTACGTAACTAAGATCTGAGTATGGAATGCAGGTAGAAGTGGTGTATGTCACATACACGCTAGCTCCCCCAAAACTTCATGAGCTTCTCCTCCATCCCCTTCTACTGACTTTGAAAGGAAAGGACTCAATATCTGGAGGAAGATGAAGCCCCAGAGAGCAACCTATTGGGTTTTATATAAGCAAGAAGTACTTTAACATACAGTAATATAAATATATACATACATACACACTTACTTTACATACAGTACTTTCACTATGGTAAGCCCCTGAGATGTGGGATTTTTAACAGGATCTTGTGTTATTCACCATAACTGATCTAAGATAGTTTTTAGGATTATAGTGTTTCACAGGTTTTATGCTAATGTTGATTTTTTTCCTTTTATGATAACCAGCTTTTAAAATTTAGACGCTTGTTAAATTTTTTCATTATCCTTGAAACTTGGGATATGGGTATGTATAAGTGGCTTTGCATTAACTCTACCATGCACTCACTGAACTCTTTCCACATGGAGATTTAGGTTGTGGTAGGCAAAATACTGGCTCTCCAAAGATGTTCACATCCCAGTTCCTGGAACCTCTGGATATTTTGCCTCTTATGACAAAAGGGACTTTGCAGGTGTGATTAAGTTAAGGCCTTTGACATAGGGGGATGGATTATCCATGTTGGTCCAATCTAATCACAATGGGTCTTAAAATTGGAGAAGAGATGTGACAGGAGAAGCAGAGTCAGAGATGTAAAGCTGGCTTTGAAGGTGGAGGAAATGGCCATGAGCCAAGGGATGTGGGTAGCCTCCAGAAATTGGAAAAGTCAATGAAAATATTGTCCCTCAGAGCCTCTAGAAAGAAATGCAGGCCTGCCACCACCTTGATTTAGCCCAGTGAGACTCGTGTTGGACTTCTAAACTACTGAGCTGTAAGATAATAAATTTATGTAGTGTTAAGCCACTAAGTTTGTGGTAATTTGTTTTAGCAGCAATTAAAAACTAATACACAAGTCTTCTCTTATCTCAGGAAATTTTATTATTTCTTTTATTGCTGCTTTTCTTCTGTAAATTCTATTATCTCCTAAAATTCAAATTACATATATATTGAATAATATAGCTATCCCACATGACTCATACTTCTCTCATTATGTTCCATCAATTTGGTTTCTTCATTTGAGTTCTGGTCTTCTAATATACTAATTTTGTTTTACCAATATTGAAAATGCTATCCTTGGGAACAGTTGAAATTATTTTTTTCTTTAGTTTAGCAATTATTGTTTTAAATCTCCAAAACTGTATCAGTATATCAACATCTTGTATTGCCAGTTCAAATTGTTTTTTAGTCTCATGTAGAATCTGTACAAGTTCTAAAAAATTGTCTCCAATTTCCTATAATAATTGTGATTCACTGGGGACCATATGTTCTGAATGCTCAAAGTGGTTCTCCTCTTTCAGACTGCTAAATCTTTTAATGTGCTTAGTTATTTTTCTCTCCTTGCTCATCTCTATGGAAGTGGATATAATTATAATTTTTGATATCTAAAATAAACGAAAAAGTAGAAGGCAATCAGATACCACATATATTGTGATTTTTCCTTGCCTGGGTAGTAATCTGATCTCTCCTATCTGGTTAGGATGGAGTTGTAAGCAGCAGGGGGTCTGCAGGGGTATGGTGTTTCATACCAGTTTAAACTGTTTAAAACCAGTTTGTTATTCTTTTGTCTCTCTTAGCAGAGTGAAGCCAGCTGGACATTGAAGCCCTCTCCAGTAGCAGCATGGCAGGAGCTAACCTAGGTATTGCTCAGTTCCTGGCCCTCAGTACCTGTTAGATTATTAAATATGAAATGTCCAATTCCCTTAAGTAGTGTTTGACAGTTGATATCTCTGACATTTCACTTTGACACTTCTTGTTTTATTTTTATTGTGACGGTACATCCTCATACTTTCAAATGCATGGTTTGGCTTGTAATTATCTTTCAAAATTTTTTTTACAGCAATTTGTGTGAAACCCTGGATAAGTCAAAACTTTGTGTTGTTTTTGAATATGAGTTCCATTGTGGAACCAATGCTGTGCAGACAGCTCAAAATATCAACAAAGTGTTTGGGAAGGATGTGGCTAATGAGTGCACAGTATGTGGACAGTTTGAGAAGTTCTGTTCTGGCGATTTTAATCTTGAAAATGAGCCATGTGGGCAACCTAAGACCAACGTGGATAATGATGAGCTGAAAGCTATGGTGGAAGCGAATCTATCTCAACCGACATGTGAATTAGCAGCAAGGTTTGACGTTACTATTCCAACAATATTGGAACATTTGAAACAAATCGACAAGGTAAAGAAGCTGGATAGATGGGTACGGCATGAATTAAATGAGCATTGGAAGAGAATTCATCTCAAAGCTTGCCTTTCTTTGCTCTTGCAACATAAAATCATACTATTTCTATACCGTTTTGTTACGTGTGATGAAAAACGGATTCTTTTTGACAATCGCAAGCGTTCGGCACAATGGTTGGATAAAGATGAAGTGCCGAAACACAGTCCCAAACAAAATAGTCATCAAAAAAAGCTAATGGTATCTGTTTGGTGGTCCAGCGCTGGTACTATCCACTACAGCTTCATGAAACCTGGTCAGCCAATTACAGCAGATGTCTACTGCAACCAATTGGATGAAAAGATAAGGATGCTTGCAATTAAGTAGCCAAGATTGGTCAACAGAGACAGGCCAATCCTCTTGCAAGATGACGCTCGACCACATGTCGCACAAACAACGCTGCTTAAACTACAGAAGCTGGACTTAGAAACTCTCTTGTCATCCACTGTATTCACCAGACCTTGCACCAACTGAGCACCACTTCTTCCAGGCTTTGGACCACTTCTTGCAAGGAAAAATATTTAATTCTTAACAAGCTGTGGGAAACGCCTTTTGCGATTTCATCACCACTTGCTCTCTGGGCTTCTTCGCTGCTGGCATAAACCAGCTACTGTTAAGGTGGCAAAACTGTGTCGATAGTTTAGGCGCGTATCTTGATTAATTGTATTGCTTCTTGTTTGAGATATAATAAACTAAACTTTTGATTCTAAATTGGACATTTTATATTTAATGACTTTACACATATAGTTTACACTTCTCATTTTAGTTTTGAAAATCCTAAGTGGCATTGTGTGTAATTATTGTTATTTTGATCTACAGACACAGCGAAGAGGATATTCCAGGTGTGGGGAACAGAATTCTTTGAAGTAAGGGGCAGGCAACATATTGGAGGAGCAGTACAGACTCTAGATTTGATTGGTATTGAGGTTTTATATTATCACTTTGTACTTCAAAGTACTATTTTAAAAGTCATGAGTTTTCCTTTGGATTTCAGAGCTACTAATTGTACTAATCATTGTTGGTTAAAGAGAAAATAATACCAGTTAGTGGAATGGCATTTTAAGAGATATTTACTTCTCATAATCAAATTATATTATCAGAGACCTGGGCATTTCTGGATGGAAGAATAATCACATTTAATGAACAGCACTGCAATAAATGCTCTTACAAATGTTGTTGTATTCATTCTTGGTTAGTTCATTAAAAATCCTATTGAATAAACTTTATAATCTACATATTACAGAGAAGATAACTGAAACTCAGAGGACAAAGTGTTTTTCAAAATGATAGTATAAATTAGCAGAACCAGAATCAGGATTTGAACACAGACTGGCCAACTGCAAATTCAGTTCTGAAATTGAAGTGCAAATATATTTAGTGGTAAATAGTTTCAGGAGAATATGTGATTTCTGTGTATAAAAGACACTGTATATGTCTAAACTGAGAAATCAGTGGTCTAAATGGTATGAGTGGGTCCTGGCTGTCCCAGAACTCTCTATCAGAGTGTAATGTGAGTTTTCCTATATCACTGAAGTAACATGATTGATCAAGAATCTTTTGCACTTTTTTAATATAAATTACATTTCTGTGATTTTCACAATGTAATTGCATCAGTGTGTAGTTCTTTTTCATGCTAAATTTCACATTTCCTTGATGTGGTCAGTCTCCACGAATTCAAATCAGTCAAATTCAAACAGGACTACATTTCTTTCATCTAAATAATTTATCTTAAAAAAATGAATGTGAAGAGGATGGCTTAGAAATAGAAAGCATTGGATACACAGAATCTGCTCTTGGCTTCCAGGAGTATGAAGGAAATTGCACAATAAATCAATTTTTATGGATGCTATTGACTTGCAACATTTGCTGCTTTTAAAAATTAATAGCTGAAATAATGAACATTCAAAAAACTCTCTCCACCATCAGTTTGATTAATTTCTTGATATGAAGTACAAATGACAGATGCAATATTTGAAACTAGATTTTTCTGTAGTCCATTCAGAGAAAATTCAGGTAGAGAACACACTGGCCAATAGTCTTATAAATTTTTTTCATTCAATTTGTGAAAAAGATCCCCTTGCATAGACATGCCCTATCCAATAAAATGAAAGTTTAATTATTTGTATAAATATTATTGTAAATGCATAATAGTGTCTCTACAGTCCAAGTGTCATCATTTTATATTAATATTGCATTACAGTAAAACTGGTAATAAAGTGCTGCTCTGAAGAAATTGTGCATGGGATTTCTAATATGGTGCTCAGCCAGTAGACGAGTTTATTAAAGTTACTGAATTATGTAGTGGAAGAAATGGAGTTACTTAAACTCTACCCATGGAATCTGCTACAAAACTGAGACAATGAAATGGTTACAAGAAATTAGATGCCAAACTTTATGACTTTTTATACCAATGTGAAATCCATGAATAGCTTCAGCTTTCTGTAAACTGGACACATCCATCCAAATTAGTTTCCAGTAAATCCACGCAAGCCTATGAAAACAAGTGATAACATAATGCAGAAAGATACATACCAGAAAAGCAAACCCAGCTATGACTATAACTATAGAAACAGGAAAGCAAAATACTCACGGAGCCCTCCTTAAGGCTCTTAGAGAGTCTTGTGGGCAGAGGGAAAAGACAAGGAAGTATGCAGTTCTCATTGGGAACTTACCGAAAGGGCACTTTCACTCACCTCCTACTATATAAACCTGAATGGCTGACAACCATTTCGAAACCCCTGAGCTTACACTGAAGCTGTTATTTTATAATGGAAAGCATTCTTGGAACATCTGGGTGAATGCATGTTTTATTAAAGTTAGGTTCATATGTCCTTTGGCCCATGTGAGTGTGAAGCACAGTGATTGAGAGCATAGGCTTTGGAGTCAGCCTGGCTTTGCTTCCCAGCTGCACCGTTTGCTATGTGACTCTGTACAAGTTAATTAACTTCTCTGAGTTTATTCCTTTCTTAGAGGGCTGGTGTGAAAAACAAATAAAGTGTTCCTTATAAAGTATTTGGCAGAGGGTCTTACTTAAAATGTACACAATAAATATTTGTTATCATCACAATGATTTATTTTAATTTGATTTGTATTTATATAGCAAACTACTACAAAGAGTTTGCACTCTGTTTGGGATTCTCAAGACTACTGTTAGGTTCAATAATTCCCCAGAAGGACTCATAGAACTCAGAAAAGCTATTATACTCCTGGTGATGGCTTATGACAGAGAAAGGATACAGATTACAATCAGTAAAGGAAAAAGGATCATAGGCAAGAGTGCAGGAGAAATCAGCTATGAGCTTCCAGTTGTCCTCTCTCGGTGGAGTCACAGGAACAGCACTCCCAGAAATGATGTGTGACAATGTGTGCAAATTATTACCAACCGGGGAAGCTCACCCAACCCTGGGATCCAGAGATATTTATTGGAGTTAGTTATATAGGCATGGAACATCTAAATGACTAGCATTTGCTACTCAGTCTCCAGTCCTTCCAGGGGTCAAACTGATAGAGTGTATCCAGGGCCCAGGTGACCAAAAACATGAGTTTATCAAAAACCACCTTGTTATCATAAACTATCTGGTGTGGCCCAAGGTCCAAAGTATACAAAAACTTATACCAGGCAGGATATTCCAAGGGCTTAGAGTTTATCTCCCAAAAGCCAGTCAAGGGCCAGTCATTTCTTTAGCAAGTACAGGGTTTGAGCACCCTGAGTCTGCTGAATTAACCCTTTGCTGCACAACCAATAAACCAGTTTGACATGCCATGCTGATACCCACGTGCTTGAGCTCGCTCCTTCTCTTCCTCTCTTCCTCTGCTCCACATATGTGTGCACGCACACACACATATCTATTTATATATGCGTATCTATAAACACTTTTATATAATTTTGAAATTGGGCACAATTGAAGTCATCTAATCCAAATTCCTCACTTCAAACTGAGCCTATTTAAAAATTTTTTTCCTTTTTTTTCCCCTGTAAACTTGCTCTCATCTTTGACTCTAGTCTTTCTTGTCTTGAGTGTTATTATCATGCCTCATGCTAGGCACAGAGCTACAGGAAAATGCCCTAACCCAGGAGGGGTAATACACCTGAGTTATAGAGGGCACGTGCCTGCAGAGTGGTGATAGTTCACAATCTGTCAGGTACATTTAGTAAATAAGTGTCCTTACATGTTGATCAGCAGAAAATAAGGTTGTCCTCACAAGAGAGTGAACAAAGAACATGTCCTGAAGACACTAATGAATCTAGAATAAGAGATAAATGAAGCATGTCTTTTTTGCAAGTCTGTGGTCTTTGAGATGGGGGTGTCAGCCACAAGGCAGGAACTGTTTCTAGGGCACCTGAAATCAGAGAAGAAAACATAATGGAGCCTTTTCCTCCTCCTCCTTCAACTCTCTCTGATGAAAAAGTGGTGGATGTAATAAAATCAAGCCCTTCTCAAATTTTCTAGAACACAGCCCATAGCTGAGCTCACAGAAGAGTGCAAAACTAACATCAGGTTTTACTGAGGTTCCCTTGCTCAAACAATGACCCCATTGCAGTGGTTATGACTCCATATACAGTGTGGGTCTTGAATAGTGTGCTTCATGAAAGCAGGGAGTAAAGGATAGCAGTTTCAGACAGTGTGGTGAATTAGATGCCTAGGAGAGGGTTAGTGACTGATAAAGAATTTGTTAAAACTCAAAGTTTGTACCTCTACCTCTTCCTCCTCCTCTTTTTATAATTTTGCTTGAGAAATTGCTATGTTATTTGTAATAGGCTGAATAATGAACACTTAAAAATATCAAGTCCTAATTCTGGAGTCTAGAGCCTTTTCAGATGTGTTTAAGATTCTTGAGATGGGGAGTCTTATGGGTTGAATTGTAGCCCATCAAAATTCATATGTTGAAGTCCCAGTACCTCAGAATACAAACTTAGTTGGAAATAGGGTCCTCAAAGATGTAATTAGTTAAGATGTGGTTATTCTGGAGTGGTGTGGGCCCCTAATCCCATATGATTTCATAAAAACGAAGGTGTTCTTATAAAAGGAAGAAACTTGGAGAAAGACATGCGCACAGGAGACTGTCATGTGAACATGAATTCAGAAATTGGGGTGATGCATCTACAAGCCAAGGAGCTCCAGAGATTGCCAGCAGACCCCCAGAAGCAGAGAGGCATGGAACAGCTTCTCCCTCACAGTCTTCAGAAGAATCCAACCCTGCTGACACCTGGATCTCAACTTCTAGCTCCAGAACTGTGAGACAAGAAATTTATGTTGTTTAAGCCACCCACATTGTGGTACTTTGTTATGGCAGCCCTATAGAACTAGTATAGGGAGATTTTCTTGGAGTATACTGGTGGGCCCAGAGAGAGCCACAGAGAGATTTCAAATGGACAGAAGAGGAAACACAGCCAGAAGAGAAGGAGGTGATATGACCACAGAGGCAGACTTGAGTAATGCAGCCACAAGTCAGGGAATGCTGGCAGCCACCCAAAGCTAGAAGAGGCAATGAATGAATTCTCTCCTAGAGCCTTTGCAGGGAGCACAGCCCTATCACCAACTTAATTTCAACCCAGTAATACTAATTTTGGACTTTTGGCCTCCAGGACTGTGAGAGAATAAATTTTTGTTGTTTTAAGCTACCAAATTTGTGGTGATTTGTTACAGCAGTCACAGGAAACTAATACATTATACATTAACTTAACATAAGACCTGTGAGTCTTTATTATGTTTCCTGGAATAGAACCTCTGAATATAGCTGTGGCAAAGGGCATTACAGGGTATTGTATCAGTGGTTGGTTAATGTTTCATCTACACTGCCAAATATATACTTACATGTTTAAGACACGATCACATACAGGAATCAAATTACAGCAGCTATGAGTTTAAAGATTTTAAGGATATTTTGTCCTATGATACTGGTATTGTGGGGGGAAAATAAAAATTCACTAAAATCTGTCACTCTGAAAGGAGAAGCTATAGCCCTGTTTATATTAATTGTTTATCTGCTTCTGTAAGACTGCTTATCGCCACACCCATAGGAATGTTTGTGAAACTGATGTTATAAAGAAAGAAAACTGAAACTGACTAACGGCTACAGCTCATGCTCCCATAAACAGCTCCCCCTTGCAGCAGCTACCTTGCAAGTTACAGTAACTTCCTTATGTGTACACTTCTGGTATAAGCCACTCTGTACCACCCCCCCTTGCTCTTGAAGTATAAAAGACAAGTTCCCCTGACCGGGGATGCTCAGAATTTGGCAGAGGAGTCCCCTCTGAGCCCGCCGGCGTTAATAAACCTGTTCTCTCTGCATCCTCATGTACCTCTTGGTGTTTCTCTCGGCAAAATTACCCCTGTTTTGCCGTTACAGTATAAAATATTTTGAATGACCTTAACAAATTTGGTTGCAGAAATACGTACACATTTACACAAAAAATTAGTAATGATCACTGGGAAACAGCAGGGGTTTGTTAAACAAAAGTCACATCAGACCAAATGTATTTATTTTTTTCTCCAGAGTAAGTGGATGATAAGTTCTTAGAAATAAATTAGGCCTGCTTTGACTGGATTAAGGCCTTTGAACAAAGGTAGGGAAAGATGGGCTGGATGTAAAATGGTAACATGGTAAATACATGTAAAGTAGAAGTGGCTCTATAATTAGTTAACAGACCGTGCCTAAAGGGTGCTGAGATGTGGATCAATGACAAGGAAAAAGGAAGTTTCAGGTAATACAAGCAGGCATTTATGGGGTATTTTTGATAGACCAGGCACTATTCTATACTCCCCTATTTTTAGATACCATTTGTTACTCCCATCTCCTCAGAGTTTCTCCTTGGCCAACATTTTCCTGTATTTCTCATTCTTTCTCCTTCTCCTCTTCTCCTTTCTACTTTCTCTGCAGCCCAGTATTTCTGCTCATTTTGTACGCACATTAACTCCGGGTCTGTGCTGTCCAATACCACAGCAATTAGCCACATGTGGCTACTGAGCATTTGGAATGTGGCTAGTTCAAACTGAGATCACTGTAAATGTAAAAGACATACTGGATTTTTAAGACAGTATAAAAAATGTAAAAAAGCTCATTAAAAATTTCTTATCTTGACTACATGTTGACATGATAATATTTTATGTATTCTATGTCAAATAAAATATATTCAGATAATTTTACCTAATAAATGTGGCTGCTAAAAATTTTAAATGGCAGATGCAGCTCACATTTGTGCCTTGCCTTATAATTCTATAAGACAGCCCTGCTCTGGATAAATGTTTAGGAGCCTTGCCTTTGTATCATAAGGAAGAAATCTTGCTAAACAAAAGGTGATCTATCCCAGAAAGATTTAGTGCCACTCCCTTAGGGCCAGAAGTAGGCACAAAAAGTGGTGATTCAAAATTATTTTTTCTTCTAATTAATAACAAAAGCTACTTAATTAGTTTATTGAACTTGTTGGAGGCAGCTGTGTGATAGTGGAGAACAACCATTCCCCCCACCCCCATATTCTTCCAATTGTGTATTTTGAAGTTGAACTTTCTCATCCCTGGATGAAATTTCAAGCAATTCTCAAAGCTTTTTTGGTCCCTTTCAGAAAGAACAATCTCATTGCAAAAATTTAAAGTCTCATCAAATCTAACATTACAGTTTAATCTATTATACAATTTAAATGCTCTTTCCCCAGCTGGGGATTGCCACAGCTGTGCATCCTACAAAGAGTGAGGAGAGTGTGGTCAGCATCTTCTTTCTCTTCTGCTCCCTCCTCCCTACTGCCGTTGCTGTCCCTTCAAAAGCATCTGGTTAAGAGAGGAGAGGTGTTGGGGGAAGAAAATCCCAAACACCACCTAACTGGTATAGCTAACACATGGCTCCAGGGCCCTCGCAGATGAACAGCTGTTTTTTCTCTCCAGGTTTTTGTTGGATGCCTCTGAGATCCTCTTAATGCAGACCCAACTACAGCTCCTGTGAGGCAGGCAACATGGCCTTTGGCTGATTGCTGTCACTGGAGCCTATGGGCTCCCAGCAGTTCATCCCTTCACCCCTTTTTGGTGTGAGTCCCCACTGAGACAGCTGCAGGCTGGCTCCCACTGGTGGAGTGCATATCTGTTTCTGGAACGCTTGACACATTTACCCCATCCTTCTCTCTCTCTCTCTGTCTCTCTCTCCTGTCACCATATAATCTGCCCCCAGGTTTTAGAGTCACCAGTCTTTCTATGTCTCCAAATTCCAGGGAACATAAAACAAGCTGTCCAAGTGATTTACTGCAGATTCACTGCAAACACCTCCTCTTTTGGCTTGAGATGATGTACATTCTCCTAACCTCCTCCGTGAGTAGCTGGCAAGGAGAAATGTCATAGCACTCCAACAACTCTTTGCAAGAGATTTTAGGCTCTCTATTAATTGGAGTAGGCCATAAAACGATACAAACAGGACACCGAACTTCAGCAGCTTAAAAAAGAAGTTTATCTATCTCTCCCTTAACAGTCCTGGGTAGGGGTTTAATTATATGGCTGGCCATCCTCCAGTTGATCACTCAGGGACTCTTTCTACCTTCCGCTATACAAAACCCTAGGGTCTCATCATCAGATGTGTCCAGACAGAGGAAAAGAGGATATAGAGAGACACATCCACTCTCTTGAAAACTGCAGCCCAGAAATGGCACAGATCTCTTCTGCTCACCTTCTGTTGGCCATGCCTACCTGAATGAGAACCTGAGAAATGCATTCCAGCCATGTGTTCAACTATAGTTCTCTCTCTGTGGAAAGAAAGAACAGATTTTGCTTTATAATTGGTGGTCTCTGCCACAATCTCTAGTATCTCTAATCTTGCCGTGAATCTTTGCCTTCTCCTTACACAGCCTGGAAGAAAAATGGTGATGGGCTCAGGCTGGGAGAAATAATTTCACAGTGCCTTGCAGCTGAGGGGCTGTGTCCCTCATCTTAGGATGTAGGGATACTTGTGCTTATGTTGTTGTTTTTCTCGGTATATTGAGCCTCAGTAGAAACGGAGACCAAGTGTACTCTTACAACATTCCATTATTCAATCATTGATTAAGTACCCGTTCTGCATCATGCACTTTATATATGCCATCTCACTTACTCTTACAATTCTTTGACATAGGTATTAGACTCAGAGAGTTTTAACTTAATTAAAATAGCTAAAGAGGAGCTGAATTTCAGCCTCAATTTTTCTGGCTCTTATCATAAACTGCCTCCTGGCTACCCCTATCAATCTTGACATTTTATAATATTTACTTTGTCTATTTTAGCCAATTTTAATTTTCCTTTTACATGCTTATAGCAAAAATATGAACAAAAGGAATATGTATGTACTATATTATAATTGAAGACTGATTATAATTGAAGACATAGAACAATAACTCTTTTTGTGAAAATTAAGTAAGATTTTTTGAGAAGAAACATTGTTTCTTCAAAATTATTTACTATCTCTAGAATATGTCTTAAAATTTATTACTGAAAGAAAAATATGCCAAAGGGAAAACATTATTCTGAAAATAATAATTTGTCAACCAAAATAAAGCCAGCTGTATAAAAACAACTTGACCATACAATTTCTAATATAGACAAACATTTACGAAGTCTTTAAGGGAAAAAAGAGTACTATGATTGAATGATTTTGATTTTCACTGAAATATTAGAGTTCAGTTATGAAATAGTTGGAAGGGCTGGAGGGCTAGACTGAGCTTCAAGGACCTTTCCTAGAACACCCATAAAGAGTGTACACAAAAACTGCTATCTCTGTCATGATCTGACACAAAGGGGTTCCGTAAGGGACCACCACATCTGCTGCCAAAACAACACCTTATTCTGTGTATTCTGAGCCAGGAGGATGATGCCCAGGTCCCTTAACCACATGGATTTAGAGGATGGCCACTCGAACCTCTGCTATGGCTACTTCCAAAAATGTCCACAAAGGCCCTTGTCAGCAGAACTTGCAGATGCAGCAGAAGTGTGCCCGCCACCTCCTGACATTGATAACCCCCTTTCATGTTTTACACAGGTTCTCTGTTTAGTGAAAGCTCAATTATGTTCAGTAGCCGACCTGTAAAGGAGTCTTGCTTTAGCCTTTGGCCTGCATAAGATTATGCTGCAAGGCATGGCAATGAAGGTGGTTGAATCCACCCACTGTGTCTACCACAGTTTGGAAGGCAGTTAGGGGAAACAATCGGGTTGTAAAGAAAAAAATTGGTTTGAATACTTATTTTCATGTGGAAAAAGAAGGACAAATTATTACCATATAATTTACAAGCAGGCAATGGCATTCTGATTGTGTGGTTTAAATGTCCAATCTTTCTTCAAATGAAAATATTACTCTTTTTGGAAAAGTTTTGTCATGACAAATAAGGAGCTATCCAATGACTTCAATTACATCTGTTTTCACTAGGAGCTTTAAATGGGTCATGCTATGACTCATTATTTTTTTCCATTTCAAACACAATAATTAATTATATTCATCTGAGTATAGTTTAGTCTGGACGAATAATACAATTTTATTCAGAAAGTCTACTTCCCTGCATTTAACTATGTGTTAGACACTGAGATATCTCTTTTTTAAAGAGATCAATTTTTAAAGGTAGGAAATATTAATGCTATTTTATAGCTAAGAAACTGAAGCTCAGAAAGGTTAAGTAATTTGTCTGGAGTCATACCACTACAAAAAAAGTCAGAGCTAGGATTTGAACCTGGTTAGCTTGATTGCTCTTTCCTATCATTCTCATTAATATTAAGAGATTGCCACGCACTTAGTGCTATCCTAAGTATTTAGTAACTGCTCACTATTTTCATTACGACAGCCTTCCACATAGGCAGAGTTGCATGTCATTGTCGTGGTGTGACATCTCAGCCAGTTCTGCCAGCTACTCAGGAAGAAAGACAGGGTTCCACAATTCCATTAAGGAGATGATTAGAGAGGGTGGTCACAGGAGAAGACCTGAGTGAAGGTGTCCCCAGTGGTAATATAATCAGATGGACAGCTGGGATCTAGGAAAACCAAGACTGCCTGTACAAGAGGTGGGAGGGGGCTGAGTGAAGAGGGGGAAGAGAATAAAACTCTCATGGAGCTGCTGTAGCTGACACCAACAGAAATTCTGTCATGGTGGCTAGAAAAGGAGAAAGTGAAATGTAACAAGAAGGGAAGAACTCCTATGTAGAACAGAGCTGCCATTCACATCTAAGTAGATGCATGAGCCAGTCATATGGGTAATTTTGGTTCGATGAGCTCGTCAAACAGTAGAGAAAGTCAATAGGAGGAAAGATTATTGAATCATGACTTTGAATACTTAGAAAATAATAATAATAAATAGCCAAAATAGATAATATAATCATGTCTCAAGTTGCACATATAATTACAGTTTTAATAAAATCTGTATTTATGTAAATTCCTGGAGAAAATAATTTGTATTAGGATCAGGTGAATAACTCTATCCTAAATGAAGCATAACTCAGCTGATTTTAAGACTGTTTAAATAGAGTTCAGAGTAAAAGCAATAAATGTCACCAAAAATACAGAGATTTTAAAGTACTTTTTTAATTTTTAAATTTCAGAATATTATGGGGGTACAAACACTTTGGTTACATTCATTGCTTATGCACTGCCCAAGTCAGACTACAAGCATGCCCATCCCCCAGAGAGTACACCCCCCACCCATTAGGTGTGAGTTTACTCATCCCCTCCACCCCCCTCCCACCTGCCTGACACCCGATGAATATTATTTCCATGTGTGCACATAAGTATTGATCAGTTAGTACCAATGATGGTGAGTACCAATGGTGCTTGTTTTTCCATTCTTGTGATACTTTGCTTCAAAGATAGATATATAATTTTGGCAAAATTATGGGTTTAATTTTTCTATGTTGATATCTTGGCATTGTGACAACTATGGGCAATGTAAATAAGGGTAACTCTTTACCTGATGTGGTCAATGTATTTGAATTAATTAATTTCTAGTGATTTTTTTTCTGGCATCTTGTTTACTTGTTCAAAAAATATTTATTGAGCATCTTTCTTTATGTAAGCCATTGCTAAATCAATCAAAATAATTCAGTCAGAAATGTATGGATATTTAGTTACTAACTTTGCCTTGAAAAAAGGATTTCCAGGAACTCTCAACTTTTATAATACACTTAGTATTAATATATACACATAACAAAAAGTCAGAAGTGAATAACATTTTGACAGTATAAACTTGTCTGTCTGCAGAGACAAATGCCTCTTCAAAAATGCTCTTCCCAGATAGAGAGATTTGGTCATTTTTGCCTTTGTATTTTTGTTCAGCATTATTAATGCAAATAAAATTATATTATAAACTAAGCCAGTCTATCTGCATATAAAACCCATGAGGTCTACCTGTAGACTGTCTTCACCTACAGACAGTATGAAATACTCTAAAGGAGTTTAACTCTTGATTTAATGCATTATGAATTTGTTTTTCTTTTAAAAGGACTATCCATTTTTATCATGAAAGAATGAATCATTTAAATGTTATTTCATGACACTATCATTCAGATATTTTTCAGAAAATTTAAACTGCCTTTCTATTTAAAATAATTTTGCATTTTAAATAATTTGTGATCACAATAATATCAATCATTAGTTCAAATTTAGCATCACCTCTGATATCTGCATAATCAAATATATTTTCTAATGACCTATCTTTCCTACTAAGTGCCTAATCATATTGGTTTACAAACTATTAACTGATAACTGTAGTTTCCTAATCTTACTAGAGGAAAATAGTGAGTCCAAATTGCTATACATCTACACAGAATTTTCTGATTATGAACAGAAAACTAACCAACATATAAACTGAAAAGTTATGGATAGTGAATCTACCTGTAGGGTGTTACTACAGCATTCCTAAAGGTCTCTTCTATATGAACGTAAACATCTTCCTGAACCATAATGAGACTCAGTGTAAATCTCTTCAGGATCATGTTTAACACTCTATGCCTATGGAAATCATAAGATTATCTGCAACACTGCTCAGTTGCTTTCTGTTTCTAGCTGAATTAATTCTGCTCTATTGCACAGTTGAGCACTAAGTGATTTCTAAAATAATAAATATGATCCGCAGGCTCTGAAAGGCTGACTTCAACTTTCCTGAAACTTAGAAAAACAATGTACATTATTCATAAGGGTAAAAATTCACCAGTTATTTATTGAAATTTAAAAAAATATAGCTTAACATCTTTGCAAATCCTACTCTATCCTCTGATGACTCAGGACCTGGGTCAACAATATTTCATACATATGAAGACTAAAGAGTTAGCCATCTACAAAGCATTACATGGCCTTTACTCATTGGTAGTATAATGCTAATAAAGGAGAATGGAGAAACTATGTTTATGCCAACAATGAGGTAGCGACAAGAAGCAAGTTAAAAAGGAAAAAGTTATACCCTGTCTTGGAAATAAAATACAAACCGTTGTGAAGATAGAGAAATATCGAAACAGGAAAGATCTATGTCTACCTCCTTTACTTACTATGAGAAACATTATATTCAGGCAGCCATTAGCAGGCAGCATGTAGAGAACCAAACAATTTGATTAAAAGTGATTAATTGAGCAATAGAACATGCACCAGGAAAAAATAGATGCACACACACACACACAAACACATACACACACTAGGTATGTTCAGTTAAGTGATGAAAACACAGAGACTATATTATTTTAAATAAATGACTATAATTCCTTACTGTGCCAGTATTTGAATGAGAAGAGCCATCAATGGAACAACCATAGCATGAGAAATATATGTCAAAATTAATTTTATAGTCACTGATAAATTCCTTAAATGAAAAATTATAAATAACAAAAATAACATGCCTGACAAGTGAGAAGAATTTTATTTGTATTTTATGTCATGTAATTAAATGTATTATTCATGAAATATTCCAGATGGACAGAAGTGAAGACTGAAGTAATTTACAGAGACAAGGTACAGTTCATCAGGTAGCACATTCTCAGGACGGTGACTCAAGTTACAGTATTGCTCCTTCATGAAATATGTGCTATACTAATACCTGTTTTCCCATCAAGAGATTCAAACTAATATTACCAACCTTTTTCCAGCAGATGGTGTGAAGATAAACAGATGAAATGTTCTCCAAATAATGTTAACAGGTTAAATCTATAGTATTGTTTTATATAAACTCATAGCTACAGTCAAGTTAGTAAAAACTAATCATTTTATTTATTGCTTTATTATTAACTTTTAATGTAAGATCCAAGTTCTTACAGAAAACTATTTCAAAATGTTTTAACACTCCTTTGATTATTTATCTGATTTTTTCCCCAACCCACTAATATTTCTGGCATGTTGAGTTTACAGAAAAAGTGGTAGTGATTAATGACCCTGATTTGAAAAGTCAGAGCAATACAGAGGAAGAGCACTAGACTTGGAGCCCACATTCCATATTTGCAGTCTGACATCATTTGTATTATTTTAATTAAGCATTAAATTTGTCGAAGTTAGTCTTCTTGTCTGCAAAATAGGAGTGACGATGGCTATTTCACAGAATTTCTGTGAATTAACTAGTCCAGGTACCCAATAAGCCAACCAACATAGTCAAGGCATTAGCCATTGTCAGCAAATGTAGTTAGGGATTTGAATTTTCTGTCCCAAAAAGTTATGTGTTCGTATTCATATGTGGGCAACTTGGAAAACATCTCTCCTCTTCCCCTTTTCTACTGTACCTGTGATAGAATATTAATGTAAAAATCTATGGTAAAAATAGTAAATAAAAATAAAAATGTAACTAAAGGCAAAGTAAACTGCTGTTTCAGAGAACACTACAGATGTACACTAAGTTCTCCTCTGGCAAAGCATCCTAGTTTAGATAGCTACGTGTGAGCACAACTCTCAAGTAATGAGGGGAATGTGAAGATGAAAAGTGTGTCCCTAGAGCTTTTATATTTGTTTATTAAAGAATTTATTCAGAATTTAATGAGTTTTTATCATCATGAACTCTCGGATCAGTACTAGTCTCAGGTTGATTTGTAAACATTTTAATTCATATTTAAATGTTATTGTCACTGTGACAGTTGATATAAAATTATTAATTTCCTGCAGGAATGTGTGAAAATCTTGAGGGCACAGATCGTATCTGGTGGCTCTGTGTGTGTGTATGTTTATGCACATTTCCCCCCCCCCATTTCAATTCCACAAAAGAACAAGTAGAAAGATACAAGTCAATTAAAAAAATTTTTTTTAAAAACAGCCAGAGACTGATAATGTCTCAAAAAAATCCCCTGCTCCAAACCCTTAAATCCTCTTGCTGGACCCCATGAGAACCCCTCATCTATGTCTTTACTTCCAACCTCCAAGTGAGTGTCCATCCTTCCTGCACCCCCGCTAGTCCCCCCACTCACACATTGATTGCAAGAAAACTTCCAAACTGATACACAAAGCAAATGCCTTTGCAGCCACCACTTGGCTGAGAGCCCTACTAAGGCAGAGGCAAGGTTTTTTTAGTCATTCTTTGTCTTATTATTACTCTAACATTGACTCACTGTGTACATGAATTGAAGTTATCCCTGAATGAGCCACCTTGCCACATGCTTCTTGCTGTTTCCTCAGCCTGAAATGGCCTTAATATCTTCTCCCACTGGCAAACTCCCAGGTACCTTTTAAGGCCAATTTCCACACCTCCTCTTCCATTAAACTTTTCTGATATTTTCATACACTTAGGACAGAATTGATCACTACTCCTTTCTTTGTGTGCCTGTTGTACTTTCTACTTATCCCCAATACTATTTTTATTTATGTATGCAATAATATTTTAATTTATTTCAGCCCTTCTTACGAGCCAGTCATTAGAAGAAAAATACTCAATCTGAACATAAGTGGACTACATAAAGGGCACTTTATACAGCAGAATTCTGAAATCAGAGTGACAACAAAATCTGTTTCAACTTCTCTCTCTCTGTAGATATATTATATATTATATGTATATTTATATACGCATGCATATTTTGGGAGTTACGCCTGGATGGTGCGGGGCCTAAAGAAAGGTGTCTAATGAAATCTAAATTTCTTCTCTGTGATTTGAGTTGTGTTAAATAATTATAGCAAGAATATCTCACCTTTACAATATAGAACTCTAATTTATTGATGTTAAACATTGGATCAAACACATGGTTCTAGGAAATTTTCTTAATGCCAAGATACCAAGAGCTCCAATTGAAAACTCTCCTAGTGCAAATGGGTATGTACTTTATGACACACCAAAATATACCAAGAGCACAAACAAAGGCAAGATCACCAGATAAAATCTACAGATTGAATGCAAATTTTCCATTTAGAGGCCCACCTCTGCTTCCTATCATAATATTTCTGCTTTTATGATGGTGAGTAGGGTGTTATAGTAGTAGAAGACTAATAGGAGAATGGATTTTGGAACAGGGGTCATTGAGGGAAAAGCACTTTAACCCACAAAATTCTTTGTCAAAATTACTCAACTTAAACTTTGCCTGAGACATTATATTGCTTAGTCTTATGTTGCTGGCAAACATCCTGCAGCCCCTAAAACATCCTGAGATTCTCCAAGCCAAAGATCACTTCAAGGAGCAGAGAGTTCTAAAGGGTGCTCATCGTCACAATCACTCTATGACATGTGCATTGCGTTACCTCATTTTATAGATGGGAAAACCTGAGATGATAAGAGATTCGTGTGGATTACCCAATTCATTAAGTTAGCCTTAGAACCAAAATTTTAACACGTTTGTTTGCTTTAAAGCCTGTCTTCTTTCCCAGTTTTTAGCCATTCATTCAAATGTATATAGTTTTCTGCCATGTGTATAACACTGGGGTAGATGCCGGGGATGCATCATATACAGTTCTTACCTTTATGGAAAGTTTATAATCTAGTGTGAGAGATAGACAATAAACAGGTTTTAAAAAGAGAACCCAAGCATACAGCATTATACATTGGGCAATGAATGAAAAAATTAAAACCAATTGCTAAGATAGACAATAACAGTGCAGATCCTAATTTTCTTTTTTTATTTCAGAATATTATGGGGGTACCAATGTTTTGTCTACGTGAATTGCTTTTGTACAGTTTGAGTCAAAGTTATAAGTGTGCTCATCACCAAGGTAGTATGATCCTAATTTTCATAGCTTCTATAGGGAGGGCCTCTATAAGCAGGTGATATTTAATCTGAGACCCAAAGAGTAAAAAAGAGCCAGGCATGTGAAGGGCAGAGAGAGACTTGGCAGGTTGTAGGACCAGAGAAAGGCCAGTGTTGGAGCACAGTTAGTGCAAGGAGAAGGAGCAAGAAAAGGGTCTGAAGAAGGATGGAGGAGTCAGGTCATAAGCAGCCTTGTAGGCCATGAATAGACCCCTCTGGAGCTCCAGCTTATATCCACCAGGCCAATGCTTCTCAAACTTTTATAAGCATATAGAACACCTAGAGATCTGGTTAAAATGTGGATTCTGCTTTGGTAGTTCTGAGGTGGGGCTGCGATTCGGCATTTCTAACACGCTCCCAAGTGATATAGACACTGCTGGACTCTGGACCACATGTTGAGTAGCAAGGATCTAGGGCCCACTTTTTTACTCTGGTTGTTGCTGTGGCAACCAATTGCATACAGTTGTTGCACATATTTGTTTTTGTCCTGAGACTTCGGAACTTCTCAGGTGCTGCTACCTGTGTACCCGTGGAACCATTCAGCCATTCTGATGCATACACAACCTTGGAAGTGTGAGGATATCAACACCCCTTGGGACAACACTTAACCAATAGGAACAGAGCCAATACGTTGAATTCTCTCCTCTGCTCACCCCCGGAGTGTTTTCCACATGGCTCCTCAGAGCATCCCAGTGGGATGGAGACTCAGGTGACCAGCTCAGCAGCATCTCCTTGCTTTGTCTGTCACTCCTTCTCTGTCACACCTTTCCCAGTTCCCCACTGTTCTCTGGGGTCACTGCTCAAAATTAACTCCTTGCATACAAGGCCTCATCTCAGTTGTTGCTTCTTGGGAAAAACAAGATAGGACACCACAGTCCTAAGTCAGTGGTGGCAATAGCTCCCATGTCTGGAGCCTTTATTAACTTGTAATGTCCTTGAAGTGAAGGATGCAGTCTTAGTTTATCTTTGTATACTCTGCAATTAGTGTAATGCTGAGTTACACAAAAGTTGCACAACTCAAAATTATTTATTCTAATGTAATTCAAATTAGTTAAAGGATTTTTAGAAACCACTTAAGATTACAAGACAGCAGCACAAGAGAAGTAGCATAGTATACTGGTTTAGAGGGACTCTGGAATTGGATTGACTGGGTGCAAAAGCCTGCTCTGATGCCTTTAGCTGTGTAACCTCAGCATGGTATGTATTTCCTGGCAGCTTCTTCATATGTAAAATGTGGATTATGATAACAGCACCTCCTTCACCATGAGGTTGTTATGCGGATTCAAGAGTTATTATATTTAATGCACTAGAACAGTGCCTGACCCATAATAAACTCCATATGTATGTGTGTTAAAATTTAATAAATGTTTTTAAGGAACTCAAGCAAATCTCAGAGTAGCTCCTAATGCTGGGTTTTAGACTGATAATATTGTATAAAAATCAACTAAGGCACTTGGCTAAAGACAGATTCCTAAGACCCATCCTGAACTCACTAAATTAGATTTTGTGGGCATAGAATGGGAATGCTATACTTTTAGTGAGTCTCCTCAGTGATTTTGTATATAACCAAAATATACACTAGTTGACCAACTTTCTACCTAATTATAATTTTTTTAAGCAACTAGGGCATCAAGGATATGTGTACATGTTATAAGTTAAACACAAAATGTGAATTAAATTTTTTAAAAATTTGATCTATCATTTTCCCCCTTCATTTATTGACTTACTCATGTTTTCATTTATGCATATTGAATATATCTTTATTGAACGTTATTTTTATTGAATTCTTATTCTTTGTTATTGTTGACTGTGTCAGTTGTTATTCTTTTTCTCAAGGAATTTACAGGCTTTGTTGATGTTCACTGAAATCCCGTACAGCAGGTAACTCAGGTATTATTAGATCACAGCACAGTATGTGTAGTTCAGAGAGGTTGATCAATTTGCCCACAATCACACAGCCTGTAAAGGGACAGTATTAGGATGAGAATCCTGATCTTCTCCTTCCAGAGTCTCTACTATTTCCATTCTATCATTCTGTATACCAGATTACATATTAAAAAGAACAATGAATAAGCACAAACTTTTTAATACTTGAATTCAAAATGTTAAATGTTAGTTTATACAAATTCTACTCTATATGTTAATGAGAGTTTCTAGCTTTGGAAAGTGCCTCCCTGATGTGAAATAGAACATAAAATACAAACCTAGTTTGAATATGCAAACACAGTTTCATTTTTTAATGGGCAATAATGGCCTATAATCAAACTACAGCTTGTTAGGTAAATAAACAATTTCCTTGTTAGTTAGAAGTTTAAACATAGACTAATGTATTAATTTGTAAATTGTTCTCTCAGTTTCAACAAGCCCACATTGTCTTTGCCTGTGTTTATGTAAGTGTGGCCATGTTATCGGAAAGTTCAGGTTTGAGACCAGATTATGCTATCCTCTCTATACTTAACCAGCTCTAGGAATAGGGAGTGAGGTAGCCACCTAGTCAGCCTAAAGAGAAGGATCATTACCTTAACCCCCACCCTGTAAGAGGCATTTCTTACATGACAGTCAAGTTCCTGGGAATTTCATCCTTTCATTTCTAAGTTCTTCCTTAATTTTCATGATCAGAATTCTCACTCTTAGAGGCACCATGATTGTGCTATACAAATTTGTGTGTATCTGTCAGCTCCTGAATGTGCCGCTCTTTAACTTACACTATTACTAATGGACACATCAGAGCACTAAGTTCACATTATGTATAAAAATCAACGTTAATACCATAAGGCACCTGGCAATTACTAGACAAGATAAAAAATGAAAATAACATTCAGCTTAGAACTTAAAATATTAATTGTTTTCAGGTGATATGTTTGGCTATTACTATTTTTAAACTTTTTCTGCAGGTGAGTTTCCAATTTGAAAATATAAAAAGCATTTTAACTATTTTATAAGGATGCAGTGATGTCAGTGGATAAGAACTTTGATGAGATTATCACGTCTTCACACTGGCCAGGCACATTCATTTATGTCCTCTTATCAAGTGCAGGACTAATTTTATTTTTGTCATTTTGAAAACATTGTGGACAGTGGCAGGAAAAGAAGAAGCTGTTCATCCCCTAAAAAAAAAAAAACAAAAAAAAAAAAACCAAGTCTTAGAACTGGAGTGAGAGCAGGCGTACTAAAATTTAATGACTGGAAAAGCAAGCAGATTGAATCCAATCTTTTCATTAACTTGCCTAACTTCAATTACTCTAATTGGGTTCTGAGTGCCCTAAAAATATTTGAATAGTGACTGCCAGTTTCTGAAAATCCTCTTTTTCAAGGTGGTCAAGGTATTTCTAAGCCATGCTCCTCTGTGAGGGCTCTATCCAAGTTGAGTATTCATGAAGTGAAGAGAACAGAGAAGACAGCTTGGCTTGGTTTCTCTTAACTGGCTTCAGCTTCATTCACAGGAAAGTGAGATAATATTAAAAACAATAGAAGCAGAGATATGTCTAAAAGGAATTAATAAAATGGCATTTATGCTGGGTGATTATATTTACCAATGCTATGAAGGATTAGCATATAATTGTTTATAACCTTATGATCGTTATGATAGGAAAGATTTTCCTACTTTACACAAAGTGATCCCTCTGTTTCTACCTGAAGTTGTAGTTAAGTAATCTGTTTATAGAATAAAACACTATGCTCTTGCCTTTGAAAAGGGTTGTTTTTATCTATTAAAAAATGGCTCTTGTATTTTTATGTAAAATAAGGCCACTGCTCTGTCCCTATAAACTTGATTCACATGAGCTTTTTTATGGGCCTGCACGATCATAGTCAAGGAGCAAAACCTATTTGGTGGGAGGCACTGACATTTTGATTGTAGGAAGAAGGAAATGGCAATAATTTCTCAGAAGCTGGGCAGATTATAAAAGATATAGAAAATGTGACCCAGGTTGATACTAACACACAGATGGTTGGCAGAACTCTGATAAAAGTACAAAGATTGAATAAATCAAATGCCCACCATTGTGAACCAGCAAGCATATGGAACTATTTTTCCTCCATTCTATCCTTTGTTCTACATAGGCACAAATTACATGACCTCAGGCAAGATGAAGAATCTTAGTGTGATAACCTCCCAAACCCGCCTGTAACATTTTCAAGTTCAGTAAGATATTTTATGATAACAGCTCTCCAGTTAGATATATACAAATTGCCTATGGCACTAAATAATTATTCTGACTCTCTGCATACTTACTTTATTGTAACAATTCTGATTTTTTTAAAATGTAGGATATGTGGATTCTAGATATGAAACAAAATGACTGCTAAATGTTCCCAAGTCATCACTGAAGTTGTCATCAAGGAAAGTCTATAACACAGGCATAAAAATAACAAATACATGGATTCTTTCTTTAAAATAAGAGACCAAATAACTAACAATAACTATGTGTTAAGGTTGTTTCAAGACAATGGTAGAACAGTGCCATAATACTTTGAAATATTCTAAAAAAAATTTAATTATGTATTCTTCCATGTGTCTTCAGCATTCATGATTACCTGTAACCTCACTTTGTCGGGTAGCCCAAATAGCAAAGAGACAAGTAGCCAATCAGTTAAGAGCATGCTTTAAAGTTATATAGACCTAGGTACAAATTCTAGTACTACCATTTACTGTGTGAAAGTAAGCAAGTTACTTAACATCTCTGGGCCTCAGTTTCTGTGACGTGTAAATAATATTAGTATCTATCTCATGTGTGTGTTGTGAAGAGTAAACGAAATATTGCAAGTGAAGCATAGCACATAAAGAATCATAGTAGGCCCTCAGTAAATATTAGTTATAATAATAATAATAATTATTATTATTAGCTTGTTGATATATATGAACTTTATTTCTTTTGTTACAAACTATGTGTGTTAAAATACCAGAAAATTTACCATACTGAGGTCAGGATTGTCCAGTTACTTTTAACAACTTGGTCTTGGTATAGAAGGAGGGGAGCTTCTGATTGAAGTGGGCTTGTTGTGTTGTAAATGGGGGACTAAGTTCCTTTTGTGGGGTCTTTAAGGATCGTTCCAACATGGCCATGGAAATTACACTCAGAGAGGAATATGCAATTAAAGGATTTATTACACTCACGGGTCCTAGAAACAGAAGGCACACCCTGCCATGCAGGAGGCCATAGGGAAGGAGCTGCCAGGGATTGAGCTCAAGTAAGCAGGTGAGGAGCTGAGAGGGAGAGAGGGATAAAGACAGAGAGAGACAGAGAAAGAGAGACAGACAGAGAAAAGACTCTTCAGCAAGTACCCTTATTAGGGGTCAGGGTGGAATACACAGGCAAAAGGCATGAGAGGATTTTAACTGGTGCATTTGAATGTCACTAGGTCACAGTCAGGAGAGGGCCGGAAGGGAAACTGTGACAGGGACCGGCCTTCTCACACTGGTGCACCTGGTTGCCTGGGAGGGTGTTCACAGCCTGTTTGTGGGAATGTTGAAACATCAGAAAAATATAAAGTTTAACAAATTTACAATAGTTGTACTCTAGGCCTAGCTATAGGAACCAATAAAAAAATTTTAAAAGAATGATAAGAAAGTAAAGATATTGGACAATAAACCTCTTATTTTATATTTTTTATTGCTAATAAATTAGAATAGTGGAATACACACTTCTATGGCAACCATACCACCATAGTTCCCTATAGCACAAAATCAGGCAGCATGCCCATGTTCAGGCATGTTCTGCTCTCCCTCTTCTCTAACACATCTATCCATCATGTTAAATAGTGGTATCACAAATAATTTGCCTGGTCTTTGTTCTGGTTTCCTGGCACAGAGCTTCAAAAACCCTTTAAATTTTCTGAGTGATAGGAGTGCTTTTGTTATGCTAATGTGGTCATTCATGGTGGACCTCTAGATAGCTTCAGGATGGGGGCTTGGTCCCAGAGAGACCAAGGGCATGATTGAAGGGTTGGGGCATTTTAACCACCTGACCTCCAAACAGGAGAGGGAAGCTATAGATTGAGTTTAATCAGGTAGGCAATGATTTAATCAATAATACCCATATCATGAAACCCCAATAAGAAATCTGGGCTAGGAAGCTTAGTGGGGCTTAGTTGGTGAACATATCAATGTGCCAGGAGTGTGACTTATCCTGATTCCATGAGAGGAGGGCACAGAATCTCTGCTTTCCTTCTCAGACCTTGTTCTATGTATATCTTTTATACAAAACTCTAATCATAATTATAGCACTTTCCTGAGTTCTGTTAGTCATTCCAGTGAATTATCAAACTTTAAGTGTTCATAGGAATCCCCAAATTTGTAGCCAGAAGTGTGGGTGACCTGGAAATGCCCTGAGAGTTGTGGCTGTTGGCTGAATTGAGGGAAGTCTCGTGGAAGACTTTGCCCTTAACCTGAGGCGTCTACACCAATTCCAGGTGGTTAACGTCAAAATTGAATATACCCAGTTGGTGTTTTACCAGTTGGGGCTAAAACAGGGTAAATGAATAAATTTTAGTAAGATTAAGTTTCTATAAAGTTTTAAGGGAAAATGACTTCAATAAAGAAAACTACTGAAATATTCAATCAGTTACAAAAGCAAAAAAAAAAAGGTTGAAAAGATGGAGATTTACATCATATTTATCTTTTCTTTAAAAAAATCACACAAATAATGAATCTAAGAAGTAGGTGGATTACATCTACAATACGTATGACTAAAAACTTGGAAGATTTCCAAACTATAATGAAGATACATGTCTCTTCTATCAATAGAAAAAGAAAGAATAAGAAATTCTGGAAGTAAAGAGAAGCAATAAACCATGAAATAAATATAACCCAAAATATACTATGGCTGGACTTTACTTAACTGATGAAGTATAAGAGAAAAGAACTCATTTGAACATAAATTTGACACTTGATATATAGTATCACTTGCGCCACATAGGATTAGCAAAATAAGAGTATGTTTCCTGTTCTAGGATAATCACTCACTCACACACACACACACATACCCACCCCATTTGGTATTCTAGTTAATAATATTTGTATAACCATAATATTGTAAATGCTGCTATTGGTTTTAATTATGTATCCTTCCATGTCTTCAGTGTTCATTATTTAGGATCAATCAATACATAACACAGTACTCAATATTGGTGGCACATTAGAATTGCTTACGTATCTTATAAAAACAGTAATTCGCAACCTCGATACCAGAGATTCTGATTTCATTTGTCTGGAGTGAAGCTTGGCATCAACTTTTTTTTAACATCCTTAGGTAATTAATATGCAGCCAGGGGCAGAGCTACTGCAATATCATGGGAGACTTGCTTACAGTTATAGAACACAAAACATAAAAGCAACAAACCCTGATGAGGCAAAAGAGAAGCAACGGCATAGCTGACAGAAGTGTGGATGAGAGGTAGAGAAAGTGATGGACAGAGCAGAAAGTTCAGTAGTGTACTCAACACAGTAAGAGTCACTAATGTGCATTTAATGTAGATGGGTAAAGAAATAGAAGTGGAAGTGTTAAAGTTATAACAACCAAAAGTATGCAAAAAACAATGGGTGTGATGGGCAATTTAATGTATCAACTGGACTGGGCCACTGGGTGCCCAGATATTTGGTCAGACAATCTGGGTGTTTCTGTGAGGGTGTATTTGGATGAAAGTAACATATGAATCAGTAAATGGAGTCAACTGATTGTCCTCCCTAATGTGGGTGGCCCTCACCCAATCAGTTGAAAGCCTGAATAGAACAAACAGGCTGAGTAAGAGGGAACTCCTCCTGTCTGACTGCCTGGAGCTGGAACATTGGTCTTTTCCTGCCTTCAAAATTGATCTGAAACTTTGGGTCTCCAGCCTAGTGGCATTTGGAATGGAACTATACTATTGGCTCTCCTGGGTCCCCAGGTTGCCAACTGCAGATCTTATGACTTCTCAGCCTCCATAAGTACATGAGCCAATTCCCTATCTATCTATCCACCTATCTATCTATTCTATTCTATTTTGTTTCTCTGGAGAACCACAACGAACACAAAACCTGTAAGATAGGTTGGTAAAGGAGCTGGGAGGTAGACTAAGTGTATAGAGTTGTTTAATCAAGAAATGGAGGTAAAAGCAGTTCAGAATTATGTTTGTATTTAACAGAAGAGCTAAATAAATAATAAAAACATGGTCATCCCTGAAAAATGATCCTAGGGAGAGGTGAAATGGAGGTAAATTTTGCTTTTTATTTTGCATCTTCAGTAGGGTGTAATTATTTTTAAACTAGGCACATGTGCTGCATTCTAAATTATTTTATTAAAACAGTAGTTTGCAAAGCAGTATCTAACTTTATCATTAAAGGTCATCTGAAAATTCTGTAATACGAAATAGGTAAAAAGATGTAAAATCATGCACAATATTATGTAAAACTTTTCTTTTAAAAGCAAAGGTCAGATGATGGTTAATATCATACCCTTCTCTTTGTTAATTCACCAAGTTATTATGGCACTCTGTTATCCAATTAACCTGAGCCAAGAAATATATGCTATAATTATTTTATAGCATTTGTTCCAACTTATTTTATAAAAGCTATATAAATACTTGACAGAATCAATAAGTGAGATAGCAACATATGTTACTAAAGTTGTCAGATTTTCATAATGAAATTTTTTTTCCTTTTATTTCAGAATATTATGGGGGTACAACACTTTGGCAATATATATTGCCCATGCACTGCCCATGTAAGAGCTACAATCGTGGTCATCCCCCAAACTGTGCTCCCCGCATCCATTCAGTGAGAGTTTTCCGTCCCCTCCACCCCCCTCCCGCCTGCCCACCCCCTGATGAATATTATTTCTATGTGTGATGTAAGTGTTGATCAGTTAGTACCAATTTGATGGTGAGTACCAGTGGTGCTTGTTTTTCCATTCTTGTGATAGTTCACTTTGAAGAACGGGCTCTAGCTCCATCCACGATAATACCAGATGTGTTAATTCACTGTTGTTTTTTATTGCTGAGTAATACTCCATGGTATACATATACCACATTTTATTAATCCACTTGTGTATTGATGGGCACCTTGGCTGTTTCCACATCCTTGCAATTGTGAATTGTGGTGCTATAAACAGTCGCGTGCAGGTGTCTTTATTATAGAATGTCTTTTTTTCCTTTGGATAAATACCCAGTAGTGGGATTGCTGGATCAAGTGGTAGTTCAACTTTTAGTTTTTTGAAGTATCTCCATATTATTTTCCATAGAGGTTGTACTGATTTCCCACCAGCAGTGTATCAGTGCTCCTATCTGTCTGTATCCCCGTCAACATTTGTTGTCTTCCCCAAAGCAATCACAGAAGCAACAAAAATAAATAAATGGGACCCGATCAAATTAAAAAGCTTCTGCACAGCCAAGGAAACTATCACTAGAGTGAACAGACAACCTATAGAATGGGAGAAAATATTTGCATGCTACACATCTGATAAAGGGCTGATAACCAGAATCTATACAGAACTTAGGAAAATCAACAAGAAAAAATCAAATAACCCCATTAAAAAATGGGCAAAGGACATTAACAGAAACTTTTCAAAAGAAGACAGAATAATGGCCAGCAAACATATAAAAAATTGCTCAACTTCTCTAATCATCAGGGAAATGCAAATCAAAACCACAATGAAATATCACTTAACTCCAGTGAGATTGGCTCATATCAAAAAGTTCCATAAAGGAATTTTTAAAGAAATCAATAAATTACTTCAATTGTTCATTGATATACAATTCAAGTACAAATAAGTTAACTTCTTTCTAGAATAGGATATTGTATATCATTCACTATTCCTCTTTCAGTTATTATAGTCTAAAATCACTGTTTGTCTATAAGAGAAAAGCACAATTTTTAATGGTGTACCTTTGAGTTGACAAGTACAGCAGAGTACTGAGGACACAGTAGATCCTCAATTGATACAGACGGAAATCCTTTCAAAGCAGACAATTCACAAGGTTATATCACTAGAAGCTCACATCTAAAATGATGAAAATCGTAATTTGATTTTTTAAGTACCACCTTTCCTAATAATTATTTTTATTATTAATAATAGCAACTTATGGTTGCATAAGGTATTATAAAACATTCAAAAAGAACTTTCAAATATATTATCTTAGGTAGTCCCGCAAATAGCTTATCATATTCATTTTATATTTCCATTTTAAAGTGATAAAACTGAAGCTTTATGTAACAATATTCTAGAATTCTGTAGCTTTTAATGAAAAAAACAGCATTCTAGGTCAGTTCTTCTCTCCCCCATCCCAGCCCACAGTTCTTTTCCCACCTCATTGGCTTCAAAGAAATAATTTACTTTGCAATTCTGGTGTATAGACCATTGGGTAGTTTAACCAAAGGAAGATAAGACCATGTTATCTATCCTCCTTAAGCATATACCACATAGCAGACAGTTATATCCTTGCAAATGTCCCATCTCAGAATGATTTGGAAAGGCAAAATACAATCTAACCTCCCATTTGGGCAGGAATATTCAACTTTCTTAGGTTGAATATAAGGCCATACAAATCTATTAGAAATACATTTCAGTGCAACAAATATTAATTATTAAGCACTGACAATAAACATAGCGTTCAGCTAAATATGTGTTTTATGGAGGATTAGCCTGCTGCATCATAGTTCTCCCCTCTTTAAGGGTAAAGATCCAGTGGCTGGGTGATTACACTTGCAAGGTTGAATTGCAAAATGATCATTAAAAATAATTTCAGCTGCAATGGTTGTGATAGCCAAAGCTTTTATTTGCAAGAACCAAAATTTAACTGAGATAAATTTTAAAATCTTCCCTTTAAATATCAAGAACTAGAGGCTGGCAACCCAAGAAAACAATATTTTTCTAATAATATAGATTAAGGAAGATTAAAGAAATACTTGCTGCTTGATCTCTCCCATGAGGAGCTAAAAAACCCTTTCTGGGATGGGTGGGGAGCAAAACGGGTGGTAAGAAGGTGATGGGGAGAGAGAAGGATATAAGAGGATTGTTATTTGTGATGTGAGTGTGGTGACCTCTCCCTACTCCTCCTTCTTGGGCTTGAAACCCCAGGATGGTGGTCGGATAGAAAACAAAACCCAAATCCCAAAAGCAGAGGTGACTTTTTCCCAACTGTTCCTTGATGGGAAGCACCTTCAACATGAGTGAAAATGGAGACCTGGTTAGCCCAGGTTGATGGATGAACTCCTGTCTTAGTCCATTTTGTGTTGGTATAAAGGAATACCCAAGGCTGGGCAATTTATAAAGAAAAGAGGTTTATTTGGCTCAGAGTTCTGCAGGCTGTACAAGAAGCCATGGTGCCAGCATCTGCTTCTGGGGAGGGCCTCAAGAAACTTCCACTTATGGCAGAAGATGAAGGACAGCAGACATCATACGGCAAGAGGAAGAAAGCAAGAGAGAGAGGGAAGAGAGGTGCCAGGCTCTTTTTAACAATGAGTTCTCAGGGGAACTAATAGAGGGAGAGCTCGTCATTAAGGCAAGGACAGCAGCAAGCCTTTTGTGAAGGGTCCGGCCCCATGACCCAAACACCTCCCACTAGGCCCCACCTCCAACATTGGGGATCAAATTTCAACATGAGATTTGGAAAGGACAAATATCCAAACTATTTCAGCTACTTAGAGGGGATAACTGGCAACAAGTTAAACCAGCAGCCGAGACAATAGCACAGGCTATCTGGCAGAACCAGAGACAGTATGTAAGTCTCAGCTGCCCGTTGGGGGAAAGAAGAAAGGAAAGAAGCCTGAATTCAAAGACTTACATAAAGGATTGAAGGTATGGTATTATGGCATTTTAAAAAATATATATTTTCCCTACCCATCAAGAATAATTATAATAATAAAGTGATTCAATGACAAAGTGAATTGAGTTATAGGAAATAAAGAAAATTGCATTTTCAACACACCTGAGAAAGGAAATAAACCATGCTATTTTGTAAATGGAAAATACAGTAAAATGGGTTGAGGTAGATAGCTAAGGGAAAGACTATCTAGGGAGAATAATTATTATTAAAAATGTGTTTTATAGAGTATAAAGCATCAAATCCAGAATTTAAATGAGGATGTCAAAGTCTCTATGTATGTAAACCAGTGAAAGGCAACATAAGTTTGGAGCTGCATCTCTTAATTCAATCACATGTTAGAATCTAAAAAACGTTATATTCTCATACCTTTGTAGAATAAGCTGTAACATAACATTAGCTAGGTAATTCTGATTTCAAAAAATTATTTTCTGGTTTAACAGTGAATTGTTTTCATTTAAAAAATTTTTATTCTCTGATGTTTCTCTGAGAGTTCAGTAGTAGAGAGATCAACTTGGGTTGGAACTTTTGAGAAAGTACCTATATCTCTAGCGCTGTCTCCTACTTCTCTTCCTTTAGCTCATTAGGAAACAGCCATACTTAACTTGCAATTCTTTAAAGAGACTCCTACCTTAAAGCCTTTGCACTGGCTGTTCCTTCTCCCTGGAATGCTCTTCCCATAAATGTCTATATCCTAACCTCTCTCACCTCTTGTAAGTCCTTGCTCAGATCACACCTTGTCCATGATACCTGTTCAGGACTCCATTTAATACGGAGACCCAACAATCCAGCCGGTACTGCCCATCACCTCCGCCTGCTTTACTTTTCTGTTTTCAACACCATTCACTACCTTCTATATAGTATGCAATTTATCTATTCATTATGCTTGCTCATTATTTTATGCTACCCACACTGAATATAAGCCCCAGATGGGCAGGATTCTTTGTCTCATTTATTCACTGATGAATCCCAAGCACCTAGAACAGCAATTTGCTCTTAGAGTAGGAGCTCAATAAATACACATTGTATGAAAGAATGTTAACATTTCACATACAGCCTCAAATACTTCTTATACATCACTTCGTCTTCTGAATCTATCCTTATGTAAAAAATGAGAGCTGTTCTCTCAAGCTCTGAAGATCTGAGGTGCCCGTCGTGCAGTGACTATGCTAATCTCTAGGCTTGCGCCGCCGTCATGCTCCCGAGCCCTTGCGGCAGAACACTCCTCCTGAGAGTCTGTGCTTCGGTGTCCATCCACCTTGTGTTTTTCCTTTAGAAAGTGCATTTGTGCACAAGGCTCCATCCTCCTACTGCATTACTTGAACAAGCACTGAGCACTGACCAAAAATTAATGGAACACCCCACGATTCCCAGGCTCTTAGACTCTCTTGCCTGTTTACATTTGACATCTTTTAAAACTTTTGCATCCCCCCGCACCTCAGTCTCTTGATGGCCCCTCCCCAATAATCAATCCTCTTTGATCTGTATCTTTTTGATGACAGGTTTATCCCCTTCACCCAGCTGTTTGCATGCCTCTGACAGACCCCTTCGGCCTCTCTTTTATAGGGAGTAGCCTGCAACACACATGTCCGTATTTCCATGCCAGCAACAGTCGTCCACAAACCCTATCTCTTTGTCCCCAGGAACTCTAAAATCAATTTCTTTCATGAACCCTAACGCTGACAACCAATAAAAGATACATTTGTGACTAAAGTAATATATTTAGTTTATCTTACAGCCATGAGGCAAGTTTTTAAAATAATTTTAACAAAGGAATGATCTTCAAAATGTCATTAATTAAACTTAAAATTTCACTGCTTTAAATCTTGACCTCTAGGAAAGAGTTTATATCAGTCTAGGAACTCTATGCCTATTTCCTTCTGTCCTATAGCCATTGAAGACTGAATTTTTTTTAAAAAATCTGAATTTTAACTTTTCATATACTTAAATATAATCTCCATTCCAACTTCTATGCCTTCAATAATCTCACTTCTGGGGAACTTTCCCCTCTAGTCTGGTTTTTCAGCTGTTTAATAATCCTTCTAACTTCCCTTGACCCTAAACTACAGTTTTATCATGATCATTTCAATTTTGCAACTACTCTTCAGCCACTTCTAGTGGCAGAAAAGTAATTTTTTTCACAAGAATGAAATATATCAGATATCTACATTATGGTGCAGTACATATAAAAAGTCTTTTTTTTTCTTTTTTTTTCCGAAAATGTCTGAAATGGCCTTGACAATAAGAACTGAAATGATATCAGGGCACCTCACTCTACAGAACTGTAATATGAATCCGTTAAATGAAATGAATGAAATTATATATATATACACACATATTAATATATATCATATAGTATATATTTGCCTGCATCCACCTACATACATTAAGAGATAGTAAGGAAAGGAATAAAGGCAGCCTAGGTTACATGCTTCATTAAAACATGATATCTTTATGTTATACATGGTGAAGAATTTTTTTAAAAATGAATGAAGAGGATGAAGAAAGAGCAGGGCTTTGGAGTTGTAATTTATTTTTGAGACAGAAGGATAATTGTGCTCTCTAGCCCAGTAAATCTCGGTCTTAGTTGAGTTATAGGCAAGTACTGACAGGACAAACTGAGTAGTTGAATTCAGGCAGCATAAATGATAAGAAAGACATTTGAATAAGAAACTGTTAAGTTCAAAGATTTGAGAAAACTAACATGGCAGTGTCCTGGCTCAAACACACAATCAAACCCACAAGCTTCCACAAAACACAATTTCTTGATTGTTACTTGACTATTTTTCATACTGATAGATGTTTTGCCCTTGGGGTGCACTACTTTGCACATAAAGAATGATTCTGCTTTGTTCCCATTAGTTTGAAAGACAAGACAGTGACACTGTGCTGAACAGAGTCCAGTGTGCACACTGTCTTCAGAAAAAATCTGCTTTCAAAAGGCCTAGTCTGATGATAAAGAAACAGAGATGATTTTTTTGTGTGTGTCTGAATTTGTGATCCCTGCAGTATGAGGGGAAAGACATCAGATGTGTCCCCTGAATAACAATGAAGTATTGGAAAGCAATGACATTATAATCACTGCTTCAAATGTCAGTGCAAGGATGCTATGGGTAGCAGCCCCAGTACATAAGTTAACGGCTTTACTGTAAAATCACAAGGGAGTAATTAATGGGAAGCTGTTACTAACCTTCATGCATCCCATTGCTCAAGTGTCTAGAGAAAAGGTCTAATTATAGCTCTAACCTTTCCCAATGGGCCATGAATGACTCTCCAAATATAGGATGTTGTGTAAGAAAAACAATGATGAAGACACAGAACTGACATATAATTGAATTTCCTAATACGATGCACCCATAGTAGAACAACAAATCATGTTGATAACTTGATTTTCACCAATTTCTCATTAAAACAAAAATATCAAACTCTGTGAAAAGATATATGATTGAGGAAAATGGAGTAGTCAAACATATAAAACTTCATGTGAAAGATATAGTAGACATGGTATCGGAATATTACATTATATCTTAACTAAAAGCATAGCTATTTAAAAAGCAAGTATTATATTTGAAGGAAAAACTAGGATCAATATGGAATGTGAGCCTTAGCAGCCCATTAAGCGATGTAATTAAAGGGAACCTGGTTAATAAACTATTTTCATTTCACAAAAAGTTCAATAATTAGAAGCAACATGAAAATGTTTGCATATACCAGAGAAAAAATTAAAAGTGCAATATCACTTTTTGTTAGGCACATATTTCAAGATGATGGCACATTTTTTTGTTGTTTGTTCTAGGTAAGATATCTCCTACAGTGTGGAAATTGACATTAATATAGTCAAGAGACTCTATCATTGAGTTCTTTATGCAAGGCAACTATATTGAGAAAGATAACAAACGTGCTACCTTTAAGAGATATATCAATACAATATATGTAGAGATTTAGAGACAATGCTAAATAAATGTATAAAGTAAAGATGTAATGGGAGCTCTCTGAGTGCCTGGCAAGTCAAGTGATACTGAGAGGAAGTACTGTGAGTACAAAGGAGAACTGGGTGAGCAGAGAGGCTTCCTAGAGAAGCCAGGGTAGATGGCCTTGCTGGGCATTCAGAGGGGGAGAGGCTATTTCCTGGGCAGTCCTTACTTGTTATTTTCCTTGCATATAAGAAGAAAGAATTATTGACTCATTTCATTCACAAAAAAAGGTATAGACCTAAAAGGCCCTGAATGATTAATGCCTCCTCTCCTCTTTTCTCCCCACCCCCCCTTCCTCCCTCTCATGGTTTACTGCTTTCCTCTTTGCTCACTCTGCTCC
The DNA here is from genome assembly GCA_023783475.1 of Daubentonia madagascariensis. NCBI lineage: Eukaryota > Metazoa > Chordata > Mammalia > Primates > Daubentoniidae > Daubentonia > Daubentonia madagascariensis. The sequence continues at coordinate 37,618,754 of JAKFHU010002080.1, read as the reverse complement.
AGCCACATTGGCCTCACCTGCGAACACTCCAGACACCCAGGCACCACACTGTCTTAGGACATTTGCACAGGCTCTTTGCTTTGCCTGGCCCGCTCTTCCATCAGACATATGCATAGCCACTTCCCGCATCTTCTCAACACAATATTCCGCTACCATCCTATTTAAAGTTGCAACAGCAAGCTCACCACTCCCCTGCTCTCATTTTTCCTTCCATAGCACATATTGCCTTCTAATGTGTGTGTGTACTTTATTTTAATTATTGCTAATTTTCTCTCTTTCTTGCTACGATATAAGCTTCATGTGGATTAGAATCTTTATTTTGTTCATTAATGTATCTCAAACCCCTGGAACAATTTCTGGCACAGGATAGATGTTCAGTAAATATTTATTGAATTGAATATTGGAAAGATGAGTTTTCACTAAGTAAATTTTAAATTGTAGATCCAATTTTATAGAAATTGATGAATAATGTATTTTCCCAATTTATGAAAAATAGATTTTCTCTTTTGCATGTGGATAATATGGAGCCACCATCACCTATTTTTAAACTGGTTTTCAAATACATTAAATCTCAATCTCTTTCTTTTTTCCTGCTGAAAAATGTTAGTATAATTGTGGTTATTTTAAAATGTATTTGGGGATAAAAATGACAGAAAATGGCAAATGGGTAAATATTTGCAAATGCTTTCTCTGTTTTACTTTAAAATCCTCAAGTCACTTTTACAAATGTGACTTATGTCTGATAATTAGAGAATAAAAGTACTTGGAGAATAATTTGAAAAATATAACAATATAAATCTTTTCTGAATTCTTTATTAACTTTTAAGAATGCAATTACATTAAAAGAGCAGTATTATGTTGGTATCATCAGTGTGGTTTTAGCAAATTTTACTTACATTTTCATCATAGGTCTATAGTAATTTTAGTCTATGAACAGTTTAGGCAGAAATAAACAAATGAACTTTTTGTATACATACAAATATTGTATACATACGCAACATTTATGGATACATATACATACATGTTATTTGTTTGTTTCAGGGGTATCTACTGTACTTCACTCAACAGGAATACACATGATGAGTAATGCAATAATCAAGGGCATATATCCATTAAACCAAATGGCATTATGGTTAAATACTAAGGAAACAAAATTTCAGATGTAAATTGTAACAATTGGACTGTTCCACTATATAAGACAATGAAAAGAAATGTTACAATGGTTTGTGCTTCAAATATTTAAAATATTGTCTGGATTATAGTAGGTGCTCAGTAAATTTTTTTTTAAAAAGAGTTAACTTAACAAGGATTTATTCACAGGAATACAATTAAGTAGAGAAAAATAACAGAAAAGCTAAACAAATGAAATGAAGAGGATCCAAATCAACTTTCACTCTGTACCTTTTAACTTTCACCCTGTGTGCATATATCCAGGACACAGAGGGCCACCAACATGCACCAATACAATGTAGGAACCCTGCATTACATCTGTTAACTTAAACATATCTTTAAGATCATGCTTTGAACAAAGAAAAAAAGAAAGAAAGGAAAGCTTAGAAGGCAATATGTTGAGTGGGAATAAACATTGAAATATAGCAATCATTTTTCAACTTCTATAATTGTCTTTTAACATTTATGCAGCCTCTGTAAATTCTTATTAGATAAGTTAATAAATGCTGTTTACTTTATATAGAGTGCTTTTATGAAGTTAGATAGTTCACTTGTTTTTTACATAAGAAAGTGGAAATAAACTATAGCAAAAAGTTAGACTCAATTTTTACTATTCATCTATTAATTTTACAAATATTACTGATCACCTATTATATTTCAGATGATTTGCTGTCAACAAGATAGTTAAAGAAGGCTGAGGAAGTAGTGAGAATACTGGAAAGGAAGTTCAACTTTATGAAACAGAATTTTTAATGGTAAAACAATACATTGTGGATAAACATAAGAAATATAAAACAATATTATATGTCCTCTATGATCTCACAATCCATTTAAGGATATAAAATTTATATACAAATAACTACAATGCAAGGCAATAATGAATGATGCATTAAAAAGAAATGAAGTATTTTACCGAAAGTAAATCACAAATGTACCTTGTGTGGTCTGTATGTTGTTCTGTCTATTCTGTTCCTTTGATCTATATATCTATCTTTACACCAATAGCACATTGTTTTGACGAGTTCTCCAACTTAGTTTTCCTTTTTCAAAATTATTTTGACTATTCTAGGCCTTTTACATTTCCACATAAATTTTAAAATGACTCTGTCAATTTCTATAAAAAAAAAAAAACCTTGCTGGAATTTTCATTGGGATTGTGATAGATATTTAGACCAATTTGGAGGAAATTGGCAGCAAATAATATTGACCACCAATCCGTGGATTCTCCATTTATTTAAGTCTTATTTAATTTCTTTCAGCAAATTTCTAACTTCCAGCTTACAGGCTTTGCATGAGTAGTGCTAAATATGTCCCTAAGTACTTCATATTTTTAATGTAATTATAAATGGTAGTTTTAAAATTTCAATTTGTAATTGTTAATTGCTAGTATATAGAGGTGGAATTGATTTTTTAAATATATATTACCCTTGCATCCTGCTATCTTGTAAATTCCATTCTTAGTTCTGGCAGCCATGTTGTATTAACAGATTCTTTGAAATTTTCTATATACTTCATGTAAAATTAGTATTATATCTTCCTTAAATGTTTGGTGGAATTCATCATGAAGTTATTTGGGCCTAAAATTTGTTTGAGGAAATCCTCTGACTACAAATTCAGTTTTCTTTATAGATAGAGGACTATTCAGTTTGTCTATTTCTTCCTAAGTAAGCTTTAATAGTTTGTACTTTTCAACAAATTTGTCCATTACATATAAGTTACCAAATTTATGGGTATACCTTTTATAATAATATTTGTTTATTATCATTTTAATATCTGTAGTATCTATAGTGATGTCCTCTCCTTTATTCCTGATATTGGTAATTTATGTCTTCTCTAACTTATCCTAGTCAACTTTCACACACTATTATGCCACCATTTACATGAAAACCCTACAACTATGTCTTTCCACTTGCACCCTTTCATCCTTTGTGTTCATATATTTTTAGTCCTATATATGTTTAAATCCTACAATTTTTAGACAACCAATTATACTTTAAGGCTATTAAAAATAAGGAAAAACATTTCGTATTTACATTCACTTTTACCATTTTACGTGCTATTTATTTCTTTGAGTAGATCTCAATTTTTGTCTTTCACATTTCCTTTAATTGAGTAATTTCCTCTAACATATCTTATACTATGCATGTTCTGATAATGAATTCTTTCAGCTTTTGTTTGTTTAAAAATATTTTTATTTTGCCTCCACCTTTGAAAGATATTTTTGCTGGATGTAGAATTTTGGGAAGACAGGTCTCCTTTTTGTTTGTGTTAGTACTTTAAAGATACTACACCACTGTTTTCTGTCATGCAAAGACTCTGATGAGAAATCAGAGACACAGACTAGGAGGCTTAAACACAGAAATTTATTTTTTCACAGTTCTGGAGGCTAGAAGTATGAGACCAAGGTGTGAGTAGGGCTGGTTCCCTCTGAAGGCCTTGAGGGAAGGGTCTGTTCCAGGCCTCTCTACTTAGCTTGCAGTTGGCCATCTTCCTTCTGTGTCTTCACATCATTTTTCCTCTGTATCTCTGAGCCCAAATTTTCTTTTCTTATAAGGACACCAATCATATTGGATTAGTGCCCACTCTAATGATGTCATTTTAACTTAATTAACTTAACTTAAGGTCTCTTAATTAGAGACCCTATCTCTAAATACAGTTGCATTCTAAAGTATTGGAGGTTACAATTTCAACATATAAATTTTTGGAGGATTCAATTTAGCCCACAATAAGCACTCTGATGAAGATATGCCTAGGAATGTTTTTCTCTAAGCTTCTTGGATCTGTGATTCCTTGTCTTTTGTTAATTTAGTGCATTATTAACTATTATCTCTTCTAATATTCCTTTTGCCCTGATTTCTTTCTTCTCTTATTCCATAACTCCAATTTCTCTTGTATGATATCATTATGTGTTTTCCAACAGCTTTTAGATGCTCTTTTCCTACTCTTTTTTTCCTTTTTGTTTTGCTTTGGACAATTTCTATTGTATTCTAACGTTTACTCATTTTTCCATTTTCTGTATTCAGTCTGCTGATAAGCCCATTGAAGGAATTCTTCATCTCTGACAGCACATTTTTCATTTCTGGTGTTTCTATTTGACACTTAATTATAGTTTGCATCTGTCTGCCAAAATTTCCCATCTCTTCATGCATACACTTTCCTCTAGATACTTTAAAATATTAATCATAATTATTTTAAAGTGTCTGCCTGAATATTCTAATATCTGGGCCATCTCTGGGTCTGGTTCTGTTGACTGCTTTATTTTTTTGATGATAGCGTGTTTCTTTTTCTTGCTTTTTTATATGCCTCACAAGTTTTGATTGAATGCTATACAGAAGAACACTAGACATTAGTATAAATATATTTATACCCAGAAATGTGCATGCCTCTTCTTCTGTCAGGTTGTTAGTGTGTATGTGTATGTTGAAGGTGAAGGAGAGGAGGATTTAAATTGAACTAGTAAGTAGTGGTGCCAGGTTTGGGTTTTATAATTGCCATACTTACATTCAGTGCACGTTATATGTCAAATTCCTCCACCCAGAGACTGCTGCTGCCATGGGGTAGCTAAGGTGAAGAGTGCTGGAGAGTTTTCCTCAGTGTTACTTCTCCAACCTGTCCACCTGTAGAATAGAGAAGGTGTGTCTTCATGTTCTTGCCACGCCTCTACTCCTCAGTTCAAGGATAGTAGTGGAGGCAGAGGATTTTTTTCATTTCTACTGCTTCAGCTTTAGTCTTAAGCATGTCCTGTTCACTTAAGCTTCAGACCTAAACTTTTTTCAGTATTCCTTACCCTCTTCCTTTATTCCAAAATGCTTTTAATTGATGAGTATCTTAAGCATGAGTACCTTTTTGCCCCTCTCCAGGAGGCAGTAGAACTATGATTTCTATCTGTGCAAGACCCTGGGCATGAATGTGTCTCCTCCCTCTTCAATGGCAGATAACTTTTACTTTTATTTCTTCTTTGGCAGCACCTATTCTTTCAGTGTTACTAGGGGAAGCAGAAGCATTTCTTGCCCCTCCTTGACAGCAATTTTGCTTCACCTAAGATAAGCTTCCAGAATGCAGGTGGATTTCACACTGGCTCACCACTGGCAGACTGCCACTAGGTAGAGTTATCACCTCTGCCACCAGAAGGGCCTCTCTAACGCCTTCTGCACTGCTCCTGATTTTTCCCATGAGCATCCAATAAAAGCCTGTGGCAGAGAGTGATGAGGAGGTACAGACACTTATGTCTGGGGCTCCTATGGATTCAAACTATCATGTTACCACATGCTCAGCATTTAACGATTCATTAAAATTTCAGTTGTTTGTACTTAACTTCATAATTATGACTGTCATCTCTTCCTCCTCAGTCCACCAAAGGCTAAAGAATTTTTGTGCCCTACTGTGCTCCAAAGGTCTTATGGAATTCAGGTCATCTCATTGTCTTGTGACCTCAACTCTATGATAGACTAAAAAAGACAGTGATGGTTTTGCATCTTATCTAGTTTTTCTCATTGTTAGGGTGAAAATAACATTCTCTGTAGCCTCTACATTGTAAATAGAAGTAAGCTAATTATGCTCAGATTTGAAAGGAACACTGACAAAATATAATTCATCTAGAAAAGGTGAAGATAGAACAATAAATATTCTACTTCATTCTAGTTCCATTTCAACCCCCAGGCTATGCCACCAAAATAGGCTTCATATTGTTTCCAATTTCCACTTCTATCCCTAATCTACTCTACAAATAGCACTCGAGATAATTTTTTAAAATGTACGTTATGCCTTTACACTGCTAAAATTCTTCAGTGTTTTCCCATTGTACATCAGATAAAAAGTGAAATCCTTACCATGGTGTATATAGCCTTAACTCAACTTTTCATGGTCCATGTCCCGTCCTCTCCTCTTTTTTTCATTTCAAAATATTAAGAGGGTGTGAGTGTTTTTGTTACATAGATGAATTGAATAATGCTAAAGCCAGGGCTTTTAGTGTGCCTGTCATCAGAGTAGTGTGCATTGTACTCAATAGATAAATTTTTATCCCTCACCCTTCCCACCCTCCCCCTTCTTAGTTTCCAAAGTCCTTTATACCACTGTATGACACTGTATATCCATCACTTAGCTCCCCCTTATTAATGAAAACATGTGGTGTTTGTTTTTCCATTCCTGGGATACTTCACTTAGGATAATATTTTCTGGATCCATCCAAATTGATGCAAAAGGCATTATTTCATTCCTTTTTAATGGCTGAGTAGTACTCCACTGTGTGTGTGTGTGTGTGTGTGTGTATGTGTGTGTATACACACACACCATATTTTCTTTATCCATTCATCAATTGTTGGGCATTTAGGTTGATCCATATCTTTGCAATTGTGAATTGTGCTGTGATAAACATTCAGGTGCAGGTATCTTTTTGATATAATTACTTCTTTTCCTCTGGGTAGATACCCAGTAGTGGGATTGCTGGATTGAATGGCAGGTCTACTTTTAGTTCTTTGAGGAATCTCCATATTGTTTTCCATAGAGGTTGTACTAATTGACATTCCCACCAATGTATAAGGAGTCCTTTTTCACCAACGTGACCAACATCTACTGTTTTTTTGATTTTTTAGTAATGGTCATTCTGATAGGGATAAGGTCATATCTCATTGTACTTTTAATTTGCATTTCCCTGATGATTAGTGATGCTCAACATTTTTTCATGTTTGTGTTGGCCACTTGTCTATCTTCTTTTGAAAAGATTTTGTTCATGTCTTTTGCCCAGTTTTTAATGGTGTTATTTGTTTTTTTCTTGTTGATTTGTTTGAGTTCTTTGTGGATTCTGGACATTAGTCCTTTGTTGGATGTATAGGCACTGTCACCACTTCTATTTAACATAGTACTAGAAGTCCTAGCCAGAGCAATCAAACAAGAGAAAGAAAGAATGGGCAAATTGGGAAAGAGGAAGTCAAACTATCTCTGTTTGCTGATGATATGATCTTGTATCTAGAAAACCCTAAAGATTCCACCAAAAGACTCCTAGAATTGATAAATAAATTCAGAAAATTCTCAGTTTACAAAATCAACATACACAAATCAATAGCATTTCTATATACTATTAACAGTCGAAGTGAGAATCAAATCTAGAACTTTATACCATTTGCATTAGTTGCAAAGAAAATAAAACACCCAGAAATATACTTAACCAAGGAGGTGAAAGATCTCTATAAGGAGAAGTGCAAAACACTGATAAAAGAATCATAGATGACACAAACAAATGGAAAAAACACTCCATGTACATGGATTGGAAGAATCAACATTGTTGAAATGCCCACACTGCCCAAAGTGATTTACAGATTCAACACAATTCCCATCAAAATACCAACGTCATTTTTCACAGATCTAGATAAATTAATTTTAAACTTCACGTAGAACCAGAAACAGCTTGATATCCAAAGCAATCTTATGCAAAAAGAACAAATCTGGACATATCACATCACCTGACTTCAAATTATACTACAAGGCTATAGTAACCAAAACAGTATAGTAGTATATGTAGAAAGGTAAACACATAGAACAATGGAACAGAATAGAGAACCCAGAAATAAAACCATATAGCTACAACCAACTGATTTTTGACAAAATAAACAACAACATACACTGGGGAAAGGAAGCCCTATTCAATAAATGGTTCTGGGAAAATGGGATAGCCACATGCAGAAGAATGAAACAGGACCCCTCTCTCTTGCCATATAGAAAAATTAACTCAAGGTGAATTAAAGACTTCAATGTAAGACCCAAAATCATAAAAATTACAGAAGAAAATGTAAGAACAACTCTTCTGGACATTGGCCTAGACAAAACATTTATGACTAAGACCCAAATGGCAAATACAGCAACAATAAAAAATTAGTAAATGGGATGGACTTAAATTAAGTAGTTTCTGCACAGCAAGGGAATCAACAGAGTACATAGACAACCTACAGAATGGAAGAAAATATTTGCAAACCATCCTCGCCTAGTTACATTCATTTCATGCTTTCCTTCTGTGTTTGAGTTATCTTGGGTCCTTTCCTAACTTAGACTCTCCCTTGATGCTTTGCCTTCTCTTTGAAACTCTAGGTCCAACTACCTAACCATCTACCCTCAACATACACACAAAAACAAAAAGAGAGAGTGAGAGAGGGAGAGAGACAGACAGAGGCACTTCACATGACTGATTCCTTCTCATATCATCTCATCCCATCCTTCAAATCTCAGCCAAAAGCCAAAGAAGCCTTATCTGACCACCTATTCTCTTTGTTGATATTATTCTCCATCTCTGAATATTGTTTTCTTTGTGACGCTTACCAAAATATACAGACAGTCCCTGACTTTAGATTTTTCCACTTTATGGTGGGTTTGTCAGAATGTAACCCCATTGTAACTCAAGGAGCATCTCGTAAGTTGACATGTGCTTGTGTGGGGCTTTGTTTATTTGCTTTTTCACTCATTCATGGTCTTTCTTCTTCACTAAACTGCAATATCCGTGAGGACAAGGACCATTTGTATCTCATTGACCAGAGTTTACTCTGAACCAAACACAATGCTCAGCATACCACACATTCAACAAGTATTTTTAAATGTATATAAAAATTATGATATCTGATCATTATGTATAATTATATATTATACCTTAGTATACATTAAATACATGCAAATAAATTATTATATTATTACATATTACATATATATTTAATATTTACTATAAAATATTTAGCAAATTAGTACAACATCTATGGAAAGTAATATGGAGATACCTCAAAGAACTAAAAGTAGAACCACCATTTGATCCAGCAATCCCACTACTGGGTATTTACCCAAAGGAAAAAAAGACATTCTATAAATAAAGACATCTGCACACAAATGTTTACAGCAGCACAATCCACAATTGCAAAGTTGTGGAAACAACCCAGGTGCCCATCTGGTTTTGTGGGTTAACAAAATGTGGTATATGTATACCATGGAGTATTACTCAGCAATAAAAAACAATGGCGAATTAACACATCTGGTATTATCCTGGTTGGAGCTAGAACCTATTCTTCAAAGCGAAGTATCACAAGAATGGAAAAACAAGCACCACTAATTGGCACTAACTGATCAATGCTTACGTCACACATGGCAATAATATTCATCAGGGGGCAGGCAGGCGGGAGGGGGTGGAGGGGATGGGAAAACTCTCACTGAATGGGTGTGGGGAGCACAGTTTGGGGGATGTCCATGATTGTAGCTCTGACATGGGCCATGCATGGGAAATATATATAACTTTTGTATCCTCATAATATTCTGAAATAAAAGGAAAAAAAGTTTAGATTAATTGAACAATGTGTGTATGAGTGGAGAGGAGAATGCTAGACAAAGCTTCAACTGTAGATGGAATAGAATCTAAAAAGTTAATCCCATGGAATCCAAACCAGTACTTAAATTACCCTAAGTGAGTTTCTAGCCATTTCTTAAAAATAGAAAATATTTATGTAAAGAAATGTGCAGGTGAATGTAATTTTCTGGGAAAAACTATCCAGGGATATAAACGAAAGTCACTTTGCAACCTCCTATTTCATAAAAGTCTGTTCTTTGGGGATTGTTCAACTTCGTTTTGCAGAATCAAGTAGCTCAGTTGTTCTGAGTAAGCATATGTACTTTTAAGTGGTTATTCAAACTGAATTGCCTGAGTCTTTCAGGGTTTAGTGCTCACTAAATGTTATATATAACCAGAAAGAAATGGATAGTAAAATTGCAGGGACTCACCAAATTATTAACATTTTATTCTACTGTGAGCAAGAAAATAGCATCAAGTATATTTATATAAGGTAGAATGGTGTCTTAGACTATATAAGTCATCCACATGCCTGAAGTATGCTCAGGGATATATTGAAAACTCGGTTTAGTTTCTGTTGACGTATCATAAAACAGAAGATTAAAATAACTTTGACTGATACATATAAACAAAGTTCTTCATTAACAAGTGGCCCAGTGCCCTAAAGGATCTTATGTCTTCAATTTATTCCTTGGCATCTTTTAAAATCTTCCAATAAATAGAATTTTTTAAAAATCCACCTTCAAAACAACTTAGAATTTTATTTGCCCAGTAATTCAACGAATAAACATGTGAAATTTCATCTCCAAAGGACTTCTTTCTTTAGAAAAAGCTGAAAGAGTGAAAATGGAATGGCTCACAAGGGCTTCTTCTGTAGAGGCCTAACCTCCGTGACCGCAAAACATAATATGAGGCACATCCCATGTAAGACCTGGTTTTGACTTAGATACTGAAATCATATCATTAAAAAAATAATAATAAAAAAATAAAATATTTAAGTGACATATATCTGGAATACAATATTTTAAATATTATTAGAAAGTTTGAATCAACAGCAGATTTAAGGCACTTTTCATAATGAACTAATAATGAGTTGTTCTTTTACCTTTAAAAATATAAATACATGTACTCTCTAATAAATTGGAACTAACCAATGGGCACACAAGTGCACAGAGGGAAGTAAAAGTCATAGGGAATCAAGCGGTGGGGGGAGAAGGAGAGGGGCAAAAACCCACCTAACGGGTACAATGAACACTCTTTGGGTAATGGGCACATTTATAGCCCTGACTCAAGCCATGTATCAAAAACATTTGTACCCCCTTAATATTTTGAAATTTAAAAAAATAAAAATATTTCAACATCTCAACTCAACAACAAAAAAACAAAAAACCTGATTAAAAAATTGGCAAAGGACTTGAATGGACATTTCTTCAAAAAAGATTATACAAATGGCCATTAAGCACATGAAAAAGATGCTCAACATTCCTAATCATTAGGAAAATGAAAATAAAAATGAGATACCACAATGATATACCATTTCACACTCGTTAAGATGGCAATTTTAGAAAATAAAAAAGAAAGTAACAAGTCTTGGTGAGGATGTAGAAAAATTAGAACTCATGGGCACTGCTGGTGGGAATGTAAGGTGGTGTAGCCTCTGTGGGAAACAATATGGCAGTTCCTCAGAAAATTAAAAATAGAATTACAATATGATCCAACAATTTCACTTTGGAGCATATACCAAAAAGAATTGAAAGCAAGGTCTCGAACAGATTATTTATACACCCATGTTCATACAGCATTATCCATAGTAGATGAAAGGTAGAAGCAAACCATGTATCTATCAACAGATGAATAGATAAAGAAAATGTGGTATATGCACACAATAGATTTATTAGTCTTAAAAAAGGAATTACATATGCTACAACATGGATGAACTTTGAAAACGTTATGTTAAGTGAAATAAGCCAGTCACAAAATGACACATGCTGCATGATACCACTTACATGAGTTACATCAGCAGTCCCCAACCTTTTTGGCACCAGAGACCAGTTTCATGGAAGACAATTTTTCCACAGACTGGATAGGGTGGGGGATGGTTTAGGGATGATTCAAGCGCATTACATCTATTGAACAGTCAAACCTCTCTGCTAATAATTATCTGTATAGAATCACCACCTGAGCTCCACCTCAGATCACCAGGCATTAGGTTCTCATAAGAAGCGCACAACCTAGATCCCTCACATGAGAAGTTTACAGCAGGGTTGTTGCTCCTATGAGAATCTAATGTCCCCGCTGATCTGACAGGAGGTGGAACTTATGCCATGATGTGAGTGATGGGGAGCAGCTGTAAATACAGATGAAGCTTCCCTCGCTTGCCCTCCATTCACCTTCTGCTGTGTACCCGGTTCCTAACAGGCCACGGACCATACCAGTCCGCAGCCTGGGGATTGGGGACCGCAGAGCTACATAGATTAGACAAATTCATAGAAATAGAAAGTAGAACGGTGTTGCCATATGTGGGGGAAGAGTGGAAATGAAGAGTTATTATTTAATGAGTACAGAGTTTCAGTTTTGCAAGATGAAAAGAGTTCTGTGAATGGATGGTGGTGATGGTAGCACAATAATATGAATACTTTATGACAGCTAATGTGCACTTTAAAATGGTTAAGATGGTAAATATATGTGTATTTTATAATTTAAAAAAACTAAAAATTAAAAAATTTTAAAAGCATAAAAATATATATAAACATTTTTTGATATAAACTCTTCAGGCTTATCTAAACTTTAATATAAAGATTGTGTCATTCACCCACCATCCTATCTCCAATTTTTAGCACACATTACACATTCAATAAATATTCATCATTGAATTTGAAAACTGAATGGGTCTCCCTATGACACTCCTGAGAGTTATACCATTTGTCATTGTTAAGGCTTCAATTAAAAAATGTTGTCACTACTACATGCCCAGTCATTCACTACCATCAAGTCCTTTCAGAGACACAGCAGCAGAAATTTCTGGTTCTATATCATTGCTTCTCTATTTCAGGCAATTGCACACAAATCAAGACAGACAATAAAAGGCTGTGGTGATGTCTGTGGTAACCTACATTTTGAACTACGATGAAGTCTGTCATGTCAATGATTCTCAGGTGCACCATCCATAAATAGGACAGCTTTTTAGGATGTCACACAGTAATCTTACCAGTTTAGGGTCGTCAGGGCCTTCAGAAATCAATTTACTGGTTACAAATAGGGGAGGAAAAAAAACTAAGAAGAGGTGACAACGTGAAGGATAAAATAATTATAATAGAGAAGGAGAGTATCAGTAAGGCAGAAAGGTAAAGAGGGAACAACACTACCATTTAAAGAGCATCTAAGTTTGGGGATGATGCTAGGCATTTTTCTATATGCCGTCTCACTTAATCTTCACAAGCACTCAACCAATTATAACCACCATTTTTATAAATGAGAAAACCAATGTTCATAGAAGTAAATAGAAAAGAGCATGTTTGAGAGGACAGATCCAAGGAATGGACACAAGTCAGAATGATACAAACTGGTGTCCTCCACAATCGTGTAAACAGCCCCACTTCACAGGTTGTGGCCACAGAGATGAAAGGACTGAAGATTTAAAGGTGCGATGGAAGAGGGATTTTTAATTATGCAATCGGTGTTAAAAGCAGTAAATACTTTCCATTTGTACGTGCATTCAGTGATCATAATGATAAAAATAACAGCACCAAATATAAATGTTCATACCTACAGAAAGAGTGCCTGGAGCAGGCAGCAAGCTGTGGAGAGCCTAGCACAGGCTTTTTCAAGAAACCAGTTGTTACGGTGTAACTCAATCTTTGAACGTTTTAAAAGAAATCCTTAAAATCTGTAAGACTATACAATGATTCTATTCATGATAAGATTTCAGGGTTTATTCCCATCTTTCATTCCTCCCAAGTTTAATTTGTCTCTCCTCTTCCTACTTCTCTTCCCACTCATTTCTCTGTACTTTTCTTTCACAGAAGTAATAACTTCTTCACCTTTACAGAACTGAAGCCACTTTTCCCTATACAGAGGGAGCAGCAGGCAGCTTTACCACCAAGTGAGGTGGAAATTTTTTATGTCAAACAGGCTGGTGGAGCCAGAAGATGAACGGTGCCCCTCTGTGTGCGTTGCTTTGCTTCATAGTCACTCACGGAGTACGCGTTCATTGTCTTCAGGGGCCCCGCTGCAAAGCACGCTTCCGGAACCTTCTTAAGTGCTCAAGTCAAACCTCAGTCTTTCAGCAAGTGTCTCTCAGAAGCGGAGAGAAAAGTTGAGGCCATGACAAGCAGAAAACGGACTGTGAAGTGTTTCTCACTTACATTTCCTCCCTGTCCTTATTTGTCTTTTTTGAAGTGGCAAGTAAAAGGGAATGGACAACGGTGTGACTACTACACGAGAGCTTGGAGAGAGAGCGCATTTCACGGAAGAGACCTGCAGTTGGGCAAAGCAGAACGTGTGCGCCTTGGAGCTTGCTGACACGGCCCTCTCCCCTTCTGCCAGCCCTCTGCAGTGACCTGGAACGACGTGCACATTCTCGATCCTGCCCCAGCTTCCCTTCTGGATGGGAAGGAAAGATACGTCGAATTTTCCAAAATACTTGCCATACACTTGGCAGAGATGTCAGAATGATTAGTTGGATGCGGTAATTACGGGAAAACACTGTCTTCCTACCTCGTAGTGACACAATGAGCGTATTTGAGACAGTATCTTAGGTTTTCATCAAATCTTATACAGTTTTAAAACTTTAAAACTTTAATAACTTAGACTATAGGTGTGATAGACGTAGACAGTAAATGGCTTTTTAAAGGTAAATTTATTTTTTTCTCACATCTGAGAAACATAAATTTCATTTGTCCTGGTCAAATGTCGTTGTCATTTTTAATTTGTCACAGGAATCTGAAGTACAATACTTTGCCTATAATTATATAATTTCAATGCCCTACACTTTTATACATTTTCTTCAAAATCTCCTTTAAAGTTTTCTATCATACCTCAAACTGTTGTAAAAGGTTAGAGTTATACATGATTTTATGAAAACCTTATTTATGAAGTGTATAATTTTGGAAGAAATGTATTAATTACAATAATAATGGAATAGTATTTAATGTGAAATTAACATAAAATATATTTTTAGAGTTACTATTAACACCATATAATAATTTGTCTAAGCTACTTGACCTATAAAATATCATAGTAATTTAGATATAGCTTTAATTTTCTATAGCTGCTATAACAAATGACCATAAATATAATGGCTTAAAAACAACACAACTTTATTTTATAGTTCTGTAGGTTAGAAGTCCAACACAGATCACATTGGACTAAGATCAAAGAGTTCGCAGGGTTGTATTCCTTTCTAGAGTTTCTAGGAAAGAATCTGTTTTATTGCCCTTCCCAACTTCTAGGGGCCACCTGCATTCCTGGGCTCATGGAATTTTTATTTTCAAAGCCATTTTTAAAGGCAGCAACAGTGGGTCCATTCCCTCTCACATTACCATCCCTCTGGTTTTCTCTTCTGCTCTTCTTTGTCCACTTTTAAGGAGTTGTGTGATTAGATCGGGCCCACACAGATAATCCAGGATAAAATCACTATCTCAAAGTTAGAAGATTAGCAACCTTAATTGCATCTGGAACCTTACCTCCTTTTTGCCGTATAAAGTAATATTCACAGGTTCCAGGGGTTAGGATGTGGACATTATTTGGGGATTTTCATTCTGCCTGCCATAGTATGTAACATTTATAGCAGAATATGATAGTTTATTATTGTTATCCTAGGTTTAATATACTGTTTACATGTCTAAGATATGGTAAGATATGGGTTAAATAACATATAACACACAGGATTATGTTTTCCATGCATTGATATAATCTATCTTTATTAATTTGAATTATATAACATTGTAAGTACATTTCTCCTATGTGTCCCAGTCAAAATAATTTCTCCTCATGCTGTGTTTAACAGTGGGGTTATAAAAGAGGGTAAGGGAGAGAAATAAGTAGAAGCAGCAAGTTATCAATTTCAAAGGTCTGAACATTCCCTGACTGAAATCTCTCCCAGGGAGTGAACCAGCTGTCACACAATTTAGGAAAAATCTCAACTTTACCACACTTTCCAAACCTGAGCTCCATGATAATCCCAACAAGATCAATTGAGACCACAGGTTGGAATTGGCCCCAGGCTTTTGCATAAACCCAGACCCAAAATGTGCCTTTTGTGAGTTCTGAGAGTACCAGGTTAGACTTGGCCTCCAGTTAAGTGCCTCTTTTTATACACTGAATGCTAAACGGAGCTAAAGGGAGCAAGAACATTTACCAAACACCTACCATGTGTCTTACAGAGTTATATAGTCTATAGCTATTAATAGAAACTGTGCGATATTTTATTTGCTTAATTTTCTGTGCATAATTTTTCCCTCTTCACAGCCCTCAAGGTAGACATCTTAGCCCCCATTATAAAGATGAGAAATCCAAAGCTCAGTGAGTAGTGAAGCTCGAATGTGACTACTGGCCCTTTTGAGCTCAAAAGTCATATTCCTTTCTTTATATCATACTGAGTCTTAACTCCAAAATCATGACACATTATTATAGAAACCAAAGAAGGAGCTATTATAAATTTTAATTGCACTTAATATAATTTTTGAATAACAGTTAACTTCAGATAATACAGTTCTCATGTTCATGTAATCGGAAATTTCCCAAGTGTTCTGAAGAGGTGATATCATCTCTAGTTATACTTCTGGCTTCTAAGAGGAGATGTGTGGTAGGCCAAATAGTGGCTTTCAGAAATGTTCACATCCTAACCCCTGGAACCTGTGATGTTATATGGTAAGAGAGAATTAAGATGGAGCTAGATTTGCTAATCAGAGATTACATGGGATCATCTGGGAGTGCCCAATGTAAACAAATGGACTTAAAAGGGAAAGAGAAGGGCAGAAATGTCAGAACCAGGTAAAGACTTGACTGGTCATTGCTGGCTTTGAAGATGAAAGAGGTCCAGGAGCTAAGAAATATGGGCAGCTTCTAGGAGCTGACAAAGGCAAGGAAACAGATTCTCCTCTAGAGCCTCCAGAAAAGAATGCAGCCCTGCTGACACTTTGATTCTAGCCAGTAAGAGCCATGTTGGATTTTTAACCTCCAGAACTGAAAAATAATAAATTTGTGTTGTTTTAAGTCAATAAGGGTTTGTGGCCATTTGTAATAGCAGCAATAGGAAGCTAATATAGTCAGTACTAATTAAACCCATCCAAGGAAAAAAGAACCAGTCACCATACCTAAAGGGGCTTTGGGGACTTGCTCACTGTCCCCATGGTCTAAACTTCATCTGTGAAGGAGAGAATGGCATGTATTCAGTGGTTCTACACCCAGTGGAAAGAAGAAGAAAGGAAAAACATAAGATTATCAGTTAGTCTCCTTGGGAGTTTACATAAAAAAAAAGGATCACTTTATTTCTTTTGGATGTTATAATTTAATAACTTGTCTAGCCTTCTTTATTTATACAATATTCCTAATATATAGAAAATACTATTTTCATTCTGCATAATCAAAGAGGTAAGAATGAATCCTGGAAAATTATTAAAATAAAATAATTTTTAAAGTTGATAGTTTTAGCTTCAGCATTCTACTTACTTTTCAGATATTCAGAAATGCTAGATGTTCAGTTTGTATGCTCTAGTTCCTCAGAAATAACTTGGTCTGGATGTTAACAGTACAATGCTGGATGGTATTGCCTCATAAACTAAAAAGCAAAATTCTAACTCAGGGTCTTTCTCCCTATACTTCTCTTTAAAGATATACTCTTTCTCCTTAGGGATATCTTGAATTATTTCTTTTAAAATTATCTTAAAGAGTAACTATTTTAGGAAAAAACTTTCTTCCTCTAAATAGAAAAAGAATAGCCAAGCAATGCCTTCATGTAAAACATTGGAAGAGACAGAGACGCAATGCACTGTCCTTTTCTTAATACTATTATTCGTGGAATTAAGTAATTGCAAGGCATCAAAGCCTAAACGCTAAGGTTCAACTATTAAGATGGGGGTGTACTTTGCAGTAAATTATTGTTGAAAATAATCAAAGATGGAAAAGTGTGAGCAGTTTTGAAACAAAAGAAGAGTTAATAAAAAGAGGGGAAAATAACATCCCGGTGGAGGTGTACCTGGCAGTGCTAACAAATACCTCCACAGCCCTGATTTCCCTTGTGATCTCTGAGTGCTAGGCCTGGGCAGCCAAACCAAAATGGATGGCAATAATTAGATTCTGATGAGTGAAGGACCCACACGAGGGCCAGTGTTTCTGGAGGAGCTAATGAAAGGAAAGGAAACGGCCAGATCTCACAAAGGATGTAAAATGGATGCAGAGCCTCCAAGAGTTTTTTTAAATGACTAGCTTCTTCCTACTCACCTAACAGCACATGTAGAAGATATCTAGCACACAGAAAATTGATCACAACTGGAGAATTTTAATATGTGCACACTTCCAATAGTAAGATTCAGGGTCACCCAGAGCTATTATTCAAAGTCAGTATCAGACCATTTAATTTTCTGCTTCAGTTCCTCTCTGCTTCTCCCCCTCCAACCCCAGCCTAATGGCCATACACCATCTTCTCTTTTTTGCTGTCCTTTTGCCTCTTTTAAGCACTGTTTGTGCTCTGAATGGAGTTTTATGACAGACATCTCCAGGTACTGTATCTATTCCTCTTAATGAAACCCTAGTTGTAGTGAGTGCTAATAGCTCAACAAGCATTTTATAGCCCTTTTAAAGAAAATGTGTAGAGTGGACATGGATGTACTTAGCACTCAGGTTGGTAAATAGAAATGGAACATGAGCAGTGCCGTTAGAGCCGTGAATGATTTGTGGTGACTTTCATGTCAGCTGGTTTTATCTTTTGTCCCTTACTGGAAACACCAGAATCCATTTTAAGTTAATTCCAAAAGCTAAGTCTGAAACAAATTGTATAGTGACAGGTGAAAAATGTAAGTGGAAAAATGCTGCCAAGGGCTATATTATATGCCGATGTGTTAATCCGCTTGGACAAAAGGCAGTGTAGCATGTCTGGAAATACATCC
This sequence comes from Daubentonia madagascariensis, assembly GCA_023783475.1. Lineage (NCBI taxonomy): Eukaryota > Metazoa > Chordata > Mammalia > Primates > Daubentoniidae > Daubentonia > Daubentonia madagascariensis. Next base: position 37,600,163 of record JAKFHU010002080.1, on the reverse strand, counting down.
GTTTGCCTTTAACTGCTTGGGTACTTCTCTTTTTGCTTCTTTTGATAATCATATCCTGATTCATTTGATATTACAATTGCTTTCTAAATTTCATCATTTCCTTTTATTTAACTCACATTCATTCCCAAATTGAGACTTCATTTTTTCTTTCATTTCTTTTGCTTTCCCTTGATTCAGTTTATATTTTAGCATTTGTGTCTAAGGATCAAACCTGTTGGTTTGTAGGTGGACAGACACAGGTCTATGCAGTAACTCAACTACACAACCAGATGTCCCTGCTATTAGTTCAGCAACCGTCTCTTATTCAGGTCATCCTGGTGGGAAAACTAACAAGCCTTACAAGTTAAAAAAAAATAGGAAAGGAAATAAAGAGAGGGATAAATGTGCTTTTGAGAGCTACTGTTCTGTGAGGAGATTGAACAGAGATGGTTGAGTATCAAAGAATTATCCACTCATATCATGAAATCTGCTAGTGCTCCATTTCAAGGACAGTGTGACACCTAAAGGGAAACTGGATGTGTGCTCCTCAGATGCATAGGCACTTTCAGAATTCTAAACTTTTGGGGGGCTTTTCAGTTCTGTGAGTAGCTATTTAACTGCAAACAACTGGTTCATTTCAACACACAAATCACGAAAGAACATGACTTTGAAGTAAGTAGCTAATCCCATGGTGTATCTATCATTTCGTATCAAATGAAACTCAGCTAAGGACAAGCATCCAAGTATAGATGTCAATTAATAAAGGATGAATTGAGACTGTGAGCCTCACAGTCAATATTACATTTAAAATGATGACATAAATAGTATTAAATTAAGACATCTCAGTCTACTTGGATTTTTTTAATGATGAATTTAGGACCATTCCTTAACACTATCCTATTTCCATAGCAACAATAGAGTATTATAATGTGCATTTGAATCAAAACAATTATTTATTATGATAGGTTAACACCGTAATTGTCTGAGTAATAGCTACCCTTTATTGAGTGCCTAATATTTCATTTAACCCTCACAAAAACCTGATGAGGTTGGTGTCCACACCCCCATTTTACAAAAGAAGAAACTGTGGCTCAGAGAGTTGAAATAACTGGGACTCAGTAACAAAACAGTAAGTGGCAGGGCTGGGATCCAATCTAACTCTGTGAGAGCCAAGAGCCTGAACCCCCTCACTTCTGCTGCTGGACCTCCTAGTACAATATTGTTATGTATTAAATTGTGTCTCCCAAAACAAGATGTGTTGGAAAACTGACCCTCGGGATCTCATTTTGTGGATTATTTGAAGATTAGGTCTTTACAAAGGTAATCAAGTAAAGATGAGGTCACTAGCATGGGCCCTAATCCAGTACAATTCATGTCCTTATTAAATGAGGAAAGACAAGACAGGTACACACAGAGAATGCCATATGAAGATGATGGCAGAGATTGGGGTGACATCCTTATGTCTGTGGCCAAGGAACTTCAGAGATTGCCAGCAGACTCCCACAAGTAGAGAGGCATGGAACAGACTCTTCCTAATAACCCTCAGAAGAAATCAACACTATCAACACCTTGGTCTCAGACTTCTAGCTCTAGAACTGTGAGACAATAAATTTCTGTTGTTTAAACCACCCATTTTGTGGTACTTTGTTATGGCAGCCCTAGAAAACTAATACACAAATATAAATACAATATATAAATAACATATATAAAATACAAAAGAATAAAATATGTTCTTTGCATTCATTATTTTTACTTATACAACACACTATTTTCTATTATTTTTTTCTTCTAACAAATTTGTGAGATAGTTTTAGAAATTAATGTGTCAATAAGGAATCTAAAGAAAATAAGAAATTAAGAAAAGAGTAAATAAAACATGGAAACAACAAGAAAGAATCAAACACAATAAAGACCAATTAGAGTAACTCTAGTATATGAAGCCCCCCCTTAAAAATGTATAATGACACAAGCACAGTGGAAGTTGATTTCTTGGTCATGCAACAGTACCGTGAAGGTGGACAAGTCAATGGGGCAAGCCTTCCTACACGTGGTCATTCAGGGCCCCAAGTTGATGAAGGCCCTGCTCTGCTCAATCTGTGGTGGGCTTCTAAGATGGGCTGGGGTTATCTCTGCCCCAGCCAGGCAGAAAGGAAAGGAATGCAGGAGTGCTCACTGAAGGTTCGTTGAGGCCAGACCTGGAAGCGGGACGTGTCACTTCCGCTCGCATTCTAGTTGTGAGAACACACCTAATTGCAAGGGAAATGCTGTTTGTGCGCCCTGGAAGAAGAGGAGAACATGGATTTTGGTGAAAAGATAGCTGTTCTGACACAAATAAGCAGGCACTCAGTGCTGCCCCGAAATGCAAATTCATTTCCCTAGTTTATTCCCTCTTACTTGTTCCTAGATGACAGAACTTCCCCTCCCTCCTCAATCTCCAGCATCTCCCTCCCAGGCCTTACTTCGTACTGATGATCCTGTTCCTAATTCTATAACCTCCCACTGCCATATCTGCGAACCGATCAGCCTCTCTTCCCACACTCAGGCTTCTGTCTGTCACCATGGATGTCTCCCCACAACTCGCTCTAAGACAAACCCTCTGGTTCTCCCTTCATGTAGATACAGCCCATCACTTCTTGTCTACTCCAGTAATTGTCTCTTTTCACTGCAGTTTCACCCATTTTTTTTCCTTTCTATGGGATTATTCCATCATCAATCAAACATAAAATAATAACTCTCACTGAAATATCTATTTGATGCCTTATTTTTCTACTCCTCTTTATAAGAGTTTGCTCTGGAGAGTTGCTTAGTATTTCCCAGCTCTAATGCCATTTCTTCCCTTCCCTTTTAAATTCACCCCAGTCATTTTTACCACTGTGCAAAAATAGCTCTCACCAAAGTGCAAAATTAACTCCTATTCCTATAACCAATAGTCAAATCTCAGTCCTTATCTTACTCAGTGTACTGGACACACTTCAGTAGCATTTCCTTTTTGAAACACTTTTTTCACTTGGCTTCCTTTCCTGTTTCTTTCCCTGCCTGGTTGTTCCTCCTCATCTGCCCTCTAAACATTGGAAAGCCATGTCTAAATTCTCATTTCTTATTTCTCCTCTATCACTGCTCACTCCCTCAATATGTCCTAGTTCCATGACTTTAAATCTATATGCTGGTATTTCCCAAATTTATACCTCCAGTTCAGACCTCCCCTCTTGATTCCAAATTCATATCTTCAGTTGCCTGCTTGACATTTCCAACTGCAAATCTAATTGAGTCTCAAACTTAACATGTCAAAAATGGATTCCTAATTCTCATTATCCCTTAAACAGACAAAAAAGCATTTCTTCTTTCATAATTTTGTCCCTCTCAGTAAATGGAAAGCCCATCCTTCCAATGGCTTGGGCCAAGGAAGGGTCTAATTTTTCTGTTTTTTTCATCCTCTATTTGGCCAATCTTATTGGTTCTATGCAGAGCTCCTCTCACCACTCCTAGTTCCACCACACTGATCTGAGTTACCATCATCTCTCACTCATCTGTATTATTAAAATAGCTTCTTAACTGCTTTCCCTATTTCTAACCTTGCTCTCCAGCAATCTTTTCTGAAAGGAGCAGCCACAGTAACCTATTTAAAATGTAAGTCAGATCATGGCACGTCTTTGCTTCAAGGTCCCACACTGCCTTCAAATCTCACTCATACAAAGAGCCAGTCATTACATAAGCCAACAAGACCCTCACGCTCTGCATGCATAGTACACCTATCTCCCTTTCTGACCTCATCTCCCACTCTCGTACTCACTGTACTCTGGCTATAGAACCTTATTCCAAATCCACGAACGGGAATACTCCAAGCATGCTCCTGCATTAAGACATTTGTGCTTGCTGATTCCTCAGCCTGGAACTCTTTTCCTCAGGTACCTACATGGCTTGTGCCTTAATTTCTTTCAAGATTCTGCTCAAATGTCACCTTATCAGTGAGGATTTTTTTGACCTCCGTATAAAAATATCAATTCCCAACCACACTAGCATTCCTTGCATCCTTCATCTTCCCTTCTATTTCACTGTAGCACTTATTTTTTACCACCTGACATACCATATATTTTTATATATTTCCTCCAAAAGCAGGACCATGTCTTTTTCTTTAATTTCTAGTTTCCATGACAACTATGTGACACAATGACAACAGCTGTATTCTTCAACAAATTTTGATGAAAGCTCTATGATGAAATTCACAGTTTATACCTTTTCATTTTGGACCACACTTCTGGAATGTGTGGGTATTGGGATGATGAAGCAAGAAGTTGCAATAGTAACAAGTAGTAAGCAGAGAATTCACTAGAAGACAAAATTAACAAATCAATAATAACACAATGTAAAAAAATTCAGCCTTTAAAATTGAGTTGATTGTATAAAGAAATGTAATGGTTGTTCTGATAATAAATTGTATCAGCAAAATAAAATAATTTTAAATAGAATCTAATTTTATAACATTCAAGGTCTCCTTCTGGAACAAATTATAATCAAAGAAAATCCAAATTTGCTCTACAAATAAATTAAAGAGTTCATTATTAATACTGGAATATACTTTATAAGTTTTCTTTCCCAGAGTTAGAAAACTCACTCGCATTAAAGGATTTTATTTGTAAAAATTATTTGTAAAAATATTTTTAACACAGAAACACACCTATTGTATAACATTAAACTTGTTGTAATGATTATCACTGAAGTAATATAATTCACATTAACAAAACATTACACAGAAATGTAAAGTGAAGTCCTTCTTAAACAAAAAGTTTCATGCAATGCAGAGTATAATCTAAAGTCTAAAAAAAAATCTTAATTATTTTTCTATTAAGAGTATTTGCAGATGATTGCTAATAAAATCAGAAAGAAATAATGACAGAAATCAAAATTTATAATTAAAACTAAATTTAAGTATCAGATCCAATCTAAACTAAGTGAAAAATAGAAACCTATATGTCTAATTAATCAAACAGTAAACAATTACTGAGATTCATTCTAGTTTCTTGCACGTAATACATTGTCTCCTAATATTCAGCCAATTACTAAATCTTCTTAATTCTATCTTCTAATTGTCTCTTAAAGCCAAAAGACAAGCCTTACTGGAGTTTTCTTACTACAAAAATAGAATCTATTCATTGTAGAAAATTTAGAACACATACACCAATACTTTTTTGTTTCTATAAACAAACACATTTTAAAAATGAAAATACAATAAATCAAAGAGAATTTTTTTCTTATTTTACTTTTCTAGGCTTGTGTAGCAGTGATTTTTAACTGGTTATACTGCTTCTGATGATGCTTCTGAAGGCAAGACTCACTTCTCCCACCTCCCCCCGCAACACCCACACATGGTTTCTTTTGGCATCCACTGACAGATGAATGGGCAAAAATGACTCAGGGAAGACAGGTGGCTTACAGAGCAATTAGCTAAATTTTATTTGCATTTTCAAGAGAAATGAAACACAACAACAAAACAACTAAAGAAATTTTTTGCAGTTTTAGGAAGCATGCTCAGGTCTAGCGTGAGATAGTTCCTATTTTAATTCCATTCATGAGGTGTAAGATTCATGAGAAATTGATTTTGAGAGTGATTCAACAATCAAATGGTGCATTCATTCATTCATTCCACAGCCATTTATTGAATATTGATCAGGCCCTGTGCAAGGCTATGTGTGTACAGCAATAAAAGACATCCAGGAGACGCTGGACTGGTGGAAGTACTGGGAAACCAGCACGGAGATTCAATGTCATCTGATGAGTGTTATGACAGAGGTCTTTGCAGATGAACATATTCAGGCTTGAAGGGGTGGAGGAGGATTTAAGGACCACCTTGTAGAAATCCCGTTCTGATAGAATTATTGGTAATTTGTCAGATGAGTGGCAAAATAGAATGTCCCCTTTGGTATGTTTAGTAGATTATGATAGTTGTATAATAGTTATCTCTAAGGTCCATTTTAGGTCCATGTGATCTGTAAGTTCTTCAATATAGATAACGCTGAAATGCAATGATGTTTCAGAGGAGAGAGGGAAATAGAAAAGGCAATATCCAAATTTGGGATGTGCTTGGAAGAATGAGGTAGGATTTTAATAGGCAGCAATGGGATAGAATATATTCTGAAAAGGAACAGTCTGAGTAAAGATTCAATGGCATTAAAGAATGGAGCATAGTAACTGTACAGTATTCAGTCCTCCCTATAAGCAAATAGAATATGTTTACAGGAGTTGTCAGAGAGAATGTATGAAAGGCCATTATGGATCCATGTTCCAGATGGTCTTCAATCAGCCTTTTGCTTAATTCTATGGGCAATGAGATTTATTAAATAGAAGTAAATGTTCAAAGATTTTCTTTAGGAAATAGAGTTTTCAACACATATGTCTATATCACATATTTTTATTTTCCTAGTAGAAACGATTAATGAGTTTGCTTGCAAACCAGGCACTCAATGTGATATCATAGGAGAACACTAGAGGAAATCCCTGACCTCAAGTAGTTTATAATCTAGTTAGGGAATAAGCTACAAATACATGATTGATTAGAGAACAAGTGTTAAACATACAAGACATTTTTATACAGATACAAATCATTTATATAATTAATCAGCAAGGACATTAAGTGTCTCTAAATATTATTTTTAGAAGAAACATTCTAGAAAGCCTTTAAAATAGTGAGTAGTCCCAATCATGCTGTATATCTTAAATTATTCTAGGAATTTATTTATAACAAGGAATATAAGAAGATAACATTAGATTAACTTCCATTTTAATTTACTTTCCTAAGTAAAATGATCAAAAAGAAAGAGAAATATTTTTATTTTCACATTCCAACTGTTGGTCTGGAGTTTCATTTAAGTTATTAAACTTAATCCTCTTGACAATATAATAGGTATAGTATACCCATTTTTCATTTTAAACAATCGAGGTTTGGAGTGGTTAAGTGATTTGTCACTGATAACACAGCTGTAAAGTGCAAGGATTCAAAATCAGATTGGACTCCCAGGCCCTTCTGTTTCTGCTACACCAGTCTTTATAGTGGCAGATAAATAGAGATTTGATTTTAGCTGGTGTAACATAAACCCTCTAGAAACCTAAGCAACTTGGCTCTAAAATTTCCTCTTTTATAGTAAATAATATTTATGTGTACAATGCTAACTACATTTTTCAACCCACAGGAAAAGTAAATTTTATAGTATTATACAACTCACATTAGAAATAATTTAATTTATGGTGTATTAAGAACATAGTAAAGCCCAGATTTGTTCTTCATATGTTATAATTGTCACTTCTGGAGTTTCGATACCTGCCAAAGGATTTATTTTGAACTCCCAAATGTAATTTTACTGCAGTATTTCGGCATTTTGAGTTTCATATATTTTAAAGTTGCTCAGTTTGATGCTATCTGTGGAATAGCTTTCCGTTTTAAAACATATCAATTTGCCTTCAATTTTATCATGTGGCTACTTATCAATGCTGTTTTAATAATGTCATTATTTAACTCCTTACACGTTTTTTATTCTAAACAGTCTCCCAAGTTTTTCTTCTACTTGCCAATTTCCCATTTCAAAAAAAATTCAAAACTTAGCAAAAGTCAAAATCCTTTTAGTAGAATATATTTTTGCACATAATAACTAAGGTGGGTGGGAATAGGGGACTGAGATTTAATTTTTTTGCTTGTTATACATTTAAGATGCATGAAATATAGATAGCATAATTTAATATGAAGGTAAGAATAAACTAGATTTTCTTTGAAGCTCGTTTGTTTAACATCCCCAGAGCAACTCAGGTAGCTTGCACTCTGACTTTCGGACAATTATAACAATGGCATTATGCTTCTAGAAGCAAAGGTAAAAACAATAAACATCCATTAAAATTGCCACTTCTTCAAAGTTTCCCCTTTTGGTAAAATCAATCGCATTATAAAAACAAAAACAGTTCTACAAGGTCAATAAACTGGAAACACCATTCTGAGGCTCTCTGGGTGTGGTTAGTCTAAGAATCCTACTTTCTTCACCTAGAGATGGTAGCACTTAAGTTTCAAGGTTGCAGTGGGGATTAGAGGTAATATCTGAAAAGTATCTGGTACAAAAGATGGCTTGTGGCAGATATTTATGTAGTGACTATTACTCTTTCTCTTTGTATTCTATATATTATCATAGAAGAGTAGGTCCTGCTATACCAACTTGGGTTGACAATAATGGGGCATTTCTTTTGCTGTTTAATTTTATGACTCCTTGACTGGCCAATCCAGATCAGCAGGAAAGCCTGGGCTTTTCTGATGCCTTCACCACACGCAAGCAGAAGTGCACGTGCACACACCACGACCATCAGCCAGAGGCCCCCAGGGTAGATTAGTCATCCAAGTACTTGGCCCTGGATTGCTCATCATCCAGAGGATGCTAGTTAGTGCTGCTAGATTAGCAATAGATGCATATCCCCCATGGCTGCTGATATTGCCAGCACATAGCGGTACCATGTTCCAGAATGGCTGAACACCTGCAACAGCTGCCCTGGGGTGAAGAATGAGGATGAGGCTAGAACAAGCCTTTCATCAGAATTTAACTCAGCCAAGGGGTGTGCTAAGGCATAGAACCTGTTTGGGGTCTCCAATAACACATCCTATGTGATAAGTAGTGAAAGTGAGGCAACACTAATTCCACCCCAAAGAGTGCCGACCCAATGATAACCATATATTTGATGAAATAAAAGCCAGTCACTTTATCTGCTTGTACTGTGGCTTCTTAAAAAATAATTTTCAGAAAACAATATGGCCTGGCTCATTAGTATACATTGTAGAAAGGTCAGGGACTCCAGAGTCAGCCCCAGTTGGAACCTGGCTCAGTTACATATGGCAGTATGACCTTGGACAAAGAGCCTGACATTTTTGAACCTCATTTTTCCAAAAATGTGTGAAATTCTAAAATTGACATAATGCATATACACTGATAGATCATAAATATAATGCCTGGCACATAATGAGCTTTCCATAAGTAGTAGTTCTTATAATATGTTGTTATTTTTTCTAAGCAGCAGTTTTTTCCTCTAAAAAATGAGTATAATAATATCTATTGTGAGGCTTGTTATAAGAATTAGAAATAGCATTATAATGTTATTTCTAAATCTGCCAATCCAGATCAAATAGTTGATGTGTAACAAATGGTAAATATTTTCATACTTTGGAGATGGAGGAGAAAAGATTTAAATAGTGTTTAAAAGAAATTTAATGCCATATCTGATTTCCTGCAGTTTCACTTCTTTATAATATAGAACAATGTTGTCCAATGGAAATATAACGCAAGACAAACATCTAATTTTAAATTTTCTAGTGGCCACAGTTAAAAGAAGAAAGAAACAGGTAAAATTAATTTAATTATATAGTTTATTTAACCCAATAAAGATAAGAGTGAGGATAAGGCCTAACCTAAAATATTATTAGTGAGATATGTTACATTCTTTTTCCCCCAAAAAAATCAAAACCCAGTGTGTATTCTACACATACAGCACACATCAATTCAGACTAGCTACATTTCAAGTTCTCTATGTGCTAGTGGCTACCATATGGAACAGCACAGACATCGTGACTTGACATTCTTCTATAAACATTCAGCTCCAGAACCAATCCTGTCCACAGACAGAAGGAATTTGAAATCCCAGGTTAAATGTCTCCAATGATCTAGCACAGTCAGTCTTCTTGTTAGATAGGTTCTACCTTGTCTCTAATTAGATCTATCAAGTTTCTTTTGTTCAGATGCCTCCACATACGTTAGTCTGCCTTGGACAACAGGGCCTTCCAGAGCAGAAGGCAACAGAGCTCACCCATAGTCCCACTGCTGGGTCCACTCCTCACTTATCCTTGCACTACCAGATAATTGTTCAGATCTGAATCCCATACATACCTCTATTCTGTGTAAGAGCTCACCTCTGGGGTACTTCCTTAAAGATAAGCATCACATCTTGATCTGTAAATGAATACAGTCCTAGGGCAGGCAAGGACTCAGTGACCTTGTAGTCAGAGAGCACAACACGGATGACTATGTGACTATGGACAATTTTGACTATAACAAAATGGTAGTAGTGTGGTTTCAAAAGACTCTAAATGAGGAAGTTCATCAAATCTCCTATAAACTGAATAGCTACAGTCTTGCTTGGGACAGAAAAAGACCAGAATATATGGTTAATGTTTAGAAATCATGGCATGAGAGAGACAAAATAAACCTGGGAGCACTGGCAGGCTAGTGGAAAGGTAGAGCCCTCATGCATGTCCAGAGGTTGAGAAATGCTCAACCCTAGAGGTTGCCATTCACATAGACTCTAATATGAATGGCATTTGCTAGAGTTATGCAGTGCACAACCAGTACACTTGTAACTGGCAGCCCTTTGAGAAGCCAAATGAAGAGAATTAAATTTCTCTACATAGCAAAGTAAAAATAACTTATTTGAGGAGAGTGGATTATTGCAGAGTAAAAAAGGGTGAGGGAATCCACTCAAAGACTTTTGACAGTGGTAACTTGAGGAATGACAGACTTGGACAGTGCCTTCTGTGAGGTGATGTGATGTAGAAAAGGATTATGTAGGAAAGGAGAAAGGAAATACAGGGCATAAAATGAGATGGGGTAAGAGCAGAAATTGGAGCATAGAAGACTAGGCTAAATATAAATCCCTCCATAATCCCCAAAGATATTGTGGGAGAGTCTAGGTTTCTCAACATAAGCAATATATGGGTTTGAGTGTATTCTAATTAAATATTAAATACTCAGGTTCCCTGAGCAGACTAGAGGCTCAGACAGATGATCTCCTGGTTATATACAGACTATTTGACCAACCATATGCTGGACCATTAGCCACTGAGACTTAATAAATATTAAGATATTTATATCTTAGTATACATTATATAATATAAAATATTAATGTATTATTACACATTAATAATAAAATAAATATTCATTTATTTATGCAGAATAAATGAATTATGATATGGACTAGACAACTGGCTCATAAACTTGGCTGCTTATTAGAATTACCCCCCCAAAAAATTACCTAGAAAACTTATTAAAAATAGATATATTAGCCTGGACAATGAAGATTCTGATAATGTGGGTGTGGGCTGAGCCCTGAAATTTGTACTTTTAATAAGAGTCCCAACTATTTCTGATTCAGTGGATCCACTTGGGAACAGTTGGGCCCAGGTACAGTTCAAGAATCTTCCATTCCTGAGGCTCCATGTCTCTGACACAAATCAGATCACCCTAGGCAGCACTGAGAGTACTTGGTATAACCCATAATGTTTCAAAGACAGCCTGGGAGACTCAATAACCTCAATCCATTCTCAGAAATCACTAAAGTATCTTCACTACAGTGATTATGTGGAGAACCAAGATTTGTCTCTAGCTGGCCTCTAAAGCAGGAGTCAGATAAGATCCAAAGTCAACCTCCTAAAACCATTGAATAAAAAATATATAAATATGGATATATACGGTTACCTAATAAAATATTTCCATTATCAATGTTTACTGATTAATAAAGGAACAGCCCATATCTGAATGCCTACATATCACAGAGCAAAAGCGGTAAGATTTTCATGCCCTCTTAGCTTACATTTTACTTTTCTCTGATTCTCAAGAACAGTAAAAGCTAGATATAATAGGAAAAGAAAAACTCTCAACTATTTTTACAACTTTGTGGAATGAAAGACGAAAAAGTACATTTTATTTATGCCTGTTTATCCCTCTGAGCTTAGAGTAATCCTAAAGGGTTTGAGCAAAGAGGCAGCAATGCTAATGCACTGGACCAACAGGTGATTTTAATTTACTTGCTATAAATTTTTGAAAGGGACCTATGCTAACTCCCTTCTCATTAATTCATCTGCAGTCTCCTTTCCTGGAGTGAGAGTTGCAGATTGTACAGATAAGATTCAGAACGAAAGTCTGAACAAAACGGAATATAGAAAGTCAGCTTTTTGTTGACACTGTTGGGATGCTCTCCCATTGGATCCAACACATCAAAAATCTTTCAATCTATAGAAATCATAAAATAATGTTGGGAGAAAATTAATGTGATTTCTAACATTTTGTCCAACTGAAGAAAGATAAAATGTATTAGCTCTTTCTTGAAAATTTATAAATAGCAATCTTTATTCTGAAGCCTCCAAAGCTTAAAGCGTAAGAAAACTGCCTCATGCTATGAAATAGGTGTTAACAACAATACTGTCCTATCAAGCTGCCCAGATTTACCAATCTTTACTAGCAAGAATTTATTTTATACACAATTATTTATTTCCTATTATATTCAAGACACTGTATTATTTACTACTGGGGACAGGAATAAATATAATATGCTTCCTGACACGTTCAAGGACCCCAAAAACGGTAATATCCCAAAGAAAATAGAAAGCAAATTCCAGGCCTGGAGTATTCTGTCTCCACTTCCTCTCCCGTATGTGGTGTAACCTCTTCCCTCATTTCTCCTGCTATGGTATCACATAGAGAGCAGTCTCGGGTGTGCTTGCTGCCCCAGTGGAGAGTAGAGAACCCATCCCAAGAGACAGGAGAATTGTAAGGTTTAGAGAGGTGTGAAGCTTTAGAAGTTATAAAAACAAAACAAAACAAAAAACCCTGAGTTCTGTTAAATGTAAGATCACATTTAGCCACAGTACACCACTGGCAAAAGGGCATGCAATGAAAACCATGCTGAAAGCTGTCCTAAGTTCCCAACTCCAGTGTCCATGTCAATTGACTCTAATTTCCCACTGTCATCTCTGTTTGCCCCAGCTGAAGAAGCAGTAGTGCTTTGTGGTTAGAGACTGAGTTCAAATCTGGGCTTTGCCTCTTACTAGTTATGGGCTGCTAATCAAAGGCTTACCTTCTCCAAGCTTTAGTCCCTCATCTGTAAAATGTAGATAATAAGAACTACTCAAAAAGTTGAAAAATTGAGGACTAAATGAAATAATGACTCTCATCTGTCTTCACAGATTCTGGTACTCAATCAGTGTTAACACATAGTAGCTAGTCTTCCTATTACAGGTGTTTTTAACATGGTTACCATGTTAATGCCACCCTGTCCCTGCCAAGCACCACGATAACTTCCCAACCTCAATCGACATTTTTTTCCTGGCTTTGGCCTCCATCCTTGCCCTGGTGGCCATGATCATAACCTTTGCCCCAAAGGTATTCTGATCCCAATGCTAGTCATGAATTCACATCTTTTGTACAAATTCTGCTACAATGATAACCATCGCCAGACTGTCATGACTAATCAGAGCACTTTGTGCTCTCATGAAAATTACAATCTAGGAGAGTTAGAATCAGAAAAGAAAGAATTGACAAGCCCATCTGGGGTGTATAGGGATGGCTTCTTGGAGGCGATGGCATTAAAACTTGTCTTTCACATAGGTAAGTTAAGAGAACCATACATCCAGAATACAGATAGTGACATTAGGAAAGGTACTAAAGCATAAACACATGAAATATGCCAGAAGAAGTAGGCGGTACCATCTGTTTCGTTCAGAAGCAGTCTTGAAAGCACATCCCCTAATCATTTACCAGAAACCCTTGAGGTCAGATATGTTTGGAATTAAAATTTTTCAGATTTTAGAAAGGGAATTCAGCTCATGTGCTATATATTAAAACATACCTTGTGGGTTGAAGGTAATACCTGGTAATCAAATCATAGTAATATTTCTATAGCAACATGCAAATTATCCACACAAAGTGACGTACATAAAAAACATAAATAGTCTCAGGTCAGTTCAGGTCAGGTTTTGCCACCAAACGAGTTATGGAAAAACATTCAGTGTTTAGAACTTTTCAGAGTTCTGAACTGTGGATAAAAAATATTTTGGGGCCTGTAGAAGGAGATGCAGCCTGAAAGGTGAGTTGCGAGCATATTATAAGAGATCTAAATACCTGGCTGGAAAGTCAGCTTTCATTCAGAAGCTGATGGGGCATCCCTACAGATAACTTTGCACATTTAATTTTTAGTTATTTTCAGTGTCTTTTTTGAAATTATAATTGCTGTTTCTACTATATTTTATTACGGGAATTTATTCCGTTAGCTTTTTCATTAATGTGTTAATCCAGCAATCAAGTCCATGTTCTTATTTTTCTATGACATGCAACAGAACCATCCTAAACTGTGACTTAACTATAACTCTATGTATTATTATTTTTCAATTTAAATATAGTAAAATTGATTCCTGTAGCGTACAGTTCTATGTGTTTTAACACATGTGGAGAATGGTGTAACCACTACTACAATGAGGATACAAAACAGCTCCATTATCCCCCAAGTCTCCCTCATGTCATGACTGTATCTTTAACTAAGCATCCTTAGGAATCATGTGAGAGATCCACACTGTTGTCTCCTTGTATCCCTCTGCAACATAGAATAACTGTGGCTGTGGATTGCAACTAGAATTGACAATTGCTATTGACCAGGACGCAAGTGATCCCTGTTCCTTTATTGTAGCTAGGCCATTTCCTAAAGCTTGCTGTCCACTAGGCCATAAGTTATTCAAAGGTTAACATGAATCGAATTTTTTATGTTGATACCCACTGACTTTTTTGAAATACAAATGCAGTTGTATTTAGGCAGAACCGTGTGATCCCTCTGGCTCCCTAGGTCCCTTTGCACACACCTTCCCCCATCACACTCGCACAAGTTATGTATGGTTTCCCCTTCTGAAACAGTCTCTGCATTTGTAACAATTGGTTTAGATTCAACACATTCTATTAAAATAAGTAACACATTCTTTTAGGATGAGGAGATGCTTAATCTACACTTTCAATTGTCAGGTAAGTAGAGTAAATATTATCTGTATTATAGCTACAAAACTCATGCTTAATTGCTCTAAAGGTCTGCAAGAAAAAAACCAAGACACAGAATACTGAGCTGCTTGGTGGTATACGTTAGCTGTGCAAGGTTCTCCATCACGTAGAAATCAAATAAAGGCCCTCATTCGTGTGTTCCTAAACTTACTGTGTTCCAGTCTCAGACATTTCAGTTCCACAACTGTTCTTTGCCAGTCTGGTTCATCTTTGTGGCTCTTCTCTCTCATCATACATAGTGCACATCTTAGGAAACTGCTTAAATGGAAGTTTTAGAAACAAAAGTGCTCAGCTCAGCCTTGTGAAGTTTTGGGAAAAAACACAAACAATCTAAACAAAAATATAACTTAGAACCTCCAGTCCAAAAAAAAAAGTGTGAGAATTTAGGAAGATTAAGCAGTTTTCTCCTTTTTATAAATATGTTCAGTCTTCAGAATGCTCTTTTTTCTTTTCTGATGTAGCCAAAAATAACTCAAGAAAGAAAACATTCAGTGAATTTTTGAATTTGTGTAGGAGGTTTTGTGAAGGAGCCCTTTCATGGAAGGACAGCTGAAAGGTAGGCACAGAGTTTGAATGAACTTATCTCCTGGTAAGCTGACAAGGTTTTATTTCCCCAAAGCAGGACAAAATGACACCAGAACTGTATGTTCTCTGCCAGTAGAGTTCTTATCATAGATTTTTATCATAACAAAAAGAACACATTTTATAGGCTGTGAAATTATCCAGTTTACCTCTACAAGACAATTGGGAGAGGAGTTTATAGGAGGAGGGGCTATCATAAATGAATACTGGACCAGAAACATCACAATTAATCCAATAATTGTTTTTTATGAAGTGCTTGCTGGAACAACTGCTAGATTAAATGAGCCCCAGTAGTGCAGTAGAGTTAGCAATGTCATCTCTAACAAGGGGAAGAATGTAAATCTTATAACAGTTTACAGATGGTTTTATTGAATATCTCTAATCCAAAAGTTTTACCCCTTTTGAAAATGAGGCCACCCTAGAATCGTTCAGCGGCAGTCTCTGCACAGCAAAAGCTCCCTACAAGTAGCAAATCCTCATTAATCCCTTTGGAATTCATTGTAATGACGCTAATCATGTCAAACTCACTGGGTATTAATAAAAATGTTGTATGTAACCCCATGGGAATCCAGGACAAAACTCCTCAAATATCTTGTTTCCATTTTCCTGAACAACAAAAAATTGGGTTGCAGCCTAAGTACCCAGTTATGGTGAATAAATATGTCACTCATTTTAATAGCACCGATTGAATCCAATCCATTTATACCAATGTAGGTGCCACGTGTGAACAAGAAGTGATTAGCAATTCACTGCCATTCAGTCAGAGCTAACAGACTTAAGAAAACAAAATAATGCAACACTAATTCCATGTCAAGTTCCTTGTTATTCTGTCCTCCTTTCTAAAGCACCAAGAGTAATACTTCTGGCAGTGAGGAATACACAGCAAGGTGTCTTTAAGAGAAAAACCCAAGAGTGTGAAAAAAGAGCGATGCATTGCTCCTTCCGTGATGACACTTACCTTGAATCCTAGTTCTGTTAGTGACTGGGTGTGGCTTCCTTCCGGGATTGCTCTAAATCCAACCCAGTGGTTGCCTCACAGCTTGAAGAAATGTGTTTCTTTCCTTTGGGGCGCCCTGCGCTTTCTAAGCACGGTGGAGTGGAGTTGCTCAGGGCAACATGGGGGTAAAATTTTTAAGAAATGGAGAAAAGTCACAGAGAGAAATATGGAGAAAGGAAGCAACTTTCACATATGCATATCCAGGAGGAGCAGTACCTCAGAAAAGCTATAATGTGCTGAATCTCTTTTGAGATAGTTTGATTTTGAAAGCTGCAGTTATGTTATGGTCTCCAGTCAGATTTGCATAGCTATTGCAATTAGTGGGGGTATTATCCCAGCCACCCTCTGTGGCAAAAACCTCAAATGCTCACTATGCCACGTGAAGAGACATTCACTTGCTGACAGTCAGCTCTGCTAAAGAGAATTCTATGAATTCCTTGATTTGACTTCGATGCATTTTGACTGGGGTGAGAGATATATGCCACACTAAGCATCTTGACCAATCCACTGCTCAAATTCACAGATTTATCCTATCCTATCTTAACACAGAAGTGGAGAAGTGTTATATAAGAGCCCTGACAGGAACGTGGATATTGGAAGCATGAGTCACAGAAGACAGGCCAAAAGTACTCTATTAGATTGATAAAATGAACTGAAATCTCTGGGTGGACACTTTTGCATTACACCCACAATATTATTCTTGATTTGCTAGGAAGAAAGCAATTTATTCTGTCACTTTCTGGGGACTTAGAGCTAATTGGCCTTTCATAGTTATGTGATTCTGAAAATGAGCATAAAAGTGAAAGCTGACAAAAATTCAAACAGGAAATCTGAATCTGCCTATTTTCATAAGTATCTTATAATGGTTTGTAGAAAAGGACGAGATTTTGATTAGAATAGCAAATTCCTTCATGCAAAGGGAAGTGCTCCAAATTACCCATCACTGTAACAAACAGAAAGATTGCTCTTCATTCAGACTCCTGGATGAAAGAAAATGAACGTTCTTTTCTGACTCCCACCCCCACAGTGCCCCCCAGACCATCCGTGCAGCCAGTCAGCGTTGTCATCAGTGGGCGTTCCTCCAAGGGTGTGACCTCTCCTAGCTCACCAGCTCCTTTTGCTCTTCCACCCCAATCCACTAGAAAAGACATGCATAATACATCACATCTGAGAGACTAACGGGACAGTGTGTCTACAAATGCAGCAGCGGGAGAAAAGAAATAGAAAGAAAAATAACTGAAACCTCCCTACAACCTTAATAGAAAAGAAGCTGGAAAAGATTAAGTTCAACATATAAAAAAAAGAAAGTCTTCGAAGCCTGCTAAGGATGTTAAGGTATTTTCAGTGTCTGGCACAGATGACAGAATGGACACCATGAGGGAAAACTGAAGGAAAGCAAACCAGGGCAAATAGGAAGCACCATTCTTCATGCACAAAATATACAGTGTGAATTTGCTGAGGCAAACAGACTGGGGTCATTAATGAAATTGAATCCACCCTAGGCCAGACGTGAGTTTGCTTTTCAGATTTTTTGGACTGAAGTAATTTCTGTCCTCTCCCCTCCACCTTCCCCTCCCCCACCCTTCTTTTCCTCTTCTCTTTCCTCCTCTCCTCTCCCCTCCCTTCCCCTCCTCTCTTCCTCTCCTCCTCTCCTGATGACTGACCACCTGCTCTCTCCCTAGCTATCCGTGTGGCAACATTTACCTGAAATCCTGTAGGTCGAGCAGACCGATCTGGGATTTACATTACGTGGTTGTACATTCTGTAGAACTTTACAACACTGGGTAAAAACTTATGTTTCAAAAAAGCAGCTCTCCTGACTGCCAGTCCTTTTGCCATATTGAGGCACTAAAGCTCCTTTTTTTCCCCTGAGCTTGAGCTTTCAAAGTTATTTTCCACTCTGATGGTTACAGACAGTTCGACAGACAAAGAAAAAGGGGATTTTAAAATAGGCAGTCACTACTAACATGTACTTTGCTCTTTTTGACCAAGAAAAAGAAGCCAAGATATCATTTTGCCATTTATCATCAATGTAAAAAAACAAAACAAAAGAAAAAAACACTTCTGGAAATGCAGAAATAAAAATGCATTTATGCTGTGGAGATCAGCCAAAAAAAAGAAAATAGAAAAAAAAATTGACAAATCTTGCTCACAGACAGTGTTCCTATAGGAAAATGAAGGATTAAAACAAAAGACTGGTTGTGATCATAAAATTTTGAATCTGTAATAAGAATTAAAAATTAAAATAAGAAATATCTTCAAAATGACTTTACTGTTGCAGAATGTATATTCTGAGAATTGTTTCTACAGTCAATATCTTAATTCCTTCCCTTGAAGACCTTGCAGCCTCTGTCAGCTCTTCTGTGTCCTAAGAAATCTATTTCTCCATTGGTTTTCATTGTCATATTTCAAATTGCTGGTCTGCTAGCCTGTCTCTTTCTTTCTTTGCTTTGCCCCAGCCTTGTCATATTTAAATATCTAAAAATTTCAAAAAACAAAGTCAAATTTTATTTTATATTATCTTATTTCAGAATATTGTAGGGAACTGTTGACCTCAGGTGAGGTGAAGTGCCATTGGTATCCATTTGAGGGGTAGAAAAGAAAAAAATATAGGTTACTCTAGGTTTATATTTGGTGAGCTACTTTTGCTATTATTCACCTTTTCTCAGAAGTACTTCATGTACCTTTTAGGTGTGTTATCAAAAATATAATGTTCTTATGTATGGTATTGAAATTTTAATAGCTACTCTTTAGTGTATGCCTACTTTATAGTGGACTGTACACTATGTATTAATACTTTATAAAAATAATCCCTATTATTTATAAGTTCTCTGCAGGGTCTTTGTATCTATTGTCTTTTTACATGAGAAGAAACAGGTTTACAGGGATTGCATCTTCACAGAGACCTCCTTCCCCACCCACCCAGTAGGTGGTGGCTGGCATTCGAACTCAAGACTCTCTGGGTCCTAAATTGCCCCTATATCATGTCATCTTCCCCCAGTTAGCTTCCTAGGAATTAATTATTCTGCAAAATAAAGTACAGTTACTGGATTTATTCCTTGTAAGATAATACATAGACGGTTTCAAGTGACTATCCCGAAACATCCCATAAAAGAGTCAGCAAAGAACCAGGAGGCAGTACAGAGGTACTAGACCACAGTCTAGAAACAATCAGAAAAGATTTACTGAAGACGTAAGTATTTCCAGCATTGGCTTCAGTGATGTAGGAGAGTATGAGAGCAGTTAGCTGTCAACAAGCTGCTTAAATTCTAAAAGGTGAAACTTGCTTAACATGGATATGAAAAGATGGCATAGACTATAGTAATGCCTAACATAGCTGGCCATGTGGGCGAATAAGAGCTTTCATACATTTATAAACTAACACATCTGTCAGCACCCAAAAACATTTTTTCTAGTATTCACTGTTTGATGGCATTCTAAACTCTATTACACACTTCCCTGACTTCATATACATAGCTTATTGCACATAATTTTTCCTTTCCTTGATTACTAGAAATTGTCACTCTGCATTTCAATCACTGTACTGTGGGGTAGGAGAGCAGGTCTCCAGGAGTTGCTGAGTCCTGGGAAGCCATCTGCCTGGACACTAAGTGGTCCCAGGCTTTTGGACTTCTAAGGTTTTCCTACCCATGATGTATAGGGTTTTGCATTCTTCCTCTTGTCAGATGCCATTTCTTGCTGCTCTCATTTCACTTTGCTGATTCTAATCTGCTGTTCCCAGGCATGATATGCAAGGCCTTTCGTGACCGTATCTCTGGCTTGTTTGTTTAGTTTCAATCTCCTAGTTTTGTTTTGTTTTGTTTTTCCTCCCATTAATACCGTTCTCTGCAATTCTATTCCAGCAATTCACAAATCCAGATAGCTTCTAAACATAATATGCCATTTCATACTTCTGTGGCTGTTCATCGAATGCCTTTTCTTTTACTATCTACTTAAAAAAATAACAACAAATATCATTGTCATTCTTCAAGCCAAACCTAGAAATAAGAATCTGTAGGGAAATCTCCCTGTAGGTACCACTTTTGGAATGTATCATAGAAATCATCAGATGTGCTTCTTGGCAACCCCAGAACCAGATGCATTCAGCTATGACCCAATGTATCACATTGTATAGAAGGTAAATATTTTTTTTATAAATCTGTTCTCCCTACTAAAATGTACACTCTTTAAAGGTCTTATCCACTTTTGCATGCCCAGCACTTAACTCATGGTATGGTATATAATAGGTGCTCAATAAATATCTGCACACTTAATAAGTGCTGCCTTGATTTTTATACAATTATGCACCTGTCCTCTGAAATCAAGCAACTGAAGGCTGTGAGATTTGCCTTGCACCTCTGGATGAAGGACACATTGTTATTTATAATTAACTGTGTACGAAAGAAAACAACTACATTACAATAGGCTTTCAGTACAGGGAAAAATCTTATGACACAGAACACCCAGAGAAGCCATCGGGGGAAGAAGTGAGACTTGAATTTGGCCCCCTCAGTTGATGTGCACAGATGTCTGGTGCAGCCCTTGTGGCAAATGGGTTGTTTATGGAGTTTATGTAAAGTAAATAGCTATTTATCTCTGTAAAGATGTCATATTGCCTTGTTGGTCTATCAAAAATTAATAAAATGTCTACTATAATGTTAAAGTCTTGGATTTACTGAGAGGGTAGAGCGGGGCCACAAACCTCACCCAGAAATGAGATGAACCAGAGGTATAAATAAAATCAGCTGTGGAAGATCATGTGCAAAAGCTGGGATCATCTGCCCCTGGTACCCAGTAGAGAGTAGAGAAGGGCTACACTCTTTTTTCCCAAGCAGCTCTCTGCCTCTGGCGGTAAAACTGGAATGTTGGGATATGACTCCTTTCAACTACATTACTCCTAAAAAGTGGTTAACAGGAATGCTGGAAGTAGGACTCTGACTTGGGCCTTGATGTCTTGTCAAGTACTCAAGCTCTAATCAATGTATGGCTTTCAGTAAACTTCATTATTTTTTTAGATGTTGAAAACTTCCATTTACTTTTATCAGTGAATTTTCCTTTGAATCCAGACTTTGCAATATTATAAAATAAACCAGTGCCCATTTTCATTTGGTTTAATAAATGTAGGAAAAAATATATAAAGGTTTTGTTTTTCTTTATTTAGCCTTGACTCTAGCTTTCTTCCTCAATGCAATTTTCTGTTATAATACGCAGCATTTGAAGAAGTATTTTATGACACAGAAACCTCAAAAAAATTTTATGAACTGAAAAGCAGCTCATTAAAAAGGACAGTCAAAAAAGGACAGTCCACTGTAGTGGGTTATAAATGAATTCCCATCAGTAAAGGTACAAACATAGAAACCACTTATGTAAAACACATACCAAAAGCAGGAGACCTTGGAATTGCATGTTACAATACTGAAAGCAATTTGTTTTATGTATGTATGCCAATGTGTCATACAAAATGAAACCACAAACTACACTTCTAAGTGATCCATTTCATAAAGCCATGCTATTTAGGATCCTAATGCCTCCTTCTTTTAATCTTTTTATAAGATGATTTCCCCAGTATTAAATGCCAGGACCTGATCTAACATTTTGTTTATTTTATCCCATTTTTGTGATACATTAGATCTGTGTTACAAACCTGCAGTGGCTTTCATTTGAAACAAAACCGAAAAATGTTCTTCTTTTAAGCCTCTCCCCTTCAAATTCCTTTTCTATATTTTTTTTTGAGGCAATGACTGTCCACGCCTTCCTGATCAAGACAGACAACCTGATGGCTGAGTGGGCTTTAATTTCTACGCTTCTGGCATTCCAACTTGATTTGCACTGTCATATGGAATTATTTGGTATTCAGTATAAACCACTATTTCTTTTTTTTTTTTCTTCCCTTTTCTAGACAACCAACCGCTGGGAAATTATTGTCAAAGTCTTAAAATGATTTCCCAATGATTGCTTGTTAGTACAATACAATTTCTTTCTCAGGCCTAGTCTCTCTTCAGCTGTCTTCTGGGGACCAGTGAATCCCCATGCCTCTGCAGCACTTATTGCATGCAAGGCAGTACGGAGACACACTCCAAATACACAGATCTCTCTACTCCTCTCTGTAGTGGCACTTAGAAGTATCTCAGTTAGTGAACAGGAGATGAGGAGGCTGATGTAAAAGGCAAAGGTGAAAGAGGAAGGCTGTGAATTTAAAAAGAAAAAGGAAAATGATTCTTCATATTTAACCACAAATTTGAAGTATTAACACAAACATTAAGTTTAACCTCTTTTGAGTGCCTGCTCTATGAAAAACCATATGTCTGACATTGGAGGCTGGAGGGAGCAAATGGTACTCTTGCCTCCAAGATGCCCACAGTGCAGGCAGAGGGATGGCCAAGCGGGCAACCAGGTGTTATTCATGGCAGACAGTGAAGGGCT
This sequence comes from Daubentonia madagascariensis, assembly GCA_023783475.1. Taxonomy (NCBI): domain Eukaryota; kingdom Metazoa; phylum Chordata; class Mammalia; order Primates; family Daubentoniidae; genus Daubentonia; species Daubentonia madagascariensis. Next base: position 37,577,351 of record JAKFHU010002080.1, on the reverse strand, counting down.
GTACATATGAAGTGGGCTCAAATGAGTCCCGCAGGAATACAGTCTATGTAGGGATTCATGCTGACTCCAGGGACTGAGATGGAGGGGGAGTGTCAGAGCTGGTCTCACTTCAATAGGCAGAAGAGTCGAGGAAGGGAAAGAGAAAGGTAGACAGATCATAAAGAGAGAGAAGGAAATGAGCCATAGATACAAAGAGAAAAGGGAATTGAAAAAAAGGGAACAGAATGGCAAGAAACAGGGCCAGATTTAATTTCGAGAGAATTAACCTGGGAAATACTTATAACTCAGGAGGCTGTGAATCTAAGGACTTTCTTTTAAGTGCCAAAGGCATAAACTAATCTATTTAATTAGAAAAATATGCTTGTATTGCACTCTGAGTAATTTCCCAGAGGAAAACTTGTTTCTTTTACAGTTAAAGTTTTTGTTTAAAGCCTCTCTCCCCCACCCACCTTGCTCTACCACACAGCCCGCACCTCTGCAGCAGGTGCTCACTCCTGTGTAATTATTGTCAACCGGGATGCGAACATGACCCTTCCAAGTGCTCACATTTGTTTTTGGGGTACTGAAATAGAAACACATTAACCTAGATATCCCTGAGCCTTCCAGCAGGTACTTTATAATAACAGAGAAAAAATAAAATTCAAAAGGCATTTCTTCATTGACTCACCAAATCTTCACAATAACAAATAATTCAATAGAATAATACAATAAATTTTAATATCTTACAAGGTAGTAAAAATATTGAAAATAAATTGGAACATCCCTAGTCAATTTGTCATCCTCTTTCAAAATGTTTGTGGAGTCTAAGAATATTCTCTCTTATAGCAGTAAGGCAAGGTATTTAGTCTTTCTTGTACCTATATTAAAAGGAACATAGATTCCGGTGGCCTGAATACTGAAACAAGATAAGCTCCTTCTTACATGCCACACAGTGAAGCCTGCAAATAGAAATTTAAATACTTTATCACAATTTTACTCCTGAGTAAGAAAATTTAAACATATTAATTGAACCAACACAACAATTAATCCAAATAAGATTAAAGTGCTCTAAATATGCTTCTTACATTTGCAATGAAAAGATTAAAAGGACACATGCTCAATTCCAATCTATTTCTGCCTGGTTTTGTACTACTAGCTCTACCTACATTTACATATATAGAACAATCTCAGATAATAAATACTAAACTGGAAAAGATAAATTCAAAATAAAGACATTTATATAAGAATAAAACAAAAGCAAGTGAAAGATGTAATGGATGAGAAAGAAAAGAAATTAAGGATATTGGTGAAACCTTGCAAACACTAACACTTTGTAGTTGAGAAACATGTTTTAAAATCTTTGTAGTGGTACTAAGTGAAATTGATAAAATTTTTCAAAACCAGCTTAACTCATATCTTCCTTTCTTTTAACTCTAAAAACAGAAATGGAGAACTTGGGACACAGTGTAATGTGATCTAAAATTCACTTTTAAGCTCAAAAAACTTTATTACCTAGAGACTCTACATACACAGTCAAGCCCATAACATTATTAAATTCTGTGACTAACAATTCATTTCAGGTAGGTTTCCTCACATCCAAGTGACCCGAATTTGAACCTATGTTCTGGTGGCTAAAGGCAATGTATCTCGTTACAAATAAAGGATAGAGTTTAAATCTCAAGCAAAGCTTTCTTAATATCTATTTTGCACTGAATACTAAATACACTCCAGCATACTTTTATGAACATCTATGACTTATAGTTTCAGAAACATGTGATTGTAATTGTTCTGTTTTTTAAGTTAGCTGAATGCATGTACCATAATTCTTTACACATTTTGTATACATATGTGTAAGTAACTTAAAAACTCAATGAATATATTTCTAAAGCTTAACAAAGGTGTGATGAAAGCTTTATTTTTATTTGCTTTACTATTATTTACTGCTTCATGCAAACCATAAAACCATTCTCATAACTAACAACTAGATCTGTTAAAATGATCTTACCCTAGGAATTTTACAAACAGAACTTTGCAAGATATTTTTGTATCAAATCAACTCTGGTCTGAAACAGTTTCCCCAATTACTAAATGGCATGCTCACATAAAAGGATTGATATCCTACAAACGTGCTGCCCTGTGTTTTTTCCTGGAAAACTCAGAATAGGATCTGTCAGGTATATCCACTAGCATAACAAACATGTCACCCAGATTTGCATTGGGAATTAAAACATTCTGTAGCCTGACAAAAGGCTGTGTGTTTTTAGCAACCGTGACGAGAAGAAGGCATTGCAATACCTAGACATTGAGAGTTAAAAGTCTCTCATCAGACAGCTTGAAAAAACACTATGATGCTATGATGGAGCTTCCCTGAAAGGCAAGCCATGCTACAAAGAACTGCGGCTGCATCCCCAACCCAGTTGTCCAGGCAAGTTTAATTCTATCTCCTACAAACCTGACGTTGTCTTTTACTCTCGCATTTATGCACCACATATATTAGAACCATGAATGTGATGAAATGCATATGTGGAAGGTGAGATATGTTGTCATTAAAAATTCAACCCCTTATTTTCTAACATCAAATGTGAAAGAATACTATTTCTAAAATACTACTGTGGTCACTGTGCAAGAAGTAAACAATAATGTTAAGAAGCTTACAGGACAATACCACAAAACTTATCCTCATTATTTTAATAAAAAGAATTTCATTGCTAGTTTAAATAAGGAGTAGGGCTAAGAATTTCCTCATTTATATAATACGTCCTTCATAAGCTGCCATAAATAATTTCACTATCATAGTGCATTTCTTAGTTTCAAAAGAATGCCCAGCAAATATTTCTAACAATATTTTGCACACATCAAAATGGATTTGCACATATTTTAATTATAGATATGTGATAACTGAAAGGAAATCTCCTCTGCATAGAGTAGAAGAAATACTGTAATTAGCACAGTTTTGTTTGAAATGCCACAGGCTTTGCTTGTTTTTCAAGTCACTAATGGAAAACAGACATCAACTTATTAGCAGTTTCATAAAGGCAGTCTTTTGAGAAATATTTCCTATCTCTTAACTCTGTGTGTAATTTGGCTGTGTCATTAGCTTCGCAAGTCATTGTAAGGGTTTCCTGTAAGAAAGATGTGACAGAGACCAAATAAAGCACTCATCACAAATGGGTAGAATTTAACTTACACAAATAAAAAACAGATTGCCCAGCAAATGTTCTAATAACTTTACACTTTAAAACAAAATGTCCATTAAAGTTATTTATTAAAAGTGTTCCTTTTCTTGAGTAAGTGTAACTGACATGTTAGATTCAATTCTAATCCATGAAATACAGTTTCCACCTAAATATCCAAACATGATGAATGACAACGATCCATTGTCATTATTTCCTTTATGTCCTTATTTCCATAAGGAAATATTAGTGCTAGCATTCTTCAGTTTTATAAGACAAAAAATGATACAGATCATAAAGTGATGTAGGCTACCACTTTCAAACTAGAATTTAGCCCTGCTTTTTTGGCCACCTTATAATATAGTACTATTATTTTTATTCATTCCTTAGTAGTGCTTATTAGTATGCTAAATGTAAGTACATCCTTAAAATTCAGAAGCTGGCCATATTTACATTCCATACCACCAAGCAAAAATTGAAAGCATTCCCCAGGCCAGACACTTACTTCATGATTTTAATCCTTGCCTACAACCCTGGGGGTAGAATTTTATTGTCCCATTTCCAAATGGGTAAATGAGGCCACAGAATTTAAGCAACACATCTAACGTCACACAGCTAATAGTGGTAAGTTCAGGATTTGAACAGGTCTGACTGATGCCAAATTCTATTGCTAATGCTTGTTAGCAATGTTATAGCTAATTCTATTCATTACCTATTCTTCAAAATATAAGTAACTTGAAAGGTGGCTTTAGAAATTAACATTCTTTGGTCTCCTATGAAAATATTTTCTTCTGTATCCTCCTTATTTAACATACAAAAGTTAAAAATGATCCCACAGACACCAAAGCCCTGAGAGTGCTCACCAAGGCACATATGACTTGGTACAATGGACCATTTGTATCCTTGGGTTCTGTATCCACGGATTCAACCAACTGTGGATCAAAAATATTTGAACAAAACAATAAAAAATAAAAATGCAACAATAAAAATAATACAAATTTTAAAAATACAGGGTAACAACTATTTACATAGCATTTACATTATATTAGGTATTATAACGAATATAAAGATGATTTAATGTATACAGGAGGATATGTGTAGGTTATATGCAAATACAGTGCCATTTTATATAAGAGACTTGAGCATTACAGATTTTGGTATCTGAGGGGTTACTGAAACCAGTCTCCCTGGATACGAAGGGATGACTGTAATGCCCTCTCTGTGGGAGCAGAGGAAAGAGTCAAAACACCCCTGGGCCCCATCTTGCCAGAGGAAGCTGTGTTTTATAATTAGCCTGACCAGAAGGGAGTACTTTTTTGCAATTCACATGAAGTCATCATTTGTATAAACTGTGTCCCCAAATGTTATCAATACATTTTGATTATTTTCTATAACTGGATTTAAGAACATATCAAGTATTTTCTTTCTGATTTCCAGTTTTCTCTCAAGCAGAACAAACAAGATATAGGAGATGGGGGAGTCAGTTGCTAGACCAGTGTCTGGAGTGATGTGATTCAGTTCAGTCAATTTAACTCAACACTCATTTATTGATGGGAGTTACCAAGCCGATGGGCCTTTGAAAGAGGAGGAGTTCTCAGGATCTTTATAGAAAAAGACAGATGACTGAAAAGATGAATAGTGAATTGTCATTCTAGAGGAGAGAATGAACTGAGAGCCATTTAGAGCTGTTAAATCTAGTCTTGATGTATCTTTTTCTGTCAGGGAGACGGCCTATGTAAGGAAGATGGGGAAGAGATTTGTGCAATGGAAGAAGGAGCCAAAAGTTACATTTTTAGTGACATACTTCTCTTGCCTTTCATTATCTTAATGATTTTTTAATTACTAAAAAGCTAGTATTTAAAATATATATATTCACTATTAAATAATTCAAATGGAAAATTATTTGCAAAAAGTATACTTTGAACTTTTAAAAATTTTACTTAAATCCTCTCACTTATAAATAATAGACAGTTGTACCATTTTAATACAACCTCAGTCTGAATTTTATTTTCTCATTTCTCTGTGAACTTGGTCCAATAACTTACGTCTGGGAGTTGTTTTTATTTTTTCATCTCTAATATAGAAATTATACCTATAATAGCATTTCTGTAAGGATTAAGTGAAGTAATGTATATAAAACCCTTAGCACAGGGTCTGGCATTGTAGAAGCTCTTAATTAGTGGTAGACATCACTGGTTTGGTTTGTTGGTTGATTTTCTTGCTCTCTCATCAAGCATAATATGTCCAAAATGCCTGCAAGAAATCTGACTGTATGATGTTTTAAATCAGTGATTTAGCTTGATTTCTAGTTTTCTTTCCTCAAGTGAACTTTCATGTTATTTACATGACATCTCATTTTTAATAAAAAATGTGATTGAAAGCTGCCATCTAAAAGCTCTAAAGCTGAGGAATTAAAACAAAAAGTACATTTTCTTAGCATTAGTTCACAATTGTCCTTGGTTTAAATTGATCTCTTTAGTTTCAAACATTGTTTGAGAAGCATCAAAGGCCATCATGTTAGGCCAAAATTATGTACTAAAATTATCATACATTCCATCTCTTAAAAAGCCTTACTGTGAAAGAAAAATCACAAGGATTTTTATTAAACAATCACAATAAATTTCTTTCTGCCTTCTTCCTTTCCCAGTGAAAATGAGAAAACAGTAACATTATATAAAGAAAAATGGGATCCATAGATTGATGGGCTGTGAAGAACAGAAGATAGCTAGCAGCTAAAGACAATTCAAATAGTGGGCTTTGATGTTCTTTTTCAGCTGTCCTGTTAAATACTTTCTCCTTTTTTCACATTCCAATTGTACCAAATATGAAAAGCCCATATACAAAAGAAACAATAAAATGCTTGTTAATCTAATAACGGAATGCCAAGAACAGAAAACCTATCCCACTGCAAAGTGTAACTGAGCTTGCCCGCACCGCAGACAGTTTATGATCAGAAACCTTGAAGGGAAAAAAAAGCCATCAATAGAAGTGATGTTTCCACTGTGAGCTCATGGTCACAGCAAGGCTAAAAGATGAGGGACACAAAGCCCTATTAATTGTACCTCCCAGGGGTCACCAAACATCCCAGTTTGCCTGCAAGAGTTCCGATTTATGCCTTTTATCTGGTATAATTATTATTAGAGTACCTACAACTCCCAAAGTGTCCCAGTTTGGACAATAAATTATATAGTTGCCCTAGGCTTACCCCTTCTCTCTTCCCTTCCTTCTCTCTCTCGTCACAGAACTAAGGGCAAGCTATTTTAACTCTTCAGGGCATGTTAGAAAGAAGAAAAAAGTTACCTGTTTTTTAAGCTCAGCTATTCATTAGACTACTCTTCATTTTCTTAAAGCAGGGCAGAGTTCTACTATGAATTCTCTCTGACATGGTCCCATTTACATAGGAAACTTTTAGTGTAGAATTACTCTTACCTTTCCCCCACAACCCTTTCTCCCTTGTGAATTTCTGCCTAACTCTATGGTACAACATTCTGTCAGCCTATTGAATTCTACTTGAAGTTTTCAAGGAATTATACCTCAAATGAGAACTCCTTAATATAATTGCTGTTTCTCTAAAAAAAAAAATCAGATGTTCAACTTAGGTTATACAGCCAAGAATAGCAGTTCATATCAGGTACAAGAAAGGCTGAGCACCTTACAGCAAGAGCCCCTTAATCAAAAAGCAATCTTTTCGGATGAGTTAGTAGTACTTTGCCTCCGGCCCTAACCAGATCCCCTACTTTCATTGTATATTTCCACAGGAGTCTGATGATGAAATACATTAGATCTTTTCACAGGTGAAGTAGAAACACACTCAAAGCATTGCCTTTCTAGGGTCACATGGTGCTTCTAAAAACAAGGGGAGGAGGTCGGCAGCAATCATAGCATCCAAACCAACAATGTTTTCTGCAAGTAAAAGCCTTGAGGAGGAAGGGGGGACATTCCCTTTTCGTAGGAATATTCATAGGAAATTCATGATATGCAATATTACAAAGAAGAGAAACACAAAACAGTTTGGTTTTGTCATGGACAGGGCTGGAGGAGTAAATACTGGTTTAAAAATAAAAAGCTTACATTTTAATCATGAGGATATCCTTGACTCTTATCCAGAAAAGCTTCACAGATGCAAGGAAAAACAAAGAATTCATTTGAGGAAAAGATGCTGATATTAGGGAATAAAGATTTACACCTATCCAGTGGGCTTTATCTGCTCTAGATCTATAAAGACAAAAGCATTACATAGTAGGTAAGAATATAGGAGGATGTTGGTCTTCATCATTTACACACAGAGGGCATGGATTGCATTTGATTGAATTATTTTATTCATTTGTATTTTATTTATTTTCACACACGTGTACAAACTTGCATACGATGCACACATCCATATGTACACAAATAAGATGTTTGCTTTCCTTAATATATACCTTACATACACAAACATACATGTAAGGACCCTCATACACATTATGGTTTTGTGGCACAGTATCTCTCCTTTCCCATTCTGGTGGGGCCCCAATAACAGGACAGGAGGTGTCATCTTAAATTTGCTGTGCCTTCAAAACGGCTTCTTTGGCTTCCATTGTGCTCGGCAAGTAGTCTCAAGGCAAGCAGGTGAAAGCAAATCATGAATCAGGGTGAAAGGCTGTAAATATGCCATATTTGTTTTTTCTGGTTTGTTCGTTTGTTTTGCTGTGTTGTGTTTTTAATTTTCACTGATTTGGGGGAGGTAATTAAGTGTTTTGACATAAAAGATCTCCTGCTGGGTGATAGGCTACATGGGGAAGGGAAATTAGGCAAAAGGTATGGAGTAATAACCACAAATGACTTTATAGCCCATTCTGTTTGAATGTCAATAGAACTCAAAAGCAAGATTTGCAGGAGATAATCAGCAATGACTCCCCCAAGTATAATCAGGAAATGACTATAATTAGCCATTTGCAAACCAAGAGGTCTGCCACTATGATTTCTTATCTCAGTGGCAAAAAAAAATTAAAAAGTGTAGGAGATGCTATAGTGACCTAAAAGCTCAGAATGATGAATGGCAGAAATTCCCAAATATAAAAGGCATTTATTATCTTTCCAAAATTTGTCAGCATTGAATTAGTTTGGCAGATCTTTAACAACTTTGCTAAGTGACAAAGTATGCATCACGTACCATTTTATATATTATTGTAAGCTATTTCAAAGTTTTTGAGGAATGAGGAATGGTGAAGAAGATAAATAAATATAGGTGTACATTGTTTAAATAATGTTATATTGGAATATAAAAACTATATTGGAAATAAATGAAGAATAAAAAATAACTGAAGTACCACAAAAATAGGTAGGTAGTCTGCACTGCTATACATGTCATAAGATGCTTAAAAATGTATTTGTTTCATTAGTAGGGAAATATTCACTTAGGAAAACACACTGAAAGAAAAGCTGATAAGAAACAATAATTGTTTTATACAATATTAATTCAGTTACAGTGGCTTTTTCCCATGTACCCAGGCTAATGAGCTTAATCAAACAAGGTGCCGCTAAAAATGAACTAATGGATTTGAAATTATAAAACTCTGTCTTCCAAATTTAGATACAGATTTTTAAAGGACCTTATTTTTTTATTCCAAATAATAATCTATAAAGAAAGATCTTTCTATCAGAAATCCTGCCATATCTCCCAAAGGAGCTTGTGTCTATATATTATCAATATACCTAACAGCAGGTAAAGAATGCAGTTACTAACAGATTTTTTGAAATGCAGTTTCTTTGCCTATATGATATTTACTATAATACAATTCCTAGGCATGCTGAGCATTAGGAAACCCTGGGTGAGCCACCTTGATGGTTATTAAGATACAATGTTAAAGAAAAATATTTCCCAATAGGAGTTACTAATAAAATAGCCAACAGCATATGAAAAGCATCAAAATGACAAATAAGAAAAAGACAGCAACTGTGTCCAGGCTGGATACTCCTTATTTTGTAGCTAAAACATTGCTGAGTTACAATAATTTGTTCCTTGAAAGTCCAAGGGTTTAAGCTAAGTAACAGATACAATTCTAAATTGTATTCAATGTAATTTAACAAATATGTATTATGCATCTAAAACATTCTGGTCATATTCAGAGGAATCCAAGAGAGATCAATTCTAAAATGAGAGGCATCACTCAAGCCAAGGGTTCTAGATATTTGCAACTAGAAACCACCAGGTATATAAATATTTTATATAAAAGCAATCACTGATATTTAATTACAACTCATCTTTTAGCACCAAATTAAAAAGCCATTGATGTATATTGGGGTATTCTAAATGTCATACTATTTTGAAGTTTCACTGGGAACAAGACCCTTCCTAGTAAAAAAAAAATATTAAACCTTCTGTGGGACAATCACCTTAGCTACCTATTCTTGTTCTCTCTTCCCACTCTTCATGGGGCATAGTTGGCCCAAATGCCACACACTCTTATTTTTATTCCTGCAGTTAAAGGTAGCCTCACTATAGTTAGTTTTCACTATGACCCAAGGGAGGAAAAGACCCAAAGCCAATGGGTTTCCTTCAGAAGTTCCCTCCAGTATCTATTCCCTTTGGGCAAAAAGAGTCTTTTAGAAGCTAGTCAGGGAACCTAGAATGTTGGGGTACATGAGAATTACATTAGGCAGGGAAAGTAAGTCCTCTGCTCTCCATGCAGACTTTTTTTGGGCTCTGCCATCCTGCACTTTTTCCTGTACTTTTTCTTTTCACACTTCCTTGATTCTAAACTGTATTCCCTGGAGGATTCCATGTGTCTGCATGGATCTGGAGGGCTGGCTTAGCAAAGCCATTAGAATTTTATTTGCGTGACAGATTAGGATATGGTCTTGAGAAAGAATTTATCCTTGGAAAGGAAGCATCAAGCCACAGAAATTATGTCCAAAGACAATGCTTTAGGGTCAGAAGGGAGGCTTTTATTTATTTTTCTCCAGACTACAGGAGGAGGAGTTTCCATTGCCCAGATGCCCCTGGATCCTAAAGAAAGAGAAAACTAACAGTCAGGGGTGGGGAACCTGTGGCCTCAGGGCCTCATGTGGCCTTCTGGATCCTTGAGTGCAGCCTTTTGACTGAATCCAAATTTTACAGAACAAATCCTTTCAATTTGTTCTGTGAACTTTGGATTCAGTAGAGGGGCCACACATGGGGATCTGGAGGGCCACGTGTGGCCTTGAGCTCTCAGGTTACTGAAAAACTTTGAGGGCTATTTCCTCAATGAGAAAGTGAGAACAGGCAGCTTCTCTGATTGGTGAGATAGGCAATAGATGGCCACAGGAACAGAGGGGAAAAGCCATTGTTTGGAATTAATGTTGCAGCAGGCTTAAGCACAGGATAAAGTGGTATGAGCAGCTATCCAATTCAGCCTCAGCCTTTATTCAGTGCTGAGGCCTGTGCCAGGTCTAGCCCAGAGATGGTAGCTTCAGTCAGTCCAACAGCACTAGCACAGGTATTATAGTGACAGCTTCCTCAGCAGACGTTGGCAGTGACAGCTCAGAAACTTTGCCCCTCAGTGAGCAGTAGCCAGACAGGATGCAGCACCACAGCTGAGGGTAAAACAAGACAAGAGAGAAACAGCAAATGTGAGGCACCCACTGGGAAGCCCCAGGATGATGGAGGGTGAGCTTAAAGCCGAAGCCGTGGCAGTTAGAAGTCCCATGTTGACAGTACATGTGTTTCTTTCCTCCAAGGAGCCTTGCCTAAACTCCTTTGTCTGGGTTAGATTTCCTTCCCTTTGGTTTAATAGAGCCCAGCACAGCCTTCATCATACTCTATCTTAATGCTGTAACTTATACGTCTATCTGCCCCAATAGGTTATGATTTGCTTATTCAATTTAGGGGTGGTCAGTGGTGGTGGATACACCTGTGCTTAGCACAGCCACTGATATATAATAACCAAACATATGTTTGTTGAATGGATCACCAACTCAATAAGCTTCTAAATGGCAAGCATTTTGTATTTACTAATTTAACCACCGTAAAACCTACATTCCAGCTCTTCTTGGAAGCTATTTCCAGTTACACAGGATTGTAGTTCATCTAATTTCAGATCTTCACCAGCCATGATCTCGTGGGTTTCTAAGTGGAGAAAGTGGAGTCCAGGATGAGGGAACAGAGAAGGTTGAAAAAAAAACCCTATATTGCATCTTTTCCTATACCTGGTTTACCACTTTTATTAAGTTAAGACTTTCATATTGTTTGTCTAAGTTTGTAAAGGGGAAGGAAGAGAGCCTGCAGGGAGTAGTACAGAGGGTATTGGTAGAGATTCAAGAAGGTACACAAAAGTGCCAATGTTAATCCTCTGGGCCTCTCTGACACCCCGCACATGCCTGTGGTTTGATGTGTTTCTCTGGCTTAAGAGAACAGTTGCCTTAATGTCTTGAAGAATTTTCTCTTGGTAAATATTTATTCTAGATTTGGAAAGCAATTAAGCATCACCACATTCTCATGAACATATTCCCCCTGTTAAAATAAACATTCTCACATGAGGCTGCAGAATGCAGGGGATGCCTTATCTTGATGGGGCTGAAATCAGATTGACTTTGGTTTCCCTCACAGGCCACTAACCAAATATATGATCCATGTCAATTTTCAACTGCACCATGTTAAATTATTTGGCAGAATCACATCAAACATGAAGTTTGTATCTCTGTCTCATTATAAATGATGCTAATTATACATCTGCCCGTAATGATAAATTATTACATCCAATGCAATGGGTACATCTGCCTAATACTCTATGAGACATTTGGCTTTGCTGAACCTTTTGATATTTACAAATTTGAAACAACATGCCATATCATTTAAGTTCTTGGGAGAGAGAAGCATCAGGCAGCAGAAAATTTTGGTCCAGGATTTCACATCTTGGGGGCAGGGGGAGCACAGAGGTTATGGGATGAGTGAGGCTCTCAACAAAAGGCTCCACAAATAACAGCAATTCATCAGTCTGTGGCTTATACAGCTTAGCTTCTTTAATCACATGCACATGGAGAGCTAATGGCAGCCTTGGTGCAATTGAAGGAACCTGTGACTTACTTGGACTGCCAATTACCTGGAAGCCCCTGCCAAGACTTCCTGCCAATTGAGTTGGGGCAGGTCCCTGCACATCTTGACCCTCAGTGACCACTCCTGCAAAATAGAATTGATGTTGATACTTCACTGGGTAGTTATGAGAGCTCAGTCAAATATGGTATGTGAACAAATACTTGAAATTTTGAAGACTTCTACAAATGTTAAATAGAATCAATACATTTATGGTACCATCCTACTCTAGATAGATTTTCATGTAGGTTTTAAGGTGGTTAAATTAGTAAATACAAAATGCTTGCCATTTAGAAGACAACATAGCTGGACAGTTGACTGCATTTTTCATGTTTCATATTTCATCCAGATATTTTGGCACTTTGGAGCTAGAATAATTTCTTTCTTCCCAATGCATTTTATTTCTGTGAAGGCTGCCAGAATTCTGGATAACTGTAATAAGTCACATTAACTCTTCTCCTTTTCAATTCAATTAATGTTTCCATTGAAAACTCAAGGTGCAATTATTAATTTCCCTTTCAGTGAATTCTACCCATGTGCGAGGTGGTGGTAATGATGGGGTGATATGGCGATGGAGGTGTTACTTCAGAGTAGCTGTCCTGGAAATAATGAAGGAATGCATCGAGCATGGCAGAAAAAGCAATGGATTGACTACAGATGGAAAGAGGTACTTGTTAAAAATACAAAAATCTGAGGAGGAAAGAGAAGAAGATCGGAGCCTATGTTCTCAACAAATATGTATATAAAGTATGACTGTCCTTCTTCCTAGAAGATTGAGCTGCTAAGATCTTGGGTTTCTATGGCTAAAAGCTACATGTCCACACTTGAAAGGTATGCTTTGTTGGGTAGCTTTGGGTGTCTGTTTACATTTTGCTGTCACCTGGGGCTCTGGTCCTTCTCCTCCTAAGGTACGTGCAACATTTGCTCACAGGACAAACCCACAAGCCAGGTCATCTGTTGGTGGCTATTTCCAAGCCTTCTATAGCTGTTCCACTCTGCCTCTGGAATACTCTGCTTCTGGGACTTCTTAGGGGTTCAAACTTGCCTCCCATGATTTGTGCTTTCCCCCACTTTAAGCACATCGTGAATCCTCCACAAAGTAGGAGTTTAATGTATATTTGCTAAACCAATTAGTGAATAAATGAGTGAAAGAATTCTACTGACATCAAATAGGATTTAGCAGTTGTATGGCAGTAAGCAGAATTTCTGAATAGGTATATCTCAATTCATGGTGATCCTCTCTTGCATTTCAATGATAATATTTAACATGCTTTACTTCCTAAAAATAACTCAATTGATATAAAATTTAAAGGAAATGATTCTTTTTAAAATGTCACCTCTTTGTCATTCTCTCCTTTGATAATCTGGCAGCGTCTCAAAGTACACCAGTGAGATTACCATTCCATGGGAACCCTGCCCCTACCCTACTCTAGTCCCCAGAAAAAGGTGTCTTGCTTGAAAGTTACTATAGAATAAGGATGGGCAAACTACTGACCACAAGCCAAATCCAGCCTGCAGCCTGTTTTTTGTGTGGCCTTTGAGCTAAGAATGGTTTTTATATTTTTAAATGGTGAATGTGAACAGTACATGAAATTCAAATTTCAGCATCCATACATAAAATTATACTGGAACAAAGCCACATCCATTTATTTTTGTATTGTCTGTAGCTGCTTCTGTGCTACAACAGCAGAGGTGCAGTTGTGACAGACACAGTATGGCCTGCAAATCCTAAAATATTTACTGTCTGGCTCTTTACAGAAAAAGTTTGCCATCCTCTGTTCTAGAACATCGCTATTGTTTAGTGGATTACATGTTGGCATTATGTACAGACAATGCAAATGTTTGTTTAATAATTATGTGTATGGGCAAAGTCAGCTTCTGTCTATGTAAGGTTATTTCAAGAGACCTAGTATTCAAATAACCTCTACGATAAGGAAAAGGCTATAGTTACAAATTCATTTCTTTCTACTTTGGGGGAAATAATATGGGGCCCAGCTCTAGGCCATATGGTGTTTTCGTGCACATTAGGCATAGGCATCCTTTGTGGAGAGTAAATTAAAGAAGCAACTCATGCCCCTGTGCAAATCCAAACCTGTCCCAAGGTGTGAGTCTGGGTGAACTAAGAGTAAACTGGATTTCATTTTCCACTCACTTCTTGGCCTGATGTTTTTGGACCGTGCACAAAGACCACATACACCCATAATCTGGAGCTCTGGGTATCACATTAAAACCTTATCAGAAGACCTTAACACTGCTTATGTGACTGAGTTTATCACTATTTCATAAACCTGTTTATTATATACTCAAAAGGATTTTGATGGAGAAATTGTGAAGACAGCATGCATATAGAAGGGGCTTTCAGATTCTAGGATCAAAGCAGGTTTATGGATGGGATTTAGAAGAAAAACTTGTCATCCTCCATCTAAGTACATATTATGAACACATTAGATTTTTACTGTTTTTGAGAACTAGGATCTTTTAGAAATCAACACTAAGGCAAGGTGTTATGAATATATGATTTGATCTTTCAGTTCAGCCAAATAACTGCTATCTAGACCTTTTCAGCCGAACCTGGGGAGAATTTCCATTTCAGTATGTTGCAGAAGAGCAGGATCCACCCTCCCACTGTTGAATGAAAGCAAGAAATTTGGCAAGTTGAAAGATGATCATAATGCAGAGCCTTTCAAATCACAGGAGAGATTACAGATCTGGCCATTTACTTTCCCTCCAATCAATAATAAACCAGTCTCATTTTCCAAAGTGGGATTGGTTTTCTGTGCTAGCCTCAAAACAAAAACATGGTGCTTGGCAGAATGTCCAAGGCAGCACCCACAGCCTGGTCCCGGACAGCAGGGGTAATATGTTCTCACCAGGTTTGGTCAAATTTTTACAAACTCAGTTCTTTCTATAAACAAACAACTATTGCAGTTAATGAAAAGAATGCCTGATCCAGGCAAACTGAAAGCAATTTAGGTCTCTCACATGACTTCTGGTTGCTGGGCTGCTGTTCATATCTCCTCCTTTCTGCCTTACAGCCAGATAAACCTCTGTCGGTTACAACTGACGAAGCACAGAAAAAAAGTGGTTATAATACACAAGTGGTCAATGAGGCAGCCTTTAAGGAAAAACACTGCTGATAAGATAAACAGCTTGTGATGTCCTTAATTATAATATTTCATACTCATTTAGCCATCTCCACATCACAGAGCTAACAAAGTGGATTTCAAACAGGAAATAAGAATCCTTCCCACCAGCCCAGAGGCCTAATTATAAAATAGCAACCTACTTTTTCTGTAGTGAATACAGGGATCTTTTTTTTTTTTCCTCCTCCAACAGAATTTATTGAGCTCATTACCAGGCTGCTTATGAAGTGATTTGAAATGAGGCAACATTAAAGCATTCCACAAATCCCTTGTACTTAGTCATCCTGACACTTTATTTGAACTCAGAACATTGATATGGGATAACTGCAGCAGCCCCACACTCTGACTCTATTATCTGACAGGAGGTCTGGAATCCAAAAAATGATATATCATCAAACTTTCTTAATAATCACAATAATTTGTCAGAAAGAACCAGGTATCATTCGGGCAACACCAGAGGGGCTTGGCTGCTAGAAACAAGGAGAGTGCAGCATGTGTTAGCCTGGAGGAACAGAGCCACATTAATCAGTCAGCGAAAGGACTGAAGGCAGTCTATGTACGTGTGTATTTTAAGAAAAATTGACAGACAGGCTTCAAAGCAGTGAAAGCACTGAACTCCCTGCATGCTATTAGTCCGACTTTAACTTCTGTTCTCTTGCAATCCAAGAGGCAGTTATAGACTGACCCTTACTGGGTTATCACTGAGGCTAATACAGCATAGTTAAAAACTATATCTGCAAAAGTTTCAAAGAGGGGGAAAAATCTCTGAAGGATGACACAAAAGTCTATGGAAGTTGACTGTCTATTATGTGAAAATGTGGTTCATATTTGCCTTTTATTGCCTCTTTCCCTAACTTCCTGAACCAGTAATGAATCAGAGTCTAAAGAAATGTCTCCTGTAAAAGAGGAATTATGTTTTATATCTCACTGGGTCCTACATGCATCCTGATGTGCAGTCTGCCTTAGAAAAATGTCAAGTTTTTAAAAAGAAGATTCATTGAGGAGAGGGTATGTGTGTGCACATGTGAATATGTGTATGTGTCTGTGTGGGTGAAGGGGGAAAATCCCAGCCTGTAAGGATAATTAATCCCAAATGCTGTTCTCTCCTTTGAGGGAACCTAAGTCTTTTCAGCTGTAGCTACTACTAATCCTTGCTACATTTCTTTCTGAAGTCCACAATCCCGTGGCTACACTTATAGGTTAACTGTGGTTGTTTCATCAAGGAAGCATCGAAAGACACTTCAGAGCAATGAAAAGAACTTCTGGTTTCTGAGTTTAGGCCTTGAAGTAGTGTTGCAGCATGGCGGTAAGTTCTAGGGGAGTCCCATTTGAACAGAATATCAGAATATATGGTGTCTTCTGTTACCCATGAGATCTCAACCAACCTTGACAGTTAAAATTCCAAACCAAACCCCTTACATCTGAATTGAACACATATCCCTCCAGTGACTTCCCTTAGGAAAATTATTCATCAACATCTTTTAAGAAAGCATTAATGAATGGAGGGTACCTGATATAATATTTTCCTCAGAAGAGAGAGGAGCCCTCCTGCTAGGCACGATCTCCATTATGTACACATTTACTGAATGTTTACTCTCCATAAGTCTTGGGACTAAGTTCTATAAAAGTTTTTTTCTTTTTAAATCAAATCCTGTGAATTCACATCTAGAAGAACTTCTTTGGACTCACAACTCTAGAGTTGGAAGAAGCCACCATGGGATTTTGCACCTTCCACAAATAAACTCCAAAAGGATCATACGGCATTATGCATTGATACATAACATATATATATATATATATATATAAAACATAACATAACATATATATACCTATCAATAATTCTGAGATACTGTGTCTAGAAAAGAGAAGTCTCTTTGTCTAGGTTTGTTACCAAAAACTCATTCAGTCTTTCAACACCCTGGTCGCATAAGTCTTTTTTTTTTTTTTTTAATTTTTTGTAGAGATTGCGTCTCCCTATGTTGCCCAGGCTGGTCTTGAACTTCTGTCCTCAAGCAATTCTCCCACCTAGGCCTCCCAAAGCAGTAGGATTACAAGCATGAGCCGCAGCACACAGCTGCGTAAGTCTTAAAATATTCAGCATTAGTTACCTCCAGTTCCAGTCACCATGACTCATCCACTAGTATAACATGCCTCAGATCTCAATGTCCTCAGAACCACTGTTCCTGCAAGAACCTGGATTATCTGCCACTTCTCCCACTCTGTCACTCCTACCAGACTTCTTATTCATCATCAAAGTCTTTGCTTCTTCAATCACTCACTTTTCTCCCAATTTACCATCTCTAATTCTCGTTTTCTTAATGCCCTATCAAGGCTCAATCCCACAAGCATCCACGTCAAGCATAAAATAATTTGAGGCAGTGTGACATAGTGGTTAGGAACAGGGGCTCTGGAATCAGAGTTCCTGAGTCTAAACTCTATTTTCATCACTAATAGTAACTGTCTGGGGTCTTGGGCAAGTCACTTGATTTCTATGTCTCCATCTCTCTATCAATAGGAAGGTAACAAATACTTCAGTGTGCCAGACACTGGTAGACACTAAGAAGTCAACGTGGAAGCTGTTGAAGAATTTTAAGTAGATGGGTGGTATGGTCAGATATATCCTCACTTCTACCACCAGCTATGTGACCTTTGGTTAATTTATCAATCTCTCTATGCTTCAGTTTCCTCAACTTTAAAATGGCGATAATAATAGTACTTCCCTTATATGACTGCTGAGAAGAGCAATGAGGTAATGGTAAGCTACAAATACATCTTAGCTACTAGTAGTAGTAACACATGCCCATGATGTAATCCTTTGTACCGCTGCAGATGTCTTAGAAAAGCAGTCTGCATTCTTTAATTTTTCTTCTCTGTCACCAATTCATTTATTGAACTTTCACAATCTGGTTTTCACCATTTATTCATTCACAGATATATTTACTAAATAGTTCGTACAGGTGAGACCTTACCAGGTGATAGTGATACGATAGAGAAAGCAGATATGATTTCTACCCTCCCACTTTTCACCAATCATATCCCAAAAACTGACATTTCTAATGATTAGTCACAGTCCCTTTCTTCTTGGTCTCCAATAAAATATTTTAAAATATTGAACAGCCTATTGGTATGAAAATATCAAATTCTCTTATTTCTTGGCATCCATCATACTATATTCTTTTGTTTCTTTTATTTCTCTGGCCTTTCATTTTAGCCTTTTTCTGGAGCCTCGGTTCCTCACAACCTCTTTTTTTTTTTTTTTTTTTTTTTTTAATTTCAGAATATCATGGGGGTACAACATTTTGGCCATACACATTGCCCCTGTTCTGCCCATGTCAGAGCCACAATCGTGGTCATCTCCCAAACTGTGCTCCCCACATCCATTCAGTGAGAGTTTTTCCCACCCCTTCCACCCCCTCCCGCCGCCCGCCCTCAGATGAATGTTATTGCCCTGTGTGATGTAAGTGTTCATCAATTAGTACCAGTTTGATGGTGAGTACCAGTGGTGCTTGTTTTTCCAATCCTGCGACACTTCGCTTCGAAGAATGGGTTCTAACTCCGACCAGGATAATACCAGATGTGTTAATTCACTATTGTTCCTTATTGCTGAGTAATACTCCATGGTATACATATACACATTTATTGATCCACTCTGTATGATGGGCACCTGGGTTGTTTCCACAACTTTGCAATTGTGAATTGTGCTGCTATGAACATTCGAGAGCAGATGTCTTATTATAAAATGTCTTTTTTCTTTTGGATAAATACCCAGTGGGATTGCTGGGTCAAATGGTAATTCTACTTTTAATTCTTTGAGATATCTCCATATTCTTTTCCATAGAGGTTGTACTAATTTGCAGTCCCCAGCAGTGTATGAGTGTTCCTACCTGTCCACATCCCCGCCAACATTTGTTATTTGGGGATTTTTGATATGAGCCAATCTCACTGGAGTTAAGTGATATCTCATTGTGGTTTTGATTTGCATTTCCCTGATGATTAGAGAAGTTGAGCACTTTTTTATATGTTTGCTGGCCATCATTCTGTCTTCTTTGGAAAAGTTTTGTTCATGTCCTTTGCCCATTTTTTAATAGGGTTGTTTGATTTTTCTTGTTGATTTTCCTAAGTTCTGTATAGATTCTGGTTATAAGCCCTTTATCAGAGGTGTAGCATGCAAATATTTTCTCCATTCTGTAGGTTGTCTGTTCACTCTAGTGATAGTTTCCTTGGCTGTGCAGAAGCTTTCAATTTGATCAGGTCCCATGTATTTATTTTTGTTGCTGCTGTGATTGCTTTGGGGGTCTTCTTCATAAATTCTTTGCCTAGGCCAATGTCCATAAGGTTTTTCCAACATTTTCTTGAGAATTCTTATGGTTTCATGTCTTAGGTTTAGATCTGTTATCCATTGTGAATTGATTTTTGTGAGAGGTGAGAGGTGTGGGTCCACTTTCAGTCTTCTACATATGGCCATCCAATTTTCCCAGCACCATTTGGAATAGGGAATCTTTTCCCCAGTGTACGTTTTTCTGGAATTTGTCAAAGATCAGGTGACTGTATGAGGTTGGTTTTATTTGGGTTCTCAGTCCTGTTCCATTGGTCTACATGTCTGTTCTTGTGCCAATACCATGCAGTTTTGGTTACTATAGCCTTGTAGTATAGTTTGAAGTCTGGTAGACAGATGCCTCCCAATTTGTTCTTTTTGCTTAAGATTGCTTTGGCTAGACGGGGTCTTCTCTGGTTCCACATGAAGCGTAGAATTATTTTTTCTAGATCGGCAAAAAATGATGTTGGTATTTTGATAGGGATTGCATTGATTCTGTAAATTAATTTAGGTAGCAAAGCCATTTTTACTATGTTGACTCTGCCTATCCAAGAGCATGGTAAGGTTTTCCATCTATTTACATCCTCTGCAATTTCCTTTCTCAGTGTTTCATAATTCTCTCTATATAGGTCTTTGATCTCCTTAGTTAGATATATTCCTAAATATTTAATTTTCTTTGTTGCTATTGCAAAAGGTATAGCATCTTTAATTTGTTTCTCGGCTTGATTGTTATTAGCATATATGAAGGCTATGGATTTGTGTGTATTAATTTTGTATCCTGAGACTTTGCTGAATTCATTTATCAATTCCAGTAATCTCTTGGTTGAATCTTTGGGGTTTTCTATGTATAATATCATATCGTCTGCGAATAGTGAAAGTTTGACCTCTTCTGCCCCCATCTGGACGCCCCTGATTCCTCTGTCTTGTCTAATTGCTGTGGCCAGGACTTCCAGCACTATGTTGAAAAGAAGTGGAGATAGTGGACACCCTTGTCTGGTGCCAGTTTTAAGGGGGAATGCCTTCAATTTTTCCCCATTCAGTATGATATTGGCTGTGGGTTTATCGTATATGGCTTTAATAGTTTCTAGGAATGAGCCATCTATGCCTATATTGTTAAGAGTTTTTATCATAAAAGGGTGTTGGATTTTGTCAAAAGCATTTTCTGCATCTATTGAAAGGATCATATAATCTTTGTTCTTGCTTTTATTTATATGGTGAATTACATTTATAGATTTGCGTACGTTGAACCATCCCTGCATCTCGGGAATAAAGCCCACCTGATCATGATGGATTATTTTTTTGATGTGTTTTGAATTCGGTTTGCAAGGATTTTATTGAGAATTTTGCATCTATATTCATAAGGGATATTGGTCTGTAGTTTTCTTTTTTTGTTGTGTCCTTTCCTGGCTTTGGTATCAAGGTGATATTGGCTTCATAGAATGAGTTTGGGAGGATTCCATCCTTCTGGATATTTTCAAATAATTTCTGCAATATAGGCACCAGTTCTTCTTTGTAGGCTTGGTAGAATTCAGGTGTGAACCCATCTGGTCCGGGACTTTTTTTTGTGGGTAGATTTTTAATTACTGCTTCAATTTCGGTGCTTGATATTGGTCTGTTTAGAAATTCAGTTTCTTCCTGGTTGAGCCTAGGGAGGTAGTGTGTTTCTAAGAATTTGTCCATTTCCTCCACGTTTTCGTGTTTGTGGGCATAGAGATTTTTGTAGTATTCAAAGATGATGTTTTGTATTTCCATGGTATCAGTTGTGACTTCTCCTTTTTCATTTCTAATTGAGCTTATTAGAGTCCTTTCCTTTCTGCTTCTGGTCAACCTGGCAAGTGGCCTGTCTATTTTGTTTATCTTTTCAAAGAACCAGCTTTTCGTTTCATTGATCTTCTGTATTGTTCTTTTGTTCTCGATTTCATTTAATTCTGCTCTAATTTTGGTTATTTCTTTTCTTCTGCTGGTTTTAGGATTGCTTTGCTCTTCCTTTTCCATTTCCTTAAGATGATTCATTAGTTTACTGATTTGTGACTTTTCTGTCTTTTGGATGTGGGAATTTAGGGCGATAAATTTTCCTCTCAAGACTGCTTTTGTTGTATCCCACAGATTTTGATAACTTGTGTCCCCATTATCGTTTAGATCGAAGAATCTTTTGATTTCATTTTGAATCTCCTCTTTGACCCAATACTCCTTCATCAATAGATTGTTTAGTTTCCAAGTTTTTGGAGGAAGATGTGAGTTTCTGTTGGAATTGATATCTAATTTTATTCCGCTGTGGTCTGAAAAGATACATGGTATGATTTCTATTTTTTTGAATTTGTTTAGATCTGTTTTGTGGCCTAGGATGTGGTCAATTTTAGAGAAAGTTCCATGAGCTGATGAGAAGAATGTATATTCAGTGTTATTTGGGTGGAGTGTTCTGTAGATATCTGTTAGGCCCAAATGTTCTAGAGTCCTGTTTAGGTCTTTTATTTCTCTATTTACTTTTTGTTTGGAGGATCTGTCCAGTTCCGTCAGTGGGGTGTTGTAGTCCCTGCAATTATGGCATTCCTGCTTATTATGTTGTCTAGATCTAGCAGCATTTGCTTTATGTACCTGGGTGCTCCTGTGTTGGGTGCATAAATGTTTAGGATTGTTAAATCCTCTTGTGAAATTTTTCCCTTCACCACTATATAGTGTCCATTTTTGTCCTTCTTTACTTTTATTGCTTTAAAGTTGATGTCATCTGAAATGAGGATGGCTACTCCAGATTTCTTTTGGTTTCCATTAGCCTGAAAAATTGTATTCCATCCTTTCACCTTGAGTCTGAATGCGTCTTTGTGTGTGAGGTGTGTTTCCTGAAGACAACAGATACTTGGTTTGTATTTTTTAATCCATTCAGCCAGCCTATGTCTCTTCAATGGGCAGTTCAAGCCATTTACATTTATTGAGAGAATTGATATTTGGGGTAAATTTCTGATTATTCTGTTGGGTGGTATCTTTTGTTTTACCTCTTGCGTCATTGTGGAGTCTGGTTTCTGGGGTTTTAGCCTTTGCATAATTTTACATAGGTGGGTGTCTGTTCGCTGGTTAGTGTATAATGCAGGTCTAAGCATTTCTTGCAAGGCCGGTCTGGATTTCGCAAATTCTATCAGTGATTGCTTATCTGGAAAGGTCTTAATTTCTCCCTCATATAAGAAGCTTAGTTTGGCAGGATACAGAATTCTGGGTTGACCTTTGTTTTGTTTTAGGAGATTGATGATGTCTCCCCATTCCCTTCTGGCTTGTAAGGTTTCAGTTGAGAAATCTGCAGTTAATCTGATGGGTTTCCCTTTGTAGGTTACCTCCTTTTTTTGTCTTACAGCTCTGAGGAGTGCCTCTTTTGTGTTTACTTTGGTCAGTCTAATAATTATGTGGCGTGGTGAATGCCTTTTCACGTTGACTCTCCCAGGAGTCCTGTGTGCTTCTTGTACTTGGATGTCGAGATTTCTGGCTAAGCCATGGAAATTTTCCTCTATTATTCCTTCAAATAAATTTTCCAGCCCATGCAAATTTTCTTCCTCTCCCTCAGGGATACCTATTATCCTTATGTTTGGCCTCTTTACATAATCCCACATTTCTTGTATGCTTTTTTCCTGTCTCTTGTTTTTGTGTTCTTTCTCTTCAGCTGATTATTTAGTGCATAGAGCTGTCTTCTAGCTCTGAAATTCTTTCCTCTGCATGGTCCAGCCTATTCTTAAGGCTTTCCACTGTGTTTTGTAGATCCTTGAATGCTTCTTTCATTTCTAGGATTTCTATTTGATTTTTCCGTAATATTTCTATTTCTTTGGAGAATTTTTCATTCATTTCTTGCATTTTTCTTGTGGTTTCTTTGTGCTGGGATTCAATTTTCTCTTGAATTTCATTGAGCTTTCTTATAATCCATAAACGAAATTCCTCTTCTGTCATTCTACCCATTTCATTTGGGTTGGTATCCATTGCTGAGGAACTGAAGATTTCTTTTGGGGGTGACTTTTCACTCTGATTTTTCATGTTCCCTGAGTTCTTTCGCTGGTTTTTTCTCATCTGGCTCTTGGTCGAGAGCTGGGGGTGTTAGAGCTAGTTTATGGCCCTGTCACCAGGCCCACAATTATTTTTCCTTGGCAAAGCCAGGGAGAGAAGTAGTGGCCTGTATTGCCTTAGGTGTATTTTAGCAAGTTTGTTGGATCTTGAGTTAACTCTGACCTGTGGTCTTCTCCTCTTCCCAGTGGAGTGTGGTGAGAATGACCTCCCAGCGTGGGCTCTGAGCTAATGGATTGTACTTGAGAATATGAGTCCTCCGCTCTCTATTAGCTAGGTATTCTGTTATGTCCGTAGCAGACTCTGATTCCCCAGTTGGGGTATGCGAAAGCCCTGTGCTTTGGGAGGGGTCTTGTAGCTCCTAGGGGTTACTTTGACCCTGCTCTTCCTGAGGTTCTGGTAGAAACACAATTTCCTTTGGCTGCAGTGTGAGAGCTGAGTTGGGAAAATTTTACACAGCTCAGAGGTTGCTCATCTAGCCACGTGTGGCTGCCCTTCTGATGTGTGTCTCCGCGTGAAACTGGTTGATAGGGGGATCTCCAATTGTGTACCCCTTTTCCACCACTAGACCTCAAGGCGAGGCAGGTGGCCGTCTCTATCCCCAGCAGTCTCCACCGGGGGGATGTTCCCACGGGGAGGGGGGAGTAGTGGCAGCTGGAAGCACTCTTGGGTGGCGCGAAATTCCCTATTGAAGTGGGCAGGATTATGGGGAGCTGCTCTGGTTCAGCCTGTGGCTCTTGAGGTATTTGGTTGTCATGGGAACCAGCAGTTATACCAAATGAGTCACTATGGCCAGCAACCTTCAAAATGAGCGATCTCTGGGGTACAGGAGGGCTGGGACCTGAGGGGCGGGCACTAGGACCGACACGGAGCGGAGTTGTCGGAGGCCAGAGCCGGGGTAGCAGAACCAGATGGACGAGCTGCAAACTGTTTCCAATACTCAAAGGTCCCACCTCTACAGTTCCGGGATCTCGTCCCACCTGGAACCCACGGATGCCGCTGTCCCTGGCCACCATAGGCAAAGCCTGTCTGGCCCCAGCGGATGAGCCCTGGGCCGGGGCGGGGCGGAGCTAGAGACGCGGCTCACGGCTCCACGCAGGCGGCTGTAAAGATGGCGGCCGCCGCCAGCCTGGCGCACAGCCGGGCTCCGATCGCGCCGGGAGCGCAGTTTTTCTCCGCAGGTAGTTGTTAGCAACCTCTAAGGGCGTGTCCCGCTCTCCGTTAAACTCCTGGGCCCAGTCCCGCTGACTTCTAGTGGCGCAGTGCCGGCCTGCGGGTTCCCGCGCACTGTCCCGGGAAGCTGAATCTCGGTCCCCGCCTAGATCCTGTCCAACCCTCGGCAGTCTCTGTATATTGCAGCTGCGAGTTGTGTCTGGCTCTGGCACCTTCCTCCTCTCCACAGGGCTCACCGGCCCGAGCAACTGCTCTGTCCCAACTCTGGGCTTGTCCCTGACTGCGTGTATGGGGAGGCGCGTAACCGCTTGGGGGGCAGGTCGCGCCGCGCCGACCTGGCGAGTGCGTCCCTCCCGTGCTCTGGGCTCTATTGTGCTCCGTGCGCCCTCCGATCTTTGTGAAAATTTTGTACCTGTTTTCTTGGGCTGGGCGTTCGGCGTTGTTTCTCTGTCATTCGCAATGCTGTTTTTGGAGTGAGTGGTCCGTGTTCGCCGGCAGCCGCTGGCGTTCTTCACCTCCTTTCCTGGGAGCGGTATGGTGGGAGGACCCTATCACACCGCCATTTTTTTGTCAGCCTCACAACCTCTTAATATAAGAATACATATCCCTCTGTCTCTATAGTATCTTTCAGATCAAAGACCCCCATTTGCTTCCTTACAAATGATTCTTCATCCTCTAACCACTTTATCTTCTGACTACTTCCCTGATCTCACTCAATGTTTCCTAGTGTCTGCTTGTCATTGCCAGTGGGGTGCCCTTCCAATTCCTCAAAGGCAACATATGCTAAAGTTACTTTTTCATTTTTATAAGCACCAACCAACTCTGTCTCCTAAAATTGCTAATTTTGTTTCATATGCCCGAAGATTGGACCCTCTGCCATATTTCGTTCTTTTTTTTACTTAAACATCCTATTCATTTTTTAATTGATTCCAAAGATCCTATTGCTACAGTATCTTTTGCATCTATCTCTGGTTTTTTAATAGTATAGTCAATGACCTGGTTCAGACTCTTCCTTACCTCTCACCCAAGCTATTGTGCTAGGCTTCTAACTATGCCCACACCACAACACTCAATCTTTTTCTCTCTTAGTCTGTCACACAGAATGCTACAAGGTCAATCTTCCTCAAGTTCTACCTGGGCTTTTTAACTGCCTTTTCTAAAATCTTTAAAAGTTCTCTGCTGCCCAACAAATTAAGTCAACACTTGTATGCCTGATATTTAATGCCCTCTTTACTGTGGCCACACACTACCTTCAAAAATAAGGTCTTACATATTTATGACTCTTAAGAGTTTGAGGAGCATTTTATACCTGTTATCTTATTTATTCTAATACTCATAAAATGTCCTACAATGTAGATATTATTACAACATAAAAGCCCTATGTTAATAAATCATAAAAGCCCTGTGGATGAGGAAACTAAGAATCAAAGAGATTTGAGTTCTTCTTAAGTTACATAAACACTTCTGAACCAGGATGTAAGCAAATTTGATAAGAGGATTTTGACCTAATAATGCAACACATCTTACTTTTGCAAACAATAATAATAACGCCTCTCATTATTCTCCTTGGTGAATCACAGGATAAAGAATATCAAAAACCGTGAAAAGAAGTTGACCAAGAAAATTAAAACTCAGTGAACCTGAATTCAAGCTTTGATTCCCTATTAATTTTCTACCTAGGTCCATTAACAATGCTATGCTTTATTACATTTGACTACAAAACAGTCTCATAATTCCTGAAACACATCTGCCTCACCAAAAATATTGAAGAGTAATGAAATTATATCCACTTTAAATATTTAATTCTAAAACATGTAGTTATCTTGTTTTATTTGAGGCATCAAAGCTTTTTTATAATCATTAGGCATCTGTATTATCCCTACTTCTACAGATAGGCAATTATAAGACCAAGTGCCTTCTTCAAGGTCATATATATTGTCATTCATTGTTAGATGAAAAGTCAGAACTCTCAACTCACATACCCAGGTAACATTTTCATTTCAAAGTAATCTATAGAATACCTTTAGTTGAGAAAAAAGGGAGAATTTTATAATATCAACTCACATTTTATGTTCCTAAATAGAGCATTCATATATTTTATATGGGTACAGAAGACAGAGTCAACAGCTCAAAACATCAGAGCAATTTTAAGAGCAATTATGATAAATCTTTGAACTTTCTATTGAAATTAGATCATTTAGCATTCAAATCTATATTCCTCACAATTCACTGCTTTCAGAAAAAAAGAAACAGGGGGAAGGGAGGGAGAGAGAGAAAGAGAGGGAGAGAGGGAAGAAGGTAGGAAAAAAGGCAGGAAAGAAGGAAGGAGGGAAGGAAGGAAGGAAGGAGAAAGTCTTATAGCATTAACTAGATGATGTGCAATCGCCATAGTAACGCAAAATGTGCCATCACCACCTGCTCATCGCTAGATGGGGAAGGGGTTGCATTCTCAGCTTTGTGGTCAACAGAGTCAAGAAGGAATTTTTTTATATTTATTGATTGATTTTATTTAGTTTTTTTTAAAATTTCAGAATATTATGGGGGTACAACTCTTTGGTTATATATACTGCCTATGCACTGCCCAAGTCAGAGCTACAATCGTGGACATCCCCCGAACAGTGCGCCCTGCACCCATTCGGTGAGAGTTTTCCCATCCCCTCCACCCCCCTCCCACCTGCCCAACCCCTGATGAATATTATTGCCATGTGTGACAGAAGTATTGATCAGTTAGTACCAATTTGATGGTGAGTACCAGTGGTGCTTGTTTTTCCATTCCTGTGACACTTCTCTTCGAAGAATGGGCACTAGCTCCATCCAGGATAATACCAGATGTGTTAATTCACTGTTGTTTTTTATTGCTGATTAATACTCCATGGTATACATAGACCACATTTTATTAATCCTGTATTGATGGGCGCCTGGGTTGTTTCCACATCTTTGCCGTTGTGAATTGTGCTGCTATAAACATTCGGGTGCAGATGTCTTTATTATAGAATGTCTTTTTTTCACTTTGGGTAAATACCCAGTAGTGGGATTGCTGGATCAAATGGTAGTTCTACTTTTAGTTCTTTGAGGTATCTCCATATTACTTTCCATAGAGGTTGTACTAATCAAGCAAGGAAATTTTGAAGAAGCAATGAAAGGCACTACAGCTACTCTATTCAGGATCAACTGATCATTCTCGTTAAACACTCTGTAAAGCCTTTTTTAGCTCAGAAAAAAGAGCTCAGGAAAATTATTCTCCAGCTGTTTTCTGCTGATAGTTTAGGAGCAGCAGAAGAAAACTATGCCTATGTCCTCCAGGACGTCCTGACTGCTAGCCCATACAACACTGAATACAAAACTAAAAAAATTACGTTACATTCAAAAGTATTTTGAACATTTTCAGTTCTTTGAGTATAAAGACATATCCTTCATAAAGATTCACATTGGCATGTTGTTAATTACAATTTAAAAAAACAAACCTTTCCCATAACTAGAAAGAAAACTAAACGTAAAATGAATAAATGATAAATTCACACAAAGTTAAGATAACAAAGGCTTTAACAAGAGGAATATAGGTCATTCATTGAGATATGGGCTTGCATTAGGCTTACCACCAAACATAAGTCACTATATTCAATATGAACTTCTGTGTTTGATGATACTACATAGATGAATCACATGGTACTTTACTTAAATTTATTAAAAGAGAGAACGTACTCATCACTTATAGAACAGCTCCTAGCACTTAGTAAATACTTAACAAGTCTAGGTTTTTACCCTCTTCATCCAGCTCCTTCCAAAATTTAAAGTAGATGTCAGTCCCTGGCTCAAATTCTTGCTCTTTAGATCAAAGTTTAATCTAATAACTTTCCAATCACCATAAATGGAGCTGGTGGCAGATTAAATAATCCTTCTCTCCGCTCCTTCTCACAGACTTTACTTCTCACCTATAGACTGTTCACCATCATTTTGAGCCAATTATGTGTCGAAGTAGTTGTTTTTTCTGGTTAATTGAAAAATAGGAATATTTATTATATAGGCAATCAACTCCATTGAAAGAACACATAGAAACCTTTTTATTAGATCTGGAATAGAGGTAATAAAATTCTGCTTCTGAAGAATCTTAAAACTTTTTTGTTGTGAAACTAGTTAATTGCCCAATTTGAGGTATGGGTCTGCCAACATTTATAGTGGCAATGCATATTTTTTTAAATGAGACATGCTCTGATAGAAACATTATTCCAGTTTGACACAATAGCCAACAAAGCTTCAGTCCAACTGTGACATTCTTTACCACAGTTGAAAGAAAATATGTTTGCATTGAAAATAGTCTCTTTGTTGTTCACAGCTATAGCATAGATTCAGAATGCATTTTCTATTACTACTCTTTATTCCCCCAAATTTTTCTACTAAAAGAAACTAAAGTAGTATATATAGACTTCAGCTTTTGGAACATAGGTTTCTTCCATCTGGTAATATATAGTCATACTTAAGACATAAACAACATCCATAAAACAGACATAGTTAGGAATGTATGTTTCACAATGTTCAACAATTACTGTACACTGATAAGGTGGAATCTTATTTGATAATGCATAAACTTGTTTCAGCAGTTAATCTGAGCTTTTCATGAGTCTAAACACTTACCAGAAATAGTTTATTAAATATGAATACATTTATTATTTAATTAATGTGTATAGATCTTGTTACACATATATAATTTTTCTTAATATATAAAATTTTTATTGGGAATTG
Organism: Daubentonia madagascariensis; assembly: GCA_023783475.1. Lineage (NCBI taxonomy): Eukaryota > Metazoa > Chordata > Mammalia > Primates > Daubentoniidae > Daubentonia > Daubentonia madagascariensis. The sequence goes on along the minus strand of JAKFHU010002080.1, from coordinate 37,547,741 downwards.
GATATATTGGAAAATATGTTGAAAAACAATTAGAAATATTTTTATAATTTTAGCATATTTTAAAGAATGTGAACCAGTTTGTTAAGAGCTAAGAAATATGGAATGATATAATAATTGTCAATAGAGGCATAGGTAGTTTTTTTTAAATCAGTGGATTAAAACTCCATCTACACAGGCCATCAATGGGATTAATGTGGTAGAATGTCCTTCTGGCAAGGAACCAACAGCTGAGTGAATAAAGGTTGGTCCTTGGGTAGTTCAATGTCACCACAAAGATGCTGAGATACACAGATGTCACTGGCACTATGGAATTGTGTGTTTTTCTATCCCAAATGCCATATATATTCACAACTTACTGGGGGTCAGTATAGAGGAGAATGGTTATCCACTATAGTTTTTATAAAGCATGGAGGTGGGAAGAGTGAAAGAGAGGTTGTGAGCTTAGCAGAAGTAATAGAATTTGGAGGTAAAATGACAAACGCAAAGGCAAATTTTTATCTCTGACAGTGATAAATCACGCAATGGGTAGGTTCCATCCAGAATTACTGCTGTGCCAGAGCCAGTGACCCATTCATTGCCTGCCTATAGGAATAAAGATCACTTTCTATTCCTTCATCTTCTTTTCCCAGTTTATCTTTCTTAGAGTTTTAAACTGTATACAATCACTCATGGTCTGTTGAATTCCCTTATTTTTTCCCAAGTCTGAGTCATTCCACATTTGTTCTAGGAAGTGGTTGGGAGCATTGGAGAAACTAATTCGGATAGCCTTCTCATTGTTGCAGGCCCAAGTTTCAGGAGGGTACGCTCAGCCCAGTCTGCAGAGAGAGGCTACAAGCCAAAGGCTCTTTGCCCTCAGCAAGCACTCTTCAGCAACTTCTCCCTCAATGCACCACAAGCCTCCACACACATACTGTCAGGAAGAGAGGGAGGGAGAGGAAGCAGGCAAGGGAAAGATGGCTCTTCTCATATGTCAGTGTGGTATTCTGTCTATGACATCAAACTCTTGAGTACTAGGAGTCAAAAACCTCAGTTCTTTGGTGGAAGCCACAACAGCAGCTTCACTGGCTACAGTAATGACATTACTTAGAGCACTGAAGCAACCGCCTTCAACTATTTTTCACTACCTTCCCATCAGTTCTCCAAAACTCACTCCACCAAAAACTCAATGACTATTTAGCCAAACTCACTCCTTTAGCTTGCAGAAGTAGAAAAAAAAATATATATCTTATTGGGGGAGGAAGGAGAATTAAACAGCAGGACTCATACTTGTACTCAGCTGGTAGAAGCCCCTTTTTATTAGTAGCACAATGAGGATGGAGGGGTACATTTTAAGGAATATGTATAGCCCTTTATTCAATGACTAAGCCACTTACAATATGGAAATTTCAACATAACTTTAAATATAGTGGAAAAAGGAATGCGTGGCATTTTGGGAGAAAGACAAACTGTTGCAGAGTAGGAGGGGTTTGAAGTCAAACTGACCCGAGTTCCAATCCCACCTCCTGCATTTCCTAGCGGTGTGAGCTCTTGGATATGTGACTTAACCTAATCTATAAAATGAAAATAATAGAATTGAGCTCATTGAAGGATTTCATTAAATAAATATAAAGTGCTTAGCCAAGTTTCTGATAACTAATGCCAATAGAAAGAGATCAGGGAGAAGTGTAGTGCTAAAATAAGGCTTCAAAACAATTATTTTAACTGGAAATACATGTTGAGTGTGTTGTCATTAATTAGCTAGGCATTTTCTTCTCTAAAACATTTTCTTTTCTATCTTTGCTGAGTATAAGGAATATGGGCTTAGTCAAATCAAATCAAACCATGTAATTCAGGTCATCTGAATTTTCATTGCCTGTCTTTTCCAATCATGCTTCATAGTAGGAGCTTTGAGAAGAGGCTCTTCCTCCCTGGGCAGCATAAAAACTCTCAGAACACTGAGCCACCTAACAGGGCGACCTTGCTCACAAAGCCTGACCTCTGCCCTGGAGACAGATTACGTGATACTTGCAGAGCTGATGCCATAGATTTAATGTTGACACAAAGTACAAGAGCCTTTTCTCCTCCTCCAACTAAATTTGTGTGTCCTATACCTTTTCCTCATAACATTTAAACATGGGAGAATATAGGTAAGAAAAGGAGATCAGACTAAATTTAAATCCTAATCATGGTCTCCATGTAATCTGCTTCTGTATCTACTGTTAGTTTCTACATTTGTTCTGTGATGCAAGAATGAAAATTTTCTCCCTCCTTTCTGTCTTTTAAAGAATTATGGAAACAAAGACTAGTCCACTGTGTACTACCAACTCTCTTTACATGTGGAGTGCACAGTGCCCAGACAGCTGACAGCCTCTGGGTACAAACTCTGGTGTGTTTATTTTGACATCCTCTCAAGGGCCAAGAGAAACAGCAGGATGATTACTACATTTCTTCCTCCATGCTCTCCCATGCCCAAAAGTCAGCTCTAAATTTTTCACAATAACATCTCCATCAGCTGTAGGACTTTTTAAAAAAATAATAATTTTTTTTCTACTTCCTTCTTGGTGACATGTTCCTATTTTGAGATCTAGGATTTGTATGACCCTTCTCCTATCTTATCACTCTTCAAGAGCAGGAAGCTCCCCTTAAATTTCCCCTCCCCCCTCAGCTTGGAGCAGAAGCCCAACGGCTATCCTGTATTTATTACCAAGTCTTAATGTGTTTTAAATGTTAATGAAATGGGAATGCCCTCAGCCACCTCTAAATCTAGTATTTCAGAATAGCTTCTCAGAATTGAAAGAATATGCTAGCTTTGCAAGACAATATGGCCAAATATGGAAAGACCTAGGACCTAGAATTATTGAGTTCTTCAATAGCAAATGCATGTAGGGCTCATTCTTACAAATAAGTTTTAAATAAAAATGGTCATTTAAATGCGGGAAGGGACCATGATTGCCTAGACCATGACTGCCCAGGAAAAACAGAAAGAAAAAGTACACAGATAACATTTAAAAATGAGCCTGTGACAAAGTATACATTGGTTTCTGCAACAACTCAATATTTACAAGTGAAAGTAGCAAAAAAATAAAACAGGGGGCCAAGGAAAAGCTTGCAAACACAAGATTCCTGAGATAATATTTGTCATAACTGTATGTCTCAAGACTGATGCTATCTGGAGAAATTCCTTTACCTAATTTCTTTCAAGCTGTGAAGTTTCCATTGTAAAGTATTGTCTTCATCCATTTTATATTGCTATAACAGAATACCTGAGACTGGGTAATTTATAAACAATAGAAGTGTTTGGCTCATAATTCTGGAGGCTGGAAAGTCCAAGAGCACAGCATCTGGTGAGGGCCTTTGTGCTGTGTCATCCCATGGCAGAAGGTAGAAGTGGAAGAGCAAGAAAGGGCCAAACTCACTTTTATAACAACTCTTTCTTGCAATAATAATGTTAATATCTATTCATGAGGGCAGAGCCCTCATGGCCTAATTATCTCTTAATGGTCCCACCACTTACTACCATCACAATGACAATTAAATTTCAACAGGAGTTTTGGATGGGACATTCAAACCATAGCAAATATATATCTGTGGCAAGTATAAGATGTATATTCTATACATCTGTGGTGATGTATAGAATGTCTTTTCTCCTCTAGATATGTTAGCATTCAAAGAACTCCTCTAGATGATTCAAAGAAACTTAGTAACTCATGGAAGATAGTTTAATGATCACTGACTCTACATAATTTTCCCCTCTCTCATAAAACTAAAACATAGGGCCCAGGTCAGGAAAAGGCAACAGAGAGAAGGTAAATTGCTCATTATGGCTCTTAGCTCTTCAAAGAGCTATGAATGAATATGAATGAATAAATATTTAGAGGCTCCACAGTTATCAGGAGATGCAAGTAAAGCTTAATTACTAACAGTAATAGAAACTCAAGATAATATTCTGCTGAAACAATTCACAAGATCAGTGACAGCTCCAAAGAAAGAAGTAGCCAAACTTTTTTTATTTTACTATATTATTGTGTGCCAGAATCACCTGCCATTGTAGAACAACATACTTTATAGGACAGAGTAGGTTGTGTGTTAAAAGAACTGAGTGCCCAGGGTGCATAAACAACAAAATTTGGTAAGGCCCGGTCTACCTGTTTGATCATGAATGCAAAAGTATTGAGTGGCACAAAAATAAATGCAAACATGATGGTTGGTACAAAAAAAGAAAGAAGAGAGTAGATACTTGTTGGCAAGTATGTTGGCAAGAAGAAAAATAACAGTCAAAACAATAAATTAAGGACAATATATTCTATAGACTAATTTACGTGAGCAAACTACATCCTGTAGGCCAAATACAAGCACTGCCTATTTTGTAAATAAAATTTGATTGGAACACAGCCATACCCATTTGCTTACATTTTGTCTAGAGCTGCTTTCTATAACAACAGAGTCAGACAGTTGTGACAGACCATAAGGCCAGAAAAGTCTAAAATGTTTGCTATCTGACCTTTTACAAGAAAATGTGCTGACCCCTAGACTAAATAAAAGAGGGTAAATGGCTGAGGCTGCCAAGGAAAGTCATGAGTTACTCCACCCAGAGCCACGAAACAAACGGGAAAAGAAAATGCCCTGTCTAATCAACAGAATATAGACTAGCAGAGGGAACCTTCGGATGGTAAAGATGATCTCTCTAACAATCACACCGAGATTACCACACTCACAGAAGTTTGAACAAAGACATTTCAGTAAGGGAAAGAAAGATTGTTTTCCCGGGAAGTCAGACAGTACAAATACATAGTTCATTCCACAAACATTTACTGAGCCCCCACTGTCTGCCAGGCCTTGGGCTGAGAGGACACTGGGGATTGGAATGACAACAGGTTTCTGACCATGCATCTCTGGGGAAAGAACTGCACAGTGGATTAAAATAGCACATAAGCCTGGCCAGGCCACTTATCCAATCTCTTGGGGATTGATGCAAAGAGCAATTCTTCCTCTTCCTAACAAAATCCTTTGTTCTTACCACTGTCAGAAACATAGTACTGGCTCAGTTAGGCTTTCCCAGTGAGGCATGTCACTCAAACCAGAAATCCAGATTTTCCTTTCTAAGAATTTATAATCAGAAAGTGCCAGGAGATGGTCCTACACAGAATAGGTGGTTTTTAAAGGGTGCTTTTAATCAAATGACTTTTCAATTGAACTCACTGATTTTGTTCCTGTCCTCATAGTACAGCTCTCCTGATCATCCTTTGCTCTATGGGGAGTATCTATTGGCTTGTGTTTACTTAGCCCTCTAATACAGAGAGATGCTGAGAAGTGGAAAGACATAGGATAGGGATGGAATAATAGGGCTTTGTGATATTTGTGAACTCATTATTGGGATGAAACTCGCTTCTGAAACACTGGATTATCTTTGATACTCCATGCACTAGAGCTACCTTATCATTACATTTTAACTGCAGTTCAGCTGTAAGAATTAGGGAGGTTCTTGAATATGTCTTTGCTGTTCTCCCACCCATATTTGACACGCCAAACATAATGCTGCTAGAGTAATTTTCCCCTCAAACTCCACTTTCATTCACTATCTCCTTGAAAACATAATGATCAGTGGTGCTCATTAAATTGAATTTCCAAATCTCAGCCTCACATATTACAACCTGCACTAATTGCCCCCTCTTGTTCCATGGATTCCATCTCCCACCGTGGACCCTGTGCTTTGCTTGAGCTAATGGCCAGCTGCACCCTTTGTGGTGAAGTCCGGCTTTGCCTCTTGGCCTCTGCATCGTCCTGCACACCTTCCAGCTTCCGTTCTAAAGGTCATTCTTCACTTCTCCAGAACTTGGCTTAACACTAATTTCTTTTAAGAACTTTGCCATACTCTGCCATAATCTTTTCCTTTCAAAATGCCCCATGATTTTCTTCTCTTTCTACTTGAGTATTTACTAAAACATATATCTTCATTATCTTACGCTCCCAAAATAAATTGTAGTATCTGTAGGGCTCTTGCGTTCATTCTTAACATTCATAATCTTCTCCACCCTTGCCCTAGCCCTGTCCCTGGTACCCGGCACAGTGGCATGCAAATCACAGCCTGACTGACAGACAGAATGGTCCATGCTGCATCACTTCAACATTCCCACTTCCTCTGAGTATATTTTCTATCTGTTTCTCACGGTTTTTATCTATTTAATGTTTTGTTGTGCTCTCTTGAGGTCCTAACACATTTCCAGAAAATGAGACATGGATATGAAATCATTATAATAGGGGCACTTAGGCATTTTGCTGCAGGATTTTTGATTTAAACAATTTTTCGTGCTAGTATGTGCTGTTTTGTTTCATCATCCATCATGTTTGATAGTAAGCCATTGTCTCTGCCTTTTACTGATTTGCACAAGAGCCCAGTAAGATATTCTCAGCCTGATAGAGATATTCAGGGTCTCAAAATAAATAGGTACCATCAATATTGGTGATTGTGGACTAATTCAGATGTGTTTTCCTGCAAAATATAGCAGGCTTTGTTTGAACCTCATGTCAGATTATCCACGTTAGTGGTGATCCATGGCAGAGATGGGCTCTGGCTTCTCAAAATATCTTTTAGCTATTACCTATAAATGCTTGAAAGAATCACAAATGCAGATACCTTGTTATGCATGCTGCTTCCTGAAACTGCCTCTGAGACACCAGATGGCACAGCAAGAGCTGTACAAGTGACAGATGATAAAGTGTATCAAGCCACATAAATTAACCTCATCATGGCCATAGTATCAGATGCCACTGGGAAAAGTAGGAGGACCGAGGAGCAACTGCACTACGTTACCCACAGGGATGAATTTACAATCCATCTGCGGTCTCTCATGTGAAGATACAGGAACCCCAGATGGCCTGTGAATTTTGAACATTTGTGTATGCAGGGACACTTTAATCTTTCTGTAAATTAACTGACACTTTGGTCAGAAAGGATGCTTTAGCCAGCACCAAAGCCATGTTTCACTCAGCTCAGACAACCTCTGAGTATCATTAGAGGAAAGACCCCAGGCTTCTCATACCCGTGCGCCATGACAGCATTCAGGCCAAAAGAGCGAGTAAGGGGCCTGTTTCCTGGATGCACTTCAGCCCAGAACTAATGAAGCCTTACTGTGTATGGTGTCATTAAATCTCATGAAGATACCGAGGGACATTGTAGGGGACAGAACTGCCCACTACTGAGTTATAAGAGTATAAAAGCATTCAAAATCAACTTTAGAAAGTCAGAAATAATCACTGAAGGATCACATTTCTCAAGATTGTAAACTGGGATCTAGGTCTCTGCCAGCACCACTGCTTCTAGAAGGTGTACTGCTTTCTGCTGAGAGGTTCTAAAGAGGAGCAACAGCTACAAACCCATGCTTACAGTGGGCAGATAGAACAGTTCTTATACATGAACTAGTTGGATGGAAAGAAAGGGAGAGAGAGATTAAGAAAGCACAACAGGTAAAATGTTAATAAGGGCCAGTGCAGGGCATGGGTTGGAAGGAGACGCGAGCACAGTATGTCAAGTAGGTGATGCTGAGAAAGCCTGCCTCTGGGAGGGGATCTGTCAGGGGAAAGCAACACTTCAGACCCTGGCAGCCTGGCCTGAGCATGGCCGGTGCCAGTCTTTAGAGACCAAGTACCAAAAAAATCCCTGGAGACATAGAGAGACAGGCCAGCAGAGTGGTAAGGAAACTAGGATTACACAAAACCACCAATGCCAAGAAGAAAGAGGGAGCCTGAACACAGTAGGGCTGCAGCCTAAAAGGCAGGAACCCAGTAGCCAGAGGCCAGGGCTGCCAGAGAAGCTATTACTTCAAGCCAGAGTTGGCCCTGGGACCAACCAGTTCTACTCCAGCAACTGTGAGTCCTTGAAGGCAGGAGTCAATATTTGTATTATAAGTAACTTGCAAATAGTAAATGCTCAAGAAATAAATAAGGTGAAGGTAATCAAGGATTGATGCAAATCCTCAAAACACAGATCAAACACGCAGGGATGCCTTGAAGCTGGAGAACCATGTAAAGCCATCACCTAGGGAAGTTCTCAGCAAACCATAGCCATATCTGGCCCACTGCCTGGTTTGTAAACAGAGTTTTATGGAAACACAGCCACACTCACTTGTTTACCTATTTTGATCTACCTCTATGGAGTCAGTAGGCAGAGCCTACATGTCCCACAAAGCCCAAAACACTGACCACGTGGCCCTTTACAGGACAAAGTTTACTGACTCCCAACATAGGGAATGTGTAAAAATGCCACTGCCTGGGCCTGCAGACGTGTATGGTTATGTGTGTTTTCAAGTGCATGTGTGTGAGTGTGTGTGTGTGTGAGAGTGTGTGTGTGTGTGTGTTTTCAGATGCATGCATTTTTAAAAGCTCCACAAAAAAAAGTCTGATGTACAGAATTCATAGAGGAGAACCATCCAATGCTAGCCTGGAACAGTCCTACTTTGAGTAAAAGTTGGAAGTTTAAATAAAGTGATATCATTTTGGAGACACTAAAGGACTTCCTATCGACTTGGCCACTATCTCTAACCTTTCCAACAAGAATTATTCCATGCTAAAAGGAAAACATTTTATTTCTTGGGGATATTGTACATAACTTCATTTATAAGTGGAAAATACCTTTTAAAAAATAAAATTTAGTTGCTCGTAGTGCCAAGGGAGACCATAGAGTATGATATAAGTGATTATAGGAAGTGGATTAAGAAAGAAATGAATCACAGTGTGCTCCCAGAGGGCTCCTCAGCCACCAGGAACTGCGTGGGGCTCCTGAGGACACAGGAGGTAGAAAGAGGAAAAGTGACTGCAAAGATAATTCTGTAACACCGTGGATTGCCCGGGGCTGTCCTACGATTTTAAGAAGTTGTTGGATTGTTGTTAATTTTTTGTAGCTGTTGTTACTTTAATCCATGAGAAAGTCTCCTTCTATCTCCAAAGTAAATCCCGAATCTGTCCTCTTGTCTCCATCTAGATTTTGCCACCGACACCCATTCACCCACCCAGGACTAGGTCACCATCGTGTCTCCCCTGGACCACTGCACTAGCCTCCTGATTGTCCTTCCTGCTTCTACCCTTCTCCACCTTCAATCTACTTCCCACTCGGAAGCCTCGGCCATCGTTCTAAACCTGAATCAGGTCGTGTTACTCCCCTGCTTAAAACCTCCCTTAGCCTTCCCAATGTGCTTGGCATAAACCCCAAACTCCTCATCTTAGCTTGATGTGATTAGATGCACTGCCCAAGGTGACATAGCCAATTAGAGATGGAGTCCTATTTAGATATTAAATAATCGACTACTTTCTGTTGCTGGACCAATGGAGACTTTGCTCTGCTTGCCAGAAGTTGACTTGTTGACATCCCACCTGTACCCTATTCCTTTCTCCCTTTCCATGCCTGTTCCTGATTCAACACGACTCCTGTCCCAGGTCCTCTGTCCCCCTAGAGTAAAACAGGCCATGCCCAACAGTGGTATCAGGTGAGAAGGCACTAGGCAAAATGGGAAATGTAAGAAAAAGTAAACATTTCTTTATTATAGTAAGAGCAAACGTTAATAGAGAAGGGTACAGAGCCCACAATGGAGGATTATATAAATATGATTTTTGTTGAGATGAGAAAAACAGATCTTGGTGTGTATACCTCCATGTTTTCCTTCTTATCTACACATATATGTCCATTTAATAACAAATCCTGAATATCTGCCAAGATCAATAGATGGCCATGATTTGGGTCATATAACCATGCAAGTCTGTCCACAATGAATCAAAGTCTGCCACAAAGTTTGGCATGAGGGAGACCAGTGGCCTATCACGTGGCCCAGCAGAGCACCACCCAGTAGGAGAGGGGTACACTGGATAAGCCCACCCAATCAGATCCTTTTTTGAGAAGTATTGATAAATGGCAGAGACAGTTTCACAGGGAAGAGGAAGATAAGAGCAGAAAGACTCTTAAAAAGAAGTTGGTACACATGAGCTATAACAGAGCAAGAATGGAGAGGCAGAGGAAGACATTACGCACAACTATAGCAGACCCTCAGAGTTTCTAAGGGATTCTCAACAATGCTCGGTTCTCCAGGAGGCCTGCTAGTTACAAGGCTTTACGTGCTTCCTTACTTCCCTGTGTACAATGCATAAACATTGCCTTGGTGACATCATCATGTGATGATGTCTGTTTTCTGAAAGATCCCAACTGAAATAGAATTTCCCAGTTTTCCTGCACCCATTTCTTAGATATTTCACATGAATTTGCTGAAGGTGGTCTGGCATATTTCATAAGTACTTCATATTCCTATTTCCTTGAAGAGAAAAATGGGTCAGAAAATAACTATGTAAATTTTCATACATAAATAAGTCATAAGCAAACAAAAGCATTCAAGTCCACATCTATTATATTCTGCCATGCCTCTGATGTTTACCATAATTTTTTCATCTATTTTACGTCAATAAATCCTGTTTAGATTCAACTATTAGTAGGCAAAAATCACACACAAAAAAAGTGGAATACAGTAAGACTTCCAACTTAAAGTTAACTACCAGTTTACTTACTTTATACTTTTATGTCTCACCATCTAAGGAGCAAGTGGGGTCACTCACTGAATCTGCTTGGGCTACTATAACAAAATACCGCAGACTAGGTGGTTTAAATGCCAGAAATTTATTTTCTCACAGTTCTGGAGGCTCGAAATCCAAGATCAAGGGTTGGTATCTGGTGTGGCTTTCCCCTTGGTTTGCAGATGGCTGTCTTCTCACTGTATCCTCACATAGGAGAGAGTGCAAGCAAACTTTCTTGTGTCTCTTCATATAAGGACACATCCTAATGGATCAGAGCCCCATCCTTGTGATCTCATTTAGTCTTGATTACTTCCTCAGAGGGCCTATCTCCAAATGCAGTCATACCAGGGGGTTAGGACTTTAACATATGAATTTGGAAGTAGGGGACACAAATATTTAGTCCTTATCACTGTGAAAATGGAGGGACAATACCTTTTTCTAAAGTACTTTATATCTTATACCTGTTTGGGAAAACAACAGCAATTTAAAGAAAAGAACAGAATATTGGAGTGATTTTTCAGTGAGTGTTCCATCACTAGTATCTCAAAAGATAAGGAATTTATATAAACCAGAGTTACACCACTCTCCATTGTCTAAATCAATTTCCACCCCGAAATCTCCTTAGCATTGATATAGTGAAGATTTTTCTCCTGCGCAGTAACCTTGGACTGATGTGGCTGCTGTAAGAATCAGAGATTCAATACGCTTTGCTTTCATCAGACCTTGCCTGAGAGCTGCTAAGCCTGCTGCCTTCACTCAGCTGGACATTTTGCTCAGTGCCAAGATTATGTCAAGCGTTTTTATGTAAATTCTGGAATTTTCAACACAGATTTTATGTGCTAAGCCTCATTTTGGCTGATGCCTACAGTTCTGGGTCTTCATGCTCACAGAGAAAATGCTGGACGCCTATTTTCTCAAACAGAGAAAGACAAAATGTTTTTCATTTCTTTCAGAACAGAACAGGATTGTCCCATTCATTTCCAAGTGCTGCTCTCCTTCCCAGTTTGGATGAGGCACATTTATCTCCTTTCCTTAATGTTTCTCATTCTCTTTTCAAGTTTGAAATATAGGCAAATGAGAGCCATTGGGGGTTTATGTATTTTATTTGATATAAAAAATTGTAGCTTAAGTAATCTCTAACTCTCTCACAGTAGACAACTGTCAATATCCATTATTTGAGCTACCAGTGAAATAACCTTAAGCCTATAACCTTAACAAAGGCCTTGTACACCTATCCCATATACAATTTTCTGACAAATGGTCACATATCATAAAACAAATTTGACCTTTGCCATTTACAGTTTTTTCTCACTTTCTTTTCTACTCTGATTTCCAAGTTCATCTGTCTACAAACCTTACTTCTTTTGTAGAATAGTAGTATCCCAATATGGCCTCTTACTTGCTATTTATCAAAAATATGTAAACTATTTTGGAAGATCTTACCATACTCTAAAATTCTGAGAAATCCATCAGCCAGCCTTCTACGTCAATCATAATAAAGAGCAATAGCTCTTTATGATCTCAAAGGGCTTTCAAGTTCATCAACATGTAATTCTTACAGCAATCTGGTAAGGTAGGTATCATTATCCCCAATATACCTGCAAGGAAAACAAGAAAGAGATTCTGGCTAGTTAACTCTTCCCAAGTCTCACAGCTACTAAGGGCCAAAGTCTAGGTGATAAGTTTTCTTTTCCATAGCCAGGGCTTTTCTCATCAAATTGTAGCTATTACCATTTAAAATTCAAAAGGAAAAAAATCACCAATTTTTTTTAGAAAACAAGTAAAATAATTATTCAGTAATGTGCCTAGACTAGTAGCAAACACTTCCCTACCACTCGCTTTAAAGACTTTAAAGAGAAAGTATCACAAACATGCCTCTTCCTCTCATCAGGTCATTTTGCTTACAAGTATCAGAGACAACCTCAAGTTACTTCCAGCAGCAGCAGTTTCTTTTCAGGATATTCACTCATAGATAAACCTGGCCTTCAGGTCTCAGGAACAGCAAGAACTGGAGTGTGTTTCTGTGGCTATAGGCACCGTATCCACAGGAGCCCATGAACCTTCACTCTGGATAGCCTTGCCTTTTCTTTGACACAGTTTCTCTCTCCTTCTTCAGTACTCCATGTGTGTCTTACATGTCATATATTTTGCCAACTCATAATTCGGGCTTTCCTATAACTTGGGTGTGTATATTACCTGGGATAGTAATGTGCACACCCAAGTGTGCCCATTAATGGCCAAGTATGCCACACCAATGCCCCTCAAGATGTCCAAGTCCTAATACCCAGAATCCATGAATGTTAACCTCATAGGGCAAAAGAGATTTTGCATATGTAACTTGGTTAAGGATCTTGAGATGGGGAGATTATCTGAATCATTCAGATAATCATAAGAATCATAAGAATCCCTATAAGAGGGAAGTAGAAGATCAGAGACAAAGGTGCTGTGTTGGAAGTATACTTGAAGATGGAGAAAGGGACCATGAACCAAAAAATGCCAGGGATGCAGCTCTAGAATCTGAAAACGGCAAGGACACAGATTCTTTCCTAGCGTCTCCAGGAATGCACTTCTGCAAACACCTTGTTTTGGGCCCAGTGAAACCCATTTTGGATTTCTAACCTCCAACCTGTATGAGAATAAATTTGTGTTGTTTTCAAGCCACTAAGATTGTTGTAATTTGTTGCAGCAACAATAGGAAACTGATACATTCTGCATAGCTTCACCTGCCTATCTCCATACAAGACAGTTTAGGCTCAGTTCCCCTTGCTAATGGGCTCTTTGCCTTGGTATATTTTCTGGTTTAAACTGACAAGAGAGTTTCTTACAACTAATTTATTTTATTGAGTATGTGTGTTTATGCATGTATGTGTGTGCCAGGTAACATCACAGGTGGCTGGCCAGCCTACATATTGACTGGGCTTGGGTGGGATGATCACACATTATCTATCAGCTGTGGCTAAGAGTTGTGTGATAGGAAACATGATGCTGAAATAACCCCCTTTCAACAAGGGATGGGGGAAGAGCGCGGTCATATAGAAGGGGCTGAGGCAGGGCAGAACATTCCATTAGAACTCAATTCTTGTTTAGAAAATAAACTTATGAAAAGTTTCTGTTCATGTCCTTTGCCCACTTTTTAATGGGGTTGTTTGATTTTTTCTTGCTGATTTGCCTGAGTTCTTTATAGATTCTAGTTACCAGCCCTTTATCAGATATATAGCATGCAAATATCTTCTCCCATTCTGTAGGCTGTCTATTCACTCTAATGATTGTTTCCTTGGCTGTGCAGAAGCTTTTTAATTTGATCAGGTCCCATTTATTTATTTTTGTTGTTGCTGTGATTGCTTTTGGGATCTTCTTTATAAATTCTTTGCCTAGGCCAATGTCCATAAGAGTTTTTCCAATATTTTCATCTAGAATTCTTATGGTTTCATGCCTTAGGTTTATGTCTGTTATCCATTGTGAGTTGATTTTTGTGAGAGGTGAGAAGTGTGGATCCTGTTTCAATCTTCTACATGTGGCTATCCAATTTTCCCAGCACCACTTAGTGAATAGGGATTCTTTTCCCCAGTGTATGTTTTTGTCTGCTTTGTCAAAGATCAGATAGCAATTTGAGGATGGTTTTATACTGGATTCTCTATTCTGTTCCATTGGTCTATGTCTCTGTTCTTGTGCCGGTACCATGCTGTTTTGGTGACTATAGCCTTTTAGTATAGCTTGAAGTCTGGTAAATTGATGCTTCCTAATTTTTTCTTTCTGCTTAAGATTGCTTTAGCTATATAGGGTCTTCTCTGGTCCCATACAAAGTATAGAATTATTTTTTCTAGATCTGCAAAAGATGATGTTGGTACTTTAATAGGGATTGCATTGAATCTGTAGATCACTTTGGGTAGTATAAACATTTTAACAACATTGATTCTGCCAATTGATGAGCGTGGTACGTTTTCCCATGTTTTCCCATCTATTTATGTCCTCTGCTATTTCCTTCCCCGGTGTTGCATAGTTCTCCCTATAGAGGTATTTCACCTCCTTAGTTAAATATATTCATAGGTATTTTACTTTCTTTGTTGCTATTGTGAAAGGTATTGAGTCTTTGATTTCATTCTCAGTTTGACTGTTGTTGGCGTATATGAATGCTACTGATTTGTGTACATTGATTTTGTAACCTGAGACTTTGCTGAACTTATTTATCAGTTCCAGTAGTCTCTTGGCAGATTCTTTGGGGTTTTGTAGATATAATATCACATCATCTGCAAAGAGTGATAGTTTGACCTCTTCTGCCCCCATTTGGATGCCCTTAATTTCCTTCTCTTGTCTGATTGCTCTGGCTAGGACTTCCAGCACTATGTTGAATAGAAGTGGTGATAGAGGGCAACCTTGTCTGGTTCCAGTTCTAAGCAGGAATGCTTTCAATTTTTCCCCGTTCAGTATGATGTTGGCTATGGGTTTGTCATATATGGCTATTATCATTTTGAGGTATGTCCCATCTATGCCTATCTTGTTAAGTGTTCTTATCATAAAAGGGTGCTGAATTTTGTCAAATGTTTTTTCTGCATCTATTGAGAATATCTAATGGCCAAAAAACATATGAAAAAATTTGCAACATATCTAATCATCAGGGAAATGCAAATCAAAACCACAATGAGATATCACTTAACTCCAGTGAGAATGGCTTTTATCAAAAAGTCTCAAAACAACAAATGTTGGCAGGGATGCGGACAGATAGGAACAGTCATACACTGTTGGTGGGACTGTCAACTAGTACAACCTCTATGGAAAGTAGTATGGAGATACCTCAAAGAACTAAAAGTAGAACTAACATTTGATCCAGCAATCCCAGTACTAGGTACTTACCCAAAGGAAAAAAAGACATTCTATAAAAAAGACATCTGTGCCCTAATGTTTATAGCAGCACAATTCACAATTGCAAAGATGTGGAAACAACCCAAGTGCCCATTAATACATGTGTGGATTAATAAAATGTGGTATATGTATACTATGGGGTACTACTCAACCACAAAAAAAAATAATGGTGAATGAATACCTCTTGTATTAACCTGGATGGAGATAGAGTCCATTCTTCTAAGTGAAGTATCACAAGAATGGAAGAGCAAACACCATTAATACTCACCATTAAATTATACTAGTCAATCAACACTCATGTGCACATATGGAAACAACATTCATTGGGGATCAGGCAGGTGGGGGGATGGGTAAATTCATACCTAATGGGTGCATTGCGTGCTGTCTAGGAGGTGGGCATGCTTGTAGCTTTGACTCAGGCGGTGCAAAGGCAATTTATGTGACCAAAGCATTTGTACTCCCATAATATTCTGAAATTTAAAAAAATTTAAAAATATAAAAAAGAAAAGAGAAAAAAGAAACTTAGCCTTGTGCCTCCAATATAGATGTGTCTAATTGATTAGCCTTCGTTTAATTTGAAAAGGACGATGTCCACTGAGATATGATCCAGGAAGAGACATATTCTGAAGCTCCTGTTTGGTCTTTCGTCCATAGTCTCCTCCCCTTGTACAAAGTCTGGAAACTGAGCATTCCTGCGAGCCTGCATGTCCAGAATAAGAGCTGACGGTTGTAGTTGTGAAGCAGCCTCACTCTAAGAGCAAGCTACAGGCGATAGACCCCACGTGACCAGCAGTGTTCATCAAATAAAGCTGTGGTAGGAGCTCCTCTTCCAGACTGAATGCCTTCATGGAGCAGAGAACTCTGGAGACACCCAACATGCAGCTCCCTGCAGGGGAGCTAAACCACCTGCCGGTTCATTGATTCTCTTCTCAAGGGAGAGAGCTGATTTAGCTCATGAATAAGTAATTACTGTTTTTATTTTTATTTCTCAAAATGTTTAGAGCTAAAGAAAATTTCCTTCCAAGGTCACAGAAGAGACATTTTTCTAAACCAAAAAGCCTAGTTGTCAGTTTCTTTCTTCTCCTTTATATTTCTTTTTGTGGTAATATTTAACATCACCCAGTTGGTTAACCTCTATGGTGGGGAAGCAAAATGTGTCAATTATGGAGGTCCCACTATCTAATTTTTATTTTTAAGTTATTCCTTCTATTATTTCAGCTTGAATAGCTAATAAAGTTGGTATGACTAAATGGTAACTGGTGTTCACTTGCTAGTCATTGTATTCTTTAAGATAGCCTCCTAAAGGATAGGATAGAAAATAACTTAACTTAATGCAAAAGATGTGTTTTTGCTAACTATTTTTACTATGATTTTAAAGAAATATATTTTAAAATTACATTTGGGTAAATTTCCATTGGGAGAATCAAGCAAACAAAAAAATCGGATAATTTAGAAATATACATATTTCTGGAAAAATGCCAAACTGAGCCAAGATACCAAGAATATATTTACGTATGTGTAAAATTTATTTAAATACACACACATTCAGTATATTTGTATTGTACATATTTCTATATAATAATGTATGTAAAATAATTTTTCTTTTAGATTTAAATTGTATGCAGTTGTCCCTTGGTATCCCTGGGGGATTTGTTCCAGGACTTCCTGTGGATACCAAAATCAAGGATTCTCAAGTCCCTGGTATAGAATAGGGTAGTATTTGCCTATAACCTATGCATATCCTCCCACATATATTAAATAAATTCTAGATTACTTGTAATACCTAGTCCAATGTAAATGCTATGTAAATAGTTGTTTAAGGAATAATAGCAAGAAAAATAAGTCTGTACGTGTTCAGTATAGACACAATATTTTTTTCTTTTTGCATACTTTTGATCTATGGTTAGTTAAATCTACAGATGCAGAACACATGGATAGGGAGAACTGACTGTGTATACAGAAATAAATATTGAAAATAATAAATATGATGGCTTGTCTGAAATTTGGCCTTAAACTATGTATTTAAAAGAACATGGTTTTTCATTTTTGGAAACTCAATGGTGAAACTTACTTGTGTTATGGTAATATAGTAGGGTGGTAAACAAATATAAAAGATAATTCACAAATTGCAACTTTTTAAATCCTTTCAAGTTTTCCCTAAAAAGGGGGATTTTTTCTTTCTTTTTTCTTTTTTTTACTATAGCTTCTCACTAATAGCCATTTAAGTTTCAACTCTCATCACCCTTCCCCATGACCTCTGATCAGTGCTGGCCAATGACGTTTAGAATTAGAAAAACTGCAAATGAAGACTGTTGGAAAGAAAAGATGTAATAGCTAATTCTTGGATAAAAAGAGAGAGAGGCAGTAAATTTAATTGCAGATTCTTCTCTCTAATATTTTGGAAGAGTGGTGTGAGAACACAAATTTAAATAATGTTTTTGGGTTTTTTTACTTTTAAGTGATCAAATGATTTTTTTCTGACTTCTTAAGGAAGATTTATCTTTCTACTGTGCTCTTCTTAGTAACTTTGATTTATATCCTCTGAATACACAATAGCTGGTTTGAAATGACCCAGGAATATGATGTCAGCCAAGAGAAACCAAAAATCTGCATATTAAGAATTAATTGTTCCCAAAGTCACAGAATAGATATGACAGCCTAACTTATTTGTACCATATTTCAGTTTCCTTAATGATATGCTTACAGGTCCATATTTATAAATGCACCCTATTTATGGCAGCTGTGAATATAACAACTTAATGTCACAGAATAACAATATGCAGCTAATATAAGCCATTACCTTCATTTCAGTTGATGATCAATTCCTTGCCCCCAAAGCAGTTGCTTATTCTTTTTTAGCCATAACCCCTCAGGTGCTTTCTGCCCTATCTTTTACCTATCCCCACCTGCTAAGATTTTATTTAGCATTATTTTTTATAGTTTATATTATTAAAAAAATAGAGTAGGTATATTGAATATGGTTTTTCAAAATACACAACCATTCCACCCCCTCACTCACACATACACACGTTCTCCCCACAACATTTCCCAGGGATCAATGCCCCTTCATTTTGTAAATCACTATTTAAAGGGTGGCTGCTATTAATGAACAAAACTTTTCTGACATCTGAATAAGATATTGCATTACACACAGATGATCTTGAATATAGAAACCTCCAGTGGCCTTGGGATCATAAAGTACCATTCAATGACTTCAAAATTAAGAAGAGACATTCAGTAGAGAATGATTACCGAGGTGATGAATTTGAAATAAGCATCCTAGAAAAAGAGGTTTCCGAACCATCTGCAGAAACTGCAGAAATGGCTATCAAGGAGTGTTAACTCAGTTAAAGAAAAGAAGACAGAAAATTCTTGTTTAAAAATACTATAAAAACACAGTAATTAACTTGGGTTTAAAAAAAACTTGTTAGCACATGACATAAAACAGGGTAATCCAAAATAATATATCTCACCATTGGCTTGGTGGTTACAGAAAAAAGGAAAACAAATATAAACGGTATCTTCAAGAACAGAGGAAGAAAATTGATTTTTAAAAAGTGATTCAGAGTTTATAGAGTACAATAATAGGCAAGAAAATATAGTCCTTACAAGTTTCATCGTGTCTTATTCCTCTGTTCCCTCAAAATTCAAGGGGTATATTTTCTTCCTTATTACCCTAAGTTTACTGAAAAAGGCATATCAGTGTGAAATCCTGGTGTTCTCCCTGCTATCCCTATTGCAATAAATGTTTACTACATGTATTTTGACATAAAAAGTCTATTTTGGAAAAAAAATTTCCATGTGTACAAAAAGGTCCTTAGTGATTTTTATTTGGGAGTAAGTTTTCAGCATAACCTCTAGAAATAGAACAAATATCTTTTCAGATTCCATCTTTATAAATGACAATCTTCAAAGAAGAGTATCTAATTATATAATATTTATGTTGTAGCCCAAGAGGAATGGTTTAATTTGACTCTGGGATCTTTAAAATTCCATTTTTAACAACTTGATAGCCTTTCACTTAACTATCCTACATTCTTCCTCATTTGTGGAATGGCTCTTTTAACTCCTCACCACCAATAACTTTCTATTCACCCACCACACACAATTTCCATAAGAAAAAAGGCACAAAAGCATCTGTGCATGACACTTCATTTTATCTTCTACAAAGTAAAAATTGTTTTCATGCAGTAAATGGCCAAAGAAAGGCACATTTATCCCAAGTTTTGCATACTGAAAATGTGATCATCATTAGAAAATGTCACTACAACAGAACAAATGACAGTCCTAGAAATACCTTAAAGTAGATTTTCATCTGTATACCATTTAGAGAAATATTTAAATCTTACTCTTTTTTTAACCACTAAATAAGGAGACCAGAGCTTTTATTTCAGCCTCTCGATTTATAGTACTTAACAGTTTGTCTTCATCCTAGAGAGCAGAAGGTCCCTTCTTGTAAACAAGAATTAGTCTAAGGAGAAACAATCTTAATTTGGAGAAAACTATTGAAGGGTCTCACCCTGGGCACTTGAGAATGGAAAACAAACTTCTCAACCAGCTTCTAGGGAAGAACACAGTCTGGCAGTACTTCACCTCTTTAGTCTCCTGCTAAATGCCAACCAGGATCTGACTTCTTCAATATCAGATATTTGAAATACCAGATTCCCCACCCCCATCCCCAGGGTAGAATGTGAGAGGCAGAGAACTCTCTACCTCAGAAATGCTCTGAGAGGACAGTACAATCCTTGGGATGAACACTCAACTCTGGGTGGAGAAGCAGCAGAAGATCTGGAGATGTACCATCTACTCAAATGTGACCAAATGATTTTCTGTAGAAATGCTGCTGAAACCAAGACACAGACAAAATGAAAACATATAGACTGCAAGCTCAACCTGGAGAAAATGGAATGTTTTATGCAAATCTAATTTAACATGTTGCTCAGTTGTGACCCTCCCATCTGATACAATGGTTCACAGATGGGCTCCAGAGAGAATATTATCAAGCTTTTGGATGGATGACAGCCATCACTGTGACAACTCGGAGATACTGTGGATGTAAACCAGGACAAGGGCAGAGCGTCACCAGACTTGAATTGCACATGCACATATTGTCAAGACGAAAAGCAAGATAACTTTAAGTCCTAATATTTTTAATAATCCCAACCTTGTGTTATACCATAACAAGACACCTAAAGTTTTGCTAGTAAAACAATTAACAGTCTGTTCTTTCTGAATGGTTACCAGACCACTTAAGTTTTGGTTCCCTGGATCTTTCTTTCCCAATCCTTTTCTATCTCTGAAACATCATTTATTAATGATTTAGCTACAGATTTCCTTCCACTGTCACCAATTAGTGTTGGAAAACTAGAAAATTAAGAAATACATTCAAGAAAGCCCCAGAGGCCAATCATTTATAATATATACATCAGGAAAGAGCCAGATAAGTGCTAGGCAGCAATTTCTCAGTGTTTGGAATGAGTTTTAATTGTGAGGTAGTTGAATAATTAAATACTAACAGACAGTGAGAATAAATTGGCAACTTATAAAAAGAACCAAAAAAGCACATGGCTAGGCGATGAAGGAAGGCCCTTTAAAGGGCAGGAAATAAAAGGGAAAATCTCATGGGAAGGACTTCACCCAAAGGAGACTAAAAGAGAGAAGAAGATGTGTTAAGTAGTAAGAATTAACTTTTGCCTGTCTCCAATTTTCCTGACAATGAAACATTTTCTTTATATCAATAGTACAAGAAAGAGCCTGTGAGGGCCATTGTTGGTAAATTTCATTCTGTAACAAAAGAGAAGGGAGAACATGTCACTAGAATTTTTTCTCTCTCCAGTTATCTCTATCTATATGAACATATTCCTATTCCTTATGGAATATAAACCTTGATGATGAGGAGAATGTTTTCTTTTGGTTGGTTTGATTTAGTTCAAGTTGTTCTACTTTATTAGTATTCTTTTAGTTTAGATTTAGCTCAATTGCAGGGGCATATTTGAAACAGAAGCAGGAAAAAAAATCACTTTTCTTCCATAATGAAAGTAGCTAAATTCATAGCTATGGATGGACCGCTTAAAGCTGGACTACGTTTGATGAAACTGGTTAAGTGTAAAAGTTCAAAGGGCCACACCAGCATATGCACTAATATTGCTGAAGCAGCCACCAGGACAGTTTTTTGGCTGCTAAAGTATGACCAAAGCAGGCTACCTGAATCAAGCACAGGGCAATTATTGCTGTTGCCAGTCATTAAGTCCTCTCCCAGCCCTAGCTTCATTCCCAAACACCCACTCACATTCCCTCCACCCCCACACACGTACACTCACGCACATCCAGCGTCTTTATGTCCTGGACTCTAGCTAAGATCCTAACATATTCACTAATCAGTGAGGACAGAATCAACTTAGATATCTTAGTAGCCCAATCAGTCTCATAAATAATAAATACCCCTAGAAATGGAAGCAAAACCCTCAATGTTTATTTTCCTACAGTTTCATATCATAAAGAATGATTTCTAATTCTTCTCAGGAAACTAGTAATCACAAATTTATCCATTTTTCTTCCTACAGGTTGGTTCAAGAACAAGTAGAAAATTGACCAGTTTTACAGCAAAGGATTTGGGGAACAATCCATATGGATCACTGAATGGAGAAATAAAATCTGGAGTTCTCATTTACCCAGAGAAACATCTGAAATGATGAGAAGGGCCTGTGTAAAGAGAGGAATGTGTTGGGATGCTTGGCAGAAATGTGGGCAATAGAAATTTTAAAAAGAGACAGTATACAAACTGTAAAGAACCTAGGGAGAAGGCAACATATGTGTGGGAACCATAATATTAGTTAAAACTGAATTCAGTAAGAAGCAAACCTCAATAAGAATAAGTCAGTTCTCCGTATTTGTTCAGTTCTCTGTTTTGGAAATTAGTGTGGATGACTCACTGGCAAAACACTTCCTCAAGAAGGTTATTTTGACTGTTTGTTTGCT
This sequence comes from Daubentonia madagascariensis, assembly GCA_023783475.1. Classification (NCBI taxonomy): domain Eukaryota; kingdom Metazoa; phylum Chordata; class Mammalia; order Primates; family Daubentoniidae; genus Daubentonia; species Daubentonia madagascariensis. The sequence goes on along the minus strand of JAKFHU010002080.1, from coordinate 37,525,373 downwards.
TTGTCATTGCTATTGTTTGCAGTGATTAAATAGATAGTGGCATGAGGGCGGCTGTTGTGGGAACTAAGTAACCCTGTAACACTGATCAGGTGACCAAGATTTTTGTGCCTCCCACAGAACTTGAAGGAATTCCAAAAGGATGCATGAATATAGACAAACCCAAAACAAAAATGAATCCTATGTGATTAGCCTTTGCTTTATTATTCCTGAGGAAGAAAATAAATAAAAGGAAATATTCATAAGATACATAGTTCTTCTTATGCAATGGTACAGCATTTAGTAATACCAACAGTTAACATTTATTGAACCCTTTCTATGTGCCAGACACTGTTAAGCCCTTTACATGGACAATCATTTTAATATTCACAACAATCCTATAGAAAGACATACCAGTCAGAGTCTAGTCAGGAGACAGAAACCATATCATGTATTTTAACAGAGAGGATTTAATAAGAATTTCTAACTAGGTATCAAAGAATTGAAAAGACAGAAAGGGAACAGGAGGTAGTAACTATAGAAACCAGCTACCCCTACTAAGGCTAGGAAAACAGATGGAAGAGTTTGCAGTTATTAAAATTTAGAGGCTTAAAGGAGGGACCTTGTGGAGTTAAAACTTAGACTTATGAGGAAGGGAAACTACTTGGCTAGTGCTACTATTTCTGATGAGACTCTTTGAGGCTGTTTCTGTTCATCTTGGAAAAACTTTATACATATACATGTGTGTGTGTGTGTGCGTGTGTACACACACATACATTTTACTTCCAATCTCTCAGTCTCTCTCTAGTGTCTCCTACTAAGAAATCCTAACAGAAGGCCAGATGACAAAGGAGACATATCCCAGCTCAAAAATCCCAAAGCAGAGCACAAAAGGGAGAATTTGAAGCCAAGAGACAATAGCTAGATCACTGCCACAGTAGGTGTAATTAACTATGCATATTTGACAGATGAGGAAACTGAGGTAACAGGGAGGTAAAGTGTCTTGCACAAAGTCTCACAGTATGTAGGATGGGGATCTAGGATTCAAACACAGGCAGTCTGGCTTTAGGAGTTCCTTCTCTTATCCCTGGAGCTATGTTCATTATTGCCATCTTTTGGAAAGGGGGTACAGCATGATGAAGTGAAAGTAATAGTCCACAGAAGCTAGTTTCCAGTGCCAGTTCAGCCACAAGATGTGTGAATTTCAGTAAGTCATTTCAGTCTTTAAACCTCAGTAAAACTCATTACTGAAACAAGATGATTGAATTAGGTAATACTTAAGGTTTCTTTTAGTTTAATAAGCACCAAAAAATAAAATAATAACCAGCCCATGAAAAAATATAATCCCTGAAGGGCCTACGAATAATTTGTGATTTGGGTTGTAGTAACTCTAGCCTACCAATATTACACAGAACAACTGTATTTGGAAATAATTTCCTGCATTTAAGCTTTTTTACTTGTCAATGGTGCTCAAGTTCTTCCTCCATTTAGTTCAGGAGCATTTAGAATGTTTAAACACAAGAGAGACAAGCAATGGACAGAAATTTTGTATTTTTAAACAAACATATTAAATTCCTACCATGTGCCATGTTGCTGAAGACAGAAAAACATGGTTCCTTCCTTCAATGACCTGACAATCTGATAAGCCTAGGGGAGCAAACCAATGGACAAACGTTTACAATATAATGTGATATGAAGAGGAAGCAATGGACGACTGCCAATTATTTGGCAGGCCAAGTTTAGGGTAGGATGGCTGTGTATCAGGGAAGCCTGATTAAAGCAGGTGACTTCTGAGTTTTGTTAAAAAAAAAAAGAAGAAGAAGAAGAAAGAAAGAAAGAAAGAAAGAAAGAAAGAAAGAAAGAAAGAAAGAAAGAAAGAAAGAAAAATGAATCCAGCAAAGAAACGTGGAGCAGAAAAAAATTAGGATTGGGTGGAAGCAGCATAAGTGTGTTCAAAGCAGATTGAGCTTCATTACATTACTTACACTACTACTATTATTTAAAAAAGGCACATAGGAAAAGAAAACATAGTACATGTGTAACCTAGAAGTATTGTTAGAGTAAAATGTCAGGCTGGGGAAGGTGGAGGGATGTCAATAAAAGGGGGTAGAGATGTAGGTAGCAGCAGGTTAAGAAAAGTTTACATATTAAGCTGAAGAATTTGAGCTTTCTTCCCTGAAGTGGACATATGCCATGAATCACTAGTCAGCAAGAAAAAGGAACAAACCACTTAAACATGCTACTGTATGAATGAGCCTCAAAAAATTATGCTAAGTGAATAAGGCCAGAGAATATTCTATGATTCCATTTATATGAAATTTCAAAAAAACCCACAAATCTATAGACAGAAAGCAGATCAATGGTTGCCTGGGGTTAGGGTTCAGAATGAGACTGACTCAAGTAGCACTAGAGATGGAAGGTAGTCTACAGGCTCTGGCTCTAAGGTCAGATAAATTAGGATACACAGCATAAAACAAAAGGGTGGGTGGTGTGAAGTAGGGCCAGTAGCCAGTAGCAGTATGTCTTTATGCAAACCCAGTCTGGCTCCCTCAGTGCCTTCAGACCTCAGGCAGGATCCTGCAGGGCAGTGCAGTGGAGGACAGTGTTTTCAAAGCAAGCTTTACACTCTCTGGTGCTTCTGAACATCAGCCAGCTTTGAGAAACACCTACATATTAGGAAGAGCATAGCCTTTGGATTCAATTAATTAGTGTTCAATTCCTGGCATGGCCACTTCCTGGATGCTTTCAAAAAGTGACTTAATTTCTCTGAGCCCTAGTTTATAATTTTATTAAAATGGCAATAATCACCCTACCCAGGTCAGGAAGTTGTTGTGGGTAAATCATAACATAGGCAACTATGCAGCAGTGTGTATATCCTATTTTAGGTTCTATGTTGTTTATGTGTCAGCATTATCATCACAACCTCTCAGGTTATCCACTCATCCACTATCTTTGCAACTGACCTTTTCCTATTCTCATTACAATTCCTTTTAAGAATGAACATGCTCTATAGAACAATTAGTATTCTCCTCTGTCTTTTTATATTTAAGTAACTCTGTTTTATGAATCCTCTTTATTTAAGGAAAATCCTCCTCCCCATTCTTTGGTAATCTGAAGATGAGAAAGTGGATTAAGTTTCTAAACACGGAACAGTCCCAGCACAAATTACAGATGCCCAAACCATTTTCTGTTCCCTGACATACACATAGTGCTTCTGCAGCATTTATCAGGTCTTCAAGGGGATGCCAGGCCAGTTCTGAGACAACCATTATTCTCTGAAGAAAAGCTCCTGTGACCTCCACCCGAGCATTAGAAAACTTATCTATTTCCCACCTCACTCTTCAAATGAATGAGCTAGCTTTGGAAATCTCCGGTAGGAACTTAAAATGCATTCCATTAAAAAAATATTTTTTGTGGCAGAAATTGCCTGTTTCCCTTTTGAACTGACCCACCTTGTTGGAATAAGAACACATCACAGGCACAGATTTGAAGACCAGCCATTTAAATCCAGTAGAAAATTAAGAAATGTGGGAAGTGTGGCCTTGGAGGTGTAAGTCTAAAGCAAATCTGCATAAGTGCTGCATAATTGATAATGAACCACTTACTGGTCTTGCAAAAAGTGCTAATGAAATGGCTACTTTCTGCTGCATTGACTATTCAGCTATTGTTAAAATGTGAGCAATTTGACTTTTAAACTTTACTCACCAATAGCACCTAATTATTTTTTGGACTTGGTAAAAGCATCCTTGCAGTGCCAGACAGAGGCTTACCTAAGCAAAATGCTGAGGTTGGTACTTAGTCTCTGGTACCTCCAGCAGCTGCTTTTTTATGCCTGAGTTTTTGATGGATATTTTTGTTTGTTTGTTTGTTTGTTTTTGGTGTGTGTGTTTGTTTGTTTTTAAATTACTCTCCATTCTTCTTCATACACCAAGATCTTCATGTTCTCTCCTTCTATCCTCAAAATCTGCTTTTAGGAAAAACCTGACAAATTCAATTTTACTAAGATGCTTACTAAGATGGTAACAGCTTCAAAGTCTTATCCTTCAATTGCATTTGTGTTTTAACAGGAACCTGAGTCTTAGGCCACAGGGATACTGTAGTTGTTAACGAGAGTAAATATCAGAATCACCTAATGAGTCATTTCAATGCACACTTTCAGCCTCTTACTCCCAGATTTTGATTTTGGTGGTTTGAATGTGGAAATCTGTGTGTGTGCGTGTATGTGTGCATATGTGCATGCATGTACATGCATGTGTATGAATGTGTGCACGCATTCACAAAGCTCCAAAAGTGATTCTGATGCAATCCCTCGGCGATAAACCACAGGCTAAAGGAATGAAGATCCAATGGTAAACTTTCAATCATTCATCAGTTGTTGGGGTAACTTTGGTTGGGCAGCTGATGGCGCCTTGACATTCCACTGATTACAGGACCACCTCATCTACCTGCATGTTAGACCAACCTGACAGACAATAGAAAAGACAAATAAATTAAAGATAGACACACTTCCAGTTAGTATTTCTCCAAGAGATTCATGGCATATGCATTAGAAACTTCCAGAATATTGTTTAAATTCCAGTTTCAAGAACCTCACTCAGACTTTGATTTAGAACATTTAAATGTAGGATCAGAAAATCTGGTTTGGGAAAGTACCCAGACACTCTTTAGGCAACTAAAGTTGAAGAACAACTAAACAAGGTGTGAATGGTTTTCTCAATAATTATTTTCTTATGATGATTATAAAGAAAATATAAAATTTATAAAGGCACAAAAAAATGAAAAAATAACTCATAATACCTTCCAAAGATAACCTACTATTAACATTTTTGTATATTTCCTTCTAGTCTTTTTTCTGTGAAATAGAAACAATTTTATATCTATCATATTAAAACTATTTTAGAAGCCCTTGGCTATGTCATTGGATAGCTTGCAAAAAATGTAATTGAAATGGCTATGTAGTCTTTCATTATATGAATATAAGGTATCTCACTAAATTAATCCCCATTGTGGACATTTAAGTTATTCCCAATTTTTGCTATTATAAATAATAGTGTAATGGATATCTTTCTAAACACATCTTTAACACCTCTAAATCCTAGGCAGAGAATTACTGAACAAGAGTGTTCAATAAATGTTGAATATTTATCCTCAGGCTAAAGCAGTCTTGTGACTTACTCTTTGTGGTCATGGTGTAGCAAGAGTTAAGTATAGATAATTCTGATGGAAATGAGGATCTTCTGGAAGGACAAACTACAGCATTTTTAATTTCAAACAACTTAGCACGGCCTTAATTAGGGTCCTGCCAAGATTGCAAACCAAGAGAATGCCATAAGGTGGTCAGTTGTCCTGGTTTCCCTGGGACTGAGAGGTTTCCTGGAATGCAGGACTTTCAGTCCTAGAATCAGAAAGTCCTGGGCAGACCAGGATGGTCAGCCACCCTAGTCAAAATCTAAACTTTGAGTTTGTAAAATATCAGTGGGAATTAGCTGAGGCATGAGTACAATATGACATGATAATGATACTCAGCATTATGGCTGTCTTCAACATTTTGTCTATTGAAAGACTAATGGGATTCAGGTGTGATTACTCTCATTTTATAAATTCTAGAACTCTATAGGTGAGTTGGAAGAACTGAATTTGGAGCCTAGTATTACCAGTTGAGGGAATAACACCATTTGCCCAATCTCCAAGCCCATCTAGAATCTATACTGCAGTAACAATGGCTTCTGAAAAGCCAGCCTCACGTGGCTTTATCTTGTTAGGCATAACACTGGGAAGAGCTTGCAAACTCAACTCTTCTCCTAATGGCCTGCTGGTTTTTCAAATCATTTAGAAACTAGTTCTTCACTTCTCATCTACTCTTTATATTACTAAAAATTCATTAATGCCAGGCAATGAGGTAGAGAACTTAAAAAAAAAAAAGAATTAACTAGCAGGGGATGGAATTACTTCAGAGACTCCGTCTACTTCCCCTAACACATAGTGCAATGCTTTCATTTCAATTAAGTGTGATGGTCAGAAGAGGAGTAAATGCTCTCTTACATTCTGCCTAATACTCCAATACATTAAGGAAAATATTCTCTCTTTTAGAGTTAATAATGCCCAGAATGTCAAAAAACAAAAAACATAATAACAATTGCTACCCCAGTTTTTACCCTCATGTTTTATGACTATTAAGATAACACAGTTGGGGCAATGTATTTGATGATTAAAATGATATAAATTCATAATTATGGAGAGAATGGAAAAGTCTATATTTTATTCTAATTAACTTAAATTTCTTTAGAACTGTATCTGTGTATAACTTTCTTGCATTTAATTTTTTGAAACAAATCTTCACATTGAGAAGAATGTTAAATAGTATATAGAAGGAAATTCAGTTGAGATCATCATTTTATTATTTCTCATTCTGTACTTGGAGAAACGTGAATGTTTTACTTTGAAATTTAATCCATTCACTTAAATATTAACCATACACCACCTCTATAGGTCTCAGAATAGAACAATAAAAAAAATTTCTTCTTCAAAGAGCTTACAGATGGGGGGGGTGCAAAAATCAATAGATAATGATAAGCGCTCCAAAGAAAAATAAATCAAGGTAAAGGACTAGTACTTGAGACATAACAGCAAAAGAAACCTTCCCTGGGTGGTGATGCTTAAGCAAATCTGAGTGATGTGAGGGCGAGAGCCACGCAAATATCTGCTCAAGGCCAAGGGCACGGTAAGCACAAAGGCCCTGAGGAGGGAACAAATTGTAATTAGAGTGGAATGAGAGTTAAAGCCATGGGGAGTTTAAAGACAAGAGAAGATATCATCTAATTCACATTGTACAAAGAAGCATAACTTGTCCTTTGAGAATTGGGGTGGGCGTGGGGCAAATGGAATGTACACAAACACCCACATACCCTTCTTTGCAGTTGAACACACCACTGCTTATGGCAGTGTTGGCTATAGGACTACGAATGCAGTCTGCACTAGCTTGCTTTGAGTTTCTAACAGTTCTGTTTCACTAATCCTCTCACATATCTGTTTATTTGTGTACTATTGACATAGTACAGTGCTCTGAAGGGTAGGATGTTACAAAAAAATAGATTGTGTGGTTCTCCCTCTGTGGATATCTGATATTGCTCACAGCAAAGTGCTCCTACCATAATTACCGTATGCAAGTCTGGTTTTTGTGTGTGTGTGTGTGTGTGTGTGTATGCATCTATTTTCGTCACCCACTACTCTTTCATATCTTAGATTCTCTTGAATGTCAACCATTTTTGACAAACTTAGAGCTCCAGGGAGTTGAATTTCAGTCAAGATTGTTTAGACCTAATATGTCCAAAGATATTTTAATTCTACCCTCACAATTGAATAATTTTGTCAGGCATATTAGTTATCTATTGCTATGTAACAATATTACCACAAATTTAGCAGCTTAAAACAGTATAGTTTCTATGGGTTATGAGTCTATAATCAAAGTGTCTTCTAAGGTTTCAGTCTCATCTGAGGCTCAACTGGGGAAGGATTGGCTTCTGAGCTCACACAGGTTATTGGCAGTATTCAGTTCCTTATAATCGGTTATAGGACTGAGAGCTTCAGTTTCTTGTTGGCAGTCAGCCAGAGACCATCTTTAGCTTGAAGAGGTTCTTTCTCATATGGAGTTTCCCAGCATGGCAACTTGGCTTCTCAAAGCCAGCAAAGGAAAGACTCCAACAAGATGGTTGCTACAGTTGTGTGTAATATAATCAAGCAATCATTTACAGCCTGTTACCTTTACTGCGTTCTGTTGATTAGAAGAAAGTCACAGATCCTACCTATTCTGAAGGGGGAGGAATCACACAAGAGCAGAAACACCAGGAGTCAGGGATCATGACAGCCATTCTAAGTGTCTGTCTGCTACACTGGGTATAGAATTCTAGGTTATAAATAATTTTTACTCATAACTTTGTATGCATTGTTCCACTCTTTTAATATCCAGATTTGCTACTGCAATTATGTTTTTCATTTTTATGTATGCGCACTATTTCATGTCCACCCACCCCACTTAGAAAGCCCCCAGGATGTTTTTGTCCCTGATATTTTGAAGTTCTTTGATGTTTCTAGATGTGGGTTTTGGTTTATTTATTTCTTATTCATTGTGATGGATATTTGGTGGGCTCTTTCAATCCAGAGATGTGTGTTCTTCTCCTCTAGAATATATTCCTGTTTTGTTTCTTTGATAATTTCCATCAATCTTTTACTGTTCTCTCATTGTCCTTGTTTTGTGGATGCATTGTTTTCTTTTTGAGATTAACAGTATTTTTGAAATTTTTTTTCTGAATTCTCTATTGTATCTGCTCTTTCTGTGCTCAATTCTTTCCTGTTGGTTTTAGTCTCTAAGTTTTATGTTAGAGGCTTTCCTCAAATGTGATTCTTGGCTATCTGTGCATAATCACAAGTAACACACTAAAAATATGACTGAAAGTTCTGTGTTAATGGCCAGTGCATGTTGACTTCAGATTTTGGGGTAGGGTCATTGACAGTTTACTCCATTATGCCTGGTGTCACTGAATCCAGAAACTCAACATATGGGGATGGAGATCAGAAAGTCTAACTGCTTTGTGAACCACTTTCAGCCAATCCTTCTGCCTGTAGCCTCATGCACTTTTCAGAGTACCTGGGGTACTCAAGTCCTCAGCTTTTCTGGAGATAGGGTTCTTTACCCTGCTCCTCATTCTCCTCACTCTCTATAGGAACTTACGTGTCAGCTTCTGCTAAGGCAGTTACCACTCCTCCATTCATTTTTCATCTTCCAAAACTGTGTTTGCTCTCTTGTATACTGGTTCTTGTCCATTCATTTATCCTTGTTGGTTGATATCTTGCTTTTTGTAGTCCCTTACTGTCATTTTAAGAATGAAACATAGATAAATGCACATGTTTAATTACTATGTTTATGCATAAACCACCCCAGACAAAAATCAAAATAATCCAGTGACTCAAGAGGGTAGTGAGATCCTCATTATTTGACAGATCTATCAGAGAAAGAGAATGCTTTTAAGGAAAGTGATGTAAGGGAATTAGTGCTCACTTGAGAAATTGTAGGATAGAACTTCTAGAGTCAATTTGAACTCTCACTATGACACTCTATTAATAATTGTGTGCTCCTGAGTAAGCAATGGAATACACTCACATTTAATGTTTATCTTTTTTAAAACACAGGTATATAAATAATTTACTAAAAAACTATCTATGATGCTTTATTTGTCACTTGGATCTGAATAATGCTCAGATTATTGTAACACTCTGTGGTTCTAAGTACTGAACAAATCATCATTTAATATGCTCAAATTTGAGATGTTGTAGGAGTTCCCACACTGTCTTTTCCTGCTTCAAGATTCCATACTTAAATCACCATGAACTACTTGTGCTTGCTAAGCAGATTAATTATTAAGCCATGTATGTTGTAGGGCCTTAAACCTTATTGCCAAATGTTAGTGGTAGATGGTCACAAGGAAATGATAATCTGAGTTTAATATTTGCAAAAAAAGCAGTCATATTACAGTTGGTATAGAAGACAACGTAAGTAATGGCCCCCAAAGATGTCCACATCCTAATCCCTGGAAGCTGTGAATATGTTATCTGATGTGGCAAAAAAGAATTAAGGTTGTAGATACAATTAAGTATGCTAATCAGCTGACTTTAAAATAAGAAGACCATCTTGGATACCCTGAGGGGACTCATTGTAATCAAAAGGGTCTTTAAATGGAGGAAGCAGACCCAGAGAGATGGCCTTGTAAGAAAAACTTGACTGCCATTGCTTGCTTTGAAGACAGAAGGGGGCCATGAGCCAAGGAATGAAGATAGCTTCTAGAAGCTAAAACAGCAAGAAAGTAGATTACCCCAGAGCCTCCAGACAGGAGCACAACCTACTGACACCTTGACTTTAACCAAAGAACACTGATTTGAGATCACCTCCAGCACTGTAAGATAATAATTTTGTATTGTTTTAAACCACTAAGTTTGTGGTAATTTAGTACAGTAACAATAGAAAACTAATAGCTTTTGTTAATGGGCAGGGCATTTCAATATAAATTACACAAGGACAGGAAGAAGGAGAGCTACAGTTCTTTAACAATCGCACAGCACTGTCAATGTACTTTTTCCACTTCACAGTCTTGCTGACTGTTATGCTTCTGTGAGTCCCTCAGCATCTGTTGCTCTAGTGTTTGCTGATTACTTCTCTATATGTCTCATATTTATATTCACCAAGAAAGAGCATCCCATTGGGTTGATTAGACAGCATCTCAGCTTAGGGCACTCCAATTGGACAGAAATCTTTAGGCAAACCCCCTCATGGACCACTGGCCAACCTGTAGATGGCTTCCCCTGGGTCAGGCAAGTCCTTGTTCAATTAGCTAGGACCGAATAGCAGAATTACATAGTTAAAGGCATTATAAAAAGCCTATGTAAAACGAAAAGGGGGTGATATTATTGTCCAGCATTTCACATGCTGTCCCATATAAGCACCCAAACTTCCAGAGACTAGAACTTTTTGCCACATGTCCACATCTAACTGCAAGGGGAGCCGGGAAATGTAACATTTTTTTTGCCCAAAAACAGAAGAAAGTGATATTTTCTGAATTAAATATTTCTGCCACACTGACTGGGAAAATTGCTTCACTTCTTATAGCCTCAGCTTTGTTGTTTGTAATAATAATAGTTTAGTAATAGTAGTACTTACTCCACAGGGTCACCATGAGGCATAAATGTACCTGGCACAGGGTAAGCTGCCTTAAAAAAGATAGCTATTATTTTCAGCATTATTTCAAGGTGAATATACTAATACCATTAGGACAGTAGCTGAAACTTGTATATAAAAACAATAAAATTTGAATGTCAACATGCACCACTGCTCTGGCTATAAAGTCTGGATTTTGTCATGGCTCTTACTATCCTGTCATTAATAAAACATTTATCAGATTAAAGGTCATTTGTTAGTTCATTTTTATTTTTCAAAGAAGTGAACCATTCACAATTCTTCATCTGGGTTATCTACAAAAATACTTATAGAACAGTCCTAAAGAACTTCAAATGCACCTGTTGAAATAATATCCTGTTTTTATTATACTGCTGGAAATAAGAATCTTATATATAGAGGAATGGAAAATTTCTATTTTACATAGATTCTTATTTTAATATGGTAATTTTTAGTGGAATTCACAAAGTCTTTAGGCTCAAAAGCTCTTATTTGTCATCTCATCCTGCAATTTTTTGAGGTTGCCTCCATTTGCCTTTACGGTGTTCTTGCTGAGGGCAAGTCTGAACACCCCCACCTCCTAAGAGTGCACAGTCATTCTTGGACAATTCTGACTGCAAGAAAGTATCTTCTTATGTTGAGCCAAAAAAATCTGCAACCTTGTTTTGTCTATATGTTAGATAAAGTTGCATCCATTGTGGCACATGTGCAATTACTCTTCCAAATGCCGTTCTTTCAAATGTTTAAAGGCTATAGTAGTTTTTAATTAATCTTATATCCAGGTTAAATATGTCCAATTCTTTCCATATTTCTCAGATTAGAAGGTTTTTAATGCCCCTTCACCATCATGTTGTTTTCTGTGGACTTACTGCTATTTGACATAAATCTCTTAAAATCCATTCCTCAGGACAAAGACAACTAGCATACAGTATTTCTACACATTCCCTCTGAGTAATGCTATGCTTCAAATATTGCTGGATGTATCCACATTAACATTTTACTTAATCAGTCGCATGAAGTAATGCTAGCAGATACTCTGACTCTACTTTGTGATTTTATTTAGTAAAAACTCAGAAGCCCAAACATTTAGAAAAAAGGAAGAAGTTGCAATAAGTCTATAATTTGAGAATTGTGTCTGTAAAATGTATCTCAAAGTAACATATTCCTGGAAAAAATAATCTAGGAAGAACATACACACACAAATGCATTAACAAAGTTAGGAAATATGTTTATGGGGAACCTGCAGCCTCAAGGCCACATGTGGCCCTCCAGATCCCCAAGGGTGGCCCCTTGACCAAATCCAAACTTCACAGAACAAATCCCTTTATTAAAGGGAATTAAAATCTTTTATTAAAAGGATTTGTTCTGTAAAATTTGGATTCAGTCAAAAGGCTACACTCAAGGATGAAGAAGGCCACATGTGACCCCAAGGCCACAAGTTCCCCACCCACTTCCACCTTTCTATCTATCAACCCTATCTATTTATGATCATACCACACAGCAGATACGTGTCCATAGATAACTGAAAATAGTCTAATCCAGATTTTCCTTACTTGTCAGGACATCTTATATAGCACAGCTCAGAAAGCGTACCAAAGCTTTTACGTGCTTTATCTATTATTTCTTTCCTTACTCATCCATAAAGGAAAATCAATATTTTCTGATCTAAACTACCTTTACATATTTATTTTGGATTAACACGTATGTTGTATTGTGTGGGGGTGTTAAATGAATGTATGGAAATCGTGATTTTATAAACTCACTTTAAAAGTTAGTTCTCAATATTTTCTGACACAGAAAAGAAAAACAGATAGTGATGGCAAATTTTGTTTCAAACAGATGAACTTGAATACCTTTTAAATCAAACATGTCACAATAGAAAGGAAAGACTAATTCACAGAATCCTGGAGGATTTCACATAAATAAATACTGGATGGAAACCCACTTCCTACCCCCAAAATTTGAAAGTTTATTATATTTCCCTCACATTTCTTTCACATGTAGAAATTATATGTTACCTTCCCTCTCAAATCTGGAGAGCTACCACCAATCCATGCACATAATATCCCTGTTTATTTATGATACTGAACAAGCTAAGTTGAAAAACACTGCACCTTGTATCTTGTGAATGGCTGATCTTTGATCTTTACCCCCCAAAAGAGTCCTTCAGCAAATTCTTCTGAAGGCATTTCCATGACCTGCTGAGCTCCCATATCATTTCTGTTTTTACAATACTTTGCTAAAATCCTTCATTTTTAATAAAACATAACTGTTTCCAGTTTGGACCACTGAAGAGCCAAGAGTTCTTCCCAGGTTCTTCTTGTTCTCACATCTGATTTCACATAAAAGTGAGACAAGTTAAATGTATGAGAGCAGTGAAAATCCATGGTACTCAGAGGAATAATGCCTCAGGCAAATTAAACTTAGAGGACAATGCTGGACATAGGGTGTTTGCTAATCAGAATTGTTTGGGTCAAGTAATCGGGTTGTGAATCTGATGGACAGAATCTATATTTGTTAAGAAAGGAGCCTAATTTCTCTCCTTCTTGTATCTCTATCACCTAGTCTCTAGTCTTAAGCAGAACAGGCACTTGGTAAATGTTTGTGGAACTGAATTGCCTGTGTCGTAAAAGTAATTACAGTGCTGAATGACAGAAACGTGCCAAGGATGTGACTGAGGAATGTCAGGGATGCCTTCAGTTGGAAACTACAAAAGACATTGGATCTCTTTTTTGAAATAATAATTATAAAATCATACAAAAATAGATTTACCACATATTCAACAGTGCTTTAGAAGTGTTTTATAGAGAGTTCTAAAAAGGTTTTACACATGGTTTATATTTAATCCTCACAAGAAGCCCAAAAGGTAAGTAGTGTTGTTCCCATTATCAGATGGTGATGCTGAAATTCAGGTTAACTGCCTTGCCTATAGATACACTCCTAGAGTCATGGAGCGAAGATTAAGCAGAGTCCTACCTGACTTCTGAGGTGAGAACCTTTCCACAACCCTGTGCTAATTCACTGTTGTCCTGTAGCACCATATGGCATTTCTTTTGTCAGGAATTTGAGTTCCTATTTCCAAAAGGACAACATTTTCCAAGCCATGCTGCAAGTCTCTCCACCTAACTGTACAAAATTGATGAATTCAAAACACTGGGCTAGGTGGTTCTGAATTACTATCATGGAGAAATTCAGCTATTTAACAGAAGTGAATCCTCAGAAATGTTTCAACAGCCACCGCGTGAGAAATGAGGTGGATGGACTGCCTCAGAAATGAGGAAGTATGCAATTCCTGGTTCAGAGAATGCCTTTCTTTTTATCTCTGTGTAAGCACATATCCTTTGTCTGCCTCACTATATAGGTGTTAGTTAAGAACGTAGAATTCTTTCCTTCAGTCTAACCATTTCTATTAAGACACTGAAGTGCTTTTCTTTCCTAAGTAAGCTATCTATTTTATTTCATATACCAACTCCATAATCAGTTCCATTTAATGCCTCTATGATTCTGTAAGAATAGCAACAAAAAAGCAAGCTATTTATTTGTAAACATATATGTATTTTGTTCTGAAAGTAATCATCATATTTACATATTCATTAAAATTGCCACTCTACATGAAATGGGGACAGTAGCTAATGGCATAATTTTAACTTTGTGGTTGACCAGTTTTGCATAAACAAAATGAAATTATTAACACGCCATCTATATAGCAAATCTAAGGAAGAAGAATGAAACATAGGCATATTTCCTTAAAAGGTTTCTTTAAGAAAACAAACTAATGAGTAATGTCAAAAGTAAATGTTCCAAAAATGTAAATTAAAGCAAATATTCAAATTTTAATCCTTAAAAAAAAGACAGCTGATTCTTAGGGAGAAAAAAGAGAATATAGGCAAATCTCTGGAAAATCTAATCAATAAAAGAAGACAAAAATGAAATTACTAAAGGACTATAAGATATAGAGAGAATTATAAATCCTAGAAGTATACTTTTGTTGCACTAGAAGTGCAATAAAAATTGTAAAGTTTGATTAGATTTAAATTTCTAGAAAAATAGATGTGACCAATAATTCAAAACGTAAGAGAAACTTTGAAGATACAAAAAATGTTTTTGACTTAACAAAGACTAATTATAAAAATTGACTTTATTGGTAAGTTCCCTTAAACTTTTAAGTAATAGCTAATTTTATCACCACATGAATTTCGGTGGAGCATATGAAAAAATGAAAATCATTCAAGTTCATTTTATTATAAAAGCCAGCATAAGGCAACAACCAGAACCTAACAAAAAAAAATCGGAAAAAAGATATAGACCTATTTGGTATATGAAAATAGATCTGAAAAATTAAAATAAATACTAACCATAAAGTTTAACTATATATTGATGGAACATTGAGCTATGAAAAATAAAAAAGAAGACTTTATCATATGAATGCAAGGATCATTTAATATTAAGAAAATTTATTAATATGACATTTTAAATCAATCAGCCAAATAAGAAAAATTATATAATCTCAATAGATGAGAAAAAATAATGTATAAGATGTAAAATTCATTCTTCACCAATTAAAAAACAGCCTCTTTAAAAACCCTTAGTAAGAGAGTATCTTTTCATTATTTTTTATTTACCACAGACTCACTATAAAAATTTAACAATGCAGAAATCTATATATCAAAAAGTGGAAGTCCCCACACCTGCCTCCCTCATTTACCACTTCCCAAAAGGTGAGCAACAGACTGGGGTGTATCCTTCCAGAACCCTAATGAAACACGAAAGTGTGCTAATGTGTAGTACACATATGTATAACATGACTCAATTTGTGAATAAAACTTTATATGCACACAGTCACAGAGAGAGAGAGACAATGCTGTCAAATAACACACCAAATACATTACAAATAATGCCACAGTGTAGAAATGTCCTTGTACACTGGTGAAAATAAGGGGAATTGCTGATTTGAAGGGTAAACATAATTTAGGTGTTAAATGTTTATAACTATTACTCAATTGCCTTTCAAAAAAGTAAAATGTGTCAATTTCAATTTTTCACATGCAGTATTGGTTAGCTTCAGTTTTAGGAGGCGGGAAATCATGATGTGTCAGAATATAGCTATAGAGAGACTGCTGGGATTCATATCCAGCCTCCACCACTGGTAAGCTGTGTGACCTTGCACAAGTTACTTGATCTCTATGTACAACAATTCCTCATCTGTTATGATGATTAAGAGATTACTCGTAAAATGTCCTTTTCATTGTGCTTTAAATTTAATTACTTTGTGTGAGAGCTTCATATATATATAGGATGTTAACTCTTTGCCTACTATGTATGCTCTATTTTTAAATTTATGTCTTTAATGTGCAATTTATCTTCATTTTTACATCATTTCTCTAGTACCGATTTTAACATTTTTTACAGTTGAAATTCTGTTTTTGCATACCTTGCTTCTGGATTTCATATCCTTCTTGAGAAAACCTTAGAATGTCCCAAATAATATGTATAAGTACACCTCTCATATTGTATTCTAATTTTTTCATAATTTAGTTTGTTATGTTTAGGTCTTAAATCCACTTGGTATTTTGTGTGTATGATATGAGGTAAAAATTTCAATTTTATTTTAGATTGTTAGACAATTATTTCAACACTTTTTATTTGGTAGTCTATGTTTTCCCATTGATATGGAAAGCTAACATTGCTATATATATTATATTTTATATATATATGAATTTTTACAAACACTCATACACATATATATTTCTAGACTCTCTTTTCAGTAGCACTGATATATTTGTGTTTCCTGCACCAGTGCTACACTTTAAAAATTATTATGGTTTATATATTTTGAATCTTCTTAGGGGAAGTACCCCCTTTTGAAATGTCTTAATTATAAACTGTACTCAAGCACTTACTCTGTCAGATGAACTTCAGCGTCAGCTTATCAGTTTACATAAAAGTCCACCTGGGAGTTTTATTGTAATGCATTGAACTTATCTATTAATTTATGGAGAATTGATTATCTTTGCAAGTTTGAATCTTTTCTACTAGAAATAAGTATGTTGTTCTACTAATTAAAGCTTTTTTAAAGTGCTCTGCGCTAAAGTTTTGTGATCTTCGAATATATAATGCACATTTCTTGTTAAGGTTATTTCTAGTTAATATGTTTTCTTGCTGTCATTAATGGGATCTATTTACCATTTTCTAATTGGTCACTATTGGAAAATAGAAAAACCATTGATTTCTTTATGCAGGTAAATATATAACTTTTATATGTACATATATCTCAAACCAGCAAATATTTCTTTCTCATACTTAATAATGAAATACTAGATGCATTTTCAATAATATTTAAGAAAAAAACTAGCTAACTGCTATCACCATTACTATTTAATCTTGTTCTATAAGTTCTGACCAAAGCAATAAAACATGAAATAGGAAAAAGAAGTAAAATTACGGGGTCTGGGTGGGACCACCTCCTACATCTGAGCAGGCTATTCCCCACCTAGGGTCCAGGCCAGAGCTGAGTAAGGGCTAAAATACAGCCATCGTTCTGCCTAACACGCTTTATACTCCCGGGTGGGGCTGCATCTGCCATGAAGAAGCACCAATTTGTTCTAATTTTCATAAAGGCTCCAAGTCACCCACCCACCCATATTGAGACATATTACCATCTACCTAGGTAAGGCACTTTTTTATTCTATTTTTGTACAACGATGTCTTATAGGCTAACACAGTACTGGAAATGAGAAAACAAATTATCATTATTTTCAGATAATATTAAGAGTTCACCAAGAAAATCCAAGAGAATTAATTGAAAAAGTTTTATCATTAATGAAATAATTTTAAAAGTGATTGTATACCAAGTAAATTAGCTATTTAGATTTATATAGACAGACATAGCCATTACAATCAGCAAAAAGTTCAAATATATAATTTTGTTAAGTCATTCACAATAGAAACCAAAGCACAAAACTCCCAGGAATATATGTACTAAAAAACATGAGGAAGTTAAGTAAATTAAATTTTATGAGGCTACTGAATTATATGAAAGAGGATTTGAGTAAATAATAATTCACAGCTTTCCTATATATCTGGAACAAATAGAAAATTTTAATGAGAAAAATGGATTCTCTTTCATGGAAACAAAAAACAAGTGCAAAGGTCATTTTTGAAGGGCCAAGGTCAAATTCTGCTTGGCAGACAGCTCCCCATCTCTTTGCTCTCCTCTCCCAGTATCGCCCAACAGTCACTGTTACACAGGGAGTTGGGGAGGTGGGAAACTGTATTTTTAGGTTAGGGCAGAGCCCTAAGAGGAGAAAAATGTCGATGAGGATAATAGTTTCTGTGCTGGCTCCTTAAACCCAATTTGAACTTTTACATCTAGAGAAAGAAGAACCAAAACTATTTTTCATGACAAACTTAGTGAAACTCTGAGCAATGAATGATAGGTCAGAAGTCAGCCTCTGTGAGCCTCTGGGCACAAGCACAGCTGCTTATTGTTATGGTGACTGTGTGCATGGCACAGAGGTGGTAAGGAGGCAATTCTCAATGTCTTTGCATGGATGCACGCTCTGGCACAAGAGGGAGTAGAGCAAGAAAGGAAGGGTGCAGATCAGGGTTTCTTGGCTTTGGTACCATTACCATTTTAGCTTGGATAGTTCTTGGTTGGTGGAGGGGATGGAGACTGTCATGTGCACTGTTGGAAATTTAACAATATCCCTCTACCTACTAGAGGACAGTAGCACCCCCACCCAGTAGTGACAATCAAAAATGTCTCCAAAGATTGGCTAGTGTCCTCATGGGAGTGAGCACCACTGATGCAGACTGATTGTTTAAGAGCCAGACTGAAACTGAGAGACTGACGTATGCACCTCTTTGGGGATTCTCAAAATAAATGAGGGAGGGGCTTTGATAAATACTGATTTTGATATATACACATTTATGTATCAATCCATATATCCAATGTATGTGCCTCTTCACAATGGTAATGATGTTATTTAGTGGGTTAGGAGAAATGGATAGTTTTTATTATCTCAAATATTTCCTTATATTATTTCTTATACATTTCTACATTTTTCAGCTTATAAAAATGAGCATACCCTACATGTAGTCATTCAATCATTCTTTTGAGTACCTCCCATATGCCAGGCTATTGAGGACAGGAAATGGGGGGTGGGAATTCCAAGCAAGGGTGGAGTGAAGTGGTAGACAGACCATAAACAATAAGCATAATAAATAATTAATTAGACAATGTTAGAAAGTGGTTGGTAATCGCCATTTTAAAAAAGAGAGTAGAATGGTGATGTCCTTAAATAAAAATACAAGGAATGCAGAGTTTACGCAAAAGCATTCTGTCTTCCTGCATGACTAGTCTGTCATCTCTCCTGCATTCCTGAGTGCCACTGACCTTTCATACAAAATGACCTTTATGTGGATTAAGGCAGTTGCACTTCCTGTCTAGCCCCCGGAGACCGCATGAGTGGAATGGAGCCTCTCAGTCTGTGATGATAATCGGCCTCAAACAGCTTTATCAATAGCCCTTCCAGCCCTTAGAATAGACACTGACATCTATTTTCTGAAACCCTTATCATTCTCATGGCCATTTCATTACCTAAGGCACAGATTTGCTTGAAACTCCTGCCATGATAGCTGGAGCAAAGCTGCCTAACGCCCTTCAGGAAGGCTGGAGCATGGTTTCCCATCCTGGTTGGAGCAGTTAACAGTCCTGTGAGTTGTGGATGCCAGCTGGTTGCAACTTAACTTGCTGTGAACAGGGGTTATTAAAAGACTCATTTAAACCTGGGCCAAACACCAAATAAATGGATAATGTATTCAAATGGTCTGGAGGAGAGGAGTGGATGATATGTTTGTTTCTATCTCAGCGATTAGGTAGATCGGTTCCTAGGTAAATAAAGTGGCTATAGTGTGTGTAGGCTTCAGGAAACAACACAACTTTATTTTCACTGAGTATAGGAGAAGTAGCCATAATAATTCATGTAACCAAAGCCTACCACATGGAACTAGACATTCTTTCCTATGCCGGTAGCTAGCAAAATACACAGGTTTGAGGGAATTTGGATTAAACAAATTACTTCATGATCATACCTTTACTGAGAAATGACAGAAAGTCCTCTTCAGGCTCTACCCAAAGAACATCAACTGAAAATTGGTGCCCAGTGAAAAACTAAAAAAACTAAACTAAAATTGAGTCTTAACTTCATTGTTGCCCTTACTGAAATCATTTTTTTTTTTTCAAGTAGTTTCAAGTACGTTTGCAAACCTCAGAGAGGCCAAGCCCGGGCTGTCAGTCTTTGAAAGTTTTGCAGTGGAGAGCAAGGTCCTCATAAGCATGAAGATGTCTTGTTTCTGGTAAACTCTATTTTGAAAAAACCCACTGACTTTACTTTGAAGACTTTGTATCAGTCTCTGGAGGCAAACAGGGCAGCAGTCCAGAATTTTCTTGGCCGTCAGCACAAAGGAGGCTGCACATCAGTAACAAGGAGAAACAGCAAACTTCAGCAAAAACAAAGACCTGTCCTGGTTTTAAAAGAAAGACGGAAAGAAAGAAAAACAGGACATATGATCACCTTCGTCGGCTGCCAAGTATATGAAGTAGCTCCAAAAAGAGTGTAATGTTCCATTGTAAATGAGAAACTATAATTACAGCTAGAAAATCTGGAGAGATAAATTCCACAGAGCCAACGAGCACTAATTGCAGATGGGCAGTGAGTATAGATGGCCTTTGAGAGAAGACAGGCCTGGAGCAACACCAACATGCAGGCGGTCCTGTCAGCGTCCATCTCACACCAAACCATTTTTTTTTTGTGAGATCTGTAAGATAGGATACCATTGAGTACTGAAAGCCGGACTTCCCAGGAGCATGAAAGCAAGAAGAGAGCCTTTTGTGACTGTCAGATGTCTCGGAGCTGGCGTAGTCAGTTTGATATTCCTCTAATGGTTCATGTAAAGGAAGACCAAATGGCTGTTCTCTAGGTAGCACCGACAGGACCTAGCACAATGGCATAGCAAGACTGTCTGGGGGTAGAACTGGGGAAAGGTGGCCTTAAGTTTTTCTGAAGATATGAAAAATTCATGCTTTAGACTAGAATCAGGTTATGCACAAACTTCTCAAATATATTATCCAATCCAACAATTCGGTAATAAAAAGTCACTCTATATTTCACATTTTTGTTGTGTTTTCATTCTTATATCTCCTTCGTTGGTCTTGTTCAAAACAAAGAAATTAGTTTTAGTGGAGGGAGGTGGGTAGGGTTGGGAACTGGTGGCTCACCTTGGGAGATGCCAATTTGTTCTGTTGTAAGGAAGTAGGTTGTCAAGGAGGTGCAAGGGGATGTACTATCATTTCACAACCTTAGGTAATATGAGGTTTGAGAGCCATTATTACAGCCTTTTTGTTAAGGTCCAGATACTTGATGTAAATTAAAGGCAAATTTCCATCTTTGTCCATGAAAGATAGTTCATTTTACTGGATATTGAAGCTTCTCTTTGGCCCATTCTTTACTTTTCTCTGTGGAGAAAACTAAAAAGAGAACTCTCCAATGAGACCCTTTTTTCTGCAGTTATGGTATAAGAAAACACATATGAAGTGTTATTATTGTTGTTATATATTATGGGAATTTTATGGGACTTAGACCACTCTAATTTATGTTCCTATTGAAACTAACGTTTTTAGAGTTCTTTATGCCTAAGTGTCCTCATCTTATCATGTATAAAATAATATCAAAGGGAACTCAGAAATCTCTGAGCACTTAAACAAAAGTACACAAAATGTGGAGGTATGGCTCAGAAAAGAAAACTAGGTCACCTAATCTTCAAAAGGGGCCAGCTTGACCAGCCTTGTAAATAATTGTTCATCTCCAGTCTCATGGCTTGAACAATCATTGATGGCACCACTGATGGAATTCAGAGTGAGCATGATTAAATTGCAAGGGCCACAGCTCTGCCATAGACAGGCCTGTGGGGAATCCCAACAGAGAATCTACTGTTACTTGTATCCTCAAGAAGGTTGTTTGGTATACAAGGTCAAAGCTAGTCCAGAAATAAGGGGCTGTCACAGATATTGCCATTCCTCAACTCACAGAAGTTTATTCCTATCTGAAAGTGATAAAGCAAAAATGGAAAAGGAGAGTGAAAATTAGTAAAAATCGTTATCATTTCTTATTGCCTTTTCATAATCACAATTCTAAAATTATTCAAGATAAAGTATACTTGGTTTGGGGGAAAAAATAGCTATTTTCATCCTGTAGATACTTTTTGTAAACACCTTTTGCATTGCCAGTTGAAACAGTTTGTACTCAGATAAACACCTGCAAACTGAAGTAACTCTGCGCTGGGGTTCTACTGTCTCTCTGGTCCCTGGATCTTACAGAGAGGCACAGAAGGTCCTGCCAGTGGTCAGGGACACATGCCTCTCTGGGTACATCTGCTTTGGCTTTTAAGTTTTTAGGTGGGCACTTGGTAGGTATGCTCAGCATTAACGACAACAGGGACTAGAATAGGAGCAGCACCTTTAGGAGAGGAGATATGATTGATTTTGAGTTGTCACTGAGACATCCCTGGGGAAATGTCCAGAAGGCCATCAGAACTGCAAGAGAACTTAGCCCTCCCGACTCTTCTCACCACTCCGAGTTCTCCTTCTGAGTCCCTCTCTCGGGCTTCTCATTCATGACCCACTCTGGAAATATACAAATTCCAGAACATTAATTTTGGGCATTCAGTGTAACCTTTATTGCAGGTCAGACCATCTAAAACATAGCCTGTAATTGCCGATAAACTTTCTTGGTTTTTTTACGATGCTCTTAAAAATACAAAAAACTGTAATTTTATTTATTTCGATCATATCACAGCACAGTCAATCTTTTTAAAAGATTCTCCATGTGATATATTCATCAAACAAAGGACAAGCCAACTGCTGTGTCACGAATCACCAACAGAAAAGTTCTAGTGAATTAAAAATGACAAATCTCAGTTCTTTCTCCCTTTCTCTCTCCCCCTTTCTCTCTCTTAAATATGTATCTACTAAACATATATACACACATATTTATCTATCTCTAAAACTAATGACGTGCAAATTATTTCCACAAATAACTACTGTCCTCTGAAATCAACCATATGCCTTTATTAAATTTTTTAAGTACTAAATTGGGAAGAGAGATATTATCTCTTTTACAGTAGACCTTCTTAAAATAACAAGTGGATTTAGCTAATAGCACTAGGAAGTTGAAGGCAGCAGATTTGTACTGGGGTTGAGTTGAACTTTTTTTAGTTAAAACTACTTTCATTTTATAACAAAATTCTTTACTGGGTTCTACAGAGTGACCTGCAATTTCACTTCCCAGATGAGAGTAGCTCAACTTTTAAAATTAACTTACAAAATATGCAGCACAACGCACTCTCTCTATATAATATAAGCAAATTTGAGCTATAACAAAGGCTTCATTATGTAGGCTGATTCTAGAGGATTTTTAGCTCCAGGGGACATTAGAGATTTTGAGTACTTTTAAGCTATGTGGCATCACTGTCCCCAAATTTAATTTTCTGAGAATCATAGACCTAAAAAGAATTCACTAATTCACTTTTTCTAATTAGACTTGGATTCTATTCCTTTGTTGTAGACATTTATATTTAATCATATGAACAGTTGATAAATACACCATTTCACAGTACTGCAGAATGAATCACCTGCTTCTTGCTTGCTCTCCTAGAATCTTACCTAACGGTAGCATCATTTTCCAAATATACAAGCTCCTTTTAGCATTACTGTATCACTATAATATTATCCCAATTGCAAAGACCCCCTCTACCAAACCACACACATGCATATTTTTCACTGCATTTTAGAAAACCCCAGTGCAGTTGTACACAACAGAGAGACGAGATAAAAACCTGAAAGCTCTCCTAGTACATATCCCTCCAAGGTGTATGAGCCCCCTCTCACTTCTTTAGGACTTGATCCAGTCTCCTTGTAAATCGTTCAGCCATTGAGACTTCCATCCATTCCCGTGGGTCTTTACCTCTGGCTCTGTTATGTAGTTTAACACACTTTACTCTTCAAAAACTTCCCCTGACATTCAGCCCAAATGTTCTTTAGTCTCCCTCACAATTAATACTCCCCAGGACTGACCTTTGTGGAAGTACAATAAACCATCCCTTTCTCTCCTGAGTCCTAACACTCTTTACACCCTGTGATCCCTCCCCTGACTCTTGGATGTCAGTGAAAATATTAAAGTGCACTCAGGATACACATTTCATTGCAGCTCAGCTCTTTGATGATAACAGTTCTTAACCTTCAGAAACCAATTCGATCATTGATCCATTTGTTCAACAAATATTTTTTGAGCACCTACTGTGTACTCAGCATGGTGCTAAGCACTGAACCTAAGGGAGCTAGACACGCCTTCCATCCTCATTAACACATTCAAATTCCATTACTGTGGTGTGCCATGTAGTAACAGACTTGGCATGAATATTATTTTTTCCTTTGTTTAAAACTAGATAATATCTTCCTGTAACAAGTATGACATCTCAAATTGTGAACAAAAACTAGGCAATTTTAACTCATTTGGTACAGGGCTCCAGGATCTTCAATTATTTATTCCAGAGGTCAAAGATACCTTCTTGTCTGACTATAAACTGTTGCATTCTCTACCACCAACAGGTGAAGACTAATTTTTTGGTGTAGCTTTCATTATGAGGGAATAGAAATTCTCGAAATGAAAAAAAAAACCTAAAAACACAGAAAATGACTCAGAATAAGAGGACACAGTCCAGGCATTCTTACCAATGTATTATTTCTCTGCTACTTCTAGATCTTTCATTTCATTAGCTGTCAATTCACATTAGGAAAAGGGATTTTGACATTCATATCTAAGTATGAGTTGACCCCCCATCTTTTTCTGAGGTTAACCCCTTCATTTTTCCTCTTATTCCCTAAAGTTCCTCATTTTCTATGACCCTGACTATAATTATACCTTCTCCTGTAATGCTGACATCACTAAAAAGGTGTCTTATAACACATCCAAAGCCAGTTTCATTAACCCCTGTTCTCCCAAACTGCTGCTCCCTTATGGTCCCCTAGGTTTGGTGGAGCTGCCTCTACGAGGTACCCAACTTAAAACTTCTGCAGTATCTTTAGCTATTTCCTTTCCTCATTTCACCATCACCAATCAGGTTGTGTATATTTTAACTGCTGCATGTTTCTTAATTTGAGGCCACTGTTCAAGTTGAGGCCTTAATTACACAGGTGTGGTCAGATATCAGGTAGGCTTATATACAAGCAAGGAGTTTTAACTATCATGTGAGCAAGGGAGTCATAGAAGAGTTTGGGGCATGAAAGTAAAATTATTCCAACTTACATTGTTTAATTGCAATGCTGAGTATATAGACGAGGTTTTTCATAACTAGGTTCCAATTATTCCTTCAAATGTTAATAACTGTTTCTTCAAAAAAATATTTCATGGTAAAATAAACTAGGAAATGCTAGGTTAAAATGGGTTTCTTATTTTTCTTTTTTTTTTATTGTGGTAAATGTATATCACATAAATGCACCATGTTCAATGGCTTTAGTGCATTCACATTGTTGTACAACCATACCACTAACATCTCCAGAACTTTTTCATCTTCCCAAACTGAAACTCTATACTGATTTAACAACAACTGCCCATTACCCTTTTTTCCCAGCACTTGGAAAACACCATTTTACTTTCTGTTTCTATGAATTTGACTACTCTAGAAACCTCATGTAAGTGGGATACAGTATTTGTCCTTTTGGCTTATTTCATTTAGTGTAATGTCTTCAAGGCTCATTCACGTTGTAGCATGTGTCAAGATTTTCTTCATTTTTAAGCCTGAATAATATTCCATTTATGTATATGCAACATTTTTTAATCTATACATCCAAGTACACTTTGCTTGCACCTTTTGGCTATTGTGAATAATGCTGCTATGAACAAGGGTGTACAAATATCTGTTTGAGTCCCTGCTTCCAATTCTTTTGGGTATACATGCAGAAGTGGAATTGCTGGATCATATGGTAATTCTATTTTTAATTTTTTGGGGAATCACCACACTAAAAATTGGTTTCTTGATTGTAGGATCTTTTAATCAGCAAGCATGCATTGTGATTTCCAAGAAGCAGGATAGCTAGAGGCATTATTTCTCTAACTTCATTTGACTATAAAGCATTTCAACATGCAAGAAAAACTACATGGATGTATGAGGTTGGGAAAAGAAAAAATCCAATATGACCAAAATATAAAGTGAGTTAAAGGATCAGTGACTGTATTTGCCATCCAGAAACCCCATAGAACTTCCCATTGTCCTTACACAGAGATCCTCTTCACCATTTTAAGCATCCTGTGACCAATCTATGCATAATTTGAATTCGCCCAATGCTGGGGAAAAGATTTTTACTCAGAAATTGGTAATGAGTAAAGGTATTTGAAACAGAGAGAGAAAAGGGGACAAGAGGACACATAAAAAAGGGAGCAAAGAAAAGAAAGTAAATATTTGTAAAGCACTTAGAATGCTTCTTCTCACATTGTAAGCACGGTATTTGTGCTAAATAAAAGAAAGAAAAACTGTATAAGTAAAAATAGTTTTTCTTTCTCAGAGTATTAGGGGGTACAAACATTTTGGTTACATGAATTGCTTTTGTGCCATTTGAGTAAAAGTTATAAGTGTGCCCATCGCCAAGATAGCCTGCATCGTACCTGTTAGCTGTGCATTTACCTGTCCCCTCCTCCCCACTCCCAGCTGCTTGGTTTTACTACCATATGTGCACATGAGTGTTGATTGATTAGTTCCAGTTTAATAGTGAGTACATGTGGTGTTGTTTTAAAACAACAGAGATGGAGGCCGGAGGACATGTATTTTAGTCTCCTGCACTTTTAATGCAGGCAGGAAAGGGCAAGTTGCTTCCCAGTCCTGAGGAGGAAGGAGAAAAGCAAGTGGAGTCAAGACCGTTCCTGGTACTTCACAGTGCTTGGTAGCACTGAGGCTGTTTTGAATGAATATCTGTAGTGTCTGGAAATGAAAAACACTTCATTCATGGTTCTGTAGATTTTTACTAGTATGTAGGAAGATTAAAAAGGAGGAAGGAAATGTTGGAATTTTAATTAGGTACTTCATCCCCTTCAATATGGAAGGAATAAATGTTGCATCAGTAACAAGATTATGTATTTCTATTGTACTGACCTAAAAGCAACCATCTGAGTCATAATTCTTTCTGTCTTCTGTACACAAATTCACTTGCTTTGGATCATTAATCAAAACCACCTGGTAACATAAAACAAACTGGACAATTAAAGAAATGCTACAAACTCATGTGCTTTAAGACCAGAGCACGAGCTACCTAAAGATGGCCCATTCCCCCTGCTAGTGCACTGGGGGAAACCTGCCAGCAAGAATCAAACATGATGGTGGAAGCTAATAAGGAACATTATTAGCTTCCATCATCATAACTCTTCATCATACAGGTAGTGTTCAATTTCTACAGCAGGAGAAAAGAAACAGTGCTAGACATCACCTTCAGAAGCTGGGATATCCTATAAAAATGGTAGTGTTAACATTACTTGCATTTTTCTGGATACACATGCACTTACCAATTTCAAAGCATATATATGTCCCCAATGCTAAGTTATCAGTAAAAGTCACTCCTTTAGAACAAATATTTGGATATTTACAAGTAAAACACACAGAAGATTCGTATAATGTTATGTATAATTTCCCACATGTGTTATCAATTATTTAATTACGCTTAACAGAAGACATACTGCAAATTTCACACCATAAAAACAAAAATATTTTGTGAATAACTACATTTGTTTGACAAATCATAAATCCCTTCAAGATCTGGCCAAACAATGCCATATTATCAACTGGACTGAATGGCAAGATTGACATTGTTTTCACAAAAGCAATATTCTAGGAGAGAGCAGACAAATTCAGTAAGCGAGTTTGTACAAATCCACATGCACTAGAAGGGAGGCAAGCAAAGCCTGGGATCAGAGGACTCAAGATGGCTAGATCTGCAACATAAATGAGAAACTGGCTATTGTCTCTCTCATGTTAATTCTTATTTTTCATAAAAGCTGTGACATTAGGCTGTTGACTCTTAAGCTGCCACACCAACCGAGGTTACATTTGTTTTAAGCCTCCACATCAAAATTCTTGTCATTTGAGAAATAATAAAAGGACTTGCAGGTTTCTGTAAGTTTCTCTTTGGTCCAATATACAGAGTCGGAACCTTCCCAGATCAGAGCCCTACCTAGCCATGCACAGAACACATTACATGCCTCACCATTGAGATGAGCAAAATCATCAAGTATTCTGGCTCTTTTAAACATAGTATATATGGAAGGTTGAGCCTCCTTTAGTTTGTTAGTACTTCTGAGTACTGGCATCTTTAAATATATCTTTAACAATATATTTGAAGTTTTTAATCCATTTATTTACACACAAAATATGTATGAAGCACCTACTATGTGCCAGGCACCAGTCTAGGTTACAGCATTGGGGGGAAAAAGGACAGACTAAAATCACTGCACTCATAGTCTCTGGGGGCATAGGGAAGGTGCCAGGCAATATACAAGATAAACTACACGCGCGGTATGTAAAATAGTGACAAGTGATGAAAAATAAGGGAAAAGAATAGGGAATGTGGGAAGAGTCACCATGTCAAATAGAATAGCCAAGGACACAGCAAAGGCAAAGTCCCTGAGGCTGAAGTGTGGTGGTGTGTTCAGTTACCAGCAAGAAAGCCCAAGAGCTGAATGAGGGGACAGAAGGAGGTGAAGAAGCCAGAGATGAGAGAGTGAAAGCAAGGAGCAAGCCTTCTAGAGCCATGTTAGCCTCTACGTGGCCACTCCAGCCCTGTGCACATCCGCACTCCCTGCGATGCCTCCCATACAGACTTTAGAAACCTGTGGTTCTACCAGTCATTGTGAGCCTGAATGCCTGTGGAAACACTTTGAAGAGTATAAAATGTAAACAACATATCATTTCTTACTCAGAAAAAGTCAAAATTTACATCCTCATCTGAAATCGCCCTTATCAAGCAGAGTACCTCATCCCTCGGTCATATAAAGGCCACCTTAAAATAGCAGTTTTAATCATCTGCTCTTTGATTTAAGTCGTAATGTGATTATCAAAGCTAAATCCTTACATTGTTATTTTGCCTACACATCAATATAGCCAGTTTAAATTCCCAAGTATCTTCTCTCAAAATTGGAAAATGGCTATTTGATGTGCAACACCATCAACAGGTGATTAGACCAGCCAGTTTGGTCAAAGGAGATAAGCAATTGATGTTGAGACTTTCAGCTAGCACAGCTGTGGAAATATCATGTGTAAACAAGGTCACGCAAGACCCACACTCTTCTGCCAATACACATGGCCACAGTAAATTGGTCCAAGAGCCATCTCATTCTGGCCCTTTTCCAACACAGTGATGAATCCGTTTATCAAAATCACTGTCAGGTAAATGTTGTAAGACCTTGACCAGAGTATTCCTTAAACTATAAGAGATGGAACACTTTGTAATGTATTTTCAAATTGAAAGTCACTTATCCTCTTAGCACTCCAAGAAGGTTTATGAACCAAATGCATGCTAAGAAATATTTTGAAAAGCACCAGTTAGGGCTTAGATGGAAAGCTTCAGTGTAGTGGATTGTGGTATACTCCCAATTCTATCTAAAATAGGTTTTCAGAATTAAAAGTTTATGGTCCTATTTACTCAAAAAAAAAAAAAGCAAAGCTAAAATACTGGAAATGGGATGCAGTAAAATGCTAGGATTTCATCCAACTACTGCTTGGAAATGAAAATTCCCTAATGGGAATAGGTCTTTGAAATGGGACATCTGGGTTTTTTAAGTGGGTAATTAAAAGTTTGAAATCTTGCCTGGAAAATGGGACAAAAGCTCAAATTACCAAGATAGGTGAGACATTCCCCACTGCCTTTATCATAGGAATGGCAGGGGTCCAGGCTCTAACAAAGCAAGGCAGAGAATGTGTGGAGCGTTAAACCGCACAAGGACAATGGGGACTTTGGAATCTGATTTCCAGGGGATATTTGTCAGAAAACATGCTATACTTCCCGCAGCTAATGAAACATCCTGTGTAACAAATCCAGCATGGAGTGGCTAACGCTCATCCAGGTAAATCATCGTCTTAAAATGTCCTCTGTTCTTTCTCTACTCATGATGAAGACTTGGGCTTTCCAGGGGAATGGCTGGGCACCAGCTCAGAATGTAAGTCACCATCTACCAGTTCACCTGGGTGACCTCCTAAAGCTTAGGAAGTCCGAAACTCAAGCAGAGGCAGTTTCATTCTGAGAATAAACATGATTAGCTATGCTTCATTCTGGGAATAAACACTACTATAGGTTAGAATATTGAACCTAGATGACAATATGGTTAAATAAATGTAGATATTGGGTGGCCTTCCCAACCAGCTTATAGGAGACTTCTTCTTATATTATTTATAACTTGCTCAATTTTTCTGTGACATTTTTTAAAAGAACACTGCCTTAAGCATTAGTTGGGTTGAGGGATTAGTAATAATAGAGGTAGAAGGCGGCTCAGGAAAAATTGTTACTGTAGCACCATCTCTCAGATGTGCCTCATAGTAACGACATGCTACTCAGCAGGTTATGCCATCCATCGGGACAGTTTATAATATCATCTGACAGTTAACATCAGTATCTTTAGGGCTTTTGCATCACAATCCTCTAGGAGGCCATGAAGAATCATGGTTCAAAGCTTAAAATATTTCACTTCTTACACAATTTTATAAAATAGTAGGAAAAGTGTAAAGTATAATATTATGGTAGAAATGTGAGCATTGTGCCATGCTAAGAAAATGTTTAGTTAGTTAGTAAGTGTAAATTAGTTTAATTTGGCACCCAAAATAAGAATTTCCCGAGGCTAAGCACTAATACACAACATTAGGGCTTCACAATTAGAATTCAGAAATGTTCAGCATTCATCCTAATGTTGCAAATCTTCTCCTAGAGAAAAAAAAATATTTTAAACAATCAAATCTATTTCAATCTCATAGTAAATTCAGGCAATGTTTTTTTTCTTTTTACCACACACTAAATGGGATGCATGCAGCCCAAAAGGATAAATTAGAAAACAAGGTAAGAAGACTGTCCAAGCTTTATCTGGTCCATTCTGTTATTAGTGACATTGAGCGAAATGCTGAAATTCTCTGGGCTTTAGTTTTTTATTTTATAGGAATAATGATGTGGCCATTTTGTTATAGTAGTGTTAAGATCTTGATTAGAAGTTGTTAAATATTTTACAAAAGGTGGTAAAATGAACAAACCATATCACTAGGCCAAGGCTGCAATACCCCTTCCCCCATCTGCCTACCTGAATCTGACTGCCTAATCGCAATTTTTAGGCCAGGAGATTTTGGAGGCAGTTAGGCAAGACCAAACATTTCTTTCCTTGTTTTCAGGTCTATCAAAACACCCCAAATATCCCACTAGCTAGGATATGTCAGCTGATCTGGCACTTCATTAAACAATTTTTGAACTCAGACTCTGACCAGCAGCATTTATATGGAGGACAGGACAGTGGAAAGGTGCCCTTTCCAAATGCCCATGCCAGCTATGGACAGCTGAAGGAACACATCTGGAGTCTGCTGGCCTCCACACTGTCATGGAGGAAGACATGAGGTACCACCCCATCAGTAATTCCAGGGGACATAATGTCCTCGGGCCCTAGATCCATTACCCTACCACCACCACCACTATCACCACCAGCCCATAGTTCCATCACAGTGCCCTTCTGACTCTCTCTTTAATTTAAACAGTCTGGTAGATCACAATACTTCAGATCAAGAGCAGAGAACCTGGAAACCTTTGACTTAGGGGTGTTGGCTGGACCAAGATGATATTCATTTTGTGTCCTCTTTGCACTAATTTGCCTTAAAAATGAGACAGAGCAGAAAATGAGGACTTATGCTTTTAAATTGTAGTATCTTCTTGTTATATCTTAGCCACCACCTCAGATGGATAATTAAGGATAAAACTCGGAATAAAAATTGTGGACCTTCAAAGAATTCCATTCCTTTGCTTATTCTGACTTTTCACTTGAATAAGTCAATATGTAGCTTTTGAATCGAGTTGTACAACTCTTGCATAATCTCTCAGATTCTGGATTTTTCCAAAATTTTTGACTTTGATTATTAAAATGATCAATTTTGTAACACAATAAAAATAGTGCTACTTTCCCCACTATTGAAGGTATCAAAGATGAGATAATTGTTTTTGTTTCTAAGAAAAGTATCCAAAACATAACTTCTCAACAGATGCTAAATATTAACCTAACTAGACTCTGAGCATAACATCTTGAAATAAATATTCCAATAAATATGATACATGGAAAAACTATGAAAAATCAGTAGACATAAAAATAATTTCTCTCATAAATTTCAATACTGAAGTGTGGATTTCCTTTTGGGGTTTAAAAGACTTCAGAGTGGAAACATGGTATAAAATATAAGGAAAGCACAAATAAACAAATAAAACAAAAAAACAAATAAAAAAAAAAAAAAAGCATTTTTTTCCCCAAACATGACAGCTACAACAAGTAAATGAAATAATCATGAAATGTCAAAGCACAAAATATATTTTTAACATGCACAATAATCTGAATGAGCGTAGGGTCCCTGAGACCCTCAAGATCCTACTATGAAATTCCTGGTGAACCGTAACTGTAATCAACCCCCCACCATTCCAAACATGACAATATAAATGCTGAAAACTTCATGTGGTGCTTCATGGGTTTACCTCATAATTTAAAGCCCTTTAGGAAATTCAAAAGTGAGGCTAGAACTCCATTCTTCCTAATTCACAAATGGGTGGCGTTTGCTTTTTCTCTGCTTTTATTCATGAGAATTCTCAGGGATACCCACTGCACGATGCTCACGCTGCCTGCAGACGGTGTAACCGTGAGAACTGTGATGTCTGTAAAAGATCCCTGGGGAGTTCTCTCCAGAAGAGTTTGCCCAAGTTCACAAATTCTCTCTTGTACTTCTGTAAATATCAGGACGAGGTAAACATGAAGAAAGAGAAAAAGTCACCAGCATAGTAAAACCATGTTAATGAGAAAAAATAGACTAGAATCAAGAAGAGAGAAGTTTTAGCTTAAATATCAAGGGGGAAAAAAGAATCTACTGGTAATAAACCCACTGGAGTGGAGCACTGAGTGATTTTTAAAAGGAATAATGATCTCAAAACCATTTAAAACTGGATATTTCTGAAAAAAAATGCAGAAGACCTTTAAAAAGGCCAAGGTTACAATAGCTCCTATAGGAGCATGCAGCTATTGATTATTTACATATTTTTATAATTTAGTACTTTCTGAGATATTTTCTGAAACTAAAAATAGCTAATATTTACATAGTTCTTACTATTTGCCTGACACTGCTGTAAGCATTTTAGATACTTTTAACTCATTTTATCCTCGCACCAACCCTATGAAGTAATTACTATTATCATCTCCATTTTATAGATGAGGAATCTGAGGCACAAAGAAACTAAGTAACTTGCCTGAAGTCACACAGTGATGGAGCAGTGGAAAGTATGGCTCCAGCATGAATGTTCTTCATCTACTCTTTTGTAGAGCTTTGTATAACAAATATCTCAATTTTAAGTATCAAGTTTATGAGTCTGTCCAGAAAGTACCCAGCCGTTGTTAATATAGTAAGAACGGTTTGCGTGACATCGATGTAATCTGGCAAGCAAGGAGAATGCACATGCGTGAGCAATGATGACGTCACTGTACCAGTCAGTGGGGCGCCAGACGCCATTGAGCGAGCACGTGTACTGTGTGGCCATTGCATTCAAAATGACTGAGCAAGTAGAGCAACGAATCTGCATCAAATTTTGCATTAAGCTTGAACATTCCTCTGCAGAAATTATTTGGATGATTCTGAAGGCTTTTGGGGACGATGCAATGAGTGCAGCACAAATAAAAGTGTGGCACAAATGCTTCAAAGATGATCAAGAATCTGTTGAAAGGAAGCCACGTTCTAGAAGGCCTGCAATGCAGAACACCTGACAATGCTGAACATGTACCGGTTAGTTTAAGAGATGCTGGGAGAACTGTGTGAGGTCCCAAGGTGCCTACTTTGAAGAGGACTGAGGCATCATTGTCCTGTGTACAGTGTTTCTTGTATCTTGTATCTTCTTCAATAAATGTCTCTATTTTTCATATTACATGGCTGGACACTTTCCGGACAGACCTCATATATTCATCCTGCAGCAATTGTTGTACTTATATATGGTCAAATGAGGCAAAAATTATGTAATAAGTGAAATTTGTCTACTTTGTGCTACTTTTCTGTGGCTTCTTCTGAGCCCATTCCCTCTTTAGGGTGCTCCTTCCATAGCCCTTGACTACCAGGATCCGCATATTTTTTCTATATTTCACCATAACAAAACCTGCTGTCAGTTGTAAAAGTGATTTAATAAACATATTCCAATGAAGGACAAGTGGCCAGAACTTCTTAATATATATGAGCAATAAGTACTTATGGAATGACTATTGAATGGTAAGGCATTGCCTCTCCCAAGAGTACTGTAGCTTATTGACTTTATGGCACCAAAAGTTTTAGGACTCAGCAGCAGATGGGTTAAAAACCTCTATATCACTCCTTGCATAACTGAAATAATAACTTGAGAGTCATGTACAGTTTACACAGCTCATCTCACTTGCCGGTGCTCAAATTAGTTGTAATTAAAGAGACAGAGAGATGGGGAGAAGACACGGGTGGTGTTGCAGAAGATTAAAACAAAGGTTAATGTACACTATGAATGGGGGGTGGGACATGGGGCAATTTCTGGGGCAGGGAGTGGGAAGGGTAAGGAAAGTCAATTCCACACATGGAATTTCAATATCACAGCATTCCACAAAAACTGGGAGCCAGCTCAGCAGGGAACATCTGCCAGTTGCTTCCAAGTGAAGGAGAATCATTCTTCCAATGAGAAAATAGTGATGAAGGATTATCTTGGACTGGGAATAAAATTGAATTTTTACAGAGCCAACATCAGGCTTATTTTTAAAATATTCCCACAACATTTAGATGTGCAGTGAGAGAAAGAGAAGCAGGAATGCAGTTCCTCAGAATTAAAAGCATATTGGAAAAATAGTTCCATTAAGCATGTGCCTAATTTGAAATACAGAAGTTTTATTAGGTTGAACCATATAAAGCTGCCATTTTTGTAAATCAAAAATGGTCCAATAGAGGCAATTTTATATGGGTCAACCTAAGAAAATATAAGTGGTATTAATCAATATGTGGCTGAAAATCATAATAATACCTAATAATTGTACATTGTGTTTGGTTTATAAAATTATTTTCCCATGGTCACACAGGTGGTAAATGGAAAGCTTTCTAGCTGGTGAGGTCTCCTTTCATTAGGCCATAAGTACCTTCCCTAAAGCATTTAGTCATTCAGCAAATACATTTGAACATTTACATGTGTCATATATGGTGCTGAAGGTCATTTTTTAATGTGGAAGAATCACCTGCTATTTCTTGCCCAACAGTTGGCCTCTGAGCAATCAAATGGGAAGCCTGGAATGTTTCCAGTGTAGATCAAAACTGCAAGGGGAGGGAAGAATTGGTGATTAAAAAAATGACAAAGAGGAGTTGCAGGCCTCACAATGAGTTTATCTGTTTTTTCAAGGAAACAAATCTCCAGAGGAGAGCATTTTCGATACCATGGCAAGCCAGGAAAGGGAACAAGTCAGGACAGGAGCATCTGTAAAGAAGCCCACGCAGGCTGGGTGCAATGATTCACACCTGTAATCCTAGCACTCTGGGACGCCAAGGCGGGAGGACTGCTTGAGCTCATGAGTTCAAGACCAGCCTGAGCAAGAGTGAGACCCCGTCTCTACTAAAAATAAAATAAATTAGCCAAGTCTGGTGGTGCTTGTCTGTAGTCCCAGCTACTGGGGAGGCTGAGGCAGGAGGATCGCTTGAGCCCAGAAGTTTGAGGTTGCAGTGAGCTATGATGACACAACTGCACCACTTTACCCTAGGCAACAGGGTAAGACCCTGTCCCTCCCACCCGCCTCCCAAAAAAAAAAGAAGGCCACACAGCCTTTCTGCTCTGCCCGCCTGCAGCCTGTCCATGGGAAGGCAGAGCTAGAGTGGAAAATCCTTTCCAGGTAGTGGTCTGAGGCAGCACCAGCATCACCTGGGCATGCGTGAGAAATGCTGATTCTCATGTCTCACCCAAGACCTTCTGAATCACAAATCCTGGGGGAAGAGCCCAGTAACATGAGTTTTAGCAAACCCTCCCAGTGATGTGATGCACAATAAAGACTGCGGAACACTGCTTTAGGGAAAATGAGAGGCCGTACCAGGGGTTGGGAAGGTTGAGGGCATGTAGGAATGCAAAGTGTAGCAAAAGAATCCAGGCAGTCCAGAAATACAAATCCTGTTGAAAATTTCACATTTTCATTTGAAAACATGAAGTTGTCTCTCACTAGGCATTGAGTCAAATAAAAAGTAAAAACACAAACAATAGCAAACACTAACACGTATTGAGGAATTATAATGTCCCAGATTATTAGTTAGGTACTTTACATAGATTTCATTA
This sequence comes from Daubentonia madagascariensis, assembly GCA_023783475.1. NCBI lineage: Eukaryota > Metazoa > Chordata > Mammalia > Primates > Daubentoniidae > Daubentonia > Daubentonia madagascariensis. The sequence goes on along the minus strand of JAKFHU010002080.1, from coordinate 37,489,047 downwards.
ACTCTGCAAGTAAACCTTATAAAGTAGCTATTTAATAGAGAAAGAAAGCAATAAGCGGGGAAATAACTTTCTCTCTTATAGGTTAAAGATAGGTTAAATAACTTCCCATTTTCCATGCGTTTAGTAAGTCGTGGGACCTAAATTCAAAGTGAGGCAGTCTGATTCTGCTTCATTTCACAGAACACCCTGATGCATCATCTCGCTCACTTCCAGCATGAAAACACACCCATTCTCCATATATTTTTCAAACAAAGTATTGTAGGTACCACAAGGTGAGAGAAAAGAAGGATGTATACTCTTCGCTGAGTTCCCACCCAAACCAAATACTTTTTAGCTTAGAGAAAAGCATCCCTCAGAGAACAAAGGCTGTAGCTCCACCTAGTGGATAAATGTCCTCATTTATTTCAAACAGCCTTTGAGTTGTGCAAAGAGCACAGTACTGAAAACAGAACCTATTGCTGACAAATCACTACAAAGCTAGCAACCCCAGCTACGAGCAGAAACTTGGTTAGAAGCAAGCCCAGCTGTATTCCTTTTTGGTCAAGACCCTAACTTGTGAGCTGTACATACAACTGCCCATTTTAGACAATCACACGGAAGAACACACCCAGCTAGAAACCCTACTATCCCTCCAATTTCTCTATTCACTGCTTTCTGCATCTGTAAATGCAGAGAGTGCCATCTGACTTCTCTGGGTCTTGCTGGTAGGAATAGCAAAGAAGGGTTATGCCTGCAAATAGGAAATGCTAATTCTGCTTAACTACAACATACTTAGTCAGGCTTCATTGGATGAGACAAATCTTTCATTCTCTACACACCCTTATGAGAAAAGGGGTACAAGAGGGCAGGTGAAAAAATGGAACACAGAAGCAATTTGCCTTAGTTTTTTCAGTGACAGGTAAAGAGATGACAGTTTTCTGGGTTTTTTGTTTGTTTGTTTGTTTTTTAACCAGGCTTAATCTGACACTAGATCCAGATCCATGAAGAAATGGAGCCATTGCCCCAGGCCTGTGCTCCAGAGTTCGTTCAGAATTGACCAAGGAAAATTTCCACTTCCTATGATTCCGTGATCTGCCCCAAACAGATAAAACTTCAATCTGCTTTTCCAAGCCACTTACAGCAGCAACATTTTCCAAAGTACAGAAAATATTTGCTCTATAGCAATGTGGTTCTATGTTCACTCAAGCTCAGGGAACATTGGGTTAAACAAAACCAAGCCTGTTTACCAAAGTTCAGGGCTTCAAATGCTACTGAGGTAATGGACCTCCAAAAGAAGGGTGTGGTCTATTCCATTCCCTCAGGTATTTGGCAAAGGACCCTTTATTCTTTGTCTCGGTAGAACATCCAGTAGTTCTGATGTTTGGTGGGACATGTGACAGGAAACCCCGACCTAGAGTGGATGGTATGTTTACCACCAGCCCTGCCCTCCTAGTGCACACCTTACAATGATGTACCCAAACAGCACTGGGGTCAGCACAATAACTTCAGTAACCAGCATTTAAGATATTCAAGCCCTCCAAAATAAGATATTTTGAGGAAAATGAAATATTCATTGTAATTTTCCAATATAATTACAAGTAGTTCCTTCTCATTGGCTATCTCCACCAGCCCAGGGAAATGAGATCCCTGGCAGGTCTTTCAGGCCTTCCTAGATAAGAGAGAACAGTCTCTGACTCTATCTCCTTCTCAACACATGCCTCTAAGTCTGAGTGTTGTGCCTTCTACCCCCTCCATCGTCCTGGTGGCTCCTTCCTGTCTCTGGCGTCTGATTCTTCCCTTCAGCAATTAAGGATGCATTCTGGGGCCCGGCCAACATAGGCTCTGGGAATTCAAGGAGACACCAGACACAGTCTCTGCTCCCAAAGAGCTTAGATTCTTATCTCTGCGATTGTTCATATCTGCTTTGCTGCCTGGCTTTATTCTCTGACTCTAAGGGCTAAGCATCATTGGTGGGGTTCTCCTGCCCCCTGCAGCAGCACTCAAAGGGCCCTTTGGCTCTGCCTGGATTTTCCTGTGGCTTCGCAGCACACCTGCAGTTGCCACCTCTGCCCCAGCTGTTTCACTGAGCAGGCCTGGGGCTGCTGCTGGAGCTGCACTTGGTGAGTTTTATTTGTGTTTTCCACTGCACAGGCTGCTTTCTCCTAGAAATGGTAAAGACTGCTTCTATTTTTCAACTTTTTGCAAAAGCAGATGAGAGAGACCCCAGTCACCTGCATACTATCAGTTCTGGAAAGCCAGGAAACAAAGGAGCTGTCACCCAGTCCTCTTTGTTCCACAAGGGGACTCTGAATATTGTCAGGGAGCAACTGCACTACCAGTCTAACTGCAGCCCGAGGCAGTGCCCCTCACAGCCTTTCCACGCCCAGCTCAGGCAGCCACCAGCTGGCTTGGAGGCCCTGCTCTGGGGACCCCTTTCAATAACAGTTTGTGCTTATCCTTGCAGCTCTCCCTGCCCCCACCCAGACAGGACTTTCTTTTATCACTGTAATTTTGCAAAAATGTGCCTCTTTCAAAATCGCACCCAGGAGAGAGGAAAGGAAATTCTATTCTTCCCTTCCTCCCTTCTGAGCTGCATGGTCCCCTTTTCCCTGGGCTCAGAGGCTAGATATTTAATGCAATTGTGGGCTTGCCCAGGAACAGAACTACTATTTATAACCTCACTTCTAGGAGGAATAGCAATGCCTAGAGCACAGATTCAGGCACCCAGGGAAAGCAAGCCTATTCTATGACTGAAGGAATGAGTGCAAGGTCACCCTTTCTTTTCATACATACACTTTAGAAATGAAAGTTTATGAGTTGGGCATTCCTTTTATTTAGGCTTTGAATGAGTTGGTCCTCTAAACCCATTGAAAATAAATGAGCAAAATCTGTCTGAAAGTAAACCTTGTTATATATGACTTCAAAAGTGAGATGGGGAGGAGAGGCAAACTACAGTCCCCAGGCAGTAGGCGGCAGGGGCCCTGCCAGAGGGGCAAAAGCTGATCTCTGGCATCCTGAACAACTACCAGCTCCCATCCCACCCCTTATGACACTTGGTGCTTCCCCTGTAAGTCAGGATAAGGGGCAGTACCAGCTTAGTACCTTGCCTTGAATGGATGCTGACCCTTGCCTTAGATAATCTGGAAAGCTCCAGTCTAAATTCTAAGGAAATATTAGATTCTGAAACCTCGATTTTTTTCTCCCCTAATACAGAATTTATTGTGTGGGTGAAGATAAAACACACCTTAATGAGTATCAAGGGCTCATCATTCTTAGGAATAAACACCAAACTCTAACGTAGCCTTCAAGGCCACACCTGACCCTGCACTTCCTACTGGACTCCCTCGCCCCATGCAAGCTACTCTGGTCCTTTTTCAGACCCTCCCAGGTGCCATCCACTTCCTGCCTCAGGGCCTAGGTTAGACCCCACCTCACAACCCATCATGTATTTTCATAGTCCCTTTTGTTTCCCAGCACTTTTCAAAATGGAAAATAAATAATTTATTGAATAATTGGCTGGTTCATGCCTCTCTAGCACAATTCCACTAGCACAAAGAATTGCATCTAGAGGCAGCCAATTATTATTTGTAAAATGAAGGAAAGAAGGAACAACAGAGTTTAAAAACAAATTTAAAAGAAGCCTCCCTTAGGTCACAGCTTCTGTAGAGAGGTGATACTGCATAGGGTCACGAACACAAACTCTGGAGTCAGACTGCTGGATTCTCTTCTCAGCTTTGCCACTTAACAACCCTGTGACTTTGGGGAATTTGCATAAACTCTCTCTCATATTGCTTTTTTGTAAAGATGAACTATTTTCACTATGTAAACTCCAAGCTCTGTTATGTGTTTTTGTATTTTATTTTGTCTTATCTTATTAAACTTTCAACTAAGTGGTAGGCTACCTAAGGACATAGTCTTCTTAGACTAAATTTTTTTTCTTACTGGGCCTGGCAGAATTCTCCTTCCGTGGTTTGGAGTTGTGGAATTTCATTTCATATCTGGAAAACAAGTGTAGGCGGACACTATTCATTCAATTACCATTCGATGCTTTGTATAAAGCTGATGTCTACGGATTATGGCTGTTTAAACTGTTTTGACACATAACTATTATTTTCATTGCCAAAGCAGTACCTACAAAATGATCTTCACAGGGTAGAGATTATGCATTATATTGCGAAAATTTATCTTGGAGTGGTCTCACTTTCTTTGCCTTCCCTGATGTTACTTTTCTTCCCAAACTGAGGAACTTGGATCACATAGGTCATCATTCTCAATAGGATAGTTTCCAAAGGGCTCATGTGGTATAATGAGTGTGTGCATGTGTGTGTATACACACATACACATACATACACACATATATAAACATACATGCCCATAAACACACATACACATATATATACACATATACATTTGTAAACTCACTTTATTTTGTCCTGACAACTTAATTTACCAGAAATCATTCTTAATCTGTTGAAAGGACCACTCAGCATAATCATAATCAGAAGGATCCAAATTCTGACATTGCAATCACTCACACTTCAGATTTCTTCCTAAATTCTAATACTCAAGTGTCTCCATGACCAATCACATCTACCAAAAATACATGGTGTGAGGTGAAAGAAGACAGAGAGAGTAAGTGAAGCTCAGTATGTGATAATTCCTAATCAGTTGCTTCCTATACAATCTCGTGTAGGAAGACAGCAGCTCAGCAATGCTGAATGTTGTTCTCACCACCTATTATTGATAATTTGTATGCTTATAAAACATATATATATATATACACACACATGAAATATAGATATGTATGATAAAACAGATATACATATTTATACATATGTGTAAGTATATAGGATGAAATGCAACAAGCCACATAATTAGATAATTATTAATAGAAAAGTAGGGAGACAGAATTGAAGTTATCTCTGAGTACCCAGCCCAGCTGCTTCACATGAGCCACCATCAGAGCAGTTAGGGCACGACACCATGTCATCTTCAGCATGGCTGCAAGAAATAAATTGACCACATGATGGTTCAGGATGATCCAGGCTCTTGGATATCCTCAGTCAATAAATTCCAGAAGCCTGCATCCCTCCACACTTGATGCATGTCTTTCCAGCTACCCATAGTATTAATAGTTCAAACATAATGATGAGAACAAAGACTTGGCATAAATTTGCTAATCAAAATTTTCTTAAGTCCAAGTTTGGCACCTGACTCATGTGTCTCCTCCTCTCCTCCAATGAATGATTCTACCTGATGTTACTATAAAATTGTATTTGTTTTTATTTGTTTCTATTTATCTACTATTGATTTTAAATTATTCTGCTTACATTTTATCCGCAAGTTCATGAGATAATTTACCACCTGAGATCTGCAAAGCAACTCCATTTGCTATTATTATAACCATGTCATTCTTCCAAAGCTTCACTCTGGAATATTATGACAAAATACCAAGAACATAATTTAACACACATAAAAATTATTACCATGCAGCTGTGCAAGTATTTCTTTGCTGTACTGAGGTCCACAATCAATTCAATTTGTGCATACTTCACAAAGAGAGTCATAATTTAACACTCCTTGATTTTTTTTCCTTTTCCTGAAATCTATTGAAGAGGTAGTCAAAGGCCTCAAAAATCTAAGCTTTGTGCCAAATATCTGCAACAGTCCTTTTGCAAAAACTTGAACAAAATGATTAAGAAGCTGTTTAAGCAACCATTTGCCACAAACCAGATTGAGGGATTTGAAATATGTACAAGTATTTTTAAATAACCCCCCAAAGGGGAAATTCGTACTAATAAGTAAGGACTGCTGTAGCTCCTGCTGCTGGCTCTGCATCCTGGGAGTACATATGAGTAAATATAAACAGGTTCCAACATTTTTCATCTTCCCTAAGGTATCTGAAAGAAATACTCTGATTTTAACTGCTACAAATCTGGGGCAGAGCCTTTTCTAATAAGATTCCATAATCTTCACAGCACAATACTCTCTATGTTAGAGCAATCCCACGACTCATAATTCCCCAGCAGTTAGTGTGCCAGGGTGAACTTCTGAGTCTCAGATAACATTAAGGCTGTGGTTTATGCCCTGATTGATAACATAGTCAATGGAGGCAACCTGTCCCACAGAAAGGATCCAGAAAGCTTTGCATAGTGTTTACGATACAGATAACCTCCTGGCTGACATCTGTGGAGGAAAACCTTTGATAGATGAAAGAGGCTATAAGATCCTGTGCACCCAGATAGCTCTGGTGAATTTCTCGTATATCACTTTTTAGACAATTATAGCTCTTTATTCCTTCTATTTGGTCACAAACGCTTAACTGATTTTTATAGCAATATGTTTTGCCGAGAGTATTTGATAAATATAATGAAATCATTTTATGCTAGATCCCAGGGGACAGGCCAGGGAAATGCTGTTAAAAGACAATATTTCTTTGTTATACATCATATTAGACCCTGTACCATTACTGGAGCTTGCATCTTGTTGGAATGTTTAAGAGCTTCCCAGAACAATAAATCCTTTACTTCCTTGCTACTCAAACTGCAGCCTGTGGCCCTGCAGCACCAGCACCACCAGGGAACTTGTTAGAAATGCAGAGTCTCAGGTCCCACCCCCAACCTACTGAGGCAGAATTTGAAGATTAACAAGATCCCTGGGTGTTTCCACGCACATTGAAGGTTGAGAAGCCCTCCTCTATTCCATCTTAAGGCAAGTTGCCGCCACAAGCCAACGTCAGTAACCAACAGAAGGGGATGGGATGTGGTTACCAAGTGACCTGGTTCTTCCACATCCCTTTCCTATAACATCCTTTCTGTGGTCGTTTGGCCTTGACTAGCAGACTCAGACTGGGATTGACATGGCTCAACTGGGTCATGGATTGTTTGTGATCTAGTAAACACACAGGGCTGCCATGCCCTGGAAAAAAGCAGAAAGAAAAGAAGGCATTTGGAGAGAACCTAATAAAATAATGTCCATGGTTTATGGCGAAAATCCTTAAATTGACACAGAGCAGCTTGATGGGTGTGGAGTGTGCAGAGCAGACCTCTAAACCCTGAAGTCTACCAGCTTCTCAGGTACACTTTACCTATACTTACAGCTTTAATCTACCATGATCCAATCCGTCCCGAATAGGCTTCATTCGTCTCTTAGAGCAGTGGTCCCCAACCTTTTTGGCACCAGGGACCGGTCTCATGGAAGACAATTTTTCCACAGAGCAGGGTGAGGAGGGTCGGGGGGAGGGGGAGGCGGAGCTCAGGCGGTGATGTGAGCAATGGGGAGCAGCTGTAAATACAGATGAAGCTTCGTGTGCTCGCTGGGGTGGTGGGGGTGACGGGGGGAGATGTGGCAGAACTCTGCAGCCCAGTCCCTAACAGGCCACGGACTGGTACTGGTCCACAGCCCAGGGGTTGGGGATCGCAGTCTTAGAAAATATCCCAATTAAAATGATTAATTATTATACACAAAAGGTTAATACAACATCTTTAAAGCAAAGAAAAACAAAAAAGAAGGAATATTCTCTGGATTTTGACCTTCTGATGCACTTGTGAAGTGTGTGGTTGTAGACAAAGTGAGATTAGTTACTATGTGTATCCTCTTCAGAGATTAATCATGGTTTTGAGATCCTCTTAACTGGTTGAACTGAATACTAAGTTTTTCAGCTACCAAAGGAACTTCCCTAGACATCTTTAAAAGATCAATAAGCAGTGTAAAAAGCATGCTGCTTGCTGCTTAACCACTTCCCCTAAAAACCAAGGAGGAATGTCCTGGGCAGAATGCTGGAGATGAAACTGACTGGCACTATGCTGGAAACCCACCAAAAGAGAATACCCTTTGCTGAGGAGGGAGTCTTTAACCTCTAAGTGGCAGATTGCTGGAACAGAAATTACTGGATTGTTCCGTCATTGGCTAAAGGGACTATTCAATTTGACTGCTTCCTTGTAATAGCAAAAGAGGCCAAAATTTATCAGCTTTCGTGTTTTGCAGGAAATGAAAAATAATAGAACTGGATTATTTTATTTTTGAAGTCCTTGGGTCAATCAAGAACTGCTCTGGGGTCCTATCACTGTTCTGCATTCTGTCAGGCCTGCTGGCAGCTGAGCTGGATACAGCACAGTGCTTCCGTAAATGGATAGAAGTGTCTGACATGAACGATAGGGCTCAAATCTTTTCAAAGCTATTATATTAACATACAAAAGATCCTTCAGCCAAACAAGGTCATAAGACCACAAGCAAAGACCCCAAAGGAAATACGTACTGTTGTTTTTGTCTTTTCCTCTAGCATTGTTGTACTTGATGAAATTGGGTAATGACATCTGTCATACATCTATATGGTGTTTACACTTTACAAAGTATTCTCACATACACCATTTTATTTAATACTCAGAACATCCCTATGAGAAATGTATTAACATCCCTGTGTTATAGATGACGAAAATCAATTCCCAGAGCTCCCTCTGACTTATCGTGGGTGATAATGAAAGAGACACTATGTTTCCTTAATACAGGTAAATTAGTACTATACTCAATTAACATGACACTTAATTTTATCTGTCAGATTGGCTGGATTAGGGGATGACCAGATATCTGCTTACACATTATCTCTGGGTGTGTCTGTGAGGGTGTTTCCAGATGAAGTTAGCATTTGAATCCATGGACTCAGTAAATTAGATGGCCCTCCCCCATGTTGGTGAGCATCACTCACTCAATCCATTGAGGGCCTCAATACAACAGAAAGGCAAAGGAAGGTTGAATTCGCTCTCTGCCAGATTGTTTGAGCTGAGACATGGATCAATCTTCTCCTGCCCTTGGCTCTCCTGGTTTTTAGGCCTTCAGACTTGGGCTAGAATCTATACCATCAGCTCTCTGGCTCTCAGGCCTTTGAACTACAACATCACCTTTCCTGGGTCTCCAACTTGCAGATGGCAGATTGTAGGACTTCTCAGCCTTCATAACTGCATAGGCCAATACCTTATGATAAATTTCTTTCTAGATGTATCATTTTGGTTCTATCTCTCTGGAGAGCACTGACTTAAACAATTAAGAAGCAGGTATTTCAACAGTGTCTCCCTAATCCCACAAGAAGAAATTCAAAATTTTGCAGGAAAATGTAGAGAAATTAATTGTAAATAAAGATGAATTTGCACCTTCGTGCAGTTTCATTTCCTAGAGTAATACCACTATAAACAGTTCTCTTCCCTGATCTTAAAATGCAACTCCTCTCTCTCCACTTTTAAGCTTTATTCATCTTTCAGAATCCATGCATATAAACCCTTCCTTCTCCTTGAAGCCTTCCTTTCATAACCCAGCCAGAAGTGAATACTCTCTTTTTTCCTGAACTTGAACAGCAGGTATATGGACTGGACATGAGTCATCACATAATGCCTTGTATAATGGTTAGTCATGTGCACAGCTGGCCTGCCTATTTTGGGTGTAAGCCCTGAACTGCAGGAGCTGTATCTTATGGGTGGAAATCATGGTAATCAGCCATATCTAGGTTCAAATCCCAATGTCCCCTCTTCATAGCCATGGAAACTTTCTTGCACCTGTCTGAGACTGCTTAATATAATGTCTGTAATTTTCATTAAAGTACCTCAGGTTACCAACATGACAATAGGTTAAGTGCCAAATATTTTAAGTTTTAATGCTAGACATGAGCAGCTAACATGCTGTCAAGAATGCACAGTCCAAAGAGAGTCAGTTCCCATTCTAACCAAAAAGGCCACACTCCCAGAGTGACTACTGCATTTCCTTCTCCTATTGATATCTTCATCTGCAACCAACCTCTTGCTAATTTGAGTACTAGATGTCAAAAACTTTCTTTCCCCTGATGAAACCAGTATCCTGTCAATTTGTATGATAGATGTAGAAGTTGGCTCTCATTGTTGAAATTAGAGGCCCTCATATTTGTGGATTGATCAAAATAGTTTAGAGTCCTGCATATCATTGCACAAAGAGAAGATAAGAATCCTTGAAGGCCTGTACCTTACATGCCTTGGAGACTGTGTTTGAGGCTTGATTCCTAACTGATCCTCTGTCCAGCCACTTCTTTAAGGGGTTAGTGACTTCATGAAGCTGCTGGGAGGACACAGAACGCTGCTTTAGCCATGCGGAACCCCTCCATATAGGATGTGGTCAGAGCTCCTCGAAGCTGAAACTTTATTGACCACTTGCCCTTTCTTAAGATGTTTTATTCACTTGGCTTCAGGGTCACCACTCATTCAAGACTGTCCTTTTACCTCACTGGCCACTCCTTCTCCCTCTCCTTAGCTGATTCTTCCTCATCTCCTCAACCTTCCCATGTTAGAGTGGCCAGGGCTCAATTCTCACAACTCTCCTCTAACTTCCCTTGCTCCCTAGGTAATCTCATCCGTATCTTTAAATAGACATTAATATACTGATGGCCCTCCTTCCTTTCTTCCACAGGCCTTGAAATCTTCTCTTGGATGTTTAATAAGTGTCTCAAACTTAGCATGCGTATTAACCGAACTCCTCATTGTCTTTCCTGTCTTCATGTCAGTACACAGCAACTCCATCCTCCCAGCTGCCAGGCCCAAAGACCTTGGAGTTATCCTTGACATTTCTTTCTCTCACACTGCATATCCAATCCATCAGCAAATCCTGTTGGCTTTTACTTCAGAATACGGCATCTCTCCTTCTTGATTGCTATCACCCTATCATCAACTCTATCCTAGGTTATTGCTAAGCCTTTCAATTAGCCTCAATAGAATTGGTTCTCTACACAGGAGGCGAGGTGATGCTGTTAAAAACTAAATCCGACCTTGTCATACCTCTGCTCAAAAAGCCAAGGTCCTCCCGGTGACTCATGAGGCCCTATAATCTGACTCCCCACCCCCTCTCCTGGTTTGTCTGACCTCATGTCCCCTCGCTCACCCTCCCCATTGCACTGATCCTCTTGTTCTTCTGACAAGAGAAGCACACCTCCCCTCACAGCTGTGTGCTGCCTTTTCCTTTTATGTGAAAATATCTTCTCCCAGATTTCCCCATGGCTTTCTTCCTCAGTTTATCAACACAGCAAGTCTCATAAATCACATGATTAAGGAGGCCTTTCCTAATTATCCTGTATAAAAATCACCCATCTACATTTCCCATGCTCCTTCTTATTTCTCTTGAGCCTGTATCATTATCTGACGTACATCAGATATACTTCCTTCGCTTATGGTTTCTGCTTTACCTCACTAGACTATGAACCTTATGGGGCTTCCCACCTGTATACCCAGAGGTTAGAAGTATGCCTGGTACGTAGTAAGTACTCAATAAATGTTTACTGACTGAATGAGCAGCAGCTGCTCCAGAACTTGCATTGTTGTCACCATCAGCAGCAGCATTATCCCTCAAAGCCCCATCCCCAGCCTTCCTCAGGAGAAGTATGTGGCGGCTCAGTGCTGAGGGTGTACAAGTTGTGAGTGCATGGTGATGAACATAAACCTTTGCTTCCTTCTAAGCCCATATAGATTTATAACCCCATGACTGAGAGTGAGTTAGCCCAGAGTAAATTCTCTAGAAATAAAAGAACTACTTCTATTCACTTAGCAGTTACTAAGGATAATAGTGACTATGATGATTTTTTAAGAAAAATCAAGAACAGAACTATACACTGAATAGCACATGGAAAAGGTGTTTTTCTCATCCTTTAGGTAATCTATAATAGTCACTTTGGTCTAAAAATGGTGAAACTAAAATTTTTGGCCCCAAAATAAAGTCTCTAATGTGATGGTATCTATTTTCATATTATTCTTAATGAAAAATAAAGTAAATATAGGAAATAGTTAATATCTTCTTTGTTCTGGCTCACATTTGACTGCCTTCTGCCATATGCTTTCAATGTCAGAGATAATGCAACCTTTTCACCATCAATCAATAATTTTTTTTTCAGTATTTACTGGGCCAAAGTCCTTTTCTAGTCATATCATGTCATTCTCCACATGTTTCATTTTCTTAAAGTCCTATTAGTAAACTCTTCATCATCCCAAATAACCATAAATGATTAAGCACATAATAATTGTAAATTAAAAATTTACATATGGGATGAGCTCAATTACTCATTTTGTGAATAACTTAAGTCCCCAAAGAAACTTGCATTCCATTGCTGGGTTATTTATTCTGGAATTGTAAATACAACAAGACTTTATTCTTGTGGGCTTCACCAATTTGGAATTTTAAGAAACTCAGACAAGGTAAAATCTAGAGGTTATCTTTGATTAATATATTCTTCTTAATAGATTGAATGGAGTAATCTTATAGCTAAATATTAACGAGAAAAAAATTTGAGAATAAACAATTTTTCAGAATACTTGGAAGTGTTAGGAACAAGGGTTTTTTTTTTAAATTTAATTAAAAAGTACTTAAATGTTCATTCAGTTACTTTTGTATCATTTAGTAAAGTATCAAACCTAGTAGCAAGGTCTGATTTTATTATTTTAATCTATAAGTAGTTCCACTAGGCACTAACTCTGTAACTGACAGTGATTTGTAATTATTACTGTTAATAGTTTAGAAGTAATAAACAGCATTACCATTGTCTTAGCAAAATAACATAAATTAAGTGGATTGTAAACAACAGTTATTTCTCAAAATTCTGAAAGCTGGAAAGTCTAAGATCAGGATACCAGCAGATTCGGTGTCCAGTGAAGACCAACTTTCTGGCTCATAGATAGTGCCTTCTAGAAGTGTCCTTACATTGGGGCAGGGGCAAGGCAGCTCTCTGGGCCCTCTCTTATAATAGCTCCAATCTCATTACCAAAGTCTCCACCTCCTAATATTACCACCTTAGAGGTTGAAGTTTCAACATATGAATTTCAGGGGGACACAAACTCAGATCATAGCAACAATTAAAATAAATTCTGTAAATCAACATGCTTTTTATTTTAGAATTGCTCTTTCCCATCTAGTTTGAGTTATTAATGTATTATTACATAAGAATGCTTAATGTGCACATGAAACATTTAAGGATCACTAACATTTTTTGAATAAAATAATTTAGGTGCAATTTACCTTTGAAAAAAATTTTTGTTTCCAATTTAAAATAAGCGTGTTTTAGTGAATTTTCTTTGTTGCCTTTGAGACATCAAACTGTTTGCTCAGCTAAAGACTTGCAAAATTAATTTCATTTTAAACCCACAAGAAAATTGTATGTCCTAAATTTCACTGCAAAAATTACTAGTGTTATATATAATGTCAATACATAGTATTAGTTTAACAAGGACAGACTTTCAAAATTGGCAACTAACTTGGAAGACATTGCTTTAACCTTCCTGTGTTAAAAAAAAATGCAAAATGTTTCTCCTTATTCATACTGAATATTTATTAGTTCACTATTTATTAGCTTGTTTGTTGTTTTCACTATTTGAAACACCTCCAGGAGCCATCAGACCCACAAATCAAATAATTTAGTCACAAATCATATGAATTAAAACCAACTCAGCAGACACAACGTTGGTATGTGGAAAAAATTATATTTTGTGCCTGATGGTCAACCAACTAGCAGTTTGCTTTTCCAGAAGGGAAGGGAATTTCAGTGACAGGGGTCCTCTGAAACCTGCGTCTGCTTCTCTGACATTCAAATTCAAATATGGCCTTGTTCGTTCTCTAGGAGCCTCAAGGCTTGAAAGTCATCCAAGAGCCAGGGACCAATCTAAAGTAGATTGGCTTATACCCAAATTTAATGAAACTTCCTTAGAGGAAACTGATTTCCCTCATTATCCTTTATGTAGATAATATGTGGAATTAATTCTCCTTCACTAAGTTATCATTACATCAAGCACACAAACACAGATATAATGTTATTAAAAGTAATGGAATGAGTTCATCCACTGTTAACTTTAATGGTTTATATCCTCTCCATTGTCCCAGAGAAATAACTCTGTCTCACTGCTTTAGCAGATTAAAGGTCAAGGGTAAAGGTTACCAAATTTCATGCTCACTAGAGAAGGATCTGCCCTCTCTCAGGCCTTCCTTCCTAAGAGCTCTGGGACGAGCAGACATAACTGTTCTAAAAGACTTCTTCCCAACTGTGATGGTGACAGATTCAGATATATATTTCCACACATTTGTTTTGCAATGTAATTTAAAAATACAATTTTATTTTTGTAATGAAATTATAAAAAATTACACCTGAGGTATTTAGCTTTAACATTTGCTATGGATTTTTCCTTTCTGTGTCTTGGAATTAGTATTTCTTTTTAAATATTCAACAATCATACTTACATACTTATTAATATTCAGAGTGAGTAAAGCCTGACTAGGTAACACCTTTACATTTTAAGCATCAATCTTGTTTTCATTTTGCTGAAGTAAAACCTAATCAACCTTTCTTTGCTGCAAAAAAAAAAAAGCTTTTCCTAAGCATCTCTCAGCTATATAAGAAAGAGAATTACAGAAGTATAAATGCAATGTAAGAAACACATCTACACACATATGTATTTATACATATACACTCACATATATAATATAAAATGTGTATTATACACATATATCTCTAAATTATACTAATAGACCACATCAGAGAAGCATGGGCTTACCTTTATTTTAATTTCATTCATTCAACAAGCATTTATTAAATCCCTACTATGTGTTAAGCACTATATTGGTACTGAGAATATAAAGACAAACAATAAATGTTTTATGTCCTTAAGAGGTTAATGATTGAGGAGGAAAGGCAGATTTAAGTTAATGTCGATAACTACAATGGCATGAGGACTACTCAACACAAAAATGAAAGTCCTGCCATTAAAAAAAACAATAAGAAGAAAAACAAGGCTTTCAGCCAAGATGTAGTAACAGGAACAAAATTTACTCTCCTGTTAGAAACAACTAGAATACCATACAAAACATGTAAAACCATGGTTGTCAACATATTGGAAATGAGGGACTATAATTTCTGAGAAATATGAAACAAGTAAGTTGAGCCTTACCTGTGATTGCCCCAGCTTACTTCCTAGAAAAAGTTTCTAGGTTGTGATACAGGGAGGGGAAATCCAGGCAGAGTCCAGTGAACTTCCTGAGCTGAAGAGACAGAGCTAGGAACCCAGGGAAGCTAAGATTTTCTTGTGTTTTCAGAGCAGAATACTGAAGGAGAGAGAGATACAGAAAGAGAACTCCACAGAAACATAGAGGGTCTCCATTGAGTATTCAGTTAAATACCAAAGACTCCATGTTTGTGAGAAAACTACCCAAGGCCAGGAAAGGAACCATCTAAACGGACAAGAGGTAACAGTACCCAGGGATCATACATTGTCAGGAATAAAGCCTGTCTCCAATAACCAAAATGGAAAACCTCATAATTCACTGGCACCAGTTAAAGAATTAAGAGGAGTATTGCCTCAAGTTTGGGGACAAATAAACACTGCTCTACTTCTACTTAACAAAGCTTAAAAGCAAGACCCTAAAGGATTAAACTATTTCCAAGTAACTTAACCACATTCAAGTACAAAGCTCAAGAATATTTTTAGAATACAACAATATCCTGCAATCAATAGTGCAAAATTTACAATGCCTGGCATGCATGAAAAATTATCAAGCATGCAAAGAAGAAGAAAAATACAATTTACAATGAAAGGAAAAAAAGTCAACCAATCAAAACTAACCTGACACAGATGGTACTAAAACAATTATTATAACTGGATCAGGTATATTCAAAAGGTACAGAAAAGATTGAACATTTTAAATAGAAGATATAAAAAAGACCCAATTTGAATTTCTAGAAGTGGAAATTACAATGTTTGCTTTGTAAAATACACAGGCTGGGAATAATGGCAGATGACATTTCAGAAGAAAAGATTTATGAACTTAAAAGCATAGTAATGGAAACTATAAAAATGAAACACACAGAGAAAAAAGATTGGCAAAAAAAGAACAGAGCATCAGTGAAATGTGAGATAATTTTAAGTGACCAAATTATATACAGAAGCACAACGTATGGATAGCTGCAGATTTCTTGTTGGAAACAATGAAAGGAAAGAGACAATAGAGCAACATCTCTGAAGTACTAAAAGAAAAAAAAATCAACCCAGAATTCTCTATCCTATAAAAAGTCTTCCAAAAACAAAGATGAATTAAGAACTTTTTCAGATATGCAAAACCCGAAAGAATTCATTACCTACAAAATTAAGCTGCAATAAATGTTAAAGGTAATCCTTCAAGCAGAAAGAAAATAATACCACATTTTCCTGAATCTACACAAAGAAATAAAGAGCAATGGAAATGGTAAATACATGGGTAAATATAAAGGCTTTATTATTATTAAATTTATTTAAAAGATAACAAATTGCTTAAAAAAAACAATGTATTGTGGGATTTAAAATATATATGAAGTAAATGCATGATATTAATAACACAAGACAAATTCTGTGGATCCTAAAGGAACCACTTAAATATCAAAACAAAGAGTTGTAGTTACCAAGAAAGGAGACAAAATGAAATCATAAAAAATACACAATCTGAAAGAGGCCAGAAAAAGTGAGCAAAAAATAAATGAGACAAATAGAAAGCAAAGAGCAAGATGACATATTTAAATCAAACCATATCAACAATTACATTAAAAGTAAATGGTCTAAACATTTCATTTAAAAATAGATATTACAAAATCGAAGAGTAAGACAAATTCATGTTGCCTACAAGAAACCCATGATAAATATAAGGACACAAATCAGTTAAAAGTAAAAAATGGGGAAAAAAAATCAAAGGAAAGTTGGAGTGGTTATATTGATATCAGACAACACAGAATATAGAATAAAGAATATGACAAAGAGGGTCATTTTATAGTGATAAAGAAATTCATCAAGAAAACATAACAATCCATAGCATTTATGTGCATAATAACAGAGCTCCAAAATACATAAGAAAATCTGAAACTGCAGGGAAGAATCCATAAGTATAATCAGAGGTTTCTTCACTCCTAACTCAATAATGAGAGGAAAATATAGAAAGAAAATCTGTAAATATATAGAACACTTGAACAATACTATCACCCAGTTTGATATAATTGAAAGTTATAGAATGTGTCACCCAACAAAACAGCATAACGCACATTGTTTTTAAGTGAAAGCATAACATCCACCAAGATAAACCAGATTCTGGGCCAAGCCTTAATAGTTTAAAAGAATTCAAGTCATTTGCAAAGTTTATTCTCTGAGTACAATATAATTAAATTAGAAGCCAATAACAGAAAACTATCTGGAAAATCTCCAAGTATTTGGAAACCATAACTTACTTCTAAAATATTTGTTTATCAAAGAGAAATCAAAAGGAAAATTATTTTACACTGAATGAAAGTGAAAATACAACATATCAAAATTTGTGGTATATAGCTAAAATAGTATTTAGATGGAAATTTATAGTACGAAACTCCACCTTAAGGTTTTATTCTATTTAAGAAATTAGAAAAAAAATAGAAAATTAAGTTCAAAGTAAGCAGAAGAAAGAAAATAATAGATACAAGTAGAAATCAATGAAATGAAAAAACAAGAACAATAGAGAAAATCAATAAAACAAAGCTTGTTCTTTGAGAAGATCAATAAAATTTATAAACCAGCTAGACTAATAAGAAAAAAGGGAGACACGATTTATCAATATCAAGAATAAGAGAGATGAAATCAATACTGATTCTATCATTATAAAAGGTGTAATAATGGAATATTATAAACAACTTTATGTCAATAAATTTGACCAATGAGATGAAATAAATATACTCCTTGGAAAACATAACTACCAAAGCTCACTCAAGAAGAAACAAGACAAAGCCCAGGAAATCTGACCAAGATGGTGGAACAGAAGGTAACCTGCTGTATTCCCCCACAACAAGAGTCCTCCACCCATTCACAGTCAAAAGTCTCTCTCTGGGAGCCTCAGGATTCAGGTAGGAGTTTGTGAAACCACAGTGGAGCCAAAGACCTAGGAGGGTTGTTTTAAGAGTACAAACTAACACCTAGGTGGCTGATCCACCCAGCCAAGCTCAGCCCCACAGCAGATCCTGAGGGGACCCAGCCTTAGCCTCTCCCACTGCAGTTGGGAAATTGCCCTTTCTGTGCTGAGACCTGCTGGGAGACATGTGTCTGCCAGAGCCAGGGACAGGCTCTCCAGCCTCAGGCCCACAGCAGATCCTAAGGGGGCGCAGTCTTATTTCCAGCTCTTCCTGCTGCAATTGGAGAACTATTCTGTCTGTGCAATATCCTCCTGGAAGTTGGTGCCCCTTTAAGCCAATGAGACTAGGCTTTCCACAGGAAATCCTGAGGGTGCCCAGTCTCAGCTCTAGCTCCTCCTGCTATAGTTGGGGAACTATCTGTGCATGGATATGCTGGCTGATGCACACCCTGTCTGAACCAATGAGACAGGGGCACCAGCCTCCTTGCAACAGCAGATCCTAAAGCTGGACCAGTATCAACTCCAGCCCCTCTCATTGAATTGGGACTCATCCCACCTGTGCAGAGACCTTCTGGGAGACATGCCTGTCTGAGCAACAAAGATAGTCGTCTGTTTCCTGGCTAGCGTTCCCACATAGCCCCAGTACCCTCCTTTGGTCTTCCTGAGGTCCATCTGGGATGGAAAGCCACATCAACATCAGAGCCCTCAGGAGATTCATGGCAAGCCTGGACTTAGAGTGTCCTCTAGTGCTGAGACAGCTACAGTGGTCACAGGCTCAGGGAACACAACAATCAGTCAGCTAATAACCCTTGGAAAGCCCTCTGAAGAAGGAAAGGTATGAAAACGCTAAAATAAATACATAATTCTTCAATGCACAGGCATCACTATACATCCAAAAACATCAAGAACATTCAGGATAATATGACCTCACCAAACAAACAAAATAAGGTGCCATAGACCAATCCTAAAATGAGAGAGATGTGTGAAATCTCAAAAAAAGAATTCAAAATAGCTGTCGTGAGTACATTCAATGAACTTCAAGAAATCAGAGAATCAATTCAGAAATTTATCAAAGAAATTTAACAGAGTAAAATAATAATAAAAAAAAATCAAACAGAAATCCTGGAGCTGAAAAATACTATGAATGAAATGAAAAATGCAAAAGAGAGCCTCTATAGTAGAATTGATCAAACAGAAGAAAGAATCAGTAAGCTCAAAGACAGACTATTTAAAAATATACAAAGGAGAAAAAAGCAAAAAGAATGAAAAGGAATGAACAAAGCTTACAGGATCTGTTGGACAACATCACAAGAGCAAATATTCAGGTGACTGGAGTTAAAGAGGGACCTGAGAAAGACAAAGGGGTAGAAAGCTTATTCAAAGAAATAATAATAGAAAACATTTCAAACTTGGAGAAAGATATAAGTATCTACGTACAGGAAAGTCAAAGGTCACCAATCAGATTCAACCAAAATAAGAACACCCCGAGACATATAATCATACTCACAAAGGTTAAAGACAAAGAAAGATCCTGAAAGCATCAAGAGAAAAGAAGCAAATACCATATAAGAGAGATCCAATATGACTAGCAGCAGACTTCTCAGCAAAAACCCTATAGGCCATGAGGAAGTGGGATGATATATTCAGAGTACTGAAGGAAAAAATAATGCCAACAAAATACTATATCCAGCAAAGAGAGAGATAAAATCCAGAAATAGAGAGATAAACTTTCCCAAACAAACAAAAGCTGAGGGAATTATTGCTACCATACCTGACCTACAAGAAATGCTAAAGGGAGTTCTTCAAACTGAAAGATTGTTATAGTAATATTGTAACCATGGTGCTTAAAACACTTATATATCTTTAGTAAGAAGACTAAAAGAAAAAACTATTATAAATAAAAACAACTACAACAATTTGCTAAGATATAGGCAATATAAAAAATGTAAATTATGAAATCAAAAATTCAAAATGTGGGAGAAGAAGAAAGTTAATTTGTACAGTGTTTTTTTTTGGTTTGTGTGTTTCTTTTCCTTTTTTTGTTATCAAAGTTGGAATCAGTTTTAAATATTGTTATAACTATGAGATGCTTTTTGTAAAATATTTCATGGTAACCACAAAGCAAAAATGTGTAATAGATAGATAAACTAAAAACAAAAAGCAATGACTTAAAACATACTACCAGAGAAAATCACTTAACCACAAAGGAAGACAGTAAGAAAGGAAGAAATAAGTTGTAAAACAACTAGAGAACAAGTAACATAATGGCAGTAGTAAGTTCTTACCTACTAATAATAACATTGAATGTAAATGAATTAAATGCTCCAACTGAAAGACATAGAGTGGCTGAATGGATTAAAAACCAACTATATGCTGCCTATAAGAAACTCACTTCACCTATAAAGACAAAAACAGAAAAAAAATGAAGGGATGGAAAATGACATATTATGAAAATGGAAACCAAAAAGAGCAGTAGTAGTTATATTTATATCAGATAAAATAGATTTTAAGTCAAAAACATTAAAACTGACAAAGAAGGTCATTATATAATGATAAGGGGTCAATTTAGTTAAAGGATGAAATAATAGTAAATATATTTGTACCTAAAAACAGAGCACCCAAATATATAAAGCAAATATTAGTAGATCTAAAGGAAGAAATATACTGCAATACAATAATAGTATGGGACTTTAACCCCCCACTTTTGGCTATGGAAAGATCATACAAGCAGAAAGTCAACAAAGAAACATGGGAATTAAACTATACTCTACAACAAATGGACCTAACAGATATTTACAGAACTTTTCATCTAACTGTGGCAGAATACCCATTTTTCTCATTAGCACATGGAACAAACTCCAGGATAGACAATATCTTAGGCCACAAAACAAGTCTTAACAAATTCAAAAAAGTCAAAATCATATCTGGTATCTTTTCTATGGAATAAATGGAATAAAACTAGAAATCAATAATAAGAAGAACTTTGGAAACGGTACCAATACATGGAAATTAAGCAATATGCTCCTGAATAACCAGTGGATCACTGAAGAGATTAAGAAGGAATTTTTAAAATTTCTTGAAACGAATGAAGATAGAAACACAACATACCAGAACATACAGGATATAGCAAAAGTAGTACTACGAGGGAAGTTTATAGCAATAAATTCCTATATAAAAAAAATAGAAAGATTCCAAATAAAGAGCCTAATAATGCACCTCCAGGAACTAGAAAAGAAAGAACAAACCAAACCCAAAATCAGTAGAAAGAAAGAAATGATAAAGATCAGAGCAGAAATAAATGAAATTTTAACTAAAATCCCCCAAAAGATCAACAAAATCAAAAGCTGGGTTTTTTGAAAAGATGAATGAAATTAACAAACCTGTAGATAGACTAACTAAAAACAAAAAAACAAGAGAAAAAATCTGAATAAATAAAATCAGAGATGAAAAAGGAAACATTACAACTGATACCACAGAAATACAAAAAATCATTAGAGACTATATATAAACAACTATAGACTAACAAACTGGAAAATCTAGGAGAAATCGATACATTTCTGAATGCGTAAAACCTACCAAGATTGAATCATGAAAAAATAAAAAACCTGAACAGAGCAATAATGAATAATGAGATAGAAGTGGTAATAAAAAGCCTCCCATCAAAGAAAATCCCAGGACCTGATGGATTCATTGCTGAATTCTACCAAACATTTAAAGAAGAACTAATACCAATTCTACTCAAGCTCTTCCAAAAAATTGAAGATGGGGAATACTTCCAAACTCATTCTACAAGTCTAGCATTACCCTGATACCAAACCAGACAAAGATATAACAAAAAGAGAAAATGACAGGCCAATATCCCTAATGAACATACACGCAAAAATCCTCAACAAAATACTAGCAAACAGAATTTAACAGCACATTATAAAGATTATGCACTATGATGAAGTGATTCATCCCAGGATGCAAGGATGGTTCAACACATCAACTAAATGAAGTACAAAAACTCTATGATCATTTCTATAGATGCTGAAAAAGTGTTTGATAAAATTCAATATCTCTTCATGATAAAAACCCTCAAAAAATTGGGTAAAAAAGGAACATACTTCAACACTATTAAGGCCATATATGACAAGCCCACAGCTATCATACTGAATGGGGAAAAATTGAAAATCTTTCCACTAAAATCTGGAAAAAGACAAGGATGCCCACTTTCACCACTTTTATTCAATATATTACTGAAAGACCTGGCCAGAGAAGTTAGGCAAGAGAAAAAAATAAAGAGCATCCAAACTGGAAAGGAAGAAGTCAAATTATCTTGTTTGCAAACAACATGATTTTATATTTAGAAAAGCCTAAAAACTACACCAAAAAACTCTTAGGACTGATAAATGCCTTCAGTAAAGTTGAAGGATACAAAGTCAACATACAAAAATGAGTAGTGTTCTTATAAGCTAACAGCAATCAATCTGAAAAAGAAATCAAGAAAGCAATTCCATTCATAATAACTACAAAAAAATAAAATAAAATACCTAGGAATAAATTTAACCAAAGAAGTGAAAGATCTATAGAAGAAAAACTACAGAACACTAATGAAAAAAATTGAAGAAGACACAGAAAAAATAATAGATATCCCATGCTCGTGGATTGGAAGAATTAATATTGTTAAATTGTCTACAGATTCACAGTGATCTACAGATTCAGTGCAATCTCTATCAAAATACCAATGACATTCTTCACAGAAATAGAAAAAAATTTCCTAAAATTCATACGGAGCTACAAAAGACCCTGAATAGCTAAAGCAATCCTGAGCAAAAAGAACAAAACTGGAGGAATCACACTACCTAATTTCAAATTGTACTACAAAGCCATAGTAACAAAAATAGTATTGTATGGACATAAAAACAGATACATAGACCCATGGAACAGAGAACCCAGAAATAAATCCATACACTTAAAGCCAACTCATTTTTGACAAAGTTGCCAACAACATACCTTGGGGGAAAGGATAGTCTCTTTAATAAATTACACTGGGAAAACTGGATATCCATATGCAGAAGAAATGAAACTAGATCCCCATCTTTTATCATATACAAAAATTAACTCTAAATGAATTAAAGACTTAAATCTAAGACTTAAACTATGAAATTACTAGAAGAAAACATTAGGGAAATCCTACAGGACATCAGTCTGGGGAAATATTTTAGGGTAAGAACTCAAAAGTATAGACAACCAAAGAAAAATATATAAGTGAGAGTATATCAAGCTAAAAAGCTTCTGTACAGCAAAGGAAACAATTGAAAAACTGAAGAGACAACCTACCGAATGAAAGAAGAGATTAATAACCAGAATATATAAGGAACTCAAACTCATTATCAAAAAAAGCAAATAATCTGATTTTAAAAATGGGCAAAGTACCTGAATAGACATTTTTCAAGAAGACACATACAAATGGTATATGAAAAAATGCTCAACATCACTAATCATCAGGGAAATGCAACCACAATTAAATATCATCTCACCCCAGTGAGAATGGCTATTATTAAAAAGACAAAAAAATGTGCTGGTGAGAATGTGGAAGAAAAGGGGAATGCTCATACACTGTCAGTGAAAATGTGAAGTAGTACAGCTATTATAGAAAATAGTATGGAGGTTCCTCAAAAAACTAAAAATAGAACAAACATATGATCTAGAAATCCCACTGCTGGGTATATATCCAAAAGAAAGGAAATCAGTACATTAAGGAGATATCTGCACTTCTGTGTTAATTGCAGCATTATTCACAATAGCTATGATATGGGATTAACCTAAGTATCCATCAACAGATGAATGGATAAAGGAAATGTAGTATATTACACAATGGAATACTATTCAGCCATAAAACAGAATAAAATCATGTCATTTGCAGCAACATGGATGGAACTGGAGGTCATTAAGTTAAGAGAAATAAGCCAGTCACAGCCACAGAAAGACAAATATCTCCTGTTCTTACTCAAATGTGGGAGCTAAAAAAGTGGATCTCATAAAGGTGAGAGTAGAATGGTGTTTACCAGAGGCTGGGAAGGGTGGGGGTGGGGGGTTGGTAAGGATGAAAAGTAGTTGGTTAATGGGTACAAAAGTACAGTTATATACAGTGGTCCCCAACCTTTTTGGCACAAGGGACTGGTTTCATGGAAGACAATTTTTCCATGGACCAGGGGGTGGGGGGTGGTTTAAGGGTGGTTCAAGCATGTTACATTTATTGTGCACTTTATTTCTATTATTATTACATGGTAATATATAATGAGATAATTATACAACTTACCATAATGCAGAATCAGTGGGAGCTCTGAGCTTGTTTTCCTGCAACTAGATGGTCCCATCTGGGGGTGATGGGAGACAGTGATACCTGAAGTGTGTTGCTTATGTCCAGTCTACTCTGTAATCCCATTTTGGCTGATGTCACTGCAGAAAACCCTGCTTCACAAAGATAGGATCTTGGAAATGGAAGTGGGCTTTTCAGTGCTTTTGTAGCAACCTCAGGATATTCCTCCTTGACTTTAATCCAGAACGTATGGAGATTTGAAGTTGTCTCAAACATAGTTTTAAGGTCACCGTCATTTGTGATCTCAAGCAGTTGATCCTCTTCTAGCACAAAGTCTAGTCACCTGCTTATTCACACATGGGTCACAGATCCATTCCTTCCCAGTTTGGGGTCTTTTGTGGTTGAGAAGAATGCTCAAACACTTTTGAAAGCTGAGATAGGTGATCATGCACCAGCTGGGAGAAAGAAGACCCTGGCTCAGTCTCTTGCAAAATCTCTGCTGATTTTTGAAACTTGTCAAAAATTCCAATGTTCACTCATTGCTCCCATGGTTCCAGTTTGGCTTTGAATGCAGCCACTTTATCTGCTGATTTGGACACAGTTGTCATTCTCACATGAAGTGACAGATTGAGTTCACTGACAAGGTTGAATATGTCACACAAGGAAGCAAATTTTGTAACCCATTCTGTGTCACTGAAAAGTGCTGCCAGTGATGACTGTTTTTCTAAAAGAAATCTCTGAAGCAGCTCTTGTAACTCAAAAATTCTGGTCAGTGATCTACTTTTAGAAAGCCATCTCACGTCTGTGTATAAGAGAAGACGTGTGTGCTCTGCATCCATCATCTCCTCACCAAGCTGCACGAACGGATGTAAGTTTAAGGCATGTACTTTAATGTGGTTGATAATGTTAATCACATCCTGCAAAATGCTGTTTAGTTCAGGTGACATTTTTCGGCTAGCCAGCATTTCTGTATGGATGACACAGTGCGTAGACTCACATTCAGAAGCAACCTCCTTGACCTGAGTAGTGAAACCAGAAAGTGGTCCAGTCATGGCAGCCGCTCCATCCGTGCATATACCAACACAAAATGACCAATTTAGTTTTCCTGATATGTAATCATTCAAAGACTTGAATAGCTCTGCAGCTGTGGTGTTGGTTGGCAACAAAAGTGCACATAACATATCCTCATGCACATCCTCCTGAAAAATATATCCCCCACCCCAAACAAGCATTATTACCTTGTTGTCAACGTCGGTAGACTCATCAACCTGGATTGCATAACACAGTGACTCACTGATCCTCTCTAAAAATTGTGCCTCAACATCCTCTGCTATTTCACCAGTTCATCTAGTTATGGTGCTAGCCAAAAGAGGAACACGTGCCACCTTTTGAACTACAGCCTCTCCTAAAAGTTCACAGCAAATGTCCTATAGCAGCAGACAGGATCAACTCTTTACCAATAGTAAAGGGCTTCTTAGCTTTAGCAATGCGGTTAGCCACTAAGAATGATGCTCTCAGTGCAGACACAGTTGATGAAGTGGTGGCCTTCAATAATTGCTTCTGTTCCTCGTGTTCACGTTTTTTTCTTTTGAAAAACTCCAAAGCCTTGTCTTTTAATGCAGGGTGCTTGGTCTCCAGGTGGCAAAGGAGTTTTGAAGGTTTCATGGCTTCACTGGATAGCCGGTTGCCACATATTATACAAAGCAGGCTTGGAGAATGTGAATCACCTGTTGCAATGAACCTGTAATTTAGGAAGGATTCTTGGTATTTTCTTTTAAATGCAGCTTTCATTTTGTTGACAGTCTTAGAGTCTTCTGCTGTCTCATCATTGGGTCTTTCCCCCCTTTCAAAGAAGCTCTCCAGCAACGTTTGTTTTTTACTCATTTTTGCTAGGGTTAGCTTGTGGGCTACCGAAACTGTGACTGAGACAAATGCGCGGTGCAGGAACGAGGCGCGGACAGAAGTGGAAATTAAAATAATGGGCAGTCCACGTGGACTAAAATAAGTGTGGGATTCTGATTTAAAGCCTGCCATCAGATGCAGCTGTACAATTGAAGTAAGATGCTCACTTGCCACTGTAAAGCCTGCCACCAGATGCAGCTTAATTGTCACTTGCCACTTACTGATAGGGTTTTGATATGAGTCTGCTAGCAATTGATTTATTATAGTCTCTGTGTAGTCAAACCTCTCTGCTAATGATTATCTGTATTTGCAGCCACTCCCCAGTGCTAGCTAGCATCACTACCTCAGCTCCACCTCAGATCATCAGGCATTAGATTCTCATAAGGAGCACCCAAACTAGATCCCTCACATGTACAGTTTACAGTAAGGTTCACACTCCTATGAGAATCTAATGCTGCCGCTGATCTGACAGGAGGCGGAGCTCAGGCGGTGATGTGAGCAATGGGGAGCAGCTGTAATTACAGATGAAGCTTCAATTGCTTGCCTGCCACTCACCTCCTGCTGTGTGGCCCAATTCCTAACAGGCAGTGGACTGGGGGTTGGGTACCACAGATATAGAAGGAATAAGTTTTAGTATTCAGTAGTACCACAGGGAAATTATAGCTAAAAATAATTTATTGTATATTTCAAAATAGCTAGTAAACAAAATTTGTAATGTTCCCAACACAAAGAAATGTTGATACTCAAGGTGATGGATATCCCAATAACCCTAGTTTGATCATTACATATTGTATGCAGGTATGAATATAACACAGGTATCCCCAAAATATGTACAACTATGATATATCAATTAAAAAATACAAAAAAGAAGAAACAGATAAGGTGAATAGCCTCAAATCTATTGAATAATTGGAATTTTTAGTTAAAAATATTCCCACAAAGAAAACTCCAGGCACAAATGGCACCACTGGTGAATTATGCCAAACATGTAAGGAAGAGATAATACCAATTCTACATGAACTTTTTCAAAAACTTGAAGAGAAGAGCATAATTCCCAACTCATTATATCAGGCCACCATTACTATGATACCAAAACCAGACAAAGACATTACAAGAAAAGAAAATTAAATATCTCTATACATTGATGAAAAATTTATTTATAAAATTTAAGCAATTCCATTCCAAGAACATATGAAAAGGATAATATATAATGACCAAGTGGGGTTCCACCAGTAATGCAAAGTTGGTTTCTTATATGAAAATTGATAAGTGTTATTCACTATGTTGACAAATTAAGAAGAAAAAACAATATGATCACCTATATAAATCAACAAAAGCTTTTGATAAGATCCAAAGTGCAACATCTATTCCTAATATTAAACATAAATAAATCTCTCATCAAATTGAGAATAGAAAGGAACTTCCTCAGCCTGATAAAGTAAATCTATGAAAAATCTACAGCTGACAGTATACTTAATTTTGAGAGACTGATGTTTTTGATCAGGAACAAGACAATGATGACCTCTGTCACCATTTCTATTCAACATTGTACTGGAGGTTCTTCCCAGTACAATAGGCAAGAAAAAGACATAAAAGTCATCCAGATTGGAAAGACAGACTGAAACAATTTTTATTCACAGATGACATGCTATTTACCTCGAAAATTCTACGGAATCTACAAAAAAGTTGTAAAACTAATAAGTAAGTTTAACAGGTTGCAAGATACAAGACCAACACACAAAAAATCAATTGTCTTTCTATATTCTACCAATAAAAAATGGGAAATGATATTAAAAAATAATTCCATTTATAAATCAGTAGCATAAAAAAATTTTAAACACTGAGAGGTAAACCCATCAAAGGATATGCAACCCCTATACACTGAAAACTACAAAACATTGCTGAGAGAAATTAAAGACGACTTAAATAAATGGAGAGTTATAAGACATCCATGACTGAGAAAAGTATCTACTGTTGATACAGAAATACAAAGAAGCTAGAATAGCCAAACCAATTTTGGAAAAGAAGAACATAACTGGTGAATTGTGCTACCTGACTTTAAGACATTACAAAGCTATAATAATCAAGAAAATGCATCATTGACATTAAGATAGACAAATAGATCAATGAACAGAATGAAAAGTACAGAAATAGATCTACACACACACAGTAAATTGATTTTCAACAAAGGGGCAAAGACAATTCAGTGGAGAAAAGGTAGACTATTCAAAAAATGGCGCTAGAACAACCAGATATTCATATGCAATAGATGAGCTTTGACCCATATATTACATCACCATAGACCTAAATTTAAAATCCAAAACTATAAAATTTCTAAAATAAAGCACAGAAGAAAATCTTTGCAACCTTGAGTTAGGCAAAGATTTCTTAGATAAAACACAAACAAAAAATCCATTTCTTTAAAAAGTGATAAATTGGACTTCATTAAAATAAAAACCTTTTTCTCTTCAAAAAAGAATATTGTTAAGGTAATAAAAAGAAGCCACAGACTGGTAGAAAATATTTACAGTCATCTATCTAACAAAAGGCTTGTATCCAGAATATATAAGAATTTTCAAAACTCAGTAGCAAAACCTCAAATAGCCCAGTTAAAAACAAATTGGCAGGGGCTGATGACCAGAATCTATACAGAACTTGGGAAAATCAACAAGAAAAAATCAAACAACCCCATTAACAAGTGGGCAAAGGACATGAACAGAAACTTTTCAAAAGAAGACAGAATAATGGCCAGCAACCATATAAAAAATTGCTCAACTTCTCTAACCATCAGGGAAATGCAAATCAAAACCACAATGATATATCACTTAACTCCAGTGAGATTGGCTTATATCAAAAAGTCCCAAAACAACAAATGTTGGTGGGGATGCGGACAGATAGGAACCCTCATAAACTGCTGGTGGGACTGCAAATTAGTACAACCTCTATGGAAAGTAATATGGAGATACCTCAAAGAACTAAAAGTAGAACTACCATTTGATCCAGCAATCCCACTACTGGGTATTTACCCAAAGGAAAAAAAGACATTCTATAATAAAGACATCTGCACACAAATGTTTATAGCAGCACAATTCACAATTGCAAAGATATGGAAACAACCCAGGTGCCCATCAATACATGAGTGGGTTAATAAAATGTGGTATATGTATACCATGGAGTATTACTCAGCAATAAAAAACAACGGTGAATTAACACAACTGGTATTATCCTGGTTGGAGCTACAGCCCATTCTTTGAAGTGAAGTATCACAAGAATGGAAAAACAAGCACCACTGTTACTCACCATCAAATTGGCACTAACTGATCAATACTTATGTCACACATGGAAATAATATTCATCAGGGGTCGGGCAGGTAGCAGGTGGGTGGAGGGGATGGGGAAACTCTCACTGAATGGGTTCAGGGTGCACAGTTTGGGGGATGCCCACGATTGTAGCTCTGACTTGGGCAGTGCATAGGCAATATATATAACCAAAGTGTTATACCCCCATAATATTCTGAAATTTAAAAAAGGGGGGGGAAAAAGAAACAAATTGGCAAAAGATTTGAACAGAAAAAATTCTTTACCAAAGAAGATATACAGATGACAAATAAGTACACAAAAAGATGCTTAACATCATTATTCATTAGGGAAATGAAAATTGAAACCTCAGTAAGACACCAGTACACACTTATTAGAATGCCTAAAATTTAAAAAAGACTGACCATACCAAGTGTTGGCAAGAATGCAGAGCAACTGAAACTCTCATATACTGCTGGTGGGAATGTAAAATGGTACAGTCACTTTAGTAAACGATTTGGCAGTTTCTTAAAGAGTTATATATGTGCTTACCACACAACCAAGCCATTTCACTTTTAGGTATTCGCATAACAGGTAAATGTACAAACAAATTGTGCAAATTTGAAATACTACCCAGCAATAAAAGAGAATGAACTATTGATACAAACAACAATATGGATCAATCTCAAAGTAAGTTGAGTGAAAGAAGCCAGACCAAAAAAGAAAAAGAGTACATTTTATATAAATTTATATAAAATTCCAGAAAGTGCAAAGTAATGTATAGTGACACAAAGCAGATCAATCGTTGACTGGGTATGAAGGCGGCGCAGGGGGTAGAAGGGGTTAGGGAAACTTTGGGCAGTGATGGATATGTTCATTATCTAATTGTGGTGATAGTTTCACAAGTTTATACATGTTCAAACTTTTCAAATCGTACATTTTAACATGTGTAGTTTATTATGTATCAATTATACATCAATAAAAGCTGTTTTAGAAAGACAGAGAGAAGAAGGCTTGGTAAGTTCAAAATTTAGGGTAAAATGTAGATCAGAAATGAATCCCAAGTTTAGGCAAGGAGAAGTCAGTTTTTTACTTTTCCCAGGACACCAAAAGAAAAGACATATTCAAGAAGTGGTTTCCAAAATATTAAAGGGCTCAGATATGTCATCCAGAATATGATGAAGAAAATCAAGTAATATGGCATTTTTCAGGCACTGGTGATTTTCAGGGACGCAGTTTGATTAGAGTGACGTGAAGGCATGTCAAAATCAGATTAAGAAATAAATGGAGGCTATAGAAGCAGATATGGTTAAAACACACTTTGATGAGGGATGAGAGAAATGGATTCAGAGAATAGGGAGTCCAGGACTTTGAGGGGGAAGCAGAGTCACAGGAGGGGTTTTCTGGGATGCGGATACCTGAGTGTGTCTGGGGGCTGCGGGGAGGGAGCAGTGGAGAGGCGAACCAGAAGGCTTAAGAAAAGAAGGACAAAGCGGATGGAGTGAAGTTCTAAGTGGACAGGTTGACAAGGAACTAAGAGTAAAAGTGGATCAGGACATCTCAGAAAAGAGGAAACACTTGCCTTCCATTGATAAAGGAAAGAAGAAATTTTAAAAAGGAAGATGGATAGAAATATTGGGTAAATGTTTAGAAGGAAAAGAATTTTTGAAGAGAAGGGGGTGTCCATACAATGAGAGTTTCTGTCTTCTCAGGGAAAAGGAAGGTGAAGATGATTAGCTAAACGGTGCTAGGAGCTTTAGTGGAGGGCTAGACATTTAGAACAGTTGCTGTAGGATCACCTGGAGATAAATTTTTGGCAAGTTATACTGAAGGCTCAACCAAGTTTAAAAAACATAAATTACTACAAAGCCAATAAACTAAGCGATATGATTTTTCTTTATCCTAGAAGCAAAAGCAGAGAAAACAAATGGTTGGTCAGACCAAGAGTTGGAGGTTATCAAGTGTGTGTAGCCAAAGGTCAAGAACGAGAAAGCACTGCAGTTGCTTATTAAAGTGTGTTTGAAATGGTTCCTCAATTCTGACACATCCATTCATTCATTGAAAAAAATATTTATTTAAGATCTGGTAGAAACTGTTGTGGAGCATACAAGAACAATTATATTCAATGAAGGCTAACAGTATATAATCAGTAGGAGAATAAATACATTTATTGATTCCTATTCTTTGCTGTGGACATTAAGCTGCAATTGAATCACAGCATCATAGAGCCAGAAGAGATTTTAAGGGTTATAAATTTCAACACACTATCATTTTATTGATGAGGAAACATACAGAGAAAAGTCTGGAGATTTTTCCAAAGATAATAGGAAATTGAATAAGATCCTTCTGTCTCTCAGTTAGTATTTTAGCCACTCACCAAACTTCTTTTCAAACTTTCAGATCAACATTCAAAGGCATTTATATTGTAATTATTCCTGGAAACATTAAAACAAGTGCATTATTTTGGGAAATAATTTTCATTAGGGGAACTCTGTTCTAACAGTGAGTTTAAAAATACGCTAGCAATAGTTACATGACCTGCCATCTCCAAGACAGTTAAATCAAGTAAGTTTTAAACTTGAAACAATATCAATATTAGGTAATATTTATTTTTAGCATATTCCAGCTCTGATATTGTTCTTTTATGTTTATAACTAAAAATATAAGCCTATTTCAAATAATACTATTTTACTACCTAGTTTTTCCAGTTCCTAACTAATTTCCTAATTATAAGGTGTAAGCAAAATGCCATTTCAGGAGCTGGTTTGAACTAGACATTCTGGGATTACAGCAGAGCAAGAAGTTATTCCCAAATACACGAGATTATAGGTTCCTTAATGTCAAGGGTCATGCCTGTTTTGTTCACTACTGTGTTATCTGGCACTTAGATTATTATCTGCCATATAGCAAGTGCTCAAAAATACTTAATGAATGAATTTTTAAAGTGAGACAGGTGGACACAACTGATTCTAGTGGCATATGTATGTAGTGCCCAAAGTGAAGGCAAGCTCAAGCTTGGTGCATCTGGGTACTAAGGACTGCAGGGGACATCTAATCTAGCAGGTGTAGATACAGGCAAAGGGAAATTCCAATATTCAGTACAGCAAAGGCATCTAAGCAGTAGATGGAAGACCCAAGGGCAGGAGATGTAGGAAGAGTTTATTCTATAACTCATGGCTTCACTGGGCCCAAGGACTCATCCTTGGCATACAGTATATCCTCTGCATGATATGAGCCACACGGATGAAGTGGGGGAAACTTGTAGAGTGGGATTTGGAGTCAGAGATACTGGGTTCGAATTTTAATTCTGTAATTAACCAGCAGTGTAGACTGAGCAATTTATTTAACTACTGTCATTCTGTTCCTTCTTTTGTGTTGTAGGACTGTAATATGTCACCAACAACCACCTAATTGTCAAAAACCGAGAAGACTTTTCATATTTCACATAGCTTAAACTCTGCTGTCTTGCCATTTGAACACTTGCTCCACAACCTCTCTCTTGTTGCCTTGCTGCCGTTTCCTCTCTGGGCTCTCTTTTAGATTTCCTTTTGGGGGATTCTTCTTCTGGCCACCCTCTAAACATTTGTGTCCCCAAGGATTCTGTCCTCAACTCTCTTTGCTTCTCATTCTGTATATTGTCCTCAGTCAATTTCATCTACCACATTGCTTTAAATACTTTATCTATAACTTTAGCCTGGATATCTCCAATATCCCACTTAATATCTCCATATGACTATTTCTCAGTCACTTGAATCTGAGAAAAAATACAACCAGAACAAAACTCATTATCTTTTCTATTTGTCCCCTCCCCACATCAACATCCAAGTACTCCTTCTCCTCTATTCTCCGTGCTGTCTAATGGCCCCATCCAGTTACGCAAACCAAGACTGGCCCTAGATGCCTCTGTCTCCCTCACCCTTATATATTTCAGCAATGATTTCATCCTGTGTTTTCTACCTGTTAAATGTTTCTCATATCTTCCCTTCATCTCTGTGATCACTGCTATCCAGGTCAGACTCACTTCTTCTCTTTCTAGTGCCTCCCGTGAGTAAGACTTCCACCTGCCATATTCTTCTCATCGGTTCACTACTCAACTTCCAGAGTGATTGTTTAAAAATGCAAGTCTAATCTCCATATATTCCTGCTTAAAACTGTTTAATTCCTCCTTAGCTAGCTGACTAGATGTTACAGTGGTCCTGGCATATTTATGAATGATGCCTCCTTTCACTGTGTGTTACATATATATACTATATATTAAACATATAATATTGTAATCGCTCCAGCTTTACCCTGAAGAATAAAGTCCAAACTCACTGTCGTGATATGCAAAAAGCCTTTCCTGACCTTACCTTCTGACCCCTTGGGTCTCATCTCCAGTCACTTTCCCTCTGTTCCCGTCACGTTGAATCACTTGCCACTCCTGCATATGCTCAACTCTTTTGTGCTTTTGTGAAGCAAGCCATGTTCCCTGAGTCACAGTGTAATCATCCCCATTCATCCTTTAAGACTCAGATTAAGCATGTGCTGTGATACCTTGCCTGAGCTCCACGAGCTCTCTGGGAAGGGCAGACCTCTTCCTCCTTGTGCACCTACTTCTTTTGTAACAGCCACTTGTTTTCTTCCTTTTCTTCTTTTAATTATATCTACATCTATGAAATTGTGATTCCTTAGTGGCCAAGAGTTTTGTCTTACTTACCTTTAGTTTCTTAACACATAACACAGTTCCTGGCACACAGAAAGTGCTTAACACATGCTAAAAGAACAGATGATTGAATTGATGAACATGTTGGAAAGTTCTAGTTGATGAGAGAATGGAAATGAGCAGAAGAATGTTAAGATCAAGAAGGTGGATCAACATGGCAAACTATGTAGCCTTTTCAACCCATGTCTGAGCCTTAATCTCCCCATTCAAATTCCATTTATGTATAGAAGTCTTTGGCTTTGAAATATTAACCAGCAGTCAAAGCTGCCCTCTGGTGCCACTGGATCTCACAACAGGAGAACAGGGAATCAGCTGCCTGTAGAATTCTTTTTCAAATTCAATTTTCAATTAAAACAGTAGGGAATTGCCATTTAAATAATTTTTGTTTTGCTAGAAGCCTGCAATCTAGAATGAGTCATATCTCAAATATAAATAAATACCATCAATAATTTGAATTAGGAAGCTTCACTTCCACACACATAAAGATGCTTATCCCTCTAGGAGAAGCTCTTGGTTTCCTTTCCCAGTGGTTTACCTCACTATTTCAAAGCTTTATAGGCCTTATCCCAGGAAAATCTTTGACTCCTTAAATACACATCAGATAAGCATCAGAGCTGGACTGGTCTTTAGAGATACCTAGAGCTAACCCTTCATATTTACAGCTGAAAAAAATGTAAGTACCCAGAATTATACTCTCTGTGAAGCAAAGCCCTCACCCCCCCTTCTAGTCCTCTTCATCACTCCCATTATATTTAAAGTCAAATAAAACCAATGAAAATGAGGTGGTACATATGCCCAACCCTAAATGCTACTTAACTCTATTGCTGGAAAATTTGCATCACCAGAAACGCTCTCAATATTCATCAGCCATTTGCCAGGATGCCCATTTGAACAAAATATCATATCCCTTACCACGTGTATTTCTAACACGACTCCTTGTCCCAGTCCTCTGTCTAATCCTCTAAAAAGAGGGGTACTTTCTGCTTCATTCCCATTTACAAACCGAGGAATGACTCAATAGGCCCTTTGATCTCCAAAGCACTTGCTCTATATGAAATAATCACCACTCTTTTAATTCCACCACTCTCTAATCTACCATCTTTCTCCCCCCTTAAAGTGATAATTGTAGTAATGACCTCACCATCAGGTATTTCTTGGGAATTAATGATCAGCTGAGGTTAATGGCCCACAGAATAGCTATGGTCCATCAACTCCACCCAGCCCGTCATTAATCCCCAGGAAATGTCTTGCTTCCCAATTGTTATTGCTTAATTTAGATTCTCTTCATTCTCATCAAGCCTTACAATATTGCTACATCCACCAAGAAGCTTTGCTTTATTTTATTAGTCTATGTCTTAATGGTTCAGTAAGAGTGGTTTCCTTAACTGATGATCAAATAAAACTAGAATGTACCTTATTAAAAGTTACCTTAAAAGCCATTAAATATCTCTAGACATTTTAATATTTTGTGCATTTTTATACTACTTTTAAATCAACAAATGGGATGGAATACTGTGTCCTTAAGAATACAACTTCAACATCCCCTCCAATTCAACCTTAGCCCTCTCCTTTCTTTACCTCATGGAATAAATCTATTCCCTTTATTTATTTTTACAAGTTACTCTCCCAGGCTCAAGGTGGTTTTAAACACTAAATGGTATCATAAGTTGTCTACAACACTAAATGTTACTTATCCCTTACTAGTAGTTTCCAGACATTATAGAGCCCACAGCACTCCCACCTCTTTTACTTGCTGTGCCTACAATGCTACATTTCATTCAGAGATGCACAAAGCTTTGCTGGCCTTCTTTTTGGTTCATTTCCTTCTTCAGGTTGATGAATGGTGCTACAGCAAGGCTAAGGGAGGCAGTAGTAGAGTGCATGGAGAGAGAGGTCTGGGGTAGTATTTAACAAGCCGGAGCTCTTTCAGCACCAAAGTCAATTTGAAAAATATAACCAGGTCCCTATTTCTAGAACAAAATATATTATCAACAAATTCTACTTAACAAAAATAGAGGAAAAGGATATCTGTATTGCCATATTTGCTTATGAGTATAAAACACAAGAAGGAAAATTGGAGGGGGAACCAATGCTTCTTGTTAATTCCGTAATGGTTATTTTAATACAGGTAAAAGGCCATAACAAACATTGAGGGATTCAAAGCAAGTATAGTGGGACATACATAGGCATCAATAGTACCCGAGAGATGTGAACTTTAGTCTTAGATCTGCCATTCATTAGCTATATGACCTATGACAAGTTATTTATTCTCTTTGACTTTCAGCTTCCTCATCTAGAAGATAAGGTATTGAAATAGATAATGTCCTAGTTTCTTTTCAAAAATAATATTTTATGATCCTTTCAATCTACATAATAACCAAATATTATGTTGGAATTTCATTATATATGACTTGGATTTTTTCAAAATATTTATTTTCTTTTACTCCAAGCTCATGCATTGACTTATATATGACTTTGTTTCCCAAATATTAGAACATATACTATGAGGTAAACAATGTATAATAGGGAATATGGTCGAGTTAATACAAAGACCAAAAAGTACATGGACACCAGAATGTGATCCCTGCCCCCATGCCAAGTAGCATACAATCTAGTGGGAGAAACAGAAAATAATACTAATAATGACAAATGGAGATAAGCAGGAAATGAAGAGGGTGAAAAAAGAGAATAAAACGGACTTGGAGCAGGAGGTAGCTGAGAGGCTGAAACGAGAAGCAAAAGAAACTATTCATGTATTTAAGCTTCGGGTAGCCAGACAGCTGGGCTAGGAAGCACGGAGGAGTAGGTGAGGTTGGAAAGGCAGGCGTGGCTAGGTCAAACTAGACCTCAGAGTTCATAGCAAGGAGTCTGGACTTTATTTGAAGTGGAATGGGGAGTTATTGGACACTTTTATTAAATGATTAACTAGAAAATTAATTTTTGACTTTTCCAAGGAGAATATAAAAATTGTTTTATTTAACCAAACATTAGAAACAGAAAGGATTTCAGGTCTACCAAGTTTGAACACAACTTTTTAAAACTACATTTAAAAATATATGTATATATAGGTATCTGTATAGATAAATGGCTATGATAATTAGTTGGATTACACTGTCTATGTCAAGTTTATATTTCCACAGTGAAGCCCAAGTGCTGTTTTTACCTTCAAAATGTGAAATAATTCTATCAAATATTTCACAATTATTTGGAAAGGATTTAGAATTCAGTTATAAGTCAAATGGATTTACCAAGAGAAAATGGACTTAATCCGTACAGATATGCAACTCATAGAATGTTCAAAGACAAGAAAAGAACCAAAAGTCAGTGAGGGCATTCATGAAGGAAAAAAAGGGAACTGTGTCTGAGCAGCAAAATCTCACAAGTGACAGCAATAAACGAGCTTACTTTAGGTTTCAGGCACTGTTTGGTATGCTCCAAACTACTATGTGAGATATAATCCTCCAAGGGACTTGACAAAAGCCTTAGCATTTGGGGCTTTTAAACCCAGACTGGATAACATATTAGGAAGGATTTTCAAGGAATCAGTTCTGCACCAGGAAGAAACTGAGCTCCATGACTTGTTTTTTTCTTCTACTTTTCTACTGTTCAATATAAATTTTAAAGAAGGGGGGGACAGATAATTCAGAATTCTTCTTATCTTCACATATACTAGGTTTTATTTTTTTCCTCTCAAGGATAACTATATTAATACAACTAATAAAAGTGAAAATAGAACTTATATTATACCAACGCAAATTTAGATGTATATTGGGTAAGACGACATAGAGGAAATAGATGCAATTTGCAATTGACTGGTACTTGAGGAGTCATGAGTTTTTACAGAGATTTGAGGCAAATCTTTTAGTTCCTTTGCAGCTCAGATTTTTCACCTGTAAAATGGGAGGACTGGTGGTAGATCTCAATATAGCATGTTTGTATGTTAATCAATCTTTGATCTATGTTTATAACATAAGTAATAAATACATGCATTAATAAATCAACATATGCATACTGTTCAGTCAAAACTCTTTCCCTAGCAAATTGAAATCGGTTTTGGCAAAACGAAAAATAAAGGGAATATGTTAGTTACCATAACTGAAAAATCTAGAGGGTAGATCCAGGTACAGCTGGATCCAGGAGCTCAAATAATGTTTTCCTGAGAAAACTCTAGGCATGAGTATAGAGCATAGATGGGGGTGGGGCAGTGCTGTGCAAAGGGAAAAGATACGAAGGCATTCTGAGCAATACGAAACAATAAAATCAACTGCAAATCCAAACATAATGTTTTAACATGAATTAGGCTCAGTTGCTAGTAACAGCAATCCACATGAAATAGAATTTGATTTCTTTTTTTCTAAACAATTCAGATGTAGGCACTCCAGAACTGGCTTGGAAGCTCATTCATCATCTGCAAGCCAGGCTACTTCCAAGTTCCTGCTTTGCCATCTGTAGGGTGTGGCCCCTGTCCTCCTTTTCTAGGAAGCCAACATGCCCACATTCCAAGCAACAAGAAGGAGAAGGGAAGAAAGGTGGCAATGGGACCCAGCAGCACTTTTTGGAAGGAATTTTCTGGAAGCAGCCATACTAGATTAGACTTCCACTTATTCTCTTGGCCATGCTCAACTCCAAGGCATGTGGGACTTGGAATTTTTATTCTAGGTAGCTATGTGTCACCTAAAAGTTGCATGTCCTAAAGGGGAAAATGTGCATATTAGAGTAAGAAACTATTTGCCATAATATTGGCCCCATATGCCCACAGCAAAACGTAAGTGCTAAGCTCAAGGACTTTTGTCTGTGTTGTTCACTTAATGCCAGATTGTGAAACAGTTCCTGAAATACAGTAAGTACTCAATAAATATTTATTGAATGAATCAGTGAATGCATGCATACATGGGTAGAAAAACACCTAAAATGTGTTAATACTACAAGTTCACCAAAACTTCTTTATAGATTGCTATAGCATAAAGAACAGCATAAAAGCAGTTTCTTCATAGTCCACAGATAACATGGAAAGAACATGAGCTGTGAAGTCACAGATCTGGATTGCTAACCTAGACTCACTGCTTATTGATGTTGTGACCCTCAAAGATTTATCTCATCTTGTTGACTCTGAAGACGGAAAATTGGGTCTAAAAATCCAAACTTTCAGGAGAATTTAACTGAACTAAAGTATGTGAAAACACAGAATATAGTGCCTGACATATAATAAGCCTTCAGTTATGGTCACTTCTTTCCCTTTTTCAATTAAATTCTGTATTCCTATATAAACCTTGGCCAATTACTCCAGCTCTCTCTAAGATTACCTCCAAGAGATTCTGTGCTTCGGAAAGTTATCCTTGGATGGGGTTGATTGGTGCTCATGGCATATAAAGGCAAGTACTAGAAATTTGAGTTCTACAAATTTTTTGCCCAAATCTCCCTTTGATAGATTGTTACATGCAAATGTATTAAAGTTAAGGCCCTCAAAAGGAAGCTGATAATAGGCAAAGACCTTGAAAAGAATGTTAAATTTTGGAATGTGACTCTGTTAATCACAGACATTATTTTTGTTCTTAAATATATTCACATACATGAAATAAAGCATTTATTTTAATATGAATTACAGGTTGTCATACTGCGGTAGTCAAATCTAATATACTCTGGTAGAAAAATCTAATTTGAAGAATTGAAAACAACAAAATAATGGAGCAATAATATAACATAACATGTTTCCTTAAAAATATAAACACAAAATAAAACACAAGCAAAAAACTCCCCCTAATTTTTAAGATCATCATATTTTTGTTTTTTGATTGATATAATTCCAAAAAGAAAAAATACATGACTGACTAAAGTAAAGTAAGCCTGGTCAAGATACATTTTATCTTTGAAAAGTCATCTGAAGAAAGATCTGTGGCTAAGATAATCACTGAAGGTTGAATTTACTGGAAAAACTAATTCTGAAGTAGGTCAAGAATTTCTTCAAAGCAGTAGATACACTTAAAAACGTCCAAACTGTCAACTGGAAATCAAGTAACAGAGTTGATCCTGCAAAATTTTCTCACTGTCACTGTGAAGTGAACTAAAAAGAGCCAAGAATGTGGTCAACACCATGAAAACTATAAATTGCTTTTAGGATTTATATTTTTCCATCCTTCTAAAGGTAGCATTTAATAAAATAATCTGGTTCTTTCTCAAATTCGATCATAAGAAAACAGAGATTTCCAAATCCAATTTGCTATTATTTCTTCACTGAGTTTTAAGCACCCTTCATCCTTAGAACCAGTCTTGTTATCAGAAAAGGTCTTTACCCATAAGCCCAATAAATATTATGAATTTTTGAGGGAAAATAGCAATGACTTGCAGCTGAGAGGTGTTGCCTCCTAAACCACATGTGTGGACAGCCCATATAATGGCATCAATCCCTGAGAATTTGCTTGACCCATGTTTGTGGGGGGTTTGTTTTTTGTTTCTTGATGGAGAGAAACAGAGAGGGAGCTGGCATTTGTAGAGCACTTACACTGCACCACGAGCTTTACATCCATTATAACATTTTATCCTCAAACAACCTGGGAAGTAAGAAATTAATATTCACGTTTTACATTTGGGAAATGAATGCTCCAAAAGGCAATGTGACTTGCAAAAGATAACTCACCAGGAAGTGTCAGATCCTGACTCAGGCAGGACTTGGTTTTTCTCAGAAGACCTCTCTCTTTTCAATTAAATGGCTAAACAGTGCTGCTTTCTGTGTAGTAAGCTAAGGAAAGCCGGGAAAAAGATACACTCTGTCATGAAGTAGTGAAAGTCCTCTTATCAAAAATAGGTAATTCTAGGACATAGCCCAAAGTAGTAAACTGGTATAAGCAAAGGGTGTGTAAGAACTTTAGTTTAGCAAAGCAAATTTTCCATCCCTCACACAAGCTGTTCTTGTCTGCCCTTTTATGCATCCACAGCCACCACACATACCACATCTAAACTTGTGACCACAGAGATATTCCGGGGGGCAAATATTTACAAACACTTCACCTCAAACTTGCAGCCAAGGGAATAACAGGAATCAGATTTCATTTGGGCAGGTCCCCTCTTTTCTGGGATCAGAACAGTGGTAAATACAGTGGTAATAACATCTACCACTTGTTGAGAGCTTACTACACACTGTGATAAGGGCATTTCAAGCACTATGTTAATTCAT
This sequence comes from Daubentonia madagascariensis, assembly GCA_023783475.1. Classification (NCBI taxonomy): domain Eukaryota; kingdom Metazoa; phylum Chordata; class Mammalia; order Primates; family Daubentoniidae; genus Daubentonia; species Daubentonia madagascariensis. The sequence continues at coordinate 37,447,813 of JAKFHU010002080.1, read as the reverse complement.
CTTCAAAAAACCTTGCGGGGTAAGAACTATTAGGTCTCCATTTCACAGGTGTAGGCAATGTGGCTTAAAAGGTTAAGCAGCCCAGCTGAGGTCACACAGCTGGCAAGCATCAATGTGATGCTGGAGATCTGATCTGCCCGACACCCGAATCCACACTGGTGCTCTGTGCCTCCACCACTACAAGTCCCTGTCCCCCGCCACTCTTACCCTTTCCTTCTCCCAAGGATGGGCTTATTCAGGCTTCAGAAGGGGTGGCACAGAAATCACACACAGGAAATTTTCTCTAATTTATGTCCTAATTACTTTCTATAATTTATACAATTTATATAGTTTACACAAAAAGTTTTCTTCTTTCAGCATTTCCTTTAATTGAGATCAGCTTTCTTCTCCATTTACCACCTTTCTAAGCGCTACATAATCTACAGTGTGTTTAAAATATTAAAAAGTCTTGGTACACTCAGAGGAAAGATGGATGCTTCATTCCCCATCTCTCTGAAGCAATATAATTCACAAACAAAAGACATCCACTCACAAGAGAGACAAAATCTTTGCCTATTTGTGTTCTTATTTATCTCCTTTGGAATATTTTCCAATTGCTTTGTTAAAGGAGTGTCTTAGTATCTTCCCCCTTTTTACTGTATTAGCAGTTTCTCATTTATTTTCAATCTTCTCTTGTTATCAGCATTTTTCCCTATCTTAAAAGCAGAGTTATGAATTTTCTGTCCCTTTAGACTTTGTAAGATAGTAAAAATATAACTCTATGGAGACTTTTGCCTTATTCAATTTTTTACTCAGCTTGCATGTCAGAATCAAATCATTTCAGTGTTAATTGATTGGAAATACCAGTAGACTAGTTCAAAACTAAAAAAAAAAAGTTGGTGCATTCCACCTTGTCCCTAGGGACACATATCACCAAATCCATGTGGGAAATTCTAATTTTAGAGAAGGTAAAAATGGAAATGGCCAGGCAAATTTTGTTGGTGTGTCACTTCAATGGATGGGTGTCAGAAATGTGGAATACATTTGTCTTTTTTTACAGAGGCTCTTTGACACCGTTGTTCTGTGTTATGAATCTCTAAAGTAATGAAGCTGGCTCCTACATGTTTCACTTAACAATCTCCTTCTTACTTTCATAGTCCTTTTATTTATACATTCTATTCTATCCATCAGTAGGAGTATCCACAAACATGTCCCCCAATATTTTAAAATGAGAATATTGTGTAACCTCAGAAAATTTAACTGACAATTTTTAAAGCACATAACTTGAGTAAAGAAAATACAACCTCTGTTACTGACAGGAAACTTTCCTGTTTATCCCGTCAGTCATCTTGATTACTTGAATCACAGGATGACTTCCTTTTAACTGCAGAAAATATCCTCTCTAATTTGAGTTTAAAGGGGTTTCTAAATTACCTGCATTTCCTTTTCACATTTGGAGAGTAAATACTCTATAGAAACTTGAGAATTGCTTGTAAAATTAAAATGAAGCAAGTAATGTTTCGATGATATGACTTTCTTGTTGGTTTGCTTTTTTTTTAACCCAGTGAAATAAAGGATCATCAGTTATATCTCAGGCACTCCTGAAAGACTAAAAACAGCAGCCAAAGTAAAAAACTGTCGTAGGTGGGAGGTTTCCAGTCACACCTTTGATATAAATCAACCAGAAAGCCTCAGGAAACAAGACCAGGGTATTAGCTCATTGGTTTGGAATCATCTGGCTGCAGGCCCTAGTGTAGAGCTTCTAGAAAGTCAAATACAGACAGCAGGTAGTTTCAGTTGTGGCAGACCCCAGCTGGGAAAGAGGGAAGCTTCTGTTGTTGTCACGGATAATCTGATGTTTCTGGCACACTTGCCAGCTAGAAAATCCATGTTAAATCCTTGCTATATAGAACAGTCATGTTTTTAGGATTACTAGGGGAAGATCAGAGCCCTAAATACTCACTAATTGGATTCCAAGTAGATGATCTGATGTCTGTGACGTTAGAGTACTAACATAGAGGAGAAAAAAATCAAATCTATCTGCCCTTTTCTCACATGAAAAAGCATTTCCATTTTTTCAGGAATTAGGAGAGTATAACAGGAGTAACAAACGCTTTTTTAATAAGCAATAATGAGCAGCACCTTAAAACCTCTTTTACAGGGCTCTGGGAGAATTTTGTCCTTAGCCAGGTGTCCCCATGTTCTCAAGTCTTCGAGGATTACTTTTTCCTCCAAATGTAGTCCATATTCCCAAATAATAGGTCAAAATATCAGCATGACTTCAAGAGTATAACATTTTGCCAAGTTCTTCCCACTGAGGGCCCTCTTATACATTCAATAAACAATTAGTGGGACAGAAAGGCACAGTGTTCTGCACACAGTAATGGGTACAACAAACAATTTTCCAAGGAATGAGTAAAAGCAGAGTTGAAAGGTTATTCTCTGTCATCCTCCCTATGATACTTAAATTGCCCTCCACCTCACCCCCAGGTGGAATAAATCGCTCTTCTGTGCTCCCAGGAGGCTATGCACATTCCTCTGTTACATACAGTACTTACCACAGTGTGGTATAGAGGTTTGAGTTTATGTCTCTCTCTTCCTATAAGACCCTTCAAAGCTTACACAATGTGTTCTTCTGCTTCCTAGCACTGACATCTAACACAATTCCTGGCATATCAAGAATGCTTCATAAATGTTTATTATTTAGTATTTTATATTTGAAGGGAAATTCTTAGAGAGACATTTAGCTGATAACAACCATAGCCAAGTGCTTATTTGTGATAGACTTAAATTATCTCAAATTTGGGCTGCTGATAGACTAAAATGTATTCCCCCCCCCACACTATTTCTAGAAGGCCCCTAAGGGGCAAGTTTGTCCCAGTGAGTTTGGTCTTTCACATTCATGAGCAAGTCAGAACAGTATGAGTGACTGCATTTATTGAGCTGTTACTATGTGCTATGTGTGACAGAGAGAGAAGGAGGAAGAGAGGGGGAGAGAGACTAATTTAAGCCACTTAGCAGCGTTGCAAGGTAAATGTCTAATACGAGACTGGAAAAAAGTAAAAGGATTTATTGTACAAATTAGAAAACTTTGTTTAACTGAGATTTTTAGTAATGTACTTTTTAAAACTAAAATGATCACATTTTAAAATATATTCCTGCTGTTTAAAAATCTTAAAAACTCTATTTCTTGTTTTGGATTTCTATCTCATATCAAAACATGATTCATGTCTATTTCCTTAATCATCAATTTTATAATCTACGTTTTAGATTTTTTTAAGAGGCAAACAAAATGTTTATGCACAAAATTACATTTATATAGTCCTGCCTCATCTTTTACAATGCTCATGAATGTGTTTACTCCAACCCCCCTGCACCCCAATGGAAATCCTCTAGGTCACTATTTTTCAAATATTTTATATAGTCTTAGAACTGCTTCTTCAGACAAAATCTTACCACAACCATTAAGAAAATACACACAACACACACAGAAAACCACATCTTCACTTCACAGGCTGCTGCTAGGACCATTTAGAGTTGAAAGCTGTTGTCTAAGGACTGAGTTGACACCTAATAAGAAATAAGGCTCTTAGAAAGTTTTCTGCTAGATAAACATCAAGCTCAGTCTCAAAGGCATTTTATACTTAAAACAAATAACCAGGAAAAGTTTACTTATACTGATTAGTTTATTTAAATGTCTTCTATATTTGTATGGCCATGAAAATGGACATTGATTCCCTTGTATCTGTAGAAGTTAAAATTAAGAACATTGAGCAGTGATTGAAAATTAATATGTTCAATTTTTCTTCCAATTTTGTTTGGTTTCTGAGATTGTCACTATAAGTCTCACTGGGCTAAAAATACACAAAAACTCAACAACAAGATACATAACAAGCAATTCTATTATAGCAAATAATAATGCATAATTTTTATTTCACTCTATAGTTTACAAATTTATTTTACATGATATTTAATCCTTGCCCCATCCCTAGCAGAAAATATCCTCATTTTGTAGATAAAGAAACTATGGCTCTTCAGTTTGGCTGACCTAAAAAAAAAAAACTGGTAGGTGTAGACTCATGATTTAATTTTTAATTCTCGAAAAGACTAGTACTTTTTTACTGTGTATTGTTAAAGAATAATTTTTAAAAGGGTAAAATTATGGTTCTCAGATGAACATAAAAGGAGTGCATGTCCAGGGTTTAATATAACACATTAATTAATGAGGTAACCAGTAAGATGATAAAACCGGTCAAAGATCATTTAAGAAGCTAGGTCTATATAGACAATTAATGGATTAGATTAAATATGAGTTAGATATGAAGTTGTTTAATATCCAACATAGCCCTAAACCAAAACTTTGAGTGTTTTCTCTTCTACCTGACAAAAATCTACAAGTTAACTTCTGCCAATACATAATTTAAAAATAGCCCAATAAATAAAAAATCAAGCTCAGCTCTAGTCTAAAAGAACACTCAGTATTCTCTTTTGCTTATTTCTGTGTTTTGGATAATTTTTCTGACAGTATATTATAGCTGTTTTACTACAGACAGAAGAAAACTTAAAGACACATTGCTATGAATTTTCCAATAATGGGGAATTGGCTATGAAATGTTGAGAAATTATAGTACAGAGAAATCTTGGCCTGAAGGCATTAGGAATTGTAGCTATTAATTTTCAGTGAGGGAATCAAGAGTGTCTGCCTAAAAGGAAGAGCTGCAAATAATGCTGGGCTTGGAAAATAACAGCTACAGCCATAAACCAAAAGTATGCCTTTATGAATCCATTTTCATTTACTATTTTACAGGGTTCCTGCTCTGTGCCAAGTAAAGCAAATACTCAAGACAAAAAAGAGAAAGTCCCTGCCTGCCCTCCAGGCATTCACTGTGCAGAGAGGAAACTAGTACTTCAACAGTAATCTGGTTGTCACAGATAAACTCCTGTGGAAGCATAGGTGAGAGGCATTTGGCTCCTTTTGGGACAAGAGGTGAAGGGATTGGAAAAGTCTTCCTGGAGGAAGTGGCCAGCCCTTGTGGTCTGAAAGAAACGGAACAGTTATATGGAAGAAGGTAAGGGAACGCTATGAAGAGCAGATGCAGGGGCTTTTGTAGCATGCAGTGTTACTGAGCAGGCAGTGAGGGAGAGTGTGCTAAGAAAGGAAGTTAAAGAGCCATCGAGAGGGGGACAGGTTAGGAGTTTCTCTGCTTTGCTGAGATTTCTTCCTCCTGCAGGCAAAGGAGGCTATCGTAGGATTTTATGCTGTGAAATGTAAGGCTTTAACTGGGTCTCTGGTGGCAGGATGAAGAATGTTCTTAAAGGGGAGGCGAATAGAAGCAGCGAGACCAGTTAGGAAACTTAAGTGGTATAAGATAAGGAGGTGATATGGAGGTAAGGCTGTGCTAAATGGGAGGAAGATATGTTTCCTGGAAATGCTCCCCTAACTAGCTCTTTTTCTGCTCATTCTGTTTTCTTCTTTGACAACAGAAAAAAAAATGGTTTTCTGCTTCACAGGATGGGTTAGCTGGAGGAGAGCCATGGCCAACTCCCCAGGAGCCAAAGGCAGGAGGCAGCAGGCTCCCTGTGCAACCCTCTGACCGCCGCCCAGCGTCCATGACAGCCGCCCGCTCACTCACCCTCACCACTCCCTTCCTGTCCTGCTCCCTGACCTGAAGCCATATACATTAATTTCTCTACTTCGTTTTTTTAGTTTTTACACTCTGGGCTCCATCAGTGGCTTCTGAAGAGAGCACTTGTCCGTAAAAGAGCCATACATTTAAACAGGGCAAAAGAACTTGAGCAGCTTTATTCAGCAGTTTCTTCACAATTACCCATTTCTTTCTCAGGGCCAAAAAAGTTTAATCACCTTTGAAATCCAAATGAAACCCCCAAGAACGTGCTGGGTACTTCATTTTGAAAGTAAGGGAGTCAGAGAGAAAAATAGTACTTTAGGCTCTGCAAGACAAGAAATAGAAATCCCTTTTCTCTACCCAAATCCATCAGCTCCCTGGCCGTAGTTCTTCCTCAAACTTTTCTGCCTTGACATTCTCTAGAAAAAAATAATTGTTAGTTTTGGATTTTGTTTTTTGATTTTCTTTCTTTCTTTTTTTTTTTTTTTTTTTTTCCTTTTTCTCTCTTCAAGGTACTTACGCCACTCAACAAGTTACGGATACGTCTCACTTGACATATCCCCAGTTGAGGGGTGCTTGGGAATGAAAGCACACAGACTCGCTTGAGATAGAGAAACATCCCATGGGTGCCGAGAACCTCAAAGATGCTTTCTAATTTTGTATCCTTCAAGACTTGAGAACTTTAATTAAGAAAGGATATAAATATAACAAATGTGGAAGAATTCCCTGAAGTTTAAGATAGGGACCCCAAGATTATGCTAGGGATAAAAACTGTGCCTTGAAAATTCTTGATTGACTCCACTAATGAGAGGCTGAGATTTCTTCCACGTAACCCTGTGCTTGTCTCCCGATTAATTTCCTCCAGTGCTTAATCTTCAGTGCATGACACTTTAACCACCAAGCTTATTATTCTAAAAATAGTATTCTAGCCGTGCCATCTTAGCAGATGTACATGTGATCTCATTTCTACATTTCCTTAGTTGTTTAAATATTAATATCAGACGTGCACAAAATGAAATAAACAACCATACTAACAGATATAAGTAAATTTGTAGCCAGCTCAATTTCCCAGCTCCTATATGCAAAAAGACTTTCACATATTTTCCCACTCTGAAACCTCACTGGAATTGGTAGATATCCTTTTATGGGAACAAAGAGGAAAGTCACTATGTTTCCATCTGAGAGCAGTTGTGTATCTCTATGTATACAAACAGATCAAGGTAGTTCATTCCACACCACCTTGGGCTGTGCCTTGTCAGTGAATTTTGATGACAACTTTGAAGATAAAAATAAATTATAGAGGATTTTATCAGCAATCTAGGTTAAGAAATTCATTATGCCAGGGGAACAAGGCAACAGTCAGGCATTGAGACAGAATCAGAGGGAACAATTTAGGTTTGGTAATAAGATGAGATTTATGTTTCAATCCTTTTCTCTCTCTTGGCAGTGTTAGGTGAATAGATACACAGGAAGACATTTCAGTTTACATAAAACCTTTACTAGGAGAATGAGACACCCTCACACCTCACTGCAGTTTATTGATAGCACAGTACTTCCTGTCATGAATGTGGTTCCCTTGGTGTATCAGATTTTCCTAAAATTTTAATGTGATCTATGCTATTACCACCTGCTGGAAATACTGCCCTGCTTCCTGGGCACACTGCTCCCTCCCTCACAAACAGAAGACTCAAATGGCCAGAAATCAAGATGAGCTTGGCTCTTTGCCAGTGTACGCAGGCATACATAATCAATAGGAAAAACACACTAGCCTTGTATTTCTCCTTTACCAGCCCCCCAAATAGAGGTTCTTACCTTATTCTCTGTCCAAAGGAAAAAAAATTAGTCAAAAGTTACCCATATAATTTTTGAGTCAGCATTGTTAAATCAATTCGTGGAAAAAACAAATTTCAATGGCTTATTATAGCACATCCTAAAACTTTTGCTCTTCTTCAACATTGTAGCTTTTTGACCCCAGCGGTTTAGGTTTGAAACAGAAACCATTTCATAATCACTTCACAAGTCTGGGAAAGCATAAACACAGGTGAATTATATTGTATTGTCATTATTTTTAAAATGCTGATTCTAAATATGTTCCAGCAAGCTATTTACACTTTCTTGTGCATTGTGCAAGGACCCTTAAAATTGCTGTGCTTAATTATGTGACAACTATTTAAAGATGGTCAGAAAACATTACACTCCTCTGACTTTTTCCTCCTACTAACCACAACGAAATAAAGGAAAAAGATGGCATATGTGTAAATTGAAAAATCTCTTGGCTGTATATTGCCTAACACAACACATTTGCTGCTATGTGTCAGTAATGCAACAGATCCATCCGTGTCACTCCAGACATCTGGATCATTCTTCATCCCTTCAAGTCCCTGTCTCCAGCCCGAGGTCTATCATTATCTTACAAACAAGATGCAATATGCACACGATGGTTCATTCAATAACTTGGCTCCTTGGTTCCTTGACATCTCCATCTCCAGAGACATTCTCTTTCACTTGCATGCCGCCATCCACTTTATGCCAGCATTACAGACAGATTCTTCCGCTTTCAAAATAAATTTAGACATCTCACTCTCCCATCACAACTTTGTAAATTTCCAGCATTCTTACACATTACTACAAAAAAAAATTTTGTTCTTCAGGGCAATCTTTCCTCTCCATTTTTTATCAATTCCCTACAGGTTTCATTTTCCTATGCAGGTTAGTTCACTACCCCCAAAATGCTGTTGACCATGTCATCAATTTCCTTTGCCTATTGCCCTTCTATCCACCCACCTGAAAAATCCAGAAAATTCAGTGTCTGTCAAACTAGGAAGATTGTTGCCAACATTAAATAATAGTCACATTGTCCAGATATTATGCTGTATTTCTCCGGTTGGCACTCTCTCGAATTCTTCATCATAGCTATTTCAAACATTCTGAAACTAAAGAGACAATGCTTGTCTGAGATGTTGGGGTTATTGGCGTAGTGTCAGTAAGTGAATCCGGGAGAGGGGACGCAATTGCTCAGGGAGAAGGAGACGAGTGAGAAGGAAACGGGCCCAGGAAACAGCCCCAATAATTTAACAGATGTTCAGAAGAAGAAAAAACTAATTTGCAAATGAAAGTGACAAGAAGTAGCCAAAAATGTAGGAGAAAAACTAGGAAAACGTGATGTCAGGTTAGCCAAGTGAAACGATTATTTCAATAAGGAAGAATAGGTGAAAATGTCAAACATTATGGATTGATTGCATAAATAATGAAGACCAGCCCACCAGGTTTAAAGACAGTGATGTCATGAATGACCACGGAGAGGGAAGGTTTGGTGTGAAAGTGGGCACAGATGCCAGATTTCATCAGATTGAATCTTAAGAAGGGGATGAGGAATTGGGGAAGAATCTAATCATTTCTGAGAAGTTTGGCCAGGAAGATAGAGTCAGGAGTGCTAATTAGAGGGAAGCATGGACTTGAGGAAGAGGCTTGATAGTACTAAAAGGACCTGTCTTTCTAGTATTTAAGGGTGACTGGAACATCTATGGAAACCATCTGAGATTGCCTCTGAAGACAGAGAAAGAACTAGTCCACAGAGCTGAACTGAAATGGACAGCAGTGAGAAAGGAAAGATGGAGTTGTTTAATGTGTGTGTCCATCAAGTCCTGCTTATTCAAAAAGGCTTTACACTCTAAATCCTTTGGTTATTTTCCATTGCTATTAGCATAAACTCAAACTCTTTAATGTGAACTAAAGCCCCTTCATAACCTAGCACCTGCCTCTCTCTCCCTTGGAAAGTCACCCTCTTCCCCAGACTCGCTGCTTCAGCCATACCGAACACCTCTTAGTTCTTTCTCTGAATGTCTGTCCCACTCTCTTTCAACTCTATGGCTTTAGAAAAAGATTCCATCCTCCAGGGACAAGATCTCCACTGTTTTCCTGGCCAGCACATACCCTGACTTTAATTTTATCATTGTTTCCTCAATGGAAGCATTTCCTGTTCCCACAATCAAGATCAAGGGCCCTACCTCCACACTCCTATACCTCCTGCACTTCCCCATCACACCTTCCTTCCATAATACCCTGCATCTGTAGCTGCCTGTCTCTTTTACTGCACATTTGAACTCCATGAGAACAGAGACCACATCTGTCATATTACCAATGTCTTCAGAACCCAGTACATTGCCTGACATATAGTTGCTCAATAAAATCATGTTCCAAGATGACAAATTAACACATTTTAAACAAAAGTCAAATAAAAGCATTAACTTAATCATGTAAGAATTTTATCCAATAGTAACTGAGATTTTTGAGAATAAGGGTAATTTGTCCATTACTATTGTGGTTTAAAGCCTTTTTCATGACTTCTAATATGTCATACTCTACTCTTTTTTAATAACACATTTCATATTCTAACATAATATATAATTTATTTATCCATCATGTTTATTATCAGAGCCCCCTCTCTGTCTCCATAAGGGCAAAGATCTTCTTCTGTTTGCTCATAGATGTATGCCCATACAATGATGTCCTAGTACCTGAATAAATAAAAGAATGAATAAAGTGTGTAGGTAGAGTTTCTATATGTTCTTTTCATTAATTAGCAATTTTGTAATATAAGATATTTACCCTATGTATGTCTGAAAGTATGTAAAATAACTTAAATATTCAAACACAGTGCAACCTAACATTCATATTTAAAATAAATCAAGTACACCCAAAAGTAGCAGAGCTTCCAGGAATTACATTTGAGAATATTACAATTCTTGGACAATTCATTCAGCACTAAGTGTATTACTAGATAAGGTAAAGAGGGAAACCTGTTGTATTACATCATTTTTATTACTCTAATAACAAAAAGGATAAAACTTTCATCTGCAGAAGACTGCTTTCGCAACTGTTCTCATGTAGGAATTTATGACAACACTACTTGTATAAATACACAGAGTCTTACAATGGATAATATTAAAAAAATTACATTTTTTTAACCAAAGGCATAAATATAATGGGCAAGAGGACAATTCTCACATCAGCAGAGGGCATACCATTTTATCATAACTCAGCAAAAGCATTTTTGTAGAAGTCTGGTAAAACAGAGTCTAGATACTCTGCTTCTGATAGTCTATCAAAACAGAGAAAAATAATCTTTTTTGATTAACATGAAAATAGAGACAAATTAACATTCTATTGTGAAAGCGCAAGAAACAAATTTAAAACATAGGTGGCTTAAAATAACTTTGTCATATGGAAAAAGCAGTACCTCATCATTTGTTCAAAATGTGAGAAATAAAATAATGTACACACACAAATCACCCAAAATCCTGCCACTCCAAGGGAACTTATTTTGGTATATAGATTACTGTATAAATCCACCACACACACACACGCACACAGGCACACACACAATCCCCAGTCAGTTATATGTAAAATGAAATTATGGATCTCCCTTGAGTTTAAAATTCAATATATTCACATAATTATATGTATTACCATAGGTTTTAACTGAAATAAGATTATAATATGCACAATGTTTTATAATTTACTTTTCTCCCTAATTAAAAATACACCATGACCATCATCCATTTCAGGCCAGAGGGCATATTGCTTTTATGCAGAATACATGCATATATATATATATGTATATTTTGATTTTCTCATACTTCCTTACTAGTGACACTTTGTGACCTTAGTGTTCTATGCCAACAGTGTAGAGCAATATAAACTGCGCCTGAAAATATTTTAAATTTGTTTAATCCATGTCTCCTCCCTTCAATAGAGTAAAGAAGCATTAGTAGGTCTTTGTTTATTACTTCACACTTTGAGTACAGCATGCTACTGGGTCATCCAAAATATTTTACCTGCAAAAACATCCCTGAATAGCTAAATATATTAATCTGTTGACTAACATGGCTGAACATTAAAAATAAAGTATTCCCTCTGCCTAAAGGAGAATGCTAATCTTAAAGAATATCTTTCAGATAACTATGTGGTCCAATATCCTTTATATTTCCAATTTCCTTTTATTCCTTTTTTTTTTTTTGAGACAGAGTCTCACTCTGTTGCCCATGCCAGAGTGCAGTGGCATCATCATAGCTCACTGTAACCGCAAACTCCTGGGCTCATGGGATCCTCCTGCCTCAGCCTCCCAAGTAGCTGGGACTACAGGCGTGCGTCACCAAGCCCAGCTAATTTTTTTTATTTTTAATAGAGATGGGGGTCTTACTCTTGCTCAGGCTGATCTCGAACTCCTGGGCTCAAGGAATCCTCCTGCCTCAGCCTCCCAGAGTGCTAGGATTACTGCCATGAGCCAGCGCAGCAGCCTCCTTTTATTCCTATACCATCAAAGTATGGTGGAAATTCTAACATTACAGTTTTAATTTGGCAGAAAAATATTACATGAGTTCTATCCATTTTTGTATTTCAGAATAATGGTCCTAGAGCATAGAGTGAGCAGACCCAGGACTCTGAATTGTTTACCAAGTTGTTTCAATAAAAGTTTTAAAAGAGCATTAAGATGCTGCCTGTTTGATACAATTTGGGATCACATCTCATGAGAACATTTCTTCCTGGTATGATTTTAGCAACAGTATTTAAAGACATGTTTATATATATATATGTGTGTGTGTGTATATGTTCACACAGAGTTGTCTCCAGGTATTTACCGCATGGGGTATTGGTTCCAGGACCTCCCAAGGATACCAATCTCCACGGATATTCAAGTCCTGATATGAAATGGCATAGTATTTGCATGTGACCTATGCATATCTCATATACTTCAAATCATCTATGGATTACTTATGATAACTAATACAATGTAAATGTTATGTAAATAGTTGTTATGCTGTATTCTTTAGGAGATAATGACAAGAAAAAAGTTTGCACATGTTCAGTACAGAAACAATTTTTCTTAACATTTTCTATCCATGGTTGGTTGAATCTACAGATGTGGAGCCCACGGATATGGAGGGCTAACTGTGTGTGTGTCTGTGTGTGGGGGTGTGTGTGTGTGTATAAAATACAAATATACCATTAAAAATTTGAGGTTTTATAATCTGACCACATAGATGACTTCTCTCTGTTGTGCCAATAGCTAATGATGATTTGAAGAATGCTGAAAACATTCTTAAGCTACTCCGAAAATTTCATTAATAATATGGAACAGGGAACTTCAGTGATCAACATGACTATCTTTGTCTGAATTTAAATCATTCTTCATACAAAGAGTTATTTTGCAAAACCCCAGCCTTACAATTAGGCTATTGAGGGAAAAGGTAGCCTATATTTCTAAACAAGTTCTAATAAAATGACTGGTCTGTCCATATGAGATAATAAAGTATCTTATTTTTATAGATGAGATTGAGTATGATTTACATGAATTTTGAAGAAACTAACTTGAGAAGTGTTTTAGCAAGTAAAGAAACTCACTCCTTGTATTAGTCAGCTCAGATTGCCATAACAAAATACCATAGACTGAGTAGCTTAAACAGCAGACATTTATTTCCTCACAGTTCTGGAGGTTGAACATCTGAGATCAGTGATCAGTGTGTCAGCAGAATCAGGTTCTGATGAACGCTCTCTCCTTAGGTTGCAGGCAACAACCTTCTCATTGTATGCTCACATGACCTTTCCTTGATGCAATCTCCCCCTGAGCCCTGCACTTCTTATAAGGTCACCAATTCTATTGGATTAGGAACCCAGCCTTATGACCTCATTTAACCTTAATTACCTCCTAAATTAAGTCACATTGGGAATTAGGGCCCCAATATATGAATTTGAGGGAGACAAAATTAGTCCACAGGACTTCTCAAAACAGATTTCAAAGAGTCCCAGTAGAAAGAGATTCTCTTATAGAGTATTTAAATTTTTATTTTGTTAAAACAAAAACTTTGTATAAATGAAACTACTAATACCCTGAGTGGAAACATTTCTAGCACCTAAAAAATATGGAGATTATTTTAGGGCCTAAATTTTTGAACCATATATTGGTTGAAGAGGGATAGAGATTTGAGTTTCAGTAATTCCTCTTAACATTTACTCAATTAATTTAACTGACCTTATTGAGTTCATAAAATGTTCCAGGCATTGCCCCATGCTCTTGGTTAAGTATCAGTAAACAAAACAGACACAAACCATCACCCTAATTGAGCTGACTTTTTAGTAAAGCGCAACAAATGACCAATAAATTTTAAAAATACTTATTTTATTTTTGTATAGTGTGTTAAAAGAAGAGTACTACAGAAAAAAGCAGAACAGGATAAGGAGGTAGGAAGTGTTGGGATATCATTTTAAATAGAGTGCTCAGGGTAGGACCCATTGATAAGATAATATTTGGCCTAACACTTGAAGAAGACAATGAAGACATAGTTTATTTCTTCACTTCCCTGAATCTGGGTTAGCTTCTAAGTCTTTGATAGATATGTTATGGCCAAAGTTACAAAAGACCGAGTCTAGCTACAGATTTTAAGAGGGATTGGCAGGCTCCATCTGGTTCAGTTGGAATACTCTCTCCCAACCTACTCACTATGCTATGAGAAGTCCAAGCCACTTGAGGGCCACTCGGCAGTGCTCCAGTTGACAGCCCCAGCTAAACTTTCAGCCAATACCCAGCATCAGCTGCTTGCCATGTGAGTGAGCCATGTTGGCTGTCCAGCTCAGTGGAGAATTCAGATAACTGCACCTCAGTTGACATGCCACTTCAACCACATGAAAGACTCCAAGCAACAACCTCTCAGATGATCACAGTTAACCCACAGAACTGTGAGAAATAATCACAAATTTTTATTTAAGCCACTCAGTTTTGAGGTAGTCGACAGGAACAGATGCTCAATTTGAGGTTGTTTATATCACTACAAGGTAGCTCTCATCTGGTTCCTTACAATTAAATGTTCAAAAATATCTCCTATCTGCGTGGACGCACACACGTGTGTATGTGTGTATTCAATGTAAGGAGGAGTTAGTGGAAATGTGGAAATTATGAAAGAAACTGAATTTCACAACTAGGTTAAAGAGAGGCCATAAAAGTATACATGGATACAGACAGTAGTCATGATCCTGAAAACATAGCTCCTGGGGGAATTTTCTAGAAACCTGTAGGGTTATTTAATTCCCTCATGACACGGTATTAGGAACTCAAATAGCAAGGAGGCATCAACTGACATAGGCTTACCACTTTCTTTAGATAAGGAGCAATCAACCTCAATTTGGTCTATCCACAACTCTGTCTTACTCACCTACATATCTTCAGTGCCTAAAACCATATATAGCACATAATAGGTGCTCATAAATGTCTGTTGGCTGTTCAGAACAGAGTTAAGAAAGAAGATAATATAAAGGACACTTCATTCCTTAATTCTCAATAAAGTGACAAGAGAATTTGAGATACTCCCACTCAACCTTTTCCTTCATATCCTAAAACATCACCACTGCAAGAGTGAAACCAGACAATTTCTGAAAGGGAACAGATGATTTACTAACAATCTGTTAGTACCAATAAAGAATATGGAGACTGATGATTTGTTAGTCAGTGTATTGGCACTATAGTTTAAGGTATATGCTATATCTATTTTCTTTTAAATTTATTCATGAAACTTCCATTTCTCAAAAAAGAATGTGATGATAAAGCAGTTTTAGAGTGTGCTTTTTTTAAAAATTTGGTTTAGCCAAATATTCCTGGGAAGTACATTCAGATTAACTTTAGATCAAGAATTGAGAGAACCATACTTTCACTCAAAATTCCCAGAATTAGCAACACAGAACTTAATTGTTACTTTTTATACACACATATTATTTATGTATTCCTTCCTCTGTCCAAAACAGATTTGAGACCATTGACATCATTTCATCAAGAATAAAATATAGAACCAAGAAAAACAGGAGAATTATTGTTATTATTATTATCATTATTAAAATAAACTACCCACAAAGTAGTGCACATTGGGCCTAAACCTCACATTTGCTTCAGAGTTTTCTAACCTAACAGTCAAGAGAATATGGTATAGATCTCATTATTAGAAAGGACTTTAAGGATATACTCAAAGTCTCTCCAATTGATTCCAAATAGCCAAGGGACTGTTGCATAATGTATTTGATGCAATCTATACATTATGGATTTGTAAGAAGATGAATCAATACTGAAATGAGTAGGTTCACAGTAAATGGTTCATTCAACACAGAGACTCTGGTCTAGGCTAAAGATAAATATACATAAGGAATGTTCTTCACATGACAGATCTGAATTAGCAAAGCATTCGACCTAGATATATGTGTTGGTAATGTTGGTACACTGAGTCTAATGGCATAATAGAAGGCTCTGTACTCAAATCTATGCTGTTGAACAAGGTTTGCTGAGGATATTGATACTCTGCTGATAAACTTTAGAAATTACATATAACTGGAATATTGGTTAATATGTTGGGTAAAATAATCAGGATTAACAAGAAAAAGAGATTTTAGCAGATTGAACTAATGAGTTATTTTTGTTTAAGGAGCATACTCCTGGCCATCTAAGCATCCTCCACTGAAATGCAGAGGTCCCAGGAAGGATAAGAAGGGTTGGGATCCACGTGGGACCATCTTCTCCTCCACCCAAGATAAAGTGAGAGCTCTCTGCGTCTCAAGAATATATCTGAGTCAACTCTCTGGCCACATGAAGCCAGTGAGAGGAGAGAAAAGTAACGAGTTCTCAGAGATATAGAGGAATAATCTACATGGATGAAAGAAAAAATTCAAGAGAGAGGGTAAAACCTGGGTTTGCACTTTGTAAAATACAGAGACTGACCCTGTAGTAATTGCAGACTAAATAATGTCTTAGTGCCAAACAAGCAGATTGAAAACATCTTCCTCCATTGATAGGAAGCCTAAAGGAGGTGATCAGAGTTGAGGGTGATCAGAGTTGGCCCTAGAGCAGGAAAGGGGCATTCTTCTTCCTATGTCCCCTTACATTTTTCTGTCTTAGCCCAGTGAACACGGCAAACAAGCCCATGGCTAAGCAGGAATATGGCTGATCATTTCCAGGAAAGAGCGTATGAGTGTGTCTGGGGAGACCTGATCCCACTTTACTGGACCCATTTCTCAATATCTACACTGCTCTTTTGTCCCCCTGAGGATGGTGAAATGGGTGATCTAGCAGTGGTGATGGAGAAAATCTCAAAAGGGAAAATTTAATAAGCAGTAACAAATTAAAGACAGAGTCAACAGGGTGTTGAAAGGTTGTAAACACATTTTACCTGAATAAGAGCTGAGGGAACTGAAGCTGTTAAGCTTACGGAAAAGAATGCACATGAAGACCAAAAGAATCTTATAATATTTAATAAAATGTGGAAGGCAGATGAGATGCATTCTATAAGATCCCAGAGGGTCAAACTAGGTCTTCCAGATAAAGGTTATAAGAAAACAAATTTTGACTTAATGTAACAGTGCTGTAATAATTTAATCATTCTCATACACCATAGTGTCAGGCACTATATGAGGTTCTGGGGCACAGCAATGCTAAAGGCAAAACTCTAGTCTTACAGCATATTCTGATGAAGGATATAAACAAATTTATAAACAAATAAAGAAATTATAGGGAGTTACTATTGTTATGAAGAATGTAAGCAGCGTGCTGTGAGAGCTTGTAACTGAAAGGGGCCTTCTCAGATAGGAGAGCCGGGAAGTCTCACTGAGGAAAGTCAGCCAGCCACGTGAAGAGCTGGGAGAAGACAGAAAAATAAGGAAAAGGGCCAGAGGTATAAAGAGCTCGGCTTGCCCAAGGCACAGAGGGAAGGCCCACAGAGTGAACAAAGGGTGAGGCTGGAGGCAGGAGCCAGATCCTGCAGGACTTTGTGGGCTGTGGTGAGGACTTTTGATTTTATCCCAAGAGTATTGGGATGCCTGTGATGTACTTCAAACAGAGGAGTAAAACAATCAGAATGTGTAATAGGAAAAGAATAACAGAAGACCAGCAGGAGAACTGGAGACCATAAATAACTATAAATGACTTTCTTATATAGACATAAAAGAAAAAGAATGAATAAAGATAATGGAGTCAGTAAGAAACAGAAGAGAAATATGGCAACCATCCGTGACAATAATTGAATTAATTCCCACCTGGTGGAATTAACAAGGGTTCTGTGACACGGAGACAACAGAAAGAACCGGGGACAGCAACCAGTGGTAACTGCTGGGCACCTGAAGGGGGACTGAGGAGCAGGAAATTTTCCACAATGAATTAGGAAATATTTTCACCCAACTCTACCACTGAGGTATACTGGTGTGAGAGGTTCAGCTGGGGGAAGGAGTACACTACTGTTTATCACAAAAAAAGAAACAGCCAACATCAAGCTGGGAAAAGATAGATGTCCTTATGTTCAGGAATGTCCAGGAAACACTGGGATCCTGAGTAGTGAAGCCAGGGTAGCCCAGTGGCTCATACCCATCCAGAAAAGAAAGAAAACATTGCTATTGCTTGGTTTCTGCAGGGTATTTGTTCCAGAATGAGGGTTGCAATGCATTAAAACGTGTTTTTTGGGGCATAGTACATGAAAATGGGGTATCTAATTAAAGTCAGCCCCTAAGAGAAAAACCTAAAACAAAAAAATACCTAAAGGTCACTCAATTATGTTAATTTCCAAAATATTAGCTGCCCCTCCCCAGGGAAGTATTATACTTTCCCACCCCTTTGATGTCAGATGTAGCCTTTTGACTAGTTCCGGCAAATAAAATATGAACAAAAGTGGTATGTGTCATTTTCACATAGAAGGTATAAAATCATGGGTGTGGTTCACCATAGTCTATCTTTAATCTCCGTCATAAGACCTACAGAGTTCCAAATAGTTGCAGCCAACCTACAATAGACATGCAGCATGAGCAAGAAATAAATTTTTACTGATATAAATCACTGGAATTTGGGATTACTCGTTACTGCAACATAAATTAGAATATACACTGACTTATACACTACTCATCCATTCATCGAGGTAATAAATCTAAAAAGGCAAGAAACATACTTAGACATAGGGCATCATTGCATTTCTCAGGACCATTCTTTAGGCCTAACAGTTTGATATCTTTGTGTGGTTGATGGATAATCTTAACTTATTTTGGAAGCAGAATGTGTTTTCTGAAGCATAATTTTTTTTACTAGAGGACTCAGTATTGACATTGGCTCCAGTGCTGGTAGGAGCCAGAACTTCTCTAAATAAATATTTGTGTTTCCTGTCCAGAGCAATCTGGGCTGGCAAGGTGGAGACAAAATGAACTATATGGAATTTAGAGCAGTGGAAGCATCGATGAAAAAGCTTACAGGGGCCAGCTAGAATCAGAAAGCCACAGGATCCACACATCTATAACCTCAAAGAATTCCAATATATATCCTTAGATTTCCAGTAAGGGCACAGGGTGGTAAGAGGAGAGCCAGAAATACTTTCTATTCATGTGTCTCTCCTTAGGACTTATGCAAGTGAGCACAATTCTGGTATAACTCCTGATGATCCAGAAGGCAGCTGCTATGGTTTAAATGCACCCCCCAATGTTCATGTGTTGGAACTTAATCCCCAACATGACAGTGTTGAGAGGCATAATCTTTAGAGGTGATTAGGACATGAGGGCTCCGCTCTCATGAGTGGATTAATGTTGTTATCACAGAAGTGGGCTTCTTATTACAAGAGTGGGTTTGTTGTAAAAGTGAATTCGGCCCCCTCTTGCTCTCTCTTTTGTGTGTGCTCTGTTGCCCTTCTGCCCTCCACCTGGGATGATGTAGCAAAGAGGCCCCCACCAGATGCCAGCCCCTTGACCTTGGACTTCCCAGCCTCCAGAACTGTGAGAAATAAATTACTTTCCTTTATAAATTACCCAGTGTCTGGTATTCTGTTATAGCAACAAAATAGACTAAGACAGTAGACTAAGAGTCAACCTTGGTGGCCCAAAACATCTCAGGTACTGTTGATGTTAGAGCATCAATGAGCCTGAAGGAAATATGAGAGGTAGAAACTGTGAAATATGGTATTCTGGCTGGGAAGTTATAATGAATTTTTTAGTATAAATTACTCTGTAGCAAGGTAGAGGGACAAAACATGTTACCAGCAGTGTCTCTCATCTATTTGGTTGATGTGTCCTGTTTGGGCATCAGTCTGTGGGTGGTGGGCTTAAGGCATGTAATCTAAGGATCTGGAAGGTTTCCTCACCCATGTGAGAGTTGCAATGGCCTCAGCATTCCATGCCATACTCTATATGAAATAGTTTATTCACACTACAACAGCTCCATGAGACACAGTGAATTATTATCCCCATTTTAGAAATGAGGGGACTGTTGCTCTCTTAAGCTTAACATCTACCTTGGGCTAGCTGCCCCTGGGTTGTCACAACTTTCTAGGAGATTCTCAGAAGTGGAATAGTCTCGTGTACCTTGTGCTACTCTGTATTCTTGTAGAAGGCATCCATCTGGCCATTTCGAACTACCTGACAGTAAAAAGGTCCCAGAAAACCAGAGTTCCAAAAAATGATATCCAGTGTCCAGCCAAGAAAAGCAAGCATCTAGTCTACTAAACTCAAGTTGGGCTGTGGCAATGGAGAGAGATAAAAAAAGACTTACTTGCTAGCTGTGATAAATGAAACAGAGGACGGTGATCCAGGAGGTGGTATGCAAGGACACATTCATAATAAGGAACAAAATTTTTGATTGGTAACACAAATGTCATAGTAAAATCACTTTCATGTCCTCTCCCTATGTAAAATCCTGCCAGAAATTCTAACCTTCAGCTTTTGTCTTTCTGCAACCTCAGCTGTTTTAAGTTTGTTTGTTTGTTTGTTTTTTAAGGAGGGAGGGGTTCAGCCATCCCTCAACAGGGCACAAGATAATCTTCTGGGGAAGGTAAAACCCACAGGCAATTTCTTGTATAGAAATTCTCTACAAAATTTTTGAGGTTCTGTTTTTCACTGTGACTTTCTGTTTTTTTAAGGACTTTTGTTCCATAAAACCATGGATTCTGTTCTGTTTTGTTTTACTTTGATGGGCTCTTCCTAAACTTTATCTGCTAATAAATATTTGCCAAATTAAAATGAGCTGAATTAAATTGAATTGAAGAGTAAAACTATTCAGTGGAGGAGCAGACTATTTTCTTTATTTTCAAGGCAAGAGAAAAGGCCTAGATTACTTTATTCAGCTCTCTTGGAAGGACAGGTGTATACATGAGTTTCTAGTGTCCTCAGCAATACACTACATCATACCTTACCCCAGGCAATCATCAGAGATCTCTCAGTAACCACCTCAACATCCCTTCCCTGCAGACATATACACTTGGACATTTACTCTTGTCACCTGCCACTCCTTACTCTTAGCATCAGTAATCTCAAGGCTTTGGGGGGGGATTAAAATATTTATCTCTTCCTTAAGTTCCTTTCAAAATGCTAAGGGACCAGAGACCAAGGAAACAGCCCTGTTAACAGTTCCCTTGGAACCTCTTCTTGATCTAAGCTGTCGTCTTAATAGAGAGCATACCAATGATAAGTATCTGCATCTTCACCTCCAAAAGAGTCCAGGGAGGCCCATCAACCACCCCAGGTAGCAAGTTGGGTCCAGATGGGGTCTTCAAGGAGCTACCTGGAGAGAAAAATAAATCTGGTCTTCCCTGCTTGGGACTAAAAATTATTAAATGCAATAAAGTTGGTTAAGCTATATGACATAATACTAGGGGTATTTTCATCTTTAGAAAACCATGTTAAGTAATAAAATGGATTAAGGATTATATTATTAATAGCTATTATATAATAATAAATGGACTACAAACCCAGTATTTTAAATTAATTAATATGAATGTGTCAGTAAGGGTATACCAGGGAAACACACAAAATGTAGATGACACTGTCTTTGTATGAATTGATCATAAGGCAAAGAGCAGAGCTGAGCTTTCTAGTTTACCTATCTTAATTTCTGATATTAGCAATTACAACTTGTGCTTTCAAACTCCATAAAATGCAAAGCTACCATGAAATAGAATTAACAGGGAGCTTTAGAAATTCATTAACCTGAACCTTAGTAGCAGCATCATTTTTTCGACTAATACAGGAATATATGCCTGTGCATACACTATTTATGATACCATTTGAGACTTACATGAAATATAAGTTGAGAGAGTGTATTGCCTTCAATAATTTACAAAGGTACAAAATAACAGCAAGGGGAATTGAGAACAAACCTCATCTTTTCTCGTACTATAATACACAGATATTGCATCTGTAGCTTCCAATAACAGATTCTTAATTTGAGCCCATATAAGTTTTGCAATGTGAAGAGATTAAAGGAGTATCTGAAGGAAGACATACAGATGATGTTTCTGGTGCATAATCATGTTTGCAAACATGCTAATCAAATCTGGGTGCTTGCTAACTTGATAATTAAATTTACAAATGATTGGAAATATTTGCCACAGAAAGATTTAAAGTTGTTCCTGAAATCCTAATGACAGCTCTAGCAATATGTGTATGCCTCTTGAGGACCCACTGAGGATAGACGGTATTAAAAATATAATTGGTTTTAAAGCACATTAGATTAATTTTTTTCCTATGATTCATTATTTCTTCTTTATATTCACCTTTCAGGTCATTTCCTGCTCCCTGAACAAGGTAAAAATGACTCAAATGAACTACCATATGAATTTGTTTATTTTCACTCAATCCAACTAGTTCCAAAATATTCCATTTTCACTTAAAATTATGTACTCTGTAATGAAAAGATTAAACCTTCAAATTAAGTAATATTTAGAAAAAACTGCCAACAATATTTGAAATCTGAAAAAAAGCACATTGTCCTAAAAAATGTAGAAAGCAATTGGGAAGTTAGCTAGGGTCACTATAAATTAAAAAAACAACAACTTAATTTACTAGGTCCACTTTTAGCTCTTCTATACCGTTTTATACCAGACCTAATATTACATTTACATGAGAAATAAAGGAATTCTGGTTGAGTTAGAATTTTTTAAATAATGTATGAACATTCAGCTGCATTAAATGCGTTTCTAACAATTTCCAACTCCTTGTTCATGGAAAAAAATGACAACTTCCCAATTTTCAGCTGCAGCCAGCAATACTGCATGGAGTATTCTTTTGAATGCACACATTGAAATGAGGTCAAAGGTCTTAGGAATAAATTGGTTGGCAAACAATATCAATGGTGCCCTGGTCTGACATTGTATATAATTGTTTGCACAACAAAGTTGAAGAGTAACAACACGGTTAATCTGTGCGTGTTTATTTCTAGCCATCCAGAGACCTTAAGGGTCAATATGATTTCCTAACATTCACTAAAGGTTATTAAAATTGCTGTACAAAGTTGATGGAAAGGTGTTATTGCTTTTGTAATAAAAAATGACTTTCATGGAACAGTTTACACATAATTTTTTATTAGATTTTACTTCCCATCCTCCTCCTTACTTCTTCAGAGTTTCACGGTTGACAACAGTTGATTATTTGTGCTGTCTAGTGGCATTTTTTATTTTTTATTTGTATAGAACCACGGATGTGGATGGTACTTTTCCAGGACTTAAATTATAAATGAGGTAGCTCTCTGCCCCAGATAGCTTGAGGCTCCTACCTTTGCAAAGGACACCAGGAGGAAAGGAGTCAATCTGCCCTCAGCATATGATCATGGTAACTGTCCAAATTAAGAGATTTGAATGATACTGGAACTTTCATACTTATCCAGATTACTCCAGGCAGCCAAAAAGAGCTGTTTGAAAATGCATCAAATGAATTGCTAACCTTTTCTTCTTCTGAAAATAGAACCAAAACTTTAGAAAGGTCCCATAGCCACCAGCAGACCTAGATAGAACAGCAAAAGTGAACAGCATGGAAGTCTAGCAATGACTACATGTAGGTGTAAAAAAGAGAGAGGGAGAGAAAATGGAACAAAGAGAAAGAGCAGACGGCAACAGATTATTATGATCACAAAAACATTTATTAAACACCACGTTAGGCAAGGTACAACATAGATATAGGTCCTGCCAACTGGGAATTTCACATCTAAGATGTCACTTAAGGAAAAACACAAGTAAAAATAGAGAATAGTTGTTTAAGAGCAAACTTATAAAGAAAAAGCTCTATGAGGAAAACATAAAAGTAGGAACTAGCAGAAAAGATGGTTTTTAAAAATTTAGTTCAATTAGAACACTATTATAAAGTATCACTATAAAGTTAAGATTATATGTATCCAATATAATCTATATAATGCAGCCTCATTACTATAGTGTGTTTTATTTCTCATTGCTTCCTACTAAAGCATAAACCAGGGAAAAAAAAAATCCAATCTAAATTGTATTTGGCCTTTAGGGAAAAATAACAGGGCCACATGATTCTGATCAAGGATTTAGCAAGTGACTAGTAAGTGTTTAATATTAATATATTGTTTTTAAATAAACGAGTGACTCCAAAATTAAAATTATTTGTGATTTACTATATGGAACTCTAGATGTATTTTTCACTTTAGGTACATTTTAGTAGTTCACATTCTTTTTCACTCTATGCATAATATTTCAGATACAAAGAAATACCCATCACATTTCTATCATTAGAACTCAGTGCATAATCTCAGAATACACAGTTTATAATTATAAAGTAATTTTAAATTTTAATTTAGATTGTAGGTTATTTTCTTCTTTAGGAATAAGAACAAGAAACTGTAATGAGATTCAGCTCAAGCTAACATTTATTGAACACTAAATATGTGCCATACACTGTTATATGTGACAGTAAAATCAAAACCAATAGAATTTTTAATTTGTCACCATGAGAAAAGGCCAAGAGAAGCATAATTATATAGCAGGAAGAAGAAAAAGTTAAGTGAACAACAGTATCAAGGGTTCTCCATGCCTACTTAAGGGAGAACAAAAGGAAATATCCCCATATCTGGGAAATATTAATGAGAAAAGAGGGAAATTTTTAAGTCGAACTTATGATTTAAAAATAAGTGCCTAAAGTTAGAATTTTTTCCATTCTCCTACGGGAACTCATTTTAAAGCTGTACGGGGAAGAGGAGAGGAAAATGCAAACACCATCCGCAGTGAAACTGACATGACTGAAATTCTGAATCACAAAATAGGAGTAAGCGCTAGCAAAGCTCTGAAGTTCAATGAAGGATGTGGGAAGACGGGGAGAGAAGCTATAGATATCAGAGAAAACTAGCCAAGGACAAATCTTCTGAGAGTGGCAGACCCTGAAGTTTAAAACAATACAAAGCAAATAAACAAAAAACAATAACTTTTTTGCAACAGTGGAACAGACTGTGGAGACTAGAGGAAATACTTCATTTTACCCCTGTTTGGCACAAAGTCTTTAGAAAGTAGAGCATGAGGCTGGCTCAGCCTTTGGGAATATGTCTGAGGGACAGAGGTTGGCGATAGTAAAGAGCAAAGATTTGGCAGTATGAACAGCCCTGGAGTGCATATAAAATCAATCTCTGTCTCTGGCCCTCATAGACACACACAAACACACACACACACAAGTCATAGGGAGAATTCCAGCTAGCCCTGGCCCCTCCTCACCATGAACTTCCTACAACAGATGGTGGAGGGAAAACTGTAGCCAAAAATTAGATGTAATATAAAAGGAACCAGCAAAGGACCTTCACAATTATACCACAAGGAAAAAATTAGGGAACACTGGAAATACAAACGGCAAATGAAAAATGCTCAACAAAAAAACAAAACAAAAACAAAAACAAAAACCACACTCACAATAAGGAGCAAATAAAAAAATATGACCTTCAATTTTTGAAACATCATGAAGCAATTTGTTTAATAAAAGAGTACGTAGAAGAAGTCTGTGCTCAAGAAAAGAGCGTAGCATATGTGTCTGTGTAGGGGAAAGGGGCAACAGTTTGGAAAACCATAACAATGAACATCTGACTGGAAGCTGCACCAGGAAGACTGAGAATTGGTGAAAACATAGTAAGGATGATAAAAGGACATTACTGAGATAGCAAACTAAGTGAAATGAAAATAAATCGTTAAAGAGGATCTGGAATGAAAAGTATTAAATAGAAAACAGGCAAAAGGAGCACCAAAATATAAAATAAGTGTTTATAAATAAGAGAACCAAAGTAACAGAACAGAATAAATACTTAAGGATATAATTCAAGAAACTTTCCAGAAATGAAAAAGATTGGACTCTATAAAATGTAAATACAAACTGTATCCCAGAAGAAGAAAAAAATCTGATACAGAACAATCCATTCAAAGAATTTTTTAATAAAGTTCCTGGATTTCCAAGATTAGAAATGTCAAACAAAAAATGTGTCAGACAGAAAAATAATAATAACAACAAGTCACCCATAAAATGAAAAAAAAAAATCTGATGTGTACTAGATTTCTCCCTAACAATACTGAAAGAGTGGGTAATTCCTACAAAAGAGTCAAAGAAAGAAAGTTTGGCTCATAATTATATTTCTAGGCAAATAATTTTTCAAGTAAAATGAAAAGACACAAATGTTTAAAAACACACT
This sequence comes from Daubentonia madagascariensis, assembly GCA_023783475.1. Taxonomy (NCBI): domain Eukaryota; kingdom Metazoa; phylum Chordata; class Mammalia; order Primates; family Daubentoniidae; genus Daubentonia; species Daubentonia madagascariensis. The sequence continues at coordinate 37,421,758 of JAKFHU010002080.1, read as the reverse complement.
TTTAAAAATAGAATTAAATAGAAAATAAATTTCAGCCAACAAAGTAATGAATAGAAAAACGGGGTGAAAATGTCTGGCAGTGAGCACAAAGTCGATTTAAGAGTAGAACTAAGGTCAAAACAAATGTGAGGAGTATGGTTATGAAATGAAAATGTAATATATGCTGGAAAAGCAGAAATGGGAAGCAAAAGGGGAAAGCAGGACTTTCGAAGCTGGGGGAGGTCAAGACATATTAGTTGATAAATTAAATAATTGAGCTTAAGTTTATTTGAAGTTATAAGGATGAACACTGAAAAAGGAATAAATTGACAGAAATGAGTCCTGTCATTATTCAGAAAGCATAATATAAAATATGACAACAAACCTAAGGCAAAACATATATATTTCATATAAAAATGCAAATGAGATAAACTAGCTTATTAAAACAGACTCTCAGATCAGACTAGAAAGCAAATCTCAATTATATGCTGTATTCAAGAGACATACCCAAAACACAGTGACTCAGAAGAATGATAGAGCTACTAAATAAATTCAAGAACTGGCTGTAAAAACACACACATACACATAGTGTAAATTGATACATCACTAAAGATCTAGTCAAGAAAATAGCTGGGAAAACAAAAATATGCAGAATAGGAAATAATTATACAAAAATAACCCCAGAAACAAGAAATCAAAAGAGCCTTAAAATACCAATATGCTTACTTTTTGTAAATAAATTTAAGAACCAAGGCAAAATGAGTCATTTGCTGGAAAATATAAGTTAGGGAAGCTTATCACAGAAGAGAGAGAAACTGTAATAGTTCATTATAAATAGAAAATATTATGAAACTCAACATATCTCCAGTGTACTGGGCTCAGACAGGAAAGATCAGAGGAAAAGATAACTCCAATATTATTTAAAATGATCCAGGGCATATGAAAATAATTAAAACTTTCAAAACATTTGTAGAACAAAAGAGTCAAAGAATATTTCAAATCAATCTCACTTCTGAGTATGGTAGCAAAAATACTAAATAAAATGTTAACAAACAGTAGATAAAAATAATTTCCCAAGACAAGGTGTAACTTGTTTTAAGAATTCAAAGGAAGTTCAGTGTTAATACTATCTTTCATAACAACAGATTTAAAGTGAAAACGTATAGTATTATCTTTATGGAAGCCTAAAAGTCATCTAGTAAAATTTAACATTCAATCTTGATAAGACCAAAACTCTTAATAAAATAGAATAGCTATATTTTCCTAATATTATAATGCATATCTTAATATGACAATGTTTATATCAGATCTGACCTAAAATTAAACATTATGTTTTATAGGAAAACATTGTAAGCTGTTCCATTAAACTCAGAAACATAGTACAAATATCTTTCACCTCTACTGTTGTTTAATATCGGTCTGGAGTTAGTAGCCAAAGCAATTAGACAATATAACTAATAAGAGGAATAAGAATTATAAAAGTGTATAAAATCATAATTTTTTACAGATGATATTTTTAATCTGAATAATTCAAGAAAATGAACTCTATTATAAAACATAAAATAATTAAATGTGGAGATGACTGGGGAAAAAATTGGCAGAATAAAACCTTCATATTGAAAATAACATTCATTTAGAAGCTAGAACAGAAGAAAAGAACCTATTTTCAATAGCAACTAAAAAGACAAAACTTACCAGTATTATTAGTTGCCTCCCATTCTAATTTTCCTCTTCTACTTTAAATAATAGAACTCTCTGTATTTTAGTTGTATGCATGTCTGCCCACCTGGACGCTTATCTGGACAGTCCATGTCCAAGTCTGTCTTGCAGCCAGGTGTGCCATATTTTGGGGGCCAGTAAAGGTGGGAAAAGTAAAACGAGCAATGTCCTGATCAGCTGCTTAAAGTCTCTGGAGTATTCTCTTTCCTCCCCCAGTAGACTGGAATATGGATGTGATGCTAGTAAACTGACTTTGCACACAAGAACAAAGCACCCTGTAGAATAGTGGAGCAAGAAGAGGAAAGCAACCTGAGTCTCTGAAAAAATCCAGTGAAGCACAGAACACTTCTGAAATGCTGCATTGTTACATAAAAATAAACTTATCTTATTTGTTTTGTTTGTTAGTTTGTAATAGCAGCTGAGCCCATACCATAACTAACACCAAAGAAATGGAAAAATTCTACATGTTCTATATAGAGAAAAATTTAAATACTATTAAGTGACAGAAAAAGCTTAAATAATTGGAGAGTGGAAAATCACACCATGTTTTAGATAAGACAATATCAAAAAGGTTTCCATTCTTCTCTGGTTAATCTATAAATTTAACTTAATCTCAACAAAAAGTGCCAACACATTTCCTTTGGAAACAGGTAAAGTGAAATGGAAAAATTATTAAGCAAAATTACCTATGAAAATTCTGCAAAACATCTATTAAATTAATAAAATATATTAGAAAGTAATACACTACTGTTATGTGAACAGAAGGATAGAAGAGTGTATTCAAATAGAAATTCCGTAACAGATTTCAGTGATAAATTTCATATTTCAAATCAGTGAGAAAAAGATGGATTATTCAATAAATGGTGTGGAGATAACTTTTCAGCCATATGGAAAAAATAAATTGGATCCATAGCTCACATTTCACACAAAGATAAATTCCAGATGATCAAAGATTATTAAAAGATTAAAAAATGAAGCCCCAAAAATATTTTTAAAAATATTTTTTTATAATCCAAGATTGGGAAAATATTTGTTAAATATGAATTAAAACAAGATGTCATAAAATAAAAAATTGATAAACTTTACTACATTAAAAAATATGTGGCATAAAAGCACCATAAATAATCAAATGACAAATAGTAAATGTGGCTAATATTTGCAATTCATATCAGAGACACAGGAAAATCTTCTACTAAAAGAAACACTTCCTATAAATCAATAAGAAAGAAACAACAACTCTTTAGGGAAAAAACAGGCAAATAATCAGTTTAGAGAAAAAAAATAAAAATGTCTCTTAAATTTATGAAAAGGTAATACCCTTTTCAAAAAGAGAAATAAAAATAAAAATTGCAATGAATAATAGCTGATTCTGAGTCTGGGGAAGAAAATACACAAGCTGTACCTGTGATATCTGGTGTGCCAGAAACCAATGAAACCATCAAGAACTAAATGGGCCATGTCAGAGGGTCACAGGAGCCAATATGAAGGGGATACAATTGGCCAATATGTAACAATTTGAGCCTGAAAGAGAGTAATGAATGCAAATGATGGAAGAGCACAAAATATATAAACTCGAGGGCTCATGATGGCAGCTCCCTCAAAAAATATATATATAGAGAGAGAGAAACTAATATTTAAGCAAAACTAATAGAACACCACTGGAAATAACGAGGGCTCCAAATCCTTATTCTAAAAACAGGCAGTTAAAAGGAAATAATTTATCCTGCCTTTTTTGTATAAGATATACTTCAGGAAAATTGATTAGCCCTAATTGGTGGGGGAAAGTTATTCCTTATTAAAGAATTCTAATTCATAAGTGTTCCAGAAGTTTTTTAAATCACCATTCTGCAAACCCTTATAAAATAATTAATTCAGGCAATAATCACATGGATAAAGCTATTTGATAAAAGGTAAATGGGGAACTTTGCAACAGAGAAAGTAGACTGTGACCACTTTAATCCACTGATCATCAGTCTAACAATCATCACAGAAAGTGGCAAAAGCAGATATTATGTGTCTCTTGCTTTGATGTAACATAAAGTAGTATCTACGAAGTATTGCCAAAATGTTAAGTCTGCATCTAGTCAAGTGTCAAGTGTTAATTTTTCTCCACAGAGGACAGATGAACAAGTTAAATTACACAAGGAAACAGACAAATTCAGAGTGTGGGATTCCACATAGGACAATCAATCCAGTTTCTACTAGTCAATGTGAAGAGATCGAAAAGAAAGGATCCTGCTCTAATTTGAAAGAGAATTAAGAGACATAAAAAACAAATATAATGGGTGGACCTTGTATAGATCCTAATTCAAACAAACCCATTGTAAAAGGACAAGTTTTTCTCACATCTGGGGAAATTTTCTCATGACTATCAGATGATATGGAGCAATATAATTATGGCATTGTGGCTATACAATAAATGTCCACATGTTTTAGAGATTCTTGCTGGAGATGAAATGCAATGGTGTCTGGACCTTTTTTAAATGCTTCAGCAATGTGAAAGGAAAAAAAGAAAAAATGGGATGGAGGAAGACCACTGAGACAAATATGGCAAAACCTGGAATATTGTTGAATTTGACAGATGTTACCTGAAGGTTCATTCCTTCTATATTTGTGTACCATGAGGTTCATTTTTTACCTATCAGTTTGTACTTAAGCCTGTGTAAGGAAAAGTTACTTTCATAAAGCTGGTGAAAGTTTAATAAATCCTGTATGCAAAATATGGTAATACTTATTCACATTTAAAATGCTTATACCAGCATTTATATTTTTAGGTGATTATTCTATAGATGTATGCTCATATATGCAGAGTGCCATTCACTGGAGCATTGTAGTGGCAAATGATTAAAAACTGTCTTAAAGTCCGCAACTAGAGACTAATCAAAGTATCACGCAGCCAGACAACGGAACACCAGTGGCCATTAAAGAAGAATGAGAGAATTAGCTCAAGCAAATCACAGGCAAGATAATCTAAACACTAAATATATTTAAAAGTGATTAAAATAATTTTGAAGTTCTCTTAAGTGCATGGATAAACTTTCCAAAAAGGAAGTAAGTCTCCTAAGGCTAGAACAAAGCAGAAGTAAGAATCCAAGGTATCCAAGAATCCAAGAATCCAAGTAAGCTAAGGCTACTGGCTACCCTGAGGGCACTTACCAATCCTGTTTGACCTAGAATAGGGTTTCTCAGCCTGGGCACTAGAATATTCTTTGTTGGGACTGTCTTGTACATTGTAGGATATTTAGGAGCATCTCTGCTTTCTCCCTACTAGTTCCAGGAGCACCTTCCACCTCGCCCCAGTTGTGACAACCAAAATTGTCTCCAGTCTTTGCCAAATGTTCCCAGGGGGGCAAGATCACCCTGAGTTGAGAACCATTGCTCTGGGGTATCAGTACTGAAGGGGCCACAGAGGACCAAAGTAAGAAGGCCTCCCCCCAGTAAAGCTGGAAACCAAGGAAAGGAGGAATAAATTTAAAATCTAACCAGCAGAGAAAGAGAGCAAGGAAAATTATCTCTCTTTACTTTGACTCTCAATAGAAGAAAAAATTCTCCCATAAGAAATTGTGATCAGGAACCAGTCTTTACACAGATTTCGGTGCCTATATTGATTCTATCCACAAGGTCTAAAGAAATAAAACCCAAGTTAATATTTTCATTTAAAGCAGACAAATAGAAATACTCTCAGGAGGGAAGTAACAAAAATGCAGCCTTCAAATAATTCCCACAGATACAGTTAAGTAAACAGAAGCTCTCAAAAAAACCAAAAAGCCAAATACACAATTAAACAAGGTACCATAAACAAGAGTCAATAGAAACAACAACTCACAAAACTAGGTACAAAAAGACATACAAATATTGGAATCATCAAATATAGACTGCAAAATAAGTATATTTAATATTTGTAAAGAAATAAAAGAGAATTGAAAACATAAATAAGGCAACAGCAGTTATCAAAAATTACCAGAAAAATTTGAAGAATTAAATAGGACATCTAGAAATTTAAAATATAATTGAAATTAGAGAATTATAATATAAAAATAGGATATGATAGTAGATTAGACAGAAATGAACAATTAGTGAACTGGAAGCTAGAGCAGATGAAATTTACTCAGTGCAGCACAAAGAGATCAAATGGAAAGATATGAAATACAGTTTAAGAATAAAATGAAGGATACAATGTGCATGGCTAATATTCAGCCACCAGAATTTTTAGGGAATCGATAGAACAAACGGAAGTGACATGATACTTGAAGAGATAATGAATGAAATTTTTCCAGAGTTGTTTAAAGACACCAATCCTCAGATTCATGAAGTACAACACATTTCAAAGCAAGTGTAGTTGATATTCTGAGACGTCATAACAGCAACAATAGTAACAGTGACCATATTGAGTGCTCACTCTGCACTAGGTATGATACTAACCATAGTGCATACATTATCTCATTTGGTAAATAGCTTTTTAAAAAGAGGAAGGCAGATAGAAATGCCTTATAAATTAAAGATTATATATTCAAAGAATTTTATGAAACAACCAAAACCAAATGCAATGTGTGAACAATGTTTGGAACCTGATTCAAGCAAACCAACTATAATTATATTATTTAATTTCTCTCTGCAGCGAGATTTAAGCCCAGACCTGGCTGACTACATAGACTTTGCCCCAGAGTTATGCAACATTTAAACCACATAAATATTTGAATGTTTCTATTGTTCTGTACTCTTTCTTTCCTTAAAGAAGAAAAGTTGTTTTATATAAAAAAGATATTCTGTAGAGCTCCCACTGGAATAAAGGAAAAAGGAGCATAATGACAACAAAGGACTAAATTAAAGATGAGGTAAACAACAAAAAAGAAAAATTTTTGATAAATATTTGTCAAAAACAATCTAATGATAGCAGATAGAGTTGATTCATTTCTATTATGCAAGGAGTTACCACATAAGAATGTAATGCACTTGGTGATTCTATCAGAGGCTTTTATAGTGAAAATGTAAGAAATGTGTTTTTCAAGTTATTGTTTAAAACTGGGATATTAAGTGATATGTGTAAAGAGACCAAATATCTCTCTGACTCTACCAGTACAACAAATGAATTCCTGATTTATAAATAATATTTTGTAAGGGAGAAACTTTTTACATGCCTTTCTTACAGCTTTGCTACAGAGAAAGGTAGAGCACATCTCTTTCTGAACCACCACCATCCAGTTCTGGTGCCTGAACCAAAATAAGTCCCAAACTGAGCCCCAGGGAGTTGTTCACCCCCAGGGACCCCAGGGGATGAGCGAGGAGGTGAAGAATCAAGATCACCATCAATGGACATCGAGGTCCAGTCTTTCACACAAGGTAACACTGGGATAAGAACAGCTGTAGGCAATACAGAGGTTTAAAAGTGGGAATAATTAGATACGAGGAGCCAATCGAAGAACTTGGTTCTAAACTGAGAACCCAAAAGATGGGTACCTCTCTTCTGTGATTCTTGGACTGGGTATTAAACAGGTAGCCCCAAGATAGCCTACATTGGGCTGAGCTAGATACCACTCCTATTGCCCATGAATTCTGCCTCTCTAATAATCATTTTCTGTGCTGAATCTATAGTCTTATTACACTTAGGCTAAGTCTCTTGAGACCAAAGCTAAAGGGGAAAAAAAAACCCGTTCTAATGAATCTAATTTCTTTATGAAATTTATTTGGATAAATAAAGGACTGAACTACACATTTTATTCAGAGTACATGTAGACAGAGCAATGTAACTGAGTCACAGTAATTTCATTTGATAACTTTCTATTCCCTTTTCCTCTAACTGAATCCTTCTTCTTTTAAAGACAAACCTCTTTAACCTTCTATTTAATGGCTTAGGTAGGTATAAATGTGTTTTAAAATATTTGATTACCCTAGAGGTGAATCTGGTAGGAAAAGGTTAGGTTAGAAAGAGGAGTGGTGGAGCCAGGTGTGGTGGCTCGTGCCTATAATCCCAGCTACTCAGGAGGCTGAGGCAGGAGAATTCCTTGAGACCAGGAGTTCGAGACCAGCCTGGACAACATAGTGAGACACCCATCCCCACCCCCCATCTCTAAAAAAAATTGTAAAAAATAGCTAGGCATGGTGGCATGCACTTGTACCCTGTAGTCCCAGCTACTCAGGAGGCTGAGGTGGGAGGATAGCTTGAGCCCAGAAGCTTAAAGCTGCAGTGAACTGTGATTCTGCTACTGCACTACAGCCTCAGCAACAGAGCGAGACCCTGTCTCTAAAAGTAAAATTAAAAAATGGAAGAAGAGAGGTGTTGCTATAAAGGCAGGCAGGCAACGTGGTTAGTTTCCTTCTCATATGAGTGTGTGCTTGCATCAGGGAAAATGAGAGACAAAGGCAGAGGGACAATGAGTAGGGATTTTTTATTAGAAAAAAGTACAAGGGGAAAAATCAAGAATGCTGTTAGTATTTCCCATTTTGTAGGGAGTAGGAGAGCATAAACTAACACCTTCCATTAACACATCTCTGTTGTTAAAGCATACAAAAATTACACTAGATCAGAAAGGTAAAAGAGAAACTACTAGAGACCAAGACACTGGGATCATGAATTGATTGTAACAGATTCCTGGTGAATTGAAAAGAAGCTGTCCACTCAGGAATGAGGAGAAAATAAGAATAGATTAAATTGTCACTTCTAGAAGAAAAAGATTAGCTAGAAAAGTTATGCTTTAAATCTTATTTATTTTCAGTGTGGCAGGCTCTTGGTTTATGCTTTAGTATTCTTGTCAATAGTCACATTTCTGGCATCTTTTAAAATGAAGAACAATTAAATATAGAAATATTAATTATCTATGGAAACTGTTAGTGTTCTAAATAAAAAGTTATGATTTAGGAAATGCCTTGCACTTGGGAAGCAGGGAAGCAGGAGGAAGGGGAAATGATGGGTAGCACATACCTTCTGCGTATTAGGTGCCATTAAGTGTGTTACTTCATTTAACCTTTACATTGCCAGGTGGTAAGTACCCTGCAACCCATTTGAAGAAGAGTCAAATGAGACAAAAAGAGGTTAAAGGGTCCACTGAAATCATTCTACAGTAAGTACTAGAAATGCAATTTAAACTCAGATTGTCTCTAGAGGTCTTTCTATGATTGGCTATTTTGGTAATTTGCTTTTAATAAATAAACCTTAATAATGAACATGAGTGACATAGCCATAAACATGTGAAAATGAAATCAGTAAGAAATGATTTAGTGGTGTCTGCTGTAAGTATTAACAGTTTTCTCTCTGGTAAAAATTATAAGTCAACTTTAACTGCTATGCCACTCACTATCTCCAATTTATGTAAATTATTCCTTATGGACAAAAAAATCCCTTTTTAAAAATTATTCATCTATTCAACAAATATCTGTTGGGTACCTATCTATTCCATGATTGTGTTGTACATTGGAACAATGACTATGAATAAAACAGACCTGGTCACATATATCTTACAGTCTAGCAGGAGTTCACTTAAATATCTTTGTTTAAAATGTGGAAAAACATATCTTTAAATATTGGATAATTTATCCTCACAAATCAATAGTGTTTTCCTTCTCTGTTTCCCAGTATAGTACTACAACTTTCTGGCAATACAAAGAAAACTGAGTGAAAGAAAATCAGATATTGTAACCCTTTGAATATAGGTATAAGTATCTTATCATGGAAAGATTGTCCAACACAAATATCAGTGAATAGCAAAATCAAATTTGGTCATCATAAGCCTTTCTCAGAATTTTTAAATTGGTCATATTATCAACAAGATTTCTTTTCTGAAATAATTAACAGCATTTCTTAACTTTAAATTTGGAATTTTCTGTGTTTCAAAAGTACAGTATTAACAAACGACTACTTACTTCATTGACTCATTTAAGAGAAGTGTCACTAAACTTATATTACCCATCTTAGTCGTACATAAAGAAAAGAGATTTTGGCAAGTCCTGATAAAACTGTGTAGGAGGGAGATTAATGGAGAGCAAATTGGGGAGTAATTAATCAAGCTGCATAAGAAAGTGAAAAGAAGAAACAAAGATGCAAGATTTGACAGGAAAATTCTAAGCTCTTTGTACTTGGCACCAATCAAAAAAAAAAAAAGAGGCATAATAGGACTGAAAAGTTCATGAATATGCTCCAATTAATCTGTATGTGTGCTGAAATGCTTTTTAGTTTGGTTCATTTAAATCTGAAATTCCCTTCCCCATTGATGTCAGCTAGTTAGCCAAGATGGTGCATTACTGTTATGATCACTGCAGCGCACATAATTTAGATTTATCTCTTTGGGGACTCGGCTCCACCCCCTGCTAGCTAATATGCTCACCATGTTTAATGATGCAAAAAATTTCCCTGAGTACAGGTTATTTATCTTTATCAGGGGCTGCGTTTGGCTGGCTGTCTGTTATCAGCCAGAATATTTGTTCCTAAATGGTTGGTTCTCATACATATTCCTGGGCAATCCTGAGACCCATATTATCACTTAGATTTGCAATGAAAGTGTTTCAATTCTTCAGATACACCTTAGTAATTCTGATTTGTGACTTTGAAACAGCTGAAATTATGATTCAATCCATGAACCCTGAAATCACTGTCATGAAATACAAAATCAATCTAAAATCTGAGAAAGGACTTTCTTTGGGGGAGTTTGGGATACAAGTAATAAACAACACAGGAATATGAATATATAATATAGAAAAGAGTTATAAGTGATCTTTCAGTAATCATGTTGCCAAAACATAACTTGAAAAGAAAAACCGAGAGATGGACAAGCAGATCCAAATAGAATAGTCAGTAACCAGTAACCATCATCACCATCCCCCAAAATTAAATGAAATTAAGGGTCCTTGATAAGATAGTAAACAAACATAGGCAGCTGGCACCCTCCCCTGAACCCAAACCCAAAGATGTACAGAATCAAGTGAGATGTTTGTAATTCTAAGAATAATATTTTAAAATGGTAAGAAAACTTTAAGACAGAAAATGTTGATGTACAAGAGCATAAGAGAGTTTGGGTGAACATTCTGGGTGTGAAGGAGAATTTTTTAGTTGAGCTCTTTTTTTCTCTTTAAAATGCCTGGGTGGATTGCTAACTACCTATTTCCCAAAAGAAGCAGACAAACAGCAATGTCAGCAGCCTAACCCAGGCTAGGCAGTGTGGCAACATCAGTGTGGGGCTCCAACTGGCTGGGATGGAGTGGATAACAACATTTACATGCCAACATTCTATTCCTGCAAATAGCTTTAGCCCCCACCCGCCTGCACATCCTGAATTCTAGGTAATTCAAGTAAATATCAGTGTCAATAGGGAAACTCAAGAAAATTCCCTGAGGCCCAGTAGTCTTGTGGGATGTGGCAAAAGTAGGGTAGTCAAACCCTATTATGAAGGCAGACTCTGTCTAAGGCATGTCCCACCCCCTTCCATATTCCTAAACTCACAAGTAGGAGATCATGTAAGTATCTGGCCTTTAGCATTCCCCATCCCTATCTGCAAAGGAAAATACATATAGCCAGCCCAAGTTACTACTATAAACTTTGAGGGAAAAATAAAGATCACCGAGAAACCCAATCATTATTTTAAAAGACAATTAACTAAACAATCAGAGGAAGCGGAATTAATAATCCAAAATAAAAAGGAATGCCAAATTAATAAAAAGAGATGTTTTCAAAGAGGCAAGAGATAACAGTAATTACATGAAAAATGAAAAGCAATCATAAAGAGGAACCAACAGGAATTTGGTTGAACTGGGGTTGAACCGGGGTTGAAAAGTATAACAGAAATGTAATATAATATAAAAGGAAGAACTTAGTAAGTAGGTTGAAGAGCAGAAAAATTACATCCAAAGACTGAACAGTGAGCTGTAACAACAGGTCAGAAAACACCTTCAGAAGGCATGAGAGAGCAAGGAAATGTGAAAAATAAAATTTTAATTTTTTTTAATTGAGAGGTATAGAAGAGAAAATATCAATATACTTACAGCAGGAGTGCTTTAAATAAAAGAAATGTATAGAGAAGAGGAAATATTTGAAGAAATAATGATTGATAATTTCCCATAATTAAAGGAAAATAGAAGACCTCAGATAAAAGGAATCATGGGGTATCAATTAAAGTAGATAGAAAAGATAAAGAAATTCTCTGATATAATATAGTAAAATTTAATAATTTCAAAGCATTAAAAAAATTATAAAAGCTTTCTGAAAGAGCAAGTGACCTTAAAATAAGATGAATCAGAATGAATTCAGGCTTCTTACAGAAATATTGAATATAAAAAAAGCAATCAAGTAATGGTTTCAAAACTAAAGAAATAGAACTTTGGACCTAAAACTGTAGGTATTGCTAATATTTTCTTTAAAATTGAAAATTAAATAAAGACATTTTCAGCCACACAGGCCTCAGAGAACACAAGGTCCTGAAAAAGATTTTATTTTATTTTATTTTTTTTAAATATAGGCAAGCTTTATTATGAATGAACTCACATACGAAGTTAGAATGGGAATTTTACTTAAAATTAACTCATTTAAAAGTTTAAATATCACATTATAGATATATATTAATACCATCCAAAATTCCAGATGGTATTCAAGCAGGTAACAGATATTATTACTTATCTTTGGACAGATATAATAACAGCATTATTGAAACCGGCTCCCACACAAGTATGTACCACTTGCTCCTGTGTCTTAGGGAAAAGCGGAAGTTATAATACAGGCATTATTGATACAATGATTCATGGATAGTTGTTACTATTAATGCTGCTAAAATTAGGTTCACATTTCTTATTTTGTGAAGGAACTGATGAGGCTTGCCATTCTTTTGTCCCTTGAGGGCCATCACCTACAGCTTTGACATCGTACGCATTCATTCCAAAATGCAACACAGGTGGGAATTTAAGCCTCTTCACAAAGCAAACCACCAGAAATTCATAGGTGATATCCAACAGTGATCTATAACTGATCTCAGATAATACGACAACATCATTCCCCTGAACCACAATTTTTCTGATCCCACAATAAATGGCAGAATAAGAAAACTCATGGTTAAACAACAGCAGTCTTATTATAGGACAATTATCTCTCAGGTATATGTCACTACTTCTAATTTCCATGTCATTAGCATAGGGCCTTCTTTTGATTCTGACTACCAACCAATCTTCAGAACACGTTGAAGTTATTGTTGGGTAGAATCCAGAAGAATTCTAAAACAACAAAGAAAGGAGAAAGGACCTGCCTAAGAGCACAGAAGTCTTCATCATGCCAGACTCCAAGATACAAGACCCACAAAGAACAGGAGATGGCAAGGCTGAAAAAGATTTTAAAAAGTCTTCTTAGAGGCAGTACTCAGTCAGAAAATAAAAATAAATTCAAGAATGCCACAACAGATGGGGGATGTATGGGTGGATAGATAACATAATAAATGTTCTTATTATATAAATAAGCAATGACACTTTCCTTCAAAAAAATTAAAATGCAAATCAGTGATACTCTAAATCCCTAGGCTCAGATGGCCTTCCAAGACAATTCTTCCACATTATCAATAATCTCTGTATTATACTAGTTGTTCCAGATTTTAACAGATGGAAAGCTTTGGAAACGTTAATGCAAGCTTTATTTCAAAACTGGGTAAAGACAATAAAAGAAAATAAGAGTCCTATTTATCTTATATACATAGAAGGAAAAACTCTAATTAAACATTAGCTAAATTATTCAAAAATATACATTAAAATTATATATCATAATCAAATACGGCTTATTCTAGCAATTCAAGGATGGTTTGATATCAACAAATATAGAAATACAGTTTCTCATATGAATGAACTAAAAATTTTTTAAAAATCACATGATTCTCCCAATAGATTAAGAATAAATAGCAAACTCTATCAAAACATATTTTTGATACACTAGGAATAGAAAGGAACTTATTTAACTTGAAAAAAAAGCTACATGTCAAAATGTATAGCAAACATCACATAAAGTGAAAAACTTTAATTTCTCCTTTAAGTTAAAATAAGACAAATATTTCAAAAATTGATTTTTTCAATTCTTGAGTGTAGTTAAAGACACAAAATTATCATAGTTTTTGTTGGTCTGATCATCTACATAAAGAACTCTATAGAAGCAACACTTACCAGATAAAACTCAACTTGATAAAATCCAATAATATTTCTCCATATCAATAAATAATCAAATAGAAATTTAGATATTACTCATGATATAGATAAAACTATTAAATATCTTATTAGCAATTATCCTAACAAAAAAAGCCCAAGACCTTTAAAAAGAAACTTTTAAAACAAAGAAAAAGAAACTTTTAAAACAAAGAAAAAGAGGGAAATATTATGTTCATGAATAGAATGACAATGCTACCTGAATTAATCTATAAATACAATTCTAAATAACATGAACAGTAAATTTCTGAGAAAACTAACAAATTATTAAAATTTATTTGAAAAAATAAAGATCCATGAATAAGGATATCAATTCTGAAAAATAAGAAAAGAGATGAAGAACTCACCCAATAAGAGATCAAAATATTACACAGAGCTCTAGGAATAATTTTTAAAATAATAACAATGTAATACTAAGGCAGGTTCATATACTAGAAGAAATTGAACATACTAGAAAGCTAAACAAATAGGCCCATGTAAGTATGGAAACTAAAAGTTGGCACCACAAATCAGGGGAGGTAGCTTAGTAGATGGCATTGAGAGAAATGACTCAATATGAAGAAAAATAAAGTTGAATCTCTATCTCACTCCATATATAATGGAACAACGGATGGATTAAATAAACAAATGCAAAAGGTAAAACTCTAAAGGAGAATAAAGAGAAAACTTCTGAAGGCAAAAAAGTAGGAGACTTGCTTTGTAACCTTAAACAAGACCCCAAAATGATAAAGCATAAGGTAAAAAAGTCAAACATCAAAATTAAAGATTTTTCTTTAACAAAACATCTCAAACAAAGTTATAAATGTGATATACTGGGATAAAATACTCGTGAATTCTTAGGAAAACAAAGAATTGATATCTAAAATACTATACAAGAAAATCCTATAAATGAACAAAAAGACAGGAAATTCAATAGAAATAAAAAGCAAATATAAATTTAAAAAATGAAGTAGAAACCCAAATATCTAAAATATATATGAAGAGATGCTCAACCTCACCAATAATCAGAAATATACAATTAACACAACAATTAGAAAACACTTCACTCGAGATAATACAAATATTTGGCAAGCGTTTGAAAAAACTGGTATCCACACTCACTGCTGGTGCAGACATACTCAAGAAAAGCTTGGCAGTATCTATTAATAATAAAATAAGGTATTATGTATGGTAAGTACTTATAACCCAGATATATCCCAGAGAAAAAGATTGTCCATTTACAGGTTATTTATTGAAATAGGGAGTTGGTGTCAACCAAGGTGACCATTATAAAGAGGAATAAATCAGTAAGGTGTGGTTGTTGTATATGGTGGAATGTGAAATGAACAGTTCTGCAAGATTCCTGATCACTCGGAGTGTTTATAATACCCTTCCTATCAGGAGAAATTCTTCACCACCTGAGTCCCATCATCTCAATGTCAGACATTTGCTTTCTCAGCATCCTTTTCAGCTAGATTCAGGCATGTGACCTAGGCCTGATAATGAGCTACACCTATGTAAGACTATGATTCAGAGGAGAGTGAAATTAAGGAAAGGACATTAAGAATTAACTCTTATAGGGATGGTAAAGAGTCACGGAGACACACGTAGATTTCAGAGGCAACATTGGCAGAGGCCCAAAAGGTAGCATCCCATGCCCTCAGCAGTGAGCTGTGATGCTGTGATGCTGTGATGCCCATGCAACTTGCTGTGGCAGAGTCTCCATTGGGCCATTCACGATTGTAATTGGGACATGGGACATTATTCCTAGCTAGGTAACCACCATGCTTTCTCTCTCTCTCTCTCTCTCTCCCCCCACCCCGACTTCCCCTCCCTGCCATGTGAGGACACAGTGAAAAGGTGGATGTCTGCAAGCCAGAAAGAGAGCCCTCACCAGAAACTTAGAATGTTGGCACCTTCATCTTGTACTTCTAGGATCCAGAACTATGAAAAAGTAGATTTCTGTTGCTTAGGCCACCCAATCTATGGTGTTTTGCTACGGCTGCCCAAGCTGACTGAGACAGCACATATTCCTCTAGAAATGGAAGGACACTGAGATGGCCTATAGATAAGAATTTTCACATTACATAGTTGAAGGCATTAAGCCATATGTTAGAAAGTACTATTCCCCTCTGCTTAAACCATGAAATTTGGTAGCAATTTTTAAAAAATGAACAATGCTTATAAAATGATTGTGATTTTTCTCCTGGTACATTATAAATAAAATTATTTGTTATAAGAGTTTAAAAGGAGAAAGTAAAACTGGTTATGATTCTTTAAAATGTCAAGGTCATGAAAAATAAGAAAAGACTGAGAAACTGCTATAGATTGAAAGAGACTAAGGAAACATGATGACTTAATGAAACATAGTATCCTGAATTAGGTCCTGGGACAGCAAATGCCCTGAAATCATTGTTTCATCTCATCTCTTATTATGACTCATATTGTGACTCAGAATGAAGCACCTTCTATTTGGGGCCCCCTACTTCCTTGCATCCCCTCCTAACCCTAGCATTAAGGATCCCAAACCTCTGTAATCTCTTTTCTGCAAATTAAATTTTCCACTTTTCTCAAGGCATAGCTCAAGTTTCATCTCTTCCATGACATTTCTGATTAACACAACCCATGATTTTTATTAGAGCCTGGAAATCCAGAAAGCAGTTCAAATCTGCAGCATACATTGAATTGATTATATATTATTTTTTGTGTGTCTCTAGATATTTCTTGAAGTTATCTCTGGATATACATATTGTATTTTGAAATTTTCAAAGTAAGTGTTATCTCCTAGTTTCTGTTGTGTGCATGTGTATTTTAATCTTCTATAGCACCTAATCTGTTACTGGCTGTACAATCTCCATATAATGTGTTATTTTCTTCACTACCTCATTGCTGAGAAATTTAGCTCATTTAGATTGATATTTGTGAAGGAAAATAACTGATATAAAGATGTAAATTAAGTGCAGTTTTCAACAAAGTTTTTATTGTCATTTGGTTCAAACAAAATCATGTACAAATTCTGGGGAAAACACTTGAATGAAGCAATTTTCACAGGAAGCTATTGACCTGTTAAAACACTGAGAAATACAGATCGCACTGAAATGGGATTTAGTTGTATGTTTCTTGATTCAACTATTCAGATAATGTACTTTCATTTAAATCAGAAGCTAACGTTGAGAGAGGAAATGGTATTTTTTATACAGGTATAATAAGACATTAGTTCAGTGACACAGATAATATTAAAGAGGATAAAGGGATGCTGAGAAGCACAGGCTTAGTTACACCGATTCATGCCATATGACCTCCAACAGCATTATCCTGGGAAAAGACTACTTTTTACCAAAGTTGCCTATCCCATCGTTCTCCAGACTCTGTCCTCATGGAGTAAAACATGGGCCTTTGCAATTGCCAATCCTTTATCAGAAACTTTTATCACCCTACATCCCCAAAGGTTTCTGTTCCTTCCAGAAATGCACATAAAAAGGCTGGATCCTTGCCTTACCATGTAAAATGATCTAGTCTCAAGTTATAATCTATAACCTATCTTTGTTTATAACCAACATCTATAACCAATATCTTCATATAATGGAGACATTTCGTCCATGTTAAATAAGCAAATTTTTAGCAAAAGTAAAGAGAACAATTAGATTTGTTTCATAATTTCTACATTAATACATCATAAAGAAAACTGTGTGGAGACTGGGAAGGAGCAATCAAGCAAAGTTTGCAAATGTGTATACTTTGATGCAGAGTTTAAAAAAAAAGAAGACAAGAGTTTAGAGTTTAGAATATGTGTGGGGAATTTATTGACCTAGTTAAGGCACGTCTTACACACACACCTGGGCAAATAACTCAGTTCTTTAACATGATTAGATGCTGGCTACAAGCTAGAGTTTATTGATAGGAATGCTGGCCCCTGACTGCAATGATTCCGCACTCCTGGGTAATACAATCCACTTTCCCTTTTACAGTCAGATCCTCTCCTGCTTTTCACCTTCCTTTGATATGGTTAGCAGAACAGCCCTTGTCCTGTGGTCTTCTCCGAACTACCTAGAACATACTCCATTCCAGTTTGGCAAAATATTAAAAGGAAGACCATCAAGTTCCTCTCCTGTCATGACTGGTGATTAAAGCTGTTGTGCCATCAGATGCCAAAAGATGTATGCCTTCCTCTAAACTGACAGTGTAAACCAACAGAACAAGGCCCGTCTACCAGCAGATGTGTTTTCGATGGCTACTTAACATGGAAGATGCAGCCATTTGAAAATCAGGAAACTTTATACAAAAATACAGATTTCTGATTTCTTTTGAAAAATGGTAGCATATGTCAAAACTCTACCACAGCCCATGTATCAGCAATCAGGAGGGATGCCCCCTGTAAACAGGACAGGTATTCCCCTGTGGCCACTGCCCACTCCATTTGCTGTGCTCCCTCACACTGAAGCTGAGTTTCAGTTGCCCCTTACTACTGAGGTTTTGGTGTGCCTTTTGTTATATCTAATGAGCTTCACTCACTACATTCCATGCCTAGTGCCCGAAGGCATTTTTGTTTATGGCCTCCGACCATGACTATAACTCAGCTGTCCCTGAAAGTCAAAGCCTTGATTATTGGACTATAAATGTCAAGTGGACAGGGTCAAGGAGGTCTAGTTTGTTCACCACTGTGTCTCAGCACTTGCACAATGCTTGGAACACAGTAAGTGCTAAATATGCATTGACTGAATGAACCTAGAGCAGGGATAATGCATTCTCTCTAATTTGTTTGAAATCTTGTTCCTGCCCAGGGTTGCTTATGCACCACCATCATAGTCCCCTTGCCCAGGTAAGGAGTTAAGGGTTAAATTGTGCCCCCCCAAATTCTTATGTTGAAGTACTAACCCTCCAAATACCTGGAAATGCAACCTTATTTGGATATAGTGTCTTTACAGAGGTAATCAAGTTAAAGTGAGGTTATTAGCATGGGCTTTAATCCAATATACCCAGTATAGAAACAGACTCACACACAAGGAGAACGCCATGCAAAGGTGAAGGCAGAGGTCAGGGTGATGCTTCTATAAGCTAGCAATGCCAAAGATTTCCAGAAACTACCATAAGCTAGGAGAGAAGCAAGGAACAGATTCTCCCTCACAGCCCTCAGAAAGAACCAACCTTGCCAACACCTTGATCTTGAACTTTTAGCCTCCAGAATGGAACAAAGAGAATGGCCTGAAAAAGGGTAAAAATATTTTCTGTCTCTTCAAAACCCCCTCACCTTTTTGAGAACTAAAATCTACATCCCTGCCTCAGGCCAGTGGTTGGGAGGGGCAGGAGAGTGTCCTTTGTTCTTTGTGCCACAGGAGAAGGCCCAGGGGAATTGCCCAGGTGGAGGTCGCAAGATTGTCTTAGCCAAAGATGGGACTATGGGATTAATTGGAACCTGTAAAAGCTCTGTACTTCTGCTCAGAGGCAGGATGTTGGTACTGTGAGACAGGAGTCTGTCAACCTCCTCATTTGCTGGCAAATGGCAAATGAATAAAACTCCTCTTTCCTTCTCCTCAAACCACTTGTCCTCACTCTTCTGATGTAGCCTGGGGGACAAGTGCCGAACTTTCAGTAACAAGACTATAAAAGAATAAATTTCCATTGTTTACCAACCCATTTTGTGGTACTTTATTAAGGCAGCTCCAGGAAACTAACACTTAAGGGGGGGCTAAAACTTTACCCCAGACATTTTGTACTTCTTACCTCCCTACATTTTACCTTCTTACCCCCCTGCTTCCCTGCTCTATAGTGCCACTGGGGGTGCTCTTCTCTTTCATTATTCAACACAAGGAAATAATCAGTTTGTTTAAATCTCTTCTTAATAAGACCCTGTTATCCTGATCTATTTCCACCCAACTCCAAAGTCTGGTAGAACAGAATTCCTAGAAATTCCTGAGACATACATGCCTTGAGGTTTGAATTCAGTGCTCATACGCAGGTATGATCTGTGGGTATGTTTCAGGGGGAGTAAAGGTGATAATAATGTTTGCAAATCATGGGGATGATGACATACAAATTTGCATATGCCTTTAAGCATTTTTGTCTATTTATTAAAACACACTACTAGTGGAATAGGGCTGAGGAGACTGGATAATTTTATCAAAACCTTGGGATAGTTTTATAGCCATTATGAGCTCTTTGAATTTCTATTAATTATTCTAGCTTTAAATTTTTAGATTAACTTTTATCATTTATGCCTCTTCAAATTATTTGGCAAGATTTTAGGAATGTTCAAATTTTGCTTCTGCCACTATATGAAATGTTCAAAAGCAAATTGGTCACAAAGGACTGTTTCTAATCATAAACTAAATAATGTGTTTGAATATTAAGGTAATTTCCCTCCCCGACCCCAATTTTACCAATTTTTAGCAATGTTACATACTGACTAAAATTTATTTATCCAGGAATGATTACTTTTTCAACTACTTAATCTTGATTCTACATTTTCTTTAAATTTCAGCAGCTTCCACAAAGCTTCCTTCATTTAAAAATATGCAACAGGAATGAAGAAATGGTTAAAGTTTATTTGTGTGAAGATATCATTAAAATTTTAAGTGTTACTTTAATATTGGAATGTGAACAAATAGTGTCATAATTATCAGGATCATCTTCATTAATCATGGGCATTCCTCTACAATTCATCCCAAAAGTACCAATTCAGAACCGCAAAGTGCTTTTTGCTTATTTCAACTAATCACTTAATAAAGGTCAAGCATGGCTCAATGGTTAATTATTGTCAATGTAAAAACAATGACAGAGCTATTCTTTTAGTTTGAACAGGTAAAATAAACATCACTAGTCAAGTTTTTAATACCAAATAGTGACCAGAAATATTCTGTTTTTATTATTTTCTCACTTCTACAATTTAATAGACTAACAAAGTGCTTCCAAATTTATTGGCACCTGGTTTTAGGATTAAGCCATGGGAGTGAAAAATCAGAAATAAATATGTGCCATAATCAGTTTGAATACATCAGTTTTTCAAATCAACCTAAATAGTTCTAGGTGAAGCCTAAGTAATAGTTTTCCCAAATTTGACAAGCCTAATATGACAAAATGGAAACTGAAAGTTAGTATAAAATTCTTTTCTTCTTAGTTAAGTGAATGACATGCAAATTATAACTAAACCTTGGATATCTTGAATCTATTATTATATAGTCAAAATCTCAGGCATAATAGTCTTGCAGGCCTGAAATCAGGATAAGGATTCAATGATTCAGTGAACTTGAAGATAAAAAGATAATCACTTTAAAGTGACTCTTGGATGCTTCCCTGGGAAATGAACAACTGGAGTATCATCTTCAATGATTAGGAAAGTTAAAAGAAAGAAACACTTGAAAGACAAAGACATTTATCCTGGTTTCTGGCCTCTTAATCTTAAGAAAGTCATAATGCATTGAGGTGGACACATTGATTAGAAAAATATGAGCTTAGATCAACAAAAAAAGGAGTTTGAAAGTAAAAAATGGCTGTTTTCCATACATAGATATTAGAGGAAAATAAAGATACTTAAAAGATTATTTCTTGTAATATGGCCCAAACATTTTGAAAGGCATGATAATGGGATGATGACTGTCACCTTGGGCTACCTAAGGACCGTCAAGGAGCATTATACGGAGTCTACTAACACTAGCAAATAAAAACTTTCAAATAACACTTACTTTGAAAGGAACTTCTATCTGTTTGGGAAAAATAATATACAGCAATATTTTCAAAATATGCAGAGGTGGAAAAATAAAAAGTTCAGCTAAAATGTTTAGACCAGTGTGGGAATAGGCCCACTTTCATATGCTTTTCAATTCTAAACACACTGGCAGTGCTCAAAACACATTACAAAAGTAATAACATGATAATGGAGTTGGGAATCCTGTAAAGGTTACATAGAATTCAATTTATAAATCAAAATGCCTGAAAATCAAAGTTGGGCCAAGTGACTAAAGGTATTGGATTTTCACCACATTGAATAAGACAAGGATCTCATAACCGTAAAAACAAACAGTGGCCAATATGCCCAGGACCTAATTTTAAACTGTTTAGATTCTCTTAGCTATTCTCTCTCACTCCTTTTAAAAAATTTTTTTCTGAAATTTTTATTGAAATCTAAACTGAGAGCCTGGAAAATCTGAGTGTGTGATGATAGTCAAATGTTTCCGAATGTGAGAGTCCACAAAACGGGATAACCTGGAGAGAGAGATGAGAGGGAGAGAGGACACTTGTCAAACCTCATGATCCCATAATAATTGTCAGAGGTGGAATTAACACCCCTCCCGGAAAAAAAGCACTGAACTTTAAACCAGTGGGATTATTTTAAGTTATTTGAAATCTTTTAAATATTATTCTTATAGAAAGAGATTTATTTCCTTTAACAGCATATGGCTTAGGAGCTTGTGAGGACCAAGTCAGGGTGTTGGGGCTGTTTGACAAAGAAACAACATGTGATATGAGGAATCGGAAATGAAGCATTCTCAATGCAAAATTTAAAAAGGAGCCAAAAGTAATTTTTCTGATTCAGGATAGGCAAACACGGCTGTCACTGCTAGGGAAGGATCATTCCACTCCCTCAACGAGATCTGTCTTTCCTTCCTCTATTAATGGATGGAAAGACAGGGAAACTGAGGCAGAGGAGAAAGATGTGACTGGAAAACCACCGCCTACACACTCCCAGGGAGTGAGAAGAAAAGGTATACAACTTCAAAGTTGAAGACAGCTGCTGGAAAAGCTTTCAACTCCCAACCTTACTTAGGATTTTGTAGTGATCCTGGGATATGTGCACTCAAAAATAAAAATTCCTCAAATAGAAGGAAACTCAAGGAGAAATTTAAACAGTGTTTAAATTTTTTTGCTCATGGCAGAGAATCATCCATCCATTTAATCTAATTATATACAATTGGGGCTATTTTATTCCCAAATTGTTAATATGTGAAAAATTTGGAATTAATATCACAGGCACCATTGTCAATGGGAATAAACAAGATGCTCAATGAAGATGCATGGCTGTTTCCTAATTCCATTTTTATTCATTTCATACTGGTTTGTAAATTTTATTGTTTCCTAGGACAATCAGGTAAGTGAAAGCAGTTTAAGAAAAAAATGTATGTGTTTGGAGCACACACACAGTCACTAGACTCAGCACTTTGCATGTGTTGACTCATTTAATCCTTTCAACAAGAACAGGAGACAAGGCTTACTGTTATCCCCATTTTGTAGACGAGGAAACATGAGGAAACAAAGGAGAGAAATATAAATTTAGAAAATTAAATCCACTGAAAGAATGTTTTCAGAAAAATGAGAAAGATGACTGTTATTTAATGAGCAATGAAACACTTATAGTTCGCTTTGTAGAACAACAGTGCATAATATAAGAATTACTGATTTAAGCAATAATTGTTAATGTTTAGAGAAAAAATCATCAAACAGACTTACATACTTAAGGCACTTAATAATTTGTTTTCTTTTCAAAGTTTTGCACAGTTATTTGTAAAAAAAAGCTTTAACTTTTTAATTTGAAAAGACACCAACCATGAAAGTCATTGCTAAGAACCTCAGTTTCAACTTGGCCTTGTCACCCCAGTTGGGGATTTCACTGTAGTCCTCATGCTCACCTCATTCTTAGCAAAGCCCAAATATCTCAGAGAAAACAAATAGCCGTTAGAATATGTGTCTTTCAAATCAAACTGAAGTTTTGAAATATTGTAGCAAGTCAAATTTTAAAATACATCCATTCCCAAGAGAGCTCAGAAGGGTAAATTTCATGCTTATAGGATGCTAATAAGATACATAGCAAAGTCCATGGAATATAGTGAGTCAAGACATTTTGAAAGTAAAATGCAGAGAGAAAAGGTTGTCCAGGATATCCAGACTATATCTGACATAGTGTTTTATATATTTGATTCACTTAAATATTTATTGCATTAAATATATGCATGAATAAAGGAGAATGAGAACCACATCCACTTTTCTAGGTAGAAAAAGTACAAGTAAAAGTCATTCTGAGAAACTATTCTCTCCCATCAACATATCTTTATTATATCTGAGAGTGGGATGCCTAATGTCAGCAACATCCACAATCACAACCACAATTACCAAAAGCCCTGCTCATCTGGGAACCAGGGTCAGGGACTGTATATGGAAAGAACTGTTGAAAGTTCTACTTGATGCCATAGGAGTTACATTAAGTACACAGGGTATGATGAACACTATTCTGGTGATGGGTCACTAAAAGCCCTGACTTAAACATTATACAAGATATCCATGTAACAAAAACACTTATACCCCCCTAATATTTGGGAGGAAAAAAAACTAAAAAAAATAAATAAAACACACAAACAAAAAAGAATAATTGCTTCAATTATTGGTCAACTTGGTTCTGATTATTTTTCTAGAATTAAAAAAGAAAGTCACTTCTTTTAGTTACAAACTTATGTTCCATCCCCTAAGTAATATCCCTAAGATGTATTTTAAACTAGGATGCTAACCTAGCTAAATAATTGGCTTAAATAACAGGCAGCCCTCACTTTCTGAAAGTATATTCTAGCAGAGACTAAAAGTGTGTTATAACAACTAATTAAATTCTCCAAAGAAATAATTATAAATCGTTTGGGAAAATTTTCATCTTTATGGGACTTATCTTGGGCATGTACAATTATAACAGACTTTTATGATTTAAGATCTTTTTTGTATAAAACTGCACCTTCTTTATTCTGCATATTTTAATTTCAGAACAAAATAAACAAAAAAACCCACAATACACAACATCCAATTCCCTTAAATGGGGCTTGAGGCCCTTGTTTCCTGCCTTAGACACAAGAACAGGAGAGAAAAGAAAAAACAAGACATCAGCAGAGGAAGCCAAGTGGGACAGGGCCACTCAAGGCTGCTGTGGTAACGAGGGGACACTATACAGGGGGCACAAGGTTTCCGAGTATAAACTCCTAATCTACTTCTTCCATGCGAGGTGCATCCTCATTACCATCAAGGGGTGGGATCTCATCAGGAACAGCAGCACTGGGTTCCTTTGCTGTCACTTCATCTTCATCAATGCCTAGGCCTAGCTTTATCATGTGGTAGATGTGGTTGGAGTGGGTATCCCCACACCTAAGGGAGAAGCCAGAGGAGAGTAGCACAGTTTCAAATAGCAGCACCACCAGGTCCTTGACAGGCTTGTCCTTTTTGTCCACCTCAGCCTTCTATTGCAGTGTCTCCACAATGGGGTGGTCAGGGTTTATCTCCAGGTGGCTTTCTGGCCATTATGTAGCCCATTGTAGAGTTGTCTCAAAGTGTCTGGGCTCTCATGATTCACTCCACGTTAGCTTTCCAGCCATAGGTACTGGTCACAATACAACAGAGTGAAGACACAAGCCTTTTGGAGATTGTCACCTTCTTAACCTTCTTATCCAAGATTTCTTTCACGAGCTTGCAGAGGTTCTCAAACTTTGCTTTGCTCTCCTCCATCTTCTTCTTCTCCTCTTCATCCTCAGGTGGTTCCAGACCCTCCTTGGTAACTGAGACCAGGCTCTTCCCATCAAACTCCTTGAGCTGCTTCACGCAGTACTCATCAATGGGCTCAGTCATATATACCACCGCAAAGCCCCGCGTCCACACTCTCTCCACAAAAGAAGAGTTGGCCACCTGCTCTTTGCTCTTACCGGTGATGTGATAGATGGAATTCTGTGTTTCCTTCATGCAAGAGACTTACTCTGACACAGAAGTCATCTCATCCACAGACTGGGAGGTATGATAACACAGCAGCTCAGACAGGCATCGCCATTTAGTGGAGTCCTCATGTATTCCAAACTTCAGACTTTTAGAGAACGCCTCTTAGAATTTCTTGTAGTTCTCTTTGTCTTCTGCCAACTCAGAGAAGAGCTCAAGGTACTTCCTAACAATGTTTTTGCAAATGACTTTCAAGATTTTGCTCTGCTGAAGCATTTCTTGGGAGATGTCCAGGGACAGATCCTTAGAGTCAACCACACCATGGATAAACTTGAGATACTCTGTTTTCAACTCATCACAGCTGTCCATGATGAACATCCAATGGACATAGAGTTTGATGTTGTTCTTTTTCTTCTTGTTCTCAAAGAGGTCAATGAGGGATGAATAGCAATGCCCTGAATTACAACTGACCTTCTACAGAGAAGTGTTTGACTGCCAAGTGGTCTTCCCAGTCATTGATGAGGCTCTTGTAGAATTCTCCATACTCCTCCTGGGTGATGTCATCAGGGTTTCTGGTCCAGATGGGCTTGGTCTTGTTTAGCTTTTCCTGATCAATGTATTTCTCCTTAATCTTCTTGGTTTTCTTTTTCTCATCCTTACTGCTGGCATCCTCCTCATCTGAGCCCACATCTTCAATCTTGTGCTTCTCTTCATCATCTTTATCTTCCTCTTCTTTCTCACCTTTTTGTTCCTCTGCCTCATCATCACTCATTTCCCTCTCTCGTTCCTTCTCCATATAAAGGGTGATGGGATAGCCTATGAACTGCAAGTGCTTCTTCACTACTTCTTTGACCCAATTCTCCTCTAAGTACTCTTTCTGGTCTTCTTCAAGGTGGAGGATCACTTTGGTACCCCTGCCAATGGGCTCACCATGGTCAGCATGTACACTGAGGGAACCCCCAGCAGAAGACTCCCAGGTATACTGTTCATCATTGCTGTGCTTTGTGATCACAACCACTTTCTCTGCCACCAGGTAGGCAGAATAAAAGCCAACACCAAACTGCCCAATCATGGAGATATCTGCACCAGCCTGAAAAGCCTCCATAACTGCTTTAGAACCAGACTTGGCAATGGTTCCCAAATAATTTATGAGATCAGCCTTGGTCATGCCAATGTCTGTGTCTACCAAAGTCAGAGTGCTTTCCTGAGGGTTGGGGATGACATCAATTTTCAACTCTTTACCACTGTCCAACTTGGAAGGGTCTGTCAGGCTCTCATAATGATTCTTGTTCAAGGCATCAGAAGCATTAGAGGTCAACTCCCGAAGGAAAATTTCCTTGTTGGAATAGAAGATATTGATGATGAGAGACATGAGTTGAGCAATTTCCACCTGAAAGGCAAAAGTCTCCACCTCCTCCTCTCCATGGTGCACTTCCTCGGGCATCTTGAAAGAAAAGGGCTATAAGTACTAGAGACCAGGGTGGGTTGGAACTGTGCAACTCACATGCCGCACCAAGGCTACTCAGAGGTGACTCAAGAGGATATTAAGATCTCAAGAGTACAGTGATTATGTATGGGCCTTGGTGGTAAAACATGGGGATTATGTTGCTTACTTTTCCTCTTACATATTTTTATATTCTCCAAATTTTCTTTACTGACTATATTTAACTTTTATAATAACATAAATATATGAACTGGATATATATATCTAGATAGATAAATTGATAATTAAATCTCAGAAGTGAAGAAATCTTTGATGGCAGGCACTTTGTCCAGGAGAGTGTTAGCTTCTCTACACAACCCATCAGTATAAAATTTTCAATAATGTGTTTATGATTGTCTATATCATATATTAAAATTGTTATATGTGTACCACTCTATATTGTTATGAATATTATAAAACTTTTAACATAAATTAGAAAAAAGACATAGAAATTAATATTGCTAGAAGTTCGAATGTTTTCTTTTTCACCCCAGTGCATTAACTTGCCCACCACAGAGTTACACATACTCAACTTTGCATTCTCTTCCATTAGACATCAAAGCAAAAAAAGAAACAAAATAAGAAAGAATGATTATAAAAAGAAAGGGTATGACACTGTGACCTTGGAATTTTCAACACAGAATTCATAATAATTGGAATGTGTGTCTTTAGAGCTGACCTAGATTAAAAAAATCTAAAAATACTGCCCTAGTCTGAAAATATGTTATGAAATTTCAAGAGAGGAAGCTAAGATGGTATTGGTTTCATTGAAAATATGCCTAAAGGTGTAGTACTTTTTCACAAACTATGATTGCTTGCCTATTGCCCAGCTTTTGAAGTCTATGCCATTTACCCTTTTAATTTTATTTGTTCCATTTTATATCTCTTCCATCTGCTATTACTCTCCTCCTTTAATCTGTTACTTGTAGGTTTTGATTTAGATACCACCAAATCACAACTCATGATGTGGCCTTGGAGATCCTCTGTCACACTCCTCCATTCCTGGAGAAGGTCAGCTGCTCAAGGTCATACAGCTAGCTAATGGTAAACTTGGGTTTAAAACTGAGGTTTTCTGCCTATAAATATAGTGTCCTTTAGTATACTACAGGATTAAATTTCCTCATAGCATTTTGAGCTCTTCTGGGGGAAAAAAACATATATTTACACAAAATGTATGACACTACCTCACTCTAGCTAATCTGTGCTGATTGAAAGTGGTCTCTAAAGATATTTCATAAACACTGTTATGTTCTGGTTCATATAGAGCTAGCAATTTAAAAAGTTAAGTCTTTAATGCCAAGTTTCCTGGAGATAACTTTTGCTTTATATTTTGGGGCAAAACTATGGAACATATTGAAGGGCCACATTTTGGTAAACTATTCACCCTGCTTTTCTTCTTCCTAAAACTATTCTTGGTTTATTTCATTTAAGCATAGAAGTTATTTTCTCAGAAGTCATGCACAAATCCACCCCAAAACAAGGTTTGAGTCTTTTGTCTTTACTCAGGGTCAAAGCAGAAAGCTTTAAGACATAGAAACTATATTAAATGATAATGATTCATTTTCCTTATTTTAAATCAAGAAGTATGTTACAAAGAGAATATTAATGGCCATTAACGGCTAATGGCCATTAGCATCATACATATAAATGCTTTTGTCTGACCTAAAATTTCACTAACCATAGCTTTGCTGTTCTCGTAACAAAGAGACTGGACTTAAAACATTTATCTGACAAGCGCAAAGGAAAGGTGAAGGGGGTATTTAAGAAGAAATATACTGTATACACAGGACAGTAATCTTCTGTCATAAGATTTTCTGAGTGTCATTTAATTCATTAAATGAACATTGTTGGTGATGTTTTGCCTCCTCACTGTACAGTCAGAAGCAGCTGGGGCTTATGTGGTAGCAGACATATATGTGAAAACAGAGCTATGATAAAATGTAAGTGCAGCACCAGAGATGGGAAGGGTGCTGTTTTCTTCAGGTCTCAGTGGATGAGTAGGCAGTTGCCACGTGTAGCCCAGGAAAAGGACACTCCAGGACCAGAGATGGCAAACACTGCCACAAAGGAGTTTAGCAACTTTTGGTTTCTACATTTAGAGAGAAACTTAGAGCACTTGGAATGCAGGAACTGAGAAGAGCAGTGGAGAGATAAAAGAATAGAGAACTTGTTTGTGACCAGCCCAACTGCAAAAGAGTGTGACTTTTATACTCTAGGCAGGAGGGATCCTTTGCAGGTATATACACAGCAAGTAAATTGATTGTAGTTGAGTCTATATTTACCCAGAATCACTCAGATCTAGGGGGAGGGAAAATGTCACTTTCTTTATTTCCTATAAATCTCTTTATTTCCATTCTAGCTGATGACAAAATAGAGAATAAAGTTGTGCCAGTTAAAGATCATTGGTTTCTTCTGGTTTAAAAAATGCTGCGTATTAAAATCAATTCAAAGTTTAAACTCCCTGTGAGGGCTGATTCCTCCTTTCAGGGGTCTCTTCTCTGTGTTCTGTGTTCTGAGTTTGTGTTTGACAGCAGGACACTAG
Source organism: Daubentonia madagascariensis (assembly GCA_023783475.1). Classification (NCBI taxonomy): domain Eukaryota; kingdom Metazoa; phylum Chordata; class Mammalia; order Primates; family Daubentoniidae; genus Daubentonia; species Daubentonia madagascariensis. Next base: position 37,392,230 of record JAKFHU010002080.1, on the reverse strand, counting down.
AGCTTATGCACTTTCCAGGAGGAAGAAGGCAGGTATTCACTCAGCTTGCTTCCTTCCTACTCCTTGCCAGCTCCACTGAGATGGCCGTGCTGCTGAGCATTCAAGTGTGGCTGCTCCCACACTTTTGGGTTACCATGCCCTTGACTGAATCATACCCAGTCACACCTGTAGGACAGTCACATATCCACGCCATTGCCATGAGTCTACGAATGTCTCCCACAGTGGGCAGAGAACATTCTGGCCATGGGTAGCTGGGAGGACCCTCATCCTGGCCCATTTGTCCTGATACTTTCTCCACCATCCTGCTAGTGGCAGCCCAGTGCTGGACATGGATCTTCTCCAAAGACATGCAGTCTCCCCAGGCATAGGCAGGAAGGCCGGTCACTAGTTCCAGCTTTCCCTGACCCCTCAACCTTATCTGAGTTCTTCAAGAATTTCTTCATCACCAGAGGTGAAACAACTCTGAGGTAGCAGCCCAGACCCCCACATCCCAACTACTGCTCCTCTCTTTTCCTGTCCAAGTTGCCCCCAGCACTATAATAGGAAAAGCCAGAGTCAACGTGCCAGTGTCAGAAGTTGTTTTTCTCAGTAAAAACAAAATGCCTAACCATCTATTTGAGTGAAGGATGGGGCTTGAATATCAGGAAAACAGTAATCTGTGCTTACAGACAGGTAAAATTTTATGATGCAATTTGGCCTGGCTGGACAAACATAAATGTGTAAAGGCCAAACCTACGGAAGGATATTTCTGAATCTGGAAAAACCCTTTCATCTCTTAACAAAGCTATGCTCTCAAACAAAAAATAAAATCTCATTGTGGATGAAAAAAGTCCAGTGGTTTAAGAGTGCACAAATACTCTCCCAATTACAGGAGATAATAGGAAGTAGCTAGGCTGGGAGGGAGTGGTAGCATAGACGTGGGTTGTTAATAAAGCATGCAAGAGATCACAGGGCTCAAACTAAGAGGTGCACAGCAGAGCTGAGGAGAGGGCAGAATCTGACTGATATTTAAAAGGTAGAGTTGACAGGATTTGGTGACCCATTGGATGTGGAAAGGTGGGGCGAAAGAGAGTTGAGAGGCACCTACTGCAGTGGTGTTTACAAATAATTGATCACAACCAGTTACAGATTTCTTTGTTCCTTTTCCACTTCCCCTGCTTCACCTGACTAGCCCTAAATAAAAAGAAAAAGAGAGTTGAGGGTAAATTGAAGGTTCAAATCTTGAAGAGCCTTATGGATAACACCACCATCAGTCTCAATAAGGGATGCAAAACTGATAGATGGGTTGGGGAAACAGAGTAAAACAGGTTCAAGTTGAGTTTGAGGTGGTTACATTTGGTGCTCTGACACTAAAAGGTGACCAATAAATGTATGTTGTATGAATGAACAAGTATATCACAGGGTTGTGAAAATGCATAGTCAATGCACCAGTGTCTAAAATTGGCTTCTCTTTCTCCTCTGAGTAAAATAGAATGCAAAACCATTCATTTAACTGAATTGTGGGGCTAGCCTCACAGTGAAACAGCAATCTGTGCCTACAAAAGAAAAGCAACAAAAAATGATGTTATGCAGATATTTCCAAAAGCTCAAACATGGACTATTAAATGCAAATTACTTAGCCTTTTCTATTGCATCCTAACATTTACTCAAGAAATACTTCATAGGGAGTTAACAAAAATAAAACTAAATGATAGGCTTTCTTTTCCTCTATCTTTCATATTAATAATTCACCCAAAAGGCCTAAAAACCCAAATCATCATAATTTTAAGCAATTCATTATAACCTGCCAACAAACTTAGAATAAGAGCCTAAAACCTAAAAATGAAAATCGGAATGAGTTAACCCTAAGTAGGAAACCAAAATAAATTAACATTAGGCTTTTATTTAGCCCTTTGTTAAAAGTATAGGGCTAATGTGACAGGGACCTGAAGCAGGAGAGTTAAGATGAAAGTAGCAATATCACACAGGGAAAAAATTCCACAGTATTTCTCTCCTGCCTGACAGTTTAGTCCCATCATTCATTTCATATCCCCAGGACTCATTAATGAATGGAATGGAGATACCCAAAGGACACAGTGAAATTCTTCAACAGAAATTAAATAGAGAAAATGACAGGTTATGGAACCCACATTCTTTTTCTAGTAGTACATTAGGGTTCCCGGAGCTACACCGGACACAGCTGGTCTTGTATTTTTCAAAAATGCCTTAAGAAAGTCATATGTTAAAAATCAGGTATGAATTATGTTTTTAACTTTTTTACACTTATCCATTACCAGAAATAATGAAAGCTTAAGTACATCTGGTGTATTTTCACAAAATTATGAACCAAGGAGTTAGGAGAAGCCTGAATTTGGACTATAATTGATTCTACTGTCGATTATAAATTTAAAGAATGTGGCTCTTTTAAAAGGTAGCTAGTGTGTAGTTCAGTTCTGAGACAGCCTTGGGAAAGGGAAATGAGGATCACCAGAGTCACAGTCACAACTTTGGCATCCCCTCCCCACAGCGCAGCGCAGAGAGGTTACACACCCTGCTGTCTCGTAAGCCAGAGAGATTCTGAACTTGTCTCCTAGGGCTGTCATAACAAATTATCACAAACTGGGTGGCTTAAAACAACAGAAATTTATTCCTTCACAGTTCTGGAGGCCAGAAGTTCAAAATCAAGGTGTCAGCTGAGTTGCTTTCTTCTGGAAGCCCTGGGGAGGGTACGTTCCATCCCTCTCCCCTAGCTTCTGGTGGCTGCTGGCAATCCCCGGTGTCCCTTGACTTTGCAGACATAGCACTCCAATCTCTGCTCCCCCTTCACGTGGCCTCCTTCTCTTTGTCTCTGTGCGTCTTTTTCTGTTTCCTATAAGGCACTCTCACTGCAATTAGGGCTGCTCTAATCCCGTATGATCTCATCTCCATCCTCCCCTCAATTACATACACAAAGAACCTATTTCTGAGGTTCCATGTGAACATGCATTTTAGGGGGACACTGCTCAACCCACTGCAGATGCCTACCAGGCAGAAAAGGCAAAGCTGAGAAAAGAGACTTGAAGGACCAATAAAGATGCTATAATGGTTAACAATTTAGAGTCAGCAAATTGTCATCACCAAAACATGTAAATACCCAGAACTTCCATATCAACCCCTCCTACAAGTAGAAGTAGAACAAGGAGTAGAAGTACAAGAAGTGTACATTGATTAGACCACTGGGACCTAGATGGCTTAGATTGTGATCAAATGACACAGATATACGAGAGACTGACTGGAGAGAAAGATGTCACAATCAGTTTAAAATGAATGGGTGCACATATTCGGGCAAAGAGGATTTTTAAAAAGTGACTCTCTGCTATAATTTGGCCCATTTCTTTATGCTAATAAATTAATTAATTGATGTTGAAATTATAGTAGTTGAATGTTTTATTAAATAGAAACCTACATACTATCTTCCCAGGAATTATTAATTTTTTCATTTCTAAAACTTTCCATACCTAAACTACTCTGTGTCATGTCTTAGGGCTCTACAAATTAATAGGTATAAGCTGTAATACATAAAAGAAAATTTTGGAGAGGAAACTTTCCAGATTCAGTTGGAATTTTACTAAGATTTAAATCATGCTAGACTATCATTTTGTGTATTTCATTTGACTTCTACCTACTTGAGGATGTATAACTTCTAACCTTAAGATCCTTTAGGAGACTCAATCATTCAACCAATATTTGTTGAACACTTATGTTCTATTACGCACACTTCTAGGAACTAGGGATATATCAACGGCCAAGACAAATGAATCTCCTGTGCTCAAAGTGTTTACTATCTAAATAGAATAAACATGTGAACTAATAAATAAATCATTTAGATGGTGGGAAATGCTATAAAGGAAATATGAGAGGATAATGAGGAAAGAGTGCAGTGTGGGGTGAGTTGTGGGGCTTATGATACTTGAAGCAAGAAGTAAATGATGTAAAGATTTGGAGAAAAAGCCCTGCAGACAGAAAGCACAAGTGCAGGGTCCTATAGTAGGGCAGCACGAATGAGCTCTGTACTGCAAATTGCCACAGAGCAGGGTAAAGGAACGTGGGTGAGCCTGCTATCAGGTTCTGAGAGACTAATCTAGGCAGAAGTGAAAATGAAACTAACTACATAGGAGAACACGGTTGGCGTCATAAACTCCAAGAGAAAGAAATACACCCGTCCACAGGCTCTCCCAGGACAGGAGAAATCAAAACTACTAAAAACACTAACATGACCCAAGACTGAAGGTCCAGGAAGAGTTGATCAGGTCTAACATGTGGTGCAAAGGCACATAATTCCCTGGGAGGAGCTGCTTCTGTGAGTCAGGCTAAACTGCTATCCTAAAGAGTCTTTGAATACAACAGATTAAATCAGACTCTTTCTCATGTAACGGTCCAAAGATGAACATTTCCGGGTAAATGGGGGAATTCTCCCATCCTTAACATATGCCGTCCATCTTTGGGTGTGAGATGGCAGCGCCAGTTGTCACCACTTCCCAGGCAAAAGGAAGTAAGAAAGGGAATAGAAAGAAACCAGCTTCTTTTTTAAAGGCATAATGCAGAATTAAAACAAACTTCTCTCACTGCAATCTCATTGTCCAGATTCCCATCTCCTGTGTCACATAATCCCATTGAGATGTAAGAGGCTAGAAAATGTGGTTTCTTGCTACATGGCCTTCTACCAAGGTCAAATGGATATTGGAGGGCAATTAGCAGTTTCTGACACAAATTAGGCAACAGAAACTTGTAAAAGAGGTTACAGTCATGACGAGGGGCAGAGATGTAGGTGAGCTATCCCCAAAGTACTACCAGCTCCTAACCTACGGCTGTCCGCCCAAGAGATAAGGATGGTAAGAATGGCAACAACAGTAAGAGGTGACCATGAGTGCAGCTACAGCGTTGCTGAGACAACCCTGGGATGGTCAGCAACCCACAGCGAAGCGGAAGCAGAGGTCCACATGAGATTGAAAGGAATCTAAGCCAAAACATAGACATTAGAAAGGCTGTGTTTCCAAGCATCCAGCCCATAGGTGCTAAGCCAGGGACTAACTGTAGCTATTATTTTTATTAATTGCTGTTCCCTCCAGACTGAGAAAAATGTTCTGGTGGATATTTCTGATATCAATTAAAATTGTTATAAGTATCATATACACACATATCCCTCTCTGTGTGAATATATTCAGTTCCTGAGCACAGATTGCTAGAGTTTGGATACTGATTTCAGATACAGAGGGATGCTAAACAAACCCAAGCTATCTGTTCCTAAGTTTTACATAGGGAGACATCAGAGAACAGGGATACCTTTAATAAAATTACTGGATACCATATCTCAAGTCCTGCTACTTCCATATTTCACAATGGAAACTCCTTTACTGGCATACTTTTTATTATATTTCCCATTTTATTATATTTCTACTAACTTTCTCTAGCTAGTTTTCATTGCTCCAAGTAAAATTACCTATTTCTTGTTCATCCATTGTTCTCAACTGTCAAGAAAGTGTTCAATTCTTTGAAAATTTCTGTGCTTAGGCACAGAACTTAAAATTATTTAAGGATGACACATCATTTTTTTTCTCTTTATAATTACCACCATGAATTTATAAAGCAACTTTTTATATTTATATTTGCACACATTTTATGAACCTGTGGCACATCCTTTGAAAAATACGTCTACCCCCGTCCCCTAAGTCACTTGATTAATAGAAGAGATTGCAGAAAGATGTACAGCCAACAGTGCCTTCTCCCACTTCAGCACCCTAATGGCTGGTCCCAAAAAGAGGCAACACAAGTGAGGTGATAGGTTGGGGCCAGTTTATAACCAATTTGGTTCAGATTACACATAATTCTTGCTGGGATCTGGGTGCTCTTATATAGGACTTAGATTGGAATTTAATCTTGTTTAATATTAAAATACTAAAGAATCGAAATGGCCTCTATATTAGTTCTCAAGCATGACAATGACCATAGTAGTTGAGATGCCCAAAGAGGAAGCTCTATCATTGGCTGAGCCAGCCGGTCTCTCTCTCTCTTCCTCATCCTGCACTTTCCTTCTTCAACTTCCCACCCCCCCCCAACGCCCCCCCACCCCATACCCTCTGATTTTCCTATCAGAAAAGCAGGATTTTCTCTAACCCTGAGTTGAGACTAAGGTAAGCTATATATAAGCTGGTCTATCTAAACCACTTTCAGATGCATGAAGAACTCTGTACCCCATGCTACTCCTTTAAAAACATACAATGAGCATACATTATGCATGAGGCTATTTTCTAGGCACTGGAGAGGCAACAATGAAAAGGCAGGCAAGGTGTCTTCTCTGATTGACAGAATTTACATTTTAGTGGTTTTGCTCTCTAAATTATCTCTACTACAGCCCTATGTGAATGTTAACCCTTGACCTCCCACACAGATTTCTAAATGTCATTTGATATTTTTTCTTCTCCACCATAAGGACTCATTTTGATAACAGGACATATATACTTGAGTTCCAAAACCAACTCGTTTAGTTCATAGGATAATCTCTTAGTTTGTATCTCCATTCTAACTTTCTGCTCTGATAAATCTATTTTCCAGTCTTTTCCTATGGAGCTCTTGCCAGTTTTCCAAATTAAAACTCAGAGACATTTCATTAACTCCAAATAGTTCAAAGTTCAGGACTGGGTACCCACCAATGGTTGGCCCACCTGATCTTTGAATATCACATCTCTGGGTCCCTACTTTTATAAATGAGTCACCAGTTGACCTGGTGATACCTCATATACATCCTCTTTCATTTCCCACATTTGGGACAAACACCCCTGTCCTCACCCTAGTGTCTGTTGTTGAACATGCACATCTGTGTTATCAAGTAAAAAACTGTAAGCAAAACTATAGCCACAGAAACTCATGTATCTGTTTCTCTATCCCTTCAAGTATATACTCTACACACAATGTATAAATTGTCACCCCAGGTTTGTCACTGCACAATGGGATGTGAATCTTTCCAATTATGACTGCTAAACACCATAGGTTTCTCTGGACCTTGGCCCTGTTGTAATAGCAGTTCCTTTGGAAACGCCATGCTCAAAATTATATGCTGCTACATTGGTCCAAAGGGCATTAAAAGCAGCAGTTGTTCATGAGCCAACATTTTATTTAAATCCAACATGTTGGAAAAACACCACATATCAAAAAAATTAACCTTAAAGTGAAATATTTAATGTAAATTATATTATCCCTTGCTCTCTATTTTTATCTGTAAGTGCATCGCTAACTGATGTTATAACTTATTTCAGCTCTTTCCTTAGTAAAGTGTAACATATCCATCATGCTGAAGCACTTAAGTTACAGGCAGTTTACTCACATTAGATCTCATTAGCAATTACACTAGTGTTCAAAATACATTACCTCATTTGTCTCATAGCCCATATAGTTTTTTACATAATGAATTAGACCAATTAGTCTCATATGACAGAAGGAAATCTTAAATAACATTGTCCTTACTTTAAGACAAGCTTGACTGAATTGCAAGGAAAGAAACTATAAAATTAATTTGTTTTATACAATAACAAAAAGAATTAGATAACCAAACTTCAAGCTAAATGTTTATGGTTGGGTTTGGGCATCAGAAAAAAGAAAAGTAGCAAAAGAAGGAACAATGCATCACTCAGTCTGGTTTTTGCAAGACATAAATACATTATTTACATAGCCTAGAGCCATGTCTGAATGTCCAAACTAACTTGCTTATAGACTTTTCAATTGAGGCCATTAATGTCCTTTGGGGAAAACCTTGCTGATTGGAATCAGCCAAGAAATTTACAGCTATTGCACTGATCAATAGCTAGAGATTTTTGGAAGCACAAAGCCAGCCCTCTGTCCACACGTCTATTTTGCCAATACAGAGTTGTTTCTTAGCGTCCCTCACACTTCCTTCAAATGACTCTTTCCAACATTGAATCCAATTTCCTATGCATTGTTAGTATCTCTATCTACTTCAGAGAGAATCACAAAACACACAGGGTTAATAGGTGTTACCCAACGAACGGTACATTTTACCCTTAGGAGGCAAATCCTAAAGGCTCCTTGCACTCCATCTATGCTCTCCGTGACCCCGGAAGGGTCCTGTGCCTTGGTGCTCATCGGTATAGTAATTATCTGTCGTCTTTGTAGATCATAATTACTTTTCTCATTGTTCTATCAAGGACTGTCTTTGCAATGAAATGACTGTGGGCCAGTTAACTAGTTTTAGGTGCCCCCAGTCTTCCATTTATGGGCATAATAAATTGTGTCACCTAAGGAGTCAACAGAAGATACAAATCTGGTAGCAAATCGGTTCCTAAAAATATGCTCAGGAACCTAGAGGCAAAATTTGACCCAATCATTCCTCTTTAATCAAGGTGACTCTTAACATGTCTTTTTTAATGTCATAGTAGTTAAAGATAATTTAGCACCAAAAGGGGAAGTGAAATAAGAATTCTGGGTCAACAGGGAAAGAGGTTTTCAGAGAACTCTCACATTATGAGAATAAATTTTCCTTTTCCTTCTAAACCAAGCATCCTTTTCAAAGAAGTGTACATTAAAGAAAATAGATCACCAAGACAGTAGAATTAGAGTCCTTTTGAGCATGCCCTATTGGAAAGCTCCTTTTCCATTTTCTACCATTTTCTTCTGCTTTTACAAAAATATTTCACATGCAAAAAGTCATTTTATCAGACTTCACTAAAGCATGTGCCTTATGTTCAAATTGCATCTTTTAAACTGACATAATTTTTTTTAAATGGGCTTTGAAAATGCTTATCACTAGCAGTTGGGAAAATATTGACTCCAATATTTGCTCTTCAGAGTTGAACTCAGAGAGTCAAAAACATTCCGAGTTAACTTTTCTTTCTGAACTCCCACAGTTCCATGTAAGTTCTCATTATACCTGGTGGGCAACTCAGGGAATCTTGTGCTGCTGAGTTAGGACAAAATAGAAATGTTAATTCTGAATTTGCATCCTTCAGAGACCTTCAATATTGCCTTAAAAGCTCAAAAATGACCCAGTTTTACCAAATGAAAAATGCAGAATGTCCTCTACACAAGTGGTTGGAAATTCATTTCAATTAGTCTTTTTTTTTAAATAAACTCCTGGTATTTAGCTTTTTGCTAGTCACATTTGGAGATCCCTAGGATTATATGAAACAACCTCCAGCCCCGCCAGACTTCGCAGGCTACATGAATAAGCAGTTTATGCATGTAAAAAAAATTTTTTAATGTATCAGATATTATAACCTAAGGTAATAACTGACATTATTGGGGAAAGAAAAGATCAAAGTGAGACAAAGGAGATGGGAAAGCTGGAACTGAGTATCTTTAACACTGGGGAGGGTTTGGCTGTTTGGATGTGGTTCAGAGATCCCATATGTTCTCTCAAGAGAATTTTTAACTTTGCCTAATTGATCTCCAAGCAGAACTCAGTCTTTCTCATGTTTAAGAGCCTCCCTGGCACAAAGGGGCCTGTGGCTCCCATCTGCCCTCAATAAGTAACTCACACTATGTGGCCCAAAGTCACACAATGGAGCTGTATTGAAGAAGCAGGCAGGGGCTGCTTTCTGCTTTCAAGATGCAATGTTCATGAAACAGTAGATCTGAATTACTACTCACAAACTTTTTCTAAATATTTATCCTATTATTAGTAGTAGTATTTTTAAATTACAAAGTCCCATTGGCTTCCCGGCTTTCTTTGGTGGCAATCAAAAGCAAAACAAGGCAGACGAGTCTCTGATGATTGTTCAAATACATGGTCTCCTTATTTGGCATCTTGCATGTTTGAACGGAAAATCTGTTTATTCAAACTTCTCTGATATATTAAGATGCTGACAGTGTAAGTACCCTCTCCTGTCATTTCCAAGCCCAGTGGATTTGCAGTGATAGATCTATGTCATTTGGATTTCATTATCATGACCCTAGGCCTCCACAAAGACAACTTCTTCAATCTTTCCTGGGCTTTAATCATTCAATTCTCTAGTCCTGTAAGTAGCCTGTACCCAGGGAAAGCCTGCACTTCTAACCTAATCTAGATGGAAATAACTGCAATAATAATAATGAACATTTATTGTATGTTTATCATGTGTCAATCACTGTACCATGGAATTTATGAAAAATAGAATTTAATCTTTACAACTATGCTGCAAAGTCACTATCATATCTCTATTTTAGGAACAAGAACCAACCAAGTCTCAAAAAGTTTAAATGACTTACCCAAGGCTACTTAAAAAGAATTCTAATCTGTTTCTGATGCTGGGGCTCGAATCAACGTAGGGCACTGTTTGGGGATGACAAACAAGTCTTTCTTGTTTATGCTATCCCAGAAGAGTGCATGCCCACTTTCTGTCTGTTAGAGAACCCCATAAGACACAGGAGAATGTTGATTCTGCTCCATATACTCTGCAGACTGTGGAAAGACCTCCCTGAAAATCATTAAGTCTTAAAGCTAAAAGTGACCTTAAATATTAACTAAATCCAGACCTTTTGTGTTTAAAAACGCCCTTTATGTCAAGCAGTTCCTTATCAGCAAAGCAGGAATTGGAAGCTATAACCTAATTTCAAATCTAGGTAGTATTTTCCTGTTACCTCACACAGCTGCCACATGACTTTAAATACTTTTTTTTCTGAATCATTTAGAATAGTGAAGGTAACACGAGCTCTAAAATTTCATGAGCTCAACATATTCATATTTCATTATCAGTCCAATGTGGGTGTTTCTGGATGGCAAATGGTTTTTCTCCAGAAAGTGACTGAGGAACTAAGGCTCCTCCGTGGATCTCATGGTTTCATCTTCTTCTGGGATGTCAGCATGCTATGCCTCCAGCTAGTAAGATGGACAAGACGTTCCTGTACTCCAAAATAGAAGTGACACACCTATTTGTGCTCACATTGTACTGGTGAAAACTAGTCGTGTGGCTACACCTGGATGGAAAAGGGGCTGGAAAATATATTCCTTGTCAGATATCTGCTTTCCAGCAAAAGCACCATTCTGGAGAAGGGAGCCTACACATCTTTGGTGGACAGCTAGCCATCTCTGCCACTATTTTTTTTATGCCACATCCGTCCTAAATAACAAATTCCCCTTTCAAACATCCACTGGTGAGTTGAATTAGAAGACCTCAAAGCTGTTCTAAACTTCCAAATCCAAGTATGGTAGATTGGATTATTTTTCCCCACATTTTCCTCCCTCCATTAAGAGAATCATATATCCATGTCCTTTACCATGAGTCTATGAATTATCTTCCACTATGTGCAGAGAAAACACTTTCCCACCTATTGATTGCTGGGCTTGATGGGATGACTGGCTTTGGCCAGTGAATGTGGATGAAAGTGACTGTGCTAGTTCTACGATGAGGCTTTAAGGAACATTTTGTTTTTCTGTTTCCTCTTATTTGTCTGCCACCCACTGTGAGTAGAACACACCACAAGCAGTCACTCTTTCCAGAACAAGGTTTTTTATGCAGAACAGACCTAAACCCAACCTCTGTCTGGAACCAAGCTCAGCTGATTTCAGCCAAACCCAGCCAAATTCCAAGCAAGAAAAATAAATGCTCATTTTATAAACCATTAGCATTGGGAGCTTATTTGTTACGCAGTGTTACTTCAGCAAAAGCTGACTTATACAATGAGATTTGCTCATTCTATAAGTAAGTAACAGCTGGCCTTCTAGGAAGGAACCTATAGGCAAAATGACCAATTTTAGTTTCTTTGACCAAAAAAAGAGTGTATTTTCTATTGACATGCCTAGAAGTATTTCATTCTTTTTAAGACTTCCAGAAAAAAAAATTTTACTGTCTTTTATTATTAGAAGATAGTTCCCTCCAGGAACAAGCCCAAGATCCATAGATAAGAGGTAGGGATACCAATTGGAGAGTCTACTTTTTAGCCCAAGGTAGCATAGCAGGCATTTCTCAGGCCAGTAGGGAGGATAGTATAAAGCTTCCCAGGATTTCTTGCTCAATTTCCTCTTCAGCCATGAAAACATAAAAACTATAAAAAAAGTTTGCTTTCACTTCCCATAAAAACATTTTCACATATATAAAAATTGATCTGTAGCCATATGTTTCTCTAATTGCTCTGATTCAAAAAATAATAAAATTTTTCTTATCTCTGGAAAAGCCAGATAGTTACATCTTGAAATAAGCACCTAAGTTAGCACAGAAGATGAGAGGGAGCATTAAGTTCCTAAATATTTACATGGCAAAAGAGACAAAGACCAGAACTCGGAGATAGCAGTAGGTTGGAGACACATGGGGCTACCTGGCTTCTGGAGACATTTTATTTCCATACCAAAGGGTTCTGGTTAGGTCTCAGGCCCACTACATTTACAGGGAGACCCTTCTAGGAGGGAACGGACAGCTGCCTCTTTACTTTTTATAAGCAGAGAAAAATCTTTTTGTTTCATTTCTCACCTACAGAGTATCTGGCTACTCACAAAGGATATTTGGCTTGTTTTTCATCACTGTATCCTAGAAATAAGGCCTGAGACAAGGGGGCCAATGCACTTATTATTTACTGTGAGGTAATTCATTAAAAAAAAATGCCTCTGGTCCATAACATTTCATGTGTGCATTCACAATGAAATTAATAAAGATGAACATTTAAAAACCCAACACCCACAAACTGAAGGAAGTGATGAATAACCTTTGTCAATTTTATAATTTTCGCTAACTTTGGTCCTATTCCTAGGGCAACTGACACTAAGTAAAGTACCTTTTTCTTGTCCGCAAAATTTTTACTAGGTAACAAGAATAGACTGTACATGAGTTAAGTCTCATACCACAATAGCCAACAAGGAACTGAGGCCTCCTGCCAGCAACCACGTGAGTGAGCATGGAAACAGCTCCTCCAGCCCCTGTCAAGCCTTCAGATGACAGCATCCCTGGCCAACAGCTTGGCTGCAACCTGGTGGAGACCCTCAGCCAGAACCACCCAGCTAAGCCACTCCTGAAATTGTATGAGATGATACACACTTGCTTTAAATTGCTAAATGTGGGAGCAATTTGTTATGCAGAATAGATAACTAATACCTGCATGTAAAATGTTTTGTGAACTAATCAATAAATATTATCCTAACTACTAGTGAACAATGACTATGCTACTTATATCCTAATCAGGATGCTCTTTCCTCCATGACATACCACTTCAGAAATCCCTGAAAGCCAGGAAAGAATGTATCAGAGACAATATTTTTTAAAATAATGATTTGGAATATTCCTAATTAACAAAAAATATGATACTATAAATCCAGGAAAACCAAGAAATTCCAAGCAACATAAATTTTAAAAGTATCCATACCTATACATCCCATAGTAAAAGAACAAAAAGCTGAAGCCAAATGGAAAGTCTTAAAAGCATCCAGAGAATAAAGATAACCTTTCAACATATAATTACGTGAGTGCTAACTTATTCTGTAGCAACAATGGAAGCCATAAAAGAGTGGATTGATATCTGACTAATGGCACCCAGAATTCTTTACCTATTTAAAATAACTTTCTCAAATGAAAGCAAAATGAAGACATTTATTTCTCAAACTGAGAGAGTAAATTACTAGCACATCTTAACTAAAGAAAATTCCAATGTATGTACTTTCAAGTATAAGGAAAACAAGCTCAAATGCAAGCTATAAGAAACAAGAGGGAATAAAAAGCAAAAACAGTTGTAGTATTTAAAAAAACAAAAAGAAAAAAGAAAACAAGGACTGCAAAAATAAATAATGTCTTACTACAGACAAAAAAGATAGAATTAAAATACACAACATTAATATACAAGTCAGAAGGAGGTAAATGGAATTAAAGTAGTTTGAGTTGCTTTGTTTTGTGTACAATTAAATTTAGATGCTGGGAAGTCATGAATACATATTGTAATTTCTAAGTTAATCACTTGGAAGAAGAGAAACATAGTGCATAAATTTCAAACATTTATAGGAACAAATGGAAAATTAAAAAAATAAGTTCAAAAGAATGCAACAATGGGACAAATGGAGAGCATAAAATAAAAAGTGGGATTTAGACTCCAACAGATAAGCATAATTACATGAAATATAAATGGACTAAATGCTCCAGGTAAAATCCATGATTTTCAGTGTGGAGAAAAACCCATAATTCAACTATCTGCTCTTTATAAGAGACATAAAAAGAAAAAGAGAACAGAAACACAAAAACCTAGAAAGTTTGAAAGTAAAAAGAAGGAAACAGTTATAGAATGCAAACACCACTGAAAAAGAAAGCTGATATACCTATATTAATACCAGAGAAATATACACTAAGACAAAAGATTTTATTAGAGATAGAGCCAGTTCATATGGGTAAAGAAATACCCACCAGAAAGATACAATAATGTCTAATGTATGTGTACCTCTCTCAGGGTGTGCACAAAGAAGTCATGTGAGCACACAAAGAGAGGGAAGCTGCCTACAAGCCAAGAAAAGAGGGAAACTTACCTTGTCAGCCTCTTGATTTTGGACTTTCCAGCCTCCAGAACAGTGAGAAGTAAATTTCTTTTGTTTAAGCCACCCAGTCTGCAATATTTTGTTATGACATCCTGAGCTGACTAATACACTGAAATAGACTTAAGAAAAGAAAAAAGAAAATATCAGTAGTTATATAACTATTAAAGAAATTGAATCAATACTCAAAAATCTTTCCACAAAGAAAACTCCAAGCTGAGATGGCTTCTCTGGCAATTTCTACCAAATACTAAAAAAGTAATCATTCCAATCCTACCCAATCTCATACAAAAAATAGAGGGAAAATATAACCCTCTTCCAGCTCATTTAATGATGCCAATTACCATGAAAACAAAACAAACATGAATAGTATAAAAAATAAAATTACAGTTCAATCTCATTCACAAACTTAGATCCAAAATTCCTAAACATAATGGTAGCAAATTAAATCTAGCACTATATAAAATAGATAATACATCATGACCAAATTGGGTTTATTCAAGAAATTTATGGTTGATGTAACATTTGAAACTCAATCAAAGAAATTCGCCACATTAACAGATTAAAAGAAAAAATATATATAATAATCACAATAGATAAAGAAAAAGCATTTGACAAAATAAAAATGTTTTAAAGATTTACAATTAGATAAAAAAACACGAAGTTACTAGGTAGCAATATAAAACAGATGTAACAATCTCTGGGGGGGAAAAATACAACTTTATTAAGAGATACTAAAGGAGACTTAAATGCATCAGGAAATAGATTACCTTTTTGGGTTGGAAAAATCAGTATTATTAGAATGTCAATTCTCTCAAAATTTATCTTTAGATTCAGTGTAACTCAAATCAAAATCCCAGCAATTTTGCTTTACAAAAAAAGGAGAAATAGCTATTAAACTTTATATGCTCAAAAGAGCCAATAAACAAGATAACATTGAATAAGAAAAACAAATTTGGAAAATTTATCCAAATCAGACATCAAGACTTATTACAAAACTTCAGTAATTAAGGCAGTGTAATAATGGTGCTAAGACAGAAAAACAGGCAAATGAAATAAGATATAAAGCCCAGAAACAAAACACACATGTATGGACATTTGCTTTATAACAGGAATGTTAATGCTGATCAGTGAGGACAGCTCAGACTTTTAAGCGAATGTCATCAGGAAAATTTGACGTCCATATGGGAAAAAATTAAATTAGGCTATGATTTCAAATCATACACACAAATCAGTTCCAGGTGGAATAAATATCTATTATAAAATTAAAGGCAAGGCTATTAAGCTTTTACATTATAATAGAGGAAAATATCTATACGACTTCAGGGTAGGGAAAATTACCTAAGTAAATCACAAATAGCCCTAATAATAATGGACAAGATTGACAAATTTAACTCCAGTAAACTAAGAACTTCTGTTCATCAAAAACACCACAAAGAGAGTGAAAAGGAAAATCACAAAGTGGAAGAAAACATTTACAATACATATAGGGGTTCATATTCTAAATGCACACACACATGCAATTTAAAACTGGGTAAAAGACTCAAAAAGGCATGCCAAATGGCCAATAAACAAAAAAAAAGAAGCTTGATTTCACTTGTAGCCTGGGAAATACAAATTGAAACAAACTACTATACACCCATGAATTCCTAGATATCTATTCTAGAGAAGACATTTTGGACACATGCCCAAAAACGTGCATTGTAGCATTGTTCTTAGGAGACCAAAATTGAAAATACCTAAATATACCTAAATAGCAGAAGAGTGAATAAATAATATGGCACATTGGAGTGCAGTATTAGGAACTACTCTCAAGAATAAACTATGGCTATATACAATGTGGATGAACCTCATAGATATAATGTTGAGTAAAAGAGGAAGACAATAGAATTCAAATTCTATGATTTAATTTAATAAAGTTAAAAAATACACAAAAATAGATTACATTGGTCAGGCATGCATACATATGTAATAAGATATAGAATAAAGTACAGAAATGATTATTACACAAATCAGAGTAGTCATTACCTTTAAGGGAGAAAGAGAGTTATAATAATGAAGGAATGCATAGGGGACCTTTCAGGTTTTGGCACTGTTATATTTCTTGACCAATGTTATGGAAATATACGTGTTTTCTTTCTATTATTTTTTAAACTATGGATTTATGGTTTACATATTTTTCTGTAAAGATTATTTACTTCACAAAAAATATTTTTAAACTTCAGATGAAAAATATTGTCCTATGTTTATTCATGTTTTTCTCCAGTGGGTCAATCCTAAAAGCCATACTATTATTCTTTACAATTTCCATACAGGGTGGCTGTATATATAATATATAACATGCCAGTGGATTTCTTACTGAAGCAAGGAAAGAGATTAAAGTAATGATTATATCAACAGATTCATCCAGGCACTAAAAATGTATTTGTAAAACCCCATATACTCTTTAGATAAGTAATCACGATTTTGCAGCATTTTAGGTTTCCTCTAAGGTAGTTCAGTGATGTGGAACTGAATCATTAGCCAGTTCTTCAATGTGTAACTTCTCATACCTGCGAAGAGAGGCAGAAAATGAAGTGTTTGGAGTAGAACAAAAAATTCTCGTTAGCTGAATGCTGAGAGAATGGCACAAGTGGCCGTGTCTGAGATTCAAATACCTCTTAAAGAAACCCCGAGGGATATGGCAGTTCCTACTTCTCACAAGGTTGATGACTATTACCTGGAGATCTTTAACAAGCACAGCTGGTGGGCTAATGGGACATAGAAATGTAAAGAGGCACAGAGATAATTCCAAGAACAGTTATGCTCAGGGAAGTCCCCCTTCCACCCCTGTTTAAAACCATCTTTCCCTCATACTTCCACATACCTTCTCTGCTCACATGGACTGACTCCTCACTGATCACCGACCTGTCATTCACCTGTCCTGTTAGTAGTCAAAATGATGATGAAATAAGGAAGAGGAGGATGTCAGATTGTATCAACCAGAGATTTCTGACAAAGGTGGAGTAACAGGGATCACATTTACCCTGCCACATTAAACAACTAGAAAACAGGACAACATATATAAAACAATGGTTTTAGCCACTAATCTACAAGAAGCATAAGACTATAGTCCCTGAAAAAAGGAAAATATAAAAGGTGAGCCCTTTGATCACACCAGCTTACTACGTAGAGAGTTTCCAAACCACAGAGCAGAGAGGAGGAACCGTAACAGATTTCAGTTGTCTTACTGAATTGAGGAGACAGAGATTACAATTTGGAAGAGCTAAGGAAGCTAGAATGTACAGGGAAAAATAGCAGAGAGGAGGAAGCTGTAAACAGAGAGAGCTCTGCCAATCTGCACAAGGGTTATTCTTAGACTTTGGCTGAGCACTGCTCTGCACATGTACGAGAAAAATTACCCAAACACAGAGGAAAAAATCACCAGAAATGAGTAGTTAAAACAATATGTAGAGCTTGCACAGAGTTAAGTATAGTTTTTGTTTCACCTACTAGAGTGATAAGACATGGGGCATTGGGTAGAATGCTCAGAGAGTACTACCTTAGTAACGGGGCTAAATTCGTAACAGACTAAAGGCTACTCTGGATCTGCCCTATAAATACTTAGCAGGAAGCCACAAAAGGATTCAATGTAAGTCCATGTAACTTACCTGCTCACAAGGACAAACACGTCATTATTTAAAGAAATATAATAAAATTCAACAAACAACAGTGTAAAATTCACAATGTATGTCACCCAGTCAAAATTCATGATGTCTGGCATCCAAAGAATGATTACACTCTGCATGTTACTGGACATGCAAAGAAGCAGGAAAATATGATCCAAACCAGAAAAAATCAATCAATGGAGACAGACACAGAAATCACAGAGATGATAAAACTAGCAGGCATGGATGTCAAAGCAACTATTATACTTGGATGTCAAAGCAACTATTACACGTACACTCCAAATGACAGAGAAAATAGAGGAAAACATGAATATCATGAAGAGAGAAATAAGATATTTTAAAAAAATGGAACTTCTAAAGACAGAAAATATAGTGTCTGACATGAAAAACGCACAGCATAGAATTAGTAGATTAGATACTGCAATAGAAAAGATCAATGAATTTGAAAGCACAGCAGTGGAAACTCTTCAAAATGAAGCTGTAAAAGGGAAAAACACTTTAAAAAGCACAGCATTAGGGTTCTGTGTGACAACATCAAGCAGTCTAAAGTGTGCAATTGAAGTTGCAGAGGAAAGTAGAAAAGTACTTGAAGAAATAATAGCTGAAAATTTCTAAAATTTGATGAAAACTCTAAACTCATCCATCTAAGAACCTCAACAGACCCTAAGTAGAGTAAATATAAGGAGAAAACTAACTAAATAAAGCTGAACATTTATACAATATAGGAGCTAAATATAAATTTTTAAGAAATACAGAAAAGTAGAGCACATAAATGGAAAAAATCTAATTTGCCTCAGTACATAACAAAACATTACAGCAATGTGTACATGGTAAAATATTCCCAAAAGAAAATGAGATTAATAAAATGTGGCATATATTTCTAATCCTTACAACAGGAGACAATATTTTTAATGAATAAAATATTTGTGTGAAAGTCATTTATTAGCAAGTGTTCCCAGGAAAAAAATAGCAGAGGAATGAGGCACAGGGACAAGGATGGAAAGAAGCCAGGCAGGGGTGAAATATTAAACAAACACCTGCAGAGGGTAAACTTGGCTCATTCAAGCAGGGGTATTTGGACATAGTGCAGGTCACACTTCAGGGCTGTCCCTCTCAGGGGTTGAGGGAGCTTCAATATTTATACCTATGCACTTATCAGTCAGTCATTGGTTGAGGATACCACTGTCCACCCCCTCACGCACACCCAACCCTCCTTGCACACAAGCAAAGCTGCTTCTGAAAGACTCAGTGTAGTCCATCTACAAAGAGATATACATGCTGGTTGTTGGGAGTAAGAACACACTCAAATCCAGTGTCTAGGAAAATGGGAAAGAAAACTGAGGGCATGTGGGTGAGGCACCAATATTTTCTGCTACAGTGTTCTTTAAATTAAACTGAAAGGGCAGCATTCTTTAAGAAAAACAGGCAATTCACAAAAACAAATAATCAATAAGCCTAACAAAAATATATTGATTTTCACAAGTAATCAAAAAAATATATAATTTAAACAATAGGAAAATAGCATGTTATCCTTATCCAACTTGCAAAATTTTAAAAGACTGATGATACTTTGGGGGAAAAGATATCCTTATTGAATGCTAGTAGAAATATGGGTTTAGAGTAAACCTAATCTGGAAACAGACCTTAAATGACGTATTCCATTAAGCCAGAAACTCCACTTCTGAGATCCTGTTCTAAGGAATTATTGTACATGTGTATAAGGATGTGTGCAGAGGTATGCTGAGAAAAATATTTATAATAAGAAAATGTTGAGATGAAGCTAAATTTCTCAATTTAGAAATTTATTTTTAAAAATTACAATGCATCTATACAATAGAAAATTAATGCATTCATTAAGGTGATGGTATCAATTTTTATTTGTTAAAAAAATATAGCATTAGCTAACCCTATCTCATACAGACTCATGTACATACACACTTACCCTGAATTGCTTCTGGAATTGCTTCTGGCTCAAGTACATTGTGTCTAGTCTAAGACCATATTCTCAGCAGTTCCCAAAGTAACTCCCCATCTTTGAAGGAACTGAGTCACTTTATTTAGTTATAAGACAATTTCAAAGTCATACCAAGTGATGTTATATAAAAATGTCCTTGTAATTAAGTTAATTAAAATTATTATTGTGTTAAGATATTCAGAACATCCTTTGACTCACCAAAAATATTTCTTGGTAATCCCAACATTTCTTCTGCTACATTTGAAGTCAAGATTCTTCTGCATTTCTCTTTTTTCTCCTGATTTTGATTGATTCTTTGGGCCCAAGGCCACTGTACTGAACAAACAGCATACAACAGCAGAAAGCAAACTGCCTCCCCTAGGAAACAAATCCATTGCCTGCTGATCCAGTCTGAGGCCTCCTTACAATCACATGAACTGGGGCATTGTGGAAACATACCAACAGAAACACATGTTACATTTGTTCTTCTGTAAAATGATCATCCTTCAGCCTCTTCAATCACGGCTCCTCCTAGCTACCAGCGCCTGAAATCTTCAATGTATCAAAGCACCTTCTAAAGTGTAACACAGGAATGGTGTCTGACTTTCCTTGACCTGGGATCCCTAAAGCTGTTAATATAGCCCCAAAGTGTACAAAATCTTAGAGGAAGAGTGTGCCTATTGATTTGTTTTGAATTAGTAATTACCTAAAATTATGAGGCATTTTTATATGAACTGCTATCAAGCAAAATCTAACCACATACTTCATGAAGCTGACCTAAGGCATTTATCTCTTGTTGAACTTCTTTCTTTTTCCCTTAGTCCACCAATATCATTTTAATTCTTAATTCTATAGTCCAACATATTCACTCTTTGGTGATTTATAATCATAAATTTTTATAAACAAGCACTCTTTGTCTTCCTTAGTATTTATAGTATGATATAGTTTATTAAATATTGGGACAGGAAAAGATCAAGGACAGAGAGCCCTGTTGCAAAAGATATTGATACAAGAGGCCAGGCAGTGAAGGAAAGGAAGACAGAGCTTTGGAGTGTCAGTAGAGAGCAGGGACTCCCAGTTACACATTTGGCCTTGGAGTCCTTGTCATGGGCTCTTAAATCCATACACATTGTTTAGTTCAATGGATTTCGTCAAAGCAGTGATGCCTTCTCCTTTAGAAAAGAACAGAAATAGGTTACCTGAAAAGAACAGAAGTAAGTTACCAGAAAATAAGTTACCTGAAAGAGTTAGCTTTACAACTTAAACTTTAGGCAGAATTTATACATTCAGGGAATAATAATGGGTGGCACTACCTGCACATTTACAGAGTTAATATATATTAGTAAAATATATTGGCTGGCACCTCCTGCCACAAGGGATATTCCTTGGATAAGTACTGGTGAAAAGACATCTGTGTTGAGTCAGTCTTCCAGGGTTTATATTCTACCTCTGATATTTATCATGTGCTCTCAGTTATTTAACAACTCTGTGCCTTCAGTACCTTAGTTTATGCATCTGTAAAAATGCTTACCTATCTGTAAGAAGAGATCAGCCAAGCTAACGTTTACTGAGTATTTATTTTGTGTTCTGAGAGCTTTAGATATTTTAATGCCTTTAATCATCAATAAAAGTAGGTACCCATTTCACAGATAAGGAATATGAGACACAGAGAGGTTAAGTACTTGTCCAAGTTTCACACATTTAGTAAGCAATAGAGCCCAGTTTAAAACTCAGTCTGGATCCAAGGTACATGCTTTTATTGACTACACTACCCTGATTCTCTACAGGGTAAAAATAGTACATACCTCAGAGGGTTCATGTGAGAATTACAAGAGACATTACAAGAAAAATACTTGGAATAGTAACAGTTCAAATATGTACCTATTGTTATTGTTTTAAAAGCAGATATCTTTCTGCCTCTAATAGCATATTCCCCACATACCTTTCAAGGGATTTTCAATGCAGCACAGGACAGCTTATCATTTTAAAATACTATATCAATTTGAAGTTTCAAAATGATAACAATTCATTTCAAATATGTTTTAAGCCTAGTTGTCCCTTGTAACTTGCAATAGGCACATGTACTAATCCATACAACACACATCTACTGAATACCTAAAGAGAATTTTTACAAATAGAATTAATTAGAAATACATTTGGAGAGTTTAACATTTAAAGAAATCCCAAGATAAATGCTTTCTTAGGCAAATAGTTCTTTTGAAACAAAAATAATTTATCTCACCTGCTCACATAAAATATAAGCTTGGTAGTCTCAGTGCAGAGCAAAACTAGGACACTAAAAAATAAAGGTAGACACGTTCAGAGCTGTTGGCTACCTGAGGCCACAGAACTGTCATGGAGTAGCATTTGTGTCATATGAGCATAATCATAAGCAAGCAGCTAGCCCCTCATTCCAAATAAGAGCCTAAGAGAAAAGAAAAAATTGCTATCCAACTAGCAAGCCAAGCTATAAGCTTGTGCAAAATGGAAAAGTGGACAGAGAGAGTGAAGGTAAGGAGAGAAAATATGATCCCCTTGTGTTGTCATTGAGTCATCTGTTGGCAAGTATGAAGATTTCTTTGCTAAGGAATAGTCTAAGCCTGTGAGATACTCAAAAGCACAAAAAGGGTAACACTGTTCCTTCACAAAGAAGAGGATTGAAACACTGAGCAGCATAACCAATAGGCTCAGTAACTCAAAGTACAGCATGGACAAGGAGCCAGAGAAAAACCAAGAAGTAGGTTTATGAGTCCCTGAACAACGCCAATAAATCCTTCAGCACGTGGGTGTCAAGGCCGCAGTCTGTGCACCAGATGCAGCTTGATGGATGGGTTTATCTGTCCCAAAAGACATATAGAGATTGTTCTGCCTTTGGCCCCACACATAGGTGAGACAGAGCTCTAGTGTTTTCTCCCTCTAGCCTTTTTCAAATGTATTACATGTGTCCCACTCAGTATTTCCAATTCTTTGCCTTCAAGTTTTAGCACTGAAAGAGCACCCTTAGATCCTCAGAATACAAGGAGTGTGTTTACTGCCCTTAGACTGCCAGAACATCCCACTTTTGAACTAAATCGAGAAAAACACAGTATCTCCCATTAATTCAACTCACTTGAAATAAAGTGATATCTTCTCTTGTGTCTCACAATAATCAGGATCAACTTAGCACATTTTGCATCTTCTTCCAACGTTCTTCACAATCACTTATAAAAGATAGTATAAGCAGTATGGATCCATGCAGCATTATGGTGTGGCTCCAGCATACTTTCCGTGTGCTTATCACTGTATGTAGATCAGGGTTGAATGTTGGCCAAAAGGTCCCAGAAGGGAATTATTCACTTTTATCATAGGAGAAAGTCAGCCACAGAGACATATCTTTATGAATTAGAGAGAGGACAGAATTTAGCTCTGCCTCTAAAGAGCTGAAAGGCCGTCGCATATGTGGTCTGAATCGATAGAATTAGGGTAGAAGACACAGGGAGATGTGCCCATTGCCTTGAGAAGCACTAAGCTCAATGCCTGGATTTTTTCTTTGCCAGAGACGTCCTAAATGGAGTAGCATCCTCATCAGACCATGGTACTCAGCAATCTTCCAAACCTTTGTACATGCTGGCCTCCCTTCCTGGACTGCTTTTCTCTGAGATGTTTACACGTCCCACCTCCACCTCTTCATTCATATCCATGTTTTATTTATCCCAGGAATGCAAAAATAATCCATGTAAAAAATATTCTACTCATGTAATGTATTATGTTGACAAATTAAAATAGAAAAAACTGATAGTTCAGCAGATGGAAAACGAATTTGACAAAATTCAAGACTCATGATTCAAAACAAAATTGTTAGAAAAATATAGTGCCATTCTAGGAAATTTCCTTAACCTAATCAAAGGCATCAATCAAAAACCTACAGCAATTGTCAGTCTGTTACCACATTAATATTGACATCAGATAAATGATAGGAAAATCTTCTATTATGGTTTCCATTCAACATTGCACTATATATCCTAAATGATGCAATAAGACAAGAAAAGAAAGGTAAAGATTGAGAGAAAGACATAAAATATGCTTGCCTATGCAGAAAATTAAAGGAGACCTACAAATAAACTCTTAGGGCTTTAAAAGAACAGAGCACTCCTATATACCCGTATAAACAAATTAAAAATTGTAAGTGAAAAAAAATACAACCTTCCATTTAGAATTGCAACCAAAATCTTTAGCTCCTTCATAATAAACCTAAGAAATAAGATTCAACACTTCTATGGAAAGAAAATTACAAAATATGAGGAAAACATGAGTGAAGGGCATGAAATATGACATGAATGAATAAAGCACTATGTCACGGTAATGTATTAGAAGACACAATATTATAAAGATAGCAGTTCTCCCCAAATTCACCTATATAACCAGTGCATTTGGTTTAAGATGCCAAAAGAGTTTTTCATGTAACTTGATATATAAAAGAGGAAAATGTCAAGAACAGCTAGTTCATTTTTAAAAGGAACAAAGTAGAAAAACTATTTGTAACAGATATTAGGATGTATTTTAAAGCTATTTTGCAATATGGTATTGATGCAAGATATACACATTGAAGAATCAAACAGAATAGACAGCCCAGAAAGAAACCCTTGCATATATGGCTACTTTTTACATAACAGAATTGACATTATAAAACGATGAAAAATAAAACAGACTACTCAAAAATTTTGCTGAGACAGTTATCAATATGGAAAAAATAGAAACACACTTTACACCATAAACAGTAACAACTCCCAGCTGAACTAAAGATCTCTATATAAAAATCAACACTTTTATAATGTTCATAGAAAATGTAGGCATTTGCTTTTACCAACTTGAGTCAGGGAAAAATTTCCTAGACAAGATGCAAAAAAGCCCAACTCATAAAGGAAATACTGATACATTTAACTAATTATAAAATTTAAAATTTTTTTTACAAAAGATAGTATAATCAAAGTTAAAAGACAAGTAATAGACTTAGAACAGATATTTGCAACCAATACAACTAACAGAAAATTATTATCCAAAAATATTTAAAGAACTCTTTCAAATCAATAAGGGAAAGAAAACTCCCTAGAAAAATGGGCAAAGGATGGGAACTGAAGAGAAATCACAAATGCCCAAAAAACACATGAAAAAGGCTCTCAGCCCAATTGATAATAAAATGTAAACAATAAGATGCCATTCATTCCCGTTTCACACCCACCAGATTGGTAGAAATGTTACAGTTGGCAAGGATGTAGAGCAATGGAAATTCTCATGCACTCACATTAGGAATGTGAATTGGCCCGACTGGAGAGCAATTTGGCAATAACAAGTAAATCTGTTGGTGTTCATACTCTATAAGCCAGGAATTTCTCTTCTGAGTGTTCATCCTCAGATATTTTTGTATACTGTATTCAAGGCACTGTGTGCAAAAATGTTCATTTTCTTATTACTTCTACTTCCCATTGGAAGAAGTAAATATCCATCAACAGGAGAATAGACAAATATATTACGGTATATTTACAAAATAGTGTCTGATACAGCAGTTAAACATAATGTTAACAATAATAAGAGCAAATATACAGTGCTTACAGTGTGCTCTGGGCTGTTCTAAGTGCCTTACATATATTATTTAATTTATGTAATATTTAACTTTCTTCACATTAATATTTAATATTCATCACAATTCACAATAGTACCAAGCCTAACAGCTTGGTACTATTATAATCCCATTTAATAGATGAGGGACTTGAGGCATAGAAAGATTACCTGAGGCCATACAGCTAATTATTGGCAAAGGAGTATTCCAACCGGGTCTAGCTCTTAATTTCACCACTCTACTACTTCCAAATTAAAAAAAAAAAGTATAGCATGATACCATTTATATTTATTTTAAAAACTGCAAAACAATATCATATAATGTTGAAAGATATACAGATAAGTTATAAGACTATAAAAATATAAATCACACATATTTATAATGTAATTTACAATAATGATTTTTTTATAATAATTTGTAATATAAATACCACCTCCTAAATGTCTTTTGCTGTCCTTTGCCTCTGATGCAAATGTCTCCCAGGTAAAGAAACGTGAGGTCATCAGCTACAATAAAAGACCGGATGATGTACTTCTCGCTTCAGTTCACTCCCTAAGGCAGTGAACAGACATGGTCGGGGAAAGCAGTCACTTCCAGCCTCAGTGTCACTGCAGCCATAGTAGAGTGGTCTTTGATATGTCTGTGACTATAGCAGGAGTGTTTGAAGAGACTAAGAGAGGAGAGAGGTGGGGGTCAAGAAAGGGAAGCGAACACCACCCCTTCTCATATCACGCTTCAATTCTACCTGTCCCGGCTTTACGTGGGTTTGTGCAGTCAAAACCACCAGTTTGGGCTTCACTACAGGTTCAGCCTACAATGTGGACACTTCAAAGACTTCAAAGGTAGGGGACATAGTACTGTATCTGGAGTGAAACCAAAAATGTGAGATTTAGCAAAGCTTTCGGAGGGTGGTCCAAGGGCTTGAAGTGATTTCCACTTAAATACACTGTAAGTGAGTGAACAAAAAAAGAATCAAAAAATAATGGGCCAGAGGAAAAAAAAAAATCTCATTTTTCCCTTTTGTTAATGCTATAGAAATATCAATCCTGAGGGCTTGGTGAGATTTTATAAAGCCTGATCCATGAATCTGAGTCCGACTTTCAGCAGCAAAATTCAGGAGGCTCTACTTTCATGCTTTTCTACCCAGTTCCATTTTTAAATAATTTATAGGTAAAAGGAAAGGAAGGAAAAATTTAACAGGAGCCTACTCTATGCGAAGTTGCATGCTAGGTGATTCATCTATATTTTATCTCATACTCATAACTACCCTGTGAAGTAGTACGATTATCTCCTGTTTACAAATGAGTGAATTGAGGCCTAGAGTTGCTAAACCAACTTGTTCCACTAAGGTACAGAATAGAATTCAGTCCAACTTTTTTGAAGTTGCAAAGCTCATGCCTTTCCACCATGCCATGTGGCTTTATGATAATTGAACACAAAAATGGCCTAATCTAAATGAGCCAAAATACCATAATTACTCCTAGTTTAAAACCCTTATTTTTTAATTTACATACAAGCTAAAAATGTTTGGTTTGTTTTTGGTTTTTGTTGTTTTTTTTTTTTAATCTCCTGAAAAACTCACTGGGGTGACTATCATTTGATTTTGGTTTCCTGTGATACACCTAGTGGTTTCATGAGGTTTTAACTGGTGCCCGTCAGTAGAAATGGTGTGTATTGCAAAGGGGGCTCTGGGGCTCTGAGTCCATTCTCTGAAGGTTTTCTGGCTTCTAGGGTTTGGGTTCTGAACAATTAGGAAAACTAGACATGGTTACAGCAAGAGCCTTTATAATTGAAAAATATAGGGTTTTTAAAACCAATTTCTCTATGAACTGCCCTGGCAAAATGGATATTGTTTAATTTTCATTTTGTTTTAAAGACTTGGAAACCTGAGTAATACAGAGGCTAATGATGAACTGAGCTGATTGCAGGCTCCTCTGAGAGCCATAGCGATGTATTAAAACAAGAATTATTTTGTACACTGTGCTGTACTTCAACATCGGATCCTCAGCAGACTGCAAAATCACTTCCTAGATAATGAAATTATAGAAGAATTTTAATTTCATGTTAGAACTTGTATTACAAATTATTAGGAAAAGAAACAGGGGAGAAAATAATTTTCAAGCAAATTCCTCCTGTGGATTGCCAAATTGAAAGGACTTTCTCCTTAGAAGACTTGTGAAAATTTTTATCAGAGGCAGCAGAAATACTTTAAATTTTCAAAACACAAAGGCTGTTTAAGGGCAATAGGAATGTATTTAAATGTCAAGAACATTTAAGGACTGTGATTCAACAGCACAGAACAGGGTGATTTTCAAAATTATGCTAGACAAACATCACACCATTTTAGGTACCATCATTGCTTTATTAAAAAGGGCCACTGGACCAATGGCGAGGAGCTAAACACCACTAAGAACATCACATTTGCATATCTGCAGGGGTTGATCCTGCACAACCACATTTCCAGGGAGGGAGTAAGCCTGTCTCACTCCCCACAGAGCTGCTTCCCAAACCACAGCTGATTCCTTGGTGTAGACTTGGGATTTGGTCTATATGGAATGACATATACAAAGCACCCTCAATTTATTGAGGCAAAAGGAATGTCCTTAAAAGCCTAAGGCTACAGGAGTCAACTCTGTAATAGGAGAATATTTAGGAGTTGCTTTCCAACGGTTGGAATCTTCCCCATCCTAGGCATAGAATTCCTTTTTCCCCCTCATTTCAACACCACCATTGAGGAAAACAGGTGTTCCTCTAGTGACGCCCTCACACCTGAATGAGGCATGAAAGCCCCTTCTGGTAGGTGGATGGGATTTTTTGCTGGCCCACAGGAAGAGTGCTTGCCAAAAATTCCGGGCTGATTCCCGCCTGTCATAGATACCTATCCCACAACAGGACGCAAGATCACTTTCAGGGTGTCCAATATATTTCATCAATATGTTCTTAACACCCATTAAATTAAAATAATGTGGGTCACAAATAGTCATAACTGCTAAATAATATATTATTGAAACATTATAATATAATGTCATTGAATATATCAAAACATGCCAAGTGTTTCATCTGAGGAAAACACACATACCCATTTATACATGTGTGTTTATACATGTATATGCATTTGCACTTACATCTGTATGTATGTGTATTAAATTCAGTATATTTGAAAGCTTTGAAAAGTACTTGAGGCAGCAAAGCAGCAAGATAGTAAATTAGTTTTCACTGACGTAGGTAGATTTAGGCTACAGTTTATTTTTTCATTTATTAGCCTAAAGAGAAACATATTACCAAATTATGCATTGTATTTTTGCCTAGAAAACAAATTTACAACTGAGTCACCTCATTTTAATCCTGATTCTAAATGTCTTACATAAATCTGCACAAAGCTAAAACTTGCCCTAGACTGGGAAAACAAGTAGAAACATGAAGATAAAAGCAAGAATAATACATTTGGTTTCATGTTGGGAAACATATCTACCTTAGAATCCATATTTAAATATCAGCAATGTAATCAGGTCTTTAAAATCAGTTTTATTATGAACTCAATTTCAGATTCTGATCACCTTTAACAGACCTTCCTGTGATGTGCAATCCACTGGAAATTTGCACCAAAAGAGGTTTAGTGCTAAAGAACAGAAACAGCATGCTCTTCAAGTTTTCTTCCCATTGCTTGGCAGCTGACAGAGGGAAGTTTATCTTGGTGAAAAGCCTCATAGCTCCCAAAGCATGAAGAATGATTCCCAGGAGAGAGGCAAGAGCTGAGCATAGGGGTAAGAGCTGAGCCCTGGACACAGAGCAATACCACCTCCCCCCTCCCCCCTTCGTAGGATCTGTGGGACCTTGAGCAAGTTACTTAACCTTTCAAAGCTACAATGTCCTTACCGCTGAAGTAGGGACAATAGTGCCCTCCTTATGGGGCCATGAGAAGAAAATGAGACAATACATGTAAATCTCTCAGCTTCCCAGTGCATATAGTAAGTATGCAAATGCTGGGTGTTCTTCTTGCTATCGTTTTCATCGTTATTTTAATTATTATTATATGCATCTCTGGTGCCAAAATAAACACATATATGTCATGGTACTCTTTGAGACTGTCTGTTTAATTCTTACTGCATTTTTCCTTTTCCTAGTCGGAGAATGACTTGTGTCCTGTTTGGCAGGGCTGAAAGCAAAGTTGGCTAAAAACATCCCTGGATGACTCCCCGGCTTCTGGTTTCTTAAATTCATAGAAGGTTTTCTCAAAGATTTTCCAAGATCTGGTAGAAAACTTAGAATAGTAAAATCTCTGTCCTTTCCACCAGTGTGTCCCAGAAGATCGCAGGACCACAGAAAGCAATTGCTTTATGGTGGGCCAAGGGAAGCTGGTTCAGCGTTCTCAGACTCAGCCAAGATTCCTAGAACCAAGTTTGGCCTGGAACAAGCAGAACCACACTCTTTGAGAACCATGATGACATCAGGTGACCAATGTGGGCTGAAAACAAAAGGGTCTTCCTTGAACATGCCGCTGCATATAAAATTCTGGGCTCTCTTATCAATCGACTGAAGAAGGAAGACTCAGTAATAAATGAAACTGAATTCCCTGCCACACTGGTGTGGTGGTCGCTCAGTAAAGCATTGTATCTGTTTTTAGAAAAACAATATGACATTTCTTGCACAACTGTGTGTGTATGTATATATACGTGTACATGCATACACACATATATACATACAGATAAAGAAAGAAACTTATCCACACTTTGATAATTTTAGCAGATGATAGAATTCTTATTTTAGAGACTGAAATGAAGAGATGACAGTGATAATGGCATATCTATTCTCTACAATATCCATATAAACCAGAATTAAATGGATCTAACCTCCAGTAAATTTTTCCCCTTCACATTACTGCATTTAAAAATATCATATCTCAGAGGGCTCAGTGAGTCAATTGCTTATTGACTTTTTAGCGGGTCCATATAGTGTAATGAGTCTTTATACCTCTGTTTTTATATTGCTTATTGGATTTTTAAGATTAAACAAAACATATGAGAAAAATTACAGAGTTAGAAATTAGAAGAGTTGGTCAAATGAATAAATAATTATCCTATCAAAACTATATTTAAATTTTCCAGAATGAATATTAAAACACTAGAAAGGTTGCTTTTTAAAAGCTTTTTGTAACAAGGAGTTCTTTACAAATTATCTTTTTACAATGTTAGTTACTATAATACAAATTTCTATCTCCATGTAAAAGTCTAACACCTTGTCCAGATTAGGTAACAAAGTCAGTTCCCAACTTGAATGAATCTGTGCCATTGTATAAGACTCATAATCAGACTTTCCCTTGTAACTTAGAAATAACAGAAAAAAAATCAGAACTTTTAACTCTGATAAAACATAATCAGAATATTATAGAGGCAAAACTCATATGTCACTCCTCTGTTGAAAATATGTCTAAGGCTTCCTGTTATCCTTGGGCTGGAGACCAATATTTTCAATATGGCCTGTAAGTCCTGCCCTGCTCACCACAGCAGCCCCATCACACGCCACTCTCCCTCTTGCTTTCTGTCTCCACAGGCTTTCTTTCCTTAGCCAAGAACACCCCTCTCCTGCCACCTGTCTCCTCACTGGGCTGATTCCTTCCTATTCTTTCTCCTATTCTCTGTATTCCCCTAAAGAACCCTGCACACCCCAGCACATATTCTTCTCATAATCAGCCATTCAAAGTTTGGCCTCCCCTGAGTAGTTTACTTATTCACTGTTGAACTGAGGCCTAGATTGAGCAATGGTGACTCCGAATCCATTCTGTTGAAGGAGTGACTGATGTCACCGTGACACCTGACCCTAGTTTTCCCACCGCCGGACCCATGAGGCCTCTCCTCTACCACCACTCAGATATGATGAGAAAAGTCCCCTTCTTGCAATGAAGAGAAGGGAGTCTCACTGCTCACCCTGATGGTTGTTCATGTGTTAGGGACTCATTCCTATTTTACTCCTAAATATCAAATACTACATTTGCTTTGGGAAGGTTTTTTTTTTTTCACCCAACCAGCTTAGATAAAACAAAATAAAATAAACCTCTATACTAAGATTTATTTGAATTTTCTTCTACTTGTATCTTTTTCTTGATAAAAATCATCCTTGGGAAACAATAGTACTGAAGGGTGAAAAATCCTCACATAGAAGACACAGCAAGGAGCACAAAGAATATAATTAAAAGTTGTATGCTACCGTAGACATGAGCTCCCTTCCTTCTTTTTGGGAAAACCAAATCACCTTTATAGAAATTTTTGAATCAGGGAATGTACATTTGCCAGAACAAACAGCCCAGAACATGCTTGAACTACATAAATCAGAATATAATCAGTTTTCACTCTGCCTGTTTATTGCTTCTCATGAAATTCTCTTACCAAGCCCTACTGAATTTGCCATTATCTGCTGTACCTGGGGAAAAAATGATCCAAAAATGCCCTTAATAATATTTGAAATGTATTTTAAATCTGAGGTCTATTTGGTTAGTGTGTTATATTCCATTTTAAGTACAATGCTAGATATTTATTTTCATAGTTTTCCTTACTTATTTGGCACAGTTTAGTTCAAATAGTACTTGTAAAACCTAAGATAGACAAATGTTCAGGTCACATTTATTATGGTTTTCTAAACTGCTCTGTTGTAGGTACACAATGAAACTCCAAGAGACATGGTTTGAGTAGCTGTGAGGATTTCTATTCACTCATGCCAAGTTCCACATTATATTTATCTCCTTGCTATCACTCAAGTACAGGCTCAATTCATTGAAAATGGTCTTTGTTCTACCCCTATGAGTCCAGTCTCCCGGCTAGATAAAATTAACTACAAGTTTCCTTTGCATTTGTTCCAAAGTTTTTTGTTTCTCTGTGTTCTTTAGTTGTATTTCTTATATTGCTCAATGAATGAGGAAAAACATGTAAGAATTCAATTTGTAAATTCTGAGTCTCAGGTCCTCCGGGAGTCTGTCTCTGCCTCAGGTTCCTTACACCAAGCAATAAAAATGTTCCATGAGGTAGATGTTTTGGACCGTGTGAAAGGGCCTCTTTTAGCCTTAAATTACTGGACTGTAAGAGTCAAGTTAATTTTCCTTCAGCCTTATCAGCTTGGAGTGGGACATTTCAAATTTAAAACCATTTTTCTTTTTGTAAGCCTCAAATGAATTATATTTCAATGTGTTTGAGTATGTAAGTCAAAGAAAAGTAAAGTGACAATTGATTGTGTCATCTAACCAAAAGATAGCAGAGATTTACTCACTCTGGTTGAGTTCCAGAATTAGGTCATGTAATATGATGACCCAACCTGTCATAAGAACCAGAACAACTGCCAGTTTCATAAATCAGTACAACCAGACCTGAGGGAGTGGTGCCCACAGGAATGATACCGCCTTCCCAGCCCTGTCTGGTACAGCTATCTTGCTGAGACAGCACGCAAGATCACTAGTGAATGGTCTTTCCCTATTTCCAACTACTCATTCATGTCAGTAAAGGAGTATGTCACTATGGGGAAAAGGTGCATTTTTTAAAATGGGGTATAATTATGTTTAAAAATATGTTAAATTGTTCAAAATGAACACATTCCTTTCCCACATAGCTACTCCACGTTTGGAGGACCCAGGCCCAGGGTGGAAGGGGTTTAAACCTGGTATTTCCTTTCACGAACAAGTTGTCCTTCTGCAGTAGAGTAACATGGGTTGTGTGATTGCCATCCCTCAGCATAAAACCATCCAGAAACTCTGCAGACTCACAGCCAGCAAATGGAGAACCCAAAAAGGGGACTTCTAAGAACTCATATTTCCTCCTCTGCTTTGGATTCAAAAGAAATCACTTCCAGGAAGAGTGAGAGAAGCAGCCACCATTTTAGTAAACCCATTCTCCGTCTCTTGCTGATTTTGTAAACAAGCAGTAAATCATCACGAAGGAGCTTCTGGGAGAACTGTTCTCAGGGTTTTTGACCTATGATGAGGAAATGTATTCTAAGAGAGTTTTCTTCTGAACAAAAATTACATTAATTTGTGTATTTCTGACATCTCACCGGGCAGCCTGAAGTCTCACACGTATTTCCAAGGACGGTAGTTTTAGGAATCTGAGAGGTTGAATAAAATAGATGAGTGAGAAACAGGAAGTTGTCATCAGTAGCCCAGGCTGCCAATGACGCTTCAATAGATCTGCAAATTGCCTAACGTTCCAGTAGGATGAGAAAAGGAGCTAGGGATTTGGGACATCAGAGGACGACTAAGCTAAGATTCAATATTTTTGGAGGCTAGCATGTCAAAAAGCATGCAGATGTTACTTTTGATTTCTTTTCTCCGTGTTATTTTTATGATCAATGACAATTGTTCCGTGGATAGGGTTTTATTAATCATGTGCCATATCTATTAAAAGCTGAGAAAATGAGAAACCTAAACGTAGACCTTAACTACAATGGGGAAAGATTTCTTTAAGTTGCAACACAACATCACCATCTAGTGTCCAAAACCTAAAACCCAAGTCAGATGTCACTGACCTGTGCAATCACATACAACAGCCTCAGGAAGGAACCATGTTCAACAGATAAGGGCTCTGAAACTCAAAGAGCTAAAGTGATTTGCTCACAGAGCTGTAAGAAAACGGATCTCATGACAACCAGCCCAATGCTAGTTGCCCAAACCCAATTCAGTGTGACAAGTACACACAACAGCCATTAAGTATTCATATGTTCTCAAGACAAGAGGATAGATTCTCTCTTACAGCGGTCTTCGCCTTTAATCAACAGATCTACCCTCAAGTCAGTATATTTACAAGACAGCTGCAATGGTATCAAATGTGGACAACTACTTAAGAGGAGCTTAAATACATATAGATATTATTAAATAAGCATCCAACTAGTCCTGGAACAGAATAAAACAAAAAGAGCATTAGGTAAGGGCAGGTTATTTCCCAAAAGGTTTTCTGTTTAATAGCCTACAAGATTCACTACATCAATATCAAAGGAAATATGTACCTTACCCACATTTAGTATTTTACTTAGAAGTCAAAAGAAAATTCTTCACTGTTTGTCTTTACCAGCTGTTCTATTTAGTGTAAACCTCCAAGAAGATGGATTATAATAGGAATTGAAAGCAATGACTATCGTGATTCTCTTAATATTAATTGGTGATTCTCTTAATATTCCATTATGTGGCTAATTTCTTCTAAATGTCACATTTTAGCCTCTTCTTGGGTTTGCAGACACCTATGTCACTTATGAACACACATCCAGCAACATATTTCTTTATCATAGGCCTCAGGGTACTGTGGCTGAGGTTGGAGAAACAGTGGGAAAGTGTTTGGGTATAGTTTCCTTTTCCATCTCATTCCCAGATCCAGCTTCAAGCAGATTAAATGTACATCTCCGTCCCTGCTTGCACCAAAGGCAGATTTGCCTCCCGCCTTCTGGCTGCTCCAGTGTCATCAACACGCAGTGTTCGGCACACACAGTAGAGACAGCCAACGCTGCTGATAATGCTTATGGCAACTTTCTGGCTCATGCTGGCCGGTTGGCCTGCTATCTTTTTGATTCACCATGCCTTAGCTGACCTCTTGTGACAAAACCCCCTGCCAACCTGCTTAGCCGGAGTCCTGTCAGGGCCTCCACTGGCCTTCCCGCCCCAATTCCACTCTTGCCTGAGGGTTACAAGTTTTTAATCAAAGGCTTAATGCCAGGATTCTCAAGAAGGGGCAGGGACCTTATCAGAATCACCTGGGGAGATTTTCCTAATTGTAGCCCCCCCTACACCTCATCTTTTCTTTACAGAGGGAGTGTTTCATAACCCTCAGGTATGTTAAGGAGGGAAAAAAGAAGGTGAAACCCATTGGCTTCAAGCAATGAGAGTGGTAAGGTTAATCTTCTTTTGACTCACACAGAAAATACCTCAAAAGAGGGAAATGAAACCTTGTCTCCTAAGGATGAAACTATAATAAAACCTTAATTAATTTGGACCCCATTAATTCAAAACATGTGATAATTAGAAAAATGGTTAGGTTAAAGTTTACCTTTCCTCTAGCTAAGGGAAAAGTGGCTGAAGATTACTTTCCTGTACCTAGGAAAAGTGAATTTGCTAAGCAAATTAATATTTCCAAAGAGAAAAACGTTTAACTGATTGAGCAAGTACTTAGTTTTCAGGCAATTTAGGTATGTTTAACAGACAAACAAGTGCTATTGTAATTAGAAATCATCCCTTTCTAGTCATTAGAATAGGATACCCGGAGGACATTAGAATAGACCACCTTGGGATCTTTTCTAGGCAGCACTCAAGAAATAAAGTTATCTATTGGAGGTAATGAAATTAAATTTATTTTTGAACTTTTCACAATTCTGACTGCTCTTTCCTTCAGTCAGGCCAAAGTTCTATGGTTTTACTGAATCCTACCTACTGATAAACTCAGAAAGCAACCCAAGCATCTCTCCCTGCTTGTTTCAGCCACCAAATGAGATACTATACATCATATTTTCAAGTAAAGAAAATATATTATTTTCTCTTTATTTCAGCAAAGAGAAAATATGCAACACTTAGGAAAAAGTAGGAAGCCAGGGTGGAGGGGGGCAGGGCTTTACAATACATACACACAACTGGTTTAAAAATAAAAATGGATGCTTCCTCGAATTTTTTTTGTTTGTTTTTTCAGTTCCATTGGTTATAAAATGGTGTTACTTGAGGTGAGAGGGGGATGAGAAGCTCTGTGATCAAAACATTTTGGGAAATAGAAATGATGGTTTAAATAGAGTTAAGCAGGTTGATGTATGCAGGACTTCTAGAGCCTTTCCTAAGCAAATGGGCAGTGTCTATTTCTGAAATAGTGGAACAGTACTTCCTAAAGTTATTTGAAAAGAGAATCCTTTCTCCACTGAGCATCCTGGGAACAATATCCCTATATTACATGGAGAGACACTTTGGGAAACACTCTTTGGGAAATGTTAAACCAGTTGTGTAGCAATTAATAAATAGCTTCACAATTCCAGTGGTTAACTAAAGATTTTCAGTTACTGTTTCTGTTGTCTAATTATTTCAACCCAGCAAACAGAAATAATAACAAAAAATGATACCGCATATTATTATAGTTATCCATCCTATTCCATTTGAGTTTCTTACAATTGGTGGCTGTACCCTGAGGCTTTATGAACTAAAGTTCCTGTGGTTTGATTTAAAATATTTTAATTAAATGAAGCTTTCTGCCCCCAGGCTTTCTAAAGCAATTTTCAAAACCTCAGAAACAAACAAATAAACATTATACCAATGGTGTTACCATTGACAAACCACAACCCTTTCCAGGCAGTCATTTCCTGCTTTGTTTTACTATGCATAGAAGTTTTTTATTTCAACTGACAACAATAAATCACAAAGTTAGGCAACATAGTACCAGAGTTATAAGGCCTGGGCGTGGTGGGAAATACAAAGCTCACCACAAAATACCTTCAGTGGCTGGAGAAGTCATCTGATCCAGTATTTGTTGTGCCTTTATCTAATTTAGGACTAGTGTTATCAAAGTTTTCCTGATGGGGATTTTTTTTCCCGATTTCTCCTAAATATGTTATGTTTTCATTTTAGGACTATGCATGTGAATTTTCATGTGGTTTTTGGAGGGGGATCAACAAGAGTCTCAGGAGATATTACAGCAATTGTTTCTCAAAGTGTGGTCCCAGGACCAGCAACTTCAGCATCAAGGAAAAGTTAGAAATGCAAACTCTCAGGCCTCAAGCCAGACCTGGGGGTGGGGCCCAGCAATCTGTTTTAACTAGCTCCCTCAGGTGATTGTGCTGTTCACTAATGACTGAGAACCACTGAGTTAGAGCAGAGGCTTTGCCATAATAAAGACCTGGTTTGAAATGACTTAATCTTTCCAATCCTTGGTTTCCTTATCTTTAAAATTATTTTTAAGAACAATTATATCACCTGCCTCAAAGGGTTGCTTTCAAGAAAGGGAAAATAAGGTGATATATGTAAAATACTTTCTACAGTGCCTGGCAGCATCCTGCTTGGAGACAAAACAATGAAGTAATTTATCAGCCCAGTGTTTAGGAGAGAAGGAAAGCCTTGATTTAGGGGGGAAACAAACCTATTTTTTTTCTTCAAGGATCTTTCTTGAATAGCCAGCTCAAGGACCTCTTGTATACTATGAATCCTTTTCAGATACGCCCCCAAAGTTTGTTGAATATATAAAATTGGTCCTTGCTACTCAATTGTACATACTGTTACCACCACGGGTGTCGGGACTTTTTGCTGAGTGGGTTGTATGGCTCGGTAAGAGCAAAACTACAACTTGCTGTGCGTAAGGTAAAAGACAGTGCACCTTTGCCCAAGAAAGATCTCGTATAGACTGACAAGGTAAGAACTTG
This sequence comes from Daubentonia madagascariensis, assembly GCA_023783475.1. Classification (NCBI taxonomy): domain Eukaryota; kingdom Metazoa; phylum Chordata; class Mammalia; order Primates; family Daubentoniidae; genus Daubentonia; species Daubentonia madagascariensis. The sequence goes on along the minus strand of JAKFHU010002080.1, from coordinate 37,354,209 downwards.
GCCTCTGCAGCACAGAGGAGTGCTCTCTGCGCAGTGAACAGGGGACAGGGACAGGTGATGGGGGAGGAGCAAGAAGCTGCATGATCTTGCACACTTGCAAGTGCCCCAGGCTGTGACTTCTCCATCACACCCCTCTGAAGGGGTCCACTCTTCTTCCCCGTTTTACAGATGCAGAATTTGAAGATTACAGGAATTAAGTAACGGGCCTAAGGTCATGGAGCCAGAACCCAGACCTCAATCTGTCTACTCCTCACCACAGGCCTGGCTAGCTCCCAATCCCTGGGGTGCTATTATGGACACTGTGCCATTATAGTCACACTGTAGCAGTGATTGTGTTGAAATTATTGCTGAATTGCTTAGTTTTTTGTTTTGAGCTTTTCAATTCCTTCAAGTACACCACTAAAATTTCTAATATCCCAAAGTGTGCCAAGAACACAGAAAGGATGATAAGCACCAGGCTAAGTTTTAATGATACGTTTCTACTCAGTTATTCTGCCCCTGTGCCTTGCAAAGTTTCAGCCTCCTTTGATCCTGCCTTCCACTAAAATGAGTTTCTCTAGAGCAGGTTTGAACTCATATTTGTATTCTACCTTGAATACTTACAGTGACCCCTAGTCTCGTTTCCCTTCTCCCCCTTCGGAATTTGCCCTATGGCTTCAGTTTCCTGCTTCCCCCGTCTGAATTCTTAATTGGCTTTATCTCCCCCTCATCACCTCTGGCCCTGCTGGCAACCAGTCCCTAGGGAAGAGCTGGCAATTGTCATAGAGCAGGGAGTGCTTTCCTCCCATTAGCTGGAATGACCCAGGAACAGCATTCTGTACAAATCGAATCGATTGAACCTGTACAGCTTAGCACTTTGGCAGCTTTTCGACCCCCACCTGCTTTTCCAATATCATCTTATCCGTTCCCTTCTGATCCAATCCATTACACGAAACTGAAGTATACTTCATTTATTAGCTGCTCTTTTAAAATTCTGTTAAGACTTGGGGAACGGAAAAAGGCAGAAAGCTAAACGCTCGAAAATGGAAATTTTGGTCATTTTGGGAAAGGGGTGTTGAAGTCTGGGTACTTGAGGGGTTTCATTATATACTTCAAAGTTAAATTAACACTATTGCTGGTTTTTATTCATTCCTTTTGAAATACATATCCGCGCTGGCAATCCCGCCTCTCACTCTTAGTAAACTCGCATTTAAGACTGATTGATCCTCTTATCTTTCACTAAGACTTCTTGGCCTTTGAAGAGCATTTCCTGTGTCATTAAGATTTTCATTTCCAGTTCTTGAAATAGACAACAAACACTACTTTTCTAGTTTTATGGGACAGTTGGGCCCTTGTCATTAGCAAACACTTCAGGTTTCTGAACTGACATTTGTTCAAGAGGATATCAAAAGAGCTAATTATGCTGCAACTCGTTGCTGTAGAGCTTTTGGCCTTGGTAGAGCAGCTCCCATATTCAGAACTTTGCAAGTTGGGTTGGGTTGTTCTCAGGTCAAAGCAATCCCTATAACACAGTGACATAATTAGAACAGCCAAGGTCTCCAGGACCTTTATCAAAAATACCCTTAGAATTTATCTCCATAAACAATAAGACTAGAGAGAAAGACAAGGTGAAGTGGGTGGGGGTTTTTTCAAGTATTTCCTCATCAACTTAAATAAAAAGTAGACGAGAACAAATTATATTCTCAGAAGAAGTGATTTTTCTCTAGTGCACCTAGTTATTTTGTTTCAAAAAACAGTCACAACACGCACAATGTCAGCTGTTGGAACTTTCTCTGAAACAACAGAATGAAGGCATTTTGTTTTAGGAAATTATTTGTCTTACATTTTGAAATCCACCTTGGTCGTCATCACTGGGGATTCGGAAAATGCTAAGCCTCTCTGATTTTTGACCCAGAAGACATAGAAGAGTTTTTTTATGCTGTGGTTAATGTTATAACCTATGTGTCGAAAAGCATTTCCAACACTTCTTCTAAAAAGTTAATCACAAAATCCTAGTTCCTCTAGCAAATTAGTTTAAGACCTCAAACATTTGGCGATTAGGCACCAGCTGTATTTCTGATGTGCCCTCCTGCCGAACCTCCCCCATATGTCTTAAAAAGAAGCCTCCAGCATCTTAATCCTAACGTCACGTCACCATTCAAAAAGATGATGACGGTCCAGATTTTCTTCATAATCTTCCAACATAAAAGTGAGTATTTTCTACCTCAGCTGGGGATAGGGAGAGAAGAACAAAGCTCTCCCTTTGTCCACAGCTCAGGTTAATCAAGGTTTCAATCATCTTCCACCAACTTCCTGGACAAAACCAGCCAGATCTTTCATTTCCTTATCTATCATGACCCCAAGATGGCAAAAACCGGAGTGCCATGGATTGTTTTCCTTAGGATTCATGGAATCTTTCTTCTTCATTTTATGTTCACAGTATCCTCCCATTAACTGAACAGCAGCCCCTACAAGTTAAGTAGGTGACAGCATTCCTAAAAAAGAAAGAACTTCAAAAACCTACATTCTGAAAAACAAAATCGATAGACATTTTAACGTTAAATTCATGAGCAAAAAGAAACATACAAAGTTCCACAAGTGGTGATCTTTTTCCTCCAAGAATGTCTATTTCTAATGGAATTTTTTTTCAATTGTGATTATTATCTTTGTTTTCAGCACATATACTTCATCCCATCATGGAAAGGCGAAACCCGGGACTCTCAGATGTGAATTTATTGTTGATTCACTTTTCATTATGTCTTTAAATTGATACCTAGTAGATATATTTATAGTCTTGACTATTTTTGTAAAGACAGCAGCAAAATAACTGGCTTAGGAATGAAAAGTGTAATCTATGATTAAACTCACATTCCTTAGCCTTCCAGCCAGTTATAGGTGGCTTTCACTTGTGCAGAAACGTCTCAAGGGACAGGAGGCAGGCCATGGTGGGCACTTTTAGGTGTTTAAAGCTGTGTCAGAATTTAATGATAGGCTTTCTAGCAACAGCAACAGATCTATGAATAACCTCTTTCTCTAAACTGCTCCAATATATACCCATAACTGGCCATTTATCCTACATGTAGATATGACAATTTCCTTTACCATTTTAAAAAGTGAGTCCTGCTAAGGATTTTTAAGAATTATTTTGAATACTCATTACAACACCAAGGCTCATTCAGGGGGCACCAGTTCCAGGCTTTCATTGCTAGTGGTTTCTCTCCACTAACCAAGAAGAATACAGTTATGTTCACCTATCAGCTCAATTGACACATTTTGATTGGGTGCCTGTGAATTTATACCTATTTAATTATTATTCATATGCAATACCCTATCCCCTGTTAATACCATTTTTCTTGCTTTTGACCAAAAAAAAATCCAGAAAAAAACAAAGCATCTACATTTTTGGTATATTAAACATTTGTTCTCATTGACAATTCTTTCACAAGGCAAATGGCATTATTTTAAAAGAAAGCTTTATTTCTTTAGCATATATTCACTGGGCTTTACAGAATACCATACTTTACCATTGAGAAACTGTTTGGGGACAGTAGTTTTCCATGAGCTCCACGAAAAAGATAACATGGTTAATTTCAAGATTTACATGGAATATTTTACTTGAACATTTTTTCCCATAAGATTCCTTTCTCTGTTGTTCCTTCATTATTAAGCAATCTCCATCTTGCACACTGCAAAGAAGTATTTGCCAGGTTTTCATAGTTAGCATTTAGACATTCTGATTGCAAAACAACATGGTTAGTACTATTTTATATGAAACCATTTGAATTTATATCTAGTAAGATTATTTCTACTCATCATTTTATTTCTTTAGTCCCTTGTGCACAGTATCCATTCAAATTCATTTATGGATTAATAAATGGATGAATGAATGCATACATGCCCATGGTCCATCAAAAATTATTTTGGCCTTTTTATAGTATATGGACATTCTATGCTGTTGCTGTTTCTTTACTAAATGGCTTTCACTTACTCAGAGGTCTATATACTAAAGGAGCCTTTAATAATGTCATCAAAGAAAATATAGACTTTGGATTTAAATTCTAGCTCATCCATTTACTGGCTGTGTGATTTTAGAAGTAAAAATAGGAATAATAATACCTACATGGTAAGATTGTTCTCAGAGCCAGAAATAAAATAATGTGTTTTAAATGCCTGTCACACAGCAGGCATTCTCTGTGTTGAGGTTAGTATTGGTTTTGCACTAGAAAAAAGCCTAAGAAACGCTAAGCGCCTGCCACATTCACCAACTCCTTCTGAATAAAGCTTCTATAAACACTTCCTTGGGCATGATCCTCGGTTTCTGAGACCCCGTCGTCCTTCCTAGATGCCTAAATCAAGGGTTACCATCTGAATCAAAAACAGTCCTAGTGGGTTCGCCACAGCCTGTGGCATCACCTATTGTGAGAAATTCACACAACAGCAAAACTATGATAAAGAGGGACAACCAATTAATCTTGTCAGATCTTCTCTCAGGGAGTCTGAATGTAAGACACCCAGAGGAGATCAGATGTGGCACAGAGACCGTGTGAAGGGGTTTATGGAGCAAAGGTGGCATTCAGAAGCCCTCAAAGAGCCAAAACAAGAGGGGGAGTTAGGAATGGGATAGAAGCAGATATTTGCAGCAGAAGAGGCAGGAAGAAGCTCGCTCTTGAGAATGGGGGAGCAATGGACAAACCCATTGCACAGTGCTCCCTCCTGGAGTTGCTACTGCTTCTCTAGGACATGTCAGATCTGCTGGATGTTCGGCTGTGAGCAGCCAATTGCCTGTGCCTCTGTTTCCCATTACATGTATCCCTTGTAATAAATACCATCCACAGGGTTTGCCTCTGTCCCTTGTGACCAGCCTGAGTGTTACTATAATAACATGATAGTGGAGAGTAGAAGGTAGGAGAAGCCACAGTGGAGGGCTGACCTGTGGTAGAGCATCTCACTTCTTTGTCAGCTCTTTACTCTTCCCCTTTTTGCTTCGCCTTCACCACTCAATCAACTCTAGAGTTGAAAAGAAGCTCAAAGGTCACTTAAGCTAACTAGTCATGGGGACATTTGTTGTTCAACTCCCTGTCATTTATCCCCCTTCCTAAGCATACTTACATTTTCTTCTTTGGAAACTTTATCACTCCTCCTTTAAGAAGGATGGTGAATCCCACTGCCCTGATCCCCCTCCCAAGGTGCTGAAAAGGCCTCTATAAAATCTTTCTACCAGCTTGTGCTACTTCCTTTCCTTACGTAGCCAAGGAGTAAACACAAGTTTTAAGCTCAGCTAATAAATTCTCTCTCCAGAGACTTTAACTGTTCAGGGGAAAAATCGAGGTCAGAGGAAGCACTGGCGTTCCTTTTTCTTCCCACTACCTTCCCCTCCACTCACTCCGTCTGGCCACACTCCCTCCTCATTACTCCTTAGACACACCTTGCAGTTGTTTTTCCCCCTCTCTGCTACACTTGACCCCATGGCATCACATGGCTCATTCTATCCAGGTATCTAGTACCTTCCTCATTATTCTGTTCTGTTACTGTATTTCCTTTCAGAACTTGTTTCATTATTGTTCTTAGTACTTATCACTACTTGGAGTGTTACATACTTATTTATTTATTAGTTGAGTGTCCATTTCCCCACTAAACTATAAGCTATACAAGACCAGGGCCCTTGTTCATTCCCTGTAGTTTCCCAGTGCCTGGCTCTTGTAGCTAGTCAATAAGTATTTGTAAAATAAAGCAAGAATTTATTCTTTCCAGTCATGGTGTCTGGTCGGCACTGTGGAGTGATTTTGCCAGCTAGACCCTTTGGAGTTACCTGGATTTTTCTCTTTTCCAAGCCTGGTCTATTAGACTCTATTGGCAACTCCAAGTTTTCCCAAATCCTTTCAATTATTCCCTTTTTGCATAAGTTGCCTAAGATATTTAATTTTGCTTTTAATGAATGAGCCCTAGTTTGCACACTTCCTAATCAATGCTTGAATTCCCTGTAACACAGCCTTGGGTTCTCCCCATGGCTAGAAACTGGAAACTTACCACCCCACAACTTTCTACCTTAGAAAATTCTTTCCTTCCATTATAGATCCTAGGGGTGAAAGTAAACCAACTTAATGCCTCTTCCATTAATAAAAGTAAATCAGATTAAAGCAAATGATGCCAAGATGGTATGAATGGTCAGTATTTTTAACCCATGGGTAATCATTTGCATCCCAAACAAGGAACTTATTAATCCAAAAATAATTTATAGTTTTTAATGTATTTCCTAGAAGACTCAAAACTTTGAAATTTTAAAATTAAAAAAGAATTAAGCTCTTTAGCTAAGAGAAGGAGGACAGATAAATAGAAGAGTAACCTGATTTTAGGGTAAATACAATTAGGCAGTAAACTAAGGAGTTTGGAACAGAAAAACACAATCCTAGCAAGATCAGTGAAAATAGTCTCCAAAGTGAAATAAACTAGGTTTTGTATTCTAAAACTGTATTTACCTGTTCCATATGTAGTTTGCACTGGGTTATAATCCTCACATCTGTAATGAACTAAAGAAAAGCAGCCCAAGGGCAGATAGCTGCTGTGACAATTTACCACCTGGAAAGGTAATGGAAAAAACAAAAGAGTCCAAGTTCCTAGGGCCATGGCCATGAGAGAGAACCTTAACACAGTATAAGCAGTAAATCATCAAAGCTGAGTCTCCTCTTTCCTTTCAAAACCTGAGATTCACGTTACTTTACATACCCCTGGCATCACCTGGTCTGGGCATCTCTTTCTTCAACTGTGCTCCACTACCCTGCTCTCTACAAGACATAAATAATGCCCATTCTTACTGCCTCCAATGCTATTTTTCCTTCAACAAAATTATATTAATCTGAATTCTCGTATTCAAATGATTCTTAAAGCCAATTTTATGGAAGTACAGGTTGAGTATCCCTAATTCAAAAGTCCAAAATCCAAGATGTCCCCAAATCTGAAACCTTTTGAGCACCAACATGGCCCTCAAAGGGAACACTCATTGGAGCATTTCAGATTTTGGATTCCTGGATTAGGGAAGCTGAACTAGCATCATTCAAATATTTCAAAATCTGAAAAAATATGAAATCTGAAACACTTCTGGTCCCAAACATTTTGGATAAAGGACACTTTCAATCTGTATTAGCTAGCCAACATAGTGACATAGTTTTGCCCTTTTGCCAACAATGAAAATATGGGAAACAGCAATATGCAGCAAAAGCATTGGCCAAAACTTGTAAGAAAATTTGCTTTCACAAAAATATGTCTCTCTTATATCTATACTTTTTTTCTGCTCCCATAGCTATTGCCTGGTTCAGGCCTTTGTCACCTCTAAATTAGACAACTGTCAATTCTAACTTAGCCTGCTAACTGCCTCTTACTTATAACATCAATATCTTTCAATCTATCTCTTACAATACTAGACAATCTTTCTAAAATAAAGTGGATAATACAAATTCCAGTTCATGAACACAGGTATGCAGATAGGAAATACTGCATTTAAAAACTTCTAAAAGCTGCTGAATAAGAATTTTCATACTACGGGATTCAGAAAAAGATACATTAAAGCAAGTAAATTTTTAAAAATCAATAAAAACAGTTTAGCTGTGGTTTATGGTGGACATAAATAAACAAATAAAGCTGCCTTGTGCTAATGCCTTTATAACTACTATAAGATACCACAGTGTCCTGCATTCTGCAGTCCTCAATCCCAATTGTCATATTTTGCATATTGCTATCCTACTAGTAATAAACTAGTTCACATATAATACAGTGAATTTGTAGAAAGTTCAGGTCAAAAATTACTTCTCCTACCCCAAACTCAACTCAATAGCTAGAAAGTGGAGATAAAACATTAATTTTGATTTTAATTTTGGAGCCTAAATTGGTTAGGGAACAGAAGCAGCCACCAATTTTGAAGCAGAAAGTAAGTCAGGAGCTTGTGGTAGTTATCTGTATCACCACATCACAGGGACCCCATCTGAGAGTAAAGCCTTCAGCAAGGAAAGCAGCACGTAGAGAGGGACAGAAATAGATTTTTGCTTAGATCGTCAGAGTAGCTATGCATAAAACTCTCATATTATCTAAAGATTTCAGGTACATTAGACAATACATCGTCTTTTAGCACTATGAGTTCAGTTTCTAGCACTGCAACCTGAAGAATCATGATTAATACAGCAATCTATTCTTTATGAAATATCAAAATGAAAAAAGAAGTCTAGAAAAGAAATGCATGGTCTTAATACCCATTGATATGAAAACATACCCATTAATACTGGAGATTTGCCAGGCTTTCTTTGTGGAAGTTGTTAAAGATTCCAGTCATTCCTTCACCTAACCACTGTCCTCTGCTTCTGACAGAACTTCTCTACACCCCTGAGAAGCTAGAGCTTGTTTCCACAGGCCCGATGAATGGGCAGTGCGTTACAGGACCTCTTCCCAGTCACAGCTGACTTTACCAGGAGTGGACCCCATACTCCAACTGGCCAATCCAATTCTCTCTCTTGAAAAACTAAAATTGTCTAGTTTCTGGTGATGCTTAAACTAAAAGGACACAGCTTGGTATGGACATTTTATATACATGCTTATAAAAAGGTCAAACAAACAAGGTAAAAACTTGTTGCAGAAATAACAAAGAATGAAGCTAATATCCAATATCCAAAGAGACACAGAAAGACAGTAACTCCCTTGGTCTCAGACTTATTTTCATTCTGTATCCTGGCTAGGGTCCTCCTAAGGTCTGGCTACATTGCTTGCCCTTGTAATAATTCAATATAGTCCTCCTTGCAGCTTGAGCTAATTTGAATGGGTTTTGGCTACTTGCATGCAGCCAAACAACCTCTTTCTGAAAAATAGACCATCTATTGTATGTAAAATATTTTTAGATACTTTAAAGAGAAAGCTAAATCAATTCAAGGTATGAATAAAGGTAGTCTCAACTTTTAGATTCAATTTGTGCTTTTGGCAACCTTAACTTTAAGAGAAATTCCACAAAGGTAAATCCTCTTGTCTGTGCACTGTATTTTTGCAGGTTTTTAATTTCAGGTCCTTAGTATTAGCAATTTGGACATTAATGGAAACCATCAAATGATTCAATACAGGCAGAGAAAATGACAAACAGTTATAAAGACTATATTTTTAAAGCATGATCTCAGACGAACTTTTGGGTACTTGCCACTACAGTGATCCTTCTAAAACCCTAAACCAATCATGCCTTTCCTCCTTCAAATCCTCTCATAGTATGCCATTTCCTTTAGTAGAAAATGCAAACTTATAGATGCTTAGTGCCTACCTACCTCCCCCAAACTATGTCCTACTCAACTCTTCATATATACCTTACTAGTGCTCCTCAAAGTTTTTCAACACAGTACCCCTGACTCTAGAATAAAATGAACACATTCTCTGGGGCCTAGGGGCATTGCCAAAAGCTGCTCTTTCAAGCACAAAATTTATGTGAAATATACTTGCTTGGTTGCATAAATTTGTGCATTCCATTCAATAATATATACACATTTGTCTTGAGATATATTTCTCCAGAATTGACGATCCATGATAAGTCTTAAGATTGTCTAATTTATTTCTCTATCCCTAATATCTGTCAGAGTGCTTAGCACAGATTAGGTGTTCAATAAATATTTGTCAAATGAATAAACAAATAACCTTTGTTGGATGAATAAAGTCACATCTATTCTGTGGCCTTACATACCCTCTGGCGCACAACTATGTTGGACAACTTGAGAAGCAGGACTCTGGTCATTCTGAACTGCTTATTTCTGACTTGCTCCAACACACTGTACAAGATACAATTAACTATCACCTACTTGGCAGCCTTCCTTGACCACCCAGTTGAGACGTACTACTCCTGTGCTCTGTAAGCACCTCTAGTACAAAATTTAGTGTACTGTCTTATAATGATTTGTCTGCTTCACTGTCTTCCCTACAAGATTGGAAACTCCTTGAGGCTGTGATCCATGTTTTGTTCCCCTCAGTAACACCAGCACCTGGCCCACTGAAGACTTGAATGAACATTCTGTTGCATCAAAATATGAGGGATTGAATGATTCGGATTACCTGGAACAGATATGTGGCTGCCACCATTATAGATAGATTTTTGCTAGTCACCATTAAATGTGAAAATCAGCACAGTGAGAAACTATAAAACCCAGGACATGCCTCTGGCTGAAACATCATCCATTATCTCTCCTTTAGAAAAACTTAGTACATGATGAAGTGCTATTACTAGACACTTTAAATGCAGAAACACCTATTTTTTAACTGTGTTTGCACCAAAAGCTACTGTGCACTACTATTTCTTCCACTTTTGTAGGGTTTACAACTAAGTAGTCACAAACTAAAAGAACACTGATAAACTAAGAACAAAATTACATCCCTTTTTTCTAATCTATTCCTTCAGCCACATGGCCTATTACTCAAAGAGGCCCAGTTGCCACTGCCAGAGCAATCGTGAGCTGTAGTAAAGGGGTTTCAAACTTTATTCTTAGCACAACTAACCATCCAAATATATTGGAAAATTAAACACTGATGCATTAGTCTGACATCCCAGATATTTATCTTTTGTTTTAGAAACACCAGAGGGAGAAAATTGGTAGTTTATGCAGTGTGGGTCACGGGTACATAGAATAAACATCCAATCTCCAGTGCAGATTGTACCCTACTCAACAGTAGGAAACCCTTCCAGCATTACTGTGTCCTTTATAATCTACAACACTTTGCAGAATCTGGAAATTGTTTTGCTGCCAAAGCATAGAGGGGGAAGGAAGGGCAACACGCCAACACCTCTTAAAGCAAGCACAAAAGTGTCATTCTCTCATCCAGCAAAACAATAAGATTAGCTCTTTTATCACTAATTTTTTACTCTCCTTGCCTACTTTGTAAACACAGCATGGATGACTTTGCTTCTTATCAGCTACAAACTGAATCTGCCTTTGTTGAAGCACCGTCAATCAGCAGGCTTTCTGTGCATACACTCAGTGATACACCCAACCGAAAAAAGACAGACTTTCAATTTCCCTGCAATATCAGAAAAACAAAACAAAACACAGAATGGAAAATAAAAAGAATTCTTCTGTACAGTATAACCTAGTTCATTTACTCTGCCAGACAGAATGAGATTAAAAACCAAGGAAGGTCAAAGCTATTAACATCTGGATCAGAGGGCATTTTGCCTGTTAGGATCTAGTTAGACTGGGCCTTTGTAATTACCCAGTTTGTTTCCAACATGTCATGTAAACACTAACATTAGCTAAAGCCTGGGTGGTCTCAGGCTCCACACAGGCAGCTTTATCTTTGATTAGCAGCAAAAACACGTAATTCTTTATATACCAATTTGAATGGTCAATGAACCTCTTCATTTTTGCTAGTACCACTTGATTGTGACATTTCCAAATGGACCATAATTTGATTTTCCTTTAGAGCCCTTCTGCTATTCATTTTTTAAAGCATATGATTGACAGCTTCCTTGCACACTAGGCAACTTTGAAGGCCAGCACATTAGACTTAACAAAGAATGCCCTTGATCATCAAGAAAGACTAAGGAAATTTGAGTGCTAGTCCAGAAGATAACATTTTATGATTAAATTACTGTCAACACACCATGCAACTGCTCAAGCTCTGGCAGTAACATCTTTCCTTTGCTTTTATGTTTCTCAAAAATTGCAGCTGAACTCTGAGAGCATTTTCCAGACAAAATTTACCACCCTCCACTCACATTGCCCTATCCCATACCAAACAAATAATGCATGGGAAAGCTGTGTGTAACTTCAATGCATGCTTAAAGTCCTTCAAAAACAGCTCAGCAATATCTACACTTCTATCAACATTGGTGCATGTAAAGAAAACTCTTCCACCTTTCATATTTCCATTTTCTTCTCTACCCACACAATTTATGTATACTAAGTCATTTGGGAATTACAAAATTTCTATAGAGTCAGTGTACCGTCTAGGTTATTTTTTAACATAAATGTTATTTGTTGCATTGCTCTTACTGCCTTGCTTTGGTTAGACTGTTTAATTGCAACGAGACAAATCCCCAATGAAGCTAGCTTTAAAAATTAGAATTCTTAAAAAACAAAATCCAGACTGAAGAGAACTACAAAGTTAGACATCTACCCCTCTGTCCCTGTGTTTACTTTTGCTTCTCAAGTAACCATTCCATTTTCTCCCGCACATTTGCATGGTACATCACTGTCACCTCAATATTGTGGCTTTAGCCCTTGAGTTACATAATATTGCAGACCCAAAACCCAGAGCAATATGAATTGCTCTATCCATGTCCCAATCCAAATTTTGGGGATGGAAAAATTACTTGGCCCAGTTTGTTTTATTAATATGTTTCTACCTCTTGTCCACTCATTTATGGACAAAGTCACAGGACATATACACCTGCCTATATTAGGGCTGTGGGTGGGGTACATTCATTAAGAAGGAAATGGGAGAAAGCAAAAAAAAAAAAAAAGAAGAAAGAAAGAAAGACATTTCCATTACACATATTTCTGAACTTTTCTACCACACACAGGAAAATTTGAATTCATTGTTTTATTATTATTAATCCAATAAATATTTATTGAGTGCTAACTGTTCAATGTTCTAATATAGATTTCCAGACACAAAGACGACTTGCACCCTCAGTGTGGGAGAAATACACACTTCAACGGGAATGCAAGCACAGAAAGAAATAATTAAAATATGTTATGATGTGATAAAGGGTACTGTCTGCTTTTAAACAAATGGCATTGTTGGAATGTTTGGATATTCATATGTGAAAAAATAAACTTTGATTTAAACCTCACATTTTATACAAAAATTAACCCCAAACAGACTATAGACCTAAATGGAAAATGTAAGATTATAAATGTTTAGAAGAAAACATAGAAAAAACCTTCATGACCTAGAGCTAGACAAAGAGATCTTATATAAAACGCCAAAAGCATGAGCCATAAAAGAAAAAACAGATACATTGAACTTTAGCTCTGTAAGACACTGCTAAGAGAACAAAAATGCATGTTACAGACTATGAGAAAATATATGCAAATCACATATCTGATAAAGGACTTATATCCAAAATATCTAACAAACTCTCAAACTTAATAGCAAAAAAAATAAATTACATTAAATTTTAAAATCTTTTTTTAAATGGTCAAAAGACTTAAATGGACACTTTACCAAAGAGGATATATGAATGATGAATAAACACACAAAAAGATTTCAACATCACTGGCCACTGAAAATTATTTAACATTAGAAAATCCATTAATGTAAAGATGAAAAACCACATTAGCATCTCAATTGAGGCAAAAACATAAACAAATAAAATAAAATTCAATACTCCTTCACATTAGAAAATCTTACCAAAATAGGATGACAAGGACAATCTGATCAAGACTGTTTATCAAAAGCCTATAGAGAAAATTATACTTAATTATTAATATTAATTATTAAGAACATTTTCTTTAAAATCAGAAACAAAACAATCATTTGTTTTGATTGTTTGATGATCACTTTCATCATTTCTATTCCACATAGTCTTGTAGATCTTAGCCAGCACTTAAAGGAAAAGAAAGAAAAGATATAAGAATTAGAAAGGAGGAAGCAAACTGTCACTAGTAACAGATAATAAAATTGCCTTGTTATCTACTTTTTAAAACATATTTTAAATTCTGATTCTGATAACACTAATATCTAGACCACCTCTAGGTATGATTCTGTTGTCTGTGTTTTGTCTTTATTTTCACTCATTTGGTTATGTATCCTGACATGCCTGATCAGTTTTTATTGATTGGTGAACTTTATGAATGCAAAATCGGAAGAACTCTGAATGATGTTTCACCCTTTAAAAAAGATTCAAATTTCTTCTGGCGAAAGTTAGAGTTGGTACAGATCACCTTGATCCAATCAGGGAAGGAGATGTTTCAAGACTAGATTTCAGGCTTCCTGAGTTCATCCTCACTCCTAGGGTACAGCTTATAGAGTCTTAACTGAAAGTAGAAAGCAGTTACAAGGGCTTCTGGTAGAATTCACCTATAAAACCATTTAGGTCTATTGTTTTCTTTGTGGAAAGTAGTTAAAACACTAGTTCAAATTTCAATAATAATAGTACTATTTAAATCTTACTTTTCTATCTTCTAGCAATTTTTAATACATAATTTGTATTTTCCGAGGAATTTTCCCACATACTCTGCTTTAAAATTTATTGAAAACAATAAAATTTTGTTATAGTATTGTAATATTATCTTCCTATCTCTCCTGTAGCTGGTTTCCTGTCTCATTCCATATATTTGTGTCTTCTCTATTTTTTTAAATCTTAATCAGTCTTGCCAGAGATTTGTGTACTTTATCAGTCTTTTCCAAGGACAAATTTTGGCTTTGTTGTTTCACTTTACTGTACCTTGTTTTCCATTTATTTCTTTATATATTTTATCATTGTTCTCGTTCTAATTTCTCTAGGTTTATTTGGGAATTAATTTTATAACTTTTAACATTAGCAACTTATCTCATTAACTTTTAACTGTATTCATTAACTAATATAAGCATTTAAAGCTATAAATATATCCCTTGAAACACAGTTGTAGCTGTATCCAAGTTATAAAATAAAGTGTCTTCATTAACATTCAGTTCAAAGTATTGTTAACTTTCATGTTTTGTTTGAGTCATAACTTTTTTAGAAGAATAATTTATTAGCTTTTGCAAGTCAAGAGTTGTTTTGGGGTGTCTTTTTGTTACTGATTTATAACTTTATTGCATTTTGATCTGAGACTGTAATTCTATGTGATACCAGTCCTTTGAAATGTGTTGAGATTTGTTTTATTGCCTAGTGTATGGCTATTTTTTTGAATAAAAGATCTGTGTTTGCTTGAGAAAAATACATACGATATAATTGCAGGTTCCTTAACTCCATCCTATTAACTGAATTGTTCAACTGTTTTATATTCTTACTAAAATTTTTTGACCAATCGTTTAAGAAGAAATGTTTTTGAAATCTCCCTCTATAAGAGTGGATTTGACAATTTTTGCTTTATGTATTTGGAGGCTTTTATTAGGTACATGTAAGTTTGAAATTTTCATATCCCCCTGGCAAATTGAACCATTTATCATTGTGTGATGATCCTATTTATCCATATATATGGTTTTGGTCTTTATGTCTACTTTATCTAATGGTAGTTTAGATATGTTAGCCTTTTTTTGGTTAATATTTGCTTGGTTTATATTGTTTCTTTTACCTTCAGCTTTTCTGTAACCTTATATTTTAGAAGCAGTCTAGAGTTTGATATTTTATATATACTACTTGACAATCTCATTGATTGGTGAGCTTAATCCAATACATTTATATATTTGGATTTCTTTCTACTATAATACATGGTGTTTTTAATTTGTCATGCATTTTTTTGCTTCTTTCTTCTTTGGGATTGTCTGCTTTCATTAATAAATTTTTTCTTATTCTATTTTTCATCTTTGCTAATTTGGAATTTACAGTTACCATTTCTATTTTTTCACTGGTTATTCTTGAGATTTTACCATGATATTTAGAATAACAAAGTTTATAGTCAGTGTATATCTCTACCCTTCTCCCAAAAATTACTGGCATTTTAGAATGTTCTAACTTGATTCAAACTGACACCTAGATTACATGCTATTATTGTTCACTTCTTTATATATCCCTTGTTAGTGTTATTATTGTTTTTATTTTTCTTTTACAAATTATTTCTGATTGTTATTTATTATTATTATTTTTTTTGCTGTTTTAGCAAACTCTTTGTTTCATTTCTTTAAAATGTCTTTATTTTTCCTTTGTTCTAGGAAGATATTTTGCTGGATACAGAATTCTAGTTTCACAGTTATTTTCTCTCAGCCTTTTTATACATTATTTTATTACATTTTAGCTCTCCTTTTCCTACTGAGAAGTCTGTTTTTATTCTGTTAGTGCTTTGTAGGGAACTTCTCTTTTCTTCCCACCTATTTTTGTCTTCTCTTTGACTTTATTATTCTGCATTTACACTGTGGTTATCTAGGTGTGGATTGCTTTTTATTTATCCCACTTCTTACACTGATTTGTATCTCTTATTAGACATTATCTCTTCAAAGATTTACTTGTTCCCATTCTATTTTCTTCTTCAAGAACTCCAATCAGGTATATGCTAGACCATCTGTTCTATTTTTTAAAACTTCTCTTTCATTTTTTATTTTTTCTTCTTCTCTACATTGCATTATGGATGCTTTCTTCTCCCACGTATCTTTAGATTTAATTCTTTCCTCAGCTTTCTCTAATGTACTGGTAAACTCAACTCTTTTGTTTTAATTTTGATGATTATATTTTTTTCAGAATGTCTTTTTGGTATTGTCCCAAATCTACATGATCATATTTGATACTCACTTCTGGCTCTTTTATTTCAAAATAATCTTTTATTTCTTTAAAATATTTCATAAATAATTATTTTATTATCTGTATCTTATTATTCAAATATTAGTAGTCTTTATAAAACTAAATTTATTATTTTTTCTATTGAATCTGCTCTTAGTGGATTATTTTGGTGTACATTTGGTAATTTTTAATTGTAAGTTTATATTTGGCTAAATTTAATGTATGTGACTCCTGAAAGTCCTGAACTAGGAATATTTTTTTCCAGGAAGATTCACACTTAATTTCTCCAATTGTAGATTCTTTCGTCTGTGAGGTAGAATAAATTCAAAACCCCAACTTGTATTCTTAGTCAGAACAGAATTCTCGGTCAGTTCCCTTTGTAGATTGGCCAACATTTTCTTGCCCATTCTTTCATAGATCTATGAGTTCTTTATGTGTCCTAGCCCCATATATGCGTGCCAAGAGGACTCAGCAACCCCACTCCCTTGGCTGGGCCTAAGACTTAGTCCCTTTGCACTCTAAGTGGCTACTAATCTTCAAAATTCTGATTTCTCAGTATTTGGCTTTTGCCACCTAGGGCAGCAGCAGCTTTTGCATCAGTGCTTGCCTATGCATATAGTTTTAGGTTTTCTTAAATTTTTCTGGTGTTCACAGATTTTCTTAACTTTCTTTTGGGCTTAGTAATAAATCTTAAATTATATTTGTTCTAATTTATTTAGTATATGAATGTTTTGTATTAGTGCAAGGTTTAACAGAATGCTTTATCTGCCATATTGGCAGAAGCAGTTATGTGAGCTATTACCACTTTTCTAAATTTATTAAGTCACCTAAAATTTTAAATTTTTGTTCATATTCCCTAAGCATTTTTAAAAAGGTTTTTTTTTTTCTTTTGAGGATTTACTGTTTACTATCTGTTAATTAAACCTATCTTATACATATATTATTTAGGTCTTCTATATCCATAATTTTTGTCTACTTGGCCACTTATGATATGAGAGCATTGAATTAATATCTTCTACTATGCATATGTTTCTGTAAATTATTCTTTGAATTCCTTATCATTTGTGTTTTATTAATGTTGATGCTATGTTATTTGGAACATAAATCTTTTTATAGGTTCATTTTATAAAATATCCTTCTTCATGTTGCTTAGTAATTTTTGTTCTAAATTCAATACAATCCAATACTGATTTCAATTCTCCTTTTTTTGGTACTGTCTTGCAATGTTTTTGCTTATCTTTCATTATCCAGTCTTTCTTTACTTATTTTGTCTTCCTTGTATACAGGACAGTTGGATTTTAGCTAACTACTCTTAAACCTTTCTGTCTGTGCTAAAAAAAGAGAAATCTCTAAGATAGTTGTTTTTCCTTTTAGGATTTGATATGGGAGAAGGAGCACACCTGGACCTGAAAATAAATAAGTTTTAGTATTAATCTTCCTCTAATTAGCTTTCTGATTTTTGGCACTTTCATAAAGCATCTGCTTATGATTTTCCCAGCTGTTAGATCAGAAAAATAAAGCCTTCCCCATTTACCATTCAGGTTTTTTGAAATATGAATGCAGAGAGGCTACCATGCTTTAAAATTGTATATATAAGATACCACCACTTTTAAAATACATTTTATCTTTCCCTGTTAACTTAATTGGGAAGAGCCAAATTTAACCTCTTGTAAATTCATGGCCATCAATGAAACAGTTCAGTAACTTCCCCATTTTATCATGTTATAAAATCATGGCAGGAAGCTGAGACCACTGCACTAAACCACCACAAAGTAGGACTGCTTTGAGTGCAAGAGGTATAGCCATGCAATACACTCATTATGTAATAATTAGTGAATTAATTTTGTGTCACTGAATAAATCAGAAAAAATATATTTTGAAGCCTTTCTTTATTCCAGACACTAATTCTGACTTCTATTTTTGGAGTTTTTTATTTGTATTGTCTGAGGATCTTTCACTCAAAGATGTTGCTTTGCCTTTTGATTCCTATAATCTGTTTTTTATGGCTCTTCTTTTCTTTACAATGTTCTCATAATACATCGTCTCCATCTTAAATCCCTATTGTTCTTTGCCTCACAAATATACTGTGTTTGCTTTATATTTCTGCCTAGAGAGCACTATATGACTAAGTGTGGCTTCTGGTATACTTCCTAGATCATTTACCCAAAAATTTATTTTGGCCTTTATTTCAATTCTTTAGTCCATAGCCATTGTTTTACTCAATAAGGAAGATAGAGCTCATGGAATTTATTGACCAGGAAGTAAGGTTGAAAATACTGACCTATGAGAAGCCAATATTATTTTCTCATTATCCCTTCCCCAAGATATCTCTGGCCAAAAATTGCAGGATAGATATTAAGGATGTAAATTGCAACTTGGTCAAACAGAGTTATCAGAGTTAGCCCAGAAACACTGGAAAGATGGCTGTATCTTGAAAAACATCTAAACCTATTATGCATCATATTTTATAGAAAAGTACAGTCTAATTTTAATTTACCTTTCTGCTGGGAAAAAGAAGACAAAGTAAAAACTCAGAAATAAGTCTGGGATGCTTCTAGCCAACTCTTTTTTTCTGTGAAATATAGGAATTCACTTCTTTCAAATTGGAAACATTTTCTAACAGATTTTCTGTCACCATTTAAACAGAGTTGAAGGTGAACAATCTAGGGAATCCTGTGTGATCATAGAACACTTGAATCAGAGGTATTAGACCTGTAAAGATCCTTGGATGTAATTTCCAAGGTAAATGACAACTTTCTAGCTGGTAAATCTGAGGTAAATAAATGATTAATAATAAAGAAAAGTTTGTGGTTACATTGCTAAAGAAATTTTTATAAGAAAAATATTTATAAGAAATTTTATCATAATTTATAAGAAATGTATTATAAATCTGTGAACAAGGATTTAGATAGCTAGTTCTCAATTATCTGCTCCATATTAATTTAATTTTCTTAGTACACAAAAAGCCAAGGTCAACAGAAATTGTAAGAGCAAGGAAGTAAACCATCATCTGAGAAATCTGATCACAAGTTTATTCCCCCAAAGTACTATAGATTTGGAGCACAGATATTTTAGTACTTCCAGGGAGTGTGCCTAACACATTTCTCTCAAGCTGATAAGGGCTCACAGTTTAAAGAAGAACATTCTAAAATAAATCATGTTATGGGCATTAAGGCAAAACAACATTCTTTTTAAATGGGGCAAATTCTGTAATTGGATGCCTGAATCTCTCCTTACTGTGGGCTCTCAGCACCATTAGTAAAGCATCATTCTTCCAGATGACAGGAAGACTCTCATGGAGGTGGACTCTGGCACCTTAGTTCCCATGTTTCTGTTAGAAATTGAATTTGCTTGATGAATTATAGAAGTTGCACACAGCATACCCTATCTACAATACCATAAGAGAAACACACAATGGTGGTCATTCATGGTAATGTAGGAAGAGACTCTGCTTTTACCATTTCTGCTGTTAACTCACTAAGTGGTTCCTTGCACTTTGTAGATAGATGCCCATGAGTCTACCACTTCTGCCTTAAATCTTTCCCTAGAACCACTTTGAAACAATTTCTAGAAAGAAGATAGGAGTTAGAGAAATTTCCATTCATCTTGGAGGCTTAGTCAACATTGTAGAATGAGTGACTTTGCCTTAGGCATGTGTGACCTGGCTTTTTTTTTTCTGTCTTACTTTTTCCTATTCTGCCCTTGTTACTTTCTCTCCTTTTAGTCTAGTCATATCTAGTATCCTCCCAGGAAACATCCTTCCTCTCCCCATTAAACATCTTCTTTGAGAAGGATCTAGTAAGCCATTTACCCTGAAGTATAAAGGATGGATAAGTTTTAATATGGCAACCTCCCTAAAGGCATTGGTTATTTTAAAGAAGAAAAAGCAATCCTTTTAAGCATAATCTAAATGACTAAAATTCTCCTTGTGGAATTCTAAGTATCAGACAATAGCTATATATTTCTTGGAAAAGGTAGAGAGGTATCAAAGTACCCCAGAATATAACTGCATGCTACTAAATCAACAATGCCACTCATATCAAAGTTGTGTATTAATATGTAAAAAGGATAAAATAAACAAAAAAGGTATTCTTTTAGTTCTGAATCTGAAAAAATAACCACCAAAAAAGATAAATAAATTAAGGAATATACTCATTCTCTGAAATCAAAGTTCAATCTCACCCTTTTTATTTCTAGAACAAACATTCTCAAGAAATGTCTATAATGGACTTTGAGACGAGGTCAGGAATGAGGCCACACACACTGTTCCCCATTTCTGGCTGTGAAATGTGCTATATATTCACACACACCTTTCCCCGTAGAGGTCTAAGGTGAAGCAAGCTACATTTTGATACGGTGCTTAGGATACAAAACAAGTAAGGAAAATATGACCAAAGATATTTAGCTCAATAAATTAACTCTTCTCTGAACTCTCCCTTAAGAAGTAGAAAACCATGTATTAAATTTGCTTTATGTTCTCAAAAACCTTAGTTTGCTGACTCTAAATAGTAACTATGTGCATTGTTCTTTATGGTACTTTGATAGAAGAATTTATAAATAATTCCCCAACACTGGTTCATTAATCCTTGAACACCTCATGGCGAGGGGGAAGGTGAGGAGGAGGGTGAGAAATATGAGAAATGTATGATAAATGTGCTCGTGGGGTGGTTAAGTTTCCTAGCACTGATTTTATTTTTGTCTTGACACATAAAATAGTGGATGAGTCCTGCTTGAACTAAGAGCAGGAATAAGAACAGCCCCTTATTGCTAGCTTTGAACAAGGGATCAGACTTTGATCCCTATGTCTGAGCTACGCACATCTCTGAAATGTCAGGGTTTTGTAAAATTTGTCCAAATTTCATCAGGCTTTGATATGTTCAGATAAATTAAATTATTGCAAAGGCACTTGGCCCCATGAGGTGCTCTCAAAAGGCTACCAAAACTTCATCTTAAAATATGTATGGAAATTACAAAATAACCAGTGTACATAAAATTATGAGTGGAAAGAGATACCCCCAAAGAAAGATCAATTTGTTGCTAGATCAACAAATTCTAGCATTCCCAAACACTAGCACAATGCAGACTACATAATTTGTAATCAGGGTGCAAAATGAAAATGAGGAAGCCCCTTGTTCAAAGAGCAGGAAAAAAGCTTTTTCCTTTCTTTGGCAGTCTCTTTCTTGACCTCTCATGATGTTTGTTATTTGTTCTAGTGTTGCACTCCTTTGGACACGGTATGGAGGGTGCAGATCCTTCAAGACATCCAGGGTCCTTACCAGCAACGTGGTGCTCAAGGAGCAGGTGCTGACCCTGAGCCTCCCCACAGCCAGGTCCCACGCTGGGTGAAGGGTCACAGCAGTATCCAGGCAGGAGGAGGATGCAGCAGCCAAGAGCCATCCTAGGGAGGCAGAAGGGTGGTGGGGGCAGGAGCTGGCATCATAAGCCATCTAAGTCCTGGGTACACGCTCCATTTCTCATGAAACTTTGCTTACAAAACACAACTTGAAAGATAAAATTATTAAGAATTTCAAGATGGCCACCACAGAGCATTGAACCCTAAGCAGAGGGCCCCCTTCTAAGCTCCTGCACTGAGCTACTGCACTACTTGCTTGTCTGTGATGCCTGCCCTGCATTAGCAATAATCTATTAGAAATATAAAGGAAAAAGTATACAATTCACAAAAAATAACAACTTTGAGTTATCTGTGGGTAAATTGACTAAAGGTATACAAAAAAATCTTTACAGAGAAAATTATGAAATGCTATCAAAAGACAAATTAGGAACTGAATAAGTACAGCAATGTACTATATTAATGGATGGGAAGACAATTATAAAAACATGAAATCTTCTCACAAACCAGTCTATAAATTCAAGACATTGCAATAGGATTTTAAAAGGAAATTAGGAAAACTGATTTTTAAAATTCATATGCAAGAGAAAAGTCTGATGATATCAAAGTTGATTCAAACAAATAGCAAAAGGAAAGTGGAATTTTTCCATACCAAATACCAAGAGATAAATTGTATTCAGGCAGAGAAAGGGCAACAGATCAATGAAACAAAGTCTTTACAGAAACTTGGTTTTGTGAAGCAGGTTCACTGTGCACTGGCTACCAACTTATCTGAGTCCAGTGAGACAGAACACACGCACACAAACACACAAGTTACATGAACTGGGTTTATTATTAATATTTACAGATAGATAAGGGAGAGCAGAAGCCTAGGATCCATTATAAGCTGGTTCCCCAAAACTCAGGAAAGCTGCCCAGGGCAGATGGAGTCTCGCCTGCTCATGACCTCGCTTGCACCACAGCTGAAGGTCCCTGGAAAGAAGCCCACCTTGGGTTTTACACCCCCTTCCCCGGGGTGATGTGACTTGCGGGGCTAAAGCATTGAAGGAAATCCTGTTTCTGGCAGGGGACTGGAACAGAGAGCAGGCTATTCCAGTCAGTCCCTCCCTATCTCAGAATGTTGCATCCCCAGCACATTGTATAGTTATTCTTGAGAATTACAAAGAAAAGGGGGAGAACTGGGTTGGTCCAAGACCACCTGGAAAACTGCCCTGCAGGTATATAACAAGGTGGCATTACAATTCAGTGGGAATTATGCAACAAATAGTAATGAAACAATGGGATTTTTGTCTACATAAGTATTAATTTAGATTCTTACCTCATCTCATACACTAAAGCAAATTCCAGACATTCAATAGTTCTATGTCTCTTAACATATTGGGTTTAGGGCTGAAGTTGGCAGTGCTCTCAGAGTCGGTGTGATTTCGGATGAACCCATGGGAGAAGGGACTAGAAGTGGCACAGATTATTGGACCAAGAGCCAAGTAACCAAAACATGAAAAATAAAAAGTTTAAATTATCATAAGAAAATACTGGAGAGTAAAGTTATGATATCAGTGTACGAAAGGATTTTTAACATCAAGACACAAAAGTGTTATTCATCAAGGAATAATTGTTAAGATTGGCAACTTCAAAACTTAAAACCAGAAAGTTAAGACATGCCACAAACTGGGGGTAGATATTTGCAACACATCTAATTGATAAAGCATCAGAATTCAGAGTATATAAAGAACTCCTGTGCATAGATTTAAAATAAGGAGAAAAATTGACAGAAAAATGGACAAAGAGTTAGAAGAGGGAGTACAAACGAGAAAGCCCGTATTTCAATAACCATGAAAAGATGCTCAACCTCACTTCTAATCATAGAATGCAAATTAAAACAATGATTAGGTGCCAAGTGCCTTTCAAAGTCTGAAAAACAAGTGTTAGCAACAATGTGGGAAGATAGGAATTCTATACCCTTGGCCATGAGAGCATAAATTGGCATAAGTACTTTAGACATCAACATGATGCTATCTAACAAAACTAAAGATATGACCTATAAATTCTACCTCTAGGTAACTTTACTGTAAAAACTTGTATATATGTAAACTAGGACATTTAGTGCAGCTTTGATTATAACAGCAAAAAGTGGACCCTACCCACATATCTTCTTCTATCCTCTTCATGGAGTTTTCTTTGTGTCTAACTCAGAAAGTATGCTTTCTACTCCTACTATTTTAATACACAAGTTTTTAATGTGCCTTCTCAACTTAGAAAAGTGTTTCATTCCATCCTTTTCTTGAACAACTCAAGGACTTTAGAACTTTTATCTCTGATCTCTCAAACCTATCTTCCACGTTATTGTCGTCTAGTATTTTAGGGTCCCCTTATTTTCAACTCATCCTTTAGTCTTTCTTTTCATTTTCCTTTCTTATTTCATAATGCGCTTTCTAATTTCTCTGATCATCATTGCTTACTGAATCTCAGTTATGCCTTCCTTGCCTCTATAACTTCTTACTGATGTATAATTTATTTTCTAGCACACATGGCTGCTGATGAGGAGGTGGCTGTCAGTCTAATGGTCATTCCTTTGTAAGAAATCTGTCTTTGGTCACCTTCTCATTTTGTTTTTGTCTCTGTTTTTTACTTTGATGGTTTACTGTTTATTTGGGATATATCTAAATGAATACCTGCTTTATGTATCTTCTTCAGGACTCAATATGCTCCATTGATTTTAGTGAGGACTCGTGCTTTTATTCAAGCCATGAAAGCTCTCAGCCATTATGTCTTCAGCTACTTCCTCTCCCAAATTTTCTCTAGTCTTTCCTCTGGATACCAGTACAAGAGCTCCAACCAATCACAGTGGGTGCCATGACCAAGTGGAACAGCTGCCAGCCATAAGCTACCCAGCACATCCATACTGATGCGAGGAGCAGAATGCCATTCCTGTATGGAACTGGGGCCCAGATTCCCTCACCGCACAGCCATCAGCACCCTCACTCTGGTATTTACAGACATTCCAATGTGGTGCGAGCTGTTTGAGCTTCAGCTCCTGCTCACTGCTCTAACTTCACATTTCTCCTTTGTGTTTAGCACCTGTAGATATCCCACTGTATGTTTCAAGATAAATTATTAAATCAAAATTATTATAGTGTACTTTAAAAGTGTGTATATATGTTGGAGGAAGGGGAGAATGTGCCCTTCTACTCACCTACTCCATTAAAAAGAACTTATACTCAAACTTTTAAAATGAATGAATTTTAAAAACCAAATGAAAAAGTTGATTAGAATTGCATGCTATAAGGTATGAATTAATATCCTATATTTGATAGCTGAACAAAAACCTTAACCATCTGAATGAGCCCCTGAAGAATTTACTTTGTTTTGTTCCTTGCTGTATTAACATGAGAAAGAGCTAAGAGTCCTTGGATCACCCCTGGGAAGGTAATTTACTGGTAAAACATGGAAGGTATTTTTCCCCACTCAGGGTAAACAAGTCCTTGGTGTTTCTAAGATCTGGTTTCTCATTTCTGCAGGCCATCAGGCATTCCCTAGGTCCTGTTCAAAGGGAGAGGAGTTATCATTAGAGTCACACTCCTTTGAAAGGCCAAGCAGGCCTGGGCCAGCAGTGGGCCTCACAGAACATTGCTGCAGTGTGGATAAGGAATGTGCACAGAGGGGCCACAAGGATGACTCAAGGTGCCCACCATGGGTAGAGGTTGCAGGGGGTATGAAACTTGTTATAATTAAATTTGGGGAATTAACCTGAGAGTTACACAGCAGTTCATATCTTTTTTATTAAGGTAGCTCTTCTCATTTGAACTAAACTCTCACTATCTGAACCTAGAAACTGAAAAGGAGGAAGAAGTAAAGACCCACAGGGATGAAGTCCCTTGCCCACCCCCATGACAAGGAAGTGGCTGAGGCTATCCCATAACGCGGAGCTTATTATGTGAAGCCTCTTTATATGCACAAGAGATAAGATTTCCTGACTTTTCTCTGAGTCAACATTATAGGACTGAAGCTAAGTGCTGCTACAATCACTACCATTGCTTAATTGTTGTCCATCTTTTACAAATGAGAGATAAGGCTCATTTACTCATTTATTCTTTCATTTTTCACACCTCTCTGTTTTCTTCTTAGATGTCTGCAGCATTCCCAATATTATTGTAATAATGAAACATGTAGCACATTATATGAAAGCTAATTATAAAGAATTGTTCATTTAAGTTTATCTTTTGTACATACAAAATAGATATTATAATATATAGTTTCATTATCATAAACATTATTTTCCAGCAATAAGTCCAGCTATGTGGTGATTTTTTTTACCTTCTAGGTGCAGAAAACATGTCTTAAAAGAGCCATATATGAGTGGAGAAGAGTTGGCTATTTGCACAGAGTGCTGAGGAGGCAACATTACTCCCACTGATAGCTAAGCAAGGAGGTGTTGTTACTTCCCATGGCCTGGACCACTCAACAAAAGAAAGGTACACCATATCTCTGTTTAATAGGGCAGACGGAAGTGGGGGAAGCAGTATTTGGTGAGCCCCTACTATGGGGTAGGTACTATCCTCAACCTTTTCCTGCTAGCCCATTCCATCCTTAAAACACCTTTCCGGTCTTACAGATGGTGGTATAAGGGCCAAGAGGGGATCTGAGAAGATAATTAACATGCCCAGAGGCGTACATAAGGTGCAGGGCAGAGTAAGAGCGTAAACTGATGTATGACTAAATCCCAAACCCACTCTTTCCATCCAATCCTGCTGTTACCTCAACAGCCAGCATAAAACACACACACACACACACACACACACACACATACACACATTTACCCAGGAGGCAAAGAAGAGTTCTTGGGTTTTCATTTAACCTTCTCACAATACCCAATTATCCCAATTTAGTTTATTAGATAAGGGTAGTCTTGTCCTGGAAGACAAACAGAAGTTGACCCCAAGGGGACTAGGTAGAAAATAAGTCAGTCTAACGGAAGGGATGGTGCTAAGGAGGCCCAGAGTGCAGAGGTGCCCCAGCAGATGGAGGTGAGAAGTCCTTAAACACAAACTTTGCCTCTTTTTCAGGTTTGGCCTCCAGACTTCTCTATATTTGGTATTTATACCTACTCTTCTCTCCAGCTTCTCTAACACTCCTTAATCCATCCCCATCCCCCACAGCATCCAGACCTAGAAATCTTCAAGGGTTCATACCCACATTTCTTCTTAAAAGTTCAACAACAACAAACTCTTAACATGAATATGAGCCTTTTATTTCTTCCTACATGCATTCTTTCTGTTTGGATCATCCAAAAACTGAAACAAAACAAAATCAACCCTATTTCATGTTTGGATTTCAGCAAAGTGTGAGAATTATCTGAGCCATTTCGTTGTCTTATATAGGGAAATATGTTTTCCATGACATGGTTTGCTGGAACCACATAGGTAAAATAAAATCTTCAAACTACAGATTCAGATTCAAACTACTTCCCTTCAGATCCAGAAATGATGAGCAATTTGACATCCTGTATCCCCCCCGACTGCAAACTAGAAACCTCTCTGTCAGAAGCTATTCTTGCAATATTATACCTCTAATGTTATGGGAAGTTGTTTGAGGCAAAAAGCAGCCATAATAATGGGATTGTGTTTCAAAAAAGAGCTGGCTGTAAGGCCATGCTGTAAATGAAAAACATCATAAAAGGAACATTACCACTCTTAAAAAACTGTGAGACTGCTTGAATAACTCATTGCAGGCTATTTTTATAGTCCTCTAATTCTGTTTTTAAAATCAAATGCAACTCTAAAAGAATAGCTCACTCCAAGTTGGGAAAAAAGCCAAACCTGTGCAGTTTATAGAGACTCAAATCTTACCTGATGAAACCCATTAATTCATTCATTCATTCAATGAAGCATGTATTGAGCACCAATTATATACAAAGTTTTGGATTAGGTGGTGAGGAACACTTCCCATGCAGTTTTTTATAACCAAGTATAGGTCATAAAACCTGTACATATATGAATGATAGGAAGCATAATAGGCTAAATGCCCTAAGAGAAAAATAAACAAGGGGGCAATGGGAGCGAGAAGTTGAAAAAATCATTTCTGGCTGTGGCGATTCTGGAAGGCTTCATGGAGGAAGTGGCATTTAGGCTGTGTCTTGGAGGACGGGGACAGAGAACACCTTTGGCAGGAGAAATAGCGTGTGAAAAGGCGGAAGCAACAGAGTGGAAAGGCAAACATGCAAAGGCAAACAATTCCAATCAAATGGAATCTGAAAGGAATGTGGAAGAAAAGCCCAAAAGGCAGACGGGGGCATGATCTGGAGCATCAGCGTGCCAGGGCCAGTTGTATAGCAAATCGCCTAAGCAGAACATAGACTAGGAAGCTTTCATTGGCTCTTGTGAGTTACCTGCTTTTAAGGGGAAGACTGGAAAGGTACTTACAAATCTAATATAGGGTCAAAGAATAACTATGAAGCTATGAAGACATTCTCTCTTTGCTCTGGTTGTTACGGTGTTCAAAGGTAACTTTGCAGCCCTCCTCCAGCAAAGAAAGAGGACTCCTGGCATTTATTTTGTATACCTCCCTCATTTCTGGCTTCATCTCAGTTTTCTTAGTCTCATTGTCCCTTTGTTCCTATTTCCTCACATAAAAATGTATTTCATATCACATATATTTTGATTGCAAAGCAATGATCTAACAAACACGCAGCATAGAGTCGTAAAAGGACAAAAAAGGAGGGAAGGAGAGGGCATGCCTCCACATTAGTCCATTTTCCAGAAGTTATGTAAGTAATACTTTCCAAATACCGTCTACCATTCTACATATTATTCCCTGATAATCACTGACAAACAAATTCTGCCATTTCTATGGCTAGAAATTTTTTTCCATAGGTAATTTTATACAGTTCTTGCTCTATAAGCACAAGTGAGTACTACTTTATATAGGAACAAGGCTCTTAGAAAAAAGAAGAAATGAAATCTCTTACTATGGAATTGTTAGGCAGGCAGGCAAAAATGTGTTTTACCCAGCATCAAAGCAACAGCCAGATCTACTTCTGCAGTGCACCCAAGTTAATGCCTACAACAGCACTGTGATGCTGCCAAGTCACAATAATCTGGCATGCCCAAATATGACATGGCTGTGTTAGTAGAAGTGATGATGGATCGTGACCCATGAACCCCAGGGCGTCAAGGAGCTATGCAGCTCCAGATGACTCATCGTTTATATCCTCCTAAGTGGGTGAGTATTTTGTCTTCGTTAAGGTATAAATCTGAGTACTAAATATGCAATCCACTCCTGTATGCCTGTAATACTTTCTGCTTACCTCAGCATTGCTCCAGTTGTAAACTAGCAAACGTCAGGGACCCTATCTATTTAATTACATGCATACTGAGACATGTTAAAAGTAAATATTAAACCAATGACCAAATGGTTTGCCTAGGTCTAGTTAAAACATTGCTGTATCCATGTGAAGCAGTAAGAATGAAATTGAAAAGCAGGAAGAATCAGAGTTGAAATTCCTCTAGTTCTATAAATATTTGCTATGTGCATTGGGAAGAGATAGTTGATTACACCCATGGTTGGTTGGTTGGTTGTTTCACCTATTGCACAATATTTCAGCTATTGAAATAGAAACCTAGTTGTAAAACATGCCTGCACCCTGGGTGGGTAGGGAAGCGTGTGGGGAGTGGAGCGGTCTCCTATACCAGCATGCCCAGGGGGCCAAAGCAAACCACTACTTTTAAATATAAACACATTTCCTTGACAGATTTTCTAGCATTTAGCTTGACCCATACATATTCTCCAATCAATGTCCTCACCCCCAAAAAAGTAATAGAAAAAAATTATAAAGGCAGGAAGCTTTCAAATTTTTACCTGCATTAATATGGCAGAGCACAATAGTTTTGAAACAGTTTCTGCTTAATAAACACCCATATTTGCATCCGAAGAGTACCTCAGGGTGCCATAAAGTCAATACAGCATAGATAATTCTGAAGTCAACCCTTCTTCTTCTCTAAAAGGTCCTTTTATATAAAAACCAATTTCAATAAAAGGCATCTGTACTCAAGATCTTCCATTATATAATATACTTCATCATAATATCAAATTTTTGGCCCAAAGAATAACTTTAAGAAATTCACAATAGATTAATGTCATTATTAGTCATGACTGAGTACAGAAAATCATGTGCTGGTGGCTCTTCCACCAATGGGTCAAAACAAGAAACTGAATTAAATTCTATAGGTTAATTCCTTAGTTGTCCATCCACCCAGGTGACTGCGTGAAGGATGGGATGGGGTTGCAAATGAAGGCATTCTCATAATCTGGCAAGGACGCTGCCAAAAGTGTTAAAAAGAAAGCCACATAAGGAACACTTGTGATTAGAAGTAATAAGATTAAGTTACAGCACTCTAAATCAAACTCCAGAAATGTTTCTGGTTGTAGCAGGAGGTGGGAAAAACGAGGATCTCTCATCCCGACATACCCGAAACCAAAACTGTCAGCTCATCTAAAGTGATGAAGCTCACAAGGGTAGAAATTCAGAAAGCACATATTCACATCAGAGATTTAATCTGTTTATAATTACAGCTATTCTTCCACATTTTTGAAATATTAATTCTCCAGAGAGGCCTTTGCTGACCACCCTATCCAAAATAGCTCCTCCCTTCCGTCTTAATGCCGATAACCTATTTTACTTTTCCTCATAGCACTTATCTCCCACTGACATTTTCATACTTTTTATGTTTATTGTGTATCCTCCAACTAGTTTATAAGTTGCAGGATGGTGAGGATTTTACCTGTCAGCAGTACCTAGAACAGTGCCTGGCACATAATAGGCACTTACTAAGTATTGAGTTAAATGAGTGAATAAATGAATCAAATTGAACAGGAATTAGGTCACTAGTCTCTCCCTGCTCGTCTCCCACTGTGAATTCCTCTGATTGTGAGAATAGTGGGGTATCTGGCTCCTAAGGAGTACTCAGTAATTATTTTAGGGGTGGGTGGTATATTGACTTTCTATTACTGTTGTAACAAATTACCATAACTCAATGGCTTAAAACAACACAAACTTATTATTTTATAATCCAGAAGTCTGGTGCAGGTTAAAATCAAAGTGTTGGCAGGGCTCCTTTCGTTTCTGTAGGCTCTGAGTTGGATCTGTTTCTTGCCCAGCTTCTAGACGCTGCCTATATTCCTTGGCTGCTAGCTCCCTTCCACCATCTTCAAAACCAGTCCCTCTGGCATCACATCCCTGCTTCCATCATCACATCTCCCTCTCTGACTCTCTTCAGCCTCCCTCTTCTACTTTTAAAGACCCTTGTGATTACATCGGACTCAACTGGATAATCCAGGATAATCTCCTCATCCCAAAGTCGGCTGATTAGCAACCTTAATTCCCACTTGCCATGTAACATACATACTCACAAGTTACAGGGACTAGGACACAGGCACTTCGGGGGGCTGTTCCTCTGGCAGGTTGGGGAGTGACAGGGTGAATGAGTGTACCCACAGGCCAGCGCAAAGCCTGTCTGGGCAGCACAGGGCTGGGTGGGTTGCATAAGGCTAGATCAGCAAGGCCTGCTGAGACAGCCAGAGACATGTTTACTTGAAAAGAAGGGGCGCGGGCAACCCTTCCATCCACTTTTGGTTGGAGGAGCTAGACAATGAAATCTGAGAGTGCCGAAGACCCGTGAGGAAATACAGTGCAGGATGCATTAGAGAAAGAGGGGCTGCAGGCAGCAGGGCATGGAGGAAGGGGTGTGAAGAGACATGGGTATAAGGGAGACGGGTCTGAGCTGGACAGAGGAAGGGACGAGTGTGAGAGACCCTTCAGAAAATGATGGAATGACAACAGGGAACAAAGATTGTGAGCCTAAGAGACGAATGAAGAAACCAAGGCGTAGGAAGTGGAGCCAGTGTTCAGACAGGAAAGGTAGGAGTTTAAGCTGACAAGGCCTCTAGTTCAGTTTCTATCCAACCAAAGTTTAGGTAAAAAGGCAGGACAGGAAACCATCACCTTATAGTTAGAAGTGAATAACATCCCTAAGAAGTAATGTGATGAAAAAGGAGTTTCCTGGCCTAGCTGTAGCCAGTCACCTTGAGCCTCTCACCCAGAATGAATCTCACCTGTATTCAAAGTGCATGCTTTCATTGTCTGTCATCCCTGCTCTCTTCCACAGCTCAGAACAGCGATCACAGAAACCTGTGGATAGGCCGATTCTTAAGGAGCGGTCACCTGAGCTCTGATTGCTGGTGCTCAGCCATGCCTTGGTATCTCTCTGGGCCCCAGCCAAGCTCAACTGAGAGATTGTGTGACAAATATTTGTTCCTGATATCTGACAGCTGACACAGATGTTCCTAGGCCCTTGTTACAACTCCTGGTGTTTGAATCCTTGCTGTTTCTCATAACTGTTGAGTGCCCTCATCTTGACTTCTCTTTAAACTTTCTGGACTTTCTACCCATTCCTATCTCTGGTACTTCATCACTTGGAATCCAGTTTTTCCCACTATTTGTTTGTCCCTTGATTCTACTATCATGTATCTACTATGATCTGGAGGTGAGTAATACAGCTCCCCACGATGCATGTAACAAAACTACCAATCAGCATGCAGAGGCACACTGATGCATCCCACTAGCTCATGGGGGTGCCAAGAGAATAATGTCCTCAGGCCACACTCCAGCCACATTCAAACTTGAGCAGCCTCATCTGGGAACCCCCATATGCTGCACAATTATTAACACCTTCTATAAGCGTCACAGTGTGAAACAAAAAAATTAGAAAGCACTGGTCTATAGTAAAGATTATGGAGAAGAAGAAGAGTAGAAAGAGCAGGGAGGAGAGAAAGAACTAGAAAAATAAAGTGTCCTGAAAGCCAAAGGAGAAAGACATTTCAAGAAAGAGGGAAAGGCAGCAGTGTCAACTGCAGCAGAGCAGCCAAGAAGAATGAGGACCGAGAAAAGGCCACTGGGTCTATAATTGTGTAAGTTCATTTTTCATGTCACGCAAACAGTAGACTCAAAAAGGAAGTGTAGGGCTAAAGGGAACCAGAAAAAAAGGTCAACTTGATGCCTGAAGAAGCAAAAGAATGTTAAAAGGTATCAGGAATGCTTTACTAGTAAGTTCCAAAAATATGCCACAAGACTTAAAGCTATCTTCAACTAGCAATAACAGAACTAACAGAAATCATTTACATAACTGAGGCAGCTTATTAAGCCAACCATAACTGTCAACATGTGCTTAAGTATCTCAAAACAAAAAGGAATGAGAGGCAAGAGCTTAAGATAAATAAAAATTAATCCAATTCACAATCAAATGGAAATGCCATGGGCCCAGAGAAATTTATGTGTGGGATTTTGTTTCAAGACCCTAAATTTAACAAGCTGAAATTAAGTATCATAGCATTCAAGAGTTTGAAATGAAGAATTTTTTTTAATGGGATATTTTCATTTCACTAAAAAAAAGAAGAAAATAGGAACAAAGCCTCCTTAACCTAGTCTCCAGAGAAGCAAGTACTTCTTGTGCTGTAAAGATAAGCTTTGCAATGGGATAGAAGGAAACTGGAGTTGTTCCTGCACTGCCCCTCTTCCATCCTCCAGGCCTTCCAACCCAGACTATATTTTCTGCTTGCAAGTGGAGGCTGGCTGCTGCAGCTTGTGCAAGCAGCTAGGTAAGCATGACTGAGACCTCGTGTCTTTGGGGAGAAAACAGCTCATATTTGCAACTTCCATCTTAGTGCAGAGGAACATTTTACTAAACACCCAGTTGTCTTTCACTAATGGGGGGACAGAATGATAAAATAGAATCGAGTAAGGGCTTTGCATTCCAACAGAACTGAGTTCAAATACTGGCCCAATATTTACTATGTGACCTTGGGCAAATATTGGTCCAGATCTTAACCTCCCCAGATCTAGGTTTATCACTTTTAATATCTACCTTAGAATGTTACTGTGAGGGTTACTGTACATAAGTGGCTTAGCACAGTCATTCGTGCTAGTTCTTATCCCTTCCTTCACGTTAAGCCCTTCTCAGCTCCTCTCCCTCAAGACCCATATTCATGCCTTGGCCCAGCCTCCTCCTGACCTGACCTCTGCCTCTCTCAGCCCCACACTCTGAGTGGTTTTCGGTTCTCCACTAAGCCTCCCATTCTCTGGCCCTAGTGGACATTTCAGCCTGAAGATCTATTAAGTAGTTGGCTCCCTGGGGAAGCCAGTATCAAGAGAGACAAAACACCAAGAAAAGAACAGTTAAATGATGTACACATCAATACCTGTACAACCAGAATTGCTGGAATGGAACCAGCATCACCCAGTGATGAACAGGACAGTTTTCAGTTATCTGAGTAGCAGTCAAAAAAATTGGCAATGCTGTCTTTTATCTTCTGGAAGGCTTCTCTGGCTAGCTTGTATCTTCCAAGTCACTACAATAAGCAACTGTACAAACCTAATGACACTTCAAAAATCCCTAGTAAATTTGAGGGGGGAAAAAA
The DNA here is from genome assembly GCA_023783475.1 of Daubentonia madagascariensis. Lineage (NCBI taxonomy): Eukaryota > Metazoa > Chordata > Mammalia > Primates > Daubentoniidae > Daubentonia > Daubentonia madagascariensis. Next base: position 37,320,043 of record JAKFHU010002080.1, on the reverse strand, counting down.
TCTCCTGATATGCATAACATCCTTCTTATTTGGCTTTGTTTTCCTCACCTTAATTCACACTCTCAAAGAATTGATCTAAGACTTGATTACTTGATTACCTAGAAGCAAAGAAAGAACATTGAAAAATGTTAACTCATTTTTTCTCCTTACATACTAAATTTATTACTGAAAATCTCATAACTGAAATCATGACAATATGACAAGTAAAAAAGTTTGAGGAAAATGTGACTGGGTCCATTCAAATATAGGGCAAAGTGAAGCTGCTTTGTTAGAAGTGATCAAGCAATAAAACCAAGCTCTTTATAAAGTTTAACTTCTTGCTTGCTTTAAGGAAAGTTGACAACATAATCAGAAAACACCTTAAATCAGTAATAAGTAGCTCAAATTGTAAAAATTGATGGAAGAGAATGTGCTTTGAATCCTATTCCCAAAAGCTTGAACTCTTTTGAACCATTTCAGTAATTTAATTAAGAAATCTATTAACGATAAACTAACACATTCTTAAGTCAGATTAACACTCTTCAGGCCATAACCATGATTGATGGCTGTTGGGTAACACAAAGATCGTTCCTAGAGAGAACATATTATTCTGAAGTAGCCTCTTAGATCATCTAGCCAAGGTTGTGACACCAGCTTCAAAAGATTTATAACTATGCACGTCTTACAAATAAAAATAACATGGAGAATTATAGAAAAACAGAAAGTCAAAGTTAGGAGGAAGTCTAGAATTGAACCCTTACCTTTTATAAAGGAAGAGACTGAGACCTCAAACTGGCCCAGAAACACAGGCAATTAATGGTGAAATCACAATTAACAGGTGATCTACTGGTGCCTGGCCCAGGCTGTGGATGTGTCACATTGTTGCTACTGCATGGCCCAGGCCAGCGTCTGATGGCCAGGGGCTCTGCCGAGTCCACGTGGAGTTGCTCACCAGTCTATTCAAAGTCTGGTCTGCCTTGTCCATGTGTCAGCTCAAACAATCACTATAGTTTTCAGGCAGATACATCAACCAATCTATGGCAGAAACACAGCAGTGATGTTCTCCATTGATTAAAATTTAAAAAGTGCTGTATGTACATTATCTAAAATCAAATTGTATAGAATATTATGAAAAAAGGAAAGTATTTTGCCCCAGTTTTCATTTTGAGTTCCACTACCCTTTGGAGTCACAGTTTAGTCGCTGGTAGTCATAAATATGTCCAAGGTCTCTTCCATGATTTCTCACTTATAGACATTAACTTTTGGCTCAGTGATATGATAGCTGAGAAAATTACCTCAATTATATTTTCTCCCCTTTCCCTCCCTATCAGGTTCTATTAGACATATTATTTTTAGTCCTTCTGCTTCTTAACTTTGTAACTTTAAGTAATATAGCTAACCCACCATACATTGTTCCATGAACTTTAAATTCTCTCTCTTGACCTTCCACTATGTTTAATGAAGAAATTAGAGCCCCATCCTAAACCTCACATCACCCCCCACCACCCATCCCCAGCTCCCGACTTCTGTCAACTCTACCATTACTTTCTCACTGCAGGGTTTATATCATTCACATTCTGCTCTGTAACTATAATTTAACATTCAATATTTTGTCTGTAGGTTGATCCTAAAAACTGATATCTAATAAAAACAGCATTTGCAATATTTTGATGACAACTATTTTTCAATACAGCACCAAGTCATGCCATTGGACCTGAAGAGAAGGAAACACATTCTTAACATCATCAAATCTCTAGGAAGAATGATACAAGTGTGAGCATTTAAGAGTACCATGCCATCCAAGTCCGCATAGTATTAGCATTACAGCCCACTAAAGAAAAGCTTCCTTGTGATAATCATCTGGAAAAAAAAAAAAAAAAGCTTTTTACTACCTCAGTATATCTGCATGTTCAGCAAACATGCAAAACTCTGCTCACTGCAGCCAAACCTAGCTGCAGAGATTTAAAGCAATATCTCAGATTTTGCATCAACAAATTAATGTTTACAACAAAAGAATATCTACATCAAAGAGTCGTAGCTCATACTACTGAAAGGGCTTCAAGTTCAAATTCTGGTTTTGCTAAATAAACTGCTATGAAGACTCCAGCAATATGTTCTCTGAGCCTCAGTTTCCTCATCTAAAAAAATGAGGGTAAAACCACCTATTACATAAGCACATTGTGGGGATAAGTTAGGAAGTATATGTAAAAATGTATTGCAAATTATAAACTGCTATGCAAATGCAAGGTATTGTTGTTATTAATAAGGAGCACAGAGTGCTGCTTCCAACAAAATTGAAATGCAGTACAGATGCCTAACATCAAATTAAGGCCATTTGGAGATAAAACAATCAAAATAGTATGTGCACAAATTGGTGTTACATCTCAGGAAGGAATTTAAAACTGCTAAACTTGACATTAAGAAACCTGCTGCTTTAGATAACTAATTCAATACATCAATAATTTTATGCAAGACACAGACTCAGCAAGGAGCCTCATTCCTCCCTGCCAACTGTCAAGGACAGTAGTTGCAAGAACTACCAAATGGAGTGTTTCATTGGTCAAGAAGGGACAAAATAAAATGGGTTTTAAGATTTTTGTGTCATGGACCTACACCTGAGTCCATGTTGATAATAAGGAATTAACTAAAGTATCGTTTCAAGTCTCTTCAAAGGGACTTTTTAAATGTCTGAGAACCTAAATTGGTTTAAACACCTTTAGTGCTCTTCTTTGGACAGTATTTCCAAATGTTAATAATAACTCCTTTTATCAGTTTCAGCACATATAACATGCAATCCTATAGTGTTACTAGAGTATCATTTGAATTCAAAGGATTATGAAGACCAAAGAGTCAAATCAAATTACCCTAGGGATGTAAAAGTGAATCCAGGTCTAGTGAAGAAATTATCTATGGCATAGGTTACTTTGTATTCCACTAAGAACTCCCAGTTCTAAGCAAAGAGAATACCCAAAGATATTATTCCTCCAACCCAGGAAAAAAAAATATTTTTACTTAAGGGCTCCATGTCAGTGCCAAGAGTTGCTCCTTCTGTATATGACTTTTCTAAGGTTAATACACACAACCCTGGGGATAGAAATCATTAAGCTGTTTCTAGGATCTGCTGAGACCAAAATTTGCCCGAGAAACATCTGCATACCAATAAGCCAGTCACCATCCAGTGCAGGACGATGGGACTCATTAGAGCTGCAAACCTGCTGAACTCTGGTCATCTCCACTCATATTAAGAGGATGTCTCTTTTACCCTTTATGGCAACTGGATTTTTCCTCAGCTGTTGATGAGAAGAATCTCTGTCTTTATTGAGTAGATATTTCCCTCAAGTGTTGCTCTCCTTAATGGCAATTTTACCCTATTATGTGTATTTCCCAGGGAGCCAAAGAATGTTAATGAATGTCAAGCCCACATTTCTCTCAGTGGCTGGATTTCCAAATGTGGTTAGAGCAGTGGACTGCTGCAAGCGCACATGCTAATCAGGCTCCATCTGCACAGGAGGCTGCTTGCAGAAACAGACAATTATTTTGCTGCGTGCAGGGCTGCTTGGGGAGGGGGAGCAGCTGCAGAGAAGTAAATTCCCAGGGCTTATGATGATTAGGGCCCCCCCAAAGTACACTTAAGTCTTTGAAATAAACACCAAAAAAAAGTTTCCACAAAGCATGAAAAGAAAATCTTACTCTTTGGGTCCCTTTACCATTTATTTCAAAGCCTTTCCATCAGAGGAAATATTTCTCTCCAACTGACTCAGGGATGAGGGTCCAGGCATGGGGATCTATCCCACTGTGTACTCAGTAGTAGGTGGGTAGCTTTCCCTTTCAACTAAATGAGGAAGTTCTGGAACAGGAGGCCACAGACAATGCTATGCCGTTGACACTTGAGAGCGAAGAATATTAAATATCTCACCCGTTGAGTAATCATTTCTCTACTGCGGTGTGCCCAAGGGGAGAAGTCATAACTGAATTACTGATCATCATAGGAATGTTGAATTTACAAACCACCAGACATGCTCTCTGGTGGCCTCAGTTCCTCAAATGGACAAATTTATGGCTTTTTAGACACTGAGAAACTCTAACCCAAGTAATCATTTGACATCATTATTTTGAAGTTTAGAAAATAATAGCTGATTGTGCTTCTCATGTTTCACCTCAAACCTTGAAATATTTTGAGGGAGGAGGGGGACACATGCATGCCACCAGAAAGCAGGGATCACGAAGACAATTTGAAAACTGCAATGGTTGTATAACCTAAAGAGCTACCCATTTCACCACATACCACATCAATAAAAGTTTGACCAATTGATCAGAGCAATTGTCATGTCATCCCTTGACCCTCAGAAATTCCTAATATACTACTTTAGGTGTCTGAAGAAGAAGTAAGACCACACCAGAGTGGCAGGGTTTTTGCTTCAATTTGGGCATTTTTAAAAGTCTCATGTTGGCCTCAAAGAGGAGAGCCCCTGGAAGGTCAGGGACTTTGCCCGTCCTAGTTCAGTGGAGTGTCTGTGCTAGAAAACCAGGGGAGAGGTAGAGAAGAGCAGAGGCTGCCCTAAGTTCTGGAGCTTCCCTGGCGCCCCATGCACTTCTGGAACCAGGCAAAATCCCAATAGGGCACAGCCCAGGCTTTTACTGCTGCGCCAGAGAAAACTAGAGTCATCCCCAGACTGTTCCACTCTGAATACATCTCTGGGAGGGACCTAGGGCCAAAGTAACAACTCCCTGATTAGGACAGAAAGAAAGAGAACAGAAGAGTCTTCTCACACAGCTAGGTACTTGGCACCACAAATCAGAGACTCAATTTTGAAATCCACTCAGTGTCAGTGAAGGCTTCCCTGTCAAGAAGTCTGCCAAGGCTTTTCCTCAATGACCGTTTAGTAAACTGACAAAATTGGCAGGGTTATATTAACACCTTATCTGGAAGAACAGACCTGATAGCAGCTGACACGGAAAAGCAGATAAAGGGGGACAAAAGCTCTGACCTCTAACCAGGGAGAAGGAGGAGAGACTGAAAAGATGGCAAAAGCCTGTAACCCACCCCCTACCCCACCAGCCCTGAACAGGAGCAGAAAGAAATTAAGAAATTAAGGTGGAAATTTGTCCTCCCAAAAAACCCACAAGTGGGGAAACGAGCTCAATTTATGTGTCCAGATAGAAATGATAGAAATGTATTGCTCAAATATACGGTCCAGAAACTGTTCAAAATGTTCTGAGATATGCAGAGGGGGATGTATTAATAATTGCCTAGAGAACAAGGCTCTTTGCATGCCACACACATAACCGGAACACGGGAAACCCTGGCAGTCTAACAGCATGGATGTTTACCTTAATCTCAGTCTCAAGGATTTACCTGGCTTTATGCTAACCTCACTTCTATGCTCAAACCTTAATCCTGAGTGGTGGTTGTGGAGGTATACTAGGACAGAGACAAAGCTTCTGTAGCCCTGATACAAAATGTTGTAAGAGAACTTACATTTGGACTGTACTCTGATGTTATAGTTGAAAAGTATCTTCCCAGTTTTTACCTCATTTAATCTCCATCATAATACTCAATGGTAGGTCTTACATCTGTGGGGTAGAGATTGCAAATCTCATTTCTACAGTCTGAACAAAGAAGCAAGGAAAATACAAGTGAGTTGTCTGAGATTACCCAGCTTCTTAGTGACAGCGATGGCATCAGAACGTAGGCCACCCAAAGCCTGGTCCCAGTCTCTCTCCACTAGCACATTATCAACCCAACAGAGAAATCCCCAAATCCCCAGTGGGCAATGAAAGCAAGGGAATAAATTAAATGCTGGGTTCCTTATGGTTCTAATTCTTATGTTGTTATGCTTTATTCTATTTTACCCACAAATGAAAATAATAATGAAAAAGGAAACTAGATGGAGGCTGGAGCCCTCTCCTCTGGGTCATTATTACAAATGCCATTTGAGATGGCCCTTTACTACACACAGACTTGGAAGCCACAGCTGACCATGGAATAGTTCATGAAGCAGAAATGAGATGCCATAGGACAAGCCCTAACAGGACAGCGTTAGTCTAGAGTATGGCGCTTCTGAACCATTAACCAGTTTGCTGATTTTGCTTATTCCTTTGTCTGGTAGTTCTTCTCCTGTCCTGTCCTATCTCACACACTTACAGTTTTCTCCCTTTCCTCTCTTGAGCAGCCAGGCCATTCTATGCTTTCTTACTGCACAGCAGGAGGAAGCAGCTACTCCATGGTCCTTCACACACCCCTCCCCTCACATGCGCCACAAGGCCTGGCTAGAGAGACTTGAGGGAGAAAGGAAGTCGCCTTCAAGTCTCTTCCTGGACACTGTGTTTTCAAAGATCAGGCTCCCCAAAGGCATGGAGAGGTCTCCTCACTCCTCCCAGTCTAGAAGAGTCCCTTGTGCCTAGGCTGAGGTAAGAAAAGAGCAGACAAGAATCTGTAAAAACTCATCTTTATGGGCTGAATTGTGTCCTCCAAAATTCATGTGTTGAAATCCTAACCCCCAATACCTCAGAATGTGACTATGTTGGGAGACAGGATCTCAAAGAGGCAATGAAGTCATTAAGGTGGGCCCTAACCCAATATGACTGGCACCGTAAGAAAAGGAAATTTGGACACAGATGGGTATAGAGGGAAGACTTTGTGAAGACACAAAAAAGGTGGCTGTCTACAGGCCAAGGAGAGAGGTCTGAGAAGGAACCGACCCTACTAACATCTTGATCCTGGACTTCTAGCCTCCTGAACTGTGAGAAAATAAATTCCTGTTGATTAAGCCACCCTGACTGTGGCGCTTTGTTATGGCAGCCCCAGCCAACTAATACCAACCTCAAAAAAAGAAACCCTGAGTCTTCCTCCTGAGCAGGTTGTGAGCCCAGACGGACGCTAGGGCAAGAAAGACCCAAAGACAAGTGGGTTAACCTTTCTATGCCCCCATCTCTCCACCTATAAAGTTTGGATAATAATAATTAATGCTTAACCTAAACGGCTGTTATGAGAATTAGTCAAAATAATGAATATGAAGAACTATCCACACAGCAAACACTCAGGGATTGTTTGCTATAATTGTTACTCAGTATGAAAACCAGATCTTCAACCTTTTTGTGATTCCTCGAGGTACCTACATTCAGTAAATTCCCAATAAGTGACTGACTAAATGATCCTAGGATTAACAGTTTCAACAAAAGGGAGATTAAAACATAATACTCATGAAACATAGTAAATTCATATAGCTGCCCAAAAACCAGATGTTATGAATCACTGACCATCTAGCTGTTTAAAAATATACAAATAAAATATAAGTCATAGCCTAAGACAAATAGGAGTCACCCATTTAAAATAAATTGAAATGGGGCTCTAACAGTGCTCACGTACCATTATTTACCTGCTGATATGTACTCAAAATATCATATAAAATGAAGCACATTTGGGCCCAGAAACAAAAAAATAACATTATCTAGCAAATGCTACCACCTCAGAGAGGAAAATAAGAAGGGACTGTATTTTATTTTGCATTAATATATGACATTTTCTGCCTCAGGAAAGTTCAGAGCTATGGTGCTCTTTTACTGTTTATGTTTCGTGTGTGTGTGTGTGTGTGTGTGTGTGTTATCTTTTTTCTCCATATGCATTATGGTGGTTGGATGTAATGATTGTGAGTAAAGTTAATTCTTAGAAAGGAACAGTCTTACCTTATACATATTAATAAGTGCTTTCTTTGAGAAGCAATGACAGCCCTTGATACATTTTGACGAAAATGAAAGGGGAAAAAAACTAGCACCACTATTAAGAACACCCCTGAGGTGATAGAGAGCCACATCTTTGATACATCAGCTCTTGGTCTCAATGCACACACTTATTAACTCACCTGTGCACCAAGAATTAGAATGAGCTCCATCTTTAGACACATATTCTTAACAGCAGTCCCAACAGACATCCTGGAACCAAAAGCAGGGCTTCCATGTGGGCTGGGGTGTAATTTTCTCACAGTCTCACAGTACAGTTTGTACCGACAGCATCTCTCAGCAGATTAGAGACAAGCAGCATGCAAGTGATCGTTAAAAAGCTTGGCAAGGCCAAAAGGGTGGAAAAAATATCTCAGCTCCAAGCAAAACGCTGTCCTTTACTAAGAGAAGGGCATAAGGTTGTGCCTTCCAAATTATTGCCTCAAAGATACCAAACTCTCTGAAATAGATACAGAGGGACAAATGAGTGCCAACTCCAGATATCCACATTTATACAACTACCATGCCTTTTCCTCGGAGAGCCTCGGAGTGCTTTGCAAACACTCTCATTAATCCCCTCCAACTCCCTGAGAGGAAGTTGGGTGATGGTAAGTATTATTAGGCCACTGTAGTTAGGGAAGCAGCAGCACAAAGAAACCTATGTGCTCAAAACGTTTCAAGAATGTAACACCTTGACTCTCAGGCCCAAAGCATCCACTGGAGCAGGACTGTGATTTAGAAGAAGTACTAAAAAAGAAAGTGGATGCATCATACCCTCTGAGTACTTTTCCTCTGGTTCCTATTTTTCATGACTATTTTAGCCAAGATCCTTGGAATTACTAGAAAGTTGACACCCACAGGGATGGAGTTGATTACAGGACACTGGAAAGAGGAACACAGCCTGGGGAACTGGCTCGTCAGCTGCCAGAACATTAGGAGTCCCACGGCTTGGACTGCAAGGGAACTGGGGCTGGGAGCTGAGCATCATTCACAGCCACCACCTTGTTCCTAGCTCAAGGAGCCTATGTAATAGCTCCTTGTTCACAAAATAACACATTTTTTTCTAAAGATAGAATAATAATAATAGCTTACTTCACTAGTTTGCTGTTGCTGCATGACATCTCAGTACCTTTAAATAACGATCATTTACTCTCACTCACACCTCTGTGCACTGGCTGAGATTCAGCTGATTGAGTCTGGGTTCTCTGGGCAGCTCTGCTTCAGGCTGCAGCTGCTGGGGTTGTCCCCCTTCCCATGTGACCATGCTTAGGAAACCAGACTTCTGCATCTCAAACTCAGCACATGTTTACACTCACTTCTCTGTCAGTACTAGGGGTTCAAGAAAAAACCATTATAAAAATTAGGCACTCTTCTAATAACTGGATAGCTTAAATCAAAAGATTTTGTTTCTCAGGGATGTTAAACAGATCTCAGGAACTCAGGAATTTCTAGCATATCTTAAATTGGATGTAACTTATACAATATAGACAACGGAGTCAAATATCTGACTTCAAACACCTTGAGCTCAGTTGTTGGCTCATTGGCAACCCACTGCAAGAGACGAAACAGCAAAAAGAAATACTGGAAGCAAGACCTAACCCATTCATTCTGCACCACCATTGTGGCACCACATTCAAAGTTTAAATATATAATATTATAAGATGGCTACTCAGAATGAGAAGTGATCTCACACTGAAGAAGTTTAAAATCAAGTAGCTTAATTTTGCAGCACAAGCCAGTTCATTCTTGTGACATCAGATTCCTTGGAAGTTTCTGGGGACAACAACAAAAAGTTTCAAAGCCCCAGGCCTAAAGTTCTGTGTGTCTTTAAGAATAACTCTCCCACTAATCTTCATACAGATTCATCACTTTCCAAGTCTATAAAAAATTAAGAAAAAGGCATTAAAACATAAAAATTAGGGGGAAACAACCCTTCAAAACAGTGAAAGGCACCAAGAAAGATGAACAGTGAGAGAGAAACTGAAACAAGAGAAAAGCAGGGCAACTGCATTTGAAATTTGTAGAACTAAAAAGTATCCCCAAAATGCTCGCTGTAAGCCTGTAGCAGATACAAACTTTCAACTTCAGTTTTCTACTTCATTTAAAAATTCTAATTGGAAGTTCTAACACATCTTAAGTGAAAAGTAGTCTAAGGAAATATTACCAAAATTCACAGATCTTGTTGAAAGAGTATTGCTCACCTGTGGTGATATGACCACCACAAAACGTGATTTGTAGAGCCAGAAGATGCAGGTATGATGGAGGCATAGCTCCCTTCCTACAAGCTCCCACATCACTGCTCACATTTTATTCCACTCCTGTTGAACACGGCCCTTCACTTCATTTAATTAAAGCCTGAGGCACCAAATAATCTATTTTAAAACTAATTCTATAACTAATTTACTTTAAGTAGGTATTATTGAAGAATTCAATTCTTACTTGTAGCAGTTCTTACTTTTTAGTATAATGAACTTTAACACAAATTGTGTGGTACCTAGGACCCATTGCATGACACTTGTAAGCAGGTGCCAGATTTATCAGCCTGCTAAAAAACCATTCCTAGTCATTCACTCCCAAGGAATTAAACAAATGAAGCAAGTCTGGAGAGGTAGATATATTTTCAAACTTGTTAAATTCACCCAAGCTGAGAATTATTATAAGACTGTCCATTGGCAATTATTATCATTTATCATGTTCATTTTATGGTACAGGAGATGGTGTGGGATGATTAATTGGATATATTTTATGCACTTAAGTGGAATTGGAAAGAAGAAAGAGAACTTCAAAATGCACTACAGCTTCTGAGAGAATACCCCGTTGGAGGATTCTTATATTGAAAAATAGTACTCAAACCCAGTACATTGGAATATTTATTTTGTCTAGGATTTAATGAGCTATATATTTGTGGATCAAACTAATAGCAAGATGCTTAGTATTAAAAAATATCATGCTTATTGAATGAGTCACGTCATTTAAATGTTAGAGATTTCCTCAACTTAACAATGACATCAGATGCTTTATGATTTTTAAAGCCACTACTGGCTCAAAATATAACCCTTATTTCATAGCTATTATACTTTTTTTCCTATCCCCCTATCATCAAAGTATATTCTTTACTGCAATCTTAAAATTGCTAGGAACAGAAAACGCCAATCAAATTTTGAAAAGAAACACAATCTCAAGGTCTAAGCCTATGTGCCACAAAAATCCAGATAGCACCCTACTTAGAATCAAGTATAAATCAAAGAGTTGCAAGATAGGTACCAAGCAGCAACTTCCCTAAGCCAATCACCCCAAGAATACAGGCATAATTGAGGGACAATGAGTTAGAGGTTAAGAACATGCCTATGAAGTAGTCAGACTCAGAGAGCCATCAGGGAATGGTAAAATACAGTGTAGACCCCAAGGTGTTGTGTCATATACTAATGATACTGGTTTCTTTATAGGAAAATTTGAGAAGACTAAGTATTTTTTCACATAGATGCAAACAGAGATGGCTGTAGGAAGGCCTGAAGCTGGTAAGAAACAGAAAAGCTTCCCAACTAGTCCAGAGGAAAATAAAATGATGAGCTCCACAAAATATTTCAAAGTGACAAGAATGGATTTGATCTAAACCAGGGATCAAAGGCCACCTCAGAGATGGGGAGGAAGGGTGTTTACATGCTGAAGCAGAACTGAATATTTGCATCTTTTCTACCTAAAATAAAACCACTACAAGGTTATGCATGGAATCTTAAAAAAAAAAAAAATCAATACTATAGTATTGCAACATTCTGCATTTCCTGCAGGATCAGCAGAATTGCTTTTGATGCTATATCTACTTTCCAGGTATGGGATGAAATATGGCTAGAAAACACTGAGTGTTAATAATTAAAAGGTGCTTCTTCCATAATAATAGTAATAATAATCTTCCTCTCCCTTACTTAGCAATTGTACACAACAATTAATGACGTGGTTGGATTTCTCAATATACGGTCATTGCAAATGTTGTGACTCTCTTCCAAATCATTGTAATTCCCGTGTTACATTCTCAGTTCTGGCTTTGGATAACTCCTGGAATAATCTTGTCTGAAGAGAAATATTTCTTTCTTTTTCACTGTAGTTTAAAACAATGGAACTTTCATGTATCTGTTTTAGATTAACTTTTTGTGGCGATGGTTTTATTATGTGACTAAAGATGACCACTTTTTAAAAAGCAACTAGGGTGCAAATGGCATAGCTCAAAATCAACAGCTTGGCCTCATGAAAAAAAATGACCTCAAACCTATAGTATATTTAAGTCTCATAAGGGAGAGTATCTTGAAGACTCATTGGGGATGAATTCTGGAATGCTGTTGTTAAAGGTATTATAATTCTCATGGTTCCACCACACATGAGATATAAATAACTCTCTTCATCAGAGCAGCCAGGACAGTTTAAGTGAACCTCGAATGTTGCATCTGAATAGTTGAAATAAAGAGGAAAGAAAATCTGTGTGTTACTTGACCCTGTCAGGCAAAAGATTCATAAGCCTATTATTTTATAAATGCAAGAAAGTGAATAAGAACATAACTCATCTTCCAAATCCCATTTATTAAAGTTAAATGAAATCTTTTCCTTATAGATCTTTTGCTCAAAATATTTTACTTTCAATTTTCATGAATAGTCATTAGTTTTCATATTTTAACATATTGAGATGTATTTGGTGGTAGTTTACTAAATAGTATGATTTATTTCACAGGTGGGGAATGCACATTTGTTAAATGTATTCATGGATTTTTCTCTTCTAAGCAACTATATATTTTCCCTCTGCAGAAAATATACAGAAAATCTCATCACACAGAAAATCTCTCTCTCTCTTACTCAACACACATCTTTAGAGTTACTAAAGAAAGCCAGAGTTTTTCAGACATACAAATCTCTGAGATTCAAATGCCCAACTTCTTCAAAACTAGATCTGTTTAGGTCTACCAATTAAAAACACCTTAAAAATTATAACAGCAATTTTGTGCATTACGAAATGTAATATTGGAGGTTATGAGCCCATCTCTCCCCTTGCCTACTTATAAAGTAAATCTGAAACATGGTAGAACCATATAAAAAATAAAAATCAGATTCTTTCCTTATATTTAAGGAAACAAACAAATATTTCTCAGTGAGTTAAAAACAGGTGATAATGATCCAAAACAAAATATAAACCAAACTATTTATCCTTGACTCTATAATATTATATATAGACACCTGTTCTAATATACATTTATATCAGAATTATATTCATAATTTTGTAAGGTGGGATATAATATTGTAGAATATTAACAGCTTGCTTTCTCTCCCTCCAATTTGCCTGTTCAAACAGCTTTCAATTCTGTATCTCCTGCCTTGGGGCAGGGGTCTGGTCAAAAATCAAAGATGCTTATGGTTTGGTTTCCAGAATCCTAAACCCAGTTAAGAGATTGTACCAGGTACCCAAAACTAGAATATTCTGGCTAGGCTGGAGGGGAGAAGGGAAAAGAAGAAAAGAGGGGTTTGAGGTTCTGGGAAAAGGGGCAAGATCTGAGGAGCCACACAGGTAAGATCGAGAGATATCTTAGCAAAAGGCCCCCAGAAGGGGTTTGTTTGAGTGCCCAAGAGCCAAGCAGGAAAAGAATAGTCATGCACAGACTGCCAACCCTTCGCTGGAGAGAGCACCAGCCCTCACCCGGGTCCTGAGGCTAGAGGCTGCGCTGGGTTCCTCCTTCAAGGTCTGCTAAGGACAGCCCCTCATGAGCAGCAGAGCTTGGCACTGCCCTGCCGCAGGCAAGCTCCCTGCTCTGGACTTGGCTTTTTCCCTGTCTCACTTACTCTGAGCAAAGGATGGACAGCTCATAACATCCCATACTGCTAAGAGAAGGGCTTGGACCTTCAGGGTGGTACAGGACCTACGAGGGTGGTATAGTGCACATATTCTGAGACCCCTGGACAGAGAGTGTTTATCCACACCCCTTCCACCTGTGTTTTATTTAGACTATGTTAAAATTGGTTCGTAGCAAATATCCTGAATCCCGGAGGCCACACTGTCTCCCACTCCCACTCAGGGAGTATGGTACGTGAAGGAAGATAATCCCTAATGTACAAATGCCATGTGAGGAATGGAGTCACAATTTCACCTTGTGGAACATCCTTGCAAACAAACCACTGCATCCTGTCCTAGGGGCATCCACATTTAAAGTAAAGTGTGAGAGGAAGAGGACAAGGACCCAGCCTCAGCTGCACACTGCACACCTTATGTCTTAGTGCATTTTTCCTCATCACAGATGAACTCACCTTCCTCCCTCCATCATACTTCTTCGGTATACCGATGTCTCCCTACGCATTAATACATGCACCCCTATAGTTAAAAATGCTAAAGTTTCACTAACTGGACATCCTTAAGGGAAGGAAAAAAAATGACTAGGGGATATATTCTTCACCTAGCACATAAAAACCACTACCTTTGACTTCACCTTAGGAGGCTGGGTCTTTAGAGATTTTAGAGCCTATTCATGAACACAGATACTTAATTGGTTTGTTTTTTTTTTTGAGACACAGTCTTGCTGTCACCCTGCATAGAGTGCAGTGGCATCATCACAGCTCACAGCAACCTCAAACTCCTGGGCTCAGATGATCCTCCTGCCTCAGCCTCCTGAGTAGCTGGGACTACAGGCGTGCGCCACCACACCCGGCTAATTTTTTCTATTTTTAGTAGAGACAGGGTCTCGCTCTTGCTCAGGCTGGCCTTGAACTCCTGAGCTCAAGCAATCCTCCCGCCTCAGCCTCCTGGAATGCTAGGATTAAAGGCGTAAGCCACCATGCCTGGCCCCAGATACTTAATTATTGAGATAGATTATATCCACACAACCAAACATATTGCGCACAGTCCATTTGTCTTCTGGTGAGCTCTCTCCACATTGAATTATTTAGTTTTCATCATTTTTGATTTTGTAAAGGTTAGATGTTAGATGCTGATAGTGATATTGGAGAGGATGAAGAAATCAATCTTAAAGTCATTCTGAAGCAAAACGAGAAAAGCAGTTTGTCAAAGTTGGCCTAGTAAAGTGCCACATTTCTCCCACCCCTTAAAGCATTCAACTCAATAATTACAAATTTATCATAACCTTTCCCCTGGCAGCACTATCTGTGGGAATTCTGGGGAACCTGTCTAAGTAAAGAGGAGCAGCAAGAGCCAAACCATTCATTTGTTTACTTTCATTCTTTTACTCACTCCTTTACTTGTTCATTCAACAAACATATATAGAGCAGCCACATGCACCTAGAAGGTCTACAGAGAGAGAGAGATGCTTCGGCCCTATCTTTAAGACCAAGTAGGTGCTTGCCAGGTGGCCACCAAGAAAGGGGAAAAGATTCCAGGCAGAGAGACAAGCATCTGCAAAGGGACAAAGCACAGCAGGGCATGTTGGGAAAACTCCAAGTACTTCAGGCTTGAGGGACCATAGAACACCAGGGTTAGAGACCCGAAGGTGACGTGACTGGGAGTGACAGCAGGAGCCATGCAAAGACCATTAGCCAGATCACTGTGGCCACAATAGGGCAAGATTTGAGGCAGGCAAAGTGTTCGAAGGCTGATGCTGACAGCCACAGAAGGGATGTTTGGAATTTGCCTCTCGCAATATTTCTGTAAATGGAATAAGTGCTGATTCTTCATTTCACTTCATACCACACAATCATAAGTTCAGGTTTCATTCTAGCTCCCATCTGTATGAGGTGCCACTTCCCTGGTCCACTCTACACACTTTTTAACTTGATGTCAGTTTGGGGTCCAACTGGTGCAGATACTTCTCCTTAATAACCAAATTGTTAACTTGAAAACTTACAAAGGCAACTAAGAAAATTAATTGAGAAAACACTGGAAATAACCATATAGAGTTTACTAAATTTACAAATAGCTTGCAAGCATCTTGCAAATCTAACTATAAGGTAATTCTGGGGCCATCTCCCTGCCTTCCTCTCAGCAGGGCATTCGTGAATTCCCTAGTCAAGTAAATAATTATAGGAGAGGAAAAGTGTTCACCTCTCCTTCCAGTAGGGTCCCAGTTCCCAAGCGAGAGCTGCCTGCCATCCTTTTGTATCCTGTACTGCATCACTGCTGCATGCTCTTCTGCATCCGGAGCTCACAGGCATCCCACATTATCCAGGTGATAGGTCTCTTCCTTGTATCAGTGTTGATTGTAGCAGACAGTTCTTCATTTCTCTCTGGACAATTGCTTCAAGACCTGACTAAATCAACTGCATTTCTAAAACACTAGCTATTAGTGTTAGGTTAATGAAGGGATTCATGCACATACTAGGAAACCAGGGCACATGATCCTCACCCTAAAAGTTCAATAGGAAATGTGTCTGCTACAAATGCCAGCTCCTCTCTTGCGCCTATGCTGTAGAAGCCTTTCTTCAGTAAGCCTTTCTGGCTTTTGGAAAGGAGAGAGAAATTCTACTCTGAGTACCAACTAAGAGGTTTTCCTTCTATTACATTGAAGCCCTCCATCATATTTTCTTCCATTGGCACGCTATCAATATCCACCACCAGCTACAACTACTGGGCCATTTTGTGTCCTTTCACATTTGTGTTCCAGTAACACAGCCTCCACATTCCCCATCTGTAAAACGGAGGAGGCAGTATTTATATGTAGCCCCTAGTACTAAGATCTCTACCTCACAGTAAATAACACTGGAAGCCAAGAATTTCCTTATCCATGGTCAACTTAACCAGATGTGTTGCAACCAGTAGCAGCCATAAGAGACTTCTCTCTGAAGCTCCCAGTTCTAAGTTTCCCCTTTAATTATTTCATTAGCCTAAACACTAGCCTAGAGTTAAAGAATGAGTACCATTAGGACACTGACCCAACCAATAGGTATGTTATAAACTACTAACAACAAGCACCCAACTTCTAAACAAAGCAGGCACAACTTTTAGCAATTTCTTTAAACCTCCTGGATGAGGGATGCAGGGCAAACAGAAAGCCTTAATCACAGATGCCAACCCTGGAGATGCATTTGATAGCAAAGTCTTCTGCCTTCATGCATGCATTAGTGTGGCAGCCAGAAGAAAAGCAGATTTTTCCTGTGGGTGGAAACCATATGCTTCTGTGTAACAGCAGAGATCAAACTCAACTCCTCTGTGACAGCCTGCTTAGTTCAACCCTCTTTCCAGCATCCTCATTTCAGAGAAGTTTCCAGGTATGAAATGACTGCAGACTCTTCTTTTCCCTGCTCTTTATCCATGAGCATGGCTTTGAAACAGAGAGAGGTTGCTGAGGCATGTCTCAGCTCAATTTGATGGATTCAGAGTGGTTATTTAAATGGGCTGTTGTTCCAGGTTTGCCTAGAATGTCTATAAGGCATATGACAGAATTCTCCATTTCTCCTGAATCCCCTTTATTTCGGTCATTTAAGAGGAGACAAGCTTTTTTTTTTTTTAAATAAATCACACAGCAAAAGCTTTTGTGAGACCTGTCTATAAACTAAGAGTAAGTATGAAAGCCAGGAAGAGAAGGCTGTCTCTCTGACAAGCAGTCATTATTTAGAAAAGCATTCATGTCACCAGACAGGAATTATAAGCTGATGACTGAGGAGCAATATTCTTGATATAGTTTACTTTTCCTAGAATATGTGTGCTAATTAACTCAGAGGAGAATTTATTTCATATCTTTGACTCAAAATTCAATCCCCCCCCAATTCATTTTTGCTTCAGATTAATTTGCCTGAGGACAAGTTCCTTCACAAACTACCCTTGCAGGCTTGAAACAAGTGGAGAGGAATTGCTTATTGGCAGGCAGTCCTTCTTTATTAAAAGTCAGATCTGACTATTTCTTCTTCCTGAGGCAATAGTGATTCCTTCCAGCTCTACAAAGATCCAACAGAGGGTTCCTCTTCAAATGATAAGGTATGGGACCAAGATGTGCTTTAAGAAATATTTTTCTCAAGTAAAGCAGTCTATCTTAACAGTAGCCATGCAAGAAGCCATTTTGAATATCACACAGTTATGAAATCTCCCTATATCTATGTTTGTGTAGCTGCCATAAATTGTCCCAGCCTCTGGACCTTAATTTATATGCATTTTTTACATACAACTCCTTAAGGGAAAAGTTTAAAAAGTAGATTCTCAGTAATTTTTATTGACTTACTGACTTTAAAACCCACAAAATATAAACATAGCCAATTTTTATTCTCTTTTATTTATTCAAGAAACGAATACTGATTTTTTAGCCATTTGGGTAATTCAGGAAAAATACCTTTTCCCCAAATGAACAAATAAATGGAATAAAAATTGATTTTTTGCCTCTCCCCAGCCCTCTACATCCTAAATAACCTGCAGTTTGTAGAAGAACAGCAGTGTCCCTAAACCCTCAGTGCATACCTCCAAGTCCATGAGGGACCCAGCATGCAAAAACTAGGTGCATTTTCTCATGGCATGTACCAAATAAAACTGCTAAAAGTAAAGTGTTCTAAATGAAGCAAGCTAAAGATTCTGAAAAACAATGAACATGCAGAATCCTGGAGTAGCTAATGGGCATCCTGGAGCCTTCCCCACCCCCTCCCCTTGTACCTCAAACTAGCTTCCTTGAACTTCCTGAAATGCTGCCCTTAAAGGTTCATGAATTTAAATTAGCAAGCCCTTCAAATGGAAAATATTTTTGCAATGGTTCTTTATAATTCAGAGATCCTAGAATGTTTTGAGAATCAAGGAAAGCTGCCAATTTTTTCCATAGAATAAGGCATATAGGTCCCCAAGCACAGATTTTGGCTACAGTTTTAGGGGCTCATGAACCCAATGCCAGTGTCAGTTGACCTAATCAGATATTTCCTCCCAATATATACCTGAGATAAGCATATTGACAGAGAAGATGGATGAGGGGAGGGATGGGGTGGTGGTAGAACGGGACTCATGAGCACATAAGGGGCAAAAGACAGGTGCTAAGGAGGAGGGATCAGGAAAAAAGAAACTCAACTTCATGCCTATGTTTGAAACCAATTCAGTGCACATGTAATATGCTTTTAGAAAAGTTTCTGTTGTTTTCCATGATTACTGTAGTATTGGTGGACTTATTTTTCAGATGATCATATTAAGCTGCAGAGAAGGCTTCTGTCCAGCCACACTATGAATCTCTGGCAGAGTGGCATCTATATTCCCTGGTTATTGAGCTAAATCATGAGCAGTTTGTATGTGATCCTATAATCAGGGCTGGACAAGGAATATGTATGAAGTAATTGTTGTATGTGCTAACAGTCTGTGCATCTTAACAGAGGCCGATTAATTGAATGGAAAAATAGTAAACACCTTCATTGCACTTTATTTTTCCAACTAGTTGGTCAGATTGGAAGGGAGGTTGTAATAGCAGAAGTGCATGATGCTGAATTTTATCTCCGAAGAGAGGCTGCTGGGAGTACAACAAAATATCATGTTTGTATGCTTTAGGATAAATTACCAAAAGAGTCATAAATCCTGTTCTGTCCATTTTCTTATTTTTTCAGACACAAAAAGATTACCTCGAAAGACATTTAAAATCAGAGAGCTTTGGCAAAGCTAAAGGTTCCTGGGAAGTTGTGCCCAAGAACTGACATCACAGCATTAACCCTTATCTTTAAACTCAGGTCATTCCTGTTCTTGCATTGTCTAAATGTACCAGAAGCTTCTTTTCTTTCCTTTAAAGATTTAGACTTTTGAAAAGAATTTTACAAGTTCAAAGCACAGTGCACTGCAACTCTGCCAACTTGTGATATGTTCCACCTTCCCCCGGCCAGTGGAGACTGAGAACCTTTCAAGACAGAATGAGTTCGATATGTGAAGAGAGAATGAAAGAAAAATCCAAAGAGGCTCAGAGCAGCAGCTGCCCTTACTGAGAACTGTTGCTGGGAATTCAGTGAAGAAGGAAATGCATGTGCCACAAATAGAAATTCCACTGAGGAGAAAAACGAAGACTCCGTCTGCCTTGTGAAATTCCAACCCATGTTGGTTGGAAGTTAAGGTCCATGGAGACAAATACAGAAGGACAGAAAATTAAAAGAAACCTAAGCAAAACGGGGAGCAATTTTCATGCAATGACAAATCCCATCTGACTTAGATAGCCACTAAGAATTGGAGATAGTCAGAAGGAATGGATACGTTGGGAGAAAGAATGCTTGAGACACACATGTCAGAGAGGTGTCGCATTGATTTAGACAGACTGTAATCTTTTTCCCTTTTTCAAAAAGCATTGATAGAGTAGATAGTTTGATATCCACTCTGAAACTATCAATTTAACAGCCACTGAAGCACAGAGTAACGAGATGTCAGATTTTTCCAGTCAGCCTTCAGGCTTGTTGAAAGTTCCACCCATGAAAGAACTGGAAATTGGAGGGAGGAAGGGACGGATAGATTTTTTTTTGAAAGGAACAAAAAGAAAATACATAAGATTGATCTTGTACAAGGAAGGAAAGTTTAAGACAAGGAATAGAAATTCTAGCATGTTCTAAACCATAATTAAAGGAACTGCTAATCAAGACTCCATTTGGAAGAGCAAAAACTTATATTTATTCCTTTCTGAGCTGAAATTGTTTTTGTCTATGTGTAACTGCACTTCTCAGATTTTATACAGGATTTAGAATGCTAAAAAGGTATTGAATCTGCTCTTCAGACCAGAAAGCCATAAACAGTTGGTACAAAGTAGGTTAAATAGCCCCTGAAAATTTAAGAAAAGGCTCTGAAGCAAACCTTGCTATTTCTGCAGACAGACTACCCTGGTCATCATGTGGCAAATCTCAGAGAGGGCTTGTACCACAGTCTGGCTCTGCCAGACATGCCCAGTGGCAGAGCCCTCTGACCTCCTAGTTGTATAATTATAATCACAGAGGGCTGCTCATAAAGAGAAAGTAAGAGAGGGAGAGAGGGAGAAATCAGTCCCCCACAGAAATATCCTGCTTACACTGATCATAAAATGCCCAGAGGAGAAAACTGTCTCCCCTGCTTGGAGATAGCAACAGTTTCAACAAGCTAAGGTTGAGGCTAGCTGGGGTGTTAGCACAGATATAGGGTTCTTTGTCAATGGTTCTCTTTTGTTTTTTGCTTTTTTAATCAACTCATGATTCTGTCATTCTTCTTTAGTTTGCAAATAGAGCTGCCTTCAAGTAGTTCAACAAATGCTCTTTCCTATTTCTTCTGTCCAAGATCATGGGAAGGAGACAAGGGAACCAGACTGCTAGACTGGGACCTTGTTATCAGCAGCATCCCACCTAAGGTAGGGTCTAGGGTGGGCCAGCCATGCTTCAGCTCCCCACTCCCTCCAGGGAAGGTACCCTACCAGTTAATGAACCTGCCCGCATTGTCTGTAGGTTTGGAGCTCATGGGCCAAGACACCATTTTAACAAGGTCTTTTTCTATCTCCATTGGATGGAAGCAGATCTGTTCTAACCTAAGGCTCCATAAAGTCTTCATGTCTTCAGATATCCATAGGCTAATAAAAAGAAGAAAAGAATGTCCTACTCATTACATTATTTGTCCTCAGGTTACCTGATTGACTTGCCCTGCAACTGAGATCCACAGGTAGGCATTTACCAATTTCACTTCTTCCTCCTCAGGGTTAAGGTGGAATGATTGCATGTGGGAGGTAGGGAAGGGGAGTGGTCTGCTTAAGTACTACACTAGACGTGAAAGGACAGAGATTTTCAATTTCTTTATCTTCCTCTTCTAGAGAAATACACACCATTCAATCCATTTTTATGCTACACAACATGACATATAGTTTTATACACACACACACACACAGAGGAGGGCTGTCCGGAAAGTACCCAGCCATTGTTAATATGTAATTTTCATATTACATGTCTAGATACTTTCCGGACAGCCCCTATATGTCATCTGGAATCTTTTATTTTTCCCATCCTTATTATCGTTGCCTACAGTGATATTAGATAGAAGGGGGTAGGTTCACGATATCTACGAATTTGACTCAATATGACTTTGTGACTAACTGGGTGTGGGAGGTGGAAGTGAGGGCTGGAACCTAGGTGACTTCCAGATTTCCTGCCTGGGAAATTGGTTGGATGGTGATGCTATTCCCAGAGATTAAGATTATAGAAGAGAAATTAGGTTGGGGAAAGATAATGTAGTAAATATTAGGTACTCTGAGTCTGAGGAATTGGTGAGCAGGTGAAGATGTCTGATAAGCCTCTGAAACTCAGAGGAGGCATCTAGTTGGGAGAAGTAAACTTAGGAGTCATCAACATGAGGATGGGCGGTAACGCTATGGGAATAAATGGGGTCACTCGGAGGGAACGTGCAGAGTGAAAACGTGTCTGGGGCCAGAGATCTAGGAAACACCAGAAGCATAGGGTAGGAAGATTAAGAAACCACAAACAAGGTACATTCATTAGAGTAATGCTAGGCACTCTAACAGATAAGCCCCCAAATCTCAGAAGCTTAACTAATAGAAGTTTATTTCCCACTCACGTAATTCCAGTACAGACGTTCCTGGTTTGTAGTCAGCCTTCCACACTGACATTTAAGAATGTCAGTTCTTTCCTTCTTGTGGTTTTGCCCAATGGGGAAAGAGTGAAGATACAGCGTCAGATGGGAGGTTTTGGGGGGCCAGACCTGGAAGAGGCGTACATTACTCCTGCTCACATTCTGTTGTCTGGAACTCCATTTCATGGCCAGTTAATTCCAAAGGAAGCTGCGAAATATTGTCTAGCTATGTGCCCAGGAAGAAAATAAAATGGGTTTTATAAATTACCAGTCATTCCCTTTTTCACAAAATTAAGCAGAAACAAAGAGGTAAGAAGAGATTTTGGAGCCCACGGTGTTCCAAGAGTCAAGGAGAAAAAAAGAGTTCCAAAAAGAAAATGGATTTTAAAATTTTGATGACTATTTAACACTGCAATGATATCCTACTATACACGTAAGATTTTTATCTGCTCAATTATTTCCTTAGTAAATATTTGTAGGAATAGGATTATAGGGTATTGTGGGATGAACATTTTGGACTCAAAATCAATTTTGGCATATTTTTCAGCTACTTACTACCCAACATTCACAGCATAAAGAGTTTGATTTTGATGTTTGCCATCATCTAGGCCCATAGAGTCATCTGACTGATGGTCCTATGTTGTTTCTCTGCAAAACCTAATCCACCAGCCCTATTTATTTTTTCCATTTGAGCTATAATCATAATCTGGTCTGGCCAGCTATTCCAAACAGCACCATCATCCCTCAGATATCTTGTACTTCCTGAACACCAGCCCTGCCCCACTGCATGGCCTCTCTACCTTTCAGAACCTGCCCACTGTGGTCCTAGAACTGCTGCTTTAGAACCAAGAAATTCCTCTGTATCTTCAGCTCTCCCCTAGCATCTCCTTGACCTCTCTGTTTTAATTAAAACCAGGATATGCTCTGAAAACACTGCTTCCCTGATGGTCTCAGAACAGTGGGTATTTATTAACTCATGTTCTATCTACCCCAACAGCAGGGTGTCCTTTTGCCCCAGCCTGCACCCCATGGCTACTTTCTGACCATAGTGCCT
Organism: Daubentonia madagascariensis; assembly: GCA_023783475.1. Classification (NCBI taxonomy): domain Eukaryota; kingdom Metazoa; phylum Chordata; class Mammalia; order Primates; family Daubentoniidae; genus Daubentonia; species Daubentonia madagascariensis. The sequence continues at coordinate 37,296,839 of JAKFHU010002080.1, read as the reverse complement.
CATCCCCCAGTAAAGAAAGAGACAAAGAGAGAGGGAAGAAGGGAGGGAAAGAAATTATTCTGCACCTTTGAGGCCCAGGCCATTTTGTTATACTACCTTCTCCCTCTCTGTCAGAAGGATTTAATCACATGTGGGGTACCAGTGAGATCTTTTCTGTTTTCCCAGAATTGACAAGTGGAACCTACCTCTGAGAACAAAAAGCACAAAGTAACCAACCCCCACCTCTGGGATTTCCTTCCCGCCTCCCCACCCCAGCCTCATTCTAAGCTCAGCACAGCCCCTCCCCTCCCTCAAGAGTGGGAGACAGGGAGACGGGAGCCTCGTGTCATCAGAGCTGGCACTCCAACAATGGTTCCCAGCACTGATATAACAAGGGCTACAAGGGGTGCAAAGGTCTTTGTGGGACACAGGGAGGAGTAGAGTTGTGAAGAAACAACCACCTTGTCTGCCTCCCCATATCAAGTCATGGAAGATTATTCCAAATGTGCTCTTCTCTCTTCAAGATAGGGGGATCTCTAATCTGTCCTTCACATCCACTAAGTCAGGGACTGGTGATTATCTACTCCCTAAATATGTCAGAGCTTCTAAACTCTGAACAGGCAGAGGTCTGATGACGCAGGCCTCTAGCTAGAATTTGGAAACAGGAGCAAGAGATGGCAGAACAGAGGGGGGCAGTGGTAGGTGGAACTAGAGGACTGGGTGGACTATACCCTCCATCTTGGGTTGGCAACGGTACATGAGTTTCCACGGGCAGAGCAGTGTGGGCACTGCAGAAGGTGCTGGGTCTTGGCAGTCCTGCTGATTGCCACTAGGTCAGAAGGCCAGTTCAATTATCTTCTCTACCAATGACTTCCAAAGATGTACCTGCAGGCCTGACATCTCCTCTGAGCTGCAGGCATGCCTGTTTAGTTACTTGTTTAATCTCCCCACTCAAATGTCTCAAAGGCATCTGTATTAGTTTGCTAAGGCTGCAAACTAATCCAAATTAGTGACCTTTCACTCTCTCTTCGCTTTCCCAGGTCAGGGCTTAGCAGGGGCTGCATCTTAATCACACTGTGCTTCTCTCCATGGGGTTTCCTGGAGCTGGCCCTTATATTCTGTGTCTAAATCCAAATTTCCCGTTTTATAAGGACACCAGTTATATTGGATTAAGGGCCCACCCTACTCCAATATGACCTAATCTTAACCAATTACATCTGCAACAACCCTACTTCCAAATAAGGTCCCATTCTGAGGTACTGGGGATTAGTACTTCAACATATGAATTTGGTGGGTATTCAATCCGCAATAGTCTCACATTCAACACGTCCCCAGTTGAACTCATGACCTCTCCTCCCAAACCTGATTTTTTTCCGGGTTTCTCATTGCAATGAACAGCACTACTATCCATACAGCATAGGAGCCAGGCTCGCCATTTTGTTTCATTATCCCCCACAAACTTTGTCCCCTACTATGCTCTGGTATGTCCAAATGTTTCTAGAACCCATCCACCACTTTCTTCTATATCAATACCTCCCTAGTCCAAGGCACCACCTTCTCTTGCTTGGCCTTTTGCAATAGCAGTTTCAGTGGCTGTCCCTCCTCAGCTACCAATTTTTTTAGCAAAATGCAAGTCTATGTCATCACCACCACCATGTAAAATAATTAAGTGACTTCTCATTGTCCTGGGATGAAAATTCTCAACACAGTCTATGAGGGCCACATGGTTGACACCTTCCCCTACTTTTCTAGTCTCATCCTTCCATGCCACCCTCCATTCTCACTATAAACTTTTCCCATGCTTACTAGATGTGAACAATCTCCTTCCCCTGCCTTTCTCAAAAAAAATAAAAAATGAAAGAACACCAAACTGATTACTACATAACAAAGTATTGGTCTAGTTTCACTTGGGGTACCTTGGTGAGCAATGTATTAATTGTATTAATTCCTTTTCTTTTGGAGCTCACAGTCTAGTTGTGGGAGACAGACAATGAACAAAAAACCAAATAACTGCATTACATAGTATGTTAGAAAGTGATAAGGACTATGGAAATAAAGAAAAAGTAGAGAAAAGTAGGAATGAAGTGGGGAGGGCACACAGAGGGAGAATATGTGGGTGACAGTTTTAAGTAAAGTGGTCAATATGGGACTTACTGAGAAGACGACATTTGAGCAAGGAGTCTAGGGAGGTGACAGAGTTATCCATGTGGGTATTTGGGGGAAAGAATATTCCAGGCAGAGAGAACAGACAGTCCAAAGGCCCCCAGGATGTAGCACAGCAGGCATATTTGAGGAATAACAAGTGGGGCATTGAACTGGAGGAGAATGAACAAGAGGAAGAATCACAGGAAGTGGAATTACAGAAGAAATAGGGCTGGGGGAGGGTGATCACATAAGGCCTTGTAAATCCTTGTTGGAACTTTGGAACTTTGGCTTTTACTCTGGGTAAAGTGGGGAGTCATCACAAGGTTTTATGCAGAAGAGAAATAAGATCTGACTTACAGTTTAAAACATATCATTCTGGCTTGCCCTATTGAAAATAGACTTTAGAGGATAAGGGTGAAAGCAGGAAATCCAATTAGGAAGGTATTAAGTAATCCCGGCAAGGAACAATGGTGGCTCAGACCAGAGATGGTAGTGGCCCAAGTCTTAGGACAGTACTTGGCAAAGGGACAAAATCAATTTTCACTGCCACTGGGGAATATCTTACTGTACACATGACCCACATTCTCCCCCTAGAGATCCCTCCAGCCCAAAATGTAGCTCTCTTTTGTACATGCTTTGGTATCAAGGAAATGTCTAGAGTCCTTCATTCCAAGCCCCCAAGTTCCTGTCTTCCTGGACCTCACCAGATGACACCAACGGTCCTCATTTTCTATCCCTCTTTGCCACTGCTTACCTCTGCCCCAGCAAGCTAAGCTGCACAGTTTATTTCAAACCACTATTCCACCTCCTGACTCCCTAACTTTCTGTTCTCACTACAGTATTGCTCACAGTGTTTTCTCTGTTGACTCACCTTTCACTTTCTCTTCGCTTTCCCAGGTCAGGGCTTAGCAGGGGCTGCATCTTAATCACACTGTGCTTCTCTCCATGGGGTTTCCTGGAGCTGGCCCTTATATTCTGTGTCTTTGCTCAGGAATCAGTCTTAGTCAGGGCATGCCTGCCTAGACCTACTAATCCTGCTGCAGTGGAGGGTCAATGTGCCCAGATTCATTAATTCATTCTCTACTTCCTCCACCATATGTTCGTTTGTCTGCTTTCTTTCTCCTCTCTTCTCTGAAAATGGCCCTGAATTCCTTTTTTCCCTTTTCTTTTCCCTTTCAACCTCCAACAGCTTCTGCTTATTCATGTCTCAAACCTCAAAAATATATTTGTTAACCTTCATCCTGACCTTTCTTTACAAGGACTTGACTTGCCTATTCATCTGTAAGCAATTGCCAAGGAGGCTAGATAAGTTAGTGCCTGCATTGAGCTCTGCTGAATGCCTCTTATCAACACCAGGAGCCCTTAAAAAATGAGGCAGCACAAAATGACACCTCTCTCCACTTAATGGCAGGTGCCCAGTGAATCAGTAATATCATTCCATATTACCAGAAGAGGATTAAGGACAATACAATAATATTTCATCTAGAACTCTACAATGAACAATGTCACCTTTCCAGAATATAGCTTCAAACTAGGGAGAACGTAAAGAGGTCACCACGCAGCCAATATATGCCACAAACTCCAGGTACTAATGCTGAGGCACTTGACGCATAGGAAAGCCACCTGGGATTTCATCATCAATAATTTATGCTTATTTTTCATGTAATTCTGAAGAGCGGGGATCTGATTTCCAACACTACAGCTAATGAGAGATAGCAAATATGAAAGGAGGGACATAATCTACCTTAGGCAAGAAAATGTTCAGCAGTGAGAAGAAATAGTACACAGTCTGGAAGGAAAAAACACCTATAAAACTTGGAACTCAAACTGCGCAGAAGTGGAGTTTGTAGGTACAGAGCTGCGTCACAGCGAAGCATGGCTCAGATATGAAGCATGATGCTTTGGCAACATGGACCCAAGAGGAAGAGGTGAAAGATACTGGGATGCTGGGGTGGTGGGATACAGTGGTCTGAGTTTGTCCAGCAGGGGCTGAGAAATGATGCAAGGACTCACAGGCTCCCTGTCTTTCATTTGCCCTGAGGCCACACCCCACCTTCTCTGCACCCCATTCTGGGCCCACTGATTTTCACAGTTGACTACAGGTTCCAGAGGCACAAAAGAATTCAAACGTCCTCCTTTGTGGTGGGCACAGTGTGTCACTCACCTGTTAGGCTAGCCAGAGGTTTGGGCACCTGTGCTGACCACAAGCATTGTCCGCTATGACTTCCTATTGCCAACGTCTACACCTGTTCTTTCAAACTCAGCCAGCATTGATTGGGAATCTACTACAAGCCTGGCACTGGCTTAAAAGCCCTCACAAAGGTAACAGCATTTGATCCTCCCTGTAACCTGCGGGCAGATATTGCTATCTCCACTTTATAGAAGTAGGAACTGAGGTTCACTAGCAGAAGAAGTAAGGCTTAAACTCAGTTCGACTGGCTCAAAGCCTGTAGTGTTACACAACATCATGCTACCCCAAGGTACAGACAGACATGATACCAACTCATTTCTAGGGCTCCTATCCAGACCCTAAATCACTTGATTGTTCCAACTCAGAATGCATTTTCTTTATTCTTTTAAGAGAGCCAAATCTATATGTTTTTGAAAGTTTCCTGGTATTCTGTAGATTACAGAAATCATCCAAGTCCAAATACCATAATAACAATGTTCAGGATTGGGTTACAAAGATTTAGGAAAAGTCCCTCAATACTGACTGCTGAACTACAACTTACTTACCTCTAAGTTATTTTTATTTACCAAAGCATATCAAGAAAAGTCACATTTTTGGTGAGGAGTGATTTTCAGATGATCCCCAAATGACATAGCCTGGGTGACAACAGGGGGTATAGGGTGTGGCTATCTCCCCTGAGTGCTTTAGTGACTCCATTGTTTCACTGGAGTCTGGCTTTGTTTCTATGCTTTTGATGGTCAAAATCAGTAAAACACTCAGTGAAAACATTCCCACTACAACCGCTGCAATAACTGTCAATTTCTCACCTGTCTTCAAGGAGTTTTCTCAAACATACTTTAATGCTATCAATTGTTTGAGTTGAGGTAAACACTATGAGGGAGGGAGGGAAGGCTCGAGGTGTATACAAACTTTAAGAACTTCCCACCTGTGTACCACATATCCAGACTTGAACACTTCTCTTATTCCAGTCTAGAAATCACAGCCTTGGTGAGCACCCAGTTGGTCAGTTTCTACATTCCCCCAGCTTTCTTTTTATATTCCTCTACTGTAATGAATCATGCCTTCAGCCTTCTGCAAAGTTTACTCTGGTTAAAGTAGCAATTACCCACATGCTTGTAGAGCAGCTGTTTTCTTCATAATCTGGCCTTAAATCATATCCTCAAAAAATACCCTTACCCAGTTTCAAGAATGAGTAAATGAGTGGCTAACAGATTCACCTTCTTGATGTGCATATCATAAATCATGATCATTTTTGTTACCAGTACACATGAGGAAAGTAGTGTCTCTTTCAGTATGGAAAACTTTCTCAAAGTCTGTAGAATATGGTCAACACAAAGAGGCACTGCATAATGCATATGTTGTTTTCTATTGCTTGTAAAGTATAGCAACAAGTCATGCATTTTAAGCCATCCCATAAACCCCAAGGAAATGCTTCCTGACTCACCAAAATTGCTCACGAATGATAACTAAGGCCAGTTATTTGAACATAGTAGTCATGAAAATGAAGGAGAAAAGACAGAACGATGAAATATAGCAGGGTCTTTTATCTTAATAAATATTAATTCATCCATCCATTCAACAAATATTTGTTAAAGAATCACTGTGTGCAAACCAGTGCACACAGTGGGGGACTGAGCAAAGGAGGAAACAGATGGATCAGTCGTTGTGTAGCAATCAGGGGCCAGTCAGGAAGAGAGAAACCATGCTAGATATTTATTTCAACAGGGTATTTACCATAGATAATTGGTGACACGGGTGTCACAGGACTGAAAAGGCCCTTTAGAAGGAAGCCTGGGGTAACACAGACTACATAATTGTAGGAAGCAGTGTACCCTTGGGCTGGAGCAGCACAGGGAAGAACCTAGAAGCTAGAACTGGGCTATAATACCTGAGAAGGGGGGCTCCACTCAGCAAAGCTCAGAGGAAGGGCCTCAGGGAGTGGGGTCCTGATGCCTGAGAAGAGGTCCCTGCATAGATGTTGCTGGTGCCTCTGAGGGGCACCATGAGATAGGTTCTGGAGTTTGAAGAGAAGCTGCAGGCTGGAAGCAACTGCTGTCGAAGGGATATGTGCTATCCCTGGGCTATCATTTTTAGGAACATGAGGCAAGCAGGAAGGAGCAAGTCCCTTCTCCCTCCTCCCCCTTCCAATATCTCCTCCCAGTACCCCTAATGGCAAGACCCGACAGGGGGCCGCCAGCAAAGCAGATGTACAGTTCGCACAGTCTCAGCTCCAGCTCCACAGTGCAGAGGGAGGAAGGGTGAAAGCAGCAGAGAGTCAACAGCTTAATAACTAGTACATGTGGTTTCTGCCTTCAAACCTAATAAGATAAAACACAAGTGCAAATATAAAGTTAAAATTAGTAAGCAACCTAACAGTTGTATAGAAAATGTTGTAAGTGTCTTGTGAAGAGCATATTTATTTCCAAATGGAGAGAGATCAGGAGAAGTTTTATGAAGGGATGAATTTTCACAGCAGCCTTGAAACAGGATAAACTTTCAATAAAATGAGAAAGGGTAAAAAAAAAAAAAACCCCTTCAGGCAGCAGATACAGCGTGAGCAAAGACAGAATGGTCAGAAATCACAGAGAACAACAGATTGGGGAGTAAGTTGGAAAATACCGTACAGTGCTTCAAATTTCAGGTTAAAAAATGTTCTGAATTTTTATGGATTTTTAAGCACTTTGAATACTTGACCTTGACAAATTGCTTGAATTCCAGGTGACAATATTCAAACCTAGTGCAGGAAGTCAGAGGATCTCTTTTTACGGGGACAAAAAGCCCCAAGATAAAGCAGATTACAAATCCCTTCAAAATTCAAATTTGTGACTTTGCAATTCTCTGCACTGGGCTACAATGCCAAGCTTTCCAGGAATAGCCAGTAAATTGAAGAAGTGTTAGACATTTCACTAAATTCCCTGTGGTGTTTAGACCATTTGGAGTTCATTTTTGGCATGGTCTATAGGTGGAGACACTTTCCATTTAAATCTCTGCCCAGCTGCTGTGTGCACAATGGTTTAAATGACACACCAGCTGCGTAATGCAGTCATCCGTCTTTCCTAAACATGGACAAGAACACCACCAGTTCTGTGAATAAATATATTTTTTTTCCCAGTTATAGGGGTTAACAGTGAAGCGTAACTTCATACAATGTGTGCCATTAACTACAAATTTGGGGGTGTGAAATGACAAAACCAACTTGGAGTTGGGGGTATTCATTTGAATCATGGTATTACACAGTGGTGTGCAGGTAAACTGGCAGGAGGGAAGAGCCCCGATTTTTTTTTTTTTGGTAGTGTTGGCTGATTTCTGTGGTGTACATACTCCCCCCATGGCCAATTTAAGCTATCAACCTGACATCACTGACCGAGAACTTGGGAAAAGAGGTGCAAATTGGCTTTCCCGAGCCAGTACGAGCTGGCTCCAGCACAGTGCTGGAAGGCGTCAGGTAGAAATGAAAAGATGCAGCGATCTGCAAGGAGCCTAGATGTAAGGATTATAATCTAAGCTAAGTGACAGGAGAGGCACAGATGCAGGAACCAACAGAACTTGTCAAAAGTATTGAAAGCCCTTGAGAAACAGTGACCATAGGAAAGAAAAGAAGAAAGAAGTGACTAACGATGACCAGCCATGGTCTGCTGCCCACCTGCTGGTCTAGCTTGGTAAATTACCTGATCTGCCTTACAGAGGATGAGCATCTCACTATCCCATAGCCAATCCTAATATTTTCCATATAGAACTTGGGAAAATAAATTGTATCTGTTGAAACATCTAAGGCTAAGACGTGTAAATTTTATATGAGAAATGAGGCATATGCATAACTTCCATTTTTTATTCCAGAGATCAAATGTTTTCCCCACGACTTTGAGAGATGTCCACTTCTTTGCACTAAGTTAACAGTACAAACAAATTTCTTCTGTAGTATTCTCTGATACATGGTGCGACAGTCCTATGTAGTCCGTTGCTAAAGGCCTTGTTCACAAGCCTGCATCTGGTAAAATATTTAATTCAACCATAAAAATGACTACATTAAAAATTGAATTAATAATGATTAAAATTAAGTATTAACAATTCAATTAAATTTAAAAATAAATCCAGGAACTTTTAATTCTCCTTATGGAGGAAAACAAACAGTGTTAATAAGCTTGACAAATATTTAATAAATATTTAACTTCATATTTACATCTTATATGGACAAGAAAAAAGTTAAAGTCTGATATCATATATCAGAAAACTGTCTGTGGCTGAGCTTTTACAATGCCCTTGAGTTGAACTAGAATGCTGATGGAGAATAAGCTTGCATTTTCAATCAAAGAGAAAGCATATAAACTGAAGTCAGGAGTATGTGTATATTTTCATGAAACCAATGAGGTCTAATGATTTAACACAGTTTCTCATGGAAAGCGAAGGATGGGAGTGCTGGCAAGTTATTAAACTATATGGCATATTCCACTCAAACACAAACGGAGTGAAGTGGCAGCTGCAGCTGCAGCAGAAAAGGTTGGGGCTAGTGGCCAGTTCCTGCCTTGCAAACAATGCAGCATCCCAGCGCGCATTCGAAGGATCGCCTTATGCTTATTCTGCCACCTTGTGTGATGCACATATATTACAAGATGAAACATCTTTAGACATTTGTTCTATTAGCCCTTATTTAACATGCTGTCTTTCTTCATTTAAAAAAAAAAAACCCTAATGATCCTATTCTAAGGGTTACCTCCACCAAATCATTTGTGCAGGTGAGAAGAAGTGATTTGACTTCTGAGACATTTTTATCTCAGCAGTATTAGCTCATGATGCAAAGGCACAGAGGCTGGTCCACAAAAACACACATGGCAAGGATAGGCTCCTAAAGATGTGGGCATGCTCGTACTAGGCTCAGGTGACATTTGCTCCAGGCCACCCAGGCAGAGATGAGGTGGAGCGTGGGAGACTATGACTCTTATTTCCACCTCTAAGAAAGTGGCCAGCGGGTACAGCCGTCCTTGGCGTTATCCACCTGCCTCATCCAGCGTTGCACAAGCATTGAGGCCAGCTCCCACATGGCTTCACTGTGTTTGCGTCCATGCTTAGTAACAGCAGCAGTGATTTGGAACAAGACATTCCAAATGACTTCCCTGACCCCTCTGCCTCAACATAGGAGGATGAACCTAGCAGCCAGAAGCTGAGCTGCATCTGGAAGTTAGAGACACCACGACCTGCTGAGCCTCCTGAGAGGGAGCACAGTTAGATCTCCCAAACCAGCCGCTCTGGACAAATTTTTACTGATAGTGAGCCAACTATCTGTAGGCAGGATATGGAGACTTTTCATTCTAATCTGTTTGGGCAAGAGAACCTTACTATATATATCTGGTTCCCAAGTAAATGTCAAATTTAATTCCTGACACTACCAATTCCTGCTAACACTATCTTAAATACTGCCATGCTGGAATAATGGTTATTTAAATCACAATACTTGGGAAATATTATCATTTTTAATAATATTGCTTCCCCCATAAATGCTGTATTTGCTGATAAAATTGCCCTTTTGATTTTTGTAAGTATATCTGATGTATCATTAGTTGTCAAAGAAAGTTTATAATGACCCTGATTAGATGTGTTGTAAACATGTGCAGAAAGCGCTTCTCTAGAGAAGGCTGTGCCCTATGGAGAGACGGCCCCAGTTCTAGCACCTGTCAGGCCTCAGTTTGAATCTCCGCTCTGCCCCTTGAACAAATCTGTCAAATTGATCTCAATGTTCAGCATGTAAAACAGAGAGAATAAAACCTACCTTGGCTGTATTAGCTGAGTTTCTGTATTAGCAATAATATATACAAAATGTCCAGCACATAAGAGGCACATAATAGGTGGCTACTCCTAATATTATAAATGGCATTTGGTCAAGTATGGTCAGAAAAGAAATCACAGAGAGAAAAAGAAAGAGAGAGAGACCTGAAATAATCTTATATGTACTTTGACATCAGTGAGAAAAATAAGGTTATTTTTTTCCTTTTGATCTGTTATCATCATTTATTGACAAGAACTTAACAGGGATATTATGTTATGCTATGTTATATAGTGCAGTAAAGTTCATTTTATGGAATTCCTACTCAAAGTTTAACAGTATCATCACTGAAAGCATCATAGTAATTTACCAGATATTTTCATGATCCTTATTAGCCACAGTTGCCCATGGCAGAAGAACTGGCTGAAGTTGCTATATTTCAGAGAGGACGAGGCTGCCTCCCAACCTGATAAATTTTCTCCTTCAGGATAATCCCACCAAACACATTAAGAAAAGTTTGTAGGAAGAGGTTTTATTAAATGAAAGCAGCAACAAACACTGAACCTTGTTTGCACATGGAGCAAGCATGACAGTCTCAGCCCACAGTGTGCAACACCCTCATGCACTTCAGGTATCAGATACCATGCAGCCTTTGGACCCCAAGACCAGCCAGAACCAGACTCTGCACCCTCCCTTAGGATTGGGTCACTCTCATGGGCTCTCAAATCTGGACCTGCTCCAGACGGGGAAATGGGCCTTTCTTAGCCTCCTGAGGCACTGGCAGAACTTTCTGAGCATCCTGGGCCACACCGGCATTCACTCTTTCCCACAAACACCAGGATTCCTTACACTGCTCCTATCATGGACCCCAGAGGAAAAAATACCTTCCTCTGAGGACATTCGTCTTTTTTTCTCACTAACAACATCCCAAGTGAAAATGCCCCTCACCGGCATAGTAAGAGACTGCAAGATTTGTCATTCTTCTCAGAACTTATGCAGGGAGGAGGTGAGTGTTGCCTATACCCTTCTGCCCTTTGGAAGATTGTCCCTCAAGGACAAGAATCACATCTTCATCACTGTACCCCAACCTCAATACAGGACCACATGCACATGCACATTTGTTGCTTAAATGGCCAAATGAATGAACAAGCCCCTATGTTAGGCACAAAGTTTTCCAGTAATTATCAAGGGTTAAACTTTTCTGTTCAGGCAAGTATTTTGTATTTTGCTTAATCTTCCAGAATGACATCTAGTGATCTTTTAAACAGTTTCTGCCACCTGCTTCTATATTTGTTATCATCCATTTCTTTCCTGTCAGAAATCTTTGTGTTATATTTAACTGGGATCCTAAAAGAAATTTAACATCTCCTGATCAGCATCTTTTAATTAGCATATTGAGCTTCTCTGAATGTCGGAGTAAATTGCAGTATTCATCGAAGCTACTAATACTGACAGAATTGGAAAACACTAGAATATTAAAACAACTGGTGCAAATCAAAAATCAATTTCCAGAGAACCCTTACAAGATAGGAAAACAAGAAATAATGACCAGGAAAAATTATTTCTGTTCGCTTGAGAGAAGTGTCTGAATCTTTATGCAAAATGATTAATTTTTTAGAAACCCATGAGGCTTCAATAATGCACATCTACTAATTTGGTAAAGCATGTAATGACATATGAAGTGCTTAGCACACTGCCTGACACATAACAAGTAAGCAGTCAAACATGCTATTAAAGGAGAAATTTTAAAAAAAAAAGCTTACAAGTATTTAAGATCACAAAGACAAAGGAAAAAAGCATTAAAAGCATTAGAAACTAAACCCATAAAAGAAATAAAGAATCTCAAATTGTTTTGCCTTTACAAAGTGTGATTTAATTGGTACTTGTATTTCCACAAGGAGATACCTAATCTGATCTCCATCTCTATGGAAAAATAAAACCAGAAAAAAATGGGCTCAAATTTTAAGGATTTGTATAACATAAGGTGAAGATCTTCACCAATGTAAAGATGAATCAACACTATAACAGGCTACCTAGGATGACTGAAAGGTCTGTTCCTAAATATGTTAAAAGAAGGTGTTAGTTGGATAACCTGAAAGTCTCTCCTTGTAACCTTAATTATTGATGACACAGAATTGATTGGGATGGGGAACCCTTTCTAATCCTCCATGAAATGCAAGAAATTGGTGGTCAGTATGTAGTGAAGCAAGAAGACCCCAAAAACAGTCTGAATTCTTCTCCTTTTTCTAGAACGGCAAAACAGAAAACAAAATAAAATCATATAATCTGAGCATCAAAAAAATGTGCACACCCAGAGGCAACAGAGATTCAAAGGAATTCCACAAAAGCCAGGATAGTCCTAAATGTGCTTACTTGTTCTGTTTGGCTTCTAGGAGCATTCGTCTTTGCGGCACCACTGCCGCATCCCTCTTGCCTATCTCGCTCTCGTAAGCAAGAAAACAGATCAAAGTATAGAGAAGTTCTTTTCAGGTGCTTGAGAGAGCAAGAGTCTGTGTATTTCAAATGTTGCCTGCCACAGAAATAAAGCGTGCCAAAGCACTGGCTATACATGATCATGCTTCCACGTCTTTGAGAATGATAACCCTCCGGATTAAGACTAAGCCAGCCAGAAAGCTGAGAAGATGGATTCTGAGCAGCACTTGTTATTAGAGAAGAATAGATTTTTTTTTTAGACTTATAATCAAGATCCCTGGATTGAGACCATTTGGCACTTGTCAAGTTTGATGATGCCGCTTTCCTTTATGTAGGAGCAAGGGTTCTGTATATTTCTCACTAGATTCTACAGCAATGGTTCTCAAAGTATGGCCTGGGACCAGCAGCATCAGAGTCATCTGGGAATTTGTTAGAAATGCAAATTCTTGGGTCCTATCTGTATTTATGGGATCTGAAGCGCTGGGGATGGAGCCTAACAGTCAGTGTTTTAATGACCTCTCCAGGGGATTCTAATGTCTGCTAATGTTTGAGAGCCTCTATTTTAGGGCCACGATACTCAAGTGTTCCTGGAACCATGTTGGGACTCATCCTTAGCCATAACACTCATAGGACAGTCATTTGTCCATTCTAGCCTATTATAACAGACTATTCTAGTTCAGAAATTAGATGTCATGAAGAACCAAAGGATACAATGAAATGGTTGAATGGTTGAAATGAATGAATGGTTCTCTGCAACTTTAGATAATTAAGAAGATACAAAAAAGTCACAAAGAATTGTGACATGATTTACAATTAGTATGATGCTTATATTATGAAATATGAGCTTCTAATATGTTACAGCTGATTTGTAACTAGGTGACATTAACGTTGGATAAATTCCAAAATTAAACAAATCACCTATTAAAAACTGAAACTATTTCAGGAAAAGATAAGACTGTATATTCAGAATCTTAGCTGTATGCTCATATCAGCTTAGCAACTGATGCAGAAATTTACTAGCTAAATATGAAACACCTAACATTCCAGTTATGTTGTACATTGCCCCATTCATAATAAAAAAGCTATATGTTTCCTAAATCAAACACTGACACTAAAAACAAAAGATATATGTAAAGAAACACAAAGAGAAAAATAGAACACATTCTTTGACCACAGCACACTAAAACTAAAAATATGTTCAACCTAAAACACCGTTTACTAAAAAAAAAAAAACAAACCAGAACTGTGCTCTTAAAAACAGTTGGGTCAATGAAGAAATCCATCTATATAAACAAAAGTAATTTTCTGTGAACTTATTACAGAATTTGAAGTTTACACGTGTCATGATCTGAAGTAAAATACATGCTATAAAATATATATAAAATTTGCTTTGGGAGGTTGCTAGGCAGTGCTGTATTTAAATAACTATTTCCTCCAGAGCAGAAGAAACTGAAGAATAATGAAAAGACGAATGGGAGAGACATTCCTTGTGTACTTATTGTCCTAGTCAGAGTAAACAAACAGCTCTTTAAACATAAACCCCAAAACTCCATTTACAATTGCAAAAGTGGACCCTCTGAATTGCAGCTGTTGACGCCTGGGAGGTGACTACTCACAAGGACACTCTACATGGAGTGATCCAGGACCAGGAGCACACGTTTCTCTTGAGCCACTTAGGTGTTTTCCTGTACCCAGACCTCCAAACTTAGGGCCAGCTGCTCTCCTGGCCCACGACTTGCTTGGAAATTTTTGATCAGTTTAAGATAGAAACTTCAGAATACCAAGACAAAGAGACCAGTCAGTGTATCCTCTCCTTTTGTTCGCTACCTAATGTGATGCCGAGTGCTGTTTCGGTATCTCCCATCTTGCTTGTGACTCTCTGTCAATGCTGGGAGGTTTTGATAATCTGAACATTCTGGATTCTGCAGCTGTTAAGAGTGGCTTGGCAAAGGGGATGGGCCCAGATATGTTTTGCCTGTAGCCTACAGCTAAGACTCACAGGAAGATGACCAGGAGGTGATTCCAGCCAAGAGTGAAACATGAGGGATGTGTTCCAACCCCATTTATTACTTTCCTGGGCAGGTAGCAAAGTCTACAGTTATACACAGCTATATATACCTTTTCTAAAATCTTAATTGAGGTACAAAGGGAGAAGTTCTTCTCCAACTTATTTATGGAGATACTTGCATCAAAGGAACAATCAAGCAGGATTTCAAGACAGAAAAGCAGCTTAACATAATGGTTCAGACCACAGATTCTGGAGGCAGACCCAGTGGGTTCAAGTCCTGGTTCTCACTGCCTCTCGGTGCCTTGATTTTCCCATCTGTAAAAGGGGAAATGATATCTATCTCACAAAGCTGCTATAAGATTGATTGGATTAATATATATAAAATGTTTAAAGTTATGCTCGGCACATAGTAATAATAGCTTTATTAACATTTGTTAAATAAATGTAAAGTGGCTTTAAATAGGCACTTTGAAGCTCATATCTATTATCTTCTCTCTGAGCAGATAAGAAACCAAACTTTTACAACGGGCTCAGTGACTTCAGCATATTTTGCTTTTAAATAGTCATCTCAGACTATTAGACCTAGCACATAAAATGAGGAGGAAATAGTAATGTTTGACAAAGCCACACGTCTCAGGTCCTTTTAGATTTTTCCTCAGATCTTCAATAGGCAAGCTAGTAATACAATAAAATCTTATTTAGACATAACAAAAATGAGACAACATATTAAATTTTATGGAATTCATAGATCTACTCATAGGCAAATTTATTGCCAAACGTTCCTGTGCTTAAAAAGTAAAAGAGAAAGGAAAAAAATCAGATTAATATTTTAGGAAATTAATATTTGGGAAAAACAAGTAGCTTCAGAAAATAGAACGGACATAATAAAATAAGAAATTAAAAAGAGAAAAATAGTAGAGTTAATAAATTCAAGCAGTAGCTCTTATAAAAAGAGGCAGAAACAGCACAATTAGGAAAAAGGGGAATATAAAGACAGTTGCAGTAAATATCTGAAAATTATAAAGTATACTATGGATAATTATAAGAAAATAAATTAGGCAATCTCAAAAAAATGGGCAATTTTCTGGAAAAAATATAATTTACCAAAATTGACTTAACAACAAAAAGAAACCTTACAAGAGCAATACTGGGGAAATTATTGATAGAGTTGTTAAAGAACATCCGCTATAAAAACCTTCAGCCCATTAACCAGGGGATTATTTCAAACATTCAAGGAGCAAAGAATTCTCATGTTGGATATAAACAGTTACTGTATTGAGCAAAACATAGGAAAGCACTCACTTCATTTGATAGAGCAAATATATATTCTCAATACCAAAATCTAATGAAGTTAGTGCAAAAATGAAAATCAAAAATGAAAATCATACACCAATTTCACTTATGAAAATACATACAAAAATTCTAAGTACTATAAAATTTTAGCAAAGATAATCCAAGATATATTTAAAAAAATAACCCACCAATCCCAAGTAGGTTTTATCTCAGGATTTTAAAGAGGGTTCAATATTAAAGAACTTTTTATTATACCATATCATATTAGTAGGCTAAATTAAAAAACAAAATTGTTCAACAGATACTTAAAAGATACTTTAATACTCATTCCTGTTAATAACATTTTTAAAAGAGAAATAAATGGCTACTTCCTTGACATTATTAATAAAATCTTTTCCAAATTAATCCCAACATTATATTTTGTGGGGATGTATTACAGTATTTTTTCCCAAATGGGAGTTTCTCAGAAGACTGTTCTCTAAAATGTTAATATGTTCAGTTTTTCATAAAAACGGTGAGGATTCCTTGCTCAAATATGTGTGGGAAATGCTGAGTTGAACAAAGTTAAACATATTTCTGATGGCAGGACTTCTTGGAAACATTAAGACAATAGTGTGAATTGCAGATCTCAACAGAAAGCAACTTTTGTTTTTCTCAAAGCACTAGTTCCCTCAGAACACAGTTTGAGAAATGTTGTCCAAGAGGAATTTCTTTTATATTCAGATAAAACAAGGATGCCTGTTATCTCTATCACTACTTATATTGTTTTAGAATCCTGGCTGGTAAAAGGAGGATGCAGAGGCACAAAGTGAAAAATATAGATAATATAATATATATCATACAATTATCTATAATTGTATTATCTATAATTATTATAATATGTGTATATTCCCAATAGCAATAAGACACATAAAACTATGCGTGTTCTGGATGAGAAAGATGGGCTGTATGAAGAAATACAAAAGTTTATGAAAATGGAAAACATTTTAATCAATGAGCAGGCTTATGATATTCCTGATTGAGAAGGCAGCATATTAAAATCCAAATTCTATTCAAATTTGCAGGAACTTAAAAAGATGACTGTCAAGTTCATCTGAAAAATAAAAAGTAAGACTGGATTCTCTTATACCTTGACAGTGTGATTTAGATTAGTAAATTCTTTTGGAAAGCAACATGATAGAGCAAATCAAGAATCTTTAATCTGATCAACCCAGAAGTTCCAATTTGGAGTTCTAACCAAAGAAAATAACAGAAAATCTTGAAATGTTATACATGCAAAGACGTTCCACACTACATTATCTGTAATGGCAAAAACTGGAAAGAGCCTAAATGATAATAGCTACCATTTCCAGATCACATATTCACTAAATCATGGCAGGTTTTACAGACATGAAAACTGAGGCTCAGAGAGGAAGAATAACTTGCCTCTGATCGCAGAGCAAAAAAGTGGTTGAGCCCTCATTCAAGGCCAATTTCTGGGCAAAGCCCATGCTCTCTTCATTACCCCATGCTGCCACTAAAGCTATAAAAACAAGGGACAATTTAAACAAATATTTCTCATCTATTCTTCAAGGTAATATGATTCATCACAATTAAGATGTTGAAGATTTTGTAGTAAAATGGACAATGTTTATAATGTAATATAAGATGCAAAAATGCTATAAGCATATATGTAAACTGTAACAACTAAAGGCGAAAATCCACATGCCCAGAAAAAAGACTGGAAGGAAATATATCAAAATGCTAACGGTCTTTTGTTAGAGTGGAGACTTATGGACAATATATTCTTTTCTTGTTTCCAATTGGTTGGTAATGTAGTATATTAATTTTATCAAAAAGATAAGCTCACAAATTGAAAAAGGAGTAAAAACATAATAATACATAAGAGTAAATTCCATGAAAGAGAAAAAATACAGGAGCTGTGTCTAATACAAACTGTGTTTCTTTCACATTGCCTTATATGTATTTTGTACATATCATGAGCTAAATAAATATGTGATGATTAAATTGAAGCATATTCACATATTATGTCTAGCTTTTTGCAAGAAACTGAATGCTCACCAAACAGCTTTGGACAAGAAACAAAAAAGCCTTATCTGATTGAAATTACAAGGGAGATAGAAAAAAATACAGTGTCCATTTTGAGATTTGGCTTCAGCATTGTATTCTATTGATTTTATAATGTCCAGAGCAGCTAAATGCAACAAACACATAATGTACCACGCAATGGACTGTCTGACATTACTTTGGTCATCACTTAAATTTCAGAGAAGAGGTAGGGGACATAGAGACACTATCAAAGAAAATTGATTTTTTTACAGCTAATAACCTGTGCTTGGTGGCAGAACACAGGATCAAAATCACCATTTTGTGTTCAGATAATTTCACCAGCCTTCCCTGCTGTTCCTCCGACACTCCCACAGCCCTCCATCTGCCACCAGCTACCTCCTGTTCCTACACATTGGATGACCACACAAGTAGGGTCCAAAATGTGACTCAGTAATTTGTATTACACCTTTGATCCTCAGCTCCATTTCCACTGTGATAGAGAGATTAAAGTTTTATGAAGGGAAAAGTGGTGACATATCTTTCAGGGAAATTGAATTTTTCCTACTAGAGGTAAGAACACTTAAGAGGACACTTTATCCCCAGTACAACATTTCCCCTACTTTAGGAAAACAGTTTGGCTTGGCATGGATGCAACGTACTCTGGATTCAACTCCTAGATGTCCTCTCCAGCAAGGTCATCTATTACCATGTGAACCCTCCTCCCAGGGTTAGATGAAATAAGCCCAATGCCATTGAACTCTAGAGAACAGTCTTAACATCTGGATTAAACTTAGAAAATGCTGAGAATCGGACCACAGGCAGATGCCAGTAATCTCCTTGAGTAGAAGCATCCCAGGTACCCACAATAACGGGAGGGCACTGAGAAGAGCCAAATGAAGTGGCCATGAGCTCTTTATGTCTTCTCCACTCCTTATTTAATCTTTCCTTCATTACCACTCACTGAGCAGGACTGGCCAGGCTGAGATGGAGACACAGAGCAATGGGGAAGACAGCCTGTGTGAGAGAGGCGTGTATACAGAGCACCATATATACAGAGCAAAGAACCTCAGCATCCTCACTGAAGAGAGAGATCAAGACCTTCCAGTAGTGTATGGAAAGATGGGCAAGTACGCCAATAAGCCTTTTTATCTTTCAAAACAAAATGATTTAACAATTTTAACAACTAACCAACTACATACCTGACACTGGACCAGGCAGTAGGGAAATAATGATGAGCTTAAATGATGTAGTCACTTCATGAGTTTCAGATTTTGGAAACAACAAAAAAAAAAATGAAGTTTAGAACATGAGTCAAGGGAGAAATAAACAGAAACTGTGGATCGGGCTGAAGCAAAGAAGATTTTGAATATATCTTTTGAAGAGTCAAGATTATCATAAAGAAATTCTTCCATGGTTGTCAACAGGAGTAGAAGTATTGTGATAAAAGGAATAAAAAGTAATTAAGTTTATTAGTGGAAAGTATCTATTACAGACTTCTGCATTCATTAATATTTACTCAAGTTACTCAAGTTAAAAACCATTGTTATTTATAAAATTTCCATTCAAATAGTATTTGCATCTTCCTCCTTCTCCTTCCTTCCTCTTTTGATTAATGTGTCTTCCCTGGACTCACTCCCTCCACCTCTAGACCAAAAATCCCACTCTCTGGAGCTGACATCAATCAAGTGTTGCTCTGAAATAAGCACCTTGCACCAAGCCTAAGTTATAAGTGACAAATAGAATTAGTCCTCTCAGAAAGTTTTCTACCAACTCATTACTGACCTCAAGGCCAATAGATTTAGAAGTAACCATCCTAAAGCGTATGAAACTGAAGGAATCTCTACCATTTAGACATATTCTCTAAACGTCAACCTCTACAAGCCCCATACCCAACTTGTGAACTTTGTGATTTTGCACCACAGTCAGCTTCTGGTAAAAATCTAGAACCCCAAGATTAGCTCAGTGCAAAACTGACATCAGAATCAGAATTTTCCCAATGTTCTGGGTCTCTTCCAACTGTGTTTCTCTAATTTCTTCGTGAGTGTTAACTTTGCTCCTAAATTAATTTTAAAAGCCATACTGGCCACAAACTGTAACTTAAAATTAAAACAGAGTAGAAAGACCTCAGAGATTCCCAACTTCCCTAGGTTGTTTTTGTTTTGTTTTGTTTTCAAATTAAACTGACTTTTTAAAAATTATTTAAAATCCCAGAACAGCTCAAACTGAAGAAAAGAAACTATTAGTACTCCAGATCACCTGGAAACCACATTTGCAATCAACAAAAAAAGCAAATTACTATTGTTTGCCCTGTCAAGCCTAGTTTAATAGGATTTTCCAATACGTAAATTAGAGATCATGAAAAGCAAAGGCTGCGTGTGATAGAGATGGATATGCTTCAAGATCTGTGATCTGGGAAACTCTGCTCCAGAAAATTAAGAAGATTTAAGAGAAGCACAAGAAATGGGGCTAATATTTTTTATAATATAGATATAAATGTTGATACATTTGTATCGATATAGCTAGATATATAGCATTCTGCCAATGAACTATATTCTAGACCTAAAATTGTAATTTCAGAACACTTCAAAATGAACTCTAAAAATAAATGATAACTTTCACGAGTGTTTGTATAATAACAATAAAGAGGGTGAAATGTAATATCATTGCTAGGCTAAGGAAGGATTGTCCCAGAAAAGAAGAATGGCCCCTCTGTGCTTCTTGAGGGGCTCCTACGTAATTACATATGATAATATACATGGATGTGAAGGATAATGGATAATGCTCTCTCCCAAACCTTGTCATCAGAGCCACTCTATTAGAAGATTCTAGGTAATTGATCCAAGGTCAGAGATATTTAATCTGGGGCAGAAATAATGTCAGCACAAGAGATAAATGAAGGTGTCCTTAGTCTAGTTAAAACTTTTGTTCAAAATTGCAATTACAGTGATGAGAGGATATAGCTTCATTCATTTTCACAAAGAAAATGTAGATATTACTTCTTCCCCATTTGGGACAAAAGAGAAATGGAGTCCATATACTTCCTGTTGAGGAATTTCCCACATTTATCTTCTTCTCTTTCTCTGTTGACCGTGTTGAGAGCAATGATGCAGTAGGAAGCATACATCTCCAAGTTTACATGAAGGGCTAAGTCAGGAAAGAAGATGCTTTTAATTAAGAACCAAATGGTACCTTTAATTATCTCTCCGATATTATAAATAGGATGAATAGAGTGCCTGTGGCTTAAATAGGAAATCATGAATCAGAAAGGTGGCTGCCACATAGATGATATGAATTCCCGGAGCCATCTAGAGGGGAAAGGAGGAGAAGAGGAGAAGGGAAAAAACTGGGACTCATTTTCTGAGCATCATTGTGTGACAAGCACTCTGTTTCATTCTTTACACATAGTAGGGGTTATCATGGTATGTCTCTACAATGCAGTCTCAAGAAAGGTAGAAAAACCAGTCAGCTTTTTAAAAATCAATCTAAATGGAAGGCGATGTTTATATTAGACTGTAACAATAGCTCAGTATGGATGAAAAAAAAACTTCTTTTTCAAAGAATTGTTCCAGGTGATTATTTAATCTACTGATATGTGTTTGATAGGCTTGGTATTTGGAAGGACTTCTTATTTTTAAGTATGAAAAATATACTATTCCAGTTGGATTCCTGGCAAAGCACAGGCTTTCTAGTTCCAACCTCTACAGAGGCCATGTGAATTAAGGATCATTGCTACCACGTGTTTGCACTTCACCTTAATTTTCACAAAGGTATGTATGGGAGAAAAACTTTCTCTACAAATATTGCTCACCTAAAGTTTAAGACTGATAAATATCAACAAAAGCAATGGTTTGCAAATGCTAGTATTTATGAGGGTCCCCTGAGTGTGTGTTTGTATATGTGTGTGCACTAAATTCTAATATGTTAGATCTGGAGTGGGACCTAGGAATGTGAAATTTTGCAAACACCCCCGGTGATTCTGATGAAGGTGTCTGGGATCATACTTTAAAAACACTCACCTGATGTTTAACGGCTGCTCTGATGACAGTGTCCATAATTACTCTCATAGTCTGAAGACTCTGTGTTCCAGCTACAGAAAAGTCAACTAACTCAATCAATATTGGTTAAATTTATTAAATAATTGAACCAGTAGAGTTAAGGCTGAAGCAAAATTCCCTGGGAAATACCAGGATTACCAGCTTAAGCTACAAGGAAGCCCAAATCATTGCAACCTCAAATTTGGCTGCAGACCTTGCCTATTCATCCACACTTTAACCTTTCTAACTTTTTCAAAAGAACTGCCTCTATATAAACTGCTTTTATGAGTGCCTCCAACTAGGGCAAATTGTTATTTAGCAACAAATTTGGAATTCCCATGCTCTACAGGCCTGGGGAGGAGTTGCAGCTACATAAAGAAGGTCAGAAGCTTTCTGCTGCAGCAAGCCACACCTGTGCTCACAGTGCCTCATGTTTTTCTCACTCCTTTGCTTGGATGAGTCTAGCTGTTCCATGAACATCTTCCTTGTTCTTTGCTTCCTGCTTTTCTGGCAGTTTGAAAAGACGTCTCCTTAACCTGCTGATACCTGTGGGTCAGGTAAAAACTTTCAGGCTCTACATTTGGTATGTCACAGTCCTAAAAGGCTCCCAAATCTATTTCTAAAGACAGGAATAGAAATTTCAAGAAATGCATACTTCCTAGCAAGAATATGTCTGCTGCCATTCCAGAAGAGCCTCTCCCACCCCAAGCCGATTCCTTTCAACAGCCCCAGTCCTGCTTTTCTCTCTCTCTCTCTCTCTCTCTCTCTCCACACACACACACACACACACACACACACACACACACACACACACGTCTATATGCTCATGATTCAGTGCCCTTCACATTAGCACTAAGGAAAGGTAGGCTTCTGCCCTGAGAAGATAATGGACCAACCCATCTGAAGAAATAAGCCCTCTAAATGCCAGAGGCAAATTGGCACCTGCCCAAGAAACATCTCAGCAGGTTACACTTGGGAAGTCCTGCCCAGTCAAATCAGACACAGTCTTTATGTTTCTACTGACATTGCCTTTACCATTCTTAAACTTCAGAGAAGTGTAATGCACTCCAGCTAAGCTTATCTGGAAGCTCTTGACTTTCATCTTCTTGGACAGAAAAGAATTTCAAAAAGAAAATGTAAATGAAACTTCAAATCTCAATAACCATCTCTCCAGGGGCAGACTACTGGCAATGAATCACAAGGCTAATCTGCCAAATGGGAAAAGTAAGCTGAGGGCTGGATTTGAAACCTTAGAGCCAACCTGGGCTGAGCAGCTCTGGCCTTCATGGGCACGGAAGCCCACAGCCTGTGAATGGGTTCCCCTGTTGCACTCAAAGGACACCTTAAAAGGCATGAGGAAAGCTTGTTTTTATCATTCTGTCAACTCTCCCTCCAAGATTTATTTGTATTTATCAAGAATTTTCATTTTATGTAAGTAAAATGCATTAATGAGGAAATAAAGTCTTTCCTCACTTTATGTTCTGCACCACATGAATTTCTATGCCCTCTGACCTTGCAGTAAATTCCAGTTACATTCAGGAAGGCCAAAGAGTCAAGAAAACTAAGTCTTGATTGGGACACACACAAAAAATAATTATGCACAGAGATGCAAGGGAGGACAATAATCATATGATATACTTGCATAGCGTTTCTTAATTTTTTCAGAAATTTCATATCTATTATCCTTCTCAGGGCAATTGCATCACCCTCTCTGCCTCGAAATATTTTTCAGGTATTAAAATACAATTGTAATTATTTCCATAGGAAATATCAGACTGAAAAGATCAAACTGCTGTGTGCTTTCTGGTAATGTTTTGGTCTCTTATATACTCTATTTAATGAGATGTCTTCTTGGCCCAATGGGGGAAACCACAGCAATAATTTTCCCTTTCTTTCCACAATTACTAACATCAAGTTTCTATAACCACAGTTTTCTATCTCCTGTTTTCACCAACTTGTCATACAGTCTTTCCCTTCTCAATCCAACCTCCCAGCTACACCCCGAGTTCACTTCGTCTTCAAAGTCCACATTGATTTTTAGTAATACAGTCTTACTTCAAATACTTTAACAGTAAATGGCATTGTTATATTTTTACAGTTATGGCAAACACACAAATTTGGAACTAAAAAAAATAACTAGAATAATAATTGTTACTATTTATTGAACACTACTGTTGCTGCTGCTAACGCATCTCTTAATTACTCAAATTGTTATTTTTATTAGTGTTCCATTTATATAAAATTGGCCTATCTTCATAGAAAGCGTTCATTGTAGATGCCTGCCATTTGACGTTGACAGTTTTATGGCATACATTTTGTCATGGTGCTTGTTGTATGTCTCAAAGTTGATTGCTATCCCCACTGCACCCCCACTCTAGTGCCTGGACAATGTTTTGTCCATAGTGGAATTTCAGCAAATGTTTATTCGATTTGACTTGAGCAATCTTAGAGATACATGCATTCTCTAAAGTGCATAGAGGAGTGAAATAATCCATCCAGTAAACTGTTAATCTGCCAAACTATCAATTAAGGACACAGTCATCCATAACAGCAACCATTAAAGACTACTAAGTCATTTATCTTGAAGTCTGTAAAACAGACTTCTGTTGGCAGACTTGGACAGCTCAAAGCATCTGCGATATGAGTGAATAGGTCAATAATCCATACATTAAATGGTTGCTAAGTACTAAAACTCTTTGAAATGATAGGCCATTAGGGCTAAGACAGTTTCATTTAGGGATATAAAATTCACTTTCAAAATAGTCTCTAGATATGAATTTCTATGATAAATCACTCAAGATGTACTGAAAAAGGTATGTGTTCATTCATTTACTCAATAAGTATGTACAATAAATCCTCAACATCATTGTTAGGTTCTGGAAACTGTGACTTTAAGAGAAATGATGTATAATGAAACCAATTTTACCATAGGTGAATATAAACAAGAGTTAAGTTCCTATGGCATATTTCTGGCAACAAAAATATCACCATACTTCTAAATAAAGACCCAAAACACTTCTAATATTAAACGTTGAAATAAATGTGAGCTGTGCATACATTTAAGAAAGACCAGTAAAAACAATTAAGATAATTATTTACCCAGTTATTACAGTTAAGGGTCACAGGTGGCTGGAGCCTATCCCAGCAGCTCAGACCACAGGCAGGAACACACCCTGGACAAGATGCCATTCCATTGCAGGGTGCACTCACACACAACACCCACACTCACTCAGACTGGGACAATGTAGACACACCAATTCACCTAACATGCATATCATTGGGATGTGGGAGGAAATCCACGCAGACATGGGGAAAACATGTGCAAACTCCACACAGACAGTGGCCCCAGCTGGAAATCAAATTTTTTTCTTATCAATGTTATAATAAAATGACACTGAATGAAATGACATTGCTTGAGGACCTGCTGTATTGAGCACCTGCCATAGCAATGTGACACAAGTTATGCAATGTACAAGGAAAAATTGTTGTCCTTAAAGAGCTCACAATCTAGTTGAAGTCTTCTCTAAACTGATGCATATTACAACAGTTGTAAATCCACATTGTAAATGGGCAGCATTGTCAGAAAGGGAGCCTATTATATCAAAGGAGGTTAATGTACCATCTGAGGTGAGACTGGCTTGGTGGAAAGGGAGCACAAACACATTAAGGAACAAAGGATATAGAAGTTTACCTGAAATGAGGGGATCACACAGAGCAGTAGCAGATACAGGATGTCTCCTCAAAGTTTCCCAAGGCCCCTCCTTGCCCCCCAAAATTTGCATATAGCTGCCAGTGTTACTTTCCAAGCAAAGTAGGGACTGGAACGTTCCATAAAAATTAATTTTGCATTGTACCATAGTCTTTTTATACTTGGAGGCTTATATCCCTATATGCAAATGTCCATCTGTTCATTTCCATTTAGGGGAATATTTACAGACATCATAACTTTCCTACTTCTAATATCAAGGTCAATATTAGCAAAAATAGCCCCCCAGCTGGGGTGATAATGGCCAGTGCATACATTGTTCTGATTCTGCCTCCAGCTAGCTATTCAGCATAT
Source organism: Daubentonia madagascariensis (assembly GCA_023783475.1). Taxonomy (NCBI): domain Eukaryota; kingdom Metazoa; phylum Chordata; class Mammalia; order Primates; family Daubentoniidae; genus Daubentonia; species Daubentonia madagascariensis. The sequence continues at coordinate 37,270,889 of JAKFHU010002080.1, read as the reverse complement.
AAGAAAGCCCACATCCCAAATTGAGCTGGTTAGTAGAAGTTGTCATTATAGAGAAATATAAATTGAGAAATTAATAAAGAATGTATATTATCAAAAAGACCTTGTGAAGGAATGAGTAAAACAGTGAATACAAAACAACTGGGTTGTGGAGTGTTTTGTATTCTTGCAAATCACAAAGATACAGGAAGCCAAGATACATATTTATTAAAATCTGACCAAGTATAAAGGAAATTCAGGTAAAGAATGGACTCTAGACTTCTAATTCTAGCAATATGGCAAATAGACATGCTAAAAATTCCTTTCTGCATGAAATATCTGGAAATACTGGATAAAATATAACCATCACCCTTTGAAATGTCTAGCTGAGATCATAAATATATAAAGAAAATACCCATGGACTGAAAAAAACCTGAAAACCAGTATAGTAACCTGATGTGAGGTTTGGCTTCTCTTAAGCATTTGCTCTTACACCTAACCCATGACTTGCTTTTAACCACCTCTAGAGGAAGAGGACCTAAACACCAGGTTTTCAAATTGGGAACTAAGACCTCTGCATAAAGTGTGGATCTTTGAAGAGCTACAAAATTAAAGGGTAGGCATGATTTGGAAGATAAGCCTAAGGAGACCACCCCAAACACAACATAAATAGATGGAAATTATGAAAAAGAAATTAAGAGACATGGAAGACAAAAGAGGTGCTTTGACATATGTCAACTTGGATTTCTAGAAGAGAACAATGACAGTGGAGATGAGGCAATATTTGTAGAAATTATGACTGAGAATTCTCCAAAACTGATTTTGTAGATAAATAAATCCTAAGACTTAATGGCAACAATGGAAGACAAAAGGCAGTGATATAATAGCTTCAAGCACCCACAGACAATAACTGTCTGCCCAGACTTGTATATACAGCTAAAAAGATCAAGAGCAAATTCAGAAAGCTGATCAGCAACAGTACCATTAAAAGAATTTATAAAGGATATACTTCAGGAAGAAGAAACATGATCTCAGGGGCAAAGTCTGAGATGTTAAAAGGAGTAGGGAATAAAGAATCTAGGAAATGTGTAGACAGATCTAAGAAGACTGTATAAAACAATTAATTTGGAGGCATAAAAACAGTTTAGAACTTAAATACTGGATAACAATAACACAGCAGATGGGAGAGGTATAATCATGTTTAATGGATTCTAAAGTTATTTTATTATTCAAAAAGAAAGTAGTGACATTAAATTTAGACTTTTTAAAATTAAATAGGCATATTAAAATTTTATGAGTAATCACACAGAAAATAACAATAGTGCATATAACTTCCAAAGCAGGTGGGGATAGGAGTAGGAAATAAAACAAACGAACAAAGAAAAACTCAAATAATTCAAAAGTAGGCAGAAAAAGAAAAAGGAAAATATGAAGCAAAGAGTAAGATGAGAGAGTGAAATCAAAAGCATAAGTAATCACAATAAATGTAAATGGTCCAAACTGATTGAAAGGCAAAAATTATTATATTGGGTTAAAAAAATAAACAAAGCTCTAGGCTTTGTAAAAAAATCATATAAAACATAAGGACTCAGAAACTTTTAAAACAAAAGGATAGGAAAGAGTTATCAATTCTGCAATGGTAAATACCTAACATTAACATGCATGAGGCAAAAAATCAACAAAACTGCAAAGAGAAATTGACAAGTTCACCATAATAGTGGGAGATTTTAATATACCTCTCTCAGAAATTGATAAATAAAGCAAACAGAAAATGAATAAGAAAATAGAAGGTTGAAAAAACCTACAAAACAACTTCGATTTAACTTAAATATACAGAAAACTCTGCATTTGGCAATTCAAAACTAAAGATACTTTATGGTAATTAGCCACATAATAGGCCAAAGCAAATCTCCTCAAATATCAAGGAATCATTATTATAAAGTCAATGTTCCCTGTCCACAGTACAACTAAATTAAAATCAATAACAAGGCAAAACCTCAGGGACAGAAATCAGATCAGTTGTTGCCAGAGGCTGAGAGATGGAGTAGGAGATTGATCACAAAGGGGCATGAGGGAATTTTGTAGGGTGATGGAAATATTCTATATTTGATTTCAGTAGTGGATTCATGCCTGTATATATTTGTCAAAACTCATCAAACTAAACATTTAAAATGGGTAAATTTTACTGTATGTAAATTATGCTTCAATAAGCCTGACTTTAAAAAAAAATCAATAACAAGCAATAACTTTCAAAAGTCCCATACACTTAGTCCCCAAAATTAAATAACAGTGGAAATTAGAAATGCTTAGAGCTGAATGACTACAAACATACTCCATATCAAAATTTGTGATGACTGTAGTTGGAAAGAAATGTGTAACCTTTATACCAGAAAATAATAAAGGCTTAAGAAGGCAACAGAATAAGTCTAAGGGACATAGTTGCAAGAAAATAATAAAGGTAAGTGCAGAAATTAATGAAATAAAAGACAAAGATACAACAGAAAGAATCAACAGTAAGAAAAGGTGATTCAATGAAAAAGAATAATTATTAGAAAAAGCTCTGTCAATTCCAAGCAAGAAAGCATCAGAGAAGACACAGGTAAATATCAAGAATGAAAAGTGAAACATAACTAGATTCAAAATAGATCTCAAAACTATGTCAATAAAATTGAAAGTTTACACAAAACCGATTCCTAGAAAAATAAGCTCATCAAAAATTACCTGAGATTCTGTCTAAAGACTGAATATAGCTGTAGTTGTTTAAAAAATTAAATTCTTAAAGTCTACCCACAAATAACCAACACATTCAAAAGTTTTTATAGGACAGTTCAACTAAACATCTAAGAAGTAGATGATTCCAATCTTACACAAACTTCCAGAATTAAAAGATATATATACCCAACAACATATTAATATTTTTAACAAAGGTAGTGTATCCTTGATACTAAAGTCTTGTAAGGATTCAAGAGCCTAGAACCTTGTTTAGAGTTTAAGATTTCTGAAGCTGAATTCCTAAAACATAAAGTCTTTGACATAAAAATATGAGTCCTATATCTTCTGGAAAGTAAGGCATGTTCTTTTCTGTTCTGCTCAAATTCTCTCTCCCTCCTTCTCTCTCTCTCTATCTCAAAATATTTTTCTTAACACAAAGTAATAGTCTATAATTTTCTCACCTCATTTGTAAACATAGAAACAAAAATCCAAAATAAATTGTTAACAAATGTATTAGTCAGGGATCTCCAGAAAAACAGAACAAATAGGATACACACACACACACACACACACACACAGACACACACACACACATGGAGAGAGACAGAGAAAGAGAGAGAGAGATTTATTATAAGGTATTGGTTCATGTGATTATGGAAGCTAAGTCCCACCATCTGCCATCTGCAAGCTGGAGATGCAGGACAGCTGGTGGTGTAGTTCTAAGAGCTGAGAGCCAGAGAGCTGATGGTGTGGATTCCAATCCAGGTATGAAGGCCTAAGAACCAGGAGTGCTAAGGGCAGGAAAAAATTGATGTCTCAGCTCAAGCAGTCAGGCAGAGAGTGAATTCAATATCCCTCCACCGTTTTGTTGTATTGGATTGGATGATGCCCACCCACCTTGGGGAGGGCCATCTGCTTTATTCAATTAAGCAATTCAAATACTAATCTATTCCAGGAACTCCCTCACAGACACACCCACAAATAATGTTTAACCAGATATCTGGGCATCCTGTGGCTCAGTCAAGTTAAATTAACCATCACAGCAACCAAATCCAAATACATTATTATTTTTTTTTTAAACCATGGCCACGTTGGGTTTATTTTGGAAATACAAAGATGGTGATCTAACACACCCATTTCTGCTAGGAACACACATAGTTTGGAGCCTTCCTTTATCTGAACAGTACTAGAGAAAAACTTTCCCAGGGTTTTTCTTATAAAAATTATTATGATTTATTTTTTCTTATTATAAAATCAATACATGTTTCTTTTAGAAGCATTATAAAGACAAACGAAAAGAAATCATTAATTACACAATAATGCCTCCACTCAGAGGAAACCACTTTAAAACTGCTGTAAAATCTTCCATATCTTTTTTCCCACATATTTACTCACCTCATGTCCTTAATTGTATTAAAAAAAAAAAAAAAAAAGACTCTCTGAAGTGACCCAAATGACTCACTGATTTGGCATGGTGTATATTTGTGCTGTATCTACACATTATCTCTACCATATTAAAAAAAAATCACATATCAATAACGCAGTCAGAAGGTCATCACCTTGAAATTGTTAATAATCTTATCTTTGAATACGTGTTTTGTAAACAAAGGCTGATGAGACAATGAAGCACGCACACGGGCCTTAGATACTCACCTCCCCCCTCGCACTGCCTGCTCACCTCCCCAGGCCCAATTCTCAGCGGCCACCCAACAATCACTGCTGTCCTCTGCTTGCAGCGGGGGGCCTGGGCGCCGGCTGGGAGCGTTGAGGTTGGGTGCATGCGCACCAAGTTGCAGCCGGAACCCCTAACACCTGACGGGGTCCGCAATCCTCGAGCAAATGTATCCCCTTGCCCAAGGAAGCGCAACATTACATAGCAAATTTTTAAAAAACAGGTCAAGACAGAGAAGAGAAAGAAAAGAAAAGAGGGGTTTTTCCCCCTGCTGTTTGAAAAGCTGTCCACATTTTTATATTGTACTGGATCTAAAATTATGTAGCTGTCCATGTATAGCACTCGCCTTCCTGCTACTGCCGTGCCCGCACTCGATGTGCCAGCTACACCGAACTTTATCTTTTTTGTTCAAACAAGCCAAGTTCATCCTTTTCCCGGCTTCTACACACAGTGTTCCCTTTTAGATGACGCCTTCTCCGACCATCGACCATTGCCATCTCGGGCTATTTGGGGTGTTCCTGCTGCGTACTTGAAGAATACCCTTCTTCCCTGCCCCTTTGCTGAGCACAGTGTACTGGAACTGCTTGTTTAATGGTCTGGTCCGCTGCCCCTCTTGGGCTGTAGTCTCTGGGAGCGCAGGGACTGTGGTGTTTTTTTCCCCACTCAGCTCGGGTTAATGAACGAGCCTTACATTTCTATAGCATGCTCTCATTTTCCAAGTACTTTCAGCTTTTATTTCATTTCCTCAAACACTCACACACCGTTATCAGGCTGATATCATTATTACCATTACTTTACAGAGGGTGTAAAGAAGCTACAGTGAAGTTAGTCGATGCTCTAGAAATGGAGAGGTTTTCCTTGTTTTGCACCTGGTTTTCTCTAGACTGGAACTTGCATGAACACAGAGACCATATCCGGCTGCTCACTATTACATCCCTAGAGCTTGATATGTAGAAGGAGCTTAATAGTCATTGGTTGAGTAAATTTAACAACCAAAATACCTGTTATCCCAGGTGGTAGAATAAAAAGGCCCACAGAGCAGAGAGCACTTCAGCTGAGTTTTAAGACTAACAGTAAGTCAGATGAGCGGTGGGATGCTAAGAGGGCACTTCAGGTGCTGAAAACACAGGGAGCGAAAGCACACATGGGGCAGAAGCATACTTGGATAGTTGTCCACTGACTGATTGGAAATAAATGAAAGATTCCCTGGGGGGGAGGTAGGGAGGTCAGTGGGAGTATAGATGGAGGGGGCTGCTCAGATTTGATTATGCACGAACTAAATGCCAGAATAAGAAAGTTGGACTTTATTCTCTGGGATCCAGGACACTTTTAAGATTTTTGAGTACAAGAATAGTATAATCAAGTGTCACTTTCAGATTAGTATGGGATAAATCAGAGAAGAATAAGACTGAAGACAAGAAAACAAAGAGTCTTTTGTAATTGTAGAGGACCGAAGCAACAGGAACCTAAAGATTGATAGTGGGGAGAGGTAAAGAAAGGCTCAGATTTAAGGAACATTATGAAGGAATCATTGACTAAACGAATAGAAATATGCTACTGTTTCACTGGTATGTGGAGAAAAGAGAGGCATAGGAAAGGTGAGTAAAGGGAAAATCTGGAAATTACCAATCATTTTTTAATTGTACAAATATTACTGATGAGTGACTTTTTAATGTCTACATGCTCAACCCGTTGCAGTAATCTCCTTTCAGCAACACATTAGCACATCTTTCCAAATACATCCTTTGGATAGAGCGCCTTTCCCCCCAGAAACACCACAACCAGCTGCCTCTGCAGGGAATGCATGAATGGAAATTATGGTATTAAGAAGCTGCGGTTAGCTGCTGAAAAATCAACTACAGTAGCTGGCCACCTCATTTCACCTCTTTTGTCTGTAATTGTAGGTATTGTTGCTGGTGTGGTGCTCCATGACTTTTTTCCATTGCGCTCTGTCCAAGTAAATAGTCAACTGCAAAATAAAGATATTCTGTCAATTTGACACAGAACCATTGTCCTTTAGTACTAAGACCACATCACTGAATTTTAGACATTAGATGAGATACTGTTAGCATACCTACAATATGTGGTTTGTGACTGATTAGCTTTCTGAATTTAAAAAAAAAGTTGTCAGCCAATGTTACTGTAAATTATTACCCAATTTTCTGACAAAATATTTTAATCTTATTTCAACTACTTATGTGTATGTCTACATAATATAAAGTACACTAGAATTGGACGTTCACGATGTTATTATAATTTCTCATCTCAGTTTTATGTTCTAATGGATTTAAATCATAAGTGTATTTTCTTTTATTAAAAGCAAGATGGGGCCCACCTCCAATGCAAGCGTTCACTTGGATTCTGAATACTTAATAAATTGTCTTTAACATACAAGCCCTTACACAAACAAAATATTATTTCCATCCCACAGAAATGCTACCCACTCTACACTGAAGATAGAGTATAAAAATAATGGAAAATATTAAAGCTTATTGTTTTAAGACACTATTGTATGTTTAGGGCATGTGGGGGTGGCTGCAGAGGGAGGACTTTTGATAGTGTTAATATGAACAGGCCAGGATACTCAAAAAAGGAGAATCTATGCCCAGTTGGAATGTAAAAAGGATGAAATTCTTTTCTATAAAGGGCTTTAAAACCTTTGTATTACCACAACATGGGGAAAACAGCCACCTAAGTAAGAGGATGCTGACCTTTGCAAAAAGAGAAAGCAAATTACAAGGAACTTGGTTTAGAGTCACAGAGATACAGCAACCATTGACAAGTTTAACAAGTAAGAATTCAGTGACAAAGCATGTGTCGAGGACAAGAACATACATCCATGTTCCTGCCACCACATTAAAAAAAAAAAAATCTGTCCTTCTCCCACTCAGCTTTTCTCCCTCACTGATTTCCTAAGGACTTAAAGTGATCTCTTTGCCAGACCAGTTACTGTGAAGTTATTCTGGAAAGTGAGTATACCAAAGTATTTTTTTTAAACCCTGTGCTCAGAAAGGCCCTAAGCTTGGTTTAATGCTCTACTGTAGCCATCTGGAAATTCTTAATAATTTTTGAACAAGGGGTCTCACATTTTCATTTTGTACTAGGTCTCACAAATTATGTAGCCAGTCCTGATTGCAGGTAGTGGGAAAGTCCAGAGCAGCAGCTGCAGCAGCTGCCACACAGCACACAGACAGACCCAGTGGGACCAGCCACACTCACCAGACGTCAGTGCCTACGCAGGTCAAGGAAGATGTCCAGGGACACCCCAGAAGACACCTGTAGGGTAGACGTAGGCTAGAGCTTTCATTCCATGTTCACCTTCTCCTATACCTGGACCTGCTTTGGAAAGGAGGGTAGACCCTTCAAGAGGGGAGAAACAACAGGGATAGGGTTTGAGCTTTAAACTAACTGAATATTTACTCAAAATATAAAGCCAAGATTCTTTACTTTACGAATTTAAGCTTTTCCCACCATTTTCAGGACCCCAAAAGAAAAGAAACATCAGATATAGAAAATAAAGTTTTTCTTATATTTTGCCCCATATAAATCATTGTATATAAATTTTGACCCCTCTACAGAAGAAAAATCGCATGCTCTCATAAAATGAACTGTTTGAGATTCATTGAGGGAGGCTTTCCCACACATGAGTTATTTATGAATATTTTAGGTGTATATGCCCTAGTTTGAGACTTTATTTTGCTAAGCAGTCTGAATAAAGGATGCTCAGAATGCTGTTTTGGGGGTTTGGGGTTTTTGTTGCCTTTTTTTTTTTGTACTCTTCTACCAATCATCTGAACATGCAGCTCTGAAATAGGGGTATTTGTAGGCATGCTTGGCAGTAAAATATGACAATCCAGAAAATATGTAAAATGTACATTCCAGAGCAGATTTTAAAATATACCAGATGGTTAGTCATTGTTTTTTTTTTTTACAAAGTTCCTCATAAAAACATATGAAATACTTTGCTTCTCTTTAGATTAAGCCTACTGAAGCACAACAGATGACATGATTTCTCACTTTGGAAAATGTTTCATTACTTCAAAATCATATAGATGGCTATAAAATGCCCTTTTCTTATGAAATTAAGAGGTCCACTCCCTAGTATTATTCTTCCCATCTGTTTCTTCCTCACCTTTCTTCACCAAGAAGTTCCCTGCCCTCTTCTTACCCCTTGTCTTTAATTTAGTCCATTTGGTGGCCTCTTGCACTACATTTTACTAAATTGGAACAGAAGGAGGCCTGGTAAAGAAGACAGAAAGCTCTGATGGAAAACCGCCTACGTTTACCTGGGCGTTCAGGGCCAAGAGCAATGGGCTTGGGCCCCCGCAGTGAGATAACACACGTGAAGCCCATAGTGCTGTCCTTAGTGTATGGTAAGTACTCAAGTGCTGGTCACATCCATTATTTTGCCCCAACCATGAGAGAGTTCTTTTGCCAGCTATATCTGTGCTGAGGACTCTGTGCTCTCTCCAATGCCCTTTTTCGGACACCCACCACCGGGCTTGTGAAAGAACTGGTTGGGAACATCCAGGAAGGTTTGGAGCAAAAGTGTTACTGTGAAAAGTTAACTGGATTATAAAGGGGTCAGTGTTTGTATCACGGTTTTATGGGGGAACATCACCTTCTAATCTATTGTACAGTTTCTCAATTTTTCTATTCATATAAAAGCATCATGAAGGCAAGGACAGTGCCTATCTGGCTCATCACATCTCAGCACCTAGAAATGAACATGGTAGGTACTTAATACATGTGTGTTAAATGAATAGGCAGATCAAACAAATTGTAAGTGATGACATTAAAAAATCACATAGCCCGATCCATTTCACAGTGGCCCAGGGAGTTGCCCAAGGTCAATGGAATATGGAGCTAACCCTAAAAGTAATGAATTTCGATGTCCCAGTGCACAGATCTGTGAATTATTAGCACTTTCTCCAACTGAAATAACATGAACATAATTTTCTTCCCAATTATTCTGGCTGAGAGATATACAAAAGGTGTCAGTGGGTGGAAGATTTACAGCACAGCTTCTGGAAAGCTTAGAAACACCATGGGGCCACTGCAAAAGGTCTTATGGTAATTAAATAGAGAAGCCAAGGGACCCCTGGAGGCCCACTGTGTAGGCTCCAGGATGGCCCTCCTGGAGGAAGGCACTTTCACTGACGTCTTTAATAGAACGGATCCTTAGGCAAGCAAGCATGAAGGCAAATACAAGAAAGGAAAAATACCTATGGTTTCCTATCGTTTCCAAGGTTATCATATACACTAACCTCTAACATAGCCTTAGCTCCACTATCTATGAAATATTTCCCTGTGCTATTATAACAATATGAACCATTCACATCCTAAAACTTAGATATAAAAAAGTAACTTTCTTTGTTTCCCTACAACTAAACTCACTGGGAACTAGGGGGAATAGGGATGGTGGAAATGGAGGCAATTAAAGGAGGAATTTTAAACTGATAAATCAAAGGTTTCTCTGTCTAAGCTAGTTTAAAAGAATGTTTTGAAGTCTAGATTGGAAAAATACTCAGTCTTTCAAGTTTTCTTTATGCCACCCCCATGTTTTAGAAAAGAAGATGTCATGTGAGCATAAAAAGTAGCTTACAAGTCCTCAGTGTGACGGGGCTGGGAGATGGGGTTTAATCAGCAGAGGGTCTTCTGAGTCCTGTCACAAGACAGCCCTTGAGCCCTGAGGTCCTGTGCTGTGAACACTCAGGGACAGACTGTGCTGGAGCAGCTGCTGAAGTTCATGGTCAAGGTTGCCCATTGTGGTTGGGAGAGACTCCTGATTCTGACCCCAGCCTAACTTTTAGACCTGCATGCTGGCCCATTCTACAGCCGGATGTTTCCCCAAAAGGGCCCACAGGAACTTTGGGATCCTCTGCATTCCACCCACTAGCTTTGGAGGCTAAGAAGTGTCAAGCCTGTTTGCCTAGATGCATCCCTAAACCATGGCCAAATCATACCCTGCCACAATGTACTGCTACACCGACAGGTCGCCGGCCTCCTCAAGCTACTCCTAAGGAAATAGGACATTCTCTTTCTCCCTCCCAGCCCTATAAGGGTTTCTCTTCTGCTTCCTACTTGGTGAGGACATCTTGAAGGTCATATCCCCCTTCTCTACCTTATGGATATATTTATTCTGTGAGGTATCTACCTTTCTCTTTTGTAGGCCATCATGATTGAATGGTAAGAAATGCATTGGTTTATATTTTGAAATATATATATATATATATATTTCACTATGATCTCAAAGAGTAAAAAAGGATACAGGTATGAATCCTATGCTTTTGGTCAGACATTGTTCAAAAATTAAGCTACAATATAATACAGAACTAGAAAATAAGTAACATAAAATAACATAGTTTAAGAAAAGCTTATGGAATATAGTAGAGTGAACTATATTTAACATCTCCAAGTCACAACTAAGCCTTAGCGTCTTCATCTACAAAATATAGATAATAACACCTGCTCTACCTACCTCATATGAGTGTAGAAAAAAGACTTTGAAAGCTGTAAAGTTTGGAGAAATAAAACTTGAGTAAGAAATCTATAAAACACATTTATTCTTAAGCCCCAATCCTGTGGCATAATGGGATCTCACTATATAGATGGCAAGAAAAGCCTGACCAGATATCAACTGATGAACTCCAGAGAAGTAAGCAGCAGTATCCAATGTCACAGCATAAAGCTTGGTGGGGTATATACAGTTGCTATTGTTGAACCAGATTTTAAATGTACCCTTTCTTTTCTATTCATAGAAAAAGGCACATTTATATGAGTGTGGTTGAAAAGATTTGCTGTAGAGCAGCAATTTTATGGGAATGTGTGTGGGGGAAGGTTTGATTGAAGTGCATACGGCAAACCTTTAAGACTGATTTAATAGAGGGAAATGCTTGCCAGCATCTGGAGCCCTGGACTGGAGTAGCTTGGAGCCCACAGATGCTACAAACATTTCGGGAGCCTTCGACTGGGTAGAAATTTTGAATCAGATCATTCCACAGAGTAGCTTATTTTGTAGTTGCTCTCTCAGCATGTGGAATGCTTTGCTAAGGATGGTCATATTTTTGTAATCCCAAATCCATAACAGGTTACACAGGTCAGGACCTCTCCTACAAGATTGGCAGGAGCACAGACAGGTTGGGAAAACAGTGGCATGATGTCCATCTCAGGATGGATCTGGTTTCATTTTCCTTCTTCTGAGGTTCTAGGCTTGCCCTTGCTCCCAGGAATGGTGCAGGGTCCACACTCCATTTTCTCCCCATGTATCCATGGAATAAACTGTCCATTTTGCCTTTCATGTAAAATGTCAGCTATGTGTTTTTCTACATATGGCTAGATATGTAGAGTCCTGAAAGAAATATGAAGAAAGTTTGAGAACTTAAAAATAATACTTCAGTTAGGTGTGGTTTTCAAGTGGCTTTTAACTCAGCCAGGACCAGTTGCTTCCTTATCACCAGCTAGGCATTACAATACCTAACTTGTGGCCTGTGCTCTATGGTTCATGAGACAATTTCCCATGCATTGCCTTATGTGATCTTCTCAAAAATCTTGTCATAACAGCAATACAGGCATCACTATCTTGTACGTGGAGAAGGACTCAGAGACAATATGTGGAAAGCATACTCACCTACTAAAGAGAAAAGCCAGAATGAAAATCCAGACCTAAACTCGCAGGTGAATCCTTTTGACTTCTCCAATGACTTCTCAATCATGGACATCTTGAAATTACTAAAGAAAATGACAGGCAATCATGATTCCTTCAGCTATAGTCCTTGCAATTGACAAGTTGTCTTGTACTATTTTCAAAAAGCTAGATGGTTCAAACTCCAAAATCAATGCTCTTTCCTATTCCTCTGTTCATATCATTCTCTACCAGCAACAGGGAAAATGAGTAGTGATCGTTTGTCTCCCTGCTTAAAAGGTTCAGTGCTATCAGTTATTTTCATCTCTCAACACAAGATGCAGGTATAGATAGAAATTAGGATCCTGAAATAGTATTGGTTAGCCTTTATCAAATATAATGTGTAATTTATGAAAATAAAAGGATCCAGCTGTAAAAAGGGCTATTCTATTTCTGAAATGTCAAGGTCAGGAAGGACCATGATAGTACCTGGTCTCCCCTTCCAGGCAATGCTACAATTGGCCAAGGCAACTAGACAAGGCTCTAGATAGTCTTTGGGATGGCACCAATATAGATGCCTATTTTTTCACCTTCCAGATTCCTCATAAAAATTATATAGAAAATAAAATATGCAAAAGTCTATATTTATACTGGGCATAAGCAAGAAGTTTTAATGCAATTCTGCCAGATACTAGCAGGACTGGATTGAAGGAGGCATAGAAAGGCAATCCATGATTCTCCTTCTGGAAAAAGCAGAAGTCAGTAAGGACAATCTGAAAGGACCAGACAGAAGCAGGAGCTGGAGGTAAAGTTTTGCCTGTGAGGCATTTGTTGGAATTCAACAAAGATATCAAGAGATGCTCCTATTGCCAGCCACATCAAGAGGGGTATTGGATTAAAGATCTAAATTTGAAAGCAAAACATTAAAACTTTTAGAAAACAAAAGGTAGAGTAATACTTTTCTGACCTTTGAACAGGTGAACCTTTTAAAGGAAAGACTAAAAATATAAAACACAAATTAAAATATTAATAAATGTGAAAAAATTAAATTTTATACTTTTGCTCATCAAAAGACATCATTTAAAAGGAGAAATGAGAAGCCACATACTTGAGGAAGATACTCGTAATGAATAGAATCAATAAAGGGTTCATACGCAGAAAAAAAATATATGGTACTACAAAGAAAAAAGAAAAAAGATAATAAAACCCCAAGCAACAAAGGAAAAATAGATAAATTAGACCATCAAAATTAAAAACTTTTGTGCATCAAAGCACATTATCAAGAAAGTGAAAAGACAATCTACAGAATAGGAGAAAATATTTGCAAGTTCATATATCCGATAAGGGTTTAATATCCGCGTATTAAATATATAAAGAACTTCTACAGCTCAACATCAAAAAGAAAAGCAACCCATCTTTAAAAATGGACAAATGAGTTGAGTAGACGTTTCTCCAAAGTGTATATATAATACAAACGACATGTGAAAAGATGCTCAGTATTATTAGTCATTAGGGAAATGCAAATCAAAACCACAAGGAGACACCACTTCATATCTACTAGGATGACTGTGATTTAAGAAAAAAAAAGGAAAATAACAAGTGTTGGTGAGGATGTGGAGAAATTTTAACCTTGTACATTGATGATGGGAATGTAAAATGGTATAGCTTCTGTGGAAACAGTTTGGCAGTTCCTCAAAAAGTTAAACAGAATTACCATATGATCCAGCAATTCCACACCTAAATATATATATTCAAAAGAATTTCAAACAGGGACTCAAACAGACACTTGTATGTCAATGTTCACTACAGCATTGTTCAGAACAGCCAAAGAGTGGAAACAACCCGAATGTTCATCAACAGGTGAAAGAATCAACAAAATGTGCCATATACATGCAATGAAATATTATTCAGCCATAAAAAATAAATGAAGTTCTGATAAATGCTACAACATGGATAAACTTGAAAATATTATGCCAAGCGAAATAAATCAAATGCAAAAGGAAAAAATATTGTATGATTTTATTTATATGAAATATCTATAATAGGCAAATTCATAGAGACAGAAAGTAGATTAGAAGTTACTAGGGGCTGAGGGGAGGGGTAAAGGGGAGAGGAAAATTATTGCTTAGTGGGTACAGAGTTTCTGTTTGAGGAGATAAAAAAGTTCTGAAAATAGTGGTAATGGTTGCACAACACTATGAATGTACTTAATGCCACTGTATTATAGAGCTTCTATTTTACCACAATAGAAAAAGAATGACAGAAAAAAGATAATTAAATCTATTAGTAAGTGGGCAAAGTGGACAGATCATATCAAATCCAAATGGCCAATAAACATGATTTGATGCTCAGTCAGTCCTATTAGTAAAAAGGGGTATGAAAATTAAAACAAGAAGGTACCATTTCTAACTCATCAGATTAGAAGATATTAAAGGCTGACAGTCATAAATGTTGGAGAGCACGTGGAACAACAGGAACATCGGTACATTGCTAGTGGGACTGTAAGTTAATATTCACCACTTTGAAGAGTAATTCAGCAGTATCTTGTAAGGTTGAAGCATGGATCCAAGGACTCAGCAATTCCTATCCTAGGAATGCATCCTAGAGAAATTCTTGCTCATGTATACAAAAAGGCATATACAACAGAGCTCACTGCAACTGCATTGGCAAAGTCAAAAACTAGAAACAATCTAAACGTCCATCAAGAGAACAATGGATAAATTACTTGTATTATATTCATATTAATATAAGAGAAGACTACACAGCAGTGAAAATGAGTACACTGGAGCCACATATGTTCTCATGGATGAATTTCCCAAGCAAAAAATGTCAAGTTTCAGTGAATAGACTATTTTCTATTTACATAAAATATTAAAACACGAAAAACTGTACACCATTTTCCTTACACATATTTATCATTGTATTCTATATACTCTGTATGTTATTGTCTTTAGTAAAGGAATAAGATATAAGTGGAAATAATAATTACCAAATTCAAGATAGGGTTGCCTCTGGTAGGAGTGGGAAGGGGAGGAGGTGAAAAAGGACACAGGGCATTTTAACATATCGGTAACATTTATTTCATAAGCTCAGTGGTAGATACACAACTACTCATTATGTTAGTATTTAGAGCTTTTCTATGTTTTAACATTTCATGGCAACTTCTAAAAAGAAGATCAAAAGGAATCATATACATTTATTGAGTATACCTTCCCAAAGGCACTGTGCCTGTCATTATGGATACTGAGCCATCACAGCCATGATTTAGTTGTGGGTAAGACATGTGGAAAAATACGTAATATTCACAGTTCACAAATATCAGGCTGCATAATATAAGGATTGAGCAGGTAGCCTATAAACCCTATACCCAAGTCCTAGGAAATTAATTCCATAAAACCTTAACAGTAGAAACAAGAAATGGAGAGAAAAATATGTTTAATTACCTCTCATTTCTCCAACTAATGTATTAAGGGTTAGTGCCTGATTTATTTTTTCTCATCTAATTTCTTTTAGTGTTTTACCTCCATAAGCCATATAAAATTTGTTTTTAGAGAGGTAGGATAAGAGCAAATGAATTCTTCACCATGGGTGCCCATACACGAGGCTGTAGGAACTCTGCTGCACATTTCAAGAGTTTGACTCATTCATCCTAGGTGGATTTAAGCATGTTTCATGATACTCCATCCATCTTTCCACTTGCTAAGTAAAGAACCAGGAGTCATTTTCATGTCTCCTTGTTCAATAGTTTTACTCCTGCCTGAATGCAACTAAAGTCACACCAGCATATGGAAGTGAAAAAGGACACTAAATGGATGCCCATTAAGAACTCACAAAATTAGTCTTCTATATTAATGTAAATGTATTCTATATTTAATATAAAAATTTAAGGGTCTCTATCCATGAGGGAGGGAAGGAATAAAGTTTATTCCCTATTTTACCATAGAAGTAAAACTTAGTTAAGTGGCTGACTCATATCACACACCAGAACTTGATAACTTGAGAAAATTATCTCACTTAATGTGTGCAACAATTGTATTATTAAATTAAATATTATTAATAGTTGCTATCATCATCATTATTATTATTCTCAGGAGCAGAGTTAGAATGGAAATTCAAATTGCATATCTTTAATCCCTGTGTGGTTTCTGGCACATCGCCCCATCTCCAGCAATGATATTATGCCCTTACCATGGTCCAGACTGGGAAAATAAATCCATTTCTACTCTGCCTCCTTGATGACAGGAGTCCCCAATAGCAGTGTACAATATCAACTCACCTTATTGAGAAAATGGTCACGGAGGCTTTTCTTCATGTATTTTGAATTTTTCCATCATTGAGGAAATGTTCACTATACATAATTGCATGCTTTCTAATACTGCTTTCCTTCAAATTGGATTTTTCCCCCCATGGATTTTAAAGCTACTTCCATTAGAGAAAAGTAAAAACAGTTGTAATTTCAGCAATTTGCCATTTTCCTCCTTTTGGGATAGTTTTACTCATTGTATTTGAAGGATAAATAACTAAATGATCTTGAAATATTTAATGTGAAAGAGATGCCAAGATTTTCAACACAAGAAAGCACACCTAATATGCCATAAAAGGTAGCTGGAAAA
Source organism: Daubentonia madagascariensis (assembly GCA_023783475.1). Lineage (NCBI taxonomy): Eukaryota > Metazoa > Chordata > Mammalia > Primates > Daubentoniidae > Daubentonia > Daubentonia madagascariensis. The sequence continues at coordinate 37,254,292 of JAKFHU010002080.1, read as the reverse complement.
ACAGAACCCTTTTTAGTAGATACATAAACTCCTATTTAACTGCTGGCACTTTCCATTTCCTTATTCCTGCCCTTTAATGAGCCATTCCATGTTTACTGGTGTTAAACTTGGTTACTAGTGCCGCTTAATATAACCCCACATGGTTAAGGCTTTGAGAAGCTCCACACAAAAAAAGTAAATCAAAAGGAAAGAAAAGCAGCAAAAGGATAATGTAACTTATGAGCCAATTTGGGGGTAAAACATAGGAGTGTGTCTTCTCAGATTGCAGAGATTTAAACACACCATGAAATCATATCAAGCATCCTGCAGTGGGCCAACATACTGCTTTTACATAACTTCACATTCTAGAACTACAACAATTCAGAGAGACACATTTTTTCAATTGGTTTAGGAATTTGCTGTGCAGTTCATCAGATTTTCCACTGGCCTACCTAAAGTCATACAAATCAGAAGTATTCCCTACCAAGAATCAAATTTTGAAGACTAAGACTATTTGTGAGAATATATTATTTTGTATTGTAGATTTATAACGAGAGTGCTGATCCCCCTCACTCTACAACAGACTTTTTTTTGAAAGAGTGGTTTTAGAGCCCATCTCTCACCAAAGGGTCCTCATATTACATTTATTTAGAAAGCTAGTCTTGGCCAAGTCAATGGGTAGCAGGAGCTATGATCATTTAAGATATCAACTTTCCCAACTACTAAAAATAAATCCCAAAAAAGGAATGAGAGGAAACCATATGTCACTTTGAACACTTATTAAAACAATACCAAGAGACTGGAAACCTCATTTGAGTTTTTGGTAATAAGATAGAACCCTTTTGTTAGCCTTGCTCTCAAAGGATCACTCCCAGGACATGAGTAATAAAGCAATGACTAACACTTACCCAGCACTTACTATGTACCAGGAATTGTTCTAAATACTACATGTATTAAATCACTTGGTTCTCATAACAATTCTATGTGGTATATTCTACTAATATCCTCATTTACAAAAGTGAGTACTGAGGCACAGAGAGGTTAAGTAACTTGTCCAAGGGTACACAGACTACTAGCAAGCAGTAGAGCTTAGCATCAAACACAGGCAATCTGGCTAAAGAATCTATAATTTTTACTCTGACATACCGTGGTACAGTGCAATGCTAGGTATTAATCAAAATACAACTTAAAACTCTTAACCAAAAAAAAAGCATGAATTAAATAATCAATCTTTTCACTATCTTTTGGTCATACTACATACTGTGAATTCGTTTTTTTATTCAACACATATTTATTGAGGATCCACTTGGTGCCAGGCACTATCCTAAGGACTGGGATTAGAGAGAAAAAAAGAGTGGTTTTAAGATGCTCAGAGACTACCAGGAAAGAGAAAAAAAAAAATGTGTAGATAAAAAGAAGGGAGAAAGAGAAGCCCAGGGTGCCAGGAAATAAAATAAAATACTGATACATACAGTGCTAGAAATGTTTTAATAAATTGACAAAATATATATTGCCTTTTAAAAAGGGGGGAAAAAGGAAGAAAAGAGCAAGAAATTTCTCTTCACTGATCTTTTCTGAAAACCAAAATACAGCCTTCCTGCTTCCCCTACCCACCCCCCACTGCTACATCCCAAAGGGCCTGAGGTTTACGGCAGCTTTACTCAAATATTTTTCTTAGTATTAAGTGAGAATTCCAATATTACCTTTATAGTTTTCATATTCCTTTGATATTTTAAAACCAGTGTGAAAGTTGACTTTACAAATTTTCCATCAATAGTAGAGGTTTAATATGTTAGCGGCTTCGGACAATGCAGGTGCTTGAAACCCCAGCACAGATGTCTAACCATTCTATCAGGCCTGCCCAACATCAGTGAAATGATTAAAATTCGTGTGCCAGTACAATGCAGTGACATAGCTCTTTATAAACCTAGACCGTGTGGCTACCCGGGCTCTTCAGAAACCATTTTCAGACTGCAGATGGCGATAACTGAAATGGTCCAGACTAAGGAACAGGAAACCGAGGGGAAACAGAAAGACCAATTGTCCCGGGGAAGACAACTTGAGGCTAGTTTTTCATAGTCATAGACTGATTCTGCTCAAATTCAAGTCATGTCTTGTTTCAAACACCCTCCACCCTCACCCAGGCTGCCTGCTTGAGGATCCAGAGCTAAGTGAGACCAGAACTACTTTCTTTTCGGAAGGATTAAGCCACAGACTGAAGCTTCTGATACTGTTTTTGAAATCCCCACGGTCATTTAGAGGATGCCTTCTCACATCTGTTCTGCTTCCTTGCTCCACTCGAAGCCCCGGATCTGTCTTCTCACCCTAGAGATTGCAACTGTCATGAACTACTAAACCATTTTAGATCTCTTCCCAAGAATTAAATTGGGCTTCATGGGCTGTTTGGATTTTATAATTTTTAAACAGAAAGACAAAACAGGGCACAATAAGAGGGTTGGTCCCTGCCCTTTATACTGGCCTCTACTACTGTAGGGGCTTGGGCCATTTGCTTTTCTTTGTCTCAGTTTCCCTTTCTAGCAAATAACAATAATCCCTATTGACATCAGTTTATAAGGGACATTGGTGTGCATTTTTAAAATTATGTTCATTGACTCTCTCAGTTCCTTAAAGGTGTCATTATAAGTTTCTCCCAAAGAAATTGGGATCAATTTTTATTTCTTATGCTCCATCGCCTCCAAGCATCACCAGAAGTCTACACAGAATCCCATAATTTAAAAAGTGCTGATCTGGTGGGCATCTCAATTAACCAAGCTTCAAGCCTGAGACCTAATTTCCGTTTAGTCTCTGGCTAGTCAGATCTTCCCTCATCTCCTCTTCGTCTCTTTAGCTTTGCCAATTCATTAACCAATTGTTTATCAATCACTTATAAATTATGACAGACCCCAGGCTGGTGGTAGAGAGCAACTGTGCACATGCTCAGCCCTTGCCCTGAAAGATCTTGCATTTAAAAGGGAAAATAGGCAGTGAAATTTCTCACTGTAGGCAGCCTCAGCGTGACTCTAATTCACAGAGCAAACCCGACTTTAAAGAGCAAACTCTGAGGTAGTTATAGCCTTTCCCTCATGCCCACTCCCAGCAGCAATCCAGGCCCCTTTGGTACAAATCACCGTCCCTGACTATTAGACCCAGAATGCAGACCTAAGTGATTTCCCAAGACTCCTCTGGCAGCGAGAAGGAGATGACTCCCAATGACAACTGCTAATGGGAAAACACTACCCTCTCTGTGATATCTTCATTCCCACCTGGCAGCACGCATTCCAGAGTTTTGGAGACCAAGTTGGCCGGTTCCCATGATTGAGAGCTTTCACATAGCCTTTTCCCAAAGTGCTTATTCTGATCATTTGCCTAGTAATAACGATTCAGCTAAGGAGGGGCTCAGCATCACTCATTCCAAGCCTCTACCTCAGAGGTTAAATCTGACCCTCCTGAGCCAAGCTTAGTGGAAAAAACAGCATACCACCTGTATAAGGACATCCTAGCTCTGTCAGGGCTTCCACGATCTTGCTGACTCTGCTGTGCCACCAACACCATCCCTTTCACACACACACTCCTGCCCTCTTGTTGATATTCAGTACTCTTGTAGACCCTTGAAGTCACTTTCACACCACTCCAGGTCCAGGTTGTTTGCCTGACACACTATTTTAGGAATGATAACACTTCAATTGGGCTTACTAAGTGCCAGGCACTGTTCTATCCTGTGTGTGTGTGTGTGTGTGTGTACATGCTTTTAAATCTTCACAAGCCTATGAGCTATGGAATATTATTATGCCCATTTTACAAATTAAGAAACTGAGGCATCAAGATGTTACTTGCCTAAGGTTACACAGCCAGGAAGTAGCAGAACCAAGATTTGAAACTAGACAGTCTGGTTCCAGAGTCTACAGTCTTAACCTCTATACCAGAACCCAAAGTGAAAGTCTGCCTTTCCAAGGGAAGACTACTTGTAAAGGATCAAATGCCATCAGTTATACCAATTGTTTAACAAATTCTACATAAACTCATGCATTGCTAAGGGGACACAGCTTTATATTGCTATTTAAATCCTGCTATGTCCTATTTAAATGTGTTTTTTAAACTTGTCATTTGGTCTGGCAAAATGCTGTGTTGTGGGATAGTTCAATATAATTTATAAATAATTAAGAGAAATGATTTTAAAGGGCAGGATGATGGCAGTAGCATGGCTTAATGGAACTAGTACAGATGATTTCTCAGGAAACTTCCCTTCCTCCTTCTAGCAGGCACCAATAGTGTAATCTTATTAATTGCCATACCCTCTGAGCCTCTGGTTCCATGCTCTAAAATGGAGATGATAAGAAAAACTCTGTCTACCTTGCATATTTGTTTTGAGGCTCAATGAGACAACATATAGAAAGCACTGTATAGACTATAAAATTTCATGTAAACATAAGTTCTCATTAAAGCCAAAAAGATAAGATTAAGAAAAAGGAAAATTATTTCTTGCTAATAAGAAAAAAGCCAATTACCTGGCTTCACACTGGTAGCCATAAGACCTAGGTCTTTGTTCTAGCATCTACCAAGATAGAAAGAAAAAGAAAACATAGAAAGAAGAGAATAAATCACTTCTGAGAAATTTCTTGATTAACCATATGTGAAGAAAGCTTCATGGGAATGTTCATTAAGATGAGTAGTCTGGGGAGTGTTGGAGAAGGTCCGCCTTCTCTTTCATGATCTTTGGTACTTTCCTTCTTGGGGTTTCCTTTAGGGACTACCAGCATCAGAGTAGAGTGGAAACAGTAGAAATCACCAGCACAAGCTGCAGCCCCGACCAGCTGAGGAGGGACAGGAGAGCCCAAGCTCTCCTACACACACCTAAGACAGTTCCCACAGCCCTGATACAGACTGCTGTAAAACTGAGACTCAAGCTGATCACACTCCCCACAGTTTCTTGCCCATGCTGCTTGTCTGAAAGGGGCCCTGCCCTTGGGCTGAGTTCAAGGTGATGTGGCTACAGCTGCCACCTGGCCAAGAAGGAACAGGGGAGACCAAGCTCTCCTAAGCACACTTAGGACAATACCCACTGCCCTGTCACAGGCTTCCATGGGACTAGGGACTACACTGCCCAATCCATTGCAGCTACCAGTAACAACAACATGGGCCACTTGGGTCCTAGTGGGTGGCTCCACCACTGCTACTGCCACCTCCCACATTACACCAGCTGTTCAGAGACTCGAGAACCCAGCCACAGACCTGGCCCTCTGCTCCAACTACTAGCTTCTAAGCAAGGCATCTGAAGGTTCAAGAATTGGCCCCCCAGAACATACTAACACCACTGCCAGAGTACACTGATCTGGGGCCTAAAATAAGTCATACTGCTGCCATTGCTGGGGCCGGAAGCCTGACTTGGCTGGCATTCAAGTCCCCAGCAAAACTTCACCACAGTCTCAACTAATAACTGTACCCTAAACCACCAGGGAAATCACAGATAACACTGACCCTGTGTACTGCCTAAGAAATCATACAAAGATCAGACTATTGCAGGCACCCAAGATCAAAGTCAAAGTGTCCTATTCAAACAACAACATATATATATCTTCAGGAAAAACTTCTCCCCTTCAAAAGCAATTTCAAAAAATTAGAACAAGCAACTGTTATATCACATGCACAGATATCAATGAAAGAACACAGGAAACATGAAAAGCAAGGAAATATGACACCACCAAAGGATCACAACAATTGTCCAGCAACAGATCCTAATCAAAAAAAATTCCTCACAATGCCAGATAAAGAATTCTAAATACTGATTCTAAAGAAGCTCAATGGAATGCAAGAAAAATCTGAAAGCCAATACAAAGAACTAAAAAAATCAATTCAGGATATGAATAAGAAATTTACCAAGGAGGTAGATATCTTTAAAAAACAAAAACAGAAATTCTGGAGCTAAAACACTCATTGAAGGAAATGCAAAACACATTTGAAATCTTCAAGAATAGACTAGATCAAGCAGGAGAAAGAATCTCCAAACTTGAAGACAGGTCTTTAGAAATAATCCAGTCAAACAAGAATAAGGAAAAAGGAATAAAAAAGAATGAGCAAGTCCTTTGAGATGTCTGGGACTATATAAAGCAACCCAACTTATGAATTATCAGCGTTCCTGAGGAGGAAGAGAGATCAAAAGGTTCAGAAAAACTATTTTAGAAAATAATCAATGAAAACTTCCTAGGACTAGCAAGAGAGGTAGACATTCAGATACAGGAGGCCTAATGATCCATAGGCAAATACATTGCAAAAAAGGACCTCACCATGGCATATTATAATCAGAAGAACTAAAGTTGAAGTAAAAGAAAGAACTTTAAAATTAGCAAAAGCACCTAGTCATCCATAAAGGAAACTCCATCAGACTAACAGTGGACCTCTCAGCAGAAATCTTACAGGCCAGAAGAGAATAGGATGGCATTTTCAAAACATGAAATAGAGACCAAAAAATAATACAAGGATCAATTAAAAAAAAAGTTGGTTCTTTGAAAAGATAAACAAAATTGACAAATCGCTAGCTAAACTAACCAAGAAAAGAAGAAAGAAGATTCAAATAAACACAATCATAAATGTAAAAGGAGAAATTACAACTAATACTACAGAAATACAACAGATCATCAAAGAACGTTATGAACATCTATATACTCACAAACTAGAAAACTTAGAGGAAATGGATGAATTCCTGTAAACATACAACCTCCTGAGATTGAATCAGGAAGAAATAGAACTGAATAGATCAATAATGAGTAGCAAGATTGAATCAGAAATAAAAAACTCCCAAAAACAAAAAGCTCAGGACCAGATGGATTCATACCTGAATTCTACCAGATATACAAAGAACTGGTGCCAATTCTACTGAATCTGTGCCAAAAGATTGAGAAAGAGGCAATCTTCCCTAACTCACTCTACAGAGCCACTATCACCCTGACACCAAAGCCAAGAAAAAATGCACCAGAAAAAGAAAACTGCAGACCAGTGTCTCTGAAGAACATAGACATAAAAATCCTAAACAAACAAAAATTAGCAAACTAAATCCAATAACACATCTAAAGGACAATTCACCACAATCAAGTGGGTTTCATCCCAGGGATACAAGGATGGTTCAACATATGCAAGTCAATAAATGTCATTCACCACATAAACAATTAAAAACAAAAACCATATGACCATCTCAATAGATGCAGAAAAAGCATTCAGTAAAATCCAGCATTCCTTCATGATAAAAACCCTCAAAAAGTTGGCATAGAAGGAACATAACTCAAAATAATAAAAGCCATATATGAGAAACCCATAACTAACATCATACTGAATGGGAAAGAGTTGACAGCATTCCTTCTAAGAACTGTGACAAGACAAGTACGCCCACTTTCACCACTTCTACTAAACATAGTAGAAGTCCTAGCCAGAGCAATCAGGCAAGAAAAAGAAATAAAAGGCATCCAAATTGGAAAAGAGAAAGCCAAATTATCTCTGTTTGCTGATGATATGATCTTTTACCTAGAAAACCCTAAAGACTTCTCCTAAAGACTCCTAGATCTGATAAATGAATTCAGCAAAATCTTGGGTTATGAACTAAATGTACAAAAATCAATAGTATTTACATACACCAACAACCACCACGCTGAGAATGAAATCAAGAATTCAATCCCATTTATAATAGCTGCAAAAAAGTGATAAAATAGGGATAAATTTAACCAATGAGGTGAAAGATCTCCACAAGGAGAACTACAAAATACTGATGAAAGAAATCATAGATGACACAAACAAATGGAAAAGCATTCCATGCTCATGGATTGGAAAATCAATATTGTTAAAATGACCATACTGCCAAAAGCAATCTACAGAGTCAATGCAATTCCTATCAAAATACTAATGTCATTTTTCACAGAATTAGAAAAAGCAATCTAAAATTCATATAGAACCAAAAAAGATCCCAAATAGCCAAAGGAATCCTAAGAAAAAAGAACAAAACTTGACATATCACCTTACCTGACTTCAAATTATACTACAAGGCTATAGTAACCAAAACAGCATGGTATTGGCATAAAAGTAGACACAAAGATCAATGGAACATAATAGAGAACCCAGAAATAAAACCACATACCTACAACCAACTGATATTTGGTAAAGCAGACAAAATCATAAACTGGGGAAATGACACCCTATTCAATAAATGGTTTTGGAAAATTGCATAGCTTTATGCACAAGAATGAAATTGGATTCCTATCTCTCACCATATACAAAAATTAACTCATGATGAATTAAAGATTTAAATGTAAGACCTGAAACTATAAAAATTCTAGATGAAAATGTACGAAAAATTCTTCTGGACATTGGCCTAGGCAAAGAATTTATGACTAAGACCCCAAAAGCAAATGTAACAAAACCAAAAATAGACAAATGGGACTTAATCAAACTGAAAATCTTCTGCACAGCAAAAGAAATAATCAAAAGAGTAAATAGACACCCTACAGAATGGGAAAAAATATTTGCAAACTATGTGTTTAAAAAAGGACTAATATCCAGAATCTATAAGGAACTCAAAACAAATCAGCAAGGAAAAAAAAAAAGGCATAAAACAAATAGGCATTTTCAAAAGAATATATACAAATGGCCCAAAAACATATGAGAAAATACTCAACATCACTAATCATCAGAGAAATACAAATTAAAACCACAATGAGATACCATCTTACTCCAATTAGGATGGCCATTACTAAAAAGTCAAAAAACAATAGATATTGCTGCAGATATAGCGAAGAGCGACCACTTATAGACTGTTGGTGGAAATGTAAATTAGTACAACCTTTATGGAATCAGCATGGTGATTTCTAAAAGAACTAAAAGTAAATCTACCATTTGATCCTGCAATCCCAGTACTGGGTATTGACCCAAAGGAAAAGAAATCATTTTATCAAGATACCTGCATTTATATGTTTATCATAGCACAATTCACAATCACAAAGATATAGGATCAACCTAAGTGCTCATTAACCAATGAAGAGCTAGAGAAAATGTGGTATATATACACCATGGAGTACTACTCAGTGAAAAGAAAGAATGAAATAATGGCTTTTGCAGCAACTTGGAGGGAACTGGAGGCCATTATCCTAAGTGAAGTAACCCAGGAACAGAAAAATAAATGCCACATGTTCTCACTTGTAAGTGGGAGCTAAACTGTGGCCACACAAGGGCACACAGAGTGGTATAATGGACCTTGGAGACTCAAAGGTGGGGGGAGTGAGGGATGAAAAATTACCTATCAGGTACAATGTACCTTGTTAAGGTGATGGGTACACTAAAAGCCCAGACTTCACCACTGTACAATACATACATGCAATGGAGTTCAACTTGTACCCCTAAATCTATTAAAATTTTAAAAAGGAAAAATTTTTTTAAAATCACCAGCACAAAGGAAGCGACTGGAACAGTAACTGTTACTATCAAGAAACTTCAAACAAACTAGAAAGATAGGAAGAGGGATAAGTTAGTGAAGCTGGTTTAAGATAATTTTCCTTGAAAACCATTATGTTAAAAGTGAAAGAATGAACTAAGATTCAAAACAGTTACCTAGGAATTTATATTTTTGAAATATTGCCTTAAATCATGGATATGCTTCATTAGGAAGCTAACATCCTGCCGATACAGCCCATAAGTCCAAAACAAAGAAGACAGAACCCAGTAAATTTCAGCTCTCAGGGTTTGCATCTGTCTCACCCACTTCTGCATGTACAGCAGCTAGCACGGTGCCTACCACAGAAAAGGCCCACATTATAAATAAACAAGAGAGACAGAGTCGAGTTCAAGTCATGGCCTTGCCATTAACTGATGTTGTGACTTCACCTCTCTATAAGCCTCATTTCCACCATTTGTAAAGTCCGGGTGTTAAAGAGTCTCTAAGTTTCTTTTATTTTCCAAAATTCTCTAATTCTGTTGTTCTCAATGGAAATCAGATACTTAGGAGAAACTTAAAAGTTCTTGGAGCACTGGTCTTTTATGAGAGTTGGAAGGCTTAATTGATGAATACAGCCTAACATACAAGGTAGTTTGTCCACCTTGCCTTCACATCCAGTGCACAAATGAAATCATCATTTCCTGGGGAAATGGTTAGAAGAGGACATTTGAATGAAGATCACACCTGTCACCACTCCACACAAATAACTCAAAGCAAAAGCCCTACTGAAAGTCAGTTCTTTGTAGACAATTGTGGCATTAGTATAAATTCATTATCACCAGAAGGTATTTATAACTTGCCAAAATATTGTGAGCACAATACTAAATATGAGCAACACAAAATGAGCAGCATTAGCTTAACCTTGGCCTACAGGAGTTCACAATGTAGGCCTTTCTAAATGACAAAATGAAAATAATTTGGTACCTATTGGGGCCCTAAGGACAAATTTAAAAGGAGTACACACTATTCAATCAATGGTATGGTAACTGACTATAGTAAGTTGAAAAAAACTTAGTGAACTAACATAGCCCATTCCCTGAAGTACTAGATAGCAGGGATTAAAGGAGAATTCAGGAAAGAGAGAAACTCTTACTACCATTTTAAAATCAAGCAAGATATGTGTAACCCTTGCACACTGTGGTTTTCCCCGGAATTAGGCGAGTAAGAATGATGAGGAGAGGTGCACGACCAACATCTTCAGTGAGGAGCAACACCCTTGCTCCCCTCACTCCCGGAACAGAACTCCAGCCCTGCAGCCCCAGACATGCTGTCTGTGGCGCTGCTCCTGCTCTCTGAACTGAGTAAGCACACAATTGAATTAGATCTTGCCATTAGAGAAATTGGTCCCTAGGGAACAGCTCTGAAATCATCCAAGCAGAAAAGTGAGAACGCACGTTTTATGGTTTGCTGAACGATTCCGAGGCTATAGATAAACCCAGAGCTGAGCCTGCCTTGCACTAGGCTCATCTATGAATTCCACGTTAGATCAAGGGGTGATAAATGCTCAGATAAACATTTTTATTTTATGCCTCAACAATTTATCCTCTCTTCCTCTTCTCTGACTCTGTTGACCCAACTTACTCAGTGAAAACACACATTCAGCAAGTAATTATTTACCTTTGCTCACTCAAGCAGGTGAGTGTGCAGATTCCACTCATTTGTTATCCGTGTTACCTACTGTCCCTTGACCATTCCTCTTGATTTTCTCTCCTTTCTATTGATTTTATGAAGGAGGTCTTTTTTTAATTTGTTCTCCATAAATGGTATTGACATAACTGTGTTTTGCCATTTTCACCTTACATATTGTACCGTAAACGCGTTATGGTAGATATTTCATTTTCTCCCTTATGAAGAAGCCTGGTGTGGATGCTACAATAGCAACTCAGCGGTCCAGGAAGAATCCTCTCTCCCTGACCGTCTTTCCAAATATCAGGGACATTTGTTTAAAATCATGCCTAACCTCCTTGCTTCCCTCTCTCCATTTGTAAAGCAAGAACGTAGAGAATGGTTAGTACTGTGCAAACAGATGAGGCTACATTTGTAATGTATTTTGAGATCATTAGATAATAAGCTGTATATGAAAATCAGAAATAATAGCATTGCTGTAGATTTGTGAATACCTTCACCACAAATGAATTCTTTCACAACATGCATAAAAACAAGAAATGAGGTATTTGGGAGAGATATGCATATCATTTTAAAAGCAAATTTTTATTTGACGTCAAGCATTGTCATGGATTGCCATACCAAACTATAGTTATTATTACTCAGGAGACATTTTTAAATGTATCTATTTGTAAAATCAGTTTAATAAGAACAAAAGAAATAAAGTCAATGTGTAGCTGAGAGGAGGGGGTCCTAATACTTTATTATGAAATTAAGAATTATATATCTATATTTAAAGGGTTCCAAGAAATATCTTACTTTTATGGTTTTTAATGTCAGCAATTTTTATTGAAATAAAACTTAATGTAGAATATTACATTTTCTCGAAAATAATAAAATCATGTCTCCAGTGTTAACTATATATTTTGTTTTGTTTTGTTTTTACTTTCCATTTTCTTACAAAAGATAAAATGAGAACAATACCTTATCCCTAGTAAGCTTTGTTCTCTGCTAACTCAAACTTTTCCTAGTCCTCAGAAGCCCAGAAAGCATGCAAACATTGGCCTTTAGGAAATAGTTTCCTCTTCTCTTTTAGAGATTGCAGAGGTACATTGTGTGTGTATATATATGTATGTATATATATTTCCCCGTTAGCTTCTGTTTGGATGTCTAGGCCTGAAACAAGCCTCTAACAGGGCACTTTGCATGAAGAAGCTCAAAAGTACATAGACAGAGATTAAAGTGCCCAATAGGCCATATCAGGGGCAACTATATCCCAACTCTACCGTGAGATTTGGACCCAAACTTTGCCCTCAAAGCAATCAAGAAAAGATAATATATTAAAAAATTATAGGTATTGATGTCATTTTCAATCTCTCATTTAAAATTTATCTTTCAAAGCTTCTTAAATTTTTGGATTTCAGTTTTTGACTGTATTTATCATTTATTTATCATCTGTAATTGGCCAACTAAGAAACAGAACCCTTTTCCAATGCACCAGATACATGGTTTAGGTGCTGAGGGAATTGTGAAGAAATATTTCTTGAGGTAGTTTATTTGCACAATAAGAAATACTCAAGTTCCTCAAAACTGGCTTATACCATTTCAACACAAGGGTTTTTTTTATGTAGATATAGAAAAATGACAGATTTTCTTTTAGATCACAAAGATTTCCACATTGGTGGAGGGTTTTTTTTTAATTTTGTTCAGAATTGTTTTATTATTATTAACTCAATACCATCATTACTGAATACTCACCAGCACTTGATATTCAATTAAGATTCTTGAATTCTATTTTAAGGATGCTGTTAATACAAGAGTATTTCAAAATCCTAAAATATTCTTCTCCTAAGTAATCCTAATATCTTACTATTCAACTATTAATTTTAGAAAAATACATAAAGCAAGTTTGCCTTAATTAATATTTACAGACAGTCAAGGACTTGTAGAGAGTATCATCATCTACTTCTACTAAGACATTTGTGGATATTTGCCCAAATCACCCTGTTATGGGCTGAATTGTTTTACCCTCAAAATTTGTAAGTTGAAGTTCTAGTGTCCAGTACCTCAGGATGTGACTGTATTTGGAGACAGGGTTATTTGTGAGTGTTAAACAAGATTATTCATAAGAAGAGGAGGTAAAGACACAGACATACACAGAGGGAAGATCATGTGAAAGCAAAGTGAAAAGAGCCATTTGCAAGCCAAGAAGAGCGGCCTCAGAACAAAACCAATTCCGTGAAAACCTTGATCTTGCACTTTTAGACTCCAGAACTCCAAGGAATAAATTTCTATTGTTTAAGCCACCCTGTTTGTGGTACCTTGATATGGCAGTCCTAGAAAACCAATGTATACCCTTTCCTTGATGACCTGGAAGAGTTACTTACTCAACTTTTCAACAGAGGGTTAGTTTGGCACCCTGAGCAAAATCTACGTGCTAGTCTATACCTGCACACAGTTATGGTCACTAGGACACCAACAGACATGTAGGGACTGAGTATGCTGACACTGAGGAGATTACAGAGCTGTTCCATCAAGAATTTGGAGGTCTGTCTGCTGCATCCATGTCTGCCCCATCACTTAACACAGTCTCAAAATGCTATGTTATTTTTTCAAGTAGAGACTGCTTATTATCCTTTATCTCTATATTCCCAGGTAAGGGAGAAGCCACCAGGAGGGTGGAAGGCAACGGATTTTTAACTGCCTTCTCTGTTTCTTAACATGAAACATTAAAGTTCTGACTTTTAGGCATTAGTTTTTCTTCCTTATTTTTAAACTTATTTTTATTTTTTTCCTTTCCTTGTTAGAGAACAGGGACTGTTGTTTCTCAAAGATCTTTCTTTTGTTTTAATTTATATCCCCTTGAATCATCACTGGGTCCATGAGTTTTCTCAAAAAATGAAGTAGAAACTATTCTGAATGTTTATGCTGTTTTTTAATCCAATATACAAGTGTATATTTCCCCTAAATCTAAATTCAGCTCATTGTGATGGAGTCAGACATGTTTGATTTTATTCTTTCTATGGAATTTCTTTTTAAGTATCCGTGGTTTACTGACATCTTTGCATCCTTTTCATCCTGGCCCAAATTTCAGTTTCTTGAGCATTAATGATCCTTTTTATGACATTTTGAAATAAAACTTTCCACAAAAGACTGAATTAAAACCAGCTAAGTAGCTAGGTGCCTCACTAGAGAAGGTCCCCCAGTGAGATGGCATATAGCCACGTCTACTTAGGAAGACTGAGATAACTAGGCCTGGAACCCATCACTCCTGGACGTACAAGTGACTGTTCAACACAAGAAGTGGTACCTAAGGCCACATTTGCAGAAGAGGCCAATTACAATAAAGCATGTTTAGTTTCCCCAAACACCTAGAAATTTGAATGTGAACCAATTTAAAGCTATTAGCATATCATAGTCTCTTCAGTGTTTCAAACACTGATAATATCCCAGTTGGAGTGGGAATTTGACCGAGGAATTATCTCTTCCTCAATTAGCATATTGTGTGAATATTCTGATCAAGCAAAGCATTTTAAATCTGCCCATAAATTTCTTCCACCCTCGGTTCACTTGAGCAGTAGTAAGTTGGTATCGTGGTTAGTTGTTTTTGTTAACCTCCTATGAAGTGCAAATTTAAGAAAAGTTTACTTTATTCATCAGTTTCTTGGTGGAAGAACACTGACCTCAACATAGTGTTTAAACAGAAATTGATGTGTCCATCGTGGACAAAACATTCTTTGTGGGGAGGTGAACAAGTTACTCCCAATTCTCAGCCTGTGCTTTCACCTTTTCCAGCAGCTTTCATTGGCCACGGTGGCCACTGTCCTTTTTTTTTTTTTAATCGTGATGGAGAAAGTTAATTACCCAGAATCAGAAAATTCCCTAAGCAAATGCAGAACCTCCCAGAAACCATTTCAGACAGTCAATGAATAAACTCTCCTTCATAAGTCTGAGGAGGAACTTAAACAATGACACACTAGAATAGTGCTTCTCATTTCGTAGGACTTATAGCACTGCTGGTGTACAAGGTATTTTAGGTGAGATACAGGTGAAGTTTCTATTGTGATAGACATATATTTATTTAAATAAAATACTAGGTAGTTATATTTTCATTAGTAAAATTGTAATTGGCATATTAAACCCATGATTTTGCAGACTTTTTCTTCTATTCTTATTTATACTATATTTATTTAAGTTTTTTTCAAGTCAGTTGAAAGAAAGCTATTAAATAAATGATGGTATAAGGGGTAAGAAGACAGGGCAAACATTGTGAAAACAACTGACCAATGATGGAAATTTGGGAAAGGCAGCACAAAAATTTCTGTGTAAGGCTTTAGCAACTCTTTTTCCTGGTCTACATTTTCAGAAGTCCTGAACAGGATAAACAAAAGTGGATTATACCTAGGCACATAGTAGTGAAAGTGAAGTACAATAAAGACAAAGATTGCATATTTAAAATAAGTAGATAATCCAGAAAACAATGGTATCCTTTTGAGGATTTTCTAGTAACAGTAATAGATCCAGAAAAAAGAAAATAATACAAAGTGCTGAAAGAAATAACTGTCAACTTAGTGTCATATGCCTAGCCAAACTGTCATTGAGGAGTGAGGATAAAATAGACATTTTCACACTATAAAATGAGTATAATTACCATTAACAGATCCCTACAGAAACAGTTTTTAAGAGATGCACTCGCGCCACCCCAAAGGAATCAGACTTAGGACAAAAGAGTGTGTGTCAAGGAAGGAGGGATATGCAGGAGGAATAGTGAACAAAGAACTAGAAGCATAGGGGTAAATTGAAATAAGCATTGGCTTTATAAGCTAATAATCACTAATTATGAGTTTTTTAAAAGTGTATGAAACTCAAATGTGGGACGACAACAACAACAGGCAAGCTATTACAGAGGCAATGAGAGCTACTGAGTTTGAAAGTCTTTATATCATTTGGGAAGAGGGCAGAGCATTGATTAATACTTGATGCTACTAAGTCAAAAAACACGTTAACAATAAGAGTAACCACTAAGGAATTTAAAAGGTACCTTCCAACGAGGAAAGGTCAGCGGGCACAAGCGGGAGGGAATAAAGAAAACTCCATCATCCTATAGAAAAGAGGGAAAGAGAGAAAAGAGGGATAAAGGAAGCCACCGGCAGAATCAAAGCAGAATCTAAACCAAACCTTGACATTATGGAACAACCACATCCAAAAGCAGATTGTATATTTCAAAATGCAAATGCTTCTTGGTTCACACACAGCACACCCTATTGCTGTTATTATTATCACAACCACTTTTTGCTACAGAGACTACCAGATTTAAGCTGCCAGGGTCTAATTAGGAAGCCCCCTCCATCCACAACTGCAGTTACAAGGCTCACCCACCACACGGTCCTCATTATCCCAGTTGGTGCTCCGTTTCAGAAGGCACCAATTTGGAAGAGCATAACAAAAACCACTTCCAAAAAAGGAGCTCACATTCATAAGTACACATGGATACACTCCAAAACCCTAGAGCTCATTCCACTCCTTTTCATCTTGATCCTGAGTATGTACTATACACACCCCTGAAGTCAGATCCTCTTCCCACTATAATTTAGCTAAGGATTCCATTACATCCATCTGCAGAAGGAATTTAATTTTTCAGAATGGAAAGTAATAGAGCTCACCCGAAACTGAAATTGCAAGGTTGGAACTTCCCTGCTTCTTAGCATCAGCAGGCATGTAAAGAGAATAAGATTTATGTTCCTAAACCTAAAATATTCTGAAGCAATTATTTACTTAATATTTTGCTAAATTACCTAGGATTGCAGTTTTGATTAGGAAAGCAAAAGAGAAGTCTGCAGGTGGCCTCTAAAGCTAATTTTGAAGATAGCTCTGCTAAGCTCATGCAGTGGTCTTGGAGAATATTAACATAGTGTTACAAACCATTGTACCCTCTGGGTGTTCACCTGCCACAGAATTTAATTTATTTTATATCTCATCTAATAGACTGAGTCTCATCCATTACGTAAATATAATGTGGAAATATTGTCTTGTTTCTCTAAAGAGGACACCAGCAAAGACAGGAGATTTATTCTCACGGCATCTTTTGCTATTCTAATTGGGTTCAAATTCAGGCTGTGTTGTGACCTATCTCTTGTTAAAGTTCAGTTTATAGGATGCTGCCCACATACTGCAGAATCATATGTGCTGCTCGAGTATATGTAAGATAAACAAAAACAAAAATCAAATCAAATGGCCAATTTCTGTGAAGATAAATTTACCAGTTGAACTTCAGATGTCATCCTACAGTTGCCTGACATTCATAAACTGAAAATGTTTTTAATCTATGGACTCCACTTCGGTGTTTGAGGTATTCACGAAGCTTGGTAAAGCAAACAGACCCAGAACTAGATAATTCTGAGAAATGTTTCATATTAGTGGTGGCAGAGAAAGAGGCTTGGAGCAGTAGGCAACCTTTAAAAATAAAAATAAGAAGTAAGTGAATCAAATATGACATTACAATAGAGAGGAAATTGAATTCATCTGCACAAGATAAGGGTGGCTTCATTATTCACAGACGTCCTGGCTGTGCCATGACACCAGAGACAGATGAGGCCACCCCATCTCTGGAAGATAAATTCAATACACAAGGTATTGTTCTAATATATTCTCGAGATGTACAGAATGTACTTAACAAATGGCAGTGGAATAGTATTTTTATCTTCATACGTTCATAACAAGAAGGAACATAATTTGCAGCAAGGCAAACCTGGAATAAGTTTTATTCAGACTCACCTCCCCAACTCATTTGGCAAAATTAAACCAGGTTTCTCAGGAAGAGAGAGTGAAAGCTAAAGGCATTAGGGTGCTTTTATAAGTCACCTTGGTAGAATTGAGTTCTTCACCATCAGTAAAACAGCTAAGAATGTGCTATTCCTAAGCCTTTAAATAAGGAAGCCTCTAAACATTTGGAGAAATCATCCAAAGACAGAAAATTTCAATAAAAGTTCACTGATTCATTTAGCTAGTTTAATCTTTGTCTACCAAAGTTTTCTTAAGCTTCTTAAATTCTCTCATGGCAGCTAATAATTCTTTCTATTCACCTTTTCTATGAAAACTCCCAAATTATAAATGCAGTTGAATAAAAAGCAAATACCCAAGTCTGTACGCATACATTTCCAGTTTCTCACATACTGTCCTGGGGCTTTCTCTCATCTTTTCTTCCAGTTATGTGACTACCTGATTTCAGCAAATTGCCCTGTTTACAAATAACATTATTCCAACCATGTAATGGATTTCAGTTTAGGGTTGTGGTGATTTCTCAAAGATAGAGTTACCTTAAAATCTGCTTCTTAAGTGTACAATCCAGAAGTCACTAAAACAAAGGCAAAAATGTCCAGGGGAAAAAAACGAAATCAACTTAATGGCATGAGATGCTGCAACAACTACTGGAGTATTTTTGGAGAAAGCTTTAGACTATGGAGGAAGCTACTTGTCCAAATGATTGTGAAACATCCAAAATACACAGAATAGTTTTTTTGTTTCCAAATGGTAATGTTTGCTTTTTTCTAATTATAGAGGACATCATCCCAAATAAGGCGTCATTGTCTCTGGGTTAACCATCCCAAATGAAGGACTAGAGAGGCAGGTTTAATTAAGGTGATTGAATGCAGAACAGGAAAATTTCAGGATATACTTAATCTTCTAAAAGTTGAGATGCTTCTGTCTTGAAACTTTATAATTAAAGTCTCTAAGAAATAGTTTCTTGCAATGTTTGGTTAGAATTCAACACTTTTAGCCCAAAAATTCTGTAAGAGATGGCCTGACTTGTAGCTTTACAGCACTTTTTGACCCATACTAGACTGAAATAGAGGCTCGGATTAGTGGCATAAATTTAAGTTTTAGGCTCATGACCAAAATGTGGAGGCCCTTTTTTACATATTGTTAAATACAAAATAATTACATCCCCAGCAAGTTGGTGCTGCCTCCTTTCTTACTCCCATCTACCTCATAAACAAGGGTTATTAGATTGATATGTACAATTATATCATTTACTGGGCTTTCTCATCTGTCCACTATTAATGAGGAACTTTACAACATACAACAAGTGATGTAGAATAATTATGACACCAAAATTTATATACTATTTTAAAGTTCAGAAAGCACTTTTACATTAATTATCTTACTTAACGCTCACAAATAAACCTGTAATATGTTATATTGAAAGACAAGAACTTTACAACTTAAAGAAACATTGTAACTTTCCCAAGTTTGCCCAGTGCATAGGCAGCAAATAATTCTTGATTCTAAGTAGTGTTGAATGTTCTTTTTTTGTTTATTTAAGATTGTTCTGATCCAAACAAGATTTGAACTAACAAACCATGCACACATCCACTGAATTTTCTCTTCCTGGGGAATAAGACTTACTGTAAACGAGTATGACAGAGATAATGTCCCTGGGGGAAGTTAGAATGTCTAGAGTCTTCAATGAAATGCTCTGGAAGTTCTTTGACGAAACTCTAGGAACACAAAGTCTCCAGGAACCTGGAATGGCAACAACTGGCAGAAGAACACAGGAACAAAGTTTGTCTAGTCATTGTGCATTGGAGTGAAGGCAAGGTGCAGATATTTAGAAGGTGAAACTACCAAAATCATCTTCAAGGGGAAGACTCCAAAGACTTTCAAAAAAAAGATCCTTTCCATGATTAAGAAAATACGTATTGCATATTCAGGTTTCCAAAACTTAATACTTTTTGAAGGGAAAAATTTGCAGCAACTTTCTAAAGGGAAAATTGAAGGGGGTGGTCTGGGGCTGGAGCATATAGAGTTTTTGCTTTGTCATACCTTGAACTCTTGAAGGAAAACCGAAGTGAGTTAACCCCAGATATCTCAAGGGAGTGAAGATAACCTTATAGATCAGAAAGAAAGATGAATAGTGAAAGGAAATCCACTCAAGGGAACTATTTCAGAAAACCTCCACATGGTTTACCTTACCTACTAAGAGGAGGTCTCTCTGGTCAACAACGTTAATAATCTGCTAATGGATAATCATCCAGTTAGTGAAGGCTCAGACCAAATGGCCATTTGAGACAGCAGCCCTATGGACATAATGACTAAAGAATTCACAAATTTGGGGCTCAAATTTAGATCTTGTGACACTAAATTATGTTCTTTTTCTCCCCATCCATATCATAGAAGAAAAGTGTACAAAGACAAAAAGTTACAAAGAAAAATTAAATAAAATATTCTTCCACTCCCCTTTCCCATTTTCATGTAATTTCTTTCTTGGACAACCATGATTGTCTCCTTTTAGATCACCACTCCTCCTTGCTCTGATCCACCTGCCACGCTGTATCCATAGTACCCTTTCTGAAATACGGCTCTGGTTGCGGCATCCCCATCCCCTCCACTCTCCCAGACGCACTTAAGATGCTTTAATGACTTCCCGTTGAATACAGATTAAAGCCTAAGTTCCTCAGCATGGGTTTTCCTTGTACCTTTCCCATACTGGTTTTCCAAACACAAAGCACATCTACCCTCCGTGCCTTTGCTGATGCTATTTGCTTTGCCTGGAGTGGTTACATGCTCCCTCCTTCTCTCTGTCAATTTCTGCGGATATCTCCAGGCTCACATCCCCTAGACAGCCTTTCCCGATCCCATCTTCCAGTTTGTTTCTTCTACTTAAGTAATATGATTGTGTTTTTGTAAAGATGTGGGGAAAATGTTATTTCTGGTACCAGAAATTCTCTCAGGAAGATAATTGTATTTCTTGGAAAAAATATATCCTAAAAATGACTAGAGTAGAAGGTAAAATCACAAATAATCCTGGCGTGGTGAGAACTGTTAGTTAGGAATGAAACAATGGAAGAAATGTTTTGTTCTGCAGAAGAGTGGGGAGGCAAGTGTCAGAGAGAAAGGGATGGAGGGGGACAAGAACTTTGAAAGGGCAGATTAAGCAACACTCAATGACACTGCTCTGTGAATAACCTGGAATTATTGGGGCATTCTGCAAACATTCAAAGAAATCTTGAAGTGGATAGATTTATACTCAGAAACCAATATAAGACTGAATTTTTTGTGTTCTAGAGAAAGAGGGTGGAGAAAGAAAGCATTAATACAGGAGCTGAACTGCAAAAGTCTAAGCCCTGTGAATTTTCAAAAATTTTAGAAAGCTCATATACACTCAGGCTATGGAATTGGAGCTAGGAGGCACTGCTACCTATATCTCTACAGCCAGGAAGACCCAAGTTAACAGGGTCAGCTAGGTTACTCTTCAATTATGGGCTCTAATCTAGTCTGTCTTTATTATAATTAATTATGTATATGTCTGCCTCTCACACTAAATTATGATCTCTTATGGGACAGAGACCCAGGCTTATTCACTTATGAGCAAAAACTCAACAAATGTTTGTTGAACTGAATAGAATTGAATTATTGATAAGAACATTTTCAAAACATTCAGAAACTCCAGAATGATTTCTTTCAGGTATAGCTTTCAAAAGCTTGCCAAAGTATGAATGGGGAGGAAGAAAATATGATGTGAGTGTGGTGGTAGGGAAGGTTGGGAAGAGATGGCAATCAACGTGGGTCAACATGTGATGTGAGGCCAACATGCAATAGATATGTCCTTAAGAATGACTTCTTCCATTGGATTTCTCTACCTTGAGACTATGGACATGTTGGAGCAGATAATTCTTTGCTATGTGGGGTTGTCCTATGTATTGCACAACGTTTGGCAGCCTTTCTAGCCTTTCTAGCCTTTCTAGCCTCTACTAGATGCCAGTAATACCAGCCAGTTGTGACAAGGAAATATATCTTCAAATATTGCCAAATGTCCCTTGGAGAGCAAAATCACCCCCCATGAGAACTGTTAGGCTGAAGTGTAGGAGCCTTATAGCACCTCCTGAGGCAGAACTGGGTCCCAGCTTCTAAAGAGGATGGAGCAACTGTTGTGGACAGAGACAGTTGCCATGAGACACCCTGCTGACTTGTTCATAGCGTCATGTAGCTATGAACAGTGTGGTCAGCCCCTAGTGTTCAATGTCCATCAGTGCCACATCTTCAGCTTGGCAAGACTCAAACCCTCTTGGGATGAACATGGTCTCTGCCATCTGGCTGGTTTGTCCCATGACTTCTTACAACCATTTGTTTTGATCGTTTTAAGTATTTATCATTTTTTCATTAATTTACTAAACATCCCAATCAAAACTCAAGCTCCAGAAGTCAGTGCCTGCCCCTCTTTTAGTTCTACTGCCCTCCCGTGGCTTCCTGCAGCCTCTCCTTTATCTGTATTCTTATACTGAATAGTACCCTCTGCTTTGACATTAAAAGATCAGCATGCAATTTATAGTACGTGTATCACCACGAGGGATTGAATCTATAAATAGGAATCACTGAATCCCACTAAGTATAGCTTCAAGATGTAGGACGGCATTTCCTTTTTGCATTGTCGGTTTTCGACATCCACAAGCTGCCGTGAAGGGAAAGGGGGCTAATGGTATCAAGCAAAGTGATGACAGTATTTTGGGATGATTCCAGAATGCACTCCATTCTAAATAAATGTGCACAAGAGTAGCACTCTATAATGTAATGTGCTAAACTTCTTAAGACTTTAGAAAAATAAAAGAAACCAAGGCACTATCACTGTGACCACATCAATCACTTTAGAATGGATGCTAAGGAGGAAGGGAAAGAAAATGGAGGAAGTCAAGAAAATAGGAGAGAGTGGTCTCCATCCATTCAGAAATTGAGGAGAGACCATTAAAAGAAACTGCCCAATGATAAGCCAATGAATAACTCAAGAATAACTCATGTCATGTATGAATTACAAGTATCCAGGGTTCTTCAGAAACTTCTAATTCTAATTAGAGTTGAGAGAGTTGACTCTGAAAATGAGTTATGGTAATCACTCTCTTATGAGACTTGAGTCCCAGGAAATCAAGAGTTTTAAACTATCAATTGACTCATTTTGTAAGAAAGATATATATATTTAAATCAACTTGGATTTCTCTGTTGGCCCTATTTTACACAAAGAGAAGAAAGAATGAAGGAGTAGGGTATTGAGGCATACAACCCATGGCTGATTGGAGACTAAGAAGAATTTAGGGTATGTTTTACCATCAAAGCCTTAAAAAGAAATGCAGCTATTTTCCTATCAGATGCTACTTCAGCACAGGAGCTTTTACTCATTTAGTTTTCCAGTTGCAATAATTAAAAAACATGTAAGTGCACTTGCTTTAGTCTCAAACATGAGAACACTTTTCTCACACATATAAACACACACACACACATACAATCTAATCATAAGACAATCCATTCATTTAGTCAGTCATTTATTCAAAAGATATTTTATTTATTGAGGGTCTCCTCTGTGTTAGGCACTGAGAATAGCAAAACTTTTAGTGGGAATGTATTGCTTACAGTCCTACCCAAGTAAATCTTCTGGGTGTATAGTCCTTGCTCAAGGGACAGACACTGTTATCAGATGGCTCCCAAACACCCACCAAAGCTAATTGTTCATGAAGGACCACCTGACAAGAGGTTGGCCAACAGTCTGGGAGAAAATCATGAGATTTCCCCTCAGGAAATTTAAGGAGAGAATCCCAGGAGACTGAAGTAGTCAGTAGTGAGAACTGAACTACATGAAGTAAGGGGGCATCAGAACAGCTGAGAGGGCCCTACGCAAGCTGGAGTTCTGACGAGGCTGCTCTGCAAGTCCACAGAGGAATCCATCTTGAGGGAGAGAAAACAGGAGCATGCACACTGACCCAAAGGACACCCACAAACAAGACCACAAGACAAGAAGTATAGCAAATCCCTCATTTCTGATTGCTTTCCATCCCAGGCCACCAAAGTTTTGATAACAAACCAACTCCTTCTTTATTGAGGTATTTGAGTAAATTTCTGCTCTCAGTCCCTAAATGACAAAACATAGGCTTCAGACAGTCATATGCTCAAGAGAGCAACAACCAGTTAAAAAGATTAAAAACAAACAAACAAAACTCCTGAAAAATCTCACCCCAGTATTGAGTCAAAATTCAGTTTCAATACAAGCACTGATATGTCAGGCCAGCAACTTGATAATCTGTTTTATATGCAAAATTAGAACACCCTCTACCTCCCTCCCCAGACAGCTTTATGTTAGTTCTTTAGATTTGCTGAGGCAATTCTATTTGAATTGGTACATCCCTGTCAGACTCCGGTCTGAACTGCGCAAATCCCCCATGTTGCTTACCCTGGAGTTATGAACAGGAAATAAAGGCAAAACGGATGGCACCTAAGCTAGTAGGGAGACTAATGTAAGTAAAACACAGTGTTGTACTGTGGAATTTGTAATTGGTTTTAATCATATTTAACATCTGTTTCTCTACTTTAGCATATAATTTAGATGAAGCAGCTTAGAAATCTCAGCAAGAATCCATATTTTACATTTATTGAAAGAGGAACACTTTCCAAGTGATCAAATTGCTCTCCTAATTCACTCATAATAATGTAGTAATTTGGAAAGTCTTTTTTATTTTCCTCATGAAATGTTCTTAGTTAGTGGTCCTAGGTACTAAAGACTTCCCATCTGCCATACAGCAATAGCAATGTAAGATTATCAACCGAGCAAAACTTCTCAGAATTCTCCCTTCCTTGGATATGTCTCTCCCTCTTCGTTCAACCTCTAACTTCACCTTGCTGGTAAAATTGCTCTCTGGAAAGTCACCAACTGCTTCCTACTTGTCAGACTCAATGAGGCATCCTCACTTCTTGCCTCTGCTCTCCAAAGGGATATAACCCACTGACCTCGAAACTCTCGCTTTCCATGGTATCCGCTGAGTTATAGGAACCTGGCTCTGTTCCTACTTCTCTGACCATTCCATCTCTACCTACTTCACAAGGACAGATCCATGGTCCTTGGTCTAGGTCAGGACCACAGATATGTTCTATTTATTCTGCACAGTGTTTTTAAAAGTCTGACAATGTTTTACAATCTCTTGATTCCTACTATGATCTAGATTTATGACTTCTCTTGACAATTTAAAAGATCTAGCTATTCTGGGCCCATTCATTAAAACTGTGTCCCAGTGGCCCCCTTAGGACAGGCCCACCCTCCCCACTGCCCCACATCTCCCACCTCCTACTCAGTGGGTGCATATTCTCTGACCCCAGGCTGGCTTCCATCTTTCAGTTGTCTGCCTGGCCCTTGTAGGTTTTTCCAACCCCTGATCCTACAATGCCTTCAACCACACCCCTACACCAACAGTTGATATTTGCTAATATTCCAACCTCAGCTTTCTTACTCCCTTTCTCTTTTCAGGAATCCTATTAATTTTCATGGCTTCATATATTACCTCCTTTGAGATGATGCCTAAGTCTATACTGAATCCTAATCTCTCTTCTCAGTCCATACCCAAATTCCTAACAGCCTGCTGGGTACCTCCACTCAGAAGCCTCACTTACAACTTAAATTCAGCATATTCCAAATTGATGAACTACTCCATCCTGCTGATCCCACAGACCAGCTTCTTCCAACTCCTTTATTTCTATTATTTTTCTTTTCCTTTGTCACCTGAGCCTCAAACCGCCAAATCATCTTTACATTTCTCCCCTGTTTCCTATAAAGCCAGTGCCGAACTGTGTAAAGTGTGCTTCTGCAAAGCCTCTTGAATGCGTCCCCCTTCCACTACCATAGTTCATTCAAGTTCGTATCACCATAACTTCATTGGCTATACAGAGCTAAGTCTTGAACTAGCTGTTGAATTCCTACTCTATTTCCTAATGGGTCTACTGCAGTCTCTCTCTCTCTTTCTTTGAATGTTTTTACCGTCTAATTCATTCTACATGCTGCTACCAAATTAATTTTCCAAAGCACAGCTCTGACCCAGTTAAAACACATTCCGTATTTTTCCCTGACTGCCAACTAAATGAAGAACATTCACACTATGGCTCAGTCTACCCTCCCAGATCCATCTCCTCACTACTCTATAATGCAAAATCATGTTCCACACAAACTAGGCTACTCACCGTTTCTTGCATATGTGTCATATTCACCTAAGTCTTTGTTTTTCCTTATACTATTTCCTCTGCCAGAAGTTATCCCCAATCCTTTCTCCCTTCTCTGCCTTTTAGAAAGCTACCAGCTTTTCAAGATCCATGGCGAAATCCGCTTCATCCTTGAAGACATCCCTGTGTTAACTTTTCCCTAACTTCCATATAGTTTAACTATGCCATCAGCTTAGTACTCAAGATTCATCTGGGAGTGACCCAAAAGTCCATGATACGGTATGATTTTATCACTTGAGTTGCATACACAATAAGGTTATTGACTCGGAGTTGCTCCATTCATGACTTAACAGCCTTTTGGGCGCCTCTACTCAGAAGCCTCATGAGGTAATATTTGAACTAGCCCAGCCTCCACATATCTACATGGTATTGTCCTCTTTTGATATATAATCTCATTTAAGCCACATGTAATAACAATGAACTATGAGGCAGTTATTCTTTCTCTCCTTTTACAAGTGAAAAAGTCCAAAAAATATTGACTGTAATATTTGGGAACATGGGTATTCCAAGCTTTCTAGACAATGAGGGACTTACTATACTTCTTTTAAGGTATGAACCCCTTAATTCAAATACCTATAATCATTGTTTCCTTGTCCAATCAGTTATTCTAGATTGAATTTCTTAGAGTAAGCATGGTGTCTGCTATAACAGCTATCATAATGCCAAGTACATAATAGGCATTCAATATATACTGAAATGGAATTGAGGGAAGTCAATTTTTTATATTCAGTTTTTTTCCTAAAACTTTGAATTTTGAAGAATTGTATCAACATCATAGCAGGAAGTATGCCATTGGAAGAATGCAATTTCAATGAAGATTCAAGTGTTGTTCATTAATGCTTCTCAAGAAATAAAACGTGAGACACAAGAAGAATCAGTATCATAGGCCACCCCCTCAGGGCAGTAGATGGAAAAACCTTCCTGGGAACTAAAGCCCTGATAAGGGAAATTGACTTTCAGCAGGACCCCCTCAGCCTGACACTCCCCATTCTTGCTTCCTTCTGCCATGGCACATTTTCTTATTTAAGCTGTTGGCATTTGAAAGGTCCCTCTGAATAATTGATGACTTTCTGGAACTATGCAGAGAGCATTTTTTGCCAAGAACAGGAGCCCCATTTGGGGAGCTGGTCAGATTAGAAATTCAGTTTCAAGTCCAAATCCCTTTCAACCTGAAACCTTCTGTCAGCTTGGAAAAGGAAGGCCAGGCCTGGTCAGCACTTGGCAAGGAAAAGCCGTATATAATTAGGAAATATTTTTTAAAGCAACAAATATCACTCATTTCAATGAACAAAAGCAGCTTTGGGAATAATTGTCACCGTCATTACTCTTTTGTAGAGCATAATCACTGCATATATTGCTACATAGCAAATCTCATGCCTGTACATAAGGCACAAAGAATTAAGGTCATGCCTCTCCTTTATGTGGCTTTTTAAAAAATCATTTACCTATTTCTGAGAAGATTCAAAGAGATATAGTTAAAAGTATTTTTTAGCAATGTATGGAAGAAAAAAGCAAAGAACAAAGGATTATGACCTCTTTTCTCACGCAGACATTTTTGGCACATAGTAGTAACAAAATGTTACCTTTCAGTCTCCATTTATAATCACAATAGACTTGGTCAGCAAAGGGACCCTTTCTTTGTCAACTATGAGTTAGACTCCTGGTCTTCAAAGTTTATGACCAGTTAATTCCCAAATAAAGACAATCTATGGTTTTCACGGCCATTAGGTCAGGGTTTCTTAACCTTTTCTGAGCAAGACCCTTTTGGAGACTTGTGAGGCTTCTATATTTGTTCCCAGAAATGTTCCTAAATACATAAAATAAAATAAAAAATAAAATAAAATAAAATAAAATAAATTACAAAGGAAACCAAGTATATCATAAAGACATATATCATAAAAATATTTTTTATTAGAAGTATAAGAATCTATGTGCTTCTTTATTAATACATTAAATAACAAGATATAATGGATTTGTCTATTAACAACCATAATTTCAAAGTAGAGATGAGCATACATGGTGTTTAAAGATAGCTGCATCAACAGTAACATGATATGCAAAAATCTTGTTTCAAGGTCACAAATATTGTTCATTACTACAGTGGGTTTGGGTGGGCTTTTTATTTTTTATTTTTATTTTTTTGCCTACATTCATAATAGATTAAAATGTGAAATTTTAGTTAAAGATTGGTAAAATTACAGATTTAAGTTTTTTCCATCCAAGTTCACAACCATTTGGATTTTATTCTCATGAAGAAAAGATCCATCTCCTTTTAATTAGTTCTGTTAATTATTTTAAGTCCTGAAATATTGTTAAAAGCTTTATACTCACTTTGAGTTAATATATAGTATGTGTTTGTTGGTCCTAACTCAGGCAGCATGGAAGAGGGTAGAAACAGGGGTGTTGCCTGTAAATGCAGACTGCAGGTCTATACCTTTTTCTTCCACTCATTAAATTAAGTGATGCACATAAATATTTTTATTGCATATTTTCCCTGTTAAGGTTTTCATTAAGTCTGTAGAATTCTTATATAATGTTAGGATTATCTGATTTATTTGTTTAGACTGGAGAGCTCCTATTTAGCATGCTGTAGTGTTTAGTAAAGGGCTTCTGACAACAAGCAAAGATTTAAACAATCATTTTGTAATCAGCAGGCCCCCTCAAATCACATGTTAGCTCTAAGCCCAGGTACAAATCAGTGGACTTATTGTGAACAAAGTGCCCCATTTATTAAAATAATCTTTAAAAATCATTCATGGGGTAAAATTCTTATTAGAGTCTGCATAGAATCTGTGAACAACACAAGTGTATATTTTTAATCAATTATTTCAAAATATCTATTGAGTGAGTACTTGTTCACTAAATATTAAGGAAAGTCAAAAGAATATGAAATGAACTTCTTCCTGCTTTCAAGAAGTTGATAATCTAAAGGTAAAAAGAGAAAGATCTTAGAGACAACAGTTTAAAGATCGCAGTCTTGCCTATACTCTATTCTAGCACCCAGTTGTGAATCTTAAATAGGGGCTATATCTTCACCACACTGATTGCAGGGAAATCAGATTGTATGAAAGGGTGATTTTCCTAAAGAAGTATTCAAAACTTGTGAAATCCAAGACTAATTTTCTGATAGGAACAAATTTAAATAGGGTCTTTCATTCTCAGAGTGAATACTTCTATGCTCATTACAGTTTAGGGGCACATTATAGGGAGTGCGTTGTACAGCCATGTCCCCACAATCTTATGAATTCTTTCCCATTATCCTTGACTGGGTATACAATGACTTTAAAGAATTTGAAAGGAAGTCTGCCTTGCTGTTCCTTCTTTGTTTACTCAGGATTATCTCTACTATTTCCCAGAGTTCTTTCTGGAAAATAATTGTACAGTAAAAATGATATTTTATCATGCCTAAATTACACTGCAAGGTTACTACTTTGGAAGGTAGAAAAGGAAGAAGATTCAGAGCCCTAACGCTAATACCACCGCTTGATGAAAGTTTGAATGATATTTCTGTTGGCTTATTTAAAATATTAATTTTAAATAACAAATTTCAACCCATGGTCCAAGGGCCTGGTTCACACTTTCCTGACAAAGAATGGGTACTATTTCTCTTTACTAGCTGAAGGGGCACTGCCAAGTAACAATAGCCAATGCATAGTTGATAATTTACTCAGCCCAACAGCTTTAAAATGGTATAATTTTGGCAACCATTTTTTTAATTTGGAGGACGTTTACCTCAAAACTTGTATATAAAGTAAGACATCATTGATATTTTATATTACACTACTTCAAATTCACATAATTCATATTCATATACTATGTAACTGAGCTTCATTTACTATCTAAATCACTATTGCAGTTACTTTTAAGCATCATTGCCCTGATCCCTTTTAAACTTATCATACCTTCAATTGTGGGGCTATTTTAGTAGCTTACAGTCATATAGCATTTAAGGTTTGCAAAGCATTTCCTCCTTTTTTATTTCATTTGAGCATTATAACCACAATGTTCAGTATGTAGGAAAGTTAAACTGTATTCCCATTTGAACAAATTGAGGCTGATTAGGCTTCATTTCAGCAAGTAATAGAGCCAGAAACAAACTCAAAGTTCCTGATTTTAAATCTGGAGATCTTCCTCACCAAAAATGAAAGTAATCAGGTGAGGAGGTACATAATTAACTTGCAGGTGAACAACCAATAACTGCTATGACAATTTGAAGAAGCACTCTAAGATATAGTGGTCAGAAATATGTTACAAAAAACCAAAACAGAACAATTGGTGTCTGGGCCAACTTTTGAGGGATTGGGCAGAAGTGCTGAAGGGCACAACTTGGCTCAGAGGCATGGTACATACCAGAGCAAGAGTGAGAGACTGAGAGAGAGCAAGAGCAGGAGAATTTAATAGCTCATAGTCTTTCAAGAAGAGCTTTATTGTGGAGCTTCAGTGGGCTCACAGATGGAGACATAACATCATCATGACACAGTCGATAGTAGCGGGGCCAGAGGAGCCAAGATGCACCTCAGATCTGGACAGTGAAGAGGTCTCTGTGTGGCCTGACACACGGCATCATGGAAAGACAAGTGCAAAGCTGGTCCAAAGATTGTCTGGGCTACTTGAATACTCTGTTGCGGAAAGCAAGCCACTTATTCTCTGGGAGCTTCAGTTTCCACATCTAGAACATGCTGCCGTGTTCGGTTCACAGGAAACTGGATGAGTAAACAAGAAAGTGTTCTATGGGAGGATTCTGTGGACTCTAAACTGCTTTATAAATACAAGGCAGCACCTGTGCAGAGTGCAGCAGAATGCTAGCTAATGAAGAAGCCCTGTGTGATGATGGTCTACTACAGGCACTTAGGAAAGAGCAAATAAAAACAAAACCTCGTTTCCCTTGTATTCTGATAAAATCTCTTATAGGTATCTTTTATTCAATTTTGAAATTAATATATGGACACTGTGAAAGTCATTCAAATAGCCCAGGAATGAATAAAGTAAAAACGAAATTTCCCTCTTCTCCTCCCATCCACCTACCCTCCCACCCCATTCCTCAGAATAGCCACGGTCACCAGTTTGGTGTATATTCTTCAGTAGGCCAAACACCTTCAGCAGCATAATGACTGGAGGGGACAAAGTACAGATGCCCATCCTTAGTTCTATCTGAGGAACAACACATACTCCTCATTCTGACCTTGGCTCTGGGTTGTGTAGCGTAATGCAAGCGTTAACACTCACTAGAATCTTGCCGAATGCTTTGCATGTATCTCGGCTGCTTTACTTGGGCAGAACTGGGAGTCTTCACTCTCTGGACACCACCTCCCATTTCTGACAAAGAAGATGAATGGTTTGCTGTCTTCAGTCTGATTAGTGACCATTTTAGCCAGCCTGTGGGATGTGGCCCTTTTCCCTCGCCAGGACAGTCATGTCAGAGCCAGAGGAGCTTCGGCCAGCTCGGGGCTACTGCCTTGTAAATCAGCCCTGTGCAATTCGATGCAGAGAGCAAGCCTTCCCAGAGAGAGAGAGCGGACCCTCTGCCTCTGAATTTCTCTCTGCCAGGGGTGCTCTCCACTCTTGATTTATAAATCACTTCCTGGAAAACCAGGTGCAAAATCCAGGTTTGTAAATCAAGCCTTTTTATTTAGGATTTATTGGCACGATTTTAAAATCTGTTTCAGGACTTGTAAATCTATATTAGGATTTGTAAACCCATTTAAGGATATGGAAATTAATTTCTGGACTTATAAAGCACAAAAACCATTTGGCTACAACTACCATTAAAAAGAAGAGAGACCTATAAATCAAAAACAGGTTGCTGAGGTTTGCCGGCAGGTTCCATAAATTAAACTCTGGGTTTTTAACTTCAGGTGAGTACAGATTTACAAATCCAACTTGTGAATCATCAAAAAAAAGTGTAAGATATTTATTCTAATTTGAAATATTATAGTGTGGCGTCACTGTTGATACTCTATCAATTAGTTGAATATTTCAAAGTAATGGTAATAATCTGTTCAGAGTAGAAGGATTCAATTTGTGAAACCAATAGGTCTTCCCTGAAAAACCTGTGGGATAGATGATCTCTACTTCTCTCTGTCCTGCACTGAGGGAGGTAAGGAAGTCTGAGATCATAGACTGGGTGTGGTGGTTAATTTTATGTGTCAACTTGACTGGGCTAAGGGATGCCCCAGTAGCTGGCAAAACATTATTTCTGGGTGTATCTGTGAGAGTGTTTCTGAAAGAGATTAGCATTTGAATCAGTAGACTGAGTAGACTGCTCATCAATGTTGGCAGACATCATTCAATTCATTGAGGACCTAAATAGGACAAAAAGGTGGAAGAAGGGCAAATTCTCTCTCCCCTTGACCTGAGGCATCCATCTTCTCCTGCCTTTGGACACTGGAGCTCCAGGTTTTCGGGCCTTCAGACTCTGAGACTTATACCAGCACCCCTCCTCCCCAATCCCACCCTACCCTTCCCCCACCCCCTTGATTCTCAGGCCTTCAGGTTTGGACAGAATAACACCACCAGCTTTCCTGGGACTCCAGCTTGCAAACAGTGTATCAGGGTACTTCTCAGGCTCCATAATCATGTGAGCCAATTTCCATTATAAATTTCCATCTACATATGTATGTGTGTGGTTCTTTTTCTCTGGAGAGCCCTGACTGATACACCAGGCATAGCAGGGTGAGAAAATCAGTATAGTAACTCTGAAACTCCAGGTCACATTTAATGAATGTTCAGTCTCCGCAGTACAAGCCAAACCTCAACATTTTATCTATTAGATCTCATTAGATTTTATAATTCCTGAGTAAAAATATCGCCCAAGGAGGCTGATCACAGCCACCAAAATTGTTACTATAGAGAAGTGGTTCTCAACCAGGGCAATTTTGCCTCCCAGGAGACATTTGGCAACATCTGGAGACATTTTTGGTTGTCATAACTGGAGGAGTGCTACTGGCATCTAGTGGGGAGAGGTCGAGGATGCTGCTAAACATCCTACGATGCACTGGGCACCTGCCCACAACAAAGAAGCATCTGGCCAAAACGTCAATAATGTTGAAATTGAGAAACCCTACCACAGAGAAATATTTAGCACAAGCCAGTACAGAAGGAACCCCTCAGGACTCTTCCATCTCTGGTTCCAACGATTCTGCCATCAGGACAACCCAGGAGCCTTTTCTTATTTAGTTAATCTGAAAGGAAAGTATGTTCAAAATTCATAATATAGTATATATGGTAGATCACATTATGAATATGCTTTGTTAGCTCACATGTGCTCTATATTTAATCAACAGGTCTTCTACAGAGACTGAAGTTATGGCATTTGGTGAAATTATATTATTTGACTGGAGAGACTCTTTCATTTTATTTGAAAACAAGTATGTGGGTTAGGAAGGGAATGCAGGGCAAGAATTCTTCCCAGCTTTGTTCAACAGTCTTATAAAGCAACCCCATGTAGAGAACTCCTAGGGAGCATAAGACCCTTTTGATTATATGGTGCTTGGAATAAAATAAAACAAATCCCATGTTCTTTTATTCTGACCTGAAAATGATTTCTAAATGATCACCTTGGGTGTTCTTTCCCTGTACTTATTTCTGTGTTCTTCCATTTGAATTACTGCTCAGCATCACCTCAGAAGCCAGCTGAATATTGGCCGTTTGTAAGAAGACAGTCTCATATTGAGATTATAGCAGCTCTCCCCAGACTTGCTCTATTCGTGGGCCCGGCCATTATGAGAACCCTAAAGATAGAGACAGGACTCAACATTCAAATGGTGCATTTGAAGCACACGGTGAAGTATATTGTGTAAATGCAAATGAACAGAAATATGGCATTGTAAGAGCTCAGCCACTTGTGCAATTAGGAAGGAAATCAGGATTGTAGAGTGCAGCATCCAGCTGAGCACTCAATTATGCACATGAAAAAAAAAGTTTAAAGCAACTTGGTATGGTGATTGAGGCCTTTAGAGAGTTTAAATCCAAAATATCTGAGATGCAACCAATATATAAATAACAGTAATCATACCCCACATCACCTCCTACCTTCTGCATACATTTCTGCATTGGCCCAGTAAAATGCATATTATTCTTGACTTAGCCTGTGTTTTGGTCCATTTAAAAAAAAAATCTGTGGCTCTAACTCAGTAGCTTCCAAACGCATTCTTCTTGCCATAGGGTCTATAAGAATCAAAGTACAAGAAGACCAGCTGGGGGGAGGAGGTGTCTCCCGTCAAGTCATTTGGGTTGCTCATAGAAGGTTGATATACGGATTGGAAAGGATCAGGAAAATATTGAATTTCTTGGAATTTCATCATTACATGTGAGACAGCACTAGGCAAACATAAAACCTGATGGTTAAAAGTAGTGACCCCTTGTATATTAATTTATTACCTAATAGATGAATGCATGAGAAAAGGATACAGGACATGTTAAGGATTACCTAAGAAAAAATTGAAAATAATAGGTATATGTTATCAGATAACATACTCCTTCTCTTATTGTTCCCCATGTCTACCCAGGATGTCCCATATAGACCAGCCCTCCCTTGAGAGCATTTATCCCATGTCCTTTTAAAACTCTTTTCTCTCCAACCACATCTGCTAGAAGTTTGGTATATAGCCTTCAGATCACAATTCATTCAGCAAATAATCATTTGGCCAGTATTCATTTTGAACCTAGGTCTTCCTGGGCTGTGTTAGGTGAAAGGATACAAAGATGAATAAGTCATCATTGTTAGGTCAGAGCTGAGAGGCAAACATGTGAAGCCCAAAGATATAAAGAATTGTTTATTTGAGCACCTGGGTGCAGGCGGGTGGAGGCCGAAAAGGGCATCCACCCCGAAATGGGGTCTAGTGAATTTTTTATAGTGGGTTGGGAGGAGGTAGTGGAGTTGGGGGGAAATTAAACAATAATCGCAGTATACAGCAAGTCCTTGAAGTTTGGGAGGAAGTTAACGGCTAGTCCTTGAGATGTTTTTCTTTTCAGTCACATCCCCCATTTAGGCTTGCAAACCTTCCCCGTTTTGCCTGCTCAGCTGCCTTTTATCTCCCCTCTTCCCTCCCATCCCCTTTTCTGGCTTTGCAAACCTTCCCTCGGGGTAAAGACCACATACCTAACAACCATCTGATACCAAGGCACTCACATTCTAATGGAAGAGAGAGATGTTGCTGTGGTTTGAATGTCCCCTCTAAAACTCATGTTGAAATTTGATTGCCATTGTAACAGTATTAAGAGGTGGGACCTCTAAGAGGTTATTAGGTCATTACTGGATTAATGTTGTTGTCCTGGGAGTGGGTTAGTTATCACAGGAGTGGGCTCCTGCTAAAAGGATAAGTTGAGCCACCATTTTCTCTCTGCCTCATGCACTAACTTGCCCTTCTGTTTTCCACCATGGCATAATGCAGCAAGAAAGCCCTCCGAGATTCCAGCACCATGCTCTTGGACTTCCCAGCCTCCAGAACCATGAGCCAGATAAACTTCTTTTCTTTATAATTTACCCAGTCTGTGGTATTCTGTTTAAGACTAAGACAGATGTGTAAGTAGATCATCACAACACAATCTATCCCATGTACTGAAATAAAGACACTCCAAGGTACAGTGGAAACACAGAGGAAAGAAGTGAAATCTCTAAAAGGGTATAGTGCTTAAGCTAATTCTTAAAAGACGACTATAGCCTAAGAGTAAGCCAAGCAGAGAAGTGGTGGGAAAACATTAAAATGAGGAAACAGCAGAGTCAGACACAGCTTTATAAGGAGATCAACATTCAGAGTATTCTAAATAATTTTGGCATAGTTAGAGCAATGGTTTTCAGCAAGGAGGAGAAGCAGGGGTAGAGTGATGATTCTACTTCAGGGAGGAGAAGGTGGTGTCAAAATCATTTGAGGAGATTTATCAAACGACATGCCCTGTGATGTTTAATTTTATGTGCCAACTTGTGTGGACCATGGTGCCCAAATATTTGGTCAAACATTATTCTTTGTGTTTCTGTGAGAGTGCTTTTGGATGAGATTGACATTTAAATTGGTGGATTTCCAGCAAAACCAATCACCCTCCGTAATGTGTGTGGGCCTCATCCAATCAGCTGAAAGCCTGAAGAGAAGAAAAGACTGACCTCCCTAAAGCAAGAGGGAATTCTGCCAGGAGACTGCCTTCAGACTTCATCTACAACATATGGTCTTTTTGGGTCTCCAACCTTCTGTCCCACCCAACAGACTTTGGGCTTGTCAGCCTCCATAGTCTCATGAGCCAATTCCTTAAACTAAATCTCTCTCTGTACATATACACACATTATTGGTTCTGTTTCTCTGGAGAACCATGACTATGTATATGTTCAATCAAAAATCACAGAACTGGAATCTAGGGTGCATGTGAGGGACTTGGAGATATAAGATTGCAGAGAGAGGCTGGGAAAATAGGTTGAAACACGACAACTAGGTAATCCAAAGATTTTATTACTGCCAAGTCATTAGTAATCTGCTTTCTTCCTTGTGTCTTCTTCTCTTCTCCCCTAAAATACACCTCCAGAGAAATATCTTACCTTTTACATTGGCTTAGCAAGCGATATGGTTTTTACAGTTGCCCCATTTTCATGAAATAGCCTCATTTCAGGTAATAAGAAAGAAACGAAAGAGAAACTAGGGATCTAGAGAGTCCATAAACCATATCATTAATTTCAGGATAATTCAATATTGACTTCATTGGGAAACTTTTCTTGTCACCAAGATTTATTAGCCTTATGAATAGTAAGACACAGAGAACTTAAGGAAACATCACTAAATCATGTCAAACTAGATTGGCTAAATTTAGTACCAAAGTATGGAGTTTAGGGAATGATCTCAGGAATCTATTAAATGCATACAATATTTTCTCCTGCATTTTCAAAGAAAAATCTTCTTCATATAAACTTACTTCCAGTTTCTCTCAGAGAGGTAGAAAACTATTTCCATCGACTACCCAAATCTTTCCTGGAAAGTCTTTCTGGTCTTACCTACATCAAAACCAAAAGGAAAGCAAATTTATGTGGATACAAATCCACGTAACAAACACAAAAGGGAAAAGACTGATAGATGCCTGCTTTCAGATTTTTCAGGACAAAAGCTCCTGAGACCAGAGGCATGGATATTGGTGTTAGTCTTCCCAGGCACCCCATGGGAAAGCTGTGGGGCTCTCCTCAGTGAATGGTGCCAAATCCCTCATGTCTGCATAACAGAAACCTAAGTTTATGAGGGAAGGAAAATTATAGATTGAAAAATGCTCTTTTTGTAAAACTCTGGTTGTAATGTTCAGTGAAATGATAAATGAATGGGTTTTTACTGGCAAACTACAGTAATTAGGCCATTCCTCATTTCTTTATTGGAGGCAGACCTAGATGTTTAATCATCATTATGCAATCATTTGATTTTAGCAGAGCATTATTATTGGAAATATTATACATTTACTTTGCCCCCTCCCCTTTAAAGATGGTGTTAAAGGGAAAAACAAGAAGCTTTAAGTCATTTCTGAAGTTTAGGGAGAAAGAGGATCCTAATTTTAAATTTTACATAATTTTGGACTTTTTTCTGATTTTCATAGTAATATTGTACGGTATTATAATAATATTGTAGAAAATGTAAAAAATACATGATATATAAGAAAAAACATAGTCACCTACCATTCCCTTTTCTTAGAAAAACATTGTTGTTAATATTCTGGTGAATTTCTCTTCAGCCTTTTTTCTCTGGGATTTTTATTTTCAAAATAATATTTACAAAATAACAATATTTAGGCTTAGTATCAGACACACAGATTCATTCCAATGAAGGTGGAAAAATATTATTATTTAAAAAAAACAATCTTAGAAAACTTAGAAACCACTTTAACACTAATCACTGACCAGGCATGGCCACAATAGAGCATTAAGTTTTTCTTCTTATCTTTGTGCCTGAAATCAACTAGGGGAATGAATAAACACAAATTAAGAACTTTGTAGGAATAACTATCTTCAAAGAGTTTGAATCTGTAATTTCCGCAAAGAAAAGATTTATGATTTAAGCCCATTCTTTTCCATTTAATGCATCGACTCTTCCATAGGCTGGTAAAAAGCAGTTCAGTAATCGCATCTTCCCATCCTCGGTGATAAGACCTCCTGCAATAGGATCAATAAGACCCGCTTTCATAGAACTTTTTTTCTTGTCCCATAACCTCAAAAATCATTTTGTGCCACAATGATCACTACAGGGAGGAAAATAAAGAGATGTTGAACCTATCAAAGTTTTTCATAGCAAGGCTGGTTTATTTCAAACCATCACAGCATGGTGGTTAACAGCTCTGGAATAGCCAAAGGATGGAAGCAGAAGGTAAAAAGAAACTGAAAGATCCTCATCTTTCTTTACAGGAACCTTCAAAGTGAAAGGGGAATAAGACTCATATTCCAGGCATTTACTATCCAATTTGGCAATGGGAATTTCAAACTAGGTCTATTTTTTTAATCGCATTAACAAAAGGAGAGATTTCTAAAATAAGTTCTAATTCAGTATTAATATAGAAATTGTGAATAAGTGGGATAAAAGAAAGTTCCAAGTCCAACTAAGTTTGGGAAACCAGTAAGCAAATAAACTGATATTTTGCAGTATTTCTGAGGGTCGTTACACTGTACACCATGAATCTCCCAGAGAGGGTTATAGTATATAGTATTCCCCAAATTTATATTTTCATTTTTCCTCTTTCCTGAGTTCCACAGAACTCATTTTGAGAAATAATTGTTTCATATGTTTCTGAGCACACAGGTATAGTAGGTCTGAGTTCCACACTCCATTTCTTATATTCCTTATAAAAGTCATACTTATAAATACAAAGTCCTGTTTCTAAAGGACTTAGTTGGCATAAAATCTTGCAGCATGGTATTGAGGAAAATACATCTGAACTTGGAATCAGTGATGTAGGGTCTGCTAAATCACTTTTTAGGTCTATGACCTTGGACAAATTATTTAACCTTTGTGAATCTTAGTTTCTTCCTCTGTGAAGTGGAAGCGAAAGTCTTGTCTACCTCAACAGAATGGTTGTGAGGATCAAATGAAAGCTATTCAGAAAACAGAGACTGCATTGAAAAGTATAGGGAGTTGTTGTAAT
This sequence comes from Daubentonia madagascariensis, assembly GCA_023783475.1. NCBI lineage: Eukaryota > Metazoa > Chordata > Mammalia > Primates > Daubentoniidae > Daubentonia > Daubentonia madagascariensis. The sequence continues at coordinate 37,215,117 of JAKFHU010002080.1, read as the reverse complement.
TGTGACTAGTGCCTTTTTTAACACTAAAACACATGCTTTTTGCTAAATATTTTCAAATAAGCTGTAAAGAAAGGCTCTGTGTCTTACTCAGAAATTCCATCTCTATTCCAATAACTTACAGTGCTGTTTTTTTCCTAAAATTGTTTTCTGTGTCTTAATTTCATCTCCCATAATAAACCCGAAATTTTTGAAGTCAACGATAGGGTCTGATATTTCCCTTTATATCTCCTATAGCATGTATCACTATACTTAGTACATAGTTATTAACCAAGAAATTATTTAGTGGAATTACATTAAGATGGAAAAGATCATCAAAATATTCGAAGTTCTCCCATAGAAAGTATATTAATTGATGCACATGTACATATTCAAAGTCAGATGATAGACGACTCTTATCTATACCCCATTTCTGCTATCATGATATTTACATACATTACTTATTTAAGCAGCAATTTGGTCAAAATGATCAAACCATCTAATGTATTAATAGAGTGGAAGAGTCTTTACAACTGAGACAGTAAATAACAAAGATTACCAAAAAAAAAAAAAAAAATGCTCCCCCAAAACCCAAGAGGCAAAAATGAGAGAGCTCAGAAGTATAAAATGTAAAGCAAGGTGAAAGAATATTGAATATTCTTTCAAATAAATAAGGCCTAAGTTAATTCCAAAATAACTTTATTATATTTTAAATATAAGGTCAAGAATTCAAAACCTGTGTTTTTCCCAATTCTATTTGCAATTGGAGAAAAACTTTCATCAGAATATATTTTGAGGCAAAACTATATTTGAATTATTTTGGCTTAAGTTGTTAATTTAACCACATGCTTCCCAATGACTATAGATCTTGCTCCCTATCGTTTAAGTCAGTCCTCAAACCTTCCTTCCAAAACACCCTTGACTGAAAGGTTAGTGTACCTACCCTAGGAACCTGGGGGCCACCTCCACCGAAGCAGTGCAGCATAAACATGAAATTTCTATAAAGCCTTATGTTTTATTTATCTTAAAATGCAGGTAAATTGTTCAATATATTCATAATATATTTGTGACTATTTTAACATAAAAATAATAAGTATATTTCTTATCATCAGGAAACCGAATGCTCCAGGAAGGTATGCAATGTGTATATGGTGTGCCTTGCTACCTGGCATGCACTAAGTATGAGGTTCCCAGTAAGTCATTGGAAAATCATCCAAGCCCAGTTCTTCAATTTTAGCAATCCTATTAAGCCCTTTCTTCCATGTTATCCAAAGACATATTACAACAGTAAAAATATGTTCGCTTCCTTAAGAAAGAGGATATCTGAAATTCACATCTAGGAACTTCTCATGCAATAATAAAAGAAATTTTCTACATAGATGAAGAGCTGCAGTAGTGAGGCTATAGCATTACTTCATGCTCCAAGCAGAGTACATGAACTTAATGAAGCTAATGTTTCTATGTTGAACTGAGAAAATTTCTTCTTAATGGTTTTCTTCTTACTGTAACTTAAATTTATGTCAAGTAGGCTTACATTTCCCTAAGGAAACATGTTCAAGGTTTTTGCCTTCAAATTTCATTGATATACAAACCCTCCTAAGTCCTATTGTGGGAATGCAAGCATTGTGTCTCGCCTTTCAAGAGAAAAAAAAATCTTTGTATTATTTGCTCAAGACTAAAACTGTTTGACATAAGATGCTTAGCCCAACAGTATCTGAGTATGCTGTATTAAATGCTATTTATAAAAAGTAAAGCTATGCTAATGTGCCTATCTGCCCCCTACTGCTTAACAGTATTAAAGATTAAAGCCAATTGTTTTGTAAACTGAAGAGACTGTAATGGTTTCTTGGGAAGTGCTCCTTGTCAGCATTCCAGATAAGGTAGCTATTAAATTTTTTGCTGCTAGGATGGCTGGCTTGGGTCATTATACACTTAAATTGAGTTGCTGTCATTGTTATATAATGAAATGGAAGAGCCTTTGGCCTATAGTAATGTGGTATACCTTTTAAAGAATGGGTACCACTGCCTGATTTATAAAAATGGGTTTGTTTGCTTTCTAATACCAAGCTCCTGGGTGTTTCAAAATGATTTAGATGAAATGTCCAAAGAATTCTCAGGTTTATCAAAGACAAATGGCTCAGTTTTGCATTAACCTGCTTTCAATAATCATTGAAATCTATTGAGTGATTATAGGATGTAGCAGATTAATGGTTCTTTTTTCCTCGTGTAATTTAATTATGTCTTACTCTGAAGTGAGAATAGTCAAGAACCTGGATTTTCCATAATCCTATAAATTATTTGTTCAGATTAAAGAATTGCCATCCTGATCTCTTCATTCCAAGCATGTTATTTGAGAATCCTCTTACTGACTTGAGAAAGCTATACATTATTTTAATTCTTAAGTGGACCAAAAGGTTACCAAAAAAAATATGAAGGATGACATCACATTTCTTAGGCTTAGGTCTTCTTTCCCGTTAATAAAAACAGAAAATTCTAACTAACTCTTCCCTAGGGAGAAATAATTTTCTCCTTCCTTTCCCAGGTTTGTGACATCCCAGCCCACTAATTATGGAAAAGCAGGCTAATGACACTTTTAAAATACTTACTTATAAATATTATCTATATTTTCAAAGTGTTTTGTCTTTCTCCTTCGGTTTTTAAAACATACACATACAGTAACTCCCTTTTCTTATATTACATGCCTATCCAATAGAAATGTAATAATTTTATCAATTTTTAATATCAGAAACTCAAAAAAGAAATTGAATTTAAGTGCTCAACAGATAGAGGGATTCAGTGATAATGCAGCTCTTTGCCATCTCCAGTTGATGGCAATGTGAATTGCTTTGTTAAAACTCCAAGTCAGCAACATTTAAATGTAAACTTGCATGGGCAATTTTTATTTTCATTTGCAGTATTCTCTAAAAATTGAAACACTCATGCATTTTTAATTGATTCAATAGCTCAAGAATACCTAAAATTTTAATCATTATCTTTTTTCTGGGTCCTTCAACACTTCACATACCCTATTCTGCTTCTCTGGGAGAAATATGTTTTCCTCTCCAGTGTATCTTTATCTTCATCTGTGTGCTTCAAACTGCAGAGAGAAGACACTCAAATGCTTAAAGAGAGTTTGCTTTATTATGTGGCTCTACTGAGTCTGAAAATGCTGCAATCACAAATAGCCCTCTGAAGATGTTTGTATACTTAAAGAGACCCATGACTTTTCCTAGCAATGGAAAGCAATTTATGGCTTTTTCTATTACTCCAGAAGTCCTTTAGAAAATGGTACTTGCAAGACTAATGCTATAGCGTGCAATCAAAGAAGACATATCTTTAAAGACTAACTGGCTGTCCAGCCACTTGTAGCCCTGACAGCTAATGCTGGTCAATAAACTCAGAAATGTCAACACTGTTGGTAGCACACCCTATCAAGTAAATGGGGCACATGGTTGGAGTATGATGCTGGAGAGTGAACATCAGTGCTGCAATGTTAGCCTTTGGTGCCTCATTCAGGTCTAATCTGGGACCCTGTGTGTGTCACCTTTTCACCAGAATAATTCTGTAGGAAGATGCAGCTTCCTGCTATCCAATCCAGTCTGGAGAAGATGGAGCCCTATGTGGGGTTAGGAAAATGGGCAAATACTAGATTTCTATATTATAGAGACTTTTTCCTACCCTTCATACTAAGTTATATCTTTAGGATTTAGGTTCAAAGGTAAATTATTTAGGCTTAGTGCTAAGGTCTGTGTCATAAGTTAGTGTCATGGCAATGAAATTAGTAGCCAAGTGGAGTTTTATGTATGAGCTGGTTGCTCTTCTATCACCAGTATCAAGACTGTGAAAACATGGGACTGATTCCCACACACCATTTTATTTCATTTTATTTATCCACAAACCTAACTTGAACTAAATCTTTGAAAAAAATTGTACCAATATGTTTTCTGCCCTCAGGCAGATACTAACAATGCATTATTTATAAAATGCAACACAATGTAAAATTACTTTAGTCATAAAATACTTCTACAGCAAGATAAGAGCCTGTGCTAGAATAATAGTAAAATATCACATACTTATATAGTGTTTACTGTTCCAGAATTTTATGTATATTAATTTGTTTAATCCTCACAACAAACCTCTAGAGTAAGTTCGGATATTATCAGCATTTCACAAATGGGGAAACTGAGACACAGAGATGGAAAAAGTTCTCTCAGTTAGTGGTGGTGAAGCAGAGATTCAAATTCCAGCAGTACAACTCTAGACTCTGTGTTCTAAAACCCTCTGCTCTAAGTAGATTGATACTGATAAGGAAGAGATACAAGGTAAGATGAGACAGAAAATCAGGGAAAGCAGGGTGAGACTATGAGGTCACAGGTCTGGTTGGAATGAAATGAAATGCAGTGTTTTCATGGTCAGGTGTTAGTACCCCCATTTTACAGATGGGAAAACCAAAATCATGGAACAAGTAAGAGGAGCCAGAGCTAGAACTGATGTATTCTCACCCTATAGTCTAGCACTCTTTCCACAGTAGCATGCTGTCTCAAATAATCAAATAATCATTAAATGGCTGGCCTCCCTCTAAACAACAAACTAGGAAACAAATTTTGCAACAGAGACCTAAATATGTTATTGATTTTTAAATCAATAAGAGAAAGACTGGCAATCCAATAGAATAATGGACAATGAATTCAACTGGCAGGTTCACAGAAAAAGAACCACAAATAGCCAATAAAGATTTTTAAGATCCTCAATTTGACTCATAGTTTTAGAATTCAAACTAAAATAACAGTAGACTATCATTTTTCACTAACTAAATTGACAAAAATTAAGAAAAAAATTTATAGCACACAATGCTAGTGAGAGTATAAAGAGAATTGGAACTCTCATACTGAATGAAAGAATAAATTAATGCCCTGTGGGTGAAAGTACATTTGGTACAAATTTTTGAGTGGCTGCTAGGGTTTGAATGTGTCCGCCCAAAAGTTCTTTGAGTTGGAAACCTAACTGCCAATGTAACAGTATTAAGAGATGGGGCCTTTAAGAGGTGATTGGATCACAAGGGCAGAGGCCTCATGAATGGATTAATGCAGTTATCATGGGACTGAGTTAGTTCTTGTGCGAACGGGTTGTTATAAAAGCAAGTTCAGCTCACTCTTGCAGTCTCTGTCTCCCATGCTTGCTTCCACCTTCCACCTTTCCACTATAAGAAGACCCTCCCCAGATGCCAGAGCTATGCTCTTGTACTTCCCAATCTCCAAAACTGTGAAACAAATTTCTGTTTTTTATAAATTACCAGGTCTGTGGTATTCTGTTATAGCAGCAAAAACAGACTAAGACAGTGGCAATTTGGCAATAACTATTTAAGTTTGAATATACTTGCCCCTTGATCTAGCAATTCTACTTTTAAAAATGTGTCCCTAAGATTTACATAAGTGTGCAAAAATATCTGTCCAAGGATGTTTGTTGTTGCATTGCTTACATTAGCAAGTAAATGGATACATTCTAAATGCCTGTCATTAAAGGATTATTTTTTAAAAAGCACAGTACATAGAGCACTGTGTAGCTATTGAAAAGATGAAATATGTCCATGCTTAGTCCATGGAAATATGTCCATATAACATTAAATGAATAAAGCAGATTGCAGAACAGAATAGAATGTGATTTCACTTGTAAAAGAACAACACACATATATGAGGGCATTTATATGTATATTTACTCATACTGTACCAATTATATGTATTTATATACACAAACATGTTTATGAAAATAAAATGTCCAAAAGGACACAATACAAACAAACCATCAACAATGACAGTTTCTGGAAAGTGGAATTCCATAGCGTGAAGGATAGGGAATGATAGGAACTTTTATATATTTCTGGCTTCTTTAATAGTACAGCATACTCAGGAACAATTTGCAATGTCTGGAACATTACAAAAAGTGGCATACAATGGTGTTTCTTTTTGAACCAGAAATTCACCAGTCCTAATACTATTTATTTACTAAGCAATTACTTTTTGTCAGGCATTACACTAAGCACCTCACACACTTTAAAATAATCCATACATTAAAACACACATAAGTTAAATGTTAACATCCATCCTTACTTTGAAAGTATGATCCAAATCTGCCAATAGTATGGTCCATTGCCTCCACCAGGTTGTAGGGGATGCACATATTTAGCAACCTGAAACTCTTTCTGACCTGTATTCTAATGATGGCAAGAGAAATCAAAATAACAACAATTCGGATTTTAAAGAACCCCAAGAGGGATAAAGGTTTTAAGCTCACAGTCAATGGAATAGGAAAATTGCGTATTAGTATTGAAATTATGGCATCTTTGTCACTGAGGCCAAAAACTGGCCATGTTTCTAATGTCTAAGGAGTATCAGATATTTTAGATTATGTGTCACCATTTTAAACAGGGCCTGTGCATCCTGAAGAGGTTTTCTGTAAAAAGAAAAGTTCCTTACAGGAGTAATTTATTTTTCCATTAATCATCACTAGAAAATATGCAAGGGACTTTAGATTCTGGAATGCAATCAGGGCAAAAGGTGTATACATCAATCAATTGATTGATTAAAATAATTATAGGCAAATGAGATACCTTTGAAAAAAGCACCAGGAAAGAGAAGGGGGGATGTGTGGGAATGATTGAAATCATGTGTCTCAACTATTCATTTGTCTTTAAAAAAAATGGGAGGGATAGACACCTTTTGAAAGCTCTTTTCAAATATTTAGAGACTGTCAATTAAAGGAGAGTTAAATTTGTGTTGTGCCTTTCCAAAAGAAAGGTCTAGAACCAACAGAAACGAGAAAAATTTCAGTTCAGTATGTGGTTAACTTTTTAATAAAACTCTCCAAATGGAATGGACTACGTCAAGAAAAGGTGAATTCCTCATCTTTTAAAATTTAAGCACAGTCAAGATCACTTGGTAGAATGCTAGAATAGACTTTTATGAATTGAACAGTTCCTCAAATTTCATGACCTTTTTATTGTGTTGCATGGTTTTTAGCTTATTCATATTATCTTCTACATCTTATTTTATTATTCAAATATAGCCAAACATGGGGAAATCTGTACATATAGTAATCTAAAAATTAAAAATAAAGAAGCAAAATAAAGGAATAAAGGTTAACATTTATTGACTGCTTCTTTATTTTGTGCCAGACACTATTCGGAATGCTTATGCATTAACTCACTTAACCCTGACCAAAATGAGTCAGATCCTAATACGGTCTGCAGTATACAGTATACAGTATACAGATGAGGAAACTGCATGCAAGGTTAAGGAACTTGGCCAAGGTAACACAGCTACTAAGTGGAGAAATCAGAATTCAAATTTAGTCTCTCAGGCTACAAAGCCTGTATTCCCAACTCTATGCTAATGACTAAGAATAATATTTACTAATTTAAAAACAATAAGATATTTCACCAGAGCTCTACATAGAATACACATTCCTTTAGAAAGTGTATCATAGGGACGAATCAGATAAAACTTAAAATTATCCACAGAGACACAGAATTCAAATTCTATCTTATTTTCCAAATCCCTAAGAACATTAGCACAACCCCAGATAAACAGAATGATTTTTACTCCTGAGGTTCAAAATGTAGTCTCTACTATGTTTGGTATGAGGGTGCAAAAGGCAAAGACATGGGGCTGAGCTACAGGAGATCTGAGTGTGGTATCAGTCCTCCCTCTGAGATATTGGGTGAGCCACTTGGCTGCTATTTAAATAAGGGCACAGGGCTCTGTTAAAGAAAAAATTATTCAGTGATGCTTGTTAAAGCACAGTAAGGAAGATTTTATTCAGTACCATCACAATAGGTATAGGTACCACTGCAATGGGTCTTGCAGTGGAGGAGAGAGATTCGGCTCAACTCTGAATATGGCATGGGCAAGTGGGAATTTATAGCCAAGCAGCAGTGTGGGGTCAGTGGACAGAAAATTACTAAGAGGAAACATCAGGGATAAAGGGGAATTCTGGCTAAACTGACCTAACAGGATTCTTGCTGAAGACAGGCCAAGGCAATCAGACATCACCTGGGGGATGGTGGAGAATGAGGAACCCGATCAGATATCGAGGTTGATCAGATATTGAGGGCAGGGGATTCTTGCTAAACTGACTTAACAGGGTTCTTTGCTATAAGTGGATTTAACAAGGAGATGCACAAATGGGCATAGCAGAAGATTCAAAAGCCTGACTGAAGTTTGGCCAAGCAAAGAATCTTTGTCAGCTCCAAAATATCCATTTTTCCAAAAATATTCCATAAAGCATTTAACTAACTGAGAATTGTTTGTGTAACATATATTTATGGCCTTTGCTTTTGCTTTTTTTATACAGTACCTGCATATTTATTGTAATACGGTATTACTTTCTGCAGAGCTGGTCAGATATATGTAGGTCCCCTTCCTCATGATTCATCCTTCTCTCGTGATCCATCAAGGTTTTCCCTGGAGATTTTAGCTAGAAGTTTCCCTTCCTATAAGAAAAAGAGAGATGAATTCACATAGGTGATTATATTAACAAGGAAAACATGCTGCATAGCCAGCAAAAACACTTTTAAATTTGAAGAGGAACGACTAAGGTAATCGACTATATTATCCCATAAATAATTTTGAAATTGCCCTACATTACCAAAATTTTACTCAGCCCATCAAACAGACATTATTTCTCACTAATGTTTCTATCTTTCTAACAAATCCCACTTCCTTCTTTTCCAACACAGAAGAATTTTTTATAACTGTGATATTGTGAAATATATATTTGGTCTTCATCCCCATTTCCTGACATATAGTTCCTAAAATCCTTGGGATCTCTACAGTGATAAGAGTGTCTTTTATATGCTAATGAGATGACTGTTAGTGGCTGTTAGTCCCTAGGTTGCTTCCGGAAGGGGACTGGTCATCTAACAGACCAAGGTAGGATGATGGGGTTGAAACTTTCAGCCCCACCCCCAACCTCCAAGGAAAGGAGAGGGCTGAAGGTTAAGTTGGTCAACAATGTCCAGTGATTTAATCAATCGTACCTATGTAAAGAAGCTTCCATAAAAACCCCAAAAGACTGGGTTTGGAGGGCTTCCAGGAAGGTAAACAAGAACACATCCACATGCTGGGAGGGTGGCATACCCCAACTCCGCTGGGACAGAAGCTCCTGTGCTCAGGATCCTTCCAGACTTGGCCATATGTATCTCTTCATCTGGCTGTTAATTTGTATCCTTTCAGATATCCTTTATAATAAACAATAAAAGTACGTAAAATGTTTCCCTGAGTTCTGTGAGCTACTCTAATAAATTAATTGAACCCAATGAGGGGGCCTTGGAACACCAATTATACCTGGTCAGTCAGAAGTTTGGGAATCCTGGACTTGCCTATCTAAAGGGCGAGGGTAGGGGGCGTCTCGTGTGACTGAGCTCTCAACCTGTGGGCTCTGGGGCTACCTGCAGGTAGATAGCATCAGAATTGAATTGAATTAGAGGACCCCCAGCTGGTATCTGCTGCAGAATTAATTGCTTGCTTAGTGTGTCCGCACCGAGTCACAGAAGCTTTCTTGTCCTGAGGGTATAGAAGAAGAAACAGTTTGGTTTTTTTCAACTCATCTGGACACAGAAGCGTTCTTGTGAGAGTATAGTAGAAGAAGCAGTTTGGTTTTTTTTCTACTCAGTAACTAACACATTGACAATTCACCAAATCAGATCACACTAAACCAAAAAAAAAACCAAAAATCAAAAAAAAAAGAAAGAAAGAAAAAGGCAAAAGCAAAATATATTAAAATTTCTCATAAATATTTTAGAGTGCATATTTATTTATAACAAGTTTGTTACACAAATTATTTGGGATAGCTCACAAGATTACTTATACTAAAATATAAATAAAGGAAAATCAAGTCCTAGAAAAATAAAAATTAAGATAGAATATCAAGACCAAAAGTAAAATTAGACTTGTATATATGTTCTATGCTTTTACTAAAGTTGAGCTAAAATTTTGTCTCCAAGCATCTGGGCAGCTTCTAGTGAATAGAGCAACAAAACCAGGTACATGATTTTTTTTTTTTTTTAGTCATGTAAAAAGAAGAATTCAAAGAAGTTCGAAGAATTTTTCGCAGGCCTTAAAATGGGACAATAGTTACAGACAAAGTAATGTTTTTAGTAGCTTCCCTACTGTATGTATATTAATGAGTTTTGTAAGAATTTTTTTCTTTTGGATAGAAAAAAATTGAAGTAGGTCTGGCTACTCTCTCTTATGCCTATACTAATTTTTTAGTGAATTCAAAAAGCCTTTTTCCCCCAGCTTTATTGAAGCATAATTGACAGATAAAACTTATATATATTTAAGGTATACAATGTGATTGATACCCATATACATTGTAAAACAATTACCACAATCAAGCTAATTAACACATCCATCATCTCACATATTACATGTGTGTGCACGAGCATGCATGTGTGGTGAGAACACACAAAATCTACTCTCAGCAAATTTCAAGTATCCAATGTGGTATTATTAACTATAGTCACCATGCTGTACATTAGATCCCAGAACTTATTCATCTTATTACTGAAAGTTTACACTTTGACCAACATCTCTCCATTCAGCAAGCCCTGATGGCTACTTGTAGCAAGAAAGTCCATTAAGACAACAACCTGACACCATCTTTATAAGCCAAGCAATGCACAGAAGTCTTTGAGAGAACAAGATCTATGGTCTCCAAAATGTGGTGATCAGGTATCCCACCCTCTGTCCCAGACCAATTGCCAAACCTTCCCCAAAGGTAGAGCTAACTTGGCCACATGTAGTTTCATCCCTAATGACCATTTACTTCATTTCCATGTCTTTTCTCTCATTATAATATCCTCAAGAGGAACAGGGGTCTTCATGGCTATACAGAACAGTCTCGGCAGATTTTGATTTATTTGGCTGATCCCAACTTGCCTTTTTCTTGTAACCTCCAGAATATGAACACTTCTCTTTGTAATCTTGTCTTACTGAATAGTTTGTGCTCATCTAAATTCACTGTCTTTTACTTTTACATGCTACACCTTATCTATTTCTATCCTCCAATATAGTATATTTTCTTACTTACAAATATTGCCCAACATTGCCCAACCTTCGACACATCTTCCTAAATATTTTATTTTCCTGCAAAATAAAGGTCGCTTACATATTTCCACCACTTTTTTCTTTATTGAATTCCCCACTTGGGACCCATTAACAATAATTTTTTTCAATGTTTACTCTATTTTGGCCCACTGTTTGTGATTGTTAATTTGATTTTTACCCAAACTCAAGTGTAAGATGTTTGTAGTTTGTATTAATATATAGCATCAGTGTACCTCCCCTCAGATTCCCTGGGAGACATGGAATATCCTCCAACTCTATATAGAAATTAAACATTTAATATAATGTTTGTGCCTGGGCTATCCCTTCAAGAGATTTCATCCTTGGTGATCATTTCAGTAGAGAAGTACCTATGCAGGCACTGGACTTGCCAGTGCCGAGATGGTGTCTTGGTACAGGTCCTCAAGCAGCATTTCCGGGGTCCTCTAAGAAATCCTTGTTCCCCTCCTGCTCATTGTCTGCTGTAAAATACACTTGCACAATTTCTCACATGTTAACATTTCTGAGATGAGAAGGTCTTTTATTTGTTGAGAACATTGAATACAATATTTATTTTTAAAGCCTGTTATTAAATCTTTGGTGAAATTTGGAACTAATGTCATCTTAGATTCCAGCAAATATGATAGTGGAACTTATGTCATTTCTTTAGATACAGTAAGTTAATAGGACCATATATTGAGATCTCTCCTGGTGCATGACAATTAAACTACACCATCAGAATAAAAAATAAACTTTATCATGGAGGGCTACGTTTCCATATCATTCAAAATTCTAATAATTTATAAGTAATTTGAGAAAAATAATAACAGGGGGACAGAATACAGCCCTGCTTTATGCCTTTGTGAATTGTTTTTTAAGCTGCAGAAGATCATTTATACCTACATAGATGCTTTTCTTTATGGGTTTATTGAAGTATTAATATAATTGACAAACAAAATTATATAAAGATATACCATAGATTCTTGATATAATGTTAAGACACATGGTTTGTGTAGATATCAGTAACTGCAGATTCATATCAAGTTTATGACATTTAACTTTGTCCAGAATAGATAGTCAAGAACATGTTCACCATCCTTTTGATTACTGGGAACTTTCTCATAAAGCAATAAAGAATGTAATAGTGGATAGTCAGGATGTATCCTAAAACTTATTTGTTCCACAAATAAAATACAGACATGGGAAACCCAAAAATTATTTAAAGAAGAAACTGTCATTAAATTTGGATGGAACATCCAATGAAATGTGTAGTTTAAGGGATAGAATATTGCCATTTAAAAGATGAGAGAAATTTTAATCTGAACCACCCAGATGAGATATTGCACATAGAATCTGTCAAGAAAAGAGTCCTTAAAAAGACTTTGAACAATTCTGATTAAAAAAAAGAAGCTCACCCAGGACTTTTAAATGGAGCCTTTCAGTGCAGATTTTTATGGTGGACATAATAGGTGCACCGGTTATATTTTAAAATTATCCAAATTACAAAAATATAACTGCCTTTAAAATATATGTCATCCTAATTAAGGGTCATGATACTGTGTATTTGGCTAATTCAAATTAAATCTCTTTGAATGGAGAATAAGACATCACAACTGAAGCAAAATTTGGGAGTTGGTTTATATCTCATAGCATATGTCTTAGGGAATAAATTGCCATTGCAAACTAAATATAATAAAAATAAACATTTATCAAATATTCACCAAATAGTAGGTACCATGCTATGCAGTTTACATATACTAGCTTATAAAAGTCCCTACATCCTTCCCAAGTAGGCACTTTATTATTCCCATTTTATAGGTGATGCAACTAAAATTCAAAAAAGACATAGTTTGATGAGTAAATAAGTGGCAGAGCAAAGTTTCAAACCCAAAGGATCTGACACTAAAGCTCCACTTTTGATCACTGTGCTATCAAGAATAATGGGTATTCCTGTTGGGCAAGCTTTATATGCAAATCCCTCAATTTCCTCTGTCCACAATTCCAAGGTGGATAAAAAACTATTTCACCTCTAAGAATGGTCCTCAGAGTTGCACACATACAGCTCTTTTATATTCTGAGAAGGGAGGCTTACATGTAACTAATCCCAAAACTAAAACTTTTTTCTCTCTACCGGATTTAATTCCAAAGATATAATAACTAACTTAATTAAATATCTCAGTGGCCTCACATATCATGGTGTAGAATGTCATACTGTTACAGTTCTTAATTCTACCATAAGTGCCCTTCCCTTTCAGGTTAACTGCATGACCGATTAAATACTCTGTACAAAGGCAAGGTGATTCTAGAGGGAAACATGCAATTATGTAGTTTCCAAGTAGTAATTATCTAAAATTAATTGCTGTTTTATGGGAGTTTTGATCATACCAAACAATATTTACAATTATAATTCAATTCCAAGATATCTTCTTACTCTGCTTAGCTGTCTAGCTATCTGTTCAGACATGCCTTCTCATGTTTGGAAAACATATATGACTTATGGTACAGTTAAATGAGGTTTCATTAACTCCAAAGGGAACTACTTGAACAGGAAAGATATGCAATAGTGAGGAAGAAATAACACTGGGGAACCCAAAGGTACTTATGAAAAAAACATTGGCCTTCCTTATGTCCACTTAGATCAACATTTCTGACTTCCACTATAAAGTCTACTGTTGTTATTAGCATAACCTCATCAAGAAAATTAAAGTTTCATTTTCCATGTTTTTCTTCAATCCCCCATCCCCTGTCTGCCATCAAAAGATAAGAAATCTAAGATCCTGTCCCATTTAAACAATGAGTCAAGTCAGCCATTTTTTAACTCTCTCAGGATAGTGATTTGCCTGTGTTCTCTTTTTCCCACTAAAGCAGAAATTTTTGAAAGAGAAGACTGGGGCTATTATCAAAGATCCTTTATAGTTATTAAGCACAGGAAATTTTTGTCTCCAGTGCCTATCACATATTTAATAAGAAGATATAATTACTGCAAAATGATTCTCTGTTTGAAACCAATGACCATTCTATTACATATCTCTTTGAAATAACTATTTGTGATGAAAACACCACCCAGGAGTGTTTACTGAACACTCACTGGTGACAAAGCACCAGGATATTTGTGTAATCAAACTATACTTGTCTGGGGTCACTGACAGTCTCTGCTTTAAGAGGGACAGCATTAACATTAACAGACATGAAAAGATAAAACCAAGCTTACATTAACTTCCATTCAAAGTTCCCACACTCCTAGGCAATGTTTATCTGGTTTTCATACCCTAGAAAGAAAATGCATTTAACATGATGAGATTGGGTTCAATCTGATTGACACAGTTTTCAGTGTTGATGTTTCACTGTTGAAGCTGTTTTAAGATCAGAAATCCCCCCTCTAAGCTGTTCAAAGAGTTGTACTCATTCTAAAGCATAAAGAAAAGCTTTTACCATTTCATTATTCTTTGATGGAAAGTCTTTGGTTTATACCTGCTCTTCTCCCGATCTTATCAGTCCCCACTTTCCCTCCTTCAAGTCAGCTTGTTTCACAGTCAGGGCATTTCCCTTTATTCCCCCTTATCCTCCGCCTCCACATCCCTCAACCTCCCTCTCCTCCAGGGTTTAAAGTGGAGGAGACCACACTCTCACTCAGAACCCCAGAGTAGGGGGACTAATAGAGCTGTCACAGCTCAGCAGTGGGACCATCAGGCATCCTAGAATATAAAAAATGCATGGAAATCCAGATCGTTTTTATGTGTCACTGCTTTGGATCATGAAATAAATATCTCTCAATGACATGAAAGAAATGGATATCTCATATATGTGAATAAAGTTTCATGCATCATTGCTTCCAAGGTGACACTTTGGTGAAGGTTAAAGAGATTGTACCTTAGCGGCAAAACTAAAGGCAATAGATATTGATGAGCAGGCATTTCTACTTCCCAACTACTGGGGAGTGTGGATAGATAGGATGAAGTAGGAAAAAAAAAAGGTATCACCAATGAAATATAATAAAATTGGTAGGGACTGTAATGAAACAATAAAAAACTTGTTGGGATGCCAAAGATTCTTCACAGAGTTTCCCATGAATCAAACTTTGCAGTGAAATTGTTCATTAAGGTAGAAGGAGTTGCTAAAGTCTTTGACTCCAGAAATGAAACTTGACAGGCATTGACAGCACATATTCCACACATCTAAAAATGTTATAATTGAGTATATAATCCATGATTTTCTGATAAATATCCTTTCCATCTGCTGGTCTAGTACCTCGAGGAACTGAAACTAATGTCAGAACCATTAATGCATTGTCCCTGAGTCATAAATACTTTCCAATCCTCAAGTTTCCAGAGAGAATGGCTTAGCTGACCCAATAACATGATCATTAGCCTAACACAATCTCTCATAATTCCCTTGTCCTTCCACAGACAAGTCACAGTGTCTCTCCCCAGATTTGGTTTGCTAAAATATCCTGAATTCAGACAGATCAGAAAATTCCCTGGAAATATTTTTGTAAAGCTACTACAAATTTTCAATAGGAAGAGATGAAATTTAAATAGATAGACAGATAGATCAATTGATTGACTGACTGGCTAATGTGGTTCTTGCCCCTTCTTCAGATTAAAGAGATTTCAGCTTTAATCATCTAATATAGTCTTGGAAATCACTTTCAAAATAAGTTAAAGAAAATTACATTAGGTTCAAAAAAGCATATTTTCTTCAAACACAATACTGTTATCCCAAGCATCCCTGACCAATTTCCCAAATACTAGTAGAACTTTGCCAGTGCTTTAGATTCTCCTGCCCCAACTCAAAGACAATGTTTGCATGAAAACATGTCCAAAATGATAAGTAAATATAAAACAGTTCTCTGAGGACCGTTGTTTGACTCATTTGAACAGTTGAACACAGAATTCAAGGTTTTGCCATTTATATTTTTCCTCATAAATGGTCTAATTAATAACAGAATAATTAATTCTGTCTCTGGGCAGTACAGTTCATAAACCAACCCCCAAAGAGAGAGATCTGCTGTTTTCTTTGAAATCTAAAGAATGTAATCAATATCCACTTTATAAGAAGGAGGATGCTAATAAAGAAACTGCACAATTGCATCTCCTACTGGGAGCAATACACTACCAAGGAAAGTTATTTTACAAATGAAAAATCAAAGGGCAGCCTATCCCCAGTGCCAGACGATAGTTCTGATGAGAGTCTTGGGGAAGAGAGATTCTCACACCGAAATGGTTATCAGAAATATCTGGAGAACTATGACAATGCATCAGATCTGAGTGCCTCTCTAGACCCACTGACCCAGATTCTCAAGAGGTTAGCCCAGGAACACACATTCTTTTAAAGCTGACTAGTGATTCTAATGACCCACCAAATAGGGAACCCACTGATCTAGGACAGTGGTTCTCAAAGTGTGCATCCCAATCAGCAGCCTCAGCATTAGAAATGCAAACTATCGGGCCTGACTGCTGGCCTCCTGAATCAGAAACTCTGGGGATAGAGCCCAGCAAGCAACCTGAGCTTTAGCAAGGATGCCAGGTGATTCTGACACAACTAAAGTTTGAGAACCATTGATCTAGAGAATTTAAGTCAAGCCTTGGCCAAAAAGAACCAAAAGATTTCGTCTTCATCTGGTCCTTTTGCAATTTAAAGGAAACTTAAAAGCAAATAATTTTACTTCCTAGGGATCTGACAGGAATTATTTATGGAGGGAACATACAGAGCATAGGACTGTACTAAATACAACTGTGGGAAAGAGGGACACCTAAAGCCACATTGCCCAAGATGCTCAGAAGATTTATGCCCAATATTCTGTGAGAGAGAATGTATCGAACCTGAGTAATTGGGGAATTTCTGTTTCCTGACATTTGCAGGGACATTTTAAAGAGCTTGTAAAAATATCTTGTAGGTTAAAGAAATGAACTTAACTAATTATTGTTTTATTTATGTCAATGTTTGCCTGTTTGAACAGCAAAAAGAGAAAAAATCCTTTTTTATGATGCTTGTGTATTTGTCCCTCTCCCCATTTCCTTGTGTTCCTGTGAGCATCACACATCTGTCTTCCTCCCTAAATGGTATGCCGTATCTTCCTCTCTGACTCTTGTAACTTTGAATATTTCTCAAGAAATCTGAGACTTTAGGGCAGTATTTCTCAACTCTTTTTCATTATCACATCTCTAAGGAGGCTTTTTAAACATCTTCTTCCCTAATCTCCTCTCCCTCATATTGTACCACAAATATATGGTATAGCTGTTTATGGACTACAGTTGACCTTAGAACAACACAGGTTTGAACCAAACTGGTCCACTCATATGCAGATTTTCTTCTGCCTATGCCACCCTTAAGACAGCAAGACTAACCCCTCCTGTTCCTCCTCCTCCCCAGCCAACTCAATGTGAAGAACTGTATGATGATTCACTACAACTTAATGAATAGTAAAAATATTTCCTCTTCCTTGTGATTTTTTTAATAACATTTTCTTTTCTCTAGTTTACTGCAAAAATACAGTACATAATAAACATAAAATACAAAATATGTGTTAATTGGCCGGGCACAGTGGCTCAGGCCTGTAATCTTAGCACTCTGGGAGGCCGAGAGGGGAGGATTGCTCGAGCTCATGAGGTCAAGACCAGCCTGAGCAAGAGTGAGACCCCCTCTCCACTAAAAATAGAAAAATTAGCTGGGCTTCACAGCACGCCTGTAGTCCCAGCTACTTGGGAGGCTGAGGCAGGAGGATCACTTGAGCCCAGGAGTTGGAGGTTGCAGTGAGCTATGATGACGCCACTGCACTCCACCCAGGGTGACAGAGTGAGACTCTGTCTCAAAAAAAAAAAGTGTTCATCGACTGTTTATGTTATTGGTAAAGCTTCCAGTCAGCAATAGGCTGTTAGTTAAGTTTTGGGAGAGTCACAAGTTATACTTGGATTTTCAACTGCACAGGGGGTGCCTATCCCTAAACCTCGAGTTGTTCAAAGATCAACTGAATGGGAATATCTGTGCTTTATACATAAAAGAAGGAAGACTTTTTCCACCCTGCAAGAACTAATTTGCATCTCCCTGGGGGAATATCACCCTGTTGAGAATGCACTCTTTAGAGTTACAGGTACAATTTTGTTCCGATACACTAGACATAGGAGATGTCTCATTTATTTTTCTAAATCAAATTAAATCTAGATTAGCTATCAAATTGAAAACATTAGGCAGAAAATCCAATCTCAGTCACTTTGGGGCACACCCACAGCAGGAGTGGTACAGTGCTGGAAAATTGCAGAAAGGAAGCTGGTTTTCAGTTGATCATGGTGGCCACAGAGATCTCATGGTCCTGCCCTCTCCAGGGGGCTGCAGCAAACCAGAGCAGAGGTTTCTTTCCCCTCCTCCCCACACCCCCTACCTGCCAAACACTCACACACAAAGCATGCATATTCCAACTACTTCTACGGTCTGGCAACTTTTCTGCTCCTTCAATCCTAAGAGTCACCTCCCTATTAACCGTCCTCCTCCTTCACTGAGCCCAGACTTTAAAAAAACAAAAGCCTTTTAATTAAGTTTACCAGATGCAAGAGAAACCCAGGTCACAGGTGGCTGCCCTCTGGAGGTGGAAAAGGGATGCAGATACCTCCCATCCTCCGGGTAAACCTATAAACCAGTTTATGTCTCAATTACTTTTTCCTCCCATGGCTAAATTCAAGACTTTTCAGAGTGTGGGCTAGAGTTGACTAAAAGGGACAGTTTAAAATCCCAGAGAAACCCCTTCCCCAATAGACTATTTGTTGAAAGAGTTCTTGGTTCAGACTGACACCATTCCACATAAGGAGCTCAGGTTTGGCTTCAGTAAAACAAGGTTTCTAATCCCTACACCACCATTTAATACCTATGTGATCTCTATACTCTTTAGTATCTTCATCTGTAAATTGAGAATAATAATAATACTTATTGCAAATGATTATTGTAGAGATTAAAAGACATGCGTGATAACTTCTACCACAGTGCCTGGTATAAGGTATAGGATAAAGAAACAGTAGACTTATTGTTGTTAGCACCAACTAATTCAACTGACTCAAATATGAGTTTTCCCATTCATTCATTCATTCATTTACTCATTTAGAGTGCCTGATCAGGGGAGTATCAAGCAATACTGGATGAATAACTTCACCGTAAAGATCTCCCCTCCCTACTCCTACAAAAGAAGATGGTTTTCTTGTAGCTCAAACTCAAGCCATGGTGGTCCTAAGGAAGTGGCCAAGTCACTAAGGAAGTGACCTGTCTTAGAAAAAAAAAGTGGAGCAATTCCTGAGTAAACAATGCCTGAAAGGGAAAAGTGAACTAAGGTGGGAAGGCCACAAAGTAAAATTCGCTATTTTGGGACCCACCTTCATTACAAGCAAACTGTATCTGAATGGCTGGGTGGCTTTGACCTCATTCACCGGAGTGCAATACCCTATCACCAGAGGACACTTGTCCATTGACACCTCTTGTCCATTGATCAAGGATGTAATGTTCCAAGCTTAGAACTGGCTAACAAGAAAGTTAACTGTGAACTGTAAACAGGTATGAATTGATATTCATCAGCAGATTTTTCTAGGAATTTCCCAACTTTTGACTTGCTGTATTGCTCTTATAACTGATTTAGTCAGCAGGGAATAATTAGCAGCCTTGCCACACGGGAACAAAGTGTGCAGACTTGAGTTGATGTTGTGCTTAATGAGCCTATTTAAAAAGTTACAAATCACCCAGCTTCCCATCAACCTCCACTTAGCGCTTTCTCATGTAGAGTGTGGCAAAAATCAGAACTCATGCTGATGGGGCTAATTCAGCCTTGAAATTTGCCATTTGCCTACATGCCAAAGGCCAAAGTATGTAGCAAACTAGGAAAGAAAGCAGCTTGTCCTTATTTATTACAACTACAACTACTACTGTGAGGTTAGTAGGAATTAAAGAGCAAGAGAAACTATCAGCTGGTGACTTTCTTTAATATATTCGAACAGATAAATATATGTATGAACATCATCCCAACCATCAGGTTACATGTGATTTACTCCTTCTAGATGTCAAGAAGAACTTTTAAATAAGGACTGTGCTATAAACATCTTACTAATCTCAAAAGTCATTTTTATTTTTGCTCAAACAGTATTGATTGTGAAATATTTTCAAAATCTTCTTTTCCACGTTGATCCTTCCCCAGGGTCAGACAGAGAAGAAATTTCACATCTGCTCTCACAATTTGTTGCATAGTGACCCTATTGGAGTCCCCTTTTAAAAAGTCCCACGTGTTTTGTACAGGTAGGATGTGGGAGAGGCAGAGGAGGTGGTGTGGGTCATCCCAGGGGGAGCCTGCTGCTCAGGCTGACTCCCTCCCTCCGGGAGACCCCCCACCTGAAGGACAGGGAAGGCTACATTCATTTTCTTTTACTTTTCCCCATTCTCTCTTTGCTTTTTGTCTCTCTCCTTTCCCAGTTAATCTTGTTACATGCCTTACGCAGTTGCCACTCTCCTTTTCAAATCTTAAGGGAAAAAAAGATTTTTTTCTTTAAAATAAGCAGAGGAATAGAGATATTTGACAAAATAGCTTCGCTGATTCACCATTTCAAGTGTCTTTGATTTGCCACCCCCTCTCTAGGACACAGCTGCCCTCCGGCCCCACCCTTTCACCACCACCTACCTGGAAGCCTCTTCTTGACACTTCTCTCTCTCTCTCTCTCTCCCTCTTATAATCCTTTTTGAAGATGTTGCTGGATTAATGTTTTCAGAACCCAAGTCTTCATGCCTCACGATTGCCCATAGAAGCCACCAACCAAGAGTGCCAGAATTCACCAGTTACTAATAGAAGACTACAGTAATTTATTTCTCAAATATCAATATGTATTTTAAAACATATGCAAAAGAGCCAAAACAGATGTAAAAGGGCCCTCATATTTCTATATGATAATGGAATTTTAGGACTTTCAGGCACAATTACTATACTCCAAATCATAATATTGACATGATCCATGATGGAAATGTCTCCCTTTATATAATAACCCAGGAGCCACAGATGACATTCTGAAAAGCTGCACGGATTCTTAAGGCTGCAGATCAGCCAGTCTCACAATATGGTTCATCTAAAAGTTTCAGTCTGAATGTCAGGCTCCTCCATCCCAGCCCCATAGTGACTGTCCAACCCCCACATGCTTTCTCATGTGATTTCACCCCTCTACCCAGACCTGGCTCCCCAATTTCCTCTACTCACACCATCCATTTCCTCCGGATAGTTGTGCTCTCAAACCCTGCCCCATTTTGCTCCATAATTTCCTAACAGCTCTATACATACCAACACTGAAGACCCCTAAAGATTCATTAATTCATGCTTTGCCATGCAGCTGTACCTTAAGTTTCTATAGTTTTTTCATGCTATAAAAACAGTATGAGTTAAGCTAAATTTGAATAGATTATCTGAAATTTCTATACTGCAGATCCTTAACGCCTTCAAGAATTCTTTAACCTACTATAATGCTTCTCTTCTCAAAATTTCTGTATCACTTATATAAGAACAATTATGGTTTTATAACCTATTTGTATGAGTCTCTGTTTCATGTTTATAATTCATAATTCTCAATTATATTGTAAATTCCTGGTGGGCAGGAGCTCTGTCTTTATATCTATTTTACTTCCAACAGCACTCACCCAGTGTTGAATATGTTAATAAATGTTTGTTGACCTAGCTTTTTATTCTGTCTAATGTTTCATCTATATTATATGTTTTGGATCAGAAATAAATTTTATGATTCCAGAAACATGTTTCAGTATTGTAGATTTGTAGTACTATTAAGGGAATTAGTCATAGTAATAGTAGTTTAGATGTAACTAACCTCATAGGCCACTGGATATCAACAAAAATAAATTGAAAATATAATTTACAACAGGCACAGAATGATTAAGTACCAGCATGGCAAAGGAAAATGTGACAAAGGAAAAGAGGGTGGAAGAACAAACACTACACTAAAAGAGAAGCCAAATAGTATACAGTAAAATAAATAAAAGATTGTTGATGAACTTCTCCAATAATAGCAGAATGCTTCTAATAGGAACACTTTTTCATATGAAAGGAAACCTCTTTGCATGTCTCCCAGGAGTGGGCAACAGTTACTGAGTGCTCACTAGATGGAAAATGCTGTCCTAAGCATTTGACATATATTAATACTCATATAAGCCTATGATTTAGGATTAGTATCCCCATTTATCAGATGAGAAAACTAAGGCACCAAGAAAATAAGTAATTTGCCCAAGATCAAAAGGCTTGTTACTGGTAAAGCTGGAATTTGAACTCAGACATCAAACCCTGAAATCTGTGCTGGTCTTACAGTGTTTCTGCACGAAGTAGCAGTTGGAATCGCATCTTACATTGTTTCCACACAAGGCAGCAGTTGGCATACCAGAAGCTTTTAGACAGTTTTTCTTACAGTTTTTAGTCTCTATAGTATATCTTTAAGGGGAAGAAATGTTGAAAAATCAGAAGTTAGAACTTGAGAAAGTTCAAATGCAGTCTGCTTTTACATGCTAAAACCTATTTTCTATTTAAAAAATTAATTGACTTAAAAATCAATGGTGGTAAATAAATATGATACTGAATTTAGGAAATGATGGAGCCTGGTTCTAACCTGGGAGAAGTGAGTTTCAATCAAAACATATCCAACAAGCATTCACACCACCAGAGATCTTCCATTGTCTTTACTTTAACACAACTCTAAAAATATTTCTTTAATTATTTACTTTGCAGCTGGATCAAAAGCAGTATTCCTTTTCACTTTATGAAACAGTGTGTGAAAGTTGAGCTAAATTTTACTCATGTGTTTGCATTAAGCTTTTCACAAGGCATATTGGAGGTTCATGATAAAAGATGAAACACTTCAATTTACAAAATATTTTTCTACAACTATAATGAAGTATAAAATTATTTTCATTAGATTTACAACTCAAAATAGTCAGAACAGGCTAACGCTGCATTGTAGTAACAAAAAAATCAGTGACTTAATAAAGCAAAGCCTTATTTCTGCCTCGTGCTATTTGTCTAACTGTATCTACATGGTAACCTGTTGAGTGGACTCTGTTCATTTTTGTCATCCAAGGCATCACACTGACAAAGACTCCACCATTTTATGACTTTATCATCTCAACTGAGGTTGCAGGTTCACCACAGCTGGGGAAAAAAGCATAAAGAATCATATGTCCACCCAGGGGAGACACTTCATTATCAAAACAGGTCATGCCTAACCTCGATGTAGTCAATGTAGTTTACACCAAAGGAGAGGAGAACTACAATCTTGGTAATCATAAATGATGCCCCACACACATTTTTATTTTCATCAACTTTTTTAGAAGTATATATTATGTTACATTAACTTATGGGTCTAAAAGTTAATAAATTCAGATATCTCAGTTTTTAAAACTTACTACACAAACAACAAAAAGTGAGAGCTTAGGTAATCTTATAATTCTTTATATTGAAATGAACTGCTTTGGGAGAAAATTCATTTATTCATTTTGCAAACATTTATTCAGCTTCTGTTTATGTGGGACTTTCTTCTAAAGGTTAAGAGCAGTTCAAAAATAAAATTTTAAAAATCAGACATCTACACAGAACTTAGAAAATAGATCAAATAAAACGTCAAACAGGATGCTTAACAGATAAGTAGCCCAAAAAGGGTCAAGAAAATTTCCATGTGTGTTCAAAGGAGAGATCTTTGAATAACAATTTTAAAGCTAGACACAACCTTAGACACTTTGGATTCCAACACCTTTATTTTAAAGATGAGGAAAACCAGGCCCAAAAATGTTCATAGTGACTTGTCCAAAATCACTCACAGTTAGGTAGTTGTTCAATGATTTCTCAAAGAGTAGAACTTATTTGCTGAAACTGAATGCTACAAGGAAAACAAATGCAAAAAAAGGAACGCATCCAGAAGTTTAAGGTGCACTAAGATAAGAAATATTTGGGAATTAACTAATTAATATCAAATTTTCATTTCCTATTAGAAAAAGATGAATTGCTATAACAGGTAAACTAACATATTTACACTTTCAAAGCAGTGCACATAAATGCTATTTTTAACGAAACCATGTACCTTTAAAAAACTCATAATGAACTGTTTTCATATAACCTATTTTATTGTCCCAGAAAGCACTAGCCAATATCTTTGAAAACTGGAATAGTAATTTAAATGCTTAGCCTAGTACCTTTTCAAAAAGCCAGAGAGGAAGAGAAAATCCACAATTAAAATTACAGCAACTTTATTAATTGCTGCTCAAAATGCCAAATTTACATATGTTTAAATAAATCTAAATGGCAGAACTGACCACTAAGCATTTTTAGACAAGTTTGGGAAAATTAATTATGTTCTTCATCTTTAAAAAAACAAGTTAATATTCCAAGCACTTGCCGTTTTGTCAAAGATAATAAATTTGATTAAACTTATATAAATTACACAGTACTAAACAGTATAATAACTAAAAACACATGGAGAATAGAGTTAGCCTTACTCATTGCATCACTTCCAAATTTAAACCTAATACCAAACATATATGCTTGGCTTAGAGACTTTTTCTAGTCTTCTTCTTAAAGCTGCTATTCATAAAAAGGTCAGTAGGTTGTCTTTTAAAAATAAATCTGTAATCACTACAAACTGTCACTGTATCTGACCAAAATCATGATGAAAGACGAGAGGCTGAGACTTGAGTACAGCAGCTCAAAGAGTCAGAATGAAACAGTAGATGGAAGAATTCAAAGGCAGGGGCCAAGACCTGTCCCAGTCCCTACACCGAAACAACCTATTTGACTTTTGATAGTCGTAACCTAGGCCATCTGAGCATTTCTTAATCCACAGTGACTCTTAGCGATGAGCTCACTATTTCCAAAATAGTAGAAAACCACCATGAAGCCATGGGTCTTATGTTACCTTCTGAATCTTGCTGAGGAAGTTTCTAGGACACCATTATTTATCCTCCACAGCAGTGGCTTTGAACTGTCTGGCTTCCCCAGCCCACCAAAGCAATGCAACTCGCCTGCAGAAAGAATGGAATCACGTCACCAGTGGTTTTCATCCTACTGAGATGGGAGGATGCAAACTTAAGGAACACATCAAAATTCCAGGTTGCTTCCCCATTCAGTAATTCTTTCTATTCCCCCACCATAACCATCAAATGTAGAACATTTCTGTAAAGCTTTACAGTAAAACTTCCTGACTAGTCAAGTTTATATTGGAAGCCTGTAAGGCTCAATGAAATGGAACAATGCCTCCTGAAAGAGAGCCTCAAATAACTCTGTTGACATTAGGCAGTGAGCCGAGTATGAGCTGTGCACACACGCTTATCAGGGGCACATGCAAACTTTAGTGTTCATGAGGCTTTAGAAGTCAAACACCCAATTTCCACAATAACCTCGTAAAGAGGGTGTTATTGGCCCCTCTTAAGAGATCAGAAAACTACAGTGCAGAGCAGTCTGCCCAGAGTCGCAGGACTAGAAAGTGGTGAAGAGTCGAACATTGGCATATCCAAATCCATATCTACCAGATTATATCTCAAAGGTTGCTTCTACTTCTAGCATAAACAGTACACAAGTGAGAGTCCCAGGGTTATGAGACAAACACTTCTCATTGGGACCGTGATCTTGGCCCCAATTGATTCACAGATCCCATTATGTTTTGTACACATGAAATTGATTTGGAAGGGTGAAGCCAATAAATTTTTGTTTTACTGCTCACAATTCACAATAGGGTGAAGTCTGAAACATCTCAACAGAGCATCCAAGACTCTCCACAATGCCATCTGAACACATCTTTGCAAACTTATGTGCCAGTGTGCCCTAACGGACTGCAACTTCTAGTTCTGCCAAACTGACATGCTCACTCTTCCCTGAGCAAACTTTCATTTGACCAACCTACTCTGGACTAGCCTCTCCTTTTCTCACACTTTTCCAAGAAAACCCCACATGACCCATTCATTTGGCATCTATTTTAGAATGTTCCAAACTGTGCTTATGTCTCTATAAATTGGTGACCAAAATACAGAATGTCATATTCTAGAAGACAGTTGAGAGATTGTCTGGTTCAAAGCCCTCATATTACAGAAATGGAAAGTGAACCCAAGGTCACAAAATGGATGGACAAATCATATATTCTATGATGTTCACCCAAACTTAGTTACTATTTTAATTTACCATTCTAGATAAGGGGTTATCTACATTAGTTATCAGCTCCACATTAATTATGTCACTAGCTAAAACTGGCAACGAAATAATTTATGGCAGATCTGGTCTTGGAACCCACTTTCCCTGACTCTTGGAAGCCAAGTCCATGTTAATCAGATATGTATATCCCACAGCAGCCAGCCCAGTACCTGTACACAGTAAGTATTTATTAACTGATTCTTTGATTGTGGTTTATTTATTTATCCCAAGCATTTACCATCCACATAAAATGTTATTCATATACATGACACACGTAGAATAAGATTTAAACTCACTACCAAGATGTATCAGGCCAGTAATATTTTATAGCAAATGTTCATTTTTGATTCCTCCTTTTCCCTTATACTCCATATCCAAGTGCTTTTCATTTTATCTCCAAAACACATCTGTTTTTTACCCTTTCCACTGCCACCAGCCCAGCCCAAGCCATTGTCATCCCCTATCTGGACTACTGCAAAAAGTCCCCACTGGTCTTCCTTCTTCCATCTTCCCTCAGCCCCTATTCAATCATTTCCCCGCACAAGCACATCACCCACCCACCCACCAACTCAAAAACATTCAATGGTTTCCCATTTAACTTAGAATAAGATTTAAACTCACTACCATAATGCAAAATCTGTCCCCATATTCTCTCATACTTCATTCTCTGCCCACTCACTGCTTGGTTTTCATTCTGTCCCTCAAGCAAAGTGTGCTCTTCCTTGCTCCAGAGCTTTTCATATGCTGCTTTACTGCCTGGAAGTGCTTTCTCCTCCACTCCTCTTAGGACTGTCTTTTCAGGCTTCATGTATCAGCTTAAATATCGCTTCCTTGGAGAAGCCTTCCCTCTCAAATCAACCCCCTCACCACCACCATACCCATCCTTCCTGATCTCCGCATTCTTTCCTGCCTTCCACTCACCACAATTTGTACTTATTTAGGGCACTTGTTTTACACCTGTGTCTCCTCCACCCCACCCCAAACTGTGAACAAATGAAGACAAGGATTATGCCTATCCATTTCTCACAATAGTGTATCCCCCTGCCTGGTATCAGGCCTAGCTCAGAACAGTCACTCAGTACATTCCTGTTGAATAAATAAATGTCCTCAAAGATTCACAAATGTGTATAGATATATGACTTCATCTGAGAGGCTACCATAAATAAGATGATATATTACCACAAAAAATATAATTTATTATATGTGTGTAAGTTATGCTGACCCTTTCCCTTCTTGTACAAAGAAATGTGATTAAAATAGTAAATCTGTATTTTAATGGGGATTTGACTACTTCTCTGGTCATTCCTTTTGGAGGAAAAATGTCTGAAGTATGAGCTATCAGTGTTCCCAGGTTTCTGAAGTTTCCCAGGAGATTCTGATTCAGTGACTAAAGGATGGCAGAAGGAATTTGAACTTACAAGATGTACCCCAGATAATTCTTGTCATCAAAGACGTTTGGGGAGTATTGGGCTAGGTCAGTTGTTTCCAACCTTGACTGCACATTAAAATCACCTAGAGAGCTTTAAAGAATACTAATGCCTGGATACCACCCAAGAGATTCTGCCTTAGTTGACGTGGGGTGGGGACTAGATATCAGAATTTCTAAAAGTTCTTCAAGTGACTATAATGTGCAGCAAAAGATGAAGGCCACTGGGGCTGATGACAGCATGATAAGATTTGGATTGAACAACCATACCAAAGAGTATACCAATTAACAGGTTGATGACAACCTGTGAGGAACTTCCTCCTAATGATAACTTACAGGCTTTAACATTGGGCCTTTCCTGATCAAGATTTACCAATAATTTGGGTGGAGATAAAGAGGTGTGACTAACGGTTTTTTTCTATTGCATAAAAGTCTGAAGAACAGTAAGCAGTTTGTATGACAGAATTAGAGTCTAAAATATTCACCAGGCTAGAGTCATAGGATAACAAATGACCCAAACCGGTGACTACATAAAGTCAGAATAGGAGTGACACTGTTCAGCAGCAGAATAATTTGAAAAAGACAAGGATTTATCTGGCATTGAGCTCCATAGGCGTCTATAGTAAAATATGGCCACCAAGAATATTGTTTTCCACTAAGGGCAATATAATATTTAACGTGAATATTTATTTACCATGTAATATTTATTTAGCAATATATTTAGCAAAAATGTATTTAACACTCTAATCTATACTGAAATCAGGGACATCACAGACAAAGGACATGATAACTGAGACCACACATTTGCAAGGGGAGCAGAGAAAGTAGCCTACAGAGAAAGAAATACAGACAAGAGAAGGAGCAGAGACATGATGCTGCCTTACAAATATTTGAAGGATCTTGTGTGGAACATGAATTAGATTTATTCTAAAGGCACCAAAGGTTAGAACAAAGAACAACAGACAGAAGCTACAAGAAGACAAACTTAGGCTCAATGTGAGCAGGAACTTTCTAATAGAAATGTCTAGAGGCAGCATGAGCTGCCGTGGAAAGCAATGTATTCCCATCACTGAAAGTCTTCCAGGACTAGAAGGAAGAATCTCCAGGTGGTCCTATCTTTCCACATGATCCTTCCTTTCTGATCCATTTGTTGTTACAGTTACAAAGGCACAGAGTTGAGGAGAAAAGTCAGCAAACATCTATTACAGTCTTGGTCTTGCTTGTTTGGATAAGGAGGATGTTGCCAAGGCTGACCTTTCTCCTAAGCAGTAAGCCTCCCCACTGTTCTTTCCCCTTTGTCTCATTCATTCATTTTTCTGGTTCAAGCCCGAAAGTCCTCTACTTCTCTTTCCCATCTAGTTTTGGTAGCCCTAAAAAGAAAAGACTCCTAACTTGGTCTTTGATTTCTAACAATACAGTACTCAGTAATCTGGCAAAGGTAGTTGTAGAATTTATGCTTTTTTCCAAACTGCTTGCTCTAGAATAGTTTCCTCCTTGTACCTAGTTCCAACCAAAACATTATTAAAATAATGCATAAATCTATGCCTTGATGGCATAGTAATCCTACATTTATTTCTAATTCTGTCTAAATTCTGCTTAAATTTAGGCCTTCCCATCCACCTTCCTTTCCTCTCCTGTCACAGAGAGGTGATTCTGTCAGCTCAGAAAAGTTTTCATTTCAAAAAGGGCTTCCCTCCTCTTATGCCTGTATTTCCACCACTGCTCCTAGATGGGAATAATCCACTTTGCAAAATCAAATGGGGCCACATAATATTCATCCAGATCAATATATTAAGGTATGAAAAAGTTCACTTTTATACAATGAGAAATTTAACATGTTCCCACTTTGTCAAGCACATTCTGACCTTAAGACATACCAGAAAAATATTCAGAGTTCCAGACTTGTTAAGCATTTGAAAACTGCAAATTTGTTCTTTACTCCAAAAAAATATGTATAGTTATTGAACATCTACAACAAGCAAGTTTGTTGCTGGTGCCTGGATGGAATAGAGAGCAAAGACTGACCTTGTCCTTGTTCTCATAGAACACAGTCTCTGGGGGAAAAGGAAACAAATCAAATAATCACCCAAACAAATGTGAAATGCAAACATGATCAGTGCTATAAAGAACAGTACATGGAGTTTTTAGAGCAGAAGAATTGAACAAGATCAGAAAGATCAAGGGTGGCTTTGGGGAGGAAACAGCCAATGTGGCTAAAAGTAGAAATTGCCAGATCTTCATAGAACTCAAATTTGAGACATATGACAAAAGTTCAGCCCTTAGAAAAGTCTTCTCTTCTCTCCATTTTCATGTGTGCCGCCCTCAGTCTGGGCACAGGGAGCTCCTCTCTTGCCCTCCTCTGGCCAGGCCCAACCCCACAGCATGAGGAGTCTCTGAGCCCAGAATTCATGGCTACCTGCAGCTCAATCTCCCCTTCCTACAGCACTCTGGGCAACCAGGAGCTTGCAGCTTTGAGCCTGCTTTAATACCTGCATGAGCATCTTCCCAGGCCTCTATCATCCCAAGGTTACCTTATGCATATCCTCAGGCCTCAGAGGCAGCTATTTGTTGTGGGGGACTAGGACACAACTGTATGGGGTGTCCACATGCTTGCAGGAGAGGCTCTTCATAGCAAGGGATGAAGCTGCAGGTAGGAAGAAAAAGGGACCAGGCCTCCCTTTGTCTCCCCACTGAATCAACCCCACAGGGCCTATGTCCTTGTCTCTGGGGCCAACCCTGAGATTGTCACCACTGTCTCTGGTGGTTTTGTAGTCTTTTCTCTTCTTTTCTTCCCATCTCATGGCACATCTGACTTAAGTCTTGAGTTTTCTTCAAGCTATTGTTATACTTCCAAATTCATCACCTAGTCTTTATTCCCACCACTACTGTCCTATGTCTTCTCCCTAGATTACTTCCAAATGTCTCTATACTGTTCTCTCCATCACCTACCTATCCTCCATCCTGTCCCGCCACTGTGAGGTTTTCTAGATTTGCTTAAAAGTCTCTGGAGGCTCCCCAGCACTATTTGAATAAACTTCAAACTCCTTAACATGGACTCAAGTGCTCCAGTGCCAGCTCCAGTCAATCACAGGGGAGGGCTGTGCCTTTCCACACTTCTGTTCCCTTGCACATGCATTCTGCTTGGTCTGCAGCACCCTCCCCAGCTTCTTAACACTCACTCGTTCTCCCTGATCTAACTCGAGTCATCACTTCTGGAAAGTCTTCTAGAACCTTCATCTGACTTAGGGAGCCCTCCTCTGTGCCCCTATAACACTGGAGCATCTCCCTGTCGTCCTTTCTCTGCTTTAACCTAAAAAACTAAATCGCTTGAAAGCAAGGACCAACTCTTTCATCTTTGTATTCCCAACACCAGCCACAGTGATGACTTTTTAAAAATATTTGTTAAAATCACCATAAATAGCTACATCTAAGGCACTCAGACTTTGAAAATCTTCTGTAATTATTTTGAAAACAGAAAATCACTTTTTACTTTTGGTTTGTGAGAGCTGTATTTATTATTCTTAGCTTAACATAAAATAAAGACCCTGAAGGTAGAAATACACAATTTACATAAGTTAAAATACTATTAGTAAACAAATACTCTGAAAAATGTTCATCCATGCTAGTAATCAAGAAATGCAAATTAAAGCAATGTTGAGAAACATTTTACACATTAGACTAGCCAAAAATATTTAATGACAAAACCTAAGGTTGATTAGAACAAAATTTTTACATCTTTGACTGTTTCTGGCATTGCAAATTGGTACAACCTTTTTGGAAAGCAATTAGGCAATATTTATTTATAATCCATGAAGATATTCATACCTTTTGACCCAGTAATTAGACTCGCGGGATTTAAACTCAATACAAGTCTTTTAAATTCTACAAATGCTACAAAATATTCAATGGTGTGTCATAATAGTACCCTGAAAACAGTCTAGTTGCCCAAATGTGTCTTAATATACATAAACATAAGCTGTAATAAGATATTTGCAGCTCATATAATAACCAATAAGGAATTCATACCAAAAACGGGTTTTAAAAAAACCTGCTGTAAGTTAATAAGAAAAAGACAAACCAGCAGAAAAATATTTGAACAGGTAAGAAATGAAATTTTTCATTTCAAAGATTAAAAAATATGAATGGTCAGTATAAATTGAAAGATGCTCAACTTCATTAGTATTCAGGAAAATTCAAATTAAAACCAAAATAAGCTATCATTTACACTCACCCAATTGGTAAAAATGAAAAAATGACAACCAAATGTTGATTGCCTATAAATTATAGCCCAGGAATTTTTCTCTTCAGACTCTATCTAGCCTAGAGAACTTTGAGATACACTAGGAAATATGTACAAGAGGCTTGTAGCAGCACTTTTTGTGACAGCAAAATACTAGAAATAGCCCAAATGTCCACAACAGCAAAATAGATAAATAAATTATGGTATATTTCACAATGGAATAGTATACATCAGTGGAAATGGATAAACTGCACCATACACAACAATACAGAGGAATCTAGGATTAAAATGTTGAGTAGATAAACCGAGTCACAGGTGAATAAACAAAGTATGATTCCATTTATAGAAATTTCAAAAAAAAATGCACAACTAAATTTATTGGTTAATTATTGTTTAATTTATTGGCTAGAGATAGACTCATGTGAAAAACCATAATTAAAACAAGGGGAAAAAGCATAAAATTAAAAATAATTTCCTCTGGGGAGGGTAAGGAAAGGTAAATGAGAGTTTCTATGTCTTTGACTGAGTGGTTAGAATATGAGAATTTGTTGTATGATTGTTCTTTACATCCCACACATATTTTGAGAATATCACTTTATAGCTATTCAATAGTTAATAAAAATTCTTTTTTAAAAAAGAAACAGGTCACAATATAGAAAATATAGTATCTCTCATCCATATAAAGGACATTTCAATGTAAATGGTCACATGAGACACAGACAGGGTCAATCGACCCCAAATGTTATCAGTGGTCTGGGAAATGAATACAGGCTGACTTACATTTGCTTGGAAAAATTGACTCTTCATTATGATTATGTACAATTTTCATATAGCAGAGGAAAAGTATAAACCTCCCATTTTAGAGAAAAAAATAGGTAAGTCCATGTGATGGGATTAAATCTGGGTATATTTTGCCAAATATAAATTAATTTGGATGTGTTTGTGGGTTTTCTCCCTGCACTTCCTTTTTGTCCTTTCCCCTTGATAGCCATCACTTAATATCATTCATTGCCTCAGAGGTCACCCATTGAGCAGAGAACACCAAAAAGAAAAAAAGACAAGAATAACTGTTGTCTTTGAATTTTGAAATAGGCTGTGTACACCCCTAACAGGAAAACGTTTGAAAGCCAAGGCTATCGATATGTCACACCATACATTTTGGAACTCACTGAGGTAAGCTAGGCTTAAAATTTATGCAATTCATAATAAATGGTAACTATAGTAGTTGCAGAGCCTGGATATACTTGAAGGAACCTGAATTTCTCTTGTATCCCCAAAAGGGGTATAAAATAGGGCAGGCGGAAGCTTTCAATGTACTAGGAAAACATAAAGTGATCTGCACGGCCATAACTTGTGGCCAGGGCAGACCTCAACATATCAGCAGATGCAGGGATGCAGAGACCAACAATTAGAGACAAAATGGATGAGTTACACCTCAGCAGATGCCAGAGGATGCTCTCTAGCCACATGCTCCTTTCCACTACTGCCTAAACTCAGCACAACATCACCTGAAACTGAGATGTTGCACTGAAGAGAAGGGGGAGGGATGAATTGACTGAGAAATCACTTCAAAAAGCTGAATCTACCTAGAAGCATCTCTATAGGTTTCAACTTTAGGAGAAATAAGGGCTTAGAATAGAAATAAAGTTATTGATAAAAGAAAAAAAGTATATTTGTTGCATAGGGTTTGAGAAATGTCATAATCTCTACATCTATATTTTTAAGCCCATGAAAAGAAATGTGTGATTTTGCATAATAACATTCTGAAAAGAACAGTGAATTTTTTATTCATACTTTATATGTTTCTATATATAGCCTAAAATATTTTACAATAAGCATGTATTTCTTTTGAGACTGGACAAAATTATAAAGTTAATTCCATTTTTGAAAATTAAAGAAATCTATATAGTTTCAATGTTATTATCCTTTCCTCCTTTCCCACATTGTCTATTCAGGAACTGAATTATTGTAGTGCAGGGTTTTGTTTTGTTTTTTTACCTACATGGAAATTACATTTTTTATGAAAGTAATGCATTAAAAGAATATCAAAAAGATTTAAACAGAAAAGAGAAACCTAAGAAAATTCATCACTAGCTGTCCTGCTCTATAAGAAAAATTAAAAGGAGTCCTTCAGGTTGAAATGCAAAAATACCAGATAGTAACTCAAATCCATGAAAAGAAATAAAGATCACCAGTAAAGGTAACTACATGGATAAATATAAAAGACAGCATAAATGTATTTTTGTTTGTAACTCTTTTCTTCTCTCATATGTTTCAAAAAACAACCACACAAAGCAATAATTAAAAATTGCTTTGGTGGGTTTATAATATATAAATATGTAATTTTTATGACAATAATCACATAAAGTAGGAGGAGGAAATAAAACTATATTGGAGCAGCATTTTGTATTGAAATTAAATGGATATTAATCAATTTTTAAATTAAAATGTTAATTGTAATCTCCAATGCAACCACTAACAAAATAACTCAAAAAAGTAGTAAAAGAAACAAAAAGAGAATTAAATAGAACACTGGGATATATCAATTTAACACAAAAGAAGGCAGCAATTTAAAAACAGAAAAACAGAAAAGACATTAGACATACATACAACAAATAGCAAGATGACAAATGTAAATACTCCCTACCAGTAATAATATTAAATGTAAATGAATTAAATACTTCAATTGAAAGGCAGAGATTAGTAGACAGGATGAAAAATAAAAAGAGATCCAATTATGCTATTTATAAGAGACACATTTTAGTATAAAAAGCATATATAGGTTGGAAGAAAAAACATGAAAAATATATATCATACAAAGAGTAACCAAAAGAGAGTTATTAAAGTAACTATACTAACATTCAACAAAATATGCTTTAAGACAAAAATATTTCCTAGAAACAAAGGATGTTTTATAATGATAAAAGGACCAACCCATCAGGAAAATATAACAACTATAACCCTATATGTACCTAATAACTGAGCCCCAAAATTCATGAAGCAAGCACTGACAGAAGTGAAGGGAGAAGTGGGCAATTCAACAATAATAGTTGGAAATTTTAATATCTCCACTTTCAAAAGTGGATAAAACAAGAAGGCAGAGATCAACAAGGAAATAGAGGAACCTGAACAACTATTCCTAATAGATATCTATGAAACACTTGTGATATTGTGAGATACATATTTGGTCTGTCTTCCTCCCCTTTTCCTGACATACAACTCCTAAAATCCTTGGAATATTCAAAGTGATATCTTTTTATATGCTAATGATTGACTGATAGCTTTAGGATGGGGCTGGTCACTAGAAAGATAAAAGGCATGATTAGAGGGCTTAAACTTTCAACCCCACCCCTCAACCTCCAGAGAAGGGAGAGGGGCTGAAGGTCAAGCTGATCACAAACGGCCAGTGGTTTAATCAATCATGCCTACATAATAAAGCCTCCATGAAAACTCAAGAGGGCAGGGTTCAGACAGCTTCTGCATAGCTGAACGCATGGAGGTTCCTAGAGGGTGGCATACCTGGCAAGGGTGTGAAAGCTCCACACCCCTTCCCCCATACCTCACTCTATGCATCTCTTCATCTGTATTTTTTGTAATATCTTTTATAATAAATTAGTAAAGGTGTTTCCCTGAGTTCTTTGAGCCACTCCAGCAAATTAATTGAACCCAAAGAGGGGTTGTGGGAACCCCAACTTGAAGCCAGTCCATCAGAAGTTCTGAAGGCCCAGACTTGGGACTGGTGTCTGAAGGAGGGACAGTCTTGGGGACTGAGCCCTCAACCTGTGGGATCTGATGCTATCTTCAGGTAGATAGTGTTGGAATTATAAATGGAGGATGCCCAACTGATGTTTGCTGCAGAATAGATTGCTTGTTTGCTGGTAAGGAGAAATCTGTTAGGGACAGAAAAACAAGTGAGAGGTAATAGGAATCAGAAAAATAGAAAGGAGAAAGCAGTTATAGAAAAACGATAAGGCGGAAATGGTTACAGAAAAATAACCAGGGGAAACAGTTATTTCAGTCTTAAAGAATAGGGTAATTAGGCCATGGAACACTGACCACCAGTCAGAGATGGAAAGGGAACTTTCCCCACAGTACGCAAAACATAACCTTTAAGTCATGTCCAAACATAGAAAGGAATTTAGTCCTAATTATAATTAACCTTTACCTAAACATAAAGCATATAAAAAGGAAAATATGGAACTAAATGGGGTCTTCTCCACTCGTGGAGACAGACCCGTTTCCCCTTAGGAAATGTCTTTGCTTTCCTCTCCTATCCTGTAGCTTCACTGCTTCCAATAAGTTCTTCACGCATACTTGCTGAGTGTCTGTCATCTCTCTCCGTCATGCAGGCCTGGCTTGCAATCCTTCCAAGCCAGGAGACCAAGAACTGGGGCAACACTTCCAAGTCCAGCCGTGAACTGAACCGTGACAAATCCCCACATATTCTGGGGTCATAGAAGTCTTCTGTGTTGATTGTTGTTGTGTTGGCAGGACAGCAGAGGGAAAACAAGGTTTGATTTTTTCCAACAAAACAACACTCCACCCAACAATAGCGGAATACACATTCTTCTCAAGCACACACACTTCAAGATATACAATAGGTTAGGCCATAAAACAAGTCTCAAAAAATTTAAAAGGATTGAAATCATACAAAATATGTTCTCTGACACAGTGAAGTGAAATTAGAAATCAATAAAAGAAAGAATTTTGAAAATTTATAAATGTGTGGAAATTAAATATAATAACAAACTCTTAACCAGTGTGTCAAAGAAGAAATCACAAGGAAAATTAGAAAATACTTTGAGATGGACGAAAACAAAATCACACCACACTAAAACTTATGAGATGCAATGAAGGAAGAGCTTAGAGGTAAACTTAGCACTGAAATGCCTATATTTTAAAAAGAACAATCTCAAACCAATAACATAATCTTGTACCTTAAGAAACTAGAAAAAGAAGAGCAAACTAAGCATAAAGCAAGCAGAAGGAAGAAAATAAAAAAGTGGAAATAATTGAAATAGAGAATTGGAAAAACAATAGAGAAAATCAATGAAATCAAAAGTTGATCTTTTAAAACATCAACAAAATTGACAAACTTTTAGCTAGACTGACTGTATCAGTCTGCTAGGGCTTCTATAACAGAATACCACAGCTTGGGTGCCTTTAACAACAGAAGTTTATTTTCTCACAGTTCTGGATACTGTAATTCCAAGATCAAGGTGCCAGCAGGGTTAGTTTCTGGTGAATTCCCTCTCCTTGGCTTGCAGAGGACTGCCCTCTTGCTCTGTCCTCACAAGACTTTTTCTCTGTGTGTGTTCCCAGTGTGTCTTCCTCTTCTTATAAGGATATCAGTCCTTTGGATTAGGGCCTCCCTCTTATGACCTCATTTAACCTTAATTACTTTCTTAAAGGCCCTATCTCCAAACACAGTCACATGGGGATAGGGCTTCAACATATAAATTTTAGGGGGAATAAAATTCACTCCATAACACTAACCAAGAAAAAAAGAGAGGGGACTCAAATTACTAAAATCTAGAATGAAAGAGGGAACAGCAATATCAACCTTACAGAAATGAAAAGGATTATAAGGGAATACTATGAACAACTGTACGCCAACATATTAGATACACTAGATGAAATGAAAAAATTCCTAGGAAGACAAAAACTACCAAAATGACTCAAGAAGAAATAGAAAATATGATTATACCTATAACAAACATGTAAAAAGATTGAATTCATAATTTTAAAACTTACCAACAAGAAACTCCCAGGCCCAAATGGCTTCACTGATGAATTCTATTAAGAGTTAAAAAAGAATTAATGTCAATCCTTCTAAAATTTTTCCATAAAATAGAAGAGAGGGAACATTTCCCAATGTTATAAAGCCAGTATACTCTGATACCAAAACCAAAGAGATCATAAGAAAAGAAAGTTGTAAACCAATATCCCTTCTGAATGTAAATGCTCAAATCATGAACATACTAAAAAGCTAAAACTAGTAACATAAAAAGGATTATATTAATACATTAAGACAAAGTGGGATTTATCCCAGCAAGCAAGCTTGGCTTAGTGTCCAAAAATCAATCAATATAATACACCTAATCAAGAGAATAAAGGCCAAAAAATATATGACTATCTCAATAGATACAGGAAAAGCATTTGACAAAGCCCAACAACTTTTCATGACAAAATCAGTAAGCAAACAAGGAATAGAAGAGAATTTTCTCAACCTGATAAAAGGCATCTACAAAAAAAAAAAAAAAAAACCCACAGCTAACATCATTTTTAAAGGTGAAAGGCTAAAAGCTTTTCCCTTAAAATCAGTAATGAGACCAAGGTGTCTGCTCTCACCACTTCTATTTAACATTGTACTGGATGTTCTAGCAAGGAAAATTAGGCAAGAATAAGAAATAAAAGATATCCAGATTAGAAAGGAAGATGTAAAACTATCTGTATTTGCAGATGGCATGATTCTATATGTAGAAAATCCTAAAGAGTGCACACCCACACATATATATACTATGTAACTAATGAACAAGTTCTGCAAGGTTGCCGCATACAAGATCAATACACAAAAATCAATTATATTTCTATACACTAGTGATGAGCAATCCAAAAATGAAATTAAGAAAACAATTACAATAGCTTCAAAGGAAATGAAATAGGTATAAATTTAGCAAAAGGACTGGAAGACTTATATGCTGAAAACTACAAAACATTTTTGAAAAAAATTAAACTAAAATTAAAGAAGAACTAAATAAATGGAAAGACATTTCATGTTCATAATTCAAAATATTCAATATTATAAAGAAGGCAATACTCCCCAAAGTGATCTACAGATTCAGTGCAATCGCTATCAAAATCCCAGCTGGTTTTTTTTGTAGAAATTGACACACTAATCCTTAGATTTTTATAGAAACTCGAGCCACCCAGAATAACTAAAAGAATCTTGAAAAAGAAAAAAGTTGGAGGTCTCACATGTCCTGAAATCAAGAAAGAAAACCTACAGAAATCAAGACAATGGTAGTACTAGCCATATTGAGAATATAGAAATAAAACCTTATTTTTATGGTCAATTGATTGCTACAAGACAGCTCAATGCAATTCATTGGATAAAAAATAGTCTTTTTAACAAATAGTAGTGGAACAACTGAATATCCACATGCAAAAAATGAGGTTAGACTTCTACTTCACACCATATATAAAAATTAACTCAAAACGGGTCATAGACCTAAATGTAAGGGCTAAAACTGCAAAATTCTTGGAAGAAAATACAGGAGTAAATCTTCATGACCTTGGATTAGGCAATGGATTTCTTAGGTATGACACTAAAAGCTCTAGTGACAAAAGGAAAATAGACAAACTGGGCCTCAT
Source organism: Daubentonia madagascariensis (assembly GCA_023783475.1). NCBI lineage: Eukaryota > Metazoa > Chordata > Mammalia > Primates > Daubentoniidae > Daubentonia > Daubentonia madagascariensis. The sequence goes on along the minus strand of JAKFHU010002080.1, from coordinate 37,175,815 downwards.
CAAAATTTTAAAACCTTGTGCTTCAAGGATATCATCAATAAAGTGAAAAAGCAACACACAAAATGAAAGAAAATATTTTCAAATCATATATCTGACAAGGGACTTGTATCCAGGAATTATAAACAATTATTACAACTCAACAAATAAAGCAAATAACCCAATAAAAATGAGCAAAGAATCCAAATGAACATTTCTCCAAAGAAGATATACCAATGGCCAATAAGCACATGAAAAGAACCTCAGTATCATCAGTCATTAGGGAAATGCAAATCAAAACAATAATGTGATACCACTTCATGCTCACTAGGATGGCTAAAATAACAAAAATGGACAAAATAACAAGTGTCAATGAGGAAGTGAAGAAACTAGAAACTTTATCCATTGCTGGTGCAATTATAAAATGGTGCAGTTGCTGCAAAAAACGATTTGGCAGTTTCTCAAAATATTAAACAGAGTTATCATATGATCCAGCAACTCTATTCCTAGGTATATACCCAAGAGAAATAAAAGCCTATGTCCACACAAAAACTTATACATGAATATTCATATCAGTGTTATTCATAATACCCCAAAAGTGTAAACAACTCAAATGTCCATCAGCCAATGAATGGATAAACAAAATGTGGTATTACCACACAACAGAATACTATTTGACCTTAAAAAGGAATGAAGTACTAATATATACTATAACATGAGTGAGCCTTGAAAACATGTTAAGTGAGATATGTCAGTTAGAAAAGAGCACATATTACATCATCCCATTTACATGAAATGTCCAGAACAGGCAAAACCATGAAAACAGAAAGTAGGGCTGGCAGGGGCTGAAGACACAGGGAGGGGAGGAATAGAAGCAACTGCTAATGGGTATAGGGCTCTTTTTGGCATGATACTATAAAAATGTTCTAAAATTTTGGTAGTGGTGATGGTTGCACAACTCTGAATATACTAAAATTCATTGAATTGTATACTTTAAAAGGGTGTATTCATGGTATGTAAATTATATCTCAGTAAAGGTGTTATTTTTTAAAAAGAATACTAAGAGCAACATTATATTGTTAATGCCCCAAAACTGGAAACAACTCAATGTCCACCAAAGGTAGACTAGATAAATGGGATATTATAATGCAAAGGAATGAAGCAAACTGCTCCATATGCAACAACATGAATGATTCTCATAAAAGATACGAGGAGCAGAAGCCCATCATAAAGAGCATGTATTGTGGTGTTAGAATTTATAACAGTGACTAGGGCAGGGCATGAGAGGGCCTTCTGGGGAACTGGTCATGCTTTATTTCTTTATCTGGATGCTGGGTGCTGATTGCATAAATGTGTTCACTTTGTTAAAAATTCTTCAAGCTGTGCACTTGTGATTCATGCACTTTCATACATGAATATTATATTTCAATAACAAGTTTATCTGCAAAAAAAAATTCTCTTCTATACTATTTTCTAAAGTAACCAACCAGAAAATATAACAAAAAGGAATTAGATAACATTATAATTATTTAATTGTGTGTGATCATTTGCTTATTCTGTAGCTCAGTGGTTCTCAACTGGGGACAATTTTGCTATCCACAGGACATTTGGCAACATCTGGAGACATTTCTGATTGTCACAACTGAGGGTGTGCTACTGGCCTCTAGTGAGTAGAGGCCAGAAATCCTGCTAAATATCCTACAATGCCCAGGACAGTCCCACAACAAAGAATTATCTAGCCTAAAATATCAACAGTGTCAAAAGTATGATCTAGTTCTTCCAATAACGTAAATCCCACAAGGAGACTGATCATCTGTTTGGTTTATATCTCTATACCTAGAACCTATCAGATTGCCTGGAACACAAAAGGCCCTAGATAAAGTTGTTGAATTAATAAATGAATCTGTCTCTGTCTCTGTCCCTGTCTCTCTGTCTCTGTGTCTTTCTGTCTCTGTCTCTCTCACTGTTTCTCTCTCTCACTCTCTCCCCCTCTCTCTCTCTCACACATGCATGAAAACATGCACACCTTTTGTCTTGCATCTTATAGTTTTCTCACCCTGTCAGGCCTAGATGTACTGCATGCTTTGGAAGAATTTGCCTTAGGAAAACAATGCAGATCCCAGGAGATGGCCCAGGAAAAATGAGGCATGAAGCAGACCACTCAGACCTACATGTAGTCTAAGATTAAGCAAAGTGGTAGAGGAAGAATTTGAGCATCAAACGCTTCAAAACAGTCACCAAGAAAAAAAAAATCAAATAGGAATTTGGGGTTAAATCCTGAGATGATATTTTAAAATATGACTTTTCCCAGAGACTTCTCTATGCTTTATATCATATCCTTCAAAAATTTAGAACCGGTTACAGCTGCAGTAGGTGGGCAGCTGCCTAAAGGATCTAGGATCATAGCAATTTCTCTCCAATTGGTTTGCAGCTTTCATTTTGAGAAAAGCTGTCTGAAAATGAAACTTGTCTGGTTTTAATTATTAGACTTTTCCTGAGGTCTTGAATGGTCTGGCCTCTACCATCTACTTTCAAATCTTGGCAGATAGCATTTAGAAACATGGGCAGTCAGCAAAGAAGCTTCATAAATGCTTTTTAAATTATTTGTATGGATTTGGACAAGTCAGTTAACTATTGCAGGCTTTAGTTTTCTCATCTGTAAAGTATATGAATTAGACTAAACAACTTTAACGCCCTTTCACCTAAAATTTGATGATTCAATGATTGAAAAAGGCAGAAACCATAAGCTCTAATGAGGTATTACTTCGAGCTTTGCCAAATGGCAGGGTTTTTTAGATAGTTTCCCCATTACAGCACAAAGCAACAGCTTCGCTTGATACCACCAACAGGTGTGTAATTAAGCCTGATCTTTCTCCAGCATAGTTCATTTTCCACTGATGGGTCTACAATTAAAACAACTCCCTCCCCAGAGAAGGATACATCAGTGTTATACTTTTCATCTTTAATTATACTGGTTGAAGATGAGTAAATGCGCCTGAGATCCCAATTGGGAGGGAGCAGATTCATTAGGTGGTTGGTAATATGCCATCCAGTCTGCATTTCAGGTTACTCTTTCTGCACAACGAAGATGGCCTTCAACAAATCTGCTCAAATATCCCAATGATTAAGTCCGTCAGCTACTGCCTGCCTCTGCACTGGAAATGTATTATAATTGAGGAATATTAAGGATTTAATAATATTAAGGATTTAAACCCCTCAAAAAAGATAAGTACAGTGTCATAGCCAAGGCTAATTTACTACTTTAGTGCTTTTTAGTAGAACGGCCAAAATAGCCTGTTAATTCTTTATAGAAGAAAAGGGAGAGTTTCCAAATTTTCATAGTACCATTTTCTTCCCCGTAGATCTCTATTACAGCACACACTCTCTCTCTCTCTCTTCTCATAGCACTAATATAATCTAACTTCACCTATTCATGTATTTGTTTACTTGTATATTGCCTGGCTGTCTGTCTTCATTGGAATTTCAGCTCTGTGTATAGGGGGTGGAGGGGCATCTGTTTCATTTAAAACCACATGACCACTAGGAGCACAATGCCTGATCCTTGGCACACAATAAATATTTGGTGAGTGGATGAGTAAATATTTGTTCTGAACATTTTCTTTAAATATACTCATTAGTGAAGGGTTGGGGGTTTGAGTTAATTGACATTGAACCAGCTTGCCAGACTTGGCATTTCCCTGGGATACTTGATAGATTTTTCATCTTTTGATTCCCACTCAATTCAATAATTTAATATTCAATCACCATAGATCTAGGTAGGTCAAACTTTTCAAGTTTAGAACCAGCCTTGGAATTTTGTCTTTTAGGAACAGGTGGAGGTGCTCAGCCCATCCTCTCTGGGCTCAACTTAATGACATCCATTTTGCCTTCTGCCTGGGAGCAATTGGTCACCAGGGTGCTAATTGCCCTGTGCCCTAAGCTGCTTCCCAGCCTTTATGAGGGAAATTGACCTCTTTGTCAGGCAGGGAAGCATAACAGAAGTGGCCTGAAGGGGTCTGTGGAAACATACTTTCCCCAGGCCCCAGTCTTCACTCCTGTTATGTTCCCACTTCCTTGCCTGAACACACCATCCTGACTTTGTGTGAATTTCGCTAACAGGGCAGAAAATTGTGATTTTCTAAACCTGTAAAACCAGACTCTTAAACAATCTTGCCTGCTGGTAAAAAAGGTCTCTTTTAGCAAAGACACATTTCCTTCCATCTCTGCCTACAGACGGGACAGCTTGCCTCTTTCAGTAGGACATTACTGAGGTTTCAAAATACAGTCTGTAAGATCCATCATCTTGTCACTTTGCTGCCAAGCCCCTTAATTAATGCCCCAGCTTCAGTAAGCACATGGCCTGAGCACCAAGATACCAAAGGTGGCACTTCAGTCATCTCCTTCACCATTGCATAACACAGCTTTCCATTTCCACAGCCTAAGATAAGATTTAAAAGTGTGAATTTTTTAAAGTGTAATGGAAGGAACTTCAGACTCTCCTCCACTCAACTCCAAATTAGCCTGTTTATTTCATACTGTAGGACCATTCATCTGTAACCCCAAATTCTAAAACTCATTTTAGTATCGCTTAGAGGATTTTCTGTTGCAAGTGAGAGAAAATATGACTTAAGCAAACAAGCAAGCAAACAAAAAATATTTTAATGGCTTGCATAACTAAAAAGTCCAGGCTTGACTCACTTGAAGACATGGATGAATTTAGGTGTATCAAAATGGTGGCCAACATTCCACAATTACATCTTCCCAAATTCAAATCTAGTGGAAAAGAACCCACATGTTTTGGCTGCTCAATTAAAGGAACTAGATTTAGGATTAACTTTGATCCAAGCCAACTGGTTTGATTTGGGTTATATGCCCATCCCTAAATCAACAATTTAGGTGGGGAAATGGCCAGAACTATGTCCTATGTCCACCAGTAGTGCCAGGGGAGAGGCTACACCATCTGAATCAAGTAAGTAGAGAGTGTGAGAAGGAGTTGTTTCCCCAAGGAAAATTGGAGTGCTGCTATGAGAATGACAAAACAGTAACTAATTCCTGGAAGGCCAAATTCACAGATATTGCTGACTGCTGTGGTTCTCAGCCGAGGGCTATTTTGCTCCTCAGGAAATACTTGTTCACATCTGAAGACTTTTTTTATTGTCACAACTGGGTGAGGTGCTACTGGCATCTAATGTGTAGAGGCCAGGGATGCTGCTAAATATTCTATAATCACAGGCCAGTCCCCTACAACAAAGAATTACTCAGTCCAAAATGTCAATAGTGCAAAGATTGATAAAGCCCTAAAGTAACTGAGATAAAATATTTCCACTTGGTTGCACCAAAGTGCAAGTACGGGCTGGAGAAGGCAGAGAACATAAACATACCCAGAAGACTCATTACTCAGTCAGCTAAGAAGACTAAGTGGGAAAAGGGTAAGTTTTCCCAAACACCAGACAAATAACATCTAAGATACATATGTATTCATTGTTCAGCCATATCTGAACCACACTTCCAAGAATATAGCTACTACTACATGTTAGTTTTTCAACTCACCAAAATCATAGCTTCCATACACTAATCATTATGCTAAAAACAATTCTTAAATACAATCAATGGCCATCTAACAGTTAAATCAATGGCCATGCTTTTAATTCTTATTCTCCTTGACTTCTCTGCAACATTTGAAATTTTTGACTACCTACCCATTTTTCATGTGAAATTCTCTTCTCTCTTGGTTACTGGTGGCTCCATATTCCATGTTATATTCTATCTGTCCCCCACAGATATCTCACTAACTTTCTTTTTTCTTTAAATAAATTTTATTTTATATATTGAAAGTATATAACATGATGTTATGGGATACATATATAGATAGTAAAGAATTTACTGTAGTGAAGCAAATTAACGTATCCATCATTGCAGTTACCCATTTTTGTTTTGTTTTTGTGGCAAGAACTGCTAAAATCTACTCATTTAGCAGGAATTTCAAATACAGTACAATTTTATTACCTATACTTCTCTTGTTGAACATTAGGTCCCTAAAATTGTTCATCTCACATATCTGCTACTTTGTATCCTCTGACCTACGTCTCTCCATTTTCCCCCTCTGTCCTGCCCCTGGTAACCAGCATTTTGTTCTCTCTCTCTGTCTCTGTATATTTGAATTATTTTTCTTTATATTCCACATATAAGTGAGATCATGCAATATTTATCTTTCTGTGTCAGACTTATTTCACTTGGCATAGTGTCCTCCAGGCTCATCCACACTGTGGCAAATGGCAAAATCTCATTCTTTTTTAGGGCTGAATAATATTCCACAGCTTCTTTATCCACTCATCCATCAACAGACACGTAAGTTGTTTCCATATCTTGGCTATTATGAATGAACATAGGAGTGTAGATATCCATATGAGGTGGTGATTTCATCTCCTTTGGGTGTATACCTAGAAGAGGGATTGCTGGGCCATCGACTTGCATGAGCTCAGATAGTATCTCTAAGTGAAAGAGTCACAAATATGCATCACCAGTTCTTAACTTTCCCCCCAGGCCCAGCAACTTGTTTCTAGCAGCCTATCAGACACATCCTCTGGAATATTTTCCTGTTGTTTAAGATTAAACATTGATAAAATCAGACCTCTTGTTTTTCTGAGATCAGCTCCCAATTTTCGGTTATATGTTTCCTCTTAAAAATTTGAATCCTTCAGGCTGTGGCATCATCTTTGACTCCTACTGCATTCAGTCCCCTATCCCAGCAGTTGCCTGGTCCTGTCAAATCTGATTTTGCAATCTCTCTTGCATCTTTCCCCAAATTGCAAGTCTCGCTACTACCAACCAATTTTAGGTCCCTATTGCTTTACACTGAGCTATTGTAGAATCCTCCTAACTAATCTACTTCATCCCATGGCAATCTACCCAACACACTGTTGTTGAATTATACTTCTACATGATTGCTTTGATGATATCAATCACTCCGTTTCCAACTCTTTCAACTGCCAACAAGATGAAAGGTAATTGCTTTAGCCTGGAAACCAAGGTTCTTGATAATCTGACTTCAATGCTACTTTTCAATCCTGTTTCCTGCTATTGACCTGTACAGAGTCTGTCCAATCATAGTGGTTTCCTAACTTTTCTGCAAACATCTTCACAATTCTGTTCATGATATCCTTCCAAACTATAATACTCTACCCCTTCCTCTCTCTCAAACATACTCTAATCTCTTACCTGCCCGCAAGTTCTTCTACCACACAACTGCAGCAAAATGGTTCCCACCTTCACATTCACTTATAGTCCCTGTTCCTGGGTGTGCTTATGACCAAAGGTAGAAGTAATTTCACCCAACCTTTCCTTTCTCTCATATTCTGGAGTCTACCTTCAAGACTGACCCCCTTGTTGCTTCTCCAAACAGAACAATGTCCATCCACAGTTTAATACTTGGGCCTCCACCTCATTTATAAACACAGCCCCCAACTCCTATGACTAGTTCTTACATCAGGCTTTTGTTTGTTTCCTGTTCCACATTTCTGTCCTCTCAGGGACTCTCCAGCCTCCACCAGCCCACACCCCTCTTCCAACTCCCAGGGTTTGGAGTTCTGTTAAAAGTCCTGCCTGGATTCCCACATGGCCGTGTCTCGTCTATCTGTTGAGACACTTTGCTACTTCATCAAGATTCTTCCAAAGCCAATTGTGTACCAATAATAATTCTGCCCCTTGAAAACAGCTCCAGGGTCGTCAGATTGAACAGGACGTCTGCACCTACACCTGAGGTCAGCTCCCCAATTCCTGTCTTCCCCTAGTAGATAGGTCTAATTCTAGGCCTAGGACCCTCCCTCCGGGACTAGCCTGCACATTTGTAACTAACTGACCAACACCCACTTCATTCCCAAAACACCGTGCTCCTGATGTTGCAAACATGCCCTTCCTTCAAGCCTAAGGTAAAACCACATTCTCCTCTTCAATTACCCCGAAGAAAGCATAACCTGACAATGTATCTCCAACCTGAACTAATTCCCGCTCTTTTAATACTGCCATAATATGTGTGGCCCATCCAACTTATTTGGCAATTAATCATACACTGCATTTTGACATCTACTATTTCCAACCACTATTTGAATCTGAGTTAGTTTAACTTTTTACACATCTTGACTCATCTATTTCAACAGTATGGGAAGCAGTCTTTCATACAGGTTAACAGTATGGTTTCAGGAGCAGATGGCCAGATTCAGTACTAGCTTTTTAATTTCTAATTGTGGTTTTTCATATTCAAAGTGGTTAAAATAACAATCCTTAACCTCATAGAGTAAAGATTAACTAAGCAGTGCATACAAAAAACTTAGGACATTACACTTGTGTTTATTTTATAATCAGAAAGTGCATGTTCCTTTTTTAATGTTATGGAAAGGGATTATTTTACCTCAGATAATTAATATCTATAGTGGCTGGTATAACCTTGAGGCCTTAGTTCCAACAGTGAAGATGTCGTGTAGGTTAACAGCCACAGAGGAGACAGGCAAGGAAGCAGGGTCCAGTGACTAAGCATAAGCAGTCACAGAACCATAAGAATGGCATCACTGGGCCCTGTACTTTGGGCCCAAGTTGTTTGCTTTTTGCTGTACTTGTCATTGTCAGCTGGTCACAGAAGGCTTTGGAAAACCAAGTTTTGATCTAAGACAAAGGTGAGGGGCTTCCAATCACAGAGCCATCCATAGATTTTCAAAATCTTGCCTTTGATTGCATTATGCATGGAAATGCAAACATTAGTTTTGGGCCATGTTTAGGTTTTTAAAGTTGTCTCTGACTGTCAAAAGCAATTGGCATGGGAAAGTAGTAAAACACCAAAAGGCAAAGTAGCTTCCTTTTTATTTTATTTTTGTTGTTGTTGTTGTTTATTTCAGAATATCATGGGGTACAAATGTTTTGGTTATATAAATTCCTTTTGTACACTTTGAGTCAAATTTATAAGTGTGCCCATCTCCCAGATAGTGTGCATTGTACCTGTTAGGAGTGATTTTACCCATTCCCTCCTCCTCCCTCCCACCTGCATGATTTCCATTGAATTTTACTTCCATATGAGCACATGAGTGCTGTTCTGTTAGTTCCAATTTAATAGGGAGTACATGTCATGTTTGTTTTTCCATTCTTGCAATACTTCACTTAGGATAATGGTCTGCAGTTCCAGCCAGGTTGTTACAAAAGGTATTAATTCTTTATTTTTATGGCTGAGTAGTACTCCATGGTATACATATACCACATTTTATTAATCCACTCATGAATTGAGGGGCACTTGGTTGATTCCACATCTTTGCAAGTGTGAATTGTGCTGCAATAAATATTCAAGTGCAGGTGTCTTTTTGATAAAGTGACTTTTTTTCCTTTGGGTAAATACCCAGGAGTGGGATTTCTGGATCAAATGGTAGATCCACTTTTAGTTCTTTGAGGAATCTCTACACTATTTTCCAAAGAGGTTGTACTAGTTTGCAGTCCCACCAACAGTGTATCAGTGTTCCTTTCTTTCCACATCCATGCCAGCATCTGTTGTTTTGGGACTTTTTGATGAAAGCGATTCTCACTGGCGTTAGGTGATGTCTCACTGTGGCTTTGATTTGCATTTCCTTGATCATTAGAGACATTGAGCATTTTTTCATATGTTTATTGGCCATTAGTCTATCTTCTTTTGAAAACCTTTTGTCCATGTCTTTTGCCCACTTTTTAATGGGGTTGTTTGATATTTTTTCTTGCTAATTTGCTTGAGTTCTTTGTAGATTCTGGTTATCAGCCCTTTTTCAGATGTATAGCATGCAAATATTTTCTCCCATTCTGTAGGTTGTCTATTTGCTCTGTTGATTGTTTCCTTGGCTGTGCAGAAGCTTTTTAATTTAATCAAGTCCTATTTATTTATTATTGTTGCTATGATTGCCTTTGGGGTCTTCTTCATAAATTCTTTGCCTATGCCAATGTCTATAAGAGTTTTTCCAATGTTTGCTTCTGGAATTTTCATGGTTTCATGCCTCAGGTTTAAGTCTGTTATCCATCGTGAGTTGATTTTTGTGAGAGGTGAGAAACGCAGATCCTGTTTCAGTTTTCTACATGTGGCTATCCAATTTTCCCAGCACCATTTATTGAATAGGGATTCTTTTCCCTGGTGTGTTTTTTGTCTGTTTTGTCAAAGATCAGATGGCTATATGAGGATGCTTTTATATCTGTGTTCTCAGTCCTGTTCCATTGGTATATGTCTCTGTTCTTGTGCCAGTACCATGCTGTTTTGGTTACTATAGCCTTGAAGTCTGGTAAAGTGATGCCTCCCAAGTTGTTCTTTTTGCTTAAGGTTGCTTTGGCTATACAGGGTCTTCTCTGGTTCCACACAAAGCGTAGAATTATTTTTTCTAGATCTGTGAAAAATGATGTTGGTATTTTAATAGAGATTGCATTGAATCTGTAGATCACTTTGGGTGGTATAGACATTTTAACAATGTTGATTCTGCTGATCCATGAGCATGGTAAGGTTTTCCATCTGTTTATGTCCTCTGCTATTTCCTTCCTCAGTGTTTCATAGTTCTCCCTGTAAAGGTCTTTCACCTCCTTAGTTAAATATATTCCTAGGTATTTTATTTTCTTTGTTGCTATTGTGAAAGGTATTGACTCTTTGATTTGATTCTCAGCTTGACTGTTGTTGGCATATATGAATGCTACTTATTTGTGTACATTTATTTTGTAACCTGAGAATTTGCTGAATTTATTTGTCAGTTCCAGTAGTCTCTTGGCAGAATCTTTGGGGTTTTCTAGATATAAGAAAGCTCATATCATCAGCAAAGAGTGATAGTTTGACCTCTTCTGCCCCCATTTGGAAGCCCCTGATTTCCTTCTCTTGGCTTGTCTATTGCTGTGGCTAGGACTTACAGCACTATGTTGAATAAGAGTGGTAACAGCAGGCAACCTTGTCTAGTTTCAGTTGTAAGTGGGAATGCTTTCAACTTTTCCCCATTCAGTATGATGTTGGCTGTGGATTTGTCATACATGGCTTTTATCATTTTTAGGTATGTAACATCTACGGTTATTTTGCTAAGAGTTCTTGTCATGAAAGGGTGCTGACTTTTGTCAATGCTGTTTGTGTATCTATTGAGATGATCACATGGTCTTTGTTTTTGCTTTTGTTTATATGGTGAATCACATTTATGGATTTCTGTATGTTGAACCATCCTTGCATCCCTGGGATGAAGCCCACTTGGTCATAGTGGATTATTTTCTTGATGTGCTGCTGAATTCAGTTTGCTAGAATTTTATTGAGAATTTTTGCATCTATATTCCTAAGGGATATTGGTCTGTGGTTTTCTTTTTTTGTTATGTCCTTTCCTGGCTTTGGTATCAAGGTGATTCTAGCTTCGTAGAATGAGTTGGGAAGATTCCTTCCTTCTCAATGTTATGAATTAATTTCTGCAGTATGGGTACCAATTCTTCTTTGTACGTCTGATAAAATTTGGGTGTGAAACCATCTGGTCTGGGACTTTTTTGGTTGGAAGAATTTTATTGCTGCTTCAATTTCGTTGCTCATTATTGATCTGTTCAGGAGTTCTATTTCTTCCTGATTGAGCCTTGCAAGGTTGTGTGTTTCCGAGAATTTGTCCATTTCCTCAACGTTTTCAAGTTTATGTGCATAGAGATTTTCATAGTATTCAGAGATGATATTTTGCATTTCTGTGGTATCAGTTGTAATATCTCCTTTTTCATTTATGATTGAGCTTGTTTGCATCCTTTCTTTTCTATTTCTGGTTAATCTAGTGAGAGATCTATCAATCTTGTTTATCTTTTCAAAGAACCAACCCTTTTTTTTAATTAATTCTTTTGTTTTCAATTTCATTTAGTTCTGCTCTGAGCTAGTTATTTCTTTTCTTCTGCTGAGTTTTGGTTTGGTTTGCTCTTCCTTCTCTAATTCCTTGAGATGATTCATTAGATTTTTGATTTGTGTTCTTTCTGTATTTTTGATGTAGGCATTTAAGGCTATGAATTTTCTCCTTAGGACTGCTTTTGCTGAATCCCACATATTTTGGTAACTTGTGTCCCCTTTGTCATTTACTTCAAGGAATCTTTTGATTTCCACCTTAATTTTCTCCTTGACCCAATGATCATTCAGCAGTAGGTTGTTTAGTTTCCATGACTTTCTGTAGAGTTTAGTGTTTCTGTTGGAGTTGATTTCTAATATTATTCCACTGTGGTCTGAGAGGATACATGGTATAATTTCTACTTTTTTTATTTTGTTGAGACACGTTTTGTGGCCTAAGATGTGATCAATCTTCCAGAACATTCCATGTGCTGATGAGGAGAACATATATTCAGTAGTTTTTGGGTAGAATGTTCTGTAAATGTCCATTAGGCCCATTTTTTCTAGAGTCTCATTTAAGTCCAGTGTTTCTTTGTTTATTTTCTGTTTAGAGGATCTGTCCAGTTCTATCAGTGGGGTGTTGAAGTTCCCAGCTATTACAATGCTGCTGTTTATCACTTTGTTTAGATCTAGTGGAGTTTGCTTTATGAATCTGGGTGCGCCTATGTTCGGTGCATAAATATTTAGGATTGTTGTGTCTTCTTGTTGAATTGCTCCCTTTACCATTATATAATGACCATCTTTGTCTTTCTTTACTATTATTGATTTGAAGTCTATGTTATCTAATATGAGAATGGCTACCCCAGCTTTCCTTTGATTTCCATTTGCATGGAATATTTTTTTCCATTCCTTCACCTTGAGTCTGAATGAGTCCTTGTAAGTTAGATGTGTTTCCTGGAGACGGCAGACACTTGGCTTAAATTTTTTATCCATTGAGCCAGGCTATATCTCTTGAGTGTGGAATTCAAGCTGTTCACATTTATTGAAAGAATTGATAAGTGGAGTGCATTTCTGTTCATCCTGTTGGGTAGAACGTTATTGCTTTGTTTTACCTCTTGAGAAATTATGGTATATGGGCTGTGAGCTTTACTTTTTGGGTGATTTTACACTGGTGGGTGTCTATTGTGCTGGTTGATGTATAATGCAGATCTGAGTACTTCCTGCAGGGCAGGTCTGGTCTTGACAAATTCCCTCAGTGTTTCTTTGTCTGAAAAAGTCTTTATTTCTCCCTCATATAAGAAAATTAGTTTCACAGGATATGAAATTCTAGGCTGGTCATTATTCTCTTTAATAAGACTGAGAATGGGGTCCCAATCCCTTCTGGCTTGTAAGGTCTCAGCTAAGAAGTCTGCAGTTAGCTTGATGGGTTTTCCTTTGAAAGTTATCTGATGTTTTCACCTTATGGCTCACAGGAGTTCCTCCTTCATGTTAACTTTGGCCAGTCTGATGACTATGTGTAGTGGTGATTGCCTCTTTGCAATGAATCTCCAAGGTGTTTGTTGTGCTTCTTTTACCTGGATATCTATGTTTCTACCAAAACCAGGGAAGTTTTCCTCTATTATTCCCTCAAATGGGTTTCCCAACCCTTGTGTATTTTCTTCTTCACCCTCAGGGATGCCTATGATTCTTATATTAGGCCTTTTTACATAATCCCGTATTTCTTGTAGGCTTTGTTCCTCTTATTTTTCCTCTTATTTATCTTTGACTGACTTGTCTAATTTGAAGATGTTGTCTTCAAGATCTGAGATTCTTTCTTCTGCCTGATCTAGTATATTCTTAAAACTTTCCACTGTGTTTTGTATTTCCTTGAATGAATTTTTCATTTTCATAAGTTCTGTTTGATTTTTTCAATAATTTGATTTTATTAGTGAATTTTTCATTCATTTCCTGTATTGTTTTTGTGGTTTCTTTGTGTTGGATTTTCATTTTCTCTTGTATTTCATTGAGCTTCCTTATAATCCATATTTGGAATTCTTTATCTGTCATTTCAATATTTTCATTTTGGTTGGTGTCCATTGGTAAGGTGTTGTTGTTTTCATTTGGAGATGTCCTTTTGATCTGATATTTCATATTTCCAGAGTTCTTTTGCTGATTCCTTCTCATCTGGCCTCTCAATCGAGTCCTGGTGGTACTAGGTCTGGCTTGTGGGCCTGTCTCCAGGTCCCTGAAGATCAATCCCTGACCATGCCAGGGAGAGGAGTGCTGGTCCCGAGTTTCCTATTGGGTGTTCAAACAGGTTTTATGAACCTCTCAGGTTGCCTCTGACTGGCTGTCTTCACCTCTTCCCAGCAGTGTGAACTATGTTGGGTCACCCAGTTTAATCTCTGAGATGGTGGGTGGTACTTTTTAGTACGAATCAGCCTCTCCCTATTTGCTTGAGTTGGAAGGCAATATGCTGAGCTATATAGGTTTTCCTCCATCATTGGTGATGTTTGTATGGAAGAGCCAGCTGCTGAGATGTTCTAGCTCTGGTCTCCCAGGTGGGGCAGTTGAGTTCCCCAAGTCTTAGGAGGGACCCTGTAGTTCCTGGGGATGTTGCTTGATCTCTACTCCCACTGAGGTGGGGGAAGGAGCAAGGTAGATCATGGCTAGATTGCGAGACCCTGAAAGGCTTTGCAAAGCCTCAGCAGGGCTCAGAAGTTGCTTTTCTGGCCACTAGGGGGACCTGCTGGTAGGAGGTTCAGGACAAGCTCTCCAAACAAGGAAGGCTGTTCCCAAGGGAGGGGCCTAAACTCTTGAGTGCTAAGACCCTGGGCCGGGCTCCTCCTAACCTTGTCCAATAGTGCAGTTTCTCTGTGGGGAGGGGTGAGTGCCCTCCCAAATCGCCATTCCCTGGAACCCCACAGCACACTCCCATCAGATCAGTCCACATGAGTTCTCTCACCACTGGAGTCCAGCTCTGGAACTTGCCCCCAGTCCATGTGTCTGACCCACCAGCATGCATCTCCACAAAATGCTGGTGGGCAGGGGCTTCCCCAATTATGTGCCTCTGTTCCACTACAAGTCCCCAAAGGAAGAGTAGTGGCCCCCTCTATCTGCAAGAACCTCAGCCAGGGGCATGTTCCCACCAGAGAGAAGCAGCCGCTCACAAATTTCTTGGCTCAAGCAGCACTCCCTATTGTAATGAGTGTGGGGAGGGGCTGCAGGTCCCCTTCAGCCAGTGCACCCAGGCATTTGGTTGCCATGGAACCAGGAGCTAGGCTATTTCTCTCCAGTTGCTGCATCCCTATTCAATGTGGCAGTCCTCCAGTGTGGGGGGGGTGGGCGCACTCACAGATACCTGTTCTTCCAGACCACACCACACTCTTCTGTCAGATATGTCCTCAAGGTCTTCCTCGCCACCCCAGGCCAGCTCCAAGACCTCTTCCCTGCATCTCCCTGCACTGCTCTTGTGTCTTGGGGACACTGGGACAACCTGCCTATCTGAGCCACCAGCGTGCAATCCCACCAAATACTGGCAGGCAGGTAGCTCCCATATTGTGCATCCCTGTTCCACCACAGATCCGCAAGGTAAGAGAGGTGGGCACCCCTCTCTGTGGCAACCTCAGCCTAGACCACGCACCCACCATAGAGAAGCAGCCATTCATGAGCTTCTCAACTCAAACTACTTTGGTATTTGTAATGGGTGAGGGAGGGTCCACGGCTCACAGTCTGCCCCAGCTCAAACTGCTTTCTCAACTGCCATGGTTATGGGAGGTGCAGAGGAGGAAGTGTCTAGATGTAAGAAAGCTGGCACTCTGGTCTCTCATGGCATTCTCCTGTGGGGTGCCTTTTATGGATGCCCAAACTCCTGGGGCTTGCTGGTTCATTCCACTATTCCTAATTAGCCGCTATGCCTGGGCTTGTGAAGGGTGGGAAAGCCTTCAATAAACTTAGTGTCCTGCTGTTCACCGAAGGTATGTAGGTGGGCGAGGGGAACCTCTCTGGATTTGATCCACACCACTAGTCTCTCCTCTCTATCCTCTTCATTCTCACCTTCACAGTTTTTCTCCATGGAGTCCCTAGTCACCTCCATCATCTCTCTCTGTGATCCACACCTGAGCTGCAGGTCCTCTCCACTCTCCCCAGTCCAACATCCCACCTTCCAGCCAGGACAGTCCGACAAGAAATGTCTCTAGTCAGCCATCTTCCTAAACCAAGATCTAGCTTTCTTTCTTAATTCATCTTATTACTTTAAGAAGTTTGCTGTATGCTCTTATAATGTTCTTCAACATATTAATTTGTGATGGAAAGATACAAAGTTAGATCAAAAGAGTATATGCACCATGTTTAGAACCACTAATATTTCCACAGAACGTTGTTAATGATTTTGGTTGCTTGCCACCAAATCAACAATGATGATTCAAATATCCTTTCTCCCATCCTCATAGTTTGAATACCAGGATTGGCTCAAAGAGTAAGATAAGGATGAGAACAAACATGTATTTTCATTTGGATTTTGTGTGTGATGGATATTGTGATTGTAAGACCCCTCCGAACCTTCTACCTGGTGAGTCAAGAGTTCCCAATGAATGTGATCATGGAACCCCTCCAGTCTTTTTTCTTTTTCTTTCTCAGTATGTCTTGCAAGGATAGTGTTTTCTACAATACCAGTCTAGAAAATATAAAGCCAAAAACCCTTCCCAGGACATATTCATGTCTCCAAAACTTACCTTGGAAATATCAGCCAGCCTGGTATAAATAAACTTCAGATAGCTTGATCTCAAACCTTTACTGTCTAAGTTTTCAAGGGAGAAATATATTAATTTGAAGAACATTTTGTCTTTATTGGATTGAGGATTTTTGTTTGCTTGCTTTCTAGGCAATAGAGGCTCAGTTTTTATGCTTCCCAAGCAAACATTCAATGATTTTATAAAATTCTGTCAGGATCAGGGATTTTCAAAAACTTTCCACCCCTAAACAAGGGAAATATATGATATGCTCACATCATTTATTCGAGTTTGATTTCTAAAAGGTAGAGGAATACCACCACCACCATCACCTGCCAGGATGGGGATAGGCATATCGGAATACCTGAAGCATTGATGTAAGTTTGAAAAAAAACTCAGGAGATCCTGATACGGTTTCCAATTGCCAGATAGGGCTAGGCTGGAATGGTCCTGCGCTCTGCTCCAGTTATTTAATAATAATCCCTGATAGCTGCTGATTGATTTCACCTCCTTCAACAAGTCAATGACTAGATAGTTTACATTTCAAAAGAATTTGTATATACAAGTAGAAAGGTGAGAAATAAGATGTATATCTTTCCTGGTGCTAAATGAATCCATTTTCAAGTAAATAGATAAAGGCAAATAGTTTTGTTTTTCTTTTAATTACAGAGTTGTGACTATATGAAATTTGTGGTGATCAGAATTCCAAAAGCCTGGAAAACAAAATGACTACATTGTAAGACAGTAATAGAAATAACCACTTACCTTTTCATCCAAGATGAGAAATAATTTATTTAAGGAAGTAAAAATGGGTGCTGATTTTGTTCATTTATATCACCAGAGTAATATATATGGTGGAGAGAAGTCATTTTTTTAATAAGTAGACTAATAAACTTTTCATAGTTATTTATCAGGCTATTATAATGCAATCTCTGCTATGCATTTCAAGTCCCGTAACTTCTTTATTTCTTAATTTTAGGAGGTCAGCAACATAATGGAACTGAGAATTTTCCTCTGCTGATAAATCCCCAGAGTTGAAGCCTTAAACTAGATCACTTTTCCTTTACCTCACTGCAAAGTTCAAATTACTAATCAACAGAAAAGAAAATCCCAGTTGTGTAATCTTTTTACATTAATTTCTCTGGCCATGTACTGGGTTCAGTAGTCTGAATAAGATTTCTCTGAATGCTACATTTTTCCTAGAAATTTATATCAGATGCAAGTCCCCAGGCAATATTTAGGATAATAAATGCAAGTGTTGGGGTGAGGAAATATCTAAATCTTCCCATGGTCCCTCAATCAAAATGTGATTAATAATGAACTCTATGCCTGATAAAATATATACAGTCTGTCTCAGTAGATAAACACAGTGAGGGCAGGAGTTTCTCTTAGATGAGGTGGTTTGTAGGATAACAATATTCACTGCAGTTAAGAACATAATAGCTTATATTTATTAAATTCCTATGGTCTGGCACATATTTCACTCTGTACTTTTTGTTCATTAATTCAAAACCTCAGAACAACATGTAAAGTGATCATTCAGTTTTCCATTTATTATTATTATTTTAGTTCATAAAAGTTGGTTAACTAACCCCAGTTTCCATGGCTGGTAGAGCCAGTGTTTGAACCTACTAAACTACACTACTTCATGGAGCACATTTGTGAACCATAATGATTCTATTTACAATTTCATCTCCAGAACTAAGGGTTTGTTGATTCGAGTTAAGAGCTAATGCTTTGATTGTAAATCCCCTAATAAATTTAAGCTGCTATGTTTTCTTTTGTTTCATTTTTCCTCTTCTCAAATTTTTGCTTTCATGGATTTCTACTTTGTAGTTAAGAAGCCAGAGCTAGGAAACATATCTTTGTGAGTACATTTCTGATAAGGGGACAAATCTTAATTAAATGAAAAATAATAATTTGCTTCAAGACTAACTGTGGACAGCAAAGCAAGCTAATAATTTGCTTACTTTTCTGCTTCACATGGATGTTGGTTGGGTCTGAGTTTTTAACAATATTCTAACAATTGCACAGAGGCTGGCACATCCACTTTGGTTTGGAAGGGTTATCATCTGTATATTATATAGATGACTACAAAATTCACCAAGGACATGATTAAAGTAGTAATTATTTATGGGCAGTATGTTTCTGTTTGTTAATGGAGGATAGTAGAAATTAGGAAGTTCCAGTTCAAATTATGTTCACATTCATAGGATGAGACACTAAAGCCCTTTGTCTCCTTTCAATTTAATTTGAATGTCATACATGCAGCATAGTTATCTTCTAAAGAAGAAACCACTTAACTCATTAGAATTTCTTATTTTACATAGCATTGAAACTTGAAACCATTTTAAAACAATCATGCAGGATTTACCAACCATATGCATTAACTGTTTCACTTTCCCATAAAGAAGTATGTAAATATTGACATAAGATAAATTTAAAAGAAATTCTTTGTCGGGTAATGTTTAATCTACCCTTTGTAAGTATCCACAGGATGAAGAGCATACAATAGCAATGGTAATAATATCTAATAGTAATTGCCCATTTAGTATTAATATAAAGCACCTACTCTTGTAGCAACAATCCCACAGATAAGTACTATTAGTATATACATTTTACTGATGAGGAAAAGTGAGGCTTTGAGACATTAATTAACTTGCCCAAGGTCACATTGCAAGTAAGTGACAGAGCCAGGTTTCAAACCCAAATTTGTCTGACTCTAACTCTTATGCTGCACTATCTCCAAAGACATCATCTTTGTCTTAGGAAAGGTTGCAATCTCCACATGGCCCTGGCACCCACCCACAAAAGCCTTAAGATCATTTTCCAAGACAAAACTTACTTGTAAACACAGATAATCTTTGTTCATATTAAAGCATTTGATCTAATTCAACAAATGCTTATTGAGTACCTGCAGCTTGCACAGGCCATACACTAGGGTACCCAGGGTTGCACAATTGGAAAGGACATGAGCCCGTCCTGAAGGGCCTTGGAATCGAGTCACAGTGCATGTTGCTGTCACTCCTGGAATTACAAAGAAGCAACATCTCTGTTCCTGAGCTCCTCCTCTTCTCTGTGCTGGGCATCTGGCACCCAGCCTACCTCCCCTGGAAATATTCTCCATGACCACCCAACTTACATTAATTCTTCCATCTTCTCTATTTCTTGGTAATTTTCATATTGTTTGAGATTGTTTCTGTGGGTTTGTTCTTTTCTCACCACTAGCACCATTTCAATCTGTGGCAGTCAACATCAACCACCATTACCTGGGATCACCAACAGAACCCCCAGATTCGCTGAACCATACATGACCTCGCCCCCATCCCCACCCCAGGGCCTCAGCCTTGTGCTAAAAGAGAAAGTCTTGCTGAAGATAGGTGATTGAGTCACCTCTCAGCCTCCCTGGTAACACAACCAAAAAATGCAGGGGAGTTAATGCCCTCCAAAATAAACTTGAACCAGTGAGAAGAAGACAGGAAGGGTCAACAGATAAATTCCTCACCCTTCCTTCTGCCAAGACTGTCCCAAGTGTGCTGGTTCCCTAAGGCCCCTCCAGAGACACAGCATTGCCAAGATGTGTTTCTCATGAAGCTCAATAACGCACCACCTCCTTCCCTGCCTCCCTTCCCTCTCCCCCCTAGCTCTTGCTGCTTTGGTATTGCACCCCTCCCCAGTAAAGCATTAGCAATTTTGCCTCAGAAGCTCTGTTTTCCAGGAAAGCTGGGCTAACACAGTCAAGTACTTCCCAGATGTCCTGTTCAGTCAGTTATCTCTAGATTGGCATCTCTTCTGAAAAAAATATGTTCCCAGGGTATTAGTATATCTAAAACATAATTATTTTTCAGCATTCCTTTCTTCAGACACTCCGTGAATACTCCCAACCAAGAGATAAATTTTGGAGTAAAAATTTTATTCATGATTCATTTAAACAAACACTTCTACTGACCATCACATTTACAGATTCATTCCTATGTACAAGCATTATCATTCCCAGCTTACTCTTACTTTAAATATCCTTAATGAGGTAAACATTACATTATTCAAGCTGAGGCATCAGGGAAGAGGAAGGGGTGCAGGAAGATGAGATGGGCCATAACACATGCTTCAAATTCTACCTAGGGACAAGACCTACATTTACAAAACAATAAGTGAGTTTCATTTCTTTACTCTCAATAACTAGGTTTTTTTTTTTTTTAAGGCTTCTGTAAACTATTTTTAAAACAAGTTCATTACAAATTAAATAGAGATTTTAAAAAATGACTTGCTCTGTTGTGCCTTCATTGCCATTTGGAATACTTCGCTGGCCAAGACCTTCCCGGTCTCTGCCAGCTGAAAAGAAGGGCAGAACAGAGACTAGGGAGCAATTCTAGAACGAGGAGAAGGAGAGCGTCCTGGAGGCACCAGTGCTGTGAACAGTCATTAAATACTTTTGTTGCTGTGCAGTCCATAAATCATCATATGACTAGAACCAAGTTTTAAACCCCATAAGTAATAACAAGACTATGACTAGGGCCACGATAGAAATCTGAGAACATGTAGGTGGTGATTCACTTGGCATGACTCACAAAGCACCCATGTGGGCATAAAATTTTAAAAAGATAAATCAGAAATTGCATCCAGTTTAAGATTTTACAGCCACTCACTGTGAGCATTTAGTTAATCTTCACTCATTTATAACTCCTGTATTATTTCTAAACTAGTTGTGGTATCTGTTATACAAACTAAAAGAAAGCCTTAGTTTTTACAACCAATTTTTCTTAAAAAAAAAAAATTAACTGCATATTGCTTCCTCTTGAAACAGAGTTCTTGACCTCTCTCTCTCTTTTTCTTTACTTCCTCATTCACCTCATTTTAGCCAGTCTGTGTGCTGTCATACCCAGTCTATTCATTTTTCTTGGCAACAGGAGGCTATCTAACGTGGTCTTGGAACAGCTTTCAAGTGACACAATACATACTCTCCTCCAAAATTTCTCCATGACTTATACCTGGAAGCTGCCCTTCACTGGGTTTAAGGTGATTTGATACTTTTGAATGACTTGTCAGCTCATGTGCCTATTTCATGCCTTTCTGCCTTCTGGAACTTCTAGAAAGAATTTTGTTGAGTGTCTTGATTGGAAAGAGAGGGATGGTTTCATTGAACAGACGTAGAAAGCTGTTTCAGACATAATCATAATATTTTATGTTTGATTTGCTTCTGACTTTCCAAAATACTTTCATAACCAACCTCTTATCTGGTGTCTAGTTTGATGTGGGAAAATGAAGGGAAGTTGGAGTAGAAAGAATAAAAGAAGAGAAATTTAAGGG
This sequence comes from Daubentonia madagascariensis, assembly GCA_023783475.1. Lineage (NCBI taxonomy): Eukaryota > Metazoa > Chordata > Mammalia > Primates > Daubentoniidae > Daubentonia > Daubentonia madagascariensis. The sequence goes on along the minus strand of JAKFHU010002080.1, from coordinate 37,154,014 downwards.
CCCCAGGAGAGGTTTGTTTTATTACAGTAAAGGGGAAAAAAATGGAAACCACAGGGGAACATAAGTAGATCTAAGTGCTGGGAACCCCACTAGATGGTGAGAAACACTTTCATTTGTAGATGGAGGACAGTGAGGATAAACTTGATTATATTGGAAAGTGTAATAATTCTTATTTTATATGGCATGTTTCAGCTGAAAAGCTTAAAGTCTTTATTCTACGATACACAGATGAGCACAAGCATTTGGAGCATGGTCTCTGGTCCCAAACAAACCCAGGTTTGAGTTGTGGCTCTGCCACTTATACGTTGCTTAACCTCAAAAAAGTTACATGTCTTTAAGACTCAGTTTTCTCATCTCTAAAATGAGGATAATACTGTAAGGGGACTGTGAGGATGGCATGTATGTAAAGTGCTAAGTACAGTACGTGCAGTACTTGGTGCATATTATGTGCTCAATAAATGGTAGCAATTGTTCCAGAGTAAATACACACATTTTGGCATTGTCAGCTTTTCCAAAAGAGACTAGGGAAAGGATGGCCATAGCCAGACAAAAATCTCATCACAGTTAATAATTCTCCTTATTGAGTTTCATCAGTTCTCCTTACATCTTTGGTAACTGTTCTTCTTTATGGAAATGAAAATAAAGAGTAATAAAGTTAATTTAATTAGTTGATTGTAAGATGTCTGTATATAATCTACCCTGTATGCATAGATACACTAACTCTACCACTGAAGAGCAAGAAGCGTAAGGACATAGTTGACTCTTCTCATATCAAAATTCCAGGGTGAATTCAGAGAGGATCATTTAAGTTTAGAGTAAGGACTTCATCCTAATAGGATCTTTCTGCTCCACCTCCACTCCCCATATCACCCTCCAAAATATACCTATTCTTTTTATTGGAGGGGGTGATGCTTAATTAGTTCTTGTATTTGCCAAGGATTGTTCCCACACATGCCTGAACAACTTGCAGGGATGCCATCAATCTCCAGCAGCAGCCACACAGCTCTGTAGGCTCCCACTCAGCCCATCGCTTGGAAGTTCCCTTTAGTAGATGAGATGTAGTACTGAAATCTTTCATGGATTTTTATTATATATGTTCATAATGGTCAATCTTACCAAAACTCGAGAACTTCTTCATCTAAAAATACTGCTACCTGAGGGCTAGACAACACAGAATACAATGCCATGTTTCTGTGCTTTCTAGCCTGGGACTCATCTGCAGAATTCAAAGGATGATTTCTCCTTAAACAATTTAGTTACAAATGGAGACATTGGCCTGAACTTATCTCATTAAAAGAATCCAACCTCCAAAGGAACTTTATGTGTTTCCTCATCCTACAGACAGGCACGGTGTCTCAGTCTGGCTTATAATTAACATTGCCCAAGGACTAAATTGGTCTTTTATTACTAGATAAAGAAAGCTTACAAAATATTGTGTAAAATGAGATCAGGCTTGATGTGTACATTCCTTTCTCTGAAATTAAGTGCAATCAGATGAAGTGTGGTGCCAGATGTAGGGTTAGGATTAAATTTTCAGTTACTAATTTTAAATGAGTAATCTTTTTGGGGGGTGAGGAGGTAGGAGTTAAGTGTCCTAAAAACAAAATATTTTAATTGCTTCTGAAACAAAATCTCGCTTATAAATTAACGTTTATAATTTTAGTGCGCACAATGTCAGGAACCAGACTATATTTTGGCCTATAATACTGTCCTTTTAAAAAAACTTCCTATTTATTCATTTCCCAATGATTACTGAAAACATTCATTCTTCTCAGACCCAATAGCAGTATGCCTAAGAAAATTATTATTAACTTTATTTCTGTGTTAAATGGACTGGAGACAAAGAAGTCGATGTGACTTCTTTGGCCAGTGTTAGAGGCCAAACCAAAAATTCATCTGCCTTGAGAAAAATTCCTTCCAAATACAGATAGGACCAGCCTGAGAAGGGCCTGAGCCGCCTATTCCACTGCATCAGTCTACTGGCCTTATCAATAAAACCTTCCTCCCCAAGAGGGATCCTAAGCATAGCACTCAGGTCTGATCCCCTCTTTGTTGTTGGCTAGCACAGTGATCCTCGCATTTTAATGTGCATACAAATCCCTAGGATCTTGTTCAAAGATGTATTCTGATTCAGTACACCTGAGATGGAGCCTGGGACTCTGCATGTCTAACAAGCACTCAGGTGATGCTAATGTTGCTGGTCCTGGAACCACACTTTGAAGTGTGAGACTGAGCATTCAAGATGGTGTTGGCACAAAGACAAGACTCCCTCTAACCTTGTCTACTTCTTGAGCCACATACCTCTGGATTTATGTGAATCCTTCCTCTTGTATAACAAGTATATGATTGCACCTTTACAGATTTTGCTCTAGTAATTTCAGTTTTCAAAAAGCACACTCAAAATAGCTCGCTGTACCCACAAGCACTCTTCAGTCCCTTAACTTGCTCCAAGACTTGTGGAATCTATCACTGCTGTAGGGAGAAAAAAAGCTTTTGAAATGGAATTGAATATGGGGTGTTGCTTGGCATGTCAATGAATCTAGTAAGGGCTTTTTCCCTTCTCTCTCTCTCTCTCTCTCTCTCTCTCTCTCGTTATTCACTGATTTTTTTTTTTTGAGAGGCAAAAACAGACTGGAAATAAAATTTCCAGGTGCTCTTGCTTCAGCCATTTGCTTCCTGTGTGCACCTTAAAATGCTGGCTGCCTCAGAGCCTCAGTTTCTCCAAACATAAAATAGAAGGATTTTCCATTCAACTCTGTTAGAGTAGGATTTATAGTCTGTAGTGAAACCTGCTGTGGAAAGATGCTATAAAAAAATGTAGAGTGTTCCTTTGATTATGGATCACATCTGCACCAACCAGAAACACTTTTTTAAACAGAAGGACTTAGTGTTCTCCATTCTCCACATTTTTTTCCCTCTAATGAGGTATGCAACTATGTAGACCATAATGACTATAGCTTAAAGTGTAGGTTCAGTTACTATGTAATCTCATAAATCTCTCTTAGCCATAAGTAACAGCTAACCTCTACTTCCTCTGATATTTTATTTACCCTGTAAATCAGCTCTATTCTCTCACTTCACACAAAGGAAGTTGGGAGCCCCAACTCTCCCAGGAATGTAGAGGCAGACAAGTCACTTGTGTGTGCCTCTGATCCAGGAACCACCCTATAGGCGGGCCACCCCCCAGTTGCAGGGCATGGAGTCCCATCAATCACTAAGGACAGTCAGGCAGACAGGGTCGTGGGAGATGAGGAAAATACCAGGCTAAAAATCGCAGCTGCCTGAACCTCTGCAGCACAACCATCCAGAACAAAGAATGGAATCACAGAAGTGAAAACATTAGCCAAAAACATTTGTTTGGCATCAAAACCTGTATTTTAGTCATCTGTCTTTCCCCTTAATGAACTTCAGTCACACTGGTGCGTGTGTACACATAATGCAGTTAAACACTTAGGGTAGCTTTGCTTCCTCACTGGAGATTTGTCCTAGCTGGGGGGAGGTGCTGTGGCTTCCTCCTTTTCAGAAGCAAGGTGTCCAGCAGGTAGGACAAGTGACTTGCTTGATAGGACTGGTGAAGGGTTTTGATGCCCCCTCTTTTGTCTTTCTCCACTCCTACCCCACTCCTGCTCCAAGCACATGATAGGGAAAGATAAGACATCAGTAGAATTCTAAGAAGAAAGACTTCATGTTAACATATTTGTCAGGAACACACAGACAACTTTGATTTCAGTCTATTAATGGAAGGAAAAATTTCCCCTAATCAGTTTAAAAGAATATCTTTTGGGCACCAGTATAATGAAATACAGTACCCTTTAATTTCTTACAGGTCATTTAGTGTCCATTTTACAGACTTCAAAGAAAGATTTAATCACACAATGAAGAGAAAGGCTTATAATAAAATGATTTACATTACTCCTCCCTGCTGCAGCTACAGGGAAGTAAAGAGAGAAGATTTTTTTAAAAAAAAGCATAAAAACAAATTAAAGAAAAAAGGCAAGGTGAAGGTGAATAGTACTGGAGGTAAAAGGAGAAGATAGAATAAGTCTCAAGATCTATGGTATCTGGAGTTTGGTTTTGAGTTAGAACCAGAATGAACTTGGAAGTTAGATGAAGGAGCTTAAAATTAAACACTGACAGAAAAAGAAAAGTGGTCAATTTTCTTAGATCACTTTTTTGAGATGCTTTAAATTTTAAGTAAACTTTGCCTGTAGTATCCATGTCTACTGGATGTGTGTGTGTGCGCATGCATGCATGCACACTTGTGCATCATGATGGATTAGGAGAGATAACGGGAGATGATTTTCCCATAAGTTTGAATTATTGACTCATGTTGTTGCTATTGCTGCATGGATAATTTCCAAACTGAGCATTTTCTAGAGACCAAAACAAACCCTGTGTCTGCACTCTGCAAAAAAGCATCCCAGATCACTTTCAGCCTGGTTGTCTCCTACCAAGATAAGAAAATTCTGCTCTGCTTGTCCATCCCACACTGAATCTTGATGATTCGTCAGCTCCCTCACAGCCGCCAGCTTCTCTATGTTTATATGTTCTATGTTAAATAATAAGCTACAGCATACTGAGCATACTTTCAAATCTAATAGAATTTAACTTTTCAACTGCCTAGAAATGGAAGAAAATCCATAGTTTTGCACTATTAAACTGAGATTTTTACCATTATGCTAGATCCTTCTTTTAAAGATCACAATTCCATGTTCAACTGATAATCAGTCCCAACTTCCTTTGTGTACAGGCCAATTTAAAGAGGATTTTATACTTTCCTCACTTTTCCTATGTTTAAATAAAGTGCTTCCTTGCATAGTTTTTAAGCTTTGGGAACATTTAAGCCTGTTTATTTCTGGAAAGGGGGTAAAATTATAGATAGGGTCCATCTCAGCCAACGCAGGTGGTCATTCATTATTGCATGCATTCATTCATTCAGCACACTTTGCTACATGTCTATGTAGGCGTTTGGCACCCATAAAGAATACAAAAATAGGGTAAGTATTGCACTATAGCTATATAAGATGTCACCACTGCAGGAAACTGGGGGAAGACTAAATGGGACACTACTATTTTTTTGCAACTTCCTGTGAATCTATATTTATGTCCACATTAAAAGCTTTTTTGAATAGGGTGACTTTACTCAATGATCTTGAGAGATTAAAAAAAAAAAAATAGGGCAACTACCTGTCCAAGATTCTGTTGGTTTTAGAACTAAAATTCCCAAATCCTGGGACAGCCTTCAGACCCTGGCAAACCAGGACAATTGGTCACCCTATGAAATAAGTCTCTGTTTTCAATTATCTCATAACTAATGAGACCATGATAAATAAAGGGAAAAAAACACATTAGTAAGGCAAAGTAATGTGTGGTACATGTGTGATCATGCCCACATCTTATCTATGGTAGATATTGCTGAAGATCACAACCTTTTTTCCTGAGCTCAGACACAGCCTCAGCATCCTTCTCAACACCATACTATTCTAGACAGCAGCTATCAATGAACTGGAGCTGGTAATAGAATTAAAACCCATTTGCTATCCTTACATCCTTCTATTATACAAAATAATTTTTCAGGCATTTTTGCTTTAATATACAAGCTTAAAAAGAAAGCTCCAATTTCCAGGCCATGCTATACTCTTGACTGGTAAAATAGACATAATTATTAAGAGTTGCTATGCATGGTTTTGCATTTCTTCTGCAATACCCTCTCAATGTTGTACAGGGTATACCAAAATTAACTTGGTCATATACTATCAATTTTAAAATCACAGCACTTTTTGGAAATGCATTTAAATTTGAAGCTATTTCTATAAGATATATACATACAGCAGTAAATTATTTTTTTCAATGAAAGTCATGCTAAAATTTCATACCACACAGTTTGAAAAACAAATATACAAAATAAGTGCACCCCCCCCCAGGGTCTGCATACTTTTAAGAATAAAACTACATATAGGCTGGTGCGCACATTGTTTCTGTACTTCCTCTTCCTTCTACCTGTCTTTCAGGCAAATGAATAGGCAAATAGCATCTATTGCAATCTTAGTAAGTATATTTGTATTTACTAATAAAAGTGAAGACTCTCATTCTGATATATGTATAATGTTCCAGACTCAAATACAGTTCTGTAACATCTTTGAACATTTAATGCAGGAGAGCATAAAAAGTTTTTAAAGTCATACTGAGTTGTGTTCAAAGTCTGGACCTGCCAGTTTCTAGCTATGTAATCTTACTCTCTCTCTGGGACCCAGTTTCTTCACCTACAAAATCATTAAAGTACTCTCTGCCTCACTGGGTTACTGTGGTATTCAATAAAACAATGTGCATAAAATATGATATATAGTAAATAATAGCATCCATTTATTTTGTTATATTATTACTTCAGTTACCTTTTTTGGTTCTCAGTAATAATTAAAATCAAAACCTACTTCTTAATACATTACTAGGCCATCAGATATTATTTTGAAATTTTAATTCTCATTTTTATTACAATTATTTTAGTTATACATATAGGAGTAGTGCTTATATGCCACATAAATATAAATCACTATATTTCAATAAATACTTTTAAATGTCTGACATTCAAACTGTGTATACACAACTGAAATACACTGCTATTTAGTAATTGCATCACTGTTGACAGGGTGCACATCAGTTGCCACCGTTGGACAAACTTAGAAATAAATTCAAATATTAAATAAAAGGTAATAGAAATTACCTTTTCTAAACTATCAAAGTTTGAACTGTCCAATATCTCAGCAGCACTTAAGTGATTGGGTGATAACATTTACTTTCAATTTTTAAATCTTTATATTAAACTAGCAGGAATGAGATTTTTAAAGAAATGAAACCCTAAAGGATTGTAATTTTTCCCTCTTCATTTTTTAGGCTGAGTGTCCCACAATGTTTCTCTGTAAATTCACAATGCTGTTTTCGGAGTGAGCGATCCGCACGCAGGCAGCCGATGGCATTTTTCACCTCCTTTCCTGGGAGCGGTGAGGTGGGAGGACTCTATCAGACTGCCATTTCTCAGCTCCCCCCTTCATTTTTTAAACATACCCAGGACACAAGAGATTTTCCATAAGTGCTATTGCCAACTGGCTGAAAAGCAAATATCATTGTTGGAAACTGGACCAGTTAAATTTATATATTTGGTAAACGATATAATTTCTAAGTTACTCAATTCATTCAATCACAAACTATTCAGTAGTGTGAAAGGAGTGCGAATCACAAATAATGTATTATTTGGAGCTACTTTCCTTTTTCTTACAGAGTATTTGAATTTTATAGCTGTACACATATATTTTCTAACTGACTTTATCTCCCCAATAGGCTATTTGGTCTAATTAAGAATCTTGAAGTGTGAACTATAAAAAGGTTCTAAAAAAAAGATTCAGTAAAAAGCCTCTTTTTAATTTAAATATGATCTTAAAATGGCACATACACAAAGGCTACAGGACTATCCACAAATGAACAGATAAGCTAAGTAGGCATTATGTAGGCATGTAGGCATTAAAGTTCCCCTCTGACTCACCCTCAGTTGAAAAGATCAAAGTGAGGCCTGGCATTATCATTGTGTTGATTTCCGTCAACCCGGTTTCATAGTGTCCAGTCATTGTGTGTGCTCTATATTCAGTGCAGCTATTGTTGTGGCTCTTGAGACGTTAGATTCACTAATAAGTTATTTTCCAGTCTTTTGGCAAGAATAGGGCTATAAGAGAAATGGCTTGTCTTGATGTGTTCCAGCTGGAAGTAAAGATGTCTTCCCATTGAAAAACAGGTCATTGCCTGGAGGTTTCCAAATTTTGCCCAACTGAGCATGAGATCAGGAGTTAGTGAGGAACCCAGTGGTTTTATATGATTAAGGAAATAGAAGGACATAGTGATCCAAGCCCCAGGAAGAGGCAAAGAACTCAATTTCAATCCCAGGTTTCCTCACTAACACGTTTTACAACCTTGAAAACACCACTTAGCCTTTGGCTGTGCTTCCATAGCTATAACCCTAATTATTTAATATTTATTGAATGCTTATAAAGAACCGGTTCCTGAAGACAGCATAAAGCAAAAACAACTAGCTCTGTTACTCCAGTGTTTATTTTATAAGGACCCCATTAGCAGTATTTCACAATCTACCACTTTGAAAATACATTCTGCACTAGACAAGAAAAAGATCATTCAATATTTAGAGAATATTTATTAGTAATTTTTCAACTGGATGAAAGAGAGCTGATAGAATTGGCTTACATTTTTTGACCCAGAGCACAAGATCAAGAAGTCTTTGGTTCAAAGCAAAGGGAAGGCTTTAATTCTGATTACTCAAGTCTGCACTGTGAAGATGGACAGTGAAAACAGCCCAAATACGGGGCAGTTGTGAGGTTTTATTTCATTGGTTCTGATTTAGCTGACATTTGATGTTCTTTTGGTTGTTTTGCCAAAGAAAAGTTTATGATGAGGCCAAGGAAAAACAGGGCTTTCCCTCTGCAACAGCCTAGAGGAGGCTCTCTTGTGTTGGAATGACACCCTGTTTTCTTTGACCCATGTCACCAGCACACTTTGTCCTACTATAACAAACTGTGTTTGCATAGATAGCACCAGAGTTGCTAAGAACTATTTGAATATACAATCATGAACAGTCACTGACATTTGCAATATTCAATGTGGTGCCACGCTTCTGCAGCTTGTTCATGGATGTGTATGACCGATTGGTTTTCCCTGCAGTAAGGAACTGTTTTCAACAGCAAATCATATATTCCAGGATCTTTAAAATAGTTATCCTAGTGTGGGAGTTTTTTTTTTCTTTCTGTTTTGCTTGCAATCCTTGTTTTAAAATGAGGTTCCATGATTATTCATCCTAGCCTCAGAAGCCATGGTAAAATGTTACATTTGAAGAAAATGACACAAGCTTTTATGGAACATCCTTTAGCATTTTCATGATACTTTGTGTTAGCATTATAAAAATAATTCATTATTGTGCTATGCTTTAATATAGTAGTAAGTTCATGAGTATTAGATACACACACCATATGCCCCTACACTAAATGGCCCCAGGCTGCTTCATCATGGGGGATGCCACAACCTCAGCCTACTCTACCTTTCACCCTGAGCTATCATTTTTCAGTATTTGGACTCTCACTGCCCTACCTCAAAAGCACCTTTGCTTCTAAGGTAGAGGTGGGGAAATAAGCAAACTTCTTAAAGTTTGGGCTCCCTGCTGGCTCTGTTTTCACTGGAAGAAAACTTAACAGACAGGAGGCTGAATTATGAAATGATGAAACAACCAACCAGAAAACAATTAGACAAGTCCACAAATTATATTTTCTGCTGTAAATAAATTCCAGCCATTATTTCCTATCTGATCTTTGTACAAATTGTTTTCTCTGTAAGTTTAGTACTATAATCTAGTCTTTATGAGACTTCACTTCGCTGTCTTCTACATTGTACCAATGTGATTTTGAATCCTAACACTACACATTCAAAGTTCTGCCACCTTTCTATGGACATCTGGTAGCTCTATGGGTATAATTTTCTATTCCAGTCATATAGGTCTTTGATGAAACTGTAACAGTTTCACTATGTTCAAGCCCAGCTCATTTTGAATACTAGTTATAACTAGTAGCTATAGCTTCTAATGTTAAAGCAGATCCTTCGTAAACCTCATTAGAGAAAATTTCATGACCTATGTATAATACTCTGACACAGCAGAGAATTCAATTCTTAGCCTCTCATTTAGTCCAATGAGCCAAGACAGGCTGTCCCTGATGGACGTTACCACCACCTCAGCAGAGCCAAGGAAATTCCAAACTGCTATTCATCACCCATGTGAGAGAAATACTTTATGACCTTTAAAGTGAGCCTTTGTCCATTAATACAGCTCTCTGACAATGCTCAACACATTTACTTATGGTGGATTTGGCTCTTGGCTCAATGAGATCTAAAGGAAGTTAACTCAAAATACAGAAGGGCAATTTTTATCACTTATTTCTGTGGGAGCCCAGAGAATTTGCTTAGGAATCTAAGTCCTATAGCCTGAAGTACTCAAACTGTCACTGATACACACAGCAAGTTCATAGACTGGCAAGGACCACAAGGACCTCCCAGTTTCCCTTTAAGGGGAAGCAGATCTGTTTGTCTGTGCAGCTGTGCAGAAATATATATTTAATAGTAGCACTATTCTTTAAAATTAGTGTCTGCTTCATGACTAATTTTACAGGATTATGTGTAACCATTAAATCAATATTCTCTTTTGCAGCATGAGGTACTCACTTCACGTTCAAAAGTTAAGGTTCTTTAAAACCACATTATTTTTCTCTCACAGAACAGCCAGTCAGTTAGAACTGTTAGAATCACCCTCAAACGATTATATTTTATAATGTGTTTTCACATTGAGCAAAGGCAGAGGTGGGGAAATAAGCCAAAATCTCTCCATCCAGATGAAAAGTAAAGAAGTCTAATTGAAGAGGTCATTTATCCAGAGGCCAAGGCTGCTTCAGAGAGCTCAGATCAGAGCCCATCCTTTGGTGCACTACAGAGTCGGCTCTGTCTTCACTGGGGGTCAGTCTGTGCCAGGGGTCAAACCTGAAACTGAAAAGTAGAATAATTACCCATTCAGCACCTGACTCCACATCGTGAAATGTCCCACTAAATTATGCCTGGGTGATCAGAAACAATATTCAGGTGCCCTTTCTGCTGAACGTTCTCCCTGTCTGCCTGCCTCCCTCCTAAGCCCCGGGCAGACCATGGGATGGCCAAGGTTGCCTCCATTTTTCTGCTTTCCTGTCGGGTCGGTGGCTCTGTCTCTAAAGAATGGAAAATCTTTCAACTCTAACACCGGCTCCCCACTTCCCTGTCTGCTTTCACCCAGGCAGTGTAATTCGAGCTGAAATACAAACAGAGTCACTCATTCTTTTTTCTGCCCCTGTTGCTTAAAAACTGAAAGGGGGAAACAAAGGCTTGAGTGAACTTTGGAGGTTAATACGTCTTCTGGTCCCAGCTGTCAGATTTATTTCTTCTTTGTAGCTAAATCAGGTCATTATGCTACAAATCTTTATTCTGGATGAAAGATTTAAATCTGCATAGAATTTGGGGACTAAGGGATGGGGACGGAATCCATACATAGTAATTGGCTGTAGTTTTATCTGGATGTTTGTATAGAGGCTGCTATCAAATTCCAATAAACTTTTCCTGACCCCTTTCACTTTCTGGAGTCCCTGGGAATCCCAGCAACCAACTGCATTGTCTCAGCACTCAGACTTTTGTGCTCAATTATAAGCTCTCTCCACATCTAAGACGTCATGTTTCCACACAGCTACTTTAAACAATCGAAGATATTAAAAGATCTTTTGGGGTTTCTTTGTAATAATAATAGTAATTTTTTAAAAAGTTTTTATAACTCAAGCATTTGTCCTTGACGTGTTCTAAATTATTTCTTCAGAATTTAAAAAAAAAAAAAGTCAGGCATAATGGAAGGCTTAGAGATTCCATTCAGCTGCTTTAAAACCAACACCAAAGAACAGCAGTGGCAGCACAAGTCTGAGGAGGCATTAAGTCATCAAAATCACCATTCAGTGAAACAGCTTTAGAACAGATGTCTCTCCCATCGTCTTTATCCAAAGAAGCAGGGAGGGAACATTGGATATATTAATAAAGATAATAAAGCAACCAGCCTTAAGTCAATGCTGCTTTCATACAGGAATTCTTCAAGCAGGCTTGTTAAATGGTCCTGAAGCCCCCATCATCGTCTGTGCTTCATGTAGCGACATCTTGTTTTCTCAGTATTTCAGGCTGGTGAAAGGATGATGGTGAGCATGGAGCCCTAAATCAGAATACTTATTGTTGTTCCTACAGAAAAGGGGAGAGTAAAAAACGCCTCCTTGCCTACGCAGGCCTGCTAGGCTGAATGGAGGCCGCCTTTGTTCAGGAGCCCCAAGCACAAATCCAGATCTCAGCAGAGCCTCTGTGCACAGGTCTCCAGCAGGCAGCAGTGACTGCAATTCTTTGTGAATGAGGCCCCTGGAGTGAAGCAAAGCAGGGGCCCTGGATTTAGAACCTTTCACACATATGCATTTGCCACATTTTTAATCATGATTCCTTCCTAACTGCTAGAGAGGTTCTCTTTTCAGTTGTTTCAAGAACAGTATATTTATTCCTCTGAAGGAGGAAAGGTAGAGCCTGTCAAGGAGCAGGAGGAAATGTTCTTGGGTCAAAGTACTCCTGTCAAAAGTCCTGCGAAGGCTGTTGGGATCCTGCCATCCACATTTGAAATCCTGACTGAGAGAAAGGCTAGAAACTAGGGCCGACCCTGCACACAACCTCAGGGCCCCGTCTGACAAAATTATCTTTGACCTGGTCCTGTCCTTATGTCTGCAATTGCTCCCTCTGAAGACCTCTTCCCTGCTAAGCGTGTTTCCTTCAGAAGGTCCTTATTTAAATGCTAATGTTTTGCTCACCCAATATCAGTCATTAGTTTATCACATTAGCCTCAATCACCCTGAGAGAACGGAACTTGGTCAGGTAAGCACTAATGAAAGGCAAGGAGAAAGGAATGTTCCAGACCATGTGTGGGGAGCGGAGAGAGTGGTGACGGTTAACCAGAGTGTCCTGGGGTCGGAGCCAGAGTAACAGGCAATAAGCCAGCACTCCCCCTCAGAAGTGGGGTACACACACTTTCTGGAGGAGAATGCTAACAGGAAGATTAGGGGATACTTCAAACAACCCTCATCTCCATCACAGTTTTGTCTAGGGTTGGCCCTAATTGGGTCTAAGCAACTTCCATAAACAATACAAAAAATACTAACCCGCATTCTAACAAAAAGAGATGGTCAAACAGTTCAGATGCTGCCAGAAGAAACAACCCAACTGAGAATCTGAAACACACATTTGGCCCTTGCCGTTTAAGATGGTCCACAGAAAACTAGGCCAACTCTATCTGACAGAATGACAGCTATTCCCACAGTGGCTTTAAGATGTTATTTGAAAATCAGATTATTTTTTTTTAAGGCAACATCCATTGTCAGGCTTGTTTTTCTTTCAGTTAATCTAAATGGGAACATCCTTATCTGCAAGTACACAGATACCTTTTTGTTGAGCTTTCTGCAATATAAAAATGTGTTGCATGGTAATGATCTTTCTGGTTAAATTAAGATGTTCTATACTACAAAAGCCTATATGTACTCACAAGATGGGTTAGATGTAGGAAAATACAATTCATTGGGTGCCTAAAAGAACTGAATAGCACAAAATGGCATAATATTTTGCAAAACTATTTTTGAAACATATTTAAAATCCAACTTGTTTTCTTAATTTTTTAAAATGATGCTTATTCTTAACACACTTAAATGTCTCCCTGAGGGGAAAGTGGTCTGTGAAAAAGCTTTTGATCTTCATTCATTTTCAAGCATCTGCAAATTAAAGGACCTGTTGGGAAAATATTCTGCTCATTTCTTGGTTGAGAGGCACTTTTGTTTTCAGTGTGAAGAAAGACGTTCAGTTAAATTTGAAGAAATCTTCTTAAATTTAGGAAATTGCAATCTCTCCATGTAAACAGGAATATGTGATTTCCAAGGTGTTTTCCAATGGCTCTACACTGGAATGAAGTTTCAGAATCTCAATTAATAGGGCAGGAGCACAGGTCCTTTACAGTACACCTGTGTTAAAGAAAACATCTTTTCACTTACAGCATCATCATAACACCATGGAGATGGGGGATGTTTGAGGATGGAAGTAAGGGAGTTGGCATCTGAGCAGAAGATAGATGACCCAGTAAGATAGAATTGAATAGCACGGGTGAAAATAATGCTTTCTGGTGAAACTGACATGGATTTGAGCTCTAGTTCTAACACTTACTCGTTATGTTGAGGCTGGAGAAGTCACATAATCCCTCTGGGCCTCAGTTACATTATCTGCAAAATGGGCACAATAATACTCCCTCCTTTATAAAATCATTGCTAACATTAAAATGAGATAATGCCTATAAATGGTAATGCATATATAATGCACAGTGCCTGGCATGCAGTAAGTATCCAATAAATGACAACAATCTGTCACATCAATTATTCATCATCGAAATTTGGGGCTATGTTAACATTAAGCTCATGATATGAACATTTTTGGTCAAAACATTTTTGTGTGGTGAGGGAAGTTTAAGGTAGGGAATTCTTTACATAAATAATACTAGCTTTCTCAGATATTAGTGCATAGTTTTGTAGGTGAGTTCTTGTAGCCACATATAAAATGTTTGCATCAGTCATTGCTCTAAGGTCTTAAAGAGAGCTAGGAATATATACACTTAAGTACCAGATCTAAAAAGGAGTCAAGTTTCTTAACTAATGGCTGCTGCAGAGGCCAAACTGGTGAACCAAAATCAGTCAACAATGAGGACAGAGACCATTTGAAAAGGTTACTATCATGTGTGGCTAAACCCCTTATATTTAGCTAGCATGCTGTGGACATCTTAACAAACCAAAAAAAAATTGCTGACTCAGTCATTCCTCTTCCCACTAAAATAATTTCATCTGTCAACATGAAAAAGCCCCTGTTATTCATTTACTAAACAATACCAAGCATACAGTACTTCACTGGTGTTTCTTGTTCAGATTTTGTAAATTTTCGGATATGCCTAAATCGTAAAGAAAGATCATAAACTCTATTTCTTACAGCTTTATACATAAGGAAATAGGCCGCAGAGGGGTTAAGCACTTCGCCTGAGGTTGGAAAGCTCCTTACTGGTAGAGCTGGTATTTAGAAGACATAGATCCTGACACTCCAGCCAGTCCGCTTCCTACTACCCATATAAGACTTGTGAGGAAGACAAGAGGCTTGCATCTATTCTAATTCCAAAGCACATGACTCACAGAGGAGATTTCCACTGGGACTTGCAAATCAGACCACTCTAGTGAAACCAGCAATTTTATCCAATGTTTATTAAAACAAATCAAGCCATGCTACCCTATTAACTTTGTCTGGAAACCTCAATATATTCTCTTCTAATAATAACATAAAAGAATAGGAAACTATTTAAGCAATGAGACAAGCCAGATCATGCAGTATCAGTGATTAACACACAACTTGAGCATAGGGAAAACTGAGTTGAATTCCACCGATGCACTCAATGAAGGCATTAACTCGTTAACTACAATGTTAATAGCCTGGTTGAAGATGTAAATGTTTTCTTTTAACAAATTGATAGGCTCCAGATGAATCTGATTTTTAACTATAAAGCTCTTTAAGATAACATGTTTTATATTTTTAAAAAAACCTTGAGATTTTATCTGGTTACCCCAGTTCTTTCCTCACTTTTGTGAGCTCTATACACACACACACACTCCCTTTCCCCCATTCCTCCTTCATTTCTGCCAGAAATTGTACACTGTACTAATTTTAATTGCACTCTACAATAAATACAGTTTTTTGGTGTTTTTTTTTTACAATTTTAGTTGGTAGTCAATGAGGGAGAAGTCAGAAGCCTATCCAGGTAGAGTGAAGAACTACTCAGCTGGTTCTCAGAGCTGGGAAGGTGTGTCTGTAGGAGGCTAAAGAGAATTGAAACATCAAGCAAGAATTTTTCTGTTCTCGTTCAGTCTGAAAACCAATATAGAATTGGAAACCTTGCTTCACGCTTCCTTACCCCAGTATCTGCAAAGCTCACATAGCACCCTATAATTCCAACAGAGAATGAGATGGCCTGGGGGCGTTGTGTGAACGAGTGGGGAGCCAGGCAAGGCAGACTGAATCCAAGTTTTCCTGGTACTGATGACAACCGTCAGCTTCCACTATTTCTGACTTTTCCATGCTTGCTATCTCATTATGTCACATCTTGAAAATGCAGCAAGAGAAAAATCCATTTCAGCTCTAATAATAGAAATGGGTAATATTTACCACTTTAACAGATTGTGCTGTGTTGTGAACGAGGGCTGCCTCTTCAGTCACATCATATAGATGAAGTTTCTTCAGCAATAGTGGAGCATATGGGCATTAGAAAACTAAGTAGACTATGGGAGCAATGTGATTTTAAGAAAGTAATTTAATCTAAATCGTGGTGTTAAATGGAAATCTCATCCATAAAAATTGTATGTTGGAAAAGCAACTAAATGCCTAAGTAGGGGGAAAAGGCAATTTTAAAATGTTATTTTAAAGTATATTAGTGGCACTAAATCCTACCATATTGAAAAATCAGATCATTTTCCCAAACAAAAGCATAGTCTATAAATTTAGTAATAGCAATATGCTGCATTGGTCAAAAAAAGAAGAAAATGCTAAGATGTACTTGAGCCACAGATGAAAGCAAAATGACTGAATTGTATTCTGTATGAAGCACAGCCAATATAGGAAAGAAACAAGGTACAACTTGAATGAAGATTTGAATAAGGATGTCCGAAGAGAATGGTGCATCTTCTCTACATGGGCTTTCTCCTCGTTTTAAGTCCACAGTTGGCCACAAATTTCAGATTTCTGCCATGGTCAGAAATGTATTTCCCCATTAGTATTCAACCAGGAAGTTGCACGTGGACTCTCACCTTGAGGAAATCAGGAATGCATTGAGCACATTAGAAACAATTCACTTTTCCCTGGGTCACAGTAGAGGACAGACAGACAAAGTCAGCTAGTGCAAAGTGCAGCAGTCTCTGCTTGGGAAGAAAAATGAGCCTAAGTTTGATAAGGTGCAGCAAATCTGCAGAAAATAAACTTTTTGAGACACAGAGCAATTGATTCAGTTCTGCATTGATTAATATTCAACAAATCTTTATTGTGCCATATGCACCCCAATATCTCAATAGGGGTCGGCTAGGTAGCACCTGCCTTGCCATCACCCCACAATCAATTAAATTAAGCCTTCGGTCCCCCTATACATCACTATCCTTGGTAGGGCTCTCATGTGGGGTGAATGGGACAATAGAAGATGGTGCACCTCTGTGAAAAGATGCCCACCCACCTTATCTTGGACCTGGATGCGCTGCAGCCCTGCTATCTGGACACTCCCTCAACAGTTGCAGCCTCCCTGCATCTCTGGTATAATATAGTGAGCAATGAAAACCTTCCTCTCTATTGAATCTTAGAAAAGAGTTTTGCTGTCATCATACACAGAAGCATTATGGCAGAAAATTTGTAGATATCTACATAAAAATCTGTGAATGTATATATCATTTTTTTAAAAATTGTTATCCTGCATATTTTAAGTGCACCACAGTTGAAATTTAAATGCCAAATTGTCAAAGTATCACATGCTGCCAAATATGCCTTAAATAGACAAGGATTATGCTAGTTATAACCTACAGAACACCATGAAAAAACCTCATTTTCCTAAGTGTAAAGTGTGAAAGCTAGGAAGAAAGAGAGCATTTCACTTGATTTATAAGCTTTAAAATATTAAAAATAAGTCACCCAAAACTAAAGATTTGCAAATGGGTACACCATTTTTTTTTAATTCTTTTAGGGGATACAAATGCAAAATATTCAAAGAACGTGAAATTTCGCCCTACTATGAATATCAGATCTTTTCCAGGAGCAAACCATTTTTTAAGAGTAAAAGATATTTCAAAGGCTCTGACTGAATGTCTAAGAGGAGTAGGGATGAACCACTCAACAAAGTAAAATGGATGTCGTGGAGCAACGAAGGTAGAGAAACACAGATGGAGCTGCCTATTTCATCATTTTGCCCATGGACGGAGGTAGCAGCCGCGAGGATGCACGTTGCCGACGTCCTATTACAGGAAGTGAAACTGATCCAGGGCCCCAGCTGCTGTTCCGTGAAATTCTTCCCAGCCTCTGCCCCAAGGCTCCACTTCTCCAGGCAGCTGCCTGCCAATGACTGCGCACCGCAAAAGGTCTCAGGCAGACATGTTCCTGGTTCCTGGGAGACAGGGACACGTATCGTCCAACTTCGGCTCAAGAACTCCTCGAAGGCTTTGTCAAACCTTCCTTAGACTCCTGGGAAGTCTAGGACGCGTCCCTCCAACCTCTCTCCCTCTTTCCCTCAGAGTCAGACTTGCCCTATGGTCTGACAATTCTCCCAGCCATACCCGGCTTCCTCTCTCTTTCTTTTCACAGGCATTTTCCTTAATGAAATCCTTGCACATTTAATTTCATCTTGCTCTCTGCCACAAGAAAGTACACAAGTGGCCTAGAAGCCTGAAAGTATTTCTGTGTTTCCTGCAAGCCCTATTTTACCTCATACATACAGCCTCCGGAGGTTTCTCTCCATTTATCTCCAAAAAAAAATTGCATGGACTTTTAAAAATTCACCTTAGGAAATTTCCCCACCTGGTGAACCACTCACACCTACCTAGAAGACAATTTTTCAGAACTCTTTGAAAAAGCAATCTAACTATAATGAGACAGTTTATGTGAAGAGACAGTTGAAGCACTCAGATAAATACTCATCAAATGTTGGAAGCCAGGTCTTGGTTGGGGATGCCTTATTTTTAATATTTTAAAGCTTATAAATCAAGTGAAACATTCTCTTTCATCCTTGCTTCCACACCTTACACTTAGGAAAATGAGGTTTTTCATGGTGTTCTGTAGGTTATAAATAGCATAGTCCTTGTCTATTTAAGGCATATTTGGCAGTATGTGAGACCTAGACAATTTGGCATTTAAATTTCAACTATGGTGCATTTAAAATACGCAGGATGACATAAGACATAAGCTAGGCTTCTAAACTTTGGCTTTTTTATGACTGATATTTAAAATAATGTATCAAGAGGTTAATACCCCACTTGAAATTGTCTCTATGTCTCTTTCTACACACAATTGGTTTAACTGTTACGACTGTCAGGATAGATTAGAAAAGAGTTGAGCCAATTGTGCCTTTAGACACAGCTTTAAATACTCCTGCCATAGATGAAAAATGAAAAGGTTAAACTAGAAACTTCTAAGATTCTTCCAGCTTTAATGACATAGGATTCTATGATTCTATGGTTTAATTCAGTCAGATACGTTTAGAGTTCTCCCTCCCCAACCAGGAGTTCCTTTTACATGAAATCTGAGTACGATGGAATTTTCTTCTCCAAACATTTTCAGCAACTGTGACAATTCCAGTTCTAATATATGGAATTGCTGGGATATTCCTGTAACCAGCCTTAATCGGATGATCAGGAGCCACAGCACTGGCTCTGTGACTTTGATATGTTTGCTCTCTAAATCTTGCTCTTCTATCTTATTTTTCTCCTAGGTCCTAAAGTCCCCTAACTAACTAAATAAATAAAACTTTAAGAAACTCTCTTACCATGAGTGTTTTATGAACCTAACCTTTGCAGGTGAATGGGATTTCTGAACTCTGAAAACCTGTAAATGCAGGAAAAGGGTTTTTTTCCCCTTTTTTCAAAGTCCTCAAATTCTGTTCAAAGATACCTTTTTTCCAACCTCCTGCACATCATCATTTCATAAAAACTAAATTAAAACAAATAGCTTAATACTTTTTCTCAATAAAAACTGCATCTTAGAAATTAATTCAATTGAATTTGATACCAAGATTTTAATAGCCCAAATGTTTTATGATATGCAACATTTTTCATGTCAAATTGATTAGCAATGTTAGCATTTTGCTCTACGTTCCCCAAGCAACACAATTTTTCCTTACCTTAATTGTGTGATTATGTCCAAACTCATCAAGCGAATGATGCTTTTTATTTGTTTATAAATTTTGTCACCTAAGTAGACTTAGCTTAGTTGATTAAGAATGGTACTTGAAACCAAGGTTAAGAATAGCTTCTTTTTTGATGTTTTGTAGTTCTTCTTAGCCAGTTATCCTCTGTTAGTTTCAAGACCAAAGACTTCATCTAAAATCATAGCCACAGTCTCAAATTTATGTTATGGGTCATACACAATGACGACTGGGTAAAAGACCTTAATATTTTTGTCTATTTCCTTTATTTAAGTAAGTATCTTAATTTTAACTATGAACCATTTCAAACATATAGAAAAGTACAGATAGTAATGTAACAAGCCACAATGCACCCTTCCTCCCAATTTAACAAATGTTGATATTTCACAATATTTGGCTCATATATTTACAAAATAAAATGCAGAGATTCTGAAAATGGCTGTCTGGTAGAGGCCCCCTAACTCACCGCTTCCAGGGAAAGAGGTGAAGAACGCCGACAGCTGCCTGCACCTGGATGGTTCACTCCAAAAACAGCACTGTGAGATTACAGAGAAGCATGGCGGGACACTCAGTGCAAGAGAACAGGTGACAGGGAGATACATTCACAAAGATCGGAATGCACAAGGAATACAATAGAGATCAGAGCGTGGGAAGGACACACTAGCCAGGTCAGCACAGTGCGACCTGACCTACAGGTGGTAATGCACCATCCCCACAGACTTCCCATCCACTCAGTCAGGGACAAGCCCAGAGTGGGTGCAAAGTTGTTTCTCGAGACAGCAGGCTCTGTGGAGAGGAAGCAATTGTGGGAACCATATGGAACTCTCGGGTGCAGTGTACAGGGTACTGCACAGGGCCAGGTAGAGACTGGGCTGATATACAGCTTCCCGGGACAGTACGCGGGAATCTGGGGGTGGGCACCTTGCCCCTGGAAGTCAGCGGGACCAGGGCACAGGAGTTGAATGGAAAGCAACAGGATATGCCCCTAGTGGCTGCCAGCAATTGCCTCCACGGGACCCAGGCGGGTTGAGGAGAGCTGCACTCATGGCGTGATCTGAACCCTGCTGTATGCCACATTGGCAGTCGGCAGCCATCTTTAACGTCTCCCACCTGGAGCTGACTATTAGATAGGTCTCTAGCTTCACCCCACCCCTGGGGGCTCTTCTGCCTGGGCATGGCAGGCTATTCCCTTGGTGGCCACGGACAGCTGCCTCCGTGGGTTCCAGATGGGTCGAGGTCCCTGATCTGTATAGGTGGAAACTTTGTATATTGGAAACAGTTTGCAGCCCGTCCATCTGGTCCCGCCTCCCCAGCTCTGACCTCCTACATGCCTACTACATGCTGGTCCTAGTGCCCTCTCTCCAGGTCCCTGTCCTCCCCTACCCCAGAGAACAGTCATTTTGAAGGTTGCTGTGCCATAGTGACTCGTTTTGTATAAGTATCGATTCTCATGGTAACCAAATGCCTCAAGTGACAGAGGCTGAACCTGACAAGCTCCCCCTAACCCTACCCACTTTATTAGGGAGTTTCACTTGATCCAAAAGTGCTTTCAGCTGCCACTATTCCCCCCAGTGGGAGCATCCCCCTGGCAGAGACTTATGGGGATAAAGATGCCCACCTGCCTCGCCTTGGGGTCTAGTGGTGGAAAAGGAGAGCACAATTGGAGCGCCCCCTTATCAGCCAGTGACACACAGAGATGCATGTCAGAGGGCCAGACACACGAACTTTGGGGAAGCTCAAGAGCCCATGAGTGGTCCATCAGAGGGGAAAGTGTCCAAGCTTGTGGACAGGGAAGAAAAAACCTAGCTAGAGACCTTAGCAATCACACCAGCTGGCCCCTCCCATCAGAAGCAGTTCTCCAAGCCCAGAGAGAGAGAGAGAGCTCTGAATGCCATAGCAGAGGCCCCCCCTAGCAGCCGGATAAGCAACCTCTGAGCTGTGTAGAATTTACCCAATCTAGCTCTCACACTGCAGCTGAAGCTATCTTGCTTCTCCCCCCACCTCAAGGGGAGCAGGGTCAAAGTAACCCCTGGGAGCTACAAGGCCCCTCCCAAAGCTTGGGGCTTTCGTATACCCCACCTGGGGGACCAGAGCCTGCCACGGGCACAACAGAATACCTAGGTAACTGGCTCCTCCATACAAACTATAATCAACAACAGTGGGAACAACCCCATAGCTAAAAATATTGCTTTCCATCTCAAGCTATTAAGGAGCAGTGGATTTGTACCCTCAAGTACAATCCATCAGCTTGGAGCTCAGGCTAGGAGAACAAACTCACTACACTCCACCGGAAAGAGGTGAAGACAACAGGTCAGAGGTAACCCAAGAGGTCCACCAAACTTGCTAAAATACACCTAAGGCAATACAGACCAGTACTCCTCTCCCCGGCTCTGCCAGGGAACAATCCTTGGTGTCTTGGAGACAGGTCCATAAACTAGCCCTAACACCCCCAGCTCTTGACCAAGAAGCCAGATGAGAAAAAGTCAGTGAAAGAACACAGGAGCCATGAAAAATCAGAGCAAAAAGTCATCCCCAAAAGAAATCATTAGTTCCTCAGCAACAGATACCAACTTAAATGAAATGGGTAAATTGACAGAAGAGGAATTTTGTTTATGGATTATAAGAAAGCTCAATGAAATTCAAGAGAAAATTGAATCCCAGCACAAGGAAACCACAAGAACAATGCAAGAAATGAATAAAAATTCTGTAAAGAAATTGAAGTATTATGGAAAAAACAAACAGAAATACTGGAAATGAAACAGGCATTCAAGGATCTACAAAACACAGTGGAAAGCCTTAAGAATAGGCTAGATCACACAGAGGAAAGAATCTCAGAGCTGGAAGACAACTCCTATGTACTAAATAAATCAGTCAAAGAAAAAGAACACAATAGCAAGAGACATGAACAAAGCATATAAGAAATGTGGGATTATGTGAAGAGGCCAAACATAAGAATCATAGGCATCCCTGAGGGTGAAGAAGAAAATTCGCAAGGGCTGGAAAATCTATTTGAAGGAATAATAGAGGAAAATTTCCATGGCCTAGCCAGAAATCTCAATATCCAGGTACAAGAAGTACACAGGACTCCTGGGAGACTCAATGTGAAAAGGCAATCACCACACCACACAGCTATTAGGCTGGCCAAAGTAAACATGAAAGAGGCACTCCTTCAAGCAGTAAGGCAAAAACAGCATGTATCCTACAAAGGAAAACCTATCAGATTAACTGCAGATTTGTCAACTGAAACCTTACAAGCCAGAAGGGACTGGGGACCCATCCTCAGTCTTCTAAAACAAAATAATGGCCAACCCAGACTTCACTATCCTGCAAAACTAAGTTTCTTATATGAGGGAGAAATAAAGACTTTTCCAGACAAGCAATCACTGATAGAATTTGCGAAGACCAGACCTGACTTCAGGAAGTACTTAGACCTGCATTGTACACTAACCAGCACAACAGACACCCACCAGTGTAAAATTACTCAAAAGTTAAATGTCCAGAACCCAGATTTCACAATGGCTTAAGGGGTAAAACAAAACAAGAGTCTACCCAAGAGGATAAACAGAAATCTATCCCAAATATCAATTCTCTCAATAAATGTGAAAGGCTTGAATTGCCCATTGAAGAGACATAAGCTGGCTGAATGGATTAAAAAAATACAAGCCAAGTGTCTGCTGTCTCCCGGAAATGCATCTTACACACAAGACTCATTCAGACTCAAGGTGAAGGGATGGCATACAATTTTCCAGGCAAATGGAAACCAAAAGAAAGCTGGGGTAGCCATTCTTATATCAGATATGATAAACTTTAAAGCAACAAAAGTGAAGAAAGACAAAGATGGTCACTATATAATGGTGAAGGTAAAATCCTACAAGAAGACTTAACAGTCCTAAATATTTATGCACCCAACACAGGAGTGCCCAGATACATAAAGCAAATACTGCTAGATCTAGACAACATGATAAAAAGCAATGCCATAATAGCCAGGGATGTCAACACCCCACTGACAGAACTGGACAGATCCTCCAAGCAGAAAATAAGCAAAGAAACAATGGACCTAAACAGGACTCTAGAACATTTGGGCCTAAGAGACATCTACAGAACACTGCACTGAAACAACACCTAATATATGTTCTTCTCATTAGCTCATAGAACTGTCTCTAAAATTGATCACATCCTAGGCCACAAAACAGATCTCAACAAACTTTAAAAAATAGAAATTATACCATGTATCTTTTCAGATCACAGTAGAATAAAATTAGAAATCAATTCCAATAGAAACACACATCCCTATCCAAAAACATGGAAATTAAACAATCTACTGATGAATGACTATTGGGTCAAGGAGGAGATTCAGATGGAAATTAAAAGATTCTTCAAACTAAATGATAATGGGGACACAAGTTATCAAAATCTGTGGGATACAGCAAAAGCAGTCCTAAGAGGAAAACTTATTGCCTTAAATGCCCACATCCAAAAGACAGAAAGTTCACAAATCAGTAAACTAATGAATCATCTCAAGGAAATGGAAAAGGAAGAACAAAGCAACCCTAAACCCAGCAGAAGAAAAGAAATAACCAAGATCAGAGCAGAACTAAATGAAATCGAGAACAAAAACTATACAGAAGATTAATAAAACAAAAAGTTGGTTCTTTGAAAAGATAAACAAAATAGGCCACTTCCTAGATTGACCAGAATCAGAAAGGAAAGGACTCTAACAAATTCAATTAGAAATGAAAAAGGAGAGGTCACAACTGATATCATGGAAATACAAAACATCATCTTCGGATACTATAAAAATCTCTATGCCCAAAAATATGAAAACGTGGAGGAAATGGACAAATTCTTAGAAACACACCACCTCCCTAGGCTCAATCAGGAAGAAATAGAATTCCTAAACAGACCAATATCAAGCACTGAAATTGAAGCAGTAATAAAAAATCTTCCAACAAAAAAAATGTCCTGGCCCAGATGGGTTCACACCTGAATCCTACCAAACCTACAAAGAAGAACTAGTGCTTATACTGCAGAAATTATTCCTAAACATCGAGAAGGATGGAATCCTCCCAAACTCATTCTAGGAAGCCAATATCACCTTGATATACCAAAGCCAGGAAAGGACACAACAAAAAAAGAAAACTACAGATAAATATCCCTTACAAATATAGATGCAAAAATTCTCAGTAAAATCCTAGCAAACCGAATTCAAATGTACATCAAAAAAATAATTCATCATGATCAGGTGGGCTTCATCCCCAAGGTGCAGTGATGGTTCAACATACACAAATCTATAAATGTAATTCACCATATGAATAAAACCAGGAAGAAAAACTATGTGATCCTCTTAATAGACGCAGAAAAGGCTTTTGACAAAATTCAGCACCCTTTTATGATAAGAACTCTTAACAATATAGGCATAGATGGCTCATACCTCAAAATTATTAAAGCCATATATGACAAACCCACAGCCAATATCATACTGAACAGGGAAAAATTGAAAGCATTCCCCCCTAAAACTGGAACCAGACAAGGTTGCCCACTATCTCCACTTCTATTCAACATAGTGCTGGAAGTCCTGGCCAGAGCAATCAGGGGTGTCCAAATGGGGGCAGAAGAGGTCAAACTTTCACTCTTCACAGACGATATGATATTATATCTAGAAAATCCCAAAGATTCAACCAAGAGACTACTGGAATGGATAAATGAATTCAGCAAAGTCTCAGGATTCAAAATCAATGCACACAAATCAGTAACCTTCACATACACCAATAACAGTCAAGCCAAGGAACAAATCAAAGATGCAATAACTTTCACAATAGCACCAAAAAAAATTAAACATTTAGGAACATATTTAACTAAGGATGTGAGAGACCTATATAGAGAGAACTATGAAACACGGAGAAAAGAAATTGCAGAGGATGTAAACAGATGGAAAACCCTACCATACTCTTGGATCAGTAGACTCAGCATTGTTAAAATGTCTATACTACCTAAAGTGATTTACAGAATCAATGCAGTCCCTATCAAAATGCCAACATCATTTTCTGCAGATCTAGAAATAATAATTCTATGCTTCATGTGGAACCAGAAAAGACCCCATCTAGCCAAAGCAATCTTAAGGAAAAGAACAAATTGGGAGACATAAATCTACCAGACTTCAAACTATACTACAAGGCTATAGTAACCAAAACAGCATGGTACTGGCACAAGAACAGAGACATAGACCATAGACCAATGGAACAGGACTGAGAACCCAGATATAAAATCATCCTCATACTATCATCTGATCTTTGACAAAGTAGACAAAAAAATACACTGGAGAAAAGAATCCTTATTCCATAAATGGTGCTGGGAAAATTGGATAGCCACATGTAGAAGACTGAAACTAGATCCACACCTCTCACCTCTCACAAAAATCAATTCACAATGGATAACAGATTTAAACCTAAGATATGAAACCATAAGAATTCTCGAAGAAAAGTTTGGAAAAACTCTTATGGACGTTGGCCTAGGCAAAGAATTTATGAAGAAGACCCCCAAAGCAATCACAGCAGCAACAAAAATAAATAAATGGGACCTGATCAAATTAAAAAGCTTCTGCACCGCCAAGAAAACTATCACTAGAGTGAACAGACAACCTACAGAATGGGAGAAAATATTTGCATGCTACACATCTGATAAAGGGCTGATAACCAGAATCTATACAGAACTTAGGGAGATCAACAAGAAAAGATCAAACAACCCTATTAAAAAGTGGGCAAAGGACACGAACAGAAGCTTTTCAGAAAAAGACAGAGTAATGGCCAGCAAACATATAAAAAATTGCTCAACTTCTCTAATCATCAGGGAAATGCAAATCAAAACCACAATGAGATATCACTTAACTCCAGTCACATTGGCTCATATCAAAAAGTCCCAAAACAACAAATGTTGGCGGGGATGTGGACAGAAAAGAACACTCATACACTCCTGGTGGGACTGCAAATTAGTACAACCTCTATGGAAAGTAATACGGAGATACATCAAAGAACTAAAAGTAGAACTACCATTTGATCCAGTAATCCCACTACTGGTATTTACCCAAATGAGAAAAAGACATTCCATAATAAGGACATCTTCACTCGAATGTTTATAACAGCACAATTCACAATTGCAATAATGTGGAAACAACCCAAGTGCCCATCAATACACAAGTGGATTAATAAAATGTGGTATATGTATACCATGGAGTATTACTCAGCAATAAAAAACGATGGTGAATTAACACATCTGGTATTATCCTGGATGGGGCTAGAGCCCATTCTTCAGAGCAAAGTATCACAAAAATGGAAAAACAAGCACCACTGGTACTCACCATCAAATTGGTACTAACTGATCAATACGTATGTGCACACATGGAAATAATATTCATCAGGGGTCGGGCAGGTGGGAGGTGGGTGGAGGGGATGGGAAAATCACACTTAATGGGTGCGGGACGCACTGTCTGGGGGATGTCCACGATTGTAGCTCTGACTTGGGAAATGCATAGGCAATGTATGTAACCAAAGTGTTTGTACCGCCATAATATTCTGAAATAAAATAAAATAAAGTAAAATGTAGCAAGTACAAATAAACAAAATATTAGAGGTACTTTTCCTTCTCTCCCTAGAAGAATCACCATAAGCACTATGTACCCTTCCTAACCATATTTTTCATCTTTAACTATATATGTATATGTCCATAAATATATACTATTGTTTTTACATATTTTTACAGTTTACCTAAATGTTACCATACCATATGCTTTCACACTTGTGTTTTTCCACTCAACATTGTATTTTGCAGTGTATCCATTTTGATAATATAGATCTAACTTATTCATGATTGCTTATGTTCAGTATTTGATTAAATTCTGTTTAAGTTTTCCATTTTCCTATTCTTAAACAATTGTATTGCTTCTGATTTTTGCTAGTACAACAATGCTGCACTGACTTTTTTTATTTCATAACATTAATGGGGTACAAATGTTTTAGGTTACATGGATCATTTTTGTAATGCTTAAGTCCTGGCTATAGATGTGCCCGTCACCCAAATAGTGTTCATAGTACCCATTAGGTTGGTGTATACTCCACCCTTTCTCTCTCCTCCCCCCTGGTTGCTTTCCACTGAGTTTTACTCCCCTCTGTGCACTTGTGCCCTCATCAGTTAGTCCCAATTTAATAGTGAGAACATGTGGTATTTGTTTTTCCATTCTTGTGATACCCAAGTGCCCATCAATTCATGAGAAGATTAATAAAATGTGGTGTGTGTATTAATACACCATGGATTACTGCACTGACATTTTTGAGAATGCCTCCTCATTTGATAATTTGACCAAGATATATAACTTAGAAGTAGATTTATTGCCTTGTAGGCTATACACATCTTCAACTCCATAAATATTATTAAATCACTCTCCAAAATATGTACCTAATAGTAACAGATTTTGAAAGTTCCTGTGTTCTCATGTTATTGCCAACACTTCATATGATCAGAGTTTTTAAATTTTGCCAATCTGCTGGTCATGAAATGTTGTCCCATTTTGTTTTAAGTTTCATCTCCCCTGATGATCAATGAGGTTTTGCAACATTTTATGTACTTTACCGGCCTTAAAGATTTCCTCTACTAATTGACTTTTCGTATCCTTTGTCCATTATCTATTGAAATGTTCCATTTTTATTGGTTTTAGGCTTTTATTTAATATGTATTTTGTTTACTAATCCTGTATCGGTTGCTTGAATTAGAAATATCTTTTCTTAGTCTATACCTTATCTTTTCATTTTATGGTCTTTTTTTCATGCAGATCTTTTCTATTTTAAATAATTAAAGTTATCAGTCTTTTTAAAGTTTGTATTTTGTTCAGTCTCATGTAAGAATTCTTTCCCTACTCCCCAAAATTATAAAGCTGCTTTCATCATTTTTTTTATATGTTTCAATTTGTCTTTGCATTTTTAATCTATTTAGGATTTATATTTGTGTATGGTGAAAGGTAGACTTACAAATTTATTTTTTCCATATGACAAGTCAATTGTCTCACCATCTTCTATTTATTTTATCTTTCTCCACTGACTTGAAAGCCACTTCTCTCATATGTGTGGCTGTGTCAAGACTCCCTGTCTTATTACATTGTGTACATGACTCTGCCAGTACAGCACATTTTAACTACTATACCTTTATAATAAGACTTGATAAATCATACAGTAAGTTCATTCTCCTTGATGAACTTTCTTCAAATTTTTTTCCTTTGGCTATTCTTGGCATTTGATTCATCCATATAAATTTTAGAAACAGCTTGTCAAGTTCTGAGAAAATTTAAGATTTAGATTGAACTGGTTTTGGTTTTATAGATTATTTTGGGGAGAATTGAAATTTTAAAATCCTGAGTCTTCCTATGCAAATATATGGTATCACTCTCCATTTATTTAAGTGTTATATATCCATTTATTTAAGTCTTCTTATATATCTTTCAATAAAATTTTATAAATTTCTCCAAAAAAGTCATATGTGTATTATGTTAAATTTAATTTCACATACTTTGTCATTTCATGGATATGAAGAATAAGATATTTTTAAATTACATCTTAAACCAATTTTATCTGGTATATGCAAATACTATTAATTTTTATATATTGTTTTGTAGACAGCAATCTTGATGAACTTTCTGGTTACTTCTACTAGTTTGTAAGTAGATTCTGTTAAATTACATATGTAGATAATCATGTCATCTGTGAGAGTGACAATTTGGTTTTTTATTTTTCCATTCCCATATCTCTTATTTATTTTCATATCTCACTGGGTTCCCACGGACCTCCAGCACAACACCGAATAGAAGTGCTCACAGCAGGCATCTGGCAATTATTTCTGACTTTAGGAGAATGCTTCTAATGTTTCCCCATTAAATGTGAGGTTTACATTGTTTTAGGTAGACATCCTCTTTCTTTTGGAAGGAAGTTCCTTTCTATTCATAGTCTTAAAAGATTTGTTAACATAAGTGGCTGTTGGATCTATTATATATACTGGGATGAGTATTTTTTTCTCTCAATATGTTAAATAATAAATTACATCGTATTTTATAAAGTTAAATCATCCCTATAATCCTAGAATAAACCCTACTGGTATTTCTTCAGTTCTGCTAGTCTCTATTCAAATATTGCCTCCTCTCCTATTCTTTCTACTTTCTCTTTCTGGAACTATATCTATATATTTCCTTTTTTTTGTTTTTATTTTTTGTAGAGACAGGATCTCGCTTTGTTGCGCAGGCTGGTCTTGAATTCTTGGCCTAAAGTGATCCTCCCCAAGGTGCTTGGATTACAGATGTAAGCCACCAAGCCTACCCCTTATCTATATATTTATATAACTATATATAAATATAGATGATAGAGAGAAATAAAGAGAATATTCCTATTAGATATATGTTGGATCTCCTCATTCTATTGCATTCCATTGCACTTTCTTTCTTTTTAATTTTTTGTTTCTTATCTCTTTGCTGCCTGCTGGGTAATTTCCTTGGGACTATTTTTGAGGTCACCAATTCTCT
The DNA here is from genome assembly GCA_023783475.1 of Daubentonia madagascariensis. Taxonomy (NCBI): domain Eukaryota; kingdom Metazoa; phylum Chordata; class Mammalia; order Primates; family Daubentoniidae; genus Daubentonia; species Daubentonia madagascariensis. Next base: position 37,123,859 of record JAKFHU010002080.1, on the reverse strand, counting down.
CTTAACCAAGATCTTAATCTAATGTTTGACCTAGCCACTTAATTCTTAACTAATGACTACTTTTTGTAAATTCTAAATATTTTATTTAATTCTTTTTCAATCTTTTATTTTTTACAGAACCCTACATTTCTTTATGGTCTGTATTACTTTTTAAAATATTTTATTCATTTTAAGCATACTTATTTTATAACCACTTTCAGATTGCTTATTTCTCTCGTGTTCTTGAGGTACAAATTTTCTGCTTATTATATCTGCTAATATATCAGTCAGGGTCCACTCAGGAGATGGAAAACACATCAGTAATTTGAACAGGGACAACTTAATATAAAGAAGTATTAACTGGTAGAAGGTGGTTAACAAAACAAAAGGAAGGTAAAAGAGGAATCTATAGATTATAAGAATAGCAAAAGTAGGGAGCAGGTATTACATCTAGGACTAAGGGAGAGTACCTAAACAAGTAGCAAATTTGGAAATGGCCCCACCTCCACCAAGGTTGAGATTCAGAACTTGTTGGAGAGGGTGTAATCATAGCCTATAGGGTGGCAGAATTTTCTGGGACTCTGTGGCCAGAGCTGTTCCACAGGAAGTTGCCCACTGAGGTGCAGCAACATTTCCAGAGGTACTATGGGCTGGAGCTATCTACTAATAGCTGCTTGCTGGGGTGTGGGTAGGTCAGAGCTGGCATGCAGAAAACTGCCCACTGGGGTGCCAGAGAAATGCACTGGAAGGTGAGCTCCACGGGGTCTCCCACACACCACTGATAACTGGACTTTTAGAGGAAGAAAAAAGTCACAATTATCAGAAAGAGAAGACCATACCTCCGCTATCACCTACAGGGCCTCTCCAACACTTTCTATTGACAAAACTTAGTTAGTGCATCAACTGGCAAAAAACCCAGATCCGTTAACAAAAATCAGGGCAACAGAGGTAGATTTAGATCTGAGAATCAGTAAGTTTACAGCTGGCACAACTGACTCTCTTTTTGTGAATCATATCCTCCTATGGTCTGTAAAGTTTTGTTTTGAATTCATACTGTCATGAAGGATTAGTTTTTCTGTGAAAGTTTCCTTAGAATTAAGTACCCTTTTACAGTTTTACATTTACTTCTGCCAGATTGTTAGAGATTTCTCTGACCAGCCTTAAATTTTTATATAAATTTATTGGTTTAGGATTCCTACACAATATAAGAAGAGTCAATATGGACCTCAAATCTATATGTGGCATAGGCATGTGACTTCAGCTTTCACAGAAATCATTTTTTATTCCTCCCAGAACCTTGGACAGCATCCTAGCTGCTTCTCTGAACCTTTCGGTAGATTTCCTATAACCATTTTCTATGTGTTTTGAGCAGGGCAATAAGAAGAAGGGGAGCTAGGGAGAAGTAAATGCCAGGTTATTCTACTATTTTGTCATAAGTTGAATGCCTTATTCTATCCAGACTTGTCTTCTGTCAATAATGCATTATATATTGGTAACTCTCAAACCTGTAGCTCTAGCCCAAACTCTTTGCTAAGATCCAAACCTACACATTCATTTTTATATGTACATCAACAACGGAATATCTCATAGGAACCTTAAATTCCCATTCAAAACTGCACTCATTGTCTGTTCCCCCAACCTGCTCATCCTCTTATATTCCATGGCTCAGAGAATGATGCCACTATCCCCTAGTCCCCAATTCTGAAACAAGAAAGCTATCCTAGACTTCTGCCTTGCCTCCCCCACCATTCAAAGAAAAAAATCACCAAGTCTTTAAGATGTTACTTCTTCATACTTCTAAGACCCAACATCACTCTTTCATATAGCTTTAATTCAGACAATGCTCTCCTTGCCTCCAGTCTAACCCCCTCCTAAAATATCCAAACTCTTTACCAAGGCCTCCAGAGCCCTACATATTTTGTTCCTCCCAGTCTTTCAGACCATATTATCTCTGCTACTCACCTACCATGTTCTGGTCATTGGCATTTCTTTCTTTTTCTTAATTTTTTTATTTTTTAAATTGTTTATACATCATATTTGTACATGTTTATGGGACACATGTGAAATTTTGTTACATGCATTGAATATGTAATGATCAAGTCAGGGTATTTAGGGTATCCATCACCCAAGCATTTATCATTTCTATGTGTTGAGTACATTTCAGTCTCTCTCTTCTAGCTATTTTGAAAAATACAATACATTGTTGTTAACTATAGTCACTCTCCTCTGCTATCAAACATTAGAATTTATTCCTTCTAACTATATGTTTGTACCCATTAACCAACCTCTCTTCATCACCACCCTCAGACCCATACACAAAGCCACTGGCATTTCTAGTCGTTGAACATGACTAGTTCATTTACTCCTTAATTCAGTATAAACTTTATGACGGCTCTATGACATCAGTACTTTCCCAATTTTGCAGTACAGAAAACTGAGGTTTATAGAGGTGAAGTAACTTGTCTATAGCCATCCATCTAGTAAATGGTCAAAATAAGACTGAACTTGCATAATTTGACTACAGAACCCATTCTTTGAACCACTGAACTCTCCTACCACCCAGATTCACCTCAGTAAGGCCAATTAGGAAACTGTCCCAGTGGCCCTGGCCTTAGCTGGAAAGGTGGCCATGAGAGTGGTGGTAAGAATAGCCAGGAGAGACACTTCAGAATAAGACACAACAGTTCTTGGACCAATTAAATATAATAGGTACCCGAAGATAATCTCAATTTCAGCTGTTCTATCCTGTGACCCATAGGACATTTGCATTTTATAGATTGTAGGTTCATAAAATATGGTCCTTGTAAATTTAAGGTATACATAAAAATCAAAAAATAAATCCAGACAGTAGTTTAGGAAAAACTCTAGTATTCATTTTGTATGACTTTATATAAGATTTATGACCAATAAAAATGTTTGTATGGAATTACACAACCACACACATACACTCACATGCGTACATCCTCCAACATAATATTCTTAGGTCTCAGTGTGTCTTTACCACACACCGTAAATATTTTAAAGGTTAATTGAAAGCAGAACGTGTACACAACTTTGTATAAATATGAATTCTTCAAGTTCCCCTTCTGCTTAGCAATTTTCAGGCTTTTTTGGCGTTTAGTGCCAAACGACCAACGTACAATAGTAAAAGCGATTGGGAGTCTGTCTAACTGGGTTTTGTGTGTACTCTAGACATCCTCTCAATTACCGTTATTATATTGATCAATATATTATATATAGTATATTGATCTTTCGGCATGAAAAAAATGAACAAATTCAAGACATCACCTCCTCCAAAGATAGGCACATCCTAATCCTCTGGAACCTGTGAATACATTACATTACATGGCAAGAGAGAATTAAGGTTCCACATGGAATTAAGGCTGCTAATCCACAACCTTGAGATGGGAAGATTATCCTGGATTATCTGATGGGTCCAGTGTAATCACAAGGGTCCTTATCAGTGAAAGAGGGAAGCAGGAGAGGCAGAGGCAGAGTCAGAGTGATGCCACATGAGAAAGATGGTTTCTCCTCAAAAGCCTCCAGAAAGGAACATGGCCCTTCCTACACCTTGGCTTGAACCTCATGATACCCATTTCAGACTCTGGCCTCCAGAATTACAAGATAATAAATTTGTGTTGCTGCAGGCCATTAACTTTGTGGTAATTTATTACAGCCACCATAGGAAACTAATAGAAGGACATTTTGGATTTAAAACCCTAAAATCCCCATTCAAAATAATTTTAAGAGTGAATTAATTGATAGTATTTGTCTGGATATGCACACATTGCCTGCTCCAATTGTCAGGCCTCCTCTTTGAGTTTTCTCTTGTCTGTATGCAAACTGCTCCCCATAACTAAGTCCTGCCCCTTCAAATTCAGAATTGCCATTTTAAAATAATAATATCTCATTCATTCTTCCAATTAGTCATTCAGTCAACAAGAGTTTATACCTCTAGCCAGACCTCTCCCCTGAACACGCAGACAGAAATATCTAACTCATTCTTAGCATAGCCACTAAGATGCTCAACAGACATTTTAACAATATGCCCAAACCCAAACTCCTGATATTCTTACCCAATCTGTGCCGCCCAGAGTCTTCTTCATTTCAGTTGATGCAAAGTCCATTCCTCTGCTTGCTCAGGTCAAAGTCCCTGGAGTCACCTTGACTCTCCTCTTTCCCTCACACTTCATATCCAATCCATCAGCACGTCCTGCCTTCTCTACATTAAAAACACACTCACTTCTTACCACCTTCACTGTCACCGTCCCATTCGAGCCACTGTTTTCTCCTTCCTAGTAGCCTCGAACACGTCTCTGGCTTTGCTCCCTTCAATCTGTTCTCAACACAGCAGCCAGACCGATCATATTTAAAACATAAGTCTGACCTCTTCCTTCCTCTGCTCAGCACTTCTCAACTTCTCTCATGTCACTCAGAGTAAAAGCCAAAAGCCCTGCTCCGTCCTTGCTGTCCCACTGCCCTCGTTTCTGTGACTCCCTGCTTTCTTTACGCAGCTACAGGACCACTGGCCTCCTTGTTCCTGGAACAAGCCGAGCACACTCCCGCCTTAGGGACGTTACGCTTGCTGCTCCTCTGTGGTGACTCGCTCCCTCAGTGAGGCTTTTCCTGCCCACCCTGACCCCTCACCTCTCCTCCTGTCACTTACTACCTAACTTAACCTGCTTTATTTTTCTCCATAGTGCTCATCGCCATCTGACATAGTGTATATTTACTGTTGATACATTGATTATACAATTCCCCTCAACGCCACTGAAGTATAAGCTCCATGAAGGCAAAAACTATTTTTTGTTCAATGGTTTGCCCCCAGGATCTAGAATTGTACCTGGCATATAATAAGCATATACACAAATATTCCTTGAATAATAAAATCACTGTTCCAGGTCCCAGGAATACAAAAATGAATGAAACACAACATTTGACATTGAAGAATTCACAGTCTAGAGCAGCACTGCTCAATAGAACTTACTGCAATGATGGAAATGTTCTCTATCTGTGCTAGCCAATATGGTAGCCACTAGCAACCTGTGGCTACTGAGCACTTGAAATGTGGCTAGTGTGACTGAGAAACTGAATTTTAATTTTATCTTAATTACTTTAAATTTAAATGGTCACATGTAGCTAGTGGCTACCATATTGGACCACATAGGTCTAAAGGAGGAGACAGATCTATAAATCCATAATACTGGTAAGAATGCAATGTAGTTAGAGTCATGGTACAGATGTGCAATGAAGTGCTATGGGAACCCAAGGAAGGGAGCCACTAATTCTGACTTTAGTTTCCTCCACTAGCTCTTCTAAGAGCATTCGGTGCTTTTCCCTCACATCACCTTGCATTCTTGTAATTATTATTTATTTATTTATAATGTATTTATTTATAATTTATTATATTATTTATTTATAATTATTTACTTACTGTCAGTCTTCCTTACTAGGCTATGAGAGGTGGAGCTGTGACCATCCTCAGCTACTGACAAGATGATTTACATATAGCAGATGATCAATAAATATTGGTTTGACTGACAACTGAGATGGTTATGGGAGGTTTCTAGAGGAGGCGATATCTGAGCTGGACCTTAAAGGATGAGTAGGAGTTTGCCAGGGCAAGACAGGGTAGAAAGGATGTGAAGCAGGGAAAATAACACATGCAAAGACAGATAGGTATCGGAGTCCTTGTGCTTTCGTTCGTGGAATCAGGAGTGCAGTGTGGTTGCAATGCATATGTAAAGATGGATGTACTCACTTCCCAATGTTTGACGGTTCAAGTTAGACAACACCTTTGTGAGTAAGAAAACTCAAAAGCCAGTGTGAAATTAAGAGTTGGGCAATTGCTTTGTGAATTGTGACGACGTAGATTCAGGCTTTTTAAACTCTTTAGCCCATTATAGCCCTGTAACGAGTATAGACTAAAGTTTCTCTAACTTTTCCTGAGCTAGAATAGTATGATATTTCATCCTGGGGGGAACTTAGAGGTTATTCAACTGAAACCTTCTTTGGCCAGATGAGGAAATTAAGACCCAGCATGCAGAGCTAATTAACGCAGAGGTGGGACCATAATCCAGATGTTTTAGCTCACAGTCTGGGTTCATTACCAATGCACGGTGATTTCACACCCACATTTCTTCCTCCCACCTGACACAAAGCAAACTACTGGCCCCACAGTATGTCCATTTATAACCTTTTATAATTACTTTACAAAACATAAAGCAAGAGGACTCAGTCACAAATTCTCTGTCCATGTATGAAAAGATCAAGGCTTTCCTAATAAGATGCAGATATTATAAAACAAACAACCATTACAAGCTTTGAGAAATAGTAACAAACTGAAAGAGTTATTTTAGTAATGTAGTGTAAAATGAATTGCTATTTCCACAAGCACAACAGGGTGTAAGATCTGAGCAATATATTAAAATGACAATCATATTGTAGGTCTGGTTTCCCATCCTGAATCAACCACTCACTAGCTGGGTTACCTAGGGCAATTATTTAATCTCTCTGAGCTTCCATTTCTTAATTTCTAAAATGCAAGCATCGTATATTCAAGATCCCTTCATGTGATTTTCAAGGTTTTCATGTTATTTTGCTGGGTTAGAAAGAAAGAAAAAGCAGCTGAACAGATTCCCACTTGGACACAGGTTCATTTATGCTGCTTCTCTGCAGTCAGACCAATAATCCTACTGATATTTCTTCTATCAATCTGTAAATCTACCAAGACTATGCATAAGTCACACGCCGCCAAACAGGAACTAGTACTATAGCCTTTTCCATGTTCTGCACTTGATATGTGCTCCAGAAATGCTGTTGACTTACTGTGGTCCCAGCAATTTATCCACCTTGGGCAAGCACTCCAAGATTCAAAACTCATTCTGTGGGTTCTGAGAGAGTCTCTTCCTTTGCAAGCTATGATGTCTTCATCACCAAGCTGAAACCACTTTTTTACATTAAAAATATATTGACTTCCCTAGCCCAGAGACGGGATGGAGGATATGCTTTATCCATATCTATATAGTCTTTCTTCAAAATCTCTGGGGGTCCTGGAGAACAACAAAGCCTAATTCATAACAAATAAGAAGAAATAGAAATAGTCTATTGCTATGGAAGAAATTATGCCTTCCTACATGAAATGCATACATATGAGTCCCGAAACAAAATCACCATGGTTTACCTTTGACTATTTCCACCACTGACCTTGAGAGTACCTCCTTCCTCTTTTCAATTCAGTTCCATTTTTCATGCTCAAACACAAGGAAAATTTTTCCTTCGACTAATTTCTTTTACCATACATTATGTTGCTCCCTACTTTCTTGGGCTCTCCAGCATGCACCTAACCATTCACAGAATGTCTCTTAGAATATAAGGATAACCTCCTGCAAGCTCAATTAAGAACAGATGGTTAAAAACTTCAAGGTAGTATTTGCATAAAAAAATCATCTTACTTTGACACTACAGAGTTTTATATTACTTTTAATTGTTTTCCCTGAAAAAAGCACTGCCTCCCTTAACCAAAAGATGACAAGAAAATTTGGCTTAGTTTTCTACTGAAAGGGAAACATTTCCTAGCAAAGGCACTGAGGGGGAGGGGAGCAAGTAATGCAAGTACATAAAGTAATATGACATACTGTGAATAAAGGTGTCACATCTGCTCAGATGTACAAGAAACTTGCACTCAATCTGATAGTTAGACTTTAGCAACCTCACCTTCTCAGAATCCGTACGAACCTAAGTAATCCAAAAAGCTGCTAAGCCAAGATCACGTGCTCTGCTAAAGAAAAAAAAGTACCCTCAAACCAGAGGTGACTGACTTATTCTCTTTTGTAAATCAAGGTAAATCAAGCTCACCAATACGATTATCTTATGTGGTAATCTTATGGTCCCATTATACCTCTGTCTTGTTCTGATTTATAGACTGAAGGTTGGATAACAGATTAGCAGCTGGTGAACAAAGTGATAGAAACAGTTAGGGATGAACTATTAAAAGCAGACATTAAAAATAGAAGAGTCATCAAATCTTCAACTAGAAAAATCTAACAATCTGGTCATTACAAAAGTGATTTATAAAAAGAAGATTTAGAAAATGCAAATAGCCCCTTCTGTAGAGGCAGCCCTAGAAAATCTTGTTTTGTACCACACAGAAATTTACCAGCCAGACCACAGCTGATTGGAATAGGGCTGGTCACGTGGCATAAGTGTAGCCAAAAGTTGCTGAGCAGCGAGCTTCAAGAGGACCTGATATAAAAAGCCTTGCCAGAAACAAACAAAGCCATGATAAGATTCTTGCCAAAAACAAGAAAAGCTCCAATCAGATTCTACTTCTAATGATTTGATTTGGAGAAATGGAGAAAAAGCAGGCTGTTAGCAGTGGGAACTAAAGCTGAAAAAATACTCTGAATAAGATCCAGGCAAACCAAAGTTATGAGGACATTAAAGATACGAGGAAACACAGATCAGGAGTGAGTAGAAACTATGATGTAGACAAGATAGATAAAGGAGCAAGGCAATGGTTTGTTAGATGAGGAGAAATGGGACAGAGATGAAACAAAAGGGGAGAAATCCCGTTAATGACAGAGCACTGAAATGGAGATTCTCCCACCAGGATCCCTAGAGCTCCCTTAGACCCATTTCCAATCTTGTGCTAACTTCCAATTCTTGGATTTCTCTGAGGCTCTATCTCTTTAATTTATCCTTGAAAAAGTCCCTAGTTGAGTTAGCCCAGAAAAGTCTTTATTCCTCAAAATCAAAAATACCTAACATGCCCTTTGTCCATAAACGCTAGGGTTTTGCTTTTTTTTTTTTTTTACCATTTTCTCATTGATTTGTTAAAGTTCTTTATATAGCAAGTTTCTAAATCTGTGTGTTCATCATTTGACTTTTAACATAATGGGGGCCTCATTGATTGAAAAGTCATTATGTTCCACGCACTGTAAAAACCACAACCAGGAATTATCTCACTCAGTCTTCCAAGTAACCCTGAGATGAGAAGAGTTTGGCGCAGAGTGTTTAACAAATGTGCCCAGAGTCACTGAGCCAGTAGGAGGAAAGATGAAAAAACCCAGCCAAGTCTGACTCTAGAGTGTGCTCTTGACCCTAAGCTTCATCATTCCTCTTTTATTGATTATTTTTTTAATTGTGATAAACACGTATAACATAAAATTTATCATCTTAACCATTTTTAAATGTACCGTTCAGTGGCATCAAACACATTCATGTTGTTACGCAACCATTACCACCATCCATCTCCAGAACTCTTGTCTTCCCGCAAAACTGAAACTCTGCACTCATTAAACAATAACTATCCATTTCCCTCTCCCTTCAGCTCCTAGCAATCACCATTCTACATTCTGTCTCCATGGGTATCAATGGAGTCACACAGTATTTGTCCTTTTGCAACTGGCTTATTTCACCTAACATAGTATGTTCAATGTTCATGCACATTACAGCATGTGTCAGAATCTCCTTCCTTTTTAAGGGTGAATAATATTCCATTGTACATATATTCCACATTTTGTTTATCCATTCATCTGTTGATGAACACTTGGGTTGCTTCCACCCACCAATGATTGTGAGTAATGCTGCTATGAACACGAGTGTACTAATACCTCTTTGAGTCCCTGCTTTCAATCCCTCTGGGTATATACCCAGAAATGGAGTTGCTGGATCATATATTTAATTTTTTAAGGAAGTGTCATATTGTTTTCCACAGTGGCTGTACCAATCTACATGCCCACCAACAGTGAACAAGGGTTCCAATTTTTCCACATCCTTACCAACACTTATTTATTTTCTGGCTTTTGGATAGTAGCCATCCTAGTGGGTGAGACACCATTATTCTTTTACTTTATGGGGTTGGAGTGTGTTTAAAATGCAGGGAAATGGCAGCATTTTAGACAGTAATGGAAGCCACACCAAGCTAATGGGAGAGGGAATACAGAGAAAGGCATGATGTCTGGTTTAATATGAAGAGTAAGGCAGAAGTTTCTCAGATAGCTCCCAAGATTATTCTTGGTTCACTTCCACATATTAGTTCAGTAAATATTTGTTAAATGAATGAGAGAATGGCTATTCAAAGTGACAGATCAGCTGTCAAACTGCTAAATATTTGTTACTGATCCATAACAAGATAAAGAGCTTGCTCCAGAAAGCAAGTTAATTAGGTCATGAAGTTCAACTGACTTTTTTTCATAGGAAGATTGTTTCCATGAAGGAAGAAGTACATTGGTACATTCTGCCATAACCTCAGCATTATTAGGAGCCAGTGCTTTGATGGTATATGTGGTTCTAGTCAGATCTTGAACAATAGGCCACTAAATTTGATTCAGCTGGGGATCCAGAGGTGGTAAAACTTCTGACAATGTCTGTGGAACCAGTGCTGAACAAAAATGCTCTTAGTGCCAGGGCGAGTCTAGGGAAGATTTCTGGAGCTGGTAAACTGACAGTTCTGGGGAACGATGCATTTGGCTGATATATAGGTATACATACAAGTTAGTTCCTGCTTTGAGCTCAGAAAAATGGCTATGCTGATATTTCTGTAAGCTATGGCTGGATTAATGATAGCTACAGTAATTGCACAAAAGGTAAATTGGGCCTCATAATCAAACAACTGTTTAAAAGATTTCACTCTCTGAACTGAGTGTATCAAAAAATCATATATAATGGATAGGTCTGGCTGTCCGCAGAACTTTTCCTGATGGTTTGTGAATATAAAATGGATTTGAGAAAGTCATCCTTCAGTTGGTATGCTTTCAGCTGCACGTATCAAAAAACCTAAATTAAACTGCATCCCACAAAGACGGAATTTATTTGATCACATGAGTGAAAGTCTAGAGGTAGGCTGGGCTTTTCACTTGACATAATACAGTGATTCCAGCCCTCTTTTCCTCCACTGATCTAAATTTTTCCCTCTGCTATGGGGCTTCACCCTCAGCTTAGCGGAAAAGTACCTCCAACCATTCTGGCCTTAAACCCATACTCCTTCCGTGGCTCCCTCTTAAAAGTAGAGAAGCTTTTTCCAGAATTGCCCCTCTTTCAAATTTATCTTCATATCCCATTTATCCAGATCGTAATAGCAAAAATTCTTGGACCAATCCCTCTAACCATGGAAATGGCATGGCAGCTTAGGCCTGGCATCCTAAAACAAACACTAATGTTGGCTTAGGAGTAAAGCTTTACTGGGATTTTTTTTTTTAGACTAATTAGAGCTCATCCTTCTAGCTGAGGTCAATGCCCCAAACCTCCTAGCTGCTGCAAAATGGATGACTCACACCCCCATGCCCAATACAAGGTACAACCCAAGCCTCATTAAAGAGGAGACAACCTACAGTGTGAACTAATAAAGATAAACAATAATTTAGAACATTATAACATGAAGTAATGTCACAAGAGATGTTTTTGATAATAGATATTTCCAAAAGAGAAATATTGCCTAAAGAGAATTGGAAGGTTAGATTGTTGGTGCGTCTGAGTCTAACAGTGACCAAGGAAAATTATGTTGTGATTCTAGAAGATGGATTCTAGTAATTTAGGCAGAAATAACCGTAGGGCAGAGAAGGATTAACTCCAAGTTATGTTAGCTTGAGGAGACTTCCCTTGGGCAATACCTAATCTCTTTGCTGTAAATTCTGTGCTCACCAAGCAACCTTCTGAATTATTATTTGTTCTTCTGAATGACTGACCCCACAGCAAGGGAATGTCTGGTTGGAAAAAATGCTCCTGATTTTAAAAAATCAGTTCTATTTCCCATGGTAAATTGGGACTGTGGTTTATAAATCATTCTCTTTTGTATTATGTTAGAGAGACTCTATCCCTCAAAGTCTGTTCACTCTGACAAAATAATAGAAGTGAGATCTTGAAAGGGAAAAGCTAAGGCTTAAACCCAGGACCATAATGTCTCCATCAAGAAATGATGAATGGATGATGGGATGAATGGATGATAGAATGGAGAGAGAGAGACAGATGGATAAATATTATTTAAACCATTATAAGATGTTAATGCTAGAATGAACATTAGAAAAGCAGACACTGAGACTCTAAAATGAAAAGAATTATCCTAAGGTCATTCACCTAATTTGTGTGAATGCTGACTAGACACAGCAGCCACGATATCTGGTATAGTACTCTTTCTACTACCCTTCTTTCTGTCTTAATCTGATAGAATTTAGAGACCTGGAACAGATCCCTCCCTCCCAGCCCTCAGAAGGAATCAATCCCGTTGATATCTTAATCTCAGACTTCTAGTCTCCAGAACTGTGCAACAATACATTTCTGTTGTTTAAGTCTGTGGTCCCCAATCCCTGGGCCATGGTCTAGTACTGGTCCAAGGCCTGTTAGGAAACAGACCACGCATCACCGCCTGAGCTCTGCACCACATCCCCCAACCCATGACGTACACCCACCCCAGGTCTGTGGAAAAATTGTCTTCCATGAAACCGGTCCCTGGTGCCAAAAAGGTTGGGGACTACTAGTTTAAGCCACCCAGACTATGGTACTTTGTTACAGCAACCTGAGCAGACTAAGACAGATGGTAAGGCCAGAAGATGGAAGGAGGCTGGGTTCAAGATTCCTGAATCACCTCTGAATAAAAGCACTTCACTTCTCAGAAATACTTACATTGGATTGAGAGTTGGCCAAGAAAGGAAACTTTCATTATGTCAAACCACTAAATTTTGAGGGCTTATTTGTTATAGCAGCTAGCATTACCAAATACAGGATTTATAAAGCAATTTCACTGGAAATAAATTTTAAGTTATTTTTCATGAAAACAAACATGGACATATCACAGAGAGCAATGTAAATCCATGTAAAATGTTAGGATAAAAAGAAACTTCAAAGAAAATTTGAGTTTACAGAAAGATATTTTGGCATAATTCCCCCAAAATCCTCCCCAGTGTACAAATTTACTCTCTTCGATATTTGGAGAAAGAGTCCTTCAGGAGGTAATTAAGTTAAAGTGAGGTCACCAGGGTGGGCTGCAATCCAATAGGGCTGGTGTCCTTATAAGAAGTGATTAGGACACTAACACAAAGAGAGAGAACATGTAAAGATACCTGCAAGCCAAGAAGAGAGGTCCTCAAAAGAAAAAGCCCAGCTGACCACTTGATCTTGGATATCTAGAAACTTGATACTTTGAGGAAATAAATTTCTGTTGTTTAAGCCTGTAGTATTTGTTCTGGCAGCCCTAACAAACCAACACACACTCCAAGCCCTTTCCCCTATGTAATATATGTTTGATCTATTGGATCCAGCAACTCTGCCTTATGGCACCAAAGAAGGCAACTTTGCCTGTTGTGTACAACAGAGGCCTACAGCTATTGCTGCCATAGACATTATAGACACTCTGGTATGTCCTCGTTACAATGCCACATATCTGTCAAAACCACCATGTGACAGCAGTAAGACACTTAGAACACAAGGGCTTAGACTGATTTAGTGACCTACTCAAAGATACAAAGCTGGTAAGAAATGGAGCTACTCAATTCAAAGGCAAGTCTTCTGACCCCTTCACTCTCTCAGAATAGCAGCAAGTGTTTATTGGGTACATACTATGTGCCAGCACTATGCCATGTGCTTTATATTCATTATCTTATTTAGTGCCCACAACAAACACATGGGGTAGGGACTATCATCAATCTCCATTTTGTAGATAAGTAAGTTGAGAATTCTACATGGTAAGTGACTTGCCCACGTTCACACAATAAATGATGACATCAGGCTTTGAACCTAAGCCACCTCCCTCCAGAGCCTGGATATTTAACCACTGAACCTATTGCCTCTAATTCATCTTAGCCCTCTCTTCATGAATCTCTTCCACATGTCAGCCTGGCATAATGTTTACTCTTTTCAGCAAATGTTCCAGCTGTTACTAAAATATCCACCCTCCACACCTCCTGCCTTGCAGAGCAGGTGCGCTGGGCCCACCTCTGGAGTCAGGGACTTCCTGCCCTCTAAATGCAGGGGGTGACCCAGGCTTGACATTTGATGTCAATAACTGACGGTCTCCAATTAAACCATGTCAGAGGCAGAAGGAGTTTGATGCTACCGTATTTTTTCACTTTAAGCTCTCAGTGGCTTTACTCCTTGATTCGGGATCACAGCCAACATGGAAGCTGAAATCCTTTCTGACAATGTTTGCTGGATTGCCACAGTGAATTAGTCCAGATCCCCATGGACTATCTTTCTCTTTGTGCCAGTTTGTCACAGTAGCAGCAGCAAGGAGGGTGACCCAGTGCTCTTAGTCTAGACATATAGTCATCAGAGGCCCTCAGGGCTTTGGGCAAATTTACAAGCTTTTGAGACAAGGGCCTGTCTGATAACAAAACCAACACCTGATAACTGGCACCCTAAAGATAGAGCACTCTGCAAAGAAATATAGAACTGACAGCTTCCTCAGTATGTCATAGCATTTCACCCTGTCCACTTTTGCTTGGTTTGATGATGTCAGCTTCATATCAAGAGCTCTCTTTCTAAGAGACTAGATTGTCCTCGTCAGCACCAGAAGGGCCCTGACCGGGGTACCCCCAGCCATGGAGAAGGTGTGTTCTCTTCCCCTTCCTCTACTGCCTCTTGGAGTCCAGATCAGCAGCAGCCCCTACAAGGCTGGTGGGAAAATCCTACATGTCTCATCCCAAAGGCTCACCATGCTCAGAGCAAACCTATCTAGGAAAAGCCCTGCAAGAGAAACCAGACAGCCAGGCATGGATCTTTGGTTCAGAAATCTCTACATCCAAATTTCCATCCGGGGACAGAGAGGGCTGCTATAGAAAGAGAAGTGCCTAAATAGGGCATGAATATAAATAGATAGTAACCCTGTTTCAGACCATGGGGGGTAAAAAATTTGAATTTAAAAAGTGCTCTCTACCTCCCAGAAAAAACAAAGCAAAGCTAGATGAAGGTCAAGAGTCCTCTTTCTCTGTCTCTCCGTCTCTCTGTCTCTGTCTCTGTCTCTCTCTCACACACACACACACACACAGCCTCTGAAATCAACCATTTTATTTATGAAGTTCTTGGAATGCTGGATGATGTGGCAAGGTGTGAATTCCTTATAAAATACAAGTGGCATGTGTAGAAAAGGGTTGCCGACCATTCTACCCAGTCACTCTGGCTGCACTGCAAGCCCGGGCTCGAGAACTAAAAATCTATCTCAGATAATTGACATTTATTTGATTGAAACAGCAGGGTGCCCTCCACCACCGTGGGAGGAGACCATATGGAAGAACAGTGCGAGTGGAGATAATGTTTGTCTACCGAGTGTGCCAATGTGTTTAGAGATTATTCACAGGGCTCTTGGGACTCCAGTATGATAATGTTTCAGCCAAATTAGAATCAGATTAATTGCTCTAATCTAATGGAAAGACAATGTTTATCAAATTATTGCTCTTTTCACCACATGATATTGCAGTGTCATTATTCTTTGGGTTTAAGAAAGGATTGAAAAGACTCTTGTAGCACATCTGCTCAAGAGTTATATGATAGTGCTTTTCCCACTACACATGGGACTGTAATGCAGTTGGCAATTCTGTGAAGTAACCAATAAATTAAAGTAAAAGATCTGTAGTGGATAAATCTGCTGGAGTCCTATGATATCAGTTCATATTTTGATAAGACTATCTAAAGTCAATTAACTTTTTCCAGATTTGAGAGATTTTCTTCTTCATATTATGTACGGAGTGTTTTTCTCTGTAAACAGGGAAGTGCTTTTTTAAAAAACCATAAGTGGCACTTACACCAAAATTCTAAAACTCCTTTTCAAAATATCAAAAATCAGCCCAGTTTTTCAACACCCAGAGAGGAAATGGGACCCTTAGAAATGCATAGCTTGTAACCCTATATAGAGTTATGCAAGAGGGTGAAATCATCTCTACCTTATAAGACATAGAGGACTCCATTATCTCCTCAGGACTGAAGGAGCTGCCCATCTGGCTGCTACTCTCTGGCATCGCTGAGAATTCTCAGAGGCAACAAGGACCAACCAGGCGTCAGTCTAAGAGGTATAGAGAGTCACATCTGAGCCAGTGGCCTTACCTAAAGGTGCTGGCTACTAATCAGTGCTCCCCAACACAGACTAGGCTGTACGCCCAGTGCCAGCAGGGAATTTGGGAGGGAGATAGAGAAGGAATTTTCTCCCATCTATATCTCCATAGGGCACTCTGTTGGTCCCTGCAGAGCAGGAAGGAAGAATCAAGCAGCACAATTTGTATGTTCACTCTTGTGTACACACTGATTATTTTAAAATAACAGCAGTGCAAAGCCCTCATGTGTCCATAAAGGCTGTGGGGAGGTGACAATCAGGTTTCCACTGGGCCACATGACAAGTCCGATCATGGCCTTTTCTTTCAGAACTAGTGCCCTTTGGAGAAGGATCTTAGCAAATGGGACTAGACAGAGGGGAAAAAATGAATATTGTTTTCCTTATCATAAGTTCTGCATTTATGTAATAATACTTCTAACAGGAAACAGAGATCTTACCCTCATCTCCCTTTTGTAGTTGGCTCTTTAGATTTATTGCTTATAAAACATTGATATCTTTAAGGCTGGCGGTCCCTTTAGTTACCCACTCTCCTTCCTCTCCAAAGTTTGTTATAGTCTCCAATTCAGATTGGCAAACACACATAATCACAGAGGCTGAACCATCTATATTCAGGTCTAGAATATACATTTTAATTTATGCCATTGCTAATTTTTCCTCATTTGCACACTAAAGTCATTCTTTGGCCTTGAAATTTTTAAAAGACCATGATTATACCTATCATTACTGAGTTGGTCTAAACAATATCCCACGCGTCGTTATAGCCCACATTTGTGGGATGTCGAGACAAGGTTAGACACACATGAAAAAAGAGTCGATTGCTCTCTGATCTGTCAAAGCGCAAATCTTGCTGTGATTTTTGTGTTGCTGCCTCAACAATGGACTCCCCTGTGCTAAAAAGAGTCATTCTTGAGAAATAAATGAAGAATATCATAGCTATATTGATGTCTAAGAAAACAGTGTACATTTTTCAAGACAAAGCACAGAGCTGTAGATCTTCATTAATTACAATGCACTGGAACAAAAGCAAAAGCAACCACTGTAATTAATGATGTGATGCCTACAACCCCCGTTTAAATGCTTTCATTTCACTATAATTTAACAGTAAGAGCCAGAGAAATTATTTTAATCCTTATTTTTGCAATTCATTTTGGAAAGGTTGTGTGACTGTCTGAGGCATATTCATACACTCATTTACATTTTTATTTTAAATGCCTTCATTATCGAACTCCTTTAAACCCTACCCTATCATTTAGAACTGAATTTCAAAACTTTTATTGTAAACCAAGTATTTGTAGTAACACTTGTGTAACTACACAAATATTATGAATATCATGGGCATATTTTTTTACCTCTGCAGGTGGAAAATATAAATCCATTCTTAACTGAATCAAAAGAATAACTTCAGCAATACATTCAAATAGTTAGCAACTTAGGTCAACTTGTAACAAACATGGAAGAATAACCTGCCAATCCACAAATATTTATCTAATGCTTATAATGTATAAATGTTAAAGGGAATAAAGGATGTCACTCTGACCCACGAGTTAAAGAGGCAAAATAAAGAGCAATGAAAAATTCAGAGAACAATTATGTGCTGATTTAAGTGGTTCTGACTATAATTACAATAGAAATTCAAACGAGAGAGAAATCGGTGTTGAATAAAGTGAAAGAATGTTTTTATAGAGCAAGTGGGATTTATATTTGTCCTTGAGAGCTAAATAATGATTTCAAGAGAGGAAAAGATCGGTAAAAAGAAAAGCAAAAGCAGAGCACAAAGAGAAAGAGTAAAGGTTTGAGGGAGGAGAGGGAAAGGCCCACCGGCTGAGAGAATATTGAGTAATTAGGAACAATGTTGGAAAGGTAATGAGGGGGAATAGCCCACAGGAAATGTCAAAAACAAGCAGATAGAGTTAGCTTGGTAGAGCAGGCAATGTTGGAAGCAAGGAGAAGGAGTAACAGTTGTAGGAAGTTGGTAGCTGGATTGATTGGAGGAAGGAGGCCCTGGATTCAAAGAGGTAAGGCACGGAGCTGGCAAGATTAGGACTTCTGCAAGGGCAAAGTAGGCAGTCACACAAGCCGCTTATGTGCAGAGGTTCCTATTCACGGTGGATGACATCTAAGATTTAGAGCCCTCACTGTTTCAGTTCAAAGCTTTGATTCCATTTTAATTTAAAGAACCTTGAGTTCAGCTAATAGAATTGAGCAATGTGATAAGCTGTTATCAGATTCCTACCTCAGGAGTAACGAGTTTAAAAGGTTTTTGTTTTTGTTTTTGCGTTTGTGTTTTGAGAAAGAGAATTTTAACTAGAGGAAGGAAGATCAACTGCTGGTGCTGTAAATTTGAGGGAACAGGAAACAGACATCACTGGGGGGGGTGCTCAGGGTTCAAAACTGTTTGAGTAAGGCTCTCAAAAACCAATTTTGCAGACTTTGGTTTTAACCAGGATTCGGGGGTTGGTGAGGAGGTGGACACATGTAGACAATGAGAAAATACGAAAAGCATTTTGAAGTAAAAGGACAAAGCTAATGCAGATTGCATGAAGGAGATGGACAATGCCAAACATAATTTTAAAGTTATTTGAAGACTGTGATATTGCTGGGACCACTAACAAAAATAAAGTGGCTATAAAAAGGAACCCACTTTAGAAGTTAAAAAAAAAGCCTTTAATTTTCCTTTCAAGTAGAGTTATGGTGTAGCTGGTTGGAAATGCATAATTGGAGCAAGTGCAAAAGCAGGACCACAAATACACTTTTGGAAGTCATTCATTGCAGAAGTAATCACTGAAGTCAAGAGGGGCACATGTGGAAAGCAGAGATCAGAGAACATGGCTTTAGCTCTGGAAAACAGGAATAAGAGTGGGAGTAAGAGAAGCATAGGAGCTAGCAAAGGATACAAAAAAAAGAGCAGGGGGAAAAAAAGAAAGCACATTGCTATGGAAGTCAATGAGGCGAGAATTTTTTTTAATGAGTAGTCAGCATTGCCAAGTGTCTAAAAAAGTCAGAGTTCGTTAGATCTGGAAAGAAAGAATTCATTTGTAATCTTTAAGGAACCTAATGCCCTGGGATAATACACATGTAAAACAGACCTCAGATGATTAAGTGTTAAGATGTCAGAGAAGAGAATGACTTGGGCAGAAAAGAGACAAAGAGAAATGGTAAGAAATGATGTCCCAGAGTAAAAAGGAGGCTATAACCAGAGCTAAGATCCTGTGGCCTTTGAATTTGAAAGGTGGAATAAGAAGGAAATGATGGTGAGCAACTTGGTAAAGTAAAGACAAAGGTTGTAAGTGCTGGGGGGGTTGATCTCAACATTGAATACCTTGCCTTTACCTAACTGTATCATTCTCTCTCCTTCTCTATCTTCTGTGTAAAATATATATGATGGCAATGGAAGATTTGGGAGCTCAAGAAGAAAGAAGAAGAGGGTGACTCCCATGAAGTATGTTTTGGGTCAATGAGAGATAAAAAGGGCTGACAAGCATAGCAGAGCCAGAGTAAAGCTGGATAGCAGATGTTATGGACTGAATGTTTGTCCCCCAAAATTCATATGTTAAAATCTTAACCCCCAATATTATGGTAGTAGGAAGTGGGACCTTTGGGAGGTAGCTAGGTCATGAGAGTATAGCCCTCATGAATGGGATTAATGCCATCATAAGAAGACACCTGAAAGATCTCTCTCTGCTCTACCCCTCACTCTGCTCTCTGCCATGTAAGGATACAAGAAAAAGATGAAAAGACAGCCATTTGCAAACCAGAAAGCAGCCCTTCACCAGACACTGGATCTTCTTGCACCTTAATCTTAGACTTTTCAGCCTCCAGAACTATGAGAAATAAATGTATATTGTTTAAGGCATCCAGTCTATGGTAATTTGTTATAGCAGCCCTAACTGACTAAGACAGCCTATATCTGCCATCATCTGGGTCTGTGTGACTCAATGTCTCATCTAGCAGTGCCCGGAGATTAGCTGAAGGAGAAGAAAAAGACTTTGAAGGGATAATCAGGATAGAATTAGCTCAATGCAGCATTAAGTAAAGGAAGTAAAGAAATAAAAGATGCTGGAGGGTATAGGATTGCTGCAGCTCACCAGGATATCTTAAGTGGAGGTATCCAATGTATCCTAAAGAAGCAGTATAGATAATAGCATGGGTTTGGGGGAAGAACAGATCTGGTTTTAGAGTCCAGCTTTACCATTCACTAGCTGTCTGCCTTCCCAGAAATTATTTAAACTCTCTGAAATATTCCTGGATCACACTGATGTTGTAAGGAATTGATTCATGTGAAGTACTCAGGAAGCAAATAGCTGTGATTGTCATGACTGAATTCATGTGAGTGTATTGAGTAAAAGAAACAATTAGCAGATGAGGCAGCTATTGTCAGAAAATGAGAACCCAAAGTTCAAGATCTTAGTGGTATCATTTTGGTGATGTTGATCAGGGGGCCATAGTAGAGTCCTGAGGAGTGGAAAATATGAGAACTTCAGAAACAGATGAGAGTTTTTCTTAACCTCACATTTCCTTGAGCTGATTGCTGTGCTAGTCCACATATGATGTCCATGCCATGTACTATGTCTATATCTGTGAAGAAGCATAGAACACAGCAGTGGCCAGGAAGAGGTTCCCCAATGCCCTCCCTGTGTCCCTTCCTCAAGCCTTTAGAACCTGTTCTCTGTGGTACAGACAAAAGTCACACAGCTCCCCATGGCTGTTTGATGTCACACACCAAAAGGATGACCTCAGATTTAGGAAGATATATGGGAACATCCCAAAGAGCTGGTAGGGCAGAGGGAAGTACTCCCTTCAGTGTATGTGAGGGAATCTAACAACCTGATATACAAACTAGTGGTTGGTGGTTTCTCTCCAGAACTTAGCTGAGACAGAACCAGGTTGAGAAAATATTAGAATAAAAGTAAATTGCCATATTATTATCCACTGAAGGACATTTCACTGTTGACTATCCTAGGCCAACATTTCTAGAAAAGACTTCCACTGAAAGCTAGTTCAATGTGACATTAATATTAATCCCATGGAAGAAAAGTTTCCAGGTCAAATAATTTTAAGAACCACTAAATTAAATAAAGTCAGAATTTCTCAGAGCCTTTAATATGTTAATATTGTCTTGTAAATCTCCAAGACTAAATTTTCATTTCCTAGACCTCTGTGACCCTAAAACACTTTTCTCATGGAGCATCTAAAGGGGACAGTGGGAAGTCTGTTGCTGATCCCATTAAGAACAACTCTGGCA
Organism: Daubentonia madagascariensis; assembly: GCA_023783475.1. Classification (NCBI taxonomy): domain Eukaryota; kingdom Metazoa; phylum Chordata; class Mammalia; order Primates; family Daubentoniidae; genus Daubentonia; species Daubentonia madagascariensis. The sequence continues at coordinate 37,102,599 of JAKFHU010002080.1, read as the reverse complement.
CCTGCAGCTCCAGAGCCAATGCCATTACCTATCCCTGAGGAATGAAAAACACTGGGCCTAGATCCAGTATAGTCAGTAGGGCATTTTCCTCTCTTCCTGAGACAGATATACAGGGTAATATCTGAGGACCTACCAAGATCTATCAAACCTACCAACCAGCACGCTCTCCTACTGATCCACAATGGGATGAAGGACCTAACAGGAAGCCTTGGGGCAGAGAGCAAGGACAGTAACACTTATCCAGCTCTAAACATTCCTCAAACAATCCTGGAAGTATCCAGGATGGGAATTATTATCTCTATTTACAGATTTTAAAAACAAACAAACAAACCTACCTGAGGTTCACAGATGTTAAGGCACTTGTCCAAGATCACTAAGCTTGTCACTGGAGAAATTAGGACTGAAACCAAAGTCTTCTAATTTTTACGGCTGTTTTTTTTCCCCACTGCACTGGAAAGACAAAAAACGTGGGGACACAACAGTGTTTTTAACCTTTTTTAGAGGTGACAGTCAGGATTTTGGAAGAGTGAGAGGGATACTTTGCTTTGTAGATGGGGTCAAAGGGTGGGGTTTTATCCCTGGACCCCAGCATCAAATTCCAGAATGATGTACCCTTCACATTAACAGGCATTTTCTCAAGGAGGGGAAGAATATGTTTTCCAGAGACTGAAAGTGTAAAATAAGGAGGAAAAAAGAAAAGATCTAGATAAAATAATAAAAAAATAGTTATGTTGAATAACAGAAAATATAAAAAAGGAAAAAAAGAAAAAGGAGCATCACTAGAATTCATATGGGAAAATACTGTGCAATTGGGCTAGAAAAAAAATCTATCTTTTTTGAATACCAAGGTCCAGGGTATTGGCTAATAAAGTGCTTGTGAGGAGCTTAAAAGCTTACATGTTTATGGAAGACACAAAGTTTGAAAAGATGACTGCTTGACAGACTCACAATCTAACAAGTTCTTGAGAATCTGGAAAGGGATTAGCTAGATCTAAAACATAAAGCCTAATAGGGATAAATGTAACATGTTGTACATATATCCAAAAATATCAGCAAGTTCATGATAGGGTCTATATCTAAGTAGCAGCCTGTATTTTTAAAAAATGGATTTCAGTGCATAGCAAACTTGATGTGAATCAACAGCATAATATGGCCAACAAAAAAACTATTACAGATTATATTCATTACAGTAATTAACACTGCATGCTGCCAAAAATCAGTTTTTAAAATAATTAAAGTTTATGTCACAATCATGCCAAGTCTTGTGGCAGGTTGAACAGTTCCTCTACACAGCTCTCCACCATGTGGTGACTTGGGACCCAGGGCTCCTTCCACCTCCTTGCTATGTCATCTGGAGCATATGGTGCCCAAGGAGGTCATAAAGAATTCTTCGGGATGTTCTTATGGATTAGACCTGCAGGTGGCTTACATCATTTCCACCTATGTCCCACTGGCAAGAATTAGTCATATGACCCCATCTAGATGCATAAGGCAAGGAAATGTTAAGAAATGTGTATTTACTGTGTGAGTACCAACAGTCTCTGCCACACAAACTCCAAAAATATTTAGCCAAAATATAGCAGTTAGAATGAGAGAGGTAATTATCACTTCTCTGGGGGACTCTGATCAAACCTTGCCTGGCACTCAGATACTTAGCTTTAATCCTGAGCTTCACACTCTAAAAAAGATGTTAAGACACTGAAACATCTTCCAATAAGGGCAACAGGGACGATGAGGACAATCAAAGTATTATCATATGGAGAATAGCTACAGGAAAGGGGGATGTTTAACCCACAGTTGAGTCCAAAGAGACATAATAGCTGTCTTCCAGTATATGTCATTTGAAAGAAATGTTAAAGTGCTTCTGTGAGGTCCCATGAGGTGGAACAGTGCTGGTGTATTACATGAACAGAATTTTATTGGCTTATATTCTGAAGACTGGAAGTCTCAAGGACATTTGCACCAAAATCGGGGAGGGATGGACGTCCAATGTGATCTCCATGGGCGAACGTGGAAAGGGACCATTGGTGAGGGCAGAGAGAGAGCAAGGGCCAAGGTCACTTTACATGAGCCCGCCTCACAAGCAAAACTACTCCCAAATAGCCCTACATAATCAATATGCCAAGCATCATGACTAATCTGCTTAAAGGTTCCACCTCCAACACCTGTTCATTGGAACTATTTCCAGAAATAACTTTGGGCACACATTCGACCATAGACCAGTAGACCAATTGCCCATGTTCATGGATTTTTGTAGTCGCAAATCTGCCTACTCACTAAAATTTATTTGCAACCAAAATCATACTCCGAGGCTAACTTCATTCACAGACATTTACAGGTGGCAAAAATTAAGTGTCAAAAATTAGTCCTAGTGAGTCAACAAGCTAATTCTGCTTCTTGTTCAGCTATCTCTTACTGTAACAGCTTCTTTACACCTCCTAATTCCATTTATTGCAATTTTTTGATTTTTGTGAGATTTTTGTTGAAATTGCCCCTCAGTTTAATGCCAAGTGTTTCCAAGTGTGTTCTTAAGAATATGCCTTACAGAGAAAATCTACGTGTTGAATAATCCTCATTTGGGTGTTATAAGTCTTCCGAATCCAAGCTTTACGAAATAATTATATTAAATAAGTATATTAACAAAAGTTATAAACAAATATTATACACAGTTACAATAATCATTGGACATAAGCTATGGACCTAACCTTAATCCTAGGATCAACGTATCCCCATTGGCTAACTCAGTTCATTGCAACTTTTATTAATGCAACTTAGAATAAAAATATCTTACGGATAGAACACAATAGAAATCTAAGCTGACAATTACTGCAACTTATCAATTCAACATACAGAAAACTGTACAGAATATTACAATTTAATTTCTATAAAAATCCAATGAAATAAGTAGTTTACCCCTTTTATAGGTGAGAAAACAGAGGCCTATACTTATCCAAGATCCCAGGATTCAAACTCAGACAACTTACACTCAACAACTGAATCTAAACCTGCAACTTTCTTGAGTCTCACTAGCTTTCCCACCCTAAACTGGTAAGATTCTGAGATTTTCCTTGAAGTACAAACAACCCATGTGCATATCCTTTGGTGCTTGTTACTTTTTTTCCTCACCTCCTTATGCAAAAAAAAAAAAAAAAAAAAATTACACCTGCAATAATACTGAGAGAGGTTATCTTTGCATTGGACATATGTAAAAGGTGGGAGGATATATAGCTTGCATTACGTTTCAGTCCTCAGATGCACATATACCTGTCCTTTAATTATTCATTGATGAGGAGACCAACTGATGCTGTTGAACATCCCTTGTCTTAGTCCATTCAGGCTGCTATAACAAAATGCCACAAACCAGGTATCTTATAAACAACAAAAGTGTATTTCTCACAATTCTGGAGAATGAAAAGTCCATGATTAAGGCACTGGCATATTCAGTGTCTGGAGGCCCAGAGTGAAGTGGTGGCTCTGTGACCAGGATGCTAAATAAGCAGAACTCCTGAAATATAATCAGCAAGTATCTTTACATCTGTCTCTTCTACAAAATTTACTCAATGAAGGAAACTTCTTCCACTCCCCAGATGAAACTTTGGGCAGTCCCAAAACTTTTTGATTCACTGTCAGATTACAAAATATTCCCGGGGGTATTTTGTAATCTGACTGTGACTTTAGATCACAAACACAGGCTTAAATCATCTTGTCCCATCTTCCCCATGCCTATTTCTGTCTTACACTTCCAAAGCTTTGTCCCTCATCTTATTGTCCTGCCATGGTTATACTGGGAAAGGGAGGAGAGGGAAGAAAGGAGGGAAAGCTTTTGATTGGTAGCATTGCAGGATGACTTTGTGCTCTCTGGGCCTGTAAGATCTTTAAACAAAGGTCATATTTTTGAAGCACATTTGAGAGCTCCTCGGGGATTCTCAAGTATTGCAATCCTCTGCTGCCACTTCTTGGACTTGGGCAATGCATCTCCACTCTGGCTGGTCACCTGGCATTTTCTGCAGTTGCTGGGACTCCATCAGTGACCTCCAGCTTGCTCTGTCTGACAAGATGCCATTGCCCCTCTAATCAACACTATCGAACAGGCCATAAGATGGCCACCACATCACCTCTCTCTCATTCATTGTTCAAATCTAGCATGGGAAATACCCACAAATTCTTTGTCTAAACAAATTCAAGGGATGTAGACTATCCCAATGTAAGGGAAACCATTCGTTCCTCCAGTGCTGAGTTCAGAGTGGTATGGCCATAGACACATTCCTCATAGTCTGGATTCCTCAAGCAGGAGGCAGACGCTGTCCATCGTGCCTGGCTGACTGCAGGCGGCACATTTCAAGGTCTCTGAGTGGTCTTGTTGACAGCCAACACAAGAGGCAGGCACCCTCCACCCATGCCTCTTGATGTTGGAGGAGTCAAAATTCATGATCCACCCAGCATCTTTCTCCAAAGAAATCCTTTACCAAAAAATTCCCTGTCCACAGATATCTACCCTTTTACCTCTTTTCTATACTCAAAGCAACTATAGGATTGAAGAGTCATAAAACTGAGTTTAAAACATACTTTGAAATTCCAAACAGATGCTCTGTCTCACAACTCATTCCAGTATCTGACATTGATCATATCTTGGTACCTTGGTTAAGATTCCAATTTAACATTCTGTATAGCTCTACATTTCTTTTCCCAAGACATAAAATGTATTTTCTAACCACTCAAGAGTTTGGAAGGAATGGTTCCAGATGTGGATGCCATCCTGTAAGCCATTTGCAACTACACAGAGTGGTCTTTAAAATCTCTAATTTGTTTTGTCTTCAAAACTCACACAATTATAGTAATTGGAAAAAATATGAAGTGAAGCAATAAACTTTTTACATAATTATTTCCTAAATAGGTAGTGAAAATTCTTCTCTCAAAAGTAATTCTACAGGCTTAACAAGGGATGAAGTCCCTCATGTACTGGGTACATGGTCTGCAAAATAAACTAGCACAGCACTTTTATCCAAAATGACTATTAAATTTCACATAGGTAGGTTTTGTTTTGACAACTTCTATTTCTCAGGGACCAACTCCATTTTCTTCTCTCCTTGTTTCAAGGTCAGTGGCTGGTTCTTTGTCTTCATATGCTTATATTAAGGGAAAAAACAAGAATTTCTCATTAAGGCTTAACAAGGGCATAATTTCTCAAGCAACTCTTAACATAGAGTCATTTCTCATTTTTTTGTATTATTCTCCTTTTTTTTTAATATGGAGTCAGAGCTAATAATTTTTTATCTTAAATCTTCAGTTTTAATAGAGTCACAAAAAGCATTTGGCCTGTCTCTTGCAGAACACAACTATTCTTCTTTCCACAGTGAGGTGCTCAAGTCACCTCAGTCCTCTCCTTCTACCCAAAGCACCTTATTCTCCAACCTAAAGAGCAAAAGCCCTGGAACTATCAAAGAGTTTCAGAAGTCATCAAGATGCTAATAAGGCTAGCCAGGTCTTTTTGAGGCTCAGAATGGTTGCCTCTTCGGAAGATGTTTGGATAGCATTATGTAAAACCAGCTAACTTATTTATTTGAATGTGCACCCATTAAAAACTTTAGAGGAATACGTAAAGTGTCTAGACTCAAAGTCAAAAATAAAACCCAAAGACAAATTGAACCTGATCATGCCACCTTCCTCCCATTTAGTAACTTGTGGTTGCTTTCTGGTACTCAAAGCAGTTTTCTCTGAAGTAAGATGTGGGTGCCTAGGCGACTAGCAAGATGAGCCACTGGGGTGTGGGAAGAAAATGCTAAATTTCTGTTTGTATTTATCTAAAAAAATAAAAAAGTAGTTAAGGATTTCTAGTATTTAGTATGTGCATTCATTTGGAGGATGTGACAGTCATTTGTTTGCCTGAGCACATTTTGACAGCTCACATATGCCAGTACTCTCAAGTAACAGGTAATATGGAATACTTTTAACTAAACCAACCATCACAAATGGACAAACAAAGTGAATAGACCTTTCCAAGATGCTGCAGATTAAAGAAAATACTAATTATGCCAATGAATAACAAGAAAATGGTAAGACGAGCATTTCTCCTATGTCCAGTTTGCACTCGCAATCAGCCACAGGAGGAGTTGAAAACAATGAGATAATCAGACTGTCACTGGGATGCATATATTTTCAAAAAAGAAACACAAAATCTGTTCCTTCTAAGTAAAGGTGACAGCATGAGAGAGAAAGGAAATAACCTCTTTAAGGGAGAAACTTGTGCTTCAGAGAGAGCAGTTTGAAAACAAAATGTTTTTGCTGTTATATGATTTTTGTTGCTGGAAATGGTATGCATCATCTCCAAGAACTGCCAAATATAGGTACTTAAACTTACTTACAATTTCCTAATCTGTTTCAAAATGCCCAGTTGAACAATTTCAATGGCTTGTGAACACATTGTGTAAAATATGAAAACAAAGCACCTTCAAATTCATCTGCATATTGACAAGCAATTGACAGCAGGGAAGGTGTAAACATACTGAATGAATTAAGACAAAAACTTTTGCTTAACTGGTGGATGGGTTTGGAAAATAATTATCACAATTTTTAAGTGAAGCCAACAATGTACTTCTTCCACTTGAATCCATGTATCTTTGAAAGATCATTTTTGGCTGTGACACCACTGAAACCATGTATTAAAGAAAACTAATCTTGAAATGATACCTTCAAACAGCTGTATCACTAAGTGTTTATCCAAGATTTTCAAATATAATTAAACATATGCATTAACATTAGTCTCATTAATCATCATTGTTATAAGACAGCCAAAAGGTATTTTAAAGCATTAATAACTAAAATTAAAATTATTTTAAATATTCATTTTACCTTCAACTTATGTTTTTAAAATACCTATGTATGTTTATGATGTATACAATATAGTAATACTATAGTTATGTGTGTAGATAATTTATGGAAAATAAACATATTTGGAACAAAAGCTCAAACTATTTAACTGAAAGAGAAGATGTGGCAAGCAGTGCAGAGATCAAAAGCTTGGAAGCTCAAGTTCAGGCTTCTTCATCTGGCAGGTTCCTCCTGTCCTAGCTGCCTCCTTTCCTGTCAATTTTCCTGCACTTCCATAGGTTGTCTTTTTACTCTGTTGGTTATTTCTTTTGCTGTGCAGAAGCTTTTTAGTTTAATTAAATACCATTTATTTATTTTTGTTTTTGTTATATTTTCCAAAGGATAAGAACTCATTTTATAAAAAAGACACCTGCACCTGTATGTTTATCATAACACAATTCACAATTGCAAAGATAAGGAACCAACCTAAGTGACTACCAACTGATGAATGGACAAAGGTGATGTGGTGTGTATATATATATGGAATACTACTGATCCATAAGAAAGAATGAAATCATGTTTTTTCAGCAACTTGGATGGAACTAGAGGCCATTATCCTAAGTGAAGTAACCCAGGAACAAAAAACCAAATACCTCATGTTCTCACTTCCAAGTGGGACCTAAGCAATGGGTATGCATGATCATACAGAGTGACATAATGGACACTGGAGACTCAGAAGGGGAAGGGCAGGAAGGGGTGCAGGAAGAAAAATAATCTATTGGATACAATGTACACTATTCAGGTGACGGATACATTAAAAGCCTAGACTTCTCAAAAAAAAATAAATTTCCTCCACTTCTCCCATGACCACCACCACTATGTTTTGGTTGGTCTGACTAGCTATCTCCCAAGCACACTAAGCTTTCTTATACCTCTGCATCTCAGCCTAGAATATTTTGTCCTCTCTTTTCCATTGCAGAATTCCCACTTTTCCTTTAAGACCTAGACCAAACGTCACCTCCTCTATGGAAATTTGCTCTACTCCCCTAAACATGTATCAGCAAGGAAATCTGGCTCGTGGGGAAAGATGATAAAAGAGGACGTGGTGATTTTGAATCTCAGTTCTGCCACTTGAAATCTAAGTATGAGAAAGTTACTGAAACTTGTTGATTTTCAGTTTCCTCGCCGATGAAATGGAGATTCTGCATTTCCTTACAACAGCGGCCAGTAGGTTTTTTCTGTAAAAAGCCAGAAGGTAAATATTTTTGGCTTTGCAGGCAAAATGGTTTCTGTTTTAACTACTCAGTTCTGCCTTTGTAGCACAAAAGTTGTCAATAGACAATATGTAAACAAGTTGACATGGTTGTGTTCTAATAAAACTTCATTGACAAAAATAGTTGACAGGCTGAATTTGGACTATGGACAATAGTTTAGCAACTCATACCAGACAGAATTATGATGAAAATTGAAGTAACCCATACAACATAAGTAAAGCACCCAGCATACAGTTGGAACTTAGTTTATTATGTGCTAGGCCTGGGGAAGCATCAGTATACAAAACCAAACGTGATCCCCCAAGTCACGTAGTCAGGGAGACAGATAGCAAATGATCACACAAATTATATGAATAAACCCACCCCATCCCCACCTCCCACTAAAGCTCACATGCTCAGAGCTGGGTTCATCACTGGTCCATGCAAAGCTCATCTGCAGCTTTGTTTTATTTGCCATGGGTTCTACAAAGAAAATGGGGATGGCATTATGAAAGCATACAGAGACATTCTATGGAAATGACAAAATGACACTGCAACCTGAGAAATGAGTTAGCCAGATGAAGGGAAGATGGAGGAAAGCATGTTCCATGCAGAAAGACCAACATATGCAAAGGCCCTGAAGAGGGAAACAGTTTGGCCAGCTCTGCAAAACAGAAGGAAGGCAGAGTTTCGGGCTGGGAAGAGAGTCTGAAGATCAGTCTGGGTAGGTAAAACATATGTTTTCAGGCCTTGGAAAACATACAAAGGATTTGGGATTTGATTTTTAGTCACAAAGAGAGCCTTGAATATTCTTCAAGGATTTCATTTATATATCTGATGTATGGAAGTTAGTGTGATTATTGCTATTATGTAATTATTGTTTACAAGGAAACAAAAATGTTTTATGAACCATTAATAACTAATAACACCTCTGAAAATAGTCCCTCCTTCAAACTCTTACCAACAACCCCTTTCAACTGGGCCATCTCTTTCCTTCTGAGAGTGCTTCAGTCCCAGAATGAAATGTGCAACCCAAGGTGGGGACATTCTCCCCACTTCGGAGAAGGACCCAGAATGGTAGTAAGCCATGGGGACCGTGCACCACTCAAGCACAGTGGCCGCTTACAGTCCCCAGAACCAGCATCAATGTGGCCATTGATGGCAGGAGCAGCAGCAGAGGTGGAGTGCTATTCTCAGGAGACTTTGCAGCAAGCAGTGGAGCTCAAGGAGGGCCCGGCAGGAGGACCACAAGAGTACTGCATGTGAGCTCAGGTGAGGAATCACCCCTGCCCTCTCCCAACCAGGTTTTTACAGAAATAATTAGCTTGGTCCTTGAAGAGGAGCCAGGCAGGGGTCTTATGGAAGCAGGTAAAAAGGAAGCCATGAAACTGTGGTTGATGGCACCAACAGTAATTCAGTTTTATTAGTGGGAAAAGACAAATGCATGTTAAGATTAAAGGATGGGAATGAATAGCAAAGAAAGAAAGACGAGAGGAGAAAGAAAGGAAATGGGGACCCAAAGAAAAGGAATAGTCATGGTTCTCTCTGCATGACTGTTACCATGAGGGGAAGGTAATGAGGGGGCCAGAAGGTGACATGTCATACCAAGAAACAAAAACCAAAGAAGGGACAGAAGCAGAAACTGAAAGGGGCAGATAAAGATGGACAGACGGAGCCCGAGGGAGACAAAATAAGCTCAATAGATTTCTGAAGTGCATTTATCAAGATAAATTGCTTTTGTCACATCCTGCTGTTTTCGAACATAAGTAAGTTGTTGCCTGTTCTCACTGACCTTTACAATTCTGATTAGCTGCTCAGCAATTAACCAGTATTCCCCAGACGGCCTTAGCTCTGTGCTAGAGGAGATAGCCGCAACAGGTCCCTGGGGTGGAAGAAGAAGGGAAGAGAACCTGCAGAGAAGGAAATTACCATGCCGGCTGCAGAACCATGTGCCTCATAGGGTTCTTGCCTGTGGTTCTAAAAGATAATAATCATGCCACACATTTTTTAAATTTAAAAAATGCTTTCTATCATTTGCAACACAGCAACTGTTTCCCCCACTTGTTGTACTGCAAACCTAAGGCAGAGTTGGGTTAAGTTAGACACCAAACATCCCACAGACCAGAAGACCCAGAGGTGGGAGGTGAACACCAGTCACCTGGTCCTGAGCCATAGGCTCTTTCTCATCCACCTCATCTCTTCACAAACCAGGGAGAAGGCTCAACACCTTGCCCAGAAATCAGCCTGGATATGCCTGTTCTCCTTCTGAACCTTCATTTGCGAACACATTTGGTTCTGGTTTCAGGTGATGAGATTAGTAGGTGATTTCTCCACCACAAAGCTAAGATCTTGACAACTCTTTCAAGCGCCATTTTTAGATTCTCCCTTCACAAGAGTAAGAGGAATTTGAGGCACAGAGTGTAGGCTTACACAAAAAACTTCAAGACAGGGGCTCACAGAGATCTTAAATCACACAGCACTCTATCATACTTAAAACATCCAATCCTGAGCCTCCAGGCCGTCCTGCGCCTCATCGCTTAGAGAATGAAACAGTTCCACTGTGATGATGAAGGTGTAGCTCCAGGATGACAATATAAACATGCCCTAAGTATGCAATCATCACATAATGATCCTAATTATATATCGAGACTAATTATACTTTGTCCTATCAGTAACAGGAGAAACTTGTAGTTTTGTCTTTATCCACATAGATGCATTATATAGTGCCTTCTTATAAAGTTCTTTATAGGGGGAGGAAATGAGGTAGACCAGAAATTAGGCTACAGTCAATATTTGTTCATGTCAAGCAATGATACTAATACAATAACGCTGAGACTGGGACAGCCCCAGGATGAATTCCATGGAACTGAAGTGCAAAATGTGAATGGTGTTCGGGCCCAAGCAAAAGTACACTGATGTAAGGTGATAGTGGAGCATGATACTAGGTCACTGCCCCTCTTTTCAGACTTCATTCTGAAACAGCTGGGCCAAGTAGGGTTTTATTACTAAGTCCTTGTGGAATGCAACTCAAATCAGATCCAGTCTAGAAGAGAAGAATTTTTTTTAATGTCATTTGTTACTATTTAACATTCTTGGAAAGTAATTAAAATCTTGTTCTTCCCTTTATTTCTCACCCCACCATGGAAATGGGGGTGGAAATGAGTTCATGCTCTTGAGAGCTGTAATCTGCAAGGCCAGGTTGAGCCAGGAGGATGAATCACTGGCCCTCAATGCCAGGAAAAAAGCCACTATCCAGAAAACACAAGGTACAGAAAAAGCACAGCGCATTTTGCTAGCACTTGTTACCTAGTTTCCCAGGCAGTAAAGGCCAAGGAATGAGACAGTTTTCTAAAGGTAGAGGTGGAAATGACAATACATGACAAGGGAGGAGTATGTATACGGAGGGGGTAGGGGTGCACATAGTTCTTATACATCTGTTAATTTAAGCACAGCATGGGAAGGCTTCACCTGGTTTCCTGGAGCAAAAATTGGCCAGTTGGATTATTCTCTCCTTGGCCCAGTCATAAGTAGAAGGGAAATTATAGAAATCAGTGACATCACAGGAATCCTTCCTTCTGCATTGGGGTATCTTGGATTTACACATTAACAACTGTATTTTGAAATTTTAAAAAAAAAACTGTATGAAGTCAGCACGATTAGTAGCCCTGTGGTACAGAATTAGAACTTGGACTTGGAGGGGTTAAGTGGCTTACCCAAGTTATGCAGCTAAGTGACGGGTAGCAGACCAGAACCCAGGTGTGCCTGATTCCAGAACCATGTTTCCTAACTTCTATCTAGACTGCCATATGGCAGCTCTTCTCCAGTGAGGGGGCAGCAACATGCTTACTAGGGGTACCACTGATTACTGAGCTTTGGTGAATATGCGACCCAGTGTGTTTCCTGATTACAATGACAGATTCTGTTGTAACATAGGATTACTTTTTGTTTGTTTTGCAGAAAATCCATGGTGCTGGGCTAAATTCATGCATATTAGATTGTTTTTAAAAAGTAAGTCCTTGACCTAAAAGAACCTCATGTTGATACGAAGTGGGTTGAGCCTGGCAGTTGTACTCATAATTAAGATTTCCTTTTAAAGAAACTAAGCCTGAACACAGAAGTTGCTTTTAGCAAGTCACATTACCAACAGTTTTATGCGGCCTCTGAAAATGATCAAGTTGACTTATAAAATAAAGATTTGCCAGATAGATGTCCTTGCCAATGCAGCTCCTTGTCTGAAATGAGGCACACAGGAAACATGAAAATGCAAAGTTTGTGAGAAAATAATTTACTTAATGGACAAGACCAACTTACTTGGGATAACATAGTTAATAAAATGTGCTTTCAGGCAGCAGCTCCCTGTTATGTTCAATTACAGAGCAAATTGTCACAGTTACCAGACAAACCCCCTAGAAAAAAAGAAAAGAGTCAGTGTGCTCTCCCAGAATCACTGACATAATCTTAGCTTTAACGGTCCAAGTATATGGTTTCTATTCACAATTACAGACTCCCAGAGACATCCATGTACTCCACATCTATGTTGCTGGAAGGGAAAAAAACCCTCTTCTTAAATTGATTTGCCCTTTGTCACTGTCACAGATATGTTTTCCCTGTTTTGACAGGTAGTTGTAATTCTATTAGCAGCCCATCGACTTCCCTGTGAAATCGATCTCTGTTGGGCTAGCTGGGTCTTCTTAAACTGGCTGATTTATTGCTTCTGCATGTTTTTAGAAAGAGAGAGCATGTGCATGCTCAAAAGTGAGCTAAAGAGTCAAGGGGTGGGAGAGCATGAGGGAGAGGTAATGAGATGCTCCTCTGTCACCACAGAGTAGAAAGTATCTAAACAATGTTTGAAAACAAATTATTTTTAACCTCACTGTTGGCTGTCTCCATGGCAGGTGAGCTGCAACCTTTGTCGGCAGCCTGGCTGAAATGCCCGCTGATGCCTGCAGGTATAAATGACTGTCTATTTTCCTCATTAATTTACCTTGCTGTCTCATGTTTAAACTAGGAGAACTTGCTCACCCCAATGTCTTTGATGTCAATCTATCGTGTTTGCCTACTTTTGCTCCTGTACATCACACCTCACAGTCACCAGAACACAAGTAGCTGCCTGCAGGTTCCCCATCTCTGTAATCTTGCCCATAGAAAGGACAGCATCCAAGCCAAATTGCAGGAGACCACAGTTTTCCAGAGGTCAGAGACAGAAATCACCACTGCATTTTTATTTTAAGAACCACATCAGAAATGAAGGGAAGAGAAGGGAAGGAAAGAACACATAATAGACACCCTGGTCTTAAAGTTTGATCCCACGATTTATAACCGAATCAGGCAAAGCTAAATTAAAACAGTATGTGTGGAAACCCGGCAACCTAAAAATAAGTTGATTTTCCAGGTACTAAAGAACAAAATCATTGCATCGTTATATACCTTTTCAAAATGAAAATGATTCCAGTATTAACTTCATGAACATAAATATGAATATTAACATCACACAAGTACCATTTGTAATTTCATCCTTGAGTGGAGAGGCTAATTCTAAGCAGAATTATTATTAGGAAATACAGTTAAGTAGGCAAATTCCACTTTTACACCCTTTCTTCTCCATTTATATACTCCCTATATCTTTAGGGGCTTCCACCAAGATACTCAAGTCAGCCTAATCCTCTGGAATAACACTGGAGCTTTTGCCATCTTCCCTACCCAAACCTTCTCATATAGTAAACCAGCAAGGTGATAAAATACTATATTTATATAAATTATGAACTAGTAGATTTGATGTATTAACTCTCTAAAATTTTGCATTTTCACCAGGAATTTTTATACACATAATAGAAACTTAACCCAGAATAGAAACTAATGGTGAGAACCCTGGACACCAATGAAGACAGGTTAGCTGATGCAGTGGATATTTGTCAACAGGTATATACCTTTCAAAACCCCTTGAATAACACCTCTAGAATGATGCTAGTTCTAAACCACAAGCATTAACTCTTCTGTCCTACAAAGCCCTGTAGAAACTGATAGTCCTATACTGTGCTATGCTGTGCTGTGCTGTGCGGTGTCAACTTGGTTAAGTTGAGAACCCTGAAGTTTTCAGGTTCAAGTTGGCCAAAAGAGAAACTCATGCAAGGTTTGGAAGACAGAAGTAAAGCAGCAGCCTTTACTCTTGGAAGGAAATCACAGTCGGGCATGGTAGCAAACAGATGCAGAGGTGCCTGGTGGGTGCCAGCTCATCCTCACTCTTCTCTCATGTGTGTTCAGCTCATCCTTCCAGCTGATGGCTCTGCCAACCAACAGTGGCCCCAGGCACACTGCCAGGTGCTCAAATATGGTCCTCAGTGGTGGTAGCCATACAGAGGCAACAGCTTCCCAAAGACTTTTCCATGACCCCACTGAGGCAGCTGGGCGTGCTTGCCTTCTCAAGATTTCCCTGCAAGCTCTCACTTGTCCATCTTGGCCAGTACTTCATGCATACTGGCCAGTACTTCAGTCACTAGAAGGCTAGTGACTCCTTCTCTGATTCTCCAACTCCTTCTCTGGGCCTTACTCCCCCAGTTCCTTCCACATTTGCGTCAGATCTAATTCCTATAAGAAATCTCTTATTCCCATAATGCTCCTAGTGGCCCTGCTTTCTGACTGAACCCCAACTGATGCAGTCCCCTGCAAAGTAGCTTTTTAGAGGCTAGATCCTATGCATGCAAGGTTGTGCACATATGCATGAATCAGCCAAAACCTGTCACCTATTACCAAGTACTAAAATCAAACTTAAACCTACACTATCTAAGACTCTGATTTGTGTTGTACATGTAAAATGTAATTTGCAATTCATATTTTTAATTGTTTATTTTATCATTTTTAAAGCTGAACTTGATTTTCAATATGTACTTTCTATGCGTCAGCTAAATTAATGAGGTTACAGACTCTAGTTTCAAAAAACAAATCACTAATGGAGCAATTATCAACCACCACCTTGAAACCCCAAGCTAGATAGATTATATTATACCATATATCCTCTTAAGTAAGGATAAGTCATGAATATTTACAGTTTCTGATCAAAATCAATATTAGTCCTAAGTCAGAGGTTGAAATGCTCTAGGTCTCAAGATGCAGAGTGCCCAAGACGAATGCAGACCCCAAAGTGTGTCCTACATAAGATTTTGAATAAGTGTTTTTAACTTAATTACCAAGCACATATGAACTATGGGCCAAAGGTTTAATTACAATCCCCTGAAATTAGTGTTTAACTTACAGCCCCCAGGTGTCATGATAACAGGGTTGAATCAATTATGTATTGACACTGATACTGATCAGAATTAAGTATATCATTTTGAAATGTTCACATCTAATTCTGCTAAAATCATGTCTTGAAACTCAAGCCTTATATAAGTATATTCGTCTGCTAGAGCTGTCATAACAACATACCAGAGAATGAGTGGCTTCAACAACTGAAATTTATTTTATTACAGTTCTAGAAGCTGAAAATTTTAAGATCAAAGCACCAACAGGGTTGGTTTCTGAAGAGGCTTGCAGATGACATCCTCTCACTGTGTCTTCACATGTCCTTGTCTCTGTGCGTGCATGTTCCTGGTGTCTCTTCCTTTTCTAATGACACCAGTCCTATTAGACTAGGGCTCCACCTTTATGACCTCATTTAACATTAATTAACTCCTTAAAAGACCTATCTCCGAATACAGTTACATTGGGAGTTAGGGCTTCAACATATGAATTTGGGGGGACACAATTCACTCCATAACAATAAGGAATACAGACAAAAAGAAAATTGATTTGAATGCATGCTTTGTATTTCCATGACTCAAGCTTGAGTCATAGCTAATACTTGTACGCCAAGCAGAGATGCTATCCACTCACAAATACTATTAAACTTTGAAATGACATGCACAGATACAGATTTCTAATTTTTTTTTAAACTTGGATATGCTTGTGATGGGTAAAAGAAGGGGCTTGAGAAAAGGGGAAAGGGGAGACCAATGCAGTACGAACCATATGAGAGATTCCCAAAGAAAAGTAGAAAATCAGGCACTGGATAATGAGTAGATAGAATAGGGTTACAAATAGATAATAAGGAAGACCTAGAGATGTAGGAAAAGTGTGTCTGCCCACTGCTGATAAAGCATTAGGGTCAGGGGAATTGGGAGGTAGACATGAAAAGGTATAGACTGATCAGCCTATAGACACTGCATTTTGGCCTGATGCTCACAACAGCCCCATTCAGATTTGGTCAGAGGCAGGGTCGAAAGTTACAATGGAAAGGTGACCACTCATAAGAAAGCTGTGAGGATGGCAAGTGCTCTAAGGCACCTTGTGAAGGGATACCTGTTTCTGGTACTTCCTATGCATGATAACATGTTGGAACTTCAGAAGGGAAAAACACAAACTTCTGCCGTGAATTTTACCCCATTTACTGTAGATTGAAGAAAACAATAGTAAAGAAATGCATCAGTGTATACCACAGTGCGAAAATTCTAGCTACAATTTTGTCTTCAGAGTGGACTAATTTTTAAAATCCCATCTTTAAAATCTTTGAAGCTAGAAAAATAACTATAATACGCAGAGCTTTTCTTGTTTGGCATTAATATGAAGTGCTGATACAGTGCTCAAAATTGCACAAGCCATACAGACAAGCACAATTTCTACCTTTGAGAAAGCAAACATATTTTTAAGAACAGAACTGAGTAGCACATATAAAAGAAACAAACTTCTCTGAAGTTGATCGGGAGTTAGATTACATCTGCAAAATCAAAATTATATCACAATTTTCTTGTCTGATTTTTAATTTGCTTTAAGCCAAATAAGCATGAATAATGAGAAAGAAATCTCAGCCTAGAAGCTGATGACATCGTAAACCATACAAAGGACACTTGGTTGGTTTCTGTCATAAAATTCCATCATAAAATCACACCTGCATGAAAAAAGTTTTTTTGCCAGTTTCTGTCCTTTTCCCTCAAAATAGCCATCCCTGCCAAAAGACATTCAGTTCAGTGCCTGGGACTATCAGTTTTAGGGCTTGTCAGCAGTCAGAAATCATTCAAATATATTTCCTGCACCCTTCCAAAGCCATAAATAAAAATTTTACACTAGCTCCTACTGAACAAAAGAATTTGGGCTTAAATGACAGCAGTCAGGACTCAGGTCAGACAGAAATAAGTATTTTGTGATGAGGGAGGTTAAGACTGGAAAAGGTTATATTGAGAGAGACTAGAGCCCCCTCTCTGAAACAACTTGAAAACAAGATGTATTTTTCTCCAGGATCTAATAAGTCAAGAGCTCAGGTAACTGTAGGGCTTTATATATAATAATACAAAAAATTATACCTATTCATCCATTTATTAATTTTCAAATCCTACAATTCTATGATTAAATTAGAAAAGCAACATAGGGGACTTTCAGACTTCATTCCTATCCTTCCATGAAATGTGAGTCCTTTAACACCTTTATTGCCATTTTTCTCTTAATCAAAGTCACCCATGAATGTCATAATTAACAAATTTTATAAGAGAAATTAAAGAATAACAGAAAGAGCTCAGGACTTTGAGTGAAGAGACCTGGGTTCCAGTTCCCACATAATTCTATAAGCTGTGTGATCTTGGAAAAAATCAATTAACTATCCTATGCTTCAGATTATTCATGAATAAAATAAAGTCTTTCCCACCCACATCACAGGCTTACAATAAGGATCATATGCAATAATGTTTGTAAAAGTGCTTTGCAAAGTATGAAACATTAATCACTTGATGGTATTATTATCACTTATGACCAGTGAGCTATAGAATTACATCCAAATCACAGAAAAGGAGATTACTCTTAGTTAATAGGAATATATAATACAGGTGCAGTGAATAGTAAGCAAACACCAAGATGGGGCAGGGAACAGAAACCAACTGAAATGTTTACCCAAGTTTTTCATGAACAGATTGAAACCACAAGGTCTCTGCCATACTTCATCTTCTCCGGGTCTCCTGTGTTTTAGGAGACAGCTTTTTTCCCCTGAGTTTTTCAGTCCTTGATGTGGTTTTCCACCACTTTTGCTACACTGAGAATCATTGTGTTAAAGCCTGCTGACATTCAGCTCTCAGGAGTCTAGACACTTGTTCCACCTTAGAGAACACAGAATATGAATCATGATTCTCTTTAGTATCCTGTCTTAGGCCCATGAGAGTTTAAATTTAAATTCTGAATGCAGGCTGACCTGTCTTTTCCTCCTAGTTTTAATCTAGGAGACTTAAAACTTTTTGAAGGCAGTGGTATGGCAAAATAAACTTTCTTATAAGTAGAGGATAGCCAAAAACTCAAAGATACCAAAGAAAGTCATATAGAATCATACAGTATTTCTGCAACATGTTTGTCATAATAATTAAAATTACTTCAAGGTGCCTTACAAAATACAAAAGTCCTACATAATAATTACAAAAACAGGTGTGTGTTTGATGACAGATTTGGAGAAAAGATGACATGTGGCAGATAAGGTCTCTCTTCTTTTGAATCCTAATGCAATAGAAATAATTTATGAAGTCCAAAAAGGCATTCAAATTTCAAAACTCAGCTAAATATTACCTAGGGACATAACCAAGTCCTTTTGGCCTATTTTGTGGCTGCCTTCTTCATATATTCATAGAATTTACTTTCATACTTTGACCTGTTAAAACAATATATAACTTGAAATGCACTAAATTTCTCCAGTAGTTAAAAGTGGCATCCTTAAAATTGAAATGCTTTTGTGGTAGCATAGACAATTTTTACATGCACAGTTTCTAATGAAGATACTTGAGCCCACAATGCTCAATTGTCAACTACATGTAAATACGCCAAAAAGAATTCAAGAATTAATTTTCTATTTACTAGACTATTTTGGCTCTTCAATTTCCCAAGTCAGTTGTGGTGTATGATTTTTTTTTTTTTATCATCTTACAGGTCGTCCCTCCAACAGAGCTCTGGCTTTGTTATTTTGTTTTGGTTTTTCAAACATTGAGGTTATAGCCTGCCCCTTATTTTGAGTAAGGTATGTGCTCCTAAAAACAAATAAACTAACATGTATTTATGGCATGTTGGGCTTCATACTCTGGTAGGCTGTGGCAGGCACAGAAGATGGTCTCCACATGGAAATCAGTCAAAAATCAAGCCTATAGATAGCTAAGTGCTAAATCATGCCACAGAACACAAATGTTCTTGGAAATAAGAGGCAAGAAGAACACTGAGGATTGGAATGGTCCAGTATAGTCTTTCTGAAAGAAAGGACTTGAGTTGATTTTTGAAACATGACTTAGAATTCAGAGGGAAGGGTACTAAATTTTAAAGTGGGGAAAAGATCAGGATTAAATTCTGGGAAGAAATCATTAGAAGTCTGGACTGACTGGGAGATAAGGGGTGATGTTAAAAGGTAACAACATATTCATTTGGCAAGGCAGAAATCATTTTGTAGATTCTTGATAACTTTACAAAGAAGTCAGGCTTGATAGGCAAAAGGAAGCCATTAGGCTAGTTCTTGCATGACACAGAAAGCCAGGACACCTTTGGAGGCAGTTATATAAATCCAGTTGGTATCATAATCAGAAAGAAAACGTGTAAGACTGAATGCCTGGAAGGAAATTCACTGACATCTAATTCAAAGTTCTTTTTTCAGAGGTGCAAACTAGGACTTAGAAAGGTTATATGGTATGCACAAGTTGATCTTCTTCCCAGTTAGTGGCAGAACCTAAGTTTCTGGGCACCTAGAAAATTTCACTTGAGAAATTTTGAAGAAAGACATTACCGAACTTCATAATAGGCAAGCTTGGCAATAACAGTAAAGATGAAAGCATGAAGGTTACCTCTACAGCTTCTATTCTAGAGGTGAGTGTATTAACAGTGCCACAATAAATCATAAGGAGTTAAGAAGATTAGCATGGGAGAAAAGCTGATGAGTTAGAATTTGATTAAGTTGAATTTCAGGTGATGGTAGAATATCTAGGTAGACATGTCCTACAAAAATTGGGAATCAGGAACTGCTCAAGGCTGACAGCACAGTTCTACAGCTCCTGCCCAGATCCTCTCCCGAACTCCAGTATCATCATACCTCAAACCACTCATCTGACACTAGTACCCCCAATTTAGATTGGCCAAAAATAAATTCATTATCTTTGTCCTCTATCTTGGTTAGTACCATTATCCATGCTGTTCATTTTCACTGGACAAATATTTCTTGTCACTGAATAGTCTATCTGGCTTGCATTTCGGTATCTTTGTTTGGATAACTCTCTCTGCTTGAAATGCCCTTTTCTCCACATCTCCCCTACTCATGCTCTACACTCCTTCTAGCTAGTGAACAACTACCTATATTTCAATATTAACACAAATATGACTATCTTTATATAATCTTTACTGATATTTCCTCACCCAGTAGAATTGGTCAACCTTTCTTTGTGTCTACTTTGTGCACAACCCATACTATTCTATTGCAAGCGTACTTGAATGCCTATAACCTCTTCTAGACTGCATGGTATTTGAGAACAGAAACCATATCCTATTCACCACTGTATCTCCTAAAAGAGATCTTGGTTCACAGTATATACTTCATAAAGGACTGCATTTATGCATTACATAGACACCTGAGTATTGTCTGAATAAAGGTAACATTTGAATGAGACTAGAAGTGCAAACTTCCCAAATGGGTTGATTCAGGGACCTGGACGACAGTTGAGGTCCAAGGACAGCTAAAAAAAGTCATAAAAAGAGAAGACAGAGACTAAATGATAAGAACTTTCTGAAAAGCCAAGGAAGAAAAGAGTCTTAAGAAGAAATAGAAGAAAATCATTCAAAGAGACTTTTTTAATTATTAAAAGATATTTGTATTACCATTACTATAGCATTGAAAAACTAAAAACAATCCAAACCTCCAAAATAGGGCACATTCTGACATATTGATTTGAAAGAATATTGGCATAACAATAAAGAGTTAAATATGAAATATAGGCAGAGAAATGCTTATGTAAAACAATGCTAAATGAAAAAGTAGAAGACAATGTTGTACAGCTCATTGATTACAACTATATAAAGATATATGGGCAAAAATTAAAAAGCAGAAGATGGACTAAGTATAGCTACTGTATTAAAACAAAATAATTAAACAGATTTTCCTGAAATATTTATGTTTCATTTAAATGCTTAATTTTTAAAATAATGGGTATTGTATTGAATTCAATAAAAAGGGTCAGTTATTTATAAATAAGATCATACCTTACATGAGCTTGATAATTAT
This sequence comes from Daubentonia madagascariensis, assembly GCA_023783475.1. Taxonomy (NCBI): domain Eukaryota; kingdom Metazoa; phylum Chordata; class Mammalia; order Primates; family Daubentoniidae; genus Daubentonia; species Daubentonia madagascariensis. The sequence continues at coordinate 37,081,287 of JAKFHU010002080.1, read as the reverse complement.
TACTCAAACGTATGTAGCACTAATTCATTTTAACCACGTGTAACAAAAATTATCAAGCCACAACGTCTTTGATTTATAAGTTCAAATTTTTATGTTTTGTGTGTGTGTGTGTGTCTGTGTGTGTTTTTGAGACAGGGTCTCTCTCTCTCTGTCTCCTGAGTTAGAGTGCAGTGGTGTCATCATAGCTCAGTGCAACCTCCAACCCCTGGGCTCAAGCTATTCTCCTGCCTCAGCCTCCCAAGTAGCTGGGACTATAGGAATGTGCCACCATGCCCGGCTAATTTTTCTATTTTTTGTAGAGGCGGGGTCTCCCTCTTGCTCAGACTGGTCTCAAACTCCTGACCTCAAGGGATCCTCCTGCCTTGGCCTCCCAAGTGCTAGGATTACAGGTGTGAGCCACTGCGCCCGGCCTGTTTTTTGTTTTGTTTTGTTTTTTAATAAGACATACCTGCGCTGACTAACATAGTGTTATTTTCTGCTTGTGGTGGCCCTCTCTGTGAAACACAGATAATTGGGACTTGACCTTCCAGTTCCTCTTCTTAGACTAAAATTTCCTAATGTTCTTTATAAGTCACTTGCATGCTAAGTCAACCAATAAACATATGTGGGAGCTCTAATAGTTTATATTAGGAGTAAATGTGCACAGGACACCAAGTCCCTTTATCCCTAACCAGACAGCTACCCATGGTCATCATAAAACAATAAAACAGAACCAAAATTTTAAAATATAATCAAGAAAAACTTTCTGGAAATAAGAGACAACTTAAATTTCACACCTTGAAAGTTCCCACTGTATACATGGAAAAACTGAATAAAACTACTGGGCTTTATAAGAAAAGAGAAAAATCTCAAGACCTATAGACAAAAAGATTAAATTATTTATAAAGGAATTAGAAAATGAGACACGTATGAGACTTCTCAAGAGGAATATAAAAAGGAAGGCAACAGGGAGCAGCATTCTCAAGAAATTTCAAAAAAGAAAGAGTGAAGTATTTTATATCCACCCAAGATGTCCATTAAAGCTACAGAAAGCAGTTTGAATGTGCAGAAACTCGGAGAATATTGTACACATGTGCCATTCTTGAGGAATAAAATAGAGGATAATCTTTATGTAACCAATAATTGAGGAAACTTCAGCAAAGGCACTATGGTGAACACTTACTATATTTAACTGTAGAGCTACAACTAAACCAAAGAGTGGGGACATTAGTGGAAAAATAGCATGTGAACATTGTATGTTCTGACAAAGTAGAATGAAGGCAACTAAACAATGGAAGGAGAAAAAAAGAAAAAATGGAAAATAGAATAAAGTCACTATACAGGTAATAGGTGGGAGTAAAAGGATGTCATTTAAAATTGACAGACTATATTGTAAATAGTCAAATAAGAAAGAAGGGGATTAAAAGAGCTATAAAAAAAGTATAAATACAGTAACTGATAGAAAAAACATAAATTTTCCTAAATACCAAAAGGAACTTTTTAAAAAGTAGCAGGAATATACACCACAGAAAGAAATATAGTAATAATAGCATAATATACACAGTAATTACAACATAAAATAACAGAGTTAACACCAATCATATCAGTCATACCAATAAATGTGAATTAGAAAAGAAAAATATTTTCAAATTGATTTATAAAGCAAAATCCAACTATGCTGTATACAAGAGACACATTTAAAACAGTGATTTTAAAAGGTTAAACTTAAAGGTATGGGCATAGATATACAAGACAAATGGAAACAATAAGAAAGCAGGGCTTTTAATTCTAGCATAAAATAGAATTCAGGCCAAAAAGCACTAAACAAGAAAAAGACACTATGTAATGCTAAATGCCAGAATTCACCTTGAAGATAGAATAGTTATGAATATCTATGCATCAAATAACACAGAAATCACATATGTAAATAAAAAACTATTCATGACACAAGGAGAAAGAGATGGAAACTTACAAATAATAAGAAAATTTAATTCTAAGCAAAACCCTTTTGGTACAAAACCAGCAAAGTGTAAAAATATAAATAAGGATATAGAAGATCTAAACAATATGATCAATAGAATATATCTTATAAATACATATGTAAAATATAACACTATACATTGATAATAAAGAATATATTCCTTCAGAGTGTACATGAAAAATTCACCCCAATTGGTAACATGGTAGATGACAAAGATAACATACTGACAAAAAAAATCATAAATTGCATAAAGTAGAAATATTACAAAACACACAGCAGTCAGAATGCAGTAAAACTAGAAGTGAAAAATGTAATAAAAAAGTCCTTCCCACCTGGAAATTTTTTTTTGTTTTATTAAACAACTCTCTAAAAAAGGTGAAAGGAAATATAAACAGAAAATACAGAACTTCTGAATAAAATTAGAAATACAAATACTACATGGCAGAGTCTGTTGGATACATTTAAGGCAGTGATCAAAAAAAATTCATATCCTTAAATATTTATATTAATTAAAATGAAAGAATGGAAACAGATAAATAAAATTCCCAATTCAAAAAGCTACCAAAAAAAGCAACAAAGTAAACCAAAAGTAAGCACTAGAAAGGAAGATAAAGATAAAAGTAAAAATTAATGGCACAGAGAATTGAAAACAAGAGAGTTAAATTTAAAAATCAAAATTTTTGTTCTTGGAGAAAAAGGAACAAATTAGACAAACAACTGGATAATTTAATCAAGAAAAAGAAAGTGCAAATATAAAAACTAAGAAATGAAAAGGATGAAATAGCTATTAATAAAAAGACATCTTTTTCCCTATTCAATAAATGGTGCTGGGAAAACAGGATGGCCATGTGTAAAAGACTGAAACTAGACCCACACCTCTCGCCTTTCACAAAAATCAACTCACAATGGATAACAGATTTAAACCTAAGACGTGAAACCATAAGAATTCTAGAAGAAAATGTTGGAAAAACTCTTATGGACATTGGCCTAGGCAAAGAATTTATGAAGAAGACCCCCCAAAGCAATCACAGCAGCAACAAAAATAAATACATGGGACCTGATCAAATTAAAAAGTTTCTGCACTGCCAAGGAAACTATCACTAGAGTGAACAGACAACCTACAGAATGGGAGAAAATATTTGCATGCTACACATCTGATAAAGGGCTGATAACCAGAATCTATACAGAACTTAGGAAAATCAACAAGAAAAGATCAAACAACCCTATTAAAAAATGGGCAAAGGACATGAACAGAAACTTTTCAAAAGAAGACAGAATAATGGCCAGCAAACATATTAAAAAATGCTCAACTTCTCTAATCATCAGAGAAACGCAAATCAAAACCACAATGAGATATCACTTAACTCCAGTGACATTGGCTCATATCAAAAAGTCCCAAAACAACAAATGTTGGCGGGGATGTGGATAGATAGGAACACTCATACACTGCTGGTGGGACTGCAAATTAGTACAACCTCTATGGAAAGTAATATGGAGATACCTCAAAGAACTAAAAGTAGAACTACCATTTGATCCAGCAATCCTGCTACTGGGTATTTACCCAAAGGAAAAAAAGACATTCTATAATAAAGACATCTGCACATGAATGTTTATAGCAGCACAATTCACAATTGCAAAGATGTGGAAACAACCCAGGTGCCCATCAATACACAAGTGGATTAATAAAATGTGGTATATGTGTACCATGGAGTACTACTCAGCAATAAAAAACAATGGTGAATTGACACATCTGGTATTATCCTGGATGGAGCTAAAGCCCATTCTTCAAAGCGAAGTGTCACAAGAATGGAATGGAAAAACAAGCACCACTGGTACTCACCATCAAATTGGTACTAACTGATCAATACTTATGTCACACATGGCAATAATATTCATCAGGGGGTGGGTAGGCGGGAGGAGGGTAGAAGGGATGGGAAAACGCTCACTGAATGGGTGCAGGGCGCACAGTTTGGGGGATGTCCATGAGTGTAGCTCTTACATGGGCAGTGCATGGCCAATATATATAACCAAAGTGTTGTACCCCCATAATATTCTGAAATAAAAAAATAAAATAAAATAATAAAAAAAATTTTTAAAAAGACATCTTTGCCTATATCTATGCAAATAAATTTTAAAATTTAGATGACCTGGAAAATTTTTTAATAAAATACAACTTACCAAAATTGGCTCTAGTAGAGATAGAAAGTTTAACATACCTATTTCAATAGAAGGAATAGATGAAGTTATGAAAGAATTCCATCCTCCCCCAAAAAATTTTTAAAATACAGGCCTACCAAACTTTTAGAATCCAAATAGTCCCAATGCCACGTAAGTTATTTCAGAGAGTAAAAAATTTTTTAAAACTTCAAAATTCTGTATTTAAAAAGCACCAAAAATAATACTATAGACTAATATCACCTATAAATATCAATGCAAAATCCTAAGTAAAATATTAGTAAACAGATTTCAACACCACTTAAAGAAAATGATATGGCATGGCTAAGTGTACAAGGAATACAAGGATATGATACCAGAAAATCTGTTAACATGATTCACCATATTAGTGTTAAATATTAATAGTTTTAAGGAGAAAAATCACATAATTCCCTCGATAGCTGCTAAAAACAACTTAGACAAAAGGTAACGTTCACTCCTAATAGAAACTCTTGAGAAAATAGGAATGGGTGGATACTTCCTTAACGTGATAAGATACATATTATTTTAAAACCTGCACCTTACTTACTGAGTAAAGACTAGAGGCATTACCACTAAGGTCAGGAACAAGTAAGGCTTCCCACTATTTTCACTGGTATTTAACATTGTGATAGAATGTTAGTCAATGCCATTTGACAAAAGAAAACATTCAGACACATAAGAATTGGGAGTCAAAAAGTACAACTGTCTTTACTTACAGAGGATTTTAATATACCTAGAAAGCCCTAGCAAATTAATGATAAAACTACCTCAAAAAATTAAAGAATTCCTCAGGGTAAGAAGATATAAAATTAGCATGCAAAAATCATCAATCTTTATATACACAAATAATAAACAAGATATAATGAAAGAGAAAACCCATTTACAACAGCAACAAAAAAGATAAAATACTTAGGAACAAACTGAACAAGAAATGTTCAAAATTCATATGAATAAAATTATAAAACACTCATAAGTAGAAAAACATTCTTTGTTCTTGATGAGTAAAGTTTAATATCATCTAGATGTCAGTTCTCCCTTAAATTTAATTTATAAATTTAATGCAATCCCAATAAAAAATATATCTACAAACTTTTTTCTAGAGCTAAACAAGTTAATACTACAGTTAATATGGAAAAATAAACACGCAAGAACACTTGGAAAACATTGAAAGAGAAAAGATATAAGAGTGTACAAGTCTTCCTAAATATTAGAAGATACTATAGAACAATGTTAATACTGATGAATGAATAGACAAGCAGACCAATGGACTAAAATAAAAAGTTGAGGAACAGACCCAACTATATATGAAAACTTTTGCTTTATTAAAAAAATGTGATAAAGTATTTGATAAAATATTTGATAAAGGTAGTATCTCAAATTACTGAGATGAAGATAGAGGTTTTAATGAATGGTATTAGAACAACTAATAGCCATTGGAAAAACATAAAATTGAATTAATTCCTGATACATACATTAAAATGAAATGAAAGAACATAAATACTAGAGGAAAACATAGTAACTTCTATAACCTGGCTGTAGGGAAAGACTTACTAAACATGACTCAAAATCCAGATGCAATAAAAGAGAAATTGATATATTCGACTACATAAAAATAAAAAACATTTGCTTGACATAAAACCCTATAAGCAAAATCAAAAGATAAATGGCAAATTGGGAGAAAAATCTGTATGATGTATCACAGAAAAAGGGCTAGTGTCACTGATATAAAAAGAAATAATGAATAAATGAACAAAAATCCTATGGAAAAGTAAGCAGAAGTCATGAACAGTCATTCACCAAAGAAAAGAAAGACTTAAAAATGATTCTAACCATATGAAAAAAATATTCAACTTCACTCATAATAGAGAAATTAAAATTATACTGGGGTACCATTTTTCACCCCTCAAATTAGAAAAAATTCAGAAGCTTGACAATATACTCTGTTGATGAGGTTTTGGGAAACAGTCACTCTGATACAACACCCATAGGAATACAAAATGGTGCAACCCTAATACAGAGGACTTTGACAGTATCTAATGAAACTGCATACACACTTACCTTTCAATCCAGCCATCCCATCCTAGGATTTTTACCCAGAAATTACACCTCCAACAATATGAGGTTATCCATTGCCATATTATTTACAACTAAAACAATATTTGAATGTACCTAAGAGCCCTAACATAGGAGATTGAATGAATTAACTACGGTACAAACACACAGTGAAGTATGATGCAGCAGTAAAAAATAACAAAGAGAATATCTGTAAGGTGATATGGAGCAATTTTTATATCAGTGAAAAAAGGTATATCTATTATAGTATGCTTACCTTTATATAAAAAAGAAAGGAAAGTAGGAAGCATACAAGAATATGCTTGTTTTTGAAAAAAAATGTGATCACCTACATAGAGGTAGAGGAAGTGTGATGAAAGGGATAGAGGAAGCATTGATTAACTATACATTTTATATACTTTTGGAAGTAAGTTAATGTCCTAGATATTCAAAAAACAAATCAACAAGGAGGGGAAAACCCACAATCTAAAACTAAAAGCAAACAGAAATAAGGGAACCAAACGACTTTAAATAAATAGTATAAACACTCTGCAGGAGAAATAAAGAACTAATTCAAGTTATTTTTAAGCACTAACTGAAAAATAAGAGAATTGCAAACAAATCTTGAATGGTCTTACTAGGTTTGTTTTTGTGGCGATAAAGATGTGTGATTTCTGAAACTATTTTATGTACCTTGAAGAGATGATCAAATGAGTAAATGTGTTGATGTTGCCGGAAACCAGAGTTCTCACTGCAGAAGGAGGGACATGCAAATATGTAATGAAGAAAGGCAAGTAAAGAACTTTGTGAATCGGGATTAAAATTAGAGGTATCAGCATGAGCTTATGATTTTTAATACACACACACACACATACACAAGTTCTGACTACTAAAGGGGCCTCATAGCAAATTGGCACATTTAATACCCTATCTTCATTTCTAAATACCATTCTCTACTAATAGAACAAGAGCTCCTTGCAGATATGCTGAGTCCAGGTCTGGGGCAGGAAAAGTTCAAGATAAGCCTTAAACATCTTTTTATGCCAGAAAGTAAGAACGTATTCAAAACAGTGATGGAATCACGTCAAAAAGACACAAGATTCAGCTTGAAGGGCCTCCCACTGGCCAAATCTGGGGGAAATTTAAGCATAAAAATAAATACAGTAAGAATTATAACCCATTGAATGAAATAGGAATTTATGAGTCCATACTGATACTAAATGATGATGATAGATAACTTTTCTAATATATCTTATTTCAATATTAATTTTTTGATTATTAATACAATGGATTTTTAGATCTTCCTATTTCTTCTTTGAATTATCTGCCCCTGTCCTCTCCCTTTATTTTGATTGGAGTTTTAATATTTTTTGCAAGATAAAAAGCTTGCTCTCTCTCTCATTATATATACATATAGTAAACCTTTATCACCTTTATTGTAACTGTTTTTCCTAATTTGTCATTTTCCTTTTAACAAATGAAAATTTTTATTTTTAAAAACTCTTTCTGATAGTAGCAGATGCACATTAAGAAAAATAACTATTGTATATTATATTTCCTTCAAACATATTCCTTAACTTTCCCTCATAAAAATAAAGTAAAACATCCCCCTAAAAATCCCTAGAAGGTACCACTAATGCAAAAATGGAAGAGGAAAGGAAGGAGACAAACTGTGAGGGTTAATGAGAGAGGAGTCAGATTCCCTCTGCTGCGCCTTAAACCATTCAATTGCAATAGTGAAGGGCACCAGAATGGGAAAACGTGATCCTCTTCCACAGAGAAATTAATTACTTTCTTAGATTTGAAACCATTCCAATGAAAAATTTCCTGTTGCCCAGAAGCACCTTTCTAATTAATGATCTTTAGTTTCTAAGGTAAGCTCATGCTATTCAAATCCCCTCTCAAGCTCTTTATGAAGGAAGAGGCATTTAAGGCATGAACTGCAGGCTGATAGAATTGGAGTTTACATGGAGGAAATGAACTGACCGTTGGAGTCCATGCCCCCTACTCTTATGTGTGGAGCCATAGGATGGGGGCGCTGCAAGGAATCTTTGCCCCCTGGCTTGGTGAAAAGGCGTGTGTGCTGACTCAAGGCTCTAGTGCATTCTTGAAAAATCACTGCACAGTTAACTTCTAAATTACTGAAAACAATTGTAGAGATCAATAGAAAACACCAAGCTCTAAACACATTTCCTACAGCATAATTTGAAGAAGTAGAATACATGAAGCAGTGAGCCACAGAAAATCAGGTCTTAGCACTAATTATAAAATTTTCTAAGATTTCTCCCTCAAGAAAATAAGTTCATCGGTTAAAGGGCCAATTTGAAACATGGTTGGTTTACAAATTTTCATTTGAACTGAAAAAAATTACAGCCAGATATTTGAACCAACATTCTAAATAAAATTGTGAAACTGATTACTTACTTATTGTTAATAAAATTGTAATGAAAAGTTGATTATTCACTAGTAGTGAAAAGCTATTTCCATATGTAAGAATGAAGACAGCCTATAAAATAGAAAAAGTAAGACACCCACTATAGTATTTCATTTAATCAGAAAAGGGAGAAAGAAGCTTAAGATCGTGTCCCCAGAAACATAACTTCCTCCCTTAAACCCTGATTTTATAGCATTTACTTTTGACAACTTGATAAATGCTTAGTTCGTGTTTATTAATACTGACTAGCAAAGCAATCTTCTCTTACAGCTCGATCCCATCTGACCCAGAGTAGAGATGCCCCAAAGACCTATTCCATGTATATCTATATGTGCGTATGGTTTTTCTCAAGTAAATACTTTAGGGGCCATATTTGTTCTTCCTATCAGTGGAAAGTCCTGCTGACCCTCCGTTCAAATCCATTCATCTCATTTGATTTTTGTATGTTTGGTTCAACTGTTCACACTGACGTGATGTCTGAGACTCACAGTGCCCTGAGAATGCATCTTCCAAAAACTATTCTTTTAAATAGAAATAAGAAAATAAACTCTCTTTGAGCAGATCAATTGGGCCGAGTTTTCTCCTCACTAAAAGGGATACAACCTTATAAAAATACAATGCCAGGGTGTTAGCTGACTCACCACCTTTCTTCAAAGGATCATGACACCTCCTGCCCTGACTGGGTTTGGCCAGTCACTGCCAATAGTTCTATCTTCCTTTTCCCCACGTGCAGACTTAAAATGTGGTCTAATTTGGACTTCTTTCTTATCATCTTATTCTTCCTATATGCTCAGGTCACAATCCTATACATAATTCCTTCATATAATCATATATACTCACTTCTGCTATATTTACAAAGCTAAAATTCAGATCTATTGTTCAATTGTCCTCTGTTTCTATTCCTGAATTCACTGTATCCTCTCATTTGTATAAGGCAAATTAGGTGTTATCTGTTTTATATTTTGCTAAATTTTTAATACTTGTAGCAAGAAAATGTGTACATGTAAGAACAGAGGACACATGAATAAATAGGAATTATAAATATGTTAAGACCAACACAATATCAACAAGAATACATTATTGTATTCTAAAGTCATATGAAAGATTTCCTGCTAAATATTGGGCAGACTGGATAGTAATATATCCTTTTTATTAATTAATTAAATACATTTGCTACAGAAAAATTAGGAAAATACAGATAAGCCTAAATAAAATGAAAACCTCCCTAATCCCACTGCCTAAGATTACATTGCTAACATTTGGTGTATCTCCTTTCTGATTTTTCGCGTTCTTATATATGTTGTTTTTTTCTTACCATATTGGGACTCATACTCTATAATCTATTTTGTAATGTGCTTTCTATGTTAATAAATATACATCTAAAACATTACTCTTTATGGCTGGATTTTATGAATTTTATGAATGCTCTAATTTGTTTATCCAAACCTTCAAAGATTTTTAGATGCTGTATCTGAATCCATTTTTTGCATGAAATTTTGACTTAATGATTGTTTTATAATAGTTAATGTATACTGACCAGGCTCCACTTAAAGCCTACTATTACATGAAAACATCAGCAATAATGTTTAGTGCTTAGAAAAACCATGCATCATCATGTGAAATTCAGCTAAACACATTTTTTATTGAACTACAGCATTTAGTTCCTCAGGCTCATCTGCTATCAATTAGGGTGATGAGCAGACACTCAAAAGCTAGCTTTTCAATTATGTTTTCTACCTTCAACTGAAATGTTCCTGTCATTGCATATCGTGTAGTAATTTTGAAAAGACTTCATCTTAACAACCAAGTGATAACTCTAAAATCAAGAATCTGAACCAATTAATTCCTAACATTAATTACTTCTTTTAAAACAAAAGACACTTTAAAGTAAGGGACTGCAAATATACTTTTTATCCCACTAACAGTCCTTATCTCTTTTTCCCCCAGCTCACAATTCTGTTGACAACTCAGGCTCAGACTCAAATCATCATTCGAATCATAATTAAAGCATAATTCTGAGCTCTCTTTGTACATGCTAATTCCAAAACCACCAGATGTAAAAACCACACAGAAATTCCTATAGAGTATTATTAGCTTGCAAGGAGCAGAATTAAGATGCATAAAAGTATCTTCTATAGCAAGTAAATATTTTGGTTTTAATTACATTATTACCTTGTTTTATGCCACTAATTACTACAATTTATTGTATAATTGACTCTCGGAGAAAAATATTACCAGAGCAGTTGTGCAGTCTTAAACTGAAGATAGTATATACTAATGATTTTGCCTAACTACTCAGTTCCCTTTAAAAAATATAATGTGAAGTATTTTTTGTAGTGGGTTTGACAAATCTCTTCCCTATTTTTCCAATAATATATAAAGTTATCGTACACTACAATTATCTGTTGATTTATTTCTCTATAAATCACAGGACAATTAAAAAAATTGTATTCTCAAGCCGGGGACAATATATTATCTGTCTTATTCCCTAGCACCCAGCTCAGAACTTGAAACTTAGTAGGTGCTCAATAAATTTTGTTAAATAAATTAATGAATTAATCATTTAAAGTATTCCTTTAACTTGACATCATAAAAGTGTTATTGTTGAATGCCTAGCTAGTATCTGTTTCAGCCTTTACAGATTAAAAACCTGCAGCCTTTAGAGGAAACGACTGAACATTAGCAATAATAACAGTTTGAAAACAAATGAACTCATTCTGAGACTCGGCAGTCATTCATGAGCCACTTGAGCTGCTTGCCCTCTTGCAGTTTATGACCTCAGTCAAGTCTTTCCAGTGAAATAAAGCCTTGTGTTCACTCCAGGGCCATCTATTGTTCTCTCTGTAATTTGTACCAAATTTTAAAGGTTATAAATATTTGCTGTGAAGCCTAGTTGCTGAGCTGCATTCATTCACACTTAGGCGCCTTTTTTTATTAACTGCAATAGTGGGGACTGGCATTTGCTTACTTCATAATAACCTAATCATACATACCTTTGCACTCAAGATGTTCTTCAAATGCCATGATTTATTATGTCCTCCTTGGTCACATAACAGTCAACCTCGTCAAATTCAACTAGGCCAACCTCATTCTCCTAGGAGCAGTAGCTAGCAATAAAAAGTAAAGAGTTATTTCTTACGTGAAACTACATATACTTGAATTCTTTATCAGATTAAAAAATTTCTGATAAGTTGTATTGCAAATGACAATGAAATGAGTGAAAATAAGCAGAGTTAAATACATAAATTTTCTCTGCCTACCACTTCTAAGCCTATTTCCATCTTATTGCTGTGCTTTTTGTTTAATTTCTCTTGAACTAATGTGCCCTCTAATGGCTAAAATAAAAACACAATCAGAACCATAAAGTAAGTGCCAACATATTAATTGCAAGGAATATTTCTACTTAAAAGATACCTCTTTGATTCAAACCTATGCCTCCAAGATTAAAATGAATGTGTTTTAATGAATAACAAGAAGAATAGCATTTTATTTGGTCTATACAACAGACAGTGCAAATGAGGTGCAGCAAACAGATCTTTGTCAAATAGATTCAAATGTTACTTCCTATAAAAAAGCACCAGATATTTGCAATAATGTCTATAATTACATCTTGCATATGCTGATGATGAAATATAGTTTGGGGCCATGCTTATTCTAATACTGTAATTAAGCATTTGACTTAAGAAATATTACTCCAAATTATTTTGGTTCTTTCTTCATTTTTATTTCTCTAACCTGAAAAGAATGTTTGTCCCCACCACCTCCAAAAAATATAAACATATATACACAAAAAAAGTTAAATAGCTATGTTTTTATGTTCACAATTCACCCTCAGTGTTCATGCTCTCTTATTTTTGGTTCTGCTATAATATCAGAAAATAATGGAGATTAAGTAATTACCCAGTTAATGTGACCAATAGCAATTGTCTATCTAGATAAGGCAGTGATCCAGGGGGGAATTACTTGAATGATTTAGTTTGGCTTATTAAGTTTGGGAAAGTTATTATACTTTTATAACAATTTATTTCTAATAAGAATTTGACCAAGATAGAAAAACATATATAAGAGAAAATACTCTTAATTCTGTAGAAAAGAGTAGAACTGAAATCAAAGACATAAACAGAGGATATCATGCTAAAAGGCTTTCTGCCTTGCTGAACCATTAATGCTAGTACTTTAGGTAATTTGCTTCTCATCAAAACGTAATCGTACGTCCATAACGTGGAATTTTCAAGTCCTGTCCAATTGTTGATGCTAACACAAAACAACAACAACAACAAAAACAACCTTTTCCCTGCCTCAGAAAGTAAACACATTATTTTTCCTAATATGTACATGGGGTAACTGTCATTGAAGTGAACAGACCTACCAAAGACTGCACAAAGTTAGTGATGGAAGCAAGATTAGAATTTAGAGTTATTATGTGGTTTGCTGATTGTAGCTGATGCTTTATGTGCATCACAGGAATGAGTTTGTTAGCGAAAAAAATTACATTTTCCTGAATTAAATTTCTGCCTTTGTCTTCCAGAACTAGTTTCACAGATGTGCAATCTATATTACATATAAAATATGCATATTTTTAAGTGAATACAAAAATACTGAAAGGACTGAAGGCCAAGGGACAGGAAACCTGGATTCCAGTTCTGTTTGTGCTACCAAGCGACCTTGAGCAAGGCATGAAAGATTCTGATCCTTAGTTATTCACCCTATGAAGGGGAAAATTGAATTAGATAACCTCTGAGCTCCGTTCTAATTTAAAACTGCAGGGTTTTTTTAATAATACACATGGAAAAAATATGTAGGCACTTTGTATATATAATCTAAAATTACAAGATGTTATTTAGCTTTCTTAACATAATACAATTCTTTTCTTTTAGATTTTGTCATTGTACTTCATCATTTTGCAAAAATACATGATAATATTCAAACAGATTATGGTAGGATAAAATATCTACTGAAAACACTTTTAAGCTATAATCACTGAGAATTAAGTAAGTGATTCCTACTATCATTTGCCCTTTTTACATTGCTTTTTATTAAGTTGTTTATCTTCTGTTTTGTTTTACTTTCTGGCATTTGTTCCTTACCTCTGTACTTTGGAGACAGGAATTATTTTCTCCATATCAGCTTCCCATGGTAGCACTATTCAATAAAGGGGTCTTCAATAAGATTGACCATGATAAGATTGAGTTTGCTAGTTTAATGAATAGAATACAACGGGGATCCAGGTGAGTGAATTATCAATAAAAGAGGTGAATGAGTGTTCTCATATTCTTTAATGAAAACTTAAACATAACATGTCAAAGAGTTTAAAAGTATATGTGGTAAATGTATGTCTACACCAAAATCTATATAATAATAAATGATTGGGACTAGAGATGTCTTGGTGATAAGGATGAAAATAACTACTAAAAAATATCAACACAAAGCACATTATGTAGAATTAGAACTGGCATGCAAGAACAAGGTCTCTGTTTAAAAAAAAAAAGAGAGACAGAACCGGCAGTATATTGCTCCTCATTCTTGAAGCTCATCATTTCCCACTATGAAGAAAGCTGGAAATCAAAATATAATCAATCAGTCCAGTGTTTCTCTGTGATTTCTCTGGACAGCATCAGCCTAGTAGACCCTCTACTGACGTCTCCAGCAGTTCAGTGGTAGCCAGGATTGGAGGCTGTGACAAGGGGCCTCAGGGAATTTACTAGAAAAACCTCTCCTTGTACCTGTGCTCACCAGCTCCCTTTCATACTTTTATTCCCTGGAAGCAAGAGGAACTCTTTCCCTTCTACCAACAAAAACTGGGTTGTGTATATAGTTCATGTGTAGATTGAATGGATAGTCAGGAACCTCCATTCCCTGCCTTTACTCATCACTTCTGTCAGATGCTGCTTCTACCTCTGCCTGTTCACCCAGGCTCACCACGTTGTTATTACTTCTGCTTCCTGAACACCATGTGTAAGACCCACATGTCAGAAAGCACACTGAGGGTCATCCATAAATGTAGCCTAATTCTTTAATTTGTGATCTGTGATACAGATGTTTTATCTTGGTCTCTAATCACCTACTTCACAACCTCCTACTCTGGGCCTCCAATTCTTTATGGCCCTAGAATTGCAAATCTTTGAGATCTGCTCAGCCCTTCAAATATTACCACCATTGGAGACCTTCCTCTACAACCATCAATACTAGAGGCATGAGAGGTAGAATAAAATAGCTGTCAAGACATGGACTCTGGAGCCAAAATACCTGGATTTGGATCCCAGATCTTTTACTTGCTAGCTCTGTGACCCTAGACAAGTAACTTAACCTCTCTAGGTGTCAGTTTGCTCATCTACAAAATAGGGACAAGTGTAGCAACTGCATAGGGTTATCATGACGATTAATCATGTCTCTACAAATAAAATGCTCAGAATAATGTCTGGTACATAATAAGTGATCAAAAATGTTAGCTATTATTAGAATTGCCAATTTAACTTTTCCCTCAGTCATAATGGCAGAACACTAAAAAAGCAATTAAATTAATTTTAATGACTCAACCGTCTGGCAATTTTAATATCCATTTTTTTTAATCAAGGTGCTCATAAATCCTAGTTTCCCAGTTTACACCTCTTGTTCCAAGGTAATTATTAATAGCAACCTCTTTTATTCTCAAAAGTATCCAGGTTCGGACAATCAGGTATAATATAGAGTACTCTGGTGTTCCGTGCAATTAGGAGAATGAATTAGATGGCCCTCTGAGGGTAGAACATGAGGGGTTTTGTGAAAATGTATAGGTTATACATGGAAAGGAATATTTGGGAGTTTTCTAAATAAAGTCTAAAATCCAGTAAAGTGCTGTTAGCTCTGGTTAAGATGACCTAACTTGATGGCTTTTAAATTTTTTAAATAAATAAAGCATGAACTTATATGTGTGTAAAGAGCGGCTTCTATTTCGCATGATCAAAATGCGTGAGACTGTCTCTGAAACGGCTTCCTCACTCACCCTCAGTCCTTCCTCTCCTCTTCCCTCCTGCTTCCACTCTCCCTCTTTTCTCCACTAGATTGGAAGCGGAGTAGGGAGTGGGCAGGAAGAGAGAGAGGGCCTCTTCCCTCTCCTCAAACTCGACCTATGCCCTGTTAAATCAAGGTGCCCAAAAAAGCTGGCCAGTCTCTGATTCAAGCCTGGGTGAACAATCACTCCTAAACAAAAATCAACTGAATTTCTTAAATATAGCAAGGAAAAAAATAGATTCATAAGAGTCCTCTGTCACTGCATGAAACCTGCAGAATGACAATATCAAATCCGAGAAGTAATAACATCTTCATTTAGTTCATTACTAAACATTTTAAAGTACTTAAGGCCAGAAATAGCTTCTGGAGGATGATACAATTTTTTAAAGATTGAATTAAATACCCCACATGAGAATTGTTTTTATTTCTTTTCTTTTTTCCATCATACAGAGAAGTTTTTCCAATTTGAATATAGTACTGTTTACATCCATCTTTAAATTAGTCACATTGCTTTATTGTAAGTCATTGATTGGTAAACTTGTAAAATTCAATACTACTTACTTTAAAAGTTGATTGATTATATAAGCATTGTTCACAATTACGAAAAATAGAGATTTTCATATACCTCAGTAGACATGCAAAATTTAATCTTAAATATGAATCACACTATAATTGCTTGATTGTTGCAATGAGCTGAAGGGAAAAAAAAAACAAAAAACAAGGATCCTGCAGAGAACAAGAAAATTGTAAAAGCAATCACACAGGGAAATAATTGTTACATTTATGATTCTTTCAATTATGGATTATGGAGACGATTGCACGGCATCCTCTTCAGTTTCAAGACAGCATGGTGTTTTATATAATAAGCCTCTGAATAAAGCAACTATTATCAATAGTGTTTGCAACTTAATTGGCTACCTTTGAAGTTGAGGAGGGCTTTTTGCTTTCCAGCTTTGAGTCCTAGCTATATTTTAAAACATTGGCATTGTGTCCAGCTGTTTAACCTCCATTTATGTTCATAGATTCTCCAGAGGACAGTACACATACATTTTCCTAGAGCTGAGTAACATTTTCACAAGGGAGGAATAAACCTTACAATATAAGCCCAGAATCTGTTAAGCATTCATAAGTTTATGTGTTTATCCAACAACATGCCTATACTGTACCTCTAGCCTATTATAATTACATTTAATGTAAAAGGAACATCACCTCAAACCACAAGTAGAATTTATTAAGTCCTTAAACAAAGCTAGCCTCTAATGTGTGGCCCATTTACCAGAAATAGTATTAACAAGGATGCATTCCCTGTTTAAAGAAGCTTTGTCTTAAACAGGCTTTGGCCTCTCAAAGGCTGATGTTCTCAAAGGCATCTGCCCCAACAGAAATGCCAGCCAGCAAGGATAGCAGCTTAAGAAATGACAATTTCACTGCCCTGGTTTAGTGTAACCAGAAAGGAGGAGGCTTACTGATATGATACTGTGATGGGGGTGAGGGGAAGAAGGTGAAAATGTACATCTCTCGATTAAAAGGAGAGATCAGGAATTCTAATGGATCAAATATCTTGGAAGGTAAAATTTGGGGGAGGGAAACGTCTCAAGCTAATTTCAATGATCCATCCTGTTTAATTTTCCTATAGTGAGGTCTTCACTATAATATGACAGCATCCTCTTTAATTCATGCCATTAGAAAAAATGTGTTTATTTGATGTCTGTTATCATTCGATCAGTAATACCAACATAGAAGGTATAAAAGAGAGTAGATTATTAGAGACAGCAATAGTTAAAAAGCAATACACTGATTCAGAGTGAAGTTTCCCTCAGTGATTTTATCTCAAGTAACTCAGTGTTTTGATTGGCTTTAGTAAGACTATTTCTGTTTTTCCTGGATGATCAGTGCTTATCTAAAACTATTTGGAAGAAAGTAAATGCAGTTCTGGGCAATAAGGTCCCAGTCATGGTTCCTACTCAATCAGTTCCTGCAGAGGAGTCCTTCTGTCCCTCAGACAGTTCCTTCTGCTGCTGTCCCTATGCCCCGCTGGCCCTGAACAAAGATATGTTATTATTTCAGAGATGTTGAGAAGCTCCCAAAATACCTCCTTATGAAATCCAATACTGACAAATTTCCAAATCCAATACTGACAAATTCCCACTTTTATGGCTTTTTCTGTACCTCAAAGGATTGATTCCAGATATCCCTTATTAAAATACAAATATGTTACTGGGAGACCTAACACTTTGCCATCCACTATGATAGCAACACCAGCTTTTTATTAGAAAAAGCATTGAGAAAATAGGGTTAGTTTTCATTCATTCAAATGTATATCATCAACCAACCAAAGCTAGACTAATTGCTGGGAATCTCAAGATATATTTTTTTTAAATGTCTCTATCAGAGGGTTTTCTGGCTGTTGGGGAAGATGAATATACTATATACAAATAATTTTATCACATGTAATAGACGAGTCTTAAAAAGGAATCATTTGATAACAAGAAACAGAAACTCACTTGGGCCAGTTAAATAAAGAAGATATCAGCATAAAGAGTTAAGAGTATCTAAAAATTGCAGTCTCAAGAGTGACTCAAACAGGAATCGATAAGCCAACAGGAACCAAGATGGTGCCCCCTCCTTTTCTCTTTTTAGGCCCCTAAAGTTCTCTCATGTATACTTTTTCCTGCAATCTGCTCCATATTCCTACCTTTTGCTATAGATCAGCTCTCTTGGCTTGCACATATGACCACATCAGCACTTGAGACTGTGAGACCTTATTCATCCAACACCCATAGCCAACTAATTCACTCTCTGTGTCTCCATATCAATTCCTTGGAAGGAGAATCTACCTTAATCCACCCCTAGTCCTAGGATACATTCTCTTTAAAGAAAGTGCAGTGGTGAGAAAATAATTGTCCTCTCCTGTACAGTAAGATAATTTCAAGGTAAGCCTTGCTAGGCAATCCAAGCAGACAAAATGTCATGTTCAAAGGTATAGATGGAACAAAGCAGCCCACAAATAGCCTATAAAAGCCCATGTATAAAGATTCATGGCCAGGGGGCAATTGATAAAGCTGGAAAGACAGCCAGGGACTAGATGACAAAGTACTTTTTATGCTCTGCTTAGGAGCATGATTTTTACCCTGCAGCTGACGGAGGCAGGGTGTCAAAATTTTTAAGCAGAGGCGAGACAAAAGCAGATCTGTGTTCTAGAAAGAAAACTCTAACAGCAGGGTGAAGGATGTCCTACAAGGAGACCAGATTGAGTATACCATTCAAGAAGCTATTCCAGCAATTCAGACAAGGGATGGTACAAACTCAAAATAAGACCATGGCAAAGAAGATACAGAGGAAGGAAAGGATTCAAGAATATTAAGAAACTAGAATCTAAAATGGAATGGGGTCAGTTCAGAAAAGCAAAGTTTTGATATGGGGAAGAGAAGGAAAGTTTAAACCAAACCCAAGGCAGTTGTAAGGGGTGTACTAGATATGGGAAAAAGAACACACTGGAAGAAGTGATGAGCAAACAAGACACATTTTGCCTTCTTTCCAATCTTTTCATGGGCTACTCTATCCTACGGTCTCTGACTATTTTAACCCAAATAAATTATGGCAGATGCCAACTCTTCAGGGTGTGAGCACAAGGGCAGCAAAAAAATTGGTATTTAAACCTTAATCAAAGGCATACTCCAGTCATCCTGTCATATTATTAAAGTGTCTGTCGAGTCAGCCTATCACACAAAAGGACAAGAATTCCTTCCTAATGAAGACTTAACTTGTGAATGCTGGGCCTTGTTTCATTATGTATTTAATTAGAAATTTTTATGGTGGTGTTTTCCTTTCAATTCCAAGAATAAAAAGTAAAAATAAAAAAATAAGGAATGCAAACTTCTCAGATGATCCTATGACTTTGAAGCCACATATCTGAATATATGATCTCCTGCTTTTGCATTTAGAAGCCCTGGGGAGTGACATTATCTGACTGATTATGAATGCATATATTTTCATAAGAATATGCGATCTTAACCAGCTCAGCACAGGACACTGAAGTGACTAAGTATCAAATTAAAGATTATTCTTTTTTGTGTGGAATTCACTCCAGCAAGAAATTGAACAAAGGGATTTGAAATCCAAAAACAGTGAGACCACCTCATGAGACATTATTAATTATTAGTGGGCCCCAGTCTTCCAGTTTCTTATCTCCCTATACACCCAACGCTCCCATTGCTTTAAATTATTATCATTATTTGCGAAATGTCTTCAGTATGCTTGCTACCCTGTCAAGCACAGAAAAAGGGTGCCATACCTGCCCAGGGGCTTTCTACCTAAATTACACAGATATAATTTAAGTTTGAAAATGGGTTGTAGTTGTCAGTTACAGTCTTTTCAATGGGCTTAGAGGCAATAGGACAAAGCTGAAAGTATATAGGTTCATATACCCTTTTTTTCCCCCTTGGATCTTCTTTCTATGCCACAGCCTGGCAAACTAGCCCAGACAACAGTGTCACAGAAATATGCCACAGGTCAGTAGTGAGAGGCCATTGGTAGCACAGAGAAAATTATTATTAGCACTTAGAAACCATCCTGAGTGTGTGTCCCACTTGTCACCCACTCCCTGCTCTCCAGGGGGAAGCCTGTGTTCAGGAGCAGTAGCAAGCAAGGAGAGTTGAGTGGCCAGTGAAGTCCCAGAACTGCCTTCCTCTTCCCTGACCCTACCTCACCCAACTCAAACCTCAATGTCACCGGCAGCACGTCCCTGTCCAAATTCTCACCATCCTTGGAGGTTCATCCCAGACCTCTCCTCTGACTCCTGTGACAACTATCCAGAGAAGTGGGGTCTGAAACTTCAATGCTTCTGATTTCTGTCCTTCGCATACCCTAAGAAACACACCTCATCTATATATACTGTATTGTGTTTCCATAAGTATCTAAGCATATAAAAGAAAGGGAAAATGGGGGTACCACTTCACTTATATTTCTTCCCTCCATTCCCATTATTGCTAATATAAACAATCCTTTTTAAAAATCAAAAATATTGTGTTTGCCTCAAGGACAGACGGATGATAGGACAAAAGCAGTGAATCAGGGCTCTATTCCACAGGATGGAGAAAACTCTAGACAAAAACCACAGGAGACAAATGTGGAAAAGGAAAGCAGGCTAACCATCCCTTAAGCCAATGAAGAAAAGAACAGTAGGAGGGTTGGTACAAGGGATGGTGTATAAGGAAATGGCCCAAGGCTCCAGAGAATGACTCTGGGCGTACTCTACTAGAAAGTTCTTCCCCACCTCATAACCCCACTGCCATTGCAGCCATCCCCAAACCAACCACAGTCCCAGACCCCCACCCCAGCCTCTGCCAGTGGTTTGTCTGCCAGTGGTGTCTCCACCACCAATGGTTGGTCTTAGGGCATTCCTTGTTTCCTCTCCCCAGCAGGGAGAAGAGGAGGAGTCCCTCCCAATTACATAAAGGAGAACTATGTAGTACACCCGGAAGTTCAATGACTGAAAGTCATTTCCTGGCTCATCATTCCATATAGTGGCATGGGTTCCACTGCTTTTGAGGGCTAAACCAAGAACTTCCACATACACCCGTTTCTGTGGGAGGATGTTTGAATTATCTAAATTTGAACATGTATGTTCTCTGAAGGCAAAGTTCCTGTCTGACCGTGAATACAGTGAACAGCGCATATGAATACATTTCATACTTATATATCTGCTGCATTATTGCCTACCGGCTTTACTCTCTACCTTAATTCACACAGAGCCAACTCCTCAGTCGTTTCAACCAGTGAAGTACCACCAACTCCCCCAAATTCTACAATTAACAATGTCCAACTCTGCCACCTCCTCTGGCCATCTCTTTTGTTTTCTATCTGTTTTCATTCCAGTCTGCATTCCCTCCCCCATACATGCTTTACACACACATTCACTATTGATTTAAAGATTATTTACTGAATGCCTACTATGTACAAGACGCTGTGCTGAGTACAAGGTATTGTTAAGTTTGGAGTCCCTGGAGTTTTGACATTACATTCATGTCTGCTCTAACTAAACAATTTCTAAAATGTCAACTAGGTCTTAGTCCACTGATACAATATGAACCTAAGTTCTTATTCCTTATACTCCTGGCATTCTCTGGAGAGTCTTGAATACATGTGTAGTTATTTTCTTACTGATCCTTTATAGTCTTATTGTTTGGGCCACCAAAACCTAGCCCATTTTCTCTGAATGACCCTCAGTTGTTCAATCATTAAAATAAATGAAATAGCTTTCAATAGATAGCTCAATGAAACTGCATTCTGCAGAGACTGTATAAAAGTAACTTCAAAAGTAGTTACATCCCAATGGGGTTCAGGACATGCTAAAATATGGAAGCTTGACATATTTTAAGCTGAAGGAATATTTTAAGCTAAAAGAACTTGAGAAAATGGCAGAAGTAGGATGGTCTCCCTGAACTTCCCCCACTCTTTTCCCCTGAACAGGTCATAAAACCCTCATGTGAGAGATGTCCTCCCTATACCCAGAAGAAAGGAACACCCTTATTTCTGTAGACAAAGGGACACAGAAAGGAATCTGAATCAACAGGCCTTGCCGAGTTTCCCCCAGTTTGTCACATTGAGCACATACTCCATTTGTCCTATCATATTTCTCCACGACTGTCCACTCTTCATCAAACCTACCATAAAAAACATTCAGGTTTAACTGTTTCTTCATGTCTTCATTTCCTTATGTAGGCTCCCATGTCATTTAAAACTTATATTAAATAAATTTGTATGTTTGTTTCTTATTAATCTGTCTTTTGTTATAGGGGCTTCAGCCATGAACCTAGGATGGGTAGAAGAAAAGAAAAGATATTTTTCCCTGAAAATATGTATATCTACTATGTAGCAATAAAAAGAAAAAGACACTTTTCCACCCTTACAGTCCAGAGATGACTCTCAGGAGATAAAGGGAGCAAAAGGAGGCAAAAACTACAATAAAAGTAAAACAAAATTGGAATTAAAATAGCTAAAATCCTGAGAGTAAAAGGTACTGTTATACCATGTTTATTTGAAAATATAGATTTTCAGGGGAAAAAATGGGGAAAGGTGAGTTTTTGCTTGACAAAAAGATTTACAATATCACTTTGCAAGATATGAATAAAGCATGTTTCAGTTAGTAAAAATAGAATATACATACCTCTTTTCTGGTATGCATGAATATAGCAAATCTGTAGTATGTGTACAATAATCACTCACTATAACCTTGTTAAATAATGGATGATCATTTCTCAATTTTTAGTTCCCATTCTGTCTTCTAAACGTTGCCAAATATCTATGAAAATAAGAATAATCAGGCGGGAAGCATATTTTAAGAACATATCAAATGATTTAAAATTGGATCAGTCCTCTGCTTTCTCTTCACTGCCCAGACAAAGGCTAATATATGACTGTCAGATCTGGAATCCATAAATGTCATAAGCACAAAGCTAGATAATCCATACCAGTGGGGAGAGGGGCAGAGTCCAGGGGTGCAGGGGTGAAAGAGAAGAGAGAGAGAAACACAGTGGCTGCATTTAAAGAAAACATTTTATTATTACAGTTTCTAAATGTTAGTTAAAGGAATGTTTTAATCTTATAATAATATATTTTTTCCTAGTTTCTGTACTGCCTAAATTCTTTCTATCCAAATTACTACATGGATTTGCCACTAAATTCCCTTTTTTCTTCTATACATTCCATAGCTCTTTCACTCTTGTATTTTTCCAGGCTTTTTCATCCCTGCTTCTCCCCCTACCTTTTTTCTTTCATAAATTTGTGTAATCTGTTTTCCTCTCAACCATTTCATTTTTTCTAAGTTTTTTTAACCTTAAATCTGGTTTGTACACAATTAAGTATGTGGACAGCAGTGGTAGCTAAAACAGGATGCTAAAAGTAAGTATAAGAGCAATAGCAACTTCATTTTATTTTTAAATTCTCTTTAATCAGCTTCCCCCCACCCCACCCCAGGGAGGATTTTCTACCTTACTTTCCTTTTACTGTTATAAGCATCCTCACTCAGTTAAAGGTACAAGTGTGAATCAACATTTCCAACAAGAGCACAAACCCTAAAGTGGAAGCCCAGAGAATTTAGGGTCTGTAAAAACTTGAGGGTGCCTCGACTTTTTGATGGGAACAGATTTGGGTCTGGATGAAGTCACCGATGTGCCTCTGAAGAAACAAATGTCAGCGCGACCTATTAAAGTCAACCCTGAGCTAGGTAGCAACAATGAGCTGGGGATTAGCATTGACAGCTCCCTTAATGTGATTCTTTTGGACAGGGATTAATTTAATGTGTTGCTGTCAAATGAAACAAAAAACGAGATGGATTTACTAATGACTCTATTCTATACCACACACTTTTCCACTCCTGATCTATGTCAGAATGAATCTGACAGCACGAGAAAATAATTTTTAAAATGAAAAGGAAGAAGACATTGCCTTCTTGACAAACTTTCAGGATGGGATTTTTTACTGGGCTCCCAAGAGAGAGGATGAGCGTGGGGTGCGGGGCCACGTGGAGGGAAGCACTGGGAGCCGCCACTCTGACAAACAGCACCGGGGCCGGGACCTGGTGTCCAGTCTCAGCTTTGGCACAAACTTGCAAGACAACCTGAACTTCTCCAGGTCTCAGTTATCTCCAATGTGAATGTTAAAGGTTGTGTTACGAGGCTTCTAAATTTCCTCTTAACTTTAAATTGCTAATCTCTATACGAGGCAGCCCCCAAACCCACCAGGAGCACTAGCCTCGTTCCAAAGACAACTCGGCTGAGTCTGTGACAGAGAGGGGGCGAGTCAAAGAGCGAAGGTTGATCTTTAGCAAAACGGTTTGCCACGGCAAATGCTAAATCCTCCTTAAAATAATTTGGATTCTTCTTTGTTCTCCCTAACAAAGAAACTTTAATTCGCAGTTCTCTGCGGAGAAAGACAATGCAGACAAGCCATTTTCAGGTGAAAGGTGTCTCGTCAATTAATAATCATTGAATAATCACAGAGGATTGGCAGGAGCTATTCATTGAATAGGGTGCTCATAACATGAAGCTGCATCGATTTACAGTATAGACTGGGCATTATTCTTTCCTCCTTGCGGTTGTTTTGTTTTTACTGCCTATGAGGGACACACGTCCCTAGTCGTATGTATTTGTGTATATTCATATGAGTTACCTTGAGGTTTGTAAATAGCCCGGGCTTCCTCGTGTCTGTGAGTCTAGTCTCATCCACATGGATGCTCCCTGGCAGCGCCCGAGCCCAGGCGCTGGGACACTTTGTCCCGGCCCGGAGGCTGAGCGCTAGGACCCGCGGTTAACTCGGCACCGAGCGGTGCAGCCCCAGCCCGCAGCCCTCGGGGCACAGTGGTGGGTCTGGGCATGGATGGGAGGTGTGGGCCCCGGGAGAGGGGCGACCCGAGTGCGGTGCGGGAAGAGCCTGGGCGAGACCCGGAGCGGAGGGATGGGGTGCTGCTCCCCGCGCCCAAGCCCAGGCGACTCTTGGCCCTCTCTCCGCCGCCCAGACTCCGGCGGGGGAGGGGATGCCCAGAGAGTCTGCTCGGCCGCGCCCCTGAAAGGCGCTCCTGCTAGGGGAGGAAGTGGCCCCCCGCCCGGCCGCCTCCTCCGCGCGCTCCGGGCGCCGCGCCTCCGTCCCGGCCCCGCGCGTCCTCGCCCCGCGCCGCCCGCGCGGTCTGGCCAGAGCCCGCTGAGAATCCTGGCTCTGGCGCTGAGCCCGGTGACCTTGAGCAGTCACCTAACCTCTCAAGGTCGAAGTTTTCCCACCCGCTAAGCGGGACTTAAGACATCCGTCTCTGCGGGCTCCCGGAGAGGATGACATGAAAGAATGGATACCCAGCCCCGAGCTCCTAGCGTCCTGCCCCGTCTTCGTCGGACCCCACTTCTTCCTCTTTCCTGCTTTCTGCCTTCTCTCCTCTCCGGTTTTTGCTGTCGTTTTTGATCCCGTGTTTTCCCTTGGTTTTGTCTTCCCAATCTCTCGCAGAATCCTTTTTCCTCTCTTCTTCGATTTCTCCTTTTCTTCCCACGTTCGTTACTGTGACCAAATTCATCAGAGATTTGTTTCCAAAACAACCTAGACCCTGGCCTCCCCCAGACAACCCCCCACGATCTCCATCAGCCCCTCCCCGAGGCACCCCAAATAAACAGGCAATCAAGAAAGAGCTTGGCTTACTATGTAAAGGCAGTCTTAAGACACAGGTCCCCTCGCCCTACTTCCAACTATTACATTTCTGCTATGCAAGACCCCTGAGGCCGCCGCTGCCCCGAGGGCAGGAGCCGTAGCTTCTTTGTCACCGTGTCCCCGACGCCAGAGCCAGAAATCTATGCAGAGGCTTGACAAGCGTTGGCCCGCGACTGGCGAGCGGAGGGGGGAAGCCGAGACCGGAACTCAGTCTTCCAATTACTCGTCTTGGTTCTTGGTACAGAGAAAAACAAATTTATATATGATGTTCCATATCCAAATATGAATATATTTTTTAAATCTTCAAAGAAGCTGAAGGATACAGTGTAAAAAGAAATTTATAGCACTATGTCTACTCAAATGCTTTTTTAAAAAACCATGTTCCGTAATTTTTACCTATAGAGCTGAGGTTTGGATCAAATTCTTTATCATGAAAGTTTGTCAGAAAAGAGAGAAAATTAAAACACCACAAAATTGAATTGCCTAAAGACGACGAGCTGCATTTATACTCATTTAGTGAAACATTTTAAAGATGCTCAATATTGTTATTTCTTTACAAGAAAATACTACTATATCACTATCACAGTATAAATAGTACAAAGACTGTAAATAAAATGGTATAAACTATAACTGAAGTTTGTACAAGAACTTTTTAAAAGAAGCAAAAAGCTAAGGAAAAAGAGGCTCTTGTAAAGGCTAAATAGTGAATTTTTAGTTGCTTGCAAGTTACTTCAAACCTAAAAGTAGCAGGTTTCCTTTGAAATTATTTCTCATTTTTATTAGAATCTAATTGAAGATCACCTGTGAAAGGTGGGGGAAGGAAGGCAAATGGAGAAATATCAGTTCTATACGCAGATTTTTTGAAAGAGTAAAAGAACCACAGTACCACCTTGTGGGGAAGAGAGTTTTTTTTTTTTTTTTTTGCTTTTTCAATGTTATGGTTGTTTTACTTCCCTCTACTATAGTCACACGCACACGTTAAAAATTAAAATAAATAAAGCCATTTAAGGTGCAGTTCAAAAATTTAGGTCTATGTGAATAAATTGTGATACATGATTTCCCTAATTGTTTAAACATACTAGTATGTTTATGTCAAAACTTTTAATATTATACTAGCAAGTTAAACATAACAATATATGGTATTAAGAAATTGCACTTCTAATACTGCAAAAAAACTCCCATAAATCAAACGTTAGGTATAAAACAGTAAATATAAAATTGTGTGCACATCCTAAAAGAAAGCTAATTCTTTTAAAAATTGGCTTAGATTTCACTATTAAATACTATTTTTGCTTTTTAAAAATGTATTTCTTTGTTCAATTGCTCGGACCTGGAAAAGGTATATTCTTATAGAAATACAAAGCAATATTTTATTTTTTAAAGTTGTTTGTTTCATTACATCTAAGAATGGTAGAGCAGCTAGACATTTATAGAACCTATAATCATTGCCTTAACAAAACTGTTCTAGTCACTTTCAGGATATAAAGAGGGCACAGATCATAAAGCTCGCATTTGAAGAAGTACAATTATAAGACTCCAAAGCCAAGAAATGCAAAATAAAAACTGTTCCTCTTCTATTGTACATCTGGAAATATCTTCCACGACACAAATGTTTCCTGCTCTAAACGTGTTTCTGTAAGGCAAGAGGGAATTCAGGGGTTACCTGTAGGCATTCTTTATTCTTTGTGCTTTAGAATCACAGGACTGGTATATCCCTCTGACCTTCAGGAAGGACTAAATCAAAAGCATCCCGGGAAGAGACGAGTGTATTTCAAACTGTGTTCAGCAGAGCCCTAGGGGCTGTCAAAAGATTATGAGGGGAGGGGAACACTGAGAGAGGCCCCTCACCCCCAGCTTCCACCAAGCAACTCTGCTTTCATCGCTTTTCACATACAGGAATTCTGCCTACGAGTGAATGTAAATAACAGGCTCCACGGCTTTAACAATGTTCGAAAATCATTAATCTAACCTAACCTAACTAGTAAAGAATTGCTGTAAGAAATGTCCTGGTGCTTCTTGCAAGTTTATTAACAAATGCACTTTAAGAGCAGCCCACCATGCTTCCACATACCATATTCTTTATTTGCTTAAAAAAATTCATGTATTACAAAATGTATATAAGTTAGCTGCTTAAAAAAATCTCATTAAAACAAAAGTATATTAAACTAAAAATTTCACAATCACAACCCCAACCCATTCACTCCCCAGGAGTAAATCAGTTACCATTTTGGTTTGTATCCTCGAAGACACTTTCTGTCCGTGTGAGTGTGCACACATACCCACATTTGTTTATTTCAGAAAACAGGATCCTACACCTGTGTTTTCCTCCTCAATAACATAACATCCTTCTGTATCAGTAACTACTAAACCATCTCATTCCTCATAATGACCCCATAGTATTCAAGGTATGGATGCATTTAATTTATTTAATCTCACCTCTACCATTGAATTTTTGGAGTTTTGCTTTCATATCGTATATTTGCACTTGCTCTTCCTTCTATCTAAAATACATTTCCTATACTTTTTACCTGGCCAACATCTACAAGTTTCAGGTTTTTATGTTACTTCCTCAGAGTAATCACACCATCAACTTAAAAGAAGCAACAATTTCAAAATCTTAAAACATAATTTCTCAATACGATATACTTTTCCTGAAGGAGCCGATTTTTCCTCTATTTGAACATTTTAAATATGACAGAATAGGCTGTTTGTTTGTTTGTAAAGACAGTCTCACTGTGTTGCTCAAGCTGGTCTTGAACTCCTGGCCTCAAGTGAGCCTCCTGCCTCGGCCTCCTAAAGTGTTGGGATTACAGGTATGAGCCACTACACCTAGCTGGAATAGGGTTTTTTAAAACATAGTTGCATATTAATTTCTTCACACAAAAAAAATAAATCTACATCCTTTTTAGATTTTTCTAATACCTCAAGAATGGGATTTATGCTTTTTTGGAAAGCTATTTGGCTGCATCTATCATAAAATGTTAATGTCTTTCAAACCAACATCAAGGTAGCTTTTCTATAGGAATATTCACACAAGTTCATTAATTCACTCAACACATTTATTATACCCATCTAAGTGCTAGTCATTTTGCTAATTTCTCACAGAAGAGTGGTTAAAAGAAAAAAAAACTCAGGGAGATTATACTGTAGTGGGAGAAATCTACACTGGATAAATAATCACATAGTGTATATGTCATTATAAATTGTAATAGATAGTAATAGGAAAATTATATTATAATAAATGACTTTAACAGTGGCTTTTCTTCCCAAAGAGCTACAAAATGTTATACTGCAATAGCTCTCATTATACTTCACCTTTTAAACCCAATCTTTGATGATGTAGTTCTAAAGTATTCAGCATACATTCTTTCTTTTTTTTAATGTACCTCAACACACGGACAAGCTGCTTAACTCTAATGAACCTTTGTTTGAGATTGACGAATCATTGCTTTCAGCTTATTTTAGTCTTTGTCCCAAATTCATTATTAAGATACTTAAGCCTTTGTATCTTACCAGCTCTTTCATTTTTCTACTGTGAATTCATTTTTCAAATAAGGATAAAATATAATAGGATCTTCAAATGTATAAATAAATACTGTTGCTTGGATAAAGCCAAGAACATGGGTGAAGCTAAATTTTTGACTGGCAGTCAACACCAACCCAGGACAATTTCAAAATCAATGCTGATAATATGGTTTAGAAGAGTCCAAATTCAGTGTACAGAAGGTAGTTAATGTTTAATATAGTAAAGTCTGCACTTTAATACATGAAAAGGTATGTATAAAAGCTAAAGGCTAACATAAAATAGAAAATGTTTTCTACTATGTTGGACAAATAAGGGGTAGAAAAATGATATAGCCCTCATCAATGGTTTAGTCTTCAAGGATGTCAGTTGTCATAGTAGTAACAAATACCAAGACTACGTCAAACTATGAACCCACAGAAAAGTTAGACATGTCCAAGCATATCTAGAGAACAAGTGAGATTTGGTCACCAAAGATCTATTTATAAAAGATGCTTCTGGAAAATAACTCATCTTTAGGTTAACAGAGACTTTCAAAGTACCAGTTTGACCCAACAAAGGGTAATGAGCTAGTCTCAATACAGAGGAATGATTTTGGCTGTGTTAGCAAGCTCATATGAGACATATACAGAGACTTCCTGAAAGTGCTGGTAAGAATTTAAGAGGCCAGAATGATCTCAGAGTGGGTGTGAGGAGGGGGAGGTGATAACCAGAGAAATACTGTTTTGTTTCTGTTACTGTAATACTGTGACCCTATGACCCTATTTTTATTCTTTATCTGGTGCACACTGAGGAAATATGAGTTAGGTAAGATAACACTAGGCCCTAAATGGAGAAAGTCTTTATGAAGCTGACACTTGTTATGTCAAGTTCTTTCTTTCAACTTCTGGCTGAGTTTGAATTTTGGAAGCAGAGTTTTTTCTATATGAATCATGAGAAGAGCAGGTAACTGCTGAAGAAAGACTATTTGAGGGCTCATTAATGACACTAACTGGTGTAAATCAATGTCTTGAAACTATGGTAGAAAAACAAAACAAAACAAAAAACAGAACAGCCCTGGCCTCTAGTGGTTGGGGCAGGGATTGACAGGGAAAGGGCATAAGAGAACTTCATGGGATGATGGATAACGTTTTATATTGTGAAAGGGTTTGGTTTATATAGATATATTCATTTGTGGAGACTCAGTGAATGTACTCTAAAGATTTGTGCATTTATTATATGTAAAATTTACCTCAGAAGAAAAAATGTAAAAAATATTAAATTCTTGTTGATGATATGAGTGCTGAAGTATTTAAAGGGGAAATGTACCAACAAATATATTTACATTCATCAGTAAATACATCAAAAATTAAGATGTAGTAATGGGTGGATAAAGGGCTAAAGAGATGGATAGAGATGTAATAAAACAAGCACAGTGAAATGCTAATGATAGAATCTAGGTGGTAGATATTTGGGTGTTCACAGTAAAATTATTTCAAGTTTGCTATATGTTTCAAAACCTTTACAGGAAAACATTGAAGGAAAAATTAATTCCTTGAATCGAAGTTTTGAAGTCTAAAAGGGACCAGAGTAGGCTAAGACAGAATCTATTTACATACTATCTAAAGCCAACAAAGAACAAGAATTATGGGAGTAGGCAAGATTGGAATGTCAGTTTACCTCATTTCACCTGCCTTTGACTCCCCCAGCACTCCACAGTTATACTGGTTATCCCACCTAGAGGTCCATCCTTCCCTGTGTGTTAGGCAGTCAGTAGGTAAACAGATACAGCTGTTCACTATATAATCCCTGATTCACACACATATCACATTCAAAACCAACAAGCTTGGAAGCAGACACTTGCCCATATTCTCAGTCCTATCACTGGCTTCCATGCTGCTGAGCCTCTTCTGCCCACAGTCAGGCTTGGAGTTCAGTGCCCCGGTGATGACAAATCGGATTCTAGGACTGTCCTGCCTCTTTCAATTCCAGCTCTGGGAAGCGCTAGCTGTAAGGGTGAAGTTTCTGTTTTTGTTCCTGTTATCTCATCAGGTATTTGTGGTCACTCTCCCATTTTGGTGCCTGAGGCCCAGCCTATCACATAAATAGATGATGACTTCTGTACCAGAATGACTTCTAGGATTGGCAGCTAAAGAAGAGGGCTAGAATGGGTCCTGGACTTGGAAGACATGAGACTCAAAAAAGGGTTGAGAGAATTGAGACTACTTCTAAAGAGCCTGAGGTCAAGACACATAGTTACTCAACAAATATATTTAAGTCTCTACAATGTACTAGGCACTGTGCCAGGCACTGAGTAATTTGGTGGTGAACAAAACAGATATAGTCTCTGACTTGACAGAGCTTACAGTGGTGGGAGAGGTATTAAATAAACACTAAAAAAAAAAATACACAAGAATATATATACACGTATATATGTATATATAATAATTTATCATAAATACTGTGGAAAAACAGAGTTCTTTGAGATTATATTAAGGGGACCCAATTTAGACAGGGTGGGTAAGGAAAGTCTCTCCGAAGAAGCGTTATTTAAGCTGGGACCATGTGACGTGAGGTACAATGGAGAGAGAGGAAGATAGTCAAGACAGAGGGGAGAAAATGTGAAAGTTTCTGAGGCAGATTAATGTTGGAGGAAAGGAAAGAAAGCTGGTGTGACTGGTGTAAGCTGGTGTAAGCCAGAGAGTATAAATCCCTGGATAAAGCTTTGGACAAGTGAGCATGGGCCAGATCTTATTGTGCAGGCCCAACAATGTATTAAGGCCTTTGGGTTTTATTTAAGTACAGTGGGAAACCATTTAAGGGTTTTAGGAAAAGGAATGAAGCCTTCCTGAGTGCCACCTGCCCCAGAAATGGCTCCAGTTCTGGGTACCATGCCTTGTGGAAAAATACAAGAATGTCAGCTCCAAGAGGTCAGGGATTTTTATTTGTATCACTCATTACTCTTTCCCCTTGTCTAAAATCGCAGGAGCTTGGTAAACATTCATTGAATAAATAGTAGGTATACCTCTAAGTACAACAGATCTTCTTTACAATTATAGATTTAGGTAATACTCAGAGTTTAATGACTCTGCTCTCCTTTAGGCATCTAACTATAGATTCAACACCATAGGGTACATCTTATTGCTCCACAACAAAGAACAGCTTTACTCTCCTACACACAGGACAAGATCCAAAAGACTCTTAAAATAGAAGTCTATTTATTTGCTGTTTTGAACACAAAATTCTTGTGGAGGTATGGAGAACAATGGGTTCATATAGTCTATATAGGAAGTATTAGGAAACCTACAGTTCCAAGTAAGAAAAAATAATGCAAACTGTGAAGGGGTGGTGGCAGAGTTGTTGATGGAGCAGCTGAACATTCATGGTTCAAGTAAGAGGACAGGGGTGGATCTCAGCAGCACTGGACCCAGACGCTTAGGTTTTGTTAGTAGGATTCTGTTTCTCTCCATTTACGCTCCAATTCCTTTTACAGGCTTTGTTCTCAAGCAAGCTCTTCTCAAATGGTCCCCAAAATATTATAGCTACTAGTAGCTCCAGGCACACAGACTACCAGCTTAGCAACCCTAGCAGGAAGAGAATGCCTCTTTTCTATAGTTCTAGCCAAAGTCTATTGGCTCTGATTGGCCTGTCTTGGATTACATATCCACCCTTGAACCAACCACCAAAGGGATGTTGAGAAAAGGATGTACTACTATCCTTGGCCACTCCTAAATTATGTTCCCTCCATGCAAGGCAGGAGCAGTCAACCTCACCTGAAAGCCAAGTGTTGAGAGGGGTCATTCTCCAAAGGAAAACCAAGATGTTAATGCCAGAAGAAAAATCAACTACAGAGTGTTAAACATGTCTATATGCAAAGAACATTAAAGGCAACGAATGTCTAATAAACCATCTTTTTAAAAAAGGAATACTCAGCCAGGTATGGTGGCTTCCACCTATAATCCTAGCACTCTGGGAGGCCGAGGCAGGAAGATCACTTGAGCTTGGGAGTTCGAGACTCCTTGAGCTCTGAGCAAGAGCAAAAGCAAGACCCTGTCTCTCCTAAAAATAGAAAAATCAGCCGGGTGTGGTGGCACATGCCTGTAGTCCCAGCTACTCAGGAGGCTGAGGCAGAAGGATTGCTTGAGCCCAGGAGTTTGAGGGTGCAGTGAGCTATGATGATGCCACTGCACTCTACCCAAAGCAACAGAGAGATACTCTGTCTCAAAAAATCATAATAATTATAAAATAAATTTTAAAAATAAATAAATAAAATAAAAAAGGAATACTCATATTTTATGAATCTAAAACTTTAAATAATGGACTCTATTTTACATAAACTTTCTGCTATGTCTCCTCAAGGTTTGGCTAGTTGCAAATTTCAGGTGAGAGTTCCAATCAATGAATGCACAGGAATACAGTGACCACAAGAAAACCAGAGTTTTTAATTTGTAAATGTTTACACTGATATATGACAGGAAGAAGAAACATTTTTAACAATTTTATGCATTTCTAAGACATTATTAACTTAATATTTTTTAAATTAAGCTGAAAAAATTGCTATAATGTATAAAACTATGGCACTTATTTCAAACTTATATATACTATTCATAGTATTAAGAATTATTTGTGCTTCAGACCACTTAATCAAAAATGTGTTCAGTTTTGAGCATTTTTATACATAATCAAAAGCTTTAAAAATTTTGTGTACATATGGCTGAACCAAATATAAAAACTTTGAGAAATGCTAATCTCAGTGAGACATTAGTGGAATAATAAAGTAGACCTTGAAACAAATAAAATTTTACAATAATGAAAAGTCATTCTTGGAAGAAAAGAATGACTGAAGATGAAAAGCAAAAAAAAGAACAGTTAAGTTAGATGTAGCAGATATGCAAAATCAGTGAACTACAATAAATATAAAAGAGCATAGCAGAGGAAATGTATTATCACTTGAGTATTGCAATGCAAGTACTAATGAAAAGAATTAGACACATTGAGCAAAACAAATAACATCTTATTAACAACTATTAAGATTTGCAAGAATACCACACATTTGCAAGAACAGCATGCAAATATAGCTAGAAGCAATAAAATAAGCTCAATTTTAAACGTCCATGAAGGCAGAGAGTTAAGACTAAGCCATCATTAGTCTTAGTCATTGCTGTATCTCTCAAGCCTAGTATAGTACCTGGCACATGGTAGGCATTCAATAAGTTTTGTTCAATTAAAAAATGGCATACATAATCACTCTACCCAGTTATTTCCATTATTTAAAGCTAACCATTTGTTGGGTCATTTGGCTACCTCAAAGTGAAACCAGTTAATCCAATACAAGATTTATGTGAACATGGATTTTGTAAATGTGAAT
Source organism: Daubentonia madagascariensis (assembly GCA_023783475.1). NCBI lineage: Eukaryota > Metazoa > Chordata > Mammalia > Primates > Daubentoniidae > Daubentonia > Daubentonia madagascariensis. Next base: position 37,046,594 of record JAKFHU010002080.1, on the reverse strand, counting down.
TTATATGCACTAGAATTTCTGTGACTGTAATCTGCAATTAAATATACCCACTAAGATACTACCAGTCATAGGTTAAGGTCTGTAAGTTTTCGGGCCTGAAAAGGAAACAAAAATTCTACCCGCTATTCATATTTGGTAGACTTACACTGCTACAACCAAGATTTACCTGGATTGTTTGAACAATACCAAGTTTTTAGTTGTGTTTCCCCTAGAAGCAAACCCTGAGACAAAAATTGCATGCATTAGTAATTTGGAACAATTATCCTTACAGAAAAATGGGAAGAAGATACAGAAAAGGAAAGGCAGGCAATATGGTGTGTATTATTAAGCCAACTATCCCAGTAGACACCACAGGGAAGCTCTAGAAGTAGTCCAGCAAAGAGGGTGAAGAGCCTGGGTATTTATACCTCTAAAGCACAGGTCACTGCGTTAAGGGCCATCACCTGGGGGACATTAATTTCCATGCACTTCCAGCTTGCCCATGTATGTGGGCAAAGTGGGTTTTGGTAACCCAAAGAGAGCCCCCCAACAAAGATGTAGTCGCTGGCTGTGGGAAGTCAAGTTCACATGTGTGGAAGTAGTAAGAGAGGATGAGAGGATATGCTTGGGGCACTTAGAATGTCTGCTACACCTGGCGAGTATTGGCCATTTTCATGTAAACAAGAGACCATAGAGTAAAAAAAGAGGATATGAAAACAAAATATAACTGTAACTTCTTTCTAGCTCCAGGCTAAACAGACTTTACAGGTATCATAGTATAGTGGCTACCACCGTCTACACTCAGTAAATCACCATTGCTTGATGAAGGAATGAATACATGATTTAGAACTAAGCTGTCCAGGTAGACAGATGCCACAACACGGCCATAACAGCCCACTTGCACTGAGCTCTGAGTTTTAATTCATTTTTCAAAGTTCACTTTTGACAACCTAGCTAAGAGGAGATAGCTTTGATGCAGGACTTTTTCTTCTATAAGAGATCATCACAAATTCCATACTCCATTTTTAGCCATAAAGGACCAAGAATAAAAATAATAGATTATTTCCCTAATATGAACACAATTTTATACATAGCCAATTAAAAATCTAAAGTAAAAAATCATCTTGAATGTAAGAAGCAAAGTCATCTTACCTCTTTTTCTCTACATATTCTGACTCTCTCTCTTTCTCAAGATCCAGTGGTCTCTCAAGCCTAAATTTTTAATGTAGATTTTGTATCTTATTACAGGCCCACAGTTAATTTTGTTGCTTTCAGAAATCATTTTTATTCTAGTTCAATATGCTTCAATTGGAGGTGAATTATCAATTATGATAATATCTATTTTTTATAAATTAAGCTAGAGACCTAGGATATAATGTATTCTTTGTTTTCCAAAGGGGATCAATCCCAGGCTTATTAAAGTTGATAATGAGTCCTTTAGAAAAAAGTAGAAATCAATTCTGAACAGGAATGTTAAGGTAAGCAATATTATATGAAATTAAAACCAAAGACAACTCCATTTTTGTTAGTTTAATAAGCATCATATGTCAATTAGAATATGCTATTGTTTTTCTTTTAATGAAGATGGCTTATAGTGATTAATACACTTTCAAATTGTCTGAATGTATGAGGAAGGGTAGGACTTACTCTCATTTAGATTGATCAAGAATTGCTTAATTTGATCTCAGAATGAAATTTCCCTTTAGGCTGTGGATCAAGATAATGACATACTAACTTTAACTGTCAAGGAATTGTCAAGGAAACCAGAAGTATTTATTAGAAAAGTTCAAGAAATTTAGAGATTTAAAACCCTAACATAAACTGAATGATAGTATTTGCTCTTTTTCATCTTCCCAAAATTACCTATTTCTACTTAATTCCATGCAGTATAACAATATTACATTTGATGCATTCATTACAGTACAGACCACATTCCTAAACATCCCTGAGGACTCATTCCTAGGGATTAATTGGCCTTGCACTCTTTCAAATGTTTCACTCTGCTTAAATTTCAACTTTAATTTCTTCTTCCTTAAACCAAAGAATCTCTCCACACTACCCCCCAAGTTTTAAGCATAGTTAGCCTTCAATCTGTATTAAATGATCAGATAAGAAAAGAAAGGTAATACTACTAGAAAAACCATAATGATGCAACCCTAAAGCATAATTGTCTCATCAAATAAGGAAACAGAAAAGCTTCATATTTTTCTAGGAAAGGTTCATATTCAAAAATGATTCCTTAAACAAAGAAGATTACAATTAATCATTTGTCTTAAGGGACTCCAATACACCCAAAAGCAATTTGATCATCTGATAGCTCAGGAGATCCCTAGAACTGGAAATCTAACTCTAAGCTTTCAGGCAAGTTGGCTTTGGTGACGGTACATACGAAGAATTTCTAGAAAGAGAGATCAATAAAATGAAATGTCTTCCTATGGTTACAAAGCTACTTGTTTTCTTTTCAAACAGTAACCAGGCCAAGTTGATGAAACAATTTTACAGGATACTAATGAGTTCACCCACAACTGTACAAATATCTTTATACAGTAGTCCCCTCTTATCCATGGGGGATATGGTCCAAGATGCCTAGTAGATGCCTGAAACCATGGATAGTACTGGACCCTATTTACACCATGTTTTTTCTACCTGATAACCAAGATAGCCATTAAGCAACTAATGGGCAGGTAGCGTATATCTTATGGATCTTCCTGGGCAGGAAGAGTGGGACAGTGTGAAATTTCATCACGCTACTCAGAATAGTGCACAATTTAAAACTTACGAATTGTTTATTTCTGGAATTTTCCATTCAATATTTTCAATATTTTGACCACAGGTAACTGAAACTGCAGAAAGTGAAACTTCAAATAAGGGGGGGACTATTGTATAGACCACACCACACTTTTCAAGCCTCTTGTTCATCTCTCCTATTATAATTGTCCCTAGCTTAACCAGTCTGCCTTCCTCCAGCCACTCACTCAGGAGTAGTATAGTGTATTGGCTGTTTAGTTCATATGGCGACTAATGATTTTGGCAAGCAGGAACCAAAAGCCTTATCATCCTTTGAATGAACCAATAAAATGACGTTAGTGAATTTACAAAACCAAAGATTACAGCCAAGATCAGGATGTCCTCACCAAGGTGGACCCTTGCAGAAATAATCTTCAACTTTAGTCAAAAGAAATGTATTACAGATCAAAACAGAATCACTAAAACCAACTTTCTTCTTTTAAACAATAGGAAGATGGGCTGCGCGCAGTGGCTCAAACCTGTAATCCTAGTACTCTGGGAGGCCAAGGCAGGAGGATCCCTTGAGGTCCGGAGTTCGAGACCAGCCTGAGCAAGAGCGAGACCCTGTCTCTACTAAAAATAGAAAAAATTAGCCAGTCATGGGGTGCATGCCTGTATTCCCAGCTACTCGGGAGGCTGAGGCAGGAGGATCACTTGAGCCCAGGAATTTGAGGTTGCTATGAGCTAGGCTGACACCATGGCACTCTAGCCCGGGCGATAGAGTGAGACAGAGTGTCTCCAAAAAAATTAAAAAATAAAATAAACAATAGCAAAATGGGCCCAAGATTAAAATGTAATTACTAATGTTTAGTTCTTCAAAATGAATTATTCAAATTATTTATTAAAATAAATGTTGCTGCCTCTATGTGACCTCAATGGTTCTCAACTCTGCCTGGGCTATGAAATAGAAAGTAATGCTGCTCTAGTCACATCAAACACTTATTGGATCAGAATCTGAAAGAGTTTAATACTCACTGACTGATCTGTAGGGTGGTGACTAATTTTTGTTGTTGGATAATGTCATCTGTTTCTGTTCCTCTCTACAGCATTTCACTCATATTAACGTTTTTGAATACCACATATTTTCTAGGCATTGTACAACATACTTTCACATAATGTTTCAAATACATTAAAAGATTTGAAGATGGATTGACATTTTAACATTTAACAAAATCGATATGATTCAAGTTCCTATTAACAACCCAAACAAAATATTTTAATATTGATAGGAATATAGCATAGCTCATTTAGCTCAATACTTACACCTAGCATGGTTAGTCAGGCTTCAAATACTGAAAGTTTATCAGATTATTTCTTCATTTAACAATTCAAGCTAAAGGATGGGATTAATAGTCCGTGCTGAGATTGCCTTCTGCACTTCAGACAGAAGATTCCAATAAGGAATAGTTGTCAGAATTCCACTTCCTGAATTTCTTCTAATACTTCTAATATTTCTTCAAATATCTGGGCACTAAATATTGATTTCTCAATTTATCAAATGTGGTACAACAAGTGAATATTGAAGAGCAAACTAAAGCACCATTTGGGGATGATTTTCCCATTAGACTTTTTCCCTCAACTTTCTGAATGCCTCTGGGCATAATTAAAAGAACCTGTTACTTCTCCTGTACTATGTGTTAAAGTTTAAGTGTGTTACATAATTGAATTGATTAACAATTTTTAGAAGATTAATTAGCATTCCAACAGAAATTTAACAGAACTTTTCATTAATACCTTAATCTTGATAGTACCAATTTCCCTCTCTGAGCACTTTGAATTCCCACAGATGGCTTCTAAATATGGAGCCTCTATTTACTTAATGGAGCTTTGCGCCACTGAGAGTAGCTCTGTGGGGTGCTAGGGAACTCAGAGGAAGATGTGAAATGGGTTGCTAACGAACAAGAATGCAAAGTAGGCCCTCTCAGCCTTGCAGGTTTCAAGCACTACAATATCCCTTACCCTGATTGCAACTTCAGCAGAGTGGAGTGGTTTGTTTGTTGAAATAATGAATAGTAGATGGCATCCATTTTAGTGGAAAGTTTTAATTTGTGATTCCCTGAGGCTGTGTGAAATGAAACACCCTTATTTATTCCCGAAAATGAAACCAAATTGCTTCTGCAATTTCTTCTGAGAAAGATCATCTACGAACACCAATTTGACATATTAGTCTATGATATAAAACATTTAATGAATGCACATTTGTAGTGAAGAGCACTATTTTCCATGAAGATTATTTTTATATCTAACTCATGTTCTTTATCTGATTAAGTTTCTGCTTTGAAAAACTGGTGCTGAGGTGCAGGATGATGTTAAAGCTTGCTCCGAAGCTCAGAAAATAAAAGTGTCTATTCTGTCTGATTTTACATATTTTTTAGTTAAAATATCAGTTATTTCTGAAAGTAATCATTAATGCCACAATAAGACTTTATTACTAACTTTTAACAAGCAAACTATTCAAATGGATTAAATAGCAGTAGGTATTTGGAGAGAAGAACTAAAGTTTATCCTTGGAAAATATAGGAAGAAGAAGTATCCTAAAAATTAGTAATATTAAGATCAGAGAGAGATTTAAACTGGCCAGGAGAACAGAGCATTTTCAAAACCCTCAAGTACTTAAAAATCTTCATTACAAATGATTTGTATGCTAATTATATATCAATGTAGCTGTTTATTAAATCATTCCCCTATGATACTATAGAAAATATTTTGTTAACCCAACTCTTATACCTGAAATAAATTAAACAGCATTTGCTTGGATAAATGTAGATATTCATTTACTTCCTAAAAAGTTATTAAGTGTCTACTAAACATTTACGATTCCTCCCCCAGTGGAGCTAACATCCAATGCGCAAAGTCAGGGAGGGAGCAGGAGGACAAAAAATAAACAAGGGAGGAAATAATTAAATTAGATGATGTCAGATAGGGAAAGGGCTAGAAATAAAATAAAAATAATGGATAGAAAGTGAAGGGGTAGGGACCTGAAGGGAGGATAATATCACCATCTCTGAGGTAGTGATTGAGCTGAGACCTAAGTGATAAGAGATATTTGTGGGAAATTTAGAAAATAGCAAATCCAAGTTGGGAACACCTTACCTGTGAACCACTAGCAGGACACAGGAATAGAAAGACAACACATACAAAAACAGACCTCCTAACATTTGTGGGGCTCAGGTCAAGACTACAAATGGAGGCCCACATATAATATGTCTAAATATTAATATTTATAAGTTCTAAATCAAGATAAACTAGTAAATGGAATATATTCTATCCTCCTACCTCAACAATATTCCCTTCACCGGAATGTGGTAGTATGAGCAAAGCTAGCCTCCAAATCCTGATTTATGCCCCTGTCCTCCTACTCTGGGCTCTATCTACACTGCAAGAGGCCTTACACACCCACATGTGGGCATCCTGACTGCCCATCTGAGCCCATTCACACACACACACACACACACACACACACACATACAGAGATACCCTTTGGCTAGCCCTCCGGAGGACAGACCCAGAGAATAACCTTGCACACATAGTTCTGGGGCTATTTGGGTTGGTATTTTAGGGTCCTGAGTATCTGGAACATGATTTCCTCATGCTCCCATCCCATTCTGGAGAACCAGAGAAGGACATTTTAAAGTGTGAGGCTCAGAGCAGAGACCCCTCTTTTTGTGGCTAGTGGGTATTACTGTGTGTAAAAAAATCACCAGCATGCTTCTTTCCCCTCCACAAATCTACCCAAGCCAGCTCTCTTTTCCTTTCAAGTCTATACCAGTCAGCAACTAAATTAACCTGGGACAACAGAGTCTTCTAGTGTCTGTTATGGAGACCTGTTTTCCCTAATATTACCACTCAAGGACCAAAAAAGGGAAAACTAACAATTATTTCACATTTAATTTCTATGAACCTGTCACTTTCAATCTGCACCAAAACCTTTGATGTAAGTATTAGGTAGATAAACTAAAGTTGAAAGTTTGAGTAATTTATTCAAGATATGTGGCAGAATCAAGATAAGAACTCTGTCATTAGAATTCCAAAACCTGTTCCTTGAAGATAAAGCACAGAAATCCTAACTGCAATTATTAATAGTTTACTACCTCTCTTTAAAGGATACAAAAACTAGAAACTTTTAAAAGAAAGGAAAATAAGATAACAAGGGAAAGAGAGTAGCTTTTGTATGAAGACACCCTAAAAACATTAAACTTAAATGCAAGGATGTTCATCTCAGTGATATTTATAATATAAAAATAAATGTTAGAAACAACTGAAATGTCCAACAGCAGTTAGATGAATGACCCATCGATATCCTGACTTCTTAGTTCCTGCCTTTCTCAGCTCCAAAGACCCACCTCTCCTTTTCTCCCAATCATATCTCAGATTAAATCTTGTCCTCGGCCAAGATAAAAAGACCACTTGAGCCCAGGAGTTCGAGACAATCCTGGGCAACATAGTAAGACCCCATCCCTACAAAAAATATGAAAAATCAGCCAGGCACGGTGGTGCGTGCCTGTAGTCCCAGCTACTCGGGAGGCTGAGGCAGGAGGATTGTTTGGGCCCAGGAGTTCCAGGCTGCAGTGAGCTGTGATTGTGCCACTGCACTCCAGCCTGGGCAACAGAGCGAGACCACATCTCAAAAAAAAAAACAAAAAAAAAAAAACTTACCCTCACCTGAAAGTGCACCGCCTTTGAAATCACAAATTCAAACATCTGGCTTTCTAATCACAACCCCAGATCCACTCAGTTTGCGGAGGAAACTTTCGTCACACCTGTTCTTCAATCACAGGCCAAACCTCCACCCACTGACCCTACTACCCTCTCGCAATGCGACACAGCCTCTCACTCTCTTCATCCTCTCTTCAGGGTGGCTCCCGTGGCGCGTCGTTTCACCTACGCTCTTGCCCGATCCCTCAACCTCCTTGCCCCAACGTGGGTTAATTCACATTGTTCTATATTTTGCCTCCCCTTAGCCACCAAATTCTCAAAAGGTTGTCTGTATTACCGTCCTCATTTCCCTCACCCCTTGCTCACTTCTCACTTCAACGCATCTGGTTTCCGTTCCCATAATGGAAATTGTCCTAGTTAAGGTTATGAATGACCTCCGAGTCCCTAGATCCAACAGGTGCTGTTCAGTTTTTTCTCACGTTTAACTTTTCACAAGTATTCAACACCGAAATACCCTTTTTATCTTGGTTTTTACAACATCATAATTTCTGGTTTCCCACGAATTTTTTTGGCGGTTCCTCCACCCCTTAAACACTTTATGCCTTAAGGCTCTGTCTTAAGTCCTAGTCTATCTCATTTTGCACATCTTCCTTCAGTGTTTCATTCATTTCCATTTAGTTATCATCAGCAGGTCAGCATGTGTTTCTCTAGCTTCATCTTTTTCCCTAAGATCAACTGATCACTTGATAATAACACTTGGAATTCTTCCTGGTGCCTCCACCTCAACATACCCCAAGCTGATTTCTTCATTCTCTTCTTCCCCTGCCTTATTCCAGTTCTTCTTCTTCCCACCTTCTGTAAAAGGCACCCTTCCTACCCTGAGTTTCACAAGTGAGAAATCTGGGAATCATCCTTTACATTGCCCTTTTCTTTACCTCCTTCCCCACATTCAGTGTCAATCACTAACTCCCACCAATTTTATTTCCTCAACATCTCTCAAATCTATCCATTTATCTATAACCCTTGTGGCCACTATCCATGTTACTTAAACCACTATTACTTTTTGCTTTGACTAATGCAACAGCCTCCTAACTCAGGGCTTCCCAATTTTCCATGTCATGGCACATATAGAAAATGATAATATTGGAAGATACTCTGGGATGAACTAGAAGGGATCTAGAGGTATCTATTTGGGGCTTAATTTTTTAAATCATTGTTTTTTTCATACTATATAATTTGGAAAAATAAAACAAATACAATGTATGAGAGACAATGTTAAACACTGAATTTGTTCAAAAAATATATTTAATATTTTTTTTAAATTTTAGTAGGAATTTCCAATAAACTTTCCTTCATGAACATAGCTTTTTCACACAAGATTTTATATTTGAAATGGCCACCATCTATTCCTGAGCCAGACTTTATAAGGATGAGCTCTTCAAATTCTTGATAGTCATCATCAAAGAGAAATTTTGTTCATACAAGTAAATGAAAAAAGCATTTAAATATTTTACAACCATTTTAAAATTTACAACAGTTGAAATTATATTTAAAGAATCCAACAGCTCTCCTCTGCTTTAATTGTAAAATACAACGTTCAAATTTCTTGTGATAATATGAATGAATTTTGAGACAAGCTGAACTTTTTCATATCAAGTATTTAGAAAACAATTATGGATATCTTACCTGCAGAACACACAGGCACCATCAAAGCAGTCACCCATAGCTAGCTTGGATGGAGGTGGGGGAAAACATTAGCTGCAAACAGAACTGTCAGCTAAATGTGATGTCAGACAATGTCTTGGAGGTGCACTTCCTGGAAGCCTCTACTCCAACTTTGCATTCCCACCCTTACAAGCCACATTGTGGACACCTAGAATACAAACCCTTCCAGCAGCTCCATAGGTTGGTTAAACTCCAGCTTAGTTTCTCCTGGGATGCCAAAGACCTTGGATGAAGGTGTGGGGAGTAGAAATATGAAATAAACTCAGATATCAAAGAAATGCATAAATTTGGGGAGCTGCTCTCTAGCAGTGTCACTGAAATGCTAAGGGATTAGCTATCCTCTCCATACTCCAGTTTTGAATATAGTACAGCAAAATTTCTGAACTTCCTGGAAAGAATAATGTTTGATTGAATTGGGCTGGTTTGATTCTCAGAGAGGCAGTAAAGATAGTACTTTCTAAGTAAAGAGCTTGTATTAGGGTCCTCCAGAGAAACAAAGCCAATAGAATATATATAAGGAGATTTATTATGGGAATTGGCTCGCATAATCATGGAGGCCATGAAGTTACACCATCTGCCATCTGCAAGCTGGAGAACCAGGAAAGCCGGTGGTGTGATTCAGTCTAATTCTAAAGGCCTGAGAACCAGGAGAGACAATGGTGTAACTTCCAGTCCAACTTCAAAGGTCTGAAGGGGACACTGGTGTAAGTCCTGGAGGCAAAGGCCCAAGAACCAGAGGCTCCAACGTCCAAGGGCCGGAGAAAATGGATGTCCCAGCTCAAAAAAAGATAGTGAATTCACCCTTTCTTCACCTTTATGTTCTGTTCGGGCCCTCAACAGATGGGATGATACCTGCCTACATTGGCGAAGGCAGATCTTCTTTACTCAGTTTACTTATTCAAATGTTAATCTCTTCCTGAGAGACCCTCACAGGTATACCTACATATAAGTTTTACCAGCTATCTGGATATCCCTTAGACCAGTCAAGTTGACACAAAATTAACCATCACAGAGCTCAACCTGAATAGACATGTGAACAATGAATATTTGCTGGTTGCATACCCAGCAACCATTCCTTGCTTTGCTCTTCCTGAGAGTATTCAGGTTTTTCTTCTAGTAAGCATCTTCTTCTCCTCAAAGCCTATGGTTCCATGAGCCCTGGATCTAAGCTAAACAAGATACAGTTATGCATCACTTAATGACAGGAACATGTGCTGAAAAAGGCATCACTAGGCAATGTCATTGTTGTGCGAACCTCATAAAGTGTATTTACACAAACATAAATGGGATAGCTTACTACATACCTAGGCTGTATGGTATACCTATTGCTTCTAGGATACAAACCTGTACAGAATGTTACTACTGTACCAAATACTGTAGGCAATTGTAACACAATGGTATTCGTGTATCTAAACATATCAAAACATAGAAAAGGTACGGTAAAAACACAGTTTAAAAGATTAAAAAATGGTACACTTGTATAGGGCACTTACCATGAAATTGCTTTGGGTGAGTCAGTGAGTAAGGGATTAGTGAATGTGAAGACCTAGGACATTACTGCACACTACTGTATACTTTATAAACAGTATGTGCTTAGACTACACTAAATTTATCAAAAAATATTTTTCTTTCTTCCTTAGCTTTACAGTAACTTTTTACTTTATAAACTTTTTGATTTTTTAGCTTTTTGACTCTTTTGTAATAACATGGCTTAAAACACAAACACATCACACATCTGTACAAAAATATTTTCTTTGTATTCTTATTCTATAAGTTTTTTCTATTAATTTTTTTTTTTTACTTTTTAAACTTTTTTGTTAAAAACTAAGCCACAAACACACATATTAGCCTAGGCCTACACAAGGTCAGGATCATCAATAACTCTATCTTCTACCTCCACATCTTGTCCCACTGGAAGGTCTTCAGGGGCAAAACATGCATGGAACTGTCATCTCTTACGATAACAATGCCTTCTTCTAGAATACTTCCTGAAATACCTGCCTGAGGTTGCTTTATAGTTAACTTTTTTAATATAAGCAGAAGTACACTCTAAAATAACAACAAAAAATATAATAAATACATAAACCTGTAACAGTCATTTATTATCAAGTATTATGTACTATACATAATTGTATGTACTATACTTTTATGCAACTGGCAGCACAATAGGTTTGTTTACACCAGCATCACCACAAACACATTAGTAATGCATTGCACTATGATGTTATGACTGCGATGATGTCACTAGGTAATGGGGATTTTTCAGCTCCATTATAATGTTATGGGACCACCATTGGTTCAGAGACATGAATACTGCTGAGACTTTCTATTATCAGAAGCTAGGGAAAAGGTGCCATTCAGACAAAATAAAAAATAAAAAAGGAATCTGTCAGTAAGTTGGATAAGGATTAATTTTTGACTGGCATCAATATCAGAAGTCCAAATCAGTGAACAAAACACAGAAGCAGAAGTATTGGGGTAAATGATGTTCAAAGTCATGTAAGCAATTCACTTTGAAATGCATGCAACAAAAATAAAGATATATGGATGTAAGGATGGATGGATAAATGGAGATATATATATATGTGTGTGTGTATATATATGTATATATATATATATATGATAAAACAAGTAGAGTAAAATGTTAAAGGTAGAGTCTTGGTGGTGGATATACAGGTGTTCACTGTAATATTCTTTCAACTTTCCTGTATATTTGATATTTTTCATAGCAAAATTTGAGGGAAAATCAAGCAGAATTCATCATGGCTATAGTGATTAGCCCCTTGTCAGGATTCTAGCCCTAAATTGGAGGTATAGGAAATGGATCATACACTCCAGGGAGAGAGAAGCCTGACAAAAGCTATTCATTTGTCCAAAATATATAAGAAATATTTCTTGAGTTGCCACTTGGCTAGCATCCACTGTGCTAAGATCAAGGTGTTCAAGAGAAATCAGATATGGACCTGCAGCATGATAACACAAGGTAAGAGGTTACCATCCTAGTTTGGAAATGCAAGAAATGACAGGTGAAAATGACTATCCCATTGATTAAATCTGTTTCTATTTCGTTATTACTGCACATACATCATTTCATGTGTACTGTTTCTAACTTGGATGACTAAGTGGGTGACAGATGTGATCCTTCAGTGAGATAGGAAAAGCAAAAGGACATGTTTGTAGTGAGTGGCAACTTTTGAATTTGCTTTTGGCATCTTGTAGTTTAGGTGTTTATGTTATATCTAAATAGAGATGTCCAATAGGTCCAGAATTCAAGAAAAATATAAATATTGGGAGCAGATTGGGAGTCATCATCATAAAAAGTGGTATGGAAGTCAAGACCCTGGGTAAGATCATCCAGAGAGAGTGTGCACAGCGAAAAGAAATTATTCCTTTTTTCATTCTTTTATCCATGCATCAAACTGTCATTGAGTGTTACTAGAACCAAAATAAAAAGCAACAAAATGTTTTCCAAGAGTTCACAATAACTTCTTGCTGGCCAAATCCAGTGCCTATTTGCAATCCCAAATGTGTTTAACTTCTGTACAGTATTTACTTGGTTAGCTACTCCTTCATTGGAAATCCCTTCTCTGGTGACATTTGGTTTACTATTCCCCTCGCTTCCCCCCTTTCAGACTGTCCCTTTTCAGTCTCCTACTGAGACTTAGAACTTGACATTCACAGGAATCCATCTTTGGTTCTTAAATCTTCATCTCTAACTCCAATTTTCCCACAGTTAGGCTTCAGGCCAAACTGACTAAATAAAGTTTAACAGCTAGTTTAAAACTAAAAATTTTGTTGGTAGTACAACATGGGCAATATTGTCCACCTTGGAGACAGATTGACCTAGCTTGTGAGAATCATTAATTGTTTTCATTTCTCTGATTCCTACTTTCTCATGTCCTGAAAATGGCAACTAAAATATTTGATTTGCAAGGCCACTGTTGATTAATTTATCAATGTAAAGCACTAGTGCCCCACACTTGTGAGCTATAACTTGAGATGAACAGGACAAATTATGCCACATTATAAATACCTTATCAACCTAATCCATGTAAAGTTTGTAACACCAAAATATCAACTTCTGTTAGTGAGCACTCAGCCTCCACAGTGAGGACTAAACTCTGATCTTTTTCTTTTGCCAAAATTCCTTTCTAAGGGGGCCTGGTGAGTCACGCCTACAAATGATAAAATCTCACGAAACAGGTTTTGTTAACCCAATATAATATGGTTTACTTCCCAACCTGATTCCGGTATAGCACCACATGAAAGACAGAAGACCCTTATCTTAACTCCTTTCTGCTGACTCCTGGTTTTTTAGACAAAGCCTAACTCTTTCAGCCAATTGTCAACTAAAGAATCCCTAAACCCACCTATGACTTGTAAGCCCCCACTTTGAGATGTCCCAGCTTTTTGGGCAAAACCAATGTATTCCTTCCACATATTGATTTATGACTTTATCTGTAATTCCTGTCTCCCTGAAATGTATAAAACTAAACTGTAACCCACCCACAGTGAGCCCACTTGCTCAAGGCTTCTTGGGCATGGCTCCGGACCATGGTCCTCAAATTTGGCTCAGAATAAACCTCTTTAAATTATTTTACAGAGTTTGGCTCCTTTTCCACAGACAGTAGTGTTACTCAGGTTGAGTGAGCTGACTTGCTGTTTTATAATCTCTCACAGCGTCAGGGACTAGCTGAAAGTAACAGAAACAAGTACTTCCTTCCATATACATTGAGGAAAACACAATTTGCAAGGCTTCTTAAAGAAACAGCTCAGCTTAGCTTAGGAATGAAACTGAAAGTGAGACAAGTCCAGCATATCCCGCCCGCCTGCAAGCGGCTCAAAGAAGAGGAAGAGGGGACATGACAGTTCACCCAGGAAAAAACGAAATAGCAGATTTGATCTTTCCCGCTCGTTCTTAAGGGACCAACCGCACTAATTTTCCGTCATGCTCCGCGCCACTTCCGTTAGCGCACTTTAATTACGTCAGTGCGTCAGCTCTCGCGGTATCATCAGGTTGCAGAGGCCCTTTAACAAAGGTCTCGCGAAATTTCTTCCACAGGTCCAGGTTAGCCTCTCACCCTACTCCACCCCACCCCCAACCTGTCCTTCCTTTCTCTTTCCAAGTCTCAAAATTCTCCCCTCCCCTCCCTCGAGTTCACAGCCCTCCTGTTTCCCATTTCAGACCGGAACCGGAAGTGTGGTGGGCGGGGCCGGCAGCGGAAAACGCAGTGGGGCCAGAGCCGGGACACGGCTGTGGCCGCTGCACCTATCCCCGCCACGGATCGCCGGGTGGCAGAACTGCGCGGCTCCAGGCTGAAGGTCGGTCCGGAGGCGGGTGGGCGCGGGTCTCACCCGGATTGTCCGGGCGGCACCGTCCCCGGGCCCCCCGGGAGCCGCGAGGGATCATGTCTACAGCCTCCGCCGCCTCCTCCTCCTCCTCGTCTTCGGCCGGTGAGATGATCGAAGCCCCTTCCCAGGTCCTCAACTTTGAAGAGATCGACTACAAGGAGATCGAGGTGGAAGAGGTGAGCGAGGCCTGACAAAGAGACGCCTATCCCGGCCCTTCCCCGCCTCTGCCTGGTCCCAGCTCTGAAGGCGCCTCCCCGACCCCTCTAACTCACAGGGCTCCGCGCCCCAGGATCCACCCGGGAGTCCCCACAGTCCCTCAGAGATGGGGTGTAGGGGGATACTCTGTACTCAGCTGCTCCAGGGTAGCTGTCTTTTTTTCCTCACTTCGGCACTGTTGAGTTTGAATTTGATACTCCGGTGCCTGGCTTTGAGTGATCTCAAACGAGAATGAACTGGTGAGATAGTGTGGATCTTCAGTTCTCATATCTGTTGAGTACTGAATTCAGCAAAGACCATAACCGTTTTGGAGTTTCAGTTCGCTAGACTTGGTGTTCTTACGGGCCAGGGATTGTGTTATGTTCGACTTCTAGCTCAGTGCCTGGCACGTAAGGGTTGCTAATAAATGGTTGTTAAATTAGCAGTTCATCGAGTCTGGTAAAATATTTCCCCTAGTACCGAATGATTCTCAGTTTCTCCGATACCATAGAGCAGTGCTCATAATATTTAAATGTTCTGCCTTCAATTGGGCTAGTTAGATGAATTTCACCGTTACTAACATGACACTGATCTGCGATGGAAAGATATTTCAAGTAGCATATTCTGATGAGAGATAACTAATGATTTCAGTGACAATCAGAATATAATATCAGACTAGAAATCACTGTTAGAAAACCTGAATCCATTCTTTATTTTGCTATAATTTATTTTAGAGCAAGATAATTTCAGTGTGCCTTTAATACATTGCGTCTTTTAAAATTCACAGAGGGGTAGGTTGGTTCTAAGGACTATGAAATTTAGAAAAGTAAAAACTGTTGATGTTTTAAAGACACTTTAGAAATTGTTAAAACTTTTGTTGAAAATAGTATCTACTAAGCAGTTACCATTTATTTATCATTTTTAAAATTTATTAGATACTTTGCACTACTTGTAGCATAAAGAACCCTATATGTCCTAGTGAAATATTACAGACTCTCACAGGATTGTGCCTACTTTGAAAATCTAAAATTACTTTTAGGTAGCAGCAAATTAAAAGTAGTGAGATAATTAACGTTCAATGAATAAATTTTTCTTCCCCTGCATGCTTTGGAAGAATAATGGATTACTGAATCGTGTATTTTTTAATCACATAAAGTAACTTTAGAGATCATTGAGAACATCCTCATTTTACAAGGTAGTATGGTGAGAAGAGCAGGATCGTTGGAGTTAGAGTATGGTTCAGTATATCAGATATGCCACTTATCATCTGTGTGATTTGGGGCAAGTTTCTTAACCTTTAGTTTCCTTGACTAAAATAGTTAAGTAAAATAGAGATAATAAGTTCTACTTCATTTTATCTGTATAACAGATCCTAGTAGACAGTACCTGCAAAACACCCAACACAGTGCCTGACACGTTATTGGGAAACCTAATTCCCAGAGAGGAACAGTGATCTGCTTTAAGGTTGGATGGCTAAAAGAAGACCTGTATTTTGAAAAGAGGATGAAATGTTTTTGGTGTGTTCTTTTTTCTGTTGAGGCTATGATAAATTCCTTTTTCAGAAGTGGATAGTTGATCCAGCTTTCGTGGCTAACATTCTTTTTTAAGAATAAAAATTCAGTGAGTCAGTATGCAAGAATTGCAGTTTTTAAATAAGCATTTACGTCTACTCTGTGGTGAACCTGCTATGCTTGTAGACTACAAATTGTCATATAATAATAACTTGTACTTTATGGCCTACCAAATGCTTTTACAAACTTACCTCATTTGATTTTTACAATCTCAGTTTTTTCATGCTACTTGGTAAAGCTTTTTACCTTCTTGCTTCATGGAAGAATGCAAGTTACTAAAAAGACATTTATCATTTTGATGCTCTTCCCCCAAAGCCGTTTCACTTCTGGTTAGGTTTTTGTTTCCAAAACCCTTCTTTTAGTTTAGATAATGTTTCAATGTGTATGTGTGTGTACATGCACATTTTAGGACATTCCTGGGGAGTAGATTTGTGTTCTTTTCATTTTTTAACACCCAGTTTATTTTCACATTAAAGATTGAATTTGGACCTTTCTGATGTTCAAAGCATTACTTAATTTCCATCATATTCTTCATTTGCACATGTTAAAACCGTGTTATGAAATCCAGGATGCACCATGGACATCCAATATTTCTCAACTTAGATTCCACTTGTAGGTTAAATCATGATTAAGAGAACAGAGAAAGATGACCAGAAACAGAAACTATTTTACATTGCTTTTAATGTTTTATATTGTACAAGTATATTACCTTTTAAATTAAAATCATTTTGTATTTCTCAAATAACAATATAATTGAATCACATTGTATCAACATAATTAGAAACTATATAAAAATTTTTAACCACAGGCCAAATATGCAGTCATTTAGTAGATACATATTTCTAAGACATCAGCTGATTTTAATCCTTGCATTCCTAATATTGTAACTCAATAATTTTAGTATAGGCACTTAAATTTAATTCTGATATCAAATTTTGTAAGTTCTCAGCCTCAGAAATCTACCTAGGTACTTTATTTAAGTCATTTAGTTTTTACCATTCCAGATACGGGTATAGAGGATGTTAGAATTAAAGAATATACATAGGGGATGAGGTTGCAAGAAATAGTTAAGACAGTGTGGTGTAGCAGAAAGTGTACTGGGCTGAAAATTAGAAAATTTAGATGCTGTACCGATTCTGCTATAATATATTTCTGTAACTTTGTGCAAGTCACCTCATTTTTCTGGGCCTGTGATTATTCATGTAAAATGAGGGGTCATACAAGATCATTTAAGGCCTTTTCCAGTTCTAAAATGAAAACACATTTATTGTTTCCAGTATTTATGTTCTGTTTCCACAGTAAGCTTAGAAGTTCTTTAAGGACAGTGATCATGATCTCCCATGGAATTAAGTTGGTAACCAACTAATCCTGGGTAGACAGGGCAAATGATATCCCATTTTACAGATGCTGACAAGTGGTCATAGAGTTTGATTTGCCAGAAGCCACATGCCTAAGTAAATGGTAAAGCTAGGAATTGAATTTGAGATTTCTTTCTCATGAGTCAGTTGTTTTTTCCACTGGATTTACAATGTCACTTTAGTTCTTTCTGAAGTACTCTATAACCAAACCTTATTCTGGGAATGAGGAGATAAAATACTGATGTCCTTTATAGAGTACTTGGTCCTGAGTATTTAATGAATGTTCATTTCTGCACATAGTACTTACTGCTAAGGTACTGTGGAAGATTAATAGAAGAATCCTAGGATTCTCTCCTTAAAATGTCTGACTTATTATGAGACTAGAATAAACACAGAGCAGTTAATTATGTTTCAGAATCACAAATTTAAAACTGTGACTATAGTGTAAATTGAGCATTTAGGCCACAATTTGAAAGTAGAGTTAATCACAGAAGGCTCCATTGAATGGGAACAAGTTTTAAACTAGGTTTTGAATAAAGTGGCCATCATAGGCTGGGAAAGTCACTAAGATGAATTGTCTTTGCAGTTGTTCCTCTATCTAGAGCGCTCTTCCCCCAGAACTTCACATGACTGGCTCCTTCTCACCATTCAAGTCCCACTTTAAATGTCACTTCCTGGCCGGCGCGGTGGCTCACGCCTGTAATCCTAGCACTCTGGGAGGCTTAGGCAAGAGGATTGTTTGAGCCCAGGAGTTTGGGGTTGCAGTGAGCTACAATGATGCCACTGCACTGTGCCCAGGGTAACAGCAAGACTCTGTCAAAAAAAAAAAAAGTCACTTCCTTGGAGAAGTTCCCTGAGCAACCTAGATCTTTGTCATTCCTATTATCTTTCATGACACTTACCAGTAACTGAAATTGTATATCCCCCTCAGCAAAATGTAAGGTGCCTTATTCACATTTGTGACCCCAAGGCCTAGTAGTACCTAGAAGGTTCTCTATAAATATCTGTTGAATGAGTAAATGAAATTTTTACAGTGTAATCATAAGAATTAAATACCCATTTGGTTCTCTTATATTACATGTTATAAAACAGGGGTTAAGATAAGTTACGTGATTTGACTAAGGCAGTACTTGTAGAAATGAGATCTGCTTCTTATTTCGATGTTGATTTCATTACACACCATTATACTTAGCAAATATTTTTGGTTAGCAGGGGTAAACGATGTTGTAAAGGTCCAGGTACTATGAGTAAACCAATTTTTGGTGGGTCTTTACTATAGCGCTAAAAAGACCCTGATTACAAAGATTGCTTTTTAAAAGGGAGACCCACAATGTTAACCTCAACTATAGTATATGAGCAAGGATACAGTATTGGACACATACAATCACTGTAGCATTTATATATGTTCTTAAGCTTCATTAAAGACATACACAAAGGTTTTGTTTTAAAAGCTAAAATATACTAGGAAGGAGAGACAAAGAAAGAGCTTTTGTCAGTGATGTATATTTTGTAGGTTTAGGTTATAAATATATGGGCAGCTGATATTAGAGAAAAACCTAATTTATAGTGGTCTGAATAAACTGAGTTTGTAGATTTGTTAGTCACAATTAATTACGGATATCCAAAATTATCAGTACATTCTTTAATGTGAAACTTAGTGCCATTGTTTTCAGTAGAAATCTGGAACGGTTTTTATAGTAAAGAGGTAGCTGCAGAGATAATTTTTATATTGTGCATGTGTAACTTAAAAGATAACAGCATATTTGAAAGAAAAGCCTATTAAATGGGTCAGATATATTATGACAAGCTTTAAAAGACTGCATGAAAAATTCAGAAGAAAGTTTGAACAATCAAAGCTTTACTTTTATGTTGTCAAGTCCGTCTTGTCAGCAGATGGCAGTTCTACTCTGCTACAGTTTATTAATAGATATTGAAGTTCTGAAATAGTTGGAGGCCTCAAGTCCTAATAAATGTAAGATCTATGCTTGTTCTGTCATGTTCTACATTTCTAGCCAGAGTGATGGCCGCATAGCCAGGGGTCCAATTCACATAGTCCATATAACAGGGCCAAACCAAACTGACAGCTATAGTCACTGAACTAAAAATAACATGAATTGGGGACAATTAAAAGAGTTATTTCATAGTAAGCTAAGAGCACAAAGGCATACATCCTTTTCAATTTAGTTTAAGTGTTTGTTTATTTGTTTTTTAACCTGACTTGCATGAAGGAATGGAGTTATCTTCCATCCTAAAGAAATTAGATTTAAAGGACTTGCTTACTTTAAACACACGCACACACACACATAACGAATTCTGATTTTGGTTTTTGTGCCTTTTAGTAGTAATTGCATGGAAATATTCACACCATCTCTCATAGTTTTCTGTTTTTTTTTTTAAGTAAGAAGATAAATTTAAATCTCCTTTATTGTATGAGACTAAAGTTGTAGACCCCAAGCCAAGAGGATTAAACTATATGCGAAGAAATGCTTATCATAAGAGAATTAATCCAAAACATTTAAATTTAGAAAACATTCATAAATTTAGAAGGAAATATTTCTAAACTGATTTCCCTTTTAAAACCGAAATTGTCTTTGCATTCCTTTGTTCTTCTATTTCTACAGATGAGGGATTGTGAAGAATATCTGGAATATGTATTTGTAGGTTCACCATTTTGGTTGGATGTGTATGATGGGGGAAATACTTCTAACTTGGATGCATGCTTTTTTATACACTCTTGATGAAAATTGATCTTTGAGGAAAACAGTCATTCAAAATAATTGTTAATAATAATGTGTCAAAGAAATTATGTTATATTATTCAGATAAGAATACAATCCAAAAAGCATTTTGACTTGTGAACTTGAATTAGAAATTTGGTAGTAAGTAAAAAGTATCTTTTGGGGTCTTGTAACTTGAATATTAGGTTTTTCTTTGTTCACCTCAGTTGCCAGTATGTCTCAAGAGTAGCCATAATGCCACTCTTTTCTACTAATCAGCCATATGTCAAGAAAGACATCAGCTTGCTTTCTGTAGTTTGTAACATTGGCTAATTCCTTATCTAATAATGTACATAATCTCCTTATGTGTTTTCAGGCTTGGCATTCATAGTCTAGACATGCTATTACTCTATATCTGATCTTCTCCACTGTTTTATATTCTTGATTAATATGATAAGTAAATTTGTTACCATGCTATTTGTATTTGAAACATTTTCTTGAAGGTATATATGATATTTTTTAAAATTCATACACTTGTACTTTTTACCCCCATCAGCAGAATGCCATTTTACACTGTGAGCCTGAGAGAGCTAGAGTGCTGACAGTAGTGGACTTTATTAACCCGTGAGTCCTGTTAGGGCAGCATTCACGTTTTTTTGATTGTCTATCTTCCAGTAGTAAAACAAAACACTTTCTGTTTTGTATACTCACAGGTTGGGGTGTGTATGTGTAAAACTGATATTTTAAAACAATGGGAAATGAAATAACAATTAGTAAAATTTAAGTTATGGCTCCATACTATCATTTGATGATGGCTCAAGTCATAGTAAATACTTTCTAAATAAAACCTTTCCAAAATGTGAGGATTGGCTTAATTAAAATGAAATAATATCATCTGTAAATCTACTTAACCACAGTCAAGTAAACTACAATATGCTGAAAGTAAAGGATAGATAATGGAGTTGGTATTTGACATGTTGGACTTGAGGAGCCTGCAGAACCTGCAGCTCCCAGAGACAGTTTTAATATATCTCGAGCTTGGGCAAAAGACCTGGATGGGAGAAAATTTGAGAGTATGCAGCAGTGAGATTAGAGAACAGATTGAGCAAAAAAGGTCCAAGGACAGAACCTTGGAAAGTATCAGCAATCTAAGATTTGGACAGAGGAAGAAGAGTCAGTTAAGGAGGCTAAGATGGAACTATTTCTTAATCAGGCACAGACAGGAAGGGAAGGGATTGATGGCTGCCATCTTTGGAGATTATCTACCATAAGCCCTTTATATATAGGCCTTCTGTTAACCCAAATTCACTGTTATTTCTTAGAGGAGATTAGGCTTTTTAAAAGCCTCCTAAGCAGTTAAAAATCTTATTTGAGTATCATCTTTTGAAAAGTTGACTGTTGTTAGTTGTATCATACCTGCTATTTCTGAGTAGCATTTTCTAATGCTTCCTCTGTGCAAGGCACTGGACCAAGTGTTGTAT
Source organism: Daubentonia madagascariensis (assembly GCA_023783475.1). Lineage (NCBI taxonomy): Eukaryota > Metazoa > Chordata > Mammalia > Primates > Daubentoniidae > Daubentonia > Daubentonia madagascariensis. The sequence continues at coordinate 37,024,774 of JAKFHU010002080.1, read as the reverse complement.
GTGTCTGTTGGGCCTCTGGTTTGTTGGGACCGTGAGACCTATCTGAAAGGTGACTCTGATTTACTAGTTACATGATCTTGAGTAGATAACTTCAACTCTTGGAGCCTTGGTTTTCTCCTCTCTAAAGGAAACATAAAAAATCTTGTATATTAACCAGGTCATGACTTAAACTTTGTCTCATTTGTAAGAAAGTGCTTTATAAGTTGTAATATTTTGTTAAACAAATATAAGGTTGCCTTGTTATACAAATAATAAAATTGCGCTTCTTTAAAATGTTATTTCTTGGAAAAGGGGATGAGGAGTACATTGGAATGCACTTTTTTGCATTCTATATGGCACATTCTCCCCCCCCATTCCCATTCAGACTTGCTCCCTTAGAGAGCTAGTATCAGAATTGGGGGAGGGAAGGCAAAATACAGCATGAAACAACTTTCCCGGTTGTATATCGTCTAATTATTGTATCTTCCACCCAATCCCTTATGGGTATACACTTATACTCTTTTTTTAAATTCCATGTCTGTATTTCCTATTTGTTTTTGAAGATTGTTCAGAAAAGTAACTATTTTTCTGTAACTGATTGCTACTTACTTACAAGTCCTCCCTCTTTTCAACTTAGTAGAGAAAAGAATTTAATCTCACCACATTAACAATAACTTGGTTAATTTCAACGTAAAACATTTCAGGTAATTTTTTACTCAGAAAATTCCAGATTTGTTTCATTATTTCAAAGTTCAGTCCTCCCTCAAAAGGATTTTCCTTTTCCCTTTCTCCTGCCCAAGGTGGTATCTGAGTGCTCTGGAAAGCTTTCATCAGTAATAATCAATAGCAGGGGAGGGCTCTCTTGTCTATGTGATGGCTTCCACTGAAATATCTTATCTTATTATTATCTCGTTAGTGTATTGGCCTAATGCAGTGGTTTTCAAACATCAGGATTACCTGGAGGGCTTGGTAAAACACAGATTGCTTGGGTCCTACCCTCCTGAGAATTTATGTTTCTTACAAATTTCCAGGTGATACTGATGCTTCTGAACCATAGACCATGCTTTGAGAGACACAAGCTTAATGCTTTTGCTGTTCTTCACTCTGCTTTCTTCTTGAAACATTTTTTTCTCTTGGCTTCTGTGACACTCTCCTGGTTTGCCTGCTACCATATTGACTGTTTCTTCTTAGTCTTTGCTGGTTCTTTCTCCTGTGTTGTGTTTTAAATGTTGAAATGCTTCAAACCTGAGTTCTCACACCTCAGTATCTGCATATTATTATTTTTTGGTGATCTCATCCAATTGATTGACTAGAAATACCAACTATATACTGATGACTCCCAAGTTTGTATCTCTTTGCCTGACTTCTCCATAGATCCCCTGACTCATGTTTTCACCTTCTTACTTGATATTTCCACTTGGATATCTAGTAGGGATCTTAAACTTCATATGACTAAAACAAAGCTCTGAGTTGTTTTTAAAAATCTGCTTGCTTCATTCTTATACTTCAGTAAACTGTTGCCCAATCTAGGCATTGTCCTTGCTTCATCTCTTTCCCTCTCCACCTGTCCCACTTGCATGCAGACCATCAGCAAGCCCTATTGACTCTACCTATGAAACATGTCCCAGATTTGCCCAGTTTTCTGTATTACCGTCAACCTTGTTCTCATATCTATTACCACTTGCTTGGGCTGCTATAATAGCCTCCTAATGTGTCTCTTTCCAAGTATTTTTCTAGATCATCACTAAAATGTCACCTTTCTCAGGCTTTGCCTGACTACACTGTCTAAAATTGGTAGACAGTGTAGTGAGGGGAGTGCATACACATGTATATACATACACAATTTACTACTTTTCTGCTTAGCACACATATTTTTTAAAATATTATATATTTTTCTTATATATCTCACTTCCTCTTTGTCTCTTTCCATGAGAATATAAATAGCAAGAACAAGGATTTTGATTTGGTTTGATCAGTGCTGTATCTTCATTGCCTAGATTAGCACCTAGCCCACAGATGGGGTTCAAATATTGTTGAGTAAGGGAATGAGCTTTTCTTTTCCCTTAGGGCCTTTACATTAGTTGTTTCTTCTCCCTAATCTTTGGTTGGTGCCTCGTGTCATCCAGTTATCAGGTTAGTAACCTGCTTTAACTATACTAGCCTATTTATACTGCTCTGACTATACTAGTGGCCTTTCTATACTGCCCAGCCTGGAGCTGCCACTAGTCTCTTTGTCATAGCATCCTTTTTTGTTGTTGTTGTTCTCCACATGGCATTTTTTTACAGTCTGATATTTTTCTTACTCATCTTTCTGTCTGTGTATCGATTGTCTTTTCTCTTTCCCTCTTCCCTGCACACACACTAGAAAGTGCATTCCATGTAGATCAGAGCTTTTGTTTTATTTACTTATATATTTCTGATATCCCACACAGTAGCTGGGTGTAGTAGGTACTCAAGAAATATTGGTTTAAGGAGTAAACAAATGAAGTTCATCATTCTTTTAGCATAAAGCCTCACTTGCACCCCTTGAAGGCAGAAAACCTTACCCATTTCTCCCTGCTTGCTGATGAGGCCTTCCCCTTGGCTTTCATTGATTCTCTGAAAGTCAGCTGTATTCTTCATTAAGCTGCCTGTATTGGAGCTGGCTGCCATCCCACAGCCTCTGATACAGGTCCCAACACTCTGCACTACAACAGCTTCCTTCCTGCAGTGAGACGGCTCTTTAATTTTCATTTACCTTGCTTTTCTCCTGGCAAAAGTTTTTCTGTATCACTACCATGTTCAGCTGAGGCTGAAGGAGTCTTGAGTAGGGCCTCCCTCTGTCCATCTCCCTTGCCACTGTTTTTACTCCTTTATAGCTTCTCATGTTTGCAAAGCACATTCTGTGAGGCTGCCTGCTCCCAGGGATCTAAGTGAGAAGTGGAGGGTATAAGTCCTTTTTGCCCTTGAATCCCTAAGCCTATCCTGGAAAGAAGTAGTGGAGAGTTCTTTAGTCTCCATCATGGACTCTCACCTTTGGGTCTCCAGCTAATAAGTGTTTAAAAAATTGTAGGTACTATTTGTTTAGTTTTGAGTTTCTTCTCTACCTCACTTTTATCCCATGAAGACAGGGGTCTATTCTTTATACATTTTTTTTTCTTCTCACCCCTAATATCTGTACATTTATGCCATTTGAAATAAGTTAGAAGTCATTTTCTGATACACAGAAATTTAATTCTTTAATCTTTGACTCTGTGCTTACAACTTTACTCCTTTGAATTAACAACAGTTATTATTTCTATCATATTTCAGTTTATATGTACAACCTTGGACATCTTAGCCTTTCTTTATTATCATTTTATATCCTGTTGTTTTACCATGCATGTGAAATATTTTATGGCCCTAATGAGAGTAGAGGCTTCTTGAGGCCATGGACTCTCATCTTACAGGAATGTGCCTATTTTGTATTGCAGTGTGTTCTAGAAAATTGCTTTCTCAAGCAAAACAGAGAAAGTTTATCATGCCCTCATTTAGCCACATTTTTTTAAGTTGAAAGCTCAGAGTCAGCTATCATGTCATCACTAGGTGGCACTTGTGGATCACGAATAGTCATATGAATTTTTGTGACAAATGCTTGATCCACAAATATACATAATGTTTAGTATCCCTGTGGTGGGCATTCCTTAATAGAAAAAGGAAACAAGGGGAGTCCTGTTAAGCACCAGTTTCTTTGATATATTTAGAAATACATGGTTGAAGAATATATTAAATTACTTTATAATAATTATTTCATAGTTAATAGTAATATCAATAGATAGGCTGGTCTCCCTGTATATCTTCTTAGTCTAATGTTGCCACAAAGTTGAAATTTTTTTTAGGATTTGTTTGCTATTCATCTTAGTTGTGAGAGAAATAATACAGCTCCTTACACTGATTGATCCCCAACTCCACACACTTATTGTTGTTCTTTAGTATTTAAGGAAATACCTGGTTTTAACTTGTGAACCCTATTGATATTCATTAAGGGAAATGTAATCCTCCATTTTACTGCTAGAAAACAAACTCAAACTTGTGCACCAGCATTAAGAGCTGATAAGTAGACAGAGCCCTACTTTCAAACTCAAGTCTATTGGGTTCCAGAGCCTGGATGTGTTCTTTCCATTATGTTAATGGTACATGGTAGCCAATCCCATTTGTGGTAAAGTAACTGGATGGCAAGTGCAAATGACTGATGTTGGTTCCTTTCTCCTATGAGAGGTGTGAAGGAGAGCAAAAGCCTAGACTTCAGGAAGGATAAAAGAAAAAATTACCAAAGGAAAGACTAGCTACCAGAATTGTTGACCTACTTTGCAATTGTGCCTAGAGGCAGCCCAGTTTCCTTTAAGCCAATGACAGAAGCTGAATATAGAGTATGTTGGTGATTAAATGCTCTAGGCTTCTAAAGTAAAGTTTCCTCCAAGGGAAGACATAACTTCTACTTTCTGATGATATGAAGGGCTTTATATATGTTACAAATTAGGATCATTAGCATTCTGATGTTAAATTACCTGTCATCAAGCTGCACTTTACCCCTCCCCCCAGCTATATAGCCTTGGGCAAATTAGTTTATTTATTGAAAGCTAAGTGCTTCATCTTGAAAATGAGGATGGCATTAGTACCTGCCTCCTAGGGCTATGTAAGTGAGGTAATGTATGTGAAGCATTAGCTCAGTGCCTACTACATAGAAAGTACATATAAATGTGGTATAGGGAGGTAGATTTTTCACTTAAGAAAAAGGCCTTGACACGAAGTGCTTAGACAGATTGGAAGTTGAGAGATTGAAGTAAATGGCACTTGACTAAGGTCCTTTAAAATCTAAGGAGTTTGTTTCAACAGATATCAAAAACTATTCTTTGTTTTTATTTTGTTTTATTGTTGTTTTTATTGAGTAGATAATACATTTTGTCTATCCTTCACCATGGCCAATCTTTTAATATTTATGTTTGTATCCTTTCTACCCTATCCCTATTGAATTATTTAAAAGCTATTTTTAATTTCTTAAATATGATAGTTTAAAATATTTATTATATTTATTGTATGTTCTTGCTTTTTTATCTTTATTTTTCCAAACCATCTTCTGTCTTCTCATTCATTTTGCCTGTTTTAATTTTTTTTCTGCATTTAACAAATTGCTTTACGTTGTTTATGCCTCCATGGTTTTTTTGTTTGTTTGTTTGTTTTTGCTGTTTTTGGTTTTACTTGAGAATGGGGGGGAGTTTATGTCTAGACCATAAACTTTCAAAGATAGAGACAAGTGTACGTTTCACTATCTCCTCACTTTAATGACAGTTTATTCTTGACAAATCCAGATATTGATGATTTTTAAAATCTTTTTATAGGTCTTAAAGATTGACTTCAGTGTTATATATTGGGTTGGATCTATTTGCTTCTGATGATTGTGGTTTTTTGGTTTTTTTTTAATTCAGGTTGTTGGAAGAGGAGCCTTTGGAGTAGTGTGCAAAGCTAAATGGAGAGCAAAAGATGTTGCCATTAAACAAATAGAAAGTGAATCTGAGAGGAAAGCTTTTATTGTGGAGGTAAGTTGAGATGACATTTCTGTTGTATAGTTCTTCATCTAAGATACTCTGTAAATTTAATATGCAAAAGATTGTTTCTCAGTTGTCATTTCTTTGTATACATGTACATCAGCAATTTGGTTGAACCAAAGATAGTGCCATAGGAACATTTTTTCATTCACACTCTTAATTCTGATTAAAAAATCAGGGGAAGAGAGACTTAACTACATAAATGGATTCATCTCTGAATTAAAACACAGTCTTATTGGTGGAATTCAGATCTATTTCAAGGCATAGTATTTTAGTTTTAAATAGAAAAGAAGTGGTATTCTTTCCCATTATCTAAAATTAAGAAAGGAAATTTTATATGCTCATTTTTAACTGAACGTTCTTAAAAACTCAAATGAGGTTATTTTTAAAATAATTTCAAATTTGATTTTTCTCATTTAGCGTGAAAATTTACTCTATTCTCTTGTAGATTGGATGATGAAGGAAGATTCAGTAATCATGGCATTATCATTTTATCAGATTTATTACTTATTTTATTAATTTTGTATTATTTTGTGTATTAGAGCACAGTATTTAGTTAAATCAGTGTTTTCATCACTTTTTCACCTCATTGGCCAATGGATAAGTGGTCTACCTTATAAACCTTCTGAATTTGTATCTGTTTTCATTTAATCATAATTTCAAAATATACTTCATGATATTTTTTAATGTATAACATGGAGAAATGAAGATCTAACTGATACGATGCAGCGATTTGTAATTGGTCGAATGAGATGAGAAGTGCTGATGTCATCGTGAAGAAAGATAATCTCTAGTAGACTGCTCTAGGAGTCTGACCTCAGCCTTGCCTTAGTCCTGATTTTTATTTGTGGTTTAGATAAGGTCATTGATCGTATACTGTTGTACTGGCAGTTTCACAAAGCTGGATGAAATAGTGTATGTGTTAAATGCTAGGGACCACGAGTCAAAAAGATCAAAATAGCTTTGGGAAAATTTTTTAAAATCAAGATTATATGTGCATGGAATTTAAAGAGTCAAATGGTTCTCCAAAAACTCTTAGTAAAAAAACTTCAATCCCTTGTACCTTCTTCCGTCTGATTTTCTGCTTCCCAGAGACAACTACTTTGAGCTCATTCCTTCATTTGTGTTTGTCCCCCAGTCCAGTTGCTGTTTGTTATACCTTCTCTATAGAACCAATCTCTAGTGTTCTTCTGGGATGATAAGAGATAGTCATTAAGCTGTTTGAAGTCAGGGAAGGAATCTTTGGGTCTAACTTTCAACCAGTCTCCCACTCCCCTCCTTTTATTAGCTCACTTGCATAGGTACCTGGTACTACCACCACTCCCCAACCTTTTAGAGGTTTTATGAGATATATCTGGTTGCTTCTCAGTTTTTCTCATCGCAAGTTTACAATTCAGCTCTTTTAGGTCTGTTATATCACTTATTGCTAGTCATTTGCTTTCCAACTTCCAAAAAATGTATGCTGTTTTCTCATTTCACAATATATAGTAAATAATATAATAAATAGTGATTTCTATTAGGACTGAAAATCCACAAATTTTGGCTGTAGAGAGATAAAGCTTTCTAGTGGCATATGAGATAAAGGTTTAGAGATTCTCATGGACTTAATATGAGCCAGCAGCATAATGTAAGTAATAGAGAAGAAGAGGAAGAAGAGAGGGGAAAGGGCAGAAAAGAAAAGAGAAGGGAGAGAGGAAAGAGCAAGAAGTATTTTGGTTGGAAGGGGGGGATACATTAATAGAAGTTTGAGATCTAGAATAAGAGAAATGAGTACAGCCAAACCCCTCATTGACCTCAGTGTGAATCATTGGATCAAGGAAGATTAAAACTGGAAGTAGAGAGACCAGCTAGGAGAAGGCTATAGTAATTACTGCAGTGCTTCAGGTTAGAATCACTAAGGCAGTGGCAGTGGGAATGGAGAAAAGAGAATTAATTCAAGAGATGGGAAATGGAATAGAGGAAAGTATACAGAAAGGGTGCACATTTTAAGTAAGATAGATTAAAGTTGAAGCCCCACCTGTACCACTTCCTTGCTATAGGATGATTTAATAATCTTCTCTCAGTCTTAACTTTAAGATCTCATCTTTAAGATGGAAATGATAATACCTATGTTGCAGGGTTGTGATAACTGTACAATATCTGCAAAGTACCCACCAAGGACCCATGCACAGTAGCTAGACTGTTCAACATACCTATGAAGATAGTGATAACAATGGTAACATAGCTTCTACTGGCTTGGATAACTCCACTCAGTACTATCTCTGGGGTGGTACCCTAACATTTCTCAGCAGAGTTAATTTCTTCTTATTCTATGTACTCATCATACCTTGTTCATAACTCCTGTTATAGCACTTTGCACATTGCTTAATTATTGGTTTGCATGTCTGTCTCCCCAACTAAACTGCGTGAGCTGGAGGACAGGGATTCTGTGCTATTCTGGGCAGGTACTTGGTATTTCCAGGGCCTATGACCACAGTGCCTGCTACATAATAAATAGTAATTGTTGAGTGGTTTAAGTGTTTTGTACAATGAAAAGATTTTAATGATTCTGTGAAATCAGTACCTCAGAAGTTACCACTTTTTAAAAGAAACCTTAATTTGTTACAGCTTCGGCAGTTATCCCGCGTGAACCATCCTAATATTGTAAAGCTGTATGGAGCCTGCTTGAATCCAGTAAGTTAGTCACATTTTCATGGTCATCTGTCTATGAGAAATGACATGGCAGATGTGTACAAGTGTGTAGTTTTTGAAGCTGTCTTGATCTGCTATCTTAGATATGTTTCTGAAAGAACAGTTGTACTTTATGCATTTATTTTGTTTCTCTAGTCTTTTAGCAAAAAAGTATAAGAGTTGTTTTAGGTGGTCTTATCAAATAACTTCATCTTCTTATGAGACTTTTGATATCCTTTGACAGCACCTACTTATTAGCACTGAAGAAAGTCCCCAAAATATCTTATAATTGTGTTTTGACATGTATCTCCACTCTTAGTGGACTCCTAGAAAACAAGATACTAGGTCATAGATACCTTTTTTCCTTCTTTCTTGCCATTCACATAGTAGGGGCCAAAAAATGATTTTTAATATGTCTATAAAATCAAGGGGTAGAATTAAATTATTTCTCAAGGGCCCTAAGATGCTGTAGCTCTGTGGTTTAATTCTTCTGGCATATGTTTCCTTTAGGTGTGTCTTGTGATGGAATATGCTGAAGGGGGCTCTTTATATAATGGTGAGTGTCATTAGACCTGTCTTTATCTAGTGGAGTAAAAGGATTTGAAAGTTTTTAATATAAACTCTGAGTTATTTAATAATGTTCTTCACAATTTACCATCAGAGTCTCAGAAGGAGGTAATTAAAAGAAATCTGCTAAAGATTAAAAATGAATAGATAAGAAAGATGCTATAACGTTAGTATGTGAAATTTAGAAGTCTATATCAATTTTTTAAATTGATGGTACTTTTCATTATGTTAAAAGCATTAAGTAAAATAAAATTTGCTTTTTGCATAGATTTTAAAGTATCTTCAGGCTTTTAATTTTTCTTTTTGCCCTCCCTTCGCTTTAAGCCTCCTCATTTTAAAACTCTTTAACCATACTTCCCATTTCACTCTGCTTTATTTTTTCTTTTCAAAAAATAAAATTGTGAAAACTCATTGCACAGAACATTTTAATTACAACAGTGAAAGAAAACTTTGGGTATCATGTAGTTACCTGTGTAGAACAAAGCTCTTTTACCCTAAAAATACCAACCATAAACATAATGTAATGTTTCTTGTAGCACCAGTTAGAGAAAATAAATTGTTGTATTTTGCTTTTTAATTAACATTATTTTATGTAAACTTTTACTTACATTTACTGCCCATGTGTTCATCATTGTTGATGGGTATCTAACACTCCATTGATTTTTTTTTTTTTTTGGTTGAACTACTTCTAGTTTTTAGCTGTTACAGAAAACAGTTGTAAACATCTTGATACACATTCTTTTATTTCTTTGAGTACTATTTCTCTGCATCTCCCTTATAGTACGTGCCATAAGACTGCTTATAATTTATATTACTGTGTGAAAGACTTTATCAATATCAATTTGAAAAGTTTGGTAATGTATATTGATTTTACTTGAATGTATGAATAACATTTAATAAACAGGCTGTTAAATGTTAGATGCTTATGTGGCAGTTATCCACTCAAAATTATTCAATATTTCCATCTTTTTTATTTGGAAAAGAATTAAAAGGAGGACTGATGGAGCATATGTAGAAAAATACCCAGTCATATGTTCTGATAGTGCTTGCAGTCACATTGTATCTTTTGTTATATGCAATAAAGTTCTTTTTAGTTTGTGCCTTTCTTTTGCAGTGCTGCATGGTGCTGAACCATTGCCATATTACACTGCTGCCCATGCAATGAGTTGGTGTTTACAGTGTTCCCAAGGAGTGGCTTATCTTCACAGCATGCAACCCAAAGCTCTAATTCACAGGGACCTGAAACCACCAAAGTAAGTTCTAATAATATGAGACCCCTCCCCCCTTCCTCCTTCTGTCTTGTTCTCTCTCATTTTTTCTCACAACCCCCCACCCACTCCCTAATTCAAACTGATTGTTGTACAAAAGTTTCTCTTTTTCTTTTTGGCTTACTCAATGTTTATTTTTAACTCACCTTCGTCATTTAGTCATTTATCTAAGTTTGTATTTTAGATGTTGTCTTTAGTGGCATTTTTATTTTTAGTAACTCCTACCTTGGATTAGCATACTTCTAGAATCTGTTAGCCTATACATCTCATTTTATGCCTGCAGTATATAATGTCACTCATAGTTCCTTGAGAACAGAGACAAGTCTGACTTGTTTCTTTCTGTATGCCTAACAGTAGCACAATGTCCACACATAGTATATGTTCTACAAAAATTTGCAGAGTTATTATTACTTGCCCTTTCAGAGGAAAGCAAAAGGGCATTTCTGGCATCTGGGTGGAGATTGAAAATATTCTGGATTTTTTCATAATGAGAATCCTTGGGACTTCAAAAAACTTGGAAATTCCTTAGATAAGTAGTTTAAAAGGCAAAAGTTTTGGGTTTTTTGTTGTATAGATATTCAGTTAAAGAAAACATACGTGTAAAATGAATTGTTCCTTTTTCTCTCTAATTTTTTTATTTATGCACCTGTGACAAAGTAAAAAAGTCCCCATGTATCTTCCCCCATACCACCCCCACCCCACCACATCGGTCTTCAGATAAGAGGTTCCCCCTAGGAAATCGGGATAGTCTTCAGTTTTTCCATCCTCTTGATACTAGTTTAAAGCATTAAAACATCCCTTCTGGGTATAACTTGTCACTCATGTTTAATCTGATACACTCTACATAGATTCCAACTCCAAGGTTGCTAGGGTACCTTATTTCTTCTCCTAGCCTTAAACTGATTCTTTTTCCCCAGGTCCCTGGTAAAATAATGTTTAAGCTCTAGATTCATGACATTTTCATTTTTTAAACTTGACTCCTGAGGCTATTATCTTAGCTACCTGCCTTAACTAGTGAAGAAGAAATGTCTTTTTTCTCTGGTTATGTATATTCAATCCTCCTTTCCCTCTGTATTAACCCAGAGTTGAATTATTAAAGCAAACTAATGAGAATTATAGCTCTTATCCAGCAACAAATTGACTAATGGTTCAAGGGATATAGGCATGTGTCAGGTACAGACAAAGCATTCTTTTCCTTGAGGAGCCTGAAACCATCAGATGCAACACCTTAAAGTGTCCCTTTTTTTCTACATTAGGATGTGTTTTGGCTTTGGAGTAAGTGGCTAGTTGTTGAACAATATGTGGAGAAATCTCTTACAAAAGGAAGCCATTTCCATTTTTTGACGTCTTTGATATTGCATTAATGATCTAGCTTAAATGATTATCCCCAATCTCCATCCAACCATACCCCATAAATTTTAGGTTTATTTAATCAATCTAATTATACCAAATATATCTTTCTAAAATCAATTGTAGTTAGGGATTCTCCTTTTGCTAGTAAATATCATTAACATATTTACAAAAGGTCTGGTCTAGGTTGTTCATTCCTCTTGGACCTCTTCATGGTTGGATCCATCTTGCAAATCATCTTTGGAGCACCTGGTATACAAATTGGAATATAGAATTAGAACTGATTTTTCAGAAGGTACTGGGGAAAAGAAAATTCTTTAGCATGGCTATGCTTTTGTATACAATTGAATATACATGAATACCTGCTATATCTTACTGTCAGTGGAAAACCTACAGACTCTGTGATCAGGAAGGGTTCCTCAGAATGGCATAAAACGAAAGCAGCTGATGATCTAATGAGGCATTTTATATATGATATCAGATTGTGCTTGTGCCTTTATTTTATTTATCTTACAAGTTCATTCACAGGTAAACAGCAGAAATTAAAATGTATTCTAAGTCTCAACTGTGTGAAAGTAAGCCTACAAAGATAATTTAAGTTCAAATTTCAGTGAGCCTTGAATGTCATGGTCAAGGCTGATGAACTGTGAACGTCTTATGAGTAAAGGAGTACTAATATATTATAAAAGTCATTCAGAAAAATTATGATATCTTAAATGTACCAGGATAAAACACGGAAACCAGTTACAGAATTCTTACACTTTTCTTGGGTAAAAAGCTTAAGGGTTTGAACAAGACCATTGAGACAGGGGGAAAATTTTTTTAGTTGACGTGCACACAAAGGTAAATTGCATTTAGCATTCTTGAATTATCATGGAAGTATTTTTGGTAATATGGAGATGTGAATAGTAGTATTAGAATTATCATGGTTACTCTTACACTTTTCTTGGGTAAAAAGCTTAAGGGTTTGAACAAGACCATTGAGACAGGGGGAAAATTTTTTTAGTTGACGTGCACACAAAGGTAAATTGCATTTAGCATTCTTGAATTATCATGGAAGTATTTTTGGTAATATGGAGATGTGAATAGTAGTATTAGAATTATCATGGAAATATTTTTGGTAGCATGGAGATGTGAATAGTAGTTTATCTAGCTTATCTTAATCAAATTGGACTAAAAGAGAGCAAATTTTATAAATAATTTCTCCAGATTTAAAAAGTTCATAAAATTTGTAATTAAAAGAAATCCCCTTGTATTGATGTTGAATATTAATTGCTACAGTGTTATTATGCAAATTATAGTACCCATCTCTATTTCTGTCATCAAAAGCAAAACCTTTTAAGTAAGAGTATGCTACTTGGCGATTGTAGTTAGGTAATATGGAACATAGGAAAATCAGAATCTTAAGTTCAGAAAATTTTCTAGTAGATCACTTTAACCATAATAGCTTTGTACTCCTCCCGAACACACATATTCTGAACACAAAAATGGTTTGGGGATTGAAAATTTTTAGAAGTATCTTCAAAATGAAGACATTTAAATTAAGGAGCATTTTTCCTTCTGTGTTAGTTTATTTAACTTTATTTTCCTAAATTAAATTATATAATGTTATTATTTTTAAAATAGCACACATTTTTGATTGAACTCCCATTTCAGGATACCATACTGTTGACTTACTGGAAGTTTTTTAAACCCCATGTTTTATTTTGGTCACAGAAGTATGGTCAGGAAAGATTATGGAGTTATGAAAATGTAAGTCTAGCAGCCTCCCTGAGAGAGCTAAGTTATGGTCAGTTAATTTTTACTGATATTCCTCTGAACTATTAGGCTGGTATAGTAACCAAATAACATTTCACAGAAGTAGAATGGTAACATTCGTTTTGCTTAACTCTTTCAATTTCCAAAAATGTCTCTTCTTTTATTGTAGAATCAAATATTGGCCTTGTAACTTTTGATTTATATATATATATATATATATATATATATATATAAATTTTTTTTTTTTTTTTTAACAGCTTACTACTGGTTGCAGGGGGGACAGTTCTAAAAATTTGTGATTTTGGTACAGCCTGTGACATTCAGACACACATGACCAATAACAAGGGGAGTGCTGCTTGGATGGCACCTGAAGTTTTTGAAGGTAAAATGGCAAAAGCATGATATGATTGATTATCTGCCTCACCTCATGTGAATCCAATATGCGTTTATAGATTTGTCCCATTTCCATGGTTTCATTTCTGCGTAGTGCATAATTATAAGGTATATACTGAAGTCTAAGGAGGTTTTAAATAAATATAGCTTTATATCCTAAATTTTATAGCAAGGTTTCAATTGTCTGGCATCTTCTTCTATGCAGGGTGCAAACGTATATACAGCTGATCCTCATTGTTCACAGATTCTATAATTGCAAAATTGTCTACTTTCTAAACTTTATTTGTAACCCCAAAATTAATATTTGTGGTACATTCATGGTTATTTGCAGATAATGTGCTTGCACAGAGCAGGGTAAATTTTGAGTCATCCAACACATGTTCCTAACTGAGGTCATATAACAAGGCAACACTCCACCTTCTTTCTCATGCTAAAAACAGGTGTCCTTTTTGTAATATCTTTAGAGCTACATTTTTCCCATTATTGTGAATTTTGTTGGTGGTTTTGCTGTTTAAAATGGCCCGCACGCGTAGTACTGCATAAGTACAAGAAGACTGTGATGTGTCTTACAGAGAAAATATATGTATTAGATAATCTTCATTCAGGCATGAGTAACAGTGCTGTTGTCCATGAGTTCAATATTAATAAATTAACAATATATGAGAAATAAGGTGTCTTTAATCAGAAGCACACATGAAACAAGGTTATGTGCTGATCAGTTGACCAAAATGTTCTGACCAAGGGCCACAGGGACCTAGCCCCTGTATTTTCCCCTAGGAGCAATTACTCAGCGTTCACTAAGTCATGTTACAATTTGTAACCTAGTAACTAAAAAGACACCAAACGTGCCCTTATTGTTCTGAAAAAACAATTGGCCAAGTAAATGACATGTTGAAAAAAAGCAATTTGGTACTTTGATTTTTAATACCTCATTAAATGCCACTTTACTAAAGATCGTCTAATTTTATACTGTTTTGTTCAAATCAGATTATCTTAAATAGAGAGTCATAAGTGTGTATACTTGTTGTTGTAAGGAAGATGAATCATCTTAAATAGAATTAATTAATCGTTATGCTTATTAGTTATTTGAATCCATTAAAGTTTTTGATTTAGATGTTTGTTTAGTCCACTGTCATAGAGATTAAATGTTTTACTGGTTTTTAGTATTTTTCGCAGGGAAACAAAATGCTATGCAATAGTTATTGAAACTAATTAATGCCTTAAATGTCAATAAAATAATATATGTGATTGTTTAATTTATTGACAATTAATATCCTTCTGTAGAAATACATATTCATTATTGAATGAATACTATTAAATATCCTTTTGATAAAAATGGTCACGTTAATTGTTAGAAGCAAAAAGTATACAAAAGATATTAGTTATTAGACACACATTTCTGAAAATATAGCTATAGACATCTTCATTTCGTAAGTATGTAATGCCATATTACGGTATATTAGATGTAAGCTATGCATATAACAAGGGGTACTCTTATGATGGTATTGGGTTTTTATCGTTCTTGTTTAGAGGGTTTTTTTTTTGGGTTATTTTTTTTTTTCACCACGAACTTAGTCGTCCTACAAATTTGTCTACTAATCTGTATATCTGTATACTATATTGTATCCATAATTTTCGTTACTTACAACTTAGGTTTAAGTTTGAAAATTAAGAATTTTATCTCACCATATGTGGAGAAAAAAAATTGTAACACTAAATTAGAAAGTTCTTTTGCTTTGATAACAGAGTCATGCTATCCTATCAGAGAATGGGAAGAAAATTTAAGATTAAAATATTGCAGAAAGGAATACATAAAGTTTTATACTCTGCCCCAAAGAAAGTATCAGTCTAAATACATAAAAGACAAGGCCTGTGCCTCTTGATGAAAAGGTAGGAAATAACCGACTTTCCAAAATAGATTTTTTAGTGTATTCTTGACTCTTAATTTATTGAAAAATGTATTTGTTGAAAAGACTTAAAGTACTTCAGAAAGGTTAATTTCTTAGCTCTACATGTGATAGCCGCTTGTTTTTATCCAAGGTACCCATTCTTAAAATTTTGAAAACAGTTGTTTCTTTAAGTCATGTAGGAAAAAAGTCTTGAGATTATACTACCTTTTTTTTCTAGGTAGTAATTACAGTGAAAAATGTGACGTCTTCAGCTGGGGTATTATCCTTTGGGAAGTGATAACACGTCGGAAACCCTTTGATGAGATTGGTGGTCCAGCTTTCCGGATCATGTGGGCTGTTCACAATGGTTCGTGAAAAGAAATTTTTCTTGAATGTACTTGGTATCTTTATATATTTTCTATTTAGAAGATTGTCCCTGTCCCCTTCCCCAAAGAAGACCATTTATTTCTAACATTAAAATGTATAGTCTTTGTTACCAGACTACTTTCCTATTATCAGTCTCCACCACTGTCCCTGCCCCAAAGTCCAGGAAGCGGTCCTGGCCTTCACATGGGGCTGAGCACGTTTGCTGACTGTGCTGATTAGGGAAAGACTGATGTACACAGCCAGAGCCAGCTGTCCAGGTTGGCTCTCTCTTAGGGATAGAGAGGCATCAGACTGGACTCTGTGGAAAAAATAAAATAAATACGTAAATAAAATCTTTCACATGTATAAGATAATTCGGGAGCAATAGCCTTTTCCTCCTGAGGAATCAAGGGTCTCACAGAGGAAAGAAAGCAAAAAATAATAATAAGAGTCGTTACTTAAGCTCATAGGCAAAACACAAAGTGCTTCACATATCCTTTCTTTTTATATTCTCACCCATCCTTATGAAATGAGTTCTGTTGCCTCCTTTTACCAATTAGGCAAGTGAGACCTAGAGAGGTTAAATAATTTGCCCAAGATTAGTTAAGTGGTAGAACTGGGATTCAAATCCAGATCTTTCTGACTTGAATGCCTGTAAGTCATACTGACTTATGGAGTCAATATCCTTGCATCCCTCCTGTTCCTTTTATTCTTCTAATAATGATCTTTTTAACTACATAGGATGTTCGAATGCATCCTCTTCGTTAATAAAGTTACTTCATATTTGCTTTGGGAAAATAAGCTCTTCGTGGAGAAAAGTTAGTTAACCTTCCTAACTTTAGCATTACTCTCAGTTATTTCATTTCTATCAGGTGATTATAATCGTTCTGATTAATGACATTTTTATGCATTATTCCACAAATGATAAAAACAAATGTCTGCCTGCTATTTAGGTCATTCATAGACTTATCAAACAGTGCCATCATCTGAGTAATCTTAGCTATTTTTACCAGTTTCCTGTACTGCCTTTAATGTTACTACCTTTAGTGTCGGTGTAGAGAATGCTAGAACATTGACCAAGACAGTTTGCTTTCTTTCTGTCAATTGTCAGTAAATAAGTGAATGTCAGTGAATTAAGGAGTAAAAGAACTAACTTGTTAATTGATAAAATTTTAAAAATCTCCTTATACTTGAGGACTTCTTTAAGTAGGGACCTTACTAATAATATTACAGGTTTGGTAATTACAAAAGGTTGGCAGTTTTCAGCTTGTGAAATGCAAAATGACCCTTCCCAGAAAAAGGTCATTTGGTAGTCAGTGAGAAAAACACTGTAGTTGACCCCTTTCTAGATATGGAAGATGATTTTTCAAACACATTTGCAATTGAGTCTGAAACATACAGTTCAAGAAAAGTTTCCTCAAGCCACCATTTTACTTTTCTTAACACATTAAGCTATTGTAATTTGTTAAAAGAGTGTTTGTCACAAATCAAATATTGTTAATTCTCAGTCTTACTATAATGTACTATACAAATTTTTATTTAACTTTTTAAAAGACATAGTTTCTCCTTTATGAAAATATATATAGGTAGAATAAATGTTAACCTAAAGGACAGAAAGCATACTTTATGACTCCAAATTATAAATCATAAATTACAGGATCTATAAAATAAATGTTTTGGAAATACATATAAAAAGCTTGCACCATTCTTTGGGTAAATTTTTCCCTCCTCTAATTTTCAATTATAGGTACTCGACCACCACTGATCAAAAATTTACCTAAGCCCATTGAGAGCCTAATGACTCGTTGTTGGTCTAAAGATCCTTCTCAGCGCCCTTCAATGGAGGAAATTGTGAAAATAATGACTCACTTGATGCGGGTATAATCCTTCTTTTGAGGGGCTTTGGATTTAGGGGAATTTAATATATACTGAGTTTCAATGGGGATTTTAAAGTAAAAGAAACATTATAACTATATTCTGCTTTATACTTTTCTGTATTTTCTAAGTTAGAATGAGCATTCATTACTCATTCTAATCACAAGAGGAAATGTTATTTTGAGGGGGAAATCTAGTTCTTTACAGTGGAAAGATGGTGAGACTAGGTTTCTGGACTTCCTTTTTCCTTCTTAGTGAACAAGTATGTTCACAAGTATGTTTGTTTCTGGGCCTGTTGCCTCATGTGTAATGTGAGAGAAACTGAACTAAATTATCTCTAAAACCTTCACAGGACTTATGTATATTGTGACTCCAATATATGCTAAACCGAATTTTAGGTTTTTTCATACCAATCTTCATCAAGCATTCAGTCATTTATATAAGACAGGAAAGAGATTCCATTCTCAGACACATTTATTTGAGTGACTTTTACTATGTGGTTTTTGTTGCATATTTTCAGGTTTTCATATGCCAATAAAACGTTAACCTTTATTCTAGGATTTCCAGACTATTTTAATTTAGAAGAATTCTTTAAAAATGATTACCAAATTTTTCTAGTCTATAAATTAAACACCTTTAGAATTATTTGAATATTTTAGGCCTCTAGTTTTTGGTATACTAACAAAAACTGTCAATTGGTACCTTGGCTTTAAAAAGTTTACGTACTTATGAAAGTGCCTGAATTTCAGAACAGTTTGTTCAGTAGAAGAATGTTGCAATCTCCTTAAATATAGACAAAGTGATTTCCTAAATGATGAAAGATTAAATTTGTTCAGTCTGTTGAAAATTACTTAGGCAAAGCAGGCTGACCTAATCTGATTAAAGTTTACCATCATATTTGAATACCAGCTATATTATATAGAATCCTAGTCCCCAAAGGTATGTACATGAGAAAACAACCTAGTCTCTGTAGTCAGATGACTTAAAACTTTGGGATATATGAATTATTTGAATTGTGATTGTGTTTATATGTGCTTTGTCTAATTTGAGGGGAATACCTTTCCTTTTTTTCCCCTAAATTCTAATTTTTTTGGCTAGTTAATACTTTCAGCATTGTGTCTCCAATTCATAGAAAGACATCCATAATCTATCCTCTTGATATTTAAGATATTAGTTCCAACAATTATTCTGTAGTATACCAGTCTCAGTTGTCAGACTAACAGTCATTGCAACAATTTGGAAGTTTACATCAATGCTGTAAGAACATAAATTAAATGTGTTTTAAATAATTATGAGGAAAAATACTCCTCTATTTCATATGTTCCTCTAGAGAAATATTTGGTGTTTTCTTTAAGACTGTCTAGACTTCATGTAAACTAAAGTCTTAGGTAGGTGCATGGCATTGATCACAGTTGAAATTCAAAAAAGAATGCAGTATCATCATCTTTGTAAAATCAAAAACTTAAGCAACTACAAATTCAGTATATACCTTAGAGAAAATAAAGCATCATCTTTGCTATAGTCAGATCCCATGACAAGGAAATAATTCAGATATAGTCTTCAGGTTAATCCTAGCAGGATGCAATTTGTATTGAAGAAATTTTAAGCTGTGATTTACTTTTTTATATATAGTATTTTCCAGGAGCAGATGAGCCGTTACAGTATCCTTGTCAGTATTCAGATGAAGGACAGAGCAACTCTGCCACCAGTACAGGTAAATGGATGGATAGAAAGAGTAATAACTTGATTTTTTTTTTTGGTCTCTATTCCCATGAAATTATAATCAAGAAGCAATGAATGATGTCTCCATTTGCATTTTAATTCCTTCATTTCATATGATTGACTGCAATTTGAGTTTCCAGGTGCATCATTCTTCATGAAGCACCCAGATTAAAGAGTTATTGAAGACCTGCTTCCAAGTCTTGGAATTTTTGCATAGTTATGCATAAAAAGATTGGCTATTGTAGTGCTGTAAATGTCATTCTTAATTTGAGAAATGATTTTTACATGGATACTGCTAGATCAAGTAGTATTAGAAATTATTGAAAATTTATATATTTCTTCATCACTAGTTCTCTTCTATAGAGACTGTTATTTAAGAAGCTGTGTTTAGTTAAAAGTTCCTCGGTTTTCTAAAATACGAAGTAGAAGTGGGATATATAGTTTGTAGTCATCAAAAAAGATAGCAGAAATAATACTGTAACTTGGAAATACTGTATTTTTCAAAATATAATGGCATTATAAGCATTTCATTATGAATTAAAACTAAAAGGTATGTGTGTGCATATATACTTATGTTTACCCTGCACTTAAAATTTTATTTTTATTGACAAATTTTTTATTGGTCTATTTCTCCCACCTCAAGAATAGTTTTATTTATTTATTTTAAGCTAGTTTACCATTTGGCTAATTATTTTCAAATTCCAGTTTTACTGAGCATCTTCAATAAAAATCTGAATAATTTTCAGCTTTCTAGTCCGTCTCCCAAACTTGTTTGGCTAAACCACAAGCCTGATTAAATCCAACACTCAGCTTACTCCTTGCCTGTACCAGTGTACCTGAATGTGGCTGGAGACAGCACATGTTTACTATCCTCACATGTATATTTAGTGCTACCGGACAGTCATCCTATATATATTTTGGTTCATCTCCTCTCTCCTAGATGTCTTAATTTTATACTTTAGCCTCTCCTCAAACTTCAGACACCTCCTTTCCACTCCTCACTCTCAGCTGACCTTGTTCTCTTTAGTAAATTGGAGTAATCAGAAGACAGTTTCCACAAGCTCCCTTACTACATCCACCCACCTACCTGCATCTGTGCCCATCTACTCTGCATTTTCTTCAGTTACCAATTACTATGGCTGAACTTTCCATGCTTCTAGCCAAAAGCAAACCTTTTTGCTTGTGCATTGTGTCCCATCTTCCACCTTCTCAGCAATTCTCCCCTCTGTCTTGCATCATCAGTTTTAGCCTTTCTACTGGGATCATTCCCAAAGCATATATAGCCTGTATTTGCATTCTCTAGCTTCTCTCTTATGCTGACTCCATTCAGACTTACATTATACCACTACTCTGTCAAGGTCACTAGTTATCTCTCCATTACTAAATCTAAGGAATGATTTTCAATTCTCATCTTCGACTCTTAGCAGCATTTGACACAGTTCATTGCACTTTCCTTCTTAAAGCACTTTCTTCAATTGGTCTCCGAGACGCCATACTAGCCTGGGTTTCAGCTTACATCTCCGGCCATTTGTTCTCCCTTTTCTTTCTATCTTCCTTTCTTTTCCTTCCTTCCTTCCTTCCTTCCTTCCTTCCTCCCTCCCTTCCTCCCTTCCCTTCCTTTCTCTTCCTTCCTTTACTTCCTTCTCTTCCTCTTCCTTCTCTCCCTTCCCTCCCTCCTTCTGTCTTTCCTTTCCCTGCTTCCCAGAAAAGTTTGTTCTCACTTTTCTTTGCTATTTATTCGTCATCTCCCCAACCTATAAATGTCAGAGTGCCCGGGGCCTCTTCATTTGGCCTCTTCACTTACCTGTCTGTACTCATTTCCTTGGTAACCTCATCCACTGTTATGGTTTTATATGCCATCTATTTGCTGGTGTTTTTCTCCATCCCATACCTGAAGTCTACAGTCATATATCCAACTACTCACTTTATATCTAATAGGAACTCAAACTTAACATTTTCCAAACTGAGTTCCTGATACTTCCTTCAAACTCGCTCCTCCTATAGTGTTCCCCATCTTTTTTTTTCCTCCAAATATTACAATTTTTTTAATAAATCCTTTATTTTCTTACAATTTGTGATGTGATCTTCATTTTCCTTTAGTATTATTTTTTCTATTATTTAGATTCCAATTTTATTTTTTTTTTTCCTTTTATTTCAGAATATTATGGGGGTACAACACTTTGTTTATATATATAGCCCATGCACTGCCCATGTCAGGGCTACAATCATGTGTTCCCCATCTTTTTTAGTAGCCCTCAGTTCTACTGGCTCAGACTAAAAACCCTGAGTTATTGTTTACTACTAGAAGACTATTTTGGCTTCTTGGTTCCTTTTTTGTGCTATCCTTAAGTTTTATTTAAAAGGGGTTTGTTTTTGTGTATCTTCATTAGCTTGAAAACTCTTATTTTATTTCTATTCTTGTCTTACCAGTTTAGAAAATAATTTAAGTTACATGTTATTGAATGAAGCATTTGTACTATTACCAACCTGTAGTCATAAATCATAAATGTTTATTCTTTCCTAGGTTCATTCATGGACATTGCTTCTACAAATACCAGTAATAAAAGTGACACTAATATGGAGCAAGTTCCTGCCACAAATGATACTATTAAACGCTTAGAATCAAAATTATTGAAAAATCAGGCAAAGCAACAGGTTTGTTGTTATTAAAAATAAAATTGTGTGATAGCCTTAGCAGTAGTCATAACATTATACTAGCTGAAATTAATTATTTACCATCTCCTATTATATAAATCCTGAGTCATCTTCCTGAATCAGAGAGGTGAGCTTAAGAATAGAGATATATAATGAGATTATGAGATTCTCCTTACCATTTATTACCAAATTGTTTTCCCTCTTAATGATTGCTACCTTTGCCAACTCTGTAACTCCCTCTCTCTGATAATGCCTAGCTTTAATGGTTGATGGATATATTTCGGCTGCACTACCCAGTTAAAGGATTTGTCCTAAATCTATTATTTCTTGCTGTTCAGATTTATTATATTCTTGCCATTGTTGGTTTAAAAATATTTTAAGGAGTTATTTTATTCATCTTACCTGAGACATTTAGGTTAACTAATAATTGGGGCATTTGACTCCCAACTATAATGACTGTCCTTTCATAAAGGTCATATCTGCAGCTTGCTCTCCCATAACCCTGTAGCTCCCTCTCCCTGAAAATTTCCCTCTTCAGAGCAGAACAGGATCCTTAAGAATCCCACTTGGCGTCTTCTCCTAAGCTACCCAAGATATCTAAATCAAAAGAACTTCAGTAATTTAGATTGATCTCGAATTTTAACAGAGTGAATCTGGACGTTTAAGCTTGGGAGCTTCCCGTGGGAGCAGCATGGAGAGCTTACCCCCGACCTCTGAAGGCAAGAGAATGAGTGCTGACATGTCTGAAATAGAAGCTAGGATCGCTGCGACCACAGGTAAAAGGAACCCCAAGTCTGAAGAGAGTGAAAATTTATATAAGCCTTTTTGACATGGTAGTTTCAGACATTTCCATGGGGATGTCAGAAATTTTTGTGTCTTATGTATTTTTTTTAAAGCAGGAAGTAGGTTTATAGTGTATTTTTCTAAGCTTCTAGTAATAGTTTATGCATTTATATCAAATTCCAAATAAGGAATTGTAAAATTATTTGCATTATAAAATATACCTTCCTAATTATAGATTTTATCAAATATAATTCTTTCTGCTCAAAAATGAGCTGAAAGTCTAAGTAAGAAATTGAAATTTTGCCAAAACTAGAATGTTTTAGGGGATTTTGAGTGATTCTACTAGATTTTTGTGAACTCAAATAATAGCAAATATTTTGTTTTGAAGTCAGCAGAAAAATGTACTCCAGAGCAAAATATGATTTGGCTTTACTGTCAGCTCCTCTTCCTTCCAGTGGCAAAAATAGCTAAGCTAGTTGTGGTTAATTCTTTTAATTGTATAATAAAAGATGATAATTTTGTGGAATCTTGAAAAAGCTGACATTTAAATTCCATTTTAGTCAGTTCTTGTCATTATTAATCATGGAAGAACTGGTCAGCACAAAAACAATCACACGTTTTATTTCCTAAGTAAACGGACCAACCTTGTTGTCTAAGGTTTCATCTTAGTAATGCCAGTTTAATTTGGAGGGTTTTTTTCTGATTTTTCCCAGGGATGGAGGGGAGCTGATTACAAAAGTAAATACATTCCTGTTGTGGAAAATGTGGAAATGTAAACAAGCCAGAAAAAAAACAAACTTACATAATTACCCCACTCAGAGATAAACACTTAACATTTTGGTGTTACCTCTAGCCTTTTAACTATATATGTGTATAAATACATATTTCCATGTATATTTGCATATATATTTTTTAACTTAGCTAACCAAGTTTTATTTTTTTAGGTTTTTTTTTTCATTTATTTGTTTCTTTTTTCTAAATAGAATATTGTCATTGTGTGTGGAGCTCTTTTCAGAAAGAAGTTGTCAAGATGAACCGTCATACTAGTCTTCAACTAATCCTGATCACTGATTTTATCAGCTAGCATTAGAATCTGTTAGATATAACAGAATATCCAAAATAACAGTGTCTATAACACGTAAGCCTTATTTTTCACACATAAACAAGTCTGGAGGTAGGCTTCACGATCATCAGGCAGCTGGTCTCCTTCTGTCTCTGTGCCACAATCCCTATTGTGTGGTTTCCATCCTCAAGGTTACCTTGTGATCCAGAATGGCTGTTAGAGTTGTAGTCTCATCACTTCCACATTCCAGGGAGCAAGAAGGAAGAAATAGGGGAACAGCAAAAGGACATCCACATTCTTTGAAGGAGCTTTCCCAGAATTCCCTCCTAACAACTTCCACATAGATGTCATTGGCCAGAGTAATGTGGTCAGATGGCTACACATAGCTCCAAGGGAAGGAGGGATCTGTGGTCTTTTATCTGGGAACTTTGCAGTCCTAAATAAAGTCAGGGGTCTATTGCAAAGACAAAAGGGAAGAATAGAGATCGGCAGGGGACTAGCAGTCTCTGCCACAGATGGATCTTCAGAAACAATTAAGTTGAGTGGAAGTCACCAGCCACTGACAAGCCCTTCTGGTCTCCATGAGTCACAAGTATTTCTTTGGTGCATGGTTGTTTCAGTGTAATGTCAGATAAACCCTGCTCACAGGGACATACCCTCACAGTTTGGGGAACCTTTTTCACTTCAGGGATGTTATTCAAGATAGATCTGCCAAGTACTAATTGCTACCCTAAAACAGAAAATAGTGTTATAGTAATAGTTTTATGTCTTTGCTAGTATCATTTTTCTAGTCAAGCACTGGTTTATAATTATTCTTTACAGAAATGATACTTCACTAGAATAAAGATAACCACACACATTAAAATTACCCTATTCTGTCTGCCTAAATGTAGAACAAATGCTATTGTATATCCTTTGAATTTTATGCTATTTACATTTTTTAGTGAATTGTCTTACTTGGAAAGATTCATACTCCCCAGCCTTTCTATGACCTTCATGTTTAGTGGAAATGTACCCTAAACTTTGGAAACTACAGTAAATATTCAGTTTTCTAGAATTTTGTATAGGTATTTATAATTACAAAAGCATATATATTTCATACTTTGATTCAATAATGATTATTCAATAATAGAATTTTACTTCATAGCACACTTCAAGAAACACCTAACTTGAACATGTATTCCTGTGTTTGTGTGATTAAAACAAATATGGCAGCTTATATCTTTTTAACTCCTCTCTTCCTTCCCTCCTTCATCCCTCTGACCCCCATCACATGTTAGTGGTTTCACTTAGGTAGACTGTTTCTGTAAACACATTTGAAATTTAGCTTCCTCATTACCCTGCAGCTTTGTCTCTGTCCTTTTTTTAATTCCTGCTAATTAAAACTAGTGTGTGAAACATCTTGTATTGGTAGTTGTTTGCTTTTTAATCACGCCTTTTCTAAGCATGGATAAAAAGTAAGATAGTTCTGCATGTCATTCTGCATGAAATGTTATTAACATAACTATTTGAAAATTATTCTGTTTTTGTAGTTAATCATTTTCTGTGTTACTATTTGTGGTTGTTTGCATGTATACTGTATATATGTGTTTTTGCAGCCTATCCCAAGCCTAAACGGGGCCACCGTAAAACCGCTTCATTTGGCAACATTCTGGATGTCCCTGAGATCGTCATATCAGGTATCATAGACCACTTGAATTGGTCTAATAGCTGTGGAACCGGAATAATGATCCCTGGTACTTTGAAAATGCTTTTTGCTCCAATTTTTATAGGACATGAAAATAGATACCTTGCATGCAGTAATTAGGGAGACAGATTGAAAAGTATACATTTATTCTGAAACGGGCTTGAAAAGATACCTCAAATCTCCAATAATGAGAATAAAATAGAAGACAAAGTAAACCTTTTCACAAAAGGGAACACTAACCCAGAATTTTATTAGCTTCATCTTATCTTTTAAGTGAGCATGAGCTAAACCCAGACCATTTTTGCACCCAGCAGAAAGAGGAAACAACTGTTTTAAACTTTTTGTTGTCCTTGGCCCCTCTCCTTCCTCAGTTTTGGGCTCCCTGTCTAGGCTTTCTGTCCCAGCCTCTTTCTGTTGGTAGCAAGTAAACATGAAGTTAAGAGAAGAGAGTTGCTAAATACAATTTGGCCTTAACCTAGAAAACTGAAACAAAGTAAAACTAAATGAGATTTGCTGTTTTGCAGGGTATCTTGCCAAAGAATCATGTAAAATAAGTGGTGAGTTCTGGTTCTTGTGTATTATCAGGAAAGTCTCATAAATTACATGTTTTTATACCTGAATAGACTAATTCTGTCTTACTCCTCCTTAGGGTTCACATTAAGAAGAACTCTTTAGGCAGGGAGACCCTCTTTTATGACATTCGGTCCTGTGGAGTCAGGAAACCTAAATTCTCTTAATTGCCAGAGCAGCAATGCTATTCAAATGAAAATATTCAATAATACCTTTTATTAAATATTCTTATTAGTTTTTTTCCAGATATCCAAACATTAACTCAATCATTTGTACTTTCTTTAATACAAGAATACAAGCTCTAGAATTGAAACTGATGGACATAAAAGCCAAACATTAAGGTGTTCCTAGGTCATATTTTAAAATTACATGTAAAAGTATAGCTCACCCTTTGGGAGTATCTCAAATTTCCTCATGGCATTTTAATTATAAAGGAAGATAATATTTACTTTCCCAAATTTCTTAATAACTTCTAGAATTTTTTGCTGTAAGTAGATTTCCCACAAGTTCTGTGGTATTACCAAATACTTCCTGATATATCCAAAATGTTATTAATTAGCTTTGGAATCCAGTTATAAGCATTTTTTAAAATACAGCTTTTTTTAAATCTGTACAGAAAGTAGTTTCAATAATACTTCCCTTTGGCCAAGTGCAGTATATACTGAATCTAACGTACTTCATGGAATGAACTGTCTATCTTAATAAGAGCGTTCCTTCAAGCATCACAAAAAGTTTTCACATGTACATCTTTATAATGACAAAAATGTCTAACCTAGTCGTAGGTAAAGAAACACAAAGACCCTAATCTAGTCTTGTTTTTTGCTTGCTCTCCAAAACTGTTATATGTTATGCCATCATTCAAATGTGGAAGAAAAAGCAACTTAAGGCTAACAGCAGTGTTCATCCATTTAGTAGTTTCTCCAGTCGTGCAGAAATTGACCTTTAATACTTCAGGACTCTCTCTGGATCAGAATGCAGTTTATTATACCTCTTCTACCTTATTCCTAGCTCTGAAGAAGTATTGGCAAACTTTGGTGGGGTAACCCTCCCTTCTTCTGCTTCCCACTGTCCACCTGCCCTTAAAGCATGATCTGTAGATCAATCTGCTCCTTATTACCAGGCAAGACACAAGTTAAGAGCAAATTACCAGTACAGTATGTATGACATTTTGCTCACTGTTCATTTGTGGAGAAGATCCTGCCAAGTAGCATTGTGCTACCTAAGCAAAGTAAATGTAAATGTGGAAGTTTCCTACCCAGGATTCAGACCATTTGACCTACAATTTTCTAATACTTTTGCTTATTGAACATTATAAGCTGATAAATTGGAATGGGCTTTGAGAAAAGGAAATAGGCTTTCCTTAATATTTTCCATTAAAACTTGAGTTTTAAAAAGCATAATCCTTGTCTGTTTCAACCAGTAGTTTTTAATTTGTTGCACTTCTATTTACAGAAAACAGAATGGGTGGCAGATTATTGGATTGCTTTAAGTTTTTCTAAATTTTTTTTTCTTCCAGGACTTTAATAGGGGCAGTAAAAACACAGATCTTTGCTTGGATTTTCTTTCCTTTCCCCCACGTTTTGTGTTTGTTGCTATCCAAGCTTCCAAGAATGTATTTTTCTCTTGCCTTCATCTCAGATACACAAATGAAATAGGGATTGTGATTGTGAAACTATGTCATATGTTCTGATAATAATTCATTTGGTGTTAGGAAAATACCTAAATTTTACATTTTTTTTTAAATCCAAATGTCAAAGATGAACAGGTAAGATGCCTAAAAATTACAAAAAAGGAGCAACAACCTTTTCCAGTTTAAAGCATAGAGTAAGAGAATGAGTAGTTAAGAAAGCAAATTTTGTTCATGTTTGTGGTATCAATAATCAAGGAAGATCCACAGTCCTGCTCTGGAGTCCTTGTGTGGGTAGTTTTATAGCACTTAAAGAAATCAACTATGATTATAATGCATTTTGAAACCCACTGGAAAAAAATACTGATATATATATACATATATACCACCTGTAAAAGGTTTAATTGAAGCTTTGGTCTTCTATATTTCCACTCTAATAAAAAATTTGTTATACATAGTTTATACCAGCTTGATTGCTATTATAAAATGAAATGAATTTCTAAGATGTGATTTGCAGAAGTAAAATTTTCCAAATACTGATACTGTAATTATAATATATTAGAATATATATTGAGAAAATTAGCTAAATTGGAAAATTTTATAGAATATTTATATTTAAACAGTTTTTATGAATGCTATGATAATATCATAATCAATAACTTGGAATTTATTTCTTAGTTCAGACTAAATTATACATGATTTCATTTTAAGCACTTGAAAATTTTCTCATCCATTCTATAGACAAGCATTGCTTTGAAGTGCTTCAATTTGAGAACCTTGAACAGTGTTGCTTTATACCTTTTGTTTTTTCTAAGCCTAAAATAATATGGCATAACATTTGAGAGTGATAGAATGCCTTGACCAAAGAGGATTTTCTGTCTTATATACAGTTCTTAAGGATATGATAAAGAAAATTGAATATACAAATGTTTTTGAATCAATCCTATTGAAATATTTTAAATATTTTTGCCCAGTTCCCTGAAGAGCCTGAATTTAATTGATATTTATTGTTTATAATATGATCTTAAAGCTAAAAAGAAACCTTAGGTGTCCTTATGATTTCAACTGTATTTAAATCTTTCAACTGAAAAAAATCTAATGAGTATTCACTTTTAATTTCAGTCAAGGATATTTAGCTCTATTGTATATTGGTTTTTTGCCAAGAGTATGATAAGTAGTAAAATGGAAGAAGTAGAATGTGGAAAAGCCCAAACATATTCAACAGAAAAATAGATGAGAAGTTAGGTTTCTAATATTTAGGTATTGTTGCCCTCCTTCAGAAGTTCCATATATCAGATATTGACAAACAGATTGACTTTGTAGAACACTAGACAACTGGAAGCAGAGATACTTTTCAAGGACACCTGGACACTGTTTTGCTTTCTCCACTAGGAAGAAAATATCACCTTTCTAATACTATATTTGGTTCAAGAGCTAGTAGATATTAACGTTTGTAAGTATTCCCTTAACTGGAAGTATGTAAATTATTAAATATTTCCCCCTGAATAGTGCAGTACCAATATGAAGAGACAGTGAGAAAAAGAATTGAGTTTTTCTAGATGTGGCAGGTTCCTACCTTACACAGATAGTGTCACTAGCAGTTGTTAACCTTTGACTAGGGATGCTGGGGCCCAAAGGGTACTATACTAAGTTATACTCTACCAGTTTCTGTGTATAGCCACCTCACTTTCAGTAAAATTGTGGATTTGTGGCTAATTAAATAGTGAAGTTAATCTAACCTTACAGTGAATGCATAGGTAATCTCTCTACTATATTGTAGTCTACTGAGATCACTTTTTGTAATCTAAAAAATCAAACTCTAACCAAATAAAGGTGGTTTATTAGAAAGCAAGACTCATCAGTAATAATTGTTTTCCTTTGATAGGAAAACAAAAAACCCCACTGAAGGGTCTTTTTAATGAAAGAGCCAGAATATGTTGGAATTAGTAAAGGAATATGAAATTTGTGGCAGCCTAAATGAGAATACATGTTTAAAAAGTACATATTCAGTTTACTGTGAAGCAGTAATATAATACTGCAGTGCATCATGCTGTACAAATTTTTTACAATCTTGTGTATTTTACATACGACAAGAATAATGTCCTGTAATTTCTAATATTCAAAATTTATGAATCTCAAATTTTCCAACATTTAGGTAGTTGATTTTTACATGAAAAGAAGAAGGTCTTCAGGAAGTGTGAGAAATAGAAAAATAAGAGTAGTGAAGGTAAGGAAAGCTATGAACTGAAACCAGTAAGAACAACCACAGGAGTGACTGTCTGCAACCTAAACCAGCAGTCTCTGGGAGAACTCTATGATAACTTTTAAATATCAGCTCAGCTTTTTTGAAGAGGTGGATTCTGTCTTTATGACATTGCTGTAAAAAGAAGCGAATTGACCTATAAGCTGCTATTCTCCCCCCACTCCTTTCTATTTAGGGAGGGTGTGGATTTAGGATGCACTGGCAATGTGGTGTATTCTTTACTTAGAAGTCATCCTTAAAAATGTGATTTGTTCTCTATAATAAGTCATGAAAGTTCAAGAATTCATTTTTCAACATCATTTGCAGGTTTCAGATTCCTTGATCTGTTTACATCGTGTTGCCCTCATTTCTACTACTTTTTTCATTTACGCTACCATGTATAATACAGGTATGCACATATCAAAGAAGCAAAAAAAAATGTAAACTGAGTGAATTTCTAAATTTGTATTCAGTTGCAAAAAAATTCAGAATTCAATCCAAATTTGCTGAGAACACACCCAGTAATTTTCATTTGAAATAATAGGAGATTGGTATTTTTTACATTCATATTTCTAAATGATGGCTTAAAACTTAATATTGGAGCAACAAGTATTTGTTGATTGCAATCCTGTTTTGCTTTGTCTGAACTATTTGCCAGATGGTTTCTGTCATGGTTGTGCTAATTAAAATGCCTTGCCTAATATTGCTTGCTTTGACTCATGTTGTAGCTTGAAGATTTCTCATTTTATGGCATTTGTTAAACTGTCAGCTCTTCTTTAACCTATTTCCTTAAAAGTTTTTATTTCCCTCTCCTTCTATCCCCTTGCCCCCGAATCTAAATTTGAGTTCAGTTTTTGTTGTTACTGCAATGGTGATGTAATGGTGTATAGACACATGTGCTGGGTGGTTCCTCAGATTCACAAATGTTGCTGTGTTGCTAATCTGAAAAGAGAATTCCAGACACTTTTACAAGCCTGTCTCATCACCGCTAATTTTAGAATAAGTGTGTTGAATGAAATGTGCCTAAAATTGCTTATTAGTCATGGTGGTGGGGATCCTTTTTTTCCTCGGGAAACAGGGATAGTTGAAAGTATTCATAGAAGTAATCTGGTGTGTCTAATTCAATAAACGCACAGTTTGTTGTTTTAATTTAAAATGGAATGTTGAAGCTTTTGGGAATAAAATGAAATTTGAAGTAAATTTGAATTCAAAATATGCAAAGAATTCTGAAGCATAGCTTAAAATGAAATAAAGTTATGATGTCTTATACTTTCAAGGGTGGTTATAAATTTGAGTTTTTATATTCACTACACATATTACATTAAACATTCTTATTCCATTGTAAGGTCCTTTTAGTTTATGTGCAAAATAATAATGGGGTCACGTGGGTTTAGGTGCTAAATTATATTGCTGATTGGTTTAAAATAAGATTTTTATGCACAAGATTGTGGAAATCTTAAGCTTTATGAATGAATTCTGTCTGTTTATCAGGCCACAGCTATGTGGTACACATTCTAAGTGTTGCCCATTAGTTGAGAAATTATATAATACAGCTTTCAGAGTCAAAAAAATTTTGAGTATTGTATTAGCTATTACTGATAGAATTTTGGTGTCTCTTTGTACACAGCTGATCTCTCATCTTAGAAGATAGTGTATAAACAGTCCTATTCCCAAATAAAAGTACTGAGCAAAGATATTGCTTAATTCATTCTGTTTTGCTGAAGACTTATATTTGTAGAATTCTTTCATAAAGTGATTTTTTTTATTAAATTATTACTAGCATAGAAGTTCCTAAAGTAGGGTTAACACGGTAGCCCATTTCAGCAAGCTGTATATTTAAGAATGAGAGTCATTCATCTCCGGCAGGAAATTGAGTTGCTGTTCACAAATAATATTAAATAAATTACTATATTCTGACAAAGTTAATGGGATTAAGTGCAACTCAGTACAATAAATTTAAGTCTAAGCATCCTTTTAGGCCCTGAAATAAACAAGATATTGCTGCCAGTTAAAGTCAGTCGTGTCTTACAACCTGCTAGCTGTCTTGCTATAAAAACTGTAACGTAAGGCCCTTGAAATAGATGCCGTCATCAGCCCCAGCCGCCAAGCGTTCATCTATTTAAACACATGACAGAAGATGGTGGAAAAGAGTTCAGCAGCTATTCATGTGGTAGGAGTGGTTACTGTATTAGGACATACTCTGTTGTAGGCCAGCAACTTTTGAGTTAAAACACTGTAGCTGTTTTTCTTCCTTTCTTTGCATCTTTCTCTTCTTTTTTTTTTTTTAAAATAAACTCACTCTTTTTTCCACAAACATTTTGTGTATATCCAAGGAACAACAAATTCCAGCTTCCTACTGTAACAGTTGTACCCTTATTGTCTATTTGAATAGATTTCAGTATTTTACCTTTTTTTTTTTTTTTTTTAAGGCAACGGACAGCCAAGACGTAGGTCCGTCCAAGATTTGACTGTAACTGGAACAGAACCTGGTCAGGTAAGCCTTAACATTCAAATTCTTTGTCTTCCCAGAATAGTAGTACACAGAAATCAAGAATTAACTATAATATACTCTGCAAAATTAGCTTTATGAGTTGACCTAAAATTGTGATAGAGAAGTTCATTGATACTTGAACTTAAATACTTAGGGGGGAAAAGCATAGATGCCATTATTAATTTAATTTGAATGGTAATTTATGAAAGTAAGTTGATTAAACTCCATGGGAAAGTAAATTGTTCAATAGCACTGTATGTATGGTATGGTTTTTATTAGTTTTATAAGGAAGTATTCAGTTTCATAATTTAATAATTTGTCATTATCATTCCCCTCTAAAGTGATTCATTAATGTGTCTCTTTTTTGCTAATGAGGGGAATAAATATTTCCCCAATAAGATGCCACTCCTCTGGGGTTACATAGGGTATTGACATACCTGGAGAACTATAACATCTTTTAATTTGACATACCCCCTGGATTTATATTTTTGTGAAATATCCTTAAGATAACATTTATTAAGCAAATGGATAAACTCTAGAAAGACTTCTATCCCAACTGTTTTTTCATTCTTTATGTTTGTATTTCTGGATGTTCCTCTAAACTCCCATTGTTTCCTTATCACTGCTTCTTTGTAAATGATCCAAACAGTGCTGTAATTTAAGCCATTACTGACTAGTTTGGAGTTTTTACCAACCAGGTATATAAAAGTAGCTCAGACATTATTTTTCCTCTGTTATTCATATTAGTGCACTTGACATATATAATTTATCTCATATCCTATTAAATGAATGAGAACTAATTATGAGGTATTTGTTTTCAAATAAATAATTTAAATTTTTAAATAATTTAAATGTTTAATTAATTTGGGTTTTTTAATTAATTTAAATAAATTTTAAATTAATTTGGGTTCATATTTGTGTAAAATTTTAGTATTATTGATTATAAACCATGTGATTTAATTTATGGTAATATATATTGGTACTTTTCATCCTAGAAAGGTTTTTTTTATTATTTCATTTTTATAACATACTTTAAATTTTGGAGATTCTTTATGGTCAGTGAAAATTTAAAAGACTTTTATAGCTGTCAACTTAACCAACAGAAACCACTTCAGATATTTAAGTGATGAATATCCTTTATCTTTATTTGTATCTGGAAATATGTTTATTTACAACTCATGCCTGTATACACATATATACATAAAATATATAGAGACATTTATTTATTATATATGTTGTGATATTAGTGACTCTAAATCTTGATTTCATTTATTTAATAGCAGTTTTTTCAGTATATCTGTTTTTGTGACACCTCAGAACTTTTGGCTCAAGTTTCCCATTTTCTCCCCCTCAAATACTTAAAATTTTAACCAGCCCATTTAGTAACAGATAGTTCAACATCTGGTATTTGCTTTAATTCCTTGGAGGTTTGATGAGCTCAGCTTTTTAAACTCTGTTTACTATTACCATTGATATTCCAGTTATGAAAACTTCTAGCCAAGTATTCTCCCTTTGACTAGGAATGACAAGCTTGCCCTAGACATGTCAAGAGCAGCTCCTAGTGTAGCCTCCAGAATAAACGTGTTGTCATAATTCAGAAGTCATCTCTCCACACCAAGCCTTACTTATTTCCTCACAAGGTCTGTATTATTTGAGATTATGATTGTTACCCTTTTAATTCACAATACCCTTAGGTAGTAAAATGCTGGAACTAAGGCAGGCTCTGGTTGTAGGACAGTCATTTGCATGAATTGTCATAGACTACTCCAGGAGATTTGGAGTGAGGGAAAGTTTGATATGGCAGTAAAACCTGTTCTAAAACAGGTGATATGTAACCATAGTATAGCCAGATTTAAAATTGATCCATGCTTTCCAAATTACTTAAGTACTATAACCTTAAAATGCCTAATGTCCATTTTGGGATAAGAGTAGCAAATAGCAATCCTAAGGTACACTGAATACATTTTCTCCTGAAAAGTGTATGATAAGTGACCATTAAATGTTTTTAGTTACTCATGAAGATAATACTCATTTGAGGAAGAAAAGTATTCGCAATATGGATTTTCAAAATTTGAAAGTATAGTTCTTTTTGAAGTCTGGCTAAGTGTAATTAGGCTGATGCTCAGATTTAATTTTTTTTTTTCCTGGCGATGGAAACTGATAGAAAGCATGAAGAAAAAAATCTGGCCCACCTAGTACAGTGATCGGAGGAAGAGAGAAAACGTACTAATAAAATTTAATAGCATTATATCTTGTTGAGGAAAGTGAACTGACTGGAGTTTTTACTCTGGCCCTTGAGACATAATCTTAGTAAAATCACTTAGATTTTCCATCTGTAAACTAAAATTAAATTGGTTTTTTTTTATGCTGCCATTTTTGAGAGGAACAGTGAATGAAGCAAGCTTCTTAATTAAAAGTAATGATATAAGTATATGTGTAAAAGATTGCATTCTTACAACATAAACTCACTTTTAAACATGGTTTTTAATTAATTAAGGAAGCTTATTAAGCATTCATAATAGATATGGCCTTCTAGAGGCTTTGAAAAGATACTGAGAAAGTAAAAAGCAACACCTGACATCCAGGAATTGATCTGACACTGAGGCCTCACTGTTGTTAGAAGCTGCCCTGGCTGTCACAGCTAGACCATGTAATTGTCCTTTTGGACATAAACAATCTCTTGGAACACCAACATCAGACAGAGATAATGCTGAGGCCATGAAAAAGTGAGACAAAACAAGACCACTTTGTAGTGTTGGCTAAGCACAGACAAAAACAGGTTTACTATGCCATCCACAAAATACCAAACATTGCCCTCTCTCAGCTAATAAGAGTGACTGCTGCTTCCTTATCAATTACAGCTTTAGCCTCACTCTGTTCTGCCTTCCCTATAGAATTGCCCTTGCTCTCTGACACCAGCCAATCTGGAGTGAACACCTCCATCCTTAGAGCTTCCCCAAAATCACTCAACCAAATTCTAAATCCTGTAATACATTCTTTTTCTAAAACCCTCGTATGAGATACCTGTGATGCCCCATGGTGAGCATTCCCTTCACTGCAGTGAATATTAAATGCAGCTCTTTCCACTATTGCTGTTTTCTTGGTGGTCTTTGGCTGGATGGCATTGACAATACCAATAAAGCACAGTCCACAAGAAGCTTATTTGGGCAGATCAGACTTATACCCAGATCAATTAGAGAACTACAGTAATAACAGCTTCCATTTGTTTTGCACTGACTTTGTGCCAGGCAATCTCTTAGTATACATTATCTAAATCTTAACCCTATAACCTTGGTCCTTTATTTCCTCATTTGCAGATGGGTAAACTGAGAATTAGAGAAACTTTACCTAAGTCTGTTACTTCCTTACACTCCCAGTAATTGTTATAACCAGGTTTTGACTCCAGATCTGATTCCAAAGCACACAAACTCTACACTCTTATTATTCTATCTTGCCTGTAAAACTATATGCAATGCGTGCTGATGTAATCCTAGATCTCTTAAATTGTAAATGTTTTGGCTTCTGATCTTCTGCATCATCATTAATTATTTAAATAGTTTTCAGTGATGATAAATTGTAGCTGTAGCATATCATGGAGCAAGGCTAACCCATCTTGATAATAAATTTCTAGAGATGACCACACTGATTTATTTTTTGTACATCTAGGCAAGCCGTTCTGTTTCACTAAAATTATACATTCTCATGTATACCTGAATACCCCTTCTGGAATTGTATCCAATACAGATCTGTATTCAAGAATTCTCTTAGAAGGGGCTGCAGTCATTGAAAATTGCAACTGCAAGATGATGCAATTATGATTATTTAGAGGACTAGAGGTACTAAATTTCTATACAAACCTTACAATCTACTTTTACTAGTCAAATATGTGATTTTGGGTGAGTTCCTTAATTTCCCTGAGTTTCAGCAACCTTATCTGCAAATGGGGACCATAACAGCCACCCCTTGGAATCTTATCAGATGTGAAAGTTACCAGACACACAGCAGATGCCAGTCCATGTTGTATGCCTGCCTCCTCACAGTGTGCCTCCCAGGGCTCTTGGTACCACTTCCTTGCTCTCATGATAGTATATTACTACCCAGAAATAAAACCAAAATAGCACTTGGAAAGAAGTAAAACCCACTGGCATCCTACTCTTTCTGTATCTTTAAAAAAAAAAAAAAAAACTTATGTCAAAGATCATAGAAAGTATTTCCCTTGAGGGCCTTTTATGACATATTGAGAGATATTATACATTATTACTTATTTAAAGGATGTGATTTATTATACTACTTTTGTCTGTCCTCAGGATTTTCTTTTAAAGCTCTAAATCAGAAACTTACATAATAGTTTTAAATAATCCCTGGTTCATAATATACCTTTCTATTGGAGAAGACCATGTAAGAATAATAAAATTCTAAGACTTCCTTATGAAGAACTATAGTGAAGCCAGAATTAGATTGAGCCAATACCTTTGGATTAGAGTGTTTTCAGTATACCCTGTCATGTATAGATTTAATTGAATTATCTGTGACTACCATAATAGAGGAAGTACCCATGTAAATCCACATTACCAACTTATCCCCATTTTTAAAAATATTTATATTATTGAAATCTTACTTCAGCAAGAATATCATATAAATCAGCATTTAATCTCTGTGTTTTGTGCGTGTGTAATTTTGGCAACTGAGATTTCTGAGGGTTTTAAATAGCTTTTAAATGTCAGTCTAAATAGTAACACTGGGCATAAATTCTTGACTTACAAAAATATTTTCCCAGTCTTTCAGGTGAGATATAAAAAGCTAAGCTTTATTTTTATCTGTAAAATAACTTCCAGTTCCTTTTTATAAATATAGGGATAAAGTTCTGGTCAAAGGTCAATTCTGGTTCATGTCTACTAATGGTAATTTGCCCTTGCAGTTTAAATTTGGCTTAGTATTCTTTTACTGCCCTAAATTGCTATATGGCATTTCTGTACTCTCATAACCACTTTGATATCCAATCCTTGTAGTAAGTCAAGTTTACCTAATATCTCTTAAACATTGCAGTTTAAGTGAGAATAAAGTAATTGTAAATGTCTTGAAGGAAGGGGCAACCTAAATGAATCTTAATAGATTGAGAGCATTTATGGCCATCATAATTTTACCAGTGATTTAAAAAAAAAAGCTCTTATAAAATAAAACTTCTTTTATAGTTAGTGTCAAGCAGTAACGTAAATTTAGCTACAAACTAGTTTTTTTTTTTAATTGTCAAATGTTACCTGTTCCTTTTATTTATGCCTTGTGTATTAAGAGATCATAGTTTGTTTTAAATATTTCTTTATATGAGCATGTTAGCATATTATGTTATTCATTGAGATATACATTCCTTGAAATATAAATATTTCTTTAATTTATAGATTTAAATATAATTAATTATAGCTTTAAAGAAAGACCAGTTTGGAAACTTGAACTAAAAGTATTAGCCTGATTTCTTAGTTTCATGGCTATAGGAAATCATAAGTGGGACAAACAAGCAAGCACATGAGATGTTAAGCATTTCTTGGAAAGTAGAAGGTAAAAAAATAGGTAGCAAAGAATTCTGTTGGGAAAGATTTAAACCTAAGGAGTACTGTATAGGTCATATTAGATCCAAATACACTTATTTTAATATCACAAATGTACAATGGCCTTTTAATATACTAAATCCATTCTCATATTTTGAAAACCTAATTCTTGTACTGTATCTTGTTTAATTTCTCAACTGATGCTGATTGTCACATGTCACAAACATGTTCCCTTTTAAAATGTCAAAATGTTAGCATAAATATTAGCATTACACTGACTCTGAAGCCCTAGTCTGCCACCACTTTGAAGAGAAATTGCTTTTCATTTACAATAGTAATTATAACTATGGGCAAATCAGTATACTCTTCCTAAATTATCAAAACTTGCTTTCAGTCAAAGAAGGCGAAAAGGATTCAGGAATAATTTCATAGCATCTATACTTGTTTTACTAAGGGTGACGATATCCTAAAAGTAAGAGTTACACATTTCATCCCTGGTTCTCTTTGGTTTATGCTCTTACTCTTCTTATATACCAAAGGTAAATACCAGTCTTATATCTGAGTGCCAACGGTTTGTGTTGTCATGTTATTCAGTGAATATTTATTATGTGGTTATTGTCTATTCAGTAATTTTCTAGATCCTGGGAGTACAATATAAAAGTACACATGATCTCTGCCCTTACGAGATTGTAATACTTTTGAGGAATCAAAAACTTTGAGGGTAATATAAAGTATTTCAGGCTCAAGTTGAAGTAGGAACTGACTATACATATAGCTGAAATTCAAAGAAGAAAAAAATCTTGTGTTAGGGTTTAGTGTTAGTCACTGAACATGCTTTATAAAAGAACTGTGATTTTGAACTAGGAACGAATTGTTAAGTGCTACAAGTCTATTCATATATTTCCGTCTGATGTTAACAGCTCTCTAATTATTCATCATTTAATGAGCATTTTTATTATGTCAAGATATGTACATTATTTCATTTCATTTTTACAACCTGATGAGATAGGTAATACCATCTTCATTTGCCTATTAAGTCTTAGAGGTTAACTTACCTAAAGCAGCACTACTTACAAATGGCAGAGCAGAACTGAAGCTCTGGCCTGTCTTGTCTCCAAAGCCCATTTTCTTGACTATTACTACTTCTTCTCATCCACACTTTGCAGTGAGGAACCTAAGGCTTACAAAGGCAGAGTTACTTATACAAGTTCACATAGCTATAAATGGCAGAACTGAGACTTAAACCCAGGTCTCCAAAATATAGATGGAAGCATATGAAATTGCTGATTTTTGACCTACAAAAATGGCAATTTTACATGGTTCAGTTTTATACGTGCTTTGTGCACTACACCATATGATCCTTAAGTGAATATGGGGTCAGAATTAAAAGCTGGAAGGGAAACAAGGGCATAAGGAATTTTAAGAGGAGGAGAGAATCTGGATTGGTAAGGTAAACCTGCTGATGGATGGTCATGAATGCCATAGTAAGGATTTCAGAACTGATCGAATAACAACCAGTAAATGAACATTTTACCTTCAGTACATTACTAGGCACTCCTCATTCTCAAACACAGGGTCTGGCTTTGTGTGCAAAGAATCGGAGAAGGAAGTAGCAAGGATGGTCACATGATGTTGAAGGGAACCTGAGCTGGGCCTACAGGATGGGGAGGGATTAGCAAGGAGAGGAGAAGAACAGAATGAGAGTCATGATATACAGGCACCTCTGAAGGGTGGCATGAATGAAACTAAGTTTTGGGAAAGACCAGTCTGATGCGGAGTTAAAATTTGGTTATGGTATAGAAAAGCCTTTTGGAGCTTCTGAAGCAATTTCAATAGGTACCGAAAATGGAAGTAATATTACATCAGTTTTTTTTCAAAATTATTTTATTATTTTATCTCTGAAATTGTTGTAAAAGTTCCTTTCACTATGTCGTATCCTGAATCCATTGTGGGTTTTCAAAAATCATAGAATTTTAGCACTGTATGGAACACTTTGTCGTCAAATTCTTAACCCAGCCCCAACCCTTCTCCAGATAAAAAATGGAAGACTGTGGAAGTGACCTAAAGCAGACATTACAGCATAATTAGAACTCACATGTGTGGGGTTCTACTCAAGGATACTTCATATTGCCTTTCATTTTACTTAATGCATTCTTGCTTTTGAGTGTTTCTGTGGTTACATAATTGAAACTGAACATAAGATTCTTCATGAATTTATTTTTTTATGTTTTATTTTCTATAACTATGTTTTTTTCTTAGTGTCCTATTTGGTATTCGGTAACACTTCAAGAGAAAAAAAGTGCTTCTAAAAAATCTTTATGAAAAATCCTGCCCCATGGTATTTACTTTCTACTAGAAGACAGAAAATAAAGTAATAAAAAAAATCTCCACTTTGCTATAAAAAAATAAATAAAGTTTAAAAATAAAAAATCCTTATGAATTCCATTTTAGTTTTGTACCCTTTGAGAGTTCTTGACATATGAAATATTAATATATAGACAAGAATATATAACTTTTAAGTTATGAAACTTAAAAATAAAATGAACACTCATGAAACCACCACCCAGCTTAAGAAGTGGAACATTAGCAATCCCAGTAAGGGTTCCTGTGTGTTCCTTGCCTGTGGCTTCCCTGTCATGCCCCCACCCAGCCCATAACGCCATGTTCTATTATAGCTCATGTTTCCAGACTTCATAAATACCTTTTATCTGGTTAAGAAATTCTTTTCTCTTCAATGGAATTTAAGTTTGTCAAATGTATTTTTCATAAGTGGATGTTAAATTTTGTCAAATGCTTTTTATGCATCTGTTGAGGTTTTCTCCTTAAATCTGTTAATGTGATGAATTGCATTAATAGAATTTCTAATGTCAAGTGAGCAACCTTTGCGTTTATTGGGTAAACTCAACTTTTTAAATTGTTTTTGTTGCTTTTACACTGCCAATTTCTATTTGTTAATACAATTCTTAAGAAATTTGATTTTTGCCAGGCTCAGTGGCTCACGCCTGTAATCCTAGCACTCTGGGAGGCCGAGGTGGGAGGATTGCTTGAGCTCAGGAGTTCAAGACCAGCCTGAGCAAGAGCGAGACCCCGTCTCTACTAAAAATAGAAAAATTAGCCAGGCACAGTGGTGTGTGCCTGTAGTCCCAGCTAGTCAGGAGGCTGAGGCAGGAGGATCACTTGAGCCCAGGAATTTGAGGTTGCCGTGAGCTAGGATGATGCCGCTGCTCTCTACCTGGAGTGAGACCCTGTCTCAAAAAAAAAAGGAAATTTGATTTTTGCATCTATTTTCATGAGGGTGGCTAGCAAATTTTCTTCTTATACATCCTTATTTATTGATCATGTTTTACTACCTTCACACAGTGAGTCAGAAAATGTTTATTCTTTTTCTCATTTTTAGAATAATTTCTTTAAGACTGGAAAAATCTTTTTCTTGAATGTTTGATAGGACTTGCCTGTAAAACCCTCTGGGCATGATGTTTTCTGTAATGTATAGAAATTGGTAATTTATATATTTATTAAAATTTGTCCATTTTACTTTTTTTTTTATTTACTGGGCACAAAATGTTTATAGTTTTGTCTCCGTTTTTGAAATGTTATCTTTTACTATTTTTGGTTTGGGAGGCTTATAGCTTGATTCTTTTTCTAACTATATAAGTTAGATCCTTTGCTTATAAATTGTTAGTGCTTCTGGCTTCATATAAATATTTAGAATTAAATATTTTTCTTTAAAGTGCCCTTTTAGTTGCACTCCACAAATTTTAGCATGATTCATGTTAAAATTCAGTTTATTTTCTAATTTCCCTTTGTTTTTTTTCTTTGATCAATGAGTTATTTAGAAGTGTTTTT
This sequence comes from Daubentonia madagascariensis, assembly GCA_023783475.1. Classification (NCBI taxonomy): domain Eukaryota; kingdom Metazoa; phylum Chordata; class Mammalia; order Primates; family Daubentoniidae; genus Daubentonia; species Daubentonia madagascariensis. Next base: position 36,982,866 of record JAKFHU010002080.1, on the reverse strand, counting down.
AAATTTCAAAATATAGGATTTTTAAGGTTAATTTTGGAATCAGTACAAAAAGATAATTACATTATAGTTTATGTGATACTGACATTTTTTAAACTTTTTTGAGATTTGCTTTATGGCTTAATACATGATCAGTGTTCATAAATGTTCCATGGGTGCTTGAAAAGTGCATGTTCTTCATTTGCTAGGTATGGGGATATATATATATTTAGATCAAGCTTGTTTTTTATGTAGTTCAGGTTTTATTGTGTATATGTTTTGTTTTGGTTTTTTGGTCTGCTTTTATATATCATTTACAGAGGAGTATTCAAATATCTCACTATGATGGTGATGTGTCCCTTTTCCTTGCAGTTTTTTTGCTTTATCTATTTGTATATACAGCATACAAATTTTGAATTGTCACATTCTGAATTGAACCATTTATCATTTTATCTCTTTCTCTAGTAATTTCTTTTTGGCCCTAAAATATATTCTCTCTGATACTAATATAGGGACTTTATTTTGAGTAGTTTTTGCCTTGCTTTTTTTTTTTATGCTTCAACTTTGTTTTCTCTGTCTCTGTGAGTTAGATATATCTCTTATAAACAGCCTTTAATTCAGCCTAATAAATAATCTGATTTTTTTTAATATCATAACTGTAAGGTTTAATCCATTTACAATCATGTGATTACTGATAGTTTACTCCCTCTTATTTTATGCTTTCTCTTATTTTTCTTTCTTTTTTTCATCTTGCCTTCTTTTGAATTGAATAAATTTATTTCTCATTCCATTATCCTTCTTTCTGGTTTGGTAGTTACATAATACTAGTTTTAGTAAATACCTTTGAATTTTAACATTCATGCCCAACCTAATTAATATCTCTACCCTCATCCTGAACAACGCAAGGATTTTAAAATCAATGCTCTTTTTGCTTATGCTATTGTTGTTAAGAATTTTAGTACCATCTTATTTATTTGTTTAGCAAGTGTAAATTGGTCACGGCTTTCATCACTGAATATTTTCAGTGTGTAGATTTATTCCCTTGCTTACCATTATTCTTGATTGCATCTTGGCCCTTCCATCAAGGAAAAATTATTCTTTTTCCAAAAATACGTGCTTGAGAAATTTCTATGGTAAGAATCTATGGCTGGTAAAATCTGTTTTTGCGCATCTTAGAATGTTATTTTGACCTCATTCTTCACATTTTTGTTAGCTAAAAGACTTGGTTTAGCTAAGTTTTGGTTGCACTTATTTTCTTTCAGTACTTTGAAGGTACTATTCTACTTTCTTCTGGCTTCCTTTGTTGCTATTTTTCTATCTTCTGTTTGTTTTCTGGACAGACTAGAATTTGACTATATATATCCCACGTTAAACTCAGTGTGTGGGTTTTCTCTTATTTTTTATGCTTGCAGTTGGGATTTATTGTATGTTCCGTCAATTCTGAAAACTTTGTATAGATTCGCAGTGAATACATTTTCTCTCCGCCACCCAGAACTGCTACCAAAGACAGACAAATTTATTTGCTGTCTGTTTGCATAGGGTAGATTTTTTTTCCCTAGTTCACCTTTTCCCTGAGAGTGATGCCTTTGCTGGGTTTTAGCTTTAAGCAGAGGTCTCTCCAGTCTTACTCCTATCCTACAAAGGCCCAAGGCTTTCTGGTCTCTTCTTCTGAGTGCAGCAGGTAGTCAGAACAAAAACTCTAGGCCACTGGTGTTCAGTTGAAATCCCCAGGGATAGCAGCATAAGCACTTGTTATTGTCCTGATCTTGCTTTGTTTCTGGTCTCAGAGTATCTCTCTCTCTTTCTTGCAAGCTCATCAATTTTTAAGAGGTATCATATGTGAGTGCATGTAAATTTTCACATATGTATAATATTCGTAGTCAGCTCATTTTGTTTTTTACAAGAGTTTTTTAGGGATCTCTACTAATAGAAATTGAAGTCTGACCTTTGCCTTTTTTTTTTTTTTTTGAGAAACAGGGTCTCACCCTTTTGCCTGGGCTAGGTGCAGTGGTGTGATTATAGCTCACTGCAGCCTCAAACTCCCAGGCTCAAGCAATCTTCCTGCCTCAGCCTCCTTAGTAGCTGGGACTACAGGTACATGTCTTGTCATTTTTAAATCAAAAATCACATTTTGTTCCTCCTGTCACTTCTTCCTACAGGTGAGCAGTAGGTCATCCAGTCCCAGTGTCAGAATGATCACTACCTCAGGACCAACCTCAGAAAAGCCAACTCGAGGTCATCCATGGACCCCTGATGATTCCACAGGTGACCAGTCTACTTTTTCTTTATAATTATAAAACTGAATTCATCAAGTTTATGTTCATTTAGTCATGTCGTTACTCTAATCTTTGCAAAGGTAGGCATTACACAGTAGTTTAGATTTACATACTAATAAAATCAACTATTTAGCAATAAATTTTAAAATGCCTTTTAAGACAGAGACTGCCTTGCCCTCTGTATTTTTTTTTCCCCCTAGACGCTAAACATGTATTTTGAAGAAAGTTTGTTTTGGGTTTTTTCCAGTTTGGAAATATATTATATTCTTGATACTTAAGTCTGAGGTTTTCCTATTATGATCCGTTCTACTGGGACAGTATAAAATCATTATCTTTTAAATAACTAAAATCAGAATGGCAAAAATCATCATCATCTTCATCTCAGTCTTTTGTTTTAAGAACATAAAATATCATGTACCTTAGGGAGAAGAAAATTTCTGACTGTTGACCTTTTGAATCATTTTTAACTGATAGGAGACTTCATTTCAGTTATATAAATATTCTACTAAATAGACCTTTAAAAGTAAATTAAGAGTTACTACACTCCCCAACATGAATAACTGGTCACAATATTAGTGACCTGCCTGTCTAAAAGTAGTGTTGGAATAGTTTCATCATGGGCAAACAGGAAATGATGTGCTATAGTGGAATTAACTTTTCCCTAACATTAATGTTAGGAATTATTATTAATGTTAGGAATATCTCGATAAATACTTGTAAGTATATTTAAATGAAAATTTTTATTTATATTTTATTAAGTCAGAGAGGGAAAGATGATGTCTTAGACCTTGGAAAATTAAAGCATTTGGGATTTTATATAAGATCAACTATGTTATTAATAGTGGCAATTAAATTTAAATTAAAAAGGCAGCCTTCTGATTTATAAACTAAAATATGACTCAAGTATTTATAGTTATTTAGTGTGTTTAGTCAAGTTTATAATTTAATTTTAAAAATTAACTGGGTGGTTTTTACTCTGTGTGTCATATAAGATAGGACCGTGTTTAGCCAGGGGCATACTCTCTAGTTTTAGTAATTTTAAATTTAGTGGTGGCAAAAACTCCTCTAAGTTTCACCCCTAGCACAGCTCAGTTTAGGATTGTGCAGGGCATTCACGACTGCTCAGCAAATGTTTAGAATTTATCATAAACATGCTCCTCCCCAGTAAGTATACAGGGAAATGCTCTTGCCAGATTTTATCATTAACATGCAGGTGATGATACCAACTCATTTTGATTCCTGAACCCTCTGACAAGGGAGTACTCTCCCTGACCTTAAAATTTGTGGGGTCTGGTACTCAGTTTGCAGAGCCTCCTAACTTCAGCCTAGACTAATCTATACTTGCAGTCAGCAGTGTGGCAGATTGTGAATTCATGGGGTTAAAATCAAATTTTTTAAAGTATCTCTCATAACTGCTATATTTCAGCTTCATGTGTCCTCCTACCCTTCCAACTTCTGTCTCATTATTTTCTTTTCCTATGCCTAAAAATACCACAAAATACCAATAGCTAGAAATAGGTTGCAATATCAGCTGAATTTTGTCTTTGCCTTAAAATATATTGCAAATGTGTGGTTATCATTTTTAAATAATTTTGAATACATTTTAAAAGTTGAGACTCTGGTTTAACTTTATAATTAATTCAGCTTTTCAGTATTTTTAAGAAAAGTATTGATAAACAACTAATGGAATAAATTACAGGGAGCAGATATGTAAAGTCTTTTTCTTAGAAGGCTCACTGCCCCAGGAAAAAATTGAGTGTAAACATAAGTTAAAACAACCTAATTAATTAGATGTTTTAAATTTAAAATAAAAGAAGTTTCTGTGTGTTGTCAGAGAAAACTAAAGAGCATAACAATTTAATAATCATTGCAAAAAATGAGTACTCTTCAGTTTCTATTTATAGTATAATGAGTATGAAGAAAGATACACATACGGAGAGGGTCTAGTGAGAAAGAGATCTAGACCCAGTAGAGGGAGCCACAGAGAGGCAAACTCACCGAAGAGTTTCTCCTGGGCTTAGTACTTTGCAAAGATAGACATAAAAGACATGGTTCATTCTTTGCAATCTGATGAAAGTCATGATAGTGACACATTAAAAATACACTAATCATACTATATAATAAACTACTAAATTTACAGTTACAAGCCGAGTATTTTACTAGTTAAGAGAGAAATCAATTAAATAAGGCCTGGCGTAGTCCATGACTTTTTTGTAAATAGTGAGACTTGTTCTTCAGTCATAAAGCAGAAAGGAGAAGACAGCATTCCACTGAAGGAATGCATCCTCAAAAAATATGAGATGGTAACAAGTGTTGTGTTTGCAGGGAGCCAGAAAGGAGAATTTGCCTAATTTAACCAAACCAATGTGAGTTTTGACATTCAGGAGAAGGGGTTAGATTTGATTAGCATTTGAAACATTAAAAAAACAAACTTTCATTAAATAACCATGCTATCTTATGACCAATTATTGCTATTAGAGACTAGAAGCTCAATTTCAATTTATAAGTGAGAAAGTGAAATCCCTCTTCTTGGTTTTAGAGAAAAGATGAAATTCAATCAAGAATCTTAAGTTCCTCACTATGAGAGGGCTTTAATTGTTTGAGTAGCCCAATCCTTGGACTTTTTTTCCTATTCCAGATTACTGTTAAACAGTGATGTATTTATACTTAATTCTAAAATACATATCAGATACAGGATGCTAGTATAATGAGATATATAAAGTATCAATGATTTAAGAAAGAGTAATAGGAATGGAAATGTTAAATCAAGGAAACTTTTTAAACACTTAATTTTTCCTATTAAGTCAGAAGGAAATCATTTTTAATCAATTTTAATTTTGTGGAATGCAATATTTGCATGGGAACATAGTTTAAAAACTACTGTTGGGAGTAGGAAGAGACTTGGTCAGAGAAATAACAAATTAAGTGCATTTCTTGTCTAGCCTTTTCAAAAAAAAGTTTGTTAGTACTGTAGATGATTTAGGATAAGTACCTTAAGGCTCTACTGTTTCTTTTTTTCTCTATTGTACTCCAGTATTTAATAAACGTTACTTTTTAAATCTGAAATGCATATTTGACTATTTAAAATTGCTCTTTTTCCTAATCCTCCATTTTAGTATCAGTTATAATATTGATCATGATAACAGCCACCACCATGTGTTGAGTGCTTAGTTATATGCCAGCATTGCATGGTGTTCCTTGTATGCATTATCTGTTTGGTCTGATTTAGCTAATTAGCTTTTGAAGTCACTTGCAAGCACATTCTCAATGGCTTTTTTTAAAAAACCTGGAGTATCAGTCAACAATAAATTAAAAGGTTACTGAACTATTAAACTGGCTTAGTTTTTTATTCAATTGAGTGCAGTGCCTCTGCTGTCATCCTAACCTTCCCTTTATCTACACTACTCTTTCAAGGATTTGCTTATCAGAAAGGGGCTGAACAGCTCACTCATGTAGTTCATTTTTTCTCTACTAACAGTGGGAAAGCAGCTACTTCTGAAGTAGAAAAGTCTATATTACTTCACAGTTACTCTGCTTACTTCTGGAACTATTCTACATAGATGTTCATGTTGAGAAGACACCATCCCATGAGTCTTAATCAATTTGTATAACAGTTTTACCTCATTTGAAATATAAACAAACACTTTCTGTTCAAACAGTTTGATAGAGTTGACTGGTTGTTAGAATTAACCAATTTAATTATTTTAGGCATGACATTAAGCCACAGTTCTAAGCCTCTTTTTTGTTTCCATATTACTCATATTTGTAATATACTCTCATTAATAACATTTCTCATTTTCTGCAATGATTCTCATTGGGGGGTGAGAGGGAGGGGGTTTCACATTAGAATCTGTATGAATTGAAAATGATCTACTGGAAGAGAAAGTGTCTTGCTTTGTCCCTTTCCCTGTTAAACACTGATGTTAACAGAGCTGACATAGCTGTATGTAAAATGAACTTAGCACCATAAAGAAAAGAAAGAGGTGTGGGGTTTGATTAGGTAGGGTCAATTAAGACTAAATTTTTTTTTTTTCAGAATATTATGGGAAAATTAAGACTAAATTTAAAATGTAAAAATTCCACAGACTGGCTGGCTGGCCAGCTCAGTGGGCAGAGTGAGAGACTCCCATATCACTGTTTTTGCTTTTTAGTTAAACAAGGGTTTACAAGCTTTAATATATTGTTTTCTATTCAGTTTATAGCCAACTTAAACTGTAAGTATAAGAATATGATTGCATCCAATTATCTGGTAATTGGATGTCCTCTTTTTACCTTTAGAATTCAAAAATAAACTCTGTTCGTTGCCAGTAGCAGTAACTTTTATTTTACATATCATTTACTTTAGGGGAGAAAAGGCATTTCATGCATGCTTTCTTGCTTTTTGTTTATAATTATTTATGACAGAAAATAAATAAAACATATGCTTGAATTCCAGATACCAATGGGTCAGATAACTCCATCCCAATGGCTTATCTTACACTGGATCACCAACTACAGGTAAACAAGTACTTTCCCAGTGCAAGTTTACTTTTTTCTTCTTGGAGAATTTATCTTTGAAGGTGACAGTTATGTTCATATCCATCATTTTATATTCTTTTTTTTATGCTTTTAGCTGACCTCCTTTAAACTTTTAAAAATCAAATTAAAATAAACAATTCTTTTAGTTAATCAAGTTTATTCTTTTTTATATTTTTAATGTACTTTAATTGCTACTGAGTATACATCTGAAGTTAATCAAATTTAAAATTGGCATAGTAATATGTTCTTGTCCTGACAGTCATCTTAAAATACTCCTAATATCTTTCTTTAAGACTGCCAAGCATAGCATTTTTACTCTTTAACTTTAGTGCATTAAAATATAAAACTCCACTTTGGGAGGCCACGGCAGGAGGATCACTTGAGGCCAGGAGTTCGAGACTCTGTCTCTACAAAAGTTTTTTTTAAAAATTAGCCAAGCACGCTCCTGTCATCCCAGCTGCTTGGGAGACTGAGGCAGGAGGGTCACTTGAGCCCAGGAGTTGGAGGTTGCAGTGGGCTATGATAACGCCACTGCACTCTAGCCCAGGCAACAGAGTGAGACTCCGTCTCAAAAATATACGTGTATGTGTGTGTGTGTGTGTGTATCCTATATGCTATTTCTAACACATTTTATAATACATTCTTATGTTCATAATAACTGAAAATGTAAATAATACCCTTCAGTACCTCCTCATGAGTATGAGGGTTATAAACAGCTTTTGGCATAATACAGTTTGGCACCCTGCAATGTCATACCAGAGGCTACAAATACTCTAGTCGTGGTTCTCTGTAAAAAACGAAAGTGTTAAAACAGCAAGAGTAAATTTAAATTCTGAGCTAACTCTAACAAAAGGACACTGAGATTTTCTAGGGCGTAGTTTAACACTTATTTTTATTAATAAAAGATCATTGCTTTAGTGCTATAAAAATGCATTGCAGTCTCTATCTTAACTCTCATCTTAGCTAGATATTGAACTTTGATTTAATTATGTTTTAACATTCCTGATTATTTTCAGCCTCTAGCACCGTGCCCAAACTCCAAAGAATCTATGGCAGTATTTGAACAGCATTGTAAAATGGCACAAGAATATATGAAAGTTCAAACAGAAATTGCATTATTATTACAGAGAAAGTAAGTTATCTTTTATGAATAAAAATAAAAATACATTAGTATTTTGAGTTTAAAATATGTTACAGTGCAATATTGTTTGAAGACATGAAAACTTTATGATTTTTAAAATTAGTCATTAAGTATATTTCCAACTCGGAGATTTTATTGTCATGTTTTAAGTTTTAAGCACCTTTTGACTGTTTTTCATTCAAAACTCAGTCCTTTTGACTGTATCATATTAGTACTAAGGAAAATAAACTGGTGCTATATACCCTCGTGTTTTATGTTCTCAGAGTTTTAAAGTTAAAAGCTGTTTAGATTTATTATAAAGATTTATTGCTTCCTTGGACATAGGTAAAATAATTTGATTTACTAACATTCAGTTGTGCTTTATCTTAGAAACATTTCTGTAGATATATTTTTTCCAGGTGTGTGTTTAGGAGAGTAGGATTACTTGTTAGAGGGCTTTATTTCATACCTGTGAGTGTTTTTCTGGGGAGTTTGATACCTGTGCATGTTTTTCTGAGAGTTATAGAAACTGCCTTCCTGCCTTTTTAAAGAAATCCAATCCAATTTCCATACCACTAAATTCACAGTTCTTAAAAATATATATCTATAGCTTCAGTTTTCTTAAGCATGACCCTCATAAAATTTTATACTTATGAAGCTGACTTATGAATGGTAACTAAAATGAAGTGTTACAGGACGATATCATGGCAATTTTATGTATGTATGATAATAGGATTCCATCTATTTATTTTAATCTAAATAAATGAAAATTCTTGTTTTCTGAAGTAATTTGTGAAAAGTTTTCTGTTTGTGCTTCAAAAAAAAGAAAAAATAGTTTTATCACAGTTTACTGATACAATGATTTAAATGAAATCAACTTGGTATCTTAAAGATAAGCCTAAATAGGAAATTAAATACTACAGTCTGGAAATTATAGAAGTAATTGTTGAACTGCTGGTACTTTATTTTGAAAAAAATCTCTATATTCTTATAACACATATTTAACCTATACTTTTGTCATACTTTGGAATCATTTGAAAGAAGAGTTCTATGCTGGAAAAAACAGGTGGTGGATTGGGATGTGGGTTGTGAAAACTATGACAGTTTTAATCAATTTTAAATACTTAAAGTGAGAAATACTATTAGGAAATTATTTTTGAGGACTTTTTATTAATTGTTTATATCCAGTAACCTCGCCCTACTTAATATTCCCCAAATAAAAGGGACTTAAAGAAGTTTATCAGACTATAAAAGACTCTGATCTTTCCTGAAAATGTTTGCAAATGTAAGTGGCTTAAAAATGATACTTTGCATTGCTCTGTTTTAAAATAGAAATAAGTTGGATAGCATCTATTTTAATTAGCTTGCAAATATTCTATTACCTACCACTCTGTATTATAGTTAAATAGGATTACAACTTCAGAATATGAATATAAGTATAAAAGTAGAATGTCAATGATAAAAACTTCATGCTATTTTCTTGTAGTCAGATAGAGCCTTCCCTAGCCTTTTTTCTTCCTTCCTACACGAAAAGGGGATACTAAATGAAATTTTCTGAATCTTTTATTTTACCATTTTATCTGCTTCACTAATTATCCAACTACAATTACTTATTAAAAGGATTATGATATTTACATGGTTACACCAGAAGACTAGGTGATAGTTTCCATTCTGGCCCATAATTATAATCCAGTAGTGTACCTAAGATGCAGAATGATAGGCCCAGAGCAAAAGTTCTCATTAATTGAGCTTCCATCATCAGCTAGTAAGGTATCAATTTTTCCATCACATGCAATATTTTATTATGTGGTATTTGTTTTTAGGCAAGAACTAGTTGCAGAACTGGACCAGGATGAAAAGGACCAGCAAAATACATCTCGTCTGGTACAGGAACATAAAAAGCTTTTAGATGAAAACAAAAGCCTTTCAACTTACTACCAACAATGCAAAAAACAACTAGACGTCATCAGAAGTCAGCAGCAAAAACGACAAGGCACTTCATGATTCTCTGGGACCGTTAAATTTTAAAATATGCAAAGAAAGACTTTTTTTTAAGGAAAGAAAAACCCCTATAATGACAATTCATGAGTGTTAGATTTTTGGCATGTTCTGAATGCCATCTGCCTATATTTGCTGCATTTGTTTCATTGTTTGTTTTCCTTTTCTCATGGTGGACATGTAATTTTACTGTCTCATTGCATAACATGGTGGCATCTGTGACTTGAATAAGCAGCAGTTCTCAACTTCAGAACAGATGCAGTGAACTGTGGCTGTATATGCATGCTCATTGTGTGAAGGCTAGCCTAACAGAACAGAGGGTATCAAACTAGCTGCTATGTCCAAACATCCTTTTTTCCATATTAGAGGTAGAACCTCAAGAATGATTTTGTTCCTGTATCTCATCTCAAAAAACTAATAATTTTTTTCCCAAAAGATGGTGTATACCAAGTTGAAGACAGGGTATTATAAATCTAGAATAATTGGTGGTACATTACAGAAATACAGAACATGAGGGATAGTTCAAAGTGAGGGCTTTGATGCCAGCATCCTTGGATCAGTACTGAACTTAGTTCCATCTGTAAAATGTTTAAAGGTAAGTAGCAGATGCTGTATTTAATGAAAGCAATTTTACCAGATTTCATTAGACTAAAATTTGATTATGATACATTGAACAAAATGAAACTTTTTTTAAAGCATAAAGATTTTAGTTTTATGATTGTGTGTATGTGTTGAAAATGTAAAACTTTTATGACTCTTATTAATATCACTTAAATGAAATTAAAAGGCAAAAGAATATGATTCAGCTTAAATGATCATTTCTTCCTGCAATGATTATTGGATTGTTTTATCATATATTTTTGGAAAAAACTGAAGAGAAATAATGAAAAATGGAAATAATTGCTCCAGCCAAAAGGCGTGGGCTTAGATTTCTTTTTATGATACCAAATGAGGAATAAACCAGGCAAATCAGAAGTTAGTAAGGAAGTTAAAGAAGTAAATATAAATTCAAGTATCCTACTCATCCTAGATATTGTAACAGTTGACTTTCCTTGCAAGCCCATTCTGGAATGCCTGCTGCCTTTCAATACTTTTAAGAGAATTTCAACACTTAAAAAGAAAGAATATTTATATTGTTAACAATAACTTTGCTACCAACCTTCAAAATAACTTAAGAGTAATAATAAAACATCATTGAAATAATAGACTATCCAAGCTCTATTTTTTCAGTTGGTATTAAAATAAGTCACATTTTGATACCAGTGCAAGGTGTCTTTTAAATAAAGATGTCATCAATCTCATTTTTATAGCATTAATGTTTTATGAAGAGAAAATTTTAAATGAAAGCATAATTGCTGTGATTATTAGAATTCTATCGTGATTGTATTGTAGTTTTTGCTCTATTTCAGATAAGCAAGTTGATCTAAGAAGTTATCAAACTATTCTTAAAAATGCTAAAGCAGGTAATTTTTTCTTCCATTATTTTTTTCCTCCTCCCACTGAATTTTATAGTGAATTCCTGTGTATACAAGGAATAAAGGTAAAGGACAGTTTGTACTTAACTGTGTCATTTTTAGCTTCTTCAAAATCTATTATTACAAAGCTTCTGGGAACTAAATGTCTTCCATCACTTAGTTTAAATAAAAGGAAGGTTATCATTCCCAAATAATTTGATTACCTAGCTGAAACTGATACTGGGCTCAACATGATAATAGTAAAATAAAATTGACAGAGACAGTAACTGTAGGCTAAGGAAAAGCATAACCCATCCATAGCATTGCTGCTTGTATGTACATTTTCACTCCACCAAAAGGGACCTAGTCACTGTTAAGAGGCTTTTCTAATTATCTCAGAGCACGAGATATCCAAGCGTGAGTGCCAAGGCTTAACGTTTCCATTAGGATTTAGCATTAGAGGTTTCAGATTTTATTTCTAGTTATTGATGTGTTTTGCTGTATCATAACATACTTAAAGGGAAATTTTATTATTGTTACGTGCAGTTACTTCATAAAAATATCCAAATAGGTAAATGGAAGAAAAGAGTAGATTTTAGTCATGGTACTAAATGCAAAAGGCTGTTGAACAGTTGCTTGTTTGTTTACAGTAAGTTCCTTGGGATTTTCAGTACTGTAGTTGTCCTGGACATTGAGTACAGTTCAGCCTTACTCTGTTTTTAAGTAGTTGTGTTGCCAATCTCATACTTTTAAGTCCTGACGATCCCTGGAGATGGGAGAAAAGCATACCAGGGATAATTAAAAGCCACAGCCAGTTTCATTAGTGTCCTCATCCAACAAACTTTCAAATAAAAATGTTAACTGGAGCCAAAGTTTTTATTAAATCTGGTTTTACGATTCTAACCCTCATTTTTTGGGGTGGGAATAGCAAACAGGCAAGCAAGTGGCTGAAATGCCCCAATCTAAGAAATTTACAAACAAACTCTGATAAGCCCTAATTACATTTTGTTCTTGCCTTCCAGGGAAAGAAAGCAAAGCTTTTATCTAATCTAGAGAGAAATACTCCTCAGCAATAAAAACTGCTTTTTTGATTTGACTAAAAATCAATTAAGAATATTTTACCTTGTAGCGACACAGCATATTGAAAAGATTTGTTAAAGGTTGTTTACAAATGTTTGACTATTTTTGCTGAAGTATTTTAGAGTATTGAATGTCTTTTTTTCTTCAAGTTTCTTTCATGTTCCTAATTTCAGCTTCTACCTGTAGCCAGAGATCACAGGTCTTCCCTGTGAAACTTTTGTTTCTTTCTGTAAGTGTGTGTGATTTTCAGCGCTCAACTCCTCTCTTCAAATGGTAGTAAGTTTTACTTCTACTTCTGTCATTCAGAACATTTTATGTAAAATGATGTAATGCAGAAATTCTTGTGCATACTGTGTAATTGAAGGAAGCTTTTTAGATTTATTTTTGTTTTTAATAAAATTCAGATTGTTATTCTAAACTGGTGTGTAAAAGTGGTGAATGACTTACATCAGCAAATGAGCTGTGAGGTGTTCTTTGTTTACCTTACACAGAAACTAATAAAAATTGAAATGTCAGTATTCTTAGAATACTCAACAGTGTTGTACCTTAATCGTGATTTTTAAGAGGCTGGGTGATTGGCCAATTAACACATCATCTTCTCCAGTTCAAAATTTCGGGTTAAATGGGTGCTCTTCACAATTTTATGAGTCCTAATTTGTATGAAACACAACATGGCATATATCACTGATTCTTCTCATTAGAAAACAGATTTATTATAGTATTTCTAAGTTACGTTAAGTATTTCATTCCTTTATTGACCTTCTAGCCCCACAGCCTACACATATACACACATTCTTATAAACCTTACCTTCATTTTAGTAAATCCATCCATTCATATGCTCATTTCTTTAACAAATTTTTTTTTTAACAAAATGTTTACTGAGCAATACAAACATGATGATATTCTAAGAGAAATTATAGTAAGCTAAGTAGCTTAAAAAAGGTATACAAGTGGAAAAAATATTCAGTTAACTCTAATAGATGTTTTATTGGAAACTCTCATAGCATTTTTCAGAAGGACCTGACAAATTTTATTTTAATAAGACATAATGAATAGGAAATGACTTCAAACAGTGGTCCCCAGCCTTTTTGGCACCAGGGACCAGTTTCATGGAAGACAATTTTCCACGGCCAGGGAGGGGTGGGAATGGTTTCGGGATGATTCAAGCACGTTACATTTATTGTGCACTTTATTTCAATTATTATTACATTGTAATATATAATGAAATAATTATACAACTCACCATAATGCAGAATCTAATGCTGCCACTGATCTGACAGGAGGCGGAGCCCAGGTGGTGATGTGAGTGATGGGGAGCAGCTGTAAATACAGATGAAATAGATGAAATACTCACTCACCCACCACTCACCTCCTGCTCTGTGGCCCCGTTCCTAACAGGACACTGACAGGTACCAGTCTGCAGCCCGGGGGTTGGGGACCACAGGCTTAAAAGATATCATCAATCTTTTATTTAAGCATTGCCCTTCATTTTGAAGGAAATGGTAACAAATGTTTATTGTTAATGTACTATAAGCTGAGCAGCTATTACTAATACCAAGTTACATGTCCATTTCAGTCACACAGTAGTTAGGTGGTATTCCCATTTTACAGATGGGAAAATAGGCTCTTAAAGGTTAAGATTTGTGCCCGAGTCTACTTTTCCATCATCATCTGTTTTAGACAGAATCTCATGCATGGGGATTCTGTGGCCAGTATAAGCCCATAATGTGAAAAAGAGCATAGGAAAAATTTTAAATTGAATAGCAAACAAACGAAAGGAACATGAGGGAACTTCCAACTAGCAGGCACAGGGGCTTTGTAACCAGCCTATAGTTAGCAACAAAGCCAACGTTGAGACCTCCATGTGTCTTTTAAGCTCAAGTCTATGCTCTAAACAACTTTGCCATACTATTATTTTAAATGCATACCAAATTCTCAGGTGCTTTAGCTTTCACGTTCACCTGTTTGGCAGATGGAGTATCTTCATTCTTCCACCCACGTCACCTAAAAGGCATGTGCCAAAAATGAAAATACAAAGAATTAGCATTGTGAGGCTTGGTCTGGAAAGATGACTTGTTCACCACTGCTCAGGAAAGTGAGACTTAACCTGAAATTTTTCATTTTTTTAAATATTTTTGTTTCTGCTTTTTGTTTTAATTTTTTTATAATTAGGGTGTAATTGATATACAATAAAGTACATCTGTTTAAAGTGTGCTTAATTGAGTTTTGACACTTGTGAAAACCACCCCAGCAATCTACCACCCCCAAAAGTTCCCTCCTGCCCCTTTGCATTTGTGCCCTCCCTCCACCCCAAGCCTTAGACGACAACTGATCTGCTTTCTAACAATATAGATTAGTTTGCATTTTCTAGAATTTTACATAAGTGAGATCCTACAGTATGTACTCTTTACTTTTTGAGCCTTCCCCCACCCACACTTGAATAGTTTTAATTCCTTTGAGAGGAATTTTAAGTTTTCTGGAGTGTTTTTTGTTTGTTTGTTTTTTCTAGATTGCACCTGCTTTCTGCTTGCTCAAAATTCTAGGAAAAACTAGGTCGATTATTACACCACAATATGCAAAACAATATTTTCAGTAGCAGTGAAAAGAATCTTCTTAAAAATAAAAGTATTTGACACAGTATCTCATACAGATACTGTCAGTGGACTTTCATGCTATAGTGGTGCACATAGAAATAAATAATATTACGTTGTCAGCAGATGATGTAGTGCTTACCACCAGGCCCTACACTCCTTTTCCATCCATGACTAGCCACTGCCCTAAGAGTTTCTCACAGCGCTTGCCATGCAGTCTCACCAAAACCAAGTTTCTGTTTACTAATAAATTACCTGCCCTTCACATCATTTATTTTAGGCAGCCTTTGGAATCAGTGGCTTCTGTGTTATGCGTAACTTGGATCTTCCAAAATATATAAGGCCACTTTTCAGTGAAGCTTTTTTGAGAAATGAATGGTTATTTATCTGAGTTTTATGGTGCTTTTAAATTTCCAAGTCATGAAATGCATTACTTATTCTGTAGTTTAATGGTCAATAATATCTTACAGATGCCGTATAGCAGCAGGATCATTGCTTTGAAAGCTCCAGAAATTACTGAGTAAATGCTGGATATTTATCTTCTGAAAAGCAAAAACAATTTACAAAATGCAATTACTTTTCAGACTTACTGCTTATTTCTATTTGTGGATACCCCTTTAGTTATTACAGAAATGACTACATTAATCTTTGATTGACTCATTTACTAAATTCAGATTAGAAGCTGAAGAAATCTGAAAATGGGTATAACTTCTTTTATGGTTGCAGAATAACTAGTAATATTCCTTCATCACAAACTGTAGAACCCTTTTGGCTTTTAATCAGTTTCCTACAAAGGTCCTTAACTAAATGTCCATCTAAAATGTGATAGACATATTACTTGCAAAAATTGATACCACTCTTGTTCCTTTTGTATGTACTAAGAGGATCTTTTAACAGATGTTATTTCTTTAAGGATTGTAGGCATATCTGTATTATCTAATCTGTACATGAAATCAATGAATTATACGCCTACAAAACAGATCTATTTCTGTACATTGGGGCCATTATATTATTAGTCCATTCTTAGTAAAACTCATGTCTGTCTACTTAATTCTGTCTCCCTATTCATACTTCCAAGTTTATGTGTAGGGGGATGAGGAAGTGGTGCAAATTTCCTTGGGCTGAGCTAAACATTTCTTCTCCTTTTATTAACACTTTCTTTTTAATCCATATCAGAAAATCCCTTTAATCTCAGTGCTCCAGATCATGTCTACAGTCTTCCTATATTCATTAGGACATAAGGTTGGCTGCTGCCCAAAATAATGGCTTAAATGAGGTAGCAGTTCTTTCCTTCTCATATAAAAGTCTAAAGTAATACGATAATTCTACTTCTCTGCATCCCATCCAAAAGGAAGGTAAGAGCAGTGAAGGTGCACTTCACTTATGCTCACATCCTTTGACCAGAACTTAGTCACATGGCCACTTCTAGCTGCAGAAAGGCTGGGAAACATCTTTATAATGGACAGCCACATGCCTAACTAAGAGATCAGAGTTCAGTTACAAGTGAAGGATTGAGGGATATAGGGGACAAGAGTAGCCTCCACTACACTCCCTTGGGAAGGAAAGTAGGCCATAGCCTCTAGCACGCCCACTGTCCCCACTCTCCACAATAAAAGGGGAGTAGGAAAAGCTGGCCTCTCACCAGAATGCATGAGTGACTTGCATTTTCACTAATGTAAAAATCTGACCAATATGATGTACACATACTTCAAAGTTTTCCTCTATTTATAATTGATGCGGCTTGGAAAAATAAATTGAAACTTCTCAAAACATGTTTTTAGTTAGAACACCTTAGTTAGAAACCAGACGTGAGATAATTTAAATACCCAATATCAAACAATGCCCCTTAGAAAGGAAACATAGTGGAAAGCCCACTATAAGAAAACAAAGAAAAATTGACTTAAGGGAAAAAAATGTTTAACAAACTTAGAGATGTCATTATAAAGAATTTAATTGAAAGAAAAAAGAACTAACATTTTTTAAGTGTATTTTATGTTTCAGGCATTTCTTAAATGTTACCCTTGCTTTAGAGAGAAACTGAAGCTCAGAGGGGGTTGAAAATTTGCCCAGCTAGTAAATGATGGATTCCAGTTCAAACCCAGGTCTTCTAAGCCTTAGAGCCTACAGAAATCTCATTATTTATTAGTTTATAACTTGGAATGTACTTTCTTATTTCCTCACTAAAGGGGAAGAGAGCTAGGTTCCTAAACCCATTCATAAAAGTCTATTTGGTCCTTTATGGAAATAAAATAATGTTGTCATTGAATGGAACAATTCTATTAGGTTATTAAGTATGAAATGTCCAATTTCCTTAAGTACTGAGTTTGACAGTTGATATCTCTGACATTTCACTTTGACACTTCTTGTTTTATTTTTATTGTGAAGATACATCCTCATTCCTTCAAACGCATGGTCTGGCTTGTGATTATCTTTCAAAATTTTTTTTACAGCAATTTTTGTGAAACCATGGATAAGTCAAAAATTCATGTTATTTTCGAATATGAGTTCCATCGTGGAACAATGCAGTGCAGACAGCAGGAAATGTCAAAGAAGTGTTTGGGAAGGATGTGGCTAATGAAAATACAGTATGTCAATGATTTGAGAAGTTCCGTTCTGGTGATTTTAATCTTGGAAATGAGCCTCGTGGGCAACCTGAGACCAAGGTGGATAATGATAAGCTGAAAGCTGTAGTGGAAGCAAATCCATCTCAACCTACGCATGAATTAGCAGCAAGGTTTGACGTTACTATTCCAACAATATTGGACAATTTGAAATTAATTGGCAAGGTAAAGAAGCTGGATAGATGGGTTCCACATGAATTAAACAAGCATCAGAAGATCTCGTCTGGAAGCTTGCCTTTCTTTGCTGTCACAACATAAAGGCAAACCATTTCTACACCATATTGTTATGTGTGATGAAGAATGGATTCTTATTGACAATTGCAAGCTTTCGGCACAATGGTTGGATAAAGATGACTTGCCGAAACACAGTCCAAAACCTAATATTCATCAAAAAAAGCCAATGGTATCTGTTTGGTGGTCCAGCACTGGTATTATCCACTACAGCTTCATGAAACCTGGTCAGTCAGTTACAGCAGATGTCTACTGCAACCAGTTGGACAAAATAATGAGGATGCTTGTGATTAAGTAACAGAGATTGGTCACTAGAGACAGGCCAGCCCCCTTGCAAGACAACACTCGACCACATGTCGCACAAACAATGCTGCTCAAAGTACAGCAGCTGGACTTGGAAACTGTCTGTCATCCACTGTATTCACCAGACCTTGTGCCAACTGACTACCCTTATTCCAGGCTTTGGACCACTTCTTTCAAGGAAAAATATTCAATTCTCAACAAGCTGTGGAAAACACCTTTCGCAATTTCATTGCTACTCACTCTCCAGGCTTCTTGGCTGCTGGCATAAACAAGCTACAATTAAGATGGCAAAACTATGTTGATAGTTTAGGTGTATACTTTGATTAATTGTACTGCTTCTTGTTTGAGATATAATAAACTACATTTTTGATTCAATAACAAATACTATGACAGAAAACAGAAAAATGGAGTGGCTAATGTCTTCAGATGTTGCACTGTAATAACTTTTCCCTTTTAAAAATTCTTTCCCTTTTTATTGTTTTCTGTGCATTAAAATTAAAAACCAGGAGAGGAGAAAACCTTAGACAATGTGATGACCATGTTTCATTGGCAAGTGGCATTCCATAGGACAGCTGTGTGGACCAGGAACCCAGGCCGTTTGCCATGGACACAACAATTGGAGCCTTTGCCTGCATCCTACAAGGGCCAGAACTACCCCTTCCACTATTGGCCTCAACCCGGATCCTGGCAAGTAGGGGATTCCAAAGGTACTCCCATGAATTTGTTGAAAGAAATTTTGCTCCCAACATTTGATGGGAGAAAGTACATATTCTGGGGAAATTCTGCTTCAGAATGACAGGGTAGGACCCAGGGATATAACTTTTTTTTTATAATTGCCCAGGTGATTCTGTTACGCAAACAAATTTGAGAATTACCAAGTCTTCTGGTTCCAAAATGTCACATAGAAGAAAGCTGGCTTCACTCTACCTGACAAAAAATATATATTTTTTTAAATATATATATTTATATTTTAAAAATATATAAAAATATATATATATACATTGCTGAGATCATCACCAGCAATATCCCAAAACTCAAGTATGAGGAAGAGACAGTTCCTGGGGACACAGAGAATTGAAAAAACTCCAAGCACAAAGTAAGAGAATCAGACCTCCATATCCACGATGCCCCTCCCCCCCATTCTGCCCAGTACCAATTGTGTGGAAAACTTCCCCCAACTCACAGTTTCTACCCTGGAAAAAGTGAGATTGGAGTCAACAACCAGCTTCCTTACCATCTTGGGTTCCCTGGCAAGAGATCTGTCCCTGCCTCAACCCACTGGAAGCATCAGGAGCACCTGAAGGGGAAAATATACATGAGACCAGCCAGAGACAAAGAGGGAAAGCAGGACTACCTACCATCCCCAACCTGGAAACTCTGCTCTGTAACTGGGCCAAAGGAAACACCAAATCAGACTGGCTGTTCAGCAGCACCACGCTGTAGGAGGTTCATTCCACAAGACCCCTGGGCATGAACCCCTAGAAAATTCACCTCCACTAGACACATTTTACAAGAAATGCTAAAGGGAGTTCTTCAATCTGAGAGAACAAAACACTAACATGCAAAAAGAAACATCTGAAGCTATAAAACCCACTGCTAAAATTAAGTGCACGGACAAACTCAGAGTACTCTAATATTGTAATTGTGGTATGCAATCCACTCATAACTCTAGTATGAAGCCCAAAAGAAAAATCTATCAAAAACAATAATAGCTACAGCAGCCTGTTAGGTATAGGAAATGTAAAAATATGTAAATTGAGGCAACATAAGGTCAAAATGTAGAGGAGAATGGAGTTAAAGTGTAGAAGTTCTTTGTTCATTTTTTCTTTGTTTTTGTATTCTTTTCCCTGTGATCCAAGATAAGTTGTCATCTTTTTTAAATGATCTGTTATATCTATAAGATGTTTTTTTAAGCCTCATAGTAACAACAATGCAAAAACCTGTAATAGATTCATTCAAAATAAAAAGCAACAAATTAAAACATTCTACCAGAGAAAATTACTTAACCACAAAGGAACACAGTAAGAAAGAAAGAAAGGAAGAGAGGAGTTACAAAACAACCAGAAAACAAGCAGTAAAGTGGCAATAGTAAGTCCTTATCAATAATAACATTGAATGTAAATGGACTCAGTTCTTTAATAAAAATGTGTAGAGTGGCTGAATGAATAAAGAACCAAGAGCCAACTATATGCTGCCTATAGGAAACCCAATTCACCTATGAAGACACACATAGCCTGAAAATGAAGGTATGGGGAGTAGATGTTCCATGCAACTGGAAAACAAAAAAGAGCGGGAGTAGCTATACTTAGATAAAATAGACTACAAATAAAAGACTATAAAAAGAGATAAAGGCCGGGTGTGGTGGCTTATCCCAGCACTTTGGGAGGCTAAGGCTGGGAGGATCACTTGAGGCCAGGAGTTTAAAACCAGCCTGGGCAACATAGCGAGACCCCATCTGTAGCAAAACTAGAAAGTTAACCAGGCATGTTAACACAGAGAAAGAAATAGAAGAGAAAACAAAATAATGGAAAAATATTCCATGCCCATGGATTAGAAGAATTAATATTGTTAAAATGACAATACTACCCAAAGCAATCTACAGATTTGCTGCAATTCCTGTCAAAATACCAGTGACACTCTTCACAAAAATAGAAAAAAGCAATCCTAAAATTTATACGGAACCACAAAAGCCAAATTAGTCCTGAGCAAAAAGAACAAAGCTGGAGGCATCACACTACCTGACTTCAAATTTACTGCAAAGCTATAGTAACCAAATCAGCATGGTACCGGCAAAAAAACAGACACGTAAACTAATGGAACAGAATAGTGAATGCAGATAGAAATCCCCACACATTTACATCCAACTCATTTTCGACAAAGGCTCCAAGAACATATAATGTGGAAAGGACAGTCTCTTCAATAAATGGTGCTGGGAAAACTGGATAACAATATGCAGAAGAATGAAACTAGATCCCTATCTCTTACCATACACAAAAATCAAATCAAAATGGGTTGAAGATTTACTCCAAGACCAAAAACTATGAAACTACTAGAAAAAAAGTTAGGAAAACACTTCAGGACATTGGTCCGGGCAAAGAGTTTTTGTGTAAGACCTCAAAAGCACAGACAACCAAAGCTTCTGCACAGCAAAGGAAACAACAAAGTAAAGTGACAGCCCACAGAATGGGAGAAAATATTTGCAAACTATTCATCTGATAAGGAGTAATAACCAGAATATATAAGGAGGTCAGGCAACTCGACAGCAAAAAAAAAAATAATAATTCAATTCAAAAATTTGCAAAAGATCTGAATAGACATTTCTCAAAAGAAGACATACAAATGGCCAATATGTATATGAAAAAATGCTCACCATCACTAATCATCAGAGAAATGCAAATCAAACCTACCATGAGATATCATCTCACCCCAGTTAAAATGGCTTTTATCAAAAAGGGAGTAACAGATGCTGAGGAGGACATGGAGAAAGGGGAACCCTCGTAGGCTGTTGGTAGGAATGTAAATTAGTACAGCCACTATGGAGATCAGTATGGGAGGCTCCTCAAAAAAACTAAAAATAGAACTATGATATAACCCAGCAATCCCACTGCTGAGTATATATCCAAAAGAAAAGAAATTGATATATCAAAGAGATATCTGCCCTCCTATGTTTATTGCAGCCCTATTCACAATAGGCAAAATATAGAATCAACCTAAATGCCCGTCAATATATGAATGGATAAAGAAAATATGGTATATATACACAATGGAATATTATTCAGCCATAAAAAAGAATGAAACTCTGTCATTTGCAGCAACATGGATGGAACTGGAGGTCATTATGTTAAGTGAAATTAAGCCACGCACAGAAGGACAAATATTGCACATTCTCTTTCATATGTGGGGGCTAAAAATGTGGCTCTCGTGAAGATAAAGAGTAGATTAGTGATTAACAGAGGGGAGGTAGGAAGGAAGAAAAGAGGTTGATTAGTGGGTAAAAATAATCAACCCAATAGAAGAACTAAGACCTACTGTTTGATAGATCCACAGGGTGACTAGTTTACAATAATCCATTGTATATTTCAAAATAGCCAGAAGAGAATAATTTAAATGTTTCTAGCATAAAGAAAAGACAAATATTTGAGATGATGGATATCCCAATCACACTGATTTAATCTTTACAAATTATATGAATGTATTAAATTATCACATGTACCCTGAAAATATGTACATTTATTATGTATCAATAAAAAATAAGTAAATATGAAAACCAAAAATAAAGTAAAGAAAGAAAACAAATTTGAGAATTACATATCCTATAAAGCAGATAGAAAGAGTGTGGTGATTGTAAATTTTCTAGCTCGCAACCCATCTAGACTGTAAAAGCTGAGAAGAGTCAGAGAAAGAAAAAATCTGCTATATCCCTGAGGTCCACAGAAGATAGGAGCCTGGAGATAAGGCTGAGATTAAGAAAGATGCATAGATAGAGCTTTCAGAAACTGTGAATAGGCAAGTCAAAACGTTTTCAGATAAGTGGAGGCCTAAAAAAATACCTGCCTTTCCATAAGGAGGGAAATGTGAACATAAAATCAAAAAGTTTTGAATATATGAACTTCCTCTTTTCCCCTACTCCCATCCCTATGAAGGAAGCATACAAAGTAAAAGTGAAACTAGGAATTGAGAGGTACACTACTCTACAATTATGTTTATCATAGCACTGAGTAAAAAGAAAAAAACAATGTAAATTAGTCATTAATCAGGGTTAAATATAAGTAGAGCTACACCATTTAATACTACGTAGCCCTTAAAAAGTATGATGTAGTTCTACAATTGGTATGTAAATCTTTCCATACTAAATCCCTTAAAATATTAAAAGATTGACATACCAAGAAGTAGGATTTATAACAGGAATGCAACATTTTCATTCATTATATAATTTATTGTGTAACGTGTTCATTGTGTAAATAACTTAAAGGAGAGGAACCACACAGTTATATCAATAGAGGCCCAAAGGACATTTGATACTATTCACAAACAAAATAAAAGGATTAAAATGGAATTGCTCAAACTTGATAAAGTGCATTCACCAAAACCAACAACATATTAAACAGTGAAAATGACTGTCATTTTAATTAAATCTGAAATAATTAAGATCTGAAACAAAGCAGATATGCACTTTGTATTATTATCCAACATGTTTGTAAAGTTTTAGCTAAATGAAAAAGACCCCCAAAATTAGAATAATTAGTGTAAATGCTGGAAATCAAGATTTCCTTTGTTTGCAGGACATAAAATTGTATAGAAAGTCCACAAGACTCTACTTAAATACTATTAGAATTAATAAGAGAATTTGATAAAGTGGCTGTATCTGATACATATGAAAATCAGTAGCTTTTCTTTATATTAATCAGAAGTAGAAATGAGATTATTTTAAATCTTACTGACAATAGCAACAAAATTATAAAATACCAAGGAAAACATTTAACAGGAAATAGGAGAGCTGAAGAAAATTATAGAGTCTTAGAGAATACTCTAAAGCAAGACCTGAATTTAACACTTTCCTAAATGAAAAAACAGTATCAAAATTTTTACATAGGTATATGTGTGTATAGATTATTTATTTGTTTAATATAATTTCAATCAGAAATCCAATGGAATTGGGATTGGGTTTATTTTGAACCGGACAAGATGATTTTAAAGTTCTTAGAAAATGCTCAACAGTTGAGGTATAATTTACATACAAACTGTACATATTTAAAGTGTACAATTTGAAACATTTTGACAAGATGTATACACCTGTGAAACCACCACAATCAAGAATGAGAGAGTTTCCTCAATCCCAAATTTCTTTGTGCCTGTTGATAATCCATCCCTCCTCCTCCCCCATCCCCAGGCAACCACTGGTCTGCTTTGTATAACTATAATTATTTTGCATTTTCTAGAATTTAATCCTACAGGAGGTAGTCCCTTTTTGGCTGAATTTTTCACTCAGTATTATTTTGATATTCACCCGAGTTGTTGCATGTATTAATAGTTTTTTTCCTTTATTATTTTTGAGCAGGATTCCATTGTCTATATAACAAATTTTGTTTATCCCATTGATGGATATTTTGGATTGTTTCCAGGTTTTGGCTCTTATAAATAAAGCTTCTAGGAACATTTGTGTACAAGTCTTTATGTAGACATGTGTTTTCATTTCTTTTGGGTAAATACAAGTGGAATAGCTGAGTTTTATGATAGTTATACATTTAACTTTTTAAGAAACTGCCAAACTTTTCCAACGTGGCTGTGCAATTTTATATTCTCACCAGCAGTGTGTGAGGCTTCCAGTTGCTCCACATCCTTGCCAACACTTGGTAGGGTCAGTCTTTTTAATTTTAACCATTCTAATAGGTGTGTGGTGGTATCTTACTGTGCTTTTAATTTGCATTTCTCTGATGACTAATCATTTTGAGCATCTTGTCATGTGTCTATTGGGCTTCCATATAATTTCTTTTATGAAATGTTTCAAAAAAAACTTTTTTCCCAGTTTAAAATTGTGTTCTCTTCTTATATTGAGATGTAAGATTTTTGTATACTCTTGTTATAGTTTTTTGTCTGATATTTGTGCTGTGAATACTTTCTTCTATTGTGTGGCTCACCTTTTTATTTTCCTAATGATATTTTTCAAAGAGAAAAAGCCTTTAATTTATCAATTTTGTTTTATGTTTTATGCTTTCTGAGTTCTATTCAAAACAATATTTGCCCACCCCAAGGTAGCAACGACTTTTCCCTCTGTTTCTTCTAGAAGTTGTTTAGTTTAGCGTTTACATGTAGACCTGTGATCCATTTTGAGTAGTTATTATGTTTGGTGTAAGGCAAGGATCAATGTTCATTTTTTTTCCATACAGCCACACAGTTGTGTTCCAGCACTATTCATCGAAAAGACTTTCTTCTCCTCACTGAATTGCTTTAGTACCTTTGTTAAAATCAATTGACCATATATATGAGTCTATTTGTGGTTTCCCTATTCTTTTCCATTAATCTATACCAAATTGTAGCTTTCTGGCAAGTCTTGAAACCAGTAATTTTGGTCCTTTTTTTAAAAAAAGAAATTGTTTTAGCAATTTCCATATAAATTTTAATATCAGCTTGTTAATTTCTACCAAAAAAAGTCTATTGGGATTTTGATTGGGATGGCCTTGAATTTATAGACCCAAGTTGGAGAGAATCGACACCTTAATAATATTGAATTTTCCAATTCATAAATATGGGGATTTTCTCCCTTTATTTATGTCTTTTCTAATTTCTCTCACCAGTGTTTTGTAGTTTTTATTGTGGATATCTTGGACTTGTTTTGTTACATTTATTCCTTTGGAATAATACATAAATAATATTTATTATATTTATATAATAATTAATTATATATAATTTATATATTTATATAATATATAAATATATATATTATTTATATATTTTTATATATATATTATATATATTATTTAATATATATATTATATATATAATATATATATAATATATAAATATATATTATTTATATATTTATATAATAATTATATATATATTATATATAATAATTATAATATATAATAATTAATAATAATAAAACAAGCTTCTATTAAAAGTAAATTTATACCCTTGGACACAGCATTCCTACTTTGAAAAATCTACAGGATTAAGAGCACTTACATGTAAAGACATGGGTACCAAGAAGTTACTTGAAACACTGTGTATAATGGCCAATTTTTTTTAATTAAAAAAATACCCTAAACAACAAAAGTATCTGTCAGTAGGAAAAAAATTAAATTAATTATGGTAAATTATGTAGTTTTTTTAAAGGAATGCCTTAGCTGTATATATATATTGATCTGGTTGGATGTCTATGACTTATTGCTACACGGAAATAAAACATTGAAAAACAGATACAGTACTGTTTTGGTCAAAAAATTTTAAGCAAAACAAAGAAAAATGTAACATGACATGCATAAGGAATATGGAAAACAGTGAGGAAGGGAACTCTTAACAGTGTTTATCCCAGGAAAGGTGAATGATGGTGGAGAGATTATTACTTTTTTTCTTATATATTTCTGAATTGTTTGACATAAAATGCATTTTGTAGGCATTATAGCACATATAATGTAACTGACCCTGATGTAAGCCAGCAAACATAATTGTTTTTAGATAATCAAACATATTTTTTTCTTTTTACTTGACCTCCTGTGATTACCACAGTCTTTAAATAGTGTGACAAAGAATCTAATATTTGAGGAGGGATGTGAAAGAAGGCAAGAAGACATAAGAATTCAGCATAATGAATCAGTCTTTAACCATCTAAAGAGGATAAATTGTGACTACCAGTTTTTCAGAGTACTTCTACAGTAATGACCAGCCACGTATATATGAATCATAAATCCCTCTGCACCCCAGTAAGGTTTTTGCTCTGAAGCACACAAGGAAAAACTTCAGGGAGTTGTATTATCTCTTTGGAGGGAAAGAAATGGAGGCAAATTCATTAATCTCTGAGGAACAAATCCCAATTTCTGCGTGCCCTTGAGACCCTCAATTTATAGAGTTGTGAACAGACTCATCAACTGAACACACACGTGGGCAGAAAACGTGTGCAGACAAAAGCACCTTGATGCCTAAGTGACCAGACACTGAAACTGGGAACCAACAGAGCCTGTCATCTTCATGCTCATATGCCTTTACAAGCCTTTAACTTTGCTTACTCACTTAAGTGGATATAGGGGAAGTTTCCTGCTGAGATACTATTCAGGTCTTGCCAACAGATGACACTTGCCAACCACTTGGGGACATGACAAAAGACCAGAAAAAATACCGCAGAGGGATACCTTGGTTTTAAAGCTAGCTTAGCTTATTCTCACATTTAGGAGGCATCAGATGAATATACTTTTTCCACTATTAGCCATGCCAACTCCTGCAGTTAAAACTGTATGCCCCTAACTTAAGTGACTTTATTTTAAAAATCAACATAAATCACACACTCTTTGGGTAGGTCTATAAATCAAAAAGTATAGGAAATATGCATTTCTTTTTCTTGCCTAAACAAGCTAGTACCTGAGCCAATTTTGCTGCCTGAAATGT
Organism: Daubentonia madagascariensis; assembly: GCA_023783475.1. Taxonomy (NCBI): domain Eukaryota; kingdom Metazoa; phylum Chordata; class Mammalia; order Primates; family Daubentoniidae; genus Daubentonia; species Daubentonia madagascariensis. Next base: position 36,955,595 of record JAKFHU010002080.1, on the reverse strand, counting down.
CTAAGCATTGTTTGCTATAATTGTTCCTTAGAGCTTCATTCCTTAGAGCTTCATTTAGGATCTGAACAACCTGCCATTCCCCATAAATAACAACCTGTCACAGTGACAAATGTGGAGGTGGTTGGTCCGAAATGCAAAGTATTCAGGCAGACTGTGTTTTAGCACATTGTTCCATGGATAAGCGGTTCATCAGAATAGAACATAATCAAATTTGCCCCCACTCAGAGACAATGCTTTGGCTATTTGGGAGAAAAAATGTCTTATTTTATACTTTAAAGAAGCTAAATGGGACTTAGAAGTATTAAATATTTGTAACTTAAAAGATTTTCTTTACCACCTTTGTTCCAAATTTTCTTATTCTGCTGGCTATTAGAAATGGGCCATTTTATTATCCACTAAAACATGACATTTCACCTGACAAGACTGTCCTCTTCAAGCTGATTTTGAGAACACATGGATATGCTCCTTTTAATTTTTCCTTGGTGAATATCCATTTTTTAATGATTTTTATGTGTGTGTGTTCGTAAAGAAAAAGGAAGTGAAAAATGAAAGAACCATAGTCAGACTATTCACTGACCTGACAATCTCCAGTTTTTATTATTTGTAATTCCAAGATAGGCATGCTCACTAATGAGTGCATTTCTGCTTTCTCTTACATCAGCATTCATAGAATTGCACTCGGACTCAGGGAAGGAGCTGCAGTCAACAAATGAATCTTGCTTTGGAGCCTGAAAACAGCAGAATTCTAGCCGACTGTGTAAGAGAATAGCAAAGACCTGGGAGGCAAACCAGTTCTGGTCCCAGCTGGACGCCACCTCACAGTTTGACCTTGTCATGGGCCGGGTCCCAGTTTCCTCATCGCAGATCCAATGCTAAATGCCTATAATCTCTCACTATTGTTAATGTTACCTTCCCCATTCTCCACTGGGGCTAATTCATTTCCTCTGTTACACATACTTCAGGCATTGATGAGAATGTATCAAAATGTTGGTGGGAAACTAGAATTAATGTGGATTACTTGGTTCTTCCTTTTGTAAAAGATTCTACATCCTCTCACAGTTATAACAATATTAACATAAATTCTTCACAGTCATTTTGAAAATGTTTCCTCGACTTGGGAATCAGGAAATATCCTGTGAACAAATGTAAAAGACAGGCCCCAGTGAAAGATCTCTGGGACTGTCGGGAGAGTCCTTGAGCCCAATTACTGCTGCTCTGCTCGAGGGATGCATTTGCAAGACCAGCACAATGGAAAGTCTCTCTTGGATAAAATAACAGGGGTAGCGTTCCCAGATACAACATATGACCCATTGTAAATCTTGGTGTATTAAACCTGAGGGACACTGAGAGAAACAGCTGCTTCCAAACATAAGTGGAAATTGAACTTAATACTCTACTCACCATAAATTGTAGTGGTTATTTGTAAAACCATACATGTACACTATGACTAAATGAGTCATTTACAGAATATCCTTTCAATTATTAACTTGGCATAAATTCTAATCCCTGAGGATTAAGTTGAACACTAATCACTTTGAGCCTTCAAGGACCTTTGGTAATCCCGAGTTTCGTATTTACATATGGTAATTTCCCCTGTGGAAGCCGAGTAGGGCTGATCACTGCCTCCTAAGCAATAAGGATGACAAGGCAGGCTGTGACAAGGAATGGGGTTTTCGTCTCTTCTCCCAATCCCTCCCCCTCCTTCATTCCCAATTTGAGCTTCATTAAAACTCCTCAGAACTTGGTTCTGTTTAACAAGAGGGCAAAACAAGCCCAGAACTGCTGACGTGCTCCTCCACGTCTGCCTGCTGGGCCAGCTCATTAAGGGTCATGAGTTTATAGTGCACCCATGGTGGCCTGGCCACAGGTTGGGGTAAGCCTCAGAGCCAAGAAGCAGAATACACCTCAGCAAAATTAACAATTTGCCTTACTTTTTAAATGTATTTTAAAGATGAATTTTAATTCTTAAGGTAATTCATGCACATAGTTTTTAAACCAAATTAGCAGCCTCTGTCTCATCCTTTGCCCTCAATCCGCTTCTTCTATTTAACCCATATTTTTGAATAATATGCTTATACAACTATTTCTTGATTTTACAATTTTGCATGCCAAAATTTTGGCTATCATATTTTAGTTAATGAAGGATTTAGGTAATTTACACACTCCTCTGCCATTTCCCCTACCTTGTCATGCCAATACACAATTTTGGGTTAAATCACAGTCAATATTGCATTATTATAACTATATAAATAATATTCACTGCAACCCAAGTAATATATTACTATAATTGCAATGGTCTGAGTGTTTGTGTCCCCCCCAAATTCATACATTGAATTCCTAACCCCCAAGGTGATAGTCTTATGAAGTAGAACCTGTGGGAGGTGATTAGATCATGAAAGTGGAGCCCCCATGAATGGGATTAGTGCCCTTATAAAAAGAGACCCTGGACAGCTTCCTCGCCCTTCTGCCATGTGAGGACACAATGAGAAGATGGCATGTATGAACCAAGAAGCATGCTCTCACTAGAGGCCAAATCTGCCAGAACTGTGAGAAATCAGTTTCTATTGTTTCTAAGCCACCCGGTCTATTTTGTTATGGTGGCCTGAACGGACTAAGACAATAATTATATTGCCTTTCGCTTTAAATTATTTGTTTCTCCTAGAACCTTTTTTCATTTGCCTTTTTAAATGCTCCAACAGATTTGTCACCCACACCTGTCAATAATTTTTCATATTCTCCAGACCTCTTAGATCCATTTCTCCCTTGGACACCATTCTGCAGCCGCCCAGTACAATCCCTCCAGCTCCAACACAGACTCGGCACTCTCTAGGCCAAGGCTGAGCTGTCATCCTGTGGTTTCCGTTCACTATTTTCCCAGGATGGATCCCTGTTTCCTGGATTTCATGTCTTTTGTGTTTACTCCCTCATTTCACTGATGTCATCCAATATCTTCTTCAGAAAGTGAAGTAAATTTTTTAATTCATTATACTTCTGAGTGTCTTTATTCTACACCAGCTGCCCAATGGCCCCTTTGTTTCTTTCTCGTCAAGATGCACACAAGTTCTGCAGTCCCTGCCCTCTTGCTCAACTGTTTTTGGTACGATTTTAGGCTGGGAGAACTGGTCTTTTCAGAATTTAAGGGTCCACCCTATTACTACATAAGGAAATTCTTGCCCTGTGGTTATATACTTCCTCTTTCTTTTTTAATGATATCTGTAGGCTTCTTCTGTACAAGGATTTAGATTGGGGTGGGGGGAGGGAGAAGGCGTAAGTGAAGAAGTCAAGGGTTTGAAATCCACTCTCCTCAGACTGTGAGGCCTTGGCAGTTTTCCAAAACCGGGAGTGTAGAGGAGTGTTCTCTTGGCTGCCACGTGACCAGTACCTGATGCCTGCCTCACCATGGGCCACAAGTTGTGGTGCCAGGTCTCATATGCTCCAACACCTGGCCCTGAAGAATCAGGATTGGTTAATCTCAGAGAGAGGGATGAGCTGTAAACCTATGTGAAAATCAACACCATTTTTTCCTAAAGTAGCCAAAGCCACTTAATGTACTTCTGACAAGGGAGCAAGAATGGGGCCTCAAGAGTGCTGCTCAAATTAAGGGAAAAGGAAAAAAATAAAAAGATTTATGGCAACCACTATCTCCATCATCCTTCTCCCTTGTCTACCTCCCTCTGTGGAGGCCAGAAACACAAGATTTGCATTTCCAGCTCCTGCTGCAGCTCGGAGTGGCTGAGTGATCCACATATGGCCAATGAGTACTAGGGGACAGGCTGCTGGGAGGCTTCTGAAAAAGCCTTTTCCTTCCAAACAAATGGACAAAGCCTTGGGAGGTAGCAGGGTTTTGCTCCCACCTGTCCTTCCTGCTTAAGACATGCTGTGAGAACCAAATGCCTGCAACCAGCATGCATGAGCCCACATGCAGCTGATGGAGCACAGGATGGGAATGACCTTGATGAGCTGCACCACCAATCCTGAGACTAAGCTTCTGACTTCTTATTAAAGAAGCAATAAATGTCCCTATGCAATAAGCCACAGTGACTCAAATTTTCAGCCACTTGCAGCTAAAAGCATGCCTAACTAATTTAGGCATGACTCAATTCTATCCACAGATGGGGGATCTGGACCACTCAGGGACTTAACATCAGGTTCTCCTGGCTGCTTATTGGGCTGTGAGCTTGTGCCCTTATAGGATGACCACTTCCCTTTAGGATTGGAGTCCTGTCTTGATCTTGCCCATTGCTGGTCTTAATCACACCAATGCCTACCATGGAATCTAGAATCTTGTACACTCCATCCCTCTGGTAGGAACCCTGTTAGCAGCTCACCCATCCTCTGGCTGACTAATTCTCTGCTTGTCCAGACATCCAAATAGGATCTGTTCCCAGATGCCCCATCCAGCAGCTCATGAGACCCTGTCACCGTCTGCTGAAACTTTCCAAGGTCAACTGCTTGGCAGAATGATCAGACTCTTACCTTCTGCTTGGCACCTTGCTCTCTGGACACCAGGCTCCCCCCGCCTGGCTACACTGCCTTCCTGACCTTTAGCTGAGTTGGGCTTTCCTTCCCCAACTCATACCAGGGAGGTGTCTGGCTTCCTGCTCTGCCCCTGAGTAACTCACCTGTACCAAGTAGATGGCATCTGGGCTGATTTCATCCCCTACATGGTTTCTGGTCTGCATTAAATCCCTCATTCTATTACCCATTATAATGAAGTTACGAGCTTCTTCTACTTCTTTTTGAGATGAGCAAAAAGGTATAAGTGCTTAATAAATTGGAGGTTAAACAGAAAGCTGATAGAATCAAAAATGGCTCTATCATGTAGGTTTTGCTTAGCTAAAGAAAAATGTCATCCCCAAAGAAATATTTTCCATTTCTAAGTATTCCTAATATTATCCCAGATTTTAGCTTTTTCATATCAATTAAAGATAATTGATATGAAAATTAAGTTAAAGCTATAATTTCAGGGAATATTCTTTCAATAGGTGATGATTTTTCCATAAGGCAGGAACTCATTTGTCCTGGTGTCAGCAGTACATGCACCTGCGTAGATGAATAAACTCTTTCAGGAGAAATGAGTCAGAATTCAAGGTGGTGCTCCCTGGTTTTCCCTTGAGTTCTCATTTAACACCCCTTTTTTTCCTGTTCCCATCCTCCCACAGATACTGCTTCTTGTCGAAATGCTTTCCTCCTCCCACTTTTCAGAATATCTCCATCCTTATAAAATACTAATCATATTTTAGTTCTCTAAACTTCTCTTTGGGGAACAAGCCTCTCACCATTACCTTCGTCTATAAAGAGCACAATTGGAAAACGTCAAAATGCCTTTTAGGAAATTTTCCTTCCTTTTTCATGACCACATTTCTAGTTCTTTAATCTGAAGACTGTCAGTTCATAAATAATTGATTTTTTAATCAAGACATTATAGTTCTAATGGATACCTCATGCTCAGATTATAAGTGCTGGTCAATTTTTACTCTTTTGGGGAAAAGGATCTGATATAAAAAACTATATTCATTTTAATATTTCTCAAGACCTTTACATTATCTCAAAACCTTCACCTATTATCTCCCCTGGAGTGGTGCTCAGACTTCCGCATAATGTTAACAGTCCAGAGTTAAGCTGTCTGCATTGATCTCTGCCATCTCTGAGTTATCTTAGGCAAATTATTTCACCTCCCCATGCCTTGTGTTGTAGGGGAAAAATAGTATCTTTTCCTCACCCATTGCAAGGATGTGGACTAAACTGACAGCCCTAGGGAGGCTTGGTGCAGTGCAAGCCACCGTGGTCCCCTCTTAAGCTGCTGAGATTATGTCCTGCTGCATCCCTGCTCTGCTTTCGTGCCCCTGTGATCCAGTCACACAGAACAGCAAGAGGGTACTTGAGAAGGTATGGCTTGTATTGTGATTGTCCCTGGCTGAAAGCCCATTAGTAGATTTCCCCAGGTGTTTGGGGTAAGATGGGGGACCCTTCCCGTGGCCTACAAAGTCATCCTTCGTCCAGCCCTCCCTCCCCTTCAGCTCCATCCACACCCTCTTCCTCTTGCCAGTGGCATGTTCTTTTCTACATCCTCTTTCAGCTAACTCTCGCTCAGTCTTAGGTCCCAGTCTAAACAGCGCTTCCTCAGAGAAACTTTCCTTGATCCCCAATCTAAATTAGGCCCCTTTGTTATGCTTTTTTTTTAAATTGAGGTGAAATTCACATAACGAAAATGAACCATTTTAAAGCGTACAATTCAGTGTAGCCTTTAGTACATTCAGTGTCATGTAACTACCAGCTACATCTAGTTACAAAACATTTTCATCACCCAAAAAGAAAACCCTATACCCATTAACCAGTCATTCCCTATTTCCCCCTACCCTCAGCCCCTAGAAACCACCAATCTGCTTTCTGTCTCCATGGATTCACCTATTCTGGATATTCCATATAAAACGAATCATATAATATGTAACCTTTTGTGTCTAGCTTCTTTCACTTAGCGTAATGTTTTTGAGCTTCATCCATGTTGTAGTATTTATCAGTACTTCATTCCTTTATATGACTCAGTGACATTCCATCATAAGGATATATCACATTTTGCTTATCCGTTCACCGTTGACGGACATCTGGATTGTTTCCACCTTTTGACTATTGTTAAGTAGTGCTGCTATAAACATTCATGTATTGTACGTGTATTTGTTTGAGTGCCTGTTTTTAATTCATTTGAGTATATACCTAGGAGTGGAATTGCTGAGTCATTTGGTAATTCTCTGCTTAACTTTTTGAGGAACCAACAAACTGCCTTCCACAGTGGCTATGTCCCCCACCACACACACACTTTAAAAATCATCCTATGCATCTCCTTGTTTCTATTTCTTACCTACCTTGTAAGCACTGTAAAGGTCCTAACCATGTTTGATTTACTCACCACCGTATCCCCAGGGGCTAACAGAGTTGGCACTCAAAAAATATTTGTTGGCTGAATGAAGAAATGCATGAGTGTGACATGGCTGATTCACAGTTTAGACAGATCACTCTGGACACAGGGTGGAAAAGGATTGGCAGGACCAGATGCAACAGAGACTAGTAGGAGCCTGACTTGACTCCTAGATCAGGTGAGAGACCTGCCTGCAAGTTGTCCTCACTCCAGAGCACAGCTCTCTCACATGGCACAGCACAATGCAGTATGCCTGTCTGTTTGCTTGGCTCCTTTCCCCCTTGAGCTGGGAGTTTTTTAAAGGTAGCCATCAAATCTTCTTCACATTGCCAAGTACATAGTAGATTCTCAAGTAATCTTTGCTGAGTGAATGAATGATGAATTAATATGAGTGAAGAAACAGAGAGTAGCTATATGATCTTGGGCTAGATAATTACTCTTTTAAGTCTTAGTTTCTTCGGTGGTAGCGTGGTGATGGTCCTTGCCTCTTAGGATTCCTGGGAGGGGTAAAAGAAATAAAGCCGACAGTGCTGTTGGCGCAGGCCTGCCCAAGGCAGGCTCTCTTTAAACCGTGTCATGTACTCTTTATGACTCTGCAGTCATAATTAGAACAAATTAGAACAAATCTTATCCCTAAGGTCGAGGGATAAGATTTCAATTTTAAAAAACACCCACAAAAAAAAACCCAGAAGAACGTTCTAATGTAAGCTTTATGAAAGTGGGACCACATCCATCTTGTTCTCTAGGTATGCCCAGCACCCCACACAGTACCAAGGTAAACTGTGGAATGAACATTTGTGAGACTGACCAAAAGTGGAATGGGCAGCCTGTGAGGTAGAAAGCTACTCATTGCTGGACGTGATCGGGCACAGACGGAAAGCCCAGCTGTTGGAGATGCAGGAGAGGGGAAGTCTGCTACCATGGTTTGAATGTGTACCCCAAAGTGCACATGTTGGAATTTTAATCCCCAATGCAACAGTGTTGAGAGGTGGGATGTTCCTCAGTGAGCAGGTCTATGCAAACCTACCTCCAAAGTGTGAGGAAGCTGAGAAGCTGAAGAAACAGGCTGACAAATCCAGTTTCTCAGAAAGAAACATTTAACAGGGACTTATGAACAGAATCCATGTCTCGGGAGGTGGCAAAACAAAACAAGATGGTGGATTCCTGTGCCATTACCCCCAGACCCAGGGCTTGTATACCATAAGGAAGGAATGGGTAGGAAAATTGAAGTCCACTTCTCAGAGAAAGGCAAGAATGCTATGTGAATCTGCCGAAGGGCAGGACTTATGATCAAGGTTGTTTTGACCTAAGGGCAGGATTTATAGTAACGGCAGATAAAGTAGAAATCTAGTAGCATTTCTGGAACAGGGGTTAACCAAAGTCAACATGGCAGATTAGTAGCCAAGATAGAGTTGCTTTATGCTCCACCTGGGACCTTTAAGAGGTGGCTAAGTCAGGGCCCTCGTGAGTGGACTGATGCCATTATTGCAGGAGTAGGTTAGTTATGGAAGGGAGTGTGTTCCTGATAAAAAGGATGAGTTTGGCTCTTGCTCTCTCGCTCTCTCTCACTCCATCTCATCTCTATCTCTATCTTGTGTGTGTGTGTGTGTGTGTGTGCTCTCTTGCCCTTCTGCCTTTTGCCATGGGATAACGCATCAAGAAGAGCCTCACCAGGTGCAATTCTCTCAACCTTGGACTTCCCAGCCTCCAGAATTGTAAGCAACAAATCTCTGTTCTTTATAAATTACCCGGTCTTAGGTATTCTGTTGTAGCAGCACAAAATGGACTCAGACACTTGCCCTGGTAGGACAATGGTCAAGTTTGCTACAGAGATTTCCTACAGTTCTGAGATGGTTCGTGTTCTTTGATCCTTCTTATGAGACAGCAAACTTCTCTTGGGCAAGAATTAGAAACAAAGGAATATAAAAATATTTATAAAAATACGGGCTACCAAACATAGTAATTTTATGCTCTCTCATGGAAAAAGGAAAGCAGGCATTCAAATTGTTTCAAAACTAAAAAGGATGAAGGAAACTGAAATTTGGAATTTTCTTGGGAGTCTAAGTTTAAGGAGAAAGGAAAGCTTCATAAAAAGCTAAGAGCCTGGCTGGGCATGGTTCACACCTGTAATCTCAGCACTTTGGGAGGCTGATGTGGGGACATCACTTGAGGCCAGGAGTCCAAGACCAGCCTGGACAACATAGCAAGACCTCATCTCTAAATAAAACTTTCTAAAAATTAGCCAGTCATGGTGCCGTGCACCTGTAGTCCCAGCTACACAGGTGGCTGAGGCAGGAGGATCACTTGAGCCCAGGTGTTCAAGGTTATAGTGAGCTATGATTGTGCCACTGCACACCACACCTGGGTGAAAAAGTGAGATCCTGTCTCAAAAAAAAAAAAAGACTAAGAGTCTAAGGCTCTCATATAATTGTATTTTGTTTAATGTACTTGTCTGTAGCAATTGCAGACACTCTTGTATTTTCAAATGGAAAAATTCTGTTATTTTTATTGTGGTAAAATATACATAATGAATATGAAATTTATCATTTTAACCACTATTAAGTATATGGTTCAGTAGCATTATATACATTTACATTGCTGTACAATCATCACTACCATCTATCTCCAGAACTGTCTCATCATCCAATCTAAATACTATTTTTAAATATTAATCTTTTACCTAGGAAATCTATTCAAATGTTGGAGGTAAGTTGTTGATTGGCAATTAGTTTTTAAAAAAGGAAAACCAATATAATGTTATTTTTTCAGTATAATCTGATGAAGTTGCTTTCAAGAGGAATAAAGTGGTTGAATTTCTTGAGTAGAAAAGGTGCTTTCAAGATATTTTCCATGTTTATAAACTGTGACTTAAATGTCATTTGCTTGAGGATCTGGACAGACCAAAAAAAACATGTTTTGTGCATGTCAATCACACTGGTCAATAAAACCCCTCAAACCTTCTATTTCAACAAGTAATAAATGTATCTTTAGTATAGATCCTACTGGAAAAATTAAAATCATCCGCCTCAGATAATCTGGTTATTTGCTTTATTTGCACCTATTTGAACTACATTTGCTTTCGCAGCAGGAGGTGTAATCATCTCCATGTGCCCAAATCAGACTCTCACAGCTAAGACTCAAAATCCATTAACAATCAAAGTCATTTTTGACAACAGAGCTAGTTTCTATTTCTTCTATGGCTGACCTCACAAGGCATCCCTGGTATGCCAGCCTCCCGGGGGGGCAGTGCAGCCACAGGCCTGGGCTGTGCCAATCACACAGTCACCCAGGAGGATGTACCATGGCAGCCTATCACAGGACCTAAGAATGCACCCCCGGACTGGTAAGACCAATTATAATCAGCTTCATATTGTTTTATTTAACTTCCTTCATTTAATAGAAACAAAATCACCAAATTCAAGATTACTGGGCAGCAAAGGTAACTGAAGCAAACAGCTAATATCAGACACCATTTCAAAAGCAACTGCCTGGCTTAAGCCTCTAATAGAATTTCCTAGTTTACAACTCTGAAGATGAAGCAGGCAAGTTTCCATGGAAACAAATAGTCTCTTTAAAGAGAGACAGGCTCCTCTCTTAGGCTGAGCTCTTTTCAGGAGGGAGGAAAGGGGAAGGTGGGAAAAGTCAGGCGGAGGATCTGTGACTAGAACAATGAAGGGAAGTTTTCTTCTCATTATTAAAATTTTGCCATTGAAATCTATGTGGCGGGTTCAGCTCAAAACTATTTCGTTTTTTTGGCTGTACTATTAAAAAACCTCAAGTTAGAAATTTTGAGATACTTAAGCAAAATGACATTTTATTGATAATTTCTTTATTTTTTTAATTCAATTAGTTACATTTGCTGGTAACATGTGGGACCATCTAGTACAATGAGATAAAAGGCAAAGAGGAATCACTTTTCCTGGGCTTCTACCCTAACACTCACCCTCTGAGGCAACAGCCTATTTTGTCTGTATCTCTGCCTTGTTTATATACACATATTAAAAATATACACAAACATGGGAGGGGGAACGAGGGGATGGGTAAATTCACACCTAATGGGTACAATGCACACTATCTCCGTGATGGGCCCACTTATAACTTTGACTCAAACTGCACAAAAGCAATTCATGTAACCAAAACATTTGTACCCCCATAATATTCTGAAATTTAAAAAAGAAAGTTAAAAATAAATAAATAAAAATATATACAAACAAAAAACAAGTAACCTGATTAAAAAATGGGCAAAGGTCTTGAATAGACATTTCTCCAAAGAAGACATACAAATGGCCAATAAGCACATGAAAAGATGCTCAACATCACTCATCATTAGGAAAATGCAAATCAAAATGAGGTATCACAATGAGATACCACTTCACACCCACTGGGATGGATTTTTTTAAAAAAAAAACAGAAAATAACAAGTATTGGCAAGGATGAAGAGAAATTAGAACACTTGTGCACTGCTGGTGGGAATGTAAAATGATGCAGCCACAGTAGGAAACAGTGTGGGAATTTCTCAAAAAATTAAAAACAAAATTACCATATAATCCAGCAATTCCACTTCTGGTTATATACTCAAAAGAACTGAAAACAGAGATTTGAACACCCATTTGTATACCCATGATCATAGCAGCGTTATTCACAATATCCAAAAGGCAGAAGCAACCCAAGTGCCCATTGATGGATGCATGGATAAACAAAATGTGGAATATACATACAACGGAATATTATTTAACCTTAAAAAAGGAAATTCTGACACATGCTACAACAGGGATAAACCTATAAGACATTAGGCTAAGTGAAGTAAGCCAGTCACAAGGGGACAAATACTCCATGATTCCACTTATATGAGGTTCACAGAGTAGTCAAATTCATAGAGACAGAAAGTAAAATGGTGGTCACCAGGGGCTGAGGGGATGGGGAATTGAGAGTTATTGTTTAGTGGGTACAGAGTTGCAGATTAGGAAGATGGACAAAGTTCAGGATATGGATGGTGGCAATGGTTGCACAATAATACAAATGTACTTAATGATACAGATCTGTACACTTAAAAATAGTTAAAGGTTAACCTATGTGTGTATTTGAACACAATAAAAATTTTTTTAAATTAAAATACATATATACACAGATGTTCAGGGTGTTGGATTTTGCTTTGCTTTTGTTTGTTTGCTTTTACTAGAAGAGAATTATAATACACACATATTCCTGTGGGGGAAAAAACCCAAACCTTAATGATATAAAGCAGCCATTCAATTATGCTTAGAGTGAGGGATTCTGTGGGTCAAGAATTTGACTTAGGCACAGAAGGGACTGCTATCTCTGCTCCATGATGTCTGAGGCTCCTCTGGAAAGACTCAAAGACTAGTGGGTGACTTGATGGGCAGGAGCTGGCATCATCTGGAGGCTTCTTCACTTATGCATCTGATGGTTGATGCTGGGTCCTTGCCTGGGCTGTCAAAATTTATGGCATTTTTATAATCTAGTGATAAAATATATTTTATATATAAAATCTAGACAAAATATATTTAACAGAGTTTATTTGAGCAAAGAATGACTTGAGAACTGGGCAACACTCAAAACCAGAAGGAGTTCAGAGAACTCTGCTCTGCAACATGGACACTGAGTATTTATAGGCAGAAAAGGCTGAAGAAAGCAGAAACAAGGAACAAAAGGCAAACTGATCATATCAGAGTTATTTTCCTTGTAAAGATTAAAGAAGAGTGGCCTTCTTTATCATGCCAGCTAAAACTGGCCTGTTTGGTAATTTGGCTGTTATCTCTCTCTCATTCCTGATTCCTCAGATAAACAACTTAATTTTGCCTTGGCGATATGGAACTTTAGCATGAGTGACTTCATTTTGCTTGGAGCCTAGTGCAGGAGTTCAGTCAATCAACGGCTTCCTATAAATCTTATTTAACGCTAGCCTCACGCATCACACTGTGTCACTTGCACTATATTCTGTTGGTTGAGGCAGTTACAAAGGTCTATCCAGGTTCAAGGTAAGAAGCTCATAGGAGGAGTGTTAACGTCAAATGGTAAGAGGGGCATGTGGGAGGAGAGGTGTTATTGCAGCCATTTTTGGAAAATGAAATCTGCCATAACACATTCCTTAGTTTGCAACTTGCTTTTATGATATTTTGTTGCAGAAGTCAGTAAAGGTATAGTACCTCAGTTTTTCTCCTTTCTTTATAATTACAAACTTACTTAAAATTCCAAAAGTAATATAAATATCATAACAAAACTTGGAAAACATAAGAGAAAAATCCACAATTGTTCTCCTTAATTCAGTCACAGTAATCATTTCTAGTCTTTTTATCCCATGATTTCCTCATAATGCACACAGAGTTTTGTGTTTGTTTTTATTTCCCCTTAATGTATAAGCCCCCAGATTCACATCGCAATATGTTACCTTTTTTATTTTTCTTCTGTGGACAAAGCAAAAATAAGAATAGTGTACACACCATGGGATAAAATCTGTAGCACAAAACTGTTGCTTCACCTAATCCTACCTAAAAATCACTAGGAAAGATCACATCAAGGCTTTCTTAATCCTCCGTCTCTCTCTAGTGAACACAAAGCAGAGCCATAATACACAATTCTGGAAAAGGAATGTCATGAGAGAGTTGTGCCTACCCTCCATAGTTGTGAATGGAGGAAGCAGGTGACTGCCCTGGGCATGAAATGTCAGCAGTAAACCTTAACTCACTTTTCTGCTACAAATTTGCACTGTAGACCAAATGGACCTAACAGACATTTACAGAACATATCATTCAACAGCTGCAGAATACACATGCTTCTCAGCACATGGAAAATCCTGAAGGATAGAGTATATGTTAGGCCACAAAACAAGTCTCAAAAAATTTTTTTAAAAATTGAAATCATATCAAGTATCTTTTCTGACCACAATAGAATAAAACTAGAAATCAATAACAAGAGGAACTTTGGAAACTATACAAATACATGGAAATTGAACAATATGCTCCCGAATTACCATTGGGTCAACGAAGAAATTAAAAAGGAAATTTAAAAATTTCTTGAAACAAATCAAATGGAAACATGACATACCAAAACCTATGGGATACAGCAAGAGCAGTACTAAGAAGAAAGTTTATAGCAATAAACACCTACATGAAAGAAGTAAAAAACTTCAAATAAACAACCTAATGATGCATCTTAAAGAACTAGAAAAGCAGGAGCAAACCAAACCCAAAATGAGTAGAAGAAAAGAAATAATAAAGATCAGGGCAGAAATAAATGAAATTGAGACTTTAAAAATAATTAAAAAGATCAACAAAATGATAAGTTGGTTTTTTGAAAAGATAAACAAAATCAACAAACCTTTAGCCAAACTCAGAAAAAAAGAGAGAAGATCCAAATAAATGAAATCAGAGACAAAAAAAGGAGACATTATAAATGATACAAAAAACATTTGAAGGATCATTAGAGACTATAATGAGCAACCATATGCTTGGAGAACCTAGAAGAAATGGATAAATTTATAGACACATAGAATCTACCAAGGCTGAACCATGAAGAAACCCAAAATCTGAAAAGACCAATAACAACTAATGAGAAAGAAGCAGTAATAAAAAGTCTCTCATCAGAGAAAAAGCCCAGAACCAGATGACTTCACTGCTAAATTCCACCAAACATTTCAAGATGAACTAATATCAATCCTACTGAAACAATTTCAAAAAATTGAGGAGGAGGGAATACGTCCAAACTCATTCTATGAGGGTAGTATTACCCTGATACAAAAACTAGACAAAGACACACACAAAAAGAAAACAACAGGCCAATATCTCTGATGAACATAGATGCAAAAATCCTCAATAAAATATTAGTAAACCAAATTCAACAACTCATTAAAAATATCACTCATCAAGTGGATTCATCCCAGAAGTGCAAGGATGGTTCAACATATGCAAATCAACCAGTGTGATACATCATATCAACAGGATGAAGGACAAAAACCATATGATCATGTCAATAAGATGTCAAAAAAGCATTCAATAAAATTCAACATCTCTTTAGGATTAAAAACTCTCAACATACCTCAACACAATAAAAGCCATATGCAACAAACCCACAGCTAGTATCATACTGAACCAGAAAAAGCTGAAAGCCTTTTCTCTAAGTTCTGAAATAAGACAAAGATGCCCACTTTCAGCACTTTTATTAACATAGAACTATAAGTCATAGGACTAGAAGTCATAGGACTAGAAGTCCTAGCCAGAGCAATTAGACAAGAGAAGGAAGTAAAGGGCATCCAAATTGGATAGGAAGAAGTGAAATTCGCCTTGTTTCTAAACCTAAAGACTCCACCAGGAAATTATTAGAACTGATAAACAAATGCAGTAAAGTTGTAGGATACAAAATCAACATATTCAAATTAGTATCATTTCTATATGTCAATAGCAAACAATATGAAAAAGAAACAAAGAAAGGAATCCCACTTACAATAGCTGCAAAAATATAAAATACCCAGGAATAAACTTAACAAAGAAGTGAAAGATCTCTACAATTAAAACTATAAAACACTGAGAAAAGCAATTAAAGTGGATACAAAAATTATTGAAAGATATTTTGTGTTCATGGATTAGAAGAATCAATATTGTTAAAATATCCATACTACTCAAAACAATCTACAGAGTCAATGCAATCTCTACTAAAATACCAATGACATTCTTCACAGAAATGAAAAAAAACGATCCTAAAATGTATATGGAACCACAAAGGATCCAGAATAGGCAAAGCAATTCTGAACAAAAAATAAACAAAGCTGGAGGCATCACATTACCTGACCTCAAATTATACTACAAGGCTATAGTAACAAAAACAGCATGGTACTGGCATAAAAACAGAAATATAGATCAACAGAACAGAATAGAGAACCCAGAAATAAATCCACAAATTTCAGTTAACTCATTTTTGACAAAAGTGCCAAGAACATACATTGGGAAAGGATAGTCTCTTCAATAAGTGGTGCTGGGAAAACCAGATATTTATATTTAGAAGACAAAAACTAGATCCCTTTTACCATATATAAAAATCAAATCAAAATTGATTAAAGACTTAAATCTAAGACCCGAAACTATGAAACCACTAGAAGAAAACAATATGGAAATGCTCCAGGACATTGATCTTGGCAAAGATTTCTTGAGTAAGACCTCAAAAGCACAGGCAACCAAAGCAAAAATGGACAAATGGGATCTCATCAAGCTAAAAACCTTCTGTACAGCAAAGGAAACAATCAACAAAGTGAAGAGACAATCCACAGAATGGGAGAAAATATTTACAAACTACCCTTTTGACAAGGGATTAGTAACCAGAATACATAAGCAACTCAAACAAGTCAGCAAAAAAAATCCGATTTAAAAATGGACAAAGATCTGGACAGACATTTCTCAAAAAGAAGATATACAAATGGCCAACAGGTATATGAAAAAATGCTCAACATCACTAATCATCAGAGGAGTGCAAATCAAAACTACAATGAGATATAATCTCACCCCACTTAAAATGGATTTAATCCAAAAGACAGGCAATAGTGAATGCTGGCAAAGATGGGGAGAAAGAGGAACCCTCATACACTGTTGGTGGGAATGTAAATTAGCAACCACTATGCAGAATAGTATGGAGGTTCCCCCAAAAACTAAAAATAGAACTACCGTATGACCCAGCAATCCCTCTGCTGGGTATATATTTCCAAAAGAAAGGAAAACACTATATCGGGGCAATATCAGCACTCCTATGTTTATTGCAGCCCTATTCACAATAGCCAAGGTATGGAATCAACCTCAGTGTGCATCAGTGGGTGGATGGATAAAGAAAATGTGGTATATATGCAATGGAGTATTATTATTCAGCCATAAAAAAGAACAAAATCCTGTCATCTGCAACAACATGGATGGAACTGGAGGACATTGTGTTAAGTGAAATAAGCTAGGCGCAAAAAGACAAATCCCGCTTGTTCTCACTCATATGTGGGAGCCAAAAAAATTGAACTCACGGAGATAGAGAGTAGAATGATGGTTACCAGAGGCTGGGAAGGGTAATGGGGAGGGGGATGAAGAAGGCATGTGTAATAGATACAAAAATTCAGTTAGATAGAAGGAATAATAAGATCTAGTGTTCCATAGCACAATAGGGCAACTATAGTTAACAATAATTTATTGTATATTTCAAAATTACTGAAAGAGTGGAATTGGAATGTTCCTAACACAAAGAAATGATAAATGCCTGATGTGATGGATACTCCAATTACACTGATATGATCATTACACACCATATGCTTGCATCAAAATATCACAGGTACCCCATAAATATGAACAACTATTATATATCCACAATGATTCAAAATTTAAAAAATTTTTTTTAAGTTTGGCTTTGGGGTTTCTACAGAATACACAGAACTAGAGTTCAAAAGATTGTCAAAGTCAGTGGTTCCCTAACACTACTCCAAATTATTGCTGGTTTTCATTGGTCTGCTGTGAAATGAGAAAACTATGATGTGGTAAGTTTTTCATAAAAGTAAATGTATTCAATTTTTTAAAAGGTGGGCTTTATTTTGGGACAATCCCTTATTTTTTGTTGTAAAACATTTATTTTCTTTTATGGCATAATTCTGATCATAGATTTTCTTAGCATTTCTAATTAGCAAGATAAAAAGACAGCAATCCTACAGTCACCCCTATATTTAGTTTCAAATATTTTATTGATTTGTGACATCCCAAAGTCTAGGAAACAGTGATCCACTCCAAACAGCCTCCTCCTGGAAAGTCTTTGTGTTCAATGTGTAATGTTTGTCAAAGGGATTAAATTCTCAGGTAGGGACAAACTGCTTGACATAAGGGAAGGATCCAAAACTCTGAATTCAGCCTGTGACAGTCCACTTGAGTGGAATCGAGCAAGTCGTTTATCCTTAGGGCCTCTTAGCCAGCAAATCCAGTCAATAATGTGGGCTCTCCCCCCTGCAGGGCCAGGAGGAGCAGAGTGCTGTGCAAGTGCTGAGTGTCTTCATTGAGCGGCATCCTAGGAGCTTTCCTTCACAAAGGCTGCTCAGCAGGTCTCATAATAGCTGGAGAAAAAAATGTGAGGAGGGATACTCTAACATATCAAGTATTTCCCTGGGAGTTCCTCATTTCAATGAGAAGAATATTCTCTAATTAAAATGCCACTACATTTTTTTTTAACAAATTGCCATCTAATTTCCCTTTGATCTATTTTTTTCACTTGGGTTGTAAGGTTTTACAGAAATTTCCCAAACGCTTGGAGTCAGCAGTAATTTTATTTCATTCTGATTAAAATTCAGAGGACAAAACGAAAAGCCATCATAACAAGCTAAGCTTCTTTCCACTTTACTTATGCAGTAAGCATTTTCAGGGAATCTACTGTGCCTGACATAGTGCTGGGCGTTGGAGACACAAAGATGAACAAACACAACATAGTCCTTGCTCTTGCTGGGGTCAGTGTTTCCAGGAGGTGATCATGCCATAAACAGAACATTGTATGCAATGTAGTAACAACAGAAATACCATCACAAGGCTGTTTTATACAAGGCATTGTGGGAGCAAAATGGAGGCTCTGGCTGAGCTATCACTTTAAATGAAACTGAAAGGATGACTAAAATTTAGCCAGAGAGGATGGCAAGGACATCCCAGCCAGAAGAGAAAACATGAGCTCAGGTCTAGGGGGGGAAATGTCATGGCTTCTGTGTGTGTGTGTGTGTGTGTGTGTGTGAGAGAGAGAGAGAGAGAGAGAGAGAGAGAAAGAGAGAGAGAGATTATGTTTCCATAATGAGAAAGGGTCAGGGTAGGTGTGGTTTGGAGGACTTTACTGAGTGGCGTGGGCACAGGACAGCTAACCTGGAGCAAGGTCAGCCACGTCGCATATCACACGTGGGTCTTAGGATTGAAAGATTTACTTTAACAATCTAGAACGAAAGAAAAAGTGATTCCTGTACAAATAAATTTGACTCTAATGTGTGTTTTGAACACACACCCCCACACTGGAGGATCTGCAGACACCTATGCTGACCCATGAAAGGAAGAACCAGAGTTGTCCGCAGTTCTCCTATGGAGTGTTCAGGGTGGCCCTTGCCTACTGTGGGCCAATCCAGGGATTCTCAAGCTTTGATGTCCATAGGAATCACTGGAAATATTAAAATGAAGATTCTGATTCACTGGCCCAAGATTCTTCATTTCTAACAAGCTCCAAGGTAACGCCAATGCTGCTGGTCCACGGACCACACTTTGTGTATGGAGACCTAATCCACTCACTCCCCACCCCTCTCCCAGTCCTGACGGGGCAGCACCTGGCTCAGACCACAGGAGATTCACTGCCCTCACCTTGGTAGCCAACACTGCAGAGGCTGCTGCAGGACTGTGTCCAGGTCCTCCCTGCCCCTGAGGCATAGGGGCCCATCCAGCAGGAGTCCAGATCCTCAGGGGCCAGCAGAGAGCTGACTAGTACGAGACAAGGTTCATGGGCCCAGGATTGGAGGGTGGAAATAGGGAGGAAGGAGGTGGAAATTGTTCGATGGGACTGGCACTTGCTCAGAAAATGGGCCCAGATATCTCCTGTGACAGGAGTTAAGTGGAATACTAAGGGATATGAGGAGAAGGACGCAGGAGCTCGGGCAAGGATGTAGGAGGCTTGGGCAAGGGCCCAGGTAGGGCCTCAGAGCCATGGCAGTGAACACTGACTCTGTGCTGGGGACTGTATTCATGCTTCACATAGATGACACAAAGTCCTTGCAAAGCAGGCTGTAAATTCCTGCTACAGATTGGGACTGTGTACTGTAAAGCAGTCAGTGCCAGCCCCATCTCCCACTAGCACACAGTGGAGCCACAGCTCACACCCCAGGTCTGCAGGATCTGAAAGTACAGGTCTTTCAGGTATACCCCATACTGTCCTTTGTCTCTCAAAGATGGATGAAGTAAGACTCTGCAGCTAGATATCTGAATCCAAAAGCAAGTGGTACCAGCCATGAAGGAAGGAAGTACTAGGCCAAGAGAAAGCAGGTTGAAAGATATTGACATCTGAAGAAGACCTGGGTATCTGGAACCAGACCACCCTTGGACAAAGCGGCCTGGCCCTCCTGGGCCTGAGGGGGATCTGCTTTCTTGAGAGCCAGCCAGGGGTCCATGATGCCCTCACGGTCTTGGCAATGTGCAGAGGTAGGCAAACTGGTTGGTGGGCATCTTGGCAGGAATGGAATAGTTACCCGAGAAAAAAGAAGACAGAGAACTAAATGGGAAAGACTATCATGACAAAGTGTCTAGAACACAATAAGCAATCAATAATTGGTAGCTGCTATTCCCTATTGTTGTTGACAGGCTTCAGGGCATGCCACCTCAAAATATGGCACCTCCCATTTGAGAACACAGAAGCAGGAAGGTCTCTCTGACCTTCTCCTGCTATTCTCACTTGAAGCAGGCCATAAAGGAATTCTCTGACCTTTCTCTAAAGTAGGTCATAAGGTCCTCATTCCATGGGTGAGGAAAAGATACTACCTTTTCTCCCCTACATTGTGGTCGTTGGGTGCTATTTCTGTGCATTGCTAGAGAACCAGTCAAGAATATGCTAGGAACATTCTCAGGCATAATTAGATATAAACTGAGAAACCAAAGCCTGAATGAGTCCATCCAGGTAGCCAAACAAAGCAGCCTAAGCTTTGTAATTTGCTATGGAGGAAAATCTACCCCCTGGTATTTGACATCACTTATATTCAGGTATTAGGATGCTGTTAGCACATGGTCACTGTTTATGCCTACTTGTCCCTCATTATTGAGCTATCATAGTTTAAAAATTGTGTTTCTGGATGTCAGGGGCCTCCCTGCAGAAAGAGCTACTCTGCTCCTCACTGACACTCTCTCAGTCTCCTCATCTGTAAAACAGAGACAATCACACCTGTGCTGCCTACCTCAGGATCACTGCTGTGAGGACCCAGCAAGATGACGTGTGTGAAAGGAGGTATAAGACTGCCAAGCCCTACACACATAGAAGCCATGACTTTGTAGACATCTTACCATTCTATTCTAATTTGAGAACTTATTGAAACTTTATTCTTATACCCTCTGTGTTTCTTCTAAACTGCCTTGATCCTTTGAAGAACCAGCTGACATTTATTTACATGTGTACATCCATAAAATAAAAGTCTACATGGAACCTAAAAGCAAAAATTGTATACATATATCGGATGTATATAGATATATGTATGTAAAATTATATACATACATATATGTATATACACATATAATTATATATATAGTTCCTCCTCTGTACTAAACACAAAGGACCACTTGTTAAAGCAGGTGAGACGTCTGCACAATCAGTTTAAAAGATTATTTAAAAACGGAAATTGCCTGGAGCAGACGCCTGGAAATCATTCCCCACTGCAACTCAAAAGGAGGAAGCTGTCTAATTCTTGGAAATTTAGATGCTCTTCTAGTAATTTAGCACAAAAATGGGCCTGGCTCAATCTGCTCTTCACATTTTGGTAATTTAAAAGGACATAACGGAATTTTATTTTAATGGTAATTGCAAACTCATGCAGAAAATGTAAATGCACATTTCATGATTAGCTTGCAGCATAAACTATGGCTTCTATTAATGTATTCCAATTTGTAATTCTTTTCACAGTATGAGATTTGAAAGCTGTGATTAAAATTAATTAGGTTAAGTAAAGTTTATCCCCCCTGAGCACTGCTATTGGGAACAAGCAAGAGGAAAACGCGAACTACATCTGGCTCTGCAGGAAGCTGTGTCTTCACAAGAAGTCGGCTGACTTCTTTTCTCCCCACAGAGGTTGCATGCTGCTTATTTGGCATATCTCAACCACCATGTATCTCCTCAAGGAGCTAATTGAACCATTAAACTATTCTTTGCTGGCTCACAAAACCACATAGGCTGTGACTACATCATCTTCAAATAAGGGTATCAGGTGGATCCATCAATTGTTTAAACAGTAAGTCTTGGGGGGAAAATACATACAACTGGTAAACCTAAGATAAAAGTGGCCACCCAGAATTCAGTACCATAATTGGCATGGAAGAAGTGCCAGACGAGTGAATAATAAAGATAATAACTAACACCTGTGCAGACCTCGCTGCTTTACACACGTGTCTCAAATATTACCTCGCTTGATCCCCTTCATGATCCTGATAAGGAGTTCTTATTATAGTCCCATTTCACAGATGAGGGGACTGATGTTAAGTGAGGAGCCCAGGATCAAAGAGTGCCAGAGATTAGACCAATCTTCTGAGAGTCTGTCCTACGCTCCTTGTGAGCACATACAACACTTGGTAAGTTTAAAATTTGCTAAAAGTTTGCTCATAGACTATTAACTCTTAGGAAGGATTTTGAAACTATCACTTCAATACAACTCCCAAACTTTGAATTTCAAGAGCTTGGCACATCCTGAGGTAGAACTCTGATGTAATTGTTGCTGTATCAAGGAGAAAACCATCGGTGGAGAACAAGGCTACAGAAGCATTGATATTCTTAGGGCAGACGATTCAAGGGAACAAACCTACATTCTAAAACCAAAGAGTTTCCAGAGATAAAGAATACTTCCCTGAAATTCTGAAATTAAATGAAGGATTGTATGTTTACATAATCGTTAAAAAGAAATACAAACAGCACGTGCTTAGAAGTTGGAGAACGTGGGCTGGGGGAACAGTATGTTCAAGAGAGGAGAAAAAGAGGTTTCA
The DNA here is from genome assembly GCA_023783475.1 of Daubentonia madagascariensis. Classification (NCBI taxonomy): domain Eukaryota; kingdom Metazoa; phylum Chordata; class Mammalia; order Primates; family Daubentoniidae; genus Daubentonia; species Daubentonia madagascariensis. The sequence continues at coordinate 36,932,963 of JAKFHU010002080.1, read as the reverse complement.
CATTCAAACCTCGCAACCACCTACTTAGCAGGGAAACTCTGGTTATTGTTAACTTACATTTTTCCAAGAGAAAACAGAAAGTTTCAGCCACTTCCCCCAAGTTATACTGTGAGTTAGTGACTCAAATGAGCCTTTACACTCCTCAGCTGGTGCCCCTAACTCTATTTTGACTCACAAACTTTTCAGTGCTTTGAGCATAAAATTAAATTAGGAAATTATCATACAAAGCTTTGAATAAAATGTTCATCTTACAGGATTTTCATAAGGAAGATGTTTGTTCTTGGTGGTAACTGCACAGCTTGTTCTGACTGGGGGGTCCAGGACCATTCCCAGAGCAGGCCTTGCTTTATTACCACTAGGTGGCAGCACAAGCACAGCCTTCCAAGGGCCCTGTAACGCTGCCTACACACAGCAGTGACAGGTGAGAGGTTTCCTAACCAGCCAGGGTTAGTCATCCCACAACCCCCACGTGTGGTGGCAGTTTCAGTGCATTTGGTTGTCTGGAGTTTTCTCTGTGCTCTCCGGTCTCACCAGAGGCTGCACAGTTTTGCTGGGGAGATACCTGCTACGAGACCTTCTACTGAATTGAGTATAGTGAATGGGGGAAAAGCTTCACTGGACTCCCCACCCTGTGAATGTCAAGTCATTTCCATCCCTATGAATAAGCAGGGCCACTTGGATACAGGAGACACCCCAGATCTCCTCCACTGCAGAACCAATTCCTCACGCAGCAAACATTCCAGTCACTTCTGTGTTGTGACCAGTCACAGAGTTAAGTGCCATTAAAAGGAAACTGGAGACTCAGAGATGGGGATTTACTGGGAACAAATTTCTTCCAAAACTTGGTATAGAGCATTCTCATCCCAAAGAAAGGCATCTTTTGGGGTGACCCAGCCTCTTTCCTAGAAAGGAGCACCCTGAACCAAAGTTATGTTATTAATATTAGTTAATGCATATTGAACACAAAGTGCTATAGTATACACTTTCTGTAGATTACCTCATTACCTCATTTAATCTCACAATGACCCTAAGAGGTATGTGTCATGACTGTGAATCTTTAAACAAGGAGGCTGAGGATTAGAGCAGTAAAGTATCTTGACCAAGCCCTAAAATTTGAATCCAGATCTCTCTGATAGAAAGCTAGAATTTGACTCACTATATTAGTGTTTAGGACATTGTTTAACAGGACATGGTGTCTCACCCCACCCACCTCTGCCACAGAAGGGGGCACGTGCCATGTTCTATTTCAGAATTCTTTGATGAAGTCGAGCAAGATGACAAAAACGAGAGCCTGAGCTGGCCCTCCCACACCAGCCTGGATCTATGTGAAGTTCCTGCAGGCCTGGCTCAGCAGAGGGTCCAGCCCTAAGGGCAAGGAGGCTTAGCAATCATCGGATTTGACTCTGAAAGACAGGGGAAAGCTGAGGTGGTCCAGAGGAATAGGCAAGCAGCTTAACAACACAGCCAGCACATATGCAGATGTTCCCGTGGGCTCACCTCATCTTAGTGAGTGTCTTAGTCTGTGTGTGCTGCCATAATAAAATACCTGAGACTGAGTAATTTATAAATAACAAGAATTTATTCTTCACAATGCTGGAGGCTGGTAAGGCCAAGAACAAAGTGCCAGCGAGTTTAGTGTTTGGTGGAGGTTCATTCCTCAAAGATGGGCCATCGAGGTGTCCTCACATGGCAGAAGAGCAACCAAGGGACCTACCCAAGTTCCCTTCAGCCCTTTTATAAGGCACTAATCCATTCACGAGGGTGAAGTCCTCATGACTTAATCACTTCCCAAGAGAACTCACCTCTAAATACCATCACAGAGGGTATTAAGTCTCAACACGTGAATGTGGAGGCCATTCAAATGATAGCAGTAAGTTTTATCAAATCCAGGTTTTATCAAATGGCAATCCCTGCTTCTCCTTTGTGCCTCTGGACTGAAACCCTGCTTAGTTAGGTCTTAGAATCATTTTGAAGATAAGATTGTTCAAGCCCAAGGATCTTCATTTCACTTATGGAAACACACCCTGGAATTGTAACTTTTCCTCTAGGTTTACTTCCCAAATGCTTGTTCATAATGATTCTTTCACTGCTCTGCATCAAAATTAGAACAAAAGGACAATGTAGTAAGTTTTTCACGAAGCTACATTTATGAGATTTGGAAGATAATCCCTTATTTTGAGATTGTGTCCTTCCTATATCTTTATGATTAAAATATTTCTCTTAGGGAGCAGTGGAAGCTGATTTATATCTTAGTGAAGTTCCCCAGAAAAATTAAAACTTGTCAAGTCTATGGCATGCTCCCCTTTTTTTCTTCTTTTTAAAAAATTTTACAGATCAAAATCTGGGAGCCCTGGCTCTGAGTAGCCCTCAAACTTTGTTCACCTGAGCACATTAGGCATGTTTCATATACTGCCATCTAGTGGTCATCCTAGTTCACACTCACTGACTCTTCCCTTTGAGAACACAAGTGGCAGGCCTGTGGAGACCCCGTGTGTGCATGCGTGTGCATTCGTGTGTGTGTATGTGTGCGTGTGTGTGTACATACATTAGATGCCAACAGCAGAGATGTGTTAGCATAAAAAAATACAGGTTTTGAAAACTGTGTAGAGATATTCGGAGTGAAAAAAAATTTGCTCCAAACCCATGTGGGCAGAATTAAAAGCAGGTGCATGGGATTAGCACTCTGTGCTTTTTCCAACATCCACCACCTAAAGGGCAGCAGGCACTGAACCATTCATGCCCGAGAGTGTTATCAGCTAATAGGACACGAAAATTTGTAGAGGAAAAGCCTTCAAGACTACACTTGAACCAAATGTGTTCATAATTTAACAACAGAAAATATCCTTTCAAACCCATCAACCTTTCAAGAATGGGTAAATACATATTTCTGCAAGAGCTCGGTGCTCTCGAGGCGGTGAAGGGGGTGTGAGTGTGCAAATATCAGACAGTCCTTGCCTTTTGAGTGACCTACATGTGGACATGGCCTGTCCACCAGCAGCTAGTACGTCCCACCTCTGTCCTATCCTCCAGGGCTGCTGCAGTCTCTGGAGCTCTCTCCCCTCAGCCTCCCGTTGACCTCCTCCTCCAAGCTGGCTGCTCACCCACCAGGCAAAGGGGACTCACTTTCTGACTGCTGAATGAGAGAAAGAGAGAGAGAGAAAAAAAAAAGGGGCGAGGGAGGGAAGGAGAAGAGGAGAGAACTGCAAAAAGCCCCAAGGCTGGGAAAGACAGAACACTGATGGTTGGCTCCTTAGAAGGCCCACATCTGGACAGCCCTTCTGAAACCCAGAAGACCATGTGTAAAAGGAACTTAAACCATATGGCATTCTGTAACTCACCTGAGTCATCTTGCATTGAGTCACAGAAATTCAGTTTCTGGACATTGGTACACAAGTAGGCAGGCCATAACTTGCTAGCAATTATGTCCTGAAAGGCCAAGTGCATTGGTACTATTAGAGATTTGAAACACATTTATACATGAAACCAATGAGCTACAGTGCTTGGGATCCCGGGTTGGCTCAGGAAATCCATTTAACATATTCTGCATTTCTGAACTGCAGTTTTGACCTCCTTCGAACCACCTGAGCGTTCCCTGTGTTGGGCAGAGGATGGGGATGGGGAGGTTCTGCAGAAACTTAACCGCTGATTCTTTTAATGATTATTGTTAGAGATCCTTAGCATATCAGAAGAGTACCTGGGGGGGGGGAACTAGAAATAAATAAATCTAAATATAAGTAATCACATTTGCCAAGGGGATGTATTCAAAGAACTCTTAGAGAAGGCAGCAGCTAACAGTTAAAGAAACTTTAAGGGTGCAAACAGAATTGTTATGATGCCCTTGCTCTTCTGGACTCCTGGACACACAAGGTTTATTTTTACTCATCTCAATTTTCTCCTTAACTGTCTGCCTGTCAGACTGTATGCTCCAGGACAGCCCTGCACCCCTTGGGTCTGGCTCATAGTAGGTACTCAATAAGCATCTAATGAACTGAACTGCCAAGAGCAGGCATAATCTATTTTTTCCATTCATTCTATTTACATTAATCAAGTGCATACTATGAACTAGGTGTGTACTAAGTACTGAGATCAACAGTGAGCAAGGTAGATTGGGTCTCTGCTTTTATAGTTTGTTGTAGGTTGAGTAATGGGCCCCCCCTAAAGATGTTCACATCCTAATCCCTGGAACCTATGAATATTGTTGCCTTACATGGCAAGAGAAATTTTGCAAATATGATTGTGGCAAGGATCTTGAGACGGGGAGATTATCCTGGATTATCTAGGTTGGTCTGATGGAATCACAAAGGTTCTTAAGAGGGGGAGGCAGGAGCATAGGTTAGAGCAAGGAGGACCACAGCCAAGGAATACAGACAGTCTTTAGAAGCTGGAAAAGGCAAGGAAACAGATGCTCCTGCCTCCAGAAGGAACACAGCCCTGTTGGCACCTTAATGTTAGCCCAGTAAAACTGATCTTGGAATTCTGACTTCCAGAACCATAAAATAATGAATTTGTGTGGTGCTTAAAGCCACTAAGTTTATGGTAACTTGTTATAGCAGTAATGGGAAATAAATACAAGCTGAACATAGCTGTAGCTTATTAAACAGTTTGACTAATGTTTAATAGACATTTAAAAAGTTATCCCAGTAAGATGTGATAATAGACCAAGTATAGAGTGTCATTAGCTCATCCACCTTATTATATCTTCAAAGAGTGGCTTAATAATTTGTTCTTCTCTTTGCCAATCAATCAGACTACCTACCTGTCTGAAGCTGTACCTTCCTGGGGTAGCAGGAATTCAATTTGTAGTTTCCAGTGCCATGTCCTGAGGCTTCAAATGTTTATAGAAGGCATTTGGTGATGAACACTTCACCCTAATGACAACTTATACTTAGGAGGAATATTGTTCCTTAATTTCCAGTCAAGTTCGACTTGGTTTTCTGATCATGGCACCCTTAAATTATAGACATGAGATCTTATCTGCATCCCCTTTTTCCAAAGGGGAGACTGAAGGACCAATCTGAACAAGTCTGCTTCACCACCCAAGAGCAAGAATATGAGCTCAGCTGTTTGACACCTAAACCAGGGGTGTTCTTTTGGTCTCTGCTTTTTTTGTTTCCCAAGAGATTAGGGAAGAGAGAGAAAGGGATTAATCGCATAGGAGGAGGGAGCTAGATTACCAGAGAGAGAGAAGAAGAATTCTGGGAAAAGACTAATAGTTAAAACCTATGGGCGAAGAGAGCCTCCGTTTTTTAAATTAAAACTTGGGGGAAAATTTGACAATTAGATGCTTTTCATTTTGAAACTCATTTAACCCTAAAAGTCAAAATGAAACTCCAGGGGCACAAACCCACAACAATCAAAATAAAAACAAGTTTTCACAAGCCTGCTGCAAAGCTAAATATAAATTTTCAGATAGACCTACTTACCTCCAAATTCATGACTTTTTAGAACTATTTCAAACATTATTTTTAAAAAGAATGTCAAACGAAAGAAAACCTGTTTCGTGTGGGAGGTGGAGTACAGGCTGGGTGTGTATATGTGGGGGGGTATTTTTTTGTTTTGGCCCCCTCCAAACTGTCAGGATGTTTTCAAATACCATTTGTGGTCACCTACACTGGTAATATTTTCTGACTGTGGTCAAGAGAAGCTGACTAAAGGTTTGTGTGTTTGCTCCAGGAAGAAACTTAGCTGTCACATGCCAGTACCTTAGTGTACAGGTGCCTTTTGTCATCTTATTTCTGGTTTGTTGTGCATTTGTATGAACCTCTGCATTCAAACATGATAAAAACCATAATTAAAATTGGAAACCAAAGTCCTCTGGCTGCAGCAGGGAACACCACAGCTCTTTCCTTTTTCTGCTTATCCCAACTCACCCCTGTGCCTAGGAGAAGAAAGAGGGAGGGTTCAAAACTGACAAATACGAAGAAAGTCTCCGAAACGTCTTGTGCCCTGTGAAGCCTGTTCAGAATCACCTGTAGCCTGAGGTTTACCCTGGAATGATGGCCTTTCGGGTTCCTCTGCGTGGAAGGCTTTGAACCAGGACATTTGAACTGCTGAGCAATTTCTTATTAAGGCATGAACAGAGTCAGCTAGGGTTTAGGCTTTTGTTTGTGGTGGGCTGTTTTCCTGCCACGGTTGTTGTGGTTTACGGTCTACCTGAGTGTTCAGAACTACTTTGCGAAATCCAGTGACTTTGTTTCAGATCGGTAGCTCTCCTTGCCTGCCAGCCTTGACCCCCAGTGGCACACGCTTTGCTGTGCATCTCCTCCCAGGCCTGGCTGTCGGGTGAGTTACCATCAGGAGAAGAATCACCTAGTGAACAGTCAGTAACAGCCTCAGACCTGTAGCATGATGTGTATTTCCAGGAATGGTGATTTGGGGAAAACTAAGATGGGTCTCGAGACTGCTGTGCAAAAGATTATTTCACAAAATGGACAAGAAAAATCAATCATAAAACCATGCAATCCAAAAAAGGAATTGTTAAATCAAAAGCCTTAGAATTTTGTGGACTGCTCCTAGAGATTTATGCTAAGGAAATAATCATGAATATGTAAAAATTTTTCAAAAATAGTCACAATGGTGTTTATTAGGAGCTTGTCTATAATAACAAAAATGGAAAAACCTAAGTAGTCAATAGGTTATTGATCAAATAAATTATGTTTTAACTATACTATTGCCATAATCAATAGCTAGCATTTATTGAATGCTTACTATGTGCTAGGTGTTGTGCCAATTGGTTTATGTGTATTATTATCACATTTAATCCTTAAAACAACCCACGTAACACTACACTTTCTGAGTGTAGGGAACTTACACTCAGTATAACATATTCAGAGAGGTAAATTTCCTTGTCCGTGAACATGGTGCCAGTGTAGTAGGACAAACAATGAGCCTCGCCCAAATTCATGTCCACTCAGAACCCAGAATGTGACCTTATTTGGAAATAGGGTCTTTGAGGATGTAATTAGTTAAAGATCTTGAGATGAAATCATCCTGGATTTAGGGTAGGCCATAAATTCAATGACTGGTATCCTTACATGAGAAAGAAGAGAGTGATTTGAGACACACTGGGACACAGGGTAGAAGTCCACGTGAAGAGGGAGGGGGAGACTTGAGTCATGCGTTTACAAGCCAAGGTGTGCCAAAGGTTGCTGGCAGCCACCAGGAGCCAGGAGAGTGGACTGGAACCAACTCTCCCTCTCAGAGCCTCCAGAAGGAACTAACTCCTCCAGCATTTTGATTTCAGACTTCTAGCCTCCTAAACTATGACAGAATAAGTTTCTGTTGTTTAAAGCCACCCAGTTTGTGGTAATTTGTTATGGCAGCCACAGGAAACTAATATAGCTAGTGAGTAGTACACACAGAATCTGAACCCAGTCTGACTCCGGAACCAGAGCTCTTCCCACCGTACTATGCTGCCTCTAACAGCAGGGCTCAAAATTGTATGTATAATATCACTTTCGTGTAAAAATTTGAATATATGCATGGAAAGAACTGGAAGAATATAAAACAAAATGTTTATTTCTGGGTGCTGAGATTCCAGATGGATTTTAATTACCTTCTTTTTGCTTATCTGCTTTTTCTTTTTTCAGCATTGAAGTGCAATACTTTTCATAGTAAGATACACTGAAGTTTGTAGGGGTAAAGAGGTATCATGCCATAACTTACTCTGAAATGGTTCAGACAATAAACTAATAATATGTATATACACGGAGAGGAAATGATAGAGCAAATGTGGGGAAATCTTAACCACTGGAGAATCTGGGTAAAGAGCGTGTGGGAATTCTTTGTATTATTCTTGCAGCTTTTCAGTAATTCTGAAATTAGTTCAAAATGTAAACGTTACCAAAAAATTTAAAAAAATTTTTAAAGAGTCCTAACATGGAAGATGTCCAAAGCTGAAACAGAAACAACTTTATAAACATAAATGCCAAGAGAACTGCCAAGAATCAGAAAAGTTTGAGGAATAAAAGTCAATATTTGTGTTATAGCAAAGATGACACTCAAAGAAAAAAAAATGCAGAGAGCAAGAGAGAGACAAGGAAAGAGGTGATAGAAGAAAGTAATGCCAAGAGGAAGTTCCTGCTGAATGACAGCCATAAGGCTAGGACAGGCTGTACAGCCTAACTCAGCTCTCAAATGCTGTTTTTTGCACATACGCAAGACCCAATGATGTGTCTGGCGAGGCCTGGCCAAGCAGTCAGAAGACAAGGGTTTGCCTGACCTGCAAGGAGGGAAGTGAGGCCCACATCACCTTTACAGCCTTGTTTAAGCTCTGATGGCAGCTTTGAGTCACTGATTACTCATCCCCCAGAGGATGGTCATGAATAATTATTCAGATTACATTTTCAAAATAATATAGATAGAGACAAGCCAGAGGAGGGTATCATGGTCTTTTGAAAATGTAAAATTATTAACAGGCCACTTGATATTTTTATTTTACTAGGACAGAGATTCTAATTATGTGCCAATTTTAAAGCTCACTTCCAACCAAAATGTCTAGTTTGCCATCTGGGCAAATACAGAGAACAGTATGTCTGTGATTTGAACTTATCTAAAGGGGGGAAAAGTCACATTACTAAGTGGTGTTATTTCAGATGGCCCATTTCTCTATCAATAATTTCTATAAAAATCTGTGGCCATTACAAAAATTAACTCAATGTTATTGGCATCAGTTCACTTGTGTACAAGATACTATGTAACTGAGCAAATTCTCATCCATTTGAAGGAACTGCTTGTTCCCTTCACTCCAAGTTGGTGAGGGCCAGGGCTGGTACTAATGGGCCTTGCTTAGGAGCAGCCCCACCCTCACTCTCTACCAGCATAGATAAATATATGGTTTGGCAAAAGCAGACTAAATATATTAGGTGCACTTAATTGAGTCAAAGAATAATAGGTCCATTTTTATCACATTCTCAAGTTGTTTCACGTTCAGCATTCCTTCATCACTAAGGTTTGCTAATTGTTCCAATTTGCAGTGCCAGGTAATTTGTGCCTAGTAATTCCATAAATGTTTGTATTTCTGGGTTCCTACAAAGCAATCTACTTTCCAACGCCTCTAAGTAGCCATTTGTATGGAAACAATCCCACAAAGAGCACAGGTAGAGTCAGTATTCTGTCCTGTCGTCATGTGTGCGTATTCTGCACGTCTCTGGAGATAGGGGGAGTAGCACAATGATGCATTGGCTGCACAGGGTGCCACCCACGGACACTTCAAACAGAATTACCAACCAAGGGGAGGATGTCTGGGTAGGAAGTTTGTTGGGTGTATATATATTTTTCCTAATGTATTTAAAACTAGCTTGAAGTACAAATAGGAAGATTCTTTTTTAGCCTGACTTCTTATGGAAAGAAAAGCAGCTTCTTGGTAAGATTCCAGGCTGTCTGCCCCACCTCCACTTTAAGCTCTTTTGAACCTTTTTCTTCTGTTCTGATCCATCATCATAGGATACAAAGAATGTTTCCTTGTATATCCTAAACATCTTCAAAGTGAAACTGCCTCCCAAATCCTGTAGTGGCCATGACATTTTGAATTGTTGCTCTTACTTTTTGGGTAATAGCAGTACTGCTTACAAGCTTATACATAAAGCACAACCTGCTGACCATAATGAACCCTGAGTCTAAGAGAAGTTTTTAAATTATTTAGGTTACTCAGTCTTCACAGATGGTGAAACTGGTGACATGATCAAAATGCTTGCATCCAGCTTGGACCACTAGACCCACAATCTTGCCAAGAAAGGGTTGAAGCTAGCTACTGATGAGTTTTTAGTTGATGATAAAGTTAAAGCCTTGCTTCTGGGAATGATACTAAGACAGCTATCTTTTAAAAAGTGGCTAATGTTTTCATGAGATTGGATGAGACTGTGTTTTCATATTTGAACTCAATGCTCTTAATCTACATTCTCTGGTCTATGTTTCTCTAATCCACCTTATAAAGGAGGGAAGAACTAGGTTCTTGCATTTCTTTGTATAGTTCCAGCATAGGAGGATTATGTATATTGTACCTGATGAATTCTAATTTGTCCATTTTCAGAGAAAGAACTCTAGAGTCAGAAAGATGGTTTTCCTGAAGGCTTACATATTGCATTCATGATGATTGGGGCAAAGGTGTCTCTTACAGGGTTACTTGTTTCTTAGGTAGTAACTCTTGGACCTGCAGTCAGTGTAATGGTCACCAATCGAGAAAAAGTGCCTTGAGTTTAGGGCAGTGGCTCACAAACTCGACTGTGCAGAAGAATCACCCAGTGGGGGGAGAGGGGAAGCTAAAACTGTGGGCTCTGGAGCCCCTACCCCAGGTATTGATTCCACAAGCTAGGGGAGATTTGCAGTTTTAACAAATACTCTAGGTAATTCTGATGCATGTAGTTTGCAATGAGAAACATGGTTCTATAAATTCTGATGGAGCATATTTAGACAAGTCCTTCTTGGTTTTCAGGTTTTCCACTCAAAATGTTATTATTTCAAACATTTTTCTTAATAAAAAACATTTAGAACATGAAAAGATAACCAACACCATTAGTCATTACGATTATGCAATTGAAAATTACAAGATACTACTACATACTCATTAGAATGACCATAATCAAAAAGACTGACAATACTAACCATAGATGAAGGATGTGGAGAAACTGGAACCCTCACATGTTGCTGACAGGAATGTAAAATGGTGAAAACGATTTAGAAAACAATCTAGCAGTTTCTTAAAAAATTAAACATATACTTAACATATGACCCAATAATTGTAATCCTACATATGTACCCATAAGAAATGAAAACATATGTCTACACAAAGACTTGTACATGAATGTTCATGGGAGCATTATTTATAATTGCCCTAAACTGGAAACAACCCAAATGTCTATCTACTGGTGATTGGACAAACAAAACATGATATATCGATACAATAGAATATTATTCAGCATTAAAAGAAGTGGCCAGGTGCAGTGGTTCATGCCTATAATCCTAGCACTCTGGGAGGCTCAGGTGGGAAGATAGCTTGAGGTCAGGAGTTCAAGACCAGCCTGAGCAAGAGCGAGACTCTGTCTCTACCAAAAATAGAAAAAATGAGTGGGGCGTGGTAGTCCCAGCTACTCGGGAGGCTGGGGCAGGAGATGAGATGTTCCAAAACTGGACTGGAAAAATGCAAATCTTGATAAAGTCACCCACCCCCCTGAAATCATTAAACTATACAGTTACAATAGATGAATTTTATGGTACATAAATTTTACATAAAAAAAAAACAGGCTCCCACAATGGCAGTTGAACAGTAGATGAAGGCATGAACTAATCAATTTAAAAAATTTCAGAGTATTTAGGAGATGGTGTTCAAAGAAACATGTATCTGTGTATGATTATGTAGTGCCTTCTGCATTTTGTCATCAACTCTGGCCAAGTGTAAGTCTCCTTTGTAGGTGGCTTTTTTCTTTTCTGCTCACTAAGTCGCAGTTTCAGCCTCAGCCTTCACTAACTTATCCACAACTGGCCAGCTGCAAACAGCTTCTCTCATTTTTAACTACCACTGGACTCTTCCCGTTCAGGCTAATAGGCTGTTTGGGCCTTTTAGCTTCCTTAATAGCCAGAAAGGACCGTCCACCATTCCCTCTGACTCATCTGCTTTCTTTTCCATGTGGCAAGAGAAGAAAAAAAGAGTTTTCAGTCACATTATATGTCTCCGTGTCAGCAATTCAATTGTTCCCTTAGCAACCATCACTTTTACTGCTGGCTTTCCGAGACACGCTGCCTTCTCAAAGAGCTTAGAGCCACAAAATATCTTGGTTCATGCCAGAAGCTGTTTTCTAAAAAGGTTAGTATCTCTTCTAGAGCAAATTATTTTTAAAACAATATTCAAACAAAGCATATGGCTTTTAGACAAAGGTGATAAGGGGGACAACCGTCGGAGGGGATGATGCCTGGAAGGGTCATGTGGCTTCCACTGAGATAAGGAGTGTTGGCAGCCACAGGCTCACTGCTCCCCTCCCCCCAGTGGATGTCACAGGTCACCAGGAACTCAGGAGTGGACAGGGGAGAATGACGTGGGGCAGGGCAAGCTAGTGACACTCCTGCCCTGGGAGAGATCGGGATCGAGGCATTGTTTTTGCATATGAAGCAGCCAGATTTACCACCCGACTCCTTGTGGGTGTACACGGCCCCACAGTGTGGTTCCATATCCAGGTGAAAACTAAGACCAAGGGATAGTTCGGAAGTGTGGTTTACTTTATTATTCCATCTGTTATTTATTTTCCAGGAGAACTTGTCGTTTGTTTTCCTTTAAAAAAAAAACTCCACGGCCAGGCACAGTGGTTCACGCCTGTAATCCTAGCACTTTGGGAGGCCAAGGAGGGAGGATCGCTTGAGGCCAAGAATTGGAGACCAGCCTGAGCAAGAGCGAGACCCCGTCTCTACAAAAAAATAGAAAAATTAGCCAGGCGTGGTGGTGCACGCCTATAGTCCCAGCTACTCGGGAGGCTGAGGCAGGAGGATTGCTGGAGCCCAGGAGTTTGAGGTTGCAGTGAGCTATGATGATGCCCCTGCACTCTAGCCCAGGAAACAGAGCGAGACTCTGTCTCAAAAAATAAAAAATAAAACAAAACAAAAAAACCCACATTTTCTGTGTTTACTACTATTTGAGGAGCAAGGACATCTCTGAGTATAGAGATCATGTAAAGACTCTCAAGAAAATATTTCCCAAACAGCTTGAAAAGGATTTGGAGTTTGTGATAATTCTATTTCATAGGCCCATCTCTAGGAATAAAATCACTTAGTGACAACTTGATAGGGTTTTTTTAAATTAGTAAGAGTAAAGAGGTATTTTAGCATTATTTGAGGGCACTTTTCAGCATTTCAGAACACCTGTGCTTCTACCAATTTGTACTAAATATCTTCAATGGACCTCTGCTAAATATTAAGTCTTGTGCACTAGGCATTGTGTATATTAATTACAAGATTTTGGTACCTGCCTTATTTTAATATGTATACATATTTAGGGTTTTCTTTTATAAACTGTTTTTATTTCTACTTTTCTTTTAAATCACTTTTCTGTTCCTAATTTATGCAGGTCTTCCTTGAGAGAAGCCCAAATTGAGGAGATTTTCCTGTATATACATTATTTTTAAAACTGTTAACACAGAAGCTATTGACCCAGTAGGCTTGTAAAAGGAGGAGGAAATCCTCTGCTGTGTTTTATAACCTGCGAGGAGAGAGGCCCGTGGTCTGTAACCATGTGCTCCTGCTGTTGCTGCTGCTGACAGCCTCAGCTCTGGGGCACAGATGTCTCCAACCAATCCTTCAAGGTGTTTTGAAAGATTGTATTTAAGTCCAGTCCACTCCTTAGGTTTCCCCAAAATAATACTAGGTTACCAAGAATGAAAAATTCAAACCACAAGTTAAGGTTGTGACTCTGCTCAGAAAGCCTTGAAGATAAGACGTGCAGGTGATTTATCTCACAGAGCCTAAGCGTGGACATCACCCAACTTTTGCCCACTTACAGAAAGACGAAGAGCTATTGACATTTCAGTTCAGAAAAGGTAAAGGGAGTCCTAACAATTTGAATCTGCCTTGGAGGAATCAATAAAATCTGTTTTATTATGACAGAAGAAGAAATGTCTTCTTAACTCCTCTGTTCTTACTAAGAACCATCACTTCTAGACTGAGGCAGGCAGATCTGCTTGGGTCCGATAGGTGGTCACTTTCTCCTCAGTGCCTCTGGGCGTGCTCCCTCCCCTGCAAAGAGGGGGGCAGGAGGACTGTCCCCCGAGGTCCCTCATGGCTGTGACCTGTGTTTATATCTACTCCCTTCTGGTAGACTGTGTAATTCCATGGGTTTCAGCTTGTCCCGAGCTGCCTAGAACCCCTTCCTGGGGCCCTGCCTCTGGGAACCCAGCAGCTGTTACATACAATGTTCACACCTTCCAATTCATATGCACCTTTCTTCTCCCCAGCCATCAAAGTCCCAGTTGGAGGCATTAAAGGGAAAAAGAAAAAAATATAGATAGACACATACGTGTAAATGTATGCATATGGAAAAAAACGTGTGTTCTAGGAAAGATTCAAAACACGGAGGTAGCCCAGAGTTTAGGGCTCTGAGCCTCAGCAAGGTGACTCTCCTTGTCAGGAAGTGACCCAGTGAACATCCTGCCCAGTCACAGGGGGCCCATCACACGTCCTGTTCCTGGCTGGGGAAGGCTTGCCTGGCACCTAGCCTTACTTTCTGGGCTAGAGTGAGTGACTAATTGAGTATGTCTTAACCGTTTAGCAATTTCTCTATAAAGTTACAGGGTGGTTTAGCTCACCAATTGGCATGCTACCACCCCTGCCCTAGTCCCAGTCTCACACATGCAACTTCCCTGGTTCCTTAGCAAAACTACATGTTAAAAACATGTATGTCCAGTGGTAATTTGCCCTGAGTCAAAGTCTGATAGGAGGGTCTAAATCTACTCACTATCAAAGCTAGCTGAATGTTTTACAAACAGGAACCAATTTATTAGTCCTAGGGTTTTTGACTCTCATTCGGAAAACAAGAGACAGAAATCTCCCCACACTCTTGTCTCTAGTTTTGTCACCAGCCGCTTTGCCCAGCCCATCAAAAATAGGTCACAGCCAGGCTGATTTCCATGTTAGGCGGAGGCTTTAAGGCCGTGACTTGGTGGTGTTTGTTGAATAAATGAATGGGTGCCTGCTTGCATGACTACCAAAGTAATAGCGATGTTCACTGTAAACAATGGGTTTCTGGGCTATGGGGCGGGGGGAGTACAGCAGGGGTACAGAATAGAAAAGGAGGAGAAGGGAGCAATCAAAAGAGGAAAGGAAAAGACCACATCTATGAATGTATATAATTTACGTATACATGCACATATTAAATCATACTAAATGATTTGGAAAATGTAGAAAAGTTCAAGGAAAAAAATAAAATTCACAACTTTACTTCCCGGTGAGAGTGGCTTGTATTTCATTTATCTTATTGTGTTTGTTTGTTTACATAAATATAATCTAAGCTTTCATTTGTGTAACCTGTTTTCTTTCCAGTTAATAATGCATCACAGACCATTTTCATGACTAGTAGCTGTGGGCCCCAGGCAGGGCTGAGTTCCTTGCATCCCTCCAGGAACCACTACAATGATTTATTACTTGTTTTATGACTTAGGATGCAGCCTTTCACTTTGACCTAGGTTCAGTGATGGACTCAGTCCTCAGACCTGCAGATTACAGCCTGTGAGAGCTTGAGAGGACCATGACCAATCCTGCAGGTCAGACCCCCTAATTTCACAGATGAGAAAACAGAGGCCCGAATCAGAGCCAAACACAAGACTCCATCCAAGTCCACCGCTCAGGGTCTATTTCCACGAGGATGAAAAATCTTCCCTTGCAGCAAACAGCCCACAAGAGGACTCGAGGTGGAAGGGGTGTGCAGCCTTGCACAGGATTTTATTCAGTGGCGTGTGCTCAGCCACACCCAGTAGAAGGAGAGACCACGCTGGGAAAGGATGGGGCTTGGCAGGATACTGCAGGCTAAAAACCCAGCTGCTTCAACACCACGAAATGCACAACCTGTGTAGAGCCACCTTCTTTCTCTGGGATGATTGCAGGAGCCCCTTACTGGGATTCCTGCTTCCGTCCTGCCCACCACAGCCCCTAGGCTGATCACCCACAGGAGCCAGCAGGGTCCTTTTAAAATATAAAACTGGGGGCCGGGCGTGGTGGCTTCACGCCTGTAATCCTAGCACTCTGGGAGGCCGAGGCAGGAGGATCACTTGAGCTCAGGAGTTCGAGACCAGCCTGAGCAAGAGTGAAACCCTGTCTCTAAAAAAAAAAAAAAAAAAAAAAAAAAATAAAATATAAAACTGCTCAAAACCTGCTGTGGCTTCCTATCTTACTCAGGGTAAAAGGCAAAGTCCTTTAAATGTCCGCAGGGCCCTCCCCACTCATTTGCTTCTCAGTCCTCCTACTACTTTCCTTTCCTGCTCACTTGGCTCCTGCCACATGGCCCCCTTGGTCTCTCTCACACTCACCCCAACTAGAACACGAGCTCTAGGAAGCCTGGGACTTCTGTCTGTTTAATTAGTCAAGGCCCTTTTGTTGCAAGTCATAGAAACCAACTGCAGCTAACTTAGGAGGAAAAGGGAGGCAATTTACTACAAGAACTCCTGAAATCCAAGGGCAGGAGGGAAACCTGGACTCAGAGAGGTACTGGGACTCAGAAAGAAAGCTCTGCTCATCTGTTGGCCTCTCTCTGCGAGTCCACTTTTTTCTTCTTTCTGTACCTACCAGCTTTTCCTGCTCCTCTGGACCATATTATAGAAAATGACCACCCTAACTCCAATTCATTTATTCAACTACTGTATTTTGTATATAGTATGTGCCAGGCACTGATCTGGGTGTTTACGCTGCATCAGTGAACGAAGCCAACAGAGCCCTGCCTTCCTGGAGCCTCCATTCCAGTGGGGCAGAGAGACTGAGAGCACGTCAGTAAGCTCATCGCGTAGCTTGTTAGATGACAAGGGCTGCGGGGAGAGAGAAGCAGGGTGGAGTAAGGCGGGATCTGGAGAGGAGGCAGAGGTGGAGTAAGCAGGATGCGCTTTGAAATACAGGCCCAAGTAGAATCCAGTGCGAAGGTAAGGTCTGAGGAAAGACTTCCAGTCACCACAGAGACTGACTCGGAAGCCATTCCTAGGGACAGCAGGGACACAAAAAACAAGCATGGTTTCTGGAAGCCTACCTTGTGGATGTGGTGGGAAGGCGAAGGTCATTTCCAGAGAAGGACGAATTATCTTGAGCTGGAAAGACATCTCCACATGTATCTGCCACTAGAGGAATTTAGGGACCCTCTATTCTTGCCACTGGAGGGCCTATGATGACTTTATAGCTTGTTTGGTTTTTTAAAGTCATACTCCCATTGAGCTGTTCAAGTGACCTCACCTGTTGGAGGTCTGTGGTAAACCAGACCCCCCCCATTCCCCAAATCCCACCACATCTGTGGGAAGGTGTTGTGCTGCTAATTTCCTGCTGAACTGCTGAAGACAGAGGACAGAGATGGTGATATCGTAGAGAAACCTACTGAATGCCAATTGACTCAGAATGACTGAAAACGATGTACCACATCCCAACTGACAGGCTGTTCCTGCCTTCTGGGGAAGGGCTGCCCATATGTAGGGCAAAAAGACTCCTTCCTCATCTCTACCCTACGGATTTTCTCCTTGAAAGAGCAAAAAGTCACAGAGAATTAAGGGATTGAGAGGGAATAAGGCATGAGGCATATTGGATGATACAATGGCAGAAGCTATGAGATTTGGGTTATTTCCTTCTAAGGCAAACACAAATAGCAATGGACAATGTGATAAACCCCAAGTCCTCCACTGTTTTTCAAGGAAAGCCTAAGAGAATTCTGGAAAACTAGCTCAGAAGACCCTCAGATATTTACAGCCTTATCTGAATTGTAAGACTTTGAAAAGGAGACAAGTGATATTTATAAATATATGAATTTAGAAATGTTGGGGCCCCATTATTAAACCAAGTAATGTAAGAAACTTCTGGAGTCTCATGGAAAGCACCTATGGCTGTGAGGTCAGGGCAGAGCTCTAGGCTGGCCTCTGAGTGTAGAAATCCTCCCGCTGAACTCCCCACTCCACCAGATTTGCAGGCAGTGGAGACTAAAGCCCTCACGTGTGGAACTCCTTGATGGTGGAGGAAGATGCTGCATGTTAGGAAGAGAGAGAGTGGAACTAACAAATGTTCTTTGTTTGCCATGGCCCAAAGAAGAGTATGTGTGTGTTTGTGGCTCCAAGTCCCCGAGGGTTTTTTACGGGGAATGCCTGCCAAAGCCATCCTAGCCTGATGAATAAGCAAGAAGGTCCTGAAAGAAAAGCCTGGTGCTGGCTTGTACTAATCTAAGGGAGCCTGAGGCTCCTGGGACTCCTTGGTAGACTGAAGACGCATTGTCCCTGAGTCACCTTTGATCGTCTGCCTCCTCAGAGTAAGTAATTAATGCATAATCATAAGCAAAACTGAGTATTTGCAAGAGTCAAAATTAGGAGAATGTTTTCTGATTTGTCTTTGAGTCCCAAGTGAATTCTAAACACTAACTAGCCTGCAGATATTGTTCTAATTACCTGGGCTTCCCTTCCATGGCTTGAAATAGACCCCTCAGAGACTGCCTCCACCCACACGGCACCTCTCACTGTTCAAGGAGCCGAGCCACACCGCAAAGACCTCAAAAGCATTTTGCAGACTCCTGAGGCCATGACAGGCTGGTATATAAAGCTAGAGGATCTTGGATTTATAAAGCCAGAAGAAATATGTCCCCATGGGTTTTCTGGAGCAGAAGGAAAGCATCACAGGTACAGCTGGCTCCTCTCTTTATAGAAAGTTCCATCTAAGGACCTGCTGGAGGTTCTCTCTGCTATACCTTGGCACATCTCCGGAGGATCAGACTTCAACAAGCAAGACCCGCTCTGCCTCAGTGGGTCCATTCCTCGTGTCAGCCCATAGGCATGAGCCCCAGGGCTGCTGCATGGCCACGTGATGGCCCTCGCTCATTTTTACAGAGTATCAGTGCCCAGTTTGGGTCTCTCCCAGGAATCTGGGCTTGACCTTGCCGCTATAAAATCAATTTCTATGGAAGCAGTAATATGTCCATAGCACTTTCTCTATGCAAATTGTGTGCCTCCCGTATCTCCCAGAGACCTTGCTGAGTTCCTGGAAAGACAGCAGCAAGAACCTGCCAAGCAGTGCATCATCCTGTAGGGTGCACAAGTACACAGGGGGACTGCTGTGCGCAGGGGTCAATGGAGAGTCCCAGGGTGAGCTGGCTGCCCAGCTCATTCCTGGACATCACTCGGGAGATGTCTTCAACACCAGGAGGACATTTTTTCCTCTTGAATGACTTTAAGGAGTTGTAAGGGAGCAGCAAGTGAGTAGGACTTGGAGCCTCTATAAAAAGAATGTGGAGGGATCATGAAAAATTTATATTTCTTTGTGTGTGGACCACTCAAGCCTATTTTTGACCCAGGTGTATAGGCAGTGGCTGTGTTGAGAAGAGCATAGGCTTTAGAGCCATGAAGACTTAAGTTCAAACACTAACTCTGTCACTTCCTAGTATGTAGCCTTGGGCAAATCATTTACCGTCTCTGAGTCTCAGTTTCCTTATCTGTGAAATAGGGACAGTGATTTTTCACTTTTTAGGGGAAGTTACTGTTACTGAGTTGGAGGCAAAGTAAAAAAATCAGGTAGCACAATACCGGGTACACAGCAAGTAGTCCATAAATGATAGTTGCAGCCTCTGTTGACGTTTTTAATAAAAATAATGGCACTAAAAGTAGTAAGAAATATTGAATGATCTGGAGAGATGTATTAAGAGACTTGCCCTGATGCCAGGGAAGCAAGTTAATAGATTAGGCATATAGGTCTACAAAATATGGCACTGAGTCTTGGCTGGCCATTCCTAACCCTCTTTTCTTTTTGTTCCTTCTCCACTGTGGAGCAAGGAAAGCTAAATAGTCAACTTTTCCAGACCTGGCAGCAAAAGATTACCATAACACATAGTTCTGGCCAAAGAGATGTGGGCAAAGATCTTCTTTCCTGATAAAGACATGGCTAGTGCAATTTTCCTTCCCTTCCTCTTGCCCTGAATGTGGCCGTGATGCACAGAGCTGATGCAGCCATGTTATACCCATAAAGTAATAAGCCAACGTGGTAAGGATGTCAGAAGAGAATGAAAAAAAGAACTTAGGTTCTTACCGGCATCATTTAGCTGACACACCAGCCCTGAGCTGCCTACTTTCAGACTTCTTAGTTTTGTAAGAAAAATATCTTTCTGTTTGTTAAGTGACTCAGATGGGTTTTCTGTTGCTTACTGCTGAAAACATTCTTATCTGATAAAAAGCTTTGTGATAAGTTTTTGAAATACCTTGCTGACCTGGCAAAAAAATCTATAGTCACTTTGACTTCCTAATCAAACTCTCAGAAGCATTAGTTTTGCAGGCATTAAATAATCCTAACTATTCTAATGAAAATGAATATATATCTATGAGTGTGTGTACATACATATATATTTATATAGTAGCTTATGAAACCTGAGATGTTTGCTTTGGATGCAATTCTTGACTTTTAGTGTGCACATGTACATCATAATTACAGTAGATGCCTTTAAACACACCCATGCCTAGGCTCTAACCCTGGAGATTCTGGCTTCAAATGCCTCCACTGAGGTCAGGGCATCACAAATTTTTAAAGCTCTACAAGTACCTGTGTGCCAGGTGAGAACTACACTCCTAGGTAACTAACTCCTCCAAGAGTCAGGTTGGAAAGGTACAATAGCTTTATGGGCAGCTTGGCATAGTTCTTCTAATCTAATTGAACAGAATTATTGTACATAATTACAAAAGTTTATTGAGCTTCATAAAACACAGGATTTATGTGCAACCCTCTACTGTAAGTTATACAGGCTTCTACTTTAATTTTGCATAGCACGTGGTCTGGATTAACCTCATTCAACCTGTTAGAGAGCAGAAATGTCAGAATTGCTGCATTATTATCCTATTTTGCTAACTCAGATAACCATGATAGAAACATAATATGACAGTACAAGGCCCATAAGCTAAGCCCAACATATTCACATATGGGCAGACCAGAGCACTTCTGATGCCAAGGCAGGCGGCTAACTTCTCGCCTTTTGAAAGGTTGCTATAATGTGTTGCATCTCTCACGATGCAAAGTGTCCATATGGTAAGATAAGAATCCCTCAGATTGCTGATGCAACAAGTTTTCCTTTGAATTTTTTATTTTTCACATTATCTGTAGTTTTTCTGTCAGATTTGCATGCTTTCTTATATTTCCTGCATAGATTTTAAATGAGATATTTATATGTATAAAATAAATATGCATAAATATCTGGAGGGTTTTTGTTTTAGCCAGTAGCAAGATGTTTGTTTTACAGGCCAAATCTGTTGGCTTGTCCATTAAGCTTCTATTCTAGTACAATCAGTACAAGTTATTGCTAAATAATCTTAGGAGTGACTTATTAAATCCAATATAATAATAAATGGAGTACTGTGTTAATGTCTTTATCAACCCACTTTTGAAAAATAATTACTAGGGTTCACATTATAATACCTGTTGATGAAATTTATGGCAACCCATCCTCACATTGCATTTTTAGTTTTCACTAGTAATAATAATGGTATAGCTTTAAAGAGCCCTAACTGTATACCAAGAACTGTGCTCTACTCTTTATGTGAATTATTTTATTTAATCCTCACTACACCCCAATAGGGGAGGGTACTGTTATTATGACCATTTTACAGGTGAGTAAATGGAGTTTAGAAAGTTAAATTACTTGTCTGAAGTCACAAAGCCAGTAGGTGGTAGAGCCAGGCT
Organism: Daubentonia madagascariensis; assembly: GCA_023783475.1. Classification (NCBI taxonomy): domain Eukaryota; kingdom Metazoa; phylum Chordata; class Mammalia; order Primates; family Daubentoniidae; genus Daubentonia; species Daubentonia madagascariensis. The sequence goes on along the minus strand of JAKFHU010002080.1, from coordinate 36,911,600 downwards.
TTGAACCTACATATTGCTGGTTCCAAAGTCCACCCTCTTAACCACCATGCTCTGTTAGCACCGTTTATCATCCACATTTGTCAACCATATTTTTCTCTGAGGCATGTCGTAAGAATCTTTGTAATAATTATCCTAACATGAATCACTGGCAACAAACCCTTCAGCCATATTCTACTACAGCAACATCTATTAAATCATTTAAAAGCAGAGAAGGCTATGGGTCTGAGTTATACTTTGTTTGTTTCCATGATTGTACTTCTTGTTGAGTCTCTTCCATAGATGCTGCTGTGGTGGAACAAGCACTGCTTTTGTAGTCAGATGCTCTGTTTACGGGACCCAGGCTGGACATGTAATCTCTTTGAGCCACAGTTTGCACATCTGTAAAGGGGAGGTATTAAAGCTCCCTTCCCATCCCCAGGGCTAAACAAGCTAGCACACGTGAGAAGTACTTTGGGAAGAGTGGTGTGAGATACACGTGTTGTTTTATAACTTCGTTCTTTTCAACACAACTTTCCTGACTGGTTTCACTCTAAGTTATGGCCACAAATCCCAAATCGGCCCTCAGTGATGCCTGGTAATCCTACACATTCTGCATATTTGTTAACTTTTCCATTCTTCACAGTAACTATTTCATATCTTCTCTCTTCACACCATGCCCACCCACACTTCATCGAGAGAACTACAGCAACCAAAAAGATCTCCCTCACAATGCCACGCTCCCACTGCCGCCCCTGTACTCGGTGACTTCTTTCTTACCACTAGGGATCAAGTGTCCCACTCTCCCAAGACCAACCAGTTTTCAGCTCCCATCTCTCCTCGTCCTTCTCAGGGACTTTGTTTCTCCAATTATTCCTTCTCTTCAGCATCATCTATTTTACTTTGTCTACCAGAGAGTGTGATCTTTTATCTCCCATATTAAAAATAGACAGAAAACAGGAAAACTCTCTTGACCCCCTATTCCTGCCCAGCTTCTCTGTTCTCCTTCACAGCAAAGCTTCTTGGAGTAGTTGATTATTGTCACTGCCTCTACTCTCATAGTATTCTCTCCTTAACCCACTTCTGCTGGGTCCCTGCCCATCACTCATGTTGCAGAATCCAACGTGCAATCCCTGCCCTCAACACACTTGACTTCTCAGCAGAAGTCAACAGAGTTTACCACTCCCTCCTTTTAAAACACTTTCTTCCCCTGACTATTAATACTCTCCTAGTTCTGCTTCCCACTTACTGGTTGCCTCTTGTCCGGCTCTTTCTCCAAATTTGCTTCACTTTCCTGACTTCTAATTGTTAGTGTCCCAGTATTCATGCTCTAACTTCTCTTCTAATGCACCTATTCTCTAAGTAGTTTCACCCAGTGTTATGGCTTTAAATATTATCTATGTACCAGTTACTCCCTTTCCCTTGCACCAACTATTTGGACTATTTGGCACTGCCACATGGATGTTAAGCAAGCATCTTAAACTTATGGCCAATCAAAATTCTTGATTTTTCCCTCTCAAAGTTTCTCCACCAGTCTTCTCTGTCTCAATAAATGGTACCATCATGATACCACCAACTGGAACCATTAAATGGTACCATTTACTCATGACAACACTCTAGAAATTATCCTTGATCACTTTCTTTGCATTACTCTCACACTCAAACCAGCAGCAAAACTCTCAAGTTCACCTCTAAGACATAGCCTGAATCTATCCATTTCTCTCCACCCCTCTGCTAATGCTCCTTGGTATAAACCATTATCACCTCTCATGTGGAATATGTCAATAGCCTACTAACTGGTCTCCTTGCTTCACTTTTGCTCCCATACTATCCCTTTTTTAACACAATAAATGGGAGAAAGGAAAGCTCTTCCTTATCATTGAATTCCAAATAATATAGAAGGAGTGATGGATTTAGAAATTCATCAGTGGATAATAGTAAAAGTAAAAGTTTGATGAACAGCAGGATATTTACATAGTCTCAAAGTAACTCCCCACAAACTACTTATTAATTACAAAGAGAAAAACAGTCACTTTACAGAGGAGAGGTCTGGAGGACATCATCTTAACCAAGAGGTCAAAGCTAACATCACCAGTATTGGGACAAACTAAATCGTATGCCTCTGGACATCATGCACTCAGATGGACATAGCAGTACTTCTGTGATAATCCTGCCCAAAACGTACAACCCGAATGTAATCAATCACGAGGAAAAATCAGACAAGCCCAAATTGAGGGGCATTATACAAAATAAGTGGCCTGTGTTCTTCCAAAAACATCAAAGTCAAGAGAAACAAAGAAAAGCTGAGGGGCTGTTCCAGACTGAATGAGACTAAAGACATATGACTGAGTACATGCAATACCTGATCCTGGATTGGATACTGGACCTGAAAAAAAGTAGCAAGGAAGGACATTATTGGAACATTTGATGAAATTTCAATATGGACTATAGATTAGAATATAATAACAGAATAATGATAATATATAAACGTTAAATTTTCTGATTTTTGATCAGGGTACTGCAATTATGTAAGAGAATGTCTTTGTTGTTAGAAAATACATATTTGAAGTATTTAGTGCTAAAGCGGTATGATGTCTCCACTTTATTTTCAAATGGTTTGGGAAAATATGAATATATATGAAATACATAGAACGATAATGGTAAACAAACAAGACAAAAATGTAAGCAACTGGTAAATCTGGTAGTGATTTATAGAAGCTCCTTTTATTATTCTTGCAACTTTCCTGTAAGTTTGAAATTATATCAAAAAGGAATCTTTTTGTTATATTCACAGCTGTATCCTTTCTTCCTGGAATAGCACTGGCCCAGAGTACATACTCAATAAATATGTGCTGGATGAAACTGGGTTTCAAACACTATGTATTTTGATTACACTACATATTATTTCCATATTTAAATAAGTTTCCTAGTAATAGAATCTCCTCACCAGTCATGGGTACTATTTCCTATGTAACTCCAGGCCAGGGTTTTCAGTACTGGGGATCATTCGGGTTATATTCAAACAATAGATATTTTGTTTCAGTTCCTTTTTTCTAGGGAGCCAAAGCTTATTAAGGCTCTTCCCCATTAGGACCCTTGGAGGCCGAGGCAATTATTAAGAGGACAATGGGCATTATGTGCTCCTACACTTCCCAGAAACAACACCTGCATCTCATAAACGCCACGGCCGGCCAGGTTCGATGGCTCACACCTGTAATCCTGGCACTTCGGGAGGCTGAGGTAGGAGGATCGCTCAAAGCCAGGAGTTCAAGACCAGCCTGGGCAACAGTGAGACTCCGCCCCCCCATCTCTAGAAAAAAAATAGAAAAATTAGCCTAGCATGGTGGCACCCATCTGTAGTCTCAGCTTCTGGAGAGGCTGAAGCAGGAGGATCTCTTGAGCCTAGGAGTTTGAGGTTGTAGTGAGCTGTGATGACGCCACTGCACTCTTGCCTGGGCAACCAAGCAAGACCCTGTCTCAAAAAAAAAAAAAAATGCCAGGCCCTCAGTATGCAGAGATTATTTTTATCCTCATTGTTTTGATACCACTGATGAAATATTCTCATCTGCCAATTCCTCAGAGCCATACAATGGCAATAGTCGTCATAAGTTGGGGACCAGGAGGGAAGTTTGATCCTGCTGTCTTCTGAGTGGGGCCTCAGATTTGCCCTTTGAGTTCTCTGTGGCAGCTATTTCCCTTTGAATTTAAAGAGTGGCTCTTTCAACTTTGTGAATGAAGCATAGGGCCTGCAGACTCAGAAACCTGGGCCTCCTTCCCACTGGTAACCTATCTTCACAATTTCCTGCATTAGTCGCATTCATGAGCCACGGTGAAACTCTAAGGATTGTGTGTTGTAAAAGAGACCCTTGATCTGATCTATAAAATTCATACCTGTCATCATCTTTCATCCAATCAAGAAGGCCTTTCAATGGGACTGCCCTTCCAAATCACCCCCAAATACCCCGGAATATTGCATCTCCCTGCTAATCCACATAAAGGGAGCTAGCTAGCCCAGGGAGAAAGGGAGAAATGTCTGCTGACGTAGAAAACACGTCTCTCCCAGTGCCTGGGATTCCCCAAAGTTTGGTCCTGCTTTCTGCAGATTCACAGGAACAGATGTGCCCCGTGAAGGAACACTGCTCAGAGGCACACGGGGCAGATGGATTAATTACACCATCTAGTGAAAAGCAGTGATTCGCTGTGGCCTGGGGGAAGGAAGGTTAGAGGCATAAAGAAGATATGTGCACTTGGACACGTTCCCATGCAGAGACATGCAGGTGGGGAGAATGCTGTGATGGTCCAGGTAAGAAGATGCTTGTGTTCTCTCAGGACAGCCAAGAGAGGCCCGCCCGCATCCGATTTGTGTTCACATCCACTGCTGAGTGGGAGCCAGTGTGACCAGCAGCCTCAAGTTACCAGAGCCAGCAGTACAACCACTGCAAGTTAAACAAGCCCACACTGAAACAGTGGATGGAAGCAGGCTGAAGAGGACTTAGAAGAGTACACAGTATGATGGTATTTTGCTTCCTATTAATTACCAGCTGGATGAGCTGGACATTTTAATTAATCTCCTAAACTTCAATTTACTCATCTAGAAAATGGAGGTACAGGTTGAGCATCCCAAATTCGAAAATTCAAAATCTGAAATGCTCTAAAATTTGAAACTTTTTGAGCACTGACATGACACCATAGTGGAAATTCCACACTTGACCTCATGTTCCAGGTTGAAGTCAAAACACAGTCAAAACTTTGTTTCAAGCACAAAATTATTAAAAATATTGTGTAAAATTACCTTCGAGCCATGTGTATAAAGTGTATATGAAACATAAATGAATTTCATATTTAGATTTGGGTCCCATCCCCAAAATACCTTATTATGTATATGCAAATATTCCAAAATCTGAAATATAAAACACTTCTGGCCCCAAGTATTTTGGGTAAGGGATACTCAAGCTGCAATAATAGTACACACCTCCTGTGGTTAATAGGAGGGTTCAATGTTAATGAAGATGTTAGGTATCATCACTACTTCCATTTAATCATTAGGCACCTAAATAATCTCCATTACACTCCTGCAGCTTTAATAAAATCCAAACCATTTTTTGTGGCTTACATAGCCCTTCATGTTCTGGTCCCTACCTGTCTCTCAGACCTAAGCCCTGCCACTCTGTCTTACTTACCCTGCTTGAACCAGGCCAGATGTCTTTCTGTCCCTGAAACATATCAAGCTCACTATCATCTTAGGGTCTTTCTATAGATCAGAAAACAGAAAATAGATCCATATGCCATATTCATCTGCTCAGCAAGGAGTGTTATAGAGGATACAATGAAGCCTGACTTCCAAGTGCAGAATCCAAAAAATATATTCATGAAAGGAAATAAACATGCTTAGTATAACCCACCTTGGAGTCCAGCGCCTGTAAGTGGGAAATCGGTTCTATAAAGTTGACAGAGCAAGCATGATGCTTAGGATATCTTGCATATAAAGAGAACTATATTTGGATAACCAGCTGGTGAGCATTATCTTGCCAATGAGAAAACTGAGGTTTAGAGAGGTTAACCTTGCCAGAAGTAGCTCACAACTAGTGGAGCTGGGTCTTGAACCCAACCTGACTCAAAGAACTCTTCTCTTCAACTATTACCCTCCACTTACATAAAGATTTTCAACATGGGTTTTCCCATCAGTTTTAGAGGCTATTAGATCCTGTCTTACCCACAGAAAGACCTTTCAAACCAGGAGGGGCCATTCAGAAAGCCTACATTGAATGGCCATACTTATCCCACAGACGTAGGTCTGATACAACTTGCCTTAGTGAGAATGTCTTAGAATGAATGACTAACAGGAATGTCTTAGAGGACCAGCTTGGCCCATTCTGCACCACAGGTCCCTTGGCTCACCTGGCACTGGATCTGCTTTCTGAAAACCCAATCCCCCTTGCCCTTCAGCAGCCTCAGGGCCTGTGGCTCAACTTTCCATCCAGGGTCCCTTCCTCGATCTTTTCTCTTCACACCCTTTGGCACACACTCTCTTCCTTTACCAAGAATCTCCTAGTAGCAAGCATATCCCTTGCTACTTAAAGTATGGTTCTTGGCATCACCCAGAAGCCTGTTCAAATGCAGAATCTGAAGTCCTCTCCAACCCTAATGAATCTGAATCTGAATTTTAACAAGGTCCTCAGATAATCCATAAACCCAAAAGCCCATGAAGGCTTGAGAAGCACTGGTCTTGCCCGTTTCTTGGCAAAGCCTATACCAATTCCAAAGGTAATAAATTAACCCCATTGTGTCTGTCAGTCCGATCTCTCAGCCTCTGCACAATGAGAACATCTGCCCCCAAGCCCCAAGTCAGCATATTTAGCAGCTCCACCTGGCCTCTACTGCTTCTTCCATAAGCCCAGTCTTCAGCCCAGAGGCAATTAATTGGCTTTTATGGATAAGAGCAAAATAAAGATGGGAGACCATCCCTTATAACACTCAAAGGTGTTATTCCCATGTAGATTGACATGAGTCTGAGTCACAGCCTATTATTGTTATTGATGAATAATATGTCCTAAATAGATATGGGCTCAGCACACTGTCCAGGGTTAGGGGAGTGTAATGATTTCCATATAGAAAATAGACACAGCAAGCAAGGAATTAGATCATAGGCTTTCTCCTGCCTGGTTCTGATGTTTTCTTGCTAATGATGCTTAATTTTGCCCAGCCCTTGAAGTTCAATGTCCAGTAGAATAATATATTTTAATACAAATTTAACATGACTTGTATTTGTTGCGTAAAGACATTTCCAGAAAGGTTAAATGTGTTGTTCCAGACTGCAATTAGAGTTTACAAGTTTCTTAATTCCGAATCTGTACACAGTCTACAAGTTACTATTAGAAGTAGTAGTAACAATAACTATAGCAATAACCAATGATTGAAGTCACACAATTGCTTTATAGATATTACTGCCAGGTATTAACAGTCAGGTATTATTTCCATTTTTACCTTTCAGAAAGCTGAGGTCCAGGCCAAAGGTCTGGTGATCATGATTGAACCTCGGTAACAGTTCAACCAGTCAAACCTCTGTCCCTCCCCCCACATACACACACATTGATAATAAATTTGGCTTCACTGCAAAATGGGCTAAAAATAAGATTAACTTCAGTCAAATGCAACTACATTAGCAACTTCACACTGAAACAGTCACTTTCAGAAAAGGGATGCACAGAAAAGTCAAATGGAAATTTCCCCCTTTCCCACCCCCAAGTGCCAATACCCTAGATACTGGGGCTAGTCTCTCCAAGAAGCTGGCCATGGGCCAGAGTGATCACTCCTCTCACCTGATCTATAGAAACTATTTTAAGAAGAAACATGAAAATAAGTGCAAGGATTCGGGGAGGTGGGAGTTAGGTGATTTTCCACCATCTTAGGTCAAGTACAGGTGATGTAATTTAATTTCCTATATAAACCTCAAGCCAACTTTCTGTGATAGGAAAAAAAGTGTTACTTCAACTGCCTCTCTGTCTCTACTCGATTTTTCTGTTCTTTTTGTTTGCATTATCTACTCAAGTTAACCTCCCATCCCTTAGAAAACGTGATGAGAAAAATTAGACAGTATCTTCTCCCTTTAACACAGCCACTAATATTCAGAAAGTACAAATTTTTCTAATGTTCATTTGCTTTTCCTTGGTAATTTTGACTCTGTTAATCAGGCTTAGGCAATAAAATTGTGCTTTGAAGTAAATATTAAACTAGAACAACCCATCATTGGGTAGCCATTCCTTTCCAGGAAATGAAGTGAATAATTTAAAAACTTTAGAAACATTTTCCACAGCCTTTGCGTCCTGCTTTCCCTTCCTTCTTTCTTGTTTAATTTCCTCACTCAAAGTACTTTTTATGATGCTAGTTCTTAATGAGGAGCCTTATCTCTTGCCCTGAAATAATTGACCAGGTGAACAGAGTTCTCTGTTTTAATTCTGCCTCTTGGAATGTTGCCTTATGTCTCTTTCTTTTTACTCTGCCTTTCAAAAGAGTTGACTGAACATCTCAAATTTGTTATGTTAATATAAAGCAATACTAATATATGTTCAAAGAGTTTCATTCTGCCGTCTTGAATGAAAATCCTAACCAATAAATGTTTTTTTAAATGGCCATTTATCTTTTACTTCATTTTATTTATTTTAATATTTTTATTTTTTGCTTTCCTACATTCCCGCTGAACATTTATCTATAATTTAACATTTAAAGCATGAAATATGAAATTAAGCCAAATAAGTTTTATGGGGGTGGGGAGCATCAGTGTATTCAGAGCACTTGATTCTATTTCTTGTTCCAGCTGAACATTCATGGTCTCCCCTCCCCCTCCTCTTCAATCTTTCATCTCCACAGGCTGGATATTAGCTCTGAATGGTTGAGGAAACAGACTCAGGTATTATTTCAGTAACTTTACACTAACCCAGCAATGCAATTTATAGCATTTACAAGGAGCCCTCCATGTTCTAATCAATTGTAGCTCTTTTGCTCTGGGTACCAGCACCAGATGTTATATTTCCCATGAGCCTTTGATTATTAACACAGCACTAAGGCCCCAAACAGAAACTGAAAAAGCAACAAAGATGTAAAGCGTACTTTTTTCAGCACTGACTTCATGCTGGTCTAGCAGTAAAGAACAGATAGAAACTGCACGGAGAAGTTGGCTATCAACAAATCGCTGGTTCTTTGAGACTGATCTGAGTTTTTCATTTGAGGGCTTTTAAGTACTCAGAATGCAAGGCAATCCCTCAAAGCATTCTATGCAGTGGCCTGTGTTTTTAAAGAAGACTGGCCTCTGGGAGCTTTACCTTTCAAAATAAAGCTGGGGCGGGAGGTCTGTAAGGGTCCATCACTTTGCTCTGAAAGAACCTTGTCTGAGGTATATCGGATAGAAACTTAAAATGGCATACAGATAGAAAGATCCCCTCTTGCTGTTTCAAAATAAGGGAATGTCAGAAATCCTAGTGTCATACGAATTGGAGGCCAGAAAGCCCTGACCGTAGACACCAATACATTTACAAAATAATCTGACTATTCAAAATAATTCAGACGTGAATTGTTTGACATGGTGAATTCACACGTGAGCACCACTTTTTCCAGAATTCAACCCAAAATTAATTTTCATTTGATTCTACTTTTCAAAGAAGTGGTGTCTAGGATTTAAAAATATTACCCTTCAAGCTCTATGCTAAAAGAAAGCCACACATTTTACTAAAATACATGTAATCAAGACCAGTTAAAGCTCAAGCCTCGTATACAGGTACAATCTGTTTAAGCTTGTCTACCTGTTTCTGGGCCCAAGCCCTTAGTGCCTGTCGCCAAAGCACAGGTGAAGAATAGGTATTCTTACCTTTGTGCAAGGAGGACATGGACCACAACCCAAGGCTGAGGAAACATAAGACATGAAGAAAAGGAAAATGGGGAAAGACAAATGTCCAATCTGAAAGCATGTGGTCATACTCAATTTACAACCCTTATTTTTAGCAAAAGGCTACGATAATAACTAAACATATTACTGCAGGTAGACAACAGCAACCCCTCTACCCATACCAAATCTGATCAAGTGTCTTCAGAAGTCATCATCATTGATTCTCTATTACATGCTCTCCCATCCCCTTGAAGTCTTTCCACTTGTTCTGTGGCTTCCTCCTTTGTTCCTATTCCACGGCCAATGGTCTTATTTCACTAAACTTGAATTATTGTACTATTGCCCAAGTTTGTCTCCCTGCCTCTAGTCTCTTTCTTTATCGAATCCATGCTATATTCCATCATTGAGCTACTCTCCTACAACTCCATTATTTCAACCTGTGCTTCCTGAGTAAGAACCAGCAATGGTGTCCCATGGTCCACACTCTTCAGTGTTTAAGAGCACCCACCATCTGGCTCTGTCCTCATCTCTACAGCATCAATCCCCAACACTCCCTCTAAGGGAACAGCCACCCTCCAATATTCTGTAAAGATGTTTTTCTATTGTAAGTCTGCATGTTAAATCCTAAGTGTTCACCTGTGGTGGGAGGGAGGGTAAGAGGATACTTGAGTCACCTGAAAGGGGCTGAGTTGGTACCTGGAGCTGGGAAAGAGAAGCCATTCCTTGAACTTAGGACCCACCACCAGACATCTTTTCTCTGCACATGAGCTGAGAATAGAGATACCTACTGTCAGACTGGAAATAGGAATTCAGTGGGGTGTCCCTTTTGGGCCTTCTGTTGGCTTGGACAGGGACCAGACTTGAGGCACATGGCTCCATGCTCACAGGCTTACAGGGAAGTTAGGTCTAATATAGCTTGGCTGCCAACTTAAAATCATGGAGAGAGAAGCTGAGCGCCACCTTCACAAACTGAGTATAGACACTCAAATTGGGTGCCACTTTAGTTGGGTGCCATGACCTCTGGGACGCCTTCTTTGACCTATGCCCTGTCTCCGTGATCTCCACTGAGCTTCCTTAGAATCCCACAGTCATTAAATCCTAGATCTTAGCCACGTAGGGAGTTACCTATTTTCTCAACTGTCTCCACTGCTACACGAGCTTGTTGCCTGGTATGTGGAGCAGTTCAAGACATGAAACCAAGCAGTTCTGAAAGGAAAGCCAGGGTAAGAGCAGGGTGGAGTGGAAGCTTTCCTAGTGAGCAGGGCTCTGTCTGACACGCCTTTCCTCCACAGAGCCCACTCGGGACTCGCGCAAAGTAGGGGCTTGCTGAGTGAGTCAGTGGCTGATAAGCTAATGCCATTTTTATATTCTAGTGTCCCTTTCATTTCTTCCTCAGATTAAATGTGAAAGTCCAAAACTGTTATTACTATAACTCTAAGAGCTTTGTTTTAAAATTAATGGTTAAAATTATACCACTCATCATGGCTTTGATTTTAAAAACTTCTATGTAAAAACCATTCAAGATTATATATTTTGTTATCTTTATTTTTCATATATGTGAAATTTGAAAATGCTGCCTTTTATAATGTCCATTCCTCTTTATTTAAAAGAAAAAATCTATAAAATATTTCTTTTTAAACATTTCTCTAATTTTTCTCATTTCAATAATTTTCATTTTATCCCAATGTAGTTATTAGAAGCAAAAATTGATGAGATTGAATTGATTGTTCTACTGCCTACACAGTGGTATTTTCCTGAAAAGATAAATAATGGTGATCATTTGGTCGCTTTTATAGGTTTGCCAGGTGAGCTCTAAAATTATTATAAATACTTATCCTTGTCCAGATGGCTAAGTTTACTAGGTTAAGGGGCAGAGGTGGGGGCACCGGGCGGGGAGGGGAGGTGGAAGACATCTTTTGGTAATAAAACTTTTAAAGAAGATGAGTTAGGATTAGCATGTAACTTATCCACAAGCATAAAGACTGCAAACATAATCCGTAAGCATGATCAAATCACTACTCTTTATTTACTCCAAGAAAATAAGTCTGTATATTGCACTAGTATATTGTAAGAAATAATCATTAACACAAATCCCTTTATCTCTTATACGATTTAGAGAAAGATACCCTCCTAAATTTTAATAGCACAAGCCCCTTATGACTTTTAATAAAGCCTAAATTTTTTTGACAACAAAAAATTATACAAATCAAATATACAGCTTTAGTGCAACTATCTTAGTGTGAAGATAGATATATTTTAATGTTTTATATCACGATGACTTTGGAGCATTTGCAAGGTTGTCTGTAATTTGATCTCCAGATGGGGCTATGGCAGCACCACAGTGGCTCTCCTAATTGGATGTGTTGCTAACAAGGGGAGGGGGGGAGCTTACAGTTGCCTGTTTTGTGTACGTGGTTTCTCTATGATGCAAACGTACTCTAATTTAGAGCACAGCTTAGTCTGCTGGTTGGGGAAATCTGGCCTGCAGGGTCTGACTTCAAAAACAGAAATAAAGAAAACTCCCAATCCTGGTTTCCACTTTGGCCTTAACTAGCTCCTATTGTGCTCCATATGGCAAGGCATATGTTTCTCACTACACAAATTTAAAACATCTGAAAATAATATTTTCCTGATTGGGTAGCCATTAGGGATGAGGCAGCATTTTCTGAGCAAAAGATTGTCAGTGGTCAACCCGAGAGGCAGCGTCACAAGGACAGCCACCACCCACTCACCAAGGTTCTTCTCAAATCCAATGACAACCTACACGTCCCTGGGGTGGGAGGGCTACCAACGCAGCCCTCTCTGCAGGCCCACAGACACCTTTCACTGCTGGAGCACAAGCTTCAAAATAAGGAAAAGAACCGATCACATACATTGTGCAAGAAGCAGCACTGAAATATACATATTTAACAGATTAATTTTTGTGATCTTATCTGTGTTTTTTATAAAGTAGTTTTTAGTCCCTGGAGTATGTCGTGTACATCGTGGGGAGAAGATGGAATACCTTTCCCACAAATTACCCTGGACTGGGCTGCTGCAGGCCTGGCTGGGGCCCCTGGGAAACAGAGTTCAGACAAGGAAATGTTACAGTTTTGTTGATGGTGAGGTCACGTAATTCCCTGAGATTAAGGAAGGGGAATTAGTTGGCAAGGAGACTGAGGGCCTTGGGTAGGGGAAAATGAGATGTTTGGAGACCTTCGGGTTATGAAAGGGTGGGACACACAGGGAATACCGGGAAAGCCCAAGATAGCCTGATTAGTAATGGACGCGGAGCCAGGGTGGCTAAAGGCAGCATCCCACGCAGGCCTGGGGTGAGGGGAGGCTTCTCACAGAGTTCCTGATTCAAGGGGTCTGCAGAGTCAGCAGGAGGCCACCCTGGAAAAATGGTTTCAACTAAGCCAAGAGAGCTGCCCAGGAACCAGACTGGAAACAAGAAAAAGAAAGAAGGAGGGAGGGAGGGGAGAAGAATCTACTTAGCACTCAAGGTGCTGTAACTATCTTGGCTCCTCTCCCTGGCAAGCACTGCTCCACTGTATGCATTTGTCCCCGCGCTACTCCCAGAGGGTCTCTCCCACCTTCCCCCTCTTCAAACCTTGCCCATCCTGCAGGGCCCTGCTCAAGCCCCAGCCCTGCTAGAACGCGGTCTGGACGCCTTTGTCAAAATCAGTCTCTCTCCTCAGCGCCCACGTCACTCATCTGACTTTGTTTCCTCTCTTCTTTCATTTATATTAGAGCGGTTGGTGCGAATGTCTTTTCTCTTTAAAGAGAAGGACTTTTGATCCCTGAAGAATTCATTCATTCATTCATTCCACAAATATTTATTGAGTGTTGTCTATGTGTGGGCACTGTGTTAGGGATTTAAGTGACAGACAAGATAAATAAAGTCCTGTTTTCATACTGCTTACCTTTGAGACCTAATACTCAAAATGGGTCCCCAAACTGGCAGCATCGCTCACCAGCTTATTAGAAATGTGGATTCCCAGGTTCCTCCAGACCTAAGGAAACAGAATCTGCATTTCAACAAGATCTCCTAGCTGGTGTGCACGTTAAAGTTTGAGCCACCTTGCTCTAGAGGGACAGAGGGCAAGCAGATAAATACATATATGATAAAGAGTCAGGTAGAACTATAGTACTAAGAAATGAAGCAGGATGAGGGGAATGAGAAAAACAGTGGGGGTCGAAGGGAAAGGAGCTATCACAGATGAAATAGGATAAAGGAGATTTCTCTGAGCAGAGACCCAAACTAATGGAAGCATCGTTAACACAGTGCCTTGTACATAACCAATGTGGTTTTGTTCCACTGGAAACAGGGTGGATTGCATTAAGCTGAGGCTGCAGAGTTAAAGGAACTCGAGTTAGGGTAGGGTGCAGTGGGGAGAAGTAGCTAGGAAGGGACAGCGAGTGTAAAGGAATCAGAAGTGCCCTGGCGAAAGCCTGGAAGGGAGATCAACATCCAGACCTGCTTCTGGTGGCAGAGTAAGAGTCCTCCTAAGTGTAATCAGCCCTTTTTTTCCCCCTCCCCTACTTTAGGTTTTCTAATACACAGTATTTTTTGTATCTTGATTTTTTACTCCCTGTCTAGACCATTAACTCCATGAAGATAGGGAATAATGTTTGCTGTGCTCACTGCTCTGTACCCCTCTCAAACTGAGTGTCAGGAAAATGGCTCTCACTCCAGGAAGCCCCTCATGCCCTTGAGCCGATGGTGAAGGGAGACTCAAGCAGGTGCGGGGAGGTGGCAAAAGGGAAAGGAGCTATCAGGAGGCATTGATGTAGAGCAAGTGCAAGAGCACCAACACTGGAGTGTGCTCTTGGCCACGTCACACCATTCAATTCTCACAGCAGCCCTCTGAGGCAAGCACAATTTTTAATCCTTATATTTTACATAAGATAACTGAGGAGCAGAGAGGTAAAAATCATGTGAAAGTGCCCTTTTGTGATGTAAAAAATTATCAAATATCAGCAACATCATATGGTTTAACCTAACTGTATGCCCAAGATAATGAATTTCTTAAGTGGTAGAATGCACTTGCAAATGCACATCCATCTGTCTGACTGTAGAGCCCAAGTTCAAGGGCAAAGCCATTCCTGGAGGAAGGACACTATGGGGAAGTCTTGTCATTAAATCTCATTAGAATGAGGCCTGGCATAGAGAAGAGAAGATTGGAAGTAATTGTCTGTGTGAACTACAGCCATATGGTCATCCCAAAATACTTTAATTTTAAAATGAAGGATCCTTATTCAGCCTTAAAAAGGAATGAAATTCTGACACAGGCTACAACATAGATGAACCTTGAAGACATTATGCTTAAGGTAATACGCCAGATATAAAAGGACAAACAGTGTATGATTCCACTTATATAAGGGACCTCGAGTACTCAAACTCATAGAGACAGAAAATAGAATCGTCATTGCCAGATGCTGGAGGGAGGAGGGAACGGAAAATTAGTGTTCAATGGGCACAGAGTTGCAGTTGGGAAGACAAAAAATTCTGGAGATGGATGGTGGTGATGGTTGCATGACAATGTGAATGTACTTGACGCCACTGAACTGTACACTTAAAATTGATTAAAAGGGTAAAATTTGTGCTGTGTATATTTCACCACAGTGGAAAAAAAAAAAGAAAGAAAGACCTTGTTCCAGTTTGGCATAAGCATTGTTAGCACAAGCATTGTTGGATACTTTATTATTTCAAGTCTATGTGTTTATAACATAAAGCATACATGTATACAAATATATTTGCTTATATTATATGCAAGTAATAATAAGGATAGCTAACATTGAGCACTCACCTTGTGCTAGACTCTGATTTAAATGTATATGTATTAATGCACTCAAAGTTCAGAAGAGCACTATAAAACAGGTATTTTGATGATCTGTTTTGTTTCATACTCACGCCTCCATCACATATATACAGTCATCCATCAATATCAGTGGGGGATTGGTTCCAGGATCCCCATAGACACCAAAGTCCCCGGATGTTCAAGTCCCTTATGTAAAATAGCATAGTATTTGCATATTACCTACACACATCTTCCCGTATGCTTTAAATCATCTCTAGATTACTTGTGATGTTTAATACAATGTAAATGCTTTGTAAGTAGTTGTTACACTGTATTGTTTAGGGAATAATGACAAGAAAAAAAATTCTGTACATGACCAGTACAGGTGCAACCATCCATTTTGTTTTTTGAATATTTTTGATCTGCAATTGTTTGAATCCTCAGATGTGGAGCCTGTAGACACAGAGGGCTGACTGTACATGTTAGAGTGCCACCACCTTGTTTTTGTACTATTTGGGAATCTCTTGAGAGCTTCAAGAACAAAAGACTCTATCATAAAGACTGATTAGAAGCAGAGGCTTGGAACAACCCCTGGTTTAGGCCCTCGATAAATTTTTAAGTGAATAACCACATGACCCAAGAAGAGTCCCTTGGCTTCTCTGATTATATTCCTTAATGTTTATGTCACCAGAGCTTTAAATATGGGGAATTGGGGAAAAAAACTAACATCACGGTGAAAATTTCTGCCAAAATGCATTCCAATATTTTCACTAAGTAGAAATGTGACTAAATATAGCCTACAAAAGCTGGCTATATTTAGAAATGGTCTTTTGTTTATTTGTTTCGCCCAAAGTGTAGTATCATTAAAAAGTCTCCACCTTTTTAGATGAAGGAAACTTCGTGCAAAGGTTTTGTGTTGCCTCACCATTTCTGCGGGTTGCATGACCTCCCCCTCCCTACTTTCAGCTCAAGCTCGTTAGAGGCAGGACTCTCTATAGTTTGACCACAGAATATTTTTAGTTCCTTCTGACACTGTTGGAACTGGGTGTAGGATAGTCAGCTAACAGTTCTCTCTAATTGTTGCACCTACTGCACAGAAACTGAAAAAAAAATGATTGAAGCTCCAGTCACAATCCCGCTGGAAAAGGTGTGATGTCTGTCAGCTCTTCAAGAGTTAAGCAGCAGATCTTGCACCTTCAAAGCCCGCTGTTTTGCAAGAAGTCTTAGGCGAAAACAATGAGACAAAACGATGCTTTGTGAAAGACAATGACATCCATTCAAATGCCTCTCATCAGCTTTTTATACTCTCCTATTCTGCACAGACTTGTATCCAGAATTATCCTGTTCTATTAACTAGTCTGGTAGAGGCTCAGATAAAAAAAGACACTTTTTTCCCCTTAAATGCAGGGTGGGGAGTGGAGAAAAAAAAAAAAGAAAAAAGACATCTCTTTCAACTCATTCAGTCCTCGCTTCGCTAGGTGGAGAGGTTGTTTCTAGTCACGATCCCTTTCAACACTTTATGGGAAGAGCCAAAAGTTTCCCAGAAGCACAGATTCCCAAGGGCATGCTTCAGGTTTAACATAACTCACTTCTCTACAAATGAAGTAGCCCCCACAGTGGGAAGCCGAGGGAACCGTCCTTTTGTTTCTTTTCTTTTCTTTCTTTTTTTTTTTTTTTTCATGTCAACATGATTCCTTGCAAGAATCCTGAAAATTGGTGAGGAAAACAGCTGATTGGGTCTCTGGTCTGTTCCATTTCTGTGCCCTTCAATACATTCCTCAGAGGTTAATTCCATCAGGTCTTAAATATGGTGAAAGAAATCATGCCTACCACATCCCAAGGAGCAGAGTACACAATTTATGAGATTTAATGGTCAGGACATTTAGACTTTGGTCTGTAGTTGCACAGGGCTCAGAGCGAGGGAAGTGGGTGTCAGGAAGGTAATCTCCAGGCAAAGCTGCTGATGAGAAGAGAGGACAGGGGAGGGACTGGCCAGTCACTGAGCTGGGTGGGGGAGGGGGTATGAGGTGCCAAAGGGGTCAGGAAGGGGCAACCAGAGACCTGGGTGCAGCCTTTGAGATGCACCTGTCAGTTGATGGCCATCAGACTGAGGAGCTGTGAACACGAGGCCCTTTACAAATTGCATTGGTCTAACAGTTTTACGAACAAATTTCAATGACCCTTACATGTTTTTTATAATCCTCTCCTTTGACTAACCACTTGACTTTTTGAGTTGTTTCCCAGAAATAATGGATTTTCTGCAAGACAAAAGAGTTGAGAATCTGAAGGCCCCTGGGCAGACTTCCTGACCCAAGATTCACCATCCCCCACAACCTGCCCCCAATGCATGTAGCCCCTTGTTCCTTATACCATGACCTGCCCCAAGGCACATGGCCCCTGCTTTAAAAGCCCATGATCTCTGTAAGTTGGGGAGACGTAAATTGGGGAGACAGCTTTGAGGCAGCTTCTCCCATTCTCCCAACAAGATGTCGGTTGTATTAAAAATTTCCAGCCTGGGCAAGGTGTCTCACGCCTGTAATCCTAGCACCCTGGGAGGCCAAGGCGGGAAGATTGCTTGAGCTCAGGAGTTTGAGACCAGCCTGAGCAAGAGCGAGACCCCATTGCTACAAAAAGTAGAAAAATTAGCTGGGTGTGGTGGTGCACACCTGTAGTCCCAACTACTTAGGAGGCTAAGGCGGGAGGATCACTTGAGCCCAGGAGTTCGAGGCAGTCCTCATAGTCTGAATAATTAGATTTTGTGCAATGAGTAACTAGACCTAGACTGAAACCCCCTTGCAGTTTCATTGGCAGGAGCAAATGTGCCAACCAACCACAAGAAAACGAGGTATCTACTGCGCCGTGTGAAGAGGCCCAGGTTGATGAGCAATACTCTGGTATTAACAGGTAGTAATGCCTCTCATCATTGCATCTTTTCACTTACACAGTCAAATGCTTGTATTTGTCTGTGTAATCACTTTGTCCCTGGTTTCACCAACCTGTGAATACAAAAGAAGTCATGTGTACAATTAGGCCCAACATTTAAGGGCTTCAAGCCCCCGCTACTTCTAGCAAGAATTCCAGTCTTTTCCAGAGTAGCTCCCTCCAAATATTTCTGAACTTCCCCATAGTGGCTTACATGTAGCTGTGAACTAGTCTTTATTATCAACCCCTTGCTGTGGCTACAGAAACCCAGACAACGCCTTCTACACATGATTCCCCAATCACTGGCTCACTTGCCAGCATTCCACGGCAGGTGAAGCCAGAAGCCAGCTAGCAGAGCACCAGACTGAAAACCCCAGCAGCCCAGCCACGTGGCTGTGACCAAGTCATCCATCTGCTACCCTCATTTCTTGTTGTCCACACTGTCACTACCTCCATCAACATGTTACCAGTACAGGCCCTTGGGCTCTCTATGCAATAGAAATTAGCCAGAGGCCAAATGGGAGTCACAGGCAAGGCTTTATTGGGGCTTATGTTTGAGCATAAGGGAGGCAGCACAAAAGAAAGGTCCTCAGGCTGACTCCCCAAGGGGAGTCCAGGGAGAGTTTTAAAGAGGCTTAGGTGGGAAAAGGGTGCCGTGTAAGCATGCAGAGGTGGAGACTTTCTTTTGCCTGCACAGGTTTATTACATGCTTCTTCATGCATCGTAGGTCTCATTAGCCTGTTAAATCTCCACCTCTATGTGTGATTTTGATGAGATTATAATGAGGGAAAAGTCAGGTTAAGGTCAGCGTGGGGCTGGACAACATGGGGCTGCATGACCCATGTTTTTTTGTATGCCAGGTTCCTTATCAGCTAGTGTCAGCATCTTCCATTGGTACTCTGGGAAAAACATGACTCAATAGACAGACTGTTTGGCCCCTCCTTATATGGATACAGGCTGAATTCCAGCCGCCAGGAGGTATTTTTTTAAAATTTTTTTTTTTGATTTTTTTTTTGCTTTTCCATAATTAATTAGGCTGGGTCATGCAGCCCCATGTTGTCTCCCTTGGTCAGAAGTGAGGCCCAAATCCTGACCCTATACTGTCCCAAACACAGAGCCATTCCCCTCCATCACCCCAGTATAGATCTCTGACAATTTGCCCAGGCAATTTGGTGGTAAGAGTGTAGATGTTCCTCCTGTTATTCTCTCCAGGGATGACCAACAGCAACACTGCCTGGGCCCAGGCAGCATGGCATTTCAATTGAATATCATAGCTCTTTCAATTGCCATATTTGCAGCCATTTCCCCCAAAGCTCTCCCATGGCAACAGGTGGCTGCCTCAGCAGGGTTGCTGGTGCCTTTCCCCAGGTCAGCACTTCACAGCAAAAGTGCAGACTCTGGTACTGAGTACAGCTGACCTGTCCAGACTTCCTCCTCCCTATGATGAGGTTCTTACTAGAGGCCCAATTGCCCTCTAACCTCACTTTGATCTGGGACACTTGAGGCCATCAGTCATGCTTTTATGCCTTCACTTATCCTTTTGGGGGCCAGGGTTGGGCCCCTCCATCCTCATGTAAATTCATGGAGGGACAGAGTCACGTAAAGCCTCAAATACACATGGCTAGGTTAAGGGAGAGATAATACTTTTAGTATCTGAGCCCCAGACACTGAGTTAGGCCATATTATTCTGATGTGAAAACAAACTGTATCTCCTTGTGCCCACTCAGACTATAGTTATCAAATGTCTATGACCATTCATTTATCTGTTTATTTAGCCAACATTTATTGAATACCTACCATGTGCTAGGTACTGTGCTAGGCTTTGGAAACACAAAGATAAGTAAAATGGGTCCCTTAACTCAAGGTACAGTCTATGCAGAAAGACAGATACATAAATTACTTACACTATAGTGTTGTAATGTTGTCTGTAGTAGGGCTATGCGGAACAGGAAAGCAGAGGATTCCTTTTGTCTGGCAGAGTCAGGGAAAGATTTTCAGAGCAGATGATATTTAGGCTGGATGTTAAAGGATGAACAAGAGCACCTTAGGAAAGGAAGGGTAAGGAATTCCAAAGAGTCAGTAATGAGCATTGGCCTAGAGGCAGGGAAGTTCATTGCTAACTTTGGGAAGCATTCGAATTAGGTGTGGCTGGAGCACATGGGCTGAGGGGAAACTGGAAGAGCAGGATATGAAGCTGGTCATATACATTGGAACAGCTCACACAGAGCCTAATAAGCCCTTCTAAGAACCTGTAATTTTGTTCAATTCAGAAAACATTTATTAAACACCTACTAGGTTTTTGTCAGTCTCTTGGGCACTGGGGGTGGGAAGATGCCCAAAGCAGAGCCCCTGTCCTTGAGGAAGTTAAGTCACTTGTGGAGACAAACTTACAGAGATCATTTAAATATGATGTTAGGACAGAGATAAACACAGGATGCCCTGGGGCACCCAGCAAGAAAGGAGAAAGGGTGGGGGCTCAGTTGGTCTAGAACAGGTTTCCTGGAAGCATTATTGCTGAAGTTTAATCTTTTTTTTTTTTGTCTTTTTTTGTTTTTCCTCACTTTAGGTCAAAAGCTAAGAAATTTAGTCTTGAAGGATAATCTTCCAGCAAAGAAAAGGGAGAAAAAGCTTTCCAGGCAGATGGAACAAACACAATGAGCAAAGGCATAGAGACACCAAATAACATCAACATTATTTCCTGTCTTTCTTTCTTTCTTTTGTTTGTTTTTCGGTTTTTGTTTTGAGACAGGATCTTGCTCTGTCTCCCAGGTTGCAGTGCTGTGGCACGGTCATAACTCACTGCAACCTTGAACTCCTGGGCTCCAGTGATCCTGCCGCCTCAGCCTCCCAAATAGCTGGGACTACAGGTGTGCACCACCACACCCAGCTAATTTTTTAATTTTTTGTAGAGATGGGGTCTCACTATGTTGCTCAGGCTGGTTTCAAACTCCTGGCCTCAAGCAATCCTCCCACCTCAGCCTCCCAAAATGCTAGGATTACAGGAGTGCGCCATCACACCCATGTTGTTTTTCCTTATTTTGTAATAGGAGATGATAAGAAGCAGCTCAGTATTGCTGAAATAAGAAGTGAAAGGCTGGAAATGCCAGGAAGGAAGGATGGGGAGACAGGTAAGACCCGGAACACTGAAGGCCTGATATGCCAGGCTAAGACTTTTAGACTGCGTCTATGGCAACATCTCAAACAGGGGAATGATGTGATCAATTTTGCATTTTAGATAGGTCACTCCAGTGGTGTGGGAAGCAGGACAAATTTGGAGGCAAGGAGATTAGGCTATGGCAATATTCAACCAAGAAATGCCGAAGCCCTGAATGAGGGGATTCAGGGAGGAGACTTGATTGTTTGCATGGATATCTTCTATTGAGATAAATTCTAAATAACATTTTAATGCTAAATGTGGCACTTTAAGTTCATATCTGATATTAGACTATCCCTACACAGAAAGAAAATTACTGTTTTAAGAATGAGTCTAGAACCCATGTTTATAGCAGCATTATTCACAATAGTTAAAAGGTAGAAGCAACCCAATTGTCCACTGAGGGATGAAATGATAAAATGTGGCATATACATACAATGGAATATATTCACTCTTAAAAAGGAAGGAAATTCTACACGTGCTGTGAAATAGATGAACCTTGAAGACGTTATGCTAAGTGAATAAGCCAGTCACAAAAAAGACAAGATACTACATGCTTGCACTTGTGTTATCAAAAGTTTGGCACTTGTCCCAGAGGCCACATCAGAAGAACAAGGACAAATGGTTTGAGGAGAAGGAAAGGGAGGTTTATTAATTTGTTAGCAAATGAGGAGAATGACACACTCGCATCTTAAAGTACCATTTTTTTTCACTATAAGCAGAAATATAGAGCTTTTAAAGGGAGGGTTTTTAGTTTTGGGCTATTGTGGCCTAACTATAGTTGATGGTTTTGATCTATTCCATCTCTGGCGAAGACAATTTCGTGACCTCTGCCCAGACAGTTTTGCTGAGTCATCTCTTGTGGTACAAAAAACAAAGGACACTCCCCTGTCTCTCTGATTATGGGCCTTGGACAAGGATGAAGGTTTTAATTTTCAAAAAGAATAGGAGAGGTTTTAAAAAGACAGTTTGTAAAACATTTTTACCTTTTTTTAGGCCGTTCCTTCTGTTACACTTGTATGAGGTACTTAGAACAGTCAAATCCATAGAGACAGAAAGTAGAATGGTGGTTGCCAAGGGGTGAGGGGAAGAGAGAATGGTGAGTTAAGTTTTTAAGGGGTACAGAGTTTCAGTTGGAGAAGATGAAAATTTTCTGGAGATGAACAGTGATGGTGGTTGCACAACAATGTGAATGTATTTAATGCCACTGAACAGTACACTTAAAATGGCTAACATGGTAAATTTTATGTTATGAATGTTTCACCACAATTTTTCTAAAAAGGAAGACAAAGCTACGTAATATTTGTGGTACATATTGGTATTTTTCAAATAAACAATCGAGGTAGATCTATTAAAACTAGATTCACAGAATTGAAGAAAGGCAAGAGGTAAACTGATATGTGGTTGAGTAATCCAATCCATGGCAATCCATGGCAAAATTTTTTCAAAACTGAGACTGACTTCTGTAATACACCTTGAACTGCAAGATTTACTAACTCCAAAATATAATCCAGCACCAATACTTAAAAAAAAAAAAAATGAGTCTAGACCAGTCCACCACCTGTTTTTGTAAATAGTTTCACTGGGACCCAACCACACCCATTGTTGTTACATATTGTCTGTCTCTGCTTCCGCTCTACCATAACAGAGTTGACTAGTTGCAACAGAGACTGATTTGCAAAGCCTAAAGTATTTACTGTCTGGCCCTCTACTGAAAAAGTTTGCTGAACCCTGTTCTAAACATTTGAATATGGAATATAGATTAGATAATAGCATTTTATCAATGTTAAATTTTCGTAGTGTGAGACCATATTGCGGTGATTGGCAAGAATGCATTTGTTCTGAGGAAAGGAGTGCTGAAGGTTTATGGGGGAACACTCAAATGGTAGATAAGTGGATGAATAGCTAGACAGATAAAAACAGACATAGCAAGTGTGGCAAATGGTAACATTTGGTGAACCTTGGTGAAGGGTAGTAAAGTGTTCATTGTATTATTCTTGTAACTTTTCTAAACTTTGAAGTTTGTTAAAATAAAAATAGGAGAAAAAGAAGAAGAAATCTACCTTTAGAACTCAATTCCTTTCTGTCCTTTTCTGCAGCTTCTTGGGCGCTGGTGACTTTATGACTTCTTATGATTATAGATTAGAATAAAGTGTTCAAATTGGGGGCAATATCATGCTCTCTTCACCCTGTAAAGGCAGAGAACTATTAAAACCAATCACAATCCATTAGTTCCCATGTTCCTTTTGGTGTTAATTTTATTTTCTTTTGGATAATGGTGTTTTGGGGCTCTCCACATGCTATACAGGTAGTGTCAGCAAATTCGCTTGTGGATGGGCTATAAAAATAACAAGTAAGTGGTACAATTTCCCTGCTTGTGTTTTTATACTCACTCAGAAGTAGGATGATTCTTCTCATGTTCCACTTGCCACATTAAGGCACTGCTTCTCCCAGTGTTGGACCTGATTTTTCTTTACTACTTTTTGTTTGAAGAGCTAAGCGTTGACCCCATTGCTCCCGAGCTAATTAGGGATATACAACACACACCCAGAAAGAGATATTTGAGAACAATTGTCAAGGAACATACATTTTCACACTCTGTCTCAACAATTCCACACCTCAGAATATATTTTAAAGATATTCTCAACATAACCTTTAAAGAGACATGTACAAGGATTTTCTTTGCGGGATTTCTGCTTGTGGTGACAGGGGATTGAAGGTGATTTGGGAATCGGTGGGGGAGTGAATAGGTAAACTGTGGTCAATGCCTACCATGGGGTACTTTGTATCCTTAAGAAGCACAGAGTAGATATGTGCATAGCAACAAGTACACAGCAAAAAACAGTGCTTGCTGAAAGAAATGTGGGAAACAAAGTGATAGATAGTAACACAATAGCATTTATGGAAATTATAAGCACATGCACATGAGACACTAGTATACATTTTTCAAGAACACTTAAAGTTAGTGATATACTATGAAATACTTTAGAATGGTTGCTAGTGGAAAAGGAGAATAGGATAGAAGAGAATATATAATTAAATTAAACATTAAAAAATTCTTGAAAAGAGAGAAGGGCCTTGCAGCATCAATGAGAGGTTAAAGAAAAGAAAAAAGGATTTAGAAGAAGAGCCAAGTAACACCTCTCAATATGTATGTGGTGAATGCACGAAGCCAAGAAGCAATCAGAGGGGGTGGTTTATTGGGGAAATCTTCCTGGAAAAGGTGACTTTTGTCCCGCACTCATTTCCATCCCCCATTAACATTTCTTTTAATCCCACAAATAGCTACAGCCATTACATAAACTAATAATATTTAATGATAGCACTAACTATATTTTGAAAATCCATTTAGTGCCAAAATACAATCTTGAATAATTTACATGTGTTATTTAATTTAACCTCCACGAAATTCTTATGAGATAAGGTTTATTATTCTCCTATTTCACAGATGGGGAAACCGAGACTCAGAGAGATTAATTAATTTTCCCAAGGTGACATAGCTAGAATGTGGCAAAACAAGATTGATACTCAGTCCTGTTTGACCACAAAGGCTGTGCTCTTAACATCTTTTCTGGTGATGACACATGGCAGACACTCAAAAAATGTTTGCTTAATGCCAAACCCAAGAAGCCAGCATGGCTTTTAGAGCTTCCTTCCAAATTTGAAGCCACACAAGCGGCAGCCAAAACAAATTCCTGTTAATTAACATGCTTGCTATGACAGGTAGCCCCATCCTGGATCTCTCTAGGTTTATTCATAAGTTGGAAAAAAAATGTATTTGATCGAGAATCTACATGTGCTACACTCTCCTAAGTGTTGAGGATACAGCAATGAACAATTCAGGCAAAGTTCCTGCCTTCAGGAGTTACAAATATGGGGTGGGGGTGGGAGGTAAAGGGGCTATATTAAACGTAAAATTGTCATCTATCATAGTAAGTCAAAAGATAATTTTAAAATATCAAGAGGTAGCGATATACACATGTTAATAAAAAATGCACAGATAAATACCAAAAGAAATAGCTGAAAGTATTTCATGTAGTTGCCTCTGGAGAGTGGAACAGGTCTGTTATAAGTATGTGGCAGTATTTCATTATAAACTTTTAGTGTTATTTGATTTTTTAAACTACACATATGCATTACTTTTTTGAAACAAAGCACACAACAAAGTTACCATTCACCAAACTAGGAAGGTCCTTGGAAGACAGAGGGAGATGTGACAAACAAATCATTTCCATTTTTTCTTTCAGTCCTGAAGTCATCACAGAAACTATCTTTTCCTCCCACTTTTATGTCCCAAAATTTCAGACAGCTTATTGTCCATTCAATAGACAATAAAAGGATTTGCAAGCAATAATCCTTGCTTAAATAAATTGGGAAAAATCTATAGAGTCATAAGACGTATGTTTGCTTGCTATTTGAATTACCAAAAAAGTAGTGTGTTCACAAAGACCCACATTTAAAGAATTCTTACCTAGTTCAAATCATTAACTACCAATAGAATTAAATTCAAAGATGACAGATAAAGATTAGAAGCATGTAGATAGGGATAATAGTATGACATAAAGAACTGGCTAGATATTAAGAATGACCAGCAAAGATGCTGGATTACTTTAGAAATGAAAGAAATAGACTAAAATCAAAATTCAATTTAACTTTTTTTTAACAAATTATATACAAAGAACGTAACATGATGGAAGAAATTGCCCATGGTTTATATGACAATTATGTACAGCTGCAAAGGCTTGGTACGCAACAGGTTCTTATGCCAATATGTCACCTGCTGAACTGTTCTCTTTGCCAATACCAGGGGAATACCTACACATTTTAAAATTTTTATTGCTAGTACTTACTACCATTTTCCTGATTCTTCTGTCTCCAGCCTCACTGCCATTCTTTTCTACAGTAATATTCAATTACAGAACTTGATGTAAGGAGATTCTAGAAAATTTGGGGAAAGGTTCCAAGATACTGACAGTTTGGTAAATAATTCTTAAAAGAAAAACTAAAAGAGCTAGATTTATTAAGTCAGAAGTAAGATAAGAAAACACAAGGATTCTTTCTTCAGTTTGTATCCAGACCAACAAAAAAAATAGAGACATATGAATAGCCAACATGAAACTAGTGGTCGCTAATTTTTAATTAATTAACGCTTGCTGCTTTGTTCATCTACTAATTTCCAAGGCTAGGTTCCCAATGGCTTACTAATAAATTAGTCTTAATGAAATCAAACAAATTCTAAAAGGAACCAGTGTTCTCTTTCCTAGGATTATCTCTAGGTCTCTAAAGACAATTGACAGAACAAAACAATAAGGTTACCTCCAAGATTTAATCTGTACCAACCAGTTCAAATATTATTAGTTTTCAAGTACTACATTTCCCTGCACAAAGAGTGTGTACTTTCTTACCAGCAACTTGGCACTAAACTCCATTTTCAAATTTAGTTATGCAGTCTTGACTTTGAACTAAACAGGGGATTTCCATATTTTCCCCATCTTCACTTCTACAAAATTCCTCAATTTTCTTCAGTAGTACTTAAAAAAATTCAGGCTCTGTCTCCAAGAAATGAAAGACTAAAGTATTGTAGTTTCATAGAAATTTAAATTTAAAGTTTCACATATTATAGGCATCATTCATGAAACTATATATGAAATTTTAGAACATAAATTAGACATGAACATTTATCAAAGGAGGAGGAGAGAGAGAAGTAGGAGCAAGAAACAGATAAGGCTAAGGATATGGTGGCTTGAATTAGAATCTTAGTAGTAGAAATGAAAACCAGAAGCATTCAGTAAATGTCTCAGAAGTCGATGGATAATAATGAGGAGCGTAGGAGATGGTAGCAAGAGATGAGGCAAGGGTGATATCTAAGTTTTTAGTCCAAGTGACGTGGAGTGCCATTTACTGGGATGCATAGACTAGGGTACAGGTGTCAGGAAAGGAACATTTCAGTTTTGTAGACATTTTTCTTTTGAGATGCCTAGTAGACTTCCAAATGAAGACATCAAGTAGGATGTTAGATACATGACTTTGTAGTTTTGGGGTGAGGTCAGGCCCACAGATGTAGGTTTGGGAATTGCAGGCACAGAGAGAGTATTTAAAGCCATAGTCCCTAATGAAATTACCTAGGGACAGAGTGTAAATAAAAGAGAATGGGGCTAAGGACCCAGCCCTTGGATATGTCACAGTTCAGAGGTTTAACAAAGAAAAGACAGCAAATGAAACTAAAAAGGTGGGAACAGAGGGGAGGAACACTGAGAGTATGAGCGACGTGACAGAAACCGAGAAAAGAAACCAAAAAATGCTGTTGATAGATGGAGTCAAATGAGGAAAGAAAATGACCTCTTGCTTTGGCTATGTGAAGGTCAGTAGGTCATTGGTGACCTCAACGCAAACCCTGATGTGAGTCCATGACCTTGTGGGGACAAAAGCCTGAATGGAAGGTGAAGAAATGGAAACTGTTTCTATAGACAAATCTTTCAAGAAGTTTTTCTGGGAAGGAAAGGCCAGAAGTGGTATGGTAGTGACAGAGGAGTGTGAGGTCAAGGGGTTTGCTTTGTTGTTGTTGTTGTTTTTACTTTTTTTACTTTGGAAACTTTCACATATAACATACACACAACCAGAGAATAGTATTTTGTATTCTCCTGTACTCATCACTCAGCTTCAACAATTATCAACTTTTTTGTTTGTTTCATCTATTACTCCATTTTAAAAAAATTTAGTAAGGTACATTTACATACAGTAAAATTCACTCCTTTTACTGTACAGTTCTATGAGTTTGTATAAATGCATATAGCCATACAGCCACCACCAAAACCAAGATACAGAACAGTTCTACCACCCCCAAATGGTGCCTTCATCTCCTTTGTAGTCATCTTCTCCTCTTACTCACAACCCCGGGCAACCACTGGTCTGTTTCCTGTCACTATAGTTTTGACTGATTTTCATATGTTGAACCAACCTTGCATTCTCAGGCTAAAGCCCACTTGGTCATGACATATTATCCTTTTTTAATATTGCTGGATTTTGTCTGCTAATATTTTACTAAGCATTTTTCCGTCTATGTCCATGAACGATGTTGGTCTATAGTTTTCTTGTAATGTCTTTATCTGATTTTAATATCAGGGTAACGCTGGCATCAGAAAATTAGTTGGGAAATAGTCCTTTCTCTCCTATCTTCTGGAAGAGTTTGTGAGAATCAGTAGTTTTCTTTTTCCTGAGCATTTGGTAGAATTTGCCAGTAAAGCCACTGGGGCCTAGGATTTTCTTTGTTTTTTAAACTGTGATTCTGTAGGGAAGTTCAAACTTTCCCTTTGAAGGTTCAAATCTAAGTCTGTATTATTTTTATGTTTTTAATTTTATTGACTTTTGCGCTTATCTTTATTATATCCTTCCTTCTGTTTGCTTTGGGTTTAATTTGTTCTTCTGTTTCTTGTATTTTAGGTCAGAAACTGCTCTTCTTTTCTAATATAAGCATTTTGATACTATAAATTTTTCTCTAAGCACTGTTTTAGCTGCATTCTACACATTTTATTATGTTTTTATTTTTATTCAGCTTAAATATTTTCTATTTTCTCTTGTAACTTCCTTTTTGATCCATGGGTTATTTAGAAGTGTTGCTTAGTTTCTAAATATTTGTGGTTTTCTAGCTATCTTTGTGTTACTGATTTCTAATTTGATCCCATTACAGCTAGGTAATGTTACAGCCTTACCAAGTTCATTGCCCACTGCTCAAGAGGAAGCCAATACACGGAGACAGCAGGGATTACAGCAGAGAAAGAGTTTAATATCTCAGGTACCATGCCAGGAGACAGGAGGAAGTTCTCAAATCTGTCTCCCCAAGAACTTGGGAAAAAGGGTTTTTAAAGATAGTTTGGTGGGCAAAAGGCTAGGCAATTGGTCCGCTAATTGGCTGGGTTCGGGGTGGAACCATAGGGGTGTAGAAATTGTCTTCTTTGCTGAGTCCATTCTTGGGTGGGGGTCGCAAGAGCAGTTGAATCAGTTCCTTTGTATGGCCCACTGGTCTGGGTGGGTCAGCCATTCCTCCAGAACGCAGGGCTTGGAAGACATCTCAAAAACTAGCCTTAGGTTTCACAAGGGTGATGTTATCTATGGGAGCAAAGAAGAAAGCTAAGAATCTTTATGACCATCAGCTATATGACTCCTGAGTAGTAAGCAATTATAGGAAAGCAAGCTAGGGAACAAAGGCTGGTTATATATATATTTCCCCTACCAAAATTCCCACCTTGTGGCCTTTTATTAATTTTATAAAGGGTGGTTTCAGTAACATTCTTTGTATTGCTTTCTTTTACATTAAATTCTCAAGTTATTGAATTCTTTTACATTAGTTAAAATTTATTTGATGGTCCCAAATAGAGTTCATCTTGGTAAATGCTCCATGTGCACTTAAAAGAATATGTATTTTGCTTCCTGAGTGAAGTCTTCTATAAATGTCAGTTAGGTCCAGTTGGTTGATGGTGTTGTTCAGGTCTTCTAGATCCTTACTGATTTTTTGTCTACTTATTCAATTAATTGCTGACAGAGGCTGCTTGCAGTTTGCTTCTACAAGTTTTAATGCCTCTCTATAATCCACCTGCTTTTGTGTATTTTTCAGAATCCTCAGGTAGTTGCTTTTTGCATTTTGTCTAGAGTATTAGTTGTAAGAGGCAAGAGAAATAGACTGAGTTAGCTGACCTCACCATAGCAGAACTTGAACCTCTGCTTTGTTTTTAACTTGGCTACATTTTTAAACTCAAGAATAATCTCCATATTAAAGAAATAAGTATGTCCTACTCTACTTGTTGAATATCTGGAACTCATCCCAGTGTGATTCCAGCCACAGTCTTTATTTTCTCGAGTCTTAGTAGTGCCCCCTTTTGTCAAAGTCATTGCCTATAAATTTCTGGTAACCTTCTAAATGGTGATGGTGATATGCTAAAAAAAAAAAAAAAAAAAAGTAAAAATATAACCTTCCTGAGCTAATAATAATAATAACAGCAGCTATCTTTCATGGGGTACTTAACGATGCTATCAGTTTCAAACAGTCTTTGCACTGACCCTATGAGGTAGGTACTATTAACTTCATCCATTTTATAGATGAGAGAACTGAGATTAAGCAACTTGCTCTAGTGTACTTGGCAGGGGAATAGGATTTGGATAAGAACTCAGGGACTCTGACTACCCATTACATCAAAATGAGAGTCATTTGATCAGCCTCTGTCCTTGGTAAAAACATGCACAATATCTTCCCAAAGAAAGAGAAATTGACATGTGTGGAAAAAAAGAAGAGGTACCAGAGGTTTTCTCCGCTTCCTCTGAACCAAGAGAATTTTAAAACTAAGAGAAGAGTGGAATGAAACGTGTGCACTGAGGTGATGGGTGTGTGGAAAGGGGGTTGGATGACAAAGTGAGCGAGGAATATGACCACACTGTATCCACACTCCCTAGCCAGAGAACAGGTATGCATCCTATTGCACTGATCCCCAGAGATCTCTCGTGTGGCATGTAGCAGGTATTCTTGTTGAGTCCATTATTGAAGGGGGTTCTTAGTAGAAACTGATAGCGTAATAACATATCAGAGTTTTAAAAGAAAGTCAATCTTATCAAGAGAAAGGTTTGTTTGTCTTTGTTATGCGCCAAGGGTCCTGAAATGGGCCCACCCTCCACTCCAGCAGGAGCAGGACCTAGAGAACTCTAGTGCCTTTTTCCTTTCATCTCTATTCTGAGGACAATCAAACTGGAAAAACGTAGAAGGAGGAAGATGGAAGAGAGGGGAGGGGACCCCTGATGCATATCTGAGGTGAATTTTATATGAACTGGTTGGCTACTTCGTGGACAAAAATACAACCTCCTTTCCCCATCCTCTTGACGACTGTGTCCGCACGATTTCCAATAGCAAGATTTTTCTTTTTGATAATGAACTGTAAGCTTTTATTCTTCTGATTAGTAAGGGGTTGCATCACAGATCCTCTAAAACTGAAAATTAAGTTCTCTTGTCTTTGGTAGTTACTCATCTATAAAATGGCAGCTTGAGCATACACTATGTGTTAATGTCTCTCAGGCCCTGGGTGATACAAAGAAGTGTGATCCTTACCCTCAAGTACTTCACTTATAAAAAGGTTAAGCAATGATGAGTAAATAAAAAATTAAGTACACTCTCAATCAGGGCAGCTGGAGATGGAACAGGAAAAGATGATGTGAGTGTAAGGGGACTCCTTGGAGGAGGTGACTTGATGGCCGTGCAGGGAGTATTAGACTTGGACAAACAGAAAAAAGAAAAAGAAGACATGACAATCCAGGTGGCCCAGTCGAACAATGAACCTGGCTTAATTTAGCTGAGGTAGAGAACCTTGTTTGCCTGGCTGAAGAGCTTAGATTTTTGTCCTGCAGACTATGGAGTGGCTATAAAAAGGAAATTCCAGTGTTTCCTTGGGTTGCTTGCCTTTTCTTCTGACCATTTCAATACTCCCCCAGGGAAAACTTGAGCATCCCTACAGCTCTCTGAATCACCTCACATCAACCAGTTCATTTCCTTCATAGAATTAATCAATTAATCTATGTCCTTTCCTTCCTTCTTTCCTTCCTTCCTTCCTTCCCTTCTTTCTTTCATGTTTACTTGTTTACTGTCTGTTTTCATTATGAGAATATAAACTCCAGGAGGGCAGGGACCTTGTCTGTTGTAGCTCTCCTCAACAAATATTTGTGGAAGAAACGAATGAACAAATTAACTCAAACACAGATGGTTTCTGAGTCACTATCTAGCTCCTCAAGACTCCAGGCCTCCGTATCTGGATAGCTCTATTTGTATGTCTCACGGACACTTCAGACTCACCATGTTCCAAACTAAACTATTGGAAATGAAAAGACAAGCCACAGATTGGTATAAAATATTTTCAAAACACATACTCAACAAAGAACATATATCCACCAAAGAGCTTATTATTGAGCTCTCACAACTCAATAATAAGACAAAGAGTTCAATTATTTTATGTGCAAAAGATTTAAATAGATACTTCACCATGAAGATATACAGATGGCAAATAAGCGCATGAAAAGATGCTCAACATTATCAGTCATTATGGAAATGCAAATAAAAACCACAATAAAATACCACTATATACCCACTAGAATGGCTAAAATTAAAAAGCTTGACTATACCACATGTTGGCAAGGATGTGGAACAATTGAAGCTCTTCCATAGACTGCCGGTGTGAATGTAAAATGATACAATCACTTTGGAAAATGGTTTGACAGTTTCTTTAAAAGTAAAACGTACACCTACCACACAATCCAGCTATTCCACTCATAGATATTTACCGAGGCTATAAATGAAATCACGCCCAAGGGAAAGGAAAACATCTGCCCACACAAAGACTTGTACACAAATGTTCATGGCAGCTGTATTTGTAATAGTCCAAAACTGGAAACACCCCAAATGTCCATCAACAGGTAAATGAATAAAAAATTGTGGTATATCCATACAATGGAATATTACTCAGCAATAAAAAGAAGTGAACTATACACACAACAACATGGATGGATTCAAAATAATTATGCTGAATGAAAGAAGCCAAACAAAAAGGAGTAAATAATATATTATTCCATTTATGTCAAATTCTAGAAAATCCAAACTAATATATAGTGACAGAAAGCAGCTCAGTGGTTCCCTGATATGGAGGGGTGGAGTACAAAGGAACACCAGGAAATTTTTGAATGTGATGTAAATGTTCATTATGTTGACCATGGTAATGGTTTCATGGATATAAACATATATTAACACCCATCCAATTTTACATTTTAAATATGTGCAACTCCTTATACATCACAAATGCCTCATGATTCTATGAATGAACCTACATTATTTATCCTTCCCTTAAAACTTGGTCCTCCTTTTCTACTCCTTCTCTGTGAATGACAGCACCCTCTGCTCAGCCACCCAAGTCAGCACGTCAAAGTCATCTATAACTCTCCTCTCCCCGACTCACCCTCACTCAGTAACTATGTTCTGTTCAACCGAGCTATCTGGTACAGAGTTACAAAAAAATTCTGTTCACCCTAAAGCATTTCTAAGAGCAATCTCTGGAATCCAGAATACACAGGTTTTAAGAAAATAAAGGTACAGGTAGAAAGGTTAACAGTCAGTGGAGAGTAAGTTTTTCTCTCAGCAGCCCTATGACTTACACTTGAAAATTTTTTCTTAGTAAAATCTTGGGATGATAATCTGATAAGCCAGAGCTTTTCTGTGACCCTTCAGAGATAGAAACATGTCCTGTATGCTGCCAGGTCACTAGCTCACCCAAGACTTTCAGTAGCTGAGTTCACATACAGAAGCCAGTACTCTCAGTGGAAAACTGTACTAAAAGTGCTTTTGTCCCAGTGTGCAGTGTTGCCTCAGGTCACCATTTGGAAGAGAGAATCATTAATCAGTCCTGGGTGAGAACATAATGCTTACTGGGGAGGAAACACAGTAGGTAAATTGCCCAAAAAGAAGCAGAAAGAATAAAGACATGGGAAAACTAGGAATCCGGTAACATAGGAAATAGAAATATATAGAAGAACTTAAAAAAGGAAAAAAAAGAATGAGAGAAAATAGACCAAACCATTGAAATCAACTCAGTTTGACAAGGAGAAAATGCGGTAAAGGAGTATGAGAAGAAAAAAATACAGAGGATGTGGGGTATGGTTTTTATTGCTTTGCTTTATATACAGATTTCCTGCCAAAATATTAACCACATGCAATCATGATAAACATGCTGAATATATAATAAAACCGGATAAAATATACACAGCCTTCAAATAATGTTCTTTATATTTTACTTAGAATCAATAATTCCCCATGATAGAGGCATCTAGAACATCATATTTCAATACTTTTTGAAAGCAAGAAACAACAAATATTCTTTGACATATGTAGAACAAATATTATTATATTACTCATAGAAGCCTATGACTTTAATTTTTTATTTTATTTATGGGACATTTTCAAGTACTGTTCTTAACGTACCTCTTACGTGACGGTAGGGAAATACAAGCTGCTTAAGAATTAATTATAAGAAACCAGAGGGAGTGGGTTATATGAAGTGGTGCCTATTTTCAGCTTCTCAACCCTAAAACTACACATCTGATATTTAAAAATGAAGATCAAATATAGTCCTCTTGGATGCCTGCCTCAGCTCCCACCTCACACGCGATCATTTTGGCCACAGCTCTGCTCTCAGTGTGTCTTTGCGCGACAGTGTTTTTCTTCCTGTTTTCAAGCATTACTGACTTCCACCGTCTCTCTGGACCCCTCTAGGCATGTTGTGGTCCAGCCTTTACCTCACGGGCCCTTTAATTATGCTGTGTGCAGGAAGCAGGTTGGAAAGGATGACAACTGTAGACATGTCTGCCAGCAGATGAGTGAAAACGTGCCTTCACTTGCCTTATGCGCTGGGAATATCTTTGACAGAAAAGAAAAAAATATACATACATACATATATATATATATGACCTCTGTCATACTGTCAGGGCAGCCAAATCCATTGTGATCTGCTGTGTAGGTGTCAGCTCCAGCACTTTCTAGTGCCTGGAGGCATATTTAAGTTGAGTACTCAAGTGCAACCAAAAATCATCTCTGAAATCTAAGTGAAAGGCACCTATTTTCTCCCTTGCTCCATTTATCAAGATTATCTGGAAATTTTCAACTACTTCTATTTATGTATCCGTTTTCTGTATTTTATCATTGTGAAGTTTCCCCTAATCACCAGGCAACAGCTCAACATAATATTGCTGTTGCTTGCACAGTCTCTTCTAGCAAGATGATGTTGTCACATTAATGATCCTGTGACCTTTAAGAATAAGGAATACATAAACACCAACTGTTTCCATTAAAAACAAGGTTTCCTTCCACCATAAAGAAAAATACAATGTTCATATATTGAGTGCAGAGCTTAAAGAGAAACTGCCCTGCGTCTGTGGTTATGTCTGAAGTTATCTACTGAATTTATCCATAAAATCCTCTGTAAATGCAGTGGACTGACCAGCATGCTTTCTGAAAATAAATTGGTATAATTTCCAGTAAACATGGTAGATGTAGCTGACAAGTTCAGGCCACCTTCCTCCTAAAGATACCTAAAAATATTGGATGAAATAAGGTAAAAATGATTTATTTAATATATAGTTAAGCTCAAACTACAGAAATAAAATTTCCAGGAGCCTGGAAAGAAACCTAAAGTGGCAAGAATTGAAGTACAGGGGACCACACAGCCAAGAGACCCAGGCATAGGCCTTCGGGGCTTGAGGCCAACGTTTTAATGTCTTTACAGGAATGGAAGAATCAGCCTTCAGACTACTGAGAGGAGAGGCGTGGGAACAGAGTACCATTTTTTGCCATCTGGGAAGTAGGACCCTGGCCAGCTCTACCCACAAACCTGGGGAAGCATCTCCTGGGCACAAGGTGAAGAGAACCACCTGTGAATAGTCAGAAACCTAAGCCTGAGCCTTTGTGATATCTGAATTTGCAATATCAGTGTGATATAGGAATTATCAAAAACTGGTTCAGAACAGACAAGAATCCTAGCATCTCTGCAGAGGAAAACATAAAGATAACCCAGCTCGAATGAGACTTCCATAGAAAAGAATTCAATAGCAGTTGTGTTCACAGTAAAATATTACACTTACAGAAGGATGAACTGCTATGAGGAAGAGTCAGGGCATGCGGACCCAGGAACCTAAGGTTTTGAATCCGAAAACATTCATAAAATAAACACGATTATAATATTTAAATCGATTTTAAGGGTCATATAGAAAGCAATCAGCTTAGATTTTCACCTGAGATGAAGTAGGATGGGATGGCTATAGGTGGAGAGGGATGCACTCACTGATGCAATGTTCCAGGCATTTGAGAGATATGAGGGAAGTGATAATTATAAGGACTGCAGAATTGGGTGGCTGTTGTTAAGTACCATTGATTCAGTGACAAGAGAAAATGATAGGCTCAGACTTATTAATCAACAACTTAAAGCAAAATGTTGAGAGTTAGGGGCACTCCCTAACAGCCTTTAAAGATGCTCTTATCTCTTGCAGCCAGAGGGCAGAGGCAATCAGAAGAGGAACACAGGACTTCACCATATGAGTGGCAGAACTTCAGAGAAGGCTGAATTCTCAGCCTAGGCCAGTCTCCCATGTCAAAGTCAGGGCCTTATGGGAATGAGAGGGATCCTGAGAGTTAGGATGAGATAGATATCTGGGTAGATTCAGTTGAGAACGTTGGATCTCCAGATTCTCCTGAAACCTCTGCAACTGTAGGAAAGTAGACGCCACCACCACCTCCAGCCCCACTCCACTCCCCCCACCCCTCGCTTTCTTGCCAACTATGCAGAGGCATCAAATGAAGCAAGAGCTTCACAAGGCAATGCTTGACCTCCAGGATCTGCTCCCACTCCGTCTCTCGGCCATCGGATCCATAGTTAGGGTCAAATCTCAGCATTACCAAATTGGGGAGGAGGGCCTCCTAAGGGAGGAAGGAGGTAATATGACAAAATTGCTGCAGGACCTGACTAACAGAATAGCCAGAACAGGGGTGGGGGTTGGGGGAGATGCAAGGAGAGGACTTGCTCAGGGTGCCCGATCAAGGTGAACAAAACCTGAAGTTGTATAAGGGAGACTTTACTGATATGGGGACACTCTGCCATGACACACAATTTAACACCTTCCCAAGAGCCCTAGGTGACAGTTCTAATACTCTGATTAGATGCCTCTTAAAATCGTGAAAAATGATGGCTCACGTAGAAAAAGTGATGGCTCACATTTAGTAGGGATGTTAGTACTGCAGTGGTAAACTGTGGAGAAAGGGATCAAAAGACTCAGAGAAGCAGAAATGCTAGAATGGGTCCAACCCTGCAGCTGCCCACTGTGGGGTCAGTCCATCTGCCAAAGTGAAAGAAAATGTGCTGGTGAAGAGACACCAACATCACTGAGAAGCTCCAGATGGCTGCTCTCTGTAGGCCAGAATGGACGAGAGGAGATGCTGTATCACGCCTCGGCTTCCTGATAGCGGTGGAAGCAATGGGATCCCAGCGAAGACCAAATGGCAATGTCTGACCATCAGAAGCAAGATGGGCATAATTTCCATAACAGGCAGCCTGATCTACAGGGATCTATGAAGAGGGCTCAAAGAGCACGGTGTTCCTAGGGGCAATATAGATGGGCAACGAACTAGGGCATATTCAAAAGAGACCAAGAATAGATGAGCAGAAGGCTGGGTCAGCCAGCCCTAGGAGGAAGCATGATCCCCTGTTCAGTGCCCAGACCAGAACCAGTTCTCTGACCCAGAACCCACTGATTAAAGGAGAGGCTGGGCCCCAACGAGGAAGAGCTCTGCACAACCACGGTGAGAATAAACCGCATGGATTCTCCCACTCTTTCCTAAAAATGACCCATGGCCCCTTGCTCATGTAAATATATATTAGGAAAAGGGGAATACTCAAAGTACCATCATGGCCTTCCCATTAGAGTAGGGAAAGTGGTGGTTAGGTAGTAAACGGAGTTCGGGCCCAGTACTATCTCACAGTAGGTTCAACACATACAAGGACCTATCTAGTAGTCATTTCCTTGGTTCCCAAATGTATATTTCAAATGGACATACTTAGGAGTTGGCATGAAACTCACGTTTGTTTTTTGACCTATAGAAAAAGAGCTATTGAGGTAGGAAAAGCCAAGTAGCTGCCGCTGAAACTACCCCCTGACCAAGATAGTAAATCAAAACAGTATCAGCACCGGAGGGGATGGCAGAGACTACTGTCACCCTCAAAGACTTGGAGAATTCAGGGGCAGTGGTCCTCGTTATGTATCTCCATTTAACTCACCAGTCTGGCCCCTGCAAAAATTGAATGGATGAAGGCACGTGACAGTCAATGACAACAACTTAACCAGTAGAAGCCTCGATCGCCACTTCTATACTAACCTGACGTGGTATCTTTGCAAGAGCATATTAACACAACCTCAGGTACATGGTACAAGGTCATTGGTCTGGCATGAAGGAGGATCAGAAGCAGTTTGCATTCACATGGGACAGAAAACAGTGTGCATTTATAGTCTTGTCCAGGGTTATGTTAATTTTGCTGCTCTTTGTCATAATGGAGTCTGAAGGTACTTACTATGTTAGGGGAAATGAAAGACTACTAGCTTTGAGAGCAAGAAAGGGCTCTGCATCAGGTCCAGTCTTCAGCACAAGCAGCCTTGCCACTTGGGCCATATGACCTAAAAGATCCCTCAGTACTCGGAGGTGTCTATGGTAGAGAAAGATAATCTGTGGAGCCTCTGGAAAGTGCTAACAAAAGCTATTGAGAGTTCTGGTGCAAGACCCTGAAGTCCACAGCAGAGAACCATAGACCATTTGAAAAGCAGTTCTTGACATGCTACTGGGTCCTGATGGAAACTGGTGTCTGACTATGCAGCCAGACGCTGGGTAATATCAGACTCAACAAGGCCTAAAACTAATGGGTCCCAACCAACCTATTGTAAAATGGAAATAGTATACGTGGTATCAGGCTCAAGAGGGTCCAGAGGGCACAGAGCTTGGTTCATGGGTGGATTGGCTTTGTATATTGGTACAAGCTGGAAATGGAATGCTTCTACACTACAGCCCAATTCAGGGTGTCTCAGAAAGACAGTGGTGAGGGGAAATCTCTCTGATGAACAGATTTGGATGAAGTACCTCATCATCCACTTTGTGTGGAAAGAGAAGTGACCCAGGATAAAGGCATGAGGACTCATGGGCAGTGGCAGATGGCTGAACTGACTAGTCAGGGCCCTGGAAGGAATATGATTGAAATTTTGGTATAAGAAAACCTGGAGAAGAGCCATGTGGATGGACCTGTGTGAATAGACACAAAGTATGAGATCATCCACTTCCACCTGAGAAAGTACACCAAAAACAAGCTGGAAGAGATATTTGTAAATTAGTATGCCAACAACCCTTGGGAAATCCTGCCTTGCATGCCAAGGCTCCCAGACACTTGCCATCTTACAATTCTTCCTTCGCCTTAGGAAGAGATAAAACACTGGCACTAGCATTTCTAGGGGCACCGTACACAAAGCCTTCAACATTTCATCCCAAGAGATAATTCATACAAGACGCAAGCAGGGAAAGACTAGGGGTATGTAATTCTCACATCTTACTCTTTATTCAGAAAAATGATGTATGCTAGCTTCTTTATAGTGTTTTTATTATTAGAGAAGAGAAATGCCCATTTCTCAGTGTCCCTAATAAGAAAAGAACAAGTTGACAATTGGATTTCCTCTCTGTCAATCATTCTAGCTCATAAAAAGAGAGTCAGGACACCTTCCCTGACTAGGACATAAGTGCAAGGTTATGTTCACAGAGAGACAACCTTTTTTGGGGTTCACCTCTGTTAAGATGGGGTAGAGCAGGGGGCTGATTCTTAACTAGGCAGACTTTTTTAAGATACAAGAAGGAACTTTAGCAGCAGAAGCTGAGAAAGCAGTGTAATTAATAGTTATTATGACCTAATATTATCTTTGTTGGAAAACAAAAGAGATTTGTTTGAAAAATCTTTTGGTTAATTTTTGTCCCCTATTTTAATTTATATCTGTCTATTATATAAAAGAACCAACTAATTAATTTGGGTCTGACATTGAGAAGAACATCATTCCTGTTCTTGCCAAGTATTCCTGAGATAGCCATATAACCAACAAAGTATCACCGTCCAAAGTGCATGAAGAGCTCTTACAAATAAATAGGATAAAGTGAATCCAAAACAGAAAATAGGCAAACAGTTCACAGAAGAGGAAAACCTGAATGGTCAAAAAACACTTAAAGAGATGCTTACCTTCAGTAGTAATCAGAGAAAAGTAAAATAGTAGTGGCAAAATGTTATCATACATTCCTGAGTATTAGCAAGATTGTGGAGGAATGATAACTCTCTCCCATACAGTCCTGGCAGAAGTGTAACCACATTGGAGAGCAATCTAGCATTAGCCAGAAAGTTAGAAATTTACATACCATACATAGACTAGAAATGTTATTACACAAGTGCACAAGAATACCTATACAATACTTTTAGTCATGTTGTCATAGAAAAAAAATTGGAAGCAACCTAATATCCATCAATTGGGAATAGAAACATAATTATGATACATTCCTAGATAGAAACTATGTAGTGATTTAAATACGAATGAACTAGTTTTACAAGCATCAAAATAGGGTAAATCTTGGAAACACAATGTTGAGTAAAAACAACAAAATGCTATTTATGTAAACATTTTAAATACCCCAAACAGCTCTATATGCAATGCTGTTTGTGGATCCATACATATATACCATAAAGTATGAAAGCATGAAAAAGAAATAAGGACCAACTTCAACAGAGTACTTAGCTCTAGGGAGGGAGGAAGAGAAGATTTCAATTGTATCTGGAAGTTTTTTATGACTTAAAAAGAAAAAAAGATCTGAAGCAAATATGGCAAAATACTAACATTTGTTAAATCTGAATGGTGGATGGTTTTGTTTGTTTGAAATGTTTTGCCATTTAAAAAATAAAAACAAATCATTCAATCAATTAATTACATTGGAATATAAGATGAAATAAAGCAGAGCAGACAGCAGGCCTGCACCAGGGTGAGTGTGCAGTGCTGCGCCAGGGCAGGTGAGCGGAGGTCAGGAGAACAATGTGGCCCAGGCTCAGTGTGGGCTCAGGAAGTGAGACTGGCCACAGGGAGCAGGAGAACTCCTAGGGAGGAAGGGGCTGGCTGGATGGGTGGGGCTCCCACAGAGGAGCAAGGGGACATCCACTCCAGCTTAGTCAGGGCAGGTAGAGGGGAGGGCATCTGGGCTGAGTGTCAAAGCTGCGCCAGGGGAGGGTGTGAGGGCTCACACTCATGGGGGTGTTTCCCTTCCCCTTCTTCCTCCCCATGTTGAATTGTCTTTCCCTTTCTCCAGCTGTCCACCATGGGCACCTCTATTTTATCTACATTATAGTGTTGATGTCACTATTCATTTATTTGCTCTATCTATTTAGTAACAGGCTGAAGTTCCTAATGGTAACTTAAAAGAAAATAGTTTAACTTTTCTTACAGCACTTAAAGTTAAAATTAAATTAATTTTTAAACATTTTGTGGCTTCCAAGAGATATTCCCTCACCCTGCTCAGCAACCTTTGAGGAAAAAAAGGGCTTCCCTTCTAATATTTACTTTAGTTCAAGTCTTTTCTAATAATAATAATAATCCATTAAAAATCTACTGTATGCCAACCATATGGGCTTAACACCTTACATGAGTTATTTCATTTAATTCTCATTTTCAAAAATGAAGACAAAAAACAAACAACCTTATGAGGTAGCTTAGTCCATGTTACAGGTTATCCTTATCTCATAGATATAAAACTAAGGTTCAAAGTTGGACAAAATGGCCCAGCAGAAATTTAAATCCAATCGTCACCTAGAGCTCAGCCCTAGCTGTTGGGCTACAAGGGAAGACTTGTCCCTGACAAGAAGTTTGAAAAGGGCCCTTGAGCATATCATTTTACTCAGTATTATAAGTTTCAGGAGTTCCTATTTTTCCCGTAAATTTAGGACTTTGTGACTTTTCAGTATAAGTACTCAGATGATTAAATTTTCAACAACAAAACAATTTTATTTTGAAAGTGTCACATCATTCTCAAATATGGAAAAGTGTATTATGGAAGAAACATCAAACATCTAAGACACTCATGTCTCTCTCTCTCTCTCTTTCTCTCTCTCTCTCTTTCTCTCTCTCTCTCTCTCTCTCTCTCTCACACACACACACACAGAGGCACCCACACTTCCGGATCTACTAACCTAAATCAGCAGGCTGAAGGGTTTCTCAGAGACTCCCCTCAGCATTAAGGATGCTAATTGCTACTCTTGCAGTTACTGGAAGATCAAAGAGCCGCCCACAGAGCAGAGCAGCGTTTCATCTTCCACAGACCAAACACTAACACTGCCCATCCCCCCAGCCATCTCCCCCTCTCAAGCTGGCACATTGGACCAATTCCCTTTCCACTTCCCCACATGCTCCCTCCTGCCCCTAAAATAGCTCTGTGCCAAAAATAAACACTCAGAAAAATGCTTGCGGAATGAATGGAGAAAGGTAACTTCACTATCATTATGTTTTCCTTCTAATTACCATGGTTTGTCTGAGGATGTGCTTGTTTGTTTCTGGTAGCGATTCAGAAACCCATCACAGGAAACCCTCCCCAGTCCCTCTCCCAGGAGCTGCGGCAGGAATTCTATGGCCTCGCCATCCTCCAGCCCTAAAGGCCCTGGGCACAAACCCTGAATCTTCATCCTGAGCTCTTGGTCCCAGCCCTTTTGTGCTACATGGTCAGTGGACTTTCACTCAACAGGGTGTGTATTTTGCTGGAAAGCAACACTGTGAAAAAGGGTCCCACTTTCCTGGGGCAAGACATCACCCTTCTGAGGCTAGTACAATACCAGAAGGGGTCTTTTGTCATTCAGGGCCATATGGTTTGGTTGTTTGTCCTCTCCAAATCTCATGTTGAAATTTGGTCCCCAGTGTTGGAGGTGGGGCCTGGTGGGAGGTGTTTGGGTCATGGGGGCAGATCCCTCATGAACGGCTTGGTGCCCTCCGTGCGGTAATGAGTGGGTTCTCG
Organism: Daubentonia madagascariensis; assembly: GCA_023783475.1. NCBI lineage: Eukaryota > Metazoa > Chordata > Mammalia > Primates > Daubentoniidae > Daubentonia > Daubentonia madagascariensis. Next base: position 36,868,758 of record JAKFHU010002080.1, on the reverse strand, counting down.
CTTTACTAGTTCACGTGAGAGCTGATTGTTTAAAAGAGCCTGGCCCCGCCGCCTCTCACTCTTGCTCCTGCTCTTGCCGTGTGACAGCCTGCTCCCCCCTCGCCTTGTGCCTTGATTGGAAGCTCCCTGAATCCCCTACCAAGAGCAGATGCTGGCACCATGCTTCTTCTATAGCCTGCAGATCCGTGAGCCAAATAAACCTATTTTGTTTCTCTTTTTTTTTTTTTCGAGACAGAGTCTTGCTCTGTCACCCTGGCTAGAGTGCAGTGGTGTCATCATAGCTCACTGCAGCCTCAAACTCCTGGGTAGGCTCAAGTGATCCTCCTGCCTTAGCTTCCTGAGTAGCTGGGACTACAGGCAAGCACCACCACGCCAGGCTAATTTTTCTATTTTTTTGTAGAGACAGGGTCTTGCTCTTGCTCAGGCTGGTCTCGAACTCCTGAGCCAAGCGATCCTCCTGCCTCGGCCTCCCGGAGTGCTCAGATTATAGGCGTGGGCCACCGCGCCTGGCCCTCTTTCCTTTATAAATCACCCAGTCCAGGTATTCCTTTATAGGAACGCAAAACAGACTAACACACAGGGCAAAGTGGAGTTGGCACAACCAAAGAGACCCCCTCACTCTGATGGTGTCAACTTTCTGGCCCTGAGACTGGAAAAGTGAGGCTGTTCTCCACACTCCAGGGGCTTCAGCAAAGCCATCCCTAGTTCCCCAAAGAGAAACATCAGATGAGACTGAATGGCAGGCCAAGAAGCCCCTTGGTGCAGGGTGAAGAGATGGGGAATATCAGTGGAGAGGCTCCCTGCGGAGCCTGGGTCAAGGTGACTGTGAACGGGGCGCCCTCGGGAGATCAGGTGCATCAGCCCCACCCCAACCCCTGTGGACGCCCCGTGCACTGCAATGGGCAGCTCTAGTCTTCAGTAAGAAGTTGCCCAGCACAGAGCCAGGGCCCACTTTCACGCTGGGGGCTGCTTCCTCCCTGACCCCTGGACAAGGGGCCTCTTTCTGCTGCCATCCCAGGCAGTCAGGCACAGCTCTTCCATCCCTAGTCACTGACGGGCAGCTGAGGCCTGGCCCCACATTCATACTGGGATCCCTGCCCTGGGCACCTGGAGTGAGCTCAGCCCTGTTCTCAGCTCGGCTTCGGCAGCCAGCACAGGGTCTCTGTGTCCTGGGAACACAGGTTTTCAGGCCCTCCTCACCATGCCGAGTCTCCCCACTCTGTTCCTAGCCTACAGAGATTTCTATGTCTTGTCTAGTTTTGTCTTTCCTTCTTTCTTCTTTCTTTTTTCAAGCATCGTTTCCCCCCAAAGAAGTGTTTCTAAAACCCACCCCACCTTTCTACATCTAGCTCAGTTCTTCTGGTCAGGGTTTTTCTCCCTGGACCCATCAGTCTCCTAACAATTTGCCATTTCCCGCTTCTGCTCTATCAAATCTATCAGGAAGCCACTGCCAAGTGCAATCTTCTCCAAAAGTAGTTCTGTTCATTGCACGTCCCTGCTCAAATGCCCTCCGTGACTCCTATTAAAGACTATTACTTACGCTGTGTTGAGGATCCCCGAGCGGAGATATGTAAGTGAAATATCAACTCTGAGTTCTAATTTGTGCAATCTTCCTTCCTGGGCAAATGAAATTGGCCTACGGGGTCCAAGTTGCAGAAAGGTCCTAAGAGCCTGAAGACAAGATAGGGACTAAATGAACAGGTGCTGGCTGCTGGTCACCAAGACTGAGACCCCTGAACATTAACCATTCCTAGGCAAGGTGCTAGGAGGGAGAACACTGTACCCCCAGGGGTTAGAGATTCAGGACGCACAAGTTTGTTCTGGGAGCAATGGCTGGAAAATATTAATACTACACTACAATACAGTGCAGAGTCACCTAAATTATCTTCCATCCCAAATCCATCATCCCTACCATCCCTTCTAGTGCCAGCTTCCTGGGATAAAAAGTGTTCAGCCAGGAGTGGTGGCACACACCGGTAGTCCCAGCTACTGGGGAGGCTGAGGCAGGAGGATTTGTTGAGCCCGGGAGTTCGAGTCCAGCCTGGGCAACATAGTGAGACCACATCTCTAAAGACAAAAAAGTAAAGGGAGGATGAGACAAGAATTGAGCCAGGTGAAAGATGAGAGACACCCAGCTGCCCCTGCAGACACCGGGCCATCCTCTACTGCATTCAGCAAGGAGACCAAGTGGCCAGATCCTCAGCAGCCATGCATGGTGCCTCAGCACTGCAAGCCCAGGCTGCCTAGAGAGTCATAGGAAAGACCAAGGCTTAAATGAGAAAGAAAAGAACAAAATTGCTGTTGAGTTTACATATGAGACTCACCAGGGAGTCCTTCTACTGAAAGGCAAGATTATAAGGAGGCACTTTTCCCCGGTGTTAGTTCCATCATAGTGACAGCTATCTCTCATTTACACATTCAAGCAGGTAACATGACAGAATGTAGATTATAATTGAATAATTTGTAAGTTGAATAAAGCAAGTCCATTCTCCTTAGCCAGCATTCACGTTTGGCCCCTAGCCCTCAGATCAAACATAAACTGTTGAACTCTCGGTGAACACACCCCAAGTGTCATTGCCATCACGCTTTTGCTCCTGCAATATTTAGCTGGGGTGCCCTCCTTTCCTTTACTTCTCTGGCCTTAGTTTTTAAAATATTACCAATACTTCAGGGCCCAACTTAAATGCTGCTTCTGACATGAAGCTTTCCTTGATTGTTTTAGTTCTAAGTGATTTTTCTCTCCTGAGTTCCCATGGCTATTTCTACTTGCATTATGATTCCTACCACATCCCACTTTGTGATGGAGCTATTTGTGTGGGTCTGAGGTCACCAAGACTTCCAGGTGGTTAAATCCATGGGCATTTTAGTCCTCATCTTTTGTGATCTCTTAACAGTATTTCATACTCTTGAATTCACTTTCCTTCTTAGAATTCTTATCACTTTGGCATCTGTACAGATATCTGAGATTTTACCTGCCTGACTTCTCAGTTTCTTCAGGTAACACACCTTGAATTTCTTTTGAGGAACCATCCCTGTCCTAACTTTCAGTCCATGTGGTATGTGGGTAGAACCGATGTCAACCCCCAGGTCAGAGATGAGCATCTAACCTAAGACATGCAACAACAGTGATACCTGGTGTTCTTGCCGGAACCAATGAAAGAAAGATATCTTCTTTACTTTGGGTAGTATGTAAACCTGAAGCTTCTGCTGGTGACTTGATCAGGCCACCGCACGGGAAGACCCACCTGACAAAGAAGCCCATCCAGAAGAAGGAAGAACCGAGAGATAGAGAGAGTCAGGTTCCTGGGGACCTGGATGTTTGAGCAGTTGGATCCAGCCATATCTGACTGGTCTTGATTGTAGGTTATAAAAGCCAACAAATTATTCTATTTTGCTTATATCAATTGAAGATGCCTTTCAATAATGTGAATTTGGAAGAGTCCTAATTTAGCCCCTAGTATACTATACTCTCCTGGCTTTCCCCCTACCTGGTTGTTCCTTCTCAATCTCTTTGCAGACAAATCCTCCTCTGCTCAGACTTTAAATGTCAGGATCCATGAAAAATGAGTCCTAGTTCCCTTCCTTCTTGCTCTTTATTGTCTCCCTTGGTGGCCTCAGCCACCCATGGCTTCAATCACCACCTCATAGCTAATTTAACCCAGGTCTCTCTTAGAACTCCAAATATGTATAGGCACCTGCCTACTCAATGTGTCTACCTAAGGTTAAGCTAGTTGTGTCAATCCTGAACTATGACCTTTCCTCCCCAAACAGCTCTCCTTCTCTGTTTCTATCATAGCAAACAGCACAAGACAAAAACCTAGGGTCATCTAATCTGTTCTCCACACTTTAGCCAAAGTCGTCTTGTCTAACAGAAATTACATCAAATCTCGTCTACCCAAATGTTCTCAGAACTTTCCCATTGGTCACAGCAGCATAGACCCCAAGGCCCTGCCCAGGGAGTTCCACCCACTTCATCTCAGCTCTCTCCTCCTTGCTCCCTGAGCTCAGTCATTCTGGCCTCCTATTATCATACTTCTTTGAAAGTGGCACCTCAGGGCCTTTGTACTCACTCTTCCCTCTGCCTGAATGCCCCCCTCCCCATCTTCACCTAGTTCACTGCAAATCATCCTCAGATCTCCGCCAGATGTCCCAGAAGCCTCGTCTTACTCTTCCAGACTGGGTCAGGGCACCATAATCCACTCTCATAGCACCCGGTAATTTTCCTTCATCAAACTCACTATATCAGTTGATTCTTTGATTAATAGCTTTGTCCCTCATGAGACCATGCTTCAGGAGGCAAAGACCATGTCCATTGTTCTCATTTATGTTTCCTTAGCACTTAGGCTTTCTGTTTAATGGGCAGTGGGCATCAATTAATAGCTGTAGAATAAAGTGATGGATACCTGATGTCTCCTGTAAGCGAATGAGCTCTTGTAGACATGTGGAAGCAGGTGGGCATGCAGGAAGGGCAGCGTCTGGGCGGTGGGACTCCCGGGGAGGAGGCCGGAGAATGCAAAGGGGAACTTCCAAGGGAAATAGCATTCCCGTGGGTCGACAAGAGCTGGGGAAGAGCAGCAGGTTGGGACCCTGCCTGAATTAAGGTCACACTGATAAGGGAAAGTAGGATGAGATAGGATCACAGGGTAGTGTGTTAGTAGGTAGATATCCGCTCGGCTGGGCTGTTGAGTCGAGAATGGGGTGGAAAGTCCCAGATGCTATTTTCTAATACAGATGAATTTTGAGGATAAGCATTTATAATCTAATCAAGGGGCTTCTAACATGTGTGTGATATGTATCACATATCAAATTAAAGAGTAAGATATGGAATGGGTGGGCTTATTGTGGATAATTCTGTTATGTAATCTTCAGATGTGTGATATTCATGCTATTTTTGTGTGTGAAAACTTTAGAGGGAAATGTGAACTAGTACTCTTGGAAAACTAATAAAGCGGGCAGAGGAGCATCACCCTCTGCAAGCTACCTATGCCAGGAGATCATTATGTGCTACCAGACAACAGAAGCCATCTGGACAGGGAAGTCAGGAACAACAAAAAAAAGAGGGGATGATTTAATTAACATTTATTGGGCACTTAATTTATGGCCCTCCTGCTACTTCCTTAGTCTATGATTCCACTCAACTTCTCTGTGTCTCAGTAAAACTGGGATAATAAAGTTTGTGAGGAGGATTAAATGAGATAATAATACATTTAAGGTCTTAAGAACAGTTCCTGGTACAATATAAACTATAAGAAACTTAGCTGTTATTATTTTAAAAACATTTTATCATAAATATATCCTGGGCCATATCTAGGAGCTGAGGCTACAGTTGTGAAAAAGACAGACAAGATCTGATTCTCGTGAAGCTTCTGTTCCCGTTAAGGTGGAGATAAATAGGTTAAGTAAAGTAAGAAACAAGATAATCTCAGAGAGGGATAGATGCAACAAAAAGGTGATGGGTGGAATGTGCCGGGGGGCAAAGGCCGCTTTCAAAAAAGCAGTCAGGAAAGGCCTCTCTGAAGAGGTGGTGGCTGAGCTGAGACCTGGATGATGTAGCCCTGCAAACACTCCCAGCAAGGGCATTCCAGGCCAGACACACCCACTGCAAGCGCAAGGCCTGAAGCAGAACTGAGTTGAAGTGTGGGCAGGCAGAGAATGCAGTGTGGCCAGAGCGCAGTGAGAGAGAAGAAAATGTTGTGAGATGAGGTCGGATGCAATGAGATGGAGAACTCCACCAGCACCAGGCTGGGCTGACCGAGGAGCAAACCAGTATATTCTGCCATGGTTGGAATCTGGAGTGGACGTGCCTGCCGCGAGGAGACCACAGTTCAGTAGAGTGTGACCCTGAGGTAACAAAAAGTCAGGACCCCGAGCTTAGAGAAAAGACAGAAGCTGCTGCCAAGGCAGGGCCTCACCACAGCCGGCCCCAGAGGAACCACGACCTCCAAAAGGCAGGACCTCTGTGTTGGCCACCTCCCTCCTTGCCTACTCTCTGTCCACTCCCTCTTCCTTCCCTGTAGCAGAAGCTTGATTTTGTTCATGGCAGCAACAGCCCAACCCAAGCGAAACAGAGTTAGTCCAACCCAATCCAAACAAGCCTGCAACTTGCAGCCTGTGGTAAAACAGGTGCCCAGGACCCCAGCCCAGGAAAGCAGACCTTCTCTCTTAGGTGCGAGAACCAAAACCATCTACGCCACACTCCACCTGGACACTGAGAACTAAAAGTATCCTTACTGTCTACATTAACACAACTTTGCTATCCCACTGTCTTCATTTATGACTACTTTTCCAGGACACTCCCGCCTGAACTTCATAAAAGATTCATCAACTCTTCAATACAAAATATCAACAAACTATTTTTATACTAAGATACTTCGCATCCCTCCTCTCAGAATCCTCACCTTCCTCTTTCTACCAATCTTACTTTTAACCAAACTTCCAGTTCTCAATAAATTCCGACATTAACTTCCCCATCGGAGACGTTGTGGAGGTGGTGCCGTGGTATGGTAAGCAATGCTCTCTGCTTGGCTTATCAAAGGTTCTGGTGCTGATGTTTAGGGAGCCAGCCGCTGACAGGTCTGTCTGTCCGCAGAAACTGCCTAATGTTATTTATAAGTAAACATATCCAAGTTATAAATATATTTCAAAAACCAAAGATTTCAATGGTGATAAAAGAGATGCGATTTAAAGGAATGTAGATAAACATGCATCAACTTTAAACATTCCTCTGATACTTGTTCAGATGCCCATTACCAGAAAAAATCAGGTTATAAATCTAGTGCAATTTATAGAAGTTCTCGAGATGTAAGGGAGGAAAAGTATCTTTTCCTCACCCAGCCTAGGTTCATGGCTGAGGCCCCTAAACAAAAGACAGATTAACAAAAGCAAAGCACACACATTTATTTAAGTTTTACGTAACACAGGAGCCTTCATAAGGAAATGAAGATTCAAAGAAACAGTTAAGACTGTATTTTTATGCTAGGTTTGATAAAGAGTGAACAGTTATGGAGAAATATGATAGGGCAAAAATGTCATGATCTCATGGTAACAAACTGAGGGGAGACAGCAAGGCCTGTTTGTTCAAATTCTCTGTGTCCCTGTGTCTTCACAGACAAGGGTGTTCTTTTCTTTCGGGTGTAGGGAGGGCACCTCTCACATTCCGGTCTTACGACCTGCTCCAGGGGAAGGTCAGAAAAGCCTTCCTAGGTTTACCACCTGCCTCAGGGAGGAAGGGCAGCAAAGGCCAGAGAGACCTTTCTGCTTCTGCACGTCTCTCAAAATCCTTCAGCTTAAATAAAAGATTCTACAAAATTAATGGATCCTTATTTTCTACGCTATTAGGATCAGTAAGCATGTTAGCTGATATAGTATTTCTAATAATTAAAATAATTTTAACTCTAATTAAAATAATTAAAATATCACAACCTGGTATTTTAATTATTTCTACATTTGAAGTTTTGGACAATGGCTTAATATTATTATTTTTATATAATTATTCTTTGGTTGATAATGACAAATTCATTAAATTGGTTGATTTCATCAATAAACCGAGTTCCACAGCCAATGGACTGAGCAGCTTTTACATTTCTTTGCAAAATGAAACAAAATGTCACCTAAAGTCATGTGAAAGCAACAAATTCAAAAGAGAAGTCTTGAAAGCGCTTTTACAACGCACAGCAAACTCACTGCAGTGGAGTGGTTTACTGCATGTGAGGTGTGAGGCGCTCACTAGTGAGACCCTGGGGGTGGGAGAGGGCACAGGAGCCTGGGAGCAGGAGGTGCCACCCTGGGTCTCCAGGCTACCCAGCTGCCAGGACCCAGATGCAGGCACAGGGATAGGCACTCCACGTGGGTTATCTCCTCATCAGCACCCCGTGAACTAGGTACTACTACTTGATGTGCATTTCAGTCAAGAAAAAATCTAAGCACAGAGGAGTTAAAAAATACACCAAAGATCACACAGCTAGGAAGTGGTCGGACTTCAAGCCGAGGCCATCTGTCATAGCCTCTACGTTGGAACACCTGTTAGCAATGGTGGCCTGGCGGAGGCAGAAGAGAATGAGAGGAAGCCAAATAAGCAAGGTCTACCCAGCCTTTGGGGAGCTGGCAGGTAGCCCGGGAGGCTCATGTGGCGCATCGCATCTAACTCTAGGACCCACTGGAAGAGCAGAGATAAGACTCTCCCTTGTTTCTAGCTGTGAGACTTGGGCCAAGTCCAGAAGTTGCTGTTCCCTCCTCTAGCATTCGTGTATTGAACACTCACCTTCAAGAAGAAGGTCTTGTTAATAATGCAGACTCGTAACACAAGCAGGATGTCAGTTTTGAAGGGACGTTTGCCACGGCCCAGCTCCCCTGCTGTACACATGTGAGGGAAGGATGACGGCAACGTAGCCAAGATGCCAGGTGAGCGGACTGCAGATTCCTTTTAGGTTGTAATGAGGAAGGAAGCCCACGGAGGCTGCCAGACTGAAGACTCGGGACGTGGCAGAAGCCAGGGGGCTGGGGAGATGTCAGTCAGAAATGGGCCACCTACTGAGATGAACTGAAGGAAAAGGCAGAATGGCAAACTGTGCATGCAGGTGAGCAAGGCTGGCAAGAGGTGACTCCCTTGAGGGAAAAACATATTACCTGGAGATGGAGAGGCATTAGGACAGAAGAGAACCCCACGTGGGGTCTGCCTGTGTGTGCCATGGTTCTGACGTGACACGTTCATTCACACGATTCGTGGGGAGCAACCCTTAGCCACCAATGGAAATGTGCTTGGGTGCTCCCAGTACACTGGCCTCATCTCTGAGAAAATACGCTGCGTCACGGCCCTGGCCGTGGTGAGTTTCCTCACTGCTGTATTTCCAGAACACAGCACAATACCTGAGATGTGGTACATGCTCAATTAACACTTCTTGAATAAACTAATGAAGGAAGCAGGGAAAGAAGGAAGGAGGGAGGGATGGAGGAAGGGAAGCCGTGACCCAGGAGTGTAAGCTAGCTGACTTCAGGAAGGCTCCATATCACATTACCTCTTGCCTTGTCCTGTCTCTCCAGCTTCCCCCCCCACCACACACACAGCAGTCCCACGACACCAGCTCAGACACGACAGAGGACCAAACAACCCAGGGCGTGCACGGCAAAGCCCTAAGGAAACTCTGGTAGCCCCCAGCCCCACCAAGGGCCCCCTGGGTCATGCCAGCAGGGTGCTGGCCAGTCTCTGCAGTCTCTCCAGCTGCTGTGGGGTTCACTTCTCTTCCGTGGCAGTCTTGAAAATACAACCCAGCAAGTGGTTTAACACATACCTGTGAGTTCTCAACTACTCAGTGAACCCAATGCCACACCAAGAGCTTGGTGGGGCTTCCCTCTCTTGAAACAAACAACACTGCCCCTTCTCCCCCACACTGGAACACACCGGGTGGAGGGGAAGTGGGTGGGGGCGGAGGGTTGCACCTTGTGTAGCAATCAGAATAAATTAGTTTGCGCTACTGTAACAACCCCAAAACCTCAGTGACTGAAAAACAAGGTTTATTTCTCACTCACACTACAGAACCACAGCAGTTTGGCTGAAGACTCAACTCTACCTTGTCCTTTCTCTGGGATCCAAGCAAATAGAGCAACCGGCATGTTCCAGTGGTAGATGGAAAAAAAGAAAAAATCTCAAGGGGAGGTTCTCTGGCTGACATTTCGATGCTCCAGTCTGGAAGTCAAACACGTCACTTCCACGCAGTCATTGGCTGGAATAGACACTTGAGCCCACATAGCCACAGAGTCCAGGAGTCCAATCCTGCCATGGGTAGGGAAGGCAGAAAGCTGGAGATAATGGAGCCTAGCCTTAGAGGTGTGACCCGATTAATCCTAAGCCCTCCTCGTGCACTGGACGCCGTCCACTGAGGAAGTGGTCAGTGGTCTAGCCCAGAGGACTAGAGGTACTTTCTAGTACAGTCTGATGCTCACGGGAACCCCGGCTCTATACCTTCTGGTCAGGGGCTTCTCACCTGTCCTTCTGCCTCAGCTTTCCTGACAGGGCCAATGAACAGCCTTAGGCAGTCCTGCTGTCCTCTTGAGACCCCAGCCGGGGGAAGATTGTTGTGGACCACTGACTCCTACCAGAAGTCCAGTGAGGGTAGCATTGTACATAACTATAACGATGTGGCTGGTTTGAGAATTCATTTTCTTAAAAAAAAAAATTAGAAGCTTTCCTCTACCTCATTTTAGGAATCAAGCAACATTGTTCGTAACCAAATGATGCACATGTCCAAATTGACCTTCTATGACTTGATGTACTAGGATTCAGGGGAGGCAGGGTGAGCGGGCAGAGCAGGAGGGCTGCAGAGAGCAGGCAGTCTCCACACAGAGTGTCTGAGGGGAGAATGTCAAAGACAAACTGCTATTATCATATCCCGTCTCAAAGTCACCCCAGCTCTCTGAAACACTAATACGTCATTTAACAACCCTGGTGTTTCTTCAAAAGTGGATCAGAGGGCATATGATTGTCTGGGCAGCAGCCACCAGCATCAAGGAGAAGACAAATATGTCCCCTGGGCTGAGGATGGCATCCCTGGGCAAGGCCTGCAATACCAGGAACTGACAGGGAACTCAGGGCCTCCAAGAAGACATGAGGCAGACCCTCGAGAGGCACTCCTCTGGAAATCAGAGTCGCACAGGGAGCTGGCCGTTTACGCCAACTCTTCCTATCCCAGGTGAAAGAGAGGGTGTGAGCTGAGGAAAAGCTAGAACCAGATTTCTTAGATATTAATAGACTAAGCACTATTTAATTTTTGGTCTAGACCTGAAAAGAATTAAACCAGGTGACTTCTGTTGGGTTTTTTTGATTCTGCGTTTGTTCCATGAGAAGCTATAGATTCTATCCTGCACAGGTTCTGGAACCTTCTGGAAACAGCAGAACTTATATAGGTGGCTGAAGTGAACCGAGAAAGCGAGAATCTCAAAGCATCTCAAAATAAAGACACCACCCCTTCACTTCTCCCTACTGCCACACAAAAGCAGGCCCTCTGGCCCCAGACTGCTGCACGCTCACTAACGAGGCCGTTTCTTTCTCGACTCAGCTGTGCTCTTGGCCCAGGGACAGCGATCAGAAATACTCAGGCTCCATCAAGCCGCTACCCTGGCGCGGGGCCTCCCTAGTGGCTGTCCCTCCCTGAGCAGCAGGGACTTGGCGCAGCTACTGGAACACCAGGGGAGGCCAGGAGAGATGCTCAGAGAAGGGGACGGTTAGCCAGGATGGGGAACGGGAGCACGGGGCAGCCCGCAGGGGCGTGGCGGGGTGGGAAATCTTCCCGTGGCCGTGGAAATCTGGGCACGCTGTCGTCGCCCAGGTCGGCAGGCGTCGGGCTCGCTGAATTACGGGAAGGAGAATCCCATCGCACTTTCTGTGCCAGCCCCTGACTCCGTTTGTGTTGTCACTTTTTTCCACCCCTTTTTCATACCTCAATTGAATAAATCTGAGAGACGTTCAGAACTAGGTTTTCACCCGCAGGTCTTCAGAAACAGATACAGAGATGAGGCATTTCATTCATTTATCCTCTCATTGGCTGAACAAATATTTATTGAGTGCCTGCTCTATCCCAGGCACTATGCTTGGTGGTAGGGGATTCTCATGTTTTCCAGGATGTAACAATGGGATTGGTAGCCACTGCCCTACGAGGGCAGCACTTGCCATATTTTCCGTGTATATCTCGGGGGAAGCTGTATTATTTGGACGTCACGATGGAGCACCCTGAAGGCCATCAGTACCCAGAACAGACTGCCTGGCTCCTGGGGCCTGAAGGGATTGGTTTGCAGATGCACAGGTGGGAAACTCTGCCTTAGAGCTGGGCTTTTGAGTTATTTCTATTAATGAGGTGTAAGGTGCTGCCTGTAATCTGAGTCTGAGAATCTTCTGAGATGCCCTAGAAGGAAATCTTGCCTCCCATGGCTCTTTCTCTTTTTCTTTTCTTTTGTTTAGAGAGCTTGTCAGGAGGAGGATTGTACAGAGAAATGCTGATCATTGGGTCAGCTATGTCATTAAGGTAAATGATTTCCGATTTTTCTTCTCTGCAGTTGGGAAACCCGAGTCAAGTCTGTAGGAGTCTTTTAAAGGATAGGGATTCAGACTCAAGTTAGTTTCTCATAATAATTAATACAGGATTATTTTAAAAACTGGCTGGAATGGATATTCCCAAACTCTTGGTCCTCCTTGCCAGAAAAGTCTACCTCTTTCTTGGCTGGTAGAACTAGGAAAGTAGGTCTCTTAGAGAGTTTGCAGATCATAAAATCCCACAGCTACAAGGTTTTTCCAGCTGGATCCTAGAGGTTCCTGAGACGCGCCTCAGGGGCTGCTGAGAATGTAAATCTCTAACCTCTATCCTGCCTCAATTAACCAGAGAAGAACCATGGTTAATATTCTTTTTATATATATATATATATATATATATATAAATTTTCCTTTCTTAAGAGATCTCATTTGAAGAAAGAATTCCTATACTGAGAGAGAGAGAGAGAGAGAGAGAGAGAGAGAGAGAGAGAAAGAAAGAAAGAAAGAAAGAAAAAGAAAGCAAGAAAGATAGATCCAAACCACATATTCAATAGAGGATGAGACCAAGGCCCAGGAAAGCCACAAGACTTATCAGGCTCACACAACTTCACAGTGCTAGCAGTGGAGTACAGGTGGACTCCCTGCAGGAGACTTCCCATGGCACACCCAGGTTAACTTTTGTTTGACCAAAGATGCCAAGGCCTTTGATTTACCTCACACATTTTTAGTTTTTACTGAATTTTACTTATCTCTTATTTAGCAGTTTTTAAAGTGAACTTCTATTGGGCCTCTACTGCTTTTACTTTATTTAAAAGAGAGATTCTTGAGGAAGAAAGCACTAGCTAAATGTTCTTATCTGAGTGAAGATAATTTTGTATCAAAATTTAGGTGCTGTGGTACACCCCATTTGTCACACCCCTGTTGTCTGTTAGTTGGGGGAGAAGGGGAACTGTAGAAGCAAGCAACATAGGAGAGGCAGCTGCAGCTTACACCAATACAACCCCCTCCTCCACAATATATTAGAAGAAGACAACCTTTGTGGGTGGGGAGAGGAGGCAGATGCTGGGGCCAAACCAACATATATAATGACAATGTCTCATCGAAACAAACGATTTCCTTTTCAACACCACCTTAGTAGTCAACTTTTCCATTATTGCCCAGCTTTATCTTCTTGTCAGCATAAAAAATACCATCATGAGGTAAAATGTGCCTGCTATCCCCATAAATGCACACTGTCAGGAAGTTTCACTGCCTTAAACTTGCCCTCCCGTTCCCCGTTTCCTCCCGCTGTGTGCTGACATGCTGGTGCCTGGCAACCCTGTGCCTGGTTAGCGCACTCAGGGCAGGCAAGAGGTGATAGCCCGGGGGAGTCCCCAGCCAAAGGGCAGATCTGCCAAGGACCGTTATCAGATGAGATTGAGGGGTGTGAGGTGACTCAGACACTGTGAAAAGGCATTATTCATCTAGAACCACACTCCTTTTATCAGAAAGTGTGCCCTTGAAATGCTATGTCGAAACAAAGTTCTGCAAAGCAGGTCCTGTGTTAAATGGGTTGGAGAAGCTTGCTATTCACAGGATTCCTATAAATCACCGTTTATCTACAAGACTTCATCCACCCATTTGTTTGTTCATGTGTTCATTCAACAAACTCCTGTTTATTCAGGACTTTGAGCAGGGCGCTGGCTCAGGCATTGGGAATACGGGGACAAATGAGATATTTCCCTGGGTTTGTGAGCTTCATTCAGAGCATTATGCAACAACCACAAGAGAGAAATAGAAGGGTACTAACTGATCTTTTGCAAAAATGGATCTTCAAAGATAATTACTTACAGCAGATTAGTAACTAAACGGAACTAGGTTCTTGGGGCAGCTTCCCCTCCTCCCTGACCCGCACCCCTGCTGTTCCTGTGTGCTGGTTCCTCAGAGCAGGATCTTCCCCCTCTTCCCCTCAAAGTTTTAGTTTTAGTTTTGCTTTGATCCAGGTTTTTGTTGTGAGCCTATTTGCAGGCTCTGTTGAGCTGGGATCCCACACCTAGGAAAGTCACTCTTTGAAGAGAGAGCAGGAGATAAGAGCACCTAGTTTGTGAAACAAGATCATTAGAGACATCTCATTAACAAATTGTCTCTGCCTGTCGATGGCCAAGTATCTATTATAAAGGAGTAAAGAGGGGACTATTAGCAGGAAGAAATTGGAAAGACCAACCATTGAGGTTGATCTAGGTGCTGCCACTGCTGCTGTCCGATCTCAGCAGCAAAAGGGAACCACCAGCACTTGAAAAGATCCCATCCCTCGAGGGGCCCAAACACTTGGTGCAAGTTGATTACATCAGAACCCTTTCACCCAGGGCGATGGGGGGTGGGAGGTGGGGGGCGGCAGTAATTTGTCCCTACTGAGATTGATATGTGTTCCAGGTCCAGGTTTTGCCTTCCCTGCCCACAATGCCTTGGCCAGGCCCACCAAGAGCTCCCAGAGCATCTGACTTGTTGACGTCACTCATAACACCTCTTCAGATCTAGGGACCCTTTTTATGGCAAAGGAGGTGCAACAACAGCCTATGACCACAGGATCCATTATGCTTTTCACGCACTGCACAATCTGGAGGCTGTCAGCTTGGTAGTGTTGGAAAGGTCTCTAAAAGGCCCAGCTAAAGTACCAGGTTAGGGATAAAGTCATCATTCAAGATGCACAATGTTCTTTGGATGCTTTGAATACATGGTAGAAGTGGCCCCTTTTATCATTTCTCCTAGTGACTCGCTTAAGACATTTGTGCATCCTATTCCTTAAGCTTTAGGTGCAATCACCAGAGGCACTCAGAGCCTGACAGAAACATGGTAACCAGCAGCTCAGATCCTCAGGGGTAAATTTCAGGGTTATTCCACTGGGCAAGCAACCTATACCAGCAAAACTACCTTCTGAGAAGATGAGTATGAATCATGGTCTGAGGGCAGTATCAGGGACAGTGGCTTGTTCCACCAGCCCTCCTATTGTAAATTTTTTTTTTAAGAAACTAAGAAGAAAACTAATGAGTATAGAGTGAGCCAGCACCACCTTGCAGAATCAGGGACAGGTCAGCGTGAACTTAGAGTGGCGCATGAGCGGATTTGAGCAGTGGGAGGAGTGGGCAGCTGCAGAGGCTGTCAGAGCCTCCCCCGCATACCCTCAGTGCTCACTGCTCCTGTGCATACTCACAGCCTCTCACTGCGAGCACCTGCTGCTGAGCACTTCATCTGGATGTAGGAGAATGCTTGGCCTGTGCACAGGGCAGCCCAGAGGTGCTGGGGAATTGATGCACCTGGAACAGACCTCAAGAAATGTAGCAAGTGGTATTATTGGCCAAGGGACTTTGAGAACATTAACAGGGAAACCTAATGTGCCTAGTGCTCAGGAAAAGCCTCTCTGAGACCTGAAGGATGAGTAGGAGTCAGTCAGACAAAGAAGTGGAAGGAGAGGCACATAGGTAAGACAAAGTCAGGTACAGACCAGGAAAGGGCAGGAACGTGAAGTGGGGCATAGAGTGGCAAGGACAGGCAGGGGTCAGATCAGGGAGGGGCTTGGGATCCTTGCTTTGGAACCTCAATTATTCCCTAAGAGCAACAGAAATCCACTGAAATGTTTTTAGCAGAAGATGGCATGATCCAACTTATGCTTTGGGAGATCGCTGGTTATAGCCAGTGATATACGGAGAAGGGTCTCAAGGGAACAGGGACAGGGAGACCAGGTTGCCCACTTGGCGTTTGGAGGTACGTGTCTGGTGCGCAGGGGATATCAGGTGACCAGAGACACAGTAATGAAAGCCCACTGTAGCGGGAATGAGGTATTCCAATGGGAAGGTAAAAAACGAGAAGAGCAGACAGCCCAGGACCGAGCCCCAGTGGACACAAACATTGAGGGGAATGCTAGAGGCAGAGGAGACAACACAGAAGACCAAGGAAGAACGGCCAGAGAGGGAGATGATGAAAAAGGAGAACAGGCTGGCGCCTCGGGAGCACCAGGGAAGAGAGCATCTGGAGAGGGCAGGAGCAGTCAGGAGTATCAAATGCTGTGGGGAGGACAGGCAAGAGGAGTCTCATCCACTGCTCTTGGCAGAACAAAATAACACAAACTTTTGGGGAAACAATTGGTTCTGCACATCATGAACCATAGCCCAACTCCTGGGAATTTATTCAGAGGAAATACTGTAATTCAAGTGAAGACAAAAACCTATTTATATAACTGTGATTATAATATTTATAATGGTTAAAAAAGTAGGTGGTAAAAAAATCTTTCATGCCTCTGATAGAGAATTGACTAAGTAAATTAAAAGATATAAACTTAATGAAATCTTTTGCAACCATCGAAAATGATCATTGTAGCTCCCATGAAGTAACATTAAACTGTATGTAAAATAACATCTAACAAAAAAGCAAAATACAAGATTCTACGTAAAAAGTAAACACTCATATGGATAAAGAATGAAAGAACGTGGAAAATGTAAATACTTCATATGTTAGAGAAGTGGGACTATAAAAATGTTTTATTATTCCCAGTATTTACTCTTACACTATTTATAGATAGTAAATTACAACCAGGAGAAAAGGACACACATGTAGCAACTTTATAATCAGCAGAAATACCTGGTACAATGCCAAACAACTTGCCGTCTGAGTTAGGATGAGACTAATATTTTGCTGCCCATAATGGGATTTTGTGGAACTATTTATTGCTTTCTGGACCAAAGAGGATCAGACAACTTAATATATACTCAATGATCATCCAAAGAGAATAAATGCTCAAATAACACTTGGTGTGAAAACTGTTTACTCTCGGAAGCTATGAAAGTAAAAGGAAAGGAAGTTAAATGCAGCATAATATTCACTGGAAATATGGGCTTCTCAAAATCATAGATTTACACACTCTCCCACCTATAAGGAAAGGAGGAAGAGAATTAACATTTCTGAGTGCCAACATGTGCCAAGAATGATGCTGGTGCCCACCCAGGAAGCATGAGGACCCCCAGTATCGTCAGTTACATTCTCCAACAAGCATCAAATTCCGTGGCGCCTGATCCTGCTTTGTTGTCCTCTTCTTATCGGGGAATCAAGAGAATTTCAGTGACCATCTGCACAACTGGAGCAAGTCAGCCTCAACCTAGTGAAGACATGGCTTTGTTTTGTCAGCTTACCTAAATTTCCAAGTCGGGGTTGTATTGCTACCTCTTTCTTTTGTATTTAAATATCTCCTTTCTCTCAGCTTAGATCTGCCGTCATAGTTCTGTGTTAGCCTACAGCCGAATCTCTGTTGTGTAATGTTCTTTTATTCTAGTATTCAATCTTCTTTTCATCTCACCCACGTATACAATGTTGCAGAACATCGGGGCACTCCCTTCTAGTTGACTAGCAAGGAGGATTTCATTTCGTCCCTTGACAATCAGGCCCTGGGTTTATTCACTCTTCTAATAACTCTATTAGAATGTTTATAAGATGCCGTGCTTTTAATTGTTTCCCTCATCCCAAAGATACAAAGAGTAAGTTTCTCTAATAAGCTTTGTAACGTCCATCTTTTATTTTTATTGGTAATGGACTCTCCAGTAATATAAAATGACTGATGAGTACAGTCAGAGAAAAGCAGAAAAATCAATACCTGTCCAGACTCTGTATTAGTTAAAAGCAGGTGAGGAGCTGAGACTGGCAGACGGTAGGATTTCCTCTGCCCTCCCAGTATCAGAAAAGGGGGGAAATTATCTCAGATGGGCTGTGAAGCTCTCTACAAATGAGACTTTTCTTTATAAACAGAGGATGTTGGAACAAGGGAGTACTGAAGTCATTCGGGTATTTCTTAGAAATCTGTGAGAACTGTCTCCAGTAGAGGGCAGTGGCACACGCACACGCTGACCCCAGGCACTACCAAACGAGTGTTGTCTCTTCCCGGGCTTCTCTCCTCAGCTTCCAATGAACAGTGATGCAGTGACTCTGGCACAATCAAATTGGAAAGCACGCCCTTGTTCAGACATGGTCATTGTTAGCAGAGCCTCAGCAGCGGCAGGTTCACGTTTGATGAGCTAGGCAGACGTGCTAAACTACTGTATATGTATTATCTCATTTAGTCTTCACAATACCCATATGATACAGGTACTATTGTCATCATCATCATCCCCATTTATAGAGAAGGAAAATGAGGTTAGTTTTCCCAAGCACACCCAGGCAGTGGTTAGTGAGCTGAGACTGGAATCGGTTCTACTCTACAACCCAAGAGCCTGGCTACCATGCTGTCAGTGGCATGCCTTCCTATCTGTGCTGTTCATATGTACCATTCATTATCCTACCCTATGAAGTTTCTAGACAGCAGGGACCATAAGTTACTCATCCTTCTGTACATCCACAGCTAACAGAGAGCTTTGCATATGATAGGTACAAAATATACTAAAGAGTTTGACCAATTCATAATTCAAAAGTGCTTTAGGTGTCTTTTTATGGTGGTGTGACATGTGGAGTAAGTTAGACATGCTCCCCACTTTGTCTTCCTTCACAATCTAAGACAAGTAAACAGCAATGACAAAGATGAACCTGTTGAAGGCATAGATAAATGAGACATAAACTTGAACAAATACCTAAATGGAGGCAGTTTTTAGGTTATATGTATAAGCCAAGGGCAAAAGTCTCAAGTGATTTGCTATACCTGCTTCTTTAATCTTCCCATTCTGCTACTCCCAGAATTCTTGAAACCTTTCATTAAAGTCCAGATTAGTTACAACTTCTGATCATTGTCTCCAGAATTTTCTGCCAGTGGCCACTGCCAGGGCAGGGTGGGTTTGGGTGGGTTTCTGCACCCAGCCTTCCCTTTCAGGTCTTCAACCAACCACCCCTCCTACTGTCTCTCAGAACTCACCCCACTCACCCCAGAGCACACATCCTCATCCTCATGCCTATCAGAGGCAATGACACTGACTCCTATCTATAGTTTATTACCCTTGTTAAGACTATATAAATATTTACTTTTCAATATGTCTACATGTTATATCTTTTATCTATTACTAGGAGGGCTTTCATACTAATTATCTAATATAGTGCTATGCCCTTAGAAAATACACGATGGTTAACTGAGGTAATCATGGATGAAATTATGATATGTTTTTATACTTTAAAGAATTAAAGGACACTATGTTATAATAATTTCTGGAAAAATTAAAGGGTTTAAGAGAATTGAATGATTATTTCCCAAACTGGAGCTCACAAATTATTTCTAAGAAGTCCTAAGAGCTCTCTAGGAGAAATTTTAATTTTGTGTTTTATTATATTTCATAAAAAAATAATATAAGCATATTCTGGATTATGGTTACCTATGAAAGGCTGTAGAGCACAGTAGTTAAGCGCTTGGTTCTGGAATAGACTGCCTGGGTTTACATTCTGGCTTTACCCCTTACTAGCTGTGTGACCTTAGAAATTCTCAGTACCCCAGTTTCCTCATCTGTAAAATGAGGTGACTTCATAGGGTGGTAACAAGGGTCACATGGGTTCACACACATAAAGCGCTTAGAACAGTGTCTGGCTCACACTATAGCTGTTAGTCATTTTTACTATTACCAAGAAATGCCATATGATTTCAGGGTTTGTAGGTACTTATAATCACATTGTCGTCAAATAACAATACTTCAACTTCAGAGCTGAAAGAGAAAAGAAGAAGCCTGCACACATAACTGATGTGCTAACACCAAGTGAAGTCCAAATGCTATCACAATATGCTATGCGATGATGGATTTTTAGGAGTTTGAGTGGAGAGAATGAGTGGGACAATTGAGTAATTCCAGAAGCCAACAGTGGTAAACAAATGCTGAACTCAAAAGAATGTGCATCCTAGTGGGCAACACCATAGTCCCATTGCAAGAGGCAACTTATTCCTAGCAAAAATTTATCGGTCAATATTAAAATAACATCATTACTTTAAATTTTGTTTATGTTTAGTTTTGTTTTTATTTCCTTTGTAAATTTCTTTTAGACTTACAGAGCTTTAAGCATGAAGAGTTTATTTCTCATTTTTGTTTTAGATCTCTAAGTAACATTATTTCAGAGCAATACTGGGACTCCAGAGGACTTTTTCCTTTGAAAGGATCCCTAAGTTATTCAAGTTTAAAAATACTGCACTAATTACTACAGACTTTTCCTTTAGTTGGGTTGAAAGACTATCAATGAACCAAGTTGCTTTCAAAACGGTTGGGTTCAAGTTTTGCTCTGCCCACGACAGTCTGTCCTATTCATGTGCAATTTGAATCATATCGATCCCTGCTAACAGACCATGGCCACTTTCTTATTGCCATTATTTACTTACATACCTTTAAAGTCATTTAACTTTTAACATTTGAAATGTTCTTATTGCTTAGAATAGTTTATCTTATACATTATATATTCATACAAATGTGCAAACTTATACAAACAAAAGAGCAAATAACTATTTTTCAGCATGATCCTGAAGAAATAAAAAATAGTCCATACACCCAGCAGGCCCTTTTCATGAGGGGAATTCAGGGAGGAAGTCCCCTGAAGAAATTTTACCTCCATGAGATATGAGTGTTCAACCAGAGTTTGGCTGAAGTAACAAGTCTGCAGTCATGGCCACTCTAGTGTTTCCTCATGCCTCACAGCTTGGGCCCATGCTTGGAAGACCCCCTGACCACAAAAAGGAATGGGCCACCTCCATTTTTTTAATATACCCTTGTGCTTTTACTTCTTCTACCATGCATGCATACCAAGTGTTCTGGTGCCTGCAGAAGAAGAATTATATTTATAGAGGCCTTGAAGTTTTAATTAACTGGTCTAAATTGTTGAATAAATGCCTGCATCCCTAGGGATCAAACCCCAGTTGAGTAAGAGGAAAGGAGCTAAGTACATAGACTGAGACAAATCCCTAGGAGTAATGTCTAATTAGTGGCTCTTTCTTTACCCCACTAGCAAAGGACTATCGATGTCACCATAAAATTTAAGAGTTTGCATGAAATAGTGACGAAGATAGATGTGTAATCAGTCATTTTCAACATGATGAATGCAAGCCAGGGATGATATTCAAATTAGTTAACAACTGAGAGGGAAAGGGGGTTGAACAATCAAGGCAGTTCCCTGAAGGAACCCCCCTCCCCCAAGATGTTAACCCTTCAGCTGCTACATCATGGAGGTGGTCCAGGTAGTCTCAGAAGACGGTGAGGGAGGGGTACCCAAGGGGCTCAGAGAACAGCTATTTCTCAGCCAGTAGGAAAATATTACAATATTTTACAATGGCTATGACTATACTGGTGTGTGCTGGCCTGATATCAGCCTGAATTTACCACTCCTCATGCCCCAGGCTGTAGAAGAATGACTTTGAGAAAGAAAAAGGCTCAGGTTAGAAGGAGTTTAGAGATTTGCTAATTTCCGTAAGGACATGAGAATGGGAGCTCCTTTCAACACTAGGCAGTTTTGACTATCTGATTAAAGGTGAAGAAGGCAACCTCCACACAAGAGGGTGTGCAAGAACCTACCTTATTTTGAGGACAAGAGCTTAGATTTTAGCTGAAGTGAACAGATAGTGGGTTTTAGATTCCATTTGAAATGTAGAGCTGATCTTTCAGTGAGGCTTTCCTCTGATATATCTGAATCAAATTCCAAAGCATTTGCTCTGTGGATTTTTAAAAGGCATGTTCTCTAGCTAGTATCAAGTCAGTTACAAAAATAAATGATCATCGATCTATGGAGGATAAAAACCAGTGTCTTTCTGGGGTAATTTTAATTTACTGCAGGCCTAGAAGCCCACTGTTTTTTCACCTCTCTTGCCAGGAGCAGCCATTCTAGCACTGGGTGTAAAGGGAGACGCCTCGGTAGGCTTCTGAATGAAGAAGTGGCGTTCTCATGAATGGGAGGGTGGGTGTTCACAAGATAAGTACTTTGGATCTGAATGATTGAAGGAAATGACTTTTCTAAACCAACTTGGCAAATAATTAAGTCAGTCGGGGCACAATTCCTTTTACGAAATGAGGTTCCCCCACCCATCCCATCCCCAGCTCCTACACTTCCCACACGGACTCCGCACGTGGCAAAACAGCCCACACCCACTTTCATGCCAGTATCCAACACCAACAAGTTAGAACACACACGCTTTCACCAAATCTGACATGGTGAACTAAAGTTATCGTTATGTCAAATCACTCATCACCTAAATATTTTTCAATCCAGGCAAAATTCTTATGCTTTTTTAAACTAAGTTCCTCAACGCATGTTATTTGAAGCAGTTGTCCAAGCTTGTCATCTAATGGAAAATGTGTGTAGGAAATTGCCAAGATGGGGATCTTGGAGTCAAGCAGCTCTTTAACCAGAGGAAGGGAAGAGAAGCAAATTCTTCTCATCTCCATCTTCTGAATTCTATGGGGCAAGTTTAGTTAAGAATACCACTGCCACCCCCCACCCCCTGGGGATGGGGATGGGAACAGTGGCTTTGGTATGGACCTCCCTCTGAATTTGCAGTTTGTTAGCGCTACCCGTCACTCACCCCTACCATACTCCCACTCCCAGGGAGGGAGAAAGGGAGAGGGAGTAGAGCTCAGCTCAAAGCAGGTACCTAAACCCAGTCTGAAAATAGCCTGGCCCAGAGCTTTCTGGTGACTGTAAGTGTTGATGTTTATGGTCTCCAAAAACAAGTTTAATTGTCTTCTGGAAAATGGGTGGTCTTGTGTTGAAAAACAGGACTAAGTTTTATGGCTGCCTCATCCCCTTATCTGGGCTTTGTTTTGCTGACATTGTGTGAGCTAATTAGCTAGTCCTCACAAGCCCTCTTGCGAGCAGGAGCGAGGCGTGAGCGAGGAGTGAGGGAGGAGGAGCGAGGAGGAGCGAGGAGGAGCGAGGCGTGAGCGAGGAGGAGCGAGGCGTGAGCGAGGAGGAGGGAGGAGGAGCGAGGAGGAGCGAGGCGTGAGCGAGGAGGAGCGAGGAGGAGCGAGGCGTGAGGGAGGAGGAGCGAGGGGGAGCGAGGCGTGAGCGAGGAGGAGCGAGGAGGAGCGAGGAGGAGCGAGGAGTGAGCGAGGAGGAGCGAGGAGGAGCGAGGAGTGAGCGAGGAGGAGCGAGGAGTGAGCGAGGAGGAGCGAGGAGGAGCGAGGAGTGAGCGAGGAGGAGCGAGGAGTGAGCGAGGAGGCTCGCTCCGTGGCCCTGGGAGCTGGGAGCAAATGCCGGAGCCACTGCCGCCTCCACCCTTCCTTCTGTGCAGCCGAGGTGCCCAGCAGAAGGGCTTCCCTGAGAACCAAACCCCATCAGAGGAACTGTGTGTTTTGACATCCTTTCATAATGACCCCAGGCAGTATGTCATTTTAAAATCCCTGTAGGTTTTTCCTAGGTCGGCAGTTTTGAAGGGAGAGAAAGGGAAATGGATGTTGCGTGACTGCCTCTTCTGTAGCGGGCAGGGCCTCATTTAATCTTCCCCAAAGCGATTATATTATTTTCCAGATGAGGCAACTAAAGCACACAGAGAAGAAAGATCGATTAGGAAACATGAATTAGGATATGGAAGAGAAAAGGAAGCTTACCTCTCCCCCACCTTACCCAGCCCTTCCACCCCAAAAACAAGGCTGAGGTCCAGGCAACTTACACCTGACTCAAAGTGCTGTGTTGTTCCTAGTAGTGCCAACCAAGTCTGGAGGCTGGCAAACAGAAATCTGTGGCAGATTCCCAAGATCTCCTCCCTGTCCTTTGTCCAGTAGATTCTAAACCTAAAGGGAAGTTATGACTCTGTCATAGTCCACGTGGTTTGGCTGTCACCATTCTTGTTTCTTCCTTACATGTCCTCTCCTCTTAATTTTGCTGTCTTGTCCCTTTACCCTTCTTCATCACAGTGTTATAGATAAAGGGTTCCTGGCCCCATGAAATCCAATCCCCAGCTGATTTACTTGCCTGGCATACAACTTTTAAGTACTCTCCACTGCAGTCTATAAAGCCAGAACAATAGCACTAACCCTCACACCTAGAGACTTTGCACATTAACTTGTTAATGGCTTCGCAAACATTAACCCCTCCACAAAAGCCAAGATAAAACCCTGTCTTCCCTTTCTGTTCTTTTTTTTAGCTCACGCCAAAATCCTCTTGCCTACTAGAAAGCTGATATTTTCTTTTCAATAATTATAAAAATCAGCAACTTGGATACACTGGGGGAAAAAAACCAAACTACACATGTCCCTGTCCCCTTATCATCTAACCAAACAGCGCTATGTTATTGGGATACAGACGCCTGTTCTGTGTAAGTGATTGTCACATGGAGCTTGACATCCCCCATCTATCACACAGCCCTCTGTGCATTACAGGGCTTGGAATAAACAAACTCGGAGGACCGTATGTTTTTGTTTTCTAAGTTAATTTCACAACACATTGGTTAAAGTGGATTTTTAATATGTCATCCAGGTTAATGTCAGTGAGCGAGTCTGAGGGGCTAATGAAGGTGTTTCCGTAGAGGAAGGATGGCAAAGTGGGGGCTGTGTTCCCCAGGGACTCTCTCCCTGCACAATTCCACCCCAGCCTCACAAACACACACTTTCCCACCCAAATTTCTCTTGAGTCAAGGCTGACAGTCACTCCCAGCCCAGCAGTGGTTTTACAAAATGCACAAAGGGTAATTACAGAAAGACCCCACTAATTTTCACATGTAATCTTACCTTGGGACTTGAACCCAGGCCCCCACTTCAGCTCTTTCCTACACAACTTAAACCTGGCAAACACAATAGCCTATAACTGCTTGGAGAGAGAGAAGGAAGCAGGGGGTGGAGGTGGGAAAAGGGACGTTCAGACTAGCACAGCTCTGATCTTGAAGATTATTATAAATCCTTTAGCACTGTTGAAACAATTAGATCACTTGATTGGCCTTAACATTCCATATCCCATAAATTAGCGTGGTGGGTACCTCATACTGTTAAGCAATGCATTATATTGTTCTAACACCAACATCTGGTGAAAAGGAACAGACCAATTTTAATTTTAGCTCTAAGAAATTATACCTATGCCAATTCTTACGATAACATCTATAATGAATATGTAGAAATGTGGCTTTTTGTTGCTAACACTTTATTTTAAAAATTACTTTTGTTCTAGGTATAATATAATAAAACTTTTAAATGGTGCTCAGTTTCAAAAGTTGTTTTCTTCCTCATAATTTGGAAGTAGATATTTTCAAATGGTAAATTTCATTCAAAACAGTTTTTTTCTCCAACACCATCTTTAACAAGTTGCAAATACTAATACTTCTGAGATGCAAATATTCACACAGCATGAAGTACCATGCTATCTACCACCATAACACTAAAACAAATAGAACATATGTTCCCTGATTCTTTATAATTCTTCTGAATTATAAAACCAAATAGACAAGCACATATGCCAATCATCAAACCCATAAAACTAAAAAGATATATGTCAATTTCATCATTAATTCTCACCTATATCCCAAGAGAGATAGATGAGACAAAGAGAGAGATACAGAAAACAGAAAGGGGAGCGGGGAAAGAGGGAGCAGGAGGGGGAAAGAAGAAAGTAAAATGTTAACCACTGGGGCACGAGGGCGGTGCTGTTGCTGGGGAAAGCCAGTACTCACCAAGGAGGGAAGCACCTGCCTCCAGTACACCCAGATGGGCAGAAACAGCAATGGGCTCTCACAAGATGGGACAAAAGATAAGAGGCAATATAACAGTAATAACCCTAAAATAACGCTTACTATATGCCAGGCATACTAAGTGTGTTACCTCCTTTAATCTTCATAACAACCGTATGAGGTTTAAATCCATTTTCAGATGAAGACATTAAGATACAAAGAGTACTTTGCCCAAGATCATGCCTTGCCCAAGGTCATGCAGCCAGTAAATGGCAGAGCTAGGATTAGAACCCAGCAGACACCCCAAGAATCCATGCACTTAGCCCCATGCTGTACTCCATCCCAAACATGCTAGAATTTACCCCAACCACGTTAGTGTTATTCTGTCAGACCAATCACCTGAGAGGATCTGCCTTTATTCTAAAGACATTGCCACTGCTCAGACTTCAGGTCACCTCCTTTGCAATTGCCCTCAGACCTGTACCACATTCCTTTGACTCCTTAGTGGTGGCAAGTTTTTAACTTCTTGAGAGTGGACATGATTATCTGACCAAACGCAAAATCTGCCCGCACAGGGCGAACAGGGTGAGCTCTGGAAAATAATTTTTTAGATGAAATATAGTGGATGATGGTAAAGATAATAAAGCAGTTTCCTGTGTGGCCCAGGAGTGAGCTTTGATACAAAAGAAGTGTTCAAATTGTACAGGCAACTGTACATTACTATAATAAAATTTGCATGCGAGGATCATTTGGATCTTTCTGAGAAGTTTGCTTGTTTGATCACTTTCCATTCATTTCCAGACTCTGCCACTACTCACCATGTCCGAGAAGCCTTTCCACTGAATTGTAATGTTTATCTTTTGTATAACCTTTTATAACCTTAGCTTTCCCATAGGGCATCTAGAGCATTCTTATCTTTCCTGATAAGTAGAGAAAGTGTTATAGTAGGTACAATGACATTGGTAGGATTGAAATGAGAATCCTGATCTGATATCTAATGAGAGATACACCAGAAAGAGGTAAAATGACTTCAATGGCCAGATTCCACAAACTGCAGTGCTCTAGGAATTTCCAAAATCCAGGGGATCAGTATTGCTTGTTCCATAACTTACTAGTTCGTGCAGAGTTAACGGTTAGGATCAGGGGAACTGACTCACACTAACTACACACATTAGAAACTTACGTGTAAACCAGAGTAGACATTTATTTATTTATTTGCCGTGAGAAATTGTCCTTCCCATAACTATACAACCTATTGTGACCAAAGACAGTGTATTTCTACAGTGTGTTGAAACTCATTTCTTTCTTTCTGAGCTTCAAAGCCTGTGATTGTGTGTCACCACATCATCACTTCAGACAGTGGACATTACAACAGATTAGGTTATTAATCCTGTATTAGGTTATTTGCATTTTCCATTTTCTTGCATATCTTTTACGTTTGGTCATCTTAGCTGGGCTAGCTGTTTCCCAGACCTTCAATAACTCACCTCTTGATTTGGATCACCACATAGACTTTCTCAGTTGATAATCTACGTTCTTGACTTGGTGTGCTAGAATTCAATTATATAGTACTAGGTTTAAATAAAATAAAAGCAAAATACTTTAACTGTTCCCTCCTCACTAATAACAATAACAGTAATAGCTGACATTTGTTGAGTTCCTCCTGTTACCCAGGTGCTATTATGAGCATTTTGCAGGTATTAAATCATTTAACCCTTACAACCACCCTAGGAGGTAGTTTCCATTATTATCCACATTTCACAGATGAGGAAACTGACCTGAGAAATAACTTTGTCAGGGTCACAGGGTTAGTAAGTAGCAGAGCTAAGATGTAAACACAGTTTGATGCCCACAATCTTAACCACAACACTAAATTACTCTCTTAGCCTCTTTGCTACTTGGGTGTTACAACTATTAAAAATGGAAAGAAAAAAAAAAAGGAAGCAGCTGTTTTTCTCACTTGCTCTGTTCTTTACTTTTTTGCATTTTATCCATGCAGAACAAAGCTATATTTGTAACTAAACTCCAGATAAATAAGTACCTGTTCTTTAGCAGAGCCAAAAATTTGAAAAGGTTTAACCGGAGCCGGTAAAATATTTAAATCCAATAATGTCCTGGATGGAATATAAAGATGCTTTCATGTGTTATCAAACCCTAAGGGTATCCATAGGGTTGTTCCATTACGCACTTTTCTGCTTGTTTCCTTGTTGACACTCCCATCCTCGCCCCCACCCCCAGTTTCTGAGCCGCCAGCTGGGGACAGTCCTACCTGGGCAAGAGAACATGGAGCATGACAGCTGGGCACAGAACAAGCAACTAGATGGGGAAAATGATAGCAGAAACATCAGTCGTCTGGAATTATTGTCCACTCTGACTGAGAAGTCTTAGGAAGCTCATTTAATTGCTCTGTCTTTATTTTCCTTTCTTTGAAATGGCAGTAACAGTACTTGCATCTGCCTACCTCACAAGGGGAGATTTGACAATCAAGAGGAAATGTTTAGAAAAGTACTTTGCCCACTTCAGAGTATATAATCCAAATAGAATCCAAATTTTTTGAATCTGCTGTTGTATACCTGCATGAGACTATTTTTAAGCTCGTTTCTTTTAGGCTACTTTTAGTAGCAGACAGATTTGGAATGTTGACCTTTGCCCAGCCTGAAAGAACATTATTAAACTAAAGCAAATGGCCTGAGTTGGTGACAGCTGAGGTGTGTGGAAAGACTCGGGGGTGAGTCAGGGTGCCTGGGCTTGGGTCCTGAGTCGGGTTCTGCCACCTGATTTGGGTGCCATTGAGGAAGTCACTTATCCTACCTGGCTTTCAGTCACTTCATCTGTAAAATAGAAGCTCCATTTTGGAGCCGTGGTGATTACACAGGGGAATGAGTATGAAATGGCTTTATAAAGGGGCATGTTTCCACAGTCTAACTTCCAATCTCCCTTTCCTTGGTTTAGTGTTGCAGGAGATCTCAAACATCATCTGCTTTGATTCTTTCATTTTACAGGTCAGAAAACTAAGGCTCAGAAAGGTCAGAGGACTTCTCTAGGGCCTTGCCCCCTGACTCCTGCTTTCACATGCTATTTTTCCAAGTGGTTTCTTACAACAGAGGGTGCAGGCCACCTCTGTAGACAAGCAAGTCCTGAAAGGATGGAGGAGGAGCAGACACTATTTTAGGACACTAGTCAGCTTGCACCTCAGTTGTGTTTTCTGTGTAAAGAAGAAATGTCTGTGCTTAAACATCAGCTAGAGCTTGGAAGAAATAGACTCAATCGTTAAAGTAATCCATGTATGCCTTAATGAGTAAATACAGTCATCCATATAGGAACTGGGTAGGAACGAAACAACAGGTGCTTTGAAAGGCTTACAAAGCATGGCTTACAAATGTAAAAGCCATTTCCAAGCCAAGAGGAAAGGCATTTATTATTTTCAGTTAACATTTATTAAATAAAGCAGGCTCTTATAATCTGAGCTCCTTTTGGCTGTGTGCATAAGCTTTTCAGATACCTGCAATTTCTTCCTCTTACTTACAAAGATGCTTATTGAACTGCAAGAAGTAAACATTAGGAGAGATCTTGGAAGAAACCCATTGAATAGTTCAAAGGCTCTCTCTGGTAGAAGGGATCAGATACCTGACCTTCAGTGCATCCCAAAAGAGTCCAGCAGAAGGAATTGAATCTTGAAATGTTCATACTACTGGTAGGCAAGGAGAAGCAAAAATGCTTCAGAATTGGAAGAAACATTATGATGTGGTTTAGATGCCTGGGGATTCTGTTAAAATGTAGATTCCATCAGTCTGTGGGGGGGGGGGTATTGAGATCTGGCATTTCTAACAAGCTCCCAGATGATGTTGATGCCGGGCTGGGCACCACACTTTGAGTAGCAACTCCATTCTGTAAGCATCTATCCTTAGCTATTGTTGGATAATCTGGAAACCTTCCTGGGGCTAGCATTAAGCAGAAAATATAAGTTGATAAAGGTTGCCCCTCAATAGAGGAGTAACAAGTGTTACCTCTATCACCAAAAAGAGATATTTAATCCTAAATAATATTAAGGAATATGTAATTTAATATTGTCACTTTCTCCAGGGGCATCTGCCTTTGAGTAAGTGATAGAGGGAAAGGAGACTGCTTACTACAATATTCCTCTAGTAGTGCTATTGCAGGCATGAGGGAAGGGCTGACGGGAGATCTATCTCAGGGGTCATGCCCTTTCTAGCACCCCACAGTCACTTTTAAATATTCCGACTTCAGAATATATGTCTTGGAGTCCTATATCTGAAATAGCCAAAAGAAAAAATATATATAGCCAGCCATCTGTATCTGTGGGTTTCACACCCCTGGATTCAACCAACTGTGGATCAAAAATATTTTTTAAAAAATGAAAATACAACAATAAAAATAATACGAATTTTAAAATAATACAGGGTAATAACTATTTACATAGCATTTACATTGTATTAGGTATTACAAGTAATGTAGAGATGATTTAAAGTATCTAGGAGGATGTGCAAGGGTAATATGAAAATAGTATAGCATTTTATATAAGGGACTTGAGCATCTCTGGTTTTTGATATCCACAGGGAGCCTGGAACCAATCCCCCACAGATACCAAAGAATGGCACTTAAGCAAATTTCCAAGTGTAGAATTTTAACTAAATAGGACAGGTATCATCCCATTTTAAGCAACTTTGCATTTCTCATAGTACCTAGCACGATGCCTTGCTCTAAATAAATCCCTAATAAATATATTTGACTGAAGGAGAGGGTGAGTAGATATCTATTCATATCTCTGGGAGATCTTATGATTGAAAAAGATACTACTTTTTAACTGGTTCTCATAAGCAAAATTACAGATTAATCTGGGTAATTCACTATTTTGCCCTCAAACCATAAACTGATTTCATGTAATTAAAGTCAACCTTAAACCATACCCAATAGGTCTTCAGATTCAGCCCCTCCTTTACATAGAGAGTTTCTGGTGTTAGGGGACTCATATGGCAACCAGTATGCCATCTAGGGCCATAAAAATTCCCAAACTGTAAATAAGGTCTTCACAAGACAGTTGATCCAGTGTGACAGGAGATCAACAAGTGTAAAGATGTACTGACCCTTACAAAACTACACAATCATTGAATAAATGTTATGGATTTACCCTGATTATAAACAAATTTATTTCAATTTTCCTTTTTCCACCAAGTATTTGTTATACAACAAATTCAAAACACCACTTTCTTCTAATTAAAGAAATAACTTCAGTTTTAAGATGACAGATAAAAAACATTTTAAACTACAAATCTTGCATTAAACATTGGAGGAAACAAGTTAGATTGAACTCAATGGAAACCAACCCTAGAGTTATAAAAATGTAATTGTCTCATACACAGCTTAATCACAAAGGATCCGTACACATTATTTTTCTTCTAATCAGCTTTATTAAGTTGGAATTTAAAGTGTGCAGCTCAGTGAGTTTTGACAAATGTACAGTCACGTGTTTGCCACCATAACCAAGATATAGATGATTTTCATCATTTCCAAAACTTCCCTCTTTCTCTTTTGTGGTCAATCCCCTTCCCACCACAAGATCACCTCCCTGACAACCACAACTTTGCTTTGTGTCACTGTAGTTTTGCCTTTTCCAGATTTTCATATAAATGGAATCATATAGTATATAGTTTTTTTTTCTACAGCTTCTTTCTCTTAGCACATTGCATTTGAGATCCATCCATGTTGTTGTATCTATCAGTTCCTTTTTATTGCTAAGTAGTATTCTATTGTATGGATATATCATAATTTACCCATTTACCAGCTGATGGACATTTGAGTTGCATCCAGTTTGGGACTATGGCAAATAAAATGTCTATGAACATTCATGTACAAGTCTTCGTGTGGACATAGCTTTTCATTTCTCATGGGTAAATATCTAGAAGTAGGCAAGTCACATGATAAGTATATATTCAACTTCATAAGAAATTGCCAAACTGTTTCTCTGAGAGTGGCTGTGTCATTTTGCATTTCCACCAGCAGTTGATGCGAGTGAAGTTGCTTGATGTTTTCACCACTTGGTATTGTCAGCTATTATAATTTTAGCCATTCTATTGTGTGTGTGGTGGTATTTTGTTGTTTTAATTTTGCATTTGCCTAATGACTAATGATGTTTATTGGCCATTTGCATATCTTCTTTAATTCACAATTGTTTACAGTGGTTTTAGAGTAAAGGTGGCCCCACTTCAAAGATTGGTAAACTAAGACCAAGAAAAGAAAATATAAGCTCCCACATTTATTCCACAGAGCCACTGAGACAATGTCCTTGGGGAAGAAGTGAAAGGTTTTATTAAATAGAATTAGGAAAACTGATGCATGTAAATTTCAACAATTTGATAGTCTATTCTGAGGTCCCTAACCCCCGGGGCGCAGACCAGGCCGGACCTCTGCGGCCTGTTAGGGACCTGGCGGCAGAGCTTTGCCTCCCACCTACCCCGCTCCCCCAATCTGTGGAAAAATTGTCTTCCATGAAACTGGTCCCTGGTGCCAAAAAGTCTGGGGACCGCTGGTCTATATATATAGATCTTTAGCATAATAGAATAATTTTCAAATGAGAAAAGACTTCTAAATCTTAAATTAAATGATGGGAAAGACAATCCCTTAAAATGTTAATTCGTAATAGAAAAAAAAAATCCTAGCTTTGAGTCAGACAGTCAACATAAAGGGGATATATTTAATAGTATTGTAGTTAAAAGTGCTGGCTCAAGGCCTGGCATGGTGGCTTACGCCTGTAAACCTAGCACTCTGGGGGCTGAGGCAGGAGGATTGCTTGAGCTCAGGAGTTTGAGACCAGCTTGAGCAAAAGCAAGACCCCATTTCTACTAAAACTAGAAAAAATTAGCTGGGCATGGTGGCACAAGCCTATAGTCCCAGCTACTCAGGAGGCTGAGGCAGGAGGATCGCTTGAACCCAGGAGTTTGAGGTTGCAGTGAGCTATGATGAGGCCACTGCACTCTATCCAGGTGACAAAGTGAAACTCTGTCTCAAAAATTAAAAAAATAAAGTGGTAGCTCAAAAGTCAAACAGGGCCATGCACAGTGGCTCACTCCTATAATCCCAGCACTTTGGGAGGCTGAGGTGGGAAGATGGCTTGAGGCCAGGAGTTCAAGACCAGGCTAGTCTTGAACATAACGAGACTCCATTTCTACAAGACATTTAAAAATGAGCCAGGCATGGTGGTGTGCACTTGTAGTCCCAGCTACTTGGGAGGCTAAGGCAGGAGGATTGCTTAATGCCAGGAGTGAGCTATGCTTATACCAGTACTCTCCAGCCTGGGCAACAGAGTGAGACCCCATCTCTAAAAGAAAAAAAAGTCAGACAATCTAGATTCAAATCCTGGCTTTGTTACATATAGGTTAGTAAGCCAGGGTAAGGTATTGAGCTTTCTGAGTCTTAACTCAAAATCTATTTGTATAAAATGAAAATAATAATAGCAACCACAAAAGCTTGTTGAGATAACACTTGTTAAGTGTTTATAATGGTGTCTGGCACATAATAAATGCTCGATAAATATTAGTCATTTTTACTATTATATAGACACTTAAAAGCACAGGATTGCAATAGGCACACATAAAAGCTTCTGAGCTAAAAACATGCAAATCACTCTGTAAATAGGCCTTTTACAAGTCTGACACTTGGGATCAATCCAGGTCACCACTGACTGGAATGAGGTCTATTTTCCACCTCAAAACATGTTTAACGAGGACTTGTTTCTGCAAAATCATCCCAGGTAATATGCTAGGTAAATTGTCCTCCTTAGTAAAAGGAGCAAGTGCAGGGCTGAGGATAAAGTTTCCTGGAAACAAACTCATAATTTGACCCTCTTCAATCCAAATAATTGGCCAGTGGCTCCTAAGGAGTTTCCTTATGACATTCTGGATGTGAGGCCAATCACTTGCCGGAATAGCAGCTCCTACGCTGTAGCCATATTAAGATAAAAAATAACAAATAAAAATTTGAAAATCAAGATTTTTTTAAAAGCACCAACAATTTGATATCACATTTAAATTAATATTTTAATAATTATTTCAGTATCTACATTTGTGTGAAAAATAGTACATACACATGTCATACAGTTATTCATTAAATCAACTAAAAATGCCTGGACCCTTACAATCATTCCAAGTGCCCCGAAGGCCTGGGGCTTACATATGGGGAACCTCCATGCTAGAACATATATGCAGATTTTCTCAGTCTTGGCTCTCCTAACAGAATTCTGTCCATGTTGTGTTCAATGACATCCTCTTGTACTAAGAGCATAACATTTTCCCCGACGGTTTTGTCTTTACCATGAGAAGGAGCTGTAGAATGTATGTACAACCCACACATGCCATTGTGAAGGCCTCTAAGCGCAGAGGAAATTGTCCGATTCCTCCAAATATGCAAATTCTGTCTGTGTTCTTGACTGTGGTTTCTGGCATCTTCCTTCTGATTCTATCAGGATCCCTTCTGTAGCTGGTCCTAACTGCTTTCTACAGAGGATGCAAACAGGAGAGAAAGTTCCTACCTATTCACTGAAGGCACTCCAAGTCCTGGGCATTTTTCCTGTCTGTGGCAAAGATGAGACCTCTTTTCCACAGAGGGCACAGGTGCATCTGTACAGTCTTTTCTGAACCCCCAGGAGCAGCTAGGGTTTGTGAGATGAGGCCCACCCGTCCCTCTACTCCTCCCACAACTGTGGAAAGGCCCTACAAGCAGGGAGGTGAGTCAGCAATGAATTATTCTTAAACAGCAAAGACCAATTGGTGGTTTATCTTTTTAGTGAATTCCAAATTCTGGAGTCATTTGAGTCCAAAGGGGAAACTTGTGAGAGTGGGGGGAGGGGTCAGTGAGAAAATAGAAACAACAAAAATAGGCCTGCAGTGTTCTCACTGCTCATTAGACCAGCACTGAGCCAAGTCTCGCATGGTCTGAATAACTGATACTTTTTATAAGTAACTGAAGAGCTATAAAAAGCTTAACATTTAAGAAAACAACAAACAGCTGTGGTGAATGAGCAAGAAAAATCTAAAGAGTGAGCCTGTCTGGGTGGCAGGAGGTCACACCTCTTTGTGAGGAAGTGCTAAAACATTGCTAACATTTGCTACATCAGTGTGTTTCCCTGGCTGGTCACACTTCTCCTCACCTCCAGCTCAGCCCCACTGCCCTATCAAAACTGAAGAACAAATGCACATCACCAGAATGCTCAGCAATTATTTCCTGAAAACTGCATTTCTTATACATGCACCTAGCCATGTGTTAAGCAGTGCTACACATCAGGGGTTCCTGATCAACAGAGTGAGCAAACACTTGTGTCCGAGTTTGGCTCCCAATGCATTTGGGCTGAGCTTCACTGACCTGGGACCCCTGAGCTTAGTTCACGTGCACCTTGAGGTACCACACAGCTGCCTTTCCCTTTAACGGAAAATGCCATCTGCAGGACCACAGCTAGCAACAGACAGCAATAGCCCTCCCAACTTCCTCTGGTAATTATCCATAAACTCAATAATAAGGCAATTACCAGTGGGAGGCAGTATGGTAAAGTGATCAAATATATTGGCTTTGGCCTCTGAATTCAAACTCTAATACTTACTATTGGGTGACCTTGAGCAAGTTAACTAACCTGTCTGTGCCTTAGTTTCCTTAATAGTAAATGGTTTGAAATGACAGATATGCTAATTACCCTGATCTGATCACTATACATTATATGTATGGAAACATCACTGTATAGCACATGTATACATACAATTATTATTGTCAATTAAAATTAAATAAAATTTTAAAAAATAGTAAATAGCAAGTCAAAGTTATCTTCCTCAGCCTTCAGCTGAGTCTTAGGTAGGCTTGTTAGACAATGCTCTAGGATGACTTTGAGAGAGCACACAGCCATCTTTCCTTATTTCCAACTTCAGGTAAATTTTCCTAACAGCACATAATAAGCACAGTTGGGACAAATAGAAAGTGAACAAGAAAATGGTAGACCTAGATCCAACCATATCAATAATTACATTAAATGAAACTGGAGAAAACACTTTTAATTTAAAGGTAAACATTTTCAGAATGGATACAGAACAAAACTCAAAACTATATATTGCCTATAAGAGATACACTTTAAATATAAAGATTCAGATCAGTTGAAATGAATTGGATGGGAAAAGATATGCTATGCAAACAGTAATCGTAAGAAGGCTGGCGTGGCTATAATAATATCAGATAAGGTAGACTTTATTACAAAGAGTTTTGCCAGAGGAAAAGAGGGAACTTCTCATAATCCACAAAAACCATAACAATTCTACATGTATACACACCTAATAACAGAACTTCAAAATATACAAAGTGAAAATTGACAATCTGAACAATTCTACAATCAGAGATTTTACCTGCGTCCCATGGCAACTGATAGAAAAACTATACAAAAATGTCTGTAAAGATGTAGAGGATCTGAACAACACTATTAATAAATATTAGCTGCCATAATTTTCTCTTTCCTTTGAGTCACATCTTCAGACACTTGCAAAAGGGTCAGTTCTGGCCCCCAGGCCCAGCAAGGAAGCCAGTCAGGCCACTGTCCCTCGGAAGAGAGTGGACGGTATCATCCTGGGGGAGCCTTTCAATGTGTAGTCTATGGAGAAACTGCTGACGGCTGCAAAGTCTATGGTTACATCTTTTTTTTTCCTCCTGAGCCTGTTTTCTATGAATCAGCTCTAGGATCACCAGTCTGTTCCCGGAGTCATCCTGCCATCTGCTAGGCTTGGTAGCCATTACTGGAGCTCTGAGAATCATTCCCTAAGATGCCTGGAGTGTTGCCATAACAGATGTTTAACCATCAAATTTCATACATGTTGCCTAGGGCAAGACTTCCACATGAGGAGAATGCTGGAAGTTATTAGAATCCTTTGAAAGTGTCCATAGCAAAAGAACTCATATTTTGGCTCTGCCCTTTAGGTGAATTCTAAACAAACATAATTCTCATTTATCTTGATATCCATTAGCAATTGCTCAGCCCTAACTGAAGATTGTATTTGAAGGAAAAAAATAAATAACAAAACATTTGTCATTTTGAAGAGTGTGAAAGATCAGTTTTCTCTTTAGAAATCTTCTCTGCCCAGGGCTTTGTGGCTACCTTGCACTATTCCATTCTGTGGCGTGTCTGGGAACGAGACATGTGTGATACGAGGGCCTTCTTATTTCAGGTGAATTGGGCAAAGGCTTCCCCAAATAAGCAACTTCTTTTTCATTCACTTGAGGCCATGGACCTCGGATAGATAAAGTTTCATTTAAAAGGTCTACACACAGAGAATTAGACATTTCTAAGCTTTGTGGCTTCTGTTAGGTTGGCATCTCTAACCACCATAAACCCCCTCTCCATAGTCCCATCCATCCCAACAGCTCTTGCCATGTGGAGGCCACGAGGGAGGGCAGACAAAATCTGTGGGGTATGGATGTGGGGCAGGAGGTATTTTTAAAGACCCATGATTTAAATTTACACCCCTCACCCATTCAGGCATAGACTGGGTTAACAAAAAGATGACATTAATGAGGCAGAAAAGCCATTCTTAGTCTTAGGATGCCCTCCCAACATAGCAGTACTCTCAAGAGTGAAGAGCCTACTACTTTTCAAGCCCATTCATCTCTAATCCCATGTTTTCTCCTTAGAGAGCATTATTAGCACAAACCTTCCAAACAGCAATACCAAAGCCCAGAGTCATCCTGCCATCAGGATGACTGCAGAAGACCTGCCCATTGATAATAAGATATTTTTCCCCTTTAGGAGCTTGTTCATCTAGACTCTTCCTCCATGGATATGCCCTGTTAAAAAAGGAATGCAATTATAATATTCTCCACTTCTTCAACAGAGTATTATTTTTTGTTGACCAAAAAGAAAATTCGGTTCATTCCATGATTAATCTTTTAAGTGCTCTGGAAGGGCAAATAGGTGACAGGCACAAGGGGAAAGTGCTTCCATGAACACATTTTTTACTGGAACTTGTCCTATTACAGAGCTTTTCTGCCAGATTCCATTAGGAAATTGCAAGCACATTCATATATCCAAGTGCTCCTCTCTCTCCTACTCATAAATATATAGACATCATATGGCAGGGAGGGGGAAGAGGCTGATTCTCTCTCATGGCATACCCTTGCACAGCAGACGTGTAGGCAAATGCAAATACTGAACATAGTAGTTCATGCATATGTGCACATGAATATACATCGTGTTATTACTACTCATCAATGAGATTCCAAGTAGCTACCAGAGAGGGGAGAGCAAAGTCACAATCAATACAGCTGTACTTCAGAATGTCAATTGAAGGCAGCAACAAGATGGGCAGGTTGCCCCCAGCAATATGAAAATAGCAGGAACACCTAAGGATTGATTAGAGGCTGGGCCAAATTCCAGGCCTGAACTCATCACAAATTATGCTAAGAGCTCCTGAGGGAAGACTCCAATTGGCATTTTTGAGCCACACGTGCCATTCTTTTGATACAGACATCAGGACTGTCTGGGAGATGATTGGAGAATAAAAAGCCCAAGCAAGAAATGAATTCGGGAAGGGCTGCTTTCCCACCCAAATGCTTTCAAGTTTCCCAAGAAATCTCTTAGCTTCTTTAAAACAAGCAGAGAATATGATTCCACTTTGCCATTCTGGTCCCTGGTGAGGGGCAAAGCCAGCACGTAGAAAGGTAATGAGAATAGTAGATGAAAATGTCCATGAACAGGTAGGAAGGGTGCAGCATGGCAGGGCCTTCCAGCTGGAACCATGGAAGAAAACCCAATTTAAAAAAAATCTATTTTTATGGAATACTTTAAGATTTTTTCCTTGTTCTTCCAGAAACACTTAGGTCTTGTCTTTTTGTAGACAAAGACATACATTTAATCACAAGCATAGTCTACAAAAGAAAGATGTATAGACATTCTAGACCCCAAAATATATAGCCACAGTTCCAATTTTCATTACCACAAATAACTGGAGGAAATAAGAAGCAGGTGAGGGAAGGCTTCCCTGAGCAAGGCCAGGGCTTCATTTCAGTTCAGCTGGGTATGGTCTGCCACTGCTCCCTGGCCTCACTGCTCAAACACTCAAAGGTCAAGCTATTAAAATCGGCCAAATACACTCAAATTAATTTCTTTTAGACCCCAGCCCTACATTGCTTGCCAACAGAACACTTCACTGACTTCTGGCAGAAGCAGCACTAAATCTCTGCAATAGGAAATATAGTTTCTTCTTAGATGACAAAATATTTGGGACATAAGTTTTAGGGATCTCAGAGTTAATCAAAGAGAATGTGAAACCATATTTGGGTGGGTGATGGAAATCTAAAATTAGTTCCATATTTCTTTCATTGGTAAATTAAATCTTAATGGAGTATGGTATAGGTGGCTTGTTGATATTAGGAACTGTTCAGATCACATTAATATCTGATAATGTCTGTTGTAACTACTGTCTGGAGACAAGGAAAAGTGGTGTAGATCTGAAGATGAACCTTTTTTCCTTTTTATAAATAACCCACATTTGCTTCTTTTATGTTCTTTAGGAAGCCCTTTTACTTCTTTGAAAATTTAGAATTGCCCAAAAATTAAAAAGAAGTCATTAGCATCTGCTTTGAATATATATACCAGAGACTAATGCCCACAGAGAAAGAATAAAAAATTGCCAATTCATTGGACAGGATTCTATCTGAAGTGCCTGTTGTAGGATAGTCCTTTGTTTGTTTACAACCCAGCTTTGGGATTATCATTAATGGTGATTTCAGTAGAGACACAGGATCAGTAAATGGGCTTAAGCCCTGGTTCTGCCACTTCTTGGTCACTAACCTTTGACAAGTCACTTAACCTCTATAGAACTTAATTTCCCTATCTGTAAAATGAGGGATTGAACTACATGATTTCCAAGGTCACTTTCTGCTATAAAATTTTATGATTCTATGTCTCCGGCCCTCTTGGAAAAAGCATATATGTCTGTGCTTGCATGAATTTTCTACATTTCATACTATAATGAGCTAAAAAGACTTTAAAGTGACAAAGGACTATAATTAACAATAAGAGGGTAACCATGATCCTAATAAGTAAATTTGCTCAAAATTCCTCTCCATGTAAGGAACATTAGCACAATAGTTGTCTGTATCTATGGTAGACTGTTAGGACCCAGGTCCTAGCAAAAGAAGCTCCCACAAAGAAAGATCAGAGTCTCACCTTTAGCACTTGAACTCTTCCCCCAGAGATCTCGCCCACTGGGTGTCCCATGAATGCTGACTCTTTCTTACTAAACCTCTAATCCAACCAGGAGACAGGCAGTGACTTCACAGAGTCATGGATGGATAGAAATGAGTCTCTACTGAAGGGATGGGTTATTACATTGGCTGGTCAGATACCTTCAAGGCCTATGTTCTTCTTTTGTGATTGCAGTCAGAGATAAAGAGCTTCAATCCGAAAGTCTGACACCTCCCTAGGACCACAAACTCACTCAGAACTTCATTTATTGTTGGGCCTACACTTCTGCTCATCTTGCTCCTTGACTATGGTAACTCAAGCGTCCCTTGATTGCCTATGTTCATCCTGATTTCCACGATGGACTTCTAAGTACTGGAGACAGCACTGACATAGACATGCATACTGCACTCATGGGGGTGCAGGTGTACACAAGTGTGCTCACATACCTGCACACTGCCTTTACAAGGATTGTTGTAAAAAAAAAAAAAATAAGCTCCTTGGGCAACCTCAAGAGCTAAACTGAGTCTTAGTCTTTTAGATACCAAATTTGCCTCTTATTCCAACAATTTTTTTAAAATGTCCTATTTTGCACTATTGTTAATAGGAGCATGCTTATGTGGTATTTTCATTCATGCAAATGTATTTGCATGGTATTATACCCAGATGATTAAAAAATATATATTTGGTTGAATTACTCTGTTTTGGGTTACAGAGTCTTTCTTGTTTTTAAATAGTTACTCCTTATAATGTGAGATATATTCAAACTTTTTGAGAATTCTGAACCTTTTCTCTGGACTTAATAAAAAGACTAACATTGACGACCACAGAATTTCAAATGGATCCATTAGTTTTGTAATAAATTACCTCTGGCTGATATATAGCCAACTGTTATGGGTTGAATTCTGTCTCCTTCCCCCAGATTCATATGTTGGAGTCCTAACCACTGGTACCTCAGAATGTGACCTTATTTGGAAATAGGAGCATTACACATGTAATTAGTTAAGATGAGGTCATACTGAAGCAGGGTGGGCCCCTAATCCAATATGGCTGCTGTCCTTGTAAAAAGAGGAAATTTAGAGACAGATACACACAGGGAGATTGCCATGTGAAGGTGAAGGCAAAAAGCAGGGTGATGCTTTTACAAACCAAGGAATGCCAAAAATTGCCAGCAAACTACCAGAAGCTAAGAGAGAGGTATGGAACAAATTCTTTTTGTTTGGTTCCTCAGAAGGAGCCAACACTACTGCCACCTTATCTGAGACTTCTAGCCTCCAGAGCTGTGAGGCAACACATTTCTGTTCTTTAAGCCATTAAGTTTGTGGTACTTTGTTATGGCAGCCCTAGGAAACTAACACAATAACCCAATTTGGAAACCTTCTCTTCTAGGCTTTTCTTTAAATTAGCAAGAACAAATGCCTCTAACAATTTGTATAAGTCTGATTTGTTCGTCCTCCTAACTACAAAGACACATACACACACACACACACACACACACACACACACACAGAGTTACATGACCACACCCAAACACAGAGATAGTGTCTGGACTTGGCCCCATTGAGAGCGGTTGTTGGGAATGCCCCGGAGACCATTCTGTAATCGTAGGCGTCAACAGGGATGGTGTTTTCTTACTCTCAGTCTTGAATTAGTAAAAGACGAAGAAAAAAAGCACACTTGCGTATTCACTGGTTTAGGCCCAGTCATGATTCTTTTAAAGACGCTGCCAATAGATTTTAGTCATTCTCTGGCAAAGGTTTCTCTTCAACCACAAACACTTCATAGTTGCTAAATGAGTCACCACCTTGAGTAATCTAATTCCTTGACCAGTACATGCCTGCTGCGTACAGCACACAGAGTCATTCGTTGTGTATTTTGTTTTGCTCCACTCTCTGGATCTTCTTCAATACTTTCTTAAGGGTAGGGTTAAAGATTCACTAGGAATCCTTAGAGGAAGTATCTCACTTACTCAGCAGTGCATGTACTGGCTGGTCATCAAGAACTAAAACGTTAAGTTTTATTAAGCTTTCTCATACCTTGAGCTCAACTTGATGTGGCCTTATTACTGCAAGAACAGCAGTAAATGTGAGCTAGAAAATTTTTTTCCCTCAAACTGTAAGCCTGTGCTAAAGAATCCAGGGAAAACCAAAGGAAAGAAGAGAATGGTCACCTGGGAAGGATGACCACGCAGCAGAACCCACTCAGGTCACCAGCTGGGCTCCAACCGGAGCGCAACTTGCATCACCAGACACCCCAAATGTCTTCAGGAAGAATATCATAAAACTGCCACCAGAGGTGTATTTCTATCAATAAAGACTAAAGCAAATAAATCTCTGGGCTTATTTTTGCATGAGGTTTTTTTTTTTTTAAAGTATGGCTTAAAGATATTTTCCCTATTGACATATAACCACTAGATTTTCTTTGCTCTTTAACTGGGAAATATTTTATTCATCAAGGCTGGTAGATTGAAGCACTTTGAATACCAGTAATATTTTCTTATAAGGACAATTTTATTTTTGTCTGACTAGCTCTTCTTGAGTTCTTTCCTCTTTCTTCTGCTTTCAATCACTTACCTAATTTTTATCCTTCCATGAGTGGCTACTAATATTATGCAAATGGAAGAAAAGTCCTTGAAATTCATTCCAACTATGCTGCCCTATCCCCAACCTTACCAAATACAGGGAGGAGAAATACACATCTTAAATTTTACCCTAAGTAGAAGGCTTTCATAAGCTGAAGAGCGGCTGTTTAATAGTATTATTCATAACTCGCCTTTGCATAGCAATATACAACTCTCACAAAACCAATTAATCCTCACAATGGCCCTGAGAACCAGACATATTACAATTGTGGAAACAGAAGTTCCCAGAAGGTGGTGGGGCCAAGGACTCTTGGCTCAGTGCTCTTTGTTCTCCATCCTGCTAAGGCAACTTGCCCTGGACAGGAGGCTGAGCCACCTGCCACAGAGAAAGCTGTAGTGAACTCACCATGAGATTCCCCCCTGCCTAGAGACAGCAAGGAAGGCCACAAAACTTCTCTGAGCTTCTGTTTCTCCATCCACAAAATAAGGACAATGCCACCAATCTCCACAAGATAAGAGAGTAAAATTAAACAATACCATTGAAAGACAGTTAATAAGCCATAAAGTGTTATATACATGTTGTACCCTTCTTCAGATGCTATATTGCAATGGAACCACAAAAAACTCTAATAGCCAAGGCAATCTTGAGAAAGAAAAACAAAGTTGGAGGCATCACACTTCCTGATTTCAAATTATATTAAAAAGCTATAGTAATCAAAACAGTATGGCACTGGCATAAAAACAGACACATAGAACATTGGAACAGAAACCTAACCATATATAGTCAACTAATTTTTAACAAGGCCACCAAGAAGACACAATGGGGAAAAGATAAACTGTCCAATAAATGATATTGGGAAAACTGGATATCCACATGTAAAAGCATGAAACTGGACCCTTATGCCAAACACAAAAATAAACTCAAAATGGTTTAAAGACCTAAGCATAAGATCTGGAACTGTAAAACTCCTAGAAGAAAGCACAGGGGGAAAGTTCCTTGACATTGGCCTTGGCATACCAAAAGCTCAGGCAACAAAAGCAAACATGAACAAGTGGAACTACATCAAATTAAAAAGCTTCTGCACAGCAAAGGAAATAATCAATAAAATAAGGCAACCTACAGATTAGTAGAAAATATTTGTAAACCATTTATTTGATAAGGGGTTAATATTGAAAATACATAAGTAACTCACACAACTCAATAGCAAGAAACCAAATAACCTAATTTAAAAATGGGTAAAGAATCTAAGTGCCCATCAGTGGATGAATGGATAAAGAAAATGTGGTATATATACACAATGGAATATTACTCAGCTGTAAAAAAAGAATGAAATCCTGCCATCTGCAGCAACATAGAGGGAACTGGAGGCCACTATGTTAAGTGAAATAAGCCAAGCACAGAAAGACAAATATCACATGTGCTCACTCATATATGCCAGCTAAAAAAGTGGATCTCATGAAGGTAGAGAGTAGATTGGTGGTTACCAGAGGCTGAGAAGGAGAGGGGAAAGGGGGGAAAGCTGGGGGAAAAAAGAATATAAATGTATCTTATTACCATTAAACTGTACACTTAAAAATGGTAAAGATAGTAAATTATGTATGTATATTTTACCTCAATAGAGATGTTTTTTAAATGGACAAAGGGCCTGAGTATATATTTTTCCAAAGAAGACATAAAAATGGCCAACAGGTATATGAAAAAGTGCTTAACATCACTAATCATCAGGGAAATGCAAACCATATCACCTCACACCTGTTGTGATGGCTATTACCAAAAAAGAGATAACAAGAGCTGGCAAAGATGTAGAGAAAAGGGAGCTCTTGTGCACTGTTGGTGGGGATGTGATTTGGTGCAGCCATT
Source organism: Daubentonia madagascariensis (assembly GCA_023783475.1). NCBI lineage: Eukaryota > Metazoa > Chordata > Mammalia > Primates > Daubentoniidae > Daubentonia > Daubentonia madagascariensis. Next base: position 36,824,512 of record JAKFHU010002080.1, on the reverse strand, counting down.
ATGGAAAATAGAATTATCACATGACTCGCCTCTTCTAGGTATATACCCAAAAGAAATGAAATCAGCACCTCATAGAGATACCTGCTCTCCATTGTCCACTGCAGCATTAGTCACAATAGCCAAGATATGAAAACAACCTAATTGTCCTTCAACGGATGAATGGATAAAAAAATTGTGAGATATAGATATATATAGATATATATATGCATACACACACACACATACACACACACAATGGGATATTATTCAGCCTTAAAAAGAAGGAGATCCTGCCATTTATGACAACATGGATGAATGTGGAGGACTTTATGCTAACCGAAATAAGCCAGACACAGGAAGAGAAATACTGCACGATCTCACTTACATGTGAAACCTACAAGAAAGCAAATCATAGAAACAGAGTAGAATGGTGGTTACCAGGGGCACAGTGGAGTGGGGGAGGAAATGGGGAGATGTAGGTCAAAGGGTACAAAGTTGTACTTATATACGATGAATAAGTCTAGAGATCTAACATACAGCATGAGGACTATAGTTATATTATATGTGGGAAATTTGCTAAAAGAGTAGATTTTAGATGTTCTTATCACACAAAAGAAACTATGCGTGGTGACTATATGATAACTCACTTGACTGTAGTAATCTTTTCACTAAGTATATGTATATCAAAACATCAAGTTGTATACCTTAAATATATACAATAAAAAAATAAGCTATATTGCAGAGTGAATAAGGGCATTTATTTGCTGTTTGACCTTAGGCAAATTTCTCAATAGAAAGGTTTAGTTTCCTTATCAGTAAAATGAGGCTAATACTAGAACCTTGCCCATAAGATTATTGTCAAATAGTAAAGAACATAATACATGCCAAGCACTTAGCACTGATCAGTGCATGGACATAGCAAGTTCTCAATAAATCTTGGCTATCTGTAGTAAAGTCATCCACATTTGATTGCGGCCCTTTACCAGCACGAGTAAACGCAGACAAAAGAAGCCCAAAGGAGTCTAAGGACTTTGTAATATAACCCTGTCTGTCCAGGCTCTTTGCCCCAATGGCAGATTCAACTCTATATTCTCAAAAGACATTTTTTGGAAGAGTTCCACTTATACCTTGTTTTGCAAAGTTAACATCCCAGGTCCAGAGCAGACATTCAGCCATTGAACATGGGTCATCCTCCTTTTATTCCTACTGCACTGGATTGCAGGGTTTGGTTGGAAAATACGTACACCCATCCTGGCACTGACCTACTCCACACCTCAATATTCTTCCCAAAAGAGGAACAGTGTGACAATACTACTTCAAAAGATATTTGGCAGTTACAGAACCAAGTTTTGTGAACATACGCAAGACTAAATCATCTTATGTACTAACTAGGAAAAGCCAACTCAAGTTGTCAGTGAATAAAGGAATGTAAAAACCAGCAAAGTACCTGACATATCATTGGCACTTAAGACTAGCTGGGATGGAAGAGAAAAGTAACATGGTGTATTTCTGATTGGATTAGTGTCTGATTATAGCTTTGAAGAATGTTTTAACAGGAAAAGGAAAATAAACACCAGCACAAACTAATCTTAAAATCTCATCAGTCTCTGGCTATGTGCACTACCTCTTAATTTAATCAGGTAACTACATTTTTCTGTAACTTACATCATCCGAATATATATAGAGAGATAGATATATATCTATATATCTTTATGTATTGCCTGAGGGTAAGATAAATTACACATATCAACACTCACATGAATGGAAACTATTTACCTGTTTTCAGTATGGTTTTGGCATTCAGACCAGTTCTTCAGGATTGCTTTCAGAGAATGTTGAAACCCTGAGAAGTCTCAGTGACTTTTAGAGAGTAAAGAAACTTTAGCTGGGAACCGTGACCACAGATGGATATATCATGAAGTGCTGGCATTCTCTCGTTCCTTAACATTCCAGAAGTAAATTTTTTAATCATCCTTAAACATTTTATTTTCCTCTGAATTCTTTCCTCTGGGACATTTTAAAGGATCTGTTATTCAGATCTTGGACTTCTTACCCTGTCTGCTTTGATTTTTCAGAACTTAAAAATTTGATCATGTGACTTGCTATTGAATGGGGGACTTGATTCATTCAGTGAACATTAATTGTCTGCTGCCTAAAAGGTATTACACAGGGCAGAGCGGTTGAAACTGTAAATGCCTATTCATCTGCAAACAATACTGAGGACCAACTATATACCCAGCATTGAAGATGTAAATTTGAATAAAGCCCAACCCTTACTCTCCGATTTATAGACACGTGAGGGGTGGAGGTGCGTAAATAAGGAATTATAACACAATGTGAGAGTGAAAAGTGCAAAACAACCAGCAGATCTGTGGGTCTCCCCCCTTTTCTGTGGTGGCAATGCCAGAGCAACCCCTAGAGAAGCTGGTCACAGGATTCCAGCACCAGTTCAGCATCCCCCAGGATCATTTTCTTTTCTTGTCTTGTCTTTTTTTTTAAGAGACAGGGTCTTGCCCTGTCACCCAGGCTGGAGTACAGTGGCACGATCATAGTGCACTGCAGCCTCGAACTCCTGGGCTTAAGCAATCCTCCTGCTTCAACCTTCCGAGTAGCTAGGATTATCGGCGCACACCACCATGCCCGGCTAATTTTAAAATTTTTGTAGATGTAGAGCCTCGCTACCTTGCCCAGGCTGGTCTCGAATTCCTGACCTCAAGCGATCCTCCCATCTCAGCCTCCCAAAGTGCTGGGATTATAGGCATGAGCCACTGCACCCAGCCTTTTTTTTGTTCTTTCTTATAAGAACCATAGAATGCGGCTCTGGGAAGAAAAGCCTTTCTCTGAGGCCTCTCTCTCTTCCCTTCGTTCTCTCTCTAGTCTTGTTTCTTTTTCTATTTCCCCATGTCTGTTGGTATCTTTGACTTCTTCCCTCTTCATTTTTGCAGCTCTGCCATCCCCTTGTCATATTGGGCCTCCCCAAAATGACACCTTGTAAACTGCCAACTCCCTGAATACACAAAAGTATTTATTTTGCAGTGTGGGTAACTTTGCTGTACATTATAACATTTAAAGGGTTTGACACTACCATATTTACATTTAGTATTTTTAATTGAAAGCAAAAATCTATAGGTAAAACACATCTCTTGTTAAGACTAACAGTAATTAAATAGTAATTTAAAGAAAACTCATAAAAAGCATTTCCCTCTTCACACTTATGAATCTGATCCAAACGAAAGCATGAAGAAAAGAAAATCATATAATTATGAGCACTTCCTCCCTGTCTCAGGATGTATACATTTTTGGAAAAATCAAGAAATGGAGAGTTATGTATGAGATGAGCTAAGCCAAGGGCATGCAACATTTCTTGTGGCATCTCCCTCAGCTGTTGTGGCTTTGGGGTGTTTTGTCTCTAACTGGATGAGACAAGAATGCCATTGTTGTTGCTTTTACCACAGTTCTGGGAATGAAGAATAGCAACGTTCTTTATTTTTACATCCTAGTATAATCTCTTTATTGAAGGGCTGTATTTCAGGAGGTCTCAATTTGAAATGTGGATCTTGGAAAACTCTGCCTAGTAATCAGGAAGAAACCCAAGGGCACATAGGAGATGGAGATGTGCTCCCAGCTGTACTGCTGCAAGGATGCTCTGATCTGTGGCACGAGGCCAAGGGGTCAGAGGTCCTCCTCTCTGTGAGCCAGGCAAGGAGGCAGTGCTGTGGCCCTGGGGTGCTGGGTGAGAGCTTGGACTCTGGAACTGAACTGATTGCAGACCAACCGTGGGTCTATCACTTACTGAATGTGACTTTGAGCCAGCTACTCAACTTCTCTGTGCCTCAGTTTCCTCCCTGTGAAACTAAGGAAACAATAGAACCTGTCTCATGAGGTCCTCATGAGGGTTAAGTGAGTTAATGTTTATGGGGTCCTTAGAGCTGTGTCTGGCATGTTGTAAGCACCCTGTGTATGCTCACTGTTATGACTCCCAAGGCTCCAGGGAAAAATCCAGTTAATGGCAGAATGGTCTTCTTTTTCTTGACATAAACCATGAAATACTGGCATTTAAAATACTTAAATCTCAAGTCACATAATCCTAGATCTTGAAGACAGGTTTTTTAAAAGACACCATTTCTCCATAATACTGTAACCGATGAACAAAACAGAGGTAATGACACAATGTAGATGCTGTTGAGCCATCTCAAAGCACAAAAGGAATCAGCCCAACAGTATCAGGATTGTGACTTCGCCCTCCAGATACATGGCTTTCAGCACTGTGGTGTGTGTGCGCGCTTCAAAAAACGGCACCATTGATACAGATGGACTTTCTACCCAAATTCCTAGGTTCAGAGAAACCCACAGTTCACCAAGGCAGTTTGCTCAACTCTAATTAGGTATCTGATTGCTGGTTGGCCTTGCACAAAGGACTTTTAATTAGGGCTGAGAACGCTTAGAAAAATCCACTTGGCAAGTCGACTCCCTCCCTCTATCTCTTTTTTAACATCTTGCCAAGATCATAAGGAAAGGGAGAGCTTAATTACAGTTGGTGTATATATCTTTAAGAAAAAAAATACATTAAGTGCTTTAAAATAGGCTCTCTTGGCTCTGTGATCACAAGGATTTTACTCACTTCTTATCCCTGATTGGTCTCATTCTCAGTTACAGATGAATCAGACACATTTTGAGCAGCTTTAAGATTTGCTTTTCATCCGAAGCCAAGTAGGCAAATGGCAGTGAATTCACAAGCTTTTCCAAATGATCTCATAGGTTCCTCTGGCTCCACTTTGGGGGCCGTTTGCACTCCGAGATGCTGTTATCTTAAACACTCCCCGCCTGCTTGTGTCCAAGGAGAGGCCAGAGTGTAGGACAAGACAAGGCACTCCACTTTTTAAAAGGCAAGTTTGAGCCCCTTAATATGTGCATATAGCAGCTGTGAATCAAAAAAGGAGAAGAAAAAGAGCACATGAAAGACCCTGAGCCAGAAAGGTGGGCCTGGAGGAGAGCGGGGTGGAAATAGAGCACTGGAGATGAACACTGTCCTTAAATCCTTCCTGCGTGCATCGTCATCTCTCAATGCGTTGGCCACCCTCTCACTAAGTCTCCAGCCTGAATACAGGTGACCCAAGATCCCTTCAGTCCATTTGAACCTGGCCATGGCAGCCAGTGACTTTTTAATTATTTATATGAAATATCTGATAGTACACGGAGCAGCTAAACCCAGTGTAACATATGCTCAGGGCGACTCTGTGAAGCTCAAATCAGACACTCGGATGCACAAGATTTTCTGTCTGAAGTTTGCTTTTTACCATTCCTTTAGTCTCTGCCTTTTTTCCCCAAGTCTTTGTGCCTCGGTGCTAAGGATCCCTTTCATCTAATCTCAGGAACCTGAAGCTCTGCTATTGAATTACATTTCTTCACTTACTATTTATGTTTGATGCAAAAATAAGAAAGCGGGTAAAACCAGAAGATGCTGTCACTTCAGAAAGGGATATGTCGATCATTCTTGAGCACCATCCAGCTCTTTCACACTTTTTAAATGTGATGCTTCTGTGCAGACTCTTGAGTTTGGCTCTGTGGAATTATCTTAAAATTCAGGCACATCCCTCCCTGTTGAGTTTGAGCAGCTCATGGTCAATAGGAATTTTAAAGTCTTCTGCCTTTTGACTTCAGACAACTGGGTGTGGGTGGAGGACCAGGCTGCTTTGAAATGGTTCCCACCACCTGGAAATATCTGATGGCTGCAGAGTGATTTCCTATGCAAACACCTTTCTAAGGTCACTCTGATTCTGTAGTAGCAACCGCAACAAATACATTTAATTGTTTTAGGGTGAATGTCATTGGACTAAAAACCCCCCAATATCAAAGAAAATATTGGAAGGAGAACAGCTTTCTAATTCAAGCCAGGTGAATTTCCATGATATTTGGCTGATTTATTACACCATATGTATGCCTTTCCTTTACATTGTTTTTACCCTGTCTTAAGAGAGATCAGACATCTGTTTATCACTGTTAGGTTCTTTATGCTATTAAAAATAATCAGGTTTATGAGTTACCTTCTTTCCCAACTGCCAAGAACACTCTTCAGAACTTAGCGTTAGCTCTTCTGATGAACTGGAGAAGGAAATATCATTATCCTTGTTTTACAGATGGAGAAATCTGAAGCCCAGGGAGACTGTTTTGCCTAAAGGTGAAAGTGTTGTTTTAATCCTAGACTTTTATTTTTATCTCTTGACTTTTCTTCCTGAGGGTAGTAATGAGCTCGGAGGATTCATCGGGACTAAACCTTGTCTGAAGACTTGTTTATAAAATTATTTCAATAAAATCCACAATCAGATTGGCTGGGGTGTGTCTTCAAACCAAGTGTCTTCCCTAATGAGCACACTCACCAGGGTGGCAAAGTCTCCTTTCCAGCCAGCTCCTCCCACACTTGTCAAGGCGGGTGGTGGGGGTTGGTGGAAATTTATTAGTAATAAAGACCAAAGCCCTCGGAGCTTTTACACTTCAATCTGGTTTCTTTTTCATTTGTTTAATTATTTAAACAGTTAGGTTGGAAAATGTTTATGGAATGATAATGTGACTTCAGAGAGGGATGGATGGCTTTGGCACGTGCTGCTGCTCAGCTCCGCAGGCCACTTGAAGTTGGACTTTCCTCATTTAGTTGTTGTCTCCCGATTTCCCTTCCTTGCAGTTGTGCTATTTTGCCCTCTGATTCCTCCCTGCTTCCCCTCCTCAACTTACACACTTTACTTACACAGAAGACTGAATTTTCAAAGTAAAAAGGAATCCACAAGGAGGATTTTTATGTTTCAGAGCCGAGGGCTTCTGTATACTCATGTGCCTGGGTGCCACCATGTGTATTTTGGTATTGTATGTAATATAGGTACTTTGGTAATGTACAACACGTCAGCACCCCTGAATACATGAGGCCAAACTGTAGCCCATGGTGTGGCTAAGTTGTCAAAAGGCCCCATGATTCAAAGGCGGGAAAGTGCTTCTCAGTCCTAAAGATCCACCACTGCAGACACACACACCACCCCCGGTTGGCTTAGTTGCTTCCACTGAAATAAGAAGAAGGCAAAATGGGGTAGGCTTCATCATTGACTGCCTTGCCTAATGGAAGCTCAACTAGTCAGGACTGTTATATAATCCTTCTACTTTCTATTTGAAAACTGCATTTGGCATAGGTGGAGAGAGTTGTAATTCATTTCCATTCTATTTTTGTTATTTTTAATAACATTTACAGTCTTCCAATAAAATTTCTGATTTGCAAATGATAAAGCAATATATGCTCATTGTCAAGAATTTAGAAAAAAGGAAAACAGAAAACAAAAAGTACTGAGAAGAAAGTTACATTATGCATAATTACATCACCCAGATAATAAATACTAACATTTGGTCTCGTCCCTTCTAGTCATAAAAAATACTTTTCTTCATTTAGGATTAGTATGTATGTATAGTTCAAATCCTAATTTCTTTTTCATTTAACATTATTTCTTGAGCATTCTACCATGTCATTAACTAGTCTTTGAAAATATGATTTTTGTCAACTGCATAAATTCCATTGTATGATGTAATATGATTTATGTATCCATTTCGCTAATGTTGGACATTTAGGTTATTTTGCTTTGTAATTATCATAAAGCATCTGTAATGCACATCCCTTTATAGCAATCTTCGCCCACATCTTTATTTTTGGAGGGATAGATTTTTCAAATAGAACAAATGAGTCAAGGCCTATTAACATTTGATAATTCTTTGTATCTGTTTTCAATTTGTTTTCTAAAAGCATTGTTCCAATTTATGTCCTGATAGCTATTTTTGACAGTATTCATCAGACTAAATTTTTGCCACACTAAATTTTTTAAAAATCTTACCAATTGGATATATTTTTATAACAATAATGTAAAAATTTTTATTTTATTGATGTTAACTTATATGTCTTTGATAACTAGCTATTTTTAACAGCTTCATGGAGGTATAATTTACATACTGTAAAATCACCCATCTTAAGTATACAATTTGAAGATTTTTAGTAAATTTTGTAGAGTTGTATAACCACCAACAATTTTAGAACTATTTGGGGACATTCTTTAATAAATTTTAGAATGGTTCCTACTACCCTCCAAAAATTTCCTCAAGCCTATTTTTGTAGTCAATTCCCACCCCAATCCTATCCCTTGGCAACCACTGATAAATTTGTCTTTTCTGGACAAATTTGAAATTTGAAATTTGTCCAGAAAAGAAATTGAATAACATGTAGTATTTGAATAATATGTAGTATTTTGTAGAAACTGAATAATATGTAGTATTTTGTGTCTGCTTTTTTCACTTACCATAATGTTTTGAGGTTTACTCATGTTTTAGCATGTTGCAACAGCATGCATCCATATTTACTTCATTTTTTATTGCTGAATAATATTCTTTAGTATGGATGTATTGCATTTTGCTTATCTCTTCAACAGGTGATGGACATTTGAATTTTTTTCCAATTTGGGGCCATTATAAATAATGCTACTATGACAGTAGCACAATATGTTACATTTGCATATAAATCTTTGTGTTTTCATATGTTTTCATTTCTCTTGATAATTCCTAGGAGCAGAATTGCTGAGTCCTCTAGTTTTTAAAATGTCCATCAACTGGTGAATGGATAAACAAAATTTGTTAGATTTCAAACTTCACTTATTTTCCTGAATGGTTTACATAAGACAGAAATGATATGTTTTCTGAAATTTTGAAGAATTCTTCAGCAAGCCACCTGGACCTGGAAAATTTTTGAAAGGAGATTTATGATAACTTTGTCAATTCCTTCTCAAGGTCATTAGTCTTTTCATATATATAATCAGTTTTATTTAACCAATCAACCTAAATAATTTGATCAACTTATTTAATCAATTTTAGCAATTTCCCCACAAAAACATTCATTTCATCAATATTTTCAAATTATTAGCATAGAATATATCTTATTCCATTTAAATCACCTCTATGATATGTTCATATTCCTTTCTCATTTCTAATACTATTTGTTTATATTTTCCCTTTTCCTGGATTCAATTGATGACAGTATTACTATTTTTTTAGCCTTTAAAAAATTAAAAACAATTGGATTTATTAATTATACTTTATTTTCTAATTAACAAATTGCTTTGTTTATCTTTTTTCTGCTTAGTTGGATTTATTCTTCTATTTCTCATTTTTTTAGTTATATGCTTTAGCCATATGTTTATTCATTTTCATTATCTCTGATTTAATAATGTGAGCATGTGGGGCCCTCAACATACCGCTTAGTACTGATCTGGCTACATTCCATGAATGTTTATATATAACATTCTGATTTTTATTACTTTCTAAATAGCTTGTGATTATAGTTTTATTTTATTTTTGATGCAATCATTATAATTTTTTTAAATTTCCAAGGGGTTGAGAGTTTAGAGTTTTTATTTTTGTTTAAACTTTTGTAATTTTTTTCTAGTTTTGTTGCATTTTAACAAAAGTTTTCTTTGTCGTCTTATATATTATTGTTTTGCTCAGGGTTTCAAATAATACTTCAAGAAAGGCTTATTCTTTGTTGCTAGGGAACAAAATTCAATATTTACCTCTTAATCAACTTTATAGGGATCCAAATTTTGCTGTCTTTTTTTTCTCTATTGGTTTTCAAAGTCTAGTGCTTAGGTCTCATAATAATTGTTTTCTATTGAGTTCTCCTTTTATTTCTGTCAAATTTTTGGTATTTATATTAATATTGTGCTTTTATCATGTGACTTTTATCATGTAATATCTTCATTCTGCATTGTACTTATCAATGTAAAATGCCAAAAATGGCTCTGTTATTCCAAGTACTGCTTTTGATGAATTCTATTTTATCTAATTATTACTGTCATTCTTTTCTTTTTATGTGCATTTGCTTGAAAAATATTTGGCCATCATTTTATTCTTTTAACTACTTAGAATTAATTTCAACATTTATTGGTATTTTTCCTGATTTCAAAGTGAATTCATGTTCACTGCAGAAATTCTGGCAACTATAGAAAAACACACATATGCCAAATTATCTATTACCCAATATCCAGACTTTTCTCCCTTTTTTTTCCCCCTCTTCCTTTTAAATTTTCTTTGGTATGTTCAAAGAAAGCTGGAAGAGCCACATACAGGCCTGCATGTCACAGACTAATTAAATCAGAAACTATATCATTTCACAGACCATAGCATAGAGGGACAAAGTTATCAAGAAACTAGCTCTTGTTTCTGTTTCATTTTTTGAAATCCAAAGCAGCAAATCACATTCCTCTCTTGTCTACTGTGAGAGTGCAGAAATAAAGCAATTAGATTGCCAGGGATTCAAAGCAAGAATGACGTAAATCTGCAATAGCCCAGAGGAGGAAACCCAGGCAGCTCCCTTGTGTCAAGAGTTTAGAGAAGGCAATTCCAGTGGCTGCCACTGGGAAACAAAACCCCAGCTCCAGCAGGGCCCAGAGTATGCAGTGGTGTCGGTTGTATGCGTGTGCATGTACATGTGTATAGTTGGTGGTGGTGTGTGTGCATGCAGGAGGGTGAGCCAAGAAGTCACAGCAGTAGAGAGAGTTTGGCAGCAGTCCGAGGTCCTGCCAGGGATAAGCAGATAGTCAACACAGCCAAGTCCGTTTCCTTCCAGACATCTCTGGAGGTCGGAGAAGCACTGGGTCTGAGAGCTGCCACAAGTCATGTTCTGGCTGGAAAGTAAGGTCCAGAACTTAAGCAAAAATGTGCCTTATGTCAAAGAATCTGAAAATAGGTTCTCCCAGGAAAGGTTAAAGGGATTGAACGCCTTTAACATAAAAGAAAAAAAAAACTAAGTGGCTATTTAAACCCTGCCATCAAATCCATGAAGGTGTTCTTAAAGAGAGTGCTCAATGGCTGTCCACTTTCTCTAGAAGACACAAAGGGTGAAATGCAATCACTTAAAACAATGGAAAGATCAAGGAGAGTTTCTTAACCCTCAGATTTATACAACACAGAATGGTCTACAGGGAGAGATGGTAGAAATGTCATCCCCAGCGATCTCTGAAGAGAGAGATGAATAGGCATTCAGGATGCAAGGGCCAGGAACAACTGGAGAAGAGCACAGGCCTCTCTGTCAGGCAGACCTGGGGACCAGCTCTGTGCAACCTCAGAAAAATTACACAACCTCTCTACCCTGAGTTTCTTCATCTGTAAAGTGGGCATAATATCACAGGTTTTTGTTGGATTAAATCAAATGACAACCTATATAAATCTCCTAGCTCAGCACCTGGTACACAATAGGTGCTCAACAAATGTTAAGTCCCTCTCCCTTTTCAGCTGTCATTTCACAAGCAAATTTGACCGCTAAAGAGAATACTAATTAAATTCCATTCACTAAAGATTTACTGAGCACCTAGTTTATATAAGGCACTAGCGTGGACATTTGGTATTTCCTGGCCCCCCAGCATCCATTCGCCCTACTTTTACTATGCCTCCAATTTTTGTGCAGGTTCCCATCCCACCCAGCTCCCTCTCTCTCAGTCAGTGTGGTTTTAGGGGAGCTCACTGGGTGGCCCAGTTGGAGCAAACAGGGTTTGCTTAAGCTTGCTGGAGAGCCAGTCCTCTCTCCTCCCGGGCCTGACCCTGGAGCCTAGAACTAGTGCAGCCATCTCACCTTCTCGAGAGCCTGAGAATGAAAATAAGTACAGGAGAGCAGAGCCGAGTTTAGAAACAGGGAGAAACCAGCTCAAACCCTGGACCTTTCAGTTATGTGACTCAATAAATTCCACTTTTTCTTTAAGCAAGTTTGAGTTTGGTTTTTTGTTGCCAAAAGTGTCCAAACTGATATAGGCTGTGGAAGACATGCAAAAATTAAAAAGGCTAAAAAGTTTAAACATCATAAATAAGTTGTCGACAAGAATCATAATAGTACAGAGCAAAATGTTTATTATGTACTATTTATCCAGTGCTTACTAAATGCTAATCACTATGCTACATGTTTTGCCCACGTTGTTTTATTTAATCTTCACAACAGCAATTTTTGTAGAAATGGCAGCATTTGACTTTGAACTTGAGAGGGGGGAGAAATTGGACTGGTGCAAGAAAGAGGGTAAAGAGGGTAAGTAGAAGAAGGAACCAATGGAGGCAGGAAAAGGCAGGGACAGTTCAGGAAGTAGCTGGCATTCCTATTAACTAGGCCACAGAGGGCATAAGGGATGGTAGTGGGGAATGATACTGGAAGGGCAGATTGAGACCAACGCACTGGGACTTTGGAATGCCAAGGCAAGGAATTTGTGCTTGGACAATGAGATCTTCTAAGCAAAGAAGTTAGAGACCCCAAATCCACTCTCACACAGCTTAGATTTATCTGGGGAAAATATTCTTACAATGCAAAAAAGTGAAGATCTTTTCCAAGACGAGTATGGAAGAGGGGGAAAATTATGAATGCATAAGCATTCACAATGTTTGCCGCTGTCCCTCGCTTTCAGAGTGACTCTTTCTTTTGGGTCAGCAGCCAGATGCCCTCAATTTTGCAGAGTCCAGATAATGGGGAAATAATGCAAAAACTTTAAAAACTTGAGCAGATAAATTGATCTACATAAAGAAGGGTTTAGGTGACGGGCAAGGCAGAGAGACAAAAAGGCTGAGTGTTGGAGCTTGAGGGGTTGGAATTTGACGAGGAAAGAGGAAGAGATTCTCAGGGAGATGCTGCCATCCACATGGAGGAGGCTGAGAGTGACAGGGAATGAGGGTCTTAGAATGTGGGGTCACGTGCTTTCTTGAGAGAAAAAACAGAGACTCGAGGTATGTCCTTGTAATGACTTTTTTACTTCCAGATTGCAGGTGCTGGGATTTATTACCGTCAGGAGGAAGAGCTGGAGTTGATAGTTATAGAAAGGCATGATCAGCTGGTGGTGGGGAGGGAGAGAAGCATTTTGTGTTCAGCTCGCAGAAAGACACAGCATGTGTCAGCACAGGGAATGTGCCGGGAACAAGCCTACCTTCAGAAGAGGCACTGAAAAAGTGAGAACAAAAGGTACACGTATTTATCAAAACCATTTGATGGGTTCCTCCCAGAGTTAAACATAGAATTGCCATATGATCCAGCAATTCCACTTCTAGGTGTATACTCAAAAGAATTGAAAGAAGGAACTCAGATACTTGCTCACCAATGTTCATAACAACATTATTCACAATAGCCAAAAGGTGGAAACAATCCGCCTGTCCATTGACAGAAGATGGGATAAACAAAACGTGGTATGTACAACAACACATTATTCAGCCTCAACAAGGAATGAAATTCCAATATGTGCCATGACATGGACGAATCTTAAAACCATAATGCTAAGTCAAAATAAGCCAGACACAGAATGACAAATATTGTATGATTCTACTTATACGAGGCGTAGGAATAGGCGAATTCATAGAAATGGGAAGTATAATAGAGGTTACCAGGGGCTGGGGGGAGGAGGCAATGGGGAGTTATTGTTTAATGAGTACAGAGTTTCTGTTTGGCTTGATGAAAAAGTTCTGGAAATGAATAGTGGTGAGAGTTGCACAACATTGTAAATGTACTTTAATGCCACTGAATTGTACACTTAAAAATGGATAAAATGATAACTTATATATTATGTGTTTTACCATAATTTTTAAAACCATATGTGATGTAGGGTTATTGATGCCAGACTAGGGAGTGGGGTTTTGCCTACTATCCTCAGAGACATGTCTTGACCAGAACGAAGGCCATAAAAACGCTGTTCTAAGAAGACTGTTCAATAGCCATGAGGTGGAGACACTTGGACCAAAGCCAAGCCCCAGACTAGGGTGCGAACTTTTAAAACAGGTAGGATATGTTTACTCCAAGAGCCAGGTAAAAAGAGAGTCGGGGGACTTGTGATTATTGGACAGGAGAGAGGTGTTGGGAGAGAGGTGTTGGGAAAGCCGGGCAGTTTTCATGATTTCAGTTTTTTTTCCCCCTTACAAAATATTTGCTACAGTGTTTGATTTCTGTTTTTTAACAAGCCAAGTATTTCCTTCTTTCATATCGCCTAACGTTACCTTTCTCAATTACTGCCATAAATAGAACTAATCAGCCATAAAGTCTTTATCAACCTCAGCCCGGTACTCAACAATATGGAAAAAAGCGGGCACTCATGACTCAGGTAAAGTGACTCTGTTTTTCTGAATGGAAAAAACATTCCACGTTGTAATCTTGACCAAGAATATTACTGAATGCAACTCTGAGGTCTGTAAATAAACCTCTTTTTTTTTTTTGGCACTGCAATGTTTCCTATTGCATCACTATATGCTTTGACAAAGAGGCAAATGTCAAACTCTCAGCTGATCAATATAAAAGCCATTTTCCAACTTGTTTTTCATGCTCTCCTAAGTCTCACTTTTTACATTTTCTTAACCTTACTATTCCAATAATATTTTAAAATTTCAACTTATTTTAAATCTTTGTACAAAATCTAAAACAAAGTACACACTTATAACAAGACTGAAATTTCTACAGGTTCAAAAAGTGTTTGTTGCTGCTCTCTATAAGCCTTAGAGGTAGCTTAGGTGTGTTTTATTATCAAAGGGGCCCTGGTACCTCTTAACCACAAATGAAGTTAAAGCAGTTAACCTGTTTACCCCACTTACCCACCCATTGTTGTGTAGTAGCAGAACAGAGTCTTCAGAGACTGGGGAAAGAGGGAGTTACATTTTGATAAGAAGGAGAGAAGTCTGGCACCAGACTAGGTGAGCACTAAAGAGATCGGCGTGATTGAGTGCTACAGTGAGAGCTCTGAGCAGCCCAGCAGAAGCGGAAAGACAGAAAGATGATGGGGGGTGGGTGGAGCTGATATGGGGCATGAGGTTTACTGAACACCACCTTTGCCTTCAGCAACCCATGTGTTACATGCATACAGGAAATCCTAGCAGGTCCAGTCAGAGTAGATCAATCTGACAGCTGGAGATGGGTGATATTTCTCCCCAAATCATCTATTTGCATGACTGATCTACATGGAATTTTGGGGACCTTATAGGAAAAATACTTGAACCATGTCCACTTCAAGCATATCCAGATACATTCATTCCACAAATATTTATTGAGTGCTTTGTCCTGTGCCAGACACTGTGGGAAGTGCTAGGGATAGAGCTATAAAGTTGAGAGCCCTGCCCTCAAGGAGCTTACAACCTTAGTGGGGGAGACAGCAATAAATAGAATAACAAATAAGCAAGATAATTAATGATTGTGATAACTACAATGAAGGGAAAAAACAAGAGTAAGGAAATAAAGAGAAACTGAAGAAGGCCATGTCAGATGAGGTGTTCAATGGTGGCCTTAGAAAGGGGTAACATCTGAGCTTAATCTTCAAGGGTGAGAAAGAGCCAGCCAGTCTCCCCTGGGGGGGGGGGTGAACATTCCAGGGGAACTCAAGTGAAATGGCCTGGGGCGCATGTTCAAGGTAGAGACAGAAGGCAGAGTAGCTGGAGGTGGTGACCATGACATGAGATGGGTTTGCAAAGTTGGCAGAAGCTAAGACTTGCAGGACCTTGCAGACCATGTTGAGGGGTGGTCAGAAGCCATTGAAGAGATTTAAGCAGAAAATGACATGACTTGATTTACCTTTTTTTTTGAGACAGGGTCTTGTTCTGTTGGCCAGGCTATAGTGCAGTGGCATCATTATAGCTCACTGCAACCTCAAACTCCTGGGCTCAAGCGATATTCCCACTTTGGCTTCCCAAAGTGCTAGGATTACAAGCATGAGCCACCAAGCCAGGCCTTGATATACATGTTTAAACAATCACTCCAGCTGCTGTGAGGAGAATGCAGGTAAAAGTGGAAGTGCATTGGTTAGGAAGCCACAGTGATAGTCCAGATAAGTGATGATGGTGGCTTGGACCAGGAAAGTGGTTCTGAAAGTGAGGTCCCTTGACCAGCAGCAGCAGCACCCAGCAACTTCTCAGGCCTTACCCCAAATCCACTGAATCAGAAGTTCTGAGGGTAAGGCCCAGCCATATGTGTATTAATAAGTCCTCCAGGTGATTCTCATGCACACGGACATTTGAGAACCTCTAGAGTTAGGGTATGGAAATAGAGGAGAGAAGAAGTAAACTGCTGTGGAAGCAACTCCTGATGTTAGAACTTGATAATGTCTTGAATATGAAGGGTGAGCTCACAGGGTCACTATCAAAGCCATGGCCGAGGACTCAAGTTTAACCAGCTATGACAGGAAGGGGATAACTCAAAGTATCAGTGTGTACATGTAAGCCCCCATTTGGAGACTCTGAAATATGAGGGAGAAGCATGATGGAAATTTGTCTTGGCTTCCCAGTGTCTGCGCCCCCTTCCTAATTCAAGATATCCCCTAGAGGGTAGGTCCTAGTGGGAGACACAGCTCTATATTCCTCTAAAAGGTTAAAGAAGGCTGATTTCTCTCTTATATAACTCCCTGTGATCCAGGGCTTGGGAAGATGACCTAGGCTCTGGAAGGAGTTTATCCATGGCTGTAACGGCAGAGTCAAGGGTTCATTGGGAAGGATGGATGACATGAAATTGGCTGATATTTTCCCCATTCAGAGCTCTTAATATTTGGGTCCTAATTTTAACATGGTGGTATTTGTACTCACATGCTCAACAGCCAGAGACATTTGGGTTGCAGGTGGTTAAAGGCAACAGCTTCCAGCAGTTGCTTCCCTGGACTTGTGTCTTTTTGTGTAAGTACACGGTCAACAGGCAGCTGGGACTTCAAATAAGAGATTCCATTTTCTTTCTAAAGTCTTTAGACTCTATCTCCTCATCTTTGAGCCTACTGCCCCATCTTATTGGTGACACTGTGAGGGTCTCCCCGTGGTCTCTGGCCTCCTCGACTGCAGGGGGACCTCCTAGGGCACTGCCCTGATCATGCCAGGCCCTGAGCAAACATTGTTCATAAAATATTCAGGATAAAATACAAACGATTTAGCTTGGTATTCATGATCCTACACAATTTCATTTCTACCTATTTCTCCTAATGTACCTTCTTGTACTTTCCAATACACACCTTATGCTCAAAATAGGTTGGCCTATTCATTGTGCCTTGGGCATGTGTCAGGTATTCCTACTCTTCTCTCCTCCCTTCTTTCTCTCCAAATCCTTCTCATCCCTTAAGACCCACTTTTGTTCCCATCTGTCTTGGGAAATCCTCCTTGAACTTCCTCACACACAATGCTCTCTCCTCTAAACTTTCAAAACCCTTAATGTCTGTGCCGGGCATCTGTTTCTCATCATGTACTGCCTCATATGGCTTTCTTTTCTTGGACTTGTCCCTTATTGCATCCACCCAGATTATAAACTCATTTAGAGCAGATGCCACACTCCACACAGTGATCCATTGCTATGATTACCTGACCTCTTCTTTATCCTAGACTAGATCACGGGCATTGTGCGGGACAGGATGGAAACACAGAGCAGCAAGGGTATACTAAACATGCCTCATTGCCGGCCCCATCCATGGCTCCTTCTGGAGAAGCTAGTCTGTCCAGAATACCTGGAAGGAGCATCCCTTCCTACCCCATGGCCACTCTTCCCATCTCCCCAACCACGGCTGATTGTACCGGGGTTAGATATCTGACCCCAAAGTAGCTGCTCCATTGTGAGGCAACACATGATCTGGACTAATCAGTCTCTCCCATGTGAGAATTTGCCCCAAGAGACGCAGACTGTTGGTCAGTTGGTGGTGGTTACTAGAGCTCAGAAATCATGCTATTGAGGTGGACTGGCAGCTTTGCTGGATACAGTAAGTAAGGCGAGCATGCAGAGGATGCTGGTTTCGGAGAAAGGACAATAGAGAAGATATTCAGAGACAGAGATCTCCGCAGCTTCTAGAGATGACAGGAGTGGCTTAGCTCCTGGTGGCTTTAGGTTCTCAGGTCCAGTCTTGCACTACGCAGGGTCTAGTTGTATCTCCTGTCCATGAGATCTCCCTTTAACATTTCAGTAGGTTGGAGCTAGCTTAAGTGGCTTTTTTTTTTTTTTTTGCCATCAAAGGAACCCTGACTAGAAAAGAGGCGGCACAGGCTGATAATAATTGTCACCCACCATTCTTTATACTGCTGCCAGGCAGGGCTCCTACCAGGGTCCTGCCCCTTCCCTTCTCCTAGGGCTGTCACAGTAAAATGTGCTACTAAATTCTTAACGTGGAGAACCAAGAACCAATTACTCAATTGCTGTCAAAAAGTGACATTCAAGTTTGAGTGACAATGATGTCTTTGGTCCTGTCCCTATCCACTTCTCTATTTTTAGTTCTGTTCCTACTCTCTGAAATTACAATGCCTAGTGCTTAAGCAATTGCCAGGAGTTATTTAACAAGTACCTCACCCTTCTTTGAAGACGATGCTTTGATCCTGAGCCTACATTCTTCTCTCAGTGACAGGGATTTTGGAATGTGCCATTTCACAAAACACCAAGTCTCTTTTGGCGTTTTCTTTGAATAAGGGGCTTGAGCTCTCCATGTATAAAGTGGGGCTAACACGGCCAGGCTTTCTCAAGGATGCTAGGAAATAAGTCAATGTAACAGGTGGAAAGTGCTTTGTAAACTAATTCCAAATAGTACTATTATTCTTATCGTCAATGCCCATTTATCTTCAGATATATTATTCCAGGTGTAAAGGTCATATCATATACAAAGCAGAACTATCTACCACTCAGAGCTGTGGAGGATGCAGAGGGCTATTTTAGATCTTCAAGAAAATGATGGCTATTTGGTGGGCACTCAAGCATGTATATACATATATTTCTCTGATGTTTGAATTTTTTACATTAAACACAAATTATATCTCCTATCAGAAAAAAAATGTGTTTTTAAGCCCTATGTGCAAATTAGGGATCAATTAAGGGTAGGGAGCTTGGGGAAAGAAGGGATTAGAAAAAGAGTTTAAGCAAATTTTAAAAATACCACCCTTATCCAAAGAATTTGTGAAAGTTCATATGAATCTTACTCCAAAGTGTATCTCCATCCTCAGCATTCAGAACATATTGCCAGGCGTTGCAGATCAGGTCCCCTGGAAACAGACTGGGGCACAGGAAGTTAACTGGGGAGTGTTCCTGGGAACCACACCTGTGGGAGGGTCGAGGAAGCAGGCTTGGGCGGGAGGAGAAGCTGGGCTACATTCAGCCATAAGGAAAGCCTCAGCTGACCCCACCAGGATGCCCTGAAGCTGGGATGACCCTGAAGAGCTACACTAAGCCAAACTAAGAGGCAGGGCCTTTGTATCCCATGCGTCAGTCTTTGGGTGCAAGCTGCCCCCAGAAAGGGGCCAAATGCCCCTCTTCAGCCAAGGGCAATTACCAGGAGGGATTCCTCAGCTGCAAACTGTCAGCCATCACTCCCAGCAGCTTAGGGAATGAACCCCTACATCCTGAAGCAGGGGCTACAAGGATCTGGGCACACTGCAGCATCCACCATACCAGGTCAGAACTGCTGTTGTGTTTTTGTGTGTCAATGAAGTAAGCAACTAATAAGGAACCCCACGAAGAAAGGTGCTTTTCACAATAGTATTCTTGTCGTTCCACTGGCACTTTTTCAGGGGCCAGGAACATCCCCCCAGCTAGCTGGTATCTGAGCTGCAGTAGAATCTGTGGCCAGGGCAGGAAAGCCCCAGACAATACCCTGCACATATATTCCAAGGCCAGCAACACACCACGCCACTAGCCCCTTGAACCACAGGCTGGCATTCTTTGCTAGTTATTTAATTCCAAGAACGAGGGCTCGGCTTTAATCCAGCTGAAAGGTTTATTCTGGTTTTCTAAGCTTACCATCTCCTTCAGCGCATACACCTGAAAGTTGACAGTATTATTATTTTAGAAAGACTCATGGCTATTGAACTGGAAATTAAAAAGGTAGTATCAGAAACAACTTGGAGAATTAAGAGATCAAAAATAACATCTAGAACCCCCCCCTCCCCGTTAAATGACAGGACATGCGAAACTTAGCTATACACAGTTTTGCAGGATTAAAATCCTTCTAGGTTTTCTCTAAACTTTTATAAATATTCATTCCTTGTAACATTTTTATAAAACTTACTGAAGTATGTTGCAAGAAATCCTGCCTTGATTTTTATCAAAACAATATTTTTCTTGTAAGTTCTAAGGAAGGGCATCTTCTCTCACCTAATGAAATTCTAAAGTGGCATTTCTAATGGTCTCTTTGTCCCTTCTTGCTGATTACCTTAGCTCAGAAATGTATCAGTTCAAGAAGAAGTATTAACTTCCTAGTTAATTCAAAGACTCTGTGATTTTAGTTACCTATAATGGACAATGCATCCAGGTTGTCATCTCTCAAGAGGATCACCATTTAAGCCTTTCCTGGATGCTCAATTCTTTGTCCATTTGCTAGGATTTTTATCTTCAACCAGGAAAAAACGGTACATCGTCCGACATTAATGGTTTGGCAGATTATAAACAACCATTGTTCCTTTCTCTTTTTGATGTTCTTCAGATTTTTTTAAAATGACTCTAACAAGTACTTGGGTGTCCCTGATCCATTCCAACTTACCACTGTCATATTGTTGATGTATCTAATAGATAGACCAATAACCACCCATTTTAAGCCTCATTATGAAACCAGTCGCTATCTGCACTCATTGGTATAGAAGGATTCTCACCAGCATGTGAGGCTATATGTATTACTCACTAATAGAATGGATTCTTGAGCTAGATTGCCCAACTTCAAATCCTACCTCTTTCAGTTAGCTATGGGAAAATCACCACCTTTCTGTGCCTCAGCTTGTTCATCTATAAAATGGGACTAGCTACACATAGGATTACTGAGAAATAATAATTTAGAAAAATATCTAAAGAAATAATCAATTATCAATTTAAAAGCAGTGCCTGACATATTAAAAATTCAAGTACTATTATTGCTATGCTAGTTTTTAGAATTAATTCAGTTAAAAGCAGTGCCTGACACGTACGTGCCATATACATGCTGGTACTATTATTGCTATGCTATTTTTACTAAAACAAAAAACAAAAAAAAAAAACCACAAATTTAAAATTGTTACCACTTAGCTAAATTGTGGCATTTTTTAAAAATGACAGTACAAAATCCATTGTGGGTTTAATCATTCTTTTCTGTTATAAACAAGATCATGTTCTGTATCACACTCACAGGCACCAAAAAGATGATATCCAAGCTAATGGAAAGATGCCTTCATTTCCTCCATAACATCAGAGTGCCCTCTCTGAGCAAGGCGATGGGCTGGGTGCTCGTGCTCCAGATAGGATTAAGACACGGGTCATGCCCTCAGAGAAATTATGATCATGGCTCCTCCCTGAGGTCCACTAAAACCAGCCCTTTGTGAAGGTGAATCTGGACTTTCCCCCGTGCCTTGTCTTACCTCACATTTATTCTCAAGCAGTCATTGTCAGCAAATGCCTTCATACCCTGTTTGTAAAGCTTTCCTTTAGGTAATTGAAAGCTTAAAAGAGATGCATAGTGCATATTAGAGAGCTAGAGGAGACTCCAAGTAAAGGATTTAGCAGATGCTGTGATATTTTTCTACAAAATCATTGTGATATCCCTACTAATGTCTATTTCTAGGCAAGTACCATATTAACATACTACTTTCTACATATCTGCAATTAAAAAGAATGGATAGAACTAGTCTTTCCTGTTCCCTATAATTCCTTGGATAATATGGTTTTACTTTTTAAAATTGCTTGTCTAGTTTGATGGCTTGCTAGTGTCATCAATAGTATTGATTGGGTATATCTATTACTAATTAAGTCATGTGCACTAATTGAATGCTTATTATTTGATAGACATCATACTATCCAATACATAGGAAATTTAAAAATACAAAAAAAGTATCGACCAAATTTTTAAATTAAGAAATATAAAACATTAATCAGGGAATTCTTTAGGAAGGTGAATTTAAAGCCAGAAAAATTATATAAGTAGATTGGCGATAGCAGAGAAGGAGGTTCTGGTATTCACCAAGGCAGAGAGGAAGAAACTAGGAATTAGAAAACTAGAGAATCTTCGTATGGTAACACCACCACACAGACACACACACATACACATCCCTCTGTCCTTCCAAACCTCATGTTTGTATGAGGGCAAAGGCAAACCAGTCAGTGAACTTGATAGATGTTGTGGAATGTCTGTGGCATAGCTAAATGGGAACCACAGGTCCTGTGGTCCCAGATGAGACATGACTATTTTGAAGTTCCCCAGATGCCTGGAGTTGAACATCAGGAATCCCTGGAACCCCAAGGGAGCTCTCAACCATCAGAGGAGAGCTGCAGGTCCTGGAAGCCATCTGTCATTGGACACTGAGTGGTGAATGGTAATTCCCCTAAACTATTGCTGGTGAATGTTTCCTATCACAATACAAGAAATATTTCAGGACTGCCCAACCCAGAAATCTGACTCCAAGTGGCTCCTAAAGGGCTTTAAAACTGCCCTCCTATGGCCACAGTATGGGAAAGAATACAGACTCCAGAGAAACCACACACTAAGAGGGCTCAGGTTATAAATTCACAGAGCTAAAGCATCCTGCTCCAGTGCCCGCCATTAGCAAGCAAAGATCAAGAACTTTCTGCCAACAATGAGGAGGCACCAAGAAACAAATGTTCACACAGGAAGACAAGCCTAGGACAAGAACAACACAAGCACACCCGAGTGTTGGACAGGACCAGCTCTCTTCCTGTGGGTTCAACTGTGGCTGAAGCTTCCAGCAGTTATTTCTAGAGGAGAGACTGTGGCCAGACACCAAAATTCATGTCTTCGTGCAATCTTAGGACAGAGAGCAAGTTCAAGCTTTTTCAACAAATTATTTGGTCTTCATAAAATTCATAGTTTAAAGAACTCTTTCAGGTTATCACTATCTATACATACCTGGACCCAATGGACACTACCATTAGAATCAAGTTTGCAGGGCCTCAAGCAAAGCAAACATAATGGGCATCTCCCTGCTTATTCCACCCTTAACGAATTTCCTAAGAGAATTATCTGTGTTTCTGTGTGCCACACAGCACAAGGGCATGTACAGGGAGATGAGTCATGTGTCTATATCAGGCTGGTCTGGGCCAGACTGTTGGGAGCATTCTAAGCACCTGAACTTTCTCTAATCCTAAACTGTTCCTTCAGGGCTGCCCCAATCTGGTATGGGAGGGAGAAATCTACTCACGTTGGTATTTCCCCAGCCTTCCTAACTTAAACTTGATTCTACATTTATTTGTTTGTTTATTTATTTAACAGACTCTTTTATAGAGCTCACTGTGTTCCAGACACTGCTCTAAGCACTTTATGGAATTCCATTATATGCTATCAACTGTGTGCCTTCTTTTATACAAAACACAGACACACACGCACACCCCTCCTTTGCTCCTCCTGTGTGTCTACTTCCTTATTTGTCTGTTTTTTATGTGATCATGCATTATGCCCTTATTTATGTGTTTGTATCATCCCAACCTGGATTATTGGCTCCTAACAGGCAAGAACTCTAAGCTGACACTTATCCAAATGCTATGACGTCTAGAAACTTCTACACTTGTTTTCTCCCTGGCAAACTGTTGAAGAGGTGTGCCACTTGCTGATACTGTTATTTCCTCTCAGGAGTATATGCTACAGGCTTCCTGAGAATAAAACAGCTTGCTTCCTGTATTAGTCAGGGTTCTCCAGAGAAACAGAACCAAGAGGAGACAGATAGATAGATAGATAGATCAATCGATTGATCTTGGTGTGTGTTGTGTGTATATATATATATGTACATATATATATATAGAGAGAGAGAGATTTACTATGGGAATTGGCTCACGAATTATAGAGCCCAATTATTAAGTCCCATGATCTACCATCTGCAAGCTAGAGAACCAGGAAAGCCAGTGGTGTAATTCAATCTAAGTTCAGAGGCCTGAGAACCAAACAAGCTTATGTTTAAGGGCAGGAAGAGATGATTGCCCCAGTTCAAAAAGAGAGAGCAAATTTGCCATTCCTCTGCCTTTTTATTCTCTTCAGATCCTCAACAGATTGGATGATGCCCACCTACATTAGGGAGGGCCATCTGCTTTACTCAGTTCACAAATTCAAATGTTAATCTCTTTTCTCTTTTTTTTTTTTCTTTTTGCAAGGCAGGAAGTTCCAACAAATGTTAATCTCTTCTGGAAACACCCTCACAAATATACCCAGAAATTGCTTTACCAGCTATTTGGGCATCCCTTAGCCCAGTCAAGTTGACACACAAAATTAACCATCCCAAGTCCACCCTTTGTTAACTTGACACCTATATACATCTCTTTAAACCATACTTAATCTCCAAATAAAGACAATAACAATGTAATAATTCCACTAACATGGTACAACTATCCAGCATACAACCAAAGATGCATTAATCCCTTCCCCAGAAGAGGAGGTAAAGTCCTTGAGTGATGTTTACTCTTCTCTTGATACCCTGTAACTTAAATACCATGAGGTAAAATGAACAATACTTAAATATTGATTGGCATAAAGTCAATACATCTTATGTTACATGATAAGGGAATAAGAGAGGAAAGAAAACAAAGATACTTGCTTGTTGTATGTATATATACACACACGAATGTGCTCATAACAGAAGAAGGAGCACATAATCATGACAATCACCGTCCTCATTTTTGTAACCGGTCATGTGGGTGTAACTAGTATTTATGTAGTAACTACCTTTTTCTACTACCCATTCTCCATTCCCTTTGCCTTCAGCAAGTACCTGAGCTGGTCATGGTTCTTTGTCTGGTAGGATGACCCAAACCTTCATTCCTGAAAGGTCTGAGCCATTAATAGTCTTGCCTGGGTTGAGCTATTGTAGTTTTCTGTTGAACTGAATCACAGGTGCCTACTAAGAGACACCCTAAGGGAGCTCCTGTGTTCCAGACATACTCTTCCTTACCTCCACTGTGGAACGGTAATCCACTTCCCCAGCAGTCCTGATCAATCGCCCCAGCAACACTCTAACTCCCTTCTTTACCTGTTGACTCAGAGGCATGAGGGGCCCAAAGTGGTCAGGTTCAGTCTTAACTTCCACTTCAATGGAATCATTGTTGAGTCTCCTGGTGGAAGCCTTCCTCCCTCTGGAGCTAAGACCTCCAGGCCGGCAGAACATAAAGCCTCAGGAACAGGAAGCAAGAATTTTGCTAGTAGGTCACTAGGGCTGTTAGTGAGTGGCGTCCCTCCCGTTTCCACCCCTTGATTCCTGGACCGGTGAATCCTGACTGTCAGAGAAATGGTACCATATTCTGGACACTGATTCAGAGCATATACAGCCTTCTGGAGAACCTTGCTAGATCCCTGCAAGGTGTTATTACCTAGCTGGTGCTGTAACTGAATCTTCTAAAGGCCATTCCACCATTCTGTCAAGCCAGCTGCTTCAGGATGGTAGGGAAGATGGTAAAACCAGTGAATCCCATGAGCATGGACCCATTGTCACACTTATTTTACTGTGAAGAGTTCCTTGATAATAAGATAAGAAGCAATGCTGTGTGGAATACCATGACAGTGGATAAGGCACTCTTTAAGTCCATGAATGGTAGTTTTGGCTGCAGGTGGGAGCCAATTCTGGTGGGGTTGGGGTACTTCTTCCACTAGCAAAGACTCATCAGAATTTAGGGGCTCAATGTCCTTAGCTTCATTTGGGTCTTCCCACATCCTCATCCAACTTACAGGATCCTATTTTTTCCCAAATCAATGTCTTCACTTTAACAGTAGACACTCTATGAGGCCTGGAGTTCCACCTACATTGTGATTCAGCCAATTGCAGGATGAGTTTCTGCATTTGATTTTCAGTAATTTCAGCCCTGCAGCTACAGGAGATAAGATTCTCCTTCAGGACACACCTAGAAGCTCTTAGGTCATTTATACAGCACTTCAGCTGGAAATTCAAATCCCTGAGCTCATCCTTTTCTTTCACCACTTTGTCTAGTGACCCTAGGAGCAAACAACCAACATCATTATAGTCCCTAATTTTCCAAAAATGTTCAAAAGTATCATGTACAGAGTCACTTAGGTCATTGCTTCTTACAAGTGGTTGATTAGGAATATCCAACACAGATATTTTACATATCTCTGTAAACGGTTCACATGCCATGGACTATTAGTACTGTCTTTACTACTGGCAATAGGCTCATTAGCATCTTTAAATCTAATCAGACTACGGAGCCAATTCCAGAAACCCCAGAATCAATTCAGAAAACTCATCCTTAAAATTCTGTTCCTTCAGAACTAACATTCTTGGTACCAAAATTTGTATTAGTCAGAGTTCTCCAGAGAAACAGAACCAATAGGAGATTTATTATGGGAGTTGGCTTATTTAATTATGAAGGCTGAGAAGTTCCAACTCTGCCAGTGTAAGTCCTGGTCTGAGTCTGAAGGCCTGAGAACTAGGGGTACTAATGTCAGAGGGCAGGAGGAAATGGATGTCCCAGCTCAAAAAGAGAAGGTGAATTTCCTGCCATTCCTCTTTTTGTTCTGTTCAGGTCCTCAACAGATTGGATGATGCTCACCTACATTAGGAAGGGTCATCTGCTTTACTCCATTCACAAATTTAAATGCTAATCCCTTCTGGAAACATCCTCACAGATGCTTTACCAGCTCTCTGGGCATCCTGTAGCTCAGTCAAATGGACACATAACATTAACCATCACGCTTACCCTTCCTCTCCTCTGGGATGGGGTTGGGGTGTTTATCTACACCCTCACCACTGCTGCATGTCCTGCTTCCTCCATGTGCCTCACGTATCTCAGCATCACTGGGCATGCCTGAAGGGCATCATTTTTCTGTCAAATTGCAGGACTCTGTGGACGAGGGCAACAGCCATCGCAATTTTCTCCACACCCAGGCCTGGCTCTAACCCACTCACCCGTGCTGTGGCTGTGAAACTCTCTTTGTAGAGTGCTTAGTACAGCACTCCAGGCAATTAGAGGCTTGACAAATGCTTTTTCATGATGCTGAAGCTGAAGATCAGAGGAACAAAACATTCCCTAGAACAAAGGGGCACATTGTGAGTGAATTCACCTTTCAGAACAGACTGTCTGGCCACCAGGCCCCTCTGTGCCCAGCATGTAGGGAACAACACCCTGAGCATGGGCCCAGGACTGAGCATGCAGGGACTGAGCCACAGCGTCAAGCTCTTCGGTGCCAAAATATCCCCACTGCATGAACAGAGGAACAACAAGATCCTAAATTTAATAACCAGGTTGGGAAAATATTAACTGACATAAAGGATTAGGAACTCACAAACCGGCATGAGGAAAAACCCCATAGATTCCAAATTCAGTAGCAAGTGTTTATTCAAAAACACTAATTAGCAGGCAAAATGCAGGTTTGTGAAACAGAGCCCTTAAGAAAGTGAGGAAGGATGGAGAGGTTAGGAGGAAGAAAGTAAGACAATTTCCTTAGTGAGAATGATGACAGAATTGCTTGCTCAAGGGCAAATTTTATGGAAAATCATGATCCAGCGCTAACAGAGGGAGAAACCTTTCCAAAGAGTTAATGGAGCAGTTAGAGAAATTCAGGTCCAGTAAATCATAAGGACTGCAAGTATTGATCTGAACGTTCTGGTAGATGAAAATATGGAGCCAAGCTGCTGACCAAACTATATAATAGAACAGCTCTTCCAAAGTGGCTGGGGATTTTAGCTGCTGAGTTGATGCTGGAGTCTTGCCCACGGAGCTTTCCCTCCCAAGCTGGTTCTTTTAAGAAATTCTGCACACTCTGTCCTGGAGGTTAGGAGGCTCTGGAACTCACACAACTACACCTGTTATCTCTTTAATGACTCCCAAACCCATGACCTCTGGCCCAGCCTCTCATCTGATCTTCAGGAGGTATTCCTAAGTCTTTTCAGGACATTTCTACTTAGGTGACTCACTATCATAGCTAATAGACACTCATCCCCAATTCCCTCACACTATAACTAATGAAAAAATGAAACCAAGCAAGTAAACAGCTACAAAACCATCCAAATTGTGTTTCCTGTCCTCCAGCCTCAAAAACATGGAAATACCTATGATTCCTCCCAAATCTCCAGCTCCTCTACCCAATTTGCCAAAAATATTACCATTTAACCTCAGCTGGGCATTTAGCCCTTCTCTGATTCAGTTTTCTCATCTAGAGAATGTGAATAACAAATGGGTGATGTGAGGATAGAACAAGGCCATGTGTGTAAAGTGCTCAGAATGATATCTGGAACATAGTTAATACACAAGCCATCATTTTTCACCAGCATCAGCATTATATTAAAATGTTTCTTTACTTCTTCCCTTTATAGACTCCACCAGTATCACATAGAGGCCTTCGTCACCTCAGCCCTACATCAGAGTCCCAAACCTTTAGAGCCAGGAGACTCCTAAGAGAAGTGAGGCCTAGTCCTTGCTGTGTGCTGAAATCTGCTGGGAACTTTAAAAAAATACAGAATCCCAAGCCCCACCCCCAGACTTATGGAATCTGATACTTGGTGAAAGGGCTGCTTAGGAAGTAATTTTTTTCCCCCCAACAGCTTCTCTGTGTCTTCTGCTGCAAAGTCAGGTTTAAGAACCACCATCTAAGACAATTCTATTGAACTCCCTTATTTTATAGATGAAGAAACTGAGGCAGAGAGATGCTAAGAGACTTGATATAGAACATAGAGCTGAGTAATGGCAGGGCCAGAACGAGAACCCGAATCCCATGATTCTCAATTTAGAGTAATTTCACTCCACCACACTGGCTTCTCCTTAGCCCTGTTAATGCCACGGCTCTATCTGCTCTTCCTCAGTTCTGGTATCTCCCTCTCTAACTACTCAGTCTACATCAGCCTCTGTTCAAGAACCTGCAGTGGTTCCCTAGGGCATGGCTATCCCTGAAGAGTGAGAGCCCTAGGCAAATAATTTGATTAGAAAATGGGCCCACATGAGGTGTAGTGATTTGCTGATGAACATTTAGAATAATGAGTATTTGTTCATTGCCCAATCATCAGTGCATGTAAAATTCTCATCTTCTGCATCCCTCATGAATGAGTTACCCAAAATCAGCCTGTCAACACCATTCTAGAGGCCCCATGTTATGCAATATCACTAAAGAAATAACTTGTTAGACAGTGTCAGTGGGAACATATGCTCACCAGGCTGCTCTCTTGAACCAGGCCCCACCTTGGCCCTACGATGATCCCATAGCTATGAGGTCCAGAGCTCCTCGGGATATCTGGTCAACCTTACCGGATGAGTAGAGAGTTGGATTGTGCCCTGAAGGGGAGAAATGGGATCTACCTAGGACACCCCACCCAAATAGCACTGCAGGCCAGGTACTTCCTTCAAAGAAAGCCATGCAAATCATGGGAGTCCCACCCATGATTAAGAGTAATACTGTCTCATCAGCTGGTTAGTAGATTGGGAGGCTATGGAAGAGTACTTCAGAGCCACTTTTCATAGCTTTATGAAGATGTCTGGCCAATTGCATTATATGTTAAAGAAGTAGGAACTTGGATGCATTAAAAATTAATAGAAAATTGTATGAATAATGAATCTGTGGTAGTGTATAAAATGATCATACATTACCTCCAGGTTAGACAATGCATCCCTGAAATGGTGTGAGCTATGTGACCTTACATTCTTTTCACTGGTGGCCTGAAGAGAACAGGCACAGAAGAGAAAGCAAATAATATCAGGGTTGGGTGAAGGACTTTTAGCTGTGTAATTTACCTTTGCTTATAAAACAATGTGCCTAAGGGTATATCCACCCCCCCCCCTCAGAAATGTGCCACACAGCCCTGAGCCCCCGAGGCTTAATTGCAGATGATAGAAATCCTTTGAACTGACCCAGCCTCCCAGGATTCAAGAGACCCCTTACATGCTAGCAAAGCAGCTTTAGGTCAGCCATCTTGGAGCCATGCTGACCAGAGATGTGGTTGAAGGAATTGCATTGATCTGACCTGGCCTAAAGAGGGTTGGGGGAGAGAGGGCACCAAGAATAAGGCAATATTTACCAAGCTCCCACCTGCACCTCACTCTCATCCTCCCCACTAAGCCTGCTTTGGGACTTCCAAAGAAAAATAGTATAATCCCTGTCCATCTCCATCCTCATGAGGTTATTTCCAAAGGTTTGGGAGTTTCCCACATTTTCCTTCTCATCCTGCCAGTATCCAATTACTTGGTGATCTCACACACACACACAGTGTTGGCATATTTCGGCTTGCAAAGTTTTAGATAATATATTGGCTCAACAAGAGAAACAAAAAGTGAAACAAAACCAAAAAATGAGCATTTCCTGCCAAATTAAAGGCAGAAAAGCACCCTATAACACAGGTGATAGGATGAGCATTTACAAAGTCTGCCTCCCTGCACAGTTGCTTTGATGCAATTCCTTTTTGCCCTGAAGGCATTTCATGGTAATGAAATCTGTGCTCAAAAATCAAGCCTTCCTAACCAGAGATACCTTGGGACTGTTTGTTCTCTGCAGTGTAGCTGTGTGTGGCATGACCCTGTTTCTGAGCGCGTGTGTGACAGAGTATGTGTGTTGGGAGGAGGGGGATGTTGCTAAGAGTGTGTGACTGAGTCTGCTTTCAAAGTTGTTCCCAAGGAGTAAAATATGATATGGATCTAATTTGATGAGATACTAAAATCTTCTGACTTGTCTTATCTAACAGAATTCTGGTACTTGTTTTTCATTGTAAAGATCTGGGGTAATAACTCTATTTAGCGCTTGGATTTTTTTTCCCCCTGGATTACCAGTGGAAAGTCAAAGACGCTGATTTACAAACAGAGGCTTCTTAAGTACTATTTTTAGAACAATGCTGTACCAGATTTATAAGGGGGTTGGGGGGAGAAACTACAGTCACTTTTGAGCAAAGTAGCATTTCACTGCATAATAATGAAGTACTAATTGCTCTTTGTCATCACTTTTTATGCAAATTGCCCCGAGCATTTGCCCAATGTGCATTTTACATTTTAACAAAGAAAGTGGAGTCCTGACAAACAAGAATCCTATACCCAAGCAAAAATAAAAATATCAGCTATAAAATAAACTGCTTAAGGTGCATTCTCTAAGGATATAAATTTTTCTATTATCTCATTCCTATTATTAGATCTACTTGACCAATAAGACTCCTTCGAATCTAAAATAACGGTTTATGTGTCAGGCAAAAAATAAGTTTGTGTGCAAAACTTGCATATTTTACTCATCCTACAATTTACAATGGAAGTTTGATGTGAAAATTATGTTTCCAGTAGAATTTGAATAAACCAGGTCAAAATGTAGACTGTCAAAGGAATCAAATTGTGTCAAAGTATTTATCACAGGCACAAGTCTCACTATTTTAGAGGTTTCAGTTATTCTAGTGATTCACATTTTCATGGAGACAGTCATCAGCATTATAAAAAAAAGAAACATGATTTGCATATCATAAATAAGTACAGAGTTTGAAACATACCTCAAGGGTGTGTGAGTTCAAATTTTGGTCTAAAGACCATTACTGGTCACTATCATACTGACACCAGATAAATAGAAAAGAAAGGAGAAACGTGATTTTTAAATTTTCCAGGACCTTCAGAGAAACCTAAAATTCAAACC
The DNA here is from genome assembly GCA_023783475.1 of Daubentonia madagascariensis. Lineage (NCBI taxonomy): Eukaryota > Metazoa > Chordata > Mammalia > Primates > Daubentoniidae > Daubentonia > Daubentonia madagascariensis. Next base: position 36,793,016 of record JAKFHU010002080.1, on the reverse strand, counting down.
TGGCCTTCCAGGTCATTATAAAGATATATTTGCCAAGGTAAGAGGACAGAACATATTTTATTTAACAGTCTGTTAGCTTGATCTATATCATTTAAATATTTAAACATATGGTATGTGGGCCGCCATTTGTACTCTTGCCCTGGGCCCCACAAGTGTTCAGGGCAGCTTTATTTCTCAGAACCATTCTGCTACTTCCAACTCAAAAGATTCAGTGAAATCTGTACATGATCATTCTAAAAATGGAATGAAATTGGCTTTAAAGGCAGCTGACTTCCAAGGCCATCAATTCTGCTTTTCAGTAAATCCACACTTTACAAAAAGAAAAATACAGTATGTGACAAGGTGCTGTTGAGAAGCAGTAGAGGATTTCTTCCCAAATGCACTGAAATGAACTGTTGCTGTATGTAAATGACCATTATAGAGTGTTATTTCCAAAGTAGGATAATTTCTTGGAAGAATAATTATTATACTGTGAAGCCTATTTAATTCCAGACTTCAAAGCTGTTTGCAGTCTTAAAGTAATTAGTCTACAGCCCCTTCTTCTAGGTTGGATTTGCCTAAGGTCACTGAATGAGTCAGGGGCAAGTGAAGCACGGCATCATCACTCACGGTCCCAGGCCCCTCCATTAGACAACCTGATTATGAGATGAAATGCTGGTAAACATGAGCTTCTGTACCCAGGAAATGTACTGTGAAGGGCATAATGAATTACTTATGCTGTGTAGTGTATGTATAAATCATATTAAAGCATGCTGAATAGTACATTATCACGGTTCTATTTTGCATTACAAAAGTAACTAATGTAAGCTGCAAAGTGTACTTTTAATCCATTATTCATTTCTAAAAGTAGTCAGACCACTACTCAAGTACCATAAAAGGCTACCAGTATAAGCAAATCTGCTTTTCAATTTATGAAGATGAAACAGCAAGATTTTTAAATCAATTTTAAATTAGTCAAGTTGTATTTATCAAAACTTATATTAAATCTATGCATTCCTAGTTCAGGTGGAGGAATTATTACAAACCATAAATTTTTCCCTCAATATTTCTCAAGTCCAGAATCAATATAATTACTTTCATTATGTGCGATTTTCTGAAATTATTTGTTTTACCTCACTTTTATGTTTACATTAGGTCAAAATCTATTTTTAGTTTCTTTTCTCATTTGGGTTCAGCAATGTACATTCTGGTTTTCCATAGGGGCTACCTCAGTGTGGTTAGCACCTCTTCTGCAAATGTGCAAATGTTTCCCCAGTGCATAAGCAAGGAGTTGGAGTGTTCCTATCCCCCTGAGCACTCCAACTACAGGGCCCTTCAAAGGCCTTTCTAGCTCAAAATTCAGAAGCCATTAAAGAAAATATTGATACAAATGGACACAAAAGCAACATACACACAAAATACAAATGATAGACTAAGAAAATGTTTGCAACCTATATTGCAAAGGGCCAGGCTCCTTAATGTTGAAAGAATCTTACAAATGAGAAAAGTCTAATAACCTAATAAAAACTGAACAAAGGGTGTGAATAGAAAATTCACAAAGAAAAAAATACAAATGGTCCTAAAACATATGAAAAGATGTGCAACCTTACTCATATAAAGAGCAATTCAAATTAAAGTTATATGATGATACCAGTCTAACCTATCAAACTGGCAAAAAAAAAAAAAAAATCCCAAAGTTTGATGGTATAATTGTTGGCAGGGCTGTAGGGAAATAACTACTTACATACGCTGGTGGGACTGCAAATTAGAATAAATCTTATGGATGGCAATAGGACAATCCCTATCAAAGTTATTTGCTATGATCCAGTAATCTCATTTCTGAGAATTTATCCTACAGATGAATATACCTAGGTATTTATGAAATGATGTACATACCAGATCGTTCATTGTAGTATTATACGTAATAGCAAAAGTTTGAAAACCACTGAAGTGCTTATTAATAAGTATAAAGGTTAATTTTATATGCCACAGGGTGCCCAGCTATATAGCCAAACATTATTCTGGCTGTTACTGTGAAAGTGTTTTGGATGAGATTAACACTTAAATCAGCAGACTCAATAAAGTAGATTTCCCTCCCTAATGTGGGTGGGCCTCATCCACTTAGTTGAAGGTCTAAATAGAACAAAAAGGCTGACCCTTTCCCAAGTAATAAAGAATTCCTCCTGCCTGATAACCTTCAGATTGGGACATTGGCTTTTTTCTGTCTTCAGATTTGAACTAAAACATCGGCTCTTCCTGGGTCTTGAGCCTGTTGAGCTCCAGAATGGAACTCACCTAGGTCTCCAGCTTGCAGGCTGACCCAACAGGTCTGGGGACTTGTCGGCCTCCATAATCATGTGACCCAATTTTTATAATAAATTGCTTTCTATATGCAGGTTGACTATCCCATATTTGAAATGCTTGGGGCAAGAAGTGTTTTGGATTTAGGACTTTTTTAAATTTTGGAATATTTTCTTTATACTTACTGGTTGAGCATCCCAAATCTGAAAATCCCAAATCTGAAATTCTCCAGTGAACATTTCTTTTTAGTGTCACGTCATCATTCAAAAGTTTTTGGATTCTGGAGCATTTTGGATTTCAGATTTTGGATTTGGGATGCTCAAAGTAATATAATAGGGAACCGATTAAATCAATTATAATACACATTTTAGGAATAGTACAGGCATACCTCATTTTATTGCACTTCACTTTACTGCGCTTCACAAATATCGCATTTTTTTACAATTATAGCACCCTGCATCGAGCAAGTCTATTGGGGCCATTTTTCCAACATTATGTGCTCACTTCATTTCTCTGTGTCACATTTTGGTAATTCTTGCAATATTTCAAACTTTTTCATTATTATATCTGTTATGATCATCTGTGATCAGTGATCTTAGATGTTACTATTGTAATTGTAACAACCTGCCCCCATATAAGATGATGAACTTAATCTATAAATATTGTGTGTGTTCTGACTGCTCCACTGACTGGCCATTCCCCATCTCTCTCCCTCTTCAGACCTCCCCACTCCCTGAGACACACCAATATTGAAATTAGACCAATGAATAACTTACAATGGCCTCTAAGTGTTAAAGCGAAAGGAAGAGTCGCATGTCAAAAGCTGACATAGGCCGGAAGGTAGGCCTCTTGTACCAAACACTTGGCTAAGTTGTGAATAGAAAAGAAAAAATGGACACAGGAATGATAAGAAAGGAAAACGGCCTTATTGCTGATATGGAGAAAGTTGTAGCGATCTGGATGGAAGATCAAACCAGTCACAACATTCCCTTAAACCAAAGCCTAATCCAGAGCAAGGCCCTAATACTTTTCAATTCTGTGAAGGCTAAGAGAGGTAAGGAAGCTGAAGAAGAAAAGTTTGAAGCTAGCAGAGGTTGGTTGGTTCATGAGATTTAAGAAAAAAGGCTGTCTCCAGAGCATAAAAGTACAATGTGATAATCTGATCACTATACATTATATGTATCAAAACATCACTATGTACTCCATAAATATGTACAAGTAGTATGTTAATTTTTTTAAAAGTGCAAAGTGAAGCAGCAAGCGTTGATGTAGAAATTGCAGCAAATTATCCAGAAGATCTAGCTAAGATAATTGATGAACAGGGCTCCACTACACAACAGATTTTCAATGTAGACAAAACAGCCTCTTATTAGAAGAAGATGCCATTTAGGACTTTCATTGCTATAGAAGAGAAGTCAATGCCTGGCTTCAAAGCTTCAAAGGACAGGCTTTCTTATTAGGGCCTAATGCAGCTAGTGATTTTAAGTTGAAGCCAGTGCTCATTTACCATGCTGAAAATCCCAGGGCTCTTAAGAATTATGCTAAATCATGTCTGCCTGTGCTCTATAAATGGAACAACAAAGCCTGGATAACAGTACATCTGTTTACAGCATGGTTTATTGAATATTTTAAGCCACTATTGAAACCAATTGCTCAGAAAAAAAGTTTCCTTTCAAAATATTACCATCCATTGACAATGCACATAGTCACCCAAAGCTCTAATGGAGATGTATGAGGAGATTAATGTTGGTTTCATGCTAACACAAGCTCCATTCTGCAGCCCATGGATCAAGTAGTATTTTCAACTTTCAAGACTTCTTATTTAAAAAATATATTTCATAAGGCTATACCTGCCATAGGTAGTGATTCCTCTGATGGATCTGGGCAAAGTAAATTGAAAAGTTTCTGGAAAGGATTCACCATTCTAGATGCCATTAAGAACATCTGTTATTCACAAGAGGAGGTCAAGATATTAATATCAACATTAACAAGAATTTGGAAGAAGTTAATTCTAACCCTTATGGACGATGCTGAAAGGTTCAAGACTTCAGTGGAGGAAGTAACTGCAGATGTGGTGGAAATAGCAAAAGAACTAGAAGAACTGGAGCCTGAAGATGGGACTGAATTGCTGCCATCTCATGGTAAAACTTGAATGGATGAGGCATTACTTCTTGTGGATGAGCAAAGAACGTGGTTTCATGGATGGAATCCACTCCTGGAAAAGATGCTCTGAACATTGCTGAAAACACCACAAATGATTTAGAACATTCCATAAACTTAAGTTGATAAAGCAGAGGCAGGGTTGTAGAGGATTGACTCCAATTTTGAAAGAAATTCTACCATGGGTAAAATGCTATCAAATAGAGAAATCTTTCTTGAAAGGAATAGAAATAAATCTTTCATGAAGGAGTCAATCGAGGTAGCAAACTTCATTGTTGTCTTATTTTAAGAAACCGACACTGCCATCCCAACCTTTGGCAACCACCACCCTGATCAGTCAGCAGCCATCAGCATCAAGGCAAGACCCTCCACCAGCAAAAAGATTATGACTCATTGAAGGCTCAGATGACTGTTACCTTTTTTTAGCAATAAAGTACTTTTTAATTAAGGTATGTACATTGTTTTTAGACACAATGTCATTGTACACTTAATAGACTATAGTTTAGTATAAACATAATTTTCATATGCACCATGAAACCAAAAAAATAGTATGCCTCACTTTATTGCGTTATTAGCTTTATTGGGTGGTCTGGAACTGAACCCACAATATCTCCAAGGTATGCCTGTTCTCAGCTACATAAAAACAAACAAGGGTGATCTCTTTGATATTGAAAGATCTTCAGAGCATGTTAAGTGAATAACAGTAAGGGGCAAAACAGGATACGTGTGTGCTAACCTTTGTATAAAAGATGGAAGGGATAAGAAAATATATTTGTAATTGCTTATATTTGCATTAAGAAACATTGAAAAGAAACACAAAAGTATAAAAATAAAATTATCCTATTGGGGGGTCAAAGTAAACCAGAACATATGCTTTTTTTTTTAAATTTCAGAATATTATGGGGGTACAAACTCTTTGGTTACGTATAGTACCTTTGCACCGCCTAAGTCAGAGCTACAAGCAGAACATATACTTTTAAATGAACACGTTTTCAATCCTTTTGGGTTTTGAATCATGTGACTATATTACTTACTTGAAAAAATTTTATAATTAAAAAATAAATAATAGCATTTCTTTATATCACCCTACTTTATTTCTTTTATGGCACTTACCACTATTTGATGTTTTCTTATTTAATGATTTGTTTCCTTGTTTCCTCCCCTCTAGAACAGAAGTCAGCAAATTATGACTCATGGGCCAAATCCAACCAGCCTGTTATTTTGTAAATAAAGTTTTATTGGAACACAGTCATGTCCATTCATTTACGTATTTCTAAGGCTGTTTTTTGGTGTGTCAGTGGCATGTTTGAGTAGTTGTGACTGAGAACCACGTGGCCCAGAAAGCCTAAAATGTTTACTATCTGGCCTTTTACAGAAAAAAAGTTTGCTGACCTTTGTTCTAGAATGTGAATTTCTTCCTAATAAAATGTAAGGGCAGAAAGCTTATTTGGTCTCCATTCTATCCCTCACCACCTAGAATATTGTCTGGTGCACAGCAGGTGCTGAATCAATAATGTCTCAGGTTGGGCGTCTGGGGAAACAACCTTTGAGATGGAGATTGGTGTGCAGAAGGCTCATTAAGCAGTGCTCCTGAGACCAGCACTTGAGGAAGGGAAAGGAGCAGGCTTGGGCAGAGGGAGAAGTCAAGCCTTGGTGTAGACTACATGGAATGCCTCATCTGAACTAATGGGGAGTTCTAAAAGTGGGATAACTCTTCAGAGCTGTATAAATGAGTTGAGAGGTCTGGGCCTTTATAGTCCCACTTGAATCTTTGAATGGGGACCATTCTGGGAAGGAGGTCTGACCTTGAGGGAAGCAGCTTTCTTCAGCTGAAGCTACTCCTGCAGCAGTATTGCCTGTTCCCCGCTGAAGGGCTGTCCGCCAGCAGCACTCCCAACAGCTGGGGGGAATGAGTCCTTCATTCCTGGAGGGAAGGGGTCACAACATAGCATCCATCACAAGCGTAAACTGAATAAATGAACAACTGTGTTGAGTGATAATTCCAACTTGTTTGGAAGTACCATTCAATAGATTTTATTTTCATAATCTTTCTTTGGACTTTTTAGTATGTGTCTGAGTTTGTGTTCTCTCAGAAGCAGACTCTGAGACAATGATTGGAGGTCAAGTATTATTTTGTGAGACTCAGGGAACACCAGAAGAGGAGTGGAGGGTGGAGACAGGCCAGATAAAGCAGTCAGTCCTGCTGGCCATGGGCAGCAGAGAATTGTACTACTCAAAGTGGGGTTCAGGGAATGGTGCCACCCAGCAACTGACTGTCACTTTGACTACCACTGAGTTTACAACTACAATTGTTATCAATTCCACCTTATTCTTATCCTAGGTTTCTGATCAGAACTAAGCAGATTTTTTTCCCACCCACTCCAAATCATTACCTTTAACTTAAAGTTAAGAGCCAATACCAGGAGGGAAAAGTTATGCGAGTATTTAAATGCTCCAGAGCAGCTTGGTGTAAAAATCCCATCCCTTTGTTCCCTTCTCTAAAAAGAAAACCAAACTACCAGCTTAGATATTGTCAAATGGAAAGTGTAGGCTTGTCTTTCCCACTGCAAATAGTTAGGTCTTCCTTCACTCTCCTACCATGCATCTCCATGTATCTCCATCAACACCAGGGAAGCAGGAAGAGAAATAAAATAGCCACCTAGGACATTTTCACCCATTCAGGAGATTGCAACCCCATGACTATACATTTCCAATCAGAGAATAGTAATTTTCACCTTTTTCCAGGAAGGGTGAAGTACTTCCCATTCCAAACCTAAGTTTTTATCCTTCGAAGGTAGAGATTCTATATATCTCATTTTAAAACAATGGTTCCTATGGGAACAAAGTATCAGTTTCTCTTAGCAACCACTGCAGCTTTTACAACATTGACAACATTGATAAACTTGGTTTCAACATGAAACTACCTTTAGTAAGAGCTCATTGTTACTGTAGAACCAAGGTTATCATAGTATTAAAAAAACCTAAGCAGTATACAAAATTACATATAAATTATGATAACTGTATAAAAATACCATGTACAAAACACAAAAAGACTTCAAAGAAACACACTAAAATAGTTACTTTCTTTGCATCCATATTTTCTAAATTCTTGTTTTGTGCATAAAATAACTACAGTGCAAAACAAAAAGATAGCTAGACACTATATAATTAGATTTTAAATCAGAGCTGGAAGATAAGAATTCTGTAGAGTGCGATAAAAGCTAAGCTGGCCATCAGAGCACTTTCTTATAGCTCTGGCATTGTGACTATGTTACTGGGTGGCAGGGTCCAAATCACCTATGCACTGGCCTCAGGCTCTTCCCATGAAAAATGATGTCTAAATTTCTCCTGAACTCTGAAATTCAATGACATTCTAATTTTACTTTCCCACATTAATTATGGGGTGTTGACCCAATATTGAAGACTTTGGAGAGAATGAAAATCACTAGGGGAGCTTTTCCAAAACAGATACCTAGGTTGCAACCTGATAGATTCCCCATCAGTAGTTCAGACTGTTACCCAGGTATCTGTATTTTTATCATAGCCCCCAGGAAATTCTAATGCAGCCACATTTGAGAGCCATTGTAATGCCACATTCTATGTGCAAGTCTTGAAGACTTAAGAATTTTCTAATAAAAGAAACCATTTGGCACAAGACAATGAGTCTTCCTGAGGTCGTCCAACACTAAATGGTACCATTAGAGGTTGGGGCAGTTTAATTAAATATTTAATTCAGACTCATCTACTTACCCCATCACCTTCTTATGTTAGTCTTCAATCTTAGCTCCATTGGTACTTTTTTCACATCTTTGAAACGTCACTCTGCACCATCTGTAACATCCCACATGACTCATCACTGAAACATAGCAGACTCCCTTCACATGCGGAGCCTGACTCTCAGAAACATGCACACTTTTCCATAGACATTGGAAGCTTGCCTCTCAGTCTCTGACAGAAGCAATGCTTGCTATAGCACATGCAACAGCAGCAGATCTTCCACCGGTGGTATGAAAGCTAACAATAAAGCATGGAGACAAAAGTAAATGAGTTTTCAAATTATGTTCAAAACCCCATATTCAGGAATAAATGTCCCATATCTTGACAAATCAGAGAACAAAACAAGCAGGTTTTGGCTGGGACCTTTCTTTTCCTGTGAATATGATCTCTGACCCACTGGTGAGCAAAAGGGAAAAGTCCTTACAGAGGAGTTGTTTCTTGAAGATAAGCAAATTTTAAAAATTCGAAACAGAAGTGTCTTTACTAGACATTTACTATAAAAAGAGAGTTTTTAATTTAATAATCAGAAGAAAGCAGTCCAAAGACTGTATGATGCTGAGTTTTGATGTGGGGTTTGAGCGGGAGAGGCCTTCATATCATTGTTCATAGGTTCTCTTTAAACGCATTGTGAGTTTAAGAAAACACAGGTATTTAAATCAGATACATAAAACACAAAGTAAGGCATAATGAAATACTTTTCAAACGTGTTCTTACCTGTATGAAAAGATTATTTACATAAACTTTGAAATAGGAATATTCCATTGAGCATTTAAAATATCATTGAATTTACTGATAATATTCTATTTCTTAATTTTGGTGCTGGTTATATGGGTATATTCACTTTGAGAAGATTCACTGAGCTATAAACTTATGCTGTGTGCCCTTTATACTTAGTATGTTATATTTTAATAAAAAGTTTACTTAAAAATTCATTAGATTTATAATCTCATGTGCATACAACTTTTCATGAATGTAAAGCTGCTATATCTTTTATAGATGGTATGTTAGAAAACTAAACAAGGGAGGAAAAAGGAATAGGATAGAACCATTTTCTAAGATACAACAAATAAGGCAGGTGAGGTGAAAGGGAAGGACCGTTTTGGAATAAAGAGTAATCCATAGACGGCAAAGCCATCCAATATGGCCATTTTTAGGATAAAATCAAATGTCAGAGCTGAACATTATTATTTAGTCTCCTTTTTAAAGAAGACTAATAGATAAAGATTAGATCTGGGACATGAAGTAATGTAATTTCTCTCACAACAAGGCTGGAACTCCATTCCAGGAGAAGTAGTGTGAAATCATAGAAGCCAGGATTTAAATACTGAACTGGCTACTTATCAGCTGTATGACATTGGGCATATTTAACTTATCTGAGCCCTGATTTATTTATCTGTAAAAGGGAGATAATAAAATCTACCATGTGAAAATTTTGAGGAAAAATTGTGTTTCTATTTGGAATTACTTAAATTTGTTTAAAGGCAGAATTGAATGTTTTGTCAAAAATCATTTTATTTTTCCATGGTAGCACTACAAAATTTTAGGACCACTAAATGATTTCTACATGCTAAAAGAGTGTGATGTACAATTTCTCCCTTCTAGTTTTTGTGTAAAATGTGGTGCATGTAGGTAAAAGGCTTCTAAATGGGTACTGACTATTGATGCTTAAGCTTGGTAGTTAATATAAACCCTGGATTTACATGGCCTTCAATTTCCTTTACAACAGTTGCCTGAGTAGGATTTATCACCCTTGTCCTGGTACATTCAGGAGGATAGACAAGGTGAAAAGAACAGCCAACCTGGTTAGACTGTCTTAATGTGAAAATGTTTTTGAGCAAGCACTACCTTTAATTTTTCCACCCAAATAAAAATATGATGAATTTGTGTTTAGACAGGGCTTGAATCTAGATCTCAATTTTACTTGTGTATGCTTATCTAAATATCTAAGTATTTGGGGGGGGTTTCCCCCTATAAATTACTTTTGCGGCAATCATATGCTGTTTGGTTAGCATCAAAAAGATCCATATCTACAAAAAGCTTTGTTAATATAAGCAGAAATCTGTTAACATAAAAACCCTTTAAAATAATGTGGTGCACAGATGAAACCCACAAATGCAAGGAAATTCAGGGGTTGAGCGATACCCTCTCCTTCATTTGCCCTGCTGCTTTGATAGTTGAGACTTGGTGAACTGGAACCAAATTCACCAGAGGCAAGCTTGCCATTTCACGTCTCTTAGACTCAATTGAAGTCTTGTTTTTAATTTCATTTCCTTTTTTATTTAAAAAAAGAGCTTGTTATTCACTTTTCAAAATTATTCTGAAATGTAAGTTAACTGTCCCAGCATTGACGCTCTGCCTGGTTGCTCATTGGATAAAACACAAATGTATTATCAAAAATAGCCTTGGTGCAGGCAGTCCAGCACCACCATTAGAGTTGGCTGAGGAAGACTCTAAGAAACAAAATAACCAGTATCTGGGCATCCCCAACCCGGTGCTATACAAAAAATCATCAAGATTTTAATACTCGAGTCCATTTCATGTATTGGAAAAGAATGGCAGGAGCTTAGTCTATATTTTAAAAAGGAAACTATTGGGAAAATGGAATTAGTCTTTGATTTGAGCAAAGATTCAATGCTAACGATTTTCTGGTTCCTAACTTTGAATCTATTATTGATAGTCTTTGTCATTCTCAGCAAGGTTTTGTGCCTTGATTTTACCCTGTATGACACAGGAATAATCAAGCATGCTTTATCTTCTGCAACTGATGTACCACTGAAAACTTGTGTGAACTGAATTATGGAAAATAAAATTACAAGCTTTGAATATATTAGAAAAAAATCAATATTTTAAGAAACCTCAAGATGAATCCTTTTGACAAGTGAAGAATCCTTTATTCCTTATTTTTTAAATAAATTCAATTTTTAGTATTATATTCTCTTTAAAACTGGAACACATTTTAAAAGGGAAAGATTGGTGATTTTTGCAGACATTATGGCCCTGGCTGGGGCCCAGGGGTTCCCCTCCCTCACCCTCTAGGGAGGTTTCTGAGTATGCGCCTTGTTCCTGTTCAGTTCCTTGCTGCAGTGGTGGGGTGGGAGGGTGGGGGTGGCCAAAGAGGGGTCTGTTCTTGCAGGATGATTCTCCAGGCCAGGCACTAAAAACACTCTGTGTTATTGGGAGGATTAGGGAATGGGGAGTAGAAGGCTGCGCTGGAGAGCTGGGAGGTGAGGAGAGGAGGTGGAGCCAGGGCTGGTGAGGGGTTAGAGCAGCTAATATTGTGGGAAAGAACAGGCAGGAGGGGATGGGTGTTTGAGTTGGATATGAGCAGACTGAATGTGGGGCTGTGCCTGGACTGTCCTCTTCAAGAAGCCCTTTCACAGAAATATCATTCATGTTGGAATGAGACCCATCACAGCTCAGGATAAATGCCTGAAGGAAACTGTTTTAGACATTGGCTGTTTTTGTCTGCCCAGCACTCCTCTGTCCTTTAAGATGGAAATGTGCCAGTGCTGGTTTTTAATCTCCCTTTCCCTGATGACGGGTCCACAGCATGGGCACAGGACCCAGCAGGGCCAACCAAAGACACTCCAGAGGTTTGCTACATGGACCCTGGAAGAGGAAGTGTTGTTGCCCTTCCCAGAGATGGTGAGCAGTAAGGACACGTGAGCCTGCAGCTGCTGATGACTACCTTTCCCATCACACAGCGAGCACCTGCTTGAGTATGAGACAAACAAAAGGAAAAGGGAGCTGAGAGAGAGTGGCAGAGCCCCTGGACCCTGTAGTTACACAAAGCATAGGAGGGAAATGTGAAAACTTCCTGTCCACTGTCCTTATCACAGTGAGTCAATGTTTTATTTCACCTAAACCTGTTCTTTGCCCTTGGGGTGCTCCTTGTCCAGTACCATCCATCCCAGCCCTCAAGGCAGGGAGGGCCCGCTGTGGTTTCCTTACCCCTCCCACCTCACGGGGAGGCATCTGTGCAGGTAGCAGTCCTGGCTCCTCTCTGCCCACCCCACACGTTCCTGCCATGCTGGAGCTTTGGGACCACAGACATGGCTACTTTGCTGCCTCTGCCCTCTCAGTCACCAAACTGCCACCCACCCCGTGTCCCCAGTGGGTTACTTCAACCCTAAATAGAACTAATTACCTGTAAAACATTTTGAGGATTGTTCAAGGCCAAATATGATACTAGTATGCTACAGAGTTGGACACAAAATATAACTTCATTTATTTGAGATCAAAAGCAGGAGCATTAGTCTCATACACACACACACACCCCCACCCCCACCCCCACCCTATACCATCCCACAAAACTTTGAATTAGTAAGGTTTGAATTATCTAATATTTTTACGTTGGAACAACAGTGTGTCTATTCAGCTGGAGAACAGCAATTGCTGGTCATGATTTTGAATAAACTAATAATAGATTGAAGCAATTTTATTGCCTTTGATTCTACATTTGAGGCCAGATTCTTTCTGTGCCTCCTTCTCTGAGTGAACATAGGATGTCTTTGGATGAGCACTGACTCTGTCAGGCCATTACAGTTGCTGTTTTAGAATACTAAATGTGACACTTGTGGCCTAGTGGCATTAATGCACCTTTCAAAAGTGCCCAGTTTTCTCCTCAGAAGTAATTTCAGCAGTACTAGGCTACAACTGAGTAATTTCTGATAAGCAATTAGCACATATCAAATTAAGGCATAATATTCAAGGTTTTATACTGTTAGCAGAGATATAGCAGGGGTTACCCATTAAAAAGCATCTGTGAAAAACTTCTGCTATTATTATGGAAGCAGTGGGCAATTTTCAAATGGAGACAACTCAACCATTTAAATAAATGTATTTTTAATCATAAAATGCCACTATTCTACAGACCTGTTTTTCCTATTAACATGTTGGAGATAATGTTAATGAGATTTAGTTAGTGTTTTAAGAGCAGTTGAAGGCTTATTATGAAAGGCAGCAGAAAAGGACACAGCAGTATTCTTCTGAAGCTGTGAATCATTACTTATCTGTGTGAAATCTGATGACGCTTAAATCTATATGTGAATCATCTAAGCAACAAAAACAGACTTCGATGACAACACAAAATGTCTCACAAACATTCTTCTACTCTATGTTACTTTTCATACCCTAAAATGAAAAGAAAAAAAAAAACCACTAGGGTTGGAAATTTTAATGGGGAGGAGAGAGGGTCCCAAGTTGCTATTTCAGAAAATAGCTCATTTTTTTTTTTTTTTATGATTTGTTGAGAGCCAAAGTCAGTCCTTTGTGAAACACAATATTTTTTCATTGTAAGGGCTTCCCTTTAAGTAAATTGTATTAGGATTGTTAAGAGCAAACATTACTGGAAACACATTAATAAGGCATGCTGTTTACAACTGCAGTTGAATTTTTTTTTTTTTTAAATTTCAGAATATCATGGGGGTACAACACTTTGGCCATACACATTGCCCCTGTTCTGCCCGTGTCAGAGCCACAATCGTGGTCATCCCCCAAACTGTGCTCCCCACATCCATTCAGTGAGAGTTTTTCCCATCCCTTCCACCCCCCTCCCGCCCGCCCGCCCTCAGATGAATGTTATTGCCCTGTGTGATGTAAGTGTTCATCAGTTAGTACCAGTTTGATGGTGAGTACCAGTGGTGCTTGTTTTTCCAATCCTGCGACACTTCACTTCGAAGAATGGGTTCTAGCTCCAACCAGGATAATACCAGATGTGTTAATTCACTATTGTTCCTTATTGCTGAGTAATACTCCATGGTATACATATACCACATTTTATTGATCCACTCGTGTATTGATGGGTACCTGGGTTGTTTCCACATCTTTGCAATTGTGAATTGTGCTTCTATGAACATTCGTGAGCAGATGTCTTTATTATACAATGTCTTTTTTTCCTTTGGATAAATACCCAGTAGTGGGATTGCTGGGTCAAATGGTAATTCTACTTTTAATTCTTTGAGGTATCTCCATATTACTTTCCATAGAGGTGGTACTAATTTTCAGTCCCACCAGCAGTGTATGAGTGTTCCTATCTATCCACATCCCCGCCAACATTTGTTGTTTGGGGATTTTTTGATATGAGCCAATCTCACTGGAGTTAAGTGATATCTCATTGTGGTTTTGATTTGCATTTCCCTGATGATTAGAGACGTTGAACCAGAAAATAGCTCATTTTTTGAAGTATGGATGTATTTGAGATACCAATCACTGTGTACCAAGAGCCTCTAAAGAAAGAACACCCTACACACAGCAGGTGCTCGAGAAGGCCTGGGTGACCATCATGAGTTCCTTTGGACACCCCTCCCCTCTCGCCAGCCACCCTCCACTTGGTGACAGTTGACTGGACCAGGGCTGGGCTCCTAGCACGTCCAAGGCTGCCAATCATCGTCTGGCATGTGTTAAATGGTAAACAGGGTCAATCAGATTTTTTTCTCTCACAAAAGTGAACTAAGAAAAATCTAGCAAATAAGAAAATAGGCAACAGGAGCTGCAGCTGAAAAGATGTGTGTAGAACTGTCATGAAGAAAAGTCAGAGCCTTAAAAAGGGCCATATTCATTTCTGAAATTTTTAGGAAACAGAAATTATGGGCATAAGAGAATGTCTTGGCTGGGCCCCAAACTGAGACTCTGATTGGCTTGTATGAGATGAAGGAGACCTGGAGATCCTCTGTCCATTCACAGACTATGCAAGGGCCATGCAACAAGCATCCAGCTACATTCCCCAGTCTTCCTGAGGTTGTGCGTGCACAAGCATGTCTGACAGGCCAGGGAAGGAGAGAGGGAAAGTGGCAGAGGCTATACTGCAGGGAGCAATTTCAGAATGGCTGAGAGGAAAAAAACCCCCACGAGCAATGAAGAAATCCAGTCGGGTGGGCTGGTAGAAGCCACAAGGGCTCGGGTACTGGGAGGGAAGAGTGGTTTTGAATACAGTCTGAGGCTCCATCTGAAAGCCACTGACTTTCCGTCACAATCTCCACGCCCAGAAGGAGCTGTGTGATAGAAACAAAAGAACTCTTATCATTTGTCATGGTAAGCAGCCACCCCAAATTACCTAGACCAGAGGGGACTAGAAGGAGACCATTTCCCTAGGAAAGAGACTCACAGAAGTGAGTGAGCAGATGTCCTGGGCACATCAGAGGTCAGGGTTGGTCAGCACCACCACCTCCCCACACACCCCAAGGTAAGGTATTGCCACTTAGCAGGTGGAGACTAGTAATCCAATCGATCCAGGGATAATTACTCAAGGAAACTTACCCAGATGCTGGTGGAGCCAAGGAGATTTACATCAGGATTTCCTGAGTAAGCAGAGAAAGCTGGTCATTAGTGAGGATGATGGAGCAGAGACACTCAGAGAAAAGCATGACCACATAGCCCTGGAGAGGACTGACCCTGGGACTATGGACAGCTTTGGAATTCTAGTTTTAAATTGAGTCCATACGTTTCTTTACAATAACTCTCCCCACCCTCCACTTTCTTGCAGTGACTTGAATAGGTCTCTACTTCTTGCAACACACAAAAAAATCTAATTAAGCAACAAAATTAAAAGATCCAAGTAGAAATAACTCCATCATTTCTTTGACCTCCAGCAAATCACCACCTTGTTGGTGTTTGTACCTGCCACTAGTGCACTTGTCCTTCTCTTGCCTTGTGTCCCACCCTCCATGCTTGAGCCTGTCCTGATGACAACCAGTGGGTTTAGACTCTTCTCCAGCTGACATGTGCCAGGCTGCTCACCTCTGGTCTGAATCAAGTTCACAGGTGGATCCTGGAGTCAAGGAAAGTGTATTTAATTAAGTACCTACAAGGCTCAAGAGGCTTTGCTGGTTGCTGTCACTTTTGTCATCTCATTGGATCTTTTATGACTACTCATTGTGGAGTTATAATAGTAGTAGTTTTATTAATAAGGAAACTGAGGTTCAGAGAAGTGAAATGATGTATATAAGGAATTGTAGAGCAGAGATTACAACACAGGAATCATGATGCCACCGCTTGTGCTAGCTGTACCAGGTCACCCCCAACTCTGTTGGTGAAGGATCTGGGTTGATCGTCTAGTGCTTACATCTTCTGACTGTGGACTGTAAGTAGCACTACCTTGGTAGTACTCCTGAGAGTAAGAGAGAGGAGGAGAAATAGATGCAGAAATGCAGCAGAGAAGAACTGCACAGGAAGTAGAAGAAAAGAAGCAAAGAAACGAAGGTGGCAGCTAAGTGGGTGATATTCCCTAGGGACGGCAGAGGAAGTGGAGGTTATGAAAGCCCTTCAAAGAGAACCAGAGTCCCACCTTGCACCTCCCCGCCTTATAGCCACCTACCAACCATGTCAATCTGATCCATATTTCCCAGTCTCATGCTAACCAAAATTAAAGGCACAACCACAATTAGAAACAAATGAGGCACCGAATCTGATAGCCAGTTGAGTCTAGAAAGCAATCTTTGGCATTTTGTCAGCAACAAAGTACAAGTTTCTGTTTTCAATTTTGGGAAATTTCATATTGCACAATTTACTATTTCCCCCACAGCCGCCAGTGCTATTTGCCATCCATTTGGTATCTGGACCAAACCCAAGCATTTGCTGGCAGATGTAGCTTTTACTGGCCTGGACAGCATTTCATATTGCCTATGAGAACAGGCTTTGGAGCCAGACTGCATGAGTTCAAATCCTGCCTCTGATACTTGATAGGGGTATGTCTTTAGGAAATCACTTCATTCTTCTGTGCCAACATTCCTACTTCCAGGGTGCTTGGGGTGACCAACCCTCATGAATTGCCTCAAACTGAAGAGCTTCTCAAGATGTGGGAATTCCATTGCTAAAACAGAAAATCTCAGGCAAACTGAGATAAGTTGATCACCCAAAGATAAAATAAGATATTGCAGGCAAAGCACTAAGAACGTGAGTGCTCAACACTTCTTGGCCATTGATGTTATGTGAACCTGCTGTTAATGTGACTATTGGAATGGTCATGGTTTTCCCTGAACGTGGGGCTCTGGGACTAGGTTTGGTCTTTTCTAAAAGGCAGGACCCCTTCCATTTCTCCAAAGCCCTAGAATCACCGAGAAGAAGACAAAGATGAGGGTGGGTATACCTGTGCTGACAGTGAAGTCCATGAGCAGAGGGAAGATGAGCCAGATCCCAGGCTCCCATTCTGGCCCAGAGTAATGCCAGAAGACTCCCACCCTTCCCTAGACCTGCATCATGCTGGCCATATGTCAGGTCTACATTGAAGATCTACAGACAGAGTTTGATCCACCAAGTAAAGACATCTAGTCTGTAGAGTCAGATTTCCCCTCAGGACACCCTGACTCCCCCCAAGAGTTCCAGGTGAGATTCTGAAGAATGAAAGGGGCTGGCAAAATCAGGCCATCCCTGCACGCTCTGATCTGCCATTCTGGAGATTCCATTTCTTGCAGACTCTACAGATACTTTTTCCCTGAGGGCCTTGTGAGTTTCCTCACTGCCTGATCTTAGATACAGGACAGAATGGTGTGCACTTTAGTGCAGCGTTTAAGTACTTATGGATTCTAGACTGCTTGGGTGTGATCACTGGCAGCTTATCCTCTTTAAACCTCAGTTCCCAATTTGCAAAGTTGAGGCAATTGCTAGTATTTACTAAGTACTTACTATGTGCTAAGCATCTGATATACAATATCTTAATTAATCCTCAGGACAAACCAAAGAGGTATGCATGTTAGGGATCACATATTTTAGGACTCTGAGGCACAGAGATACTAAGTAACTCATCCAAGATCACACAGCTTGCAAGTGGTAGAACCACACTCAAACTCAGAAAGTCTGGCTCCAGAACTCGAACTTTTAACAAGGTATATTCTGATTCTATACCCACCTCTCTGGGTTGTTGTGAAAAACAAAGTCATACATACACAGATCCTTGTACACCGTAAACACCCAATAAATAGTAAGAATTATTTTTTAAGAGGGAGGAGGGCTGAAGAGATAGTCAAAGTAAATGATTCAGCATCAGTATACTCTTCATTCAATATAAGAACAGTGAGTCTACTAAGCCAAACTGACACTATTAGAAAATTTTAACAAGTATTTTATTGAGCACATACTCATTGACAAGTGCTATACAAAGAACTTGGGGGTACAGTTGTGAGCAAAACTGTGGACACTGTTACCACCCTCCTGAAGCTTATAGCCTAGAAAAAGAGGTAAAAATTGAATAAATCAATCCACCCCAAAAAGGGGAAATAAATGAACAATCCAAAAATGAAATTAAGAAAACAGTTCCATTTACAACAGGATCAAAAGAATAAAATATGTACTTTGAAATAAACTTAAACAAAAAAAGGCAGAAGACTGGTACACTGAAAAACTATGAAGCATTGCTGAAAGAAATTGAAGAAGACACAAAATAAGTGGAAAGGAATCTTGTCTTCATGAATTCAAAAACTTAATATTGTTAAGATATCAACACTATTTAAGATGATCTACAGATTTAATGTAATTCCCATCAAAATCCCAATGGCATTTTTTGCAGAAATAGAAAACTCCATCCTAGAATTCATATGGAATATCAAGGGGCCCTAGATAGCCAACACAATCTTGAAAAAGGACAAATTTGGAGTTCTCACATTTCCTGATTTCAAAACTTATTACAAAACTACAGTAATCAAAACAGCATTGTACTGGCATAAAGACAGAATATGAAGACCACGAAAGCCTAGAAATAAACCCTCACATACATGGTCAAATGATTTTGACAAGGTTGTCAAGACCTTTCAATGGGGAAAGGACAGTCTTTTCAAAAAAAGGTGCAAGAAAGACTGAATATCCACATGCAAAACAATGACGCTGAATTCTTACCTTACACCATATACATAAATTGACTCAAAATGGATCAAAGATCTAATCATGAGAGTTAAAACTATAAAACTCTTACAAGAAAATACAGGGGGAAATCTCCTTGACATTGAATTTGGCAATGATTTATTGGATATGACAACAAAAGTACAAGCAATAGAAGTAAAAATAGACAAAATGTAAAGCTTCTGTGCATCAAAGGATATAGTCAACAGAGTGAAAAGGAAACCTAAGGAATGGCAGAAAATATTTGCAAATCATGTATCTGATAAGGGGTTAGCATCCAGAATATATAAAGAACTCCTGTAATTCAACAATAACAACACAACAACCCAATTAATAAATGGGCAAAGGACTTGAATAGACCTTTCTCCAGAGATAAACAAATCGCCAGCAAACACATGAAAAAATGCTCAATATCACTAATTAGGGAAATGCAAATCAAAACCACAATAAAATACCACCACACACCCATTAGGATGGCAACTATAAAAAAAAAAAGTATTGGTGAGGATGTGGAGAAATTGGTACCTAGAGTAGTCAAATTCATAGACACAGAAAGTAAAAAAGTGGTTGTCAGGGGTTCGGGGAGGAGCAATGGGGTGTTGTTGTTACATGGGTACAGAGTTTCAGTTTTGCAAGATGAAAGGAGTTCCAGAGATTGGTTGCACAACCATGTGAATATACTTAACACTACTGAACTGTACATTTAAAAATGATTAAGATGGTAAATTTTACGTTATGTATATTTTATCATAATTTTAAAAGTAAATTTTAAAAAGTAGGGGTGTATATAATTGCAATTTATATACACCCCTCTGGTAAAGGATTTAGGGCCAACATACCTATAAAGAGGATCTGACATGAGAGGAGCTCCACTTAGCTGAGACCAGGAGGAGCAGAGGTTTGCTGGGGGAAGAAAAGAGGCAGAGAGAACAACATACACAGTCCTCGGGGGGTAAGGGATCTTCATTCACTTGGGATGCTTTGTTAGGTATCGACTAAGTAGAAATACTTGTTTCACTTTTTAAAAATTGAGACATAACTTACAAACATAGATTGCAAAAATCTTAAGTGAACAGCTCCATATACTTAGTAACACACTTTGATTCCAGTGACAGTTGAAAGATGTGACATTGTGCTTCCTTTACCCTTTCTTCTCCCTTCCCCTGGAGGCGGTGGGGGGCAGTGGGCTGAGGAGACAATGAGTAGGGAGCTGTTCCATACTGATGGAGACTACAGAGATATGACAACTAACTGCGACTGAGATCCTGACTCGAATCTTGCTCCAGAAAGGAAAAAGAGATATTGCTGGGAAAGTTGGTGAAATTTGATTAGGGTCTCTGGATTGGATGGTAATGTTGTATCATGCTAACTTCCTGATTTGGGTATTTGTATTGTGGTTAGGTAGCGTCATTGCCCTTCGAAAATGTGCACTGATGCATTTAGGGGTTGATGGGAGAGAGAGAGAGAGAGAGAGAGAGAGAGAGAGAACTAATGTGTTAAAATGTTAACAAGTGGGATACCGGGGTGAAGGCAAGATGATAGTTCTGTGTATTATTCTTGCAACTTTTCTAAAAGTTTGACATTACTTCAGTATAAATTATTTTCAAATGATATTTGTCAATGTTGAAATGAACCCACAGGTGAGGCAGTGGGTAATGGAGGTGAGACCAGAAATGAAGATAAACATTTTATCTGTCACTGAGTTTGAAAAAGGAAAGTTTGAAAGAAAAGAATTATTTGTGTTCATGTACCTCCCTTCAGAATGAGGTAGGCTATCCCGCAAATAACCCACTTATGGTTATCATAAGTTAACAAATAAGCATTCCGATTCAGCATCTGCTTTCCTTAACATGAGTTGGTCATCACACCTGGGAACACAGGCTCCTTCTCTGGACCATGGCCCAGCACAGATCCTGATACATATCGTGTACCAACCCACCTCCCTGACACCACCCTTTCCAGCTTCAAAAAATTAAGGGTGGAGGAAACTTGCTAACAGGATCTTGCCTGTTGACAAGACCTGGGAAAAGCTGTAAATCCAGAGGGTACTGAAGTGAAACTGGAACAAACACAAAACACAGTGCACCTCGATGTTTTCATCCATCTGCGAAATCACCAAAGGCCTGATTCAAGTCTGGGCATGAGGCACTGGTTTCCACATGCACGTAACAACTGAAACGCAGTGAAGTGAGCTCTTCAAGTGCGTGGTACTTGAAGAGATCTACTTAGGGATCGTCTTGGGAAAGTGGAGAATCCAATGAGGCCCTAATCTCTGTCATTCTCACAGGCCTGTGCTGGATGCACACACGTGGGCACAGAACAGCTGTACTGACCAGCATGTAGCTGCTACCACTGCTGCGGTTGGATGCCCTTGCATAATATATCACATAAACAGACTTTTTAAAAATAGATTAGAAACTGTAAGTATAATTGTGCATATTCTTTGGGGAAATCGCTATAGGGTTAGTGAACTTAACTTCTGTGCCCCTCAAAAAATCATAAGCTAGGTTGAGGAAAATAATTCGATTTCAAGTACGTTTTTATTGCAGTAAAATCATGAGGGCTTTCTTTTTACAGTAATTTGTATATTGTCAGATTACTTCTGTCTACAGCCAAACTTTTAAAAGTTTCTTTAAGCAACGATGTAATGAAAGCTGAAAATCAGTTCATTGATCAAAAACAGTTTTGGGGGATGGGCAGAATGAAAAGATGGACATTTAGTTAATTAGTTTATAAAAAGGCATCACAACAAGCTCTGAGAGGAGTAAAAAAGAGAAATATTGTTAGAGCTTTCAACAAAAAAAGGGAAAAAAGGAAAGTGATCTTGTGATTATTACTGTTATTACTTTGCTTACTTGACCCTGAACTCATCACCGCCTTCCCTGTTTCCCAGGTTAAAAAAAATCTGGCTTTCACCCCAAATTCCCTACCTTTTGTCCCTAATTCTTATCCTGAAGGCTTCAAAATCTTAGCACCATTCTTTTCTTGGATTTCCCTGTAATCCAGTCCGTTTTCAAGTTCTACTTTTCAGAATAGAGATCTGGATGATCCTTCCCTATCCTGCAAATTATGTTTAATGCTCACATTCTGCCTTTCTCCCACCCACCCATGGCTATCCCTGCCCCAGAGCTCTGGATTCTTGTCCTGTTTCCTCCTGGGCATCGGTGCTCCTGCTGGTATCTGCTCCATGCCCTCCCCTCCAACCCCTTCCTCCACTCAGGTTCCCACCTCCCCGCCTTTCTCCATTCCTCCAGGGCCCCACTTATCCCACTCACTCCCTGCTCTCCCTGCAGTGGGTCTAGAAGGTCTTGCTGTCATACCAGGCAGCCCCCTTCCCACCAGACCCCTCCGGGTCACCGGATGCTATCGCCAGGCCCTTCATTGAAACGTCCTTTTCCTTGCCTTCCTCAAATTCCCAGTCCCTGGCTGGACCTTCTCCCTTCCTGATTGCTCCATTCCTGTCTTCATGAATGCCTTGTCCCTTGCCCACATCCATCCCCAACATGGCTTTGGCCCTCCTTCCTTTTGACTCCACCCTTTACAGAGCGCTCTGACCCTCCTCCTGCATCGTAAGACCAGTTCCCTCCTAGCAACTCAAGATGTGGAACAGAAGTCTCCATATCCCTATTCCCTCTTGTTGTTCCCCCCTCATCCTCTTCTGCCACATGCAAATGACCCCTACACCATAAGCATTTCTCAATGCCCCTCCTCCCTTTGGTCCCCAGCCCTGCTCACTGCCTTGGTGGAGGCTCCAGGAGTCCAGCTATTGGCTCCAGCCTCCTCAGGCCCCTTCATGCGGTCAGTGCTGTGTTCTTTCCAAAACCAGATCTGATTATGCCTCTTTGACAACTGAAAATCAGTCATTGGCTTTTTACCCATCTAGCCAAGCTTTTCAGTGTCTCTGGAGAACTTTGAACACACAAGATAAACTCAGAGCATTTTCCCATGGTGAATCCATTTTAATCAAAGATTTTGAAGGTGGGGGAGGAATTTTTATCCCTGCTGGTCAAAAATTGTTTTAAAAAAATTGTGTAGTATAATCAATTCATATACTTCGTAGAGGACAAAAGAAGTTCAGGTGAATTTGTAATGTATAACAGGAAACTGCAAAGACATTTTATGCTTAGAAAAGGCCATTCTGGGCCATATTCTGGGATTCCTAAAAGGTTAGCATTCCATCTTCTCTGCATTGTGAGCACTTCATTGGAAAAGTTCAAGGGGAATTTTGTATTATGGATAAAATTACATCTTCATGCTTTTGGCCCATGTCTACCTTTCTAGTCCCATATTCTGCTATTGGCTGTCACTTCTAATCATCTCAGTTCCTGCACTTTCACTACTCTAATTCTCCTGCCTGGAATGATCTTCCAGCATGTTCTTTTGACAAAATCTACTCATCCTTCAGAATTCAGCTCTTTTGTCTCCTCCTCCAGGAAGCCATCCCAGATCCTCCTAAGAAGAGTCAGTTGTCAGATGCCTTTTGTCCTATTCAGGCCCTTAGCATCATGTGCTCTGATGACTTCTTTACCTGTTCATCTTCCCCACTAGTCCATGAGCCACGGGCTCATGCATTCCTGTATCTCCAAAGGCTAGAATAGTGCTTGTACATAGGCTGTGTGTGCTCAAGGCATGTCTGGAAAAAAAGAAGACAAGCAGGCTAGTGATTGCTTTCTAACAGGTACAAGGTCTTGGCAATGGGAGGGAAAGGAAGGAAAAAGCTAAATTTTGAAAAAAGGAATCACTATCACAACAGCCTTGCATCACTGTAGCACTTTAGTGCTCCTTGCTAGCCACGACAGCAGATAGAATCTCCCATACCTTCTGCTTCTGTCCTCCCCTTCTTGACATCCTAACATCTCACTCTTTCTCAACACTCCAACATGTGAATGCTTTGGTCAGACCAAAGCCCCGCCTCTGGGGATCCTTTTGTGTTGAATGTCCAGCCACATTTCCTCCTCTCTGAATCCTTCCCGGCCTTGAGGTTCAACTCAAACTCCACCTTTTCAGTGAAATCTTTTCTGGCTGTTTCAACCCTCATAATTTTTTTTCCCTTTTAACACCTGTAACACTAAAGTTCTTATTAGAATTTAATTATGCATGTTTTGAATTTTATAAATTTTACTGGCTACCTTTATTACAGAAGTAATATATTTATGTTAGAGAAAATTTTTTAAAAAACAATTAAGTAAAAGAAAAACCACTCATAAACTCTTTATCTGAAGAGAACCACTTTAACACTGTGCATATATCCTTCTATACTTTTTCCTTTGCATGCTTAGGCAACTTTTTTCACCAATGTGATCATACAGTGAATACTGTTTTGCAAATTGCGTTTAAAACATACTAATAAAACATTAATATGCCAATATACATACTTTTTCAACATCATTTTAGATGAATCCATAGTACTCATATTTTATATATGAATCACCATTTACTTAGCCAATCCTCCACTGTAAGGCATTTAGATTTTTCCATTTTCATTTCTCTGTCATACAAAAAATTTTTTCTGTACATTATTAATTTTTTCATAAGTGTAAATTCCAATGAATACAATTTATATAACAATAATTTTAAATATTATTATAAGTAATACCTGAAAATAATTACTAAAAGCAGTTAAATATAAAATCACTGCATTGTCAATTGTTTCATGTACATTAGTTTTGACTACTTACCTAGATTTTCTTAAGTTTCTTGAGGATAGGGTCCAGTGTTTTCAAATTTCTCATCTTTCAATTGAGAATAACAGATGCTCAGTTGTATATGTTGAAGAATTAGTTTATTTCATCTAAGTTTTTAGATAATAGAGGCATCAATTCTTTGTTACAAAAGCAGGTGACTACAGATAGCAATGTAAGAGCATCACTTCCTCTTGGGAACTATTTCCAAAGTCCTGCTTAGGAACTGAGGTGATCTTCGGGGAGACAGAGATGGGACAAATAAGAAAGATGTATAGTTCAAAGAAAAAACGCTGCCAGCCAACTTTAACAATAGCTAGAAGTAAAGTTTTTGCTTCTCTAGTTTGGATTATATTCACCATTTTTCAAAACTTGTGTGAGATTCTGTACAGTAAGAAATAACTCTTCTTGGCAGTGGCATGTCCATAAAGACCCCAGCAGACCTTCCAAGGCTCTCTGTGCTGCCCAGCAGTCCTGCTACAACCCTAGCACTAGTTCACACCTTCTTTCTCCCTCAACTCCCACCCCCTTCCCTCCTACATAACAGCTGACGATCTTCCTTCTCAGTCCACCAGGAAAACAGAATCACTCAGACAAGGGCTCCCACACTTCCCACCACCACATTCCAGCCTCCCCACACAACGCCACCTGTGCTGCCTGCCCTCTTGTCCCTAGGGATGAACTGGCCCTACCCCTATGTAAGGTCTCACCCTCCAACTCAAGAACTTCACTCCAGAAATCATCCCCTCTCTCTTTATAAGACTCAGTTTTCCTTCTTAACAGAATTATTCCCACCAATAATATCAGCCAATAATTTCAATAACAATCATTCCTCCCATCACCCTCTACCCATTTACCCACTTTCTCTTTCTCAGCAAAGCTCCTCTAAAGAGTGGTCTATGCTCATCACTTCCACCTCCTCTCCTTCAACTCTCTCTCAATCCACTCTAGCCAGGGTCATCTCTACCTCTCCCCTCTGTCAAAAGAAGTACCAATGGCCTCCAGGCTGCCAAATTTAAAAGTCAGTGATGTGTTCTCATTTTATGTGACCCCTCAGCAGCACTGGCTCAGCTGACTGCTCCCTGCCTTTCAAAGCATTCTGTTTCACTGGGTGTCCAGGGTGCTGCCCTCCCCCCTCTCCTTTTCTCTCACTGGCTGCTGCTTCTCAGCCTTGGCTGGATCTTCCTCATTTTCTTCATCTTCCTGACCTCTAAATGTTTGAGTGTCCTGGGTCTTAATGCTCAAACCTCTTATTTTCTCTTCTCTTCTCTACCCATGTTCCCAGATGCTCTGTGTAGATGACACACAGAGTTCATACCTTCTCTCTCCCTCAACTCACAGATTTCTGTCTCTAGTCTGGACCTCTCTCCTGAATTCCATGTTTAACTGCCAGCTCAACTTTCCCACTTAGATGTCTGACAGGCATCTGAAATTTACTATATCCCAAACCAAATGCTTGAGCATTTCACCCCATTCCTGCTCCTCCTGGAGCCTTCTTCCTATTACTAAATGGACTCTCCAATAATCAGTTGCCCAGGCCAAAATCCAGAATTTCCTTTGACTCCTCTTTCTCTCACATACTACAATTGAACCATCAACAAATTTTGTCCAGTTTACTTTGAAAATATATCTAGATTTCATTTATGGCTGTCATTCTACAGGGTGTCCCAAAGTCTCCATACAAAGGAAAACTTTTGTAACGAATATTTTGTAAATAAAGGTATATTTAGCTATAATTTCCCCTTTTCCTTATGTATGGAGACTTTTGGGACACCCTGTAGTTCAAATTACCATCACCTCCCTCTTAGCCTATCTCAATAGCCTCCTGCCTGCTCTCTCTGCTTCCATTCTTGTCCTTCTCTCCCCCTAGCAAACAAAATGATCCTTTAGGAGTCAGGCCAGGTCATGTTCTTTCTCTGCAGAAACCCCTATAAATGTCTTCCCAATTCACCTAAAACAAAAGCCTGTTGGCTATCCCTCTGGCATCATCTACTACTCTTCTTCCTGCCCTTCTGTATCAGTCACGATGGCCTCTTTGCTGTTTATTCCTGGAGCATGCCAAGTTCACTCTACATTGGGGTCTTTGCACTTACTCGTCTTGATATCTGAAAAGCTCCTCTCACCCCAGATAGCTGCAGAAATTGCCCCCTCACTTCATTCATATCTCTGCTCAAATGTCTCCTCATCAAGGAACACTTCCCTGACCCAGCCAGCCAGTCTAAGAATAGCCCCACCCCATCACTGCTGAGCTCCTTTACCTACTTGGTTTTCCTACCACTCCTCACCCTCAGCATTATAACATACAACCGGACATTTTATATATATGTATTTTTTTTTTTGGAGGGGGGCTCATTGTCTCTCTCCCTCCTTCACCCCAATCTCATTACTGGAATGAGAATTCTAGGGCAGAGGCTTTATTCCGTTCACTGTCACCTCCAGCTTATAATACAACTGTGCCTATCATATAACAGGTGATTCAACAGTTGTTGAACAAACCACCACTCAAAGCCATTTAAATTTCATCAGTTTTCTAAAGTGTCACTGGTACAGTACTAAGCTGAGGTTTAATGGCTTAGTTGTACTTCAAAACATCTAGTTTTGAAATAAGAAATGCCAGTCATAATTCTAAGGAATTTGTACCGGTGAGTAGAACCCAGGCCTTCTCAACAGAACTTCCTTCAATACAGCAGCTCTTCCCGGCTTTGGCTTTGTCCTTCTCAGTATTCCACTCTGTTCCCTTTTGTCAGATTTCACTGGATGTTAACTTTGCCCTGCTATATCTTATTTGAGGTACCACATTTGAAATCCTGCCTACTGTTTTGTCTAAGAAAAACCATTATATCTTGTCAACATCATCGATCCTGTATAGCGTTCTCAGACTTGAGAACTGTCCTTGTCTTTCTTCTGTCTTCCTTTCCTCATCTTTTTGTTTCCTGCATATTTTAATTTTTCATGTTTTATTTTATAAAACCAAGGAGATTTCTAGAAAAGAAGTTTATTAGCTTCAATGGCATGATTCAAAGTATTGTCCCTGGAAACCATATCATGCTTAGAAATGTATCACAGATGACACCCACCCACATTCTGGATCAACACACACATGTAATTATGTACGAAAAAAAGTGTGTCAGAAAAGGTTGCATGTTCCAGGCATGGGAAATGAATTGACCTCTACTCAAGTTACTGCCATGAATACACAGAGGGAAGGACCTGCATCTGTTTCACATCGTAAATGCCTAAAGTACCAGAGCAGCACCACAAACCCAGAGAATAGCCAGCAAACGCTCATGATGAAGGTGCTAAGGCTATCCACAGCCTAATCTCTGCAGCAGTAAGCAGTACTGTAAAAGAGTATGTAGGACTTAACATTCTAATTTCATACAATTCTGAATATATTTTTCAGGCTTTAATTCAAATAACCCACTTCTAACTATTGAAAATAAAATGAAATAACTCCCTACTAGGTTTCAAAGCTTCTTGAATGTAAAGATTTCGTGTTATTCACGGCCATAGAGATACATGATTATAGAGCTGGACATAACCCAGGAGGTCAACTACTTCTAATTCAATCTCTTTAAATGACTTGATAATGCAACTTATCACAGTTGCATTAGGTTTTTTCCATCTCTACTTGCTGTCCCACTTCATACTTGAAAATTTTAAACTGAAAAAGGTCCAGTCTGAGTCTTTAGGCAAGGAGACTAATTGCAAGAACCTATTAGCCTTTGTTGTATCCATTGGGACCAGAATGGAGGTGACAAGATCAGTTTGCAGCAGCATCCCCTCCCTCAACCACCCCACTGCTGATGTGCCCAACTCCACTTACAGCCATGGCCTGCTTGAAAAGAAATGAATTTACACAAACCCCATAGGGATGTTCTCAAGCCTGGCTCTTACGAGAAAAACATTTATTGGTGCTGTTAAAGTGCATAAAATTATCTCACCAACACATACTTACAAGAATGAGGAGTGCAAAAACATAACCATCCATAAGACCATAAGAAATGGCCTGGCCAGAGCAGACCAGGAATTAGTATTTTGTTCTTGCCAGGGGGTCAGACAGGGAACTCAGAAGCAGGGTGTTTTGTCTGGGGTCACCAGACCAGAAGTCAGGAGACGGAGGGCCACTCCTAGCTCTGAGAATTTTCCTCATCTGAAAATCGTACGGGGTTAACCGAGAACACCTCCCAGTCCAGTCCAGTGCCAGACCTCCAAGTCAAGGCTCTGCAGTGCTGTTAGAAAAATTAGCTCAGCACCTTCAGCTTGCTTTCAGCCACGGCTTAGCTCTCCACACAGACACTCCAAATGGGGCCTTTTAAAACTCTGCCCTCAAACGAAGGTGGTTCAGAGCAACACTTCGGATGATATCACAAGACTCCCAGGGCGACGCTTCACTGCTTCCTCAGCATATGCCAGTGCCCGTTTTACAGGGGGGATTTATGATCCTTCTCTCAGTACAGCGAGCCAAAGTTTTATAATATTCATTAAAAATCAGCACATGTAATAATATGGAATACTGCCTGTACACAGGAGGGCCAAGTTATAGGTGTTTAGGGAAACGTGGCAGAATTCTCTGGCCTTGGCAAGGGGTAAAGTTGCAGGCACCAGCACAACACTAACACAACCTTATTTTATTGCAAATGTACGTTCAGCCTAAGTTCTAATTACTCTCTGTAAAATCCTAACCGCCACCAGGGTTTCTTCTGACAGGGCAGCCACACTATGGCCTTAAAGGGCAGCAACAACACCCTGCCAGCCTCCAGAGTGAAAGACAGGACAAAGTGGCTGGAACGCAGCAGGCGCTGGGGCTGAAGCTGGAGAGGCTGGCTTTTAATTTACGCTTCGCAATTGATCTCTGTCTTTCTAACACCCCGGCGTGGGGGCTTAGAGGCTCGCTCAGTGGGGCAGGCGGACGTCCCTCCACCCCCCGGAAAAGGGGTCAAACGTCAACATCGCTATTGGGTCGAGGGCAGCTCTTCCTCGCCCCATCCCTACGCAAGAGAGGGCCGGGTCAGTGTTGTGGGGGCCCGCGGAGCATCTTTTCCTGCCCCTCAAGGGAAACGCCAGAAGACCCAGGAACCCCAGGTGTCCAGGTCTGGCTCCCCTCCCAGGGTGTAGTGCCTTGGGCTCTGGCCTCCTCCCCACGTGCCGTACCAGCTCTCGCCACTGCCCTCACCCCACGAGCCCCCCCGCCTCAACTCTTGTCCTTCAAGGCCCGGAAGGCCAGGCCGAGCCCGGCGGTCAACCCGGCCGGGAGGAGGGGGGCCCTCCGGTCGCGCGGCCGCACAAAGCGGAGAGCTCTGCGGCGGCGGCGGCGTGAGGCGCGCCCCCTCCCGCGAGCCGGCGGAGCGCGCGCGCCCGCCCCCGCCCCAGCGCCCGGAGCGCCATTCGCGGAGCGGCTTACGCTAGTCACTGGGCGTACGGCGCCCCAGCGGCCGGGGAGGTGCGCTGCCCGGCTCCCGTAAAGTTATTGTGAATGGGGAGCGGGTGACGTCAGCGCCGAATGTCAACAATGTAGCGATTCAGAGTGTGGGCGTTCCGGGGAGAGCTGGAGCCGCGCGGCGCGGAGCAAACAGCGCCGAGCCGCCGCCGCCTCAGCAGCAGCAGCGGCCGTGCACGCCCGGGCTGCGGTCGCAGCAGCGCTAACGTGAGCGCCCTCCGCCGCCCTCGCCACCCCGCCTGCCCACTCCCGCCGCCGCCCCGCTCTCGCTTTCTACCCGACCTCCCCTCACCCCTTCCCCTCCCCCTTCCCGGCACACTCGGGGGGCTGGGAAGGAGCTGCCATGTGATGCGCGTCCCCTCCGCGAGCTTTCGGTGACCCCCGAACCGCCCACCTCGCTGGCTGCCGGGAGGGGGCTGCGGGCTGGGAAGACGCGGGGAAGAGGAGGCGGAAAAGGACTCAAAGTTCTCCGGCGAGGTGAGTCCCCGGGCCTGGGCCCCGGGCCCCAGCGCTGGGCAGGGCGGCGGGGCAAGTTTGCGGGGGGAGCGGGTGCGCGGGGCAGGCGGGGAGGCGCGGGGGAGCGGCGCGGGAAGGGAGCCGCGGCCGCCCGGCGCGCAGCCGCCTTCCCAGCGCCCTGCCCGCTTTTATGGCATTTTCTAGGAACGGGAAGGGGGTGGGAGCGGAGCCGGCGGACGCACCGCGGCAAATGTGCGCTCTCCCGCCTGGCTGTTTACGGCGGGCGAGGCGGCATTGTATTTTGCTCGCGTCGACGGGTGTTTTGGAACAGCAGGGGGAGGAGGAGCAGAGGGTAATAAGTCAGGCGTGGGGAGGGCGGGCTGGAGGGAGGCGCGTGTCCGCGCGAGCCAGAGCAGCTGTCAGAGCCACGGCCCTGCTCCCGGTCCGGGGAGGCCCGGGCGTCCCGGCCCCCAGCCCGCGATCTCTGCGCCAGGCAGGGCGGCCTCCTCCCTGCCCGCGGCGTCAGCGCCCGGGGTTGCTCCGCGAGGACCTTGGCCGCCAAGCCTTTGCGCTCAGCTGTCAGCCGCCGCCGGGTGGCCCGGACCACCGCGACCGGCAGAGAATCAAAGCCTAAGTTTAGAGTCCCGGGAAGAGGCAACCTGGGGGCCTCGCGGCGCAGACCTGGGTGGAATACCCACCAGCCAATGATCGGGTTGTCGGAATGCGTCCCGCGGAGCTTAAACCTAGGGGCTGGTGCCTTCTGAGAGGGAAACCTTGCACCCGCCTCTCCATAAGATCCTGCATGAAGTCAAAGTGCACTCCCCTACACACACCCTACACTCCAGTCTCCAAGCCTTCACCTAGAAGAAGAGTTTATCCGGGGGACACTTCTCTCCACCTCCCCATGTCCAGGCGCTCCGTGGATCTCGCAGTTCTCCCTCCCTAACCCGGTGGGTGCCCAGGAGCCGAGCGCCGCTGGAGAGGGCGGCGGGCGGCGCTCACGGGCTACCCCAGGTGCCGGCGAGAGGAGATCGAGCGAGCATCCCGGCGACCTCGGTCTAGCCGAGGTTTGCAGGAAATCGATCGTGGGGGGAAGCAGGCAGGGCTGGGTGTATGTGTCTGAAGGGGCCGCGCACCCTGGGCTTCGTGGGTCGTGGGCGTGCGGGGTCTCCCCAGCACACTCTTGCGTGTAGTCGAGTTTGGCAACTTGGGGGAAGTTCCGTCGCGGCCGCTGTCTGGGTGGTTTTGTCTGTGGCCCGAGAAGGCGCTCCTCACAGCCCACCCGCCCGGTCACTGCTGTCGCCGTGACCCGTGGCGGCCGGGAAACTAGGGGGACTGGAGCGCCCCACCCCCGAGACGGAGCCGCAGACTCCCGGCGGGCCCGCGGGTGTCGAGACACGGCGTTCCTCGGTTTTCACCTTCGCTGTCTAGTGCTGCAGTCTCTCACTCTCTGTGTAAATTTCATCTGTTGAGCGTATTTAACTAAAAAGGGTAATTACTTTAGATAAAAATCCTTTCCTGCCTAGTGGGAACCTTGGCGGAGATGATGCCTAATGAGATATTTTGCTTTTGTCTGTTTAGAGTAAAATTAGAGATGTTAACTCTGATAACGGTTTTCTCAGATCATTAAAATGTAACATGTAGGAAAGGCATGTCGAGCTGCGAAGGCTCTGGCTGACATGAAAGAGGCTGAGCTGAGCATACAGGGCTGCCACTCCTTTGGTGGAGAGGGCTATTTTGGTAAGGCAGCGGGCGTCTTGCTCAAAATGTGAGATCGCCCCACCCTGATTCTCCGGCAGCTCAAGAGTAAACGGCATTTTTCATTCTTGCAGGTAATAATAAACGTGAGTCAAAATGACATCTTGTTAGAATTAGTCTTCAGTCTGTAAGAGAGATTGCTAAATTATAGTGTTGCGTTCAAACTGCTCCAGTGAAAGGTCTGTCAGCATTTCCATTATAAATTCAGGTTTTCAGGAGTTTATAATTTCACCACAAAACTTTGAGTGGCTGAAATCTTTTCCCCTTCTAATGTTCTGGGTTTTTTTTTAAAATGCATTGATTACTCACTTCTATCTTACTCACTTTTCCTGAAAGTTGAATATCATTGGGGGGGGGGAGTCCTAGAAATGGAATACACAACCTTGGAATAAAGTACCTTTGTTAGAACATAACTTTATTTATGCAGAGCAGTATTTTCATTTTGGATTCTGGAAAGTTTCAGGTTTCCTATTTGGTATCATAAATGTGTTGAGTAAATTCTTCTAATGTCTGTCTATTCTGCAGGTGGATTGAATTGTCAGTTGGTGGTGTATATGTCAGGATTATATGGAGAGACAGTCTCCTCATTTATGTGTATGCCTGAACTCATAGCTAAATTATGAACATCCCTGTTAGTTACTTTTCAGTCCTTTGCATGTTGCATGTCAAGATCTGCCATAGAGAAGAAGGGGTGAGGCCCAAAGGGAGGGAGGGGATCGGGACCCCCTAATTCATTTTCAGTATTACCAGTGCATGGGAAGAAGCTATTTATTCTCTTTCTATTGAATTATGCCCTTTGACTCAGTATCTTCAGGCAATTCCTTTATAGTCACTCACCTCTGGCTGCTGTGTGAGGGGCTTAATTATTCGCAAACCGCCTTGAAATCCCTGGATGAAAGGCACCGAATGAGTGCAAAGTATTGTTATTCAGATATGGAATCTAATGATCCATTACAGTTTATCAGGAAAATGCACTTTGCAGCGATGGTAGGAAACGTTTCCACCTGATAGAGGGTAATAATAACTGCTTAAAAGTAGATTCAGATTACAGATGAGATAATTAACTCTAGCCATGTGCTCTTCAATTTGTTGCAATTCATTTTGTGATCAAAGTGAGTTGCAGAGAGCCAGATGGTCAGGTTCATGTTCAAATCTCTCCTAGGCCAGCCCTTCACTTCTGGGCCCACTGTCTGCATAGCCAACGACGACGGAACTAGTTATTCATTAGCACTTGTGAGCTGTTCCTCAGAATTTGTAATTGAGGCTCCTGTGATGCCAACAAAAGGGCTCAGGCCAATCTGTACTGTTGGGAGCAGTTTAATTTTACTTGGATTAACTCTCACTTAGTGTCTCTGGTGTGGATCCAGTCTTAACAAGGAGGAAAGAGACCCTAGTGGCTCTCTGGCTCTGCTGTGCCTGGATCCACTGCCCTAGTTTTTGAACTGCAGATTTCAGGGGGTATGGCATCTGGTTTATTGTAAATGTAGGCTTGATTGTTGAATGAATGAGACAATACTTAGATAGATAAATACCTTCCTGTTTGTCCAGGGGGTGAGGGGCAGGACCAGCTTCATGGGCATAAGTCCTGTGCAATTGCTTAGGGTCCCCTGCTCAGAAACACCTCACACTTGGTTTAATGTTCTGTTGTCTTTTTGAAATTCTTAATAATTCTTGAACAAGGGGCCCCTCATTTTCATTGTTTGCTGCACCCCACAAATTAGGTGTCTGGTCCTGGTGAGGAGGGGTGGTGTAGCATGGAATGGCAGGCAACCACCACTCTGTCTCATCTTTGTAAACTGTTGCCAGGCAGGAATTGGTGGGAATACTGGCTTTGTGTTGCCACATTGTCTGATTTTTCCAAGGGAAGCTGAATATTTGATTTTTATGTGGAATCCCCTAATTTTTAAATATTGGGTCAAAATTAAAAAAATAAATTTGGATGAGAACATATGTTAGAGCTGGCCTGCAGACTGCTTGTCTCCCACCCCTGAACGGACTATAAAATGTCTTCTTGTTTAATATTTCTGTATTTAGCTATTTTTTAAAGGCCTGGCATGTAGTAGATGATTTGTGAGTGTGCGTCAAATGAACGGTTCCTACTATCTGGAAAATGGAAAAATGCAAGAAAAGGAAAACTCTGAATCAAATCAAGACCAAGTCCCACTCAGGGATTGATGGCTTCCTTTTTAACAGAGCATTCAACATGAAAGGGCAAATAATTAATACCGTGGGTACAGTGTGACTCTTTGCAGATAAATAATCCATTGCTTTTGAACTACCCGCCCTCTATTTAGTTGTTATTGACCAGATAGAGTAACTTGGCTGTTTAATGCCTGAGGACCTCCATGGGAGTTTGACATTTGAAAACATTCAATAAAATAATAACTTTGATTTACTGAATGCTCACCATGTGCCAGACTCAGTGCTGACTACTTTACTTATGCATACTTCATTGGCTCCTCAAAGCAACCCTTCAAAGTAGGTGTTGTGCCCATTCTACAGAATTGGAAGATTCTAATCTTATGTTGGAACCAACTTCACCTGAATGCAGTGTGTGTTTTCTTGACTATCTAAAGGTCATTTCTCCATCCTGTATACACAGTCCAGCCCTGAGTCAATGACTGGGCATGGTGTAGGTACAGGACCATAGCATACAGGGAACATGGTCCCTACCCTCACATACACTCGAATAGAGAATAATACAAAGTATAACATATTTGTCAAAAGCTGCAATTCAGACAGCAGATGCCGTATGTCTGCCTCCTTTCTCTGTCTGGATGTTGAAGAAGCTTCAGTGACACATGACCTTATCAGAGGCACTCATAGTTTAGAAGTCACAGCTGGTTGCAAAAATTGGAATGTCTTTGGTAAAGAAAATAAGCTTTGGCAGAGCAGCCACGTTAGGGAAAGCGGCACCAAGGCCTTGGCAATGAGGGAAAATAGCTTCTGTACTGTTAATGACAATATGTGACCTTTGCTGTCCTATCTTTAAATTTTATGTAAATATTTACAAATTGTTCAAGTCCAAATTGAAATCAGCTGTGAACTAAACATTTTGCAAACTTAGTAAGATTGTCCAAAATATAATTCACCTTTCATCTTTTTTTGTTCTGGGATGACATTTAATAAAAAGGTAGTTCTTTCTTTGTCAAGGTTTTCCTTTCACTTTTTTTCTCTTTAATTTTTTCGTTTTTTGTTAATTTCAAATGTCAGTCTACCTGAAACTGTAACTTAATCTTACCATCAGTGTGCTACTCGTCCTCCTTCAAGCTGGAAGTATCCCCAGAATCTTATCACCATGTCCTTTTCAAGGGCCGTTTCATTTCTAAAGAATATGTAAATCGAACCTCATCCTACCAGTGACACTACTTCAAAATTCAGGCAGGAATTTTGCCTTTGTTTTTCCTTGAGCTGTTTTTTTCCAAAATAATAAATCTCTCCAATCTGAAAGCATTTCACGTATTCGTTCATTCTAGTCATTGGAATTACAGCCAAAATACCTCTCAGTCTTCCCTAGTGACTTCATAATCACCGTTTCTCCAGCATATTCCCTGGTTGACTTCTCTTTTGTTCCTTAGTCTCATAATGAATTGCCTTTTGGTTCTGAGATGTGTCATTTTCTTCCCTGACCTTTTTGTTCTTTTCCTGAAGGCTGTAGGACATGCTGCTGCTGATGTGATGAGAGTCGGAGCTTGGTTGCTAGCTCCCTCCTGTCCTTGTGTCAGCTTCCATCCAGCTTTCATCATCTCCTTTCCCAAACATTTAAATCCTCCACTGTCCAGCCCTCCCCCCCATACCTCTCATTACTCTCTTCAGTTGTGCCTGAGCCTGTTGCTGGCATGTGGACAAAGTCCCAGTTAGTTTCAGGAGAAAGCTTTTTGAGTTTCCAAGTCCTCTATCACTCTAGTCTTGCGCTATTTTATCTTCTCTCTCCCTCATCACTTTCTGCAGATGCTTCAGGAGTTTCCTCAGGACTTTTCATGAGTCTAACCCAGAGAAGGCTTAGGTCACGTTGGTGGCTTATGCCTGTAATCCCAGCACTTTGGGAGGCTGAGGTGGGAGGATCACTTGAGGCCAGGAGTTCAAGGCCAGCCTGGGCAACATAGCGAGACCCCCATCTCTACAAAAAATAAGAAAAAATTTGCTGGGTCTGCTGGTGCATGCTTATAGTCAGTCCTAGCTACCCCAGAGGCTGAGGCAGGAGGATCATTTGAGCCCAGGAGTTCAAGGATGCAAGGAGCTATGATTGTGTTACTGCAGTCCAGCCTGGGTGACAGAGCAAGACCCTGTCTCAGAAAAACAACGACAACAACAACAAAGAAAGGAAGGCTTAGCCCTTCATTTTGGAGTCTGAAGTTGGGAGAGCCCAGCGTGGTGATTCCTGTTCCATAAATTGGAAAACAAAGTGGATGCTCAGCAACTTTCTTTAGTTTCCCAGTATCCATAGATTTTTGGCAATTTGTATTTTCTTTCCATCCTGTATTCTTCTAAGCAACAGAAGGTTGTGAATACTACTGAGTTGGCCAAGTGTCCAGAAATGCCATTCTTTAGAGGCAGATGCCTCATTCATTCATTAAACACATACTGTACATCTTTTATGAGGCAGGCATAGTGTTAGGTGACTATGGTGCTACGGGGAGCAAACCCAGTCCTGGCCCCTGTCCTGATGAAGCACACCATCTGGTAGTAAGGATGACATTAATCAGTTAGTAATAGATAACTCATTGCACGTGAGGGAAAGGTATTCCATGCACTACAGCGTCTAATTAGGGGATTTGACCTGGTCGGGAAGTTGGGGAAGCCCTCCCTGAGGAATTGTGGAGTGAGCTTCAATCAGGGCTAATCTGAAACTTGAGGCTTGCTTTTTCCTCCAGCTTCATAATCCTATTAATTCGCCACTGTCTTTGGCCTTTTGGAATATTGCATAAACCATGATATAACCTCTGGGGCCATTTTGGCAAATAATGGTTCCTGTATACAGAGTCCAGAATTGATTTATTTACCTGTGTCTTTAGAACCTGATAAAAACAGAAATTGTTAACTGCCAAGGGTACTGTTCATTTCCATACTTGGAAAAACTACAAGTTAACATTCTTATTTTGAACATATTTAGGGTCGTTTTGACGATCTTTGAATGATCAGAAGCTACATGTCTATTGCCTCCCAGTCGGCTGATGATGTGTGTAGGACTAGGCAAGGATGTTTAGTGAAAATTTGAGTCTAACTTCTCTCTGAAGCCCCTGCCTAGCCTAGAGCAGGGGTGTTTCCATCCCCTGCAAAACAAGGATGATTATTTGGACCATTCTTAGAAGCACAGTTGAGGAGTGTTGACGGTATCTATTTAAGACAAATAACTATACCATATGCTAAAACCCCTGTGCTTTTTTTTCCTTTGGTGATAGCCTGTATTGAATGCTTCCTATGTGTGTTGTTCTTATTAACTCATTTAATCCTCACAACAGCTCAGAGCTAGGTGTGATCATTAGAAGCTGAAGCATGGGTATCACCCAGCTAATGAATGTCAGACCTGGAATTGGACATTAGCTGTCTGATGCTGGAGCCTGTTTCCTTAACCACCATGCTAGGCCTTCCCTTCGCTTTTCATTTTCATTTGCAGTTGGAACCCTCTCTAGCAATTCTCAGAAGCGGAAATATAGGGCACCTCACTCTGAAATATTGGATATTTTTCAGACATATATCTGAAAGATAAAATTGAAAAATAATTTCTCAGTGAACTTGAGTGAATATATCTCCTGTCTTTCACACGACTCACTTTCATTGCATTCCTCCAATTTTAGTGTCTGTTTAGGGATCAGAAGTAAAAGTGATGACATGTAACGGCAAAAGAAGAACTAGACATGGAACATGGATCCCATGGCTCTGTCCCCAATTTTTCCCTGTAGTTTATACTCCTACTCTCTTATTAAGTGAAGAATTTGTTTTTTGCTCTTTTTTGATGGGGTAGGAAAAGGTGAAAGAAACTATTCCTTTAATAGGTAGAATATTCTACCAAGGAGGAAAAATTTTATTCAGAACCAATTCCATTAGAGCCCCTAATTAGAAATATTAGCTATCAGTAACAGATAAAAGTAGGTAACCTTTATTCTCATTCTAGTCAATTTTAGGAAGGGATTATTTTGCCAGATTAGCATGTTGCAACTCTCAACCAGAGATTTGAATGGTTTAAAGGACTCAGCTAGGCAGTTGGTTTGGCAGTGACCTCTAATTACCTTGGGTTTGCAGGGTCACTGTTTAGAATGCTGACTCAGCTCTGCCTGGGCTGGACACCCAAGTTGTCATCTTTAGTCAAGAGGCATTATTCTTGGGAGCTGCTGGAACATTAAGTGCACATTTGAAGCTCTATTTGGGAAATGATCAAGTGTATGAATGTATAGTACTGTGCTTATTTTTCAGCATTTGGTTCAAATTTTGGAGATGGCTAAATGGGGAGATGCTTAGTGTGTCAGTGTTGGAAGTTTTAAGTGATAAAAAAATCAAGCAGATGAGTGCATAAAGATTTCTATGCAAACAATGATGAGCTTAAATTAAAGCTGCTGATTTAGTGTGAGAATTACTTGCATTGATTTGTAGAATATCTGTATGGGTTCAAGATTCCATATTATGCAAATGAATAAGCCCTGAAGAGTCAAACTGAAAAAAAAAATGAAATTAACTGTGGAAGATATTATTACCCATTCAGCAAGAGGAAAATGTAGACATCCTTAGAGTTAACCCTTCCTTTTCATACATATCCTTGAGAAGGTAAGTGTCAGGGATGGTGGTCCTTGTCTCATTTGTAAAGAAGCTAGACAGAGTTTACTATCAGTTCTTCCATCCTCTTTCTGTCCTTCTTTGCTGCCTTCTGTCACCAAGTCCCCTTAACTAGTCCCTGTCCTTCCCTTCCAAAACCAATCTCAGAGAAGGACTTTTTGAATACAGTTTTACTAGGATATAAATAACTGAGCACACCTAGTGTATTATTTCTCTGAGGCATCAGCAGGTTAATAGGAGACAAAGCCAAAGTAAAACCCTAAAGATGAGAATAGTAGACATTCACACACTGGTAATATGGTGATGGGAATAAATTTTTAAATGAAGAGAGGGCTCTTTATAAATAAACTCAATGCTGGACAGAGAATATAGACAAGCAGATTACAGGATATAAACCACAATAATATTAAAAATACGAAGGGTGGATGATTTTTAATAATAATTTGTCAGCATCACCTTCTTGCCGTACATTAGATTTGATCACATAAACCTAGGTAGCAAGATGGTGTGTTATTTGACATTTAAACAAAGCTTCAGAGGAAAGTCACTTCATCTATGATTAGGGATTTTTGTCAGTAGCAGTGAACCTGAAATTCTTTATTATCCTTGAATGTTGAATTTTAGCAGGGGGAAAAAAAAAAAGCAGTGGATCCAACCTCATCTACCTCCCAACACACCACAGTTTCATTGATAAAAATTGAGTTGATAAATTTATTTGAAAATTGGTATGTCCCATACTATTAGCATGGTGGTGAAATCTGGATATTAAGAGAGGTTGGTTGGATAATGAAACTATGCTTGTTTTAGATGGAGTTGTTACCAGGTAAATACCTGGCTGTAAAGAGTCTGCACTGCCTTCCATACCGCCTCTCCCCCACCACAGACTCCTCCAGCAACCATGCTATGTTGAGTTGATGGCACCATCTAGTGCCAGGCTGTGGAACAGTCCTACTGGGCTCCTCTGTCCCTCATTCTCTTGCTGTGGGGAAAAGTCCTCGTTCTCTGGGGGTGCATTGTCTTCTTCGAGACCTCTCTCTAGTTCTTACTTTTCCTCTGTCTTTGTAGTTCAGTTCTAAACTACTCCTCCATGTCTTCCTTTCTCCCAGACTTCATTTTTTCTGTCCCCCTCTCTCTGGTACCCCCTCTTTTGTAGCTCTTTCTCCTCCTTTTTTCTTTCAATTCTTGATCTTTTTTCTTTTTTTAGAGCAAAAAAAGAAATCAGTATTCATAACTGATAAGTATAAAGATTTTTCTAATGATACTTTATGCCAGAGTAAGAGGATGCCAGGCATTTTAAGTGTAAGTAACCATTTAAACCATATTACAGAGCCAGAGTGACACTAAAGATGAAGTCCAAAAGTCTCACACAGAAGACTGCATCCCCTCATCCTCTTCTAATTAGGCATTTCCCCAAACACAGTCAGTCAAGAGTGTTTTCTTTTAATTGGTTTTGGAACTATCGTTATAGTATCATTTTGTACTTTTTAAATTGTAAATTTAACCTCTCGTATTTTAAATTTGAGACTTTTCATGGACTATCCTGAACCTAGCTCATTGGTATGGCACAATTTCTGTGGGTAAATGTGTTCTAAATTCCAGACGACCAGTTTTCCTGTGGATTTTTGGATCCTGTTTGAAATGAGAGAACAGAGATTAAAGACATGTAGGACAAAGCCTGACATGTGATTACTCCATAACGTTTTGTGGGATCTGAATTAGTGTACTGGTTTAAGTCACCCACATTAAAAAATGAATTTTAAATTTCCACTTATGTTAAGCATCTTGATATTGTGGGTTTGAAAGTAAGTCCCCTCTGAAAAACAGGAACTGTGCTTGTCTGTTACCAGTTCTTGTGGTCGATATGGCAACTATTTTGATTTTTCATAAGAGAGGAAAAGCAGTTAAATCTAGTTAAAATTAAAGCCAGTTAAAATTAACTGGCTCATGAGATTTGAGTGCAGCTGTTCCACATGTCGCCACACTGAGGGTTGTTTGTTTATTATCACTATTAATTATTATTAGTTGTTACTTCTTTTTGAGCAGTGGCATAGATTATTTATATTTTTGGTCTAACCTTGGAAAATAGGAACTGCAAGGGTAGAGAGGTTCCCGTTTGCTAATTTGCATGTACCCTGTTCTTGTTTTTGCTGGGTAGGTGTGTGCACCTTATGTATGTGAGAGTAATTTAGCATGTCAGCACTTTCCTACCAGCAGCGCTTGCTGACTCATGCAGCTGTTGCAGCGCTCAGCTGGCCGCACTGTAAACTGCCCACAGTACCAGCGCCGCCCTTGGAGAGCACCCTGGCTGGGGCCGGTTAGCTGCTGGGAGACTATTCTCAGCTGTGGTCACTGCTGAGCAAGGTGCCCTTCTCCTGCCAGCAGCCAGACACAGCCTTCTGGTTGCAGGGTAGAGAATTGGGCACATTTCTACCTTTTTAGGGACTGCATAAAGAATCACAGCATTTCTGGAAATGCTTTAGGAAAACTGATTTTCACTTCACTTTATTTTCTGGTAATCTTTCAGGGGAGAGGGGAAAAGGGCTGATAATAAGGGAAAGAGAATATGCTGTTATTTCCTGCTTAAAACCAGAAGGGATGTTCATAAACCTTTAACTTGGGCTTTCTTGGCGTGACTGAAACCTGACCCACTTCTCCCTCCGTGTGAAGCAATGTGCCCTGAGTAGGGAAGCAGAGGAGAGGGCGCAAGCCACAAGCCTGACGTTGTTTTTCGTGGCTCAGGTCCCTAAGTGATGACAGCTTTTGTTTATATCGGTTGGATGTTATTGAGGTAAAACAAAAACAAAAACAAAAACAAAACAGGAAAATTTGACCTGGGGTCATTTGAAAGCTAGCGTGTATTTTCAGAGATGGTTTCACTGTTTGAAAATAAGCAAAACTGAATTCTGAAAACATCGGAAAATGTGAAATGTTGCTTTTTTGAGGTTTCGAAATAAAATTCCTTTTGTAGATAACAAGTTGATCAAATCATCCTAAACTATCTTGAAAAGGATGATTAAAGTAAGATCCGCTGGGCAAAGGAACGTTTTGCACACCCTTGAGTTTGCCTCCTTTTTTAAAAGCATTCTGAGGCAGCTTTGACCAGTAATAAAGAAAAGCCACAGTGACTGTGTGTAACATGATGTTGATGGAAGTTCTTGGTTTCCGCTGATACGAATGACTCATCAGTATCAATAGAATTGTGACTTCTAATAATAACACAGTGTAAGACCTTCAAAACATGTGGTTTTAGCCCTTGCTCTTAGTGAAAGGTTGGAAAATATTAGGTTGAGCTTTTTTTTTCCTTATCTCTTGATTTCACCCAAGCATAAAGTTGTTTTTTGTAGGAGTGATGACCACTCTATTGTTTTTTCATCTTACTGTTTTTAGTTTCATTATGATCAAAGAGCCCAGCTCAGATCATTTCATCGTTTAGAAATCTGTGCACTAAGCATCTCCCGTCAGGACTATGTTTTGAGGGAAATGTGGCTGAAAAGCAAATCCTCCCTGAACGCAGAAAGGAAAATACTGGTTCAGACTACAGTCCACTGAGATGCTTGCCTCCTACACAGCGTCTATTGTGGAGGGCTGTGGTATTGCTGAGTAGCCCTATTACCATGTGAGTCATTGTCAAGGATTCCAAGAGGAAGGTTAACAGAAAATGCGAGTCAGAGGAACAGCAAAGTGGAGAAAGAGCAGCTGTCATAGGAAGAAGTGCACTGCCTCCTTTTGATGGCTGAGGGGCTGCCCAGGGCAGCCCTAAATGTCATAGCAGTTCAGGTGTGTGTTCATATTTTTACAGCCTATTTACATGTGTCTTTATGGGGGGCATTCATGGTTTTTTTTTGTTTTGTTTACTTTTGGTTTGTTTTTCTTTCAGTTTGGCCAGACTATCAGAGATCACTATCCTAGCCCTGTACCACAGTGGCTTTATCCAAGAGCTGTTCCTTTTTGTGTTCTGTAGTTAAAGCAACTTAATTTCGAGACTGTAAGATCAACATATATATTTACATTTATATGGTTTTTTCTTTCTAAACATGTCACCTTTAGAAATGCTTCCACAACTTGTCATTCCATCACTTGTCACTATCATTTGTCATTTGTTTCTTAGCTTCAAGAACCATAGGCCTTTGTATTTTGCTTGCTACTTCAGCCTTGATCTGGGAAATAAACCCTTTAAAGGGAAGCGCACAATTAGAATTTTTATTAGCTGAAATTTTGTGTCATTCAGTCTTACTTCTTTCACATTTCGTTTTAAATGGATTTTTTTTTTTGAGACAGAGTCTTGCTCTGTTGCCGGGGCTAGAGTGCAGTGACAACATCATAGCTTCCTGTAACCTCAAACTCCTGCGCTCAAGTGATTCTCCTGCCTCAGCCTCCCAAGTAGCTGGGACTACAGGCGCCAGCCACCACACTCAGCTAAATTTTTTTGTATTTTTAGTAGAGATGGGGGTCTTGTACTTCCTCAGGCTGGTCTCGAACTCCTGGCTTCAAGCAGTCCTCCTACCTCAGCCTCCCAGAGTGCTAGGATTACAGGCGTGAGCCACCACACCCGACTGGATTTTTATTTATTTTTTTGTCTTTCATTATCTTCTTAGAATTTTGGATTTTTTAATATACATACCTTCCTGTTATTCTTTTCACTTTTGTCCACTGAG
Organism: Daubentonia madagascariensis; assembly: GCA_023783475.1. Classification (NCBI taxonomy): domain Eukaryota; kingdom Metazoa; phylum Chordata; class Mammalia; order Primates; family Daubentoniidae; genus Daubentonia; species Daubentonia madagascariensis. Next base: position 36,749,208 of record JAKFHU010002080.1, on the reverse strand, counting down.
GTATCCCTAGTACCTGGAAAAGTGTCTGGCACTAAGGGGGTGCTCAGTAAATATTTGTTGAATGAATGAATGGACTCATTGACCCTCCTGCTTTAAAAATCACCCATGGCTTCTCACTGCCCACAGGAAACACACAGCACAGCATTTAAAGTTCCTAATCTGTTCCCACCCTACTATCCCAGATAGGTATTTCATCAGTATTTTTTTCATGCTGAACTTTAATTAAATGTCTCTTGAACCAATTTGTGTTTTTATTTGCACAGTTTCCTAATATATGAGTTATATATGTTGACTCAACTTCTTTTAATTTATTCTAAAATTACTTCTTGAACAAATCAATAATTAATTTATTGAGGGCTTGGTCTTTGCAGAGAACTCTTTAGGCACAGAGCACTGTGCAGAATACCATACCAGTATAAATTGTGGTCCCTTTCTGAAGAGAAGTTATTGTTTTATCTTGGGAGATGACATATACACCTGAAGCATTTGACGTACAATGTACAATATGTGATCAAGGCCCAGAATGGATAGTAGAGATAAGTGTGGTAGGAGTTGGAGAAAAGAGAGACAGCAAGAATTAGAGGACAGGGAAGCTTTAAAAGGAGGAATTGGAACTGTGTATGTCCTCAAGATACTGTGGGATTTGCTAAGATGGTTCTTAATTCCCTAGTTGATACTCTTCATGATTTTATAAATGTCAGGTTCATCATGTTTACTATTCCATAGTGATCATTGTCAGAATAATGTCCTTTTCTTGACCCTTCCCAAATTAGACATTCTTAAGGTGTAGTGAATGGAGAGAGATGAAGGATTCTATGTACAACTTCCTAAATTCTTATAGTACAAAAAGTTAAAAATGCACGAAGAATCTTTCACTTGTTTGAAAATAAAAGTGAATAAAACTTCTGTTCACTAAATGACAACATGAAGAATGAGAAAACAAGCCAAAGTGGTAGACAATATTTGTGGCACATATGTGATACTGGTCTAGCATATGTAAAGAATACACATGAATTGCTAAGAAAAAGCCAGATAATCCAATAGAAAAAGGATACTGTACATTCATGCACTTAAATGTGCACTTCACAAAAGAAGAAACCCAAATGGCTAATAAATATATTAGGGATGCTAAGCCTCATTAATAATCAAACACATGCAAATTAAAATAATAATAACATGCCAATGCACACTGTCTGGATTGGCAGAAGTTTAAAAATCTGGCAATACCATGTGTTGGTAAGGATGTGGATGAATGGGAATTCATGTGTATAGCTGGTCAGAGTATAACTTGGTGCAGTTATGTTGGAAAACAGTTTGTTATTTACCTAAGCATATTCAACCTGCAAATAACTTGCAACTCAGCCATCTTACTCCTAGGTATACATCCAAGAAAAACTTACTCATGTGCTTCAAGAAACACAGACAAAAATATTCAAAGAAACATTGTTCGCAAGAGCAAAAACTGGAAACAACCCAAATACTCATCTAGATTAGATTGAATCAAAACATTTTCCTATATGGTATTTATGCACTGTGATACTATTTGCTGGTAAAAAATGAGCTAAAAAGCCACATAGATGAGGGTGTGGAGAGACAACATGGCTTGATGGTTAAGAGCAAAGATTGTGCCTGGGTTCAAATTTTGGCTCTGCCACTTATTCTGTGACCTTGAGCAAATTTCTTAACCTTTGTGTACCTCAGTTTCCTCATCTGTACATCGGGAAAAGGATAGTGTCTACCTGATAGGGTTGTTGGGAGGACTAAATGAGTTAATATTTGTGACATGCTTAGGAGAATGATTTGTATGTAATAACTTCTGCGTAAGTAGAAATAATAAATATGTATCAAAGTGGGTGAAACTTACAAACATAATGTCAGATGAAAGAAGCAAAACACAGAAGAATATATACAGTATATATATGGTGTTTCTATGCAAGTAGAGCTCAAAAGCATGCAAAACTAAATATAGTGTTTAGGGATACATGCATAGATGGGAAAACTATAAAGAAAACTAAGGGAATGATTGTCACAAAATTAGTATAATGGTTACTCCCAGAGGTGATGGAGTGTGATATGATGGGAGGGGCTCACAGGGGGGTTCTGAGGTCCTGGAAATGTTTTATTTCCCAACCTAGGTAGTGTTCCCAAAGGTGTTCTTTTTTATAATTATTTTTCAAAACTGTGTATGCTTTTTACATATGTGTGACCTGTTAGATAATAAAATTTTTAAAGGATCTTTGTGAGTTGTTATAGCAGCAAGATGACATTAAACAGGAATAATTGTAAATTCCTACATTTGGGTTAAAAAAATAAATTGGCTAAGTGCAGAATTTGGAACACCTGCTTGGTGCTAGTTCTTCCGCAACATTGTGAGCCACCAGTGCAGTGTGGTTCTTACAGAAGGTAACACCTCCTTAAGGCCACGTTGAGAGAGCTGTCCCATTTAGATCAGGGAATGGAATGGCCTCACTCAACTGTTCTCAGGTCTGGTTGTCCCATGTGTGGAATACTATGCCTGGTCCCAAGGGATTTATTTTAAGGAAGATGTTGATCACAAAGGGATCATCTTCTGTGATGAAGATGTTTAGGGTTCTAAGAAAGGAAGTAGGGGCATTCAACATGGAGAAGAGATGTCAGGAGAGGAATGAGTGTCTTCCATCATTAGAGGAGGAAGCAGACTTTCTTTGTCACTCAGCAAGTCAGATCCCTGTACTGTCTACTCTTGGAGGCAGGTTTCAGCTCCTGGTCACTGGAGATGCCCAAGCAGAGGGGTGGGACCTCCCTTAAACTTGGGACTTGCTACCCAGTGTGAGAGCTGGACCCACAGCATCAGCATGACCTGGGGCTTGTTAGAAATGCAGTCTCAGGCCACCCCATGCCTCCCAAGTCAGAATCTACATTTTATCAGGGTCTCCCTGGGGACTCACATACACATTAAAATTTGAGAGGCACTGGCCTAAATGTTTCTAAGATTCCTTATAATTCTTAAGATTTAATGATTTTATTTAATAATAAAGTACATACTCAACTGAAAATTACCAGTTCATATGGTGGCACTATCAATTTAAAACACCTAGGTATGTTGTATGTACACAAAGCCAAATAAGTATTTGTTGCTGAATTAGTTTTAAATAGATTTGTCCATTTCCCTCCTAAAGTAAAAGTTAGGTTGCCTATGTATTTGCATAGCTATAAGAATTAAGATATAACACAACATTGTTACATTTTCTTCTTTTTAATACATAAGACAGATTCTTGCTTTAAAATTCTCTGTTAATGTCTTCAAATTTTTTCTTCTATATTCATTAAAGATTCCAAAGTAGATTAGGGTTCTGAACACCTGTTAGAATACTCAAAAGAGATGTTTAAATCATACAAACATCACATAATAACATTGGTTTTATATTTAGCATATTTTTTCTTCTTGTACATATTCTGTGTTTTGGCCTTATGGGAACCTTTGAAGTATGAGTATTTTATAATGATTCCCTACAGTACCTCTTATCTTTTAGATTCTAGATCTGAGATCAGGCAAGTAAAATTGTTTTACCTTTTCCCCCTCAAAAGACTATGACTAACTTAAGCTCATCTCTTTTTTTCCTTAAATATTTTGTTAATTATCCTTTTAACTGGTTCAAATGGAATCCGTGATTCATTTAATCTTTTTCCCTTTACATAATTAGTCATTTGTTCTTTTGATGTCCATAGCAAAACTAATACTTAACATGATAGTCATAAAATTCCAAAATAAAAAGTTCTTAAATGACTTAAAATCAGATATAAAATATGCTTTACTGTATGGTAAAAATGAATGGAGAAAATTTCTCATGAATAGAAGGTGTTCTTTAAGGCTTTGTAACCATGAGTTGTTTGGTTTAAGCACATATTTCCATATTTCCAGATCTGGGTTTCTTTTGGCATAAAGGACAAAGAAATTGTACTTTGACAGTTGACTTATGTAATTTTTGGTGTATGTATGTCATTTAGATGAGATAATGTATGACAAAGGGCTTTTATAAAATGGTAAAGTACTATAGACATTTTAATAACATTTGTATACTATAATTAGGTTTTAATTTTAGTTTAGCAAGGCTTCCTCTCCTTTTATAGGACTGACTTTTTTAAAAATCTAAAATCTGCCTTACTGAGATTCTTCAGATTTTGATTTCTTAATCCATAAATGATTGTGAACAAATGCCACCACACTCTACCATATTAGTAACTGGCTATGAGGTAAAAGGCTAGACTTTTTATACCACATTTCTTCTTTGCTTACTTCATTAATTCATTTACCATGAATATATACTGAGCACTTCCTGCATGCAAAGCTATAGGCTAGGTACTCTGGAAAGGACATAAAATGGATACCACATTCCTAGTGTCCAAAGAGTTTATAGCTTTATGGCTACATAAGTGATTTTAGTCCTTATAACAGAATTTTATGAATTTATAAATTTTATAATTTAGAATTTTATTTTTGGAAATCATAGCACCTTACCAAATTTTAGGTTATTAAATCACCATTTTAAATATTGGCTAGGTATTATGAGATTGATATTGAACTTAATAGCTGTTAGAAATGCAGTTGCTTGAAGTATATTCAGTTATTAAGAGCAAGATTTAGGAAGATTGCTGCATATCCCTGCAGGGTTTGTTGAGTCTTAGAAAATCACATATTCTAGTCGGGACTCTAGCCTGCACTGTCCAGTATGGTAGCCACTAGCCACATGTAGCTTTTTGAGCACTTGAAGTATGGCTAGTCCAAATTGAGATGCTGTGAAAAACACACCAGATTTCAAAGATTTAGTAAACAAAAAGACATAAAATATTTTTAAAATAATTTTTATTTTACTGATTACATGTTGAAATGATAACATTTTGCATATATAGGGTTAAGTAAAAAATATTAGGATTAGTTTGGCCTGTCTCTTTTTACTTTTTATTTAATACGGCTACTAGAAGTTTTAAATTACACATGTGACTCACCTTATATTTTGATTTCAAAGTGCTGGTCTAGCCTTTAAAGTCTGGAATGATTGAGAGCTCTCAGAGAAAAGAAGATCAGAATTTAACAGAGTTTTAGAGATGAGATAGCACTGACAGAATCCACTTACTTGAAGAAATCCCAGTTTGCACCTTTGCCCTACTTTGAAGATACTTGTTTTTGTGAACCCACAAAATAGAGCATCAGGTAGCAAGCATTTAATATCTACAGTGTACAGGACATGGAGGGGAATTAAGATAAACATCACACAGGTCCCTGCCTTAGGGGAAAAGCATAGCTTACTGAGGAGGCAAGATATGAGCATGTGATTTGTTACCTTGTGGTTTGAGAGATAAATAGCTGTTCAATGCTCTGATCCAGGACTGTTGCAAACAGATGGTAGAGGCAGTAAATGAAAAAGTGCTTCAAAAGAAGGAGAGGTCACTATGGCCCAGAAGGGTCCCACAGGTGGCACTGATGAGTGGATAGGGCAGAGATAAAGGGGCATGGCCGGGCAGGAAGTGGGGTAGAGTGGGAACAAGGATGAAAGCATGGGAAAACACAAAACAGTGGAGACATCAGTGAGAAGAGAAGATTTAGGGGTGTAAGGTGTAAGTAACATCATTCTCTAGTTCGCTTAGTATTGAGCTTTACTCTTTGACACCATCTCCTATTATGCATCATGGTGCTCTTCCCAAAAGTTCTGTTAATAAGACTTTACCAAAGTCTCAAATTATAGGTTTGGGCAGGGCACTTTAACTTTGGCTGGAATAAATGCTGCATACCTTTGATTGTTAGGAATTTCTTTAAATAGCAAAACTGGTAATACTGTATTACCAGTCACATTTATACTAACATTTGTGTAAAACCTTATAACTTTAAAGAATTCTTGGATAAGTACAGTATCATTTAGTGTTTCAGGCAATGTGTTAGGCATTTATATATCCTTCTTCCTTAAAATGTCTTATGTATTATGTCATTTGATATTTGCTGTTGGCTCCATTTTATAGAAGTGGAAGCCAGAGAGGCTAAGATTGAATAATTAATGATTAAATCTGGAATATGAATCCATCTCTTAAGCTCCCTCCATTTTACTATGCTGAGCACGAATTTTCATACCCATAAATCTATTTCTTAAGAGAAGACGCTAATATTATTGAACTTTTTAGTTCAGTGATAATATACATAGAGAAAAGTATGCATATCACATATATTCACCATACTGATGATTTTTCACAAAGTGAACACTCTGATTTAACCAGCTCCCAGGTTAAGATACAGAACATTGTCAGTATCCCAGAAATCCCTCATGCTCCCATCCAGTAACTGCCCCGCCCATGGTAACCACTACTCTGACTTTTAAAGCATAGATTTGCTTTGCCTGCTTTTGAACTTTATATAAATGGATATATAGTATGTACTATTTTGTGTCTGACTTCTTTCATTCAACAATATGTTTGTGAAATTCACTCATATTGCTGTGTATGGTGATCAATTTCTGATTCTCCATGTTATATAATATTCCATTGTGTGACTCTAACACTATTAATTTGTGTAGTTACCAGTTTGGGGCCATTATGAATAGCACTGCTATTGAACATTCTAGAACACATCTTTGGGTGAACACACATATGCATTTGTATTGGACATATATGTAGGAGTGAAATTATGAAAGCAACATAATTTTTAAATTGTTTTGTAGATGAGGCTGAAATTTGACTTTGTGATAAACTCTTGAAAAAAAGGAAAAACTTCAAACTGTTGATACCTCAAATACTATATTAAAATAAATATTAAGGCAGTCATTACAAAAGGGTCCAAGATAGTGTTATTTTACCACCCTAACACAATTTTGAAAGGGAAGAGGAAGAGGAAATAAACTCTTTCACCTTGAAAGGGTTAAATATTGAAGTACTGAATTTGTATCACTCAGGTTTCTCTTACTGTTATACTTTTTTCCTCCAAGAGAAGTTCTAGCAGATGATAGTGGAAAATTAAGATGACCAGCATGGCTGTTATACCAGGGCATAATAAGGGATGAATAAGTGGGGGGTGTATTTACTGGGGAATGAGAAGGCAGAGATGAGATAAACAGCAGGAAATTATATTCCAAAATCTATAATGAAAGTACAAGTCTCAAAATTTTACTGGAATTTCCTCCGTTCCTTCACTCTCTTGCTTAGGGTAATCTGCAGGCAACAGAATTTGCATTCTTGTAAAGAAGACAATTGCAAAGCCATAACCTGTTTTTAGAAAAAATTTTAAGGCAGACATTTATCCAGGGCATCCTATCCAAGGAAATGTAATTCTAGGATTTGCCAACCAGAAGACTTTAGTGTCTACCTTTGAAGTTTATTACCATTAATGATGATCATTTAATGATGTGTATTTTATATTTAGACTTAAAAGGGTTGTTGATCTTAAGCAGACTAGGCAGAGGAAGAAATCCTCTGCTTTTTCTGTGCTCTGACTCAGGATGGCCCTAGAAGTTACATGGGGAATAGGAATATGTGGATAAACACTCTCATAGTTTCTTTGGCCTCAATGAACAAAGAGCATTGTTGCTATTATTAGTGGTAAACTAAAATTATTTTAGAGGAGGGACTATGACATTAATTTAGGACATGGCTTTTAGAGACTAAACATTTTGTACATGTTTTGCTGTGGTAGACATCCCTTGCATTTATAGAAAGCCCATCCTTATTATGATGTTAGTGAAATATGACTACTCCAGCCTCCAAATACTGGGTGTATTTTGGATTATGGAAATACGTTTAAAAGTCTCATTTTTCTTTAATGCTCATTGATGATTTCTTTAGGATTATAAACTGTGGTCAGAATTTGAGCTTATTTCATTTTTCTTCTCATTTTCCAAATTAAATATAAAACGAGAGCATCCCAGGTAGGGGGGAGGGGGGAAACCAAATTATTTTCAAGTCATATTTGAAGAGCAGGTGTGTTCTCTCACGATTTACAGTGCAGGTGCCTTTTAATTTAACGGCTTAAAATGGTGATAAAAATTATTCAAGTAGAACAGAGTTTCAAAAATGACTTGTAAACAGTTGTTCTTAATTTTTTTCCTGTTTTCTCTCTGCTTGACTTCTGTGACTTACGTGCATTTCTGAAGGAGCCCCCTCAAAGAACACTACTCTAACCGTGTGAATTGCATTCATTTAATAAGACCCAGCCTTTTCATTTGAAGGACAATGCGGGGGTCAAGGGGCCATGGGTCTTTTCTTTGTCTAGCTTTGTTCTAAATCAGGGAACAATCCTCCCTTGCTTTTAGACCCTGTGACATATTACCATTTGTTATTGAACACTAGGGGGAGAAGAGCTACGGCCCCCAAGGTACCCTCACTGGGCCCTCACCCTCTGCCGTTGTATTTGCTGCTTCAGCCTTTTAGGTGCCCCAGCTATTTGAGGCCGAGATCGTGTACTTGTGCTGCCAGATATCAGGGCTATGTGGGTGTGTTTGGAGGGGTCTCCCCTCAGCTTAGCATCAGGTCTCGGTGACAGAATCTAAATAACACAGGTTACTCATCAGAAGTTAAAGATTTTTCCCTTTTCACATTGATGCTTCTGATATAATTTTATACGTTGGCTGAGTATGCGTGCGTACTTTGTGGCTGCCGAGATGCAGGTGGAAAGTGTGTGGGGGTTGTATGCTTCCTCTGAGGCTGCTACAGGTGGTCAGGTGGGGGAGGCCGTGATAAAGGTACAGCACCCACTTCCGGCAGCTTGTGTTGTGAGCCCTGTAACCCACTGCCTGAACCTGAGTCTCACTTCAACCAGATTCTGTTGTTGGCACTTTATCTTCTGCTGCTTCTGACTTGCCTGTTGAAGGTTTATGACTAAGGTTGTGGTTAAAAATTCCCTTTTTAGGTATGAAAGATCTTTCAAATTACTTTGTGTTGCAGTTTTTTTTTTCGTTTTTTCTTCTTTTGCGTGGACTTTCTGGATTTTATAAAAACGAATGTTAAAAATTTTAATATCATATAAGAATTAGATAAAGGTTAGGTGGATGATATATTCCCTTATTAGAGCAAGAATAAAATCAGCGTATGTTCTTGGCAGATTGAGTATGTTAAAGTGCATTTTATGATGGAAGCACTGCCAGTTATTTAGAATAGGTATGGGAAATCCCATTTGAGAATATTGTCATAGAATCATCAGACTTGGAAGGTGTTCATTTATTCAGCCTGCTAGTCACCTATGTGTCTATTTAATTTGTTCATGGTACTGTCCTTGGAGCTGAGAGAAATGTGAGGGGCTCTTGGGAGGTTTACAGTCTCACTGGAATGGAACCAATGTTTATGATAGGAGCTTTACATGTTCTTACTTAGTCTTTGAGGAAACCTTGTAAATAAAGTAATATTATTAACTGTTTTTCAGAGAAAGAAGCTGAGGTTCAGAGACATTAAGCACCCACTTAGGGTCACCCATAGTAAAGAGCAAGGCCTTGGGCTCCAGTACCACTACTCTCTCCAGTGTGCAGGCTGCATTCCGTACTTGGTAATTTACAGAACAACTTGATTTGGGGACCTCCCTTGCATTTATAAAAATCCTATCCTTATTATGATGTTAGTGAAGTATGACAACTCCAGCCTCCAAATACTGGGTGTATTTTGGATTATGGAAATATGTTTAAAAGTCTCATTTTTCTTTAATACTCATTGATGATTTCTTTAGGATTATAAATTATGGTCAGAATTTGGGTTTATTTCATTTTTCTTCTCATTTTCCAAGTTAAATATAAAACGAGAACATCCCGGGTGGGGGATGGGGGGAACTTCTATAAGTCTCATAGAAGTTCAAGGGCAGGAGAGAGCTGGGGTGGAGCTGGAGTCATCAGAGAAGACCCACAAGACCCATTACTGTTTAACACTTCACAGAGTGCTCACTGTGCTAGGCACTAGTTTAACTTCTTCACATCTTTTGACTGTTCTTATCTTCATAGCAACCCTCTGAAGGAGGTGTTATTATCAAGTCCTTGTTAGGGAAGAGGAGACTGAGGTACAGAGCAATTATGTGGTGGTGCTGTGAGTGAGAGCATGGCCATCAGGCTCTGAGCCTAAGTTCTTAGCTACCCTGCTGTCTGACCCCTCACTGCTGGGCAATACAGGTTGCTTGGTACGGTGGTGGTGAGGGTTCTTGAATTGCTGGGGACAGTGATAGGAAGATTCAAATGGCAGCAGCATGCTGGCCAATTTGAAAAGAGGAAACATTAGGAAAGAAGAGGAGAAGCAGTTATTCTGGACTAAACAGGGTCTAATCAGTGCAGGTGGGTAGCGAGAGACAGAGTTGAGATACAAAGATTCTGTAAGCCTTGAGGAATAATTGCAGTTGAAGATGATGAAGAGGGAGTGAGTAAAAATGACTCTAAGATTTGGAACCTGGTTGGCTGGGAGAGTAATTCTGCTATTGTAGAAATCAATGAGGTCCATAGAGAAGCTCTTTTGTCCAGGGCAATGGTGTTGCAGCAAGAAGTGAAGGCTCTTGGATGGGCTGAATATGCAGGGGAGGTACCATGTGCAAGAGAAATGGTTTATGGAGAGGTAAGAATAAGGGAGAGGAATCCCAGGAAGGGAAGAGTGATGGTCTGGGGACTCTCTGTAAGGAGAGGATTAATGCCCTGGAAATAGATGATTTCAGAGAGAGAGAGAGAGAGAGATGGACAGACAGACACCCCAACCCAGGGCCTTGAGAAGTGCCCTTGGTCAAGAAGAGGAAGGAGAAAGGAGCAGAGAACCATAAAAAAAAAAAAAAACAGGAGAAGCAGCTAACCAGGGGAGAGAGGAGAATTAAAAGAGAAAAAAGAAAAAGCTGCTGAACAGTGTCAGATACTGCAAAGAGGTCAAGGGGAATAAGAGTGAAAAGGGAACAGAAGATTTGACAAAAGGGTCCAGGTGGAGTGATGCGCGCCTATAGCCCCAGCTACTGCAGAGGCTGAGTGGGAGGATTGTGTGAGCTTAGGAGTTCAAGTCCAGCCTGGGCAACATGGCAAGACCCTGTCTTTAAAAAAAATACAAATAAAAAAGTTTGACAAAGGGAAGGCCATTGTACCCTGCAAAGTAAGACTAGGAAGAATGGGGAGGTGAAATCCAACTGGACTAAGGACTCTCAATGGCAAGTACCTAGACCTTTTCTAAGCACTAAATTTGCAGGTACTTCAATGCCAGGCAGAGAAGGAGCTTAGTAAATATTAATAGTACTTGGTTGCCTGATACTGCATTTTTTTATACTGATCTAACTGAGCTAACATACTTTGTCTTTCAGCGCATTCATTCACATAGCTCCCAGTTTCTGACTGTGGAGGTGTTTAATTTATCGCCACCTACTGAAGACATCATTTTGGGCCAAGTTGATGAGCCCTTGAAACAGAGCAGGTGAGACCAAAGACCATCAGATGGTCTTTGTTTTGTAAGTTCACACAGCTGCCCACTGTGTGTCCCACCCCCCAGGGCCGTTGGCTTATTGTATATGTATTTCTAAGCCTCTATGAATACACTGATTGTTACAAGGAATCCAAACAGTGTTATAGCACTGGCACACACCAGGCTGCTTTTTGTTTTAGGGCTCCTCTGTCATGTAAAGTCCAACTGATATGAAAATAGCCTGAATTTTCTCTAACTTCTCAGAAATCCTCAAAATACCAAAATGTGTCACAAATCTTTTGATGCCTGGTTACCCTTTGGTGAGAATCCAGGATTTCCTCATTTCAGTGTCACAGCTGTGAATTGTAAAGCATTTCATCTACCACAGTGGCAGTCACAGTTGGTTTTATTTAAGCTGCGAGATTTGGAAACGCACCTCACTTTAGCGTTAGTTTAAAAATTTTAGAGACGGGAGAAGAAATTTGTATGTACAAATGATCATATTTTTTATTTTAGGTTTTGACTATAAGCTTATTTGGTTCTTTATTCTTCCAGCCAGTTTTTCTTGGTAACTATAACTTGGTGTATCAGCTTTTAGAAAACATGTCTCTAACTAGAAAACTCAGAAGACCAGGAAAATGTAAGCTCCTTACCTCCACCCCCCAGCATAGAATACTGGTAGGTGAAACTTTATTAAAATAGAGTCAGCTCGGGAAAGTGAGACCCCCACCCCACCTAGCCAACCCAGTCCCCATCTATGTTACTGCCTGTCTTCTGTCGTCATTGGCATCCTCACTTGTGAGGATGAGAAGGGAGAAAAAATGAAAGTCAAGTTAGTTTTGTTTCTTGTCTACAGTTTCGGCAAAAGTTAAAGTGTCTTTGGTTGAACTGTTGGTAGTTGGTGTTGGAGTTGTCTGGGGTTTCATTTATTCTCCAGTTCTCTTAGTCTTCACTTGTAAATGTAATCTAGAGTTCCTTGTTGCTAGTGAGAACCAGCTTAACGATTTACTTAGAATGGTTAATAATCTGTTCTGATTACCAGAAAGTTTTCTTCTAATCTGTTTACTATCTTTTATGTAAGAGTTTGAATATATTAACATGTACACTTAGTAGAATTTAATCTTTCATTATTAAAGTTCCTAAATACCTCATATTACTATGTTTTATCATCATGAACATCAACTATCATTGTTTAGAATTGTGCTTCTCTAACTGTGAAGGTGAAGGACCAGTTTTGTTTTGTTTTTAGTATGTCATATCCAATATGCATGGGTTGATAATTTTTAAAAACACAATAAAAATGAATTACAAGAAAAATGAAATTAAAAAGACATTAAAAACATAAGCCTGATTAAACATTTTTTATTATTATATTCGACAGACATAGAGGTACTCTGGCAAACTGCAGAGTAAAACAAAAATCTTCAAATGTCTGCTCTCAGTTTCTGTGCTTACTCTGGGAATGGGGCTGGTCTGCAGATCCCACTTTGAGTTGCACTGTCTAGATAGAATATAGATAGTTTAGGAGACTGCAGTTGAGTATGTTCTAACTTCAGGACATACCCTCAGAGTAGGTTTTGTGGGGACTGTTGCCTTTGTATTTCTTGCCTACTTAAAAGTCAAGTGCAGAAAAAATGCTGTTTATTTAAACATTTTCTACTTTTTAAAAAATTACAGATTTTTAAACATGATTGTTATAATGTTTCAAACAATGTAAAGATGAATATAGAAAAAGTTAATTGTCTTTCTCCCACTTCTCTGGTTGTTTCTTTCCCTTTCTCCATACATAATATATATATACACACACATATATACATATATAAGGTGATTTTTTTCTTCTATAAAAATGGCATCATAAACAATATGCAACTTATTTTTTTACTTAATATTTTGTCACAGCATTTTTCTCTACCAACAAATATTAATCTACTGCCTCTTTTTAGCAGCTGTATAACATTCTGTGTTATAGTTGTACCATAATTTGTTTAACTGTTCTCTACTTCATGGGCATTCAGGAGCGTTCTGGGTTTTTACCCTTCCCAACTACACTGTCATTAAAATTCTTGTACATATATTCTTACATATCTACTTTGATACTTGAAGGATAGATTTCTAAAAGCTGAGTCAAAGAGTTATAGATAATGCCAGATGACATTCAAAAAAAGTTGTATCAATGTACAGTCCCACCAGCAAAATATGAGAGTACCTGTTTGCCTCACCACTGCTAGGTGTTAGGAATCTTTTGAAGTTTTCTCAGGCTGAGGGGTAAAGTGATCCCTAGTTTTAATTTGAATTTCCCTGATTGCCAGCGAGATTGTGCCTCTTTTCATATGTTTAAGGGCCTGTTGGATCTTTCTATTTAGTTTTAGGAGAACAACCATGACAGATTTCATTTTATTAGGTCTTTTAAGTACCATTTTTTCTGTATGGCTATACTCAGTGATTGGGGTTCATGTTATCTGTTTGTTTTAGTGGGATAGAGGAGATGGGAAAAGGACAAAGATGGAGTGTTGAAGGGTTTTTTGTTTTGTTTTGTTTTGAGGTGGCTTAGTTCTCACTTTCTTTCTCTAACATTTTTTTTTCTTCAAGATCAGCTTACTTACAGGAAATCCATCTCTATTTGTGTATAATGTAAAAAAGGCCCAGGGTGGGGCATCTTCATGGCTTGGAATAGTGTGTGTCGTTATTCAGGCCTGCCCGAGGAGTATGTATTTGCACATGTACATTTTTTGTATTGAGGTAAATTCATATAACATAAAACTGACCTTCTTAAAGCGTACAGTTCAGTGGTATTTAGTACATCATGCAGCCATTACCTCTGTCTAGTTCCAAAACATTTTCATCACCCCAAAGGAAACCCCATGCCCATTAAGCAGTCATTCCCATTCTCCTCACCCCCTGCTCCCTGGAAACCGCTAACCTGTTTTCTGCTTCTATGGTTTAACCTTTTCTGGATATTCCATATAAATGGAATCATATAACATGTGACTTTTTATATCTGGCTTCTTTCATTTAGCATAATGTTTTTGGGGTTCATCCACACTGTAGCATGTATCAGTACTTCAGTCCTTATTATTGCTGGATAATATTCCATAAAATACCACAAATATACTATAACTTGTTTATCCATTCACCAGTTGATAGATGCTGGGAATGTTGGCTATTGTGAATAATTGAACATGTAAATCTAGATGCCAAGTTAGTCTCGCAGAGGGGGGTGTGAGGGCCAAGAAGAAAGGCAGCTGAGAAGAGCCTTCCAGTGAGCATCTGGGATCTCTAGAGCTTTCCTTTCTCTGTAAATTGGTCATTTAAGGATCTTCAGAAGCCTGGGTCCGTCCTGGGGCCAGATATGAGATTTGTGTTCATTGGCTTCAAGATCTGGGTTGAACTGGAACACAAAGCTTCCCTATCACATCCTGTGGATTTAAAAAGGATTTTACTTTCAACCCTCAGGGGACTAGGTCTGCTCTAGCCTTCGTGGGTGCAGAGGCTAAAGAAATACTCGCTGCTGTTCCCTCTGTGGTGGTTCCTCCACCTCCAGCATCTGGTTTGGAGCTTGACTATGGTGATGTGAGGGAGGAATGGTGCCCATGTTGTACTCGGCATAAGACAATATGGGCTCGTTTCCCAGCTCTGCAACCTTGGTCTAGTTATGTTTCCTCCCAGTTTTCTTCTCTGTAAAGTGGGGTTACTAATACTTACATAATAGGATTATAGAGACAGTTTAAGTGGGATAATGTATAGAGAGCACTGTTACAGTACTGCATGATTGTGCTTGAAAAATATTCATTTCCGCTGTCTCAGTGCTTCTCTGTCTTCTCCTGACCAATGCTTATAACATTACCTACTTCACAGGGTCATAGTAAGAATAAAATGAGGTGATACGCACATCACGGTTCTTAACACTGTTGCTGCCACATAAGTCAGCACTCACTATAGATAGAAAGATACCTTACCTCACAATTACTATTTCTCATTGGGAAAATGCCATCCAGTTGATTATAAGCTGTCTAAACTGTTTTAGTTGGTAAAGGTTTCATCTAGGCATATTGAGTTGTTTTGAAGCTTTGTGTTTATTACTGTAAACACATGAGGCTAATTAAAAAACAGCCATGTTCAGGATAGACAGACTGTAGGTAAGATCCTGATGTGTGAGTTAGGAAGTTAGCATCATATTAGCACAAATACGTTAAAGAAGGTTACGTTGATATCAAATTATTGCATCCCAAAGACAATATGTGTGCAGTATAAAATCTTCTCTTGTGGAAGCTGACAGGAGACTTCTGTCTGGCCTTCAAAAATAGTCATTTAATACCCTGTTTTGAGTACTGTTTGGGTACTATTATTTGGAAATCCTGTTTTAGGACAAATGGGGAGTGGTTTTGGAAAAAATAATGGAAGGGAGAAGAAACTCTCTTCCACCATGCTACCTCTCAACTGTAACAAGCCTACTCTATGAGGATGAAGTGGATGCCCCCAATGCAGGCTCTGTGTGAGGAAATGTTTAAAAGGTTTCCTTGTTGTAGGTGCCAGTTTAATTGAAGGAGAAAGAGAGTCGATGTTTTGTCAGAAATGAAGCATGCTTTTAGTTATAATCTTATGTTCTCTGACCAAATCTATACTGACTATAGTAGCAAACAGCTTGCCTAAGATTTGCACATAATATTTGCAAAAGCATTTTTGTCTCAGCTGAAATTTTAAAGGCATTTAAGAATATTTGTAGCACTTATAGTTTTAAATTTATAGGTCTAACACACAGTTGTTTACTTAGTAAATTCATTCCATGAATGTGCTTTTTTTTTTTTTTTTTAGACAGAGTCTTACACTGTCACCTGGGCTAGAATGCAGCAGTGGTGTCATCATAGCTCACTGCAACCTCAAACTCCTGGGCTCAAGCCATCCTCCCGCCTCAGCCTCCAGAGTAGCTGGGACTACAGGTGCATGCCACCATGCTCAGCTAATTTTTCTATTTTTGGTAGAGATGGTCTCGAACTCCTGACCTCAAGTGATCCTCCCACCTTGGCCTCCCAAAGTGCTAGGATTACAGGTGTGAGCCACTGCACCCGGCCCATGAATGTGCTTTGAATCTACCCCCAACCCCTCACCAATCTTCCAGACTTCCCAGAAGCCACTCGTTGATAGCTGGCGAGAGAGTGAGTGAACCAGGGCATCACTGGGCGAGAGAGACCAGGAGACCCCAAAGGGCCAGCTTTATGGGGCCTTCTGGAGGGAAGTGCCTAAATTGTGGATGTGTTCATCTGCCTCTTCACCTCCATCCCAGATCTAAAATCTCAGCTGCTTCCAGGACATGCAAATTGAATCAATGTCATGTCCATAGAAGACAATAAAATGTGTCCTTTGTTGGTCTTGACATTTCTTTAGCACTAGGCCCCTCAAGTTTTAGATGTGTGGTGCTAAAGAAATGCATATACAGTTTGAAAACCTGGTTTTTATGAAGTAATTTGTTTAAAACTTATTTTCTTTTTCTTTTGAAAAATTCAGACCTAGAGGAAAGATAAAAGAATAGTATGAGGAACACTTATATACTCTTTGTTTATATTTACCAATTATTAGCATTTGTTATTTTGTCTCTGTATGTGTAGTTTTGTATGTGTGTTGGCAGGAAGCGTTCTTTTTTTTTTTTTTCCAGAACTATTTGAAAATTGCACGCCTTATGACATTTTGCCCCTAAACACTTCAGCATCATATCTGAAGAATAAGAACATTTTCTTACATAACCACAATACCATTATAAAGTAAATCTTAATTGAAAGCTTCAGACAGAGGACAAAAGAGTAAAATGGGCAGAGATTAAACAGTGCTATGATTGGACTTGAAAAGTGTAAGGGGAAGAAATACAGGGAGGTAAGTAGAACTCCTATTTGGTACCTTAAAAGATAAATTTTGTACATACCAATGAGCCACCCAACTGATACAGATTTTCTCCACATACTTACTTTATCTGGTTCAAGGAGTTTCTCCTTGTGTTCTGAAGCCACTTAGTGTTTTGACCAGGGTTATAAGCTTCTCAGCCTGTAAATACATTTCTTCAGCATCATCAGTCTAAAACCTGAGAGGCCACATCCTACTTAGACTTGTGGTTATGAGCAAATTTTCAAGGGAGTTTGCTGCTGCCGTTACATTGAGAACATGGAACCTTCAGTTATTATAGTCAAAAATGTTTATTAAGGCATGTTGGTGCATGCCTGTAGTCCCAGCTACTCAGAAGGCTGAGGCAAGAGGATGGCTTGAGCCCAGGAGTTCGAGACCGCAATGAGCTATGATCTGCACTCCAGCCTGGTCAACAGGCAAGACCCCGTCTCTTAAAAAAAAAAAGTTTGTTAATAGGTAGTTGGAATAAACATGAGAGGCCTTTCCTAACATTTCATTTAGGTTTGAGTAAAAGCTGATACATTAGCACATTATTTTGAGAAATAATTTTACTGGCCTGGCGAAATGTTAAGCTTGATGTCGTCATAGACTTTCTACAGATTTAGGCTTCAGCCTCGAGTCAGCTCGAGGAAAAATGCTACTCTTATGAAGCTGAACAGCAGTGACAAAGTCAACTGGATGATATTATATATATAAGCATCACTAATTTGTGTATTTTAAAACAAAGATACACATTTTCTTGATACCATTAGCTGATAGGATGTTAAACAAATTAAAAGCTTTCTTTGGACTGTTTCCCTGCAAATGCCCATTTTTAGTGGGATTTAGTATTATATGAGAAGAACTATGTTTGGGAATTTATTTTTCAAATTTTAAAAAGAGCTATTTTCATTAAGCTTTGGGATGGGAACCATATTAAGCTGTCTCTCTCAATAAGCACATCATGTATCATCATGTCAAGAATAAGAAGAAATGTGTTTCCTTTGATAGCAGTATGTGTTATAGAGATGTTTGACCCATGATTTTTCATGAAAAGGTCCATTTTCAGTAAACACTTGTGCATTGAATTTGATAACTGACCTCCCACTGATCAGGGGTGAGATGCATCTCAGAGAGTCTGAAACTATGTATTTTATCTTTTATTTACTTTTTATTCTTTCAGTATTCAGTGTCCATGGAGATTTCTAATTTTAAATTCCTATACATATCAAATTTACAGGCTATGACTTTTAGAATAATTTTTGTACTCTGTTCTGTGAGCAAATTAAAAAAGCATTTAATGTAAAGTACATGTGTAGTTTTTGTGTATCAAAGCCGTGCTTTTCCTTAGCCCAGCTTAGTCTACTCCTGTTTCCAATTTGTGTTAGAAAGTTCTGTATGAAATGTGAACTCCAGTTTATACAATTACTAAGAGTGAGTGCATGTCCCTTGGGATAATAGCCCTTGAGCTATCTTTGTGGCAATCTTATGTAGGATATTTGAATCTTTCTTCTTTAATGCCAAGTACTCACTTTTCACATGTAAATTGGCAATGTCATTACTTGAACTTGGCCACCAGTGTGTGCATGTAATGTTGATTGGTGTCATGATGGGTTTTGGTCACTCTATGAGAATTTTGTTTTTAAGAGGCAAATTTTGTTAGGCCAAACTCAAGATAGGAGACTGGGTTTGTTCATCATTAATTCTTCTAGCCCATATACATTCGTCACATTCGTTAAATGCCCACTTTGTGTCAATGCTGTTGAAGAAGGAACAGGATAGGATTGCTGCCCTGGAATCATGTGGCAGGTGCCATGAATGAATACTAACAGCACACGAGCCACTTGAATGGCCTGGGGATGGGAAGGGACCCCACAGAAAGGTGAGTTGATCAGTAAAGACACTGCTAAACAAATGCATCCCCAACTGAACATTGAAAGAATGTGTAGTGATTCCCCCAGCAGGACAGGGTCATAGAAAGGGCATTCAAGGCAAAGGGTGTATACAGAGTCTTAGAGCATACCACATTGTATGAATTTCAGGTAGCTCCATATGACTAGAGTTTGGGGACACGGAGAGCATGGCAGAGGAAAATCGGGATAAAACAAATTACGAAGGATCTTACATACCATTCTAAGGAGGTTAGCCTTTATTCTGTAGGCAGTGGGGAACCACTCAGGAATTTTAACGCAGAAGTTTCATGATTAAATTTGTGCTTTAGAAATATTCTCTTGCAGCAATATAGAGATGCAACTAAAGGGGAATGGAATCCAAGGCCAGAGGATCAGTTACTGTGCTCCTACAGAAGTCTAGGGGAGAAGTGATGGGGCAGTGGCAGCAAGAATAGAGATTAGGAGATGATGGTGCTGAGAGCCGGTTAAGAAGTGGAATCCTCAGAACTTGGTGTCTGGATGTGAATATTGAGAGAGAGGAAATAATTGAGGAAAACTTAGAGGTTTCTGGTTTGGGTGACTGCATGAATGATGTTATAAGTATACGAGTGCTCAATTACATCAGGAGACTGGGGAGAGAGGAGTGAGATTAATGTGGAAGACAGAGAACAGACACAACCAATGACAAAAGCCCCAGGAAGCAGACTTTTAAGGAGGCAAATAAAAAGAAGCGTTAGAAAGAATGATCTGAGGGAAGAAGGAAAACCTGAGGATAGGGTGTTCCAGGACCCAAAGCAGGAGTCTCCAGAGAGAGGGAGTGGTCAAGAGTGTTAAATACTTCAGAGAGTTCAAGCAAGGGTTCCAGATTTGTCAACCAGTAGGTTCAGTAATCCTAGTGCATGCAGCTGGTGAACAGTGAAAAATAAGAAATGGGTCAGTTCATTTATACTACTCTTGCAAGAAGCTTAGATGTGAAGGGAAGGAGAACAAGATGTCAAGAAATATTTTTTATCTTCGTTTTTGTGGTTAAAATCTCGAGGATGTTTACATACTAGGGGATAGATAGAGTCCAGTAAGGAGGAAGAGGAAGGAGTTAATTAATGGGTTAATGTCTCTAGGAAGATCTGAGGGCATATTAGCTGGAGCACATGGAGAACTTTGGACTAGAGAAAGAACAACTCTTCTTAATAGACAGGAGTGAAGGCAAAGACTGAGTGTGGATGTGGATAAATGGAAGGAGGACAAGGAATGTAGGTCTTGAAAGCTGGAAGTTTGAGGAGTGTGGTATTCATGAAAATGAGTGCTTAGATCTGCATCTGGAAGCACAGTTGACTGATTGCCCAGTTGATTCCCCTCTGCAGCCACCCTGCATTGGTGCTAGGACCACATTTAGCCTTGTAGGTGCTCCTATTGCTGGTTCATTCCTGTGGGATATAGGATTTTTTCAGTGGGCCATATTGGCTCAAGAATTCCTATTAGCCTGACCAGACCTTTCTTGAAACTTTCTTTCAGGAAGTTGCAATCCAAGACTTCCTAGCTGTTCCCCCTTCATTCCCTCTCCATGTCCACAGGTGTGGTCTGAAGGACCTCCCACATTCTCTGGCTTCCTTCCCCAGTAAATCTTTTGCATTTCTAATCCTGTCTTGGTGCCTGCTTCTCGGTAGGCCCAAAGTAACATAAAGAACATGGCCAAAATTTGTGTATTATGGTGATGTTAGCTGCTGTAAAAATAACTTCTCAACTCAACAATGGATAGTTCAACCAGACAGAAAATTAATAAGGAATATTGGACTTGAATTGCACTTTTGACCAAATGGACCTAAAGACATATACAGAACTTTCTATCCAATGGCAGCAGAATACACATTTTTTTCTGTAGTGCACATGAAACACTCTCCAGAATAGACCATATTTTATGAACAAAACAAGTCTTAATAAATTTAAGAAGACTGAAATTATATCTGGTATCATTTCAGACCACAATGGTATGAAACTAGAAAACAATAACAGAAAGAATCCTGAAAGATTTACAAATATGTGGAAATTAAACAACATGCTCCTGAACAACCAATGGGTCAAAGAAGAAATCAAAAGGGAAATTTAAAAATATCTTAAGATAAATGACAAGGGGAAAACACATCATACCAAAACCTATGGGATGTAGCAAAAGCAGGTCTAAGAGGGAATTTTATAGCAGTAAACACCTACATTAAAAAAGGAGGAGGATCCTAAATGAATATTGTGACGTTACACCTCAAGGAACTAGAAAAAGAAGAACAAACTAAACACAAATTATTACTAGCAGGAGGATGGAAATAATAAAAATCAGAACAAACATAAATCAAATAGAGAACAGAAAAACCATAGGAAGAATCAATAAAACTAAGAGTTGGATTTTTGAAAAAAAAGTAAATTGACAAACCCTTAGCTAGTCTAACTAATAAAAAAGAGAAATGACTCAAATAAATAAAACCAAATATGAACATGAAGAAATTACACCTCAGAAATAAAAAAGGATCTAAAGGGACTATGTCAAGAAATTGGATAACCTAGAGGAAATGAATAAATTCCTAGGAAAATACAACCTACCAGGAGTGAGTCAGGAAGAAATAGAAAGCCTGAACAGAACAATAACAAATAAAGAGGTTGAAGAAGTAATCGAAAACCTCTTAACCAAGAAAAGTCCAGGATTAGATAGCTTCACTGCTGAATTCTACCAAATATTCAAAGAAGAATTGATACCAGTACGTCTTAAATTCTTCTGAAAAATAGAACTAGAGGGAATACTAGAGGGAAACACATTTTATGAGGCCAGGATCACCTTGATACCTAGCCAGACACAGACATCACACACACAAAAATCTATGGGCCAATTTCTCTGGTGAACATTGATGCAAAAATCCTCAATAAAATATTAGCAAACTGAATCCAACAACACATCAAAGAGATTATACATCATGACCAAGTGTAATTTATCCCTGGCATACAAAGCTGGCTTAACATCTGCAAATCGAGCAATGTGATACATTAATAGAATGAAAGATAAAAATGATATGATTATCTTAACTGATATGGAAAAACATTCAATGAGGTCCAGTATCCTTTCTTGACAAAAACTCTCAATAGGGTAGGTATAGAAGGAAAGTTTTCCAACATAATAAAAGCCATATATGAAAAACTAATTATAATATTATAACTATATACATTAACATAGTATAATTATAATTCATGGGAAAAATTGAAAGCTTTTTCATAAAGATCCAATACCAGGCAAGGATGCCCACTTTCACCACTTCTATTCAACATAGTACCAGAAATACTAGCAAGAGCAATCAGACAAGAAAAAGAAATACAAGTCATCCAAATCAGAAAGAAAGAAGTACAGTTATTTCGATGTACAGATGGCATGATCATATATTGTAAAAAAACCCCAAAGATTTTGCAAAAAAAATTGTTAGAACTAATAAATGAGTTCAGTGAATTTGTAGGATACAAAATTAATATGCAAAAATCAGTAGCATATTTATACACTAATAATGACCTAACTGAAAAAGAAACTAGGAAAACAATCTCATTTATGATAGCATCAGAAAAATAGAATACTTAGGAATAAATTTAACCAAGAATGTGAAAGATCCATACACTGAAAACTATAAAATATTGAAGAAAGAAATTGAAGAAGACATAAATAAATGGAAAGATATCCCATGCTCGTGGATCAGAAGAATTAATTTTGTTAACAAATTAATTGCCACATGAGTTGTATTTAACTCATGCTAGTTTTGAGCCCGGAGCCTTGTGAAGCATATGTAACTCACATGTCTCTTTACCTCGTTAGCCAAGTGAACTATTTTTCAAGTTGCATATAACACACAGAAAACAATAAAAAATAACAAATTTTTCATTAAATTAGAGAGGATCATTTTGTTTTCAAAGTTTTTATTCTATTTTCGTAATAAAACACCATGGCCCCAAGGAAAAAATTTTTTTTTCTAGTGTGGCAGTCAGTGTGTTAAAATGTCCATACTGCCCAAAGCAGTATATGGATTCAGTGTAATCCCTATCAAAATCCCAATGACATTCTTCAGAGAAGTAGAAAAAATAACCATAAAATTTGTAAGGAACCATAAAAGACTCTAAATTGCTGAAATAATAGAAAAAGTTGGAGGCATCACATTTTCTGATTTAAAATTATATTGCAAAGCTATAGTAATCAAAATAGTATGACACTGTCATAAAAACAGACACATAGGCCAGTGGAATAGAATATAGACTCCAGAAATATATCCAAACATATACTTTTAACTAATTTTTTACAAGAGCACAAAGAGGACACAATGGGCAAAGGATGAACTCTTCAGTAAGTGGTGCTGGGAAAACTGGATTTCCACATGCAAATGAATGAAATTGGATTGCTGTTTTACACCATACACAAAAATAAACTCAAAATGTAAGACCAGAAACTAAAAACGTGGTACAAGAGAACATAGGGGAAAAACTCCTGGACATTGGCCTTGGCAGTCAGTTTTTGGATATCACATTAAAATCTCAGGCCACAAAAGCAAAAATAAATAAATGGGACTACAACAAACTAAAAAGCTTCTGCACAGCAAAAGAAACAATCAACAAAATGAAACAGCAGACTACAGATTGGGAAAAAATATTTATAAACCATATATCTGATAAGGAGTTAATATCCAGAATTTATAAGGAAGTCACACAACTCAGTAGCAAAAAACAAACAACCCAATTTAAAAATGAACAAAAGACATTTTTCTAAATAAGACATAAAAATGGCCAACAGGTGTATGAAAAGGTGCTCAACATCATTAATTATCAGGGAAATACAAATCAAAACCACTATCAATACCACCTCACAACTGTTAGGATGGGTATTATCAAAAAGTCAAAAGAAAAATGTTGGTGAGGGTGTGGAGAAAGGGAGCTCTTGTGCACTGTTGGTGGGAATGTACATTGGTACAGCCATTATGGAAAAATTTATAGAGGTTTCTAAAATTAAAAATAGACCTACCATATATGACCCAGCAATCCTTCTGGGCATATACCCAAAAGAAATGGAAATCACTGCCTTGTAAAGATAGCTGTGCTCCCATGTTCACTGCAGCATTTTTCACGATAGCCAAGATACGGAAACAAGCTGTGTTTTGATGGATGAATAGATAAAGAAATTGTGGCATAAATACACAATGGAATAGTATTCAGCCCTAAAAAAGAATGAGATTTTGCCATTTGCCACAACTTGGATAAGCCTGGAAGAAATTATGCTAAGTGAGGTAAGCCAGACACAGGAAGAAAAATATTACATGATATCACTTATATGTGGAAAAAAATTCAAATATACAGAGATAGAGAATAAAATAGTGGTTACTCGAGGCAGGGACTGGGGGAGGAAATGGGGAGATGTAGGATACAAATGAGAGGATACAAAGTAGCAGATATCTAGGGTGAACAGGTCTAGTGATCTAATGTAGAACATGAGGACTATAGGTAATAATTTCTACTGTATTTGGGATTTATGCTAATGAGTAGATTTTAGCTGCTCTTGCCACAAAAAACAAAAACAATAGATAACTATGTGAGATGATGAATATGTTAATTAACTTCACTGTAGTAACCTTTTTTATTATGTATATGAATCCCATAACATCATGTTGTATACCTTAAAAATATACACAATAAAATTTATTTAAAAAAAGAAAAATTAAAAAAATATATATAACTTCTCAATTTTCACTGGTTTAACACAGGAGAAGTTTCTTCCTTATTCACATGAAGTCCAAAATGGTTATTGATAGTAGGTGGCATTGGATGTATCAAATCACACAATTACATGGTTTTGGGTTTTTTTTGTTTTTCCCTAGCAACTTCAACCTTCAGTGACTGGTGAGGGAGCAGAGGTTGAACTAATTCAGAGTTTGAAGGTTCTATTGTTTCAAAACCGAACATAATAGGGCAGATTTGCATTGGAAAATATCTTTTCAATGTTTTACATTTTTGGGTTAATGTGTGAAAGGCCTAGTCACAACATATGTCACTCTGTGGGTTGCTAGTTTTAGGTCCTGCACCTGGACAACCAGTCAGGATTTGCCTCTTCCTTCGTGTTGGACCCTTCTGAAACTAAAGCACTCGGTCAGAGAGTATGACTTGCAGAGAGGGAGATTATTTTTCAAACCCTGTGAAACCACCAGTGGTTCAGATGAACCATTTATCTAGCACCTTTCTCCAGCACGAATGAATGAACCCTGCTTTCAGCTAGTACCCTTACTTACCTGCTCTTCTGGTGGTATGTAATACTCATGCCATTTTCGCTTACACAAATTTGGCTCATTGTGTTTCCTCTGCTTAAGGTTGGCTCTCTTCTCCATCCCTCTTCTCTTCCCTTTAATCTTTGTCAATCAAAATCCTGGACATCCTTTCCTCCCAGGCCCAACTCAAATGCCATCTCTACCACCATTTCTGCCCATTTATCACGATTGAGCGCCACCTGTCTCCTTGACCCCTCTTTGGGTCTTGGTTTCACCATTCATGTGGCACGTGGCTGCCTTGTAGAATAGATACTTGTGTATGTGTCTGTCACCCACTAGATTTAAAACTTGATGGGACTCTAACTTTCTATTACCACCTGCTTCTAGCACAATCTTGCATACAGTAAATTTTTAATAAATAATTGTCAAGTGAAAATTAATAAATCTTACTTATTGTGGAGAGGTATTAGAAGACAGAATGAAATTCAGTTTGGAAAATCAGTCTTGTGTGGCCACAAATCACATGTATAAAGTTTTACAAAAAAAACCCAAACCTAAGATAATATGGGGGTGGGAGGAAAGCCTGTAGTGATTTTTTTGTATCTCTAATCATCATAGAGATATAATTTGTATTATTTATGGGGGCTAGACAAGGGCATATATTAGGACTCTGAAGTCTGTGAAGGCTGCATTTACCCATCTGATGTTGAAAAAGTCAATTGACTGAGAACCCACCATTTTTACAATCTTGACTTATTTTGAAGTATTAACGGAGGCAAATTGAAATTTTGGTTGGTTGTAGAGAGTATAAGTTATAGTAATGCTCAGGAGAATAGTTTTGAGTTTGAAACATTACAATAGCTCCTTCAGGCTTTTAAGATGTATGTAAAATACTTGTAAGTGGAAGATAATTGATAAGAGACCTCTTTATACAGCTAGAATATATCAAGTTGTTACTTTTCTATAAATCCCCTTGCAGATTGGGTTTTGTTGGTACTGTTTTTATTGTTTTTGTGGTTGTAGTTGTTTATTTTAGGATAAAAGTCCAAGAGGAAATAATTCTCAAATATAAGATACATATTCTAAATATAATATACAGATACTATGTGTACGATAATATCCTTTCTCTGCCCTAGGTCCTTTTTATTTTCTTAAAGCCAAACATATTGTGAATTCAAAGAGGTGGAGAGCAATTAATTAAAAAGTGGCCTGAAATCCACCTTCCTCTACTACATTTGAAGGGCATTACACCATTGCATGATTAGGGTTTATACAGCAGATTATTTTATCACTACTCCCTTAGAGCAAACAATCAGTCTGCTTCATTTTATTATCATGCTTTAATATATCAGTTTTTAAATGTTTATTGAATATCTTAAAGTAATTTTGAAGAGATCTAGGAACACTCACATACTCAATGATTTTTTCATGAACAAATTATGCTCTATACTTAATTGAGTCTGTCTGTAGGTAGCATTTATTTCTATTCACCAACTACTTGATTGATGATCACCAACTACTTATCAAGCTCAGTGCTAGATATTAAGATTATAGTCTATTGATTTGTTTTTTTCTATATATTATTCTAATATGTCTTGTCTTTTTGGTTTTGTTTCTGGCCCTGAAGTTCATTCTTTTACTTAAGCTCTTAGCTGGTTTGCTACATTACCTGCATTCAAATTTTTATAAATGGATGTAGATATTTTTGAAAACTATTTCTTTTAGCATACTGAACAGTAAGACAAAGATAAAGATACATTGCATAATTGTGTACAAAAGGTCTTTTGTATGTTAAGATCTTTTTGTATGTTAAAAGCAATTTGTGCAATGATAACTTTTAAAAAGTAGTTTGGCAATGATGTTTTCATTTATTGCTATGTGCATTCTGTGTTTGACCACAGAGAAGTCCTTTGTGATGATTAGGGCATCTGTGTGACCAATTGCAGCTCAAATATGAAGTATATGGTTTAACTAGTACTGTGTTTCCTCTTTCAAATACACTGGGATTCTTCCATGAGATGTATTAAAAATGCTGTGACCTCTTTATTTTAACTTGGGTTGCCCTTTCATTCACTAGCTTGGCTGGAAAGGATGAACTCTTGGATACATAATGAAGAAAAAGCTGTTGATGCAGTCCCAGGCCAATTCTTAGTATTTAATTTCATGAGGGGTGTGGCACTTTCCACCATGTAATTACAGATTATTAGAGTTGAGCAGGACCTTAAACATCCTCAAGTTTAACACCCATCAAAAGCAAATATCTCCTCTAAGGTATCCTAATTTCTATACAGAAAATAAATCTAACTATCAGTTCATGTAGCAAATCTGCATTTATTTTAATAAACCATCTTCTTATTCCAAGTTATTTGTGCTCATTTCCCCTCAGTATTCCTCATAGTATAGTTCCTTAATCATTCTCATCTCCCTCCTCTTTGCACACTCCAGTTTTTCAGAAGGTGCCTTAAAATGTTGTGGGTAAAATGTAGAGCTACTCGTCATGAGCAGTTTGACCAGAGCCAAGTATGGTGGAACTTGGGCTTCTCTGGCCTGGAGAACAGTGCTTTTATTAATGCAGCCTAAGAGTCCATTTTGGCAAACCCATCACACTGCTTATATTGAATCAGCAGGCCACTGGACCCCCATGGATTGACCATGCAGGACCTCACATTTAAGCCTAGTAAAGTTGACTGTATTCATTTTGGCCCATTTCCAACCTTGTAAGAAGTTTTGGAATCCTGTTTCTGGCATCCCTGATATTGCATTTTTGTACCAATACATCTTCTGGATCATTGTTTCAGTCATTGATGAAAATGGGCAGATGCAGACTTTCTATCAAGGATGATATCCACTTACTTTTGCTTTAGGTGGAATCTTACTGTTGATAATCTGTGCCTGGGGAAGTTGAATGATAAAGCCAGAAAAAAGCATGCTTTCTGATCTTTACAAATTTTACTTTTAAGGAAAGAGATTTAAAAAAAAAAGAAAAGCTAAGTAGGAAATTTAGATGTTACTACTATTTGTCACATCTTAGGAGACCTAAAACTGTCAAAGGAAACAAAATAGTTTACACTGGAGCCTGGTTATAACCTTTCCTTTGGGGAGCCCATAGCTGTGGGGCCCACAGCTCTCTTTGATTTGGGTCAGAGACCTTCCAATGTTCAAGGAATTTTGATTATGGCAGGTGATGTTATCATGTCTTCATCAAATTTGGCTGGAGGGAAAAATCTGTCTGGCACCAAGTTGTGTGAATCTTTGTATTGTTAAATAAGGATACCTGGGCAGTCTTAAAACTGGTGCCTCACATTATTTGACGTTTACATTACTATGATGTTCGTGTTTGTTCAGGCTGGCTGCTTCAGTTTTGTTACAACGTAGTGCTGCGCAGACCATGGTTGAAAGTTTGATGCTAAGCACAAAGTATTTGAACATGTTAGATTTTAAATGTTATTTTCTTTCTTCCCTCCTTCCCCTTTCCTTCCTTCTTTCTGTCCTGAAATTTATGGATTGTGTTTTCCCACCCTTGGAAAAACAACTCAGAGAGTACATCCTATGTCATCACTATTATCTTCTTTTATTGGTACAGATTTACATCAAATGTTCTCATCAAATATCACCTTGAATAATTTCTATAAATAGAAATAACTTCTATAGAACAAAATTAACTTTCCATTAAAATCCTAACAATTGTCATTGTTAGGCTCCTGTTAGGAGGTTTTTCTCACATTCTGTGAGATATATTGTGCTGAGGGGAAAGTTGTATCTTCATTAGTTACCCATGACTTAGTCCAGGTGTTACCTTCTAAGTTAGGAAGAGAGAGGGCAACTTAGCACAAAATGCCCTGGTGATACATTTGGTTTTTAAGGGAGAAAAATTCTGAAACCAAAAGGGTTCTCTTTTTTTATATGACTAACAAACGAGTGTTGATTAAGATATGTCAGGCAGGTGCTAGGTATGTGCTAAACTATTTAATGGTTTTCAGAGTACTGACTGGCTATTTTTAAATGTTTCTATATTATTCTCAGCTAAGCTGCTGGATGAAAAGTACAAAGGGCTAAAAATATTTACAGTTTCAGTAATGTCTTTTAAAAGAAACCATCCTGTGTGATTTTTTTTCCATTTGTAGGAAAAGAATATGGCTTTGAGAGAAGTTGTTGAAATCAGTTTGTTCAATGCTTAAGTTTTTAGGAAAATAACCATTAAAATATGGTAAGTTGGGATACAAATCACCAGGATTTTTTTTAAAAATTGAAGAATGAAAACAGAGGTGATTACAATTACTTTTACTATTACTATACTATTATTAGTATTTTCATACTATTGTAGTTCTGATTGAAAATAGTATTGTTTATTTTCAAAATTTTTTTGTATGGAGTTAGGAGACAAGTTGCTGGTGTCAGATTGCTTGGGCTTGTATCTCAGCTCCATCCCTTGGATTTGTGATCCTAGCTAAGTTGCTTAACCTCTCTGTGCCTCAGTGTACCCATCTATAAAATAGGGAAGATAATAATCTTGCCTCCTAAGGTTGTGGTGAGGATTAAATGAGATAATATTCTGCTTAGGGTAGAACTTGGTACATGGTGAGTACTCAGTAAATATTAGCTAAGCTTATTTTTTTTCTTTTTTAAAAATTTATTTTTTAAAATTGTGGTTAAGTGAACATGTGAGATAAAATTTACTCTCTTAACCATTTTTAAGTGTGTAGTTCAATGATGTTAGCTGTATTTACATTGTTGTGTAACAGATCTCTAGTATTTTTCATCTTGTGAAACTGAAATGTTTATTATTTTTTAAAAACTCATTTTCCTTCCCAGTCAGTTACATAGCTCTGTGGTTACAACATGAGAATGCAAGGGAATTTAGACTCTTTTGTTCACTACTGTATCACAAGTGCCAAGAGCAGCACCTGGCCATAGCAGGGACACAATCAATCAATATTTGTTGAATGAATAGATGAACAGTGGGGGCTTCATTTGACATAGTAGATGTGTTTTTGAAAAATTATTTCTTAAATAGTAAATCAATTTTTATAGATTTTAAAGATACATTGAAAGCTGATTCCTTTCATAAAGTGAAGTGATTTTTAAAACAACTGTTTCTTAATTATTTATAAATTTTGGTTTGGGTAGGTCAACTTTTCTTAAACTTGGAAAAAAATAGTATACTTAATGTAGATGGCAAAAGGAAAGAGAATATGTTACAATTTGCCCAAAATTTTAACAGGATTCACTTTAAGTTCAAGCCTTTTTACTTTCATTCAGATCTGGCCACCAGACCTACTTTTTCCTTAAGGCACATGTGAATCATCTTGTTCTTTCATAGAAATCAAAAGTTCAGGCCTAGATCAGTATTAACCAAAATTAGTGGAACACTGCCTTTCCACTGAGAGTGCATCACCCTTTTTTGGGTCTCTTAAAACAGCGGTCCCCAACCTTTTTTTGAACCAGGGACTGGTTTCATGGGAGACAGTTTTTCCACAGATAGGGGTAGGGTGGGAGGTGGGGATGGTTTCAGGATGATTTAAGCACATTACATTTATTGTACAGTCAAACCTCTCTGCTAATGATAATCTGTATTTGCAGCCGCTCCCCAGTGCTAGCATCACTGCCTCAGCTCCACCTCAGATCATTAGGCATTAGATTCTGATAAGAAGCACGCAACCTAGATCCCTTGCATGCGTAGTTTATAGTCGGGTTCGTGCTCCTATGAGAATCTAATGCCTCCACTGATCTGAAAGGAGGTGGAGCTTATGCAGTGATGACAGCTATGGGGAGTGGCTGTAAATACAGATGAAGCTTTGCTTGCTCACCCCCTGCTCACCTCCTGCTGTGCGACCTGGTTTCTAACAGGCCACAGACTGGTACTAGTACATGGCCCGGGGATTTGGGACCACAATTTTAAAGGAATGTCAGCTGAACATGGTCTAGAAATGGCCAAAACTCTTGGGTGGACAGAATTAAATTTTTGATAGGCTTGATGGGGTTTATTTGCTTCTGGATATTAATGTTACTTTTTAAAAAAAAAATTTTTAAGGGTCTCACTCTGTCACCCAGGCTGGAGTGCAGCAATACAATTGTAGCTCACTGTAACCTCTAACTCCTGGGCTCAGGGGATACTGCCTCAGTCTCCCGAGTAGCTGGGACTACAGGCATGTGCCAGCACGCCTGGCTAATTTTTGTATTTTTTGTAGAGACAGGGTCTCGCTATGTTGCCCAGGCTGGTCTCAAACTCCTGGGCTCAAGTGATCCTCCCCCTTCAGCCTCCCAAAACACTGAGATTATAGGTGTGAGCCACTGTGCCCAACCTACTTAGTGTTACTTTTTATTGCCCAACCTTAGGTTTTATTTTCATGACATATATTAACAGGCTCCAGTGAACATTTTATGTTTTGTTTAAGTCTTACTATTAGGTAATAGGCACAAAATATGCCTTGTACTGAGGTTCACTTCCTTCTACCAGGGAAAGGGGACCCTGCCTTGCCCGGGACTTTGCAGTTCTAGAAGAAGATGAGAGGAAGCCACATTACGTGCCAAAATTTTTATGGGGTCTCATCATAACACAGTGCTTTGCTGAAACTGAGAGCAAGAGTGCATCTCTCCTTTCAGCTGGTGTTTGGCAAAGCCTCACTCTGCTCCCACGGCAGAGACAGTCACTCATCTTCCAAAATGTGGCACCTTGAGTCATTTCCATTATGATTCTGACCTATCTTCTGAAAAGTGATAAAGGAAAATGATCTTACCTAGTCACTTTTTCCCATGCCACAAGACAGAGTTTATCTCTGAATCAGAGACCATAAATCTCCATAAATCCACTGAAAGATCTCCAGTGCTTTTCTGAGATATTAAAATATTTTTTAATTTAATTTCTCTGAAAGCAGGAAAAAGTATAGATCTTCTCAAATTTTTAGCTCCCACTTTTGATTCTACACCTAAAGAGGAACAGAAACCAAATAAAGGGCAGGTCCTTGGGCTGAACCCTGAGGACAGGATACTAGTGAGGCAGCCAATTCCTCTCTACCCTGGCTTCCTACTGCACAAAGAATCCAGCCTCCTCCTTGGAGTCTATAGGTCTCTGCTGACCTGGCTCCTGATGCTGCTGCTCCTTCCTGAAATGCCCAACGCACCCCCTTTTCCTTTTTCTGACTCTTGCTCATCCCTCATGTACATTTTTATGTAATATCACTTTCCCAGAGAAGCCTTCCTTGTTCCCCACCCTTAATGAGCACAGCCCAGTTGTTCATACTTTCCCTTCTCCTTTATTTCCTAGCCCTTATTAGAATTTTCATTTTGTATTTCCCTATGGATTTGTTTCTTCAGTGGTTTTCTCCACCATTACTCTATAAGCCCCATCAGGGATCATGGCTGTTTAGTCTGCTGTATATAATATCCAGTTCCTAGCAAGTGGGACACACTCAAGACATAGTTATTGAATGAATGAATTTGTTTATACTTTTTATTAAATGAAAAGTATACATATCCAATTCTAAGGATGTATGATTTTATCAGGAGTAAGTACTGAAAGAACTATAGATTGGTTAATTGATTGATTTCACAAATGTTTGTTGAGAGTTGACAGTGCACTATGACGTGCTGCTCTAGGTGCAGAGTACACGGGGACAGGATGGCCCCTGGCTTCACAGAGGTCTCACCCAGAGGAAGTGTCACCTGTGAACTGTGTCCCTATTTGGCAAATGGATAGTTTGTCCAGATTTGACTCACATAGGTTGTTTGTCACCAGATATTTATTGATCATAAATCATGTGCTGGATATTGCTATGGGATACAAAAAGGAGTAAAATTAGTTTCTCTCTCTCAAGGTGCATATTTATTTATTCACGTGACAAATATTTTTGAGCACCTACAGTATACTGTAAGCTGGAATGTAGTCAGTGGACTAAGACAAATACACACGTGAATATAGTGAATATAACATAAAAGAGAGTAAAATTAATCTCTAAGAAGAATAACAGAATGCAGTAGGGGTGCAAATTAAGGAATGCTGCCTGATTAGGGACATCAGAAAGCATTCTGGATAAAGTAGAGATTGAAATGCTACTTGAAGAACAGGTAGAACTTTGATAGTTGAAGAAAGGACAGAGGGAGGAAATTCTAGGCATGAGAACTACTTGAGTAAAGGTGTGGAAATAGGAAAACATTCCAGGAGTAGCAATTAGCCCCCTTTAACTGAAACATAGGGTGAGTGGTGGTAAATAGGAAGAAATCAGACTGAAAATGTAGGTAGAGGCTATATTTTGGAAAAGTGGAGAATTCCTCTAAGTTCAGAAAAGGATGATTTTAATTACCTTAAATAGCACAGTTATGGGTACAAATATTGCTATTTGTTAGCCCTTAAGAAATTGGTACTTGTTCAAATGTATTGTGTGCCAAATGCAACACAAAGCAGCAGTCTCTCCAAATAAGACTATAAAGAGCTTCATCCTTTTTAATTGTAGTCATGTTCTTGTTACGGTAGTAGTATGCAGGTCAACGTGGTCTTTAGCTTAGTCTTTATCATGAAAGTAAAACAGTAAAAACATTTTTATAGTAACCTGACATTTGAAGTTTTTTTCACATTTATAATATCAAGAACTTGACTCTTAACAGGTATCCTAAATTGACAAATAGACTTCTTATGCATATTTAAAGGAAACTTTTATAGAACTTTAATGTTAGGTTTCTTTTGAATGCTTCCCCTACTATACTTAACAATTTTAGTGTAAATTTTCATTTTCCTGATTAAATTCTGTTTAACTGCCACATTGGAGTTCAAGCTGGAGTACCCTGCTTTATGGAATATCTGTGTTTCTAATGGTGTCAAACTTTAAAGTTCACGGGGAAGAGGAATGCAATATTACTATGTAATATTAGGGAAGATATGGAAATCAGAAATGAGCATTATGTAAAGACCATAATGTGCCCAATGGAAAGATAATGTTTTCTTCTGTTACCAGGACAAAACTTTTATGAGCTAAAGGCAAAACAGTAACAAAAACAATGGCAACAAAAACCAGCTCAACAATACAAGTGGTTTTCACTATCGGGATCATTAAATATTTTCTCCAAGGTCTCAACTACAGTTTGTTGCAGTTTCATTGAAAATGATGCTAAAACAAATTTGTTTAAAAGTCAAATAGAATTATTGGCGTCACAAAGATTTTAATTGCCTTCTTAGGAATTGCATAACATTTAATAACAATAAAGGATTTTAAAGATGATCTTTATGACTAGTTACATTTTTTGAGACTGTAGAAGTCAGGTAATTTTCCCAAAGTCAACAGCCAGGACTTCTAAACTTTTTAGTTAAATTATCTTATAAATTTAGTCAGACCCTGAAAGTTTAACTGTCCTTCACTTAGATCACAGATAATGCACTGGGAGTATTTGCTGGTCACATTATGTAGGTATAATAAGATGCACTTTGGTGTATGGATTTTTAAATATTAAAAATGAGAGATTGGTGCTTCTTAAAAAGCTCAATGTAGGCTTATCATACAATTCAGCAATTTTGCTTCTAGGTGTTTACCCAAAGGAGTTCAACACTTATGTCCACATAAGAACCTGTGTGTGAATGTTTATAGCAGCTTTATTTATAACTGCCAAAAACCAGAAGCAACCAGGGGGGTCCTTCAATAGATGAATGGATAAATAAACTGTGGTAGATCCAGACAATGGAATATTATTTAGCACTAAAAAGAAATGAGCTATCAAGCCACAAAAAGGCAAGGAGGAACCTTAAATGCATATTGCTAAGTGAAAGAAGCCAGTCTGAAAAGGCTGCAGACTATATGATTCCAACTGTAGAACAGGCAAAAAACTACAGAAAAAATGAAAAGATCAGTGGTTGCTAGGAGCTCAGGGAAGAGAGGCAGGATCAATAGGGGGGCATAGTGGATTTTTAGGGCCATGACACTATTCTGTGTGATATTGTAGTGGTGGATAGATGACATTATGCATTTGTCAAAACCCATAGAACTGTAACACAAAGTGAACCCTGATTTAATCTATGGACTATAGTTAATAATAATATATCAATATTGATTCATTAATTGTAACAAATGTACCATACTCATGCAACATATTAATAACATGGGAAACTTGGGGAATAGGGGACTTTCTGCTCAATATTTCTGTAAACTAAAACTATTGTAAAAAACAGCTTATTAAAAAAAAACCTTAAAAGTAAATAAAAACAAGATAGATCATAGCTTAAAAATAAAAAACAGATTACCCCAAAACAAAAAAAATCCTTGTATAATATCTGTCATATTATCTTCCCCATCTTATTTCTCCAGTTGTTTTTTAATTTTTTTCGTTTATCTTACATTTATTTCATCAACCTGTAGCTGGGTAGTTAAAAAAATAAAGAGCAGGTTGGCAATTCCCTGTGGCAAACATTTCAAGTTGTGAGCAGAGCTGCCTACCACGTGACTGACAGGCTTCCTTCTCCTTGGCCACTCCCCATCCCTCTTTTCCTCCTACCCTAGCTTTAGCTGGCTCCTACTTTGCTTTTGACAGCAGACAGGGTGAAAATGGGGGCTGGTAACCATTGTGTTAAATGATTTATTTTTATGTATATTTTAATCCTCACAGCAATTCCCATTCTTTAGATGAGGAAATGACACCACTGGAAGAGAGGAGATTCATACCCATGCAGTCTGACTCCAGCCTGAGCTGTCCACAGCTAGGCTAACGTGAACATGGTGCGTGACCCTGTCCCAGCCTGCTCCAGCCTTGCTGTGTGAGTAGGTAGGAAGGGGAGCCGTGTGGGGAAGTTTGTCCCAGCCCAGGTGCTATTTCAGTGAGCTGTTGACTTTAGCTGTATTAGATAACACCACCCTACAGACCAGTGGCTGCCATTGAGGCGTGTCATCTCAGCATTTTTAATCCATTATTAAGTGATAACATTATTATCACATTATTATTATTGTTATACATGTATGTTGTTATAGTGTATATTGTATGGGAGCCATATCCCTGTATACCTTTAGTCAACTCTTAATTTCTAGTCTCGTATTAAAGAGTAATAGAGAGGGTTCAAATGTAATATCTATCAGCTTTGGAAATAATATTAAATTTAGTATTATATTTAGTGGAAGTTAGCAGATTTAGCTGCTTAATTATGTTTGGCTTGGGGCAATATTAACATTTGGTTGTTGTAGCCTGCAGATGTTTGTGATGCAGGAGGTAGGAACTTGGTCCCTGGCAGGGTAAAGCTATTGTGGTAGTCAGTGTTCACTCTAACTAAAAGCGGGTAGTCTACATGCAAAGGATTAATAGTTGATTTTTTGTGGACCATGGTTTTGAAAGTCAATTTACTTTCTTATTTTGTGGTGAATATTTTTGATTTTTGAACTACATTTCCTCTTATTTAATTTGTAATTCTTGTAAGGAAGAATTCCCGTTATAGTAGGGGATGGGGGAATAACTACTATTTTCCTTGTGATCCTTTTCTTAATATAATAAAGCAGAGAGTAGCAAGTTATTTAAAGAAACCCTGACTAAATATCATGGATTTAATCCTAGACCAAAGCAAAGTATTTTCAAAGTGCTTGAAAAATTCATTGTCACATAAATTATATTTAAAATTCATATCATGTAAATTAAAAATTTTGAGTGCAATTAGTTTACCCCTTGGAAGATAAAACATTCTTCATTGATGTTAGAATTACTTTACCAACCTACTTTACATTTTTTATGAGGCAAAATAAGTTTTCAAAAGGATTAACATGTTAAACTTTTTTTAATATTTAGTAAAAATTTATAGTATTGGAGAAAGCACAGTATTTTTTCATTTACTCCAAAACATTTTGAATTAAAATTTTTTTGACCTAGTATGTAACTAATACAAATAGAACTTTTAACAATTAGGGCGTACCTGTGACCTGTAAGATTATTTTTTAATGCTCAACTCAAATATAAAATATTTATGTCTATTTTTATATTTCCTGTAACAATATAGAAATACTTCCTCTCAGATTTCTTTCTTTTTCTATAAGATTAATTTTTATTGTCTTTGTTTTACCTAGCAAGTCTGAAATAGTGATGGAGGTTTGCTCTGGGATTGATTTATGTATCTGTTTTTCTAGTTGTCCCACTATTTGACTAATTCTTGAATAGTGGTTTTTAAAAGTTTCAAATAGCAAATATATATATAGAGAGAAATATTTTTAAATATTTCTATATATAGTCAGCAAATATATATGTATTCTATGTATAATTTATATTACATATATATATATTCCTCCCCCTCCTGGAGATCATGCATGTCAGTGCTGAGCTTGGGGAGAACAGAAAAACAAACATGACCTTTGATCCCACCAGAGATAACCATCATCTCTTAGTCATATAAAGATAAAGTCCGTCTCTTAGTCATATAGATAAGATTTATATTTTAGTCATATATAGCTGTAGATATAAATATGTAAGTATTTCCTGAGATTATTGGAATATGTGCATGCATACATACATAGTTTTTAAAACAAAAAGGGAATCCTATAATGCTTTAGAGAGTGGCTGTGTTCCTTTAATGTCTCATGGGGACCTTGTGGTGATTCTGGAGCCAGCACCTGGCTCAGGTTCACCCATGACATTTTCAGCTGATCTTTTCTCTTGTTTTCTTTTCTAGTTGACCTTCAAACAGAAAGTTCGTAGCCTCTTCTCAGCTGTTAATGTGATTTACTTCTTATGTCTGGGAAGTCAGGATTGCTGCTGAATTCATTGTTTTAAGGGGATTGAGGTCCTGGTTTAATGCCAGGATGTTCCCAGCTGACAGAAAACTAAATCCGCCAAACCCAGTTTCAAAGATTACCAGGTTTCTGGCTTGTGGACATCTTAGATGCCAGGTGGAGCAATTGTTAAGCTGTTCTTGGCACATCCCATACATATTGGGTTGTCTATTGATTGTAATCCAAGTATCATTTTAGCATTGATCAGCAAACACCCCAGCGGCTTTCAGTCAGAAAAATTTAATGCAGCAAGTAACCTGCTGCTTTTGCTTTAAAATCAGTATTTGAGTTAGTGGTTGTTTAACTTTGCAATTCTGATTCTGGGTTAAAATGTGTAATTTTTCTTAATTTTCAAAATAGGAAGTGAAGCATGCTTTTCAGGTTCTCAGGCAGCAAGTACATTATATGATAATTTATATTATTAAATGTAAATGAAAAAGAGACACTCTGTGAGCTCCACGCATGACAGGATTACAACTCTCGCTGCCCAAAGAACATGTCATCATTTCTTACGCTGTGAGAAAGAGCCATCTTGTCATAGGAAAAAGAGATATAAGTATTAGTTTAATTTAAAACAAATTACCAGAGTTGCTGTCCAGTCAGTTGGCCTAGAGAACGTTAGCACCAGTGGTTGGAAAGCCATCAGGATCCTCTCTTGAGCAAGACCAAGCTGGTTTCCTTAGATTCCTGTTTTGTGCCCCAGCCTGTTTTATGCCTTTACCACCCTCACTTTAGCTTCTTCCCACAATGAAACAATGGGAAGGCAGAGGAAGAGTTTTAAAAAGCAGCTCATTAAGAATGAATTTTTTTCTTTACAGATATCAGTAACCTAAAGGTAGAACTAGTTTAAATAATTTTAAAAACACATTATTCAGGTGGACATCAGCAATTGTACTGTTGTATGTATATGCAAATACTCTAAGAAGTTTAATATTTTATCAAAAGGCACAACTCCAAAAATGAAACTTAATGAGTTGTTTCTATGGTAACC
Source organism: Daubentonia madagascariensis (assembly GCA_023783475.1). Classification (NCBI taxonomy): domain Eukaryota; kingdom Metazoa; phylum Chordata; class Mammalia; order Primates; family Daubentoniidae; genus Daubentonia; species Daubentonia madagascariensis. Next base: position 36,710,108 of record JAKFHU010002080.1, on the reverse strand, counting down.
ACTATTGAAATGTGTCTAGCCAGTGTGTGTCTTCCCATAATTTTTCTCTGAGAGTTTCAGGGAGTTTGTTAAATTTGCTTTCCTAACGTAGACAGATAGATGATCGATCAATGGCTAGGTAGATAATAAATACAGATACGTTTTTCCCCCTAATGGGGATGTGAGACTATTGTAAAATTCCCTTAGATTCATATAGAGTATGACTTCATCTTACACGTGAATATATTTGGCTAAGGGACAAGTCCATTGTTTTATAAATTTAGTTTAACCAGTAATGAAACCAGGTTAATACTAATTTCTAAAAAAAGAGATTGATCTTACTTCCTAAATGTTTTCTGGTATTTATATATGGAACTGTTGGATTGAAGTACACATTGATTTCTAGAGTGACCAGTGTACTTTTAAAATTAAAATTCATTTGCTGTCCCTATAAGAGCTTATCAGATATTCTCCTTTATCCCTCTCCCACCATTATCCTTGTTGTCTACCAGGACCTTGAGTCTCAACCTTGATGGAGTTCTGACCTAGATTTAATCAAGCCTCCTGTGGCCCTTCTTACTTGTCAGAGGTTGTGTGTGGCAAATACAATGGAAGTCACAACTTACTTATTCAGAGATCTTGTTATTTCTCAATAGATTCATTCAGAAAAGCTAACTACAACATAACTAGTGGTACAGGAGGGATTCCACTATACTCTATATTTAAGATAAAGTAACTGGAGACCATTCTTCTAAGTGAAGTATCACAAGAATGGAAAAACAAACACCACGTGTACTTACCTTTAAATTGGAACTAGTCAATCAACACCTATGTTCACATATGGAAATAACATTCATCGGAAATCGAGCAGGTGGGAAGGGGGTGGAGGGGATGGGTAAATTCTCACCTAATAGGTACAATGCACACTATCTGGGGGATGGACACACTTACAACTTTGACTGAAATGGTACAAAAGCAATCTGTGTAACCAAAACATTTGTATCCCCATAATATTCTGAAATAAAAATTTTTAATTTTTAAAAAATGAACTCTTAGTTTGAGAGATCTTCCACCTCTCTTAAGGCCTATCATGTCACAGAACAAACAGATGTGGTCAGATACTCTTGTGATATGAAGTATATGCTCACTGAGAGTATTAATGTTATGGCAGGGTTCATGGCATTTACTTGGTTAAATTCAAAGGGAAAACATTTTGTAAGGTACAGTGGCAGGAAATAGAGAGATACTGAGGAAATAAAACTACACTGGGCTCAACAACTGGGGAATTTTGTTTAACCTGCAAAGATGACAGAGAACCCAGGATGTCTCTGAGCTTATTAGATATGGTTGGTTATAGTAACACTTAAGTGCTTGCTGAGGAGGAATGAAAGTTTAAATTAGGGCCCCTTCTCTGTACTTTCAAGTTTTCCTAGGCTTCTAAAATAAGAGTGTTGGCCCTCCTGGGTCCTGGAGAATGGCTCTGCACAATTTCACAATGGGATCATTGACATGGTGTAAGTACATGTAGTCTTCAATTTTAATTTGTAGTCTCAGTTCCTTCAAGAAGTGGCTGAACAGTGACAGGCCTACTTTTTCATCCAATGAGCTAAAGTAGGATAGCTTCATGGAATCCTCCCATTTTCTGGAATTCCATTGTCTCTCTTTCTTGCTCCTTCCTTCATCCACCGCACGTTCAGGGCTTACCATTTCTCTTCTGGGCAAACACAGTAACCTCTTTACTGGCCTCCTAGTTTCCACATATGGCCGTTCATCTTCCGTGCTGCCAATGAGAGTGATCTTTCAAAAACGCAAAACTGAACGTCATGTCATAACTTTGCTTAAAATCTTCCAAAGACTCTCCTCCCTTAGCAGAACACATTCCTTTGCAAGGCACCTGAATCCCAGAATGAAGTAGGACCTACATTTTTGCAGTCCACTCCCACTACTCTCTCCATTCACTCTGTGCTCCGTACAAACCTTTGGTATTCCAAATGCTTTGTGCTGAATGCACGGACTCTTTCTGGGTCCTACCCTACAGGCCTGAGCTCTCCTGGTGGCTCACATACATGTCTGGCCTTAGCACCCTGTTTCTAATGGTTAGTTGACTTCCTTCCTCCCTAGACTCTAAGCATCTTGAGGATTGTTTCTTGCTTGTGTTTGCTTATCCAGCACCTAACCTAGCACCTGACACACAGTGCTCAATCAGTGTTTGTTATATGAGTGAATGAATGAATGAGTTAGTGGTTATATCACACAGTAAGTGGAAGTGAAAGAGAAGCTGCATTTAATTAGTAAGTAAAATAGGTTCAAGCTACAATTAATACCAATTTCAACAAGAGTGAGGCTGGCTGGTTACTCAGGTGGTCCTCATACGAACATAGTCCTGGCAGATAGCCATGGGACCAAAATCAGTTTTATTAGTTCTTTTAGAGATACGTGACTTGAAAGAATTGACTTATAATTCAACTTATGAGAGATTAATTCACACCTGCGATGCTCTTGTATTCCTTGACAATGAGAATGAGGGAGGTCAGGCAGCACAACTGATGTGGGTCATTTGCTTTGGCCACATCCTTTTGGTTAGTAAGTCCACTTAGGTGGCCAAATGTTGGAGCTTCCCGAATTCTAATATGAACAAGTGAATCCTTTCTAGTTGTCATTAAGGGATTTTCCATCAAGCTGGATTACCTAGAAGAATGATTCTTTTTTTTTTTTTTTTTTTTTTTTACATTTTTAAACTAAAAAAAATTACTTCAGAGACAGGGTCTCACTATGTTGCCCAGGCTGGACTCAAACTCTTGGGCTCAAGGGATCCTCCCGCCTCACTGTCCCAAGTAGCTGAGACTACAGGTGCACGCCATTGCACCTGGCTTTTCTTTTTTTTAACTGAAGGCTATTTCTCTCTAGATCAGTGACTTTTAAACAGTCCTTAACAAGAATCAGTACGGTTCCACCTTTGTGATAACAATGGCTAACTATTGAATGTTTACTGTGTGTCAAGCACTGTCCTAAATGCTTTATCTACTTTGACTCAATACTCACAGCCCTATGATATAGTTAATATTATTAGCTCCGTTTTTAGACTAGGAAACTGAGAACAAAGATGTTAAGTGATTTCTCTCTCTTGTGAGGGGAGCCGGGATTTGAATCTATGCGGTTGGACTCTAGCACCTATGCTATTAGTATTAACTACACAATAACCTTCCTTTCTAGGAATCGACCAGCATTTCTCACGTTTCTTTATGTGACTTCATTTTATTCTCACAGCAACTTTTGCAAACGAGGTGTATTAACCAAGACTTTTTTGGTTGCAAGCGACAGACTAACTTAAGCAAAAAAGATTTAACTGTGTCTTGTGAATGAAAGCTGTTTTTGGGCCAAGTGGCCAGCTATGATGATGGGTGCTCCAGTTGGTGTAGAGGGGCAGCTTTTCACAAAGGATGGGGAGCCAGTAATGTGCAAAAATCATATGTGGAAGCGTAAGTTTAGAGAGGTTAAGTAACTTGCCCAGAGTTACTCAGCTAGTGAGTGGCAAAGGTGGGCTTTGGCACTAGGCTGCCTGCCTCCAAAACCATCCTGGTCCCCTCTGATTTGTGTGCACCTGTGCAGACTGTACATCCTGCTTCTGGGGCTCTTTCTTCAGCAGGTTATGATATCATTGACCAAGATATTATTTTCTTTGTTTCATTCTTTGAGCACCTTCTGTGAACCTGGCTTTTTCCCAAATGTAGTGTGCATTTGCTTTATTTAATCCTAAACTATCTTTTAGGATAGTTATATAAACAGTTTAGTTCATCTCAAATTTTTACTACTTTCCACTTCAGAGGGTGGCCTTTTTCTGACCTGGCCCCAAATTCTGGAGAAATCTTAACTGAAGCCCTGTGACCAGACAGAGATTTTTCAGCCTAAAGGTTATGCAAAACATTGACATTCATGGAAATTTTGGTTCTTGATCACATGGGTAAGCAAGTAAGTTCATGGAAATGTTCACCAATTCAAGCAGGAGGACATAGCTGCACATACAGGCATGGGAGGTTAGTTTATACCGTCACTGTCACCTCACAACCTTACTGTATAGATTCTTACTAGGGAGCATGCTCTTTGGAAGATGGCTTATACTTTGCGCTTCTGAATCTGTTTATGAGGAAATGACAGTATTTTTCAACATTTGCACCACTACTGACTGAAGCGCTGATCCTTGATGTGTTTAGTTTTTACATGTGTTCATCTCTACATCAAAAACAGAGGAAGCCACAGGAAATTGCTGCCTGTATTTCCAGGAAACTTAACTACATCACCAGCTCCCCAGTCTGCGTAGCCCAGAAGACCTGTCGTCGCTGATGAAGGAGGTGATAAGGAAGTGGGAATGTTCTCCTCTTGTTGCTCTGCCAGTGAGAGCTAGAAGATAGGCTCTTTAGATGAAAAGGAAAACTCTAAATCTGATTTTTAAGCAGTCAATCTCTGAAAATGTAAATGGTCTGTGTGAAGTGAGGTATAACTTCATTTCAAAGGGCTGGTAGGTCTCACTCTTTCTGCTTAGGTGTGCTGTCTTGTGCCTGGTCCACAGGGCTACGGCTGCTACTATCTCTGATCACAGAGGACTGAAATGATCCTGGGAGAATTTTCACCTGAGCCTGTGGATGGAGTTGGGAGGTGTAAAGACCATGAGGTTATTTCTTTAAAGAATTATAATAATGATAATAGTAATACTAATACCTGATATTTATTGAGTATTGATTGTGGTATGCCAGGAATTTTGTTAAGGATCCTATGAGCATTATTTAATTTAATCCTCACATAAATTCCAAAAGGGACTTTATTATTCCCAATTTTTAGGTGAGGTACCTGAGACTCATAGAGTTTAATACCTTGTCCAGGGTCACACAGCCAGTAAAGGATGCAGAATTCAAACCTAAATCTATGTCATTCCAAGCCAGCACTATAAATAGTCAAGTAGAGTTTGCCGGGAGTAGAGTTGGGCTGGCAGCTTGTGTGCACAGGCAGACGGAAGCAAACAAGAGCCATCCAAAGCAGGCTGAAGACTTATACCCAGTGAAGGCTTGAGTATAGATCTGCCAAAGTGACGTTCTCACATAGAAGAAAGGATTGGGTGATAGTCCAATACTTTACCACAGGGAATTTGTCTTCTGGGTGCTGGCCAAAGTCATGAGTGCATGCCCCCAAATAAAAAAACATGGTTTCTAACCTCATCATGCGTGGTTCCAGCTTTCTACCATAGCTCTCTTCTCTATTTTAGTTTATCAATTTAAAATGTGATTAAAACAAGTATGAGAAATTGATGTTGTTTCAGCTTCTGTGAACTGAAACAAATTTTTGTTTAAGCGTGAAATCTCCCATATCATGGATCAAAGAGAGGTGATCTGGAAGAGAAGCCCCCATAAATGTTTGAGGCTTAATGAAGGCTGTCTGTTGAGTAATAACCCAACATTACTGCAAAAAGATTCAATTTGGCTCTAGAGATACTCCCTATTAAAGCAGATAACAAAAAGCAAGAAAATGAGGCTAGGAATTAATAAAAGATGTCAAGAAGACCATTTAAGGACTTGCTAGAATCAGGTCATAAATGTGGTTTTGAACTTTTGACAGCTGTTATGAAGATGGAAAGAGAAGTGTCGTGGAAATCGATTTTCAAAACTTAAAAGGAGGAAAGTTCTCTTAAAATTCTAGCAGAAAAATAGTTTGCAACTCTGCGTTGATATTGGTTAGTGTTGGTTTCAAGTTGTTGACATGCACCCATACTGCACACCTCTCTATATTCCAGTTATTTTTAGGATTAAAAACACTCACATAGTGTGGTCTATCATATGTTTACTTCTGGATTGTTTCAGGACTGATAATCTGGTTTGTGTGTTACCTGTGTCTTCATTTCTCTTTCCTTTCTGGGCCTGTTGTTCATCTCCTGGACATTTCTTTTCTCATTAACATTGCTGCTGAATGATAAGCAGGGAAAATAAAAATCAACACCACAACTCTAGCAATCAGTTTTGCTTTTCACAAAGGTGATTTTAATGCTTTTTTGGCTAATGGGAATTTCAAGAGCAATCTCTCTGCGTCAGTCTACTCATAGTAGAGCTCCTGGCTGTCCTGGCTTAGTCTGCCCCCAGGTGTGCTTAGCCTGGGCCACAGGTTGCGGCAGGCAAGAGAGAGATGCCTGCAGAGGTAGGTTTTGACCCCATTATACCTAAGATAAAGGCCACTGCTGGTGAATTGATATAGCACATGAAAAGGGTAGAAATTGCTGATTAAAACAAGGTGTTTTGATTACCTGGATTTCAGTAATATGTAATTTCCTCCCGTCCAGTTATAAAGTATTGAAATTGTTACAGGGCACCTTGTATATTTGTGTCCTTAAGAAGCTTGGCTCACAGTCAGGGTTTTTTTTTTCCCCTCTTTCTTTTTTGGACCAAATATTCTTTGTCTATTGAAAGTTTGAAGATCAGTGCGTTTCCTCTGGTTCTGAAAATAATAATGCCTAGCTTTCAATAGAGTTATTTTCATCTCCAAGTCTCTCTTAAATATTGACTAATTAAAATAAAAATGGGTTAAGTCTGGCTAAATAGCCTCTCTTTAAGGACCAGCCCAGTGGACTTAGAATACACAGTGATTTGCTGTATCTTTTAAACAGAAGCAACTAGAAATCTTTTATTGGTGGCTATAATAGCAAGTGGCATCTCTTATTATGTTTGGCAGCTGACATTTCAAATTGCATTTTAGTTGGTTGTTATACATGAAATAGTAGGATATGAGTAGACTTAAAAATGAGAATTTGTGGCCCAGAGACGACATGAAATATCTGACATCTAGGGGTTGCCATGACAACTCATCAGGATGTCGCTTTGTAATCTTTTGGATTAGGCTCTAGCCCAGGGTCACTGAATTGGAATTGGAGAGGGCTTTGGTGACAGGATGTGAATGTTGTACCTTTACTCAATAGTATTTGAATTTGCAGTTTGGTCATGTTGCTAAGGTCAAGTAAAAATGACATTGAGGGAATATTTAAATTCCCACAGAACCTAGACAAGGTCATATTTGTCAGCGAAAATACTCAGATGGAGTGGGTCTGAGACTAAGAACTGAAAGACAGGATTTCCTGTCCTTGGTCGGTGGATAAAATGTATGCATGTATCCTTTAATATACATACATCCCTGAACAGTTGTGTATAATGAAAACTTGGGAAATTAAACCCTTTTTATAATTGTCTTATGTTATAAAATTGGAACTGAACATCCCTAAGAAAACAGTTTGGCCACAAACAAACCACAGCTGCTTTCTAGTGCTACATATCCTCCATCTCAGCCGGAAATGGCCTGTAGGGTGTGGAATTTGGACAGGGGAAGGGGATTGGGCAGAGTGAAGAAGGAAGCAACTGGGAAACAGGGTACCACATTCCCCACCCCCACATTGGCCTTGGCCACGAGGACAGCATCTTCTGCAGATAATGCACCTCTTAGGCATGCTCCTCACCAGGGATGATCAATGGAAGCAACCTGGAAACTAAAGAGCTCTGTTCCCAAGTCTGATCCCACTTCTGCCGCTCACAGTGTGATCTTGAGCAAAACACATTTCAACTCTGGGTTCCCCTAGGAAATGAGGGGGCTGAGTTTCCTCTGGCTGTCAAGTTCTGCTATTTATCATCGTGTGGGGGCAGAGCCAGGTCTCCACATAGCTCTTCTTTGCCATTAAGCTCACATTCCTATCATCACTTTGCAGCAGAACTACCCCTCATGGTTAGTGGGGCCTCCTAACAATTAAACCAGAGAGCAAAAGTATTCCTCCCCATCCCCATAATTTTTTAGTTATTATAATTGTGGTTTTCTGAAGAAAAGGCTGCCACGCAGTGAGGAAAGGGTGAAATCCCAGACAGAAGACAGCCAGTTGCAATAAGCTGTCCCGCTACCACTACTGTGTCAGCATCAGCTCAGCTTATGTTTACTGAGCATTTTCTGTATGGAGACAGTGCTAAGCCCTTTACATACATCATGCTGTATAATCCTTATGACAAATACACATGTTTACACATATATGTATATGTATATATGTGATATGTATAAAATGTAGCTTTTGCTGTGTACCAGGTGTTTTGCCAAATCCTCACAATAATCCAGTGAGGTAGATAAATGGATTAAGTCAGTTAAGTCTCACAACAAAGGAGACATTATCAATTATCTCTATTTTTACAAATAAGGAAACTAAGCCATAGCTAGTAACTGGTGGAGCAGGGATTTGAACCTACATGGTATGGCCTGAGACCCCTCTCATAACCTCTCTGCCCGTGGTTCTCCACACTTGTATGACATAACCGTCACCTGGGGAACTTTTGAAATATAGGGATCTTGGGACCCCATTCCAGATCAGTTGGAATCTCTGGGGTTGCTAATATGCAGCCAAGGCTGGGAACCACTGCCTTAGATGGAACATTAGGGTTATGTGGATGGGTAGTTGCCTGTTGCCCCACAGCCAGCAGGTGACTGACCTAGGACTTGCATCCAGGCTGCTTGCTCTCACACTGTATACCTTGACCGTTCAGTGGGCAACATGCCAATGATAGTTGTTATCAGGGCTTGTACCTACCATCGTGCCTAGTTTCTTTCTCCTAAATTCCAGAGCCACAAGTTTATTTCAGGCTTTTTAAAGACTATGTAATGCACCAATTATGAGGATCAGAGCACAGACTTCTTGTTGAACCAAAGTAGTAATTTCCCACTTTAAAGTGTCAAAGTTAGCCTTTGCTTATAACCATCACCAACTTTAATGTAGTAACTGTGCTCTTTCCTCATTGAGCTAAACCAATAGAGTCTAAGACAGTGGTTCTAAAACTTTGATGCACATTGGAATCACCTGGCTTCCACCCCACACATTCTGGTTTTATTAGTATGGGATGTGATCTGGGTGATGGAGTTTAAAAAGCACTCCAGGTGATTCTGATACACAGCAGAGTTTGAACCAATGGTTTAAGAATTTGGTCTGTAAGTTCACAGATGTGTTGACTTGAGAAGCCGGTGGAATCACCTCTGTGGATGGAACCCACTTTTTAACTCTCTGACAGCATCTCACCACCATCTCTCCTGCATTTCAGCTGGCATGATTAATTTGCATGTAATTCTGCTCATTTCACTACTTGACTCGGAATTGTACCTCGCTGTCAAATGATGGTTTCTCCCCAAAGGTTGTTCTTATACTTAGGCTTTTGCAGTGATACTGGTGACATGTCTGTAAGATATCTTTGAAAAGTTCTCAGCCTCATTTGACTCTCCTATTTTCACTATGTAGAGCATTTCTTTTTAAGTTTTACCTTTAAAAACGTTTTTATGGTTTTAACACATTTCTTTTTCTTCCAAGAGCAGAATAAACACCTCTCCTGCATGATGCTTTATGATAATCAATTATGGTTCTTTTCCCAAAAGAAAAACCAACAGTTGACCATCACATTCACTATTGGGAGACAATAGCTGACATACCTATAGTGCTTAACAGTTGATAACATCCTATAGATAGACAGCGATATGGTGGAAAGTTGGAGATCATGTAAGGAAGAATTGACTCAGACTTTATCCTCAGGGAATTTAGTAAAGTCAGATTAACGTAATCAACTGGAAAATCTAGTTGGATTATGAAAATATATTAAAGCAGAAGTGTAAATTTGTTGGCAAGTTTGTAAATGTACTTGATGAATCTAGAAATTCTTTTTACAATAGGTAAGTCTTAAACTAGGACTTTTGAATCAAGAGAGAGATTGTTTGTTGGGTAAGAGGAGATAGGTAATTTGCAAGTGGAACAGCTCTTGACAGAGGCTGGGGGATGGGAAGTGGAGCGTTGCAGGCCACTAGGTCAGCTAGCTAGGCTGGTATGAAGAGTATAAATTGGATATAGCAGTTAATAAAGAAGGATTGCTGAGGTGGAGCTAGCTATTGTATAAAATTTAGTACAAGAATACTTTGGAAGAGCTGATTTTAAAAAAGATACTTTAGGAGTTTCTGTTTTCCTTTGTGTGGTTGTTGAAGTCCAGTTGGTCTGTAATTGTGTTCGTATTTTGGATCACCAAACAAGGCTGGTAGTATAGGTTGGTTATTATGCTTTCTTGAGGGTAAAGCTTTTGAAATTAACTCTGCTCCTTTAGGTTTAAAAATTTCTCATTCTGATGTCTTGTCTACATGTTGCTGCTGTAATCTGCAAGAAAAGAAAAAGGGGTTAGAATGCCTCTCTTTTGAAATGGAAGGGTCGGAGCAAGCAGGAGGCTGTCACTGTTGTTTCTTTTTGTTCCTGTGAGCAAGTGGTTCCACCCCTCATTTTGTGAGCTGTTTTTCTCCAATATTTCCTAATTTTTCCCATGACGTTTCAGCCTGTTTCTTCACAAGATTTTAAGGCCTGAAAGACCCCATTGTTTGGCAGGAGTGTGAGCTTGGGCACATTTGCTGATCTGGCTGCCTGGGGTCTGAGTGTGGGTGGTACACTGCTGAGGGATCTTGCAGACCGAAGGATTTGTGGAGCATACTCCTGATGGTAGCAAACCCTACCTGTTTTTCAAGAATCCATGAAATATCTTTTGCTTTATAGAAGGTGCCGCACTTTTAAAATGTTATTCACAGACTGCAATCTCATTGACAGAAATTAGGACATTCCATTACGCTAAAAAGAGTTTCTTAATGACAGATCAAACGGAGGAAGGCCTTATCCAAACTTCACTTCATCTTTAGATAGATGCAAACTCTTGTTCTTTTAATGCACACACTCCATGATGGCCTGTCTGGGATTTACGTGAGCTCTTGGAGTAGCAGCCCCCATATATCCTGCGAGGCAAATCCTAGTCAGTGCGTACTTTTTTGAGGGTACAAAATATTAATTATAGCAGGATTAAAAATGCAATAACAGAGGAACCCTAGCTAAAGTTAAATAGATTTTTTGAGTAAAAGAAGTTGGGATTTAATGCTAATAAGATTTTGTTTAAATGAAGTTTATATATTGTTACATTAACTTGTGAGGAGTTGGGGTCTGTGTTTGATTAACAGTAATATACCAATAGAAGACACTACATTTATATAGACTTATGAAATAACATTAACATTTCCAATCATATTTACAACATTCCCCATCATTTTTAAATGTGCTCTATGGTAGCAGTGACATTGGGACGTAAAGTCAGTATCATGAGTCGATTTTGCACATCTCTTCACGGCTCATGTTCAGTGAGTCACGTTGGCAGCTTGAAATCAGCCATGGTGGAAGAGTTTACACCATGAAAATCGGCAAACACTACAAATCAGAGCTCCTCACCCACAGAGCCTGTTTTTAAACATTTAGCAGCACACCAGTACCCAAAGTGGAATTTAGAAGTTAAGGAGTCTTCCCTTGAAGCAAGTACTGTAGTGCTTCCATTCAGCACAACAGCCAGCATGAATGTCTTAAAATAGGTCAGGCCATGGGCTCCTCTGCCTGAAATCCTTCAGTAGATCCCCATTTCCCTGGGAGTAAAAGCCTCACTGTGACCTTAAGGCTATGCATGTTCTGGTTGCCTTTGACCCCTCTTTTCTCATCTCTATCTCTCTCCTCCTGGCTTTCACCTCCAGACACCTGGTTTCATCCCTATTTATGTAGAACATCCTAGACATGCCCCTATTTTAGGGCCTTTACTCCAGGGCAGTTGGTTATCAAACTTTAGGGTACATCAAAATCAATTGGAGGCCTGTTAAAACAGACTGCTGGGCACCACCCCAGCATTTCTGAGCTAGTAACAAGCTTCCAGGTAGTGCTTATGGTCCTGGGACCCCACTTGGAGAACCACTGCTCTAACTGATATCCTCTTGGTTTATATCTCTCACCTCCTTCAAATCTTTGATGCACTTTCACTTTCTCAATGAGGCCCACCCTGACCATCCTATTTAAAATTGTAGCCTTCCTTCTCCACCGAAGTTCCAATTTCTGTGACTCCAATTTTTTTTTTCATTGAATCTATCACCTTATAACAAAAATAGTTTATGCTTATTTGTGTTTATTGTCTGTCTCTCCCTACTAGGCTTTACATTTCACAAAGGTAGGGAATTTTGTCTTTTTTTTTTTTTTCCCCACTGATTATCTCAAGTTTCTAGATCAGTGCGTGGCATATGGTAGGTGCTCAGTAAATTGTTGAATGAATTAATGGATGAACAACATTGAGAAATGAATAATGTATCTCAAATTTTGGTCCCAGCCTTTTAAATATATTCTAACTCACTAGAGAATCTTAAAACACTTTGTGCAGCTTTGTTTCTCAGCTTCACGGCTTTTAGGATAATGAGGAATGGTTTCTGCCCTGGGCTAAAGTTTGGAAATGACTTGATGATCCTTAAATAGTAGGTGCACCAAATTGTTCCTCTTACATTTACATTTTACCCTCAAAGTCCCTAAGCTAGTGATCTTCAAACTCTGGTCTGCAGAAGTTCCCTGGAGATACTTGAGAGGCTCTGTAAACATTTAATTTGCATTTCATTTTTAATATATTTTAAACTTTTTTTATAACTAATAAAAAACATGCACACTAATGTGTTACATACCAAATTTTGACACATTGGGACCACCAGAGTATTGAATTGGACTGTCAAGTTAACCTTGAAATAATGTGTTTTCAGCTATTTTGGCTTATATATTGGAACTTCTTATAAATGATCCATTGATCAGGAAGTTCTGTCCCAGTGCTTTTCATATTCCAGCCTGATCATAAATTGAGCAAGCAAATTCCTCCTGTCACATATATTGAGCATGCTTGATTACATGCCAGGCAGGGCTTCGGAGCCTTTGTGGAATCTAAGTTTCTGTGTGGATTAATGGCCAGTTGTACAATAAATAAGTGAACACAACACACATCACTTAGTGACATATATTCTGTTACAGGGTCACGTATACCCCCTTTACATTTTGGAAACTCTTTGGCTTTTAAGGAAATCAAGTAGTTTTCAAATTATCATTAGTGATTAAAATTAAAATAAAAAGATCTGACTACTGCATTTTCTCAAGCTTTTGAATTAGTTTTAGGCATATCATGAGATTATAAATGAAGTGCTAAAGAACTGTTATAATTTCCATCACAACTATACCTTGCTATTCAAATTCATTCATTTCCAGAATTCAGGTGCAGAAATTTCCCATTGTGAGTTCCGACAGCAAAGGGTATAGCATTTTTTATATCAGTTTGGCTTCTGAGTTTCAGACAGTAAGCAGTAAGAGTAGCAGACAGAAAGAGATTTATGTGAAAATTTGTCAACACTGAAAAGTTTCAAGAGCATGGATTCAGATAACGAGTGATAACTGTAGTTATCTATGAGTATCAGGATTTTCTTAATACAGTGCAACCAAGTACAAGCAGAGAAGTAAATTGTATGCTGGATCACTTTTAAAAGTCAATTGATACAGGCCTTACTATCTGAAAGCCCCACTCCTTACCACCCCAAAAGTGCCATTGAATATATTATATGAAATAGTTCTAAGTTATACTTTATGGAACATTTTGTAGATCTGCTTGCACATTTTTCTATTAATGCACTTAACACTTCATTATAATTTGTTGTTTTGTCTCCGACACTATATTTGAGCCCTTTGAAAATAAGAATTATATCCCATTCAGCTTTGCTTCCCCAGTGCCTGGCATTGCCTAACACCTGGTGGGTACTCAGCACATGTTTATTAAATGACGTTTATTCCACTGCAGAAGGAAGCAAGCTTGAAAGGAACAATGAAACTTCATATTAAATACACAATCAGTGACCTTTCACACTAAGCACAAATTTTAGCATAAAAAATATGTATCTGATGGTTCTGTGATTCCTACTCCTTCATCCCACATGTATAGTCATTTAAAGTTTTCTGAATTCTTTCGAGAAATATCTTTTGACTCTGACCCTTCCATGCCATCCTGCTTGCCTCTGCCCTGGTCTGAGCCTTGTCCTTCTCTTCGTCCCTTACATGGACTGTGCAAGCACCTCAAAAACCCTCTCTCAGACCCAGTGCGTCCTCTGCTTCTCCACATTGTTGTTGCAGTTGTTTCCTTGTGAAACAAATCCAAGTTTGTCCTTCAGCCTGCACTGCCTGCAGAATAAGGGCTCAGCCTGTGCTGTACAACACGATAGCCACTAGCCACAGGTGGCTGTTGAGCTCTTAAAATGTGGCTTGTCCAAATTGAGACGTGCTGTAAGTGTAAAATCTATACCCTATTTCAAAGACTTAGTATGAAAAAAATGCAAAATAGCTCATTAATAATTTATATAGATAACATGTTAAAATGATACTATTTTAGATATATTGGGTTGAATAACATTAAAATAAATTTCTCCTGTTTTGTTTTTGGTTTTGTGTTTTTGTGGGGGTTTTTTTTGTGGGTTTGTTTTTTTTTTACCTTTTTAATGTGGTTACTAGAAAATTTTAAATTATGTGTTTGGTTCACTTTGTATTTCTATAGCCCTGCACTCACCGGTCTAAGCTGTATCATTATAGCTAAGGTTTCTTGTAACCTGGCTTCTTTTGCCTTTTGGCCTCATGTCACAGCCCTGTGCTCCTCAGAATTTCTCATAACCCCCAGACTCACCAGCTCTATTTATACTTACGGGTTTTTATTTTTTTCACATTCTGTTCCTTCTTCCTGAAATGTCCCTCCCTTTCTTTGTTAACTCTCAGAAATCCTGCTCAGACCTTTAGGACCTGACTTAATTGTCCCGTGCTAGTGAGGTTATGCCCCATTTCCTCAAGCAAAATTAGCCACTCCTCCCCATGTGGTAGCGTCTCTGGGTACTTTATTGTACTTCTTGCTGTTCTGCCGTTAGGTGTCTTTTTAACTGGGCTACTCAAGGAAAAGGCTGCGACTTCTTCCTCTGATGACCCTGAAGGCAGTACCTAGTGTGTAGTAAACATTTAATGGACGTTTATTAAATTAATTTATGAATTCATCCTACTACACACATAGCTATTTTTATATGCATCAGGCCTTGATCATCTTAACCACTGGCCATGGAAATAATTAGATGCTGAAATGGATAGGACGAGACCTCTCAGCCATAACCCCAATTTCAGATTTTGTGTTCAATGAAATGGCCTCTGTGTTCTCCTTGGGTGACTTAGAATGATTTAAAAATTATAAATTTGAATTTATAAAATCCATGGGTATTGTACAAACTAAGAGCATATAATGACAGTATAAATTATTGCCTTTCACCTATTTTGTCTACAGGGATTTTATGTAAGATTTTGTTTGATTGAAGATACCACTTCTAAACAAGTCTGAAAGCCACTGTTCTAATCCATTTACATGTCCATTTTAAAGATTTCATTTTGGTTTTGATGAAGTAGTTTCTAATATGCTATGTAAACACATAGGGCACAATTTCTCAACTCCAGCTGCATGAAACTGGGAAGCTTTTCAAAAATACTAATGCCCAGGTCCATACACAGGGATCCCGGTATAATTGGGCTGAGGGAAGGGGTCCTAGGCACCAGTAGCTATGAAGAGCATAAATACCTGTGATAAAATGATTCTGCAGGGTTGAAAAAAACAGGTCATTAACTGTGAAAATGTTAAGTTTTGAATTGATAATTTTTCTTTCTTTTTATTAATTATATTGTGTCATTGTCTTTCCTGGGAGTAAACTAATGCAATCTTAAGTTTATACTATGGTTTTGGGGCCAAAACAGCATTTAGTAGAACCCACCAATCATCTGTGGACAATTCCTAAGGCTTCTGAAATTAAAATTTCCTTTTCTGTCATTCTCTAAAACCTGCATGCAGCAGAATTTTAATGTTCCTTATTGGTAGGAATAGCTAACACAACACCTATTTCAGATTGTGGAAATGAGGACTGACAAGGGCAGTGGGTTTAAGAAGTTTGCACAGGTAGTGGCCTTCCTGGCACCCTTATTAGCCTGAATAAACACTACTGCCCTGACAAATCCTCCATAGCTCTGCCACGTTGATAAAATCTGACATTCTGGTTAATCACTTTTTAATGATATTCTTCCTTTTGTTCTTGGTATGTGAGAAACCAGCCTTTTTAAAAATTATTATTATTATTATTAGGGTGTGGGAAAGAATTAACTTTCATTTCCTAATTCAGTAAAATGGGCTGCTAATGCAGACACTATTCTTCTGGGGATGGGGAGAAAAATGACCTAATTTCTGTATGTCAATTACCTCTTCATGTATTTTTAAAGGTTATGAAGTACCTCAAATCCTATAAAGGAGAAACTCTGGGATCAATACTTTGGAAACATTGTGAGAAAATACTGTAAATTCTAATATGTTCTGTCTCATTGTTGTGTACTATTAAAAATGTGTATGTAAATATAAATAAGCATAAGTTTTGCAAGTTATCAATTTGTTGAAAATGGCTATATGCTTTTATTCTTCTAAAGTGTTATCTCTTTTAGTTTGGGCTCTTTAGGGGGGAAAAAACCCCTCCGAAAAATACACACTTGGGATCGAATCCTTTAGGACAGAAAAAGGAATCGAAACCTGTAGTTAACTTGGTTATTTGCAGTGGTGGTATGTCATCCTGCATGAGACTGACGTCAGGCAGATTGAATGCAGAGGCAAACTTAAGGGGTGAGAGAGAGAGAGAGAGAGAGAGAGAGAGAGAGAGTGTGTGTGTGTGTGTGTGTGTGTATGTGTGTGTGTGTTTTAAAGCCTTACTCCCAGAATTTGAAGTGAGTATGAAGGGCACCACAGCAACCTCTGGATCTGTCAAGAATGTACCTATTTTTAACATGCTGGATCAAGTGTCAGCACTCCCTAGGAGATGAGGAAGCCCGTACAGGTCCCATGAATGGTAAAGGGCCCTCTGGCTTGTTTACAGTACAGCTGTGCATTCTTAATGGCCCTGCCGCTGCCATGTCAGGTAAAGTTTTCTTTGCACGTGATGGATGGCAGAGAATTCTTTAGCAGAGGGAACCAAAGGAGCTGGGAGGAGGAAAGGGGAAGGGAAGAGCAGAAAAGAGAGAGAAAAAGAAACACGCAGCTCCAGAGGGACATAGCCTGTGCTTTGCAGTTGCTTGTGTGGATAGAAACCAGATGGTAAGCTGGAACACCCGCTTGGCTATCTGAGGAGCCAAACATATGGTTAATGGTTGGGAGAAATAGCTTTCAGAGCCAGGGCTTTGCTGACTGCTTCATATTACAGATTGTTACAGTGTGTCATTACATTGCCAACCTAAGTGCTTAATACCCACTGCAGGCGCTGGGCATACACTTACAAGAAGGACTTTTAGCTCTTTGCTGGCTCTGAATGCAGAAGTGACATCATAGAGAGGCTGAAAATGTCTGGTGTTGGAGGTAGGGAAAAGGGTAATTTTGTAGTGGAAACAACATTTTTTTCTTTTTTTACATGCCAAGCCTTCACTCCATTGAACTTTACTGTTTTCTGAGAGCCTTTTTATACTAGACTGATTCTCTCCCTACTGGCCCCCATCACACACACACATACACACGTGCACACACACAGGGAAGTTCTAAAACCGAAATCTACAACCCAGGCCATGTCCCCCAACTCCAGTGGATTTGACAGCCCCTGTTCACCTGGAAGCCACATCGCTGCACTCAGAGGCCCCACATTTGAAGTGTCTGTTTGGGGAGCTTTGGGCAACAGCAGGCCTGTGTTATCTAAGGAACTGCTGAGCCCATTCATCTGCTTTTCACGGCCCGCTTCCTTTTATTTTTAGCCAAATCCGTCAGGCCTGACAGGCGGGTAATTCGAGCCAGAGAAAGGGCAGAGCTCCAGGTCCTTTCCACAAAGCAATTCTTCTCCTCCCTCCTGGGAGGGCTCCAGACTTGGCCTGCTTCAGGCAGATGGATTTGTTGAGTCATGTGAGATCATTTACACAAAAACACAGTGAGGCAGTGGAAATTAAAAAAAAAGAAAAAAGAAAAAAGGGAGGGTGGGGGAGAGGAAAGAGGAGGGGCCGCCAGGGGAGTGTGTGCTGCCCTGCTGCTGGGGAGCACAGGAATTTCGAAGCGAGGCAGCTAGACTGAGGAATGCCTAGAGTCATTTGTGTATAAGGTAATGTCTAGTTTACAGCGCAGGGCGGGGCCAGGCTAGGAAGGCGCCTCCAACAGCTCGCCTCAATTTAAAAGAGGAAGGCGGTGTGGGGAAACTTTTTATAAAAAAAGAAATTGTAAAGCAACACCCACCAAACAAAGACCACAGTGTTGACAGCGTTGGGTTCCAGTAGCGGTAAACTACCAACGGGCTGGTTTATAGAAAATGAGTTTGCTCTGTGATGTAATACAAGTTTGCTTTGTCCTGACGCCAGCATGACACTGAGGCAGCAGGGGAGGGAGAAGAGGAAAATTGGAACCGGGCTGTTGGTTAATGGTTTCCAGAGATTATTTAGCAGGATTTGAGTGGAGGGAGGAAAGTGGGAGATGGTGGAGAATTGCTTCGAGGTATACCATAATTGTGGTAGGTAAAATAAAGTCATTACTATGGTTTCCTTGCTCAAGAAGAATTGAGCAGTGACTTTAAAATGCCAAGTAAAGTATCATTTTTCCCTACCACAGTATTTATTTTCCTTTAGCTTGTGGGGCATTAAAAAAAAGCCTGACTCTTACATCATGGTAGACAGTGTTAACGTTAGTAAATCAGTTTTGTTTACTGTTTGTACCACAAGCCTTGAAAACATTCCATTAAAAAATTGTCTCCTGCTCATTCATGAAATTCTTCTTTCTCTTCTTCAAATTTGCTTACATGCAATCGTTGTGCTTAGATGGGGATTTTTTCCTTCCTTTGCTGGAATAAAAGAGTTCAAAAGAGAATAATGACTGGGTTATCTAAATGTACATTCTTACACCAGATGTAATGAAAGTGTGCCATGGAGAGAATAGGGAATATTGGGAAACAGGAACAGAAAATTAGAAATGGGGAGCATTTCAAAATATGCACCATGATCATTTTCATTATGATGCATTTCTGCAATTCTGCATTTATTTAGAACCCTACTGTGCAGCTGGGTTTTTTTTAGCCACCCTAGAATGTAGGTCAACATCATCATGGTTCCTCATATTTTGTTGGTATTTTAAAAGTTGAAACATTTTGCCATTTTTTTTCCAGACCAAGATATACTTAGGTTACATGGACAGTTTTAGTAATCACGGAACTTAGCTCGTAAAATCCTTCTGTTAATAGTCACCACTGAATTTTGATAGTAGGCACTCAGATCACACCCTGACCTGGAATAAACACGGCACTCACAATGTTGCTGATAATATAGTCTCACATTGAAGCTGCTCCACTTTTTCCCAGGCAACTCTGATAATCTTAGTCTGCGTAGTTGAAGGGCAACTTTCATTTATTGTACTGGAGGAGAAAACCGGTAAGTTTTATGTGGTTGTTAATTGTGTGCATTTTGGGGTCCCCAGATTGCGTGATATCAACATTATTTAATGTGGTTATGAGTTGGCATTACTTTAAATCTACCCATATCCTTGAGTGTTCCCTCTGCATCAGGGTTTCTCAATCTCAGCATGATTTGACATTTTGGACCAGATCATTCTTTATTCTGGGGGCTGTCCTGTGCATGGTAGGGTCTTTAGTGGCATCCTGGCCTCTACCCACTAAATGCCAGTAGGGCCCTCCCCCAGTCATGACAACCAAAGATGTCTCTATACATTGTCAGAAGTCCCCTGGGAGGCAAAATCACCCCGGCTCAGAATGACTGTTCTACATTCTTATTCTAGTTTAGAAGTTGACTGTCTGCCTCATGAGCTGGCCACTCAGTTACTTCTAAGAGTGAGTTAAAGGATATAAAATAATGTTTTACCTCCTGCCATTTTAAGTGGGAATCCTAAGTTAGGCAAAGGTTTTCAAGGTGTAGGCAAGAGTATTTTAGGATGAAATTTTCCCCACCAGAAGACTTGGAGTTTTGTTATGGCAGAACAACCTCTTTGTTGGAATTCTGGCCTTAGCAGGTGGAACCCCTCAAGGCTGCCTTATAGTGACTTTCCCAGAACTGGTCAAGAGGAAATGGCCCAGCTTTCTGAGCCTAGGGATGTTGACATTAGCAGAAAGGGAACTTCTCATCAGGGACCCAAATAGAGAGCCTAGGCCCCAAACTCACTGCCTTTATATCCAGACCCAGAAAGGGGGAAAGGCAGCAGTGACAATTCTTTCTTAGGAGCACAGCCGACTTCCTCCCCATCCCAGTGGCTGTGGTCTCGGAAGCTGGAACTCTCATTAACAAGGAATGTGGAGCTTTCCACAGGCTACGGCACGCATAAATTTCCTCTGTTTGTTTTGTGAGCACTAGTGTCGACTGCCGTAATGAGATCAGAGGAGACCCCGGGGTCGGCTGCTGGAGCCGTTTTCTGTGGCCGTTCTCTTGGCTGCTTGCTGTTGGAGAATGCAGCGAGTCCCTGCGGACCATGGTTGTGATGTGTGAGGTGGTTGTGCCCTTGTTGCGTTTCTTGCCGTCTTGCTCTCATTCTACCAAAACATCAGCGTGCAGTCATCCAATTCTAAATCATGAAAAAGTTAACGTGAGGCAGATTCTTTTCCACAGAGCTGAGGACAGACTTAGTTGTGTACGAAGAGTATAGCCTTGAGCAGGAAGGTGACCTGCTTCCTGGGGTGACTGCCTGGACTGCTTGGACTGGCTGAAGGTGGTTTTTCAAGGCCTGGGCTGCCCGTAAACCCTTTCTTACCCAGTGCCACTCTGTTATCAGGATGAGATAGGGAGCAAGTCACAGCAATATGGCTTATGCCGAAGAGAATGTATTTCAGACTGTAGCCTAAATGGCAGCTAAATGGCTACATATGGGACCTAAATGTGGCAGAATTGAGTTTAGGGAACCCCAAACTGGACCTTTCTGGCAGAATAGTGTACTGAGCTGATGCAGCCTGGCCCACTTGTGACCACCCACCCAAAAAATCCTAAGGTAGATTGGATAAAATAGAACATATTTTCAAGTACATGTAAATTTTAAAGCAGGAAAGGGAAATTCTCAGGTGCCAGAAGACATTGATGCCACTGGCCTGTGAGTGTTTCAGACCTGGCTATAGGCTCTAGGATCTAGTGGCTGTGGGGTTTATACCCACCCAGGAACTTTTGTGAAAAGAGAGCAAGAAGAATTCCCCCCAGAGGAATTTGAGCATATGTGTGTGGGGCAAGGAGCAGGGGAAGGAAACGCAGGGCCACACTGTTTGAGTAGTCATGGAGTCCACAGTTACACTACCTACCTGCACGGTGGGGGAACTTCAGCTATTTTGATACAGAAACTGGTTTGAGACCATTGAAAGCCCTGAGCCCTGGTAAAAGCAAACACTAGATCCCTGTGGAGAGGTTTAACAATCCAGGATGTGCTTCTCCCTCTAAAAGAGCAAGCCACCCTGAGGAGAAGCTGGTAATGAAAAGTACAGAATCTGAGCCCCAGGAAAGCAAAGGTTAACAGTGAGTCCCTGAGATTGCTTTCCACCAGAGCCCATCATGCCAAATAGAGCTTTCTTCTAGGGATTAATGAAAGTTTCCTCCCAGAGCAACAAGGCATCAGACTCACTCTGGCTTACTAAGCAGAGTTTCAGTTGTAAGCACTAACCCCCATTAAGGTGACCACCCTCATTACAGCTTGTCCTCAAGGTCTTCTTGAGAATATTTAAATTCCTTAATTGGAAGCCTTTTATTAGAGAGATAGCTGGTCCTTTTAAGCTTCCTTAAAGAGATACCTTCCTAGTAATTTCCCTTGTCACTGCTTCCATTTCAATGGGTCATTCTGAAGTAACCCATTAGGCTATCTGTTGAGGTATTTCAGTTTCCCACCAAATCATAGGAAATGTGTTTGTCTGAATTATGCAGCAACCCCTCCCCCCCCCACAGCCCCCCGACCAAGGAGAGGGAAGCTGAAATTGTTTGGAGGGCTCTGGGATTTTTTTAGCATAAAATCAAAGAAACCCAGGTAAGTAGTAAGGCGCGGTTGATACACCTTTGTCCTAGATGAATAATTCATAATTCAGCCTTCTCAATCCAAAGTGGACAAATGGATCAGGAGTTGCCAAGAACAGACATCATATATGTACTCCCCATGCAGTTACATGCACCATTGGCAAACATGAGTTGAAAATACTAAAATGAAAGCATGATTCCTTAATTTATCAATAGGGTGATGAAATCTCTTGTGTTTAATTTTTTTCTTCTGAGGTATGCAAAGAGTGATGTTGCTAGTTGTACCCAAATAGTGCTCTGCGGGCCTACAAGTGATACCGTGCTTCTTAAGAAAAAAACTCTTTAGTATTTTATTCTTAATTTGGATTTTTAAAAAATATAACCTCAAAATATTCTGGCCAAGTGAGAAGTAGATATAGATATTGGCATTAAAGCATTAGAAGAGGATAGAATGAAAGGAAATAGGCTCAACTGGTGCCAGATTTAAGGAAGATCTTCGTAAACATTATAATTAAATTTGGGATATACTGAGTGCCTACTGTGTGTGTAAGGCAGTGGGATACGTGCTGGGTATTTGGGTACTAGTACAAAACAGGCAACATATCTTCTCTTGGAATGCTTATAATCCAGTAGGGTGATTGAGAGGTAACCACGTCCTGCAATTTAAGACAGAATGAGGTTGTGCTGAATGGTGTTGGGGGAACAGGAAGAGGGAAGGGCCTCATCTTCTTTGAGCACTATATGCCAAGTAGTCTTCTTCATGTTACTGTATTTAATCCCCAAAACAATCTCAGGAGACATAAAGAATTTCCCTGGCCAGGTGCGGTGGCTCATGTCTGTAATCCCAACACTTTGGGAGGCCAAGGTGGGAGAATCGCTTGAGGCCAGGAATTCGAGACCAGCCTGAGCAACATAGTGAGACCCCATCTCTAAAAAAAAAAAAAAAATTAGCCGGCCATGGTGGCACGCACCTGTGGTCCCAGCTACTCAGGAGGCTGAGGCAGGAAGATCACTTGAGCCCAGGACTTCAAGGCTGCAGTGAGCTATGATGAGGCCACTGCACTCTAACCTGGGTGACAGAGTGGGATTCCCCCCTCGCCCCCTGATTTTAGGGGTAAAGGAACAGAGACTCAGGGTCAGTAAGTTGCCAAAAATCACACACCAAGAGGTAGAGTTGATATTCAAACTATCTGATTTGGCTCCCAACCCCTGCATTGCCCACTCTTACCCCTGGATTGGGCCTGGAGGCAGTTTGGGAGTTTCTACCCCTAGAGATTTAAAGGAACAAAGAATCCCTTGACTGACATGAAAGGTGTACAATAGAAGCCACAAACTGGCCAACCAAATCCAACTCCTACAGAATTTCCAAAGTATTAGCACAAATTGCCAATATTAAAAAAACAAATGATTTTACATAATCTCTCAATCTCGCTTTCTTGATTATCAGAGCTCTGGGCACATGTGGCTTGTTCGTACTTTAATGGGGCTAGAACTGGGTGGCAGGCCCCCCAAGCCTCTCCACTGTTTCCTCAGGCCTGACCATTTGTTGATCTCATACTTTCTTGACCCCTGTGGGCATCTGAATTGGTGACCCCTGGTTTAGATAGTCACCCAGGCAAGGGAAGTGGGCTGGGCCAAGTTACCTCTTCGGGGCTCTTCCATATTGTGCCTTTAAACTGAGTTAGTCCAAAATCCCTGGGAGACTGAGACTGACCTTTTATAGTGATATCCCTGAATCTAAACATTAGATATCCTGACTTATGATTTGACTAAGTATGGGAAACCCCTAGCCCCTGTGCCAGAAGTGGCACTCTTGGCCCTTTACTGGCCTCTATTCCTCCCTGTCTGGCTCTCAGACCATTTTGTTGTTGTTGTTATTACTAGCAGTGCGTCTCTCCTCTATAATTTATAGTCCTCTTGTTTCCTCTTCTTTATCACAATTTCCTTTTGAACCACAACTCATACACTACTTAAAACTTCACAATATTAATTTTCAAATCACCTAACCTATCCTTGGGGAAGAAGGCCTTTGATGATGTTCGGTGGGAGGATGCGCTCATCCTTCTGGCTTAGGATGTATGTTTTCCTTGATATGCCTGAAGGCGGGGCCCAGGAAAGCAAAGCAGAATGGCAAATGTTGCCCAGGCTCTTGGGGTGGAACCGTGTTCTGGTGTGTTTGCTGCCTCAGTGTAGGGGGTGACAGGGACACCAAGGTCCTGAAGAACCAGAGCCACACATCTCCTGTAGCTTTGAGGATGGAGAAGGACCTGCAGGAAACTCCTCAGGCTGCTCTGCTCTGTTCCTCCTGCCTCTTCTTTAGGAAGAAAGGAATGAGCCAGCCACTAGAGAGGTGTGTGTGCATTTGGGGCTGAGAACAGGGGTCTGTTTTTTTCTTTGCCTTTGGATTCTTTAACCCCAGCACCAGGCTCCTTATTGTGGAAGGGGGAGGGATTAGAGTCTCTGTGATAAAATGGCCTTACATTTATTCAGTCTTGGACAAGGATTCTAATTGAAGCTTGTCAGAACTTACCTTCAGAGACATATGAATTACTCCAACCCTAAATTAGGGTGATTTCTCTCACCTGTTCATTTGATTTCCCAAGCTACCAAGTCCTAGATTTTAGAGCATTTCCTCTAAACTCCAAAGCCTGCTCATCTTTTTATTACTTCACTTCTTCCTTCCCTGCAAGCTCTTGGGTCTGGCATTAGTCCTTTGCTCCAGCCTTCTGCTTAAGGGGCTATATGTGGTGGTGGGAAGGGGAGGGATAAGAATCTGTTCCACAGACTGGCGTCAGGGTGCATTATATCTAAATGCTAGCAAGACCTTTAACCCTGTGAAGAGTGACCTGCCTGCTCTTGTTGGCCTGTCTCCTATAGGAGTGCCTAAGCTACCCAGCTTTGAGATATTTTACAAAAGGCTTCTAGAATGAACATCTTAGAAGGGAGTGGGGGCTGGGCACCGTGGCTCATGCCTGTAATCCCAGCACTTTGGGAGGCCAAGGTGGAAGGATCACATGAGGCCAGCCTGAGCAACATTAGCGAGACCCCGTCTCTACAAAAAATAGAAAAATCAGCCAGGCATGGTGGTGTGCACCTGTGTCACAGCTGCTCAGGAGGCTAAGGCAGGAGGATTGCTTGAGCCCAGCCCGGGAGTTGGAGGTTGCGGTGAGCTATGATGACGCCACTGCACTCTAGCCGGGTGACAGAGTGAAACCCTGTCTCAAAAAATAAAAGAAGTGATGGGGAGTTGGAGTGGGGAGAAAATCCCAACTCATTATATTCCATTCTATATTGGCTATAAATATTAAATGCATTTTCAAGGGCATAGACACAACACACACAAAAATAGCCCTTGACACTTTTAAGGGTCTTTTAAAAGTAGAATAAAGTGGGCTTACGCTATTCTCACCATACCTCACATTAGCAGTGATCCAGGTAAAATAGGCCTCTCTCTGTGGTAGGTGGAGGTTGATGGTAAATAGCGGTGAAACAGGTAGGTCCAGTCTTAAGTTTATTGCCGCTCCCACTTGCTGACTCCAGAGCCATTAGAGTATATAACCTAGAGAAGCCATAGCATGTGGAATTGTCACCAGGAGCCTGAATCTCTGGGTCCCTTCCATAATGAGGACCTGGCTGGTGAGGGGCACTTGGCCGTATTACCAAACCTGTGTCTGGGTGTCCTTGTTTGCTCACCTGCCCTTTGATTTTCTCCCTTCTTTCCTTTTTATTTCTCTCTTTCTTCTTCTTACACTTACTCTGTCTCCACCTTTCTGCTTACACACGCTTCTTCTACCCACCTGAAAAGTTGAATTACATTTTATTAACCTTTTAGAAGCCTAAGGTTGACCACAAGCTTTGTTGCCCATTGAACCAACTCTATTAGGATCAACTGAGTGGAAGTTACACATTGGCTTACGGGTTTGATATTCTCAAGGCACCCTTTAAAGTCATCTGTTCTCTCCTTTTGTTCAGTACTGGAAGAATCCAACTTCTTAAAAGATTCAAAAGAAACATTAAATAATAGAATAAAAAAGAAAACACCCTTACTTCCACCATGGTAACTCAGGTATCTTTTCCTCTAATGCTTTATGTGCAAGCTGCAGTCTCTTTTTAAGCTGTAGATTTCTCTAAGCTTCTTCATAAACTGAATTGGCTGCAAAACAACCAGGTTTTCTCTATTTCAAAGGAGATGGAAAGTACTTGATAGAACAAGGCTAGTCTTTTTGCTTACTGTCCAGAAGCAAACTGACCCAGTTTCTAAAACTGTCATCTGTTTGCTAAAGTGTTTTCTGTTAATGGTGGTCTTTGATGCATGGGTGTGTGTTATGGGGGGGGTATTTTATACTTGTGGTCTTTTTACATGCTTTAGTTCCGTAGTGTCTTGAAATGACGTCCCTTCTAGCCCCGGGTCTCCTGCTTACTATGGCATAACCAAGAAGAATTCTTTTACTTGTCTGTGTCTGATTTCCTAATTAGGAAAACTACCACTCAGAATGATATTACTATTAAATGGGAATGTTAATATAAAAGAACATTGTACAGTTTTGAGTACTGTACAGCTGTATGATGTTCTTAATAACATTTTAAAAGATTTACAACCCTGGCATTAAAAGATTTTCCTTTTTAAAAAACCCCAAAGGTAGTTTGCAATAATTATCAACATTAATTTTAAGAGTCTCTATCATCCTAGGTTCTGTGAATGAGAGCAAAGGAAAAAAAATCTATTCATAATATTTATTAAGAACTTTCTATGTGACTAATATTTCCCTCAAAGGGTTTTAGTCTAGCTTGGTTGTAGAACGACATACATGAAAATGACATAGGAATACTTGGAGTGGGGGGCAGGGGGGTTTTATAATCAGTTTAGTGCAAACTACCCACCTTCTGAGGGAATGGGGACTGTGGCATGACTGGAGCTGGATGGGGCTCCTCAGGGAAATCACGTTCAAGAATCCTTGTCTGTTTGTTACTATATTCTGGTGCCCACCTTTCCTGTGTTGATACCAATGTGTACATGTGAATGGGATTGTGACATTAGGCATCTCTGCAAGGCATTTGGACAAGCTTTCCTTAAGTGCTAGGCTGTAGATTTTAAATGGATCAATACATATATAAAAAAGAAAACAACATGTATAGAGTTCTACTTTACAACTCAGAAGTTTATTAGCATCTGCTTCTGGAAATTCAAAGAGTAAAACTTACGTGTGTAATTTTTTCAGTCACTTTAAGATCAATTAGAATTAGATATTGAATTTTCATGACTTTGAACCCGTGATTACACAGGCATCATGTATGTGTGGAGATGTTGGGAATATATTCATGCTACAAAGTCGGAATTCCAGGGTCTCTTCATGTTGTACGTCATCGTTAAAATATGCTATTGCTATGACTGAATGTGGTATTTTCTTTGGAATCTTTGTCTCAAATAGCCAGGGAATGATTTGCAATTTCCTCTCCCTATTTCTGATTTATAAAAGGAATGTAATAATAGTATGTTCACAGAATAGTAATGTGTGCAGAGTAGGAGTTTATCTTTTGAAAATATGAATTGCAAAATTATTTTCTTAGCAGTGAAAGATGTTAATGTGAGGAATACAGCTTTGGAATTCTCTGTGTCCTGGACTCAGCAGATATGTCATTCTCCACTAGACAAAGGCTTATCACTAAGGACTAAAGGTGGTTATGGTGGGATAGTGGGATTATGAGTACTTTTACCTTTTCCTATTGAACATATTCTATATTGTTATTATATTATTATTTAAAATAATGCATTTATTTTTAAAAGCACTGCAGTTCCAGTTAAACCTCCAATTCCATTTTTTATAGGAAGGTTCAGATATATAAATCCTTCCTAGATGCAACTTGAAAAAATAACTCACAAATCCAGTGATTATAAGGAAGCTTACAGTGTTTTGTTCTCTTAAATCCACCTGTAAACATCTTTCAAAGGAAAAGACTACAAATCTATTTAAGTGGTTGAAGTAATTTTCTTTCTAGTTTTCTTTAATATTTGACAAATTAAGAACCCTGAAACCATACAATAAATCTTTTACTTTAAAATGTAATTCAGGTGGATCAAACTGTATGTAAAGAACCAATAGCAAAGAACCGTATTCCATTTTGGGAGGAGTTGGATTGTTTGGTTCATTTGGCCCATGGAAAACTGACCTCCTGAATTCCCTTATGGTATACTGCCTCCCAAGGAGCTCTGTGCAAGCTTCTATCTGTTGAACCCTGGAAGTGAGACAGTCAGGCTCCAGTGTTTGCCTTTCTGTTCCTTTGTTCCTTGTGGGCAGCAGGGGAAGACATTGAGGTCTGGCACACAGTGGTGCTCCTCACATGCTAGTTTCTTTCTTTTCCTAAAGAGATCAAAGCCCAAACTAAAAACTCGTAAAGTCATTGGCCTCTCTGATTGATTGATCTCTAAGTCCCTAGTACCCAGCCCCTTGTAAGTGTTCAAAAAATAGTTATTGAATGAATGAGTGTTCTTGTCCCTGTGTTTCTGCAGTCACTCTGAGCATGTGATATTTAACTTCTTCTTGGCCACTGACATGCCCATTGCCCAGTGGCATGCCTCGAGACTCTTGATTTGACTCTCTAAATCTGCACTGTCCAGTATAGTGGCCACTAACCACATGTGGCTATTTATATTTAACTAAAATTACATAAAATTAAAAATTCAGCCCTGAGTTACACTAGCCACATTTCAAGTACTCAATAGCTACACCTGTCTATTGGCTACCATATTGGAGAGAGCAGACTTGGGTCATTGCCATTATGGCAGCAAGTTCCATTGGACACAGGACTGCTCTGTGCCTTCTTGAGTACCAGCTGATGAATTTCTTCTTTGTTTGTGTTCACAGTGCAGCTGACTGCTTCAGAAAGTGAGGGCTCCAGGAACGAGGAGAATCTTCAAGAATTGCCTCTAATTGTGACATGTCTGATCCCTTGCTCCCATCCCTGCAGCATGAACAAGGTAAGAGGTACTTTGGGGAATCAGCACATGTATGTTCTTTATGGTACTGTGATTTTCCTGGGTACATAATGTCTTTCCATGCTGTGAGGAGATTGCTTCTCCTGCCAGAAGCATTCCAGATGTTGGAGAGTTGTATGTATGACCCCTGGTAAGCAGGAGGGTCACACAGGAGCAGGGTCACAGGAGCTGGTGGCCACTATATGGTTGTGTAGTCCTCCAGAGATATCGTTTATGTTTGCCAGAGGCCTCTGAATGGCTGAAATATCGGTTTTTAGTATACCTGTGTTGGCATGACCATTGGAAGAGTGAGGCTCTGGGGCCAGACTTCCTGGGATTAAATGTCGGCTCTTCCACATGCTAGCTTCAAAGTGACTTTGGGCAAGTGGGTTAACTTCTTGGTGCCTCAGTTTCCCTATCTGTAAAATGCTAATAATAAAGGTACCTACCTCGTGGGGTTTTTAAGGATGAAATGAGTGAATTTGAGTACTTACTATAGTGCCTATCCACATTACAAGCACTTGTTAAATATTTGCTGCTGTTGGTTTCAGTGTTGGGGACACTATTGTCCCTCAGATGTAGTTGCAAGAGAGTCTAAAGTGCGTCTGCAACATTTCCATTTACTTCCCGTTTAATTCAGTGAGCAACAATTGATTACCCCAGAGATGGGTACCCTGGGGATAAACAATGGATAAAGGTTGGGTCATGCCTATTTTGGGGAAACATAGCTAATGTTCTAATGAGATATGTGCCAGAAGCTCTGGAAGCACAGAAGAAGGAACATCCAACTCTGGGGAATCTGGGAAGGACAATATAGAGGAGGTGACATTTTCAGTTGGATCATGGACAATCAGTGGTGATATCCTGGACAGAGAAGGTAGAACAAAGCATTCCAGGTAAAGGAAACAGCTTGTGTTTAGGCACAAAAGCATATGAGAAAGTTTGGCACGTTTAGACTATGAATAGAGTTTGATCATGGCTGGAGCACGGTTTCTCAACCTCGACACCTGACATTTGGAGGAGGTAATTCTTCGTAGTCTTCTGCATTGTAGGATTTTTAGTAGCATCCTCTTACCCTGCCCACCCCCCCAGCTCTAGTTGTGACAACAGAAAATGTCTCCAGATACTGCCCAATGTCCCTTGGGGAGACAAAATTATCCCGTGATTGAAAACTACTACACTAGTGGAAGGTAGCCAGATATGACCCCAGAGAAGGGGGCAAGGGCCAGATCCTTCAAGCCACTGAAGGATTTAAAACAGAAAAGAGACATTTCCAGAGGTCTGCAAAAACAGGCATATTATTGCATTATCTATGGGTTATGGCAGAGATGGACAGCACCTTTAGATGATTTGGTCTTGAAAAGCTAGTATGGAATTCCTAGACTTTAGAAAGCCCATTTAGCTTGTTGAGATCCTTTTACTAAGGACCTCTTTCCAGTGGTGATTTTTCTCATGGCCATTTGCTCGGCCTTCTCAAGGGCAGGAGGGACCACGGGCTGCCTCAGATCTTGGAGGATGCTGGAAAAGGCCTCTGTGCACTTATCCTTTTTCCCTATATTGAAGTTTTACAGAAGACTGTGGCTGCTTTATCCTATCTGAAGAGACCAGGACAAAAACAAGCAATTGTTTTGGAGAGGTTTTCATTTGGCTGAGCCAGGCCAAAGAGAGAGAAACTTTGTGCTAAGTTTTCTGCTCCATCCCCCCCGCCTCCCACCCTAGCTTAAATACTTAGCTTTAATCAGCCTTTGAGAAGTGAGCTTTTGGAATCCTGGAAGGTAGGCAGGTGTTCTGCTGCAGGGTCATTACTGGAGGGGGGAGTAGGAGAGGAGATCTGTGGTTGCAAACCTTGACTTCTATTATTTAGAGTTTGGTATACTGAGAAGCTCAGAATACTCTTGGGTCATCTCTAATCAGCAAGCACAGTTTGCTGTGACAGCTCTGCCCTAAGTTTCTCCAGGGCAACTGAGGACTTGATGTCATGGATTTGCTCTCAGCACACAGCTGGGAGCCAGACTCCTCAGAAATTTCAGGTGTCTCAGTAGGTGTGTCTGTTGGTTGGAAAGTTATTATGTTCTGCCTGAGTGGCTCTGTAAGTGCTTTATTTTATTTTAATTGAAAGTAGTGGTTAAACTTGATGTGTTACCTTTATAGGTCAGCATTTTTCTTATGGTTTTCTTGGCATAAGAGAAAGAATAGGTCACTCTGTGGGGAGGAAACAGCTCTTCTCAGCACCCATAAAACTAGAGAATCATCTCGTCAATTAGGGTATGTAAGTTAGAATGTTGGAAATATTGTTAGGGGTGTGACTGATGTTCTAAGTAGATTTGTTCCTAGAAAGTTGGAGATATATGAATTGTGTGTTCTCCTCTTCCTTGGACACACACTGTAAATACTCTTCTTTCTTTCTAAACCCCAGGTAGCTGATGACACACGTCAGTTAGGGAGGTGTCAGGGTGGCCACAGCATTCTAGGGTCCTTTGTTATTCCTATGAAGCACCAGGGCAATGCTGATGACAGTTAGGCATTGATAGCTTTCTTTTGGGTCAATCAGGAACAGATCCCTGTGGAAAACATAGAAATGCCCCCCCATCCCCCATGGTACAAAGGGATTGTCTTACTAATTTAACAGATCTAACCTGACAGCCAATGAACTGCTGTCCACCAAGTAGGGCCTTCATTTCTCACATTCTTGAGCTGCTATCTTTGTCAGGGTTTGAGAAAACACCAGGAAGGGGTGCAGTTCTGGCCCTTGGATAGCTAGTACGTTGGTGCATTAGTACTGGCAGAAAAGAGAAACAGAGGGCAATCCTGGGCACAAAGCTTGTCATGAATATGCTGTCATTCCTGAGGCCAGTGTAGATGGAATATGTCAGTTTGACACTCGACTCGTAAGGTTTATACAGGGTAGACACCCTCATATTTATTCACCTTTTTAATATTGTAAACAGGCTTTAATGGTTTACATACTGAGCCTTACATGTTAAAGAAATTGTGGGGCATATATTTTCCCGGGATACTCGTCCCCCTACCCCTCATGCAGACTTGAAGACCATCTTTCTAACTTTCATACATTCTTCAGATCTTTTTGCAAAAGAAAGCCTGACTTTCCAATCTTTATATTCATCAAAAACTTAATAATTAGGATTTAACTTTTAAATTTTGCCAAAAGTCTTCATCTTTTCTACTTTCTTGGTTATTCTCTTGTTAATATGTGTAAATATATATTATATATATATTATAAATTTTTGCTGTTCAGAAGGATTAATGTTTTGGGTTTTATCTGTGTTACCTGTATGTTCTTATGCTGTAAAGAAAGGATTTTAGTGTGTTGCTTTAAAAAAAAAAATCATAGCCAAATGGGAGGCCAATTGGACAGGATGGGATTTTGTAGAGACAAACCGGGCAGGGTGATGAACATTCAGTGCATACCGCTACATAAGTTCACAAAACCACACCAGCAAGAACGGTGTTCTGCTCTTGAAGGATCTCTCTTCCTTAGCAGTAACCTTGGGATTATGATCCTTTGCTCTCTCCCTCATGCTCATTGTTTCTATGAAGGCATGTTATATTCTCTTCTCTGCCTTGAATTTATGAGGACACTCCATCTGATTGAAAAATAATTGATTTTCCCATTGTTACACAAAATGACCCTCTCCCTCCCCCAGCAGTGAAAAAAGAATCTTCTTGAGAACGGTTCCCTCCTTGTTATGTTCAAATAAAGCCAGATCTGATTTTTATTGCATTGGAAAAATGCCAAAGCATCAAATGAAATAAAGTAACGCCTCTTATCTCTTTTGGTGGGTGGATGCCACTGTTTTGCTTAATTATCTGCCCAATAGAATTTTTTCTCTGAATATTTTCCAGCGTTCAACACCACATCCTACTGTGCCAGGTTTGAGGCAGTTTCACGTTTACACTCAGATCAATATCTCTACCGTCAACTAAAAAGTAAAACTGAAATTTATTTTCTGCCTTCATTTAGAGTTTCTCTTACTTTGCTCCTCCTCAGTACGAAGCAATGAAGTCCAGGATTTATTACCCCTGGTTCTCCCACCCCAAACCCAGCGTATACATTGCTGTACTAGGTAAGATACCCACTCCCCCAACTCGTATTTATCAGGTGTACACCAGGTGCTACACACTGTGCTTAAAATAAACACATCAGTGAATAAAACAAAGGTCTTTGCTACCTGAAGCTTCCATTCAGGCAAAGGTGAGGAGAGTCATCACATCCAGAGATTTAATATTTAAGCATAAACCAAATGTTAAAACCTTTACCTTCTACTTGAAGAGCAAGTTAACAGGGATACTAGATACAGTATAAGGAATTGGTGAATCATAAACACGTAAGATCTCAGGCCGGGCGTAGTGGCTGATGCCTGTAATCACAGCAGTTTGAGAGGCTGAGGCAGGAGAACTGCTTGAGGCCAGGAGTTTGAAACCAACCTGAGCAACACAGCAAGACCCCATCTCTACCAAAAAAAAAAAAAAAGATCTGGGTGTGGTGGTACATGTCTGTAGTCCCAACTACTTGGGAGGCTGAGAGGATTGCTTGAGCCCAGGAATTTGAGGTTACAGTGAGCTATGATCAGGCCACTGTACTCCAGCTTGGACAATAGAGTGAGACCCTGTCTCTAAAAAGATAAAAATAAATGAAAAATAAACATATACGATTTCTTTTCTCCCCTTTTTAGGACACCCTCAGTGGATTGTTTCACCAAAGGTCCAGTCTATATTTGATAACCCTCCACTGTCATTTTTCTAAGTCCTCCTTGTGGCAGACTTTGAAAAGCTATTACACAGTTGAAAAACTAGTGACGTGGAGGAAGTTACAAGTAAAAATTAAATGATTTTAGAATAAGGAAAGCCCTATTAATAATAATTTCTAGTGGCAGAAATTATAAAGGAAGACAAAGTATTTAAATATATAAAACCTCAAAATTTCTTTCCATCTAAAGACATTCTGAACTATTTTAAAAGGCAAAAGACAAGATGGGGCAGTATTTACACATATATGATAGAGTTAACTTAGCTAATTTATTAAGAATTCATACAAATTAATACAGATTATTAAGATAAAGGTGATTACACTAATAGAAAATGGGTGAAGAGCGCAAAGATAAGACCAATAAAGGGAGAAATATGATAAATGAATAACATATAAGAAAATATTCAACCTTCACAGTAATCAAAGAAATGCAAATTAAAATGCTGCAATGGTGTTTTCCGCCTATACAATTGATGAGGATTTGTGAGATTTACTCAGTGAAGATGGGAATTGGGAACATCAGGCTCTCTTGTACACAGTTAATAAAAGAACACGTTTCTCAAGTAGACTTAATGTGTATCAAAGCCTAAAAAATGCACATACCTTTTGACCCAGAAGTTCCATTTCTAAAACATTAACTCAAAGAAAATTGCCATGGATGTGTGTAAAAATTTAGCTAAGATGTTCATCACAATATTCTTAAAATAGTAACCACAGTACAACCAAAAATGTGCCAAGAAGGGGATGAAGGAACATTTAATGACATAGAAAGATGTTCTAAATAAGTTGGGAAGAAGGCAAGTTATTTAACAGTAAGTGAAGTTTGATGATTATTTCATTTTTTTAGAAAGGTACATGTATACACATAGCAAAAAGATTGCAGATGCACGTCAAAATGTAGAGCATTATCTTCACTTTGCTTGGATGTTCCAAATTTTCTTTAGCAATGTGCATTTTTTCCATACTAAAAATAATACTTTAAAATAAAAGACACTAAATTATCTTTAAATATGAACTTTACTGTATTTAAAAAATATACATGATAAAAAGACTGGAAGTATAGTGCCCAGAATGGTGTCAGTGCTTTTCTCAGAGAGGGAGTACATGGAGTACATTTGTTTCTTTTTTTTTTTAAATATATACTTTTCTGTATTTTCAACTTTCTACAGTAAGTATTTGTGTATTTCATTAATCAGAAAAAAGAAGCATTTAAAAATAAATACTATTTTAGCTGTTTTGCATTTGAGGTGCAACTGGATGAAGATATTTAGCAGACACATCGAAAACAGAGATAGTGATTCATCAAAACAGATTTGGACTTGGGAGTCATTCTGTGGCATATTACCAGGAAGGAGCATGTTAATGTACTAATGGTTTGGGGGCAGTAGTTAGTAGAGAAATACTCTGGAAAAACATGCTGTCCTTTGATTCAGTGTCTCAATTTTTTAAAAAAATGGACATTACATCCTCTTGTCAGCATTGTGTCATTTCTTTGTTGACCTGTGTAAAGATACAGCTGATGTGTACAAGGTTAAGCTAGACCATTGGTTCTCAAACTATGGTTTGGTAACATTTGGGGAGGCATCCTGGGGCCCTTTCAGGGGGTCCACCTGCAAGATAAAGGCAATTTTTATAATAATAATGAGATATTATTTGCCTTTGTCACTTTTTCTTTCTCAAGTATACAGCACAGTGTTTCAAGAGACTACATGACATGCAGTGACATCATCCCTGGAACAGCTCTTGGGATGTGTGCCTGTGTTTTCATGTTCTAAAACTTTCTCAGTTTTAACCTCTAATATGGTAAACATTGATAGAAATAACCCGCATAAACAAAAGCTCTTTAGGGTCTACGATAATTTGTGAGCCTGTAAAGGGGCTTTGAGACAAGAGTTTGAGAACCAGTGAGCTAGACTTTGCCTATGTCCTATACGTGGCAAGCTTTAGTCTAACAAGAAGCTGGATCCTGGGCCCTGGGCAATGAGTGCCCCTGGACATTGTAGCTCTTCTGTTCTCACCTTCTGTATCTCTAAGGAATAATTGTCCATAGCCCTTCTAAGAACTTCATTTTTGTATTTGTGAGGCTAAAGGGAACACTGTTGGCACCAGGCCACTGTAGCACTTGCGTTGTATGTACATTGACTTCTGTTGAATGTGGGGTGCATAGAAATGTTAAAGGCCAAGTTAGACCTCCAGACTCTGTCCCATATGCCTTGCATTGGGAAATTCAGGGAAGTTTCAGGAAGAAAATAGGAATATAATTTCCTTCTGAGAGGTATGGGAGTGCAAATTTAAAGTACAACTGACCACGTAATCCAGTAGAGGGTCAATTTGGCATGAAGGAGGGAGAAGATAAATTTAAAAGAGTTAACTGAATATGTTTATGCTAATTTGTCTTTAAAATGTGTACATGTATATAGCTTGTTTTGTGTGTAAATATGTATGAAAATACACATTTTAGAGAATTGCTTCCTAAGTTAGGTAGAATTATCTCTTTACACAGTCATGTTGACTATGGAAGCTGCAGAAATGCTTCTATTTCAGTCCCGTGGCTTCTCCTCCTTTCTGCTTAACCAGGAACGCGTCTCAGTTGGTCTCTCCTCATGTGCGTGGATCACCTCCAAAGCTCGGAGCAGTGCATGGTGGGGCAGTGGTTGGTGCCTACTTCTGTCAGAAGCAGTCTTCATGGTCCAGGGCATATGCTGACA
Organism: Daubentonia madagascariensis; assembly: GCA_023783475.1. Classification (NCBI taxonomy): domain Eukaryota; kingdom Metazoa; phylum Chordata; class Mammalia; order Primates; family Daubentoniidae; genus Daubentonia; species Daubentonia madagascariensis. The sequence continues at coordinate 36,673,776 of JAKFHU010002080.1, read as the reverse complement.
ATCTGAACCTTTCTATACAAGGAATTTGAGCATCAGATGAGTAATTATTCTGGAGCACCTGGAAGGGAGCTCCAACCCTGAGACTCTGCGCCCACTGCCATGTCATGTGGACACAGAGATGCCTTGTCTTGAGAAGGTATTATGTGGCCTGACTTAACAGCTCCTGACCATGTCAGAAAAGTGAAGGTAAATCCAAACAGGTAGGAGGTGAATTAAGGCTGCAGAGTAGAAAGGCTGGCCTTTTAGTATAAGACCATAATGACCCCAGAGGAGGAGAAAAGATGTTTTGACATGACTGTAATATAATTTCAAGTCCAAGGGGCCTAGTTGTGAATCATGATAAGTTCTTTGAAATGTGGCTATAGCTACTGGCAAACAGTTTTCACTTGAAGGAAAGCGCATACTCATTCCCACTTTAGTCTTTTTAGTGGTACTTTCACACGCACTGTGATTGTTGGTTTTAGAATCTTGTTCATCCTTATATTTTGAGAATTTAAAGAGGAGTGCCTAGGATTTTCTTGATTAAAACAGGCTTTGCTTCCCACCCTCCCCCAAACCAGCACACTGCCCCGTGCCAACCTTCAGGTGAACTTTAATTGAATGTTGACGGAACTGGTGGGTTCTTGTCCTACATCACCATGTTGAACTAAGCCCACACAGTCGTGCAGCCTAAGTAGAGAGGCCCATTGGACACTTGACATGTGCTGCGACCTTTTTCTTTGAGGCTGTGGCTGCTGGGTCCCTGTAACAAAGAGGCTAGTGGATTCTTGCCTTTGTGAATCAGGCAGAGGAATGTTTCTGTCTTCTTTCTCTAAATCCTCAACTCTGCCCTTTTCTTTCAATTAGTAGGCCTTAATGGATACAATTAAGTTACATCCTATTTAGTTAATTGGTGATTGGAAACATGATTGTTTAGTTACTTGGTTAATCTGTGGTTTGTCCATCTTTAGAATATTAACAATTGACTCAATTTGTCTGATTTTGCAAACATATCATCTCAAACAGTGGGATTGCTGTGTATGAAAGGAAATTTATAACAAATTGCTTTTAATCCAGTTTATTAATTTGAGCACCTAGCACTCTAGATTGGCTTTTTTTCTCCTTTTTTTGGTGACATAGAGGCCTTATAATATGTAACTATTTGCTGATATTCTTTCCAGCTTCCTGTTATCTTTTGTCTCTGTAAAATAAGCCTAACATTATTGTTTTCTATAGGATGTTTTCAGAGACCTCATACTATATGATAAAATTAGTAAGATAAAAAAGGAGAGATGCCTATTTAAAATATATAAAACTACATATTAATAATTTGCAGAAATTCAGGAGACACATATTTCTAGTCTCTCATAAATGACAGTGTTTACTTTTAAATGAAAACATTTAGATTTGGCTAATCACAGCTTATATATTCTTCTGGTTTGTTTATTTGGTTTTCTTATCCATTTTTTTTTTATGGAATAGTTTTGTAACTTCTTACCACCCTCAGACTTTAATAAAGTAGCATTATCTTGAGAGGCTAGTCTCAATTAGATATAAATATAAGCAATTAATTAAGATAACCAACCCCAGCCAGAGACGTAAAGTGTCATCACATGTCACAGTGATCAAGGAGCACCTGTTAATTAAAACTGTAGGAAAATTGAACAAGTTATGAAAGAAAAGTGTTGGGTGAAATTAGCAATATCTGCATCTCTTGTTATTTTTTAAATCCAGCCCATAAACAATTTGTTGTGACAGCTTTAGGCTGGGATTATGGCATTTTGGATCAGGTCTGATTATAGCTAAAAATAGACACGTGTATTGAGGATCAGTAAAGGAATATTAAACAATTGAAATTTTGTGAAAGACTGATGCTATTTCATTGTAATAATTTCCCCAAAGGCACATTAGTAATGCTGCTAAATACAGACTTTAATAGACTTTAATAATGTGTACTTTAGAGGCCTGATACACAAAGGAATAATGTATGAAACATTCATTATGGAAAATTGCTACCTTTTTTATTTAATAAGAAATCTGTTGAAACAAAACCATGCACTGCCTACGGCATTGTGTTCCTGGGTATTAGCAGGCTGAAGAATAATTGCCACCTACTTTTACATTTTTTTTCACCTATTCTAATCAAGTTGCAATCATATTCTCTTATTTGTTCTATGAATGAAAATGGGGACAAAAAAAAAAGTAACTTGCATTGGATGGACCCTTGTTCAAATTGTGGCCCAGCCTCTTATTACCTTTGTAATCTTGGGCAAATTGCTTAACATGAAATTTCCTTTCTTTATTTGCAAACTGAGGATTGTTCTACTTATCTCACAAGGTTGTGGTAGGAATAAGTTAAATATTGACACAGTGGAGTCTCCACATAACAGTCACTCAATAAATGCTTTCTATTATGATTTCTACTTCTGTTTCTCTTTATATTGCTTGTTTGTATGGAGGACTGTTGTGGGGGGTCAGGAAGGGGGTCGAAAATGGGAAGAGGTGATTAAAAAGATGCCTTAAGCAGCTCTGTAGCCAAGTCTTGCACTGGGTTTCAATTTGATGTTAATGTGCTGCTGCTGAGAACCATGCTGTTGAAGAAGAGAGAAGAGTAAGAAGCAGATGCTCTTAGAAGAACAGTGGGGCATTTATCTCTTTTAATGAGATAACATCATTAGAGTGACAAAGTGCAGCGAATCAATACTCGAAATGTACTGGCGCTATGTTCCCAAAGTGCACTGATTGTTACACTTCACAGCCTTAGAATCCGCTGAATCATGAATTCTGTCTTATCTGTTATTAGAACCACTGGCTTTGATCTCACAGAATAGATCCACACCTTAGGGATCTCCGGAGGAACAGGAAAACGAACTAATTGGATAAATGAGAAAAATCTGAGGTGATTTATAAATTGCCTGGTAATCAAGGAACCTCAGAGAAAGGGGATTGGGCTCCTTTTTTCCTTGGACTTCTTTAAATGGCCACGCACCGTAACTCCCTTCCCCTCCATCCACGCTCTTCACGTTCTCTGTCTGCTCCTTGGTGTAATGTCAGAAACGCTAATCATGTCAGACTGTGACACTGACAGCCCTGACATTCACAACAAAGAGACAAGGAGAGAGAGGAAGAGAGATGGGGGAGGGGGAGGTGATGAAAAGCAGCAGGGGAAGGATTTTTTTATTGCACATAAAATTCATAGCTGCAGAATCACCAACATTCTGGACATATCATATCCAAGAAAAATCAAAGGAGGCACAAAGTGAATTCTGATGGAGATTAAAATTGGGCTGGGGAGATTTTGTGCCACTGGTTTGTCTAATATAGCTACGTATATTAGAATTACTGTGGCTATGATTTCTTCTTATCAAGAAAAAAAAAGCATTTAAATTTTTTCCCCTTCCATTACTAGTTTTTCTCTTTGAAACAAAGCAAAGTTAAACACTGATCTTAGCAGGAAATGTGTATTCTCTGAAGTTTTCCATTTTATCACCAGATTCCCATAGTTTAATCTGAACAGTAGCCACTTCAGGAAAGAATTCATTCGTGAGGGATGTTTTCTGACCATGACAAAGCTAAATGTCACGACAGAGCTGTTCAGTGTCATCATTGGGCTGCCTTACCCAGAGCCTCTGTAGCACCTGCTTACGGTTGCCAGGACAGGAAATGCTGATGTTACCTGTTCCCTAACAGTTTGGAGTGGGCTTCCAAATACCTTTGAGATTTATCTCTCTCTCTCAGGCATTTTCTCCATTTGGAATTGTTCTGGTGAGTGGTCTCCAGTGTCAGTCTTGGATCAGGCATGACCTGGAAACCCGTTGCCACATCTCACATGTGTTTTGAATACAGATGCTGTGATCTAAATTGAGCTCTGAGCTCAGGCTGAATCATCCAAGTTTTTCTATAAACATGAGAATCCAGCTGCCTGCCCAGCTTTTGAGGTATTTTGAACTACAACTCTATGTCTTAGCTAGGACATCTGTCCTTTTATTTTTTCTTCATGCAAGGAGAAAATCAAAAAAATGAAAAGTTTACAGTATTTATTCCATGTTAATTACCCCCATCATAAAAGGAGTACATTTTTGTCTATATTTCAGAGCAGAAGGTGTTACATAGATAGTGACTTCTCTTCAGATTGATTAAACATGATTTTAATTGAGAACTTTGGAAAAGGCTGAGACCTCATTTTACAGTATTCTTATCCTTAGTACCCAAGTAAACTGTATATACTTGGGCCACTTGGAAGACATGCTCCTCTGAATTTGAAAAAGCAAAAAAATTAAGTGACTTATTTAGAATCCTTGAGGAAATTTTACTTCTACTGGCACAAGAGTAAATATGTACCCTCTAGAGGATTTGGGGGAATTACCCCAAAATATCTTCCTACAAACTCAAATTTTCATTGAAGTTTCTTTTTGTCCTAAAATGGAATTATGTTGTTCTCTGTGATATGTTTATTTTCATGGAAAATAACTTAAAATTTCTTGCCAGTTAAATTACTTAATTAAATCCTGTATTAGGTAATGCTAGCTGCTTTAACAAACAATCCTTCAAAGTTCAGTGGTTTGACACAGTGAAAGTTTCCTTTCTTGCTCAACTCTCAATCCAGTGTAAGTATTTCTGAGCAGTGAAGTGCTTTTATTCAGAGGGGATTCAGGAATCTTGAACTCAGGCTTCTTCTGTCTTCTGGCCTCACAATCTGTCTTAATCTGCTCAAGCTGCTGTAACAAAGTACCACAGACTAGTACCACAAACAACAGAAATTTATTGTCTCACAGTTCTAGAGACTAGAAGTCCGAGATCAAGGTGTTGGCAGGCTTGATTCCTCCTGTGAGGGAAGGATCTGTTCCAGGCCTCTCTCCTTGCCTTGCAGATGGCCATCTTCTCCCTGTGTCTCTTCACATGATCTTTCCTCTATTCCTGTCCATGTCCAAATTTTCCCTTTTTATGAGGACACTAGTCATATTGAATTAGGGGGTCCACTCCATTCCAGTATGACCTCATCTTAACTAATTATATCTGTAATGGTCCTGTTTTCAAATAAGGTCACATCTGAGGTATTGGGGGCTAGGTTTTCAACATATGAATTCTGGGGGGGACATAATCAACCCTTAACACCATCTTTGGGGTTTGTGATTATCTGCATCTAGCTGGTAGAAGGGGAGAGGGAGCATGGAGAAGGAGCAGTCACTTCTTAATCACAGTTGCCCTGAAGTACGGCAACATCCTTTCTCCATATGTTCCTTTGGGGAGAACTGGTCACATGGCTGCACCTGAATGCAAGGTGGCCAGGGAAGTGTAGTTCCTGGCTTGATAGTGCCTGTGCTAGATACTGCAGATATATACAGCTTCACGTGAGCCATCCCATCTTTCTAGGAAAGTACATCTGGTGTTTCCTGTGTCTTCCAGTGCTCCTGAGCAAACCTATCAGAGAACACTCAAAGAGATTGTAAAAGTATCCAAGTTTGAGAATCCCCTTCTAGCTTGGCTAGGAATTCTTTTCAATTAACGCTCAGAGGATTTATATGTAAATGAGTGCTTATGGTTGCTTACTGTTTGTTTTCTTAATAATCTAATATATTCTCAAGGGAATTTTATTTACACTACTAATGGGCACCTTTTCTCCTTATGAAATTAATGAGGTTTTACTCTTAGCCAAAATTTTAGCTTGTGGTTCGAATGATTTCCTATAGTACAGTAACTTTTTTGTTACATGTTCTCTTAGTACTGAAAAATGATATGTGTCCAAGAGGGTAAAAAGAATATTGTGAGTGCAGAGGACAATTATGTAACCTACTGTACTTATTTCAAATGGCTAGACTTTAGTGTTTAATTATAAAAGTCTTGTCTCTCCTATCAGGTTAGTCATTATTTTGAAAGTTGAATATGGGTTTTATAAGTGACTAATTGCTTTGTATGTTCCTTTTCAATTACAGGTAGAAGTTATAAATTCTCTGCATTTGGAACTGCTAAAAATTATTTAGATTTGCCTGTTGAATAGGTTTATTCTAAAAAAGGGGACTCAGGAAGAAAAATGTCCACTGGGAATTTTTGGCTTCTCAAAGCAATTTGTAAGAAATTTCCCATGAAAAAGAGAGTGATAGCAATTTGAAAAGGGTGAGTAGGTGCAGTCTAAAAAACTTGGTAGGTAGTATGAAAACACATTAATACTGAACCATAATATTTAATGCAAGATTTTAGTCTTAAATGAAGTTTCATGTCGAAATGAAATTTATTGCTGTTTTATTGTTCTATTACTTTAAAACACTGTTTTTATCTAAAGACTTAACCCATCAGTGATACTGTAGATTTCCTTTGGGTCAAAAAACCTGGTAGTGGTACTTTAGTAAAAAATAGTCATTTGAACCCGTGGTCTTTTCATTTTTAATGGTTATGGTTTTTAATATGTCAAAATAAACTAAAGCAAGTATTTTGAGTCATTTTAAGAATGAATTAAATCCTCATTCATTTAGATGTTATGAATTCAGATTTTGGAGAAGAGTCTAGGATGAACTTTGCCCTTTGTAGGTATTTGATAAATAATCATTATTTTTAAGTATTACCATTTTATTGAGTGCCTAATGTTTGCCAGGCATTGCATGAACTCCTATACAATGACTATATTATTGCTAATGTTCACAGCCAACTTGCAAAGTAGGTGGTATTATTCCTGCTTTACAGATGGAGGAAGTCCTCTGACCCTTAAATAAGGAGCCCAATATCACATGTCTGGATAAAGCAGATCCAATATTTGAATTTGAGTATTACTGACTCCAAAACCCATGCTTATTTCCATTCTGTCACATTGCCTCATGAGGAGAATATTTGTTGAATTGAATCTGAAATATATTGAATGAAGTTGCAAAGCTAAAGCAAATGCAAAGTCCCCGGATGAATGTTTTAGTTCTTGAAAGAACAAGCAACCAATTTGCAAGTGAACAAATTACTGTAGTAGTTGGAAATTTGTTCCATCTAATCATTAAAGCAGGCCTCTGGGACTTTTACTTGGCAACACGTTAGTAGATGACCACTTCCTAGATAAATAAGCAGTCTTTGATTCAGAATACTTCTTAAATATCCATTATGTGACCAAATTAGAATTCTTTAGAACTCTAGTTGGAGTTCCTTAAAACTGGTTTCTAATTCATACTGTCACACTTGGCCCCCTTTCTGAATGTGCACAGGTTCTGATTTTCTGGGGCAAACAGAAAAAGGCAGCCTGGAGCCATGGGTAGGTCTAGGGACAAGATAAAGAAAACTTGCCAATTTTCCAGAGAGAAACTCAACTAGAACCCTAAGATAAAAGAAAGATATATTCCTTTCAAAACACTTCACCTTTTCGCCATTCCTGGCACAATAATAAACCTGATTTCTGATAGTTTAGAATTGTTGGATGTCTGCATCATTTTGAGTTTCATCTCATGGTTTCTGCTGATTGACTGTGGCTGAGTCACATCCCCTGTGTGAAACTTGGTGTCTCTGTGTGTAAAATGAAGCAGTGGGATTAGATCAGAGCTGTTAGCCTGGTGTCTTAGGTTAGGTCACCTTCAGAGGGTGTCTGTTAAGTGCTGGGCAGTGAATACAATACTTGGTGTGCATATGCATTTTTCCAGAGAAAGAATGCTGCATAGCTCACATCAGATTCTCCAAGGGCCATTGGCACACAAAGAAATCAATAGGCCACATTATCTCTGAAGTCTCCAGGGACTCTAGCATTCTAGTTTTCTATAAATTTTATTATGCACGGACTATCACATGCAGGATAGATGAGAAAATAAATGCATCCTCTCTTTCCGCAATGTGACATGGGAGGGAAACTCAGAGTGTTTTTACTGTAGACAACTGCTTCTCTGTTCTCTGAGATAAGTGTTATGGAATGTTTGTGGATGGTGACAAAACTCTGTTATTGGCAGAAGAGCAGAAATAGTAAATCAATTAGAAATGAGTCACAATTTAGTGATGAATGAACATTTTTTCAGACCTGAACATTTCTTGTAGTTATCTGCAGTGGTAGTTTAAAGAGTCATTTAAAATAGCACTTTCCTATTTGGAATCTCAGACATTGGGAATGTGAGTACCTAAAAAATGCTCGGTTAACAGACCAGTTTCTACACTGAGGAAGCAGAGGCCTCAGAGGTGAGGTGATATACCTTTTGCGGTTGTACCCTGAGTGTAGTGAGCACGTTGTCCTGCCCGAGAGAGCCTACTCGTTTGTGTCATGGCTCGGCAGATTAACCAGCCTAAAGCAAGAGCCCTGTTGCTCAGCAGATAAACAGATGGAAGGATAAAGGAAAACACTCTCACACCTCCCCATTTGGTAGGGAAGAAAGAGAATTAAATAGTGTCCCCTGTCCAGCTATTTAGTTTGAAGCTATGGAAGCACACTCTTGAAATGTGACTTGTGCATTCACTGTATCGAAGCAATTTACTACTCTCCAGAAAATCCCAGCTCAATTAAAACAGACAAAGAAAGACCACTTCTTGGGTGCTTGGATATACCTTTTAAAGAAATAATGACATTTACCTACATTATTACTTCTTTCCAAAAATTCTACTTCTTTTTTCCTGTTGGTAGATTTTTAAAATTTGCTTTTTGACTTCTTAATATAAAGTCTACGGGTGTGTTTTGCAACCATTTATTTACTTTCCTAACTTCTGTTTAAATTTTAAGCATTTAGCTCTGTTTCCTTAGGAAACTTTGTAAAAAGAGGATAATCATGGTAGGCCACAATAATATTATTTGTCTGCAAAGTTGCTATGAACAGTTACTGTTAAAACTTATTCTCTAGGCAAAGCCCACAATTCAAAGTCAAGAGGAGACAAAATGTTCAGAGCTGGCCTTTGGAAACTGTTGTTATTTAATTTAATTTTTTTTTAAGCAATGCTGAAAACATAAATACTCAGCCCCCTTTTGCATTTTTCTTTCATTTTTAGGGCCATCAATCATTATAGCTATTTAACATGAACCTCTCATGATTATAAATCACTTTTTAGAGTTGTCTGAGCTAGATTGGTAATGGGAAGTAACTATACCAAATTTGTCGGTAGGAACAGAAAAAAAACAAAGTGTCATTAACTATATACTTTGACTCAGTTTACTAGAGTAAGTTTGCAAATGATCAGTGTCTTGTTTAGTCATGAATGAGTACACAGTATGGCACATGGTTTTGTACCATATATATTTATACATGTATTTTTAATAGATAAAAATAAATCAGTGCCCAGGTACCAAATAATGAATGCCCTCAGAATTTGAATTTCAAGGAACAGTGGCAGAAAATATCATTTGAAACTGAAACTATCACAAATCAACATAAAAATGGCTCAAATTAGCTATGTATAAAATTCCCAGACGTTAACGTGCACTTAGACAAATCCATGGTTTGTCTACTGATATTCCATCAGAAAAAAAAATTAAAATATAAATAATGTTAATTAAACTTACATGTTAGAATTTCTAACATGTTCATGTCAGAAGCAAACAGCTGGCTGCTGGTCTGTATGATAGTCACCGGAAGGAGTTGGGGAGCTTGACATTTTTAGGGATGTTCCTGATTATTACAGACCACCTGGCTGCTGTATGTTACCAATACATTATAAGTCTTTAGGCTTGATGACACCAGCCTAGGACTACTGAGCTCTCTTGCCAGCACCTTCTGAAGTTCTCATTTTCCCGAACAGTGAGAGCTCTGGCCTCTGGGGGACTTTGGCTCTGCTGGGAGCTTTGCTGCTCATCTAACTGCATGACCTCCACAGAGTCCTTCTGCCTCTCCAGGCCACAGCCTCCTCCGCTCTGAAATGTACCAAAAAAAAAAAAACTTCAAAGATTTCTTGTGAGAGTTAATTGAAATCATTAATGTGAAAGTGCCTAGGACAGATCCTGCCCCATAGTAGGTGCTCGGTAAATGTTTTAATTTAAAATATGTATAAAAAGAATAATCTGACTCCAGTATTCTGCTCTTCTGGGAAATTCTATTTCTCTGTGTAAATCGATCAGTAAGCTTTCCAATTTATCTGTCAGTCTGGCTTTTATGACCCATCTCTATGTGAACAGATACAAATGATTTCTTTTTTGTGCAAAGCCAAGTCCTCAGTGGGCCTGGCCTCCTGGTGGCCCATCAGTTAGCAGGAGCAGACCTCAAAGAAGAGAACATCCAAAGCCCTCAGCTGGCTTCCTCTGCTTCATTACTACAAAATATTGTCAGTCCTTCTCAGAGTTTTGCAGATTGGGCTGAAAAGTTAAGTGTTTTGTTTCTTTTCTTTTCTTTTTTTTTTTTAATAAGACCAAGAAACTAAATGTATTCATGTACAGTAGCAAATGAGAGAAATATGAATCCTACTCACACTGTATTTTTTAGATGCTGTTAACCTGGTTTATTTTTACTTTGACAGATACTTCCGTTTAGGGGGTGCTTTCCACAGAAAGATTCTATTGTGCAATAGAAAATTCGGTAAATTTTGTCTCTAGGTTTCCTCCAGAGCTCTCAGGTGACCACACCCAAGCCTCAGTATTGCCATGTTCTCAGTAAGAGACTTGAGTTATTTCTTTTGTATATGTTCTTAGTTTCCCTCAGGAGGCTTTTGTTGGCAGAATTTGTAATCTTATTTTTATAGGGCATTGTGCTTAATACAGGGGAAGAACAACAATGTATATGCAACAGACTCAAATTAAAAGTGGAATAATTGTATTTATTTGTTGCTTTTTATTTCACACTTAATTAGTCCCCTGAAGTCAACAGGCCCTTAATGGTTAAGAGTTTGCACCCTGGGAGTTGTCAGACCTGATTCAAATCCTAGCTCTGCCACACAGGAGTTCTGGGACATTGGACACAGTTCCTAACATTTTCTTTACTTTTTCTTTACCTTTTCTTAAATCTATCATCTGTAAAATACTGATAGAAACACCCACTTCCCAGAGCTCTTTTGAGGATTATGTTACATCATGCACATAAAGCACCTAACACTCAGCACCTAGTAAATGTTAGCCACAGTGGTGGCGGGCAGGGGGAGATGAAGACAGAGTTCTCGAAAAGTGACTTCTCTGGTTCAGTTTAATAAGCACCTGAGATTTCATTTGCTTACCTGTTTCATGATAACCTTGAAAGGAACTGACTAATTGGGGCCAAATTTGATGCCCTGTATTTTAAATTTCTAGTAAGAATACCACCTTGAAACACTGACAGTCATTTGTATCTTCTTGTAGACACCGCACTAAAAAAACAAAAAACTACTGTTTATAGACAGTAGGGTACATCTTGAGAGTGACTTCAGCAGGCATAGTAATTGGTTATATTTTGGGGTATCACTGGGAAGAGTTTTGAGGGGTCTAGAAAACACTAAATGGAAGCTGCTCCGTTGGATACAACTCCAGTGTTGTAGAAGTGGTTTAACTTAGGACTGTTTGGCTTTGATTTTGTTTCTTCAGTGGAAAAACTCTTTTGTGTCTCTTCCTATTTTATATTAACTCCAGGAGCTGAGTCAATGGTGAGTCCAGTAGATGAGTTAATACAGAAATCAAACTGTAAGTTCATCCTTTGGATTACATCCATTATATAACACTGAAGTGGGCTAGAAGAGAGAAAATTACTGTTTTTCTTTCTTCTCTAAATATAGTAGAGTGTCAGTCTTCTCTAGGAATGTACATGCTGCAAAAAAAAAAAAAGTAGCTCATCAATACGTTGTGGTTTTAAAAGGGGGGAAAAGATGTATGTTCTTACCCTGAGTCACTGTCCAAGCGTCAATAACACTAAGAAATTTTCCAAGCTGGCTACCAGAGTGAATAAGAACCAACTGCATTTGCGTAATCATCATAAAAATTATGTTCTATCTGTATTTTTAATTGAGCCAAACATTGCACAGAATTAGACACAGCCTTTGCTCTCTGGGAGTTTACAGTGTAAGACAAAGATACTAATGTGTGTAGACATGAAGACAAATTCAGTTTAACATTTTATAAACGTGATTGGTTCTATTTCGTGCCTTTCTGGACTTCTCAACCCAGGTAACCCATCATCAGATGTCATTTCATCCATGGGATAATTTTCTTTTTAATTCAAATAACTTGTTTTTTTCTTCACTATGAAAATAACACATGTTCATTTTATAAAAATTGGAAAGTAAAGTATAAGGAAAAAACAAAAATCACATGTAATTCCACCACCCAGACAAAACTAGCAAGTGTTATATTTTAGGGACATTTTTAATATATCTTTTTAAATGTATCTATATATTTTACATAATTGAGATCTATAAATGCAATGTTGCTGCATGCTTTTTTTCACCTAATGTATCTTTGCATGTTTTCATATTAAGAATTTTTTTAAACACCATTTTAGTGGTTTTAAAATATTAGGATAATTGAAAAATTGAGAATCCAGCTTTTGGTCCCCTGAAACAGACATTTAATGTATAAAAAGTCAAAGGATCATACTAACAGTTCACCAGCCCATCCAGACCTGTTTCCGAGATACAGCTATTGTTCACCTAAAGTGGAAACCCTCCGAGCTTGCATATTTCCTCAGGCTGGGTGGCTGTTCCGTGCTGTCTTCCCCCATTGACTTATCAGGCTCCATGCACACATGCACATTTGTTTATTGCAGTCTTCCTGATATGCAGCCACTGCGTGGGTTTTGGAAAACTGCCCAGCTACATACCATTCATACCGGCTGACATTCAGCTTCTGGTAGCTAATCAGGTACTCTTAACTCCTTCAGTTGCTAAAGAACTCATCCCATAGTGTCACTGACTGAACGCAACACACTGGCTAATTCTCTGGGGGTTTCTATTCATGCACACAAATGAAAAGAGGCATGATGGTCCAAGTACTGTGAAAGGTCACTTGTAAAAATCACCAGCCCCCTGTAGGCCATACCATAAGTGACTGCTTGAGTTCATACTCCTTCCAGTTTAAGATGATATTTCCTGAAGCACTTTGGAAGCAGGTAGAGTCTGAAGGGGCTTCCCAGGAGTGACAGAGATCATCCCTGGCCTCATAGAGGCCAGGATCCTGGAGGATCGTTGTGCCCCTGGGCTGGGACTTACCCCTGTAAGTTGCCTCATCATCCCAGAGGCCACCCCTTTACAAACTTCATCTCGTCCCCCACTTACCCCAGGATACTGGTCTTACTACCACTTCTGTTTCTTGTGGAAAATAAGCATCAGAGTATAGAGCTCTGGGTGAGCGGTGGGATAGGAGATGAGAAGGGGCAGATGGAGGGGGTTAAACAGAGTAGTAAGATTGCATACAAATATCGGATGAGGTTCAGAATCTTTCCTTTGTCTCTGCCAACACTTACCTTTTTTTCTCCAAAGCTGATTTTTACTCCCTATATTAAACAACCTTTTTTGTATACAGGAATCTAAAGAGGAAATAGTCACAATAATAGCACACCAGGAAGGAGGACCGTAGATAAAAAGGAGATGTTAAAATGACATTCATTCTATTTACAAATATCTCCACGGAGCATGTTTCAGTAGTTAATCAGAGCTTTCTTGCCTGGCACTTTCTAAAATGATATCATTATCTGGCTTGCTATTTCAGCAGTTCCAGGAATACCTTGCCTGTGGGTCAGGACACTTGGTTTCACATAAACAACTCATAAGAGCCCTTTATAATTTCAGAAAGACAGACAAGACAAGAAATAGCTATACAAGTTATGTGGACAAAAAATAAATTGGCAACATTCCTCACCTGTCTAACATAGGCACTGAGAGAAGGCGTCCTCTGCCACCTCTCGTGGTTAAGTGCTGTTTGTTTCCTCTCAGACCACACTGAATTTAGCCTCTTAGTAGATTAAGCCACCTTTGAAATTCCCATAGGAGACCCTGTGAGGCACATGCCCATTGCTTCATGGATGATGTGAAGTCTTGGAATGAAATCCAGCCATAACTCATTAGCCAGCTCGGCTTAGCAAACCTTGACAGCTAGCAGAGCTCAGTCAAACACCCTTGATTTCAGGCAGCTCACAGAGCCCCGGGAGTAGCTCATGAAGAACGTTAAGAGTTACTCCAGTAACATCACTTTCATCCATTTGAACTTATCCTCCTGAAATCTAAAAATGATGGAAATAGATTTGCTAAATGCCCTTCCTGGTTTCATTGATGGCAATAGGAACAAATCAATGACCATATTCTTAATTGGGATACTATTCACAATTAATTCTTACTATTGTCAAGAATAATTCAGTTTTTGTTAAAGCTTTTTGCCTTGCTTAAATCAATGCTAGATAATAAGGGATATGTGTGTTATTAGGTATGTTAGAATTTCACAGATCATGCTTCTCACAGCAGGAACCTACAGTCAGTTAACAATTTACGGTATGGACACGTAGTCAAGGCACAAACTCAGCTAATTACCATCTACTGCAAAATCAGTGTAAACATAAAGAAAAATCAAGTTGATTGATTTGCTCACTACTCCGTACCACAGATCAAATAATGTCTCTGAAAGTGAATACATTCTAGGCCTTATATAAATATCAGTCATTATTATTCCTGTAAATAATCTTGCACTTAAGAGGTAAAGTTTGGTCTGAATTAGTGAAGAGGCTTACATACACCTCACACTCCAGGTGTGATTTCACACCTAAAGCCAGCATTTGAGAGGGTTTTCAGAGCTTTTTGTAGCTTATCCAGCTGTTGCTGAGTTGGAGAAAGACAAGAATGAAGATCCACCTGTGTGAGTTGTATCCTCTTTCCGGGTGGGGATATGTTATACTTATTTATTATTTAATAGCAAGGGATTCTTGGCCTTGTGCATTGAAGATTTAGTGTTCATTTGCCTGAGTGGTGAACGTATTATTTATCCACCTCATGAATTTATTGGACCTATTATTTACACACTCTCAATCTCACACTTCCATGGGACCAATATTTAATTGAAGACTGTGATGTGCCAAGCACCGTGCTAGCCACTGGGACTAGGTGAGGGTGAGACAAGGCGTGGAGCTCAGGAAGACGCCACGCTCTTGAGGTGTCCGTGGAAGATCAGCGCCTATGCCCGTGATCAAAGCCAAGGTGAGAACTGCTAAAAGTGGCCTTTCCTGACCCTTGTGGGTACACATAGTTCTGCCTGGATGAGGTAGGGAATCCTTGACAGAGGTGGTGATATTTGAGCTGTGTCTTCAGGAATAGGGAGGAGTGTCCCAAGCAGAGAAAAAGATGAAGGGCATTCCAGATAGAGGGAGCAGTATGTGACAGGCCTAGAGGAAGAAAGTCCATCACATGTTCAGGGAGTGGCAAGATGTTTTCATTTTTAATTTACTTGAGAGAGGAAAAAAGGTGTCTTTGATTCAGAGATGAACAGATCAATAAGAATTTCATAGCAGCAGTGATACAAAATTATATGTTTAAATGTATGTGGAACAGAGGTTTGCTCTCAGCATCAACCAAAAGGCCTCATGACTAAGATCTATCGATAGCATCTACCACACAATCACGCTCCAGCCCAGAAATGAGAGGTTCAAGGGACAATTGGTTGTTTTGAAAAGAGCCCCTGCGGTTAATGAGGGATGGTCTGGAGCTCTGTCCTAGACATGCCCACCGCAGGACTGGTGAATCTTGTGCGGCATAATCATCCACAACCACCTTAAATCAGAGCGTGCTTGCCCTGCTAGCTGTGCGGGTCCCAGACTGCTTCAGAGCTTAGACTGCGGAGTTAGAGAGACCTAGGTGCAAGTTCTAGTTCTTCTGCCATTTACTTAGTGTGGAACTTAAGGCAAGTTTCTCTCCTTTCTTAAAAAAAAATGTAATTTTATATATTTATACAATACATATGATTTTATATAAGAGCCTAAGCGTGATAATAGCACACACATTTTTGAGTTCCCTTTTTTCCTTAAACTTTTCATTTTTTGCCTGGCTTACTCTCCCCTCCTTGCCTTTTCCCCCTTCTCCCATTTTAACTACCCACATAGCCTTCCATATTTTTCTCTCATTTGTGTAAATGTATAAATGTATAATCACGTGCACATGTATACACACAGACACCCTCGCACACAGTGGGAGCCAAGGGGATTGTCATTTTGTTTTACAGAAATGAAAACATTATATGGAGTGTTCCCAAAGTATAAGTGCAGTTTTAAGTTCATAATTTCAGAAGTATAATTGCTATAAACTTACAAAAGAAACATTTGAACATTTGATTATTTATATTTCTTTTACACTTATTTTGTGAATTTTGAATAATAAATTTTACTCTTAATTTCTATGCATAAGTTTATATGTTGAATTTTAATAAGAACCATCGATATTTTAAAACGTTAAATATTTATCCTTTTAGATATTGTTTTTTGTAAGTATATGGCATTATACAAAATTATTAAAGTTTAAAAATGTACTAAAACTTTTGGAACTCCCTGTTCTATTCTTTTTTTTATGTCTTTTTAAAAAAACTATAATGTATTGAAATCTCTTCATTCAACTGATAAAGCTCTAGAACATTCTTTTTAATGAGTGCATAATATTCTATAGTATAACTATTAGAATTTATTCCACCATTACCCTATTGATGGTTATTTACCTTGGTCACAGTTTTTTTGATCATTAACCAACACTGAAGTCATAAACATCTTTGTACAAGTTCTTGCATACATTACTATTATTTCTGTGGCATAGGTTCCCAGGAGTGGGATTATAGGATTGAAGAGTAAATGTAATTTTAATTTTAATAGGTATTGCTATAAATGGTTTTAGTTAATTAATAAAAAATGCCTTAGATTTTAGACTATTTGAAAAGAACATTCACATGCATTATTGTTTGATGCACACAATGACCTTTGAGTCAGGTAGAATAGATATTGTTATTATTCCCATTTTACTGATGGAAAAATGAAGGCACAAGATGCTGAATGGTTTCTCACAGTTATCCAGTTTAGAAAGCACTTTACTCCAGTCTACAGCCAAGTCTCATCCTCAGAAAGCCCCATGCAGTCTTTCTTTACGTACATTTTTGGTTTTGACAGATCAGTTAAGTGAAAATCTTCAAAATCCATTAGGAAAAGGAAACATACTTTTGGTTATGCCGCCAGGAGAGGGCAGTAGTTGAAATACATTTATTTTCCTAAATATTAGCACCCCCAGCCTTTTTTAAGGGCTGTACCTTTGTTTCTTTGATATTTGTAATGCCTTAATTTTAGTTTTGGGTTACTTGTTTGATCATTGAAATCTTTATTTAGATTTGATGGATCATTTCATCAATGATCGATTTCCTTGGATATTTTTTAAAAATTTATAGAAACACACATTACAGTGTATCCCTGGGGTTGTAAAAGAATGCACATTTTTTCCTTGGTTCCCTTAAAGAACTTCTTCACATATTCAGTGTCTGACTGACTATTGAAATTCCACTTTTGCAAACTTACTGGCTGTGTGATTTGGGGCAGTTCATTTAGCACTTGGTTTTTTCATCTGTAAAAGGGGGAGAATGTACTTACCTCCTAAAGCCATTATTTTAAGGAGTCATAAATGTAAACCATTTAGTACAGCGTGTGTCTCACAGCAGAGACTCAGTACATGCATGTGCATGTGTAGCCCCTATGGAGCCAGGCTAGCACTGCTGTTAGTAGCATGCTGAGGGTCCAGCAATGTCAACCAGGAACACACTGGGTGGGATGTATTTTTTTTTAATAGTTTGCCAGCAGTCCCCAACCTTTTTGGCACCAGGACCTTTTTCACGGAAGACAATTTTCCAAGGACTGGGGTGGGGGTGGGGGGATGGTTTCAGAATGATTCGAGCGCATTACATTTATCATGCACTTTATTTCTATTATTATTACATTGTATTATATAATGAAATAATTATACAACTCACCATAGGTTGGGGACCCCTGATCTGTACCAATGCCAAAATGCCATTAAGCTGCTCTGCATTTTGTACCTAATGCAAGTATACAGCACAGCTCCTTAAATAGAAGTGAAATTATAGGAAAGCTCATGGCATTTCTGGGTACTATTTTTTGAGTGACAAGTGTTTAAACCACAGTGAATACTTTTGTTCCTGCAAGGGTTTGATTGAGAGGAACAGCAAAAAGAAATTTAGTTTCTCTTCCTCCAAGTGAACATTGTTTTCTTAGCTGTCTTTTTTGGGAGGTGGGAAGGAGTGGTTACTTAAAACCAATAGTGTGTGTAAATAGGAGCAACAAGTATAGTTAGCGTTTACTCACTGTCACTAATAGATAAGCCCCATAAATGTGGCTCAGGACACATCTGTGAACAAACAGATTTTTTTCTCTTGAAAAATGGTAAGAATCTTTTTGTTTCTAGCAGGAACAGCTGTAGAATTCAGCTGTTTGTTTGTAACATGATGTCTGAGTGAGGGATGATGTTTAGATGTGGTATGTTAATATCCAAAATGTCATTTTAGATAATACTAAGGGGGTCAGGTAAGTGGAATGAAGCCAGGAAATTCAGAGTTACAGCTGACATTTCATTCTCTCCGAGGTTTGTGAAAAGGCCACAGCTAACTTCGCATTTCCCCAGGAAGGAGGGCGGAGGTTCAGTTGGTATCACACCCTGCACGTTGTTTAAGCACAAGGTCAGTTCATTTTCTCTTCCGTGAAGAGTGGTTACACAAAGTGTGTCTTTGGCTGACTTCATCCTGGTCTGCAGCACTTGGGGAAAGGGAGAGCCTGGGTACCTGCTCTGGACTGAGAACAAAAGTGGACGTTTTCTTGACCCTACCCAAAAGTGCTTTTGGCATCCTCTCTTCAGAAACAACAATTTTCCAGTAAAAGAAGAGATGTTTCAAGGCCAGTAACTAGGGAGAGTACCTGATTTATGATCCGCAATACTTTCTTACCAGCTTTCTAGTGTCGTGAGAGTGAGGATGTTACGTAGACTCTGTTAAGTATGGAATCCTCCTTAGGGAGGAAAGTGAAGCCCAGGGAAAGCCTGGGACAACCCAAAGTTGAGGTTAATCAGTGGCAGAACCAGAGAATCCAGGTGTCCTGACGCCTGCTCCACCACTGTACATAAACTTCAGGGCCTTTTACCCAGGGCTTAAGTTGGGTGAGATTTCACATGATCTGATTCACATTTTGTGCAAAGGAACTAACGTAGGCAGTGGAATCAGAGAGACCCAAGTCCTAATGGGAATTCTACTGCTTACTAACTGGAAGGTCCCAGCGTTGTTGACCCCCTAAATATCAGTTTCCTTCTTTGTAAAAAGGGGGTGATAATAAATAGTTCATGGAGTTGTTATGGGAACTCAATGTGATAACATGTGAAAACTTAGTATAGGGCCTGGTATACAGTAAGTGCTCAATAGATGACAGCTTTTTATGGTCCAGGTGCTATGCTACTCACTGGAGATGTAAAGAAAAATAAGATACCGACCCTCTACTCAAGTAGTTTGCAGTGTAGTTGTGAAGACAGACATACATATAAATAAATAGTGTGTGTTAAATGTAATTATAACAACAAGGTTGTACATAAGGAGTGCAGACTTGAGTAGTTTGGGAAGGCTTCAGAATGGAAATGTTGCACAGATATTTGAAGATGAATAATAATTTTGAGGCAGGCAAGGATTTTTCCTTTCAGGAAAAGAAAAGAGTATATAGTATGCTCATGTATGGATCTGTGAAATAATATTTATATTTTTAATATTAGCTGCCCTTGGTTTACAGCACTGTAGTCTAAAGTGTCCTGACAGAGAAGCCAGAAAGGAGAGTAGAAAGAAGGACATAGTCTAAGTGGCTTGGAGGCAGTTCTGTATGCATATGGGTCGACACTGAAGGACTTAAGCTGGGAAGCAATGCAGTAATAATTGTGCACAGGTGGAGAGTGAATGGCAGGAGGGGGAGCAGTGAGGGCATTGGGTCTGGTGTGGGTGCCTGGACCCTGTCACCAAGACTGACTTGGGGGGGTCAGGTAACGAGTACCATTTGGGGCATGATGTGTGGTGTATCCAGATGGCTGGGTCCATTGGAGTTGGTTGTATCGATCTAGAGCAAGGCAGGAATAACATCAAGGCTGTAGATGAGCTCATTTGGAGTAAAGTGTCAGAGTGAACCGAGATGGCCAAGGGTGGAATCCGGAGGATCCCAGCATTGAAGAGGTAGGCAGTGGAAGAGGATCCAGGGGAGGAGGCGGCAAGGACAGAGTAGAGTGTAGAAAGGAGGCTTCAAGTCGGGTGGTAGTTTCATGGATGTTCTGCATGTCAAAATAAGTAGGTGCATACCTGTATGCGTAAAAGAGGACCTCAGGGCAGACTAGGGCAGAGGGCCAGCACTGCACAGTGAATACTGTCCTTTGGACTTGGCAATTAAGAGATCATAGATGTTCTTAGTGTGAACAATCTACTGAAGATATTTGGATAGTAGCTGGATTTCAGTGGGTTGAAGAGAGCCACAGGTGAGGCTCTTTTGCAAAAATGAAAGGGTCTCAGAAGATGCAGGAGAGAACACACAGCAAAACTTCTGACAAAGGCAGGTCTGTAGTGATGTTGAGCTGTCCTCATACTTATAGACAAAGCAAAAGGAGGTAAGGGTGGGTGGGGATACATGTGCATTTTTGGGTAAGGGCCCCCTCTTTTCTGTCCCAACATCCCTCTCCTCCAGTGTTATTTTCCCTGATCTGCTTCAGCCTACAGATCCAAGGGGCACCTCACTGGGGGATTGGTTCCCATAGCAGCAAGCTTATAAATGCCTGTGTTAGGCATCCTTAAGAGCTGGTGAAGGTTGTCCTGTTGTTAGGAGCCTCAGAGTTGTTCCTTCCCAGTGTGCACTTTCTATAGCTACCTTCTGTTTTTTGGCTACTGGCCTCTCAAACCCTCAACGTTTGTACGTTCTTGTTTCCTGTCAATTTGATCCCTTCTCTCCAGAATTATCATGCCCTGACTTTGGTTAAAACCTGAGTCTCATGGTTTGCTACATGTATTAAGAATGTACATGTTGGGTATATACATGTATGATATGATAAAGTCAGTGTGGCCACAGGAGGAAAAGAAAACAAGGCTTGGAAAGAAGAAATTTGTTATATTCACAGATACCAGAGAGGGGGTCACCACATGCTATGCTTCCCCACCGCACGGGGAAGCACCAGTGTGGGCCAGAAGGCAGAAGGCAGGAGCACCAGGAGAGCTTGGGCCAGCCACGGCCTTTATTGGAATTTCCATGGGAAAGGCAAGGCAGGGTAGGGTAAATGGGTCAGGAGTGGCTGGTTTGAATAATTTGGGCAGGCTGTAAGCTATAGGGATGGTCCCTACTTGCCTGGTACAGGGCCCTAGGATAGTAAAGGTAGAGGAATATTGCCTCTCAGGGTGTGCAGGCCAGATAGAAGAGGTATGTCTCTGGATTGGTTAGTTTACATATCAAAGGCATGCTCCTGGCTGGGCTCTTTTGCTATCTCTAAGAATTGGCTAGCTCTGGAAGGCACAGTCTCTCTCCAGTCAGAAAGGTATTTTTAAGATGTCAAAACATCGTAATGTACAGAAAATACAAAAATATGTAAAATACACCATGACTCCTAGTATTCCTCAGTTGACCTGTCTGCCTGTTTGTTAATGTGAGCTATTTTTTTTTCCCCTGTCTGGCCAAAACCAGGCCTTACAACTTCCAGTACACTGAATTCTTACTCCTTTTACTATGACTAGGATCTGTGTCTTAGGGTACCTAAGTCAGATGGTGAGTCTTAAATGCCAATTTCAGGTATCCAAACTTGATCAGGTAATCATAGGGGTAATCATAAAGCATTATGCCCAAGAGGGACAATTTGGGTAGATTAGTCTGGCAGCAGGAATTATATGGAGTGAGTATAGGTAGTCACTTGACCTAGTAAAATGTGGGTGACTAGAGGTAGGGCAAATGGTTAGGAAGCTATTAATGTAGTACAGATTTAGGGTAACAAAGGCCAGAAATACGGTGGAAGCCATGAAAATAGAAAGAAGGAACATAGCTAAAAAACATTTCACAGAAAGTTTGAGAGGGATGGTTACTTGTAGGGTATAGGCAGTAAGGAAAAGAGGTCAAAGGCAAATATTTTTTTAAATGTAAATGATGTAAAAAAAAAAGAAAAGTAAGACTTGAGAAATATATTAACATTCATTTAATGAAGTATTTGAACTTGTTAAGTAAATAGATCAAATGATAGCATGATTTACCTAATATGAATATAGATTATAGATTATATCAAATGATAATATTTTCTACTATTTTCTTCTCTTAGCTTTTTAACATCCCTACTCAATTATAAAATTATTCTTAGTTCTCATTTAATGTAGAATTTGTGATTAAACAGAAGCTTTTTGAGAATGGGGTCTCTGATAATATAATATGTCAGTATTGTAGAAGTTTAGATTAAGACTCTTTGTGAAAATATTTTAATCTTTTGGATTGTCACCAGGAACCAACTCAGGAGGAGTTTTTGACTGTCAATATCATTTTAATTATATTAGCAACTTAAAAACATTTTATGAGAAGGGAAAATATTTTTACTCTTTCTGACATTGGTCACCAGCCCATTATTTTTGCCTGAATAAAAATTCTCTTTCAAAAGAAGGGATTAGGTTTTTTCCATTGAAAAGTTGTTTTTAATATGAGAATTCAAGCCTTTTTGGCACTTATTAGTGAATATTTCTTCCTTAATCATTTTCACTATTCATTTGTTCTTTTTCTTCTGTCTTATGCAGGCAGTTATGAAAACAAAGTGATTTTGCTATCTACCTTTAAAACCTACCAAGAGAGTTTCTTATGAGTTCATTGTATTAGGAAAATCATTGTATTAATGAGAACTCTCAACTTCTCTAGAATAAGGTGTAAGAAAAAATAATAAATATTAATTTCAAAACTTAGATACAGAAAAAGAACTTCCTAAATGTGTTTTCCAACTTGAAGTGACATTATAGTATTTTAAAATGCACATTATAACAATTCACTTGGGTTATTAACTTCTTCAAATTATGAGGTATATCACAGATACAGAAGGAATATATAACATATAGATACACTTTAAGGAATTAAATAAAGAAAACATCTGCATTTCTACTACCCATCTTAAAAACATTATCACTACTACTGAAACCCTTTATTATTTTTTCTTACTGCCTGCATAAGAGGTACTAATAAGAAGTACCTCTCTCCTATTGTATTCTCCTATCTCCGACTGATTTCTTGGATTTTGAGTTAATCATTCACTCTGTTGGTTTTCTTTAGTTTTACCACATATATATGTATCCTTAAACAATATACTATCTTATTTTAACCTTTATATAAATAGAATCATACTGATTATTTTGTGACATGCTCCCCCCAAAACATGTTTTGAGTTTCATCCATATTGATCTATGTAACTTTAGTTCATTCATTTTCATTGCTCTATGGTATTTTATTGTATTTATTATACTACGGTTTATTTAGCCATTCCACTGCTGAAGAGTCGTGCATTTTATCACGTATATGGAAACCTTATTGGTCTCCTTATTGATAAAAACAATTCGTAGATTCTTTGGAGTTTTCTATTTAGATTATTATATCATTTACAGGTAATGATAGTTTTTTTTTCTATTCGATATAATGTTAATTCCTTTTTCTTGTCTTATTGAGCTGACTAGAATGGCCAGTGTTAGAAGTGGTGATAGATAAAACTTTTACTTTTCACTTTTCACAGACTTTATAGACAATGACTTGAAGTTTCATCCTTGAGTATGATGCTTATTATAAGATTGCTTTGTTGATATCCCTTATCTAGTTGAGGAAGTTTCCTTCTATTCCTTGTATACTAAGATTTTTAATCATGACTGGATGTTATATTTTATTGAATGCTTGTTCTGTGTCCTTTGAGATGATGATATATTTTCCTCTTCTTTCATCTGATGAGTAATATTGATTGATACTGAAGCAACCTTGAATTATGGAAATAACCCAAATTTAGGCATGTTACTTGTCTTTATAAATTATTAGATTTGAATTGCTAATATTGTGTTCAAGATTCTTGCATTTATGTTCACAAGTAAGACTGGCTTATGGTCAGTTTCTTTTTGAGGTTCTTTGAATTTTGGTTTTACATGGTTTGAAGATGTGTTGTTAGGAACGTAGTATTATGTCTTCCTGGGGAATTAAATATTTTTATTATTAGTATGTCGTGACTCTTTTTATCTCTTTGCCTAAAATTAATTTTGTATGGGTTTAGTTTAGCTAAACCAGATTTCTGGGTTAGTATTTGCCTGCATGTATCTTTCTCCAGCCTCCTTTTTTCAAGGACACAAAAGGTTTTAGATCTGTCCTTTGTAAATCATATAATTGGATTTTGTCTTTCTTACCAGCTTTATTAAGGTGCAATTTTCATACAATAAAATTCACACATTTTAAGTGTACAGTTTGATGAATTTTGACAAGTGTGTACGGTCATGTAACCACCACCACAATGAAGATACAGATCATTTCCATCACATCAGAAAGTTCCTCATGCCCTTTTGCCATCGGTTTCCTCCCCTCACCTCTGGCCCTAGGGAACTACTGATCTGCTTTTTATCACTAGAGTTTTGTCTTTTCCAGAATGTCATATAAATAGAATCATATAGTATGTAGTCTTTGGTGTTTGGCTTCTTTCACTTAGCATAATGCTTTTGAAATTCACTCATGATATTACATGATCAAAATTTCATTCCCTTATATTTTCTGAGTATCATTCCATTTTATAGATATACCATAATTTGTTTAGCCATTCACCAGTTGATGTACACTTGGGTTGTTTCCAGGTTTTAGCTATTATGAATAAAGCTGCTATGAATATTCACATACAAGTCTTTGTGTAGACATATGTTGTCTGTGTTTTAATTTAATCATATAGTCTCTGTCTTTTAACCAGAAAATTTAGTTGATTTCTATTGTTTAGCAGATTCCATTGATTAATGCATTTGTATTCATTTTGACCATCTTATTTTTTGCTATTTGTTCTACTTTTTCTGTGCTTTATTTTTTCTTTATTGCCTTCATTTGGGTTTTGCTTTTTATTATTTTAATGTAATTACATGGTTTTTCTTCTTCTAGTTTGGCAGTTGTAGACACCATTCTCTTGCAGTGCTTACCCTAGAGATGTTAGCATCCTATTTAACTTGATAAAGTCTCACACTAAACAGTATTCACTTTTCTCCCAAACAGTTTAGGAATCTTAGAGTTCTTTAATTCTGATCTTACTTTTTCAACCTAATATGCCATTGTTACTCAGTTTTTAGTTTTGTATTATTTTTTATTTTACACATCATTACAATTTATATACAGCCAGCATTTGTTTTATATACACTATGTTTATTTAAATATAGTAATATATTTACTTTTTTTTTTTTTTTGCTCACTATTTCTTCTTTCTTCTCAGATCATTGCTTTTTTCTGAAGTATGTCCTTTAGAAGTTCCTGTAATGAATGTTTTGGGAGTAAACTTTCTTATTTTTTATTTGACTGAAAATGCCTTTTGTTTGTTCTTGTTTGTGAAAGTTACTTTTGCTAGGTATATGATTCCATATTCAATATTATTTTCTCTCAATGTTTTAAAGATATTTTCCCCAAGTTTCTCTTCTTCTGTTGAGAAATCAGCTAATTATCAGTTTGTAGGTAATCTGTTTTTTTCCTCTGGCTGTATGAAGATCTTTTTTGGTGATGGTCTTCTGCAATTTTACCAGGTTTTATCTGGATGAAAATTTCTTTCATTTGACATTCTTGAGATTCTTTTGGCTTCCTGAATTTGGGGACTAATAATTCTGTAAAATCTCAGAAAAAATCACTCTGATGCTGCCTCGTCCACATTTTCTATCTTTTCCTTCATACTCTACCCTCTGCATCTCTAAATCTTTCTCTCATATTTTCCGTCCCTTTGCCATTTCTGTACAAGATTATGTATAATTTCTTTACAACTGTCTACCAAATCACTAACTCCTACTTCAGCTGCATCTGATTTGGTATTGGACTTACTCGTTGAGTTGCTGATTATAATTATTATATTTTCATTTCTAGAAGTTATTTTTGGTCATTTTTCAAATCTGCCTAGTCATTTTTTATATCTTATTCATTTCTCATATTTTGAGATCCTATTTACTTTCTTTAAACATACTAAACACATCTGTTTTATATTCTGTATTAGATACATCCAATAGCTGAAGCCTTTGAGGATTTGATTCTGCAGTTTTTTCTCATGTTCATGGCAGCTAGCTTCTTTTATTTGTTTTGTGATTTCTTATTGTGAACTCAATTACTTGGAATTCTTATTTATGAAAATCCCTTGAAACTTGGATTTAATATTCATTATTCTAGAAAAGCTTTGCATTTGCTTCTACCATGTGTTTAGGGTCACTGCTAACCCAAGACTTTTTACCCTAAATGTTTCGGTTTGGGAGAAGGCACATGGATATGTAATTTCTGATCTTAAACAGTGTGAAGGTGGACTTGGAATTTTTTGAGGAGACTTTTTCTTATTCTTTTTTCTCCTTTTCCATCACCAAGGCTTATCCTTTCTTCTATTCCTGGGGAGATTTTTTAAAAAAATTTACCCACTGAGAATTTCATCTTACAAAGGTACTGGCTTTGACCTACACACCCAGTGTGGACATGAGGCTGTCTCTTGTCCTGCAGACTCCTTGTCTCTTAAAATGCCCACCAGGGATTTGTTTACATCTTCAGGGTGTGTGTCAGCTTCAGGACTTAACTACCTACTTCCCTAGGTTCTAGTTTTCTTGTAATTTTGACTTATTAACAATTGCTGTTACTTTCTTGCAGCTTAGCCATGCCTTTAAAAATATTTTTAATGCTTGCCTCAGCATTTTTAGGCATTCTACATGAATTTGCCATACTTGACAACCGGAAGTCCTCTTTATTTGAAAGTTGAACTGTTTTCCAGAAGGTGAGCAATAATAAATTAGCTGGATCCTTGTCATTCATAGATTTCACGCTGCAGTCAAAAAGTTGACTTTACATCACAAAGACATCATATTTTTACCTACAAAAAAAGTAGTAGTTGGTTTGCATAAACATTAATTTTTATTTTTAAAAGATTTTATCTTTTTTTCTGTGGTCCTCTGAAATGGAATTACAAAAGGTCATTCTTAGTCACTCACTCACTCACTTACTTTTCAACAAATACTTGCTGAGCCCCTGCATTTTAGATGCTGGAGAAGAGGATATATCAATAATTAAAGCAGACAAAAATTCCTGCCCCTGTTGAGCTTACATTCTAGTCAAAGGAGATGGACAATTAACAAGATGAATAGGTAAAGTGAATAGTATGTTAAAAGGTGGTAAGTGTTATAGGGAACAATTGGACAGGTAAAGGAGAATTGGAATTGTTATTATTCTTCATTTTCTAAAGAATATGTTCAAGATTGTTAAGGGCCATTTTAATTAAGTTTCGTGAAAAAAAATTATTTTAAACATTCTACTACTGTGGCATTATTCTAACTTAAACTTGTAAAGGTTAAGTCAAAATTGATGTGTACATTTGTATAAATTCCTAGATTAGAAAAATAAATGTTCTTATAATTCCTCGGGCACTTCTTTAGTAAGAAAGTAAGTGAATAGAAAATATTGACAGCAGTAAAACTTCATGTATGTGATGCCAAAACTTGAAAAAAATTCTCAGGTTTTTAAAAATAGCATTAAACTGGAAAATGTTCCTTTCTACCCACTAACCCCCACAAAGGCAAAACAAACAAAATATTCAGCAACAACCGAATATCAAAGAGGGCTAAATATATGTTAGACTTAACTCACTAGGTTGGTTCTGAAAGCCCCAAATGGTGAAGGTATAAAAGGCCATTCATATTTCTTTAGTGTGAAACTGACAAACAGGGCAGAAGTAACCAGAAGGGAACAAAGAGAGCAGTGGAGACCTTTAAAGACAGCAGCAGTGGACACCAGGGTGCAAAGCAGCAGGCACTGTTTTAAAAAGAGCACCGTTAATCCAGAGACTAAAGCTCTGCAGACCAAGAGCAAAGAACCGTTTACAGCTCAGTTCCCACGGCCGAGGGCATGACCATGCTCTGTTACGAGCACATCAGCTGAGGGACAGAGAGTCTATTGTTCAGCAATTGTAGTGGCTACCCACAGGAAGTAGGGGGAATGTCTGGGTTAGTGTCCTGACACCGGTGACTTCATTGATCCAACCTGTGCAAGTATCGGAAGGGTTCAGAATAGGAAGAGTTATTGCAGAACGTTATTCATGAGTGAGTTTTTCATCATTAAGGCACCATTCAAGACTTTCCATTTTTAATACTGTTTATGCTTAGACTTTTCTTCACAGTAAAAAATTGAGGAGAGCAAAATATCCATCTTCTTGTAAAGATAAAGAATCTTTGAAAATATGTTGATCACTTCAATGATTTTTCTCATTGTAAAAAGTAACATGTTTATTGGAAAAAGGTTCAGAAATCTTTTTAATTTTTTTTTTAAATCACCAATAACCCAAGAGAAAGAAGCTGTTAACATTTGATTATATATCTGTGATTCCCAAACTGTGTGCCAGGGTCCTCTGGGGCACCATAACAAATTCTGGGTGCAGCTCTGGGCTTGGCACAAGATACTTTTCCATCATCAAGGGAAACACTTGCCAATTGTTGTACAGTTGTACAGTTGTACAACACTGTGCCAACTGTTAGCTGGAAATAGTTCACAGTTTCAGCATTAGATCACACCACAGTGCTTTTGATGACATCATATCTTTGCAAATCACTAGATTTTTCAGTGATTGCTGAATTTTTAGTGATAAAAAGTAAGTACCATGTGAAAATCAACGTGGAACAGGAAATTAGCATATTGGTGTCCAGTGTGGGTCCAAGATTTAAAGTTATGCAGTGCCCAACAGGTGTACACATTCTATTAATAAAGTATTACAAGGTTACTTAAGAAGGAAATAAAATAGTACTTTTCATTTATGTATGTTTTTTTTTGAATAGCTACTAAGTCATTAGGACCTAAATAGTAACTATTATTTGGACCTAACTACTTAACAAACAGCACTATTAGGTATTTGTTTTGGCCTGGAGGCACTGTGAAAAAATTACTGAGACTCTAAGGGCCCCCAGAATCATTTGGGAACCTCTAATATATCCTTCCAGACTTTTTCCTATGTACAACCACAATCTATGGTTTTCTTTCACTTAACAGTATATTGTGGAAATCTTTGAGCGTCAGTAGTGTGGATTATTATTTTTAAATTTTAATGGCAGAACAGTTTTCCATGGTTTGAATTTCCATATTTTTAACCAATCTCCTAATCTTAGAGGTTTAATAAAACTTTACTTTTATAATCAGTGATGTGGTCAGCCTCTTTGCACATCCTGTTTGTTTACATATCCAATGATTCCTTATACTAGATTCCTAGAAAGTGATTTGCTAGGTCAAAAAATATGCACTTTCTAATGCCTTTGACATCCAGAGAGAGAGAGAGGGAAGGAGAGAGAAAGCACATGCCAAATTGCCCTTTCAAAGAGATCGTGCCAGTTTCTTTTTACCAACAGTTTACAGGAACACCTCAGCAAAAAGAAGTGAACCATTGGAGAACTCCCAACCATCCAAACTCAGATTTGTGAACTGGCCAAGCCTGTTCCTCTTTCTCAACCATTGAGTAAACTTAATGACAATGAGAAAGCTGAGTAAGTGCATACTGGCCAGGGGCTCCTGGGAGCTGCTATAGTTGAAGACCTGGCTAAAGTCAGAGGTAGCTGATAGCAATATCCAAGAAGACACCCACTTAGGGAGTAGAAAAACCATGTGCCAGGAAACTTCTCCAGCCTTTGATTCACTAACTAGTTTTTTAAAACAACATTATACTCCCCCAAAAGCCATATTATACTGCATAGCTTTTACTCTACCTCTGTAAAGAAGAAGCAAATAACCAAAATAGGAGTTGACATCAGGAATTTTTTTTTTGAGAGGATGAATTTCAGAGTACTGTGAGGGCCAGAGAGGATCCTTCCTGTTCCATGCTTCACGGCACATACATTTTCATCTGTGACCAAATATATATCAAATTTTGATCTACATTCAGTTAATACACGTGAGGTGGTATTTTCAATTTGATGTTATTAAGAAAAAAATACGTTTTAGACTCTGATCATGGAGGCACAAAGAAATGTACATTTTGGAAATATTTCTATTTTAAGAAAACTCTGCAGCCCTTCAACTCTCTGGGAAACTAAGCTGTATAGAAAGACTGATTCCCAAAGTATCCTGAATGGGTAAGATTTTGCTGTAATTTCACAGGATGGTAATGTGTATTACCTTCTTCTTTTTTTTTTTTTTACAATGAAAACATCATCTATCTTTAATCTTGATTTAAAACATTTTAAAACAATTCCATTTTATAATTTTATAATATAGTACTCTAGATGAATGCTTTTTGGAAAATTAGTGCTTAGCTGATTTTGAAAAGGTGAATGTACTCTTTTAGGGATGTACACTGTACTATTTTCAAATTGAAGTAAAAATTAGTGGGACAAGATGTTAAGCAGGATGACTCTATTTAAAGCAGAAAATCTCAAAAATTTTGTTGTAGATAAATTAAATCTGTGTTGTAAATACTCATCACTTCATTGTCTTTACCTGATGCCTTCCTTAAATAGAACCAGGAAGCTGTTTTCACTTATGTCTGGAAGAGAAGTAAAAAGACCACTGTGGTCTGTTTAGCAAACAATTGCCACAGAGAGGGCCTTTCCTCCTTTGTGTGGAAGGAAAATGTCTGAGCTGTTGGAAGTCTCCATGTGGCTTGCTACTGCCATGCGTGCCATGAGATATTTCCTTTTAAATCCCCACTAGGGAATTCTACCAAAGTCTGGTGTGTTTGTATATGCCATCTTTAGAGAAGTTGATTGTATTAAGAGAGGGGTGAGTTTCTGCCTTTACTGAGACTGTTACACTTAGGAAAAATAAGCTTTTCAGGAATTTAGGAGAATTTGAAGCCCATATCAGTTATTTTTATTTGACTAGCACAGTTCTCTTTGTTATTTTTAAAAAACCAACTACAAGTCTGCTTTCAGAGCACTGGATGTGTTTACGGATTTAAGAGACACACGCCAAAGAGTATACTATAATTACACAGCCCTCATCTGTCATGCCCAGAGCAGTGTTCCTTCAAGATAAAAGAGTAAGTAGCATCAGTGATGTTATGGGTAGTTCCTTAACCTCCCAAGTTTTAAGTCAGAAAATCATGATCATTCTTTGCTTTTTTGTCCTTAGTAAATGAAAATGCATATTAATGGATAGATCTCTGGTCTCTGAATTTTTTGAGATAACTAGGAACATTATTTCTTTTAACCCATACCATTTTTATCAGCTCTTCACCAAATTAACAAATTATCTGAGAGATAAGAGCATTAGTAACTTAAATAAATCCTGTCTTGATGCTCATTTGCTCATTCAGCCGTCATTTATAGAGTTCCACCAATTTATAAACATTTATAGGGCTCCAGAGATGAGCAAGACAATATGGTCACTGCCCTTAAGAAGTTTTGTTTGAATCTGGAAGCTTTCAGGAATGCCAGTGTCTGAAAATCAGTGAAGTAGTGCTACTGTGGAGCTTAAGAGGGGGTTCTTTGGAGCAGAGTTCGTGAGCCCAGCTCAGGGCTCAGAGAAGCTTCCCTGAGGAACTCTTGCTTAGCCTAAATATCAAAGGTTGAGTAGAAGTCAAAGTACTCCTAGCCATGAAATCCAAATAGAGTAAATTCATCTGGCCAGATGCTCAACTTCTTCTAGTACACATTTTCAGACCTGTAACTACCACCCTTGTGCTAGTTGGTACCATTGCTTGGTGCCTTCAAATGGTTCCGGAGTGATCCATCATGTCTGTGATTGGCATTGTGGTCCACTAGCCACTATCTATTACAGGTAGCAATGGAAAGGTGAGATGTTAAACATTCTGATTTTTTTTTCTGGAATAATACCAACTGATGGTACTAGGTCTATGTTACCTAGATTTAACTTGATTGGTTTTCAAGTGAGCCCTTGAATGACTTTAATCAGTTACTTAACTATGCCTACTCATTATACTTTATATATTCACATATGCAAATAAGCACATGTGTACTTTATTGTTTAAATTTATTTAAAATAAATTCAGATGTTAGTCGTCTGTGATTGTGGCAAATCATGAAGGGTGGTATCAGTATTCCCATTTATAAGATATGGTTAAGAGTAGCTGCAGTTTACCTAACTGGGATTAAATACTTAATGTTTGTAAAGTACTTGTGTTTCATTAGAAAAAATATCATTATTATGGTCATTAATATGATTTGCAAATCATTAGTACTGATCACAGATAAGACACCTGCAAGAAGACCACATTTTCATATAAACCACAGTATAGGTGGCTTTACCTTTTTTTAATCCCAAACTTCCATTGCAAGGCTTTTTTGGGGCACAGTCCCTCAAAAATAACTATTTTGTTTCTTCCCAGTTAGGTCCATCCCATTGTAAAAGATAATGTAATGATTTGGCCTCTTCTGGTGAAAGCACTAGGGCAAAAATCCTTCCTTAAGGACCAATAAATGGTTTTGAGTCAAGACTCCAACTTAGATGTTGTCTCCATGGGATTCTTTTGTCTCAAGAGAGACCACGTCTGAAGAACTATAGTATGGCTGAAAATTGTGTGGCCTTTTTGGAATGCTGCACAGAAGTTTCTAATAAAGAGGTGGTGTTTGTCTTAGGTATACTGACACTCTGTTTTTGAAAAGTCTACAGTACAAAATTCCCATTTAGTTTATTTTTAGCTTGAGTCGACTCTGCTAGTAAAAATAAAACTATTTTTGTAAATGCTGCTTCTAGGACTTACATCCACATTTTAAAAGAATTCACAGAAAACAGTCCACAGTGATGACTATGTGCAATGGCCAGATTGTTGCAGAATTGTGTTTAAATAAATTTTATGATGGCTGCATTTCAGCTGTATCACGGGGTTCAGCTCACATGATTCCTGCCCCCTACAACACACACACAAAGGGCCTCATCTCCTCTTGCTTACTTAGAGTAAGTACTTGACTTATTTAATTTCTCTATTTGTCCAATGTGTGTGCGCCAACTGTCCTTTGTGTATTGTCTGAGGCCTCACGCGCATGCATGGGCACTGAATAAATGTCTGTGATGAAGGTTCCCCTTAAGAGAGGATGGACTGCTCTTTTAGGGAGTGTGTGTTTCTATGGTAACTCCCTTTGTAAAACTTTAAATTTTATCCACATATATTTTACAGATACTGAAAGAAAGCTTATGTTTAATTTAGAGAAGCTTTGAGTTTTGAAGAAGAGGAAACTGCAGCTCATTAGCAGATGTCAAGAGCACACACACTTTGCAAGCTTGTTGAAAAAAAATTATGATTCCTTTTGTGCTTGACACTTACCAACCAAAGACCAATGTTCCATTCAAATCTTTTATTGTCAATTTTTCATGCTTCTTAAGGTAAAAGTCACAATTATATACACAATTTGATAAAACTAAAAAGGAACAAAGTAGACACTGTGCATCATTTTTTGCCTATCTCCTGCTCTCTCCCATCCCCAGTTTTGTACAGTATAATGTCACTAGCTTATTGAATTAAATTTAGTTTCATCATCCATTTCCTTTTCTCCGTGTTACTATAATAACTATGGGCTCTCAGTTAGCCAGTTACATCTGATCTAGAGAAAATAGGTTATGTCCCTATTTGGGAGGGAGAACTATCTCCGTAGTTCAATGTTTTGTGTTTTTTTAATAGTTGGAATTCTGGAAGAGACATGGACTTCCCTCCTGAGCTATAAAATACATGTATAGTGACCATTTCCTAATAGTCTAGGATAATTGATACAAAGTGATTTGTGTTGTCTATGAGGTTGGTGAATACAGGAGTTTTACTTTGCTTTTAGTTGTCTTATTTTGCTTTTAGGATGTTTTGTTTCTTTTTTTTTATACTTATGTATATTCTCACACTTTTCCCCTTTTTTTGGAAATACATATGCAGTTTTATTAAAATCAAATCAGCTGTCAGTGCATACTGTTTTGTTTTTTCCTATATGTGTTGGTTTTCTGTGGCTTGTTTTGTTTATTATTTTCGAAGACCTGATTTGGCATGGTTCATGTCTTTCATTCTGCTAGACCACGTAGTTGGTTTCCCAGTAGGGAAAACACTCTGCCTTTTCACCCGGTAATTAGTTATCTCATTTCAAAAGAGACAAGTTTCTCTTAGATGACTTTGTCACACTTTAAATGTCTGCTTTGGAGGATGAGAGCCCATTTAGTTACTCACTCATGCATGTGGTAAAATAAATGCATAGTTAGTCACCATGGAAATTCTTAAGTATTTGAAGGGCAAAAGATGGTTAATTTGACCATTTATACTCAGCTATTGAGAGATTATGAGTTAGTTTATTAATGATAAGAAACCAAAGTAAGAGATGATACTTTTTGGCCCCATGAGGAAGTGGTAGTGTTGTTTATTCCTGAAGCATATTTTCATTTGCCGAGAGAGGACTCCGTGACACTTTTCCTTGAGTAGTTTTTGTGTAATCCTTTTGCTAAGCACCGAGGGAGACTTGAGTTCTGTGGTCTCCCTGTTGTTACCTCCCCAGAATGGGGGAAGGGAATAAATGCTGGACTTTCCCCTGCGCTCCTGGGTCTCTCCCCAGCCCCAGCTCAAACACCACATCTTGCCCCTACACACCATGAAGCCCCTGCCCAGGCCCCGATTCCATTCAACCCTGTCTAACCTAGGTCCCCGGTTATGCTCTCATGATACCACATACCTTTCTTATGCAGCACTTATTGCAGTTGCAATTTTGTCTTTATTTGTGGCGTTATTTCATTAGTGTCTGTCTCCCCCATTAATCTCTAAGCTGCCACAGGCAGGCAGTTCTTGGTCTGTGTTTCCAGTGACCAGCACAGGAGTAGACACATAGTAGGTGCTCAGTGAATATCCTTTGAATGGCCATCTACAGGTATCTCCGGGGCCCAGTGGCAGTTAGCCCCTTTCTTGCTGGCACAACCCTGATTTGGTTGAAGTATTTCCTCTTCTCCCAGTGGCTGTCTGCTCTAGAGCAGCTGGCCCTAGCCCCAGTCCTTGACCCAGGTGATGAATTTTAAGTTGGTCTAAGCAAATTGAGATAGAACAGAAGGATGGAAAGAACTCGGGGCCTTGGTGATATTGTTGAGCTGCTGATTAAACCAGTCCTGGGTCACCTCTACTTCCAGGCATGTTTGTTGTGTGAGATAATACTAAATCCCCTTATTTGCTTAGGTCAATTCAGAGTTTTCTGTTTCTGAAAATATTCTGATACAGAATGTCATGAGTGAATGAATAAATGAACAATTTAATCTCACTTCTTCTTCACAAATTTCTGGGTCCCTGGAGTTCCTTTGTAATTCAGTTTTCTCTCTCTTCATTTCTATGACATGTTGGCCTATTGGTGAAGATGTTGACCAGTATTGAGCCCCCAGTGCTAAAATCCCAAGTAACTCCTGTATGTTTTGAAGATTGTTTCCTTCCACTAAGTGCTCTGCACTCGGAATATGAACCCGTATTATTCTTCACCTCTCACCCTTTGGCTCTGCACTTCGTTCATACCTTTTTGGGGCAAGCTCTTCTCTAAGGAGGTTGAGAGTCAGGTTAAGTCATACCCAGCAATTTCCTGTTTGTGAGCCTTGAAGCTCTTGAAGAGTGCGGCAGGTTTGACAGAATCTGTAGGTGTTTTCAGAGGTGAGCTGATTCATCCCCTTTGGTAGTTAGTTCTCCAAAGGTCTTGTCTCCCCCAGCTACCATACCTTCTCTTCTCTCTGTATGCTGCACACTTCTTTGTGTGTCGATGAGAGTCTCAAGGCCTGCCCATATCATGTATTCCATGTCTTTTCTGGATTTTGGTTGGGTGTATTTTAGGCCCCTCTTTCTCCATTGCTATGGAATAGTTACTACATATTTGTTTCTCAGAATTTTTTTGTTACTGCAGAGCTTTGAATGATCCCTGGGGAGTCTGCTGCCTTTCTTTTTCATAGACCCCTGCCTCAGCTCAATATAACACAACTTAGCCTAAGAAATGCAAGGCCTTAAATAAATACCAGCTGAAATGTCCGCTTGTTTGGTAGCATATACTTTGGCATTCTCTCATTATTTACTTGATTTCCCAGCACTTAAGCAATGAAGACTAGGCAATCACCCGTTTTTATAAAATGCTCCCATGGTAGTAAACCATGGGAGGGGGACAGCTAGGTAATCCATCTTTGAGAATGTTATTTTTGGCCATGCCGTGTGGAAAAAGGACTGAATTTTTAACCCATAAACTTGCATTCTTAAATCAAAATAGGAATGGTCCCACTTTGGCCCACCACCCTGTAACGTACTTTCCAAGATTGAGAATATAATCCTTGCTGCCTCAAAGGGTTGTTATGAGAGTAGAGTAAGATATGGTAGAAATATTTCTTATGCCCGGGAAGTGTTATACAAAAGTATTAATATTATAAGCCTACAAAGACAAACTCTTGTGAAGTATCTTTTCACACTGCTCAGTACCTACCTCAGTTTCCTTCCCCACCTCCAA
The DNA here is from genome assembly GCA_023783475.1 of Daubentonia madagascariensis. NCBI lineage: Eukaryota > Metazoa > Chordata > Mammalia > Primates > Daubentoniidae > Daubentonia > Daubentonia madagascariensis. The sequence continues at coordinate 36,637,331 of JAKFHU010002080.1, read as the reverse complement.
AGATATACAAGAGCTGTCATCAGCTTCACCCCATGTACACGGGGATCAGTTCCTCTGAAACCTTTAGATTTAGCCACCTGCTTCTTCTGATAGCAGAACTGCCCCACTAACCTCTGAATTCCAAAATGTTTTTTAACTTTGGTGATTTCCATGAAAAAAATATTCCTTATAGTTAGTGATGAGGCCATTTCAGTTGTTATCTGAGAAGAGGGCTTTATAATATTAGCACCTCATCCACATCTTGTTCTTATTCGGTCAGCCAGCATTTGCATACCTGCTGTGTGTTGGGCATTGTTCTAGGTGCTGGAATATACCTGTGAACAAAATAGACAAAAATTCCTGCCTTCTTGGAGCTTATATTCTATTGGGGGAAAACAGAAAATAAGCAATAAACAAGGAAATTATGGTATGTTACAAGGTGATAACTTACGAAAAAGAAATTAAAAAGCACAACATGGAAGAAGAGGGCCAGTTTCAGGATGGGGAGAGGTTGCAGTTTTAAATTAGTTGGTCAGCATAGACCTCCTGTATTTCTAGTCTGTTGTTAACTGTTGTGTTGTTGTTTTTGTGGCACATTGTGATGATTTAATATTGCAAATGAATCTTCTCTGTATAAATTAATATTGCACGAGAGCAGTTTAGCTAGAGGCTAAACCTGATTGCTAAATGCTTATGAAAGGATGGGAAGGTGCTCTAGTCCTTGTCTGGCATTCTCAGGTTATCTGTTCTTGGTTTAGTTTCCTTTTCTGAAGATAATGTTTATTATATGGTTTTTGAATGGAACATATCGCTGACACCTCCCGCCATGTGTTTTTAGTAAAACATAACTAGGCTTCTTTCTTACAAGACCGAGAGGTTCATCCAAAATGTTTCCCTTTAAAAGTCCTGAGAAGGCTCCCCTGGTTGGCTTTCCAGCCCATAACAGTGATGGATTTTGCAGCCCTCATGGTCCAGCCATGTGGAAAAACCTAATGCTGTGGGTAATTCACTCCTTTAAACATGTGCTTTGTGTTTTGGTTGTGGTTGTTTGGGGCTGTTGTGTCTTAGACATGGAGTTTATTACAGTCATATAAGTTACAGATCACAGACACTCCACCCCAAATAACATTGTATTTCTGATCCTGCTCTCCCTATGCCGTGCCCCTTCTTCCCTGTCTACTATGTGACCTGGCGTGTGGATGAGCTTCCTTCAAATTTTGGGGTTCTGTATACATGTCTGCTAGATTATCTGTCCTCCCCTTTTCTGCATCCTGCCTTGGTTTTCTCCCTGAAGTAGCTCAGCCTTGGAAGGAGCTGGCATGTGGCTCCTCCCATTGTCTGAGCCTGGAGGCAAGAGGCTCTCTGCCTGAGGAGGACCCTGTCAAGACAGTACTTTCTGGGCTTCCTGTCCAGTACTGACTAGTGTAGTGACAGTGAAAATGTAGACTAGAACTAGTGCCATCAGAATGAACACATTTTGAGCATTGGCAGATACGCCTCCATTCCTGGCCTGCTGGTCCCCATCACTCATCAGATTTAGAGGGCGCAGTGGTCCATGGGAACAAGGTTGGAGCGCTTAGAGAGTCCTTAGAAGAGGATGGGAACTACCCTGGCTCATTATGAGCTCCTTCGGGCTCTGAACCGGCCACTCATTATTCTGAATTGTGCAGCACACTTCTGTCACCTCCTGGTAGAGAGTAACCGTGGCGGTTTCTCAGTTGTAAAGGGAGAGGATTAGTCTTCAAGTGACCCTCAAGATTGCATCCACTTCTGACGTTCTTAGGATACTGTTGACTGCCCTTTTCCTAAAAGTTGACTCTTTGGACGTGATTGGGCTCTTCTACTTCTTTACCCTTTGTCCTTGTCTAATTCTCCTCAGGAATTAATTTTGCTGATTTCATTGTCACTCTTCTTCTGTATGCTTCGTTGCCACATGCACTTGTGGCACCTTTCTGTCTGTGGAACCTGCAAATAGCTAGAATTGTTCCCTCCCTCACTTCCAACCAAAATGCTGCTTGTGTAGTTGTATCACTAAGTAGGGTGTTGGGCTGTTGAGAAAAACATGTTGTAGCCCACAGTGCCTATTTTATACGAGAGAATGGAACAATTTGTTCTTTTTAGGCTGTACAGGTGCCAGTGACCACAATCAAAGTAGATCTACATCCAAGCAGTAAAAAGGTAATATATGTGAATTTTCTCATAACGTGAATCTTAACACAAAAGCAGTTACGATACTTTAAGTGTAAATTGTACAGTCTATACCATGATTTTTTTTCCAAAAATTTTCATGTGAACCTTAGGGAGAAAAATGTACTCCAGTGGTTAGGAAAACATTATTTTCTCTAAATTCCATAACATAGAAGGAGTGTGTTTTATTTTCTCAATGTCTTGTGCCTGGGAATTTTGAAATGATAGATTCAGCTGTGGTACAATAAAGTTCCAAGTGAGAATATCAGCATGGAGAGAGACTGGTATAAATACATGAAAACACCTGGATTTTGAAGATAAATCCTGTAACTATCAGATTGCTATTCACTTAATTGCCATAATCTAAAATTTATCCATTAGTGTTTCTTTTCTAATTGTTACCTTTGTGATAAGAAGAAAAACTCTTCTTTATATGTAGATTATTTCAGGATAGTAAATAAAGACATAGTGTTGAAATAACCTGGAATTGTAGGAATCAGATTTCCTTCTGCTTATTTGTTCAGAATATAACTTACCCAACAAGCTCTGATGTAATTTATTTTGAAGGTACTTAAAAGTAGGATTATTCCTATTTAATTGGAAGAGAATTTGTATCTTGATGTAAAATGGCTTGCCCCAAATCACATAGTAAATAAAAGACAGGAAATACAAGTTACCACTTTGGTGTATGATTCATGTCCTTGACTATGAATCGATGCCAGTATTTTACATGAAATGTCCATACTCTGGAAAATTATATTATTTTAGATATACCCTTAATAAATATACTTGTCTTTCAAAGAACATTAGAACCAATTCCTTCTTCATCTTTACAGGGGGCATACTTAATGATGTATATACTGATGAGATTCTATCTTATTTTTAAAGACTTCCAAGAAAGAATATTTCATAACTTCCCTCATTCATCCATTTTAGTGTTTAATTATGTTTGATGTCAGAATACTCACTTTCTTATCTAACTTAAATCCCTTATGCTGTAGCTTAAGTTTGTTTTTTTTTCACTCTGCCTAGGATATTAAAAGCAGCCAGTTGCCATTGTCTATAATAATGTCCGTAAAGTCCTCCATATATTTGAAATGGTAACACTATAACTGACAATAAACATAACTCCCAAATGTCAGTAAATTTTAAAATAGAAAGGAGGTACAAGCTTGTAATAAATATAGATGACATAGTAGTATTTAGTTTTGATGGATGAATAATACTTAATAGTGTGACTTAAGAAGACTAAATGAAAAGCATTCATCTATTAACTCATTCACTTAAATATTTATTAGTCACCTACTTTGTGATATTGTGCTATGTTCAGAAGTACAAAAATGAATAAATCATAGAGTCAAGACTATATTGATGCAAAGGATTAAAAAAAGTAAAACTTGTTAAGTATATTTCTCAGAAATTTTAAGGTAGAATAGCCTAATCTTAAGAGGATAATTCTATGTCCTATTTAATGACCCTGTGGAATTTACCTATATCTGGAGGTGGACCTGAAAAAATAGTCTAATTATTAGAACACTTCTGTTTATTTTTGCAGCTGCCCCATTACTAAAATCTGCAGTAGGGGCATCAAAATTCCAGTATACATAGTCACTGAGCCCTTCACCGGGAAGCCAGGCATTAATGTTGAAGAGTTACATGTGTCTTTCTGTGTGTGTTTGGACATGTGTGAGCACGCAGCCAGTGTAGGACTACAAGAGGTTTATCGCTAGAAATAAATTACAGAGTCATGCAGCATGAAAATGATATGCCCGGAAATGCAGAACACAGGGTTACCTTCGCCTCCTTTCTTTATCATAGACAGCAGAGGCAGAAAGGAGAAAGAGATTTATTCTGAAGCCATTTGAAGCAGCCCAAGCAATTTATAACAGATGAAATGCTGATTTATTGCTGCAAAGAAAATAATGGGTGTTCTTGCTAAAATGCCATTAATAGCTTTATTGTTTAAAGTGCAAATTGTATTCAGCAATTTGTTAGTCCCCTTTTGAGGCAAAGTTGAAGTAATTCAGTGTAGGCTTTTAGCAGGAAAAAAGGACAAGGTAATTAGCAAATCGTAAAAGAATTCATTCACCAAGGTTGGCTGATATTTGAATTCTCTGTTTAAACTATAAAGACATAGAAAAAATTGCATTTAAGGAATACAAGATGACTCAAGTATTTGTTTAAAACTGAAAAGCTATAAGCAAGTTGAAGTTGAAGCACTCTGTAAAGAGTATGCCTTGTGTTGGTGCCTGCTATATGTGCAAGACATTGTGCTAGTCACTAAAGGGGGGAAAAACTGGGGAAAAAAAAAAAAAGTATAAATCCCTGCCCTTAGGGATCTTACCGTCTGATGTCAGGAGTAAGATAATACAAAATTAATTAGAGTATATAGCAGGATATAGGGTGACCATAAATTCCAGTTTGCCTTGATGGTCCCTGGTTCTACTTGTTGTCTCGGTATAATTATTAATAGCTCCCTCTTCTACTCTTAAAACTGCCCCAGTTAAGTGGTAAATTATACAGTGACTGTGATGGCCATGAAAATGCACCACTTAGCTCTCCTGTTTTAAGGAACACACTAATGTCCCAGCTGCTGCCGGCCTGGACTCACCACTGCTTGGGAACCAAGGCCCTGCTTCCTGAGGGCTTCTCCCAGCCAGTGACCATGCACGGCAGGGGTGCTAAGGCACTCCTCATTGGCATGGCTAAACTCTTCTTGAAACTGTGCTGCACTCCAAGACACTTCCTACCCTATCTTCCTTCCTTCCTCCACTCCTTCCCAGGGGCCAGACCTTCATCTTGGTCTGAAGGTTTTTCCTGCCTCCTCCTGCTCCCTTCCCCAAGAAATCTCTAGCATATCGAATCCCAAGTTAGTGTCTGCTTCTCAGCACATCTGAACTAATGCAGTGGCCCTCATAATTGATAAGTGTTAGATATTAGATGAGAATAAGACTAGAAAGAAAAATTGGAGCTACTTTGTAGGCAACTTTGGAAACTGCATTGAAGAACCTGACCTTTAATTCTGTAGACTATGAGGCTCCATTGAGGGTTTATCTGTTATAAAATAGTTAGTAATTATTTGGTCCTGCTGGTGATAGTGAAGGATAATTGAAGCAAGGAGACCAGTTAGGAGTATACAGCATTTTGTCCAATAAGAGCCTAAACTAGAGTAGTGCCTGGCGTTATAAACACTGGCCTGGGTGTGAGAGACATGGCAGAGGTGGGCTTGGTTGCTGATCACTGCAGACAGGGATAACTACAGAGAAGGCACTGGTGCTAATCAGACCCCCCTGAGATGACCAGAGCAGTAAGAAAGGAAGAGGAGGTGACCTAATGTTTTCACTAACCCTGCAATGAGAAAAGTATTTTAGGGCTTGAAGAAGGGTGATCAAGTCTTGGTTTCTGCAAGTAGCTAACAGGTGATTAAGACCTCCCCTTTAGCGGGATCTGGACTGTCTGCTGCCCATTTCTTGGACCAAAAGAGAGGAGATATTGCAGTGCCTGCTATTTTGTTCCCCTCCAAATAATAGCCAGGATAGCACACAGCTCACTGCTAATGCTAAGGACTTATGGCAATTCAAGGACAGCACTAATTGGAACCCAGTGAAGGATGCAGGCTATGTACTGGAAGGAAGGAGCACAAGTTTCTTGAGATCTGTAAGAACAGGATAAAAAGATATTCATCTGCCTGTATATCCAGAAACTGGATTTTTAAACACCACTCCTTCCCTTTTCTCCATCCACTTGCCATGCTCAGGGGGAGATGGCCTTTCCAATTCCATGAATATACACTTTGAGTGTTTAGTTTATGCTGGGTTTTACTATAGGCATCACCGACCTATTGAGATGTTTGATGCAATTGAAACTCCAGATGCCTCAGCTGATAAGTAATCTGTATGAATCGAAATATTTCTTTCAGGAGATCAAACAAAGGAGACAGTGTGTAGCATAGTAGAAAGATGATGGACTTTGGAGTCCATCGCAAAGCAAATCATAGCTCTGTTACTCACTAGCCCTGTGACCAGAGCTACCATGTTTAACTTCAGTGTCCTTATCTGTTAAACGGGAGTACTGGTATTTTCCTTTTGAGCATTACATGAATTAGCATGAGCCTTTTACGTGGAGATACTGGAAAAATGTTAGTTCCCTGCTTCTTATACATCCCTGTCCTAATTTTCTTAAGTTCCCGTTCTTTATTGTTCCAAAGCCCAGCATCACCTGGGACTTGCAACTCTGTTGAACCCACACTCCGAAATCATACATCCTCATCACTTCTATTGCATTTACTTACTCAGCCTGCTGGAGCAACCTTCAGCAGCCTGTTTTCCCTCCCTTCTTCTGACTGCTGGAATGCCTTTCCTGAGCCTTTCTGAAATCAGAACCTTCCTGCTCTGAAGCGTTTGGCTCTTCATCTGTCAAATGAGGAAAGTACTCCGGAGCTGGAAGGCCCTTCCAGCCCTGGCATTTGATAGGTTTTTAGACACAAGACTACCACCGGATTGCACTCCTTTTAAAAAAAACTCTATTGTTTTTTCTCTTTATCAAAAAACAACACAGTTTTATTAGAGATGTTTTCAAAGAGAAGTAGGTAAGGAAAAAATTAAAACACTTATAATTTTACCATTCCTGAATATATTTTACAATCCTGAGTGTGTGTGTACATATGTAAAACAAAAACTTAACCCATTACATTCCTACTTTTTGGTACCATCCTTCTTAAATGTCATAATTTGTTGAATATTTTTCCATATCACTTGAGTATTTCTCTATAGCATCATTTCAGATGTCTGTCTAAAATGCCATGTATGAGTGCTTCATGGTTTATTACTGGATATCTAGGTTGTTTCTGCTTTTTTCCACTATTGTAAATAAGTCAGAACATTCTGAAGAGTGCAGCAAATAGCATCCTGGTGCATCTATCTTTTAATACATCCTTGAAATGGAATTACCAGATCAAAAGGCATGCGTATTTTTAAGGTGTTTGGTACCATATTGTCAAATTTCCCTGCTGAAAGGATGGACCTGTTTCTCTGCTCCTCTCAGGGCGTATGAGTCTTTGACCACCTGGTTTCTGATAGAACCAGTAGTCCTACTTGGGAAAAAAAATGAGAGGGAGAGAGAGAAAAAAATAACTTTTTTCCCCCACTCATGTGGGTCCAATTCCATGTCTCCTGTTTTTAAACTCTCCTTAAGTGGGGCATCTCCCTGGCTAGTCCATGATGATTCTTATTTATCAGCCACTAGCTCCTCTGCCTCCTGTAAGTTGCCACCTTTAAATCAATGAGCTGTTTCTTTGAAGTGTGGACCCTGTGGAAAGAGCCTGTCTTGCCCCTCTGTCCCATCAAACTGGAGAATTTCATCTGGGTGTCTTTCTGTAATCTCACCTCATCTTGCAACAAGATTTTCTATTTTCTCTGTTATTGGCCTTTTGATTTAAAGCTTTAATTTGACATGTAGGTTCTTTATATTACTGTTTTGGATAATTCATGCTAATTCTAGATGGAGTATTCATCTAGAATTTTTGAAACATCATTTTGTGAAAGATGTCTTACAGACTCAAATTATTTATTTTGCTGAAACGAAAACAAGATGAAAAGCTGTGAGTTTGTGGTAACTATGCAACTTGATTCTTTTAATTTCACGTGCTCAGGAGAAAACTGCCTGTTCTTTTATAAAACAGGAGGAGGGCAAGCACAAGTTGTTTTTTTTCTAATTAACTATTTGGGACATGGGTTGTTGCTTAAGCAGGTTGATCGTACCACATTTCATAATTTTTTAAGGATGTGAATCCGTATGCTCCTTAGAGGAAGACTCTGTGGGTTGGCTTTGCTCTTTCTGGACAATGAGGCTATTGTGGTAGACTACCCGCCGGCCTTGCACCCAGGATCTGGGACACGACTAAGCGGCTGCCACGGAACGGCTCTCCAAGTGTACTGTTTCGGCAGCATGTGGGAAGGCTTATGGTATAGTGATGTGACAAGCTGTGAACAGCAGATCGGAAAAAAATGTGAGATAATTTAATTGAGGAGTTTGGAGAGAGGACAGCTAAAGTGCAGAGAGCAGGGACATGGCAGGAAAAGGGCATCCAAGGAAGTGATAAATTATGAAATAGCATTCTCAGGACAGGGTGAAAAGGGTGCTTCCTCATTTCTCTGGCAGTTTGGGTCAATTTCCTATCTTCACATGCTTTGCAAAAAGGGAAATAATTTCTTTTTATTACTGCCCCATTCTTGTTATGGCATTTTTTTTTTTAATATCACATATAGCAAGTCACCCATTTCTATGTAAGAGACTTAACTTCCTCTTTTCACTGGGTTTGGTATTTACTATTTCTGCCATATTCTACCCTTTCGGGAAAAATTCTTTTTTTTTTTTTTTTTTTCAAGTAGTAGAAATGAGAAACTAGTATCAAGCTATAGTGTGTTCTCTTTGACCTGCATCTCTTGGAGACTATTACAAGCCTTTTCATTTCTTCTATTGTCGTCTCTGATACCTGAAATGAATAGTTTTAATTTTCATTTGCAAACCACTTTTTTGAGTTAGTTTTATAAATTGTTTCTTATTGTTAATTCTCAGATTATCTTTATAGGACAAGTAGTTAATTTAGCATTATCCAGTCTTTCAGTAAATCTTAACCCTAATGTCCTGAGTACTTAGAAAACAACAAACAGAACTCAAAAAAATGGTTTACCTGGAAATATTAAGGTATTTGATTATTCAAGTTGAAATAATTCACCTATTAATTTTTCAGTTTTTCTTTTTTTTTCTGTGTTGAGACCAGTTGTCTATTTAAGTATGTGTGGTTATCTTGTTTAGAGCAAGGTCTTGGAAGTGTTGACTGTTAGCTATGGGTCATGGAGTTAAGGCCATTTTAGACAATTTTGACTTTATATTTTATTCCAGAAAACTTTCACAGCATGGCAATAACAGAATCAGTGCCTTAATATAAAATCGTCAAGGTTGGTCCTCAATGGTAGATACCGCCGGAAAACAAAGATACACACAAACATGCACACAGAGTCATGACCTGGTTCAGCACATTATGACTTGGAGTTGAACACAGTAGTGTAACATCATTTCTATGTTTCTGTAGTTCTTCTTTCACACAAGGTGGTGTGAGAATATTGATTCCAGCTAATAAGATTTAATCCCAAATCTCACTACCCCTAAATTTAATCTTTAAAAAAAAAATCCTCCATCTTTCAGCTCTTCAGAATTCTCCTTCTGTGCACATACACTTAAGTCTATACATAGAATTTAATGTAAAAATTTTAAAGCAAAAGTTCTAGCTTCAAACTCTTATTCAAGTTTAATGTATTCCGCATGTTGAAAATATGGAGTGTTGTTGGAAGTCAAAGAGAAAAGGTCACAAAATGACTTAGCCAGTCACACAAGGACATTGTCCTTTTCCACCAATTTCTTCCCAGCCGCCTTCTGTACTCTATAACTTTTCTTCCTACTTAAACCCATGTGTTTTCCCTCTCTACAGATCCATTCATGTACCTTTGGAAGATGGCATCTTTATTTTTCAGGGTTACAATTCTTTGCAGCTGAGTGGGTCAAAAGGTCCAAATTAGTCAGAGGGAGACTTAATAATGAATTCATATATTTTAATATGAATGATTTGATTTTAAGGCCTGGCACATCAGTCATATTTGGGAGAATGTCACTCCATGCAATTTTAAAGGATATATCTGCAGAAAGAGACCCTCTAGGTAGCTTCACAAAACCTTGGCAAGCATTTTTCCATCATTGTGAGAGAGCGTTCATCCTATTTTAAACTCTTCACTAAAAAATTTTTGTGTGTGTGTGAACTAGTTTTTAAAAAAACTGTATGCTAGTTTTGTAAACACTTCTTCTCCCCACTCTCCAGCCCCACATCTTCCTAGGTTTATCTCCAAATGCTTTATATTACCCAGGCACTTAAACAAGATTACAGACATTTTCATCTAAGCTACTAGCAGTTAATTACCTATCTTTGTCTGTGTTTCAGCACTTAATACTATTTTGACAGGGGTTGCATACTCTCTGTCTTTCTGGAATTTTTTAAGTGCTCTTATGAGTAATTTGAGAAATTCCAAGTACAGATTAGATGAGTTGTTCTTTCCTTTATTGCTTTTTTCTTTTTTAAACATTTAAAGAGGACCCACTATGTGTCAGGCAGTAAGCACTTGTCTCTCCCATATATAATGTCTGATTTAGTCTCTTCTTGCCCTGAATCTGCACCTTGAATCAACACTATACCCCCAGTGTATATATGGTTTATTTGGCAGGGTGTTGAGGGGTGGGGAGGCAGGAGGCTCATTTGAGAGAGTGGGATGGAAATGTCACTATCTCTGGGTAGTACATCCATTTTTATCAGTGATTCAGTCTACAGGGTGGTGCTGCTCCCATCTTTATTTGTCTGATTGGTAAAATCCTGGCTGGTTATTGAAAGAAATGCTTTACAATCAAGGATGATAGCTTTCTGGGACGTTTCCATATGAGTTTGTTTCTGTTTCTTTTGAAAAACCTGTTTGCTCACCTGCATTGTAGGTGAATAGGAGGCTCAACTCACCAAATGGAGTGTGTCAGGAAGGATTACCAATTTGTTTGTGCTTGCTTCTAGAGTATTTGTAAGAAATTGGTTTTATTACTCTCCTCCATGGGGCCTACTCACCTAGTCAGCATTTAAATATGTCAGGACTGTCATTCTGAAACAATGGTGTTCCTGAAGGTGCTTTCCTGAACCTGGGGAGTGAAACCTGCCCCAGCCAGGATCTCCCTTTCCTGGCTGAGCCCTGCTTTCCCTGGGGCGGGACCCACGTTTCTGAGCAGCTCTGCCTGTGCCTTGCTGGCCTCAGGGGCAATGGTCCTGCGCTTCCAGCTCTTCTCTTGGCATCCAAGCTTTTCTTTTTCTCTCTTTCCTCCCTCTTCCCATTCCTTCAGCAAACATTTATTGAGTACCTACTGAATACCTAGCACTGTATAAAGTCCTGGGAATCCAGAGCTAAATAAATAAGACTTTTCTTTGTATTGTACACAATTAACAGATGTAGTTTTTCCAAAAGGCAAGCCATAGGTATAATTTTTTTTTAATAAAGGGAAAAAATGTTTTAAATAAAGGAAAAAATCATGTCCATATTCCTAGATAGGATATCATGGGCAATAAAGATTACCCACAAAGTAGATATAGATGAGTATTTTCTGATGTGAAGATCTTTCAAGGCAACATTTATCCAGCCAATGTTTAGTAAGTGCTTAGTGTGCTAAGCTCTGTGCTGCACACTAGAAGCATAAAGACAGGTAAGATAGGGTCTCATTCTGCAACGATTCACCTTCTCACAGGAGAAGGGGTTCTATAAAGAGTATATTAATGCTGTAGTAGTTCTCCAGGGGGATGCTTGGGAGTCTGTGGATTATGAGTGTTGAGCAGGGTAGGATCAGAGGTTTTATATCACTGCTGTATCCAAAGTGCCTGAGACAGTGCATCACACATAGTAGGCTCTTGATAAGTATTTGTTGACCAACCAATGGGGGCAGCCCTCAGGGCTTATTCAAGGAGGTGACATTTCATCTGTTTCATAAATGATGAGGAGAACATTGCCTGGGAGGAGAAGCACATTCTAGACAGAGTACCAGCAAAGGTGGAGGATGTGGAGGTGCTTGCTTGAGGGCTCCCAGGAGCTGCCTCAGGGTGCCTCAGAGGGAAGCAGTGGAGAAGTGATCCCAGAAGAGCTGACTGGAGGCAGATTGTGAAAGGTTTAAAGGCTTTAGCCTTATTTCCTATTGCTCAGCAGAGCAGGGAGCGACTTGGTCCATTTTTTGAGCAGGAAAGTTACAGCAGATCTGGGCTTTAGGAGGGCGCTCTGACCATCCTGTGTAGAATGTTCTCCCAAGTCAGAAGAAACTTGAGACAGGAAGCCTCGGGGAGAGTTGAGGAGGGCTCTAACCATGCAGTGGTGACAGCAAATGTGGAAAGGAGGGAAGTTGAGAAAAGCAAGATTGAGAGGAATTGCAGGCATGTTCCATGTCAGAGGTGAGGCTCGGGGGGGAGCCAAGGGTGGCTGCAATGTTTAAAGGACTCACATTCCCCCATCTTACTGGCTATTTACAAACTTCAGCAAGTTACTTTATGGTCTAGTGCAGCAGTTTCTGCATCTGCAAAAAGTTAGTTACGGTTGCACTTACCTGGTAGGATTGCTGTGAGAATGAACTGAGGTAATGGTGATCAAGCACTTAGCATAGCCCCTGGCATGCAATAATAACCAGCATTTATTGAACACATAGTATGACCAAATGCTTTATATGTATTTACTTACTTAGACTTCATGATAACCTTATAGGGTAGAAAATCCACAAATAAGGAAACTGAGGCACAGAGAGAGTACGTAATTTGCCCTACATGGCACAGCTGCTATAAGGCAGAGGTGGATTTGAACCAGACAGGCAGGCTCCAGAGACTGCATTCTGAACTGCAGGCTGCACTGCCTCTAGATGTTATGAATTATTATTATTTTTTTTTTCCTTCATTGTGCCATCTCAGCTTTATTCCCCCGCTCTCTGGCTGCCAAGACTTTGTGGGGAGTAGGAGGGAAGGAGTGTGGTGCCTGGCATTTCTGACCATCTGTCTTCACATAAACTGACCTATCCCTGTCACTGTTTCATTCCCTCAGACCCTGTTCAGGCACTGAAATGAATCTGATAAATGAATCTGCAGTGAATGGGGGGTAGTAGATAAATGAGTTAGCCCTCTAAGAAACACATCTACATTTTAACTAACTTGCAACTAGCTGTCACCCAGAAGAGTGACAAATTTCAGGCCAATAGGGAATTTTTTTTTTTTTTTAGCTAGAATACCTTAAATCACACCCCATGGCTGGCTTAGCCTGCCCTTGCTCATGTCCCGTGTATTATTTATATAATGTCTTTTCCTTTAGTACTTTTTTTATTCTTAATACTATTTTCCTAATTATCACAGTCACTCTTGTTCATGTTGAAACTTTAGAAAATAAAAAGAAGTAAACAGAAGAAAATTTAAATCTCTCATAATGAACTCCCTACCCAGCAGTAACCACTCTAGACTTTATAGAGATTATCTTTCTAATCTTTTTTTTCTCTGTGTATACATGAAATATGTCTGAATATAAGACAAGAAGGGGGTTTTGTTTGGCCAAGTATTATCCTTTATAAAAGAGGATGTCATCTTGTAATCAGGACTGTATAAGTCTATCAGATTATAGGTACTATCTCTATTATTTTATTTTGAACAACAAAGTACTATTTGGGAAAATACTCATTATCCTGAAATCACCTCAGTCAGTGTGAGTTTTGGGTGCTTGTAGAGGTCATTCATTAGAATTGATATAAAACTAGGTGTTGAAATTCAACAGAAGGTTAGCCATTATACCTGAAGGTGTGACCCCATAGCCTGGGGTTGGATTCCATCACAAGCAAGTCTGTTTTAAAGAGCACTCTTAAGAGTAATACAATAAGTGATTAAATAGTGGAGATCAGTACAGCTCAAATGATAACACCAACTTTCTCAGTATGATGCAAATGGATATTTCTCACTCAGGATCAAATTTCCAGTGACAGCATCACATAGTTAAAGTCAAAGGTTCTATCTCAGATGATGAGAGGTGTTAGATGACTCAAAAGGGATTCTGACAATGATGAAGACATTGAAGATGAATGTGAAACATTCTAATAAAAATTTTTCATACAATATAATTCCAAAAACCATTTACAAATCAACCTATTATCTTATATAAAATGTAATGTGAAGTATGTGTATATATAACTAAAGTAACGAATTAGATACCATAAGGAGAAATATTAATAATTATTTCATCACATTCCTAAGAGTTTATGAACTCAAGTTAGCAAAGATGTTTATGTTTTTTGTTGTTTTATTTATTTATTTTGTATTCTCATTGGTAAAATGGGAGATCTTTTATTGAGGTTACCTTATAGTCAGGTATAGATGGCAATATAGATTCATTGGTTTAAAAAAACAGAATCACACAATACATTTTATTTTATAACCTACTTTGTATATTTTATAAAATTATGACTGCTTTCCATGCCTTAAGTTTTTTAACCATATCATTTGTAATGGCTACATTAGAATGGGTAGACTAGCATTTATTTGACCAGTCTTGTTAGATATTGAAGGTTGGTTTTTATTTTCCATTTATTTACTATTATAAGTAACCATGATGAATATCTGCATAGATAAGTCTCTAAGTATATCAATGGCTATTTTTCATAAGTTAAATTTCTAGAAATAGAATTGCTGAACCAGGAGCTTATAGAATTTTAAGGTATTTAATATAAATTGCCAGGTCTCACCAGCCAGGAATACTTTCATTATATCTTAGGGAATTATTCAATTATTGTCCCCTTGTGACAGTGTCTTAATTAATTCTGAGTAACTCTTTAGCACGTTCATTTTATGGCTGTCCAACATGTTTGTTTTATCTCCCTCCTTCCTCACACCTCATGCCATTGAATTAGTATTAAATACAAGTTAGAAGATTTTATGTCTATTTCATTGTCTAAATCTATTGATTGAAAATGTTTGCTGCCACTGAGCTTAGTGAAGGTGTTTCTGCAGCACCATGTGATATATTACCCCTTTCCTATGAATGACATTAAATCATTAGAAAACATCCCTGAGTCTTATGAGATAGAGAATACATGATTTTCCTTCAATTCACTGCAATACTGTTATTGTAGTTTACTATAAGTGTTCTTTTTCTTTCCATTTGTTGCATGTGTTGCTAATCTTCATATGATACAGCCACAGAAAATAAGGAAGCTTGCAAAGCCTTCATTATGGGAGAGACTGCTAATTTGCCACCAAATAGCCTTTTTCTCTTTGCTCACCAATTAACAGAATCCCTTTTATAGTTGAGCTGCAAGCCAAAAGGCAGCATTGCTGCTAGCTAAAAGGAGTGTTTCCCAGCCTCCCTGGCCAGGTGACTAAGTTATGGCCAATGAGATATAAGGAGGAGTGTGGGAGGGGACTTCTAGAACCCCTTTTAGCTGATCTGGCTTTCTACATTTTCCTTACAGCTTAATTCTGTCTCTAATTAGTTCCCAGGTCA
The DNA here is from genome assembly GCA_023783475.1 of Daubentonia madagascariensis. Classification (NCBI taxonomy): domain Eukaryota; kingdom Metazoa; phylum Chordata; class Mammalia; order Primates; family Daubentoniidae; genus Daubentonia; species Daubentonia madagascariensis. Next base: position 36,622,074 of record JAKFHU010002080.1, on the reverse strand, counting down.
TACTAAGGATTTCTTGATAGATACCCCACCCGTGGAACAATCTTCTTCCAATGGAGTAAGACTTACGTACCGAAACAAGGGAGGAGATCGTATAAAAGTAACTACAATGACTATGCCCTGTCGAAAGAAGTCAGGCAGTGGCCTGTCTGTAACTGACAGCTCCACGTAAGTGAGCCTGAGTGTCTTCACAGAGTCTGCAACTGTGCATGTAAACAAGCTGCAGACTGGCGTTTCTCTACCTTTTCCCTCACTTTTCTTACTAAAGTAAGTTGTGATCATTTGTTAGATTAACCTACCTCTTTCACCAGACAGCTCAAGGCACATAGCTTTTTACATGGAACATTAACTATTATAAAATCTCATCATGGAAATATTGGCAAAAAATATCATAAAACATAGAGAAGGAAAAGGTGGAAGAAAGTAAGAAGATCAGAAAATTCCAGATTTCAGCCATGAACATACAGAATCACTGTAAACTGACTTCTAAAAAAAAAATCTGGTGACGTATTGATAAAGGCCTTTGATGCATCTTTTTCAGTGAAGTCACCTTGAGAACAACAAGGAAGTCAATTGGGCATATCCTGTTTATTCATCTGTTAAAGTGTGTGCAGGGGAAGATGCTGAAGCAAAAAGGGCATTCCTTCAAAAAGATCCTCCCGTCCTGGTATGTCCTGCTCAAGGTCCGCAGGGTTAACTTCACCCCACGCTTCTTTCTGCCCTGCCTTCTTTTTACTAAACCACGTGCGTGCATGTGAATTAATACAGACATTGAAGTGTGTTTAGGGTGTTGTGTTTACTAAGCCCTGCTTCAGTGTGTTTGTCTCCTTTCCTGATTTAGCTGTTGGGAGTTATTATTTCCATGTTTCTCCCATTTGTCTCTTTGATTAAATCTAGAATGAGCCTTTGGTTATGAGAAAGCGTCTCCTGGACTCCATTGCGTGCATGTGTGTGTGTAGTAGGAGTAGAAAAGTGATAATATCATAGAGTATTAGGGCTGGGAGAATCTGAGGAGCCATCACCACTCCTTACGTTATAGTTGTCGACCCCGGGCCCCCGAGAGTGAAATCATTTGCTCTGGTCACACAGAGTAGATCTAAGCCTGGACCCACTCACCCCGTCTAACTGTCCCACACTGCCTGGCTTTGCAAGACAGCAGCCAAAGCTTATTAGAAGTCTGGGCATCAAGTCCTTCCTGGTTTAGAATTGTCTTGGAATAAATCATCCTGATTGGGACGAGCACCAGAGAATTATAGAATCCCACAGGCTTCTCAAAGATAATTCCCTTTAAACTGTTCTCAGTAAAAGCCACATAAAAATGTCCAACAAATCATAGAAAAATGAGCTCATGGAGTTGTTTAACCACAAACTTGAATAAGAATCTGTTTGTCCAGAGATAGAAGTATGTAGAAGATATTTTCAAAACTGTGGTGAGTAGTAAAAATTGGGAGAAGAAAGAGACTGGAGCCTGGTTTGGTTCCCATTGTTTTTCTTCTGGGAAAGAACAGAGAAATGGGTTAGATCCAATTCTCCTTGTCCCACCCTAATTTTCAATGTTCTCAGAATTTGTTTCTTTTGAAGTTCAAGCTAATAGATTTATGGCCTCTTTTTAAACAGTTGAAAACCATCACATTTCACTCAAAAGTACATGCTTTTTCTCACTCCATCAGAAACATCTGAAAATTCTGCTTGAGTATTTGTGAAGAGCTGGTTTACCTCTCAGACAGCATGTAGTTTAAAGAATACTGCTTTTATTGACTTCATTTGCCTTGCAGTGGAGGAATAGTTGAATAAAATGTTAGTGTGAGTCTTCGGTTTAAAAATGGCAGATACAGTCAGGTCAGGCCTGTCCCTCTTTCTGTCTGTGGCACATTGTTCTCTTCTTGCCTTCATTGAAGTTGGCATTTTGTGTGTGTGTGTGTGTGTGTGTGTGCACACAGTGCTAGTGCCACAGGATGATGTGGCATGCGACAAGGACTGCCTCACTTTCAGAATGGGTCCAGTGACTCTACAAGTTCCTTTTTAAAATGGGAATCTGGTCTAGGTTTTTGCATATTTGGCAGCTCTGCACATATGACCAAGTCTTTCTCACACACTCATTTCCTTATATCCTGTTTCTTTATAGGACGTTTTAAAAAAAACAGCATGGCTTAGTGCTCGTTATGGTGGGGCCTAGCTGTCGTGTTCACATTTGGTGACCTCTTTCTTCTGCTTTTTGGTGCTCCTATAGAACTAATTTTGTTGCCTTTTTTTTTTTTTCCCATCTTGATCTGTATATTTTTATAACAGACCAGCCCTGGTAATATTAAGTGGTATTTGTAGTTAATCTCTTCATTATTATTGGCTTTGCCTAATTTTGCCAGTGATGATGTCACTCCTTCCTGACTATTTACTGTAGCCATATTCTGCATCACATGTGTAAGGGGGAGGAAAGGAGTGGGTCAGGGGAGGGACATTTCTAGGGTGCCTTCCATCTTTAAGGCATTTTATATATTGAATCCTTATCAAAATAAACATATGAGGTAAGAATTGTTATCCCATTTTGCAGATGTGGCAGCTAAGGCTGAGAAGAACTAAATGACTTGTCAAAGGTGCCACCAGCTACAACTGCAATTGGCCAGGATTTGAAACCAGGTTTTTCTGACTCCAAAGCCAAGCTCTTTCCACACTCTCACAGTCACATAGCAGTTGCTTACTTTGACAGTCCTATTTATCTGTAAAACTGACCTTGAAAGTTTATAAAAGAAAAAGAAAGTAATGTAGGTATCTCTGGAAGTGAAGAAACACAGCCTTGGCAGTGAGCAACAATGAAACATAGTGCAGAGTTACAGCCCAGGGTGGTGCTTGCGGGACTGACTGATCACAGGAAGGAGGGCCCTGATTGATGGGTGATGTCTGTAGACGGGTAGCTGGCCTTGGAGAAATTCAGGAAGCCTGGGCGAAGTGATGAGACAGAAAGAAGAGAAGGCGCAGAGCCATGGAAAGCAAGGAGCAGCCAAGGTGAAAAGTAGGGATGATGGTGGCAGTCGCAAAGATGAGAAGCAGCAGTGGAGATGGCCATAGACCTGGTGGCAGTGGAGAGGGAAGGAGCTCGGACAGAGGCTCGTGCATCGTCAGCAGTCCGCCAGCCATGAGACCTGAGTCAGCACATGATGTGTGCCCGGTGAATGCTTGGTGGGTGAGGAATGAATGGGAGGAGGGTTAGTGTGGAGAGGATGCAGGGCCCCTAGTAATCTTGACCATAGCAATTCATACCCTACTTTAAAGGTGGTCTGTGACCAGAATTCTGATCAACATGAAAAACTCAGTAAAATTTGGGGGTAAAATTATATCCTGGGGTTATTGGTGCAAAAGCATCATCATCTTCTAAACTCCTGGTGCAGATTCTCAGGATGGGAGGGATAGATGGGCAGGTATAGGTGACAAGGAGGGAACAGAGCTTCACTGTGTTTATGAAGAAGAAGGCAGAGGTAGGCTGTGTCAGGAGGGAGGATAAGAATAGCAACAATAAAGAAAATGTTTGTAGGATGGGAACATTACTTTGAAGGAGGAAGACAAGGCTGTCTTGGTTTCATTCTCTATTTATTTGCAAAAAGCCGTAGCATGCTGCCAGAGAGGTGATACTATTGTGAGGGCATCATTCCATTGTGAGAGGGGAGAAATGATTCAGGAATAAGAGTGCTGTTGAAAATTATTCTCGGAGTGTAAATCTCAGGGCCACTGCCAAGTTCTGGATCTATTCATCCCATGCTTCATACCATCTGCTTTGTGTCTGTATCTGCCATGTATCTCAGTACCTGATTGTTAAAAACCCAAGGCCCCGGAGACACAGAGACAGGGCCCTCCTAACTAAGTTGAAGGGGAGGAATTGCCCCAGCCCTCTCAGACCCGCTCCCTCAAAGGCTGCCTACCTTGACCAAAGCAAATGCCAGTTCTTTGCACAAGGCTTCAACCAGAGCATACAACTCTCCATTTAGACATAAGCCTCATCTCATCTAGCAAATTCCCCCTTCCTTTCAGTCAAGAAGACTGGGCCCTATAAAAAGCCTCACTCTGGAGGTCACCATCATGGAGATGGTTACCATTCAGATTGTTCTCCTGTGCACTGCCTGTCTCTGTCCCTGTGTATGATTATTATCATCCCAGTGAAAATTGATCTCAGGCCCCTGAGCACCTGAACTATGTGTCCTGTGATCCCACCTCCACCAGCTGCTCCAGGTCACTCTTGCCTCACTGAACCCCACTGAACGGGAAAGATGCTCCCCATCCATCCTTTTGTGAAATGCCCTCATTTCTCTCCATGTCCAGGTTGATACTAACCCCATACAGGGCACGGATGTACATCATCATGACCTTTCTGTACTATATCATAGAAATATTGCTAAGTTAAAACTGAATTAAAAGTGAAGGCATGTGTTTAAAGTGTTTGAGGAAAAATATATTTCTATAGAGGGATTATTTTCTTTCCTCTTCTCCCTCCCTCCCATACTGAATTGTGTGTCTTTGAGATTATAGATTTAACACAGGTGAGGGTATTTGTCAGCGTTGCAGCTTTGCTACCAGCAGATGTTCTTAATTCTGGGTGTATTCAATTCTGGTGTGTCTTCCAGCCAGCGGGGTCAGTTGCATCTCTGCTGAGTTTACTCTTACGTTGCATTAGGTTTCCTTCATGATTTCTCCTCAGGACATAGATAAAAAAGAAGTCCTTATTTATTGCAGTTGCTACATGGGTTGTGAAGGAGGAGGAGAAGGACAAAGGATGGAGTGGGCAGAGATGGTACAAAAAAGTAGAAAATAGTCTTCTGGGAGTCGTGATAATCTAGTTGAAAAGACAAGAAATTAACTGATTTGCATTTGAATAGCCATCAAAGCAATAAATGCTATTAAAGAGATCACAAGGAGGTACTCTACCTATCACCAAGTGAGTGGTCCAGATCAGGACTGCATGTTCTCATGGAATGACCAGAGCTGCCTTCCTGGAGGAAAGGTGGCTCAGTGGGGCCTTGGAGGGTAGCCAGACAGAAGGAAGAAGGGGGCATTTCAGGTGGAAAAGGTTGTGTGCAAAGGGGGGCATTAGGGGAAGTGTAGGGCTGAAGAAATCATTCACGCTGGGCAGAAATGGAAAACAGGATTGGAAAGGCAGGTTGGCACCAACTTATTGAGGGCCATGAATAAAGCTGAGTTGCGAGTTGCCCTTTGAAAGTCCAGGAAAGCCATTACCATGGCTTGATGGTGGAGCCCCTGACAGATTGGTGGGGGCAGAAACCAGAGGCCAATACCAGTTAGAAGGTTCTTGTGATGATGTAGCCATGGATGAGGGTGGAGGAGGAACCTGCACAAAAATGGTGACTGTAGGTGTGAGGAGATGGAGGTGGACTTTGGGCACACATCAAAGGAGTAGTCAGTGGGACTTCAGTAAAAACTGACTATGAATATTGGTGGGGTCAGGACAACAGAGGAACCAGAAAGATAGAAATCAGAGAAGACCCTGCAGCTCCAAGTCTGGGTGCCTGGAAGAATGATTAGTGGACATAGGAAGGTGGGAGGGTGGCTGCTGTATAACCCAGGCTTATTCTAATGCTTGGTATATTACCCAGATTTGATAAAAGCCATTTAGGGGCTATGACCAGCTCCGTTGCATGCTGGAACTATAATATTCTGCCTTAGGAAAAAACAGACAAAAACCAAGTCAGGTTGACCTACATAGCACTACACATACCTATCCCACCCATTGCTTGCAAGTGGAGGTCATAGCCACTTGGCAGAAGAGTGTGGTTTACCCACTTTGGGTGAATTCTCTAGGATTTAGATAACTTCCTCTCTTACCTTCTGCCACACCATTGCATCCAATCTTACTGTTACCTAATTCACAGTAGCGTGTGTTTTCATTTACTCTTTATTAGCCAGCAGTGTCATCTGCATTAACCAAGCCTGGCTGTGGCTATGTCTGTCACCAGCAAAGGTGACAGCCCTCGTGACCTCCTGGCATGAATATGTAATACTAAGGAGGAGCAGTCTCTGAAGTCTGTTTCCATTTAATTTGGGAAAGCAATCACTGTCCTTGGCTAGCATAACAATAATGAGCTGAATTTTTCAGTTGTGAGTGAAAGCAGCTTGCTCAGCTTGGCATTCTGTTTTTGGTGGCAATTGGCCCACTGACCTCATCATTTGGGTTCTCTGTTCTTGTAGTGGAACCAACACCACAAAAGTGAAATGCTATATCTTCCACAGAGTCATGCTACATGTGATTGTTTGTTTACAATGACATAATGCTTTAAACTTTAGTTCAACCCTCCCAAAAATGGCCATAAATGTGGTGTTTGAAGGGTGAGCTCATGTGTAGAAAAAGGATGGAGATTTGCTATAATAAAGGGTTAGGTTAATAACCACAGTCTGTCCTTCTGGAGCTCACCTATCTGTTCAGAAACATTTGCTGAGATTCAGGCCATTAGAAGAGGGAAGTTTGGTACCATGATGAGAAACCCTGGTTCTCAGCAGGTTGGTGTCTTTGAACTACTTTGGGAGAAGCTACTGCATTTGGGAATTGTTACAAAATGAGGAGTCAACTGCACAAAGGTGACCCTTTCCTTTGAAGCCAGTCTGCAGTGTACAAAGGCGTAAGTGTAATCACCAACAAGAGGATGACGCCTTGTACTCTGCTTCAGCAGCTGACACAGAGATCTCGAGGCAGGCCGTGAGTGTGGAATTTCTAAATTCATTAGAAGTTAACATTTGTCATCCACATGTTACAGAATTCATCTTCTTGTGTTGAATTTTAGGGTCAAACTTTGTTGTTACTAGTAAATGCTGCTAATAACCTGCTCCTACTCCCTTTTCTCCAGTGCACAGTCTGAGAACCACGCCCAGATTTGTCAGGTGCGGTTAGTTAGGACTTACATGGAAGTCAGTCTTCTGCTGTTGGGAATGACTCTTCCCATTAAAAGACCATATTAACACTAATAGTGTCTAACAGTTTATACTTCCAAAAACATTTTGCATGTTCATTACCTTATTCGATCCTCACAAACAACTCTGTGAACCAGGTAGTACCAGATTAATTTTATAGATGAGAAAACTAAAGTTCAGAGATTTACCTCAGGTCAAAAAGCAAAGCAAGCAGCAGGGTCAGGATTCCGTGCTCTTCTTACTCTGAAACGATCATGTGAGAAAAGCCTTCTGCATCTACAGTATGGTCTCTAGTTCTCTTACTGTTCCACTGTGGCAAGCCAGGGGGTGCTGGCCTGCACTGGCTTTTCACAATAGACGGTTTATACTGGGATAAAACCACTGGCGGTGGAAGGAAGGCCACTGGCTCCAGGCTCAGTTGGCTTTCAGTTCCAGTTCTGCCATTTTGTTAGCTGTTGCAGCCTTGAGGAAGTTACCTAACCTCTTTAAGTACTCACTCTCAGGGCTGTCATGAGTACTGTGTTGGATGTGTACCACATATATAAAAGCATGTGGCACAATGCAAGGCACGGAGGAAATACCCTGTCAGTGTTAGCTGCTGGGTCAGCATCCCCTCATTAGGTAGGACCAATGCCTCCTACCACGTGGCTTTCCAGGTCAGGTTGACTCCTTTGCTGGCCGCAGATTAACACCTGAATACTGGGGTTGTACGGGTAAAGCAGACCTCCTCTATTTTGGATTTAAAGGACATCTTAAGACTTCTCACTGCATCTTATCACACTGGCAGGAATTCCACCGACTGAAGGTGCACTCTAGCAAATCCCCAAAGCCTCGTGAGGATGAATACCTTAAGTCACCAGTCCTTTGTGTCTTGATATGGGTTCTTTCCTCTACTTTCTTCCCAGCACCAAAAGAAAGGAGAGTTTGGTGCTGAGGAGGAATGAGAGGGAGGGAGAAGCGTGGGCCAGGGCAGGGTAAGGGGCAGAGGCAGAAGAGCTCTTTGGGGACCTATGGACCGTAGCTGGGGGAGTGAGGAGGGGGCACATGGGAAACATTTGTGGGAAGTCAATGAATACGCCTGGCTCACAGTTTTCCTCAGGGTCAGCTCTATGCAAACTTTATTTTCAACCGTTAACTAAATATTGCCTACCTAAAGAAAGGTTTTGCGCTGCCTAGCTTTTACATAAATTGCAACTGCTGGTCTCAGGCAGCACAGTTGAAGTGCAGATAGTCTTCATTCTCCAAGGCCCATGACTCCTCATGGAGAGGACGCTGCCCAAAAAGAACTGTTGAAACACAGCACCCTCATACCGCAGATAGCTGGGCTGAGCCAAGGAGTCTGTAAAACATCTTCGAGATAAGGCCCAGTCTTTGCTATCCCACCTGGCTTTTTTTTTAACTCTATCTCAAATAATCTGAGATAATTAAATCCCATTGCATTCTTTCTGATTTTTTAATGTAAATCATTTCTGAGCAAGTCATATCTTCCCAGCCTCCTGAAGCCGTCATAGGTGAAGGATTGTTGTTTTTAAAAGGAAGAGGGAGGTGAATTATTTGTGTTTTGTGAAAGCTATTGTACTAGCATCCCTTTTCCGCTGAGGAGGTATAATAAACAGCTATACCTCACTTCCCACCCTGTTGCCTGAGGCTTGCCCTAGAGGGAAGTACTCTTGAAGGAAATACAGCCATGGTGGCCAGCCGTAACCAAGGATAGTTGAGCTTCAGCCCTGCATCACCTCAAAAGTGGGAGCCATGTCTTCACATGCCTGAAGCCATCAACCCCAGAATGGAATATCCTCACCTACAGGGTGACATTTACAATGTCAGACACATTTCATGTTCTCTTTCTGGAGCAACTTTAGTGTGTATGGGCTGGAAAAGAGGAAAAGTGTGTTACTTTTTTTATCCAACAACGTATAACTGTGTCAACACATAAGACAGTCTGTCAAAGCTTTCTGCTGGTGTTGCTGCTGTGAATTAATTTTGAGCGTCACTTGTGAGCAGTAAACACTTTTGCAGTGTGAACAACTCTTTGTACAGTAGGAGTTGTCAGCAGCTTGCTTTTCCCCGTTAAGGGGGGAACAAAACCGAGGATGCCTCCTCCTTGACAAGTTAAGTTGGCTGGAGTACCAGGAGCAGAAATTTGCTGCCGCTTCCATTTTGTGGTTTTATCTTTTCTTTTGACCACTCGGCTGTTCTGATTTTCAGTGAGACTGGAGGATAAACTTAACATGTTGAAGTAAGAATCTGCCTAAGCCATTGGGCATTTGGCCACTTCTTGCTGTTTTAGAATTGGTTCTAAAATTTATTGTCTGCATCACTCTTGTCCTTAAATTGTTAAAGAAGATGTCACCACAAAGAGCAAGATAGAAAGACATACAACACATGAGCCAAACACTGACTTGAGAGAAATACGTCTCAGTTTTTTATGTTTTATTGCTGTGATATTGAATATTTAATTGAACTCGATTCACACAGTTAAAACATAACTTGGGTTCACTTGGGTTGACACTTCATGTAGCTCTCTAGATGTTCATATTCACTCTTTTGTTTCTTCTTGTTTAAAAGTCTCCATTCTTTCTCCTCTCCTCATCCTCTGTCCAAATATTAAAGTTTACAATTCTATAACCGTAGCAGACCCAAGGTCTTCCCTCCCTGCATGCTGTGGATCTGATAGTAGCACTGAGCACATTTTATGACACTATAGCAACAAGCTTCCTTGACTCAGACCCACATTTTTGAGATGTGTTCCACAGTCTTCCATCCTTTTAAAACCTGTAAGAATCTATTGTGCATAATATTCCCATTCTAGCAGCTACTAAAATATGTTTATCCTTAAGATATGTGTGCTTCATATATTTACATAGAAATTGCTATATAAGGTCATGTGCTTTTTTTTTGTCCTAAAATTCCTTTCTTCAGGTTTTATAGAAGGGCCCACTTGTTCTAACATCCCGAAATGTGTTGAGTAAGACCTTGTACAACCTGTTCATATCCCATAGATCACAAAATGGAGACTTTCTCTCCCCTTCATCTCTTCCATTTCCCTGCAGCCCACCCCCTCCCCCGGCACCTGGCAAGTGCGCTTGCTATACTGTGTGTGAACATGGTCATTAAATGAGGGTGACTGATTCATCTCAATTCACAAATAAAGGTGTAGCCACCAGAGGATGGCAGGGATGGATGGGGTGGGTTTTCACCCATGTGGCATCGTCTTTAGGTTGAAAGAGAATTCCAGGCACCCTGTAAGAAGACCCCCACCACTTGTTAGGTAGAGTGTGCAAACTGTCAGTGGGAGCCTCTGTGGCAAAGCAGGCCTGAAGTGACCTGGGCTTGTAAGGGCTGCATGTGTCCTGCAGAATGGGGCATGGTCTGTACATGCTACTGAAGTCAAGGCAGTACACAACATTTGACCCCCATTTTTTTCAAATGATTCCAAGCAAGGAACCAGTTTTACACCCAGTGAAAAGGATACAACTGTTCTCTTTCCTGCGATCTGAACATTTGGAGAGGGGTGGTCTTTTTTAGAGGCAAATGTACCATTTCTCTTGCCTACCTGGGAGGGTGGTTAGCTTGCCCCATTCCTGATGGTAGAACAGAGACTGGAGAGGAATCTGTATCAAGAGAACCTTCAAAGAGTTAACTAAGGATGTTTTTAAAATGGAAATCATCATGGAATGTATGTAACATAAAAGGCAAATGCAAAATACTTAAATGACAGGTGGCATCATTTGAAAAGGATGTGGGGGCTGATCCCAGAGCTGTGATCATACACAGCTGCATTAATTTGCCTAATCACTGGATTGCAGTAACCAGTGTCTATAAATAAACACACAAACTAATCTTTTGATTATCCTTTTTTATGGCACATTTTCTTCTCTCTTCCTTCTTTTTTTCTTCTCCCTTCCTTCTTTTTTTCTTCTTCATGTCTTTTCATTGTGCTTAACCCATATTTCTAAACTCTGTAATTCCACAGATTCTTTTATAACTGTTGTTTTAAACAACCAAAATAACTTTGGACAGTTCACAAAGGGAGAAATACAGATGGCCAATAAATGCATGGAAAGATATTCAGTTTTTTGATCGCTTTTAGAAAAATGCAGGAAAAAAAATCAATGAATTGTCATTTTTAAGCATCAGATAGGCAAAGTTTAAAATTATTGGAAAAACTCCAGCATTCATGTGCAAAATCAGTGGGCATGCATGCTGGTGTTCTGGCATTATGTATCAAAATGATCAGTGTACATATCATTTACTTATCAAACATACTTCTAGAGATTTACCAGAACATAATAATGACAAAAACAGAAAGATGCATTCCCAAGGATTCTCATGTCAGCATTTTTTGCAATAATGGAAAATAGTGGGAAAATAGAAATGATCATCAAAGGGGGATTGCTTAAATAAATTCTGGTACATAAAGAAATACCATATATCTATTAAGAAAGAATATATAGGTCTGTATTTATTGCCAGGGACAAATGCTTACAATACCTTGCACCGTGGAAAAAGCAGGTTTCAGAACAAGGGATATAGTGTGTTTGCCATAAATCCTGCTGGAACGGGGCCTGAGATTCTGAATTATTAGCAATTTCCTCAGTGTTGTCAATGCTGCTGGCCTGTGGGCCACACTTTGAGTCATAGGTCAAACTGTACACATACATCTGTGTGTGCATAAATGCTTGGAAATGCATGTGGAATTTTCCCCAAGATGATGAATCTGGATGATATTTAATTTTGTCTTCATGCTTTTCTGTATTGTTACATCTTTATAATGCTTTACATAAACAGTAAAACTGATTTTTAAATAATAAATAGCCAGTTAGAAACATGTCTTTTTAAAGAAGTTGACTTCAGATGTACTTCTCAAACATTTAAGGGAGGGGCATATCACCTAGGCCCATCATTTTTCAGGATGGTAGATCATCAGAATCACATGGGAAACTTTGAAACATACAGATTCTCAAACCTGACCCCCAGAAATTCTGACTCAATCATCCTTAAGTGGAGAAGTCAGCATATTTTTTAAGTTTCCTTGGTGAGTCTGACTCGTACTAGGTCTGGCCACTGATCCAGCCTTCAGATCCAGCCTTCTGATTCATTAGCTTTGAGGTCCAAGCATGCATTCAGAGGAGGATCCCACCCTCTCTCCTGCTCCCTTCTCCCTTCAGAATCATTGTGCTTTGCTGGGTAGGGAGGGGATCTTGGTGTTCTCACGTAAGATTTCTATTTCCAATAGAAATTTCTTGAAGTTTTTCCACTCGTCTCCTGATAAGCTATCCCAGTCTTCTGTATTAGTGTCCTAGGGCTGCCGTAACAAATTACCACATTTACTTAAGGTGCTTAAAACACCATTTACTCTCTCACAGTTCTGGAACCCAGAAGTCCTAAATCAAGGTGTGGCAGGGCCATGCTTTCTCCTGAGTCTTTAGGGCAGAATCCTTCCTTGCCTGTTTTAGCTTCTGGGGAGGCTCCAGGCATTCCTTGGCTTGTGGCTACATGACTCCAGTCTCTGCCTCCATCCTCACATGGCCTCCTCCTGTGTCTTCTCTCGTCTCTTAAAAGGACACTTCTCATTGGATTTTTAGGATGAACTCATCTCAAGATCCTCAACTTAATTATATCTGCAAAGACCTATTTTCCAGATAAGGTCACATTTCCTGGTTCCAGGAGTTAGGATGCAGATATATCTTCTTGGGGGACCTCAGTTCAACCCATTTCACATTCTAAGCAGTTTAACAGCAGTTTTGCAGTTAAGCAAAACATTCTAGATTGACCATTTTATTTTTCTCTGATGTTGAGTTTTTGGGTTTTATTTCTCTTTTTTAGTTATAACTGTAGAAAGTTCTCCCATGAAAAAAATGGAACTGTTGCCATGGGCAGTCAGTATCTACAGTAGCGATGCAGCTGCCCCATGGAGCTCAGGGTTCTGTCCTGGTGGATCTCCTCCTTGTCCAGCAGTTTTCTCAGCCAACAGAGAGGCTGGAGGAACTGGGTCTACCCAACACTCTCTCTGAACACATCCACACTTCTTGCCTGCACACTAAAGAAGTTGTGGTCTAACATTCATTCTTTTCCCAGGCTCTCCTGGGATACGGAAATTGGAGACATGTTTACTGAGGAATAAAACTAATGTCTCAGTAGAAGTTTTAGAAAAATGTCACCATAAGTCTATCGGTTGTTTTCAGTTGGACTTTGAATGGGTTCAGGGCTGCTTTTCCCACCCGAGCCCTCAAGGAGAAAGAGAAAGGAAAAGACTAAAATGAGTCCAGCCATGTATCCCATCTTATGGTTTTCTAGCAGTCTTTTCCTGTAAGCCATTTTTTGGTTGTTGTTATTGTTCTGGTAAGGGAGGGTGAACTGTGTTTGATACTGAGACTGACACAAGCCTGTCTTTTTTTTTTTTTTTTTTTTTGATGTTTTACAACTTGATCCTGTACATGCTACAGGTTTCTCACAGTGAGTATTTTCAGTTGAGGAGGAGGTTTCTCAAAAATGCTTTGCCAATGTCTGGTCATGCACAACCCCTGGACATCCCCAGTGAAGTGCTTTGAGTCACAGCCCCTTAAAGGCCCAGACAGAAATGTGTATTTGGCCCATGGTGTGCTTTGCCTAGACTTGTGTAATTTCCCAAAATATGCAGGAGAAGAGCCAGATTAGTAAAAGGAAACCTTGTTCACACATGGTAGGGTTTTGCTGCCCCGGAATCAACCTTTACACTTGGAAAGGTCCAGCCTTTGTTACTTGGAAGGTTCATGTTCATCGAACTCTGACTAAACCAATCTTACAAATAAGTAGGTAGCCTCACATCAGAAATGGGATGCAAAAGGCAAAATTACTAAACATTTAAGCAACACGTGAGTGAAAATATTTGACCTTTTTTCCTTTCCTTAAAATATACGAAGGCTGTTTTCTCCAGGATCTCTGAAATTTATATATACATATTTTTTAATTAAAATAACATTTTTAATTAAATAAGCAATTATGACCATTGAGAAAAGTTAGAAAGTAAAAAACTAAAAATCAGAAAAAGCAAAAAGAAGGAACCTCATCTACCTGGAGATTCCCAGGGTTAGTAGCTGATTGTACAGTCAGAGCCCTCTTAGCTAACCTGAGTGGGAGCGGATGTTTTCTGGTTAGTTGAAAAATCAGTTAAAGAGTGAATCATTGAAAAAAAAAAAAGAATCTATGTAGCCTAAATAATGTATTTAACTTTAAAGTTACAAATGAACAGTTATTTGCCAATCTTTTGATGTGGGCCCAAGGCCTTTATTCTTAGAGTTTGAGTCTGCTGATTGGAATTTTGTGTCATCTTTCATGCACATTATTACATGATTTCCATTTTCAGTCTCTTTAAGTGGAAGAATTTTTTAAGACACTTGCAACACAATATGACTGCAAAGTCATTTTAAATTTTTTATTATTTCCCCAGTCTTTCACAGTTGTCTTGTTCATATCTAATTCAGTAGCAGATTTCCTTCAATGACTTACTTATTTCATGCCTTTTATTTCACTAAATTTTCACACAAAAATAACTTTATTTTCACACTCATATTTCATTGGCCAACATAATATTTAATTAAATTTTGCTAATTATGAGAACAAGTACAGCTGGTGTTAACAATTTAAGGATGCAGCTCAACCAGAGAGAGCTGATGTACTCCAGAGTACCAGAGAGCAGCCTCCAATAGTCATTTCACCACAGTGCAGTCGGTATGTTTTATAGCGGGGATGGAAAATGCTAATTAATCCATCCAGTTGATTAAACTTCATCAGTTAAGGAACTTACTATTGGATATGTTCTGAATTCCTCCAAGAAACTCATAGATAAAAACCTGCTCAAAAAGCAAGTAAGTAGTCTTCAAATGGTTTGAAGAGTTCTGCCAAACATAGGCACCTGCTTTGGCACATTAAGATCTATAGCAAGACTGGAGATACTTGAAGGAGGCTTATAGTTATGCAAATAGTTGGCTTCTTCTGAAGGGCCAATAAACATGTTAATGAAAGATGTTTGGGAAATAGGCCGACTTTGCCCTGAGAACCTTGAACTTAAGAGAATTGGTTTTCCTAACAGTTTATTTTAATAAAATAGGTTTTCCTTTTACTTTCAAATTTGCATAACACATCATTAAGTGCTCACAAAGTTTGGTCCTTCTTGAAGTAGGGAAAACAGGTGTTCTGTTCATATTCTACAGATAAAGAAACAGACCCAAAGACTTTTCACCCCATGAGAGTGGGGACCATCATGGACTTTCTACAGGGATGTTTGGTTTAAATTCCTTCCCATCTCTGTGGTTCTCTCCCCATTTTTAGGGTGCTGGTGAGGCCTTATTGAACAAGCTCTGTGAGGAGTGTGTCTGTCTTGTTCATTGATGTCCCCAGCAGTCCAGTCCCAGAATGAACAGGTGAATGAATGAATAAGACAGGTCACACAGCTAGCAAGAGGTGGAGTTGTGGTTAAAGGCAGGTCTTCTGACTCCTGATCCAGTGTCTTTCTGCTACATCAGGATCTCCTAGTGCTTTGCTGGCTTTCCTGAGTCCTCAGTGTTCCCCAGACCTGAGAAAGACCCATTTGTCTAGTCACAGACAGATTGTGACAACACAAACCAAGAGCAACTCTCTGACTTAGACAGATTAGTATTCCAATGATAGGCAAAGCATATATGTTTTCACATACATGTCTGAGAGTTTTTAACTTGGGCTTCAAAATTATCTAGAAATGTCCAAGTCAGTAGTTTTCTTTTCAAGGTGGATGAACATTACATTTAAGAGATTGTTTTTGCCAGTAACTAAGAATTTCTAAATATTTGTTTTATTTAAAATATTTTTTACCCACTAGGAATCTTCAGTAAATGTTAATTATGTCTTTTCAGCAACTTTTGCAGTTATTGGGTAATATCAAATTCTGAAAATTTTCAATAAATAATTGCTTTTCCAGCTGCTGTGTAGTAGTATGTATTTTTAGAAGGTTGCTTCTGCAGCTGCTCAGCTATTCTGTATATTCAAATTTCAGGCTTTTAAGTTTAATTGACGGCTCAGTAAACTGATATCACAAATCAAGTGGAAGGTTGAAATTAAGCATTCCTCTATAGTGTGTACAAGATTTTAAATAATGAATTTTGGGGCATTATATGTGTTTTAAGTTGATTTTTGGTGTATATGAATTACTTGCATTTATGTTCCTCATTAAGTCTTCATATTTTAGTTGTTGATTGAAACTAACATAATTAGGTAAAGACACTAAGAGTGAGGCCCACAGGAGATCCTGGAATGATCGTAACTTAGTCACCAACATTAGATGTACCTACAAGTTCATGGCAGGTACAAATACAGACAGTTACTACAATGTGTAGATAAAAGATCCCAAATGTCATATGCACATGGAAGCTTACAAATACCACATAAAGCCTTACATGTTAATGGTTTTGACATGATAAGCCGTATCATATGTTTGTGCAAAGGATGATGAAAGATAAAATATAATATTTAATTTAGGTAAAATGTTCTGTGTATTTGGGACTGGACTCAAATTTTACTTTATATATATTATCTCCTTTAATCTTCACAAAAGTCCCATGTGGTAAGACTATTATCCCCATTTTATAATAGTGGATTTAGAGGAGTTAAAGAACTTTTTCTAGATACCTTATAGGTAGTAAGAGGCAGAGCTTGGAACCAAACCCAGGTCTGCGTAGGCCTCAGCTCTCACCCTTTAATGACTATACTGTGCTGATACCTACTTGGATAACTGGGAAGACCAAATGTTCCTTTGTCCGTTCCACTTTGACTTCAGATACTTACAGTGACCCTGTTGGCTTAATGTGCTCAGCTTTTCTTAAGAGTGCATCTTGGTCTTTCCATGACTAAGGCTTTTTTGTTCATCAAATGCATGTCACTTGAATTAATGAGAAGATATGAACATTAACAGGTTAATTTTAGCTCAAAGGTACTGATCATTGATATGCCTATGTTAACATTAGGTACATATAGATACAATGATGTTATTTACCAATAATTTGCATTGTATGCCTGTATCAAAACATCACATGTACCCTATAAAGATATACAACTATTAAGTACCCATAGTAATTAAAAAGGGGCCAGGCACAGTTGCTCACACCTATAATCCTAGCACTCTGGGAGGCTGAGGCAGGAGGATTGCTTGAGCTCAGGATTTTGAGAATGGCCTGAGCAAGAGTGAGACCCTGTCTCTACTAAAAATAGAAAAATTAGCTGGGCATCGTGGCATGCCTGTAGTCCCAGCTACTCAGGAGGCTAAGGAAAGAAGATTGCTTGAGCCCTGGAGTTTGAGGTTACAGTGAGCTACGATGACGCCACTGCACCCTACCCGGGGCAACAGAGAGAGACTCTGTCTCAAAAAAAAAATTAAAAAGGACCCCTTAAGAAAAGAAATTATTTATCAAAACTCTTATCAACTGTGGGGCTACATCTTTCAAAGGAATAAACTCCCCCACTAGTGATGTACTTGCATGCAATAACATGGACTCCTAGAAAGCTGTTTTAATCAGTAGAGGGTAAATTTTCCTAACTTGCAATCCAATTGCTTAAAAGAGTTGTTTTACTCGTGGAATACCGTGATCCTTTCATCTCATCTTTATTATCCATTGAGCAGAAAAAGTTAGTCAGTAGCAAAGAAAAGTCTGCTCTGTGAAGCCACTGTCCCTGTTCCCTTAGTATAAATAAGAGATAGTTCTCCCTCAGGTTCCTTGGTTAGCATGACGCTCCTAGAGAATGTCCATAGGAGATGGCTTTGCTTTAAAAGCTTATTAGCTTAAATTTTAATTGTTTTGTTGTAATATTTTATGTATTTATTTATTTTAGATAGATTTAGGGGTACAAGTGGTTTTTGGTTACATGGATGGATTGTATAATGGTGATGTCTGGGTTTTTAGTGTACCCTTCACCAAATAGTGTACATTGTACCCTATAGGTAGTTTTTCTTCCCTCCCCCCCTTCTGTCCTCCCCCTTTCTGAGTCTCCAGTGTCCATTGTACCATACCGTCTGTCCCTGCACACCTGTAGCTTAGCTCCCCCTTATAAGTGAGAGCATGCTGTATTTGGTTTTCCATTCCTGCATTACTTCACTTAGGATGATGGCCTCAAGTCCCATCCAAGTTGCTGTAAAAGGCATTATTTCATTCCTTTTTATGACTGAGTAGTATTGCATGATGTATATATACCACATTTTCTTTATCCACTCCTCGATTGGCACTTAGGTTGACTCCATATCTTTGCAATTGTGAATTGTGCTGCGATCAAAATATAAGTGCAGGTGTCTTTTTGATATAATGACTTTTTTCCTTTGGGAAAATACCCAGTAGTGGGATTGCTGGATCCAATGGTAGATCTACTTTTAGTTCTTTGAGAAATTTCCATACTGTTTTCCATAGAGGTTGTGCTAATTTACATTCCCACCAACAGTGTGTAAGTGTTCCCTTTTCACTGTATCTGTGCTAACATGTATTATTTTTTAACATTTTGATAATGGCCATTCTGATTGGGGTAAGGTGGTAGCTCATTGTGGTTTTAATTTGCATTTCCCTGCTGATTAGTGATGTTGAGCATTTTTTCATATATTTTTGGCCATTTGTATCTCTTCTTTTGAAAAATCTCTGTACATGTCGTGTGCCCACCTTTTAATGGTTATTTTTGTTTTTTTCTTGCTGATTTGTTTGAGTTGCTTAGAGTCTGGATATTAGTCCTTTGTTGGACACATAATTTGCGAATATTTTCTGCCATTCTGTAGGTTGTCTGTTTACTCTGTTGATTGTTTCTTTTGCCGTGCAGAAGCTTTTTGGTTTAATTAAGTCCCATTTATTTATTTTTGTTATTGTTGCATTTCTTTTAAGGTCTTAGTCATGAATTCTTTGCTTAGGCCAATGCCCAGAAGAGTTTTTCCTAGGTTTTCTTTTAGAATCTTTATGGATTCAGGTCTTACATTTAAGTTTTTAATCCATCTTGATTTAATATTTATATATGGATAGTGAGAGGGATCCAGTTTCATTCTTATGTATGTGGCTATCCAGTTATCCCAATAGGGAGGGCATTCTGTCTCCAGGATATGTTTTTGTCTGCTTTGTCAAAGATCAGTTGGCTGTAGGTATTTGGCTTTATTTCTAGGTTCTCTATTCTGTTCCATTGATCTATGTGTCTACTTTTATACCAGTACCATACTGTTTTGGTTACTATCTATCACCTTGAAGTATTAATATAATTTGAAGTTAGGTAATGAGATGCCTCCAGATTTGTTCTTTTTGCTTAGGATTGCTTTGGCTATTCAAGCTATTTTTTGGTTCCGTGTGAATTTTAGGGTTGTTTTTTCTAGTTCCGTGAAAAATGACATTGGTATTTTAATAGGGATTGCATTGAATCTGTAGATTGGTTTGGGCAGTATGGTCATTTTCAAAACATTCACTCTTCCAGTCCATGAGCATGGGATATTTTTCCATTTGTTTGTATCATCTGTGATTTCTTTCATCAGTGTTTTGTAAGGAATTTTAATTTTAAGGAACTTTACATTGTCTGTTAGACTTAAGTGTCCTTAAACATAGTCACATAATAAATGAAACTATAGTTAATATAAAAAAAACTATTATAGTCAATAATAAACATTACAGAATACTTTAATGTTTAACCTTAGATGCTTGTAAACATGGGATGAAGTAGAAAAAAGTAAAGGTGAAAAGGACTTTAGAAGAAAAGTACCTAAACTTAGTTAAGATAAGTTTATTCTTGCTTGGTGTGAAAAACACAGAATAATGGAGAGGTATATGTTGATCCAAAATACAAGACTAGAAAGCTAAAACAAGAATTCTGAAAACCAAGTTCAGGAATTAGGAAGAATCAAAGATATTAAAGATAAAAAGTAAAGCTAACCACATACCACTCTCTTGAATGACCTCTTTTGTCTGTGATGAGATTCATGGACTAGTTTCTCTGTTCATTTATTTTTGAGAACCTATTGTGTCTTCAGTGGCATTCGGGGTACCAGGGCTCAGTGATGCACAGGAGAGCAAAGTCCATACCCTTAAGGAGCTCACAGTTGAGTGGAGGAGGCTGTAAATGAGCATTTGTCATAGGAATGACAAAGGCTGGGATTGCAGAAGTATAGGATGCTGTAGAATTACAAGAGAAGTGAACCTAACCCGGACAGGGAGAGTCAGAAAAGGTTCTGAGGGGAAGGACTCTCTAATCTTACACCTGAAGGATGAAAGGGGAGGGGTAGAAGAGGGAATGACCCTGTGAATCCTGAGATGAGAAAAGAACTGAAGTTCAGGGCGGCGGAAGCGTGGAGCAGGTTAGGAAGAGTGGAGAAAGATGAGGCTGGGGAGGGCACAGCGTCCTGATCATGAACAGCCTTGGAAGCCGTATTTGAGCTTCATCCTGTGATCAGTGGGAAACAGGGAAGTGACATGGTCAGGTTTTCATGTTGAAAATTGACTTACATTGTAGAGGATGGCCTAGAGAAGGAAAGGACTGGTAGCAGGGAGACCAGTTTGAGGAGAGACAGTGAGATCTTGGACTCTTATCTGATTTGATCTGCGGAACTGTCATCAAATGGCAAACATTCATAAGGTGATAATGTCATCTATGACTTGTTTGAGAATGCAGAGTATGTACTAGTGAGGGGGCCTTATAAGTTGTAGCACATTATTTCTCTTACATTACATGTATATGCTATTTTGCAGTACACAGAGGGCTTTCCTGTATAGTATCATACCAACTATTGTCACTCATGCATGCTTGCAGCCATTCGGCAAATACTAATTAATCACCTGTAGCATTCCAAGTAGTGTCCTAGAAGGTAGGGATACAGCATAGCATAAGAGACAAGATTTCTACTCTTGTGGAAACTCATGTTCTGTTTCAGGAATACAGACTATAAACCAGCAATAAAATGAATATATGATATAATTTTGGAGAGTGTTGAGTACTATGGGGGTAATAAAATGGAGCCTTGTGACCCAGAGTAGGCCATTGTGTAGGAAGGTGTGTATGGGAAGGTCACATAATGCCTGGCGCAGGAGTTGAGACCTAAAGGAGGAGCAGGACCCTACCATGCTAAGATGTGAGGGAGGAGACTTCCAGGCTGAAGCACGCAAGATGGGTTTGAGGAAGCCCGCGGGCCAAGTGACTGGACGGGGAAAGAGGTGGGCGGGTACAAGGAGAAGGGGCCAGGCCAGTGCCTTAAAGGCCAGGGCAAGGACCTCAGGTTCTATTCTACATGCAGTGAGTCTAAAGGGTGGATTTCAGGCAGGAGAGCCATGTGATCTGATGCACATTTTTCAAAGGTTCCTCTGGCTGCTCTGGGAGAAGGGCTTCTGCAGAGGCAAGAGTGAAAGCAGAAAGACTATGGAGAAGGCTTTTATGCAAGCCCAGGAGAGAGATGGTGGTGGCCTAGACAGAAGATGTCAAGCTAGTGCCGCGGTTCTCCAAGTGTGGTCTGTAGGTTCCTGATGGTCCCTGGGATCCTGTCGGGGGAACACAAAGTCAAAACTTTTTTTATAGTCATACCAAGATGCTGTGTGTCTTTTTCACAGTGTTGATGTGTGTGCTGCTGGTGCAAATGTAATGGTGGGTAAAACTGTTGGCACCTCAGCATGAAACAAGGCAGTAGCACCAAACTGTGCTAGTTCTTCACCACCACACACTCACAGTAGAACACAATGCCAGTGTTACTTCAGAATCTTCTTGATGAAGCAGTAACAATTATTATTTTTATTAAATCTCAACTCTTGAGTGCTATGTTTTTAATATTCTGTGTGACAAAATGGGAAGGACATGTAAAGTACTTCTGCCATATACCAGAGTATGATGGTTGTCTCAAGGAAAAACCCGTGTGCGGGTGTTAGAGTGGTAAGCTGAATTGGCTGCTTTTCTCACAGAACGCCAATATGACTTACAAAGAACAACAGACATACTCCAGTTATTCAGATTTGGATATTTATTTGACAGATATTTTCTCAAAAATGAATGAAGTGTCCTGACACTTCAAGGAAACAACTGACAATATTTGTTGCCAATGATAAAATTTGAGCTTGAAACAAAAATTAGGATTTTGGAAAACATGTAACTGCCACTGTAGAGCTTGATGACTTCCTAATACATATGGGACTTTTTCTGATAAGACTGATGGTAGTACTGATAAATGTGGAGCTTTGGTATTGGATCATGAAATGTATGAACATTTGGAAGATCTCTGCACTTAGTGAACAAGTATTTCCAAATGACCAGCATGTGATGTTATAAAATCATGCACAGGTAAAAGATGCATTCAAAGTATGAGATAGACCAATAGATTTTAATGAAACAGAATAATAAAAGTTTCTTCACAGGGTTTCAGGTTCCACATTTCAGACTCTACATTTATAAACTACCACTTGTTGAGTTCTGGTGAAGAATTAAAAAGGAATATCCACAGTTACGAAAAGGCTATTAAATACTTTGCCCCTTTCCAACTACATATATGTGTGAGGCTAGATTTTCTTCACATCCTTCAGTCAAAACACCATATTGCCACAGATTGAATGTAGAAACAGATATGAGAACCCAGCAGCCCTCTATTAAGCCAGACACTAAAGAGATTTGCAAAAATGTCTGTGTTACTCGTTTTACTCTTATTTTGGAAAATAAAGTTCTTTTTCATAAAATATGTTGTTTTTGTTAATATATAATAACTCCATTGTTATTGCAAATAAAATGAATTCTATATTTTTAAAATTTCTGTTTTAATTTCTAATATGGCAAATATCAATAGATATAACCCATATCATCAAGAACTCTTTGCGATCTTTATTAATTTTTAAGGGTGTAAAGGAGTCCTCAGACCAACATGTTTGAGCAATGCCGATCTAATGAGAAGTATGAATAGTTCCGTTGGAGATGGACTGTGGAGGTAGGGCAGATAGAAGTCTTCATAGTCTCTTTGATTCATCTTCAGATATTTTTCCCAAGCAGCTGTGATGAAAAAACTGGAGAGAAGCCATTTTGGAGAGATGTGGAACCAAGAATTCTTTTTTGGCTATGTTATGTTCGAGATGCATGGAGATGCATGTTGCATCTACAAGTTTAGATGCTGAGTAGGAAACTGGATATTGAAATTAGGGAAGAGGTCAGGGCAACATATGCTCCATTTGGGAGTCCTCAGCACACAGGTAAAAAAAGCCACAGGTCTGGGAGCGAGTGCAGTGAGGGAAGAGAGAAAGTCCAGGGAGGGAGCTCTGAGGCTCCCCGGATGTGCAGTGGGTGACAGAGGAGGAGGAGCCAGCCAAGGAGGCCAGGAAGGCGTCCCAGCTGAGGCGGATGAGAAGCCAGGACAGCGTGATGTCCCTGGAGCCACGGGAAGAAGTGGTTTTGTGGAGGACATTGATGACGAAGCTAAGTGATGCTGAGAAGTCACCTAAGATGAGAGGAGAGAATCGAGCGTGGAATTGGCAAGGCAGAGATCATTGGTGACCTTGATAAAAGCAGTGTGTCTGGAGTAACACAAAAACCTACTTACAACAGGTTAAGGAGAGAATGAAAAATCAGGAAATAAAGGCAGCAAGTATAGATAACTCTTTTGAGGGTGTTCTTCAGAACAGGGGCAGAGAAAGAGGGGCTTGTATCTGGAGGAAGCTTTGAAGTCAAGAAGGGATTTTAAGATGGGAGATGTTAAACATGCTTATATGCCAACGGAAATGGTTCGAGAGAGAGAGAAAAATCGATATCACAGGGAGAGTGAGGGTAAACTCACAAATAGATTCCTTAAGTGAGGGAGAGGGGTGGGATCTGGAGCTCAAGAATAGAGATTGATTCCTGGTGGGAGGGGGAGAAGCAAACAGAAAGCCCAAGAATGGGGCAGATCATCCCTATGTCCTCAGTAAAAAAGTTTACAGTGGGAAACAGCTAAAACTGAAGAAAGTTCTGGGGAGCTCTAAGACAAGAAGGGCCTGGGTTCTGCATTTGATTGGTTGGTCGGTTTTTCACTTGCTTGAGCCTAGAGAGATGGTAGACATTGTCCGCTGCCCTGGCCATTTGGTTCTCTTCCTCTGGGCTGCGGGAAGCAAAGAGCCCACCTGATAACCAGCCTGTGAGTTGGTCTGCTCTGTCTGATCTCCAGTAGTAAGGCTGTTTCCCAAAAGCTGGGGGACCGGGGGAGGAGAGGGAGGAGGAATTAGACAAAGCGTGTTTTGTGATTTCTTTGGTAACTCACTTTCAGTAATAAGCTGTGGAAGAGTAGCCCAGCATCCACTCGTCTCTGACTGGATGCTTCTTGACCTCTCCTTATTATGTCAATTGGGAGAGGAAATGGCCCTGGAGTTGAATGTCTCCATTCTCCTTGCGAGACTATAGGGATCAGCAGCTTGAGCAGGCAAGCTTAGTCAGGGCTGTATTCCATCCTCCCAAAAAATGTTGTCCATCTTCCTGGGAGGATATTTTAAATATTATTTTTGATGATAATGAGTACCAGTCATTCCCTTCAGTATCTCAGGTTAGTGATACATGACTAACTCTGTGTCATCTCAAGACATCCTCCAGGTGAGGGGGTAGTTTAAGAAAAAAAGGAAGTGAACTGTGTCTGGTTTCGTTATGAGGCTGGGACTTGTATCACTCCTCACGCCCCATGGGCAGGACGCTGCGGAGAACAGAAATCCTGAAATCTGTTTCATCATTAAACATCCTCTTGTCTTAGATAGTTCTCAGTAGGAGAAATAAATAAATACAGCAAATATTTATTCAGCGTTTCCTGTCGGAATTTACTAAGCAGGATTCAATACACAATACACACTGAGCCAATTCTGAAAGGGTATTGTTTACTGAGTTCGTTTTCACCCTGACTGCCCACTGCTTTGTAAGTCTAGTATAATTTCATGATAGAGAAAAAAAATCCCTTGAGCACAATTCTCTTTCATGTGTTCCTTTGCCACTGAGTAAACAGACAGGAGAAAGAAAGAAGGAAAAAAAAAGAGACAGGACCTGCGCGAGTTGACGTTTAATAATAGGAATAAGTGCCAAGACCTACAGTTGTACCTCCCCCACCCTCCAAAAAAATCACAAATAGAGAATGTGGGAAATAAAACACAATAGCAATATATGAAAGGTCTTTGAAGAGTTTCATTTCTATAAGCTCAATCCTAGCCAGTGATGTGGTGGGGCTGCCCAAAACATTTATGAAATTGTGGATGGCATTGAAGGACTAAGAAGGTGATAGATAGTTCTTCCTGTTCCTTGCTGGTAAAATTGTGCTGTATTTGAGATCACGTTTTGATGGATATATTGGCAAATGTATGTGGGCTATTACATGGTATTAAATTGAAATGATTACTTTAAAATTTAGAGCTTTAATTTTTTCAAAGGACAATGGCCCAAAGCAATGATAGTGAGAGAACTTGAAACCATGTCACAAGTGACATCTGAAGGAACTAGAAACAATTGCCCAGAGAAAAGCCTTGGGTAAAGAGAAGAGGTGGAGCTGTGCTTGCTCCCTACCATGTGTGTAGGTGCTGTCCTTTTTCTGGTTGCTCTAGAGGGCAGACCAGTGTTTCTAGGTGACAAGGAGGCAGATTTGCCTCAGAGAGACCTCTACAATGATGTATGCAACGATATTGTGTGTATAACTCTCCAAAATGGAATTGGCAGTACCTTTCTTCCTGTTAGAGGTGTTTAATTAGAATCAGCCACTTGGTGTTCAAGACTTTGATGGCAGATTGTACTAGCTGATCCCCAAAATGCCTCTCACCTTATGATGGTACAGTCATGCATCACTTAATACATTCTGAGAAATGCATCATTAGACGATTTCATCACTGTGCTAACATCATAGAGTGTCCTAGATGGTATGGCCTACTGCACACCTAGGCTATGTGGTATATACAGCCTATTGCTCCTAGGCTATAAACCTGTACAGCACGACAGCATGTTACTGTACTGAAAACTGTGGGCAATTGTAACAGTGGTATTTATATATCTAAACATAGAAAAGGTACAGTAAAAATACGGTGTTATAATCTCATGGGACCACCATCATATATGTAGTCCATCATTGACCAAAACATCATTATGTTGTGCATGACTGTATTTATTAATATTTCACAATAAGTGTAGGTTTGCTTTTCATTAACCATCTACTTGATTAAAATAATGAGCTATGAAGGCCAAATAAGAAGAGGTGGTCACTTCTCCAGAGCTGCTTTTGGTACCTGAGAATAATTTCATGGAATAAATATCTTTGAAATGTTCTAGCTTTTTTGAAACTTCAGCTTCAAAATATGAAAAGGCCCTTTCCTGTCAGTCCTTGTCTTAAGAAGGAAAAGGAAAATGCATTGAACACAGACCAAAGCCAATGAGCCTCTGCCCTTGGTTTTCTAATTCCTCTTCTGAATTTCGGTTGCTTTATAAGGGAGCTTTGGAGAGAACAGGAGGCACAAAGTTGATGTGAGAGGTTCATTAACTCCAAGAGAAAATGTTGATGCAAACTATGGTTATAACATGGGATGAGTCTTAAATGATTACTTTGAAGCATGGAGTCCCAATTTTTCAAATTTAAGGTCTACAAATTAGGCCTTTTAAAGCAGATTTTGATGACTAAAACCAGGAAAATTGCCCCCATCCTTCTCTTTTCTCCTTGTTCAGTTGGTAACAGTAGAATTGCCACCCTATAAACAGGTAAAAGGACTGAAAAACAGGAAGCAGCATCAAATAGTTTTAAATTACTTTGGGAAACTCCTGAAAGTGGGTGTAACATGTGTGGGCTTTTAAAAATGAATCATATTCATGCATTGGATGTACAGCTACTTAATTATTTCTTATAGTTCAGCCTAACATTCATTGGTATTTTTATTTTCCTGCCTATGTTTTGGTCCTTACATGTTGTGTATAACTGCTGTTGGTTTGGTTCCCACTGGTATCATCAAGTTGTTTAACTAGCTGCTGATATATACATTATAAAGTATGCATGAAAAAAAGAAACCACAAGAGATGAAAGTATTAGGTGATTTTTTTTAAAGATTAAGGTTTGCTTAGTTAGCCCATAGCAAGACCCTGATGTATTTGGCTGCAGCCAAACAGGAAATATTTGGCTAAGCTCTCTTCAGCATAATCTTCCCAAAACAACAAGTGAAGGGAACCTTTGTGTGCGAGCCCCTTGATATTCTGAAAGTGCCTTGCAGCCATCTCCACTTCCTCCCCCAGAGGGTCAGTGTCTGCAGCACTGGGTGTGCATCAAGCACAAGCGCCCACCTGCAGGCTGCAGGGTGCCCAGCCCTGATCCACGTGGCCCCTGGACAGGTCTGTCTCTAATATTTGCAGGGCTTGGGACAAGGGCACAATTGAAGCTCATATGCTATATGTTTAAATATTAAAATGTTATAAGTCAAGCTAACAAACTGGTTGCATAGACTATGTTCTGTCCTTCTGCCTTGATGTCATGACCTTTCAGAAGGCCAGGCTTAAATTTGGAATTCTCAGTCTCCTTGGAGTTCCAAATGGGAACATGGTTCCACAGGGGAAACCAGTACACACGCTCTCACTTCTTTCCTGCTCCCCAACTTCCTCCATCCTGCAGGGACCTCAATGCATGCACATGGACACCCCAATCCACATGTCCAAGAGACATCCACATCTCTGTAAACAGCTGTGCTTGGCCATTTGCTCACCCTTCAGGTGGGGTGGCCCACCCGAGGGAGGAAGGACCCAGGGAAAAAGGCTCCATTGACTCTGGAAGCTCACTTGGGACCACTTGGGTAGGAAACTCTGGAGCATTGAAGGAAGAGATCACAAGTTCAAGTCAGGGTGGGGGACAGTGGTGCCTTGGCCTGGCTGAAGGAGGGAAAGGCCCTTCTTGCCCAGATCTAAGGGCTATGCTACCCATGGGGCATTTAAATAAAATCTGCTGCATCTCCTATTCCCTCATGACAGCAGTTATTTCTCTCCACACAGAGACCACTCCTGCCTAGACTCTAAGGGCCAGAGCAAGTTTGTGCACCCTCCCAAGAGGAGTGTCGTGCTTCTGGGCACGTCAGGAACGGGCTCTGTGTGGATGTTTCAGTGGAGTGTTTTGCCTGAAGTCTTCTTGTTTGTTCAGGCTCTCCTTCAAGCTTCTTTCCTGTTCCCTTCTGCATGCCCCCACCTCTCCACACACACCTAGATCTCTAACTGGAGACCTGGACAAAGAAACTGCTCTATTTAGGGTCCATTGCTTAGTCCCTCCTTTTGCCCTCTCCAGAATCAACGATCTTCTCAATAAAATTGTAAAGGACTGTAACATTTTTTGGAAATAATATCAGAGGGCTCTTGATACCTGAGGATTTTTTTGGTGCCAATGAAAGATCAATATGTACATCAAAAGGCCTGTGAATGTGTGTGGTTACTCTTTGCCACTTTCTCAGTCACTGACCAGGCCACTGAACCTCTCTATACTTCATTGTCCCCATCGGCAAAAATGGACAATAATTAATGCCTGTTTCTAACTACTTCAAATGGATGTTTTCAGGACAAATTTTTAAATACATATGCAAAGATCAATCAAAATATCCCATCAGTCCCCTTTCCAGTAGAACTTCATTTAACTCTCCAAGGGCTTTTGTATATTACCAAGAAATATGATTCAGATTTTCCTAAGTTGACAGAAAAGCGTGAAATCTGTTTCTAACAGATGTTCCCCGTGCTCCCCCAAATGTAAACATGTTTGCAAGATGATAGTGAGACAACCTGTTTACACAAGGAAGTACTTAAAAAAGCAAACAAAAAAGCATCACCCAGAGCAGTCATTGTGATCAAAGTGCCGTCAATTATTAGGGTGTAAAGGGAACTGATGACTCAACTTAGCACCACCGCGGTCTCCAGATTTCAGTTTCGTAACAGAGTTTCTTTTCAGGAATATTCTTCATTTGCACACAAATCCGATTTTCTTTCTAAAATGTTTCTCGATTTTTGTCAAACCGAAATACCAGGATCCCTTCAAAAGATGACTCCGGCACCCAGATTGTGCTCAGACGAATGTCACGCAGACGCACTTTGCCATGGAGAACTGAGGTTTTTACTCCCTGGATCTTGGTACCTGAGAGGAGGAACAAGGTCTCCCATACAGCAGCTCCTGGCTCTCTCTGCTGCTACACCTCCCCAGTTAGTCAGATGCCACATAAAAACTCTCAGACTGTGTGGTGGTAGAAAATAACTTTCTAAATCAATCAAAGTGTGATATTTTGATCCTTTCACATGCCCGTGTATTCTGGGCAAATGCATGCTCAAATCAGTGACTCATGGATCAAGATGCAAAGTAGGTCTCTGAATGCTGGCTGGAAATCAGTTTTTAAACCTGAAGCAAAATATAGTCTGGTAAAAAAAAAAAAAAGATACATATATTTTGTGTCAAATTTAGTAGTTTTTGTGAAAATAACCATCACTGTCCCTCAAAGTGTTGTACACTGGGTGTCTGCCCTGAATAGAAAGAAGTAGGTTAGTGGAGGTGTCTATGTACAAACTCATAAGAAGTCTCTACTGAGATGAGACTTCAGGTTTTTTTGTAAATGTTTTGTAAATGTTCATTCTGTGATTTTCCATTAAAACAAACCTTTATATTCTCTCTTTGAGAATAACAATGCCACACCCTGTGGCATCCTCACCTAGTGATGCTCATTTAATAGACTTTAGGGGATGGGCTGGAAACCTGGCCTCTCTTTATAATACCACTTCTGTGGAAAATAGGTTCATGTTTCATTCACCATGTACCCTGGAGTCCAAGGAACTTATCTCTCCAAATCATTATATGGGCATCAGTGAGAATAGGAATGCCACCAAGACTATGACCCAGCAGCAGGAGCATCACTCATGCCATGGGAGCAAGACTAGTATCATGAGCTCTTGGTATTTCCAGTGAAATCTAAGTCCTGGGTTTATGTGCCAAGATCTTCCTATGCTTTAAGATACCTAGAAGTACTTGACTCCAATCCATTAAAAAAAAAAGTCACACACAAAAAACTATTAGAACTAATAATAAACAAAATCAGCAAGTTTGCAGGATAAAAGGTCAGTATACAAAAATCAATTTTATTTCTATACATTAGCAATGAAACACTAAAAAATGAAATTAAGTAAACAGTTCCATTTACAATAGCATCAAAAAATTAAATATTCAGGAATAAATTTAAGAAAAGAAGTGTGAGACTTGAACACAAAAAACTATAGAACACTACAGAAAGAAATTTTAAAAACCTAAATAAATGGAAAGACATCCCATGTTCATAGATCAGAAGACTTGTTAAGATGGCAGTATTGCCCAAACTGATCTACATAGTTAGCACAATCCCTATCAAAATCCCAGCTAGCTCTTTTGCAGAAATTAACAGGCTAATTTTAAAATTCCTATGGAAATGCAAAGAACCCAAAAGAGCTATAACAATCTTGAAAAAGAAGAACAAAATTGAAGAACTCACACTTCCTTATTTCCAAACATACTACAAAGCTAAAGTAATCAAGACAGTGTAGTCTTGGATACAGTATAATTGTAGGATAGACAATGGAATAGAATTGAAAGTCTAGAAATAAACCCTTATGTTTATGGTCATAGTTTTTCAACAGGGATGCCAGTACACTCTGATGGGGAAAGAATCTTTTCAACAAATTGTGCTGGGACAGAGAAATAGAACTAATGGGCATGTGTGGGTATATATGTGTGTGTGTGTAGAGAGAGAGAAAGAAAGGGGGAAAAAGGATAGATTTATTTTAAGGAATTGGCTCATGTGATTGTGGAGGCTGGAAAGTCCAAAATCTGCAGGGTAGGCCAGCAGGATGGAGACCCAGAGAAGAGTTAGAGTCCAAAGGGAGTCTGATGTCAGAATTCCCTCTTCCTCAGGAGAGGTCAGTCTTTTTTTTTTAAGGCCTTCAACTAATTGGATGAGGCCCACCTATGTTCTGGAGAGTAATATGCTTTTCAAAAACAACTGATATAAATATTAATCTCATCTAAAAAATACCTTACAGCAACATCCAAACATGTTTGAGCAATATCTGGGTAGTGTGGCCTCGCCAAGTTGACACATAAAATTAACCATCTCACCCAGCATTTCCACTCCCAGGTAGACATCCAGGCAAACTGACAACGTATGTCCAAATACGTCCAACTGTAATAAATGTTCTTAGCAGCATTAATCATAATAGCCAAAAAGTGGAAACAACCCAAATATCCATCAACTGATAAATGGATAAACAGAATGTGGTATGTGCATACAATGGATTATTATGCAGCCATAAAAAGGAATGAAGTATTGATACTTGCTACATCATGGGTGAACCTTGAAAATATCATTCTGAGTGAAAGACGCCAGACATAAAAGCCCACATAGTGCATGATTCCATTAATATGAAATGTGCAGAATAGGCAAATCCATGGAGACAGAAGGTAGATTGGTGGTTGCCAAGGACTGAGGGGAAGAGGAAATGAAGAGTAACTGCTATGGGTATGTGGTTTCTTTTGGGGATGATGAAAATATTCTGATATTAGATAGTGGCAATGGTTGCGCAACTCTGTGACTATCCTAAAAACCGCTGAATAGTACATTTTAAAGATGTGAACTTTATGGTATGTGAATTATATCTCAATAAACCTGTTAAAAAACATCTAAGACTTCAAACATAAATGGTCCTGGCCACCTAATAGAAAGCAGCGGGAGTTGCTCCTAAAATACACAATGTTTACAAAAGCTATTCATGTAACAAAAACATTTGTACCCCTTAGTATTTTGAAATAATTAATTAGTTAAAATAAAATGCACAATGTATGCTGAATCCCATATGTGAAGAGTTAGAGAGGAAAGAAATGGGCAGCACAATTTACTGGGCACCTTCTGTGTCTCAGGAACTGTGCATATATTAACTCATTTGATCTTCCTTTTAAAAAAAAACCCTATAGGTTGGTATTATCATCCTTATTTGTTTGTATCAAGAAATTGAGCCTTTGTTTAGATTAGCTGGTCAAAGTGAGTCAGCTAGTATGTTGATTAGACTTGGGTCTGTCTGACTTTAGGCTTGTTCCCCATCCACTGCTACTCTGACAGAAGAAACCCTAGGGCAGGCTGAACAGAGAATGCCAGGACCTGCTGCTTGGAGAGGCAAGCAGAGTATTGCCAAGGGCAAAGATATGAAGGTTAAAGGATGCTTTTGGAGAAAAAGCAAAGGAATTAAATACATAGGGAAGACTTTTACTTTTATGATAAAGAGAAAAAGTCAGGTTTAATTTTTTAAATAAGAGTACCACAAGGACCAGCAAGGAAAGTGACAGGAAGACAGAGGGGACTGCAGGATCCAAGATGGCAAATTGAAGAGCAGAACCTAAGAACATCAGGGCACAGCAAGCACGTCATAGCCTGGTAAAAGAAATGAATGTTCCCAGAGCCCCTGGCTGACTCAGTAAGAGGCACAGCCCTTTTGACAATAACTTTGACCAGAAGCCACGTAGGGATGTTCCTAAAGCTGAAACAAGAAAAGTCATTTCTCATCCAGGGACTAAAGTGGCACTGGAGGAAGTCACCTTGGGGGGGCTCCAGGGACCAGGGTCCAGTACAGGGGCTTGTGGTCGAAGTGAACTCTTGTTGAAGTTCCTTTACAGGCAATTTCAACCTAGGGTTTATGGATTCTTAGGGGATCCCTGGATTGGCTTCAAAGGGTCCTTGAACCATTGCTGTCATGTGGAAATGCTTTGGGTATGTGCATCTTTTTCTGGGGAGAGAGTCATGAGGTTTTTAAAGGATCTATGATAAAAGGAAGGTTTTAAAAAATTATTTAGATGTTTCTCTTGAAGCGCTAGCCTGATTTTCTGGCTGTGTGATAGATTGTGTTAAATGGTCTGGCACTCCTAATTTTTGGACTAAAAATGAATTCTTAGTGAGTGATCTCACTGCCTGCAGTGCTGTCTGATTCTGTCCTGGCATTTGATAGAACTTGTTAGGGGATTAGGTAAGGCAGGATGTTGGTACATTTGAGGTTATTAAACCAAGAAAGGAAGGGGGAAAAAAAAAGAAATTCTTGCTAAATATATTGTGGAGCTGATCTAAACGCTGAATAGCTAAGGGACATTCTTTGTGCTCCATGCCAACACTTTTAAACCCTGTTTAGAAACAGACTGGAGTGATGGAGACAGCTCCATCTACATGCAGTGCATTGGTAAATGCCTGTCTTTCCAAGAAATACTATTTTACTTGTCCTTTTATGGAGGAGGCGTGGAAGGTTGTGATGTCCTGGGTTGCATAACATTTTTGTAAGTGGATACTACTAGTATAGAACCTAGAGAAACAACAAAAGCTACCATTTCATCTGGTGGCTGTTACTCTCAGAGTTCCGGTTTCACGACTAGGAAAATAATGAAGAATATGTCACAGGGAACCTAATTTGTATGAAAAGTTTTGTCAGATGACATGCAACCTCAAAAGTTGATTTTCTACCTGTCTTTTCGTTCTACTTTTTTTTTTTTTTGGCCTTTTTCGATCTTATTTTGGATTCACTATTCAGAAAATACTCACTTTAAAATGTATTGGATGGATAGTGGTGGTGATTGCACAAAAAACAAATGTACTTAATGCCATGAGAGTACACTTAAAGATGGTTAAAATGGTAAATTTTATGTTTTCCATATTTTGCCACGAGAAAAAAAAAGTGTATCGGATGATATAGAAGGAAAATCCATTTTTTTACCTTTTGATATAAGAACTCCAGTATCTTTATGTGGTAAATGTCAAGCCCTTTCCCACGCACGATATGAGTATGTAAGGAGTAGGCCAAAGCATGTATGGAAGGGGAGTGCTCATCTAAGCACTGTGTGGTCCCCGCTCTGCCACTCACTGGCTAGGGGACCTAGGGCCACATATCTGGCAGCAGACGTTAAGCCCTCAGTAAATGCTGCTTTCTCCTTCCTCCATCCTCTCCTCACACCTTGGTTCTTCATCAGTAAAATGAGGAGATTGGACTCTGATCTCCAAGGTCCTTTTCAGCTCTGCTGATCCGTCGTTTAAACTCACTATTCAAAAAACAGATCTGCAGGACAGTATGGAAACCCATATGGACAAACAGTGCACAGGCTCTTTGTGTGGATGCAGCAGCTTCTGCTGCTTCTGACTTTCAGTCTTGTCTGCTCCCCACTCTTTCTTCCTCAGCCTGCCAAGAGTCATTCATAAGCTTGGATGTGACGGTAGAGAGGATTGAGGTGGCTCAGGACAGAGGGCGGAGGAGGAGCCTGGCGCTGGACACCAGGCTGGGTTAGGGATGCAGTGAACCCAGAGTCAGCCCTGAAAGCACCTCGTGGTTATGGGTACCATGGGCCCAGGCCCACAGCCCCCGACTCTCTGGAGGATACGTGACCACAGCAAGATTAAGCACAATTGATTTTTATACAAGGCAGATGGTGGGAACGTAGAGACTAAATCAAGGGAGAGAAGCTGAGTTTGTCACATGAGGAAGGAGCCACAGGAAGCAGAGCCTCTGTGGGGAAGAAGAGGCCATGTCATGAGGTGGCAGTTGGAGAGGAGGGCTCAGGGCAGGTGTGCGGTCAGTCCAGGCAGGGTTCCAGCTGAAGCAGATGAACTCTGGCCTAGGATGTGAGGGTCGGTGAAGGCAGGGTGGTGTGTCTCCGCGAGTCCCTGCTTCTGTCTCTGCAGTCTACAGGCACTAGTGTTCCTTCATGTGTTCATGTATTCATTCATTCATCAAGTTTGTGCCAAGCACTCCTCCAAGTGCCAGGTATTGGTGGTGAACAAGAGAAGCTAGGTCCCTGCCACCATGGGACTTACATAGATCTGGAGGGAAGATACATAATTATACAGTAAAACGTGTCGATGGTTGTTATCCCCTGATGGAACCAAACAGGGTGATGCATAGCTATCGGGGAGAGGACAAAGCATGTTAAGAGGCACAGTGTCTGTGAGGAGGTGACATATTTGAAGTAGACCTAGTGGAGGAGAAGTAACCGGCTAGGTTAAGGCTGGGGAGAAGGGAATTGTAGGCAGAGAGAGAAGCAAGTGGCAAGGCCAGGCAAGGGCTTTGTATAGTCAAGGAACAGAAAGAGGGTGCTGAAGTGTAGTAAGTGAGAGATTACACTTCATGAAACAACCATTTTAGCACTAACAAGCTAATCAACGTTTTACACAGATAATTAAATTGCTGTAGGATCTGCAGCTTTGTCACTTTACTTGACATTTTACTGGTAGCACATGGGAAAAGTGGTCATGTTTCCTTTGGGGGAGAGGGATGTCATCTCCCCAAGTTGTAGTGGGTAGCCTTCAGAGTCAGGCAGGCATGGAGTCAGAGCACATGTTGTCCCCTCTCCAGCAGTGTGGCCTTAGGAAAGGCACCTTGACTCTCTGAGCCAGGGTTCTTTTATCCACTGGATGGGCTAATAATACCTATAAAATTCCTAGCACCATTTCTAGCAAATGAAGTTTTTGGTAAATGGAAATGATGATGATGATGATGGTGCATTACAGGCCAGTATTCCATTTTTTATAAATAAAGTCTACAGCCAGAAACCCCAAAATTATTTCAAGTTATGTATTTTCAATGCTTATTTCTTTTTAGCTTTTTCTCTTTTCTGAATTGTTAGTGCCAAGTAGTTCTGATTGCACCATCCTTTTATGATAGAAGTGAAAATCTGATAACCTCTCCACTGTATTTGGGAACTTAAACACCTTCAATATCAAAGAAGTGAATTTTCTAGTTGAGGGTCTCCAACTAGAATAACTTGGTCCCAGCACTTGAAATGTGTAAGTGGAAACTTTCAAAGCTGTTTTATCTTAATTAATTTTCTCCATCCTGTCTGAAATGGCTGCATCTCCTCCCCCCTTCTTTCTCTGTTGCAGCAAAAAAAGCACATTTCCTTACTTCACCTTCCCATGCCAGTAGAACAAAACAGAAAAGCCACAAGATCTATGATTCAAAGGTCTACTGTCTTATACAAGTGACTGTTTAAAGTCTGTTTGAAAGGTAGATTTTTTTTTAATTCATGTCTAAATTTCAAAAAAATTACCATCCGTTGACCTCTTTCTATTTAAAGCCCTCTGGCCATAAAATGGTGTGTGACTACTCCATTTAGTGTTTCTGTATGTATAAGGACTCCAGGGCCGCTCACAGTTAGCATGTTTGTCTCTAAAGCTGTCGTCAAATTTTCAGTGATATTTTATACAGCCTGGGACCAGCAAGACATCTGAGATTTGACCCTTTTAAGCAGAAAATAGTCTCTAAATGTAATTTGTATTTTTGGAACTAAATTTTGAACTCTTGTTTTCTGACCACTGTAAATTGTCCTTCTACTCAATTCAGAGGGAAAAAGTGATGGAGTGTGTGTGTGTGTGTGTGTGTGTAGATGTGGAAGAGTCATTTATTAGCCCTAAAAATCTAGAGTCTGATTTGGGGTAGGGGGATCAGAAGAGAGGCATTTTGAAGATAGAAAGTCAGATTCACTCACTGATATCATCCATGTATGATTCTACTGGGATGCTGCATAAAATCAGGTTGTTTGGCTTGGTGAATATTTCATCTCAAGTGATAACATTAATACAATGGAGAAAGTTAGCTTAAAAACTCTGTATCTTAAAGCATGATGTCCTGTCCTTGAAGTTTAGGCAAACTTGGATTCAGGTTCAAACACGAGCATAAAGCAATTCTGAATATTTTGTTTTGTGTTCTTTGTATCACTCCAAATCCCAGTAAGGTAGGAAGAGGCAATTAGGATAGGAAAAAATTGACAACAAGAGGACATGGGGAGCAGTATTTGAAATCAGAAGATCATTAAACCGCTTTCACGTTTCTTAGAATTATGTTGTTAGTATTAAATTTGTGATGTAGATAAAAATACCTCCACTTGTAGTTTCCTGGGGAAAAGCAAATAGGACTTTGCTCATCAAATCCTGTTAAAGCCACTAAGAAAATCTTAGCTAAGAATTGAGTTGTAGGGATAAAGAATGCAATCAGCCTTACTTATACAAGAAGTACCTTCTAGAAAACCTGATCATTTCACAACTAATTGATATAAACATTCCCTTGCCCACTATTTGCAGCTGGAGACCCACTTGTACTTTTTATGACTGTTGCTGTAATTAAATACCATTTACTTTTTCTTAGCTTAAGAATATGGGTTCCTCTGACTTTTCCTTTTAAGTAAGTGTAAGATTATGCAAGAGGTAATTACTTACAGATAATTTCCCCTATCTGGGATGTGTTGCTTTACTTGTAAGTGAATGAATAGTAACCATTTAGATACTTCTTTTTAAACTTTCCCCAACTTCTCTAACAGTAAATATGAAGAAATGAAAAAGCAGTGCTTTCATGCTTAGTGTAGCATTACCATATCTCCTCACCCACCTTTTCCTAAGAGAAGTCTGGTGAGCCACTTCAAGATTTTGTGAGATCTTCGGAAATCAATCTAGCCACAAAACACCATGAGGGCAGGAAGTGTCCATGGCTCTCTTATTCACCATTGTTTTGAGATGCCCAAATGGTGCCCAGCACGTAGGAGGAGGGAAGTAAATACTCACTGGAGAAATGTGTTGGGTATTGTCCTGTGGGCTTCTCGGGTCTGAAACAAGTCCAAGAACTAGTGTGTGAGGCAGCCTAGGGCTGCACTGTTCAATCAGGTAACCACTAACTGCATGTGTCTACTTAAATTTAAATTAATTTAAATTGTTAAAGTTAAAAATTTAGTTCCTCGTTTACACTAGGTGTATTTCCAGCACTCAATAGCCACATGTGGCTACTGGCTGCCATATTGGACAGCACAGATATTGAATATTTCCATTATCACAGAAAGTTACATTAGACAGCACTTGATAGAGTATCATTAGCAAAGAGGTCAGGCACAGTGATGCACACCTGTAGTCCCAGCTACTTGGGAGGCTGAGGCAGGAGGATTGCTTGAGCCTAGGAGTTCGAGGCAAATCTGGGCAACATGGCAAGACCCCATCTCTAAGAAAAAAAAAATGTCATTAGTGGAAACCTAAGTTGATGGCCCAGTCTTTTCCAAATGAAATTCCTATGTGGCCCTGATATGTAGATGTGTACTCAATAATACCAAAAATAGCCCTTTTATACATCTCCCCCCACACTGTGGGAATTCAGCCAAGAAAGGTGGGTGGCCCACAGAGGTGGCTATCTCTTTGAGACTGATAGCCAAATGACAGTGAGACTGTTAGCAAGACTGACATGCAGTTGGCATACACTTACTTGGCTGTACCAGTTATCAAAATAGTGAAATATCTGTACCAGTTAATAAAGACCTGCTGTCTTAAGCTCCTCCAATACCTCTTTCCAGTGACCCAGAGGCCCTGGCCATTCCCCTAGGATTCCCCCAACCTCTCCTCAGTCCAACAAAATGAGTTATTAATAGTTACTATCCTTCCCATTCCCAGGGGTTGGGGGCTTCTCAAGGGCCCTGCCCCAGTACTACAGGCCTCAGATTGCTGGGTGCTGCCCCTGGCCTCATGGTACCTTGGCTTCCAGGAAGGACTACTACAAGTCTTTCCTAAGGCTCCCCCATAACAACCATTGCCAAGTCCCAGATCAGAGAACCATTGGTCTCAAGAAGACCTTAAAGTCATCTCATCCAACCCTCTCATTTTAAGAAAGAAATCACGTCCTAGAGTCACTTGGCTAGTTTGTGGCCAATTCAGAAATAAAATTCAAATCTCCTAACTCAGTACTTTTTTTTTAATTACATCTTCCTATGTCAGTTTCCTGAACTGTGAAATGGGGATTAATATCTTTATGCCTCATGAAGTTCTTAGTAAAAAGAATAATGATACCCAACATTTATGTATGTCTTATAATTTGCAAAAAAACGCTCTCGTGTGCTTTCTCATTCAGTCTTCACAAGGACCTGTGAGAGGTGTTGGACTCTGAGGCAGTGAGTGGCTTGCCCAACATAACAAGGCTACTGTGAGAGAAAAGGCCTACATCTCTACGGCTTGGGAAACCATAAGCTCTTTTGTAAATGTAAGATAATATAACCATGTGGTATCACTCGTTTTTGGCTGTGGTATTTTGCAGTTCAGGATTTAGTGACACTGAAAGTAATAACTTTGTTCAAGTGATGAATTTTATTTATTTATTTTTTTACATTGACAGTGTGCCAGTTGCGCAGACTTTGGTTTAGCATTGAAACAGAAGTGGATTGCTTCAAAGTTTATTTTTAAAATGAGAGAATCCAAATTTGTAATTAGCTTTACAAAAGTTAGTTGTACAGTTTGAGTATCTAAAGAGCTCCTGGTAGTCATTTGTGTGATTAGTGGTGGTTTGTTTTTTGTGTTTTCCCCCAAAGTAATTAGACCCTTTGGAAAAAACAAAGTCTGCTCTTTGAGGGGTTATTTCTTCTATGGTCACTTTACTTTTCACACCGTGTAGTCCTGGTGTGCTTATAAAATTAACCATATATCTGATTGTGGCAAAGAAAAATCATTTATAAGCCATTCTACCCACTTTGAAACCTAATTATCAGGAGAAAGCTACTAAAATTATAAAGAGATGCCACAGTGAAGGAAATGTTCCACTTCTTGATACATCTTTGGTCTTTTTGTGTTTTGATCATTTTGATAGAAACGACCCTTATTTCTAGATAAAATTGTTGCAAAAGATCAATTTAACTCACTCCCAAAATAAAATTGAAATTTTTTGTACCCTTACCCCACAGGCCTCAGCCATTTTATAGCGTATACTGGTTGCAGAAATTGAGTTTATAGATAAGGAAAAGAGTGAGGTTATTTCACTCCATATGACAAACATCTCTTCAATTTTCTTTTATAAGCATATGAAAATTGTCACATTCTCTACACCAATTATCCTGTAAGATAAAATATGTATAAAGGGGAAAGAGAAAGAAAAATTATTAGAAAAAGCTATAAAAGGAAAGGGACTTGGGGCTGTGAGCCCTGCTTTAGCATTCCTAATTTGTAGTGACATTTGGGAAGAATGTGTATGTATGTTTGTGTTTTTAAAGTGTGCATTGTGTATGTGTCTTCATGTCTTCCTTCATGTATCCCCTGTTTTGTGTCCTAGAACAGACTCTCACCTCTCGATTGTGCTCCAAGAGATACAGCCTCCCTTGTGTCACTGTAGGACCTTCAAAGGATTTATTATTATCTAGAATTTCCTTGGAGTTTATTTACACCATTTTCCCTGATTTGTGTATATGCTATAGACGGTGCTGCCACAAGAATGGAAAGATAAAGTTTATAGCTAGACTTGGAGTCATCGTGGTAATAAGACACTAGGCTTGAATAGATCTTTGAAATTCCCAAGCTCAAATTCCTACAAACTGGTTAGGGTATAAGGAGAACTGATGAGTGAGCACACACTTTCATACTTGCCAGCCACTGGTTTTTATACCAGTGCACTCAGCATTAAACGAGACAATGCCTGCAAGGCACCTGGCACCGCAGGTGACGCACTGTAAGTACACGTGCTGGTTAGCCATTATTATTAGTTAGTCTGATTTGATTTTGTCTTCACATCTCTTTCTGCTCTCTGAGGTCATGCTGAGGAACAGCAAAATGTTCAAGAAATAGGAAAACACCAGGAGGAAGGGAAACACAGGCCTCAGTATTCTAAAAGCTGAATTATCAGCCTGCAGACAATCAGCGGTTTTCTTCTTGTGATGATATGTGAATTAGTTGTGAACTCCCGCACACCCTTTTCTGTGTTCAGGCTCCATGGACAAGCTACAGTTCCCCTGGTGTCCACATCTGACTTAGTCTGGCCCAGTGAGGGCCATTTGATGGTAAAATTACATTAATTCCACGTCTCTTGGTATGTGAAAAACAGCAAGCTGTTCACTATCTTCTGTGTAAGGAAAACAAAAATAAAATCTGCTAAGTTTGGTCATCACTGGTAGAATTTTGTTAAGATCTGTGAGGTGCAAGTGTATTTTTCTGTGCCTGTGATAAAGTTGGTAATTAAACAGGCACTCGTACTGCTGGAAAGAATGTAAATTGGTGCAGCCTTTATAGAAAGTCATCAAGACCCTTAAAGTTCATCCCATTTCACTCAATAATTCTTTTTCTAGGAACCTACCTAAGAAAATGTTCAGAAATTCAGACAATCTGATCTTTAGATATGTCACTGAAAGTGTTATTTGCAATAACAAAAAAATGAAAACAATCTGAAATTCCAAAAATGAAATCGTTTAATAAAATGCATTTCTATGGGGTATAATATTACATGGACATTAAAAAGCATGTTTTTGAATAATTTTTAATAACTTGGGAAAATGCTCACATTCATATAACTCACATTTCATTTCATAATTAAATGAAAAATAGAAATGAAACAGTATGTTTGTGTATCTGAAAAGAATACTGCTCCATACCCCCTTATCCCCAATTCTAAATATAAAAGTTTTCGAAAAAGGGTTTTGGGGGGGGCTTTTTGTAACTTCTTTGGTAGAAAAACCTGGCCTAAGCTAATGTTGGCTCTGTTTTTTCCCGCTTAATAAGAATAAGCATCTATTTTTGTGCAGAAATATTTAATGTGCTTAATTATGGGGTGCTGCTTCAGACCATCATAGGGTAATAGGTAATAAATGGTAGCTATATCATATTACTCTCCAAAATCCAAAAATCATTGAAAATAAAAATTCTAAAATGTATCTGGCCCCAGGAGTTTC
The DNA here is from genome assembly GCA_023783475.1 of Daubentonia madagascariensis. NCBI lineage: Eukaryota > Metazoa > Chordata > Mammalia > Primates > Daubentoniidae > Daubentonia > Daubentonia madagascariensis. Next base: position 36,580,535 of record JAKFHU010002080.1, on the reverse strand, counting down.
AGTGAAGGGATTATGGACCCATACAACAAAATATCATTAGTGATTTATCAGTGTCAGGGTTACCGTTGATCTTTTTTTCTTTATACTTTTCTGTATTTTCCAAATGTTCTACAATAAGTATGTACTAAGTTATCAGAAAAAAATATTAATTTAAATAATAAACACATTTGAGGCATCTGAGAATCATCTCATTTCAGTCAGAATTCTTGAATTAATCACTTGCTCTGTTGCACTGGGTAGAGTGCAGTGCGTCATCATAGCTCCCTGCAACCTCAAACTCCTGGGCTCCAGCGATCCTCCTGCCTCAGCCTCTCTAGTAGCTGGGACTACAGGCGCGCACCACGACACCGGCTGATTTTTCTATTTTTTGTAGAGACGGGGTCTCGCTCTTGCTCAGGCTGGTCTTGAATTCCTGAGCTCAAGTGATCTTCCCTTCTCGGCCTCCGAGAGTGCTAGGATTACAGGCGTGAGCCACCGCGCCCAGCCACACATATGTCTTTTAAACTGAGGTGTTGATTTGTTAACAGAAGACATTCATGAAATGAAATAAAGAAGGAGATAATTGATTGGACATGGACCTATCTCCAAGCTGCTTTTGGGTTTAGGAGAGCACCTAGGGAAAAAGAAATACCTCAAGGAAAAGGGCTTCCACCTGGTGGAGCCCAGGCGTTAATGCCGCGGGCCGCCGTGTCATGCTCAGTTTATGTGGACTGGTCAAGAGGCACACAGCCAGAGGGCACAGTAAGTTAGTATGGCAGTCATAAAAAGCAGGACGGGCAGGCATAGCAAGATGGCAGGAGGGAGGGGAAACGTTCACAGGCACTGTTTACTCTGCTAATGAACAACTTTTCCTGCCCAATTAGGTGGACACTCACTGACCTGTCACAAGGTTGCCCCTCAGAGCTTTGGGGTCCATGTCTGAATGGATTGCCGTAGCCTTCTCATCTCTCCCTGCACCCAGTTCCCTGCGTCCTAAGACTCAAAGCCAGCTTAGGACCTGGAAAAATTGTATGTAAGTCTTGACTAAGGTTTCTTTTCCTTAACTAAACAATGATAAATGTTTTCTTAGGTGATAATAACAAACAGTCCAAGCACACATGAATTACGTTTCTTTTAACAAGGTGTTTTGAGAGTTATCATTGAGGAAAGGAGCAAAGTTTGGAATCTGGTATTGGCGGTTCCCTAACTCAGTGGTTCGTAAAGTTTAGCTTGCATCAGAATCACCTGGAGCCTTGTTAAAATACATATTGCTGGGCTCCACGCCCAGATTTCTGATTCGGTAGATCTGGTACAAACCAGGAATTTGCTTTTCTACCAAGTTTCCAAGTGATGCTGATGCAGCTGGTCCAGGGACCCCACTTTGAGAATCACTGCTTTACCTCTTGTGATTTAGAGGATGAATGATAAAGGTAGAAAACTGTATATACTTTAGTATTAAATATCATTAAATTAAGGTATTTAATGCTTTGTTTAATACCTTGGTTCGTATCTCAGAAAAGGGAGTTTTACGGTCTGCTCACACCCGGATGATTTGAAAGTCCAGCCGAGTAGATGCCAGTATTCCACGCCAGCTTTACTCCAGAGTTGCTAGTACCTGTCATTCTTTGCCCTTGGTGTTCAACAGTTGTGACTAATGGTGCTGTTATTAGGCTAAAACAATGCTGTAGTCCTTTTGCAGGTGTGCTCATCACGCTTCTAGATACACCCAAAAGGGAAAATCTTTTTTCCCCCAGGTTGGGAAGTAATATTGTTCCTTTTCAAAGTGAGTCATCATGGTATTATCCCTCCCCTCATATACATAAATGTGACTTGATTTACAAAACACGTGTGGAAAGGGAGGCACACCTCCAATAAATAACCCAAGTTAGTAAGTCCAGGTTTTTGTGGGGTTTTAAGTTCTCAGGACTGATATATTTTGAGGATCAGCACGTTGTTGTGTTAGCTATCAAGCCGATTGCCTATCTGGTGAGGACAAGAACAATTTCTTGCACATTAATAGAAAAAAGTAGAAGAGTTTGGCTAAATAAATGCATACTTGGGTACATGTAAGCATACATACAAACATACATGTGTACCTGTGAATATGTATGCATTTTGTATATTTCTGAGCTTTCACTGTAGGACTTTTAAACATTTTTCCTTTTGTTTCACTGAGTTGATGTGAGTGTAAAAATAATATGAGTGATGCTGTCCAGAAAACATTTAAGAAATTTCTGGGCATTTTAAATCTGTGGGTAAGCACTGTGATTTGTAACATTTTACTTGGATATAGTAAATGTTATCACTCAAAGTAGCACTTAGGATTTACAGTTCTTTTATTATAACTCTGGCATTGAGAATAATCACTGTTAATAAAGCAATTGCCAAGCAAATATGTAATGAAAGAACATGTGTGTTGCCTAAACATTATTAATAGAGTCAAAAATCCTGGAGACAGATTTAGTTTTTCTTTTTTTACTAACCCCAGTCAACCTCACCTGAGATAGATTTAAATGCACATGTTTAAAATAAAACTCACAAAATCAGGAAAATAAGACAAAAAGCAATAGGTGATGAAAGAGATCTACAACAGAATTAACCCAGAGCTGTCCTCTGGGGGCTGCCCAGAGGGTAACAGGGCTGGTATTAGGGCTGACAGAGTTGTGAGTGATGTATTAATAATTCTCTATTATTGGTCCACCCTCACAAACTGTACCATCTCTGTCAAGCACTAGTTATTCTGCACAATATTCTTAGAAAGAAGGTTATCAGTTTATGAAGCATTTTCACCATACAGTGAAGAAAGGAGTTGAATAAAATGCGCCATCCTGCTTTGCCTTTCTACAGATCTCCATGTTCATATGTCAGGGTTTCCTGTAGGATGACCTTTGCTGTCAGGCAGTTTCATATCTACAGGTCAGGGAGGAAAGAAGGATGATGTGACTCCTCAGGTGAATCAGGGCTTCAGCCTCCTGCTGGACCTGGAAGGGCCTGCCTTGATCACTCCCTGTAGCCTTAGAGCAGACGGTCACCAAGTACCTATAATGTCTCTATAAAACTGAATACCGTGCATGTGTGGGAACGGGGGGTGTGTGGGAAACTTTGTATTTTCTGCTCAATTTTGCCATGAACCTAAAACTACTCCCTTTTTTTTTAAAGACAGAGTCTTACTCTGTTGCCCAGGCTGGAGTGCAGAGTCACTAACATAGCTCACTGTGGCCTCACATGCCTGGGCTCAAATGATCCTCCTGCCTCAGCCTCCAGAGTAGCTGGGACTACAGGTGCACACCACCATTCCCAGCTAGTTTCTTTGTTTTTTGCAGAGACAGGGTCTTGCTATGTTGCCCAGGCTAGTCTCAAACTCTTGGCCTCAAGCGACCCTCCCACCTCGGACTCCCAAAGTGCTGTGATTATAGGTGTGAGCCACCATACCCAGCCATAAAACTACTCTTAAAAATAAAGTTTATTAATTAAAAAAAACCCTCAAAACCAAACAGTATGGCAGTTCCTCAAAAAATTAAACAGAATAGCTGTGTGATCTAGCAAGTCCAATTCTGGGTGTATACCCAAAAGAAGTGAAAGTAAGGATTTGAACAGGTATTTGTATACCCACATTCCTAGCAGCATTATTCATAATAGCCAAAATGTAGAAGCAACCCAAGCATCCATCGACAGATACATGGATAAACAAAATGTGGTATGTACATACAATGGAATATTATTCAGCCTGAAAAAAGATATTAAATTCTGACACATGCTACTACATGGATGAACCCTGAAGATGCTAAGTGACATAAGCCAGACACAAAAGGACAAATATTAAAATGATCCCACTTACGTGAGGTAACTAGAGTTGTCAAATTCATAGTCAGAAAGTAGAATGGTGGTTGCCAGGAGGTAGGGAAATGGAGGAATGGGGGCTTGTTGTTAAATCGATACTGAGTTTCAATTGGGAAAATGAAAAGTTCTGTAGATGAGTGGGGGTGATGGTGGCACAACAAAGTGAATGTACTTAATACCACCAAACTGTATATTCAAAAATGGTTAGAATGGCAAATTTTATGTTGTATATATTTTTCCATAATTTTAAAAAACTGAATACTAGGGCTCACCTTCCTTTCACGAATGCTGTGCAGAATGACTAGTGCTTGATGACCATGTTACAGTTTGTGAGGGTACAGTAAGAGCACGTAGTCCTGTGAGAAACCTGCAGGATGGAACCCACTGGGTTAGTCCATTGGGCCCTACTTTTTTTGGTTTTTGCTTTTTATTCTATGTTTTTAGAAAGCTGGCCTTTAAAAACAATCAGCAGATTCTCCTGGGGGCCTAGAAGCCATGTTCTTCTTTCCTACCCTCAGGCCCTATCCCTGGGGCTGTCCAGGGGTTGGAATTCCTGAAGAGCAGTACTTAAGGATCCATGGTTTCAGAAAGCTCAGAAACCACTGTCCTAAATTATCCCAATTTCTTCTTAAGGTATCAAGATTTTATATTTTTATATATACATATAAAAAAACAAAAAATATCTATTATAGAGGCCCTATAGCAGGATAACTATTATATAATATAGAGAGTTTATTATATATATATGACAATTTTATGTATTTGGCTTAAGCAAAAAATGTAACCAAAAGAGAGGTAAAATGAAGTATAATATATATAAATCCTTCCCCTCATTCTCACACCACAGTTTCCAAACCTGCTTAAAAATAAACTCTTCATGCTTTTCACTTAGGTATTGGAAAACAGGGCAAAGCAGCAGAGGTTTCTGAGTCAGTTGCCATGGGGAGCTGCTAAGATATAAAAAAAAAAATGGAATTAAAGTTTTTGTAGAAAGGAAAATCCAGGTCAGCAAGTCTAAGGGAGAGAAGAGTAAGCCTTATTCATCTTTGACATCCACAGGTACCTCCTGGCACCCTGAGCTTGAGTTGAAATAGCATGGATATAGAATATAATTAAAATACATTCGGCCCCATGAGTTCAGAGACCATAATTTTTGGATGGACACACTGACACAGATTCACCCCAGAGAAGACCATCAAACCCACAGTCGCCCAGATAAAATGACGTAAGGTAGAAGCAGCCAGCAAAGACAGATCCTTGAGGGCTTTCCTTGTCTCATGATTCTTAGGATCAGATATGCCTGGTTCCAGACACTGAACTCATGTTTACTGATGGCTTAGCTACCTGGAACCCAACTAACCAGAACCCGAATTAACTAACCTTCATACTTCCCCCCACCCTTCTCCCTCCCACACACCCCACCCTACCGCACACACCCCACTTCCCTTTTTCAGAGATGAAGATTCAGAAAACAAGATAGCTTTGGTTTTTAGTAAAGGTGGGGAATATACCCTGGAGGATATTTGTAGCTGATGACACTGACCTGCTGAATCATTGAGAATGGTTAAATGTTTTATAATGAGGAAAAGAAACTGCTTGGGAAAGATCTTCAACAAAAAGCATTTTTTAGCTATCAGTTAACCAGAAAATTGAAATAATAAAAAGTCTTCTTGTCTTCAAATAGTCTAACTGAGGTTTTATTGTACTTATTTTCATGCCTTAATAATAATATAAAAATGTTGACTGAGGATAGAAAAATATACTGTACATTTTTATTCCTCTTCAGAAACTGCAAGTGTTGGCATTTGCCACCTTGCCAGCACCATAGTTTAAATGTTACTCTGTTTATGTTTTGAAAGCACTCTAAAAGTTCTGATAGTATTGGTTTTAAGAGTAATGTATTAAATAATTTTATGAACCTGTGCATTTAGCTCCTATAGTCATTGGAAACCAATTGTGTAGTTTTGAAGCCAATTCTGTTGCTTTTTTTTTAAGAACATATGATATGATTATTTGTAACAGATTCAGTTTCAGATTATGTTCTTCTCAAGGGATCATCAAAATTAATTTTCATTCTCTGCTAATGGTACAGAGAGGAGTGATGTTACCAGCGTGGTAATATACATTAATATATAAATCAAAAATTTCAAATGATATTCCCTGTGAGTCTCCAAATAAACTAAGCTATGTTGTATTATAAAGCTGCCTAACAAGTGATATCGGTTGTAGCACAAATGGTTTATCAATTTATTCTAATAGTTTACAATCTGTTGATTTTTTAGAAATGATTTGTGTGCTCTTTTTTGGATGAACCTGTCACTAGCAAAACTATGCCTCTCTCTCAGCCCTGATTTAACCCAGGGGATCGAGGCATGTTTTTCCAAGGACACCCCATTAAATTGATCATTGTGAGAGCCTGATGCCTGCAGCTTTGTTGCAGCTGGAAAGTGCATAGACCATGTGTCATGAGGAAAAGTGTTTCTGCTCTTCTGCCCCAGAACAGTATTTGCAAAGGTTCTCAGGATAGCAGGATTTTTAGTCTTTGTAGTCCTTAGCTAGAAGTTATCATCTATTGTTTATAGCAGATTTTTCTTGTATTTCATGCCTTATTTGTCACCAGTCCAGATTATTATACTAAGTCCTATGTATTAAGTGTTCTTAATTTCTAGACAGAGCCAGAATCAGAGAATAATTGTTTCCTTTTATCGGAATAGAGTAGTTTTGTTTTCCCTATTATAAAAGTAGTAAATATTTATTCTACATAATATATAAAGTAACAGAAAAGAATAAAGAAGAAAATAAGTTACCTATAATCTGTCTATCCAGATATAACCTACCTGTTAACTCATATTTTTGTGTATTTTTCAAGACTTTTTTCAACTTAACCAACTAATTCCAAATTTATAAGCAGTACTCTGGACAGATTACATCCCACAAGTTGGTGGTGCTTAGGAATGATGACTTTAGATGTCATTTTGTAGGACAGTGATCTCCTCTTATTTTTCTCCCTTCAAATTATGTTAATCAGCTCTTGTAAGAACAGGTGCCTGTGTGGACTCACAAATGTCTTTATCAGGTGGAAATTCCTATCAACTGGTATATTAATTTCTACATTCTGTCAATAAAAATGATATTTTAATGGCCCTGCAAAATCCTAGTAGGCCTCTGGACTCATAAAAGGAAGATTCAGTTATGTACAAGATGGTTTTAGTGTTAGGTCAACTGATTGTGTTCCAGTTATTTAAAAATTAGTAATCAGTATACTATAAGGCAATTAGGCAGAAATGGGAAAGGTTGATTTAGCTAGATCCTCCCATTCCCTGTTCACAATCCAAACAATATGGACTTCAATAAAAATCTAGTTTTATAATTGACAGTAACAAAACTTGATTCAAATATATGCTTTCTTGTGCTGTGAACAGGGAGCTTTCCTTTAACTTTGCATCCTTTATCCCCCTTCAAAGAAGGATCTCTTCTCGTTCCTCTGGTGTGATGTTAGAGCTCCTTGAGTTGTGCTGATGTCTCTGTGCTTCCCTTTGGGGAGTGCATTGGGATGAATCCTAACACTTAGCCCATTAGCTTAGGAAAGGCTTTGAGCACTGAAAGAAAACCCAGATAAAAATTAAGGGATTGTCAAAGGATTTATCTGAGAAATGTTGTCGAAGTGTCATCCACAAACCTTATGTGAATGGAATAGGTAGTATTTAATAGGCAGCCGCTGGAAGAGATTTTGTTTGTTTGTTTGTTTTTTAAATAGTCTGTGTTTGGCATTGGTTGTATGTAGGACTTATTATCCCCTGTACAAGACTCTGAGTTCCTTGAAAGCAGTGACTTCTTTCTGCATCCCTTCAGATCCTTTCTGTCCCTGTGTGTAATAGGGACTCGGTATGTATTGACTTGAATTAATATTTCTGTGGCTCTTCACTGACAGGTGAATGAATGTGCTTGATTCAGGTGACTGCATTTTACCTTCTTCCTACAGCAGTTGAAGGGTGCTTTGATAAATACTCGCGATTGTGTTTAATGCCCCGGTTGGGTACAGGTGTGGGGAAGTGGTATACAGTACTTTGATCCTCCCTTGGAGAAGGAGATGCTAATGTGGATAGTGAGAATTTGGTTCTTTATCTTTGGTTTCGATTTGACCGCCTTACTTCACTTAGTCACAACGCTCAATGTTGAGGGATGGGCATGTCATTTAAGCCTGAGACTGTCCTCGGACGGTTTATGACATTGTATCTGAATTTCCCATGACATTAACAGCCAGCAATTGTTGTATAAGTTCAAGAACACGCGAAAAGTTAGTTGGCTTTGTAGTTGACATTGAGATTAACTTTCTCTAACCTAAACCAGTGAAAACTAAAATGCTCCTCACCACATAAAAGTTTTGCTTTCACTGTGTTCAGACCCCTCCCACCTTGTCACAGCACAGTCATTTGGAGTCTGATTTGGGGGCGGTGTGGTTGTGTCTTGGTAGCGTATGACCCACTTTTTGTAATACTTAATTGCCCGTGTTTTTACAACACAAGTCAGAAGTTCTGACAATAGTGGACTATAACCCAAAAAAGATTTTCTGAGACATCTCATCAGCGCTGTTCTAGGACCGTTCATTGTCGGAAGAAGGTGTTAGCTCTGCAGGACGTGTGTTAACTACCAGACGATGACAGAACATTTCCTCTAGTTTCTGGATAATGAGCAAGCACACAGGTAAAGATGCCTTTCTCAGAGTTGACTTCTTTTGTGCCTTAATGATTTTGTTGAACTAGACTTCTAAATATTAATCACTACCTACATATGTTTGCTGTTGTGGCTTGCAGAGGGCTCAGAGGAACAAGCATTTTAATTGGTACCCTGAGACCTTAATAACTTTTTATTAAAAGTCTGAAGAGGTAGTGATCAAAAATAGACTTGCATCTCTATTCTCTCTGTGCCCCTAGCAAACATCCTCTTCATCAAAATTTTTTATTATTATTTGCTGTCAACATGATTGTCTCTAAATATCAGATGCTTCACTGTGCAGTGATTTCCATGTGTAAGTTAATGCTTGGGAAGCTTCAGGCTGTGGGGTGGTGAAGTGTGTGGTTAAGACATACAGAGAGAAAAACTGCACCAAAGGAAAGGGATAGCAAGGGGATACTGTGCCTTGGTAAGCATGGGTTCCACTGCAAACTAAAAGCAGATTTAAGTTAAGTTCTATTGACTTAAGTTTGGCAAAATCATTCCTAAAAGCCTGCTCTGTTTAGAAATGTTTATGTTTCTGATATCACTTCTGTTAATTTGAAGAACTTTTAAAACACCATCATTGTTTCAAAACAAAATGTTGTAGGTATCACCTTTCTGAATTTACAGTTTTTGGATGCATCTGCTTGCTGAAGATAGGCTGACATGTGGTTCGTGGCAGGGTGGTGCCCATGCTTCTCAGATCACACTTGTCTGTATGCTAAATGACATACCAACTGAGTCTTTGAAAATGCCCATAGATAAGTCAACATTGTTTTCCCTGAAAGTCCTGATACAGAAAAAGAATGAAAGTACAAACACTAACTGGAAAAAATGTCACATATTTTAGACACTTTGCATCCCTTGTTAGGATGAACCCTGGGTTGGGTTTTTTACATTTGTGAAGTTGTGTGGTAGGTGGGGCAGTGTGGGTGGCCCAGAAAAAGTAGCGGTTAGAATAAGATTTTCCATTTATTGCCCTTTGTGCATGGCTAAAAATAAGATTCATACAAGTCTGAATGTGTAGTGCAAGCAGAATCACTCTGTTAATGCTGATGACTGGTTTGCCCACATCTTTGCATCTGTCTGGTAAGTGGTATATTGGGAAATAAATGTGTCTCTATTTAAATAGCAAAAGGCAACCAGGTTTTTGTACTGTTTATCTACACGTGATAGTTTATCAGCATTTTACCCTTCTGAAGGAAGAAAGACACAACTCATACATAAACAAATTGTGTTTATGGAGGGATGAAAGAAGTGATGGAATCCTTCAATCTTTTTAAAAAAATAATTGCCTTGTTTGAAATGCTGTTTTACAACATCCATCTTCTTGGCTCATTGTTAGAAAGTTGTTTCTTATAAACCCATAGCACAGCAAGGAAAGGATATCTTAGTGGTGTTGCCCTAGAGCCTGGAAAACCCTTTTGTTTGTGTACAGATGGGTGGTAGGGCTGGAGGAAAAGTATCAACACATGCCTGTCCTGTAGTATCTTCTGTAGACACAGATGGTGGAGGGACAGTTAACCAAGAAAAACTCCCCTTCATCTAGCTGCTGAGTCCACTGCAACCACAGTAAGTGATAACATGTCAGTTTGTGGCTACAGGAAGCACCAAAGAGAGGCGGTGGCAACATTCACAGGGAAATTTGTACCTTCGCAATCCTAGCGATGGTGCTGTCCCGTTCCGCTGACTGACTGGCTGTGGCATTTCCAAAGAATGAGGATGCCTGGGAGTGTTCTGAGCCTTTCGGTTTGGTGTAATTTGTGAAATAGATGAGTCAATAGGGCAGTCATTCCAGAAGACTCTGAAAAATTGAGACTGCAAATCACATTCCTCTTTGGTGTCTCCAACTGTGGCAGACAGCACGGCACAGTGGTTAAAATGAGTTGAGAGCTTTAGGAGGAAAAAAACACTCCAGACCAGCTGAGCTACCTGTTTACCTTGATCTATTTACATAACCTCTACTAGGCCTGGGTGTCTTTATTTGAAAATGGGAACAGAACTTACCTGAGAGAGTGGTTGTGAGGATTCAGTGAGATGATGTTCATGAAGCACAAAGCCAGTGCTCCATAGAATGATGTTAGTCTTACTCTCACTTGCACAGTTGCATCATAAGATGTGTTGGAGAATTTCAGGGCATTTGGGGGGTTCCCTCCAAGCTTGGAGTACAAATTTGGGGATTAAATGGACAAAAGATCAGCCTCTGTTCAGTGTTTCTCAATCAGAAGTATATAGGCATTTACAGGTTTGGTTTTTCATAGGCTATTAATGTAATCTGGGGGGTTGTTTTTTTATCTTGCCATTAAATTAGCATAATGTAAGCCTTTCTTTCCTTTTACGATTAGCACTGTGTTGAGCATATTCAGTTATTTTTTACCTTCTATGTTTTTTATTTAAACATGGATATTTCTGTTCTAACATCTGTGCATGTTAATTGTAGTACCTGCTGGTGTACATTATGAAAGAGAGTGCTAATGTTGTAATCAAGTAAGGTTTTAAATATTTCAGGTGGAAATGGGAAAAACTTCAGGAGCAATTAGCTTCCATGGTGGTGTAATTCCCTACAGAAAATATTGCATCTGTTATAATTCTGGTTACTGATTAATCTTATAGATGACCAGATGCTGACAGGCAGAAAACAATGAGTGTTGCTTTTATTTTTACTTATTATACCTTGCAAATTATTTTCTGTTTAATATAATATACACTTGCCCTTCCAGGAGTCCTTTTCTGCCCATCAAAGTTTTCTATTATAAAGTACATCATATATTTCATAACGTAAGGTCATAATTGTAGGCATCACTTAACATTTTTGTTAGCCTTTAGGATTAGATACTAAGAGTTCAAATCAGACTCTTCCATCATCCTCCTGCATGACCTTCCTGGTATGCTGTTTCTTCATTTACCAAATTACAAAAGAAATTATGACTGCACCTTGACTTTACCTCACCTGGGACCTGACAAGAAGTGATAACTGTGACCAATAAACTAAAGAATTAGAACATGGTACAGATATAAAAAAGTGGTGGCTTAGGTTTATCAATTGCACTTTGCTAGCCTTTTTTTTTTTTTTTTTTTTAACTTTTCTTCACATTTTCCTTGTCACAGTCTGTCCTCCATCCCTGTCCCGGAATACAACTTGCTACTTGTAATTTATGTATTATTATCATTACCAAATTTTCTGGGTTTTTAATATTAGGAGCCATCAGTCTGGAGTGGGGATATTTCTCTGGTCAACTCTGCCAGGAACATCCATCTATTAATATTATTTAAATGATAGCCTGGTTCTTCCAATGTATCCAGATGGTGCTGCTTTTTCCATTTTTCTCTGTTGAATGAAATGGAAGAACGTTTTTCCGGCCGAGCAAATCATTCTAGGTGACTTTCAAAGTTCCTGGCATTGCAGATAAGCTTCTGTTCCCTCTACACACATATACTCCCCATTTTCTTTGCCAGCCTTGTTGCACTTTGCCACAGACTGAAGTTTCTGTAAAAATCATAGGTGAGAGAAGGTGATAAATTAGACTCTGGCTGTGATTCCCTCCTACGCCTTCATAAGGAATGACAGAGATTCTAAAATGCGTCCCATTAATACGCCATGTACTTCTTCCTGCCTAACTGCTGGTTTTAACTTATTCTTCATGTGCAATTTGAAGGTACTGGCCGGGTGGGGCTCATTATTCCTTTGGTTGAATAGTATAAAGCATTTGCAATGGAGATTTACTCTAATGATGTGCTTTAAGTGCGTGTCTGCATTGCTGGTTTAATGCACTCAGTCACGGAATGCTTTGGAGTTTATTGCTAATGGATGAATCTTCGGGAAAACAGGAATTTTCAATAAGATTGACATTCGGAGTGAGAAATATAAATCTAGTGAGAGCGCTTCAACCAAGGTTTGTAATTAGGGCTGAATGGAGTAAATTTGTGCACGCACACCACAGAAGGGCACAGAGGAAGGTGAAATTGCACGCTCTCCTATGAATGAGGGATGAAGGCCAATGTTTCAGTGTCAAGCCACGACACTGTGGAGTATAAATGATACTGTCACCAAGTGCTGCACAGGGTACCCAGGGAATTCCACTCTAGTAAATTACATTACCTAGACAGACCTGAAGGCGTTGTGTCAGAATGCGAGGAGGGAAGGGAAGGCTGTCAGCACCAAGCGGAAGATGTTACAGGACAACTAGCTGCAGGGATGGAAGTCACTGGTTTCCATTATACCTGGCTATTTTGTATTCTCCTTTGTTAATTAGTTTACAGAAGTTACAAATATGTACATTTGAAAGAACAACCTGCTTGCTTAGGGTATAGGTTGCAGTTGGCCATGAAGGAATAAATTTAAGTTGATTTGTATAAATTGGTCAGTGTGAGATTCTCTTTCTTGTTATCCACAGCTGGGTGATATTAGGTGTTCAGTAGATGATTGCTGTTATTTTATTTTTGTGAGAATCCAACATGCATTATGAGAATTTAGTCCTCATTCTCTCAGTAACATTTTGTTCCTTTTCCAACCTGCCTTAATAAGAACATGTGTGTCCTTAAACCTCTCCTGTCACTAGTTTCCTCTCATCACCTTCCATCCCTAAGGGAAACAAATTGTACTGGCACGTAACATTTTATTTTGTGAAAGAACTCAAAGTTAAGAACAGCTGATTCCTAGAGTGCTACTTGTAGAGAAAAACCATTTTTTCACTACTTCTATTTTCTTTTACCCCCTGCAGTGAAATGAGACCACCCTTTTTGGGTTGATTTACTGTCTCTGGAAAGGAATTAGGAGAAGAAAGTAAAAGCGTCCATTGTACTGGTACCTTCTAGATCGTTGCAGATGTGCTGGTCACCTTTTTCCAGTTTGACTTCAAATGCCAATTCCTGAAAAATCCAATACCAGGTGCTCTGGAATTAGTCACTGTCACTTCTTAACTGGAAAGCAAATGACTTCTCCTGAATGGATAGAGATTCTGAAACAACATCCACTCTGACTTTCTCAAGTATGTGACATACTTTGTCCTTAGTGAAATAAACCTGAGAAGCATCTTGGAAAATCAATTGACAGGGAGCATATGTGGGATTCTACAAAATGTCTCTACAAGCCTTCCAAATGACAGGTTTTTAGCATCCTTTCTGAAACAGGGGCACAAGTTGATGGCAGTGTTGATAATAATATCTTAGATTTCACTTTTATCCTTCCAAAATAATACTCTTTCAGTATCAGGGTATCATAATTCAGTCTTTATTTTGTAGCCATAGTTATAGTCTTATTTTATTCATCCAACATAAAACAGTAAAGCCAACATACTTGGAAAACAAGGTTTGAGGATGGACAGAACCTTGGTTCACAATAAGATGGTTGATATTTCTATTTTACACAGGGTACCTTCACCTTAAAAAATGTTTTTTGGTGGTGATTCTAAAATAACATCTAAGTGTAAAAGGCCTCACATAAAATGTCTTGGTGCCATGTATCATCCTAAGCATAGAAAGGCTGTGCTTATAGACTTTGCTGTATTCACTAACACCATACAAAAATTCAGGAACTCTTAGCTGTGTGGGAAATGAGAGTCTCCCCCTAAATAAACTCACTAGAATTTTCCCCTTTTTTAATAGGTACACTTTAATGGTAGTATGTGCCTTATATATATTATATGTTCTTTTCATCCATCACATCCATTGGGAAGTCACATGTGTTTGCCACAACATCACACATTTGACTTATTTCTTTTTTCTGACCTCTTGATGCAGCATGCTATGAAACTACATCTTTGAGTTTTTCTCCCTTCCAAGTACTAACCAGGCCTGGCCCTGCTTAGCTTCTGAGATCAGAAGAGATAGGGTGCATTCAGGGTGGTATGGTCGTAGACAGAGTTTTTCTGAATTGAATCCTGGTGGAAGAGATTAAACAGCATCTAAAATGGAACTGGTTTAGATTCTCTTCCATTCTGTAGAGGTTCCTTTGTTCCTGCCTACCTACCCGTGTCTGACTCTATTCTTTTCTTTTTCTTACATTAAAATTGGAAAGGGAGAAAGGGGAGCTCCGTAGGAGAAATAGGTCTGTGGAGAATTGTGAGTACTCATTCAGAAGCTATTCTTAGTTCTGAGAAATATAATGAACTTGAGCTTTGAGTCCTACTGAGTCTCCCATTAATGATCCTGCCATCATTTCCACCCCTCCACCTGATTGTGTTTTCCCCAAAGGCTACTGGTATTTTTCCATAATATTCTGAATGGAATGAAGTATCTTCCAAGTAAGGCATACCTTGAAAGGAATTGAGTCCTATTGCAGAAATAGTTTACTGGGTGATTCTTAATTGTCCTTTAGTGCTTCTGTTTTTCATTACCTTAATGTCTGCTGTGTAGAAGAAACTTTTCTATAGACCTTGATTTACTTGTCAGAAGTCAACCCATTAACATTAACAGTTCACTTACATTATCATTATAGTGTTTCCAGCTGACAACTGCTCCCACACTGCCATGTTCCCCAAGTTCCCAGTGCTGAGGAAAAAGAGACTTTTGTTATGGCTTGATGAGGAAAAAAATGCAAACAACACCAGCTCCACCACCAGAGATCCTATAAAGACATGTTCAAATGAACAATAGGTCGTTTGTTCACATATGACATAAGAATATAAGAATTTAAACAATAAGACCTCTTGTGAAATGTGGCAAAATATGCACTGCAAACATTGTGAAATTCTCTGTCTCATGGAAGGCAATTTTTACATGGGCTTCAAAAAACCATTAACTTGTAAACCACCCTTTAAAAAAAGAAAAGAAAATCACTTGTCTCGCTATAACGTTAAAGTAATTTCTGTTCTAAGGAAAGCTAAAATGCATTCATTTATGTAAAGTACATGCACTATAATTTGTAAAAATCATAGTACTCTATTAGGAAATGCAGTGCCTCTTCCCTCCTTCACCTGAAATGGGAAATCCATTCGTTTTGTCAAGGCCCTTTTTTCTTTGAATAATATTTATTTCTTCAAAATGGGGGGAAAAATCCTTTAATCATTTAGATTCAAGATGAAGTTTTAAGGCTTGATAATAATTCTCTAAATCCTTCTGACATTGTGGAGCGTAGGGAGGGAATAATCCTGCTTTGAAGGGAAATTTTAATTGAATTTACTTTAGTGTGAACCCTATCCTTTTTTGCCTTGAGCCTTTAAGGAAGGTTTGGTATATTTGCAAACCTCAGCAAGGATATGGCAGAAAAATGCAGAGATTTCCTTGTCAGCTCATGTCAGGGTCTCTGGCAACGCCCCAAAATTGTTCTGATTTTGATGTTTGAAATGTGACCTTCCAGGAAAAGTTGTGGGGGGCAGGGGGGACACGTGTCAATTGGCCAAAGGTGCTCTGTTGAGCTGACTAAGTATTAATCTCTAAAGGTTTTCAAGTATTTGCAGATGGATATATACAGCATCCTTGCAGAATCCTCTTAATTGAAGAAATGTTTCATCTCTATCTCTGTTGACAGAAAAGATTGCCTACTGATAATTGCTTTGCTTAAGTGTCTGATAATATGCCAGGAATGAGAGCATTCTGTGTTAGGTCATCTTTAATTATGCATGTACCACCTGTCAACTCTAAATCAGTACCAGATTAGATTCTCGCAGTCAGTTTGGGGAGGGTCGGAGGGAAGCTGAGGTGATCTCTTTTAGAAACAACAAAAATAGACAGTATAGTAAACATGCCTCATAACCTGCAGTTTTTTAAAGGAGCTTCATCTTCATTGTTCTTGAGCAGGAATAAGCCATTGGTACATCTGAAAAATGTTTGAAATTTCGCCCAAGCGAGATAAATTACTGTGAAGATAAATTACTGCGAGAGGATGGTAGTACCTCCCCTCTCGGTACCATCTGTTGCATTTCCTTTTTGCTCCTTCTCATCGTTGTAAATGAGCCAGGGAAAAGCTCAGAAACATTTTTATAAGCTATGTGAGGACAGGAAATATGTTAATGATGTTAGATTTCATACATTTCAGGGGTTTTTTCAGTAGCTGGTTGGTTTTTTTTAGAAGGACAAGTGTGGGCTGGAAATAATGCTTGTTACCCTCTGTGAGCTTTTGGTAGTTTTATTCTCACTTTTCAGGGTTGTTTGGGACTTTCTGGTGGGATGTTTAGGGTTCTTTACTGAACCCTCTCTTCTCTCTTCTTCTGTCCTTTGATTAGGATGGATTCGTGAAAGGTGTTTTTCTTCGTTCACCTGTCAGAGGTTTAAGGGAAGCCTTGAGGTATGTGTACTTTTCACAGAGGCGGGGTGGATCTGAGAGGCTGAAGGCGGAGAAGGGACAGGTGAAAGGAAATAACAGGCATGCTGTTACCACGTGAGGGGATCTCACTCTGACCTGCCAAGGTGAGGGTCTGAGCCTGTCCACTCTCCAGCCTTAGAAAACTACCTCGATAAGAGTTTGTAACCAATAGCCTTAGAAACAATTTGGAAATCCTGAAATACCTTATTTCAAACACTCTGGCTAGAGGCAATGAAGAGAAAAACAGATCAGCTGGTAAAGGGGTGAAGACCTCTGACCCCTGTCAAGCTCCACCAGAGTACCCTGGTCCAGCTCGTGGCTCTGAATGGCCTTTGGCTGCCTTTTGATACTTGGGGTACCGTTTGCTTCGCTACTCTAATCAAACAGTTCACTAAACTACAGGTACAATCTCCGAAAAGGAGAACAGGCTCAAAAACTACTTATTATAGTAAAGTTGCTAGTGCTTTGGCTATGTAACGCTCACTTAATACTCACAGTAAACAGATGTTACATACAAGAACATTCAACTCCATACAATGGATACTTCTTAAAACAGGAGAACATAGTTCAGTTGACCCTTGAACAACATAGGTTTGAACTGTGCAGTTCCACTTATACTAGCTTTTTTTCAGTAAAAGTTACACCAAGTGTGCCTGCCTCTGCTGCCTCCTCTTCCATCTCCTCCACCTCTTCTACCTCTGCCACCCCTGAGACAGCCAGACCGACCTTTCTTCCTCCTCTTCCTCCTCCTCAGCCTACTCAGTATGAAGACAATGAGGATGAAGACCTTTATGATGATCCACTTCCACTTAATGCATAGTAAATATATTTTCTCTTCCTTATAATTTTCTTGCAGATAAAGCTAGCCCACAGTGGAACCTGCGGCTTCATTTAGTAACAGTGAACCTCCTATTACTAGAACGAGAGTCATTATCTTTTAGAGCCATGTTGGGAGCCATTGTAGACAAGATTGCTGCACTATGTGGGAGCACAAAGAAGTTAACCCTCATGTTTTTGAGAATCAGAGTCCCCATTCCATGCAGAATCCAAGTCAGGATAACCATGGGACATCATCCCCACCTCCATGTGATATCTGGTTGGCCTGGTACTCAGCGCTCATCTCACAAGCCACAGGCTGACACTGGGGATCGGGGGAAGGAAGAGAGCCAGCTGCCTCTTCCAGGAGGCTGTACCGCGAAACAGAAGGAGCATTGGATTGAGTCCCAGTTCATGTGCTCCTGGCCTCTCGCTAACTGTGTGACTGTGAGTGGCTGCCTCAAAGCCTGCATTTCTTGCCATGCAAAATGGAAATAGTATTGTTCACTTCACAGAGTTGCTGTGAGGTTTAAGGAAGATAGAGGAGTCCTTTGTGGATGGCAGTGTGCTGTCCATAGGTGGGTGCTTGTCCAGAGCCCCAGTTCCACCACCGACGACCTCTGAACTAGGTTTTGCCTCCAGTACAGTGGATATAATTCCCTTCCTTGCAGGGTTTCTGTGAGCTGGATGATTAAACAAAACACCACATATAAAAGCCCCCAGCACAGTACCTGCTGCAGAGTAGGTTATCATGATCACGAGCCTCATTGCACCCTCTGGAGCTGAGGAGGCTAGCAGAAGGTGTCCTCTCTCACCCACCTCTGCTGGTCAAGTCCTTGGAAGGTTCTCTTTTACCTGCCCCAAGACATGGCCCGTGCTCCTGTCCCTCTCCTGCTGCCCTGTTGTCTCAGCATGGAGCCACCTTCTCCACTTCTTCTCTTTTTACTTCTTCCTTCCTCCCCTACTTCCTTCTCTTCCTAATATTCTTTTCTTCTTTATCGCTAGCTAATTTCCCTACCCACCTTCTTTTCTACATTCTGTTAGGATTGTTCTGATGAGCACATAGTTTAATATTCTCGGTAACTATTTTGTTCAAAACAAGAGGTTTTCTGTAGCTTTTTGGGGAAGGAGAGGTGAGTCCTTTTTCATTTTCCTCTGAAATTGCTTAAAGTTCTTTTTTCCTATGTTAACATTTTCCCATTCTCTCATCCCTCGGGCTTGTAGTCATTAACTTGCCAGACGCACAGCAACTGATTGTCTTTATGACGTTGCTAAAGTTAGGAGAGTGTCATTCACGGGGAACTTACCCTGTATATTAACTCAGACATGGCTAATTGCTAAATACGTGCCTTTAAATAAAGAGATTCAGAATGCCAATTTGATTCTCTTGTTCACATCCTCTCCCACTGGAAGGGGGTTGCTGAAACAGAAAAAGCAACAGTCAGGGGAGGGGAAGTTTCAACCATTTTACTGAGTCAGAAATTGGAACACTGCCATCCGGATACAGACATCTCATCCATCCTTCCATCCATTTACTCAACATTCAGGAAACAGGTCCTTGTGTGAGTCTCGACGTCAGGTCGTGGGGCAGACACTGAAGTGAGTGGTAGAATCCTGCCTCCAGGCTTTCTCCAATCCTGGTCTGCGACTTGAGCATCAGGAGCTGTGGCTCGTTTGTCCATGTAGCCCCAGGCATTCTCGTGGGGTCTAGCTCAGTAAATGCAGGAGTAACAGTAAAAGCAGAGAGGTAGAGGGAACAAAAGAAGGAAGGAAAAATAATCAACAAGAAGAAAGGAAATTGTATTATATACAGTGCCAGGGTACAAATTGGTGCATGCTGTAAGTATGATTTAATGATTGTAGTGTGAATCCAGTAGGGCATTGCTGCACATGGAAATTTGAATAAAGTTTGTGGGGAAGCAATGCTATTTAATAATTATCCTCATCTATGTAAAAGTCCAAGTGGAAGCCACATGTTCTCCAGGTGCATCTCTTAGAATGTGTTGCATTTCCCTGGGTTTTTCTCCTACTAAGCTATGTTGCTTTCTATTTAGCAGAAGAATGTAACTTTACCACTCCAGCCATCTCTAATTTTTAGGTCAGAAAACTGAAATTTTTTCCCTTCCAAGGAAAGAAAAAGAGCCACCTATTTCTCCCCTGCCCACCTTATGGAACATAGTGTTTCTTTGGGAGCCACTGACCTGGTGGAAAGAGCATGGCTTTTAGTTCTTGGGTCAGCTTATGACTCAACAGCAGCCCCATGCCTGAGCATCTCCAGGGTAGGGGCGGGAAGAGAAACACCCGCCTTGTGTACACCCCTGGGTCCTGACATTCATGTGAGAAGACATATGGGCAAAAGCACTTTGAAAACAAAAGTGCTAACTCTGTAAGGACATTTATTATAAAATATAAAGATGTTAGCTTTATTTTTTACAGTACATTTATTTGTTTCTAAAATCTTTGCCTACCAAATGACTTGAGGTCATTTGCTGTCTGCAATTTAGTCAGCTGCCAAATTCCATGTAAAAGAAACTTGCAGCATCTTTAAAAGAGAAGGAATTTTACTAGAAAATACTCTGGACCTTTGTTTTATTCACAGATAGACATTAGCTATTTTTTCATAAACTGATGCAAGGTATTTAAGCTTTCAACTTTCACTTCTCTGGGTTTCTACAACACTTTGTTCCTATCTTTAGTGCCCACCACACTGCCTGTGCAGGGTTGAATAAAGCCCAGTCCACACCCTCAGAGTTTGCCATCCAGCAGGGACATAAGATATACAAATAGCTGTGACACAGGCAGCAAGTGACAGATGCCAGTTTCTTTGATAGGTAGAGCTGGGAGTAAGAACATACTTGGTGGAAGTTACTAACCTTTTAAGCAGGACAAGGAGAAAAGAAAAAGCAAGGCACGTTTGAGAACCCTATTATTGTCTTACCATATGATATCTTTGTATTTGTCTTATCCCTCTTATTATATCACATTGAGGACAGGGACTTTCTGATTCTTCATAATTTTATTCTGTGGTGCTTGAGATGAGCTTACAAATAATAGGTTTTAGTAAACAGTTACTTGAACAAATATGTTCTGTACCATTTCATGATTAATTTCAATCTCAAAATTAAAACCACAGTTTTAAAAAGGCTCTGAACTCAATTCCACATGTAAGTGGGATTTTGGATACTTTTCAGAATAAGTATTTTTTAACTCTGGGGGAAAAAAAACAAATGCTGACTTCAGTTCTAGAACATAGAATAAGTACAGTGATTTTGTTTATGCTTTGGATGTAAACTTAATACAGAGAGATTTCAAAAAACCCCAGAAATATTTGTTATATTCTCTGATGTATCTCCAATGCCTGAACTATGCCTGACATATAGTAGGTGCTTAATAAATATTTGTTGAATGAATGAATGGATTCAGTAAACATTTATTGAGCATGTGTCAAGTATTATGGTAGTCTCTGGGGGCTCCAATGATAAATAAGGGGTTTACCGCAGGAAACTCATAATCTACTGGGGAAGACAAACCCTGAGGCCAGCAATAAATATACAGTGTGTAAAAGCAATAGTTAAGATGTTCAGGGAATTTATTTTCTGTATTTAAGTGGTGGTGGTGGTGTTGTTATCATTGCCTTGAAACAAGGAGTATCAAAGAAGAATCAGCTTTTGTCATTTGTCCTATCCTTTTATTTTACCAACCTTTGTCCTAAGTTGTCAAGTTTCCTGGGTAGTGTAGGTTCATGATAAACTCTACGACACAATCCATGCTAAAATTTGTGTAGAAAAAAAGGTACACATCAGATTTCCAGGTCAAAGGCAGTTACCTTGTAAGAACAGACATTGCTGGTTTAAAGTTGCCCTTTCCAGCATGTTTTCCTTGTGGTTCCTCTTCCTCTGTCTTCCCCCTTAATGATTGGTGTTCCATAGCTACCTGCAGAGTTTGAGCTCCCACCATCCTGCTGAGGACTCAACTATGTCTTATCTCCAGACAAGACTTCTCCAGAGTTTTATACCAAAACTGCCTGCTAGACGTTCCTCGGGGGTTTCATACTCAACCTGCCCAGACTAGGACTTGTTTTACCCTCCTATTCCCCCTGTCAAGAATAATCCCTGCATATCCACCCATCAGACAAGCCCAGGAGTCCTCCTTCCCTTATACACTGTGCATCCAAGCAGACTCCAAGCCAAGCAGACTGCTCTGAACCTCTCAGTCCACAACCCCTCTGCAGTCAGTCCATACCTTCAGTCTCACACCAACTGATGATCTTGTCTCCAGCCCTTTTCTCCTCTAACCTGTTGTCCACAAAGAAGCCACTGTGATCTTTCTAAAACACAAATGTGAATGGATACATTCTAAACTCCTTAACATGGCTTATAACCTCTTATAACCCCTTCCGTGTCTGGTCGTTCCTTATTTCTCTGGTTTCATCTCCTGACATACCACCTTCATTTCTGTATTCCCAAGACCTAGCATTGCCTGGGCTCGATGTGTGTTTACCAAGTGAACCAATAAACCCAGAGCTGGAGAGGAGGAAGGGCGTGTGGGTGGGCAGTGGCTCAGAGAGGAGATTTGGGCTGGAGAGTAGGAGCTATAGCTGGACACACACATGCGCACTCCAAACCCGCAGTGTGGCCATACCAAACTGTGTGAGGTTGCTCTCGGTCCTCTGTGGTTTACAGCCTCATGCCCATGCTGCTTTCTCAGGCCCTCTCTTTCCCATTCCACCTTCCCTCCTGGCACACCTAGCAGGCCACCTCCTCTGTGAGGGCTCTCCTAACCCAACCCCGCTCTGGACACTGTCAAGCCTGAAAACACAGTGATGTAGCCACTGATCTTATATGTATGCTGGGTTTGGTAAATCCCCTCTTTCTTTACTAGAATATACAGCTCCATTAATGCAGAAATACTTGTTGTAGTCTCCGATGTGTCCCCATTGTGCCACCACTGTGGCCGCACCGCATGCACAGCCTATCATCACGCTCTGCTGAAGGAAGTTGTGTGTGTCTGGTGACCGCCTAGACAGGGGAGAAGGGACAGTGTCTCACGGACAGTGTATGTCCACAGCATCTGGCACACAGCAAACAAAGATCAGTGGAAGTTTGACTGAATGAACACATGAGCCAGCCCCTCGGTCCACGGTCCTGTTTCATAGTGAGCTTCAGCTCCGCCTTCTCCCTCCCCACCCCGCCTGCTCACCAGACGTGGTCACCTCTTCCTCATTCCTGCCCTCTTCGCAGTAGACTCTCCCGCCGCACACCACTCTGTGTGCCACCTGTGGTTTGATCTGTCGTAAACGTCACCATGATCGCATCATTTGCCCACTGGAGGTTGTGCCACAGCACCTCGTTAGTCACTGAGTGACATCCAGACACCTCACCCTGGCATTCAAGCCACTTCGCTGTCTGACGCTAACCTGCTTTCTAGTCTCACCTCACACCCCTCAGCAGCCAAACTGAATCCCACCACATTCCGCAGAGGGGCTCCCCGTTCATCTGTTTCTTTCCACAGACACTGTTTTCCTGCAGTGACCTTCCTTTTCCCCCACTAGTCAAAATCTTCCTCATTTTTTGCCACCAGACCAAATGCTATTCTCACTCTGAAATCCGAAGTGACTATCCTCGTCAAAAGTGATTTTTCTTTCTCTGCACTATTACAACATGTGGATTATGCCACTCGTGTGTTCCCTATTACATGTTGCTTTTATCATAATTACGAATCATATGAGTGCCTGCTCTATTCAGGGCATGGTGCCATGCATGTCACCCACCCTTCCCATAATTCTCACCCAACGTGCAAGGTAAATATCATTATCAGTGGCATTCGTGATCTGTCCAAGGTTACACAGCTAATAAAGGTGGAGCCAGGCTGCAAGTCTATGTCACTGCAAAGCCTGTGCCCCGCCTCACTAGCAGCTGCCTCACTCACTCACAGTTCCTAGTTGTCTTGTGCTTCCTTTTGAGTAAAGGGGGGTCCTGGACCTTACATGTCTTGGCTCCAAATGCAACAGTGATCTATTGAGTATCCTCGTAGGCTCATAATACATGACCTAATAATGCCTCATAGACAGTAAATATGGCATGAAAGAATGCCTGAGATGTCCCCTTTTTCTTTTACTGTTTATGCTGAAGCACGTGCTCTATTTGGTATTTTTTAGGGGATGACACCTTGTTACTTCCACCATCTCCTGGACTAGTCTGTGATCTCACTCCTGTATTGCTAAATTGCCCTAACTATTCTCCTTGCTGGGAATCCACCCTACCCCCTGCTACCAAACCAGTCTTCACAAATAGCAACTTGGTCACTTTGTTCCAGTAACGTTCGGTTTCAACTCCCATGCCTGACTTTCAGGGTCCTTCACTTTGCCTCATCACCTCAACCTATACACAACCCAGAATCACCTGTGCAGCTGTATCTTCCACTCGCCCCTAATCTGATTCCTCTGTCTGAGCCACTGATCTCCTCTCTTGAACATAGACATAAATTCCGATGCAATTCTCTTTTGTCGTGAGGTTTATTTTTTTCACATAAATGCCCTTTCTCCTCTCCAGCTCTGGGTTTATTGGTTTATTCAGTAAGCACACATTGAGCCTGACTGTTCCCAGAACAATAGGCTCTGGGAAAATAGAAAATAGAAAATAAGACCCACTTTGCCCTCAGGGGGCTCCCAGTCTGCTGGAATGCATAGACACAAAAGCAGACAGCATAAAGAAACACAGTGAAAGAGAAACAGAATTCTTTCAGGGAACTGCCACATTCTACCTATTCTTTATGATCTGCCCAAGTCTCTTTTGTGTCCAAATTAATTTTTCCCTTTTGTAAATCCTTATAATTCCAATTATCCTGCATGATGCATTTTGACATTTAATCACATACTGCCTTATGTTGTTGTTTAAATGTTTCCTGCACATGTGTCCTGCTTCAACAGGTGGATTTTAGTGCCTTGAAACAAGGTCTATGCCTTATATGTTTTATACTAGCCTTATCAGTTAGCATTTACTGTGTAACAATACCCCCAAACTCAGTAGTATAAAACAACAAACATTTATTATTTCTCACAATTCTGTGAGTTGGCCGGGCAGTTCTTCTGTTTGGACTGGCCTGACTGGGGCCAGATGATCTAGGATAGAGAAAGGTGAACTATAGCTCACAGACCTGCCACCTGTTTTTGTAAATAAGGTTTTAGTGGAACACAGCCACATCCATATTGTCTGTGGCTGCTGTTGCACTACAACAGCAGAGTTGAGTACTTGGAATAGAGATGATCATATGGCCCACAAGCCTAAAATATTTACTGTCTAGTCCTTTAAGAAAAGGTTTGCCACCTTCCCTCCTCCCATTCTAGGATGGTGTGTCTGGGGAAGCTCCCCTGGGATGGCTGTTCCACATGGTCTCTCATCCTCCAGGAGGCTAATCTAGAATTCTTTATATGGTGGTCTCAGGATTCCAGAAAGTAGTGGGAGAGGGCAAGCCCCAGTATATAAGCTTTTTTTTTCAAGTTTATGCTTGTATCACGTTTTCTATTATCCCTTTGGTAAAAGTAAGTCCCATGGCCAAGCCTAGAGTCAGTGTTGGGGGGACTGCCCAAGACCCTGTATTAAAGGAGGGAATTAGCACCGCCAATTTGGAAAGCAGTCTGCCACACCAGCCTATTCCTCCTGACCGCCGCTGCTTTCACCTCTGTCCCCAGTGCCCAGGTCCCCAGTGCCCAGCATCAAGCACATGGTAGATACTCAGTACATGCTTGTTGAATTGTATTAAAAACACAAATTGAATTTTCAGAGGAAAGGAATACAACAAATAGTTACTGTATAACTACAATGTGCCAGGTACTGCCATAGGCCCTGGGATACAATGAGGAACAAAGCATGCAGTTCCTGTCCTCAAGGACCGTGCAGCCAAACATCAAGTCTTTGTCCTCTCTGGCCAGCTGTGAAATGGGGTTTCTCTCTAGGATTCTCATTAAGGACTCTTAGCATTTAACTCTGGCTCTTCCATCATTTGTCGTTTCCTTTCTAACCCTGCTACCCACCCATTATCTGGACTTCTCAAGCCTGCACAAGGCCTGCTTTAGGATGCCTGTGCTTCCAGCCTCTTCCTCACCAGTGCCCTGCACATTGCCAGCCAGCTGATGCTCTTAGTGCCCCACTTTCATAAGGCTTCTGCTTGCTCAGAAGCTTTACCCATCCACCAAATCGAGCACAGACTCTTGAACATCCTAGAGGAAGCACCCCTTCACAATCCTGAATCTCCCCCTTGTTGGACTGCATCCTGTTCTCTTAATATACACCGTGCATCCTTATGTTTGTACCTTACTTGTCCTCTCTGTGTAGAGTACTTTGCCTTCCCAAATGTACCTGTTGAGCTACCACCCATCTGTCAAGGCCAGGCTGGGTGCCACCTCCTCCATGCTGCTTCCCTGGTTGCCCCGACTGAAAGTTGTTTCCTCTTCTGCTTTCCTAGGGTGCCAAGTTTGGAAGGCAACTCAAAATGGTGCACATCACGTACTGTTTGGCATTTGTATCATCCTGACTCATCCACTTCATGCATTGCACTCTGCTTGGGATTAAGGACCAGGTCTTATTTCTTTTTACTTCTTTCTGAATACTTTGCACAAAGGAGACTTTTAGTAAAACCTTGTCTTATGAATAAATGAATAACTGACATTTGCATAGCACTTTTACCATTTCCAAAGTCTCTTATTTGCCATATTTCTAAGAAACCATTGATTTAAATATGTTATTTTATGTACCACTAAGAAAGGAAAATATCAATTAAAACATCATAAGCTATCAATTATAAGATATGTCCTAATTTCTGAAATATCGTTAGAAAAATGTACATCCTAGAATCAGTGAAATATAGAATATTAAATCTAATTCATATAGATATAAGTATCTAATTATATATTTATAAAACATTAAAATGTGCCAGGCATTAGAATTTCACAACAGCCATATAAGAGAGGTAGAGTGGATAGTATTATTCCCATTTTACAGAGGAAGTAATTAAAGTTCAAAGAGACTGCAAAAATACTTGTTTAGAGTGAAACAGATATAAATAAGAGAGCCAAAGCGTATGGCCCAAATCTTGTGGTTGAGACAGCTGCCTTCCTAAACTCACCTGGATATCAAAAACCTTAAGTCAGCTCTAGGTCTAGTTATTAATGTGTACCTTTTTCCTTTTCATAGTGCTACCTACCCAAAATTATATGCACATCAGTTGGCTTTTCAATTTGTTTTTCCCAGCAGTATTGTTTTGTCATGTTACTCCCAAGAACATCCTGTTACTTGGCATAACATAATATGATGTGATGTGATATTTCATGCTGCGTCAGAAAATTAGAATGATTGTTGGATGCTTAGATTTTTCTTGGGTAGTAATTAGCAGTCAAAATCTCTCTCACACACACCCATAGGAGTTTCTCAACCATCATTAACCTCAAAATAGTAGAAGGCTTTCCAAACCCAACACTTCACTTAATTAATTACTTCATCTGAATGCTTGCTTTTAGATTGCAAGAAACACTCTCTGGAATATACAGGTAAGAGATAAAGCTTTTTTTATTATTAAGATTAGACAGTCGTTACAATTTAGAGGGAATTGATATGTGCACATTTTAACTTACATAAATATCAAGCTGATTTTCAAGAACAGGTACACTAAAAACACTTTCCCATATATGTCTGTTTGTATTTTCATTTTATTCAAATTGCTAAGTAGAAGAAGAAAAACACAAGTGGAAGAATCTTCCCAGATCAGCAGGAACTGGAATGTGTTCAAGCTTTGGCAGAGTCAGTTCAGCCTTTCATCTAAGAGAGACGTGTTGAAATGCCCCCACTGTTCTCAGGATTGCTAAGACTTTATTCAAGTAGCTTATCGATTGCTGGTCACTGTGCTTTAAAAAAAAAAAAACAGTTGGAGGGAGGGAAAAGAGTCACGAAGACTAGCCAAATGATACAAAATAAGATCTATGAAGGAAAATCAAGAGAAAGAGATTGTTTAGCTTGGAGAAGAAAAAGTAAAGTTAATTTCTGATTTAAAATACATAAGGGTCTTTAGGTGAAGAAAATAACATCTGTATCCTATGACCACTAAGCCCAAAACAGGGGGAAATTGGCTGCTGTTTGTGCTAGACACATTACATGGTGGCAGAGTCCTAGAAGTGGGATAGTAAGGTGTTCATCCTAAGACCCTTGCAATCCGATTGTCTGAAGTAGATAGGAGACCAAACTAGAAAATCTTGTAAGGCCCCTTCAGCACTGTATTGAGTTAATTACCTACTTTCATAACTTTTGGATCTATATTCCGTACTTCTTACCACTGGCTGCTATGGCATGGGCAAATTTGAAGCTAGGGTGTAGCAGACCTCATGAGAACTTGCCTAATTAAGGTTACACAGTCCCCAAGTTCTTATATAATAATATAAATGTCCTAGCCCTTCTGTCCTGTAGGTCATATGGATGGCTCTTGCCACACACATATTCCATGTCACATCATAAAAACTTCCAGACGCTTGGCCTTTTCAAGAACGTTGCCCCTTAAAATATCCCCTTTCTCTCCTGCATGATCAGTTTCTCCCTTCGTATTGAATCTTTCCCATTAGTATATAAAACCTTTAGTATTTCCCAATGAAATATTATTCTTGTGCCATACCCTCCTCTATCTTTCACCCCACCTCACTGCTCCCTGCCACACAAAATATTTTGAACTTGGCTGTAGGCACTATCTCTATTCTCTCGTCTCCTACTCTCCTCAACACACTCCGTTAAAGTCTCTGACCCCACTACTTCACCAAAACTGTTCTTATCAAAGCTACCAATGACCACCTTGTTGCCTCATCTCCCTCAGCTTCTCAACAGCACCCAGCACAGTGAATCACTTCCTTCTTCCTGAAACTTCCCCGAGTCTTCATGACAGCATCTCTCCTGGATTTTTTCCCTTCCCAGTCACCACTGCTGTCTTTTCCCCTGCTTAGTTTCTGAATGCGTGTGTACTGAGGCTCAATCCTGACCTTGTGTTTTCTCTCTGCACCTTCACTTGTTATCTCATCTGTGGATAAGCTTATTTATAATGGATGAATTAGCTAGAAAATAGAACTAAAGTAGTTTCATACAATGGAGTACAGACAAAGAGATGGAATTACAAGGAAAAGAGGTTAATAGGTATGGAGGGCAAAATAAGAAAGCCTAACGTAAGCCTATTCAGAGTCTCAAAGGGAACAAAAATATGCATAATGGAGGTGAGACAATGTTTAAAGAGATTTTGCCTGTGGGTTTTCCAAATAAGGTGATAAATATTGATCCACAGATATAGGAAGCAGTGTATACTAAGCAGACCAAAAAAAGTATTCACAACCTTTTATACTGTAGTAAGACTGCAGATCACTGAAGACAGAGTTCTCCTAAAAGGAGCATAAGGATAATGCAGATCATATCCACAAAAGAACAATAATTAGACTGATAGCAGAGTTCTCCATAGCAACAATTGAAGCCAGGAGAGAGTGAAATATTTTCAAAGTTCTGAGAGAAAATAATTTTCAGCCAAAAATTACATAGTCAGCAAAGATAACATTAAAAAATGACAGTGAAATATTGTTTTCAGAAAAATAAAACCTAAGAGAGTTTACCATTAGCAGACTTACACTGAAGGAACTACAAAGAATATACTTCAGAAAGAAGGAAACGGGTATAGCAAAAGAAAGGTCTGAAAAACAGGAAGAAGTGGTAAGCAAAGAAATTGGTAAACATGTAGGTAAATCTAAACAAATACTGCTGGTTTAAAATAATATCTAATATAGGAATTTTTAAAAGATAAGCTAAAATACTAGGTAAAACTCCATATATGTGAGGAAGGAAATAATCAGAGTTTGCATTCTAAGGTCCTTTTGTTGTTCTGAAGGGGTTAAAGTACTAATTTGAGATTTTAAGGGTAACTACTAAAAGAATAGAGTAGAAATAGTATTTAACTTCCAAGCCTGATTTTTTTAAGTCAAGAAAGGAAAAAAAATAAAAGCATAAAAAAGCAGGACAAATAGAAAGCAAAAGTAAGATTATAGAAACAAATACAAATATATTAGCAACCATAATACATGTAAATGGCCTAAATTTTCTGGCTAAAAGACAGGTATAGTAAGATTAAGATTTTTTAAAATAATAATACCAATTCAGATATACAGTGCTTAGAGAAAAGACACCTCTAACATAGAAAGACAAAGAAAGGTCAAAAGTAAAGGGATAGAAAAATATATTTCAGCAAATACTAATCAAAAGGAAGCTTTGGTTTTTGGTTTGTTTTTTTTTTAGGAAGCTTTGTTGATATCAGTCAAAATAGACTTTAAGACAAAAAGCATTAACCAAGATAGAACAGCATTAAAATATGTAAAACAAAATTTGATAAAACTGTCATGTTTCTTCAAGTTATCACTTGGTCAAGCAGACAACAAATAGTAAAAGTGCATAAAATTTAAGCAGCACAACTAAATAGCTTGATTCATGGAAATAAAGAACCTCGCACCAAACAACAACAATATATGTAGTTTTCACATGGAAGAGTTATAAAAATTGCCCTCATACTAAGCCACAAAACAATTCTCAACAGATTTCCAAGTATCAGTATAATATTGACCACATTCTCTGATCGTGATAAAATTAAATTAAAATTCAATAACTAAAAGATAAACCCCCCAAAATTCCCCTTATATGTGGAAATTTTAAAACATTTCTAAATAACCCATTGATCAAAGATATCATAATGGAAATTTTTAAATACTTAGAATTGAATGATAATGAAAATATTACATATCAAAACTTGTGGGATGCAGTGAAAGTTGTACTTAGAGGAGAATTTATAGTCTCAAGTGCTTTCACTAGAAAAGAAAAAGGTGAAAATTAATAAGCTAACTTTGAGAAGGTTTAAAAAAAGACAAAAGGATGGAGACAAGGAAGATAAATAAAGATGAGAACAGAAATTAATTAAATTGAAAATAAAAATACCATATAGGGTATAAACAGAGCCAAAAGGTGGTTCTGCGAACAGGATTCATAATACAGGATTGGGTAAACTTTTTTTGTAAAAAACTTTTTTTGTAAATAGTAAATATATTTGGCTTTGTGGGCCGTGTAGTCTCTGTCACTGCTATTCAATTCTGCCACTGTGGTTCAAAAACAGCTGTAGATAATATGTAAATGAGTGGGTGTGGCAGTGTTCCAGTAAAACTTTATTTTAAAAAACTGGTGGTGGGCCACATTTGGTCTATGGATCATAATTTGCCGACCCCTGGACTAATGGTAAGACTGATGTAAAAGAATAAACCTAATGAGAAAGTTAGCAAAGTGACTGGATATAAGATCAATATACAATATATATCAATAAAAATTAATTGCCTTTTTATACATCAGTGCAGAAAAGTAACTTTTTAAAAATTATTGATAATAACAACAAAAAAATTTAAGTACCTAAGAATAAATCTAGCAAACCTTATACAAGATCTAAAGAAACTAAAACTTTATTGTTTAATCTACCTCAGACCAATAGTTCTCAAAATTTTGGTCTCAGGACCCCCCTTTATACTCTTAAAAATTACTGACAACCCCAAAGAGCTTTTGTTTATTTGGGGTTTTATATATCTATATTTACCTTATAGAAATTAAAACTGAACATTTAAAGTATTTACTTATTAATTTTAAAATAATAACAGTAAACACACTAAATGTTAACATGAGTAACATTATCTTTGGGAAAAAACTATATTTTTCAAAACAAAAAAGATTAGTGAGAAGAATGGCATTGTTTTATATTTTTCTACATCTCTTTAATGTCTGGCATAATAGAAGACATTTAGATTCTGATATCTGTTTTAGGATTTAATCTGTTGTGGTATGTGGTTTTGTTTTCATTATATGAAAAAATTCAGCCTCACACAGATATGTAGTTGGAGAAGGATGGAGTATTTTAATAGCTTTTTAAAATAATTGTGGATATTCTTCTTTGATACTGCATCAAAATTTGACAAGTGGTAACTTCTTAAAGATTAGTTCCAATATGGAATCTAAAACTGTATCAATGAACTTTTCATACTCCATTATATTAAAATTTATTGGTCTTCCTCACGCATTGATTAGATCTTTTATCCAGGCATGATTTTGTAAGACCACAGTTGGTTATTTGAAAAATGTTAGTTTACCGAGTTACATAGATCTTCAAAATGGTGCCACCATTTTACGATGTCAAAAAAAATCACATGTTAATATTACCTTCAGTCTCATCAGAAAAGTCTGTCAAATTTTGGGAAGCTGTCAAGCTCACAGTAGGAAAAACACATCTTCCAAAAATCTTATTTTTATTTGAAAGCTTGAATTTTATCATTGGCAACAAATACTGTCAGTTGTTTTCCCTGAAGTGACAGCTCACTCACCTTGTTCAATTTCAAGAAATATCTGCCAAATACCCACGTCTGAATAACCATAGTTTGTCAGTCATTCTTTCAAGGAAAAAGTGGTATTCTATGAAAAAAGTAGCTTGTTCAACTTGCAGCTCAAACAATTCCACAAATGCTTTCCTTGAGACAACAATCATACTTTAGTATGCAGCAAAAGTACTTTATGTGTATGTCTCATTTTGTCAAAATGTTAAATCTTGTGTACTCAAGTGTTGAGATTTAATACAAATAAGTTTTGCTACTTGATCCAGTACATTTTAAGTGAATCTAGCATTTTGTTTTACTGTGAGTGTGTGGTGGTGAGGAACTAGCACAGTTTGGTGCCACTGCCTTGTTCCATGCTGAGATGCCAACAGTTTTATCCACCATTACATTTGCACCAGCAGCATACTTACCAACACTGTGAAAAAGACACAGCATCTTAGTATTATTATGAAGATAGTATTGACTTCATTGACATTCTGAAAGGGTCTCAGGATCCCCAGGGTTTCCACAGACGGAACTGAGATCATTGCCATAGACCTTGCTGTGGCTCTCTCCTTCGTGTCATTCAGGTCTCAATTTAAATGTCGTGACCTCAGAGAGGTCTATTATCCAGAGCCCCACAGTGACTCCTGTATCACCATATTTTGTTTTTATGGTAGTAGTTATCACTACTTAATAGTTTGTTGTTTACTTATTTATGTGTTTATTATCTGTTTACCCCAACTAGAATATAAGACTAGAGAATGGAGGGACCTTGTCTGTCCTTTCAGTATAATAACTAGGTCTCCAAATCCTAAAATAATGACTTGGTACCTAAGTACTCAATAAATGTTTATGGAATGATTGAATCAGGTTTAGATTGTACATAAGGAGTTGGGTTTCTCACCGTTTCTCATTCAGATGGCCTCATAGCTATAATAGCTATTTTTTGCTCACTCTGGATTCTTTGGAAAAGAACAAAAGGAACCTTTGAGTTCTGCCTTTTACATGTACTTGCTCAGTCCTCACTAGAACCCTAAAAGTGGAGTGTTATTTACCCCTTTTTACAGAAAAAGCATCTGAAGGTCAATAAGGACTATTACAAATATAAAGAGCTAGTGAGGGTTAGAGCCAAAAATTTAACTCATATCCTTCAGCTTCCTCCCAGGCGAAATAGTAACTCAATGGATGCACATTAAGATATACTCATAATTATTGCTCAGAGTGCCAAAGTTTCAAGAGTTGGCTGCCAAATGATGAGGCAGTAGTCATTCAGAAAGTGTGCTTGTTAGAGGGAATTTTTAAAATAATTAAAATTGAAACTCTGAAGTTATAACAAATGAGCAGCAGATTTTCAAAATTAACTTTTTTGCACATTTTAGAAATGTTTACCTCAACCTTCAATTCCCAAGAAGCCATTATATTTCTTCAGTCTTTTGCCCAGAACTTCTTCAGATCTTTCCTAGAAACTGTAGCAATGGCAAATGAGCATGAAGTTCTCGTGTTACATTCACACCAAAGACCTCTTCTTTGCCCTGGTTCCAGGTTGGAACAAATATACAATAACATATGGTGACATACCATGTCAGCATGAAGACTTAGGACTGAACCTAATCTCAGCTATTTTATCCTTACTTTGTAGACTATGCCACAGAGAGGCTACGACTGAATTTCTAGGGGTCACACAGAAGTCAGCAATAGAGCATGGAATACAAGTCAGACCTCTTATCATGTAGACAGGTGGTCTGTTTGCTTTAGGTTTTATTTGAAATCTTTAACACTAGAGAGAGATTTACCAAGAGACTTTTACAAGAAATCCTAGACTAACCCATTAAATAACCAAATGATACAGGACCTTTGAGAATCGATTCTCTAGGATTGTGTTTGCTAGCCGTGAAGTCTGTAACGTTAGAAAATAAAGCGGAGTGCCGATTCAAGTTCTGTTTCTCGCGTGTGCTGGAGGGAGCTTAGGCCCATCTTGCCCATGGGGGTTATTGGTCGACTCTGCAGGAGGCACCGATAGGGCCTTTCTTTCCCACAATTATCTATTCACTTAATTCACCTTCAGAATATAAATACTCCTAGGAACATCAGGAGAGGTTATTATAAGTCAGCTACAACTTTCTGAAAACTAAACTCTGAACACCCAAAGGTGCTCAGCTCCACCAAGAAAACTGTATGAGTAGAGGAGAGGAAAAAGTGATTTTGGAAAATGGAACACAAAGTATGAGGTTCTGTCAGCAGAAGAGTGCTGACATCAACAGAATAGAGGAGGGATGAGGGGCGTCTCTGGAAAAGCATTTGCCTGCCACAGTCCTTCCAGGCTGGACCGTGGATGTGCTGGTGTAGCTCCACCTGACGCTGGATTCTCACCAGCAATGGGAAAGCAACCTGCCTGTATAGCATAGAACAGCTACACTGCAGGCCCCTCACACTCACCTGTCCCCGATAACTTCCTCAGAACACCCAGAGGATAATAGTTCATGGAAACAATGTGGCCAGGCTTGGTCAAGTTGGTCAAGGCCCGGCTTGGCCCCTGCTAATCACTTGCTTGGGCTTGAGAATAGGGTTTAGCTTCACCCTTCACTTTATTCTTGTAATTATAGTGTACAAACCAGTCACATAATCACCCTCAAGGTGAAATATTTGCAGTGTGCAAAGGCATCTTCAAGTAAGTTGTCTTCTTGACGTTTTAACCCATGTCACCTAGAGGGCCTTTCTCATTCTTCTTGTGCACATCCCCGCCAGCAAGACGATGTGTGGACTTAGTGATATAAATTTAACAGATATGTCAGGAAACCTTTTCAGGCTACCTGTGTCCCCCTGTCCCTCCACTCCCAGAGCTACCCACCATGGAGAGTCACTACTCCAGTGAATATCATATAAGTTTCTTCTCTCCACAGTATCTACTTCTCGTAGGAGTTTGTTTGATCCACAGTAGAGTTGTTTTTAATGTATTTTTTTGTCTTTAATATCTATTGAGATCCCTGTCTGGGTTTAAGGAGGCTCTAGCTTCTGAAAGGGAAACACCAAGCAATAAAATGTGGGGGCTGCCCTAGCCTGGGAGGGTGTAGCTGATGGCACAGTCCATCTCTGCCTGGAGTTGCTAATGGTCAGAGTTATATTATAACATTAATAATAAAAGGCTTAGTTACCTGATATCCAAATTCTCTTGGCTTCCATTAATAATCATACCTTGCTAACTGTAGGCCTAACAGGAAAGATCTTAATGTTAAGTACTTCCAATCAGTCCATTTGTGAATGCTCATAAAGTTGAGCTTTTTTACAAAAGCATCTCTGTAGGTCAGTGGAGAAAACATCTGAAAGAGCCTATTGAATGGACTCTCCAGTAGCCTCTTGCCTTAGTACTTTCTCTGTTGATCACTCATAGGGCCACCCAGAAAAGTCTAATGCTTCCTCTACCTTGCTCCTTAGAAATTTAAAAATAGTTACTATGTGGTCTTATTGGGAGGAGGTATACCATATTCATCTTTGTATACCTAGTACCAAGCGTACGAGGGAGAATATAGTTAGGGATCCACAAATACAAGTTGATTCTTCCTCTACACCTTCTCTTAGGTAATTTCTATTCTGTCCTTTAAAACTCAGTTCAGGCATTGCTGTTGTTGGGAAGAGTCCCATCTGTGCTTGATGGCATTTGCCTGGTCAACTACTATATTATGAGCTCCAGAAGCTTATTTGTGTTTGTGACCCAGCACCTGGCAAAGTGGCTGGCGTGTGGTAGACACTCACTAAACATTTCGTAGATGCATAAATGACTGACTCTTTCCATCTTTCCAAAGTTTCACACAACTTTGCTCTCCTTTGAGTGTGTTTTAGTTTATCCATTTCAAGGTACCCAGAGCCATCATTGTCAGGCAGCAGTCATTCCAGAACAGAGCTTTCATTCTTTGAGACATGGATGGGACACTTAGGAAGGCACAAGACACTAAGACTTCATTTTGGAGTCTTTATTTCCTCTTTTGGGCATTGCACAGAGATATGGAGGAATGTCTGTGATCACAATGCAGCAGGGAAACAGATATGAGAAAAATACTGGTGATTTTTAGGGGAAGAAAAGCCTAGAACACTACAAGAGAGAATGGAGATCAACAAAGTCCAAAGAAGCTGGAGGCTTTAAAAATATACCAATTTTTAATGCCTTGTGATTAAAAGGCAAAATAATAAGAGACAGACAAAACTCTGTGTACTTGGAAAGAAATGTTAATCTTAGGAAAGTATGCAAAAGAAATTTTTCACAGTGGGATACATCTTACATCACCATCCTTTTAGTGTTTTTTAATGTGATTATAGTCCTATGGGCCAGAGAAGCTATTGGTATTGGTAATATGATATTTGAAGTAACCAAAAGAATTTGGTGGACCCACTGACCTGCTTTTGACTTCTGAGAAATACAGCTTAACCATCTCAAATTCTATGAAACTTGTCTCAGGCTTATGGGAAAGATTATTTTATCTTAGTTGTGGAAGGTTGCCTGCCTGTTTCTTCGATAGAGATGACATGTTGCACATACAGATGTTGGATTTGTGATCTTTTCCCCCTTTCTTAATTTGAAACACATTGTATACATCTGTTAGTCTCATTTCTTTCCAGAAAGACTCACTCTTATGGGTTTCTGCCTGTACCACATGCTATATAATAAGGTGTTCGCCCAGAGAAGCACTTAGTTTCCAAGTCACCTGAAGAAGGTTGGCACACCTTGTACACATGCCGAACAACAGAAACTGCTCCAGAGGGTCCTATGGCCCACTTTGTCCCCAAATAATGTGGGGTACAGGCTCTTCTGAGAGTCCAAGGAGAAAATCTGAATTGGCCATCTAGACAGGAAGAAAAATTAATTCTGTGCCCTCTCATCCCTATATTTATTATCTCTTTGTCCAGTCTCTGTAGAGTCAGATTATATCAACCTGATAACATCTTCCTTTCTGTACATAAACTTGCTTATTCATTCATTCAGCCCACATGAGCTTACTCCCTGGTGATCTCATCCAGTCTTGTGGCTTTTAAATACCATCTCTGTACTAATGGCTCCCAAATTTATATCTCAACAATCAACCCTCCCTGAATCTCAGGCTGTGTTCAGTTGCTTATATAATACCTCCATAGGGCTGTCCAACAGGCTCCTCCAACTTAGCACATGCAAAACCAGCACTGCTCGCCCCTCACCCCCACACCTGATCATTCCCTGGCATTTTCCATTTGGGAAGTGGAACCCACATTCATCTAGTCACTTAAGCTGAAATTCTTGGAGCCATCCTTAACTCTTTGCATTCTCTCACCCACGTCCAATCCATTAGCAAATCCTGTCAGCTCTACCTTCAAATATATGTCAAATCCAGCCCTTTGTCATCACTCCTCTGCACCCTCCCCAATTGAATCCATCGTCATCGCTCACCAAGCCTGCCACAAGAGCCTCCTAACATGCCTCCCTGCTTCCAGTCTGATCCCACAGCAACCCATTTTCCACATAAAAGCCAAAGTAATCTTTTAAAAATGTAAATCAGATCCTATCACTTGCCTGTTGTGGCTTCCCACAGCACTTAAAATAAAACCCAAACTCCCACCCTGAACTGCAGGCCCTTCACTGTCCTGACTTCCTCTGCATCATTCTCTTGCCACTACCCTCTAGGCACTCTGGCTTTTGGGTCATCAGAGCGCCAAGTCCACTCCTGCTATAAGACCATTGAATCAGCTATTTATTCTGCCAGGAAGGCTCTCCTCCCAGATATCTGCATGGTTTATTCCCCCACTTCATTTAGAATCTGCTTAAATGAGACCTTCCATGACCACAATGTCTAAAATAAGACCTCACCATCCACACCCTTCATTTCTCTTGCCCTGCCTTATTTTTTTCTCTGCAGCACATGTTGTTATAGATCTATCTGTTTGTGTGTTGTCTTCTTTCCCAATAGAATGCAAGCTCCTTGACAAGCACAACTTTGCTTTGTTCATTGCTGTATCCTCAGGTACCTAGACCAATGTGTAACATCATATACAATATGTGGTAGACACTCAGTCAGTATTGATTAAATGAATGAAAACACTTATTGAGTAGTCATCTTTATTTCAGGCATTATGCTGCAGGAAAAAGAAAGAAAGAAAAAATGCATGATTTCTGCCCTTGGGGAATTTGCCCTGGGTGGCAGAGACAGACACACAAATAATTCTGTGATACTGATATGCCTGGGGTGGGGCTGGGGAAGCTCCAACATGAATCTCCCAATTGTGCCTGTAGGAGTCGGAAGGGTAACCAGAGGAGCTGACGTTTGAGATTATTCTTGAAGGATGAGCAAGTATTTGCCAGATGGAGAAGAGTAGGCAGGGTACTTAAGGTATAGAAACAGCACATACAATAGCATGGAGCTGTGATAGGATAAAGATCAATGAAACTTGAATATAACCAATTTATGAGAGAGTTGTATGAGATAAGCATCTTGGTTCATTTTCTGTTGCTATAACTGAATACCCAAAACTGGGTAATTTATAAAGAAAAAAAAATTTATTTCTTACAGTTTTGAAGGCTGGAAAGTCCAAAGTCTAGGGGCTGCATCTGATGAGGGCCTCCATGCTGGGGGGGACTCTCTGCAGAGTGGTGTGAGGCATCACGTGGTGAGGGAGCTCAGGAGAGACTGCCAAAGTGGCTTTTATGACAGACCCATTCTCATGGTAACTAACCCACTCCTCAGTAACCCATAAATCTATGAATGGATTAATCCATTCATGAGGGCAGAACCCTCATGACCCAATCACTTCCCAAAGGTCCCACCTCTCAACACTGCTGCATTGAGAACCAATTTTCCAACACATGGACTTTGGGAATACAGTCAAACCATAGTAGTGAGTTTGTATAGATGAGCTTCCAGGAAGCAACAGTTTATTTCAATCCTAGCCCCCAAACATGATCCTCCCCTGGAGTTTCCCTTTCAGTACATAACACCTCATTCATGTATTCATAATTGTTCAAGCTCAAATTCTCAGTTATCCTTAACTCTTTTTATTCTCTCACACCCCACATCCAATCCATTAGCAAATCCCATCAGCTATACCTTTGAAATACATGCCAAATCCAGCCTCTAGTCACCACTCTTATGCTTCCACCCTGGTCCAAGCCATCATCATCACTTACCTAGACTGTCACAAGAGCATCCCAGCAAGCCTCCCTGCTTCTCATCTGACCCCACAATGACCTATATTCCACACAAAAACTAATATTGTCATTGTGACTGCTTTTAAGTCAAAACTGGAAGAGCAGCTTAGGTCAGTATCAACTAAATGGATGGCTATTAAAGATTATTTATACATAAGTATGTTTTGAGTAGAAGGAAGGAAATTACTTTCATATCAAAATTTGTGTCTTCTTTATATTTGTATGACTTGTCCTTATGCTTCTGTGGTATTGTGGTATGTGATTATGTGCTTGTATGTGGGGTTGTTACCTCAGCAATGGAAAGACAGAGACCCCTTCATGTTTATCCTCATTCTCACAGTATCCAGCACTGTGCCTGGCACACATGGTCAATACACCATGTGTCAGTGAAAGAATTATTCTTCACTTTACAACAAGCTTACTGCTGGGTTACTTTAGTGATCTTCCCTACCATCTCTTTAAATGATCAGTTTCCCATAGTTTATTTATATACAATGGTTAGATAAACATCTATTACATAAAACCATCAAGATCTATCTAAGTAAGTGTCTTTGTATCAGAATCTAAGAGATGCAGCTAAAGCATTTATCAGAAGGGAAGTCATAGCCTAAAATACTTATTTTGGCAAATAAGAAAAGTAGAAATAAATAAATTAAGCATCTAACTAAAAAAGTTAGAAAAAGAACAATAAAACAAACTTAAAACAAGAGCAGAAAGGAAATAATAAAAATAAGGCAGAAAAGCATGAATTCAAAAACTGAAAAATTAAAGAATTAATAAATATAAAAAACAAATTACTTGAAAACTTCAAATAAATAGAGGGAACTTTAGATGACTTGATCAATAAAAACAGGAGAAATAATAAAATAAGATATATTAAAAAGGAATTATAAAGTCTATTTTATTCAACTTTTTACACATAAATTTGAAAACCCACAATTGTCTAATAAGATGTAATTTAGCCACTCTGACTTCTAAAGAGAAGGAAAATCCATCAGACCAACCACCATAGAAGAACACTAATATAAATTTCTAAATAAAATATTAGCAGACAGAGTCTAGCAGCATTTTGAAAGAACAATGTACCATAACCAAATGAGGTTTATTCCAGGTGTGCAAGGATGATACAATATTGGAAAATCTATTACTATAATTCACCATATTAATAGATCTGTGTAGAAAATTCATTTGATCATCTTCATAGATGCTACAAAGGTACTGATGTAATTCAACATCCATTTTTCATTAAAAACCACTTTATAAAATCAGAAGTGATAGATAACTCCTTAACATGATAAAATATATGTATCTCACCCAAAATTGAGTGTTATGCTTGACAGGAAAACACTAGAAGCCATGTTATATCAGAAGCAATGAAGACAAGGGTGTACATTGTTATAAATCTTTAAAAATTGTTCTGAATATACTAGCCAATGCAGTACAAAAGAAAGAAATTGGAAGCGTGAAAGTCAAAAGGAAGAGGTTAAACTAATGTTTGTTATTTGCAAATGATATAATTCTATACTCAGATTATATGCTTGTTTCTATGAATCAACTGGAATATTGTTAAAAACAGTAACAGAACTTTTTAAGTGCCAATTGATTATGTAAATTAAGCATTCATATATGTGATCAACAGCTGGTTAGAAGACATAATGGAGGAAAAGACCCTATTTTACAATAGCAAAAAGAAAAATCCAAATCTAAATATATACACATTTATACGTAAATACTTTATTTGCATAAATATAGGAATTGAACGTAACAAGAAATCTGTTAAGATATAAATCTTTATTCCCGTACATGCACAAAACACTCTCCTGAGATACAGAGGAAAAACAAAGACATGAATGAATGGAAAGACAACCATGTTCTTGGATAGAAAATTTCAACATCACAAATTTAACATGATCCCAGTAAAGATACCAACGGAATATTTTGTAACCAAACAAGCTGATGCTGAAGTTCACGTAAAAAAAAAAAATTTTAATCAAGAATAATCAATAATAAAAAAAAAAATGAGAGAAAATTGCTCTTTAGATATTAAAATATGTTACAAATATATTTATGTATTTGAATTAGGGCATTAAAAGATAGACAAGTCAATGGCACAGTATAGGGTCCAGAAATAATCTCAAATACATTTGAAGTTTTAGTTTACTTTAAGGAGGCATCTCAGATCAGTGTGATAAAACTGGATTGTTCAATAAATGGTGCTGGGACAAATACATAGTGGTCTGGGAAAAATGAAGTTTGATAGTTCGTATTTATACCAAGATAAATTCTAAAGTTTAAATTAACACCAAGATAAATTCTAAATGGTTGAAAACTGACTTGAAAAAAAATTAACCTTCAAAGTTCTAAAAGAATCCAGGGTGAAATTTTTTATATCTACAAATGGAGAAGGCCTTTGAAAGGGTGACACAAAATCCAGAAACCATAAAGGGAAAGCCATAAAATAAATTCAGTCACATAAAAATAAAAAATTTCTGAGGAGCAAATACTATCATAAACAAAGGCAAAAAACAAGTGACAAAGTGGGAAAAATATTTTTGCAACTCATCTAGAGAAAGAGCTGATCTCCCTAATATGTAAAGAGCTTCTACAAGGCACTAAGAAAAAGACCAACAATGCAATAGAAAAAAAAATAGTAAGGTTATTAACACAATTTACAGAAAAGGAAATATAAATAGCTGCTTATAAACATATGAAATATATCAAGTTTCATTTATAAAAAATGTAAATTAAAACTATAATGAGATGCTATATTTTACTTAAAGAGGCAGGGATTTTTTTTTATAAAGTTTGATAAAACAGTCTCTTAGCAAGACTATAGATCAAGAGATACTCTTGTACATTGTTGGCAGGAGTATAAATTGGTGCAATCTCAATGGAGGACAATTTGGCAGTATCAAAATTAAAAAGCTTATATCCTTTGAGCCAGCAATTCCACTTTGAGGAAAATATATGGATACACTTCACATGTACAGAATTTCAAGGTTACACATTGCAACCTTGTTTATAACACAAGATTGACAACAACCCAAATAGCTGTCAATAGAGAATTGGGTATATAAATTATACTGTGTCCTTACAGTTGAATACTATGAAATCATAAAACAAGAATGAGGAAGCTTTTATATATTGTATGGAATGATATCTAATATATATTTTTAAGTCAAAGAGCAAGGTACATAATAGTGGGATGAATCTTTGCTTATATATATCTTTGCTTAAATAGGCATAAAATCCCTCTAGAAGGATACACAAGAAACATTTGTTGCCTGTAGAAAATGGAACTGTGTGGCAGGAAAGCTGGGGTGGGGATATTTTTGGACACTTTCACTGTGTTCCATTTTATACCTTTTGAAATTTGAACCAACCAAAGCAAAGAAAAAAAAACTCAATGATATTTTTTAAGTCATCTTCAGAAGAAACCACTATTAAACACAACAATATAAATGAATTTTACAAGCATAATGCAGTGCAAGAGAAGCTGGACATACGAAGAAGCATGTATTATATTATCTCATTTATTTAAAGTTCAAAAAGAGACAAAACTAATCTATGGTAAAGGGAGTTAGAATAGCAGTTGTCTTGGTGGGGGTAATGACTGGGGCAGGGCATGAAGGAGAATTCTGCGGTGCTGATAAAATTCTTGATCTAGGTGGTGGTTATATGAGTGCATTTACTTCAAAAAAAAATCATCAATCCTGCGCCCTTATGATTAGTATACTTTTCTGCATGTACATTTTACTTCAGTTTTTAAAAATTACCAAAAAGAAAAAAATCTTCTTCAGGGTTGTATTAGTTTCCTAGGGCTCCCATAACAAAGTACCGTAACCTGGGTGTCTTACAGCAGCAGAAATTTATTGTCTCACAGTTCTAGAGGCTGGAAGTCCAAAATCAGGATATTGCAAGGCCATACTCCCTCTGAAACCTGTAGGGAAGAATCTTTCCTTGCCCCTTCTTAGCTTGTGGTAATGGTTATTGGCATTCCTTGGCTTGCAGCTGCATCACTCTCATCTCGGCCTCTGTCTTCATATGGTATTCCCCCTTGTCTCTGTCTCCACAGGGAGTTCATTTTACAAGGTCATATTGCATGAGGGACCCACATCTGCCCCACATCTGCAACAACTCTATTTCCAAATAAGGTCACATTCTGAGGTACTAGAGATTAGGGCTTCAACATTTCTTCTGGAGGAAGGGGGGACACAATTCAATCCATAACAAGGGTTAATGAAGCACTTTTAAAAGCGTATTGGAGTTGCTATAGAAGAATATTTTAATCCAGTTTTAGGGACTGATGTGTGAAGTGTGCCATTGTTGAGCTCTTGCAGAAAGAGGTAACCTGATGCTGTTTCCACCAATGGTGTCATCTCTTTGGCAATAATTCAGCTGCTGGAAAATGAGGGCCTACTCCACTGACTTCTGTAGTTAAGTTAAAAAAAAAAATAAATGAGGAGTTTTTCAACTCCTTTGGTAACCTCCTTCATGATTTTATAATTCTATAAAACTAGGGGCTCTTCCTTTATAGGTTACAGCCTTGGCACATTATGACAGTTCATCTTCATCATAAAGCAATAATGCTGGTCTGAAGATTGGCTTTTTTAGAAAGCCTCCTCATTTTTCACATTTACTCCAGGGGTCCTTCAAGAGCCCCATTTTTCAATAGGCACGGGTATGCGTTTTATTTTTCTATTGAAGAGTCAGCAGGTTTCCAAATGAGTAACAGGCACAGGGTGTGGTGTGTGGCTTCCTTTTTGGTCGTACATCCAAATTGCCCTTGAGGTATAATTAATCCCATGGTTCCCACCACCATTGAAGTTATTTTTCGAATTTAATGAAATAATTATTTTTGTTGTCAGTAGTTTCCAGTGTGTATGGCTCACTATAGGTGCTCAGTGAGTGTGTGTTGACTGAAATAAGAAAAACAGAACAACACTTAACCACTTTAACAGTTTTGAAATTCAGCCGGTTTAGGGCAGGCAAAATTAATCTGTTAGACAAACATTAGAGCAGTGCTTGCCTTTGGCAAAGGGGATTGACTGGGACAGGACACAGGGAATCTTTCTGGGGTGATGATTGTATTCTATATCTTGGTAAGGTTTGGATTACACAGGTATATACGTTTGTCACAACTCTGTGAGTATGTACTTAAGATATGTACATTTCATTGTTTGTAAATTTTGCCTCAAGAAAAAAAAACTGTAAACAAATCTTGAACTCTAGCAAATGATATGCCCCCTAAAAGGAAAGTGTGCTGATTTCTGCAATTTATTTTGACACACATTGAAAAAATAAGATGGAGTGGTGGATGGATAAGAGCAATGGATATAGATGGATAGATGTGTAATGAAATAAGCATAATAAAATGTTAATTGTAAAAATCTAAAGGGTGGGTATATGGGTGTTCACTGTAAAATTCTTTAAACTTTTCTGTAAGTTTGAAATTGTCCATAATGTTAGAAAAAATTCAAGGTACAAAACCATACAGAAACTTGCAAATGTGGAACCAAAGTCCACTTGCCGTTTGTATCCCCTGTCACAGCTTGAATGTCCACTACTTAAAACAGGAAACAATGTCACCTGCTAGGGGTCTCTTACTGAATCCAACAAGAAATTCGCAGGAATATCACAGGGAACCTGTTTTACTGCCCTATTGGGAGTAAAAAGAAGTAGTTGAAAGA
Organism: Daubentonia madagascariensis; assembly: GCA_023783475.1. Taxonomy (NCBI): domain Eukaryota; kingdom Metazoa; phylum Chordata; class Mammalia; order Primates; family Daubentoniidae; genus Daubentonia; species Daubentonia madagascariensis. The sequence goes on along the minus strand of JAKFHU010002080.1, from coordinate 36,535,680 downwards.
GGGTAAAGGAAATTTATATTTAGTGTGGCATCATACAATATGGTCTTGTGCCAGCTACCTACGTGGAGCCCAGGAAGAAAGCTGGTTAGACACCATTAAAAGCAATGCCTTATTTTATAATTGTGCTCATGACTCAAAGGAAACCCATTTTATTTTCACTTGAAGAAAGACATGAAGAACTACAGTTCTGTAGTGTTCTCTTAGAATGACTCTTCCTCTACCCACCCCCAATGTTATACATAACCCCCTTGTAGAAATGAAATATGGGTAAATGGGCTTAATTTTGGAACAAAAATTATCTGCATATGCTTACCATGCCCCTCCTCCGCCTATATTTTCTTTAATACAATATAGTAGAAACCTGAGAGTCAGACACACATGGGTTCTCCTGTTTCTGTTACTAAATGGTTTTGTGATCTTCAGTAAGTTGTTTAATATCTTTGAGGCTAAATTTCCACAATTTTAAAATGAGCAGATTCAATGAGCAGATGTACAAGTCCCTTCTACCACTGGAATAAAACTGCTTTTTCACCCTATCTTCCTCTGTCATCTTGGTGGGGGCCAGCTGTAATGAAATCTTGAATCCAGACCCTGACAGACTCCAGGAGGAGAAACCCCCGGTCCCAACAAGACATGCAAATGACTCTGCAAGGAGCTCATTTAAATAATGCCCAAGATTTTAGTTGCACTGAATTTTCCATCTGTTTCTCCATATTAGTTGAACATGAAGTTAGTCAGATACTTAAGGCATTCAGGAGAGTAAAGCCAAGATGTCTTACAAATCTCTTCTATAAATATCAAGAAGAAAGAGCAGAGAAGAAAGTGATTTTTATATTTGTGGAACTGTATGTTTAGTTCACTTGGGCTCATCCCCAGGTGAAAATTCTCATTTGAATACTAGTTATGGGAAGAGGCCATCAATTTCTAGCCAGGTTTTTTCCCCAAGGAATGAAAGCAGAGCAGAGTAAGTATTCCTAGCGGATGAGTGTGTTTTCATTCTCAGAGTGTAATAGAACTCAAAGGCAAGAGTAGTTTGGAGTGTCACAATATATAAACAACCTACAGAGGGTAATTGGATAAACTTTGTATCTCTTCATGTGCTGTTTACTCAACTGTATTGCCAACGACAGAGAGTCAGCTTCCATTATGTGTGTCCCTTGGTCTGATGTTTAATTACCTGAGGGGTGATTATACAGGTATACATGTATGTGTATTCATAGTTACACCAGATATAAATTACATACCAAATGTGGTTGTATCCATGTGTCTTTTCTATAGGTTATGTTTCTATGTTTGCATATTTTGGTGTGAATACCTACATATTGTCGCCCTTTGAATAACAGTAAACCGAATGTGAGTAGTGGGACTACTTAAATAATGTAAGAGGCTAATTATCGAGGACTTTACTAATGTACTCAGATTGGAGATGTTTTAGGTGAGGAGAGCATGGGCAAGTCATCTGATTTGGTCCATTATTATATTTTCAATTATCTTTGGTGCTCAAAGAGAGACATTAATGTAGCTGAGGATGACATAGCAAATTACCACAGCTCTCTAACCTTTTAAATTGCTAACACTGTTGTAATCTGTAATTATAGAAATCAGTGTGAGAATTGTGGCACTGCATAATTATCTTTCCTGATACTTTATTGCTGAATGAATTATTAATCAGAATCAGTCTTGTATAGTATTTGCAGCAACTCAGAAGAATAATGTATAATTAAATTTCATTATTCCTATTTTTGTGCTAATGTTTTATGATGTTGTAATTGATAATTAATTGGCCAAAAACTCACACAATACTTGGGAGTTTCAGGTGCCTGGAAAATGCACAGTGTGCTGAGTTCATTAACTAAGTAATGATCATTCTGTAAAGACCAAGAAGTCTAGTCCAATCTATACAAGAAAAGCTTTTGAAATTGGTATATTAATCATTAAGGTTTTCATGTTTCCTTAAAAGAAAGCAATAACTGTGAGCGCATAAGAATAATTAAGAGATTTTAATAGATTTCAAATATGGTCAATTGTAGGTAATCAGACATTGGTTATTAATATGAGACTAATACACTAGATATAGTTGGTGTGCTTCTATCAGTTTTCATTCTAATTAAACAACCGGCAATCTCCATATAACCACAGTTTCAAAAAGAGAATAGTGCTATAGCCTTAAAAGCCATTTCCTTCTGCCTTTGATGAGTGTAACCCAGGGTAGCACAACTTTATAGACAAAGTCTGGTCTAATCTTCTTTTCCAATGGTCTAAAATACTAAATGGTTTTCCTCCTCACAGACATGCAGGATTTAAAATCTGAAAGGATTATGAACTTTTCCTTGACTGGCATTCTAACTAAGAATTCCTGGTGTGAGTCTCTTTGGGTATCCTTTGCAACCTAGGTAACCAGTAAAAGATCAGAATCCAAGAATGTCTTTCACTCAGCCTGAGTTCTATTGAAAAGAAACATTGTCGGGCATTTTATGTGAACTTCTGCTGTGCCATTTTGATTTTTTTTTTTAAAGGTGATGTTTCTTTCTGATTTTCAAGTGTCCTCCTTTAGAAACACACAATTTTTTTTAAACGGGTGAGCATCTTTTTTCTTTCTGAAGAGTTGTGAAAGCACTGTAATAAGGAATTATACAATGCATATGCTGTTTTTTAATCAGTCCTTTTCTAAGCTGATCAGAAAACCATCCACAGGGGACTGTTCCTACGGATTGCTTTAGAAACGCATCTTCACATTCCTAGGAAGATCATGAGTGATTTATTTTTACATGGTTGCATTGGCTCCAATGTCTTACAATTCCAAATTATATATTTTAAAGAGGAATTTGTCATCAAATGACAATGAGTAAAGTCATCAAATGAGTAGAACTAAAGCACATTCCTGTAGCATGTGAGGAAGAACTGCTTAATGGCCTTCATGCTGGTATGATAGTTGAATGAAGATCAGAAACTTTCCTCTTACCATCTTCTCTCAAACCCAGGCCCCCCTAGAGTTGTGTCTAGTCCCAGAGCAGCAAAGGCCTGGGCAGAAGTCTCACCAAGCTCAGTCACAGTCTGAAACCATCATCCTGAGGATGCTGTTGAAGATCCTTTGTGCTGGCCATCTCCTGAGGGCTGGGTGCCTCAGACAGGAAGTGTGTAATTGGTCCTCTGTTTGGCAGTTTGAGGTGGGAGGTCATGAACGTAAGGAGGCAGAGCAGGAGGCAGAGCTGTCATCCAGAAACAGGAGTGAGGAGGCTCTTACCAGGATAGAACAGCTAAATTATACTCTACAAGGACCCATGCTGTACACAACCAATGGATAAAGAATATGTATCAGGGTTTGTGAATATCTGAGCCCAATAATCTTTGGAAGTAAAACACACTTAAGACCCTTCTACTCAGAACCTCTGCACATGTTAGTTTTACCTTCACTGTGTCAGTCTAAGCCTTTCTTACAGCTTTTGTACTGTCCCATTATCATGGTTGTTTGTCTTGGAGGTTATATCATTAGTTTCCTCTTACATTCACACTACTCAGAATGAACTGAGTTTGCTGTGGATAAATGGATAGGCAAGGCAACCCCGAGGCCCAGAAAAGACAGGCAATTCTGGAGAGCACAGGAAGATGTGTAAAGAAGCAGATTGCAAGGAGACCCCAGCAGAAACAGAAGTGACATAGGGACCTGTTGGGATCTATGAAAAGTCTTTTTCATTCATTTTCTTACGTTATGAAGAAGCATAAATGGGGAAGGGGGATCGAGAGTACCGGTGGGAGGCCAGGGTCTTGGTTTCAATAGGGTGGTCCGGGACACCTCACGAGAAAGTGATGTCTGAGTAAGGACCTGAAGGAAGTCGGGGGTTGAGCCATCGCCTTTAAATCTCAAAACGGTCTCTCAGGAGGCAGGTTTTACCTTCATTTCATACATAAGGAGTCTCAGAGAACTTGAATAAGCTGTCCAAGTCATCTAGCTCCAGGAGCTGGCAGGGCAGGGATTCCTGGTTTGTAGATCTGCTTTGGATCAGCTGCTATGGGGGTTAAAATGCAGATGTTTGACCCCACTCCAGTTACCCTAAATCCATGCAATTTGAGAAGTGTTGTAATTCCTAGAGATTGGAAGGTGGCTTGGGGAGTTTGAGTATTACGTAGGCAGAGCTAAAAGCAGGAAATACTGATGTGAAAGAAAGACAAGCTGTTGTCAGTGTGGGAATGAAAAGTGAATGGGAAAAGTTGGCGTGGTTGCAAAAGAAGAGTGAATTTGATTGTCCAGTTACTATATGTTGAATTAGTGAATTAATGAATTAATGAACAGATAAATAGGTGAATGTTTTTTTCCTCACAACCCTATGAGATAGATGCTCTTTGTCATACCCTTGTTGTACAGATCAGGAAACTGAGGCACAGAAAAGTTAAATGTCTTGCCCAAGATTTTGCAGCTAGTGAGTGGCAGAGTCAGGGTTCAAAGCCAGGCAGTCTAGCTCCAGAGCTTCCACTACCCTGCCTCGATAAACCATTTATATGTGTGGAGTATTCAATGAGTGCGTGCTACGCTCCAGGAAGCGTCCTAAGCACTCCACATGTTTGTGTGTTAAGTTGCTCACTCCTTAATGACAATGGATCACCGATGAGGGGTCCCTACAGAGAGCTCACATGGTTGGTCTGATGTGGCACAATGGTCATCGTTCAGATGCAGGCAGCTGACCCCAGAGCCTGGCTCATTATCACTGCACCATGCTGCCTCTTGTGATGCAAGAGAATTCTGATTTGTGCCAAACATATATGCAAAAGGTAGCAGAGGGAGAAAACAGGAAAAGCCTGGAGCAGGAAGGTGGAATATTCAAAGCACACACTTTCAACAAATATGAAAGGATGGAGTCTTTTAGGAGATGTTATCAGATGAGAATCAATACAAGTCCTCCATCTGCCAGATGCCTTCTTTTGGCATGAGAGTGAAATATATCAGGGTTAAGTGCCCATAAGAGCCAACATTCTGATGTAATTATGTGTAGAATGGTAGTGAGGATAATTCCTGATGCAAGCAGAGTACTTCATGCTTCTCGGAGAGCTCTCAGATCCATTGCCTTATCTGACCTTCACAGTCATCGTGAGATGTTGCAAACAGAAGTCTGCACTGGTGTCCTGGCCAAAGTTGCCAGAAAACACCAGAATGCACACCTTGTCCCATCATTCTCTTGCAGGCCTGGATGGAAATTAAGCAAATTGGCCTTTCCCCAAGTTTCAGCATGAGAATCTGGCTAACGAAAACATACATCATTCTTCATGCAGTCCAGATTTGCCTCAATATAAGAAATTCTCAATATGTGCAGAATTACAAATTTATGTAATGTGCAAGGAAATTAATTTTCTTTTCATATTAATAGATTTTATTTCTGAAATGTTTACTGTAAAACAAAGACCATCCTAAATACTTTATTGCTTCATCTCATTTAATCTTCACATAACCATTTTGTAGATGGAAAAGACCAAGGATTATGGAGTCTAATTAATGTGCCCAAAGCCCTGCAGCTAGGAAGTGGGAGAGCAGGGATTCAAATGGAGGCCCTCTGTCTAGGGGTGGAAGGAGAAATGGAAAGTGGGTGCATTGTAGAGTTAAGAAAGTGCTAAGCAGCATCCTCCTGCCCAGTGCTTCTCTGGTACCACTTGGCCAAAGGCTAGTCCTTGTCACACCCATTCCTGATGATTTGAAGAGAGGGTATTTTCTGCCCCTGTGGCAGTAGAATTTTGACATTTTATAATGCGTGAATTAGAAAATAATCTCCTCTTTAATATACTTTGCTTTATCTGAAGCCTATTCTGTGAGGTAAAATGGTGTGTGTAGGCATGTAAGACAATATATTTTAAACAGCATGCTCAGTGTTGTGAAGCATTTGTATCACTACCTTTTGGTGACAATAATCATCACTCTGAAAAGCTGCCAAGGACGTTCTTTTTCCCCCATCCCTCTTTGTTGACCTCCTGCCTTCTCCCCATACTCTCAGGAGAGCGTTTCACCTGTGTGTTAACATGCCAGCTCTATTCGACCTCCTGTATAGTGACAGATGGTACGAGTGCTTTTATTGCCTGATAGGGGATTTAACAAACTGCCGGCCAATGGTCTTAGTCTCATGGTTTTAATCATTTTTAAATGGAAAAACAGGAGTGGGTTTCACAAGTGCCCAGGCTTCTGTGGAAATGTACAAACCTTTCACAAAACACTACCTGAATGACCCTTGAGCTGGACAGCTTCTCTGCCCTGATAAACTGCTGCCTGCCTTTGGTGTTGAGTTTTGATTTTCTTTGTTACCAGGTGAACCATCTTACAATCTAAACTGCATTCATTCCAGCTTGCATCCCTGCAGAGAAGATGATATTTCAGAACAGAACCATGTTGCTCAAAAGACCCCGATTCATGAAAGAAGCAAGTTTCCTTTTATTAAGAACCTTTTCTGTGAAAGCTGTATTTCTGCCAAACCTCAGTAACTCACTTCTGTTTCCTTTCCCACCTGTAAGCAGCGTGTCCTCTCGGGAGCCGGGGCAGGCATCGGTAGAGATCAGGAGGATGAACAGCCTCGAAACTACAGATGCTCTTTATGCACAGGCAGGCCTTTCTGTGTGTCTGGGGGTGACCCCCCCACCCCAAGGAGGAGTTAGGTTTGATAATCCAGTCTCTAAAATCATAATTCCTGGTCTGATGAATCTAACTTTGGCATGTTACACATATTGGCATTTATAAGCAATAACTAGTCCAGAAAACGTGCTAGGAACAATGGCATTACTAATACTGTTTCTGGACTTCACGTGGAAACTCAAGCCCCGCATTGTCAGTGACCTGGTGGGTAAACTTCTGACAGTAATTATCATGGTAAAAGTTTTTGCAACTAATTTAAGGAACACAATTATTTAATTAAAGCACTTAGGTGTCCTCTTTTTTCCTGTCTCCTCTCGCTCCCTCTGTTCCTGCTTCCTTCACTCTCTCCCTCTTCTCCCCACCTCTTATCAGATTTGAAGTCCACTAATTACTGTGCTCAGTTTTTCAAGCTGTGTCTTAGGGTTGACAGTAATGCTAAAGTTGGAATTAGACAGACTTGCAGTCTCTCCCCTCTTTTCTGCATTTGACTATCTGTTGTCTTTTCTTAGTCTTTGATTCTCTGTTGTGAGTTTTGACTTGGTTCTTTTCTAAGACAGAATAATTTCTGTCAGGTTCTGGGAACTCCCCTCCCACCCGATGAAGAGGTTTTGGGGAGGGGTTGTGAGCCTCGCGCTGAACTGTGCACTGGGTACAAATCTGCAGTGCCTTCTATTAAAATGTAAAATGATCCGTTGAGTCATCCTCCCTCTGGTTTGACTCAGATGCTTTATGGCGCACTTTGCATGTCATTTCTCTGTAATGATTTCCCCATGGAGAAGGGTGTCTGATAGAATCCAGGCAGACTGAAGATTGCTCTGAGTCAAATGGATCTGTTATTCTTTTAATATTAACCCTTATCTCTCTGTTTCCCATCCTCGTGTTTTCCCTGAAGGAACCTTAATGAAGTAAATAGGTTCCACCACCCTCATTTAGCCTCCTAATCACTGCTCACAATTTCTTCTCACATTAGCAGCATGAAGCTCTAGGGTAATATTTCTCTGGCTAGAAGGGAAGGGAAGGGGACACTGGGAGAGAATATTTCACGCAGATGCCCTAATAAAGAAAAATACAGGAAAGAAATGACTTTTCTCTGTCCTCTAACTCCTAATGGGCATGAAGCAAATGCTAATAGGAAACAGAGATTGATGTATGAGAAATGAATATAAATGGAGACCATACATACAAAGAACTAATACCAGGGACAAACTGGAAGTGACAATATTGAAAAAGAGAACTTGCCAAGGGTAGAAAATGACCTGTCCCAGAAGAATAGACAAGGGCTTTGGCTGTACTCTTAGCTGGGGGGTTACCACAAAAAGAACCTAAAAGCAAGTACCAAAATATAGAAAAGAATACCAAGGGAGATGACTACAGAGGTGTGTATCCAAATCTGCCCATTCCAGTTGCACCCTTCCTCCCTGCTCCACCCACCTCCCTTGCCCACAACCATACCCCACCATCACTCAGCCACCACTAGCAGTAATCATGCATCTTGAGTGGCCTGGCATGGGGTCCCTTTAACCATGGATTTCCAAGTATTTAATTCTTTCATCTCCTTTTTGACATGACAGTTTATGTGCTATGTTGTTGTTAAATCCAAGCTGTAACCCTCTTCCTGGCCCCTAAACAGTGTTGTCCTACCTGACATCGCTGTATGGAGACTCAGACAGGAGGAGAGGATGGACACCCCACTCGATTCCATAGCCACATGTCTAAGATGGCTGCTGAGAAAGACCCTGTCCTGCACACCAGAGCACTGTTTTAGGGGTAGAAAAAGAGCAAAGTGTTGAACTATGGCTCAGTACCGATGGGTACTGTATTCCATTACTACGTGAAATTGGCCTTTGATTCATCCTTCCTTTGGGCTGGCTCCGTTTATGAGGGGGAAAAGTTCACACTGTTACTGGGTGGGTCTTCTTCTCTCCTTCATCTTTCTCAAAAGTTATGTGATATTTTTCCCTTCCAGCCAGTTGTGTTCTTTTGAGCATCTCTAACTTTCTAGTCTTGTCAGGAGCCTCAGAGAAGCTCATGTTTCAAGATTTTCCTAAAATTCCTGTGCTTTCGTAGAACCATAGAAATTAAAATTAGAAATACCTTGGAGATCACCTAGTTTATTTCCCCATTTTATAGATAAGGAAACGGAGGTGCATAAAGTGATTTGGTTTTAACAAGAGAGAAAATAAAACACAGGATCTTTGAAAAGACTCCTGCTACAAAGCAAAAGCCTGGGCTCAGATTTCTCATCATCTCCCAGAAGGCCTCACCCTGGTATTTGGCCCATTTTTGTAGATTCTTATTGAAAACTTACAACTTGGAATTGTTTAGATCTGATTAATTTTAAGGACACTTCTGACCATAAATTGTAGACTGTGAGGTGCGGGTGTATGTTTTCATTTGAAACCCAGAGTCCACCCTAGTACCTTTGTGATTTAGTCACAGAACCTAAGGCAGATTCTCAATAAGTACGTGAGTTGTTAACACTTTCCTACAACCTTTAACTTTAGGGGAGCTGGGGTGTGTGTGTGTGTGTGTGTGTGTGTGTGTGTGTGTGTAGTAACATAGATGTAGAAAAATACATAAAACAAATGTATAATTTAACATAAAGTGAGCACACATGTACCTATCACCCACATCAAGAAAGAGAACATGTAACAGCACCCCTGAGTCCCCACAGTGGCCCTTTCCAATGACAGCTCCCTTCCCCTAAACAGAACTTCTATTCTGAGTCTTTTCTTTATAGTTTTGCCACCTTCATAGGTGTCCTAGTCAGTTCAGGCTGCTATAACAAAGCACCACAGACTGGGTGGCTTAAACAACAAACATTTATTTCTCACAGTTCTAGAGGTTGGAAGTCCAAGATGAGGGTACCAGCAGGATTGGGTTCTTGGTAAGGACACTTTTTGTGGTTTATAGACTGCCACCTTCTTATTGTGTCCTCACATGGCAGAAGGAGAGGGAGAGGGGGTCTCTTATATAAGGGCACCAATCCCATTCATGAGGGCTCCACCCTTCTGACCTAATCACCTCCCAAAGGCCCCACCTCCAAATACCATCGGGGGTTAGGATTTCAACATACGAATTTTGAGGGGACACATTCAGTCCATAACAGTATGTATCCCTAGATGTTTAAATTTTGCCCATTTTTGAACTTGACATAAATGGAATCAGATTATATAATATTGTTTTGTGTCTTGCTTCTGTAGCTCAGTATTCAGCACTAGGTTTGTGAGATCCATCCATGCTGCACGTAGCCCTAAGTTGTTTTGTTATATTCCAGTATATGAATATATAAGTATACCTCACTGTATTCATGCATTCTGCTACTGATGGACAATGATGTTGTTTCCGTTAGGGAGTTATTCTGAGCAATGCTGCTATGAACACTCTCATGCAGAGTTTCTGCTACAGATATGCGGGACTATCTCTAGGGTGTAACCTGGGAAAGAAATTACTCTGTCATAGTCTATGCACAGCTTCAGCTTTACTAGATAGTGCCAAAGAGGTTGAACCAACTATCAGAGGACGGGAATTCCTGTTGCTTTACATCTTCACAAACACTTGATACTGTCAAACTTTCTCATTCTTTCCAGGTTGGTGACTGTGTAACATATTTTTAATTCTTTATTGCCTTTAGATCAATACATATAGTCTGCTACCAACATTCTAATATTTCTTGCAGCTCAGCTTCTCTGTCAGCCCCTGCTCTCCATGCAGTTTACATTTAAACGTAGGAAAAGTGCTAGTAGTTGTCACTACTTTATTACCACATATTTTGGAAGTTTAGGTCACTTTTTATTTGGGTCTGTTTAAAAGAATAAGTGACTCAAAAACTACAAAAAATTACCCAAAAATTGGAGCTTATTATGATTGTCCCTTTTTAAAAAAATTTTTTGGTGTATTTTTCAGCTGTGCAGGAAAAACCATTGTCACAAACTATGTCAGTAAATTGAACTTCCCCCCGAAAGGTCAAGGAAAATGGAAGTTTGTACTGAAATACAAAAACCAGTCACAGCTATTAAGGATTTGATGATACAATTGCAAGTGCTTCCTCCTAACAACAGCCTTAAATTTCAGTTCCCTTGGCACTAACAAGTACACACGCAGATGGAGTGCTTGAGTAAATAAAGAATACGAAATGTTTTAGCTACTCCATGTCAGGCCCTTACTTTAGCTATCTAAGTCATTAGTGACATTAAGTGACAAGCACTGCAGTTTTCCATTAGAAAATACTGAAATTGGATTGCTTTACAGTTTAAGTAAGAAGTTTGAGTCTTGATGTGGTTAGAAAGTGTTTCCAATCCAAAAGTAATAACTAAGTAATTTTAATAGCACTATGCACTCTAAAATGTCTATAGACTTGATAACTTTCTTTTATAAGAACCAACCCTTACAGTTCTATGGTAAATAACTTTTTTTAAAAAAAGCATGTTTAATAGCAGCAGAAATTTACTCAGCAATTACTAAATAATTTAGTGTTTGATTCACAGAAGTATTTACTTAATGCACTATTTCTGGGAAAAAGGTAGTTGGAATTTCAAGTGAAATGGTTTATAATTTGGTTTTTTTCGTTACCTGCAAGGCATATTCATTTCTTTTCATCTGAAGCACTCTAGACATGACAGGTTGTCTGAAAAACTTAACATTCTACTTTTGTGAATTGCAGCTTTTCAGATTTCCCACTGTGGATTTTTTTTTTACTTTTTTGATTTATACTTTTACCTGCAGAACTAACTATTAGACATTTTAATTTCTGAATATGACCCAATAATGAATGAAGAGTGAATGAGTGCATTAATGAGTGAGTCTGCATTCATTAATACTGTACCTTTGAGTAATAAGAGTTGTGGTCTGTGTAGCTTTTGGAAGGGATGAACATACTATGATAAAATAATAGTAATTAACTTTTACTGCTGAACCATATGATGAGATGATTGGGATATATGTGTATGTACATGTACAGCTGGGGTTTTTCTGGCCTACAAAAAGAAGAATGAGATCCAGCCAAAACCCAAATCAGAACCTTTGGAAAGCTTCCTTACAATCTGATTTCAGCTAATGTCTACATACTTTAACACATTGTCTAATGCTTAGAATAAAGACTGGCTGTCAGACTCCTACATACTATTCTGGGCTCTGTTACTCGCTATAAACCATTTCATTCTTAGATCCCATGGGTCCTGCTACAGACTTCAGGATGTGCTACATTAGGGGAAAAAATGTTGTTTCATTAATACTAGTAAGGCAAGTGAAAAAAGAAAACTTAATGGGATATAGGAGAAGCAGAATTCAGTCTGGCATTGGTCAGTCCAAAACAGACAAATTGGAGGACATTCACAGAAGAGCATCTGTCTTAGTACCTTTTCTTTTACTGTAACTGAATACCTGAGACTTGGTAATTTATAAAGAAAAGAAATTCATTTCTTACAGTTCTGGAGGCTAGAAAGTTCAAGGTCCAGGGGCCGCATATGGTGAGGGCTTCTGTGCTAGTGGGGACTCTGTGGAGTCCTGAGTGGTGCAGGGCATCACACGGCGAGGGGGCTCAGGAGAAATGGCCAAACTGGCTTTTATAACAGGCCCACTCTCTTGATAACTAACCCACTCCTTCCATAACCTGTTAATCCATTATTCCATTAAGCCAGTCACCTCTTAAAGTCCCCACCTCTTGATACTGTTACGCTGGGGATTAAGTTTGAACATGAATCTTGAAGGGGACAAACATTCAGACCATAGCAGCACTCATGATAATTGGAGGATGGGAAGGGCTGACTTATTTTTAAAGGAAGAAGAAACGTGTGCTTGAAGAAGGGTCAAGAAGGAGGGGTGGGTAAAGGCCAAGAGGAAGAGACTGGTACTGGTATGGCATGAAGATGAATTATCCAGGAGTAATGTAATACAATCAAGAAAATCCTTGGACAGATTAAAGTCTAGCAACAGCTTCATAAGGATGATGGATTTCAGATTATACCATTTTATGAAAAGGACAAATGCTTTTTCAATGTCTCCCAAAACTCTTTGGATGATTTAGCCCAAAAGGCAGATATCCACGTGTATGTGACTATTATAGCCTACTTCTTCAACTTAGGGTGCATATATTACCATATCTCCTTTATTTTCCCAAACCTTCCCTATTAGCAGAATATGGAGCCTTTCCTTGAGACCCCCAGCTGTCTTAGAGCCCAGAAAGAGCAGGGGTTGGGGTCCTAGTTTCTTCTCTCCCAGAAGACTTGGTTTCCTTGTATGTTGTCCACTCCATTCCCTGTAACCAGCTCTGCAGGGGCAGTTTTGTTAAGCCACGCAACATTAACAACAATAAAATAGGGCGTGTAAACTAGGTCGTTAGAAGGTCAAAGAAAGCTAGTTTTTCTCAATTAAAATGACAGTTCCCCACTCCCTGTGATCAATTAGGTATATTTCTTTTACAGACTCTTAGATTCTTAGAATTATAGATCTGTAAGAACACTGCTGGTCTTCTAGTCCATGCTTTTCATTTTACAAATAATGGACACAGACCCAGAGAAAGTTAAGCAATTTGTCCAAATCCACAAAGTTGGTCAGTGCCAGAGCTGAACCAAAAGCCCCAGACCCCTGGTTTACTCCTCTTTCCACTGCACCTCACTTTCATTTCTCTTTCTATTTTCTTTCATTTCATGTTTCACTGAAGAATTTATGGCTTTGACTCTTCATTGCAAGCTTCTTAGGGTAGGCACATTAATATATATTACCCATAAATGAATTGGAAAAATAAGATGTCCCTTATAAATCTCCTACTTCTTATGAATTGAGCACACTATCCATGTCCTAGAACATTAAATATTCCACCCAGTTTTTGAGTGTTTCCTGATACATGCAAGATATTATGATTTTTTTAACTCAATAAATTCTGTAGACTAATTGAGAAAACTGATGTGATAGGAGAAAGAGTAGTAATTTAAAGAACTAAAAATAGAGAAAATAAATCAGAATTGACCCCCTATGTGGGAAATCAGAAAATCCTGAAAACATTCATAGGAAATGAAGGACTAATAAGAAGCCAGAATAGAAAATATCTGTCTTCTTACTAGATAATAATGAATTTAGCAGCAGATTCCTAGTCATAGACAGAGGCCAGGTAAACTCAATCTTACTTACCCCGTGGCTTAGGGTCATTATAATTGAATTGTATCATTTAAAATGCTATTCTAATTGCACTTAAAAAATGATTCCAGATAACAAACCTCACAAATATTTTATCTTTTATTAAAATACCAAAAGACTAATAATTCTTTGCAGAAATATTTTTGTAGTTAGGTATTACAAACCATTATTTATAGCAGAGCAAAGTTTACACTATATGATTAGCAATGTGATAAATTACTGTTTGTAAAATGTTTAGAGTAATTGTAGTATAAAGAATAAATCCAGGACTTTTACTGCCAGCCAAGATGGACTAACAGGTACTAAATTTACCCTCCCACTAGAAACAACTGTAGAAACAGATAAAATATATGAAGCAATGGCTTTCAAGACATTGGACACCAGGCAACAAAGGACAGTAATCCCCAAGAGAAGGAAAACAAGCTGAGCTCAACATACTGCTTTGAGAGAGTTTGCAGGCCATGGCACAGGAAGGAGGAACCAAAGAAGAGCTGGCTGACTCCTAAATTGAAGAGACAAAGCTAAGAGTCTGGAAAGATGACAGTGGCTAGAGTTCAGAAAGCAGGGTAGCAGAGAAGAGAGAGCTACACAGAGAGAGAACTCCAGAGATACACAGAGAGTTTCCCTTCAGTATTCTGCAGAGTACTGATCAGCATATGCATTTGAGGAAACTACCCAAAGATGGGGAGAGAACCACCCAAAACAATTAAGGGAACACAGAGCTACAGATGACTGGGAATAACATCATTTCTTACCAGCCAGACTAGAAAACTCATATATCAGGGGTCATTGGGTAGAGTACTCAGAAGTGTCTTGAATTAGTGGGGAGTATTGAGCCCTAGACTAAATGCTGCTTTTCCCATCTAACAATCTCAAGCTTCCAAGTAACTCAACTGTGTCTGAGAACAAAGCTCAAGATTATTTATAGGAACACAAAAATACCCAACACCCAACAAGGTAGAATTTACAATGTCTAGCATCCAATCAAAAATGTCCAGTCATGCAAAGAAGCAATAAAATATAACTCACAGTGAAGAGAAATAGCAGTCTCAAAACTGAAACCAGAACTAACACAAACGTTAGAATTAACAGACAAGGACATTGCGATAGTTATTATAACTGTATTCCAGATGTTCAAGAAGTTAGAAGAAAGATTGAACCTCTTAAGTAGAGACATAGAAGACATAAAAAGAGACCCAAATTGGACTTTTAGAGATGAGGCCCACAGTGTCTGAGATGAAAATTACACTGGAAAAGATTAATGGCAGATTAGACATTGCAGAAAAAAAGGTTAGTGAACTTGAATACCTAGCAATAGAAACTATCCAAAGTGAAACGTAAGAGAGAAAAAAAGAGTACCAAAGGGAAAAAAAAAAACCCACCAAGAACAGAGCATTCGTAACTATGGGACAATTTCAGGTCATCTAATATGCATATAACTGAACTCCCAGTGGAGAAAAGGGGAGGAGACAGAAAAAAATATTTGACAAAAGTATTTGAAAAAATTATGGATGAAATTTTTCCAAATTTGATGAACACTATAAACCCACATATGTGAGAAGCTTAAGAAATATTAAGAAAACTACACCAGGGCACCTCATAATCAAATTGCTCAAAACATGTCATAAAGAAAATCTTAAAAGCAGCAGAGAGGAAAAAGACATTACATACAGAAGAACCAAAGGTAAGGATGACAAATTTTTCTTTAGAAAAAATGAAAGTGAAAAGACAGTGGAATGACATCTTTCAAAGTACTGAAAGGAATAGAAAAAAAACCCCATCAATCTAGAATTTATACCCTGCAGAGATAACTTTCAAAAATGAATGCAACAGCCTTTTTCAGAGAAAAACTGAAAGAATTCATCACTAGCATACCTGCACTACAAGTAATATTAAAGGAAATCCTGCAGGCAGAAGGAAAAAAAAAACATGTATATATACACACACACATATATATATAACTTTTTCTCATATTATTTAAATCTCTTTAAAAGACAATTGAGTATTTAAACAAAAATAATAATAATGTAGTGTGGGGTTTTTAACATTTATGCAAGTAAAATGCATGACAACAATAGCACAAAGGCCAGGAAAGGAGAAATGGAAACATACTGTCATACGGTGCCTGTACTATACATGAAGTAATATAGTATCACTTGAAGATAGATTGTGATGACTTAAAGAAGCATACTATAAATCCTAAATCAACCAATAAAATAACAAAACAACATGCCAAAAAGGAGATGAAATTGAACCATAAAAAGTACTCAGTTAATACAAAAGAAGTCAGAGGATGACGGAAAAGGAAATAAAGAATAAATGGGGCAAATAGAAAACAGGTAGCAAAATGGCAGGTTTAAATCTATCCAGATCAGTAATCACATTAAATATGAATGGTTTAAGCACTAGAATTAAAAGTCAGACATTGTCAGATTAGATTTTTTTAAAAAGCAAGACCCCGTTTTATGCTGCCTACAAGAAACAACACTTTAAATACAAAGACACAAATGATTTAAAGGATACGAATAGAAAAAGATAACATTACTCAAAAAAAGACAGAATGGCTTTATTAATATCAAACAAAGTAGATTCCAGGGCAAAGAATATTTCCAGGAATTAAAAGATAATTTTATAGTTATAAAGAATGAATACTTCAAGAGAAAATAAAAATTCTATGTATCTAATAAGAAGTTTTCAAATTGCATGAAGCAAAAATGGATAGAATTACAATAACCAACAGACAAATCTACAATTGTAGTCATAGGTTTTAGTGTATCTCCTCAGTACATGATAGAACCTATAGACAGAAAATTAGAAAAGATATAGAATATTTGAATAACACTCATCATATACCTTAAACTCACTGACATTTACAGAACACTCCAGCCAACAACAGAATATACATTCTTTTAAAGTGCATATGGAATATTTACCAAGATAGATCATATTCTGGAACATAAAACAAGTCTCCATGGATTTAAAAGGATTAAAGTCATATGAAGTTTGGTCTCTGATGACAATGGAATTCATTCAGAGAACAATAACAAAAAGTTAACTGGAAACTCGCCCAAATGTTTGGAAACTAAATAACACATTTATAAATAACTTATACGTCAGGGAAGAACTCCAAAGAATTGAGTAAAAATTAAAATTCAACATTTCAAAGTTTGTGAGATGCTGCTAAATCAGTATTTAGAGTGAAATTTATAGCATTAAAGCCTACATTAGAAAAGACAAAAGATCTCAGATTAATGAGCTCAACTTTCACCTTAGGAAATGGGGGGGGAGAGCAAATTAAGCCCAAAGTAAGCAGAATAAAGGATATAACAATGAGAACAGCAATCAATGAAACAGAAAACAGAACAATAAAGAAAATCAATTTAGCCAAAAACTAGTTCTTTGAGAATATCAATAAAATTGTTAAACCTCTGGCCATACTGATCAGGGAAAAAAAGAGAGAAGCACAAATTTCCAATATCAGGAATGTGAGAGGTGACACCAGTACACATTCTACTGATATTAAAAGGAAAATTTTTAAATATTATGTATAATTTTATGCCAATACATTTGACAATTTTTAATTGAATTTATAGTTAAAGAAAACTCCAGGCTCAGAAGCCTTCACAGGTAAATTCTACCAATATATAAGGAAGAGATAATACCAATTCTACAAAAAAAAATCCACTCTTCTAGGATATTGAAGAGGAAGAAACACTTTCCAACTCATTTTGTGAGACCATCATTACCCTGATTCTAAAACAACACCCCCAAAAAATTATAAGAAAACTACAGACAGATATCCTTTATGAACATAGATGCAAAAATTCTTAACAAAATGTTAGCAAATGGAATGCAATAATGTATAACAAGGCAAATACATCATGACCAAATTGAGTTTATTCTAGAAATGCGAGGTTGGTTCAACATTCCAAAATCAATCAATGTTATTTACCACATTAACAAACTAAAATGAAAAACTGTGTGATTATTTCAATAGATGCAAAAAAGAAAAAGCATTTGACAAAATCCAACATCCATTCCAGATTTAAAATTTAAAAAAAAAAACAACTAAAAAAAAATTAGGAATAGAAAGAAACTTCCTCAACTCAATAGGAGCATCTGTGAAAACCTCTAGCTAACGTCATACATAATGATGAAAGGCTGAATGCTTTCTTCCTAACATTAGGAAGGTAAGGGTGTTTGCTCTCACTACCTCTATTCAGCATTGTACTGGAGGTTCTAGCCAATGCAGTAAGGCAAGAAAAAGACATTAAAACCATCCTTATTTGAAAGGAAGCAGAATATCTTTATTCAAAGACAACATAATCTCTTATATAGAAAATTCTGTGGAATCTACCCCAAAGCAAAAAAAGGTATGACAACTAATAAGCAAGTTAAGCAAGGTTTTCAGATACAAGATCAATACACAAAAATAATTTCTATTTATATGCTAGCAATGAAAAATCAGAAATTGAAATTTAAAATCAATACCATGCTCACTTCAACAGCACATATACTAAAATCGGAATGATACAGAGAAGATTAGCATGGCCCTGTGCAAGGAAGACACGCAAATTCATGAAGCATTCCGTATTTTTTGATGTAGGACTTAGTGGAGGCCACGTCTTGGATCCGAGATCGGGTCCCCTCTCTGGTTGTTTTCTCTCAAGCAAGTGTGGTAATCACACCCCAGTGAGGAACTTGATGTCCAGCTGTCTGTCAGTCCTCTGCTACAATACAGTTTGTATCAAAAATCTTACAAATCTGCCGTGGGAAATATCATGTACAGAGTCCTTAAAAATACATTGCAGTATTTAAATAAAACAAAAAAAAAACCATTTACAAAGGCATCAAAAATATTAATACTTAGGTATAAATCTGGAAAAAAGGTGTACAAGACCTATACAGTACTATACAACATTGCTGGGAATAATTAAAGATGACCTAAATAAATAAAGATTACATGTTCATGAGTCAGAAGATTCATTGTTGTTAAGATGGTCGTTCTTCCTAAATTGATCAATAGATTAGTATAATCCAAGTGAAAATCCAGCACATTAATTTGTAGAAATTGGCAAGCTAATTTTAAAATACATGGAAATGCAAAGGATCAAAATAACTCTGAAAAAGAGCAAATCAAAACATTGTGAATGTGGCATAAAGCTTGGCAAATAGAAAAATGGAAAAAGACAGAGGCTATAAGTAGATCCACGCATATATAAACAACTGATTTTCAATAAAAGTGCAAAGGCAATTCAGTAGAGAAAAGATAGTCCTTTGAACAATGGTGCTGGAAAAATTGGATATTCATATGCAAAAGAAAAAAAAGAACCACAGTCCATACCTTGTAACATAGATAAAATTGACTCAAAATGGTTTATAGACCTAAATGTTAAGAACTAAAAAAATAAAACTTCTGGCGGGAAACGTAGGAGAAAATCTTTGTGACCTTGGTTTAAGGAAAGAGGTTTTTAGATACGACACCAAAAACATGATCCATAAAAGAAAAAAAATAATGGTAAATTGGACTTCATCAAATGAAGGCTTTCTCCTCTTTGAAAGATACTATTAAGAGAATAAAAAGACAACTAAGGACTGGGAGAAAATACTTACAAATCACATGTCTGATAAAGGACTTTTATTCAGAATATACAAAGAACTTTCAAAACTCAATACTAAGGAAACAAACAACCCAATTAAAAATGGGCAAAGAATCTAAATTGACATTTCCCCAAAGAAGGTGTACAGATGGCAAATAAGCACATGAAAGATTCTCAACAACTTTAGTCATTAGAGAAAGCAAATTTAAAACCACAGAGAGATACTATAGTATACTTATTAGAATGTCCAAAATCAGAAAGACTGACCATGTCAAATGTTGGCCAGGATGTGAAAGAACTGGAACTCTCATACACTGCTAGTAGAAATGTAAAATAGTACGACCACTTTAGAAAACAGTGGCAGCTTCTTAAAAAATTAAACATACTGTATGATCCGTCCATTCTACTCATAGGTATTTACCCAAGAGAAATGAAAGCATATGTTCGTACAAAGTCTTATCCACTAATGTTCCTAGCTTTATTTGTAATAGCCAAAAACTGGAAACAACCCAAATATCCACCAGTAGATTAATGGGTAAAAAAGTGAGCTATATCCATACAATAGAACACTAGTCAGCAATAAAGGAACAAACTTTTGATACACACAGCAACATGGATGAATGACAAAATAATTATACTGAGTAAAAGAAGCCAGACAAAAAAGAATACATAACATGATTCCATTTGTATAAAAATGTAGGAAATGCAAACTATTTAATCACATATAGTGTCAGAAAGCTGATCAGTGGTCCTGGGGGTTGGGGGGAGGCACTGAGAGGCACAAGGAAGGAACTATTAAGGGGCTTAAGGAGACTTTTGGTGGTGATGGATGTGTTCATTGTCTCGATTGTGATGATTGTTTCACAGTTGCATGCATATGTCAAAACATCAAATTGCACACTGTAAATATCTGCAGTTTATTGTATGTAAAAGCTGTTTAAAAAAATAAGAATAAAGCCAAAAAGAAAGTAAGACTCACTACTGGAATTCATACTAGCAGTAAACATTACAGAAAAAACTATGTTATAGAATTAATTATAGGTACTATATTTTAAAATACCTCAATGAATACTTTTTAAAGCATAGAACCCTTTTGTGAAAGAAATTTTCACTGTTGAACACATCTTTTTTCATGGCTCCTATTGTGATATATTATGTTTCTTTAAAGAGGATGTACATCAGGTCTGCTGGGATAATGACAGCACAATTCCACATCTGTCTAAGAGCTGAGCAACAATAGCATTATGTTAGTTGTGCTTTGTCTTGAAGTGGCAGAGGGCGGATGCAATAGCTGACTGTATCTACTCTTTAGTGTGCATACAGCTTAGTTCACTTGTTAAATTATGCATTGTGATTAGATATGTACTCTACTTGGCATCTTAGCCAAATTTCAACTTAGGAACTTACACGTACTTCATTAAGACAGGTTTACAAATAATTGAAAATGATCAGTTTCCTCTTAACACAAATCTCAATTAGTACTTGCATTGAGACTATTTATATGTGAAAGTTCCTTTTCAGCCTTCTAACAAAATCAATACTACCACGTTTTAAAGTACGTATGTGTTTTAAATGTTTTAAGTGTTCCATTAAAAGAGCTGGCTTTGTTACCATGGGGTAAAAGAATGCAGTAAGTGGAAAGGATAAAAGTCAGCCGTAGAACTTGACTTTCCAGATATGTTTTCTAAGCTCATTGTGCTAACCAAGCATGAGTGTGCCAAGTGGCAGTCCTGCTCCTTTCTGCGGGCTCATGGCAGTGTGACACAGGATCCATGATGCTCTTTTTCACCTTCCCTTTCTGACTGTACAGCCCCAGTGACTCAGCCTTTCTTTCTTTCAGGGTGTGAACGGCATGTCTGTGGATGAGAAGCCTGACTCCCCCATGTATGTGTATGAGTCCACAGTCCACTGCACCAACATCCTCCTGGGCCTCAATGACCAGCGGAAAAAGGACATTCTCTGTGACGTGACTTTGATTGTGGAGAGGAAGGAGTTCCGGGCCCACCGGGCTGTGCTGGCTGCATGCAGTGAATACTTCTGGCAGGCGCTGGTCGGACAGACAAAAAATGACTTGGTGGTCAGCTTGCCTGAGGAGGTACAGTAATTTGGTTTGTTTGTGTGGCTGTTAATGGACGTTCATTGACTTATAGAAAACTGGCTGAGCAGGCTGGAAGGAGTACCGTGTACCACATCAGGAGTCGATATCCAAGTCACCCACAAACATGTTAGGTTTGTGGCATAGCCAGGTTTCTGTTTGATACACTTAAAGTCTCAGAGGCACGGAATAGGAACAGAGCATCTTCCTTTAAGGGAACTGAACCTCATCTGTGGCTCAGTATCTTGTAGTTTCTAGTTCAGTTACACTTCAGGTTTTGAGTAGTTCAGCCTAAGTTTGGTATGGTCCTAGATGTGGGATCTGAATCACTGCTACGATTTCTCTCTTTCAAATGGTTTAAGGATTGCTAGATTTCCCTTGAGAGTAAAAGAATGAAAGCATTCACAGCACCTTCCTTGCTTGGGGGAAAAATAAATGCAACCAGTTATTTTCACCATTAATATAGTAAGATTCTAAGAAGTATAAACTTGTTTTTCTCACCATTATTGAAAATATTCCACTCTGGTTTCTTCATTACTTCAATGAGTCCAATCATTTTGGTACTTTGGGGATATACCAGTAGCTGGACCTGCTCTGTCCAGAGGTGACATTTGATTGGATAGTTTGAGCTACCAGGAGTTCAAAAGATGGGCTTCACAATAGCAAACCATTAAACTGGTCATCCTTTGAATTATATATACAATTCCTCTTCTTCCAACATCCTGACTTCCCTTCATTTTCTTTTTTTTTTTGAGACAGGATCTCGCTCTGTTGCCCAGGCTAGAGTGCAATGGCATGATCATAGCTCACTGCAACCTCAAACTCCTGGGCTCAAGTGATCCTCCCGCGTAACTTCCCTTCATATGCATAGAACTAAGGGTAATGCTTTGCATTCAGGGCAGACTCATTCCCTATGCACCACCAGCACAGTGTGCAACTCTTGAGCGACCACCAACAGTTGTGCAAGCTATGTACTGCACAACTCCCAGGAGTACAATTTATATTGATAGATTTTATGAATAGATCCTGAGTTGTGCAGTGTTCCACTGAACAGCCCTTCATATCAATCTTAGGAGAAACTGAAGACCCTATCCCCAGATGTGAAGTGTTAATGATTACAACTAGGAAGCTAGTTATCCCAGGAAGCTTAAATCCCAGGGGTCGCCAACCCAGATACCTTCAGAGGCCCGGCAAATAATATGAGTAAAGCAGGTTGTATATAAGACAGTAGCAAGCGATGGGCTCAGCATCTGCTCCACAGAAAGGCACCCAAATTCAGCATAAAAAACAAATAGGCAAACAAGGTATGGGAAGTGAAGGGATCATCAGACTCCTGTCCCTTGTTAGGCAACACCTGCTGTTGGCCCTGCTGAGCGGGAGAACAGCCAGTTGACAAAAATGAGGACTGCATAAGTACTCAGCATTTTCACATCTATACCCTTATTACATCCTCACCATAGAATGCTCCATTACCTCCCCTCATACCACTCGTAAGTAGACAGCTAGAGAGATCCCAACACTAGAAGCAAAAGGACAAATTACTTGCAGATGGCGTAGCTGGGGCCGGGATTGGAAGCGGAGCATTATGTACCAAGTAACATGGGAAGGCGAAGGAGTGGCAGCCGTGGTGTGGCTGGGGATCCTGAGCTGCATTTTCCTCATCTGCACCAATGGCGGTGGCTTAACCAGTCAGGTGGCCATGACCGTTAGGTGAGATGATAAATACAAAGGTGTTCAGCATGGTGCCTGTCCCTGGTAGTTATTCGCCAGACATGAGGCACTTTCTTCTCCAGATGGGCAGCAAGAATGCCTTCCTTATTTACGGCAACTCTAGAATTCTCTGGAAATATTTGGGAAACTTCAGTTATCCAGAATAGCCTTGGAGAAGAGGGTGGGGCTTACAGTCAATTTATTATCTGTTATCTATTTGAGAACCATTTCATTTAAATTTTTACTGGTTTTCAAAAAATTAAGTTATATTAAAATATATTCACAAACGAAAATCATACTTCATATAGTTTAGTCTCTCTTTGGTGACTCTGTTGGCCCTGTCTTGAGACTCCTTGGACTGTGTACCCTAAACCCCAGTCAGCCCCCAGTTTAACCCTGGGATCCTGGTCTAGTCACTTAAGTTCTCTGAGCCCCAGTTCTTACCCATAAAAACCCCTAAAATTCTGAAGTCCTTGAATTAATTATTTATCAAAATACAATACCAAGGCAGTAAGTGAAACCAGGATACACATGTATATGACATAACCTTAAAGTGTCTTTTTAAATCAAATCCCTAAAAATTGCTTATTTCCATGGCATTGCGTGCTTTTTAAAGTAAGAGGCACGCTGTATAGACATCACACAATAATCTACTATTTAACCTTTCTGATTGTCTTCTAGTTAAGTGAGAATTTGCTGTGTGCTGATTTTCTTTCTTCCTAGCCCTGTAAGGCAA
Organism: Daubentonia madagascariensis; assembly: GCA_023783475.1. NCBI lineage: Eukaryota > Metazoa > Chordata > Mammalia > Primates > Daubentoniidae > Daubentonia > Daubentonia madagascariensis. The sequence goes on along the minus strand of JAKFHU010002080.1, from coordinate 36,511,798 downwards.
TTGTCCCTACATCATCTGCATCCTCCAAACCGTTAAAACATTCTGGTTGCTCATGTACCTGAAATCTTCAGATAGAATAGATAACTTTTTCCCCCTATGAAATGTGAATTCGTATTGTCAGTAATCCAGCTCCACTTATCTCGATGGAGCATGCAAGCCAGCCCCAGTGGCATTCTCCTTTGTGGATCTGTCATTGTTTCTGAGACCTCCTTTGAAGAGCCCTCCCCCTCTGCACCTGCCTCTGGCCCCCTGTGCTGGGCATTGTCTTCCTCTGCTTGCTGTGTGCACACTGAAACGTCCCTGCAGGCTCAACGGTAATTGTCACACTTAGCTCAGTGAATGATTTTATAGAATTTGAATTAAGTGGTAAATAAACAAACATTCCAAACATTGCCTTGGAAAGTAGCTGCCTGAAACTTACTGGCATTTGGTTCATAGGGTGTAAGGAAAAGCGTTAGATTAGCTCCTTAGAAATCTTTAAACCTCATCATAATCCTATCACTGAATTCAAATCAACTTCTGGCCCCACCCCACCTATGTGTGTACTGTACTCTCCCGGCAGCCACGACCAACCACTGTGTTTCTCAGGGGCCAGCATGGCCAAGTCTGAGAGCTCCCCTTTAGACCAGGAAGCTTACAAATGCAAACTGCCGCCCCTGCCATCCCCCTCCTTGGTCGCTATAGGCCAAACCCAGATCTTGCCTCCAGCTACTGTCTAGTCATACAGCTACCCCAGAATCCTGACTCCTGATGGGCAATGCCATTACCAGCAAATTAGAGCCACTCCCAGAGCCAGCATAGCCTCTAAACTGGAAGGAGAAGAGACAAAAAATAGAGGCCTCCTAGAAATCAGGGAATAGTTGAATCATCTTGCTTTTTATTTTTTTCTGAAATTGAATGACAGTCACTAGGATTTCTAGGACTTGAGTGTTGGCTCCCCATTGAAAAACACACCCAGTATTTATACACCATGGAGTAATACTCAGCCATGAGAAGCAATGAAATAATTTCATTTGCAGCAACATGGATGGAACTGGAGACCATTATCCTAAGTGAAGTATCTCAGGAAAGGAAAAACAAACACCACATGTTCTCACTAATAAGTGGGAGCTAAACAATGGGTACACACAGTGGGTACACATGGGCACAGAGGGATATAAAAGACATTTGAAACCAAGAAGGGGGAGGAGGGATAAAAACTTAGCTATTGGGTACAATGTACACTATTCCGGTGATGGGCACACTAAAAGCCCTGACTTCAGTGTTATATTAATACAATTCATCCATGTAACAAGAACACTTGTACCTCTAATATTTTGAAATAAAAATTATTAAAAAAACACACCCAGGTATGTGTGTCAGCAAATAGTAGGAGATAAGCCATTGTACTTCAGTACTTCCGTTACATAGTAAAACAGATCATTTAATTTATAATTAGTAAACATGTTTTGTGCTAAGAGATGAAGAGAAAGTGGTTGATGTACCAAGCACTGCACGGCTGCTCTTCTACTACTCGTTAGGATTAAAGGTGGCTCAGCAAACACCTCCTTGCTGTAGTCATGGAGATCGTTTTGGGCTGGATGCCAGCCATGCTGGAAGTGACACCATGATCATGATGTGTGGAGGACAGAGGGCAGGAATGGGATGTGCTTCCTTAGAAAATGCGCAGCCCACAGTGATTTGCGCATCAGCCCCATTCTTACGAGGCTGCTTGGCTCCCTCGCAGAATGCCGGGGGAAGAGCGGCTGTCAAGAGGATATTGCCAAAGCCCCACCACCTTTCTTTGGCTTGTTTCTCGTATCCTTTCACCCTCCAGAGAAGGTGAAGGGTTCACGAAGAGAATTGGCTATAGGCTGGGAGTAAGTATGGCCCTTGCGGGTGGACCTTATAGTTTTTAGGTATAAATATATTTCAGACTTCTGCTGCTTTGCGCTCTCTATCTTTTGCATTCTCTCCCTCTCTCAACATTTTGGGGCAAATCTCACTTTTCAGTGCTAAACAAGAAGGAAAGCTGACCCAGAAGGATTCTAAAGAAAAGGCATTTGTTGTTAAGTCTTAACCACAGGGTGCAATAAGTACTGCCAAGCACAGATGCCAACAAGGAAATTATGGAATCTTCTTGTCTGGAAGTTTTTAGAGGATATGAAAGCTGTTAATGTTTCTGGGATGGTTTAGGTTCAGTCTTTTAAGGGAGCAATAAGATAGTCATAATCTTTGGACAGTCCTTTCAGTATATAATACCACGGAAAGTACATCACGCTACAGCACAAGATGCCAACAGCAGTCTGAGCCTGGGTGTGACTGCAGGGGAGGGTGCAGGTTTGGTGGGAAACAGGGGGGAGTCTCTGGGAAGTGGCATGACCAGGATGAGAAGGGCAAAGCAGTCACCTCCCCCAGAGCACAGAGCCTGCCCTTCAGCCTCACCTAAACAAAACTCTGAAGGAGGCACCACCACTCTGCCTGAAAAAGAGTAACAGGCAGATTTTGAAAGCTGAGGTGCATCAGCCATGAGGGCCTGGGAACCACATTCTGGGCCTTGGCACCAGCTGCATGTGAGGTCTTGAGCAAACCAGTCAATCTCTTTGGGCTTCAGTTTTCTCACTCATTTATTCATGCATTCAACATGCATTTATCAAGGCCCTGCTGTGCACCAGGAGGCACTGTTCTAGGTGCTGGGTGGGCCTTGCTTACATTCTTGGGGGGAGAGGGAGGAAAGAGGAAATTAATAAATATCAAATGTACTTCGTAGATGCCATTGGGGAAAATAAAACAGGGAAGGGAGTTTGGGACTGTCAGGATACGGGTATTGCAATTTTAAATAGGGTGGTCAAGAAAAGCCTGTTTGAGGGAGTGACTTTTGAGGAGAAGCCTGAAGGAGGTGAGGGAACCAGCCATGCTGACTTCTGGGGTGACAGTGAGCCAGGCAGAGGAATAGCAAGGAAGAGGCCCAGAGGCAGCAGCAGACGGGCATGGCATGTTTCACACACAGGAACAGAGTGAGCAAGGGCAGAGTGCGAGGAGACAAGTCAGAGAGGTGATGGGGCTGGACTGTGCCTCGTTAGATACTCAGCTTTTACTTGGAATGAGCTGGGAGGCCACTGGAAGGTTTTGCAGGAGATCCTGTTGACTGTGTGATGTGAACAATGATTGAGAAAGGGCAAGGGCAGGACCAGGGAGAACATGCCAGAGGCTAAGGCAATCACCCAGGCACGCCACGATGGCCCAGACCAGGGCAACAGCAGTGAAGTAGTGATCAGTGTCAGATTTGGGTGATATGTTGAAGGTAGAGCTTATGGTGTTTTCTTATAGGTTGGATATACAGTAAAAGAGAAAAAGGAGTTACAGATAACGCCAAAGTTTGGGGCCTGAGCTGTTGGAAATATGGAGTTGCCATTAACTGAGATTGGAAAGACTGGAGGAGTAGGTTTGGGGTTGGGGGCAGGACTGGGAGTTTTGTTTCATATATATTAAGTTTGAGATGCCTACTCACATCTTAGTGGAGATGTCTAGTACACAGTTGGATCGTACATGACCAAAATTCATGGGGAAAACCTAGCCTGGAGATAGAAGTTTTAATTCCAGAATATTGGGAATATTGAAAGCCACAAGACTGGATATGATCACCAAAGGAGTGAGCTTAGACAGAAAAGAGGTCACAGGATTGAGCCTTGGGGCTTTCCAGAATTAAGAGGTCAGGGAGATGAAGAGGAGCCAGCAGGGCAGACCAGGAGGGAGTATCCATTGAGGCAGGAGGAAAACAGAAAAGTGTAGTATGCTATAAGCAAGGTGGAGAAAATATTTCGAGGAGAGAGCAATCAACTATGTCAAATGATGCCAAGAGTCAGCTAAGGTGAAGGCTGAAAATTGACCATCCAGCAATTTGGAGGCCATCTATGATTTCATTGAGCACTTTTGGGAGATCAGTAGGAGCAAAAACCAATTTGATTGTGTTTTAGAGAGAATTGGAGAACGCTAATGTAGGCTGTTTTTGAGGTCTTTTGCGTTAAAGGAAGCAGAGAAGTAGACCAGTAGCTGGAGGGAGATGGTGTCAAAAGAGGTTTCATTTGGCTTTTTGTTTTAAGTGGGAAGGAATTCCAGCATGTTTGTACTCTGTGTTAAATATTCCCAGTGCTCAGCCACACCTAGTTTTCCTCTCTTTCCTAGATGTACAGGAAGATTAAATTTGTGCTTAGGGAGGTCATATGACTAGATCTAGCCAATGAAATGGGAGGTGAAGTAATGTGTCACTTCTAGCTGAAGCAATTAAAAGTACATACAAGCTGTTTATGCTCTTTGCCATCCATTTAGATACATTTTGGTGTCAAAGAACTCCAAGATGACACAGCTGAAGGCCAGACCCCTGAGTCACCATCGGAGGAGAGCCAGTAAAGAGAGCCATCAGACTCTGACGTGAATGAGAAATAAACTTTTGTTAAGCCATTAAGATATGATGTTTTGTCTGTTACCCCAGCAGACCCTTGACCTATCCTGACTAATACTTGGCTGATGGGAAAGTTCCAAAAGAGAAGGGAAACTTGATGATACAGGAGACACAAGTCCAGTTGCTGAATGCATGGCCTTGAGTACACAAGAGAGGATGGGATCTACTGACCAAATGCAGAGACTCAACTTAGCAAGGCACATCCTTATCTGGAAACGATGGAGTTGGACTGGAGGACCTCTGAGGTCCTATCCCATGTTAGAAGTCTATGGTCCTTGAACTTTGCTAGCTTCCTACTGGAGGGAGAGAGAAGAGATCCTCCTGGTCAGGAAGAGAGGAGAGATGTTTGGATTAAGAGGTAGGGAAAAGCCAGGAAGATGGGAGGCAAATTGGTCAGGAAAAGAGAACCATAGGACCCGCAGGAGCAAGCTCAGTTCTCTCACCCCTTGTTGTGACTACTGCCTGACTTTCCAGAGAGAGTGTTAGCAGGCATGCCCAGGAGATGACAGTTGAAGAGTTGTGGGACGACTGGGCTATTTGATAACCTAGAACATAGGCAGATTGTAGAAGATGCAGATCATGGCTCTCTAACCATTTCAGGAGGTTTTAGGATTTTGAGAAAATTATTTCACATTGAATGACCTCAATTTCAATATAAGTTATTCAGGGAGTAACAATGCTGGTTACTAGCTTGACTTGCAGGGCTGCTATTCAGTTTAATGAAATGTGATATATTAAACTTCTTGGAAGGATGGTGCTATAGAAACAGGAGGTGTTATTATTCCCATAAAAGGAAAGAACAGTCTTCTCTGATGAAATGGCTCTTACCTCAGAATCCTCATTAAAAGCTGTGGTGCAATTTTCCAAGTTGCATTAGTGAGACTTGGCAGCAGATGAAAAAAGAAGCAAATAAATAAAAAGAAGTCAAAATATTCCAGGTAACTACTTGCTGGCAAGTAAGAAGTTTTCGAGTCCTAGAACCATGCTGATAATTTTGAAATGCCTAAAGGCAGAACTTATTTATAGTAATGCAAAGGTGACTTCCAGCCCTGAAATCTGGGCCTCAGTCTCAGATGGGGGTGCAATAAAGCAAAGCTATGAAAAGGGGAGCTAATACTATTGTGATTCCATCTCTGGAGGCTGTGGGATGATGCTGATACAGAGGGAGGGAAATCTAGGGTGAAAATAGCCATAGCAATAGCTAATTTTAAAACTGAGACACATAAGCTGTTTCCAAACCTCTTACATTTTTTAAATCCTGAGGCCAGTAAGTCCTATTTAAAGAAACTTATGCAGAAATGCGTTCCTCTTTTGGCATGGTAGTAGGAGTTGAGTAGACAAAAACCTAAGACATATCTAAAAATTATTTTTAGGTGACCTGATTTCAAAGCCAGTAGTTTTGAGGTTTCTTTTCACTATAGTTATTTATCCCTAGCTGATATGTGATGACCACAATAACCAACATTTTTAAATGTATTTAAAACAAGGCCTTTGATAGTAAAGTTGTTTGCATTAAATTTTACAATATTAGTTACCAGTGTATCCATTCATTTTAAAACTCTTCTCCGTATATGAACAAAATGTCCCTTATGTTTCTTTCTTTCTCCTATTATGGAGCCTCTTAGCTGTTTCAATTAAAATTAATAATAGCTTTAAAGACAAAGTTCAGAGCTATAAAGTTCCTCACTTGATCAATAATTGTAACTATTATTTTGTCATAGTTAATCATAGAACCTGGGCCTTTAACAGAGTACTTAATTAAACTTTTAATTCATGATAAGAAGTTAAATAACACTTGGGAAAGTTTTAAAAAATTGTTTCCACTTCCCATCTAGATTACAACCCCCCTCTCCCAAAAAAAGGCATGATAAAGAGACATAATGGCTGTCAGCCAGGGGAATTGTAGGTCATGCCAACATGAGCTGGCAGCAAGCCATTGTCCAATTAGCTTGGCTTCATCCTTGCAGAGCAGTCACTCTCGAGTAGATGGTTGAGTCACTCATGATGTAGTGGTACTTCACTGGAGCCAGTACTTCTTAGGATAGGTTTCTTGTTCACTGTTACTACCTGTCCTACTTTGCCAATAAATGTGCAGGACCATTTAGGCCGAAAGCCGAACAGAAGAGAAACAGCAATGATGTATCTCATTTCTTTTTGCTTCCTGAAAACTAAGATTGCAATTAAACGTTGAAAGCATAGTGTGTTTTTAAGTGAGTTACAAGAAAATACAGTTCCCACACCAAAATACTCAAGAGTTAGAATCCAGGAGTCAGTTTTTGTTCTGTCTTTTCTTTGGCAGCTTTAACATTTGGCACAAATTTGAGGATATCAATAAAGTTACCTAATAATCTTAATGGATTTGCATTCCATTCAAAAACTTGGAATGTCACCAAACTTCTTCAGGTTTCAGCTCTATTGTTGGGGTGTTCACGACATTTCTGGTGGGTGTGCAGTTATAAAAGCAGACAGCTTTTGAAAGAGGCCCTTCTTATGGTGAGAACACCTGGAATCTTGGTTGGATAAGCTGTAAGCCAGGAAATTGATTCAGGAATTTTTTAATAAAATGGATCATACCCAGGCATTGGAGTGATGCGTGATTGTCAGTTAAAAAAAAAAAAAAAAAAAAAAAGGCTGTTCTTAGAAGCACAAAGAAAGTAGAATAAAATTGTGAGCACTAATCAGTTAATACCTTTATATTTATGTTCTTGTTTGCTTTGGTTCTTAACCAAATCATAGGCTAGATAAAGGGTTGGCTTGTTTTTGCTTTGAGGAATAGAGCAATTAAATAATAGCACCTCCGGTTTCCTGATATTTTGGAAGCATTACTTTTTTTCCCATTAACTCGGTGCACATAGTAAAATTCATCACTTTGCCATATTCCTAAAATATGTTGACAGTCTCTCTAACTGACATTGGCACCACCTCCAAGCTAGCTAGTGATGCAGTGAGCTTTACTGTCTGAGATGGACTTTCGTGTGCAGCCTGGCAAAGGCTGTTTGTAAAAAAGTTAATGCATTCAGCACCCTGGGTGGGATGGAGCCAGGCCTCCAACGTGAGCACATTTTTTGACTGACTGGCAGCAAAGAGAAATACTGGCATCTGTTCCCAAGTAAGCCAAAAAGTTGGCCCAGGGGTAAAAAAAATGCTGGGATTTAGCCAGTGAAAGATTCCTGGATTTAGAAGAAAATCAAAGGAAGGATACAGAAGGTCACAATTATAGGCCTCCAGCTTGTTAAAGTAACAACTATCAATATTTCATTTTATCTTCTGTTTATAAAGGACAGTATTAAAGGTCATAGCTACTCATTTTTTCCTGATTCTTTATTTCTCAGCCATTGGTTTTGTTCTGTTGATTTCTTTTATTTTTTTATTCTTTATATGGAAAACCAAATGACAGATTATTTTTCCTAAAGGTGGTATATAGATGACATCATTCCTGGAGGCGGCACCAGTGGCCAGAACTGCATAGAGCAGAGCAGGTCCGAGAGCCCTGTCCACACACTGTGTGTGTCAAGCCATGTTAAGTGGCGCAGGTCAAATGAGTGGCGCTGGGCGAATGGAAGGATGCGCATGGGTCACTGCAAAGACCTGTCCAGAGAGACCCTCTGACACCTTACGACTTATCCATTATTCTTGTTTTATTAATTACCAAGAGAGAATGGTAGGGAAAACAGGAAAGTTACTAAAAGGTCAGGAAAATGGCCACTCACAGATAGACCTTCGAGAGTCTCGCTGTGTAGAAAAGAGCACCCCGCCACCAAGAGAGGTGTTTTGATGCTTGCACTGTCATTATTCTTTCCCGTTGAGCACCTTAGACCATGTGGGACTATTCTTTGTGCTTCTTGTATCTGCCAAGTGGATCTGTAGTAGCCCAGGAATTGAATCATACCCTACAAATAGAAAGGTAGAAAGATTAAAAACACAGAACACCAAGATTCAGGGTAGGAACATCATAGTTTTGGGAAATCAGCAGGGTACTAAGGTAAGATGATTGAAGCACACTTTTTGTAACTCTGAGGATTTTTTCGGATGAGTTAAATCCATCAGATTTACAAGATATTCATGTAGAGAAATGCAGTAACCTTCCAAAGTTCTGTTTAACAAAGTATCTCCATGCCTCCTGTTTGAGGCTGTTACAGTAGATGTTGGCCAGATGTTCTCATTCCCTGGCAACAAGAAGAAATAGCATCCCAACTACAAGTGAGGGATTTCAGCTATATTAAAGGAGAATTTTATAACAGTACAAGATGCTAGACACTGGAGTAAGTTACCAAAAAATACAGAATTGTCTTCAGAGGAGAGAGAAAGAGTGTGTGTGTGTGTTTAAGGCAAAAACTTACCAGGACAAGATGGCTTAAGTATTAGCACTTCATAGAAGCAGAGGAATGGACCACATGACCCCTTCAAAGGTCAGTTTTTTCAGGGATTAACTTAGAAAGGCAAGATCATCTCCTTCAAAGAACTTGCAATATAGTTGAAGAATCAAGAGAAAACCATAGAAATCAAAGGTGAATGATTTGAGAGCATTTGTTGTAGACGCCAAGTTGTACTGGCAGTTGTTTGTGCTGCAGAGTTTCAGATGGAAGGAAGTACAGGACTTTTCTTCCATCTCTTCCATGAAGTTTATACCACCTAAAATAAATACTCACAAGACTGATAGGACTTCATTAGGGAACAAGTAGAGAGAGATCCTCCAGGAGAGGAGACTGGTGTGGCAAAGGCCCCAAAAGAGGCCCTCACAGGGCATTGAGGAGGCAGCTCTGATCAGCACAAATAATGCCTTATGATTTAGCTATTATTCTTGTTATAATTTGAAGAAGTAATTCAAAATGTGGTCAGAGGCTGGGCGTGGTGGCTCACGCCTGTAATCCTAGCATTCTGGGAGGCTGAGGTGGAAGGATCACTTGAGCTCAGGAGTTTGAGACCAGCCTGAGCAAGAGCGAGATCCCAGTCTCTACTAAAAATAGAAAAATTAGCCGGGCGTGGTGGTGCTCGCCTGTAGTCCCAGCTACTCGGGAGGCTGAAGCAGAGGAGGATCGCTTGAGCCCAGGAGTTTGAGGTTGCAGTGAGCTACGATAACACCACTGTACTCTACTGGGCGACAGAGCAAGACTCTGTGTCAAAAAAAAAAAAAAAAGGTCAGATTACGTGGGGCCCTATTATGAAAGAATAAAATTTAGACAAAAGAACTTAGACTTAATCAGGTGAGCAATAGGAATTCACTAAAACATTGTGAACCAAGAAGTGACACAGTGAAAAACAATGTAAGGAATATCTGCCTAGCAATGGAGTGCATGATGGACCGACAGCACAGTCAGCACACGCACTGTGATCCTAGCATGAGCTGGGGAAGGTCTGAACCTGTGTGAAGAATTGGGAGAATGATGGTGCCTTTCAGAGATAACCAGGAAATTGGGTATGGGAGCACATAGGTGGGGAAGGAGGCCATCGAGCCTTGATACGTATATGTAGTGCTTTATATGTACCTGTTGTCAAAACCGCAAGGGGGTTTTGATCTAGGTCTAGTTACTCGTCGCACAAATTATTGAGAGATTGAGGATTGCGAAGTAAGAAAGGAATTTTTAATATGACAGACATCTTGTTGGGAGAACAGGAAAAGCTGCTTCAAATCCATCTGCCCGACTGAGGGAGATCATAGGCTTTTAAACGAGAGACCACATGCCTTGGGGCAGGTTGTGGCATATCTTACAAGGGGCTACATGCCTTGGGGGCAGGTTGTAGGGGGTGGTGAATCTTGGCATCAGGAAGTCTGCCCAGGGGCCTTCAGAATCCTAATTCCTTTATCTTGTGGAAAATCCATCATTTCAGGCCAGATGTGGTGGCTCACGCCTATAATCCCAGCACTTTGGGAGGCCAAGGCAGGAGGATCACTTGGGGCCAGGAGTTTTTGAGTCCATCATTTCTGAGAAACAACTCAAAGGGTCAAGTAGTTAGTTAAGGGAGAGGATTATAAAAATCACACAGGGGTTCATGGAAGTGGTTATATACCTAAGGTGCTGAGTTTGCAGAGCTGAAGATACAGATAAGAGGAACACCACATATAGGCGATAACTGGAACCACTAGGAATTGCCGACCTTTTTGAGAAATAGAGGAGATAAATGAGGGCAGGGATTGAGCTCCAACACTTAGGATCCATTGCTGGTTCCTCTACTAAGAACAAGGTTTACTCTGAATTGCTAGTTTTAAGTTCATCTTCATCTTATTTGGAAAATATTTAAGCCCCAATAGTTTCTCAAACTGAGGATACATGTAGAGTTGCTCCCTAAATTACCTTTTAAGACATGTGCCTCTCAAGTGATATTGTGAACAACTCTTAATTAGCATAGCTGGGTACAAGGATCTGCAAGGATATGCTAAATTTCTAGAGGACAAAGCCCTTGTTCTTGAGGTTATTTGTAATCCAGAGCCACCTGTCTTTAAAATACCATGAACATACTCAGGCAAAGATGATCACTTGGGGTTAAAACCATTAAGATGACTGTCTGACAGATATTAGTACAGTACCAAAGCAACACACACAGACACGAACTAATACTTCCCTCTCTCTCTCTCTCTCTCTCTCTCTCTTTCTCTTCTTTTCTTTTCTAGTCACAAGGGAAAAGTCAGAACTGTACACTAAAGGATTAGACTGTCTTCACAGTAACCCAGGCAAGGGTCAATCTGGGCGTCACTCCTGGTGGGTCAGCCAGGTGTTTGGTGTATTCAAATCCAAATATTCATGAAATACACACCATCCCTAGTGATATAGTCAGTGTATAACTTGAACCCATAAATCTTTGGGATATAACTTCTAGTTAGGAAAATCAAAGATTGGAGGAACAAGTTTAGCACTATGAGGAAACAATGGGACAAATCCAGAGGGTGGGCCGTTCTGCAGGACAAATGGCCTGATCTCCTCAATAAGTCAGTGACATAATAATGGACTATGCTAAATTAAACAAGATTTGAGGGATTTAAAAACCAGATTCAGTACATGGTCCTAGAGTGGTTATAGGTTTGGACAAAACAGTTATAAAGGACTTTTGGGGGAAAACTGGAGAATCTCAAATATGTCTGGGTGTTATAGGAAAGGTGATAATTGAAAAAAGCAGATGGAGGAATAATATGCCCAGTATGATCTCAGTTTGGTTAAAAATGCAAATGCGTATGTGTAGTGTGTACAGACACACAAAGAGCCATGAGGACATGTGCTGAAGTGTTAGCAGGGTGAACTGTATATGGTGGGAATATAATGGATTTTTTTTTTTTTGCTTTTCTGCATTTTCTAATTTGTTACAGTGTACATTATTACATTTCTGTAATGATAAAAGCGCTATTTAAACAGGCAGGTGGATAGAAGGGAAGAAGAGAAGGAGGGTCAGGTGAATTATGGCTTTACATGTGGGTTCAGAGGTTCTACAGGCCTTGTGAGTTTTCTCCCTAAAGCTGCTCCCTGATCCCTTGTGTCCAGCTCAGGGCTCTCCATTCTCCTAAGAAACCAAAGTCTTTCACTTGAGCTGAACGGGCTTGCGCTCACAGTCTTACTGGTAAAATGAAAATCAACCCAAGAAGCAATAAGGGGGCTCAATTAGATTTCTTCCAGTTGCTTCGAATTAAAAGTTTTAAGGCATTTTTTCATATTTAAATTTAAATATGAAATTTAAATATTTAAATTTCATATTTAAATCATGCAATTGCCTTTGCATTCCTGTATGTTTTCTAGGGTTACCTCTCTGGAAATTACTAGTGTCATTTTCAGTAAAAATAACTCAGGTGGTTTTCCAAGCCTCTGTCCCTGTACATCCCCAGACAGAGAAGGAAATTGTCAACGTCTAGTCAAATCTTGCATGACTGTGAAGGAAGCAGGGGATGTGAGGAGTGTCTCTCCTTTCCTGTCCTTCTGGGATACAAGTCCTGAAGTTGAAGAAAAGGAGAGTCCTGTCATAGGTATTTCCAAATGAATATAAATATCTGTAAATGTGTGTTTGTGGTGTGGTGTGGGAAGTTACTTGATAAGTACAATGTGCAGTTTAGGCTGTGGTTGAATATAGAATATTTCCAAGTAGCTACTTCTTCAAGGATGTGTCAGAATGCTCAGTAATAAGGACATGTTTTTATATTAATCAGAGATGGTGACATTTTTTAAAACTTATAATAAAAGAGACCATTTCCATCCTCAACCTGGGCTTTGTAAAAAGAAGACATAAAGTCACCCCAGATGCTGGAAAGCATGGATCCGTGGGTGTCCCTGCAGCTCACACCGCTTCCCTCCCATCTTGCCTTTGTTGGAATCTGGGAGCCATTTGCTGCGGGCCCTGCAGTGATGAGGTAGTTTCCCTCCATTGTGCCCAAGGCGTGGAAGAAGACAGCCGACACGTGTGTGACTGAGATTTCAGAAGAGTGAGTCAGAGTAGAAGGTGACACTCTTAACGGATCTGTGCCTGTAAGACTCACACTGATTTTTAAAACGGCTTAATGCAAACTGTCACCTACTCTGTGGTCAACAGAATGCTGATTTTCCTTACTTCCTCCTCAGAATCCTCTAGAGATATCTTTTATCTTTTTTACGTTTTATTTTTTTAAGTTAAGTGATTTTCTCTTAAATCAATCTTTAGCTTGTTTTCATGGGAGATCTTCAGCATTTTGCTCTTCTAATATCCATTAGGCTGTTTGGGCTGCCACAGCAAAATACCACAGATTGGGTGGTTTAAACAACAGAAATTCATTTTCTCACAGTTCTGGAGGCCAGAAGTCCAAGATCAAGGTGCGAGCAGGTTGGTTTCTGGTGAGGCCTCTCTTCCTAGCTTGTAGACAGCTGCCTTCTCACTGTGTCCTCACGTGGCCTTTCCTCTGTGCATGTGGGAAAGAGGGTGCCCTGCCGTCTCTTCCTCTTGTAAGGACATCCCTTCTGTCCAATTAGGGCCCCACTTTGTGACCTGATTTAATTAACCATAATTACCTTTTTAAAGGCTCTACTCCAAATACAGTGACACTGGGGGTTGGGCTTCAATATGTGAATTTTGGGGGAACACAATTCAGTCTAAAAAATAATGGATTTGTACAAATACAAATATATATGCACAAGGTTATCCACATGCGTACAACCACACAACCATGAACTATAGAGCCACATGAAAGAAAAAAGATCTTTGTGAACTACATGGAGTAATTGCAAAGATATATTTTAAAAGTCAAAAACAAGATGCAGAGGCATATATACTCCATATATGGTATACTTCCTTTTGTGCAAAGAAGAAGGGAAAATAAAACATATTTATAACATATAAATATATGCACATAGACATACATTGCATACTTTGTAAAAAGAAACAGAAAGGATAAACAAAAAACTAGTTAAAAAGGTTACCTATAGAAAGTGTGAGGAAACAGAGTGAAGGAGCTGGGATAGGAGTGAGCCTCAATGTGTCTTTTAATTTGGTATTGACTTTTAAACCACTTAAATGTTTTACGTAGTCAAGAAATTAAAATTTAATCAAAAAAGATGATAATCAGCAAACCTGAATATTTAAAACAAACAGAAAAATGACTCACTGTATATTAAACTGGAAAAAACATGGAAAAAAAAGAATAAATTAGATTAACTTGTGAATTCAGTAGTGTGACTAGACATCCTCTGCGGAACATTCTCCAAGACAGCTTGCCTGAACTTTTAAAAAAATGTCAGTCATGAAAGCCAAAATGATGGGGGCACTGTCCTAGATTAAAGGAGCTAACGGGACCAAATGCAATGAGTGGTCCTTGATTGGCTCCCAGACTGAAAAAATATAAGTATAAAGGACATCCTTGGAGCAGCTTGGAGAATCTGAATATAGACTGTGTATTAGTTTATAGTATTGTATCAGCATTACTTTTCTTGGATGGGAAAACGGTATTTTGGTTATATAGAATGTTCTTGTTTCTTGTTCTCAGGAGATGTATGCTGAAATATTTAGCGGTGAAATGTCATGATGTCTGCAATTTACTTCCAGATGGTTCTAGGAAAAAAATGTATGCATGAGTGTGTGTGTGTGTGTGTGTGTGTGCATGTATAGATAGATATAGATGGAGCATACAAATTTAGCAAATTTAATGATTTAACACGATCTGTCTCCTCCCAACATCCCAGATTCACCCCAGGTGAATAAACATTTCTTTCATCTTTTCTGTAGATTGAAATTTCCAAGATAAAAAAGTTAGGGCAAATAAATAATGGATTTGGGTTGATTTTGTCATGAAGGCGCTCCATTCATTGAAGTATTTACTGAGCACCCACTCTGTGCTAAGCCCTGTTTTAAGTGCTAGGAATGTAACAATGGATAAGACAGAGTAAATTGGAGTTCTCATGGGCCTACATTTAGTGTGGAAGACAAATAAGAAAACAAGATAATTTAAATTATTATCAGTACTAGATGTAAAACAGAGCAGGCTGATATGATAGACAGTAATCAACACGACTGATTAGATAGGGTGGCCAGGGGAGGTGTCCTTAAGGTGGAGACCTTTGAGCTGAGACCTGAGTAACAAGGAGCCATTCATTCATTCACAGATTTGCATTGAGGACCTGTTGTGTACACTCTTCTAGGTGCTGGAGATATAGCAGTAAACAAAACAGGCAAAATCTCTGCCTTCACTGAGCTTATGTCCCAGTAGGGATGACAGACAGTGAGCAGGAATACTTAAGTTGGTGATCAATGTTACAAGAGAAAATATAGCAGGGAGGGGAGTGGTTAGTGAAGACAGGAGTTGATATTTTACATGTGGTAGTTAGGAAAGGGCTCACTGAGAAGGTGACATACAAACAAAGACCAGGGTCAGAGCAGGGATATTAGGAGACAGATCACCTGAGGCTTGAAGGGGCCATTTTCATGACTTTGGCTTTTCCTGCTGACTAGAAGTGGCATGTGAGAGAAAGAAAAGAATCCTGGAAGACTGTGGGTTTTGGCCTAAAGAACCAGAAAGATGGAAGATGCCATGAACTGAGGTGAGGAAAACTGCCCATGGAGCAGGTATAGGAGAGGAGACAGGTTGGGTAGGTGGATGGCAAGATGAGTGGGTGACCAGCAGCCATGAAGAAAGCAGTCCAGTGGAGGAAAAAGTCAAAAGCTAAAAGTTCTGCTGAGAATTTCACAGTAGGCTTATGTGAGGATAATTAGGAGTGCCTTGTAAAAATCTTTTAATAGAATTTTTTTTTCATTTACAAATTAACCTATTGGCAGGTTGAGCTCTATTCATTTAAATGAAAAGGTTAACTAATTGCAGCTTGCACTGACTTCTACCTGTAAGAGTCTAGCTCCCCACGTGGAGCTGCCACAGGAGCCCCCTTGTTCTTAGTGCTGGATGGAAGTTCCAGTGGGAAAGGGGGAATTTGTGCTGAAGATGTGGCCCTGTTCACGATGACACGTGAGGTGGTATTGGTAGGAGTGGCCCTGCAAGGTTCACCGGAGTATAACAGTGGTTCCCAGACATTTTTTGCCAGTGATCCCTTTGACATGTGACTAAATTTCACAGACTGCCTTTCAGTTTTGAAGCCAAATTTCCCTTCCTTCTATGCCCCACGCACGAGCCCATGAGGGACACACATTCTAAGCATATTTCGTTCCTCAAGAGCAGGCTCTGGCAGCTTTGAGGCTATTCATTCACATTCCATTGCCTGTTCCACAATCCCTCCAAAATTCCTACAGAGACTGCTCTTAAAATAATGCAGCCTTATTTATTCAGATTCTTCCTCCCCCAGGAAGATGCTGAGAGCTTTTCATGAGAATTCTTCATGATTTGCTGAGATTCTGTGGACTTCAGAGTGTTCTTGAAATGGAAACTCCAATAAGTTAGGCCCTCAGTAGATGCTTCTTGACAGAGGTGATGGGCCTTGAACCTGCTCTGCCAGAAGGACCTTCTGCGGCTATAACATGTCCTGCCAACTGTGGCCCAGCCCAAGAGAACATCCCAGGGACCTTCCTTTTCTGGCCAACACCTGGACAGAAGGGAGGTGGATTTTTCCCTCTCTCTCACACTGGTTTTTTTTTTTTTTTTTTCTTTTTTTTTCTTTTTTTTCTTGCTCTGTCATGCAATCCTCCTGCCTCAGTCTCCCGAGTAGCTGGGACTAGGCATGCACCACCATGCCTGGCTAATTTTTCTATTTTTTGTAAAGACGGGGGTCTCACTCTTACTCAGGCTGGTCTGGAACTCCTGACCTCAAGCCATCCTCCCACAGTTCCAGGAGTACAGGCATGAGCCACTGCACCTGGCCTCCCTCTCACTCTTTATACCCTCTCTGACTACCTTCCTGGATTTATTTTAAAAGCTATATTAATGAAATAAGCCAGTCTCTCTCTCTCTCTCTCTCTCTCTCTCTCTCTCTCTCTCTCTCTCACTCTCACACACACACACACACACACACACACACAGATGCTGCATTATTCCATTTGTATGAGGTATCTAAAGTAGTCAAATTCATAAAAACAGAAAGTAGAATGGTGGTTACCAGGGCTAGAGAGGGGAAGAAAGGGGGCGTTGCTGTTTAATGGGTATAGAGCTTCAGATTGCCAAGATAAAAAAGTTCTGGAGATCTATTTTACAACAATGTGAACATAGTTAACACTACCAAACTGTATACATTTTTAGGTCAGATTAAATATTTCTGAAAAGAGTATGATATTCTTACCAGCCCAGGCCTTCTTCCTTGCTCCGTCCTGTAGTACTGGTGGGACATCTTCTGCACAAGCATGACCATCTCATCACAGGCCAGTGTCAGGAGAAGATCCTTCCACTGCCAGCTGTACAACATGAGGCCTTGGTTTGATTGTTCACCTCAAATTTGTGTCTTGAGTTTAACTTAGAATCAGTAATTGGATATCAAGGTCACAGACGTAGGAGAACTCCCCCCAAAAATTTAACCCAGAGTCAGGTGCTAGCCGTTGGCATAGAAAACAGATGGCTAACCAGGAGCTAGAATAGGTGACCTCCAGGAACTGGGAGGTCCCATCATTGCATGAGCATCTCTTTTGCCTTCACCTCAAGTTGCTCATAAAGAACTCTTTCTCTCATAATTTCTGCCCATTCTTGATAAATTTTCGATATTTATTGAATATCAACCATGAGTAAATCACAGTAATTGTCCCATGTTTTAGAATATGCCCTTCACCCTCATCTCCCTTATTCCATTGCCTTGTGTCCTCCATCTCTTCTACTTGTAGTCGGATCTTCTGGTTTCTTTTCCACTTGTTGGCAAGATTTTGAGATTACCTAGTTGTGTCCTATAACCTGTCCAGGGGGCCATTAAGGGGGAAATAGCTTTGGGCTGTTTTCTCCTGGCACTTTGTGTATAACATTTATGATATTTTTTAAATGGCTCAGTTATTATGTCCAGCCCAGGAAAATATAAGATGGGGCATGCTGCTATTCATTCAAACAAAACTGTGGGTCTGTGTGACTGACTACCCTTGCTCACCTGACAGGCCTAAATAGAAAGGTCTTACTTGTTCAGCGAGGGAAACTAATGCCTGGAAATAATACCTGTATAAATGTCTTGAAACTCAGACTGCTGCGGTCTACATTTATTTATTTAATTGCTTCTGCAATTATACGGTTGAATTTTTGTTGAATAGGAATGATGACCTTTGAAAACTTACATATTTAGGAATTCATTGACTTCTTCTTTTAATACTGCTTTCCATTTCATCCTATCAAGGCTTCCTGTGTTCACTGCAAATTGTTCATGATCTCAGCGGCCTGGTTGGACGAGGCCAGCATTCCAAACTAAAGTACCTTAGAAGTAGGTGTCATTCATAGACTTATAAGAAACTTGGGGAAGTTCAAGAGAGCTCTGTTTGTTTTGCCAACTCAGAAGGCCATATATTTTGCCAGTGGTATCCAGAGTAAACCAAAATACTATCAACCTTGTCTTTCTTCCTTGTCAACTTTTGTATAAAGTGCTTAAGGAATATTAGGAACCATAATACCTCTTGGGCTATTGTGGTATGAGGTAGGGAACATCAAGGATTGGGGGTTAAAAAATAAGGCATGTTAGAGTCTAAGCTCCCATCCAATTTGGAATCCTTTTATAATAACATCATAGGTAGCTCTCCAGCCTCTTCTTGAACACTTCCAGTGATGGGGAGCTCACCACCACTTGAGAGAGCTCCTTCCATTTTGTACAACTGTGATTACTAGAAAGTTCTTCCTTATTTGTACCAGAAATCTACCTCCCTTAAATTTTCATTTGTGATCCTATTTATGCCTCTGCAATGAAAGAGAATGAATGTAATCTCATCTTTTCATAATAAGCCTGTTAGCTCTCTGAAGGCCACTCTTACGTGGGTCTCCGTAAGTCTCCCTTTCTCAGGGTTTAACATCCCACATTCCACACGCCACCTGGGACGTGGATTCAGTGATCATTGTGAACCTTGTTTGTCAGGCCTACCCTTAACATACAGCTCCAGGACTAAATACAAGAGTCTCAGTGTGATCTGAATGGTAAAGAGTAGCGTGAAAGTACAACTCACTGTCTCTGTGTTATATATCTTCCAGTGTAGCCCAGGATTGCATTAAGTTTCCTGGCAACCGTGTCACTGTACTGACCTACCTCCTTAAGGCAGGACTCTCCCATCCTGTCCTTAAAAAGTTGAATTTTTTAGTCCCAGTACAGGATCTGACATCTATTTTTGTTAAATTGAATCTTTATGCATTTACCACATAATATCAGCCTGAGGTCATCATTTGGGATCTTGGTTCTGTCTCCTGGAGTAGCTCACCAGTTGCCCCTCACGTCTTTTCTAAGTCAGAGATAGAAGTTAAGCATGACAGAGTAGGCAACAGAAGGCTGGATCACATCACCACATGCTTCTCCTTGAGTTGAAGTTGACATTGATCCGTCAACCAGTTACTCACTGCTTAATTTTACTATCATGCAGACCTCATTTTTTTATATTATCAAAGAGTGACCTAAGCAATGTCAGCTGCCTCAGTGAAATCTGAGATGCTATTTCCACTGCATTCTCTGAGCAGTAATCCCATCAAGACCAGAAATGAAGTTATTTTGGCATGACTTGTTCCTAATGAAGCTTGAATCATCTGCCACTTTCCTGTCTAGGTTCTGAGTGGGTGATGGTTTGTTTGCCAAGCCCAGAAAGATCAAGTATACAATTCAGATGGAGGTCTTGTTCAAAGACTTCATTTTACTCACTAAGAGCATCAAAACATTCAGAGAGCGGGTGGAAAGGTTTTAAACGTGCCACATAAACAGCCAAATTGAGTGACAGTGGCAGTGTCAGAAAAAAGAATCCTCCATTATGTGTATTCATTATAAAAATGAAAAGAAAAGCAAAAAAAAAATCATTCATTACAATTCTTGGAAGAATAGCTGATAAGATTTGGATACGATTATAAAACAGAAATGGAAGCTGGATATTAGGAAAAAAACAAAAACTTTGAGTCCCTGAAGCCCGCAGTGCTGCAGATGTCTATTAGGGAGCAAGCAAGTTGAACAAAAGCACAGTAGGAGGCAGCCCCTTTCAGTCAAGGCTAGGAGTCCAGGGCTGGCATTCCTCAGAAAAATATGCCTGCAAAGTCTCCTTGACCACAGAATGAGCTTGTAAATCTCACAGAGGATATGCAGACTAAAAACCACCAAAAAGAGCCATTCTCACAAAGCTCCCCTATACATGGCCCAGGCACTAGCAGCCCATCCCCTGCAGGTAATTCACCTCCAACATCAACTTTGTCTTTCCATTTTTCTGTTTCTGTTGTTGTCAGATACAAGGATTCTGAGAAAGGCTTGCAAGTCCTGCTGTAACAGGACTAGGGAGCGTGCAGGCAGCAGCCCGCAGCCCTCATCCCTCCAGCCCTCCCTGTTCTCATACAGCTGTACTTTGGTTCCTCAAGCTCCTTCTTTCCAGCATCAGAAATGACTGAATCCTGAAAAATGCCGCTGTGGAGTTATTTTTGGCTCCCTTCCTTCTAGCCCTGGTGTCTGCCTGCTCATCGACAACCATTAACAGCTGTTAGAAGGGGCTTTCAATTGCCTGGCTTCTTGCTGAAGTGCTTTAACACCAGTCTTCTAAGAGCTCAGCTACACGGTAAAGGTGAGACAAAAGTGGCAGAAGAATTACATAAAATCCCCTTCATTTCGGGAGCCAGAGTTTTCTCCCCTTTTGGCAGGAGAACTAAGCCTCTGACAAAAGCTGCGGAGACTCTGCCCAGCCGAGTCCCTCCCGAGGCTCACAGCTCAGATGATCTCCTGTGTCATTCTCGGGGACACAGTCGACGAGTGCCGGATGCCTGTGCATTGCTGATGTGAGGATCTCAGCGTCCCGCCCCCACTGGGCTTCTGCCACCTCCCTAAAGCATCTGGAGTTGTGGACTAGACAGAGAGAAGATGGCCTGTCACCACAGAGGCTGGAAGCTGCCGGCAGGACCCCTGAGGCCACCTGCAAACCCAGACTCCCACCAGCCCCTCCAGCAGATGAGGGAGGCTCCCAGGAGGCCCTCACAGTTGTTTATTCCCCTGCAAAGGATTGAGAATCACAGTAGACATGTGGAAAGTTCTGTGCTCCTTGTACATGTTAATTCGTTCCTTCACTAGCCCCAGGAAGAATAGCGACGATGCTGCTATTGTTGACCGATGGTTGATGCTTCGTGTCTACAACTCACTCTTCAGAGTGCCCAGCCGCTACCACAGGGAGTAACACACAGTCCTGTCCCTATGTTTCAGACTGGAAAATAGGAAAGTCCGTGTCCAAATGTCTTCTACCTCAGGGCTTAATGGCTAGAATAATTGATCAAGCTCCTAATCCCAGTATTTCCCAAAATATGAATACGTACAGCCCAACTCGGAAGTGAAATGATTTCAGGTGGTATATGAAGAACATTTTTCAAAATCATTGTGTTTATTTTTAATATGTATTAGAAAAGGTATAATTCCTGTGTTAAACCTGAGATTTCACAGATATTATTGCCTAAGACAAATTTCTTTTTAAGCTATATTTAAAGAAGAAAGTGAGTTGTATTCAAGAAAGTATTAAAAATTGTGACAGTGAGTCATAAGTGTCTGTAGTTTGGGAAACACTCCATAATTCAGTACTTTTTCTGTTTACTAGCCCTGTCTGTCTTATACAGTCTCATAGAAACCTACAATGACATCTTGTTGGGAGTGCCTGTTTTCCTAAGTTTTGTATAAAATATAGGCTTCTTGAGTTAAGTCCATTTACATGAAAACACTTCTTATGTGTGCTTCTTTCAGTCAACCATTCTTGGTTTTCAGATTTGTATATTTCTTCCAAAATATCTTAGCTCTCCTGCTTGGGTCCCTAAGTGTCTATACAGCCTCCTCACCTATCTCTGTAGCCCTCTTTATGGTGAGGGTAGAGAATGACATTCTACCTGACTAGCGCTTTGTGTGGCGTGATTTCTTCAGGACTAGCTTAGATGATTTACAGTAATCCTGTCTCAGTTCTCTATAATCAGACTTCTCTCCTTCCCTCTCTCTCGGTGTTTTAACTCAATCATGTTCTTAAAAAAGGTCTATTTGTTTGACTCTTGTGGACACCCCTATAATTTAGGTGTTCTTCCACAGAATGGATGTGGAGGGCAACAGGTTTGATATTAATAACCCCATTTTCTGTTGCTAAAGTGTGGTTTAGGGAGAGGACATGGCAGGAGACAGGACAGTACAGGTGCACTGAGCCTGATTATAATAAACCTTGAATGGTATGCTGAAGGGGCTTGGGTTATATTCTGCAGGAAGCAGAGAGATAAAATGACTGTCACTGGGAAGATCAGTCAGGGAGCAATACGAAGGAAGGACTGGAGAAGGAGATAATGGCCAGGTTGCTGCAGAAGACTAGGCAAGAAGTAATAAGGCCATGAAATAAGGCATTTATAGGTTCCCACATCTCTATAGCCATTCTAACAAAGTGGCTGCAAAAAATTCTCCCCCCATTCCTCCTAAAATATGTTTTCCCACTTTGATTTTTACTCTCACATGTTTCAGTACTCTACAATAGCCTTTTCTATGACGATGGAAATGTTCTTCCGCACTGTGCAATGTGGTAGCTGCCAGCCCCATGTGGCTATTGAGCACTGGAACTGAGGAATTGAATTTTTCATTTTACTTAACTTTAATTTTAATTAAAGAGCCACATGTGAATAGTGACTACCACACTGGACAGTGCAGGACTCTGAGTACAGGTTTCAAGCATTATGCCTGCCTTGTTCACCATTCTGTCACTAGAGCCCAGCACAGAGTCTGGGACATATAAGGTACTCAATAAATATTTGTGGAATGAACAAATAAAAAGAAACATTATAAAATAGAGGCAAGAATTATGTCCTATTCAAATCCATATACTACTCTGTGGAGAATTGTGGCCCCCATTTACGGAAGGAGGAGGATGGGGATTTTCCATACACACTTAGGATAGTTTCCAGATGTTTAAACTCAAGCTCTCGGCACCTGCAGTGGCACAAAACCAAGCCAAGGGGGATCTATGAAAGCTAGCCATGTGGTGGAAAGACTAGGGCCAGGGCCCTGCTTTCTTGGTCTTCATTTCTGGCTCTTACAATGTCCATGCTTTTTTTGTTTGGTTGGCTTTTGGTGGGGGGGGTTGTTGTTGTTTTGTTTTTTGGAAACATGTAAGAGTAATAATCAAAATTTTAAAAATATTTTAGGAGGAATGGAGAAAAGAAAATATGTGAGAGTCACTATGTTAGAATGGCTGTGGGGACATAGGGGAGATGGCCTATGATTTGGAATGAGGGGCTCAGGACTCAAGCCCCAGCCCTATTTGCCATGGTTCTGTGACCTTGGACCACTTGCTTATACTCTCCAAACCACAGTTGCCTAGAAAATGAAAATAAGAATCGTAACACCTCACTTACTGAGTTGTTGAGGGGGAACAAATAATATAATAATAGGAAAATTGTGTTTTATAATACATAAAGTACCATTCAGATATTTATTATAATTTGCAAATGCTGGAGTTATCTCTAAACATATGCCTGAAAGGCACAGCTGTATTAAAATGTAATTCTAACATGTGCCTTTCAGGAAAAAAAAACAGTAAGTTATCAAATTCTATCTGCATCTGAAACCAAATAATCCAAAAAAGACTTTTATCTTTCTTAATATTTAAAAAAAAATGACCTCTGGGAAAGCTGATGCTACAACCTCTTTCTAGTAGCTTGTTATGATTCAATACGCTTGCTGCTGCCAAGGCGTTCTTTGCATCCACCCCATGTCTGCCCTTTCAGATGCAGTGGCTACCTCCCCACCCCACCCCCCTTTGCCCAAGACCACCTCCCACTGCAGCCCTTCACCCTCTTCTCTCATTTGTCATGCTCTATATTTTGCCACCTGCCTCTGGCCCACTGTCTTAGCAATACATTTAGACTCTTCTCTATGAACTGGTCTCCCCAAACTCACAGCTTCTCCTGCACCTGTTGCCTTCCTTTGAAAAACATCTCCCCCAGCCTGCATGCCACAGACCCATCACTTCCCCTCCTGCCCCCCCCCCACATCCCTTTCTTATTCTCTCTGATTATAACAAAGAGTTGTACTAACCATCCACAGACATAGAGCTCTGTATAACCCTGTCACAGAATCTAGCACATTGATTAGGTGCTTCCTCTAGGTAATAGCTACTTACAGGAAAGGCTCAAAACAGCCTGTGTGCCAAGTTCTCCGCTGGTCCCAGACCTAGGATATTTAAAGTGTGTCCACTCAAAAAGAATAAGTTGCCTCTAGAATTATTTTCTCACTAATAATTCCATTTCTTCAAGACATGTGGCCTCTTTTCTGATCTTTTTGTCATTTTATTTCTGAGTTTAATGCACCTATTAAAATAAGGAGCATAAACTATAAACAATTCAAATAGATGCTTGTCAATTCTGGGAACCTGCATGTCAATTTGCAGGTTTCACAATCATATCCCTAATGTTCTCTCTCTGAGAACATGTTCTCTCTCTAACCATGTTTAACATAGGAATCACTGTTAATCCTATTGGTTTTTATCATATTTAAGCTTAAATATTTACTCTCTGTCTTGTATTTGGGTTATGTCTTTTTTCTTCCCAAAATATTATCATCTAATTAAGTCTAATCAGAATTTAGACCATTTGTCTTCTTTAAACTTAAATTCAAACGTATCTTTGTGATTAACACGCAAAGAATGAGGCCACTCTAACCCCATTCATTGGCAAAAATACTGAAAATTGAACAAAAGGGTAAAATGGTAAATATGCTCCAACTATACAAAAGATAAACAATGAAAATAACATATTTAAAATCCTATGATATTAAGAAATAATAATTAAAGTTAAAGATCTTAAAGAAAAAGACTGAATCTTCCAATGGGGGCCAGCAAGGTTCTGCAGATGTACTGTTAGATTATTAATATATCCAAGGTCTCCTCAGGCAATTGTCCTCAGGGCTGAAAAGCAATAAAGAAAAAACCACAACTGGCCTTTCTCCCTCTGGAGGGTGGCCTCCCAGGCTTTGTACCTGGTAGTAAGGGTTAGCCCCTGCAGTCTAGCTATGCCCCTGGACTAGCCACTGTGGGCAGCCTAAGCTGGAGATTATAATCATAATGGCAATAATCATAGCCAGATTAACCTGGGGCAACTACTTACAAAGCACTTTTCTATACAGCACGGCACATGGCCGACACAGCCCCATGTTCATGTGTGGCAAGTGTGCTTTTCAGTTTTCATTTTGCCCAGGCTGGTGTGGGATAGAGATCCTCTCCTAAATAGTCAGACTTTTTAAATATGCAAGTTACATGAGTATGAGAAGAATCTTCAGTTCATATTTGCCCTACTGGAAACATTTCCATTATCTCATACATTTGGTTCAAGCAAATGCAGGTTGTATTTTTGGTCACCCAATGTCTAAGGAACAAAGAGTAGGTTAAATTATATTCCAAAAGTTTGTTGAGGAATTAGTTTGAACCCATAATGTATTTTTTCCTGGAAACAGATTATGAATAGTGGTTAGTTTCCTAAATCAGCTCCCAAATCTGTATAGCCTTTCTCTTCTTTTGTTTGCTCAGTGAACAGATGTTTATCATCATGCAAAGAGAGAAGAAAATTAATTCTATAATCTAGATATAAGTGAAGGGCTATGAAAATACAGAGGAGGAGTAGATAATTCTAGTGAGAGAATGAGGGAAGACCTCATGGAGGAGAAGAGGTTCTGGTAGGATTTCAGTAGATGCGGAAAGGCCATCTTGGGGTTAGTGTCCCTCCAATATATGTCTGTAGTGCCATCTCTGTATTTGTCATAGCAGTTATTGCGTTGTATTGTGATTGAACTATTGCTTTTCTGTCTCTTTATTTGGACAGATCCTTGTGCAAGATTTCTGGGTGGTGGTGGTTTCAATCTATAAATCTGCCATCTAGAACAAGGCCAACATGTAGTCATTTGGTTAATATTTGCCAAACAAATGAAGGGCATCCTTTAGCAAAGTTCTAGAGGGAGGAAAATGTGTGGTGTGTATTAGATGAGAATGAGAGGAAGGATTGGAATCAAATCCTTGAAATCCAGAGGCCTTAATGCCACCAAACATGAAATCATTGGAGAAAAATTCTGAAGCACTTTTTTCAGCCACTAACTCATATTCGTATGGTTATTTTTTATGAGAAAATATCGTTGGTGTTCCAGCTAAGAACCCCATCTTCTACCAGTATCAAGGAAGCACTCGCTCCCTCCAGGCAAGGACAGAGATCTCAAGGCAGCAGTAATTTATCTCTGTAGATTGGTATAAATGAGCCAGTAGATCTCCCTCCACCAACCCCCAAGGAGTTCACAACTGGAGAACAAAGGGGAGTTGCTCCCACAAGCTTTCGTGAGGACTTGCCTGCCGTTCGCTTTTAAGTACATATAGCTTATTCATAAAGTGGAGGATGTTTCTAAGTCAGGGACAGCATGCATTTTGTAAAGAATGCTTTCAGTCTCAGATTCTTTTTATTTGTACCACTGGCACAAACATACGTAGATAATTTTGCTCATCTTTCCTTTGCATTATCAATTTATTTCTCTCCCTCCTCCTCTTTAAAGTCTTAAGCTAATGTTTTTGTGTGTATTTTGCTTTTTTTTTTTTAAAGCCAAACACAACCCAGTCAGTAAATTTAGGTCAGAGTGACACTCGCCCCAGCTGATGGCAAACAGCCTTGCGTCAGAGCCTGAGCAGCCTTCTCTGGCTAGCTGCAGAGTTTGCTCTCTAGGCTTCAGTTTCACCACTATAATTATGAGCAAGAAGCCTATAGTTAATTACAATGCATGAATGGGAGATATTCCTGGACTTATTTGCATTCATTACTCTCTGGTAGTTTCTCTGTTGAGGTCTCCATCCTTGTTTTTACAGAGCTTTTGGCAGTGTTTCTGCAGTTGGTGTGTGAATTTTTATGATCTGTTGCATGTTATTCATGCAATTTCCTGCCCTGTAATGGTATCAGTTTTCCAGACGCAGAGGAATACAGACTAAAACCCAGGAGCCTGCATTAGCATAAAATGTCCCAGTTCTGTCAGTTTGATTAATTTGTCTCTTTGTCTCCACTCTATATGATAAGTGCTATTAATGGTTGCAGCACTTCATATGTCAAAGTCTTTCTTCCTAATGACTTGAAAATGTGGTTTATTTCCCCCCTTTTTGTATTATTTTTCTCATTTAGCATTCCACTCAAGTATAGATTTATGCCATGCTCTTTCATTATCTTACTGGTTGCAGCACTGGAGTGATTACATATGGTGTAGAGTATGCGTAAAGATGTGATCCCAGGGGCAGCAGCTGCTGATGCAAGCTGAAAATAGATCCAGCGTACGCTCAGCACTTTTCCCAGAGGCCTTTTATTTATTAGTAACAGTCTTAGTACAGGACAGCTTGGATCCTCATTTAGCAAGATGACTTTTTGCCTTTCTGAACACTGCAGTGACTTTGCTCTATTTACTGACACTGCTGTGTAATTTTTTTCTTAACCGCCTTGTATCTCGGCAATGACTTAACCTAACATAAATTGGAATATAATCTCGATATATAATGAACTCAAGAAGCGACAGGCTCCATTTGAAGTAATAGAGCTTGACAGATCTAAGGTTTAAATTAAATAATCCTATTTGTAAGACAGCATTTGTACATGGTACACTGCTTTAAAATGAATTTCCATTCTTCTCCAGTGATTCTTACACCGTTTTTAGTATTCTCCCTTTCAAAAGGACTTTTCCCCGGAAAGAAATGCATTGCAAGGCCAACGGCTCTTTCATAAGGAAAGAATATGATGAAATGTTTTTTTTACCCAGTTCAATCACTGAACTGGAACCAGCATCATTAATGATTTGAGATGGGTAGTTATTAATCCAAGCTGGCAAATCCAAATAGCTCAGACTTTTCTATCAGCACAAAACATCTGTGATACAAATATAATAGTGGAATTTAGGATTAAGATAATAGCTAACCTCCTGCACATGTTTTTAGGTTCAAATAGGTATTTTTTCATAAATTTTAAAAGTCCCAACAATGAATATATGTATTCATTTTCTGAATAAAGCCAAGAAGGATTATTATTTTTGTACTTTACACAGATAAGGAGGAAATTCATTGTACATCTTGGTAGATAACATCTAGATAGTAATTCCTCACTGCATAATAAAATTTTCCAGATTTCAGAAATGAAAAAATAATAACATTAAAAGTTTATAGACAAATGACAAATTGAGAGCATTACTTATTGGCAAGACCTAGTAATATGACGAGGAAGCTTTAAAGAAAGATGAATTTATAAATAGGGAGCAGACCTCTTTCTGGTGAAGTAGTAGAAGAGGGAGGCAAAAAGCCCAGGCAAGTTAATAAATTTGCTTTTTGCTATTTTATGTGTGATTTTTA
Organism: Daubentonia madagascariensis; assembly: GCA_023783475.1. NCBI lineage: Eukaryota > Metazoa > Chordata > Mammalia > Primates > Daubentoniidae > Daubentonia > Daubentonia madagascariensis. Next base: position 36,483,486 of record JAKFHU010002080.1, on the reverse strand, counting down.
CCAGCTCCTGAGCCAATAAAGCATCAGTGGAAAGCGGGATGATTCCCTCCTAAAATCTGTTATTGACCTGAGATAGTGCCGTGAGTTTTTCTTTTTGGTAACAGAGATTTCATTAATTCCATGATCAAACGGGACTAAACACATGATTTCCTGCTGCATTATTAGGTTAAAAATTAAATCAGTGATTCAGGATAAAGACATAAAGTGTGATCGTTTCATTTTAGCGGGTATGTGACCCATAATGTTGAAAGAGCAGTCATTCAAGCTATTCCTAAAATAAGCAAACCAAGGGGCACTAGAGCTGAGTAGAAGAGAAGCCCCCCTTTTCCTGCCCACGCACACAATTGCAGGAGAAAGTAACCATAGCATTTTATCAGCTGTGATGGTTGTGGTTCAGATATTCTTTCACGTTTGCTGATCGCTGTGGTTCAGATATTCTTTCAAGTTTGTTTGGGAGTTTAGACTGCTAATAGCCTGGGCTGCTCTAATGAGAGCAGCCAGCCTCTGCCTTGAAGATGCCCCCTAAGGCAGTAGTGAGGTGGGAGTAATAGGATAGAAGGCAGGCCGGAGCTCACCTGCGGCTAGTGTGCCTGAGTGCTTACTGTTCTTATTTTTGTTGTCTTCTTTTTCTCTCCCATCCCACTTTGCATACAAAGAGCACCCAAGCTGGTTCTCTGAGCTCATCCCTAATGCCCTCCTTGTGACACAGTAATGTTCTAGCTGATTTCATTCTCCGTCTAGTGGCCTCAGAACAGTGGGTGATCTTGCTTGCTATAGGAGAAGTGATACTCAGGCATGACAAAATGAATTAAGAATGGGGTTTAAGTATTAACTCTTAATTTCCTAGCTCTTGTGGTTCTAAATTAGATTCAGCGTTTTATAACTGGGAGAGAGAGTGTGAACATTTATATGTATGTGTGTCTGTCACTGAAACAGTGTTTGATCAATTGAATTGACCTTGTTTTTCTCCTAAAACACATAGACTGTATTATGAAAAAAGCAGCCCAAATGAAGAAAAACATTTCACATATCTTGTCAAATATCTCACTGGGACCTCTGAACGATGATATTTCCCTTCTGCCACCAGATCTGAAATGAGAACAAATGCACTTCATTTTGATAAGTGGGACTTTGTTTTTTCTCTGCAACCTTTCCATTTCCAAAATGTCTTAGGAGAGTTATCCTCATTTGGGCTAAGCCTCCCAATAAATGATGTAGACTCTGAAGGAGGCTTTTGGAGCCATTTATTTAGCAAGTGGTTTGTAAACCAAAAGCTAAAGGAAGAAGTACATTACCAGACAGGGGCCAAGCAGAGAAAGGAGGAGGAAGAAACCAACTTTATTGAGTACCTACTATGATCCAAGTGAATATGAAAGTATTAATAATTTGAGCAAAATCACAAAGATTTTAATATGAGAGGGAAAAAAGAAGGCGGCTGAGGGACTTACAGAATTGGGTTTTTTTTTAAATGGGAACACTCTGTTTTGCAGAAATGTTTGAATAGAAGAAAGAAAGGAGAAAAAGACAAAGGAAAAAAATGAAGTCGTTAAAGTCTATCTAAAAAGGTAATAATAAGGTGAAAGGATTTCGGCCACGAGGACAGAACAAAATCAGTTGAATTCAGTACCAAGATAGTTGCTAGCAAGTAGAAATATAATATTCCTTTTTATTCCTATATTCCATTAGCAGTTTCTGCCTCTTCAAATTCTTTTGAAAGTAAAAGAAGAAATCTGCACCTGGAGCTCTGCTTGGCTCTCAGGTCTGCCTCTCCCAGAAAACATCATCATGAAGCCCAAAATCAATGGGATTTTTTTCCAAAGGCTAGTACAAGCCAATTTTGAGTCTGATTTAAAATTCACTGTATGAATTCATCCTGGCTTGCTACAGCTGTGAGTGTACTCTATTTTCTATTGCTGACTCTTTCAGTAAAACATACATCCACTCCACTTTCCACACTTCAGATTTCAAGTGGAAGAGAGCTATTTGAAGACCTACTCTCAAAACTGACTTGTTGGACCTTGTAGAACTTGCTTTAAAAGCTACCACGAGTATAGATATGTATGTGTCTGCTTTTTGAAAATGACCTTTGATCCAAGAAAATTATAGCGTTTGTATTTATGGGCATGCAATTATGCACTGAGCTTTCTTAAGGGACTGTTGTAAACAAGCTGAAGCCCATATACTTCTAGTGTTCGTTATACTCTGTTCCACTGAAAAGATACATATGCTTAATTAAGTTAAGATTTATTAGCAAGGCCAGCAGGTGATAATGGGACAGTAATTTTTACATATCAACTTTGACTTGGTGCCCTTTAATTGGCAGCAAGGAGTGTTGTTAAAAGATCTTGCTAACGCAGCATGATGCATGGGAAGTGAGGACTTCAGGGAGTTTTTTCTCCTGTGATATATTGAGAATCATAAAACCTTAGTCTTAAAAATCATCTGATCCAGCACTGGGAAAAAGAGCTATGTTTCATCTTTTGTGTATCCCTCCTGTCTAATACAATAATGATGATGATGACGATTTACAAAAATTATTGAGCATTCACTGTGTGCCAGGCAATGTCCTATGCACTTTACATGTTTAACTCATTGACACTGTGGGATTGCTAGTGTTATGATCTCCATATGCAAAATGAGGAAACTGATGCAAGAGAGGTCAGATAAGTTTCCAGTAGGTCAGCTCCTAAGCAGAGCAGCCTAGATTTAAGGCCAGGGAGCCTGACTCCACAGACCATGTTTTTAACCCCTTGCTTCAGTGACAACAGTAATACTCATTAAAGATGCAAGTGTCTGTGTTTTTAACAGGTGGGAAAATGAGGTCCAGGGTCACAAACCAGTCAGCTGTATTGAAGACTCAGCGAGTATCTCCAGCTCTAGTTCAAGATTTCCCTGTGCCGTGCAGAAGACACCATGAACCCAGCACTAGAAATTTGCCTTTACACAAGAAATAATGGACAAGATGCTGGAAATACTGAAATGTAAAGTGATAGCGAAGAGAGAATATCTGAAATCTGAAATAAATTTTCATCCATTAATGGCTTTCTTCAATTTATACCTTAATATCTAGGCCACTTTAACTTACATAAGAACCTGCCTTCATCTGGGGCCTCAATTTGGAGGCACTGAGGGCATAAGACTCCTAGGAAACCAGCTATGTAGATTTTATAACCCAGCATGGTAGAAAGAATACTAGCCCCCAAAGATGGCCACATCCTAATCCCTGAAACCTGTGAACATGTTACTTGGCAAGAGGGACTTTGCAGGTGTGATTACGTTAAGGATCTTGAGTCGGGGAGAGTGTCCTGAATTATCCAGTTGGGTTCAGTGTCATCACAGGGTCCTTAGAAGAGGGAGGCAGGAGAGTCAGAATCGGGAAGTCCACTTTGCAGTTTGAAGTCCACTCAAGTGATGATGGAAGAAGCTTCCAGAGGCCCAAGTGGAGCTGGTCAGTTGGCCATAGAGCTGGTCATTTGCTCCATGATTATCATGAAAATCAACAAATGGGGCCTGGGAGGAAGGTTGCCCTTCCCCTGCCTTCTCCCCATCTCTGGCCATGGCTATATTCACCATCATCTCACATTATACTAGTTCATCTAGCTTCCATTAATGTTTATTTAAAAAAACAAGAACAAAAACCCCTCACATCCTGTAAGAGCTTTCAACTCTTTCTCACTGCCAGACCAGAATGACTTGTTGGGTAAGTTTGCTGTTTATAAAAGGCCTACCAGGCAGTAGCTAAAAACTGACTGACATCAACGGTGTCCCCTTAAAGAAAGCTATAGGCTACAGAATTCTGAGCCCTCCTCAATAATTTATGACTCTGGAACCTAAACTGCCTTGGGTACACCTGTGAACCTTTACATAATTCCTGTTGTAACAAACACACAGTAAAGTATCCCAAATGGCTTCCGACTGGAACCTTAATTTTGACAATAGGGTATCCAGGTTGTGGCTTTGGTTAATTAGTTAGAAGCAACGTGATGCTTTTTTAGTCATTCTCAGTCTTGAAGTGGCCTGTGCTCTCACAGCTCTTCCCCCAAAGGCCTCTCTAATCTGTCCACATAGCCCTTCCCACCACCACTGCCTGTGTTTCTGCCATGGGTGGGGCTTGCCTGGACTTCTGTGACTGGCTTGTCGCCTATCCAGGTTGTTTCCCAAATGCAGCCAGAGTAATCTCCTGATACTCTCCTGCTTGACAGACTCCGGTGATGCCCTCAGGGTGACGTGGAAGGGCCTTCCTGGCCTGACCCCCTGCTTCCCTTGCCATGTCTTCTGTGCCCCCACCCCAACTACTATACTCCTGCCACACCATGCTATGTGCTGTGTTCTCTCATGTGTCTCTGCACTGTTCTTCTCTTCCTTCTGGAATATTAGTTCCCACCCGAACCCTGGCCGATCCAGCTTCAGATGCAGCCTATACGTCACTTCCTCATAGTTAGGTGCTCTTCTGCCAGCAGCTGCACTTCCCCCATTACAGCTCATATCCGGCTGCATTGTGATTACCTGTTGACTTGTCTCTGTCCCATTAGCCTAGAACCTCTCAGACCAGGCACCCTTTCCTTCGTATTTGTTGTTTTATCCCCACAGCACCTAAGACTCTACGGAACCATGGAAGGTGGCCAATATGCATTTGTTAAAAGAGTAAAGTGATTTGTACCCTACATTGCAAGAGTGGTCACCAGTAACATCCCATATTGCGAATTCCCGTTGGGGGAGAATGCCTGCTCTCACTGCCTTGTCCTGAGTGACACACTCCTCAGCCTATAAACCTAACCCAGCTAAGTGCTGGAGTGTCACTAAGACCTGCTGGTCTCTGTGTGGGGCTTCACGCTTCTTCCCATGTTGCTGTGTGGCAAAGGTGAACTGAAACGCTTAGGGAAAGGTGGCTAGCTATAAAGCGTTATTAATTGCTGACAGACTTGGCCGTTGATAAAGTAATATCATCTAGGACAAACTAATAACAAATAAAATGGCCTTTAAGGTCTGTAATTCATTATAATAAGATAAAAATTTATTTTATGTAATGAACAAACAACAGGTTTCAAATTCCTTTTTTTTTTTTTTACCCCTAAAAAGTACACCATTCAGATCCCACATAAATTTTTTGAGGCCATTTGCTTCTCTTTGCCTCACTGTTTCTGTGACTTTCCCTACAACCCAAATATATAAATATCTTGTGTTCTTGTGCTCCCTCTCCTGGTCTTTTCTGTCTTTCAGCCAGATCATGTTCCTAGAATATTGCACCACGCAGGTGGGGACCTGGGTGTGTGAACAAAGAAGCCAACCAGCATAGCAGTGCTTGTTGTAAGATCTGTGGGGGACCAGAAACAAATTCTCTTCTTGTCTTTTTGCAGTCCAGATTGACTAAGTGTAAAAGGGCCATACTAGCTCAGAAAAGAAACATGTCTGACATTGTTTCTGAGAAATGAAATGCTCTCTAGAAAAAAAACGATTATAATAAAAAGCACTTGATATTACATTTTTGAAAATATGCCTCCCTGGAGATATACAAATGCATGTATGAATGTGCCCGATCTGTTAATAGTGCTAATTACCTAATTATCTGGTCAGGTGCAATAATAAACCCCTTTGACATTCTGTTCCTTCCATATGTCAGATAAAGTGTTCTGATGTCTGGTCGGTGACCATGGTGAGGCACAAACTGTATCTTTTCCTGCCAAGAGTCAGGATGTGGAATGGTATTCACAGCCTGGCTGAGGCAGTGCTTTGCTTCAGTGACACAAGGCTGGGAACTGGGCAGAGTAAGCCCTACCTCAGGTGGCAGGATGACGCTGTCCTTACTCCTCCCCGGGCCTCCTTGGCCCCCGCATCCTCTGATCCTGCCCACCTTCTCTCTCCTCCTGCAGTCACTTCTTAGACATTTAAGAGCTTTGCCTATGTACCTTATATTTTTTTCCCATTTGAGTTTCTGAAATATATGCTATGTTGTCTTTCCTACTTTAGTGTAAAAGAGGATTTTTATTTTTTCAAGCTGATCTAGAAGAGAAGTCCCTCACTACCACCACTGATCTAAAATTCTCTTATTCTAACTTAGCAGGTTAAGAGGAACCAGTTTTGCTCACCTACTTAACCCTCCCCGCCTTCATTTTCAAACCAGCTTGCAGGCTTTTCTCTCCATCCTGCTGCTCCAACAGGGATATTGTGTGTGTCCTCTCCCATCTGTTTCGCTCCATGGCTTTCCATGCGCTGTCAGCCTCTTCCCAACGGATCGTCTCTCTATCTAACGTGTCGTTCCCGTTTATGAGGCCTATTTGGAGTTTCATTTAGGTGGGGTGGAGGGCACTGGTTTCTCTCAGGTAGAGAAGGCTGTTAATCCTAGGTGCTTATGGAAGATCCTTTCCTAGCCTTCCCATGAGGCTGTTTTTGACATTTACCATGGTCAGGATCATGATATTTGGAGGGCAAAGGCTGACTCGTATTGGTTGTGGGACTCTGTCTCTCATCTGCTCCCATCCAAGCATGGTGCTGTCAGCCCACATTCATCCCTCATGTCTCATCTTTTGTTGCACCAGGAGTCTCAGTGATGGATAGGTTAGCGTCTAATTATTCTCCGCCTGCTTTACATACCATTCATACATTGTAAGTTACTCCAGGGTAAAAACTATATTTTTTACTTCTTCCAAGTTTACCTCAGCACCCAACACAGTAAATGCTCAAGTAAATTTGTTGCATTGATTATCTAGTAACATCTTATTTACACATGATACCTCATATGTGCACAAAAATACTCATGGCTTTAGCACTTCTCTGTGATCTAATGATTTCCTATCATTTAATCTTTCTTAAATACTATATCATCCAATTGACATGAAAATGTGACCTTTTGCTAATTCTTTCTAAAGGTGTAATGTTATTGCCTTCTTTTAAAAAATAAGAAACTCTTCATCACAATGCAGGTATTTAACAGATTTTATGAGAATTCATGCAAAAGGCACATGAAAAGTGTAAGACTTTGTCCTTGACTTTGAAGAACTTCTAATCAAGACAGGCACAGTCAAATATTCAGATAACAATGCAAAACAGTGTTTATGTGATTAAATGCCAAGACTTGTGGTCTATAAGTAATGCCTATTGTTCAGGTCAGAGAAGGAAGGATCCAGTTTATTTGCCACCTCCTTTGCAAAAGGTTTCCCTTTCATTCTGTACTGATGGACACCACCTTCCCTCTCCTCCACAGCTTTCATAGGTACAATTGGAATTGGTATAGCAGAGTCAGGAATGCATCCAGGCAGTGGGCACAGCTGGAGCAAATGCTGGAAGTCAGAGGAAAGGTTGGGAGTCTGGCTCAAGAGGATAACTGGAGAAGAGACTGAAAAGGGAATAGATTGGGTGGAAATTTGGAAGGCCGGGCAGAAGAGAATTCAGTTTGCTTTCTAATGCAGGGAATTGCTACTTGAAGCATGGTCCATGTCAGGAGCATTAACTCAGGAACTCTGTAGCACCCTTTGATTGACTATCCAGAGAGATCATGGAGGTGCAGGAGAGAGGACAGATGGCATCAACAAAGAGGAGAGTTCATGAGCAGAGAAGTAGATAGAAAAGAAGTATTAGTTATTCCCTTTTGCTTTGAGTCTCTGTATTTTTACCACAATGGTGACTCTACCTAGAGATTCTTAAGCCCTGGCCTCCCATGCTTGTTAAAGAAAGGAATGACAATGCCATCCAGACACCTGCTAGCTGAGTTGAAGTTTTCAAAGCTATACTGCTCTGGAAAGGTGCTGTTCAACTACTGTGGATGAGCTCTATGAATCCTCCCTCCCGTGAACCAGGTATTTCCTGCTATAATAGTGCAAGGAAACTGGAGGGCTTGTTTTTCATTAAGGTTTCTTAGGTTTCTGATTTTCAACTTCAGTGACTAAAATTCCATCAAAATACTGGAACACCCCCAGGTACTGTAGGTGCTTTAACTCACATCCTTAAAGGTATGCTCAAAAATAGTTGATTCACCCAAAACAAGAACACCTGGTGTTCTTGAGATTTGGTATTTGTTAAAAACCAAAAGTTCATTTTCAGGATGTTTGGATATCTTTATTTATAGTAGAAAAGGTGTTTTCCCAATTAGGAGCTATAAGTAAAGAGATCTTTCATAACAGTTCCAAGCCACATTCAAAATAGATGGCCCAGAACAGCCTCCAAGGTACATTCTGGATGCACCTGTGGCTTACTTTCTTTTCTCACCATCCCCAAGTCAGCATGAAAAGTGTGTTTCAGCCCCACAGAAACTGGACACAACCAACCAGTCATTGTTAGAAATGTCTTCCTCCCCTGCTTCAGCAGCTCTGCTGCTGCCAAAGATGACACCATTGTCAAAAATAGGACCCTGCCTCCATGCCCTGGCAACCTGAAGTCCTGGACACACTGCTCTTTCCTGAGAAGGCTTGCTCCCAGTCCCAGTTGATGTCATTTGCAAGCCTGGAGCTCTGGTGTCCCTGGGAAGGCTGCAGGACATGAGCCCAACAGATCCAGGCAAAAATGGCAACTGCAGCCATGCTGATGGATGGCATCAGCTCCCTCTTCATCCCCTCCCTTGGGAGACAGGAATCACATATAGAAAAAGATCTGATCTCAATTAAGGGGGGTGAAGGGAAGTGGCTGAGTGACAAACTTGACTTCATGCTCCACTCCAGGGGTGTGGGTGTTGTGTCATAACAATTTCTGCAGCCCTGAGAGCCACAGAGCTGTACGTTCTTTCTGGGAGTCCTGTAGCTCCAGGGCAGCTAGTGTCCAATTCACATACGGGGTTTTGTGTTAATGGCCACTGTTTAAATCCTCACAGAGCACAGATGGTGCCTGCATTGCATCAGCATTAACTCTTCTCCATTGGCAGAGCCCATTGTGGAAACATGAGAAGGGAGGAGAAATCAGAAGTGTACAGTCCCTTTGGCAAAAAGTCTGGTTTCCATATAGGATTTTACCCCGACTTACTGTATTACTGTAGAGACTTGAGTAGCCCAGTCAGCACGTCTCAGCTTCTGTTACAGGGTGGTTAGTAAAGGACTTAGATGAAAGAAACTAAAGACCATAGAAATACTATCATTGCTGTTGTATAAACCACACTGATAAGGCAAACTCTATAGCTTTGTTCCTTCTGTAAGCCACAGTAACACCCACTCCTATTGCAAAGGAAAGGGCTCTGCTTGAGAAGCTGATACATATATTTTCAGAATTTTTAGTGTTTTTCTCTCAAGAGCCTTTCAAGTGTATAATCTACATTTCTTCAGCATGTCCCTATTTATTCCTGTTTTGCAAGTGAAAGGGACAAATGGCAGCAGTTGTCAAGGTCAGATTGCCTCCCCCACTAAAGACCAGTGGTCCTCTCTTGGTGGTACTGGGTTCTCATGGCCATTGGAGCATTAGTGAAGTGTCAACCCACTTGCTTCCCAAGGACAAGGAGAAAATGACATTTTCTATAAGAGACGTGTGATCTGTCCATTCTTCAGTTTTGATTTCAGATGGAAAATATGACTTCCATTCTTGAAGAAAAAAATTCCCTAACCAGGCACGACAGATGTCTTCAAATATGTGATGGATTGTCATGTGAAAGAAGGACTCAAATTGTCTGCTTACCCCAGCGGGCATTACTAGGGCTAGCTCAATTCAGTTCGACTAATAGTTATTGAGAACCTCTGGTGCACAAGGCACATGCTTTAAACTGAAAGTGTGGAGGGGGGGTGGGAGGCAGATGAATATCTTGCTAAATTCATGACACCAATTATGGCAGAAGCCAACAAGTTTGACATTGACAGGAAAGTGAAATATTTGGTGAATCATGGGATAAACCAAGGAGAAGGGAAAGATAGAAGCAATACTTTTAGTCTCCAATGTCTGTCCGTGGGTAAAACAGAATTAATTAAAAAATTGAATTAGAGGTTATTGCCAGAGTGATAAATAGAATTTCTTAGGTGACCCAAATACCCTTGTGAGCAAAAGGACTTCACATTGAAATATGGCTATGGGAAGGAATCGCATATTCAAATAAAAAATGGAACCACTAGAAAGAAAAGTAGAGCAAAAATTCTATCCAGAAGCTCTGTAAGCAAGTCCAGAAACACAGGGCCAGGGGCCCTCTGAAGAGCACTGGGAGGAGATTAGAAGAGAGAGGAACAAAATTGATATTGTTGTAGGAGCTCATTATGGGTCACAAAGTCAGGGCAATCATAGGTTCCATGTTTCTATTTCCACTTACAAAATTAGGGCTAAGGAAAGGCATGATGTAGAACTCCGACTGTATGAATAGCTACTAGAATTCTCTTCAACTAATAGAAGAATACCTGAGTGGTTATTGATTTGCCACACTGGCAGTTTCACCTTCCAGAGGGTAGAGAATGCAAGGGTGGAACTGCTATTTGGATCCTCCTCTGACTACCAAAGGAATTGACAAGAGTACACCCGACAAGATCCTTAAAAGGATTTTCTAAAGGATCCTTTGCAAGAAAGAGATAGTATCGTCTTAAAGAATATGAGTGTCAGAGAGAAGATTTTTCACAGTCCAAAATATTTAAAGACCTTTTTTGTGATTTAAAAAGCATGTAACATAAAATTTACCATCTTTACCATGTTTATGTGTACAGTTCAATAGTATTAAGTATATCCACATTGTTGTGAAACAGATCTCCAGAACTTTTCCATCTTGGAAATCTAAAAGTCTATACTTACTAAACAACTCCTTTCTCCCCTCCCCTCAGCTCCTGAGAAACATTCTACTTTCTGTTTCTATGAATTTAACTACTTTTAAATACCTCATATAAGTGGAATCACACAGTATTTGTCTTTTGTGACTGTCTTATTTATTTCACTTAACATAATGTCCTCAAGGTTCAGCTGTGTTGTAGCATGTGACAGGATTTTCTTCCTTTTTAAGGCTGAATAATATTCCATTGTATGTATCTGACACATTTATTTTTATTCATTCAGCCATCAGTGGAAATTTGGGTTGCTTCTACCTCTTGGCTATTGGGAATAGTGCTGCTATGAACATGGTTGTGCAAATATCTCTTCAAGATCTTGCTTTGGATTCTTTTGAGTATATACCCAGAAGTGAGATTTCTGGGTCATATGATAGTTCTATTTAATTTTTTGAGGAACCTTCATACTGTTTTCCATTGCAGTCGCACCATTTTATAATCCCATCAACAGTGCACTAGGGTTCTGATTTCTCCACATCCTCACTAACACTTGTTATTTTCTGGGGTTTTTTTATCATAGCCATCCTAATGGATGTAAGGTGAAATCTCATTATGGTTTTAATTTGCATTTCTCTGATAATTAATGATGTTGAGCATCTTTCTATATGCTTTTTGGGCTATTCGTATGTCTTTGGAGAATGTCTGTTCATGTCCTTTGCCCATTTTTAAATTGGGTTATTTTATTTTTTGTTGTTGATTTGTAGGGGTTTTATATATACTGTAGTTATTAGCCCGTTATCAGATATATGATTTGCAAATATTGTCTCCCAATCCATAAGTTGCCTTTTCACTCTGTTGATTGTGCCCTTTGATGCACAAAATGTTTTTTTCTTTTTTTATTGATATGTAATAGTTATACATATTTTGGGGGTACATATGATATTTTGCTATCTGTATACAATGTGTAATGATCAAATCTGGGTAATTGGGATATCCATCACCTCAAACATTTATCTTTTCTTTGTGTTGGAAACATTAAAATTCTTCTTTTCTAGCTATTTTGAAATATGCAATAAATTATTGTTAACTACAATTTCCCTACTGTGCTATTGAATACAAGAACTTATTCCTTCTATCTAACTGTATTTTTGTACCCCTTAACCAACTTCTCTTAACCTCCTCTCCCCTTTTCCATTCCTAGCCTTTGGTAACCACCATTCTACTGCCTAGCTCCATGAGATCCACTTTTTTAGTTCCCACATATGAATGAGAACATATGATATTTGTCTTTCTGTGCCTGGCTTATTTCACTTTAAATATAATGACCTCCGGTTCTACCCACGTCAATGCAAATGACAAGATTTCATTTTTTTAATAACTGAATAATATTCCATTGTGTACATATACCTCATTTTCTTTATCCATTCATTCGTTGATGAATGGGTACTTAGGTTGATTCTATATGTTGGCTATAGTGAATTGTGCTGCAATAAACATGGGAATGCAGATATCTCTTTGATATACTGATTTCCTTTCTTTTGCATATATACTCAGAAGTAGGATTGCTGGATCATATGATAATTCTATTTTTAGTATTTTGAGAAACCTCTATACTGTTTTCTATAGTGGCGGTACTAATTTACATTCCCACCAGCGGTGTATGAGCATTCCCCTTTCTCTGCATTCTCGCCAGCATTTGTTATTTTTTGTCTTTTTGATAATAGCTGTTCTAACTGGGGTGAGGTAATACCTCGTTGAGATTTTGATTTGCATTTCCCTGATAATTAGTGATGTTAAGCATTTTTTCATATACTCATTGGCCATTTGTATGTCTTCTTTTGAGAAATGTCTATCAGGTCTTTCATCCATTTTTTAATCAGATCATTTGGATTTTTTGCTGTTGAGTTGTTTGAGTTCCTTGTATATTCCTGTTATTAATACCTTGTTGGATGGATAGTTTGCAAATATTGTCTCCTATGCTATTGATTTTCTCTTCAATTGGTTGATTGTTTGCTTTGCTGTGATATACAAAGGTTTTTAAGTTTTATACAGTCCTATTTGTCCATTTTTGCTTTTGTTTCCCGTGCTTTTGGCATCATATCCAAGAAATCATTACCAAGTGTAGTGTCATGAAGCTTTTTCTCTATGTTTTCTTCCAGGAGTTTTATAGCTTTGGGCTCAAGACATTTGATAGTGTTTTCTGTTTAAATAAGAGAAAGGTAGAAATTATGCATATGTGGGGAAAGATGATTCAGGAGGGTTGGGGATGCTGAAAACAAAATTCAGAGGAGGACCCTTTTTTCAACAAAGTGGGGTAATTGTGCCAGCAGTTCTATGTTTCATTCAGAGTATTATTTTAAGCAGTAGGAAAACATGAACAACTACAGAAGATGTCTGGAACCACAAAAACAGGTTCAAGAAAATTCAAGCCCAAAATGAGTGGGGGACCTTTCAAAGAGGACCACAGAAAAGGAAAATGAATTTATGATTTTCTTTGGAGCAAGAAGATGAGGAAACCAACAGCTGCTCCTTGGGGCTGACCACGTGTAGTATTTGAAGATGGCAGAGAGCCCAAAGTTACTTTTACATTGTGTGTTAAGGAGAACAACTATTAGACTAAAAAGTGAGAAAAACTTGGAGAAGAGAATGGAAACCCTAGGTAGATGAACAAAAAGAAAACACCTAAGCTCCCAAACTACAGAAAAAAAATTAGATATGATATGGTACAACTTGCTATCATCAAAGTCTTTGAGGAATTAGGGAGCCCACGAAAGCATCAGAAGACAGAGGATCAGAAATGGCATCATAGTTTTAAAAAAAAAAAAAAAAAAAAAAGGAAGAAGATGGATCTTAAAAAGTTTGACTGAAGCAATGTGTATGGCCAAAGTGTTGTACCCCCGTGATATTCTGAAATTAAAAAAATAAATAAATAAAATTTTTTAAAAAGTTTGAAGAGCAATTTCTATAATAGGAACACTTTCTAAATGTCTAAACAAGTATACACTTCTGGGTCAGAAATTTGATTTTGTCAAGTTAAGATGGACACATAGCTTATCAGTAGCACGTACGGGATGGAAAGAGCTCAGAGATGTTAATTGTAAGTAAATAACTCACAGTGAAATAAATCTTAGCATTCCTAGAAAAATGGATCTAGACTGAGAGAGGTGATAGTCTGTCCTCTATATTGATGATTGGAGCATTGACCCAGTCCAGACATCCCGCGGGGTTGTAGTCACACTCAAAGTGGTTCAGAGGAGAGCAACAGGGAGGTTATTAGGGACTCCTAACTGATTAAGCTTCAGGGATGGGAATTTTGGCTTAATATGAAGAACCATTAGAAGGCTCTAATGAGGGACTGAACTTATCATCACTGGAGGCCTTCAAAGATGTTTTGTGTTTTCTAGTTGAAGATCAAGTGGTTGATGGTTGGTTTGAAATGACTAGACAAGTTCAGGGGGTGAAATCAGACCTTGACTCAAGAAATTTCTGGTCTAGGAAGATTATTGGTTTCCTGAATGAGGAGAGGGTCATTTAAAATGGAAATTAGGTAATTTTTTCTAAATCTTTTTAAAAATAATTTTCTTTTGAAGGTGGTTTTTCAAATGAAACTATAAACCTTTATGCAGGTTTTACTACTTCATTACCAGTGAGTGGGATGCTTTTCACTTTCATTTTACACTCAGAAATGTAAAAAAGTTACTACTATTTTATATCTATTTTAGTATCTACACTTATACTGAAATTGGATTTTTAAAAATTATTCCATGAACTTCATTATATAATCTTTTGGGAGGGATATTTTTCTGTTTTCCTTGTATGCTTTTAGAGTAAATATGAATATAGTTCCTTGTATCATGTCATATATGACTTTTGCCTGTCACCTGGGAAATACAACCATCTGTATCTGAATGGGAAAGTAGCAAATGCCACACATGAAGGAAGCAAGACGATGGGGTAAAACCACCCAGTTGAAGTGGAGGTTCCACAGACCCGAGGTGTCACCTGTCCTCAGGAAAGACACTAGTGTATGGTCGCTTCCTCTTCTCCTGTCCTCATCAACCTTGAAACAACAAAGAAATACCTAAGGGAAAATAAAAAATAATTTTTAAAAAAAGAAGAAGAAATTCCTAAGCGGCAGTTTCAGCTGTTACACAGCCTCATGATAATTCCGAACCAACCAACCCAGAGAGGGGACCCGTAATGTTCCCAGACATCAGCTTTATCTGCCTTTCTAATCTGGAACAAAGCTTTGGTGCCATGTGGCTCCCCACCAGAAAGACATTTCTGCTTTGTCTTCTAGGTTCTAAGGACTGATTTAGCTGAGCCTGCTAACTTACTGAACCTCCGTGTGATGAAAGGGCTTCCTAGGATTCATAGTCTCACTGACCAGGAGAGGGATGTAGCCGCTATGGTCATTCTTCTGGAGAAATCTACACACTGGATCTGAGCCAGGCCAATAACGATGGAACCAAGTATGAGATTCACCCTTCTTCATACCCAAGGACATACCACATCCAGTTGGCCAGGCTCCTTTAGACAGAGCTGTGTAAAACGGAATATTTTAGAGAGTGTCATAAAACTTACAATAATGTATTTCCATATGAAATAGGATTTCTTTTCTGGTTCACTTCGGAGAAACAGCAACAGGTAGGAAAGGAGCGTGAGGGTTGAACTCTGAGATCAGAAGACTTGAGTTAAGCCCTGGCTGACCAGCCATGTGACTTTGGGTAAATCCCTTCGCCTTTCTGGGCTTTGGCCCCCTTGTCTGTAAAATGGATGATTAAGTCGGGGAAATAGAAACCTCACCAGGTGTTTCAGATAAAAGGGGTATAAAGCAGGAAATTGGTTACACAGGTGTTGGAAAACTGGAAGAACAGAAAAGGGAAGGAGAGTTAACCGGATGATTAATGACCCCAGGAAGTGTCTACCTCGCCTAGGGCTGGAGGGGATTAAAGGGACCTGTGAGCACCGAGGAGGGGCCGACGCCTGGGGAGCTGCTGCTGTGGAGGAGACAGCCCCTTCCAGAGCCGCCTCCAGGGAGTCAGGGATGCAGCCACTTCCAGAACACACCACCGGGGAAGGAAAGGGAACAGAACAAGGAGCAGAAGGAGCCACAGCTTCTTTGCTCCTCCCGCCTTCGGAGCTCCCAGCAGTGCCCCTTATTGGCAGAATCCAATAGTAAGTCAAGCAGCAAAAGCACCTTGGAAAAGGAGTGGATAAACTCCCCGCCGCGGCACTGCGGGGGGCAGTGAGAGAAGAGTGGGTGTGAGACTGGGAGACCACAGTAAATAACCAGCACACGAGTTTATAATGTCACGTGGAAAATTAAGCTAATTAGAAGTCAAAGATAGTAGTTGGTCAGAACTTATTTATATTTTCCTGTTGTGTGTGTATTAAAGTAGTGTTACAGAAATGCACACACACACAGAGGTAGAGATAGATACATAGTGGATTTGGTTCTGGCCTGAACAGGTTCTGAATGATTTTTTTGTTAAGAGTTTTTTTTTTTAATTTAAAAAAAATTTGCATTAAGTCATGATTTAGGAAAAACTAGAAGATGTATGTTTCTGCAAAGCCTGTGACAGGAGAAACCATAGCAAAAATGTGAGTTATTGTAGGGTCCTTCCTCAAGAGTTCCTGGGAATTAATTGCAGGGAGTCCGGGCCTGTGAACTGACTCAAGCCTGGGATCATGACTCAAGTCAGGTCTTTGTTCACTCAATCTATGTGATTTTCTTTTCTTT
The DNA here is from genome assembly GCA_023783475.1 of Daubentonia madagascariensis. Lineage (NCBI taxonomy): Eukaryota > Metazoa > Chordata > Mammalia > Primates > Daubentoniidae > Daubentonia > Daubentonia madagascariensis. Next base: position 36,467,094 of record JAKFHU010002080.1, on the reverse strand, counting down.
TATTTTTTTAACTAATCAAAAATACCTTGGTGGTCTGGCCATGTTTTTCTGCCCAAAGACACCTGTGATCCTACGCCTGACCTACACTGCTGATCCCCGGAGCCCTGCCAGTGAGCCTCTGGAGTTTAACTCAAGTGGAGTTCCCCTGTTTGACCCCCACCCTGGGATGCCATCACCACCACCCCCAAAATTAAGGAGTCCATTTCAACTGCAGGGGATAGGTAGTGGGGGGGTGTGTGTGTTGACAGGGCTGGCTTCATGGGCGTACAACTTGTACAATTAATTGCACAAGGCCCCGGGCTCAGAAGGCCTCTACACTTGGTTTAATGTTCTTCTGTCACGGTCTTAAAATTCTTAATAATCTCTGAACAAGAGGCCCACGCTTTCATTTTGCACTGGGCCCTGCAGATCACAGCCAGTTCTGGTGCTGGCAGCGGGGGAGGGCAATTGAGAATAGAGGGCCAGGAAAGGCCTCCCTGAGAAAGGGGCATTTGAGGAAAAGCCTGACAGAGATGAGAGAGTGAGCCATGCCCTTCTTTTCCTCTTTCTCACGAACTTCAACCCAGCCCTCAACACTCAAGGCAAGTGTCACCTCCTCTAGGCACGCCGTACACTGATGTCCCTAGCAGTTCACTGCCCCCCGCTCTGTCGTCCCTGGCACCCTGAGCACACCTCTGTGACATTACTTAGACAGTGTCGTAAACATTTATATTGAGCATCTGTCTCCTCAGTCACCCTGTTAGCTCCTTGGAGAAAAAGATGGTATTTTATTCATATTTGTAATAACCGCAAGGAAAATAGTTGTTACTCAACGCCGGCTCCTGTTCCAAAGGTATTGTCAGCATCCCCGTCTTACAGTTGGAGAAACAGAAGCACAGAAACATTAAGTAACCAGCCCAGGTTACACAGCTGGTAGATGGTAGAGCTGGGACTTGAATCCAAGAGAGCTGACTCCCCCCGGCCTTGAGTGCCCAGCACGTGGCTGGAAAGTGAAAGAACAGGCAAACACAAGGCAGTAAGTGACTAAACGCTCAGATACAGTCTCGGGGCAGATTTACAAATAGGAGAGGGACTTTTATGTTGTGGCTGCAGACCTAAATTCAAGCCTGCACAGAAGAGAAAAGACAGTAAATTTATGTTTTAAGCCATATTCACTAACACAGGTAGTGATTTTCTTTAGCAAAAAAAAAAAAAACTATAGGAAACTATATACTCATATGTATAAGTCAAATTCAATGTTGATTTAGTTTTTATATTGTTACCTTAGGTATGGAAAACAAGATTGGGTTTATCTTTATCTAAAATGAATACTAAAATAAGGCCAGGTGCAATGGCTCATGCCTGTAATCCCAGCACTCGGGGAGGCTGAGGCAGGAGGATTGTTTGAGGCCAGGAGTTCAAGACCAGCCTGAACAACATGGCGAGACCCCATCTCTACAAAAAATTTTTTTAAATATTAGCAGGGCATGGTGATGCACGCCTGTAGTCCTAGCTACTTGGGAGGCTGAGGCAGGAGGATCACTTGAACCCAGGCGTTGGAAGTTACAGTGAGCTACGATCATGCCACTACACTCCAGACTGGGTAACAGAGCAAGACCACATCTCTAAAAAAATAATGAAAAAATAAAATGAATATTAAAATAACCAGAAGCTTTGTTGAAATAGTGAGGTTAGGTAGTATGCTTGTATATCATGCTGTTTAGGCATTAAGAATGTGATAATGTGGGTATTAATTGTAGAAAATTAAAATTATAAGTGATGCCTCATTGCTAAATCAGTCTTCATCATGTAGAGTGGGATGCAGTGCATGTGGGAGTGGAAAGGAAGAGTTTGTTGTCACAGCTGTCACCAGCGTTGTTTTCTTCATTTGACAAGTGCCTTGCTATGCAAATATATCCCAGAGGGATGGTCAGTGGCCTCAGGGTTTTAAAAAGCCCATGGGCATGGGTTTGTTACCTTCATCTTCCCAGTTCCTGCAGTGTGTAAGCAATTCAGCTTCATCAGGAAAATGTACCGGGTATTGCCGAAGGTATAAGTTTTCATGTTTTGTAAGGTTGTAATTAAGGGACTTTGAGAAGCTTGCCACCCCTCTCCTAGGGGGAGCAGTCAGTAGATCTCCCACCTCATCTGATCAACCTTCTGCTGGGCGCAGTGCTACAGCTATGTGTATGTACCACCAAGGCCAATTGGGGAGACTTAATTAATCACGTGGCTTATGTGGAGAATGATGTTCCAAGTCTCATAAAAATTCCCAAACCTATTTTGATGTGTGCCTGTAGGCCAACTGCCTGATCCCTGTCATAGTCCAGAGATGAAACTGTTAGAAGTTTCCTACCGGAAGCTCTGTCCAGCAGCAAAGTAGATACCTCATGAAAGAGTGAGCTCCCCAGCTCTGCCAACAACACCCAACCCTATCCTCTTACCAGTTGAGTTTTCATCAGTCCATCTTCCTTTCATTAGCAGCATAGAGATGATACATCAGAACCCAAAGGAATAAAGGGTTGAGGGTCGTAGTTTCAATGGGTCAGATTTTCAACATATCATCGACGTGTAGACTCACACCATAGCACACAAGTTTGGTAGCCTGGCCTTTTCTTTCAGGGCTGAACTAACTCATGTGTGCCAACTGCTGGTCATCGCCTCCCAGGGAACAGAGAACAAGGGAGGTGTTACTTCCTGCCCTCTTCCAGGTCTCAGCCCCACTCCAGGTCAAAGTTTGCTTTGATACAACGGGTACCTGCTGAACTGCCACAGAGGTCCCTCTCTGGAACCCATCTCTGGTGCACTTCAGGCAGTAGTAATAGCTCCAAATTTACAAAACAGAAAGCAAGTGCCTATCCCTCCTGCCAGCCAGTGTTAAAACAGGCAGAGGCTTCCCAGTGTGTGATCCAGTCTCATCTAGAGCATAATGAGTATTGCACATTATGGGACCAGGTAGGTACACATTTAAGTATGATGAAAAAATACTCTTTGAAATGAGCCATCCAAAATGTTTTCATTCAAAATGCAAGACTGTTACCCCAGATTGTCCCTAATATTGTGTTTTGCATTTGTTTGTCATACCTTTAGACTACTCCTTACCAGTGGATTTTAGCCTAGACATGTCTGCTTTCCTTAGAGAGGGGGATGCAGCTCCATTAACATCAGTGAAATGGAACCGGTCTGCTATTTCTAGCCACTTCATTCCACTTTAACTTTATGATCATTACTTTTTTAAATACCATTTTTATGGGCCATTAGTTTTGTGTGTGATTCTCCACCTCCCATCCCCTCTTATTTTTTTCCATTATTAGAGCCTTATTTGTTAAGAACAAAAAGTAAGTAACAATGCAGACTTGTGGTCACAGTTTCTTGAACATATAGCTTCACATTGGTGCCTGGATATTTGCCTTCTGAGTACAAAGAGTGAGTTTAAATGGTTCCTGAAAATGGGCAAACAGTGCAAGCTTCTCAAGAAGGAGACTAAACCAATATTTAGGAAGCCTCTGCCTGTTTTAACACTGGCTGGCAGGAGGGATAGGCACTTGCTTTCTGTTTTGTAAATTTGGAGCTATTACTACTGCCTGAAGTGCACCAGAGATGGGTTCCAGAGAGGGACCTCTGTGGCAGTTCAGCAGGTACCCATTATATCAAAACAAACTTCGACCTGGAGTGGACACTCCAGGTGTCCTGGTATGAGTGTTCAGGGGGCCCCCACAAACCTCAGCATCTCCTCCTCTCCCGAACTTGTCCTGATTTCTCAGTTGACAATTAGTCATACGATTTTATGATGGCCCTTCCATTGTTGACTTACATTTTTACTTAATAATTGACTTTTCATTGTTCGTGCCTCTTCTACAAAGCTAAATCGTAGGTCTCTTGAGCACAGGGCTGCATCCCTCACAGCATTTAGCACAGGAGGAAGAATCAGACTGCACTTGGATTGACACCCAGCTCTCCACTTACTAGCTCTGTGACCCTGGATAAATTCCTTCACCGGCCTGCTTCTTAGTTTCCTTATTTGCAAAATAGAGGCAATCATGTCAGGTGTTACAAGAGCCAGTAAGCACAGCACTGGACCCTAGGAGATGCTTGGTAAATGGTAACTATGACTCACTAGACAAAGCTTTGCACACAGAAGCTGAGCAAAATTCTGAAGAATTGAGTATGACAAAGCAGGACTCAAATTAATGTGGGAAAAGGCCTAGTTATGGGCTCTTGAACTTTCATGGTAAGGACACCATTTCCTCTGCCCTTGGGCTTGAATGACAGTTTACAAACCAATTTTTTTGTATTCATGACTCTTTCGTGACCTATGATGATCATTTGAAGCTCAGCATGTTTCCTAAACTCAAAGGGTCAGTGATCTGAGGAGTGTCGTTGATTTGTGACGTGGAGACTTTGCTCGCTGGCATCCTTGGTCCAACTCATACATCTCAGCATCAGCCCTTGCCTAAGCAGTGCCGCTTTCTCCAGCTCCTTGCAGCACATGGCAGATGGTGATGCCCAGTACTGCTCCCTGATCTAAAGGTCCCATGAGTGTCCCTGGCTTCTTTAGAAGTTTTCTTTAAGAGAGGCCACAGTGAGGGATAGGGGTAAGGCTCACTGAGACCAACAGCATCAAAATAAAAAAGAAATAATGGGGCAGCAGCTCCTGTCAGGGGGCAGCAGGTCCAGAGTGACTGGTGCTCCCCTTTCCCTACCCTGGCCGCCCCCCCAAAAAAAGAAATAATGATAAGGATGAGAGTATGATGACCGTATAAAAAGTATAAACAGCATTGAGATCAGTTTCCCACATTTCCTGTATAAGTGAGCACATTTGCCAAAACTCAAGATGTGTCTTATCTACTCACTCAGCAACTGGCAAGTTGCCCAGGAGCATAGTGGTGTTATGAGGGGTCAACTCTGCCTTGATTCTGCCATCTCTCTCTGTGGTGGATCCATGTAGCAGTGAAGGAATAGGTCATGTGACATTCTCACCACCTTCTTTAGTTACTTATAAATACATACTTCCTCACTTTTTTACTCCCTTTTAAATGTTCCTGGGAGAAAAGTACATAAAACAGATATAGCAGGTACTACTTGCTGAATCTATTACCATGTCAGCTTAGCAGGACACAAAAGTGTAGGTTAGATGAGCTCCTTTTTAATACTGGCCCTGTGGGACATGACAAATAAGGATTCTCGCTTGCCTGCCTTTGCTCGGTTGATTGGTTTGGTTGGTTGATTTACACAATGCCTTCTTCCAAAAGTAACTTGAGACAACACCCTCTAAACAGACTGTGTTCTCACCTTCTGTACACGGTAGTAGTATGTTAGGGGCATAGTTAGACTTATGATATATTCAGTAAGATACAAGCTTTTATCAAGTATCTGCCATGTTAGAAACCCTGAGTTAGATTAGATGCAGGGTTACAAAGAGAGATGAAACCATCCCTGGGTCACACTCGGTGGCTCATGTCTGTAATCCTAGCACTCTGGGAGGCCGAGGCAGGAGGATCACTTGAGCTCAGGAGTTTGAGACCAGCCTGAGCAAGAGTGAGACCCCATCTCTACAAAAAATAGAAAAATTAGCTGGGCACAGTGGCATGTGTCTATAGTGCCAGCTACTTAGGAGGCTGAGGCAGGAGGATCGCTTGAGCCCAGGAGTTTGAGGTTGTGGTGAGCTACAATGACACCACTGCACTCTACCCAGGCAACAGAGTAAGACTCCGTCTCAAAAAAAAAACCATCCCTGATCTGAAGGCGCTTACTGTCTTATGGTAGAAACAAACACAATTAAGTATAATAAAAGGGAGGCAGCAATGATTGCCTGTGTAGAACTATAATGTAGGTCTACCAGTCAGGATTTTTTATTTGTTTTGTTTTTTAACCAAATATCTCCAGACTGAGATATCTGACAGAATTTTTTTTAATTTGGAATTTTATTTAAGTACTTCAAAAACATTAATAATTAAAATCCCATTATGTGTCTATAAAATGTCCCTTACTGGACAGAATGCAGTGATATAAAATCAGGGCTGCCCTGGGGAACCCAGGACGTTTCATCATCTGGCTGTGGGAGCAAGAGGACAGGGTCATTCGTTCTCTCTAAAAGGACCAGAGAGGGCTCCCAAAGAAGTTCATGTCTGATTCAAGAAGTTGAATCTTAAACAATGGACACAGGTCCTTGCAAGAGTTTCGGCTCTGTGTGTTGCAGCAAATTTAATACACACAGCAGTCAGCTACAAAGCTTGGCGGTTCACCTTGCTCTGCACCCGTTCCCCTAGCTGAAATTTTTGATCATTGTTACCATAGCTTCCAGCAAGGACCCCATGATTGCTGCTTTCATTTGATTTGTACACAATTCAGAGACCTGCCTCCCCTTCCTCTGGGGTCAGCAGTGCTTGCAAGAACCTAGAGGATGCATGGCTTTACATGTGGGGTAAGAAAGCCTACTCTGAACACCAGCAACTTTAATCCATTTCCATCTGAAAAACCAATGGCCTTAGGCAACATATTCTTAATTGTTTAAGTCATTGTGCAGGCTCATGCATGTGTTTGTGTGTGTGTGTGTGCGCAAACTGTGCGTAAATTGTACATTTTCAATCTGTGTAAAAGATAATGGATAAGCAGCAAATGACAGTAGGCTTAGCCCCTGAAGATTTACCAGGAAAAAAGACAGCTGCATGGCAAAGCTGCTGCCAATAATTAGGGAAGGAATAGCCCGTGTCCTGTGGCACTCAGCAGCTTCAGCCATTTAAATGACAGACGGATTGTTTAGCTCTGTAACCCCCATTCATTATGGGCCAGCAGTTAATTTCTTGGTGAGAACATTGCTTTTGCTTGTCATCATCTCTGGTATCATTATGAGATCAGGTATGACATGATGCCTGAAAGCCCCAAGTAGGAATGATGATGGATGAGCACAACAGTTGTTTTTAATGTCTCTTTTAACATTGTGAGTGAATGAGGAAAAACTATTTTTGCAACCCCATGGACTTTGAGTTTTTAACAGGGCTGTATTGCCGTTTTTGTGGGTGACAAAAAACAATAATGCTGTCTTTGGCTCAAGTGAGCTGCTCGAGCAGCTCCTTGTGTAGAATAGCTCTCAACAGGCCTGATTGGGAGGGAAATTAATAGGCTTCCCATTGTCACCGTGCATTTTTGCCAGGATATTTCATTAGTGTAAACACTGGACCCGTTGTCATCTTGTTTAGCCACTTGACCCTGGTGATTTTCAATTCCGCTTGGGCTGTGATGAAGTACAGCAGTGGCGTGCACGAGACAGGCACTAATTATTGGAAGCAGCATCATTGCTGACCCAGTACAAGATTAACTGCTCCTTTGCAGTCTTTATTCTGGGACATTAGTACTGTCTGGTTATCTTGCTTCAGTTGAGGGATTCGGGACAATAGCAGTGCTGATGGTAATGTTGGCAATTTCCCTGTTTGTTTTGCAGGTCACGGCCAGGGGCTTTGGGCCGCTGTTACAGTTTGCCTACACTGCCAAGCTGTTACTCAGCAGAGAAAACATCCGCGAGGTCATCCGCTGTGCGGAGTTCCTGCGCATGCACAACCTGGAGGACTCCTGCTTCAGCTTCCTGCAGACCCAGCTCCTGAGCAGCGAGGATGGCCTGTTCGTGTGCCGGAAGGACGCTGCGTGCCAGCGGCCGCACGACGACAGGGAGAACTCCGCGGGAGAGGAGGAGGAGGAAGAAGAGGAGACCATGGATTCCGAGACGGCCAAGATGGCTTGTCCCAGGGACCAGATGCTTCCAGACCCCATCAGCTTTGAGGCCACTGCCATCCCCGCGGCAGAGAAGGAGGAGGCCTTGCTGCCCGAGACCGATGTGCCCACGGACACTAAGGAGAGCTCGGAAAAGGACGCGTTAACGCAGTACCCCAGATACAAGAAATACCAGCTTGCATGTACCAAGAATGTCTATAATGCGTCATCACACAGTACCTCAGGTTTTGCAAGCACATTCAGTGAAGATAACTCTGGCAACAGCCTCAAGCCAGGGCTTGCCATGGGGCAGATTAAAAGTGAGCCGCCCAGTGAAGAGAACGAGGAAGAGAGCATCACGCTCTGCCTGTCCGGAGATGAGCCCGACGCCAAGGACAGAGCTGGGGACGTGGAGATGGACCGGAAGCAGCCCAGCCCCGCCCCTGGCCCCGCTGCCCCCGTGGGGGCTGCCTGCCTGGAGAGGTCCAGGAGTGTGTCCTCGCCCTCCTGCTTAAGGTCTCTGTTCAGCATAACGAAAAGTGTGGAGTTGTCTGGCCTGCCTAGTACATCTCAGCAGCACTTTGCCAGGAGTCCAGCGTGCCCTTTTGACAAGGGGATCACTCAGGGTGACCTTAAAACTGACTACACCCCTTTCACAGGGAATTACGGACAGCCCCAAGTGGGCCAGAAGGACATGTCCAACTTCACGATGGGGTCACCCCTCAGGGGGCCTGGGTTGGAGGCTCTCTGTAAACAGGAGGGAGAGCTGGACCGGAGGAGCGTGATCTTCTCCTCCAGCGCTTGTGACCAAGTGAGCACCTCGGTGCACTCATATTCTGGGGTGAGCAGTTTGGACAAAGACCTCTCTGAGCCGGTGCCAAAGGGTCTGTGGGTAGGGGCTGGCCAGTCCCTCCCCAGCTCACAGGCCTACTCCCATGGTGGGCTGATGGCTGACCACTTGCCAGGAAGGATGCGGCCAAACACCAGCTGCCCGGTGCCAATCAAAGTCTGCCCTCGCTCACCCCCCTTGGAGACCAGGACCAGGACCTCCAGCTCTTGCTCCTCCTATTCCTACGCAGAAGACGGGAGTGGGGGCTCGCCCTGCAGCCTCCCTCTCTGTGAGTTCTCCTCCTCGCCCTGTTCCCAGGGAGCCAAGTTCCTTGCCACAGAACATCAGGAACCAGGCCTGATGGGAGATGGGATGTACAACCCAGTCCGACCCCAAATTAAATGTGAGCAGTCTTATGGAACCAACTCCAGCGACGAATCTGGATCGTTCTCGGAAGCAGACAGTGAGTCGTGTCCTGTGCAGGACAGGGGCCAGGAGGTAGGGAACCCACATAAATTCAAGCATGTGACCCACTCTTGCAGTCCTTTATCTGGACTTTTCCCTGCCCTTCCCCCACCACTCCCAGATTATTCTTATTTGCCAAGATTAAAGGTGACAGTGAAAGGACTGCCTCCCCCCCATGGTAGCAAGATGCTGCACATAATGGTTGATCTAGATTTTAATACTCAACAAGCAGAGGCAAGCTTCTTAGTGAGAAAAGCTTAAGTCTAACGCATGGAAGTGGGCTCAGGTACTTCAAATCGTCCCCTTCCTCCTCCCTTTCTCCCCTGTCCTCCATCTGCTTTGAAATGATGCCATATTCATCACCCTCATCCTTGCCCTTCACCCCTTCAGGATGAAGGAAAATGGAGAATCTCTTTCAAGATTGATTGATTGATTGAAACTAAATAGATTGACACAAAACAGGTGCTTTCCCAGCACCTTTTAAATTTTCCTTGTCAACAGAAGACCCCAGGGCCATCCCATGTCCATCACAGTGCAGATGATGGAATGCTCGCCATCCATCCTGACCCCAGGGTCATCACAGAAGCACTCTAGTTGGCCACACATAGGTATAACAGATCGTTTCCCGAGTTCCCCTAAAGGATAGGAAGTCATTTTGAGGAGGAGTGGGGTGGAGTTACGGTTTTGTCCACCCTGAAACAGAGGCTTTATAGAAGAAATTTCCAAAGGCTCCATCTGTGTCTCACCCTTGCTGGGTGAGGGGGAGGGGACAGCAGTGGCCACATCATGAGCAAGACTCATGTGACTAAGGAGAGGGAAGAATAGGAGCCCCCATATGTCCCCACTGTCCCAGTAGTGTGAGCGTTCCCTAGAAAGACCTGAGGGAGGTTGTGTTATGACCTGGCATTTGCTACACCATCTTGCTGATTGACAAGGAACCAACCTGAGATTGCATCCTGTGTCTCGGACGGACTCAGGATCAGGAGTGAGCGAACCCAGTGACAAGTCCCTCCTCAGACTATGTAGCCACAAAACACAGGAAGAAATGAAGCATGGTCCTCATTAGACCAGTGCCCTTCATACCCGCCTGCACTCCCTGGATGTTAGCCTCTGTAAGGCAGAGGATGTTAACCAGACCAGACAGCTGAAATGCCACACGGGGTGAGGTGGCTTTGCACAGAGCCACGTGTGGTTTATTCAGCCTCCACAAGATTGGCAAGAAGCACATGAGGTTTTAGTTCAGGCGTGTTTTGAAAATAGATTCCAAACTTCCCTGGGCCAACTTCAGAAATGCCCTGTGGTCACTTTCCCTTCTCTGCTAGCTAGCCTGGTTCCTGCTCTTCTATTAAGTGCCTGGCAGAAATGGAGAAAGGCAGAAAAACATGGGAAGGATTTAATTTAACTAAAAGAAATAATAAAGGAAATTTGAATGGGAACTTGTCCCATTTAAATACACCATATCCCCTTAGGTTTGGGACGGAGGGTTGTGCCCAGTCCCCCAAGCCAGACTCACGTTTGTGTCCCTGGCCATAGAGGGTTGAGGCGAAAGATCGTACACTCCCCCTCCTCGCTCATTCTTTTCCTTTGACCACAATTTTTGTAAGGTTTTCTTTTTGTCCCCGAAACTGTTAATAAGTGTGCCCGATGTAGAAGGCTAGTCGCTGGCCCAGTTTATCTGCATCCGGATTTGTCTTCCCAAGGACTAGTGTGGTGAGAAGAGGACAGATGCCTTGAGTCTTTGTGGTTTGTCTCTCCCTTAAGAGGAGTCTGGCCATCCAGCTTGGGGGATTGTGTTTTGTCACATTTGCATATGTTCAAGGAACTGTCAGTTTCAAATACATCTTTTGCTCCTCTAATATCCCAAAAGACACCTTAAGGTCACTTCTTGGAACTCAGTGTCACAAGAAAAGCACATGTATTTTTCTGTGTTGGGGCCGTATCAGTTATCTACCTTAAAACTGAAAATAGTGACTCAATTAAAAGGACAACTCATTCAACTTGTATAGTAGTCATGACCAAGACTAGTCTCCCCTCAAGAAATTCCCCTGCTTTTAAAAATATCTTTATTTTTCACTTTTCAAAAAAAGAATCTGTTGTTTGCATTCCTAAACAGTGAAAGAAGAGACATTTACCAAAGCTCTATGCTATTTCGGGAATCACAGCACCTCTCAGTGGTACATTTTGGACAGGATAGTTGTAGTAAAGCTAAGGTTTTCCCAATTTGATATTTTAGTTTTTGTAGGGTAGAAGAAGTTAGGTTCTCCAAGAACTGTCTCGGGGACTTAGCATGACTGCTGCTCTTAAAGTTAATAACTTGCTTTTGGGAATTACTTTGACCCTGGTGGACGTGTCGCCCCCAGTAGTAATGCTGAAGGCAAATCCTTCCCCACGAGTCATAACCTGTTTTCCTGAACTGATCCAGAAGAAGCCAGCATCTGTTGGGCTGATTCTGCCTCAGTCTGCGCTCAGATCAGGTCCAGGTGCCTTTTCTTCCGAGTGAACCCCAAGGAGACACCAGAGTCAGAAACCAGAAAAGAGGGCTTCCTACCCCTGGCCAGCCACCAGCCTAATACTTTAGATGCTCTTTCCCAGTCTCTCTTCCTCCACCTCTGGAAGGAGCCAAAATGTTAGATCAAAAGAAAAGTGTTAGCATACCTTATTTTCTGTGAGATGTTCTGGTTGCACCTTGTTATAAGTAGCTCTTCCATCTCATAAACATGAACTTCTCCCATCTCCCATCGTTTTTAACTGTTTCCTAGCTTTGGAAAAGCTTGAATTAACACAATGTTAGCCTTTATCAATATTCAGCTTTTTAAAATTACTTTCTCTTCTTTTAAATACTAGAACACAGCATACCTAGCCCCAAACATGCCAAACTTTTAGCAGGATTTCTCTGTGCCTACAACAATACACAAATATATATTCATATTTCTAGCAGTTTGGGTTTTATTTAAATTGTATTATACTGTATAAATTACTCAGCAGCTTCCTTTTTTTCACATAACTGTCTACCGTGTACATGGCTCTAGGTCGATCACATAGGGCTCACACATGCTTCCTTAATGTCCATGGTTCTTATAAATCACAGTTCATTCAGCTAGCACCTACTGACAGACATTCCAGTTGTTTCCGGTTTTTTCCCTCTTATAAACATTGCTACAATAAACATTTTTGTGAACATATTATTAGTAGTGGTGCTTTTATTTTTGCGGGTTAGAGTCCCATAGGTGGGTTAAAGGTTGTGCCCATTTATTAAATGCTACCTAATTCCCTTCCCAAGAAGTGGTAGCAATTCACATATCTTTCAGCAATGTAGGAGTGTCCATTTTCTCTATTCTTGCCAGTACTAGTTGTCACCAGTCTTTTTAATTTTTGCCAATTCGATGGGCAAAAAACGGTGACTACTAGTAAGTTGACATCTTGTTTGTGTGTATTTGACATTTATTTTTCCTTTCCTGTGAAGTGCCAGTTTACATCTTTGCCCACTTTTCTTTTGTGCTGTTTAACTTTAAATCAATGTGTAGAAGCCTTACTCTCTAGTATTAGGAACATTAGCCCTTTGTCATAAATGTTGCCTAGATTTTCTCCTACTCTGTTTATTTATAGTATCTTTTTCCATATAGAAAATTTTAAGTTTTATGTAGTCAAAGTATCAGTCTTTTTCTTTGTGACTTCTGGGTTTGCTATATTCCTTAAGAAGTCAGCTTGGGAATTTTTCTTTTCCAATGATGAAAAAAATGAACAAGTCATATTAAGTGAAAAAAGTCACAAAACACTATGCACACCAAGGTCCTAGTTTGTTTCATACATATATATACTGTATAAATAAAATCAGTGTAGGGAAGAAGATGAAATTGGAAGCAACATTGGGGAGAGGGAGAATAGGGAAAGCTTCATTTCCATGTATGTCTGTAATGTTTGAATTTTATAGATGTATGTCTCACACAGGCTTCTTTTTTAAATTGAGACATAATTCCCATATCATAAAATTCACCCTACTGAAGTGAACAATTCAGTGGTTTTTAAATATAGTTACAATGTTATACAACCATCACCACTAGCTAATTCCAGAACATTTTCATCACCCTAAAAGGAAACACTCTACCCATTAGCAGTCACTCCTAACTGCCTACTGCCCTCAACCCCAGGCAACTGCAAATCTACCTTCTGTCTCTATAGATTTGCCTGTTCTGGACATTTTGCACAAATGGAATCTTAACAATATATGGCCTATTGTGTCTGGCTCCTTTCACTTTAACATAATGTTTTCAAGGTTCATCCCTGCCATTGATGTACCTTGTCATGTGTTAGTGCTTTATTCCTTTTTATTGCTAAATAATGTTCCATTATGTTGATCCATGCCACATATTGTTGACCCATTCATTGGTTGAGGGACATTTGAGTTTCTTCTACTTTTTGGCTATTATGAGTAACACTGCTATGAACACTTGAGTACAAGTTTTTTGAAGACATGTGTTTTCATTTCTCTTCATTGTATAGCTAGGAATGGAATTACTGAATCGTATGAAAACTCTGTATTAAACCTTTTGAGGAACTACCAGACTGTTTCCAAGGTCACTGTCACATTTTACATTCCCACCAGCAGTGTATTAGGGATCCAGTTTCTCAACATCCTCAACACCACTTGTTATTATCCATCTTTTTTATTATAGTCATCTAGTGGATGTGAAGTATCTCATTGGGGTTTACAGGTTTGTTTTTAAATTTTGAAAATTACAAAAAAAGTCACAATCATTTTCCAAGTAGCAAACTTCTTAGTAAGACAGTTTTGTACCTGAAGTATTTCTAGTTAATTGTGGATTTTAGTAAAGAAACACTAGAAAGATAGTTTATTTGCATAGCCAAAAGTATCAATTAGTTGGGCTTGCTTTATTAACGTGTTTTATGTCGAGAGGGATAAAGTATATTAGAGTGAGTCTGTGTATGTGTGAGAGAAAGAGAGAGAGAAAATGAGAAATAGGTCCAGAGCAAACACTGCAGTGGTGTAGAACTCTACCCACCCAAATGCTGACTTTAAGAGACACATGTTGTATGTAAAGTTTTTACAACCATTTTTGTGGTTTGGTGGATCAGCTATGTTTTTAGAAGTGTCTGTAATTGGTCTACTTAATAAAAAGAAGCCTTGCTGGGAAGCATAGAAGTCAGCCATATTTCTAATTAAAACAGTGTTTTTATGTTGTCTAGAACATTCTTAGTGTCTGGAATTGCAAAACACACTGTATGTCTGGAAGAAGAAACCATGTGACAAAGATAGGGCTGACAAATAATAACACCTCATATTTATAAGGCAGTTCAAACTTTTCAAAGCACTTTCTCCACCTATTATCCGACTTTATTCTTCATAGCAGCCCTATAAGTTAAGTAGGGCAAGTATTATCTCCCTCTGACTCACAGATCCTCAGAGAACTTTAGGAAAGAGAGAATAAAGACTTGCCTGAGCTCACACAGCTAATTAATTACAGTATCACGACTAAATCCCAGGTGTGCTGCATTTGTGCCAGAAACTAGACCATGAGAATAGAATGTAGAAAGGCAGTTGTGCAGGAAACATGTCTTGGTCTGGGAGGGGAGATTTTGTCATTGGCTTCTGCCCAGTACCGAGCTGGCTGTCCCAGTTCCAGCAGCACTGGAATTATCCATCTAACGGGCGTCTTGCTCCCCCAGACAACTCACAGGGCTCTGAGGGTCCTATAAGAGCACAGGTGTCAAAGGCTTTGAGGAGCTGGCCACACCTTCATTGCCTCCAGGTATCATGTTAATATGACCCTGTTCCTGCAGGTTCCACACAACATCTGGTAGTGAAACCAAGAAACGAGATAGGAAAAAATATCCACAAACCAGTCTTTCACTGGGATTTCTAGAGGAAATAGATGCTTGTTTCTGGCTTTTGCTGAAAATTTTGCAGCTCCTACTTTCCTAATAACCTTCATCCAGGAAACAGAAACACCAGGGAAATGAAATGAGCATTAGGAGGCATGATGAGGTGAAATAGATATAGTACCATCTGATTACAACTCCCTGAAAAGTATGCAGAGAAAACAAGGATCACAGGGAAATCCACCAGAGCAAGACAGTCGTCATTTGGGGAGTGGAAATTGTTTTGCCCTTTTTTTGACACATATTTGAATTTTCTGAAAGAAGCTATACTTACTATATAATTTTTGAATGATTTTTTTAATAGGGAGGAAGGTGCTGATGGTTTAGGCTCCAGAATGGGGGTAGTTGTTGGCAGAGGGAAGAAGTGAAGGGGGCGATTTCTGTTTGGTGAGAAGGAGGCGCTGGCATCTCAGGGTCCAGCCTGCAGCTTCCCCTGTTCAGGCCCTCTGCCTCACCGCCGGTGCAGGCAGCACATGAGGAGGCATATTTAGGTTTCGTGCGCTGTCCAGCTGTCACATCTTCCTCCTACCTTTGTCACCTCCCGAGGCCAGCCAGAGGTCCCTGGGCACACTACAGAGACCATCCATTTCACTGACTGCTAAAGACTGGGAACCCCCAGAAGGTCTAACCTCCTCTGGTCATCACTTAGCAGGCAGCGCAGGTCCCATGCTGTAAACCAACCTCTAGTCCTGCTCCTCCTGTTGTGTTCCAGAGGGAAGAGACGAGTCAGCGCTTTGCTGGAGCTGGGTAAAATCAACAGTAGCTTATCGTGCAAACTGTGGCACCGCCCCGTGGTGCCCTGTTTGGCGCTTGGCTTGCTGACTCAGTGGCTGCCCCTGACTTTCTCAGCCTCTTCTGAGAATCAAATCAGCGCCCACAAATCCCACATGCTCTTCCCTTTGTATACAGCCTGCTTACCCGGAACCACATGTGGCTGGCTCAGGGTAACTGGAGGCCATTCAGACAGGTGGTTGGCAAGACTCTCTCATCTTGGCAGGGTGGGTATTCTGCACTATTCGTGAGGGTCCAGCAAATGGAAACCAATCCACTGCTGAGCAATGAAATCCTGGGAGAGTAAGTGTGCGGAGGGACAGTAGACAAGACTCTAAGTCCTATTGGGCCTATATGTGATTATTCTCTGAAAGAAAGACAGGAGGCCCTTGACCTTCTCAGTCAACTTTCCAAGGCCAACAGGCATTATCTGACTTTTCAGCCCCATTTGGGAATGTTTGGGTGCCAAGAGCCTGTGAGAAGAATGTTCTCCAAGGGACCAAAAGGGCTGGTGGCTGCTCCTTATTTCTGGGGAAGATGCCCATTGGCTTGGAACTTACTGCTCTGAAAACAACAAACGGATGTGGTAAAGTCCCCACTGTGCCTTGCCAAGAACACTTCAGGGAGTCCCCTGCTTGTTCGTCAGCATAAACCCTCCCTTCTTAGAGGGATAACAGAGACTTTTAAAAAGAAACATGAGTGGGGTTTCTTCCACATGGAAGACATTCTACAGCTGACTTTTTTTTTTTTTGCTTCTGACCCTCTTTAAAAAGCAGCTTGAGTTGCAACAGCTCTGCTGAAATTTTATATGGCCTTTTGCTTCAAGGACTTTGAAACTAGCATTGTTGATTTTTTCCTTTTTCCTGGCAGCCCTCTGTCCGATTGCCTAGATTCACTGTCTAGGTGATTTTAAATACAGTAGCTCTTGGTATAGAAGCCCTTTTGACTTTCCTCATAGCCTGGACTATAGGTATATTTTCTTTCTGAAAAATAAGTAAACACCATTTACAGCAGAAGCAGAATGGCTTTGTTGTCAGCAGAGGGGGAAACTCCACAAGCACTTAAAGCACCACAACCTCTGCTGTGTCTCCAATAGACAGATCTCTGTTATTGAAGCGCCGTCCAGGATCCAAGTGTCTGTTTGTTATCCAAAGGGTATAAAAGGGAAATCAAACATTCTTTCATATCGTTATAATCCCTGTGCAAACACAGCCCCATGGACAAAGGCCCTTCCCGAACCCATAACAAGGAGCCGTTTGTCCTGGCTGCCCGTGTCTAGCAGTCGGAGCAGGGCTGAGCTAAGAGTGCTGTCCTGTGCCCTGCTGCAATTTTGCTTCCTTGGACCAAAATTTTACAGGTGTCGTGGGATGGAGTCCACCATGTGGAAGGTGAATCAGAGCACCCATTAGGAACCTTCAGCAAATGCCACGTCAAACAGGCTCAGAGCTATGAAGTAATCTGACAAAGAAATTGCACCCAACCACAGAAAAGTCAAGTGACCATTTAGTATGTTTGCCTTTGTGCATGGGGATTAGCCACAAATGCCAGCGTCAGGACTCAGTCTGCCTGTATCTGATGCAACCAAAGAAAAAGCCTGAGCTTAGGATAAAATACCTTCATTCTCACGCCCTGGAAGAACACAGACTTAACAGTGCAGCATCTGAATGCTAACGAGGGGTTGGTTTCTTCTCCCAAAAATAATTTGATCAGTTAAACCCAGGCCTGTGTGTTTTTCAGGCTTCTCGGGTACACTGAATCCATTTGTTCTGTCTTTTAGAGCTGCACTGTCCCATACAGCAGCCACATTCTGCACAAGGCTGTCGAGCCCCTGAAACATGGCTAATCTGAATTGTGATATGCTGTAAGGACAAAATATGTTTTGGATTTTGAAAATTTAGCATAAGAAAATGTAAACTATCTCAGTAATTTTGTTATATTAACTACGGGTTGGAATTTTTTGATCTATTGGGTTAAATAACATACATTATTAAAATTAGTTCACCTGTTTTTTTTTTTTTACTTCTTTTAATGTAGCTACTGGAAAATTTTAAATCATGTGTGGCTTGTGTTTGTACATCAGCGCTATGCCAGCGCGCGAAGGAACTTTAGGTTTGTAGTGCCACCTGCTGGCTGTCCAAGGCAGACTCGAACGTAAGCGAGGATTAAGCAGTCTGAGCTGGGAAATACTTTGTCTCTTGGCCTGGCAACATGCAACCTTCCTTTTCCAGGAGCTTCAGAGGCAGGACCAGAAGGGCACCCAAAAGCCCCTGAATCATCAAGAGTGTTGGGAAGGGTGGTGTCAAACTGCTCGAAGGTGCAGGCCCGTGTTCTTCACCTCATGGGTGCTGAGGAGGCCCTAGAGATAGAGAACCTCAGTTTGCCCCTCACCTTTTGCACTAGAGGCTTTTACATGCACTCTTTTTCGTTGCTTGTGATTATTTTCTTAAGAAATATTTCATGCCACTGTAGGGAAGCTAAAAAAAAAAAAAAAGAAAAAAAAATATTTCAAACAGCCGTAGGATTACAGCCAAGCATTTAACAATACAGAGAGGACACAGATCCAGCCTCAAGAGACTGGTATCCTCTTTTTAGATAATGCTTATTTGCCTTGATTTGTCAAGAGTTTGAAAGTAGAAATTTTGCTGATAAGGTACCTGCATCAGTTCTCTATTGTTTGTACAGTAAATCACACTAAAACTTAATGGCTTAAGACAATAATCATTTAACCTCTCTCACAGTTTCTGTGACAAATGTAAATGAGGGTCAGGAATTCAGGAGTGGTCCATCTGAGCAGTCCTGGTTCAAGATCTCTCATGAAGTTGAAGAGTCAGATGTTGGCTGGGGCTGCTTCATCTGAAGGTTTGACTGGGGCTAGAGGATCCATTTCCAAGGTGGCTCATTCACATGACTGGCAAGGTGATGCTGGTTGTTGGCTACAGGTATCAGCTCCTCTCCACATGCGCCTCTCCACAGAGCTACTTGAGTGTCCTCAAGTCATGGCAGCTGGTTCCCTCCAGAGCAAGCAATCTAAGAGGCCTAAGGGGAAGCTGCAGTGCCTTCTATGACCTAGCCTCAAAAATTATACACCATTACTTCCACTGCACTCTTTTGGTCAAAGGGCAGGAAAATGCATCCTCCCTTTCAATAAAGGAATGTCAACATTACATTGTAAAAGGAAATATGAGATGGGATGGCCATTTTTGGAAAACACAATCAGCCAAAGTGTCAAACACTTATAGCACTATGCAGCTTAAAAAAAAAAAAGCCCCATTTTTCAGATGAGGAAAGGCTCAGAAAGATAGAATAACTTGCCTGAGCTTTCATGCCTGGTGAGAAGGATTAAAACCCAGTTCTTTTGACTCCTGGTCCACACTAGTGGTGCCTATCCATGTATCTCCTTATATCCCCCTTACACTGTTGTAACTAAGAATCCCACTGATTGTTTGGTTTTTCATTCAAGTGCTTTAGATAAGTCCTTAGATATTATCTCCCTATAACTTGTTATTTTATTGAGTTAGGCTATGTATCTTACGGAAGTTGATTTCAACTAACTTTAGAATGTTTACAAGAGTGCTACAGCAGTGGAAAATGACACATTTTTCAATATTTTCCATGCCTTCTACTTCAAAAATCTCAAGAATGATAACATTATAACATTTGTGTATTCTCGATTCTGTTTGATTGTCCAAATATTACGTCTTATTTGTACTTGAACAGGAAGGAATTAATCACTACTTGCTTTCAGTAGTGTCCATATTACTTGATCATCTTAAAAAGGAGGTTTTACCATTTTTTGTTATTTAACCTGCCATAATTAAAATTAAAATCCAGTTGCCATAATCATATTCTATTATTCTTGATTTCAGGTCAAACTTCCTTTTCCTGTAGATCAAATCACAGATCTTCCAAGGAACGATTTCCAGATGATGATTAAGATGCACAAGCTAACCTCAGAACAGTTAGAGTTCATTCACGACGTCCGACGGCGCAGCAAGAACCGCATCGCAGCCCAGCGCTGCCGTAAGAGGAAACTGGACTGTATTCAGAACTTAGAATGTGAAATCCGCAAACTGGTGAGTTGTGATCAGGAACCTGAAGTGACCAGAACTAATGAAAAGCTATAGCAGTGAAGGGTGGAGAAGTAGAGCGTTTGGGTTTATTTTTAAATAAATTTCTCAACAGCAATGATAGCTTTACATCTGCAGTGTGTGTGTATGTGCAGGTGCATAATAGTCTGTCAATATTTTGTATCCTTCAGCCATTCTATAAAGGTAGTTCTTTGTTATTTTCCATTCGACATAGAATAATTGCTGATGTTTATTGTGGGCCAGGGAGTCTTCTAAACTGTTTTTGTGAAATCACATTTAATCCTCACGTTAACCCTATGACTTAAGTGCTGTTTTATCCCTGTTTACAGAGGAGGAAACTACGATGCAGAGAAATCCAGTACACAGTAGGGCTTGAATGCAAACCCAGGTGTCTGATAGCAGATTATATGTTTCTTACCGCTGCTTTCTCCTGCCTCCCAGCAGAAGAGTATAGGTTAGAGATAGGACACCCCATTGCTCAGCTGGATGATCTCATGGTGCCCTTTGCAGCCCCAGAGTCCTTGCTTTTGCAATTCTGCCTCAAAGTGACTGCCATATCTTTCCTGCACCTGAGAGTGTTTTGTCTCAGGGAACAAACTCCCCCATACTCAGAACTACATGCCCCCCTACTCCTTCTCCTTGATAAGCAACCTTAAGCTACAGGAAGTAAATGCAGGTGGTCTCTTGCTCCTGACTGCAGCTTTGAAGGCAATCGAGCTGTCAACCTCCTCCAGCTCGACTTTTCTGTTGGCCAAATACTGGAAACTCATCAGAGGTGCCATGTCTGTGGCAGGCTGGAGAAGAGGGAGGCCACATAATGTGGTCGTGATCCAAGTTTGGGTCCTCAGACCACTTGCAGCAATTTTTTGCCTCGTGGAAAGCCACCGTCCTGGTAAGAAGCTAAGAGCAAGGATGAGATGTTTGAAAAGCACAAGGAAATGGCATATGTTATCAAGATAGCCCTGGCCTTCACGGTCTTTTTTTTTTTCTAATTAACACCCACCAAACAGGGAAAATCTGCCTGTGTGCAATAGCTCCCATCCCCAACAAAGTAAAACCCAAGCTCCTTAGCAAGACATCCCCGCCCTCCGTGGTTCAGTGTGTAGCTGCTCCTCCAGCATCACCTCCCACTCCCTTCCTAGGACTTGACCCCTGATAAGCTCAAACTGTCCGCAGTTTCCCCACATCTCCTGCTGTCTTACACCTTTGAGCTTGTGCCGATGCCCCTTCCCCTCTGCCTCGGACATTCCTCTGCTTTCTCTGACCCTCTCCATTGTTCTTTAAAAGTCAGGTCAGGAATCACCTCTCCAGGAAACAGGGCGACTTTCCCAAGTTTCCAGTTAGGCCGGGCACCTGCCCTTGGAAGCTCGATCTGACCTCTGGCTTGGTGCCTGTCACTTAGTCTTGAATTATCTGTGTACGTGTCTGTCTTCCCAGCCCCAGGCCCTCAACTGTAGGTTCCTCAAGGACAAGGACAGTGTCCTGATCATCTCTGAATATCCAGCGTTGGGCCCATGGTTGTTGGCTCTCAGGAAATGTCGATTGCCCCTAAAATTTACTGGAAATTGTGACTATTCAGATATGGATATTATGAATTTCTTCTTTCTTTAATGTTGTCTTAACAACAAGAAAATTTAACTTAAACCACATAAGGAAACGAGGCATTCCTGCTGGTGAGTGTGGGTCTTCTGAAAGCCCACTGGGCTTAGGTAGTGGAGCCCACCGCGTGTGAGTATACAGGGTCTTAGACACGTGTCTGTAGTAATTTTTGCCCTGTGCTCCTCTTCAAGTAGTAGAGTAATTGTAATCACCCATATTTGAGAAATGCCTGGTTTTGGTCATTAGCATTCTGCTTGGTGTAATTTTGTTATACTGAACAAGTAAAATCTAAGCCACATACCAGGCAGGTATCTAAAGCATTTTCCTAGTCTTCAGCTAATAAACTAAGAGGGCGTCTCCTAGTTTTACACCCACCCTTGGGCAACCCCTTAAATAATATGCTGTGTGTAAGTGCTGAGTGAGAGCTCTACATGCCCTACATGCCTATCAGTGAACATCGGTGACTTAGAGCTTCAGCTTGACCAAGGCACGATTTATACTGCCTTTCCTGCAGAGAGCCAGAACACCATCACACGCAGCACCTCATTTTCTTCCCCCTAGAAAGTGGCCCAGAGTATTTTACCAATGAGTGGGCCTGGAGAGGTCAGTGCCTTGGCCAAGATCACGTGGCAGAATTGAGCCTGGGATTCCTCTCCTGGTGCCCAGCAGCATTGCCCCTCGCATTGCAGGTTTCCAAGTTAAAAGGGGAGAGGTCCAGGTTGCACAGCCATGCATGTAAGCTTCTTTCCCCAAGGAGACCTCCCAGATGTGTTTTGTTTCTTATCCGCCACCCTGCAGTGGGGGCGCCGCGCCCGCCCGTCTGGTCTGAGTGGCAGGGATGGTGCTGGTGGGCGGGGCAGCTGCGCCTCTTCCCGGTCCCCAGTGGGCCCCACACTCCCTCGCCACTTCCGTCTCCCCCACACCCGCCACTCAGCTGTTGCAACCTTACCTAATGTATTTCTCTCGAGTTGCACTTGTACATCTGTTTATTTTTCATTTTTAAAACATGTTTTCTTGATAAATTTATAAATATTTTAGCAGGTGCCCTTTCCCCGAGTAAATCTCTCTCTCCATCACACATGCCCACGCCGCCTGCCAGATTGCATTCATGTTACGGCATGTGCACCTCCCGTGTAGGAGACCCGTCCCTTGGGCATGTCGTATGCTCGTTCCTCTCTCCCCCAACCCTTCATTTTCTCTCCCATCCTCTCCTCGCCCCTCCTGCCCGCCCGGGGCCAAGGCTTGGCGAGGACTCGCTTTTATGATGCTTCCAATGGCCACTTTCTTCATCGCTTCATTGTGTGTGCCACAGGCAACCTCCTCATCTCCTCTCCTCACACAAACATTGATGGTAAACCTTAGTCAGTCTCCTCTCTGGGGCTGAATTCATCTCCCTGATGGGGCGATGAATTTTAGTAACACAGAGCATATGTAGGATTTTGTTTACAGGGGAAAACATCTCAGAACTTGGGCTGGCACGTGAGGGTGCAGGCTCCGCTTCCTTCTCCACTTCCACGTCCAGAGAGAGTCACTGCTCAAAGTTCACTGCACACTCCGCAGCTGTCCCAAAGAAGATCCGTGGTGTCCAGTCTATGCTGCTGCCAGGGCCAGAAAGCCTGCTGGTGTTAGGTTGAACCATATGAGATTGTTGATGGTCAACTTCTTTTGTTTAGTTTTTTTTTAATATAGACTCACTTTTTTAGGAGTAGTTTTAGGTTCACAGCAAAGTTGAACAGAATATACAGGGAGTTCTCACACACATAGCCTCCCCCACTGTCAACACCCCCCACCAGAGTGGCACATTTGCTACGATTGATGAACCTACATGGACACATCATTGTCACCCAGAGCCCATAGTTTACATTAGGGTTCACTCTTGGTGCTGTACATTCTATGGGTTTGGACAAATGTATAGTGACATGTATCTACCATTATAGTATCATACAGAGTAGTTTCACTGCCCCAAAAATCCTCTGTGCTCTGCCTATTCATCCCTCCCACCCTTTACTGAGTCCTGGCAACCACTGGTCTTCTTATTGTCCCCATAGTTTTGCCTTTTCAGAATGTCATATCATTGGAATTGGTCCATTTTTGCCCTTCAAAAATGGCAACCTAATACATTTAGGGGAGATTTTCATCCACAAGATTTGGGACTCAGAGTGTTCCAGCTAATTCTCTACAAACCCCAAATTCCAGAAAACCAGAACATTGACTCCCTGAAGTTTTCTGGTTAGTGGTGATTTGCTGGACACTTGCCTGGGCCCCAGAGAGGGATGAAGAGACATCAGCAGCACATCCAAATGGGCGGCTCAGATGGGAGATGGGCAGGACCATGTGTCCAGGCTCCGTGGATGTGTATCTTTTATGTTTCTAGGTCCTGACCTGGTCATTCATGAGTTATATTATAATGTAGGATGCAGAAACAAGGGCTGGAAAACCCCCAGAAACAAGGCCTTGTGTCCATGTCCACTTCAGGCTTGCTGGAACTTTCTCTTTTCTTCTCTATTATCCAGGTGTGTGAGAAAGAGAAACTGTTGTCAGAGAGGAATCAACTGAAAGCATGCATGGGGGAACTGCTGGATAACTTCTCCTGCCTCTCCCAGGAAGTCTGCCGAGATATCCAGAGCCCCGAGCAGATCCAGGCCCTGCACCGGTACTGCCCTGTCCTCAGACCCATGGATCTCCCCACAGCCTCCAGTATTAACCCCACACCCTTGGGTGTCGAGCAGAACCTTGCAGCCTCCCAGTGTGCAGTGGGGGAAAATGTGCCCTGCTGCTTAGAGCCTGGTGCAGCTCCCCCTGGCCCCCCTTGGGCACCCAGCAATGCCTCCGAGAATTGTACCTCTGGGAGGAGGTTGGACGGCACCGACCCGGGAACCTTCTCAGAGAGAGGACCTCCTCTTGAACCCAGAAGCCAAACTGTGACCGTGGACTTCTGCCAGGAAATGACTGATAAGTGTACAACTGACGAACAGCCCAGGAAAGATTTCACCTAGTGACTCAGATCTGCCTCCCAACCCTCACACCTCTCCCATCCAGGTGTTCTTCAGTCAGCCTGTGGCACTGTTCATCTGTTGTCTCGAAGAACCAAGACAAATTTGGTGCACACTACAGCGGTCTTCGCAGCAATACTGTTCTGAAGTATTCCCTCCTCATTCAAGCAGGAGTGGTAGATAGTTACCTTCACAATGGTGCTACCCCTTGCTCAGGCAAGGAAAGACAACAGTGATGACACTGTCTGTCTGTGGCTTAATTCAGTCTTCACAGGGATAGACTACAACACCTCTAGGACCCAACCACGGATTTTTTTTCTCAGTGGCCCATGTCACAAACCCTATCTCAGGAATTTCTTCTGAATGTTCAATTTTTTTCATTGAAGACAGCTTCTATACACATCAAAGTTTTATAGCTAGACTGTACATATTATATATAATATATACATAAAAATATATATATCTCCATATGCAAAAGTCCTGCATGCCTCAATTTTATCATCCTAAAACTGGAAACTTCATTTCTCATTTATAAACAGGTTCCAACATTCCTCTTATTTTGTCTCTGATGCTAGAACTAGTTTGGTAACTGTTAACATGGTCATTTTTCTTGCTTCGCAGTTCAATTCAATTGTACTTATTTATGGACAAAATTCAATGTTGGAAGCTTTTTTTCAAGGTTTTATTTTGGACCTTTTTTTTGTTTGGTTTGGTTTTGGCCCTGCCAAATGGTGTCATTTGAGCATTGTGGGTTTGTTTTTTGTTTTGGGGTTTTTTTTTTTCCCTTGCAGATACTGTACAGTAATGGTCAACTTTGCCAGTTGCACTGAGTTTTGGGTCAAACCTATTTTCTTAAATGAAGTTGTAACTTCAGTATAACTCAAGTATACTGTATATTCTCTGCTTTTAGTTAAAAAGTAAAACATTTTAGCTAATTAAAAAGCACTCAGGTGATAATTATGTAGGAAAAACAATCTTGCCAAATAATGAATTCATCCTAGGATGTGTAGACGATAATCTGCTTGAATATTTTTATATTTCACCTCCTCCCCACCTTTCCCTAAGCAAAGTTTAAACGCAGATAGAGAGTTCAGAGTTGATGCTGGATGTTCAGATTCCTAAGTGGGGAGAGAGTTTGGACATCTCACTCAAAAGTACATCAAAACAGCAGGAATCCCTGCTTTTAGACCAGAACTGAGCAGGCATTGGCTCCTAGAAATCCAGTTAGAACTGTTTCCTCACCCAGGGAGTAAGTCCCGTTCATTTCAACACTTCATCAGGCCTCGGCCTGCTCTTGGAAGTGTTGTGCAGTAGGACCTTCTCCGAAGGACACGGCTGGCCAGCCATCCTCCTTTGCTACCCAGGATCGGCCTCCCAGGACATCTTGCCTGAAGGGATTTGAATCAAAGCCCCGAGGGTCCTGCCTTTAAGTGGCAGTGCCCGGGTTAATGCAGCTCACCCAGTGTAGGAGAGAGCAGGGCAGACTCGAACCTGAGATCCATCCCTTAGACAGGCTAACACATTTCTTTCTCCTTTCCTTCTCCAAATGCTTTGAGTTGTATTCTGAGGTTCTTCTGCCAGTCTCTTGTCTGAAGGCAGACTTCATTCTGAGGCTTTGGACGAGACTTCACCAGGAGCCTTCCCTGTTCCCTTCCGCAGTCACACACATACCCTCCCCTTACCTGATGATAATTCTCTTGCTGCAAAACTGGTTGGCTTGCAACCCAGAGAGAGCAGCTTCCCTTGGCTCTGGGGGCGTGTTGGCCCCTGGGCATGTTTACAGGAAGGTATGCCCCAAAGGAGGAGGAATCAGCTCCCTCCCTCCAATGGTCCTGGGCCTCCCTCGGTCTCGGTGCTGAGCAGCCCCAGGGCCACTCCAGCCTGGCTGGGGAAGAGAGTCCTGAGTGGTTTGATGTGGGGATGGGGTGGTGGGCAGTGGGGAATAGATGGTTGACTTTGTTTCTTTATTTGTGCCATTGTTTGGACAATATTAAAGCTGCATGTAAAATGGGAAATTAGTATATGATGTAGGCAAAAAGTGAAATCATAGTAACATATGTTTTAGTATTATTAACTTTTTTCTGTACAAATATTAGCACTAAATGTTTAAATATGTATGAATGCCAGAAATTTGTTGGTTCATGCAGTAGGATAAAAAAAAGGCTTTTCTTTTAAAATGGTTCCATTTTTAAAACCTGCCTCTGGGTTTTTGTTTTTTCTCATGTGTGTATGTACGTGTGTGTGAGACAGATTTTGATAAAGCTCTGTGTGGGAGCTACCATTTTTGTTACGGTTGTTGGAATTTCTTGGCCTAGTAGAACAGTTCTGTGCTTCACCAAGAGGTTTGCCTTTGTGGAAAGCTGGTGACAGCTAGAATTTAAACTCAATGTGAACCACGTGATACTTCACAAGTATGTGTTATGATGGAGGAGTCAGCGGACAGTATTTTGTTTTTTAACTCTCTTGTTGCCTTTTTAAGTGACCTCTCCTCTTCTTTTAAAAAAGGAATGTTTTCTGCTCATATCATAACCAGGTCCAAACCAGCTTCTGGCATGATTTACCCTGGTGACAACTCACATGCAACTGGTAGTCTTGACCACATTCCACCCGTTTCCCCAGGCTTCTGCGTTTCTGTAGCCCAGACCTGTGTAGGTTTCCGGGAGGGGAGGAGTCTCTTTATTTCTCCCCTAACTCAGCCCTCTCCTCCCACCAACCCCTGCCATAGGAACTGGTTAAAAACACTGCTCTAAAAACTCTTGTTCTCTTTCTTAGGGATTTTTAACAAGTCATTTCATTCATTGTCCACCATGAACAGTGACTAGCTTTGTGCCGTTGTTCATGTGACATGTGTGTCTTTTACTGTTCTGAACTATGTGCTTGTCAAAGTTATTTCTGGGTTGATTCAAAAGGAGGGCTTGCTGGGAACCAGAATCCAAATTGCCTCAGTGGAATTTAAAAACCCAGTCTGTCTCCTTTCCCTGAGATCCCTTAGTCAACCCCATGCCTCTTATGAACATGAAAAGCAAGTGAACAGCAAGGAATAGTGTTTGCCCAATTTGGTGACATTTAATTGTGTCTTTAAGGGTCCTTTCTTACAAAAACAAAGGACCCTCCAACCATGGGCTGTTTAGGAGGATCCCTGTGACAGCCTGCTGGGATCTCCAAATGGCTGGGGTAGGAATGGTTGCTGGGGCAGAGCCAGTGGAGGTGACCCTGAGCATCCCACCTAAGTCTAGTCCTCCCCTGGGATCTGCCTTGGTCCTACTTGTTTCTCCAGACAACCTCCCTTCATCCAAATTGGTCAGGCTTTGGGCAGGTGAGTGCTTTGCTATATGTGTTTGTTTCTCTGCGTTATCTGGGGGTGCCTTGAATAAAATTGAACTTCATTACATACTGATTCTGGAACAAAACAGTTATAAAAACTTTAGAAAAAATAAAAAGCTGGCAAAAATACTAGGCCATCCTGCTACTTCTCTTCTGAGTTCCCTAACAATGACTCAGGCGTCAGAGGTGATGCTGCAGTAGAAAACGTTATTTTGTATATTGTACAAGTAATTTATTAACTGTCTTTCTAAAGGTATGCTGCTTTTAAGATGCACTATAATTTTGGATATAATCCTTGTATTGCTTTTCCAAGGAAATACAAAAAAAGGCTAGTGATCAGTATGCCAACTGCCACTACTCCTTCAAAAGGAGCCTGGGACCAGCCATAGGACTGCGTGAGAGGACTGGCTAGAGTTAAGTGTGCACAGTGTGAAGTTAAATGCTGTTGTCAAGAGGCCTAAACCCACACTTTCTCTTTTAATATTTTGTGGTTGCTATTAAAGAAGAAAAAGAAGAAACAAACATTTGAATATGATAAGCCTTTTAAGAAACTTAAAAATCCTGTCCCAGGAAGCTGCTCTAGATCTTCTGTAGTAGCATAATCCTCTCAAAATGAGTAAAAGCCGCCTGCAAAGTTTCTCAAATCCCTATTTGGCTACTTATTTCTATACATTATGCCCTATTTAAACTAGGAGCTGACTTCAAACTGCTCCACTCTTGCTTACAGTTTAGGAGGAGTCTCGGATCTAGAAGGGAGCAAGAATCAAGTTTGGTCCTTAAATCACTGTAAATAGACTAAAGAACAAGATTTTTAAAAAATAAATAAATAAAGCTATTCACTGTATCATGAGTTAGTGTCTCTTCCCAAAATTGAGGATTTTATTGTAATTTCAATTTCTGGTGAGTCAGTCCACAATACAACGCCCTGTGTGGAGTTGGTATTCATACAGGAAGTCTGTGTGCATGGAGGCATTATGTGTTCAAAGTGTATATTTATGATACTGCCCGACCCATCTCATGACCCAAGCATCAAGAACTGATGCTGTAGAATAGAATTTATTTGTAGACATATAGTGTGCGCAAATAGTATTTGTACATAGAAAAGACTTATTGTGGCAGATTGAAGATAAGTTATTCAAAAGACAGTGCAAAAACATTACTTGCAAAGAAAAGTAAGTTTATAGTATTTTCCTACACTCCATCCTGGGAGATAATATTTATATCAAATGAATATCAGTGCATTTTAATTGTAATATGGAAATGATGCTGCCATTTTGTGAAGAATTCCCACTTGGTTGCAGAGGCCAACTTTCATAGCTTTGATTTAATGTTGTGACATGGTGTATGCATTTTGCTGTCAAGCAATGGATAAACAACTCTGACTTTCATTTTCATTCCAGTTTATTGACCTCAGATAAAAAACACTGGCCCTTCTTAGAAGCAGAAGTGCACAAAGACTATTCATTTCAGGTAGATTCGAATTCAGTGCCAGATGCTCCCATGGCGATAATCAGACATGTATATTGGGAAAGAGTGAAGGGACTTGAACAAAGAGGGGTTTGCCTACAGATTGATGCTAAGTCTTCTACCAAAACACGTCTGGAAACAGAGGGGGACCTCCACTTGAGTCCTAACAGTGCATTTTACGTGTGCGAATGTTGGAATGCCCATTCACGCTCTGACATCAAAGACGTGGCACTTCTAGTGAGTAATCAGGAAGATTCCGTGAGCATTTGGGAGCTTCAGGTGCTTGTTAGACACAGGGAGCTATTCAAGGCAAGCACCACCTTTGCTTGTGAGGCCAAGAGGGCCTGTGAGAATTTGTTCCAGAACCAGTCTGATGCAAGTGCACCTCTAATATATGCCTTACAAACTCCAGAGGCCATATTCAAAACAGGGTCTTCTCAGTGTATGCAAGGGGCTGCATCCCCTCTTCTCTTCCTCCCCAGGTCGAACAATACGGACAGTTTTCACACATATCTACCTGTATAACCCTCTGTACCTCTCATAACTGGTCAACGACTGTAACAGGTTACATCAGGTGTTTTTCTACATACTTTTTACACAGATTCTATGCGATTAATGTAACTTAATTCAATGCATCATTTTATTGTACTAGTTCTTAGGCTTGTCCTTACTTTTTTTCTAAGTGATTGTGGTTTTTCTTGTGGTTTTTATTGTAAAATTGAAAGGCTGTTGATGCTTATTCTCTGTAACTAAGAATTTTTACCTTTTGGGGAAAAAAAAGCATTGCTATGAACTAATGAATTTAAACTTCATTTACTTATTGTAAATACACTATTGTGCAAAAAAATTTTCACTCAATTGAATTGCTAGTGTTAAATGAATTTTGTCTAGACACCATTTCTGTTGACGAAATAAAGACATATCATTATGCATTGTAAACTGATTTTCTCTGCCTCTGATCCCTGTGTTCCAGATTACAGAGCAGGAAGCTTCAGGAAATCTTTTTTCCCAAAGAGGCCATTTCTGTTCCTCTAGTTTGTACCCTTACCTACTACCTGATTAATCTGATTATAAACCTTAAAAACTTGATAATGCTAATGTGATTCCTAAATTCTGAATTTAAAAAATCCCTAGTGCCTTTGAGAATAGATAAAAGGCATTGAGCCCAATATCTTGGTTTTGATATTGTACTATTGCTACGCAAAATGTTACCACTGGAGAAAACTGGCTGAAGCATATTGTTTCTTGCAACTGCATGTCATCTACAATTGTATCAAAATAAAAGGTTTAATTTTTTAAAATCTAAAAGTAAATGGAGAAAAAGGCATTAAACCAACAAGAAGATGCAATGAGCTGCAGGGAAAGGAGTTTAGAATTATGGCTGGGGAGTAAGTACAGTCATGAGTCACTTAATGAAAGGGATACATTCTGAGAAATGCATCTTAGGCAATTTTGTTCTTGTGCAAACATCATAAAGTACTTACGCAAACCTACATGGTATAGCCTACTACACTCCTAGGCTGTATGGTATAAACTATTGCTCCCAGTCTACAAACCTGTATAGTGTGTTACTGTACTGAATAGTGTAAGAAATTGTAACACAATGGTAAATATTGGTATATCTAAACATAGAAAAAGTACAGTAAAAATATGATATTATCGTCTTATGGGACCACTGTCATATATGTGGTCCATCATTGACCAAAATGTACAGTTAAAAAAGTGTATTTGATAGTTTGTGTCAGATTTTGATTTAAAAGGAAAACGAGATATTGAATGGTGGGCAAACTGACAGCCGTGAGTAGCACTGGACTGGAGCTCTGAGGTAAGAAAGAGCCCCTAGAGTGGAGCAGGAGCAGTCTGGCTGAGCTGTTGACAAGGCTGTGAATAAAGAATGTGCAGGGCAGTGCTGTGCTGCTGAGATCCGAGTTTCAAGAAGTGCAAGGGATCAGGCTGTATCCCGTCTGCCAGATGGGAAAACTGAAATTAAAAGCTGCTGAATTCTGCTCCCTCGGGCGAGGCTCCATGGGCACTTAGGGAGGGCTTCCCAGAGAGCATTTAATGGGTTTTGCAAATGTGTTCTGAAGACATCACAGTCATAACATTTTAGGTGCAAGAGGTAGATCACCGCTACCTGAAGACATGAAGTTATTCAATCCATTCTGGAAAAAACAGGTGGGCCCAAATCACAATATTTTCCATAGGAAAACCTGGTAATTTAGAACTGATGGTCATTTTCACCTTCAACCCTGACATTTGCTTTTGTGGCAGGAATGACAGTCATGGTTTGAAACAGAATAAATTCCACCAGCCGTTGTGTCCTGCAGAAGGGAAGCGTTCACGCACCGTCCAGCCCAGATGAAAAGCAGCCATGCTCTTTCCTACTTTGTATGTGCTCCTTAGGAGTAATTCGTATCTGCTTCTGGGGTAAGGTGAGGACTGGTTACCTCTATAACTCTAATATATGCCTTACAATCTCCAGAGGCCCTGCCATCAGTTTTGTTTTGTGTATTTGGAAAAAACTGAGTTGTTCTTTGAAATTGTTTTAGAATTTTTCACTCTTCTCCAACCCACCCCACCCCCTCACTTGGGACGCATTAGCAAGATTGCACTTGACTTTTTTTTTTTTTGAGACAGGGTCTTGCTCTGTTACCCAGGCTGGAGTGCAGTGGTGTCATCAGAGCTCACTGCAACCTCCAACTCCTGCGCTCGAGCGATCCTCCTGCCTCAAACTCCCAAGTAGCTGAGACTACAGACACATGCCACTGCACCCAGCTAAGTTTTTTTATTATTTTTGTAGAGACAGGGTCTGGCTATGTTGCCCAGGCTGGTCTCAAACTCCTGACCTCAAGCGATCCTCCCACCTCAGCCTTCCCAAGTGCTGGGATTACAGGCATGGGCCACTGGCCATGGGATAGAGGATGGAGGAGCTACGTGGCTACTTCCATGGGAATTGAGCCCATGTTTGTGGCTCTCAGAACTCAGACAAGCAACAACCAGCCAAGCAGCCTCACAGTTGGCTAGTTAGTACACATCGCATGGCCATCCCATCTCTCTGTACTGTAACAAGTGCTAAGTGCTTTTTGATGTACCTCTCCTGGATGGCTTGGGACCAATGGGAGGGCAGGGAGGGTGAGGAAGAGGTGCTGGCTTCTGCCACTCCCCAGGAAGCACCTGCTGGGCCACAATCCTGGCATCACCACTGAGG
The DNA here is from genome assembly GCA_023783475.1 of Daubentonia madagascariensis. Classification (NCBI taxonomy): domain Eukaryota; kingdom Metazoa; phylum Chordata; class Mammalia; order Primates; family Daubentoniidae; genus Daubentonia; species Daubentonia madagascariensis. The sequence continues at coordinate 36,434,766 of JAKFHU010002080.1, read as the reverse complement.
ATGAACAACCCCAGCTGGATACAATAAAATCATGTGAGTGTTTTCCAGTGTTGTAATCAATATTTTATTTCCATGGCATTTATACACTAAAAATCCAACTGGTTCATCCCCAAGAAATGAACTGATGAGAGGAAGAGAATGGAAAAGTTTCTCATCAACCTCTTCTTTATAGACGGGAAGCATGTTTGAGCCCAGGCTGAGTGCAAAGCCCCAGGCTTGCTCTGGACTCACGTTTAAGGGGCCAACTGCCACTGTTGCTGCCACTGTAGAGCTGGGGCGCTCTATCTCAGCAAAACGTCCCACCAGGCTGCCAGGGCCAGGTAAGCAGAACTGTATCCCAATCCCTCTCCTTGGGGTGGCAGCAGCTCTTGCCCCTAGATTGTCTCTGATGGTGCATAATTCCTGCCTGCACACACATTGGACCTGCCTCAGGCAGTGTGGCCAGGTGGAGCAGTTGGAGGCCGACCCCAGCCCCATCAGGGAAGTGTCTCCTGTGGAGGTAAGCCCAAGCTGGGAGCAACCTGTTCACAGCCCATCCTGGCAGGTGTCTCTGTGGAGGCTGTGGGTCCCCAAGTTCTTCCTGCAGTTTGAGCTGACAAGGATGCAACTTTCCTCCTGCAGATACCTGCTGTTCCTGGTGCATTATTTTTTCATAATAGATGAAAGTTCTAGAAGCATGTTCTGAAAGAGATAGATAGGAAACCAAAAAACAAAATAGACTCCAAGTGCTTGTAAAAGTCAGCCCTGCCCACCCACCTGGGACTCTATGTATGTCACAAATATCAGAGATCCAAACAAAACCTGCTACAGAGGCCAATTCTCCCCACGTTTCCCCACAGATAAACACCCTTGTAAGAGGTCCTGTTGCTTGATAGTGTTACTGTGAAAGATCTGAATCCCACCTGACATCTCCTCCTCCTCCTCCTCCTTTTGTTGTTGTTCTTGTTTTGTCCAAAATCCAGGCCTAGAACTAAAAGGTCAACCTTTTCCTAAGCATCATCTTAGTCCCTTCTACAATTAGCCATATTTTTTGCTTTGAATAATGTGGAAGGGGAAAATTGATTCAAATGTAAAATGTTCCATTTTGTAGTAATCTAGCTCTGATCCTGAAGATATGCTAAAGTCAGGCTGCCATGTGCAGGGAAAGCAGGAGCAGCAATGGGATGTAGGAAAAGGAGTTTGGGTTGAGTCAGGATGAGGATAAAATTCCAGCTCATCTACTCATCCAAGTACTCACACACCTAATTGTGAGACTTTGGACAAGTCACCTACTTCCTTATCTGTAAAATGGGGGTTAACACAGGATTACACAGGCCAGGCATAGTGGCTCACGCCTGTAATCCTAGCACTCTGGGAGGCTGAAGCAGGAGGATCGCTTGAGCCCAGGAGTTTGAGGTTGCTGTAAGCTAGGCTGACACCATGGCATTCTAGCCCAGGCAACAGAGCAAGACTCTGTCTCCCAAAAGAAAAGAAAAGAAAAGAAAAACACAGGGTTGCACATACGAAGTCCATAGCAGTGTCCAGATGATGATTAGGCCCTTAGGAAAGTGGGTGTCCTTTCTCCTCTTCTTTAGATTCTTTGGTAATTGATATATTATGTAAAACATCTCAGCCAAAAGGTTCAATAAATTATAACAATCCACCCTCCAAATATCTACCTAATAACCCTTGTTAATAATGTTGAGTCAAAAAATACCTTCTCAAATGAGACAGAACCTACAAGTCAAAGAGAAATCTTTAGATACCATAAGCAAGGATAAAAGACAAGGAGACTGGGAAAAAATCGTCTAATGTCTATATAGACAAGGGATTACTATAATACCATATAAGAGCTCCTAGAAATCAGAAGAAAGACAAATATTCCAACAGAAAAATAGGTAAGGATGATTCATGGTAGAAATACAGATGGCCAATAAACATATGAACAACCTTAGTAGTAATCACAGATATGTAAATTAAAGCAAAGAGAAATATTTTTAGTTCATCAGATGGGGGAGATAAGATAATGTCTGCTGTTAGCAAGAGTATGGGGAAATGGGTGCTAATGTGCTAATAAGAAGATAAATTGGAATAGCCCTTCCTGACCAAAAATTGGCAACATCTATCAAAACATAAAATGTGCATGCTCATTAAAACCAACAATGCCACTTCTAGGCACCTATCAAAGATATATGCATGAGACACTCACTGCAACATTGTTTGTAATAGAAAAAAAGTTAGAAACATCCTAAGTGACCAAGTATCTTATGGTTCATCCATATCATGGAAAAGGGTGAGCTGATATCAAGACAGAGGCAGCTCTATAGGTGCTGACAAAGAAAGATCCCTGAGACATATCTAAAGTAGTAACATCTACTTCCCAATGTCCCTTTGCCACCTCACTGTGTTATCTTCCTCCAGCACTTAAAACTATCTGAAGTTGTTTTGAATATTTGTTTATTTTTCTTTACTATGAGAACAGAGACTTTGTTGCTTTGTTTACTGTTGTATCCCAACACCTAGAATAGTGGCTGGTACCTAGTAGGCATCCAAAATATACTGGATTTGCTGGGACAGGTGGCTGACTCCTGTAATCCCAGCACTTGGGAGGTCGAGGCAGGAGATTCGCTTGAGGCCAGGAGTTCGAGACCAGCCTGGGCAACATAGCCAGACCCCGTCTCTACAAAAATAAAAATAAAAATAAATTAGTCAGGTGCAGTGGCACTCACCTGTAGTCCTAGCTACTCTGGGGGCTGAGGCAGGAGGATCACTTGAGCCCAGATAGTTTGAGGCTGCAGTGAGCTATGATCATGCCACTGCATTCTAGCCTGGGTGACAGAGCAAGACCCTGTCTCAAAAAAAAAAATATATATATATATATGTGTGTGTGTGTGTGTGTGTATATATAATATATATACTGGATTTACTAATGAATTAATGAATGAAAAAGGAATAGATATAGGAGTTGTGAAAAGGCAAAAAAAGAAAATTTCCATTTTTGGTCTACTTATTTCTGTGTTGCTTGAATTTTTATAATTTAAACACATTTGCACAAAACAAATACTAGGGGTATGAGTTTCTTTAAAGTTTTGGGTTAGGAAATACAGGTTAGATGCTATTAGACAGAAAGAAAAAATGTTTCTCTGTTTTTCCAGGAGCAAGTCTTAGTGCATTCTTCTTCTCCCTAATGTCCCAAAAGATTAGAAGAGTTCATAGGGTAACCTTCTTCCTAATGCCAAAATCTCCTTCCTCTACAGCCATGGTTCTGAACTCTAGCTGCAAAGTGGAATCACCTGGAAGCTTTACAAAATATTGGTGCCCAAATTCCATCTCCAGAGATTCTTACTAAAGCATCTTTCAAAGCTCCCCTGGTGATCTGATGTGAAATTGGGCACAAGAATTACTGCCCCACAACATCCCCAACAGGTGAAGACATTCACTGATGAGGAAGTTCTCAGTGCAAAGGGCAGCATGGGTTCCTAAAATCCAACCAGCCTTCCTCCCCATGCTCACTCAGCCAGACTGAAAGACTGCTCTGCATGCCCAGTTAAGTCTGTCCTCCAAGAACCAGCTTTAATAGAAACTTAGTAGTTAAAAAGTTTGGACTTGAAGAAATTGTGGTGTGTGGGTGACATCAAGGAAAATATAAAATCATGGCTCTATTAGATAGCTTTCTGACCTTCTAAAACACAATGGATTTCTTTCAAGGACAATTCTCTGTAAGGGGACACATCGTAAGTGGCAAAGCAACTGTGATCCTATCAGGAGTCATTTCACTCTGAAATATCAACTGCTGCAATCAGAATTTATCTGATTGAGTCCTAGAAATTCTGCCATCTTGGACCTAATACAACATAAGAAGCAGTTTACAACCCATACATTGAAAGTGAATGATCATAATCCTTTGTTTGCTACACTCATTTCTAATGAAAGAGCCCTCTGTTTGCAAGAAGCACCATGTGTCAGCCACAGTTCTCTGGAGGTGACAGCTGTGGCCTCAATTCCCTTGCCTTCCCATCATTTGGGGAGTAAGGTAGCCTGTCAACTGGGTAAAAGGCTTGGGAATGGGTGACTATCAGTAGGAAAGCTCTGTGGTGAAGGGCATTATTTATAGTTCCTAAAAACATAAATAACAGAGAAGAAAGAGGAAAATGAAATAAGAAAGAGGGTCTGGTCTGGCAAGTAAAGAGCTTAGAAGTAACCACTCTGTCCTAACAACAAGTAAAAATCTGAACAAACTGAAAAATCAACAATTCTTAGATCTATCAGAGAAGAGAGGTCACAGGGCAAACCACTGCCCGCAAAATTAGAGAGAGAGGCAGATACCAAGAGCTGCAACTTCCCAGAGCAGAAACCCATGAACAGCAACCTCTGCAGGACCCAGTCCCAGGGTAGGAAAACCTGAACTGTAACTGACGTATTGCCAGAGGCTCAGTGTAGATAAGTCTGGGAGTTAAAAACTTCAGGGGAGCTGGGCACAGTGGCTCACACCCATAATCCCAGCACTTTAGGAGGCTGAGGCAGGAGGATCGCTTGAGGCCAGGAGTTCCAGACCAGCCTGGGCAACATAGCGACACCCTGCCTCTACAAAAAAATAAAAATAAAAATTAGCTCGGCTGGTGGTGCACACCTGGCTTGTAGTCCTAGCTACCCAGGAGGCTGAGACAGGAGGATTGCTTGAGCCCAGAAGTTTGAGGTTGCAGGGAGCTATTACTCCAGCCTGGGTGACAGTCACATGGGGCCCCCACACTTTTGTGAGTTAAACCTCCTGGAGCTCTACCATGTTCTCATAATGAATATCAGAGAAAAATCCCCTCATGCTTCCAGTAGGGGGAGGGGAAAATAACCATTTTAAAATGCACCAGAGCACTCCTGTTCTTCTTAACAAGACCTTCCCTCAGTAGAAACTATTGAACCACCCCCTAACTTTCTGGGGTTTTATCAGAGCCTACCTTATCTCGAGGAAAGGAAATACCCAACTCCATCTGGCTCTAGACTTCCACATGGGATAAGGGAAATACTCAACTCCAGCCCCCTCCAGCCATCTTGTCCCAATCAAGGACAGGAAAATAAAAACTGAAAAATACTGGTGAAATTCACAGTCCAGGGCATAAGCTCACGAAAAGATTGAGACTTAATCATAGGACTATGGAACGCTTCTTCTCTCGCCACACCTTACCACCACACCACTAATGGCCTATTTACCAGATTCCTTTCACTGATACATAATGTCTGGATTTCAAAAAAAATTACAAGGCACACTAAAGGGCAAAAAAACACAGTTTGAAGAGACTGAACAGGCATCAGAACCAGAGTTCTGATGGTATGGATATTGGAATTATCAGACGAGGAATATAAAACAACTGATTAATATGGCAAGGGCTCTAATGGAAAAAGTAGGCAATATGCAAGAACAGATAGATAATGTAAGTAGGGAGATAAAAATTCCAAGAAAGAAGCCAAAAGAAATGCTAGAGATCAAAAACGCTATGACAGAAATAAAGAATGCCTTTGATGTGTTCATTAGTAGACTGGACACAGTTGAGGAAAAATATCCCTGAGCTTGAGGATATAACAATAGAAACTTCCAAAACTGAAAAACAAATAGAAAAAAGACTGAAAAAAAAAAGAACAGAACACCCAAGAACTGTAGAACAACTACCAACAGTTATAACATACATGTAAACCAGAAGGAGAAGAAACAGAGAAAGGAAGAGAAGCAATATTTGAAGCAATAATGCTAATAATATCCTCCATTTCATATCAGACATCAAATCGCACATCCAGGAAGCTCAAAAAACACCAAACAGGATAAATACCAAAAAACACTACACCTAGGCATATCATATTCAAACTTCAGAAAATCAAAGACAAACGAAAAATTTTGCAAGAAGCCAGGGGGAAAAAACACCTTCCCTATAGAAAAGCAAAGATAAGAATTACATTTCACTTCTCCTCAGAAACCATGAAAGCAAGAAGAGAGTGGAGTGGAATATCTACAGTGTTGAGAGGAAAATACCATCAATCTAGAATTTTGTACCCTGCGAAATTATCCTTCAAAAATGAAGGAGAAATAAAGACCTTCTCAGACCAACAAAAATTAAAGGAATTTGTTGTCAGCAGACTGGACTGGCAAGAAATGTTAAAAGAAGTTCTTCAGAGAGAAGGAAAATGATAGAGGTCAGAAACCCAGAACTACATAAAGAAAGGGAGAGCATTGGATAAAGAATAAGTGAAGGTAAAATAAAAATTTTTGTCTTTCTTATTCTTAAGAATAATATATGTATACACACACGTTATATACATACATAAGTTTGTATGTGTATGAAACAAAGGACAGCAATGGTACAAGGGACAGAGGAATGCATTAGGACTATTTTGTTATTAAAAGGTACTTACACTACCATAAGGTGGTATAGTGTTATCTGAAAGCAGACCTGGATTATTGTAAATGTATATTGCAAACTCTAGAACAACCACTAAAAAAAGTTTTAAAAGAAGTATAATTAATATGTTCAGAGAGGAGAAAAATGAAATCATATAGAATGTTCAATTAAAACCACAAAAGGCAGAAAAAGTGTGGCAAACAAAAATAGGAGCAACAATGAAGGCCACAAATAGAAACAGTAACAGATGCATTATATATTAATGCAGCTATACCAACAATCACTTTTAACATCAATGGTCTAAATATACAAATTAAAACAGAGATTGTCAGAGTGGATCAAAAAACAAGACCCACTATATTGTCTATAAGAAACACTTTAAATGTAAAGACGTGCATGAACTAAAGTAAAGGGATGGGGAAAAATATATCATGCTAACACTAATCAAAAGAAGGCAAGAGTAGCTATATTAATTTCAGACAGAAAAAACTTCAGGAAAATTATTAGGGATAAAGAGGGGTGTTGCATAATGATAAAGGGGTCAATAACTCCAAGAAGACAAGAAGACACAACAATCCTTAATGTGTATGCACCTAACAGCAGAACATCAGAATATGTGAGGCAAAAACTGCTAGAACTGCAAGGAGAAATAGATGAATCCATTATTATAGCTAGAGACCTTAACATTACTCTATCAGAAATTGACAGATCCAGCAGGCAGAAAAGCAGAAAGGACATAGTCAAACTCAACAGCACCATCAATCAACTCAATATAATTTACATCTACAGACTACAACAGAATTCACATTCTTCCCAAGCTCACATGGAACACTCACCAATATAGACTACATTATGGGTCATAAAACACACCTTAACAAATTTAAAAATAGAAACCAAATGTCCCCTTCTCAGATCACAATGGAATTAAAGTAGAAATCAATAACAGAAATATAGCTGGAAAATCCTTAAATACTTGGAGATTAAACAAGACACTTCTAAGTAACACATAGGTCAAAGAAGAAACTGCAAAATAAAGCATATTTTGAATTATATAAAAATGATAACACAACTTATCAAACTTTGTGGGATATAGCAAAAGCAGTGCATAGAGGGAAATTTATAGCATTGAATGCATATATTAGAAAAGAAGAAAGCTCTAAAATCAATAATCTAAGCCTAGGAAGCTAAAAAAAAGAAGAGCAAATTAAATCCACAGTAAGAAGAGGCAAAGAAATGATAAAAATTACAGCAGAGATCAATGAAATTGAAACAGGAAATCAATAGGGAATATCAACAAAATCAAAAGCTGCTCTTTTGAAAAGATAAAATCAATAAGCCTAGCCAGGCTAACTAAGAAAAAAGAGAGAAAACACAAGTTACTCATATCAGAAATGAAAGAGGAAACATCAGTACAGATCTCATGGACATTAAGGATAATAAAGGAATATTATGAACAACTCTGTGCCCACAAATTTGATAACCTAGAAGACATGTACCAATTCCTAGAAAGACACAATCTGCCAAAATTCACACAAGAAGAAATAGACAATCTGAATAGGCCTATATCTATTAAAGAACATGAATCAATAATTAATAACCTTCCAAAACAGAAAGCACTAGGTCCAGACGGATTCAGTGCTGAATTCTACCAAATATTTAAGAAAAAAATTATATCAATTCTCTACCATCTCTTCAAGAAGATAGAAGCAGAGGGAATACTTTCTAATTTGTTCTATGAGGCCAGCATTACCCTAACACCAAACCCAAACAAAGACATTACAAGAAAAGAAAACTACAGACCAAGATCTCTCACGAATGTAGATGAAAAAATCCTCAACAAAATACTAGCAAATCAAATCCAACAATGTATAAAAGGAATTATACACCATGACCAAGTGGGATTTATCCCAGGTATACAAGCCTGGTTGAACCTTCAAAAATCAATTAATATAATCCATCACATCAACAGGCTGCAGAAGAAAAATCACACAATCTTATTGGTAGATGCAGAGAAAGCATTTGACAAAATCCAACTTATCATGATTTAAAAAAATACTTTCGGAAAACTAGGAATAGAAGGGAACTTCCTCAACTTGATAAAGAACATCTACAAAAAACCTACAGCTAACATTATATTTAATGGTGAGAAACTTGAATCTTTCTCTTTATGATCAGGAACAAGGAGAAGGATGTCTCCTTTCACCACTGCTTTTGAACATCATACTGGAAGCTATAGGTAATGTGGTAAGACAATACAAAAAAAAAAAAAACCAAGAGGAATACAGATTCAGAAGGAAGAAATAAAAATGTCTTTGTTCACATAGTTGCCTACATAGAAAAACTGAAAAAATTGACAAAAAATACTCCTGGAGTGATTATAGCAAGATTTCGGGATACAAAATTAATGTATAAAAAAGTCAATCACTTTCCTATATAGCAGTAATGAACAAGTAAAATCTGAAATTAAAAACACATTACTATTTATGTGAATATCCCCCAAAATGAAATATTTAGGTATAAATCTAACAAAATATGTACAAAAGCTACATAAGGAAAACTATAAAACTCTGATGAAAGATATCAAAGAAGAACTAAATAAATGGAAGGCTATTCTATGTTCACAGATAGGAAGACTCAATATTGTCAAGATATCAGTTCTTGATGTATTGTTGTTATGCTTCAAAAGAAAAAAAAAGTCAGTTCTTCCCAAATTGATCTACAGATTCAACACAATCCCAATCAAAATCCTCAGAAGTTACATTGTAGATGTCAACTACAACAATTGGCTCTAAATTTTATATGGAGAGCCAAAAGACCCAAAATAGATAGCTTCATATTGAAGGAGAAAAACAAAGTCAGAGGACTAACAGGGCCTGAATTCAAGACTTACCATAAAACTATAGGAAATAAGTGTGGTATTGTTGAAAAAATAGACAAATCAATGGACAGAATAGAGAAACCAATAAATAAACATACATAAATATAGTCAACAGATCTTTGACAAAGGAAAAAAGGCAATACATGTGGTCCTAAGACAACTGGACATTCACATGAAAAAAAATGAAAGTAGACACAGACCTTATACCCTACATAAAAGTGAACTCAGAATGATCAGAGACCTAAATGTAAAAATGCAACTCTTTTGAAAATGTAAAACTCTTTTAAAAATGTAAAAATAAAACTCTTAGAAGGTAACATAGGAGAAAACCTAGATGACCTTGGGTATGGTCATGACTGTCTAGATATACCACCAGAGGCACCATCAATGAAAGAAATAATTGATAAGCTAAACTTTATTAAAACTAAAACATCTACTGTGCAAAAGACAATGCCAAGAAAACATGAAAATAAGCCACAGACTGGGAGAAAATACTTGCAAAAGACAAATCTGATAAAGAAATATTATGCAAAATATACAAAGAGCTCTTAAAATTCAACAATAGGAAAACAAACAACCCAATTCAAAAATGGGCAAAAGACCTGAAAAAATGACTCACCAAAGAAGATATACAGATGGCAAGTAAGTATATGAAAAGATGTTCAACATCGTATGTTATTAGGAAACTACAAATTAAAACAACAATGAGATACTACTACACACCTATTAGAATGGCCAAAATCCAAAATACTGACAACACCAAATGCTGGTAAGGATGTGGAACAACAGGAACTCTCATTCATTGCTTATAGGGATGAAAAATGATACAGCCACTTTGGAAGACAGTTTGGTAGTTTCTTACAAAACTAAACATACTCTTATTATATGATCCAGCAGTCAGGCTCCTTGGTATTTACCCACATGAATTGAAAATTATATCCCTGCAAAAACCTGCACATGGATGTTTATGGCACCTTTACTCATAATCGCCAAAACTTGGAAGCAACCAAGACGTCCTTCAGTAGGTAAACAAATAAATAAACTGTGGCACATCCAGATGAAGGAATATTATTCAATGATAAAAAGAAAGGAGCTATCAAGCCATGAAAAGACACAGAGAAAACTTAAATGCGTATTACTAAGTATAAGAAGCCAATCTGAAAAGACTACATATTGTATGATTCCAACTACATGATATTCTGGAAAAGGCAAGACTATGGAGTCAATAAAAGATCAGTGGTTTCCAGGGTTTGGGGAGGGGAGGAATTAACAGGGGAAGGACAGAGGGTTTTTAGGACATTGAAACTACTCTGTTTGATACTACACTGGTAGATACGTGTCATTATACATTTGTCCAAACCCATAGAATTTACAGCACCAAGAGTGAACCCTAATGTAAACTATGGACTTTGGGTGATAATGATGTATCAATGTAGGTTCATCAGTTGTAAAAAATGTACCACTCTGATACAGGATGTCAACACCGGGGGAGCTTTGCATGTTGCGGGGGACAGGGTGTAGATGGGAACTCTGTACTTTCCATTCCAATTTGCTGTGAACCTAAAACCGCTCTAAAAAAATTATCAATTTTTTTTAAAAAGCACTATGACATTCAAAGAGTGAAACATGCCTGATTAGACTTTCATGTCCTGTATTTATAAAAGGGTTAGTGATGTATTTCCTCAGTGCAAATTATTTTTGGCTCTTTTTATATTTATGAATATAACACAGTCCACATGGGAAAAAAAAAGAAAAAGAGCCCATCAGCTTCATCACCTTTTCTCTGGGCCTCCAAATTTGGCTGGCCTCTCCCAAAAGATAAGCTGAAGGATTAAGAAAGTCTGTCTCCCCTAAAAACTGCTGTCTCTCCCTCAATTCTCTGCCAATACAAAGGCTCCTCGTGCATAGAAAGTACAAGAAAAAAAAATAGTAAAAATTGTCTTGCTGACTTCACAAATGCAGTTAAGAAGCAGTAGTCATTGGCAAAGTTATTGTAAAATAGTGGTTCTCAACCCTGGCTGCACATTGCAATAACCATAGGAGTTTAAAAAATATTCATGCCTGCATCTCACCCACAGAGATTCTAGATTAATTGGAACTGGATGGGTCCTAGGCATGAAAGTTTTTTAAACCTACCAGATGACTCTAATGTGTGGCCAGGGTTGAGAACTCTGCTCTAGTTTGGAATAGGGTTCTAAGCACCTATCTATCCTAAACATAGTCTCCTGGATAGATGGCTTGTTACCAACAAGAAATGAATCCCAATTTTATGGAAGAATTTCAGTAAAAATCCAAATAGGCTGATTCCCATTCAAGTTATGGCTTTAGTGCAGTAACAACAGTATCTCTAAACCCATAAGAGATGTAAAACTGGGGTAGAGGGATTTGATCATTATTAACACAAACAATGAAACAAAGGAAGAGACAAGTGTGTGAGCTCAAGCAAGTGAGCTCAACTGGGAAGCTCTCCGACTAAACTTGAGGGAGTTTTCTTTTTAATGGAAAAAAGCTGACTATTGGGAGTAGTGGGTAAAACAAGTGTCATCCTTTGTTTCAGAATTGAGAAGAATCCACACTAAAATATCCATCATGTTTTACAATGGCTGGGAAATGTTTATCCCACAGTGGCTTTTCAGAGAACAAAATTAAAATCAATACAATATCGATTTTCATCTTTGTAAAATCTATTACCAAATATCTGTATATGTCTTTTAGATGTTAGAACTATTAAAACAATGGAGTTCACCCTCCTTCCTTAGTGAGAGGAGGGCAACTTAAGATTACAGATGATCCTCCTCTGGTCCACTTTCCACACTGTGACAGAAAGAGCTTTCTAAAGTGCAACTCTATCCAGTCCTTCCTCTGCTTCATATCTTCTATGGAGTATCTTTTTTTTTCTTTATTTTTTTAGAGACAAGGTCTTGCAATGTGGCCCAGGCTGGATTCAAACTCCTGTGCTCAAGGGATCCTCCTGCCACAGCCTCTTGAGGAGCTGGGACTACAGGAGTGTGCCACCACACCCAACACCTCCATCGGTTCTCTACTGCCTCCCTAAAAGGGCTCCATGTCCACTTCTCCAGCCTCCCCTCCCTCCACACCCTCCCTACCACCCTGTGCTCCAGCACGCACAGCTCCTCAGACAGCCCTGCTATGTCACACCTCTCAGCCTCTCTGTGCTGCTCCTTCTAACAGGATGGCCTTCTTCCATGTACCCCAGTCCTCTCAGTTTTGGAGAAACTCACCACGTTTTTCAAGATTCAACTGAAAGTAACTTCAACTTTGAAGCTTTCCCTGACCCATCCATCCGCAATTGACCACTCCTCTGCCCACTCACTCCCACTAACATGGCACCTTATATTTGATCACATTTACATGTTTACCTGTCCAGCTTTTCCATCTAGACTCTCAGCCCTTTGATGGTAAAACTGTATTTTATCCATATATATGCTCAGCACTTATAAGAGTGATTGGTATAAAGTAAGTTTTCTATAAGTTTATTTTATGTATTGAATTTAACTAAATGTATTGAATGAATGAATTTATCTCTCCATAAATTAATCTTCCTCTCCATCACCTCTCTCTCAACACAAACATATACACACTGGGAAAGAGGAAAGGTAAAGAGCTCTTATGATAGTTCCATGATCAGTAGGGCTCTGTCTTACCATTGATGTTCTGTGCCCAGTGGCTGAAGCCAGAGGCGAGGGGCTGTTCTCCCGATGCAGACAATCCAAGCAGGAGCTATTCTGAGAACCGGAGCTTCTTGAGTCACTGTGCAGCTGTCCCTTTTCAGACAGCAATCTGGACAGAAAACTGGCCTTGCGACTACCCTGGCGAGATCTGTCTATCCAGACCCCACTCTCTCTCGTGCTGCCATCACTGTCTCTGCAGTGACTATGCAGATCTGGGAGAGGCTCATCTGAGGTCTCCAGGTCCTGGGGCTGCTCCCAGGTTCCTATTGCATAGGATGGACAGTTTCTAGGGGCTGTTGTTGTACCCAGCCAGGACCGGGACATTGTATTCTGTAGGCCAAAGGCAGACCTGTCTGGCTGCTGTCCCAGGTGCTGAATTCTAGAACTGACAGTCCAGGGACATGGGCCCTGGACATGGAGCTGTCCGCTGTGCTGATCCTGCTCAGCCCAGTTTTTTTTGCTACAGGAAGGGTCTACCTCAAGTTGCCTGGGCTGTGGGATTTGCCACATGGTTTTAGACTTCGGCATGTCGACTTGGATGACTTGCTGTTGATTGTTTGCTTGAGGTAGAGAGATTCTTTCAGGCAAGGAAGAGCAAATCATACACTGCTGGGCCACTGAATATTTCTTCACATGGAATGGAGGGCCCCTTTCATTCTCAATGCCCTCACTGCTGGATTTTTCATAAAGCGACCTCATGATTTCTCTGATGCCGAGATGAAATATTTCCAGTATATTGAGTAATAAGGAGATAGCTGCAATGCTGTGCATAAAGAGCATGAAAATGGTCTTCTCTGTGGGCCTGGATACAAAGCAATCCACTGTATTGGGGCAAGGAGGTTGAGTACATTTGTAAAGGGGATGCATTTGAAACCCATACAGAATATACTGGCCTATCATGAACCCTACTTCCAGCACAGATCTGGTCAAGATGTGTAAGACATAAGTACGCAGGAGACATCCTTTCAAAGGGACTTTATGGATCCTCTTCTGCTCATCTAACCTCCTCAGTTCCCTATCTATTCTTTGTTGCTCCTCCAAGTCAAGCTCTGGATTCCCCATTTGGGCTCTAAGGTGTGACTTTTTCGTCTGCCTCTCTTTCTCAAAGGCCCTGAGTCTATAAAGTGCATGGCCCATATAAACCAGAGAAGGAGAAGATACAAAGATGATCTGTAAAACCCAAAATCTGATCAAAGAGATAGGAAAAGCATCATCATAACAGATATTACTGCAACCTGGCTGCTGAGTGTTGCAGGCAAAGGCTGACTGTTCATCATCCCAGACACCCTCAGCAGCCACACGAAGTACCAGCATTCGGAAGATGAAGAGGATGGTCAGCCAGATTTTCCCCACTATGGTTGAGTGGGAGTGAACTTCCTCTAGGATGCCACCCAATAAGTTCCAATCCCCCATGGTTTAGAGACTAATGTCTGAAATATACAGAAAACACTGAGGTTAATAGCACCCATGGTTGTAATATATAAAGACATAGGCTCATAAACACAGCAGGTTCCTTTTTTTTTTTTTTTTTTGGGACAGAGTCTCACTATGTCACCCTGGCTACTAAAATGCAGTGGCATCATCATAGCTCACTGCAACCTCAAACTCCTCAGCCCAAGCGATCCTCCTGCCTTAGCCTCCCCAGTATCTGAGACTACAGGTATGCATCACTGTGCCCAACTAATTTTTCTATTTTTAGTAGAGACAGCGTGGCGCTCTTGCTCAAGCTAGTCTCTAACTCCTGAGCTCAAGCGATCCTCCCACCTTGGCCTCCCAGAGTGCTAGGATTACAGGCATGAGTCACCGTGCCCGGCCAAGTTCCTTTTTTATGTCAGCAAAACAATGAAGGATTTTCCAGCCCTAATAGTTATGGCCCATGCTTGATGAAATAGGATGTTTCCAAGGATATTAGTTTTTGAAAAAACACTAAAGACTCTCCATGATCTGACCTAATTTACTTCCTATCTTCTTCTACTCTCCCACACACAGATGCCTGTCATTCTAGTATAATTGTTGGACTCTGTATTTATACAACGCATTCCCATTCTACAATTTTACTCATTTTTCTACCCATATAAAGTACCCCATTTACCATACACCTGTCATGATCTTAGTAAGTCTCACGTCTCAGGAAGTTTTCCTTAACCATCCCAAGTCAGAGTTGTTTTTCCCTTTCCTGAATTCTCACACTATTGTTAATACCACTCATTTGGCACTGTGCCTAAAAAAGTTTTTTGATGGTTGTGTCTTATGTCCCCCTTCCTGAAAAGGTACATCCCTTGCAGATGCTCTCTCTACAGCATCTTGGTCTTTGCACACAGAAGACATCAACATATAATAGTGGATTGAACTATCTTTTCATTTTAAAATTTGGTTCCTTGACCCTATCTCTAAAATAACCATCAACAGGAAAAACAAAGTAGATCCTTGTCATATATTATCCATAGCTTTCACTGCAAGACAAAGTATAAATAAAGAAAACATAAATCAGTCAAGTAAACCTTCAGGAATGGGCTCATATCAGGGTAGCAGTAAAGATTAGGCAGACAGAGAAACAGTGCCAGCAATAACACATGATTACATGTACTAAGCCACATCTGGAACATCATGTTTTCATGGAATTTTTACTAACTTAGAAGAAAAGTGAATATAAACTAAGCTCTAGCAAGCTTGGGATCTGAGAAAGAATCAAGGCATAGCTGACATAAACAGGTTACTTGGTTTATCCTGAAAAACTAAAGTTTTTCAAGGTGCAATAAGGTTGAAATACTTAATAGGTTAAAGCCTATGATATGGAAGCCATGATATGGAAGACTTCCAGATAAGAAAGATATAGAGGAAAAACAGGAAAGTATTATTAAGTTAAAATAGATAATGAAACCATTTTCTCCTTCCATAATTCATTCATTCAATAATATTTACTAAAATCTTACTAGGCATTGTGCTAGATGCCAGGAATTCAACAGCAAACAAGCGCTCACAGTACTTGATCACTAAGGACTCCCAATAACCTATAAAATGGACTAAGAATGAAAACACAAAAATGAATATCAACCAAAAAAATACAAGACAAAAAACATGGAATCCTTAGATTTTTTTCCTACTTATCTCCAAACACAAAAATAAATTCCAGATGAAATAAAGTATTAAATGTAAAAAAGTAATCCATAAAAGTATTAAAATAAAACATAAAAGAATGTTTTATAATCTCTAAGTAGACAAATCTTTTTTAAGTACATCAATGCCAGAAATTATAATTAGAAAAAAAAATACAGATTTTACCCAACAAAACTAAGTGTCAAAAGTAGAGACGTGCAGAAGGCATTTGGGCCTAGAGAACAAAACAAAACAAAACAAAAAAAGAAACAGTACAAACAGGAGATAAACATTTGTGAATAATCATTGAATAAATACAGGAGATCACTCAAGAACAACAAAAAAGTGAGGCAATGACAGAACCCTGAGAAATAGCATAGGGAAAAAAAGTCTACAAACAAAAATGAGAAATGACAAATAGAGGGAGAAGGAAAACCATGAGGGTGGTGTCACTGAAACCAAAGCCAGACAGTTTCAAGAAGGGGATAGTTGACAATGCCAAACACACACACACACACACACACACACACACGCACACACGACTATTTAAATAAATTTAATGGTGACATGCCATGCTCAGGGATTGGAAAACTCATTATTATACAGATGTCAATTCTCCCCAAATCAATCAATCCATGGATTCAATGTGATATTGTAAATCACCGAGCAAAATATAACCTTGTAAATGTACATACACGTGTCTGCATGTGTATACAAGATGTACATGTATGTGACTATATTGAGCATGGAGAAAAAATGCAGCAGGACATACGTCAAGACATATATAGATTACCTGAAGTCTGTCAAAGGTAATGAAGGTGGAGGAGGAGTTTGGATGGGAGAGGCAAAAAAGACAAAGGAAAAGGAAAAAAGACTTCTAAGAAAACATGACTTTTATCCAATGTATACATTTGTATAAATTTTTTTCTGTATGTGCATACATATGTATAAAGAATTTTTTAATAAAATTGAAGAAGTGGTAGATACCTCTCAGAATTTGGAAGAGGTTATTAATGAGACTTTTATATTTTATTCTACATACTTGGAATTGTTTGAAATTCAAAAATTAAGAATGTAGTCATATATATTACTTGGAAATGAAGAATTAGATTTTAAAATTCTGGACCTATACCTCATTAACCAAAGCAACAATTTACAAAGTTCTATCCTGTCTTAAAGAGTTTAGGTCTTTTCCCATAATCATTCCTTTAAAAATTTCTGGCCATTATTCCTAACTCAAAAAGGATTCCTTACCACTGAAAAAAACCTAGAGCTTCTTTTTTATATAAAAACGCTAAGATGGGAAAGCTAACTAATTTCAATTAACTTATTCTCTATTTGGCAATCCTAAACTATATAATGCTTCTTTTTGCCACTGTCTCTTTAAAACGTGGAAATTATTTTTAAGTAGCAAGTAAAGGAAAACTGGGCCTATATGAGAAACTGAAATACAATCTTACATATTGGAATGGAAAAGAAGGTCCTTTAGACAAACAGTCCTATGTTTCCTAAAAATAACAACTTTTTACCATGAAATGAGTGCAGGTCCTAAAAATATTCTTGAATTTTCTTTTATCACAATACTAATTTAGCATCTCCTATGTAAAAAGCTGGTGGTCTTTTTCTAAATTTTATTTCAGATCTTATCTTTCTACCCCCACAGGGATTTTCTATATATTTCTCATAAGCAAGAAAGTCCACATATTTAGCACTTACCTTATGGGTGGACAAAAATATCACGATTGGGCTCACAGAACCTTAAAGTTGCTAATGTACGGCTAATTAGTGGAACAACGGTTGCTGGTTGCAAATTTAAAGGCTCTGATCAGGTGGCATTGGGGCCCTAACCCAGAATGAGCACAGTTATTTTGATCAATGGAGTCTAACCAAGCCTTCCCCTAAGGTTCAAAATGTCCTTTGGTGCTTTGCAATTTTCTTGTAGTATTTTTTTTTAATTGACACCAAGCTGGGACCTCTCCTGGTGTATCATATTTGGAAATGAAAAAACAAATAAGAACTTTCCTTTTTCGTTTGTGAATGATTACAGTGATTTGGGTTTGCATACATTTCTTTTAGTCCGTTGACTACTCTGGAAATCAATGCTCACAGATCAATGAGTCATGTCCGATTTCATAAATAGCTGCCTGGGGTGAGTCTGGCTTCATCAAATGTGAACAAATAATAACGGAGTGACAATCAAACCTAAAGTGTTCTTGCAAATCATGCCATGCTAAAAGAAGAAACATCTCAAAAAGAGAATAAGCATTTTAGACCACTGAGGGGGGCTTTGCCTGCCTGTCTGTAGATTATGCATTCTAGCAATATTATTATTATTATTATTATTATTATTATTTATTATTATTATTTTAGGAATGGGTTCTCACTACTTTGCCCAGGCTGGACTCGAACTCCTGGGCTCAAATGATGCTCCCGCCTCAGCCTCTTAAGTAGCTGGGGCTACAGGGCTATGCCACTGTGCCCAGCTTGTTCTAGCAATATTTTATCAGGCTGAAACACACAGCTCAGGAAAATACTTTTTCTTTTTTAATAGAGAATCTGAAAGCCAGTAGTAGCCACAGAAAGCTAGGTCTGATTTTTGTAGAGAAAGAATCAGAATTCCAGAAAAGTCAAATGACTTGCCCAATGCAGATAGACTAGGTCTCCTAACTCTCAGTGTGTAGCCATCTTTCACTAGTCACATCTCAAGTACATAATCTTATTGCCTTCTTAAAGGAGTTGACAGCAAGGGCATCACTAGAATCCAACGATGGCTTCAAATCACAGCTCCTAGGCACATTTCTAAGCCTCTCTTTTCCGTATAAAATGTAGAAGTGCATAAAATTACTGATAGTTCATAAGCATCTGATAATGTACTTCTAAAATGTAGAAGTAATCATTTAGATTACTTCTAAAATGTAGAAGTAATCATAAAATTACTGATAGTTCATAAGCTTATTCAAATAGAATAAGCATCTGCCTATTCTATTTTTGGTCACTTAGTTTTAAAGGATGATAATGAAAGGTAGACAGGTGACATTAAACTTCCACTAGCCTGGTGCACTAATCCCAAGTACACATTGACTCTCAGAATAAACTAGAGGCAAAAACATATGATGTATTAATATGTGCATTTGTATAGTGTTGGGTACACTGTCCAAGAAAGCCCTTGATATTTAATTATAAAAGTCACCTGAAAAGTAATGAATTTAATACCTTTAAATGCATTTTATGAGAGTCATAACATTAAGCATTGATAAGTAAAGGATGCATGTGTAATCTCTAAGGTAAATATATAGAGGACAGTAAATAGATGGAAAATTGAATTTAAAATAATCAATCCAAAAGAAATTAAGAAAGGGGATGGGGGAAACACACAGCACAAAGGACATATAGAGGAAAAAGTAGGATGGAAGATATAAATCCCCCCACAAAAAAACAATACTTCATCCTTGGGGCAATTGCAGAGGTTAGTGCCTCTATTAAAGACTTGAAAGGTGGAGAGGGGTACTACCTATCTCATCCCCTGTCCAGAAAGGGAACAGACCTTAGAAAATGATGACCTTAATCATATAGTGAATCCAATTGCAGTTACTGTTCCAGATGTGGTGTCTTTAATGGAGTAAATCAACTTAGTCTTGTTACGTGGTATGTAGCCATTGACATAGCAAATGCCTTTTTCTGTTGTTTTTTTTTTAAGTTTTTAAGTTTATTAATCCTGTTATGAAAAATCCACATAATGGCTGCAGATAACGTCATTGCAGAATCTTTTCTCCTTCGGCTTTTTGCCAGCACCAACATTGGCCTTTGCAGTTTCCCTGACTTTCTTCACTCTGTTCTTGCGTTCCTTTTGCTGCTTCCTTGATTTCTTTTTCTTCTCATACAGACCATGCCTTGCAAGCCTATATTTGGGTTCATTTTTCTTTGCATAATCCCAGGAATTGTAAATCATGCCAAAGCCAGTTGTCTTGCCACCACTAAAGTGAGTTCTGACTCCAAATACAAAGATGACATCCGGTGTGGTCCTGTATATTTGGCTAGTTTTTCCCTAATTTCTGTCTGTGGTACTGTTGCCTTCCCAGGGTGAAGGACATCAATGGCCATTTGTTTCCTCTGAAGTAGTCGCTTGATCATGAACTTCCTGGTCT
This sequence comes from Daubentonia madagascariensis, assembly GCA_023783475.1. Classification (NCBI taxonomy): domain Eukaryota; kingdom Metazoa; phylum Chordata; class Mammalia; order Primates; family Daubentoniidae; genus Daubentonia; species Daubentonia madagascariensis. The sequence continues at coordinate 36,414,590 of JAKFHU010002080.1, read as the reverse complement.
GAATAATTATTGTGTCGTTCATGATGGCATCAATACTCAAACAGCCAGGGAGGAAAAGAGCCTTTTTCTCTATATCAATTTGCAAATATTAGCAGAAGCAGTTTGCTTTTTTAAAAAAAAGTGAATGAGGTTGTATTGACATAAATTTCAAAAATACGCTGACAATAAAGGAAATCACAAAACAATACATACACTGGAATACTCTTATAGATTTAAAACTCTAAAACAATCCTGCATGTTTATAGAAATATATATATATTATGGAGTATACATATATATTTTGTCATATTATGAGCTTCCTTGAGCTGAGCAACCCTGACATCTGAGAATGGATCCTTTCTTGATTTCTATAAGGCGCTCGTGTGTTAGAATGTTTGCTGTCAACCCCCCAAAATTTGCTTTTATCTGGCAGGGTCAACAATACATCTTTCACCATCTTGCCTGAGGGCTACATCAATTTTCCTGTTCTCTGCCACAATCTAGTCCACAGAGGTCTAGACAATCTTGACATCCCCCAGAATATCATGCTGGGTCACTACATTGATAACATTAGATCTGATGAGCAAGAAGTAACAAGTACCGTAGATATTTTAGTAATAGGCAAATGCAAGCCACAGGGTAGGATAAAAACCCCACAAAAATTAAGGGACCTGCCATCTCAGCAAAGTTTATAGAGATCCAGTCCTTCCAAAGTGAAAGATAAGTTGCTGTCCCTTACAGTACAACTACCACCACCACCACCACCAAAAAAAAAAAAGACACAATGCTTGATAAGCCTTTGTGAATTCTGGAGGCCATTTGATGTGTTACTCTGGACTATTTAATGAGTAACCTGTAAGGCTGTGTGGGGTTTTAACTGGGGAACAGAGAAAGAAAAAGCTCTGTAGTAAGTTCAGGCTGCAGTAGAAGAGCAATGCAAAATCCCAGCAAATTAGATGATACTCAAAGAAACTGTAGCTAATAAATATGGTGCATATGTTGTCTCTGGCAAACTTAAATAAAAGAATCACAGTGCAGAACTCCAGTGTTTGGAGCAAAGCTAGGCCTTACACAGACTAAATGCCTGACCATGGTACATCAAGTGACCAAGTGACCTGAGATGTACAGAATGAACTGGGTACTATCTGACCTATCCAAACATAAGGTTGAGCCACACAGCAGCAATACATCAATACGTGTAACTGTTATATTAAAAAATCAGCCTGAAGCAGGTCTGGAAGATATAAGTAAGTTGCATGAGCAAGTGGCTCAGACTCCTTTGACACCTAATACTGACCTGCTTCTCCTCTCACTCAACCCACACCTATAGACTTATGTGGAGTTCCTATGACCAGTCAACTGAGGAGGAGAAAAAAATTTGAACCTAGTTTCTAGATGTTTCTGACTGATGTGTCAGCACAAGCCAGCAGTAGACTGCTGCAATATTACAGCAGCAGTCTACCTTAAGACTTAAGGTTTTTTAATTTTCTAATTTTTTTGATGTCTCTTCATCAAAAGATACATTTGAAACAGTGAAAGGAAAACTACAAAAAGGTATTTCCACATATAGAACTATCAAAGGGCTCATATCCAGATTATATAAAGAATCCTAAAAATTAAAAAAAAGTCACAAAAAATTAGGTATAAGAGGAATGCAACTTAACACAATAAAGGCCATATATGACAAGGCCTCAGCTAACATAATGCACAATGGTAAAACATTGAAAACTTTCCCTCTATAATCAGGAATAAGACAAGTATGCCCATTCTTACCACTTCTATTCAACGTAGTACTGGAAGTCCTTGCCAGATCAATTAGGCAAGAGAAAGAAATAAAAGGCATCCAAATAGGAAAGGAGGAAGTGAAATTGTCTTTTGCTAATAACATGATTTTATACAGAGGAAACCCTAAAGGCTCTACCAAAAAATTGTTATAACAAATAAACAAATTCAGAGTTGTATGATACAAAATCAACATGCAAAAATCAGTAGCATTTTTATATACTAAGAACAAACTATCTAAAAAAAGAAATCAGGAAAACAATCCCATTTACAATAGCTACAAAAAAATATACTTTGTGATAAATTTAACCAAGAAGGTGAACGACCTGTACACTGAAAACTATAAAACACTGATGAAAGAAATTGAAGAAATCACTTCTCAGCCTTTAGGCTAAGGTCAAGTGTAAAGAAATTGAAGAAGATATAAATAAATGAAAAGATATTCCATGTTCATGATTAGAAAAATATTGTTAAAATGTCCGTACTACCCAAAGCAATCTACAGGTGCAATGCAATCCCTACCCAAATTCCAATGTCATCTTTTACAGTAATAGAAAAAAACAATCCTAAAATTCATATGGAACCACAAAGACCCCAAACAGCCAAGGCAATCTTGAGCAAAAAGAAAAAAACTGGGACACCCCACTATGTGACTTCAAAATCTACTAGAAAGCTAAAGTAATCAAACAGCATAGTAATGACATAAAAGTAGATACATCAACCAATGGAACAGAATAGATAGCTCAGAATTGAACCCATGCATTTATGGTCAACTGATTTTCAACAAAGGTGACAAGAACACACAATAAGAAAAGGACAGTCTCTTCAATAAATGGTGGTGGGAAAACTGGATATGCACATGAAGAAGAATGAAATTAGACTCTATTTCACATCACATACAAAAATCAATTCGAAATGGATTAAAAACTTAAATGGAAGACGTGAAACTGCAAAACCACTAGAAGAAAACACTGGGGAAAGGTTACCTGACGTTGGTCTGGGCAATTAGTTGTCTGGATTTGACCCCAAAAGCACAAGCTACAAAAGCAAAAATAGACAAATGTGATTGCATCAAACTAAAAAGCTTCTGCACAGCAAAGGAAACAATAAAAGAGTGAACAACCTACACACTGGGAGAAAATCTGATAAGGGGTTAGTATCTAAAATACGTAAGGAACTCAACTCAATAGTACAAAAACAAATAACCCAATTTTAAAATGGTCACAGGACCTGAAAAGACTTCTCAAAAGACGACATACAAATGGTCAACAAACATGAAAAAATGCTCATCACTAATCGTTAGGGAAATGCAAACTAAAACCACAATAAGATATATAACCTCACACCTGTCAGAATAACTATTATGAAAAAGGCAAAAGATAGTAAGTGCTGGAGGGGATACAGAGAAAAGGGAACACTGTTGGTGACAATGTAAATAGTAAAGCCATTATGGAAAACTGTATGGAGGTTCCTCAAAAAACTAAAAATAAAACTACCACAGGATCCAGCAAGTCTATTTCTGAATACATATATTCAAGGGATTTGAAATCACTGTGTTGAAGAAATATCTACACCCCTATGTTCATTGCAGTACTATTCACAATAGCCAAGATATGGAATCAACCTAAGTCTCAATCAACAAATGAATGGATAAAGAAAATGTGGTATATACTGCATACACAATGGAATCCTATTCAGCCTTACAAAAGAATACAATGGAATATTATTCAGCCTTTAAAAGGAAGGAAATTCTGACACAAGCTACAACATGGATGGACCTTGAAGATAATATGCGAATTGAAACAAGCCAGATACAAAAGGACAAATATTGTGGGATTCCACTTATATGAAATACCTGGAGTAGTCAAATTCACAGAGACAGAAAGTAGAACAGTGGTTACTAGGAGCTGGAGCAAGCAGGAAATGGGGAGTTACCATTTAATGGGTACAGTTTCAGTTTGGGAAGATGAAAAAGATGTGGTGATGATCACACTCAATATAAATGCACTTAATGCCACTGAACTGTATATCTAAAAATGGTTAAAATACTACATTTTATATATTATATTTATATTTGCCACAATTTTTTTTCAAACTGTGCATAACGGCACTATTCGTAACAGCCCCAAACTGGAACACAAATGTCTGACAGTAAGATAAATTAATTGTGATATATTCATGCAATTGAAATATACACAGCAAGGAGAAAGAACTTACTATACTCAACACAAGCATGAACTGCACAAACTGCCAAATAAGAATATATACAGTTAAGATTCCATTTGAATGTTAAAAGACAGGCAAAAATAATCCATAAGTCAGCAATAGTGTTTACCACTAGAAGGATGGAAGATTAACTAGGAATGGGGGCAGGGAGTAGGGACCCTCTGAAGGGCTGGTGATGTTCTAATTCTTGACCTGGGTGGTGTGATGCAAGTGTTCACTTTGTGAAAATTCATTAAGCTATGTCTTATATGCACTTTTCATTGTCATACCTCAATTTTAAGTTTGACATTTTTTATCTATACTTTCATCCCAGCAAAGCAAGAACTTTAACATTTGTATGTTTCCTTGATCTCCTCTACTCTCCATTGTGTTAATAATTTTAATAATTAAAATTATTAGTTCTGCCTTATTATGGATATACTTCCTTTTCCTTTTAAATATTTCTTCCCCATACTCATTTTACCAAGTATCTGACCACTGTTATCCCCTAGCTTTTGCAATATCTTCTGGACTTGCTTTTTGTTGAGTGTTTTTTCTAAAAGTTTTCAATGTGGATCTTTGGTAAATCTTAATGTTTTTAGTAAGCCCTCACATTTGAATGACAATTGAAATAAATTAAAACTTTAAGTCCAGTACTTTAAAAATATTACATTGTGTTCCTACACCCCGTATTGAGCTTGAAAAGACTGAGTTCAATCTGATCCTTGTTCTTTATATACTCTATCTAAAGGTTTTTAGAATTTTCTCATCTGATACTCTTAAACTTCAGTATGTGTCCGGATGTGGGTATTCTCTCTCATTTGGCACTCTATGGCCCTTTCAATCTCTATTTAAACTTTTTCTCCTTCTGGGTCTCTTTTATTATATGAATGTTGGCATATCTACTTCTGTCCTCCTTGCTTAAATCTGCTTTCACGTTTCCTATTTATCTTTTTTTTTTTTTTTTGGCTTCCTTCTGGGAGTTTCTCAGTCTGATTTTCCAACTCACTAATTCATTCTTCAGCTGTATCTATTTTTATTCCATTTATTATTTTTATTTTAAATGTTTCATTATTTTTATCCTTGTATCATATTGCTAAAATCCTTATCTTTTTCTTTTAATGTTTATTAGCTTCATTTTAGATTCCAAAAGTCTTATGTAATTCAGCTTGTTGTTTTCTTGTGAACCAGTGGCATCTCTTAGTCATCAAATTACTCTGCCTGAGAACTCATTTCTCTGGTGGTACTGGATCTGCTGAGTGATAGTATGCACTGGAGAAGGACAGAGGACCAGCCCTCTAGTCTGTACTGGGGAGTCAAAGAGAGGGAAGGGGACAAACCTTACAGTGAAGAGCGCCAGCAATAAAAAACCACAGTTAATTATTTCAGTTTATAATCCTTTAGGTTAGGACTTCCCCTATGGACACCCTGGGAGAAACAGCAATGGGAAAAGGGACTTCCTAGAGTCTAGGGCCTAGATTGTAACCCACCAGTCCTATGAGCCTGGGGAAAGGGCTGAAGAAGTAATGCCCAAGCTAATCAATCCTTACACCTGCTTTCTCCAAATCTTCACCCAGAGGGTTCTTGTGCTGCCCTAATTTAACCTGTGAAGACACCTGCAGCAAAGGTACGGTTCAATGTACCTGTACCTACAAGGAGAAAGGCAGTGGCAACCAGTTTTCTCTAATGAATCTACTCATAGCCATTTAGCCAGCCATGCCCTCACCATGAACCACTTCAAAATTACTCCCCATGTCCCCTGGGCATTTTACCTTTTTTGGTTTTAACTGTTATCTAAACACACTAAAAGAAACATTCTAATCAAAATATAACAGAACTTTACATGGTTTTATTATACATTAATGTTATAGAAAGCAAACTTTATACAAAGTTTCATACAGATAAAAAAAAATCCTTGGCTAGGCAAAGCCATTTATATGTGTGCATACACACAAACACACATATACACACAGTATTTTACATCATTATAATTATACATATTTACAAATATACTATTTAAATTATTTTACAATATACCAAATGTGGAGGGGCAATTATAAAAGCAAATAAAAATGGATGAAAACTTGAACTAAATAGTCATTAAAGTTTAAAATGCTACAAAACTATTTTTAAAAATCTAGAAAAGAAAGTCATTTCTTTAAAATATCAAAACTAAGATATCAATACATCATTGTTGCTTTCATTTTGATAGTAAGTTCTAACATGTTTAAAAATAAATATTTTGACCAACAGGTAAGCAAATCAGACTGATGACTGGAACAAGCTGAACATGCTGACTTGAGATTAGAGGAATAAAGTGATAACAAAAGTATATTATCATCTAGTAATCAAAATATGATAAAACCTCCCTCTAGTTCCCCATTTAAAACATGAGGAATTCGAAGCTTCTGTGTAGTATGCAATATCAATTAAGACTCCAAGGAATTCAGCAACTTATCTGTAATGTAAGAAAATGCTAAAGTTATGATTCTATTTTTCTGATATGACCATTTCATAGTGTTACCTTTTAAATGAGCTCCACTTAGACAACACTGATTGTTAAAGAACCAGCTTTTACAGAATCAGTTTGGTAACTACCATTATACTTTGATTTTGACAAAGATTTAATGAGACTATAGTATTTGTGAGAAAAAAATCAGTTAAGAAACAAGCTAGGAATGAACTAACCCACTACATGTGCTATCATGCAAGCAAATAAAATCTCAAATATCAAATTTATTAAAAGATTTTAGATTTGCAAAAAATAAAAAATAAGATTTTAGATTTGTAATGGAATTTGGAAATTTTGAACTAATAAGCATCACTTCCAGATACAAGTTATTTCTTTCATGAATTTACATTCTTTTCACAAGATAATGGAAACCATATTTTAAGATAATATTAAGGCAAAACAAAGAAATTCAATTTAATTTCTTTAAAGCAGTGAAAAATCTTAAAGCACAGGAAATCTGAAAAATAACCAAGCCACTTTTGCCCTAAGCTATTTTTTCAAAAGTTCTTTAGAATAAGCTACTTCTCCAAATTCCCCATTATTCAATCTTACATTCTGAATTATAGAAATAGAAGTTTAATTTCACAGTAAACTACAAAACATACTTTGAAGATCTCACTAGCAAACCAGTTACTTCGAGAAGATAGGAAAATTAGCAGATTATCTTTTCCTTTTTTTTTTTTAAGAGACAAGGTCTCACTCTGCTGCCCAAGCTGGAGAACAGTGGCACAATCATAGCTTACTGCAGCCTTGAACTCCTGGGCTTCCAGCTATCCTCCTGCCTCAGCCTCCTGAGTAGCTGGGCGCACACCACCAAGCCTGGCTAATTTTTTTTTTTTTTAGTAGAGATGGGGTCTTGCTATATTGCCCAGGCTAGTCTCAAAATCCTGGCCTCAAGCTGATCCTCCTGCCTCAGCCTTCCAAAGTGCTGGGATTATAGGCATGAGCCACCACACCCAGGCAACAGATTATCTAAAGACAGTAATTCACACTGGGGTTAGAAACAAAGATTTATAACTCAAAAACATTCAAAACCTTTCACACTGATCTATGTATAAATGTGGTTTCTATACAGATTTAATTCAAACTTTGTTTAATTTAAAATTAGATATTTTGCATTCAACTAATTATAACTACAAATCAATTGAAAAATACAGCGATACATTAAACATCTTTATAATTTTCCTAACATAAAAATCCAAAATATTTAAGCAATTGGCTGAGGTCTTACAGAAAAAACCTGCTGGCAATTTATTTATTTTTTAAAGACTGGATCTATGTTGCCCAGGCTGGAGTGTAGTAGCTATTCATAGGTGCAATCCTAGTGCACTACAGCCTTGAACACCTCACGTGATCCTCCCACCGCAGCCTACTGAGTAGCTGAGACTATAGGAGCACGCCACTGTATCCAGCCTTCTGCTAATTTAAATATTATTACCTTAATAAACCTGTACAAGAATGGCTTTTACAGAAAGTACAAGAAACTGAGGAAACATGTCTGTGAACATTATTAATAATTTAATATGGTAAATCATGTCATCTACTTAGATGACAATGGACTTCACATTTATGAATGTTTTCTATTTTAAAATATTTAGTACTCCTAATTAAAAATGAGACACATTAAATTACAATGACTACACAGACTTCATTGGTTATGAACCACATACTGCTATTCAAGAATGTTTTTTATTTTTCTTCATCTATAAAAAATGTATTATTAATCATCAAATGGATTTCCCCCCACCTTAGACTCATCAGCAATCAGAAGGTTGAAGAGAGATGCCATACTGATCTGAACTGCAGCAGGCTTCACTCTGAGCACGTCCCTGTGGATGAGGTGACCTTAGATGCCTGTGCGAGCAACCATCCTCCAACCTGTGACTGAAGCAGGAACTTAACTGGATGTTTCTCACCCACTACTCACATCTTCAATGACTAACAGGTCATTTACTGCACAATTACAGTGTCAAACATTTACTTTACTAGTCTTCTGTAGTGTAACCATTAACTACCTGCATTTTGACTTTTCAAAGAGCTTCATTAGCTGCTGGAATCTTTCTGAGACCTGAAAAATTTAAAAACGAGTGTTAATTATAAATATCTCAATAATCTTTATTCATCTTTGAAGAATACTTTCACAAAACATCTGAAGACAGAGAAGGTTACCCTCAATAATAAAGAGATAAAGTAATGTTTAGAAAATTAAATATCTTCCTACTAAAGGTGAACACTAGTTTAACTTCTCAATATTTTTTTTCTTTTTCTTTTTTGAGACAGAGTTTTGCTCTGTCGCCCCGGGTAGATTGCCATGGAATCATCACAGCTCACAGCAACCTTAAACTCCTGGGCTCAAGCGATCCTCTTGCCTCAGCCTCCCGAGTAGCTGGGACTACAGGGGCCCGCCACGACACACGGCTAATTTTTCTATTTTTGGTAGAGACGTGGTCTCACTCTTGCTCTGGCTGGTCTCAAACTCCTGAGCTCAAGTGATCCTCCCACCTCAGCCTCCCAGAGTGCTAGGATTATAGGCGTGAGCCACCGCACCCGGACTAACTTCTCAACATGAAACTTTCTTAACCAATCAAACATCATTACAAAATTGCCTGAGATAAAATTAGCAAATGGTAAGACACAGGAAAAAAATCAGGATCATCCCAGTCACACTTCTTCCAAATCACCAAGTTTTTAACAGTCCTACACTGAGCCATACTTTTAAAGAAGTTGGCTAATAAATATCTACAGCTACATGAGAGGCTAAGGCAGGAGAATCACTTGAGCCCAGGAATTTCAAACTAGCCAGGCCAACATAGCAAAATCCCATCTCTTAAAAAGAAAAAAATTAAGTATTTAGAGTAGCAACATCAGTGAACCAAAAGAGATGTAAAAATTGAATAGTTACCTGATTTGGATTTTTATCCAACTTGGCAGCTAAATATGTAAATGTTTTGAATGATGGCCCTCTTTTTTGACACTCCAATAAAATTTCCCGATCGTCATTTCTGAGGAGGGAAAAATTGTATTTAGCTTTTGTATTTACAGTAGAAAGGTAATAAAAATTCTACTGCCTTAATGTGCACCAATAGGTGAACTTAAAATCCATAGGAAAAAGGAAAAGTATGGACAATATACCAAAATATGGACAATGGTTATGTCTGAGGAATACAATTATAGATGATTTTATTTTCTGAACTCATATTTCCCAAATTTTCTACAAATGTACCAGTTGATCTTTCTAATGACAAAATTCAAGTTTTTAAAAAAATTCGACCTTTAACGTATACTAAAAAAATTAGGACCCAAAGATGATCATAGACATAATAAGCAGAACAATCAGAACTAAAATAGAATCCAGAACCTCTAATTCCCAAACCTCTGCTTTTTCTACATGGTCTGAATGAATGTGTCTTATTACAATCTGAGATTTTATTCTGCCATCTGCAAGTTACCTGAAACGGGGATTTGAGGATTGAGGTATTAAACAAAACTGATTACCAGTTTTAACGAAGTTCAGCTTCCTCATTAAGCATTCTAGTCAAGTATGGAGATCGTCCATCTCTATTCCAATGGCTCATTAATTGTGGTTACCTTTATGTCTGAGTGGGGTCTTAAAATCTGCATTTCTTAAAAAGTTTACATAAAACTCAGAAGTACAACCTGTGTGTAAAACTGTAGACTTTTAATTTAGAGGAAAAATCAAATTATAAACATTCCTACTTTTTGCCGTTTCACCATCTGTCATTCCTTCTTTCTAAAATGTGCTTATGCCAGTTCCTTCCAAATGAAAGAACTCTCTTTAATTCAAAAAGTAAAGTTAAAACACAATCAAAAGCTCTCTCCATCATGATACTGCATACGCTTGGTTAAGAGCCAGTGCTCTAGACCAGCGGTCCCCAACCTTTTTGGCACCAGGGATCGGTTTCATGGCAGATACGGTTGGGGGTTGGGGGGGGGGGCCTCAGGCGGTGATGAGGACCAGCTATAAATACAGATGAAGTTTCTTCGCTCACCTGCTGCTCACCTCCTGCTATGCTCCCCCACTCCCCAGTTTCATGGAAGACAATTTTTCCACGGATGGGGGCAGGGGGTGTGGACGGCAGACCTCTGCAGCCTGGTCCCTATCAGGCTGCAGACTGGTACCAATCCTCAGCCCAGGGGCTGGGGACTACAGCTCTAGACTGTCCCACAGTACAGCTAGACTCTACCCTGGAATGTATCTTCAACTAATTTTAGCCACTTTTGAAGTCATAACTTTCCTTATTTTAGGATAGGATAAAACTATGAAGATATGACATTAGATTTCTGACCTCTCAAAATTTCCTGGTGATTTAAATGCCTCACAAGATTCTTACCTTGTCCATGAAACTATAATTTCTCCCTTCTTTTTAATAACATTCTTTGCAGAAAGACTTGTAGGCGAAGTGGTGAGTGTTGCTGATGAATCCTTAATCCCTGGGCTTGCCTTTAATGATGAAGGATCTTTATTCACTGTAGGGCCCCTTTTCTTGTTGGCTTTCTTTCGATGAGCTTCACCATTCTCACCAGAATCTTGGGTAAGTTTCTTGGTCTTTTCCCTACTAGTTAAGTCTGTTTCCTTTCTTTGTTTTTTCTGAGAAGAATTATCTAGATCAGAAAGGTTTTTTCTCTTTTTGTGAGCATTATCCAAAGTCCCAGGCAACTCTGAACTATCACAATTTGATGCTGGCTCTGATTTTAAATCATCCTTTTTTACTTCACATGAACCAGGAGATTCTGTGGTCAAATCGATATAGGTTTCCTCAACAATGCATTCCAAAGGCCTGTTTGCCATTTGCACCTTTTCTTCCACGCAGTTATCTTCATCTACACATACCACTTGACACCCTAACCCTTCAACAGCTAACTCAGGATGGTTACCTTCATTTTTACTCTCACTTGAAGCATCTTGTGTCAAATCAATAAAAGTATCTACAGTATCAGGCTGCAAAGAACTGTCTAACATTTGAGCATTTTGATCTAAATTGCCTCCAGAACATCCCAACTGATCAATATTTAAAACTGTTACTTCTATGAATTCCCCCAAGTTTTTGGTCTCAGTGACTGGATCTTTTGTTAGGTCTATGTATGTGTTTGGAAGATGATCCTCGACAGAATGTGGGATTTCTTCCATTGAAGGCAATTCTTCAATGCTTTCAGGCACTTTTGGTTCCCATACTTGATGTAACTTGAAACATTCATTAGCTACTTCATCACTATGACCCACCTTACCTGAAGCATCTTTAAGAAGTTCATATATATCAGGAACCTGTGTTTGTATCATAGAGTTCTGTTCTTCATGAGTTGATTTACTACTATCAACATTTTTGTTAGAATTTTCCGATTCCTCCACAGATTTAAAAACTGTGTTCTGACACGAAATATATTCTTTCTCTGCTGCTTCATCAGCTTCCTTTCCAACTCTGGGCAAAGATGCCAACGACTCATCAGGCATCATGCTCTGTTTAAGACCAGGGGAGGTAGATGGCGCTGCACGCCGTATTTTCACAATGAAATGATCGTTGGACTTTTCCATTATAACAGCATGCATGGGTAGATTAGGGTGGTACTGAAAGCCTGGAGCAACAGACCGGCTGGTCCATGATGAAGAACAACTTGATTTACTACTTGAATTATCAGACTCCAGAGCTAAATGAATATCTTGCTCAGAGGCATCCTCTTCCTCAAGTAAGGCATCTTCACTAAAATGGGCACTAATAACTTCTTCAGGAGTTGAACTAGACAAAACTTCAGGCTTTAAGAAACTGAGGTGACCATCTGACTTCAGAGGTGATGGTACTGTTAAAGAGACTGCTAGATCTTCAAGAAGTATGGAAGAAATGCAGGGCTTGCTCTTTTCTGAACTACATACATTATCTTTACTTAAAGCTATGTTAGTAGACACTTCAAACATACAACTTTCATCTAACACATCAGGATGAACTGGCAACGAAAGCCCTGAAGACAAAGATGGACCTTTTTCAGATGATAATAATGACCAATTATCATCACTTATCATTTTAGGACATAGAGAAGCCACCCCTGAAACTAGCTCTTCTGTTGCACAAGCTGGTATAGATTCACACTTAAGACTCTCTAGCAGCTGTTTCTCTGGAGTCTTTACCTCCCACTCAATTTTATCAGTACAGTTAACACTGCTGTCTAAAAGATCAGAACCTTGCAACAAACTTTTAAATATTTCACCCATCTGTGCATCACTCACTAAATTAAAAGTAAGGCTAGATGCTTGCTGTTCAGTAAGAATCTCGAAACTACGCTCTGGTTTCAAAGCTGCATGCTGGGATGTCTGTGCATCCTCTATGGTGCTTCCTTCAGTTTTTCCTAGCTTTGGGGTGCTTGGACAGTTTAGTTCCAAGGTGTGCTCTTCGGATTGAGAGTTCTTTATATTATCAAAGCAGGTATTAAAACTTTTTTTAATGTCATGCTTTACTGTGTTAATATTGGAGTTATTTTGGTCTTGATGTTTTTCCTCAGATTTTTTATATCCCAGTGAGGACTTACAATGGATAGAGTCTTCTGATTCGGGTGATTTTTCTTTCAGCATTTCTTTGTTGCAATTGTCCACATTCTCTTTCTGACAATTTGAATATTGTCCTTTCTCTTTACTTTTTTTTTCAAGTTTTCCTTCATCACTATCACTTCCAAAGTTTATGGAATCACAAAACTTTACTAAGATTTTCTTAAGCTTTGCAAACAAATAATCAAGTTGTTCATCTACAAACTTCCACAATTTTTTTTTCATATCTGGTAGTTGCTGTTCGAATAAACGATCAACTATGCCATTCTTTTTAACTTGCTTAAGTTTAGATTCTATAACATCACAAAGATTCTTCTGTAAAGTAGTCACTGACTTAGAGATTTTGGATAAGTTGAGGTGTTTAATTAGTGATGTAAAACTCAAAATTGCTGACTCAATAATTCTATGAAATTGTATTAATGAAAATTTTACCTTGAATTTCATATAATTTTTCCTTACATGTTTTCTTATTATTCGTAACATGTGCATAATCTCTCGTTCAGAAGAGGGTGCTACAATAATTGGAACTATTTTTTCCAAGCTGGAGGTACTCATTGTTTTATCTTTCTTCTCTGTTTTTGAAGATCTGCTAGATTTACTAGGTATTTTATTCCATTTGCTATTGGTCTGATGGATTTTTACAGATGTTTTCCTATTGTCTTTATCCAAATACATAGTACTTTTCCTACTTCCTGGGATAGTTTTTGAGTTCTGCATTTCAGCAGAAGCTCCAGGCTGGGCATTTTTTACGAAACTTTTTTGTGGTTTAGATTGTTCACTATCACTTATAATTTCTCCTTCTTCTAATTCATCTAAAGATGAATTCTTACAGGCATCTGCTTCTGTACATTTGTCAGATTTGCAAATTGGCTTTTGATTTTCCTTATTGAGATCAGACTGACTCTTGGAGGTAGAATGAGTTGAATTTGGTGAAAACACATCTGTGGAAGAGAAAAGTATATTAAACACCTCTATGGAAGATAAAAATATATGAAAGTCACATGACCACCAAGTTATTTGACATTTCCATAATAAATATAACAAAAAATTAAATACTGAGGGGATTCATTGTTTTAATGGTTTTATTTTCTTAAAGCAGAATGTTAATACCTAATACTTGAATCACTGGTTTGTACTAGTCTTAAAAAGTGCTCAGAAGGTATCTGATAAGGGTAGAGTTTGGTCATTTGAGTAATCATCAATCAACTGTTCAGTGCATCTTTACTGCATTTTAGCAGCATCACCTACTCTATGCCATTTGAGGATGGCTTTTAAACAACAAAAACACATCTGAAAGTAAAGAGTATTTTAAACAATATGTCCTACGACTCCCTTTTTTTATATAAATAATGAAAAATAACCTAAATTTAGACTAATTCAATGTATATTTCTAGTTAACAGGGTTTGAATATTTTTTATGTTATCAAAAAAGAAAAAGCACCAGTTTATCTGGCTTTACATGCTTACAAAAAGAAAAGTTATAAGAGATAATATAAACTATTACCTTTATGACTATTATTATATAATGGAACTTGAGATGGACTTTCCATTCTAAGAACTTTTGCTACAGGTCTCACTGGACTATTCAAAGGACTGATAGCTTCTGGAATAGGTCTCAGGTGATTAAGGTCAATGCTCAAAACTGAGTTATCATCATCATGATATACTGAATTTGTTTCGGCAATTTCCATTCTGTGGTCCATTAACTCAGTCTGCTGAAGTGAAGATTCTAGAGCTTCTTTAGGTAAGCAAGGTTCCAAATGACAAGACTTACTCTCAACCGGCGGTGTATCTGTAAGAGAAGGCTCAAATTTTGGGTTATCATCTTCTGAAAGAATTATTGGCAAAATGTCAGCTTCTTCAATTGAAGGCTGCAAAATACTTTCACTGGTTTCAGCCACTTTTGTTGAAAGGGTCACCTTCATTTCCAAATCATCAGAAACACCACAAGAATTTAAATCATCACGTTTTTCAGTATCCAATTCCAACCCAAAGTTTTGAGAAACATCTGTTTGTAATATATCCATTACCATAGGAGCTGCTGCCCTTGTACTATTAATGGCTTGTTTTGTTTCTGTTGATGGTGAAAACAAGGATTCCGTTTGTTCTATTTCCACAGGTGTTAAGACGGAAGTCTCTGTACCACAAATGGGCACTTCACAATGCATACTATTCTCAACAGATTTAACTAACAAACTATTTTCTTCTTCCATTTTGCTTTCTGGGACACTGACCCTGGGTTCAGAGACTACTGGAAGATCAATCTTTGGTTCTAGTAACTTTGATTTGGTTTCCCCCATATGTTCACAGACAGAGGGAACACATGTCACTGTTTTAATTTGCACCGAAGACTCCAAATCACATATGCCACTAAACTTGGGAGTATCAGTTATTTTATGCTTATTATCTTGAGAAACAGGCTGTTTTTTAGCAGGAGAAAGAGTTAAGTTCAATTTTTCCATAAAACTCAACTTTAAGTCTTTGTTTTTTGTTTCATTTGAACCACTCTCAACTTTCATCACAAGCTCTTTAATATTTGTTTCTTCAGAAACTTCATTACTAGAAACTTCACCTTTATCAGTTTTTGGCTCATTCTGTCTTTTTAAATCAGTAGTGGTTTTCTTAGTTTCTTTATTACTCTTCTGCAAATGTTCTGTAGGTGTTCTTTTGTCATTCCTAATGTGCTTATTTTCTTCTTTGCTTTCTCGTTCTCTTTTCCTCTTATCTTCAGTTCTATGCCTTTCTGCTTTTAAAGGTATATTTTCCCGTTGGTGCATAGCATCAACTTCCTTGGAGTCAATGTGTTTGTAAGCTCTACTGCTTGAAAGAGAAGATGGACATCTTCCTCCATCTTGAAAACTATGATTGTTTACACCTCGGTCTCTTCTACAATCTTCCCTTCCTCTTCTATCTTCTAGATGGTATTTACTTGAATTATGAGAAGATTTTGTTATTTCATTCTTAAAATGAGGAAGCGATGCTCGTTCAGTTCTTCTCCAATGATCTTGGTCCTTTACGACTGATTTAGGTTTTTGATCAATTTTTCTTTCTTCTTTATCTTGTGGTTTAAGTTCTTTTCTATTTACAGTTTGTGATCTTTCACTTTGTCTTTCTAGTTTTTTGTCACTTTGAGATTCTACTCGAGTGTATGACCTTTCTCTAGGGGTCTCCTTCTCCCAAGAAGAGCGTTCACCTTTATGATCAGAATCTGTGTTACTTTTAAACTTTGAATTTTTGCTTTCAGTCTTTGGTTCACCTTTACCATATTTCTCAGGACGTCCTTGCAGCCTTTGACTAGCCTCGGTGTTCCTTGGTTCACCATCACTACAGCTAGTACTTAAGTCTTTTCGTATTCTATCAGTTCCTCTGCTATACTGGCTATGTCTAATATCTTTTCTCCCTCTTCTGTTATCCTCATTTGAGCTACCCTCACCAACCTGATAATGGGAACGTGACCAAACGCCATTGGTGCAGTGTTTCTCAAGAGATGTAGACAAATGTGAAGTGCTCTTTTTTTCAGAATGTGATTTTCCTTCCTTTTCCTGGTTTGGCAGTGAAGTGCTATGATGTATATCTTTAGAAACATCACTTTTAATTCTGTGATCAGTCTTTGAACCATCATCCAAATGAGGAGATCTAGACTTAAGATCTTTTGTTTTAACTGTATCTGATGTCCTTACAGTTTTATGATTATTTCGAAAATGCGGAAACTCAGACAATCTATTGAGAGAAATTAACAACAAAAAGTTAATTGATATTTAATAATATTCCAAATTTTATTCACATGTGTAATTTGTGACTAAGAATTTACCAGCTTCCAACTAAATGAGCCACTTTTCAAAACAAGGAACCTCTTTCACTTGCTGTACCCAAAGGAAGTTTTGAGGATTTGTCAAATCTATTCGAACACTTGCCAATGTCTCTTAGACTCACTTCATCACTGGTGCACAATACCCAAACTAACCACAAATTCACTTCTTTTAGAACAAATGACATTATTTTCTTGCCCTCATTCACTCTAGAAAAGAAGGTGAAACCTTGCTAGACAATAGACATGATCAAAATAGAACTCTATGTAATTCCCTATCCTAGTTTTCTGTTTCACGTACAATCCCATAGTAAGCCAAAGGACCAATGGCCATCTTAAAGTCTTATACTGTGCAAAAATAAAAAGGAATATGGAGTTGTGATTCTTTCCTAGGATAATAGTATGCATTTACTGCTTAAAAATTTTAAAAGCCAGGCAGGCACAGTGGCTCACACCTATAATCCCAGTACTTTGGAAGGCTGAGGTAGGAGGATCGCTTGAGCCAGGGGTTCAAAACCAGTCTGAGCAACATAGCAAGACCCTGTCTCTACCAAAAATAAAAAAAATTAGCCAGGCAAGGTGGCACTTGCCTATAGCCCTAGCTACTCAGGAGGGAGGCTGAGGCAGGAGGATTGCTTGAGCCCAGGAGTTGGAGGTTGCAGCGAGCTGTGATCATACCACTGAAGTCTAGCATGGGCAATAGAGGAAGACCCTGTCTTAAAAAAAAATAAGTAAAAAACTTTAAAAGCTTAAGTCTTAAGGTTTTATATTAGTGTTTCAAAAAACTGGTAGTTTTCCTAGCAATAAAATATAGACAGCTTTTTGTAATAATTTTAATTTTTAGTTTTTTAAGTTCATCTTCCTTAACTTCCATAAATTCCCTGAATTTTCATAAATCTATTCCTAATCAGTATTAAATGTATAGAAAAACCCGAAACTTTACTCAGAAATAAGCAGATATTGTTATAAAACAAAAGAGGACTTAGGAGACATACAACTTAAAACAAAGTATGGACCTTACATGGATCCTGTTATGGGTTAAATTGCTTCCCCCCAACCAAATTCATGATTTGAAGTCCTAACCCATTGTACTTCAGAATATGGCCTTATTTGAAGACAGGGTCTTTACAAAGGTAAAGTGAAAGTGAAGTCATTAAGGTGTACCCTAAACCAATATGACTGGTATCCTTACAAAAGGGGGAAATTTGGGCTGGCCACAGTGGCTCACATCTGTAATCCTAGCAATTTTGGAGGCCAGGAGTTTGAGACTAGCCTGGGCAAGATACTGTTCCTACAAAAAATAAAAAATAAAAAAATTAGCCGGGCGTGGTGGTGCGCGCCTGTAGTCCCAGCTATTCTGAGGCTGAGGCAGGAGGATCACTTGAGTTCAGAAGTTTGAGGTTGCAGTGAGCTATGATGACACCACTGCACTCCAGCCCAGGCAACAAAGTGAGACCCTATTTCAAAAGAAAAAAAAGGGTGGGGGATTTGGACATAGAGATACATATAGAAGTAAGATCATATAAAAAGACGCAGGAAGAAGACAACCATCTACAAGCCAAGGAGAGAGGCCTGAAATAGATCTTTCCCTCAGAGCTTTCAGAAGGAACTTAATCTGCTGACACCTTGATTTTGGACTTACAGCCTCCAGAACTGTGAGACAAATTTCTGTTGTTAAAACTACCTAGTTTGTGGAACTTTTGTCATGGTACTGTAGGAAACAAATATAGATCCTAACTCATGTATCCTAAATTCTCATTTTAAAAAAAAAAAGAAGTAGATCCTAACTCAAACAACCGTTAGAAGATACTTTTGACACCACTGGGGAAATGTGAACATAAAAAGCACTAACCATAAAAGAAAACCCCTTGATAAACTGAATTTTGCTAAAATTAAGAACTTCTATTCATCAAAAGACACAATAAAAAGAGTGACAGACAAGTCACAGAATGAGAGAAGATGTTTGCAATACATTTGCCAAACAAAGGACTAATATTCAACAAAGGACGTGTGTATGTAATGTGCATCAGACTTATTAAATTTTAAGTTCCTAAAAGATAGTTCTAACCCAGAGAGCTCATTACACATATTTAGTATACTTCCATATTAAATAAAATACTACCAGGCTGGGCGAGGTGGCTTAATAATAGAAGTTTGATGATAAACCTGCACTCTGGAAGGCCAAGGCTGGAGGATCGCTTGAGCTCAGGAGTTCAAGACCAGCCTGAGCAAGAGTGAGACCCGTCTCTACTAAAAATAGAAAAAATGAGCCGGGCAGGGTGGTGCGTGCCTGTAGTCCCAGCTACTCAGGAGGCTTAGGCAGGAGGATCAATTGAGCCCAGGAGTTTGAGACTGCTGTGAGCTAGGCTGACACCACGGCACTCTAGCCCGGGCAACAGAGCAAGACTCTGTCTCAAAAAAAATAATAAAAAAAATAAATAAATAAATAAAATAAAAAACTACCACCACAATTTTATTTTAAAATATACCTTCACATTAAACAGTTTCCAGAATTTACACTCTTCAATTTTCTGTATATTTTCATTGTATATTAATATTTCTATTTTTTTATTCATTAAACTTTAAGTTTCAACCAAATCATCAAGATACACCATTAGAATACTAGTTACAGCTCATAAAGGAAATGTAAATATTGGATGGAATATTTATTAGATAATGTAGAACCATACCAAACAATCTAATGATGTAACTCCCATCATTTTTTTCACCCTATTCATTCAAACATCATGCCCCACCCGTAAAAGACTTAAATACATATAAAATTTCCCCAATAATTCAGGAACCAATCTTATGTTAGTTGCACTGGTGGAAATTATTTAGGTTGGTAAAGGCACACAATCATCTTTATTTTCAAAAGATCTAAAGTGAAATCTTACTCTATAATACCAAATGGTCCACACCATGGGATTGCCTTCATTCACTCTTCAATCAATCATTGAGCATCTACCATGTACCAGGCACTAGGTGCACAGTACGTGCTAGGTGCTTAAAAAATTGGTGAGGATACACAGACAGGGTCCCTGCTCTATGAAGCTTACAGTCTAGTGAAAGAGAAAGATACTCATCAAGTAATCCCATTCATGATTTGAAAAACTGCAAGTATACACAAAGCTACAAATGAGAAAATTGATCTTGTCAGGGAGGACAGACAAGTATTCCTGCAAAAAGGATGTTTAAGCTGAGACCTAAGGATGAGTAGGTGAAGAAGATTCCAGGCAGTGGAAACGGAGCTCATGTTACTTTCAAGTAACCAAAACAATGCCAGAGCTATGCCCAAGCTGTGACACCTTGGGCAAAAGTAAGCACTGATGGCAGGCTTGAGAAGTAGTTTGGGACTATGCTGTCAAGGGCCTTGTGTCCCAAGTTAAGGTTTCTGATCTAAGAAAAATGAGAAGCCATTGATGTGTTTTAATCAAGGGGGTGGGATGAGGTGGTTTTTGTGATAGCAAGATGTCCAGACTTGTGCTTCAGAAAGTGTCCTATAGATGTAATACTAACAAAAGACAAACCAAAGGCTAGAGAGAGCAAGAGTAGATGCAGAGATACCATCATAAAGACTACTGCAGTTCAGATGAGAGTAGATGGACAGCAACAACGGCAGAAATGAAGAGAAGTAAATGATGTGAAAGATCATAAAGATATAAAAATCAACAGATCATGGCAATGAATTGGATCTGAGGGATGCTCAAGAGTTAAACATCAATGGCGACTCCTAGGCAGGGTGACTATGCATCCAAGCTTGCCAAACAATCTCAGAATAATTATTGATAGCACCCCCTTCTACTCTCAAGAATATCCTGGTTTGGGCAATAAATCAAATGGTCCCTACTCCTAGGTCTCTTGCTTGCACTAATTGAATAAATGATGGGATAATCCACTGAGATAGGGAACAATAGAAGAGGTTTGATGATAAATTCATTTTTGGATAAGGTAAATTTGAAAAACCTTTAAAAGTATGTTATATGTAATTATCTACATATAAATGGAACTGACTTAGCAAGGATGAGATAACCTCATAAGAAAATACTAATAGAGAAAGGGAAGGACATAGGTTTGACTCCAACTCACAACAGCCAAGTACAAAAGAATAAATCTCAAGTTAGGAAGAAAATTAAGAATCATTACATCACAGAAAGCTAAGGGGAGAGACTATTTCAAGAAGGGAGAGTCAACTGTGTCAAACAGTGCGCAAAGCCAAGTTGAATGGGAAGTCAAAACTATTTGGTGGAATTAGTGGCAGTCACTACTGACCAAAATGACAGCTGTTTTGACAGACCAATGGAGACAGAAGTTAGACTAGACTGGGTTCAAGAGTGAGTAGAAAGAGAGAAAATGAAAACAGCAAGTTTACACAGCTTTTTCAGAGGTTTGGCTATGAAGAGAGAGGTGAACTTCTCTGGAACAGAAATATCACCCCCTACTGAAAGAAAAAAAAAAAAGAAAGGAGAAACTAATGGAGAAAATCTACGTGAGAGGGAAAGGCATATACAATTGAGAGATAGTTTAAGGGCTGCTTATTAACAGGGGATATAAGCACAGATGCCCTCTTGATATTTTAGTAATTTGATGGGGGCCAAGGAGAACCCATTACATATAAACCATCATCTTCTCCAGGGCAAAGAGTACTAGAGAAAGATATCAGTCTTTTAGGAAACTGAATATATTCAGAGAGGTATGTAGCAATATACTATTCATAATCATATATATATATCATTATGATAATGTACCATTGGAATATTAGTCACTACTCACATTAAAACCTTAAATATTTACTAAAATACAAGATTTTCATCTTTCCAAAGTTAGAAATATTCCACATATCAACACCCATGTAATTTATAACATCTACACCCCTCAGTTATACCTTTGGTGAAGATTATTTATTTCTTCATCCTTGCGGTTTATTTCCACTCTGGCAGTTTTGATAAGTGCTGAAATGTTCTTCTTAAGAGACTGGTTTTCATTTTTTAAGCTGAAATTCTAAAACACCATAACATGTATTAATAAAGTACCTATCCACAGGATTATTAACACTACTACTTATGTTAGCTAATAATTGTTGAATGCTAACTTCATGCCAGGCATCACACAATTTATCTTACATAATTCATAAAAAAGCCCTATGAGAAGTACTATTATCCCCATTATACAGATGGGGAAGCTGAGATTCAGAGGAGATAACTAGCACCAGAAAAAGCTCGCTATAGTGTTATGAAATAGATACGTATGTAGGTTTTCAACCACAGTTCCTGGCTTGTAACTCCTAAATCCCTTGTTACAGTCTTTTGTTATAATGTTAGGTTCTTCAGGCCTCAGGAAACAGACTCTCTGTGACCTTCTCCTGCCCTCCTTTCTGATTGTAGATCATAAGACCCTCATTCCAGAGATGGTCCCACCCCATACCCTGGAGGCCAATCACATTTCGACAAAGGTTGTCCCTAAAAACCCAACATGACTGCGCTCAGGGAGTTTCCACATAATTGAACATAAGGAGGCTCCTAGACGGTGGGGCACCTAGGGAAGGCATGGAAGTTCCATGCCCCTTCCCTGATACCTCATCCTATGCATCTCTTCATCTGTATCCTTTGAAATATACTTTATAATAAACTGCTAAACATAAGTAACTGTTCCCCAGAGTTCTGGAAACCACTCTAGCAAAGTAATCAAACCCAAGGAGGGGGTTGTGGGAACCCCAAGTTGAAACCGGTAGATCAGAAGTTCTGGAGGCCCAGACTTGGGACTGGGCCTGAAGGGAAGGGATTGGGGACAGTTTTGGGGACTGAGCCCTCACCTTGTGGGATCTGACACTGTCTCCAGGTAGATAGGGCTGGAATTGAATTGGAGGACATTGGTGTCTGCTACAGAACTGACTGCTCGATTGGTGGTGGGTAGAAACCCCCCCACACACACACATTTGGTCACAGACACACATTTGGTCACAGAAGTCTTCTGTGTTGATGACTATTGTGGTGTGAGAACAGAGGAAAAACATTTTGAGTTTTTCCTAAACACCCACTCAAAGTGAAACTACTTAAAACAGAGATTAAAATTTTAAAAAATCAATAAATAGGGGGAAAAAAAAAGGTCTGAGTCATTATCTTGAAAATTGAAAATAAAGATGATAAAAATTCTATTATGTTTAACAACTTAGGTTAAACTTGCAACAATGTATTTGTTCTCAGATAAACAAAGAAAGAATCTAAAGTCGACTGGTTCTATCAGGAGAAGGGGAAAGGAAGAGAAATAATTTTACCAAAAAATAAAAATCAGAATAGTACACATTTCTAATGTTTGCAGTACAATCACAAAAAGGGTCATTCTGCCAAAATTGTGAAGTATTATTTTTCACCATTTTTGGAGGACACCATTTGTCCTCAAAAGCATTTCTAATAAATCTTTGGTCCTCAAAGCCATTCTCCTTTAAACCATCTGTCACTATCTCTAAAATTTTCTATTATTTAACTATTAATTTATCTAAGTCTAACAGATCTTTTATGTCAATGTCATTTAACAAATAAGCAGTTTTCCTTTATCAATTTCATCAACTCAAGAAATAATCCATATTTGCCAGATTTGCTATTTCATTTAATACCAAAGTAAAGCATCTTTATAAACTGCCAACACTTTAGCATTTTAATTTCTTCTTATAACAAAAAATTTGAAGTTTTGATTTTAAAAGTTTAGAAGGCAAAAATAAAATATTCATTATAATCCTACCTGTGTCTGTATTTCCTTAAACTTTTTCATCAGCTCTTTCATTTGCAGCTGACATTTTCCGTATTCTACCTGCAACTGTAAAGTATAAAAAGACTAATTTAAGGATCATTCTAAATTATCTTAGCTTAAATGACATTTCAAAATATTGAAAAATTTGCAAATCAATCCACTAAGAGTGCACATGAAGTCTAATAGGTATTTAGTAAGATTACTGATTTTTAAACTCCAAACCTTAAAATTCAAATATGGTAGAAAGAAATGTTAAGTCTCAGGACATTTCATGCAACATACAATATAACTTAGTACAAATCATGAAAAGATTAAAATGTTACAATACACCGATTGCCTGTTGAGGTATCATATATTCAGAAACTTAAATTTAGTCAAGCAAAGTTGTAACTAAATTTAGACAAGTACTCAGAAAACATTCCTTTAAAAAGGAGATCTAAAAGCAGAAACAGACTTAAATATTCTTTTAGTCTAAGACCTGGTCCCTAACCACAGAATATTTAACAGTAAGCTGCTGACTGCTCTTCAGGAGCTACAAAGAGTAAATAAGTGTCCTTATTAATTGTGGCAACCCATACATCATTATATGTTGCCTCCTTTGCAGTTCCTTCTTCAGTCAGGATCTCTTCATATAAATCTAAACAATTTCTTGATGGTACACAGGATTTGGAAGCACAATCTAAAAATAAACAAATAAAAAACCCTTACATTAAAATATGTTCCAATTTTCGATGTTGTGTCTATTTCAAAGGGTTATATATTTCTCTACCTCCTACATTTCATCCTGCATTTCATTTCTTTTACATTCCAAATTTACACTGATTTCACAGATGACTGGAATGACTGGAACACCAGTTGACATAAAATGATTATGTCAGAAAATCAGGTGTGAGGATTATATCTGTTCAAAACTTTGAGAGATATGATGATGGAAAAGGTTTCTAATTTGTTGTTTCCTTTTTTTGAGACAGTTCTCACTCCTCTGCTGCCCAGGCTAGAGTGCAGTGGTGTGATCATTGCTCACTGCAGCCTCAATCTCCTGGTCTCAAGCAATCCTCCTGCCTCAACCTCCTGAGTAGCTGGGACTATAGGCTCACATACAACCACACCCAGCCAGTTTTAGTTTTTGTAGAGACGAGGTCTCGAGGTCTCGCTATACTGCCTAGGCTGGTCTTGAATTCCTGGCCTGAAGCGATCCTCCCGCCTCAGCCTCCCAAAGTGCTGGGATTACAGGCGCAAGCCACCATGCCCAGCCAAGGTTTCTAATTTGGATAGAATTATGACTGCATATGACTCTTACTGATACATTTGAAAATATTCATAATAAATACACTTTTCAAATGTTCTAATATCATGTAACACACAATAGTATGAGTAGAAATATACACACAGACACCGGCACTGGTTGCATTTAATTGGTAGAAAATATTTTTGCACAAGATCCAATTAGATCTGAGACCTAGATGAACAACAAATGTGCGTGCTAATTTGTATTTTTTTGTAGCTACAAGATCTCATGCTGTCACCTAGGCTGGCGAGCAGTGGCACGATCACAGCTCAATGCAACCTTGAGCTCCTGGACTCAAGTGATCCTCCCACCTCAGCCTCCTGAATAGCTAGGATTATAGGTGTGCACCACAATGCCCAGCTAATTAAAAAAAATTTTTTTTTTTAGTGATGGACTCTCACTATGTTGCCCAGGCTGGTCTCGAACTACTGGCCTCAAGAGATACTCTGCTTCAGCCTCCAAAAGTGCTAGGATTACAGACATGAGCCACTGCACCTGGCCTAATATGTTTTATTGATCAAGCTTTGGGCAAGAAAATAATTATCTGAGTGTAATCATTTCCAAGAATGGGCAAATTGTCTAGGAGCTAAAAGTTATACCACGAATTGTGAGAACAAAACAAATACAACATACTGACCAAATAAAATGAAACTATTTTATGGAATTTACATACCAGAAACAGTACTGTCCAACCCAGCATAGATGTCCAGTGAGCCTTCATCATTATTTTTAAGAGGGGAAGCTGTAAGAAAAGCAAAGACTAGTTAAAAATGACTTTAAAAACTGAAGTTTTTCTTACTCTGAAGGACCAAGAAAACAGACTTTATTAGTTTTGCTCCACAAAAGAGATAAGCTTTTCTACATATTTATAAACAGGAAGATTCTGGCACATAGATTTATGCCTTGACTACCTCAGATTTAGACTTAAAAATTCACTTTAAAAAATATACTAGTGAGAAGCTTCCAATTCTAGTAACAGCAGAGTAGTTTCTATCAGACCAATCCTCCTACAGATAACAACTATAAACACTAAACAAAATACGTGAAGCTATCTGAAGAGCTAGAGACTACCCAAAGAAGGCAAAAACTGGAGAGGAGATGACATCTGAATGAAGATCGCATTGCATGAGTTCCCTGTTCCCCTTTTATTACTGCTTTTTGTTGAAGGACAGGCCCTCGCTGGAGCCATGCTGGGCAGTGACAAATCAGACGGAAACTTCCAGTCCTAATAGCTTGATTTTGGGGTGATAATAGCAACTACAAGGTGACAGGGGAAATCCAGGAATCTATAGAGAGGATTCCTCAAATTCTCCTCAGATCTCTGGGTGACTCCCCAAAAAGGGCAGAATTCCAAAAAGCCAGCTAAAGCTAAAATATTTGAACAGAGATTTCAGTTGCTATCTATCACAGGGAAGACAGACGCGCAAGCTCAGCTAAGTTAAATACCTGCTAAAATTAAAAACAACAGCAACATGCCTGTAATCCCAGCTACTCAAGAGATTGAGGAGGGAGGATTGCTTGAGGCCAGGAGTTCGAGACCAGCCTGGGCAACATAACGAGACTCTGTCTCAAAAACAAAGAAAATTAGCCACGCATGGTGGTGCACACTTGTAGTCCCAACTACTCGGGAGGCTGAGGTGGGAGGATCGCTTAAACCCAGAAGTTCGAGGCTGCAGTGAGCTATGATTGTGCCCAGCCTGGGCAACAGAGCGAGACTATGTCTCTATATAAATTAAAAAAAAAAAAAAAACCAGCAATACTCTTCAGAGGAATATTACAGAATCTATTGTCTCTATAACATATCATTTACAATGTTGAGAATGCAATCCAAAATTACTACACAGGAAATCCCTGCAAAGAAACAGAAACAATTAAAAAGAACCAAATGAAAAATCTCAAACTGAAAATTACAGTATCTAATATAAAAAATTCACTGGATGTGTTTGATGGAAGAGCCAATGAACTTGAAAACAGATAATAGAAATTACCCAATCTGTAGAAGAGAAAAGACTTTTTTTTTAAAAAAAAGAAAGAACAGAGTCTTGGTGACTATAAGACAATATCAAAGTGATTATAAGATAATATCAAAAGTTCTCATGTATTGTATCTTTGGAGTCCAGAAGCAAATAGAGAATGGGGGGAAACTGATACCAGAGGGATATCAAAGGATGCTAGACAGACTAGACATGGTAAATAAATGAGTAACTACAAAAGACTAATTTTTCCTCATAATTTAACTCCTCTTAATTTCTTTAAGATACACAGGACTGTTTAAAGTAAAAACTATAGTACTGTATTGTGGGGTTTATGACATAAAGGGCAAGATGGTGGATAAATGCAACTATATACAAGTTTCCACATTTTATGTGAAAACATACAATACTAGTAAATAGACTACAAAATGTTAAAAATGTATACTACTATCCCTTGAATTACTGAAAATAATGCAGAGTATAGCCAAAAAAGCCCATACATAAAATGGAATTCAAAAATATATTCAAATAGTACGTGAAAGAAGGCAAGAAAGTCAGAAAAAATAACTGATGAGACAAACTAAAATCAATTATTAAAATGACCTAGGCTGGGCACGGTGGCTCACACCTGTATTCCCAGAATTTTGGAAGGTCAAGGCAGGAGGACTGCTTGAGGCCAGGAGTGCGAGACCAGCCTGAGCAAGAGTGAGACCTTCTCTCTGCAAAACACAGAAAAATTAGCCAGGTGTGGTGGTGGGTGCCTATAGTCCCAGATATTCAGGAAGCTGAGGCAGGAGGATCACTTGAGCCCAGGAGTTTGAGGTTGCAGTGAGCTATGATGATGCCCCACTGCACTCTAGGCTAGGCAATAGAGCAAGACACTGTCTCAAAATAAATAAATAAATAAAATAAAATGATCTAAAACCAGCCACGATAATAAAGGACATCATTGAGTTAATCAATAAAACTGGCATAAAAATAGCATATCAAATAAAAAAGCATTTTATGAGTGTTAAATTTACTGAAATCAATAATTACACTGCGGTCATGTAAGAAAAACTTTTTCTTATGAAATACACACTGAAGGATTTAGGGATAAGGGGCTAAAAGGTATGCAACCTACTCTCAAGTGTGTCAGGAAAAAATTGTGTATATACGTGAGTATTTAAAAACAGACAGTCTGTGCATGATAATAGAGACACCGGCATAAAAAATTAATTAAGAGGTAAATTTGGCCAGGTGCGGTGGCTCACACTAGTAATCCTAGCACTCTGGGAGGTTGAGGCGGGAGGACTGCTTGAGGAAAGGCGTTCAAGACCAGCCTGAGCAAGGGCAAGACCCCTTCTCTACTAAAAATAGAAAAATTACCTGGGTGTGGTAGTGCGCCCTATAGTCCTAGCTACCCGGGAGGCTGAGGGAGGAGGATCTCTTGACCCCAGGAGTTTCAGGTTGCAGTGAGCTATGATGACACCACTGCACTCTAGCCCGGGTAACAGAGCAAGACTCTGTCTCAAAAAATAAATAAATAAAATTTAACGTTGCAGATGTGATAAAATTTAACCATTTGTGAATCTAAGTGACAAATAATGGTGTTCATTATACTTTCAATTTTTCTGTTGGCTTAAAATTTTTCAAAGAACATCATAGGAGAACTAGATAGCGGCATAACAACTTGAAACTACATCAGCAAAAATAATTAAACAACACTAAATAACACTACCCAGAGTAGTTATGATGGCCATATTTGTTGTGAACTCTTCCATATCTATGAATATTAATTTTTAAAACCATTTTAAGCAAAAATGGAATTCCATTAAAAAGTTTTATAACTGCCCTTTTCACTCTATAGCATAGTAATCATAATTCTAGTCAATAAATATATGTATACAATCTCAAAATATTTAATGAGGTCACAGTATAATATAATTAAAATAAAAGAACTAAATAGATAAATGTCACATCAGAATGTAGAAGTTTGCCTTCTACATATAATTTAAAATATTTCTATTTTATGAGGTTATTTTACTACAAGGTCTTGGTTGTCTCTTTTTCAAACTAATCATGCATTATGACTACTGATTTTCCCCTGAACAATAATACACAAATATCACTGCATTTACTGGAAATATTAATATTAACTTCAAGAGTAACAAGTACCTATCTTACATATTTTTGGACATGAAAATAAAAATCACAGCTGGGCACGGTGGTTCATGCCTATAATCCTAGCACTCTGGGAGGCTGAGGCAGGAGGATCGCTCAAGCCCAGGAGTTTGAGGCTGCAGTGAGCAATGATGATGCTACTACACTCTAGCCAGAGCAACAGAGTGAGACTATCTCAAAAAGAAAGACAAGAAAAGAAAAGAAAAATCATTACCATTCATATTGGCAAAATTGCTAATTTGATTACATTTAGAGGCTTGAAAGCATACAATAATAAGAAAGTTCATATTTACTAAGCACTCCTACATGCCAGGCATTCTATGGTATTAATTCATTTACGTATGAAAAGAAAAGTTGATGACAGTTTTTCCAATGAGAAAAAGTAAATAATTTTGTAATTTAAAAAACAATTAAAAGTAGCTCTTACCAGAAAAGACATCAAATAGACTTGTTCCATCACCATTGTCATCATCTGCTGCCATGATCCTATTTCCTTTTGATAGTCGCCACCTAAGGTATTAAATATAAAAATTTTCCACTGTTAAAATCAACCTTACAATTCAGAGAATAAAACCTAGCTTCAAGTTAAAAAGCAACTTTCAAATTTGGACACATTGAACAAGTTTCTCTCTCTACCATCACTAAAAGCAGACTCATGATGTTAAAAAAATGCCTGGCTGGTATGATGGTAGTGAGTTATCAGAACTTATTAAAATTAGTGTTACTAAAGTTGGTATATGACCCCCCCACTGCTAAATTTGACTGGCTAAAACAAGTTTTTTTTTAAATGCCTAACATTTTCCATGCAAAAGTCAAAACTATAAAATGGGCCAGGAGTGGTGGCTCACACCTGTAATCCTAGCACTCTGGGAGGCTGAGGTGCGAGGACTGCTTCAGCTCAGTTCAAGACCAGCCTGAGCAAAAGCAAGACCCTGTCTCTACAAAAAATAGAAAAATTAGCCGGGCATGGTGGCATTCACCTGTAGTCCCAGTTACTCAGGAGGCTGAGGCAGGAGGATCCCTCGAGCCCAGGAGTTTGAGGTTGCAGTGAACTATGATGACACCACTACACTCTAGCGGGGCAACAGAGCAAGACTCTATCTCAAAAAAAAGAAAAAAAAACTGTAAAATGAAAATCTTAAACTTGTTAATATGGTTAAGCCAAGTAAAGAAATAAATGATGCTAATTTTATAAAACAGACCAAAATATAAATTAACTTTTGCACTAAAGTAAGAACCATCACCACTATCACCAAACACACACACACATTAATACTAACAAGAAATATTCATACAAAAAAAATTTTTTTAATTCACTTAGACCTAAGAAAAATAGGCAAAAGACACAGTTAGTTTTTTTAAAAAAAGCTTGTAGAACGAAAAGTTGTTTGACTTCACTAATAATTAAAGAAATGCCAGTTTTTTCATTCACTTATTTAGTTCTTTTTTTTTTTTAAATGGGGGTCTTGCTATGTTACCCAGACTGGCCTTGAACTCCTAGGCGCAAGTGATCCTCCTGCCTCAGCTTCCCAAGTAGCTGGGACCATAGGCATACTGCTACCAGGCCTGGCAGGAAATGCAAATTAAAACAATAAGATACCATGTTGTGCAGGAAAGTATTGGCATAGCAAGGCTTGACTATTTATCCTTAAAAAGGCCTGCTTACTGAGGCCCTTGGCTGGAGTCTAAGAACTTGGATTTCAGGACGGTTTCCAAAACTGACAAAAAGTGGCTCACTGTGCCTAAACTGACATACAAACAATACGGTTCATGCTAAACACCTGTTTTCCTTCTGGGAGTCTAAAATTTTGGTACATGCCAGGAAGAGGTGGCCTATGTGACCAGCCCCCAGTAAAAATCTTGGGCACTGGGTCTCTAACAAGCTTTCCTGGTTGACAATATCTCACACATGTTATCACAATTATTAATAGTTGCTGGGGGAATTAAGAGGTTTGTGTCTAACTCTACTGGAGCAAAACCTTGGAAACTTCAACCTGGTTCCATTTATATCTTGCCCCATTGACTTTTTTACCCTTTGCTGATTGTGCTTTGCCTCCTTTCATTGTAATAAATCATAGCTGTGAGTACAACTACATGATGACTTCTAGAAGTCTTCTTGGAGAATCAACAAACTTAGGTGTGGTCTTGGGGATTCCTGACACACATGTTTTTACCAATAAGACAGTAAGATAAGCAAATATCAAAAAGCTTGATACTACATCAGGTTGGCAAAGGTATGGGAAAACAGGTACTGTTATAGATCACTCAAGTATATATTGGTACAAGCTCCACGAAGGTAATTTGACAAAAACTATCAAGTTGTTAATTATACAAATATTCTTTGACCCAACAATTTCACATATAATAATCTGTTCTACAGACTTATAAGCACATAGTTAAAAAAATATATGTACAGGAATATTCATCACAATGTTGTTTGTGACAAGACTAGAAACAACATGAAAATCCAAACCAGTAAAAAAAAAAAAAAAAAAAAACTCCCTTCACTAACTTATCTGACATTCTCTATTCTGCCAGTAAAACCTGATGAATGATGCTATGGTCACTGAATTATAGCTACTGCAGCCACTTGGGGCCATGAAGTTAGCAAACCTGCACCTGCATACTTTTGCTCCTACTAATTGAGATGTATGCTTACCAATGTGCATTTATTGTTAAATCCAATTATGCCTGATTCTCTATTTTTCTATGTAATCGTATGATGAAAGATTACATTACCAAAGGGAGTTATTTTCTAGCAAAAACTGGGCTGAATGCTTTGGAAAGACAAGTAGCAACACACACACACACAAAAGCTCTTCAAATCAGGTGAGGATGAAATAATTCAAAATGCTAGAGGAGAAAATCTAGTCTATGCTCAGATCAATTAAGGAATATCTAAGTTATTATTCCACTTTAATAAAACAAAAGCTGAAAAATCATAGATGAGTGTGGTTTACACAAGAAAGAAGTCAGAAATCTAATCACTGGGTTCATACTCAAAGACAAGGTCATGGTTCTACCACAAGAGATACCGTTTTTGTGTTATTCCTTTAAATAAAATCAAGGTATATTGACCAGGTACAGTCCTAACTACTCAAGAGGCTGAGGCGGGAGGATCCCCTGAGCCCAGGAATTCAAGGCCAGCCTGGGCAACACAGCAAGACCCCATCTCTAAAATAAAAAACAAACTTAAAAAATAAAAAAGGAGTGATAGTTTCACATATAGTGGAGACTGAGTAATTTACAAACTACTATTGAAAACTCAATGAAATGGACTTTCTTAGAATAATGTAACTGGCCAAAACTGACTCAATAAGAAACAGCTGGGCACAGTGGTACATACTCATACTCCCAGCTACTTAGGAACTAGGGTAGGACGACTGCTTGAGCCCAAGAGTTTGAGTTCAGCCTGGGCAACAGCGAGACCCCGTCTCTAAGGGAAAAACAAAAAGACATAGAAAATGTGCACATATCTACCTAGGATGACTAAATAATTTGATACAGTAGTCTACTAACAAAAAACCCACTATGGGCCAGGCGTGGTGGCTCACGCCTAGTAATCCTAGCACTTTGGGACGCTGAGGTGGGAGGATCACGTGAGGTCAGGAGTCTGAGACCAGCCTGAGCAAGAGCAAGACCCTGCCTCTACTAAAAATAGAAAAACTAGCCTTGCATAGTGGCATGTGCCTATAATCCCAGCTACTCAGGAGGCTAAGTCAGGAGGATCGCTTGAACCCAGAAGTGTGAGGTTGCAGTGAGCTATTATGATGCCACTGTACTCTACCCCAGACAACAGAACAAGACCCTATCTCCAAAAAAAAAAAAAAGCCCACTATGTGCAGACTGTTGGTGAATTCTACCATACCTTCAAAGAACAGATGTTAATCTATTCCAGACAACAGAAAAAAATTGTTTGCTAATAGGCAAGTAATTTTTTGAGGTTAGTACAGCCTTAACATCAAAACTGGTCAAGGACAGGACAAAACAGGAAAATTATAACACAGAAAAACTACAAGCCAATCTTTCTTATGAACATGGAAAGAAATAGCAAAAAAAAAAAAAAAATCAGCCAACTGAATCCAGCAAAACATTAAATAAAAAAACATTATGGACAAATGAGATTTATCCCAAAAATGCAAAGGTGGTCTCACATTAAAAAATCAATTAGTATAAACACTGTATTCTAGTTGATAAAATTGCTTCCCGCAGACATATGGGTTAATAATTCTGATACTGATATAAATGCATATTGGAACTGAACAATTTAAATAAACGGGTGGTAGATGGTGGGAGCCAGATTTCTCACTATCAGAGTAGGAGGTTATAGAAAAGCAAGAGAACAGGCTAGAACGATTCATGAGGTAACGAATTAGAGTTGAAGAATCACATGATTAACTTACTATAGATACAGATAATTAGATACAGAAATTTTTATAGGTGTATTAGTATACACACATATATTTCTTTACTCTACCTCAGAAGACCCAAAAGAAATGGTACCCCAGTAGCAACAAGCACACCTAGTACCCAGATCTTAGCTTTTAATATTGTTCTCCATTAAAATGAACCAGGGTTCCTTGGAGAAATGACCGATTCTAAAAATGGGCAGAAATATACAAGATAAGCATGGGGCACCTTACCATGCCAGAAAGTAAGTGCTCACAAAAAAAAAAAAATTGATGGAGATGTATCAAAGGGGCACAGGAACCAACTGCAAGAGTTCCCAATGGCTGAATCTAGAACAATTTGAGCAAGAAAAGTGGTATTAGATTATAAAGTAGTACTGGATTATAATCCAAAGTATAAAACAAATATATATGAATCCATACTAATATAAGTAAATTAGAAAACAGAGACAAATCCTCCATGCAAAAGAATTCCAAATAAATTATTTAGACAGTCCACCCTAAAGGAGGGAGAACATAACCCCCACTCCTTAAATGTGGGCTAGGCATAGTGACTTCCTTCCAAAGGGTACAGTATGGTAAAGGAGAAAAAGAGTAACTTTATGGTAAAGAAACCTGACAAACACTACTTCAGCCAGATGATCAAGGTCAACGTTAACAGTCATAAACCATGTTGATAGTATGTACTCTTAATACGATGTGATGAAAATGAATGACACTTTACCTCTGTGATCGTCTTCCCTAAGACCTGTAATCCCAATCTAATCATGAGAAAACAATCAAATTGTAACAGAGGGGTATCCTACAGTATACCTCACCAGTACCCCTCAAAACTGTCAAGCACATCAAAAACAAGAAAAGTGAGACAATGTCACAGACAAGAGGAGCCTAAGAAGACATAACAACTAAATGTAAAATGATATACTGTAACAGAAAAAGGATGGACATTGGGTAAAAACAAAGGGCCAGGCGGAGTGGCTCATGCCTGTAATCCCAACACTTTGGGAAGCTGAGGGAGGAGGATTGCTTGAGGCCAGGAGGTCAAGACAAGCCTGGGCAACATAGTGAGACCCTATCTCTACAAAAAAATTTTTTAATTAGCCAGCATGATGGCACACACCTGTAGTCTCAGCAACTTAGGAGGCTGAGTCAGGAGGATCGCTTGAGCCCAGGAGTTCGAAGTTGCAGTGAGCTATGATCATGCCACTCTACTCCAGCCTGGGCATCACAGTGAGACCCTGTCTCTTTAAAAAAAAAAAAAAAAAAAATGAAATGTGAATAAACTATAGACTTTAGTTAATAATAATATATGTTTGTGACCAGCCTGGGCAATATACTGAGACCCGGTCTTCACAATAAATTTAAAAATTAGCTGGGTGGGGTAGCTTGTGCCTGTAGTCTACAGTCCTAGCTACTTAGGAGGCTGAAGGCAGGAGGATTGCTTGAGCCCAGGAGTTCGAGGATGCAGTCAGCTATGATCACACCGCTGCACTCCAGCCTGGGTGATAGAGTGAGACCATGTCTCTAAAAAAAACTAAATGAGAAAAAAAAAACCTGGTAAAACCATAGAAGCATTTCCTTTAAAGGCAAGTATGCTTCTAATTGAGAAAAACAAGACAATGAAATGGAAAGGAAGAAACTGAAAAGAACTGGAAAGAAAAAAACAAAGCTGACATTATTCATACCATGATCACCTATGTAGAAAACCTATATTTTATTACAAGTTGTGTTTGGCAAAGTTGCTGAGTATAAAATTAATATACAAAAAGCATCAGCTTTCCTCTACACCAGCAAACAATTTTAAAACATAACTGATGAAAAAACATTATTTATAACAACAAAACCATATGGTACACAAGAATTAATCTAATACAAGATGTGTAAGACTTTCATGGAGAAAATAATAAAAGACCTAAATCAGGGATCTGAAAACCTCTTCTTAAAGGGCCAGATAGATGGTTTGCAGGCCTTTTAGTCTGTCACAACCACTTTACTATGCCACTATAGCTCAGAAGCAACTATAGACAATATATAAACAAATAGGTATGGCTGTGCTCCAATAAAACTTTATATACAAAACCAGGCAGTTGACCCCTGATCTAAATAAATGACAAAATATCTCGATCATATATCAAAGTTGGCAATCCTCTCCCAAATTTACCTATAAATTCAATGCCATTACAAACAAACTTAACAGGCTAACCACAAAATTCAAATTGAAGTGCAAAGAATCTAGGAGAATCAGGACATTTTTTGTTTTGAATCAGAATGACTAAACTTTTTACTGAAGTATGGTCATTTGTCACTTAACAATGCAGATACGTTCTGAGAAATGCATCCTTAGGTGATTTCATCATTTTAAGAACATCATAGGTTGGGTAAGGCGGCTCATGCCTATAATCCTAGCACTCAGGGAGGCTGAGGCAGGAGGACGGCTTGAGCTCAGTTCAAGACCAGCCTGAGCAAGAGCGAGACCCCATCTCTACAAAAAAATAGAGAAATTAGCCGGGCATGGTGGCATGCACCTGTAGTCCCAGCTACTTAGGAGGCTGAGGCAGGAGGATCTTTCGAGCCCAGGAGTTTAAGGTTGCAGTGAGCTATGATGACAACACTGCACTCCAGCATGGGCGACAAATCGAGACTCTGTCTCAAAAAAAAAAAGAACATAATAGAGGGTACTTATACAAACCTAGATGGTACGGCTTAGGACACACCTAGGCTATATGGTATACCCCATTGCTCCTAGGCTATAAATCCCTGAACAGCATGTTACTGTACTGAATACTATACACCATTTTAACACAATGGTAAATATTTGTATATCTAAACATAAAAAAGATACAGTAAAATTATGACATTATAATCTTAGGGGACCACTGTTGTATATATGGCCCATTGTTGAGCAAAACATCATTATGCAGTGCATGACTATATAACATTGTTATAGTTGGAATGTCTGTGTTCCAAGAATTCCTATGTTGAAAACCTAACCCCCAAGGTGATAATATTAGAAGGCACAGCCAAAAAAACAAAACAAAACAAAACAAAACAAAAAAAAAAAAAGAAGGCACAGCCTTTGGGAGGTGACTAGGTTACAGGGTCTAAGACCTCATGAATAGCATTAGTACCCTTATAAAAGAGGCCGGAAAGAGATCCCTCACCCCTTCCACTATGTAAGGACACAGTGAGAAAGTGTCATCTATGAGGAATGGGGCCCTCAACAGACATCAAATCTGCTGGTGCCTTGACCTTGGACTTCCCAGCCTCCAGAATTGTGAGAAATAAATGTTTGTAGTTTATAAGCCACCCAAATCATTAGCAGCACCCTAGAAACTCTCCTCATGCCCCCACTATCCACTCCCAAATGTTGGCAAAGATGTATGGAGAATGAAAGCATACACATTGCTTTGTAGAGGTAGGACTTGCATGTCTATGGAGGACTGGGGGATATCTGTGGGGATGTGTACAGATTCCAAAAGAGAACACCATTAGCAAAATCTTAGAGGAAAGCTTCATTAAGGTATATAGGGAGAAATGTAAATAAAACAGCTTACAATGGACCTTGGGTACAACAGGATTAGGAGAGAAGACTGTCAAATGTCATTAGAGTCAAACAGAAGATACTAAATGTCAAGCCAAGGAATCTGGGCTTGATCTTTCAGAGGATAGGAGCACTGAAAGTTTCTGAGTCCGAAACATCAATATAAAGAAATGAAATAGGAAGATTAATATGTGGAATGAACTGGGAGGACAAAAGTATAGGAAAAGAAACTGGGAAGGAGGCTACTCTAAGAGTCCACATGGTAAGACTTAACCCAGGATGAGGACAGTAAGAATTTAAAGAATGTTTACAAGAGGAATAATAATGGAAGGTGGCAAATAAGATGAATGGCTGGATATGGGAAGTATAAACAGTCATCTTCTGCCTGAACTCACTCTCAAGCTAGAAGTTTCCACTATATTTGACTCCTCCTTTATCCCCCCACTCACTTTCAAGTAGTCACAAATTCTTAGTGATTTTATTTTTAAATGTCTCTCAAATTTAATGTCTCCCTTCCAATCACAATCATTGTTCTGGTTTCAGATGTGATTATTTCTCAAATTATTATAAAAATTTTCTAGCTTCCATACTACAAAATCTTTTTCCTCTTATTTTCCACACTGAAGCCAAAATTAATCTTGTTTATGTCTGGCCTGTGTTTCACTCCCTTGAAGGTAAAAAAAAAAAAACCTTCAAGAGCTAACCAAACATAATTGAGTTAACCTTCCCTAGAACAGAACTCAAGGACTTTCCAGAAATGCCTATCTATCTATTTTTCTATCTCACACTGCTCCCCTCACCTACTCCACTCAGCCACATAATAGATTCTGTTCCACCAGAGCACATGCTTATATAATGTAAATTAGCTCATACATTATCGAGAAATAGGGAAATGATGTCAGTATAATATAAAAATTACATTGGTCCATACAGGATTCTTCCCACGATGTTAAAATTTTGCACCATTAACAGCAGCTAAATGCAAAGCACCAAAGCTGAATGTAGCAAGTCCTAAAGGAATCTGGTTGTGCATGTGGTGCCCTTAACCTAGATGCCCACCACTCTCCTTTCTTCTGTTTTCTCAGTAAAGCCACAGGCTTTTGTCTTGCCAGGGCTTAAGCATGGTTTTCCCCAATCTTTGTGCAAAAAACAAAAATGCAAACAATCTTAAGACAACGAGCCACAGCTGTGCAGTCTGCCACCATTAGTATTTCCCATAAAACCTGCAACTGCCTCTACACCTACAACCTCTGATGTATTATGTCCCTCAGTCTTTCCTTATTCCCCCTTCCATCAAGTTACCTTCATCTTTTCTTGAAGGAAAGACCTATATTTATTGAGATATTTATCAGAAACTTAACATCTTTTTAATAATACCAATATTTTAATTAAAATTACCATTGATCCTGTTTGTGCTCTAACCACATTCTCCTGTAAACCTTTTTTTGCCAAAACTTAAGGTTCTCAAGAATGCATATATCATAGGGCAGCAGAAATGTCTGCACTTGCAGTTACTAAAATATGCCATGTACTTCAATTCCATAATATCTTCCTTTGTTCATTATGTTTCCTCCTAGAATGCTCATCCCCTTCCCAAATTCAGCAACCATAAAAGAGAAGACCTTTTTCTTTCTTTTTTTTTTTTTTTGAGACAGAGTCTCACTCTGTCACCCCAGCTAGAGTACAATGGCATAGCTCACTGCAACCTCAAATTCCTGGGCTCAAACAATCCTCCTGCCTCAGCCTCCTGAGTAGCTGGGACTATAGGCAGGCGCCACTGCGCCCAGCTAATTTTTCTATTTTTAGTAGAGATGGGGGTCTCACTCTTGCTCAGGCTGGTCCAAACTCCTGACCTCAAGCAATCCTCCCGCCTCAGCCTCCCAGAGTGCTAGGATTATAGGCGTGAGCTACCTGGCAACCCTTTTCTACAGAGTAATCCTCATTCCCTTTTTCTATCAACACACTAAACACATATCATTGCATTTAGCAACCTCTATTGCAATCACTTGCTTTTTAAACCAGTTGTTCTTAGCTTTTAGCATGCATCAGGAACACTTGGAGGAGTTAAAACATAAGACCAATATGGCCCATTCCCAACGTTTCTGATTCAGTAGGTCTAGGGTGAGGCTTGAGGATATTTCTAACGATGCTTTGAGAACTACAGTTTTAGACCAGTGCTGTCCAATAAAACTTTATATAATGATTAAAATGTTCAGTTGTCCAATATGGTAGCCACTAGCACCACATGTAGCTATTGATACATAAAGTATGCATAGTGAGACTGCATCTGTTAGTCTCCTATTGCTGCTCTAACAAATTTCCCCAAACTTAGTGGCTGAAACACAAATTTATAATCTTATAGTTCTGGAAGTCAGAAGTCTCACTGGTCTAAAATCAAGATGTTGGCAGGGCTGTACTCTTAGGGTTGTAGGGGAAAATCTGTCCTTTGCCTTTTCTAACTTCTACAAGCTGCCTACATTTCTTGGCTGGTGGCTCCTTCCTCCACCTTCAAAACCAACAGCACACCATCTTCTTTCCTCTCTGCTCTTCGCATAGTCATATTTGCTTCTCTCTCTGTGTGCTTCTGTCATCACAGTGACTTTGACTTTTGTCCTTCTGCCTCCCTCCTATAAGGACTCTTGGGAGTACACTGGGACCACCTGGATAATCCAAGATACTCCCATTTCAAAATCCTTAACTTAATCACATCTGCAAAGTCCCTTTTGCCATGTAAGGTAACATATTCACAGGTACTACGTATTAGGATATCGGCACTCTTGAGGGGCCATTATTTGGCCTACTACACTGAGCAACTGATTTTTAATTTTAATTAATTTTAAGTTAAATAGCCATATGTGGCTAGAAGATACCCTCTTAGATAGATAGCAGTTAGACCATGATCAACTTGAAGGCAGTGATTAAGTTTTATAAATCTCTGTATTCCCAGTACTTAATACATATACATGAAAATAAATGTTTGCTGAATAAACAAGGAAATCAGCCCCAAAAAGACTAAACCAGCCAAAATATATGTCTAAGTTCATTAACTGAAGCTCAAAGTTTACTACTAAGAGGAGCCCCCTGGTCCTCACTCAAAGACTACTTAGTCTCATTTACCATGAAAAACTCACATCTAAAGGACTTCACAGAGCTGTGGTTATTACGTCAGTAACATATAACTAGCTAGAATACCTATTGGGCACTTATAAAAATGTACCTGAATACTTTCCTAAGGTTATGAACTCCTGGACATCAATATCTTATTTTCTACAACTGTACAAGCATAAACTATCACTTTAGGTTAAATAGTAGATGGTGGCCAGGCACACTGGCTCATGCCTATAATCCCAGCATTTTGGGAGACCGAGGTGGGAGGACTGCTTGAGGCCAGGAGGTCAAGCCTGAGAAACACAGCGAGACCCCGTCCCTACAAAAATAATTTTAAAAATTAGCCAGGCTTGGTGGCATACACCTGCAGTCCTAGCTACTTGGGAGGCTGAGGAAAGAGGACTGTTTGAGCCCAGGAGTTCGAGGCTGCCGTGAGCTATGATCACACTACTGCACCCAGCCCAGGAGACAGAGCGAGATTCTCTCTTTAAAAAGCTTAAAATAAAAAATAAATGGTTGGTGGGCAAAAACAAGAGGGTAAGGGATAAAGAACAAGCACCACCATAAAAAGTAGGGGTAACAGATCATATAGACTCCCCTGCTGCCTCCTCAGAGTACTTGAAAATTAGGAACTACTTGTACTAAAATACAAATTGTTAGCAATTTTAATTTGATGCTGAATGAACATTCCTTTATGTACAAACTCACCAAGTCCAAAACAAAAAGAGATCACCTTTCCATCAACACTGCTCAACTCCTGCCACTTCTTTTTCTTGAAGTAGCACTAATATTCCCTAATAGACTACTGATGCTACCTCCAAAATGTTTCTCCCATTTACCCCATTCTTGCCATTTCAATTTGTTTCAGGCCCCCACTACACCTAATTATCTCCCCACTTCAAATACATGCTATACACAACTACTGGGTTAGTTCTACTATAACAATCCTGCTCATACCACTTCATGCTCAAAAACTTGCCATTACTTCCCAATGTCTGGTAAATAAAGAACAAACTCCTTACTTTGATATACGCTGGTGCTTACCTTTCTAGCCCTGTTATTCACTATCCCACAGTTTCCAAAATCCCAAGTTTCAATTAAATTGGGATCCTGTTTGCAAACATACTTTCTGACACCATCCCCCATCTGTTTCCCACCACATCTACCTATGAGTTCACAAGCAAGTCCAGGTGTGAAGATTAGAATGTGTGAAGGCAAGATTAGAATCTGAAAAATGACATTTTTAAAAGTCAGAAGATGTATTATACGAAAAAGATCCTGGAACTTCATCTAGTAGGGAATGGGGGAAACCACCAAAGGTTTTTAAAGCAGGGAAATATCATGACCAAATCTGCATCTCAGAAATTTAAATCTAATAAGAGTATAGAAAAAATTAGTGGCAAGGGAGAATAGGCTTTTAAAACAGAGGAAGAAACAATGAGGGCTTATGCTAAGTTATTAGTAGTGGAAATAAAGATAAGGAACAGATCTGAGAGGTTTCTATGGTAGATCAACAAGATTCAATGGGAAGTACACTCAAATGTCCACTCTTCCCCATTTCAAATTATTCTTTACACCTGAAAAGCCTGAGTTGTCTTTTCAAAATGCAAATCTGATCCATGTTCCTTCCTCTGCTTAAAAACTCTTCCGTACTTCCTGCTGATCTTAGGGTGAAAGACAAATTGTGTCACAATTCTGCTTACAAAGTCCTGCATGACCTGGCCTCTGCACCCTACTAGTGTCAGTTTGCATCACTCTCCCCCATTCCCTAGCAGTCTTTTCTCTGATCATACTGGCCTTCTTTTAGCTCCTTGAACCTGTTGTTTGTTCCCTCCCACCACAGGGCTTCTGCAGGGAGTGCTCTTTCATCAATGCTCTCTACCTTCACTTAACTCTTCTTTGGTATTTTCGCTTAAGTAATTTTAAGCCTCCCCTGGCCACCCTCTCTCCCTACCAGGTCAGGCCCTTTGTTATTTGTTATAGATTCTTACACCATTGTGTCCTTTACCCAACATAACCTCTTCTCATAGTTCATGATTTTTGTGGGGTTCTTGGATAAATGTCCATCTCACCTGCTAGACTGTAAGCTCCATGAAGACCAGGACCATCTCTGTTCTGTTCCCCAGCTCTCACTGTATCCCCAGCTCTCAGCACAGGGCCTGGCAGGTTGGTAAGTAATAAAAGAATATCTGTTGAATTAATGAAATTCCCGATTTGTTAAAGACAACTCTGAAGTTTCTAGCTTAGACAATAAGGTGGATAGTCATGCTTTTAACTGCACTGGAGAACCAAAGAAAACATGTTTAGTTATCTGTAGGACATTCAGATGAAAACGTCTAACAGAGAGCTACAAATAGTATGTCACACAGAAGACATGGTAGGTATTATGATTTGGAACTCATTAGCATCTTGGTGATAGTTGAGATTACACTCTTGAAATCACAAAGGCCAGTAATTCTCCTGGAAAGAGAGGGAGAGGAGGAGGAAGAATGTATCAGAATCTCTTGGGAAGAGGGACTTTTTCACACTTGCTCTCACCTTCGCCCATTTGAAGATCTCAGTATCTAATAAGAGTTGCTACTGACAGGAGTGATACACCTGTGAAAAGTGTAGAGGCAAAATTTTTTAAGTTGAGAGGCATAATGATTTAAAAGAGTTGCAAGCTCACTTATACATAATCTTTTTTGGAACAATTCCAATGAATTCAGATGTGAAAGCGAAGTAGATGAGAGAAGGATCACCTAGCCCTTTATGATAGGACAATGTCTTAAAGCAGTCTGAACGAAGTTTCTTTTTTTTTTAATCAAAAGAAAGAAACATGCATTTGTAGAAAAAAACAAGAAAACGGCAGGGGAGATGGAGAGTCTGTATTTTTAGGCTCATGGGAAAGGCAAACTAATACAGCAACATCCCAGAAGATGTGAGGGGCCAAAACTAACAAAAGCTACCATATATTGTACACTTACTACGTGCCAAGGACCGACCTAAATGCTCTAAATACATTATTCACTTATTTTAAACCCTCCCCAAACTTCTATGAGGTCCCTACTATTCTTCTCCCATTGTACAGATGAGGAAATAGATACAGACGATTAAGAAATTTGCCCAAGACAAACAACTGGTAAATGGCAGAGATAGGATTAGACCCCAGGTCTGTCTCTAAAGCCGATGACCAAAATCAAGACTATTCATTAGAGTATAAATATTTTTATGAAAGGGAGCCATCTCTTCTAAAACGGCAGGAAACACTAGAAGATAATTGGGGGTAGGGGGATATGAGAGGATTCTTGCCCTGAAAGCCTGTCCTCCAATCAAAGAGGCGCTGAGGGAGATGGGGGCAGGGCCTTGAGGAGAGGCAAAAGGCTTGGTGCTGGAGCTGTGGAAAATGGAAAAGACCAGGGAAGAGTCGAAGAATCAGACAATTTGATCCCTGAAGCACAAATCATGAGATTCTGCGAATTCTACATTCACGTCTAAACTGGGGCCTACTATGTGTCAGGGATGGCTCTAGACGCTGTAGAGAACAAGATAAACAACTTATTAGGCATAACACTTTCGGAAACAACCAACAGCAATGATCACCTGACACTCAGGGAAACCCATTTCTCCACAGAATCCCAACCGAAAGCATTTGAGAATATATTCCAAAGCGAGACTGGATTTTAGGGGGAGGAGCAAGACGAGCGGTCGAAAGGGCAATTTCTAGGTGCGCTCGCCCCCAGGCCCCGCTCGGCCCCTCTCGAGGAACTACAGAGGGACACGGGGTGCAAGCCCAGAAGCTGCACCGGGGGCGACGGGAACAAGGCCACCTGCGGCCCCCCATACGTCAGTCGCGGCCCTTCCCCCACCGACT
Source organism: Daubentonia madagascariensis (assembly GCA_023783475.1). Lineage (NCBI taxonomy): Eukaryota > Metazoa > Chordata > Mammalia > Primates > Daubentoniidae > Daubentonia > Daubentonia madagascariensis. The sequence continues at coordinate 36,370,669 of JAKFHU010002080.1, read as the reverse complement.
TGGCCGCTCTAAATGGATTCCCTCCGACTCTGGCTTCCCGGGCGCCGCTGGCCTCAGCTTGGGGGACTACCACGCCATGCAGCCTCTTCCCTAGCAGCCCTGCGGGGACTTGGCCGCCACAGCAACTTACCCGCCCTGCCGGGCCCAAGACGGCCCGGGCTCCTTTCTCGACACCGAGGTCTCCCCGGCATCTCCACCAATACCAGAGCTCAATCAGGACGCGGGGGCGGGACTGAGCGCCTATGACCAATCAGATCAGACGCAATGCACGTCTCGGCGCTGATCACTAGTTCCCGCCTTTGGAAGGGGAAAAAAAATAACACGGTTGGCGCCAAACTTCCGTAGTCTCCGGCGGGTCTGAAGGGAAAGGGGCGGGGTGTAAGGAGGCAGGGAGGTGATGGGGCGGAGCTTCATTGCGGAAGGGGCGGGGTCTAGGAGAAGCTCTTTAATGAAAGGGAAAGTAGGCTGTCATTTATTTAGCCCTTTATTTACATTCTATTGAGTGTAGGCTGCGTGCTAGACATAGTGCTGGGCTCGATTATGATGAATAAACTTGTTCCCTGCCCTCAGATGGATGATAGGCAAACAACTCAGGGTGTGGGAGCTTCGGGGAGGGGATCCTAGTCTAGTGGGGTAGGAGAGAGGAGAGCTTTTTAGAGGGTAGAATACGTGAATTGTCTTACAGAACCTGTGCAAAGATGGTGCTGGTAGGTCTGGCCTCAGGAGCACGGCCTGTGCCATTTTTTGGTGGGGAAGTAAAACAAAGCCACCTTCCTCAGCTACTTTTTTTTTTCGAGACAGGGTCACGCTTTCTTGCCCAGGCTGGTCCTGAACTCCCGGCCTCAAGTGATACCTCCTGCTTTGGCTTCCTAAGGTGCTGGGATTACAGGCATGAGCCACCATGCCCAGCCTATCTTAATTAATTTTTTAGAGATGGGTTCCCACCATGTTGCCCAGGCTGGAGTGCAGTGGTTGTTCACAGGCATGATCATAGCTCACTGCAGCCTCAAGCTCCTGGACTCAAGCGATCCTCCCACCTCAGCCTCCCAAGTAACTGGGACTACAAGGCACATGCCACTGCCACAGCTTACTTTTCAATTTAATTTTTAATTTTTTTTTTTTTTTTAGAGACAGAGTCTTGCTCTCTTGCCCAGGCTAGAGTGCGGTGGTGTGATCATAGCTCACTATAACCTCAACTCGGGCTCAAGCAATCCTCCCACCTCAGCCTGCTGAGTAGCTAGGACTACAAGCACACACCACCATGCCGGGCTAATTTTCTTATTTTTTGTAGAGACAGGGTCTCACTATGCTGCCCAGGCTGATTTCAAATGCCTGGTCTCAAGTGATCCTCCCACCTTGGCCTCTCAAAGCACTGATTACAGGTGTAAGGTACTGCACCTGGCTTACTTTTCAATTTAAAATCAAAAGTCTATGAATAACAACAAAAACTAATGAATTTATCTGCATTTCAAAGTAATAATATATCTACTCAGAAAAGAAAAAAAAAAAAAAGCTGGGGAGATCAGTGGCTGACACCTGTAATCCCAGCACTCTGGGAGGCCAAGGTAGGAGAATTGCTTGAGGCCAGGAGTTGGAAACCAGCCTGGGCAATAAGGCGAGATCCCATCTCTACAAAAAAAATAAAACTTAGCCAAGCATGGTGGCACTCGCCTGTTGTCCTAGCTACTCAGAAGGCTAATGTGGGAGGATCACTTGAGACCAGGAATTCCAGGCTGCAGTGAGCTATGATCGCACTGCATTCCAGCCTCAGTGACAGTGCAAGACCCTGTCTTTAAAAAAAAAGGAGCTAATCCAAGTAATTTTGGGAACACAGTACTTTGCATATATATTCTCAGTCTAAAGACAAAAAATAAAAAATAATATTTAAAAACTGTAAACAAATCTTACAAATCTTAATTTCCATTTATTAAGTTTGTTGTTTGTAGTGGTATGTATGTAGTAATTCTGAAATTATATTGTGTGTATTATAAAATTGAGAAATGAAGAAAAATATTATTTTGGGAGCCAGGGTTCTCATTGTGGGAAAAAGATGATACAAATATGTAATGAGGAAAGCAAAGAAGAATCCCATGGTTTTGAATTAGACTTAGAAGTATCAGTATGAACTTATGGTTTGAATATGTCTTGGAGGAAAAACTTTTTCTCACTCTCTTAGGTTGAGAGGCTGGGGGCCTAGGACTTTAACAAAAGACAGAGTAATAAAAGAAAAGGCACACAATTTTTATTAATATTTATATGCATGAGAGTTCACAGAAAAGCGAATCTTAAAGAAACAATTAGACTGAGGGATGTGCATACACCCTTTTAACAAAGGAAAGATGGCTTCAAAGGATGATAAATTGTGGATAAGTGACTAAGAAATAAATAGAAAAACTAACGGAAGATAAGAGTTATTTTAGTAAGGTCTGCTTGCACAAACTCATTTCTACCAACTGAATGTTTGCATCCCCTCCCCAAATCCATATGTTGAAACCCTAATCCCCAGTGCACTCTATTTGGAGTGGGCCCTTTAGGAGGTAATTAGGGTTAGATTAGGTCATGAGGAGGGGGTCCTCATGCTGGGATTAATGTCCTCACAAAAGAGGAAGAGACCAAAGATTGTTTTTCTCTGCCATGTGAAGATTCAGCAAGAAGACCACTGTCTGTAAATCAGGAAGAGGGCCCTCAACAAACATCCATCTACTGGCACCTTAATCTTGGACTTCCCAGACTCCAGAACTATGAGAAATAAATATTTGTTTAAGTCACCCAGTCTATAGTATTCTGTTATAGTAGCCCAAACTGATTAAGACATTCATCTTGATGTTGACTCCCCATCTTCAACGATAAGAGTTGCTCTTCTCTCTGTGGTTGGGGGTGGAGGGGCACCTTCCTCAAAGACAAATTTATGCCCTGCTTTAGCCAGATAAAGAGAGGACAAAGAACTCTTTTTGCATCTGTTGATTCTCAGTTGCCTTTGGCTCAAAATAATCCTTATGCCAAAGTGCCATATTTCGGGGTGGCATATTCTGATCTCTTTCAAATATATGTGTGTATATTATATATATATGTATATATATAGAGAGAGAAAGAGAGCTTTCCTAGCTTTGTTCACTGAAAGATCCTAGAATCAGTATACTCTAATAATAATGAGAACTCTTAGTGCCCAGATCTTGGTTTTTAAATACTGTTTCTCATTAAAAAGAACTCTTTGAAACTAAGGATGATCCAGAGATTGGGTGGGGTGGGAGGAAGATGATCTTGGAATGACTTGTTGTACCAGAAAGTAAGGCATTGTTCAAAATATGATGGGGATGTACCCAAGGGCAAGTGCTAATGGATAAGCTTAGAGAATAGAACCCTCTGAAATTGCTTGCAAAAAGTCATAAATTTGTGCATTTTTCTGGGGAAAAGGTACCTAGCTTTCAGCAGGTTCTCAAAAGGGGTTGATAATCTAAAAAAATGTAAAGAACCTATATAGAATCTATAAGCTAAACCAGGGCAAATGTAGGACACACATGGCCACTGTATTCCCTTGTCCTAGTCTGAAATTTAATATAAAGGATGGCCTAATAACTGCCCAACAGAATTTATTCTTATTAGATGGTAACCAACTGATCCAATGAGATCCTCTTTCTCTAAGAGAGTTTTAAATGTGAAATACACAGAAAAAAGATCATTGAAACGGTCGAAACTGAAAGGAGAGAGGCAGATAGAGTAAAACAGCAATAGAGAAAAAATGAGCTATAAATTTGATAGTCACTGCTATATACAATAATGAGCAATTGACCCAGTTACTTTGAAGACCCATAGAATAATGAACAACAGACCCAGTTGGTTTTAAGATCCTTTACTCAGAGACAAAATAAAGAAAGGACTTAGTCCTGAGGGTAACCAACTAAATGAGTTATGTAGAAGATCAGCTTTTCTTATGTCTCATAACCATTTGGCCTTTTGAGTTATTCTTTCCAGTCAAGTTTCCACTTCTCTGGAGGTGTTGACATAGGTACAACAAGTAGTATGAATTACTGTACAGACACCTCCTTGTTTAGCCAATAAATAGTCCAGAGCAATTCTGTTATCTAGCACTACCCAGGCTAAAGAATTTAAAGACTTTTCTCGAGCTGTAATACTTTTTACAGTGTCTTCAGCTATCTGACCAAAAGGTAGCTGACAGGTTTTGAGTCATATCTCTATTGACATAAACTCCAGCATTCAGAATTAGTATCCCCAAAATGTTTTGACCTATGTTATCCTCATACCTTGCTAACATAGTCCTCTTAGCTCTGTAGTGGAGAGAAACATGGGGTCCTTCTGTATTTTTATACAAGGATGAGGGGGTGACAAAACGTCCCAACAAGCATAAGGCTTCTATCTGCCAGCTATAGAGGCAATGATGTGCCCGTCCTTGTGTGCAAAGCCATTCCAATGCCACATACACACAACCTGAGGGAGCACAGGTGATTCCTCCTAAGGTATTTTCATTAATGGACTCATACATGAGGAGTACTGACAATACCAAGTTAAACCATACATTCCCTCCTTTGTAAGCCTTCCAGAACCTATTTACATGGTAGCCTGTTGGTTTGTATTGTTGGCATAGTAGACAGTTATTTTTATTTTAACACATTTGTTTACCCAGAAATACAAGGATCAAGGGGGTTCTGGGGTGCAGTCTGGGTTAAAAGTTGAGCCAACATTAAAAACAAGAGACAAATTAAAATAGGGGGTAGTAGCATTCAGGTTATGGAGATGTCATACCTGGAAAGTTAACCCAGAAGGACCTTGCTGTAAATAAATGGTGACATTAGGGACATTTGAAAAGTCAGTCACAGGTACTACTAATGGCATATATTGGTTATGAATAGATTTAGGAATCATATGGCAGATCCAATAATTAGATGAGTTTCCTCCAGTTGCAATGTTTTGGGATAGCTTAACCAAAATGTTATCATTGCCCACTCGGGGACAGAGGAACAACTTAAGGAAGAAAATGAATTTCATTTTCAAAACCAGACTATTAACCCAACAGTTCTGCAAAGTCCTAAAATAGCAATTATTCCCCAAAGAAGCAGCAGTAGTCCAAGAATTTCAACAAGGTGTGGTATAGACTTGAAGCAGGCTAGGTCCAGGGTCTTGGGATTAGCTGTCTCCCTCAAAGGCATTTTCTCTTCTTTTTCTTGTCCTTTTATCAATTTAACTTAAGCCAGAGATTACCCTCTGATGAAATAGTCTACGCAGAAGATTGAGCCTTTTTTAAAACGAGAATTATGGACCCATGACACCTTTTAATTTTGCAGTTCAGGGATTAGTGCAGAGTACCTGATAAGGACCTCTCCAATGAGATTGGAGAGAATCCTTAACAAGATGTCTTTTTCAGTATACAAAATCACCTGGCTGTAAGTTTTGAAATTTTTGATTGTTGTTTTTTGGGAAAGAATCCCTTACAGCCGACTGTTATCCTTAAGAAATTTAGCAAGGTTTTTACAATAGTGTAGAATTTCACCTTCTAATCCTCTTGGATTAAAAGTAGGGTCTCGTAATGACATAGGTTGACCAGTAATGATTTCATATGGAGACGATTTATGCCTTCCAAAAGGAGGGGATCTCAAGTTAAGCAAGACCAATCGAAGAGCCTTAGGCCATGTGAGGTTAAAAGTTTCTGTCAATTTAGCCAATTGGGTTTTTATAGTCCCTTTAGTGTGCTTGACCAACCCAGACGACTAGGGGTGATAGGCACTATAGAAGTATTGTATAATAAGTCAGATTTCACAAATTGATTTCATCACCATTCTTGTAAAATGTGTTCCCCATCACTGTGGAATTCCACAGGGATTCCCCAGCATGAGATAATTCATTCTAATAGTATTTTTCCTACTGTTAAGGTGGTGGCTCTTCTGTGTGGAAAGGCTTCTACCCAGTGAGAAGACATGCAAATCATAACCAGGACATATTTGCATCCTTGGGAGGGTGACATCTAGATAAACCCCAATTGCCAAACTTCAAAAAGGTCAAAGAGGTATAGGAAAATGCCCAGGAGTGCTATGGAAGGCCTTTCCTGGGTCATGTTTAGGACAGATCGCAGATAGGAAGCAATTTCACACAAACAGCTTTTATTGCAGAAAAGAAGGAAGCTATACAAAGGGAAAATAGATTCCAGAGAGAGGAACGGGTCACTCTCTGGGTCAGTCTCCACAAGTGGAGAAAGACGTTAAGGACTCCCAGGTGGTTTCCTTTTATTGGCCTGGGGGGTGGGGGAAGGAGGGCTTACGGGAGGTGTGGGATTTACCAGATGATTGATATACATGATTGTCAGGTGTTCTGCATTTTAGTCCCTTCCCCTGATTGGTCCTCTTGTTTCTCTGCCCCAAGAACCACCCTCCGGCCTGTATCTGCCACCTGCAGATTTGGTCTCTGCCTAATACTTCCCAAAACTTCTTTTCAGTATCTGGGGCAGTTGGTTGAGCCTCCCTCAAAATGAGATGGTTAATTTGAATAAACCATCAAAAGTAAAAGGTTCTCATAAGAATCCAACCGATTCACTGAATAATGTCAGCTATGAATTTACACAAGAGTTACACAAGAGTTGAGGAAACCAAATTTCTTAGGTAAGGCAGCTTCTTTAGGTACCTGGTCTGTAAAATGTTTGCCTCTAGCTTCTGGTTCATTTCCTTTAGAGCAGCAGTCCCCAACCTTTTTGGCACCAGGGACTGGTTTCACGGAAGACAATTTTTCCATGGACTGGGGTGGGGCAGGGATGATTTCAGGATGATTCAAGCGCACTACATTTATTGTGCACTTTATTTCTATTATTATTACATTGTAATATATGTATAATGAAATAATTATACAAATCTTTCTGCTAATGATAATCTGTATTTGCAGCCACTCCCCAGCACTAGCATCACCGCTTCAGCTCCACCTCAGATCATTAGGCATTAGATTCTCATAAGAAGCGTGCACCCTAGATCCCTCACATGCTCAGTTTATGGTAGGGTTCGCACTCGTATGAGAATCTAATGTCCCTGCTGACTGATCTGACAGGAGGCAGAGCTCAGGCGGTGATGTGAGCAATGGGGAGCTGCTGTAAATACAGATGAAGTTTCACTTGCTTGCCTGCCACTCACCTGCTATACAGCCCAGTTCCTAACAGGCCACAGCCTGGGGATTGGGAACTGCAGCTTTAGAGTGTCCTGGGACCCTTATAGTGGCCAAAGCTTTAGTTTTGTTTTTTTTTTTAAGCCACTCAAATTTAGCGGTGGGGAGTTGTATACCAACTTTAGTGACAGTAATATTTATAATTTCTGATAACTCACTACCATCGGACCAGCTGAAAGCTTTAGGTTTTTGAATTGCATGTAAAATCTCTGAAACATGTTTTTCATTTTTAATGCTCTGCCCATCAGAGGTGAGGAATCCTCTCTGCTTCTATAACATGCCAAAATTATGGGCAACACCAAAGACATACCTACTGTCAGTATAAACATTTGCAGTTTTTCTTTCAGCTCAGACATAAGCATGAGTTAAAGGAATTAATTATGCCTTCTGGGCTGATGAAACATTTGGGAGCCATCCATCCTCTATAACATCTGTAAGTGAATGTACTGAAAAACTTGCAGAAAATTTTCCATCATTGTTTTTCAAGTAGAATCCATCTGTGAACCAAATAAAATCTGGGTTGTCCAAGGGCCTTTCCTATAAATGAGCTCTTGGGAAGAGGATTTGATTAGTGTCAAACAGTCTTGGTGAGTCCAGGTGTGGTGGCTCATGCCTGTAATCCTAGCACTCTGGGAGGCTGAGGCAGGAGGATTGCTTGAGCTCAGAAGTTTGAGACCAGCCTGAGCAAGAGTGAGACCCTATCTCTACAAAAAAGAAAAATTAGCCAGGCGTGGTAGCACAAGTCTGTAATCCCAGCTACTTGGGAAGCTGAGGCAGGAGGATCACTTGAGGCCAGGAATTTGAGGTTGCAGCAAGCTATGATGACACGACTGCACTCTAGCCTGGGCAACAGAGTGAGACCGTGTCTGAAAAAACAAAACAAAACAAAATGGTCTTGGTGAGATTCATTGGATGAAAAGACAAAAGAGGAGCAGGATTCAAATAATTGCATCAAGCAATAGTTACATCAGGAGATAAAAGTAAAAGGTTCTCATAAGAATCCAACCGACTCACTGAATAATGTCAGCTGTGAATTTAAGAGCACTTCAATGGAAGGAGGTACACATATAGTTATGAAGGAGAGCCCATTATGATTTCTTCCATAGATTTAACTAGCAAGGCAATGGCTGAAATAGCCCTTAGACATGGGGGCAGGCCTCAAGTCACTATGGGTCTGTTATGATCCCCATGTTTTTGTGTAAGAACTCCCAAGGTATTCCCATGTGCTTCATGCACAAATAAAGAGAAAGACATTTTGTAATGTGGATGTCTTAAAGCTGGAATGTTCATTAGGGTCTCCTTGATTTGATCCATTGCTTCCTGGCTGTTCTCTGTCCATATTAACGGCTCTGGCTGGTCAATTTTTAGTAGTGCATAAAGAGGTTGGACCATTAGAGAAAAGTTAGAAATCTAGTTATGACAGTACCCAGCCAAACCAAGGAAACCTTGTAACTTTTTTTTTTTTTTTAGAGACAGGGTCTTGCTCTGTCTCTGTCACCCAGGCTGGAATGCAGTGGCATCATCACAGTTCACTGTAGCCTCAAACTCCTGGGCTCAAGTGATCCTCCTGCCACAGCCTCACGAGTAAGTGGGACTACAGGTGGGTCCCACCACGCCTGGCTAACCTTTCTATTTTTGTAGAGACGAGATCTTGCTATGTTGCTTAGGTTGATCGCAAACTCATGGCCTCAAGCAATCCTCCAAAGTGCTGGGGTTACAGGGGTGAGTCACCACACTTGGCCTTGTAACTGTTTTTTAGTACTTGGTTTTGGAGAGGCCATTCTGCCTTTAACTCAATCAGGATTGATGGAAAACCCTTCTTTACATAATAAATGACCCAAATATTTAACTTGTTCTTGGCACAACTGGAGTTTTTCTTTAGATAGCTTGTGACCTTTGCTTGACAGTTGCCTTAAAAGATACAGGCATTCTCAGTGAGAAGAGAACGGGTTAGGAGAACAAAGAAGTAAATCATCTACATACTGAAGTAAAGGAGAACCATCATCAAATGAGATCATTGAGATCAGCTTTCAGTATCTGTGAAAAATAAGTGCGGCTTTTAGTATACTCTTGAGGCATAACAGTCCAAGTATACTGTCAATTTTTCCAAGTAAAAGCAAACAGACACTGGCCATCAGGATCCACAGGAATACTAAAGGAGGCACTACATAAGTTCACTACCATAAAAATGGTGCTATTCTCAGGAATGTTAGTTAACAAAGTGTATGGATTGGGGACTACAGGTTGCTGTGGCACTACAATGTTATTGATAGCCCTTAAGTCCTCTTTGAGGCTTTCGAACAGGCAGAATAGGGGTATTTGAAGGACTAGTGCATGGAATTATTAATCCCTTCTTTATATAATCTTCAATTATGGGTTTAATTCCTTGGAGTGCCTCTGGTCTTAAAGGATACTGCTTGATGTTTGGTAGGGCTTTGAAGAATTTACTTCTACTTTAATGGGGGTAGCTGAAAGAATTTTCCCGGCTGGTATGGTGGCTCATGCCTGCAATCTCAGCACTTGGGGAGGCTAAGGTGAGAGGATTATTTGAGGCCAAGAGTTGGAGACCAGCCTTGGCAACATAGCAAGACCTGATCTCTACCAAAAAAAAAAAACAAGACAAAGAATTTTCCCAGTATCAGCAGAAGATTGTGACCATAGAGGGTCCAGGAAGGTATTGATCAGTTGTTTAATGCAGTGGTCTCCAACATTTTTGGCATTACTTCTTTGTAATTCCTCAGGGTACCACTGAAAGTATATTTACCATTCAGGCTGTTAGGTCCAGAATCCTGCTTTTTCCAATTGTGCTTACAAGCGAACCGGTTTAGGAATTTCATAAGAGCCCCACTTTGGACATTGTAATATAAGATTGTGCCACGTAAGATGGCTTCACTTATCCAAATACTTGCAAGTAGAAGGACCATAGTATTATACATAAAACCAACTGGTGTTGATAAAGGAGGTTCACCCTCATTTCCTCTCTTGCTTGCTCTGAGTGAGACAAGCTGTGTGGTAGATAAAGTATGTTATTTATGAATCTTTCTTCCACAAAATTTCCTTTTTTAAAATTTTAGTCATTTTCTTTCTTTTTTTTTTTGAGACAGAGTCTTACTCTGTCACCCGGGCTGGAGTGCAGTGGTGTCATCATAGCACATTGCAATCTCAAACTCCTGGGCTCAAGTGATCCTCCTGCCTCAGCCTCCTGAGTAGCTGGGACTACAGGTGCGAGCCTGGCTAATTTTTCTATTTTTTGTAGGGACGCTCTTGCTCAGGCTGGTCTCAAACTCCTAGCCTCAAGAGATCCTCCTGCCTCAGCCTCCCAGACTGCTAAGATTACAGGCATGAGCCACCATACTTAGCCTCTTTTTTCTGCAAAATTTTGCCCTATGGGCTGCAAAGATTCTCTTAAGTGTCTTGGACTCCCAGGTCACCTCTGAAGAAGTGACAGAGTCCTCACAAGCAGAGGCTGGTCAATCTTTATAAAGCTTGCCAGCTGAGCAAAAGTTAACAGTGTAGGGAATTTCCTACCAGACTGTTATACACGATAGGCAGTGCTGCATGACACCTCTGTTAGTTTCAGTTTCCCCAAAAGCCATTTGGCCAGAGGGAGCAAATGTCTCTTATCTTTGGAGCAAGAGTGTCCTCATGTGATTGGAAAGGAGAAAACCTAAGGAAAGATTGTCTCACCCCAGACCTTCCAGAGAAAAAATTCACAGAGCTCCTGTTTAACCCTGCCCTAGAATTCAACAGAATCATACACTCAACTCAAAGAAGTAACTCTTGTTCTGAGAGTCATTGTATGCCCTAACCAAGGAGGGAACCAGCCTCAGTATAACAGAACCTCAACCAAATCAGAAAGTTTGTTAATTTGGGGAGGAACTCGCCTACATCATCCAGCAGAGCATCCAAGCTTGGGAACACAGTGGGTTCATTGCCAGTACCTGCAGGAAGGTTGAAAGCTGCTCTGGGTGGTCCAGGGAGGTAACTGAAATCTGCTGACTTCACCATGTTGACCGAAATTCAGACTGTTGAGGCATAAATAATTTGATAAAGGTTTATTGGAAGCCATATGTGAGGATTGGCCTGGGAAGATACACCAACATCGCTGGGTGTTCTAGAGTCTGTTACAAGGTGAAAGATTTTATAGGAAAGTTTAAAAGAAAGGAGGCGACTCCTCATATTGGAGTTGTCCTCTTTTCATTGGAGGGTACAATACAGAAGTTACAATCATTAGCTATAGATGTCATCATATAGGCTAAATATGTCTATGTCTAAGACAATCAGTAGAATTTCATGCTTCAGCTGATCTTAAAATAAATCAGCATACTATTTAGTGTCCACAGGTTATACATTGATCAATAGATTAACAATTTGAGGAATTTACAGTAAGATTCTTTACTCTGAGATAGAATGTCACCCTTGAGTCACAAGACCTCCCCAAGGTGGATAAATTTGGAAGCCTGCTTATTCTCAATTTTGACCTAAAGGTTATCAATAGAAAGAGTTTTGGGCTTCTAGGGCTGGCAAATTGTAGGAAGGTAAATATATGTGGGAAACTAAGGGAACATAAGGGTTATTTTATTTAGGTTTGTTCACAGGGTCTGTATTGGTGCTGACTTTGTATCTTCTTCATTGCCATAAAACTCCCCCAGGAGATGGGATCTATGGCATTCCTCATTTCTCAGAAGTTTCTGCTTTTAATCAGATAATGGAATGTATAAGAAGGTTTTTTTCTGCATCTGTTGATTCTGATTTGCCTTCAGCTCAAAACAATCCTTATATCAAAGTGACATATTTTGAGGTGACATATTTTGATCCCTTCAGTGACTAACCTAGATCATACAACTAGTTAATGGTATAGTGGAGGAAAAATAGTTTTCTCTCTATCTTTCATAGCCAGAACTGTGGGGAAAGAAATAACTTTTCCTCTACTCTTTCTAAATTCTTAATTGGAATGGACCCCTGTCACATAAGACAGATTAACTAGAGAAAAACAAACCAAAGTTTATTAATACGTATACCTTACATTATACATGGAAGATAACCAGGGCAAAATGAGTACATCTTTCAGAGTAAATCTCAAAAGAGGTTGCCTTTGACTTCAGGCTTAAATACCATTGTTTGCTGAAAGGAATAAAGAAGGATGTGGCAAAAAGGCTAGTTACGAGGTAGTAATCAGGAAAAGTAAGTAAACAAGAGCAAGGTTTGTTATGCAGATTTATGTTCATGTTTTCTCCATTGATAAAAGTCTCTAGTGATTTAGTCATCCTTCTCTTCCTGGCAAAGAGAGGGAGAAAGGCTTACAAATGGAGATTTCCTTTATAGATATAAATTTCTCTTATAAAAGAGTAACTTCTCTGTTTTTAAAGCTTCTGTGTCTGCTGTTTCTCAAAATAATTAGTTCAAAATAATCCTTATGCAAAAGAGGCATGTTTGGGGTGACATGTTCTAGTCTTTTACAGTCATATTTTGGGGTGGTGTGTCCTGAGCCCCATCAATGGAAAAGGTACAAAAAGTGACCCAGGTTTTTAGATGCTGGTTTAATGATCTTTTAACTTCACTTCCAATACCCTAATGAGGCACCAATAATTTTTTTTTTAGAGATGGAGTTTCACTATGTTGCCCAGGCTGGCCTTGAACTCCAGAGCTCAAGCAATGCTCCAGCCTCAGTCTCCCTAGTAGCTGGGACTACAGGTGTGCACTACCATGTCTGGCTAATTTTTTGACAGTAATAACTCGAGGTCAAAGAAAAGTACCTGGGAGAAATGAGACCTCCTACTTCTGACTTGTCCTAAAGTCTGAATCTCACATTTTTTATTTGCATTTTCTGTATTTATATTTTAAAACTTTTATATTGTAAAACACAGACTTAGAAAACTCCATAACACAAAAGTTTAATCAAATATTATTAGGCAAATACCCTTATAACTGCCACCAAGGTCATGAAATAGAACTTACAAGCCTCTCTATGAGCCCTGTACCAATCACAACCCCTCTTCTCCCTCCCAAAAGTAACTATTATCCTAACTTTCAGTATAACAATTTCCTTACATTTCTTTATGCTTTTATTACCCAAGTGTGCATCCCTAGGCACTGTAATTTAGTCTTGTCAGTGTTTTAAAGTCTTCTAAGTCTTCTAAGTCTCTGTCTTAGTTTATGCTGCTATAAAAAAAAAAATCCATAGATTAGGTGACTTTGTAGGGGAGGAAAAATTCTTCCTTCCTCCCTTCTAGGTTCTGTGGCTAATCTAAGAATTGAATTGACCTAAAACAGATTAACGGGAGACCAATAATTTTAATTAAATGCATATGAACAAGAGTCCCACAAAAATATGAGACTCAAGGAAGCAGCCAGATGATTGAGACAAATATCATCCTGAGCTACAGAAAGGAATAAGAGTTCTGGGCTTCTGGGGGAGGGTGGTGGAGGCAAATTATGGAAAGAGGAGAGGTGGCAATATATGGTGAGTAAAGCTTGCCTTGTTATTCACGTGAGTCTCTCAAGTAATAAATGTTGTCTTGGAGTAATGTCTTCCTCTTACAGATACCTTTACTAATGGAAATTTCCTTTATATATATAAATTTCCTTTGTAAAAGGGGAAAGTTATACCTTTTTTTTAGGTAGTTGAAGGGGAAGTAAAGAACTTTTACTGAGTTGACTGGTTCTCAATTTCCTTTAGATCAAAATAATCAATATGCTAAAATGGCCTATTTTTGGACTGCATGTTGTGAATCCCTTTAACTTAATCAACAAACAATTATTTCTCACAGTTCTGGAGGCTGAGAGACCCAAGATCAAGGTGCCAGCAGATATAATGTCTGGTGAGGGCTCCCTTCCTGGTTTGCAGATGGCCACCTTTTTACTGTATCCTCATATATAAAGAGAGAGTGAGTGAGTGAGAGAGAGAGAGAGAGAGAGAGAAAGAGAAAAAGAAAGAGAGAAAGAGAAAGAAAGAGAGAGAGGGTTCTGGTTTCTTTTTCTTACTATAAGGGCACTAATTCTATCCTGGGGGGCCAGGCGTGGTGGCTCAAGCCTGTAATCCTAGCTTCTCTGGGAGGCCAAGGCAGGTGGATTGCTTGAGCTCGGGAGTTCAAGATCAGCCTGAGAGAGAGTGAGACTGCCTCTCAAGGAAAAAAAAAAATCAGCCAGGTGTAGTGGTGCGCACCTGTAGTCCCAGCTACTCAGGAGGCTGAGGCAAGAGGATCGCTTGAGCCCAGGAGTTGGAGGTTGCGGTGAACTAAAAATTTTTTAAAATGTAAAAATAAATAAATTTAAAATAATTCTATCCTGGGGGCTCTACCCTCATGACCTTATCTAAACCTAATTACCTCAAAAAGGTCTCACCTCCAAATACCATCACACTGTGGAGGTTAGGGTACATATTCAATCCATTTTACTGTCTGTTATAATCCAGTTTTCCCTCCCATACTTTTCTTTTCCTTTAAATTTATGTCTTGAAAAGGCTGAGCTTTTGTTCTGTAGAATCTTCCACAGTTTGAGTTTTTCTGATTGCAAATTCACAGTGGTGCAGTTTAACATATTCTTCTATCCTCTTTTTTTTTTGAAATTGACAGAGGTTTGATCCTTTTGGCAAGACTTTAGGTTATATTATGTTCTTACATCAAGAGCCACCTAAAGTCTGGTTTTTTGTTCCTTTTGAGATGTTACCAGACATTGATGCTTAATGCCCAGATCAACTGGTTAACTGGGGTGGCAAAAGAGTGATATTCTAATTCTGTCAATTCTTTTTCATATTAGCTAGAATATTTTTAAAAAGACACTTATCATCATCTTTAGTGGTATAATTCATATATGAAAAGCAGGTACATTTAATAAATTTTTCCCTTTATTTACCAGCTTTCAACATCAATTTCTTTACTATCCAAAGGTAACTAATTTTGAAAATTATTATTATATATTCATGGTTTTAAATAATGACTTTCAATTCATTGCAATAGTTATCTTTATTAAAGCTCAGATTACAACATCTTTGGTCAACGTTAGCCTCTTCAAATTGGCACCCGAGTCCTTTTGATTCTCTCATAGTCTTTTTAAAAAATTATTTTAACTTTTTAAATGAAAAATTTCAAATGTACACAAAAGTAGAAAGAAGGGTATAATAAAGTGCTATTACCCAACATCCAGTTTTAATAATTAACACATTGTCAATCTTGTTTCATTTATCCTACATATGCCTTATTCCTTCCTTATTATTTTTTAATTTTTCTTTATTTTTTGTTTTTTCTGCCAGCATCTCATGCTCTAATTATTATTTTTAGAGCTTTCATGAAGTATAGTTTACATGCCATGAAATCCATCCATTTTAAGTGTACAATTCAATAATTTTAGTAAATTTATAGAGTTTTGCCACCATTACCACAATCCAGTCTTAGAACATTCCCATTACCCCAAAATGTTGGCTGCTTACAGTCAATCTTCTCTTCCACTCCCAAATCCAGGAAACTACTGATCTGTTAATTTAGTTACCTGAGAGTTGTTAATTTTCCTGCTGCTGCCCAGCTGAAAGTCCTGGATTTCCCTTAACACTCATTCTGGGAATTGTTTTACTTTTTCTTTTTGTGCTAAATCTCTGGTTTCCTAGATTGCATTATCTTCCTCTTTCCTGGTTTATACCCTCTTTTGGGCGGAGCCTCTTTCAACAGATTCCTAAGAATAGGTACAAGGGTGCATTATAACTACACGACTACATTTTTGAGGTCTTTTATTTCTTATGAAATGTAACAATTTTTGATAGCTAACAAAGCATTGAATTCTACACTGGAAGTAATTCTCCCACAGATTTCCAGCTTCTAGTGTTGCTGTTAAGTCTAATGCCAGTCTGATTTTTGACCCTTCTTTAGTTCTCCCTCTTCACTCTCCCTTTTCCCCTCCCCAGTCTCTTTCCTCTCCTCGCTTCCCTCAGCTTCCTCTCCTTCTCCCTGATTCTTGGAAGCTTCTAGACCCTAGACCTCTTTAAAGATCCTGTACCTAGGTGTGGGTTGTTTTTCATTCTGAAGGAGCTCAGGAAATTTCACCCCAAAATACGACTCTTTGGTATAAAGAGTATTTTGAATTAAAGGCCCTTAGAGATCTACAGGCTTGGAAGGGGCTTTCCCTCTTCATAAAAAAACAGACCCATCAGAAAAAAAACATTCAACTTCCCCTCCCCTTCCTGTTATTGCAATACACTGCAGGAAAGAAGATCAGGAATACAACCAGACCTGGCCCAAATCATTTTAATAAATACCTGTATCTCAGGTTAATTTCACTTCCAATGAGAATCATTTACAAGTCAATCTGTTTCCCCCATCCACCTATTCTCCTAAGTATCTATTCATCCTCCTTAGTAACCATTTATTGCCCCTAAGCAGAATTACCTATATCCCTCATCTCCCCCTCTCCTCTTAAATGAGGGTAAATTTCTGGACACCACTGGCATATTGGACAATCACTCTGTGATTCTCCACATGCCAACAGTAAATAAATGTCTCTTATTAATCTGTCTTATCGTGAATTGATCTTTGAGTGAACCTTCCAGGGTGAAGGGGAAGTTCCCCCTCACTCCCACAATTGTGCTATGCCCTCATGGCACCCTCTCAATCTTCCTGGAATTTTTTTTTTTAATATTATTTATTTGGAAATGTGTGAACTAAAATAAAATCTTAAGTCCTCCAGTTGAATGAATGGACCCCCTCTTGGCCAAGGGGACCCCAAACAACCCTAAAGCTGAGTTGCTGGCCATGAGAAGGGAGGTCATGCCCCCTCCCTTCTTGGAAATATACTTTCTAACAATAAGATGCTAAATCATTAACAGGCCTAAGGGTAACAGGAAGCTTAACCCACACCTGCAGGCCATCAATTTACTTAACAGATCCCTTGCTTTTGATAAAGGTCTGCTGGATGTCTCCGATTAACAGACATCCTTATCTTAAGTTAAAACATTCTAAGCCTTTAGACAAAGCTTTATTTCTTTAACCAATTACAAATCAAGGAATCTTTAAACCCACCTATTACCTGGAAACCCCTCCACCCCGCTGAATGTATAAAACCAAACTATAACCCAGCCACTGCCAGCGCATTTTCTCAGGACCTCTTAAGGCCATGTGCTCCAGTTCGGTCACACACATTCAGCTCAGAATAAATCTCTTTATTTTAGAGTTTGGGTCTTTTTCTGTTAACAAACATATTCTGCTCCATTTTCACAGTTCACTCTGCTTGGCAGTTTTGCAATTGAGTTTGAGTTCCCCCAGAAGGAAATATTCAAATCCTACAACAAAAATTCAAATTCAAATATATTTTTAATAGGTTTTTAAAAAATATTTAATTTTATCTCATAAAATTTTAATTTTTTTTTGGACAGCTGGCCTGCTCACTCACACTCTCTGAGAGAGAGAAAGGACGGGCATTTTTAACAGGTTGAATCATGCTATAGGCTTGTCATTGGAGATCTGCCCACGTCAGTACCAAAAGATCTACTCCTTTTCAAAACAGTTTTTAGAATATAATTTACACAAAGTGCACAAATCTTCTCTGACTCTAGCCACCACCCAATGAAACATTTCCATCACCCTAGGAGATATCCTCTGTTCCCTTTGCAGTCAATACCTCTTAAAGGTAACCATTAGTTTCACTTCGTAATCACTGATTAGTGTGGCTTGTTCTTGACCTTCATACGCAGTAAATGCACTAATTTTACGTACTCTGTTCTTCTTAATGTCTTCAGAATATTTTATAACGTATATACCATACTCTATTTAACTATTCCCAAATTGAACATTTATTTCCAATTATTTTTATTAAGAAAACTGCAAGGGGTGTCCTCGTCACACTTATGTGAGAATTTCCGTAGGCTAGAGTCCCTGAAGGGGAATTGCTGGGTCAGAGGCGCGAATCTGCTTTTCTTTCACATCTGATCTTTTCCTGTGTTGAGACAGAGGGAGGCGGGTGGGCTGGATCACAAGCCCCTACCTCACATCCCCTGGCCTAGCTGAATCTTCTCTCAGTCCAGCCACGTGCTCTGTCCGGGAGGCCACATTACTCAAGCAACGGAACCGGCTCTTAAAGTCCTACCTGTTTTGAGTCCCCTCCCGGAACTGACGCGATAGTGACGCCCAGCATTTCCGCCTCTGAGGGGGCGGGGGCGCGAGCGCCCCGCATTCATTGCCGTCGCCGGCTGATGACGCAGTGCGCGGTGTGCTCACCCACGTGTGCTGCAGAGCTCCCTGTGTCGGCCGAGCAGCGGCGGGCGCTTTCCGTGGAGGCGTAGTCGGTGGCGGCTCCGGCCCTGGAACCTCGGCGGCTTGGGGACGCTGAGCACGAGGCAGGGAGCGTAGGTGGCTGTCCGGACGGTGAGCCTGGGGTCATGGAGCACCTCTTCCTAGAGGTGGCGGCGGCGCCGCTGCGGTTAATCGCAGCCAGGAACGAGAAGAGCCGCAGCGAGCTGGGCAGGTTCTTGGCCAAGCAGGTAAGAGAAGGAGGGGGAAGGAAAGCGCTAGGCAGACCTTAGTCGTCCGCCTCGCGGTCGCCCTGCGCTCCTCCGCTGAGGCGCGCTGCTTTAAGGGAGAGAGAAGCGGCGTCTTACCACTCTGGCTACCTCCCCGGGGGTGGCTGGTCGCGGAGGCGTCTGCGCGTGTTTGAGGCGATTGGAAGGAACCTTTTGTTTTTATCTGGGGGGACCCTTGCAGTCCCTTCCCACCGCCTCTCACCCCTATGCAGCGCTTTAGCTGCGTGTGGTAGACGTGGCCTTCGGAAGGAAATGTTTGTTTTTCTGAAATTGAGGGTGCGTCTCTGCCCTTTTGACATGTGAACGTATAACCTGAGTGTGCGTAGTCCAGCCACCCCTGTTAGTTTATGTGACTTTTTCTTTTTTGCCTTGTTCCTTTTCGGCTCATTGACAAGTACTGATCGCATTCCTCCTGTGCGTAAGGCAGAATGTGGCAGTGTAAGGAAATAGATAAATCCGTTGCGGTCTCAGCCCCAAGGGAATTTTGCAGCTATTTTTGGAGATAGTTCATAAACAATTAAAACAACTGAAGGACAAAGCAGGGCAGCTAGTGCTGTTTGAAACTAACCGTAGGAATTATGAAGTGAACTAGAGTTTTCTGGGAAATAGGTCTTTGGGTTTTCAAGAGCCTTCTCTCATTGACTCCTTCTGCCTGAGTTGAGGATTCTTACTACGCATCTTTTCACGTTGCATTTTAATTTTAGATTTTATGCTTACTCACCCCCAATATCTGTAAACTACTTGAGAGTAGCAAATGGGTTTTTATTTGTGTAACTCCAGTATCTAGAACTCACTGATTGAATGACAAATGCACTGCGCACATATATGTTCCATTGCTTAGGAAGCAACAGCAGTATTTTGAGTGAGAGACTGAGGAACGTGGGCAGTCTGGAGCGGCCAGGAACTAACATGAGAGGCATTTCTGTATAATGACAAAAAATTCATCATGAGAACCAAAGGGGAGTCGAATATGTCTTCTGGATTTCTGGCCTGCAGGCCTCCAGTGAAGATGGAATGAAGGGAATCACTAATGCAAATGGGGAGTTCTAGAAAGAAAACTGATTTTTGGTGGGTTTTACTAAGGAAGGAGATAATCAGTTTAGATGACCTGAGTTTGTGAAAGGCTCCTTAGTTATGTATTGTTGCTAGAGGTATTTTTCTATAAGTGGTTGTAGAATTTAGAGCACAGTGTCTGAATTTAGGGTTTTGCACTAGCTCCAGGGAACTTATGACTCCTTACCACTGTAATTGGAGGCAAAACTGGTGTTTATGTATTGGTGGTGGAGTGGAAAAATGGTTTGTAACCTTTATTAGATAAGGTTTTAGGGGAATCTGCCACTGAAGTGTAAGAACCACTCATGTAGATTTTAGAAATTTTGTGGTAATGCCACTGAACTAGAAAGCTACTAGAAATTTCAGTTGATATAGGGAGATTGGGATATAATTGCTTTTCCCCTTCCTTTGCCTTACATTGTCCGTCAAATTCTATCTAATGTCAGAAATGTCTTTCAGGCTTGTTCCTTTCCATTTTTGGCAACAAATTGAAGCCTTTCAGAGAAGAGTTGATTGTATTACCATTCTATTTTTACCTATTTTTGGAAACAATATTTTTATTGGAAAGCAGCAAAAGACTTTTTAAAAATATTGGTTCTCATGATATTTGGGATCTGAAATAAGAGTTTTTTCGGATTGTGCTGCTTTCACTGTTCTTTATCTCAGCTGGTGATACCATCCTCTAGTCACTCATCATAGCGAACTGTCTGTGATCATTCCTTCTTCTTGACATAGAAGAAAGTCCTCCTGATTATTACTTCATAAGTATTGAATCTGTTCCTTCCTCTTTGTCTCTGCTACCGCTACCATCCCTACCTCCTTTATCACTGTCTATGTTCAAGAAGAACAGTGTGCTTAAGAGCATGTGAGGGCACTGGATCTGGAGTATGACTGAAGATTAAGTCCATTTTCTTTTGCTTAGTTGCTTTCATGCCCTTGGGCAAGTTAATTCCCCTAAATCTCAGTTTCTAGATTAAATTTATATTACATAGGGTAGCTGCTAGAGAGTACAGGGAGTAGTTAAAAGCAGGAACTCTGGAACTAGGCTCTGTGACATGGATTCCAGGTTCTGCTACTAGCTTTGTGACCTTAACTTTTTTTTTTCAGTTTCCCTGTCTGTAAAATGGGGATATCATCTAATTTATGGATTGCTGTGAGGATTAAATGCCTGGAATATAGTAAGGGCTGTTGTGAGGACTAGATAACACATGTGGGGAGCTTACCATAGTGCCAGGCACATGGTAACTAATCAGTAAATGTGAACTAAAATAATACTTATTTTTAAAAACAGCTTTATTGAAATATAATTCTCATACCGTATAATTCATCCATTTAAAGTGTATAGTTCAGAGGTTTTTTTTTTATACAATAGCCTCTCCTTACCCATGGTTTTGCTTTCTATGGTGTCTGTTAGCCACAGTCAACTGAGATATGAAAATATTAAATGGAAAATTCCAGAAATAAATCCATAAGTTTTATATTATGTTCCATTCTGAGTAGCGTTAAGAAATCTCTCAATGTCCCACCTGTCCTACCCTATCCCACCATGTGAACCATCCCTTTGTCCAGTATATCCACACTGTATATGTTACTCACCTGCTAGTCATTGACATCATTGAGGCTCAGTGATCCAGGATCACTGGAAGCAGATGATCCTCCTGATGTATTGTCTGAAGGTCAATAGTAGTCTAACTCTTCATCACAATGCCTACGTCGTTTACCTCACTTCATCGCCATTTTTATCATCTCACATCAGAACATGAAAAAGGGTGAGTACAGTATAATAAGATATTCTGAGAGAAAGAGACCACATTCACACAACTTTTATTATAGTATATTGTTATCATTGTTCTATTTTATTATTATTCTCTTACTGTGCCTACTTTATCAATGAAAGTTTATTATAGGTATGTATGTATAGGAAAAACCATAGTATATATAGGGTTCGGTACTATCAGGAGTTTCGGGCATCTACTGGGGGTCTTGGAATGTATCTTCCTTGGATGAGGAGAGGACTACTGGATTCACAGATACGTGCAGCTGTCGCCAGTCAGTTTTAGAACATTTTCATTAGCTCAGAAAGAAACCTTTATACCTGTCGGGTTTAGCAATCTTGTTCTGTATTCTTAGTTCTTGGTGTGCTCATGGCTGAAGAATGACCAGACACGCCAAAGTAAGGCAAGCATGAGGTGAAATTTATTTGGGGGGAGCAAGATAGGATTATAGAGCAAGAGCAAGAGCAAGATATGGGTTTACAGAGCAAGAATCACATGCCACAGGTGACGACCAGACCCCTTGTAGCAGAAAGAGACCTTGGTTATGGTCTGGGTCTTGTTTTATAGCATCTGGATAGCGACCTCCCTGTGGTTCAAATGTCACCTTGGAACCACTTTGATCGGACAGTTGGGAGTTACGTGACCTGAGTCTTACTGTGTATGCAGATCTCCCGTGAGCCTCTCTGAAAGCCCATTTGGGGGGTGGTGAACCACAGTGGCACCCACTTTTGTCCCTAGGAGACCCAGAATCCCTTGCTAACTACCTAACATACCCTTTAGATATCACTCTTCATCACTCTGTCCCACCCCAAGCAACAACTACCTACTTTTTTACTCTATAGATTCCCTATTCTTATCACTTAATATAATTATTAATGAGACAAATATGAATCTGTCACCATTTTGCATAAAGCTCCCCATTATCTCCACAATCAAAATGCAAGCTTTCTAAAATGGTATATGGTGTGTTTTTTTGGTGCATCTCCAACGTATCCCTCTAGCCCAATGGTTCTTGTCAGGGGTAGGGGGGATGGGGAGGATAATGCCCCCAGGGGCAAATATGGAGACATTTTTTGGCATCCCAACCATTTATGGTGGGGGTGCTACTAGCATCTAGTGCATCAAGGCCAGGGGTGCTGCTAAACATCCTATAATGCACAGGACAACCCCCCACAAGAAGGAATTATGCAGCCCCAAATGGCAGCAGTGCAAAATTAAGAAAGAAACCCTGCCCCAGCCTGATTTTCCACTCTGCCCAGGGCTTGATACTGCAGCAATGCTAAGATTCCTGGAATGACCACAGGTTGTTACCCCCTGCTGTTGAGGATTGGAGTCACCTCCTGTTACCCTCTGCTATTGTTGTCTGGGTCTTCCCTTGCTATTTCTTGCCTCATTGACTTTGCATTTCCTTTCCTTAGAATGCTTCTGTCTTCTGTGCCCTTGCTCAGTTAAATTCTATTTGTTCTGGAAGACCACTTTGCAGTTACCTTCTACAGATGACTGCTCTGATTTTCCCCTTTATTTTTCCTACTTACCCCTTTGTTTCAATTAACTGGCCAGTTAGTTGAGAGTACCTTCAAGTAACTCAACCATTTGGTTGAGAATACCTTAAAAGAGGGGACTGTGTTGCTCTAGTGTCCAGTATAGTGTCTGACATGTACTAGGCAGTAAATGTTTATTGACTGAATGAACAGAGTAATGTACTCAAAAATTGTGATACTTTTATTTTTGGCAGAAGGCAGCTTTGAAAAACTTGCAATGTTTTAAGCAAATGATAACTCTTTAATGCTATTTTTAACTCAGGTTCAACTGTAATAAAAGCAACTCTGTAGTGTAATTATGAAAATAATTAGAAGTAGGAAAAATTTTGGTTTTCTTGATTGCTTGGGTTTTATAGGGTATTCTAGGTATTGTCTCTCATTAGCTGAAAATACATATTTCAGCTGATATGTGTAATTATAAATAACAATTCTGAGGTAAGATAAAATTTCAAAGAAAAACTTGCTTTATACCTTTAATTAACTCTGCTTTGAGAAGGGCTAACTGACCAGTTAAGCAGTTGAATATGACAATGTAGTAGTTTCACTACCACAGTATATTCTCAATATACTAAATACACAAACGTACAAATATGAAAAGTTTTTCTCTTTTTTTTATGTTTTCCTAGGCTAATTTTGGGAAATTTGATTAATTTTGTTGTCATTATAGCAAAGGAACTGAATTGGTTGATATTTTTGGTGGGAAGAGACGAGCTGAACTACCTTAAAGTGTTTTTTCTTCTATTTATTAAGTAGTCAGCATCCTTCAGCTTCCCTCATACTTGCCTGTAGCCCAGCCACCTAAATAAAACCCATTTAAGCATCACGAAAAGTTAGAGAAGTGAGAAAATAGGAAGGGTAACCATGAAGAATGTAGCCCTTTCCCTTTTCTAGTAGATCTCAGCTTATAAGGAGAAAAAGGCAGGATTTCCTAAGAATACAATTACTCCTGAATATTACAGGAGTAGTCACGGGTTTAAGAAGGAAATCCTTTAGCATTTATTGCTTTATTTTTGTTGCCTATAGCAGCAGGTCAACTGATACAATCAAAGATGCTTTGGCTAGCAAGGCCCCTGGGCTTATAGGAGAAAGCTGGTTGTATAGTTTTCCTATAACCCCCACCCACCCCCAAATGCTCACAGGTTAGCTGGCCCCTTTTCTTGTATGCCTGGCATTTACCCTTTTTTGGGTTTTAGTAAGACATGTATTTGTTTTTCTAAGCCTCATTAACTAGTATTAATAATATTGTCCATGGCAGAAAATTTGGAAAATTCAGGAAATACAGAAGACCACCATTACATATCCTAAAAACAGTAAAAAGATGAGTGACTAATATGAACAATTTTATGCCGATCCTTAGATGAAAGGAGTGTTTAAAGATTATAAGCTACCAAAGCCCACTAAAAAAATTGACAAAACAAGCTAGGAGTAGAACAAAATTTGCTAAAGCTGGTAAAGATCATCTGCAAAAACCTGTAGCTAGATCATAGTTAATACAGGAATAGAGCAGGGATGTCTACTCTTGCCACTTGTGTTGAACGGTGTATCTGAGTTCCTAGCCAGTGCCGTATGGTAAGAATATGAAGGGGTGTATGGATTAAAAAGTAAGAAATAAAACTGTGTGTTGGCTTAGTACAGAATTTTGTATGTAGAAAATCTTAAGGAATCTTCGAAATAAAGTAAATTTTGTAAGGTCACAGGATACAAGGTCAATATATAAAAATTAGTTATATTTATATTTAAGATAATTGGGAAATGAATTTTAAAACAATGTTTATAACAGCTTCCAAAAACAATAAAATACTGGAATAAATTTAAATTTAAGAAAATATGTGCAAGATCTCTACACTGGAAACTATAAAACTGTAAAACATTGCTAGGGTAAATAAGACCTAAATAAATAAATGGAAAAATGTTCATGAATTGGAAGACTCAATATAATGTTAGGATAAGATTCCTCCCAAATTGATCTACAGATTGAAACAATCCCAGTCAAAATCTCAGCAGGCTTTTTTTTGTGTGTGTAGAGAAACTCACAATATAATTCCAAAGTTTAAATGGAAGCGAGTTAAGTAATAGCCAAAATAATTTTGGAAAAGAGAAAGTTGAAGGACTTAAACTGCCTGATTTCAAGATATACAAAGCTACAGTTTCAAGACTGTGGTATTTGTGTAATGATAGAAATAGAGAGTAGAGCATCCAAAAATCCACATATGATAAGGTCAATTGATTTTTAATAAAATTATCAAAGAATTAAATAGGGAATGGATAGTCTTTTTAACAATTTTTGCTGGATCAAAGGATACTCATATAGGGAAAGAAAGTGAACTTTTACCCCACCTTGCATCAAACCCATAAATTAACTTGAAATGCATTATTGTATACATACAACTAAAAGCTAGAACTTCTGGGAAAAAATAGGGGAAAATCATGAGATTGGGGTAGAGAAAGATTTCTTAGACTGGATGCTAAAGGACTGTCAGATATTAAGAACTTGTACAATTGACTAATTAGATAAACAACCTAATTTAAAAATTAAAATTTATTTTTCTTTGTAATTGTAACTTTTTTTCTTTTTCTTTTTCTTTTTTTTCTTTTCTTTTTCTTTTTTTTTTTTTTGAGACAAGAGTCTCACTCATTCTCCCCAGGTGGAATGCAGTGGTGTCATAATAGCTCACTGCAACCTCAAACTCCTGGGCTCAAGCATCCTCCTGCCTCAGCCTCCTGAGTAGCTGGGACTATAGGCGTGAGCCACCATGCCTGGCTAATTTTTTCTATTTTTAGTTGCCTGGCTAATTTTTTCTATTTTTAGTAGAGATGGGGTCTCACTCTTGCTCAGGCTGGTCTGGAACACTTGAGCTCAAGTGATCCTCCCACCTTGGCCTCCCAGAGTGCTAGGATTGCAGGTGTGAGCCACTGTGCCCAGCCCTAATATAAAAATTAAAGTTAAACATTAAAGAATTTCTTTTAAAATTGAAAATTTATTTTTAAGTTGTGCATATAGTTACCATATGTATAATCCAGCAGTCCCACTGTTGGGAAGAGGAAAAGAGTAAGTAATGAAAGTATGTTCATAAATCTCCTATACATGAGTGTTTATAGCAGCTTTATTGATGATAGCTGGGAACAGTGAAAATGTCTATCAGCATGTGAATAGATAAACAAATTATGGTAAATCCATACAGTGAGATAGTACTTAGTAATAAAATAGAATAAATTGTTGATGCATACAACCACATGGAAGATTGTCAAAAGCATTATGCTGAGTAAAGTAGCCAGACAGAAAAGAGTACATGCTGTATGATTTAATTTATATAGCATTTTAGAATAGGCAAATCTAATCTCTAGTAATAAAAATCAATCAGTGGTTGCCTGGGGTGAGGGGCTTGGCTGCAGCTGAACTTGAGGGGATTTTTTGCTTTGATACTTTAATTGGGGTGGTGCTTACATTGGTGTGTACTTTTGTTAAAAACTATGCTTAAATGGGTGCCTTTTATTATAAATAAATTATATCTCAAAAAGTTGAATTTTGAAAAATTAAATATTTCTTCTGACACAGTTTTCCAGATTATGCTTTGAAGAAAAAATTTTTTTAAGAAACAAGGTCTCACTGTGTTGCCCAGGCATGCCTCAGACACCTGGGCTCAAGTGATCCTCCCGGCTCAGCCTCCTGAGTAGCTGGGACTGCAGGCGAGTAGCTGGGACTGCAGGCATGAGCCACTGCAACGATGGCACTGAAGAAAAATTTATTAGATGTTCTCTCTGGAAGTTTTTTCTCAGTCCACAAGTATCCATTTGCATAACATGTTTAGGACAGTTGGGTTTGTTTTGTTTGGATGTGTTTTTCTCCACAATATAACCACTTACTGTATTATTTTTAAAATGGTATCTTTAGAGGGCTTATTTATAGGGACATTCATCAGTTGAAAATGTAAGGTCATGTCCCTGTGAATTCTGACCAAATCTGTTAAATTTCTTTGCCTCCATTTTTATGGAATCTTTCATTTTGCCTCCCATAAGCTACAGAACTAGTATGGACAGAAATTGTTTCAGGGTAACATCTTTCCCCAATCAGTGCTTTGTTCAGAATCAGGTGTTTTCATGAGAGAATGCCCTATAATTTGGAAGGCTTTGTAAGAGCTCATGTGTAAGGTGACCTCTTCTTTTCTGAGTAATAATTTTGGAAAAACTTGTTGTATTTTTGCACATGGTTTTTAGGATGTGTTCAAGGTGCACTTTTGTAGATAACTATTTAGCATGAAACTCCTTAAGATGATGTCATAGCATTGGATTTGCAGGGTCAGGGGGCATGTCCCCCTTTGGCAATTTAAATCTGCTGTCACATTGCCAGGCAGAAAGGGTTTTGCAAACCTGTATACACACTAGCAGTATGATACCTTCTACATTTTAGTTTTCATTTTTATGTTTACGGACATTCTGAGCCCAGGCACTAGAATTTTGTGTTTTATTTCATCTTATCAAAGTATAGCTATCTACTTTGGATCTGTTTTGTGTGTTAATTAGAGGCTGGAACCTTGATAGGCTTGATTAGGGATATCCTCATTTGTTTCTAGGAATTAATTTCTTACCTCTGTCCTTTCCTCAAGAGAGCTGGCAGTTTTGCATACTAACCACAAAATTCCTATGTTTTCCTTCAAGAGTTAGGGAATACTGGGGTTTTGGATTCCCTGGAGAGTGCTGAGACCCTGAAACAGATTATTTTTCAGGGAAGCTGTGTAGCATTTAAGTGGAATCCCTTTTACCTCAAACTCCAGGGGACTGAAACTTATTTACAATAGCCTTTACTTTAAATTAACTCTAATCCTCTGTTCCAAAAAAACCCCACTGTATTTTATAAGAGAAACTCATGAAGTCTGGAAATTGGATATTTTGATTCCAAGATAGGACTCTTCTGTGTTCTTCTCCAGCAATATGAATATCGTTTACATAGATATTTTGTTTTGCCTTTCTCTCAGGCGTGGACACCTCAAGATCGCCAGTGTATCCTGAATACCTTAGCACAGTTGCTCCTGGATAAAGACTGTACTGTTCTGGTTGGTCGCCAGCTGCGTCCTCTCCTTTTGGATTTGCTGGAAAGGAATGCTGAAGCCATTAAAGCTGGAGGCCAGGTCAACCATGATCTACATGAACGGCTCTGTGTGTCAATGAGCAAACTCATTGGTAACCATCCTGATGTCCTCCCGTGAGTAGCGGTTTTATTCTTTATGTTTCTCCTTGAGGTGATAGAACCTGATCCCTCTTGGGAAGTAAGGAGGAGTCTGAGCTGAGAAGGAAAAAGGGAAGTACAGAAAGAAGAGAAAGAAATAGTACTGTTTTATAAAAATAATCACAGCAGAATCCATATATCCAGCTCAGTTCAATGAGCATTTACTAGGTTTCTTTTAAGTCTTGGCCATCAAAACAAGTCTGGAAAAATGGCCAAGATATGTTCCCAGTCCACTCAAGGATTGTATTATGTGGCACAACTTGCATATGAGAGAGATTTGAATGAGGTTTAGGTGAGGCTCTTATAGCATCCACCTCAGATGGGTGAGATTCCTTCCTTGTTTGAGCAGCTGAGGGGGTGGATTTGAAGCGCTGGCTGTTGGGTTCCTTCCACCTTGCTACAAAGCTGAATCAGTGTGGCAAGAAGCTGTGTTAGAATTGGATTTTAAGGTATTTATCTTTTAAAGTGTCACCCAGGCTGGAGTGCAATGTTGTGATCATAGCTCACTGCAGCCTCAAACTCCTGGGCTCAAGCAGTCCTCTTGCCTGGGCTTCCCAAAGTGCTGGGATCACTGCACCCAGCCATGATGCAGTCTTGATAGGTTGTGTGTTTCTAGAAGTTTATCTATTCTAGGTTATCCAATTTGTTGGCATACAATTGTTCATAGCTTTCTCTTATAATACTTTTTGTTTCTGTGGCATTAATTATAATGTCTCCTCTTTCATTTCTGATTTTAGTTATTTGAGTCCTCTTTTTTCCTTTGCAATTTTGTTGATCTTTCAAAAACCAACTCTTAGTTTCATTGAGTTTTTGTGTTTTCTGTTCTCTATTTCATTAATCTCTGCTTTAATCTTTATTGTTTTCTTCTGTTATCTTTAGGTTTAGCTGTTCTTTTTCTAGTTTCTTAAGGTGTAAAGATAGGTTATTAACTTGAGATCTTCTTTATTAATGTATATGTTTATAAACCTCCTGTTAGTACTGCTTTTATTGCATAAACATGTGTTTGGTTTATTGTATTTTTGTTTTCATTTTTAAGGTGTTTTTAATTTCCTTTATGATTATTTTTTGGCCCATTAGTTGTTTTAGAGTATATTGTTTAATTTCCACATATTTGTGCATTTTCCAATTTTTCTTCTGTTGATTTGTGGTTTCATTCCATTGTGATAGGAAAAGATTCTTTGTATAATTTCAGTCTTTTAAAACTTGTTCAGACTTGTTTTGTGTCCTAATATGTAGTCTGTCCTCGAATGTTCTGCATGCACTTGAGAAGAATGTATATTCTCTTGTTGGGTGGAGCATTCTATATAGGTCTCTTTGGTCCAGTTGGTCTGTAGTTTTGTTTTAGTCTTTTGTTTCCTTATTTATCTCTTCTGTCTGGTTGTTCTATCCATTATTGAAAGCGGAATAGCGAAGTCTTCTAGAATTACAGTGTTGTTGTCTATTTCTCCTTGTAATTCTTTTAAAAAAGTTTTATTCATACATTTAGGAGCTCTGATGTTGGGTGCATAAATGTTTTTAATTATTAAATCTTCTTAGTGAATTGAGCCTTTTATCCTTATTTATGTTCTTCTTTGTTTTTTGTAACAGTTTTTGATTTAAAGTCTGTTTTGTCTTTTATTAGGTTAGCCACCCTTGCTCTCTTTTGGTTATCATTTGTATGGAATACTTTGTTTCTGTATTTTAACTTTCAGATTATGTGTCTGTTCTTAGATGTAAAGTGAGTTTCTTGTAGGCAGCATATAGTTGGATCCTGCTTTTTTCTGCGTTCAGCTAATCTGTGTCTTTTGATTGGGGAGTTTAATCCATTTACATTTTAAGTAATTAGTGATATGGAAGAACTAGCAATTGCCATTTTGTTAGCCATTTTCTGTATGTCCTGTAACTTTCTGTCCTTCCTTTCCTTTCTTACTGCCTGACTTTATGTTGTCTTGATTTTTTTGTAGTGTATGCTTTGATTCCCTTCTCATTTATTTTGTGCATATTCTCTATACATTTTCTTTGTGGTGGTTATTGCAATTGTATAAAATATGCTAAAGTGACAACATTTTATTTTAAACTGTTAACAACTTAAGTTTCAATTGCATACAAAAGCTATATTCCTGTATAGCTCTACTCTTCCCATTTTATGTTATTGATGTCACAAATTAAATCTTTATATACTGTACACCCATTAACATAGATTCGTAGGTTTTAAAAATTATTTTTGTTGTTTAATTTCTTTCTTTTTTTTCCCTCAGAGATGGGGTCTTGCTCTGTCATTCAGGCCGGAGTGTGCAGTGACATGATCATAGCTCACTGCAGCCTGAACTCAAGCGATTCTCCTGCCTCAGCCTCCTGGGTAGCTGGGACTCTAGGAATGCAACACCATGCCTGGCTCATTTTTAAAAATTTATTTATTTTGTAGAGACGGAGTCTCGCTATCTTATCCAGGCTGGTCTCAAACTCCTGGCCTCAAGCAGTCCTCCCACCTCAGCCTTCCAAGTCACTGGGATTACAAGCACGACCCACTAAAAAGCCCAGACTTCACCACTATATGGTATATACATGTAATGGAATTCAACTTGTACCCTCTAAATCTATTAAAGTAAAAAAAGGAAAAAAATTACAAATCAAAATGTACAGTATCATATCTTGATTTTGGTGTTGTTTAAAATCTTACCAGATATCAGCTTTTATTTATCTGGGAAAGTCTTAATTTTTTTCTTCTTTTTTGAAGGACAGTGTTGCTGGATACAGTAATATTGGTTTACAGGTTTAAAAAAAATTTTTTTTTTCTTTTCAGCACTTTGAATATATCATCCCATTCTCTTTTGGCCCACCAGATTTCTCCAAGAAATCTGTTGATAATCTTATGGAAGTTCCCCTGAATGTGATAAGTTGCTTTTCTTTTGCTGCTTTCATAATTCTCTTTGTCTTTGACTTTAAAGTTCACTTATAAGGTGCTCAGTGTGGGTCTCTTAGGGTTTACTATGGTTGAAATTCTGTGAACTTGAATTTACATGTCCATTTCTTTCCCCACATTTGGAAAGTTTTTGAACATTAGTTCTTCAAATAGACTTTCCTGCCCCTTTATCTTTACCCATTCTGAGACTCTCAGAATGTATATTTGGTCCTCTTGTTAGTGACTCATACATCTTTTAGGCTGTTATTTTTCTTCATTCTTCAGTTTATCGTGTATTTCAGGCACAGAATTTATGTTTGTTTCTTTTCATAGTTTCTATCTATTTGTTTATGTTCTTATTTAGTTCATGCATTGTTTTCCTGATTTCATTTAGTTGTTTACCTGTGTTAGCTTTAGCTTATTGAGCATCTTTGTGAAAGTTATTTATTTTAAATTCTTTGTCATGCAGTTCTTATATCTGTGTTTTTGTAGGGTTTGTTTCTGGAGTTTTATTTTTTCCCTTTGATTGGGCTCAATTTTCCTGCTTCTTTGTGTGCTTTGTAATTTTTGTTGTTGTTGTAGTTAAGACTTGGCATTTGAAAAAAAATCCACCTCTCCCAGTCTTTACAAACTAGCATCAGACTGGGAAAGACCTTCACTGAACAACCAAGCTAGAGATTCTAGGAGTACTCAAACTTTTTCTGAGTGTATAAAGAAGCCTTTATAACTTAGTTTATACCAGTGTTTCTCTTGAAATCTCTTAGAATTTATTGTAGAAGAATAGATCTGTGTGGGAAACTAAGACAGTACAATGAGGCCTCAGCATCTTTACCATGGCTTTATAAGCTTTGTATATTCTGGCCATTGCCTTCTTCTTCACTCATTTCCTGCCAGTAGATATCTAGTCATAACACACTGCTTATGGTTGCTTCTGCATACCAGGCTGTTTCCTGATGCTGTCTCATTGAACTTTTTGTTTCATCTGCATGGACTGTTTTTTCTCTTCATACCTTCATGTGGATCTCCTCTTCATCCTTTAGGTGCAACCCAAGTGTCTCTTGCCCCCCGCACCCAGGTTCAGTTGAATGTTTTTTCTTTGTGCCTCTTATTCTTTCTGTAATTGGCTGTCTTCCTTATTAGCAGGCTCCTCAAGAAAAATATCTCTGTGGTTATGAATCCCTAGGTATTAACACATTGGTTCATAGTGTTCAATAAAATGTTCATTGGAAGTAAGTGCATTTTCAATAGTAGACTCTTGTGATAAGTACCTCTGCTTTTGTGGGTAATTATTTTGTTTTTGTATCCTCGTAGTCACATATCTCATGCCATGGTCCTGGTTTCTAAAATTGAACAGAATACAATTTGAAGACTAGGTGGTTAGCATTTGTCTCCTTATGTTTTCAGTTCCTTTGGAGTTCTGTTTTGTTCTGTGGTCCTGCATTAGCAGAGGTGTGTTCTTTGATACTCGCACCAACTAATGAAAATACAGATACTCTTTGTGGAAAATATTGTTAAGTTGAAAATTGGCCAGGTGTAGTGGCTCACGCCTGTAATCCTGGCGCTTTGGGAGGCTGAGGCAGGAGGATCACTTGAGGCCAGGAGTTTGAGACCAGCCTAAGCAACAACAGGGACACTTGCTACAAAAAAATTTTTAAAAATTAGTCAGGCTTGGTGGCGCACACCTGTAGTCCCAGCTACTCAGGAGGCTAAGACAGGAGGATCCCTTGAGCTCAGGAGTTTGAGGTTGCAGTGAGCTTATGGTGATGCCACTGCACTCTAGCCTGGGGAACAGAGTGAGACCTTGTCTCAAAGGAAAAAAAAATTGTAAGTTGAAAATGCATTTAATATCCTGATAAACCCATTGTAAAGTCAAAAAATCATAAGTTGAACCTTTGGAAGTCAGAGACATTTGTACTTTAACTTTCTTTCTTTAGATTTGCCCTGAGGTATTTCAAGGACACTTCTCCAGTCTTTCAAAGACTCTTCCTAGAGAGTTCAGATGCTAATCCAGTCCGCTATGGGCGTAGGCGGATGAAGCTCCGGGACCTAATGGAAGCAGCCTACAAGTTTTTGCAGCAAGAGCAGTCTGTGTTCCGGGAGCTCTGGGACTGGAGTGTGTGTGTTCCTCTCCTCAGAAGCCATGACACCTTGGTCCGCTGGTGCGTAGCTGTTAGACTTTTCTTGTGCTTCTAGTGTGGGGATGGTAGAGGGCATGTGTGGAGTTTTGTGTGTGTATGTGTGTGAGGAGGGAAAAGAAACCATTTTAAATTTGTTATATTTGTTCTTGTGGCTTTTGAGTTCTTTCTTAATCATGTGTCATTTTGGAGGAAATGATATGATTTTTTCATGTTCCACCAAATGAATTCATTGTGCCTGATTTGTCTTTTCTACTCTTAAATGTGTGTTGTAACAATTCTTTAAGATTTCCTTTTCTAGTGTTCAGTTGGGTAGTAAATTTTCTTTATTCTTCATAATCAACTGCAGATAAACTGAATTTACATACTTTCTTTTTCTCCAGGTACACAGCCAATTGTCTTGCATTGGTCACCTGTATGAATGAAGAGCACAAGTTATCATTCCTTAAGAAGATTTTTAATAGTGATGAATTGATCCATTTCAGGTTGAGGTAAGCAGGAGCCTTCCTAGAAGTTCTGTGGTTTTTATGTGCAGTAAAATAATTGATGAGCTTCTCCTTTCCCTTAGGTTGTTAGAAGAGGCCCAACTACAGGACTTGGAGAAGGCCTTGGTTTTGGCCAATCCAGAAGCCTCCCTTTGGAGTACGGAGAGGGAACAGCAGTACTTACAGGGACACCTTATTTCAGCTGACCTTTCCTCCAGGGTGACAGCTGTCTGTGGTGTGGTGCTGCCCAGGCGGCCACTGGCCCCTGGTGAGCAGGTATGTTGGCATCAGTAAGGGGTATGCCCCCTTCTCCCTCCTAAACATGACTGTGCTCTTTCCTTGGCTGGGCTCTGTGTATGAAGTGTGAGCCAAGTTGAGTTTGTTTAATTGCTATTCCATTTTTAGAAGTGTTCAGGGAGGAATTAAGAGAAATTCACCTTGTACTTCCATTGGTATTCCCTTTGTCTCTGTTTAATATGAAATTAGAAACTGTAATGATGCCTGTGTGATGCCTTTAACTCTAGCAAAGCTCTTCCATATATATTTTTTTATTTCTTTTTGAGTCAGAGTCTCGTTCTGTTGCCCCAGGTAGAGTGCAGTGGCATTACTGTAGCTCACTGCAACCTCAAACTCCTGGGCTCAGACCCTCCTGCTTCAGCCTCCCAAGTAGCTGGGCCTACAGGTGCGTGCCACCATGCCCGGCTAATTTTTTGTATTTTTAGTAGAGACGGGGTCTTGCTCTTGCTCAGGCTGGTCTCAAACTCCTGAGCTCATGCGATGGCCCACCTTGGCCTCCCAGAGTGCTAGGATTACAGACATGAGCCACCACGCCCAGCCTGAAATGACCTCCTTTCCAAGAACATGGCTTCAGACCACACTTAGGCTTATAGACCATAAATCTGGAACCATTGTGTGATATATATATGAAAATGTGCATGTCATAAGTGTATAACTCAGTGGTTATTCATAAATTGAATATATCTGTATAAAGAGCACCAAAAAACCAGCACCTCCAAAGTTCCTTGAGTTTCCTTGTAACAGCTAAGACCTATCTCCCACAACACGCCCCACCCCATTCTGTAACCACTATCGTAACAAATTAGGTTTGGGGCATTAGAATTTAACATATGGAAGGATTCTGGTTGGGGTAGGCCTGGTGCTGGGTGGTGGTGGGGCCAATGGGGCAGAAGTGCAGAATGGTGCTGTCCCAGCCTGCCTGCCAGATTGCTGTGATAACCCTAAGGAAAGTTTGAGAGCTTCCAGTCCTGAATTTCTCATTTTGTCCTCTTATATCTCTAGGGGACTAGTCATGTTTAAGAAGTTATGACCCCTTAAAAGTTATTAATCATTCTACTTTCCCAAGAAATCTTTTACCCCATGTATATTGGATGCATTATTATTTTTTAATTAAAAAATTTTAAAATTGTAGTGACGTACACGTAACATTTACCATATTAACATTTTAAAGTTTATGCTTCAGTTCACATTGTTATACAACCAATCTGCAGAACTTTTTCATCTTGGAAAACTGAAAACTATTAAACATTAAACATATCAGGTGCATTATTAATGTTATTTTTAACATTTTGTTATGGAAAATACCAAATACATTCCAAAGTAGAAAGAATGGTGTAATGAATACCAATCTACTTATCACCCAACTTTAATAATTATCAATTTATGATCAATTATGTTTTATTTACATTTCTGCATGATTTCCTCTCACTATATTATTTTGAAGCAAATCCCAGGCATCATATTATTTTGTACCTAAATACTTCAGTGTATATCTCTAAAAGAAAAAGACTTAAAAATAGCCCCTATACTCTTATTACACCTAAAAAAAAAATTAACAATTTTATAAAATATCCTCTCAGTGTCCATATTTAATTTGTTTCATAAATTTATTGTGTGCATGCTTGATCTTAGATGTGAAAAATATGGGGGGAGGAAAAAAATTTAAAAGAAATCCTACAGTAGTAGATGAGATTTGTTCTCTACCCACTGTGTATTGATTTTTTTGCCACTTAAACTTTGGGAGACTTTTTCTTAAATTTGTTAACAAATTCTGCTTCCCTACTCCCCCTCCCACCAGAAAATGGAAAGTAGAGGGAAAAATGTCAGATCCTTAGTTTGGATAACATACCTGTTACTATAGTTTTGGTGGTACTAATTTATTGCCAGAGCTTTATGTAAGGTCACTGGAAGTTTTGTTGTAGAAATTAACCTGTGACCTTTTGGGGGAAGGACTCTTTTCTTTTTTTTTTTTCCTCCTGGAATCAAGGTCTTGCTGTCTCACTCTGTCACTCAGGCTAGAGGAGTGCAGTGGCACAATCATGGGTCACTGCAGCCTGGAACTCCTGGGCTGAAGCGATCCTCCTTCCTCAGCCTTCCAAGTGCACTACCACACCTGGCTGATTTTTAAATTTTTTGTAGAGATAGGTCTTTCTACGTTGCCCAGGCTGTTCTTGAACTCCTGGTCTCAAACGATCCTCCTGCCTTGGCCTCCCAAAGTGCTGGGATTATAGGCCTGAGCCACTGTGTCCAGCCAGGAAGGGACTCTTCTTGACATGTCTTTTGTTTCTCACTTGCCTCCTTAGGCTAGTAATAGGAGTTCTTCGCGTGAACATGAGCTAGCCCTTCGGTCTTATGTGTTGGTGGAGTCTGTCTGCAAAAATCTTCAGACCATGGCTATGGCAGTGGCTTCCCAGAATGCTGTGTTGTTGGAAGGACCAATAGGATGTGGCAAGACTTCCTTAGTTGAGTATTTAGCTGCAATGACAGGTAGAAGGAAGCCTCCTCAGCTTCTCAAAGTCCAGCTTGGAGATCAGACTGACAGTAAGGTAATGAAGAAATGGTGAGTTTTGGTGGGTTGGCATGCTTGTGAATATTTGCATTCAAGTATTGTTTTTGCTAAGGGAATATAAGAAGAGTTACTGGTCTTGCTCATACTGTCGGGGCCAACCTGAGTAAACCTCATATGTCTAGTTATCTATATCCCTGTAGAAGTTTAACAGAATTAATGAAAGGATGCAGCATTGGCACCTCAGGGTGTGTGGTTTCAGTAATTACTTTATCTTTTTTCTGTAGATGCTGTTGGGGATGTATCGCTGCACAGATGTCCCTGGAGAGTTTGTGTGGCAGCCTGGCACCCTGACGCAGGCAGCCACAATGGGCCACTGGATCCTTCTGGAGGATATTGACTATGCCCCTTTAGATGTGGTATGTTGTCTTGCTAAATCATTGCCTCCTAACATCTTTTCCTATTTTTGAAGGGTATTTTGTTAGTGATTCTAGGGATGATTTAAACAATAGAAGTATTTGATTAGATATGATATGTTGTAGGAAGCTCATTCATGGTTACCTGCTGATCTGATTTGAGGTCTTGGATAACTTGACTGGTTTCTTTTCTTTTTTTTTTTTTGTATAATTTATTTTTTTAATTTCAGAATATCATGGGGGTACAACACTTTGGCCATACACATTGCCCCTGTTCTGCCCGTGTCAGAGCCACAATCGTGGTCGTCTCCCAAACTGTGCTCCCCACATCCATTCAGTGAGAGTTTTTCCCATCCCTTCCACCCCCCTCCCGCCCGCCCGCCCTCTGATGAATGTTATTGCCCTGTGTGATGTAAGTGTTCATCAGTTAGTACCAGTTTGATGGTGAGTACCAGTGATGCTTGTTTTTCCAATCCTGTGACACTTCACTTCGAAGAATGGGTTCTAGCTCCAACCAGGATAATACCAGATGTGTTAATTCACTGTTGTTCCTTATTGCTGAGTAATACTCCATGGTATACATATACCACATTTTATTGATCCACTCATGTATTGATGGGCACCTGGGTTGTTTCCACAACTTTGCAATTGTGAATTGTGCTGCTATGAACATTCGAGAGCAGATGTCTTTATTATAAAATGTCTTTTTTTCTTTTGGATAAATACCCAGTAGTGGGATTGCTGGGTCAAATGGTAATTCTACTTTTAATTCTTTGAGGTATCTCCATATTCTTTTCCATAGAGGTTGTACTAATTTGCAGTCCCACCAGCAGTGTATGAGTGTTCCTACCTGTCCACATCCCCGCCAACATTTGTTATTTGGGGATTTTTTGATATGAGCCAATCTCACTGGAGTTAAGTGATATCTCATTGTGGTTTTGATTTGCATTTCCCTGATGATTAGAGAAGTTGAGCACTTTTTTATATGTTTACTGGCCATCATTCTGTCTTCTTTGGAAAAGTTTTTGTTCATGTCCTTTGCCCATTTTTTAATAGGGTTGTTTGATTTTTTCTTGTTGATTTTCCTAAGTTCTGTATAGATTCTGGTTATAAGCCCTTTATCAGAGGTGTAGCATGCAAATATTTTCTCCCATTCTGTAGGTTGTCTGTTCACTCTAGTGATAGTTTCCTTGGCTGTGCAGAAGCTTTTCAATTTGATCAGGTCCCATGTATTTATTTTTGTTGCTGCTGTGATTGCTTTGGGGGTCTTCTTCATAAATTCTTTGCCTAGGCCAATGTCCATAAGAGTTTTTCCAATGTTTTCTTCGAGAATTCTTATGGTTTCATGTCTTAGGTTTAGATCTGTTATCCATTGTGAATTGATTTTTGTGAGAGGTGAGAGGTGTGGGTCCACTTTCAGTCTTCTACATATGGCCATCCAATTTTCCCAGCACCATTTGTTGAATAGGGAATCTTTTCCCCGACTGGTTTCTTATTTGATAGAGAATCTATAAAATTTTGCCTATGCTGTTTTTTGTAGTAAATATGTGACCAGTTTAACAGTAGTTTTTTCCTCCTCTTATTGATTATGTGATTAGCTTCATAGCCTTTCCAAGAATAGTTCTGGTGAGGAACATCTTAACCGTGTTATGGATACATTGAGAACTTTGAGATCCTGTGTCCTAGCTATGGCGGCTATAGAGCATTGGACTGAGGACAGATAAATGAAGGAGGAGATGATGTAATAAGAGTGGCCCTTTGTTCCATTAGGAAAAATATACTGGATGTGTATTTTGGTTTTTGAAAAGACCACTTCTATGTGTATGGAATTCAGACATTGAGGCAGTCCGTGTTTCCTCTATTTTCTGAAGACTGACCAAAAAATGTACTACAGGATGAAAAATTCTTCTTTTGCATGATTTTCCTGAGATTTTCCTGAGATTGGTTTTAATTTTCTTTTAACCTTCAAATGAACTATATTTGGACTTTCTCTTCTTGGATACAAGAGAGAGAATGAATGTATGTGTGGTTGTGCACATGTGTGTGGGTGTGTATGTGTATGTATGTATATGTGTATATATAAGTTTAGGGACATACGAGGGGGAAGGAGTGGCTGAAAATAAGTATATCTTCTTTTTTTTTTTTTCCTTAATGCAACAGAAATTTATTTTCTCATAGTTCTGGAGGCTAGAGTCTGTACATGGTGTGGGCAAAGTCTTGCTCTCCCCAAATGTTCTACGGGAGAATCATTCTTTGCCTCTTTTAGGTTTTGGTGGTTCCTGGAATTCCTTGGCTTGTGGCTGCATAACTCCAATTCTGCCTCCATCTTCACATGACTTTCTCCTCTGTGTCTCTGCATCTGTCGCCTCGAAAATAAGTATATCTTACGTCAATGTTTTTTAGAATGTGACTAGGTAAAGATGTTTTGGGGATATTGGTCCAGACAGGGCCTCCCAGTTTAATCACTGTGTTCTAGGGTCTTAAAGTTTAGTTTTATTGGGCTGAAGACTCAGTTTTCTTAATAAGCCCTGAGCCCGGGGCTGACTCCTACCAATGAGACTTAAAAATAAAATTGAAATATGAACTACAAGGCCAGTTTAAAAATACTTGTTTTTTTCCCTTTGTAGTACCCTCCTTCCTGGGCAGTTTTTTCAGATATCAGGTTATCTGGTTTATGGATTATGGAATTAGAACCAAAGAAAGTAGATAAACATAAGGGATATTCCATCCAGGCCATGATGGATCCTAGGGATCTATGCCTGT
The DNA here is from genome assembly GCA_023783475.1 of Daubentonia madagascariensis. Classification (NCBI taxonomy): domain Eukaryota; kingdom Metazoa; phylum Chordata; class Mammalia; order Primates; family Daubentoniidae; genus Daubentonia; species Daubentonia madagascariensis. Next base: position 36,330,932 of record JAKFHU010002080.1, on the reverse strand, counting down.
CCCATAGCTGAGTCCATTTTTGCGGTAACCAAGTCCTGCTTAAAGACCAAACTGACAATTTCTATCTTGGTCTCTTTGGCAGTGCCTGATAAACATCAGAAAATTTTTGTACTTTTGAGTTCCATTTTGTGCAGACTGTTCCCCTTCTGATAACACATTTATGTCCAGAGGGTATGATAATTAAACTTAATTATTGTTATAGTGAAGTTCATTTACTTAAGAACATAGGCAGATCCCTTTGATTATTTTGTTTCCAGAACTTCTCAGCTAATAGTTGACCCATTGCTATTTTAAAGTAGCTTTTACAGATCTCATTCAGGATCATTTTCTTTAGTTTTAAGTTTTGGAGTATCTTGGTGTTACTCCTGTATTATTTGGGGCTTCTCTTTCAGCTCCTAGCCATGGATGAAATAATGGTGCCTAAAAAATTATGTCTCATATTTTAGAAACCTCTTCCTTGGCTCTCTGCTCTTCTTATTTTGTTTTTTATTTTTCAAACTTCCTCTATAAACTCAACTCCTGGATCCATATGTCTAGTCCAGACTCTTAAAAAAATCTCTGCTTGGAGAGAACTAGCCAGCGAAAGTTCAAGATGTCCGAATTGGTGCTTGTCTTATTTTTCTCAGAAGGGCCTTTTTTTCCACGCAGTATCAAGCCAGAACTTAGATGCCTCTTTCTTCTTCTACTCTCTCATTCAGTTAGTCTCCATATCTCTTATTGCCTTTTCCTTCTGTTTATTCTGATCTTTCCAATTCTACTGCCTTAGCACTGGGCTTCTTGTTTTATCTGCCTACCAATCAATCTTGCCTTTGTTACCTGAATAGTGTCCTTTCCTGCCTCCTTTTCTGCAGGCTAGCTCCCTTTCAGTTTGTCTTCCATATTTCTGCACAGTTGATTTTCTGAAACAAAAGATATAATTGGTTTTTTTCTCGGCCTAATATCCTCTCAATAACTCTTACCAAAAATCTCAAAGTCCTTGTCTCAGCAGGAAGCATTTTATCCTTCATCTCTAAGTTTTACCTCTTTCGTCTGCTTTATGTGCATATTCTTCCCCACTGTAACAGAATTCTCTCATGCCATGCTCTTAGGCATATCAGATTTTACGGAGTTGAATAAATACTTTTGCCTGAAGTATATGTGCCATTTTTCTCCCACCAAATCTGGCTAATTTCTGCTTGTCCTTTATGATTCAGTAAATGTCATACCTCAGGGAGGCTTTCACTGCCTCGGTTCTCAATCACTCTATTCTGATCCAGAGCCACCCTCTATCTTCACATATCGCTCTGTATACCCCTAGGGCCACACTGATCATGCCATGTGGTGGTTTGCATCCCTGTCATCTCCTTTCAAACTCTAGGCTTTACTCTTAGCGTCTTGCTTGGTTGTGGTCAACAGGAGGCACACAGGGAATGCTGAATGAATCAATCACTGTGCTGGAGTGTAGACAGCGCAGACATTCCCATCTGCATTTTGGACCCCAGTTCGCAATAGGAGAAGTGTTGTTTCTTCCAAGGGTGTGTCTCTTATTTGGAGAGAGAGTTGCTTTGTTTTTTGTTACTTCTATCTGAAGAGCTTTACTTTATCAGTGGGGTTTTGTGATTTAGGTTTCTGTGCTGATCCCTCTTTTGGAGAATGGAGAGCTCTTGATTCCTGGCCGAGGTGACTGCCTGAAAGTGGCTCCTGGATTTCAGTTTTTTGCAACCAGGAGGTATGTCCTATTAACCTTTCTGTTCCCACTCTGGAGCAAGTAAGTCTGCATGCCGAACCCAGGAGTCCTGGAATAGAGTTCTCTGGGCCCACTTCAAGCAAGATTAGTTGGAACTCATGATAGGTCCAACCTTCTTTCAATTTACGAAAGGGGTTTTTTTCCCACTTAAAAATAAGTAACCAGTTTAAAACACTCTATCTTATTCTCATGTTTTCAAAAATAATCAGAGGTGAGATTATTGTCAGATAACCCTGGGTTTGAGTCCTGTTAAATGGTGGCTGTAAAGAATAAGTGAAATGACTTACATTAAAGATCTGTCACATGGTAAGTACCCAATTAATGGCTAGCCATGATGATGATGATACACAGATTTCAAGTAATTAAAGAAATTAATTGAATATAAGCCTGAACAAAGGAATGAAAACTGAGCAGACTTAGTAAATATCCCATCAACATCTTCTAATAATTTGAAGGCAGTGGTTTATTGATTTACTCCTTTTCTTTCTTTTTTTTTTTTTTGAGAGAAGGTCTTGTTGTGGTAACCTCAAACTTCCTGGGCTCAAGCAATCCTCCTGGCCCAGCTTCCCAAGTAACTGGGACTACAGATGCCCATGCCTGGCTATTTTAAAAATTTTTAAATTTTTTGTAGAGACTGGGTCTTGCTGTTTTGCCCAGGCTGATCTTGAACCCTTGATCTCAAGAGATCCTTCTGCCTCAGCCTCCCAAAGTGCTAGGATTATAGGCGTGAGCCACCGTGACCAGCCTCAGTGGTTTATTTCTTACTGCTAGCCTGTATCTGTATAGCTTCTTCAAGCTTTTCAAATGCCCACAAGTGAAACTAACATCATACTAAATTTAATGATTTTATTGGTGTTTATTTCAGTAGACATATTCACTATTAGAGTGTGCAGCTAACCTAACAGTTCTCAAGGGACACCTTGCTAGACTCTGTTCCTTTTAATAGACCTTGATTTTATTCACAAAAATTCTTTCCTGCTAGATTTAGACATTTCCCTGAAAGTCCTGGGACATCATGGAAAGATGTCAGACAAACTTGAGATCAGACAAACTTGAATTCAGTTTTTGACTCTGCCATTTTTAGTCATAGTTGAGTGACTAAGGGACATTACTGTCCTCCTCTTCCTTATGCATTAAAAGAAAAAAATGGCACCTTCTTCTCAGGGCAGTTGTTTTGAATATTAAGTGGCTTATGTGTAAGCATGTAGCTTCCCCGGAGTGTATGTTTAATGCATGTTCCTTTCTACTTACTTTTGTGGAAATTTTTAATGCTTTTATGTACTATAACTTCTGGAAAGAAGCAGTGAGCTTAATGCTGTGGGCATTGGATTATGTTTTCTCTTTCCTGAATTTATGCTTTAAGGAAGAGGAACATGTCATTGATCAAAACATTTACCTCATAGAATCATTTTCAGTGACTTGAAAATACTTGGTTAAAGCTCTATCACTTCCTAGGAGATGAGTCAAATGTAGGTTAACTGTCAGCCTTTCATTTGTCATCTGCCCTATAAGCCCAACAGAGGGATATCTGGGACCAGAAGGGATTATGAGTGTTGTTCATATGTGAGATAATGTAGAACAAGTAATATCCAGGGGTATAATTGAGGATTAAAATTGGGAATTTTGTGTGACTCTTTTTTATTTTGCAATGTAGACTCTTGACTTGTGGAGGAAATTGGTATCGACCGCTAAATAGTCATGCTACTTTGCTGGACAAATATTGGACTAAAATTCACCTCGATAACCTGGATAAGACAGAACTGAAGGAGGTATGTGGGCATTAGAAAGTATCAATGCATTTCTTCTTTACTTTTTATTATGAAAAGTTCCAAATTTACATTAAAATGGAGGAAATAGTATAATGAACCACCAAAATTCTCATCAACCTAAGTTTAACACTATATGTGCTAACATGTTACTGTAGTTGATTCATGTATTACTTTTTCATTGCTAATATATTTGAATGCAAACCCCCTAACATTTCACCCTTAAATACTAAGACATGCATTTCTAAAAATTTAAGGGCATTTTCATATATAACCACAATATTATTATTATACCAGATAAAATGAACAGTAATTCCTCAGTATCATTTAATTCTTAGATTATATTTAAATTGTCTCTATTGTCCCCACAATCTTTACTAAGTTGATTTATAACTAATGTCTTTCACACTTACCGATTTAATGCATGGTTTGATCTGGGCATTAATGAGAATTGGGGTGAATTATTTTATAGATTTTATACATTGATTCAGTTTGTAGTATTGCTGGTTATCGTAAATCATTAAGAGGTATACTTCACTTTACAGTGCTTATCCCCACCTCCCATTGTATCTACCTCCTCACTTGGAGGTTCCCATTCCCCAGTGCGTCATCTGGGAGAGTAGCAGATAAAGCATTGTCAATGGTCATTCAGACATGGAGGGATGTTTTGCTCCTTCTTGGTGTAAATTTGTAGATAAATATGAGACACAAGACAAACTATTCAAATATTTTATCTTGTATCTTAGGTGTTTATTAGTGGAGGTGTTTTAAGGGTATATAGTTCCCCATATTACTGGCAAAAGGTTGATCATGTAATTTCTAAGAAACCTTTCCTTGGCAATGTGATTTTTATAAGTCTGCATACAGCCTATTTTGTAGTTTTAAGTTTCCTATCTCTACATTGCAGTTGTGTATTTCTGTGTCTGATGTGTCTCCCCCTGCCCCCCTCCAATCTGCCATCCCAACTGTAAGTTCCTCTGCTAACTTACTTTAGCATCCTAAGCATCCACCCTGTGCCTGGCGCATAGTAATGCTATGTTTGTTATATAGCTCTGTCATAATGTAAAAGCTTTTTCTTTTGCTGTTGTAGACATTTAAATGTTTAGATTTTAGACTCAAATTTACTAGTCTGTGCTTTGAAAGGAGAGTACTGATGTACGTTCACATTTTCGTGTGATTTCTTGGGACTGAGAGGATAAAGAGCATATGACAGCTACTTTTTTCTTACTTATTGTATTCTGTACTTGAAGTAAAGGCCAGGCTGATCTTTTCGTTCCTGGCATGAGCAGCAGTGAGTCATTCTGCTCCAAGGAGGTGCAACAGGAGCATTTACTCTCTGACTTACTTTATGTATGTCATGTTTAGATAGTTGACTTTGAGAAGCTCTCTTGTTATTTTTGAGCTTCTGGATTTAACTAATCTTAATAACACTCTTCTTGATAATTGCCCAGTGGCTAAAACCCTTGTGTATATTACTTAGGAAATAAAAAAAGTAAGGTATTTACAGAGTGTTATTCTTGTAGTAAGTGCCAGGAACTTGCACTGGCATTTCTTTCAAGCCTTGTCTCCCCCATACACCTTGAATGTGCCCAGTTGTCTGAAATGTCTTAAGTTGTCTTAAGTCTTAGATGGCCTGCTTTCTCTGCTGGTAGTGCCCACTTACAGCCATTGGTGACCTCTTACAGGCTCATATCCTGCTCTGTGAAACTTTCCTGGGTCTCCCAAGCAGGGCTGACCATATTTTCCTTTGTGCTGCAAGCTGGATTTGCTTGCGTATCTGCTTCTCGCACCAGATGGAGCTTCTTGAGGGTGGACACCATTTCTTATTTATTTTGTTTCTCCATCCCTGGAGCAATGTTTGATAAAATAGGTACTTAATAAATGCATATTAAAGGCATGAATTCCCAAAATACATATCAAATTGGTAATAGAGCCATTTCATGTCAGATTAGTTTTTAAGTGATACTGTGTTTAATTTTGACATTTAAGGTAATAATAAAAGACATTTTTTTGACTAAGATAGAAAATGACTGCTTAGAGAGTACATAAAAATCTCTTTTATTCAGAAGACTTTTTCCACATAGCTGAACCTTTACTGAAGTGTTAAACGTGATAAAATATTTTCCATGTAAAATTAGCTCCCCCCATCCCCGGATCATAAATACAACACATGCTCATATAATAGAATTCATACTCAGCAGTAAAAACAAATGAGCTTTTGATACATGCACTAATGTCTAGATGAATCTTAAAAGCATGCTAAGTAAAAGAAACCAAACTACAGACTATATCGTGTATGATTCCATGTTTATAACAGACCTGAAAGACAAAATCTAGGGATGGGAATCAGGTTCGCGATTCCCAGGGGCAAGGGTGTAAGGAAGGGATTGATTATTACAAAAGGGGCACAAGGGAATGATGGAAATAGTCTGTATCTTGTCTGTGATGGTGGTTATGTAATTGTATAGTACATATGTCAAAACTCTACATCCAAAACAGTGAATTTTCTGGAATGTAAATTATAACTTAGTAAACCTGACATAAAAAATAAACTTATTAAGGCTTTGTGCCTAAATATGTGACCAGTTTTGTAAATGTTCTCTCCATACCCAAACATGTATATACTGTATTTGAAAGATCCATTAAATTAATTGAATTTATCATTCTTTTTTTTCTTATTTTTTACTACATTTGAAATATATACGTTGAATGATATTTGTTGTAAAATCCTTCAGTAAAAAAAATATAGAGAAATAAAATCTATAAGATCTGCCGCTTAAGATGACACTGTTAAGGTTTTAGTTCCTTATCTTTTGTAAACATGTGGACATTACTTATACAATATATACAAACATGTGAATGTTACATATACAAATTGGAATCACACGTACTCCTTTTCAAGCTAATTTAACTGTATTGTATGGTTAGTATTTCTAATATATATGTATTTCCCTGCCTTCTCAAACAGACTTGAGTAAAAAAAATCCATATTATAAAGCCTTGGAACCAATATTATGAACACTTAGTATTATATTACAGTAAATTCAATAGCTATTGAAGTGAATAGGACTAGCTCTTTTGCCTTTTAAATTCTATTGCCTGCTTTTTTAAAGATCAACTGCTTATCCATACATTTGTACAACTATTGTGTGTCAGTTAAAAGATGAACTGCTTTTTATTAGTACTTAACATTAATTTCTTTCATTGTGGTCTACTTTAAACAATTTATTTTTCCTCTTTCTGTTAACTGCTTCTGATTTGCTTTTACATTTTTACATAATGAATCTTACTAGAATTGGTATTTTGAGAAATAGTACTCAAAGAATTTTTTAATAAGTAAATTCCTTGGATTTGGATGCATTTGTTTTAATTGTTTGGAGACCCTTTAACCATCTGACTTCTACGCCCTAAGCTGTGTTATAGATGGTGGGATTGCCAGATAACTGAGCTCAGGATAGAAAAAAAGTCATGGTGTTGGGGTGTGTGGTAGGTGGGTGTGAATGGGAGCAGGAGTGGGTAAGGGTGCAAGTTTTTTTGTTTTTTTTGAGACAGAATCTCACTCTGTCATCCCAGGTAGAGTGCAGAGGTATCACTATAGCTCAGTGCAACCTCCAACTCCTGGGCTCAGGCAATGCTCCTGCCTCAGCCTCCCGAGTAGCTGGGACTGTAGGCGTGCACCATGACACCCGGCTAATTTTTCTTTTTTTAGTAGAGATGGGGTCTCACTCTTGCTCAGGCTGGTTTCGAACTCCTGAGCTCAAACAATCCTCTTGCCTTGGCCTCCCAGAGTGCTAGGATTACAGCGTGAGCCACTGTGCCTGGCCGGGTGCAAGTTCTTATACTTGGTAAAGATGACAAATTTCATAGAGAAATCTATTTATTGTCTGACTGGTTTCAGCAGCAGTTTATGTGTGCTTTTAAAAATCACTATGCCTCCTGCTAAATTTTCTTTCTTTTTTTATTCTTTTGTCAGGTTCTTCAGAGCAGATATCCCAGCCTCTTGGCAGCAGCTGATCACCTGCTTGACATTTATATCCAACTTACTGGAGAGAAACATCACTCTCGGAATGGTAGTTCTGTTGGATGTGAACAGACACCTGTGGGAGTTTCAGAAGCCAGAAGAGAAAACAAAAGACCAATCCTTGAGGGGAGAGAATTGTCTTTAAGGTACTGGATAAACACTTTTCGGAGTTGAGATTTTAAAAATGCTTCCCTCAGAATTTCTTACCAGCTAGAAGTAAATGGTTATGAGAAGTCAGGTTTTGAAATTAAACTTCCGGGTTGCTTCATAGTGTCCGATCCCCTTTTCAGATCTATAGTTACTGATTGGGAAGGCTTGATTAAGGTAAGGTAATGTTATTTTTGGTTTTAAAAAATAACTTTGGCTGGGTGTGGTGGCTTATGCCTATAATCCCAGCACTTCGGGGTGCCAAGGTGGAAGGATTACTTGAGGCCAGGAGTTTGAGACCAGCCTGGACAATATAGCGGGACCCCAGGTCTACAAAAAAAAAAAAAAAAAAAATTAGCTGGGTATGGTGGCGTGTGCCTGTAGTCCTAGCTAATTGGGAGGCTGAGATGGGAAGAATCACTTGAGCCCAGGAATTTGAGGCTGCAGTGGACTGTGATGATGCCACTGCACTCCAGCCTGGGTGACAGAGTGAGACCCTGTTTCTAAAAAAATAAAAAACAAAAAATAACTTCTAAAGACAAACTTGGAATAGTTACTAATGTAATTTTTTTACCAGGTGTCCTTTTCTGACTGTTAGGGTCTTAAATAAATTGCCTTGGATTTTGCTATATATAATGAAGTCTATGTCTTTGCCCTCTGTTCTTGATGGTTGACTTTCCCTTTGTGAAGTAGGAATTAGAAATGGGCAACTCCTCATTTTGATCTGATTTAGTTGCTTCCCTCCTTTTACACTACCATGTCTGGCAATGTAGTGGGAGAAATGAGTGCTAGTTCACTTCCTGGTAGGAGTAAAGACCGGGAACCTTCACTTACTCTTTCCCCTAACACTTTTTTATCTTCACATTCCTCCCAAAAAGGAGAGAGTTGTCAGATGTCCCCAGACTTAAGTGGGCTGAATAAATTCTCATGCCTCTGATGTCTTCGGCCTATGGTCTTTTATTTCTTATCTTTTTTTTTCTTAAAGGGATCTACTGAATTGGTGTAATAGGATTGCCCACAGCTTTGAGAGTTCATCTTCATCAGCATCACTAAATATTTTCCAAGAGGTAAGATGTTGTCTTCCTGTCTGTTTTCTCTTTGCTCTGTAAGGCTATTAATTTCCATTGTTATTTTCTATCTCTAGGTTGCTGTCAGAGTTTTTCTCTAGTCTAGGTCTGGCTTGTTATCCTTGGCTAGTTGACACTGAACTAAAGTTGCCTTAAAACTAATTGGGTATAGTAAACATTTTGTGGTTTTTGAAACAAATTATTACTAATTTCAGAAGAAGTATAGTTTGAGATAGAGTAAAACAGATAGTGAAATTAAAGGTAAAATGAAAAGAAAATCTCCCAGGTAATAATAAAGCAATGTTGTAAAATAGTGTTTCTAAGATATGTAGTATTTTTTCCTGTGTATAATTTCCTAGTCTATTTGATAAATTTGTATTTGTCTGATCCCTCCACTTGCCTCAGTAGGGCTTTTTATCTTTAGTCAAGAGAATAAAGTATAACTTTGGGGAAAAAAATGTGTGTGAGGGAAGCCCTATTGAATTACAGCTCTGTGCCATATTCAGTAAGAACAAAGAGAGATTTATTCCTGCCTGCTTAAGAATAAAATTGGTACTGCCTGAAGATCTATGGGCTTTGATTATAAAATGTTGTGTTTTCTGTTAGCTAGTATTGAGGAGAGAATAGTGACCCAATTTGGTTTGCAGTTATCTCTTTGTGTTTGGTAAAGTTACACTGAGTGGAGAGAAACCTTTGGAATGCGCACTTAACACCCAGCTGAAACCTGAAATGCTGTCTGGTCTTTATTCTCATTCTTTGTTCTCCAGTGTATTCTCCTTCCCATTTTCTTAGGTTTCTCATTTCTTGCAGAAAACCTTGTTCTGTAGTTTTCTAATAAAATTGAGGCATTAGTAGGATTGATTCCTCTTATCTTTTTACTCTCTATTTTAGAATGTTATTGTGTATGTGTTATAAAACCACTTTATTGAGATACAGTCCACGTACCATAAAATTTACCCTTTTGAAGTGTACAATTCAATGGTTTTTTTTTTAGACTGTCCACAGAATTATACAGCCATCATCATTAATTGTGTACTCCTGGGAGGGGGCTAACCTACCTTCTCTATATAGATTTGCTCATTCTGGACGTTTTGTATAAATGGAATCGTACAATATGTGGCCTTTTCTATCTGGCTCCTTCACTCAGCATATTTTCATACTTAATCCATGTTGTAGCATGGATCAATACTTCATCTTTCTAAGGCTGAATCATATTCCATTGTATTGATAGAACATATTTTGTTTGTAAATTCATCTATTGGACATTTGTGTTGTTTCTGCCTTTTGGCTATTGTGACTAATGCTGTTGTGAACATTCATATACAAGTATTTTATTAATATAGAAGCAATATGTATGTATTGTTGAAAAATGACAATATAGTAAAGCAAAATGATAAAATAAAAATATCCATACATCCAGAGATTCCCTAGCACTAACACCTTAATATGTGTCCTTCCAGATCCTTTTCTATGCATGTAGGCTTAAGACCTCTTTTACTATGTCAGAGTCCCCTTTTAAAGACACTGTTTGTTGAAGACATCACTCATTTTGTGCAGAACGTTTTACCTTCTGGCTTTATATGGTTGCTTCTGTATTGGAATTCAGTCCAATTCTGGAATTACCCAGTGTTAGTATAGACCCCACAAGTTTAAGGGCTCAGTCTTCCACAAAGCTGTTCCTACTTCAGACCCTAGCTGCAAGTCTGGGGGGTTGGGCACCGACACTTAATGGCCCACTAGTTATAAATTCAGGGGTTCTCGTGGCCCCCTCAAGTTCAATAATTTGATAGAATGACTCACAGAGCTCACTGAAAGTGATATACTTTCAATTACAGTCTTATCGTACAGGATACAACTCAGAAATAGCCAAATGGAAGAAACACATAGGGCAAGGTTTGGGAGAGTCCCAAGAGCGTGGGTCTATTCCCATGGAGTCAATGTATGCAACTCTCCTGACACATCAGTATGTTCACCAACCAGGAAATTTTCCAGGCTTCAGTTGTCTTGAGTTTAATTGGTGTCTAATGTCATTGGCCATGTGACTGAACTCATTCTCCAGAGATTGGGGATGGTACTAAAAGTTTCAACCCTCTAGTTATGAGCGTGCTCTTTCTGGCTTGGCCAGACCTTCCGTTGAAACTGTCTGAGGATCCACCATGAATTGCTGTGTTAGCATAAACTCATGTGTGGTCCAGAGGAACTCATTGTGAGTAATACTAATAAAAAACACTCTTCACTGGAGTAAGTCCAAGGGTTTTTTGAAGCTCTGTGCCAAGAATTGGGAGCAGAGTTTGGATATATTCTTTATATATCCTCACATATAAAGGACACTCATTGTGTCCTTTACCTTATTTTCTCCCTTGTATTTCCTGCAAATAGAAGTTTAACAAAATGTTTGATGGATTCAAGTTCAACTCTTTTTGGGTAGAATCCATTTTTGGTGGTACTTTATATTTCATTACATCAGAAGACATACCTGGTTGGTCTACTAGTAGTTATTAAGATTGAGTACTGGGTTAGGATAATTATCAAGTGGTGTTGTATACCAAGTGTTTCCCCTTACAGCTAGAAAGCAATCTTTTGGTGTTATTTTGGCAGTATATGAGGGTCAGTTTTCACATGAACCATGTACCTAATGATTAATACTTAATTGCTGTGCTTTGCCTGAAGTTAAGGTTTGCAAATTGAGGTCTTTTGTTCGTTTGTTCGTTTTTTTAATTTAGCTAGTATTTCAGTAGTAAATCATTCACATTTGTTGGTGTCTTGTCTCTCCGTTATGATAAGATCCTGAATCTGGTACCTTATTTGTGCATTATTTGGTACCTTATTTGTACTCCTGCAGAAATGTTCCTACTAAATTTTATGTTCCTCCCTTTTGGGGCCAGGAAAGTGATGCTCTGTGATTAATGTATTATATTTAAAATCAGTCGTCATTCACTTTGGTTATTTTAATAGGCTCTGGACTGTTTCACAGCAATGCTTTCTGAGCATACAAGCAAACTGAAAATGGCAGAAGTTATTGGAAGCAAATTGAACATTTCTAAGAAAAAGGTATTTTTATGTCCATGTTGAAAGAAAGCTATTTAGCTTGCTTACTGGTCTCTGATCCTTACTTGGAATATCTTTTGCAATGTTTACTCCTCTATAAAAGTTGGCAGTTTTATTGACACCTATCGTGGGCATAAAACTCCCAATATCCCCATGCCACATAATTCTCCATGTGTTCCACATTCTTAAAGTGAGCTTCCTCATGCCCTATTATCATATGTATACCTTATTGTCCAGTGTTTTAATGAACATTTTATTCTGTAGGTTATAGACCCAGGACTGTAACTATGTCTTAGTAACACCTTTGGATGGTTAGTTCACACATTTTTTTTCCCGCCTTTTTATTATTATCTTCTATCATTAGAGAAGTTGAAAAGAATATTACCAATGAATACCTGTATATTTACTACTTAGGTTCATTGCTGATGTTAATATTTTGCCATTCTTGTTTTATATCAAAATACGTATTTTTCGAGAGAGAGCCTTTCAGTCAGGGGCTCATCTTGAGGCAGTTATCTGGCATTCCCGCAAGAATGATGACTCTAAAAAGCCTTACGTTGAGAACTGAAATACTAGAAATATTTTGCTTCTGAAATAGTTGGCATGGTTTTGGCTGGAGGTAATAGAGCACCTTAATGAAAGGGACTTAAACAATAAAATATATTAACTGTAGTAGGCAAAAGGAATGAAACCACCATGATTGGCTTTGACTGATCAATATTCATCTTCTTTGGTTGGGGAGGGGCTTACCTTCCCAGAGCCCTTTGCTCCTTTCACTTCTGTCCCAAACCTGAACACAGTCTGGGTTCTTTGGGTTAGTGATGAGGACAGCAGAGAAATGGCTATTGGTAGGCATCCAGGAGTGTCTGCCGCAGCTTCTCTTTTTGCTTTGGCTGTAGTCAGATGTACCATAGTTTCCTGCATTATGTTAGAAATTTAAAGAAGAGGAAAGCTTAGTGGGAGAAAGACTACTTTGATTTTCTTCATATCTTTCAGGTGTAGAGCTTACTTTTCACTCTGTCTATTGGGATATATTCAGATATAGGCAGAGGCTTACTTGAATGGGTAAAAAGTACCATTTCAGGGAAACATGATCAATGTTTTCAAAAACATAGTATTAGAAATTTGGAAAATGAAAAAAAATTCCTTGATTAACTCCCCTGTCTTAGAAGTAGAGTGTGATTCTTAGTAGAGGGCTAATTAGAGGGGCACAATAAGCCTCCTTGGATGAGGAAATTTTCAAAGAGTATGTGTATATTTACTTAGGTAAAATCTTTCCCTCCTACAGACTGAATTCTTCTGTCAACTTTATAAACCAGAAATTGTGATCAATGAACTAGATGTGCAAGTGGGTCGAGTGCGGCTTCTACGGAAACAAAGTGAGGCTGTTCACATACAGAAGTAAGGCTCTAAACTAATCTGAGAACGATGGGGTTGCCAGGAGCTTGATAGAAGGTCTAGTCTAACCCCTTATCTTTGCACAAAACACATATCTGAACTGTGATCTCTCCAGTGTGCTGCATGGTAAGGAGCAGTGTTTTCCCAAAGTATATTCTGTGATACTAGATGTTAATAGGTGAAGGAGGTGATAAATGTCATTAGAGATCAGTCCTAGATTTTACTCACTGTATTTAGTGAAGTAAGCCTCAGTTGAAAGTCAGGTTATATCTAACATTAGTCTGTAAACTTCTTGAAGACTGGCGTTATATAAGATTCTGAGATCTAGGTAATGTTTATTAAATACTTACTATATGCCTCACTTTGTGCTAAGTGCTTTACATGTGCTTTCTGATGTAGCGGTTATAATAATCCTGTGAACTAGTGTTTTTGTGTCATAGGGCTGCTGTAACAGATTACTGTAAACTTGGTGGATTAAAACAACAGACCTTATTCCTTCATAGTTCTGGAGGCTAGAAGTCTGAAATCAAGGTGTCAGCAGGGCCATGCTTCTCCTTCTGAAGGGTCTAGAGAGGAATACTTTCTTCCCTTTTCCTGGTTTCTCTTGGCTCCCAGCGGTCCTTGGTTTTCCTTGGCTTGAACCTGTAATACTCCCATCTGTCTCTGTTGTCACATGGCCTTCTTCCCTGGTTATGTTTTTATGTCTCTAAATCTCCCTCTTAAAAAGACACTAGTCATTGCATTTAAGGCCTACCCTAATGCAGTTTTACCTTATCTTAACTTGATTAAATCTATAGACCCTATTTCAGAATAAGGTCACATTCACAGGTTCTGGGTGGACATGAATTTTGGGGAAAGACTATTCAACCCATTATAACTATGTACTATTATTATCCACATCTTCTAGGTGAGGAAACTGAGACTAAGGCAGGTTAAATAATTTGCACAAGATGACTTAACTAGTACAGAGAATGTCTCATCTTATTGGTGTTTTGAATCTCCGGAGCCTAGCATAGTACCAGGTGTATGAATATTCAGTGTTTGGAGAGTGACTGAATTCTATGATTTATGTGTTGCAAGACTGTCTGTTATAGCATGAAGACAATTACTCTGAGCTGCTTTCTTATTCTTACTTGTTAAATCTAGAAAATCTGGTTCCTCAGAGCAACGCTAAGAGAAGCTTGCAGCCTGATTTTTATACTCACTTTTACCCCTCCCAGGGAGAAGTTCACTTTTGCTGCTACACGGCCGTCCTCTGTTCTCATTGAACAGCTTGCAGTGTGTGTCAGCAAAGGGGAGCCTGTGTTGCTGGTGGGGGAGACAGGGACCGGCAAAACCTCTACTGTTCAGTACTTGGCTCACATCACAGGTAACCCCTAGAGGGAAGTCACTCTTCCCCCAGACACTTTACACTGACTACTTTAAAAAAAAAAATTGTCCAAAGACCCCTGGAGTTTAAAAAGTGCCACCACACCATGTGTAATCTCTTTCTCTGGAAATAACCACTGTTTACAGATTGTTATCTTAGTTCATTTCTAATCTATGTTCTGCAAATAAATGTGCTAGATTTCTTTTTGGTTTCAAAACAGATGTGGGATTATACTCTACATATTGCATTTAGTTAAGCAAATTGGACAACTTTATAAACAGAATGCCTCATTCCTTCTAATGGCTGAATATTATTACTCACTGAATATTTATGTAGTTCTAATTTATAGACGTTGACCCACTGAAGGATCTTTTTGTTGTGTTCAGTTATTTGATGCTAGAGCAATAATGCCATAGTGAATCTTCTTGTGTATATATATCTCTGAGAGTTATATGAAAATTTTAGACTGTTAAGATTCCTCAAAGTAAAGTGAGGGGGATGGAGGAAATATACATTTAAAAATTTGGCCTGTGCTCTGTCCCCACATCCTTAAGGAGCACATTGGATGTTATCAGTCTTTAAATTTTTGGAGTGATTCTTTTGCCTTTTCTTTTTTAAAGGCCACCGTTTGAGGGTTGTCAATATGAATCAACAAAGTGACACTGCAGACTTGCTTGGAGGGTAAGTGTGGCTTAAAATTTTTTTCTTGTTATTTTGTGTTTATTGCTTGAGGTAAGAAATAACTGTTTTCTTATAAAGCTCAAAAACAGACTTGGAAAAATGTTCAAAGACTTGTACCTCTTCCCCACCCCAGCAGGGTATTTATTTGACTTTATGGAGGAACTCTTGGTTGTGTAGATATTTCTCTTCATTTTGAAGTGCAGTTGAGGTCTTTGTGTTTTTTCTTTTTTTCCTTTTTTTTTAATGAGGTCTTTTTTCTTAAAGATTATACTCTGGGAGGGGAATAAAACCAGACAAGCATGTAATCAGCTAATGATTGTGTATGTAGTTTATCTAAAGAATAGGTTCTGGAGTCACACTACTTTCAATCTAGACTCTTTTGCAGTTCAATCATCTCTCTGAAACATTAAGTGGAGGAAGTGTCAGCCCCTCTTCTTGGTTAAATGTTGCTCATTGTACTCACTGTGGTCAATAAAATGCTCTTCTTCACTGTCAGTGTTTTTGAATATGTTAGTTTTACAAATAATTTTAGTTTGTGCTAAAGCCTGAAAAACTAGTGCATGCTGTAGGATGTCTTATATTGAGCTATTGCTTTAAAAAAATCCTTAAAGGCATAAAATAATAGAACTTGCAGTCATTTTTGCTCTTTATGGAGTCTGCCAGAAAGCTCTTCATTTATCTCTTTCTTTGAGGGTCATATTATGTATGGTAGTATTTTTATTTTCACTCTTTTCTTGCCTCAGATCCCTCTTTGCTTTATTCCTTTTTTTTCTTTTTTTGATGGGAAAACCTATAGACCTGATAGAGTGCTACTTTGGAATCCTGCTTCCTTTTGGTGCCTTTTCTTTTCTTACCCATTACTTATATTCTGCTCTACACATATTATTAATTACATAATAATTAAAGCTTTTACAGTTATCTTGTCTTAAAATCCATTAGCTGAGGCTTATCTCTCTTACTCTAGTTCTGTTGTCACTTGTTATTTTTCCTGGATGATCTTTCTACCTCATTCTTATTTTCTGTTTAGTTAATTGATGCATTCTCTCTTCATTCTCTCATTGAGGTACTTGGCAATTTGTTCTTATTAATATATGTGATTTGTTATTGAACCAGGCATGTCTATACTAATGTGTATTTCTATTCTGTATCTATATATGTCTTTAGTATTTTCTTACTGTTAGTATTCCGAACACAAATGGTGTTAATATTGTACTAATTGAACAGGGACTGGGTTCATCTCTTCTCCTAAGAGGTTTGTAGTGTTATGTCAGCCATGCAAGTCATTTTAAATATAGTGGGTGCAGAGGAGTCCATTTGTGCACTGAAGCAATTGATGCTACAAAAAAGTTCGATTCAAAATATGATTAACTACAGTTTTGCTTTGGTGACAACTTGGTGAATAGAATATGAGGTCTGTCCAGAAAGTATCTAGCCATTGTTAATATGACGAGAACGGTTTGCGCAACATTAATGTAACCTGGCAGCCAAGGAGAGTGGACTGGAATGCAACTTCACTGTACTAGTCAATGAGGTGCTAGATGCCACTGAATGAGCATGTGTACTGTGTTGCCGTCACATTCCAAGTGACTGAGCTGGTAGAGCAATGAATCTGCATCAAATTTTGCGTTGAGCTTGAACATTCCTCCACAGAAACTATTCCGATGATTCAGAAGGCTTTCAGGGCAATGCAATGAGTGTGGGGCAAATAAAAGTGTGGCACACATTATCTAAACAAGAGAAAAATCCAACGGTAAGAAGCAACAGTTGCTCCAGATGAGAAGGAATCAGCGAAAGAACTCCGGAAGTATGAAGAATCAAAGTGAAAGGACACCCCCAGAAGGGAACAGCAGCTCTCTAGCAGTGGATACCAACCAACATCAGAATATTGAAATGAAAGATGAAGAATTTCAAACATGGATTGTAAGGAAGGAAGCTCAATGAAATGCAAGATAAAATGGAAACCCAACACTAAGGAACCACAAAAACAATGTAGGAAATGAATGAAAAGTTCACTAAAGAAATTGAAATAGTAAAGAAAAATCAAACAGAATTTCTGCAAATGAAAAACTCATTCAAGGAATTATAAAACACAGTGGAAATCCTTAAGAATAGGTTAGATCAAGCAGAAGAAATAATCTCAGAGCTTGAAGACAACACCTTTCAATTAAACAAGTCAGTCGCAGAGATAGAGCAGAGAAATAAGAGAAATGAGCAAAGCCTACAAGCAATGTGGGATTATGTGAATAGGCCTAACATAAGAACCATAGGCATCCCTGAGGGTGAAGAAGAAAATACACAAAGGTTGGATAATGTATTTGAGGGAATAATTGAGGAAAATTTCCCTGGCCTTGCTAGAAATCTAGATATCCAGGTAAAAAGCTCTAAGGACTCCTGAGAGATTCCTCGCAAAGAGGCAAACACCACGACACATGCTTATCAGACTGGCCAAAATAAACACAAAAGAGACCCTCCTACAAGCCATAAGGTGAAAACAGTGGGGAACTTACAAAGGAAAACCCATGAGACTAACTGCGGACTTCTCAACTGAGACTGTACAAACCAGAAGGGATTGGGGCCCCATTTTCATTCTTCTCAAACATAATAATGGCCAGCGTAGAATTTTGTAGCCTGCAAAACTAAGTTTCATATATGAGGGGGAAATAAAGTCTTTCTCAGACAAGCAAACACTGAGAGAATTTGTCAAGACAAGACCTTCCCTGCAGGAAGTACTCAGAACTGTGTTTTCCACGGATCAGCACAATAGCCAGTCACCAGTGTAAAATCACCCAAAAGCTAAAGGTCAAAGGCCAGATACCACAGTGGCTCAAGAGGTAAAACAAAGCAACAAAGTTCTACTCAACAGGATGAATAGAAATCCACCCCACTTATCAATTCTTTCAATACATGTGAATGTCTTGAATTGCCCACTGAAGAGAAATAGGCTGGCTGAATGAATAAATGTCACAAGCCAAGTATCTGCTGTCTTCAAGAAACACATCTAACCCACAAGGGCTCATTCAGACTCAAGGTGAAGGGATGGAAAACAATATTCCATGCAAATGGAAATAAAAAGAAAGCTGGTGTATCTCATATGAGATAACTTTGTCTTTCATTACTTTTGTTGATTTGAAGACTAAGATGGTCACTATATAATGGTAAAGGGAACAATTCAACAAGAAGACATAACGATTCTTAATAGTTATGTATCCAGCACAAGTGTGCCTAGATTCATAAAGCAGATCCTCCTTGATCTAAACAAGATGATAAACAGCAGCACCATAATAGCCGTGGACTTCAACACCCTATTGGCAGAACGGATCCTCCAAACAGAAAATAAACAAGGAAACAATGGACTTAAACAGAACTCAGAACAAATGGGCCTAACAGACATTTTTATAGAACATGCTACCCAAAAACCAGTGAATATACGTTCTTCTCATGAGCTGATGGGACATTCTCTAAGATTGACAACATCCTAGACCACAAAACATGTCTCAACAAATTTAAAAAAATAGAAATTATACCATGTATCTTCTCAGCCCACAGTGGAATAAAATTAGAAATCAACTCCGACAGAAACACTCATCTCTACACACAGTCCTGGAAACTAAGCAACCTACTGCTGAATGATACTTAGGTCAAAGAGGAAATTAAGATGGAAATCAAAAGATTCTTTGAACTAAATGATAGAGGGGACACAAGTTATCAAAATCTGTGGGATACAGCTAAAGCAGTCCTGAGAGGAAAATTTATAGCTGTAAATGCCTACATCCAAAAGACAGAAAGATCACAAATCAACAATCTAATGAATCGACTCAAAGAACTGGAAAAGGAAGAGCAAACCAATCCCAAACCTAGCAGAAGGAAAGAAATAACCAAGATCAGAGCAGAACTAAATGATATTGGTAACAAAAGAACTATGCAGAAGATTAATTAAACAGAAGGTTCTTTGAAAAGATAAAATTGACACAGCTCTGACTAGATTAACCAGAAGAAGAAAAGAAAGGACTCTAATAAGCTCAATCAGTAATGAAAAAGGAGAAATTACAACTGATACCATGGCAATACAAAATATCATCTCTGAATACTATAAAAATCTGTATGCACATAAACTGGAAAATGTGGAGGAAATGGACAAATTCTTAGAAACACACAGCCTCCCTAGGTTCAATCAGGAAGAAACAGAATTCCTGAACAGACCAATATCAAGTACTGAAATTGAAGCAGTAATAAAACACTTTCCTAACAAGAAGTCCTGGACCATATGGTTTCACACCTGAATTCTGCCAGACCTACAAAGAACTGGTGCCTATCGTGCAAAAATTCCACAACATCAAGATGGAAGGAATCCTCCCCAACAGATTTTATGAAGCCAACATCACGCTGAATCTAAAGCCAGGAAAAGACTTATCAAAAAAGGAAAACTACAGACTAATATCTCCTATGAATATAGATGCAAAATTTCACAATAATATCCTAGCAAATCAAATCTAGCTGCTCATCAAAAAAATTCTCCATCACAACCAAGTGGGCTTCATCCCAGAGATGCAGGGATGGTTCAACATATGCAAATCTATAAATGTAATTCACCACATAAACAGAAGTAAAAACAAGGACCATATGATCCTCTCGATAGATGCAGAAAAAGCATTTGACAAAATTCAGCACCCTTTATGGTAAGAATGCTTAATAAAATAGGCATAGACATGACTTACCTGAAAATGATAAACCCATACACAACAGACCCACAACCAACATAATACTGAATGGGGAAAAATTGAAAGCATTCCTGCTTAGAACTGGAACGAGACAAGGTTGCCCTGTATCACCACTTCTATTCAACGTAGTACTGGAAGTCCTAGCCAGAGCAATCAGACAAGAGAAGGAAATCAAGGGCATCGAAATAGGGGCAAAAGAGGTCAAACTATTGCTCTTTGCTGATGATACGATCTTTTACCTAGAAGACCCCAAAGATTCTGCCAAGAGACTACTGGAATTGATACACAAGTTCAGCAAAGTCTCAGGTAACAAAATCAGTGTATGCAAATCAGTAGCATTCATATATGCCAACAACAGTCAAACTGAGAAGCAAATCAGAGACTCAATGCCTTTCACAATAGCAACAAAGAAAATAAAATATCTAGGAATATATTTAACCAAGGAGATTAAAGACCTCTACAGGGAGAACTATAAAACACTGTGGAAGGAAATAGTAGGGGACGTAAACAGATGGCAAACCATACCATGCTCATGGATCAGCAGAATCAACATTGTTAAAATGTCTATACTACCCAACGTGATCTACAGATTCAATGCAATCCCAATTAAAATACCAGCATCATTTTTTGCAGATCTAGTAAAAATAATTCTATGCTTTGTATGGAACCAGAGAAGACCCTGTATAGCCAAAGCAAACTTAAGCAAAAAGAACAAACTGGGAGACATCAATTTACCAGACTTCAAGCTATACTCCAAGATATAGTAACCAAAACAACATGGTACTGGCACAAGAACAGAGGCATAGACCAATGGATAAGAACAGAGAACACAGATAAAAAACCATCTTCATATAGCCATCCGATCTTTGACAAAGCAGACAAAAACATACACTGGGGAAGAGAATCCCTATTTACTAAATGGTGCTGGGAAAATTGGATAGCCACATGTAGAAGACTGAAACAGAATCTGCACCTCTCACCTCTCACAAAATTTAACTCAAGATGGATGAAAGACTTAAACCTAAGGCATGAAACCATAAGAATTCTACAAGAAAATGTTGTAAAAACTCTTACAGACATCGGCCAAGGCAAAGAATTTATGAAGAAGACCCCAAAACCAATCACAGCATCAGCAATAAATAAATGGGACCTGATCAAATTAAAAGGCTTCCGCACAGCCAAAGAAACGTATCACTAGAGCAAATAGACAACCTACAGAATGGGAGAAGATATTTGCATGCTATACATCTGATAAAGGGCTGATAACTAGAATCTATATAGAACTGAGGAAAATCAGCAAGAAAAAAATCAAATAACCCCATTAAAAACTGGGCAAAGGACATGAACAGAAACTTTTCAAAAGCACATAGACTAATGGCCAAGAAACATGAAAAAACGCTGAACATCTCTAATCATCAGGGAAATGCAAATGAAAACCACAATGAGATCTCACTTAACTCCAGTGAGAACGGCTTTTATAAAAAAGTCCCAAAGCAACAAATGTTGGTGTGGATGCAGAGAAATAGGAATACTCATATACTGCTGATGGGACTGCAAACTAGTGCAACCTCTGTGGCAAGTAGTATGAAGACACCTCAAAGAACTAAAAGTAGAACTACCATTTGATCCAGCAATCCCACTATTGAGTATCTACCCAAAGGAAAAAAAGACATTTTATTAAAAAGACATCTGTACTCGATCGTTTATAGCAGCACAGTTCACAATTGCAAAGATGTCGAAACAACCCAACTGCCCATCAATGCATGAGTGGATTAACAAAATGTGATATATGTATACCATGGAGTACTACTCAGCCATAAAAAAAATGGTGAACTACCTATTGTATTATCTTGGATGGAGCTGGAGCCCATTTTTCTAAGTGAAATATCTCTAGAATGGGAAAACAAATACAACATGTACTCACCATTAAATTGATATTAATTGGTCAACAGTAATGTGCACATATGGGAAGTAACATTCATAGGGTGTCAGACAGGTGGGAGGGGGGAGGAAGGGATGGGGAAATCCACACCTAATGGATAAGGTATGTGCTGTCTGGGGGATGGGCACGCTTGTTGGGCAATGCAAAGGCAATTTATGTAACCAAAGTGTTTGTACCCCTGTAATACTCTGAAATTAAAAAAAAATAAAAAGGAAAAAAAAGCATGGCACAAACACTTCAAAGATGGTGGAGAATCTGTTGAAAGTGATCCATGTTCTGGAAGGCCTGCAACAAGCAGAACACCTGAGAATGTGGAACGTGTATGGGTTAGGTTAAGGGAAGCTGGGAGAACTGTGTGAGGTCCCAAAGTGCCTACTTTGAAGGGGACTGAGACATCATTGTCCTGTGTACAATGTATCTTGTATCTTGTAACTTCTTCAATAAATGTCTCTGTTTTTCATAGTACATGGCTTGATACTTTCTGGACAGACCTCGTCTATCTATTTTGCCTTTTTAGTAGGTTAGTATCAGTTATCAAAAGAGAACTTTTTACTTTTTATATGGTTGGAAATATGCTTTGTTTTCTGTACTCTTGTATTACTAGAAAGTCATCTAAATGAAATCTTTTATCTTATATCATATTGTAGATGAATATGTGACTCCCTTGTTTAAGAATCATGTAGCCGGGCACGGTGGCCCACACCTGTAATCCCAGCACTTTGGGAGACTGAGGTGGGAGGATTGCTTGAGCCTGGAAGTTTGAGACCAGCCTAGGTAACATGGCGAGACCCCCATCTCTACAAAAAAATAATAAAAATTAGCTAGGCATGCTAGGTGGTGTGTGCCTGTAGTCCCAGCTACTAGGAAGGCTGATGTGGGAGGATTGCTTGAGTTTAAGGCTGCAGTAAGCTATGATCATGCCACCACACATCAGCCTGGGTGACAGAGAAACCCTGTCTCCGAGAAAAAAAAAAAAGCTGGGTAGAGTGGCTCACACCTGTAATCCTAGCACTTTGGGAGGCTGAGGTGGGAGGATCACTTGAGGCCAGGAGTTCGAGACCAGCCTGAGCAAGAGCGAGACCATGTCTACAAAAAATAGAAAAATTAGCCCGGCATGGTGGCCGGCACCTGTAGTCCCATTTATTCCAGAGGCTGAGGTGGGAGGATCGCTGGAGCCCAGGAGTTTGAGGTTGCAGTGAGCTATGATAAGGCCACTGCATTCCAGCCTGGGTGACAGAGTGAGATCCCGACTCAAAAAAAAGGCAAAGGAATGGAAACAAAATTCAGGAGCAGGCAAGAAGATGTGATAGGGAAGAGGTAATATTCCTATTCTTAGGATGTGTGGTTAGTTTCATGTGTTTTATTACTTAGGTTAAATATATTTTGTGTGTATCTAATATTATATTAAATAATAGAAGAAATTTATAGACCTAATTATTCTGGTTTGCAATCCGGATCCTTTAGATTGATTTTTAATAAAATTAATGTTATGGATAACAACACTATAAAAATAAGGGCCTTAAAGCCCATCGAATTATTTATTTTGCTGCAGATTGCCATCTTTGTTAGTGTATATTACCCTCTTTTTTTCTTTGACTTTTTTGTCCCCCTTGCTTTTTGATTAATGTTGGCATGATATGTTTTTTTTCTTAACTTTTAATTCATTTTTTCCTTATATTTAAAGTGGGCTGCTGGTAGACAGCACATAGAGCTTCACATTACCTGTAAGTAGAGAAATAAATCAAATTCCAACAGAGTTGTAGGGTAAGGTGAGCTTAAGAGACTCTATAAGAAAGTATAGAGGGCACAGAGGACTTAGACATAACAGATAGAATCAACCAGAAAGAAGAAGCCTAGCACTAAATGTCAAAATACAGAGCACAGGTTCATAGCACCACTGACTGTATGGAGGGTCCTTGGGAGGGGTAGCCTCTGAGTGAGAGACAGATACATGCAGAAGGGGAGGTTGCCCTTGGAGAACTTGACAATGTAGGAAAGAAAAAAAATAGAGGATAATTAAAGGTATCATAGAAATGGAAATAAAACAGCCAGTCCTTACCTTCCTTGTAACTAGTAGAATAGTCTGTGAAAGAAACTACTTAGAAGAGGGCTGGGCAAAAGCACACACTTCTGAACTTAGAATCCTGACCATGAAGTGAAGATACAGCACTTCTTTATCATTTTAATTACTCAGCATGTATTGTTTTATGTCCCCTTTACACTTTCTGTTCTTTCATGTGTTATGTTATAATTTTGGAGAGTCATTTTCTTTTGTTGTATCTGTTATCAAATGAACTCTTATGTAGTTCCAGTGTTTGCAATGGGTAGATGCTGAATTATTCCGCATGGGGGCAGGTGTTCTGGACCTGCCCCCTCATGGCATTTAAGTTGCTTCTGTGGTGCCTTTTCTGAGGAAGATACTTTGAAAATCTTGCTCTATAATTGTTCAGAGTTTATTTCCCCAGTTCTCCCTGGTGTCAGGTTGGTTCCCATCAAGTATTTGTGTTGCAGTTTATTTTGTTTTTTGTTTTTTCCCTTTTCTGGAATGTATGCTGTTAGGGTGGAAATCCTAGTAGGTGCTCGTATCATGGGGAGAGAAAGATTTCTCATGCAGAGATAAAGATATAAAAAGTAAAAAAGTTTATTTTATCCTTTTAGGGAGAGAGAATGAGAGAGCAGAGAGAGAGAGAGAGAATAAAACCTGTATTGACTTAACTGCTTTAGCTACTGTGCTTAGCTTTAAATGAATGAACTTTTCTTTTCAGGAACTTGGTCAAACTTGAAATTTTAAGCCCCTCCTTTCATAAATTCAATAGATCAATAAAAACAGAGCTAGTTAATAATAGTAATAATTATAACTGCTAACTCTTTATGGCACTCATTATGTGCCAAACACTATTTTGAGTCCTTTATCTGTGTTCGACCATGAAGAACATACCGTTATTCTCCCTATTTTACACATGAGAAAACTGAGGCACAGAGAGATCAAGTCACTTGTTCAAGGTAGTGGTGGGTCAGGATTTGAACCCAAGCAGAGAGTCTTGAGTGTCTGTGTTCTTAATGGTTTCTCTGCTGCTTCAGTTAGCTTTGGATCCCACTTATACTATTATTTCCAAGACTAGCAACTTTCTGTAAATGACATGTATGTTTTGTTTAATTTCTCACCACTTCCCCTGTTGTCATTCTTGTTCATTATCTTTTGCCTGGTCTACTGCATTGGTCTCTTGTCTTTGCCTCCAGTCCTAACTTCCCTGCAGTCTCTTTTCTGTTTAGTAGTTACAGTGATCCTTTTTAAGTGTAGTCAGATTGCATCATTCTCTTACTCAAATTCCTCCACTGACTTCTCAATCCATAAAACCCAAAGGCTTATTTTGGCCTTTAAGGCCCTTCATAATCTGGCACTGTCACTTCTGTGGCATCATCTCCCTCATTGGCATGTGCTGCTGAGTTCCAGCCACTCTCTTCTGTGTTGCACCTAGATGCTTGCTATTTCCTTTGTGTGGCATCCCCTGTCACCCACAAATACCTGCTTAGCTCACTTCCTTGTTTGATCTAGGTGTCCTTCAAATGTCCCCTCTTCAACTAAGCCATTCCTGACTATGATATTCAAATTACCAATACCCCCATCACCCACTCTCCTTTTACCCTACTTTATTTATATTCATAGCACCACTTGATATTTTTGTAGTAGAGTATTTCCTATTGTCTGTTTTCGTTAGATTGCAAACTACATAGGGGCAGGACCTTGTGGGTCTTGTTGACATAGTGCCTAACACATATAGCAGGTGCTCAATAAATTTTTGTTGAATAAATGGAGTAAAGAAATGCCCTTACTAATGTGTTAGTGCCTATGGGTAAGTAAAAGTGGGTTTGAAATTCCTATACTTTTTCTCTCTGGAACCAGACTGTTTGATAGACGCTCAGTATCAGGCCATTGAGTTTTACTCATCTCGTTGTGCGTCCCTCACCAGGCCAGTAAGTATGGAGTAATCCATGAGTTCTCTAATTATGCTTGACTATTGTGAAACATATTTGGTATCTTTTCAGTTCTCAACTTACTTTTCTTGGAAATAAAATTTATCTCATTGTCCTTGAATTATAATATTTAGTATCTTAGGCTATAGAAAATTATATGCTTAGGATTTTTCATGAACATTTAGTGCTGCTTGGGCAACTTATCCTTAGGCTAGAGCAGTGTTTCTCAACTTTTAAAAAAATTATCCTCACCTCCCCCAAATATTTAATTTAAATTAAGTAGTTTTTTGGCTCCTCAGCCAGAGAAACTTAATGCTAAGGAGTGAGAAAGAATCTAAATATTGAGGAGTAAAGTTGAGTGAGCTTTGGAGGGCCACAAACCATTGCAATTTCTAAGATTTTTGCATGTCTCCCCAACTACTTTTTTTCCCTTGAAAGCAATACCATCATCATTTCCTCCTCCCTTCCCCTCCCCTAAGTGAGGATGCATGAGTGGAGTTCATTTTCAGATATTGTAGTTTTTTTCTTCTAAAATGTCCTGAAAACATTTTGGTCAATCGTAATTAAGTATGGTTTATTATTATGTCCTATACATGTTTACTTAAACATGTTAGTGAAATAAATGGCATGCCTTTTACTACCCAGCTAGGAATTTCGAATTTTTTCATAACACTGTTTGTTTAATAATAGTTTTTACCTTTAGTATAGACCTTTCAAACACTTGGGGTAGGGGAAAATAGATTATAATTTACAACTGTAACATAGATTTTTAAATATTTTGGTAGTATTTCTGATTTTAATTAAATGAAATCTTAGACCTCCTATTTTCTGAGCTGTGCTTTCTAATTTCTATTAACTTCAGAAATTTGTGAGTCACATTTACCTTTTGTTTCAGTTATAAACCGGTGGACCATAAGCTTATTTGGCTACCCTTACGGGAGGCATTTGAAGAACTCTTTGCCCAGACATTTTCCAAGAAACAAAACTTCACGTTCTTGGGGCACATTCAGACCTGCTACAGGCAAAGACGGTGGCATGATCTCCTCAGACTAATGCAGCATGTATACAAGTCTGCTGTTAACAAGGATGGAAAAGATAGCGAAACTGGTAAGGATGTGACCCAGACTGCTGGTGGGAGGGCATGAGGCTGTGACTGAGCAGAATTAAGAGAAGAGTTTGGGGAAAGAATAAAGCAATACAATTGGGAGCTTTCTAGGACTTAGGGCAAAGGTGCCTAACTAAGAAGTGTTGTTACCCCCATGATTCTTGGCGTGATTCCCACAAAAACAAATGACTAATAATACTGCTGTGCTCTTGTACTGCTTAGTGGTCAGTCAATCACATTTCCTCCCAAATAGTAATTTCTAAAGAGCTGGATTCCATAGCCAAGGGGCTTTTGATAGCTTAGTTAACTTCAGTGTGCTTCTTCATCTAGAGTAACTACTTCACAGGGTTGCAGTGAGGGACAAATGAGTTAACTAGCACATATACGTATACATACAAGTGAGCTAATTAATTAATGTAGTGTCTGCCGTATAGTTAGCATCATCTAAGTGTTTAGACTTTAGTGTTTTACATTTTTGTCAAAGATGCTTAATTTTTGTGTGAGTTTTGTTAATTGTGTATTTTTTGTATTTAAAAGCTGTACATATTACGACTCAAAATGTGTGTTAAACTCCTGTCTTTATTGTTTTGCAGGGTTGCTCATAAAGGAGAAATGGGAAGCATTTGGTCTTAGACTCAACCATGCCCAACAACAGATGAAGATGACTGAAAATGCCCTATTGTTTGCATTTGTAGAGGTATTTTGTTTTAGTAATTTAGGTTAAGACAATGTTGATTTGACACAAAATACATGTTTTAGGCAGGTTACTATTTTGTATTCTCTTTGCATTGACATTTTTAGTGCTTATGTATATGATTCTAAAACACTTAATGAAATAATGATTTGGGGGCAAAATTTTGAACAATGTCCTTTATGCTAATTATAAGGTCTTAATGAGCACCACCATGATTATTTTTAAAATAATTTAAAAAAATTATAAATTGACAAAATATAGCTCTATATATTTGTGGGGTACAAAGTGATGGTACAATTCATGAATTTAATGTGGAATAACCACATTAAGCTAATTAATATATCCCTTACCTCAAATACTTACATTTTGTGGTAAGAACATTTGAAATTTGCTATCTTAGCAATTATGAAATGTATGATATGTTATTATTTACTATATTCACCATGCTGTGCAATGTATCTCGCAAAGAAAAAAAATACCTTATTTTTTCTGTCTTATTGAGGCTTTGTACCCTTTGACTATCATCTCCTCACTCCTCCTGCTCCCCACAACTTCTGGTAACCACTATTCTACTCCCTACTTTTTTGAGTTCTATTGTTTTAGATTCTACAAGTAAGTGAGAACGTGTGGTATTTGTCGTTCTGTGCCTTGCTTGTTTAACTTAGCATAATGTTCTCTAATTCCATTTATGTTGTCGCAATGACAGAATTTCTTTTCTTTTTCAAGCTGAATAGCATTCCGTTGTGCATATATGTATATATACAACATTTTCTTTATCCATTCATCTGTTGATGGATACTTAGGTTGATTCTATATCTTGGCTATTGTGAATAGTACCATAATGGACATGGAAGTGCAGACATCTCTTTGACATACTGATTTCAGATCTTTTGGGTAAATACCCAGAAGTGAGATCACTGGATCTGTTGTTATTTTTAAAGATGCGATTGATGACAACTAGTGAACTACTTTCATTGCCGTGTGTGTGTGTGTGTGCGCGTGTGTGCGAGAGAGTGAGAGCATGTGTGCATATGTGGGAGAGATTTGGGTTCATTCACTTCAGTGCCACAATTTTAATTCCAGGGCATGGACATCTCAATATACTCTGTGCTGTCCTGTGACCCTGTAAGAAGATTCAACTTGATTAAACATTCATGACTTGGACTTTTTTGTTTGTTTGTTTTTGCAATTCTCTGTAGTTCATGCCCTAGAGGATGTAGGGGTCTTACTTGAGATGTTGTTTTGTTAAGAGAAGCTTCACTCAACCATATGTTCATGGGTGTAAGAAATTTGGTCATCAGTGTTTAATCTTAATATGGTTATTTCTAAAATAACCAATTAAAATGTCAAGTGCTCTCAAAGTAAGGCTTGTATTTTATGACGCAGCAATACACTGGAGTTAATACATTTGTTCTTTTTTTCTCCATTTAAATTTCTAGTAGACTCTTTGTTAGGATCAGCATGAAAACGAAAACATAAAGCAGTTTAATAATAATAAAGCAGTTTTTGATGTTGTGTCAACTGAGTGGATTGTAAAATTTGTTTTTATTGCTCTTGGAAATAGAATTTGAAGAATAAAATCAGTGGACTAGAGCCAAGGAAAGATTCATTTCGATCTTCAGCCAGTGTGAAAAGGCTGTGTATGTCAAACATTTACACACTCTTGATTAGACATTTGTCTAATCTTGGTATAGTCATAACTTGACCCTATGTTTATTTTGAGTTCTTTTAATAGCCACTTGGGTATCTTTAAATGCCTGAATACAATATAAGTTATTTACCTGACCATCTGTATAATGATAGGATCTAGTTTATTGCATCTCACTGTTAGACTCAAAGATACTCCTTTGACCCTTTTTGGACATTTAAAAAGTTAACTTGGCCTTAACTACTGATCAGCTGATGGTCATTTGGTAGTTATGGTATAGGCTTATTGAATAGGATGAGTATGAAGGATTAGCCCTTGCCTCTATTTCTAACCCCTGCTTTTGTAACTGCTCTTGGTGAATGTGTCTTTATTTGACATGGAGTCTTAACATTTTACTTTATTTTCTTTTAGGGTACATTAGCTCAGGCTGTAAAGAAAGGAGAGTGGATCTTGCTGGATGAGATTAATCTGGCTGCTCCAGAAATATTAGAATGTCTAAGTGGTTTACTTGAAGGATCCTCTGGATCTCTGGTGTTGCTGGATCGAGGAGACACAGGTAGCACTTGAACCCCTTGGGGTTTGACTCAGTCTTAAGCCTTTTGGCCACTTTAGAGTGAGATTATTTTGGTTAGGTGGATTGCATGGGCCTCCCAGTGGAATTTGTCCATTCCTTAGATACTTAGTTTCTGCAAAGTACGTTGAACTGTTGTTAGGAGTGTGGAGAATGCAAAGAAGAAAAAGATAATTTGTTAAGATTTTAGGGTTGTGGATAATGGACACACACTGAGATAAAATATACATGGGTGAATGGGTGATAGAAGATTACAGTGAATAAATACACCATAACAAACTGTGGAACTGCAGCATAAGGTTAAGTTGTATATGTAGGTCTGGAAGGTGATGTCAGTGAGGTTTCAGAAATGGTAAGGATGGGGTGAGCAGCCAGCACCAGGCTGGCTGAGCCTGAGACAGGGTTGCTGGGCCTGGAGTTCTGTGGAGTTAGATAATCTTCCCCTGGGTAGCTGTGGCTGATCACTTGATTGTTATAAGTTGTTGAGAATTTATAATTTTCTCTTAATAGAGCCACTGGTTCGTCATCCTGACTTCCATTTATTTGCCTGCATGAATCCAGCAACTGATGTAGGCAAAAGAAATCTCCCACCAGGAATAAGAAACAGGTGAGGAGATGGTTCTTGGGGATTTTAAAAACATCTCTTTATCTATCAATTTGTAATAATAACGTAACCAATACTTTAGAGCAATCCTTGAAATTTTTTGGCCTCTGAGAGAAATCTTGGTTTTCTAATTTGTGGTATTCCTCTCCTTTCTGTAGGTGGTAGGCATATGGGAAATTCCAGAACACTGGAGAATTTTTTCCTTTGGGTTACTAGTATGACACTTAATGGCTCATAGATGTTGAAAAAAATCTTTGCTTCCTCAGATATCCTTTTAGGTATTAGAAAAACTTCATATACAATATAACAGGATGGCATATAACAGTGTAAGTGCATATTAGGAACACAGTCTTCTTGGAAGAGGCTAATGAACTGTAAAAGGCCTTTTGAGTTTCTTTCATTTTTTTCATCATTAAGCACTGATGTGAACAAAGTACTTAGTTGTTGGTGTTTTATGTTTGTAACATTTGGGAAAAGAAAAATGACCAAATTTATCGTTGGTAACATTTTATTTTGAGTTTTAAAATAGTGTTAAAAGTTTATTAGATCCTCTCCCCTCATTATAAAAGCAATAAAAGCTTAGGGAAATTTTAGAAACGACATTAAAGTAACTATTTTCTTTTATTCTAATCACTTTATTTTTGATGTTGAGGGAACTTATTTTTTATTGCACATTTTTTTGTTACATATAGTTATCAAAAAATGCCTTTCGAAAATGAGGATGCATAGAAGAAGTAATAATGGTTTATTTTTGGTATAAGTTATATTATCTTTTATTTCATTATTGTCAGTTTGTGTCTCAAGTTGAAAGACTTATATTTTACACTATAAGCTGTTGAAATGAGCTGACATAAATTCTTCTGTTTATATTTTTTTCTATTGTCAGCCTAGCTGTACTAACTTCCTAAAAAATGGTTATTATGTAATAATTGTCTTATAGGTTCACAGAACTTTATGTAGAAGAATTGGAAACTAAAGAAGACTTACAAATTCTTATTGTGGATTATCTGAAAGGATTGAGTGTGAACAAGAGCACAGTGCAAGGAATCATAAAGTAGGTTGTCTTTGGTGTGTTTTTATAACCTCATTCTTTGAATGTAAAAGTGGATACCTCATGCATTCACACAGACATGCATATTTTTTTTCCTTTTCTTTTTTGCTTCTAACTTGAGAAGACTGATGGAAAGATTATTATTTAGATTCTCTTTTAAACTTGGAATCTTATATGAACTCCCTCAGATTTTCCTAGGGAAACTAGAAAGCTATGAATCACTATCTATGAGAATATGTAAACACTCAGATAACACTCTCCTGATTACCAGTGTATTCATAGCTAAGAGTTTGCATTCCTGGAGGAGATGTAAATGGCTTGTATATGATCTGTCTTGATGGTGATCCCCTACATCCTATGTTGTGTACTAGCTATGTGGGATGTAGGGGAAAGAAGGTTATTACAATTGATTGCGTCAGGTTTGGCATTAATAAAGGCTTAGTTTGATAAAGTATAGAGTGGCTGTGTGGCTTGGTGCTTTAATTTGAGACTGTCTTCACTGTTTTTTTGTGTGCCATATGGAAAGAATGCAATCTTTCGTGTCAGACCACCTTAGTTCTAATACTAGTTCTATAGGAAGGTGATTGTGTCATTCTGGGCAAGACAGTTGCTTGACTTTGCCTGTGTGCTCTAGAAAGAAATACAATATGTAAAGGGGTTGAAATAGGATCATGAGTGTTTTACTGTGCATTTTGTGCTTTGTTCCTTGTTTTTCAAACAAATATTTATTGAGTGCCCTGTTGCTAGGGATGTAGCTGTAAATAAAATGGACAAAATCCTGCTTCTCCTCATGGAGCTTTAATTCTAGAGGCGAAGATAACCTATAAATAAGGAGTAATGTACTATAATTTTAGGTTGTGATAAGTAAAGGAAAATAACACATAAAGCTGAGTGGGGTATTAGAAAATTAAGACATGGAGTCCTATTTTAAATAGGTCAGTCAAAGAGGCATTTGTTCAAAATGTTTTGGAATGCCTTACCACTCCACACCCAAAAATTGGAATACTTCTGATAGCCAGGAATATTTGGACAAAAGTGTAAATACGTGTAGTTAAGATTTAAGAAGCTGAAGATAAAGAAGTAGGGCTTAGATAAAGTGAGGCTCTTGTAAAATGCTGATAGTACAAGTAGTGCATGTTCTGTGTATTAAAACTCACTTCTGAAATGTTGATTTTTTCCCCCCCTCCTGCAAATGAAAGAATACCTTGCTGACTAGCAAAGGGGCAAGGCAAATCCTGTTTGGTTGGGTACTTGGATTTCATCTGTGACACATACTTGATTACATTTGATCTTCTGGTGTTAGCTGATCATGAATTTCACAAAATGTTGAAGTGGGAAAAACTAATGTTTTGGTCTGAAACTTATTCTGTCTCGTCATTGTTTGGACTCCTAAAGTGCGTTAGTGATAATATTAGGTTATTAAGTATGACATGTCCGATTTCTTTAAGTGTACTGACAATTGATATCTCTGACATTTATTTCACTTTGACACTTCTTGTTTTATTTTTATTGTGAAGGTTCATCCCTAGCCTTGCAAATGCATGTTTTGGCTTGTGATTATCTTTCAATTTTTTTAAGAGCAATTTTTGTGAAACCATGGATAAGTCAGAAATTCATGTTATTTTCGAATATGACTTCTGTCGTGGAACCAATGCAGCGCAGACAGTTTGGTATATCAATGAAGTATTTGGGAGGGATGTGGCTAATGAACGCATAGTAAGTACGTCGATGGTTTGAGAAGTTCCATTCTGGTGATTTTAATCCTGAAAATGAGCCACGTGGGCAACTTGACACCAAGGTGAATAGTGATGAGCTGAAAACTAGAGTGGAAGCGAATCCATCTCAACCTATGCGTGAATTAGCAGCAAGGTTTGACATTACTATTCCAACAATATTGGACCATTTGAAACAAATTGGCAAGGTTAAATAGCTGAATAGATGGGTTCCACATGAATTAAACGAGTGTCAAAAGAGAAATCACCTCGAAGCTTGCCTTTCTTTGCTGTCATTACACAAAGGTGAGTCATTTCTATACCATATTGTTACGTGTGATGAAAAATGGATTCTTTTTGACAATCGCAAGTGTTCGGCACAATGGGTGGATAAAGATGAAGTGCTGAAACACAGTCCAAAACCGAATATAAATCAAAAAAAAGCTGATGGTATCTGGTAGTCCAGTGCTGTTATCATCCACTACAGCTTCATGAAACCTGGTGAACTGATTACAGCAGATGTCTACTGCAACCAATTGGATGAAATGATGAGGATGCTTGTAATTAAGCAGCTGAGACTGGTCAATAGAGACAGGCCAATCCTCTTGCAAGACAATGCTTGGCCACATGTCGCAGAAACAGCAATACTGAAAGTATAGAAGTTGGACCTGGAAACTCTCTATCATCCACTGTATTCACCATGCCTTCCACCAACTGACTATCACTTCTTCCAGGCTTTGGACCACTTCTTGCAGGGAAAAATAATCAATTCTCAACAAACTGTGGAAAATGCATTTGGCAATTTCATTGCCACTCACTCTCTAGGCTTCTTTGTTCCTGACATAAACAAGCTACCGTTAAGATGATTAAACCGTGTGTATAGTTTAGGCGTACACTTCAATTAATTGTACTGCTTCTTGTGTGAGGTATAATAAACTACACTTTTGATTCGAAATCGGACGTTTCATGTTTAATGACCTAATAGTAATGGCCATGATATCTTCCCATTTTTTAACATTTTGTCTTCACTGATTATAGCCGTATCTATAGCTTTCAAAACACCACAAGTTCTGTTTTCTGTGTTTATTCATCACCCTTATAGATTACACAGGAACTTCTTTTGCCCCTCAAGTTAGAGCCAACTCTAGAACACAGAAGCTTCTTACCTCTCTCAGTACCTTTTTGCTAAAGTAATTGCACTGTGTACTTCCCAATTTCCCAAAGGAAAAAAACAGTTCTTCATTTTATGTTGAATATAGCCTCTGAATATGTGAAAAATAGATTTAAATGAGACTGAGAGATTTTGGTGCACATTCTAGGAAGTTGTATGTAAGCTTGATCATTTCTGATATAAAAAATCTTCTTTAGTTCTTTTGTGGAGAAATGAAAATAATTGTTAGTAAATAAAATCGCCTAAACTCTATCCTCTTCATAGCTTTTACACAGCTTTGCGGAAAGAGTCTGGGACTAAATTGGTGGATGGGACTGGCCACAGACCTCACTACAGCCTTCGGACTCTCTGCAGGGCCCTGCGATTTGCAGCCTTCAACCCATGTGGCAACATCCAGCGCTCACTCTATGAGGTCTTTCTAAAGTCTGTTTGACTTACGATCTTGATGGATGGGCTCACCATGAGAAGGAGGGAATGGGGGTGCATATGCCAGGTTTGCCTGTGCTTTCCAGTTAATCAGATTAGCCGAGAACAGTTCACACCAGAGCTACCCTGCCCTTTACCCACCACCTTATTACACGTAAAGTTGGGAAGCAGCACCACCCAAGAGGTTAAGTTTTGTTCCTGAACTAAGTTGGGTTGGTATTGCAGAAGTTAAGCATACTTGTATTTTCTTTCTAGGGCTTTTGTTTGGGTTTCTTAACACAGCTTGACAGGGCATCACACCCAATAGTTCAGAAGCTCATTTGTCAATACATTGTCTCTGGCAATGTCAAAAGTCTGCTGAAGCAGGTATGTCCTTTTTTGATTTTTTACTTGTTTAACATAAATGAGTTGCTGAGTTATCAAATTTTCAGCAGTTTGGTTTTTTTTTTTAAAAATATATCTTCTTTCTAATTATAAAAGTTACCTGTTGCAAGAAGTTTAAACATTACAGAAATGTATGTTTTAGAAAGTGAAAGTTTCCAATAATCATACTCTTTGCAATTTAAATTCTGTAGATAACCCTTTCCGGCTAAATTGTAATATATGTATTTTATTTTATTATATACTCAAATTCTTGTGTGTGTGTTGATTTATTGAGGCAAATTCTAATATGTGTTTAAATATAGGTGATATGAGTGGGACCATCTCATAAGAATATTCTGTAGCTTTCCTTTTTAGCCTAACTGTGTCTTGAATATATCTTTATTTTTGCACCAGAGATCGTGACACACTTTCTAAGGGCCTTACAGCATTTCATTGGATGGTTGTACTGTAGTTTATCTAAACTATCTACATAGTTACACATAGTTATCTACAATCTATACCTTCTGATTGATTATTTGGCTTTTTGTTGGGAGGGTGCATGATTATAAAC
The DNA here is from genome assembly GCA_023783475.1 of Daubentonia madagascariensis. Lineage (NCBI taxonomy): Eukaryota > Metazoa > Chordata > Mammalia > Primates > Daubentoniidae > Daubentonia > Daubentonia madagascariensis. The sequence goes on along the minus strand of JAKFHU010002080.1, from coordinate 36,295,158 downwards.
AACAACCATTTGAGTTTGACAGAGGAAATTATATTAATAGAATAGCATGGGACTGAAAGAGGCTGAGAGAAACTGGCTCAGCAATTGGCTTGTTTCCATGTTGATTGCTTGTTCATTAGAAAGAGAGAGCCATTGGGACTTGCAGTTACATTGGATCCAACCTTTGTAAAAATTAGACAAGTAACTCATGAATAAATGCTTCTGCTAAACTGTAAAAACATTGAGAAAAGACTCAAGTTTGCTTTGATTATTATAGTCAAATACCAGTCTCCTCTGCTTGCTCATCTTTTATGTGTGTTCCTCATGGTGTGATGGAAGCTTAAAGATCCTGCTCACCCCTGTTGCTCCTCACCTCAACTAAGGAGCCCTTAAGAGCAGGGCCTAGAATTGTAGCTTGGAAGTCTGGGGACCGAATGTCGTAAAAGAATACTTTTCCATAGGTGTAGATTTGACTATTATTTGACCATTTTTGATCTATAAAAATGACAATTTGTATAATTCAACCTAATAACTTATACCATATCTCAGAAAGATTATGCCATCATCCACAATATTATCCTTAATGGATTAGTTCCTCCAAAAGGTCTTGAAGGGGATCCAGAGTCCCCTAGAATAACGCAAACCCTCCTCCTTAAACACAGCATTCTCCCCTTTTTGGGGAACATGGTTTATATGAAATTCACATATTTGATAAAAATACTTAATCAGAGTGGACATTTTGATAGGTGAGAGAACTGAATCATAAAGCATCTGGGAAATTGTTTTATAGAGATGGGGCTCTTGCTGTGTTGCCCAGTCTGATCTTGAATTCCTGGCTTTAAGCGATCCTCCCACCTCAGCCTCCCAAAGCACTGGGATTACAAGTGTGAGCTCCCATGCCTGGCTCTGGGCAGTTGTTTTGATTCAAGTTTTTTCCCAAATCCACCTATCCCACCAACGTTTTAAAACCAATACATGTCACCATTTTGTTCTCATTCTTCAACTTAATTTTATGCTCATGTTTCGCCCATGGGGTTTAATGTTGAAAACACCCAGAAGACAGCAGTCTTGGTGATAACTTTCTTTCCTACTTTTTGGCCCTCTCTGAAAGAATAGTTGTCATGAGACTGTGGATTATTTCTCCAACTTTTGTGTCTTTCAGCCTATTCCAGAGCCAAAAGGAGGCCGGCTTATCCAGGTTGAAGGCTACTGGATTTCGGTGGGAGACAAAGAGCCTACAATAGATGAGACGTACATTCTGACGTCATCTGTTAAGCTGAACCTGAGAGATATAGTCCGAGTGGTCTCTGCAGGGTGTGTGGGTCTTGTCTGTCACTGCTCTGAAGTTTCTACAAGCATAGGATAGGCATTGATGACATTCTAGTCTAACTTCCTTAACTTTCAGAGTGCTTTTATTCTTACTAACTGAACAACTGAATGATTATTTTCTAAAGCTGGTACTATGACTTTTCTCCTGGCACAAAGTGTTGTTTCTAGTTGCACCTTTGGTGGTAGTAATATGGGTATAGACATCTTTGGCCATCTTTAAAGTTGTGTTTTTTGTTTTGTTTTGGTATTTTGCTGATCAGTATTTACCACTCATTATTTGGTAAGTGAGTAATATTTCTACTTACTATTTCTCACAGGTATTGCTGGCGAGGTTGGAATTGCTTTCCTCAGTATTTTCTGAGGAATAGTTTTTACATAGAAACTTCTCAGTGTGTAGGTGTATATAAAAATGTTCTTTTATGATGATGTTAAATGATGTAGTTACTCTTTTTTTAACACTAAAATTAATTCTGGTTTCTCTGTTTTGTTTTCTTTGTTTAAAAATTACTTTGTTGGTTGATCTTTTACAGAACGTATCCAGTGCTGATTCAGGGAGAGACATCAGTTGGTAAAACGAGCTTGATCCGGTGGCTGGCCGCAGCTACTGGCAACCACTGTGTGCGTATTAACAACCACGAACACACAGATATTCAGGAATACATTGGTTGCTACACATCTGACTCCTCAGGGAAGCTTGTATTTAAAGAAGGTACAGTTAATATTCCACTCTGCATGTAGTAGATGTTCATTCTTTTAGCCTCATTTCCCTCAGTAATATTTTTTATTCTTTCCAATTGAGGCACATGGACCTTTGCCATAACAGCTGGTTTTTGTTTGCCCTTGAGCTACAGATAGTTAGAGGATGATGCTTAGGGGGCTGGCTTTCTTTACGTCCTACTAATCTTGCTGGCTTTATACAGAACTAGGGCCAAATTTTGAAGAGGGCCGTTGGATTGCTGCTTCATTTCCTAGAGATGTCAAAGAGTAGGGTAAGTGTTAGACAGAGGGAAGTTGAGAATAGGAGAATGTGGTGATTTAAATGAAATCAAACTACAAAGGAAAAATTAAACAAGTAGGAAACAAGCTATTTGTCAGGCCTGGCTCCTTGTTAGTGGAGGGAAAAGGGAATATTTTAATTGAAAATTGTACTTCCTTGATCTGTAGTGTCACAGATTGTTTTGGGGTAAGACTAGCTGCAGAGAGTAATTTGCTTTGAAATGTAATGATAATCTAGGATTTGCTGATGTATACATGACACATTTCAAAACTTTGGACTGATTTATACACTAATCCTCAGTGTTTGTTTCCTTCCAGGTGTTCTCATTGATGCTATGAGAAAGGGCTATTGGATTATTTTAGATGAATTAAATTTGGCCCCCACTGATGTTTTAGAGGCACTGAACAGGCTGTTGGATGATAACCGTGAATTGCTTATAACGGAAACACAAGAAGTTGTGAAAGCACACCCTCGGTTCATGCTTTTTGCTACCCAGAATCCCCCAGGACTTTATGGAGGCAGAAAGGTCTGTAGCATTTGCCCCCTTCCTTCAGTTTGTTACCACATCAAATGGTATATTTTCTTGGTAGGAATGAGATTGTTTTTATGTCTGTTGAAGGATTTTTCTTTTTGTGGTGAATGGCAGGGCCTCCATTTTGGAAATGAGATGAAAAGGCCTCCTTTAGCATATTCTTTCTGTGTGTTACTTAGGTGCTTTCTAGAGCCTTCAGGAATCGGTTTGTGGAATTGCACTTTGATGAATTACCTAGTTCTGAGTTGGAAACAATCTTGCACAAGCGGTGTAGTTTGCCACCTTCCTATTGCAGCAAGTTGGTTAAAGTCATGCTGGACCTTCAGGTATTTTATATCTATGTCACTGAACTTAGGTTCAAATGGATGTGTTGATTAGATTTGGTGATCATAACTTGATAGCATTTTTGAATACAAACAGGAGTCTGTCCATTTATTTATTTTTCAGAGTAAAGGTCTTTTAAATGCATTTCATTAATATCTGATTTTGGTTTTCTTTTATAAATCAACAACTTTATGTTGTAAAATTTTTTGGGTATTTATATATGTGATGATAATGTTTCCCTATTTGTGTTTAATATTGGAGTATTTTGTTTAGAGTGGAATAGCACAGACAAACTGCAATTTTTGTTTTTTAAATGGATATAGTCCTTTTTTATAAAAAAAAAATAGAAATAGGGTCTTGCTCTGTTTCTCAGGCTAGAGTACAGTGGCATGATCACAGCTCACTGCAGCCTTAAACTCCTGAGCTCAAGCAATCAACTGCCTCCGTCTCTAGAGTAGCTCGGACTACAGGTGTGCCACCACCCCTGACTGATTTTAAACATTTTTGTAGAGACTGAATGTTGCTGTGTTGCCCAGGCTGATCTTGAACTCTTGGCCTCAAGTGATCCTCCCGTCTCAGCCTCCCAAAGTGCTGGGATTACAGGTGTGAGCCACCGTGTCCTGCCTGGATACAGTCTTTGAATGGACATAATTAAAGAGACCACTTTTATTTGTGGCTCTCCCTTGCCAACTGCAAAGCTACAGTTGATTTTTTAAAAATTCCATTTGTTTTATGGGGTTAAAAGTGTTCTTTATCAGATAGTATACATTGTCAAATTACTTTTCAAAAAGCTAACGATAATTAGCACTCTTACCATTATGGTCCCACATTGTGGGACTAATCTTCCTGCATTTTTGACACCATTTATATTATTATTTGTAATCTTTTTCTATGTGGCATATGAGGTGTGGACTTCCACTGTTTATTTGTACTGTTCACTTACATGTGTGTTTGAACATTTTTCTTCAGCTAATTATAGGCCATTTACATTTTAAAAAATTAATCTTATTCAGTAGAATGAAATCATTTCAAGGGGAGCTTAAATTTGTTAGGATTATAAGTTGTACCACAAGTTTACCATTACTGCAACTAATGCCCCCTTTTATTTATTTTGATACTCTAATAGTCCTATCGCAGAAGTTCTTCAGTTTTTGCCGGAAAGCAAGGCTTTATCACCCTTCGTGATCTGTTCCGATGGGCTGAAAGATACAGATTGGCTGAGCAGACCGAGAAGGAATATGACTGGCTACAGCATTTAGCCAACGACGGTGTGTTTTTAATCAAATGCTCTCACAGTAGAATGTTACATCAAATGTCTAGCTTTTTTGTTAAAACAAATCTTGCCTCAAATAGTAGTTAATATATACATTTGACTGGGTATTTCAGAGAGCCTGTCTCCCCCTAGTCCTAACTGCTTTTTTAAGTGATCCTTTTCCTGCAGGCCTCTATGCTAATAAGGATTGGTTGCTAAGGTTTTGTTAATCTTGCTTTAGGTGGCCACATGTAGGCGTTAGGGTATTGGCAAAGCCTCTGTGGGGGTTTAGGCAGGTGGCTAGTGGCAGCTTTGTGGGCCATTTATTTGCAGTGTGGTCACCACAGTCTGGCTTGTGCCTTGGAGACATAGGGAAAGCTGATGTGTCAGAAAATATTGCAGTTATGTGAGAAGGCAGTTATATCATTTGAGACTCATATTTGGTCATTTTTGTTTAATCCATGGGAAGAATTTGTTATTAATCATGATAGGATAAAAAGCACATTGGAGTCTTCAGATTTGAAAAGTGCTGATGATTCATTAATGGGTTAGTTAATAAGACTAAAACTAGCACAAGAGAGTTTTATTTTCTCTTCTTGTTAAGAATAGAGGGAGGAGTACATATTTTAAAAACTTTTTAATTGAGGTGTAACATACAGTGAAATGTGTATACATATACCTATGTAAGTCACCACCTAGACCAAGATTTAGAATATTTCCAACATCTCAGAAGGTTCCTTCAGGTCTCTTGCCAGTGGAGGTAACCACTTCACTACTGTGACTTCTGTCTCCACTGATTGATTTTGCCTGTGCTTGAGCTTCCGCTAAATGGGACCATGTAGTGTGTACTCTTTTGGTTCTAGCCTGTTAGATTCAGCCATGCTATTCTGTGTATCAGGACTTCATTCTTTTTAATCTGTTGTATGGAGATAACTATAATTTGTTTATCTATTCTCTTGATAGATATTTGGATCATTTCTACTTTTTAGCTGTTACGAATAAAGCTACTCTGAACATTCCTGTGTATGTCTTTTGGTGCACAAATGTGTTCATTTGTGTTTAGGGATACCTAGAAGTCATATTGCTGGGGCATAGGGTGGGCATATGGTTGGTTGTACTAGACTCTCCCAGTTTTCCAAAGTAGTTCTTCAGATTTCCATTTCTATTCCACCAGCAGCGTATGAGGGGTGCTATTCTCAACATCCCTTGGTGCTTCCACTAGACCCTTGATGATTTCTCTTTTTCTCTCCCCCACCCTCACCCCCTCCTCCCCAGGTCTTATGCTCCTGGCAGGTCGAGTCAGGAAGCAGGAGGAGGTTGATGTGATTCAAGAAGTCCTTGAGAAACATTTCAAGAAAAAATTGTGTCCTCAGTCTCTTTTCTCCAAAGAAAATGTCCTAAAATTGCTGGGTGAGTAGGCTAAACACCCCAGAGGAGTATGAATTGAGTTGTACTCATTAGAACCTAAATGTTTACTCTGTCTTGGATAGGTAAATTGTCTACTGAGATATCCACACTGGAGTCTAAGTTCAGCCACATTGTGTGGACAGAGGGCATGCGGAGACTGGCGATGCTTGTGGGAAGGGCGTTGGAATTTGGTGAACCGGTGCTGCTGGTTGGAGACACTGGGTAAAGTTCTGTGACAATAACTCATTCTGAGGGTTCATTTCAATTCCATAGGATTATTTGAATTATCTCTGAAGGACTCATGAAAGTATTTTGTGATCCTCCCCCCTCTCCTTTCTTTCCTCCCTTCCTTCCTCTTTTTTCTTTTTCTTTTTCTCTTAAAGAAGCAAGTAAGAGATCTGGTGTTGTTTACTTTCTTCTACCGTCCAACAGGCTTCATTGTGAACAAAATGATTTGTTGCATCATTATTATTCGGGGCTGTTTTTGTCTGTTTAATTCTTTTAAACAGTGAGAGTCATTCTGCAGTTATGTAGAGAAGAGCAGATAAGCTAGTGTTTATTGAAAGTCTGTAAGGATTGGATTTTTTTCCCCTTCTTTAGTGGTTGTTGGTAGATCTAGGAAAGGACGGAATTTGCGCAGTGCCTGCCCTTTCCAGATAAGGAACATGGGAGTGCACTGCTGTTTTGCAGGGGGTGCCTTGAGCCTGGGGTGCAGAGGTCTTGCATTGGCCAGTGCTGTCTGCTGCTGCAGCGAGGCTGTCACCGTTGCTTCCCCGTTTGCTGATGGTGGTGCTTATGGGTGTGTGTTTGGAACACATGCTTTGTTAATCTGTTGTGTTTCTCTAACAGGTGTGGGAAAACTACTATCTGTCAGTTGTTTGCAGCCTTGGCAAATCAGAAATTATACTCAGTCAACTGCCACTTACACATGGAGACATCAGACTTCTTGGGTGGGCTGCGGCCAGCGAGACAGAAGCCAAAGGACAAGGTTTGTCCAGTCACGAATGTTTTTGTATTCATTCATTTGAAGAACTACAGTTGGTTCTGGATGCAAGTCAGCTGTGGAATTTTGTTTACAGTGGGGTTTCTGGATCTAGGTTCTGGTTTGGTTATATACGGGTATCTTCAGAATTTCGCTGGTCTATGGTGGCCTTACGAGCATCCTGGTCTGCACATTCTGTCCTCTGTTCTCAGACCCTTACTTTCCTGTGTACTGACCACTTCACTGCAGTAGACACCACTGAGCTGCCACATGTGTTGTCTTGTGGAGCCCCATGCCCTTTAATTCCCCCAATTTATTTTCCAAATTGTAGGAAGAAATGGATACATCAAGACTTTTTGAATGGCATGATGGGCCACTGGTTCTGGCCATGAAGGAGGATGGCTTTTTCCTCTTGGATGAGATCTCACTGGCTGATGACTCTGTCCTAGAAAGACTCAACAGGTACATGCCTGAGAGGTTTGCCCTGTGTTTGATGTTATTGTTGGTGTGATTTTTGTAAATATTAAATCCTTTGCACAATAATACTCCTCATAGGTGCATAGTAGATGTTTGGAAATGTTGATGAGTTACCACTTCTTTTGGCTTTAGCACTCAGGGTCTCCTTTAAGAGACCTAGTTTTTCGTTTTTGCTGTCAATAACCAGAAAGGTGGGACTGTGGGATGGCAGTACTAAAACAAATGAACCTAAATTAAAATTCTTTTTAAAGGCAAATTATATGCCTACTCTTAATTTTTAAAAAGTATTGGAATCAGAATCCTAGGTCTTATGACTATAAAGCATCTCAAAACCTCAGAGCAATATAGTCTCAATATAGTAATACCCATTTTTTCTCTATATTGAGGTATAGTTCATATATCGTAAAATGTACAATTCAATGAGTTATAGTAAATTTACTGAGTTTGCAACCATCACAATCCAGTTTTACAACATTTCTATCATTCAGTAGGATCCCTCATGTCCCACTTAATTTCTGATTTCACCCCCTGTTCCTGGCAAACATTAGTCTACTTTCTTTCTCTATAGATTTATTTTCTGGATAGTTCATATAAATGGTCTCTTCTCTCACTTTGCATTAATGTTTTGAGGTTGTTCCGTATTGCAGCACACATCATTAGTTTGTTCCTTTTTATTCCTAATTGGGTATACCACATTTTGTTTATCCATTCAACAGTTGATGGTATTTGGGCTTTTCCCACATTTGGGCTATTATGAATAGTGCTACCATGAACACTTGCATGGAAGATAACGCTTTTTATTTGTTTGTGTGTTTTTTTGACCATGCCCGGCCAAAATACCATTTTAAGACAAATGCCTTCATAGGGCGTAAGTGGGAAAATGAGTTCTTTTTCTCTTGATTAGAAATATTGTTCTAATACACAGAAATTGGGATACAGACCATTAAGTAAAGTGAAAGCTAAGCAGGACAGATAATTTTTTATTTTAAAGAGTATTGAAAGCCAGGCACTGTGGCACATGCTCGTAATTATGGCACTTTGGGAGGCTGAGGAGGCAGGAGGATTGATTGAGGCTAGCAGTTTGAGACCATCCCGGGCAACATAGTGAGACTATGTCTCTACAAAAAAATTAACAAATTAGCTGGGCATGGTGGTGTGCACCTGTAGTCCCAGCTACTTGGGAGACTGAGGCGGGAAGATTGCTTGAGCCCGGGAGTTCTAGGTTGTTATGATCTATGATTGTGCCACTGCACTCCAGCCTGGGTGACAGAGTGAGACCCTGTCTCTTATTTAATTTTTTAAAAAAAGGACATAGAAAACCATAAAATAGAATATAGAAGCCTTTTCTGATCTTTTCCAATTTTTCTTTTAGTGTCCTTGAAGTTGAAAAGTCTCTGGTATTAGCTGAAAAAGGCAGCCCAGAGGACAAGGATGATGAGGTAGAGCTGTTGACTGCTGGGAAAAAATTCCGTATCTTGGCAACCATGAACCCTGGGGGTGATTTTGGAAAAAAAGAGGTAAAACTGGTTCCTGAATAAATTCCATAATTTCTTTCTACTTTTTGACCTCAGGTTACTGGTTCCCATAAATATAGTATGTAATAATGCATTTGGAATCTTATGTTGGATAAAACTCTGGTTAAAAGTTAAAAATCCATAAAGGTATTTTAGAATCATTACTAGGTTGAGAAATAATTTTCAACAGATAAACATTTCCTTATTTGACATTTCACTTTGTGTGTATGCCTGAAATGCCATTGTTTCAGTCACCTTTCCTAGCCCTTTATATATGTTATCCTAACAAATGATCACAAGAGCTCTGTGTGAAAGTTATTATCCTAGTTTTATGAAGGAGAAAAGTTGGATCCTGAACACCAGAGGCATTGCTTGGCTAGGATGGCGATGAGGAACACTCACACATTCACTGGGTCTTTACTGAGTTGCTCCTGAGTTTAGGCATTGATCCTGGTTCCTCAGTGATAGACTAGATAGACAAGTGTCAAAATGTAAGGAAAGTGATGACAAACTAATATGCGCATGTGGCATTGCAAACATTTGTGAACAGTATTAACCTTGGGGAAGGGAAAGAGGAATCTAAACAGAGGGCCAAGGCCCTAACACTCGGGGATAAAAAATTCTCTGTTATACAAGTGGTAAAATATAAAGCTCCTGTAATTTTACTCTCTTTGAGCCACATAAGTTTTCTCATTCTACTTCAGACAGCCCTTCTTATGAGAAGTTAGTTGTTTGTTTTCTTTAAAGTATTAATTATAACTGAAAGTAAAGTAAAGGTAAAGTAAAAGGAAGGATCTTTGCTTAAAGGAAAGAGTTCAGATTTGACTGGGATTGGAATCCTGCTTGCACCCCTTACTCTGGAAGGCCTCAAAGCTCTGTATCATGTCTATAAAGAGTGATGATGATACTGGAACGTATGGAAGAGATTAATGGTATGACCTTATGTAAGGAGCTAGGACAAAGTAGGCCTTCAATTAATTGTATTTAGTAGTAGAGATAAAAGAAGCATGTAGTATTTGCTGGATTCGCTTTCACTGGTTTTAAATTCACATTGGAGTTTGTGTTTCTTATAGCTGTCTCCTGCCTTAAGAAACCGGTTTACGGAAATATGGTGCCCTCAAAGCACAAGCCATGAAGATTTAATTCAGATAATTGGTCGTAATCTTCGTCCAGGATTGTCTCTGGGCAGAATAGATCATAAAGGTGAGAGTTTGCAGATGGTACTAGTAATTGGTCAGAGGTACGTTTGTGTTGGGAAGGACAGGTGTGTTATAGGACATTAGCTGTATGTGTTAATATGTATGGTGTGTTATAAGGAGAGAGGAGATAGAGAAATGGGAACAAATTAGATCTAAGGAAAATAAGGTAGTAGCCTATTTGTTACCCTCTGTTAAATTGTCCGTTCTTCATATTTTAGTCATTACCAATTTGAGAAAGTGTTTATAGAATTTAAACTGCATTTCTTTAGTTGTCATCAACTAATGCATTTTTCTTCCACTTTATTTAAAAAATTTATTATGAAAAATTTCAAACATAAGGAAAATAGAATACAGGCAGTCCCCTGGTTACGGATGACCCGACTTACAGCGTTCCATACTTACAAATGGACTTCTGAGGCACCTCATAAGGATAATTTATAATTAAATAATTAAATTAATAATTTAGGAACTAGTTTTTTCCTTGCATTTAAACAAACCCGCATGGCGTAAGCAGTTCATTTTGGCGCAGCATCTTTACACTAGCAGCTAGTCTCATGTTTACATACAGCATTACTTTTGTTTTAACTTTTGTATTCAATTTATTGAATCTGTGTTTACCTTATGACCATGCATCCAAAGCAAAAGTCCATCGCAAGTCCAGGTGAGCCTATAGTGAAGAAAAAGGCGATTATAATGGAAACGAAGTAGAAATAATTAAGTGTTCAGAGAAAGGCCAGACATCATCATTCACTGGGAAAGCATTAGGGTTCAGTCACTTGGCTATCGAACAATTATAAAGGATAAAGTGATAATAATGGTACATTTGAAAGGAAGTGCTCCAATGACAGCATCAGTTATTACTAAGTAGCATGGTGGGTTAATTACTGAAATGGAATGGTTATTATTGATTTGGTTAGAGGATCAAAATAAGCGTAACATTCCTATTAGCCTAGCATTAATGCAACACTAGGTGGATGTTAACCTTTAATACTCTTTTTTGAAATTTATTTCTTATCTAAACTTTATATGAGTTTGTTTTTATGTTCTCTTTGTTTGAATTAAGAGAAAGAGCACAATAGTTTCTATAACTTATTACAGTGTAGGGGTATTATTATTACTACAGTATTACACTTTATTATTATCACATATGAGCCATTACAGTATTATTATTACTATTACTGTATATGTGCTATTCATGAGGGATCTGAGTTACATATAAATCTGACCTAAAGATGTTGTCAGGAACGTATCTCATCTGTAACCTGGGGATTGCCTGTAATATAAAAAAGATCCCCATATACCCATAACCTGAATTTCATAATTCTTAAAATATCCAGTAAATGTCAACACATTTATTATATGCTTATTTTTGCTTAAGTCTATATTTGCTTGATGTATATATATTTATCTTAGATATTGAATGGCCTAAATTTAGAACCCAGATCAGGTTCCAAGACTAAATATGTAGTTTTTGTGGATCATTTTTATATTAAAGAATATGAAAGGATATCTCCTTTTTTGAGATTGGGATTCGTGTATAGGCTCAACTTTTTTAAGGTGTCCTAAAGCACAGTTTCAAAAATAGGTAGGAAAAATGTGGAAAGCATCTGCATGGAACCCATTCTCACCTGTGGTATTTTAGGAAAGATTGACTCTAGATATCTGAGCAAAGACTTGCCTTTAAAAAGGGTCCACACCAAATTGCTGCATTCACAGGTATACACCTGGACAGCTGGAGGTCCCCATGCCTCGTTGGACTCTGTAGTCCCTACCAGTATGACAGTTACTCAGTTGCACAAGAATTGACTAAGCCTGTGACTGTCAGACTCATCTGGAGGACTTGTGGAAATACAGCTTGCTGACGCCCTCACCCAGCATTTCTGTTTCTGGTTCAGTAGTATGGGGTGGAGCATGAGGATCTGCCTTTCTAACAAGTTCTCAGGTGATGCCACGAATGTTGGTCCAAGGACCACAGTCAGAAGCACTGACTCGCTAGGTTGTGTGCTGTTTGTAATGGCACATTTATTGTGAGAAATCTAGTAAAAGGAGGAGGAGGAGAGGACAGAAATAGTTAAGCAAGCATGATTTGTCTTTAGGCTCTATATTGGGTCTGGGTCCCCTCAGGAAGTAATCTCTAAATTCCCTAAGGGTTGCTTATCCCTTTATTAAGTTATTTGGATTGTGATGAGATGGCAGAGGGTGTGACTGTTACACTGTCACACTTGCTTCGTCACTAGTGTGCTGCATGGTAGCCCTGAGGACTTGCCTCGGAGCCCCACAGCTTTTCCTTTGGGAGCTTGTTTATTCTAGCCTTTCCAGGCTACACAGCAGCAGACTTCCCCAGGGGAGGCATTAGAGACCCTGAGGGAGTATGAAGAGTAAGGGAGAAGTGGCTTAATAATTCACAGCAGTTTTATCATATGGGAATTAATCAGGGAGGCACAGCATAAAAATGTATTTTTTTAAGCATGAAATATAAAGCAGCTTCTTTTTAAAGATTTTCTTTGAAGATATCTAAGATTTAATGAATTTAATATTTCAACTAATGTCATCCTAAATTGAATTTTGATCCCACTCAGTACATATGATATATTTATTGCATTATTTTAATCAAAATATAAATACCACTATGAGCTCTACTTAATTTCTCTAGTATTTTTAGTTCACAAATCTCTATAGTAGTAGTATCGTATATATTCCTTGTGTGAACAGAGCAGAAATCATTCTATGAAATTGATGTATTTTTTAAATAAAAATATTGACCTATGAAGGGCATGTGGGCTGCTTTTTCCAGTCTCACACTTTTGTAACCAGTACTTCTCAAAACAGTCTGTTTCATTAAAATAGGATTATTTCCTTGAATTATATTCTGAAAGAAAATAAGGAACTGCACAGCTCCCCTGATTAGTTTAATGGACACTTAAAATTTTTGTTTAATTACTAATGACATGGAACGTTCTTTGTGGTTTATTTTTAATAACTTAATCACTTTACATATAGGTATTTATGAAATATTTTGGGTGATATTCTTTATTACATGAAATGTGATAGTTTGAGGACATTCACTTGGAATCATGAAACAAAATTTGTGAACCCCCTAATTTTCTGAATTTTGACTAATGCATAGATTCAAAAAAACAAATAAAAAACCTGAACTAAAGTGCCACTGAAAAGGTGACATTCCCCATTACAGTGTATATAATAAATGTTATATAAATAAATATAAATAAAATCTTAACATATAATAAAGACTGTATGTTTTCTAAAATTGTTGTGCCCTGAGTTCAAAATTGTGTCTGAATTCTTTATCTTATTTATTTATTTTTTAACAGTTTTTAGGGCAGCTGTCATTCTCAAGGTTGTTTTTGGTTTTTTTTTTTCTAATTTTTTTTTAATGGGCTGGAACGGTATTCATGAATCCCTTGGGAACACAGTAAAAGCTGTGGACCCCTTTCCTTAGAAAAAGCATTTGTGTACATTCACAAAACTTTTGATTATAATCTAAGGAGCATAGACCCCTTCTAGGCCATCTGTGGGCCCCAGGTTATGAACTCCTGTTCTGGGGTCTCCTATAAACAGAAAATGCTTTTGCATCCTTGTGTCTTAGGGGCTGACATAGCTGAGATGATGCTTGATTTCATTGACTGGCTGACTCAACAGGAGTTTGGCCGAAGGTGTGTGGTCAGTATCAGAGATATCCTGTCCTGGGTTAACTTCATGAATACAATGGGGGAGGAAGCTGCTTTGAAAAGGCCAGAGACCATCTCCACCGTGACATCTTTTGTCCATGCCGCGTGCCTGGTATACATCGATGGAATAGGTTCAGGTAGGTTGTGTGTTAGTTAGTTGGTGGAGCCAAGGGGCTCGGGTAAAGGGCAGTAGGAAGAGGAGCAAGCCCAGGCCTCTGACCCAAATGTTTGAGAGAATCATTTGGTGTAACATTTCCAAAACTCAGAATGGCTTTCCTTTTCTTTGTACTCTTTGACAAATGGTTGGCATAAAGGATATGCTGGAACTTCTCAAAGCTTATAGACCAGGTACTTAATAAACATCAAGTGGTAATTGTGAGTAGAAAGAAGGCTGTTGAAAATCTCTTTATTTTTGAAGCACTGTATAATTCTTAACATGATTAGTTAATAGACCTGAATCCTTTATTTTGTTTGAAGTTTACTATAATTTCACAAAATTCAACATTTAGGTTCTGGGTTTTCAGCTATGAGATTTGAAATAGAAATCAAATAGTGCTGTCAGTTATTCTATATACAGGTTGATTTATCATTGCGTGGCTGGAATACTTCACTAAATAAGTTGCTGCTTAATTGAAGATCCATATACTGGGGAGAGGGGGGTCAGTCTCCTTTGTTAAAACTACTTACACTAGAAATCGTATTTAGGCTGTAATTCTACTAAGACCTCTTTCCCCCAGGAACCTGTACTAGAGCTTCTGCTGAATGGTTGTGAAGCGTGGTGTTGTGCTGTTGCCTGATGGACTAATTCTCTTGTCTTTTAGGGGTAACTTCCTCTGGGTTTGGTACGGCCCTCTTGGCTCGAAAAGAGTGTCTGAAATTCCTAATCAAGAAACTTGCCAAGGTAGTCCGACTTACAGAATGTCAGAAAAAAGAATTGAAGATTTATGACAGACTCAAGGCCAAAGAATTCACTGGGATAGATAACTTTTGGGGAATTCACCCATTTTTTATACCAAGGGGTAAGAAGGATTTTAAATAAATGAATATTCTTTTCCTATAGATACTTGATTCTTATTTTAACTTTCAGTTTTAGTTTATCATTCTCATGATTATTTTTGAACTAGTTATCTGAGTTAGAATCTGGTTGTGTGAATGGTTGAAAATGTATAACTGGCATGTAAAAATAGGGGGAAATAGAGACTTCATCCTATGAATAGATTGTAAAAGTACACTTATAAGCAGTTGATTGAGTAAATGGATAAATGAATAATTAAATGGGAAACACAGTAGTCTAGGAGACAGTGGGTGTGAGTTTGAATTCTTGCTTTCATTCTAACTAGGTTTCCTCTACCAAATATTTGAATGAGGCATTCTTAATTTTTCAGCTTGTTGCTTTCATTTCAGGGTCATCTATTTCTTGTCCCTTACTTCTGCTCCACATTTGTAATTATTGAGTGCCTGAAATCTACAGAGGTGCAGTGGCAGTTACTGGGGGTTCAGTGGTGAACATAACCAGACCAGGTTCCTGACCAAATGGAACATTGTCCCTTTTCCTCTCCTCAGAGCTCCATCTCGCTTCAGCAGTATTCTGTTCATCCGTGATGGGCCCGTATGGTCTAACCATTAGATCCCTTCCTTAAGCCACCCGCTGTGGTATTCAGTGCTCCTGTATAGGAGCTATCTGACAGTGGCCTGGAACTGGGGTGGTCCTGGCTTCTGGTTGTGAAGGTGATGAAATAGATGTTTTCCTAGCCCCACTCCCTCCAAACTGGTGTACCAAAAGCTTCTTCCAAGAGACATACTGGCACAAATGTTACATCCTATAGGACTTTTATTAGTCCTGCACTTCAATTACCTAATGGGTTATGGTTGTATCCCGAATTGTCCTGGTGGTCTAAAAACCTTGGATAAAATTGTTTACATGGAACCATGTGGCCTATACATCTACCTTACACTTGGCTTTTAGGAAAATACCTGTTTATAATGGGAATTTGAGGTATAGGTTGTGAAAGGAGAAATGCGTGGTTACAATCAGACTTCTGTACACACGTACATGTATGTGTATGGGAGATGGAAAGATCTGCGTAGTAGGTGCAGTTGAAAGTATGCTGTTCCACTGGCTGTTCCTGTAAAGCATTTTCTGGATCCAAAAGTGGGGAAGTATTAAAATAGAGATTAGTATTTTCACTGCAGATGGTACTTCACTGATAGCCTATGTACTGGATTCTTAAAATCTTGAGTTGACATGTTTATGTGATTTGGTGATGTCTGGCTTATATGTGGTTTTGTTTTTCTCCACTGAAGGACCTGTCCTGCATAGAAATAATATTGCTGACTATGCACTCAGTGCAGGGACCACAGCTATGAATGCCCAGAGGCTCTTAAGAGCTACAAAACTGAACAAACCCATTCTACTGGAAGGCTCCCCTGGTGTTGGCAAGACAAGTTTGGTGGGAGCATTAGCAAAGGCTTCGGGAAATACCCTTGTTCGAATCAACTTGTCAGAGCAGACGGTAAGCTTAGTCATGCTACAGCTGATGGGGATATGTACAGATAGTAATAGTTGTGCCAATTTATAGTTTCCTAATCAGAAATGGTTACGGTATCAGTACTCCCAAGTATTTCATATGGTAATAAAGTGCACAGCAACATGACCTTCCAAACTAATTCTGCTTCTGGATTCATTAATAGCTGAGACTTATTTTATCTGGATGCTTTATTCTAATTATCTTTTGATTAAGAATTACTCACTTTAGTAGTTATTGTAGTATAACCCCACTTAATTTTTTTGCTTTCTATTAATAAAATAAAGCAATAGAAATAAAATGACTTTTAAACAATCTTATGAAAATATGGGATAGAGATGATAAATGAAAATCTTTAGGAATGGGGTCTGGGAGCAGGGCCTGGGCATTGTTATTGGGGGGGAGTGTTTGGGTTTTTTTTTTTTTTTTTAAGCTCACTGATTAATTTGCAGGTACAACCAAGGTTGAGAGCTATTAATCTAGAGCAACAGCTGAACTTGGTTCTTGGAGCTTTGTGATGAGAAGGTTGTTGGGGCATGTATGGTCTCCTGCTAGAGTGCTGGGATTGGTTAGCTCTATCTTGGGTGTAGGGAGAAAGAGTAGTGGCACCAGGCCCAAGTATTTATCATTTCAGATTTAGGGTCTTAGGATCTGGTTAATTTTTTTAAATCATGTTGGCTTTTCACCATTTCTTCCCCCTCTCAAAGGACATCACAGACCTGTTTGGAGCAGACCTACCTGTTGAAGGTGGCAAGGGAGGAGAGTTTGCCTGGTGTGACGGTCCTCTTCTGGCAGCTTTGAAGGCAGGCCATTGGGTTGTGTTAGATGAGGTGAGGGGCTTGTCCATCATGCCAAGAATGGGATCAAATATTTGAGCAGCATAGCAGTCCTACTTTTCATAGCTGTAGGGTGTTTCTTAGTGGATCATCATGCTGATGGCTGGTAAAGGCAAATTCTTTAAGGAAACAATCCTGGTTTCTTTTACGAATAAGAAAGGTCACTTGAAAGAATGTACATACAGGATCACCTGTACATATAACCTACAGACTCTTCTACTTTTTCATGTTATCCTTCAGAGGAAAACTACATCTTGGCTAGTTTATTCTCTGGTCTCTGGCAGGCTTGCTGTGTTTGCATTTATTTTAGAGGTGTTTTATAGATAGTGTCAATCACCTTATATTTTATTAGTGTACCAGAAAGACTGGGGAAAGACACACAAAACGACATATAAAAATGATAAAATGATCAGTGTTACATGTGCATATTGGGTAAATTATTGATCAGAAGAAAGAGCACATCATAAGGGAAACATAACTACTGAGTCTCTGACAGACAGCTAGAGATAAGGAGTGGGGTCAGTTTGTGATGTACAGTGTTAATTCAGGAAAAGGCCAGAAGTATTTGTGGAGCTGAAGTGATTAGGGTGATGTAAGTGCTACAGATGAAACTTTGGACACAAACCCCAGCAGGTACCCTAGGTTCAGACTCCTCTGGGTCTGAACATCAGAGAGTGCTGTGGGATTCATATCTGCCGAGCTGCTTCCTGCTGTTATTCTTGGGAAGATACCAAGGAGGAAGGAGTCTCTCCCCCCACCCAATGTTTTGTAAAAAGATGTCTGAAAGGATATTCATTAGCCAGAAAAAGCGAAACCCTAATTTTGAAACTCAAGGCAACTGACCATACTCATATTTAGTGGAAATACATGCAGGGACTGCAAGACATTCTGGACTTGCAAACATACTTAACAGCAGTTTTCTGTTTGGGAATATACAGAGGAGTTTGTGTTTTGTAGTGCTTATGTAAACATGACACTTGAAATTCTAATATAATGTGGTCTGGTTTTTGCCTATTTGCATATTCCACATCTACTTTTTCTGTGTTACCGAAAACCCACCCGTGGTTCACATGGATTCCTGAACTCCGAACTCAGCATCTGAGGATCTCCATTCAGCTTTTTTCATTTCTGGCACAAGAACTACTTTTAATTGTTTTTGTTGTTTATTAAACTGTTGGTGGAAGTTATTTGTGTAGATCCACTTTATGGTTTTTATATCTTGACTTTGAAATCCATTTGGAGATTTTGTTAGGTATTTGAGCTGGGAAAGTATGTAAAAAATTATCCAAACCTTACTTCCTACAATTACTAAATTTCTAAAAATTCAATGTGAAAATGAAATATCTGTATATTGGCAAGTCTTTTTGTATGTTATTATTTACACAGTAAGTTAATATGGGTGCATATAATGGATACAATTTAACTTTAGAGAAGATTTTAACTGTTTAAGATTCAATTTGAGCATTTTTTCAGTTTACTTAAAAATTATTGATATATATGTGCTATACATGCAAAATCTCTAACATATGTGAAAGAATAATAGAATGACTATATATCAACCCATCACTTAGCTTAGAAATAGAGGGTTATTAATATTGTTTGAGCTTCTCCCTCCTGAAGATAACTCATCTTACTTTGCTGTGTATTATTTCCTTGCCTTTTGTTATACAATATGTATAATGAAACAAATATATGCATTTTCTTCTCCATGTAGCTTAACCTGGCTTCTCAGTCTGTATTGGAGGGACTCAATGCTTGTTTTGACCACCGAGGAGAAATCTATGTGCCTGAGTTAGGAATGAGCTTTCAAGTGCAGCATGAAAAGACAAAGATTTTTGGGTGTCAAAATCCTTTTAGACAAGGAGGCGGGAGGAAGGGCTTGCCAAGGTCTTTCCTTAATAGGTTCACTCAGGTAAGATTTGCTGTTGCCGTAGACACCAGTGGTAGAGTGTCAGAGGGTGATAAGACTGCTATCACGTTAGCTGTTAAGATGCTCACTATGAGAATGAGTGAGGATCAGCTGAATGATCCTCCTCCTCGTCCTTATGTGGTGAATATTAATGCGACTGATTCCCATCATTGCTTCTCTCCTGGTTTGAATCATGTCATCCTATGCCCTGGAGGTTGGAGGAGAGTACGGTCACCACCCTCTTCAGAATTCTCTTACTGTGCTCAGGGATGCCCTTATTGTTTGCAGAGGGGTGCGTGTATGTGTATGCTTGCTTGTTTGATAACAGCTCTTTTTCAGTTTGGCTAATCTAGAGTTTTGGACATACTTCTAGATGTTAGCTTTCCTTAATGTCCCTGTTCCTTGATAATTAAGAGTTGAGTGAATATCTTTTAAGAACATTTTATTATGAAAATTTTCAAACATTGAAAAGTTGAGTGAATTTTATAGTAAACACTCATATACCTGCCATCCAGAATTTTGAAAGCATTTTACATTATACGTAGGAAATTTTTAAAAACAAATACAGTTTAAAAAAATAAATTGCATGTATCTTTTTTTCTTTGATTCACTGGAGTAGAGCTTAAACACAAACTTCTGTTGCACTTAGATTTTATGAGTCTTTATCCTAGAAATGCAAAAACCAAAGTTTCTGTATGTGAAAATTATATATTACTCAGGCATACCATTGTTATGTGGTAGTCACATAACAAGACATGGTAGTCATTTCTAGTATTTGGTAGAGAGAAACAGAGACTTATTTTTGTGTTATTTTTGGATTTTATAGGTCTTTGTGGATCCTCTTACAGTAATTGACATGGAGTTTATTGCCAGTACTTTGTTCCCAGCCATTGACAAAAATATTGTGAAGAAAATGGTTGCTTTCAATAACCAAGTAAGTACCTACTTGTCTTAATTGTTCTTCCTTTTTTCTGGCTGTATTTGAACCATCATTTTTTCAACATGGTACTGTATCAAATTTTCAGCATCTCTAAAATAATTCACTTAGAATTCTGTTGGTTTCTAGTGGAAGGCAAGCTATTCATTGGAATTTTACAGTAGTTCATTTCTGTATTGTGAATGCCAATGTTACTGCTTAAAGGGTATCCCTGGTGTTGGAAGTCTGGAGAAGGAGGCATCTGAATCGAGCTTGTTCATTTTTGTTTCTGAATACATGTATGTTTGTAGTACATTGATAGTACTTAATGCAGTGCCTGGCAGCAGCATGTGTTTCCCAATAATGATGTTTTCTTTCTAGATTGATCACGAAGTGACTGTTGAGAAGAAGTGGGGGCAAAAAGGAGGACCCTGGGAATTCAACCTCCGGGACCTTTTCCGCTGGTGTCAGTTGATGCTGGTTGACCAGTCACCTGGGTGTTATGATGCTGGTCAGCATGTGTTTTTGGTCTATGGTGAACGAATGAGAACCAGGGAAGACAAAGAAAAGGTGAATTTCACACTTGTTCTTTGCGTTTCTTTCCATCTGAAAATTGATTTCTTCCTAAGGGAGAGAAAGAGCATACTTACCCTAGTAATACCAACCCTATTAAAGCTGCTTGGAAATTTAGAAGTTAAGGGAACAGACTAAACATTCACCTATCTTGGAGTTTCACAATATAGAGTAGTTTGCTTTGAAGGATGCAATTTGCTTATCCATCTAAATCTCCATGATCACAAACTTTCTTAAAATAGTATTGCCTGCTAATAATAAGTGAGGGAGGAGGAGCCAGGTGATACCCAGTAGAAGAGGAAAGTTTTCTGCTTTGTTTTAAAATAAATATTCAGTTACAAAGTGTTTAATCTAGAAAATATAAACAGATATACAGAGAGGATATTCTGTTTTTAAATGAAAATAGAAATATCTGTTTGTAAATAGAAAATAACACTAGAATTCCCAGCTTAAGGAACTGTAGTAATGTGTGCATCTTGTTTGGTGATATTTAAAGTCCTATCTTGCCGAATGCTCGTAAGAGCTATAAGCAGGAGGTGCTATCATAACCACCTACAGGTCATTTTTATGTGTTACTCAGAACTAGCCAAAAGCTAACAACTCATTTATTATGTGTGAGTGGCTTTTAGTCATTGGATTAGGATGAAATGTTCAGCTGGTTTTTTAAAAAAGCTTTACTGATACATAATTCACCTACCATCAGCTAGTATTTTAATTTCTTACTCACTTATTAGATATAGTATATTATAATAATTGTGACAAAGA
The DNA here is from genome assembly GCA_023783475.1 of Daubentonia madagascariensis. NCBI lineage: Eukaryota > Metazoa > Chordata > Mammalia > Primates > Daubentoniidae > Daubentonia > Daubentonia madagascariensis. Next base: position 36,273,953 of record JAKFHU010002080.1, on the reverse strand, counting down.
TACCAGCCAATTGTTGAACGATTGATGTTAGATGGTAGGTCACTGTGGTGTGTGGAAGGTTTTGATCACTTCTCCAATTCAAGGTTATTGTAATTGACCAAATAGGTGTTTCCTGAGGGAAAGAAGGTCAAGAAAAATAATAATAGAAGGAGAAAGGCTGCAAAATCTGGAGAAGGGTCCAGGTGAATTGAATCTGATTTTATAAAACCAGACCAGCGAGACTGAAAATATTTGAAATTTTAACCTTCTAGTAAAACATCAGGGAGAAGAGATTATATGCTTTAAGAGCTGTGGTCCCAACCCCCAGGCTGTGGTCCGGTATCAGTCCGTGGCCTTAGGAAATGGGCTGTGCATTACTGCCTGAGCTCCAACCCCCCCACCCCCATCCCCCTGGTCTGTGGAAATATTGTCTTCCATGAAACCGGTCCCTGGTGCCAGAAAGGTGGGGGACCACTGCTTTAGAGTGGAGCATGAGCTCAGAAATTGCCTGGACTCAGGTAGGTGACAGGAACACTGCTGCTTTTAGTTTCATAGTCAGATATTTCACACTGATTATGATGTTATCTTTATTATATTTATTTTCTGACTTCAGTACACAACTATTATGTAAGTATTGCTTTTTTAGAAAGACAGGTTGGTATAAATTTTTTTTGGAGTGGCTCTAATTTTTTCTACTGCTGTGGGCTAAATTAATGTTTTTTTTACACACCTCTATCACATCTCCCCTACTCCTTAGATTTTTAGAGGAAATTCAAAAACAAATAGAGTTAACAAACATTTTCTAACAGCATTACTACTAAAGAAGGGATAATGAAATGTAAATAATTGGTCACAGGAATTACTTTGGTTTTCATATTTACATAAATATTTGGAGGGATGACATGTTAGGAGGCAGAGTGGCTTAGATTTAAAATCGATTACCAACCATGGGCAAATTCTATAACTTGTGAGTGCTGTTATTTGTATCTATAAAATGGAAATGATACCTATTTTGCAGGGCCATGAGGATGTGAAGTAATCTGTTAAAGTACCTGATACTGTGTTTGGTACATAGTAGATAGTCAGTAAATGGTCATTATTCTTCATGATCTTTGTATTACTATTCTCTTCTATCCTCTTTATAGGTAGGTGGTATATTGAATGATGACAGCAAATTCCTTTTTTGTCTTAAATTTGCCACAGTGTCTGTGGCTTCATTTTAGTTTATGGTGCATTGTCACTGGAATCTGAAATAGTTTGGGATTATGTGACTACTTTATTCTTGAGCTCAAGTTTACTTGCATTCCAAAGAATTAAATAAATGCAGTCTGTCATTTTTATAAGAAAAAATTCAAAAGATGAGGAAATTGTGGCTAGTGTTCCCAGGATAGTGACCCGTATCACTGTGTATGTTTTCTAGAAGTATTCATTCTAGAAGGTTTGCCTAAGAATTTGTTGGGTTGGTTTGTGTTTTGATTGCATTATCTTCTTCCTTTAGGTCATTGCTGTATTCAGGGATGTGTTTGGTTCAAATTCTAACCCATATATGGGAACCAGACTATTTCATATCACTCCCTATGATGTTCAGGTGAGGAAACTAGGATAATCCTCTCTTCTTTTACAATTTTCTATGGTTTCTTCTGCTCCCACTATCAGGTATGCTTGTGAAATCTCACTGGCATGTCTTTTCAGCTGGGCTACTCAGTCCTTTCCCGTGGCAGCTATGTTCCTCACCCATCCCGCCGACCCCTTTTGCTCCTGCACCAGTCTTTCCAGTCTTTGGAGTCAGTCATGAAGTGTGTGCAGATGAGCTGGATGGTTATCCTCGTGGGGCCAGCCTCTGTGGGCAAGACCAGCCTGGTCCAGCTTCTGGCACACCTTACTGGCCACACATTAAAGATCATGGCTATGAACAGTGCAATGGATACTACTGAGCTTCTGGGTGGATTTGAACAGGTAACCAGTCTGCCTTCACATTTTCTGGCAAACCATAATAAACCCCACAGTCTGATTGAGGATCTTCTGTGTTGGTGGTGACTATAGATAACAGTATTCTCTGACCCTGGCCAAGGCCATGATGAGTTCATGTGCTCTGGAAATTGCAGGTTGATGTTATACGACCTTGGAGGCAGCTGCTAGAGAAGGTGGAGGGTACTATAAGGACACTGTTAAGGGACAGCCTCCTTGTCAATGCTGATGATGCAGAAGTAGTCCTGCGAGCCTGGAGTCATTTCCTTCTGACATATAAGCCCAAGTGTCTTGGAGAAGGAGGCAAAAGTATCACGATGGAGATTGTCAATAAGCTAGAAGCAGTATTGTTGCTTATGCAGCGACTTAACAACAAAATCAACTCGTACTCCAAGGCAGGTATGTATATTTGGATGTGTGTGTCAGGCACTCACCATTGCCCATATTGTGTTCATTTACAGGAAATGTATTTACAAATATAATGGTCATATTTTTATTTATTGATAGATTTATTGATTAAGATGGTTTTGTTCTGTCACCCAGGCTGGAGTGCAGCGGCATGATCGTGGCTCACTACAATCTTGAATTCCTGTGCTCAAGTGATCTTTCTGCCTCAGCCTCTTGAGTAGCTGGGACTACAGGCATGCACCACCACACCCAGCTAATTTTTAAATTTTTTTGTAGCAACAGCGGTCTCACTATGTTGCCCAGGCTGGTCCCAAACTCCTGGCTTCAAGCGATCCTCCTGCCGCTTCCCCCCAAAGTGCTAGGATTACAGGCGTGAGCCACTGCGCCTGGCCATATTTTTTATTAATTTAATGATTAACAATCAGAATTTGGAAATATTTGGCCTAGAAAGTAAAATAAAGCTGTGATGAAGTGTTCAGAATTGGAGATCCTAAAAAATCAAACAGGAAGGAAATTGGTTACCAAGCTTTATGGTTCATTTTGTGTGTAATCACCTATAATGATAAAACATGTATAAAACATGTATAATGATAAAATAGCATATAAAGGTTTTTTTTATCCTGGGCTCTTTTTTTTTTTTTTTGGAGACAGTCTTGCTCTGTTGCCTCAGCTAGAGTGCCGTGGCATCATCATAGCTCACTGCAACCTCAAACTCCTGGGCTCAAACAATCCTCCTGCCTCAGCTTCCTGAGTAGCATACCACCATGCCCAGATAATTTTTAAAATTTTTGTAGAGACGGGGTCGTGCTCTTGCTCAGGCTGGTCTCCAATGCCTGGCCTCAAGTGATTCTCCCGCCTCAGCTTCCTAGAGTGCTAGGATTACAGGCGTGAGCCACTGCGCCCAGCCATTGGCTATTTTTTACTTATTAGTAATGTTTCAGGAAATTGAGCATTTTAGGCTGGGTGTGGTGACTAACGCCTGTAATCCTAACACTCTGGGAGGCCAAGACTGGAGGATCACTTGGGGCCGGGTGTTTGAGACTAGCCTGAGCAAGAGTGAGACCCTGTCTCTACAAAAAAAAATAGAAAAATTAGCTGGACGTGGTGGCACTCACCTGTAGTCCCAGCTACTTGGGAGGCTGAGGCAGGAGGATTGCTTGAGCCTAGGAGTTCAAGGTTGCAGTGAGCTATGATTAAGCCACTGCACTTATTTTTTTGTCTGTTGTATTGACTACTTTTTCTCCTGGTTATGGGTTATATTTTCTTTTTTTCTTTGTATGTTTAGTAATTTTTATTGGCTGCCAGGCATTGTGAATTTGAGTTGCTGAGTACTGCATTTTATATTTCTTTAAAGACTTGGACTTTTTGTTGGAGGCAGTTGTTTATGGATCATTTTGACCTTTTTGAGATTGCTTTTAAGCTTTTTAAGGTCAGGCCTAGAATAACCTTCACTCTAGGGCTAGATTAGCCCCACTGTTGAGATACGACCCTTAAACCATCTCTGCTGATATCTTGTATATTCGGTGAGGTCTCTTCACTTTGGCTGGGGGAACTGGAATGATACTTATCCCTGTGTGAACTCTGGGATTTATTCAGCTCACATTTCCCTAGTAATTGTCTTTTCTGTGGAAGTTTTTGCTCATGCTTGTAGAGCTCCACCTTTTATATGCACATGCTTATGTTTAGCCGAAGACTCCAAGGTCCTTATCCAGATTTTTGGAGTTCTTTTCTCTGAGTACCTCCCTCGTTTTAAGCACTCTGTTCTTTATTGTAGCTTTTTTGGCCTCCCTGAACTCCAGCCTATCTGTTCAATTCCACCTATTCAATCTTTTTGGGTTCCCCCTCCCTGCTTTGCAGTCCCAAAATTGCTTCCAGACAAAAAGGCAAGGCAATTACGGGGCTTCACCTATTTTTTTTTCCTCTCCCTTAAATATCATAGTCTTGTGCTGTCTGTTGCCCAGTAATTAAAAGCTGTTGTTTTCATGTGTTTTGCCCAGTTTTCTAGTTGGTAACAGTGGGAGGTCAAGTAGGAATCTAATGTATATTATATTTTGATATGAAAAAGGGTCGTAAAACAATTTCCAACAAAAATCAATTGAAAAATTTACAGGGAAGGGCTGTATAAACTATATACTTGGTAGATAAAATACCAGTTGTTGTTGTAAACACATGATATAGTCATTTTCAAGATAACCCAGTTTAATGGCATTCATGTACTTGCCAACTTGCAGCACTTTGTGATACTATAAATGCAGTAGTAGGTGGGAAACATTATCCTACTTCTGCCATTTGAGAAATTGTAATACAGAAAAATTATTAACCTTGTCCATTACCCTAGAGTCAACTCTGAGTATCAAGCCATTAATTCAGAAAGCCATTAAGACATATTTTCCACCCCAAACCTAATTTTCCTACGTGTGTTTAAACAGAAGCAAAAAAAACCCTTCCCATTTATTCTATTATAAAACCTTAAAAGAAAAATTGGTTTAGAAGTTTCAACTTTCTTTCCATAAACTGTTAGTTCTTGGTTTGAAATTAAGTGCTATGGATGGTGATTCTTGCCTTGTGACGTTTCAGAGTTTGCCAAACTTGTGGAAGAGTTCCGAAGCTTTGGAGTTAAGCTTATGCAGTCAGCCAGTGGCCGCAGCCATGGCACATTTGAGTGGGTTGACAGCATGTTGGTTCAGGCCCTGAAGTCTGGAGATTGGCTTCTGATGGACAATGTTAACTTCTGCAAGTAAGAACCTTATGCCTAATCATGAATGGGCCTACTTGAAATTTGGGATATGCTTGTTAAAGTAGAAACCCAGCTGGAAGCTCTTGTATTTTTAATCCACTATTTTTCTTTACTGGATAGACTTCCTCAGCCATATTCTTTAGACTTCTGCCTGTGGTGAACAATGGTAGTTTGTCGTTAGACATCTGTAGGATTTCAGTTCTGCATGATAATTTTGAGCTGAACTGAAGGCTAACAAAATTGGATTACTTTTCCAGGCAACATCCTTCGAGTTAGGTCTTTTTATTTAGTATCACAAGTCTTCCTTTTGTTAGGGTCTTTTTTTTTTAATTTTTATTTTTTTAGAGATGGTGTTTTGCTCTGTTGCCCAGGCTGGAGTGCAATAGCATGATCATAGCTCACTGAGCATCGAATTCCAGGGTTCAAGCAATCCTCCTTCCTCAGCCGAGTAAATGGGACTACAGGCATGTGACCCTCGCTTATGAGGGTCATTCTTAAGTGCAGATTTTTGAAATGCGGGATCTGACACACTGCATGTATTTTTGAAATGGGCATCACTGATGACAACAATTCAACTGTGTATCACTTGATCCTGTAGTAAGGAAAAGGACAAGTGCAAAACTTCTGTACATATACAGTTAGCATATTAGAAGCTACTGCAGGTCAGGTGGTGGGTCTCTTTGTGGAGTTTTTTTCTGAATGTTGCAAATTGAAATCCTTACATTGATTTGATAACGTTGAGAGAAGGGGGACGGGAAAGGGAAAAGCGAAAGGGTACATGAAACTTACTATTATTTTCCTTAATTTCATTTATTTATTCAACAAATATTTCGTGTATTTACTGTTTAGAAAGGTCTGGGCTGTGTTCCTTGGGGACTGAGAAGGGGAATCTACTCCTGAAATAGATCACAGTTCTATCTGGGGGAATGATCCATGTTGAAAGGAAAATGTGGGTCAGAAGCAGTTGGAGGCTCGTATAAGGAAAGGAGCATGTCAGCATGTCCACCATTTGAATTCTCTTTGTGCAGTCCATCAGTGCTGGATCGTTTGAATGCTTTGCTTGAACCTGGAGGCGTCCTCACTGTTAGTGAGAGAGGAATGATAGACGGATCCACTCCCACAATAACACCAAGTCCCAGTTTCAGGTATTTATATCTCTTAAGTTTCTGCATAGGAACCTGACAGCCTCAGTAGCAGACGTAGACGTTCTGTAGGACCTCCTTATATGTTATATTCATAAACTGAGTCCTGTGGAAGTTCACTCATTCATTAATTCAGTTAACAAATACTTATTGAGGCTCTACTATTTTACCAGGCACTACTAGACTAGATTTCAAACAATAGCATTGCAGTTGTTTCAGGAGAATACACTGCTCCCTTTTCTGTTTTCTGTAGGTGAGTTAGAATGATGAATCAGCACTATTTGATTTGAGGGATATGTGGAAGTAAGATTTTTTGAGTTTCTCAGCACTAAAGGTGCACTGGATAAACAATACATAGTTCTTCAGGAGAGTGGGTTTAGAGAAAGTGATTTGATGTATTGATGCATGTTAGAAGTAGAAGATAGAATGCAGGTGATAGTAGCATATTTTGAGGTAGTGGTGTTGCCTTAATGAACTCTCTGAAGATGAGCCACATATGATTTGTCCTCACCGATTGTTGCAGAGCTACACGATTGGTTCCAATGGAACTTAAAATATTTCTTTTCTTTGAATTGTTGTTTTTGTAGGCTTTTTCTCTCAATGGATCCTGTTCATGGAGAAATATCCCGAGCTATGAGGAATCGTGGACTCGAAATCTACATTTCAGGAGAAGGGGATGAGAGCATCCTGGACAACCTGGATTTGAAAGTTCTGTTGCACAGCCTTGGTTTGGTGGGGGACAGTGTGTGTGACATCCTCTTGGCTCTACACACAGAGATCCGGAATACTATTGTAGGTGAGGTGCTTGACTTATGGGCCTCTGCAGGGTTTAGTTTTGTAGAAATTTATGTTATTCCATTGGACTGCTCATCTAAGAGTTCTTATATTTAGTGTACATAGAAATAGAAATTACCAGGAAAGCCTGTTAAAAATGTAAATGTCCAGATAGATGCCCCAAGACATTGGGTTCAGTGGGTCTGGGTGAGGCACAAGGAATAAGTATTTTAATGAAGCCCCCCAGGTGATTCTGATGCATGCAGTGGCCAACACTTTGGGTAATACTGCTTGAGGCACTGAGATTTATGAAGTTGGCCCATCATATCTCCAAGGTCATCAATGTCTCTTGAAGGTGGAATAGAGAGGAAACTTTGAGTTGCTTAAAACAGACAGATGTGATTTTTTTTCTAAATGTTAAATTATACAGAAAGGAGCCATAGTAATAAATGAAATCCTGTTTATGGAATAACTAGTATGTGTTAGGTACAACGCTGGTTGCCTATTTAATCCTTACATTGGTTCTGCAAGACATATGTTTCTATTTTATAGCTAAGGAAGGCTCAGAGAGTTTTGGTCACTTGTCAAAGTCAGGTAGTTAAAAATGACAGCTGGGATTTGAAAATAGGTCTGTTGGATTTCAAAGCCCATAGTTCTTTATGAGGGCTCTCCTTTTGCCACCTTCAGTGTGTATCAGCATTAGATTAAGGGTATTTGGGACCAGGATTTACTATATATGTGAATGAATCCCCCGCAGTATACTGTAGACAGCCAGAGAGAGGGAAAGAGGAAGGCGGGTAGATAGGTAGGAATACAAATATTCCCCACAAGTGCATTGTGTCCTCAGGAGACCCTAGAGTCTACTTAGGTTTTCTAAAATAAGTATCTGGGTGAGGTTGAGTGGAAGGATGTTTGGTGTGAGGGCAGAACTTATCTATTTTCGTTGGAGATTTTGAAGACTCTATTGATCATAGGTGGCAATTTTTTTTTTTTATAGGTTCTCCAACATCTTCAGTGTCAGCTCTGATTCAGACAGCTATACTCATTGTCCAGTACCTGCAGCGAGGACTGAGTTTATACAGAGCATTTTCTGAAGCATGCTGGGAAGTGTATGTCCGCTCCCAGCATTCACCAGCAAACCAGAAGGTACTATGAAATGTTTCAGACAGTTTCTAAGTTGTAACACCCTATGTTATTGAGTAGGAGGAAATTATTTTTAAAGGTGGTAATCTTAATGATCTGAAAGAAAGAGTTGCCCTCTGCAGTTTTGTTCTAATAGGATCTTGTATCTAGGTACTTTTCTGGAAGATAGATTAAAGGTAAATATTCCTTTCTTGAAACTTATCTGTCATCAGCAAAAGTAGAATTTAACTTGTGACATTTTACATTGAAGCGTGTGCATGATAATTGTTATGAGATGGTCACATGGATCCTAGAAAACTATTATCACTTTGCTAGTTTTTTGGGGGAATAGCACTTATATGTTGTTGCCTCTGTACCATGTGTTTTTATCTCCTACCAGTTTGTACAGGCTTTACTGGAGAAACATATTTCTACTCTGCGAGCACATGAAACCTGGGGAAACTCCATTCTTGCCACGGGACTGTGGCCAGATTCTGTGCCCTCAGCTCTCTTTGCTACTGAAGATTCTCACCTCTCTATAGTCCGAAGTGATGGACAGATCTTAGCATATTGCCTCAATAGGATGAGCATGAAAACCAGCAGCAGCTGGGCAAGGTTAGCGGAGTGTTCAGCTTGTGTGTCTTTCTGGCTTCTTGACTAGTTTCTGCCTTTTTTGGAAATGGTCAGGACACAGCATATTCAATCAGAGCATTATATGGCCATTTATCCTCCAGCTGTCATAATGTTGCTATTCATTGTGCTGTCACTCCCTGTTATTTATTAGGTCTGTGTTTTAATTGTCTTCCTTTGTGGGAGCCTCATCTTTTACCCCCTCACATCTTTGGTCCAATATTTGTAAAATAGTTTTCTCAGTTCTTTGAAATGTGAAGTAAAAGGTTATGCTACTACTAACTTTGCCCATTCCAATGAATTTCAGGAGTCAGCCTCTCACTTGGCAAGAGTTAGGGAAAATCATGCAGTCTTCCAGCCCTGAGAACCTGAAATTCAGTGCAGTGGAAGTGGATACTTACTGGATTGATGAACCAGAGGTTTTGGCCATGGCTGTTAAATTGCTTATAGAAAGAGCAACTAATCAAGATTGGATGCTCAGAGTTAAATGGCTTTATCATTTAGCCAAGAACATACCGCAGGGGCTTGGTGAGTAGAAAAGCTTAATTTGTCCGATGAGGGGATTTACCTATACTTATCCTGTTTAAGCAGCTCAGTGGCTTTGTTATTCTGTGACTACACTATTGAAATTACAGCTGGGAGGCTTCCTAGAGAGAAATTTGTGACCTAGCATTAGTGTTTGTATAGCTGTTAAAAAAATGAAGGAGCAAGTCTGCCCTTAGATGTAGCACAAGAGAAATTTTTATTCCCATATAATTCATAGCATTTCAGGATATGTCCACCTTTCTATCAAATTCATAATGAAAATGTACTATATTATGTTACCTTTTAGTTTTGAAAATTTTTTTTCCCCCAGTACAACTGTTCTATCTGGGAAAAGCATTACTTTTGATAAATTGATTTCCCCTAAAAGTTCATAAGATTCTGATCTTATTTTAGTTCCAGTGTTCCAAGTTGTCACATTTAGAGTTGTCCCTTGGTATATCCTTTGGGGATTGGTTCTAGGATCCCCTGTGATTACCAACATAGTTGGATGCTAAGACCCCATGTATAAAATGTCATAGTGTATTTGCATATAGTCTATGCACATCCTCCTGCATACTTAACACATTAACTGCCATGTGAGTTGTATTTAACTCATGCTGGTTTTGAGCATGGGGCCTCGTGAAGCATATGTAACTCACGTCTCTCTCGGGAGCTACATGAACTATTTTTCAAGTTTCATATAACTCACGCACAGAAAGCAATAAAAAATAACAATTTTTAATTAAATTAGGATCATTTTGTTTTCGAAGTTTTTGTTCTGTTTTTGTAATAAAACACTGTGGCCCCAAGGGAAAAAATTTTTTTTTCTAGTCAATGTGTTAACATCATCTCTAGATAACTTATAATACCTAATACAATATAAATACTATGTAGATAGTTGTTATACTATATTGTTTTTTATTTGTATTTTTTTAAATTATTTTTTAAATTTTTGAATATTTTCGATATGGCCCTTGGATATGGGGAGCCGACTATACTTTCTTTGTACTTTTTCATTTAAGAGGGGGAAGAGCAACCATAACAACATTGCCTGGATTGTAAAGTACAGGACATGGAATTTGTTGGTGGAAATTAACTAAAGTAATTGAATTTATAAGAACCTTTCTATGCCATGAGAACTTGTAGATAAGCCAATTAATGTGTATATTATTCTGTGACATGTGGTGATCTGTCTAAATATGTGTAGAGGGAATTTGTATAAATATTTTTATCTGCATTGGCCTGTATGATAGCAACTAGCTAGCCACAGAGAACTACTAAAATACAAATATAAATAGTTAAATAAAATCTAAAATCTCCTTTAGTTGTACTAGCCACATTTCCAGTTCTCTCACGTGTAACTAGTGGCTTCTGTATCTGACAATGCAGCTATAGAACATTTTCAGCAATGCAGAAAGTTCACTTGGACTGCACTGTCTTAGATTCTAACATTTGCTTCTCGTTCCTCCACAGAGGCAATACAAATTCATTTGGAAGCCAGTGCTGCATCTCTTAGGAAGTTTTACTCAAGTTCCCTCTCAGCTGGAGTCAGTAATGTTATCAAAATGTTACAACCAAATATAACAGGTATGCTCATACTTTTGATTCCTAGCTCTCAGGATTGTTTTGGAATCTTGTTTGTTGAGTTCATGGGAAAAAGACCCAGTATTTTTTAGAAGGCTAACTATATACAGGAGCAAATTCTGTTGCTTTGTTTGAAACTATCCATTTATCCTCCAGCTTCTGAAGGAGACTAATGATAACATAGGGTAGAGTAAAGAACCTGGAGCTTATAGACTGGACTCTGGCCCCAACTCTGCCACAAACTGGCTTGTTGATTTTCACCTCATCACTCACTGTCTCTACCTGTGTTTGAAAACTAGGGGAATTGAACTGTTATTTCTCTGAGGTGCCTTACATTTTTAACATTGTATTATGATTACTAGCACTGTTAGTAGGCATAGTTTCAAACCATGAGATACTTTTCTTTTAAAGGGAAAGCTGCACAGAATCAGTTACTTCAGAAAATATAAAACCTTAATGGTAAAAAATGCAAGTCTTAATCACAAAGTTATAAAAACCATAATGATAAAAGAAATAGACATTTAAGCTATCTAATCAAAGGAAGTATTCAAAATTCATGAGTGGATATAAAAAATGTGTATGTATATACACATACACCGTGGAGTACTGCTCAGCCATAAAAAGGCTTGAAATAATGTCTTCCACAGCAGCTTGGGTGGAACCGGACCCAGTCATCATTATCCTAAGTGAAGTGTCTCAGGAATGTAAAAAACTCATGTTCCCACTAATAAGTGGAAGCTAAACAGTGGGTACACATGGGCACAAAGAGATGTAAAGGACATTGGAAACCAAGAAGAGGGGGGAGAGTGGGATGGGGTGGGGGATAAAAACATATCTATCTGGTACAGTGAACACTATCCTGGTGAAGGGCACACTAAAAGCCCTGACTTCAGCATTCTACAATGAGTCCATGTAAGAAAAACATTTGTACCCCCTTAATATTTTGAAATTAAAAAAAAAAGTATTCAAGAGATTTTTAAAATGAGCGAGCGTACAAACTTATTTCTTGAAACAATAATATAAAGTTGGTTGAACATAAGCATTAATAAGAAAAATAGGGGCATTTTCACAAAACTAGATTTTTATTTTTCCACTTCTGTCTTCATTTCATGTTGATCAAAATATACCATTGGCCATTTAGTTTGGGAAAAGTATGCATGACGCTTTCGTGCTAAATCAATCACCTATGGGCACTAAAGGTCATGGAGTGAATGTTGGGGGGGAAAAATCAAACAATACAGAAAACTACTGTAGTGGTCAGGCTGTGGCTGAACTAAATCATAGCTTTCCGTTATGAAAGGATTATAGTCTAAAGGAGCATAGTTACAGAGTAGCATGTTCCGTTTTCAGCAGATACCGCTTGTCCTCTGTTGGAATACATTAGCTGTAACTAGCTCTAACTTTCTTTTTCAACTGTGTAGTCTTATCTGTCTTCCTAGGTGTTGGAATTTGGGTTCCCTCCTTAATGTACCTTGCTGTTCATAGTATGTCCTTGGTACTGTACTATATGGTGGATGCTTTTAAAACTTAAAGTGGAATCTGAGGAAATGAATTCATTGTTTGGAATGTTATGTTCTAGTAGAGATTACCTTTATATCCTGCAGTGGGATTAATTTTCAGTATATATATTTTCGTATATATTTGTAGATGTATTGCATTTGGAAAGGAAATAGTGTAAAAGCTGTCAAGCCCTGCTTTTCTAGTATCATGGGCTGAAACCCACAGCATTTTCCTCTTCTTCTTCTCCATCAGGACTCAATGTGATCAAAGTAACACAATGAAAATATTCAGCTGAAACTTGCCAGGCAAGGAGTTTAACTCCAAAATTCTATTTTTTTTTTTTTTTGGTTTTATTTTTAAACTAGATGAATTTGTGATCCCTTTGGACCCCCGATGGAATATGCAGGCCCTGGACATCATTAGAAATTCAATGGACTTTGACCCACAAACCGACCAGCCTGAGCAGCTCTTTGCCCTTCTAGAATCAGTCGCAAACAAGTAGGTGAAACCTGGTGTTCTGGACACTTTTTGCCTCACTGGCTTCACAGGTTATACCTTTCCTAAGACTGTCAAATGTACCTTATGTGTATTTAATTTTGTGAACCTGAGAATTGGTGAGGTGTTCGACACGATTGCCTTTGATCTTAGCATTAATGGGTGGGATTTACTATTTTAGAGTTAATCCTTTATGATTGTATAGTCATGTTTCTGCTGTTTTCTATGTGATTCCTGGCAGGTCCTCCCATTTTCACTTATTCGTTCTCACATATCCTTTCCTCAGCTGTCTGTGCACATCATTTCACATCCTCAAATGTTGGAGACGTACATAGCACCTGAATACTTACGTACACACTCACATATAAATTTACATAATTGATGTATAAGCCTATCTCCTCTCATTCTTTACTGTAACAGCCAGTAGGATTCTTTAACTGGCCATCAGTATAACAAATTTCTAAAAATAATTTTATAAATGAAGTATAGCATGCATTATAGAGAAGCGCCGTAATAATGAGTATGTGATTTTGGTGAATTTTCACAAAGTGAACTCAATGTGGCGTGTACCTCAGAGGTTGCCTTGTGGGGGCCACCCCCCACCCCTGTAACTTCTGACATCAAAGATCAATTTGTTAATGACCACTTTGAAGCGTTCACAGTGCAGTTTGTTGGATCATGGCAGAGCAACAAAGCAAAGCCTGGCAGACTACCTATACCCAACTCTCTCCATCTATCCATCCTCGTCCCTCCACCTTAGTAGTCCAGGATTTGCAGAGACAGGAGAGGAATGGCGGAATGAGGGAGGCTGATATTCCAGGTGTTCCCAGGATTCAGCACATAGAGGATGTGATTGAAAAGTATTAACTGACAACTATTTGTTATGTTTTTGAATCTCATTTCAGGGCAATCATATATCTTGACCGGGAAAAACGGATTTTTACTGAAGCAAATTTGGTTTCTGTTGGTGGCAAAAAGCTAAGAAACAGTGTTTTGAGAATGTCCTTTGAATTCCATAAAGGTAAGACCATGCACCTTTTGTATTCTTTAAGTGGGCATTTGATTGCATAGTGTTGCTGAAGTTGAGAGACGTATTCAGCAGCTGCTGTTTACTGATTCCTTTTGATTTGCTGGCCTGATTTTAATCATGTCCTCTTACTGAATGGTAATGACTAACATTTACTGAGCATTTAGTCTGTGTCAGGTGGTTAGCTAAGTGCTTCGTACATGTTCTTAATCCCATTTACTTTTTATAGCAACCTTGTGAAGTAGGTGCCTATGTTATGAATGAGGAAAGGTCATACAGAGTGGGATAATAGACTTTGGAGACTCAGAAGGGGGGAGGGTGATGAGGGATGAAAAATTACCTGTCGGGATACAATGTATATTATTCGGGTGATGGGTACACTAAAAACACTGACTTCACCAGTATACAATTCATCCATGTAACAAAAAACCACTTGCACCCCATAAGTCTATTGAAATAAAAAAATTTAAAAATTTTAAAAAGAAAAAAAATTCTTTTAAAACAAATGAGGAAAGGGACAGAGGGCTCAAGGTCACATCTCTAGCAAGTAGCAGAGCCAGAACTTGAAAACTAGGTCTGTTCGCTCAAAAATACATAGTCATAAACATTTGTTATAGGAGGGAGCATTTCTCTTTCCATTCTTTATTTTGGTTTAATTAAAAAGATAGTTGTGCTTCTTGGCGAAAATTCAAACTATAAAAGGATAAAAATTGAAAAAGTTCATCCTTGCAACAGCTGCTGTTAGTAGTTTCTTTTATATCTCTTCATCTTTGTGTTAACCATCCATCCAAACATATATATACTTAGTTTTCGTTTTGTACTTAAACACTTGTATAATATATGCATTTTGCTCTCTAATTTGCATTTTTCATTAAGATATTCTTTATATCTCTAGATGCACATGACTCATTTGCCAAGTATTGTAATACAGGTTGAGCATCCCTAATCTGAAAATTTGAAATCCGAAATGTTTTAAAATCTGAAGCTTTTTGAGTGCTGACATGATGCCACAAGTAGAAAATTTTACACCTGATGTCATGTGATGAGTCATGGTCAAAATGCAGTCAAAACTTAGTTTCATGTACAAAATTGTTAAAAGTATTTTATAAAATTACTTTTGGGCTATGTGTATGAGGTATATATGAAATGTAAATGAATTTCATATTCAGACTTAGGTCCTATCCTCAAGGTATCTCATTATGTCTATGCAAAGATTCCAAAATCTGAAAAAACCCAAAATTCAAAAGACTTTAGATCCCAAGCATTTTGGATAAGGGAATCTCAACCTATAGTGGACGAACAATTTGCTTTTGATTTTGACCTTTCGAAACTGACCTTGTACTCAGGATAACATTAAGTTCCAGATTACAGTTTATTTTGAAAATGTCCAGGTATTAATTTAAATCTGATGGAATGTTCTTATTTATGTCAACTCTAAGATCCAGAGAGCTATCACAGCCTGCCCCATGAAATTGTGGTCAATCTTGCTGCTTTTTTTGAACTTTGTGATGCACTAATCCTGCTCTGGGTACAGTCCTCCCAGGGGACAGTGTCTGATGCCATTGTGAATGAGGTGAGGAAATGTACCTGTTTTTATTTTAAAAAAGATTTGTTTTGTCTTGCTTGGCACAAAGATTCTTAGTGATAAGACTAAATTCAGTATTATATGGACAATATTATTTGAGAAATGTAACTGTTCTTAACAGTTTTAAATATATACACACATTTAAAATCTTTGTGGGGGTATAACTGACATATAAACCATATATAAAGTATACAATATAAGTTTTGACATGTATATACCTGTGAAACCATTATCACAAGATAGTGAACATATCCATCACCCCCAAAAGTTACCTCATGCCCTTTTTGTTTCTCCTTTTTCTCTCCTGCTCCCACCCCCAACCAGGTAGCCATTGATCTGCTTTCTGTTACCGTAGGTCAGTTTTATTGTCTATAAATGGAATTATGCAGTACATACTTTGTCTATCTTCTTTCACTCCACGTAGTTATTTTGTGATGTATCCATGTGGTTTAAAGTATCAGTAGTTCATTTCTTTTTATTGCTGAGGAATATTCCATTGTATGGATCTACTACAGTTTGTTTATCCATTGTCCTATTGATAGACATTTGGATTTTAATAGTTATGTTTTAATTCACTTACGTCCTTTTAGACATCATTGTCACATATGAGTTACATGGAGTTTTGAATCTAAATTATTCTAGTAAGTATAGTAAAATGGAGTAGCCAGTCTTAAACTTTTTGGTCTCAAGGCCTCTTTATAATCTTACAAGTTATCAAAGACCCCAAAAAGCTTTTGTTTATGTGGTTACATCTGTCAATATTTGCCATATTAGGATCTAAATCTGAGAAATATAAATAATATTTATAAATTTGTTTTCAGATACAGTAGCAGACCCATTTTATGTTAATATAAATAACATACTTTTAATAAAAAATAGCTGTTTTCCAAAATAAAAATTAGTGAGAAGAGCAGAACTGTTTTACATTCTGCAAGTTTCTTTATGTCTGGCTTAAGAGAAGAAAGCTGGACTTTTAAGTCTGCTTCTACATTGTCTTTTATAGTATGTTGTTTGGGTGGCAGTTTGTAAGGAAAAACTGGCCTCCTATAGTTACGAGGTTGGAAAAGGGAGGAATATTTTAGTACCCATTTCATATAATTGTGAACATTCTTCTTTGGCACACCACAAATGTGTTAAGTGGTTTTGTAAAGCTTATTTGCAATGCAGAATCTGAAAAAAATATCACTGAAGTTGTCATGCACTAAAAACCATTGGCGTAGTTTGGACTTTTTGGATGGACTTTTACCCTTGCGTGAGTTTGTAGCTCATGCATTGGTAATTTGGAAAATATTGTTGACTGAGTGGGCACATTTCATTCTTTAATATAAATAAATAAAAAGTCATACTTGTGAAAGTCACACAAATCTCATCTTTAAGTTCTGCAAAGTGGTCAAGTTCTTAGTTTCAAAATGGATGAGACCTAAGTATAAAAGCTGAAACTATGAACCAACTAAAGGAAAACATAGGAGGAAATCCTTGCTATCTAAGGATAGACAAAGATTTCTTAGGATTTTTCATAAAAAGAAAAAATTGATAAATTGGATTTCATCAAAATTAGAAACTTCTATTCTTCTTCATAGCCACCTGTATGAACACACTGGGAGAATATGAACAAACTGGGAGAAATTGTTTATAAGGCATACATTAAATTATATAAACTAGCCAGTAATAATAAGACAGCCCAGTTTTATTTTGTTTAAATAAATAGAGACAGGGTCTCACTTTGTTGCCCGGGCTTGGAGTACAGTGGTGCAGTCACAGCTCACTGCAGCCTCGAATTCTTGGACGCAGGTGGTCCTCCTGCCTCAGCCTCCCGAGTAGCTGGGACTATAGGTGCACACTGCTTTGCCTGGCAAATTTAAAAAAATTTTTTAAGAGATGGGGTCTTGCTATGTTGCCCAGGCTTTAACTCCTGCCTTAAGCAATCCTCCTTCCTCAGCCTCCCAAAGTACTGGGATTATAGGTGTGAGCCACCATGACCAGCTGACAACCCAGTTTTTAAAATGAGCAATAGCCCTGATTAGATGCTTTTCAGAAGATAATGTGAATGTCTAGTAATAACTTGAAAAATTGCAACGTATTAGTTATCAAGGAAATGTAAATTGAAACCATAGTGAGGTACCACTGACCAGAATAGCTAAGATTAAAATCTCTAGCAGTAGTAAGTATTGGCAAATAAATGGAACACTGGGAACTCCCCTCCACTTCTGGTTGGAATACAAACTAGTATAGATGCTTTGTAAGACAGTTGGCTGCTGCTTATGAAATAACACGTATACTTTACCATGTGACCCAGTGATTCTATTTTCTCTAATAACTTTGTACTTCAAGTACTAGGAGAAAAGGTGTCTACCTTAATGTTCCTACAAATATTCCAGTCTAGTCTTAGACCTTTCATTATATCTGTTGAGTATTGATTAACAGTTAAAGTTTATGTCATGTATGTTTTACTGGGAGATGTTTGTGAGTAGTCTTGGTTTACTTTGTTTTTAGATCTTAGGTTCTGTGCGGTGGCGGGACCGGTTTTGGACTGTGGCCGACACAGTAAAAGTGGATGCCCCAGGTCTGGCCCTGCTTGCCCTCCATTGGCACTGGGTTTTAAAACATTTGATCCATCAGATCCCCCAACTCCTGATGAATCATGAAGACAAGTAAGACTCATATTTAGAGCAATAGTGTCAGTAAGTACAGATAGATGATGTTAAAGATGAGAGGGTTTGGAATTGAAACTACTTCTTGCTTTATTTTGGTTTAGTCACTTGGCATACTGGTGAATGTAAATAAAATGTAAAATATAGATGACTTCTCTTACTATCCAGCATTTCCCCTCTTCCTTATTTCCCCTCTGCTCTTGTTCTCCTTTAAAGATATTACAAAGAGGTTCAGACCGTCTCAGAACATATTCAGAATTGTTTGGGGAGCCCAACTGGTGGCTTCACCGGTATAAAGAAGTTGCAGAAGTTCCTGGGACGACCATTTCCTTTTAAGGTACACCTGGAAGCATGTAGTAAATAAAATGATTTGATGATGACTTCTGAAGTTTTCCTAGAACTTGGGAACTGACATTCTACTAGTCTCATCCTTGTCTGCAAAGCTTAACTCTTAAATATAGTTGTCCCTTGGTATCTATGGGGGATTGATTCCAGGACCCCCCTCAGATTCCAAAATCCAAGGATGCTCAAGACGTTCATATCAAATGGCATGGTGTTTGCATAAAGCCTATGCATATCCTCCCATATACTTTAAATCATCTATAGATTACTTGCAATACCTAATACAATGTAAATTCTGTGTAAATAATTATTATACTGTATTGTTTAGGTAATAATAACAAGAAAAAAAAGTCTGAACATGTTCAATACAGATGCAATCATCCGTTTTTCCCCCCCCCCAAATATTTTTAATCTGCATTTGGGTTGAGTCCATGGGTGTGGAACCCCCAGATATGGAGGGCAGACTGTATTCCATAAATACTGTTAGCTAATTTGTTAAGTGTTATCATTTTATTTATTCCTGAGACTATTAAGGCTGGGTTGAGTTTTAACTTTATTACTGTAAAAATTTCCTGAGAACAACAGGAGTAAACAAATACTTTGTTTTCTACAAGAGTTAAGAAAATATCTTAAATTTCTTTTCAGACATGTATAGGCTGCTAAAAAGAACCACATTTTTGCTCTACAGTAGACTCTCCTGGGTTTTATTCTTTCAGGACAAGCTGGTGGTGGATTGTTTTTCACAATTGAAGGTCCTTAACAAAGTCCTTGCCATCAGGGAGTGGATGCCTGCCCTTGGGGAGAGTACATGGCAGGAAGATATTAGTCGTCTCCAAGTGGTTGCTTCTGAATGGACATTAAAGAAAAGTCTCCTTCAGGCCTGGGGATTGATCCGCAGAGCTAATATTCTGGAAGATGTCAACCAAGGTAATATATTCTAGCATTTATTTAGCAGACAAATGCTCTGAGAATATCCTCTTCCCTGCAGCCGATTAGGTTTTTCCTTTTTTTAGATGTAGTATAAATAACATTAAATAAGTGTCAGGCACTTATTAAACGTCACATACATTTTTAATTCCATCATTAGAATCATGCAGGTATTATCCCTTAACAGATAAGAGACTCAAAGCCCAGGTTAAGTAGCTTAACTCTGGTTAACTCAGGTTAATCTCACAGTCACATAGCTGGCTATTGAGAATCTAGAGCCTGTACTCTTGACCACTATGCTCTAATACAGTATTTGTCATTTTGTCCAGATGAATTAAAGAATCTTGTGCATGCTCAGTGTTTAGAACTAAAAGCCAAAGGACTTTCACTTGGTTTTCTGGAGAAAAAGCGTGGTGAAGCTTCTTCCTCATCCCAGCCAGACTTTACCTCCTTAATCCAGCTCACCAGGAGTGTTCAGTTGTGGCCGGCAATGGAGTACCTGGCTATGCTTTGGCAGTACAAAGTGACAGCTGATTTTATGATGCAGGCTTGTCTGAGTAGGTAAGCCATTCTTAAAATTATTTTCCTTGTGGGAACTTCTTTTCTTGTTATTTTGTGTATGCTATATGTGTAAAGAAGGTACAGACTTGTCTTGAGCGGAGTGGTTGCAGAAGCAGAGGGAGATCATTTGCCCCTGTGGAAAGCCAAAATTTCCTGAGGATTCTGTGTCAGTTTTGACTGCACCCTAAAAGTCACTAGGCATTTTATCACTAGGGTTGTTCATTTTTAAATAAATGTACTGTAAGTTCTGTGTGTTCCTCCTTCCCTTATGTAATGGTTTTCTAGCAGTTCATTGATAGTGAACACCCCACCTTCTCCCTCTTTACTTTTGGAACAGGTCCAGCAAAAATCAACAACCCCAGGTAGATGAGAAGATAAGTCACCATGTCACATTTTGTCTTAAGCACACACCAGTTGCTCCCCAAGAGCTTCGAGAACTTTGGTCCTTGCTCCACCATCAAAAGGTAAAAACCAAAATCAAAAAGAGAAATAAGCCTCATTTACATTATGAGTTGATTAGATTTTCTATGACAGACTGGTTGTGGACCATTTTATTTATGTATTCTTGTAATTCCATGTTGCACATTCCACTTTTTGGTTTTTTTTGTGTGTGTGTGTGTGGAGACAGAGTCTCTCTCTGTCAACCCTGGGTAGAGTGCCGTGGCATCATCATAGCTCACTGCAGCCTCAAACTCCTGGGCTCAAGTGATCCTCCTGCCTCAGCCTCCCGAGTAGCTGGGACTACAGGCGCGTGCCACCATGCCCAGCCAGTTTTTCTATTTTTTGTAGAGATGGGGGGTCTCGCTATGTTACTCAGGCTAGTCTTGAACTCCTGACCTCAAGCAATCCTCCCGCCTTGGCCTCCCATAGTGCTAGGATTATAGGCGTGAGCCACTGTGCCAGGCCCAAACCCCAGTCTTATCTGAATTACCTCCTAAAGGGGAGAATTTTGAATGTTCTTTTGCCATAATTATGAGGGTATATTACAACTTTTATCACAGGAGTGTTCATTTGGTTTCAAGTTAGATGAAGTGAAGATATTTGCTTTTTGAAATTTCCCAGTTTCTCAAAAATATATTGTGAGAGTGTTTTTACTCTTTCTCTTAAATAACTATTGAATATGGGTACTGTTAAACTCTGGTTAATATAATTTCATTAATATAACCTTAGAATTTAAAATAACAATGTTTATCTCTTTTGCTGATTATTATAATTATGTGAATTGTTTTACTTGTACTTTCTCATGCAACCTCATAAAAGCAGATCTCATAGTTTTATCAAATTATAAACAGGTTATGTGCCTTGACCAAGATGACCCAGGTGACAGAGAATCAGGAAAATTAGGATTAATACCTTTGAACCCATGTTAGTTTTGGATGGGTCTTAGAAGAAAGAGATTTGATAACGTGATTTATGGAGTCTCAAATATTCTCTTATCTAATTATTCCTTTATCTCTAGGTATCTACTGAAGAAATTGTTTCTTTGTGGTCCGAGTTATTTAATTCCATGTTTATGTCTTTCTGGAGCAGTACTGTGACCACAAATCCAGAGTACTGGCTAACTTGGTACCCTCTGCCTGGTATGCAGCAGAGGGAAATGCCCAAGTCCCTTTTGGACTCTACATTGAAGGTTTGTTGGCCTAAAAGCATAAAAATGTTTGATGATAATAGGAAAAAAGTTTCTCAGTGGATCTAACAATAAACATTTATTCCTAGCATAGAGTAGTGACTAAATAGGTTATTGCAATACTTTACTTTTTGCAGCATGTTAATAAGTGTGCTGTCAATAAAGGTGTTCCGTCATTTGGTGATTTGTGAGATGAGTAAAAATATTTAAAGTCTTTAATTTTTTTCTCGTTAAAAAATTTTTCTAATTATAACATTTAAACAGTATAGAAATGTGTGTATGTATAATATAGAATTCATTAGAAATAATCACTCTTTGCTCTGTATCCTTCTGTTTACATATATTTTTATATTAAATACATATGTAAACAAAAATAAGTACACAAATACGTCGTGGAAATGTGTACATGTCATTCCAGCTTATTCTTTTTAAGATATTGCATTATACTGATGTGGCAGAATTTATTTAATCACTCTCTTAGTGATAAAGGTTTCTTGCCTTTCCTCTCCTTCCTGTAACAAGCGTAGCTGCGTTGACTATCCTTGTATAAATCATTGTCCATCTGTCTGAGTATTTCTATGGGTAATTTATTAGAATTAAGATTTAATTCTTGCTCAAAATGTCTGCACGTAAAAAAATATTATTGCTATTACCAGACTGGAGTGGTGGTTTTTGGTTTTTACTTTTTTAAACATGCCAGGAGTCGGTTAAGAGGGAGGTCCCCAAACCCTGGATGACCACGGGAAGGTTTAGGTTTAGAACCAAAGTGTTTTCACTTACCTTACATATGAGGACCTAGTTCTCCATATGCTTGCCATACTAAGTGTTATCAACATTTCTAATTGTTGCCAATCATAAACTTTAAAAAGACCTCATTTTAATTTGTACTTCTTTGATTATTTTTAAGATTGAACATCTTTTCACATGTTTATTGATCCTTTTTATAGTTCTCTGAATTTTCAAGTCGTATTCATTATCTACTTTTTAAAATTAGGTTGTTCGGTATCATTTTATTATCAAAGATCTCTATATATTATGGATATTAAGCCTTTGCCCACCATATTTCTTGGTTGGTGAAGAAATAAATTCTTGGTTGGAAGCATATTTCTAGTTTTCTGTTGTCTCCCAAGTTTGTTCTATTATGTTACACAGTTTTACAATTTTTAAAAAAGATATGCCAGTGTCTTCTACCTTCTGATTTTAGTGTCATGCTTTTAAAAAAGGCTTCCTTTACCGCCCCAGGAGTTGAAAACTCTTTCTCCCTATTTTCTCCTACGTTTTTGTTTTACATTTAAATCAATTTCATCTACGTATCTTGTTTTGTGAAGTAGGGATGCAAATTTTTTCTTTCATATACGAATAGTAGATCCAAAAGCAGTGTAGTTAACACCATTTTGACTAATCCATGCTTTCCACTCTCATTTGAAATGCCACCTTTATATACCTTATTCCCACAAGCGTTTATGGATTTATTTGGCTCTATTCTGTTCTAATGCTCTATCAAAATTGCTTTCTTTATTGTAAAACATCTCTCAAAGCCTTTAGTGATAAACTTGTAGATCCCTAAGAGTTGCATGGGGTACACAGACTTGCCTATCGTATGTATTTGGCCACCTAACCTTTGCTGTGGACATTTATTACTGTGTCCCAGATTAACAGTCCAAGGAGCACAGGCTTGGCAAACTTTGCCCTTGGCTCTGACATTTGTCGTCTCCTTTCCCTACCTCCAACTCTCATCCTCCTTCAGTGTGATACTTTCTCTTCTGCAAGAATGGTCTCTCTGATTCCCAGGTTTGAGGGATTTTCTCATACATGATGAAAGCACCCATTGCTCCTCATTTCCTAGAGAATCTATCCACATTCCTTTAAGGCATACTAGCACCTGAACCGTTCTGCTCGTCTGGTCCCATCTGTGCCTGGTGCTTGCCTGTTCCAAGCAACCTGGACCTCCTTTTCTTATTCTCTTTCTTCTTTCTAAGTGCCCTAATGCTACTTGTTGAAATCTGTTTTGGTAATTTCTAAAAGTTATTTGGCTCTTCTTTTTGTCCGTCAGGGCCCTGGCAGTCTCAGTAGACCTGTATTCTCCAAGTGCTGCTTTGAAGTCTTGACCAGCAGCTGCAGAGCAAGTCCCTGGGATGTGAGTGGCCTCCCCATCCTGTCCTCCTCCCATGTCACCCTGGGAGAGTGGGTTGAGAGAGCCCAGCAGCTCCAGGACATTAGCTCGGTGCTTTGGACCAACATGGCTGTACCTGCAGTAGCAGAGTTCAGGTATTCTCTCCCCCTGGGAGCAGACTGTGAAGCTCCTGTCTTTTCTCCAGAGCATACAGCAGGCACCCAGTCAGAGCATGCTTCTGTAGTGGCTAGTTTTGGTGGGTGAAGGGTGTTTTCTGCCTAGATCAGCACGTTTTTAGGTTACCATGAGCTTGCTGGTTCCTCTATCAGTTTTAAGCATATTGTGATCAAGAGCGTGATGCTTAGTAAACCATTCAAAATACGAGGTCCAGGTGTGATGGCCCAATGCCTGTAATCCCAGCACTTTGGAAGGCCAAGGCAGGAGAATCGCTTGAGGCCCCGGGGTTAGAGATCAGCCAGAGAAACATAGCAAGACCCCGACTCTACAAAATATAAAAAAATTCGCTGGGCATGGTGGTGCATGCCTGTTGTCCCAGCTACTTAGGAGGCTTTGGCGGGAGGATCCTTGAGCCCAGTAGTTGGAGGCTGTCATGAGGTATAATGACGCCACTGTACTCTAGCCTGGGCAACAGAGCAGGACCCTGTCTCAAACAAAAAAAAACGTTATGAGAACAGAAGTTTACCTCCAGGTATTGACAGTGCATTCTGCAGCTGTCGTTTCTTGACAGAATGGTGATGGCGTGTAAAAAGGAATGCTGTTTGCTACAGTGTGAGTCCTTAAGTGCTCCTTGTTGTCCCCACAGGCGCACAGATTCCCAGCTTCAGGGGTTGGTGCTGTGTCGTCACCTGGCAGGCCTAACAGAGCTGCTCCCAGAGCCCCGGCGGCAGGAGTACATGCAGAACTGCGAGCAGCTATTGCTCGGCAACAGCCAGGCCTTCCAGTACATGGGCCAGGCTCTTGGGGACATGGCCAGTCTGGAGGTGCTACCCAAGGAACTGCTCTGCCTCTTGCTCACCTCCCTGCACCACTTTTTTGGGGAAGCAGAGAGTAAGAGGAACCTGCCTGAACCAGCCCAGCGTGGTAGCCTCTGGGTGAGCCTTGGCTTGCTCCAGATTCAGACATGGCTTCCCCACGCACGCTTCGACCCTGCCGTGAAAAGAGAATACAAGCTCAAGTATGCCAAGGAAGAGGTATGGGAGGCGAGAGTTTGGAGCATGGGCTCCTTCCCTGACTTGCTAGATTTGCTTAATGTGTCACTCCTTTTACTGTCCCTTTTGGGTGCTCAGATCATCAAAAGGGTGATTTTGCATGAGCTGCCTTGTCACTTCCCAGGGCTGCATTTTCCTTTTTGAGCGTTCCTCTGACCTGGCTCAGGTTCTGGGAGGGGCCATTCCTCAGGTTCTGACCTGTCTACCAATAGGTGCAGAGGGCAAGTAGGTAGAATACCTGAGGCATTGTCAGAGAAACAGTGGTATCCTTCTCTTTCTAGACTCCCTCTACCTGAACTAAGTTTTGATAGTATCCCTATATTCTAGGAATTTTGACCTTTTGGTGTTTGTTATCTAAAACTCAAGAATCCAGTAGATTTTCAGATACTGTGGTAACCCTTGCTCTTTGAACTTCCAACCAAATTCAGGAACAGAATACATTAAGATAGTGATATTACTAGTACTATATTTTGAGGAAGGAAATTATATTAGTTGGAGTAAAGGCTAAGCTGTTATAGCAAGGAGATTCAAAAGTTCAATGGTGTAAATAGTTTCTTTCACCTAACAGCTCTGATGTGCAGGTCCAGGTTAATGGATCATAGCCACCTGTCCTTGGGTCATTCAGGAACCTGGATTCTTTCTATCTTGTTGCTCTACCCACCCCCAGGGCATTTTCCTCATATGCATGGTCATAGCTGAGACATAGCAGACTAATTTCTCTCTTTTCCATTAGTTACACCAACTGCAGTGTGAGTGGAAGACCCGGAACCTGTCTTCCCAGCTACAAACTGGAAGAGATCTGGGAGATGAAGTCATTGTCAGTTACTCTCATCCTCATGTCAGGTAATGCAGCAGAATGATTATTTGTGCTGGGGGTTATTTACTCTCCTTTTGAAGAAGAGATTATGAAGTTGGCCTTTGCAATGTAGTTATAATATTAGTAGAGGTAATGGTATACACCTCTGAACTATTAATACATTAGCAATTAGGTCCCAAAGCCTAGGTTATAGTCAGGAAAAATATATGCTTTGTGAAAGGAGGGAGAGGATATTTAAGGTGTGGATTCACATGGGTCCAAGATGGTTGAAGCCAAAACCTAGTCTTAACATGGAAGAAGGGGATGTGTGATGATGTGTACTGTATTTCTCTGCTATTTTTGACTGTAGGTCTGTTACCTTAGGAAATACTGTACAGGTTGAGGGTCTCTTATCTAAAATACTTGGGACTGAAAGTTTTTTGGATTTTGGAATGTTAATATTATACCAGTTGGCATTCCCAAATCTGAAAATCTGAAATTCAAAATGCTCCAATGAGCATTTCATCCAAGTGTCATGTTGGCACTAAAAAAGCTTGGACCATTTTGGATTCTGGGTTTTTGGGTTTGGAATGTGCAGGCTGGATAGTATGGTAGGTTCTGAGTTCTGGTCCTTTTCCTGACCTTCAGATCTAGACGTTGGGTCAATCACTTAATGCCTTTAAGCCTCAGTGTCCATATCGGCGTGAGGGTAATTATAATTACCTACTTCAATAAGCCATAGTGAGGCTTTGATGAGATATGTGTCTAAAACACCAATATCATGTGTGACACGGAGTAAGTGCTCTATAAATGTTATCCATTTTTATTATAATTGTCAACATTATCATATTATTTCTCAGCAGCCCGTATGTCTTCATTTTATTTTCCTAGCTGAGGGCTAATCTAGATTTGTTTTTCTTCTGACAAAATTTGCATATTGTGTTAATTTACCTTTAGGCTGCTTCGCCAAAGGATCAATCAGTTGGAGAATTTAATCTGCAGCCTGTTGAAGAAGCAGGCCTTCAGACCTCAGCTGCCTGCCTATGAATCCCTCGTGCAGGAGATCCATCACTATGTCACCAGCATCGCTAAGGCCCCTGCTATTCAGGATCTGCTCTCGCGGCTCCTGCAGGCCCTCCATATGGACGGGCCTCGATCTGCCCAAGTAGCCCAGAGCCTTCTGAAGGAGGAGGCCTCTTGGCAGCAGTCACACCACCAGTTCAGGAAGCGACTGGCAGAGGAGTATGCCCTGTATCCAGACCTGGTGACCCCACTGCAGGCATCCATCTTGCAGTTGCAGCATGGCATGAGGCTGGTGGCCTCTGAGGTCCATACCTTGCTCTACAGCAGTGTGGTCTGTGCTGACAAGCTGGGGACCCTGGCCACAGCCTTGTTGGCTTTCCCGTCAGTGGGCCCTGCCTTCCCCACTTACTATGCTCATGCGGACACTTTGTGCTCAGTGAAGTCGGAGGAGGTTCTGCAAGGCCTTGGGAAGCTGATCCTCAAGCGGTCAGGAGGAAAGGAGCTGGACGGCAAGGACCAGAGACCCTGCCCCACCCGGGAGCAGCTGTTGATGAACGCCCTCCTTTATCTGCGCTCCCATGTGCTCTGCAAGGGAGAGATGGACCAGAGGGCCCTGCAGCTCTTCAGACACGTGTGTCAGGTGAGCTGTCTCTGGGAGTGTGGCAGGGTGGCCTGTAGGACATTAGCAGTGCCCAGTGCCGGGGAGTAGGGAGTCTGTTGTCTGTTCCTTTCTTTTCCTCATTTAATTACCAAGTAGGTTTTGGGGCCTCTGTCCTTCAATTTTAAGAAATAAAAAGAAATCAGTGATAATTAGCCCTTCATTTGTGATATACACTGCAAATATTTTCTCCTAGTTTGTCAGCTGTCTTTTGACTTTGTTTATGGTGATTTTGCCATGTAATTTTATCAACTTGCATTACAATTTTCCCTTATTAGCAAAAGTAATTTGTTCTCATTGTAGACAATTAAGAGAATAAATATAAATAATAATTTCTAATCCTACCACTTAAAGCTATATAAACCCAGTTAATATATTAGTATATTCCATTCTAGGCTTGCTTACGTATGTGTATATATACATCTGCAAATGTATGTCTTTGACACTCTAAATTTTTGAAAGTAATTTGTCCCATTGGTTTACAGATTTTTTTCTTCTTTTTTAAGTAGCAGCACCTTTTAAGAAATACAAATCTTAGCATAGTGACCCAACATGTAACAGAAAAAAATGTTGCCCTGATTGAGGTCAATTCCAATCCCCTCCATGGCCCCTGAGACATGTCCTCAAACTGTTGGAGCTCTCCAGAATGTACAACAAACCACTAATAGTTTATTCTGTTTTCTAACTTGCTTTTTAAAACTTAACATATAGTGATTATTTTCCTATTATTACATATTCACCTGCATCACATTTAGTGACTGCCAAATGTTCTGTTTTATGTTTATGCCATAAGTAATTTAACTGATTTCCTATAATTGAACATTTACATTTGTATATAAATAATTTTTTTAAAAACTTTTGGAAAAAGCAATGCCCAGTAAATAGCCTTACAGTCTTCCTCTCTCTAGGTACAAGTTCTGCAGATCAGAATTGCTGGGACAAAGACTAAACAC
This sequence comes from Daubentonia madagascariensis, assembly GCA_023783475.1. Classification (NCBI taxonomy): domain Eukaryota; kingdom Metazoa; phylum Chordata; class Mammalia; order Primates; family Daubentoniidae; genus Daubentonia; species Daubentonia madagascariensis. Next base: position 36,245,597 of record JAKFHU010002080.1, on the reverse strand, counting down.
ACTTTTCAGGCTTGTAATACAAATTACCTTCCTAGATGATGGATGCTTATTTCCTCAACCCTCAGCAACACTGGATGGTTTCTTTAATTTATAGTTTTTGCCAATTTAAGGACTTAAAATCTTAGAAGTAGCAGAGGATTCAGGCAGTGTCTGGTAAGACACAGTCCAGTTTTGCCTGATTGGTGCCCTCTGAACACGCATCTCCTAGTCTGAGTTTTCCTTTACTGAACCCCTGTCCCAGCTCCTTGAGGTGCTAGCCAAGTGCTGTCTGAATCACACCCTCCTCATAGCAGATCCCGAGCTTGTCCTTGGTACCAAGCACCACTAGCTCCTGACGGGAAGGTCCCAAGAGCTGTACTGTAGCAAGTTTTTATACCTTTGAAATTATAGCAACACAGTGAGGGTGAATTTAGCAAACTGTGGTTGCTGAAGGTATACAGTTTGAAAACAAAACCCATTTGCTCTCTACTACATGCAATTTAGTTTCTTGGATATTGGCTTTTATTTGTTTTTCAGCCATGGTACTTTGGTTTTCATGAGAAACTAAGAGCAAATCTTGCCTTTGTTCCTTGTTGAGTGCCTCAGCAAAGGCGGATCAGCTTCAGCTTCCATTTGTGTGTGTGACTTTTCAGGAAATCATCAATGAGTGGGACGAGCAGGAACGCATAGCCCAAGAGAAGGCTGAGCAGGAAAGCAGCCTGTACAGGTACAGGAGCAGGAACTCCAGGACAGCCCTGAGTGAGGAGGAAGAGGAAGAACGGGAATTCAGAAAACAGTTCCCACTGCATGAAAAGGTAAAGCGGTAGTGGCAGTGTTTGTTTTGGAATGAATTCCCTTGATGCCACACACATTCCCTCTGAATGGCTATGTAGTGTTCTTAATATATCTTAATACATATGTAAGTCCTACTTCATTTTCTCAATTGTTCAGACTCGTTTTTCACTCTCCTTTTAGTATGATTAGGAGCAGATTTTGATTTTTTTTTTTCCTTTTTCTTTTTGAGACAGTGTCGCTTTGTTGCCGGGGCTAGAGTGCAGTGGCATCATCATAGCTCACTGCAACCCCAAACTCCTGGGCTCAAGCGATCCTCCTGCCTCAGCCTCCCGAGTAGCTGGGAATACAGGTGTGCACCACCATACCCAGCCCAGATTCTGTTTTTTAAAAGTTCAATTGCTCTAATGCTATTTACAGGACTTTGCAGATATTTTGGTACAACCAACATTGGAAGAGAACAAAGAAACTTCAGATGGACAAGAAGAGGAAGCAGCCACAAACCCAGCGCATCTCTCCCAGAGTTCAATGCAGGCAGTGATGCTGATACACCAGCAGTTGTGCCTCAACTTTGCTCGATCCCTCTGGTACCAGCAGACTCTGTCACCACATGAAGCAAAGCATTACCTCAGCTTGTTTCTGTCTTGCTATCAGACGGGGGCGTCTCTTGTGACACACTTCTACCCCTTGATGGGTATGGTAGTTTACTTTTGTTATGCCATCGGGAAATCAAAGCAAATAGATGTAATCACTACTTCTAGAACAATTGAAATCATGAATTCCCTGATGAATTCCCTCTTTTCTCTTAATTCCTTATTGATGGAGTTTACTTAGTTTATAGAACTTAAGCTAATGCAAAAATAATTGATTTAGAATTCTACAATAAGATGGATTTTCATTGTTTGAATCCTATTGGGTGAGGGATTAAGAAAATAAGTATATAAATTTAATTTACATGATTTTTGTTCCTCAGCATTATTTCTGCTTTCCCTCTAATAGCCTCAGTGCTTTTTAAATGAAATAATATAATCATGGGAGCAACCTGGGAACTCAGAAATGAATCTCATAGTATGTGGTTTGATGCAGTTTCCTACATGACTTCATGAATTACTCCATACAATTAGAAATGAGGTTTTAAATTTCCTTTCTGTTTAGCCATAATCACTATAAGAACTGGGAATTTGAATGCATCAAATTAAACTCTGTATCCTCTTGTTTATACTTAGGGTAATATCTGACTTCCTCTGTATATCCCAGAAACTTGAGAACTCTTCGTAGCTACTGTGGTATTACGATCACAGTTCTCTAGGCCAGTGTTGCTTTGGGGGAGAATGGCAATGAAATATCTGCTTCATTAATCCCAGTTAGTTCATTGTTTCTGACATCTTTGTGACATGTTGATAGATAACTTACTGAGTTCACTACTTTACCATGATCTTGTTAACTTCATAGGAGTTGAGCTGAATGATCAACTCTTGGGCAGCCAGCTTTTGGCCTGCACCCTTTCCCATAACACTCTCTTTGGGGAGGCCACCTCAGACCTGATGGTGAAGCCTGATGGGCCCTATGACTTCTATCAGCACCCCAACGTTCCAGAAGCACAGCAGTGTCAGCCTGTGCTTCAGGGTTTCTCAGAGGCTGTCAGTCAGTTGCTGCAGGATTGGCCGGAACACCCAGCACTTAAGCAGGTAAGGTAGCTGGTGAGGAAGGGTTGGGCTGCACAGGTTACTTAATCTGCACTGAGGCTGTGGCCTCATGTCATCCCTGGAGTCATTCACTTGCACATTTGTACATATAAACATGGAGTTAAAGAACCCCAATTCAGTGAGATGCTATTTGGTAACTGCAGCATGAACATTCCAGTTTCGTATTGCTGTTGTATAAAGGATGTTTGGAGATTCTGTTAAGTATATTTGTTGTTCAGAGGTTACTGTCTACAGACTAAAATGTTGCCATGTTGCTCTGTTTATTCACAGACATACTACCAAGGGCTTCATGGTTTATTAACTATGCTAGAAATAGGGTTTGCTTTTTTAAGATTGGCAATTTTGACTCAGATATTGCTCTGTGGTCTTCAGCCAATTTTATAACTGTTACTACAGAGAGCAATAAGAGTAATTATCTTATCAGACTCAATCTTATTTCCAGAATAATGCAATAGATAAAGTGGTTATCTCGGTCAGGATCCCATAGCCCTGGAAGTTTGCATCCACAGTTTTCAGACGTGCTTTCGAAATGGAAAGTTTGGGTGAAACTTGTGGTCAGGCCTGTCATCACTACCCTGCAACTTTGGGTCACCCGTATTCCTGCTGAGATATCCACTTTTTTTTTTGTAGCTGCTGGTTGTAATGGACAGAATTCGTAGTTTCCCACTTTCCAGTCCCATCTCAAAGTTCCTGAATGGCTTAGAGATCCTTCTGGCAAAGGCACAGGTAAGAAAATTCTCTCTTCCTTGTTTTAGTTTTTAGCCAATTGACAAAAGATTTATCTTGTGGTACCTTTGTTATTAGAGGGACAGAAAGTTATAGTTTGAGTTGGAGAAAGATAAACATCCTTGGTTTTTCTGGCATGAGTGAGATCAGTGCAAGTGAGGCCGTGGCCCTGGTGGTGGGGGTGAGTTGCCTTACCTCCTTTTGAGAGTGGGGTGCAGTGTCCACCAGTAATGAGGGCCCCCTCTTCCAGGGCTTCCAAGTGGGCCTTCAGTCTGGCTGAGTGCCTATACACGTTGTCCTCCTTAATCCCCTCACAGCTTCTGAGGTAGCTGGTGCCTCCCTATATGACAGAATGACAGAAGGGGCCACATGACTTGAATCAAGTTCAGATAGCTAACAGCAGGAATTCAGACTCCAGCCAATAAACCTTGTGCTTTTTGCCTACCTCTAAACTTGGTTCTACTGGAGTTCTGTCATATGACCAGAAAGAACTTGAAACTGGATATACTATTTGTAAATTCATTACTGATATTGGTAAAACTTGTTTAAGGGCCCAGTAGTCTTCACTCAAGAAAAGTCTTAAGATGTTTTTGAGGAAGGAGGTGATTAAGGGATTGAATAATGGCCATAGTTAAGTTTTACTTTATTTCTTTAGGATTGGGAGGAGAATGCAAGCCGAGCTTTGTCTCTGCGGAAACATCTGGATTTGGTCAGTCAGATGATCATTCGGTGGCGAAAACAGGAGCTGAAGTAAGTGACTCTCTCTCCCTCTCCTGAACTTAGGTCGTAAGGACTTTTGTCTTTTGTTTGAGTTTCTTCAGCATTTATGTAGTATGACAGTTATAGAATGTGCTCTTCAGTCATTAATCACAGAGTTAAAAGCAAGGCATTAAAATGACCTTAATGCAGGCCAGACAACACCATACATTCTTGAGGTAGCACACTGCGTGGCTTCTCCATCTCCATTTAGGAGGAGTAAATATTGAGCGTTCAACTTCTGTTTCTGTGATTTCACATATATCAAATGTGTTTTCTTAAATTCCTCCTTGTTTCAGCTGCTGGTCCACGAGTTTGGATAATACCATGAAGCGTCACACTGAGAAATCCACTAAGCACTGGTTCTCCATCTATCAGATGCTTGAGAAGCACATGCAGGAACAAACAGAGGAGCAGGGAGGTAACACCTGTCAGTACACTGTCTACCCATTGAGAGGCTCCCAGCTCAGTGGAGTGCTGCAAAGTGTAGGGTCTGTCTGCTCCCACTTCTCCTCCCCCCACTGCTTTTACATAGGAGACATCATTTAGCTTCACGGTATTTCTGAGAGGTCAGCCAAGAAAGCTGTGTATAGTGCTCTTCTTAGAGAATAATATTAATGACACGTAAAAAAGGTTTAAGTGACTTGTCCAAAGTCCAGAGAACCAGTCATATGATAAGGTTTCCTTAGTCTATATGTCCATGAAACAAGTCAAAATAAAAGTTACCTGTTTGATAGGCAGTAGTTAATATGCTTGAGTTAAAAGTGTTTCATTTCATACTTTTGACAAGCACCTTATAATTCAGTTTCATAATTTGCTGTGAGTGCATTTAACACATACCCTATGTGCAGCTATTACTTTTAAATCAGCTTAGAATTTAGCTGTGGTCCTTGCTTGAAAGCCTCTCTTTAATTTTGATCTCTACCTGATGGCCATCCCTCAGTGTTATCCCATAGTATATTGTGTTTATGTTAGGAATAGGGAATGATGGTTGAAGGCACACATATATATTTTCTTCTTTGAATCTCTAAAGATGACAAACAGATGACCTTGATGTTGCTGGTCAGCACTTTACAAGCATTTATTGAAGGATCCTCGTTGGGAGAATTCCATGTGCGACTTCAGATGTTACTGGTTTTCCATTGTCATGTCTTGCTGATGCCACAAGTTGAAGGAAAGGGTGAGAATTTTTTTTCTTTACTTTTACAGTACACTGTTAAAATGGGTTAGGTTTTGAATTCTCCACAAGACAGTATCTTCTTGCACACTAGGTTTTAAGCAAGACACTTCTAGCCATCTTTAATGTTTAATTCACATTAGATATAGAGAAGAACATTCAAAGTAAAGTGCAGAGGGGTTATAAATGAAGCACTGACCAGTGAACTCTGGCAGAAGTAAATTGCCAGATGAAGATGTCGGGAACTAGCGTGTCGAGGCAGCACATCTCTCTGTCTAGACACCGTAAATGTCCTGCTAAGCTGCTCCTTGATCCAGGCCATTATTAGCTTCTTTGATCTAGTGAGAGCACTACCATATATCCAGGAATTGCACATAAAACTGCGTGTTCCCAATTACTACCCCTGGCCACAGCAGTTGGGATAAAAATGTCACTGCAGAATGAGTATAGATGGTACATGATTGAGCATTTGAGGTGAAATGCTTAATTTGCCTTCTTTGAAAACAAGCTCAGTTTCTGCTGATTTTACGATAAGATTGAGAGAAAGAGTTTGAAATTGTGATTTTAGCAGAACCTTTGAGTACATCATCTTCAAGAACAAAAGTGCAAAGAAAACATCTGTTACAAGCAGAAATGAAAAAGGGGGGTGTTGTCTGGGAACTGCTACACTCAGCTAGGCTCCCTACATAACCCGGCCTGTGGGATGCGCTGTAATCTCATGGCATAGAGCAAGGAGTAAGGATCATCATTGAAATGTGAAGCACACAGGTGGCACCAGTAGCACATGCAGCAAGTGTGGTGTTTTTGTTTCCTTTTCATTTCTTCCAGATTCACTTTGCAGTGTTCTGTGGAATTTGTACCATTATTACAAGCAATTCTTTGACCGGGTCCAGGCCAAAATTGTGGAACTTCGTTCCCCCCTAGAAAAAGAACTTAAAGTAAGATGAACAGCTGTCATGATCACTCTTGGGAGAGCAAAATCAGCAAATTCTTTTTCTTTAGTTCTGTTCTGTCATCCACTTAACAGTGAGGCAGGGGCTAAAGGGAACAGAGGTGAGCATTGCAGCTGCCGAGTAGGATGGCAGGATTTACATTTTGTGGCATTGGCTCCATTGCTGACAAGTGTGTGAGGGGTCAGTGGAGTGGCCCTGTTGCAGGCTCTTCAGAGGATTGCCACAAGAGTCTGTCTGTGCCCCCCCTGGTCTTACCCGCCTCACCTTCCACCTCAGAGGTGCTCCATGTCCTGGTGTTCGAGGCACCATTGATGTTCCATGGGGTAAGGAGGGCCCTCTCTTTTTGATGCTCTCAGGGGTTGTTTGATACTCTCATGGGGTTGTGGAGCCAACCCTGGTACAAGGGACATGACTAACTTGGTGGTTGCTAAGCTGGAGCACATATCAAGTGACATTGCTTGTAGCAGCACTCTTTTTTATCACTTTGAAACAAACACATGGTTCCTTTTTCTTTTTTTTTTTTATTTTTATTTAAACTTGTTTTACTTGTACACCGACACACAGTCCTGTGTTTGGGATGGAGTGGGCTCTGGTCTTTGGCAAACAGATAATCTAGGAAGAAACAGAATGATAATAGCCTTATAGGGCCTTTTCCTGAGCTTCATTTATCTTACAGGAATTTGTTAAGATATCCAAGTGGAATGATGTCAGCTTCTGGTCCATTAAACAATCTGTGGAAAAGACACACAGGTAATTCATCTTTTAAAACTGTGGGGACCAAATCTCTGAATGTTGTATGATAGGGAACAAGACTACATAGTTACCATAGCCTGACTTAATACAGATGCCTTGAACTTGTGGCAGGGGGTGGGAAACACTGGATTATTTTGATGTGGCTTTCCAACATCACCCCTGCTACCCAGAGCAAAGTCTCCCTGCAGGAAGAATTGGTGTGCCTTGAGACAAAGCAGGCTATGTCTCAAGTCTTCTGCTACCTTCTAGCTGTTTACCTTGAGCAAAGCAATCCTACCTTTCCTGGCTTCCATTTTCTCTTCTAGAACAGGGATGACAATACCTGCCATACTTCTCTTTAAAAAACAAAATGATCATGACTATCTAAGTAGATCACTGTATACAAAAGGTACAGGTTACTATGTTATGTGTATATGCATTATAATGTATTTTTTATATTTCTTCACTTTCCAATCCAATTTTTTCTTCTTATCTCTGTCATTACCTGGGGTCAGGACCCTCTTTAAATTCATGAAGAAATTTGAAGCTGTTCTGAGTGAACCCTGCCGGTCATCCCTGGTGGAGAGTGACAAGGAGGAACAGCCTGACTTTTTGCCCAGGCCTACAGAGACAGCTTTGAGTGATACATCTTCCATTCAGAGTCTGAACGGGGCACTGAGAGAGACCCTGTTGTTAGCCCGGCCAGCAGCTGGACAGGTACGGCTTCAGGGACAGTGCTTGTAACAGATGTTATATGTGCAAGAGGTGCCCTGGGTACTAGACAAGGAAGTGCCTTTGAACTCTTGCTCTATGGACATATATAGTATTTGTTTGTTTACCTGATAGCACTGCAGAATAAGGCAAAAAATGTTGATAGAGTTGCTAAAAGTTTTAACATAAGTCTGTGGGAAATAACGGTTATACTCACCTGTGAACATTTTATCTACTTATGAGGGAAGTTTGAAGCATCAGTTTAATAATATGCCATTGAAGCTGCCTTTGGGCTACCACACGAGGAAGCTGCTACACTGGTGATGAATATATGCAGTGGTGTGCTGGTTTGTACTGGTTGCTGATTATTATGGTGTAAATACTCCCATCATGGCCAATTTCAAGCACCAACAGTTAAGATTTTGCTTGTAAAATTCCTGAAAATTTAACAGTGATAGAGATCTTGAGTGAGCAGGTCTATTATAGGATGGGTGTTCCTGCTTCATGTCGGTGGGTGTGGGGAGCTCCAGGATTGGGGAGCACACATCAAGAGAGTAATTACTTTTGTTTTCTTACTGTACTTCCCACCTGGGGTTCATAGAGTTAGTAATGGAAGTCCTCAAGTTATTTTTAATATTTTAGTAATTCAAAACATAATAGAAACTGAGCTTGGGTCAGTTGTGTTGACTCATGACTATAATCCCAGAACTTTGGAAGGCTGAGGCAGGAAGATTGCTTGAGGTCAGGAGTTGCAGACCAGCCTGGGCATCACAGTGAGACCCCATCTCCACAAAAAATAAGAAAAACTAGCTGGGCAGGGTGGCTCATACCTGTAGTCCCAGATACTTTAGAGGCTGAAGTGATCGATCGCTTGAGCCCAGGAGTTCATGGGTGCTTTGAGCTATGATCCTGTCACTGCACTCCAGCCTGGGAAAGAGCGAGACCTTGTCTCTAAAGGGCGGGAGGGGAGTGGAAGAAAGAAACTGAGCATATAGCCATGATATGGCTGCCAAATTTATTTTCTTTTGACCGTATTTGTCAGCTCACTGCTTCTGTCATTCTGATAAAAATTTTTGATTTTCTAATGATGACAGCATAAGAATTTCAGGGATTCCTCAGGAAACAAAATGATGGAAATATGCCCCTGATAGATAAAAGCTCTTCCCTTTATCTAATGTCTGAATTACTGATACTTGTACTATTAATCAGAGATTGGAGGGTAGGAGAGATGGTAATAGAAGTGGGATTTGGTGGACCAGTTTTGCCTTGCTTCTGTATCTGAGAGAAACAGTATGGCTTAGCAACTTAAGGGCAGCAGTTATATTAATCGTTCTGCTCTGTTCATAGACCAGAACTGGAATCTCCTTGTGGGTCGCATAGAAAGCACTGCTGGATGTAGAGGTGGGGTGGGGGGCGTCCGTCTGTTACAGTGATTTAATAGGAAGCAATAATACAATTTTCTAAGTATCCGCAGTACACCTATTTTAATTTTAGTGATGCTAATCTGGCTGTTCCTGCTCATGAGACTGCAGAGATGGTGATAATATTTGCTGAGCTAGGGGTGTGTGTATGTGCATGTACAGCAGTTAAATTTAGCCCCCATGCAGGTTAAACTATTACTGTCATTCTTAGCAGTGAGAGTAATTTGTGCTCTGCCTCACAGGCCGTGATTCCAGAACAGTATCAGGGTGCTGCTCCTTTCTCCTTAGAAGGAGAGCTTCTGCGTCGTTTGCCAAAGCTCATGAAACAAATGAGGAAGATATGCGTGACATTCATGAAGGAGAGTCCCCTGCCTCACCTAGTGGAGGGCCTCGATCGGTTCACTGGTGGGTGCCAGCAACCCAGGAGCAAGGGTGGGAGTTACTCTCTGTTTTCCCCAGTGGCCCAGGAGGGCTGGGGATGTGGTACCTATGTCCTTTTTTGATATCTTATATAGTGAACGGTAATTGAATAAGCAAGTAGACTAAAAACCAGCAGAGCCTAGACACAGGAGCCAACAGAGAACACACAAACTGTCATAATTTTCATCTTATCATCCTTTGATGTAAACCACTGATGTTTTACGCCATTTTCTGTAAGAGCCTTGTCTACACCAGTTCTTGTTGAATGGGAGTATGGGTAAAGGGGCACAGAGATGGGTTTTCCAGAGTCTCTAAGCTGTCCCCACCTTTCAAAATGTTCTCTCCCTTGAATAAAAGGAAAAGGAAGATTCATCCACAGACCTTGCTTTCTTCACTTCAGAGAGGTGTGGCAGTTTCATTTCTCTGGCTGTCCTTGAATCGAGAGCTTAATAGTTTGGGCCCTTGGCAGCCTCTCACCACCTCCTTCCTCCCTGTCCACCCCGACCCCTAGTGAGTGTGAGGCTGGCCTGCCATTAATGAGGCTGCCGTCTGAACTCAGGAAGCTCTTTATTTTTAAAGCTTGTCAGGATAATAGCCTACTGTCCATTGCTCAAGGTGACCTGCCCTGAGCCTGAGGACGAGGGTGAATAGTGCAGTACAGATCCATGTGCATCTCCTAGAAAGGAGACACACCTGTATGATGTAAAGCTTTTCCTCTCCTCTAGCTCTCCTATGGTGTCAGGAGAATGTGTGTGGTGCTCTTGCACTCAAATGGTGAGGGCCTGTATTTGTCTGTTAGAGCTGCCTTAATAAAGTACCAGACTGGCTTAAACAATAGAAATTTATTGTCTCGCAATTCCAGAGGCTGAAAGTCCGAGGTCAAGGTGTTAGCAAAGTTGGTTTCTTCTGAGGCCTCTCTCCTTGGCTTGCAGATGGCCACCTTCTCTCTGTGTCCTCACATGGTCACTCTTCAGTCTGTGGGTTCTCTGTGACCTAATCTCTTCTTTAAGGACTTCAGTCATACTAGATTAGGGCCCACTCTTATTTTACCTTAATCACTTCTGTAAAGGCCCTGTCTTCAAATATGGTCACATTCTGAGGTACTGGGGGTTAGGACTTTAACATGAGTTGGGGGTGGGGGGTCTCACGCACAATTCAGCCCACGACACTGCATGTAGCAGGTAGGCAGCACCCTCATGTTACAGGTGCCCACATGTATTCAAGAAGGTAGCATCTACTCATTAACTGAATGGCCTGTAGAAGGTCACTAGACCTCTCTGAGCCTTTCTATTAAAGTCCATAAAATGGAGCTACAAATAAGTGCTTTTGAAGTTGTGCACATTAAAAGCATTTACCAATTACCAGCTACAGTGTAGAAACCCAATACATACTGTATCTATCAGAAATTTCCCTCAAGTGATTAAATATTCCTAATATAATAACACTGCACATAGTTGGTGCTCATTGAGTGCTTTTTGCTTGATTTATTATAAAACCCCTAAAAAAAAAATGACCACTTTTATTTTGGTTGTTTGTCAAAAGATAAAAAAATCCATGTGTTCTTATTTTTCTGTTTCCTTGCATCTTGACCAGTTTAGTTCAAACACTTAATGAGAATTTACCAAATGCTAGGGATTATGTTAAGTACCCAGGGTATAAAGATGAATGGTACCTGGTCCTTGTTCCCCAAAAAGTCCCTGGTATTGGGTAATTTAAACACATTACTAAGCCCTTGGGATTTTTGTATTTCCATTTCTCCTTTGTTTTCCCCTATAGGTGAAGTGATTTCCTCTGTGAGTGAGCTACAGAGCTTAAAGGTAGAGCCTTCTGCAGAGAAGGAGAAGCAGCGGTCGGAAGCCAAACACATTCTCATGCAAAAGCAGCGTGCTTTATCAGACCTCTTTAAACACCTTGTGAAAACTGGTAAGGTTCTCACTTGAAACCCAGTAAAATATAATCACCAACTTTTAGGAAGGAAAACAACATGAGTGATTTTAGGGAAACTCCAGAGACAGCTGAGATGGTGGACAACAGGTGGCAGGCAAAGTTTTGAAATGTCATTCTAAGAGTTTCAGTCACCTGCAGGAAAATCTTATGATCAACCATTTGTGATTCCCAAGTGTTTTCATTTTTGTAATGAAGTTTCTCAGAATCCGTATCTTTTATTTTTATCACCATATGCTATACAACACCCACCCTTACAACGTAGCATAGAAAGCAGTGTTTTTCAAACATGAATGAGCATGGGAATCACTTGGGGAATCTTGTTAAAGTGCAGGTCCTGTTTGAGTCAGTGTGGGTGACAGACTACATTTCTCACACGCTCCTGGTCATGCTGTTCAGAGGATTGACTTTGCTTTGAGTAGCAGGAGCAAGGGGGACACATCCATTCTCATGCCAGTTTCTTTGCTTAAATGAATGCATTTATTTCCTAGGTTTGTCATATCGTAAGGGTCTTGCCTGGGCCCGTTCAAAAAATCCTCAAGAGATGCTTCATCTTCACCCGTTAGATCTCCGGAGCGCACTGTCCATAGTCAGCAGCACTCAGGAGGCTGATTCTAGGTTTGATTGTTTTTGTTTTTGTTTTAATTATAAAGGAGCAGGTCATTTAAGCCTCCATATCCTCATTTGCCAAAATGGGGATAGCAATACCTCTCTGGCAGAGTTGGTGTAAAGATTGGCCTGGCTCCGGCTCTGGCACCTGGTGAACATTCAAACGTAGGTGTAAATTTTCTTCTTTCTCTTTCCTCCTCATGTTCACTTCTCCATTCTTTTTTTTCTCCCCCTTGTTCTTCTTCTTCTTCTTCTGTCCTTTGATTTTCCTAAGGCCTACTCACTTGATTTGAACATACAGATGGAAATCTGGGAGACAACGGCCACATTTTTAGCTGCTCCATATACGTACACCCTTTATAAGTTCTAGTATGTTCTTGAATTTGAGAGGCTATAAACTCTTGAGACAGCACTACCTCTATGTGAAGACCCACAGCAGTGGCACTGTGAATGAGATTTGCACAAGCTGGGTCCAGCACACATTTGTGTTTTGTTTGCTCAGAAGCCCTCCCAGGACCTTAAATTTGAATTCAACACAACATTGTAACACGGGGTAGGGAGTTTTATATAAGCATTCTGGATTTTCAGTTTTTTAGAGAAGTTTGCCAAGTGGCCTTGCATTCCCATTTGGTCAACAGTTGACTGTAGCTTAGTAGTGGCTCCCTCTTTTCTTTTTTATTTCTTTCTTTCTTTTTTTTTTTTAATTTAATTTAATTTTTTATGAGGCTCCTGGCTTTCGACAGGACACATGCTCTCCAGTTTATTTTAGTCCTCAACAACCCTGTGGCTCCCCCACATCGAGGTCAACTGTCACTGCCTTGTATCATTTTGTGCTTGGCTGTCCTTAATCATTTATGTTACCTGCCTGGCCTCTAAAAGCATCAGAATTTATGACCCCTAGCCTCCGCTGCCAAGATATAGTTATAAAGATTTCATTGAGGAGGCCATACTGTCGTCATGATTTATTTTCCCATGATACTTCCAGTGCTGCATGTACAATACACCCCTTGTATAAAGGACTAATGAGTGCCTGACTGAATGAGTCCTCATGGAAATAAGTCTGTTCAGACTGTTGGCTTTTGGTTGTGGCCAGATACGCCAATCTCTGAGTCTTCAGGATCTGGGGTGGGAGATTGCGGTTTTGCTTAAGTAAATCATGTTGATATCTTTTCAGGCTGCTTACAGAAATCTCGTCTTCGTGGGATGGGTGCCAGAAGTATTTTTATCGCTCCCTTGCACGGCATGCCAGGCTTAATGCAGCCCTAGCAACTCCTACCAAGGTAGAATGACAGACCATGAGAATTGCAGGGGCCCAGGGAAAGCTCCTATTCTGTTCATCCCAGGGCAGTGTTCTCAGACTTTTTCAAGTGATAATAACCCATTAGTGAAAGTGACTGAGCTTTTTGCAGAACATCCTTAAACTTAAAATATAAATCAGTGTAATTTTGTGCTAAATCAGAGTGTATCATATTTTATTTAAAAAAAAAAATTTTTATATATATATATATATATATATTTTTTTTTTTTTTTTTTTTTTTGAGACAGGGTCTCTGTTGCCTGGGCTGGAGTGCAGTGGTGTCATCATAGCTCACTGCAACCTCAGACTCCCAGGCTCAGGCGATCTTCCCACTTTAGCCTCCCAAGTAGCTGGGGATATAGGTGCACATCACCACACTGGCTAATTTTTTTAGTTTTTGTGGAGATGGGGTCTTGCTGTTGCCCAGGCTGGTCTCGAACTCCTGGCCTCAAGCTATCCTCCCACCTTGGTTTCCCAAAGCGCTAGGATTATAGTCATGAGCCACGACACCCAGCCTATAATAAATTTCATTACACACACTTGCCAGGAGGACCAGATGTGTAAGAAAAATTATGGAAGAAGAATTTCAAATTGAGAATACCATCTTCTTCAGATCTTTTCCCCCCTTATGAATTGAGAAAAGACCACTAATATCCATTTCTGATGTTAAATATAGTTGCTATCAATGGCATTTGGATCTGTGGAAACATAATTTGAGAACCACTGCTCCAAAAGGTGAATGTGTCGCCTCTAGAATGCAGCACATCCAAAGCTTATGCAAGCAAGGAACTCTTCCTTGGAAAAGAGTTTCTGTTTCTTCCATGAAACGGCTTTGTAGTAGAGCCCCTGTGGGTGGTGTTTGCCAGCAGCACTTAACCGTGGTTTTCCTTCTCCCTCTGTCAGGAGATGGGCATGGGCAACATCGAGCGGTGTAAAGGGTTCTCAGGACATTTGATGAAGATGCTTACCCGACAGCGGCGTTCCCTCACCATGCTGACTGAGCAGTGGATCATCCTCAGGTATCAGCTGACTAGTTGGGTTTGGGGCATGAATTAGGAAGAGTTGTGTAAGTCAAGTCAGAGTTGCTACACATGGGAAGAGGAATGTGACCTGCTCTCAATTGTGAAATGAATTTGAGGCCAGTGGGGCACAAAGAGGCAGGTGGGGTTTCTCTTGGCTCTGCCCCTTGCTTTTGGTGATTTACCTCTGGTCCTCCTTTCCCAGTGTGCTCTGACTACACATCCTTGGAGAATGGTGCCTGGGGGATTTCGGGGCTGACAGTGAAAATTATCAAGGGTGAACTGCACCTGGGTCTGGAATGAAGACATTCATTGCTGAGAATCCAAGTGGGCTGATAGGGTTGTGTTCATGGTATTGGGGCATCCTGGTCTCTAGGTACAGATCAGATTTGAGTCTGCTTCTGTTAGTTAGGCTTTTGGATCCCAAAGTGGCAATTTGCTGAGCCATACATGGATACTCCTCAATGGAAACAGAGAATTAAAAGATGAGGGCAGTTAGGAAGCCTGTCATCATCTGTTGAATTGATTCTTGGCTGAGAGATAGTATTTCCAGACTGTATTCACTTTGGCTTCAGCTATTTTCTGCTCTATTGATTAGGGTTTATGTAGGAAAGTACAGTACCTTTACTACATAATGATAGTTGAAGTCACTGCAGTGGTGTGATTGTGTTGGATGTGAGAGGGCTGTAAGGGTCAGCAGGGAGTTTCAGTACTTCTGAAAGACTGAAGGATGTGTTTAAGTCCTTTGGGGGGAGGCATTTTAACCAACTTCTTACCTATCTGGGGGATCCTTCTTTCTTGGTTACATGAAAAAGCCCATAGTTGTTTAGAAACACATAAATGAATTTACTGTTAAAAACAACATGGTGACATGGTATAAGATGCCACTGTGTTTCCCCGCACAGGAACCTCCTCAGCTGTGTGCAAGAGATTCACGGCAGGCTGACAGGGCCCCTGGCCTACCCTGTGGCCTTCCCGCCTCAGGATGGCGTGCAGCAGTGGACAGAGCGGCTGCAGCACCTGGCCATGCAGAGCCAGATCCTGCTTGAGCAGCTCTCCTGGTTCCTACAGTGCTGCCCTGGTGTGGGGCCAGCTCCAGGCCACACTGGTGCCCAGGCACAGGTTCAGCCTTCTCCTCTCCACCTGGAAGGACCAGAGCTCACCATGGGACAGACTCCCGGAGCAGTGCCGGAACTAATTACCTGTGATCTGAGTTACCCATCTCCAGTACCTAGAAGTCAGCTGCCCTCTGGTTGCCAGATGCGGAAACAGGACCAGCTTTGGCAACGGTCAACTACGAGATTAACAGAGATGCTAAAAAACATTAAAATGGTGAAAGGTGACATTGACAAAATTAGGCAGCAGTCTTGTGAGACTCTCTTTCATTCTTGGTGAGTGTGTCTATGTCTTTACTCTTCCTCTGTGTGCTTTGGTACTTACCAGAGTTTAAATGGGATAAAATTATGAGGATTGTATTTAAGTCCTCTGTTATTCAGTGGACCCCCATAGCACTTTGTGGCATGTGTCTAGCTATAAACCTTCAGATACAGTGAGTTTTGCCTCACATACATTTTAGTGGTTGGAGGGAGCTTAATGTGTGTGTGTTTTGTAGCCCCTTCCTTTCAGCATTGCAATATTTCTGTTGCAGGAAAGATTTTGAAGTTTGTTCCTCTGCGCTGAGTTGCCTGTCCCAGGTGTCAATTCATTTACAAGGCCTAGAGTCCTTGTTCATTCTTCCAGGGATGGAGGTTGAGCAAAGAGACCCACAAATAGCATTAGTTGAAAGCCTGGAATATTTAAGAGGAGAAATCAATAAAGCCATTAATGACTTCACTTCCTGGAAGACACATCTATTTACTTCAAACAGCCAAGGAGGTAAGGAGTGTTATTCAGTAAGAGGGTAAAAGCCCAGTGTAGAAATGATGTCTTGTAGATTTAAGCCTAGTTATCCTAAGGACACATTATATTTTAGTCTAGATTTTCCTGTCTAGGATTCTAAGCCAGGGAGGAATGGTTGGAATCCACACCTCTTAACTTTTTTTGCCTCACTCGTTTGAATACCTTGCCTGTGGGTGGTCATCATGTCACATACTTTGTAGCATGTATAGGAAGGCAGGACAGGCTGCTAATGTTTTTCCCTAGACAGAAAAGTTTGGGGCTGATGTTTGGACTAAATTGGTTTTTATACACACTATCTTATCGTTATTTTCATGTTTGCCATTCTTTTAGTAAAATTGTTTTAATACAAGGTGATAAACTTGTAGGTTTATCCAGGCAAGGAATTTGTCTTACTCTTCTTTGTATTCATCATAACTTGACACAGTGGTTCATCCATAGTAGGTGCTTAACTGGTGGCCACTTGTTAAAATTACAAACGAGTATTGTTAATGATTTCCAGATGCAGTGAAGCAAATGATCGGTGTCTGTTGTTTGTTTGTTTTGTGCCATGTTACTTACTAGGAAACCAAATGTCAGATGAAGGGTTTATGGAAGATTTTTCAGAGCAAATGGAAACTGCCATCCGAGCCATCCTCTGTGCCATCCAGAACTTAGCAGAAAGAAACAGTAAAAAAGCAGAGGAGAACACTGACCAAGCAAGACCACAAAAAGAGGATGGTATGTCTGAAATCAGGCGAAAATAAGTTTCATACCTGATTTAATTTTTGGATTAGACAATTTATTTCTGTGGCTTAATAGTTAAGGACAGACGTTAGAAATAGGTGTCTGTTGGCTGGGCATGGTGACTCACACCTGTAATCCTAGCACTTTGGGAGGCCAAGGCAGGAGGGTGGCTTGAGGCCAGGAGTTCGAGATCAGCCTGAGCAATGGCAAGACCCTGGCTCTACAAAACAGAAAATTGGCCGGGTGTGGTGGTGTGTGCCTATAGTCCCAGCTACTTGGGAAGTTGAGGCACGAGGATCGTTTGAGCCCAGGAATTTGAGGTTGCAGTGAGCTATGATGAGGCCATTGCATTCTAGCCTGGGCAACACAGCAAGACCCTATCTCAATTTCAAAAAAGAGAGAGAGAGAAATAGGTAACTGTGCATGAATAGAGATGCAAGGATTTGTTTTCTGTTACTCATGATGGTGTTATTTTCTTTGAATGAAAGAGGCAGCAGGCTTTGAGAGCCTGCAATTAGGACATCTAACAAAACTCTTAGAGGATGACTTCTGGGCTGATGTGAGCACTTTGCGTGTGCAGAAAATAATTTCTGTCATTTCTGAGCTATTGGAGAGGCTGAAATCGTATGGTGAGGATGGCACAGCAGCAAAGCACACGGTAATCAACTGTCCCCCCCGCCCGCCACCCCCGAAACATCTGAAAGCTGAAAAACAGCTGTTCTTTACAAGCTTCTTGCTCTTCAGAGTAGGCTGAGCACAGGCAGAGTGGGCTTCAACTCACTCCGTGTGAATGGGTCCCGAAGCAGGCCTTAGTGCCAAATCGCTAAGAATTTGATCTATTTATACATGTAAATGTCATTGAGAAGCTTTGAAAAGCTTAGAGTTTGCTAGCTGTGGGTTCCAGTTGTAAGATATGTAGGTGCAAAAATGCTAACAATCCAGATATCCATTATTTTAGGATTCTTTCATATTCTAATCACATACTCCCAAGTAGTTGATGTTAATGATGGATATTACTGCTATCAACTGAGGCTTAAAGGCCATCCTCTATTGACACCATTCCCGCCACAATAAGCCAGCAGAATAAGAAGTCGTAGTCTCTCTCTGTAATAAGTTTCCAGAGGAGCAACTTACTTGATGGGACATTGTGTGTTATTCTGTAGCATTACCTCCAGTGTCTACTTTGAATAAGCAGTAGGATTTATTTATAAACATTTTAATTTTAAAAACCAAATTGTTACCTAAATGAGATTTCAATAACTGAGAATTTAAAGTGCACTTACATGAGGGTTTGTGTAAATGAAGAAATCTCAGTGAACTGGTATGTGTTGGGGTTGGGTGGAGGTTGGTGGTAAAAACACATACAATTTGCCATTAGTGACATTTAGTACATTTACAATATCGTACAACCATGGCCATTATCTAGTTCCAAAACGTTTTATCACCCCAAAGGAAACCTGGTGCTCGCTAAGCAGTGTGAGCAGGCTTTTTGTTTTGTTTGCCCTCAGTTCTTCAGCCAGTCCTGCTGTTTGCTGGTGCGCCTGGTGCCCATGCTGTCCAGCTACTCAGACCTTATCCTCTTCTTCCTGACCATGTCTTTGGCAACTCATCGTAGCACCGCGAAGCTGCTCTCTGTGCTTGCCCAGGTCTTTACAGAGCTCGCCCAGAAGGTAAGGACTGTTCACATGGAGTATTGTGGAGTAGCAGGGACCCAGATGTTCCATATCCATTAGTCTTTGGTTTTTGGGCTTTTATTTTGGACTGTACAAATAGCAGGAGTTGATTTGCTCTCCCTGTGGATTCTTGAGGGCTTTGTCTGGCACCCTTTTGCTAACCCCGTTTCCACTAAAAGTCTGCAAATCTGCATACACCCTACTGATGAGTTCCCTAGACTCCAGAAGCTGTCTCAAGGCTGCTGCTTTCTGTTAACACACTCTTCTTTCCCCATCTCCAATTTGAAATCTATAGACTACTTGAACTAGACTTGTAAGATAAACTCTTAAGGCTATTAAATTTTCTTTAAACCATTTATATTTAATTATGATTAAATGATAATGGAGCTCTTAGTATTAGAAGGAGGGTTTTTCTTTCATAGGGAAGTCATTCGTTCATTCAGCCATGTACCTAGTAATGTGAAAAGCACTGAGGTTGTAGAGATTGTAGACCCTGCCCTTGAAATTCAGGGGCAGGAGTAAGTGAAATCTGGCAGATCCACCATGGTGTGGTAGGTCTAGTCACAGAGGTATTCAGTCCTCGGACTCTGAGTTAGTCACTTAACCTCTCTGAGCCTCATTTCCCACATTTGCATAATGAGGTCTGCCTATACTCATTAGCATTTTTGTGAGAACCACCTTCGAGTTTATAAGTTTTGTTTTATTTCTTCCTTAGTATTCTAAGATTTTTTCCCAAATCTAAGTATAATACAGATGAGATTCACTTGAGGAGAATATGAATTTACAAACTGATGGGGTCTGGATTTCTTGTAAACACTCAAGTGTTCTTATTTCTGAGTGTCTGAAATACTGAAAAGTGTTAAAAAGTGGGAGGCAAGGCTGGTGCTTCATATCTAGAAGATAAATGTGTGTATCTGTTGAGTAATAAGTAAATGAATGAGTGTCAGGTTTGTCTCCTATCTGAAGGGCACCGAGGCAGTCTTATATCTCATCTCTTCTTGGAGAAAATACTATATGCAGAAGACAGTGGCAGGACAGTGTATGCTAAGGGTGCCTTGAGATTTGGGTTCACTAAATCTGTCCATTTGCACTGTTGCCCTTGTCTGACAAGCTCTAAAATGACTTTGGCCTGTCAGACCTTTGTGTGTTTTGGGGTGGGAATGGTTCTGATATGTGTAGAATGTTGGGATCCCAGTGGCTGTCCCAGCTGTAGTTACTGTAGTAGTGTGCCCTGAGAAGGGCATCTGAAACTCCCTCTGATGTGGTCTCATTTTTCTGCCTACATCTGAACATATCTAGTTTAAAATAATGTAGCTCAATGAAAAAATTAAGGTAGTTAACCAAAATGTATTTTCCAATCAACTTTCCCAGAATACATATCCTGAAAGTGAGGTTGCCTTTCCTTTAATTGTTGTAAATGTCCAAATTGGATTCATACACTGAGTAGTGCTAAGGGAACTTAAAATTAGGATAGATAGTGCTAAGATAATACATCCAGGTTGTAGTTAAATCACTAGCCCACAGGAAGCTGTTTCTGTGTAACCAAGTCACAACCAGTGTTTAATAGTCTTGGAACTTAATTCCTTAACAAGCAGCTTATGATTAGTACATTCTCATCCTCAGATTGACAAAAATCTTGACAGCATGTATTTTCTCTTATAAAATTAAAATTTCTGAGCCAGGTGCAGTGGCATGCACCTGTAATCCCAGCTACTCAGGGATTAAGTAAATTAAGGTGGGAAGATTGCTTGAGCCCAGGAGTTCAAGACAAGCCTGGGCAACACAGCAAGACCCTGTCTCAAAAAAAAGGATTTCTGATTGACAGCCACTACTTTCTTCTACTTCTTTTTCTATTTACTTCTGTCCCATGGGCTAGTAGTTTTTTCTTTGCAAGCTATTTTCCGATATGAAACATGGTTTTGTTAACAATTTGTGATTGTTACTATGTCTGTGTTCTCTCTAGAGCTCGTTCTGCCCTTGCTCAATGACTTGCTCCTAAATTCTGTCCCTCTGGTATACTTCAATTTTTTATCTTGGCAAAGTGACAAATTACCACATGCCAATGGCTTCTACAAAGTCAAAATCTCATATATTAAATCTGATGTCAAGTTGTGCAACTGCATAATAACTCTTAATACCAAGGAGGAAAAGACTGTCAAAGGTCTACTATACTTCTGACAGACTTAAGATACTGAGCTAGAAAAAGAATTAAGTGTTTGTTTAAATTGCCTTTTTTTTTTTTCCTGTGGCAGGACTGGAAATCCGTTTTTAAATTGCTTTTGTGTGTAACAAACAGTTCACTTCCTTTTTTTTTTTATTCAAGGGATTTTGCTTGCCCAAAGAATTTATGGAAGATTCAGCAGGAGAGGGAGCAACTGAATTCCATGACCACGAGGGAGGTGGAATTGGAGAAGGCGAGGGCATGAGGGATGTGAGTGACCAGATAGAAAATGAAGAACAGGTACGTTTTCACATGCGTGAAGTAGGTACACAGTTTACAGAAGCTGACTCCCTTTCTTTTCAGTATAATGGCTTTTATTAGGTTAATGATTTTCAAACGGCGATCTATATATATTGCTGCTTGGGCAGTGGCTGTCAATAAAAACCATAGGAAGGCACCTCGTACCTCAGTCATTGCTTATGGGTATAATTTTAGAGGGAATGATTTTTACAATTTTTTTTTTTTAATGGGGAGATATTTGTTGATTTTCTACAGAGTATTTTTTGTTAGTAGTACTTTTAAGCATAAAATGCTTGGCTGATTTAATGAGTGATTGCATTAAACAGTTAGTGCCAAAGTTTGCTATTAAATAGGTTTTGTTGTTACTTATCTTTAAGACATGTTGAGTTTTTTTGGTTTTTTTTTTTTTTTTTTACTCTATATCCTTTTTTGGTTAGAATCAAGAATGCTTTTGAAATATTCAGATGCTGTGGACTAATGTTGTTGCATTGCTTTTTAAAATGCCTGTCATTGGGAGTGATTTTTGTGTGTGTACACGCTATTATTGCTCATTTAGATTAATCAACTATGACTTGAAATAAAATGTAGTGGAATTTCTTTTTATCACTTATATTCTAAGTTAAATCAGATCAGAAATTTGTATTTAAGGTTATTTTATAGCTATTAAAAATAAAGGAGCAAACCAATTCAAAATCTCTCTCTCTAGGCACGGAAAACCAGAAAGAAATAAACCAGAGTAATGCTAGTGTTTTGTGGTGGAGCTCTGTCATCTTTTAGCTATTTTGGCCTTTCTGTGTTTCCTAAATTTAACTTAATCAACACAATACTTTTTTTTTTTTAATTGGGAAAAATAATTAAAGTAAAAAAACCTATGCAAACCTAATAGAAAAGTACAATCCATACATAAAACATTAAGTGGGATGACAAGCCTATTAGAACAATTTGGCAGTATCTGCTGAATTTTCAATTATGTATATTCATTTACCCAACAAGTCCAAAAAACAATTTTTTTTTTTGAGACATGGTTTCACTTTGTTGCCCATGCTGGAGTGCAGTGATCATAGCTCACCTCAGCCTCCCAAACAGCTGGGACTACAGGCACATGCCACCACGCCCAGCTAATTTTTAATATTTTGTAGAGACGAGGTCTCGCTATGTTGCCAGGCTGGTCTTGAACTCCTGGCCTCAAGTGAGCCTCCTGCCTCTGCCTCCCAAAGTGCTGGGATTACAGGCATGAGCCATTGTGCCTGGCCCATGTTTTCTTATATAAATGCTAGTAAAGGTCAAAGATAAATAGGTATGTGAGGGTATATGTATATCTATAAAAGGATAGTCACTATAGCATTATTTATAATGGTGAAAATTGTGAAACAATCCAAATATTCATCAGGAGGGAATTATTTAAATTATGGTATCATTCATACAGAACAATACTGTAATAGTAATTAAATAGAATGAGATGGAATTATATGTATCAACATGGAAACATATCTAAGATATGTTTTTTTAAGTTAAAAAAGAAAAGGAGATTGCATAACAACAGTCTGTAAAGCATGATCCTCTTTTTGTTGAAAAGAATGTTGGGAGGCAGGTATTGGTCTATATCACCTGTATTACTAAGTATGTGTTGTTGTATTCATGGGCAAAGGTCAAAGATGCACCAGAATGTCACTAGTGGTCATTTCTTTGGGAGTTTTGGAGGATGTGAGTGCTATGGGAAACTTGTTCTTGCTGTTTTGCTTAGCATTCTTTTAATGAGATTTTATTACTTTTGTATTTCAGAAAAAGGACTTTCAAAAATCAACCATAATGGAAGAGACAACAATGAATCTTTTTGCCCCAAATACTATATTGATTATATATAAATACATAAATAAAGGAAAAATTAATAAAATTACATTCACAGTGGGGCACTATCTTTCAGAGATCATAGTGACAAAAGTAGATATTAAAGATTTAGATAATATAGTAAGATTGATGAATTTTTTATCCTACAGAGAATATATATTCTTTTTAAATGTCTCTGGAATATTTTTTATTACAATTCCCAAGAATTTAAAAAACCCAAACAGAATTCCATATTCTCTGATTGCAAATGCAATAAAGTGGGAATTATCTCCAGAAATGTAAAACAGACTTTTACAAATTATTCCATGTGGCTATCACTGTTGGTTCTCTTTTTTTTCTGTCCCCAGAAATATTTTTACACCATTAACCTTGACATTTATGTTCCAGAGCTGTAAAGTTACAACATTCATTTATGTTTTCTGTAATGTTTTTTGATATAGGTGGAAGATACATTTCAGAAGGGTCAAGAAAAAGACAAAGAGGATCCTGACTCAAAACCAGATATTAAGGGAGAAGATAATGCCATTGAGATGTCGGAAGACTTTGATGGGAAAATGCATGATGGGGAGCTTGAAGAACAAGGTTTGAGATTATGACTGTCACTTCATTGTTGTTTTTGAAAACATAAATGCTTTATCTAGGAAATTACATGTTCCCAATAAGGAGCCTCTTGTAATCTTTTGAAATAAGTTGGTTATTCTGCTTAACTGCAAATGAAAACCTCAGCAGCTGCATGTACTGTCACCATCTGCACCAAGGCAGAAGTCCATAATCTGTTATAGCGATTCTTTTCCTCTGATTAAACCGAGACATGGACTGATGTTCTTGCTGCCTCATGTGCTAGATGCAGGGGCTCAGTGGTGCCCTTCATGGAAGCCTGAAAGAACAAAGTGATGATCTCTAATAGAACTAGGTTTTCAACAAAGAGCAAATTGTTCTGGGTCATTTTTTTTTTTTTAAACTTTTTTTCCTAATTATAAAAACAGTAGATGTTTGTTTTAGATTATTTGGAACAAAAATGTAGGAAAGAAACAGATCCCCCTTAGGCCCACCACCCAAACCACTTAATAAATTTTGGTATAGTTCTTTCTATTTATTGCATGTATATTCACACAGAGACCATGTACAGTTCTGTAGTCTGTTTTTTTCATTTAACATCTTATGAACATTCCCTTTGTCATTAAAAATTATTTAAGAATATAATTATTCACAGCACATCATCATCTGTCATGTTTGTACATCTGTCATATTCAGCTTTTGCCCTAAATTTCTGTCCAGAGTTTGAGATACAGTGTCTTATTCTCAGTGAAGATCTTGCAGAAATGAAAGCTGACCTTAGAGAAGAATGTGCACTTGCTTAACCTTTAGCAAAGTAGACCTTGAGTAAAGACAAAGGCAAGAAAATTCTGATTAATTGGTCTAGACCTGATTTTCAATGTTAGATAAAATCATAGAAGTCAGTATGTTGGAGATGGGGGAGGACCCCTGGAGATCACGTAGTCCAACCCCATCATTTCACAGATATGAAAGAAACTAAAGCCCAGGGAGGTTGCTGAGTCCCATATGTAGGTATTTCTCCCAGCACCAGAACCAGACATCCTGATAGCTGTTTCACCACTCTTCTTACTATCTGCTCACCCATGATAATAGACTTCCTTCTTCCTCCAAACAATTTGCAAAACAGTAGGACTACTTCAGTAGCTCTAAAGGCATCTGCCCATAGGGTGTTCTGTAGAAACTAGGAATAAATCCCAGGTGGGCCCTTGCTGGGGACTGGGTCGGTTTGCAGATCTGCCTAACTAAGCTCAGTGCCTTCCCTTTCAGAACAGGATGATGAGAAATCAGATAGTGAGGGCGGAGACCTGGATAAACAGATGGGCAATCTCAATGGTGAGGAAGCTGACAAACTAGATGAGAGGCTTTGGGGTGATGACGATGATGAGGAAGATGAGGAGGAAGAAGACAGTAAAACTGAAGAAACAGGACCAGGAATGGATGAGGTAATTAAAAGATTCTCCCCATCCCAGAGTCCCCAAGCTGAGAAGAGGTAATCTTCCCTCCATCTACCACTCCCTATCATTTACTGATCCTCTTTTTCCATCTTTGTTTTTCTTCTTCTCTTTCTTCCATCCCTCTTTTTTCTTTTTTCTGTCCTATCTCATTGATCGTATTTAGAACTAAAAGAAGAGTAGCCTCACCTCAGTCATCCCATGTGTTGTGGAGGAAAGAGGTTAAGAAGACTCAGTGTAGATGCTCTATGTTGATTTTCCTATTGGCCACTGAATTTCTCCAGTTCCCAGCTGAGGAGAGCTCCAGGGCTGAGTGTAGCACTGTAGCAGCACAGTGTGATGCATCTAATTATCAGAACCCCCCCACCAGTCATACACCTGCTGTTATAGCTGCTGTCTGGGAGACTGGGACCATTCTCTCCAGCTCACGGACGGCACCCCATCGGCAGATATTTCCATGGGATAGGCCCAATAGGCAGAAGTTATACATTTCTAAGAGCTACATTAGCTAGCATCAAGCAGTTTCTTGGATTGAGTGTGATGGCTTTGTGTTTTTTCTTCCTCTGACATTTAGGAAGATTCTGAACTTGTTGCTAAAGATGACAGCCTGGATGCTAGGAATTCAAACAAAGATAAAAAACAGCAAGATAAGAAGGAACAAAAGGAAGAAGCAGAAGCTGATGATGGTGGACAAGGCCAAGACAAAATTAATGAACAAATAGATGAGGTAATGAGGATATGAAACTGGATCGGCTCTCCTGACTCAAGGCCAGGGCCACTGCACTGCATAGTTCCTGAGGTGTCTCAAGACATTTCCCCCCTATTCATTGATTGCTCTCCCATTGCCTCTTAAAAGAAAGTGCAACAGAGGCTCTTAACAGGACATAATCTAACTCTTTGTTACTGATGAGGTAGTCTGTATGTTGTTTGGGCTCATGCTATAGTTTGGAAGCTAAAACTTGTGGTCCTTTTCTTTATTTCTTCTCATAAGCGTCTCATAAGTTTCTTTGAGATTAAGTAACCTGTACAGAAAATGAAATGTGAAATTGCAACATGAAAGGTCTAAAAATATTATTAAAATACTAACGTGTGATTGTAATTTTAGGGAATAGACATTGTATTCTCTCGGCATAGTATAAATACTTAGAGCTAATTTCATGTGAATTCTACTTAAAAAAAAAAAAGTTTATTTTTTCACCTGTTCTCTCCATTTCCCCAGAGTGAATATGATGAGAATGAGGTGGACCCTTACCATGGCAATCAGGAAAAGCTGCCAGAACCTGAGGCCTTGGACCTTCCAGATGACTTGAACCTTGATAGTGAAGACAAGAATGGCAGTGAGGAGGACACAGACAATGAAGGAGGAGAAGGTGCGTCTCCCAGAAACCCAAAAGGACCAAGTTGGAACTCATTGAAAATGAGCAATAACTGATTTCTCTTCAGAGAGATAGCCTAGTGTCATGGCCATGTCATAAGTTATGTTTGGTTAACTCAACCCCAGTTTGAGGAAGTTGTTTGCTTTTCCTTTGTAGTGTTTTTCATATGAGTAGGTCTACAGGTATGTCTCACGGCTATCACTTCCTATCCTGTGTTTTGGCACTTCTGTGCCCAGGATGGTGCTTCACACATACTGCCATCTCTCCATAGCCATTACTGTGTGTACCGTCTCCTGGGTTGATGGAAACAGTATGCAGTCTGGGTATACCCAGGCCTCTCATGAAGCCCAGTTACAGCTTTTTTAGGGAAGTGATGGTTTCAGTCATTTATTATTGTGTGTTTATTTGGGGGAATGAGACTGAATAATCCCAAGGGAAATCATGTCGCACATGACAGTAATCTAGTGCCTCTGTCACTCATTTCTGAACCTTCAGGACTCCTCTAGGGAGTGTGTCTAGTATTAATTGAAAGCATTGTGTACGAGGTGCTCCTGTAATAGAGGGCCCCCATTTGTGCTGGTTAACCAGACAGAAAGATGTCAGCTAGCCTCACTCTGATTAATGAATCAGTTACACACTTAGAAAATCTATTTTAATATATATATATGTGTGTCTTTTTATAATGCCATATCAGAACAAAAATAGCAAGTTACAAAAGAATAAGTAAGAGGTACCATTTATGTAAAAGTTAAATTTTAGTATCTGATTTCAGCCTTAAAGTCAACAACCAAGTAAACATAAAATTAAGAAAATGAAAACCCATTGAGAGTGTAATAAACTATCTGCCTTTAAATATCTAGACTCATTTAGGCTATTGTGTATGCTAAGGAGCAATTATTTTAAATAATTTACTAATAAAATAATAATAAACTTACTTAAAAGACTTTACCAATAAAACAACTGATTTCCAAAGTGTCCAAAGTATAGAAAAGCTCTTTTAATAAACAAAACTTTTTCAAATAAGATTGTTTCTTTTTGAATGTATGTTGTATTTTCTGTGTGTGATAAATAATGTCTACCAGTTATCATTCACAATGATAACTGAGCATTAAACTTTCATTTCCTATCTGTGGTCTAAAATTTTCCTATTGTGGTGGTGGGGTTTTTTTGTTTGTTTGTTTATGGGTTTTTAAAAGTAGATTACTTATTTTTTAATGAAATGTGCCATTGAAACAATTGTGTGTGATATATGAGTATGGTTTAGAACAGGGGTAAGCAAACCTTTTCTATAAAGTGTCAAATAATAAATATTTTAGGCTTTGCAAGCCATAAGCTCAGTTCTGTTGTAGTGTGAAAGCAGCCATAGGCAGTACAAATGGATGGGGTAAGGTAAGAGAATATATATGGTTGTGTTTATTTACAGATACATGTGGACAGCCAGATCTGGCCTGTGGGTCATAGTTTGTCAAACCCTGGTTTAGAGAATAATAATAAAACAAAACACTTGGCCTAACTACCTCCCAGCTTAAGAAATCATATACATTTTAAAAATTCTGTGTTCTTTCTTCTTGTTGTATATATCCAGAGGAGAATCCTTTGGAGATAAAAGAAAAACCAGTGGATTCGGAAGAAGCAGGACATGAGGCTGAGGAAAGAAACGAACAGACCGAGACTGACCAGAGTGAAGGTCAAGGTCCACATGAGCCTGAGGAAGGCCCTGGTGCAGATGACAAGACGGAAGGGGAGGAGGACATGGACACAGGAGCTGACAGCCAAGACAAAGACACTACTGAACTTCCTGAAGAAAACTCAGAGGAGCAGCAGCAGTCTCTGGAGGAAGGTGGAGAGAACGATGTCTCTGATGACCAAGGTTTCCAGCCCCAGGTATTATGGGATGTCTGGCTTTTCTTATGTTAAAAATAATGAGGAGGAGGAGAAATCACCTTATTCCCACTAGAATCACTTTTAGGCTACTTCTCCCTCACCAGGTGGTACTGCCAAGGAGTTTTAAGTTTGTTTTAAGACTCACTCTGGCTGATGCCCTCCCTACAGACTCCCCTCGGCAAGGACGGGGGTGCTGCTTGCTGCAGGGACCCCCCCACCTTATGCTCGTCCCCCAGAGCATTTAATGCTGTGTTTAATCTCTCTGCAGAAGCAGGAAGAAGGAGGAGAGAACTCTGACACAGAGGAGCAGGTGCCAGAGGCTACAGAGAGGAAGGAGCATGCCTCCTGTGGACAGACTGGCGTGGAGAATGTGCAGAGCGTACAGGCCGTGGAGCTGGCTGGGGCTGCACCCGAGAAGGAGCAGGGGAAAGAGGTGATGGGTCCTCGTTGCAATGGATGGCTGCCTCTTAGGAGCCATCTTCTCCCTGTCTGAAATCACATTCTATTGAGCAGTAGTTTATGTTTGGTTTTTTGTTTTATTGTTGTTGACATCTAGATCGTGTCCCATTCTTTTGAGAAAATGATTATATAGTCATGTGTTAACGAGGGGAATACATTCTCAAAAATGCTTTGTTAGGCAGTTACATCATTGTGGGAATATCATAGAGTGTACTTACACAAACTGAGGTGGTATAGCCTACTACACATCTAGGCTATTAGTGTAGCCTATTGCTCCTAGGTTACAAACCTGCATGTTACTGTACAGAATACTGTAGCCAATTGTAGCACCATAGGAAGTATTTGTGTATGTAAACATAGAAAAGGTACAGTAAAAATATGGTATTATAATCTCACGGGACTGCCATTGTATATGCAGTCCGTTATTGACTGAAATATCATTACGCAGTGCATGACTGTATAATCTATTTTTAAATGCCTCCCAGGACAAACCCCAGAATATTTGCTACATTTAAATGATGTACTTAAATGACATGCATAAGAAGAAAAAATTATTGAAGTATTTAAGCTGTATTTAAGTGATGTGCATAATATGACAAAGTTATTAGACTGGTAGTTCTCAATGGGAGAATCAGTTCATGTTTTTCAGAAAGCCCCCAAGGAAGAAAAGGTTGAATTTAGACGTCATGCAGTGTATGCCTCTAATGGTGCTTTGCTTTTGCATGCTCATCACCAGGCTTCTAAACATTTCAATTTAAAAAGCAAAGTACTTCTTCCCTGACCTGGTGGTGATGTGTTCTGATACGGCCATAATTCAGGTTGCTGGGTCCTACGGAAAGAGCAGAATGTCAGTGAGGACCTGCTGGCTACTGTGGTGATTCTGGACAACTCCTTTAGCCTCTCCGAGCCCCAATTTTCTCACTGATAGTAACAATCATTTGTACCCATTAAGTACTAAATGTTTTCGTTACTTCAGCAGAAGTCCTTACAATATCCCACAATATCTCATGAGATAGATGATATTCTATTTTCTCCATTGTATGTTTGAGGAAATAAGCCTTAGTAAAGTTAAATGACAGCCTCAAGGGTACATAGCCGGTTGATGGAGCCTGGTTTGTAACAGAGGTCTGTCCTGCCTTTGGAGTGATACATTCTTTCCGTAGACAAGAAACTAATAATCAGCCTTACAAAGTGAAGGTGACTGAGAGGGCAGCAGAGTTCTGTACCTAGATGCTCCTGGTTTGCCTGTAGGCCAGGCCTTGGTCCTGGGTGAGTTCCAGCATAGGCGGGGTGGTCATATGACTCTGCGATGAGAAGAACATGACAGCAATTGTGCCCCATGCAGCACGGTAAGCAGGTGCCTGTGCTAGCTCCCTCCACCTCATTCTGGTATGGCTTGGGTTTCCTAGGAACATGGGAGTGGAGCCGCAGATGCAAACCAGGAAGAAGGCCATGAATCCAACTTCATCGCCCGGTTGGCCTCCCAGAAACAAACCAGGAAAAACACACAGGTTTCTATCGCTCCTTAACTAAACTTAGGTGAAGGTTGCATGTAGAAAATGATGCTCTAAATGTAGTGGTTTTAAAAAAAAAAGCTGTCCCACCAGAAGTGATGGCAGCCTTGGTGAGCAGACCAGGACCATGGGGTTTTCCCGATGGACTCCTCCCCTGGAGCTTCTTCCCTGTACCCTCACCCTTTCCTGCTATGGAGCCTAAGAGGCAGGCGCCGTGTGCCGCCGCCCAGTGCCAACCAGTTTTACTCTTTTCACAGTCTGTTGTCTTTTGCTTTTTAAAATTTAAGTTTTTTTAGCAGGGTATAATTCATGCACATGATAAAAATAAGTATATAAAAAGCAATCCCCTAAAAAGCCTACATATCCTATCCCTGTCCCCACACAATGCAAGGGCACTCCCCCTCACCCCCTGATCAAATTGGTGCTACCAGTTTTTTCTTCTTTCAGAGATGTTTTCTGCATATATAACGTGTGGATGTATGTGTGTGCGAGGGTGTGTTTCAGTGCTTCCTTGCTTTTATTTTAGATATAGAGATTGTTCTGTATAAGTATATAGAAGTGCCCCATTCTTTTTAATAGCTACTTTGAATTCTATTATCGTATGGCCTAATTTACTTAGTCTGCCCCCTGGACTTTGTGGTTATTTATGGACTTTTGTCATTACAGAGAAGGCTCTGAAGAATTTCCTTGTATTTCCCACAGAGTTTTAAGAGAAAACCTGGGAAGGCTGACAATGAACGCTCCATGGGTGATCACAATGAACATGTACACAAGAGGCTGAGGACTGTGGATAACGACAGCTATGCCGAGCAGAGCCCAGCCCAGCCCCGGGCCCAGGTGGAGGACGCAGATGAATTTGAGCACATTAAACAAGGCAGTGACACATACGATGCACAGACCTATGGTATGTTGCAGGGAAAGCTGCTCCTTTTGCTCACTGAGCTCTCTGTGAGAGCTCATGCCATGTGACTGTGTGCCTGCCAGATGTTAGTACAAATTCATTAGTACATTAGGAGGGAAAGGAAATGGCTTTTTAAACTGTAAGAAATGTGATTTTGTTTTGGTACAGTGGTATCCATGGCCACGCGAAGATGCTCAAGGTTTCTGGGCTCAGTATAAGCCTTTTTTTTTTTTTTTTGGAGACAAGGTTTTGCACTATTGCCCAGGCTGGAGTGTAGTGACATGATCATAGCTCACTGCCACCTCCAATTCCAGGGCTCAAGGTATCCTCCTGCCTCAGCCTCCTGAGTAGTTGGGACTATAGGCATGCACCACCACACCCAGCTAATTTTTCTGCTTTTTGTAGAGGTAGGGTCTCACTGTGTTGCCCAAGCTGGTCTCCAACTCCTGGCCTCAAGTGATCCTCCCGCCTCAGCTTCCCTAAAGTTCTGGGATTACAGGCGTGAGGAGCCACCATGTTCAGCGATATGGGCTCAGTATAAGCCTTTTAAATATCCTTGATAACAGTTAGCCACATCTAAACCCAGTGTTGATCTCAGGGTTTCTTAGTACTGGATATTTCTTCATAGCCACCTTCAGATAGGTGCCTGCAATGACAGGCACTGTGAACTTGAAATACATGTATTCCCCAAAAGGGAAAAGGGGAGGAAAGAAGTCTTTAGCACAAGAAGGTGGTAGGTAGTCAGTCATTGGTCAGTCTTCCCTTCTGGTTCTCTTGGTGACTTTTCACTGTTTCGTTACTAATATATAAAGTAGCATTGATAACATCTACCTACGAAGATTGTACGAAAATGATTGCTATGCAATGGATTACTTTCTTCTCTCCCTGTCCCCACTTTAAAAACAAAAGTAAAGCAGTAATATAATAGCTACCATGTATTTAGCTTTTGCTTTGTGCTAAAAACTTTTCTGAGCTTTTTGTGCATCACCATGGACTTCCTCAGATAATCCTGTGACCTAGGTTGTCTCCATTTTATGGGTGAGCACACTGAGGCCAAAGAAATTTAAGAACTCATCCAAGATCACAATGCTGGGATTCCCATTCTCATGTTGGTCTTTTTGTGCCTCGTGTTATAGTCTTTTTTCTCCTTTTAATATTATTTTTAATTGACACATAATAATTGTATATATTTATGGGGTACAGTGTGGTGTTTCAATATGTATATTCAGTGTTTAATGATCAAATCAGGAGAACTGGCATATCTGTCACCTCAAACATTTATCACTCTGTGTTGGGGACATTAACAAATCTCTTCTAGCTATTTGAAAATATATAATAAATTGTTCATTATAGTCACTCTATAGTGTTACAGAGTCAACTCTTAATAATAGTTTATCTACCCACAGTTAGTAATGGCGGATGGTTTCCATTAGCTACTTTGAGTTACATGCTCAGGCTGTCTATTCTGGATCATTTTCTGGGCATAGCAGTAAGAACCCAGTTAAACATTCTACTTCTGTGGTCACATGTATAGTTAGTTAACACTATATCCTCGTAACTTCTGTAGTAGGTAGGGAGCAGTTACTTCATTAGGTCAGTAGGAAATCTTAGGCACAGACAAGTGTCCAGGCCACATAGCATAGTGTCAGTGGCAGAACGAGCATTGGTAGAATTTTGGAAGCTAGAAATGACAGAAACCATAGCCCACTCCTTACTTTGTTCTGCAAAGACCTAAGCTTTCTGTGTGTGGGGGTGTGTGTGTGTATGCATTTTGTTGGCAGATGTGGCCAGCAAGGAGCAGCAACAATCTGCAAAAGATGCTGGCAAGGATCAGGAAGAGGAGGAGATGGAGGATATTTTCATGGACACAGAGGAGCAGGAGGAGCTCAAAGCAGCAGACATGGAGCAGCTGAAGCCAGAGGAGGTCAAGTCAGGCACCACAGCAACCTTTGGTGAGTCCTGGAGTGAACAGACCCTTTCCTAAGCACTCTGTTCTCTCGTACTGTAGTCTCATCTGGTGTTCTGTTCTATATCCTAATCCATGGCTTAGATGAATAATTTGCCTATATTAATTTCACTATATTTTATTTGGAAGCAAAAAGGTGGACAGGTATAGGGGTGGTATTGTAGGACACCATCTGTCAAGGAGATCCCTAAAACTTGAATTTCCAACAAAATCCCATTGGTCTTTTTAAAATATGTGAAAAAAACAGAATAGTACATTTACTGCAGCTGGGATGAGAAAGTATATTCTTGATTATTAGAGAAATGTTTTCAATTACATAAAAGTATATAATATTAGCATAAAAGGCAGTAAAATATTAAATAGAATGAGGAAAATGCATGTGAGAAAGCAATAAGCTTCCATTTATTTCATAGCTAATCAAGTTCTATTACTAGACAGTTTATTTTTTTAAAAAAAGGACATGCATTCAGCACATTAAAAAATAACTTCATCAGCAATGGGATAAATGCAAATTCAAAAGAAATTGCCAAATTCAGAGACTTTTTCTTCTGCTTCATTCCTATCCTATCAGGGGTGTTAGACACGGTTGCCTGCCCTGCTGTTATATGACAGTGAGAAAAGCAGAGCTCTGTGGTTACTTTCCTAGATTCAAATCCAGGCTTTGCCTCTTATTCACTTCATAGGTTGAGGCAAATTATTCATCTTTTCTTTGTGTCAGTTTCCTCATCTGTAAATTGGAACTATGGTTTTCTTTATTTTAGTTTTTATTTTTTCAAAGTTCTACATGCACATAGTTTCAAGAATCACACAGTTTTACAAGGCTTGTGAGGATAAACTACTGTCTCAAATACTTCTCCCTGAAACATTTGCCTTCACCGTAGGGGTAGGGAGGAGGGGAAATTAGGGAATAAGAACTGGCAATGACTGTCTCATAGAGAAAGAATATTTGGAATCAGTATGTGGAAATGTGTTGGGGAGTGAGTGAGTGAGTGGTTTAGATTAATTGTTAGGATTGATGGGCAACAGCGAAGGTCAGTCATTATGTTAATATTACAAGTAAAACTATGTCCTTGTATGAAAATAGGCTCTGATGAGATGGAGACCCAAACTGTTGAAACAGAGAAAGACCAAGACCCCAGGACAGACAAATCCCACAAGGAGACAGAGAATGAGAAACCAGAGAGAAGCCAAGATTCAACCATTCATACAGCCCATCAGTTCCTCATGGATACCATTTTCCAGGTAACTGGAAACTCACAAATAACTGCTTTAAAAATTAACGTAATAAAATTTTAAATTGCCTTTAAATCTTTGCCTTTAGAAGGAACATCTGGTTTTGGTGTATCATGCTCTTAACAAAATTTTTAGGAATGCTATTAGTGTGACAGGTGTTCTTTAAGCAGATGACACTCCAACAGTTAATTGCAGGGTTATAGTGACCTGTCCATAATGGTGGGTCTGGTCCTTGGCCTTTGGCTCTCATGTCCTACTCTTCTTCCCATCTTTGTGTAAGGAACCTTCAGAACAATTAGCAGTTTATGATGGTTAAGTAAAAAGAATCTTTGGTTTAATGCCTGTATGTAGGAAGAGCCATTTAACTGAGTTCTTTTCCTGAATAGTTTGACTTACTGGCAGTCTGGGTTGTTCAAAGAATATTTTCATTATTGATGATTTAAGGGTGTTTTTGTTTTGATAGAGTGGATTTATAAATGTTAAAAGTTTTTCTTGTCCATATTGTCTCTCTAAGATGGGAAGCAGAAGAAGAATGGTTGTCTGGCATCTTCTTATTGTGCTGTTGAATTTGCTTATGAATTTGATTAAGTTTTGAATCTCAGGAGCATTTGACTATATACTTTGAGGTCATACTGCAGGGAGGAAGGCAGCCAGTGATAATAAGTTGGGGGTTCCAATGTGGGTTCCAACATGGGCTGCCTCTTATCTGTGGCTTTTTCTTCTTAGCCCTTTTTAAAAGATGTTAGTGAGCTAAGACAGGAGCTGGAGAGACAACTGGAAATGTGGCAGCCACATGAATCTGGAAACCCAGAAGAAGTAAGTCACTGGATTTTTCATAAAATATCTGGATTTTTTTTTTTTTTTTTTTTTAAGATACAGCAAACTTAATAGGTTCTTAGTCCCAACTACCTTTGTAAAAGTTATAAGGAAAATATAATTACAATCCTAAAACCTAAGTCTGTCCATTGCTTTCTGTCTGCTTTGCCACTAGCTCTATATCTTAATTAAAACCGAGAGAAAGTGGTAAGTTTAGTTCCTTTATTTCTGTTGTATCTGTTGTCCTCATCATTCCCACCACATATATGCATTAAGTGCTCTGCCACAGTTGGCAGAAAAATCATGGGGCTTTGTGTCTAGGAAATAAGCATACTGCTCAATGTGTTACTTGAGGGATTTGCACTCACTTTTACTTTTGAAACATGACTCTGAGAGCCCATGACTGAGTAGCTGGATCTGCTGGCACCAAAATTACCCATTCACATCTCCCTCCCTATATGAAGGGTACAGGTTATACTCTTTGTAGGTGATGTGAATAAGGCATTGATTTGGTTGCAAAATACACTAATAAACTGCTTTGTTTCATTCTTTCTTACTTGGAAATGTGGGTTATGGTTTGGTGGAAGGGGAGACATTTTTAATCACATGAATTAGATAGCACTTTGCTGAGAGAAGCTTTAAAGTACTTCTGTTGAGAAAGTACATGCAGATCATTTTCTGCTACTTTGCTGCAGGCTTTCATCTTCCTATAATGACTTGGTTGGCTCTTACATTCTGAGGGTAACTTACATTTTGTTGTCACAGGAGAAGGCTGCAGCTGAGATGTGGCAGAGTTACCTGGTCTTAACTGTGCCTCTTTCACAACAGTTGTGTGAACAGCTTCGTCTCATATTAGAGCCTACACAGGCAGCCAAGCTGAAGTAAGTCTTCCCCACTGGAAGCCCCACAGTGCCTGGAAGGGTGGCAGCATGCCCAGTGTTGTTGGGCCCAGCGCCTATCCATCTGTGGTACTGGCTTCTGGGTTGCCCCTTCTGCACGGGCACCAGCGTGGTGCTCCTTACCCCGGCTTCCTATTATCATCTATCTCTACCATGAAAGTTTCCGTGCTGTTTAGTATGAATGCAGTTTCCTTTATTTATTACTATTTGATGGAAAAATTGGCTGAGGCTTTGGGTGTATGTGTGGCTCACCTTGCTACATATTGTGTTACTCACTTGCCACAGGTGTTACTCATCTAGATCTTTTCAAACGTGTCCAAAATCACTGTTTTAGAACAGAAAAGAGAGAATCCAAAACTTTCGTATTCAATGCAAACGTTTTTTCTAGTTTTTCAGGATGTATCTTAGCTTTTCCGGGAGGACCTAATTGTTATTATCACATACATGTCCAGTTTTTCTGACTAGTGGTGAAGAAAATCCTGGCCCTTAGTCCTCAGTTGACAATAACTCTTCATTGTGCCACATTCCTTGCACACAGGTTATTTGGTATTATTGGTTTTAAGGTATTATAAATGTGATTTTTGTCCTTAGGGAAAATTCTGAGGAATCAGCAGTTGCTAACTAATTTTGCCCTTGTCTGGATAAATTTAATAGAGGAGACTATCGAACAGGGAAGCGACTAAACATGCGGAAGGTCATTCCATACGTTGCTAGTCAATTTCGGAAAGACAAGATTTGGCTTCGAAGGACCAAGCCCAGTAAACGCCAGTATCAGATTTGTTTGGCTATCGATGATTCTTCTAGTATGGTAGACAACCATACCAAACAGGTAAGGAATAAAAATGTAGTGGCAATTTAATGGGAAATTAATACCAAACCATATTTCATTGGCCATCTAAATGTTTCAAATATGATCTGACAAAAAACATTTTACCTGTTCTGAGAATGTGATAACTATCTTTTGAGAAAAGGGCAATTCAGGATGTCTCAAATATTTTAGTCCCTTACTATTCTAAGTCTTTTAAATTGTTTTGTTTCTTAACCCTGCTCTTCTACTGTCTAGTTGCAAAAATGCAAAGTAAGTAAATCTGACAATGTTTATTTTCTAGAAAATGCAACGATTTAGTCTTTTTTTTTTTTTTTTTAAGATAGGGTCTTGCTCTGTCACCCAGGCTGGAGTTCAGTGGCCTCATCATAGCTCATCGCTCACTGCAACCTTGAACTCCTGGGCTCAAGCAATTCTCTTGCCTCAGCCTCCTGAGTAGCTGTAGGAGCACACCATCATGCCTGGCTAATTTTTCTATTTTTTTTAGGTCTCACTCTTGCTCAGGCTGTTGTCGAACTCCTGGCCTCAGCCTCCCAAAGTGCTAGCATTACAGGTGTGAGCCACCATGCCCGGCCCACAATGTACTCTTAAACTGTTAAGACTATACACAAAACAATTATATCTGAAACCTTTGATTTTTTTTTTAAATGTATTCAGAATATATTTAAGTCTGAAATTATCCAGAGTTAGTGTTCTATCACTTTTAACAACATTTAGGAGCCTGAATAGGATTACTTATGATACCATCATTATAGACACTGAAGAGTGTTTGTTTTTGGCAGTGACGCCAATTATACAGCATGAGCTAATGAGCAACCTAAAATGTGCACGTGAACCTGGTTTTGTATCCCAGCTCCCCACTTATTACCACGTGATTTTGGGCAACTTACTTCTTAAGTGTCAGTTTCATCTTCTGAAAAATGAGGATTATAACAATAATTACAACTTTTATATATATATACACAGATACACATTATGTACTTATAACAATTAATTATAACCTCATACTCTCAAAATTGTTAGGAAGATTAAACGAAGGCCGGGTGCAATGGCTCATGCCTGTAATCCTAGCACTCTGGGAGGCTGAGGTGGGAGGATCAATAGAGGTCAGGAGTTGGAGACCTGAGCAAGAGTGAGACCCCATCTCTACTAAAAATAGAAAAATTAGCCGGGTGTGGTGGCATGTACCTGTAGTCCCAGCTACTCGGGAGGCTGAGGCAGGAGGATCGCTTGAGCCCAGGAGTTGGAGGTTGCTGTGAGCTAGGCTGATGCCACAGCACTCTAGCCCAGGTGACAGAATGAGACTCTGTCTCCAAAAAATAAAAAATGAAATAATATATGTAGAACACTCAGTTTCGTGCTTTTGAGATGAATTTAACTTCTAAAACAATGCTATCATTTATGCAAGTGGTAATGACGTTTTCTAATATAGTTCTACAGTTTGATTTTTACCACACATGAATGTTGTGAATTGACTTTTAAAATTTCTTACCCATAAGAGATTACTTTTTATGTAGTCAAAAAAAAAAGAAAGAAAAATTTAAATTTATGGACCATATTTCTCAAGGTCACTTTTATTAGATATTGTCTAGAGCAGACCATTCCTACCAGTGTAACGGATTCTAGGTTTCAACATTTGTGGCTGCCAAAGCCTCTGGGTTGGTTGTGAATTATAATAGCCTTACTGACGTTCTCCTGTGTGCCATACAAAACACAACATCTTCTGTGGGAATCTTGATGTAAAAAACGATTGAGAGGTACTGGTTTAGAGGACGTTCTGATTCCTTAAATCCATCACTTTATATTTCACAGCTTGCATTTGAATCTTTGGCTGTGATTGGAAATGCTCTAACTCTCCTGGAAGTAGGTCAGATTGCAGTGTGCAGGTAAGGTTGCCTTTTAATCCCATTGGGAAAACCCTTTTCACAACTTACTTTGATCACATGATAAAAAATAATTCCTTTTGTATTTGGTTTTTCTCCCCCAAGTTTTGGAGAGTCTGTAAAGCTGTTACACCCATTCCATGAGCGGTTCAGCGATTACTCAGGGTCCCAGATTCTACGGCTGTGCAAATTCCAACAAAAGAAAACCAAGATTGCTCAGGTATGCAGATGAAATCAAATGTCTTTTTAAATTATTCTTAAGCTGATATAGGAGAGAAAAAGTGCTTGAACTTGCCCTCCCCCAATATGGTAAGGACAGGTAAAATTTACAATAAAGAATAGTCCTAAACTTCAGACTGTGTACTACTGGAATAGAAGCTTACTTGGTATCACTTCTTTTTCTTAGTTCCTCAAAGATCATTTGACTTTGCATCATTGGTTTTCTGGCTCCCTATTTTTTTTGAGCTGTTTGGAACATTTTGCAAAAACCAACGCATTTCCCAGTACCCTTATCAGATGGCCAGGGCCTATGTCTGTCCCTCATTTAGCATACAGAAGAAATGATGTAAAATAAAGCCAGTGACTTGCTCAGGGTGACATAACAAGTTAAAAACAGAGGATAGGATGTTTCTCCAGGTTCTTACTCTAATATAATCTCCTTTCTTTAGTTTGCACTGGACATTTTGTGTTTTCTTTTGCCTTTTTGCTCAGTTATTTTCTTGAAAGCAGTCAGATGTTTGGTTTATTTCAGGGGGGGTTATTGGCTTCTTATCTCCCAGGGGAGTATTTTTTCCTTTGGGGTGTATACCAGAGACATATTTCATCTGTGCTTGAGAATGCCTGTATTCAAGGCTAAATGCCAGGCCATATAAAAGGATCCTCCTTCCTCTACTACAGGTGGCCAGAAGGGACAGTTGATGGCCTGTAAACCTGAGATGGTTATCTGATAATAATCACTTCAGTGTCAGAAGTAATTTCAGACCCTTTGACAATGGGAAGTGAGTTTAAATAGTTTTCTAATTGTCTATTTCTGGTTCTGGTTCAGTTTCTAGAGTCTGTTGCCAACATGTTTGTTGCTGCTCAGCAGCTATCACAAAACGTCAGTCCAGGTGAGCTGCATTCTTTCCTTTGTTAACAAAATACTTTCCTGTTCTCTGTATTCAAAAGCTGCTTGCTTCATCTCATTATACCTGTCACCATGTTTTAAAGTGTATGCTCTATAGACAATGTTTCCATGGGGCAGGGGAGAGGTGTTGGCGGAGCTCAGGCAGTGATGCAAAGCAAGTGATGGGGTGTGGCTGTAAATAAAGATGAAGCCCTGGCTCGCCTGCCATTCACCTCCTGCTGTGCTAACAGACCATGGACCATACCAGTTGGTCTGTGGGCCTAGGGGTTGGGGTCCACAGCTCTATAGGAAAAGATATAAACAGATGGAATTGACAGCCTGCTCAGTACTATCATTTTATAGTTTATAGCCATAGACAAGTGTTTTAATTCTCATATACAGTATACTGCTGTACAAGAGTTGATCTAAATTTGACATTTCCTGAAGCTCTATAGGGAAATTCTGCTATATTGACAGAAGCTTACTATGTCTTATTTACTATGTCTTACTTCTGACTCAGGCATCCTAAGTAATAGATCTAATCAGAGGCTCCTTCTGTTTATGCCCAAAATTGATCAGTTTCAGAGATCTTTTTAGCTTTAATAGTGTAGAGAAAAAGCTTACATTAAATTTGACCTACTCTAGGTAGTTTGAGATGTTAAAAAAGTGTATTTTCGGCTGGGTGCAGTGGCTGACACTTCTAATCCTAGCACTTTGGGAGGCCGAGGTGGGAGGATCGCATGAAGCCAGGAGTTCAAGACCAGCCTAAGCAAGAGCAAGACACCACCTCTACAAAAAATAGAAAAATTAGGTGGGTGTCTTGGTGTGCTCCTATAGCCCCAGCTACTCGGGAGGCTGAGGCAGGAAGATTGCTTGAGAACTAGGAGTTTGAGGCTGCAGTGAGCTATGATGACGCCCCTGCACTCTAGCCTGGGCAATGGAGCAAGACTCTGTCTTTTTTTTTTTTTTTTTCCCCATTTCATTCCTTTCCTTCCTCTCATGTGTTCTACAGAAACTGCACAACTCCTCCTGGTAGTCTCTGATGGACGAGGCCTTTTCCTTGAGGGCAAAGAAAGAGTTCTGGCAGCAGTTCAGGCTGCCCAGAATGCTAACATCTTTGTAATTTTTGTTGTGTTGGACAATCCCAGTTCCCGGGTGAGTGACTACTAAAAGCCACCTTTTCTGGAGATAAAGTGGAGATTCCCCTTAACCTGTT
The DNA here is from genome assembly GCA_023783475.1 of Daubentonia madagascariensis. Classification (NCBI taxonomy): domain Eukaryota; kingdom Metazoa; phylum Chordata; class Mammalia; order Primates; family Daubentoniidae; genus Daubentonia; species Daubentonia madagascariensis. Next base: position 36,204,664 of record JAKFHU010002080.1, on the reverse strand, counting down.
CCATCTGAAATATGGCCTGGGTTGCACCATCACACTGAAAATTCCCAGCATTCATGGTATTCTGTCAGGCACTTTGTATCTACTCAGTCTTCACAATAAGCCAGTGAGGTAGGGGTCATTATTCCCACCTTATAGTGAAGGTCTGAAACACAGCTTGTAGGTGAGGACTCCTTTGTGGGTCATAATTTCCCTCTGTTCAAAGTCAGTAGAGGCATTGCAGCCTTGATAATGAGCCCTGACCACTATGGAGACCAGCTCTTTCCACACTTGTATCTCAGCCACCCTCACAGCAGGAAGCATCAGTCAGCTTAGTGAAATACGCCCACGGGGCAGTTCTGTTCTAGGGGAAGCATTCTCTTTGCAGGTCACATTAAAGCCTTGATAACAAGGTGAAGATTTAATGTGAATTGTTCCAAGTAGAGAATGGGAGAAACCATTGTAAAGGAAGTGGATTTTCTTGTCTACCCCCTTTCCTTTTTAATTTCATTCTCCTGGAAGGGGCACTCAGAAAGGGATCTGCCTCACCCTTAATGAGAGTTCTGAAAATTTTCTTTTACTTAGTAATAAAAGCTAGTTTCATATGCAGGAATAAGACACAGAAGGCTGGCCAAAGATGTTGATTTAGTTTTCCTTTTGTTTCAAATGTCTTCTTTTTGACAGGATTCGATCTTGGACATTAAAGTACCAATATTTAAGGGACCTGGAGAGATGCCCGAAATCCGGTCTTACATGGAGGAGTTCCCGTTCCCATTCTATATCATCCTTCGAGATGTGAACGCGCTTCCCGAGACACTCAGCGATGCCCTCCGGCAGTGGTTTGAGTTAGTGACAGCTTCTGACCACCCGTAGAACAGAAAGAGCATCCAAAGTGACTTTATTTAAACTATGGTCAGAATGTCACACTTCATGCCCCGGTGCTCCCTTTTGGACAATTGTTTCTGAACTCACATCTCTAAAATATAATTCTTTATCTTTACTTAGATCTGATTTATAAATTCAACAGCTACAAAAAATTTATTGTAATGTACATATTTATTTTACAACATGATCTCAGAGCCTAGAGAAAGCTCTCGGGCTCCCTGCTTTGCCTGGGCTAAGATTTTATAACAAACCTGGGGCAGTGAAGGAGCAGCAGCAGCAAGTGTCTAAACTGAGGAAGAGCTACCCTTCCTCCCTGTCTTGGAAGCCCTGGCCCAAAAGGAGGCCATGCCCCACCCTTGGAGCCCAGCTGCCTGTTTTCCCTCACAGGGGCCTTGGATACCTGTACCTTGAGAAGATGCTGCCAGGAGCATGGGACTGTTCCAGGCCTTTGGACATAGGACTAAAGGGAGCTGCCCTTTTACCCTGCTTTAAGCTCTGCCCTGGCAAGCCCAGGGTGTACCCAAAAGCTGTCAAGTGGCTGAGACAGCTGCAGTTTCCTGGAGAGTCACAAGGATGTGTTTTCTTAGTGCTTATTGTGAAAGGAACTACCTTCTCTTGGAGGGTAGGAAGCGTGTGGTGTGTGTTCTCATAAAGCATCTGAACATTATGGGAGCCCAAGTAATCTGCAGAAATAATCCCTGGGCTGTGTAAAAATGAAGTGGCTTTTCAGTGTCCTCCTTCACATTTGCTGCTTCGGGAGACTATGCAATGATGAAAAGATGATTTTCCCTTTGTTTATTTCATTCAGTGCCATAGTTCCTATTGTTGTAGTAAATTATTCCTTTAGTTTTTTTTTTTTTTTTTTTCTTTAACAGTTAAGAGGAAGAAACATTCCTCACACTGCTTTCAAGCTGGACTGAGCCAGTCTCATTCTGGAAAAGAAATGCTGTGTCCAGATCTAAGTGGCTACATCTATTTTTTCCAGTAAAAATACATCAACAGTTTTTAGGCAGTTTTTACTTGGCCGGAAAGCAGTGCTGAATACTTGAAACTGTGCTGTGTTCTATTTAATGTTCTTTTGTAGGCGACATGCCTTAATGTAATCATTTTTTTCCGTGTCTGTTTTCAAGTTGCACTGTGAAGTTTGCCACCCTTTTGACTTTTGGGGTGGTCATCAAAGACACAGATTGCTTGTTTAACCAAGTGTCCTAAAGCATGTACTTGAAGTTATATCATCATTATTTTTTATTCTAAAAAGTTATGCAGCTTATATTCTGAAAATTATTAAAACATATACCACTGTTCATGTAATTTGTGACCATTCTTAATGAAATGCGACAGGATTTTAAAAGGTATGCTAGGGAATTGATCTCTGCTAGATCAGTCAGCTCTCACTAGTTATGCTATGCTAACATGACCCCACAGCTTGAATGGTTTACTACAGCAAGGGTTTATTTCTTACTTGTGTTTATGTCCATGGCGGGTGAGTTGTAACATGCTGGCTTTGTCACAGTGGGAAAAGGGTGAGATGGGGGAACCATGCAATGACTCAGATTGGCTAAAGCCCTCTATGGGGCAGGAAATTTAATCTTCCAGCAGGGTTGAATTTGGTAGGGAAAGACAAAGGTATGACAATGATGCAGTTTATTATATCTACCTTTAATTGAGAGGTCTAAGATGGAGCTTCCCAACTGGTGTGCCCAGAGTGATGACCTTGGCCCTGGGTTACCTCGTGGAGTCTGGGACAGTGGGAATTCCAGTAAGCACGTACCTAAGAATGCTATTTTCAACTTGTGATGGCAAAAGAGAACAGTGTTACAGGACCCTGTTAGGAACTGATGGGATGGGGGTTCCTGGCCCAGGGCAAGAAGCATGACATGCCTGGGTCACTTAGAGAAAGTTACCGAGGATCTAGGCTGCCATCAGGGCTCGCAGGAATGGAGATAAATCGATCTGCCACGTTGATGCTGACTGTGCTGACATTTGTGTACTGCACTCTCCCCACCCCCAACTATAGTCTCCTTGGTCAAATAGGTAAGTTCTGATATTTAAGGAATGCATAGCAGAATGCAAGTGTTCTTCATGCTCCCTTAACAATCTCACTTTGGACAATCTCATCGCACCCTTAGCCTTAATCATCATCTAAGCAAAAGGCCTGCAAAAATCTCTATACAAGTGTCTGGAGAGTCTACTCTTTGGCATTCTCAGTTATATTCACATGTCTGCTGGAGCTGTACTTGAGTGATAGATTCTTCAAATGCATCATGTTCAAAATGTCACCGTGTTCTAATTCGCCCAAACCTGCTCCTTCAACATTCCCCATCTGGGTTGACCACTCCTGCAGTCATCCTGTTTAGAAACTTGGAGCTCAACCTACATCTGCTTTACTTCCCTCTCCATCTCCATCTAAACGCCAATCAAGTTAATCATCTTATCTGGTCTAACTTCTAGACATTCATCCTATCCTGTCTTCCCTTGCCCTCTCCTCTGATTCCACTGCAGCCAGGGCTCTTTTACTCTTCAGTGATATTCCAACAACTAATCACTTGCTTTGCGTCATCCTACTCACAACTTCCAAGATCTTTCTAAAATCCGTGTAGCTGGAAATCTTTTCAAAGCTCCCTGCTATGAAGAGAGTCCTATTCAAGCTTCTTAGTGTGACCCAGAAGCCTCTTCCCTGACTCTTCTGTCTCTTCTCTCCCAGCATCCCCACCACTGTCCTGATCACAGCAAACCAGTTTCTGGAATCTGCCAGTGTTCCAAATGTTGTCTGGAATCCTCTTACTGACAGCTTTTCTGACAAACACCTAGCTCAGAAAAGCCCTCCAGAAAGAATGAGTTCACTCGGTATGACCCTCGACACTGTCATCACTATGTTGAACTTACAGGTTTTCTTGCCCAAAGCAGGAGTCTTAGAGGACACAGAGCATATAGGACTCAGGACGGCATTACCAGTGTTTAGCATGAGTGAATGTTTCTGGGTGGGAAGGAGAAATAGTGTAAAAGTGTCTGTTCTCACATATTAATTTATAGAGTCAACACTATTTCAAAATTCCAATAAGGACTGTAAGATGATTTGGAGGGAAATGATAAGACATTTCTTAAGGTCATATAGAACACTAAATAGATTTTTACAAGAAACCACAGAGTCCTGACAGATAATAAAACATAACATATACAAAGAAATTCAAAACATAACCCTAATCCAAGATGAAACAATCCTGAACAGATTGTTGAGACCCTAAAAGAATTTACCCTATGGTGAAAAAGTCATCACAAAGTCCAGAAGAAGGAATGAATTATTTAATGGTGTTGAAATTTTAGCTTAGTGGCTGGAAAAGAACTTAGATCTGCATCATGCTTCTAGATGGAGTAAATATTTTAAAAATTAAAGAAACAGTAAAAACAAAGTTGATTGCAAAGCTCTAAATGGGAAAGGATGAAAATGAAAAGCCCCCCAAAAAATACAATTGTATAGAGACTTAAAGCTTCTGCATGTATAAAGAAATGACAAAAACAAAAGTAGAGCAAACAGTTCATATAAAACTGGAATAAAAGTCCTCTTCATCATAAACGGACCCAAGTCGTGAACAGACAATTCACAAAATCAGTATAACTAAAAATGGCAAGGGATATTTAACTTCACTCATAACTTAATAAATCAGCAATGAATTGTTGCTGCTTATCTATTAGACAAAATTTGAAAAACATGTTAGTGACAATGTGGTCATGGAGTTAGCATCACTCATACAGTGCCTGGTAAAGTTTAAAAGAACTAGGTTAGTATGTGCCAGGTCCTGTTCTCAGTACATTACATACAATACAACTGAGGTAGATGCTATTATTTCACTTTACAGTTGAGGAAACGGGCCAGGAGAAGTTAAATAACCAGAATAGGGAGCACCAGGATTCAAACAGGTGAGGAATCCAGCAAATGCTCAGTAAACGGGTATTGAATGGACATTTTTGCTTCTATCTTAATTTGATACAGTACTATTTGGGAAAGTAATATGGCAAATATTCACTAGCCCCACTTCTAGTAATATAAGGGTGTGTAGTGTGAATTATGGGGAGGATAAAACTATGAGGAAATAAAAGCTTGAGGTGTAAATGTGTTCAGTTCCTGGTTATTAGTGATGAAAAGTGCAGTAAACCGCAGTGGGGCAGCCTTGGTACAAACGCCGATCATGAAGACTGCCATTTCGGGCAAATGCGACAGAAGAGAACAAGATGAAAAAGGGGGAAAAAAGAGAAGAACGCAAATTTTAACACACTGCCACACTAGAAAAAAAGATTTTCCTTGGGACCACAGTGTTTTTATTACGAAAAGAGAATAAAAACTTCAAAAACAAAACGATCCTTTCCAATTTAATGAAAAATTAATTTTTTATTGTTTTCTGTGCGTGGGTTATATGCAATTGTCAATATTAATTGTAACAATAAGAACATCAACAAGTAAGATTTTCAGGAACCAACTGCAGGGTTTTGCCCAGAGGCCACCCATCACATCCCATGTATGCTACAGGCGGCAGCGTGAGCTGCCTGCGCACCACGCGGCTCCCAAGGTAAAGAGACGTGTGGGACTTCCCTATGCTTCATGAGGCCCGGGCTCAAAACTAGCGTGCGTTACATACTACTCACATGGCAGTTAATGTGTTAAAAGAAATTAATGTTTTAAAGTTTAGTATTGTCAACTACACACATTTGAAAAGGCTTGAAAGAACACTGAAGTTTTTTCTCCCTACTCCCCAAAAAACTAAGCTTCCATTTAATGAACTCTTAACTATGTGCCATGCCAAGAACAGTGCTAACTGCCTTACCATTCTTATTTCATGATCACAACAACCCTGTGATGCACTGTTATCACATTTTACCCAGGAGAAAACAGGAGAAGTCAGGAGAAACTCCCAACCCAGAGCTATGTAGCTCATTAACTCGCTCCAAACCCGCAAGCTTCAGTCCCGACGCCCGGCCCTGTCAGTCACTGCACAACACAAACCGCAGTCAGTCTCTCAGGAAACCGGGCTCGCCCCGCCCCCGTCGCGCCACCACTTCCGCTGCTGCGCGCTGAGGCTCCAGAGGGACGCTGGCGGACATGGCCGCTTCCCGCTTACCCCCCGGGACGCTAACGCTAAAACAGGTACTAGCCGTTCTCGCGGCCTTATAGAGAAGCTTACCGAGGTCTGAGCTTCTCGATTCGCCACCTCTCCCTCGACCCTACGGAGTGGGTTTTGGGGACGACCGGAGCGGCTCGCGGGCACGTGTCTCTGTGATTGGCCTGGGGGCGGGGCTTCCTGTGGCGGGGGCCGATGGGAAGCGGGCGGCTTCCTCCGCTTGGCGCGGGCGCGTGAGGCTTGAATTTCTCTGGCCCCGACGCCGCAGCTGCTCAGCGACCACGGTAAAGACTGCTCCGTCTGTTGTACTGAGCTGTGGTAAAGAGCAAATGAGATTACCAAAGGATTTGAACAACTGCGTTAATTTGGAAAAAGTGGTGTTACTGTGATTACAACTTCTAGAGGACCAGCAGCCCCTTTTCTGCCCTGTAGTCAGTTTTTGATTTTACAGGTTCTTAGGTTTGACAAAGGAGTAAACAAATGGCCCCAATGAACTTCTTGATGCTTTCTTTAAAAAAAAAAAGTTTTCTTTACCTTTTTCAAAATTGATGACCCAAGAGAAGAAGTCTGGTTATAATTTGGTTTAAAGTAGAGTCTTCCGGGCTGACGAGTGTACAGGTTGTGACTGCCATTCCTCCTCCCCTGTGCAGTTCATGAGAAGACAACAAGTTCTCCTTCTCTACAGAAGGATTTTGCAAGCAATTCGGCAAGTTCCAAATGATTCTGATCGCAAATACCTGAAGGACTGGGCAAGGGAAGAATTCAAAAGAAACAAAAGTGCCACGGAAGAGGTGAGAACAAGATCATGGTGAGGACAGGCCCTGACTCTTTTGTATTGATTTGGTGATTTTTTTTTTTTTAAGTTTAGCAGACATCTTGGAATATAAAAGTCACTGAGATGGTATATCTTGATTGTAATATTACTGATTTTCCACTCACCTAAATTTAAAATTTAATATTGGTGTATCTGCACTCTACAATAACATCACCTGACTTGTATGCTGTACGTTTCTCATATATATGGAAAGCTTTTGGCTTTCCTAATAGGCGACAGTTCGAATTCCCAGTATTGGTTCTTGATTTTAACAAATAAAATGGTAGAGCTTGTTTAACTAGGTAAAACAGTAACCAGATTTCACTTTCTTCTACAGGATACAATCCGGATGATGATTACTCAAGGCAATATGCAGCTCAAGGAGTTAGAAAAAGCACTTGCTTTAGCAAAATCTTAACTGTTGCATTATTTTGAAGGATGTTTAAACTCTCCATGTGTTTTGAATTTGGGCTTAACAGTGGGCCGCCCAAAGCCAAGTCTTGCTGTTTGTATGTACAGTATTTGGGCAAAATATCAGAAGATGGAGCATGGTATGTCAGAGAGAGCAAAGGAAAGCACATCAAAACAATTGCCTTAGCACTGAAAACATACCCTGAGTTTTGAAAATGTTTCTTGATATGACAGTTTTTGACAGAAGCATAAACCACTATAACAAATGGCCAGTTAGCACATGAAAAGATGCTCAACAGAGTTAATCATCAGGGAAATGAAAACCAAAAGCACAATGAGATATCATTTCACATCCACTACAAGAGCTATAATTAAAAAGAGAAGTAATAACAAATGCCGGTGAAGAAATTGGAACTTTTATACATTGCTGGTGGGAACATAAAATGGAGCCATTTTGGAAAACAGTCATTTCCTCAAAAGGTTAAACATAGAGTTCCCACATGATTTAGCAATTCTACTAGGTCTATAACCATTATTTGGCAATAAAAAGAAATAAAGGACTGATACATGCTGCATATGGATGAACCTTGAAAACACTGTTAAGTAAAAGGAGCCAGTCACAAAATATCACAAATTGTATGATTCCATTTATATGATCCAGAATAAGCAGAAAAATTAGTGGTTGCCTAGAATTGTAGGTGGAATGAAGAGTAACTGCTAATGGGTATGGGGTTTCTTTTCAGGGTGATGAGACTATCCTATGGTTAGATTATGGTGGTGGTTGCACAACTATGAATATACTCAAATCCATTGAATTGAACATTTTCAATGTATGGTATATGAATTATATCTGAATAAAGCTGTTTGAAAAACTAAGATGTAGGAGTGGGGGTATACTGATCCCAGCAGCCACCCTGGAATTTTCTTGAAAAATCCTTCGCATTATCAGGGTTGTTGAGGTATGTTCTTCAGATGTGTTATGGTTTGATAGAGGACTCTCCAAAAAGATCATTACTGGGAATGTGGCTCTTCGTTGGGAAAAGAAAAGAAATAGAATCTTAACACATTGATGCACTTACCAAAAAGAAGCGGGAAGACTTTAGGCAACTTCTGGATGAAATTTTTGTGGGTATCTTAACATCCATGTGGAAAGAAGTAGAAAAAAATTATTAAGGAAGATCCTCAGTGCATTCAGTTCTCCAGTGACAGAAAAAAACAAAGAGAATTTGAAGAAAACATGAGAGAAAAATACATCACAACCAAAGCTGACTTCAGGACGCTTTTCAAAGAGACCAAATTTATAACATAATTCATTTAGTGAAAGCTTACAGAAGATGCTGGGATTGGCAGTCCCACAAACTGAAGTTGTCTGTTCATCAAGAGAACAGAAGTAAGTAGCTAATCTAAGAATCTGACCAGTACCTGAAAGATGTAGACAGAACTTTGCAGAATGATAAATGGTATCCACTACTGGACTATGTGCCAGAAGAGAGACATAAACTGATGGTGGCATATGCTTATGACATGGATTGCCAGGATCCACCCCGTCACCTCAGAGCCTACAAGACTAATTCTGAATACTCTTTCATGAGGGTAGTTTACTAATTCAAAATGCTTGCATGAGCCAATTTTCAGGTTTTTATATAGTCAACCTATATTGCAAAATGATCTATAATAACAGAAGCATTTCTGAACAGAGAACACTTTGGAAATATTTTTCTTTGTATGACATGATTGATACTTTCTACTATAGGCTGTCTCTAGTAAATCTAAAATCTTGAAATTCAAAACATCATCCTTTTGTGAGTGTGGAAGTTGGTGACTTCTAGTAATGTTCTTACTAGCAGTGGTGTACACGGAAGAGTTTTAAAAATACAGATATCACAGACTCCAAGAAACCTAAGTTGGGCTTTGTTTTTTGTTTTTTAAGGCAGGGAAAACACTGAAAATTAAATTACTATCTTTCAGAGGGTAAGATTACTGTAATGGATGGACATGCTTTTACAACTTCATCCCTAAAGAACAGTTTATTTTGTTCACTTATATGTGCTTTGATTATCCCCCCTGAAGTCTTGGTTAGCCAAGTCTTGGTTAGCCTAAGAAGATTTATTTAGCAATTTCTCAGGTGTGGAACCCACAGTCATTAAGATGTTAGCCAGAATAATGCTGGTGAAACATTTTATTCATCATGAAGTGATTGTTATTAGTATTCTGGATTAGAAAACAAAGTACTTTCCTGGGTATTCCCTGAAAACTGTACTCCTGTTTGAATGTTAAATTTTTGTTCATAAAGTTTAATTTTCCAATGTCTGTTCAGTTTATGTATTTGAACTACAAATCTTTTTATATTAAAGTTTAAGTACAAAAGATTTACAGCATAAGAGAAGTGGCTAAAGCTGTTTATTATATAACATAGTCATTGTCCCTGTGTCATTCCCCACCCCACCCCCCTTTAAAATGTGCCATCAGGTTGGAAGTTTTAAATTCATGGTACAAGCATTGCTGTGGATGTGCCGGCAGGGAGACAGATGATTTTTTGATAATTGAGGAAAGCAGAACATATTCCCTGCTGTTTGTATTATTGTCATGCCAGTGGACACTTGTAGGAGAGAGAGAGACCCATGCTTACCTAAACTTATCTCTTGTCTATTAATGGAATAAGGAAAATGCTAGTAAAAACAAAAGGGAAGCAGCCCACCTGTACTTTTTGAAAAAAAAATTAGGTTGAGTAAGGGCCAAACAAGATTGAAAGCAAATTGTCATGCTGCCAAACTAGAAATCTCCACAGGCTATTTCCTTGCTTGAGTCAGGCATTTGAGAAATTACATCAGGATTACATTAAATAATTTTTACTATTTTTGTTTACTGAAAAGAATAAATCACTTTTTACCCACTCTTCTTTGTATTAAAGGGCTATACCGTGTCTTACTTTGGTGTCTCATGGATTTAAGTTAATATCTTCACATTTATTTGACTTAAAGGGAAAGAATATTTCCCCTGAAAATTACAAATTAAAAAATTGTATTATTCATATTCATAAAAGGTATCCTAAAGGGTCGTTAAAGTGGTTTTGTCTTTTAAGACTTATTTACTTGATTGGCTTTTATAATCCACACTTCATGAGAACAGTTTAAAAGTGTAATGTTACCTTGGCTTGCATATCACTTAACTATTACAAATGATGTTTTGTCCTTCCCCTTTGTCTAGTGTTTTCCAAATGGTCAATAGTTTAAACATTTGTTTAAGCTTGCTCCAAGAAACCTTGCCACATTACAGCAGTTTTGTTTTGATGCAGTGCACCTGATCTCAACTTTAGAGCAAATGTATTTACTCTAAATTATACTTTTATAGACACAAGGTAAAGTGTAGCTGGGTGAAGGCACTCTTTCAGGGGCCATACAATTTGGTCAGCCACAACAAATGAAATTATAGACTATACAAGGTATTCACATTTTCATTTTTTTAATAAGGAATTTAAGGTCCATAGTTTAGAGAACAATGTTTAACCCTTGGAGTAAACACGAATTCAAGGTGATAAAAATATTAAATAGACGACAACATGCCTCTCAAGTATATCAACATTTGACTCAAAAAAGAATGTATAAACATGAAAACATCACTTCTTTATTTTGGGGTCCCAAAGTCAAAAGTAAGATTGGAACTAATACATTCAATCTATCACAGATATTTAGTATAGTCAAAGCAATAATGCACTAACAATTTTAAAAAAAACTGCCATATCATACAACTTTTCTGTGTTTTACGTCATTTTTTCCCACAGCTATTGAAAGATTCAGCTTCAGTTTGAAATATGACAGGCTATAAATTGTTAATAGTTGTTTCTTTGGAAAAGTACAATTGTGGCATTTACTTATTTTAGCAGATAGCCAAAAGGGAAAAATATACACTGACCTGTAGCTAAGTTTTGCCAATGCCAAGGAGCAAAAACAAACAGTTGTTGAATATAAAAAGCTACTGCATTGGTCTTAACTGAGATGTTGCCACTTCTCTGGGTTAGGAGGCTGACTGACCCTGTCCTATTTCTTTGTCTCTATTGGTTTTCTCTTTTATGACAGACCTCCAAGACACAAGATTCACATAGTCTGTCTGACTAGGTCCATTCGACGTTTCTCATTCCTCTCTAGTCTCTCCTTAACTGTGAATTTTTATTTTTATTTTTATTTTTTGGAGACTGGGTCTCGCTCTGTTGCCCAGGCTAGAGTGCAGTGGCATCATCATAGCTCACTGCAGCCTCCAACTCCTGGGCTCAAGTGATCCTCCTGCCTCAGCCTCCCGAGTAGCTGGGACTACTACAGGTGTGCACTACCACACCTGGCTAATTTATTTTTTGCAGAGATGGGGTCTTGCTATTGCCCAGGCTGCTCTCAAACTCCTGGGCTCAAACTATCTCCTGCCTCAGCCTCCCAAAGCCTAACTGTGAATTTTGACAAAAATATCCAGTTCACAAAGATAAGCTGCCTGCTTCTGATGGGTATGAGTATCAGAATACTCCCACCAAAGCACTCTATGGTCTAGACTTCGTAATTAAATTAAAGTTTGTTTTCATTTTCAGCATTTCTTGTCAAGGATACCTTGAGGTAGCAGGAGATATTTTGATAAGTGAAAATAACTCCTGCTTGGAACACGACTTACTGAAGTTCTCAAGATTTCATCTCTTCTTTGAGTATTACACAGTTCACAATAAATTGATGTACATTGAGGAATGATTCTAAAGAGGTTAGTGATATCCTGGTTTGGGAACAGATTTAGAAAACTGAAGGTACTATCCAGCTCTACAATTCTGTGATCCTGCTTTAGGAACAAACAGGTACATGAAAAGACGAAAGTGCCTCTGTGTTTAGCGATCCAGTGAGCATCTCTGAGGAAAGGACTATGTACCTACAAAGCAGTTGAAGAACGAGACAAGCCCACAAACATGAAAATCAACTGAGATAAACATCCAATTCATTCCATACTCAGGTTCTGTAACAATGACATACATCTACTGAATTACTTTTTTTTTTTGGAATGTCTGTATCCATGGATTGTCACCCTAAAAAACCCTAAAACTGTGAGCTTGACAAAGGGAATAAAAGCATACTTTCTGTTTTTCTTGGTGTTCCCATGTTAAGAAGTCATTATTTTCTCTTTGGCTCAATGAGCAGCATTTCATTTGCAATTATGGACAATAGCTACTAGGTTTCTGTGTTTATAGAAATAGAATTGAAGTTTCTGTGCATACGTGGGCTTCTGAGGAGATGAATATAATCCCACATTCCAACGGACAAGAAGCATATCCAAAGTTTCAACATATCCAAGCTATTTTTACAACTTTGTTTCTGTGTTTATATTTCATGATGGAGCAAAGTAAAGTCTTCCAGGCTTCATTAAGCTGGGGAACAGTGGGGCCTAAGTCAAGTTACTGAATAATTTATCTTTACATAGTCACTCACTGCAAAGCCGTGGAAAGCTTTTGAGGTTCTTCAAGGACAGAACTCAATTCAAAATGAAATACTTTCAAGAAATAGCCTTATTTCTTTATAAAATATAGAGTAATAATCTCAAATTCAGAAAGGTACTCTAAGATAATTGGGCACGATTAAGAAGAGGTTATAGAGGTTTCAGGTAATTGTTACATGAATGTTTTTCCAACTAATCTGCTTTAAAATAACTATGATTTTGGGCTGAAAATACAAAAATGATGATCAAATGATTTGAACCTTTGTCATTGGAGCTCTCATTATTAACATTTCCAGTGCTGTTAGCAAATTATTCATTATTTAAATAAACTGACTTTTCAAAAAATTTTAAGATATAATGGATTTTGTGACATCATGAAAATCTTTCTCCTCAAAATCTGATAAGTTTTCACCTGCTTAAAATGTCAGCATTTTAAGAATTATGAATTTAAGAAAGAGGGTTTAGCACATCTCTGAGTTACAGCTCTCTTACAGAAAGACACTTGTCTAGGCACAGCAGGTGTGTTCAAATTTATATGAATGACTACTTGAGTTCACAGGGGTTGATTTTTTCTTACTTTTGACTTACATTATTTCACACATCCTGAATTTTCGGGTTTAGGCTTACACATTATTCAGTTTCTTAGAGTGGTTTTGCTTAATCTGAGCTTTTGAACTTCAGATGAACCTGGACTGAAGTTCAGAGTCTGCAATGAAACCTGAAACTAAGCAAGCTTCCCCTGGTTCCAGTTTAATTGTTGAAGTCTTCATAACTTCAGGGCATAGGAAGCGTGTATCTGGCACACTTTAGAAATTAGTGAATTTTTTTATAGGCAAGTCTGCTATGTACACAATAATTGACTTCTTAGGCATACTATTTTACAGTTGCAAAACCAGAAATGCTTAAGAATCCTTTCATGTTCCACTTTCCAGGTGCTAACTTTCCTTCTGCACCCTAGTCCTTAGTTTAGTAAGTTCCTCTTCTAAACTTTTAATGTGTTCCTTCAGGGTAGCCTTGTCTTGCTGGGCCCTCCGACTGGCTTGGCTTCGTGCTTCTTCAATCTTCCTCTCATACCATTTTTCCATCTGGGTAGAAACAGCCTCAAAAAAATACTGGGTAAGCTCCAGAGCTTGGGAGGTGTCTCGAGTGTGAGGGGCCGTCTGCTCACTGCCTGCTGCCGGTGGTGGCTGCCCACAGGCGCTGCTGGCTGCTGGCTGCTGGGCTCGCTGCCTCATCTGCCCCCTTTTCCCAGACTTCTTAGTTTGGGTGCCTCTGTTGACGCAGGGCCCAGCCTGATCACATTTGCCTGCCTCATTCGAGGGTAGCGAGGCTGTCTGGACCTTGACATTCTTCAGACGGGAGCCTGTGCAGTCAGAGGAAGACGGCTCCTGCTGGAGCCTGTGGGTAGTGGTGGAGCTGACGGCCTTTTCCTTGGGCCTAACCACCTGAGGGGAGCTGTCAGAAGCCGCCACTGGACCTGCAGTCACCACTGATTGATCCATACCTGGTTTCAGAAGGAAAACAAGCATCAGAGCAAATCCACGTTCACACAGTCACGTGGCTGTGGGTTGGTGTTTGAGAGCTGTGGGAACCCTGTAAATCCCCAGCATTCCCAAACACCACCCAACACTTGTAACTTCTCCTCTGTGGTTCTCCCCACCTTTCTGTTCCTTCCACTTCATCTCCCTTGATTATCATTTTGGTTTATCAGGGCTTTCATGAATTCTGTGTTAGCCACACTGGTGCCATCTAAGCCAAAAATGTTGCTGGCCATTCCTTTAGCCTGCCTCAATCTACCTGAGAAGGCTCTGGGTCCCATTTCCTGATGGCTAAGGATGACACGGCTCACCCAGTGTCTCAAAAGCAAAACTGGACATTTATCTATGAGAATGAATATCCCTATTCTCTAATTTCTGGGCCCATTCCATACCATAACCTCAGTGTACTAGTTCCTTGACCCCAGCTCCAATTTGGAAAGGAGGTCCTATTCCCCATACCTGGAGCTCCATGATGAGCTCCATCACTCATCCCAGCATGAAAAATTTGCCCAGGGTGTTTCCCAATGCTGTTGGCACAAAGAATATAAAACCATGTTCCAGAGATGGCCTGTGGTAACACAAAACACTTAACATATCAAAATCCCCCACTGAGGCCTAATTACTAAGGCTCTGAATGTTCTCAAATTTATCGAGTGTAATCACTGTGGCTAATGTAAAGATGCTTTGCTTGAAGCAGTTCTTATGTAGCACCTGTGGCATGTTCAATAGTGAACTGCTGTTTAATGAGGATTTGTATAGTTGGACAAAGGTAAAAAGCTGATTAGGGAGAAGAAAGGGGTAAAAGGCATAAAAGACAAGGGAGAGAGACCTCTGAGGGAAGAGATGGTCATTCATCACCTCTCATCTTTGGGGTCCACTCTGACACCATCAACACTGTAACTGAGGCAATGTTATCACCGATCAACAATTCTTTTATTCCTTCATTCAAATATATTTGAGCACTTAAACAAGACTGCTTTATTACTGTATAGGGACTGAGTATATAGTTGTGAGCAGCACATGGTCCTTGCCCCTACAGAGTGTACTCTACAATCTGGACTGCCCTTAGATGCAGGAGAGAACAAGATCTGGGGGTTGCATTACCTTTGGACAGAAGGGCTCTCTCTGTATGTGG
Source organism: Daubentonia madagascariensis (assembly GCA_023783475.1). Classification (NCBI taxonomy): domain Eukaryota; kingdom Metazoa; phylum Chordata; class Mammalia; order Primates; family Daubentoniidae; genus Daubentonia; species Daubentonia madagascariensis. The sequence goes on along the minus strand of JAKFHU010002080.1, from coordinate 36,189,331 downwards.
TTACCTGTAGAGGACTCACAAGTAGATGGTGTGGATTTAGCCCTGGAGGCCCTAGAATCTCCAGAAAGCTTCAACTCCAGATTCTGAATCTTTAACATGCACCAGGTTTTTAATTCATCCACCAAGGACATCTGAAGAAAAAAGAAAACCCGCAAATAACTACACAAAAGAATCAAGTGAATTTGATATATGGTTTATGAATTAAAGCATCAAAGATGGACTTTTCAGTTATGATAGTTGAGGATATCATCTTGACAAACCCAGAAGTTGTGGATTGTCCACCCTCCCATAGGCCACAACAGGCACCCAAGCAGAGAGTTATCTATACTCTTCATTAAGTGACTTAGAGCTACCTTAAACTCAACTACCCAGAGCCACTCAAATCTTCCAAACCAAGCACTTCTGGCTGCTTAGAAGCATGAGTTCTCAAACACTCATATGTACTCATTCCATGTTTATAGTCCTGGTTAGACAGTAAACTCCCTAAGGGCAGGAACTATGTCTTGTTCAACAATAGTGTAATGGCCCAACAAATGCACAATACTTAGAATTGGTTCCGGACAGAGATGACATTTTCCCCAGCACGTTCAGTCACAAACATAAACAGAACTATAGGTTCTTTTCTATTAACCTCATTTCGGGGTTATAAAAATGATATGCTATGGAATGCAAATACCTTTATGGAGTCTCAGCCTCTGGGTTTTCGCCGTGGTAAACTATCAGGTTAAGGACCGGCAGATATTGGTTTTTACCTGTCGTTTCTCTCCTTCATGCTTCTCCACGTCTGAGTGCTGTTGCAAGCGGTTCAGGCACTCCGTCCTCTCTGCAGAGAGTCGCTCAACCATCAGCTTGTCCAAAACTCGCATCTAGGATTCAAGGGGAACAGAGTATATGACTGAAGTGATCTAAGGATGGGCGCTGGTCTCTCAACTCCTGAGGAGGGGTTCAGGGGTACTGAGCAGGGGCCAGAAAAGAAGCAAATTTCAACTCCTCATCTATTATGCTTTCATATAGTATTCATGGAACTCTATTCAGAATTCTTGAGCATGGTTCTATAAGGCCAATGTTTCTTTTTCTAATTTGTTAAAGTACTGAGGAGTTTAAGAGACTATGAATATGTAGTAAATATACAGCTTGAGCCCGTGCAGACCTTGTAGGAAAAAATAATTTTTATAGGCCTTGAAACATTATTTCTAAGACTCTGTAAGGAAAAACTATCTAAAAGAATGGAGCTATTCCCTCCCCCCAACCACTCACCTTAAAAAATGTTAGCTATTACCCACAAGGCAGTGAAACAAGCTGAATACTCCAGGCTTTTATCCAGCTTTTCCAGTGAGCAAACACTGTTGGTGCTTCACTGGAAGTAGTTGAAGCATGTGTGAAAAGACCACAGAAGGAGTTTAAAGGATTGTTTCAGAGAATAAGCGACTGTCATCTTTTAATTGCGTGCTCTTCTGGGGCCCCGCTTCATCTCGACATTTCCCACAGGGCCCTCATACCTAGCAGGGCCAAACTTTCATGGCTTTGACAAGGTCCAGAGAAAAGAAAGGAACTATTGTTACTGGGAGCCAGCCCACGAGGGCTCACTGGTGAGCTCCTCTCCTGTCAGGGACATACACGGCATTCCATGCTCAGATGTTCAAAAAATTTTTTAAAAAAGAAACATCAGTTCTGGAGATATCATGAGCACCTTCTGTTATGTCTCTTCAGTCCTGTGTTTTTCTGTGAACTGCTTTCCTCCTGTTTTTTAGGATTGGCCCACTCTTCCACCTCCTTATCCTCGTCCTACAGGTAGCTATTTCAAGAATAGACATGTGTATATGTTGCTTTGTTCACAGGTCAAAATTGATTGGCTCAGGCTTGAGCACCGGACTCATACTGGGCCAGAGTCCCTCCCCTGCAATTTGGAATTAGGACTAAGATTTTCCACCCCAGTCTGTTACCTTCCTTGAACTGAAGCAAGGTCCTTGAGATATCCAGCATTCATCTAACACCTTCCTCTTTGGGCGCAGGCTAGCTGAAGTGGGAGTTTTACACACTAAATAGTCTTAACTAATATGTTATGGCTCAAAGAAAAGATTTTTTAAATGGGCTTTCTACAAAATGCAGATAGCAAATAAACCTTAAAAAGGTTCAACTTTTGCCAGGTATAGTGGCTCATGCCTGTAATCCTAGCACTCTGAGAGGCAGAGGTGGGAGGACTGCTTGAGCTCAGGAGTTCGAGACCAGCCTGAGCAAGAGCGAGACCCCATCTCTACAAAAAATAGAAAAATTAGCTGGGCGTGGTGGCATGTGCCTGTAGTCCCGGCTACTCGGGAGGCTGAGGCAGGAGGATGGCTTGAGCCCAGGAGTTTCAGGTTGCAGTGAGCTAGGATGACGCCACTGCACTCCAGCTGGGGTGACAGAGTGAGACTGTCTCCAGAAAAGAAAAGAAAACAAAACAAAACAAAAAAGGTTCAACTGCATTAGTAAGCAAGGAAATAAAACTTGAACAGTAAAATGTCCTTAGTCAATATGGCAAAAACATTTTCAAAATGATAATATTAAATGATGGCAAAGGTTTGAGACAGAAACTCAGACACTGCTGCTGGGATATAAATTGGTACAACCTTTCTATTTAGTAATTTGCCAATATTTATCAAGAGCCTTAAACATACAACATTGGACTAATTCTAATTCTGAGCAAAAATCTGAGAAGCAGTCAAAAATTTATGCACATAAATGTTCATCATAGCATAATTTGTAAGAGTGAAAAACTATAAGCAACTTTAAAATTGTAACATAAAGGAACTGTTAAATAAATTATGTTGTATTAATTTGCTGGAATATTGCGAAGCCAAGGACATAGGAAAATGCTCATGACACAAAATTAAGTGAAAAAAGCAGAAGCAAAATACTATTTCTCTACATGTGGGAAGAGTACACTGCCATTAAAAAGTACACAGGCTGGCATGGGGGCTCACGCCTGTAATCCCAGCACTTTAGGAGGCTGAGGTGGGAGGATCGCTTGAGGCCAAGAGTTTGAGACAAGCCAACATAGTGAGATCTCGTCTCTACAAAAAATTTAAAAAATTAGCCAGGTGTGGTGGTGTATGCATGTAGCCCTAGCTACTAGGGAGGCTGAGGCAGGAGGATTGCTTGAGCCCGGGAGTTTGAGACTGCAGTGAGCTATAATCGCACTACTGCCACTCCAGCCTGGGCATGTGAGCGAGAACTTATCCCTTAAAAAAATAAAAAAGTACACTGTAGTTCTACGTGTCTAAGTGATATTGCTAGATGAAAATGCAAGCTACAAAAAAACAAAAAAACAAAACCATAGCATGGTTCTGCTTTTGCTTAAAAGCAATAATGATGTAGGTTATGATCTATAAGAGAGAAAACCTTTGGAAAATGGAAGGTATCTCTGGGTAGTATCACTATGATATATATTTCTGTAATGTGGGGTGTTTTTTCCAAAGAACACATGTTATTTTTAAACGTGTTATTTACATTTTTATACTGAAAAATCTATATCAATCACACATTTATTACTAATTACAAAGGGGAAAATGTACCTTTACAATGGAGGAATATGGTGGTTACCAACCTAGCCAAATGATCAAATTTAACATCATTAATAAGACATTCTGTGCCTCCTGATGTGAGACACTCTGAAGTTTACACCATTAACTATGAAGTATTCTTTTTTTTTTTTTTTAAAGGAGACAGAGTCTAGCTCTATCAACCAGGCTGGAGTGCAGTGGCACAATCATAGCTCACTGCAGCTTCCAACTCCCAGGCTCAAGCAATCATCTCACGTCAGCCCCCTGAGTAGCTAGGACTACAGGCACATGCCACTATGTCTGGCTAATTTTAAAATTTTTTGTAGAGAAAGGGTCTAGCTATTTTGCCCAGGCTGGTTTTGAACTCCTGGCCACAAGTCATCCTGCCGCCTCACCCTTCCAATGTGCTGGGATTACAGGCGTGAGCCATCACGTCCAGCCTATGAAGTATTCTTATCAGAAATATTTAACCTGAACCCAAATAAACATCTAGACCAGTAATTTTCAAACTTTAGCACACACCAGCATCACCTGGAGGTCTCGTTAAAACACAGGTTGATGGACACCACCCCCAGAGTTTTATTCACAGTTAAATTAAATTCAATTCAGTAGATCTGGAATAAGGCCCAAGAATCTGCCTTTTTTCTCCCACAAGTCCCCAGGTGATCTGACGCTGCTGGTCCAGGGACCACACTTTGAGAACCACAGTTCTAGACCTAACTTAACTTTCAGTTTACAGAAACACAGGGATAGAGGAACAAGTTAAATAACACCATGAAAAACCTACAAGACAAATCTAGAATAGAACATTCTATAAAACAACTGTCCTGGATTCTTTAAAAAGTTAGTATCAGCCAGGCATGGCAGCGTATGCCTGTGGTCCCAGTTACTCGGGAGGCTGAGGAGGGAGAATCACTTGAGCCCAGGAGTTCAAGGTCAGCCTGGGGCAACATAGCGAGACAACCATTTTCAAAAAAGAAAAACTGGACAAAAAAACCTAATATCATGGGGGTGAAGGCGGAAGCTAGACTCAGGGCTATTCTAGATTAAAACCTAACAGTCAAATGCACGAAAGTGAACCTTTACTGGATCCTGGACTGGGATTAAAACCAAAAACAAGCTATTTAAAAAAAACATTTTAGGACAATTGAGAAAATCTGAATATGGACTGGATATTATACAGTTATGAATTTTCAGGTGTGATAATGGTATTGTGGTTACGAAGGAGAAAGTCCTTATTCTAATTCTAAACACTCTGTAGAGGTCCCCTGTCAGAATAGTTTGCAACTAAATCTCAAACAGTTCAAGAGGGAAAAAAAAAAGAAGCGTGAGATGCAAAGCAATACAGTGCCACACTCACAGCTGACTGAATCTGGGTGAGTGCACACAAGCACTTACATTACCCTATGTGTTTAACAATTTTCCAAATAAAAAGTTGGGAAAAGAAAAAAACTACAGACATGATTACTCTAATTTTGTATGCAATGGGAAGGGGTATAGGGAACATCAACATATAAAAAGACTGCAAGAAAATAGGCCCAAATATTAATAGTGCTTTTTCATCATAGTGGGCTCCTAGGTGATTTATTTTCCTTTCTAATTTTTTTATTTTTAAAAATGGGGATAGCTTACTTTTATAATCAGAAGCAATTTAAACATGTCCTTAAAAAATAAACATACTTTAACAAAATTACATAAGCAGGCCTCTTCCCTGACAACCCATTGGACACTCTCAGGGCAGAAGGGTGTGCTAAAGTCAGTTTCTCTCCAAGTTCATGCTCTGCCAGAACACCTTGCAATTAGAAGTCTGGGCCTTACTACTTACTTGGTGCTGGGTCTTATTCTCCATATGCCCCAGCTTGGTATTCATTTTATCCTGAACTGCCCCCAGCTCTGCTTTTATCTCCTCCACAGTTGCCTCCAACTGATTCTCCAGCTTGTTGATTAGAGGTTCACATCTACAACCATTGATTGGTGCCTAAGAGGGAAACAAAAAAGGAATCAATCCCTTGTTCATTCCTTTAACAAATATGTTTCGAGCACCCACTATGTGCCAGGCAGCAAACCGGGGGACACAGATGATGGAGGAGACAGACTCATCCCTGTCATAACTTTCGTACATCCTATAGGCCAAGCTTTGGGTGCAGTAGGCAAGGCACTAATACGATTCAGAGAGGGTAACATAGGGTCCCTATCCTTAAGCTGCTTTTATCCACTCTGGGGCCTCAAGACAGCTAGTCTCCTAAGGATGGTGCAGAAAGCTCTGTACCTACACCTCTGTTTGCCTTGGCCTTAGCAGCAGGAGCAGATCTGCGCAGTTTAGGTGGGGAGGCCATCTGGCTTATCTTCAAAGCCCATGCTTTACCCAGTCAATGCCTGAAGTGGCTCACAGGCCCCAGGAATAGTGCTAGACAGACAACCTTGCTGAAGGGCTGTGCTCCTATCTCCTGACAGGGCTTTGCAGGTACCTGCATCACTTTCCCATCCTTGCCCCGGTACAATGTGTACAGCTGGTATGCTCTGAACTCGTGGGGTGGGGGCGGGGATGAACACCGATGCCTGTTCCTCTTTTTAGGGTGATTATGAGCATGTAAGTTCTTCTGGTGTCCAGGCTGTTGGTCTGCTGGTGGGGTGGGGTCAGAAAATGCTGACACCTGGAGGGGACAAAGAGACGACACCCCTGAGCCCTGTGACATCTGCAAGAGTGACACCAGCCAACGGCTCCCATCTCAACCACTTTTGGGCAAAGAATCCCACCCAGCTTTGCCTCACAGTGTTCCACTCCAAGCAACATATGTCAAAAGAAATATATCAGCATGCTAACCTATTGTCTGATGTTAGCTAGATTTAATTTCTGTGCTCTGGCTACAAACCAGCAAGCCAAGTGAGGTGGCTTTTTAGCTGCTGGGCATAATGATACAGATATACCAGATCCCTTTGCCACCCTGCCTCCCAGCCACCCTTTCGGCTGCTTTCGTGTGCCTCCTGACCTTGGGCCTTGACTTTCTCCTTCTGTTATCCTTTGCTTTGGGCTCTGGGGAGGCTGACAGGAAATCTTCTCTGGTCTCTTCTTTTCTAAGCACAGCCTGCTCACTGCTGGGGGTGTCTCCTGCTGAGACACTGCCCTAAAAAGAAAAAAAAGCCCAGAAGCCTATTCTACTTGCTCCCTTGGCCTTTTGTATTAATAGGGTAAAATTCTATTTGCAAGACTTCATCTAGTAAGGGACCCATGGGAATCTTTGCCAATGACATAAATTTCAGACATGGAACACTGCTTGGTGGTCTTAACTAAACATATAATGCTTTTCCTCGTTGGTTGAATATTTGGCTTTCATTTTATTTATTAGGTCACAAGCTAACTATATCCTTGGGTCTAGTTCTATATCCTAGAACTCCAGGAACCTACCACACACAAAACGCCTCAGCATTAGAGACTGTTGGTCTTTTGCATTTCAACAAAACATAACAAACTCATTCTGTGAACTTGGACCCCCCACAATTCATGGTGAAAAGTAAGAACTCTCTAAAATGAAAAAAAAAATCATGTTTATGGTCCTTGTAAGAACTTTTACAACTTTTATGTACAATTCACACATATAAACTTAATCAGAATTGCAATGCCTTAATCCTGGAAATTGATGAACTTTGAAATGGCAGATAGAAGAGCAAGTACTTGGTGATACATTTTATGTGCCAAAAGTTGTCTCTATATCCTAGTCTTCTTTCTCCTGAGAGAGCTGAAAGGCTCGGTTCATTCCAAGGATACCATGTACAGTTGTGCAAGCTGTTCACTACACAAGAGCACCTAGCTGAGGGGGTGAGTGGGGCAAGAGAAGCTGAAATCAACTCAGGCTCTGTTTACCATGTGTGCCCTGTGCATGGCTGGTCTGCCCAGGGGTCATCTTTTTCTAATTCACACAAGGGAGCCATGTGGGCTACCACAGCTTCGTCTATTCCCTAAATGGAAAGAAAGGAAACAACCTATGCCAGTGGTTCTCAAACTTCAGTCCACATCAGAATCACCTGGAGGGCTCATTCAAACAGTTTGCTGGGCCCCACCCAGAGTTTCTGATCCAGTGGGTCTGAGGTAAGGCCCAAGAATCTGCATTTCTAACAAGGTCCCAGGCAACACACTGAACACCACACTTTGAGAACCGTGGCTCTACAAAGAATTAAGGGCAGGTGTCAGAGAGGCATTGCTGTCTACATGGCAAGGACAAAGGCCACAGACATCTGGGGCTAGTAGATATGCCCCACAAGGGTGCTGCATGGGAAATGGGCCATACACACACAAAGGCATATGATCTGAAACCTTGTAGGAGTGGAGGACATGAAGCCAAAGGGAAAAAGACTGGCAACGCTTTGAGGAACTGTGGTGGGAAGGAGAGACAGAGGAGGGCATGGCAGCTGCCAGGTGGACCCAGCCGAAGCAGGGAGCTAGTCTCCCACCTTCTGTAGGTGGGCAAAGATGGGCATGGGCGGGAGGACTGCCCCCACCTTGCTCTGTGCCACCTCATCTCTCGGCACAGACTGGGCTCTCCTCTCTTCCTTGAGCCTCTCTCTCTTTTTCCTCAGGCTTCGCCCACGACTGAAGCGCAAGACCTGAAGGAGGCAAATGGCATTGTTACAAACCACTGGTGTGCACAGCATCAGCGTGAAAGAACGCTCCTCAGACCTACTGGAACTTACGGCTAGCGGGAGAGACCAGGCGTTCACATCAAACCACCTCTGGACCACCTGTGGTGCCTCCTACGTCTTGTGCTCAGCACTATAGGGGGCCCAGAGATGGGTAGGATATTGTCCCTGACCTCAAGAAGCTTAAAGTCTATGACGATAATAATAACAAGCAGTAATGTGCTGGGCCAGCACTGCCAAGGTACAGGCTGTGCTCCAGGCAGCACCATTCACATAAACCAGGACATGATGGTGCCCCTGGAGTCAGGCAATGTGGCAGCCCAGTGCCCAGCACAGTCTCACTCTCCATATTGGTACACTGGACCTGAACTATCAGAGATTCTCTTGGCCAAACTGTGTCCAAGTCACATTCAATTTGAGTCAACCATTATTAAGGTGTATCTGTGAACCACAGTACCGACCATGGGGCAGGAATCTCTTCCCCAAAAGGAAGCATTCAGTCTGCCCCTTACAGTGCAGAGCAGTAGAGTGGACACAGACAAGAAATGCATGTGGAGTCAGATAGATCCAGGTTTGAACCCAGTAGCAGCTGGTGGTAGGGTCTTCAAGCAAGTGATTTGACCTCTCTGTGCTTTATATTCTCAAATGTAAAAATGGGGAGTTGTTGGGATTAACAAAGAAAAAGTAGGTGCCTGGCACACAGAGGAAAAACAGTCATTGGCAGGTGTCTCCCTTCCTGTCTTTGGGTTGCTTAATTGGCAGAGAATGTTGAACCACAGAGTAGAGATCTTTGAGCTGGTGGAAACCTTCAACCTATGGCCCATAATATTTCAGAGTATAAAGAAGTCCTTAGGCCAAAAAGTCTGAGAACCACTGCCCTAAGCCATTTATAAAGCTAAATTCAGACTCACCAGGAAGTCAAGCATGATGAAAGGAAGTTACTAGTACCCACCGCTCACCTGGTTTATGGACTCTCAGGACAGAATACAGTGCCAGAATCAGCCTGAAAGTCACTTTCAGAGCATTTGTGAACCCATCAATGAAAAATGACAAGTGACACTCAGAGGTCACCCAAAACCAAGATAATCATCAGCAAAATTCCCTCCATTTACTGTGTTATTAGCCAGTAAAAACAACTTTGCATGGCTTACAGCCTTTCTCAGCAAACTATACCATCCACCAGTGGAACATCATTAATCTTTTCCAGTCCACAAAAACCTGCAAATATTGACCCTGAGGCCTCAGAAAGAAGTATCCTTTCAGTACTGCTGTGGCCCATTAAAATCCATGTCCAACTAAGGGCCTAAGGCAAGGGGTTTTCTCTTTTCGGACAAACAGTAAGGCTATTCCTGTAACCACAGATCATCAGAACAGTATGTATAACATTTTATGCATATTCTAAAGTTCCTTGTTTGTGTTGAGAATAAGGTTTAGTATGTACAATTATGTGTAATATGAACTTTCATAACACCTCATTCAACTTATCTACTACTCAATATAAACGCTATTTTAAAAAATGGAAACGCAAGAGGAGAACTGCACAGGAAACGGTCCACAGTAAAGCTCTTTCCCCTACAAGTGAAGATCCTTGGGCTCTGGAAGACAAATGACAGGTGGATTAAAGACACATCAATCTTTAGTGCCTGGGGAACTCTCCAGCCCCACAACACTCGATGATCTCTGCATGGCTGAGGACAGGGCTGCCTGTCATTAAATTGCCACATGCTAAAATGCCAGGTAAATGTGATGGATTCTGACGTTTATATAGCACCCTGTACTCTTTGATCCATGAAAGACCAGCATTTTTCTATCAGGATTCATGGATGTGATTCTCCTGATGATTCTTTGCAAACAGGTAGAGACAGGTGGAAACTTCCACCCCTAACACCTTCTCCCATGTGACTCCCTCCTGCCAGGAGCTCTGTGGACTGCCAGAGACCACTGAGAAGGACCAGCTCCATGCTCAAGAAGGTGATCAATTTTGCAAAAGATAAAAATATTAACCATTTCCAGAACATACTAGTCATACTAGGCATGTTTTTAGAATCTAAATAATGGCCATGCAAAACTCTAGGCTAGGCCAGTGTGGGGCTGTGATGCAGCAGGGTGGTGTTGGAAAACTTCCTTTGACTCCCTGAGACTTTGTCTTCTTGCAGCATTAACCAGAATAAGATAGAAAACCAATCGGTGTTTGCTGTGATGTAATACAGAACAGCTCCAATCTGGAAATAACCTAAATGTCCAATGTTAAGGAAATGGTTTAATAAAATATTGATAGCAACAAAAAAGGATATTATGCTTCCATTATAATGAATAATTATGAAGACTGCAGGACACTGTCATATTATGGTTAGGATAAAAGGCAGAATACAAAAGACTATGTACATTGTAAGCACAATTATATGAAAATTATGTGTTTGTGGAAGGTAATATGAAGAAACAAAAACAGTTGTTTCAGGGTGCTAGGATTATGAATAGCCTATAAATTATCATTATTAAATTTCTTTATTGTTACATAGATAATGTCAACCTCAACTCAAATGGTATCAGCCATTTTTTAAAATTGAATGATGGTCAAAATACTATTATTCCATAAGAAAGAAAAGAAAACTAGACTGTATTTAACTGCTTCTGGTGGACATTGACTGCTTTGTCTGCCCAGAATGGACCCCTCCCTCCTACCTTTCTCTGGGAAATGCCCTTCTCATCTTAAAGCCCCTGTCCTGCTGGTTCAAGAGTGGGCATTTGCCCCAAGCTCTTCAATCATGGTCCTCTCCTGCAATGCTTTAAACTGGAACTTCTTCCCTGGCTCAGTAGCTGGGAAGTTATGACCCAGGAAGCTGGTTGTGACAATGACCTAGCCTCAGGGAGAAGATGATGCCCACGCATGAAGAGCTGGACTCGAAGCTTTGGTTCCCGTCATCCTGGAGGCCCACATGGATTCCATGTTCTCCACTGCCTGGTTAAATTCCCTATGTAAGTTAGTTTGAACTGGCTTCAGTAGACTGCAACCAGAGGAGTCCCAACAACTTTGTAGCCCCACGAAATCAATATAATGGAAAGTACAGTAAATCCTACCTGGGGAGCTTTAGTGAGGAGAAGAGCAACTTCTGGGTTATTGTGGTAGCGGGCAGTCTCCAGCGGAGTCTGGCCTGCCTAAGGAAAGGCACAGGGAGGGCAGGTGAGAAAGGGCCATCAACCCTGCACACACATAGTGTCGCCCTCATAGCTCCCACCCGGAGGAGGCAATTCTGTACTCAGTCACACCCAGCACCTACATGTGCTCAGCAAAATATAGCCATGTATGTGAAGTGGCCCTGCTCCTCAGCCTCACCCGCTCCAATGAGGGAGCCAAGTCACACTGCAGGGCACGATAATTAAAATACACAGCACCAGAGGGCACATGTAGACTGAGTTAAGTGCTTTAGGAGGCAAGGTCTGGGGCACTGCCCACCAAGGAATGCTTCCTGGAAGAGAGGAGGGAAGGAAACACTCAGACAGGATCGAGGTAGAACATTTCAGTTGAGGGAACAAAGGATCATGAAATCCAGCCCAGTGATGACTCTTCCCTGGAGAACAGTGGGGAAGACACCTGCAGGGGCAGATCAGGGCCTGGCCAGAGAGTCTCAGGAACCAGACTGTGAGAAACAGTTATAAAGCTATGGCCATAACATACGTTCTAAGGAGATTAAGCCAAAAACCAAGAGTTGTTAACAGTGGGATTCAAAAGGAAGGGGAAGGTATTCAAGGCATCATGGAAGAGGCCACGCTGCCCTACCCCACCCCTGTGCAGGTTCTAGAGCTATGAGAAGGGAGGAGGAGGAAGGGGGAACAGATGCAGGAGCCGAGGAAGACCAGGGGCCTTTTGTCAGCTTCAGCAGCCCGGGCACTCAACACATCCCACACAGCTATCCCACCCCAGGCCCCCTTGAGCCTTTCAGGAAGGCAGAGACCATAGGGCACCCTTGAGGAAGAAAGGGTGCCTGGGCTGGTGCCTGCTGTAGGATCTGGGGGATAAACGGGGAGGGGGGAAGGGGAGAAAGCGAGAGGCAAGGAGATTTGGAGGAGAAAGGAGTTAGAGTTTTGAGGCTGACTAATCTGATAGCCATGTGGCCATTTTCCTGAGGACCACACACACTTACAGGTCTGGAACTCACTTTGGGTAACATCCACTTGTCAGTTTATGCGGACACATCTGAGCTTCCTTTACAAGGTTGTGCACACCGCATCTAGGAGTCTGAGGGTGGGCCCTCGCGGCTTGTCAATTCCTGGGGCTGCTCAGAACAGAGGTCCCTCAAGTCCTCTCTGAGAGCCTCAGGGGCTGTGGTTTCAGCAGAGGGAGCTCCTCACTCTTCCAGAGTGCAGTTGGGCCCTTGGAGTATGCAGGGGTTCAGGTAGTAACGACACACCCCATCTGGAAAGGGTGGGAATGGCTTTAGAAACTACTGTTGCAACTCAACTTACATTATTAACAATGGTCCCATCTGCTCCAGCTTCCAGTAAGATTTTAACCACCTTCTTGTGATTTAGGGCAGCAGCAATATGAAGTGCTGTGTCTCCAGCCTGAAATTAATCAGAAGAAAGCCTGCTAAACCCCATCTGCTCACGGCCTACAGCCCTCCAGCTTTTCATCCCCTGGCCTAGGGGTGGCTCTTCAAAGTCCAACTAAGATTTTTGCCTTAGACTGATCTGGGGCCCTTTGTTGAAGTGTTATGTGGTTCTATTTAAAAAGATCTTGGAACTAAATGACCTATGCACCAATATCACATTCCGTTCTGAGCAGAGATACCAGAAATCACACAACAGGACTAAATGCAGGGGCAAAGTAATGCTAGGCTGGGGTTGTTGAGACTGGTGGGACCTGAAGCCCGGCAGAGGCAGGAGGATGGGCAGGAAGCCTGGTGTGGGCAGCTAGTCATCCTGGAGCTATTGACCTGTTCCTTTGCCCAGGGAGGTCAGAGGTCGGAGAACTTCTTGGTGTCTGGTGCTGGACTGAGCAGAAGTAGCTGTGAAGATGGCTACTTCTGCATGCACTGGAAGGGTAACAGCCCAGCCCTCAGCCACCACAGGTGGATCCGAAGGGGCCATTTAAACCCAATCCATCTGCTGCCTCAGGCTGTTCTTTGTTTGGGTCGAAACACTGAGAATCAGTGTTCACTTAAGACTGTTTTCCACCTCTTACCATGCAGCCTATAAACAAGTTTTCATATTTTCTTTATACACAAAATATGTTTTCACATAATCAACCATGAAAGGAGAATAAAGACAACTGTAGCTTAGTGGGCCAATTCCAAACGCAAATGCTGTCATTTTCCAAACAGAATGATATAAATAAACCAGACAAATATAAGAGAAGTGAAACAATATATCCTCTCCCCTGTCACGTGATCAGGAACAGTGCCCTGAAACTTTTTTCCTGGGCAGCATAAAAATTTAGCTATCTTTGTGAGTAGCAGGAGAATGTTTATTTCATTTCTGAGTTGCTTAGCTGTATATGTTGGGAGGAAGCTCTGAAGCAGTGGTTTCCAATCTTGGCTGCATATTGAAGTCAGCTGGGGAGCTTTAAAAAAATACTGATCCCGGCCACTGTCTGCTGGGATGTGTGCTGCTCCTACCCTCTTTGGAGTGTACTATTGCTAAAAATATATATATAAATAAACACATAAATAAAAAGTACTGATCCCTGGGTCCTACACCCAGATATTCTGATGTCATTGGTCTGCCATATGGGGTGGGGCATGGGGGTTTTAAAAAGCTCCCAGGTGATTGTAACATGCTGCCAAGGTTGAGAAGCACTGATTGGAAGGCTGTGCAGGGGTAACCTGATGAACTAGAATCCACTGGGGAGGCTGTAGAATAACAGACTTAGCTGTTTTATTAGGTCAGTGGTCCTCAATCCGGGCTACACACTAAGATAGAGTTTTTAAAAAAATACCTGGACCTCACCCCCAAAGGCTCTGGATCTTTCAAACTAGAGCAGGATCCAGGAGTGGTATTTTTAATTCCATCTGTAGCCAGGGTCAGAAACCACTGTTATAGGGTATATTTTATCTGAACCATGATCTAGATTTTTAAAAATATTTCAGATTTATGCACCCCAACTCAGAAAAGCCAAACAATGCATCACTTGGGTATCAATATATACCAAGACAATCTATTTTTTTAAATCCAAATGACTACTGAAAAGCATGCACATTTCCATGGAAGACTAATAATCACAGCTTTATTTCAAAACCCCATTACATGGCACAGCTACAGGTCACATACCCAATTTTACAGAAATGAGAGACTCTATTGGCTCAAATAAAAGTAAGCGGCAGTGCAAGGAGCAGAACTCGGGGAGGCATGAGCTCCTGATTCCCCTGCTTTTTTACTAAGCCACACTCTTCCTTGCGGGTTTCCTTTTTAAAATCGTATTAAAAACAAAACCCGTCCCAGGATCTCCAGAAAATGTTCAATGTGCAAATGTGGTGACATGCACAGGAATGATAAGGGCACTTTCTCTAGGAGGCCAGATCAACCAGGGCCACTGGAACTCAGTGGGATACCCATGCAAAGACCAGTGCTGGGGGAGTCCCAGATGGGTCAGAGGGCAGCACTTGCCAGCAGCCTCTGCTCCCATTTGTCACCTGTCAGGTAGCCTTGTGGGAGGGTGCTGGTGGCCATGAAGAGGATACATGCACTGACCTGGTTCTTTTCATGGACAGAACAGAAAGCACTGAGGAGGAGCCTAATGATGGACAAGTGATTATAGCGCGCAGCAACGTGCAAACAGGTGTCGCCTGCCTGCGGACAGAAATCAAATTCTAAACACAGTCTGAACAATTACAAAACAAAATAGAGAAAAATAAAAACAAAATATCATTTAAAAGCTGGCAGACAATCATATATTCTTTAGGGGATGTTGATCTGAATTATAAACATCTCTTTTAACATTGATGTTCCACTCCAAGACTTGTAGTCCTTTGTTGCTGTGGGCAGCCCTGACCATTTTCTGACTGCTCAGAACAACCATGTGGCCAAACAGAATCTCTGCTTTCATGTTTATGAAACTAGATGTCTGTTCCCCACCAGACCTTCAGAAGGGCTAAGGTGGGGTCTGCTTACCCAGCACCTGATAAGGATGCACTGACCCTGGCCTCCCCTACAACCCAAAGGGCCTGGAGTAAACTGGGCCAATAGCATTGCTTTGGAAACGAGCCTCTCCCGGCACAGATCCATCATGGTTAAGAGGACAGGGCAGCGGGGTGAGCTGTCAAGTTATAAGAGCACATGTGTCTCCCAAAATTCAAGGAGCATCCCCTTTCAGTAGGACTCCAATATTCTATATGGAGCAATGTAGCCTGGGAAGCTGATGAGGAAATAATCATGGGAGCAAAAAAGGGCATTCCGAGAAACTCAGGATCAGGCTCTGCCTTAGTTGGCAGGGAGGGAATTCTGCTCCCAGAGGGACAACAACAAAACTGGAGACAGAAAGTTGTGGTGTCCTGCAGTGTTCTCTTGACATTTTCATTCTAGCTCTGTCTACAGAATGGTGACTATTCAGCTCAACTTTCTCCCCTGGATTAAGGAGGAGCCAAGCTCAAAGCTGAGGTTCAGAACATTCTAGAATAGTCTAGATGAGTCTGCCTTCAAACCGGGAGACCCCCAGCTGAGGCCACTTTTGAGAGAAGCCCCAGGTTTTCCTGCCAATGTGGCTAAGGCATGGGATTTACAAAGGAAATACAGATTCTTTGTGGAGGAAGGAGGGATACTCGTGCCACCTTTCAGGTCAGCTCATCCTAAGGACAACTCAGTAATCAATAGGACCTGCCTGCTATAGACACTGGGCAGGGGCGTTATAGGACCTCCCCTGTAAATGGCATCATCCCATATTTGCTGATAATAATACAACACTCTACATGGTGGAGACTTTCTTAAAACATTTAACAGGCTTCCTAGACTGTCACTGGCCAGACACACGCTGTAAAGAAATGATAAAATGAACCAAAGTTGAGGAGCGAAGGGAAAAGGATGGGAGAAAAGCAGTATTCCCAAGTCTTTTGATTTCTCTTTTCATGCACCTAAATGACCCCTTAGGAAATTAGTAAAAAATGAATACTTTAGAGATAGTCCCCTCCTTTTACATTTTAATTTCTACATGTTAATACTCAAGTATGCTTTTGGGGTTATTTTCTGGAGTGATGGGAAAGACAGGGAGAGGAAGAAAGGGGAAGAGGGGGATGAGGGGGATGGGGGAGTGGGGGAGAGAGAAGCTGGTTTTGTTCACCCACATGATTTTTGAGGTCAGCACGGGACCCGCCCAGCAGGAGGATGCGAGTGCTCTGGGAGTGGCTGTTCTGGCAGGCCAGGTGCAGAGCTGTGTTCCCCGCCTTGGAAAGAGGCAGAGAGAAGGGACGACACGTTAGCAACCCGCTTCTGCACAGACCTGCACACCTTGCAGAGGGGCAATACTTACTCAGGAGGAAAAAAGTCAATGCTCAGGTTCTCTGCCTCCTGATCGGCGGTCCCAGCAGGGGTGCTTCAGAGGCAAGAACATTTAATTTGGAATCCAAACAGGCAGAAGAGTCCTATACGTTATAAAACCTTGGTTCCAAGTCCTGGCTCTGCCACTTACTAATTGAAAGCCACTGGGAAAGGCCCTTCAAATGCTCAGCTTTGACTTCCTTACCTGTGAAATGGAGCCTTTTTTCGAATCCATTCTTGTATTTTTCTTGAAACATCAAAATTTGAACTATGGGGAGGAGGGGGAGAGGCAAAAACCCACCTAATGGGTACAATGAATACTACTCGGGAGACAGGACAACCTATAGCCATGACTCAAGCATTACAAAAGTGATCCATGTAACCAAAAACATTTGTACCCCCTTAATATTTTGAAATAAAAAAAAATTGAACTATGAACAAGGCACCCCACCTAGCAGGCAATGCAGTTGCACCTGTCACTTAGCATACAGATTGAGACTCTTTTGCTTTTTGACCTCTACCTTCAACATGCCCCATCACAGCGACAACCAAGGGTCAAAATAACATCCATGGCAATCTTGCAGCAAAAACTGCAAGACATGAACAGAACTTTTGAGTCTATGAGAGTAGGGCCTGCAAGGCCACTGATAAGCCCTAGAAAAGTAACAAGAAAAGGGGATGGCGTGATAGGAGATTTGGTGTTGTCCAAGAGCCTGCAAGCACTCAGGAGGTTAAATGCGCAGCTCAGGGTGTGTTCTGCAGAGCTTGAGCGCTGGCTCGGCCTGCAGTTGCATGGGCTCAGAGCCATGATACTGCCCGCTACTGCCCTTCCCTCACCTAGTTTACTCCCTGCCGCATCTCACAGTGCTGGCTGCCGACACTTCGGGATGTTAGATTCCCGACCTTTGGAAAAGAGAAATGAGGTGTTTTTGCGTTTGGTTTTTTTTTAATGGAGGAAAACTGGATGTGGCCAGTTCACTAACCTCTTCTCATAACCTTAGCTCTAACCTGCCTGGGTGGATGTTTTTCCTCACTGTTACCTCCAGGAATATGCAGGATTGTAAGTCTGAGGGTTTAGTGAGCTCAGTGGTTCTCAGCCCTTGGCTGCACGTTAGAATCACCTGGGGGCTGTTAAGAAACACCGGTGCACAGAGCTGCAGCCCTTCTAGGGACCTGGATTTACTTGGCCTTGGGGGTGGGGTCTGGGCTGCCCCACTTTTAGTTTTAGCACTGAAAGTCCCACATTCCGGGAAACCCCTCAGTCTGGGGCAAACTGGGACAGGCAGTCACTCTAGGCCTGGCCTTCAGGGTTTTTCTTAAGTCTGGTTTTCTCTTTCTTTCTTTTGTTTGAAGGTCTCCAGGAGAGTGCAATGTGCAGCCAGGTGGACAGCCACTGCTAGCTTGGTTCTCAACGACAGATCTGCCCACGTTTTAAACACTCTAGTCCCAAGTTGTCTCCAAGCTGTTGGCTTTGTGGCGGTCATCAAATATGTGCTGAATAAATAAGTGAAATAAAATAAATCTGGTGGTCGTAGAAATACAGCATACCAAAGCTTATTTTGCCAATAAGAAAACATCAATTATATGGAGAAGCATTTGGATTAAGAAAATGGAAGACCATATGTTTGGATAAACAAATTGTGGTTGATCCATATAATGGAATACTACTCAGCAATAAAAAGGAGTGAACTATACATATATGTAACAACACGAGGAATCTTAAGAACATTATGCTAAGTGAAAGAAGCCAGATACAAAAGGTTACATACTATATGATTCCATTTACATCCGCAATCCCCAACCCCCGGGCCGCAGACCGATCCCGGTCCATGGCCTGTTAGGAACTAGACTGCATCACTGCCTGAGCTCCCCCTCCCCCCACCCATCCCCCCAATGGAAAAATTGTCTTCCATGAAACTTAGGAACCTGGCCGCATAGCAGGAGGCGAGCAGCAGGTGAGTGAACAAAGCTCCATCTGTATTTACAGCCGCTCCCTGTCACTCACATCACCACCTGAGTTCTACCTCTCCCTGCTCCCACCCACCTGGTCCATGGAAAAATTGTCCTCCATGAAACCGGTCCCTGCTGCCAAAAAGGTTGGGGACTGCTAATTTACACGACATTTTTGAGAAGAAAAAACAGATTCGTGGTTGTCAGGGCTGGGAGAGGGTGATTGGGGTAAAGAACTTTTTTGGGTGATGGAAACATTATCCATCTGGTGGTGGTGGTTACACAACTGTATACATTTGTCAAAATTCATAGAACAATATGATTTCATACCTAATAAAGATGAATTTTATGTATGTAAATTATATCTCAAAACTTAACATTAAAAAAGGTGACCTAGGGTAGATAAATGCAGCAGGCATTTTTTTCCCCACCCTGAGTAATGGGTACTGATTTCCCAGACAGGAGCTACTGTATTTGCTGAACAAGAAGGATCTTTCTAGAGGCTTCCCTAGAGGCTGTGGCTGGTGCAGAATGTAGAAGTCTCTCTTCTGAGATGGCATGAGTTACCTGACCTGTCCTTCCCATGCCATTTTATCTACAGAGAGAGAACTTGTAGCTTTCCACAATATTTTGGGGCCCTCCATGGGATAGGAGGCAGTATGGTGGAACAGACAGACCTGGGCTAGTTTATGGCCCTAATTATGTCACAAATGAATCCTGTGTCTTAGTCAAGTATTCTACGGGCTCCCAGCTTCAGCTTATTTATCCATTAATTGGGACCATCTACTTCTCAGAGTTGGTATAAAAAAAAATGTAATTACACACCAACTCAGGTTCCAGACCATGTGCCACTTTGAAGAAATGGAGCAGTCACCAGTCTGCCAAGCAGTGAGCCAAGCACTACTGCAATATTACTATGCATGGCTCGCTTCTTTTCCCCAGGCTTTGACCCACGAGGGAACCATAAGAAACATTTAACCAGTAAATGACAGCACAAAGCTGTGTGCAGTGCCCAGAGAGAGCTGCAGAAACAACATGATGGCCCTTCAGGGAGGGAGAGGCCCTGGGGGTCTGGGTTGGGTCTACAGGCAGAAAGGAGGAGTAGGCCACCCCCGAGGGAGTGGGCAACAGGAGAAGACGGTGAGCCCCACTCTGAGAGCGAAGGTGGCATGTGCTGAGAGAGGGGCAGGGAAGAGCTCCGGAGGTAGGCAGGGAGAGGCCTCCAGACAGCGTCGGGTTGGGGGGGCTTTGCTGTAAGGTTTCTGAGCAGAGGAAGAGCAGGATGGAGAAGGGACTAAACTTGAGCCAGTCAATCTACGTTGAGGCTTCTGAAATAATCCAGGGACACTTAATAATGAGCATGGAAAGAGAGGAACAGGTGTCAGACTGGAAGGAAACATCCTAAGAAGTGATGAGGGACTGAAGAGGGGAGACAGCAGAAAGTGAAGGAGAAGAAACATTACTACTCTCTCCTTGTCTCCATGAGGACAGGATGGCTTAGCTATACTCCTCAATAAGCCAATGGAAAAGCACTGAGATCCGACTTGGCCATAAAATTGTACACATACTGTGTGTGCATGTGTGTGTGTCTGTGTGTTTTAGGGAGGCTACTTACTGCCGTCACCTACAGTCGCATTCTAGCATGGCTGATTCATTACCCCATCACTGCTAGATGAAGCCACCCCTCCACCTGCTGATGCCAACTGCACAGGTGCATTGTGGGAAACCCTTAGGCCTCTTTAAACCCTTGCTACAGACCCAGCCTGGCCATGCAAGGACAGAAAAGAGGGCAAGCCCTTCTGCAACCCCTTCTTACCTCTACTGCAAATATCCCACAGGTACTGACAGTGCTTTTTTATTTTTAACATAAAATATGCCTCTTCTCCTAATTGTAAAAGAAATAATCTGTTCATTTGGAAAATTTGGGAAAGGTACAAAAGTATTAATAAAAACAAAATAAAAATCAATCATAGCCTCAATCCCTAGAGATAACCACCGTTACTATTCTGGTGATATCCTTCCATGCTTACATTTTTTATAATAATATACAAATTTATATTAAGCATTGGGACATGGAGCATATACGATTTTATATCCCGTTGTCATGTTCTTTAACAAATTGAGAGCATTATCTTCAAAACTATGATTTTAATATTAACTGTATTCTATTATATGAAAGAACAATAATTTTAAATACCCTCCCCACATTCTATTAATATGATAACTATTGCTATCATAAACATCCTAGTGGGTAAATTTTTACAAGCATGTTTTATTGCTTTTTTAGACTACAGTCCAAGAAGGATAGTTACTGGGCAAAAAGATAGGACCATTTTTAATGCTCTTGATTTGTTTTGCCAAATTGCCTCCCAAAGGTGGTTGTTCCCATCACACTTCTCCCAGCAGTGTTCTGAGTGAGCCCACTTCACTGCACTCTTGCTAATATTGGGTATTAGCATTTTAAAGTTCTTTTCCTGATATTTTTAAAAGTCAACTCCCTATTGCTGTATTTTTTTTGATAGTGTCAAAATGATGGGGACGGTAATCTGATGTAGGTTCAAAGCAGCAGTCAGGGGGTTCTCTCACATCAGCATGGTTTTAATGGTGTTGGTAGGCTTCTTCCTGACCTGGAATATCAATCTGCTTCTAGCCTTCTCTGCAAATGAAACTTGTGGGCAGAATTGACCTTGCCAGGTTCCATGTGCCCCTCTGTGCTCCCGCTGTGCTCACTGAGAGGAGGCTCCCACAGGGAGGGAAATGCACAGCCATCCTCACCTGTGAATGAGGTGTTCTAGTGCCTGCCGGGCCTCACCTTGTTCCTGGCAAGCACGTTGGCTCCCGCTTTAACAAGCAGCTTGACTGACTGGCTGAAACCATGCCAGGATGCTTCATGCAGGGCCGTATTCCCATCCTACGGAACACACAAGGGAGAAGGCACATTACCCAGGACCTAACTCTTCTCATTATAATCAATAACTATACTTCATAGTGGGTTTTTACAGTACACCAGAGGGCCTTTCTCAACCAGGGTTCCTCATCTGAACCATGGAATGCAGAAAATGATTTGAGTGGTCAGTTTCTCCATTCTTCCAGAAATGGTACATAAAAAGATTCATTCTAGATGCACAACAGAGAAATGAATTCATGATGTACAATGGATGCCTTAGGCATTAGGGCTAAGTCTCTCTGGGAACCCCAGGTAAGAAAGGCTCCAAGGCCCATCCACATTTCTGTAAGCTCCTATTTACAGAAAGCAACATCTGGATGGCAGGCTGTCTATTCCTTCCCTCCTCCCCCACCCCTCAGGGTCTGCTCTGCTCCTGGCACCAGAGAAACCCTGCAATGCCTGGGCAAAGGAAGACTCCAGCTTCACAAGTGGCCCTGATAGGTAGCTCCCCACTGTTTTTTCACCAAAATTTAATCTCATCCAGCTTAATCCAAAAGGCTCAGGGCTGCAAACAAATAATGAGCAGGCACTGAGGAAACAATGATTTGGAAGTAAGATAAACAAGTGTCCTCAATGTGTAGCTTTTTAATAAAGACCAATTAACAAATGTAGCTCACATTTGGTTAACTTACTATTTAAAAAAAAAGAAATATCATTAAGTGCAATGAATTGAGTGGGGTGGGGCCAGGAGGAAGGAGCATGGAGAGGGGAGGTAGAGACACCCCATGCTGTTTCAGGCCAGGGTGCGGGGTGGTCAGCTGGAGCCAGTGCAGGTGCATTCTTCAAGTATGCCCAGCCTCTGGCTTAGGCTTTTACTCAACCACACCTGTACTCCTGGAAATAGCTAGAAATATGCACAAAAGAGACAAGGCCTAATGCTGCTGACACCCACAAGGGGATGTCTAGGGTCCCAAAGGCCAGGGAGTAGGGCAGGGCAGTGCTGGGAATGGTATCAGCTATGTGTGGCCAGGCAGAGACCCACTGCAGCAGCAGGAAGCAAAAGGGAAGGGGGACTGACCAGAAGAGGGCACAGGGTGCGGTGGTTCCGGGTGCTGGGAATGCACTGCTTCTTGAACTGGGTGCTCACACAGGTGGGTTCAGCTAATGAAACTCATTGAGCTGCAAGCTTATTATTTGTGCACTTTTCAGTATGCATATTATACTTCAATGAAAAGTTGTTTTAAAAATGTAAGCAGAGGCTGAATTGCACTTAATTATGAAGTTCCATGTTTTAAGATTGTTTGATAATTTAAAAACATCGGGTATATGTCACTGGGATTTCTTAAATAGCTGATTTTGATTTTTTTTCCTACCAATATAGTTCAAAGAAATTAACCTGCTCACTTATCTAAAACGAAAATGTAAACAGAAGGTCTGGGGGCACATCCCTTCCCCACCCCCATCCAGGCCTCCACAGGTCCTTATTTCTAGATTTTTTTCTTTATCATTTAGATTTATGTGGCTGTAACTGGTGCCACAGAAGAGGGGAAAGAATTTAGTATTTTTTTAAAAAATATAATTGGCTGGGATACCAGATACTCTTTCAAAGGAAACTTGGGCTGATATCATCATGTTAAATCATGAGTGGTAAGACTTAGAAAAGATAACATATTGAGCACTCAAAAGCTTGCGGAGCAGGGTCCTCCAGCCCCTCCAGGCTGCGTGCATCCCTTGCCTCGGGCAGTGAGCAACCTGAGCATCCCACTTCACCTTGTCCTGTCTGTCCAGGGCACATCCCTCCTGAATGAGCACCGCGATGATCTCTGTGTTCCCCACCACCGTAGCTCGGTGCAAGGCAGTCTGGTCCCCCTATACAGTGGCACGAAGGCAGAAATAGTGATCAGCACAAGGACCCCCCCCCCATCCCCACGTGGACTAGGTGGTTATCTGCAGAAGGGCCTGATTACCACAGGCAAGGCAGGCTTCGTGGTTTTGTTAGTAGACAATGCACGCTAGCAAAGCAATTTTGTTCACAAACTTGGGTGGCCCTCAGCCACAGACCTGACCTCCAAATAAGGGTCAGGCCCTCTCCTGCCACCCCAGGGGATGTGATTGTCACAGGTATGAAGAGCAGGTCTGAGGGCCAGACTGTGTGTGCTATGCAATTAAACCAGTAATGCCTGGAATCTTTACTACCTACGGAGGCCCCGAGTTCCTGGCTTGTAGAGTCACTATCCAGCTATGTCACTTAGCAGCACTCATGATTTGATGACAGGCATGTAATTTGTTCACTGACTTGTACTAACCAAGAGCAACATAGGGTTTGCTCTATTTCATCTGAGGACTCCAGGGACTGCAGCCTATCACTGCATATTTCTAAGAAGCTTCTTCTGATATTTCTTGACAATATCCTCACTGATCCATGCTGCATTCTGACCCCTTTTCTCTGTGATCAGATTTCTGGGACTGGTGACCATTTTTCTCCTTTAGGTGTCAAAGGGAACTTGACTCTTTCCCTAATTGCAGTTGAGAGGAGGATAAAACACTCCCAGAGGTAAGAGGGTCAAGACTGTAACAAGAGAGTATTCTGAAGTCTCTGAGCACATTTGATCTCTGATGTGAAGTTAAGTTGAGGCAAATCAAGTTGAGCCCCCAGGGTCTAGGCTCGAAAGGGGAGATGGGTGAGGAGTGTGGGAGTTTTCTGGTGGAAAGGAATGAGCATAGGCAAGGGGTTCAGGAAGCCTGGGCTAGGCACAGCTCTAGGAGAGACCTGTCACCCGGCTGAGCCTCAGGTTCCTCACCTGTGAGAGAAGGGGTTGAGGATCCCGAGAGTCCCTCCCTCCCTTCTGAGACTTCATGGTTTGGTTGGTAAGAGTTTTATATAAATGAAGTTTCCTGGTAGAACACCAGGGGGACAATCCAGGGCATCCTTGATCCTTAACCCAAGAGAGGAAAGAGAGACCATATAAGACAGAAAGCAGAATTTTTAAAGAGGGATGCACTGCTACCTTTGAAAGACCTTAATGAAATACTGGTTCTACTTACTAAACTCCTGGGATCTATAACAAACAACAATGCACATTAAAATGATTTAATCTGAACAAAAATTCTGAAGATGGGTGGTGGTGATGGCTGTACAACAATGTGCATGTACCTAACGCTGCTGGACCCATACACTTAAACATGATTAAGATGGTAAATTTGATGTATGTTTTATCACACACAAAAAAACCCAATCCTAATTTAGACTCAAATTTACTTTCTTAAAACTAAAGAAGTCTTCCTTTGAAAATCCACAAGGGGCTGGGAACAGTGGCTTATACCTACATTCCCAGCACTTTGGGAGGCCAAGGCAGGAGGACCGCTTGAGGCCAAAAGTTTGAGACCAGCCTGAGCAACACAGCAAGACCACTTCTCTATAAAAAAAATTTTTTTTTTTAATTTGCCAGGCATGGTGGTGTGTGCCTGTAGTCCTAGCTACTTGGGAGGCTGAGCCCAGGAGTTCAGGGTTGCCGTGAGCTATGATTGTGCCTGGGCAACAGAGCAAGATCCTGTCTCAAAAATAAATAGATAAATTTTTTAAAAATCCAAAAGGGGAAGTGACTTTTTTCTCCTTATACTTTTTAATATTTTCCAACTTTTTATATTTAACACATGTAACTTTTAGCATTAGGAAAAGCCTCTACTTATTAAAAGTCTAAACAGTAACAACATACTAGAAATGGAACTGTCCATGACTCAGAATCTTTTCTCACTATTCATTTGTAGAATTTGAGGGATTTCTGCACTGATGGGGTCAGGACATCCAGCCCCATTACCATGATTGCATCCACTGTCCTCAGCACTGCCACCACCAACCCTCCCTTCAGAATCTCAAACTATTGTTCCCATTATAAATTAGCCTTATTTATACTGGTTTTCTTCTCACCCATCTTTCCCAACCCCTTATTCAAAGAGGACCCTTGTGGCACCAAAAGAAGAACATGGCCACTGTCAGTGGTTGCAGGAGGTGGACTGTGCCATTACATTAGCTACTTCAAACCTCTTAGGAAGCAATTCCAGATGAGGTATACTTGATACCCAATCAAGTAATCATAGGAGATACTGCCCAAGTCTTAACTTTTTAATACTGCCAAGACACCCCATTTCCCTACCGGAATAGTGATGGATTTTCCCAAAATCGGCCTCAAGTGCAATTTATTATTACTGACTTGCTGAGAAAGATGGCACTCTCTTCTTAGCAAGCACTGTGAGATTGCAGCCCACTCTTTCAGGGTAGTACTAACTTGGTCAAATTTCTAATAATTAATATTTAATATTCCCACAAACTGCTGGTGCTGTAACTAGCATTCTTTGGACCAATCAGAACCATCTTTTTATATAACAAAACTTACCATTCTGTGTGTGCTGTTTATAAAGTGTGAGACACAAGCCATAAGCCCTGAGCATACTCTTGCTGTACAAATTATCGTGTGAAGGGCCTTCACTGGTTAGGGCACAGTCTAACCTAAGCCTTGGTTTAGGTCAAATGTTTTATCATGTTTCACAAGCTGCCTACTCAATCATGATTGAGGCAGCTTTGGAGCCAGCATGGCACCATAACTTATTATTTGCTTTCATCATCAATCTACTGTATTTGCTTCCCTCAAGATAACTTTCCTTTGTGAAACTTTAGCTCAAGGCAAGCAGCTAAATTTAACTTTCAGTTCAGACCTTAGGAGAAAATTTCCAGACAGATTATCAAGATTCAAAGAGAACTAACGACTTGTGTGATGTTGTAGTGAGAACATGAATTGTCCTAAGGTGCTGGCACAGGTGTCTCCTGCATGTCCCTTCCTCTGGAGGGACCTCTGGCCACACTGCCCGTCTCTGGGCCAGCACTCCCCCCTCCAGCTGTGCTCTCCTCAGACAGAGACCTCATTCCGAGCCTGGGTCCCAGCCTCCTCATCAGGCAAACAGTGCTGTCAGGCCAAATGCAGCCTTTCCCCACCATAAGTGGCCGTCCTTTGCAGGACCATTAGCTTTGCTTACTTACGCCAGCTGGAACGGCTCTGGAGAACTGAGCAATACACTTTCTCTTGCTTTTAAAAACCAGCCAGCCACTTAAGTTACCAAGACAAGAACTGATGGCTCTCAGAGACACAAAACGCATCAACAAAGGGCTGCCACAGGTCATCATCTCAGAAATGATCTTCCCTAGAACACAATACAAACAATTTAACACCTTGAGACCCTCAGTTGGAATAGGGTCAGTTACCTATGAATTGACTTTCTTCCTATAAAATTTACTGTTGAAACATTTCCTTTGTGAAATATGACACAGGAAAGAACAAGATGTGTCCTTGATATATACTAACAGACCCAAGTAGTAACTTAAACATAATCCTTACTCCTATGTGATCTAAATCAATCATGACATTCTGAAATTTTGAAAAGAAAATACTGGGAAAAGTAGAGCTCTCTCAACAGCATTTACTCAAGATTCATCCAGGGAATATTTATTGACCCCCTACTATGCACCAAGTGGCATGACATCTAATTCTCTCTTTTTATTGATTAGCCTAGCCTAGGCTAGCTAATTCATGGGTAGCATGGTTGGGCCAGAATTCAAATTTTCAAGGCGCTTTGTACTCACTGCAAGCTGCTTCTAACCTGTGAAGCCGATTGACCTCAAGACAGGCCTCTGTGGGGCAGAAGCTGCCTCAAGGAAGCTGCCTCTTTATGGCATCATCAAGCTAAGTACTTAGCACAGTGCCTCAGCCACTATAGGCACTGAAGAAGAATCTGTTGAATGACTAACTACAAAAAAGCAGAAGGGAAAATCCTGTAGCTGGAAACTTGAAGAGCCACCAACCTTGCAATTTGGCACTTTGATTTGGAACATGCTGACCCATTTGCGAAAGTACATGAACTGCCAGTTCAAAGTCTTTCTGAGACATCAGTGTTTCTCACATTGAGATTTTAAGAGCTTGGGTACCTCTGAGGTCTAAATCTTTGTTTTGAAATACTGTTATTTTTCTTTCCTACATGGTGAAAAAGAGTGAGCATAGTGTTGGCAGATGCCAAGGCCAAGCTCATGGAAGAAACCCCAGTCATGCAAGGGTGGAGTGTGCCCCTCTTCAGGAGGAATCACCCCCAGGTGGCACAGGCTGACATGCTGTAAGAAGCTCAAGACAGGGTAGGTGTGCAAAGCAAGTTGCTGACCTCTTTTTCTCTCTCTGATCTTCTAGGGTCCTTCCTATCCTTTCTTCTCTGTTTTTTCTTATTTTTTTTTTCCTTCATGCCTTTTACTGT
Organism: Daubentonia madagascariensis; assembly: GCA_023783475.1. Classification (NCBI taxonomy): domain Eukaryota; kingdom Metazoa; phylum Chordata; class Mammalia; order Primates; family Daubentoniidae; genus Daubentonia; species Daubentonia madagascariensis. The sequence continues at coordinate 36,161,557 of JAKFHU010002080.1, read as the reverse complement.
GGCCACAACGTCCTGGACTATTTCTGAGGTGGGGGCTGTGTGATTGCTCATTGACCAATCAGAGATGGCGTTAGCGCTCCAATGAGAGTTGACAGGATTGGCGGGAAGCAAGAGAGAATTTGCTCCTGGAGTAGCATATTCTAAAGAACTGGTTTCCACAGGTTGAAATTCATAATAATCCCACTCCAGGCCACTGGAGGTCATTCTTCAACTAATTTTCAGTCCTTACCATGCCATAAAGATCAGTATCTGTAGAATATGAAGTTAGGAGTAAATTCTTCACAACATTAACATTCTCTATTTCTACCCACCATCCAAGATAGGTTACTTCTGGAATGATTTTTTCCACTAATTAACCTCCCAGTTTCTTTAAAGAACACACATAAAGAGTTTTCTTCCTCAAATTCTTACATATATCCCAAGGCTGATCATCAACAGGCATGGTAAATACACAGAAGACAGGCATGGATCACGTACTGGCAAATGCAGTACTTCAGAACCAGCGACGGCCAATTCTACCTTTTCTATTCCCAACTGTTTTTATACTTTTTTTGTTCTGTTTTAATTTATCTGGGAGAAGCAATGTATGCGTTGTCTGTCTCGGGCAAGGAAAAGATGCAAGAAAATAAATAATTCCAATAAATAAAAGAAAGTGTTCCTGTCTAAAAGTAGAGTTGGCTTTCCTTCTGCCAACGTGTCTCATCTTGGCTACCTTGTGAGAACTCCTGCCTGTTTTATTTCCTACCTTGCCTAATATAAACAGCAGCAGTTTTAGGAAATTAGCATGGCTTTTGCTGCATGAGAACACAATGATACTCGGGACCTGAGGCAGGGGTGTTGGGTTGGAATGGGTTAGCATGTCTGACACTGTGGCCTTGCCATGGTGGCAAGCAAGGGCTTTCATTATGCAAAGAAAAGAACAGATGCATCCCAACATGTTTGCACTAGCAACTCAATGTCCTGCCTTTTCTGGAGTCAGAATCTCTTCTCTCTCCTTGTATTTTTGCTCCTGTCATCTAAGGATATGATATAGTCAGGAATGTTATGAGGGCTACAGTGCAGGAAAATAAAATATCATGACCCAAGGTAGAAATCAACAGCTTAAAGCTAAATCAGCATCTTTTTAAAATAATATCCTTGATGACCCAGATTCCAGATAACCAGAGATTTATGAAAGACACTGGATGACCTTCTGCCCATGCATAAAACAATGTCATATTTAGTTTTTTGCAAATGCTGTCTGCCAAGTTTTAGGACGTTACACAGAGACCCAAAGAAAACTAGAAGCACTTTGGTAAACTATACCCTAAAGCAAATCTGAGAGTCTAAAATTTGAATAACATTCTATATATACAGTTATTAAAGTTGAATCTGGAAGAGGTTAGGATAAGTGCAAACTCTCCAAGATTCTGAGTTCCTCACAAAAGTTCTGATTTCTTGGAGTCTTACCACACGAATTAGAGTTGAAACCATTTCTGAAAATAGTTTCCAATCACATTATCATAGGACCTTCTCCTAATAGCTCATTGGAGGACAATTTACATGATCCCTTTTTAGAGAATCCACCTTTTGCAAAGACCCAATAGGGAACTCAATGTACTATGTGACCCCATGCCAGCCACTGCTGACTGACTCAGGATTGACCATTGATCCCAGAGGAGCCAATCAGAGTCCCTTCTCTAGATAATTTGAGTGAACAGACAGAGCTGAGCTGGTTGGTAGCCATGTCTCAATAACAGTATAGCACAAGAATAAGCTCTTTCTGGAGGGTTCCTTTTTCTTGGATTCAATGAGATCTGTGCCCTTTTTTTCCTTGAATAGGTCATTTTCAACTACATGCACACTGACAAAGAGCAATCAAGGTAAGAAAAGGAAAAAATTAAGTTTTTAAGCCCCACCTTTTCTCCAATGGTAAATTTGGTCATTGACACACATTTCCAGCAGGTCTTGCCCACATTCACTGGTGTGTGTGTGTTCCTTTAGACTGAGGCAGGACACAGGCAAAATGCCTTTAGAGGCTCTGCACTTGAATGATAATAAATAGGGAATGAACCATGATGGAAGAACCACCCCATACTCCCAAACTTGCTACTGAGAATGGGTCTCAGGGCAGGTCATCAAGAGGAAGTTCTTGCCACCACAGAGACCAAGATGCAGCTAGAAAATGCTGGGAGAGCATCTACTACCTCCCACCTCACAGCTGCTTACACTTTGCACTATGGATCTTGGGCCAGACAAGCTCCCCTGCCAACCCATCCCCTGACAGAATGATGGCTTTTACTCACATCATCTTGGACATCGAGGTCACAGCCAGCCTTCAGCAAGATCTGGACCACAGAAAGATGACCCTTATTGGCAGCAAGATGCAGGGGGGTCCGGCCATGCTGTTAATGCAAAGCAAACACTGATTTCAGAACAAGATATCAAAATGACTCTCTTGGGGGGACAGGGGACATAGAGCAAGGCTTGCACAGTGGCTTTAGGAAGATCACTCCCTCCTGCCCCATTGGTTTGGCAGGAGATTCTTATGCATTTATCCAGAATTCAAGTTTGTCTCTGTTAATCTTGGCTATTGGCATTGTAATCAATGAACAAAATATGCTCAAAATGTGAAGATTTCCTTTAGTGCATGATCTCTACTCTCCACTCATCAAGCTAACAAGTAGCAAAGGGAGGGGTTTCATGCCTTCTCACTGGTGCTAATACAAAGGGATGATAAAGTGACCACGATCAATGTATACAAGAGGTGGGAGAAGAGCAAAATGTCAAGCTCATCAGCCCCAGACAAATCCAGTTAGTAACTCCTTAAAATTAAAACTGCTGATCAAACTGATTAGGAAAGGTTCTCCCTCTTTTTAAAAAAACAAATTTTAGAATTATGAAGTATTTCAGCCATTCAAAAATATAAGTAATATTTTAAAATGCACATAGCCACCAACCATTTCAAGAAAACATTAGAGAAACCATTGACATTCCCTGTGAACACCACTCAGGTCTCAGCTTCCCTCCATCCCCAGAAGTAACCAATCTCTCAATTTAATATTCATCATTCCTTTGCCTTTCATTATATTTTTACTACATGTTTGTAGCCATAGACAATACACATTGTTTTGCTTGTTTCAAACCTTACATAAAGAGTATTAAAACTGTTCAATATTATTTGGCATTTTTAATCCAACATCACACTTTTGAGACTTTTTTTCTTACTGTCACATGTAGTTCTAGTTTACTTATTCATTATTTACCCATTCTTTTGCTGATGGGCCCTGTGTTGTTTCCAGTGGTCTGCAGCACACATCTGTGTGTATGTCTCCTCGTACACCTGAGCAGGCTTCTTAGCCCTGTTGCTGGGTCACAGAGAAGACCATTCCCTTCACTGGCTTGAGCCTGCGGGTTCCTAAGGTACCACACTGAGGGTGACATCCAGAAGAAATAATGATTTTTAGTGTAAATCAACTTCTGTCCAGAGAACTGTCTTGCCAAACTCCTAATTCTCCAAATTCTAATGGAGACATCATGTTCCCTGTGCTTTCTCCCACAGGTTTCGCTGTGAAGAAATGTTCAAACATCATTTAACCTTGGCCCCACCCATGCTGAAGCACACCCCTGAGGAATAAGGTCTCACTTAACCTATGCCCTGCTTTAAAGGATCTTAATTTCTACTCATGAAATGCAATCAAAGCACTAGAATGATTCTGGAAAGAAAGAGGTCAGAGCTCACTTTAAAATTAGAATTTTTAATTAATAACAAAGTTACTCCCAAGAACGTGGGCTATTAAAAGCCTTCATAAAAAAGGCAGTGTCTGAGATTCGATGAGGAGTGACCTTTCTTTGCTGGTGACGATGCTCAGCCTTGTGCTCCTTAACCTTGATTTTTTAAGTGAAATGTCCATAGCTGATCACAAAGCGCAACATGACCAGGTTCCACTCGCTGAGCCTGATCCCCAGCTCTGTCACCACACGTCCTTGGCAAGGAACCTACACACTGACATTGAATAAGTGACCCTCACAAAGTTTTCTAAGGCGTTCTAAAACACAGGAGAGTTCACTGCATGTGTGAGGAGAAAGATGTGCGTGCTGTGAGGAAGGGCACAGCGTGGTGGGACACAAATGCTTCTGAGCAACTGGAAAATATAGACCATAATGGGGAGAAGTTGCCTGGAGAGATGCTGGAAAGGGGGCCACAGACCAAGAAGCCATTGGGTGCTGGGGTCAGGGGAGCCCTGGGGAACATTCTCACGAACAACCAGATATTACTAGTGGGGAAGTTGAGGCCCAAGGAGGCTGAAGAGTTTGTACAAGTGACACAAATAATTGGAAAGCAGGAGGAGGAAATGCTGCTGTGGTCACATTATGGACTGAATGTTTGTGTCCCCACCAAATTCATATGTCGAAGCCCTGATCCCCAAGGTGATGGTATGTGGAGATAGGGCCTTTGGGAGGTGACTAGGTCATGAGAGGGGAGCCCTCATATGGGATCAGTGTCCTTATAAGGAAAGACACGAGAGCACTAACTTCTTTCCACTGTGTGAGGACACAGCAAGAAGGCGACCATCTGCAAGCCAGGAAGTGGGCCCTCACCAGACACTGAATCTCCTGACACTCTGACCAGAGATTCTCAGCTTCCAGAACTGTGAGAAACAAATGTCATTTAAGCTACTCAGTCTATGGTATCTTATTACAAAAGGCCAAATGCACTAATACAGGGTCAAACCAGATCACATCGGGGAGGGCACTTTAGAAACTATAAATTATAAACATGATTGCCCTGGACTGGAGGCACCTTTCTAATCCAAAGTCGGCAAAGAATCCTCCTGTGGAGGATTCTTCCTAATCCAAAGTCGGCAAAGAATTCCCTCCAGCTGTCCTTAGCCCTCACCCTTGAGGACACCCTAATCATTCATTCCTTCTCCTCCTTGACACCCCCACACCTGTGCCTTAGCAAAGACCAGGGAGTTATTTTCAATATCAAACAGATCTGGGTGAAGAGTCGGATCTCAGATCACGCAGGCAGCCAGATGGGCTCTGGCTGGAGGGTCAAGGTTCCTACCAGCCAGTCCTGATCTGCTTGTCCACTTCCATTTTTGAAATGTAATCTGTGGTTCCAAATTTCTGTGTCTCTGCTTGGAAGGGCCTTCTTTACCAGCAACACCCTTCTCCAAACTATGTCTTCTCTGATCCTCCAAGAAGAGTTCCTGGCATATCTTCTCCATTCCCAATAGCACTTCAGCTCCCTGTTAAGAAACTGCCACATTCTGTTTTGAGTGTCACCTTGGGCGCTGGCTTCTTCCAATGAGGCCATGATCTCCTTGAGGGCAGGGATTGTGCCTCCATAAATGATGAATCAAGTTGACTCTAGGGTGGCAGGAGGGCCTATCAAAGAGCCTCCAGTGTTCCTCAAGCACAGGGCAGGGACACTGGAGCAAATTCCACAGTCCCAGGCTTGTCCTCAGGGAAATAAATGGAGAGCATTGGGTGGTGCAGACATCCTGGGGGCTTGAGAAGCTACAACAGTGACACAGAGGCTTCTCTGAGGAGGGTCTGTGTCCCCTTCACACGCTTGGCTCGTTTGCTGGCATCTGGTAGAAATATGGCAATAGCAAAGGCTATTGGTTTCCTACACAACCTGGAGCTGTCCACTCCTTCCCCTGGGCTTTCCTAGCATAAGACCAACCCTCTTATACACATATATACACACACACACACCCCTACCAAAGCAGAAAAGCAAGAAAGAAGCAGAAATGTACTTGGGTTTCCAGGACATTCTGTAGTGAAAAGCAACAAAAGTAGAGCCCTTCAGAGAAGAGGCTGCCCCCACCCCAGCACACAGGGATACCCCTAGCCCATGCCTAACTTATGGGGAAGCCTGGAAGCCCCCTAAGTGTGAGGGAGTAAATAAAAACTGACCCTTGGAGGCATCTTTGAATGACTTACACTTAAGGATGCAGCTGTTCTCATTTCCATGCCCCTAGCACTGGCCAGTGGAAGAAACGGGAACAGGAGAAAAGACTATGTATTATGTATGATAAGAGGAAAAGGTTTTGAAGCATCAATTTGCCTTTGGTTCTACCCCAGTTATCCTCAAAGACTAGTTCAGCCCAACTCAACCCCAGGCCCTAGTGGGCCCAGGGAGACCAATAATAACAAGGACAACACAAGAGACAGCAGCAGCTAACATTTACTGGACGCTCGGTCCACTTACTGCGAGGGAGGCACCATCTTAAGAATTATACATGTAAAGCCTGTGCAAGGTGGCTCACGCCTGTAGTCCCAGCACTTTGGGAGGCTGAGGTGGGAGGATTGCTTGAGCCCAGGAGTTTGAGAGCACCCTAGGTAACATGGCGAGACCCTGTCTCTACAAAAAATTTTAAAAATTAGCTGAGCATGGTGGTGTGCGCCCGTAGTCCCAGCTACTCGGGAGACTGAGGCGGGAGGACTGCCTAAGCCCAGGAGTTGGTGGCTGCAGTGAGCTATGATGACGCCACTGCATTCCAGCCTGGGTGACAAAACAAGACCCTGTACCAAAAAAAAAAAAAAAAAAAGAATTGTACATGTATTAGCTCATTCTAACCTCCCAACCACTCTATAAGGTAGATACTATTATTTCCTCATTTTGTAGATGGGGAAACTGAGGCATGGAGAGACTCTGTCACTTGTTCTCTGTCATACAGGTAACTGGAGTCTGGATTCACCCCTCGAGCCATCTGACCCTGCCCCCCATGTCTTACCCACCACTCTACATGCTGCCCTGGTTGTGCTGTGGGGTGGGGGTCTCCCCTGGCAGCTGGGGTTCCATATCTCACTCTCAGGAAGCTTCCAAGTTCTTGGGTGTTGTACACCAGCCCAGCCACTGACCTCTGGGATTGCTTAAAAATAACTTGGTTTCCTTAAAATCTCAAGGACAAGGAGAGAAGTTTTCTATTTTCTCAGTACATCTGAATCACCTAGGGAGGTTGGTCTGTCTGTACTGATGCCTGAGCCCCTCTCGGATCAACCCTCTGCGGTGGGGCCCAGGTGTCAGTTTTTATACAACTTCCCCAGGTAGCCCTAATATATGACTGGGCTGAGAACCACAGGATGAGATGAGGAGGGGCCAGGATAACCCCTCCCCCAGCAGCTACAGGCCCTCAGGCTGACCCTGCCCTGCTGGGCCTGCCCAAGCAAGAGCCGTTCCTCTTGCTACATTCTCCATGATGCTCTCTTCCCCACCTGTCAGTACAAAACACCTAAAGTACTGCATTGCCACAACCCAGAGCTTCCCACATCTTTAAAGAGTGTATATAAGCAATACAGTGACATTACTAAACATCTGTAAAGTCAAAGAAAATCATTTATGATTCCACAACCCAATACAACCATCATCATTGTATCTAATCTTTTTCAGTGCACTCCTCTATTGATGCTTTTGCACAGTTATATTCACAGGTAACATAAAAACATCTTGCTTTTTTGCGATAATATTATGCCTTATGCCAATGGTTCTTAAAGTTTATTGGGCAGCAGACTCTCCTGGAGACCTTCTTAAAGACAGATTGCTGGGCCCCACTTCCAGAGTTTCTGATTCAGTAAGTCTGGGGTGGAGCCTAAGAATTTGCATTTCTAACAAGCTCCTAGGAGAGAGAAATACCTGAGGGGACCACACTTTGAAAGCTACTGACTTAAACCACTGGTTTTCAACCCTAGTGTACAATAAAGTCACCTGAAAAAAAAATTTTTTAAAACTAAACACAAACTCATTCCCAACTTTACCCCCAAAGGATTGGATTCCATCATTCTAGGATGGGGTCTGATGTGTGTGGTTTTAAAGTTGCAGATGACCCTAATGTGCAGCAAGAGCTTATGGACCACTGCCTTGGACCCCTTGCAGGTGCTGGTTCCTCCAAGTGGCCCTGGTATCAGGATGTGCCATCTGAGGCCAGCAGGGGTAAGAGGAGGCAGTGCCTCGCACCCCCTGCTCCCATGCATTTCCCTTTGATCCAACCAGGGAAGAGGCAGAGATTTGGCCGGGCGAGTTCACTTCCAGGGAACTGAAAGGGCCTTGAGATGTTGCCAAGCGACAACCACAAAGAAGTGGCCCCGCTGTCAACAGCTCTGCAGCACCGGCCTGGGATGATGATTTGTTCAGGCAGGTTGAGCCTGTGGGTCCAGACTCCAGCAGAACTGCCAAATGGGAACATGAGAGTGACTCCCATTCCAACAGGCAACCCATAAATTACACTACGAGGTGATCATAAATGATGCACAGAACCAGTCCCTGCTACTCATTTTGAGGAGGCCAACTCCCAGGTAGGGGTGGGGACATTCCAGGAGGAGGATTCCTGTTAAGGTAATGATCTCCCACCAAAGAGGATGACAGGGGAGCCCAGGCAAAGGTAATCAGCTTAAAATAAACCTTGAAAGGAAGTGGAGGTGTTTCTGTTCCCAGCATGTGTTCAGATACAAGCTTACCCTCCTTGCTGGACACCTTCCCAGCAGACCAAGGTGTTTACATTGGAGAGACCTCCTTAGCAGGGGCCCGGCCCCAGGGAGGGGGCTCGGGGCTCATTTGAGAACCACAACCTACAGAAACAAGCCAGGAATGACTCCGTCCCTGCCACAGATTCTATGGGCCCTGGAGCTTGGGCCTGCCTGACGCTGGCCCCTCATTATTCCAACTAGGACAGACGGTGGGTCACAGCTCCTCCCTAATGCTTCGGTATCTTGGATCCTACTTACTAAAGGGCAGGCCTTTCAGACCCACAATACCCGCCCCAGTGAATGACAGGTCTAACACAGTGCACCTGAAAAGTGAGAAGGAAGGGTGTTGGGCTTAGCTCTTCCTGGAACGCCATCCTTGTTCAATGATACTCATATGAAAGAGTCACACAGAGAGCTGGGGCAGAAGCCAAAGGAATAAAAGGGCAGAAACTCTGAAAGAAAGGGCTGGGGCAGGTTGGATAAAGGAATTGAGACTCATTAACTTGAAGAAAGAAACAATTTAACCATCTCAGCTGGGGGTTTTAACAAGGCAAGCAGTTGAGTAGATGTGACCTACACAAGGGGAAATGGTGTAAGGAGAAGAATTCAGGGTAAATTAGTGTAATAATTTCATAATGACAAAGCTTCCTTTTTTCAGGGAGACTGTAAGAAATACATTAGATCAAGGTCATGCAGTCTTTTTTGAGGCAAGTAATGCTTCTCTATATTATCTGTTGCATTAAGGAAAGAAAGAGGTATTCGGAGGCCAGAAATTTATAATGCTAGTAAAATAAAAGTGGTACATATTTTAAAAACATAATATTCAGATTGAAAAGGGTCTTTGAGAGTTTAATTTGGAAGAGGATAATAAAGCTAACAGAGGTGAAATGATTTCTCAAGATCTCAAATCTTGTTTGTGGAGGAGCTGCAGTAGCTGGACTCCTGGCCACTTGGCCCCTTGTTTAGGTTTTAAATGGTAGAAGACCCCCCACCAACTTTCTGAGGCCCCCCAAGGAGCCTCTTATCATACACAGTATTCCCTGGGAGCTTCAAAGGCCTGGAATGGTGTGGATTTGGGTCAGAAAACTTTAAGTCCTTCTCAGGCTTATGACACAATGAAGACAAAATTACGAAGACATTCAGAAAAGAAAGTGGGCAAGAAAAAGTGCCATCAATCAAAGGAAAATAAGAAAATAAAACTTTACATTTAAAAACAATTTATAGTTTAAAAAGCTTTCAGAGCTTTCTTTCCTTGTTGGAAACGTGTTTTGTCTACTGGCATTTTCATCAGACAACAGGTGATAAGCAGCAGCAAGGGAGTAAATTCCTTGGCTGACAAAAATCAGGATCCAAGACAATCTCAGATTGAAAAATAGGCTCATATTAAAAAGACAAAATGCAAAGGGGCAGATGGTAATTCCTGCACTGGGGGCCAAGAGTCCAATCAGCACAAGGACAGGGCTATGGGGATGGGCCTGTAAAATAACAATAATCACAAATGATTTGGACAGGTGATTTGAAATGTGTGTTGTTAATGAATTAATTATTCATAACAATTAGGCTCAACTAATAAGAGAATTTCTTTTGAGGTGACCCAGTAATTGCCAGGGTTGGGCTTGCTTACGGAAAGGTTCACCAGCAAGAAGGACCAAAATATTTCAAGCAAATTAATCAGCTGTTAAGGATTCCATCAGTTCCTATAGTGTGCCCTTGTCCCTAAGTAATAAGGCATCAGTTAATGGCCCCCACACCTCTCACAGTTAGCTGCTTAGACGACATTTTCAATGGGTTGACAAACTGACAGAACCCATGGTGGTCCAATGCATGATGAACTATGGTTGGAAGATAAGGAATGTCCTCTCTTATTTTCCAGTTTCTAATAAAAACCGGAAAATAAGAATCACTGTCTTTTCAGCAACTATTAACATAACCATGAGTTTTTCTCCTTTAATTTGTTGGTATAATAAATTATGGAACCATCCTTGCATTCCTGGAACAAACCCACTTGGTCACACTGTATTATTCTTCTGAGAAATGTTGTATTCTATTAGGTAATGTTATTAAGAATTTTTGTATCAATATTCATAATTGAAATTAGTCTATGGTTCTTGTTCTTTCTCTCACATTTATATTTATCTGGTTTTGGTATTAAGGTTGTGCTGGCTTCATAAAACAAATACAGCTTTCCATTTTGTTCTACGCTTTACAATGGTTTAAATAACACTGGAATTTTTTGTTGTTGTTGTTAAAACATAAAACAAGGCTGGGAAACCATTTGGCCCTAGTGCTTTTTTGAAGGTTGCATCCTTTAATCATGTTTCCAATCTTTTCTATGGTAGACTATTTAACTTTTCTACAGCTTCCTGGGTCAATTTTTTTTGTGATTTTTTTAATTGTGGTAAAATATACACAACATAAAATTTATAATTTTAACCATTTTTAAGTGTACAATTTAGCAGCATTAAGTATGTTCATAGTGTTGTACAACCATCACCACCACCCATCCCTAGAACTTTTTTGGGGATTCAATACATTTTCATTCTTCTTCTTGCCTTATTGCAGTGACTGGAATTTCCAGTACTATACTGAATGAGAGTGGTAAGAGCAGACATCCTTGCCTTACTCCTCTCTCAGCAGGAAAGTGTTCAGTCTCTCACCACTAAGCATGATGTTAGCGGTAGGTTTTTTGTAGGTGCTTCTTATCATGTTGAGAAAGTTCTCCTCAGTTTCTGCTTTGCTGAGAGTTCTTATCACAAATGGGTATTGGATTTTGTCAAATGCTTTTTCCTGCATCTATTAATATAATCACACAAATTTTCTTGTTTAGCCTGTTGTTATGGACTAAATGTTTGTCTCTCTCCAAATTTCATATGTTGAAGCCCTAACCCACAATGTGATGGTATTTGGAGATGGGGGCCTTTGGGAGGTAATTAGGTTTAGACGAGGAAATGAGGGTGGGGCCTTCATGATGGGATTAGTGTACTTGTAAAGAAGAAGAAGAGAGACCAGAGCCTTCTTTCTCTCTGCCATGTGAGAAAACAGAGAGAAGCCAGCCATTGCAAACCAGGAAGACAGCCCTAACCAGGAACTGAACCTGCTGACTCCTTGATCTTGGTCTTCCCATCCCCCAGAACTGTGAGAAATAAATGTCTGTTGTTTAAGCCATCCAGTATGTGGTGTTCTGTTTTAGCAGCCTGAGCTAAAACACTTGTTGATATGGTGGATTACATTGATTAATGTTGAACTAGCCTTGCATACTTGGAATAAATGTCACGTGATCATGGTGTATAATTGTTCTTAAACATTGCTCAATTCCTTGGCAACATGGGCTAAAGGCAGACCAGGTACTGTTGCTACCTACCCACTCATGCACCCTAAATCATTGGTTTAAGACAACCTAAACATATGACAGCCAACTCTTACTGCAAACAAACCAACAGGCCTGCTGAGAAAGAATTTACAGTCTCCAAACAAGTTCCTGGCTTAATTTATTTTCAGAAACCTAAGTCATTATAGCTTACAAGAAAGAAAAAAGAAAGAAGGAAACTATGAAGAGGGACTCAGAGGACTCACCAACAGACCACCTGCACTGGCATCTGAGCAGAGGCCCAAGGGGGCAACTCAGCAGTTTCTAGAGCTCCTTTCCTGTTTAGCTTCTTCATTTCATAGCACTCCCAGAGTGTGGGTGCAGAGAACCATCGATGCTCTGGAAGTCTTGTAACATGCTGATTACTGGCCTGGAAACTAGTAATCCTCCAACACATTTTATTCAGGAAAGATGCAGGTATTTAGGGAGGATTTTTAAACAATGACACCCAGCTGTGCCACAACATTATAATGCCTCATCTAGAGTGGTTAGGATCTACTAAATTTATGATTTTAGGGAGTTTTACTGGCACATTAATCTGGATTATAAAACACTCAGCTGTATAGTTAGAGACCCTACTTTTAAGTGCAGACAGGATACAACAACAGACAGACCGTGCAGCAGAGCATGCCGGATGGCTGCTGCCTGAACACTTAGGGGCTGCTGGGCCTCTGGGCCAGTACTCCCCCAAGCCTGCCCAGGGCTGAGGAAAGAGGGGAGGGCAAACAGGGCCTGCTGCTCTTCCATTGAGCACACTGTAAACAAGGTGGGCCTCTACAGAGGGCAGAGGGAATAAGAGCAGGCACTGCAGTGCAAGGCAACACCGCCAGGACTTCCCCATTGGCAGTGAGGGGGCAGGACAGGGCACCTAAGAAACTCAGGGCCAACTCCTGGACTCTTTAGCAGCAGCCTTAACAGCCTTTCCTGAGATGCTGAGTCAGCTTTGAGGGTCCAGTCCTAAAGTTTTGAGGCTTGTTCTCCTCAACTATAGCATGTCTCCCCACAGGACCAGGCAGGGCTCATGTCTGACCCACCACATTGGTTCTTATATCCTTCCTCTCAATCTGAGGGGCCACCTCGCCTTCCTCCAAAGAGTATCTCCTAAGGACACCTACCTACCTTTGCTAGAAACATGAGTCCCCACAGTGTCTACCTAATTAACATCCTTATCATAGTAAGTTAACTCTTATGGAGACTTTCCTATTACTGACCCAACAATTTCTCATAGACAAGCCACACAACAATTCACAGCATACGTTTGCATTCCCCAAACTGAGACATTTTTTTCCTGCTAGTAAACTTGTTTTTAGTTTGAATTGTGGCATTTAGAGTATCAATATTTCATGGCAGTTTACAAAGAGCACCACAGCTTCCAGATGTCTGACAACCGGCTTGGCCCAATGCTCAATAGACAGTGTTGTCCTACCCCACATGGAAGGCTCTGAGATCTCAGGAGGAAATACCCACCTGCGGCTCTGAAAAATGCCCAAGCCCAGCCAACACCACACACCAATTAAATCAGAGGCTCTGGGCCTGGGCATCAGTATTTCTTAAGGCTCTCCCGGTGATCACAAGGCAGTCAATACTGAGAGCCACTGACCCAAAGGAACTTCTGTGCCCGAGGACAATTGACTCAAGGAGGGAAACAGTCTTTATAACAACAACAACTACCATCCATTGAGCTCTTTCTACACCCTTAATTACACTGCACTAAGCACTCTGCATGGATTACCTAATTTAATCACAAATCCCTGAGGTGGGTGTTGTTAGGCCCATTTCACGATTCCACAGACAGGAAATGAAGGCTCAAGGCAGCTAGTAACTTGGCTAGGGGGTCATAGAAATGGTAAATGGATTCACTGCCTCTACTCTTGCTAAGGAAAAACTGCGACAGACTTTAAAATGAGTGACAAATTCATAGAGAAAGTGGAATGGTGGTTGCCAGGGACTGGGGGGAGGGGGGAAATGGGGAGTTAGTGTTTAATGGATACAGAGTTACAGTTTGGGCAGATGAAAAAAGTTCTGGAAATGGATGGTGCAATGTGAATGTATGTAATGCCACTGAATTGAATACTTAAAAATGACTAAAATAATTTTATTTTATGTTATGTGTGTTTTATCACAATTTTTAAAATTAGAATTAAAAAATGGGTGACAGACAGAGACAGACAGGACTAAGTGTCCTGTCTAGTGCACCTCCAGAGTATCTCCTTGTGTTCATCATCTCTGAGCTACTTTACAACCCTGTGAGTTGTAGAACACTGATGAGGATGCAAACACAGCATTTGTATCCAGGGGAGATTAAGTGGATACTGGCCAGTTTTACATCTAATAGGCAAATTTACTTCCCTTTCCTAATGGCCTACACATTTGTAATTTTTGAATTCTCCTTTGAACCAGTTGTAACATCTTACCGATTCCCTCTTTAATGAGTTAAATAAAATCTTAACTCATGTTCATTTTATAACTGTTGCTCAGAATTACCACCACATGTCAATTTTCCCCAGTGATTTCTGGCGACAAACTACAAAAACCTAAGTTTTCCCAGTTGAGATTTTCTTCCCACAGGGCGATGCTTCTAGCTATTGCAGCACAAAAAGCAGGTTTCTGTTTGACCTGACGTGTAACTATATACCCTCAACGCCCTGTTCGTTTCAAAGAGAGCACACCCGCTCCACAGAGCGTGTGCATGCACCAGCCCAGGGCAGAGCCAGTGCACTGCACATACCCTCAACTCTGCATGTGAGAACACACTGCAGTGCTTGGTGTCAGACCAAAAGTCCCAGACTGTGTTGGGAGGGAACCCCATTTTCCAGTTGTGAATAGAGGGCAAGGAAGGGGAGGAGAGGTGTGGCAATCCCTCCCATCAGCCACTCCCTTGCTTTTCCCTCTGATTCCCAGGCAGCTGGCCCTAGATGCAAGCCAGAGAAAAGTCTATTGAACCCACGCTGAAGTGAAGAGGAACAAAGGCCAAACAGAGGCCAGATGTGCCACAGCAGAGAGCTCCCGCAGAGAATGATGGAAAGGTAAGAAGAGTTCAGATGGTGAAGGGCCAGGAGAAGAGGGAGGAGGGAGCAGTCAGGAAGAGAGTGCCCAGTACACCACTGGTCACAGTGTGTTTATTTATTTATTAGAGACAGAGTCTTGCTGTCACCCAGGCTGGAGTGCAGTGGTGTGATCTCAGCTCACTGAAACCTTGAACTCCTGGGTTCAAGCGATCCTCCCACCTCAGCCTCCTGAGTAGCTGGGACTATAGGGGTGTGCCACCAGGCCTGGCTAATTTTTTAATTTTTTGTAAAGACAGGGTCACCCTATGTTGCCCAGGATGTTCTCAAACTCCTGGCCTCAAACGATCCTCCTTCCTTAGCCTCTCAAAGCACTGGGATTATAGGAGTGATCCACCACACCCCACTGGTCACAGTGGGCTAACAAGCCTCTCTCACATTGCTGGTGGATGGAGTGTAAATTGGTACCACCTTTCTGTAGAGCAATTTGGCTCTAGCTGTCAAAATTACAAAGGCACACACTCTGACCCAGAAGTACCACTTAGAGAATCTATCCCACAAATATAATCACGCTGTGCAATAAGACCTCAGAACAAAGTCACTGCAGCATAATTTGTAAGAGTGAAAGATTAACATAATAGAAATGTCCATCAGTAGGGGATTGGTTAAGCCGATTAGAGTTCATTCATACAGTATTGAGTAAAGCAAAGTGAAGGAGGATATGTATAGTATCCTACAATTTGTATAAAAAGGGGAAACACAGAGCTACATCTACTTGCATGTATATGCATGAAATATTTCAGGAAAAAAATGTAAGAAACAGGTAACAGAGGTGGCCTTCAGGGAGGGAAACACTGAGTGGTGTGGAGACAGCATGGGAGAAAGACTAGTCAAACTTCGTGCCTTCTGTACTAGAATCATTACCTATTCAAAATTTTTAAAAATTTCATATCTTTTTAAATAAGTATATGGAGTCCTCTGGAAGAAGCATGCTATATATAACACATTCTCTCAGGTGAAAATTTTCACCTGACCAACAACCTTGTAAGTGTCTCTTTCTCCCACCACCTACCTCCTGGGGTATGGGAGCTTAAAGGAAATGACTACAAACCATCAGACTGGCAAGCACGAGTTCAGAGCCACACCATTCCAGTAAGCTCTAATATTACACACAAACCCACAGAATCAAAAACAAAGCAAATGAACAGCAATGAAAAAGATCCTGGGTTTCTACTACTCCCCCCTACCCTGGGAAGCCAGCATCATCGCAAACTTCTCCCGGAGGTTTTACCCAAACTGGAAACAGGTTTAAAAGCAGGAAGCCCAGCGTGTAGCAGCAGGAGGGATACCCTGTGCAGAGCCTGTTCTTGCTTTGTTTCTTGAGGCCAGGAATGTTTATCACTTACTGACTTCCAGCTTTCTCTTAGGAGTGGCTGCCAGAAAACAGATGCCAGCCTGGCATCTTCTTCATTTTTGCAGACACCATCAAGTGCTGGGGAAAATCAATTTGCTACAAATTCTTTGCATTTCTCTTTCTAAAAGTCTAGTTTTTACTGGAGTATAGTATGCACTAGTATGGGGAGACAACTTGATGCCAAAGCTCCACAGGAACCACAAACAACCTATAAACAACTTGAGCAAAGTTACTTAGCTTCTTTAAGTTTCTATTTCCTTATCTGTAACAATTATTATATTTAGAAGTTATTTTTAAAAAATCAAGTTTCTTGAAGTATAATTTACATTTTATAAAATCCGCTCTTTTAAAGTATTCAGTTTTATGTGTTTGGAGAAATGTATACAGTCATATAACTACCATCACAAGCAAAATATATAAGATTTTCATTATCTCCCCCCAAATTCCCTCCTGGTCCTCTGCAGTCAATCACCTCTCACCATCTCCAGCCCCTAACAATCACTGATCTATTTTTTGTCCCTATAGTTTTAACTCTTCTAGAATGTCTTATAAATGGGATCACACGTGTAGCCCTTTGTGTCTGGCTTCAAATGCACAATGCTTTTGAGTTCCATTCATGTTGTTTTGTATCTTGGTATCTCATTGCTTTTATTGTTGAATAATTCCATAATTTATCAATTTGGCAGTTGATGGATATTTGGATTGTTTCCACTTTTTTTTCACATTTCTGAATAAAGCTGTTATGAATATTCATGTCCAAGTCCTGGTATGTTCAAGTTTTTGTAACTCTTGGGTAGATGCCTGGGAGTGGAATTGCTGGGTCATATGGTAAGTGTATATTTAACTTTTTAAGAAACTATCTGTTTTCCAAAACGGCTATACCATTTGCATTCCAACCAGTAGTGTACAAGAGTTCTAGTTGCTCTACATCCTTGTCAACACTTATTACTGTTAGTCTTTTTAACCTTAGCATACTAGTGAATATGTGATTTTAATTTACTTTTCTCAAACGACTAATAATGATGAGTATCTTTTCATGGGTTTATTTGCCATCCATACATTTCTTTGTTTGTATGTTTGTTTGAATCTTTGGCTCATTTGTAAAACTGAGTTGTTTGTTGTCTCACCGATTTTCAGGTTCTTTATATATTGTGGATACAAGTCATTTATCAGATATGTGTTTTGCAAATAATTTCTCCCAGTTTTTGTGGCTTGTCTTTTCATAACCTCAACAATGTCTTTGAAAGAATTTTTAATTTTTCAAAGTTCAATATTCCAATTTTTCTTTATGATTTGTGCTTTTGTGCCCTGTTTTAGAACTCATTGCTTAATCTAGAGTATATTAGTTAGTCAGCATTCTCCAAAGAAACACACATACACACACACGTATATGTATCTCCCCTCACTTAAAGTCATCAATAAGTTCTTGGAAACTGTGACTTTAAGCAAAATGAAACCAATTTTTTTCTCATCAGCATTATAACCAAACTATGTTGAATGAAACAACATTATTCGAGGACCTACTTACTATATGTTGTTTTGCTTAAAGGTGCAGTTTCCAAGAACCTAACAATGATGTTAAGTGAGAACTTAATGTGTGTGTGTGTGTATACGTGTGTGTATGTGTGTGTGTGGAGTGAGAGAGAGAGAGAGAGAGAGAGAGAGAGAGAAAGAGAGAAAGAGAGAGAGAGAGAAATTGACTCAAGGAACTGGCTCACAAAATTATAAAGGCAAGTCCAAAATCTACAGGGTAGGATGGCAGGCTAGAATCCCAGGGAAGAGCTGCAGTTTGAGTCCAAAGGCAGTCTCCTGGCAGAATTCCTTCTTGCTCAAGGAAGGTCTTTTTTCTTTTAAGGCCTTCAACTGATTGGATGAGACCTACTCACATTATGGGGGGTAATCTGCTTTACTCATGGTCTACTGATTTAAATATGAATTTCATCTAAAAACTACCTTTACAGAAACATCTAGAATAACGTCTGATCAAATATTTGAGTACCGTAGCCCAGCCAAGTTGACACATAAAATTAACCATCCCAGAGAATCACAAAGATTTTATCCTGTTTTCTTCTAGAATTTTAATAGTTTTATTTTCTCCATTCAGGTCTGTGACCTATTTTAATATTTACATGTGGTGCAAGGTAGAGGTTAAGGCTTATTTTGCACGCAGATGTCCAGTTGTTCCAGCACCATTTCCTGAAAAGACAATATTCTTTTCCCATTGAATTGCCTTGGCACCTTTGTCAAAAATCAATTGACCACACATGTGTAATTCTGTTTCTAGATTCCTTATTCTGTTCCCTTAATCTATTTGTCTATCTTTACACTAATACCACCCTGTCTTAATAGCTTTACAGTAAGTCTGGAAATCAGGTAGCAAAAGTCCTCCAACTTTGTTCTTCAACATTGCTTTGGCTATTCTAGGTCTCTTGTATTTTCATAGAAATTTTAGAATCAGGTTCTCAACTTCTACCAAAAAAAAGCTGATAGTTTTCATTTATTAAATGCTGGACATTGAGCTAAACATTTTACTTGTCATCTCATTTAGTGTTCACGGCAACCCAACAAGGTTGGGATTATCCTCATTTTTCAGGTGAGGACACTGAATGGCCTTGTGTTCTCCACTCAGGACTTCCTGCCTGGTACTCAGGCTACAGCTCTTAGGCCATGAGATGGTCACTGTTGCAACCTCACAATCAATGGCTACCACACTTGACACTTAGTATGTGCTAAGCACTGTTCTAAGTAGTTTGCATATATTGATTCAGTTAGTGCTTAAACAACCTAATGAGCTAGCTACTATTATTAAATCTTTCACTTTGGAGGTGACAATATGATGCACAGAGAGATTAAGTAATTTTCCCAAGATCACAGAGCTAGTAAACAGCACTGGCATTTGAACCCAGGGCAGTCTGGCTCCTGCATCCATGTCTGTACCCTCTACATTACACTGACTTCGTCAGGAAATCCTGAACTTGCTACAAAACTCTGGGAATGGTATACATGAGGCAAGGACAGGGTAGAAGAAAAGTCCCTTTGGCCTGACTCCTCCCCCTAGACAGCCTCTTTCTATACACTGAGGGGGAGGAGGAGCAGGAAGGGGGACCTGGGGACTGAGCAGGTACTGGAAATGCTGGTAAGTATCCCACGTGGGGGTCTCAGTACCAGGCAAAGCTGGTTCCCTCCCAGGTCTACTACCTACCACTTACTTGGTCATGGTCGAGTTACTTTCTGCTTGGCACCTCCCTTTCCTCCTTGGCACTGCAGAGATCAGAGCACCAGCTTCTCCGAGCTGTTCTGAGGATTTCAACCAGATAGTATACATGAAGCACCTGGCCCAGTGCCGGTGCAGGCACTCAACACATATTTAAACTTGATTTTATCTTTGGCAAATTACAGAATTAATATATGCTTGGTTTAAGAAGTGAAACAACACAATGGAAAAATCTATAAAAGCAAAGCTAATCATCTTCCCCGCTATGCAGCCAATGTTAGCAGTCTCATGTGTTCCACGCGGCTCTCTTGGCTCATACAAATACAAGCATAAGTTTACATGGAGAAGAAGTAAATTTTTTTTTTTAAACAAAAATAGATCATACTGTACCTATCACTTGCTACTGTCCTTTTTAATTTTATCAAAGGCAAACAGACTGCTTATGATCTATCAGGCATTATTCTAAGGACTTTCTAACCCCCTCAACTCCTTGAGGCATGTACTATTATTATCCCCACTCTACAGATGTGACCCCAGGAAGAGCGACCTTAAACAACCTGTGGAGTCTACACTGCTGTAACTGGAGCAAGGATCCGAACCTAGGCAAGTCGGCCTCCTCCATGCTATATTCCTCCCTGTTGTGTATCTCCTCATTCCTTTTTATATCACGTGAATATTGTATCACCTGTGCATGCTACTTTTACAGTGAAAAGAAACAAACCCCCACCCTGTGGTGCTTTCTTTCCTTAAGACGCCCTCCCTCAGGCGGGGAGCCCTAACTGGCGCCTTGACCGCCCTGTCCCTGTGCTCCCGCCCGTCCTACCCTCCTGAGCTTCCTGCCTGCCCACTCTGCAGAGAGCTGCGGGCCGT
This sequence comes from Daubentonia madagascariensis, assembly GCA_023783475.1. NCBI lineage: Eukaryota > Metazoa > Chordata > Mammalia > Primates > Daubentoniidae > Daubentonia > Daubentonia madagascariensis. Next base: position 36,141,230 of record JAKFHU010002080.1, on the reverse strand, counting down.
GGTTTGCACTCCTCAGTCAGTCATCTAAATCCCCGCTTCAGTACTCAGGGGTAGTGGCAGGGATCAAACAGATTTGATAAACATTACTTTTATGAATGAGACTACATTTTTGTTCTTAACCAAAGTTGTATCAAATAACCTTTGGTTACTGTTGGAGAAAACAAAAACTGCAGTGAAACATCCCAAGGACCAGGCTCCTAACAGTTCTAGAGAAAGATACTCTGCCTGAGGATTTCTAGAGGCTCCCAGTTCCAACCCTATGGTCAATACTTAGCATTAAGAAGCAAAACAGAGGGTTTATTCAAGTGACAAAATACCTACTGATATTGAGGCAACAAAACCAAGCTCGATGTGAAGATATTTAACTAAAATATAAGGGAACTGAGGAGAGAATATGTTCATTTATAAAACCGAGGCTTTCTTGCAAAGAAAAAAAAATCCCATTTCTCTGTTTTAATATCACATATCTCAAGCAGTACTAGTGGGGACAACTAGAAAGGCACAAAGTCAAGAGAAAAAATTAGGAGGCAGGACAAGCTGCTCTGGGTCACTGAGAGTAAATATAAGTAGAGGGATGTCAAGGACCAGAAAGGGGAAAGGCTGGCTTTGGGCTTCTTCTTGAGGCCCTGCATAGGTGGGGCCACCATCCGCTCACAAAGAGGCCTCAGGAAGAGCACCCGGCATCAGGAGGGGCGTGGAGGTTCCCACCCAGGCATTTAGGTTTGAAGTGCCTGTGGATCATGCATGTCAAGATCATGCATGGCCCTGGGGACAGCCAACTTTAGAGGCAGGAAGAGCAAAAGGAGATGGAGAAGGCACCTTGGGGAGGAAAACCAGGAGGTAGAGCTAAGCGGAGCTTTGAGCAGAGGAGGGCAGGCAACAACCTCAGATTCTAGCCTGCATCACCAATGGGATGTAAGCTCCACCAAGGGCCAACATTTTTTTTTAATTCTGTCTTGTTCACTGGTGCAAAGCAGATGCTCAAAAAATATCGGCTGGATGAGGGAAGGAACGGGTGACCTTGGTGAGAGCAGAGGCAGAAAAGTGAGGGAGTCAGGTGCCAAATCACTAGGAGACCCTGAGTTATTGTCTCTAGTATCCAATTTGTTCCGGGGATATGTCAGACTTCTCAAGATACCTGGTGTCTTTGTCAGATTACCTGTTCCATCTGAAAGTGTGTTGGTCAATACAATCAAATATAATTGGTCTAAATACGAAAGTTGTGCAAGTGGAAAATCACAGATCTCAGTAAGCCTTTCTCTTAAAATGTGAGTTTTAAATTCTTACATGTAGGCCGGGCACAGTGGCTCATGCCTGTAATCCTAGCACTTTGGGAGGCTGAGGTGGAAAGACTGCTTGAGGCTACGAGTTCAAGACCAGCCTGGTCATGAGCAAAACCCCGTCTCCACAAAAAAGATAGAAAAATTAGCCAGGCGAGGTGGTGCACACCTGTAGTCCCAACTAGTCAGGAGGCTGAGGCAGGAGGATCACTGGTGCCCAGGAGTTGGAGGTTGCAATGAGCTATAATGATGCCACTGCACTCTAGTCCTGGTGACAGAGTGAGACCCTGTCTCAAAAAAAAAAAGAAAAAAAATCCTTAATGCAGTTCCTACACCAATGTCCAGCTCCCAAACCCACTGCTCTGAACACTTGTCCTGTGCATGGCAACCTTGCCCCTACTTGGTGGATAAAGTATTGGAACAACCCACTACTAGCTGCTAAGTAAAATTCCCATGAGGACAGAAGAGACTACATATCTGTAACAGGACATCTGCACGGGAGCCAGGACATCGTGGTTCTGGTCCCAGCTCTGGCATGTCCTAGCTTGTACAAGTTCCTTTCCTTCTGTAACTTCCACTTCCTCTCAATTCTAAAAGGAAACTATTTATATACGTATACCTTACAGGGTTCTGGGGATGAGCAACATATATGTGAAAATAACTTGGAAAGTATGAAATGTTATATACATGTACAGTCCCATTATTGGGATACTGCTCTATTAAAGTACCTGGGCATATGAGTTCCCAGACAATAAAACATTTGCAGATCATATCTACTTGTGTAACACGCCAAGCAAAACACTGTAATAATCAGCCTGCAGGAAGTTCACAACCCAAAGTTATAAACCACATAGTTGAAACACAGTGGTTAAGAGCAAGGACTCTGGAACCAGATGGCCTGCGTTTGAATCCCAGTTCTGACACTTTCTAACTGAAATTTAGGGTGAGTTACCATACCACTCCTTGCCTCAGTTTCCTCATCTGTAAAATGAAGATCATACAGTCATGAGGTTTAAAAGACTTAATTGTTGTGGAGCTCTTACAAGAGCATCTGATACCTGGCAATCACTATCAAAGTTAAGAAATTTACAATCAATAACATTATTCCCCTCATTCAGCACATACAGGGTCTACTATGTGAGTACTAAGTACTGTCCTAGGCACCAGAGGTGTTAAAAAAATACCCAATATTTTGTGCCCACTTAGATTTTATAACTACAGCAACACGTGTTATCGCACTTGGTCCTTATAGCAACAGTAAGGTGTGTGAAGAAACCGAGACTCCTGAAGTGAAGAGGTTTGCCTTACCAGTGGCTCTGAGCCAGGGATCACTTTGTCCCTCAGGGAATGTTTGGCAATGTCTGGAGACACTTTTGGTTGTCACAACCCAGGGGGAAGGGAGTACTACTGGGATCTATGGGTAGAAGCCAGAGGTGCTGCTAAATATCTTACAATGCACAGGACAGCCCTCACAACATAGACCATCTGGCCCACAGTGTCCGAGGGGCCAAGGTTGAGAAACCCTGGCCTATATTAATAAGCAGTTAATAAGCAGTGGAGCAGGTGCCTGTACCAAGGTCTTTGGATCCCAAATCTGGTGCGTTTCTGCTGTGTCACGCAGAGAGAAATGTGAGAGAAACTATGATCAGGTCAGAGTGATGATGCAGTGGAGGGTTCTGAGCACCTGCAGTATGCAATGAAGGACACAGAGTGCACAGAGAACAAGGTAACACCACGTGAGAGGAGAGCAAGTTCCATGCAGGTACCACTCTCCGGGTAGACTTCATGTTGGTGGTAGCTCCTGAGCTGAGTTTCAAACAGGCAGGTCTTCATGGGGCAAAGTGGATACAAAAGGCCTTTCAGGAGGCAGCTGCAAGGAAGACTCTATGGGCTGAGTTTCCCAAGAGCAACACCATAATCTCAAAGATCACAAGACATTGCCCTCAAAGTTCTGAGGCAAAATAATTATCTGCCTAGGTTTCTATACCAAATTGTCAATTAACTGAGAGGGTAGAATAAAGATTTTCAGACATGCAGACTCTCAAAAAATTTATCTCCCATATTCCCTTCCTTAGGAAGGTACCAAAGAATATGCACTACCAAAGTGAGGGGGACATGGGTTCCAGCAAATGGGATCTAAGGGAGAGGAGAGGTAAAAGGAATTCTCAGGATGACTCTGTGCGGCAGAACTAGAGAGCAACCCAGATCAAACCAGAACAGAAGGACAGATGACTCCAATAGGGGTATCTCCAGGAAAAGAGTAAGACTGATAAATATGTAATAGGTTTAATCATGGAAAATTGTACTAAGAACTGTTTTACAGAGTTATTCGATAGTCGAGGAAACATTTTAACAATAAGTTTAAGTCAAATTAAACAAATGAAAAATCAACTCCAGGATAACCATTAAGCTATATAAAAAATGAAATGTAATCATTCTTGGCTCACCAATGAGCAGGATTTACATAAATACACTAATTATGTGTGTGATTATCTGATGAAAATTATGCTATATAGCCAAAACAATTTTGAAAAGAATGAAGTTGGAGGACTCACACTTTCTGACTTTAAAACATATTACAAAGCTACAGTAACCAAACAGTGTGGTATTTGCATTAAGACAGATGTATAGACCAATGAAACAGAATAGAAAGCCTAGAAATAAACCCTCATGTATATGGTCAAATAATCTTCAACAAAGATACCAAGACCATTCAATGGGAAAAGGACAGTCTCCTCAACAAATTGTGCTGGGCAAGCTGGATACCCTCATGTAAAAGAATGAAGATGGACTCTTACCTTACACTATAAATAAAAATTAACTTGAAACGGAATAAAGACCTAAGTCTAAGATCCAAAGCTATAGAGCTTCTAGAAGACGGGGGAAAGCTCTAAGATATTGGATTTGGCAATGATTTCTTGGATATAACACCAAAAGCATGGACAACAAAAGCAAAAATAGACAAATGGACCTACATCAAGCTTAAAAACTTTTGTACATAAAAGGACACAATCAACAGAGTAAAAAGACAACCTACAAACAATGAGATTCCACTACATACCTATCAGAATGGCCAAAATCCGACAGCACCAAATGCAGACGAAATTGTGTAAAACAGGAACTCTCATTCATTGCTGGTGGGAATGCAAAATGGCACAGCCACTTTGGAAAACAGTTTGGCAGCTTCTTACAAAACTAAACACACTCTTACCACATGATCCAGCAATTGCTCTCCTTGGTATCTAACCATAGGAGTTAAAAACTTATGTCCACACAAAAACCTGAACATGAATGTTTATAGCAGCTTTATTCATTGTCTCAGTTTTGCACTGCTATAAAGGAACTACCTGAAGCTCGGTAATTTATTACATAAGGAAAACAGATTTATCTAGCTCACAGTTCTGCAGACTGTACAAGAAACATGGTGCCAGCATTTGCTCCTGGTGAGGGCTTCAAGGAGCTTCCAATCAAGGTGGAAGGCAAGGGGGAGCAGGCGTATCACACAGCGAAAGGGAGCATGAGATAATGTAGGCGGTGCCCATGCTCTTTCAGACAACCAACTCTCGGCTGGGCCCAGTGGCTACACCTGTAATCCCAGTACTTTGGGAGGCTGAGGAGGGAGGATTGCTTGAGGCCAGGAGTTTGAGACCAGCCTGGGCAACACAGAGGACTCTGTCCCTACCAAAAAAAAAAAAAATTAGCCAGGCATGGTGGCACATGCCTGTAGTACCAGCTACTCAGGGGGCTGAGGCAGGAGGATCACTTGAGCCCGGGAGTTCAAGGTTTCGGTGACCTATGATCACATCACTGCACTCCAGCCTGGGTGACAGAGCAAGACCTCGTCTATAAGAGAGAAAAAACAAAAATAACCCAAACAAAATAAAAACACAAAAAACAACCAGCTCTTGCACAAACTAATAGAGCAAGAACTCAGTCATTACTGTGGTGAGAGCACCAAGCCATTCATGAGAGATCTGCCCCCCTGACCCAAACACCTCCCACTCAGCCCCATCTCCAATATTGGGGATCAAATTTCAACTTGAGATTTGGAGGGAACAAATATCCAAACTATATCATTCATAACTGCCAAAATTTGGAAGCAATCAAGATGTCCTTCAGTACATGAATGGATAAATAGGTAGGTTTATCAGTTGTAACAAAAGAACCACTCTGATTGGGTATGTTAATAATGGAATAGGCTATGCATGTGTCGGGGCAGGGAGTATATGGGAAATCTCCGTACCTTCCTCTCCATTTTGCTATGAACTTGCTTTAAGAAATAGTCTTTTTAAAAAGGCAAACCACAGAATGGGAAAAAAATATTGCAAATCGTATATCTGATATGGGATTAATATCCAGAATACATACAGAACTCTTACAATTCCAACAACAAAAAATCAAATAACCTGCTTAAATGGGCAAAGCACTTGAATAGACATTTCTCCGTAGATGATATCCAAATGGCCAATAAGCATATGAAAAGATGCTCAACATCACGAATCAGAGAAATGCAAATCAAAACCACAATGAGATATCACTTCACATTCATTAGGAAGGTCAGTATCAAAGAAACATAAAATAACAAGTGTTAGTAAGGATATAGAGAAATGGGAACACCCACTCACTGTTGGTAGGATTGTAAAATGGCACACTGTGCATGGAAGTTACTAAAAAAATTAAAAATAGAACTACCATATGATCCAGCAATTCCACTTCTGAATATATACCCAAAGGAAGTGAAAGCAAGGACTCAAACATCCATGTACATCCATGTTGATACAGCATTATTCACAATAGCAAAAGGTGGAAGCAACCCAACTGTCTATCAACGGATGAATGGATAAACATGTTATATACATAAAATGGAATATTATTCAGCCTTAACAAGGAATAAAATTCTGCTACATGCTAAAACATGAATGAACCTCAAAAACATTATGCTAAGTGAAATAAGCCAGTCACAAAAAAGAACAATATGGTATGATTCCACTTACTTGAGGTACCTAGAGTAGTCAAATTCATAGAGACAGGAAGTAGAATGGTCAATGCCAGGGACTAGGAGGAGGAAATGATTAGTTAGTGTATAATGGGTATAGAGTTTCAGTTGGGGAAGATGAAAAATTTCCGGAGATGGATGGTGGTAATGGTCGTATAACGATGTGAATGTATTCAATACCACTGAACTATACACTTAAAAATGGTTGAAGTAAATTTTGTTATGTATACAATAAATAATTTTTGAAGATAAAATTTACTGTGTTATAAAATTTATAATTTTATAACACAATAAATAAATTTTGAAGATATAAAAAGGAACAAAACATAAATAAATTAGTAAATTTGACTTCATTTAAAAAATTAAACTGCCATAAAAAAGAATGAAATCCTTCCATTTGAAACAACATGGATGGAACTGGAGAACATTATGTTACGTGAAATAAGCCAACCACAGAAAGACAAATCTCACATGTTCTCACTTATATATGGGAGCAAAATATTAAAACAACTGACCTCATGGAGACAGAGAGTAGAATGATGGCTACCAGAGGCTGTGAAGGGGAGCAGGGAGTGGGGGATAAAGTGAGGATGGTTAATGGGTACAAAAATACAGTTACATAGTTAGATAGAATACAATACAATAGAATAGAATACAATATTTGATGCAATATTTGATGGCAAAACAAAGTGACCACAATCAACAATAACTTAGGGTATACTTTAAAACAGCTAAACAGTGGAATTGGAATGTTCCTTACACAAAGAAATGATAAATGCCTCAGGTGATGGATACCCCAATTACCCTGATTTGATTAATTCATATTGTGTGCCTGTATCAAAACATCACATGTACCCTATAAAGATATATAACTCTTATGTACTCATAATTAAAAATTAAAAATTTAAACAAATTAAACTGATGAATCAATTAGTAGTACATGCATATTCATTGGAAATATGAAGATACATAGCAGGAAAAAAAACCCTAGAGATTTGAAAGTTGTTTCTTCAGAGGAGTAAATGGGGGTGGGCCAGGGGCTGGTTTTGTTAAAAGCCTTCCAGCAGTATTTGAACTCACAGTATTAAAATTCCAATGTGCATGTACTACTTTGATAAAGATAACTATTAAAAAGCAATTTATGTAAGAAAGATAGACTATAATAAGCATTAGCAAGAATGTAGAGAAACTGGAAACCTCACACATTGCTGGTGAAAATGTAAAATGGTGCAACCACTCTGGAAAATAGCTTGGTAGTTTGTTAAAATGTTAAACACAGATTTACCATATGACCAGCAGTCCTACTCCTAGGTATACACCCAAGAGAAACAAAAACATATGTCCACATAAAAACTTGTGTACAAATGTTCAAAACAGCATTATTCATAATAGCCCCAAACCGGAAACAACCCAAAATATCCATTAACTGATACAGGGATAAATAAAATATGATATATGCATACAATGGATTATTCAGCCATAAAAAGGAATGAAGTATGGATACCTGCTATGACAGATGAGCCTTGAAAGCGCTAAGTGAGAGAAGTCAGACACTAAAGACCACATACTGTATAATTCTATTTATATGAAATGTCTGAAAAGGGTAAATTTATAGAGATAAAAGTAGATTAATGGTTGCCAGGAGCTGGAGGTAGGAATGGGGAGTGACAACTAATGGGTATGAACCTTTTTGTTGGGGTGATAGAAATGTTCTAAAAGTAGAACTTGGTTGTTATTAGTCTGCTCAGGCTGCCACAACAACAAATTTACTTCTCATAGTTCTGGAGACTGGGAAGTCCAAGTTTAGGGTGCTGGCATGGTCAGGTTCTGGTGAGGGCCTTCTTCCCAGCTTGCTGATGGCCACCTTCTCACTGTGTCCTCACACGGCAGGGAGGGAGAGAGAGTGTAAACTCTCTGGTGTCTCTTCTTATACAGGCACTAATGTCATCACGAAGGCCCTACCCTCATGACCTTATCTAAACCTAATTACCTCCCAAGGGCCCTATCTCCAAACACCATCACATTGGGCATTGGGTAGGGTTTCAATATATGAATCTGGGGGAAAAAAAAATTTAGTCCACAGCAGTGGTGATGGCTGCACAACTGTAAAATATGCTAGAAATTATTAAATTGTACAATGAAAATGGGTGAATTTTATGCATATAAATTATACCATAATAAAGCTGCTTTTTTGTTTGTTTTTTACTTTTTTATATTTTGGTAAAGAAGTAGAATAAAGCTGCTTTTTGAAAAAGCAAACAATGAAGTCAATTTATAAAAGAAAACTTGAAGACTTTGTGCTAAGTACTTTAAATGTTACTGTTATTCTAACAACCCTGAAAAGTTAGTATTATTATCCCTGTTTCACAGATAAGGAAACCAATGCTCAAAAAAGGCAAGCAACTTGCACAATTAGCAAACAAAACAGAGTTAAAATCTGTGAGCAAGTGCCCTAATACAGAGTTCAGGCACCTTCTTCTTTGTGATTGCCTGAGCCCTGAAGAGCACTATGGGTAGATCATACAAGGCCTGAGTTAAGGGCACCTTCACCCTCAATTCTGGACAATCTAGTCACCATTTATGTGCACACCACTGTTAGGCTCCATAGGCAACTTACAAGTAGCTCAAGATCTCTCTAGACCCCGGCATGAAATATAAAGACTGCATATGAGTAACTGTGAAAATGTGAGCTGGCCAATCTTTGCCGCAGGAGGTCAGAAGTTAACAGATGTTACCATTTGAAAATTAAACTTCGCCCCTCTTCACAGCTCCCTCTGGGGAGAGGTCTGGAAGGTAGGCCAAGGAGCCAGACTCTGTGGGTACAAGTTGCATTTCTGCCACTCAGCAGCTGAGGGACCCTAGGCAAGTTACTTAAATCTTTCTGTGCCTCAGTTTTCTCATCGCCAAAGTGGGGATGAAAAGAGAACCTCTCCTAGAAGACTGTAAAGTGCTTAGAGCAATACAAAGTGCTCCGTAAGTGTTTGCCATGGGTGTTTCTTCAGTGTAGTTAAATTTGTCATCTAACTATGTAGAGCCTGCCTTTTCTCCACTTTGCTACAAAACTGTTTTTGGCCACTGTGGTCTCTCCCCTACCATGGTATTATCTGATGGTGAAGGTTAAGCAATGTCCTCCAAAGCTTACCACACATTTGCACTGACCCATATGAAATCAAAGCCCGTAGAGGCTGTGGTGGTCATCTGCTCCGGGCCGCCAGTCACTGTGCAGGTGGGGACCCGGAGACTCTGTGCTGTGAAGGGGCTGCCCCGACCACAAGCTGGTTCACTTCCCTAGGAGGCCTGTCTAACATGATAATTGCACAAACACACTGTTCAGTAAGCTTTTGTGTCCCAGCTTCTCCCAAGAGATCTCCTGTCCATTTGGCTAAAGAAATAGGTGAGAAAAGCCACTCTGTGATTTGAAAGACTGTCAAACGCTAATTACAAGTTACTCCATTCGAAAGATGGCAATGAAAGCATTCTTAATCCTCCTTCCTTCTCCCCAAACCTCCATCACTGGAAGAAAAGCCAGTTCTTTGAAAGCTGCGAACCAAACACAACAGGCTGCGGACAATGGTTAAGAGGTAGGCTAGTTCCCAGGGAATGGCTGCAGCATTTTTTTTTCTCTTGTTACCTTGGTAACCGCTACCTTGGCGCCCTTGTTGATGAGCTGAACCACATTCTCTGTGTGGCCTTTGTACGCAGCTATGAGAAGGCGTTCAGAAAGCGCAGCGATCGCATCCTGCTGGCTCATGAATTAGGAGAGAAAGAGATTTTCCGGAAAGCAGTAGACAAGTTCCTTCAGCTCAACACGAAGCCACTGGCCTGGGCTGGCACCCACGGGTAAAGATGTTCACAATCATTGGAAGGTGCTTTTATGATTATGCCATCTTCGGGACCTAGGGGTTACAAAACAAAGCTGCCATCAGGGCCACTTGACACACAAGGACAGGCCACACTTTTTCTCTGATTTTAAGGCATTCTGCTAGTTGCACATCGCAGGGGATGGAAGCTGTGGGAGGCAGGACACTGGGGAAACACACTCTCTGCAGCAATGCCCCTGAACAGAACTTCCAAGTGGAAGGCAACAAAATGTGCCAACCTCCCTCCCTATTTCCCTCCTTAGGGACATTGACCGGAGAAGTATGGCCAGAACTGCAAGGTTTGCTCCGCGTTTTTTCTCCTGGGTAGCAGAGGCCTGATATAATCCCTAAAGCACCACCTGCTTTACACACCCACCTTGGCAAGTAACTGTACTGTATATGTAATCAGCAAAGGCCTCTGGGCCGTGCTTTGTGGGTCCACCATGGCTAATGTGCCAATTCCCCCAGCAGGTTGGGCACCTGTGGACCACACCCCATGGAGACCCTGCCAGTGGGCACTCTCCTTAGGTCTTCTCTCAACATTTACTGCAGTCTCTTCCTTCATCCTTTTCTCATTGTAAATTGTGCGGATTCCCAAATTCTAGAACAGATGGAGAGCTGGGCACAGGCCCGGACCAACTCCCGGTCCAAACTACTGAAACAATGTACCTTGGGAACAACACAGATGCTAAACACTGAAAGCATGCTCTGCCAATTTAGGGCTGATCGTGGTGTTCCTCGCTAACAGGAGGAAAACAAAAGGCCATTAAAACCACCTACAGGACACTAAGTCCTGGCTCAGAGCAGTGGCCTGGAGGGTACTAACTAGTGGTAAACTAAGCTCTTCTTTCCACCAAATGGCCAAAATGAATAGAATTTTAAAGACTGTGACTACTCCCAGTAGCCCTGGGCCATCATTAGACCAAACCAGAGCCATTGGCAATTATTTCAAAGGTATAGTGATCTTTGGGCAGAAAAAGGAATGCTTACTGGTCTAATCCACTCCTGCTAGAACATCAAGGAAGTGAGAGCTTCTTTGCAATTAAAAAAATACTTGTTAAAAATACCAGTATATACAAATGGAAAGAAAATGCTATGTCAAAGGGATATCATTCTTCAACCAAACCCTACCACACATTCTAATTTTGAAGGTCTGGAAGACACAGACATCTTTTGCATCTGTTCCCAGGCACACCTACTGATCCTTTCGCTCTCTAAAGATTAAGGAATTGGCCACGATATGGCTGGCAAAGGTCTGGACCACATCTCCCATTCTAACTCATTCACCGTGACATCCAGGCAGGTCGTTCAGCCAACCACTCTGGGAGGCTGGGCTTAAATGCCCATCTATAAAACAGACATAAGAACATCTCTCTCCCAGGACTATGGTGGGAATTAAAGACAGTATTTTATTATGTAAAAGTGTGGGCCAGATGTGAATATTGTAACTTCAGAAAGGTAATTCTTACCCCCCTAATTTGTGAATTATCACATTTTCTCATTGTTTTCCATCTGTTTCCTAAAATGCAGGTAAAAAAAGCAAGGAAAGAGAGAGAAGGAACCCTGTAAACCCATTCTGTTTCTGCTCACCAGGCTCATTAGAAGCATAACAAGGCCAGGCGCGGTGGCTCACGCCTATAATCCTAGCACTTTGGGAGGCTGAGGTGAGAGGATTGCTTGAGACCAGGAGTTCGAGACCAGCCTGAGCAGGAATGAGAACCCATCTCTACTAAAAATAGAAAAATTAGCCAGGTGTGGTGGCACATGCCTGTAGTCCCAGCTACTTGGGAGGCTGAGGCAGGAGGATCGCTTGAGCCCAGGAGTTTGAGGCTGCAGTGAGCTATGATGACACCACTGCACTCTAGCCCAGGCAAGAGAGCAATACCCTGTCTGCAGGGAAAAAAAAAGTGCAACAAATCAGGAGAAGGGTATGCTCCAAAGCAGGGGGACCCTTCAATTAGTCACAGTCAGAGATTCCTGGGATATGCCAGAAATATTTCTTGAGAGAATAAGCCAATGAAAGAATAAAGTTGAGACTCAAAACACAGAGAAATGGAGCTAGAAATGCCTTCGAAAATTCCCACAGTTGCACTGAATGACTATAGTTTGGGCTTTATGTTTCCCAGACTGTCACATTATTTGGAAGTAGTTTGTTTTTATAAACACAGGGTGTGTTGCCTCTTTTTATTCAGGTAATTTATGATACATTCAAACCAATTATACTGAGCTTTTGCTCTGTTTGCCCAAATACTACAAAATCACTCCAGGCATAAATGGCAGGAAAATATAGAGTATTAGCCATGACTTCCTAAAAGATCTCCCCTCCCACAACTACATTCTTCCCCTTCATCTCCCCATTTGTTATGTCTACACACTCGACCAAACCCCCCCTTCCATTCCAGAACCTTTCTTACAATAGGTATTTGAATATCTCAAGTACAATGGCCCAGTCCAAACAAATATCATAGCTAAAATTCTACTTATTCTACTCCATAGCTTAGCTCCTGAGGGTAGAGATCTCTTTGCTGCAACCTCAGTACAGCCCATCAGCAGAGTTCACAAGCTCTATACCAGCAGTGCTGTCCAGCCTCCTCAGCAATGCAGGCAAGGGTCCAACCAGCCACTCCCCTCCCACCCTCCTGTCCCAAGCAACAAATTCAGCCTCTCAGATACTGAGACTAAAGCCATAGCTGTAGGCTACTGAGATAGCCTTGTTTAGATCATTACCATTGGTAAACAGACCTTTGCAAAACCAGCCCACATTACTTTTCCTTTTTTTGTTAAAGATAGAAAAACACTACAATGATGAGGAAATGTTGGCCAAGCAGAACTGTCATTTTATTCTTTGCTTTTCAGTTACAGCTACTTAATAAGGCTCCTCACCCCCATCCCACCCCCTCCACCACAACCAATATACCCACAGAGCAGCCTCCAGAACGGGTCCCTCACATAGGATTTTGGACACTCCCTGTCAGAGTCACACAGAAAACTGCCTCCAAGATCAGGAACAGAATCCCAGGTTTCCAATTCCTAGTCTGTTGCTAACACCATCCCTATTTGCTTAGAGAGCTCAAGCTCATTCTCAATTTTAGCCTCATTGCAAGGACCTCCAGCATTCACCTGCAGTTGCATTTACACACAGGGTGAGTGGGAAGGGGTCAGAGGAGTGGTGTCTTCTCTTCTGCTTCCTTCCTGTTTCCTCCTGCACCTTTAGCCTTGGGTGTGGGTACAGGCTCAGTAGAGACACCACGTCTCCACCTCTCTCGTGGTCACTGTCCTAAATCCCTACCTCCCATCTAGAACAATTATCTCCACCCTTTGGAGTGAGAGGATATTCTGCTTCTCATCCAATGCCTCTGAACTGACAAATCAGGCCAGGTAGAGATGTGGGGGGAGAGGGAAAAGAAGGAACAGAACCCCCAACAGTTAACGGGGAGGGGTGGAGAGGAGAATAGAGGGGAGGTAACCAGTCTGCAATCAACCAGTTAAACTTCACTGTCAACCTGTTGGCCACCCCAGCTGTAGCAGCCCATTCATCTGCGCCTCCTCTTTCAAAAAGACCAGCTATGATTCAAGATACTTCCCGTTGCTGGCAGTGAGGAATCTCTTCTGCCCCAAGCCTATCAATCACCTCCCTCTTTGTCACAATGCTCATTTTTCACAGCGTGCTGGAGGAAAACCTTAAATGCAAACAGGCTGCCCATTCTTTAAGCAAGAAGGATATAAATACAGGAGCGTTAAGTATGCAATACACACCCTGAATCCAGAAAGGGATTTGGTTTCCTAAGAGAGATTTCTCTCCTTCCCCAAAGCCCACTGCCCCATTTTCATTGCTCTCCCATCTGCCAATTCTTTTGTCTCTCATCACAAACACCAGAGGGTCACAAAGCTGTTTGGTCTGTGATGTGCTCGTTTTCTTTTTACAGAAAAAGGTCTATGAGGTTTGCTTTTGCTGTTTTCTTAGGGATTTACAACAAAGTCCCCTATACTTTGGAGAATTTGCCAATATCCCAAAGCCACTACATTCAGACTCCCGACAGGCAAAATATTCTAGAAGAGACCTGCAAACAAAAGTCCCAGCCAGGCATTATGTATAACCCACCCAGAGACAGCCCACAGGCACCCAGGAACCAGTGGTTAGGGAGCGCCATCAGCTACAACTAGCTTTGCTCCTACTGCTCCAGACCCTGTGTTGAAGAGATGGTACTCACATCCGGGGGTCTGTCCTCCCTACATCCTGTTCAGTTTCTGGGTAACTGCAGTCAATTCTTTCCTGGAGAGATCATTAGCTTCCTAGGGCTGTCACTCCCAGTGGGTCTGCAGTGATTTACGTTACAATGCTCACTGCTTTTTTCTTTTAGCCTCCTCTGTCAATGCAGCCAAATCACATCTAAAAGCTTATTAAGACATCCATTCAGCTCCAGTCGTTTTGTGGCTTGCTAGTCTGCTCGTCACAGCTTCTGAAACTCTCGGGTCTTCAGATTTTAATGGACTGCTCCCTCCCGCCGGCAGAGGACCTGTAACACTGCCCTGATTGAGAAGAATCAGGGAACAATTCACAGATCGCAGGAACAGGAACGTTTCTGAATGACGCTCAGATGACAGAGGAACGAAGTTTGCAATCTTTCGGCAGTAATTCAAGATGAGATGAATGTGCGTGTTGTAAGGGAAGGAGGATGCAGGAAGCATTCAAATCTGCAACAAACTGCCTTTATGATAACAGTTAGGGAAATGCTCGCTTTGTGGGAGCAGCAGAGCCCAGATACTCCACCCTCCTTGGCAGAGTGACTGCAGCAGCACAGGAGACAAGGGTCTGGCTGAGCAGCTGTTCCTGACGTTTGTCTCACAAACACTCCCCTGGACAGTCTGCGCAGGGAAGGGGGAGTAGAGAGGCAGGGCCCCTTCAGAAGCTGTTACAAATGCTCTCAGTGGCCCTAAACACTGAAAGTGTGTGCTCCAGCCCACTTGTTGAAGCAACAGAAATCCAACTTCCCACCTGGACAGATCATAGAAAGGAAGAGGGCTTTCATTTTGACTTGAGCTAATATCCCCACATTTTCCTCTTTGTCTCTAAAGACAGAATTATTGGTCCTGGAGATGGGAAAATTACTCTCTCAACACAAACCCTCTGAGCACCTTCCCATCCCAAAGCCTCACTCCGTTTCCCTGAGGGTGGCAGCTCCTATGGGCTATGGGATATCTGCTTCAGCCAGCCTTTGGCTTACACCAAGGGCAGGAAAACAGCCTGGGACTCTGGCCGGTGCGTTGCAGAGAGGTTGAATTCCACTGGAGAAACAAATTGCCAGTAGAACTATTATGCAAGCTTTTTAAAAAATACGTAACACTCATACAAGTTTATCCAAAAGTGATCACTACTGGGATGCTGTGATCACCCCTGGAGGACAAGCAAGGTTACAACAGAGATGAATGTGACTCAGTCCCTATTTAAAGAAACTCATCATCTGGCCGCTGATAAGCCACGATCCTGGCCGGAAAGATCAGGGGCCAGAAAAGAAATGTAAACCAAATAGGAAAGAAGAATAAAGCAAGGAGTGGTCCATTTTCTCACAGCTGCCAGGACATTTCCTTCTCCTGCAAGTATCTACTCCCACAGGTAGGGACCCTTAACACAATACTATCCACGAGGACATACAGCACTGACTGCTCAGGGAACCTGCTGTCCACGAGGGTGCTCTGTAAAAGAAAGGAAAGGACAGAGGAGAGATGCTGCTCTTTAGCAAGCCCATGACTCATGCTATACACCCCACCATTGCAAAGGAACAGGTGTATTTATTTCTTGAACCATTTCAAGGACAATAACTCTTCTCTTCTGAATCTGACAGTTACTGAATCTTTGAAATAACCACCTTTGCGGGAGGCATAAAGAGGCTGTTGCAGTGAAAGTTGAGTGACATATGATTATTATTCAGGAAGCCTATGACATACTCTATCAACAAGAAAAGCTGCTTACAGATATAAAAATCATACCAGAGGAATAAGCACTTATCATTGAATAAAGATGTGACTGACAGAAGGCTTGAGATGTAGACACCCCCCCTTTCTATGCAGGACAATAACTATTTGACTGACCAGCACTGCTAGACCACCAGAGCCTCCAATGCTGGGCTGGGCATTCCCATCACGTAGCAAATAACCATCCATATGCTCAAAATTCAGTCCAAGTGTCATCTCAGCCAAGCCTTCTGCTATTCCTTTTCCTAGACAGTATGATCACCTACAGTTTTCTATAAGCTCCTGCTATGGAGTGAATTTTGTCTCCCCTAAATGCATATGTTGAAGTCCAAACCCCCAGTGTGACCATATTTGGAAATGGAAGGTAATTGGTAAAATTCGGTCATAAAGGTGGGGCCCTGACATGACAGGATTAGTGTTCTGATAGGATTAGCACATGTACACACACTCTCCCACTCTCCTCCCCTCTCTCTCAGTGCACATGCTCAGAAGAAAGCCCGTGTGAGGACAAAACAGTCATCTGCAACCCAGGAAGACAGCCTGCACCAGAAACCGAACCCTGCTGGACTTTGATCTGGGACTTCCGGCCTCTAGAACTGTGAGAAGATAAATTTCTGTTGTTGGAGCTATCCAGTCTATGGTATTTTGTTATGGTGGCCCTTGCAGACTGAGACAGCTCCCCCTCACAGTGTAATTGCTGGTACTGGCTCAAGGTTGGTTTCCCTGATTACTCTGAACTCCCGGAGGGCAGGAACCCTGTTCTGGTCATCTTGTATCCCAGAGCCTGCCACGGTGCCTGGAACATAGTTGGCCTTTAATGTCCACTAAATGGATAGAAAAACTAATAACCAATTTTATTGTAGTCATTAATTGGTCTTCAGGAGTCTGTGGATCCCATAAAAAAGAGGCATCACCTAGTCAACTAAGGATTTTTCTTTCCAAATAGATGAGGCAGGCTATGGATCCAGATGCTCCAAGAGATGATGGGGAGGGGTGTTATACAGTCATTCCTCTCTCCCTTGCTCCCCAAAATAGAGGCATACAGCTCCTGGGGCCAGAGGAATCACCGATCTCAAGGCAGCCCTTACTCAGTGAGACAGCTCTGTCAGCCCCAAAGCACTGGACAGCACCACAGCCAGTCTGGGAATGTTCTCCTCACCACCTTCAACTCCTGTTGGCTACAGCCCCACATGCTTTATAAGAAAAATCAAAATAAGCAATACAAAATAACAATAAAACCAATCCCTAGAGAGTAGCCCACCTTCCATGTAGTCATACTCAACTCCCACCCACTCCTTAAATCTTGCTTTCATCTGGCTTCTTTCTGTCCCTAATATTTCCACTGAAACTTTTTCTGTTGTGATTCATTTTGTGGTGTACGAAGCATTTATTGGAGAGATGGGCACAAAGAACTACGGAAACTGGGAGAGGGTCATTCGTGCTTGGTGTGCTGAGGTGAAAGAGGTCAGGACAGTTTTCACAGAGAAGGTAGCATTTCACAGAGGAGGGTGGTAGAGGATGTGTAGGATTTTATTAGGTGGAGAAGTGGGGGAAGACAGAGGCAGAGGAAACAGCAAGAACAAAAAGGCAGAGTGGCGTGGAAGTGCGGGTCACAAGTAGGAAAGAGGCGCAAAGAGATAACTGCAGCTGGAGCTTATAATACATGGCAACCACCAGAGTTAATGTTGGAAATAAGGCAGCAATCAAGCTGTGGAAAATTTTCACATCACGCCAGAGAAATTGGACTGCATGTTGCGTGTGTGATGGGGAAGTTGGTACACGGAAGAGTGACTAGTCATATTTTTGCTCTACTTGGAACTCAGGCACACAGAATTCAATTAATTATAATTACGGTTTTATGCTATGCTCTCAAGATTGTACATACATGGCTTCCTTTCTCTTTCTTCCTGCTTTCTTTCCTCCACACCTTCTACATTTATTTCTTTTATTCCTTCCTTTCCTCCTTTTTATTTTCATTAATGGGCTATTTTTTAAGAGCAGTTTTAAATTTACAGAAAAATTGTGCAGAAAATACAAAGAGTTCCCATACAGTCCTTAGCCCATCTCCAGCCCCACACAATTTCCTCTATTAGCAGCATCTTGTATTAGTGTGGTGCGTTTGTAACAATTGAGTCAATATTGATACGTCATTATTAACTAACGTCCATGTATACATTAGGGTTTACTCTCTGTGTTGTACAGCTCCATGGGTTTTGACAAATGCATAATACCACACACTTGGCATTCAAGTACCACCCAGAGTAGTCCATGGCCCTAAAGATCCCGGGCTCTACCTATTCAATCCTCCCTTGCCCCCAACCCCTGGCAACCACTGATCTTTTTACTGTCCATAGTTTTGCTCTTTCTGTAATGCTATATAGCTGGAATCATACAGTATGTAGCCTTTCAGATTGGCTTCTTCCCCTTAGCAATATGCATTTAAACTTCCTCTATGTCTCTTTGTGGCTTGATAGCTCATTTCTTTTTAGTGCTGAATAATATTCCATTGTATGGATGTACCATAGTTTGCTTTTCCACTCATCTATTAAAGGGCATTTTGGTTGCTTCCAAGCTTTGGCAACTACAAATAAAGATACTATAAACACGCACGTGCAGGTTTTTGTGTGGACATAAGTTTTACTTCATTTGGGTAAATACCAAGGAGTACAATTGCTGGATTACATGGCAGGACAGTGTTTAGCTTTGTAAGAGACTGCTATACTGTCTTCCAAAGTAGCTGTAACATTTAATATTTTGCATTCCCATCAGCTGGTTTTACATTGCATTTACAAATGCAATGGCAACTCTTTGGCTCTTAGCTTACATGATTTCTCTGTTGCATCCCTCCCTCATCAAAGTCCCTGCTTTCTTGTTTTCTGTAACCCACTCCCTTCCTCATTCTCCTAACCATCCCTTGAACTATTTCTTTCTCTCACTGAAGGGCTCTTCTTTCACCAGTACCTTAGATGTTGCAGGTCCTTGAGATGCCTGGTTGTCTTCTCTGCTCATTTTCTTCTCTAGAAGAGCTCAGTACTCCCCCTCCCTGCTGCCCACATCCTCCTCTGCTGCCTAGATACAGATTTCTCCAAGTCTACTTCTTCACCCTCAATCACGTTCTCTGAAGCTCTATATTTAAACACTCAGCCACCTACCAGACATCTTCCTTGGATGGCCCCTATCAACATGTTCACAAAAAAATCACCATCCTTCTTTCTGAACCGGTTCCTTTTCCTATGTCCCCACCTTGGCGAGGGGCTCCATCTTTCATCTAGCTACCTATTTCCCTAACATGGGACATCCCTCTCACTTCCTCTTCTTCCCCCCTCCCCACATTCAATAAATCAACAAGTCCTCCTGATTTGAGATGGTAAGGCATAGAGATTAAAAATACAAGATTTGAAGTCAGATTGCCTGGGCTCAAATCCAAGTTCTTCCACTTACTTTCGACAAATTTTTTAATGACTCTAAGCCTGTTACCTCATGTGTAAAATAGAGAGAATAACAGTTCCTACCTCACCGGATACAAAGATTGAATGAGGTGGTGCACATTCCATACAATGCCTGGGCACATAGAAAGTGCTCAGTAAATATAAGCATGGTTATATGGTCCCTATTTAAATGTTTCTTGATCAGTTCTATCTGCTCTAGCTGCACTGTCACTGCCTTGACTCAGGTTGTCATCATTTCTTTCCTGGGCTATCACAATGGTTTCTAGCTGGGTGCTGAAAATGCTTCTTGAAATTCTGTTTGTGATTAGCTAAACTTAGAAATTGGGACGAGAGAGGTGAAGTAGGTTTCAGTTTGTGTATGGAAATCTGCTTCTGCAGATGGGTTTTTACTTAGCGAAAAATGGAAGCCAATAGGCCAGACTAATGTTCAGGATTCAGATAGTGGGTGTACTTTGGCTCAAAATGTATCTTCAATAAAAGATAGTTTTATACAAGTCAACACATCCGGGCCAGATAGTTGTTGGGATTTATTAAACTTGACTTCCAGGAAAGAGAGCCATTGAGCTCACAGTGGTTACATTCTCTCTCCTCTGAGTCTTATAGATCAATGAGCCAAAGAGAGGTAAGTTTCCCCCTTTCTGATGTGTCAGTGTCAGAAGAAAGGGAGTAATGAAAAACTAACCCTTCCTCTTCAGTTAGTTTCAAGATGGCAAAGGCGGAGAACAGAGAGCTGAGCTGCAGCGCAGCAGGCACCATCACCACGTGCCCATTAGCTGGGAGCAGACTGCGGGGTGGTAGTCGCTAGGTCTTTGGTGCTAATTATTTTGCCCATTTCTATGGACCTGTCTTTCTCTGTGCCTCTTGTCAAGGAGCATTTTATGTGCATAGACCATGCAGGGGGTTAGTGGGACAGCTAATTACAGGACTGAATTCCCATGTAGAAGCCGTTCTACCATGTTAGTCTCCCCACTCAAGTCTTGCCCACTCCCTCCCTCACCTTGACTTACGTGATCACTGATCTTAGAGTGCTCTTTTCACCACACAAATGTGATCATGTTTCTCTCTGTTTGTAACCCCCAGTGGCTCACATTCCCCCAGAACAAAGTCCAGCGATACACAAATCCTGCATGGTCTGGTCCCAGCCTCTGTCTCTAAACACCTCTTCTTCTGATACCCCCACTTCCCCCCATCCTGCCCCCTGGCTTGAAAGCCCCACTCTGTCACTTTTGCTTAGAATTCTTTTTTTTTTCTTTTTCTTCCTTCTTTTCTTTTCTTTTTTCTAGAGACAGTCTCTTGCTATGTTGCCCAGGCTGGTCTTGAACTCCTGGCCTCAAGTGATCCTCCCAAGCTGCTGAGATTACGCATGTGAGCCTCCAGGCCTGGCTAGAATTCTCTTTAGATCTTTTCCAGATTCCTCCTTAACCTATGAAGACATCCAATTCAAAGGTGTTCTCCTCTTAGAAGATTCCACCAATACTCCTCTAACCTCCAGGGTCCCACAGCTGAAATCACCCTGCCCTGAGCTCAAATCACAGCTCTGTTACTTATTTTGGGGAAGTTTCTTAAGGACTATAAGCCCATTTCCTCATGTGTAAAATAGGGAAAAAAAACACAACAGTTTTTACCCATTGGGTTGTTGCAAAAATTGAATGAGGCCAGTACAAAATAATGTATTTTTTTTTTTAAAACCCACTGTAATATTTACCAAACTGGACTGCAATCATGTGATGTCAGTACTGTTGGCCTCTCTTCCTACCTTCTGGGTAAAAAGGCTTCTCCATCTCCCTCTCCTTCTAAGGAGATTTTCCTAACCAGAGAAGTTCCTGGGCTTTAGGACGCAGAATTAGAGCACAGGCAGGAGAGATGGGAAGGAAGAAGGTTAACTTATGAAGGGAGGCGAAGCCAATCTATATAACAAAGGAGGGGGAGGAAAGAGGAGGGGGGGATGGAACAAGTTTCTGGAGGGTTGTGGTAACCAATAGCTCCTTAACATTGTGGAACATGAGCAAAGTGGGGGAAAAAAGAGGATATGAAAATTGTTACTAGGGGGCTATGAATTGGGTTTCCTTTACTTTTGAGAGCAACAAAATAATGAATACAATTCTTTTAAAAGTTCTTTTGGTCTTTGGATTGTGCTTCTTGAATAACTTCATACAAACACTGGACCATATGAGACTGAGATTCTTTAGGATTATCCCTGTGTACAATGTCTTTCCTCCCAGACTCTGAGCTTCTTCAGCACAAGGGCTGTGTCTCATTCCTCCCTGTGAATTCAATGCAATCACACAGCCTGGCATATGAATAATACATGGCATGTGAACAATACATACTTATTATATAGATATATCTATACTTACCCAACTACGTTATAGACTCTTAAAGAGCAAGTGCCTTCTCTTATTTTTCCATGTGTCCGAATAAATGAATTCTGTAGTGAGCTGAATGGTGGCCCCCCAAGGGATATGTCCATGACTTAATCCCCAGAACCTGTATTAACTTATACAACAAAAGATGTGATTAAGTTAAGGATCCTCAGTTTATCCTGGATTATCTGGAAGGGTAATCACATGTATCCTGTAACAAGAGAAGAAAAGAGAGTTTTGAGACAAAAGAGGAAGAGGCCATGTGACCACAGAGGCAGAGATTGCAGTGATGTGGCCACAAGCCAGGGAACACCCAGAGCTACCAGAGGATGGAAGAAGTAAGGAAAGATTCTTCTTCAGAGGGAGTGCAGCCCTGCCAACACTTTGATTTCAGACTTCTGACCTCCAGAATTGAGAGAGAATAAACTTCTGTTGTTTTAAGTCGTGGAGTTTGTGTTAATTTGTTACAGCAGCCACAAGAAATGAATATGAATACCTTACCCATAATGGATGCTCCATAACTCTTTATTAATAACTTGTCTGAGTCACTTATAATCACAGGCTGTGCAGGCTTTCCAAAGTCACCGACACACACCCACACCTTCATGGCCAAGAGCCAGAGCTCCACGGTGTCAAAAGTATTTCTTCTACTATTTTCCACAGAGGACAGAGGCCTTCTCCCAGGGCTGGAGGATGCCTGCAAGTCAGCAAGCCCCTGACCCTCAGGGAGACCACTTAACCTCTCCCAGCTACACACACTTGCTTCTGCTTATCAAAGTGTGCCATGTGATCCTCTAGAAATGGTTGTTGCTAACTCTCTGGTCTTCATTTCCGGAGTCCTGTTTTATTCAATCATTCTGCTATGGGGTATTTCTTAACCTAATATCCATTTGATAGTAGAAATTCCAGCTACTATGACAACTTCCTTCCATCCCCCATTTCCCCTAACCCACATGACCTTCTCTAACAACTCTTGCATGTCCAGGTTAGATGTGATTTCATGCTGATGATAGTACTGCATCAAGTCTCTACACACTACTGTTCTAAGAAGACCACATGGGTGCCTCCTCTCAATTCTCTTCCAAGGCTGGCTGAGGCAGGAATGGGTAGAAGCAAGTGGAGAAAAGGGTCTATTTAAATGGTCCACCCACAGAGTATGCTTTGTGACCCTGGGCAGTTTATAAAACTAACTTCCTTGGACCTTAGTGTCCTCATCTGTAAAATGGGGATAATGATGGCAGCTACTAACTTTACAGGGTAGCTAAGAAGATTCCCCAAGGGAGTAGATGACAAGCACTGAGCATAGTACTTGGCACAGAAAAAGCACTCAAAAAATATTCAGTGTATATATGCATATATAAAGTCAACAAGAGGCTAAATTCTCCAATTAGACTTCCATGCCCTTACCAACATTTAATCCTTCCTATTTCCCTTACACCTTCACCTCTTCTTTATAGTTCCCAAGGGCTGCCCAAATTCTTTGGTCTCTTGGCCTTACTCAGTGCACAGCATGACACAGTGTTTGGCTTCAGCACAAAGCTTTGCTGGAATCAAGTATCCCTGTAGAGGAGGGGGATTAGGACTTCAGGTATAGCTGGCCATCAGGGAGGCTCCTAGGGTCCTCTCCCATACTCATGTCATCACACACTAATCATCAGACACATGTGTGCACAGTACATAGCTCAGGAAGATGCACTCTGACCTGGTGGAGTCTGACCTCCAAGGAAGGTAAGGCTATAGTTAGGTGGAGGGCAGGCTTCATGGGAATGCCCTGCCTGAAGTTGGCTTACCCTCACATTCAGCCTGGTTTTGCCTGGTTATTTTCGAGCTAAGGCTTTCCTCCAAATTGTATATTGTTCATATTTTTAAGTTTAAGTTTCAGTCATAGATTAACCATGAGCATGTCTGGTCCACTAAATTTTTTTTTTTTTTAAAGAGTGGGGGTCTCACACTGTCACCCAGGCTGGAGTGCAGTGGTACAATCACAGCTCATTGCAGTCTTGAACTCCTGGGCTCAAGTGATCCTCCTGTCTGAGCCCGGGTAATTTTTAAAATTTTTTATAGAGACGGGGTCTTGCTATGTAGCCTAGGCTAGTCTCGAACTCCTGGCCTCAAGCGATCCTTGTGCCTCCCAAAGTGCTGGAATTACAGGAGGGAGCCACTGCTCCCAGCCTGGTCTGCTAAATTCTTTAGCTAATAATTATATCACATGACAAACACACCAAATTGTCATCATCAGTTATTATGAATGATTCAAGATTAACATTCTGCCACATCTTTACAAGAGGTTCCTAATGTAAAGACAGCAGGAACAGAAATGACACCGACCTCGAATTGCTTATTTATGTTCAGAATCAGCCCCAAGATATTCATTCCCAAGAGTTTTAAACAGTCTTAAAATAGTCATCTCTCTCAGGATATTCTCTTTATTATCATAGTTAAATTATTTCTGCAACAAAAACATATTTAATTAGTTGAGCTTCAGCAGTCTTCAGGAGGCAGGGAAATTACAAAGCCTAAGACCTTTCCAAGTAATAGCCCCAGGTTAACCCTGTGCCCTTTCTCCACTGTTTGCTCACAGCAAGAGGCTTTGCTTTCTGTCCACAGGGAAAACCTGGATTCGCTATGGTAGATGGTAGAGCTTTCTCTCTTGGGCTTGCCTCTTCCCTGCTCCCAGGGGCCTGGGACCCAGTCTCTGGAGAGTTCTTCGTGGGGAGAATCCACAGACCCTCCCCTGGGTGGATATTCCAGTCCTGGCAGGCCTCCTCCTGGGGGATTCTCCCAAAGCCCTGGGCGAAGACTGTACCTCGCATTCTCTGACTTCAGGCAGATCACCTCTTTGATGATAATTTATATTTAGTTTAATGTCAAAACAAAAAAGCATGGTGGGAAGATAGTGATGGAGGAAAAGAGAAGGGGAAAGAGCCAGGGGCAGGGGGAGGGTGGGGGTGAAGGACAAAGGAGGAAGGACAACGTGAAAAGACAGCAAACATACCAGTGCCCAGTGCGAGGAAGGGATGCAGCCACTGATAAGAGGCCGCTAGCTCAGCTCCAGCCCTCCCAATGCCTGTCCTGCTCACATCCCACCCCTGCCCCACTAGAAGAGTTCTACCCTGCCCAGTCTCTGCTGTCCACATATTTGTTGAATAAAAGAAGGACTTCTCTGATAGAATTTATTACATTTCCATAGTCTGTATCATGTTTAAGATTTTATTTTAGAATTAAAACTAGAGGTGGGGAAAACCTGAAAATAATTATGTACATGTGTGGATACATATATATTAATGTTTATTCTTTTTAAAAATTATACATAAGAGTGCACAAATCTTAAGCATACAGAATGCTGAACTTTCAAAGACAGAATGCACCTGTGTATAACTAGCACTTTAATCAAGAAAAGAATGACCAGCATCCCAGAAGCCCCCTCATGTCCCTCCTCATCACTACCCCTCCAAAAGTAATCACTGTCCTGATTTCTAATATCACAGGTTAGTTTTGCCTATTTTTGAACTTGATATGAACGGAACCAAATAGGATGTATTCTTTCCTATCTAGCTGCTTTCATTCAAGATTCTATTCGTGAAATTCATCCAGTATTATTACAGTTCTTTCCTTCTCACTGCTGTACAGTTTTCCATTGTGTGACTATACCACAATTCATTTATCCATTCTTCCACTGAAGGACTTTGGGTAGTTTTATATTTTGTATATTAAAAATAGTGCTCTATAAACATTCTTCCATGCATATCTTTCCGTGAACATACAGACACATATATACATGTAGGAGTGGAATTGATGGGTCATGTGTATGTACATATATGTTTAACTTTAGCTGATATTTTGATGCGTATTTCTCACATTCAAATGCATTCATCAGTCTGTCTGAAGCATAAGGTATTGAGAGTCCCTGAAGCAGGAGGGCTGGGCACTGGGTTTCTATTACTCACCACTCTGAGAAGCAGTCTATGCCTTCAAGAAGTCACATTAAAAAAAAAAAAAGTCATGTAAGAATAAACCTTTAACTCTGTTTTTGTTTGTTGTTATTGTTTATAAGTATATTAGAGTTAAAGAACAATCACTGCCTGAATATCATTAACTGTGAAATTACTAACAGATGAGGCTGGCCCCTGACAGCACAGCCTTCCACCCGAGGTCAAATACAATAGCAGCCTTGCCACCTCCACTGCAGAAGAAATCACTTCACTCACTTGGCTGGCATCAAATGCCAGTTGCTGGAAAAGGGAGGAAACCAAGAACAACATTTAGTTCATAACTTTTAAATCAAATCAGGCTTCAAAAATAACTGAATGTATTCCAATGATAGGAGATTTTCTTAGTCTACTTTGTGCTGCTATAACAGGATACCTGAGACTGGCAATTTATAATAAAGAGAAATTTACTTCTCTTGGAGGTTGGGAAGTCCAAGATGGAGGGGCGAGCAACTGGCAAAGGCCTTCTTGCTGCATCATCTAATGGCAATAGGTGGAAGGGTGAGAGAGAGGGGGAAATGAACCCATTCCCGGGATAAGGGCATTAATCCATTGATGAGAGCAGAGCCCTCACGGCCTAATTACCTCTTAATGGTCCCACCTCTTAATACTGTTACAATGGAAATTAAATTTCAACATGAGTTTTGGAGGCGACAAACATTCAAACATTCAATCCATAGAGATGAAAACAGAAATGGAAACATAACTATTACTTTGTCAATCATGTGTTTTCCAGCCTACACACTGAGACTCTGTGTAACACTCAATTGCAACACTGATTGCCACTGGATAATTTTATCAAAACAATAACAAAGCTCCAAAGGAAAAGCCCCTTTTTTCACAGCTGTGGGAACTTCTCTCTCCATAATATGATAGTCTTCTACAGCATTGCCTTAAAAATTTTTCATAGTTTGAGAAGATTCAAGAGTTTTCAAGTAAAAGTCCAGTTAATTCATAGAGTTACCATATGGTCCAGCATTTCCACTCCTAGGTATATACCTAAGTGAACTGAATACATACGACCACACAAAACCTGTACACAAACATTCTCAGCAGCATTATTCATAACAGCCCCAAAGTGGAAACAACTCAAATGTCTATTAACTGGTGAAGTTTAGTATATACATACAATGAGTATTATTAGGCCAGAAGATGACACATGCTATAACATGGATGAATCTTGAAAACATTAAGCTATGTAAGAGAAGCCAGACACAAAAGATCACATATTGTATACTTCCATTTATATGAAATGTCCAGAATTGGCAAATCCATAGAGACAGAAAGTAGATTAGTGGTTGCCAGGAGAGAAGAATGGGGAACGGCTTTTAATAGGTATGGGATTTCTTTTTAGGGTGATGAAAATGTCCTGGAATTAGTGTAGATGATTGACACTTTTGTGAATATACTAAAAACCAAAGAATATACACTTTTAAAAAGGCAGATATTATGGTATGTAAATATATATCTCAATTTTAAAAAAATTCCAGTTAAGTTCTAGGGCACTGAAATCAAACAGACATGGATTTAATTCCAATCTGTTGCATGCTGTATGCTGTGGGCAAGTCACTTAAGCCCTGTAAGCCTCATTTTCCTTCTCTGTAAAATGGGGATGATAAAAGAATTATCAATATGGCTACTGTGAGAACCAAAGAAAGTAATAAACATTAAGTGTTTGGCATATTAAATGCCCAATTATAGTGACAGAAACTGTAGGAACTGGCTCTTAGCCAACTTACCTTTTGCCATTCCTGGGATATATTCATCAATGATTTCTATCAGACCTAATAAAGGATATAATTTTCTATATAATATTACATAAGGAGTTAAATCAGTAGGTTTGCTGTTCAGCCAAAAGAGGAAAACTTTGCCATCAAGGAAGAAATGTCCACAAGCAGAGAAACAGCAATTAATACTGAGGAGATGGCAAGAGCTGTTTCCAAAGTCCCTTCTGGTGAGCTGCCCAGGGAGCCCCTACTCAAGTTAACTGAGAACTGGCTGGGCAGGTTGCCACCCAGAGGCAGTAACACCCCCAGAGGCCTGGGAATAAGACACCACCATGCCTGATGCCATCCCACCGTACCCCTTCATCCTCAGGTACAGGCAAGAGCATCAACACCAGGCCTGCAGAACCGAGCAAAGGCGCGTCCCATCACCATACTTCTGAAACCACTTAGCAGGGCTTGGCTCCTGTTGGAGGTAGCAGGACAAAGGTGTGATAATGCTGGTTTCCCACTTCCAAGACCCAACTCTTGCTAGATCAACCATTGCACCCCTACATCTGCCTCAACTTGTTGCTAGAGCACATTATATGTAATCATCTAAATGACAAGTTGTAACAGAATCTTTCCAGTTATTACTCTTAGCAATGCCCATAACAGTACCCCATAAATCAGAAGTTTTCTTAAAAGTGATATTTCAGGGATGGCAGTTCAACATTTACCCCATAATTACCAAGGACCAGAGAAGGGCTGCCAGTAGGGATGCTCCTCCTAAGAGTTCTTGAGATGCTCTTCTCAGTGAATGCATCACAGTGAGAAGAAGCTATGTAACAGGGACGTCCCCCTATTGTTTTCTTATTTTCCTTCCTTCCCTAAATTTGGTTTACTGCAATTAAAAAATATATATCATCACAATGCTTTTGGCTTTTTAAAAAATTTTGGAATGTCATTAGCTTGTTATACTGTTCCTTTTTAAAAAATTACATATGTATAATTTTCACACATATATATGAAAAATTCTGACTAGTATATACATTTCTTCTCTTAAATTTTCACGGCTGGCTGGATGCAGTGGCTCATGCTTGTGATCCTAGTACTCTGGGAGGTTAAGGCGGGAGGATTTCTCGACCAAGAGTATGAGGTTGCAGTGAGCTATGATGACGACACTGAACTCTAGTCTGATAAGGCCACAGAGCGAGACTCCGTCTCAAAAAAAAAATTTTTTTTTCATGGCTTAGAGAAGCAACATAGCCTTTAAAAATCAGATGGTTAACATTTTAGAGTCAGATAAATTTAGGATCAAATTTATGTTCCACTTCTTCCTGGCCATTTTACTATGCAGAAGCTGCTTAACTTCTCTGAGTCTCAGCTGTTTCT
Organism: Daubentonia madagascariensis; assembly: GCA_023783475.1. Lineage (NCBI taxonomy): Eukaryota > Metazoa > Chordata > Mammalia > Primates > Daubentoniidae > Daubentonia > Daubentonia madagascariensis. The sequence goes on along the minus strand of JAKFHU010002080.1, from coordinate 36,112,222 downwards.
TTTGTAAACTGGGCATATTATCTACTTGATAGGATGGTTATGAAAATTAAATAAGTTAACATACACAGAACATTTAGTCCAGATGCCAGCTTTTAATAATGGTCAGTAAATGGTAACTACTATTATTCTTGCTGTTAGTGCTGTTATTAGCTAAGACAACCATATTTGATTCAAGATCAATATTGCTTTCTTCAAGATTTAGTTTATTTTCTGGGGTTTGAGAAACTTCAGAAGCAATACCTGGCCTCCTGAGAACCCTGTGAATGTATCTATCACACCAGGAGTTCTGGGTTTAAATGAAGTATTTCTCTGACCTCAAAAATAAAGTCTCATGGAGAATCCTTGTTACAGACGCCTCTTATGCACCACTTCATAATTCTCTCAGCTCCACCACTTTAGCTACTGGCTGCTACAGCCAGAACTACCAACCAGTAAAACTACATAGCACCTCACCTGGGATGAAGTTTTCTGTGACATAATGGAGAGGGACTCCCACAGGAAACCATTGTTACAACCCAGAGGTGTGGAGAGTTTACACAGGTAGAGCCACTATGAGACTGGTGATAGAGACATTTGGTAGACAAGTCGCAGAATCTTGAACTCCCAAATTTCCCTGAACTTTCTGGGCCAGTAAAGGCAGCCCCTTCTTGCTAGAGGAGAGCAGCCTTTTCTTGCCTAGACATCCTGCAAAGACCTCACCTGAGGCAGCTGCCTCATAAGGTGGTGTTTCCCTTCCTCAAACCTTCCACCCCAGCTGATAATTAGGGTAGGGGCTCAGCACAGCCTACAGGGTCCCTGCCGGGAATAGCTTTGTTCTAAGGGACTTTCAGGACCCACTGTTGTGTACTGATGGGAGCTAGGGGAACAGGTGAGGAGGGTGAAGGGGTGAATGTCAGGCTAGATCGGTGAGAAGTGAGACTTCACCTACAGGGGAGCACTCTCCTGTGACTTGTGGTTTAGTATCCTAGCACAGACACCTGAAGCTGGTCCTCATACACCCAGATGGCTCCTTGAAGCTTGAGCACAACAGTAGCCTAATGTAAATTAAATGGAGATCCTGATACTGCCTTGGAAGAATATTGAGGAAGATGTCAAAAGGCTCAAGGGTGGGCATGCTAGAGTGGATTTATTATGAGATCAGAAGAACCCACCATCTGACAATGATCCCAGGAGGGCTGAGAGGTCACTTTCTTACAAAGGGATAAGCATGCTAGAGTTCTGTCCTCTGCTGGCTGGAGCTGACAGGAAGAGACACTGCCATGGTATTGGGCTTTTGAATTAAAGGGGAATGGTAAGATTCCAAAATAGCAGAGGCCAGGTAGGGGCAATTAATCATCAGAGGCTAGATGGATGTAAATACCATAACCAGAGTGGCATTCAAGGGGCTTTGACCATTAGGGATTTGTAGCAATGGCTGGTTGGCCATGGACAAGATGGATGGAAAACCATCTGGTGTGTTACCTCACTTGTATAAAACAGAGGGAGAGGGAGAGAGAGAGAGGGAACTGGAGAGCAGAGGCTGACATCAGGGCTGCAATCTACATGCTCAGAGTCCACTGGCTGAGGAGAGGCTCGGTCTCCTTGAGGAAGGCCCTGGCAATGCCCACACACAGTTCATATGATAAACATTTCACTGATCCTTCTACTAAAGGACCAGTCACCACATACGAGGATCACAGGCAGACACTGGGGGAGGTGGAATGCCAGACTGTTGGATATGGGTCTGAGTTAACCCTGATATCATGGAAACTAAAAGGTGGTTCTCCAGTTGGAGTGGGGGCTTATGGAGTCCAGGTGACAAATGGAGCTGTGGCCATGTCTGTTTCACAGTGGGTCTAGTATGTACACACAAGCACCCTGTTATTTTCCCTGTCCCCAAGTGTACAATTCAGATAGATATGCTAAGAAGCCAGCAGAACTCTAATAATGGTGCCCTGGCTGAGGAAGAGTCAGGACACTCTCCACAGAAAAGAAAGACCTATAGATATTATTTTTCTTAAGTCTATAAAGAAAAACATAGTATCCTGTCCCTGGAACAATAGCCATCACCCATAAAAAGTAGTATATTTTCCTTTATAAGCATGAAGAAATATCCACACCACATTTGCCTTTTGCTATGTCTGATATTTCTTGCATTTCCAAGACATTTAGCAACCTAAAGCCTATCCAAGATCAGGCAGGCTCAGTGGAAAATACCATAAAAAACCCAAGAACAAATAAACATTTGACAATTTAAAATTACACAGTTAAAAGTTACTCATTTAGGCAAATAAAATCCCCACTTTCCTCACGAAGTCACATTCTTTCTAATAAACCAAAAATAGAAGTTTGTTAGATAGGAAAACAAAAACCACCACCAGTTTCTGAAATTAAATCTAAAAGGTTATAATTAAGAATACCTTTGAGTTAATTTTTGCTCTCACCAGAGTAGGTTGTGCAGTGAAGTGATTTAGCACTGAATTACTTATATTGGTGATCTTAAATAATTTCAGGTGTCAGAGCTGATCCAAACAGTGAGACAAAATCCTTGAGGTTAAAGAACCATGTCCTACTCTAATTTATCTCTTATTTGCCTTCACAATGTTTTGGCACAGAGTAGATACTCATTAAATAGTCAGTAAGAGTCATGTTTCTATACAAGAGACCTCTAGAAAAATGGTACCAGGTATGAGGACTTTAGATAATATAAAAAGGATTTGGTATCCTATACTGTCTATGCCTTCTATGTGTCAGGGGGATCAAATAGTTGATGAGGTGAAGTTTCCCTTTATAGAGGTATACCATGTACAGAAGCATACAGATAAATGAAGGAGGAATAATAGGATTAGAATATCACCACTGTGCATTGTCTAATGAATTAATGGCTCTTGGCAATGATCTTCAACAGGTAATAACCTCACAGAAAGAGAGGTAAGCAGCAACTAGACATGGTGTACCTCCCGCTATTAATAAAAGTACATAACATCATTTGTTAAGTAGTCCTGTCCCTCCCACCCAGAAAAAAAGCCTGACTCTTATCTAGCTTCTAGGAGATCTAACCACCCATGTATAGGAAATACATGCAACAGAGGAACAAGTTAAATGACACCACAGACATGTTCATTTCTAACCTCATTTTTAAGTTCTAACCTGTTGCAGTTTTAAAAATTGTATTTATAAATATAATAAAAATACATTACTAGAGGGAGAAATTAAAAATACACTAAATACAAGCCCCAATTTTTTATTCATAGATTCAAAAGTACATTCTAATAAATATAATTTTTAAAATAGGAAAAAATAAAAGAATTAGGAAAGTTATACACATTATTCATTGAAAGTGTACATACACTTTTAATAGAAAATTGTTACATTCACAACTTTTGTCATTCTGGAGTCATAACTAAATAAAGTTATGAAGGAGGTAGCAATTCCTCATTTTAAATGCTTATACACACATATTGCATGAACACTATGTATATTATTATTTAAAGCTTCTTGCTTCTAGCCTATTAATCCTAAATTAGGTTAAGGACAACACTACTTGGAAATATTTATATGAACTTGTTTCAGTATTTAATAAAAATCAGAGTAAACAGTCTCACAGAGGTATGCTTATGGGAATGAAAGAATAGATTTTAAAGTAATTTTAGCAAGTTCAAGATATTTACTTTTTAACTTTTATCCAAAATAAGATAACTCACATTTCATTTTCAAAATTCATCTTCAATCTACAGTAGCCAATTCTAGTAATTTATCTTGTAACGTTAAATTTAAATTTTCTTCCAATGAAAGCAATGAATTTCTAAATCCATGAATTTCCTACATGTGGATCTTCTTCTAATGGACAAATAAAATCAAAATGTTGATCATATTCAAAAAGTTGTATATATGTATAATCACACGTAGATATTGTTCACTGATTATTAAACTATTGATACGTCATAACAATCAGTTGAAACTCTGTTCCTCCAAGCTTTTTATTGTTATTTTTTGGCCTTTTGATCTTATTTGGCATTAAAAATGTGACTTTTCTCCCTTGCATGAAATTATTAAGATCATTAAAATAACAAAGATATCAGACATATTCACATTTGTTTTTAAAGTTGAAATCAAATTGGTTTCTTATGTCGAGGAATGCTAGGAGTTCCTACATTTGATAGAACTTTGCTTGACAACCATCATACTTCAGCATGCAACAACTATTGTTTATAATCACCTTCCACTTAAGAGGTAATAATGTGCATTTAACAGATCAGCCTTTATTTAAATTCATAACTTTTACCACATCACTAGGCCTACTGTTTACTTCTGCAAGGCATTCTTGATCAAGGAAGCAGTATATTGATTTACATTCTGGCACACGCTTCTTCAGCTTCCTAGTTATCTAGAATGTTTTCCTATATTGTAGCAGCACCATTAGCACATTCTCCTACGTAGAATTTAAATCCAAACCATGTTTGCTGATAATACTCACTGCTTTGATGTTGCAGCAATGTCATTGTATAGCAATTGCTATAATCGTTTCTAAACATTTACTCTCAATTTCTATACTTGTCACAAACCAGCACTAGACTCCACTTTGAGAAGCACTGCTCTATAATACAAAAGACCTGATTGCTTCAATAACAGAAAATTGCTGGGGGGAAAAAGAGAAGGAGAAGAAACCCAGAGATTAAGAAAGACTTAAGAGACTTATCAGCTAATGGTTATGTGTGACCTTTGGATCTCAATTAAAATAAACCTAAAATTTTATGTGACAACCAGAAATATTTGAATAATTACTAAATATTTTATAATAGTAAGGAATGATTGTTACTTTGTGAATGTGTGATAAAGATACTGTGGTTTGGTTTTTTTTGAAGAGCATATTTAGAGACATAAACTAAAATGCTGTAGTCGCAGATGAGACGGCATGCTTTCTGGGATCTGCCACAAAGTAACCTGGATTTGGGGAAAGAAGTAGAGATGAAACAAGATTGGCTATGTTCTGATCATTGTTGAAGCTGAGGGGACTGGCACATAAGGTCCATTATATTATTCTTGCTACTTTTGTAATCATTTATTTATTTTAGAGATGGGGTCTCACTATATTGCCCAAGCTGGTCTCAAACTCCTGGGCTCAAGTGATTCTCCTGCCTCAGTCTCCCAAGTAGCTGGGACTACAGGCCTGTGCCACTATACCTGATTCTTATAGCAAAAGTTTTTAAACAATTGAGAAAATAATCCAGTGACAAAAGCTACTATGAACAATTGGTATTTTATTAGTGATCTATAGACTTTTTTTTTTTTTTTTAAATGGCAGGACATATAGTACATATAAGTTACTCAGGCCATGATAATGGTTAGTGCAATGGTGGATTCATGGAAGACCCAAACAGCTGGGCTGGTTTTAGGGTAATTCTCAATCTTTTTAATCCAGACCCTTACAGTATTTTCTGGGTATTCCAAGCAGGCCTAGAAGATATTGTTGAGATTTTTTTATTACTTTATATTACAAATATGGATATTTAAAATATGCTTTTAAAAATTCTACAGCCTTCCTCCCCTTAAACTTACATACACACACACACACTCTCTTCAAATACACCCCTCCCTATTGAAAATCACCATCGCAGGCACCCAGTCAGGTCCAGCTGCCCATGACTCAAGCCATCTTCAGCAACAGCCTCTCTAGGCTGGAACTGATAGAGTTCAGTTCACTGCTGCTCAGTTCTACCTAATAACCCAGCTTCTCTTGTTTCCTCCCTCCTTGGTGCCTCTTCTCGGTCAGTTCTTGCTTCCCCAAAACCTGGTTTCCCCTCTTCAATCCCTAACCCCAACAGTTATTCCCTTAAAAGCATAACTTTAGATTTGAAGCCTACTAAATTCAGCTCTCACAGATCATGTGCTCTCATATCTGAATCACCCGGGTGATTTATGTTACCTTCTTAGTCATGTCCCTTTTTACTAACCCAGATTTAAGTTGTTCAAGAAAGAAATCCAGCTTTTTGTGGTCTAATCAGCCCCTCAGGGTAGATTACTTTACTTTGCAGACCAAGGTCTAACTACAAGCACTTGTCCATTTTGTTTAGTTATTACTAGATTCACTTAGCATCTGAATTGAACATGGATTTTGGGTGAAGAAAAATCACTGGCTATTAGTATCTGAAAAACAACAATGTCCAAATTCTAAAATGTTGCTGTGGGTGGCAGGAGAGTGGGGGTTCCTGCAGAAAGAATGTGAAGTAATACTTTCACAAGCAGAGTAGTGTAACTACACTCTGCAACGGGGCTTCTCAAAAACCTTGCAAGATCGGCCTCATACTCATTCTAGAAAGTATTTCTAATTTAATTATAAAAGTAATACACAAATTCTCATTGTAAAACCAAATTCAAATATGATAGATAAAGCAAAATTCCCCTTGACCACCTCCTCCCTATCCCAATTCTCTTCCTATAGGAAACCACATTCCCAGTTTGGTGTCGTCCTTTCCAGACTATTTCTGTGCCCACACACATACAGAGTAGCACAAGTCACATACTTTCTTAATGGTATGCAGCTGAGTGTATATACATTTTAATATAAATGGCATATTATATGTACTATTTGCAACTTGCTTTTTAAAGAACTGCCATATAGTATTTCATGGTATACTATACTTTATTTAACCATTCCCTTATTTAACCAATCATTTAGGGATTTTTCCTATTACTTTTTTCTATTACATATAATGTTGCAATGAACAATGTGTCTTTGTACCCATCATACTCATTTCCAGATGGGTAAATGAAGGTAAAGAAAACGCAACTGTCTTGCCCAGGTTTGCGCTATGTCCTGGAGAACAGAGAGGACCCACCAGCCTACTTGGCTTACTTTGCAAGGTTCTCCGTACATAACATGAAGAGTGGTCATTTTGCTTAATCAGGCTCATGCCTTAATGTAGGAGTGTGCGCACACACACACACACATATTTATATTCAAGTTAGCCTGGCAGGGAAGTCTTTGGAGACAACTCCTAATGGATCAGCTACGTTCCTTAACAAACTCCCAAACATGTCTTCTTCTGCACACAGGGCCACAGACAGGACAGCTGCACAGCATTCACCAAGAACATGTCCCACCACTCTGAGCCCGAGAGCAGTGCAGCTTCAAGAGCCAAGTTCATGGCAGCACACACTTTCTTCCCAATAGCGCTCCCATCACTGCTGCTTTATAGAGAAAGGGCAGCTAGGAAACACAAAGGGGCAAAAGCAGCCCTGCCTGGAAGCCAGGTGAAACCCAGGAAGGACAAGGGTTGGAGTGGTAAGAGAGCTTTTTGCCATGGGCCAATGTTGTGGTAAGGTCTTCACTTTATCCTCCTGACAACCCAAGGGACTGGCCATGTTATACCCACATTTCACAGATGAGGAAAGTGAACAAGAGACAGGACAACTGTACAACTGATACTTGGTAGGGTTGGGACGTGAACCCAGGCTATCTAATTCCAGGGCAACTGCTCTGAACCACTGTATGATGCTGCCTCCCTGGCTTCAAGAAGAAATCAACTTTCCACATTAAGCCAAATATAGTCCAAGTTTTGTGGTATTCTTTCAGGTAAACCACATTTTGACTTAAATTTGCCCTGCATACAGTCTATGGAACAAGGCCCTAAATTCCTGGTCACTGCCGCTGGGGAGTTCTCTGTAGAGTGTCCTGCTCAATGGAGAAGTGTTCCATATATTTTACGGCCAGGCACAGGGCAACAGTTCGGCCAAACAACTATATGTGCACCCCCGCATTTCCATATTTATCAGTGAAACCAAAAGCACAAACTTAGTGTTTTTGCATTGATCTGTGTGTGTATTTTAAACTCTTGTTTTACTCTATTGCCTCAGCTGTCAAAATACAGTGGCTAGGGAAACATGCAGTCGATAGTAGTGGAGTTTTTCAAACCAAATTTTTTTTTCTCAGAGTGACTAATTTTTAGAAATTTTACCCCATTTTATACTACAAGCTTTTGAGGCCTACTACGTACAAACACTTAATGAAAGCCAAAGGTTTACATTTAGGGACACACTTCTCCCCATCTCCTAAATCAGGATGCCTTCAGATATCATGGAGGAATTCAGATATCATTACTTACATTAAAGTTAATCATAAGGAAGATTTAAATATACATTCTGTTTTAATGAACTTGATTAAGGCAGTGATTGGGCAACTTTACTCTTGTTTAAGACTTTGAATGCCTTCTCTTTTCCCTAAAGAAAACTATGTGCTCTACTTAGCTGAGCTGGGACTCCAAAGAGTCCTGCTAATGGTTTGACAGGTTTCTTACAGAGGCTTCCACTTCCACCTGCCAACTGTGCAGCACCATCTCGCAGTCAGGTGGGAGGGGTGTGAATGAGGAACCTTACTCAGACATTAGCTCCTTAAGTCTAGAATGTTTTCCGCAGGTGTGAATGGACTGGCTGCCTCCCTCCTCCAATGCTACAGGCCATCATCTTACTGAGTTGTATTTTCTGCACAACAGTCAACACCATTTGAACTTATCTTGTTCATTAATTTATTTACTTGTGTCTTGTTTGCCTCCCCCTCACCCCCATTCCCCTGGGAACTGCCAGAGAGCAGGAGCCTTGTCAATGTTCACCACTGGATGCCTGAGCCTGGCACAGGCCCTGGGCATAGCAGTACATGTAAACATTTGTTGAATGGAAGGGTGAACTGATGGATGGATGGATGGATGAGTTGGCCATGAGATATATAGTCAAGAAGGATCTGAAGACTGTAAAAATAGGATCTGAAGACTGTGTGTGTGTGTAGAAATGCTTCTCTCTATGACCACTGTGCTCCCCCCAAAGCAGCCCTCTCTCTCTGTCTTCCACTTAGAGTGACCGAGTGGGTCACTCTAAGGTGGATGAATCACCTTATTCACCAAAAATCATTTTACAAACCACTGGCTGGGAGAAAGCCAGAAATCTTCATTCCTCCCCACTCTTAGAAGGGAGAAGCAGCTTTTTTTTTAAAACTTATTTTAATTTTTAAAAGAATTGTTATCTTTTGTGTTTTGTTTCGCTTTATAATTTTTATTTCAAAATATTAGGGGGTATAAGTGTTCTTGTCATATGGATGAATTGTATAATGCTGAAGTCAGGCCTTTTAGTGTGCCCATCACCAGAATAGTGTACACTGTACCCAATAGGTAAGGTTTTATCCCTCACCCCCACTTTTTAATTTTTTTATGCCACTTTTCAAGTTCAGAAAAGAACTTTTCCATAAAACAGGGGTTTCTTTGGTCATTATTATTATTTTTTCTTTTGCAAAGGCAACAACCACAGGGTAATTATAGGCTTTACACCTAACAGGATCATAAATTAATTGAAAAGCTTTGTACTTCCCAGAACTCCTTTGACTGTCAGGAAGACTCTGTTAGGGTGGCAACATGACATCAATTCAGTGGTTAGAGACAAATGTTTCAAGTCAGCCATAAAATTGTCTAATTGTCTTTGAAAATTAAACTCTTTTACAGCAGAGCCACATTTAGCTGCATTATTAATATTGTGACTTGGCATAGAAAAAAAAAAAGACCTGCTGCCTCACCATCTAGGGAATTACTCTTTCCAGGGCATCAGTTTGTAATTTAACACAATGCAATAGGCATTTAGGTAACAATACCCCAATATTCTGGGTATGCAGATGTATTCTCAAGTCACCTTGGAAAGACACAGAGCCTCAAAACATACACGTATATACTGGATTTCACAAAATCAAGTATTATTTATTGTCACCAGGTACTACCTGACACCCCCCTTTCTCCAGGTCACTGAGAGATGTCAACTCAGAGAAGCTGGCTTACCCCACTCATCCCACTGGGTCAGTCTAAGTGGAAGACATGGATAGAGGGCTGCTTTGGGGGGAGCACAATGGTCACAGACAGAAGCATTTCTCTACACCACACACACACACACACACACACACTCGGTCATGGTAGCTGGAGGCAAAGGGCTACTTGCATAGATTAGGGGTGCCTTCAATAATGGAACAGCAGCATTCTGTTCCTTAACTGGATATCTGCTTAGCCAGCAGGCTTGCTAACTTGGCCCATTTACTGGAGCAGAGGAAAAAACAACTGAGGATGGTCCAGAGAAGACTACAGAGTGAAGAGAGTACCAGGTTCCAGATTCCTGAGACATATGGAAGTAGATCCCACAGCGTGACTACCAGGAGGCAGGGGGCACCATGGGATACTGAAGGGCTACCTGTCTCATTAGGTTGCTGTAAGTTGTCAAATGAACAGAATAATGCCTGACCCTTAGTAAGTGCTGCAAGTGCTAGTGGTTACACTTATTATTACTTTATATAAAGCCCAGCTTCTATAGGACAGCATGACCTTGGGTAAGTCCCTAACCTCTCTGGGCCTCAGTCTGTAAAAGTGAAGATACTAACATTTATTTCACAGGATTGTATCTATGTATGCTAAGAGCCTAGCACCTAGGCCGGGCGCAGTGGCTCACGCCTGTAATCTTACCACTCTGGGAGGCCGACATGGGAGGATCGCTTGAGGTCAGGAGTTCGAGACCAGCCTGAGCAAGAGCAAGAGTGAGACCCCGTCTCTACTAAAAACAGAAAAAATTAGCCAGGTGTGGTGGCATGTGCCTGTAGTCCCAGCCTCTTGGGAGGCTGAGGCAGGAGGATCACTTGAGCCCAGGAGTTTGAGGTTGCGGTGAGCTATGATGACGCCACGCTACTCTCGCCCCGCCGACGGAGCTAGACTCTGTTTCAAACAAAAAAGAAAAAAGAGCCTAGTACCTTCACTATAAGTTTTCAATACATTCATTCACTCATTGAATGATCTTTGAGCAGCTAGGAAGTACCAGGCACATAACAGCAAAACAGATAAGCTCCCTACCTTCATGGAGCTTGAGGTCTAGTGGGGAGGGCCAACACTGAACAAGGAACTCAGTGTGATAGATGTTACTAAGGGGAAGTTTAGTGTGCTCTGGTGATGTATATCTGAAGGAATGAACCTAGCCTGGGACATCAGGGAAGTGCCCTTTAAGGAAGGAGAATTTCAGCTGACATGTGATGGGTTAGTAAGAATGAGCCAGATGAAAAAGCACTCCAGATGTAATAAACAACATGTGCAAAAGCCCAGAGTCCAAAATTAGTGTAGCACCTTAGAAAAGCTAGAAAATGTCCACTATGAACAGATGACAAAAAGCAGAGGGGGAGTGTGACCATTAATTGTATGTCAACTTGGCTGGGCCACAGGGTGCCCAGGTATTTGGTCAAACATTCTTCTGGGTATTTCCATGAGAATGTTTTTGGATGAGATTAATATTTAAACCACTAGACTGAGTTAAGCAGATTGTCATCCAGAATGTTAGTGGGCCTCATCCAATCAGCTGAAGGCCTGAATAGAACCAAAAGACCAGCCTGTTCCAAGCAAGAGAGAACTCTCCAGGAGACTGACTTCAGACTTTATCTGCAACATTGGCTCTTCCTGGTTCTAGACAGAAGGCTTCTGTCTTGAACTGCAGCATCAGCTCTTTTAGGTCTCCAACCTGCTGGCCTTAGGACTCAAACTGCACCATTGACTCTTCTAGGTTTCCAGCATGCTGGCCCACCCCGCAGATTTTGAACCAGCCTCCATAATGGCATGAGGGAATTCCTTATACTAAATCTTTCTATCTATATATATATCCTAAGTGGTCTTTTTCTTGGGAGAATCCTAATATAGGGAGTGAGGACAGACAAGGTGGTGATGTGGGTGAGACCACCCAAAGGTCCAGTGATCCCAGGGGGTAAGTCACAGGATGTGAGGTCAAAGAAAGGATACAGGGCAATTGTGACTTGGAGGGCATTGTAGAGGAAGGTCCATGACACCAGCCCTGTGATTTTTAAATGATCTACCATGATACAGCATGAAGGTTGGAGGGATGGGGCAATGGCAGAGCTGGGAGCTATCGATATGGGCTGTTGCTGCTGCAGCACAAACAGATGTCAGAGGCTTGGACTAATGTGATGATGGGGAAATACAGAAATAGAAACATCCATAAAGTATCAAGAAGTTTTGATCCACATGGTTGGATAGTAATGCCTTTTCTCTTAGAAAAGGGAGATATAATATTCTATAATCCTCCTTCAAGGAAAGACTTGCTAGTAAAACAGATTAATTTGTTCTTCCAGTTGGAACACACTTATTTGCCCATCTTCCATTCTATTGATTCTGTTATCTCCTTTCCTCAGCCTAACAGTGACATAACTATGAAAACAGGAGCTAAGAGAAAGAACAGATGGGCACTTTGGCTGGACTCCCAGACAAGAGTGCACCTTCCGCCCACTGCAGGTGGATGTGTGTTCACAAGCCACTGAGCCACCTCTCATTCTTACAGACACGTGGCTCTCTGGGGTGCACAGCAAGAATGATTTATCGTGTATCCTTCACTTACAATTCCCAAAGCAAACTAAGGATAATAATGCCTTCCCCCTTATTACATTTTGTGTATGTGTATGGTGAAAACAAACCCAACAGTCTTTTTAACTCCTCACATTCAAATGTAGAAGTTTAATAACTAGATCTTTTCCTTGAAGCAAACCTTATTGCTGATATGGAGAAAGTTTGAGTGGTCTGGATGCAAGATCAAACCAGCCACAACACATTCCATTAAGCCAAAGCCTAATCCAGAGCAAGGCCCTAACTCTCTTCAATTCTATGAAGACTAAGAGAAGAGAGGAAGCTGCAGAAGAAAAGTTTGAAGCTAGCAAAGGTTGGTTCATGAGTTTGAGGAAAGAAGCTGTCTCCATAACATAAAAGTACAAGGTGAAGCAGCAAGTGCTGATGTAGAAGCTGCAGCAAGTTATCCAGAAGATCTAGCTAAGATCATTGATGAAGGTGGGTAAACTGAACAACAGATTTTCAATGTAGATGAATCAGCCTTCTATTGGAAGAAGATGCCATTTAGGACTTTCATGGCTAGAGAGAAGTCAATGCCTGGCTTCGAAACTTCAAAGGACAGGCTGACTCTCGTTAGGGGCTAATGCAGCTGGTTCAAGTTGAAGCCAATACACATGTACCATTCTAAAATTCCCAGGGTGTTTAAGAATTATGCTAAATCTACTCTGCCTGGGCTCTGTAAACGATACAAAGCCCGATGATAGCACATCTGTTTAGAGCATGGTTTATGCAAGGTTTTAAGTCCATTATTGAGACCTACCGCTCAGAAAAAAAGATTCCTTTCAAAATATTACAGCTCACTGATAATGCACCTGGTCACCAAGAACTCTCATAGAGATGTACAAGGAAATTCGTGTTGTTTTCGTGCCTGCTAACACAGCATCCATTCTGCAACCCATGGGTCAAGGAGTAATTTCAAATTTCAAGTCTTATTACTTAAGAAATACAGTTTGTAAAGTTATAGCTGCCATAGATAGTGATTCCTCTGAGGGATCTGGGCAAAGTAAATTGAAAACATTCTGGAAAGGATTCACCATTCTAGATGCCATTAACAACATTAATGATTCATGAGAGGTCAAAATATCAACACGAACAGGACTTTGGAAGAAGCTGATTCCATCTCTCATGAATGACTCCGCGGTTTCAAGGCTTCAGTGGAGGAAGCAACTGCAGATGTGGTGGAAATAACAAAAGAACAGGAATTAGAAGTGGAGCCTGAAGATGGGACTGAACTTCTGCCATCTCATGATAAAACTTGAGCAGATAAGGAGTTGTTTCTGATGGATGAGCAAAGAAAGTGGTTTCTTGGGATGAAATTTACTGCTGGTGAAGATGCCGTGAACATTGTTGAAATGACAACAAAGAATTTGGAATGTTATATAAACTTATTTGATAAAGCAGCAGCAGGGTTTAAGAGGATTGTCAAATTTTGAATGAAGTTCTACCACGGACAAAATGCTATCAAACAGCATCACATGCTATAGAGAAATCTTTCATGAAAGGAAGAGTCAATTGATACAGCAAACTTCTATTTTGCCTTACTTTAAGGAATTTCCACAGGCACCTCAACCTTCAGCAAGCACTACCTTCATCAGTCAGCCACCACCAACATCGAGGCAAGATCCTCCACCAGCAAAATGATTACAACTCACTAAAAGTTCAGAGGATAATCATTTTTAAACTAAGGTATATACATTTTTTTTAGACATAATGCCATTGCACACTTAATAGACTATAGCAGCAGTCCCCAACCTTTTGGGCACCAGAAACCAGTTTCATGGAAGACAATTTTTCCATGGACCAGCGGTGGTGGGGGGATGGTTTCGGGAATAATTCAAGTGCATTACATTTATTGTGCAGTCAAACCTCTCTGCTAATGATAATCTGTATTTGCAGCTGCTCCAGTGCTAGCATCACCACCTCAGCTCCACCTCGGATCATCAGGCATTAGATTCTCATAAGGAGCTCGCAACCTAGATTCCCTTGCACGTGCAGTTTACGGTAGGGTTCATGCTCCTATAAGAATGTAATGCTGCTGCTGATCTGACAGGAGGAGGAATTTATGTGGTGATGTGAGCAATGGAGAGCGGCTGTAAATACAGATGAAGCTTCACTCACTCGCCTGCCGCTCACCTCTGGCTGTGCAACCCGGTTCCTAACAGGCCACAGACCAGTATGGGTCCGTGGCCCAGGGGTTGGGGACCACAGGACTACAGTATTGTGTGAATATAACTTTTACATGCACTGGGAAACCAAAAAAATTCATGTGAATTGTTTTATTGAGAGATTTGCTTTATTGCAGAGGTCTAGAACCAAACCTGCAATATCTCTGAAGTATGCCTGTACTTGTAAAGGTTAATTTTATATATCAACTCAACTGGGCTAAGGGATGCCCAGACATCTGGTTAAACATTATTTATGGGTGTAAGGATGTTTCTGGAAAATAGTAGCATCTGAACTGTTAGACTCAATAAAGCAGACTGCTCTCCCCAATGTGGGTGAGCATTATCCAATTTACTGAGGGCCTGAACAGAACAAAAAGGCAGAGGATGTTCAATGTCTCTGCCTGACTGCTGAGCTGGGAATCTTCTCCCACCCTTGGCACTTCTGCTATTCAGGCCTTCAGACTTGTACTGGAATCTATCCCACATGCTCTCCAGCTCTCAAGGCCTTCAAACTACATCACTGGTTTTCCTGGGTCTCCAGCTTGAAGGCAGATTATGCAACTTCTCAATTTCCATAATTGTGCGAGCCACTACCTTATAATAAATCTCTTTCTAGATATGTATATTTCCTATTGATCCTGCTTCTCTGGAGAACTCTAATACAATAGTTTAGGAGCCTTCACACCCCAGGCCCAATTCAGGATACTATCAACAAGGCATAAATTTCCCTGCAGAAGCTGAGCCACTGTGGAATGGACAGCCTCCCACTAGAACCTCTCTCCAGCTGGAGTTAGGGCTGCAATTTGAGGAGCCATATTTCAGAGGCTGCAAACAGGACCACCATGGGCTGTTAGCTGCGGTCACTCCCTCTTCCTTGTGAGTTCATAGAAGAAAGGGTGCTGGGGTAATGCTGAAAGGAGGGAAAGGGAGGCTCAAACTCCCACCTCTTTAGTTCATGGATGTATAACTGTCTTGGCTCTCCAGATATCAGCACCAAGGTTTATGGGGAAAATCGGATGGGGCAGACCATTCAAACCACTCAGGACCATTCAAAACCTATGGCAACCAGAGTACGCACTTGCACAAACTGGTACCTCAGAAGCAAACTAACAGCTCATGGCACCAAGAGGATGCCACAGGAAATATTAAAAGTGCACACAATCAACAGCATGGAAATGCTGGGTGCCTAGTGAAAGACAAGACAGGAGGAAGTGCAACCTGCTGCCAGCTGAGGGCCCTCGAGGCCAGGGGTGCAAGTCTCTAGGGAGGGAGCTTGGGCAAAGGTACTCATTTTTAATTTTCTGAGGGCACAAAGAGCTCCTATGGGTACAAAAGCAGAGCTAAGGGCATTTTCCTTTCCCACTGAAGGTTATAGTTCTACTCCTGCTATTCCGGCTCCCCTTGCCTAGGGTGAAAACCGTATATGAACTGACATCATTCAGTTGCATATGAGTTCATTTTATTATAGAAATATGTTTGGTAGCCAAACGGACTGCATCATTATCAGACCCCAGAGGTACAGAATTTAGTGTTAGGATTATCCTTTGACATTAGATTACCAACCCAGCCAAAAAAGATTTATTCATGCTACAAACTCCTTGAGGGTAGTGACTCCAACATGTTCATTTCTGCAGGCTCAGCATCTAACATAGTAGTGTCCTAAGTGGTTGTTGAATAAATAAACGAAAACCATATGCTCCAGCCACTAAGGAAACTGAGCACAGAATTGTGAGGCTGGTGGCCTGGGCATGCCACAAATCCTGCTATAGCAAACCTTTCACAGCATCACTGTGGCATTTGGGGCAAAGAACAGAGGAAGTACTAGATTTATGGTAAAAACAGAATTTTAGATCCAGAAGGGAACTAAATAAAGCTTTTCTCTAGGCAGGACAAGAATGAGTTATCCAGAAGATAAACGCATAAAGAAGTATCCCCATGTGGCTGCAGATCAGTACCTCTAAGCTCTTACAAAAAGTTCAGTGCTTGGTTTTTTCACTTTTTGCAATGTATCTAAATATGCATTACCCCCCCCAAAAAGAGCCTGAGGGTCCTCAACCATAAGCTGGACCAGTAACAGAAAAAGCCTTCTTGAAACATCTTCTCTTTAGGTCTTTTGCATGATAGTCCTTAAAGGCAAGTTCTCTCCTTTTATTCACCAAGAGCAGGCCATCCCTGGTCTCTCCCAGGAAGGCAGCTGCTTATCAATGCAAAGTAGCAAACAGTCTTCAGAAAGAAAAGGCAACATGCAAGAATCTTGTCTAATGCAAAACTGACAGCTGACAGTACCACATTTCCTTCCTTTTCTGAAGCCCACAACCAAATACACTTTGGCACACATTAACACCTTTGCAGTTTTATTAAGTGAGAATGAAACAACAGACTGAAGAGGCTGCTCCAGCCCTCAGGGGGGAATCTGCTGCCTCCATCTCACCTAGGCTGACCCAAGGCACAAAATGTCATCCCTGCATCACTGCCTTGGATGTGACCTGGAGCAATCCCCAGGACCTGAGCCTTGCTTCTCTGACACGCTGGAAGCTGGGTCTCAGGAGAGTTGCGGCAGGGCTTTGGGACCCCAGAATTGATCCCTTCCTCCCCTTATGCAGTGCCTGGTGGGGCTGATGCTGGAGACCAGGAAGGCGGCAAATCTAAATGGGTGGAGCTCTTCCTAATCTCCTCTGGAAGGAAAAAAACCCAACAAATTCTATGAGAAATTTCCCCGGAACCAAGAGATATTATTCCCTAAATTTTCTGTGGTTGCCCTAGAAAAACTTCCCAGGCCACTAGAGTATACAGTTGACACAGGAAGCTAAAATCCCTTCCATGGATTTTGCAAAGCACAAGTAAGCCACTGTCAAAACGAAAGAGAGGAACCAAATAGGGCTGACAAAGAATTCCCAATTTAGAAGGGTACTGGTTTGCTTTATGACCTGTCAAGAAGAGTCATCACACTGTTTCAAGATGACACCCCCAATAGAATTTCATTTCTTAATCTCCCCTTCAGCATGCCTTGAGGGAGCATTCCTGTTTCAGCTCACCCTGCAGGAAGCTATTTGGCAGTTCTTTCTATGATGCTCTTTTACTTTGGCCATTCAGAGATGCAAATGAGCTCCTTAAGTAGGGGTCTGGAGACTAGAGCTTCAACAAAGCATCTCCCAGGCCCCTTCTCCCATGGCTTAAATGCCAACATATCATCTAGACATTCTTTCAGGCTAGAAATTAATTAGAGACAGAATTAGCTAGAGAATTCCCCCTGACAAGTCTCATCCATGATGGGCAGACTCTGAAAACAGGCCCTAGGTACGTTAATGGATTCTTCCTGGGGAGATGCACAAGTTGACACCGAGACATTTCAATTGTCAACACTGGCCAAAGAATCTACACTGGAGGCTCGAAAGGAATATTATTCAAAGTAGAGGTTACAAAACAACATATACACAATTGTTAATATATAAATTTTGTTTTTAAAAATTAGTATGTATTGTAAGTGCATAGAAGACAGACTGGATGTGCATGATAAATAAATAATGCTAATCCCTGGGAGAGGGGATTGGTGACTTACTTTCCTTCTTGAGCTCATGTTTTCTCAAGATTTTCTATAATAAAAATATTATTCATGTAATGAAAAAAAAACATTTTTTTACAAAGGAAAAGAGATCTGATCCATCCAACTCTCTCTAGCCCCATTACTACCACCCAGTCCAGGCCCTGATACTCTCCCCTGAACTACAACTTCATCTCCTTTCTTTCCCCTGGGTTAATACCACAGCCTGCCAAACAGACTCATTGCATCTTCTCTGGCTTCTTCTCACTGAGGCCACAGTGCTCTTTTAAAAACATAAATCTGATTAAAAACTAAAAATAGAACTACCATATGACCCAGCAATCCCACTGCTGGGTATACATCAAAAAGAAGGGAATTCAGTATATTGAAAAGATACCTGCACTCCCATGTTTACTGCAGCACAATTCATAACAGCCAAGATTTGGAATCAACCTAAGTATCCATCAATGGATGAACTGATAAAGAAATTGTGGTACATATACACAATGGAATATCATATAGCCATAAAAAAGAAAGAAATCCTGCCACTTGCAACAACATGGATGGAATGGGAGAACGTTATGTTAAGTGAAATAATCCACGCACAGAAAGACAAATTTTGCATGTTCACTCATATATGGGAACTAAATATTAAAGACAATTGATCTCATGGAAACAGAGCTGAATGATGGTTACCAGAGGCTGGGAAGGGCAGCAGGGAGGCAGGGATAAAGTGGGGATGGTTAATGGGTGTAAAAATATAGTTAGATAGAATAAACAATATTTGATAGCACAATAAAGTGACTATAATCAACAAGTTAGGGTATGCTTTAAAATAACTAAAAGAGTGGAATTGGAATGTTCTTAACACAAAGAAATGATAAATGCCTGAGATGATAGATACCCCAATTACCCTGATTTGATTAATTCACATTGTATGCCTGCATGAAAACACCACATGTACCCTACAAAGATCTATAACTATCATGTACCCATAATAATTAAAAATAAAAATTCAAAAACATGAATCTGATTATGTCACTTCTGTTACTAAAACCTTTCCCAGCACATTGGGTGCCTTTAAGATAAAATTCACAATTCTTCACACAGTTGAGGCCAGCTGGCCCCTTCCCTCCAGCCTCACACCTTGGGGCTTGCTGTACTCTGGAGCCCTGGCCTGTCAACGTGCTGCCCCCTCCATTGGCAACTCGCCCTCCATCTCTTTGTTTAATTCTCACTCGCCTCTGAAGCCCAAGTCTGGAGGTCGCTTCCCCAGGGAGGCCTTCCGTGACCTGCCAGTCTAGGTAAACCCACTGAGCACCTTTTAGGGTTCTTTCCATGACTATGGTCAGACTTGAAGTCACTTGCTTAATATCTGTCTCCTGCACTGGACTGTGAGCTCCATGAGGGCAAGGACCACTGAAGCCCCAGTAGACGCTCAGTTAATATCGAATTTGATTACTTTACTTCTTTAAAAACGAAGCTCTGGAAATCATGGGAAGATGGCAGACTAGAAGCAGCCTGGGTGTGCCGCTCTCAAGGAGAGGATCGAAAGTTGCAGGCGGATGCCTACCCACGGATGGCTCTTCTCAGAAAGAATATTATAAAACCCTGCAGAAGCGATGTGGGACATTCAGAGTGAAGGAGTAGGTGATGGGGTAATTCATTCAGCAAGATGGAAGGGATCTGTGGGGAGGCATCCACACGTGGCAATCAGGAGGATGGAGCCCTGGGGTGCCACGCTCACCCTGCAAGCACTGCAGCCCGAGCTGTGAGAGGGCTCCCCCCACCACCGCAGACCACTGAACTAATTGGGGAGCTACCTAGATTCTGTGCACTGCATGGAGAGCAGGCACAATGGGAATCGGGTGGCTGCCAATCCTGGGTTTTTACAGCTGACACCATCCTGAGCTCTCAGGTGCATGGCACCCGGTTTGCTTGGGACTCAGCTTTGCAGCAGTAGCCTTTGCATCACCCCCACCAGGCCAGGGAGGGAAGGGGCAGAGCAGACACTCCCCCGTTCTGTGCCCTGTGACTGAGAGCTAAGCACCCCTCCCCCCCAGCATGGGATCTGAGCGGGGGAGGTACCTCAGGTACCACAGGCACCACCTGGGAAGACTTGGGTGATTGCCTCAGTGGGACCAAGGCAGGAGAGAACCCTGGCCGGCCAGCAGCCCTGGTCTGCCTCTGTGGTCCCTGGGCAGCTGGAACCGATGCCCACCGATGGCTTGGCATCCATAGCCCCCTGCCTGCGCAGCCCTGCCTCTGCAGTCCCCAGTTCTGGCTGTAAGGCTCTCACTGCACCCAGGCCTAAGGCTCCACCCCTGTGGCCCCAGAGCTCCTACCAGGCCCACACCACCACCCCCGAGATTCCAGCATTGTGCCTGAACCCCAAGACACCCCTGCCCCCCTGAGTCTCTACCATTGCCACTGGGCATACAAAACAGCCCCGAGGTCCAACACTCTGCAAGGGACCCCCCAGTCTTGAGACACCATTACTCCTGGACCTGGTTCAACCAAAAATGCCCACAACCTGGTCACCCATGACCACTACCTAGATAGCTTCACCCAGCTGCCACTGTCACTTCCATGGGGAGACCCCACGCAGAGCGATCTGCCACAACACCAGCCTCCATGGACAGGGTCTCACCCAGCCCCCAACTCAAACTTCCTACAATGATCTGGGGAACAACCCATCACCCTGCACAAAGATCGTCCAGCACCAGCTTGAACTGTGGCAATCACAGGGGAATGGGACAAAACAGACAGCTGTATTACAGTCTCTCAGTGCACCCACCCCTCCCCTGCCGGGTCAACACTCCAGAGTTGGACACAAAAGTGCCATCTAGGGACCTCCCCTTCTTCTTTATTTATTTATTTTTTTGTGGTGACAGAGTCCTCGCTTTGTTGCCCTGGGTAGAGTGCAGTGGTGTCATTATAGCTCACTGCAACCTCCAACTGCTCTTGCCTCAGCCTCTGGAGTAGCTGGGACTACAGGCGCATGCCACAACACCCGGCTGATTTTATTTTTTCCCTAGAGACCGGGGTCTCACTCTTGCTCAGGCTGGTCTTGAACCCCTGAGCTCAAACAATCCACCTGCCTCGGCCTCCCAGAGAGCTAGGATTACAGGTGTGAGCCACTGCGCCCACCTGGCTGGGACCTCCCCTTCCTCTAACAAAGCAGGAGAGTTCCCAGCAAAGGAGAATAGGTGCCCTGCAAACCTATTATCCCCGAGCCAAGAGAAGAAGATTCAGATGAGAAGAAACCAGCAAAAGAACCGAGGCAACATGAAAAAACAAAATAGTTCGACACCCCCAAGGGATTACAAGGGAGCTACAGTAGTGGATTCCAACCACAAGGAAATTGTCAAAATGAGAGAAATGGAATTCAGAATATGGATGGCAGATAAGAGAAATGAAATTGAAGAGAAAGTTGAAAACCAAACAGAAGCCAAAAAAATATTTCAGGAAATCAATGAAAAAAATGAAAAAGTTGCTAAAGAGCTAGACGACATAAGAAAGGATGTAACAGAACTTAAAGAAATGAAAGAGTCATTTAGGGAATTTCAAAACACAGCAAAGCTTCAACAACAGACTAAACCATGGAGAAAAAAGAACCTCAGAGCTTGAAGACAAGGCTCTCAACTAACCCAGTCATTCAAAGAACCAGAAAAGAGAATAAAAAAGACTGAGCAATCACTTTGAGAGATATGGGACTGTGCAAAATGAACTAATATATAAATTATAGGTATCCCTCAGGGAGAAGAAGAAAGAGCAAAAAGCATGGAAAATCTATTCAAGGGAATTATTGAGAAAAACTTCCCTGGTATCACCAGAGATCCAGACACAAGATGGTCATTGAACACCAGGAAGATTCATAGCAAATAGGACATCTCCAAGACACATAGTAATCAACATGGCCAAAGTCAAAATGAAGGAGAAAATTCTACAAGCAGCAAGAGGAAAGCAAAAAATAAACTACAAAGGAAAACTCATCATGATAACTGCACACTTCTCAATGGAGACCTTACAAGCCAGAAGGGACTGGGGCCCCATATTCAATCTTCTTAAACAGAACAATTGCCAGCCTAGAATTTTGTATCCTACAAAACTAAGTTTCACAATTGATGAGAAATAAAGTCTTTTCCAGACAAGTAAGCACTGAGGAATTTGTCATGACCAGACCTGCCATACAGGGAATACTCAGAACTGCACTATACACGAATCAGCATAATAGATACCCACCAGCATAAAATCACCCAAAATCTAAAGCTCACAGCTCATATAAAATAGCACAAGAGGGAAAACAAAGCAATAAGGTTCTACCCAACAAGATGAACAGATCAACATCCACATATCAATCCTATCACTCAACGTTAATGGTCTGAATGCTCCTCTCAAAAGACATAGGCTGGCTCAGTGGATGAAAAAACACAACCCAAATATCTGGTGTCTCCAGAAAACACATCTGACCCACAAGCACTCACACAGACTCAGGGTGAAAGGATAGAAGAAAATACTCCACACAAACAGAAACCAAAAGAGAGCAAGCGCAGCCATTCTCATATCACATAAAATTGACTTTAAATCAGTAATGGTAAAGAAAGACAAAGATGGTCATTATATAATGGTAAAGGGAACGATTCAACAAGAAGGCACAGCAATCATAAATATATATGTACCTAACACAGGAGCTCCCAGATTCATAAAGTAAATTCTACCAGATCTAAGCAGAGAGATAAATAGTAGCATCATAATTGCCAGGGACTTCAATATCCCACTGAGAGAGCTGGACAGATCACTGAAGCATAAAATAAATAAATAAATGCTGGACTTAAACATGATTCTAGAAGAAATGGAAATAAAAGACATTTACTAAACATTCTACCCAAAAACTACTGAATGTACATTCTTATCAGCACATGGAACATTCTCCAAGATTGATCATATCTTAGGCCACAAAACATATCTCAACAAATTCAAAAAAAAAAAAATCAAAATCATACCATGTATCTTCTCAGACCACAGTGGAATAAAACTATTAATCAACTCCAAAAGAAACATCCAAATCTACACAAAGTCATGGAAATTAAACAACCTGCTTCTGAATGATTATTGGGTCAATAATGAAATTAAGATGGAAATCAAAAGATTCCTTGAAATGAACAACAAAGGGGACACAAGCTACCAAAATCTATGGGATTCAGCAAAAGCAGTCCTAAGGGGAAAATTCATAGCCTTAAATGCCTACATCAAAAAGACAGAAAGATAACAAATTAATAATCTAATGATATATCTCAAGGAACTAGAAAAGGAAGAGCAAACCAAACCCAAAGCCAGGATAAGAAAAGAAATAACAAAGCTCAGAGCAGAACTAAATGAAATGGAAAACCAAAAAAAATTTTAAAAATAAAAAATATAAAGGATCAACGGATCAAAAAGTTGGTCCTTTGAGAAGATAACCAAAATCAATAGACCTCTTGGTAGATTAACCAGGAATCAAAGAGAAAGGACCCAGATAAACTCAATCAGAAATGAAAAAGAAGATATTTCAACTGATACCACAGAAATACAAAATATCATCCATGAATACTACAAAAATCTTCCATGCACATAAACTAGAAAATATAGGGGATATGGACAAATTTCTGGGAACACACAACCTCCCAAGACTCAGTCAGGAAGAAACAGAACTCCTGAACAGACTAACAATGAGCAGTGAGATCAAAGCAGTAATTAAAAATCTCCCAACAAAATAAAGCCCCAGACCAGATGGATTCACAGCTGACTTCTACCAGACCTACAAAGAAGAGCTGGTACCCATACTATAGAAATTATTACATAACATCGAGGAGAGAATCCTCCCCAACTCATTCTATGAAGCCAGTATCACCTTGATACCAAAGCCAGGAAAGGACACAACAAAAATAGAAAACTACAGACCAATATCCCTTATGAATATAGATGCAAAAATCCTCAGTAAAATACAAGCAAACCGAATTCAACAGCACATAAAAAAAATAATCTACCATGACCAACTAGGCTTCATCCCAGGGATGCAAGGATGGTTCAACATCCGTAAATCAATAAATGTGATTCACTACATAAACAGAAGCAAAAACAAAGATCATATGATCATCTCAATAGATGCACAAAAAGCATTCGAGAAAATCCAGCACCATTTCATGATAAAAAAAATCTCAACAAACTAGGCATAGAAGGAATATACCTCCAAATTGTAAAAGCCATTATGAGGAACCCACAGCCACCATCATACTGAATGGGGCAAAGTTGAAAGCATTCCCCCTAAGAACTGGAACAAGACAAAGGTGCCCACTATCACCACTTCTTTTCAACATAGTACTGGAAGTCCTATTCAGAGCAATCAGGCAAGAGAAAGAAATAAAGAGTATCCAAATTGGGAAAGAGGAGGTCAAACTATCACTTTTCACTGACAACATGATCTTGTATCTACAAAATCCCACAGACTCCACCAAAAGACTTCTGGAATTGATAATAAATTCAGCAAAGTCTTAGGTTACAAAATCAATGTACACAAATCAGTAGCATTTCTATATACCAACAACAGTCAAGCTGAGAATCAAATCAAAGACTCAATGTCATTCACAATAGCTACAAAGAAAATAAAATACTTAGGAATATATTTAACCAAGGAGGTGAAAGATCTCTACAAGGAGAACTATGAAACACTGATGAAAGAAACCCCAGATGACACAAATGGAAAAACATATGCTCATGGATCAGTAGAATCAACATTGTTAAAATGTTCATAATGCCCAAAGTGACTTACAGATTCAACACAATCCCCATCAAAATACCAATGTCATATTTCACAGATCTAGAAAAAATAATTCTATACCTCATTTGGAACCAAAAAAGAACCCAAATAGCCAAAGTAGTCTTAAACAAAAAGAACAAATCTGGAGGCACCACATTACCAGACTTCAAACTATACTACAAGGCTATAGCAACCAACAGCATGGTATTGGTACAAAAATAGAGACATAGGAACAGAACAGAGAACTCAGATATAAAATCATCTACCTATAACCAACTGATGCTTCGACAAAGCAGACAACAACATACACTGGGGAAAAGAAACCCTATTCAATAAATGGTGCTGGGAAAATTGGATAGCCACATGCAGAAGAATGAAACAGGACCCCTATCTCTCACCACTTACAAAAATTAATTTAAGATGGATAAAAGACTTAAATGTAAGGCATGAAACCATAAAAATTCTAGAAGAAAATGTATGAAAAACTCTTCTAGACATCAGCTTAGGCAAAGAATTTATGACTAAGACCCCAAAAGCAATTACAGCAACAATAAAAATAAATGGGACTTGATTAAATTAAAAGGCTTCTACACAGCAAAGGAAATAATCAACAGAGCAAATAGACACCTGCAGAACGGGAGAAAATACTCACAAACTATACATCCAATAAAGGGCTAATATCCAGAATCTACAAAGAACTCAAATAAATCAGCAAGAAAAAAACAAACAACCCCATTAAAAAGTAGGCAAAAGACATGAACAGAAACTTTTTTAAAGAAGACAGACAAATGAATAGACAAATGGCCAACAAACATATGAAAAAATGTTCAACATCACTAATCATCAGGGAAATTAAAACAACAATGAGATATCACCTTAACCCTGTCAGAATGGCTATTAATAAAAAAGTCAAAAAACAATAGATGATGGCATGGACGCAGAGAGAAAGGAATGTTTATACACTGTTGGTGGGACTGCAAATTAGTACAACCTCTATGGAAAACAGTATGGAGATTCCTCAAAAAACTAAAAGTAGACCTACTATTCAATCCAGCAATCCCACTACTGGGTATCTACCCAAAGGAAAAGAAGTCATTTTATCAAAAAGACACCTGCACTTGAATTTTTATTGCAGCACAATTCACAGTTGCAAAGATGTGGAATCAACCTATGTGCCCATCAATTCATGAGTAGATTAAACAAGAAGTGGTGTAAGTATGTGTGTATATACACACACACACACACACACACACACACACACATACACACCATGGAGTACTACTCAGCCATAAAAAGGAATGAACTAATGTCTTTTGCAGCAATTTGGATGGAACTGGAGACCATTATCCTAAGTGAAGTATTTCATGAAGGGAAAAACAGACACCACATGTACTCTGTAATAATTTGGAACTAACTGACGGGCACACATGGGCACAGAGAGAAGTAAAAGCCATTGGACATAAAGAACAGGGAAGGGGAGAGGGGGGAAGAGGGGAGGAGTAACAACCTACCAAAAAGGTACAGTGAACACTATTCAAGTGATGGGCACACTAATAGCCCTGACTTAAGCATTACAAAACCTATCCACGTAATAAAAACATTTGTACCTCCTTAATATTTTGAAATTTTTTAAAAAATGAAGCTCTGAATACCAGGGCAACATTAAATAAAATCTCTGTATTTCTCAGCATGTTATCTCCTATGATTCTTTAAGAATCACATTTTAAAATAAGAGAATGTGGGAAGATATTTATTGCGCTAATTTTTTTGTGTATCTACATACCTACTGTTGTGTACTAAGAAAATAAACAGCAACTACTATCATAATTAAAGCTATTAGTATTGGCTGTGTTTTAAAAACATGCACCATTCTTGTTCACAGGAATAGGAAGGGCTCTGCTCCCCTCTTTCACCCTTGTAACCTAGAATTCAAAGTCCAAGGGAATACTTAGTTCATCTGGCCATCTGGGCACCAGGTCCCGCCTGGCTCAGCAAAAGCCATTAATAATCCAGGAAATAGTGATGTGAACTATTGACAGAAGACCATTTTGGTAAGACCTTGGGCCCCCATCTTTCTCATCTGTGATCATCTGTGGTTTAGCTGCAGTAATTGCTAAGATATTTTTTGAGTTTCTGCTATTTGTTGTG
Source organism: Daubentonia madagascariensis (assembly GCA_023783475.1). Taxonomy (NCBI): domain Eukaryota; kingdom Metazoa; phylum Chordata; class Mammalia; order Primates; family Daubentoniidae; genus Daubentonia; species Daubentonia madagascariensis. The sequence goes on along the minus strand of JAKFHU010002080.1, from coordinate 36,085,174 downwards.
ATGCTGACAGATTTGCAGCCAAGCATATGCAGCATACTCCCGCTCATGCATCCGTGGAAGTAACTGCCGGATGGTACTATGCGCCATGCAACAGATTAGACAGCTGCAGGCAGCAAGGCTTTCAGGAAATGAAAAGAGGTACCAGATTTCCACTTAGTCTCATAGCTTGAGCTAATTTTCTAACCTTTTTTCAACATCCTTACTAGGAAAGTCAATTACCCATACATTAAACTATCACATGATCCAAAGAATCATTTCTGTTTGGTTGGAGATGCTTTCTACAATTTTCTTCTTCAATAGATAGTCTTTCTAAGGAAATGATTATGTACTATCCTTAAACCCTGCCCCAGCTCATGTCAAAGAAACAGGTCAGACCACAAATTTATTTATTTATTTTATTCAAAAAACATTTATCAAGAATTTAAAATATGCCAGGCAGTACACTAGGTATTATTACCAGCTGTAGGCCCAAGATCCTCAAATTCATATCCATATTCCAAGTCTCTCTTCCAAACTCCTGACCCAAATATCCAACTGCCTACTCATCATCTCTACGTGGATGTCTCAAAAGCACCTCAACTCTTAAGACTCAGATCTAAGACCAAAGTAACTCATCTTTCTCCAATCTAGTTTCCTCCAGTGTTCCTTATTGCAACTATGCTAGTCTCAAATCTTGGAGTTGACCTTGAAATCTGCCTTTTCGCTTTCCCTCTATTGAATGCTTCAATCCATCACTTCTTCCTGCTGATTTTGCTTTCTAAATCTCTCTCCCATCCACCTATACCACCACACCATAATCCCAACTGGCATTGCATCTTGCCTGGGTTTCTGCAATAGATTCCTAACTAAGCATCCTGAATCTACTTTGGCTCCCTCTGATTTTTTTCCTACAGTACTACCAGAATGATATTCTCAATCCGTAAATTAAAGCCAGTATCTCCTTTGCTTAAAAATCTTCAAAAGCTTCTGTTATGGATGGAATTATGTCCCCTCCCACCAAATTCATATGCTAAAGCCCTAACCCCTGTACCTTAGAATGTGACTATACTTGGAGATAGGGCCTTTAAAGAGGTAAAGTTAAACAAGATCATAAACGTGGGGCCCTAATCCAATGTGACTGGTATCCTTATAAGAGAAGGGACACCAGGGGTGTAGGTGTACAGAGATAAAGCCACATGAGGACAAAGCAAGAAGGTGATCATCTGCAAGCTACAGAGAGAGGCCTCAGGAGAAACCAACCCTGCCAACAATTCACAATTCACCTTGATCTTAGCCTTTTAGCCTCCAAAACTGTGAGATAACAAATTTCTGTTGTCTAAGCCACCCAGTCTATGGCATTTTGTAATGGCAGCCCTAGTAAACTAACATAGATTTCCATTGCTCTAGGATAAAGATCGATGCCCCTGACTTGACTTAAAAGGTTCTGCATCCTCTTTGCCTCATCTACAGTGAGAATGAAGACCATTGTCAGCACTCAGACTGTTGACATTCCAGAAAATGTTGGCATTACTCTGAAGAGACATAGTTATCGTGAAGAGCCCCACAGGAACCCTGTGGAGGGACTTCAGTCACATCAATGTAGAACTCAGTCTCCTTAGAAAGAAAAAGAAGAGGCTCCAAGTAGCCATATGGTGGGGAAATAGAAAGGAACTGGCTATTGTTCACACTGTTTGTAGTCATGCATAGATCATGATTAGGGTGTTACACTTGGCTTCCGTTACAATATGAGGTCTGTGTATGTTCATTTCCCCATCAACATCGTTATCCACAAGAATGGGTCTCTTGTTGAAATCTGAAATTTCTTGGGTGAAAAATACACCTGCAGGGTTCAGATGAGGCCAAGTGTTGCTTGCTCAGTATCTAAAGTCCAGAAAGATGAGTTAACACTTGAAGGAAATGACATTGAATTTGTTTCAAATTCAACTGCTTTGATTCTGCAAGCCACAACAGTTAAAGACAAGGATATCAAAAAAGTTTTGGATGGTATCTACGTCTCTGAAAAATAAGCAGTTCAGCAGGCTGATGAATAAGATCTAAGAGTTGTCCAGCTACAGAAACAAGATGCCAGATGATTCCTAAGACCTATTTGTGATATTTTAATAATGTAATGAAAAATCTCTATTCATATTATTGTATTATTCATATGCCCATTTTACAGATAGGAAATATAGGCCCAAAAATGTTTAGTAACTTGCCCACAGCCTCACAGCTAATAAATGGCATATCTGGCCCTCGAACCTAAGACTACCTGACCCCACAGACGACGCTAATTTTTTTTTTTTTTTTTTTTGAGAAACAGTCTCCCTCTGTTGCTTGGGCTAGAGTGCAGTGGTGTCGTCACAGCTTACTGCAACCTCAAACTCCTGGACTCAAGTGATCCTCCTGCCTCAGCCTCCTGAGTAGCTAGGACTACAGGCATGCACCACCACACCCTGCTAATGTTATTTTATTTTATTTTTTGGTAGAGACAGGGTCTCACTATAGTGCTCAAACTGGTCTCAAACTCCTAGCCTCAAGTGATCCTCCCACCTCAGATCCCAAAGTGTTAGGATTACAGGTGTGAGCCACCACGCCTGGCCCATAGACTATGCTTTTAACCACTGAACTACTCTGCCTCCTACTTCAAAAAAAGGCAAACAGGCTGCCCAGGCTTGGGTCTGCAGGTGGGAGTAGAAGATCCACAGACTAGCAAACCAGCAGTGGCTGAAGCACTACCCAGAGCAGCAGGAATCTGCCAATGCCTCAGTGTGTGCCTCTGAGAAATGGGTATAACCGACAGCTCTAGCCAGGTATTCAGGGAAGGGAGGCCAGGGACAGTGGGCGTCACTGGAGGAGAGGGAATCCAGTGAGATCCTGAGGAAAGTGTGGACTTGGGAAGAGTCTATAGAGGAAGAGGAATCTGGGCTCATGACCTCAGCCCTGCAATGGGGAGTTTTATTTACAACCTACTCCACATCAAGGGCAAACCACCTTCTCTGGGCCTATGTTTGCATCTTTGTAATAAGACCTAACACAGAGGTTTCTTGGTGAAGAGAAGACAGATTGTAAGCAAGCAAGTCTACTGCCCCTTTATTCTCCATCCAGGACAATGCTAAACAACACCAGCTATCACCACCCAGCTCTCAGCTCCCGCCTGCAGCAACCATTCACTCACCCAACAGATGACACTGAGCACCCACCATGTGCTGGGCACTGTGTGTGGCACCGGAGTTACAGTATAGAGGAAAGCAAAGATCCCTGCCTTCATTCATGGAACTTACATTCTTTATGATTCTATTTATATGAAATGTCTAGAGAGATGAAGATAGAAATTGGATTAGTAGTTGACTAGGGCTGGGGGAATTGGAGGAAAATGGGAGTGACTGCTAATGGATACAGGTTTCTTTTGGAGATGATAAAAATTGATTGTGATGATAGTTGCACAACTCTGAATATACTAAAAATCATTGTACACGTTAAAACAGGTTAATTTTATGACATGTAAACTATATCATGATAAAGTTGTTGTATTTAAAAAAAAAAAAAAAGGACCAAAAACTAGAACTTTCAATCTCAAGCTCCATGCTATTTCCATAGCACCAACCTACCTTCTATATATAAAGAAGAAAATGAATGCTACCCAGTGGGGCTAAAAACATAGATTATTTGGAAAGACTTTTAAGTGCCCAACTTCTTTGCTAATGTGCTCCTTAAAATGTTAGGCACATTAGAGACTACATCAGTCAGGATGGGCTAAATTATGCTGTGGTAACAAACAAGCCCAAAATCTCAGTGGCTAAATAACAGAAGTTGATTTTGCACTTATGCTACATCTACCTAGGGTTGGCTATAGCTACTTCCTCTCTGATTTGCCCAGGCTGACAGAGCAACCACCATCTGGAGCTTTGCCAGTCTCCATGCAGAGGACAAGAAGGATCTGGAGGGTTACACACTAGTGATTAAGTGACCCAGCCCAGAAGTAACACAACACACTTCTCACAACTCATTAGCCAGAAATAGTCACATGGCCCCCCCCAAACAAAAGGAGGCCAGGAAGTGCAAGCCCATCACATGCCTGGAAAACAGAAAGCTTTGAATAGTCAGTAAATAGTACTAACGTTTACACATGCAATTAGGGTATATTGCAGTTAAGAGCATGGATTGTGAAACCAGCACGCTTGGCTTTAAATCCCAGTGCAGTCGCTCACTAGCTAGATATCACCACATCACCTGAGAGAAGTTAATTTGACCGCCTCGTGCCTCAGTTTCCTCATCCATAAAATGGAGAAAGAAATAGTATTTACCTCATAGGTTTTTTAGAAGATTAAATGAATATTTCCATCTGTAAGGAATATAGAACAGTACCTGGCAAGTGCTAATGTCATAAGTGCTACATAACTTATTATTTTGGAAAAAAATATTAAAGGCAATGTCTTATCTTTGTAATATAATTAATGAATGGGCACTGTGTAAAGTACCAGTCTACACAATCCAACACATACAAAGTAGGTATAAAATAAATAGCAGCCTTTATTAACAGAGAATCAGGACTTCTAGGTCTTACTTGGCCTGAACTTGAACCAGCTGTCCTGTCCCTTGGCTTTTAGTTTCTTTCTTATCTTTAAATGAAAGAGCTATACAAGGTGATCTCCAAGGTTCTCCAACACTAAAAGCTTAGCATTCTTTATTCATGGGTCACTGACTTGACCCAATGTGGTATTCTTCATTGCTTACTCTCTCTTCTTTGACCATAAAGAATGATTCTCCTCTTCAAATCAAGAGAGCACTAAGACATTCTCTACCTGGTTCAGAAAGGTGAACCTGACCTGGATTATCCTCCCTGGGCAGGCCCACCCTAACCCTACTGATCTGGGAAAGCACCCACTTGCTGCCAGCAGACCACCAAGAAGCTGCCAGGAGAGAAGCAGGTCCCTGGTGCACTTCAAAGGAAATGACTGCCTGCCAGGGAGAGTGGAGAGAAAGGTAAACAGTCACCTAGAGGGTAGCTGACCTCCACCCAGAGCGGTGGTGAGCTCTCCTCCTCCCATCCCTGCATGAGGACTTCAAACCCTCAACAAACCCCTTCACAAACCGTTAGGAAGCACCCTCTCCACCTTCACCCTCCCACTGGTGTCCCGGGTGGGAACTGTACCTCTGTATCGGAGGAGCAGTAGATGTCACCCTCCTGGTTTAAGGAGAGCCAAACATTCCCACAGACCTTTCTGTTGTCCAGTCTGGCCCTATTCTGGGGTCAGGAACAGGAATACAAATTTAAAAATTAGGAAGATGTGCTGTGAGATTAAAAAACAAAAGCTCTCAGTAGAACAAAGCTTTCAAAAGTGGGAGCCATTCACAATATTTCAACTTCAGTAACACACTGAATACATGAATAAAATATAGGTCCCCAGGAAAATAAATCTCACAGTGCTGCTGTTTTTCTAACGTTAACGACTATGTCTAACAATTTCAATCTCAGTAGCTGAAGCACCTTCCTTTTAGGAGCCATTAAAGCCACCTCCCCCAGTGTAATCTATCACCATAAACCCTTTTTGCCCTCCATATGTGTCTCTGAGCAATGCTCTCATTCTGCTTTATATTCCACATGAATTTCTCTCTGCACCTGTGCTCTCACCTCCCTTGGCTGGAATGCTGTGCCCGTGGGTACAGGCTCTGGGCAAGTTCCGCCTCCAGGGAATTCCCTGAACACCCCAGCTCTCCTTACCACATCTAGGTCACCACCGCAACACCCATTTGCTTCTGCTTTGTGCTATCTTTTAAGGTTCAAACCAACAGCCATGTGGGTGATCCTGCTTAGAAGTGGACTGTCTAGCCCCAGTCAAGTCGCAGAGGACTGCAACCTCACAAGAGACCCACGCCAGAACCACCCAGCCACTCCCGGATTCCTGACTCACAGAAACTGCGTGGGATACTAAATGCTTATTGTTTTAAATAAGCTGCTGAGTTTGGGTAATTTGTTATACAGCAATAAATAACTAATACAGATGGATATATAGGTGATGAAGCAAGCTTAATAAAATGTGGATGGTAGCATTTAGGGGGTGGGTATACAGGTGTTTGCTGTCAAATTCTTTCAGCTTTGCTGTATGAAAATTTTCATAATCAAATTCTGGGGGGGGAAGTGCAGGATGCACAACATAAAACTGCAGCTGGATCAGCCATGACACAGGTGCAGCAAAGTTCCTTGAACAACAGAACTGATTTAAAAGGGTTACCAAGGAATACAGTCATTTTGGAAGCAGTTATATTCAGAACATTATTTACTAAATATATTTTAAAGTGTGTATGTGTCTGTATAAAGTAGTATTAGATGTGTATGTGCTACTTTACTTTTATCCCAACCCCCAATTTTCAAAAAGACACTAATCTGCCAATTTTGGTTTTATCAGCCAGAGTGCTTCTCAGAAACCCCATGATTAACAAGGAATTACTGTTATATCAAAGGTAAACTATTTCTTCAGATGAGGCCAGCAAACATAATTTGTCCTACCCTGTGCTCTGCTCTATGTTTGTTCTGTCTGATTTAGTTTCCAAACTAATTAGGCTTGCTTAATTCCCTGCTGCTTTATCAGCTAATGGTTACAGAAATTTGATTAACTTTTACAGAACATGTTTAACACAGAGCTGCAAGAAATGGATAATTCTGTGCCCTGGAGAAATCAGACTGGTCAGACCAGTATTGATGCCACTTTGGGTTTTCCTTACTATTTATGTGGACCTGACACCCACCCCTACATATCTTTATAGTGAAAATAGTATGCTGAAATTGCTGTTCCTACCAAACACTGAGAATGTATTTTTAGATAAATAATGCAACCAGCCCAGTCTTTTTATGTAATGACACGAGGCATAGAAACATTTTGTGGTAAACAGAAGTCCAGACTCATTATTTTCTTCAAACACAAGTAAACTGAAATCTGCCTGTCAGTGATCAGGATTCACTAGGTTTATTTTACAGACATCAGAGATGGTCATCACAACATAATTGATAACAAAAGCTACCCTATTACAAAGTACACAGTATTGTACTAAAGCTAGGAAAATATTAACAGTTGGATTCAGTGTTTAGCACAGAGTCTTGTTTGTGTTGCACATAATGTCTTCTCAAAACTCACCAACACCCACACACCGGGCAGGAGAGGGCTCCACCCATGGTATTCCCCATAGACAGGCAGGAGGGGCTGGGGACTAGGGACTGGCTTGTTTAACCTCACCTCATCTGCCCCCTAGCTGGAGAGGACAGAAAGTTTAAACCTACATTTTGCAGACTCCACACTTTGCAGCTAGAGATTGGGATGTGAACAAACTAAAGACACTTGTGCAAAATTAGGAAGCTGGAAGTGAAGCAGAAGCCTCTATACAGCTTCTGGCTGGGAAGCAAGTATGGAAGGGAGGCTTTTGGCGGGGGCAGCTTTATTGAGGTATAACTGACAAATTAAAATTGTATATATTTCGGATGAGAACCTGGGCTGGAGTTAAAAAAAATTGTATATATTTAAGGTGCACAACTTTATATTTTGGGGTTTTTTCCCTAAGAGACAGGGTCTCACTCTGTCGCCCAGGCTGGAGTGCAGTGGTGTGATCATAGCTCACTGCAACCTCGAACTCCTAGGCTCAAGCCTCAGCCTCCCCAGTAGCTGGGACTACAGGCATGCACCACAGCTTATTTTTTTCCTTTTTTAAAGAGACAGAGGTCTCACTATGTTACCCAGGCTGGTCTTCAACTCCTGGCCTCAAGTGATCTTCCTGCCTCAGCCTCCTGAGTACCTGAGATTACAAGTGTGAGCCACCATGCCTGGCTATTACAACTGGATGTTTTGATATATGTATATATTGTTAAATGATTACCACAATCAAGCTACTTAACATATCCATCACCTCACATAGTTACCTTTAGTGTGTATGTGGTGAGAATACTTAAGATATACTCTCAGCAAATTTAAAGTGTACATTATTAACTATAGTCACCATACTGTACATTAGATCTCTAGAACTTATTCATCTTATAACTGAAAATTTGTACTCTTTGACCCACATCGCCACATTTCCTCCACCCCTGCTAGCCCCTGGTAACCAGCCTTCTACTCTGTTTCTATGAGTTCCACTGTTTTAGATTCCACATGTAAGTGAGATCATGCAGTATTTGTCTTTCCATGTCTGGCTTATTTCATTTAGCATGTCTTCCAGGTTCATCTATGTTTTCACAAATGACAGGATTTCCTTCTTTTTGAAGACAATAATATTCCACTCCGTATGCATACACCACATTTCCTTTATCCATTTATCTATTGAGGGACACAGGTTATTTCCACATCTTGGCTACTGTGAATAAAGCTGCAATGAACATGGCAGTGCAGATATCTCTTGAGATAGTGATTTCATTTCCTTTAGATATATACCCAGAAGTGGGATTGCTGGATCACACTATAGTTCTATTTTTAATTTTTTGAGGAACCTCCATATTGTTTTCTATCATGTCTGCACCAAATGGGAGGTTTTCTGTAACTTCACTCTAGGCCCATCCTCCTGAGTGCTGAGACATCATGGTGGCAGCCCCTTGTCAATTCAGGCTTCCTGATCTTTGGAGCCCAGGTAGGGAGTGGGTTCTTGAACCCACAGCTCCAGTTAATGTCCTCTGAGTTGGCAGCCCCTGCAGAACCAGTTCCTCACTGTTCTGGGAGTTGCTCCCAGGGCCCAGGCCTACAGCCTCCTCCTCCTCCAGCCCTTCCAGGGACTCTGTGACCGGTCAGTTCCCTGTCTTGTCCTGCTTACAATGCCTACAGTGGTTGCTGTTTCCTACACAGAACCCTTACTTATCCACAACAGAAGGCCTGTATTTTTTGAAAACACTGAGAAATGCAGATACAGTTATCCCTCCCGTGTTTACTTTCCAACCAGTCAATCTCTAAGCAGTTCAGGATGGGTAGCAAGTGCCGAAACTGCACAGGTTGAGCATACAGGGGAAAGACAGCAGAGCCCCTGGAGAAAACACACACAGAGACCCGGTAAAGGAATGGAGAACTAGCAGAGTGCCAGGGTCAGGGTTAGGCCAACTCTGCCTGTAGCAAAGGGAGAGGGGAGGATGCACAGGACAACTAAGAACATAAAGGCTAAACTGAAATGGACGTAATGGGCCAACCAACTCATGGAAACCAGGCTTGTTGCTTTGAAGTCAAAGCTCACACAGGGTAAGGTGAGGTGGTACAATGGCAGCAGCTCTTTTATGTGTGTGCGATTTAACTGAGCACTTCAGGCTATGGTTTCACAGTGATTTAGAGTTTCGGTTAAAGGGAAAGGCAGGAGGTATTCTATTTGGGTTAAAGCCAGCAAATCTGAGTTCCATTCCCAAGGCTGCTGCTGCTGACTGGATGGGCAAATCCCTGACCTGTTTCCTGTGCAAATGTCAAGACTGTCCTGCAAGACAGCAGGCCCCTCCGTAACAATAGCAGCAGCTACCCTTTATTGAGGGCCTCCTACAAGCCCCCATTCCCTATGTATCCAATTCTACTCACAACACGCCATCAGCTGGGTATTATAATGCAAATCCATCCAGCACCATCTACCCCCCCACCCCCCACCCCCGGTTTTGCCACTCCTATCTTGGTGAGGCCTCCGTCATCTCTCACCTGGATGCTGCACAGCCTCTTGCCTGGCCTTTCTGTTCCTGCCCCTCCTCTCTCCCCACTGACTATTCCCAACACAACTTCCAAGGTGATCCTTTAAACCTTAAGTCAGACCATGTCACTCTACTCAAACCCCTTCTACCCACCACCGCCGCGGCTTCTCATTTTACCCAGAGTAAAAGCCCAGGTCTGTACAATGGTCTACAAACTCCTCCAGCATCTGTTCTCCACCTACCTCTCTGATCACATCACCTATTAGTCCTCTGGCTTGCTCTGCTCCAGCCACACTGGCCCCCTTGCTCCTCCTCCAACACACCAGGCACATAGCGCCTCAGGACCTCTGCACTACCGCCCCTCTACATGGAATGCTCTTCACCAGGTAGGTAAATGGCCTCCCTTAGCTCCTACAGGTGTTTGCACCAGTGTTACTTTATCAGTGATGTCCTCTCTGACCAGCCTATTTAAAATTCAGTCTTAGCACTTATCACCATCTCTATAACATATTTATTCATTTTGTTTACTGTTTGTCACTCTTCTCTAGCTCCTTGAGGGTAGGAATTGTTTAGTTCAAGGCTATATTAAACACATAGTAGGCACTTAATAAATATTTGTTGAATTTAACAAATAGATGAAGAATCTAGGGGATTAGGTAACTTGCCCACATCTGCACAGGTAGTAAAGGGCAGTGCAAGGGACCAAACTCAGGTTCCCTCTGACTCAGAAGCCCACACTGTCCAGGGCCCCTGAAAACCTCCTTCCACAGCCCAGGGGCTGTTAGATGCAGCAGGCTTAAGATAAACATCTAAACTGACATGAGTCTAATAGCTTTCTATCCTCTCTCTACCCAGGAGAGGTGCTCACCTTAGATGCACTGGCCCAATCAACACTGCTTCCTGATTAGTAAAGAGCATCATGACCTTAGAAGCAGTGGGACCCCATTTCTGAGGACTCTCTTTGTCCTTCTCTTCCAATACTTCCTTGAGAGCCCCAGCAGCTAAAAAGCATCAAATCCACCCACTGGTCTAATGCAAAAAACTAGTCAGAGCCTGAGAGGTCTGTAGTTTTAGTCCAATTACCAACCTCATTGAGATGGCTTCTGCAAACTACCTCCGATTCTGGCTGAAAGGACCGTATGGGTCCAAGCCAAGAACTCTGCTACCTGCAGGATGAAAGAGGATGGAAGGGCTCCTGCAGCACTGTGAAGGAATTTCAGAGGAAGTGGTAGAGGGCTTACAGCCCAGAGTTATACAGAAATAAGAGCAGCTGCAACAAAGGATGGGGGAAATCCTATTAGAAGCAGCTGACCCCCACCTCCATGCCGCGCCTTAGTTGAATGACATCTTTCTCATTATCCCCTATACTGAGATCTCTGCATTTTTTTAATTAAGTGAATTAATATAAATAACACATTTAGAATAGTACCTGCCACACTGTGAGTACTACATTTCTGTAGCTATTATCATAATGGGATTTAATTGCTATATTTTCTTGACAATAGCCAAAAGTTCAAAAGGGTCCTGTCAGGTAAGAAATGCAAGGATCAAGTCTGCATATGCTTTAAAAGCTGACTTTAAAAAAAGTATTTATCAGCCTGGACTGTTCTAAAAAATAAGTAAGACTAGGCTATAAGCTTTTGGTAGATAGGGATCTGGACTGACTGCTTTTTATATCTCTATTAAGATGTTGAAATGACTATTCTGCATGAGATCATCACAATTAGGTTATTTTTATTATAGTTATGTTAATCATAGTAATGTTATATTATTTAAAATAACTATATACCTGAAACCAAAAAAATCTTTTTCAAGTAAATAGGCCATGTAAATCTCAGATATGACAACTATCCTAATGGTTACCACTGTTGCTGTGAAGAAATGTGGTGGATTTCGGGGCAGAAAAAGCTACAAATGTCTAATAACCAGTGAAAGAAATGTAATAAAAAGAAATTTAAGGTGCAGTGTAATTCAATGTTAATAACAAGAATACGGGGTCTAGGTGATTGTGTTAATCGTCTACAGCAGCTGCCACCCAGCACTTGCAGCTGGAAACCAAAGAAGGAGAAGGACTGGGACCACCCCGCACACCAGACCCACATAAAAGAAGAGAGAAGTCCTGACGGGTGGTGGGGAGGTGGGACGTGGTGTCATCCCCACCGTTTAATTCAAGTCATTGCTTTTTTTGAAGATAACTTCCTGGTATTGAAGACTCAGATGCCTTTTAAATGAGAAAGGAATGAAAAAAGAGGAAGAATCCCAGTTACTGCGCTAAACATCAGTGAGGCACAAAATGCCCATTTGCTCTGGTGTAAGAAACTGATTGTCCTCAAGCATCTCCAAATGGATGTTACCCACAAAGCCCCTCCCCAAGTGTCCGAAATAAGTAATTTTCTTTAATGCAAAAATACTGTACGAGCGACAGTCATTTTGCTATGTTTTGTTTCCTTCCAGAGAGCTGCCCTGCAGGTTAGTGGCAGGGAGTAAAGGCCATGCAGTGAAAAGCCAAGTATTCTCATGGTTGGGAGTTCTGTCAAGCTCTTCAAAGGAACGCGTTTCTAAAAAATGTTTAAGGAGTTTCAAGCAACTATCAGGTGTGCTGTATTTGCCAAGAAGACATTTCTCTTTTAAATGCAATTGTGAATCAGAGCTCCACTGACTCCAAGCACAAGTTGTAGAGGTGAGACCCAAGAGATTTTTTTGCTGAAAGAAAGTATTTGTACGTTTTTATAAGCACATGTGCCATAAAGGGCAAAACACTGGAAATACTTAGAAACAAGCCTTAGGCTTCCATAAGGGAAAACAATTAGACAGTAAGCAGTAAGTCTTGATTTTGTAGGTAGACTCTATATTCCCAGTAAAGAGAAGTCAACCTGAATGATGAGAAGCATTCTGATTGTCATGTGTTCTGAAACTACAATGCAGGCAAGAAGCTCCTCCTAAGAAATGGCCTCAGGTGCAAGCCCCATCTTGACGCATAATCCCACCAGGGTGTCTTTCAGATACAGTAGAAGCTGTGCTTTTCTGTGCTGGGAAAAAATATGACTAAGCCGGGGATAGTTCTCTTCTGACCTTGTTAAGTGCATCCCAATTATCTATTACTTACTAGGCACAAAACCCACTCCCTTGGCCTGAAACAAGTTAAGTTGGAAGTAACAAATCAAAATACAACAAGAATCAACAGAAACTTAAAACTATGACCCACAGTCTGCTACACTAGCTCATCTATTATTAATGCCTAAAGCCACTAAAAGCATCATAGCTTTAATGAGAATAGTAATTAACTTTGGTACAGCCATTTATGATTTCCAAAGTGCTTTCCCATCTCACATCCCCTTTAATCTCCTGGGAGATTAGGGACCTGGGAGATGGGTGTTACGCCCTTCCCCCATTGTAGGTTGCTGGCAAGAACTCCAAGAAATTAGGCGGCTTACTAAAGAAGACACATGTGGTGATAGACCTAGGACTTTTTCAATTCCAGTTACTATTCATTTTTTAATGCATTTTTTCTTACTTAAAAAATATATCCCATGATATTGTCAATAGCAGGACTGCCTGGAGAAAATTTTGCAGCCCGATGCATTTTTCGAACCGCCCTATATCCCATTTCCACTTTTTGGTGCCAGGAACTTCAGGGTACCATTTCTATCTTGGCTATCGCAGGGCAGGCAGCCTCTGGCCTCTTTACTTGGAATCCCACCTCTGAGCAAAGGGGAAGAAGAAAAAGTGAGTCGCCCCTGGCTCTCTCCTGGGAGGCAGGGCTGAGAGCTCTAGAGCTCAGCACCTGGGCTGCTCCTCAAGGGACCAGAAGCTGTGTAGGTGACAAAAGCCTCTGCTTCCTTCCTCTGGAAGCATCAACACTACCAACTGGAGCAAGACTAGAGAGCCACCAGAGGTGGAAAAGGGTGACCACCCTCACTCACCACCAATACCATTAACATCACCCCAAGCCCAGGCCTCATAAAATGGGGAGGTGATGGAGTCTGGGAAAGACAGTGATGACATTACAAGCCCAGATGCCTCAGAGACTTTTCAGAGTATGGTTTTGTAGAGGCTTTAGGAATTTCACGGGCATTTTTTCTCCATTACTCTCTAGTTTGCAGTGCATGTATCTTCCACTCAGAATGCAGCCTTGATGCCGAAATCTTGAGGAGTCAAGGTGGGCACGTAACAGAGCTGAAAGGGAAGATAGGTGAAACTGAGGAAAGGCAGGCAAAGGGGACTTTGGGGGGTTGTCCAAACCAATGTAGCAGGGTCTCAAGAGCCTTGGGTGGCTTGCTCCCTGTCTAAGACTAAATCAAGGAAGCAGACTGGATTAGTGTTTCTTACCGTGCATTATGAAGAAACACATTGTGAACAGGAATATTTGTGCTATGGGACTGTCCCATATAATACAGGCTACTGGTGCCCCTCGCCTCCAGCTGCTAAATGCCAGCAGCACCCCACCCCTGACACTGTGACCCTCACCCCCTGGTTGAGAACCACTAAACTAGGTAATTTCTAGGACTTCCCAGCTTTAAAATTTCTCAAGTCCATGATTAGACCAGAATGGTACTAGGTGTGAAAGTGCTCTGAGGTGGTACAAAGGCTACAAATATACAAGTATCAATGAAGAATGCATTGAGCTGCAAATAACAAAAAACACACCAACCAGGCTTCACTAAATAGAGGCTTATTTTTCTCCTGTATGAAGAAGTCCTGAGAAATTGTTAAATTAAGTTTAGCCTAAAGCTGCCTCCTTACTTATTTTAAGTTTGGCCTAAAGGTTTCTCTGTACATAGTGAACTGTAACCTAATCTTGTGCCAATCAGTGAATTTCAAGCAATCAAAGGCGGCCAACTGTTCAAACTGTATTCAAATAAGGCAAACTCTGAACTTCAACCAATCCAGTTATTTCTGTACCTCACTTCCATTTTCTGTATGTCACTTCATTTTTCTGTCCATAAATCTTCAACCACACGGCAGCACTGGAGTCTCTCTGAACCTGTTCTGGTTCGGGGGCTGCCCGATGATTCTCTAATCGTTCTTTGCTCAATTAAATTCTGTTAAATTTAATTGTCTCAGGTTTTTCTTTTAACAGAAGGCCCCCTCAGGGACCCAGGCTGCTTTTATTTTTATACTTTGCCATCCTTGGTGTGATGGCTTTTATCCTTATGTCACCTCCTGATTTCAAAATGGCTGCTCTACCTCCAGGTGTCACATCCAGGTCCAGGCAGGAAGAAGCAAAGTCTTTTTCTACTTCAGGTATGTCTTTTTATTCAGGAAGGGAGGCCTCTCCCAGCAGACTTGTGCTTTATCTTATTGGCCAAACTCCATCACATGACCACTCCTGGCTGGAAGGTGCTTAGGAAAATTGAACATTTAGACTTCAAGTCTCAACAGTAAAGGAAGGCAAGGGAGATGATGGTTGGGAATGGGCCTCGAGAAAGCCTCCATCAAGTATCTGCCACAGGAATCTTTATCCAATTGGGTTCACGTTCCACAAAGAAGCTGGCGTATATCTTACATTCAATAATTCTGAAAACATTAATAAATGCTATACAAAGCTATGAAGAAATTTATTTCTCCTTGTTTATTCTAATTCAAATACGAATCCATCTAATCCACAGCCAACTGGGCTCTCAAATTAGTAGAAACAATGATCAAATACTATTCTGACCTTGGTCACAATTTCAGATTAACAAATTTGAAATTATCTGCTTTTACCTCTCTGTATAGCAGATTTCAACAGAAGACTTCATATCATTTTCTATAACACACCTCTCTCTTAAAAACAAAATGAAACAAAACAAACTTGGAATTTTGCATAAAAGCAAAATGTACACAAAGTAAAAAAAGAGAAATCTATTATCCACATAGACTGGGTTCAAATTAAATACTGTAATCATATATTGCAGACCTAGTAGATATATAAGATTTATATATCATTATATCCCAGATTGTCACATGTAGTACCTTAAGTACAGCAGGAATTTCAGTTAAATTAATATTTAGCTTTCTTATCTTCCCCTTTACCCAAGTAGCCACATTTTCTCAAAATATTTAGCTCCTTAGCTACAGAAAAGCAGGAGATAAATACATAGCATATACTAAAATATTTACAAATAAAGTGATATAAGATTGGCTTCAAAATAATCCAAGGGAGTGGAGAAAGAGGGCAATACATGAAACAAGACTATGAGTTCATAATTATTGAATCTGGGAGTGAGGTACATGTGGGTGATTTATACTAGTCTAATTGTGAATATGCCACAATAGAAAGTTTTGTTTTTGTTTTAAATAGCTCTGGAACTGATGTTAATATATATATATACTTCATGGGAGCCAGGTGCAGTGGCTCACACCTGTAATCCTAGCACTTTGGGAGGCTGAGGTGGGAGGATCACTTGAGGCCAGGAGTTCAAGACCATCCTGAGCAAGAGTGAGATCATGTCTCTACAAAAAAATAGAAAAATTAGTCACATGTGATGGCACGCGCCTCCCAAGTAGTCCCATCCACTTGGGAGGCTGAGGCAGGAGGATCACTCGAGCCCAGGAGTTTGAGGTTGCAGTGAGCTATGATGACACCACTGCACTCTAGCCCGGTGACAGAGCAAGACTCTGTCTCAAAAAAAAATAAAATCACTGAACTGCACACTTATAATGGGTAAAATTTATGGTATGATGGTATGTAAATTATACCTCAATAAAACTAATCTAAAAATAGCTCTGAAGACATACACACACATATATACACACACTGAAATGCATCCACTGTTACTTGTTAGTACCACACTTAGGAAGGCAAGACTTGCAGGAAAACTATTTTAAAAAGACAATTTAGACAAAAGGACAGTTTCCAAGGATTTCAATGATTATTATAGAAAAGCAGCATCTAGTCATATATGCCATTTCTTATAATCTTCCTACAAGTCTGAAAATTAAAAATAGAAAAAGAAAACAAACAAAGATCTGTTTTTGGTCCAGCTGAAGCAGTCAGTCCGCTGTTTTTGCAGAGCAAGAACTCTCCAGGAGTCAGGAACTCACCAGGACAAGAAGGGTAAAAGTCACAAAACAGGAGACAGATAAAGACAAAGTATGCTGAATGAATGAATGAATGAGTAGTAGTTTTAAGTTTCAAATTCAATTTTAAGTATCCTAAATTATCAGCTTGTGCCAGCAAAAAAGTAATTTTTTTGTTGTTTTTTAAATTTTCAGGAGAATCCAATCCACTCATAACCACCTCAGATTAAACCTGCCTAATAAGAAGGGAGAAAATTAATTTGAATGTTCATTTGAAAGTTCAGAGAGGGCCAGGCGCAGTGGGTCACAACTGTAATCCTAGCACTTTGGGAGGCCGAACCTAGAGGATAGGTTGAGCCCAGGAGTTTGAGACCAGCCTGAGCAACAGAGTGAGACCCTCATCTCTACAAAAAATTTTAAAAATTAGCTGGGTGTGGTGGTGCATGCCTGTAGTCCCAGCTACTTTGGAGGCTGAGGCAGGAGGATCGCTTGAGCCCAGGAATTTGAAGTTGCAGTGAGCTATGATGAAACCCTGCCACTCTAGCCGGGGCAACAGAGCAAGACCCTGTCTCAAAAAAAAGTTCCAAGAGGAAGCATCTCTGACAAGTTGGAATTTATGCCAAAACAAAATAAAGGAAGCTATAAACTTATCCAGAGCAGGGGCCATTATGTTTGGGTTAGAAGTTTTGGATACTGCAAAGTAAGAAGTAGAATATATTCATTTTGCATCAATTTTCTCAAATAATCTATCAGACAATAAATGCTAATGTTAATCCTTAGATGTTGGGACAAACCTCTTATTTGCAGACCTCATAAGCTTTTCAAATTCTGAAACTTAATAAAAGTTTGTTCTTTGTCACTTGAAAAACAGACAGTAGGATTTTATCTTTTCTGTTTTCCCAGGGCACATCCCTGAAAGGGAAAGGGGGGAGAGACAGACTTTCTGGGCCTGGTCCACCCATCCTATCTCTGCCCACATCTCTGTGTTCACACATTGACTGCAGTGAGTTTCCTGCAGGCTTGTTATCAACAGGATCCCAGCTGGTGATTTACGCTCCCCTCCCACAGCCCTTGATCATTCCCACAGAACCTCACCAACTATGTACCCTAGATGACCTTACAACCCTTCATAGAATCTGTTCTGCTATTCATTCAAATATTGTCTTCCCAAATGCAACTCCTAAGTACTTTAATTAAGAAAAAAAAAAGCTTGCTAATCCCCCTTGTCAGTGTTCCTGAGGCCTGGAGAAGTACAAATCCAGAGTTTTCATTTTATAGACAGGAAGACAGGTTAGTAAGGTGTTCTAAAGCCTAAGGTGGCCATGAGTTAGCTCTAGGATTCTTTTCCTTTTACTGGGGGCTAACAGGGTTGCACACGAACATGCACACTAGAGTCAACAGCCCTGGACTCCAATCCTGACTCTGCAATTACTAGATGGGAGATCCGGGGCAAGTCAGAAACTTTCTGAGCCTCAGTTTCTCCACCTAAAAAAATGGAGATAATACCTATAACTTTCAGGTGGTTATAAAGATTAAATGAAACAAAGAAAAAGTGTCCTAGACAGCATGCTTCACAGAGCTAGTGTTCAATAAATGCAATTTATTGAATGTAATAAATTACAGTGAGCTGAATGCAATATAATTAAATTACAATATTGAATTCCCACAAAGCCCTATGATAGAGTTTCAGTTTGGATAAGTAAAAAGCACTATTTTCTCATCCTGTAGTAAAAACAAACGAGCCTCTAGAAGAGTATTGAAAAATACTGTGAAAATAGGGCTTTGCTATCCCTGAAGCACCAGTGGGAGCTACTTGAAGAGTTGTAGAATCAATTCTATTTATTTACTACTCGTCAGAGTCCAGGGCAGGATACAGGCCAGCATCCAACTGCTAAGAGGTGAGCCCAGCAACAGAACTCTCTGTAGCTGGTTCAGCCCTGGTCCTGCCTAGAGGAACTTAGGTCAATTTGGGGTCTGAAGGCAGACACACTCCTTCCCTGCCATGGAGGAGACCCCCCACACCCTCTTCCCTGAAGCTCAGTCTTGAAGTTGGACTAGTGCTCCCCGAGCCCCGGAGTTCATGACAAATCAGATCCTTAGAATGGTCACTTGGCTTCTTATCGGTCACCAAACATTCCCAGTCTGGGCTCTAAACCAGCAATCAATTTCCTCTTCCCACATAGTGAGTGATCTAAAATTCTCTTTGATATTGCAATGAGTCTCCTAACATCAGTCCCCGTGGGTGTATTATTTTTCCTGTAGGTTGAATCCAAACAATAACATTTAGGCAGGAACAGACGCTACCCTATAACTGGGGGTTGGGAAGCACAGTAACCTCTAAACCGACCCTCTTCATGAAGGCAAAATGTCCACACTGCAAGGACGATGTGGAGAGGCAAGAAAGATTGACTGCAGGAGAGAGGAGAATCTGGTATAAAGCACTTTTCCAATTAGGCAGCAGCAGCATGTAGTGCTGAAGTTCCCGTACCAGGACAAGCTTGGTTGCTGATAACTTCACAACAGAAAATCAGGTTCATGTTCATGGTCTTTCTGAGTCTGCAAAACCCCATTTTAGAGGATTGTGACAAAGACTCTCTCCTTGACCAAACTTGAGTGGGACTCTTCTGAGCCCTATTCTTGACTAGGCCTTGATATGAGCCCCCATCCTTGCCAGGCCTGCATAGCCCAGTGTTAGCAAAAATCCTGCTAAATCGGTTTAGAAAGAATCCTCGCACTCTTGATATCTGATCACCACCAATATCGGATCAAATTCTTCATCCCCCAGATGACATCTGATCACCCTGGCCTGCCTTCAGCAAGAATCCTGTTACTTTAGCATGAATCCCCTACCCTTGATATCTCCTCTTAGCAATCTTCCACCCACTGACCCTGCTCAACCCACTCCTTGGCTATCAGTCCCTACTAATCCTTGTTGTGTTCAGAGTTGAACCCACTCTTTCTCCTCTATTGCAATAATCTTGACCCCTATCACGATAGTCCTGAATAAAGTCTTCCTTACCATTTTAACAAGTGTCAGAATAATTTTTTCTTTAATAATTGTAGTGGGTTGAACAGTGGCCCCAAAATGTTATGTCAAGTTCCCAATGCCCAAAACCTGAGTATTACCTTATATAGCAAAAATGTAAACATCACCTAATATGGCCCCCAATATATGATTAAGTTAGGGATTTTGTGAGGAGCCACCTACCCTGGATTTTCACAGTGGGCCCTAAATGCAATCACGTGTATTCTTATAAAAGAGAGGCAGAGGGAGTTTTGGGACACAGACACATGGAGACATACAGAAGACAAGATAAAGTAAAGATGAAGGCAGAGATTGGAATGACGTGGCCTCAAGACAAGAAATACATGCAACCACCAGAAAGGAGAAGAGGGGAGAAACAATCTCCCCTAGAACCTCTGGAGGGAGCAGAGTCCTGCTGACACTTGATTGTGGACTTCTGGCCTCCAGAACTCTGAGAGAATACATTTCTCTGTTGCCTTACACCTCCAAGTTTGTGTTAATTTGTTGCAACAGCCACAGGACATTGACAAGAGGACTGCCTGAGAGGTGGGGTTTGCAGCCAGCTGAAGTGTTAAGGGGCAATATATTCAAACCTATTATCTGACGTTTTTACAGTAAGCTTGAGTTATTACTATAATAAAAACTAATAATTAAAAAACATAAACATGAGTAATAAATGTGGAATTTGGGGTATGGGAGAGAGCAAAGATACAAGAATGTATCGTGCAGGTTAGAAAGACAGCTGGGGAGACACAAGACCAAGACCTGCTATTTCTCAACCTGAAGAAATAAAAATTAGGTACCAAAATGTACTCACTCCTAAATTCTAGCTCATTAAATTAAAAGTAGGGTACCAAATGGTCCAGTTCCTCTAAAAGCAGGGAGGGTCTGTTCTGAATCTCTGAAAGAGGCAAGGACTAGTTTCATGTTGAAGAATATGAACATCTTCACCTGGTTTAAAGATGTTGACTATCCTTAACAGGAATGATTATACATTAATTGATCATTTCAAGGAAATAAAATGCCATGAAAATATATCCTTTTAGGAAAAAGCAGAGAGAAGTACAAGTTCAAGAACAAAATGTGGCGAGTGACTGAACCAACCCTCTGTGGGGTGTTGCATGGCTGTCTTCAGCGGGCAAAATCAGGGAGTGCTTACATTCTTCACATAAACACGCACAAGTACAGCCACCTGGGTAACAAACAAACCTCATCCTGTTATTTTTTGCCCAGTCACCCGGTGTTAAGAGCCATTACCTAAGAGGCAGTACAATGAACTACCAAATGATCTTTTACAAACAAGGAATTACTCAAGCTACCACAAAGGCCTCGAGTCAGCTACATGCTTTCCAGCAGTGTCTCCTGTTACTGCCTTTCACAAAGTCTGTACTCCGGCCGGGTGGCTCACTTCTCTCTTCTCAGACAGGACTCTGTCTTCCAGTCGCTGCACTCTCTGCAGAAATGCCTTTGTAGGGAGAAAAAGTATCTTTCCTCATCCATCCTAGGTTCATAGCTGAGGCCCCATAACAAAAGACAGATGAGCAAGAGAAAAGCATATACATTTATTGAATATGTGTTAAGTGACACATTTTCATAAGGAAATGAAGACCCAAAGAAACAGGGAAACCTTTGGGGTTTTTTATCCTAGGTTTGGTGAAGAAGTGGATAGTTATGGAGAAGTGTGACTAGATAAAAAGAGTCTCATCTAATGGTAATAAACTGGAGGAAACATAGCAGGCCTATTTGTCCAGATTCTTCTCTGTGTCCCTTTGCCTACATAAATAAGGATGTTCCTTTCCTTTGGGTATAGGGTGGGTACCCTTCCCATGAGGGTCTTATGACCTGCTTCAGGAAAAGGTCAGAAAATTCTTCTTAGATTGCATGACCTGCTTCAGGGGAGAAGGGAAGAAAGGAAGGTGACAGTGACCCTACCATGTCTGCAGTTTTGTCAGATTCCTTCAGCCTAAAATACTTTGGGGTCATATGTCCTGAACCTCAACACCCTCCCTTCTGTGATTCCTGCCTGTGGAAATCCAGATTGTATTCATTTTCTAGGATTGTCATAACTATTAATTACCACAAATTTGGTGGCCTAAAACAAAAGAAATGTATTCTCTCACGGTTCTGGAGGCTAGCGGTCTGAGAACAAGGTGTTGGCAGGGCCGTGCTCCCTCAGGAAGCTCTTGGGAAGGGTCTCTTCCCGCTTCTGATGACTGCAGCACTCCTTGGCTTATGGCCTATCACTCCAGTCTCCGCCTCCCTGGTCACATAGCCTCTTCCTGTTCTGTCTGTGTCAAATCTCCCCCTGCCCCTTAAAGGACACTTGTCATTAGATTTAGGACTCACCCAAGATGATCTCCTCAGCTCAAAATCCTTAACTTAATCACATCTGCAAAACTCTTTTTCCAAATAAGGGAACACTCACAGGCTCCCGGGATGAAGACATCGACATATCTTTTGGGGGCCATCATTCAATCCATGACACAGGCCAAGCTGGGATGTCACCTCTCTCCCCAGAAGCCTGCCCTGTCTCGTTCTCTGAACCTCAGAGGATGGCAGAGACACACTCTGCAGCTTCCCACAGCTGTGCTTGTCCAGCTGAGTCACCAGCCCACTGCTTTTCCAGAGTAGGCCCTTGGGGGCAGGTGCTCGCCAGAGCAAGGAAGAGGCAACCAGGAATCCTCATTACTGAAGCCACGTCTGTGTCCCCGTGGCCTGTGTACCTGTCTCCTTACCATCATCTGAGCAATGTGTATAAACAATAAGGGGCTGCAGTGACGTCTGATATGTCAAATGAAAGAATGAATCTATCTGTATCATTCACATGAAACTTATTTGTTTTGTATATATCACTATACCCATTAAACTGACTTAAAGACCCAGTAATGGGCTGAAAACCACAGCTTGAAAAATACTGACCAAGGTGATCACAGCTCTAAATTCTATGATAAGCAACAACTGGAAAAGCAAACTGGCATGCAACCAAACTGTGGTAATCTGGACCAAAGTGAATGACCAAAAGAGTAAGATTAAGGAAAAATGCCTATATAAATACAAGGTGCTTAGAAGGTGTTGGGCAAAATAAAACATGAACCTTCCGTAGTATTAATCACATTGTCTGCATGGGAATAAATGTGTTAAACAAAATACAAACCCACTGGACAATACAGGCCATGGAATCCCTGAGTAGCAGTGGTTCTAAAAGTTCTGTTCACCTTTCATGGTCAGTTCCTTCATTTCTAAGCCCTGCTCAAGTCCATCCCAAGCCACAAGGTCTTCATAAAATTCTCATAAAAATATTTAAACTACTCCACAATCTCACAGACCTTTCCAATTACCGTTAGACACAGAGGTGTCCCTAGGTGGAGCTTGCCTGTGGCCTTCTCTGTTCCTGTTCCTCCTGTTCACCGACCTCCAGTCTGTCTGCCCCCTCTCCTGTACCCCCAGCTCTACACAAATGTGTAGGGCTTGCTCTCAGTGGCTGTCCAAATTCCCATTCATTAAACGTTACCTGATACATTCTTAAGGCATTCTCTTTTCCAGGGATATTTTTATGTTGATCAGGAATTCTGGAAGACCAAAACTTAGAAGATTCAAAAGAACAAACTTCTAATCATGAAGCTTTAGTTACAGGAGACCAAGTAGACATTTAAAAAAATCTTTTCTGGACCCCTTCAAAACACATGGATTGGGGAGCCAGATCTCTACCTACTTGAAAGTGAGCCAGCCCTGGCTACAGATAGATCAATCCTCGGGCAGCTGGCATCCTTAATAATGAACAACTTCCTTCTGTTCTGTCAAGAGCAGAGACAAAGACATGATTCAGGGGCACTCAAACTGAATTATTGTCTTTGTTTAAACCTTCCCTCTCAGGCAGAGCTGTCAGCTGCAACAGCCAATCTAGGGAAGGATCAAAGTTCTCAAAAGCAAAGCTGTCCAAGTACCCAGGTAGCCAACACAAGGGGCTGTGCCTCAACTTCCTGCCCAGCCCAATGGCACTGAGACCCCTCCAAGGGCAATGCCCTGAGCATGTACAGCCTGCCCTGGACCCAGCACAAGAGAAAGGCAATGTGCACCATCATGAAAAGGGATGTGAGTTCCCTCCGAGGTTATCAGTCAGCCCACAGTCACAAGAAACCACCTCTGAAACAGGATTTTCAAATTTCAGGTTATTGGCCATTTGTGGATCATGACAGTAAGTTAATGAGTCATAAGCAGCATTTTAAAGAATGAAATATAAACTAAAATAGAATATACCAAGGTGTACCACATATATTTGGGGAAACATCTGTTTCACTTGTGTGTGTCTATTTATATATGTGTACATATTGGGTCACTATGTAAAATGTATTTCTTATAGTCGGTCACAGTCAAAAATTTAATAGCCACTGTTCTTGAGCAAAAATGGATCAAGTATTCAATCCAAAGAAATAATAAAAATATAACCTGTGTTTTTCTTTCTAGAATGCCAATAATTATTCAAAGTACCCTAAACTCATACTGCATGCCACAGAGAGAAAGTGAAGTAGAAAGGGAGAGAGAGAGAAAAAGAGAGAATGAGGGAGTAGATAGACAGATATCTGGAAACATTTGCATTTTATGAAGAAAATGTTTTCTTTAAAAGCACCATCTCTGTAAGCAGTCAGGAAAGTTAGTCCTATGTGGGATAGCTTTTACCAAATAAAACCTTTTACTTCAAGATTTTTTAAAATCAAGATCCTCCTCTTACTCAATTTATCATTCCGAATATGAAATCTAAATTTATATTTTAAACAATTTCTTGCTAGTTTGTAAAGAACTTGTAACAAAATCAGCCCAAAGCATGACAAAGACATATACCTTCCACCACGTGATAAGAGAGCCACAAATTTCACATATTGAATTTAGGATGCTAGCGTTGCATAAACTCTTCCACTGAAGTTTCAGAAGAGTAAAAAAACCCTTCAACATATCATTTCTTTAGCAGTATTTCATTCATACGATTCTTCTAACGGCGGCCGCGTGTAATTATTCCTTCACGTGTCTAACTTGCAAAGCACATAGTGATACCTCTTTTGTGAGTTACACAATTTACCATCATCAAACTCTAGAACAGTAGAAACAGGGAAAGAGGAGGGAAGGTAATGAAGATGAGAGATTGAGAGAGAGAAAGAGAGACAGGGAGAGACAAGAGAGCGAGCATGCGTGAGCGAGGACTACAGAAAACACAATGCCAAAAATAAAATTACCCTACAGAAACTTTGAAACTGGCATCCAGTCTTGTTCTTGTATATGCACATACATGTGTACAAATGTTTCTCTCCTTACATAAATCAAATTAATAATCACCTAGTAGTATTCATTTCCATTTCAAAAACCTTTATAGGAGCTATGTCTACTTCTAGGAAAGAGTGCCTTCCAAAGAGACAACTCCCACTGCAAGAAGCTGAGAGAACTTTCCTGTCAACAACCGCAGTCCAAAACGGAACAGTTTTACAACAAAGCAGATACTCACGGGGACTTGCCTCTGCAGCCAGAATGGCCTGGGGCCTCACAAAGGCAAAACTGCAGCCAGGGCTTTGTGTGGACTGTGGGATGGCAGGAGGGTCTGCTGGGGACCAGCCTTAGGCCCCTCTGACATTTACATGTCAATGGCCAAACCAATACTCCTCAGTTCCTCCACCCTAGCAGCGACGGCCCCCCCTGGCAGCCAGACCCTGGGTTTTGTTCTTCTGCCCTCTCTAAGGAGCCTTGAGTCCACCCGCTGCCAGCATACATTTCGCAAACTCATTATGAGGGATTTGTCACCCTCTTCAGAGCTCTAAGCCTAGGTAAATACATCAGAAATCCAGCTTTTCAAATTATCTAAGGACATCATGCTGGGAGAGATGAATGCTTTAGATAAGACCCAATGGACATAATCAGAATTCCAAAAGAGGTCTGGGTCAGAAAAAATGAGCCCAAAGGAAAAAAGATAAGATTGCAGAAAACTGATGTTACATCTAGTACTTAGGCTCAAAAAGCAACTGCTCTGCAGTTTTAGTTTGTTTACAAGTCAATATGAGACAATGGTGTGATGTGGGTGCCAAAAACAAACAAATGAACAAACTTAATTTTAGGATCCATGATCCGAAATACAGTATTATGGACAAGGCGGTGTGGACAGGGGAATAGATAGTCTGTGTACTATTTTACCTAGTGGAGTAGGTAACCAGGAGGGTGAAGGTTCTAGGAATCCTGTCCTAGGAAGAAGTAATGATTTGAAAAGGGTGGGGGCAGGGGCATGGCCATCCTCAACACAGGAAGGTTACAAAGGGCAGATTTATTTTGGGGGCTCCAAACAGCAGAATAAAGGACTTTTGATTGCATGGAGACAGCATCAGCATAAGCTAGGGAGAATTTCTAACAATGAAAAAATCTGCCCCTGTGCATCCATGGGCAAGGGGGCTTTCTGCAGGGCTGGGGGAGCCAGTCAGGCTTCAGTGACTTCCGTACTAGCTGATGTGAGGGTACCCCCTTAAGAACAGATTCTCAGGATTTTTAGAACGGAAACAAAATAACTATAAAATAAAAATATTTATTTAAAAAGCAACATAATATGTGTAATGTAGAAATAATGATTTATATTGGGATGAGGCTACTGTTATAATGCTCGAAAACAGTCCAAGCATTAGTCATTTCTGAAATTACAAAATGCAGATTCATGGCCCATTTATTATGGTTTGAAAATAGCAAGGTTGGCTCACTGGATCCCATTGCCTTAAATTCCTTTTCCTTTCTTCCACCATTTCTCAACAAGCTGCTGATATAATTTGGGTCACTTACAGCACTTCCATTTACAAAGTGTTTTATGGTCAATTGAATTTATGAATATTTCATAGAGCAGAATCTCACTGCTGGTCTGAGACTCAGAAGCAGAGGAGGGGAGCTCCTAGGAAGTGTCTTCTGAGTGAGTATGCAGGGACCTGGATGGACACCGACTGTTTCCCCCTTATGAGGGGCGGTGGTAAAAATCTTTCCTCCCAGAAAGCTTATCTTTCTGCCCATGTTGTGAGAGAATCAAAAGAATTGCCGTGACCCACCCTGCCCCCTGGCACTGTTCTGGTACAAAGCAGACTTGGATGTGACTTCATCAAGCTTCATCGTATAGTAGAAATCAGTGAATGCTCAAATCACCAGCACCACGAGTACCACCAACACTGCCACTGGTACCACTATCACCAGCAGTGCCAGGAGTACCATCACCACCACAGCCACCACTACCACTATCCCTAATGTCATTATTGTAAAACAGCTATCAACATTCCTATTTTCCTAAAGGCAACAGAGGAAATGCACAAGATATGGGTACATAAAATTTTGACAATTTTTTTTTTCTTTTTTAGAGACAAGGTCTCACTCTGTTACCCATGCTGGAGTGCAGTGGGGCAGTCACAGCTCACTGCAGCCTCATACTCCTGGGCTCAAGTGATCCTCCCGCCTCAGCTTCCCAAAGTGCTGGGGTTACAGGAGTGAGCCAACACACCCAGCCGAAAACTTTTACCTTTTTAAAAAAAGAAGGAAAAATGATATTTAAAAAGGATTTAAAACACAAAAAAAGAATGTTTTACACAAATAGTATGTTTGAAAACTGTAAAACAAAAAAATAAAATATTAAGAAAAGAGAGGAAGGAAATATATCCTAATGCCCAGAGTTCCTTAACAGAGGATATAGGAAGATTTTTATGTGTCTTCCTAATTTTGTGTTTTCCAAATTTTTCTATAATGAACTGTATTCCTTTTATAACCAGAACAAACCAATCAACCTTATCACTTAACAACATGCAGTTTAAGTATTTGGTTGCATACAAAATATTCGATATTAAGAACTAAATTAACAGTTATGGTGTAATAATAAAATGCAACATTATGCAGCTTTTAAATGACCATGATGAAGGATATGCAGAAACAAAAAACAGCTTATGAGGCAGTTCTGTGAATAAAATAAAATATGAAAATACACACACAGTAATTACAAATGGTAAAATATATACATATGTAGATGGTAATTTGCAAAAGATGAAAATTTATCAAGAGTAGGATTACGCATTATTTTTAAAAATTCTTTAATATGAAAGTATTTATGAAAATGTTCTTTTCTAAGAATATCTGTAAATTGCTTTACACTGTCTCAAACAGCTTATAACTGTAACAAGAATGGACTCTGGACTAGAAAATGACTGACAAAACTTCAGGCTTGTCTGACTTCCCACAAACAACCCCACAGTACTTCATTACAACTCAGTGGTTGGTTTCACTTTTACTGTTGGTGGACGTGCACATGGGCACAACCTTTCTGGAGGACAATTTGGCAATATTTGTTAAATGTTCACATTTAACATTTCCACATCTCTTTGAGCATTTCCACATTTGGAAATCTGCCCTACAAAAACAATTCCACACATGTACAAATGTAAAGGTAACAAGAACAATCACCTAGTCTCTCTAGGACTGGGCTGGCCCTTTCTAGCAGGGGATGTGGAAAGAGACAGTTTCATTTAGAAAAGTTGTGGAGACAGACCTAGAATAACTAGGTAAAAAACCCATGCAGCTATGATTTGTTGCCCAGTTTTTCTATTTCCTTTGATGTCTTTACTTTTGGCAATTGACCAGAAACAAGGGTGTAGATACAACTCTGCATGTTTCAATCATATGCATGCCAGTGCAGATGCTAACATACAGATTCAATTGAAATAAGCAAGTTTTAGATTGTTTTCTTTTTAGCTTCTAGCTTCAAAAATAGAATTTAGAGTATGGCAACCCTTCATTTGAAAATAGTTACGGAATGAGAGCCAGTTTGAAAACAGTCATGGAATGAGAGCCATGTGTGCATTACTCTGATATTTTTGCTTAAATAAGAAATGTCCAGATCTTAGGTTTGGGCTCCTAGGGTTTGTTTCCTAAATAAATTGTATTTCCATATATCTATTCATGTTTTACACAAGAGTCTTGGGATTGCCGCTTTCTGACAGCTTATAAATGAGACAAATTTCTCATTATATGTTGATTCTTTATATGGTTGACTCAAAGTCCAAAAATTCTGATCCAGTCAAGAACATAGGTTAAGTTAAACCTCCTCAGTGTAGACTGTAAAGAAGCCAAAGTAAAAGCACAAATAATTTCAAATCAAAGTGAAATTAACATTAGGTTTGTTTCTAGACTATATTCAATGTAACACTATAGTGGGCAATTTTTCACATTAAAAAAGTAGAGAAAAAGTTCTAAAAGTTATTGATATTAGAGATCCTCAGATGAAAATACCTTTATGAACTCTTACGATACCTGTTTATAGACCACTTACATTATGAACATTTTTTTCTCTACCTCAAGCTAATGACAGCTTTAGAGATGTGGGGAAACAAAGACAGAAGGAAGTTGAGTGAGTTGTGTGGCATCACACAGTGGTTTATTTGAAGAAATTCAACACTTATGTGCCACCTCCTGCTCCTCCTTTATCTATAGCATTAAAAATTTTTAAGCCTTATGTCTCACCAGTAACTAGACTACTATTGCCTGAAAATAGTGTTTAGAAAACTATCCACACTGGTAACATGAGACCATACTTTACAAAAGAATGTTACTACACTTGATTAAAGTAAACACTATACATTTGATACACAGAAATTTTCTGGTGAGATTTAAAATTAGGCAATACTTAAAGGAGAATAATAAAGATGAGATTTTATTTATTTTTATTTTTTGTAGAGGCAGGGTCTTGCTATGTTGCCCAGGCTGGTCTTGAACTCCTGGCCTCAAGCAGTCCTCCCATGTTGACCTCCCAAAGGACTAAGATTACAGGCATAAGCCACTGTACCTGGACTAGAGTAAAATGTTTTTTAAAATGTAACAAACATATACATTTTAATAAATTCTCTAGACCTATGGCAATGATTATATAAGGGTTTTTTTCCTTTTTTTAAAAATTTATATCAACAAAGCAAAGGCAAAAATGATTACATAAATAAAAGTAAAAGGCATAGGTAAGGGAGGAAAAACTTATACTATGCCTGAATTTGAAATTTAGGATACCAGGTTAGGAAAAAATCTAATAATCTCTGATTTAAAGAAATTCTGTTCATTACAAAGAAAGTATACACAGTCTATCACAAAACACAGAGCAAGGCCAGTGACTATGGGGGCAGATGGAAGGCCAGGGATCAGGAAGTGACCTCCCTTCCTCTGGGGCTCTTCCTTGCCAGATGTGAGCCCAGGTACCTGGGGGCACCAGCAGAACCTTCTCTGAATGGGCCGAGCTCCAGCTCACAGGGCCAAGACTCAGACTCAGCAGTCAGCACACATGGGCCGGGGGTCTGAACGATTTGCTCTGCTTTTCGGAAGGAGACAGTGAGGCAGGCAGTGTGAAACGACAGGATTCACCTTGGTTTCCACAGGGAGCCACTCACAGCCAAAGGCACACCAGAGCCCACAAGACCCAGCGAGACGCTGAGATGGTGAGGTGATATCACCCCCAGCTTCTAACCAGCTGCCGAGAGCCCAGTGTCCATCGGCACCCTTCACTCCAAGGTTTTCTGGAAGCATCCAGGGGGGCTGCACTCACACTCCAAGCAGAGGCTACCCGGAAGGCGGTCACGGTAACGGACCCAGCGAGTGTTTGACAGGTACACAGTGAAGGAGAACCATTGCCCAAGACAAGGGAAGACCTGGGAAGCACAACTACCTCCAGTAACCACATGCTCCCACCCTTCTTCTATTTCCTTCCCTGGGGCACCTACAGTGATTTCACTAACTCTGAGCAGAATGACTGTATAGGGCTGTTCTGGAACTTTAAGTAATAAATACGTACATATACATATATGCATTAATATTAATGTGAGTGGAGACAGAAGGGCAGAAGGAAGGGCTACAGGGGGAGAGGGTTATGGCTCATTCAGAAAAAACTGGAAGTGGGACAACATGACCTGTTAGCTAACCCACTATCTTCTATAGGATCTTGTGTAAAACTCCTTATATGTATTTGAAAACCAGGTATTCCAAGAAGCTATACCAATAGGCACTTTGCTCTGTGCACTAGACTCTCTTGGGTTAAACTACTTTTGCCATAAGAAAGTTCCTATAAAAACTAATTGATAAAGGAAAGAATTAAGATTTGTCTGTCCTATTACAAACTATACTACTAGTAACCACATAGTAGATGAGGTAAAGTTCCTCTTTATATTTCAGCTAATAAATGAGGAAAGAATGATGCAATTAGAATATCATTATTTAGCAACACCCAATGGATTGATAGATCTAAACATTAAGCATCAATGGTTCCTGAAAAAGAGAAACAACCAGACAGTGCATGCCTCCTGATAAAAGAACACATCACCACATAGGAAGTAGTCAAAGTAAACTGAACCTGAATGTGACCACGCTTCTGGACCCAACTGCCAATTTACAAGAAATACTGGGGACAGAAAAACATGTTAAATGACACACAAGGGTACAACCAGCAAAATCTAGATGGTGTAAAGCTCTATAAGACAAAGAAACTGAGGGGAGGGACAGAAAGAGTGAAGAGAGCGCAAATGCAGGCACAGATTAAAAAAGACTTGAGAAGCACACTGAACAATCCAAATTTTTAAATCTCATTATTTTCGATCATTTAACTAAATTTCACGACTTTTTCTCCCAACTTTTTAATCTAATTCCCTACACATAAAATAAGGTACTTATTCAGGTTAGGTTAAAGTTCTCCCAACAAGAACTTCTGTAAGCTTACCACAACCCGGGCTGGTGGTCAGTGGCCCAGGACATAGTGGTTTCAGTGGGCGGGGAAGACCCAAGAGTCAAGAAATAGAAATAGTGAGGGCAGTCAGATCTTCCAGGGAGGTTAAAGTAAAATGAAATTAGACAAGGGAGCAAAATTCAAGTTGCAGATTTTACAAAATAGGAAAATAACCTATAATTATTTATAATTTATATATCGTATACACCAAAGATCCAAGAAAGTCAAATGAGCTATTTGAAACAACTAGGGAGCTTAAAAGGTTGTTATGGGTTGAATTGTGCTTCCCCAAAAAAGATAATGTGGGAATCCTACCCCCAAGTGTGACCTTATTTGGAAATAGGGTCATCCACAGATGATCAAACTAAGATGAAGTTGTTAGGGTGGACCCCAATCCAATATGACTGGTGACATATAAAAAGGGGAAATTTGGACCCAGAGACATGCACACAAGGAGACCACCAAGCAAAGACGAAAGCAAAGATTGGAGTAATGCATCTACAAGCTAGGAAACACCAAATATTGCCAGCAAACCACCAGAAGCTAGGAGGAACAGATTCTCCCTCAAAAGGAATCAATCCTCCTGACACCTTGATCATGGACTGTAGCCTCCAGACCCATGAGACAATAAATTTCTATTGTTTAAGTCACCCAGTTCATGGTAATTTGTTATGGCAACCCTAGCAAACAATTATAGTAATATAGTGGCCATTTATAAAATTAATACTAAAATGAATGATCTTTGAATATACCATCAAAAAATCAGTCAGAAAATACAATGATAGATAACGCGATTCACAATAACAATTTTTTAAAAGCACAATACACCTAAAAGTACATTTAATAAGAAATGAACAGTTCCTAGATGAAGAAAACCATAAAAACTCTGAGGACTGTGAGAGATGACTTAAACAGAGAGACAAATTCCTATGCCTCACATAGGAATACTCTTTAAAGGAGTGGTCTGTACTTATGACCCCAATTTCTCTCCTTCTCTATCTCGCATCTACCGTAGTCAGGCTTTCATCCTGCCACTCCACTACAGTGGCTCTTCTCAAGGTCACTGGTGTTCTCCACATTGCTAAACTCAAACGTCAGTTCTCAGTCCTGGATTGACTTGACCCATCAGCAGGATTTGACGATGTGGATCCTTTCTCCTTGACTTTGCTTGGCTTCCAGGAAAACACACACACACCTGGTTTTCTTCCTAACTTCTGCCCACTCTTTCCCATGTTCTTTTGCTGGCTTCTCCTCATCTCCCCAGCTGTAACTTGAGATGGTCCAAGGGCTCAGGCCTCGGGCCTCCTGGCTATATACACTCACTCTCCAGGTGTCTCTTGAAGGCTCATGGCTTCAATTACCTCCCAAGTGCTGATAACTCCAGCATTTTACTTTGCAGCCTGTATCTCTCCTCTAAACTCCAGGCCTCCCTGGCCCCCTCTCCTACTCTCCTCTGCCCCTTTCACTCAGCTCTAGCCACAGTGGCCTCTCCTCCTGCTGTTCCTTAAAAAGACCAGCAGACCAGCTTATCTCAGGACCTTTGCACTTACTGTTGTTCCCTCTGTCTGGAATACTCTCTCCCCAACATTCACGTGGCTTGCTTCCCCTCTTCCTTCAGGACTTTACTCAGAGGACTCCTCGGTGAGGCCTTCCTGACTACCTTATAGAAAACATACACAAATATTTACACTCCCTTTTCCTCTTTAGCAATTTTGGCTGCCTAATATTTTACGTTACTTACTTATAAGTAAGTGATCTTGTAATCTTTTTCACGGTCAGCCTTTCTTATAATACACACCATACACACTTTCCCTAATACACTATCGATCAGAGCTGTGCAATAGAAATATAATGCAAGCCACATAACTTAAAATTTTCTAGTAGCCACATTAAACATGTAAAAAGCAACAAGTGAAATTAACTTTATGTATTTTATTTTACCTAGTATATCTGAAATATTACCATTTCAACGTGCTCACTAGCAACATTTAAATGCTCAGTAACCACATGTGGCCAGTGGCTACCACACTGGACATCGCAGCTCTAGAATGTAAGCTTCCTTGATGGCAGGGATTTGTGTGGGTTTGGTTCATTGTTGTTTCCCCAGTAACTAGAAAATGCTTGGCACACAGTAAGCACTTCATAAATTTCTTTGACAGAATAAATGATTCAGTTTATAAATATATTGATTCTCCACCCAATAATACATATATTCAATATCATTCCAAACAAGCTTTTTTTAATTTAAAAGATTTTTAAGATGATCTGCAAAAGCATGCATGAGAAAATAGATGGAAAAATTCTGAAAATAAGAAAAACAAAGGGTTTGTTACCTATTAGAAATTATAAAAATAAATATAAAGATAAACTATATAGATGTCATATGAATATTATACTAAAATATTAAAATAAAAGATAAATATAAAAATAAACCATAAAAATAACAGAAGAAACAATGGGTTATATTTTTATGATTTTAGGAGTACAGAAGACCTTTTCAACTTAATCATAAAAGCCAAAAATCTGAAAGGAAAATAGTGAAATATTTGCAACATGCAAAAATTTTTAAGATGTTCTTATAAACGAATAAAGACAAAACACTCTAATACAGGTTGACTATCTCTCATCCAAAATGCTTGAGACCAGAAGTGTTTTGGCTTTCAGATTTTTTTTTGATTCTGGAATATTTGCAATTATACAGGTTGAGTATTCCAAATCCGAAAATCTGAAATCCAAAATGCTCCAATGAGCATTTCCTTTGAGCATCATGTCAGTGCTCAAAGAGCATAGGATTTTAGAGCATTTCAGATTTCAGATTTTTGGATTTGGGATGCTCAACCTGTAGTAAAATGGGCAAAGGATCTGATAAGGCTGTTCCATGCATACACTAAATCACAAGCTCCATTATAAGACTGGGATTATTTGGGATCAGGTCCCTGGAAGACTGTAGTAAACAGCAATCAGTCTAACTGAAGGAAAACACACACACACACACACAAATAGACATTAACTTACAAAATGATACTCAACCTCAGTCTTCAAAGAAATGCAAAAAATATATATTTTTTAACCATAAACTGGCAAAGGTTAAGATGATTTGACAATATCCATGCTGGTAAGGGCAGTGAAAAAGCCATGCGCAACTTTACCTGGGTACAACTTTACCTTCCTGATGAGCAGCTGGGTGATAATAGCACTGAAAATATATATACACTTTGACCCAGAAATTTCACTTCCAGGAATCTATCCTGAAGAGATAATGGGGAGGGAAGAGAGCCTAAGGATAACTACATGAAGATGTTCACTATAGTGCTGGTACTATGAGCAAAAAAGGACAAAAAAAGCAAGAAAGAACAGAAATGCTCATTAAAAGGGGGTAGATTAATCATTTTTAACGCAATGGAATACTTTTTAGCCATCTTCAGTAATGATAGAGATTATTAACATGAACTGACTTGAAAAGATGTCCCCAGTATGTTGCTGAATTAAAAAAAAAAAAAGCAGGTTACTGCCGGGCGTGGTGGCTCACGCCTGTAATACCAGCACTTAGGGAGGCCAAGGCGAGAGGATCACTTGAGACCAGCCCGAGCAACACAGCGAGACCCTCTCTCTAGAACAAAATTTTAAAAATTATCTGGGAGCAGTAGTGCACGCCTGTAGTTCCAGCTAGTTCCAGCTACTCCGGAGGCTGAGGCAGGAGAATCACTTGAGCCCAGGAGTTTCAGGTTACTGTGAGCTATGATTGGGCCACTGCACCCCAGCCTAGGTGACAGAGATCCTTTATTAAAAACAACAACAACAACAAAGCAGGCTACAGAACAGTATGTGGGTGTGACTTCATTGATATAAAATTGTGTATCATGCACGTTGAGTGTCTGTATTGTGTGTGCGTGTGCAGTGAGACAAGATGTTTAGTGAAAGCAATTTATCTCAGGGTGATGGCATTTTAGATGATTTTCACCCTCTTCAAATTCTGTATTATTTGTATTTTTTCCAATGAGTTTGTTGATCAGGAAAATCAATAAAGCTACTCTCTTTCATTTAAAAAATAACTGTTAATGGAGAGAAGGAGAGAGATATGGCTGTAGCAGAAGAATTTGGGGTAAAATGAGAGTTTGGGGTAGTTATTATTTTACAATAGGAGGAGATAAGGATGTTAGTGAGGAAAAGAACCAGAAGAAAACAGGCTGCAGGCCAAGCGTTTGAGTATACTGAGGAGAGCTAGAAATGGATGAGATGGTTCCTACCTGCAGGCAAGAGTGATAAGGGTCTACAGATGTAAAAATAAGTCCAGATAAGTGACACAGGAGCTACAGAATGCAGAGAAACACTGACAACTAGAGGGATCTGGAAAGGAATGCCGGAGAGACGTGTCATCTCAGCTTCCAAGGTGGGTCATATTTCTCTGCACAGACATGGGTGGTAAGAAAAGTGCCACCTGCTAAAAAAATAGCACAC
The DNA here is from genome assembly GCA_023783475.1 of Daubentonia madagascariensis. Taxonomy (NCBI): domain Eukaryota; kingdom Metazoa; phylum Chordata; class Mammalia; order Primates; family Daubentoniidae; genus Daubentonia; species Daubentonia madagascariensis. The sequence continues at coordinate 36,049,330 of JAKFHU010002080.1, read as the reverse complement.
TACTCAGATCAACAGGGCAAAAGATTGGGTCAAAGGGCAATGACTGATGAGACTAGAAAATTAAGCTGGAGATTATGGTAAAGAGGCTTGAAGTGGGTAAGAACCTTGATTGTAACTCAGTAGGAATTTTAGGAGGGGTGTGCAGTGCAGCGACGTACTCCTACCATGCTCTGGACATATTTAAACCCAGCGGCTGCTTGTTGGATTTACAGATTGAAAGGATTTGACCCTACAGGCAGGGAAAGCCCAGTGAAAAAGCTAATGTGGCAGAGGTATGAGCTAAAGTTGTTAATTTAAAAGGTAGTAACAAACAGAGAGTGATATGAAAAGTATCACAGTAAGAGTCTATTTATAGTATGAAATATTTGACACCTAAAACCTCAGTAAACCTACTCTAGACAAGGCTGAGCTGATTATATGAGATTATGCTGTTAATAATATTTTTCATTAAGAATTTTACTGAAATGCCACATTTTATAAACAGGTATTTCCTGTGCATCCTCTACAATTTACTTCTGAGCTGGGTATAGGAAAGTGCAGAGGTAATTAACATTCCTCTTAAAAAAAATCCAAAACCCAAGAGACAGCTTTAGTGCCTCATTAGAAAGAGCTGAATTTATAAGACAAGTCCCAGATAATAATCATTATTCTTCAGGTGAAAAATAAATAGACCCATAAACGGTGGTGGGGGGGGGTTGAAGAAGGGGCTAGAGGTAGGGAAGGGAGAAGCTAAGGGAGAAAGAATTAAGAGAGAAAAGTTTGTAATACAATTTTTACAAAATGATATGCTTTGGAAAAGCATCTAAATTTCTCAAAATACTACCAAAAAGTCTAAATACAGATTAAACGGCCAGAGAAACATAATAGGTTAGCTAGAGAAAGCTACAGACACTCAGAAAAATTAAAATAAAAAGTTTAATTCTAAGCATACCTCCAAGTTCAACCATCAAAAGATGACATCTTAACCATGACTAAGTAAATAAGATCTAAATATTCATAAATAATATTGGTAGGAACTTGATTTGTGCTCTGCTGACTGATGTAGATTTTATACATTTTCCTGTAGTCTATTCTCAACTTCATATAAAAGATTATAGGTAATACAGAATATTTCATTAAACTTTAAGTAAAGAAAAAAAAATCCAGAGGTAAGGTAAGCAGCCTCATTTTCAATTATTAGTAAAATGGGAATTTTTAAACTCCCTGACCAGAATTTCAGAAATCTCCTTAGGATGAGAGGTGAAACTATTAAAAAAACATCTGTAAGTCTCAAAGCCTTACACGCCTGGTGTGGGTCACCTAATGGATTTTTGTAAGGCTTTTCTGCTCATCAGCAATGTCCACTTGGACCTCTGGGGGGAACTTTCACCGAGGGGTCCTGGGAAGTGAAGAAGGCAGAATGAGAGCCACACAGCCTTAGGGGCTCCTTCAGTGTAGCAGTTTTTATGGCTGTTTTAAATACCAAAGCATGTTTGAAGGTACTAATAAAGTTTCAGAATGCACCCTAAGGGAATTCACTTAGGCTCCAGGTTTCACAAAATATATGCTTCATGCTCAAGCCACAAAATGCTGCACAGATGAATGCTTCCCCCAACATAAGATGCTTTCAGGAGTTGTATGTGTATGAACAACAATAATCTGCCCTACGCAGGGTGACTTTTCTAAGGAAATCAGTGAAGCATAAGTCTTTTGCAACTGTTTCAATCTTTCTAAGAATCCCACCTTTCAAATGATTGAAAGCATTATGATACTAAGCATTATGAACTCAGCTCTAGAATCACAAAAATCTGTGGGCCTTCCATCTTGACTTTTGATCTATCTACACAGGGAATTATTGATAAGTACAGTGCATAAATGCTGTGACTATTACAGTTTAAATACTAAGACAGTGTCCAGTAAATAGTTGAGGAATCCACCAAAATATCATAGGTATAGCATAAAATGAGATTCATAATACCCAATCAGGATGAATGAAGTGTATTTCACCAACAAAGCAAACTCCGAAAAATTAAGTCAACTCACCACAAGTACTTGGTATACTCAGGAAAAAAAAAAAAAAAATATATATATATAGGCCCCTGTCATGTCTGTAAGTAATATACCTTGTATACTGTAATATTATAAATATCAACTGATTTGTAATTTTACTCTTAGAGATTTCATGGATGGAGCTTAATTGATCAACCCTAATTTAACAAAGTTGTTGGAACTTTACTCTCTAAAAAAAAATCTTGATGAAGTCAATCGATCATATAAAGATCTCTCTACATAAAGATTCTCACAAATTGATAATTTACAAGAAGGTGAAGATTTCAAAAGAAAAATGTGCACAAGAAATTCACAGGCATTTCCCACACATAGAAGAAAATTAAATACAAGGGCTAAAAATATGTACAAAATATTCAGCCTTCTTTATAATCAAACAATAATAAAATAATAGAGATACAATGTTTTTACCTATCCAACTGAATGAAAAAAATGGAATCATCAATACTGACAAAATGGCAAGAAAACAAATTTTCATGTATTGCCAGCAAATAAATTTCTGGAATAGCAATATGAATTTAGCAATATGTGTGAAAAACCTTAAAACTATTTAAAAAAAAACCTTTTGACTTAGCAATTCCATTTCTCTTCAAGGAAAGTAACCTCAAGTGTGAAATTAATGTACAAAAATGTTTGTTGAAGCATTACATGTAAAAGTGAAAAACTAGAACCACCTAAAGCTTCAATAATATGGGAACAGTTTAATAAACTGAAATATATCTAGCATAGTTCTACCTTTTAATATAATGATATTGAAAACTGAGTAGTATGGGAAAATGGTCATGATAAGGAGAAAAAGTTGTAAAATAGCATGAAGAGTATGATCTCAATTGTGTATACAAAAAATGTATAAGGGTACGTACCAATATAGTAATAGTGGTTACCTATGCGTGGTAGGATTGTAGGTGTTCATCTTTTCTGCCCATTTCTATATTACCTACTTTTCTACAATGAATATGTATTATTTTTGCCAGCTAAGAACTCTACCCATAACAACCTAATGAGATAGGTACTATTACTATGTCCATTTTAAACAGAGGAAACTGGGGCACCAAGAAGTTAAGTAACTCGCCCAAAGTTACGCGGATCATATGTCATGGAGTGGAGTGGGGATTCTTCCTAAATTGACCTAAGCTCCAGGGCCTGATCTCTCAGCCACTTTTAAATGATTCACATTTAAAAGATAATTTAAAGGAAAGTGCCAGATAATATGTAATAACATGCACTACAAATTCTTAAAGAAAGAGGATCTGGGTAGGCCAAAATTTTCACGGCAAATTGGGAAGCTGAAAAGTTCCCTCCTTTCAGGTTGTGGCTTTGGTTACAAAAGTGATCCTCCTGCCTCAGCTGATCCTTCTGCCTCAGCCTCCCAAGTAACTGGGACTACGGGTGCTGGCCACTGCGCCTAGCCTGTTGCAGATTTTTACTCAGATTATCTGAAAAGTCACCTATTTTCTCCACTACCACCATTCTCCCTCCCTTCAACACACACACAAGCACACAGCATTATTGAAATCTCATGCTGCATGTGGCAAGACACCCCCGCCCCCTTCCTGGCCCATCTAATTCTCTGAGAATTCCATTCCTGCCTCTAAAAGCCAAGGTGAGTCCCACCAACACAACCCCTCAGAGGTCTACACAGACATAATAAAATTTAACTCACAATCTAGGAAAAAATAATGTCTTTTCCATTTCACTTCCAAATAGAAATATATTTTCCCCTAAGGAAATTGCAAGGTAGTTTAGATGAAAGCAATGTAAGTTCTTGAAAAGGTATTATTAAGATACAAAAGGCTCTTCACAAACTATGGTGGGTCACATATGAATAGGCAAGATCACAGGATCTTTTCCTGTGTATCACGTGACATGCCTGCCCAGGCTTCCAAACAAAGGCCTGACAGATGTAAGTGCTTGTAGATAACACTCAGATTCATCTCCGGAGGCTTAAGATTTCTGTAAGGAGACATGGATGATTAAGTTGCAAGGGACTAAAGAAATGTTTTCTGTATCTTAGGGGAAAAAATATTACTAATCAGTATAAAGCAAGCTCTGGCCATCTGTTATTCTAAAATTGGACACTTGATCAGGTTAAAAAGAAGTGAAGTTCCTGCTGGTATGAGTAGGAATTTAGACTACTAGATAAAACATCACCACTAGTGATGAAATTATCTTATTAAAGAACAATGACAGCTTTTTAACTTCAGGGACTAATAACGGTTCTCCTCAGTAACAGTTCATAAAGGAGTATTTTATTCTGTTATCCCAGATCTTATTAAAGTCAAGACTCTATCATTGAAGGGCTGTGGCTTTACACCTAACTGGTAAATTAGAGAGACAATTCATATTTCCAGTACACAGATATACATTATCATATTTTTGTTTTGCAAAAGTGAACCTAACAAAAGATAGTCTTACCATCGAAGGATAGGATGAGCTCCTTCAATGATAAGGATTTATCGAGCCAGGCCCAAAAATGAGGGCCAAGCTTTTTTTGTAAAACAAGATCATTCTCTGAAATATTAATAAATAATAGTTTCCATATATTCTTTGGAAAAGTCATAAAATCTCCAATTTGATGAAATAGTGTGTTAAGATAGAATTCAAAAAATACGGTATGACCAGGCACGGTGGCCCACACCTGTCATCCTAGCACTCTAGGAGGCTGAGGCGGGAGGACTGCTTGAGCTCAGGAGTTCGAGACCATCCTAAGCAAGAGCAAGACCTGTCTCTACTAAAAATAGAAAAAATTAGCCGGGTGTGGTAGCACACGCCTATAGTCCCAGCTACTAGGGAGGCTGAGGCAGGAGGACTGCTTGAGCCCAGGAGTTTGAGGTTGTGGTAAGCTGTGATTAGGACACTGCACTCTACCCAGGGTGACAGAGTGAGACTCTGTCTCAAAAAAAAAAAAAATGGTATGAACCTTAAAAGTGTTGTTGATACCTTTCACTCAGTAATTTAATTTCTGGTATTCCATTTTAAGAAATTAATTAGATAAAGTACAAAACATTTATGTAAAATACTTTCATTGTTATTTTAAAAAATGACATTCCAGATTCTTCCCACATGTCCAATAATAGGAAACCAGCAAAATTATGGTATATCCATGATAAAATATTTTGCAGTTATTAAAAATTATGTTTTGAAAAATTTAACAGCATAGAAAATACAAAAAACACTCAATGAAAAGACAAGTTACATAACTGCTTATACATTTTGTTTCAAAAAGAAACAAAAATATAGAAATATAGAAAATATATAAGTATCTTCAGATGGAGGGATAAAGACAAAATGCCTCATAGTGCTCAAAGGCCTCCAATTGCCTTTTATTCTTAAACATGATCAGAAAATCAGGGATCACCAGATATTCACGGAAACTTTCCAAAATGAAAAGGAGAGACCAGGGTGAACAAAAAGAAATAACCCTGGAAGAAACTGAGATAATGTTAGCAACAAATAAGAACTTGAAAACAAAGCAAAATAAAACTTGAATTAGTATCCTCAGGGAGATTAAAGAATTATAGAACAAGTTATAATGGAAAAGGAATGACCAGAGAATAAAAGAGAGTTCTTGAAAATAAAAATGTGATTGAAAAAATTTTTAAAAATTCAACAGAGGAATTAGAAGTTAAAATCTCTCAGACAGCTGTGTGCAGAGGTTCACACCTGTAATCCCAGCACTTTGGGAGGCCCAGGCAGGAGAATCACTCGAGGCCAGGAGTTTGAGACCAGCCTGAGCAACCTAGTGAGATTCTATCTCTACAAAAAAGAAAAAAGGAAAAAAGAAAATCTCCCAGGAAGTAGAACCAAAAGACAGAGACAGAAATGGAGACAGAAAAGCAAAAAAGAGGCTCAAGCCAGTAAGTCCAACATCTGAGTATCAAAAGTTTCAAAAAGAGAAAACAGAGAGGGGAATAATCAAGCAATGAAAGAAGAAAACTTCCAGAAGTGAAGGACATGAGAGGGCCATACTGAAATGGCGAAGCACTCAGCATGATGAATGAAAAACATCAGCCACACCAAGTGGATAACATTTCAGAATTATCCAAATCCTCTAGATGGAGGGGGAAGGATCGTTTTTCAAAAGAGGAAAGCGATCAATTTCTTTTTTTCTTCTTCCTCACTCTGGAATGGGTTTGACAATATATATCTTACAACCATTTGGAGATGTGGGAAAAAAGGCATCCAATCACACTAAAAGCCCCAGACTGCCCTAGAAGTAAAGGACTCAGTTTATTGCTAATGTTAAGTAGCAGATTCTGGTGAGTTTACAAAGCACTATAATAAAGTTAGGAGCTACAGCTATAAATAATAGCTAGTCTTGGAAGGGATCCATGTTCTTCACTTTTCTAGTACTGTTTCTGTAAGTTCGAAGACCTTCTGCTGAGTATAATATTTTGTGAAGCAGGAAATCAAATCCCCATCAGGAAGTTATTAAAAACTAAAAATTCACCTCAGTAGTTAGAATACATATGGGTACTCATGTACCTTTCTATATTTTAAAAATGTTTCTAAAAATAAATAAAGGGCTCCAATAATAACTTAAGAGATTTGCTAAAACGGAATTCAGGAATTGTCCAAAGACAATCTTTTATTATCTTATCCAACAGACCTTGCTCTAAAACAAAATGCAATTTTTTTTTTTAGGAGACAGGGTCTTGCTCTGTCACCCAAGGTGGAGTGCAATGGCCCAATCATAGTTCACTGCAGCCTCAAACTCCTGGGCTCAAGTGATCCTCCCATCTCAGCCTCCCGAGTAGCTAGGACTACAAGCTCGTGCCACCACACCAGGCTAATTTTTTTTATTCTTTGTAGAGATGGGGTCTCACTATGTTGCTCAGGCTGGCCTCGAACTCCTGGCCTCAAGCAATCCTCCCACAGTGCTGGGATTATAGGCATCACGCCAGGCCCCAAAATGCAATATATTGAATATGAAAGACAGAACACAGACATGTGAACCCCACTCAGATCAGGACTTGAGAGGGTATTGGTATTTCATAAGCAATCTAGTTACGATAAAAGTCACCATGATTCTACCTCCTATATCGGTTAGGACTGTGCTGTCTAGAGTTTACCAGTCAGAGGTACTTTACTCCAGGTCTCTACCCTGGAGCACAGAGATGTCTTTGTTTCTAAGGTAGACAGAAGACAACAGGGAGCTTGTATTACATGTTTGAAAAAATTGTTTATTATTAATATTCACCCATCTCTGCCACAAATAAATTTCAATAGGCTTGACTCTTCAAAACAGCCTAATCCCAAAAGAACACAAACACTGCAAAGTTCCTTCACTTTTTTTTTTTTTACAAATTTATTGCACACACGTGTGCATGGAAGTCATACAGAATATGAAAACTCCCACTTCATTTTTAAAACTAGCACTGGTCACCTCTAATAAGCCTGTGGAGTGTGGTAGAACATAAATAAATTAATTTTTAGTTCTATTTTTATGCTATGAATTGTATGAAACTCAGGGTGACAACTACTCAATTTATAAGACAAACTTCCAGGGGTATAAAGATACAATAACATCATTTCTTATACTCTATTCACAAGAGTCTGAATTAAATGTTGCATTCATTTTTGCAGTATGTGAAGTTCAAACAAACTACAATAAATTAGAAAGCTCATACTCTTAACATATTTTAATAATGTTCCTATTTTTCCTTTATGAATGAACCCAAAACATCTTTATTTTTAAAATGATACTGAGTTGTTATGAGTGAATGTGGACTGCTAATAAAATTTAAATCCTAAATTATTAGCATCAGCTTTGCAATGGACATAAGTTGATTTAACATAAAGCCATGAATCTCTTACTTCTTTACACTGTTACACCACTCGGGTAACTACATATCTTCCTACAAACAGCACATGATACTGCAGCACAAGTTTACACTCTTGTCATACGAAATCTCACCTCTCACTAATTCTATTCTCGCCCATCAACTAATACATTCTACTATTCAACTTCATCTGCTCAACTTGCTTCCCCTCTTCTACATATTCTTCCTGCTCCTTAGCACAAGCTCTCTGTCACTTCTGGTAGTCTCTTACTTCATACAAAAGCATATATGATACCTGAATGTATCATTTATCCCAATTTCAAGAAATTCAGTAGCTTCCAAGGTACGTATGAATCTTATGGAACTAAAACTCTACTTTGTGAATTCCAAAACACTAATATGATGTTAGTACAATCCAGCAAAGGTAGATATTGTGACTCTGAGATAATTATTTCATTTCTTTCTTCCCACCTCCACTGTCTCTCATTCTGAAATGATCCTAACTAGCAAATTTAACAAAAAAAAATTGAGAAAAATAATTAACCTCAGTAAAAACAAAACAAACAAAAACACCCCTGTATTATTCCTAAATCTTGCTAACCTATAAAGTATTTTCAAATCTCCTCTGATTTTTTTTTTTTCCCAGAGAGACAGGGTCTCCCTATGTTGCCCAGGCTAGAGTGCTGTGGCTATTCACAGGTGCAATTATAGCACACTACAGCCTTGATCCTGGACTCATGCAATCCTCCTACCTTAGCCTCCTGAGTAGCTGGGACTATAGGACCACGATGCCAGGCAGAAGCTTCTCTGATTTTAATAGTTACTTATCTAAGTTGGTTTGGAATATAAATATCACCCATATTCTCTCTCTTTAAAAAAAGGAAAAAATTAATTTGTTATTCATTGATTGTAACTACATTATTATCCAAATGGATCGATGTCAAGCAAGTTTCCTGTCTCTGTGATCATGATCATTAAGGTCTTCTTATTCCCATATCTGGTATGCTTTAGGAAAAGGCTGTCTGGATCCTCGATTTGAAAACATGAGGAAGAGCTCCAGTACGACAATTTCTAAATGACTGCCACCAAGGGAAAGTGAATGATTTGAATCAAAAGTAACATTTTATTTCTTACAATGTATGCTCTCTAGGATACATTCTTAAGATAATATTTAATCAATTTTATACAGTAGCAGCATAGTTCCAGAAACTTTAAAAATACTATTGTCTACTTTCTTTGTCCACAATAATTAAGCAGAGTAAATATTTATTGAAAGAATTAAAGATGGAGCCTGATACATCTCCTTAGAACTGTAATCATGTTTAAATAAAAACCACCCTAACCCTTACAAGGCTGGTGAGATAGATAAATGACTCTTAGATGGCAGTAGAAATAGAGGCTGGAGAACTGGACCAGGCATGGACATTCCAGAGTTCAGTCCTCTAGCACAAAAGCTTTTAATTAACCTGAGGCTCACCTGAGTTATGCTGGTTTTATGGAAATTGAGGTGATGGACTTAAAGACATATTAATTTGGAAGAACAGACGATCAGAAAAAGGTGAACTCTGTGAACCAACAGGATGTGAAGCACCTACACCCGCAGGAGTGCACACCCTTCACATTGTCCTAGGTTGTCTGCCACTGCTCTTTGCTTATCAAAGGGCAGACCCAAGGTGGGCAGCAGGAGGAAGTGCCCATGGTGCTAAACCCCAGGATATAGCACAGGCCAAGGTCTAGCCAAGATCCTCAGTGGGATTTCACATATATTCTACTTTTCCACAAAGTTATAGCCCAAAATCCTTACCAATTTCCCCCATAGTTTTCATTTATTACTTTCAACATTAAAACAGATTAGTGTCTTAGTCTGTTCAGGCTGTTATGACAGAATACCATAGGCTGGGCAGCTTAAACAACACACATTTATTTCTCACAGTTCTGGAGGCTGGGAAGTCCAAGATCAAGGAGTCAGAAGATTCACTATCTGATGAGGGCCCATTCATAGACCACCATCTTCTCACTGTGTCCTCACATGCTGGAAAGAGGCCTAGAGAGCTCTCTGGCCTAGAAAGGCATAATCCCATTCATGAGGGCTCTATCCTCATGACTTTATTAACCCCCAAAGACCCCACCTCCTAATACCATCACATTGGGGGTTAAGATTTCAATATATGAATTTGAGGGGTACATAAACATTCAATCCATAACAATTAGAAATCCTCTTTTCATATAACAGACTAAACAACTGAGGAAAAAACAGTTCAATTAATTTTTTAGGGTTCACTCAGCAAACTGCAAAGTTATTACTTTAGCCTGGGTTCCCAGTAACATAAGCCAAAATTCCTACTGCCATATTTTAGAGTTCAAGATCCACCATTTGATTTAAGACCAGTATCTCAGATAAATGATAAAGCTGAAGAGAAATCTACTAATAGATAAATATATGTTTTTGAATTAGATTAATGCTTTTTTTGGTCAAACATAGAGATTAAGCATTAGAAGTTATTCTTAAAACTCTTAAAAATATTAACTCATTAAGTGTGAAGTTGAAAGAAAGTGTTTACTAATATTTAATTTTGATGACATGCATGTAAGGTAAGCAAGCACTTGAAGATGGAGACTTGCAAACAGGTTTCCCAAAAGAAAGACACTTTTTAACATGCCAATTTATGGCAGTCAGTCTTCAAGATAGCCCCCAATAATCCTGACCCCCTAGTATTCATGCCCTTGTAGAGTCCCCTTCCACAGTGAATCAAGGCTAGATCTGTGTGACAAAGAGAATCTGGTGAGATTGACAATATGTGACATCTGAAGCAAGTAGAAAAGGCATTGCAGCTTGTGTCTTGGCCTCTTGGGTCACTCACTCTAGCAGAAACCAGCTGCCATGCCATGAGGACATTCACACAACCATGTGGAAAGGCGCTGAAGCCTCCCAAAGTAGCCCCCACCAACATGCCAACTGTGTGAGTGTGCCATCTTAGAAGTGGACCATCGCACCCCAGTCAAGCTTTCAGATGACTGCAGCACCACCTGGCACCTGACTATAATCACATTGAGAGAGCAGGATCAGAACCTCCTACCCAGGTCACTTTCTAATTAATTCCTGACTAACAGACTGTTAGAGACAATAAATAATTGTTTCTGTTTTAAGCTACCAAGTTTTAGGGTGATTTGTTACACAGCCTTAGTAACTGGAACATAATTTTACTCTACATAATCCAGGCCTAATCTTCAATGGTGTCCTTCACGGATGATCCTGACTCTTCACTGAAAAGTTTATGTGACTATAGTTTATGTTTTATGCGACTAGTGGTCAAACAGCCCAGCTATTTTGATAGACAAGTAGTAAAAAAAAGAAAGGGATGGAGGATGTTATGGGCTGAACAAGTTCATATGTTAAAGTCCTAAACCTCAATATCTCAGAATGTGACTGTATTTGGAGAGAGGGCCTTGAAAGGGATAATTAAGTTAAAATGAGTCCATGAGGGTAGGCCCTAATCCAGTCTTACTGGTGAGATTGGGACATACAGAGAGAGACACCAGGGATGCATGTGAGGACATGGTGAGAAGGTAGCCATCTACAAGCCAAGGAGGGCAGCCTCAGGAGAAACCAATTCTGCCAATACCAGAGCTGTGAGAAAATAAATTTCTGTTGTTTAAACCACCCAATCTGTGGTCCTTAGTTATGGCAGCTCTGGCAAACTGGGATAGAGGGTAAACCCAGAGATTAAAAAAAATTAAAAAAAAAAAAAGCCAGGTATAGTGGCTCATGCCTGTAATCCCAGCACTTTGGGAGGCCAAGGAGGGAAGATTGCTTGAGGCCAGGAGTTCAAGACCAGCCTGAGCAAGAGCGAGACCCTGTCTCTACTAAAAATAGAAAAATTAGCTGGGCACAGTGGTGCATGCCTGTAGTCCCAGCTACTCCGGAGGCTGAGGCAAGAGAATCAATCAAGCCTAGGAGTTCAGAAAGACCCTGTCTCATTAAAAAAAAAACAAAACTTAAAACACAAAGCAAAAACATTTGAAGGGACAACACTAAACTATAGTGTCTAAAGATGCACTAAACTATAGTGTCTAAAGATGCACTAAACTATAGTGTCTAAAGATGTACATTTGGGTAGTAGAACTATAAAAAAAATACCAGGAAGTGATTACTATAAAAGTTAGGATCATGCAGGCAGTCTTTACTTTAAATCAGCAGTCCCCAACATTTCTGGCACCAGGGATCAGTTTCACGGAAGACAATTTTTCCATGGGCTAGGGGGGTAGTGGGGAGATGGTTTTGGGATGATTCAAGCACATTACATTTATTGTGCAGTCAAACCCCTCTGCTAATGATAATCTGTATGTGCAGCCACTCCCCAGTGCTAACATCACTGCCTCAGCTCCACCTCAGATCATCAGGCATTAGATTATCATAAGGAGTGCACAACCTAGCTCCCTCGAATGTGCAGTTTACAGCAGGGTTCGCACTCCTATGAGAATCTAATGCCGCTGCTGATCTGACAGGAGGCGGAGCTCAGGTGGTGATGCAAGCGATGGGGAGCGGCTGTAAATACAGATGAAGCTTCCCTGGATCACCCACTGCTCACCTCCTGCTGTGCAGCCTGGTTCCTAACAGGCCATGGACCAGTACTGGTCTACGGCCCCAGGGGTTGGGGACAGCAGATTTAAGTGATTCCAATATGCACAATTTCAGTTCCACAGTTTAGTTAAATTCCAGCAGTCCCCCAGCAACACAGTTCAAATTTCACTTACCACAGTGGATTAACTTTGAGAAACTACATAAAGCACAAACTTCGCTAATGGTTCTCAGGCCACAAATCACTATGCAATTAACAGATGTGTCTCATGATCAGTGACCAATCACATCACTCCTTTCAAAGTCTGTCTGTGACTGGTCACCCCACATCTGTTATTCAGTTCACATTCAGACAGCAAATCATGCATGTGTGTTTCCCAGGGATAAGCCCGCATAACATTTTACAAAAATGAATAAAAGAAAGGGAAAGCTGGCCAACAAAGATGAAAATGCAGCAAAGAAATGAAAAGTGATAACACTGGAAGTAAAATATGAATGGAATGTAAACAGAGTTACTGAAGAAATAGCTGACCATGGGAATGTTGGCATTGCCACCACTTGAAGACTCTAGATGTGCCCCCAGAGGAACTTCATGAAGAAAACTTATTAACATAAACAAGAAAAGTGGTTGAGATGAAAAAAATGAAGAAACGACACGCGCAAAAACTTCACATTAAAGGAACTCTTGGAGACACTTCACAACATTAAAAGCACAAAGGATAAAACGTCAGAAGCTGATCCAAACTTCAAAAGGGATATAAAAATTCATCAAGGCGGAGAAAAGGTGCTTGTTGTGTATCATAAGTTATATCATGAGAAAAAAAGAAGGCAAGCACTATTCAAACTACTCTTGATAAGTTTTTACTTTTTTTTGTAGAGACGGCGTCTTGCTTTGTTGCCCAGGCTGGTCTCAAACTCCTGGCCTCAAGCAATCCTACCACCTTGGCCTCCCAAAGCGCTGCTATTACAGACACGAGCCACTGCACTGGCAGTCAGAGGGCTTTTAATGTTTTGACAAAAATTTTTTAAAGTCCCAGAACAATCACAGTTTTCTCCCCTGATTATTAACTGCTCATTCAGGGTTTCATTTTTACAGGCCCACAATAGCGTGCAAGGGAGGACTGCCTGTAGTTGCTCTTGCAGGGAGGGAGGGAGTTATGATTGGGATGGGACACAGGAGGAGCTTCTGGAGTGATTGGCAAAGTTTTATTTCCTGACCAGAATAGTGGTTTTACAAGGGTATTTACCTTATGATAATTTGTGAAGCTAAAATAATGTTACTGTGACTCAAATCCATGGGAGCAGGGGACTAGTCAATGAGGACTAGTCTGAATCATCAGGCCAGTGGTCACCTTTCTAAGAAAGAAGAAAAGCAAAGCCATAGAAGTAGGAGCCTTACTTGGCAGAGGGCACAAAGGCTGCTGTCAGACATGAAATCAGAACCCAGGCCTTCCTGGCCGCCGGTCTGCACTCCTCTCTTTAAAGCCTGCCAGTCTTTCATGAAATAGACTTCCCATAAAGGGCATCTTTATTGTCCATTTCCAAGCAAGGTAATTCAGCCAGGTTTGAATGTGGGAGTCTGAGGTTTTAAGATACATTACTTAATGCAATTAGAAAGAAGAAAAAAATCAATAGACAAGCCAAAAGAGAGTCACCACAAAAAATTTTTTTAAATTATTTTTCAGACAGAGGAACTAGGCTTTGCAGAGAACAGTTAAACAGTTTGCCTCTCTGATCCTAGCACAACACACTCAGCCTTAACAAATGTCATTTATTCTGTGGGGTTCAGGCAGCTCTGCTGTGGATTTATGATATCTGAGTAGGTTACAATCAATACTTGGGCTTCCCTTCTAGATCTAGTATCATAACATAACATTTTTCCCTGCACTTAAATATCCTAATAGCTTCTGATGTTACTTTTTTTCATACAAAATCTATCAGGAGTTACATGGGTTCTATTTGCTTAAATTTGCGGAATATGTCTTCTCTTCTCTTTGTATACATCTTTCATCTAACACCAACATGAAGTACACCTTACATAAGCGGGATATTAACTTCCATCCAATTTAGTTGGCTTGTAAATTCAGAGCACATACTAAAAGTCTCTTAAAATTTATTCTTTTACTCTTAAAGTAAATGTCCCTGGCATTAGGAAAATTTCAAAAGGAGGGGCTGTGTAGTAAGAAACTGCACAAAAACCCCAAAGCAAAATCAGATACAATAGTTTATGTTTTATTTTTAGACACAAAACATGGTCACTTTTAACACAACCAATTATAAGTTCAGTGTTAGTGTTTTTGATTCTTTAAGAACTAAGGGAAGAATATAAATTACTCATTTCAGGACATAAAAAGACAGTAATGTGCATGGAGCATCAAGGTAATTGGGTTTTGGTACATCAAAATAACAGTTTTTAAAGATACAAGCCATATTTTTTCAAAATGGCCTTTTCTCCAGGATTTAATAATAGAAAGGAAAGAAATTCTGACATCTAGAGAGAAATTAGAACTGTTACACATTTTGGAGGGGGAAAAAAAAAAGATCTAGAGCTACCATTTTAATAACAATAAAAGATGGCTGTTTATTTCACAAATTTTTGAGAATGCAGTCTACAAAGGTATTCCTACCTTCCTGACAATGATGGGCTCCTAAAAAGAGAGTGTACTTTGAACTTTAGTAATTCTAATTATACAGGCATACCTTGGAGATATTGCAGGTTTGGTTCCAGACCACCACAATAAAGTGATTATCGCCTAAATCGAGTCACAAGAACTTTTTGGTTTCTCAGTGCATATAAAAGTTACATTTACGTTATACTGTAGTCTATTAAGTGTGCTGTAGCATTATGTCTAAAAAAACAATGTACATAACTTAATTAAAAAATACTTTATTGCTAGGGCCAGATGCGGTGGCTCACACCTGTAATCAATCCTAGCACTCTGGGAGGGCGAGGCGGAAGAATTGCTTGAGGCCTGGAGTTTTGAGACCATCCTGACCAAGAGTGAGACCCTGTATCTACAAAAAAAAGGAAAATTAGCCAGGTGTGGTAGCGCACACCTGTAGTCCCAGCTACTTGGGAGGCTGAGGCAGGAGGCTCTCTTGAGCCCAGGAGTTTGAGCTTGCAGTAAGCTATGATGATGCCACTGCACTCTAGCCCAGGTGACAGAGCGAGACCCTGTCTCAAAAAAAAAAAAAAGAAATATTTTATTGCTAAAAATGCTAATGATCATCTGATCCTTCAGCGAGTCCTAATCTTTTTGCTTGTGGAGGATCTTGCCTCAATGTTGATGACTGCTGACTGATCGGGATGGTAATTGCTGAAGGTTGGGGTGGCTGTGGCAGTTTCTTAAAACAAGACAATAATGAACTTTGCAGCATAGATTGACTCTTCCTTTCGCGAGAGATTTCTCTGTAGCACGCGATACTGTTTGATAGCATTTTACCACCAGAACAACTTTCAAAATTGGAGTCAGTCCTGGCTGGGCATGGTGGCTCATGTCTGTAATCCTAGCACTTTGGGAGGCCAAGGCAGGAGGATTGCTTGAGCTCAGCAGTTTGAGACCAGCCTGAGGAAGAGCGAGACACCTGTCTCTACAAAAAATAGACAAATTAGCCGGGTATGGTGTCACAGGCCTGTAGTCCCAGCTACTCTGGAGGCTGAGGCAGGAGGATCACTTGAGCCCAGGAGTTTGAGGTTGCTGTGAGCTATGATGATGCCACTGTACTCTACTGGGGCAACAGAGCGAGACACTGTCTCAAAAAAAAAAAAAATTGGAGTCAATCCTCTCCAACCCTGCCACTGCTTTATCAACTAAGTTTATGTAAGATTCAGAATTCTTGTTGTCATTTCAACAATGTTCACAGCAACTTCACCAGGAGTAGATTCTGCCAACCAAAAAAAAAAAAAAAATCAGAGAAGAAATATCTCCAAATATGTTGAATTTATTTGGCAATTATAATAGAAAAGAGGATTGTAACCTGAGATGCACAGCTATGGCATAGGGGAGGGTAAAGGGAAATTTACTGGCAGAATGAGAAGTTCTCATAGGCTGCTTAGAAACAGAGTTCATTGGCTTTGGAAACTCAAGGCCAGACCTGGTATCATTGTTGGGCAGGCGTTCTTTCCAGAGCATTTCATCTGAATTGCTGCAGTCCTAAAGAAAGAATTTCTTGTGGGGTTATTTTAGAAAGTCCTTGAGACAGTCTTTATCTCAGCCATGCAAACACGAGCCCTCACACTTCATGCTCTCCTGGCTCTAGTTAGTTTGGATCTGACAAAAAGTTATTTCATCCTGGTATCTGCAACTTTCACAATTCCATCTCAAGAAACCACTTTCTTTGCTTGTCCATAAGAAGCAACTCCTCATCCACTAAAGTTTTATCATGAGATTGCAGCAATTCAGTCCCATCTTCAGGCTCTATTTCTAATCCTACCTCTCTTCCTATTTCTACCACATCTGCAGTTACTTCCTCCACTGAAGTTTTGACCCCCTCAAAGTCATCCATGAGGGTTGGAATCAACTTCCAAACTCCTGTTATTGTTGATATTTTGACCTCCTCTTATGAATCACGAAATCCTTTCCAGAATGTTTTCAATTTACTTTGCCCAGATCCACCAGAGGAATCATTTTCTATGGCAACTATAGCCTTACAAAATGTATTAAACAAGACTTGAAAGTTGAAATTACTCCTTGATCCATGGGCTGCAGAGTGAATGTTGTGTTAGCAGCCATGAAAATAACATTAATTTCCCTGTACATCTCCATCAGAGCTCTTGGGTGACCAAGTACAGTGTCAGTGAGCAGTAATATTTTGAAAGAAATCTTTTCTTATGAGCAGTTCTTAATAGTGGGCTTAAAATATTCAGTAAACCATGCTCTAAACAGATGTGCTGTCATCTACGCTTTGTTGTCCCATTTATAAAACACAGGCAGAGTAGACTGAGCATAATTCTTAAGTGCCCTAGGATTTTCAGAATGGTCAATGAGCATCAGCTTCCACTTAAAGTCACTGGCTGCATTAGCCCTTAACAAGAGAGAGTCAGCCTGTCCTTTGAAGCTTTGAAGCCAGGCATTGACTTCTCTCTAGCTATGGAAGTCCTAGGTGGCATCTTCTTCCAACAGAAGGCTGTTTTATCGACATTGAAAATCTGTTGTTCAGTGGAGCCACCTTTATCAATGATCTTAACAAGATCTTCCAGATAACTTGCTGCTTCACCTTGTACATTTATGTTATGGAGACGTCTTCTTTCCTTAAACCTCATGAACCAACCTCTGCTAGCTTCAAACTGTTCTTGTGCAGCTTCCTCACCTCTCTCAGCCTTCATAGAATTGAAGAGAAGGCCTTGCTCTGGATTAGGCTTTGGTTAAAGGGAATGGTATGGCTGGTTTGCTCTTCCACCCAGACCACTCAAACTTTCTCCGTATCAGCAACAAGGACGTTTCACTTTCTTATCATTTGTGTGTTCACTGGAGTAGCACTTTTAATTTCCTTGAAGAACTTTTCTTTTGTATTCACAACTTGGCTAACTCTTTGGTACAAGAGGCCTAGCTTTCAGCCTGTCTTGGCTTTCAACATGCATTCCTCACTAAGCTTAATCATTTCTAGCTTTTGATTTAAAGTGAGAGACTTGTGACTCTTTCTTTTACTTGAATGCGTAGAGACCATTGTAGGGTTATTAACTGGCCTAATTTCAATAATATTATTGTGTCTCAGGAAATAGGGAGGCCCAAGGAGAGGGAGTGAGAAGGTGAACAGCCAGCCAGTGGAAGAGTCAGAACACATACAACATTTATCAATTAAGTTCTCCTTGTTATATGGATGAAGTTCGTGGCATCACAAACTGATTATAATAGTTAACATAAAAAAAAAATCACTGATCACAGATCACCATAACAAACATAAAAATAATGAAAAGGTTTGAATATTGGGAGAATTCCCAACATATGACACAGAGACATGAAGTGAGCACATGCTGTTGGAAAAATGGTACTGATAGACTTGCTCAAGGCAGAGTTGCCACAAACCTTCAATTTTTAAAAAATGTAGTATCTGCAAAGTACAATAAAACAAGGTATGCCTATATATTATACTAAATATCATGGCACTAGAGGAGCTCATTATTTAAAGGAATACTTTGATAATCTTATGTAGGATTTTAAAAATCTCTATTAAGCTAATGTTTTCAAAATAAATTTCCCTAGATGTCTCCCAATAGGAAGATATCTAATTAGATGTAAGTCTGCCATTGAATGATAAAGTGTTTACTTATATTTCAAAGTACAAGATACCCTGGCTTACACCCAAACTTCCACATTTTATTTCAGCAGGGTGGCAAAGATGGAAAATGTCTTAAGACATCTAATCCTCAGTTTTGAAACAGTGCTTCTGAACAGCAGCAACATAACTTCAATCATGTGAAGTACTGGAGGTGTGAGGTTCTTTGATTCTTCCTTCAGGTTTTTATTTTTTTTTGTTTTGGGAGTGTTTTTTGGGTCCCACTTTTTTCCATATTGTATAAAAACCCAACAGGTGTCAGGGGATTTTGCTATTATTCATTACTGGTCTTGCAGCTCTTTCCTAAGTTTTTGAACAGCAAATGGAGGAAAACAAAGGCTTCAGAGAGCAAGCCATTCATTAGATATTACATAACCTAGGATAATACATTCTGGAGATTAAGGAAATCACAAACAATTAAACAAGCATCCGTTCCTAAAGTGCCTGTAAAGCACTAGGACTTAGGTTCTTCCTCTCATCATAACTCCTTCTGCTATTAACTTTTACCTTGATTTTAAAAAGAGACAGCTAATCCAGGGCCACAATGCTAATCTTTAGCTTTAATGTGTTCTCTCTTAGCATCAAGATGCACAATGAGCTCCAAATGTAAACCATTCACATTCACTAAAGCCCTAGTGCCAACTTTTCCTATCATTATTTCTATTTGGAAGCAAAGCTGCAGATGTCTCTATAGGTGAGCTCAGGCAGTGAGTGATTTGATTTATAAGATAAGCCCACGGCCCTGTTCAGAATGCTGATGATTAACATCACTGTGCATTCCTCTCTTGGTTCCAAGCTCCTATCAAGTAGGCAAGGCATTGGTGCTGGTTAAGACAAGAAGCACATCTAGAGCTTCGAAACAAACTACTTTTAGGAATGGAAAGACAAGTTGCCACAAGGGTCTAAGTTATTTAATGTGTGGACCATAGGTCACCTGTATCAGTATCTCGGGTGCTTTTTAAATGTGTACCTCCCAGACCTACTGAATCAGAATCTAGGGAGTGAGGCTGGGAATCTCTAAATTTTAATAGGTTCCTCAGATGATTCTAATGCATGGTAAATTTTTAAAGTATTGGTCTACAGCCTGAGCACCATAGCAAGATCCCATCTCTACAAAAAATTTTTAAAAATTAGCCAAGCATAGTGGTGCGCACCTGTAGTCCCAGCTACTCCGGAGGCCGAGGCAGGAGAATTGCCTGAGCCCAGGAGTGTGAGGTTGCAATGAGCTGTGATGATGCCACTGCACTCCAGCCCAGGCAACAGAGTGAGACCCTGTCTCAAAAAAAAAAAAGAAAGAAAAAAGTATTGGTCTAAGGAAGCTAACTGGAACTGGAAGATAGATAAATTTAGTAACTTGCCCAGAGTCATTTAATTTAACTTTAAAAACACTTTATTTGTTTTAATTACCTCATCAGTTAGGTTTTATTATGCCCACTATAGGGGTAAGGTAACAGTAGGCCAGAGAGATTATGTAGCTTCTAACTAGGAGCAGAGTTACTCTCAAACCAAGTTATGCTAATTTTATGTCTGGTGAAGGGGGTTAGTAAACCTTTTTCTGTGAAGGAACAGATAGTAAATGTATTAGTTTTACGGGTCATGTGGTCTCTGTGGCAACTACTCAACTCTGCCATTGTAATGTGAAAGCAGCTATAGACAGTATGTAAAGGAATGAGTGTGGCTGTGTTCCAATAAAAGTTTATTTACAATAACAAGCATCTGGCTGGATTTGGCCCATGGCTTGCTTATTTATTTATTTATTTATTTAGAGACAAGGTCTTGCTACATTGCCAAGGCAGGAGTGCAGTGGCTATTCACAGGTGCAATCATAGTGCACTACAGCCTTGAACCCTGGCATCAAGCAATCCTCCTGCCTCAGCCTCCCAAGTACCTGGGACCACAGGCACACACCACCATGCCCAGCTAGTGCATCTTTAATTCCAATGAAGGGTAACACGATATGCCACTCCAAAATTTGTCACTTTGGCATAAGGATTGTTTTGAGCTGAAGGCAATTGAGAAGAAGTGAATACCAGCAAAGCTCTCCGCTCTTCCCCTATTTGCCTAAAAGCAGGACATAAATTTACAAAGGTGTCCCTCCTCTCCTCTGTACCAGGAAGGACAAATGAGATGGCACCAGAAGAATCTACATAACAAACTGTATTAACTACCCTTTATCTACCATTACTTTCCCATATATTTGCCTTCCTACCACTTGCCCCACTAAAGACTCAAGGTCCTTTTTCTTTGTCTTGCCACTTCTCTAAAAAGTCATTGTTCTGTGTTCTCTGTCTATCTAAGCCAGAGTTCTACAACACCTTTTTTTTCTAAAGACACAGGGCCAGGCGCAGTGGCTCACGCCTGTAACCCTAGCACTCTGGGAGGCCTAGCTCAGGAGTTGGAGACCAGCCTGAGCATGAGCAAGAGCAAGACCCCGTCCCTACCGAAAACAGAAAAAATTAGCTGGACGTGGTGACACGCACCTGTAGTCCCAGCTACTTGAGAGGCTGAGGCAGGAGGATCACTTGAGCCCAAGAGTTTGAGGTTGCAGTGAGCTATGATGACACCACTGCACTCTAGCCTCGGCAACAAAGTGAGACTCTGTCTCAAAAAAAAAAAAAAAAAAGACAGAGGGTCTCACTTTGTCACCCAGGCTGGAGTGCACTGGCACAATCATAGCCCACTGCAACTTCAAACTCCTGGGCTCAGGCAATCCTCCTGCCTCACCCTCCTGAGTAGCTGGGACTACAGGTGCGTGTCACCACGCCCAGCTAATTTTTCTATTTTTTTGTAGAGATAGGGTCTCCCTCTTGCTCAGGCTGGTGTCAAACTCCTGGCCTCAAGCAATCCTCCTGCCTCAGCCTCCCAGAGTGTTAAGATTACAGGTGTGAGCCACCTCACCCAGCCAAAAGATGATAAATTTTAATTATTTGGACTTTTTCCTTAGGTAGAATAGTCCAATCCCAACTAGTAGTGGACAAATGAAACATTACTGTAGTTAGGGTACATTACTAAAGTCTCTCCATGACTCTGAGTCTGGGGATCTTTCACATGATCTTCTTTTAATCCCTCAATGTATCTCATTTGTAGCTGCCAGATGCTGAATACAGACAAATGGCACCCTCTTAGGCACAAATTTACTTCAAGCAAATAAAACAAGTAAGTCCAAATTTTACAACTTTAGTTTCCCTTAAGAGCAAATAAGTAAAAGTGACATGTGTACTTTGTGATTATGTAATACATTCCATGGCAAAGACTCTTTTTTTGAAGGGGAAAAAAAGTTTCATACTAGCCTATTGCCAGCTGCTTAAAGTAGTTTTAAACTCTTAAGATAACATTCATGAAATCATTAAGACATGCATATTCTTGTCCTTTGCTAATCTTCCTCTGCTCCATCTTTCTCAAATGTACAATTCTCTACATGGTTGGATGACTCTGAGTAAATTAAACGTTTTGTTCCTTAATAAATGTTTGAACCTAGATGGCTAACCTCATTTTTGTTTGCTCACATGGCAATTATTATACAATCATTTCCTATATGGAGGTCTCATCCACACCTTACACTATGAAGGCATAACATTTTATTAGAGACACACACACGTTTAGAAAGTAGGAAATCAATTATATGATAGCAGTATTAATTAACCAGTAAAAAGACTAGATAAAAGATGGTTACTTATCCACCAAAAAGTTCTGTTTCCCTCCCAAAGTAAATGATTTTTGCTCAGAAACAGCTGCCCAGCCTCCTTGAATCTAAGTGGGGCCATGCAACTGCTCTACCCAATGGAACGTGAGCAGAAGTGATGTGTTTCACTTACTGGCAGAGGTGGTTAATGTGGTTTGCTTTTTCCATACTCTCTTCCCCCTTGTAGTGACTCTGGAGACCACACGCTGAAGATGGTGGCATCACAAGAAGGAAGGAACTCTGATCCCTGAGTCACTTGAAAGAAAGCCGCCCAACTAGGAATAACCAATTTGGATGTTGTGTGAGCTAGTAATAAACTTTCACTGGATTAAGCCACTGAGATTTGGAAATATTTGCTACAGCAGCTAGCCCACCTTAACAGAATATACTTGTGTTGATGAAAGAGTCAAATCATGATTTATTGAAGGGTTTCTGAGACAAATGCAAATATTGAAGAATCGTAAGTATAAAAGCTTGCAAGTCACCATTTTTACCACTTATCCAGCCCATTCACATGAGTTAAAAACCAGTCTGAATGACTGGAGAGCCCTATTTATTAGGTAAATTCTAACTGATACTTAATGTCTTTTCTATTAATACCATAAATACCATAGCTCACCTAAATCACTGGATACTAAAAAGGTAGAATGTATGGTATTATATATCTACAACATACCTGAAACAAAGTTTAAACCAGAGATAATCTTAAAATTAAATTTGCCTCCCCCAAGGCAGAATCAACTTACTTCAATCATTCAGTACCACCTTCGTGAGTTTTTCTATAGCTGTATACTTCATGTGCAATTATTCACTTCATATTTTTCTGGAGCCTGAGGTGGGTGAAGAGAGATTTGGCACTTGTCAGGCTAAGTCCTGCACAGACTTCAGTTCCATATCTGCCCTATGGATAGTTCACACCCTGGGGCTTCCTCTGGTCCTTGAGGAATGGGTCTTGAAGTTTTCAGGATCCAGATGAATGGCTGGAAGCTCTGAGAAAAAAGAACTGTTCAGGCTTATCCTAGGTTTGAGCAGAAAGAAAGCCTCTGGAAGCTGGTAGGGGGAAAGATACACCAGAGAAACAAAGGAGCCTATTCTAGGGCAGGCAGAGCTATGTAAACAATATTTTCTTGTAGTGCTTTACTAACCTTTTTTGAGTTAGGGAACCATTTGAGAATCTGATAAAAGCTATGGAACTTCTTCCCCCTCAAACATACATATGAGCATTCACTCAAATACTTACACATAACTTCGGGAGATCATAGAGTATCTGTAGCCCACTGATGAACTTCAGGTTAAGAATTCCTATTTTAGTGGGAGATTTAATAGCTGACCCTCAGGTTTATACAGGAACCCACTACTAAATAATGCAGACACTTCCCTATAAAAGAGGGAACATAGCTATTGCTTGCATCTCTTCCCCCTTAACTGGGGATGAGGAGGAAGAGAGAAAGGGAGGTGATGTCACTCCTAGGCTTTTCTGCTGCTGTCCTTAACCTCAGTGCCTCGGTACAGTCCGGCAGTGGGGCACCATCAACGGAATTTTTTTTTTTTACTTTTTTAAACTTTATTTTGAAATAATACTAGCCTCATGTATAAGTTGCAAAAATAGGACATGAACTCCCCATTCTGTCTTCCCCCCAGACCCTGGTAACCACCATTCTACTGTTTCCATGAATTTGACTACTTTATGTACCTCAGATATAGTACAATCATACAATATTTGTCCCTTCTGTGACCAGCTTATTTCACTTAGCATGATGTCTTTAAAATCTACTATTTTGCACTCCCTGACTAGGCGTTTTGCAACTGTAGCAAATTCATAGGGGCAACTTAGGATATTTGAAATTTTCAATGCAAATATAGTGTACTGAACTGTTGGACACTGCCGAACTTAATAACTGGAGGTGCTCCACAGTTTCAACAGTAGATCATGGTACATTCCTATCATAAAAGCTGGGTTCTCTGTGGTCGCTGTGATAAAAAGCAAGTGCTGCAAAAATATTAACAGGAAACAGGAAATGAGAGTGGCAGTGTCCAATCTGATCCCAAGATTTGAGTACAGGTACACACATCCTGTTAGTAATTATTATTTTAAATGATATAAAATATTTTTCTCTCAGTTTATATTTTTCAAATTACTTCCAAATTGTTAAGATATAAATACTTACTACATTGTTTGAACCTAACTACTACTAACTAACGAAACCTAGGGGAACTGTGAAAAATTACTCAGACACTAATGGCTCCGTGACCCAAGTTTGGGAATCTTTGCCTTAACCAAGAAGTAGCAGGTTAGCACAAGAGTTACAGAGGAAAGCTGTGTAGCCCGGAAGAAATAATTTAAAACAAAGACTATAACAAAAACATAATAACCAGAAAAAAGAAAAATTTGGGTTAAAACTGTTTTTAAAGGTCACGCTGTCAGCTTAATCCTTCAAATCCCACACAATGCCCCCTGGATAATTTGCATTTAAAAAAAAAACTAAAACACACATGTGCAAATTATTGTTTTTCCAATTCTCAGGGACTCAGGTAAAGCTTTTAAAATTACAGCCTCCAAGCTATGTTGGAAGAGACTGGGCCTTCCCTACACAGACGGAACACATTCTCAGAGTCTGTGCCAGCCAAACAGGAGAGAAACCTTGAAGAGAGAGACTAGGAGATCCCAGCACTTTGAGACTTTCAGCTTTTTTGTGGTTTGTTTCTTACCCTCAATATACTGCTTTTAAGTTCAACAGAACATTCCTTCAGACAATAAATAAACAAATAAATAAGAATGCTCCAGATTATCATTTAAATGCTTGTTTGGAAATTTCCCTTCCTCAGAGTTTTTCATGTAAGCAAGGGGAAATTTAACACAAAATCCAGAATAGTGGTTCCTGGAGGTTGGCGGGGGGAAAAGAGTGGACAGCCATGGAGAGGGGTGCTTGGGGCTCCAAGAGCCTGGGGATGTTCTAGTTCTTGAGCTGGGTGATGGCTACTTCTGTGTGTTCTATTGTTATTCTTTAAAATGTACCTCTAAGTTTTATATTTGTCTGAGTGTATGATATATTTCACAGTGGTGAGCCCAGAATCTCTATATGGGAGGGAGGGCCTTGGGAGTTGCAAGTGTGCCTTGTTTCCAACCTGAGTTGGATCACAAGCAGCCTGCTTCTACTTGGAGCATATGCTTATCTGGAGAGGCTCAGGAGAGGCTGATGGGTTTAAGGGGGAGGCTAAGGTTAATTTTTGGTGCCATTGGTTTATATCTCCCAACACTGCAACTAGCTGTTTTCTGGTCTCTTGAATTCCTCTTCATCCCTCTTCCACCCTCCCCACCACTCCCCAGCTCCCTTATGATATAGAGGGCAGAAAACTCTTCCAATTTGAGTTTGTATTCATAATTTTTTTCAAAATTCGTTGTTACCGTATGCTAAGCCCATTCTAGGGATGACAGAGAATGTTTAACATGTTTGAGTAGAGACACACCTACTATATGCAAGAACAACAGGGTTCCAATTGCTATTTTAAGGATGAGAAACCTCCACGCAGTGTCAATCAGTTCACCATGGGACTACCTTGGACCCAGGTGTGTTTGTCTTCATTGCCCAAGTTCTTTCCGCTTACATTGGCCTAACAGACACTACCTAAGCATAAATGAATATCATCGTCCAATAGGTTCACAAAAAAAGGATGCCTAAAGCATAAGAGCACTATGCCAAGCATTTTACTTGCATCGTTTCACTGAATTTCCAAAATACTAGGAGGTTACGTACAATACTTTCAGTTTACAGTTCTAAGGTTTAAAGAAGTGGGTTTTCCAAAGTCACACATACCTAACAAGTGGTGGCTTCAGAACTCAATCTCTGGCCCCCAAAGTGGATCCCATTACTACCGCGTAAACCATCTCACTATACCTCAGGGAAAACATTCTTGACCAGCTTTACGAAATTCAAGTCCCGCTTGGGTCACAAATAATGCTCCACTTCCCCTCCCGCCCCCCAAACCTACCGGAAGCGCCACACTTAAATCCCCAAGATAAGTGTCGGTACGCTGACGTCTGAACTCAAACCAGACAACGCGCTTGCTTCCTCGGCCTCGGGAGATGCCACTTGCTAACACTTCACAGAGCTGGGGCTCCTGCGGGGTCGCGATCATCTCCCGCGGAAGGAGAACCCCCTCCCCCCGCACCCGCACCCCTTTGCAGTCCTCCGAGGTGGGGACGGGCGGGGTCACTCTGCGCCGGCCCGCAGGCGCGGGGACCACGGGGAGCGCCAGGCGACAAGTGGGGGCGGACCCTCCTTTCCGCCCGCAGACTGCCCGGTGATCCCCGCCCCACCCCCCCACTTTCCGCAAACTCTATGAGCTCACTGGAGAAAGAGGAGGGGGACAAGCAAAGATAAGAAAGTTCTCTACCCTTCCACCACCCAAAGTTTCAAATTCTAGGGAGGCAACTGAGGCAAAGCGAAAAGGAAGGTGCCCCAGGGAGCCCGCCCCACTCCCTCCCGTAGGCCGCAGGACAGGGGGCAATGCGCTGTCTGGTCTCCTCCCCTAGCAGTCAGCGATCTGGGGGTCCCGGGAGAGCAGCGCCCCCTACCCCCACCATCGTCCTCCCCGGGCTAGAGGCACCCCGGGTGTGGGGGGCGCTGGCCCTCGGTTTAAGGGGGGGGGTACCCCGGGACCCGGCGAGGTCGCACAGTACCTTTCTCTCCCGCGCCGGACGTCCGCGCCGCAGGGACGGATGCCGGAGACAGGGTGAGGGGCGACGGGAGACGAGGGGGACAGGCTCCCGCTGGCTCCGGCGGCCCCTGGGCCTCGGCGCCGCTCCGCGCCGCGCCTCCAGCCGCGCGCCCGCCAGGCTGCGCTCCGGCTCCTGCGGGTTACCTGTGGCCAGCCGGCCGCGCCCCGCCGCCGCAGGGCCCTCCGCCCCGCCCGGCCCTGCCCGCGCCGCGCCGCCGGCGGCTCCTAAACTGGGGCCGCAGCGCCCCGCAGCGGCGGGCCGGGGCACGGCGGGGGCCGCGTGAGCCGTGGGGCCCAGAAGGCCCTGGGACTGTCCCGGGTCTCCAGCTGCTCCCCCCTGGGTCCACCGCCCCTTGGGCGCCAAAAAGCCTCCTTCTCAGAGTGGGAGGAGGTTTTCCGCGCAGAGGTTACCAGGTTTATTGGAGGGAGAGGAGAATTGGGAGGCGAAACCTCCAATCCTCAACCCGTGGCCAAGAGTATACTTCGGTATAACCACAGTTCACTTTGTAGGGGTCAGTTGATGGAAGCTGAACAACAGTGATGAATTATTCAGGTTCATTAGGGTAGCTGAAGAGGGGAAAGGAAGCGTTTATTCCAAACAGCTTATCTTGTAAGTAGCTTGTCGGAACCATCCCATATGGAAAAGGCAAAAGCATCGAGCGATCCTAACCGCCCAAATTCATATCACGCTTTGCATACCATTATCTCAATCTGTTTTTGACTATGTTCTTCCACAGCTACTTCTTCAGTACCTAGAAGAGCTCCCTGAACATAGAAAGCATTCAATAAATTATTGTTGAATCAAGGTATGAATGGATGGGACCTCATTCAACCCTTTGAAGAAACATGGACAGGTATCCGCTCTCCAAATGCAGAGAGATGGAGGGGGAGGCAGGTGGAACCCTGCAAGGAGTTTCCCTCTCACCTGAGGTTTGGAGCAAGCTTATCGTGAATCTGACTTTTCTTATTCCCTCTGAAATAGGCCTTGTTTTCAGGGGAAAAGAAACATAATGACCTCCTCCTTTTCCTTAAGATATTTCTCTCTCTCCTTGAAGGAGCTTTAGGTGGGAGAAATCCCAAAAGCCTGTCCCACACTAGGGGAGGGTAAGTGCTTGATTTTCCCCTACTGCTTTGGGAGCTTCCCCAACCTCATGGCCATAGCTGCAGTTTTACTACAGGGTGTGAAACCTCTCTTCTGAGTGTCCTTTGGCCTTCTTCAGATTTGGTCTCCATTGCTGTTGCTCCGCACTCGGAGCTGTTAGGAGAACGATTTCCCATTAGTAGCTCCAGATTTCTCTCCAGGCAGGTCACCACTGAGCTCCAGGGGAACC
This sequence comes from Daubentonia madagascariensis, assembly GCA_023783475.1. NCBI lineage: Eukaryota > Metazoa > Chordata > Mammalia > Primates > Daubentoniidae > Daubentonia > Daubentonia madagascariensis. Next base: position 36,020,914 of record JAKFHU010002080.1, on the reverse strand, counting down.
CCCAAAATCAAAGTATGTACACATGACCTTTCAATGTGATCATTTCTCTCTTATACTTTTCCAGATTAAAGAGTTTTCCTAGCTAGTCCCTTGAATAAACTTCCAAAATAAAGAGTGCTCCATTTCCCTAAGAGGCTTTTAAAATATGACCATAAAGTCACAATGAGGTGAAGTTTTAAGTTATATTTGTGAGCAGTCAGAGCAATCATGCTGAAAGAAACAGAAAGCCCAAGCCAGCCTATGAGACATGTGAGTGCTCCTGAGAGCTAACTTGTCTGCATTTGTTCCCAGACTTTGATTAATGGGAATTCCTGGCAGGAGGCCTCATGAGAGCCAAGGCAGGCAGTGGCTCAGCTGCTTGGAGATCTTGCTTGCTCATCTCCAAGTGGGCACACAGTCTTTGGGCAATGAGTGAAAGGAGACTCCTAAATCTCCCTCTGTGTGAGAAAGGCTCCCAGCCTGCAGCTCCATTCTTGCCCCTCTGTTCAGCTCAATCACGGCCAACCTCGTATATCCACCCCACCACCCCCTCCCTGTGCCTCATAAGAAAGTAGTCTGCTCTGCAAATGATCATTTTCACTGCTTTGTGATAATGTAATCTGCTGCTATTTCCAGCAACGTTTCTTTAATGACTTGACTGCACTAGCTATCTCTCATGTTATTAGCTTCAATTTAACCTTTGGCACACTGCTCTGGCTTCTATCCCTGCCACTGCACTGAAACTGTCTTTGCTAAAGCTTCTTACTCAAGTAAGAAGCCTTCCACATGCCTCTCTAGGATCATATCCTGCTCCTCCGGAGGAAACCACCATCCTGAATTTTGTACTAATAATTCTCTTATCAGAAATATATGTATCCCTAAACACTAGATGGTTTGTGTTTGCCTGTTTTTGAACTTTCTGTAAATGGAATCACTCGGCATGATTCCTGTGCAACTTGCATTTTTTGCTCAGCTTTGTGTTTCTGAGATTCAACTATTCAATTTCCCTAAGATAATAGTATTTCGTTGTAAGTATATACCACAATTTAATTATCCATTCTAGTTTTGGACGTTGGGTTGGCTCAAATTTTTGCTATTGCAATCAATGTTGCTATAAATATTCTTAAATATTTCTCCTGATACATGTGTATAAGAATGTTTTTAGGATATATATCTAGAAGTAGAATTGTTGGGTCTTAAGGTATGTGTATGTTTAAATTTACTATGTAATGTCTAAACTGGTTGTACCGATTTTCATTTCCATCAGCAGGATATGAAAGTTCCCCTTGCCCCACATCTTTGCCAGCACTTGTTTTCTTTGTGGGTGTGAAATGATTTCTCATAAGAGTTGTAATTTGTATTTCCCCAATTACCAGCACAGTTGAGCATATTTAATGTTTAAGAACCATTCTTGTTTCCTTTCTTGTTAATTGGTCATGTTTTTTGCCCTATTTCATGTGGTTTTTCTGTTTGTTTTGGGGTTTTTTTTTTTTTGAGACAAGGTCTCACTCTGTTGCCCAGGCTAGAGTGATGTTGTCACAGCTCACTGTAACCTCAAACTCCTGGGCTCAAGCCATCCTCCTGCCTCAGCCTCCCAAGTAGCTGGAACTACAAATGGGCGCCACCATGCCCAGCTAATTTTTCCATTTTTTTGTAGAGATGGGGTCTCACTCTTGCTCAGGCTGGTCTTGAACTCCTGGCCTCAAGCAAGCCTCCTGCCTGGCCTCCCAAAGTGCTATGATTACAAGTGTGAGCCCCCGGGCCTGGCCTCATGTGTTTTGAGAAGTCCTTCCTGACCCGAAGGATATAAAAATAGTCTCCCGTATTGTCTTCCAAAAATTTTTAAAGTTTGCCTTTCACATTTAAGTCTACATTCCATTTGAAATTCATTTATCCTCTCATTTGCAGTGCCAGAGCTATCTTATAATAGGTTTCCATGTGTATGTGGGCCTGTTTTAGGTCCTCTATTTTGTTTCATTTCCCTATCCCACTGCTACTTTTATACTGCCTGAAAATCTGTGGTTTTATTTCAAATCTTGATTTCTGATTATGGAGGTCCTACCCTGACTTACTTCATTTTCTTCTTTATAAAGATCTTAAGCATTCTTAGTCCATCACTCTTCCACAGACATTGTAGAATTCTTGTGTTAGGCTCCATGGAAAACTTGGGATTTGGATTCGGAATCTCAGTAAATCTATGTGGTAGACTGCATTGTTCATTCACAATTATTTTTTCCCTCCCCACCTTTGCCATGCTTTCCTATAGGCACTGTAGACTTTTCTGCTTCATTGGTTTTTGGGCTTGTGTTGACTTGCCTTGGCCAACACCGTGTTGGAGCAGAAGCTTTAAATATGTTGTGTGTTTCTCCCACTACCCTTGAGCCTCTGCCTTCTGCCATGAAAATATCATACCCCAAAGAGTGGTTGCTCTTTCAGCGGGGATCCCAGAATGAGAAGACACATGGAATCACGTAGAGTCCAGTATGGCCACAGGAAATCATGTAATGGGAGCAAGAAATAAATTGTTTGCTACTTCTGCAATTAGAGAGATTTGACATCTTTACAATATTGAGTCATTGGTACAATGTGTGTGTGTAGTTCTATACAATTTTGTCACACATGTAGCTTTGTGTAACCACCATCACAATCGAAACACAGATCTATATTGCTTCTCGGCCTTTTGGCTGAGATCAAGTGTGAAATACAGATCTAAGCCATCACCACAAAGAATCTTCCTCATGTTTCTCCATTGTAGGCACACCTATCCCCCTCCTCCACATCATCCCTGACCCCTGGCAACCACTAATCTGTTCTCTATTTCTATAATTTTGTCATTTCAAGAATGTTATATAAATGGAATCATATGGTGTGTGACCTTTTGAGACTGTCTTTTTTCACTCAGCATAATGACCTTGAGATCCATCCAAATTGTTGTGTGTATCAGTAGTTCATTCCTTTTATTACTGAGTAGTGAATATACGATAGTGTGAATAGACCAGAGTTTGTTTACCATTCACCTGTTAAAAGGCACGTGGGTTGTTTGCAGTGTTTGGTTATTATAAATAAAGCTGCTATGAACATTTGTGTGCAGGTGTTTATATGAACGTAAGTTTTTATTTTTCTGGGATAAGTGTCCAGAAGGGTAATTGCTGGGTCATTTAATAGTTGCATGTTTACTGTTATAAGAAACTGCCAAACTGTTTTCCAGAGTGGCTGCACTATTTTACATTCTCACCACCATTGTATGAAAGATACAATTTTTCTGCATCCTTGCCAGCATTTGATGTTGTTGTCACTATTTTTTGTTTCAACTATTTTGACAGGCACATAGTGGTGTCTCATTGTGGTCTTAATAATTTGCATTTTCTTAATGGCTAGTGGTGTTGGACATCTTTTCATGTGCTTATTTGACATTGCTATATCCTCTTCAGTGAAATGTCCTTTCATGTCTTTTATCTATTTTCTAATGGGATTTTTTTATTTTACTAAGTTTTTAGAATTCTTTATACGTTGTGGATATGAGGCCTTTGTTAGATATGTGGTTAGCAAATATTTTAACTCACAGTATAGCTTGACTTTTTATCCTTTTAACAGGGTCTTTGCAGAGAAAAAGTCCCTATTTTTGACAAAGTCCAATTTATCTATTTTTAATTTTATGGATAGTGCATTTTTTAGTGTTAAAATTCTTTTTTTTTTTTCCTATCTTATTATGCAGTCAAGGATCTACAGTATGTTGTGTAAGAGGAGTCGTGATAGTGGGCATCCTTCTCTGTTCCTGACTTTAACCTATTGATTTTCTGATCTGTCTCCATCACTTACTTTAAGTTCCTAAGATAAAGGGACCATGTTTATCAGTTATAATGTGTTTGGCTGGAAGAAATAGTGTGCTTGATTAGAGTGGCTTAAACAATAAAAATGTGTAATAACTTACATGATAAAAAATATCTGGTCTTGAGCTCCTTCTATCATTCTACTGTACCACCCTCAGTTTTGGCTTTTGTCTTTGGTTTGACATCTAGACAGGAAAAGGATGCCAGCCTTTTCACTGTATTTATTTCAGTTGAGGAACAAATTCTTCTCAGATGCTCCTTAAACATATTTATTTTAAATGTCATTGGTCACAACTGGGTCACAATAGTAGGGGGTGGTTACTATACCTAGCATAGACCAATCATGATTCAACTTCTGGGTCTGGAGTTCTGAATATATTGATACCTGACAACATTTAGAGTTACCAAACTAAGGATAAAGGGACGAGTTGGTTATGCCATCAACAATGTCTGCCTGACATTTGTTTGACTTTGTATTCCCCATGACTGGCAATGATAGATACATTGGAGGTTTCTGTTCGGCTTATCCTCCTTTGGTAAGAACTGCCTTCCCACCCATGAGGGTAGGCCTCTGTGGCCACACAGCTGCACCCTGAGCCATAGTGGATGGGACCATTAATCCAGTCATCAACACATTTATTGGGACTTGACCACCACCAAGCTATCATATTGCACATAAAATACAAGGTTAAGTGGTATACCCCAGAATTGTATCTCATGGAGATTCTGACTACTGTGCTAGGCACTGAGGATAGAATGGTGAACAAAAGCAAATGGTACTGGAGTCTAGTGGTGAATACAGTTCTCAATCAAATATTAAACTGCAATTGAAATAAGTGCTCTGAAGGAGTGGTACAGGGTAGTATGTGGTGATATGTAAAGTATAATTGGGGGATTAGGCCAGGAGTGGACCGAACACTGGCCCAAACTCAACCAGTCAGATTTTCTTGCCTGGGAATCAAAGATAATAACAGCTAACACTTAAACAGCACTTACTGTCTTACATTATTCTGTATAGTTTGATAAATTTAACTCTTCCCACAACTCTATTGAGATATCTAACATTATGACCAGCTTAGAGATGAAGAAATTGAGGCACAATTGTGCCAGGTCACACAGCTAGTTAGTGGTGGAACTAGGATTTAAACCCAGGCAGCCTGTTCGAGAGCCTAGGCCCACTATCACTGGGATTGCAGGGCTGGGGTGTCAGCCATCTCCTGCCATCCTGTGGGAAAGGCACAGAAAGCTGGTTTTCATGCAGACGAAGAATGAAGACATGCAGAGAGAAGCAAAAACAAGATCCCTTTCTTGTAGAGCCGCAGATGTCTCCTGTAATGTCCTGAGACATCTTTACCAAGATCGTCTGAATGTGACATGACTTCTGAACATCACCACCAGTGGTATGATCAAGTTTCATCCCCCCATCCATCCCTCCCTCCACTCATAAAGTGTATCTATTGTGTCAGTGAGGACATCTTTTGCTGAAAAGTTCAGAATACCCTGCCTTCATGGCTTAAGCTGAACTTCCCATCTGGGGTATCATCACTTGTGTGCCATAAACAGGTGACAGGTATGGCCAAGTTATGGATCCCTTCAGCCTTTGGGGCAGCTGAGCAGGGCCTCAGATGAGCAGCCTGTGCATTTACATCAGTGCACCATACAAACAGTATCATTTTCTATGTGCTCCATGACTGGACAAGATGAGGAAACACTGGCTTAAGGAATAGATTTCTAATTTTCTCATGAAATAAGAAGTTTGGGCTCTTTCTGTGGCCACCTTGCTTCCACGTTCCACGCACAGGTCTGGAACACAACCTAACAGTGACGAATCAGTACCAGAAGTTCAAGAAACAAGAGTCCACATATGCCAACACACAATAAGCCCAACTGGCAGCAGCAGCTGCTGCAATCAATGAAAAAGCAATCAGTAAAGCAAAACAAAGTCAGAGTGAAAAGACGGCATGGAAGGCTGCGTCCAAACTGGGTTGTCAACAGGTTATGGGGGTTACTAGAGGCCTATCCTGAAATCTAAGAATATCCTCTTTGTAATCACAAAACCAGGTGTCTACAAGAGACCAACTTCAAATACCTGCGTAGTTTTGGGGGAAACTAAGATCAAGGATTTATCTCAGCAGGCACAGCTAGGAGCTGCTGAGAAATTTGAAGTTTCAGGTGAAGTTGTCTCAAACATTCAAGAAAGCATACAGACTCAACTGTACAAGAGGAGAGTAAAGAAGAAGAGGTGGATGAAACAGGTGTGAAACTTAAGGACATAGAATTGGTCATGTCACAAGTAAATGTGTTGAGAGCAAAGGTAGTCCAAGTCCTGAAGAACGATAGTAATGATAATCATAAAATAGTAAACGCTATTATGGAATTAATGTAACCATCTGAAAGCGAGGAACTTTTTTTGGTGTTTCAAAAGAGTAGCTGCAGGTTGGTTTGAAATCTGTACTGTTTCTATCATTAACAAAGTTATGGCTTCTTGTTGGGTGGGGAAAAAAAAGTTCAAAGGTAGGCATTTCCTGGTTTGAGTGCAGCAGTTCAACAAGGTCATCTAAACCTTTTCTCTTTTCTATGCTGCTATTCCCATGATGGGTTTTTTATCGTAGGCTTGTTACCTCTTGGTTGCGAGATGCCTTCCCCACCTCCAAGTACCATGTTCTTACCCATCTGTGTTCAAAGCAGGAGAGGTGGTATCAGGACTCTTCTGCTTCATCAGCCTCTTTATCAGGAAGCAAACTCTTTCCTAGAAGTTCCCCAGCAGGATTCTCCCTTGCAACTGACTGAGCAGATGTGAAAGAGTCTTGGAATTTGAGTATCTGACTTTTTCCTTTTCTAGTTTGGGAAACAGGCTTAAAGAAGGGGTTTGGGAATGGCTGGTAAGTAGCTGACTGATAGTGCCTGCTACTTTTGTTAGGTAAGATAAAACAATATGTATAAGTGATTGTTCCTGGATTTCATTCCAGTGAATTTTTAATAAGGTTGTTTGTCTTGGAGAATCTGCCCCCTTATATAATTGAATATGTAAGTTGGTGTAATTCTCCCAGCCCAAGTAGAGGTTGCCAAGTCCAAACTGACCTACAGACATGTGAAATATTTAGTACCTTTGTTCTGCTGACTCTGTTGTCAAAAGCTTTCTGTTCTCATATTGTGGCACTATTTATGTCAGAAGCTTGTCCTTAAAAGTCCATATGAATAAAAGTTATTTATTTTATTTATTTATTTTTAGAGATAGGATCTTGCTATATTGTCCAGGCTGGCCTTAATTGATTGCCTGGGCTGAGGGGATCCTCCCACCTCAGTCTCCCACATGCCCAGCTAAAAGTTAATTTTTTTCAAAAGTTCATATGTAGCAATTCCATCTTACTAGTTTGAGACTTTTCTTGGATAATTACAAATGTCATCTTTAGTTCGTTAATGGCTTGCAATTGGAAAACTTCATTATTTATTTCAAAGACAACATGATAGGCATCTAAGAAATGGCCAAAATTGCAGGATTAAGGGAGATTACCCTGTAGCAATATACAATAACTAGAATGTTAGAAATCTAGGACATTGATTCACCTCCTGCCCCCTAATTTTGTTCCCATCTGGATCTTACTTGTTTTAAGAAATGGCATTACCATACATCTGGTTGCTCAACCCAAAGGCCTGAGGGGAGTACTCTCCCTGACTACTCACATGAGATCTGTCAACAAATCTTATCTATTCTACCTACAAAATTTATCTCACATCTATCCACCTCTCTCCATTTCCACTATCCCCATTCATTTCTCTTTTGGACTACTACAGTGGCCTCCTAACTGTTACTCCTGCTTCTACCTGTAAGTGTGCCCTACAATCCATCTTCCCCATATCAGCCAGAGTATGTTCATCAGTTATCCGCTGCTCTGTAACAAGCCACCCCAAATCTTAATGGTTTAAAAAAAACATTTTATTTGCTTATGATTCTTTGGGTTGGCTGAGCAGGGTTCAGCTGGAACAGCAAGGCTGTGTTCCAAGTGGTGTGGGCTGGACTTGCTCACACAACTGAAGTTTGGGCTGGAGAATCCTTGATGGTGTCACATGTCTGGCCCCTCAGCCAGGAAGGCTAGAACGATGGGGCCTCTTGTGCTCTGGCATCCTTCAGGGCCTCTCTACTCTAGCTGGATAGCCCAGACTTCTTTGTATGGTGGCTCAAGACTCCAAGAAAGTAAAAAAGGAAGCAGCATTGTCTCTTATGACCCAATCTCAGAAGTTGCACAATGTCCTTGTCACTTCTACCACATTCTTTTTTTTGTTTTTGAGACAGAGACTTGCTCTGTCGCCCTGGGTAGAGTGCAGTGGTGTCATCACAGCTCACTGCAGCCTCAAACTCCTGGGCTCAAGGGAACCTCCTGCCTCAGCCTCCCGAGTAGCTGGGACTACAGGCACACACCCCACACCCTGATAATTTTTTTTCTATGTTTTGTAGAGATGGGGTCTTGCTCTTGCTCAGGCTGGTCTCAAACTCCTGAGCTAGGCCTCCCAGAGTGCTAGGATTACAGGCATGAGCCACCACACCTGCCCACTTCTACCACATTCTACTGGTTAAAGCAAGCACAGGGCTTGCCCAGATTCAAGAGGAGGGGAAATAGATGGGAGGCATGGCAAAGACACATTTACAAAAGGGCACGTGAGACGAGATGGATGGTTGTGGCCGTCTTTGGGAACAATCTACCAGAGTGAGCTTTTAGAAAAGTAAACCACACATTTCACCTCCCTTCTTAAAACTCTTCAGTGCTTCCAGTGGCATTTAGAATAAAATCCAAACTCCCTATCCTGGCAGAAAAGACTATCTATCCCTCATGCCTACCATCCTCCCCTTCTTTCAATGCACTGACCTTTTTGTTCCTCCACCACTAAGCCCTGTCCCTTCTCCTTGGCTTTTCAAACTGCTGACACATCTTCTGGGGGAGCACTCTCCATCCTGACTTTCACTTTGCTATGTCCTTCTCATGGTCAACTCCAATGTCACCTTTTTAGAGAGGTCTTCTCTGGCTACCCCATCTAAATCAGGCTCCCTCCCTCACCCCCAAGTACTCTTTCACCTCCCTCTGTTGATTTCCTTCAAAGTACAGCCCTGAAAATCCCATTATCTTCATTTTTAAAAAGTATTTGTTGACTCTTAAAGGGATGAAGTTGCAAAATATAAATCTGTATAATGGCTATGAATGTGTTTGCATGTTTAAAGGCAGAGTGTTTCCCTCTGCAGAGGGAACTGGGAAACTGCAGGTCATGTGAGGGAGAGAAACTAACTTTTCATTGGATATTCTTTTGTGCTGTTTGGCCATTTTACCACATGCACGTGTTTAAAATTGTAAGACATTATTTTAATAAAATCTCTTTCATGATAGACTGCCTCAGTGGAAATAATTTAACAACTTTTTAATGATTTCATTAGATCATCAAATGTCTTAGGTGAACTGGAGGCTGTGCAGTGTCCGCTTGAGAAATTTTGTTGGTTTCCCTGGATCAGAAGGAGTCCAGCGAGATTCTTTAGAAGGCTCTTTCCTTTGTTTGCTTCAAGAGACAATGACTAGCTTTAAATACATATTTAAAAAGATTCCCCCTTTCCCTCTCCCCTCCCTCCCACTTCCCCCTCCACTCCTCCTCTCTCCACCCTCACCCCCACTCCCCCCTAAAAAAAAAAAAAAAGAATAAATACATATTTAAAAAGAAGGCATGAAAAGCTTTCAACATGTGAATCCCAGGAACCAGGCACAATGCCATGAGATGCTTCAAAATACCCTAAGATGCAACATGCAAGCTGTATTTAATTGCTTGCCCTATTCAGGACTGCAATTACTCTGCCTACATTGCACAGGTTTCTTTTAAATAGCTCTCATGTTCCTTGTCCCAAGACATCTAATTGGTAACAGCAAAATAATTCAAAGAAATAAGGAAACAAACTTCTGGCCTTTAAAATTCAAATTCTCAGGGAAAAATACACTTAGATTTTATACCTTAGCTTAGCATATAGTATAATATAGCCATATAAACCAGAAAGAGTACTAAATTGCTTGCTATTTGTGTTCCTAATAAAAGGAATGATGATGATCCACAATTTTATCATGACAAGAAATTTTCTTTTCTTAAAAAAAATTTATTTCTAATTATTTGTATACATAATAGTTGTATATATTTACGAGGTACATGTGATGTTTTGATAGAGGCATATAATGTGTAACAATCAAATCAGGGTAACTGGGGTATCCATCACCTCTAGTATTCATCATTCCTTTTTTTTTTTTTTTTTTGGAGACAGAGTCTTGCTCTGTCGCCCTGTGTAGAGTGCAGTGGCATTATCATAGCTCACTGCAACCTCAAACTCCTGGGCTCAAGCAATCCTCCTGCCTCAGCCTCCTGAGTAGCCGGGACTACAAATGTATGCCCCACGCGCAGATAATTTTTTTTCTATTTTTGGTAGAGATGGGGTCTCACTCTTGCTCAGGCTGGTCTCAAATTCCTGAGCTCAAGGGATCCTCCCACCTCGGCCTCCCCTAGAGTGCTAGGATTACAGGCGTGAGCCACTGCGCCCAGCCCATCATTTCTTTATGTTAGGAACATTCCAATTCTATTCTCTTAGTTATTTTAAAGTATACCAAAACTTATTGTGGACTATAGTCACTTTGTTGTAACTATCAAATATTATTCATTCTATCTTACTATAATTTTGTACCCATTAAATGTCTCCATTTTATCTCCCCCTACCACTACCCTTCCCAGCCTCTTGTAACCATCATTCTACTTTCTTTCTCCATGATCTCAATTGTTTTAATTTTTAGCTCCCACATATAAGTGAGAACATGTGAAATTTGTCTTTCTGTGCCTGGTTTATTTCACTTAACATAATGTTCTACAGTTCCATCCATGTTGCAAATGACAGGATTTCATTCTTCTTTATGGGCAAACAATATTCCATTTTGTATATATGCCACATTTTCTTTATTCATTCATCTGTTAATGGACATTTAGGTTGATTCCAAAACTTGGCTATTGTGAATAGTGCTGCGTTAAACATGGGAGTGCAGATATCATTTTGATATACTGATTTCCTTTTTTTGGGGTATATACCTAGCAGTGGGATTGTTGGATCATATGGTACCTCCATTTTTAGGTTTTTTTTTTTTTTTTTGAGACAGAGTCTCACTCTGTTGCCCAGGCTAGAGTGCAGTGGTATCATCGTAGTTCACTGCAACCTCCAACTCCTGGGCTCAAGTGATCCTTCTGCCTCAGCCTCCAGAGTAGCTGGAACTTCAGGTGCACACAACCATGCCTGGCTAATTTTTCTATTTTTTGTAGAGATGGGGTCTTGCTCTTGCTCAGGCTGGTCTCGAACTCCTGAACTCAAGTGATCTTCCTGCCTCGGCCTCCCAGAGTGCTAGGATTACGGGTGTGAGCCACCATGCCCAGCCTATTTTTAGTTTTTTTGAGGAACCTCCATACTGTTCTTCATAGCGGTTGCACTAATTTACATTCCCACCAACAGTGTATGAGAGTTTCCTTTCTCCACATCCTCGGCAGCATTCATTATTGCCTGTCTTTTGGATAAAAGTCATTTTAACTGGGGTGAAATGATATCTCATTGTAGTTTTGAGTTGCATTTCTCTGATGACTAATGATGTTGAGCAATTTTTCATATACCTGTTGACCATTTGTATGTCTTCTTTTGAGAAATGTCTGTTTAGATCTTTTGCCCATTTTAAAATCAGATTACTTGATTTTTTCCTATTGAGTTGTTTGAGCTCCTTATATATTGTAGTTATTAATCCCTTGTCAGATGGGTAGTTTGCAAACCTTTTCTCCCATTCTGTGGGTTGTCTGTTCACTTTGTTGATTGTTTCCTTTGTAATGCAGAAACTTTGTAGCTTGATTTGATCCCATTTAACAATTTTTACTTTGGTTTCCTGTGCTTTTGAGTTATTACTCAAGAAATCATTACCCAGACTAATATCCTGGAACGTTTCCCCAATGTTTTCTTTTAGTAGTTTCATTTTCAGGTCTTAATCCATTTCGATTTGATTTTTGTGTATGGTGAGAGATGGGGGTCTAATTTCATTCTTCTTCATATCCAGTTTTCCCAGCAACATTTATTGAAGAGACAACAATTTTATTATGACAAGAAGTTTTCCATCTTTTGTTGGTTAGGAAGCTTTTCTTTTTTTTTTTCATTTTTTTTCTCCTCTCAATGAATCCTGTAAATTAAATGGCCTGAGATAACAGATCAGTTTTTGAGTGTCTATATGAGTTTTGCTTCTTATCTAGGAGATTTGGAGCTAGCTCCTTACTTCCCTTCCACCCTTTTCAGTTGAATGGCTGTATTGCGGACTTTAGACTTAGCCCATTAAATAGGACTAAAGTTGAACGTAAGGCTGTCTGAGTTCCAAAGGTAGTTCCATCATCCACTCCATGTGGTACCTTGGGTGAATGGTTTAACCTCAGTTTTCTTAACTATAAAGTAAAAAGACTAATATTACTTACTCTATGGAAATATTTTGAAGTTCATATTATTTTGGAACAGTGCCTCATTCATGGAAAATCTCAGAAAATGTTACTTGGTTAGATTTTAATGGGCAATAGACAAAGCTCATCTTTCATGATGCTACAAAATATCTCTAAAAGTTGAGGGTTTTTTTAGAAGGAAGAGTTAGTGAAAATAAAATAAGCATTTAGTAGTCATGGTATTGTAATCTCTTTAAATGTCAAGCAGTCTTGAACAGATGATGGCCTGAGTTATCATCTTTTGCATGTCAGCTCATTCCTAGTTGCTTGCTTATAGCTCACAGTTCATATTTACCTCACTGCAGCATTTCCCAAGGTTTAGAGCAAGTAGAAATCTTGGCTTCTATCTCTTCTTGAAGTTTCTCTCAAAAATATGCTAGGTGTGTACAGAGAGCTACCTTCTACCCCTTTTCCTACCCTTCCTCCCTCCCTTCTTCCTTCTTTCTTTCCTTCCTTCATTCCCATAAATATTTATTAAGCACCTGTCAAGTATAAGGCAACCTGCCATGGTTACATACAACAGCAAAAACTATGGGTAGCCCAGAGACAAATCCTTACGTTCTTTAGAACACTCTCCCAGGGAGATATCCACAGACACAGGCTGAGCTCCAGTCCAGAGAGTGGCCAAGGCAGCAGCCAATTCACTGGGCAGATCCCATACTGAGTTTATTAAAGGCTTTCAGAGTTCTTGCAGTGTTTTTCAATTTTTATTTAAATTCTGAAAGAATCTATACACATAATTTTTTATTTCATGGGGTCTCACTCTGTCACCCAGGCTGGAATGCAGTGGTGCTATCATAGCTCACTGCAGCCTGGAACTCCTGGGCTCAAGAGATCCTCCCACCTCAGCCTCCCTAGTAGCTGGGACCACAGGCATGAGCAGCCATGCCTGTCTAATTTTTTAAATTTAAGGACTTCTATTTCTAGGACATTCTTCAATATATCCCTTGTTTGAAAGCTGACAATATTGAAATGATAATAGCAGAAGGAGAAAAGCAGTCAAGTTTTTTCCTGTTGGTTCAAACTTTATCATACTATACCTTTCTGAAATGACAGTGAATTAGAATATCTTAAATCTTCATGTGACTCTTTCTTTTAGCTTGGGGTAGAGAATAATAGAGGATTTGACTTTTACTGATTTTTTTTGTGGGATTTGATCTTTTAATTCTCAAGAATGGTACAATTCTCGAGTACCTTAGAGTGTGTTTCTATCTATCGCCGGTGTTTCCCCTCTAAGATCTCTCTTCTCCGGGAAGTCGGAGGATCATTAGACATTTCCATCCTTTCTGGGTCACAGGCATGGTGGGGCTGTTGGGTTATGGATTGTCCTCTCCTGATCCCTTGGGTCCATGGGGCATACACACTTAGCAACCAGCCCAAGGATGCCCTAATGGTTTGAGTCTGGACTGACCTTAGACAGGCTTCCAGGGTCTCACAAGTAGTTCTTTGCAGTTTGAATCAGGCCAGCTTAAAGGCCTCCCCAGGCTAGCTGAAAGTCTTCAAACACACTGTGGGAGAGCCCTCCTCCCTGGGGTTTCCTTCTATAGAAGGAATGAAAATGGGCCAGGAAAATTACTCCTAGGAAGTGAGCTTTGTAAGTACCTGAGAATATTTTTTTCTCATTTACTCTTCCTAATAACTCTTAGAGGGGGTAATGTCCTATTGATGAGGAATCAGGTTTAGAAAGGTTTAAGTAACTTGCCTCTGATGAGAGTAAGTTAGAACCTGCTTGTGCTGGTTACGTTGTTTGCACCTCACCCCGCCCTGGGATCCATTCTCTGCCTTCTCTATCCAATCTCTGTCCCAGACTAGGTTCCAGGATCCTTTGCCCTCTGGATTCCAGTTGGGTGTGGCAAATGGGAGACACAGGAGAGTGGAGGGAGGGTGGGAGGAGAGGGAGGTCAGGGTATTTCTTCCCCCTGCTCTCTCCTTGGCGTTAGCTGGTTCTGGCAGTGGCTACTTCCTATTTTGTGGCCCCTCTCCAGGACTCTAGGTCCCTTCCTTTACTCCTGTAAATTGAGGGGTGGTAACATCTTCCCAGTATTGCTTGTCCTTGTGTTGATTCCCAAAATCTGTCCACACCTGTGTATATTATCCCTTCACTTCCAGGCTTTTCAGTTAAAATCTTTGCATGTGGCATCTCCTTCGTCCTGGGAAGGACCTTGACTGATGATACAGCCATACCAAGTTATACTGCCTTCACCTGGAAAATCTGAGGATCTTTCCAATTAGAACTAGCCATCTCCTAGAAAGTGTCTGCATCCCCCTTCAACACCCAGAACTATCAAAAAAAAATCAGGACATAAGTCATGATTTGGTAGACTGGAGAACTCCTCTAGGGCAGGAACACTGCCCTGAGCATCCTTGGACCCCCTACTTAGCCCAGCCTTTGGCATATAGTAGGTCTTGATAAATGTTCCCTACAGAGGCAGTACCCTTGGGCCCCAAGAGTCTCCAGCCTGAGCTCCCTCCCCTCTCCTCTCCTCTGCCACACCACCTGCTGAGCTGTTGGCACCTGTAGGATCTGGAACACCATGCTGGCCAGCCGGTTTTTTTCTTATTGTGCTCCATAGAAGGAAGTTCATCCACGTGATTTTTTGCAGTACCCAGAAAGGGTGGGTACAGTGTGTCCTGTGGTGAAAAGCTTTCAGGTTTTAGTCTTACCCCCACATCGCTGCTATTCCTATTTGAGAATTACCCCCCCTACACCCCCACCCCACAGAAAGCCTTGAAACGTTTTGTTTATGTGGGATTACAGTCTATGCAACAATGAGCCTTGAGGAGGTAGCCATGAATAGCCCCTGAGAGTATTATACATTTGCAACCTTTTCCAAAAGGCTGCAGAGGAATGATGTAGCCTGGGCAGCCACGAGTCACGTGCCTTCTTCAGACCCATTTACATCTGGGTAGGCCTGCTTTTTGAATATTCTTGGTGGGAAGCACTTTGAACCATAAAGGCACACTAAAAGACAATTGCTATGGAGACTGCGCCTCCGCTATGCATTTGTCTTGAGTTCTCTTCCTGGGGTGCTTGAACATCCACGGGGTGTCCTCAGCACGCTGCTCTGGGGTGGGGACCTGGGCACCACAGTGCTGGGAAGCAGTGCACTTGGGACCGGAATGCTAGCCCAGTATTGAAAGTGGGAGACGGCCGCGCCAGGTAGGGGCACCGCCGGGGCGTATGTGGTGGGAGAGGGATGGGTGGGGGGGGTTCTCGGAGTGTGCAGCAACCCCTCCCTCGCCTGTGCGGGGACCACGTGCAAGAGCAGCGCGTGGGGGCCCCTGGCGCGCAGCCGCGGTGGGTGACGACGCCGCGTCCCGGGGGCCCCGTGTACGGGGCGTGGGTCTGGGTGGGTGGCGGGGCCGGAGCCTCCCTGCTCACTTCGCGAGTGTGAGAGTGTGTGTGTGTGTGTGTGTGTGTGTGTGTGGCCTCGGCCCAGCGCCTGCTGAGCGGTGCCTGCGGCTGGGTGAGCGCGCGCGCGCCCGTGCGGGGTGTGTGTGTGAGTGTGTGACAGTGTGTGTCAGGTGACTCGGGTCACGCAGTCTCTCTCTCTCCCTCCTCCGGGAGGAACTGCCGCGCTCCGGCTGACTCCTCCGCCAGCGGGCGGGGCGGGGGAGGGGGCTTCGGGCGCGCTGGGAACCGCGGGACCCAGACCTGGGCGCCGCCCGCCGCGGGGAACGCGCGGCCCCCGCTTCCGCCGGCTCCCGCGAAGCTCTAGACAAAACCCCGACTCAGAAATAGGTTGCAGGAGGCCGGCGAGGAGGCTTGGCCCTCACCCGGGACCCCCGTCGCCTCCGGGACGG
This sequence comes from Daubentonia madagascariensis, assembly GCA_023783475.1. Classification (NCBI taxonomy): domain Eukaryota; kingdom Metazoa; phylum Chordata; class Mammalia; order Primates; family Daubentoniidae; genus Daubentonia; species Daubentonia madagascariensis. Next base: position 36,004,775 of record JAKFHU010002080.1, on the reverse strand, counting down.
CTGGCTGGTGGGCGCGATGAGCCAGGTTCTGGGGAAGCCGCAGCCGCAGGACGAGGACGACGACGAGGAGGAGGAGGAGGATGAGCTGGTGGGGTTAGCGGACTACGGAGACGGGCCCGACTCCTCGGACGCCGATCCGGACAGCGGGACGGAGGAGGGAGGTGAGCGTCCCGCCCCGCACGTCCTCAGCTCGCGCCCCTTGTCTTCCCTCGGTATCTGCCCGCCCCCGGCCCGGCCAGGCGAGCGGGCCGCCGACTTGGAGCGTATCCAGGGGAGCGGAGTTAAGGGATGGGGGTGGGGAGGGGCGCCAGGGGAGGGACCTGGAGCTGCAACACTGGGGAGCCCGGTGCTAGTGGCGGAGGGGCGACCAGGATCGGTGGGGAAGGGGGAAGGAGGGAGCGTCTGGGAAGGAGAAACGCGCTCTCCTGGCCCCTTTCAGAGCCAGTGCCTCCCCCACCCCTAGTCCGGAGCTCTTTGCAGGGTCTGGGGGTTGAAGAGGGGAGGGGACCGCGGGCGCGCCTTGCGACCTCTCCTTGAACGCTGCTGTTGAAAGCCAGGGTCAGATGTCGTGGCTAAAAAAAGGCAGCCGGCAGCAGCGTGACTGGCAGGGTAGTCGGCAGCTGCGGGTGTCAGTCTTGCCCCGCGTTGCAGCGGGAGGGTTCCTGGGGCTGCCCAGGTCTGCAGCGGGGGGATGCACGCCCAGGTGATACGGGAGTCGCCTAGTGGCCGCAGGTTTCTCGGGATCCAGGCAAATACTGTTGTTAGGACACCTTATCTGCGCTCAGTGTCACCACCTGGACTGGCAGTGCCTGCCCTGGAGTGAGCGCGGGGCGGGGGAATTCTTTGCCACTAAAGCAAACTCTTTTTCCTGTTCAAATAGCGCGTTTTAGCAATCGTTCGGCCTGGGGGGCGGCGGGGTGGTGAGCTGCCTGCGTTTTATTCTTAAAGCTTAAGGAAATTGAGAGACTTTCAGGATTCCAGAAAGGTTAGTCTTTTTTGTGTTCCTCAAAAGCAAGCAAAAGATCCTTTATTGTAAGGTCATTTGAAAAGGTCAATAGAATACGGCTGTTTAACATTATTCTTGGTGAAGCTGTATGCATCCTAGAGAAGGAATTAACTTCTTTAATGTTTCACACTGAAGAAATTGCGTGAGGGATAAAAGTACCTTTGTGACTTGATTTTTAAGAACTTTTATTGAGAATTCACTGAACTTATTTTAAATTCCCTATACAGAGCCTTTCTCAGGAAGACAGTTTACATTGTTCTACAACTGGCAGGCACTACTTTCAGTGAATCAGAAAGAGAATCAAGTTAACTATGCCTTGCGCCTGGTAGATGAGAAAGCAGCTTCCAAGTCACCCTTTTTCATAGTGTCTTCTGTCCTGGGAGGATTTGTGCTAATTCCCCATTTGCTTAAACTGATGTGTGCACCTGTGCACTTCTCTCTTCTGCACTCCTGGTAATTGGTCCCACAGTTGAGCACCCGGCCACGTTTTTGTAGATAAAGGCTTTCAGCCCCCTACTGGAGTCTCAAGGGCTACCTTCCATAATTAAATTGTTCAGTCGCTTCATTATTATTCAAATTGCATTTGTTAGCTCCTCCCAGATTCTTTGGAGACTCTGGAGAGATGCAGAATGGGGATGTATTTGCAAGGTATTTGAAATGGTGGGCACACAATAGGGTGCGTGTGAGATACTCTTTTTTAAAAAAGAAAAAAGGGACTATATCTGGAGGGAAAGCCCTGTAATTTGATACTGTCCGTGGGGCCAGAGAGGGTCCAAGAAAAGGACAGGAACTATTTGTTTATTCTGTAGTTCTTTAAGGGGGCAGTTTTAAAATTTGATTTGGGGACTTGAAGTGAAATTAAAGCCCTGCCTAGGGGGTAGGATTCCCTGAACAAAGGGCTTCCCCAGAGCCCAGACTTGGAGGCTCCCTTCTGCTCCTAACCTAAAGGCAAACCTGCCTGTAACTGGTGCTCTTGATGACTTAAGTAATAAAATCCTCCTGCCGTGAGTTCTTGGGATCAGCCTGAAATCTTGCTATAAAAGGATTGAGTGTATGTATTTATGTGGTGAGAAGAGCAATGCTTTAATGTTTGCTCTGGCAAACATTACTTAAGCCTGGTCTCTCTCTGCCTGGGCCTGCTGTGATAGGGGGTCTGCTTTTCAGACGTCCTCTGTTATCTTTTGGCCTCTGTTCTTTCCGGGTTTCCCTGGCTTTGATTTTGGGGTTTTAGACCTTGATGCAGAATCTTTATCAGAACATTTGCTTTCTACAGTAGCAGATAGGCTCCTCAGTCAGCAGTTCCAGCAAGCACTGTCCCTGAAGACTGTCAGGCCAACTGATATGTTCCCAGGGAGTCGGGATTGGGAGGGGGGAGGTTGGGAGCTGTGACTTCCCTTCCTGTGCCCTTCAGAAGGCTGGTTCACGTGTTGCATTATAATCCTGTTTTATTTTTAGTAAAATTTGCATTTACTGACTCTCTCAAACTTAAGAAATGGAATGTGAAAGAAAATAAGACTTGTTTATTCTGAGAAAAGATGGATATGGTGCACTTTGAACCATGAGCAAAGCATTTCTCTAATGAACCTCCTTCCCCCTTCCCCTTCCTAATGGACTTGGTTTAGTGCCTGCACTTTGTGGAGACCTGGGGCTTTTCCCATGAGGTTCAGAAATCTACCCTACCAGGTGGGATGCTGGGGGTGGGATGCAGGACCCACCAGCACCACCAGTTAAGTTGCAAACAATTTGTCAGGAGCTGTGCTAGAGAAGTGGTCTGAAGGTGGATGTGCAAGGTGACTTTCATTTCCCTCACTCTAGAAGACTTATAAAGGACCCTCTGATCTCGTTTTAAAACCAAGTGCCTTGTAAGTTTTGCCACATCCTGCTAAGTTTGAAAACATAGTGCAGCTAAGGTGAGACTTCAGCTGCACTTCTCCTCTGGCTTCCACTCCATATTTTATTCATGAATAGCAGGAGTGTTCTCAGGCACTTTAGTTCTGTTGTGACAGATTTGGGCACCTCTCAACCCTCTTTTCTTCGTAGTTATTTACAAGTAAGGTGAGTCTCTCCTTCAACCCCCACAACTCTAGATAAAACCCCAGGGAGGAGGCAATGATTAAACCATTAAAAACAATTGCACCAAAAATAATGATTATTTTTAGACATGTGGACTTTAAATCTTTTAGTAAATTACTGTGCTTTAAGAACTGTAATAATAAAGAAAGCAATTAAAAGATATGTTTAATCAGAAAATGAAATTGTCCCCCCCCAAGTCCCTCTCAGTTATTAGGGGAAACTAACACAGCTCACCTGCAGGCCTCGTAAGTTCGGGTCTTTGTTTTCACAGCAGTTTGTGCACATCCTTAGGGGCTGAGGAAGTAACAGCTTAGGTGGTTACCAGAGGCATGAAAGATCCAGGGTCAGCAGGTGATACTTCCTTGAAGGGTGTAGGTGGGGTGAATCTAACAATTCACGTCTATTAATCATTAGTGTCAGCTTTTTTTTTTAATTCACTTTTCATTGTTCCTTGAGAGTAAGGTAATTATTCTCCTCATACTAAAACCATAGTTGAGAGGTACCAGAGGAGTTTTCTTCTGCCACATCATGAGCTAGAAGTGAGCAGGTTTAGAAGAGGGTCAAGTGTGTGGAGATGTAAGCCCCTTGCCTTGTAATTCTGCCTTGTCCAAAAAGAGCTAGGTTGACCACAGCCCTGGCCACAGCTAATTTCTTGGATTTACTTCTGGTCCTGGAATACAGAGATACAGAAGGGTTGGAATAGATGGAACTACAGAATAGTTAAAAATGGTGCGACCAAAGTCACACCATAGGCAAGTGCTTTTTCGAATACCTCTATTTAGAGAGCTTACTTTTATATCAGATGTTTTGTAAACATGTTTCATTGATTCAGGGTATCATAGAATCTTGATTCTCTACTTTTATTAGAAATCTCTCCTGTTTTAATATTAGACAGAGGATAGTCTAATGGAAATAAGGGGCAGAAACAACAAGTTCTGGGTGAGAGATGTGGCTGTGAGTTTGAAAGGTTATCTTTGTCTTTCAGAGATAACTATGTGTCTGCCCCAAAGTTCATCCCTTGCTTTATTCAGTCCTCCCCCCACTCCATAGCAATTGTTGGTGACAGTTTCACTTCCTACCCACAGCCACCTCTTCCCTGTTCATTTTTCTTCTTTCTCTCTTCTCTACCTCATTTATTCTTTTTGTATCCTTTACTTTTTTTAACCTTTTTTATTTTCCCTCCTCTGCCAATGCCGTGGGGCTCTCTTGTGACAGTGGCTTTCCCTGGTTCTCTTGTGACATTCAAGACAAATAGGTTTTTACTCTTGCCTTACAATGTCCAGGGACCTGGTCAACTTGTTCTCTTGGGGACCTCTGAGAAAGACTTGTGTAAAATAGAGGACTACACAAAACTGAACTTGATTCACTCTCAAAGTCATTGTTAAAAAGTTCATGAGAATACTTTTCCATTCTTGTAGGAGCTTCAGTAAATCAGAACACACTAGAAATGTCATTGAATACATATGTTAAGGAAATATTTGTATATGGTAAGTATCCTGTTTTTTTAGTTACCGGCCAGTGTGATTTGAGAGGGTTTCATAGAGAAAGATTTGGTCTTCACACATAAATAATCACCTTCGAAAACCTTTATGCCTTTGAAGATATATATTGTTTGCATTAATTCCCCTTACTAAGTAGCTCATCAAATGGACAGTGAATCTTCATGATTTTTGCATATTGTCTTATTAGTAGTACTATTATTATTCATAGGATTCATTCCTACTTGGGTTGGAATTTCTTATTGAACTCCTGGGTCTTCAATGTATAAGTAGTTCTGTTGATGAACACATGCTCTGGAAATTTAAAGGAGCCACAAATAATGCTGCCTATAGAAACAAACCAGAGTCCTCGTCCTAAAACCATAAGTATGTAGACCCTTAAGCCTTTGTTGACCCCACAGAATACTAATAGCAAAGAAATTCTAACTCTCCCTTAAGATTGAGTGAGCCTCTCACTATAGTCACATTCCACAAAATCCCCTCTCAGTTGCCTAGGATTGAGATGGGAAAAAAAGAAGAAAAAGAATGTGTGTGTGCACACGCACTTGCACTGCTAGGGGCATATAGAGGAGGAAATTAAGACTGAAGGGCTAGGGGACATGTATGGGGTCACACAGATAGTAAATGGCAAAGCTGGAACTTGAACCCCATTCTGGCATTAACCCAGTACTTTTTCAACCATTCCCCTTGCCAATCATTTTGCCACCATGTCACCCTAATTCTTTCATTAAATTGTTATATTTTCCAATTTTGGACCTCTTCAAAGGTGTTACCTCTTGGAGAACTTTCCTTAATTATAATACCTCTCAATTGTATAATGCACCAGAATTTATGAAGTGTGTTTCGTATGAGGTCTCATTCTCCCTGGAGAGACCCCTTGAGCTCAGAAAGGCAGGGCCAACCCTCTTAAGAGCTGTGTAAGGAGGTGCACGCTGGCCTCAGTTCCCATTTTCCTGGTTTCTGGTTCCTTCTTTGTTGTAAGCATTTCTCACCCACAGATCAGCCAAGCCTGGTCCCTAGTCAGCCCTGTGCTCAGGGTGCTAATCCTTCTTTCTCTCCCTGCCTTCTCCATTTACAAGGCCTGTTGGTTTTTGACAGGGCTCTGCTGGTTACTGGATAATTCCTGATTAAGTAGTTAGCCTGCAGGTGTTAAAGACTGATAATGGCCCAATTAGATGAGCCCTCTCCAGAGCCCTGTTCTTTGGGTGTTGAGTTTCCCTGAGGTCTTCAGCAGTCCTGTTCTTCAGCTGGGCTATGGGGGAAATTTGGGTATTGACAGGACCTAGCGGAAGATAGGTTAGGAATGTCCAGTGTCTCTGACCGCAGAAGGTTAACTTTGCCTAGGCATAAAACTGATCCTCTTGATAGCCAGTTCCAAGTGCTGATCTGGGCCAAAGTCAGACATGAAGTTTCTTTTTAAAGCTTCGGTTAATTTAGCTTCAAATTCTGCTCAGTCACTTTCGTTTAATCATCCCAGCAAACAAGCATCTATTGAGTGTTTGTCGTGGTAAGCACTGAGGCCTCAGTTTGTTTTGTTTTTTACAACAATTTTAATTTGATTAAGCTACAAACTGCAGAATGGTGTTTTTGTATTATTCCATACTTTGTGGTGCACAGGCCACTGAACCTAAATTTTAGACTAAAAGGAAGAAAAGAGCCCCCTTTAGAATATAATACTAAATTTTTACAGAAAGACAAAAGTCAGTGCTTAATACCCCTTCAAATGATAACTTTTTTTTTCATTCTTGAAGTATATGTGTAATGATCCATATGGGAAAATGGCAGAAGGCCACATTGATGTTTCCTGAATATGGAGAAAATAAAGAACAGTAAGTCTATCATCATCCATGGCCCAAAATATACGTATGTAATATATTCCCAGGTAATAGCCGCTTTGTTGCCCTGTATGTTATTCCACCAACCTAAAGGTTCTCAGTGCCAATGTAGGGAAGCCAGAGATCACTTCCAACTCCCTGCAAGCTCTTATGTGTACTCATCGGCTGGAACTAGAAACCAAATTGATGCCAGGCAGATTAACAAGAAAAAAGTGTACAGATTTTGTTAGTTTTGCACGTACATGGGGATCTTCACAAGAGAGTGAAGTCTGAAGAAGTGGCCAAAGCAAGATGCTTTTATACTTTTTAGGCAAAGAACAATAAATTTGGGAAGCAATGGCAGGACAAAGAAAATCTGGCTAGAGGCAGTAAATTTTCTAGGGTAGTCACGAGGAGATATATAGGGGGTGTAAAACTAGTGGAAGATAAGAGTTACTTTCTTAAGTAAGTATATTTATTCAGATCCAATACAGCCCCTGTTTCCCAGTGTTTGGTGATAAGGGTTACTTTCTCTCCCTGGTATGGGGCAGGTACACCTCCCTGAGGAATATTTATGGTTTGCTGCATGCAGGAAGAGACAGATCAGCTAGCCCTTTCTGAAGCTACAATTTCTCCAATGTTTTAAATTTGAAATAATGAATGTGCCAGTCTGGCGTATTTTGGCACATCCTTCACTCCTTCGCTTAGATGTGCCATAAATGTCTTCTAATTGGTTCATTTCTCCTCTTCTTTACCTCTTGACAGTTTTTAAAAACTTTCTTGTGGTTAGAACACCTAACATGAGATCTATCCTCTTGATAAATGTTTAAGTGTGTAATACATTATTGTTGACCATAGGCACTCACCTTGCTTGACCAAAGAAATTACGTGCTGGTTTATTAGTACTTGGATGGAAGGTGTCAGTTTTCTGTAAGGGATGAATGTTACCAACTTGAGGATCAGAGATCACACTGCCAGCTGTGTAGGTGGTCAGTACATGGTAACTGCTGGTTGAAGAGAGGTTGGAGTGGGTTGATTTGAGCATTTTGCAGTGGCCAAGGCTAAAACTCCTCAAACATGCCCGCACCTTCAGCCAGAGAGATCGGGGGAAAAAGGACCATCAGGCGTGGGCTGCTCCAGCAGCTTCTGTTCCCATTTCAAGCCTGTCTGCACCCTCACATGTTTGTCTCCCTTCTGAGGCACTGGATCCTTTTCCTCGCGTGAGCTGCAGACCAACAGGCACCACCAACTCAACAAGTCCAAATATCTGTCCAGCCTCTTCCCTTTACATTCTTGGCAAACGGGCTGCCAGGTCTGGAACCCAGGGCTTCTTTCTCCCTTGTCCCCATGTCCAGTGGGCCACAGATTCGAGCTTCTCACGAGTCCATTTCTTCTGCCTGTTTCCACGGCCTGTGCCTTAGTTCTGTCATTTGTGTTCTAGAACACCTCCTAACTCCTCCACACTGGCCGCCTCTAGGGAGTCTGTTTCTGGAGTGAACTTCCTGAAATGTGAATCTGATCGTGTTAGTCTCCCCTTAAAACTCCTAGTGATTTCCTCATGGCTTCCAGAGTAAAATCCAGACTTTCCGGCCTCTCATTCGTGAGCTGGCCACCTCTCTATCAACTGATTTATTCAGAGGTATTTATTGAACTCATGCCACAAGCTACAATGTATTTTGCCTGTGTATATGTGAGAGACAGACAATAAACAAGTAAACAAACAAGAAGACAAACACAGTAGATAAGAAGACTAGTAAAAAGTCACAGGGTTTTGGCCTGGGAGATGATAGGGCCTGATTTAGATCAGAGGCGGCAACATTGCAGCCGGGCTGAGTGGGAGAAGGGGCCTGGGGAGGCCTTGCACACAGAGGGAGGGGCAAGGCAGGACCTTGAGGCGAGGAACTGTCCGGAAGGTCAGTGTGGCTGGAGGAGAGGGAACAAGTGGGAAGGATGAGCCAGGCGCGGGTGAGAGGGCAGCCCGTGCAGTGCCTGTGGGGAGAGGAAGGCATTTGGGTTTATTCTAAATGCTGTGGGAAGCCACTGGACAATGCGTCCCCTCTTTTTGCCTTCAAACTGCGTTCCCTAACCTCCCAAAGTTCCCTTGCCAGAATCTCTTCCTGGAACAACCTTTCCCTCATTCATCCCTTTCATGCCGCCTCTTTGGGATGCAGATGTCATTTCTCCAGGGAGCCCTCACTTGCTGTCCGGAACACCTAGCCTTAGCTAGCCGGGCATGGTGATTGTCAGTGACTCTAATTGCTAGGGGATGGATCTTTTTTGTGTCTGTAGCCTCACACTTGGCAGGCATTCAGGGAACCTTTATGAAATGAGAACAAACTGCCCTATTGTAAATTTCACCTCACTTCGGCAACTTCCTCCAAACTCCTTTGGCAGTTTTAAAGGGAAGTCTCCTGTAGCAGATTTTTTAAGACTTGTCCTTTGATTGCCCCTTCCAGGGCAGCTGTCACCCTTCGTCTGTCATCCTTCATTCTCTTTCACACTTTCACCTTTCTCTTACAAAGCCTGAGACTGCGTGATGGAAGCTTCGGAGCGAGCCCAGCCTTCTCCAGGCTGAGACGCTGAGGTGTTCCCTTTCCTAACATAAGCTCCCTGCCTCTGCCACTCCTGTTGTGATTGGGGAACTCAGAGCTATGCTCTGTGGGGTTTCTTTTTTTAGTGCCTGGGCAGGGATTTGAACCTTGGACCCTCAGATTAAAAGTCTGAAACTCTACCAACTAAATTGTCCAGGCTCTATGAGGTTGCTTAAACAGAGATACTTGAGGGAAAGATGGGAGAGGTTTAGAGGGGAGATTTTTGCCAGCAATCACTTTCTGATATGAAAGAAACCTTTCCTGATCTAAAGCTGTGGCCTATAAAAGTTTTTGACTGTGGCCCACAGTAAAAAAAAAAATTATATTATGAACCAGCACCCACATACATGTAAATCAACCTAAAAGTGTTTCACTAAGCAGTATTTACTCTTATGCATGATGTACTCTGATATCTTCTAGTTGCTTTTTTAATTTCTTTGTTGATGTTTCATGCTGTTGCTGTTAAATGCCCACTAATCGGTTTTATGATGTCTAATGTGTTCTGACTTAAGGTTTGGAAATCATGGGCCTCAGCTGGAATGAGGCCATTTTGTAGAACACCTCAAGGAGAGGGTCCTGTGTAAATTATAATTCATGAGCTATGCAGGTTAGACTACAGTTTAGCATTTAATGTGACAGAGAGAGCTGATGCTGTCTAAGGCTCTGGGTGAGCACTCCATCACATACCAGTCGTGTGACCTTGGGCAGGTTCCTTACTGCAGATTCTACAGATGTCAAAAAGACTTATACTTCCTCACTGGGCAGCTGAAGTTTGTAGAAATGTCCAGTGCAGCCCCTGGCACACAGTGTATTTTCATACACCCCAGCTACATGTGATAAGATGCAGCTGCACAGGACTAAGGAGTCTCAGCAAAGTTGATGGTACTCTTGCTGATCTGGCCTACCTTTTCCCAGCTGTTTGTAGTTGGTTGCCCATGCTTGAATTGGGCAGGCAGGGAAAAGGAAATACTTTGAGCTGTATATGTTGTTACAGCCGTATGTGCATTTGGCTTCCCAGCCACTCTATGTATGTAAACATGCATATACATTCCCTCCTCCCCTCACAGTGGTGTCTGTCACCTCCCTATCCTCCCAGGAGGAGGAGATCCAACTTCTACGGGGTACCAGCATGGATGATCATGCCACATAGAGTCTTACAGACTCTGCTGAAGATAAGTTAAAGTCTATGCCCATATCTAGAAGTATACATTGGGAAGAAAGACATTTATAAACACGTAAGTATTTTTACATTTGTACATAATTTAATGTGGAGTTTTGCTTTCATTAATTGGAGGCAGCGTTGCACAGCAGAAAGAGAATGCATAGACTCTGGGTGGGCCAACCCTCCATTTGAATGTTACTTGACCTTCCTGAGCCTGAGTTTCTTCACCTGTGAAATGGACTTCATAATATCAATTCTTGAAGGAGTGTGAATGGGAAGAAGTGTGTAGAGTACCTAGTACAGGGCCTGGTACAGGGTAGGCACCTTCATACACGATTGCTACAAATTTTCATTATGTGCATATTTTCCTGTTCCATGCAACACGCTATGCCTTTGCTTACATTTGGGCTTCCCTCTCCTGGAAGGCTTCCTGCCTCTCCATCTCTCTACCCCATCCAAATTCTGCACTACTTTAAATCTGCATTCATAGTCTATGTAATCCACTGGGTTCCTCCCCTGGCCCACAGGCATTTCTCCCCTACTTTGCATTGATCTAACTCTTGCTATTTGGGAGATGATAACAGAGCAACTATAGCTCTCTAGGTTTCCATTCTTGTACTTGAGATTACATTTTTTTAAACAGTGGTATTAAGGTATAATTGTCATGAAGTACACATATTTGATAAGTTTGACATATGTATACACCTGTGAAACCGTCACCACAATCAAGATAAAACACACATCCATCACCTCCAGAAGTTTCCTCATACCCCTTAGGAGTTCCTCCCTCTGACCTTCCTTATTACTGCTTCCATTTCCCAGGCAAGCACTAATGTGCTATTTGTTATTGTAGATTAGTTTATATTTTTAAAAGAATTTTATGAAAAAGGAATCACAGGATATGTACTTGTTTGACTGGCTTCTTTCACCCAGCATAATTATTTTGAGATTCATTCATGTTATGGGTATCAATAGTTTATGTATGTATTTTTATTGCTGAGATATACCATAATATGTTTATCCATTCACCAGTTGATGGACATTTGGGTTGTTTCCAGTTTTCAACTATTAAAAATAAAGTTGTTGTGAGCCTTTGTGTATAAGTTTCTGTATGGATATATGCTTTCATTTCTCTTGGGTAAATACCTAGCAGTGGAATGGCTGGGATAATATGATAGATGTATGTTCAACTTCTTAAGAAACCACCAAACTGTTTTCCAAAATAGTCGTACCATTTTACATTGCCACCAGCAGCATACGTGAGTTCTAGTATCTCCACATGCTTGCTAACGCTTGTTACTGTCTATCTTCTTAATTTTTAGAATTAAGTGGGTGTGTAGTAGTGTCCCATTGTGGTTTTGATTTACATTTTCTTAATGACTAATGATGTGTTGAGTATCTTTTTGTGTGCTTATTTACCTTCCATAAGTCTTCTTTGGTGAATTGTCTCTTCAAATCTTTTTGCTCCTCTCCCTTTTAAAAATTGCATCATCTGTTTTCTTTTTCCTTTTTCCTTATTTATTTATTTATTTTTGAGACAGAGTCCTATTTTCTTTTTCAGTCCATGCCTTGCTTTTGCTGAGATTGACTTATAACAGCAATACAGTGAGTGGGCAGCATATAATCACTGTTGAAGAAGAAATTTGGTGACCTTTGGGGTGATTGACTTCCACATTACTGTGTATATTGTATATCGTCAGCAGTTTGTTGACTTGGGTTCAGGTGAACTGGAAAAATGTGTGTGGGTAAAGCAGGAGTGAGGCTTTGCTCATAGTGGAGTCATGTCTACACACATCTGTACCTGCTTGCTTTTTCTGTATTCAATCATTATTTTGTCAGAAATTTGTATGTTTACCTACACTACAAATTCAAACGTCAAAATAGTGTATGTAGCAAATGAAGTTTACTAAGATATTATTGGATATTAAAATGAGTTTTAGACAGTTGTAGAGTTTTGGGGGAAAAATTGTTAGTTACAATAGGGAAATAAAGGATTACTTTTCTATCTCTATTGGATTAGGGTTAGACTGAGACCCGGGACAAAGAAAGACATAATGGGGTATAGTTCAGAAGGAAACAAAAAAGAAATTTAGGAAAATAATTTAATGTATTTCTATCTCTCTATTTGCTTATATTCTTCCTTTTTTTTCTTAAGACATTGGTTTCTTTTCTTCATCTTTCTCCATGTTTCATACTGGGTCTTTTGTTTTTATGTAATTTTTTTTTGGTCATTCATGAACCCTTTTTAAAAAATTGAGATATACTTTATGTATATCTCATTTACGTATATCTCATAGCATTTGCTTCTTTAAAGTATATAATTCAGTAGGCTTTAGTACATTCATGAAGGTGTGCAATCATCACCCCTGTTTAATTCCAGAACATTTTTATCACTCCAGAGAAACCACACACCAATTAACAGTCACTCCCCATTATCCCCTCTCTCCACCCCTGGCAACCACTAATCTACTTTTGTCTCTATGGATTTGTTTATTCTGGACATTTCATATAAATGGAATCATATAACATGTAACCTTTTTTGTCTGGCTTCTTTCACTTAGAATAATGTTTTCAATGTTCCTCCATGTTGTAGCATGAATCAATACTTCATTTCTTTTTTATGGGTAAACAATATTCAATTGTATTGACATACCACATATTATTTATCCATTCATGAGTCGATGGGCATCCGGTTGTTTCTACTTCTTGGCTATTATAGATAATGCTGCTGTGAACATTCTTGTACAAGTTTTTACTTGGACATGTTTTCATTTTTTTTAGTATATTCGTAGGAGTGGCATTACTGGGTCATATGGTAGGTCTGTGTTTAACCTTTTGAAGAACTGCCAAACTCTTTTTCAAAGTATACCATTTTATATTCCCGTCAGTGGTGTGAGAGTTCCAGTTTCTCCACATCCTCACACCTCATCAGTCGTTTTGATTATAGACATCCTATTGTGGTTTTGGTTTGTATTTCTCTGATTGCTAATGATGTGGAACATCTTTTCGTATGCTTATTGGCCTTTTGTGTATCTTCTTTGGAGATATGTGTATTCAGATCCTTTGCCTATTTTTTATTGGGTTGTCTTTACTATTGAATTATAAGAGTTCTTTATATATATTCTGAATACTAGACTCTTATCACTTAGATGGTTTGCAAATGCTCTCTCCCATTCTGTAGATTATCTTTTCACTTTCTTTCTCAATTTTGATGAAGTTTATCCCTATTTTATTCCTGTGGTTGCTTGTGCTTTTGGTGTTGTAGCTAAGAAACCATTGCCTAATCTAAGGTCACCAGATTTACACCTATGTTACCTTTTTAAATCAAACATTTTGATTTAAGAGTTTTATAGTTGAAGCTCTTAAATTTAGATTTTTGATCCATTTTGAGTTAATTTTTGTATATGGTGTGAGGTAAGGGTGTGACTTCATTCTTTTGCATGTGGATATCCAGTTGGCCCAGCACCATTTGCTGAGTAAGTCTTACTTTTAATAATTATTCTAGGTCCTTGATCTCATTTAATTATCATAACAGCCCTATGAGATGTTTATTATAATTATCAAGTCTGTTTTATGGACTTTGAGTCTCAAAAGCTAAGTACCTTTTCCAAGGTCTGATAGCTCAAACCCCAAGACTTGCTGACTTCAGAGCCCTAATATGTAACCGCTAGGCTATACTTTGCTTCTGTGAAATGTACACGCTCTCAGTTGAGTAGGAAGGCTGCTTAGAAATTAAGTGCTTGTCTAGGACTAAAGGACATTGTGGACTTAATACTATTTGTTTCAAGAACAAAGAAAAGAGAGAGCCCTACAAGGTTTTGAACATTTACACCAATTCCCATTTTTATCCAGTGATGCCTAATCCCTCTAAGACCCTTGGCAGAGGACTTTAGGATTGAATTTTTGTTACCAGGGACTGGAGTAATGCTGATCTATAGATCTTTCTGTGATGATAAGACTGTCCTATGTCTGTGTTGTCTAATACGTTAACCACTTGCCGGATGTGGCTATTGAGCACTTGGAGGAGCTAATGAAGCTGAGGAATGAAATTTTTTTTGTTGTGGTGAAATAGACATAACATAAAATTTACAATTTTAACCATTTTTGAGTGTATAGTTCAGTAGCATTAAGTACATTCACGTTGTGATGCGCCCATCGTCACCCTCCATCTCCTGAAGTTATTCATATTCCCCCAGCTGAAACTCTGTGCCTATTAAACAGTTATTCCCCATTCCTCTCTCCTCCCAGCCCCTGGAAGCCACCATTCTCCTTTCTGTTATCTGTGAATGTGACTATTCTAGGAACCTCATATAAGGAAGATCTGAATTTCTAATTTTAATCAATTTAAATTTAAATAGCTATATATAGCTGGTAGCTATCTTATAGGATGGTGCAGGCCTAGAGCCAGAGTGGGCCTGGGGGAGGTCTGCCTCTCACAACGTTTGCATCTGCTCCCTGAAACAGTCTAAATCTGAGGCATCTAGTCCAGTGCCCATTTCCCAGGACTTTGTGGCCAGGGGACGGGAACTGAGAGAGGCATCACTCAAATAAACAAGCATCTCTTTCGTGCGTAGAGACTCTGATGATATAGCAGAGAAGGACATTGCTCTGGCTTGCGAAGTCCTGGATTCTTTCCATAGATAGTCTGTTCCGGGAAATCTCTACCTGCCACGCTCTGGAGTCCCTGCTTGTGATGTGGCGTTATACAGGCGTCTTGTCCTCTGGGATGGTTCGAGAAGTAGTGAAGCTGTTAATACATTGTTTAGTGTTTTGCACCTACCAAAAGCTGTCCCCTCGTTGAGTGGAGTGAGGTAGTTAGCACTCCCTGTATTTGGAAGAGTAGCATCATCTGTGAATCATAAATCGCATTAGAGGTGGAACTGAAACTCCTCTAATTAACCACCGTGACAGTGTCTCTCCCTCATTCTCGTTTTGTGGTTTCTCCAGTTCTGGACTTCAGTGATCCCTTCAGCACTGAGGTGAAGCCGAGAATCCTGCTCATGGGCCTGAGGAGAAGCGGCAAGTCGTCCATTCAGAAAGTTGTCTTTCACAAAATGTCTCCCAACGAAACCCTGTTCCTGGAGAGTACTAACAAGATATGCCGGGAAGATGTTTCCAACAGCTCCTTTGTCAATTTTCAGATTTGGGACTTCCCAGGACAGATTGACTTTTTTGACCCTACCTTTGACTACGAGATGATCTTCAGGGGAACAGGAGCACTGATATTTGTCATCGACTCCCAGGTGAGGCTCAGAGTCTCGGGGGTGTGATGGCCTGGCACCCCCCACCCAACCCCCATGTTAAAGCAAATTCCTTTGTGATGGTTTTGCTTTGGTTTCTAAACTCTGGAGTAGATCTTTCTACCAAATGAGTGTTTCTTAGTTAGGACTCTCAGATTTTGCAAAAGAGAAAAGTCTCCAGCCTTGACCAATAATCAATCTGCCAACTGTTAGGGAGCTGTTTACATGTCAGCAGATCAGAGACCTGGGAAACCTCACAGGTAGAGGGGACCATTCCGGCCAAGGACAGCAAATATATGTCATCCCCCCACTGCCCCGTACCGTTGGCAGACATCTACAAAAGGTCACGGGTTCTCTGCAACAAAAAAAAGGATATAAATTTACATTTGAACTGTTTATTATTTCCTATAAGATGAAGTCCTAAGTGTGAAAAATTTTCTTCTGAAACAAATTGTTTTAATTATTACTAGTACATAATTGATTAAGACAATATAACTATATTATATATTTTATAACTATTAAATATAAAGAATAAAGTTTGAGATAAATCTCTCTTAAGAAGATGGATATTTGATATTTTTCCCACTTAATTCACATATCCATGCTTGGATTTGGCATCAATTCTTTTTTTGTTTTTTGTTTGTATAGATATAAGCACTAAGAAACTTTGTTCACATAAATAAGTAGGTGACTCCAGGATGAGTTTTGTTATAGCACTTGTCCCATTTTTCAAATTCCTTCCAAGTTATAGCCCCTAAATTGCCCAGTTTTCTATCATGAAAAATTATTTTTAGTAGTTTATAAACAGGCTTCCTGGTTAGGTCCTCCTTCTACTTTTTTGGAAGCAAAGAATTGGGAACTGCTTCACTGATGAAGAGCTTTTCCTCCAGTCGTTAGTCACTCCCTTAATCAGATTCCTTTTCCAGCATTCCGGTTGGCCCTTTGGTACCCTGGGCTTTTTATACCCTGGGGCCTTTCTCCCTTAGTTGGTGTAAAGGGGGAGGAGGGAAAGGGAGACGGCAGGACCACAGGTGCATCTCAGGCAGATCCATTTTAGGAAGGGTACATGCGGCAGGATCGGGGCATTGTTGCTCTTCAAACTCTTCATGTCCAGGGGCTCTCTTTTGCAGCTATGGGGGAATAAAGGCATCAGGTCCTCTAGACATGGCCAAACCAACTCTGAAGTTCAGTTTGTGCCATGTCCCTGGAACTCAGGACTCACAATCAGACAGGTTGGCCAGCTACTGGGGTGCATCACCCCGGCTGAGCACACCCGGCTCTCCCAGGAGCACCAGAGGTGTTAGGGAGGAAGGGTTATGAAGACTATTCATAATAACAGTTCTGTGTTTGGAAAACCATTCTCCGAGAAGACTGCTCATGCCTGAGGGGATCTTATGTTCATTCAGGGAACTATGTGCGTGTTTAATATAATAATGAAATTTTCAACCAGGCCTTTCAGTTCCAACTAGCTGCACTGTTTACTTCTTGCATGGCTGTGGGAGCATAGCCGTCCGGTTAGAGGGGTTCTTTCTTTCTTTTTTGGTAGGGATATGGAGGGGGGAGACTTTAAGTCCAGTGCCTGATCTATGAACAGTGGCTCACTCATTTCCCATGGGCCTACTCAGAAATGTGTGTGTTGTGCCTGCTTGTAGACACCTGCACCAAGTCCAGGGCCTGCTGTCAGCAGCTGCTTTCCTGGCTGTCCCACTTGCACTGACCTGTTTTCTGGCCCATCTGTGGTCTTGGCAGTATCCCCTGCCTTCCTGTCTCAGGTCTGCCAGAACCATAAATTAGTGAGCTTGGAGCCTGAAGGGAATGGATGGGGTGTGTGCACATTGCTGCTTGGGAGGGGAGGCTCTAGGGATGTCACGTTTATCTGTCTCTTTTAAGCTCCATTGTTCTCCCTAAGTCATACAGCCACTGGTTTCTGTAGTTGTTGAACTAGGTAGCAGTAGTAATAGTCCTACCCATAGCTAAGTACATTTCCAACCAGATGACTCATCATTTTAAGACAATGGCTTAGTAAGTACTTAAAATATCATGTTGTGCTTACATAGCAATTTGTATTTATGGAACTCAAATTTCTAATACAGATCTATCTTAGGTGTTTGTAATATGGCTATAATGTAGCTGAAATGGGTCTGCTTGCTTATTTTTAAATTGAAACTGTAATTTGGTTTTAATTTTCCTGCACCTGAAAACCAGACCTTCAATTTGAGTTGGTAAATGTGTTTTTTGCTTTAATTTCTCAAGGTATTTAGTTATTTATTTATATTATAGATGGGGTCTTGCCGTATTGCCCAGACTGGATTGCAGTGGCTATTCATAGGGGAGATCATAGTGCACTGCAGCCTCAAACTCCTGGCCTCAGGTGATCCTCCTGTCTCAATTTCCTGAGTAGCTGGGACTATAGGCACACACCACTGTGCCTGGCTCTTGGGTTTGTTGTGGGTTTTTTTAGCTGTAGGGCAGAGAAAAGTATAAAAATATTTGAGAAATTCATCTTTTTTAAGTTATACTTTTAAAAACAAATAAGAAAACCATTGTTGAATGCTGTCATTTACTTAATAAGGAATAATTAAATAAGCAGTTTCAGAGCCTAATACACTTTTCGATTGGAAGCAGACCGTAAAAATCATGTTTGTAGGAATCTTTATGTGATGTGATTACAAGCATTAAAAGGAAAATCAAACTTTAGGGGGGTGTCTCAGCAGCACCTTTCCTTTATTTCTTTTTGTTTGTTTGTTTTTTGAGACAAGGTCTTGCTCTGTTGCCTGGGCTAGAGTACAGTGATGTGATCATAGCTCACTGCAACCTCAAACTCCTAGGCTCGAGTGATCCTCCTGCCTCAGGCTCCTGAGTAGCTGGGACTACAGGTGCACACCACCATGCCTGGCTAATTTTTTCTATTTTTTTGTAGAGATGGGGTCTTGAAATGTTGCTCAGGCTGGTCTCAACCTTCTGACCTCAAGCAATCCTGCCTCGGGTCTCCCAAAGTGCTAGGATTACAGGCATGAGCCACTGCGCCTGGCCCTGTCCTTTATTTCTAAGCAGTGCTCTTTTGGTCTGACACCTCATATTTTTATTTTTTGCTTGTGAATTCCTCACAATCACAAGATTGCCAAATAAATATATCCCCAAAGAGAAAATGTGTCCTCACAGAATGTTGTGAAATAAAAAAGATTGAAAGCAAGTGTGATTTCCTGTGAGCTAACTGCGTGACACCCCAATACACTCCCCCCACAGTGCCTTTGGATTCAAAAGAGAGTTTCCACATGACCTGTGCTGGTGATGTGACCTGCCTGTAATTCCTAGATCTAATTTTGGAGTGGAAACTAGGCAATATATTTCTGCTTTATTTTTATTTGTCATAGGAGGTAATAACAAACAGTGGGAAAAATCATCTACAGTCCCTCTGTTCTAATCAACCAAGTATTTTCTTCTTTTTAATGTCACTTTTAGTCCTTATAGCTATGTGCTGCTTCATCAGTTAGTTGATAATCAGACCATTTTAGATGCTTGGCAGGGAGGTTAGAGTGGCAATTTCTAATCTTTTGAGATGTGATACTCTGTTGACGTTGGGTAGTTTTGCTCACAGACATGTTCTCTTAACTCCCTTCTTTGCTTAAAGACATAAGCGGTAACACCTTTCTTCAGGTATAATTTACATGTAATAACATGCGCTCATTTTAAGTGCACAGTTCAATGGGTTTGACAAATGTGTACACCATGTAACCACCTCTCATTCAAGATACAGAGTATTTCCACCACCCCAAAGCTTCCCCATACCCTTTCTCAGACAGTCCCCCGAAACACCTAGCCCCTGGCTAGAAACCACTGATGTGCTTTCTGTCACCTGTAGATTAGTTTGCCTTTTCTAGAATTTCATGTATGTGAAATTATTTAATGCTAATCTGCTGACCCAGTGTCTAATATTTGCCTTTTATTTTAGATAACTCTTGAGAGTATGAAGGATAAGGACTCCGTTGTTATTTTTCTGTCTTCATAGTTTTCTAATTAGTATATTTAATGTTTTGATTTCTCTAGAGACTAGGGAGACATTTTTATTGATTTAGTTTGGAGAATAGAAGAATGCCAGAAAACATCCCCAATTATATTGGCTTTCTGTATTTTCCAGGTTTGGAGTTGTAAGTGGGGATGAAAAGTTCCTTAAATTCTGTCCTACAGATTGCTTTCCTTTTTATAAAAACAAGACCTGTTCACACCCTTCAGGCTGGCAATAATCAAGAGATCTGACAACACCAAGTGTTGGTGAGAGTCTGGAGCATTAGGCGCTATTCACACTGTTCAGGCACATTAAGGCTCATACCTGTGACCCGACGAGTCAGCCTTTAGGGTGAGCTATGTGTACTTGAGACTAACAACATTATCATTGTACTTACACATACTTGGAAACATTTGGAATGTCCATCAACAAGCAAATATATGATAAATTATAGACTATCTGTAAAATGAAATTTTATAGAGCCATTAAAAAGAATTAATGCACTAGAGTTATGCACTACATAACATTCAACGTAGGTGAATCTCACTGACATAATGTTGAATGAAAAAGGCAAACTATAATATACATATAAGTTGGTATTTCTGTAAATTTTTAAACAATGTAGATGAATTCTGTGTGTGTTTGGGGATATATATATATATGTATGTAGTAATGTATGAAGAGATGAGTGAGAATAAACACTAAACTCAGGATAGTGGTTGCCTCTGGAGGGTGGAGGGTAGAGGGATGGGATGGGCCGGGAGGATGGGGAGACACACACACAGCTTTGGTGTAAATGTTTTATTTCTTAAACAGAGAGATGGATACACAGGTGTTCATTATATTATTATATAGGTGTGGGAAGGAGAAAAAAATGTATTTCAGGCCCGGTATGGTGGCTCACACCTGTAATCCCAGCACTTTGGGAGACCAAGGAGGGGAGACCGCTTGAGGCTGGTAGTTCAAAACCAGCCTGAGCAGCAACATAGTGAGACCCTGTCTCTAAAAAAAAAAAAAGCATTGTGGTGTTTGGGGCAAGTACTCTAGACCAGGGATCAACAATCTTTTTTTGTAAATGGCCAGATGGTAAATACCTTAGGCTTTGCAGAACTGTACTGTCTCTGAGGAGTTTCCACAGAGGAAAACTACTCAAGTCTGCCATTGTAGCAGGAAAGCAGCCTTAGACAGCACATAAACAAAGAACATGGCTGTGCACCAATGTAACTTTAAAAAAACAGCCAGTGGGCCTGCAGGCTCTGGTTTGTGGACTTCTGCTTTGGACCAGTGGTTCTTTTTTTTTTTTTTTAATTTCAAATATTTATGGGGTACAAATGTTTTGGTTACATGAATTGCTTTTGTACAGTTTGAGTCAAAGTTATAAGTGTGCCCATCACCACATACTGTGCACTGTACCTGTTAGGTGTGATACCCATCCCCACCTCCCCCTCCCACCTGCTTGGTTTCCATTCAGTTTTATTTCCATATGTGCACTTTAGTGTTGATCAGTTAGTTTCACTTTAATAGTGAGTACATGTGTTTTCCATTCTTGCCACACTTCACTTAGGAGAATGGTCTCCAGTTCCATTCAGGTTGTTACAAAAGATATTAGTTCACCATTGTTCTTTATGGCTGAGTAGTACTCCATGGTATACATATACCACGTCTTATCAATCCACTCAGGTATTGATGGGCACTTGGGCTGGTTCTACATCTTTGCGATTGTGAATTGGGCTGCAATAAACATTCAAGTACAAGTGTCTTTTTGGTAAAGTGCCTTTTTTTCCTTTGGGTAAATACCCAATAGTGGATCAAATGGTGGGTCTACTTTTAGTTCTTTGAGGTATCTACATACTATTAATACTTTCCATAGAGGTTTTACTAGTTTGCAGTCCCACCAACAGTGTATAAGTGTTCCTATCTCTCCACATCCATGCCAGCATCTTGGACCAGTGGTTCTTAAAACTACCTGTTCCTAGCTCCTTCTCCATCCTCCTTGTGACCCGTATCATGTCTCCGTCTCTAATTGTTCATTGCAGTTCACAAGAGACCAAAAAGCTGGGAAGAATAGTATTCCAGGCAAGGTCTTACGTGATGTGGGGCTATTTTCTCTTCCTGAAACTATAATGCAACTCTGATCTGACTTTCATTAGCCGAAATCATAACTGCCTAAATCAGCTGCATTTTTTTAGCCTTTCTTTTTCTTCTGTTTGTTAACAAAAGTTAAGTTTTCAAACTTGAATTCTAGGAAGTCAGTTCTTTTGGGAGAGCCTTTGTGAAATATTTTGGGGAGTTAAAGCCACATTGTTTCCAGATGAAGAGTGTGTGTGGAAGGTTCGGAAAGCAAAGCAGCCTCTTCTCACGGGCATTGCCTTTGATCCTAGGATGATTACATGGAAGCCCTGGCCAGGCTGCACCTCACGGTGACCAGGGCCTACAAAGTGAATACCGACATCAACTTCGAGGTGTTTATTCATAAAGTGGATGGTCTGTCAGATGACCACAAAATTGAAACCCAAAGAGATATTCACCAGAGGGCAAACGATGACCTTGCAGATGCTGGATTAGAAAAAATTCACCTCAGGTGAGAACAGAAACCCCTTAGGGATCCCAGTCAAGGATGAAAAGAAGCAGGTTTGGACTCCAGAGTCACCACAGTTGGCTTGGCATGGGCCCTAATTTACCTTGTTCACCCTGTTTTGTGCTGTAGGCACTGGGATAGGATTTGGGAAAAATGAGGTTTGCAAGTGTTCATTCTAATCTTCAGTGAAAGCTCTGTTTTTTAACAAATGGTCAAAGCTAAGGTTCTCCCCCCATATGAAAAATACATAACATAAAACCCATAATTATAATTCAGGAAGTTATTTGATGCATAAGTTTACAGTTCTTGGTAAATATGATATTATCTATAATTACTAGTAAAGGAGTAGTCTGAAAACAATCCAATCAGAAATCCTCACAAAGAAAAACAACTTTGCCTCATTTTTTTGTGGGGTAGTACATGCATCATTCATTTTGCAAATTGGAAAATGAAAACAAATTAGATGCTTCAATATCAATAATACAACAGTTACTAATTGGACGACCTAAGAGGCTTGTGTAAAGATGATCTGGTGTGGGTTCTCCGGCAGACTGTAAGGAAGCTGGTATGGGCACCTACTGCTACGCTTTTAAGCTTGCCAGTCAGCAGGTGAGAATAGACACAGTTCTGGCTTTTTGGAAGGTGGGGAGGAATGGCTCGTTAAGATATGCTCGTTATTGAGGTCCTTGTCAATACTGAGGGGGGCTGGAATTTGTGTTAGAACTATAGATACGGAAGGCGGATTACTGGTCTATTCCTCAGTCAAAGGGAAAATGCAATGAAATACTGTTTCCTCTTTCAGCTTTTATCTGACAAGCATATATGATCATTCAATATTTGAAGCTTTTAGCAAAGTGGTTCAGAAACTGATTCCACAACTCCCAACTCTGGAGAATTTGCTAAACATCTTTATCTCAGTAAGTAAATAACATGCTTGTTTGAGTCATTTGTAAAATTTGAAAATAGCATAGCAAGAGCGAAAAAGATCTTATTCCTGCTTGCTCCCCCAGCCTTTCAAGGTCATATAAGTACTACTTTTGAAGATTACTCCTATATGTTGTTTTACTTATTTATATATTTTTAAGATGGGGTCTCACTATGTTGCCCAGGCTAGATTCAAACTCCTGGGCTAAAGCAATCCTCCTGCCTCAGCCTCCCAAGTAGCTGGGACCATAGGCACACACTACTTCTAGGATTGTTTTTGATCCTTTAAAATTTAACTCCCCAAATGGATTCTGGTACTTCACAGGTATGGTTGGAGTGTTCATTCAAGTTTTGGGTAATCATTCAATATTAATAGAGCCTTACCCACAGTAGGGAGCATAAAACTTGGCTTTGGTGATAAGATATACACTGTTGAATAGCTTTTTTTTTTTTTTTTGAGACAAGGTCTCTCTCTGTCACCCAGGCTAGAGTACAGTGGCATCATCACAGTCATCATAGCTCACTGCAACCTCAAACTCCTGGGCTCGAACGATTCTCCTTGCCTTAGCCTCCAGAGTAGCTGGGACTACAAGCACACCACCACGCCTGGCTAATTTTTCTATTTTTAGTAGAGATTGAGTCTCTCTCTTGCTAAAGCTGGTCTTGAACTTCCTGACCTCAAGCAATCTTCCCACCTGGGCCTACCAGAGTGCTAGGATTACAGGCCTTCAACAGCTTTCTATATGTTTAACACTTTGTTAATGATACGCTGAATCAGTGCTACAAACCACCAATTCTAGGCAGGCTCTGCAGAGTTGAATTGAGGCAGACCTCTTGGTTGCAGGTACTCAAATTTATTCTATCACTACACAATTTTGAGTGAGTTTATTTATTTAGATTATCAAAATTTATTTTTTAATTTACAGTCAGTAAAATTAGTGTTTTTACCTGGCTTTTTCCTAACTGCAGGTACATCTCTAGAAGTTAGGAAATAATGTCCAATTTGCTTACCTAAATAAATAATTTGTGATAATTCTACTTTTCATTTCTTATGCAAGTCCATTATAAAGAAGTTTATGACAATGAAGTTTAAATTGTAATAAAATGCTGTAACTTAAATTTTTATTAATTTTTGTTCATTTTACACTGAGGGTGACATACAATTTTATGTAATCATAACATGGTCTGAAATCAGCTGTAGCTTTAAAGCAGCATTTTCTTTTTGTTTCAGAATTCTGGAATTGAAAAGGCATTTCTATTTGATGTGGTCAGTAAAATTTATATTGCAACTGATAGTACTCCAGTGGATATGCAAACCTATGAGCTCTGCTGTGATATGATAGATGTGGTTATCGACATCTCTTGTATTTATGGGTAAGTAAAACATTCTTTATTTTTTATTTATTTATTTGTTTGAGACAGGGTCTTGCTCTGTTGCCCAGGCTGGAGTGCAGTGGCGCTAACGTAGCTCATTGCAACCTTGACCTACCTCCTGGGCTCAAGTGATCCTCCTACCTTAGCCTCCCGAGTATCTGGGACTACAGGTGACTACAGGCATGTGCCACCACACCTGGCTAATTTATTATTATTATTTTTTTGTAGAGACAGGTCTTGCTATGTTGGCTGGGCTGGTCTTGAACTCCTGACCTCAAGCAATCTTCCCGCCTCGGCCTCCCAGAGTGCTGGGATTACATGCGTGAGCCACCGTGCCCAGCCATAAAACATTCTTAAAGGCCACAATCAAGCCATCCTTTTCTTTCATAATTTTTGAGACATTTTGCATTTACTTATTTGACTTTTTAAATCACTGAGATCTACAAATAAATATAACATTTAGCCTGCAATAATAACAATTATTGAGCAAATGCCTGGCATTATGCTAATAACCTTATTGCCTGTATCATATAATTTAATTCTCAACTTTTCCATGAGGCAGGAGCTGCAGTTGACCCTTGAACAAAGTAGGGATTAGGTGAATTGACCCTCTCTATGCAGTTGAAAAGCTGTATATAACTTTTGACTCCCCAAAAACATAACTTCTAATAAAGTACTGTAGACTAGGAGCCTTACTGATGCATGAACAGTTGATTAAACACATTTTATATGTTATATGTGTTGTGTACTATACTCTTACAATAAAGTAATCTAGAGAAAAGAAATTGTTGTTAAGAGAATCATAAGGAAGGAAAAATATATTTCCTATTCATTAAGTGGAAACGGATCATCATAAAGGTCTTCATCCTTGTCATCTTCACACTGAGTGGGCTGAGGAAAAGGAGGGGTTGGTCTTGCTGTCTCAGGAATGGCAGAGGCAGAAGGAAATCTGTGTATAAGTGAACCGATGCAGTTCAAACCCCTGTTGTTCATGAGTCAGCTGAACTGTACTCACTTTACAGATGGGGAAACTAAGGTTCAGAGTGGTTAAGTTTCTTTTCTTTTTTTTTTTTTAATTTCAGAGTATTACGGGGGTACAAATGCTTTGGTTACATAAATTGCCTTTGCACTGCCTGAGTCAGAGCTACAAGCATGCCCAACAGTGGTTAAGTTTCTAACCCCTGCTCATACTGTCAATAAGGAACAGTACTGGAATCCAAACCCGGGTCTAACTGATTCTTGATCCTCTGCTGAAAAATCTAGCAATATATCATGATGTTTTATACACTTGGGAGAGACTAATAGATCCTTGAACTTTCAATAAATATCTCATACTAACAACATTTCTATTTTCCTTTTTGTTACAGGAAATAACTGTTGGTTTTTAAAAATATATTTTTGATTGTCTTACGGGAAGCAGAGAATTATAAAACTAAGCAAACATTATGTGCTAATTATCATTATTTGTTATTTTAGTTTTACATTCTTAGAAAACAGAACTTTCTATTTACTTAAAATAATATAAAACAAGGACTGGGGAGAATTGATTATGTTACCAGACAAACAATTCTACATAATTATAAATTTGCTGAACAGGTGTTGTATGCAGTGAATGCGTGTGAACTAGTTGTTTGTCTCTCTTACTAAGATGTCAAGGTGTTGCTGTCTGTTTATATTGGATCTTACATCCTCATCTATTCTTTGATAAGGTAAAGCTTCTGTTCATCTTCCTGTTTACTCACTGCCTGTCACTTGCTTCACACGGCTTGACAGTGTCCCTCCCTTGTCAGCGTCTGTGAGAGTCTCAGTCTCACTATTTCTCTCTTCTGTCTGAAAATCCTTTTCCCACTTGGTTCAGACTCTCTCTGTTAACTCTCTTACACACACATACACGCACACACACACACACACTCCCTTCCGTTACGAAATAGGAAAAGTGATACCTCAGAAGATTGTAGTGAAGGTGAATATCATTAGGCTCATAATGTGCCTTCACCTGGTAGACCCTGGATATATGTAGCCGCCGTTAAGTTATTATTATTGGTGTTATTAAACACTGCCACTTGGCTTTAGAAATAGACCTTATTGCCCAAGATTACTGCCCTGCAGTATTCTATTATTTTTAAACTGTAAGTGGTTGACCTTGAAATAGTCATGGAAGCTGAATGTATGCTGATTACAGTCTAGATTGCTGTGGTAATCAAGTACAATGAGCAACACAATTAATCTGGCACATATTTAACGATATGCATGATCATTATTGTGCCATATGGTAATTAGACGTAAGTGGTAAGTTGTTCATGTAAATGATGTTAATCAGAGTTACTTTTACTCAGCTAAAACAAACATGAGGAGGCAGGAGGGGGTTGGGGGGAGGAAGCTGGGCTTTGCCGGATTGTTTTTCCACGGTAGAGTGCAGTGTTCCTGAGAACCCACAGGATTCAGTAAGAACCAGTCTGGGTCACAAATGGTTTGTGGGCTCTGAGGTTTCTTCATATTGTTTGCTGGAGCACCAGCAGGGTGGGGATGTGCATGAAGCCTGGGGACCCCATAGGCAGGGAGGCATGTGGCCCTGTAACTGGAGGTCTTGCTGCCCTTTCCCAGCTGCCCAGTGGAGACCAGTGCAAAACAGGTGACCTGGT
This sequence comes from Daubentonia madagascariensis, assembly GCA_023783475.1. Taxonomy (NCBI): domain Eukaryota; kingdom Metazoa; phylum Chordata; class Mammalia; order Primates; family Daubentoniidae; genus Daubentonia; species Daubentonia madagascariensis. The sequence goes on along the minus strand of JAKFHU010002080.1, from coordinate 35,977,866 downwards.
GCCTCAGGAATCTCTCAGCTGAGGTTCTGCCTTCCCGCCTGCCCTCCAGCAACTCTTCACATACATCACACACACACACACACCCCCATGTGCTTTAAAATATGTTCCCTCTTGTGCTTTCATTACTTATAGATGCAAATTTGAATAGTAGAACATAGTTTTTGCAGTTGCAAAACCTCAGCAATTTCTACTTGTAATTTTTTGGGGGGTCTTTCTCATTTTTCTAGTTTGTTTGTTTACTTTTTTCTAGTGGTGAAAGTAATACATGTTCATTGTAGAAAATACATAAAAGTATAAAGAATAAAATTAAAATAGCTAATAATCTCACTACCTAGAGACAGTCACAATTAACATTTTTATATATTTTATCCCTATATCTATGTGTAATTTCTAAGGTAATGAAATCACTTTGTATATATAATTTTATATCCTGCTTTTTTCATTTAATATTATCACCTAAGAATTTTCCTGTGTTATTAAATGCTGTTAATAAGCACAATGTTTAGTATCTACATAGTATTATCTTTATTGGAAATATTAAAGGCAATTTTCTTCACTGGGTAAAAAATTTTAAGTGTTTCAGATTGTTCTCAGAGCATTACTTATAAGCAAGAGAAATTCAGTCTTAAAAAACAGTAGCTAAAAACAGTACAATGGAAGTTAAAGAATGCTGTCAAATCATCTTTAACATTTGAGGTCCAATACTTAAAAAGATTTTGCTTTTATGTTTTGGTAGGTTATAGTGAGTTGAATCCTTTTTTTAAGGAAAGTAACTTCTACAATTTATTTTTAAGTAGCCATGTATACGGCAGTTTAAAATACTCTCAAAGTTAAAAACCTACGTTTCCCTTAAAATACCCTACAATTCAGGCTTTTCATTAAGTCTGGTTTGTCACCCTACTCCCTTGTGTATTTATGAGATTAAAGCATTAGCTTTGGAATTAGTCACATCTGGATTTGAGGTCCTGGCTCTACCTCTGTTATCAGCTTTGACCAAGTTATCTTGCTCCCCCCCAGCCTCAGCTTCCTCAGTCCTAGCTTAGAGGAGTCTTATGGCAGACAGTGGATAATGCATGGTCAGAACTCAGAATGGTGCATGTCACATAGTAAATGTTTAATAAATGCTAGCTCTTATGTGAAAGTAATGAGGTTTAACACAATTCCAATTAAGTCAAATTTCTGGTCAATTATTCATAAATTTAGGGAGTAAAAATAAATCAAAATTTATATACAGTTTCAGATAAAGGGCAAACGTACAGGGAAATATTTTTTGCCTATGAGGAAAGGATTCATAACTTTTATTACAATGGTATCTTCAGAGGGTCCAGTTTTGGTCACTAAAGCCATAATAATAATAATAGCAATTATCATTCATTGTGCATTTGATGTTCTCCACATTATGGTTAGTGCTGTATATGCATTATTTCATTTACTCATTAGGAAACTTTGAAGTCATTACTGTTAGTATGCAGATGAGGAAATTGAGGCTCAAAGAAGTTACTCAACTTGTCCAAGCTCAAGTAGTAAATAAAATAGCTGGGATTCAAACCTAAGTCATTTGTGTCTACAGACCACACTTTTCTTAAGTAGACCAATATATTAACTCTTTATTTTGAAAAAATTTCAAATGTACAGAAAATGTGCAAGAGTGGTACAGTGAACTCCTATATACCCTTCCTTGGGTTTCACCAGTTTTACCAGTTTGCTCTATTTGTTGTATCTCTCTTTTTCTAATACATATTGTTCATCTCTTTGTTTTTAGTGACCCATTTGAGAGTAAGTTGTAGACAACATGGTGCTTTGATCCGAACTACTTGAGTGTGTATCTGTTAAGAACAAGAACATTCTTTTATAGGACCACAGTTGAATTATCAAATTTAGCATGGCTACATTATCATCTAATATATAGACTATATTCAGATTTTACCAACGGTCATAGTTCTACCTTTTATAGAATCCTGATCCAGGATCCAGTCCAGCATTTGGCTCTCATGTCTCTTTAGACTCCTTTAATTTGCAATAGTTCTTCAGCCTTCTTGGTCTTTCATCAGACCATGCTTTTGACAGCCTGGCTATTCTATGAGAAAACAAGAAGCCCTTGGCCAAGGAGAGGGGAAGAACTAACCTCCATCCCTCACCTTTCTTCCTCAGGTCCCTGGAAAGTTGCCCAGCTGCTGCAACAGGCACTCACTGTGTCAGTAGGAAAGTGACTGTCATGGACTGTGTACGTTCTTGTGACTGTGTGTTTCTGAGATCTTTTGCTGAAAGGCACCGCAAGTGTAAACGACTTACGATTATCATTTTCTGTGTGTTAAAGCTGGTCTCTGTCACCGGCTTACAATTTGTAGTTCTTTCTCAATGGTCAAATACGTTTTGGTTTTCTGTCCCCATTTAGTCTCAAAGAAGATGGAGCAGGAACCCCCTATGACAAGGAGTCAACAGCCATTATAAAGCTGAATAATACAACAGTTCTTTATTTAAAAGAGGTGACAAAGTTCCTGGCTCTCGTTTGCTTTGTCAGAGAGGAAAGCTTTGAAAGAAAAGGTAATATTTTGGTGTGATTTAAAAGAAGCATTTCAATTCAGACTGATACTGCATTTATTGTTTGCTGAATGTGAGTGGACAACAGCATGCCCCTTGAAACTTGTAGACGGCAGTCACAGGCCCCTTGGCTGGCAGCCTGAGTGAGGTAGGCTGGAGGTGACTTCTGGGTCAGTGAGCCGGCCTGCTCTCTAGTGGTGCAGCTGTGACTGCGATGCAGTGGAAGTGGAACCGGCTGAGCCTTCGGGGGCCTGAGCATCTCTGTCAGTGAAGCTGGCTGGCGCATCATTGCCAGGCTGTGCAGTCTCTTACCAGGGAGAGTCTCCCCAGAGGATATGAAAGGCAGAGGCCCCGCCCCGCGGTGGTCCCCACCAAGGTCTTAGGTGACCATGTGACCATTTGTTGTCCTCATAAAGAAGGGGACAGCAGTACTTACACATTAAAGCTAGATGGTATTTGACTTCTGCTCGGCCTTCATACACTCTTAACTCTTCAAAACACAGGGGTGGTGTCATGATTCTGAAAACGGAAGACATAAATATAACTTAATAACTTCACCAAGTATCTTTTTAGGACCAAATTCAGTTTTATTTTGAAATAAAAGCAATTAACCTCATTTCCCCCCGCTATTAAACTGGGATATGCTGGCTTACTGGTGTGGCTAGGGATTTCTGTTAGTAACTAGGGTATGGTTTACTAATTTGTTGGGTAAAAAAAAATTCCTGACAAAGTAGCAATAGTAACATTTACCGAAGTAGCCTTTTTCTCCAATACATGTTCATTATAAAAATGCTTTGAAAATTTAGGAAAGTATAAAGAACAAAATAAAACCATTCATCTCACCATCTAGAGTTTATCTAATGTTAAATATCTGAGATTTTCTCCCTCCCTCCTTCTTTCCTTCCTTTTCTCCCTTCCTACATCCCTTTTTTTCTTCTTTCCAATAAAACCAGGGCCATATTGTCTATATCATTTTATATCCTGTTGTTTTTACTTATTTGTATCATGAGATTTTCCTAATTCATTGGCCATAATCTAGATTTTATTTCTTTTTATCACAAAATTAATGAATTAATTTAGAAAATTTAGAAATAAACAAAAAATAATACTTATTGATAAGCTTCACTCAGATAACCACTCTTAACATTTCCTGAATAACTTTCCAGCCTTTTTCCTACATGTATATACATACTTTTTAAGAGAACTGTGAGATTGTATTATAAATACTACTTTATAACCTTCACTTAAATTATTACAGATATCTTTCTAGCTCACTAGGTCTTTTTTTAACCACATCATTTTAATGACTGTGTTTGATTCTTCTATTTTTAGACATTTATATTGTTTCTAAATTTTGATGTTATAAATAATACTGTGATGACCTTTGCACTATATATTTGCGTGCAGCTTTGCTTATTTCCTCAGGAAAAATTACAAGTGGAAATACTTAAATCAAAAGGATTGGCACATTTTGGTGACTTTTAATACATATTACCAAAATGTCCTTCAGAAAGATTTTCTTGGGTTTATGCTACTAAGAGACTATAAGTGTGTTTGTTTTGCTGTATTGTCAATACTGGGTATTAGTATTCTAAAAAGTTAATAATTCAAAACTGGTGTATCATTTAAATTTATATTTCCTTGCTTCTTAGTGAAGTTGTGTTTACTATTACCTACCAAATTGCCCTCAGAACTTTTAGTTAAACGGTGTTCATTTTTTACTCTACATTTTCATTTTGCTGAAAGGAAGAACAGATTATATAATAGATTCATGGAGTTTTGAAGATAGACAGCACTATACCTTGTTTCACTCTCTTTTTTTTTTTTGGAGACAGAATCTTACTCTGTTGCCCAGGCTAGAGTGCAGTGGCATCATCATAGCTCACTGCAACCTCCAACTCCTGGGCTCAAGCGATCCTCCTGCCTCAGCCTGCCGAGTAGCTGGGACTACAGGCGCACCACCATGCCCGGCTAATTTTTCTATGTTTAGTAGAGACAGGGTCTTGGTCTTGCTCAGGCTGGTCTCGAACTCCTGGGCTCCAGTGATCCTCCTGCCTTGGCCTCCCAGTGTGCTAGGATTACAGGCGTGAGCCACCAAGCCCAGTAAGTTTTCCTTCTCATTTTACAGATGATTTTACTCAGGCCTAGAAAATATAAGTGACTTGTTCTCAAGGTCACACCACCAGTTTATGGCAGTCAGGGTTAAAGATTGCTGAGCTTCTGTCTATATAGAGCCGGGGGGGTGTGTGTGTGTGTAACCATTATACACATATTTCCTTGGTTAAAGATATTTCCCAAATTTATTGGTGATTAATATTTCACGTTGATTTTGGAAGCTAAGGAAAATAAAAGTAATGCAGCTACAGTCCCCAAACCATATCGGATGGCAGCAGGTCCTTAAATTGAGGGAACATTAGAGTCAACCTAGAGAGCTTATTTATTTTGATCTGATTTTAAACTTAACAGGGAAGTTGCAAAAACCGTACATAGTTTTCATATACTCCTCATCCAGCTTCCCATAATGTTAACATCTTACACACTACAGTTCAGTTATCAAAACCAGGGAATGAACATTGGTATAATACTATTAAACTATAGACCTTATTCGTATTTCACCAGTTTTCCCACAAATGCTCTTTTTTCCATCCCAGGATTCCGGACTTGATTTTGTTTTTATTTCTCCTAGTCTCCTTCAGTCTGTGACAGTTTATCTCTCATGTCCTTGACACTTTTGAAGAGTACTAATCAATTATTTTGTAGAATGTCCTTCAAATTGAGTTTGTCTGATACTTTCACACAGTTGGAATAAGATGATGCAGTGTGGCAGGAACACCACAGAGAAATGACGCTGAGTCCTCCGTGCTCATATGTAATGGTTCATGATGTTGATATGTCTTATTAGCAGGGATGCTAACCTTGATCTAGTTAAGGTAGCGTCTGCCCAGTTTTTCTACTGTGAAGTTCCTACAGTTAATAAATACTTTCAAACTGTGCAAATCCTGTTTCTCCTTAAACTGTTGCCCACTAATTTTAACATCCATCTGTGGTAATGGAACTAAATTTAAGCAGGAATTTATCATGTGGATCTTTGGTAAATTATTCCTAAACCACCTAGGTGGGATTATCTCTTAGGATAGGCAGATTTTGTAGAGTTTTAACTAACTAAAAACGTAGGTATTAGTTCTAATGTGCTAACTAAGAAGTGTAAGCAAACGGGCAGACTTCATGTTTAATCTCATCATGTTTAACTTGTGTGCTTTTTAGGGTAACCAACCATGGGGATTGAGGAGGTTCCTGGGACAGGATACCTTCACTGCTAAAACTAGGAAAGTCCCAGGGAAACAGATGAGTTGACCACCCTACCTATCATGTAGTTATCTTTAAAGAACACTTAGTGCTTACAAATGCATGGAGTAGTTTGATTTGTTTGTTGGTGCTTTAATCTCAAGTGTTGTTGAGTCCTGTTGGTACTGATAATCAGCACTTTATTATCTTTTCCTCCTGTTGGTCTCCTGAGTTTTCATTAATGATCTCCAGGACTGCTTCGATAGAAAAGAGGGGGATTTAAATCAGATGCACATTACAGGCACCTTGGGAAGAAGAGTGGTTAAAAAATGCGGATTGTCTGTGCCCCTCTCCAAACAGTTAGAATAGAATTCATGGGAGACGGGCCTGGGGTTTGTTAATTTTTAAAAAATTACCTGGGTGTTTTTAATGTGCAGCTAGGATTGAGAACCTCCAAACCAGAGAAGGATGTGGGATCATATTAACTGTGGAGGGGGGGTGAAGATAGTGTTTATTTTGTTCATGTCTCTGTTCTTGTATTCTCGCCTGCCTTTAAAGAAAGGGTTGAAATAGCAAACACTTCTGAATGCTTACTTCCTTTAAAAACCTCAATTGTGAACGTTTGCTTTTTTACTTTTAAAACCCAAACACAACAAAATTATTGTTACATTTTGAAATGCACAAAGATACAAGTAAGTTAAGATTTGTCAAGAACTATCAATAGGATGTTTCTGAAATTTCCCCAGTTGAGTATTTAATTGTGCCCTTTTCATTGAGCCACATTTCTTTAAGCTTTCTTCCTAAGGCAGCTTGTTGCACATTTAAGCAAAGAATTTTGAGGTTGTTCTCACATCTCATATTCAGATTCCCACTAAGTAAAATCATTTCTTTGTGTCTTATTACTTTCCCACTTGGTTGCCTCATTGATGTTTTTCTTGAGGAAATTGTCTCCTCGTTTCACTGCCCTTGTGGTTCACTATCTCTGCAGAAGCAGCAGAGGGCATCACTCCGAAGTTTTCCTGCTCCTGGAAGCTGAGCTGGTGTCCACTCCCCCAAACCCCCTTGCAGCTGAAGAAGTTTGTCCTTGGCTGGAATCCCAATTCTTTCTTTGGATGGGGCTCTGGAAATACCACCTGACAGATGGAAATAATTGTTGGGCTAGTTATTTTAATAAATTTAAAGATAGTAAATAGAACCAACCACTTTATCCTAATTGGTGTAAACATAATGTTGCTCTCAAGACTTTTACAAATTAATCGTAACAACGAAAGATGCACTCCTCAAGACTTTGGATTATCTTTTATTCTATTATATTTTTGTGCCACTGATTTATTTCTGAAAACACAAGAAGATTCTCCCTACTATTTCTCCACTTAAAACTTACTTAATATTGAAAAGGTGAGAGTATCTTTGGTTGTTGAATTCCTGAGCTTAGAGTTGACATGAGGTGACTGTTACCACTGGGGACTTTGCTTCCCTAGGTTTATGAGAATGGTTTAAATAGATATTCAGTAAATATTGATTGATTAATTTATTGATACTTTGGCTTTGAGATCTTACCTACACTCCCAAGTCAGGGTCTGTCTCTACTCAGAGTCAATTAAATAATGCCTTTTGGGGAGAAAAATTTTTCATTACAGATTTATCTTAATTATAAGAAACCTTTAATTCTGAAAGGTAAAAAATGTGCAGCTCAGTGGTTCTTTAAATCTTTTAGGTCATCAATACCTTTGGAAATGTGGTATACTCTGGAACCTCACCTCAGGAAAAATCTACCTTCACAAGACTTTGCCTGCACTTCCTGAAGCCCAGCTGCAGGCCTCCTAGAGAGGAAATCTGTGGCCCTTACATGACGGCGGCGCCTCTGCCGCCCCCTGCTGGCTTTTCCTGGCCGCTGACATGAAAAGATGGAGATTATTTCTATGTGATATTTACAAATATTTTTGTTCTCTTTTCCAGGGCTTATTGACTATAATTTTCATTGCTTTCGGAAGGCCATCCATGAAGTTTTTGAAGTGAGGATGAAAGTAGTGAAATCTCGAAAAGTTCAGAATCGGCTGCAGAAGAAAAAAGGAGCCACCCCTAATGGGACCCCGAGAGTGCTGCTGTAGGTGAGATTTCAGGAACATCTTTGAAATCAGACCTTTTCAATGAGGCTGCTGCTTCCATGTTGCACTAAAGGAAGAGGAAGAAGGAGATTGGGACACATAACATGGATTTGTTGTATTAAAAAAAAAAATTCGTGCAACCCTCTTGATCTTTTCTTTTTTAAATAAAGTAAGCACTTTGAAGCAAAAACTTGTATATTAACAATGAAATGAAATCCACTGTACTTAATTACACCAATGTAAACTTTTATGGTCTTCAGTCAGAAAACTACTGTGCGAGAACTGCCAGGAACTGTATATATTTTGCACTTTTTCATGTTTTTTTCTCATTGAACTGAACTTTGATAAAATGACTTTTCTAAGCTTTTTTCTGTACTTGGTGTCAAGGACATGCATACTGTAGTCTATATCTATATGGCAATCAGAAATTAATCAAAAAGTGATGTATTGGGAATGACTTTTTGTAAATTTGGGAATCTTTGCTACCAGTTGTTGAGAAAAATCATTTTTCAGTGGAGCTGGAACAGATTGGGGCTGTTAAGCTCCAGGAGCAATAAAAACTGTCCCCTATTTATAACAGTTGTAAACAGGAGTTTTGTAGAATAATAGTAGCACCAGAGTTACCTGAAAATTTCAATAGCTGTGGCTGTTCTTCCCTGCTCAATAGATTTTATGAAGCTCTTTACCTCAACACACATCTCCATAATTACTTTATACAGAGAGGTTATTTCTTTTTGCTGCATTCTTTAGAGCTTTTGGGACCAGATTACCAAAATGGTGCCGATCACTGAAGAGAAATAAGAATGTCACTAAATTGCAGAGTTTCTGGAGGATTTTCTGTATCTGTGACCCAGTGCTGAAGTAACATCAGAGGCCAAATGTTGTCCGAAATGTTTGTGATTGGCAACTGCAGACTAACGAATATATGTACAACTCTGGATGTTTGGTGCCTGTTCAATGGCCTGTTGTTGTGCTACATTGAAAATGTTTGTTTAGAAACAGTTTTTTGTTGCTCCATGACCACAGTGAATGGAGAAAACCTCAGATCTCCACCATGGAGCTTAATCCTGTTAGTGCCATTTGTTACCTCCAAGTCTCCTTTTCATCTGTGGTAACGTGCCTCATGTACGTCACCTGTTCCCACCTTTGACTGAATTAGAGCTCAACTTGCTACCAGCATGCTCTGCAAGGCTGAAGAGCTATCATGAAAGCCCCTAATGGTGGGAAGTGGGAAAAGGATGGCCAGAGGAGGCATTAGAATTAGCTGTGTAATTGTTTCTATGAAATTATTTCACTTAATATTTACTTTAGACTTGCAGGAAATTAAGAGAACTAAATCTACCCCTACACCACATCATTCCAAGTAGATAGTTCTATGTCCATCGTAAGGGTTAGCCCCCTAAGGCATGCTTGTGAGACATTAGAAAATAAAATTTTTTTAAAGTAGAGCCTCCTAGGGATATCAAAGCTGGTCCTAGCAAAATATATAAATCCCTAAAGCAACTTGTCCTTGAACCTTTCCCGCTTCTATCAGTGGATTCTTTCTGTCTTCTCTCCTTCCTCTCCCCAATTCCTATTCCTTTGAAGCTGATAACTGAAATTTAAGATGGTATCTGATTGGGGTTTAAGGTTTGAGTCTGTGCATTTCAAAAGGAGATTTCTAAAAATCATTAAGATGCCCTAACTCCCTTCCTCATGCTTCCTACTCAGAAGCCTGGATAGTTAGGCACCCAGGGTTCCCAAGTTTCCAGAGCTATACCCTGTTGGACCTTTGCCAACAGGCCTGACACTTACGAGTTATTCTTACAAATCTAATTCTCTAACATTTTTTACAGAATGTTTGTCTTTGAATAAGCAAATAAAGAATCAGTTTTCTAATATGACTTTATGTTCAAGATAGAAACACTTACCTATCTGGTAAATCACATATTACTTAGGTATGTATATTATTATAACCAGGTAAAGCTTCCATTTTTAAGCTGGGTATATGATGAGTTTTTGTTAAAATGTGCCTTAAAAAGCCTATTACTTCAAGAGCAAATGATTCTTTGGGGGAAAGGCAAAAATAATCCTATGACATAGGACCCAAGTTCATGGTAGTAAGTGTACTCTTTGATTAATCACACACTAACATGGATGACTGCCTCAAACCTTGTAAGTGTGGTGATGACCCCTCAATTAAAGAAAGATGTAGGAGTTATGTCTAAGTGTTCAGTTTTTCAAGTCTGTGGTATTGGAATTGCAGCATGTGTTTTTAAAGGAATATAAATCAAAAACTGGTTGACATTCACAAACTGTTATTTTCTGAACATAATATATTTTGGACCCTTAAATATAAAGTGACTAAAACCATAGCAATATTGTTATATATGGGTTGTCAACTCTGTTTGAAACTTACTCCAGAAAAACAGCTGAACTGTCTTGATTATTAAAGTATGGTATGCATTCAACCTGTACAGACTGGATATAATTTGTAATCAAGTATAGTGGTATGTTTTACTTTAAGCAGTACATCATTTATAACCATTGTTAAACCATTGCTTTCAAGAATGTTAACTGCCAATTTAAAAGTGTGTGTCATAGCTTCATGATTTGATAAAGCTTTCATTTTACTTCAAGCATATTCATAACTAAGCTTTCTGGGAGCAGAATGGTCCCTTTGGTGAAAAGGAAGTATGGCCTTTCATATTTGTGAGGTTGTTTACCATACATGTATGTCATTGTTCCATTGGCCCTATTAGGTCCATTTAGTAAAATTTATTTGTCCTGATTAACCAGCTCTCATTTTATGGAAATGATGATAAATCTCACTATTTAAATTGAACTTACACTTTTATTTTTAAACCTTATCTCTCCATATTTTTGATGCGGACATGCCTGTTAGGACTGTAGAACTGTTATTTTAGTAAACTTCAGATATTAATTCTTAGTGCTCTGGCGCTAATCCTCTAGTCATCTGGAAATTCTTTTCCTTACAGTCCACTTGATCATTTCTTACTCTGCTTAGTAAGATTCCACTCTACAATGACCTTTACAGGTCCCCTGGGAGTTCTCAGAGAAGGCCTAGCATTAGATACCTTAAATATGAAATCCTGTTTCTGATTGGAAAACCTGATCTGAAATTATTTCCAAGATTTTTCATCAGTGGTGATGTTGAGTTTAAGAGAAAGAAAATGTAGTCTTTAACAGAATTATTTAATAATAATAAACATTGATTGAGTACAAACACTATGCCAGGCACTGCTCTGAAGTGCTTTTATATAACTAATCCTCATAAATCCGAGAGGTAAGTACTGTTATCATTTCTATTTTACAGATGAGGCGACTGAGGGCAAAGAGATAAAAATAAGTTTCTCAAGATAATGTAACTAGTAAGACACAACGCAGGAACCTGACTTGAGAACCCACCTTCCCAACTACGACCATACGCAGCTTCACCAAATGTCTCTTTAAATACCTTCCTATCACAATTAGGAAGAGGGGCACTTGTTCGGGATTTACTGCTGCGTGAGTTTAAGTGCTGGGATATTGAAAAAAGAAATACCTATTCTCACATGAGCTCCTCTTGCATATTTATAGAACCCATAAGGGCAGTCTTCTAAATACTTCACAGGAGAAAGTCAACAAAGATTACGCATTTTTCTTCCTAATCCATTAAGTAACTCTAATGCTGAAGATAATATTAACAGTGTTTAAATATCGGAAAAAATGTAAATACCTTTTACAGCCATTTTTTTTTTCTAATAGGCAATAGTATATCAAGCTCTGAGCACATCAGGAGAAAATAAACCTTTGATCTTTACTATATTCAACTTTTTATCTTGAGTTGTCAATATGTGTAACAAGGACTTACAGAAAATAAAACACTGATCTGGATTAAAATTTTAAAAGTAAATGTCAATCCTAATCCATTTTTGAGCTTCAGACCTATATTTAAAATTGCTGCTAGCATACTTTTGCTGGAATCTTCTATAAAAGCCTCAAATCTAACATGTCTAAAAGTGGCTTCCTTCTTGCTAAATCTCCTCCTATGATGGTGTGACTTTCCTCCCTAGTGTTTCTACCAGACACTTGGACCTCATTCTTGACCCTTCCCTCCTGATGACCTCCTACAATCACTCAGTTCCTTCAGCTCAGCCTTACAAATGTCTACTGAATCTGTTCTATTCTCTCCAGCTCCTCTGCCACTATCTTGGCTTAGACCACCATCTCCTCCTATTTGGATCTCAATAGCCTTTTAACCAGTGTTTCTCCACCTCATGCATGCATCCATTCCATTCTCCACACAAGACCCTTCTAAACCTCTGCCGATCAGTCCCTTGCTTAACACCCTCTGGTAGCGCTCCATTACTCTTAGATATCAGTTCAGACTGATGAAGTTTACAAGACCCTGCCTCCTGGCCCTACCTGCCCCTCTGGCTGGCCCTGGCTCATCTTCCTTCAACAAAGCTCAACAAGCATGCGTAAACTGTGCATGTTAGATAAAAGGAGCTGTGAGTTTTGATTCCTTCCTTTGTCAATCATTTTCTGAGAGAAATTAATTTTCTTTCATCCAACAAATATTCATGGGGTACCTATTATATGCCAGACATTGTGCTAGTAAAATGGCTAAAAGGCAAGATACTGGAGATGAAAGGATTTTAGTATCTAAAAATAATAAAGAATAAACTAATTTTAGATAGATCCTTGTAGGTGTCAGTTTTTAGAACTATAGTTGTGTAGGACTTTACCACTCTCCGGCAGAGACCATGGATAGTAGTAACTCGCATCTGAGAAGTTGAGTTCAACTGATGACAGATCAACAGTCATATTTAATATTAGTTTAATGTAAGACTAAATATACTATAAGAAGTAGGCTGTAAATTGGGAATGTTTATTGAAGTAGTGCCTTTCCTTATAGTTAAGAGGTGAATTAAAATACGATGTTTTAAATGGTAGTTACTTCAGTGTTCATACTTTTCCAGCTTAATACATATATGAAATCAATACCATTTCCAGAATTAGATTTAATAAAAAGTTCATTTTACTGTTTCTACTCTTTTCAATCTGTTTGTAACAGAGAACTATGAGTGTTGCCTAAGGTAGATGTTTATATTCTTTTAATACGTTGTCATGAGCAACAGTAGAGTATGTGAGAAGAATCTGGCAGTAGAATATAGGGTGGATGCAGGGTTCTTTTAGATGATTTAGAATATTGAAAGGCTGGGCAATATTATGAAATGTGTCAAAGCTGGCCTAGTGGGTCCTCAAAAGATCTACTTTTATCATAAATTACAGTTAAGTTCAGGCAGTGATCCTATGGCAGTTTTATCATCAGTATCTTTACAGTTTTCTATAATAGTCATGGTAAAGTGAAAATATAGGCTTTAGTAGTCTCTATCATGATTTTGAAGATACTTCAAATTGTATCATATAATATTATTCCAAGAAACAATTCAATTCCATGATTAAAAAAATTCAAAATAACATCTTTAAGACAGCCAAGTAAATACCAGTCAATAGTCTTTCTTTGTACAATATTACGTTTTTTTGTTTCAACAAATGATCTAACAGTTAAAGCTGAGATGGAATCTGGTCCTCATATTCAATCATGAAAAACTGTCTTAAAAAGCAGTACAACGGCCAGGAGTGGTGGCTCACACCTGTAATCCTAGCACTCTGGGAGGCCGAGGCAGGAGGATCATTTGAGCTCAGGAGTTCGAGACCAGCCTGAGCCCTGAGCAACAGTGAGACCCCATCTCTACAAAAAAATAGAAAAAATTAGCCAGGCGTGGTGGCGTGTGCCTATAGTCCCAGGTACTAGGGAGGCTGAGGCAGGGGGATCGCCTGAGCCCAGGAGTTTGAGGTTGCTGTGAGCTAGGCTAATGCCATGGCACTCTAGCCTGGGCGACAGAGCAAGACTCTGTCCCCCCCCCGCCAAAAAAAGAAAAAAAAGTAGAACATCTGTGTGAACTCATACCTAAAGCAATATTTGAATGGCATGTAAAACTGCCCTGGGACAGAACTGTAGGAGTTGACCTTTTGTGAAATCCACTTTTAAGCTTTTTGTTGTGAGCCACAATAAATAGGGTTCACATTGCAAACTATCACACACTCATACTTACAAATATTACTAAAAAAACCCTCATGAAGTAATATCCTTTCTACATGCAATGTATTCTGGTATTTTTTCTCTTTCATTTCCTTTTTTAAAAAGATCACACAATCCACTAATAAGTCACAACCTGCAGTTTGTAAATCAGTGTTACAGCGAACCCATTGGCCAGATCAGAGATACCCGAGGATTTTCTTTCCAGCCTAAAATATTTTCCTTCTCTCTTTAAGGTCTTAAAAAATGGAAAATTCTGAGTAAGTTCTTGAATTTTTCTTTCATTTGATTAGGGCTTTCTATTGTTTACTAGAACAGTTTTACTTTTCATTGCCATTCTTGGATATTTTTGTATGCTGGGTCGTATCAGAGGTAGGGGTCGAGGGGGGTGTAGTCGGTGTAGTCCTGAGAGGATTGTCTTTACAATAGACTCTCCCCTGGACTATAACGTGATAATGAACTTTATGTGGAGTGCAGTGACTCGTGAGCTCGTATCTAACTCCTATGAGGTTCTTTGTTAATTTAGATGACACTGGTCATAGCCAGTGTCAAGAATCCGTGAGTTTGCCCGTTTGTGCTATATTGAAACCCCAAGAACCAGCTGGATAAGGCACTTTCCCATGAAAAAGAGCTGATTAAGCAACTACACTCAGGGTGAGGGAGGCAGATGGAGGAGGGCATTAACTAATGTCCAGCTCCCTGAGACCTTGACCATCCTGCTTCCTCAGTCTTTACTAAGCTCCTGGGGCCAGCAGGTTCATTCTGATCTTCAAACCCAGAGTCATTGAACTAAGGCCTCTTTCGGGAAAAGCCAACTATAATAGAGCAGTTTAGACCTCAGTCCCATGCTAACCCTCACCACTGTGTGGAGAATTCCATCCTAAGTGTTGCTTCTGTTTGCCTCCAGCTTTCATTATTGCCTGAGTCCCTTGGGCTGCTGCTCAGTATTCTCTGTCTCTGGCCTTGCAGAGAGCTCAGCCCTGTAGTACACAGCTTTCCTCAACTAGACAGTCAATAACCTGGAACTTGTTCTGGATTTCTTCCAGACCTCTTACAAGGTGGCCTTAGTAGTTAGGCTTTGGCCCCTGCTCCCTGGGAAGCAGTGCAGTAAGGGGCTGACTCGGGGAGACCAGTTATGTATGTCTTTCCATCTCAGTGGGAGAGGAAGGAACTCAACTGGGTTTGTAATGTGCAAGAAACAGTGCCACCAGTCCACATAACACTGTTGCATTTAATGCTGTAGGCTACTATTTTCCAAATCAGTTTTCCACCTGATTTTAAGAATCATCTAGGGTGCCTAAAGATGCAGCTTCCCATCCTGATCTCAGTCTTCTTGAATCAGCATCTCTAGGAGAGATTTGGGAATCTGTATTTTGAATAAGCACCCCAGACAATTCTTATAATTTTGGGAGACACTGTTTTCCCTATATTTGTTGAAGGGATAGGGAGGGGAGAAAGGGGGGGGATTAGGATTGGAATCACCCAGGGGAGCTTTCTCAAATCCTCCTCTCCCACATACATATCTCAAGTGTTAGTGTCTTTTTCCAACTTGATTATGCAGCTTTAAAAATCTACATTATTTAATCTATAATTTAAATGTGAACTTTTATAAATGTTAATTAAATAATTTAAAAAGTAAACATTAATTTTGAAATTTAAATAATTATATATTTAATATCACAAATCATACAAATGGTATTAATTTAGAAAAATTGCTTTTTCCTCACTCAATTTTATTCAAATTCTTCACATGCATCTTTTATAGCTGGGTCTTCATCATCATTGGAACAACACTTTGAGTCATCTAACAGTTCCCTCCAGTTATTTAAGGTAGAACATGCTTTAAATTGAGTAGGATGCTATCAGTAAAGATTTTACTGAGTCTCAAGAACTATTTATTAAATATCAGGACAGGCTTTTTTCTCTACATATTCACAATATCCACAAACAAGGACTTTTTATATTTCTCTGTTCAATGATTATTTAAAAGCATACTAATAATGATCTCTAATACGTATTCTCTAAGGTCATAACCCTCAGAAATAATTAATATGTCTTTGTCTTTTTTCCCTGATTTTGTTAGGTGACTTTTTTTTTTTTTTGAGACAGAGTCTCACTCTGTCGCCCTGGGTAGAGTGTAGTGGCATCATTGTAGCTCACTGCAACCTCAAACTCCTAGGCTCAAGCGATCCTCCTGCCTCAGCCTTCTGAGTAGCTGGGACTACAGGCGGAGGACACCACCCCCGGCTAATTTTTTCTATTTTTTGTAAAGACTGGGTCTCTCTCTTGTTCAGGCTGCTCTCAAACTCCTGAGCTCAAGCGATTTTCCCTCCAGGGCCTCCCAGAGTGCTAGAATTACAAGCAGGAGCCACCGTGCCTGGCTGTTACGTGACTTTTATATGACAGAAGACTACCATTGCTTGAGGTCCTTTCCTGAAGAGTACTTTGCTCAAAAAGGACAAAGTGAAGACAAAAATATAAGGCAATTCTCTTTTCTGAGAAATGCTGTTTTTGGAAAAATTTTGCTTTCTATTCTGCATATATGGTATATATTACTGTTTAAGAATATCTGCACCTAAATCCAACTTGAATTTCCCAAGGAAGTTATACTGGCCCAGTATTTTCTGACAAGATGCTAGAAGGCAGATAGATTGCGGCATACCTACACCTTCTGGTTGTTTAGTACTGAAAGAATAAATTATAGGAAGGTCCAGGACTACTTTTAGAAGTTGATGACTTGGTCATCATTCAAAGTTTGGCTATAATTGTACATTGGATTTTAACGGGAAGCATCACTGTGTTGACTGTTCTAAAGACAATAATAATATTGCCGAAAGTGCCTCGTGGCTGCAGAATTACTGTAAGAAGTTCTATAACTCATGTTTATGCTGAGCATTGTCTGTAGATTGAAGAATGTTCCTCTATCTGTGAACTATTATTTTTTGGAAGTTTGTGGATGCCATAATGGTGAATAAAATACAAATTTGTTTTAAAGTATTGAACTCAGTAATTTTTTGTCTTCTTCTTTTTTTTTTTTTTGCATTTTCCCAATGAATAGAAACTGAAAATGCTCCCACGGTAGAGAGCAGAGTTCTAAGCTGTTCCGGTTAGTTTGTTGGTGACCAAGTTTCATCAATCAGCAACTGGCTAACATGGGTTGAGAGAATGACAAATTGGGGTGACAGGATATATGACAGAAGAAAAAGGGCATAGAGCGACAGTGCTTTGAAGAGCTATTAGGAGAGGACTCAGGGGGAGGGAGGGAAAAGACACAGACATGGCAGTGCCACAGCTCTCTGCCAGCACAACACCAAGCACCTGTGCTCTCTCCCAGGAACAATGGTTTTATCTTAGATGCAGGTGTTTCCTTTACAGCTAAACTTAGAAAATGAAATAACTCTTGTCAAACTCATCAGTTCATTAAAACTAAGGATTAAGGATGATAAGTATTGTAATTTTTGTTACCAATTTTAAAAGCACCTTTTAATTTTGAAAAAACAAAGAAATGCAGTCCATGTAAATAAAGCAAAAGCACAATGCTAAGCAGGTTTCTTTTTCCTCATCCCTAATACCAAGAGCTGTAATTTTGGGAGAGATATCAGATAATTCAAAGCTATGTAGCAAACTGGGTCTGAAAGAAAAGACATAAATTAAGAAAGCCACAGTAAAATGATTTATTAATGTTGCAAACAATTATTTACTATTGTATTTAGAAAACACGTCTATACTTATTCATAGAAAAAACCTTTAAAATGAGAAAAGGTACATTACAAGTTATCTGGTGGAAGAAACCTACTAAACTAGTATTCTAAGTACTCCAACTGCATTTCAAATATACTCACTCGGTATCTCTCCGTAATACTTTCTTCTGAAATACAGTATCGGAAAAGTGCTAAAATAGAATGAACAGGTGAGGCATCTCTTGAACATAGCAGAAACTGAGAAAAAAACAAAGAGGCATTTTTCCCTCCTGGTTCTCTCAGCCGGCCACCAGATGGTAAGCAAAAGCATAACTGTTAGACCTGCAATGCAGTAAAGTAGGGCATGCAAAAAACAAAGAGCTCCTTCCTGTCTGACATTTTTGTTCAGGTAACCAGAGTATAAACTTGTGTCCCTGATAATGACATAACCAACATCTCCATTACATTAATACCAGCTATAGCCTCATGGGAAAATGTCCCATGTTTCTTATTAACTAATCCAAAGGGGAAATACTGGGGGGAAAACAAGAGAAAAAATTATGGCAGATATTTTTTTCTTTTCTGAAAAATCAAAAATCTCTTACTATAAAATATTCACAGTAATTAATAAAATGTTTACAATAAAGTCCACATATGGCTTTCTGAGGTGTTTTTCTTCTTTAATTTCACTCTAGGAAGACACTGATGTACATATCAGTCTAAATGATAATAGCACTGCAACTGGCAAAACAAGTAGTCCAGACAGCTGATGGTAGATATTTTTAGTATAGAAAAGTACATACTGTACAATGGGATTTCAATTCTTAAAATACCCATGCTTTATAAATAAAGACTTAAGGTAAATATACCAAAATATTAACTATGGCCATTTCTAAGCAGGAGGATTATGGGAGATTTGGATTTTGTTCATATTCCAAATATTGAACAACAATCACGTATTACTCTTATGATCAAGAAAAAAAATCATTTTAAAAAATAATTTTTAAAATTATTATTATTTTTTTTTTAGTGATGGGGTCTTGCTCACTGTGTTGCCCAGGCTGGAGTGCAGTGGGTATTCACAGGCACAATCAGAAAGCACTGCAGCCTTGAACTCCTGGACTCAGCTGCTCTCCCGCCTGTAAGCTAGGACTAGAGCAGGCACACCACAGTGCCCGGCTAAGAAACAAGAAAACTTTTAAATGCTGAAGAATAAATAAAGTGTGTGATCCAAGAATAGCTCTGAGGTTCTAAGTTGCATATCCTCTTTTCAAATGGTGGAACAAAAAGGCCTTGTGTGACACAAGACAGTCTGATTTCCTTTTAGTGTAGCAAAAACAACTCAGGTTTCAGAGTCAGGAGATGTGAACTTGAACCAGGGTTCTTTCATTTTTTGGATAAGTCACTGAAGCTTTTCTTAAATGAGTCATTGAAGCTTTAAGAACCTCTGTAAAATAGATTTCAAAGTATCCAAACCAAATCAAGAAGTAAACAAAAATCTAAAAGAGTTTCCTTTAATTAATGTGATAAAAATAATATACCAGAAAGATAATAGCTTGTAGTTGAAAAAACTGAGAACGTAACTAAATCACCTGATTGCTCAGAGACCTCAATTACCTTCATCTGTAAAATGGGTATAAACAATCTGTGCCCCTGCCAGGGCTATTATGAAGAATAAATGAGTTGATGTATGTCAAATGCCCAATACACAGTAGATGCTAAAAACTATAGTCCAGACCTTACATAGGATGCAAATGGTGGTGGGGAAGGGACCTGCACTTCGAAGGGCTTCTGGTTACTATCTACGGAAAATATGAATTATATAGGTCAAGGATTGTGGTTCTAAGGTGTTTTTTAAGATTCTAAAACATTTTAAACTTCATCTTTTGTCATTTTTGTTATCTCCTGAGTCTGCTTTAAGGAAACAAACCTTAAAATGAAAAGTTTTCCTAAGGATTATCAAATGTAAGGAAAAAATTACCCCAAATTTGATCTGGGATAGAATCTTTTCATCTGAGGTAATTTATAACTTTCTTCTGGGAAGAAATAAATGTTCTTGATAAAATATGAACAATTTTGGATAAATTTAACTAAAATTTTAACTTAGTGAAAATTTAACTAGCTCCTTTCCCACCCAGCTATCAGTCAAGAATCTAGTGTCCTTTAAAAAGAAATACTTTTCTTTCTGTACCTCTAACTACTCTTTTCTCTGTAAACGTCTCTGCTAAAGAAATTTCAGAATTGGCTTTGCTCTTGCAGCAAGGTTGTAATTAAGCCTTGACATGTGCCCATAACTAAATTGTCAGAACAGACTTTTGTTGTTAACCAAGGTAGGAGAGGTTGTAACTCCTACTGAGCTAGTCCTGTGGGAGAAGAATCCCAAGGAACAGAAGAAGAGGTGGTGGCTAAAGGAGAGCCCCAGAGGACAATTACACCCAGAGATTGATTGGTGGACCTGGAGGCTGAATAGCAAAAGGCTTCTGGAACTCAGTTTCCTTAGCTATAAGATGGGAATGATAATACGGTACCTGTTTCGTAGGTCTCACCATGGTAAGGCCTATTGCCCAAACCAGGGCCTTTTGCAGAGCTGTGGCAGGAGAGGGTGTCAAGTGGTAGACAATTAGAAAATGCAACACAGTGAATGAAGGAAGGAATGAAAGAAACAGCACAGTGGAGTTTGGTTAACTTCCGGTATTTCAGCCAATCAGATTATCCGTTTATTATACAGAAAACAACACCATGGGATGGTTTAAGATAAGATAATTTTAGATATCCTTCACTTCTTTTTTCCTCCCAATTTCACTCTTTGCAAAGGGCTGCTGGTAAAATTCAGACATTAAAAAGTCACTTACAGATTTAGATTCTTAACTTTAGCAACAGAAAACAAATCAAATTTAGGATTTTCTATCTTTATGTAACAAAATAAAGCTGGCCCATTCTGATTAACCCTCTTCCTCCCTCCTAGAACTCCTCACTTCCCCTCCATCCTCTCCACCTTCCCAGGGCCGCCCTCCCTCGCGCTCCCCAGGTCCCTGCTCCTCCTCTCAGCCTTCTGAACTCAGTCCTCTCTCCATCCCGCTCATTTAGCAACGAAGCATGGCGTGTGTCCTTTCAAGTTTAACCTTCCATATGTGTATGCTTTCCCTCAAGTTCAATGTAATTCCCTTAGTTTTATTTTTTGACAGATTTTAATTCTTAAAAAAAAAAAAAAAAGCCTCCTGGCCGGCGCGGTGGCTCATGCCTGTAATCCTAGCACTTCCAGAGACGGAGGCGGGAGGATGGCTTGAGTTCAGGAGTTCGAGACCAGCCCGAGCAAGAGCGAGACCCCCTGTCTCTACAAAAAATAGAAAAATCAGCCGGGAGTGGTGGCGCGCATCTGTAGTCCCAGCTACTCGGGAGGCTGAGGCAGGAGGATCGCTGGAGCCCAGGAGTTGGAGGTTGCAGTGAGCTATGATGACGCCCCTGCACTCCAGCCGGAGCAACAGACTGAGACCCCGTCTCAAAAACAACAAAACAAAACAAAACGAAAAACTCCCGCAATGCCTAAAACAGTGTCTTGCACCTAATCACATTACCTGAGGAAAATAATGGTTATAAAAATCCTACTCCATTCCCTTATCAGTGGGTTTCCTCTTCCCCACTTAACTACCCCCCCGCCCCCCAACAGCTGCTGGACCTAGAAACAAAGCACTTCACAGACTCTGCGGTCCAGCGCGCGGACAGCCGGGCTGCGGGCGGCTTCGCAGCCGGAGCCCGGAGCCCGGAGCCCGGCGCCCCCTCAGAGCTCTCGAGGGCCCGGGGGTGCCCGACCCCGCCCGCAGCGGGAGGACCGGGGCCGCTTCCGGCCAGGCGGTTCCTCCGTGAAACCCACGAGCGCCTGGGTACCCCGGATGGTCCCGGCGGAAGGTCGGCCTCCAGGGGCCGGGGCGACGGGGCGAGGGCGCCGCTCGCTCTTGCAGCGTGACCGACCGCCACGAAGCGACTGCCACGTCAGGACAACTTCACAAAACCCGGACGAGGGCGGGTGACGCAAGCCGGGGCCCGCGGCAGGGACGGGCCTGCGGCCAGACCAGGAGGCTGACCTCCAGACCGGGCGCCCGGTTCAGCGACACCCCGGCCGGCGCCGGCGCCTGCCCGGCCCTCAGGGAGGCGGGGGAGCAGGGAGGAGGCGGCGCCATCGGGAAGCCCGCGCCTCGCCCGCACCCTCACCACCCCGCCCGCAGTCCGGGCTGGACTGGCCGGCGTCCGCAAGGCTCCCTCGGCCAGGCCCAGTCTGCCCGAGCCGCGCTGAGACCTGGACAGCGGCGGCGCGGAGAGGAGGTGGCAGCAGGCCGCGAGGCCGGAGCCGGGCCAGCGACCCGCCATGGAGACCCGCTACAACCTGAAGAGCCCGGGTGAGGAGGCTGGGGGCGGCGAGCGGGGAGGGCGAAGTGACCCTGGCCTCCGGTCCTGGCGCCGCAGTTCCCCCGCGTCCGCCACCGCTCGCGTCCGCCACCACTCGCGGCTCCGCTCCCGGTTTCGCGCTCTACGCGAGACCGCCGCCTGCCCGGGAAGTGCAGGCCGCAGGGCGGGGTGGCCGGACGGGCAGCCCCTGCCGTCCCGGGAACTGATCAGCGCCCCGCAGCACCCACCTCTCCCTTTCCTCATCTTTGTCCCACAGATCTGGGCCGTAAGCTTATCCCTGAGGACAGGTGTGAAGGTGATGTCCGTGGGTCATAGTCAACAGCCTCTTGCTCTACCTGCATCCTGAACACCGTTGTTATCCCTTCTCTGGACTTTTATTAGCCGTTTGAGTCATATTCGAGGATTTGGTCGTTTAAATATCTATTTGCAGCATTTGGGGCGAATAGAATTACAGATATAAAGGAAATGTTCTGTAACTAAGCTAGTTAACCAAAGAGCTAAAAAACAAAACAAAACAAAAACTAGATGAGCCATGTACTTGAGAGCTAACTTTGATTTTTGCCAAACTGGCTAATATGAAATTATATCTGTGTTAAGTCATATAGATTTCCTTTCCTGCATTTGATGCTCCTGCTTCATTTACACAAGCAACCCAAACAATCCTAGCCTCCAATTATTTTCTGGTGCATTATAAAGATATAGGAAAAGTAACCAGCTCTCTCAGATTAAGGCAAGCTTGAAATGAATCATTGGATTCTATAAATGGTATTTATTCTATCTGTACCTTGATAAATTTGTCAGGAGGGAAAAACTCTGCAGTTCAGCTCTGAGAGATAAATTCTAGGATATTAGTGATGGTTTGACCAACTCTTGCTGCTGCTTAAAATTTCCTTCCAAAAAAGCTGCTTCTCAGTAGGAATCAGCAAGACTAGCATCCTTATGGAAAGAGTTAACACTGTGAATCTTTAAATTTTTTTAAAGGTTTCAGAATATGCAAAAATTTGAGAAAAGCCTGAGGATATTGATTGAACAGAGCTTTGTCAGCCTGAGTGCTGTCAGGCTAAGAAATGGCCTTAGGTAACCAAGTGTGCAGAGTTGGTCATAACAGTTTGGGGACCATAGACTCCTTTAACAATCTGCTGAAGTCTGTGGGTACTCCAAGAATTCAATTTGTACAATTAAATTTCAGTGGGTTCATGACCCCCCCAGCCCATCTCCTAAGAACCCCAGAAAAAAGAAGATGAATGAGAAAGAGGGAGAGAAAAGCTTAATTTTTAAGCTTAGATGGTAAAGTGATTGAATTATTTAGATTATGACAGATTTAAATAAAACTAGTAGGGTAAAAATGTATGGTGACTCCTTGGTCACAGGGTTCCTTAGGACAGCAGAAGTACTTAGTGGAATGTCTGGAGAACAATACAAACGTGAGTAGTAGTGCAGTTTGCAATGTAGAACTGGTGGGACCAAAGAAGTTGTTGTCAGAGGACATTGCTCAAAATTGATAGGTTATCATACCTGATATTGTGATAAGCTTTTAAAATTCTCCAGGATTTTGTACAATTCCAAAGTATGTGACCTACTGTCAGCTGGCTGAGCTTTGGTTGACATCCTTTTAGCTGTATCATAAATTGCTTCCTCTTTTTGGTTTCATTGCCTCAAAGATAGTGTTGCTGCTCTAAAAAAAGAGAGAATGCTTAAAAATTTTTTTTTTGTTATTGTGTGGATTACTGGGGTTCCTGGAGAAGGTGAATTAGATGAGATATGGGACTTATTGAAAATGCTGGGAGGCATAGTGAAAGTGCTTCTTTCCTTTGTTTTATTCTCAGAGCTCTGGTATTTTTAGAGTAATGCCTATGTGAAAGGAAGTGGTTAAGAATACCACACAATGTAAGCGATAGAACCCTTTACTCTCTATCTGATGTGGGGTTGTCTTAGAGTTATGAATAGAAAAATTGAGTAAAGATAATACAGGTGACTGGTTAAGGGCCAGTGAGTGTACCAGCATGTGGTTAATAAATTTATTAATTTCATAGGGGGTAAAACTTTTTAATGTTTTTTTTTAAGGAATGGACTTATGATTGTGGACAGAACTTTTGTGTAAGGGTCATCTCATAAGCCTCTGACTAGCCTATCAGTAGCTGTCTCTGGATCAAGCTCCCTGATCGATCCCTGTTTGGGTGTGCTCTGTCCAAGGTAGTAGGGTCTTACAGTACAAAGTAGGGAGACCTGAGTGTAAAGAACGTCCTTTGGCGGCTTCCTCAGAAGGGGCCTATGGACATGTGCAGCAGGTGATGGGAGTATAAGAGACTGGTTCAAAGGTACCCTTACCTCTACCAGAAGCCTAGAAATTATCCTATCCATGCTGTTGGTGTCAACTGCACCTTCATGCTAATCCTCTCAAACCTTAATGTCCAACTCAGACCCTTCTCCTAAGCTGTAGATACATAGAATTTATTGGTGACTCCACATTGCCACCTAGGTTTCCCATAAATTGAAAAAAATCTCTGCAAGGTATAAAAATCAAATATCAGTTTTCTCTCCTCCATCAAACTTTCATCTCACACTAATATTCCATATCCCAGGGATTGACAGCACCCAGGAACCTGTGGGAGTCATTTTTGATTTCTTGGTCTACCTCTTTGCTCCACCCCTGTTCTGAAGCACACACAACACAGACACATATACACACACGTGTGTGAGCACACACAGACACATATATATCTAATCAGTTACTATTGTCACTGATTGTTTTATTGTTTTATTGTCAATTAAAACAAAGCAAAAACTTATTAGATCACTCCTCAAATTGAAAAATTTTTGGTAGCTTCCTTGTAGCTGTGGATAAAGTTCAAAGTAAAATGCACAGCTTGGCCTACAGGGCTGCTCATTATTTGACCCTTTCTTTCCTCACCACACTCATCACCCAGAGCTCATACTTTCCTTTGCATTCTCACCATCTGTGCATTTGCCTGAACAACTCCCCAGATAGAGTAGCTTTTCTCACTTATATGCCTTGGTCCTTGTTGGAACCTCTGCTTGTAATGCCTTCCCTTTAATCATCTGAAATTCCTATTAATTCCTATTGTCCAGATCCTGTAGGCAGACCAAGGTAGTCCCTACATGTACTTGTACATACTTCGTCAGTATTACCGTATGGTGTTGTAATTGTTTTCTCGTCTTTCTCTACTCACTGTTATTAAGGGCAAGAAGCAGGTCTTGGTGATGTTTCTATCTCCAACACTCAAACATTCTTTAAATGTTTGTTGTACTGATACCTTTTCAGGGTCTTTCTGGGCAGGAACGTCAGTCCTTAAATATTTGCTTAAGTGCCTTCATTATGGGAGCAGGAAGAGGCAGTTATACCTGCCTCCTGAGAGTAACCTAGTCTCTAGGGCAGTAGTTTCCAGAATAACTTGGAAAGCATTCCTAGTCTCCACCCCTTCCCAGGGCTCCTCAGAGATTTTTATCTGCCCAGATGGGACTCTCTAGTCACTCCTTTAAGGGAGGACAAGAGAAGGTGTCAGGGAGACCTTCCTGAGGAAGCTACTTAAAGGTCTAGTGGGAGCCAGTCAAGATGATGAGGTGGAGGATGGGGGCCAGAGCAGCACTGCAGGCTGAGGAAACTCATTGTAGGAAGGCCTGGAGGAGAGGGAAGGTGGAGTGTGTTCAAAGAATTGAACAAAGCCTAATGTATAGAACTTGGAGGGAGAGGGTGTCTCAATATATATATGTTTCCATTCCTATATAGAATAGGAATATAGCATTTATCATGCTGTTTGTATTGACTCTCCACCGCTATAAGCTCCTTGATGAACATAACTATATTTTGTTTATGGTTGAAACTGTAGCATCTAGCACCAAGAAGGCAATCAATAAATAGTTGATGATGAAGTGAACAAGTCTCTGCCTATAGGGGCTCAGTTCAGAGTAGAAGATGGAAAAGAATATTAATAATTATGAAGTAGGATAGTGACTTAACTTTTTTTTTTTTTTGGAGACAGAGTCTCACTCTGTCATCCCAGGTAGAGTGCGGTGATGTCATCATAGCTCACTACAACCTCAAACTCCTGGGCTCAAGCGATCCTACTGCCTCAGCCTCCTGAGTAGCTGGGACTACAGGTGCATGCCACCATGCCCAGCTAATTTTTCTATTTTTAGTAGAGATGGGGTCTTGCTCTTGTTCAGGTTGGTCTTGAACTCCTGAACCAAGCAATCCTCCCACCTCGGCCTCCCAGAGAGCTAGGATCATAGGCCTGAGTCACTGGTTCTGGCCAACTTAAGAACTTTTTTAAGTCTAAGAACCTTTGATTCAAATGAAATTTTATGCAAAAGTCCTGATACATACCAAACTGTTTGGTTGTATATGTGTAGGGATTGCTTCTCAGTTAACCCTTCTCCATGGCATACTCTCTCCCCAACCTCTGCCTCTACACATTTTACTTTTATTAGTCCCTCTACCTATTCATCCCCACTTGGTTAATTCCTACTGTCTTTTCTTTCAAATGTACCTGACCCCTTTTCTCTTCTGTCTGCTCTAAAGTTACTTGTCTACCTGGTCCTCCCAACATTTGGTGCATATCTCTCTTATAGCACATATTGAACTGCATCAGTGGTTTTAAGCAGAGTTTTTGAGGAGCCTTTTCCCTGGTTTTGCCCTTCCACGCCAGTGTCTGACATTTTTTAGCACCTGAAGTTTGAGAGGGTTGGGATCCAGAGCACATATCAAAGGATTGAATTTTGAGAGCCAACAGGGAAGGAAAGGGGGTGCAGATACATACAGGATTGTAGATTGTGATGGGCTTCTGAGTGCATTCCTGCTAACAGTCATTTATCATGGAGACGAAAGGCTTTGCCATTAACTGAAAGAGGTGAAAGAGAGGAGAGGTGAGAATAGGTGTGCAAGAGTCTTGGAGTGCTACGTGGAGACAGAGCTGGTAGGCTTACTAGAGAAACGTAGGGTCGTTAGGAGGCATCATGTCCCTGTGGAGGTTGTTGGTAATGACTCTTTAATGGCATAAATGTACCAGCCTTTGTGACTTTTTTTCCCCTTTCAGTAATGCTCAGCTGTTTGGGTATAGACACTAAATAAGAAGATGGTTGGGTTGAGTCAGCCAGAGTTGAATTTTATTAGGGGAGCATGAAAGAGGGAGTCCTAAGAGCCAAGGGTGTGGATAAAGAGGGAAGTGAATGTAGATGTAGGTGGGGTGAAGAAAGTTGTGGGCTTTTAATTAAGCTGAAGAATAATTTCGAAACGGAATTTAATTAGGGCTATGGAGATTCAGTGAACTCAGGGGACAGTCCCATTAAGTTAATGCAAGATAGTAGGTGGAAAGTCCCACAAGGTTGAGGATATAGGGGGGTTTACTGTTTACTCAGCATGAGATCCTGAGGGAAAATTTTTGTTAATGTAGACATCTTAACAAGGTAGAGTCAGACTACCTATGTTGGAATCCTGTCATTTACTAGCTGTATGACTTTGAGCAACTTATGTAATCTTTCCATATCTCAGCTTCCTCATCTAGAAAATGGGGATAAAAATAGTACCTCTCTAGTAGTGTTGTTTTGAGGATTAATTGAGTTAATGTTTGTACAGCACTTTGATAAATGCTACATATAGGAAGTATATATAAGTATATATTAAATAAAAAGAGTATCTTCCCTATATATTTAATTTTATATATAGCTCTTCAAAAATATGCCATTCTTCTAATGTCTAGCAACCATTTCCTTCCCCTCCCCCTCTATTACTATTATCCCATAATTAAACTTTACCATATGCTCAGCTGAACTAGTCCTCTATACATTTTTCACTGAAGTAGGAACTTTTTCATTAGGCTTGTAAGTCTTTGCTAATCACTTGGAGAAGCTATTTTAAATGTCTCTATTTTTTAAATTTTATTTTAGCTGTTAAACGTTTAATGAAAGAAGCAGCAGAATTGAAAGATCCAACAGATCATTACCATGCACAGCCTTTAGAGGTTAGTTTCTATCTCCATATTCTTCATATGGATTTTGATACTTTAATATTTAAAACATTCTTTAAAATTGCTTTTCAGTGCTTTGTGTCATTATAGATGTGTTTGATGTAGTTTATTGATATATTCTATTCCCTATATTTCATGGGTATTTCATTAGCCAGTCAGACATTTTAGAAGAAGCAGATTTTGATTCTCTGTAAAATGGGTGTCAGATGCTAAGTTGGAGATAGTGAATGTTAGGTCTTGAGTTGGTGTTAGGTCTTGAGTATGAGGGAGGGAAAGTGGAAAAAACCCCAGACTCCTTACAGTATGGAAGGCCAGCCCCTTGAGGAGTCTCTGCAGCTACCCTGGGCTTTTTGTACAAACACCTCTACCTCTCTTCAATTTTCTCATCTGTAAAAGGAGGGTATTTAAATGTGCTCAGTCAGGTTTTGATGGTAATAGTGAGAATAAAAATACAATAATGTATGGGCAAGTATTTTGCAAACTGAAAAGTACTTGGTAACTGTAAGATAACATTAATAGCAAATGTATTATTATTACTGACCATTTATAAATAAGCTCTTACGCATCTGCGAGGGATAATTTTTAAAGATTTGTTAAAATAACCCAAATTTATAGTAATTATTTGATTATATGATAATTATCATTAATTGGTATTCTTTCAAGGATTAATTTCCAGTTTAATTAAATCTGTATCTTATTTATGAATATATAACAACACTCAGAAATTTTTAATGCATTTATTTTAAAAAGATTCCATGTTCTTATGGGACATGAAAGCTGGATTAAATAGCTTTTATTTATAACCTTTACTTATTTATAACTTTTATTCTTGAGACATCTTGTACGTCAGAAACTGTCCTAGCAATAATACAAAACATTTATTTTTTCTTGCCCAGTAATATTTCTAATATTCAGATTGATAAAAATGATCAAACTTTTTAATGTTATTGATTCCTTGTGGGTTATTGTTTTTGTTCAGGATAACCTTTTTGAATGGCACTTCACAGTTAGAGGGCCCCCAGATTCTGATTTTGATGGAGGCGTTTATCATGGGCGGATAGTACTGCCACCAGAGTATCCCATGAAACCACCAAGCATTATTCTCCTAACGGTAAGAATTCTTGGCTTTTTGGAAAGTTTGTGGCTTAACTCTTCTTGGTAGCTGCAAAATATAGTCAGCATACTCATTTTCACTAGGAAATAAAGTGAAACATTATTATAATTTTTCCTTTGGGGTCCAGGCCCTGGAATTGCAATTTTTTCCTCCAAAATAATTCCTAGGAAGCTGACACACCTGAGAAATGCTAATGATACTAACAAATGTATAAATGTCATGGCATGTTTGTTAGGATTCAAAGAATTAATGTGTGCAAAGTTCTGGGCACACAGTCTCTGGCACTTACTGTGGTAAGTACTCAATAAAGGGTAGCTAATGTTACTATACTTCATAGTCACATCATCTCCTTCAACTTCCCATCTTTCTTACACTCTTCTTTGGTTTCCTATCTTTATAATGAGAATAATGATACCTACCTCATTGAATTTATGGGATTAAAACTGTCAGTATCTTATTGTATAGTTCTTAGAATAGGGCCTGACATAGAGTCCTCAATAAATGTTAGCTATATTATTACTATTTATATCTCAGAATTTCTCTCCTCTGTACATATTTTATCTTCATGTGAAGGACAACTATTGATCTAATTCCTCCCTTAATTGTTAAGCTTTGCTTTCCTCATTTCCTTTAATTTATAAGTATGTTTAATTCTCCCCTAACCTTGAAAAAAGCAAAAACAAACACAAAAACCTTTTTGTGTCTGTTACCACTATAAGCTGTTTCTGTTTTTCTCTTTGATAACCTCCAAGGCATCCTTACTCTAGTTTAGCTGCAGTCTGGCCTCCACACATAGCACTCTTATGAAACATGCTTACTACACCAGTCCCAGAGACCAGTTTGAGAAATCTCACTGCCTCTTCTCAGTCTGATCCTGTTCCATCTAAGCTAAACATCTGACCCACAAGGTAGCAAATGGTGAAACAAAAGGTATTCATCAATAAATTCCAAATTAATGCTGCTTTTACTTACATTTGGTTATTGGAAAGAGCATTTCTTTTAGAGCCCATAGACCTGGATTCTTACCAGTGCTCTTTCCGTTATATCATGGCCAGGTTACAGAATGTCTTTGAAATTCAGTGTTCTCATCTGTCAAAAGGAGCTGTGTATGGTAAATATAATCACACTATAAAGTTCTTGGCATATAGAAGCTGCTTAACAAGTATTAGGTGATACTGGGCAGGCGTGGTGGCTCATATCTGTAATTCTAGCACTCTGGAAGGCCAAGGAGGGAAGATGACTTGAGCTCAGGAGTTTGAGACCAGCCTGAGCAAGAGTGAGACCCCATCTCTACTAGAAATAGAAAAATTAGTCTCTACTAAAAATAGAAAAATTAGCCAGGCATCATGGCATGCACCTGTAGTGTTACCTACACAGGAGGCTGAGGCAAGAGGATCACTTGAGCTTAGGAGTTTGAGGTTGCAGTGACCTATGATGATTCCACTGCACTCTACCCAGCGTGACAGAGGGAGACTCTGTCTCAAAAAAGAAAGAAACAAGTATTAGGTGATACTGAGAATTGTTAATGCTGGCAGTAGGGCTGGAGCAGGGTCCTGGAGGTACCGTACCTACTGTGTCAGGAGTCACCTCATTTAGTTGCTAGGTCTTAGGGAGAGCCAAGTGGCCTGGGGGGAGGGGCTGGTACATGGGGAAACTAGTGGAGTGGGCGGTAGATAGCAGCAGCTCTACCAATAGATGCAGAAATATTTCGATAGTTAACCATAGGATGGTCATATTTACCACACTGGCTGAGAATCAGCTCTACCCATCTGATACTCAAAATTGCACTATTTCTGGTTCACTTCCTCGCTTTTGAAAAGTCTTCTCCAACTTTTTTATTCAACAAATATTTTTTAGACATATATCATGTACCAGGCCCTGTGGGTGCAGCAGAAAATAAGTCAAAGTCTGTGCCCACGTGAAATTTAAATTCTAACTTCATGCCTCTTCTTCCTTACCCTTCCCCTCAATATGGATAATTCTACAAGTTCAGACTTCAGCTGTTTTATTTCTGTGAAATGGCTTCAGCAATCACTTCTGAAGAGAGGTACCAAAGGTATATATATATCTTCTTCTGACATCAGCATACCTACATTTCTGCTTGTCTTTTGGACGTGATCAATAGCTTTCCTTCCAGCTGAGTGTGGTAGGGTGCACCTGCAGTCATGGCTATTTGAAAGGCTGAGGTGGGGGGATCACTTGAGCCTAGGAGTTTGAGTCCAGCCTGGGCAACATAGCAAGACCCCATCTCTAAAAAGAAAAAAAAGATAGCTTTCCTACCAGGATGTAAGATCCAAGTCCAAAATTGAAATAATTATTTTTTATCTTCTTCTTCTGTGTTCCAAGTTTATCAAATAGTGTCATTCTTTTGAAAATCACTTGTCTCTCAAAGCCTTTCTCTCCATGCCCTTCCTCACCAACATCTAGTTAGGTGATACTGAGTCCTTAGATTTTATCCTAGCCTCTTGTGTGTCTTCTCTTTTAGATTCTTAACCGAGCTGGGGGCGGTGGCTCATGCCGGTAGTCCCAGCGACTCGGGAGGCTGAGGTAGGAGGATCACTTGATCCCAGGAGTTTGAGGCTGCAGTGAGCTGTAATTGTACTGCTGCACTCCAGCCTGGGGGACAGAGTGAGACCCCATTTCTTTAAAAAAAAAAAAGATTCTTAACTGAGTCTAGCTCCATACTAGGCATAGGGTATGACATCAGTATATCTTTATATGTTAATTATTTATATTTCAATTCTTTAACTCAGTTTCAAAAAGGTGCTATAACACCTTCTAAAAACGGTTTTAGTATTCATTCAGCATCCAACAAATATTTTTGGAGTGTTTATAAGAGAACAAAAATCTGTGCTCCCTTAGAGGTTACATTCTTTTAAAATTCTTTTTAAAATAATCTTTTAAATTATTATTTATATATAAATTATAAAAATATATTTATACTTAAAAAAAATAAAACATTAAACACACATATACAATTTTTAAAATGCATGTTTATTCCTAAGGCTAATGGACGATTTGAAGTGGGCAAGAAAATCTGTTTGAGCATCTCAGGACATCATCCTGAAACTTGGCAGCCTTCATGGAGCAGTAAGTATTAATTTATTATAAATGTAAATCTCTTATAATTTTAGTCAATTCATAGTTGTGAAGTATAATACCCTTTTTTTTCTCTTTCCAGAGTAAACGCAATTCCTTTTATAAAGCAACTTAGATTGATGTTTACTTTTTTATTTCAGTAAGGACAGCATTATTAGCCATCATTGGGTTTATGCCAACAAAGGGAGAAGGAGCCATAGGTTCTCTAGATTATACACCTGAGGAAAGAAGAGCACTTGCCAAGAAGTAAGTTTTGTATTTCTTTGTTAAGGTCTGAACACTATTCTGAGTAACGGCTATTAGGAGATTGGCTCTGTCTCTTACTATGTGACTTACTTTCTGAGTTACTGTGGCTACAGGATCTTACCTTAGCTTTGCTATTTTAGAAATTCAGTTGTACTAATTTCCTTGGGATGACCAGAATCTAAATAATTGATTTCATGCTATCTAGTTTAAAAAAGTAGTTGGTAATATTCCACTCAGATTTATTTTACTACAATGGGAGATATATTCTCTAGGAAAACAATACTGGTCATTTGCTTCCACTCGGATGGTATTACAGATGGAAAAGAACCAGAGCAATTATTTATATGTAGTGTTCCACAAGATTGAAAACTTCTTGAGGGCAGAGACGGAATCCACTTTATCCATCTTTGTATCTATAGTACTAGCTCATAGGAAGTGCTCAATAAATGATCTGGAAAAAAGCAAAGGAGATTTTCTTTATGAAGTTGTGATTGCCCAACTTGAGGATTGGTATTGCCTTCTCTGTTTTTTTCCAGGTGCATTTTTGTCTGTAAAACCAGGGTTAGTCTTTCCATTCAGGGCATCTTCTCTGAGTAGTGCTGAGATCCAATTCTTAATTTTGATAATTTTCCTGTTCTGGAGTCTGCTGCCTACCATCCTTCAGACATAGTTTGGTAATTATATTATAGCACATTTTACTCTAGCACAGTCCAGAGTAGGCCTTCCACAGATGTTTGTAAAATCAAATAGATTTTAGCATCTGGAAGATTTGGTAGACTGCTTGGTCTCATCAGCAACTTTTCTTTTTAAATCTTATTTCTAAATTCTGGGAATATACCTTACTACTCTTCACAGATTACAATATGTACTTTGAATACATAGTATTTGTTTTTATTTGACTTCCCATGTTAGTGTTCTATCTTGATACTTTTATCCAGTTGATTTCATGTATAAGGTTAAAAAAAATGAACTTGGTTTTCAGGTTCTTTTTCTTCGAGGCTTCTCAGTATATATATTCTAGATTCTCAGTCTATGATAGAGAGGCCTTTTTAAAAATGATTTTGCATTCAACCATGGTAGCATACTATACCATGCTTATCTAAATAAATGCATTCAAAATAAACACTTTCCTTTGTTTCATCCAACTTCTCAGTTAAAAGTGAATACATTTTAAGGCAGATAATTTGTGTACAACCAATTCTCAAAGGGATATAGACAACAATGCTACTTCTGGTGAAACAAAAAATCATTTATTGTGCGGGTGCAGTGGCTCACTCCTGTAATCCCCACACTTTGGGAGGCCGAGGTGGGAGGATTGCTTGAGTCCTGGAGTTTGAAACCAGCCTGGACAACATAGTGAGATCCAATCTCTACAAAAAATAAAAAAATTAGCTGGGCATGGTGGCATGCACCTGTAGTCCCAGCTACTCGGGAGGCTAGGGATCGCTTGAGCCCAGGAGTTCGAGGCTGCAGTGAGCTATGATGATGCCACTGAACACCAGCCTGGGTGACAGGACAAGACCCTGTCTCAAAACAACAACAACAACAACAACAACAACAGAAAAAAAACTAGTAAAAAAAAAATCACTTATTTATCATTAATAAATACTAAATTAATGCTACTTTTACATATGTTTTGTTTATGTTATGCTATTTCATAAATTTAAACAGCATATTCTTCAAGACCTAAGGCTTTTGAATTATACTGAACTAGAAGTACTATAAAAATAATTTTTTAAAAAGTTGAACAATGCAACAATATATATTTCTACATATTATTCATATTTACGTTTAGTTATTCAAATCCTCATAGCACTCTTGTGAGCTTTAGGGTAGCTTTATCTGGAATACAAAGGAAAAAATGTAAAAATAAATATATTTCAGGAAATAGTCTAGTTAACAGGTTTCTCTTGAGTCTCTACTTAATATTAATATAATCGGTGATAGATTCAGTATTTGGATTTTCCATAAGTTCTCCCGAGTCTTCCAAGTTGTGCTGCTATTTAGATGAGTAGGATTTGTGAGGCTTTTTCCTAGAAATATCTGTAAGTTCTATTTTTAATTGGCTTCTTTACTGCTTTACATATGTTTCTGCTAAAAGATAATTTAAGTTTTATAATGAAATTTTTTCACAGGCTTAAAATAGACTTGTATGTGATCTTGAGGACAATGTAGTAGACAATTTATTTTGTCATTGTATAGATCTATAGCTTATTTTTCTTTAGTTTATTGAAAAAAATGGGCTCTAAGCCCTGTATTTTTTTTATGCCAGCCTAACTTACACACTTGTCTCAGGACTATAATTACTGTCTAATTTGCAGCATGTGGATGAATGTGATGTGGAATTGTCCAGTGTTCTTTTCTTTTAAATCTAATGATTCAGCATTTGAGTGTCTCAATAAGAGGGAATTAACATTTAGCCATTTGATTTAGTCTCATAAAAAAATTATTTCCTACCAGATCACAAGATTTCTATTGTGAAGGATGTGGCTCTGCCATGAAGGATGTCCTGTTGCCTTTAAAATCTGGAAGTGATTCAAGCCAGGCTGACCAAGAAGCCAAGGAACTGGCTAGACAAATCAGTTTTAAGGTACTATAAATTCCTCAATAAATTCTAATTATGTAATACTTTGGTTTACTGCTAGATTCTATTATAGATAGAAAGGAAAGCAGTATAGTTCTACTGCAATAAAATTTTATAAATAAGTTTTTCTTATTACAGAACTCATAATCTACATTCACAAAGGCGTTATAGCATATTGTTTAAAGCTTAGACTCTGGTACACGATGACAGGGTTCAAATCCCAACTTTGTTGCTTATTAATAGTATGATGTCAGACATATTACTTAACTACTTTGTGCCTTGTTCTCATCTGTAAATAATAATGGTACCCATGACTTAGGATTGTTGTGAGGATTAAGTGAGTTAATACATGCAGTACCTGTGTTGCATTTAGAACTGTCCCTGGTGCATAATAAATTCTAGCTATTGTTATAGAAAATATAGATAAGCAATAAGAAGAAAATGACAAACATCCGTAATTCCATCCTCAAGAAATAACTACTGTTAATATTTTGGCTTATCTCCCTTATATCCCTTTTTTCTGCATGTTTTACCCAAACATAGAACTATGTAGTATTTTAATACTTTGAGTATTGAATATTTAATTATTTAAAGTGTTAAGTATTTAAGACTTCTGAAACTTTTTTTTTTTTTGAGACAGAGTCTCACTGTCACCCCAGGTAGAGTGCGGTGGCATCGTTGTAGCTCACTGCAACCTCAAACTCCTGGGCTCAAGCAATCCTCCTGCCTCAGCCTCCCGAGTAGCTGGGACTACAGGTGTGGGCCATGACACCTGGCTAATTTTTCTATTTTTAGTAGAGACGGGGCCTCACTCTCGCTCAGGCTGGTCTCTGACCCCTGAGCTGAAGCGATCCTCATGCCTCAGCCTCCCAGAGTGCTAGGATTACAGGTGTGAGCCACCTCATCAGGCCAAGACTTCTGGAACTTAATTAGCTTAAAAAAAAAAAAAAAAGTCAGCCTGCATTAAGCAACATGCTACCTCCTCCTTCTCTACGTCTTTCATCCTGTCTTTCCAGGTCCAGTTCTTGGGAGAAGTCTTCCCTTCTGTTTTATTGTAGTGTCTGGAAGAAGAGGTGCTCAATAAATGTTGGTTACTTTCTTCCTTCTGAGGATTCCTATTACACTTAAAATTGTTCTCTGAAAATCTTAGGACCAAATATGTTTTGTACATCAGAATTTTTCAGATTTTAGAAAATATTTTACACATACCGTAGCCCACACTGGGATCTAGGGCAGCACCTCATAATCAAATCCATTAATATTTTCTCAGTAAACCTGGGAATATTTACATTACTATGGGATAAAGACTATAAATAGCTTCATATTACTTCATGTCAGGCTTGCCTAAAAATGACCAAAAAACCTTTAGTTCTGAGAGCTTTTAAGAATTGTGGATTATGAACCATGGGTATTGGTTTTGTCCCTCACCAGGTAACAGCTTCTTGAGAACAGGGATTGTCTATGCCTCTTCCTATAATACCTAGCACAGTGTTGGACATATGAATGCCCAATGCTTAACTGACTGATAGTAGATATTAAACTAGCAGTTAAAATAAATTTAAGAGAGGGACTTCAGTAGGTTGTGGATTATTCTTTATGTTTCCTATTGTAACATTACTCTTGGGTTTATCTTATTTATAGGCAGAAGTCAATTCATCTGGAAAGACTATCGCTGAGTCAGACTTAAACCACTCTTTTTCACTAAATGATTTACAAGATGATATACCTACAGCATTCCAGGGTGCTACAGCTAGTACATCGGTATGGCTTTTGTCTTTTAATATATATGTATATTTTTATCATTATCATTATTTTGAATAGGAAGAGAAGATCCGTAGATCAAATATCTGAAAATTTTGGTTCTCCTAACAATTGGATTCTAGCGTAGCTGTCCCTCTAATGAATTATATTATGTTGAGCAAGTTATTCATGCTTTCTGGGCCTCAGTTTTCTTATTTGTTAAATGGGGCTGGGCTAAATAATTTTTAAGTCTTATTGTCCCTCCAGAATTCTATGATTTCTCTGAAGAGCTACTTTCAGTATAGTGCTAGACTCTGAATAAAACAAAATGTACATATGTTAAAGCACTTTCTAAACAGACACTATCTTTGGCAGGTTTGTTAAGCTGTATTAAGGTACTAACTTAATAAAGACCTAGAGCCAAACATTTGCCTTGTACTTGCTGTGTATAATACAGTAGCCACTAGCCACATGCAGCTATCTATATTTAAATTTAAATTCATCCAAATTAAATAAAGTTCAAAATTCATTTTCTCAGTCACACTAACCACATTTCAAGTGCTATATAGCCACATATGGCTAGTGGGTGCCATATTGGACAACATAGATATAGAACATTACTATCAATTACAAATTTCTGTTGGTGATGTTACCTTGCAGTAAGTGTCCAGTAAATAATTGTTGAATAAAATAATGAATGAATGCTATGGTTGTTGTTAGTTGTGCCCTAACCTATTGTCTAAAAAATTGGTAAGACTAGGTGATCAGAGAGACTGACTAAAAAAATATGACTAGATTGGTGCTAAATAATTAGGATTATCAGGAAAAACAATGACTTTCCTTTCTGTATATAAAAGATGAACTGTCTTTTGGAGTCTCTTTGATAACAGATTGTTTTGTTAAGTAGTCACATCTTTTTTTTTTCTTCCCCTCCAGTTTATAGAGGATTTTAAAGGATTGGGAAAATTGAAATAGAAGGTGGGCAAGGACAGATTTGCCCTTTACCTATCAATAACTTACTATAAAGTGGGACTGAATAGTCTTGAGTGGGTCTTTCCTATTCGGAGAATGAGCTACGTGGGCACAGAAAAGTAGGTTAAAAAGAGCAGGGGAGAGGGTGGTACTCCAGGGGGACTGAAGATGGAGGTATGAGAAAAAAGTGTATGGGGATGAGTATAAATCATTTTTATGTGATCCCAATGTACTTTTATGAATTGCAGAGGAATATATTGAATTAATTTAAAAGTCAGTGTATGTTTTAGTTTGAAATATTAAAAACTCGCCGATTACTTTTCATTTTTTGTATTCTAATTGTTTTTTATTTCATAAATAGTTTTTAAAAAATAGAGCCATTCTATTACAAAAAGAAGGGTGATATTTTCTTTTTACCTATTAGGACAGTCTCCTAATATTTGTTATTCATATAAACCTTTTGTATATTTTAAGTCTAAGTCAAGTCCCCTTGTTACATATTGCAGTTATGTTTTTTCCAGTTGTCATTTATTTTGTAGTTATTTATTGTCTATTTCATTTCCCATAATGTAAGTTCCTTTGAATGTCAGGGCTCTTTTTCGACTTCTCTACTGTATCCCCAGTGCCCGGCTTAGTGCCTTGTATATAGTAGGTGATCAGTACGTATTTGTTGATTGAATGAATGAATCTCAGGATTGGCACTTTTAAAAAATACTAGGATATAGTTAAAGAAGTTTAAGTAAATTAGAGTGTATGAACAATAATGTTACTATTATTGTAGTATTTCTCATTTTGATTTTAATGTACATAAAACTGAGATTTCTTTTTCATAGATATAGGTCATTAATTGAGACCAATTTTGTTTAAAATACCAACAAGCAATAAATTGTCTACAATTACGGGTTAAGCTTTTAATTACATTTATATATAAACTATCTCATGGTATGATTATATAATTTGACCACTATGGAAGTAACTGAAACCTGGTTTTTGCTGGCAGTGGTTGCTTTACATGCAAGTGCAAGAAAAATTCACTGAAATGTTATACATCAAATCCCAGATAAACTATGGTTTTTTTAGCCTTGAGGTGGGGGGGGTGGCGAGAGATTGCCAGAAGTCTAATAAACAGAGCAGATAACATCAGGCCATCTGTTGCTTTTTGATGCAGATTTTTTAGCTATGTAGAAATGGGAGAAATACTGATGGCAGTTTTATGTTCTTCCAGTCTGTCAGATTTTCCCCTTTTCCCGGGGATTGAGGTTCTGAATAAGCCATTCCATTTTATATTAAAAAGCAAACATAAAACTCCCTCGCAGATGCTGGTTATTCTAGGTTATTATAGAAAAATTGGTATGTATTACTAGGGAATTAACTATGACTGTGCTTGTTTTAAATAGGAAAAATTTTAGAATTTTATAATATCAAGGTACTAGATTTTGGTCAATGATAACACCATCCAAAATGCATCTGAAACATAGGAACCTAACTAAAACATTATATCTATATCAATATTTTCATAAATGTATGCACTAAAATATCATCTAGAGTCAATGTTTTAAGAGATTGTTTTTCTAAGTATGTTAATTATACTAATAAAGGGCCAAAAACCTGTCCCAAGTAAAGTCATAACTTTTTTTTAACCTAAATATAGATGCCTCCAAATGGATATATTAATAGTAACAATCTTAATAATAACTAACATTTAATAAGCAATTGTGTGTCCTAAGCACTTTATATCATTATCCCATTTAATCCTCACAACTACTGAATTGGATATTATCCTTGTACAGAAGAGGGAGCTGAGTCTTGGGTTAAATAACTTGCTTGGGGTCACACATCTTCTAAGTGGCAAAGCCAGCCTCATGATGATAAGCCTCCCCGTTTTGGTCAGGTTTATGGGCAGGATAATGTTCTCCCTTTAAACAAATGGATAAAATATATTTGTAACATATATAACATGTATAACATATTTACAACATGTATAAAATAAAAGCTTTAATCTGAGTCAACCTCTTGTGCTAGTTTCTGGATTGATAGCACCATCATGTTTTTTATTTTCCTTAAGAACCCATTTCTCTTTAATCCTTGAGTAGTTCTGCTCTATTTAACACTTTTATCTTCTTGGCTGAGCAATCAGAAGAATAGGAGATTTCAAATGAAATGTTTCTGTATTGGCTACCATAACTCACTTCAACTCAGTGAATATTAACTCACTATATAATGCCTGTGATGGTGTATGACCTCATAAAATGCTGCAGCTTTGTGTATCTGTTCTCTTTAGTAAGCAGATTCCTGGGAGTCCTGGATTGTGGAAGTCCAAGTTCATGCAACTCTAACTCAGTATTAGCACTTAACTTGTATTTTTAACTCAAAGTTGGTAGTTCCTTTCTACCTCTGTATTATGGGTCACTACATTTGAGTGATTCCAAAGTATAGTTTTAAGAATTTCAGATTATTTAAGCTTTTTAATGTTAAAATGAATATCAGATTTAAAATGGAAATTTTTCTACACATAACTTAGATCAACAGCTTGTTCCCTCTAATGCTTATAGCTATTACTAGCACAAAGCCCATCCTCTTACCATTTTTAAAAAGTAATTGAATTACATTATGTGATTCTTTTTTCTTCTGAATATTTAAATTTTCTCTAATGAAAAGTATTTTAAATGTTTTATACTTAATCGGTTTTTTAGGTAATTCTGAATAAAACATTCATTCTTTTTTTTTTAAAGAATGTACATTGGCAATAATGTATAATCAGTATACAGTTATTTTCAATAAAGGAATTAAAAGCCATTGAGTTAGTAGAGGTAAAGTTAAGGTGTCTATATAAATAAAATGAGGCTGAGCAAGGTGGCTCATGCCTGTAATCCCAACACTTTGGGAGGCCAAGGTGGGAGGATCACTTGAGCCCAGAAGTTCGAGGCCAGCCTGAGCAACATAGCGAGACCCTGTCTCTAAGATTAATAAATACATACATACATATATACATATTTTGTAGTGCTTCCTTGAATATGCCATCACCATTTTTTTTAAACATATAAACCGTATTTAAGATTTTGAATCACTTAGTATCACATTGTGGTTGTGCTTTAACTGACCGAACATTGAGGCGATAGAAAGCAGTTGTTATCCTGTGCTTCATGGGGAGCAACCAGTGGACCAAGATAGAGAATACATGGAGTCACACGCAACTACCTCCAAATTTTTCTCAGCACATACCCCAGGGAATTCTTGACAACATAAACTATTCAATACTAAGTAAAAGATACTTCTGGACTTGTGTTCAATTTATTTGACAGGAATTGTGAGAAAGGGTAAGTCTGGTTTGAAAACCACACATAATTTTTATAATATTGCTATGAAGAATGTACTGTCTGAAATTATTTCTTATGTTCTGTTGATTGTTGGTGGAAATATATTGATACAGTTAGATAATATGGGAAGAAAACTAGTTCATAAAAATTACACAATTGAGAGTTGCCCTTTTTGGCCATTTAGAATGGCTAATTTTCAAGCTGAAAGTGGAAATCACTGTCTACTTTCTCCTTGGATCTCCTGAAAGAAGGGAAGTGCCCAGATGCTTAGCAGATACTGCTAGAGTTGCTTCTGAGGGAGAGTAGAAAGCCATCTATGGAGAATATAGGTAAAGGCTTTCCTTGTCTTATTTGTTGCTGGTAAATTCCTCCTCTACCTAGTGGGTATCTAAGTTTGTTGCTGGCTTATTCAGGAGGGTGATTTATTAGTCTCAGCATTCAGATAATTCTTGATAGTTTTGCCCTTAGTCATATTTAGCATTCTGAGATTCTGTGTATTCTTGAATAGATAACAAGCATATGTACAAATTTTCTTTGCCAATTTCAAACAAAATTTCTTAAAATTTCCTAGTATGGAGTCCAGAATCCCTCAGCGGCATCCTTTCAACAACCTACCCAGCCTGTAGCTAAGAGTACCTCCATGAGCCCTCGACAGCGCCGGGCCCAGCAGCAGAGTCAAAGAAGATCATCTACTACACCAGATGTAATCCAGGGCCAGCAGCCAAGAGACAACCACACTGATCGTGGCGGATCAGCTGTACTGATTGTCATCCTGACTTTGGCATTGGCAGCTCTTATATTCCGACGAATATATCTGGCCAATGAGTACATATTTGACTTTGAGTTATAATATTGTTTTGTGACTTAAGAGCTGTGACTCAACTGCTTCATTAAACATTCTGTATTGGGTATAATCTAAGAATTGTTTACAAAAAGATTATTTTGTATTTACCCTTCATTCCTTTTTTGATCCTTGTAAGTTCAATATAAATATAGCTAGACATTCAGACTATGTCCAGCAGTGTGTCCTGCTTACTTTAAGGGACTGGAAATCAAAGTTCCCTCTGTCACTATTTGATGTGCTTTACCGAGAAATAATTTTTGTTGTTTCTCTTGCCTCAGCTTCTTTTAATGTAAATTTGTGAAATTTTCTGTATAGCCCTTGGAAAGTTTTGGATAAAAGATGATGTTTTAAGTTCCAATGAGTATTACTAATTACTCGATACTGTTTATTGAGTACTCTGTTTCTACTTACGTAGAATGATACAGGGGTAGAAGAGTTGAAAAGGGAAAGCAAAACTCTTCAAGTAGCTTCCTTAAAATGTCATTCATAGGAGATATACTGGGATTGCTCATTCTGTGTCTTTGTGTCCTAAACATTCTTCAGCGAAAATAACTTTATTTCAGTCAAATGTTTATGAGGAAATGAGATCACATCTTTGTTATTGGATGTTACTTAAAGAGGGAGTACTTTGTAACCACTCTGATATACTGTTATCGCTCCTCTCCAATACGCACACAAATTTAAAAAGAAAGAAAACAATCTGCCATAGATGCTTATTTTAAGGAAGAAAGGGTCCATGCCAGGAAATCACTTGGTTTTCCGGAAGTAGGAGGATCTTAAGATTTGAATGTTTGCTCTGCTTTGAATTGTATATCTTTGAGATGTATTATATGCCTAGCTTTGTAATCACTATAAATTTTAATTCCAGGAATATGCATAATGTTGAAATATTTCATGTACCATTTTAATAGAAAAGCTCAGGGCCCAAGTAACAGTGATAGAAATTAGACCTTTACTTAGAATTGTCTACCTAATTGAAGCCCAAGAAAGAATTTTCAGAGGAAAAAATCAATATATAACTTAGTGCTAGCTAGCTCCACAGACTTTAGTAGATGGTTTTATCATCATAATGCCTGGTGAGACCATATAATCACAGAAAAACATTGCTTTCAGCATGTTCAGGTAGCAGCATTGAGGGTACTCTTGATGGTGTTGTTAATGAAGACTTAATTTTTAAATACAGGCAGTCCCTAGCTTTCAAATAGGTTATGCTCTAAAAGTGCATTTGTAAGTTAATTTTTTTTTAACAAGTCAAACAATGTTGTAAATGGTATTTAGGTTCTAGACCAGTCCATAAAAGTTAGCCCATATGTATCTTGAATAGTTTGGGGGAGGGTATTCATAAAGTCCTTATGTGGTTTTAACTAACTGTGAAATTATGGGGCAAGATAGAAATAATTTGTAAAATCATTTTAAAGGCAAATTTAATTTTTACTCCTGTTTATGAAACTTTGGTTCTATTAACTAGCAAACACAATTTATTTTCATAGCCAGTTTTCCTTTATGTCTATGCCTAAAATAGGAATATATTGTATATTATTATATAATA
This sequence comes from Daubentonia madagascariensis, assembly GCA_023783475.1. NCBI lineage: Eukaryota > Metazoa > Chordata > Mammalia > Primates > Daubentoniidae > Daubentonia > Daubentonia madagascariensis. The sequence goes on along the minus strand of JAKFHU010002080.1, from coordinate 35,934,311 downwards.
TGGAATTGTTTTAAACTTTAATAAATTAACATTTTAAAGGTTTACAGATTGTTTCTGTTGTATATCTGTAGCTAAAGTTGGTAAAGTCTAAAAAAGCCCAAGGACTTTATGAAGACCTCATATGTCAGGAAAGTTATAGGTTACCATTTTATAACTTTATTGCCATAAGAAAATGCATTCTAAAGTCTTGATTTGGAATATAAGATATTAGAAATGTTGGTTCGTTGATCAGTAGTCTCCTAGCAAGAGGTCACCAACCCAACTGGGAAGACCAGGTAGCATTATCACCTGAGTGGAAAGAAATCCCTGCACCTTCATCCTATGCTGAGATTAATCGTGTGCTAGAAACAATCTTCCCTCCCTTTCCTCTCAGTCGTACTTGAGCCAGCCTCTGGATCTATGTGATTTTGTTGCATGTTTCCATGGGGTATACTTACACTTTAAGCAAAGAAGATTTTGCACTATGCAGATCCTTCTCTATCTGATTTACCTGTCTTCCCTTAGTGACAACTAACTGGCCACCTGCTTGTTTGTGTTATTTTTTTTGGCACCTGGTAAACCATCTGAAAGCAGCACATTTTCCTTCTTCCCTTTCACCTCACATATGCTCCCTAAAAATCCTTAAGTTGTCAATCTGAGCCCCAATGTGGGGTTAAATGAGCAAAATTGATCTTTGGGGCCTTTCTCATTCAAACCCCCACTGAGAGCCTTCTTCAGAAAACTATTGTTTTTAAATCCCCACTTTAACCCTTTAATTCCAGCATAAGGCCAAAACTGGACGTGTATTCTGGTAGGTAAAGGCTTAGGACTCCCTTTTCCTTCAGTCCTCAGATCTGGGTAACTCATGGCTTTTTCTTTGACCAATATAGCACATGACTACTATCAAGGTAGTTAAAATAGCATGCTTAAAAAAATACTCTGTTTCACCTGTAACTGTTTAAGCCAATGAACCTTTCAAATTTCATGTAATGTGAGGCTTTTACGTAGCACTTTACATTTTCATGCTGCTTATTGTTTTATTCTACTGAAATAAATGAATTTCATCAAGATTCTCAACTAATTTTTTTTAAAAAACTTCAAAAATTGTCTATCATTTTGACTATGGAAACACAAAATTTCCTATTTCAGGAGAATAAGAAATGTTTTTGTTATTTTGGGCTGTGAATAAACTTTCTGGTATCTTGAGACCGTCCATTTTTATAGACGAGAATCAATAAATAAGTAAACCTCATACATTTGGACTTACTTGAGCAAAAACCTAGGCTGAAATACTGAAAAGCCTATATTGTTTTATTACTTGCAAGTTAAGTATATGTAAAGTGAATACATTTAGTGAACCTGACTTTAACAAAGAATAATGTGTACGTTAACATATGTACTATTAATGCCTTTATGGGAGGCTGTGCGTTGCTCAAAAGCTGTTTGGAACACCTCTTGAACAGTTGCCTTCAGAGCTAGTTTCAGCCGCTCAATAAAACCAGTGTCTTTATTCATACCTTGTTTTTGACCAAAGATTGTATTCTTTATGTCATCCATTCTTGTCTCCTGCGCATTTTACCTCCTTATTTCTCTCACATCTTTCCGCTTCTCTTCGTGCTCACTGCCACTACCCTAATTAGCCGTTAATTCCTCTGAATTAGTGCAGTAGCCTCCTAACAGGTCTCCAGTCTTGCCCCATTCCTGGCACTGCAGCCAGAGTCTTATCCAATACACAGATTTGATCCCTTCTCTTCTGTTGCTCTTAAGATAGGCCCAAACGCTTAACATAGGACACAAGGTTGGGTGTGTCCAGAGTCCCACCTAGGTTTCTGGCATAATCAGACCTCAGCAGATGCTTCTGGGGCCTTCCCATAGCTCTGAGCTTGAGCCACTGGGGCTGATCCTCTGCCCTGAAAGAAATGAGCAAAGGTTGAAGTTACACCACCCACTGCCTCACACCATACAAAAAAATTAACCCCAAATGGATCAAAGACCTAATTGTAAGAGCTAAAACTATAAAATTCTTAGAAGGAAACATAGAAAATCTTTGTGACAATGAATTAGGCAGTGTTTTTTTAGATATGAGAGCAAAAGCACAAGCAACCAAAGAAAAAGATATATTTCATCAAAATAAAAAACTTCCGTGTTTCTAAGAACACCAAGAAAGTGAAAAGACAACACAAGAGGAGAAAACATTTGCAGATCACATATCTGATAAGGGACCTAGAATATCTAAAGAATAATCATAACTCAATAATAAAGAAATTTCCTGATTAAAAAATGACAAAGAATTTGAACAGACATTTCTCCAAAGAAGATACACAAATGCCCAATAAGCACATGAAAAGAGGCTCAACATCGTTAGTCATTAGCAAAATGCACATCAAACCCACAGTGAGGCCAGGTGTGGTGGCTCTAGCCTGTAATCCCAGCACTTTGGGAGGTTGAGGTGGAAATTTTTGAGGCCAGAAGTTCAAGACCAGCCCGAGCAACACAGTGATACCCCGTCTCTACAAAAAATAGAAAAAATTAGCTGGGCATGGTAGCACTTACCTGTAGTCCCAGCTGCTTGGAAGGCTGAGGCAGGAGGATCATTTGAGCCCAGGAAGTTTGAGGTTGCAGTGAGCTATGGTGACCTGCACTCTAGCCTGGGAACAGTGAGACCCCGTCTTAAACAAACAAACAAACAAAAAACCATAGTGAGAGACTACTTTAGACTCAAGGATAGTTAGAATAAGAAAGCAGATAACGAGTGTTGGTGAGGATGTGGAGAAGTCGGAACACTCATACGTTGCTGATGGGGATGTAAAATGGTGTGGCCACTTTGAAAAACAATTTGGCAGTTCCTCAAAAAGTTAAACATAAAGTTACCACACGACCCGGCAATCCTACTCCCATGTATACAGCCAAAAGAACTGAAAATGTGCTCACACATAAACTTGTACACAAATATCCATAGCACCATTATTGTTAATAGCCAGACAGTAGAAACTCAAATGCCCAACTGTTGAGCAGATAAACGTGTGTTATATCCATACAATGGGATAGTATTTGGCCATAAAAAGGAATGAAATGGTGATACATGCTGCAACATGGATGAACCCTGAAAACATAAGGCTACATAGTGCATGATTCCATTTATATAAAATGTCCAGAATAGGCAAATCCACAGAGAAAAAAAGTAGATTGGTGGCTGCCAGGGGCTGAAGGGCAGGGGGAAGGGGAAGGGACTGCTGATGGGTATGAGGTTTCTTTTGGGGGAGAAGAAAATGTTCTAAAATTAGATAGTGGTGACAGCTGCACAACTCTGAATATATTAAAGCCACTTTAAAGGGGTGAGTTTATGGTTGTGTGAATAATTCAATAAAGTCGTGATTTAAAAAAATTATGCCATCCATCTATGGTTTTCTCCTTGCTGTAATCACAAAAATTGAACTGTTGATAATAAGAGAGCTTTAAAGTAAAAAATTGGTAGGACCTAAAGCTGTATCCAGAATGCAACAAAGCAAACATTTCCTGAAAACCAACAACATCCAGGGACAATTCTAGGGTTACAGCCAGTGCTTTATAGGCTTGTCCCAAATGAAAGAAAGGAAGGGAAAGATCTTTACATAATCATGAATTCTGTAGTTTATGCCATCCTCCAAAATCAAAATGTATTTTATGCTTTGATATGTTTTCACTGAAGAAAAAAAAAGATGTGTATTTGAGAGAAAAGCAAGTATCTTTGGTCACAGGGAAAACATATTCTCTTAGATCCAGGAATAAAGCAACCCCAGGAAAACATGTCATTCATGTGTGTGCTCCGCACTTCCCAGATACGTTCAGGCGCTCATCCCCACACCCACTGAGCCCTCTCCTCACACCCACTGAGCCCTCTCCTCACACCCACTGAGCCCTCTCCGCACACGCGTTCAGAGTCCAAGCTGACTCCCAGTGGATGGGACAGACTGGTTTTATGCAGCCAGAAGATGAATTAATAATCTCAGCACAAAGCTGGCATGTTGAAGAGATTTAATTTTTTTTTTATATAACAGTTTTAGCCAAAGCTATTCTAGGATCCAGCGGAAGCAGAGTTTCACAGGAGGACACACTTCTTGACTAATGGCCAATCACTAAGCAGCAGGGAGGGCAAAGCCTGGCGTTTGTGTCACTGCCTGGTGCGTAGGGGCCGGGGGTGGGACAGGCTTCAGTATTAAATAGTAAGTCGGGACAATCAGCCTTGCCAGCCATGCCCTCACAGCCCCTCCGAGCTGCACCGTCGGAAGGCAGCAGACTGGATCAATGGTTAAGCCGGGGGGATTTGCCCCACCGCAAATTACTGGAAAGCAGTTTATTGCATCATAGAGGTCCACGAAATGCCTTATTTTACAAGACTCATTTTGTTCTTGCTTTGCCTGATGGTTCTTGTGGAGAGCAGAAAGCCCAAGAGGAAGAAATGGTCAGGGCAGCTGGAAATGCCCAAGCCAAGGTAAAGGCACAGGGGGTGGGGTGGGGCAGGGAGGAAGGGATGTCCCTCTGTGCAGTAGCAGGAGCAGCAGCACAGTGAGAGGCTCCCAGGAGGGCCAGGGGTTATGTCCTTACATTGTCCTATGAGAACCCACTTTCCAGCCGCAGGTAGAGGGGGCCTCTACCTCACTGAAAGCAGCCTCTCACTGGGCACAAGAACTCTGTGTGTGTCACAAGCCCTGAGAGCAAAACTAGACTGAGTTGAGCCTTTCAGTCTGATACCTGTGTTCAGCCAAAGCATTTTGACTTAAGGCAGATAGTTGAAGACTCAGTGAGTTAAAAAAAAATTCTTTATACTTCTCCAATTGTGCTGCTTTGTCTCTCAGGATTACATCCTACAGGGACCAGAGGTGACCTGCTAAACAGTTACATAAGCATTTTGTGGGGGGAACTGTATATAGGAATTTAACCTGAACTATTAAGAAAAAATATAATTGGGAGTTGTCTTCTTTAAATTATTTGATAGGGAAAAACTTTATAATGGTATTGGGTTTCATTTTATTGTTTTGAATCTTAGAATAAGTGTTTGAAATTTGCTAGATTGTCAGAAATATATGTGTGGACTATCTGGGAATGCCATCTCATGATGTAATGGAGACATTTCCAAGAAATACTGGTTAGGCTCAGAATTTGCATTCAAAACCATTACACTACAAACCTAATTTCCTCAGTAAGTTTGTTTGGAATTGATGTACAAAACATAATACTCCAGGCCTGAGGTAGACATAAGGACTGTTAGACACGAAGATAAGAAAAAAAGAACAAGCAGCTAAGATATAAACACCATGTGGAGCGTGCTCCCCATTTATTTTCCATTCTACCAAGCATTGGGTCAACTAGTGGTTTTGGATGTAAACTAATATCTCGAGGCACATTTTCTAGGTCAGTGGTCTCCAAACGTTTTTGATCATTCACTGCTATCAGTGACCATTTTTTTGAAATTGTACCTTCAATATATGTATATTTACTTACAAATTACATACATGGACTATTATAAATATGCATATGAATCTAAATCTTGATTACATCCTTATTTTTAGAAAAAAACTAAATATATATAAGAGCTACAGTCTCTACCTCCAGCACGCCAGTGGAGACTGCTGCTCTAGGAGACGTGAATACTCTCCAGGGCCTAGTCCTACCCAGCCAGCGTCCTATTCAGACCCAAACCCTCCAGAACGATGGGAAAAAAAGCATTGCTCCAGAAGGCTTATCCTGGTCATGTTGCCAAAATCATAGGCTGCTGAGCTGGAAGGGACCTCAGAGGTCATCTGGTCCAGCAATTCCCCTAAGCAATAATTTTGGGAAATGTGAACAGGCGTTTTGTGAAAAGGGGGTTCCAGGGTCACAGAAGCTTGGGAAACCCTGGTTGAGACCCTTTTAAACAGATGTCTTTACAGCTGAACTTCTTGTGAATCTTGAAGAGGGGGATAAATTATGCAGGGATAAATTATCAGAAATAACAACAACCACCACCAAAAAATCCACACTTTTCTTTGGCCTGTCCTGTGGGATTCCTAATTCCACAGAGCACGCATGGGGAAACTGTCCGCATCCACTCATTTTACCTGTGCGGAAATGGCGGGTCAGGGCATCAGTAATTCACACAGCTTGCAAGTGGCTTGATGAGACTAGAGCACAGGCTTCTGATTTACTCAGACTGGAGGAAAAGCTGTCTGAAACTGTTCCCTGAGAACAGTGCTGGGGTTCAGCATGAGTCCCTCAGGGTCCTCAGAGACCCCACTTGGCAGCTTGGCCTGTCACAGCATCTCTGTCACTTTTCCACAGAACCTACAGTCTCAACCCCAGACACCTTCATGAGCCTGGGGACAGCTTGAATCTGACTCTTGGGGGTGAGGAGAATTTCTTGAAATTCATCCCATGAGGTGTTAAAGTGGGAAAAGATGAACACATACATTCAAAGAAGATAAAATAGTTGTTGATTCGAGGCTAGGAAAAAGGATAGTGAAGGTGGTTCTGGGCCTGTGTGCATCTATCAGGCCATGCACATGGTCGGATCATCGTAGAGCTATGTCTCCCTGTGAAAATTTCAGCCAAGCATCTGACAAATTATTTTTCAAGATTTCTTTCATATTGACACATAGGGGTTAAGCTATACGAATAAATAGGAATAAAATGACCTGACACTTTCTGATTAGGGTGTTACAGCACTTTATCTCTTTAGGATAATAGCTCCTTTTCTTAGAAGCCGTGTTCATACACAAACATACTCACACATACCACACACACATGGTTTCATGGTCACACTCTCACACAGTCACTCCCATAACACACTCAGTCTCTCTCTCACACACACACTGTTAGGACCTCTCCTAACCTGTAAGCCTTCCCTGCATCCCCCTGGCTAGGCACTCACACAAAACAATTATTCTGCCCAGCAGCTGCTTTTTTAAAACCTGGTTCCAGTTTTCTGATCCTTTGTGTGTCTATTTATTGAATGCTGCTGAGTGAGTCTATTTTCTCTTGGCTGTTGTTTGTTTGTTCTCTTTCCCCTGCCTCTCCGCCTCCCGACTTTATTCCTGCTCCTCCTGGCCTGCTGCCTGAGTCGGTCCGACCACGTGCTGGCTCTCCTTTCCTGCCAAGGGCGGCCCTTGCTCCCTGAGATCTGAGGAACGACCCTCTGGGCTGTACACTGGAGAGCACCAACCGGACCCTGGGAGTCTCAGAGCCCGGAGTCCCCTTTCATATCTCCCTTCCCCACTCGCCGCCTCCTTGGCACCCCCACTTGGCCGTCCTTCTCGTGGTTTGCTCAGGGTCTGTTTTGCTGGACCTAGGAGCTACTTTGCTCTCTCACCACCGGTGACCCTTATCCACCTCCGGGGGTCTCAGGGAAGGAAAGGAGTCGGGAAGCCAGGACAACCAGGTTCAGTTTCCTTCTTTTTTTTGTTGTTGTTGAGACAAATTCTTGCTCTGTCGCCCTGGGTGTGCAGTGGCATCTTCCTAGCTCACTGCAGCCTCCAACTCCTGGGCTCCAGTGATCCTCCCATCTCGGCCGCCCAAAGTGCTGGGACGACAGGCGTGAGCCACCGCGCCCAGCCAAGGTTCAGACCCTGGTTCTGCCACTCTCTGGCTGTGCGGCCGAGATTCCTGATCCTTCTGAACCTGTTTCTCCAGTTGAAGAGGGCAAGGGCGAGGCCTCCCCCCGGGATGAGGCGGAGGTGGGGTGAGTGTGTCTGCGCAGAGAGGGGTGAGCTGCAGGAGGGCGCGGGTATTATAATTGCTGTTATTGCCAAATAAGCCACAGCACGATGACACTAGCCCTGCTTCCAAAGGCGTAGTGAACACCTATTTCTTCTCTCTCACCCGCTACCCGAAGGCTGGGGTGGAGGTCCCTCGAGGTCCTGGCCACCTGGCCGCGGACGCCGGCTCGGGAGCCTGGGGTGTGAGGCCGAGGCTGTCGGGCAGTGCCACTGCCTGCGAGGGGAGCAAAGGACAGCACCCGCTCACGCCCACAGCCCGCGGTTCAGCATCTCCGTGGCCTGAGTTAACAAACGACTGAGCCCTTAAAAAAATTTCTGGGCCCTCAATGGCACTGGGATTTAAATCTCCTCTCTTTTGCTGGGGTGGTGGCATGCCGGGACTTCTGTTCCTTTAATCCTTTCCCTAAATGGGTGTGGAAACTGTGTGGACAGGAGAGATCGGCTCCCTGTGAGTCAGAGGGGCAGTGAACCGGCTGCACTCACAATTTAATGTCTGTGACGCTCTAAGCCCTGGGACTGAGCTCTTCATCTGTCTTGCTGGGGTGTCCTTGCTGGGGCTTCTGGACACAGCCCCTCATGCAGCTGCTGCTCGGAGAACCAGGCGCAGTCGCCCTCGACCCCTGGAGGCAAGGCTCAGGGAAGACCCCAGTGAGTGCATTCCTGACATGACTACACCCGCACCAGGGGATAGGACTGAGCCCTGAACTTCAGCCATAGGGGAGCAAGTTAAATTGGACTTTCCTCCTGGCGTGTGCAGCTGTAATGAGCTTCTCTAAAAGCAAATCTGATCATGGCTTCCTCCCCCACCTGCTTAACACCTTTGCCCGTCATTGTTTTCCCATTGCCTTGTATAAAGACAGAATTCTTACCCTGGCTTTCAAGGCTCCGCCTGGCCTGGCCCCTGCTTGTCCCTGCAGACTCATTCTCTCCATTTTGGGCACACCCCTCCTCTTCCCCTTCTTATCTAATGCCCAGTCACCCTCTCGCCTAAGTCACTTCAAACTCAGTGTATCCCAAACCAAACTATGGATGTGTTGAGCCATAGGATACTCAGCTAGGAACATTCAGTTAGGTGATCAGATACAGAGGTGAGAGCAGAGGGCATGGATTTAGGAACATGGGCATGTTGATGACAATGTAAGCCACTGGTTTAGGTGAGCCTGCCAAAGAGAGTGTACAGAGAAGAGAGGGTGACTGGGACAGGGTCCTGGGGACACTGGCATTTAAGGGATGGGCTGAGGAGGAGGGGAGGCTGCAATGGGGACTGAGGAGGAACTGTCAGAGAAGTAGGAGGAAAACTGGAGTGTCTTGCCCTGAAAGATGGAGTTTCTAGCAGAGGAGTGGTCTTCCCTTCTGCAGAGAAGCCAGCCCTCAGCAAGAGCACCTGCAGGGCCTGGGGCTGGGCCCGAGTGGACAAGAGTGCTTGGGAGTGGGGTGGTGCCAGCAGCATGTGGAACACGGTCTTTTTGGAGAATTATTTATCTAGAGGGGAGAAATTTTTTTTAGGTGGAACACCAAGGATCTTAAGGACAGCAAAGCTACTCTGTATAATACCATAATGGTGGATACACGTCATTATAGATTTGTCCAAACCTGTAGAATGTTTCACACCATCAAGAGTGAACCTTCATGTGAACTACGGACTTGGGTGATAATGATGTGTCACAAGCACACCACTCCATGATGTTGGTAATGGGAGCGGTTATGCCTGTGTAGGGGCGGGACCTGCTGAGGCCGCTGTGATGAGGGTGTCTGAGGTAGATTCAAGGGCTCTGAGAGAAGGGGGCCAGGTACTTGCTGAGCCCCAGTTACCTCAGAACCTGTGGGGAGACTGACTGGGCAAGATGCTGCCAGATGGGAGCTGTCCTCACACAAGCCAGACTCACCGCAGGACACTTGCACTTGCTACTCTCTCAGTTCACTCCCTCCCTCCCTCTCTCCTGGCCTCAGAAGCATTTCCCAGCCACCTCATCTAAACAGCCGTCCGCCTCAACCCATTTCTCTCTTATTTCTTACTCTGCTTTATCATTTTTTATGGCACTTAGCACTTCCTGAACTTACATTATTTATCTGTCCACTCATTTGTTGTCCATCTCCCCACTAGGTTATAAGCCCTGTGAGGACAGTGAATATATGTCCTCCCCATGACGGGAACAGCATCTGGACAGAGCAGCTACTCCATAGACATGTGTTGAGCAAATTAATTAGAGTCTAGGAACTGAGGCACTGTGTGACCAGAGTGTGGGATGGCTGTTTATGTGGACATCAACATCCTCAAGGTTGTCGGGAGGAGCTGAGTGGGGTGAGAGAAACAGGCAGTTCCTGAGCGCTGACTGCAGTGAGGGAATGACAGGGGGGTCCAGGGCCCTGAGAAGCTGGGCGGGTAGTTTTGAGAGTAGGGCTATGAACTGGGAAGTCACGGCTCAAGGGGAATCTATCTGGGGCGGGGCAGGCAGACCTTTAGACTAGCACTGAACAATAAAACTCTTGGTGATTATGGAAATGTTATATATCTGCACTGTCCCATATAGTAGCCGCCAGCCATGTGTAGCTATTGAGCACATAAGCGTGGCCAGTGTAACTGAGAAACTGAATATTCATTTAATTTTAATTAATTTAAACAGCCACATGTGTCTAGTGGCTACTGTTTTGATCAGCACAGCTTCAGACCTCCCACTGAATTACACCATTTGGGTGGAGCTGGTAGAGAATGAAAGTTAAGGATTTCATAGGAAGAGACCTCAAGAGAATGAACACGTTGTTTCTCTCTTACGGAGTTTAACCAGGAAACATGCCTGTTTCTCTCAAAAGTGAATGAAGTATGACAAGAACATGGGGAATAAAAAGGGGTGTGTATAAATGAGCAAGGAACATTCAAGACAAAATCTCTTCACTTATTTCTAAAAACCTTCACTATGCTGCACCTAACAGAGGATCACAGACAGGCCCTGGGAGGGCCTCTGGTTCCTTCCACGTGTGAATGAGCAGGTACCTTCGCCTTTCACACCTCAATCGCCAGTGCCAGCAGGCACTCTGGGAGCCTCTTGGGACTCTGCCAAAGGCATCGGCATAAGGTCTGTTCTAGTGGTTCTCAAATATTGCTGTACCTTGGAATCGCCCGGGAGCTTTACAAAATTCCCAGTGCTGGGAGCTCCCCTCCAGCCAGCCAAATCCAAATCTCTGGGGGTGGGACTTAGACATCAGAAGTTTTAAAATTTTCCCGGGAATCACTGATCTAGCTGACAAAACACAAAGCCAGATGGAGTTTATTATCATTAAGGTTTGCCAGATCTAAAAGTGTTAAGTTTGGAGCTGTGGGTCTCAGCCTTGGCTACATGGGGATCAGCTGGGGAACTTTGAAAAATGCTGACACCTGGGTCCCACTCCAGAGACATGGATTTGCTTGGCTCGGGGTGTGGCCTGAGCAGCAGGAGCTTTAAAAGCTCCCGGGGTGATCCTAATGTTCAGTTAAGGCTGAGAATTATCCGGTTTAGGGGTAAATTTGACCAAATATCCTGGAATGGAATCGGTTTAGATTTATTCTAGAAACTGGCTGTTTGTCTTGCCATGTTGCTCCCATTTATTGAGTGCCTACTGTGCGCTCAGTGCGGTGGACACAGGGATAAACTCAGACCTAACATACGCCACCCTAAGCGCCAGGCACAAACCGGCAAGCCGTGGGGAGGGAGCAAGTCAGCTGCCGTGGCCTCTTCCCTCCCCACCTCCTCCTTTGCCTTCTTTCTTTTCTCTCTTGTCTTCTCTTCCCTCTCCTTTCCTTCTCTCTCTTTTTTCTTTTCTTCTCTCTTTCTCTCTCTCTGCTTTGTCTCTTGTTCAGTGAAAGCCCTGTCAGTAGACAATTGCTTTAGCATATTTTGGGTCTGACTGCTTGAGTGTTGTGTGTGGTTGTGGTAAAGAAAGTGGTCTGGAAAGAGCGTGAAAGAGAGCATCCCTCCTTCATCATCTGGTTTAGAGGAAGGGACTGATCCAGGCTGCCTGCTGGGCTCCAGCTCTGGCCGCCACCACCTGGCTGGGGGGCCAGAGCAACTCTGTCCCCAGCTGTGGCCTCGCTCCCCGCTGGCTGTGGATTCTCTTGCTGGGGACGGAGGCTCTGCACCAGGGTGGATTCGGCAGTCTGGACTGAAGTAAGGAGCATCAGGTGTGGCTGGGATAAAACCAGCATTTTAAAAATTTGTCTGAGACGTGTACTTATCACAAAACCAGCAGGAGGATTGCTTGAGGCCAGGAGTTTGAGACCAGCCTGGGCAACATTGTAAGACCCCATCTCTACAAAAAATTTTAAAAATTAGCTGAGTGTGGTGGCTCGCACCTGTAGTCCCAGCTACTCGGGAGGCTGAGGCCAGGGGATCGCTTGAGCCCAGGACCTGGAGGTTGCAGTGAGCTATGATAGTGCCACTGTACTCTAACCTGGGTGACAGAGTGAGACCCTGTCTCTAAAATAAATAAATAAATAAAAATTTTAAAAATATATCATGATCTTCACTCAACCATTTTCATCCAATTATAACTTTTGGCAAGATAATCAAGACCTCGCCAAGGTAGAACAGTGTCCTGCCCAGGAGGGCATCTAATTTGGGAAGGCTCTGGAAGGGCCTGGTCCTCAGGTGGGCCTGCCTGTGAACGTCCTTCAACCCTCCCCCTCCCCCGGGTCGAGAAGGAGGTGGCAGAATGGAGAAAATGTGCCTGGCAGGTAGATCCTGCAGGGAGTAATCTCCCCAAATCCTCTCACTCAATGCCTTGATGACCTAATGGAAAACGTTTCTTGCTTATCTTTGTAGTCACCTGTATAAGAAGAACCTCGATGTGACCAAAATCCGAAAGGGAAAGCCTCAGCCGCTCCTCAGGGTGGACGACCACGACTTCACCATGAGGCCTGCCTTCGGAGGTAGGACTGTCCTCCCCTGGCCGGGCGGGGCCTTGGCCCCAGGGCTGCACATTGCATGGTGTCCCTCAGGGACAGCCCTTCCTCAGGGGCTGTGATTTCCCACTCAGTCAGATAAGCCCAACGCTGCTTCCTGAATCACTCGTATTTTCCAAGGAGAAAAGAGCGGGAAGGAAGTGGTGGGAGGGCTGTTGACTGAAGAGAGCTGGACATCAGCCCTGCTGCTCTCAACTTTTTTTTCCCTAAAAAAATGAGAGGAGGCAGGGAGAGTCGGGACACAAAATGGCACCTCTGGGGCTGCCCACTGACTAGCAGGCAGTTCACAGTTTTGAGGGGACCACCTGCCTTCCATGCAGCAGCAACAACTTAACTCATGACAAGGGCCCCTCACACACCTGCCCCAAAAGTGATCCGCTACTTTCGGGATGAGGGAGGGGAGGTAAGGCCAGTGGCTGTCCTTCCCAGGAACTGAAGAAATGCCTGTTCAGGCTGCCATACAAAATACCATAGACCAGGTGGCTCACAGTTCTGGAGGCTGGAAGTTCAAGACCAAAGTGCCAACAGACTCAGTGCCTGGTGAGGGCTCACTTTCTGATTCATAGATGGCACCTTCTCACTGTAACCTCACGTGGTGGAAGGGGCAAGGCAGCTCTCTGGGGCGTCTTTTATAAGGACGCTGATCTTACTCATGAGAGCTTCACCCTCATGATATAATCACCTTCAAAAGGCCCCACTTTCTAGTACCATCATCTTGGGGGTTAGGATTGTAACATATGTATTTTGCAGGGACATACACCTTTGGGCTATGGCAGCCAGGAAAGGAGTCAGTCATCTGCTGACCCAGCAGGGAGAGGGGTAAGAATAGCAGAATGCGTGAGATCCCTGGGCCAGCTCCCACCTTGTGCACCTGGGGAAACAGGCCCCAAGCATGTCAGCCAGTGGGCCCCGGCCTACACAGACCCAGGCCGGCTGGCAGCCCTTTCTCCTTTGTGTCTCCCTTGATCCTCTCTTAGGCCCCATTATTCCCCTGGGGCAGCAGGAAGGAGTAGCAGTGACGTTGAGGCAGGTCATCAATCCTTTCTGAGCCTCCATTTGCTTGTTTATAAAATGGGGATAGTAATCCCCACGTAGGGAGTTGTTCAGATTAAACGAGATAATATATGTAAAGCCCATGACACACATTCGTTCACGTCCCCTCCGAAAAACCCAGCTGTTGGACTTTCCTCTTGTGTGACTGTTAAGGGATTAAGAAATTAATTTCTCCCAGAGGCCTTTGCATTTTAAAAGGCCTCGAAGCCTCTCACTAAATTCCCTGAGCTCTGACAGCTGCTAAGCAGGAGAACAATGTAGGCGGCAGATTACAGCCTTGTGACTCTTCTCCTTCCCACCCGGCAGCCTGGCTACCCTGTCTCAGGTCAAGAGGAGGCCGCCACATTTCTGCCTTTGGGGACTCACCATGGGCAATTCTGCCAAGGAATTTTATGAACATGAAGTTTTACTGAATAAGCAGCTTTAAAATAGCTATATTTGCTCCAGGAAGTCTAAGTGAGGCATCCCTATAAGCTGGAAGCTCCACTTTATGTTTCTCGTACAGCATCAGTTAAGAGCACAGAGGGTCAGCTGAGTGCCTCGGAACCACAAAACAATAATATGAATGGCAACCACTGCTTTTATAGCGATTATTCTGTGCCAGGCACCATTCTAATCAAGGTACTTACACAGATGGTCGTATTTCAATTCTCTCATCAACTGTGTCAGGTAGGTGCTATTATTCTCCCAGGATGAGGAAACTGAGACACACAGAAGTGAAACGAGTGGCCCAGGTCACACTGCTGCTGAGGTTGGACCCTCACTCCTAGATGGGTCTTTTTCTCGTCTCCTGCTGCATGTATATGTATACCAACACGCACATTACACAGAGTAGCCACACTGCCTAGGGCACACAATGCTTTTAGGGTCCCCCCAAAATGTTTTATTTTAAAATCAGAAAAAAGCCCATGAAATTCTATGTAGACATTGTTTAAATATATGCTATTAATATATTCATCATGATACCAACACAGTTGTAAAATATGTAAAAGTCATAATGCAGCCCTGCCTCACTGCACGGTTTTGTGGGGCAGGTGTGTATGTCTGGGTGTGGGTGGGATCCTGAACAATTGTAACTTTGTACCGGAGGCTGTCATTGCTGTCAGGAACCTGAGCAATCACCTGGTGAGTATCCTCAGTTTATAGAAGAAGAGCCTGGGGTCCAGGGAATAAAGTGATGGCCTACAGAACAGCTGGGGGCAGAACTTAGGTTTCTTCTGTGACATTGGCTGCAAAACCGAAAGCCTTGTAAAAACGCCCCGTCTGTTGGGAGAAAGCCAGGAGCTAGCTCTCAAGAATGGCAGGTGAAGTCCTGGTGCATTCCTAGCAAACCTGGCTCTGAGCAAGAATCATTCAATCTGCTGCAGCCCCAGTCAGGGTGCTCCTTCCTCAAGCCACATTTGAGGAGCAAATTGAACTTCTTGTGCCGTGATCACTGCATCTGCTGGGCCCTTCAGTGGGGCCCTCCAGAGTGTGAAGGATCAGGACTGTCCCCTGGCCTGGACTGCGTAAGCTTCTGACCCTGGGCAGGGCCCTGACTTTGGGGAAGCTGCAGGGGAAGGAGGTGTCACCTTCCCCAGGTGTAGTAAGACCTGAGGCTCTTACACATCCACTGTTAAGATCTCAGTCATCAAAGCATAGGGTGGGGGCCACTATTCCTTCCTCCCAACCTCCTCCCCTGGGGCAGTTGGTCCTCTGGGCACCTTTGATTCCTGTGGGGCTTTCCTGGATGTCCAGCTGTCACTTGGAGGAAACAGGGGGAGGGGAGCACACAGTGAGGTAAGAGAGCTCCCTGTCCCTGGAGTCCTAGCTAAGCAGGCAAGTTGGGGCGAGCACAGGAGGGGGCTTCCCACCACCTGTGGTTTCAATGATCTTCATAACCTACCATCTCCGGGAGCATCTGGAGATGACTTAGAGCCAAGAAGCCTTCCCTGCAGGCGCTCCTGTGTGTCTCCATTTCACCAGAGCCTCATTCCTGGGCAGGTCTCTGTGAGGAAGGAGGCTGGGAAGACTGCATGTAGGTGACTCTGTGCTGGTGATGGAAGGTGCCCCTTCCCTGGGGGCAACTCCACGACAGGCTTCTAGTTAGAAGCAGAGCTGGAAGTGCCGGCCCAGCCTAGCACCCCTTCCTCTAGCACCCACCATACCACACAGGTCATTTGAGCAAAGACATCCCTCAATAGCCTCACCAGTGTTGTGGGCTATGTCCTCAGTCCTACCTTATTTCTCTTAAGAGGGACTTCCTGGTGAATTGATGTTTAAAAGCAGTTGATAGAAATCTGCCTAGGACTAGATACACTTTGGGTGACCTTTTTAGTCTGAAAAGAGAAAAGATTAAAAATCTAGCAGCTTCCTAATAATCCCAGGGATCAGTTGAAATAAAAATACCTTGTCAAAGCAACCAGCTGCTTGATTCAGTAGCATGCCCTGGTTAGAAGACCTTCCACAGGCACAGGGTTTTTCCAACATTTGTTGGGAGAAATGTTGCAATGCTGACTTTGTTTAAATTTATTTTTTTAAAATTGTGGTAAAATATATATAATATAAAATTTACCATTTTAACCATTTTTAACTATACAGTTCAGTGGCATTAAGCACATTCACATTGTCATACAACTATTACCACCTTCCACCTCCAGAACTTTTTCATCTTTCCAAATGGAAAATCTGTGCTCATTAAACAATAACTCCCCACTTCCTCCTTCCCTCAGCCCCTGGTAACCATCATTCTAGTTTCTGTCTTTATGATTTTGACAATTCTAGGTACCTCATGTAAGTGGAATTATAATGTTTTTGACTAGCTTTTGTGATTGGTTTATTTCACCTAGCATAATGTCTTCCAGGTCCATCCAGGTTATAGCATGTGACAGGGGTTCCTTCTTTTTAAAGGCTGAATAATATTCCCTTGTGTGTATATGCCACATTTTGTTTATCTATTCATCTGTTGATGGACATTAGGATTGTTTCTACCTTTGGCCATTGTGACTAGTACTGCTATGAACATGGGCATACAAATATTTGTGCAAGACCCTGCTTTTGATTCTTTTGGATATATGCCCAGAAGTGGGATTGTTAGATCATACAGTAGTTCTATTTTTTTTTTTTTGAGGAACCACCTTCTCTTTTCCTTAGTGGCTGCACCATTTTACATTTCTACCAGCACAATTCTGGTTTTTAATTCAAACTGTATAGATGGGAGGTAAAGGAGAGATGTAGTATCAAGGAATCTTTTGAAGTATATCCAAGAAGTTTGTCAGAATGTTCAAGAAAAATGGTGGCAACCTAAGTAGGTTAGGTTGTCCAACCAAAATGCTTTTGTCCATAAGAGAAATATGTATTTTTTAAGCTGCTACCATATGTTGAGCAGGGTCCTTGGCCCTGGGGACCCAATAGTGAGCAAGACAGATGCAGTCCTTGGAGTTTGCACCTTAGTCAGGGAAACCAGAGATCCTCATGTGGAGATGTCAGATTGCAAGGGCTGCCGGGAAGGAAACTCAGGGTGCGCAGCAGAGACTGGTCATGGACACCCAGGAAGGGCTACCCTGAGGAGAAGCCACCCTTGCCAGGGAAGCTTGTACTATTAGAGTCTTTTTTACATTAAATTACTTTACATGAAATAGTATGTTGTTCTCAAGAAGTGAGCTGGGTGTGTGGCGTGCACCTGTAGTACCAGGTACTCAGGAGGCTAAAGCAAGAGGATTTCGTAAGCCCAAGAGTTCAAGGTTACAGCTATGATCGGGCCACTGCACTCCAGCCTAAGCGACAGAGCAAGACCCTGTCTCTTAAAAAAAAAAAAGAATCTAACAGTCTACTGAGGAAACAGATAAATGATTAAGATCAATGAAGTATCACAGAAGCACAGAAGCAATGCAGGATGTCTCCACTGATGGAGTAGGAGAAACAAGGGAATGGTCAGTTCTACCCAGAGAGAGGATCACAAGAGCCTGCGTTGAGAAGGTGACACATGCAGTGAGTCTGGAAGGATGCACAGTGGGTGAGCACCGGCAATCAGGAGAGAGCAGGAAGACAATCCAGGGAGAAGGACGAGGGCTCTGGAGCATGAAGCAGTGAGGCGCGTCAGGGGGTGGGAGCAGCTCCACGTGGCTGGATTGTATCGAGCGTGTGTGTGTGTGTGTGTGTGTGTGTGTGTGTGTGTGGTGTGTGTGTAGACGGGGAGGGAGTGCAGGGCGGGGGTGAGGGAAGGCTTTGCTGAGGTTAGACGTGGCAGCACAGCCTAAGCTGGGGAATGACAGGACCAGGCTGGGGCTGCAGAAGGCTCACTGTGGCCCTGCCTGGAGGAGGCGGGGGGGTGGGGGGTGGGTGGGGGGGTGGGGGGTTGGGGGTGGTGGTGGGCGGATGCAGGATGCTGGCTGGGCCCTTCAGCAACCGCCCAGACCAGAGCAGGTGAGAGATAGAGCTAAGACCTTAGAAAGAAGCGGGGGGGGGGATCTGAGAGAGGCTCAGGAGGCCCAAGAGCCAGGTCCTGGCACCTGACAGAGTCAGAGGGACCTGGGCACCTTCTGAGTGTCTGACTGGGTGGGGCCGTTCACTGAGGTGGGGCACTGAGGAAAAGCACCTGGGAAACGCTGTAGTACCAGTAGGGAAATAGCTGGCCACTCCAAGGGGCAATTGAAGAGACTTTAACTGGGCGGCCAGGCGTGTTTACAAAGGTGTGGGCAGGGTTAAGGGCAGCAACAAGCTGTGGTGGCCCCAGGGGCTGGGAAGATGGGGAGCCATTGCCAGGCCCTGGAGGGTGTGAGGAGGAAGCAGTGACCTGACCATGGAAAGAGCTGGCGCTGCCCAGCAGGAGCTGCGGCCTTCAGGAGAGGGGTGCAGCCCGAAGCTGGGCAGGGAGGGGTGCAGGAGAATCAGTTCCCCTCACTCTCCTCCTGCCTTCTCATACCTACTGGCACCTTCATTGGCTGAACCCAAGTAGAGGGCAAGGACCTGTTGTCACCCCTGCTGCATTCTGTTCGTCAAATTGATCACAAAGTCCCACGCAGGTTCAAGGGTAGAGAAACTAAACTCTGTCTCTTGATGGGAGGAGTGTTAAAGAATTTTCAGACATGTTTGGAAACCACCACATGGGGACTACACTGCTTGGGTTAGTCCAAATCTCAGCTCTGCCTCTTACTACCTATGTGACCCAGGGCAAGTTCCTGAGCCTCTCTGTCCCTCAATTGCCTCTTATTTAAAATGGAAACAACAGTAGTACCTAGCTCAGAGAGGTGGTTTAAGAATTAAGTAATATGTGTACAGTTTCTAGCACAGTGCATGGCACATAGGAAGTGTTCAATAAATGCTACTATTTCTGTTTATTAAGAATGTTCCGTGCAGCACAATGCAGTGGCTGAGAGCAGGGGCTCTAGAGGTGGGTCACTTGGAAGCAGCTCACGGTTGTGCCTCCCTTTAGCTGGGGACTCAGTCACCTTCTAATCCTCAAGTCCTCATCTGTAGAATGGGGGCAGTCCCAGCACCTGCCTCAGCAGGTTGTTGTGAGGGTGGACTCAGGTGTTCTCCCTGAAACACTTAACACAAGCCTGACCAGCACAGCCAACGTGAGTGAGGAAGATGATGGCGGTGACGGTGCATTAAGCATCGCAAAGGCTCTGGATGCAAATAACACAGAGACATGGCCCCTGCCCCCGAGGAGCCAGTGGCCTTTGCCTTCTGGCTCATAGCTCCCTTAGGACCCCTCTCTCATACCATTGTGCTATTTCTCAGGCAGCGGGACTGTCACCAATGTCATGCCTTCCTAAGGAATTCACCTTGCTTGCCACTTCAGAACCACCCCATACAAGGTGCCCTGTGTTTGGGGCAACTGAACTGTGAGTTGAGACCCTCCCTCGTGGCCCCATGGCTCTCCTGGGGCTTGACGCTGTGGCCTCCTTTCTAGAGGAGATTCAGCCCCTGGACTTCCGAGTCACAGGAATCTGGCCACCAAGGCCCCACTTGCCGCTCATTTGGCCCCCTTGAAGCCCAGGGAGCCAGCTCAAAGCAGGGGCATGGGGTACCACCTCTCTTTGGGGCTGTAGCCTCCTCTTTTGAGTTGCTTCTTGGACTCCCTGGCTCTGCCTCCGCCCTCCCCACACTGGGTGAGGTCTGTGCTTCGCTGCTACATTTTAGGGTGAATGGGTTGGGGAGCTGAAGCTGGGGCTCCTGCAAGTTTCTTCCCAGGGGCTACTCCTCAGAGGAGGGGACTCCTCTGACCTTTCCTCAGCTTCCCTTCTCGAGCACGAACCCTAACCTGCCGCTGTGACAGGCTCCTACTTGCTCCTTCCCTAAAATTAACCTTCCCTCCCTGCCTGTGTCCCACACAGCCCCCCTGCAGCTCTACCCTCATGATTCTCCTTCCTTCACTGGTGCTTGGTGACCCCATCTGGGTGTAGGTGGCCCACGAGGTCACCATGCTCCTGAAGGACAGAGATGCTGGGCAGGGGAGTAGGTCTGGGCCTCCACTAGACAGGTCTGTTGTGCTTTTTATTTTTAAGTTTGCTTTCAGCTTTGAGGTATAGTTGACAAATAAAAATTGCATATATTTAAAGTTTACAACTTGATATTTTGATATTCGTATGCGTTGTAAAATGGTCACCACAATCAAGCTAATTAAAGTATTCATCATCTCACATAGTAACCATTTTCTTTACTTTTTTATTTTCGTGGTAAGAACACTTAAGATCTACCCTCTTAGCGAATTTCAAGTATACGATACAGTACTGTTAACTCCAGTCACCTTGCTGCACACGAGGTCTCCAGAACTTATTCATCCTGCATAGCAGAAACTTTGCCCCCTGTGGCCAACACCCCATTTCCCTCACCCTCCAGCCCCTGGAAACCACCATTCTACTCTCTGCTTCTATGAATTTGACCATTTTATATTCTACAGATAAGTGAGATCATGCAGTATTTGGATAGATCTGTTTGGGGATGTTAAATTCAAGAAATTGGTCAGATATTCCATAGAGACCTCTTCTAGGCATTTAGAAGCAATTAGGCCATTGGAGTTGGGTCAGAGATAGGCCCTGGAGGGAGACTGAGTCTCCAGTTCTAGGGTGAGAGTTGGGTGTGGGAGGGGCTGAGTGTCTGCAGAGAAGAGAAAGGGCCCGAGGACCCCAGAAGGGAGAGGACTCAGGGGAGTGCTGTGTCGTAGACACCACAGAGGGAGGGAGTCTCAAAGAGGGTGGCCAATGAGGGAGGGGGCTAAGGCCTAGGAAAAGTCTACAGTTCTGCAAATGCAGTGGAGAAGGAGGGGGGACGCATGGGTGGGAAGCACCAATAGTTGGTGGAGGTGAGACAGCGAAAGGAAAGTGGCCACCAGGACGTGTCGAGTTGTGCATTCTCACACCTGGAAGTCTACTCCAAGGTCAGGGGTCCAGTGGTTCTCTAGTTGAATGAGGATCACCTGCAGGGCTCTTAAAACTGACCTCCTGGGCCCCACCCCGAGTATCTGATTCAGCAGACATAGGTGGGGCCCAAGAATTTGCATGAGGGGGTGCTGCTTTGGAGGGGACCACCACTGATCTAGTCCAGCCTCACCCACCCCCACCTCCAATTGGATAGTCACATTGGTACTCACTACCTGGTTAGGAGGCAGCACTCACCATGAGAAAAGTCAGGTCTGTTTTAAAACTGAAATGTTTGATTACCCCACTAAGAAGGGAAAAAGAATCTCATGGCCAATATTTCCAATTAGCTCAAACTTTGCAAGAAGCCCTCAAGGAAAGGGAAGGGACATGGAGGAAATGCAAAGTCAAGCCATACAACCTCCAGTAATGAAAATTCTCCTGCTCTAGCAATGCCCAGGGCAGCTGAGCCCAGTCTGGTCACTCCAGGGCCAGCCCAGGGGGAGAAGCCCATCTGCTGCCGGGGGCTTGACGTTTTCCAGCCTCGCAGAGGCAGGGCAGAGGGGCATCTCCTCCCTCTGGCATCTCCGCTCACCTCCCCAGCCTCTCCTCAGGCCCTCCTAACCTCTCTCACGGCTGAGGGATGTCTGAGATGCTTCCCCAAACAGTTAAGCACAGAGCCAGAGGAAAAGGGCAAGGCTGCTCACAGGCAAACTCATTTTCACCAAGGAAAGGGATACAGGGCCGTTCCCTTGGGGAGTCAGCTGTGGAAAGGGAACTTTGAAGTTTGTGTGAGGTATTCCATGCACACGTTCTTCCTGGTTTACACAGGGGTAGCAGCACTGGGTCCAGCATTCTCCCCAATCCACCTCAGAAACTTTTTCTCTAAAAAAAATTTTTGTTGAGGTAAAACATTGTATTAGTTTTCTATAGGTTCTATAACAAATTACCACAAACTTAGAGATTTAAACAGCACAGATTTATTATCTTATGGTTCTGTTGCTCAAAAGTTTGAAATGGATCTTGCTGGGCTAAAATCAAGGTGTCAACAGCGCTGTGTTCCTTTCTGGAGGTTCCAGGGGGAATCTGTTTTCTTGCTCTTTCTGGCTTCTAGAAGCTGCCCACATTCCATGGCTGCTGGCTCCTGGCTTCCTTCCTCTGTTGTCAAAGCAAGCAACAGTGGGTTGAGTTCTTCAAACATGGCATCACTCTGACCTTCTCTTCCACCTCGCTCTCCCACATTTAAGGACCCTTGTGATTACATGGGGCCCACCCAGATAGTCCAGGATCCTCTCCCTACTTTAAGGTCAGCTGATTAGCAACCTTAACTCTATCTGCTATCTTAATTCCCCTTTGCCATGTAAACTCACATATTCACATGCTCTGAAGATGAGGATGTACATATCTTTGTGGGGGGCATTATTCTGCCTACTACAAATGTATGTATGGTAAAATATACAAATCTTAAGTGTATAGCTTGAATTTTTACCCATGTAAACATATGCCCTTGTAAATACTACTCAGATCAAGACATAGAACATTTCCAGCTCCTAGAAGTCTTCCTCATACACCTCCCAGTTGGAACCTCCCAAGGGTAACCATATCTCTGACCTCTATCTGCATGGATTCATTTTGCTTATTATCAAGCTTCATATAAATGGAATCATACAGCGTGTGACACTCTCTCCTGAAGCAACGTGGTCCATCTCTGAAGTGTTAGGACCATTGGAGAGTTTTCATCATTTTGAGTGCCAGTCTGTCTCTCTGAGGCTTCTATACACACAACCTTGCATGACATAATGATGGTGCCATTCAGAAAAAGTCTCTGACATTCCATATGACAATCTTTAAATAGTTGAAGACTATTTTCTCAAAGTTTCAAATTTTTGCAAGGTCCATATCCCATGCTGTTCAATAGTTTCTAATGTGGTGTGACTGTGAACTCTCTCACCACCCCATAGCTCTCCCTGGGTCTGTACTGTTGTGTGGGGAGGGAGGGAGACCTGGTTCCAAACGCTATCCCCTCCAGATGTGCTTGGCTCGTGCAGAGCCAGAGAAATTATCCTTTCTGTTATTCTAGATGCCTACAAAATCTTTTTCATGTCCTTAGTTTATGCATATATAAGTAACTATGCATATATATTCTCACCCCAGTTTTTAGACTATTATGCTATACATACTCTTCTGCATCTTGATTTTTTTAAAACCTGTCAATATATCTTGGGAATTTTTCCCTATCAGTTCATAAAGAGCTTATTCATATTTTTAATGGTTGCTTATTATTCCATTGTATGGATCTATCATACTTTGAACAGTGTCTTATTGAAGGACATTGAAATTGTTTACAATACTTTGTTATCACAAATCATATTATATATGTCATTTTTATAATTTTGTACATTTCCAACTTTATAATCATAGGATTCTCTAAATAGGTAGAGAAAAAGCTCTCGATAAGGAACAACATCTGTTGATGACAAGAGTTCTTAGCAAAGTAGGATCTCCTGACAACAAGCAAAAAGAATTAAAACCCAGTAGAAAAATGGGAAAATAATATAAATAGGCAATTCACAGAAGATGAAATGCTAGAGCTACAAGCATATAAAAATGCTCAAACTCATTGGTAATTAGCAAAATAAAAATTAAAACAACTCTGAGAAAGAACTTTACGTCTGTCGGCTGGGCAAACATTAGAAAGTTGGGTCATGACAAGTGTTGGAAGGCACTGGGCTTCGAGGAACCCTCGTGCACTGCCAGTGAGTGTGATCATGTGTGCAGCACAGTGCACAAGGTTGGCACCCTCATCGCCAGGCCCCCGTGTCTGCCTGGAGTCAAGAACACAGAGCTGCCGCAGGATCATGGGGACGTGAGGGATCTGGAAAGAGCTGGGGAAGTGAGTGAGGGTCTGGAAGGGGGAGCCTGGAGGTCGGAGAGCAGTCACTCTCCATGTCAGCCTGAAGCTTGCTGGGGGTGGGGCTGGGGGAGGGGAGATTGACTTTTGGGAAGCCGCTGCCTCTGCAGGCCTGCTGGTGGGCTTGGGCTGCTGTTGGTCAGAAGAGCCTTCCAGGACCCATCCCAGTTTACCTTGCCACACTTTCTCCCAAATACACCCTAGACTACTCCTGTATGTTTTGCTCCCAGGCCCCCAGACATGGTCAAACCTGCACATCCTTTCACTGTGACAGGGACAGTGGTGAATATTGAAGCAATGGGTCTTCATCCTCAGTAATCTGTAGCCCAAGTCACACTGGCAATCATATCAAAAGCCATGTCATCATCTGTGGGGTTTTTTCACTGTGGGGATAAAATAGCACCTCTGCCATCAGGGCAGAAACGTGAGATGAACGCCTCCGGGGAGCTGAGGGGGAGTTACTAGCAGGCAGGAAGAGCACGTGGAAAGCCCGTCCCCTGGGGAGCTGTAGCCCGAGAAGACAGATGGGTAGAGCAAAGAGGTCAAATGCACGTGCACTCGCTTCTCCTTGTACAGTGAGATAGGTGTGAGGGAGCCCGGGAACCTGGTGCATGTGGCGGGGCAGGGAGGCTGGTGGCCCACTGCCTGGGCATGGCATGGGAAGGTTGTGTATGTGTGTGTGTATGTGTGTGTGTGAGTGTGTGTGCATGCACGTGCACACATTTGCTGTCACGTTGAATGTGAGGAAGGAGTGGTGACGTAGTCGTGGTTCAGGGAGGTGGCTGGACAGACAAACTGAGGCTGAGCTCCTGGCCACCCCAGGCCTGGGAGGGGCACAGTGACCTCTCGAAGTCACTCGTGCTCAGTAAGCAGAGGCAGGCACTGAGATGAACAGCAGACCACAGAGGCTTTAGGTCTGGACCCAGAGGCCCCAGTGTGGGAGGATTTCCCTGCTGGAGGCCAGAGGACCATGGATTTGCCAAAAAGCAGAGGGGCAGGTCGTTGTATCTCAGCAGACACCCATCCAGCCCCAAGTGTTCAGTGGCAGAGACCAGCCAGGATGGATTCGAGGGCCCCCTTTCTCCTCTATGCCACAAGGTCACCCAAGGCGGGAGGAAAACTGAAACACTTTAAAACTGGACTAAACTGAACTGCTGTTAATTAAAATTTTTCCCCACTTAATCAACATAAGGGCTTGTGAGAAGATCAAAGAAGCTGCCCTTTTAAAAAATGTGCACATCTGAGAAGTATGGGTTATTATCCACCTTGCCACGCTGTACGTAAGCTCTTCACACAACCTGAAATGCCCTTCTCCCCCTGTTACCTGTTAGAAGTAATCAGTGCTTCAAAGCCCAGCCCAAATGCAGCCCTTTGGTGATGATTTCTGCAGTGCCTGTGGCCTGAATCCATCAAAAGCTGTCTCTTTTGTGACATTTTCTCCAGTGCCTTTGGTTAGAATTAATTGAGCCTTCCTGGGCCTCCTGTGGTATATTGTATATTGTGGATGCTTCTTTTTCACTTCTGTGTTGTGTCTTGAAACAGAGCTAGTTGTATTCCTTAATGGATTTGAAGCTCCTGGAGAAAGGACCAGTGGCTTATTCATCTCCGTATTCTAGATCACAGCTCGCTCAGGGCTTGGTCTACGGACACAGTACAGGTTCGAATGAATGAACCACCCAGTCAGTGAAGGTGTATAGACTCTAGCAAGCTCCGTGCCCACATAAGGGCTTATTCAAATTAAGCTGTGATGCTGATCTATTTCTTTAAATATCGTGACACTTAAATATCAAATTACAAGGAGTAATGAAGAATTGTTAGATTTTTATTTTTGTTTCAATTAATTTTACAAGTTTGAAAAAATGTCATCATAAAAAGAAGCTTTGTAAAAGAGCCCGAATAATTCACTGACCACAGCATTTCCTTTGGCAAATCCTTGCCCTGTTCTCATTTCACCTTCCTGTGGCATGTTCTCCTTGACTGATAATCCAGAACTTCAGGAATAGTTTTTTATTAGTCTCCACAGTAACTGGTAGCATGCACTGCTAATAGTTACCAACCTTTTTTGGAGTGTGGCCCACAGACAGGTGTTTCTGCTGCCAGGCTTTCCCATTTCATTCTGTGGCTCAGTCTGGAACATGCTATCTTTGCCCACTCTGCTGGAGGTGAGCAAACCTACATGCCCTTCTTCTGTGGCAGCAGCTTTAGAGCCTAGGGCCAGATGACAGTCCAGGGCCCTTGTTTGGGCTTGTGGAGTCCAGGTGCAGTGGGTGGTATGCTGGTGTGGCAGGCAGTCCCTCCCGGTGCCTGTGATCTCCAGTAACTAGATTTGCAGAATGTGGCCCCACAGTGGTGTAGACACCAGTGCTGAGAGGTTGGCAGAGTCAGTCCTTCCTCCAACATGTGTTAAGCCCTTTTCAGACCAGACTCTGGAGGAGTAAGATTCAGGCTCTGACCTTTAGGTAAGTGAGATAGGCCATAATAATGACAATGATAATGTAGCTATTTATGGAGAACATCCTACATGCCAAGCTCTTCTATAGGCTTTAGCTAGACTAGCATGTTTAATCCTCATGATAACCATATGATGTTGGTATAATTATTACACCTATTTTACAGATGAGGAAACTGAGGCACAGAGAAATTATGTATGCACAAGATCACACTACTAGTAAATGATGGGGAAAAAGTTCATATCTAGGCAGTGTAACATTGGGTTTTTTTTTTAAACTTTTTTGAATTGCAGAGTCCTTTGAAAGTCTGTTTCCCAGAATAATGATAGTTCACAATTTCTCTGCCTCTGTCTCTGTTTCTCTCTCTCTCTCACACACACACACACTTTTGTATCCAGCTCTGGTCCCCAGGGGATCCATGGACTCAGGCCCCCACTGCTTTACACAGACAATCTCAACATAAGGAGGCTGGTGGGCAGCAACAGAGCACAGGACTAGCAAGCGGCTGGGAGCAGCTGGGAGACGGCGTGAAGGACACCCCAGGAGGGGAGAGGGAGTATGTAGGGCCGGGGAGAGGGGACCCAAGGCGGATGACAGAAAGATGGCCCTCTACCCCACTCTGCAGCCTACTCCACCTTCCGCCCCCACAAGGTTATGGTGGCTTTCTTGGGCCTGTCCTCTACTTCCCGGTGTTGGTCATTCTCACAGCAAACAGAGGCCCCTCAACCCACTGAAGAACTAGTTGCGGAAGACAGGAGTCAGGGGTTCAGGGCCTGCTTCCTTGGTCCAGGTTGGTAAATGACCCCGTTCTTCCTCACCTATAAGACCACAAAGCCTGCAATATCCCCCTTCCTCCTCTTCCTCCCTTGCCTTCAGGAGAACTGCGTACCATTGACCTTAGATCTTGGTCTTTAGTAACATGCCAACTGTCCTGCCTCACTCTAGGGTGGGGGGTAAGAGTGAGGGGGCTCAGATGTTTTCTTGAGTGTAGATTTTGGAGGCTGACAAAGCAGAAAGACAGCTGCCCTCCCTGAAGGAAGCGGGTGAGTGTTATGCTAGGAAAAGGACGGGACACTGTGGGGGCCCCACAACCTTATCTAGCGGGTCAGGAAAAACCTCCAAGAAGAAAGGTGGAGTTTAGACTGAGACCCTGGTCAGCTTGCTTAGATGTGAGAGGTTCTCAAGCCCCTCGGCCTCACCTTCTCAGACAGGCTTTTAGGCCACTGTTTTCAAATACTGGTTTCTCAAAATATTAATAGGTGTTATTCTCTTTACTATATTTTCAACTTGGAGCCATAATATGCATTGAGAAAAGGGCACTAAACAAATGCACAGTGAAATAACTTAAAATAAAAGAAAAACGCAGGTAACCACCACTCAGATCAAGAGAAAGAATATTTCTATTCCCTAGAAACACATCCCCTCTCCACATGTCCTTCTAGTCAGCTACTTTTTGGTAATCACATCCTTGCTATTCTTTATGCTTTTATCTCCAACATACTTAATCTTCAACCCTGCAATGTAGTTTTGTATGTTTTGAAATTTTATATAAATGGAAGCATATAGTACCTATTCATCCATGAGATGAGTCACCCAATGTCATTGCATGCAACTGTAATATTCCATTGTATAAATATACCACAATGTATTTATCCTACACTGTAGACGGACATTTTGGAGGTTTCCAGCTTTTAGCTATTACAAAGACTGCTTTGTGAACATTTTTGGTTATGTCTCCTAGTGCATATTCACATATATTTCTGGAAGTAGAGTGTCTGGGTCATGAAATGTATATATCTTCGATTTTGCTACATGCCTTCCAAGGTAGTTATACCAATTTACACACCCCACTGACAATGGATGAAAGTTCCTGTTGCTCCATATCCTTGCCAACACTTGGGTAGTCAATCCTTCATTTGAGTGAATTTTGTTAGTAATATAGTAATAATATCTCACTGTGGTTTTAATGGAGCTATTAATGAAGTTGAGTACCTTTTCATATGTTTTTTGTTAATTTTCTCTTTTTTGAAATGCCCATTCAAGTTTCTTGCCCATTTTTGTATTGGGTTGTTTGACTTGTTCTCAATGGAACTCTTAGGATTTATTGATATATTTTACATATGATCTTTGTCAGTTGTATGTATTACAAATATCTTCTCTCACTCTGTGGTTGCTTTTTCATGCTCCTCACGGTGTCTTTTGACAGATAGAAGTTCTTGATTTTTTTCAATGTAGCCTTTTTATTGAACTGTAATATGCATAGAAAAGCACACAAATCATAAGTGTGCAGCGTGGTGAATTGTCAAAATTGAACACATTCAGGTAACTAGCACCTAGATCAAGAAATAGTATTTCTATAACTCCAGAAGCCCCCTTGTCATTCCAGTCACTATTCCCCACCCTGGGTAACGATTATCCTGACTTCTAACAACAAGGATTAGTTTTGCCAGATAGTCTTAATTCTAATGTAAGTGATCTTTTCCTTATGGTTAGTACTTTTTGTGTTCTGATAAATACATATGTTGTTATCCTGAGGTAAGAGTGTAGTCTCCTATGTTATATTCTGGAGCTTTGGGGTTTTTAAAAATTTTTTTTTGCTTTTCACACTTGGACCTACAATCCACTTGGAGTTATTTTGTATATTGAATGATTTTCATATGATTAACCAATTGTTCCAGCATTAGTTGTTAAGGATACTAATCTTTCTCCAGAGATTTGAAGTGATATCTTTATAATAAGTCAGGTATCTTTAAATGTGTGTGTCTGTTTCTGAACTCTCCACTGTTCCTTTTGTCAGTTTGTTCATCTTTATGCCAGTTCTTTACTTCTTAATTACTGTAGCGCTATTATAAATGCTAATATCTGGTAGAACAAATCCTCCCACCCTCTTTATCTTCAAGGAAGACTGCTGTTGGATTTTGAATTTCCTAATAATCTTTCTTATCAAGTTCCACAAGAAAACCTAATGGTGTTTTGATTGGAATTACATTGAGTCTATGGATAAATATGGGGTAATTCACATCTTCACAATATTGAATCTTCCTATTCATGAACATGGTATATTTCTTCATTTATTTAGGTCTTCTTTAATTTCTCTCAATAATATTTTATTGTTTTCTGCATAGAGGACTTTCAGATATTTTCTTAGATTTATTCTACATACTTATTTCTAGAAATTTTTGGTGCTTTCATAAATGGTATTTTTGAAAAAAATTCCTTTTTTAGCTTTGCTGGTATATAGAAATACAATTGGTATTTTTTATATTTTGACTCTGTATTCAATGATCTTGTTAAATTCTTTTATTAACCTAATATTTTTTCTGCTGAGTTTTAAATTTTATATACCCAATCATACAACATGCAAATAATATCATAACTTTCCAGTTGTCATAAATTTTTTCTTTTTCTTACCCTATTGCACTGGCTAGGACCTTCAGTACAATGTTGAATGGTAGTGGCATCAATGGCATCTTGTCTGATTTCTGATTTCAAAGGAAATCTTACAACATTTTACTGTAAAATATGATATTCAATGTAGATTTTTTGATAGCTCTCCTTTATCAGATTGAGAAAATTCACTTCTATTCTTTATTTTAAAGAATCATAAATAGGTACTGATTTTAACAAAGGCTTTGCTGGCAGCTATTGACATAATTAAATAATTTTTCTTTTTTAGTTGGTTATTGCAGAAAATTATATTGATTGTATGTATTATAGCTTCTAGTTTTTTGCAGAAATTCTCAATCTTAATTTTTAAAAATTTCTTTGTATATAGTAAACCTAGATATTTTAAAGTCTATCTTGTTTCAGTATCCAAAGCCCCCATGAGTCTATTTACATATTCTATTTTCCTGCTGGTTATTGTATATGTCTTATTTTCTTATGTACCAGGCTATTTTTGCTTATGAATGATATATTATATTTATAATATCTTTAATAGAAATAATTGGAGACCAAGGATGATGTCATCTTCCTCCAGAGAGGATTTGTGTCTATTTCTACCAGGTACCTGGTGGCACTGACACCCAAGGTTGCTTGAGGGCACTACCACTCCAGATAGCTTTGATCTGTGTTCAGTGACTGACATAACTTGGAGCTGAGCTACAAACCCTGCAAGGTTCACCTTGCAGTAGAGCTGCAAAACCTGCTCTGGTTCACCTTCACTGCCAGGGTATGCTTTTTGGGATCCCAGTGTAAGCAGCTCTGCTGGGTAAGCCCTGGATCTTAATTCTTGTCCCACAGCTCATGAAGTCATCACTGGCATCTCTCAGCCTCTCAGCTCCCTTCCTGAGCTGGCGAATGCTCCCAGGAGAAGGCAATCCATACTCCTTGGGCCATCTCCTTGGGCCTCTACTTCCCTCCACCCCACCAATCCTGGCCTGTTTTGTTAACTCTGATGCCTTCAAAAAGAAGTTTTTATATTTTGTCCAACTTTTTAGTTTTCAGTAGAAATGTTAGTATGAATTACTTAGCTTGCTATTACTGGGAGTGGAAGTTTTTGATTGATTTTCTAATGTTAAAACCAGTCTTGCCTTCCTGGAGTAAGCCTGATTTGGACATGATTTATTATCTTTTTTAATTTATTGCCAGATGTGAATAAATCCCCAGTGTGTGCTTTCCAGGACCATGTGAAGAGAAATAATAGTAGAAATGCTAGGAACCAAGAAGAGCCCTTGGCTAAACATGTATTTCCCATATGCTGCCTTGAATTTGTCTCCTAAGTGTCTATACTACCAGAAGTCCTAGCATAGACTTCTATTTGGCTCAGTAGACCCCTCTCTTAAAGCAGAAAATCCCACAGCAGAGTCAAGGGACCATGTCATGAGCACCTAGTTAGTTAACACCTTCTCACACCTGATAGGACTCAGCCCCACTCAAAACATAAAATTGTTCAACGAAGAAGGAGAAAAACCAGTAATTTGCAAGAATTTCTCCCAAAACCTGATTGGGAAGGGCCACAAAATGAAGAGATCAGGAGAGCTGGGCAGTGGAGCAGGTCACAGGCAAAGCTCAGACCAAGGAGAGCAGGACCTTTGGTCTCTGTTCAAACTTGAGGTGTGAGTTTCCCTGAACACAGCTCTGGGGCCTCCTGAATACACAGATTGTTTACCTCCAACAGCCCAGTGCACCTGAGACCTTGGCCTGTGCTCCACGTGGGTGATATCTCCAGAACACTGGTGACTCCCTTGCAGTTTTTTTTTTTTTTTAGCCAAATGTTCTAGGAATCCTTTGCAGTTTTTTATCAAATTTCTCCTTGAAAGGACACTGGAGCTCTGGAGAGCAAGCCAGGCCCAGAGAACAAAGAGACACAGTAACAGGCACCAAGCAAGCTGGAGAATGCCTGAGCCAAAACCAGCTCCTGGTCAAACACTGTGCACATTATCTGAAAACCAGGCCGCTGGAAAGTGGGTCCAAAGAGGACAACAGCCATATTATTTCTTCCTTTTGGTTCCTGGACTACTGGATGTGGCAGGTCACCTAGCACCTTAGAGAAAGGGGACAGAGGGGATGTGGGGAGCCAGGGAGAGTACAGTACACTTTCCACAGGACGCAGTGCTGCTGGGGTGCAGCTCCACTCTGGGCCATTTTAATACCTCAGACTAACGAAGGTCCAGAGCACAGGAAATGACCAATGTTGGGAACCCTAGCAGGGTATGGGGAACTGGGTGCTGGGAGAGAACCCATGCAGGCTGCCCACACACCTTCCCTGGGGGTTGCAAGCCCCTTGAGAAAGGGAGGCTAGTGAGCCCCGAGGAGGGGTCTCCTCCTACGCTCACCATTCCATTTCTAGCACCGCCAAAGCACTCCTGGGGCCTGGAATAAAAAGAGAATACAGCTATCAGAGCAGGAATGTCTCATGCGCCCGACCTAAGCTATCATTTGAGGAACACAGGAAAATAGAAAAATCAGCTTACACCCTGATTTATCTGAGAGGGAAAAATAAAAATAAAAAATAAAGCCTTATGCTCATTTGCTTTCATGTCTAAGAACCCAGAAAATATTCACTCAATCCCACCAGTAATAAATAAAATACTTCCATTCTATCAGGCTCAGTTCAAAAAGGAAATCTTTGATGGTGGGATTTCAAGTGTTAGCAAGCCTGTGGGGGACATTTGGGGGGAGTCAGCAAGTCCATCCAATGCCCTGGACTCCCTCCAAGGGGACCCCCAGCCTGCATTTGGGCTGGACCTGAGGATTGAGCCATGTAGTTCCTACTTACTCCATGTCAGGATCTCTGACCCTCCTTCCCTGCCCACAGCCAAAGTCTCAGTCCCTTCCAGTTCATATCATTCCCTAAGACCCACACTCACCCTGCCCCACTAAGGGTCTCCCCACCCAGACCACCGTGGGGCAGAATGTCCTGGTCAGGGCTCAGAGGGCCCAGCTGCAGCTGGGCTGGACTCTGGACAATGCCCTGTCCCCAGAAGGCCCAGCCTAGCTGCCACCCAACTCTTTCCAGAAACAGTTTTTGGCTATGAGTGTAATGGTATTTGTTAATATGCCTGACAGACACAGGTTTTTAGTTTTTCTCTTTCTAAGTTTTTTTAACATTAAAATCTAAAAAAAATTTACGGAAGCATAATATATATACAGAAAAGTACACAAATTATAAGGGTACAGCTCACTAAACTATCATAAAGTGAACTTAGCAATGTAACTATCACCCAGCTCAAGATAAAGGACAGATAAACTTAGCTGGAGAAATCTTGCCACCAGCCAGATGAAATTCAGTGCTAGTTTCTGTGCTAGGTATTCTCATACTTCTAATCTGACAAGGCCTGAAAAGATTTCAAAATCTCATACAGTAGTGTCTTTCACTGTGATGTAACTTTGTGCAGAGAAGATCCTGTCTCACACTAGGTTGAAGGCCTCTAGTGGGCAGGACCCCAGCTACATGTTAGGTATTTTGGAGGTAGAGTTTGAATGACTGAATGAATCCAGACCGGGGCATGCGGGTGCCCGAGCTCCAAGTCTTTCTTATATGTCACAGGAGGGCAAATGACCAGAGTCTCCACTCAGGCACCAGAGCAACATTATTACCTCTACCCTACGGAGACAGCCCTGGGATGTAGAAAGTAGTCATTCTGCCCGTCGATTCATCCAACAAACCTGGATTAAACTTTCACCTTGGCCCAGGGATGGCACCTAAGGCAGGCACAGTCCCTGCCCTCATGGAGAAGGCTCAGGCACCAAACATGTCAGGAACTAGCAAGAAAACCTCACAGAATTCGTACTCCCTGCCCCACCCTGCTCCAGTCCTGGCTCCCCCAGGGAGGGTGCTGGGGCTGTATCCAGCTGGTGGTAGAGAGGAAGGTGCCCTAATCAGCTGTCTCTGCTCTTCTGCAGGTCCTGCCATCCCGGTGGGCGTGGACGTGCAGGTGGAGAGCCTGGATAGCATCTCAGAGGTGGACATGGTATGCAACGCCCTCGCTGGGTGGCCTCCAGTGAGGGATCATGTGGGCTCAGGTGCTGTGAGAGCCTGTGGCCTGGTGGGCCTTGGTGGTGCAAGCTGTGCTGTGTGGGCATAGCTGGAGCTGATAAAATGGGAAATTGGAAGTTGGCTCAGGTGCAGTAAAATCTAGAGTGGGGATTCTCAAGCTTCACAGGTAAAGATAACTTGAGGGTTTGGTTAAATGCAGATTTCTGGGCTCCAATGCACACTTCCTGATGCAGAATCTCTGGGACTGAGGCCCAGCACTTTGCGTTCTGAACACACTGCTCAAGTGATGCAAATGGTCAGACGAACCACACTTGGAGGAGTGCTGGAGGTGGATAGTTTCAGGCTCAAATTCTGCAGTTCTTTGATTCTCGGCTCCTGCTGTAGCGCAGCTCCCCTACTCCTTGGCATTCCATGTCTACCCCAACTTTACCACCACATGCGCACACACACCCCCGGCTGTCCTGCAGAGGCTGCCCCCTCCCTGCCCCCAACACCATCTCTTCCTTCTTCTGTGCACTTCTCTTTCAGCTTGCAAACTTCCTCTTTTGTCTGCCTTGGGGACCTTGAATATGCTCTCTTGCTCTGGCCCTCCCCACAGCTGTCTCCCTGTCCTTCAGGTCTCAGATAAGACAAAGCTTCTTCAAAGTGGCTTCCCTGACCTCCTGATCTAGAGTTTCTGTTTTTCCTTCATAGCCCACATCATCATTTATAATTGTGCTCTGTATTTATTTTGGGGTTTTCTTGTATATTGGTTGTCTCCCACACTTGACTATAAGCTCCATGAGTGCAGGGACTTGTCTTTTATTTTTTACCTGTGTATCTCCAAGCCTAGCCCAGTGTGGGCCCCCTGGGGAACCTTAAAACATGTGTGGAATGAATGAAATTGGCGGAGGCTCCTCTGTCCCACTGCAGTGCCGTTGCGTGCCCTTGAAGCGTGGGTGTTGCCCTGGCTCCTAACTGACCCAGCACAGCAGAGCTGATGTGATTGATGCTGCTGCTGTGCACCCCATAGCTCCAGCACCTGGCAAAAAATGGGGTCATGCAGGTATGACAGTTTCCAAGATGCTAGAGTGTACACTGCTTACCCCTTTGGATGTCCAACATCTGGGTCCAGCTGCAGAACCAGGTGGGTCTGGGACCAGTCTGGCTGCCCTAGACCTGAGTCAACCCAGATGTCCGCTCTGGGTGTGAGACTCTCGTGTCCCGTGTGGCTCAGGATTCTAGGAAAAGGTGTCTAGAACGACTTGCCTGTCTTAGAGCAGCCGCCAACTAGTGGCAAAGCAGGCAGACTCCAGCACAAAGAAGATGGCAAGTAGGTGACATCCAAGGTAGCCATGCACAGCTGGTGTTTGTGAGCCTGCAGTGTGGCACTTCCCCTGGGCGACCTCCCCCAGAGCATGCTCTCCACCTGCGTGCCCTAGAGGGGAAAGAGCCAGAGGGGTGCTTGGCTGTTCTCCTTGTGGGTGGAAGGGGGTGTTTCTGGCAGGTGCCGATGCCCTGGGGGCCAGGACCAGTCTAGGGACAGCCTCTCACGCAGGCACAATCTCAGTGCCTGTTCTTTCCTCCCTTCCCGGGGCTCCCTCTGGGCCGGCCACCACCACGCCCTCTTCCCATCCTTCCTCCGCCTGCTCCCAGAAGAGGATCTTCTGGGCAGTTATTTTCCCATTTGCTCCTTGTGTCTTAGCTCTGGCTGTGGACAAGGCCATACTCTTGGTTTAAGGCAACAACTATGCAGGCAAGGAGACACTTTTTAATAGGATAAGCTTTCAGGCTGAAATTGTAGGACGTATACAGCTGTCAATCCCCTCATCCATTATGCCCCCACTTTTCCATCCAGCACTGAGTTACTGAGCACCTACTATGTGCCTTGCCAGGCATTCAATTCAATGGTGAATGGGGATTCAGTGGTGGACAGGACACACTTCTTCCTTCAAGGATCTTACAAGTCTAATGGTAGACACCCTCCTAAGAGGGACACTTGACTGTCATGGTTCTGCAAGTGGCCACTAAGCTGCATTGGGATGGTTAGCTGGTGGGTAAGGAACCATGGGTGCAGAGGCCTAGGTGAGAGAGAGCAGGGCTTTGGGGAAATCCTGCCCTGCTGGCCACCAGGCCAGGCTGTCAACATCACAGCTGCAGTTTTCATTTGTAAAGCCTGAAGGGCTGGTTGCTGAGTCTCCTGGGCTCCAACCTCATGATGCATAAAAATGAGCTATTCTCCTTCTGATTGCAGCAGTGCCATTGCCTCAGACATTGTGCTGCAGGGCTGCAGAACTGCCCCCTCAAAATCTTGAGGCTGAGCTTGAGATGTCCAGTATGGTGGTGGATAGTGAGTCGATCGTAAGGAAGAAGGCTTCTCAGCCATTTCTGTCTGGTCTTGCCCCTGGCTCCCACAGGACTTCACCATGACCCTGTACCTGCGGCATTACTGGAAGGATGAGAGGCTAGCCTTCCCCAGCACCAGCAACAAGAGCATGACCTTTGATGGCAGGCTGGTGAAGAAGATCTGGGTCCCCGACGTCTTCTTTGTTCACTCCAAAAGGTCATTCACTCACGACACCACCACTGAAAACATCATGCTGAGGGTGTTCCCAGATGGCCACGTGCTGTACAGCATAAGGTAGCTGTCCAGGGGTCATTGTTTCTTTGTCCAATGCCATTCCAGTATGCATGGTGAGTCCCTTTGGCACCGAAGAGTCTGTCACTGTGCTTGGGTGTGTGGGCTGTGTGGGATGGTACAAGCCTTCTGCTGCCAGTCAGAACTGTCTTAACATGAAATGGCCACCCCAGTAGGTGGCAACTTCCCCATCGCTGGGGGGTCTTAAGCTTGTATCAGAAGACTACTTTGGCCTGAACGAGTTGGTGGAGCTAATGCCCTTCTACGTACTGTACCTTCATCCCTGAGAGCCTATGATTGTAGTTGATTGGTAATATGGATTTTAAAAAAGACACCAATGGCTACTGATTATTGAGTGCTACTGCAGATGGGCTTTGGGGCTAACCTGAGTGATTAAAGCAGTCTATTCCTCATCATCCTGGCCTGCTTATACAGTTCAACAGAACTAAATGCTACTACCAGACACTTCCTGGCCTAGAGAAGGGTGGGGAGGGAAGGGAGGCCTAACCTCCAGGCATCTCTGGGGCAGGTGGCCCTGCTGGCTGAGGGCAGTGCCCAGAGGAGGGTGCAGGTGTGAGCCACCAGCAGCCCATGCCCCCCGTGGCTGGGGGAGGAGCGCACCAGCCCCGTAAAGGGGATCTGGCAGCGCACTAATAAGCAGCTACAGAAAACAAAACTCTACAAATTAAGGTTCTGTAACTTAGATACCTGTGTTTCCAAACTTCTGAAGTAGAGGTGAGGAGGCAGCTGCTCTTTGTTGCAGGTGCGTGAGCCGATAACTCGCTGCACAAGCTGATGTGTGTGTTTGGGTTGTCTAGGATTACGGTCACTGCCATGTGCAACATGGACTTCAGCCACTTTCCCCTGGACTCCCAGACCTGTTCTTTGGAGCTGGAGAGCTGTAAGTATCAGCATTCCTAATTCCTTCACCGTGTTCCCTCTATGATCTCTGTGCCATTTTAATAATCATGAAACAGCACTGCCTGCCAGTGCCAAGGCCTGTTTACTCCTGTTTATTACTAGACTGGCATAGGATTCCCCTGTTGCTTCACCCTGCATCAGAAGTAAAGGAGTCAAATATACTTACTTTCCTCTCCCCAAAGATGCATATACGGATGAAGATCTGATGCTGTACTGGAAGAATGGGGACGAATCCCTGAAAACAGATGAGATCTCCTTGTCTCAGTTTCTGATTCAGAAATTTCACACAACTTCCAGACTGGCCTTCTACAGCAGCACTGGTAGCTAAATTTTGCCACACTCTGATTCAAATGTGGAAAAAACACATTTGAATTCTTCTTTAGCCTTACCCCCAATGAAAATAAATTTTGATTACTAAAATAATGCATAGTCCTACAGAATATAAATAGCACTTAAAAGAAGAATGCAAAGAGTAAAGAAATTGCCGTCTTCTGAAAGCCCATCACCAAAGGCAATCACTCCCAAAAATTTAGCAAACACTCTTCAAGACATCTTACTTTAATTGTGTAATTTTACAAAGTCAGGGTCATATTTTACATGCTATTCTATAACCTGATTCATTCTACTTAACAATATGGATGGATAGCTTTCTGAGGAAATGTATTTATTACCTATATTGAGATTATAGATTCATTTTTAATGCTTAGTGTAACCTCTTCTTGGACCCTGGGCTATGTTTGAAGTTTTGAGAGGATCGATTAATCAGCTCTTCTCTAACATCACCGTTAACTCTTGTATTAGTTTCCTAGGGCTACCGTTGACAAAGTACCACCAAGTAGGTACTTAATAAAGATTTATTCTCTCACAGTTCTGGAGGCCAGAAGTCCAAGGTCCATGCTCCCTCTGAAGGCTCTAGGGAAGAATCCTTCCTGCCTCTTCCCAGCTTCTGGTGGTTGCCAGCAACTCTTGGCATTCCTTGCCTTGCAGCTGCATCACTCTAATCTCTGCCTCCATCACACGTGGCCTCCTCGCTGTGTCTGTGTCTTCACGTGGTGTTCTCTCTGTGTGCCTAGGTCCAAATCTCCCTTTCTATAAGGATATCAGTCGTTGCATCAGGGCCCACACTAATCCAGTATGACTTCATCTTATCTCGATTACATCTGCAAAGACTCTATTTCCAAATAAAGTCACATTCACGGGTACCGGGAGTTAGGACTTCTCACACAATGTCCCTTTAATTCAGCAGGTGATCACTGAGGGTCTCCACGTGTGAGGGCTGTGCTAGGGCCTGAGGGGATGGAAATATGCTCAAATCTTGGTTCCTGCCCTCAAGGATTTTCAAGGAACTGAGCAGAAGTCCCATAGAATGGAAATGCTCAAGATATGCAATGGTGTATATGTAAGTGCTAAAATGTCCATCTGTGGAAAGAGTGAATGATTTAGGTTCTGGAAAAGAGAGACCTGAATCACGATTGGCTAGAATGACTAAGGCCGGCCTCCTGGAGGAGTTGAGTGCAGGCTGGACAGGTGGGCAGGGGGAGAAGAGGCTCAGAGATGGGAGTGAGCAGTGTGGGCTGAGGCCTCTGACTCTCCACCTGGCTGCACGTGACAGACCACTGGGAGTTTTATGGTGAGGTTCTGATTCAGTCAGGCTGGGCTGGGCACCTAGGCATGGGTACGTTTTAAAAGTTCCCCAGGTTCATAGCAGCACTATTCATAATAGCCAAAAGGTAGAAACAACCCAGGTGTCCATCAACAGATGAATGGGAAAACAAAATGTGGCATATACACACAATGGAATATTATTCAGCCGTAAAAAGGAATGAAATTATAATTCACGTACGATGTGGATGAATCTTGAAAACATTAAGTGTAATAAACCAGTCACAAAAGAACAGATATTCTATGATTCCACTTATGTGAAGTACCTAGAATAGGCAAATTCACAGAGCCAGAAATAGTATGGAGGTTCCCAGGAGCTGGGAGAGGGAGAATGGAGAGTTATTGTTTAATGGGTACACAGTTTTTCTTTGGGATAACTAACAAGTTCTAGAAATGCACAGTGGTGGTGGTTGTACAACAGTGTGAATATACTTAATGCCAGTGACTTGTACACTGGCCTGGGCACTGGAGACCCATGTTGACCCAAGCTCATCCATGACTGAGCAGGAGGTCTTGGAAAAGCTGTGGAGAGTCCCATTTCCTCATGTCCAAAATGTCAGACTTTACAATCATGTGACAGCCAGTTTCTTCTTGCAATGGATGTGGAAATCGTGTGAGTGTCCAATG
This sequence comes from Daubentonia madagascariensis, assembly GCA_023783475.1. Classification (NCBI taxonomy): domain Eukaryota; kingdom Metazoa; phylum Chordata; class Mammalia; order Primates; family Daubentoniidae; genus Daubentonia; species Daubentonia madagascariensis. The sequence continues at coordinate 35,894,641 of JAKFHU010002080.1, read as the reverse complement.
TCACACTAAAGAGGAGAGGTTGAGAGCCCAGCTGTCCCGGCTCCTGCCTCGGTGGTATTGGCCTCAGCGAGACCACCCAACTCTTGAGCTGCGAGTCACTCTGGAAACATGCTTGGAGTTTGCAAATAACAAATAGCAAACAAACAACTAAAACTATACTTCTGTTTAGTTCTACCCTTCCCCAAATGCTGTGAAGAAAAGTTAGATAATACCTAGTAAGACAGTCAATGTACAAGATCTTAGCAAGAGAGAGGGCTTAGATTATGGAAAAGAAAGTTATTGTATTAAGCCAATCGATGATGAATTTTAACTTTCTGTTGCTGATGACAGCAATGTCAGGGAAAGAAGGGTTTCCAGGGCGGGTGTTTGTTTTCACCTCTCAGGTGGAACCTCACTGGCTTCTTCCTGTGCCCCCCAGGCTGGTACAACCGTCTGTACATTAACTTCACGTTGCGTCGCCACATCTTCTTCTTCTTGCTCCAAACCTATTTCCCCGCCACCCTGATGGTCATGCTATCCTGGGTGTCCTTCTGGATCGACCACAGAGCTGTGCCTGCCAGAGTGTCACTGGGTAAAAGAATTTCATAAGATGTGGTAGGGTGGTTATTTTTTTTAAACTGATCACTATGTAAAGAAAAAGTATAATCCTCATTCAGAGCTCTGAACTGATGAGTGTCAGAGTCAGAAGGAGCCACTTTTCCTCCTGCTTCTTGCCTTTCCCATTCAGATGCCGGCCTGTTTCCTCTACCACATTATGAAAACCACAGGGAGCTGAAACTCCATTAACTTTGATTGCATCACTTTAGATAGCCTATGTGGGGTATAGATGTCCACCACTGGCAGTATCAGAGCTCAGCACTTAGATAAATAAGATGATTCTGCAAATGCCAACAATTTATTCTGTAAATACAAAAACTTCATTTGCTGGCTTTGTTTAAAACAGACTGAGGGCTTGAAGGCAGGGCCTACAGTATGTGATTTCTGGGAAGGGGAGGGCTGCATTCCCTGGAGCTGTGGTTTAGCCCTTCACAGACCCTGAATTCCGGAGTGAAAGCTTACAACTCATCATGGTAAATTTGGACAAAATTAGGTTGGGCTTTGAGAAATGTGAGGGTTTAACCAGCAAGGTACAGTGGAGAAGAAACTAACACGATAGGCTTCTGAGAATTTCCACAGTCTTCACGGGCTTAATAAAGTGGCTTAGATAAGGGAGAATGTGTTCATTCCTTGAGGTTTGGGAAAGCTGCTTTAGAGATGTCCTTTAGTCGCTGTGTTTAATTCCACATCAGAGCAGGTCCTTTCCGAAGCATGCCTGACCTTGTCAGCCACAGCCCAGACACCCTGTCTCCAAGGGGCTTGAAGCGAAAGGTGGGAGAACAGGCCTGGCTGCTGGTGCAGCAGATCCCAGCACCATGTCTGGGGAATTTCTCATTCAATTTAAGAGGTAGCGAATGTAGAGTTTCGACCTAGTGAGCTGCGGGGGCATTTCTATACCATTGTCAGCAGCGGAACTAACACTGGGTGTTGCAGGTATCATGACGGTGCTGACCATGTCGACCATCATCACGGGTGTGAACGCCTCCATGCCCCGCGTCTCCTACATCAAGGCCGTGGACATCTACCTCTGGGTCAGCTTCGTGTTCGTGTTCCTCTCGGTGCTGGAGTACGCGGCCGTCAACTACCTGACCACGGTGCAGGAGCGGAAGGAACAGAAGCTGCGGGAGAAGGTGGGAGGGAATTCTTGGTTCCCTTATCTAAGCCATGCTGCTGCTTGGATGAAAATGAGGTCGGCTGGGCAGAGGGCTCCCTGGGGTTTGCATGTAGAAAAAGGAGATGTTGATGCAAAGGGAGGAGGATGCTGTTTTAGAATAGGTTCCAGTTTCTACCACAAAGGATCCCAGAAAGCAGAAAGTCTTTGGACAAAGCCTGGGAACAGAAAGACTTGAGTTCTTAGACCCGAGACCCAACTCTGCTACCTTTGCTGGGCCTCAGTTTCCTCCTCTGTAAAAGGGAGATAACAGAACCCTAACCTCCCAGGGTTATTGTAAGGGTCACGTGAGATAACATATGTGAAAGTTGTTTTGACCCTGTAAGGTTCTACTAAAACTAAAGTCATTGAAAAACTATCTTTGAAAAGGCAACATATCCTCTTTTCCTAAAATTTAAAGCGCCCTTATGCCTTAACTAAAAGGTATAGAGATCAAGGGACATGAAAATCCCACATTTGTGTATATCTGGGTGATTGTTAGCCCCTTAGCATAAGGAAGCTTTAAATTTCAATGACCACATTACACCTGTCAAATATTTAGAAATAATAATGAAACAATCACCTCTGCTCAAAAAAAATAGCCCCCCAAATGACAAATGATTTCTTCAAGTATAACAATACTTCAAGTAATTCTAATTTCACATTAGAATTCATTTATCTATTTTTGCATTCTAAAGCTTTTTGATATTCATCTGAGTATTTTAAGATCCATAGTTATAGGAGGCAGGTTGTGAAATATCATTATTTCATTTTCCCAGATGGAGCTAGGTCAAAAACATGTTCAAGTCAGCAGGTTGAGAAGAATAAACCCACGGCCAGTTGGCTGTGTCAAGCAGGCCTCATGCTTTCATCCAACACTGACAAGTCTGGGCACCAGTGGAAGCCCACTCTCTGCTGACTCAAACTGTGGGGAGAAGTCAAGCAAAATGATTTCCTTCCCTCTAGCTTAGAATTTCTTATAAACATTTTCATACTTACAGAAACAATCAAAAGAATAGGGAAATGTACATCCATACACCCCACATCTAGGTCCAACATTGCTGACATTTTGCTATTTTTGTGTAAGTGCTTTCTCCATATAAACATATTTTTGTTGGTGCAGTTGAACCGTTTAAAAATACACTGCAGGCACCATGACCTTGACTCTTAAATATAACTCTTCAGCATAAGGACATTCTTTTACCTAATCATCTTTTGATTAATGCACAGAGAGGTAAAGTCCTGCAGCTGAAATCAGTATATGTGGATTTAAAGTCCTGGCTCTGACCCCTGCTGTGTGGTCTCAGGAGAATTGTACAGCTCTCTGGGTCTTAGTTTTTGCCTCTGCAAATTGAGGGCACTTGGACTATATCAGTAGTTCTCAGTAGAATCACCTGGTAGTTTTAAGCTAATTGGTCTAGAGAGGAGCCTGGCCATGGCCAGTTTAAAGAACTGCACAGGTCTTTAAACTGGCACAGGCACATGATTCTAACATGCAGCCCTCTGTGTTTCCTGCCCACAGGTCCCATGCATGTGTGGAATGCTTCACTCAAGAACCATGATGCTGGATGGAAGCTACAGTGAGTCTGAAGCCAACAGCCTGGCTGGGTATCCGAGAAGCCATATTCTGACAGACGAAGAAAGGCAAGACAAAATAGTGGTCCACCTGGCCCTGAGCAATGAATCTAACTCCTCCAGGAAGAAGGGGCTTCTGAAGGGCCAGATGGGTCTTCGCATCTTCCAGAACACCCACGCCATCGACAAATATTCCAGGTTGATATTCCCTGCCTCCTACATATTTTTCAACTTAATTTATTGGTCAGTGTTTTCCTAGGGGCTCCAAGGCTGTGCCTAGGAGAAGCCATAGACACCTGCCAGGCTGGGCCAGTTGTTGACAGGTGGGCCTGTTGGTCATACTTCCCTCACCAGACAGCAGCATCCCCTCTCAGAGGAGCCCAGGAGCTGCCCCTCCCCCCGACCTCATGGCTCTGCTCCTTGTTCATGCCATGTCCTGTGTCACACTTCACGTCTCTCTGGGACTGCCGTCTTCTGCTTTTGTGTGTGAACTACTTCACAAGTACTCCCCTGCTATGCCCCCCAGACATTCTGAGAACCTCAGGAAGCCTCGGATGCAGTTGTGGAGGGAAAGGGAAAAATGAAGGGCAAGCTAGGGGCATTCTGGATTGGAGACAGGAAAGGAGGAAAGAGAAATCTGTGTACCCATTCAACTGGATTAAGTGCCTACCTAGGAAGGAAGAAAGCTCAGGTCCCAAGCAGGAATGATTTGGCCTGTGTGAGTACGGCAACCTATGTGATTTTGCAATATTAAAGGAGGTTATTCATTCATCCATCCATTCAACTGTTCATTGAATACTGAGGGCCTACCCCGTGCCAGGTACTGTGGAAACGAACACCTCAGAGAATGCCTCTAAGCTATGCTTATTCTACACATGGCATAACGTACTCCTGGCCTTCCCCCTCCCTCAACCCCGCTTACCCCACAGACCCATCCCGTTTACTGGTGCTTCTACTCCTACGTCTGTCTAGAAAAGCATTTCCAGTCCCCTGTGAGGTCCTCATGAAGCCAGCCGAAGCTTCTCTCCTGGAATCTCCACGCAGGGCAAGCCTAGGGTTGGGGAGAAGGGCGGGACTTGAGAATTAAGGAGAGCAGAACTTGGTCTTGGGGAGGAAGGGGGCACGGGTCTTTTCTGCTTCTGGGCTCTTCCCTTCCTGCCCCAGAACAACGACCTCAATAATCCCTGCACTCAAGCCCCACCCCCCAGGACCCTCTACTCTAACCAGGAGGCCCCCCCGCCCCCCCCCCTCCGTACACTCCAGAACGGTTTCTCCCTCACCCCTACAGGTTAGTGACCCCTCCTCTAATGCAGCGAGGCTCCGAGTGGGGAAAGCAATCTGATTTATTGAGGCTACACAAAGTTGTGAATGACCATTTCTCTTGACCCAGTTTTAGGTGGTTGCTAGGTAACTTAAGTGACTCTTTAATTAGTAGAATTTCAGGTAAGGAAGGAATCATGAAGCACATGATTTTGATAAGGGCCCTTTCTCCAAGTCACAGCACTTGGAATTTGAAGGCAGTTCTTGAGGAGCAGGGAGGGAATGCCCACCTCACATTCTTTGCTTACTGAAGGAGGTTGTTCTGCTCTCTTTCCCTCTGCCCCTACCAGCTTCCTGCCAGGGTCTGGGTGTCTGGTCTAAACTTTGGTCAAGAGTAGAAAAACGGCAAAAGAGAGTATAACCTGCCTTAAGTCGAATAAGCTCTGGCCCGTGGGGTCTGTTCCACAGCTCATGACCGCCAGGGGCAGGGATTCTTAGTTCCTGAGGACTAGGGCATACGTGAATCCTTCCAGAAGTTTCAAGTCAAGGCCTGTAGCTACCTGATCCCTCACTCCTACACCGTGACTGACCACACAGCTGCTCTATGCAGCCCGGTTTCCCTGTTCCTTCCCCTGGGTCAGTCCTCTACCCGTTTCCTCTGTTCCCACATACACTCCTGTGTGACCCTGGTCCCAGACACTTGCTTTGCCAGCCCATTGCCCGTGTTGAGCACCAGGCTCATCATCTCTGGCACCAGCCCCGCAGCCCAGAGGCCATGTGATCAGGGCTGGGATTCAAGGAGCTGAACTCTCAGCTGGGCTGGCTCCAGCCACCATTGTGACATAGATTACTTAGAACAACTACAAGTTCAGGAGGTTCCCAAGACCATCCACAGGTTTAATAATTCTCTAGAAGGACTCACAGAACTCAGAAAAGCCCTTATACTCATGGTTACAGTTTATTACAGCACAAGGATACAGATTAAAGTCAGTGAAGGGAAGAGACACATAGGGCAGGGTCCAGGGGAGACCAGGTGCAGAACTCTCAATTGTCCTGCCCCGGTGGAGTCAAGCAGATAGTGATTATTTTTCCCAGCAATGATGTGCGACAATGTGCATGGAGTATTGCCAACCAGGGAAATTCACCCAAACTCACCAAGGTGTATAGAATTTTTATTGGGGGTCTATCACATGGATATAGCTGATTGCCCCCCGTGGCTGACCTTAGTCTTTAGCTCCACCACAGGTTGAGCTGATACTTTGTGGCCCAACGCACCCATCATAAATCACATAATGTAGACTCTCTGGTATGGCCCAAGGCCCCCAATAAACAAAGACCCTTCTATCAGGCAGGACATTTCAATGGCATAGTGGTCACCTCCCAGGAGCAGCGGGGGCGTTGGAGGGGCGGGTTAAGGCTCAAACCTTTTTTGGACAAGGTTAGTCCTTTACTGCACGGCCACGTTGGTCAATTCCTACTGTTAATGTTAACTGCTGTGCTGCTGTTACATATTCATTCAACAAACATTTTAAAGCAACCCTGCACTAGGTATAGTGGGGTCGAAATTAGGAATAAGAGTAGTCACAGCCCACAAAGAGGGAACTAGTGGAGGACATGACACACAAATATCTATAAGCTTAGAAGCACTTAGTGCCACAATAATGGTTCAATGTGTGATGGGAGTTCTGAGGAAGGAAAAAAATGAGTCCCACTGGGAAGACTGGATGTCATGGAGAAGGCAGCCTCAGAGACGCCCTTTGAAGGTCAGGGATTTGGAGAAGAAGTGGGGCAGAGCACATGCTAGTTCTGTGCTGTCCAATACGGTGGCCACTAGCCATGTGCCTATTTAAATTTAAACTTAAGTTAAACAAAATTGAAAACGCAGTTCTTTAGTTTACACTAAGCGCATTTCAAGGGCTCTGCTCAACAGCCACAGGTGCTAGTAGCTACTGTGTCCGGCAGTGCAGATCTGCAGAACAACTCTGCCTGGCAGAAAGCTCTATCAGACAAGGGACCAGCCTGAGCAAGGCGTGGAGAGAGCAGGAAGGTTTGGGATTGCAGAGTATAGGGTTTATGGGGTAAATCATTTGTTTTGGCTAGATCCCAGGCTGTAGGAAGAGGAGGTGAGAGACCAGCTCTTTCCACAACACTAGGGGTCATGGCAGGTCCCCACCATGCCAGTGCTAATGAGGACAGCTTCCCATCCAAGGAGTTGCCTGGCCTGAGACCACTGGATTTCCCAGCCTCATAGACCAATGAAGAACAAAAATGCATAAACAAGAGTAATTGGATCGTACAGGGCATCTGGAGTTGTTTAGAACCTTTTATCTCTACAGACTCTCCTAGGCCACAATCTGCTCAAAGAATGATGATTATATTGTCATTAAATATATTGTATTGTTTTGGTTGTCAGCTTATTTAATTCTAACACTACTCTGCTTCTGACTGCATTGTCTTCACAAATTTTGTCTCATATAACATGGTTGCCTGTTCACAACTTAAATAAAGATGTATTTTTGGTAGCTTCTATATTTAACTGGAGTTAATTCTATGACAAACATATTTAGAACCATACACAGTGTTCTATCGTGTGGGACCGTGATACACTGACACCACTGTATTTAGCACTGCCTTACTGCAGTGTAATAGCCTGACTGCACTTGAGACAAGTGGAAAATTAAAGGAGGCCAAGTGGAGACAACAGTAGGAGGAGAAAGCAGGAACCAAGGCCATGTCGAGAGCATGGGATGATTCACCTTACAGGTAGGAAGACAGAGGAGCAAACAATTGTTATCAGGGGTGCTTGAATGATACTTTATTTCACTGAATCTTAGACATCATCAAATGTAAGATGCACTGATATTTTATGTACCCCTAAGAAAGAAAAAACACTGCTAATTAAATTCTGGCATGCCAATGATTATAAGCTGAATCCTGGTTTCACCAATATTAAATTGTGGAAAAAATGTGCATATCAGAATAAAAGAAATGAGTTTTATACAAAAACTGGTGATCAGACATACTTCCTTGACACCGAGGAGCCAACAGGTATTAAGCACTTGTCTTCGAGGCCCGTGCTGGGGTGGCGATGGAGTGGCCCCATGGAGAGAAATGAGTGGGAACACCCCTTAGGCGTGAGGAAGCTTATAGTGGGCGTGGCGCAAGGGAGAGAAAGACCACAGAGCTTGAGTAGTGCTGTTTGTGATCAGTTTTGAGCAATGGATAGACCTAGATTCAACTACCAGGAGAGGAGGGGAGTGGATGATAACATGGCAGAAGGAAAGCCCAGCTATGTTTGGCAGGTAGAGAGGGGGAGTCAGTGAATAGAGACTCTACTGAATGTATAAGAGACATAAGATTGAAAAACTAGATTACAGCAAGAAGGGTTTTGAGCAGGGAAGTAATAATCTTTTGGAAAATCGATTAATTTGCCAATAGAACATAAACTGGTGTATTTTCAAACCCTTTTAGTTGCCAGTGACATGAATCCAACTAAAAATAGTGCAAGTAAAAAAGGAGATTTATTGGAAGGATACTATAGGGGCTCATAGAATAAGAGAGAATTTGCAGGAAGCAGAGAAGCTCTGAGGACTGAAGGGTTTGGAATTGAGATTCAATACGTCCCTCCAGGACCATGTCTCCATCCACCCCTCTGTCTTCGTTCTCGTCCACTGCAGACAAGTTTTCTCCACATGGCGTGTGCGTGGGCGGGGAGAGGCCTTGACAGTCTTGGGCCCGCAGCCTTCTAGTTCCATGAGCCTGGTGTCGAGGGTCCTTCTAGGTTCATTCCACTTAGAATAAACCTGGGGAAGGAATTTGATAGGCCTAGTCTGGCCCAAGTATGTTGAAGATGATCAGAGCTCTGTGCTGCATTGAAGTTCAGAAAGTTAGAACCCTTTAAAAACATTTTTATTTGGTTCAATCTTTTTGTAAACATGTGCAGAAGGGAGGCCATGAGTTTAAAAAATGGAAGGCTGCTTAATTTCAGGGAACCAATGAGGAAGGAAAATAATGGTAATAATAGTGGAGAAAGTTCATGCTAAGTTTAGTAACGTGTGAGAGCCCAGCCCGGGTGTTGACACTAACAGAGACCAGGGTGCTGGGAGAAGGAGCTGTTACGCTTGCAGGATGAGTGCAACGAGGAAGTGGAAACATCAAATAAATAGTTGTAAATGCTGGTCTGAGGCTAGGAGTGATATGAAGATCTGGAACTTCCCTCCTAGATAGGTTCAATGAAGCTGTGAAAGTGGGCAAAACTCAAGGAGAAACAGCAGTAGAGTGGAGGGCTGTGAGAAGAGCTTGGGAGTATGTGTTCAGGTGGGAAGGGGACTGATCAGAGAAATAGATCCGTCAGCAGAAGACCGTTGTGTCGTAGAAACTGGGAGGAGGGCGGCTCTCAAGTGGAAGCGGGTGGGGTTGGGGGAAAATAATAACCATAACAATTGGGAAGGGTAAAGACTGTGAACAGACTAGCAAGGCGTAGGCAGGGACTAGTGGAGGACAAGCGCCAGGTAGCAGTCATGCTCGGTAAAGATTGATTTACATAGATAGCAGGAAAAATGTTCAGAGAATTAATGCTATTTACTATGGAAAGACTATTATAGATTCTTATTCTTTTGGAGGATTTAAAAATAACATGGTGGCCTACATGGCCTGGAGGAGGGCTATGTTCTCAGCGGTTGGTTCCCCAGACTATTCTACTGGAACTTGGGGGACTGGTACAAGAACAGTGTTTATAACTGGATCATCAGGTCTGTGGACCAGAGTTTGGGAAGCAGCAGCCTTGAAGACAACTTAAAACAAATAAAAACAACTCAAAACAAATAAAGATGTGTTTGTGCCATCCTCTGTCCCCACACATATGGGGTGGGCACTGCCTCAGCCACCACAGAAGATAAAAGAACAGACACTAAAGCAACCACATTGTGTAAAGGGCCAAGGTGTTCTCTGTGCTCAGCACCAGGGTAAATGCTGGACCTATGGTTCCCAACTCAGTTCTCACATAAACCCCGCTGCAGAAGGAAAGATTTCCCCTGCTACATACCCACAAAGCCATGGCCTTCCACAACCATATTCAACACATCTAGGTAGGTGGTCTTTCTACAGTATTATCAGGGAAAAGATGACTTATTCCCTTACTTAGATGGACAGAGAAGGGTTGGAAAGAGTAGAAAAAAAATCCAAACTGGTCTGGATTGTGCTGAAACATGCCCACACAGAGTTACCCCTACACCCAGGTGAGAACTTGGAGTTAAACTGGGACATACGGTTAGCTCCTTGAGGCTGAAGCTGGCTTTGTGAGACGTGCAGATATCCAGGGCACCTAGGGCAGAGGCATTATGGGTTTCTACCACTTATGCTGTTTAAATGGTACTATTAATTTAATGAATGCACAAGTAGAATTCATTCGTCTGCCATCATCACTGTTTGAGGCATAGCCCCTTTTTCATTTCATTGCCAAAGAATAGACGGCTGTGGCCTAGGGGATTAACATGGGATTGGAAGCAGCTGACTCCCCACCCCCACCAGTCACTAGGAAATACGGCATGACTTAAAATGGTACCCACCGGGAAGGCTATGTGCCCTACATCTGTCTGAGGGTGGGCAAGTGTGCTGGGCCGTTCTCACCCAGAGCTAAATCCTGTGCCGGGAGGGTCCCATGGCCCAGCCTGTTTGACCTCCAGAGCCATCCCGAGAATGTCTGCACCTGCAGTATAAAAACATTCACAATTAGCAAATTGGGATAAAGCACTCAATCCTGACCTTCAGACCTTTACATGGTATTATGAAATGACGTTTGGACCAGCTATCAAGAACATTAGGTTTCAGATTTATTTTAAAAGCTAAATTGAAGAATAAACCTTGGCTGTAGTAAACTATTGTTTAAACTAAACCAACCAGGTTAGTTGTGGTGAATACTCTTCTCCACCTTGTCCATTTAGCCCAACACATCTCAAATTGTAATGTGCACATGAATAACCTGGCTATCTCGGTAAAATGCAGATTCTGATTCAGCAGCTTTGGGTGGGACTCAAGATTATGCATTTCTAACAAGCACCTGGGAGATGTTGGTGCTGCTGATCTGCAGACCAGGCCTTAAGTAGTGAGGCCCTAGAGACCCCAGAGACCTGCTCATCGTTTGAAGTTGAGTTCAGATGTAACCTCCCTTCTGTGGCTTTTCCTGATATTCTCTCTCTTCCCCAAAGCAATGTTTTTTGTTTTTTGTTTTTTGAGACAGAGTTTCACTCTGCTGCCTGGGCTAGTGCAGTGGCGTCATGATAGCTCACTGCAACCTCAAACTCCTGGACTCAAGCGATCCTCCTGCCTCAGCCTCCTGGGTAACTGGGACTAGAGGTGTGCACCACCATGCCCAGCTAATTTTTCTATTTTTTGTAGAGATGAGGTCTCACTCTTGCTCAGGCTGGTCTTGAACTCCTGGCCTCAAGGGATCATCCCATCTGGGCCTCCCAAAGTGCTAGGATTACAGGTGTGAGCCACTGCATCCGGCCTCCAAAGCAGAATTTATTATTACCTCATCTGTGTTCCCAAAGCATATTGTGCATTGAGGCACTTCCTTCGTGTTGTGATTATTCTCCTTGATCAGTGGTTCCCAGCCCTGGCTGCATATGAGTCACACTGGGAACTTTTGAAAAAAAATATCAATGGCTGAACTCTACCCTCAGAGATTTTTTATTTTATAGTCATCCCACCTCTTTTCTCTCTCTCTTTTTAATAGCATTCTTTTTTAAAGGCTGGTACTAAAGTCTGAAATAAATTTCCCTGGGAGAGTATTGCCTGGACATGATTTGCAAACTGTGTTCCCTGGGAACAAGGGGTTCTCTGGAGGTGCTTCAGGGTCTATTGGGGGGTAGGGCTGGGAGATGGAAAAACAGAAATGAGCAGAGTTTATGGGGACAAAGTAATGTACCCAGACAACTAGCCCAACAAAGAATACTTAGCCTACTATGAACAGGCGCTTTTTCAGGAAACCAGTCCCTTAATCCTTCCAAGAACCTGGTGAAATAGGATTTAGAGAGGGGATAAGAGGCAAAGATGGCAAGTTACAGGGCCAGGACTGGCACTGGGACTTCTGGGCCAAGTCCTTTTCACTTTTCATAGTACCCTTCAAGAAAGCATAGAGTTTGAGGGGAAAATGGCCCTAGGCAAGTTCCCAACTTCTCCTACCAACGTTCCTCAGATCACTCCAGAAGGCACATGGCTTCCATGGGTGGAAAGGGAGTCAGGGGTGGGAGAGACAGGCAGGCACCCACAGAGCTTGGATTTGGTGAGTTGCTTGGAAGTAGCATCCAGCCCTGGGTCCTGGTCCTCTGCTTGCCAACTCCCTTCTGGCCTCCAGTCTTCACTTACTTCTTCCTTTCTCCACCATCTTTCCTTTTCCCTAAGACAGCACCACTGTTCTACCTCTGCCAGGAAGCTAGCAGCTGCTGATCCTGTATCTCCAACTCTCCCCTATGTCTGCTCTGCTGTGGCATTTGGGGGGGCTGTAGAGTGGAGCGTTGCCACAGACCTCGTCCATCCTCCTGTGAGCAGAAAGGGTGCACATGGGTGAAGCTGCAGCAGAGGAAGGAATCACAGATTTAATAAGAAGCTCTAGAAGGTAAGCTCCCCAGGGGCAAGGATTTTTGTCTGTTTTCTTAATTGCTGTATTTCAGGGTCCATAACAGTGCTTGGCACATGGTTTATGCTCAGTAAATATTTATGGAAGAAATGAATGAACAACTGCACTTCATAAGTGTCCACTAGGCATTAAACACTGTGCTAGGTCCTTACTTACTTCGTGTCATTTACTGTTAGCTGCTGAGGTATCTCATTCATGCCTCTGTACAGGAGCCTGTACAGCTGTGTGGCCTTGAGTCATTTACTTAATCTCTCTGAGCTTTAGTGTCTCTCTCTGAAAAAAAAAAAAGAGATAGTAATTCTGGCCTCTTAGAGTGGAGCAGGAAGTGAGTTAAGTGTCTGAAGTACTCAGCTCAGGGCCAGGCCCCAAGGAAAAACAAAGAAGAAGGAGAGGAGAAAGAGGGAGGAGCAGAGCAGGGAAGGAAGAGGAGAAGGAAAAGGAGAGGAAGGAAGAAGGGGGAAGAGTGTTGCCACCTTTTAACTTTGCCAAAGGAAAACATTAAAAACCACCCACAACCCAAAATAATTGCTTCCGTCCATTATCATCGTCATTTCTAAAGCAACAAAAACTTTAAAACTGAAACTGTGGGAAGGTCTGATTTCAGAATATATGAAATTCTTCCCAAGAACACCCAGTTTGCACTTTACTCCTCACATTTTCATCAAAAGCACAGATGAAAACTTTGTCATGGACCTGACGGTTCTTTTGGGGACCAACTATAGAACGGAGAACTTGTTATAGATTTTGCAGATGAGAAAATAGACCCAGAGAGACTACCTTGCCTACTGTCAGACAGTTGTTAAAGGAAAAGTGCTTACCCAGATACCCTCTTCTGCCAACTACAGAGTTCAAATTAGCTTTCTCTTGACCCTCTTCTAACCATAATAGATTCGTTTCTGACGGGCAGCAAGTCAGTATACTGAGACACTGAGGGCTGCAGCAGGGAAAGAGCTTAATTGTAGGGCTGCAAAACAAGGAGATGTGAGGAAATCTCAAAGTCACCTCCCCAAGAGGTTTGGGAATAGGGATTGTAAGGGATCTGGATGGATGGTGGGACAGATGGCCAGCTGAGGTGTGGGGATCACTGATTAGCTGAGAGGTGAGGGGTGAAGTTGTGGGACAGGGAGACGAAGAAAGTGCATTCTTGTGCCGAGCTGGTTCTTTGGTGGGGGGCTTCAGACCGGTTGACATCAGCCATTCCACTAGAAATCAGGGTATGGAAAATAACTTAAGCAATGCTTGAGCAGAAGTCTTATTCTGGTGTCAGAGATCCTATCTATAGGAACAATGGAGAAGCAGGTGGTCAGCATACTACCTTACTCTCAGTTAGCAATTGCAAGGAAATGGGCCAAAGTGCACCAGTGCACCTTGATTAATGCCTAATTATATTTCTGCCTAAAGCCTGGCTTGTAATTCTGGTTAACCCTGTGAGGGTGGTTTCGCTCTGACCCATCGGGACATCTGTGGGTGTTCTCTCTGCAGTTGGAATGATAAGGTAGCCCATCTCTGAGGATTCTTCACTGAATCATGCTTTTCATTAAGTTCCTAGTGCATCTTTCTGACTTCAGGAAAACCCCTTTGAAAAAGTTTGCTTGACGTCCATGTGTTTGCTTTCAGGGACTTGCTGAATGTCACCTACATCAGTTTTAACTAGATTCAGCTACAACTAACAGAGGAACAATAACAAGGGGTTAAATAAGATAGAAGTCTAGAAGTGGACAATCCAGGATAGGATAGCAGCTCTGCTCCACAAAGTCTTCAAGGAACAAAAGCTCAGGCTGTGACCAGCTCAGTACTTGCTGCCCCAGGGGGTAGGGTGGCCCTTGACTTCATGGTTCAAGATTGTCATTGTTTCTGCATTTGAGGAAGCAGGATGGTTAAAGGGACAGAGAAGGGGGAACAGGGCACCCCAGCTGTCTTTCAAGGGAAGCTCAAGGAAAGCTGTCTTTTAAGGTGCCACACATTTCCCACTGGTACCTCCACCTGCAAAGAATGCTGGGAAAAGTATTTACTCTGAATAGGCATATACCTAGCTAAAAATTTAGGGGATTCTGGAAGAAAGGGATAAACATAGTGGAGGAAGGAGTAGTTCCTGCTGTAGCAATCATGAACACACCCGCTTGTTTCCTTGAAGCACCGGCTGAGAATTGTTAGTGTAAACCGAAATGAGTGACTGAGGCCAGAGTCTCAATCAACGGAGGTTTATTGAGCCAGAGCTTGAGGGCGCCCAGGAAGAAACATGAGTCTGTAGAGTCTGTAGCCAGTGTTCTCCAAGAGGTATATTCAGAAGGTTTAGTATTTCTACATTTTCTTAAATGGGGGGAAGGCAGGTGAGGTGAAGGGGGCTAGGTGGAAGAATGATTGAGCTTAGCTTGTCTTTGTTCTGTGAAGATAAGCGTTATCAGTGTGACATCCAACAGACTTTAGTTTTAGGAGCTGGATTTAGAATGCAGCCCTAAAGTTACAATTGACATGTCCTTGTTTTATGGGAGGATATACATCTTGAAAGATTCTGAGGCCAGCAAAGAACAATTGTGAGGGCAGTCATCGGGAGATGCCTGGGGCCTTTTGCCTTTCTGTGGGGGTCTGGCTAATGGATGATACTTCGACAGGAGGTTGTGACATAACAGCTATTCATTTGGGAAAAAGATGTCAATGTTGCATGACTCAGCCTCTAGGCTTAACTCTCCCTTTGGCATAGTAAGTTTGGAAACCCTGAGATTTTTAATTTTCCTTTACATTAGGAAGCTCATATCTAAGGACAAAATGTTTCTCCACTGCCCCCTCCCTCTATCCCTCTCTCCCAGATAATTTCTTGTTCCTATCTCAGAGATAAATGGGTCTTTCTAAAGCATTTTGTTGAGGCCAGGAGATTCTGCTACAACTGCGCTCAAAGAGACTCAGAACATTTCTGTGCCCAGAAATAGGACCCAAGTGCTGAATCCCTGCCATCGTTTATTTTGAAAGAGCACAGGATTTCTTTCTTTCCCCTAAACTCTGTCAGTTTGGGGACAAGCACATGGAGTCAGCAAATCCAAGGCAATTCTCCTTGGGATAGACTGAGGAGGCCGCTCCACTAACTGCTCCACCTGTCCATTGTGACCACTGTCAACAGAAAAGAACCCAAGCTCTGTATTACAATTTAAAGAGGTTTATTCTGAGCTGAGTATGTGTGACCATGGCCCAGAGAGCCACGCCCAGGAAGCCTTGAGCAAGCGGTCCCACCATGATTGGGTTACAGTTTGGTTTTATACATTTCAGGGAGACAGGAATTACACATAAAGTCATAAATCAAAACATGGAAGGTATACATTGGTTTAGCCCA
The DNA here is from genome assembly GCA_023783475.1 of Daubentonia madagascariensis. Taxonomy (NCBI): domain Eukaryota; kingdom Metazoa; phylum Chordata; class Mammalia; order Primates; family Daubentoniidae; genus Daubentonia; species Daubentonia madagascariensis. Next base: position 35,879,095 of record JAKFHU010002080.1, on the reverse strand, counting down.
AAAAGGCAGGACATCTTGAAGTGGGGCATTACAGGTTATAGGTGGGTTTAAAGATTCTTCGATTTGTAATTGGTTAAAGAAATGAAGCTTTGTCTAAAAGCTTAGAATGTTTTAAGATAAGGAAGTCTGTTAATCAGAGACAAGCTACCAGATATATATCAGACATATACCCAAACTCAAGTGATATGTTAAGTAAATTGATGACCTGCAGGTGTGGTTTGAGCTTTGTCTTGTATAGCCTTAGGCCTCTGAATGAATTACAAAGGATACCCCCAAGAAGGGAGTGGGGCATGATGAGGCATGCCTGACCTCCCTTCTCACGGCGAGCAGCTCAGCTTTAGGGTATTTCTGGGGTCCGCTTGGCCAACAGGGGGATCCATTCAGTCAGCTGGGGGGCACTTAAGATTTTATTTTAGTTCACACCACTCCCCACGCTGCCCTCTCTTGAGGCTGAGCAAGCCTGTCTTCCCCACACTCTAAGGGGACCTTGATTTCCAGATTCAAGAGGGAAAGACAAGGCTGAATTGCATGATATTTTCATGACCTCCATGGTGATTCATGGTCTTGGGTTGTTTTCCTAGGAGTTGTGAGGGGTTTGCCCTGAATCACCCCCATCCCCTTAGTGAACAATAGTGCGTTGTTTTGAGATTTTCTGCTGGCTTAAAGGATGTAATTGTGACCACAGAGAAGTTCAACTGAGTTTGAATGCCATTAAGAAATAGAGTCACTATGCAAATATAAAACATGTACATTAAGAATAAGAAGAATCCAGAGCATAATAAATAGCTAGAGTTTAATATTCTGGATGTTCCTTCTTAATAATAAAAGAAACAAAAGAAGTAAGACATTTAAAAAGATCATGTGAATAATAATGTGTGACTAAATGGGTTAGTAATCTGGACCATTTGCACACCTGTGATTCATGTTATTACCTTAAATTCCAAGAACAAAGACATCTTTTGTTTTACACAATATTATTCTGCTCCTGTCTATTGCATGTCATGTGCACATTCCACATGAATATGGGCATCTACATAGTTGAAATGTTTAGTCATATTTGTGTTTCTGGAAAAGATATGTAAAGGAAAATAGAAATCTCAGACTACCCCCCCCAACTCCTTATGCAAAAAGAAAGGTCAAACCTAGAGGCTGAGTCACGCAGCCCTTTCCAAATGAATAGCTGTTACCAACATTATGCATCTGCCAGAACCCCAAGGAAAGTTAAAAGGCCTCAGGACTGACCCCATAGACCATTCAAAAGGAAATTCTTTGCTGGCCTTCCATAAACAAGGACAAGCAAATTGTAACTTTAGGTCTACAGGCTGAGTCTAGCTCCTAAAACTAAAGTCTGTTCAATTCCACACTAATAATGTTGATTGCAAGTTTATCTTCCCAGGTGCAGAACAGAGACAAGACCAACCATTCTTCCACCTACCCAGGGACATCTACATAATTGAGTCTTCCTCTACTCCCTTTTTCTCTTCAAACATTCACCTTATCATATGTAAAATGTAAATTTCCTGGGCACTAACTAAAGTCTCACAAGAATGTAGCCATTTGCCTCACTCCCACCCCCTCGTCCTTTTTCTTTCTGTGTGTTCTTCTCCCCTTAAATATTGAGTTCCCAAATCGCTCTTCCGAGAGCACAGTCACAGATGCTTCTGTGGTTTGTGCTTTTCCCAGGCATGTCCGCAAACTTTGGCTTAACAAACCTCCATTGATTGAGATCTTTGCTTCAGTCACTTACTTTGGGTTGTCAGCTACCTTTTAATAAACTGTTGATAGATAACTATATAACTATCTATAGCTGACAACTTTTATTGTGATATGACTTGCATGCAGTAAAATGCACAGATCTTAAGCATACATTTCAGTGAGTTTTGACAAATGTGTAAACCCATTAACTCACAATCCACAGAGATGGAACATTGCTGGCACCTTATAAAATTCCTTCATGCCCCAGGTTAATCCTTACAATCACCTCCCCCTTACCTCACAACCACTGTTCTGAGATCTATCACCATTAGATTAGTTTTGTCATTTCTAAAACTTCATATAAATGGAATTATGAGATATGTACTCTTTTATGTCTGGTTTTTTTCACTCAGCATAACTTTTTAGACTCATTCATGTTGTTGCGTGTATCAGTAGTTCATTCTTATTTGCTGCTGACTGGTATTCCACTGTATGAATAACCATAATTTCTTCATGCATTATTCTGTTAATGGATATTTGAGTTGTTTCCAGTTTGGAGAAATAGAGCTTCTTATAATAAATTAAACCAAATAATTTAAATAAGTTCTGTTATAAATGTATAAATAAAACCTCTACAAACATTTGTGTACAAGAGTTTGTGTAAACACTGGGGAAAAGATTCCCTATTCAATAAATGGTGCTGGGAAAACTGGATGGCCATATGTAGAAGACTGAAACTGGACCCTCACCTCTCACCTCTCACAAAAATCAACTCACGATGGATAACAGATTTAAACCTAAGATGTGAAACCACAAGAATTCTCGAAGAAAACGTTGGAAAAACTCTTATGGACATTGGCTTAGCCAAAGAATTTATGAAGACGACCCCAAAGCAATCACAGAAGCAACAAAAATAAATACATGGGACCTGATCAAATTAAAAGGCTTCTGCACAGCCAAGGAAACTATCACTAGAGTGAACAGACAACCTACAGAATGGAAGAAAATATTTGCATGCTACACATCCGAAAAAGGACTGATAACCAGAATCTATACAGAACTTAGGAAAATCAACAAAAAAAATCAAACAACCCTATTAAAAAACGGGCAAAGGACATGAACAGAAACTTTTCAAAAGAAGAAAGAATAATGGCCAGCAAACATATCAAAAATTGCTCAACTTCTCTAATCATCAGGGAATTGCAAATCAAAACCACAATGAGATATCACTTAACTCCAGTGAGATTGGCTCATATCAAAAAATCCCCAAACAACAAATGTTGGCGGGGATGCGGACAGATAGGAACACTCATACACTGCTGGTGGGACTGCAAATTAGTACAACCTCTATGGAAAGTAATATGGAGATACCTCAAAGAATTAAAAGTAGAATTACCATTTGACCCCCCAATTCCACTACTGGGTATTTACCCAAAGGAAAAAAAGGCATTCTGTAGTAAAGACATCTGTTCGCGAATGTTTATAGCAGCACAATTCACAATTGCAAAGATGTGGAAACAACCCAGGTGCCCATCAATACACAAGTGGATTAATAAAATGTGGTATATGTATATGGAGTATTACTCAGCAATAAAAAACAATGGTGAATTAACACATCTTGTATTATCCTGGTTGGAGCTAGAGCCCATTCTTCGAAGTGAAGTGTCACAGGAATGGAAAAACAAGCACCACTGGTACTCACCATCAAATTGGTACTAACTGATCAACACTTACATCATTCAGGGCAATAATATTAATCAGGGGGCAGGCAGGCGGGAGGAGGGTGGAGGGGATGGGACAACTCTCACTGAATGGATGCGGGGAGCACAGTTTGGGGGGTGACCACGATTGTAGCTCTGACACGAGCAGTGCATGGGCAATATATATAGCCAAAGTGGTGTACCCCCATAATATTCTGAAATAAATAAATAAATAAATAAATAAATAAATAAATAAATAGTTTGTGTAAACATGTTGTCATTCCTCCTGGGTATGTACCTAGGAGCAGAAATACTGGGTATTAGGTTGGTATACGTTTTTTTTTTGGGGAAACAGCCTCATTGACATGTAATTCACATACCATTCAATTTGCCTATCTAAAGTGTACAATTCAATGGTTTTTAGTATACTCACAGAATCATGTAACCATCACCACAATCAATTTTAGAATATTTTCATTACCCCAAAAAGAAACTCCCTGTTTTTTCACCCTCACCCCCAATTTCCCCATTTCTCCCCCCCCATCCCTAGGCAACCACTAGTTTACTTTCTGTTTCTAAAAATTTGCCTATTCTGGACACTTCATATGAATGGAATCATGCAATTTGTGGTCTTTTGTGACCAATTTCTTTCATGTTGTGTAAGTTCTCAGGGTTCATCCATGTCATAGCACATATCAGTACTTTATTCCTTTTTAATTGCCAAATGATCATCCATTATACAGATAGACCACACTCTATTCATCCATTAATCAGTGAATGGACATTTGGTTTTTTTCACTTTTGGCTGTTATGAATCATGCTGCTATGAACAACATTTTTGTGTAGATATATGTTTTCATTTCTCTAGGAATAAACGTAAGAGTAGAATTGCTGGGTCACATGGTAACTCTATATTTCACTTTTTGAGGAACTGCCACAATGTTTTCTAAAGTGCGGGCAACATTTTACACTCCTACCAAGAATAGATGTGGCTTCCAACTTCTCTGAATCCTCACCCACACTTGTTAGTGTCTGTCCTTTTTCTTTTGGCCATCCTGGTGGGTATAAAGTGACATTTCATTGTGGGTTTTTTTTTTTTTGAGACAGAGTCTTGCTCTGTCACCCTGGCTAGAGTGCCATGGTGTCAGCCTAGCTCACAGCAACCTCAAACTCCTGGGCTCAAGTGATCCTCCTGCCTCACCCTCCGGAGTAGCTGGGACTACAGGCACACAGCACCACACCCGGCTAATTTTTTCTATTTTTAGTAGAGACAGGGTCTTGCTCTTGCTCAGGCTGGTCTTGAACTCCTGACCTCAAGCTATCCTCCCACCTTGGCCTCCCAGAGTGCTAGGATTACAGGTGTGAGCCACTGCCCCAGCCCTCATTGTGGTTTTGATTTGCATTTCCCTGGTGGTTAATGATGTTGAGCATATTTTTACATGCTTATTGGCTGTTTGTATATTTTCTTTGGAGAAATGTCTATTCAGATTGTTTGGCCATTTTTTAAAAGTTTGGTTGTCTTTCAACTATTGAGTTGTAGGAATTCTTTATAGATTCTAAATACAAGTCCCTTATCAGATATATGCTTTGCAAATATTTTCGTCCCAATCAGTTGGTTGTCTTTTCACTTTTTTCATGGTGTCTATGGAAGTACCAAAGTTTTAAAGTTTGATAAAGTCTAATTTATCTGTGTTTTCTTTGGTTGGTTGTGTTTTTGATATCATATCTAAGGCGTACGTTTAATTTTACAAAGAACTGACAGGTGTCTGTGTGAGTTGTGCAAGTGTTAGCACAGAAAAATACTTGTCAAAGACAGATACTCTTGACTGAAGCTCAGAGGTGGCAAATGTACAACTTGAACCCTGCTTTGGATGGATACAGTGGTGAGTGAGGAATTTGTGAGGAAGTTAGTACGATGAAGCAAAAAAATATCAATTCATGCAGTTTTTGAAAGTTATCTACCAATTGCAATCAAATGAAGAAAATAGGCTTGGTTCGAAAATTCGTGTTTACAATTTAGAGACCAGTTGCTCCTGGTGGGCTATTAATTGCTCCATTTTACAGTGCAGAAAATTCTTGGGCTCTGTTTCCTTATGTGTAAAATGGAGGCACTGATTTCTACCTACCTTACAGGGCTGTTGTAAGAAGCAAATGAAAGAATTCACGGAAAAGCGCCTGTCAGCTTAACGCCCTGTGTAAGTATAAGGTGGTGGTGTTGTCTACAACGAATTCACACAGTTTTCCTTGAGCAACTATGGGGGAACATTGGCTTAGTCTGTTGAGCCTGCTATAACAGAATACCATAGACTGGGTGGCTTAAACAACAAACTTTTATTTCTCACAGTTCGGGAGACTGAAAAGTCCAAGGTCGAGGCACCGGCAGATTCAGTGTGCGGTGACAGCCCTATTCTTGGTTAGCAGATGGCACCTTCTTGCTGTATCCTCACATAGAGGAGAGCAGAGAGAGATCATCTGTCTTGTATCTCTTCTTACAGGGGCATTAATCCCATTCATGAGGGCTCCACCCTCATGACCTAACTACCTCCCAAAGAGGCCCATTACATTGGGGATTTAGGCTTCATATGAATGGGGGAGGGGAATTCAGCAAACATTCCCCACGTGTCATGCATGATTCTAGGCATTTTACATTTATTAACTCATTTCCCCTTTTAAGAAGTTAGTACTGTTGCCATCATTCCCATTTTACGAACTTGAGGCCTGGGCAAGTTTACCTCCCAGAGGCCACACAGCTGTAAATGAGCTGAGTGGGATTTGAACACAGGTAAATCTGGCTCAAGTCTGAGCTGTTACTATTGTGCTGTCTGCCTTTCTAAAAAAATGTCATACCTCCTCCTAGCATCCCCACTTTACAGTAACTCTCTCCATCCACAGCCTTTGTTTACTTGTGGGAGGGTTGCTATATTCAAATTCTCTGGAGTGTTATCCAATAGATATAAATGAAGAAAGCTGAAAGTTTGCCTAAAATCTTAAAGAATTTCCCATTTTGGTTTTCTTGGAGACTGCGGGGTAAGCCATATGCTAAGTGCACACTGTAACAAGCTTTGTATTTGTGCGACATTCAGAACTACCAACCCCTGCCAGGCATGGTGGTGCATGCCTTGCCTGTGGTCCCAGCTACTTGGGAGGCTGAGGCAGAATTGCTTGCACCCAGGAGTTCAAGACCAGTCTGGGCAATATTGCCCACCGACCTGATGGAACAGATCCTACCATGAGCTCCTCCTCCCACATATGGCTGTCTTTCCCAGTGAGATGGGAAACGCCCTGCGGCATAGCATGCTGAGAAGGAAGCATTCCCACATCCCAGGCGATTTGGTCATTTACTTGAATCTCTCTGTCCTCACCACCTGGACAGTTTGGCCTTGTTTCTCAGAGATTTCTCTGGTGCCTCAGGCTCTGTCTCCTTTTGTGTGAGAGGCATGGAGAACCCAGTTGGAGAGGCGCCTTGCATGACTGGGGGGAAGAGGTAGGAATGGACAAAGCAGGATTTCTTTTTCTTTTCTATTTTAAAATTACTAGGAAACACTAATTAACATCTGTAAATTGACCTGAAAGTAAAGCACCATTTTTAAGCAAAATAATCATGATCGTCTAAAATTTTCATGTCCCTATCACTGAGGTTTCCGAGCATGAAATGTGGAAATTCTAAATTAGGTGAAATTTAACTCAGCAACTCCAGAAACTACTGAATATTCAACTCAAGGAGAAGCAGCTGAGAAAACCACCTGTGCTGCTATCTTTAGCATTTGCTACAGAACAGTCAGAAGCAGGATTCACAGCCCTGAGACCACATCGCCAGGGTTGGCCAGCTCTACCTCCAGCATCGACTAAAGTGCCGCCAGTGATCAACTGCAGTCCCCCAGAAACTTGTGGTTTATGTTCACATCTAAGCTGCCCAGGATGGTCTGGGGGGGGGGGGTGCAGAGTATGGGGCAAGATTCAGGGTGATTTCAGAAGCCCCTAGGGAAAGCCAAACCCTAAGCCTCAGAGTGCCCAAGGTGAACATGAATCTACAAAAATCATTAGTTCCATTGGTACATAAAGATCCAATGTTTTCTCTTTTCCTTACAGCAAAGAACCAAGTCATCTGAAAAAAAGTGAAGACAAATAAGAACATTCTGAGGCTTGTTATCTTGTTTTTATTTTTCAATAGATTCAAAGAGAGTGGAATTTGTATTAACTGATTTTAAGGAATTATATGCAACCAAAGTTAATCAGTGAGTCAAGACAGTCACATGCTGAAAAAAGTTAAATAGTCAAACATTAAATTGCACAACTTATGTTATCTTACGTTGTTTTTGTGTTATGTTACGTTGTTCTTGTGTTATGTTGTTCTTCCCTATGGTACATTACCTGCGTGCAATTGAAGGCTGTTGTTTATTTTATCAGAAAGTTAAATTACATTCTTTCTTTTCTTCAAGAGTTGACAATTCCAAATGTGGCTTCTCATTCAATGAATTCATTCTTACCGTCACCAAAAAACCTTTATTTCATTAAATGAATCATCTCCTCTGATTAGCAGGGGATAGTCTGGAATTACTTAACTAGAAGATCTGAGTTGTCATCAAAATGCCTTGTTGGGCAACATGGTAAGTAAGAAGAATGTGTCACAAATAAAATCATTTTGCAGATCAGCCATTTCAGAAAGGGGCGGGCAGTAGAGAGGTGGTGAAAAAGCACGGGCTTGGACCAAAAGCACAAATTTTCCTGTCTACTAACCACACGTGCTGGGCCCAATAACTTCAGGTCTCAGGGCCTCAGGTTCCTCCCGGAGGAAGTGGAGGTAGCAGCCTACCATGCCTACTTTGAGAGCTTGTTCTTGGGGCCAGATGGAATCGTGGATGTGAAGATGTTCGTAAATGACAAAGGACCATTCCATTGCAAACGATTATTATTCTGCAGCAGTTGGGTTTGCTCTGGGGGGCAACAAAAAAAGTCCTGTGTTTTGTATTCAGTCCTCAGACGACATGTAAGCTGCTGAGGGTCCCCCCAGCTCCCCGCTCTGCATCCACACCCCTCTTGCACCCTGGCAGACCCCTTGAGGGGCTCCTCACGGCACTGCGCTTTAGGCCTATAGGTTCATCTCACAGTATTTCCTCTTGTCACCAGCACATCTGCCATGACGATTGCCCTGGAGCCTGACAAGCATATCCAACTCCTCCAACAAGAGACTAGGGGACTTTGTGAAGTTGTATTTGAGCTTAGAAGCCAACAGGTTTCAATTAAAGGCAGACTTGGAAATGAATAAAAGTTTTCCTTAAACAATTTTACTATGATTCCAGCAGAGGGAGACAGGGCTGCACTTTCCCATAGGAACTGCAATTTAATTTAAAGGTTTACATTATGAAGAGTCTGCCTGTCTTCCTTCTTTCTTCCCTCCCTCCCTCCCTTCCTTCCTTCTTTCCTTATCAGATGATGATAGTCATAATTTTAATGTCTCTTGGTGGAGAAAATACATGGCTAAAGGCCATTACAAATTCAGCTATACTTTCAAACTAGGTTTGCGTTTTTTGATCACAAGAGCCACTAGGGCATTTGGAAACAGCAGAGGGAGGCATGCTATGTATTCAGTCTCCAGGCAATGCTTTGCACCTGTGGTGGGTACAATTGGTGGCCGACGCAGCATCTCTTGTAGGACCACAAGGTTCGTTTGCTTACTGCACAGTAACAGACTAATACACTGAAACAGCAGGAGTTGCAGCAGAGAAAGAGTTTAATAATTGTTGGGCAGCTGAAGGAGGAGACAGGAAGAACCCCTCAAATTCGTCTCCCCAGACAGTTCTGGGCTGAGGTTTTTAAGGGAATTTTGGTGGGCAGGGGGCTAGGGAATTGGCATAACTGATGAAATTATAAGGATGTAGAAACTGCATTTTTGCACTGAGTCAGTTCCTCAGCAGGAGTCACAGGACTGGCTGGCCTCAGTGGGTCCATTGGAATGCAGGGTCTGGAAAATATCTTAGGAAACAGTCTTAGGTTTCTTAACATGGAAGATGTTATCTACAGGAGTGATTAAGGGAAGTTATAGGACTTCGTGACAAAAGTCTACATACCTCTTAAGCAGTAAACAGCTATAAGGGAGTGGGTTATGGGGCAAGAGCTGGTTAATAGCTGTGCTATTTCAAGACTATTGTCCTTATCAAAATCCCAGTAACTTGCTCTAATTAATTTTATAAGGATGGTTTCACATCCACCCTGTCTTCCTCCTTCCTGATCAGACCAGTTTTGTTCAACATCTGCCCCGTTCCCAGTCCAGAAGGGGATCCTGTTTAGTCTAGGCCAATCAGAGCATGTTTTTCCCCTGGTAAATGTAACTTGTCCCAGGATGGACTTGTGATCTTACTTGGCTCAGTCAGGCTGAAGGGAAGGGCTTGTCTTCCATGCTCTGGGAAGAGGCTTTCCCTCTCTTTCCCATTGGATATGAGTGAGGAAATTTTTGCTGTTGGCAGCGATATTGCAACCATGAGTAAAATGGCCAGAGGAAAAAGAGAACATAAAAGATGGAGGGAAGGAAAGAACCTGGGATTTTTATGACACCACTGAGCCACCAAATCAAACAACCCTGTATCCTGGAATTCCTGTTTTATGAGAGAATACATTTCTGTTTAAGCCAGTTTGAGTCAAGCCTCTATTTTTTGCAAATAAAATTGTCTTGGCAGATATAGTACCTGTATGTATTGGTGATTCCCTTCAGTTTCCCTAAGACTACCCAGTGGTCTTCAGCCACTGGATGGGCTGAAATAGTGCCTGAGAACCACTGCTTTTCACTTTAAATTAACTATCGGTTTTCCATGGCTCACTTGTTGAGGATGTTGTTCATATTATTTCTGTGATATTACTCTGTTTCATTGACACAGCACTTTACAAACATTTATTATTTATCCCTAGTCCTAGATGGATCTATAACTTGGAGGGATTATTGCCAAGTAAGGATATTGCAGTATAGCAAGTCAAAACATGCCCCAAATCACCCAAGATGCCATGGCAGTGCTGGAAATACCATGTACTTCATAAGTGCGCCTCTCATTTCTATTTCTAGCCTAATGGATGGAAAAACTCAAGTCATTTAGAATAGCAAGCCATGGTACTTTTAAAAAATAGAAATCTTTAATGCGTTCTTCTTTCTCTTTCTTTCTCAGGAATGCGGGTTTATACATGTGTTTTTTTCTTGCCGACTCTTCGTTGATAGTTCATCATGTTTATAACCTCTAATTAATTTAAACTAGAGACCACATTTTAAAAACCACTTATGGCTCCTGGTGGAAAGAGCTAGCAAAAGTAAGAAGCAGGGGTTGCCCCACTGGAAGGAGACCAAAGTGCTCAACTTCCCAAGAAGGATTTTGGTCAAATGTTTAATGGATTGCTGAGAGAATCACCAGATAATTGGTCTAAGTATTTGTAAAACAGTTGTTGTCTGACCATAATTATAAGAAATAAGGAATCAAAAAGAAATGTAATTTTTCATCCAAAAGTATACAAAGTTTTGTGCTGGGTGTGATAAAAAGATGAATAAGATACAGCAATGCCGGTTATACTGTTCTTAGAGAAAAAGGACTAATGCAGTATATGTGAAACAGTAGCTAATCATTTTAGGCAGCAGATAATTAAACACTAAAGTTATGTGGTACAGAGTAAGTGCCGTTGGTACACGGACAAAGAGAGCTCATGATGAGCTATTGTGGTCAGGCGAGGTTATTTCATATGAGACGAGCATCACATAATGGTTTTGGCTTTAGATGGACCTTCCAAGGTGAGAAAAATTGGAGCAATTAAGGTGTTTTTAAAAAATTAAATAAATGCTAATCAGAAATACTTTTTATTTCAAACCTTGGTGTTGAAATTTTTCTTAAAATGTATTAATACATGGACACCTGAAATTGTTTCTTGTGTTTTGAAATATTTCAAAATTAAACTCAGAAAAAATGTAAATGTATTTATACATTTCTTTCCTTAGGAAATAAAAGTGTTAGGCATTTGATGGGTTAATTTATTTATTCACTAAATATTTAATGAATACCTACTGTAAACCAGGTAAGGTTCTAAGTGGTAAGCAAATAAATATGCCTCATTGATTATTAAAATCTTAGTTGGGGAGATATTTTTCAACAATAAACAAGTAGTTAGAAATGCTTTGAAGGAAAGAACAGGTTGAAGTGGCAGCAAATAATAGATATAAAATCTACTTAGATAGGGTGGTTAGGGAGTGCTTCTCTGAAAAGGCAATGCTCAGTTGAGACCTAAAGAGTGGGCAGAGCCATTCCTATAAAGTGGGGAGCAGAGCTCCAGGCAGGCCCCCAAGGTAGGTTTGAGGTGCCCAGGTATAGCATCATATGTAGGGTATATGTATATAAAATGCTACATATTTGTATATGTCAACTTAAAAATCAGAAGGTCGTCATAAATTTGGAAAGGTGACTTTATTTCTTATAAAGGGTTACAACCTGCAGGCTGGGAAACAGGCCTCCCACCAAAACTGGAGGCAGGCACTTTGAGGGAGAGAAGGGTGGAACAGGGATTTATGCTGAAGGGCTTGGCTAAGTATGCATATTCAATAGGTTATAGGAAGAGCTATGAATATTCATGAAAGGGGATCATGCACATGTGTAATAAGCAAACATGCACGTTCCCCTTGGGGTGGAGCCTTAACATTTAAATGCATTACTATGAGGCTCTACACTTCAAAAGGTGAAGCAGGGACACAAAGGCACTCAAGTGCACAACCTCTTTACCCCAGCCAGAACCAGTCTATAGTCAGCTGTCTCTTATCAGGAGAAAGTTACTAAAACCAGTCTCTTGGCCAGTCAAAGCTGTAGTTATGGCTTGTGGAACAGGGAGGTTAGTTAGTCAGTGTCTGGTGGTGGATGAAGTATAATTGTTTTAATATTGCTTTTCTCAAGTCCAATCCTTGTTTAGCTGCTAGAGGAAAAGAAAAACCTTGTGGCAATTAGAACATAGTTTATTCTTTAAGTGTAGGGGTGCATGGTTTAACCTTTGCCTGGCATGGCCTTAGGTCCTATTTATAATTTGGTATTTTATTCCCAAAAAGAGTTTTTCTGTCAGTCTTATGATCTTTATTTTAACTTTAATGCTGGCCAGTTGTGTCTAAACCACAAAAAGGAGGGAGTATAACAAAGTATGTCCGACCTCCTGTCCTATCATGGCTGGGAACGCAGTTTCTCTGAGGAAGTAAGATGGAATTCTTGGGCTGATGCTGTAGTCTTGAGGCAGAATTTCTTCTTCCAGGAAACCTCAGTTTTGCTCTTAAGGCCTTTCAACTGATTGAATGAGGCCCACCCACATTATCAAGGGTAGTCCCTTTACTTAAAATCAACTGATTGTAGATGTTAACCACATCTATAAAATATCTTCACAGCAAGACCTAGATTAGTGTTTGATCACATAACTGGGTACTATGACATAGCCAAGTTGACACATTAAACTAACCACAGAAGTTGGAAACCATCACATTGAGCACAGCGTCTGGAGCATAGTGAGATGAGGCAAAGAAATCAGATAAACTTGGGAAGCTGGGCAGAGGTCTTGAGGCTAAGATAGAGTTTAGTTTTTGTTAAACGTTTATTGGGAAACCACAGGAGTGTATCAATAGGAAGTGGAGGGTTCATTGACCTTATTGACAGCGTATTTTTCATTCTGTTCAGAGAGACAATCAGTGGGATCCAAATTAAAAAATAAATCACTCTGGCTGATCTCTGGAGAATAAAATAGGGAGTGTATTAGTCAGGGTCTAGTCAAGAGGCAGAAACCACACCAGTAATTTGAACAGGGAACACTTGATACGAGGAGTGGTTAACTATGTACAAGGTGGTTACCTGTTAAAAGGCATAGAAAAGGACCCTAAGGGTATACAGGTAGCAAGTACAGAGATCACCCCTAGGGTTGAGGGAAGAACAAGGAAGGAACTTAGAGGAGGTCCTGTAAGGTCTGTGGTCCATGTTCTGATAACGTGTGGCTCCTGCAGGAACCAGCTGCCCATCATGGGGAGCGGGGATGAAGAAACTTGCTGGGGGCTGCTTGCTGGAACCATGAGGACCATAGCTGCTTTGAGGAACACCACAGGGACCAGCTGCACACTGTGCCCTTGCTGCCACTTAAAAAAAAAAATGAAAACAGGAAGAAGAAAATTCTCTTCTCCCTCCTCTAGGCTTGCAGACTCTGTCCCATACCCCTCTATTGGCAGAACCTAGCATCCTATTGGCTGGCACAGGAGGAACATGCTTTAAGAGTTAGCTCTATTATTACAAAGTAGGACAAAAAGAGCTGACTTTCTTATTGGCCCGCAAGCCTATAAGTTGATAACTGGCACTGGAGTCAAGGGTAGACTTAGGGCTGAAATGGTCAGGAAGCTATTGCAGTGGTCAAGGCAAGAGTTGATGGGGCCTGGTCAAGGGTGGTGGCAATGAAGTTGGAGAAGTGAACTCATTCAAGTTATCTATTGGACGTAGGTACTCAAAAAATTTTAAGTTTGCCTCCTTTATTCTTTAGAAGAGAATATTGAAAATAAGAAAATTCTATGGTGTGACTCAGGCTATTAATATTCCACAAATAATTCCAAACATGAGGTCTTAGTGGCAGTATTTATTAATTCATTTATTTGTGTAGTGAAAGAAATCAAGAGAATCTAAATAAATGGAGAGATAATTCCGTTTTCATGGCTAGGAAGACTCAATATTATTAAGATGTCAGTTCTTCCCAACTTGGTCTATAGATTCAATGCAATCCCAATCAAAATCCCAGTGAGTTATTTGACGACTATTAACAAACTGATTCTCAAGTTTATATAGAAAGGCGAAAGACCCAGAATGGTCAATACAATATTGAAGGAGAAGAACAAAGTTGTAGAACTGACACTACCCAACTTCAAGACTTACTGTAAAGCCACAATAATCAGGACAGTGTAGTAGTATTGGCAAAAGAGTGGACAATAGATCAATGGAACAGAATAGAGACTCTAGAAATAGACCCACACAAATATATTCAACTGATCTTTGACAAAGGAACAAAGGCAATTCAATGGAGAAAAGACAGTTCTTTCAACAAATGGAAAAACTGGATCTACACATGCCAAAAAAAAAAAAGACTCTAGACACAGACATTTATCATTTATTCATGCAGCAAATATTTATTGATTTCTACCAAGTGTCAGACATCAAGTTTGTGATGATGCTAGTGATGAAAAAAAATGTATGGATAAAATTAAGGCTCCACTATCAAAAGGTCATAGTCTAATGGTCTATCGATCCGTGGCCCTGCAGTTATGGCTGGAGCAGTTTTTGGAACACTGGGCTGGGTGTGTTTGGACCATGAGGCTTAAAATAATCCAGCTAATTGAGGCTTCTTGTTAATCTAGATTTCCCATCAATCATGAAAATTTCAATATAGTTGGGGGGCAACCCCCAAATAGCCTATTGGCACCACCATATTAAATAACTTGAGTTAAGTAATTTAACTGCTTTAGTGTGACACCAACACCAGCTGGTTTATGGCATTGGTAACTCAGCAGGGAAGCAGTGACAGGGAAATGACAAAAAAAGCACATTACAGATGGGCATCAAAAGATCTAGAGATCAAGGAATCTGACCTGAATTAAAATAGCAGATACAGAACGGGGGTGGTTGCTTTGGGGCACACTGTAAATATCACAGCCTTCCGACATGACTGATTTTAATGGTCTAACATTTTGTCCTCTCTTTGTTTTACTTGGATATTCTGACTGATCTGAGTGTTTAGCTCCAGATATGAAGAGGGCCAAGGAAAAAAGGAGCCCAGCAAAGTGAGTTTACAGAAATGGGAGTTGAGATTCAAGTCATGGTCACCTGAATTTTGGGATAGGAAGAACAATTAGAGAGTTCTGCAGACTGCTGATTGTACCCCCAAATTTATTCTCTTTTTTTCCCCATAGTGATAGAATTTTAGCTATGCATAAGGTGACTCATCTAGATTGCATTTTTTGGAATCCTTACGGTTAGAAGTGGTCACAAGGCCAAGTTCTTGCCAGTGAAATATGAATAGAAGTGATGAGGGCAGCTCCTGTGTCACTTGCTTAAATGGAAATTGCTCACCTTTCATTTCTTCTGTTTGCCTCTTCCCATGGCCTGGGCTGCAGTCATGGTGGTAACCCAACTTTAACCACGCACACACACATAAGGACCACACCCTTAGAAGGGGCAACAAGATGGAAAGAACTTTATCCTGGAGCAGACTTCCCCATAAGCCTGGACCACTCACCTCTAAACTGTTCCATGAGAAAGAAATAATATTCTTTCTTATTTCCTGATCTTTGAATGGTTTGATTATAGCAGTAGCTTAAATTGCAGGCCAGGAAATACGGTGAGTAAATAAGCAGCTGCATCAGGAACTGAAAAATTACTCTTATGGTCATTGTTTTATCAAATTCCTTTCCTTTGCTCTTTAACTCGTCCCTAATTCCCTAACCGGCAAGGTCCAGTCCAACACTGAGAGACCATGTTTGGGCACTGAGCTCAGAGCCAGAAACAAAATTGATGTGTGTGTACAGTCATCCCTGGGTATCCAAAGGGGATTGTTTCCAGGACGCCCTTGGATACCAAAATTGCAATGCTCAAGTCCCTCATATAGATGGTGTAGTATTTGCATATAACCTACACACATCCCCCTTGTATACTTTAAACCATCTCTAGATTACTTGGAATATCTAATACAATGTAAATGCTACACAAATAGTTTTTATACCATATTGTTTTACTGCACGTATTACTTTTTATTGTGGTATTATTATATTCTTTATTGGGTTTTTCTTCCCCGAGTATTTTTGATCCGAGGTTGGCTGAATCCACAGATGCAGAAGCCACAGATGTGGAGGACCACTGTAGCTAGAGGATGTGCTAGAGGGAGCAAGTTGAAAACAGTTGATGAGTGCCTGGGGCCATTGTCTGGGAGTAGCTGGGGTGTGGTGTCTGAAGTTCACCCCATCAGTGAGAGAGGGCCTTATGCATGGTGTTGGGCTACTCTGAGGGCCGGACTCAAGGGGACACTTGAAGGCCATGGGAAAGTAAGCTAGAGTCAACTACTGCCTGGTCCTTCCTACATGGAATGAATTACTACCCCCGGAGACCCTGCACTGGTGTAGGAAAGGCCGTGATGGTTGAGGAATATAAAGGGGAAAGAGAAGAGAGAGGCAATTGGTGTACTGAGTGCAGGAAAAGGAGAGATTGGTCAAAAAAACAGTGGTTTTTAAAATTGCACTGCAAATGTTATACTTCAGTAAGTCAGTCTGGATCCCTAAGAAGCTCTGATGTGGGCCCTAACTGGTTCTCTCAGGATGTACTTTCTCTTTACAACTCCCTTCTATATGCTTATCCTATAAAGAGGGCACAGAGGCTGGGTGTGGTGGTTCACACCAATAATCCTAGCACTCTGGGAGGCTGAGCCCAGGAGTTGGAGTTTGCAGTGAGCTATGATGACGCCACTGCACTCTAGCCTGGGCAACAGAGTGAGACCCTGTCTCAGAAAAAAAAAAAAAGAGAGTACAGATACTCTCTGCAGTAGAGCCACATGGTGTTAATGGAAAGCAAAGTTTATTAAGAACACTTACAAGCCGCGAAGTAGCAAAGCGCACATGGCTTTTGGAGCTCTCCGAGCATAGTGAGGGAGGTGCTTGGGCGTGGTTAGCTGGGGCCAAAAGCAGAAAGGGCTCTAAGAGCAGGCCCCTCCCCTCCAGACTCTGTCATGAGAGCTTCCTGGTGGAGGAAGTGGCCTCATTGCAAAGGGTCAGCAGCTGGTACAGCCTGTCCTTCTGTCTAGAAGTTATCATAAGGAATCTTAGATTGGACTTTTAAAAGCATCTATTATTTTCTGTCCTGCCGAGACTAGGAAATGAGGCCCAAGGAACTTCACCAAATTTTGCCTGCAGTACGTATATATTTGAGTGAATTCCTTTCTTCTAGAGGTTTCAGAATAATACTCCAAGCACTTGCCTGGAAGTGACATTTCTCATTACGTGTGAGACTGGAGCATAAACTGGACCTAAGCCGGTTTTCCTATGAAGACTTTATTGACTCCATAAATACAGCCAACCTTTGTTCCTTAAAATGACTTGTCACACCTAGTTAAATAAACATCATTCTCAAACAGGACATTACAGGTGAGGCCTTTATTGCATAATTGATTCTTCCAGTTATATTTTGGCAAAAGGAGGATGGATTCTTACTGTACTTATGCAAACAACTATATTGCCATGAAATGTAAAGCCTGGGTAAGAGATTCTGAATTCAGAGGAGGGGAATTGTGTCAGTGAGAATCATGTATCATTTAAAAATTCTTCATTTTAGTTTACAAAATCAGAATTTAAAAACTTATTGTGAATTACAGATAGCATAGGAAGAAAGAGAAAGAGCTTCTTACATATCTAGGAAATAGAACATTAAAACAAATCAACTATATTCCAAATAACCTCAATAAAATTTCCCTCATCAATTCATTCAGTCCTGTGTAATTAATTCTTGTTCTGTTGGACCTTGGGTTAGCAGTTTTGTGAAACTGTCTACTTTTCAACTATAGAATTAGGGACTCCTCAATCCACCAGTGCAGTACAGGAAGTTATGAAAGCCATGTCAGCTCTGCCTTGAAGAGTCGACAGTTGGGAGTTCCTAGTACATCTTCCACAAGGCTCTGAGACTGTCCTTTGATGAAGACACAAACTCTGGCTTGTAGATTATAGCAGAGTCTTACAGCAAGCATCAAAGAAAAAGAAAAACTATCTGTAGATAGCTATCACAGACTTGGTGGCGATAGTTAATTTATCACTAGTATTTTTCACATGTGAAAAGTCCAATGAGGTTCATGAGAAGTGTAATGCAATTAACAAGGAAATTTAGTTGTTTATGTGCAAAACACAGATAGAAAAGCCTCTTCTTCACTTGCCCTCCCAATCTCAGCCCTACAGACAGCCTGCCCAGGTACCCAGCCCTGAGGTTTCACAGAATCAGCCACAGGAAGAAGCGGGGGCAGGGAGCTGTTCAAATCCAGCCCTCAGCTAGAGCAAATAATGATGGCTGGAAGCTTAAAATAGATCCAGGGAGGAGCTCATTAACGTGAACATACAAAACATTTCAGCACCTCCAGTCTTTTTCATTTTGCAAATTGCTTTGGTCCATTTTTATTTCACTCTATTCAATGGACCAGAAAATAGACCTTTACCAACATATTTACCACATTGGACGATGAACTAATTTAGATAGGCCAAAATAATTGTTCCACAGGGACACAAGGATTCACCCTCAGTTCAGAAAATCCCTGACATGTGACGTAGGAGGATTTATAGGTTGAGTGGAAATTGCTTTCTCCTGCTTTCCAGATTACATACTGTGGGTTGGTTTTTTTTACATGAGTAAACATCCTTCTAATAATGAACAGACCAATAATGTCTTAAGAGAGAAAAAGAACATCTTTTTCCTTTTGGCTGTTTCTTGAGAAAACTGTTTGGATTTGGAAACCCATGTTGGCTGTCCAGAATATGAAATTTGGCATCTTCCTTTTGTGGTGGGGATGGGTTTTGGCCACTGAAAGCAGAGTGCACTGGCCAGGAAGAGAAGTACACGAGATGTCTAAGAAAGGCAGGTGAGTAGACATTTAGGGTAGAGGATTTAGGGAAAGGGGGTGTGCAAGGCGAGTTCGTGGTATTGTTCTAGAGACTGAGCATCATTTCTAGCTTATGGTATTTTGCGTGGACGCCTTTTCCTCCTTTTCCCCTTGTTCTCCTGCTTCCCCCCTTTAGGAAGTTAGAATTATGTTTTCTTTTAAAATGATGCTGATTAGATGATATTATTATTGCCCATTCTTAAATTCCTTACGAATTGTCCTGGGTGAAAGGTAGATTCTGGAAAAAAAGAATATATGCACATTTTTTAAAAAATCAAGGGTAATTGTTTGATGTCTGTATCCTAAGGTTAGAAAAATATCTGTGAATTCCCAAATAACCAATGGGATCTCTAATTTGTTAGAATGATTTTGTTAGTTATAATTATTTCTGTTAGGTTTGTGGATAGCTTTTAAATCTTTTAAAAGGAAACAAAGCAGCTTTCTTCAAGCCCTGTGGCTAGAAGGATTATTAGATTGTCGCCTACCTGTAAATTGGGCAGGGACAGGGATGGAGCTGCCTGCAGGTGAGCTCCTTGGCCATGGCCAAGACGGTACGTGCTGCCCTGTCCGTACCAGCCCTCACAGAGGGAGCTTAGACAGGGAGCCAGACTCCTCACCAACCCCTGGGCACTCGGCCTCACAGGGTGGCTCTGATGGCAGCACTGGCAATGAATGTGTATACAGGATGCACCTCTGCTTGCCGGCATCAGTCAATACAATAGGACACTTGGAGACGACCTAATCCAGCGCTCTCTGTTTATTGATGAGGAAATGGAGGCAGTAAGGGCATTCTTCACTCTTGGTCCTTCATCAGCCCTAGCTCTAAATTGAACTTCAGCTTTCTTTATCTCTGGATGGAAATATGAATACAGTCAGAAAGATCAGTTAATGTGAAAGGAAACCTAGTTTCCAGGAGTTTGGGGCTACGGCAAGGGCTGTTTATCTAGCTCCTCAGCACCCCCCGCCCCGGCTTGAGAGAGCCCTCCACAAGGACTTGCAAAAAGCCAGCTGTAGCTCACAGCACTTGTTTCAAGCTGTTTTAACAATATCACAAAACCAGGACCTGAACTATACAGTGGTCATGGTGGGCCCTGGGGTACCAAGAGAGACTACTGTGCCCTGTTACCATCAGAGTCAGAAGTTGCTTGGGCAAACTGGAAATTGTGAAGTGGTACAGCGACAGAGCTTGCTTAAACCAAATGTGCTTGTAGGGATTAAAAGCACAACAGCAACTAACCCTATTGGTTGTCATCAAAAACTTCTCAGCCTCTCTCCCAAGCCAGAGTTAGAGTGGCAGTCTAGTAGCAGATACCAATGATTAACAAGTCTTTTAAAAGACTTTCTTTTAAAGAATTACTTTTTTAAATTTTAAAATTATTTTTTAATTTTTGAATTATTTTTCTTTTGTTATAAATTGACAAATTATAATTGTATATATTAATGGGGTACAAAGTGATGTTAGGACATGTGTATACAATGTGGAATGATTAAGTCAAGCTAATTAAAGTATCCATCACCTCCAGTACTTACTATTTTTTGTGGTGAG
Organism: Daubentonia madagascariensis; assembly: GCA_023783475.1. NCBI lineage: Eukaryota > Metazoa > Chordata > Mammalia > Primates > Daubentoniidae > Daubentonia > Daubentonia madagascariensis. The sequence goes on along the minus strand of JAKFHU010002080.1, from coordinate 35,858,503 downwards.
AACATTTGAAATTTACTCTCTTAGCAATTTTGAAATACATAATGCAGTATTATTAACTATAGTCATCATACTGTGCAATATATCTCAAAAAATTTATTCCTCCTGTCTAACTAAAACTTTCTATCTTTTGACCAATATCTCCCCACCCCATAGCCACTGGTAACTATTATTCTATTCTCTTTCTATGAGTTTAATTGTTTTAGAGTTCACATATAAGTGAGATCCCACAGTATTTTCCTTTTGGCGCCAGGTTATTTCACTTGGCATAATGTCCTCCAGGTTCATCCATGTGGTTGCAAATGACAGAATTTCCTTCTTTTTTAAGGCTGAATAATATTCCATCGTGTATGGTTGTCATTATACATGTATGTATGCTGTATTTTCTTTATCCATTCATCTGTTGATGGACACTTAGTTGATTCCATAACTTGGTTATTGTGAATAGTGCTGGAATGAAAATGGGAGAGCAGATATCTCTTCAACAAACTGATTTCAAATCCTTTGGATATATACCCAGATGTGGGATTGCTGGATTATATGGTAGTTCTGTTTTTAGATTTTTGAGAAACCTCCATACAGTTTTCCATAATAGCTGTACTAATTTATGTTCCCACCAATAGTGTACAAAGGTTCCCTTTACTCCACATCCTCGCCAACACTTATCATTCATCTTTTTGATAATAGCCATTCTGACAGGTGTGAGGTGATATCTCATGGTGGTTCTAATTTGCATTTCCTTACTGATTAGTGATGTTGAAGATTTTTTCATATATCTGTTGGCCATTCATATGTGTTCTTTTGAAAAATGTCTATTTGGGTCCTTTGTCCATTTTTTAATCAGTTTGTTTATTTTCTTGCTATTGAATTGTTTGAGTGCCTTATAAATTTTGGATATTAACTTCTTATTAGATTTATGCCTTACAAATATTCTCTCCCAATCTGTAGGTTGTCTCTTCACTCTGTTAAATGTTTCCTTTGCTGTACAGAAGCTTTTTAGATTGATATAATCTCATTTGTCTATTTTTGCTCTTGTTGCCTGGGCTTTTGGAGTCAAGTCTAAAAAATCACTGCCCAGATCAATGACATGTAGTTTTCCCCCATGTTTTCTTCTAGCCATTTTACAGTTTCAAGTCTTTATGTTTAAGTCTTTAATCCATTTTGAGTTGATTCTTATATATGGTGTGAGTTAAAGGGCACTTGGATATTCAGTTTTCCCAACACCATTTATTGAAGACACTATTCTTTTCCCATTGTGTGTTTTTGGCACCTTTGTCAAAAATCAATTGACTGTAAATGTGTGGGTTCATTTTGGGGCTCTCTATTCTGTTCCATTGGTTGATGTGTCTATTTTTATTCTAGTACCATGCTGTTTTAATTATTATAGCTTTGTAACATAGCTTGAAATCAGGTAGTGTGATGCCTCTAGCTTTGTTCTTTGTGCTCAAGGTTGTTTTGACTATTCAGAGTCTTTTGTGGGTCCATACAAATTTTAGCATTGTTTTTTCTATTTCTGTAAAAAATGACATTGTAAATTTGATAGGGATTGCATTGAATCTGTAGATCACTTTGGGCAGTATGGACATTTTAACAATATTAATTATTCCAATCTGTGAACACAGGATATCTTTCCATTTATTTGTGTCTTCTTCAATTTCTTTCATCAGTGTTTTATAGTTTTCAGTGTACAGATTTTTCACTTTCTTGGTTAAATTTATTCTTTATTCTTTTATTTATTCCTTTTTTGTAGCTATTTTAAATGGGATTTTCTTGATTTCTTTTTCAGATAGTTTCTTGTTTCTTGTTAGTGTATACAAAACACTACTGATTTTTGTGTGTTCATTTGTATCCTGCAAATTTACTGCATTTGTTTATTAGTTCTAATAGTTTTTTGATGGAGTCTTTAGGGTTTTCTACATATAAGGTCATGTCATCAGCAAACAGTGACATTTTTACTTCTTTCTTTCCTATTTGTATGCCTTTTATTTCTTTCTCTTGCCTGATTGCTCTGACCAGGACTTCCAGTACTATGGTTGAATAGAAATGGCAAGAGTGGGCATCCTTGTCTTGTTCCTGATCTTAAAGAGTGAAGTAGACTTTCTTTTTTAAAAATTACTTTTAGACCAAACATAGTGGCTCATGCCTGTAATCCCAGCATTTTGGGAGGCCAAGGCAGGAGGATTGCTTCAGCCCAGGAGTTTCAGACCAGCTTAGGCAACATGGTGAGACCCCATCTCTATAAAAAATAATTTTAAAAGATTAGCTGAGTGTGGTGGTGTGTGCCAGTATTCCTAGCTAATCAGAAGGCTGAGGTGGGAGAATCACTTGAGCCCAGAAGGTCAAGGCTGCAGTGGGCTGTGATCACGCCACTGCACTCCAGCCTGGGTGATAAAGTGAGACCTTATCTCTGTGAAAAAAAAAAATTACTTTAAAAACTTTCATTTTTTTAATTATAAAAGATACATATGACTATTATTTAAATTTACAAAAAAATGGGAATTTTTTTTAACTGGAAGTTACTTCACTAGGAAAAAATTTAAAAACACAAAATCACCCACAATCCCCAAATCCAGAAATAACCTTGTTAACTTTTTGTGTATTTTCTTCTGGTCTTTTTTTCTAAGCATATATCAAATATTAACTAGTTTGGGATTATGTTATGTGTATAGTTTTATAATCTTATTGTATTTACTATGATACTGTCTGCATGTTTACTTATTTTAAAAGTCTATGTAATTATCATTTGGTTGGCTACATAATAATGCATAATATGCATAATCATGCACAATATACCACCATTTATTTTCTTCTATAGTGGACATTTAATTGTTTATTCTTTATTATTATAAATATTCTGTATGTATATCTTTGTACATAAGAAGTTGTCTACATACATGATTATTTAATTAGGATAGACTCCTAGAACTGTCCTGGATCAAATGGCACAAGAACATTCAAAGCTGCAGATATGGTTGGCCAAATTTCTTTCTAGAGTGGAAAGTGGACCTAACTTGTACTCCACTAGCCAGGTTAAACTTTATTTTTATGTAGCCTAAACTTTTAAAGGGCTTGCTTAATTTCATCCAGACACTAAACCCGTAAGCGGCTGGTAATTTGTATCTGGGCTTCTTTTCATGGTTCATGCTAATCAAGTAACTCAGGTAAACACAGGCACACAAGGGGGTGAGGCAGGCAAAGTACCTAAGATGCAAAATGAAAGGAGGTGTTTGCACAACCTAGAGAACGAGTGACTCTTTAAATTTTGCTCCCTACCTACCTCACTTGCCTCACCCTAGTCTCCATCCTAGCAAATAATTCATGTGTTTTCCCAAAATCTCCATGGGAGGCACATTGAGGTGGGACCCACCTTCATAGATCATGCAGGGTAAAGATCAGAATGCCAGGGCTTTGGGCAATATTTCTAGAATGAATCAAAACTTACTATCTCTCCTCTTCTTCCTGGAAGAATGGAAACAACCTGTCTATAGTATAGGCCCCTGGACAAATGCCAGCTCAGGCTCTGGGAGGGTAAACTGATCCTACTAGAAGCCAGAGGTATCGTTACCATATGTTCTTTGTCGCGCTAAAGAATCCACATTTATTCCGAAGGTGGAGAGGATCTGAATGGTTTCAGCAGATTTCCATTTCAAAGAGATTACACTTGCTTGCTCAGCAGTATGGCAGAAGGACAGGTGGGGAGGGTGCTAGAGGAGAGACAGAGAAAGTAATCGGGAGTCTGTGCCTGAGACCAGGTGAGAGCTGGTGAAAGGCTGAGCTGGGATAACAGTGCAATGGACAGCTAGAGGGGTAGATCTGAGAACCTTTAAGGAGCTTCAGGGTGAGAGAGAAGTTTAGGGTGAATGTCCAGCAGGTATTTGGATTGTATGACTGGAAAGATGGTGGTGCCAGGGAAGGAGAGCAGGTGGAGGAGGTTTGGGGGTAAATATGATAAGTTTGGTATGAACATATGAACCTGGATGTGCTTGCAAGATAGCAAGAGACAGCTGTCCCATCCATAGGAAGGGATGTAGGTTGCCAGCTCAGGAAGGAAATCGGGCCTGGAGCTGCAGATTTAAAGGGAGTCCTCATAGGTGGTGGTAGATGAGGTGACTGGAGGGAGCATGTAGCATGAAGTAAGAACAGGATCAAGGGCAGACCTTGGGGAGAGCAGCATTTAAGAAGACAGGAAAAGTACTCAGCAAAGGAAGGTGGAAATGAGGGACCAGAGAAATAGGCACAGAACTGGAGCAGAGAGGTATCGAGGATGCTATAAGGGCCATTTATTCAACTGTTACCATATGCTTATTACAGGGCAGGCAGGTGCCACATTGGGCAATGGGTTCTACACCAATGACCACATCAGACACGGACCAAGCCTTTAGAGGCTTTCAGACGAGGGAGGCATTCCAGGGAGGCATCAAGGGTTTCAAGAAGGAGGGAGTGGACAGTAGGGTCAGATCACTCCAAGGTCAAAATCAGTTAGGTAGAGGACTGAGACACTGAGCCCTGGATATAGCAGCTAAGCGCCATTAATGACCTTAACAAGAAGGTGTTAGTGGATTGATGAGAGGACAGGAGAAAATGGAGTGAACACAGATGACTCTCACCAGAAACTTGGCTGTGAACTGAAAGGCTGGGACTGGGTGAAGGCGAGAGGCGGAAACAGGTGAGAGTTTCCGGCTAGGGGAGACTTCACAGGGTTCGAGTGGTGAAGGGTGGAGCCAGAGGGAGGCTTGAGATGCTGTCAGATCCCTGTCACGTGTGACAACTTGAAAATTGTTGGATTGTGGACTGGGTCTCTCTCATCACCCTAAACCCCTTGAAATTTGGTTTTCTCTTAAGTCAGTAGTGTTCTCTCTTCATCTTGTCCCTTTGTTCTCCAGGACGTTCGCTGAACTGTGAGTCACCTCTTTGTGCTTCCTGGCCCTCTTTTCTCTGCCTGGTTATGACCCGCCCTCATCCTGCGGTTTCCTGAGGCTTTCTCTGCTCTCGTGCTCACAGCAGCCCTCTCCTTCCTTCTCCAGCTCATTTTCTTTCTTCCTCCAATGTTTAGCAGAGGTGTTGCCTCCTCTGAGAAGCCTTCCTCAGCCCTCCCTAGCCCCTGCCTCTCAAGTCTCAATTAGGTGACTGACTTCTGAGCTTCCGCAGTCTTGGATCACTCCCCTCTCGGAGGATTAATCACTCACCAGTGACATTTTCATCTCATCTGTCTCTGTTTCTAGACCTCGAACCTCTTGAGGGCTCACCCTGCACCATTTACCTGTCTCCCAAGGCTCAAGTACAAAGTCTGATATGTGGCCAAAGTTCAAGAAATGTTGGACATGAATAAATGAGTGAATCCTGACCCTTGCTATTCCTGTACTTCATTCATTCATTCATTTATTCAACAAATATGTATTGAGGACACTATGCTTCAGGCAGTGTGCCCATGGCTTGGGAGGTCACAGTGAACAAAACAGACCTGGCTCTTTCCCTCAAGGTGCTGACAGTCTAGACAGTCTAGTTGGGGAGATAGATGTTAATCAAATAATTTTTGCAGAATTCAAAAATCAAAAATTTTGCAGGATGTAGACCTTTAAGGACATTAGAAGCCCCCTCATTTTAAAGATGAGAAAACCAATGCCCAATAAGGTATAAAAACTTGTGCCATGGTCACAAACATACCCTTAGAGCCTCACACCCCCCACTTTCCCACTTCTGTGTTCTCCTCTTGCCATCATAAAATGAAAGAAAGTTATATTGATGGATACGAAACTCAGGTTGAACCATGTGGAAATGTTTTTGTAGGTCAAAAACAATTGAATGTCAGCCATTTCATGTGTTCAAATTAACATTTTCTTTCTTATTCCTTATAGCAATCCTGTAAAGTTAGTATCATCCCCCCATTTTATAGGAAACTGAAGCACAGAAAGATCAAGTGGCCTGCCCAAGGTTAATAGCTAGGTTGTGGCCACCCTGAGATTCAAACTAAAGTCTGACTGATGACAAATCTGTGCTCCAGTATCGTAAGCCGCCTCAGCAAATAAATCTATCTTCACACAAGCAGTTTTAACACTTGCAATTTCTGTGACATCATCAAGTGCACCCCGTGAATCTTTACCCACCCCCATTGGAGGCCTGGACTCGCTGCCCCGTTCCCCAGGTGGGAGGGCGTGAGGTGGAGCAAGGTAGGGAAGTTCCATCAGCAACTCCACATTCTGAAAGACATGGCAGGCTGTTTCCTAGACAAACATACCTTTTTTTTGTTTGTTTTGTTTTTGTTTTTTACAGCTGATACATTTAATTCGCTATGGGAATTTCACTCAAAAGGCACCTAATGAGAGTCTAGAATGTTCAAAGGCACATAAGTACATAGTGATTAAGATTTAATCACTAAACAAAGGTTACTCATAAAGGGGATGGTATTGGCATTAGAGACAAGTAGATACCTGCAAATGAGAAAGTAGTATATTCTATAATAAATGGGAAAAATACAATCTGAGAATTCTGATAAAGAGAATAGGTGGAAAAAAATTCAGAGCTTTAAATTTTAAAAAAGTAACCCAGTGTCTTCAAGTAAAGGCTTAGGGAACTTATATTCAGACATATGTACAAGAAACAAAGGGATGAACTACGGTGAGATTTTACCTGAGAAGCAGGCAGACAAGCGTACTCTTGATGTGCCCTTTCTTCTCTCTGGAAGGGCAATAGCAGAGGGGGTTGTGTGTTAGGGACCCACCAAGTTGGAGGGAACACAAGTCGGTAATGGTGGCAGGAAGATGGCTTGATCAGAGGCCCTGAGATAGGACAGAAGCTGATAGGTCAAAGGGGGGCTGGTCCCACCCACCCAGACAGCCCCTGCTGTCCTTCGGCTCCAGGCAACAAGAGGGATCTCCCTTAGACGCGCAGGCCTCAGACATGAAGGAGTGTTCGCGCCCTGTGCTGGTCAGGGGTCTCCAGAGAAACAGAACCAATAGGATGTGTATATGCGCATCCTTGCACATAGACCGCCCCCCTGGACAGAGAGAGACAAAGGGATTTATTTTAAAGAACTGGCTCACACATTTGTGAACTTGTCAAGTCTGAAACCCACAGGGCAGGCTGGCAGGGGAAATTCTGGCAGGAGTTGATGTGGCAGTCTCGAGTATGAAGGCAGTCTGCAAGCAGAATTCTCCTTCTTTGGGAAACCTGAGTCTTTTCTCTTAAGGCCTTCAGCTGATCGGATGAGTGCTACCCACATTAAGGAGGGTAATCTGCTTTATTTAAAGTCTACTGAGGTAAATGGTAATCACATCTTTAAAAATTCCTTCACAGCAACATCTAGATTGGTGTTTGACCAAAAACTGAGTACCATGGTCTAGCCAAGTTAATACATAAAATTAACCATCACACATTCTAGACAACATGATTTGAAAAGCAGATTATTAGTTACCAAAAATCCACTTAGTAAGGAATCAAAGGAGATGAACCATGTACACCCAGGGAAAAATACAGAATACTCATTATATGGAAAAACGCACAGCCTCTATAACAATTCAAGAAATGCAATATAAATAACATTATGGGAGCATCATTATTAAATAAATAAACACCTCTCCACACCCCTGGGGGTGCTGATGTGGAAACTGACACCCGCATTCGGGGCTCTGTCAGGGCACTGACGCTTTCAGTCGGCAGGACTAGAGCTGCAAAGCGCCTCTCAGGGATACCACCACCTTATGGAAGAGACTTGAGAGTTCTCAGAGCTGCCTCATGGCCCAGTCCCTTATTTCACAGACCTGGAGAGAAGAAACTTGCTGAGTCTCTCACCAACTGGAAAAACCGGGGTTCAGGGCAGTGTGCTGGCTTCCTCCCTGCCTGCTGCCCTCCCGCTGTACCAGCCGTTGCCTCAAAGAACTGTACAAAGGAGCTCTGTTTTTAAAAATTAGAATTGTCAATGTTGGCTGAACATTGCAATCACCGGAGGAGATTTGAAAACTATTGATGGCTGGGTCCCACCCTCAGAGGTTCTGATTTAATTGGTGTGGGGTGTGGCCTGGGAATTTTTTAAGCTCCTCAAGTGATTCCAATGTGCAGTCAGGGCTGAGAGATGATCTCATGCTATCATGTTTGCTATCCTGAGCAGCAACTCATTCTTTTTACTCTTTCCAATGTGAAGACTATTCTCTGGTGCAGAATATCGAAGTAAAATTGGATTCTGTTATCAGAACCTCAGCCTTATTGTAACTGTTTGTTAACATGGCTTCATCTTCTCCAAGCAATACACTTCCTACTCCTGAATCTCCGGGCTCAGAATGCAGCCGGGAAGAATCCTGCTTGTCTTTAGCATGTCTCTCGAGTCTTGCCTCGTTTAGACCTCGGCCTCCTTGCCACGTTTCTTATGGGTCCATTCAACTCTTTGGAATATACCCTTGGGTTTGGGCTTCTCCTTCCATATTTTGCACGTGTCTTTGTAAAATCAGCTCTGCACACTGCTAGGGGCTTACAGAAATGTGTAAGATAGAGTCCCTCCTTCATTGGGCTGACGGTGCAGTTACTGGGGTAAAGAGCCCATGCCACACAGGGAGGTGCGCATTCTAATGAAAGCACGTAAAGGGGAGAAACACTGAATTCAGCGGGAAGGAGAGAAGCCCAGAAATGCTTCTGGGAGGAGGTAGTATTTGATCTGGGAGTGCATGGAGTTGCCTGGGTAAGAAGGGGTGTGAAGAATAGTGGGAAGGACATTCCAGACAGTTGGGGCATCAGGAGCAAAGCATAGAGGTGTAATTGACACCTGTAAGAAGTCGGGGACAAAGTGGGAGCTGAGGCTGGGAAGGCCTTATTATGGGCCTTATGTGGCTTTTACTTTGAGAGTGAAGGGTTTTGAGAGGGGCGGTGACATGACTGTGATTTTCATTTCATGGTGTTGGTGTGATGGTTGGATTAGAGGTGGGCAGGACCAGAGTCAGGAAAGCCTGCTGCCTCCCGTGTGGTAGGTAATGACACATAAGGCAGCGGGAGTGGGGATGGAGAGGGCAGCACTGGGAGAAGAGTTTTGAGGCAGAGGTTCAGCCAGGACTGGCTAGCTGACTGGTGTGGGTGGGGCCCCATCTGGCCTTTTCTGGGTCTTTATGCAAATCAGAAAAAGGCACCCCTATAAGCAGATACACCTCCAAACCATAGACTTAGGGCTGGACATGCCCAGCTGTTCTCAATGGCCCTGGATGAAGGCCCTGGGTGTCCTGGGTGTCTTGAACTACATACAAGGACTTCTTTCCTTGGCTATTACAGATGCCAAGAAGGCAAGATCATTTTCTTTCTTTCTTTTTTTTCTTATTTCAAAATATTAGGAGAGTACAGATGTTTTTGTTACATGGATACCTTGTGTAATGCTTAAGTTGGGGCTTTTAGTGTGCCCATCACCAGAAGAGCATTCATTGTACCCAATGGGTAAGTTTTTACCCCTCACCGCTTCCTACCCTCCCCCCTTCTTGTTTTCCAACGTCCTTTACATCTCTTTGTGCCCATGTGTGCCCATTGTTTAGCTCCCAATTATTAGAGAGTATATGTGGTGTTTATTTTTCCATTCCTGAGATACTTCACTTAGGATGATGGTCTCCAGTCCCATCCAAGTTACAGCAAATGACATTATTTCATTCCTTTTTATGGCTGAGTAGTACTCCGTGGTGTATATATATACCGCATTTTCTTTATCCACTCACGAATTGATGGGCACTTAGGTTGATTCCACATCTTTGCAATTGTGAATTGTGCTGCAATAAACACTCGAGCGCAGGTGTCTTTTTAATAAAATGAGTTATTTTCCTTTGGGTAGATACCCAGTATAGTGGGATTGGTGGATCAAATGGTAGGTCTACATGTATTTATTTGAGGAATCTTCATACAGTTTTCATAGAGGTTGTACTAATTTGCAGTACTACCAACAGTGTATAAGCGTTCCTTTCTCTCTGTATCTATGCCAGTATCTATTGCTTTTTGACTTTTTAATAATGACCATTCTGACAGGGGTAAGGTGGTATCTTGCTGTGATTTTAATTTGCATTTCCCTGAAGATTAGTGATGTTGAACATTTTTTCATATGTTTATTGGCCACCTGTCTATCTTCTTTTAAAAAACTTTTGTTCATGTCTTTTGCCCACTTTTTCATGGGGTTGTTTGGTTTTTTTCTTGCTGATTTATTTGCATTCTTTGTAGATTCTGAATGTTAGCCTTTTGTCAGATTATCGTTTGTGAATATTTTCTCCCATTCTGTGGGTTGTGTATATACTCTGCTGATTATTTCCTTTGCTGTGCAAAAGATTTTTAATTTAATTATTCCCATTTATTTATTAATATTTTTGTTATTGCTATTTTTACCTTTGGGGTCTTAGTCATAAATTCTTTGCCTAGGCCAATGTCTAAAAGAGTTTTTACTACACTTTCTTGTAGAATTTTATGGTTTCATGCCTTATACATAAGTCTTTTGTCCATGTTGAATTAATTTTTGTATATGGCAAGAGATAAGGGTCCTGTTTCATTCTTCTGCATGTGGCTACCCAGTTTTCCCACACCATTTATTGAACAGGGCTTCCTTTCCCCAGTGTGTACTGTAGTCCGCTTTGTCAAAGATCAGTTGATTGTATGCAGATGGTTTTATTTCTTGGTTTTCTATTCTGTTCCATTGATCTATGTCTCTGGCCAATACCATACTGTTTTGGTTTCTATAGGATGATAATATAATTTGAAGTAAGGTAATGTGATGCCTCCAGATTTGTTCTTTTTGCTTAAGATTGCTTTGGCTATTCAGGCTCTTTTTTGGTTCCAAATGAAGCATAGAATTATTTTTTCTAGATCTGTGAAATATGACATTGGTATTTTGATGGGGATTACGTTGATTTATAAATCACTATGGGCAGTATGGACATTTTAACAATGTTGATTCTACCAATTCATGAATACAGGATGTATTTCCATTTGTTTACACCATCTACAATTTATTTCATCAGTGTTTTATAGTTCTACTTGTAGAGATCTTTTACCTCCTTGGTTAAGTATTTTATTTTCTTTGTAACTACTGTGAATGGTATTGAGTCCTAGATTTGACTCTCAGCTTGACTGTTATTAGAATATAGAAATGCTACTGATTTATGTACATTGATTTTGTAACCTAAGACTTTGCTGAATTTATTTATCAATTCTAGGAGTCTTTTGATGGAGCCTTTAGTATTTTCTAGATATAAGATCATATCATCAGTGAACAGGGGTAGTTTGACCTCCTCTTCCCTGACTTGGATGCCCTTTATTTCTTTCTCTTGCCTGATTGCTCTGGCCAGGACTTCCAGAGTATCTTGAATAGAAGTGGGCATCTTTGTCTTGTTCTGGTTCTTAGTGGGAATGTTTTCAACTTTTCCCCATTCAGTATGATTTTGGCTGTGGGTTTGTCATATATGGCTTTTATAATTTGGAGGTGTATTCCTTCTATGCCTAGTTTGTTAGGGTTTTTATCAAGAAAGGGTGCTAGATTTTATCAAATGCTTTTTCTGTATCTATTGAGATGATTATGTGGTCTTTGTATTTGCTTCTGTTTATGTGGTAAATCATGTTTATTTATTTGCATATGTTAAACCATTCTTGCATCCCTGGGATGAAACCCACTTGATCATGGTGAATTATCTTTTTGATGTGCTGTTGAATTTGGTTTGCTAGTATTTTGTTGAAGATTTTTGCATCTATTTTCATAAGGGATATTGGTCTGTAGTTTTTTTGTTGCATCATTTCCTGGCTTTGGCATCAAGATGATACTAGCTTCACAGAATGAGTTAGGGAGGATTCCCTCCTTCTCAATGTTATGGAATAATTTCTGCATTATGGGTACCAGTTCTTTGTAGGTCTGGTAGAATTCTGGTGTGAATCCATCTGGTCTGGGGCTTTTTTATGTTGGTAATTTTTTTAAATTACTGCTTCAATCTCACTGCTTATTATTGGTCTGTTCAGGATTTCTATTTCTTCCTGATTCAGGCATGGCAGGTTGTGTATCTCTAGGAATTTATCCATTTCCTCTACATTTTCTAGTTTGTGTGCATGGAGATTTTCATAGTATTCACGAATGATATTTTTTATTTCTGTGGTATCAGTTGTAATGTCTCCTTTTTCATTTCTGATTGAACTTATTTGGGTCCTTTCTCTTCTATTTCTGGTTAATCTAGTTTGAGGTCTATTGATTTTGTTTATCCTTTCAAAGAACCAACTTTTTGTTTCATTGATCCTTTGTAAATTTTTTTGTTTCCATTTCATTTACATCTGCTCTGAACTTTGTTGTTTCTTTTCTTCTGCTGGCTTTGGGTTTGGTTTATTCTTCTTTTTCTAGTTTGTTTAGGTGTGGCATTAGGTTGTTAATTTGGGATCTTTCTGTCTTTTTGATGTAAGCATTTAAGGCTATGAATTTTCCTCTTAACAATACTTTTGCTGTATCCCATAGATTTTGGATGCTTGTGTCATGATTGTGGTTCAGTTTGAAAAATCTTTTTAGTTCCATCTTAATTTTGTCATTGACCCAAGGATCATTCAGCAGCTGGTTGTTTAATTTCCATGACTTTGTGTAGATTTGAGAGTTCCTCTTGTAGTTGATTTCTAGTTTTATTCCACTGTGATCTGAGAAAATACATGAAATGATTTCAATTTCAATTTTTCTGAATTTGCTGAGGCTTGTTTTGTGGGCTAACATATGATCTCTCTTGGAAAATGTCCCATGTACTGAAGAGAAGAATTTATATTCTGCAGTTTGGGGTAGAATGTTCTATAGATGTCTGTTAGGTCCATGTATTCTAGAGCCCTGTTTAAGTCCAGTGTTTCTTTGTTGATCTTCTGCCTTGATGATCTGTCCGTGGAGTGTTGAAGTCCCCAGCAATTATGGTGTTGCTGTTTGTTTCTTTGCCTAGATGGAGTAGTATTTTATTTATGAATCTGGGTGCTCCTGTGTTAGGTGCATATATATTTATGATTATTATATCTTCTTGCTGAATTGCTCCCTTTATCATTACATAATGACTGTTTTTGTCCTTTTTTTTTTTTTACCACGGCTAATGTAAAGTCTATTTTATCTGATATGAGAATAGCTACTGGTGCTCACTTTTGGTTTTCATTCACATGGAATATTTTTTTCCATCCCTTTACCTTGAGTCTATGAGTATCCATGCAAGTTTCTTGGAGACAGCAGATACTTGGGGTGTGTTTTTTCATCCATTCAGCCAGTCTATATCTTTTAAAAGGAGCATTAAGACCATTTACATTCAATGTTAGTATTGATATATGAGATACTGTTCTGCTCATCATCATGTTGAATGATACCTGGTTGCTTTGTTTTCTCCCTTGTGTTACTGTTTTATAAGAGTTGGGGGCTTTAACTTTTGGGTGTTTTTACATTGGTGGGTATCAATTGTTCTCTTCCACGTATAGAGCACTGTTAAGCATTTCCTGTAGGACAGGTCTAGTGCTGACAAATTCCCTTAGTTTTTGCTTATCTGGGAAACACTTTATTTCTCCTTCATTTGTGAAATTTAGTTTTGCAGGATACAACATTCTTGGCTGGCAGTTATTCTGTTTAAGAAGACTGAAAATGGGACCCCAATCCCTTCTGGCTTGAACGGTCTCTGCTGAGAGGTCTGCTGTTAGTCTGATGGGTTTTCCTTTGTAAGTAACTTGTTGCTTTTATCTTGCAGCTTGTAGGATGTTCTCCTTCACTTTGACTTTGGTCAGGCTGAAGATCATATGTCTTGGTAATGACCTACTTGCTATGAATCTTCCAGGTGTTCAATAACCATCTTGTATCTGGATATTTAAACCTCTAGCTTTATCAGGGAACTTTTCCTCTATCATTCTCCCAAATAGCTTTTCCATGCTTATTGATTTTTCTTTCCTGAGGGAAACCTATAATTCTTATATTAGTTTGTTTTGTGTAATCCCATATTTCTCTTGGTGATTGTTCATTCTTCTTTGTACTATTTTCTGCATTTTTTGCTGACTGTCTTACTTTGAAATCCTTGTCTTCAAGCTCTGAAATTCTTTCTTCTGCTTGGCCTAGTCTCTTGTTAAAGCTTTCTGATGTGTTTTGAAATTCCCTAAATGACTCTTTCATTTCTTTAAGTTCTGTTATCTCTTTTCTAATGTTATCTCTTTAGTGAATTTTTAATTCATGTCCTTAAATACTTTTTTCATTTCTCTGAGATGGTTTTCTACCATCTCCTCAATGCCATTCATCTTACTTGCCATCCATAATCTGAATTCCATATCTGTCATTTCAACAATTTTCTTTTGGTTGGAGTTCATTACTGAAGAGCTATTGTGATCCTTCAGGGGTGTCAAGACAGCCTATTTTTTCATGTTGCTGGAGTTTTTATGCTAGTGCCTTCTCATTTGGGGCCACTTCTCTCAGATCAAAACAGATAGCAGATATGGTATGCCTGTTCTCCTCTGCTGAGACCTCTGTTGCTCAGTGAAGATAGGGATGGGTCCCTGGATGGTGTGCTTGGGTCCTACTCCCAGGCAGGAGAGGGGCAGATGCGCTGTGAGCCTCTAATGCTGCTGCTCTGCTGCATCTCCCCTGTTCCCTTGTGGTTGTCACCACGCTGCTGTGGCAGGGCCAGCCCCTGGTGCCAGCTGCATGGATGAGGTGGAGCTGGCTGGCAAGACAGGGTGTGCACACAGGATGGAGAAAGCCTGCTGGGCATAGTGCCCATGTGTGAAGGCCTGGGCAGCCGAGGTGCCAGGCATGTGGGCTGGGCAAGTTCCGTGCAGAGTGTGGTGCATGGCGTAGCAGGTGCTCAGGGTGTAGTGGCCCCGCAGGCCCGCAGGATGTGGGGCAGAATGGACCCCACTGTGGAGCAGGCCAGCAGGTCACAGCTCATGCACAGGGTGGAGCAGGACCCCTGGACAGAGTGGGCCCACAGGGCAGGGTGCCTACTCAGGATGGAGCAGGTCCGCAGGGTGCAGTGCTTATGTGTGGGTTGGGGCAGCTATAGGCTGGGGCACACACTCAGGGCCTTTTAGGCACTGGTGGTGGCAGAGGCAGCAGTCCAGCTGCCCTCGCTGTGGACAGTGAGTGCCAGGGGCTACAGGTATGTCCTCCACCCAGGTCTTCCAGGAAGTGCAGTTGAACAGGATCGCCCAGGCCACAGCAGCAGGTGCCAGGCCTTTGGTCTTCTGCTCTGCCCACAGACCATCCCCACCCCCTGTGGTGGTGGCGATGGCAGGGGTGCATGTCATGGGTGCACATGAGCACTGGGATTCCCACTCCCTCCCCATCCTGGCAGGGGCCAGAGGGAGGCAGCAGTCATAGATCCGACTCTTGGGCAAAAGTAGCATTCCGGGTCTGAGACATTGCAATGGTGCCAGCCTCAGTGCCCAGGGCTCACAAGCCAGCTGTCCCTTTTCTCCGGAGCAACAACACAGTGCACAGCCTCCAGTCAAGTCTCTGTATCCGTCTGGGGTCCTGCTGCAGTGGTGGGGCCTTCCCGCTGCTCTGGTTGCAGTATCCTCAGGGGAAACGTGGAGCCCCGGATTCGCTCCTCTATCCTTTTCCCACGTGTGGGCACCTTCCCTAATTACCTCCAGTCCTGCTGAGCAGCTCCCCCCACTTCCACCTTCTTCACGTCACTCCCGGCTCCTCTCCGTGGATCCCAGTGCTCTCGCTCAGATGATCGATCCAAAGGTGGGCATCTATTCACCACTTTTGATCCTCTCCGTGAGAGTGGCCTTGTGCAGGCTGCTTCTAGTCCACCATATTGCCCTCCCCCCAAGATCATTTTCCCTAGGCAGTTCTTGCTTCCTTGTGAAAGTTAAGCTCTTCATCTTCTCGGAGGTGAAATCATCAGTGAAGTGAGCATAACTCACCAGGAGCACTGCTGCTAGTGATGAGCCTTCTGGCAGCCCGCCCCATCACAGGCCCTGGCCCTGCTCCACCTGCCCTCTGAGAGCGTTCTGATACCTTTCTGGGGAAACATCCTCCACACACACACTGACTAGGAACTAGAACAAGCAGACATTAATAAGTTCCATAGGTTGGAACTTTCCATTTTTTCCAAAATGAAAATGGTTGTTCAAAAAACTTATACCCCCTATTCAGTCCAAAAAGCTGTCTTGAATGTCATCCTATGTCTTCTTAACTTGGGACGTGTCTATCCTTTCTTTGTAACCTCCTGGGGCTCATTCAGTAAATATTTACTGGACACCAATTTTGTGCAAGGTCCATGCTAGCTTCTACACAAAGAGAAAGACAAGCTCAGCCCTTCCACATCTAAGCCAAATTCCTGGCAGTGGGAGGCAAATCTTTCAACAAGATGCCATGGCCAACCTTGCTTCCAACCCTTGGAGCCAGACCCCTGGGTCTGACCTCTGATTCCCTCACTTTTACAAGTTGTTTAAACCCTCTGTGTCTTAGTTTCCTTGTGTATAAAAGGGGGATAATGATGAGGCCTACCTCGTAGGGCTGCTGTGAGGAATGACCTGAGTTGATGCAAGTAATATGAGTTAGCATAGTCCCTAGCTCAAGCCACATTAATTATTCCTGTTATTTGTTTTGTGTAATACTTCATTTCAAGATTAATAATCATATCCTTGGCTGGTAAAAAGATGCAAATTACATGAAAAATATCCCATGATATATTGTAACTTGAATTTGTTCTTTTAAAGATGTTTTATTTTTAATTATTATAGGTATGTAATAGTTGTATGTATTTATGGGGTACATGTGATGTTTTGACACAGGCATACAATGTTAATAATCATGTCAGGGTAATTGGGGTATTCAATTACCTCAGGCATTTGTCATTTCTTTGTGTTAGGAACATCCAATTCCACTCTTTTTATTATTTTAAGGTATACCAGAACTTATTGTTGACTATAGTGTAACTTGAGTTTAAGAGCAAGTTACAAACAGTGTGATTTCTCTCTCTCAGAAAACTGTAAGGACACACATATAAAGAATGGCAGAGGTTATTTCTAAGTTGTTTTCATCTTTTTTTTTTCAGCAGATGCATTTGCTGACAGTTTTCATCTTCTCCTTTATGCTTAATCTATTTTCCAACTTTTTTTTTACATGCACATGTTAACAGGAAAAAAGTTATTTTAAAATATTAAACAACAATGAGAAGACTTTAAGGATGCTATTTATCAGTCTTCCCTAGGCTAGAATTCAAGCTTCAGGAAGGCAGAGGTAGTGGCATCTCAGAATCTGACAAACCTCCCTTTCGTCAGCATGTGGTTCTGTTTCAGCCTGGCCCAAAGCCAAAGTAAGGACCGGGCCAGGCTTGTTTTCCATTCCAACCCCCTCTTTCAGTCCCTCCTGTCTCCCTTTGTAGATGCCCATCTTCAAGGGCTGATTCCTTCCATCATCCAGCTAACGTGTACTGAGGACCCGTGGGGGCCCAGCCCTGTGCGAGTGCTGACCAGGAAGAGAACTCTGCCCTTGTAGCCTGTGGCCTCACACTGCCCCTGCTGACTGGCCGCTGTGATGGCCTGGAGCCCAGACAGCATCCCTCCCTCCAGCCTTTGCTCTTCCCCGCTGCTGGGACCCACTCCTGCAGAGCGCACACCTGCCTCTGCTCCGCTTGGTATAGATGACATAATCCCTGTGCATCTGTCCTGATGTGTCCCCGTGCACCAGTTGAGTCCTAGCAGGAAACAGTATCATGCTCAAAAGGGCTTAAGTAATGATAAGTGAATAAAGGGACTACTGGAAGAGATGTGGGCAGGGTTCAGGAACCAATCGGGCATGCTGATGCCCCAAGGACAACGAACAGCAGGAAGCCGTGACTACCCCTAGGCCTGAAGGGGAATAGTATTATTGGAGCTTATTGAAGATACTGTGATTATCTGTAATCACAGAGTAACACAGACATTGCTAGTGCTTGGCATCAAAGCAGGGTGAGAATGAGGAATAAATACCCTGACCTCTCCCTCCTCCTCCTCTCTCATCTCCTGTCAGTGCCCATTTGGCTGAACTCATAAGCCAGAGGGCAAAAATGCCCAGTGATATAGTTCACCAGGCAATGTGTTATTCTCCACAGAAACAGTTTTATGGTGGATTAAAGTTAAAATGTACACATCCTTAAGAACACTCTGGAAGAATGGCATCAATTTCAGGCTTGGGTAGACCAGTGGGGGAGATATTTCAGGCCAGACTTCTTTGAATTAGACCTTCTAAGTAATTAATCCTCCAATGTCTGCTCCAGTAGGTACTTGGAAAATACCCATCAAAAGGCTAAATTAATGCATTGCAGCTTCATAGTTTTTCTTTTTCTTTCATATTTTATCATTTTATTCTGGTTAGATTTGAAGCAGATCTGGAGGGCGAGGGGTGCTTGGTTTATTTGAGTACCTCGACTGTCTCTAGAGTGTCTTTATTTTTTATTTTCATAGTAGGCCTCAAAGACAGAGACGAGAAGCACAAGGAGATGCCCACATGAAAGGCAGGTATGGCTGTAAACACATGCACACCATTCTGCACATGCTTCTCCCCTGTACCTCAGTGTAGTGATTTTCAGCAGTGCCCCATCCCCCAACCCCTCACCAAGGATCGGGAAGCAGAGGGTGGAGGACACGAGGAAGGGGAGCCTAAAAGCAGAAGATGTGGGAGGCTCCTGGATCAAGCTGGGTAAGAGAGAGGATGTCACAGTAATGGGGACTGGCTGTCTTCTTGACGTGCCTGGCTTCCTCCCTCACATCTGTAAGCAGCTGTAGCACAGTCCTGATACTGCTAGTTCAAATTCTTTCCCTGGGCCACTTACTTTGCTACCAGCATCGTAACTTCCCCACGTTAGAAGGAAACTTCCTCACGTTAGAAGGAAACTTCCTCTTCGGCTCAGTAATGGTGATGGCGCCTTCCCTTTGTGTACCACTTCATGGTTTGGAAAGTACTTGCACACACATTCTCATTTAATCCTCACCACCCCCCGTCCAGTCACAGAGCTTTATCTCTTATCAGTTGGGGAAACTGAGTCCCAGGAAAACAAACAAGTTGCCTAAAGGCACGTAGCAGGCAGTTTCAGAATGGAGGCCCTGTTTTTCTGTCTCACAGCCACGTTTCGCCCCACAGGGCTAACGAGTTCCTTCAGGAAAGGAGAGAGCAAAGAACTTGAAGGTGGACTGAGTAGTGATAAGGCAGGAAACTGTGTGTACCAAGGATAAAATCCTTCTGGGCAGCAGTTCTCCAAGTGCTGTGTCCTCCCAGCAGTAGCAGTGGCATCCGGGACCTGTTAGAGACGCAAATTCTTGGGCCTCAGCCCAGACCTACTAAATCAGAAGCTGCAGGGGGAAGGGAAGGCTCAGGAATCTAGGTTTTAACAAGCCCTCCAGGAGATGCTCTTGCACGCCAAAGGTCGGGAGCCACTGTGCTGGGGAAAGGAAGTGTGTGTGGCGGTCCCCAAAGAGGACACAGGCCTGATGTCAGAAAAAGGAAGAGCTGGAAAGGTCATTGATTGTTTTTGTGGACTCTGAAGATGGTGCTGACAAGGGAATGAAGAATGTTCAAGGCCATTGCAGCACTGCTTGTAATAGCAAAAAACTGGAAATAACTCAAACGTCAGCCAGTAGAGGACTGGTCACGTGTATTATGGTGTGTCCTTGTTGTGGAACACTAGGCAATGTAAAAAGAATCAGGAGGCTTGGGAAACTCTGACGAGGAAAAAAATTCTAGGTATATTAAGTAAAGGAAAAGCAAGATGTAGAAGTGTTTACAGAATATGTTAACTTTGTGTATAAAAATGGGGAAAACTAGGAATATATATTTGTATTTACTTGTATCTACAAGAAACTCTGGTCAGATGGACATGAAACCAATAAGAGAAGCACCTGTGGGTGGGGGAGGTGAACGGGGGCAGATCTGGGCGGCCGACTCTTCACTGAATTTCCTTTTTTCAAAAAATTGTCAAACCTTGGCCAGGCACACTGGCTCATGCCTGCAATCCTAGCACTTTGAGAGGCCAAGGTGGGAGGCCAGGAGTTCAAGATCAGCCTGGGTAATAGTAAGACCCTCATCTCTATAAAAAATAAAATAAAAATCAGCCAGGTGTGGTGGCGCGCACCTGTAGTCCCAACTACTCAGGAGGCTGAGGCAGGAGGATCACTGAACCCAGGAGTTTGAGGTTTCAGTGAGCTATAATGATGCCACTGCACTCTAGCCCAGTGACAGAAAGAGACCCTGTCTCAAAAAACAAAAAAAAAATTGTCAAACCTTGCAAATATGTTACCTATTTAGAAAAAGTAAAAATAGATGAAAATGGCCTAGGTGCAATTCAGAAGCAGCAGCACAAGAAGCTGCCTCCTGAATGACAGGATGGTTGGCCTTTGGCTGGAGGGAAGTCCGTCTCCCGCCACAGAGCAGCCGACAGGGGTCAGGGATGCCAGGCTCAGGCCACACACACTGCTCTCCCCTCCAGCTCAAAGCCCCAGAATGGCCGAGGCACTTTGGGGGTGTTTGGGCTTATTACCAAGACTGGGACCAGCCATTCTCAAACTTGGTTACATGTTAAAGCATCAGGGAAGCTTTTAAAAATACCAATTTCTGGGCCCTATTCCCCAACCGCCCAGATCAGAATCTCTGAGGTGGGGGCCTGGGCACTGGTATTTTTGAAGCTCCTCAGTCACTGTTGAGAACTGTCTTTCATTTATCCAGAGAGCTGAGGAAGGAAGAGGGGATATCCAGTAGCTTAAAAAAAGAAATAACATATCCTACCAAGCCCGTCAAGAACAAGTCAGAATGCAATGGTTTTTTATCTGGCTTGGTTAGAATACATGATCAACCTGTTTTTTTCCCCTCCGCAGCCCAATTCTGAAACGAAGCCCTGACATCACCAAATCGCCTCTGACAAAGTCAGAGCAGCTTCTGAGGATAGATGACCATGATTTCAGCATGAGGCCTGGCTTTGGAGGTATGAGATGTGCACTCTTTTTTCAGGTCCTTCTGTCTGTCCGTGGGCAGGAAATCAAGCCAAGGGATCACACGGCTTTGCCCTCTGTTATCAGGTCTGCCTTGGCTGTGCTTGGTGGACAAGGCACTAAACCCACAGTATCTTCTGAGTGTCTGCTCCACCTGCCCCGGGCTCTGCTGAACATATTCTCAGGAGGCACATGCTGATGGGTGGCCAGGCTGGGCCAGCCAGCTGTCCTCGGGCCACTGCTCCTGACAAGGATGGCTCAGGACCAGTGAGGCCAGCAGCTGGCCAGCTGTGGGAAGGGCAAGGGGAAGACTGGGCAGCTGCAGCCCAAAGCTACCTCCTGAAAATGCTCTGAAGTTACAACCTTGCACTAAATTTGTTTTCCTCTGGGAGCTGGCAGACAGAATTCAGGGTACATATCTGAGGGTAGAGTGTGGTTTTAATTAAATGAAAATAGCTTGAGAAAATAATGATTTAGTACAGAAGAATGGCAAAGCCCTCTGAAACTTAGCCTGCAGCTGCTGGGTTTCAACCCTCTTAGTATCAAATAGGATTTTTGTCCTTATGGGTTTATTTCCCTGGAAAAAAAATATTTATTTTAAAAATAATTCTCTTGTCTTTTATTTTGTCCACTTGCCTTTGCCCAAAGAATAAACAGGCTCCAGAAGGGAGTCTCTACCCAGTCCATAACCTGCCACTGTTGGATCCAAACCTACCTTTTCACTCGATGGTGATTTGAGGGTGTTCCATGCCTGCCCCTCAGCCTGAAAGCAGGGACGAAAGGGGGCAGGAGTCTGTTCCCTTTATTATGCTTTCTTACTCTTTATCAATATTAAGTTTTTATGGCCCAGAAAGGACAAAAAAAAATCAAATGTTTTTAAGGCCATCCTGGTGCATCGTATCTCACCTGGAAGCTCCTTCATGTAGCAGAGAAGCAGAGAAGCAGGTCTGTGGGTTTGGCAAATGACCTGAATATGACTGCAGTGCCTATTACCAAGCAATGCCTTTGTCATGGCCATACAAGAGCCACTGCTTCCATGATGAAAAAGTGTGCACAATCAGTAGGGAAATATAGAAAATAAAGTGGGTGGCCTCATGTCTCTACTCCTTAGACCAGACCCAGCCTTCAACCTAGGTCATATCTTTAGATGAACACAGGTAACCAAGGCAGAAAACTATTTAGTAACTTCATTTCAGAATTACCTGGATGATTCAAACTAAAAAAACAAAAACAAAAAAAAACCCAAAACAATCTTTTTTTCCCTTTTGTGGGACTATTTCAGGGAGTTGGCCCATGATTCCTTCCTTTTATCTCTGGTGTGACTTCAGGTTGGCATGACCAAACCTTCAAGTCTGACATAACATTGAGGTTCCAAGGGAAATGCTGCTTTTGCCTATCTCTGCCGTAGTAAATATTCAAGTAAAAAGAATGAATGCTGTAGTCATGCTCTGTCCCAGGCCCTGCCATTCCTGTTGGTGTGGATGTGCAAGTGGAGAGCTTGGACAGCATCTCAGAGGTTGACATGGTAAGTGCTTCTCTGACCAGGACATGGGCAGGGGGATTCCCACGGCCTGTCCCAGGCCAGGAGCTCCACACACCTGCATATACTTAGTCTCACAACTGTCCTAGAGGTGGGAATTCCCACACTCATCTTACAGACGGCTCAGAGAGATTTGCCCAAAGCTGCCCAATTGGGATGAAGGAGAGCAGGATGACAAACGTGATCTTCCCCCTCCAGTGCCCAGGCTCTTGCTATCAGGATGCATTCTCTGGGCAAAGACACTCAAATGTGAGCATCAGGGCTCTAGGTTGCAGCTGTCAAATAGCCAGACACATCTTATTCCTGCAGATTCTGTGCCTGGCTGTTGAAATGCAGAAGGAACAAAAGCGTGTCCCTTTTTTTTCTTTTTGGTGGGTTCAGATAAAAAATGGAACATTCTACAACTCTTCAACTTATAGGACTTTTTAGGGCCTTATCTTTAGAAGCAGACCTGAGACAAGCATTCTAGCATAAGTAGTTTATTTGGGAGGTGATCCTGGGAAACACCAGAATAGAGTGGGGAAGTGAGACAGGGAGGGAAGGAAGCAAAGGAGCTGCACCACCAAGCCAGTTACCACTGCAGAACTCAGTTCCACCGGGGTACTCCGGGAGTCAGCAAAGAACACATCTCAGGGTCATCCTAACTCAGGAGCAAGGGATCTGGGGTATTTATCCACCACCCCCTCTCTATGGCTGAGTGCTGTTCGCAGGCGTTAACTCTCTGGCACTTGTGGCTTGAGCCCCAGGTGTTGGCAGTAGCAGCGTCCTCAGTATAGGGGCGAACGCCAGGGGCTTGCGGTGGGGCTCAGGCACACTCACCCTGTCTGCCGCAGGCTTGCTGAGTTCCTCCCCTGCAGTGTTCTCTTCCTCTTACCGCAGCAAACTCCAGCACTAGAAGCAAGGCCTCACCTGCTCAGTTTCATTCCCCAGTCAGGTGATGGCTCCACAGGGGCACAGAATCTCCTGCTGACACCCAGTGGGTTTGTGTGTGTCTGGAGTTCCCTCTCTGTCCCTCCGCCCCCAGGACTTTACAATGACCCTCTACCTGAGGCACTACTGGAAGGACGAGAGGCTGTCTTTTCCGAGCACCAACAACCTCAGCATGACATTTGATGGACGGCTGGTGAAGAAGATCTGGGTCCCCGACATGTTTTTCGTGCACTCTAAGCGCTCCTTCATCCACGACACCACCACGGACAATGTCATGCTGCGGGTGCAGCCTGACGGGAAAGTGCTCTACAGCCTCAGGTAGGGAGAAAGGCAGGTCATGCGTCTTAACCAAGAAAAGCGTTGGTTTCACAGCAGCAATGTTGCCTTTTGGCTCTGAATATCTAACTTCTAACTTTTCAGTAGCTGCCAACTTCTCAACATCAAGGACAACTAACTTTACACATGAGTAGAAATTTTAAAGAATTACTCAGCCTTGAAAATACATTCGGGAAATTTCTCAGGCTGATACTTATGATTTATGTCCTATACTGTATGTTATATTTCAGTAATAAAGAAGTTCATTTCTCTAGTAGGAGTCAGAAAAGTAGATAATGCATTCTCAAAGACTTGCCTCCTCCAATCTCTCTGATTTCCATTTTTTGGGTACATTTTAGAACTTTGGTTAAAAAAAAATTCTTTTGCTCCACCTGGGGCCAGCCACAGGCATATTTTCTATCCTTTCTCTCCAGTGGCCTACTTGAGAAACTATGGGAACCCTGGGCTACTTTGTGACTTTGAAGTGGCATTCTGAGCATCACTTTTAAAATATAAAGAATAAAATCTTTTCTTCTCACCAGGTCAGATGTCTTAGAAATGTCTCGTCTCAGATGTCTTAGAAATTGCTCGTTAGGCACTGACCTGGGGAAGCTTTCCTTAAACCTGGCACTGGCACCGGAACTACAGCGTGGCTTCCAGGCTGCAGGGCCAACTTTAGAACCTCCCTGGGAGTGGTATGGAGATGAGCTGCAGGCCTTCACAGAGAAGGGATGCGGTCACTCACTGTGGTTTACTGTTTTTGTGCTGTGTGGACGGTGCGCTTCAGTTTCACAGACTTTGCTTTGGCTCACGTGTTGGCGAATGGTAAAGATGAATCTTCACACTGATGTCTAAGTAGGGGCTTCCTGGACAGTTGCACAGTGTATCTTTACAATCAGAGATCACAATGTTGAAGCCGAATTTCTGTCACCATTGTCCAGAGGAATATTTATAATGATCCCTTAATATTTATCCTGGCCTGGAACCCAAGTAAATAGGTACCAGACACAGAGTGGAGCTATGGGATTTTCATCTTCAATGCTTAAATGGGTCAAGAATGTGCAACCCCTTCCCCAAGCCATGGTGAGCTGATTCTGCCTGAAGCCCTCATATCTGAGGCGGGTTGCCAAGGCATCTTAAGGCTCAAAAACCACCAACACAACAACACAACACAATGGCACCACCAGGGCTACAGAGAACTAGACCATAACACACATGACCATTGGTGTGCTAGAAATGTTTAACAATTGGTTATCTGAGGGAAAAGTATGCGTACATATGCATACATATGTTTATTGTAAACATTACTGATAGAAAGGATGTATAGCACATGATTTACAAATGAAATTAAATATATAATACTCTTTGTTATAAATTCCATATACTTATAACTTGAGCATGATTTCCTATTTCTTGTAAAAGCCACTATCGGTTTTATAATTATATCATCAACAATAGTTCTACAAAATCAGACTATGAATAAATGTTTGTAAGTATTTGCTTGCTTACATGATTGACAAATGAATGTAGATCTGATGAATGTTGGTTGATATTTTCATTTACGTTAATAAGACAAAAGTGAAACAATGAAGGACTGGGTAGGAACTTTACTCATTTATTGAAGACATAAGCAATGTCTTTGCTGAATTGGATAATAGCTTTCAAATATTATAAGAATTTTTTCTTAAGATTTTGTACTATTCACAATGTAATGGTGATAGATATAACACACTTTGAGGTTTAATCTGCTTTCTTAAGTCTAAACAATCAATAAAACAGTAAATCAAGCCCTGATTTGTAGCGTTTGCCAATTTCTGTAGTATAAATACTCCCGTCATGGCTGGTTTCAAGCTACCAGCTACTGATGTCACTGAAAGCAGAGTTAAGAAGAAATGTGTGGCAGCACACCATTATTCAGTATTTCTACCACACAGGTGCAATAAATGTAAATGACTTCAGGAGTATAGATAATAATAAAATGTAGTAGAATAATTAGGAAGTGATAAGTTTTAAGTATTTATTACTTTTGTTTTTAATGCAACATTTAATTTTAATTTTTATTTTTAATAATGACTATGCTTAACAATTGCCTCACAAACTTCCCTAAAATCTAGCAATCAGATCTCAAAAGCCTGTAGAAGTCTAGTCCAGCGCACCACTGGATGTGACTACAAGAAGCAGAACAGAGGAAACAAGAGAGTGGAACATCTCCTATGTGTTCCGAATCAAAGTCCTCAGTGAGCCTCACCCACCAGGGGAACACCTCCCCTCCTTCCCTGTGCCTAAAAACAGACGAGTTGATTTCTCATTGCAAATAAAATTATGGTTTTGTTTGATTTAAATGGGAAAAAAAGAGGCTTAAGTTAGTGAGGACTACCACTTTGAAATTTATTTTAGAGAAAACAGGGAGTACTTGGGTATTGTCAACTCTGTCAGCAACCAGTCGGCCCCTGAAATACTCACTCATGTATCATCCTCTCATTTCATTCACTCACGGATTCATTCAGCAGATTTTTAACAGCCTTCCGGGTGCCAGGGTGGCCCCCAGAGCTGTACAAGTGAAAGCCTTGCCAGGTCCTGCCTCAAGCTCTGGGGACGTCAAGGCAGCTGATACAAGCTCACCACCGTCAGCACCACCGCAGGCTAGCGGAGGAGACAGGCCGCGAATCAAATGCGTAGAATGCAAATGAGTATGCGCAGTGCGGGGGGCGGAGGGGCAGGAAACTACAGGTAACAGGCTAGTGAGATCAGTTTCCTCGGCACAAACATACAATAAAAAGTGAAATTTACAAGTGAGATGCTCCATTACAATAGATAGATTTTACTAAGGAAATGTTGAAAAACCAATTCCATGACTTTTGAACTCCTAGTAAACTTCAAGATAGAAAGGAGTCAATGATGGGGGGAGGAAGATAAGATTCGTGAGATTTTTCTTTGGAGGGAGTAGTGAGCATGCTATGGGTGGGCCTTCACTGGGACCACCTGGAGAGCTTGGGGTGTGTGCCTGCAGCTGGGGACACTGTGCAGTTCCTGGCAGAGAGAAGAGTTGTCTGACCACCCTGGGGGCAGAGCCAGAAATTTTTGCCGTGGTGGGATCAGTCTGTGCTCCTGGGGTTGTTGGGAACAGTCAAGTGAGCGTGGAGTGGATGGTGAGTGAACCAAGAGTGGGGCGGACAGTTGCTGGAAAATGGAAACCTGCAGCCTGGAGGTGCCCAGCCGTGGGAAAGAGGAACCCAGGAAAGGAAGTATTAGCTGCCACCAGGTGGCAGCCCAGAGAGCACAAAGCCACCCAGCCAGAGACTGTCCTGCCCTACCTCCCTCTCTCCTTGCGCTCCCACCTGTGCCAGAGGTGATGGAGATGGGCAGAAACTAACCACTCAAATGCCAACTTTGTATTTTGGCTGAGGATGGAGAGCAGAAGTCTTAATGTGAATGAAGTTTGAAGCATTGATTAATATCACAGACCAAAACTTTTAATTTTTGAATTGAGATGTGGTTTGTGACTTGGGAGGGTTTTGACTATTACATGAGAATGAACAGTAGAGCCACGGGACCTGCCAAGTTTCTGTCTAGGGCAAAGGACGGTCCCTTCAGATGAATCAATTTAAAGAGACTTGGGAAACAAAAATAAACATGGGTTTTGATTACATCACAAATGCTTTTCTATATATAGGTTATGAGTGGAAAAGCATCAAGTCAGGCTGGAAAGACTTAGTCTGATGATGTCTGTGATTCTAAGAACTAATACAAAGAAGAGATATTCAATCCTCTTGTTCATAGCAAAAAATCTCCTGCATTTGACATTGCATGTCCCTAAAGTTAGCTCCAAGTGTCCCCAAACTTTGCTTCTCGCTTTCATGCTGATGATGACATTAGGCATAGTTATGTGATGACGTACCCATAGAAAGGGAAGCCCACACTAGGCATACAAGTCAGCCACCAGCCCGATCGCACCCCCACACCCCAACATACCCTATTTATCAGGATTTCCAGGGGACAGAAGACTACCCAGCTGCTGACAATCCAAAATGGCTTCAAGAAGACAACCATTCCACCCTCAAAGTAGTGGAAAAAAATGAGTCAAATATTTGGATAATTCCATTTCGAGAATGCTCTTTTCCTTGAAATTTCCATTTAAAGTAAGTGATTTTCTTTTTCTTTTGGGCCATGAATTATCCAGATCATTTCCACAACTTGTATATAACAAATCTTGTGTGGCTGAAGGAAAACTAGTACATTCGGTACCAGCCAACAACTGTTAATCACGTCCTGCCATGAAATTCCACACCGATGGAAGACTTTTCATCTATGACTAATGAGCTGTATTTGGTTGTTCTTTGATGCAGAAGCTTATTTTCCTGTGTAAACTCTGAAACAAAACCATTCAATACCACCAAGTGCTTGCATGTTAGTACACTAAGATCTTTCAGTGTTTTTCCATTACTATGATCTCCATGGAATTACCCATCAAAAACACAAATGCCCACTAGTAGATATTATTATCAATATAAAAATATCAACATTGATATCATATAAAGATATAATATAATACAAAAAAAGAAGTGCTTAGTTTGGCACCTGGCATAAGTGTACACAGTATTGTACATGGTATTGAATATCAATAAAATCAATAAAAGAACAGAAAAACTTGAACTTATCTAAAACAAGAGAACAATATATGCTCCTAGGACTTCTTTTAAGAAACCATACCATGTGAGTTTTTATTTCACATTGTTATATCGATTGAGACCATTCCTTCTTTAAAATGCTTGGATGTGATACGAGTTAGCAGAGACATTCTATTTGCTCACACTGACCCTGGGGTTAAACATAAATACCTGAGTACTCCAATGAGGGTATCACTCATCAGCTACTTACCTAAATCCTGACACATTGCTTATGAATTAGGAGAAGGAGGTCATTATCATATTGGAAGGAAGCGGAGGCCTTTTCTGTTTGCTGTATCATTTTGCACCTGCCTTTTGCAGGCTCTGAACACTTGGATTTTGTCTTTTTGTTTCCAGAGTTACAGTGACGGCAATGTGCAACATGGACTTCAGCCGATTCCCCCTGGACACACAAACGTGCTCGCTTGAAATTGAAAGCTGTGAGTAGACTTGTGCCCAGGCATCAGCACACACAGCTCCTTATCATTCTCAACACCTCTAATTCTCAGTTGCAGGAACAGTGTGTTTCTCACGCATGACTATGCTTTTAGAGTGATTTTCTAGATTGAAGGTAA
The DNA here is from genome assembly GCA_023783475.1 of Daubentonia madagascariensis. Classification (NCBI taxonomy): domain Eukaryota; kingdom Metazoa; phylum Chordata; class Mammalia; order Primates; family Daubentoniidae; genus Daubentonia; species Daubentonia madagascariensis. The sequence continues at coordinate 35,829,590 of JAKFHU010002080.1, read as the reverse complement.
GACTAGGGTAATTTTAAAAATCAGAAACACATTTGGGACTAAAATCTTCAATTCCTATAATTTACTTTTTTAATGGCTTGTGGCAATGGTTTTAAACTTTGTTCTATGGAACCTAGAGTTTTAAAGAGTTCCCCAGGGCAATTTCTTGGGGAGGAGGAGTAGAGGGCTGAGGAAATGTGAGTCTCCTTCCATGCCCTCGGCCCAACACACACACACTCTCTTAGAGTGCATCCAGAGAGCCTGTTTTTGATCTGTTTTATTGCTTTTCTAAATACATTTTCCACTGAAGAAAGGATTTCCTGGCAAAAGCGGAGTTGACAACAGTTGCCCTAGGGAACTGCTGCTATGAGCCTGTGTGGTGGCTGAGACTCTCAGGTCCACTCTCGGGCACAGCCTAGGGGCCTCAGGAAGCTTGCACACACTTGGGAGTCCTGGGAAAGTTGAAAACCAGGCCCCATGACAGCACAGGCACAGGCAACAAATGAAAAAACAGACAAATTGGACTTCATGAAAATTTAAAACTTTTGTGTGTTGCACAAATTTTTGCAACCCACAGGTGGAACTTCTTTCAAAAGCCTCAGCCATGCTCTTAAGGCCTTTCACTGGTTGGATGAGGCCCACCAGTTTATCCACGATCCTCTCCTTTAAAGTGCGCTATTGTGGATACTAGTCACATCTACAAAATACCTTCACAGATGAGTGTTTCATTGAATAACTGGTGCTGTAGCCACATCAAGTTGACACATGAAACCAGCCATCACATAGGTCAAGGGTTGGAAAACAGGGATAAAATATTGTTAGGGAGCCCCGGAAGGAACTGTTTACAAGTGAGCAGATTGGACTGGCAACTCCATTAGGTTTTACCTCAGTTGTGCCCAGGCTGCAGGTAGGTTTGTTCAACTGGAGTAAGACATGTATTCACCTGAAATGGGTGGGGTTGGGGGAAATGGTGGCACCAAAGAGGGAGATTATCATGGAATCACTTTAACTTTACCCTGGGTAGGAGTAACTGGAGGCCCATAAAAAAGCTCTCGCTAGAACACAGCCTTTATTACCTGATAGTGTTTAAAGTTATTTACCAGCAATTGATGAGTCACTACACTTTGAAAGAAGAAAGGAAAGAACTAAATTACCCCTGGTTTGTAATGCCAAACCATGTGAAATCTGACCTAAAATATAGCAACTTCACTTGATCTAACGTGATAAATGGTAGGCTGATTCGTGGGGTGTGCCCTTTTGCAGGAATTGTGAACTTTTGGGCTTGACAGCTTTGCTCTGATGACTTTTGAAAGACTGGGGAGTATTAGATTTTTTTTTTTTGGATTTTGTTTTGCTTTGTTTAGACTGTGGTTTGTTTATTCAAACTATCTTATCATAATCCCAATAGTTTTTGTGAGAGATCAAGACAATAGCTTCCACACAGCCCCACAGATGGGCCTGTCTTGCCACCGCCTTGTACCTGACACTGTCTCCCATCTTTTCAGATGCCTACACAGAAGATGACCTCATGCTGTACTGGAAAAAAGGCAATGACTCCTTGAAGACAGATGAGCGGATCTCACTCTCCCAGTTCCTCATTCAAGAATTCCACACCACCACTAAACTGGCTTTCTACAGCAGCACAGGTGAGTGTGGGGGAAGGGGGCTGAGAGAGGGGCAGGCTTCAGCTTGGCTGTAGAGGTTCCTCCTCCCTTGTAGGAAAGGTGTGAATTGGTTGTCAAGTAAGCAGAGCCTGTGTCACTCCTATCTGGAACAAAAGACAGGAATCCTAAATGAAGTCTAGTGTGTGGCAAGCATTGGGTGTAGGTGATTTTTTGATACCATCAATGCATCAGGAGTACAAACCTAGAAAATATTAGTAGGACTCACACATAAGTGAGTAGGTTTACTTGAGGCAATTGCATTGCCAGCCTAGTAGCTGGCATCTCAGCCCTGATATGCTTGTCAGAGGCCCCTCTTCTACAGCAAGAAACAAGTTCAACTTCAGGTCTGTTTTCTGTTCATTTCTCCCTGCGCCAGCCAGCCGATCAGGGTGCTCTGCTCTTAAGCAGTCCCCTCGGGCCACCCTGCTTGCACAGCCCCTTTGTGACTCTCTTCTAAACCTCTGTGTAGGAACCCCTGGTTATTCCTCTGTGGGCCTGGTTGTTGCTTTTTGAACCAAGGGTCTGGACAGGCTTTCTACCTCCCGTTGCCTGCGACCTTCTTCCTGAGAGCCTGCCTGTGCTACTTAAATAGCTGAGGTTAACTCACTCCGTCCCTTGCCTCTTTTTTGACCAGTCACTTTTCAGGATGATTTTGCTCAAATTCTTATGCAGTTTCTATTGCTAAGACCTTGCTTGATTGACTACACAGGGAAGTGCAATCTTCTAAGTACACCGTGGTCTTTCTAAGCTGTAAGAGAGAGCACTGGTTTATTTCCAATGTAGCATGGCAATCTAGCACACCTTGTCCTTTGTATCCACCGCCCACAAGTCTTAGTTCATCCAGGGACCTTGGTTCTTTTTACCCTCAGCATTTTGACAGTGCCCCCATAATCACTTGCTGGTACCAAAAGGCTTGTCCCAAATTACCCAGGATGCCAGTTTCCAAGTTAATGCTGCCAAGTCCACATTTTATTTTCAGTCCTAGGCGTCTCAAACTTATCCTGCCTTTGCCTTGTCCTTCTGTCATCCTCCTTTTCCCTTCAAGTCCTCCAGGCATATGTTTTCCTTGTAAAGAACACAGGAGCAGAGTTAAAGCACAGCCAGACCCGTGACAGTTCACTCTGCTCCTAAATACAATGTCGTGTTTACCTTTATATTTTAACTTTGAACACATTTCTCCCAATAAAGAAACCCAAAGGGGGTTGTTTAAATCAGTGCTTCTCAAACTTTGACACACATACAAATCACGAGGGGAATATCATTAAGTGGAGATTCTAATTCAGTAGGTCTGGGGTGGGGCCCTAGAGTCTGCATTTCTAACAAGCTCCCTCCCAGGTGGTGGTGAGGCTACTGCTCCCGAGACCAAGACTGTATTTTGAGTAACAAGAGTTTAAACAACCTTCTCAAGGGGTTCCCTTTGTGTATAGGACAGGGACCAAAGATTTCTTGAGATGGATTCACCCCAGTGGTGTGGATTACCATGTAATCACTTTGTGCCATGGTTTTTCTCATTTCCACCTTTTAAAGGTATGGTTAGATTGCACTGGCGTGTCTGAGGCATTTATGATTCCCTGAATAAAATTTGTTTTATGAAGGAGCTGAGTAGCTATGATGTGTGCTGTCTTTTCTTCCTGTGTCCTCTAGGCTGGTACAACCGTCTGTACATTAATTTCACTTTGCGTCGACACATCTTCTTCTTCTTGCTCCAAACTTACTTCCCTGCCACCCTGATGGTCATGCTGTCCTGGGTGTCCTTCTGGATCGACCGTAGAGCTGTGCCTGCCAGAGTCCCCTTAGGTAAGAAATATCTCAAACTGGACATTCCAAGCATCTGAAAATACCAGTAATTCCTTCCAGATAAAATCATTCTTTTCAAATTGGTCCTGTACCCCTTCAGGCATTGTAACTTGGAGAAACTCTAAGTTATTTAGTCGTAAGTAAAAATCCCATAATTAAGAATCTATGGGCCGAGCACGGTGGCTCACGCCTGTAATCCTAGCACTCTGGGAGGCTGAGGTGGGAGGATCCCTTGAGCTCAGGAGTTCGAGACCAGCCTGAACAAGAGTGAGACCCTTGTCTCTACCAAAAATAGAAAAACTTAGCCAGGCATGGTGGCACGTGCCTGTAGTCCCAGCTACTTGGGAGGCTGAGGCAGGAGGATCGCTTGACCCCAGGAGTTGGAGGTTGCAGTGAGCTATGATGACACCACTGCACCCTAGCCCGGGCGGCAGAGCGAGACTCTGTCTCCAAAAAAAAAAAAAAGAATCTATGTAGCAAAACTTTCCAGGACCCTACAGATGCCCATCCAAACAGCCCACCTTTAGTCTTGTGAGAGCCATGTTCTAGGGTGGGTGATCTTGGTCTTTAGGTGCTTTCTCTGCTCACTTGCAAAATGAATTATATCCTATAACAGGGTTCTTCAAAAGGTGGCATGAAAGATCTTTGTAAGAGAATCTCTAAGGGAAATTGTTAAAAATGAAGAGTCCTGGGTCTCATCTACGTCTATAGAATCATAATTTCTGGGTGAGGACCAGGAACATGCATTTTTAATAAGCTTTCCCAGTAATTCTTGTACGTATTCAAGTCTGAGAATGCCACCGTATGAGCATTCCATCAATGGCTATTTGCCATCAACTCTTGTTCTTACTCTAAAAATTGTACCAAATTAATCACACACACAACCCTTGCTCAGACAGTTCAAGGACTGCAAGGGAGAGTGTGACGCACCAGGTTTTAGTGAAACTGGATTGGAGCTGGCCCTGAAGATGACCCCAATCGTCTATGATTTGATGTTTGCCAAACAAATGTTCTGAGCTTCATGTGAAATCCTGGGCAAATTTCCATGGACATGCCTTGTCCTGTAACAGTTGTTCTGCAGCTTGAACAGTTACTGTGCTGAATAAACATACATTCTAGTTTTGAAATCTGCCTCCTATAGATGAAGTTAACATTATACCTTAGTAAAATCGACCTCTGAGTCCTGGAGTGGACCTTGCTGAGGGGCAGCGAGGGGAGCCCTGACAGCTGTTAACACCACTGGGGCAACAGGACTCCACAGGAGGAGCAAAGACACAAATATTAAGATAAACCTTGTGCACCTTTTTCCCATTCATAGGGCAGTAGTTACAAGAAACATGTATACCTGCTTGTATGTGCAATCTCTTATTTTTAAAAATTGAATTGAGATAAATGCCTTAGTGCCAAAATAGCTGGGGCTCTCTGCGGAAGGATAAAGTGACACGGCTGCTATGATGAATACACAGGGTACGCAGTGGGGGGACGGGTGGGGATGAGAGGGAAAGGAACAGGAAAAGGTTCCCAAAAGCGACGTCTTGAAAGATGAGTAGACGTTTGCTAGACAGAGGGGCGGGGATGGAGACAGTCTAGGTCGAGGAAGCAGTAGGGCGGCGCCATGAAGCCATCCCATGTTTGGTGAAAGACGAATGCTTGTTTCTCCCCGTGTTTGTGTGCAGGTATCACGACGGTGCTGACCATGTCGACCATCATCACGGGTGTGAACGCCTCCATGCCCCGCGTCTCCTACATCAAGGCCGTGGACATCTACCTCTGGGTCAGCTTCGTGTTCGTGTTCCTCTCGGTGCTGGAGTACGCGGCCGTCAACTACCTGACCACGGTGCAGGAGCGGAAGGAACAGAAGCTGCGGGAGAAGGTGACTTTACCGCGTGCTTGAAGTGCCTGGTCTGGGTGGAGCCTGGTCTAGCTCTGGGGCCCCCCCAGGTCAGACCTCTGTAAAATGGGGTCGGATACTCCCTCCTCTGCCTACCTCACAGGTTTGTTGTGAGAGCGAACATCAGCGTGAAATTTACCGTGGGCTACATCTTCCATTTACGGAAACATTTATTCGGCACTTTCCACATACCAGAGCTGTTAAAGCCAATGGAACTAAGACCTGGTCCTGGTCGTAGGTTTTAGTAATATCTCGGTGGTGTTCAGTTTAGTGAGGGAATCCCAGGAGAAAAAGAAATGGCAATTTAACATGGTGGAACAGATTATTTACAAACATAGAGGTGTAAGAAAAGAACCCTCCAGGGAAGAACATTTCCTATTCTAGGACATTTTCCTTCATATGTGACCTTGCACATCTCCCAAGCTATCTTCCCCCGGCTTTCCTCTGTTCCTCCAGTCTGCAGCTCAATGGTTTTCTCCTCCATAAAATCTAATCATATAGCAATAATCTATCCCCACAATGCCTCACCTTTCCAGTTCCCACTCCCATCACACACACACGCGCGCGCACACAAACACACACACAATGTGATCTGTAAACATTTTTATCAAGGGCTCATATCAGTTTATGATTTCATGGAGAACAGGTCGATTTATGTGATCATGCACATTCCTGTTGGTCTCTGGTGTGACATTGTGATGTTTCCTAAGAGTCAACGAGAGTCCTTTAGTTCAACAAAAATGGATACCTGCTATTTTAGAATGTTTACAGTGACACCACTGTTACATTCCTACCCTCTTCCCAAACTGGAAGTAAAAAACTAGAAAAAGGCAACACCCTCCACTATGCAGTTTCTTCTGAAGGGCTTCCGAGAGATGACGCTGAGCTGGCATCCGACGTGTGTTTGCTGTGTTCGCAGCTTCCCTGCTCCAGCGGGTTACCTGCGCCCCGCGCGGTGATGCTGGACGGCAGCTACAGCGACGGCGAGGTGAACGACCTGGACAGCTACATGCCGGAGAACGGCGAGAAGCCGGACAGGATGATGGTGCAGCTGAGCCTGGCCTCGGAGAGGAGCTCCCCCCAGAGGAAAAGTCAGAGAAGCAGCTACGTGAGCATGAGAATCGACACCCACGCCATTGATAAATACTCCAGGATAATCTTTCCAGCGGCATACATTTTATTCAATTTAATATACTGGTCTATTTTCTCATAGATGCCTGTAACTCTATACATTTCACATTCTTCATGGTATGCACTACAGAAATATCTGTGTAATGAAAAAGAATTTAAGGATATGTTAAAAAAAAAAATTCCAGTACCTACCTGTGTGGTTCCACTATCCCTTCCCCAGCTTTCCAAAGCTAGACTGACAAGACACCTACTGGTTTAACACATTAACTGCCCTGTGAGTTGTATTTAACTCATGCTAGTTCTGAGCCCAGGGCCTCATGAAGCATATGTAACTCACATGTCTCTTCCCCTTGGGAGCCGCGTGAACTATTTTTTGAGTTGCATATAACTCACGCACAGAAACAATAAAAAATAACAAATTTTTTGTTAAATTAGAAAGGATCATTTTGTTTTCAAAGTTTTTATTCTATTTTTGTAATAAAACACCATGGCCCCAAGGAAAAAAAATTTTCTTCTAGTGTGGAGTTAATGTATTAATTTGCATTTATTAACCATCTATTGTATACACAGCATTATATAAGTGCTGCAAGAATATGTCACTGTAGCAACCAATGTTGTTATCCAGATCCCCTGGAAAAGCGCACTACCAGTGTTGTGAGCACACTGTAGTTCAACCTGTTAGACCCTCGATGCTGTTCACATGAATGATTTCCTTTACATGAGTGTCATTATATTCTTCGAACTAAGTGGACTTGGGAAGCACCTAAAGTCCATTTGCATGGAACCTACGTGCACCTAAATACCCATTATGACAGAAACTCATGCTTCAGTTTACAGCCTATTACTTATTTTTTATGCATCTCTGCATGTTTATTTTAATAAAAGGCAATAATAATATTCACATTATTTTTATTTACATGCTATGGTTCATGAGGTTTCACCTCTTCACAAGAAAAACTCTTTAGATCAGTGCAATTGTTTCTGATTTTGGTGGAAATTTCCCTAGCAGGGAAACTTTGAAGATAAGGGTATATGCATGCATTTTGTCTGTTTTGTCATGGAAATAACTAGCCTAGAAAACTTGTATTTAACTGTTTCCTGTTTTATAATCACCACTTCATGTATCTCCACCTTGCAGCATATCCTTGTTCAAAGCAAAGTCCTTTCTCAGTGATGTGATGTCTTCACTGAGGAACTTGGAAAGAGAATGATTTCTCCTGTATAAGCAACATTCCAAGGAAATTTGGGACTACCTGTATCTCATTAGAATGAGAAACACTCACATGGTCTCTTAAAAGAACACCAAAAAGCAAAAGAAATGGGACATTACTGAACGTCTGTATTTATACTGTGAATACCAGCATCTTCCATGAAACAGAAAAGTATCATCATCTACACCAGGCAGCCCATATGCCAGGCAGAAGGATGGACCCATGGCAGCTGATGTGAGGGCCTGGGGTAAAGGAGAAGGTTCTAATTTGATGTATTATTTTAAAACGGAGTTATTTATACTATATACCTATATAGATCAACCCCCACCAAACTTACCCAAACGGCATTTATTTGAAACTGACTTTAAAATGAATTATATAAATAATAAATGTCATTTTCATTTCAAAGTTAATTTGACTAAATAATATCATGGTATTTCTACATATGCAGGACTGTACTTTATTCTAATTTGAAAAAGAAAACCTATTTACATAAATCCTAATTAAAAGGCAATCTCCCATTTCCTCCAATAAAACCTCAAGACATTTTAAAAACATTATTTTTAAAACATTGCTTTTTCCATGCTTTTTTATAGAACAATTGCAACCAAACTCTTCACAAGCATCTTTGCTACTGTCTTCTTCCTCACCACTAGGGCCACTTTGAATCACCTAGAAGGTTTTCAGGGTATGCCATCTGAACTTCCGCCTACCTTGTTTTGGATACTTCACCATTTGAACCAGCATATAGGACCATCTATTAGTCTGCTAAAGTTGCCATAGCAAAGTACCACAGACTGGGTGACTTAGACAACAGAAATTTATTTTCTCACAATTTTGGAGGCTGAAGTCCAAGATCAAGGTGTTGGCAGACTTGGTTTCTCCTAAAGCTTCTCCTCCTGGCTTGTACATGGCTGCCTTCTCACTGTGTCTTCACATGGTCTTTCCTCTGTACGCATCTGTGTCCTAATTTCTTCTTCTTATAAAAACAGCAGTTATATTGAAATAGGACCCATCTCAATGACCTCATTTAATCTTAATTACCTTTTTAAAGGACCTATCTCCAAATACAGCCATATTAGGAGTTAAAGCTTCAACATATGAATTTGGGAAGGAGTGGGGCAAAACACAATTCATTCCATAACACATATCCATGGAAATTATCCATTTGCATAATAGCACATTTAATGAATCTTATAGGTGTTTATTCCTGATTTTTACAACATAACCTCATACAGTATTGTTTTTAACTGATCTTTAAAAGGCTTGTTTACATTGATAGCCATACTAGTGATTGTGAGGAATAAGTGGTTAAATTCATGTTAAATTTCTTTGCTTCTGTGACTTTGTAAGGACCTAAATATAATGCAACTCCCTCTTTTCTAATGGACAGTTTTGGAGAAAACCTCATCATACATGTGAGCATCTGTAGTATAATAAACTTCTACTGGCATGAACAGGCAGATCTGGTTAATAATACTGTCTGGCTAATAGGCAGGTACTATGTGGCCATATTGAATATTTAATTTTTAAAGGGTTAAAATACTGTAAAATACACTTTACTAAAACTATATCCAACATAATGTACTCTCTGCCTGGTAGTTCAGAAGGCACTTTAGGATTCTGAGGGTCTCTCATCATTATGATACAATGTGGGCATCACAAAGACGTGCAGGAGTATTAGCCAGTAGAGAATTGGAGTTTTAGTCTAATCAGCTTTAACTTAATAGCAATATTCTCTTCTTGTATTATATTATCCTAACCAACATTCTTTAGTTTTTTTTCATAACTCATACTTTATAGAAAGGAGTGGTGATGCTAGATTAGAATAAAAAATGGCTTATGTTAGTAACAATGAAACCTCACATTTGTGAACCCAGTTTCATAAAATTTACATTCACATCCTGTTTCATTTGAATCTAAATGAGGAAACCTTTAAAGGCCAAGAGAGGCTGACTGACAGGCACACAGAAAACATGGTTAATAAGTGGAAAGACTCCTAACCCCATGCTCACTCACCTTATTACAGGTAACAGATAAATACTGGACAAGCAAACTGTCATACACAATACATAAACACTAGTACAAGGACATATTTTTACCAATCAACGGCATCTTTTTATTCATTTTTTCATCAAGTAATATTGAGCACCTATTCTGTCATAGGCAACATTCTAGACTAGTGCTTCTCCAAACTATCTGTGGTGAAAGGCCAGTTTGTTTTATTTTTAAAAATTTCCAATCCATCAGCTTTTTGTGTGAGTTTTTTTGAAAGTGGAGAGTTCCTGACATAACCCAGTCCTGTGCCTGCATTCCACCCCCCAGGAAGATGGACTTGTGGGTTTCAACCATGGAGCCTGCTACCGTGTATGGCTGTAATCACAACAATCACAATAATCCACATATAGAAAGAACAGTTTCATTTTGATGTTATCAAGAACACTGTTACAACTAAATTTTAAGGATTGCTATGTATGGGAGATCTCAGTACCTGCAGTAATAAGAAGGCACATTATCCAATGCACATATCAAGAATTCTAAAGTAATACCAGTTAGCTCACTTTGGTATTACCACACCCGTCCAAATAAAAGGATGCTTTAACTTTTCAATTCCATATTCTGAATTTAATCTATTTTCTTTCAGTTATTTCTATTATTAGTACCTTGTGTAGAAGGAGATAACCTTACTTTTTTTGAGACCAGAGTATTTTATAAATGCCTTCTGGTTTACTTCAAAAACAATTTATAAACCCATGTAAGTTTAGTGGGTTTTTTCAAGTAGCACTTATAGCTCTGTACACACTCAGTCCCTACTGTGATACAACACATGCATTTGTGGGGCACCTGGCTGGCACGCAGGCCTTGACCATGAGAAGTGAATGAAGGTAACTGGGTCTCCTTGAGAATCAAATCCATGCCTAAGTGAGGTTAACTTATGTGAAATAGCCAATCACCCAACTATACTTTGTATCTACAGTGGGAGGTGGACAAAGGGGAAGCATTTAGTTTTTTCATTTTTCATGATTTGCAAGTTTCAATACTCTGTTTAAAACAGCATAATTTGTATTAAAAACTCTTAAGTTTCAAGTACAGAAACCTTTCATTTCAATAACACACTGAAGAATGCATACTAAGAGTCATGGACTAAAGCTAATAAAGGAAAAGAATAAAATTAAGTAAAAACTCTTGACAAAAATTTAAAATTCTAGTTAGGACAAAACAGAAGAATTCCATTTTTGGTCCCAATAAGAGTTAAACACAACCCCAATGACTGCAAGATAAAATTTAGGCAGTATCTTTTGCATCAATACAATGCTGGACAGTTTGACTGGTATGCTGAATTGAATGGTTGCTTTGGCATTTTGTAGATTGAACCCTCATGTACTTATCTTAACTTTGTGATTCTCCAATAAATAAAAGCCCTTTAAACCTTTTAAAGATCTAATTTATTCTGAAAACTAAAAATAAGACAGGGAACCACAATGCCATAAATAGATGCAAAAGTAAATTCTCTCAAATTCCCATCATTTCTTTTGGCTTAAAATTTTATTGACATTTCTAAAAGTGGTCATTAACACTGGGGGAAAACCACTGGAGCACGAAAAAGAGTTCTAGCAACAACTATAAAATATAGTCTTAAATTTAATTTTTTTTGCAGGGTAGAACTTAGATGAATGTAATTCCAAAACATTGTTCCTAAAAATGATAAATTCCAAGGAAAAAGACATTTTTGCAGTGTGAGAGGTCAATGGAATTATTTGAGAAGAATTAAATAAAGAGGCAGAAGTTGCTTTGGGAAATTTTACTGGCTACAATGCCAAGATTTCCTTTGTTCAAATGCCAAGTTTTAAATCTCATTCAGGCATGTTATGACAGGATTCCACTTGTAATTTTCCAGTGGTTTCTTTCTCTTAGAACTTCTATTGGAAAAGCAATCAACGTTATATTGCCCAATTTAAGGATACATACAGAGAAACAGTTCAAGCATGATAGAAGAAGAAAAAAATGGTCTCTGAAAATTTCTCAATCTTTATCCTAAATTGGCACCATTTTCTCATGTTTTACATCTGCATATAACTACCCTTATTTTAAAATCAATTTTAATGTTCTGGCTTCTCTCCAAAATACTGCAAAAACTACAACTTAATATGAACCTAGCTACAAAGTTGCTGGTTTTGCCATCCCAAACAGTTAACAATCTTTGCAAAATGGTCTTTAGTTATGAAATATTGTTTGATTATACTTAAATATATTGGGTAGCTTTATCTCAAAACTAAAGATTTAAGGCATAGCATCAGAACTACTTTCCCATTTGGTAATACTGTTCCATAATACGATTTAATTAGCATGGTATTCCTTAAGTTGGATTTCTACTTTTGGGTCATCACTGCACCTATTTTTAATTGGGATAAATACAATTAGGTTATTATAAATCAAAGTATCCCCAGAGCAGCATTGGCATTACCTAGGACTATGTCAGGAAAGCAGAATCCCAGGCCCCATCCCAGATCTACTCAATTAGAACCTGATCCCCGAAAATTGATGAGTGCTGCATTTATACATTCAACAACTTATTCAATATTTATTGAATACTTATTATATGTGCTAAGCACTGTGTTAAGAGCTATATTGATTTGTTGATCTCTAAGAAGTTGGTAAAATATCTCCCTAAAGTCTACACCCTCAAGCACCAAGCCCAGCTTAAAGAATACAAATGTCTCTTTAAAATACGAAGAAATGCTTGTTCAGGAATATTTTTTAAAATATTCCTCTACCACAAAGCTCAGTTGAATTTAGAAATGTTTTTAATTCTGAGGGAGTATGAGTCTGAGCTACCTGGGATTTAAGTGCTGATTTGGGAGGTGAATTTCCTTTTGTTTTCCTTTTGGGGGTCGGGGGAGATTGTAAAGTTCAAGTTACAGAAGGCAGAAAAAACTCATGTATAATTTTACTAGCCAGCAGCAAGAAATAGTATTCACCATCTTTTTTCTATATATTTTTACATAGCTGTCATCATATTTTATATACAAATTGATTTTGGTTCTTTTCCATAACATAGCAGGACCATTTTCTACTAAAAACTTCCCATGGCATTTTACAGCCATTAAAATCATTCCATAGTATGAACATACATGTCAATCTTTCCCCAATATTGGATAAAACTAATACTGTGATGAATACTCGTAGGCATATATTCTTGTCACACTCTAGACTATTTCCTTACATTAACAACGTATAGAACGGATGTTAATTTGAGATCAATTCTATTATGTTACCATAGTGTGATTCTAGGTCCCTAGCTTTTTAAGACCTTAAAAATCAGGAATGGGTATTAAACTATACCCATTTGATAGCATGAATAGTAACCCACTCAAACTAGTTTAAGAAAGAAATAGAATACAGGGGAGTCTCACAGATATACAATAAAGGAAAGAAAGTGAAGTGCAACTGGGCCTCACTAGAAAGATTTCAGACAGCTTCTCTTTCTAAGTCGTGTAATACCATTCTTTACTTCTTGCTGGACGACTGCTTCATTCACTATCAAGACTGGACTTCTCTGCTCATACATGACACTCACAGGCTTACTGAACTCAAAATTCCAGGGCTCATAATCATCAATGGAACAAAAGAATTCATACTTAGGCCAGGAGAACCTAGAAAGAAAGTAGGTGGCCTGGTGGCAACATCAGAAGCCAGGGAACATGGACTCCCATCTGCTTGGAGAAAATACTTAGAGATAAAAATCCAAGAGAATCATGGTTGCAATCTTTCTGCCTGGGAAAGGACCTTCTCTTAAAGAACATACAACCCACCTCAGTGGGTTTTGTGATCTGAGATGTATGGGCAGAGGCTATAAGCCTTCCAGAAACTATGGAAGGCTTACCAAACAGCTGCTATGGATAACTGCTCCCTTTGAAGGAACATTACGGCAGAACAATGATTTAGTACCACTACACAACTTTCAGAGAGTAATGGGTCTCAGATGTTAGTTTAAAGCTTTAGGTTTCAACTACATCTAAGTTCACTTCTTCAAAGGTGGCATGTTACCCTGCTCTCAAGTAATGAGCAAACTTTTATTAATAACTATTTATAGTCAAGGGCTACTTAGGATCATATCAAACTCTTTAAGGTTCTCATACCATAACACACACTTTTGTCAAGGAATATGTCAGGTCAGATGGCATTCCATGAGGCTATTGTTAATCCTGAATCCATATCATTTAAGGCAATAACAATGTATGAATTTAGAAGCTTTGGTATACCTTGAATAAATTAAATGGAAAATATGCAGGTTTTTAACTACTTCTCATTCTCTTGAGCTAAACAAAATACTGTGTCAGTGATTAGTTAACACAACAAACAGAAAAAAATCCAAACTCTCAAATACAGTTGTTCATCCAGTGGGGTAATATCTACTTAATCTTTGACCTAAACAAGATTCTTGTCTGTTTAAGACCCTGACCTGATATTCTTTTCTACTTTATATTTCTAAGGTCTATTTTTTAAGGTGATTAGATGCTTTGATCCACTGAACTAACCAAAGCTAATCTTATATTTTAATTACTAAAAAAAAATAACAGGAGGTGGGCACAGTGGCTCATGCCTGTCATCCCAGCACTCTGGGAGGCCAAGGCAGAAGGACTGCTTGAGGCCAGGAGTTCAAGACCAGCTCCTGGGCAACATAACAAGACCCTGTCTCTACAAAAATATTTTTTAAAAGAACGGATTTTGACTCTCTCTATTTTGAAAGCCAATTTAAACAAAGAAACATGGACACTTCCAATTTTTCTTTGAGGCACTTATCCTTTTTAGCTATTGATAAGGACCTAAAAACCTGTTCTACTGCATTTGCATTATTATATTGAATTACTTTGTACCGAAGTTGCAAAAATTTTTTAAAAGGGAAATTTAATACTATAATTATGCATCTAACTTCTACCATGTACAATTTGCACTGCCATTTTCAGCTTCTGAGACTAGTGAAACATTCATTTTTAAATGAAAGGATTTAACTGTTCTTTTTAAAATATATGACATTATATAGCTGAAAAGCAAACCAACATCTATAATACTAACAAATAAGAGAAAATATAGTATATCTCAGTATATTTGGGTAACTGTGTTTATCTTCATATATTTATTATATTTATTATATATTCACATACATGTCATTTTACAAAGACAATTGCTATTAAACATTTATCATTTGAGATTTTTTCATACATATTTTAATATATGCCTATTAAAATATTACAAAAAACTATTATAATCTGATGGTTAGTAGACTGATTACTTACTTGAAAATAGCAACTTTATACATATCAAAATCCTCAACTATACAACTGGATTGCAAAATGCTTGCTGAAGTATGTAAAAAAATAAAATAAAGAAGTAGTTTATCATACCTTACAGCCTTATAAAGAGTTGCTAGATAGCACAAAGATAATATTTATCTTAAAATAAAAATCTACTTTGATAGTTCTGAAGGCTAGTACTAGATAGGATATTTTCCAAAAGACTAAAGAGATGCTTCAGATAAAAAGTTAGAAATGTAGAAAACACCATCAGAAAGGGTTTTAAAAAGAACATATTAGAAAATCAGACAATCATTCTTTAAATAAAACTTTTCACATCAATTTCTTCTGTTCAAACAGATTAAAGTGACTCAGGTATTTTAAAATATTTTAGAAACACTACCTCAAAAATTTTCAAGACTGTAGCTTTCAGATGTTCCTTCAATCCCAGTGTTGTTCAGATGAAGTAAATCTTGTGAGAACTTACTAGTAACCACAAGCACTTTTGGGCATGGACCATGTCTTACTCTTCTTCTTACATCCAGTGCTTAGAAATAGGAACTCCTCAACAAATGTTCATTGAACTCAACTGTTGAAATTTTAACAGTTACAATATCAACACAACTCTTAATAAATAAACAGTCCTTTGGGAGAATTGTGGGAAATCTAAACACTTAAGTTTATGCAAGTATTCATAACAAACAAAATGCTCTAGTTTATCCTAATGCCCTACCTCTTATGAGTGCTACAGAGAAAGGCAATTAAAAAGGAAAAATTTTCTGAGTAGTTCACATAATATGAAGAATTGAATACTGAAAAGCAGTCCAAAAATTTTAAGAGGCATACTAAATATTAGCTATATCCAATCTTATATGGTATATAGCAACTTAGTAATTAATAGTAGCACATAATTATTTTATACAGGTCTCATATTAAGGCCTGCTTTTTAAAATTAAGTCACTGAAGACAAAATATTTTCAATTTGTATATTTAAACCTAATTTAGATTATACCTGTTGAAGTCTATTATTGTAATATAGCCAAAGGATGATATTTGAGGAAAAGGCTTTCAGTACAGGGTATGAACAACGAAAGATCATAGAGGTACGTAATAAAAACACTTCCCATAAAAACAAAAATAAAATCATATAAACTTTGCACTAAGTCAGCCTAGCCTTTTTAAAAAATGAGTCAGGTTTTCTTAAGTGTACCTGAAGCAAAGTAATACTAAGTATCTCTTTTCTTCTACAGGTTGTACAAGAGATGGCTACAACCACAAAATTAAAACTCAAATCTTAAGATCATGATCTGTCCACAAAGCTATTTTAAACTTTGATGATCCCAAACAAGGAAGCAATATTTATGTATTAAAAAAGTACTGAATGTTCACAGGTAAGCTACTATGCTAGATACCATAAGAATTTAAAAATGTATATTAAAAAGATTCTGGCTTCATTAGACATTCCTAATGCCTAAAAAAAAAAAAAGATTCTGGCTTCAAATATACAACCTAGTAGAGGAACAATACACCATATATACAAGGTCTGTCTGGAAAGTATCCAGCCATCGTTAACATAACGAGAACTGTTTGCATGACATTGATGTAACCTGGCAGCCAAGGAGAGGGGACTGGGATGCGCATGCGTGAATGATGATGACTTCACTGTACTAGTCGGTGGGGTGCTAGGTGCCATTGAGTGAGCTCATGTACTGTGTGGCCGTCATTGCATTCAAAATGACTGAGCGAGTAGAGCAACAAATCTGCATCAAATTTTGCTTTAAGCTTGAACATTCCTCCGCGGAAAGGATATGGATGATCCGGAAAGCTTTTGGGGACAATGCAGTGAGTGCAGCACAAATAAAATTGTGGCACAAACGCTTCAAAGATGGTGGAGAATCTGTTGAAAGTGATCCACGTTCTGGAAGGCCTGCAACAAGCAGAGCACCTGAGAATGGTGAACATGTATTGGCCGCAATCAACAAAGATCAGCGGCTGACGGTGAGAGAACTAGAAGTTGATCCGGGGATTCCAACAACTACTGTGTCTGAGATTTTGACACAGGATCTTGGCATGAAATGTGTCGTGGCAAAATGTGTTCCACAGCTTCTGCTACCAGAGCAGAAGGAACATTGTGCTGCATTTGCTAATGACTTGCTTCAAACCACTACCAATGAACCAGATTTCCTCAAGAAGATCATAACTGGAGATGAATGATGGGTCTACAGCTATGATCCAGAAACGAAGGCCCAGTCGTCAGATGGAAGTCACCTGGTTCTCCACACCACGTGGGGAAGTCACAGCAAGATCAAGACGATGTTAACTGTGTTTTGTGATTGGGAAGGTGTTGTCCATCACGAGTACACTCCTCCAACCCAAACAATTAGGGAGTACTGCCTCAGTGTTCTTCCTTGGTTGAGATGTAATGCAATGAAAACAGCCACAGCTGTGGGCAACTGGTGACTGGCAGCTTCATCACGGCAATGCGCCTGCCCATGCATCACATCTCGGGCAGAGTTTTTTGGCAAAACATCTAATCACCCAGGTGACTCAGGCCCCCTACAGCTCAGATTTGGCACCCTGCAACTTCTGGCTTTTCCCAAAACTAAAACCACCTTTGAAAGGGAAGAGATTTCTAGACCATCAATGAGATTCAGGAAAATACAATGAGGCAGCTGATGGGTGATTCCAACAAAGGATTTTGCAGAGTGTTTTGAACAGTGGAAGAGATGCTGGGAGAACTCTGTGAGGTTCCAAGGGGCCTACTTTGAAGGGGACTGAGGCGTCATTGTCCTAAGTACAATGTTTCTTGTATCTTGTATCTTCTTCAATAAATGTCTCTATTTTTCATATTACATGGCTGGACACTTTCCGAACAGACCTCGTATACAGTAGTTTAGAGAACGAGTTTACCACCCTATACCACAAAACTCTTTCACGGATGTCAATTCTGAATATAAGGTTTGAAATCTCTTGGACTTTTAAAAATACACACAACATATAAGTTTATAAAATATTATCACTGATAAACCATGTATCATCCAGCTTGTTTAAGAAATGGCATCATGTATTAGCTCCTGAAATATCACAATGCCATCAAGTACAGATTTGTAAAACTTTTCACTTTAGATACGAGGTAATATGTTTTCTCCACATCCTATCATCACTTACCAGGTAGGAGAAATTTGACTCCTTTATGATTGAAAAATAAGCACATCCTCCCCTTCGTTAAAAAAATTAAAGAAAAAAATCATCACGTCTTCTTAATGATTCGTAAGTGGCTCCTAAATCTTCCTTTTATTCTATTGTATTTAAAAACTGTTCTTCTTGAAGTTTCAATTTAAAGTCCTCCCTGATTCTTTCCAGCAACTCTGGTTTAAAAATAACGTCCAACGCAGTCATTGCCAGAGCTTTGGCTGTACGCAAAGTGTAGAACTGAGCTTCTTGTGACCCTAAGAGGTACAGAAAATAAATAAAAATATCTCCATATTTATTAAAAAATAATTTATTAATTTCTCAGGTTAGCTCTCAATATCTAAATTGGCTCTCCAACTGCCCACAATGTAGTATTTACTGAGGTGATGTTATATAATAAAATAATGGGCCATTACTACCAGAAAAAGAGAGCACATGCCAAAACATTCACATCTAACACTTACCTGCGGCCTCAGTGTACTGCTCAGTATGATTCAAGGCTTTAGATCCAATGTAAAAATACGGATGAATTCCAGGAACCACAAAAGTAACATTTCCAAAATCAGTAGATCCTTGGAACACAAAAAGTAAAAAAAGTATATTTGGTTTTAAATATTCTAACTATGAAGTTATAGACAGAATTTGGTACTTGCTATAGTTCTATCCCCCGTTAGAAGAGATCTAGAGCAGTGAACCTCCTGGAGAGTTGCCACATGCTTGTGCTTTCACCACCTCACCTCCTGCCGAGTCCTCAATCCACTCCAGTTGGCATCCACCTGCATCAGTCACCACCACAGCTCTCACGAAGGTCACCAAAGACCTGCCCTCGCCCAATCCCATGGTGTTTACTGCTCTCTCCTCAGCACTGCACACTGCTGCCTAGCCCCTGTCTTCTCTTCTGTGACACAGCACTTGGTTTCCCTTCTGCCTCTCTGTTGACCCCTTCTGTCTCTCTTGGGGGTGCAGCCTCCTCTATCTGACCATGAAATATTACTCAAATAATACTAGAGACCCAATTCCAGGCCCTTTCTCTTTTTACTTCATACACTTTCTCAAGATTTTGTCCATATGCATTGCTTCAAATTACCACCAACTCAAATTTATTCCCAGTCTATTCTACGTTCCATGCTCATACATCCAATTGCCAGCCTGATATTGCCTCTTGGTTGTCTTCAAGGTAGACAAGCAAACTAAACATATCCAAAGTTAAATTCATGATCTTTCTGTTCTTCTGCCCCCACCCCACCTGTCAACAGTACCTGCCAAATATCTCAGAATCGTAACACTCTCCTCATCACCATCACTAACACCTGTCCCCAATCAGTCTACGCTATCATCATCTCTTGCCTGAACTAATATAACAGTCTCCTAATTGGTCTAGCAGCATCGATTCTATTTGCCAATATTTTTTCAATCTTAACTCCATTCACCTTTCCAACCTGATCTCATACTATGCTCCCACTATCCTCTACACCTCAACCACTCTGGACACTCACCATGCTCTCCCCTGCTGCAGGACCTTTGTATACAGTATCTCCTTTTCACCCACCTTTCCCCTACTCAACCTTCAGGTACCACTTTAAGCATCATTTCCTCACCAAAGCCTTACGTCACTGCCCTAGTAAGGTCAAATTCCTCCAACATGGGCTCTCACAGAACTGTATTACTCTCTTGGATAGCACTTTTCAATTTTAGCTTTCATTTACTAGATTATTTGGTTAATGTCTATCTTGAAAACTAGATTATGAAGCTCTATAATGCAAGAAATGGTATCTTAAATCACCATGCATCTAGCCTCTCACATGACTTCCACATAAACATTCGTTGAATAAATCATAGTAAAAACAAAGCCTTATGTTCACTCAGTGGATATTTACTGAATGTTTACTATGTGTCAAACACCATGTCAGGCAAAGTTAGACTATACAAGAATAAGTGGTAAGTGAACAAAAGAAGCAAAATATGTAACAGTAGCTAACGTTTATCTGGAATTACCATGTCCCAAACATAATTCTAAGTGCTTCATATATATTCTCATTAACATTGAACATGAACATAACATAACATGAACACATGAAGAAACCAAGGCTTACAGATATTAAATAATGTGCCTGTAGTCTCATAGCTACTAGTTATGTGGTAAAGGCAGGCTGAGGCTAGGCTTTGGAGCAACCTGGCCTCTGTAGAAAAGTACTGCTTCAGAAAATATTCACTAAGCACTTAACTGTGCCAGGAACAGCTCCAGACACTGAATACACAGTGATGGTACCGCAGTGAACAAGATGGATAAAGCCTGCAGCATACTTTAAGATCTTACTTGTGGAGCTAGACTCTAGAGCCTGCAAATCAAACCCAAATTATAGCCATTTTATTCTACTATTTTGTCTATTAAATAAAACTCAAACTGACCATGTGTTTTCCCTCCTATGGCTAGACTGCAGAAACCTGCTAGGGTAAAAGTATAGGGCCGTCAAAATTGCCTTGACAACAAGTTCATGGTCTTCAGTGCTGAGCTGAGCTCTAGTGCTATTCGGAAAAGAACAAAAATGACAAAACACAAAACTCTGGTGTCCCCGGCCAAGTCCTCTCAGTGCAACTCTCCTTCAGTCCTCCAGCCTACCCACCCATTGCTCACCATGTGCCACCAACTACTTCCTAGGGAAGACACCTCTGAAGCTCCCCACCCTCCTTCCTGGACACTTACCTGCATCTCCTTCTCTCAAGTATCTTCCATTGAAAAATCTCTTCTTTTCCGTATCTCCCTCAAGCTTGTATCTACTCTATTTTCCCTTAGAGCTAACTTTCTTGAAAAAGAATAGTCCTCCTTTGCTATCTCCACTCTTTCACCAGTCAACGCAGCAGGTAGAGAAGTGAGATCCAGCATCTGGTCCTGCCAGACTTCAACTATTTTCTTCCAGACAATCCACGAATTTCTAATTAGTGGTCCAGTGGACACTAGACCATACTCATCTTATTCAATCTCTACAGCACCTGACAGGATTTACTCCTCCCTCCCTTCCAGACATTCTCTACCCCACTGGCTTCCGCGACTCCAGTCTCTCCTGATGGTCTGGCTTTCTCTCTGACTGCTGTGTCTCCTTCTCTAGATCCCTTCCTTTGCCTGTTTCTTAAATGCTGTTGATCCTCAGGGTTTCATCTTTGGGCATCTTCTCCCTCTATGTATTTGGGCAACTTCATCAACATCTGTGTCTTCAACTACCTCCCATATATCAACAATTCCTAAACCTCCAACCTTGACATCTTTTGGGGTTCCAGATTCAACAGGTACTAAATGGCTCCACTTAAAAATCCTACAAGCACCCCAAATTTAACATGCTAATAATTTATACCAACCCATCTTACCCCAACCTGCTTTCTCTTGAACTCCTTTTCTCAATTAATGACATTGACACCCCATTTTTATCACCAAGTCCTTTTGGGTCTACTTCATCAACATCTATTATTATAATAGGAGATACTTCTCAAACTTGCAAAAGTGTTAGTAGTAATATGCTTTAAAAAGGAAAAGAATCAAAAATAACCCCAAATATACTTATGATTATTTAAACTCTAATTGTCGGTTGCTCCTCAAAAAGTGAAAATGCCCCAGATAACTTAGTACTTAGTTAACCTGCTTATTGTGATGACTGAGAATCAATTAAAATTCTATTTCCCATTTTAGCAGCTTACTTAAAAATTAGAACTAAACAAATTTAAACAGTAGAAATATTTAAAATATAGACCAAAAAGTAGGCTGTCTATTTCTAAAAACAAGTCTGCTCATTTGACATTCTACACTCACTGAGAGTCCATTAGTTTCTTTCCACTAACCACTAAGTTTATGAAAATATCATTAAAAACATCAGCAATATCTCCTTACCTCCCAAACCATTAAATAACACCATTTAACTAACGATGGCATTTCTCTTCCTTAAATAGCTCAATATATATTAAAAGAACTGAATTACCTGAAGGGCTACTCAACATTGCATCTTCTGAAATGAATTCTATTCCCACCTTTTTTCCATTTTCCATATAAGCTTTCCATAGACTCTTATTGGGAAGAACATTGTAATAATCATGTGCTTCACCTTTAATTTCCACCTAATAAAAAATTGCAAAACAAATTTTGAAATAAAAAAACACAAGTTCACTATCTAGTTTTCAAACCAGTGACGGTTCTCTAACAGGAAGATATTTTAAGAGAGGGCATTTTCCCTTCCAGATATAAACTCTCTCAATCTCTTGCCTTAAAAAAAAAAAAGATGTATTTTCTATAATGAGAGTTCCTAGGACCCTATCTCCTTTATGTTACATATGTACCAAACCGCACGATGTCACCAAGTATCCACTTCAGTCACCTAAATAGGGTGAGGGGAGAGCCCAGAAATTTCCATTTTAGCCAGCACCCCATTTTAACACCAGCACCAGGTAGTCCAAAAACCACACTCCGAGGAACACTACTCTAGGATTCAGTTTCCAAAAGAGAGAAAGAAAGCTTTACTAATATTCAATATGCAAACTGACACTGACACCACTGCCTGGTCTGAGAGATGGAAAAGTACCCTAAGAGAAATACAGAAGATTTACAATGAGGAAGGGCTGAACAGTCCTCATTTATTAGTTTCAGTGTATGAAGATACAGAAGCAGTTTATATGTGTCCAGTTAAGTAGATTTAAAGATTCAGTTTTGATTAAAGCAAAATGGGCAATATTCCCTCAAACTAAAGATAATACCAATGTTAGCAAATACCTGTCATAAAATGGCAGAGATAACATTTCGTCTATTCTTGAGATGACATTTCTTCTGTTTTTGGCAACATCTAGTTAGAAGCAATGACAACCTAATCAAACCTTGCAAGTCAGCCAAAATACAAGAAATTATTAAAAGACTATTTAAAATATAGACTTAAATCCAAGAATAATGAACCTTACCCTAAGGGGATACTGTACACCTTGAGATATTAGCTAATGACAATACCTTATGTACACATGTATATATTAAAAATATTTATATTTATAATTATAAACAAATATGGGAATGAATGCTTAGTTTTTATTGCCCTATGCTATGGACGATTTATAGTTCTCATTCATTAAATCTATACCTATCTTCTCTAAGGTATATGAGGATATGTCCTTGCTCCTACATTTGTCCATATACATATTTATCTATTCACTACAACACAACATGAGCTGTTATACTCTTATCTTTGCTGACTATATTTCCTGTCCAAGAGCTCTCACTCTCTGTCCTTCACATACCTATCTGAAAGTATAATTATCCTTCAAAGCTCAATTCAGGTCTATAGTCTTCCACAAAACCCTCCTTACAGCCCCAGACCATCTTTCCTGCCTTTAATCCTCATGACACTTTCCACACTACTTTTAGGACACTTAACACACACTGTCTGAGAATTACTGCTACTGTGAGACACTGCTACTATCAGAATAAATCATACATCTCTAGACTAATAAGAACAGAAAAAAATAAGGTAATATATATGAAGGCTACGCACTAAACACTTCACAAACATTATCTCATTTAATTATCACAAGAACCCTAAAATAGATTATGTTATTATCCCTATTTTTCAAGTGAGAAAATGGAGGCCCAGAGATAATAAATAACGTTTCTAAAGGTTACAGAATTAGCTAAGCTGAGAGGCACAGGTCAAGATCTTGTCTCTCCAACTAGACTATGGGCTCCCTCCAGGGCAAGATTTGTATTACTTTACACCACACATGATTGGTACTTAACTGTTTCTGACATTAGGATCAAATCAACAGAGCCTCTCAACTAACATCTGTGTGTATTTTAATTTCCATTCCAGCAAGCCGTAAGTATTTACATCACTACAATGCACATCTGTAACTTAATAAAAAATAGCTTTTGCCAATTTTGCCATAAAATTCCCTTTACAGGACAGAATACAGAGCAAATTCTAAAAGCATAACTGCAAATAAGGAAGGCTATAACTGGTAAAAAGGCAGAGATTCTAGAGCAGTAGTATAAGAATTATTCTAATTGCTATATAAGTAAGATGATCTGTAGCCTTCCCTATTGCAGGCACTGAGTAAAATATATTAAAATTAAAGACTTTCACATTAACTATTCGGCCAAATCATTCTGCATATTCAAGATATCACCAAATGAAAAAGAGGCAACTTAGGCTTCAATCTAACTTAATATAAACAGACCCAGCCCATATATATACCTCTAATTATAATTTAGATTAACTCTTAAAAATTCTTACTGTGCACCCTGTAGCCAAAGCTGCAGCTCTGAAGCAATCTTCTGCCTTTTTGGTCAAAACTTGAAGTTCTTTCATTGAGGGTGCACGGAAGTAATAGACTAATTCAGAATAAGAGGGAATGATATTGGGTTTTACACCACCATTTTTTATTATACCTATAAAAAAACCAAATTACTGGAATTAAGCTTGGTGAACATTTCTTTAAGCTTAAATATACTCATTAAGTTTTTTAGCCAATATGTATATAAAAAAAATAATGTAAACTTAACTAGCCTCACCAATATACCAATCAAAGATTTTGATATGTTGTACAACATAAGTTTCTATACATAGGGTGATATTTTCTGGCTAACTGGAAAAAAATAAAATAATTACATATACTTTATTCAAAGGAATTTATATAATGTTAAGATTATGACCCAGATTATAAAGAAACTGCTAGAAATTACATAACTACAAAAAATAAACTTAGTAATATCATTAGCTTTCTGGAAAAGATTTTTGTTTTAGTAGGTTACTATAGCTGTACATTTTGATAAATTTTTGACATAAAAAAGGAAAAACCTAATGGTAGAAGGTACTATAATTACATTTTACCTCAAGAATCCCATGAATATTTAAAATGGCATTTAGCTATAGGGAAATAATTTTCTTCTCTTTTTTTTTTCACAATACCTAATACAATGTAAATGCTATATAAATAGTTGTTACACTGCATTGTTTCATTTGTATTATTTTATTATTGTATTGTCATTTTTATTGTTTTTTTCCAAATATTTTCCATCTGCAGTTGGTTGAATCCACCATGTGAAACCCACAAATATGGAAGGCCTACTATATTACTATTTTTAATTATCCACATTTTACAAATGGGAAATAATTTTCATGCCAAAAAGAAACTAGGTCAAAGATCATTAAGTACTATCAACTGTCAAAACAAAAACATTAATTTGGAATTACACAGAATGAAGATTTAGCCACTCAAAGTAATAACTAAAATATAGACATGCAAAATCTAATTTCATATGACCTACTTAAAAAATATATTTCTACATATTCTTGTTTGTTACTTTTAAAGAAACTAAGGCAGGAAAACTGGAAACGTTTTTGCAATTACAAACTGACTTCAGCCTATAGCAAAACCACATAAAGAAGAGATATTAAAGTATAACAATTTCCTAAATCAAAAGGAAATAAACTAAAAAATAAATTTGTACCCTCAAGACTGTACTTTATGACTGTATTTATAGTACAGTGATGCATGTAATTTTAAAAGATGTTATCCAGGATTAAAAGCGCTTGAGTAAATAAAACCAGCAGCCATTATAACTTCTTTTAAATTGGAGAAGTGACAAAATTTTGTTCTCATTAAGAGACAGTGAGGATAACCGGAAAATCAAGTTTCAATTTTCAAATACCCACAGAAAGAATGTAGCTCCTTACACAAAACCTTTATCTCTGTTACTCAAAGATGACCATTCCGTTTATGAACAGCAATTGAAACTGTCTTCACACCTACATACAGAGAAATATCCTAGTACTCTATGACATCAATTTCTGCAAATACGTGTAAAATTTTTAGAATATTCATATGAAGTTCATAAAATGTTCCAAATGCTTTTTAAAAATTAAATATTCAATAATTATATTGCATTGAAATATATTAAGCACCACCTGTCATACAAAATATGACATTCATACCATGAACTCTCCAGGTTGGTTTCATTTGCTGTCTTAACATAGACAGGTTGTTGTAGGCAAGGACAGCAGCATCTAATGCATTTACTCCTTCCCAGGGATAAGCAGCAGCATGAGATGCTTTTCCATAGTATTTCACAGTCACACTAGGACATAAAAAACCATTTGTAATTACTTTTCCCAAAAACACTAAAGTAAGAAAATCAAGTAATTAAAATTATCCAACTATTATTCAAAATTAATTCACATTGCTGGATTTTCGATTTGCAAATCACTATAGTAATAACATTGTAATCTACTTATGTTAGTTATAGTTTATTATTATGTGACACAGTGCCCGACACAAAGAAAGCATTCCAAAAAAAGAGAAAAAGCAAACTTTGCTCAATCAACCTCCTGCACAGATTAAATCTGTACACAAATTTTTTTTTTTAAGAGACAAGGTCTTGCTCTGTTGTCTAAGCTGGAGTGCAGTGGTGCAATCATAGTTCACTGTAACCTCCTGCCTTGGCCTCCCAAGTAGCTAGGACTACAGGCACGTGCCACAGTGCCACACTATTTTTTTTTTTTTTTTTTGGTAGAGATGGGATATCATTATGTTGCTCAGCTTGGTCTTGAACTCCTGGCTTCAAACGATCCTCTTGCCTTGGCCTCCCAAAGTACTAGGATTACAGACCTGAGCTACCACCCTGGCCTAAATGTGTACACAATTTAATTCGAACAAACATACAATACTATATATTAAGTGTGGAATTACAAAAAAAAAAGGCTCCTGTGTCCTTTTACACTGTATTGTGATAGTTCTATATCAAAAATCTGTAAAAACTCAGAAATTCTGTCTTAAGAGGGGGAAGATCAGGAAAGATAGAAAGGAGATAACACTTGAAATGGGTTAAGACAACCTATGAAAATCATATTATATTCACAATGTTACCATAAGGTACCCTAGTATTAAGTCAGTTGTTCCTGACCAATATTTTATTAATGTTCCAAAATACCTATATTATTAATATTTTTAGATTTTATAAATTATTGTTACTCCACATACAAATAGTTTTCATACCATTCTAACTACTCTGATACAATAAAAAACAATAGATTTAGAGAAAGGACTGCATATTAAATAGTTACTTATAAAGTTTCGAGATTGACTTGCTTAGATAACACTTTTTAAGCCTAACTGATTAACAGTACCACATTTAGATGATTAGAAAACCACTCTGAACATATTTTTTTTTAACGGGCTAGATTCAGGAGTCCTTAGAATGTTTATGTTATTTCTTAACTGATTCTGTACATTCTATTACTACAACAAAAACAAATAAAAGCGTCCAAACTTATAAGATTTTAAGATACGGGACAGGTGCCATGGCTCATGCCTATAATCCCAACATTTTGGGAGGCCAAGGCAGGAGGACTGCTTGAGCCCAGGAGTTAGAGACCAGACTGAGCAATATACCAAGACTACGTCTCTACAAAAAACACAAAACTTAGCTGGGCGTAAGGGCATATGCTTGCAGTACTAGCTACTCTGGAGGCTGAGGCAGAAGGATTGGCTTGAGCCCAGGAGTTTAAGGTTAGAGTGAGCTATAATGACGCCACTACACCAAAGTCCGGGTGACAGCAAGTCCCTGTCTCAAAAAAAAAAATTTTTTTTGAAGATCAATGGATTAGTAGTTTCTTAAAAATTAAATTCTTGATCTTGTTCTCTTTTCCATCTTAAAAGATAACCAACGAAAAAGCTAAGTCAGAACTAAGAAGAGGCCTGGGGCCAAGTAGGCTAACTTTAGGGTCAAGACAGTCCAAGAAAGCTAATGGGCTGGGAAGCCTGCCTGCAGCTGCAGGCCCCTTCCAGTCAGAGGCATGAGCAAAGATTTCTAATCCCTAATGTTTTCCAGGGGTATGCTAGTATAATTACACTACCCTGAAACCAAAGTTGAAAGATTCTTCCTACATCACAGTAAGTACGAATTTCCAGTATAAGAACTAAAATATCAGAATAGTTAAAATGATCACCCCTGAATACAAGGCCTAGCAGGTTGCTGAGAGGTGAGATACCTGAGTACAATCTAGAAATACTGCTGGGGTGGTTCTACTATCACTCCCTAGGTACCCAGCTACCTCAGAGGAGAACACATGGTTTTCCTGAAGCAGCTAAGCAGTGGCTCCTTGTGGCTGGACCATTAACTACTACGGTTGAAATTTTTGGTGTAAAAAATTCAAACCACTTCAATGATGCATGCTCCTAGATACTGAAAAAAGTGAACTCCTCAATGTAGAAAAAGATAAAAGGTTTCAGCACCAGACAAATCTGAAAAGCATAGATTGACAAGTTCCACTAAAATCCATAGCTACTCAGATTCTATGTTCTCTCTCAGGACATAACTTATCCTCTTTGTGAAGAACTCAAAATAAATGAAATGGAGACGTGTGTTTTCTTCCCAAGTCTAATGAAATGTCTCTTGCAAATCTATTCAGTTGCAAAGGCAACTTCATATTAAAGGATAGGTGTTTTTCAGAAACCAGATTACTTTCAGATATTTCAAAAAAGAACTTAAATGCCAACATGCTCTGTTTGCTATTCCTATGCTTTTTAGATGCCACTATTTTAATACTCCAATTATAAACACCATAATAAATCTCAATTAGAAGAGGCTTGCCAAATGTCATGCAACAGAAATCAAGACATCATATCATAATCTTTCAATTTACTTTTTAAATGTACAAATGTGGAATTTTAGTCTCTGGTTTAGACACGAAAGTATTCTATAGTCTGTTTTCCTCTAAGAAGTGT
Source organism: Daubentonia madagascariensis (assembly GCA_023783475.1). Taxonomy (NCBI): domain Eukaryota; kingdom Metazoa; phylum Chordata; class Mammalia; order Primates; family Daubentoniidae; genus Daubentonia; species Daubentonia madagascariensis. The sequence goes on along the minus strand of JAKFHU010002080.1, from coordinate 35,800,681 downwards.
ATCTTCAACTTGATTACTTACTCATGTTCAGCCACATCTGGTAGATAAGCAGCATTCTCTTGGGATGGATGGGCCATAAAAACAACATCAAGATTTTTAAAAGCCCCTGCTTCAATTAGATCAATTTTGCCACCACCATCTTCTTCTGCAGGGGTTCCCAGGACAATTACCTACAAGGAAATATCGATGTCAAAGCAAAACAACAACAAAATCCCAGTATTAAAATATCAAACATGTTCCCTTGCATACGTATTCACAATCTTAAAGTCCTTAACTATGAAGAGAGGTTTTGTTCTCTGACACTTACACAGTGGGCATAAATACATGGTGCTGAATTAATCACAAAATTTAATTTACATTGTTATACTAATTTGGTGCAAAGTATGTACTAGAGACACTATAGGAAGTTTTTCCCAATTTTAGAACTCAGTTTTACATAACTGAAGGCAAAGATAAAAAGTTAAATCCTACATACTTAGTTCCTCAAAATTTGTTAGGATTTCTCAAAGCTTCTTCTTGACTAAGTCTTTTAATTTACGTATACAATTATTCATAAACATTTGACTGGTAAGGATCTTTCCAGTGACTTACTAGTTATCCTCACAACAACTCTGTGAGGTAGGTAGGCAAGCTGTATCCTTATTTTAGGGAAGGTGATTTTGAGGAATAGAGTGAAGTCTCTTGCCCCAGGTCACAGAGCAAGTCTTCAGGCAGAGCTGGGATTAGACATCCTGACCTTTAGGCCTGAACTCTGATTCCTTACTGAGCTACCTACTTAAAAGGTCTCTACTCATTAGTTCTTTATGAAGAACATTAAACAAATCTTAATACCATGGTTAGAAACAGCCAACTATTACAAAAATTTACTAATTCCATTCCACCAGTTCAACCAGGCAGATTTATTGGTCACCAAACACCTAATTAAACAAAAAAGAACTTTACAGAATAAATATTTTACTTTAAAAATTATCTATAAACAACTAACATACTTTCAAGATCATGTATAAGAAGACAATGAAACAAGCTGGAAAAATGTCTTGTCTTGCAAAGAGAATCAACTTAAATTCCATTTTTAGATAACATATAACTTAACCTTGCTAAAAATGAGAACAACCATTCGAAGTTAGAAGTTTGTACTTTTCCCAAAGTCTAGCTTTGTTTAAAAGCTACAAAGTACCCAAACTCTTAAATTAAGCTGCTCTTTACTCTTAACCCTTTTCTCATTAAATATGATGCCTCTTGCTGATTACTCTCTCACCGACCTTTCATAAACCTAGTTAAAGCTAAATCTCTCCAGTGTTTCACAACAATGCAAAGAATGCCTCCCAAACAAAAACCTAACCTAGTGCAATAAAAAGCCCCCAGAAGCAGAAAAGAGAAGGCAGCCAAAGAGAAAAAGCCACAAAAGATGGAACTGTTAGGATAAAAGAGAAAGGTTACTGACATTGGAAATAATGGGCTAAAGAATATGAAAATAAAACATTTGGTTTCCCCTTAACTTGAATAATGATTGAATCTTAGCTTACAGAATGTAGAACATCTGGAAAAACAGAGTAATGCAAGATTAAACTTGCCCTATGACAAACCTAAACGACATTTCCCCGTTTAAAGAATCAAGATATTTCTCATGAAATCATGAAATAAAAATTAAGACTTAAGGATGAACTCATTTATGTAGTAAATGTTCATTCACTTCCCCATTGTATGTATACTTTTAGAGGTTTGGTAGTTCTAACGACTGAAAACTTGCTATCCAAATCCTAATGATTCGAATCACAACAGTGCCTAGGACTGCCACAAACAAAATATTTTTTTCTGGAGCCTAATAGAGAGGAGCTGTAGATTTCCCCCAAAAAATTGTTTCCTTCAGAGATTGCACCACCTTGTCAGCAAATTGCAGTTGCCTCTCAGTTAACAAAAATACCCCGTAACGAAAACCAGGCTTGGTTCTAAGTTCTCTCCTAAGGGAGAAACTACCGAGATGTTTACAGCGACGGAACAGGAAAACAAATACCTGCAAAATGTAACCAGGTCGGCAACACGAGAACTACTGACTTTTATTCAGGGGTTCTGTTCTGCCTTTGGGCCAAGCCGAGGCTCGCAGGGTTGAGTACCGTCCCCGACCCCTGCCCCGGGCCGGGAGGAGACTGGGTGCACCGGAGGCACAGGGATCCTGACATTCCCGGGTCGCTGCCGACCTGGCCGGACGGAGTCCCGCGCCCGGACCCCACCTCACCTTCACGGGCGGAGGCAGCTCAGGGAGGCCCTCCAGGGCCCCCTTCACGCCCAGCGCGGCCGCCGCCCCGACCTCGGCGATGAGGTTGTGGCCGCAGGCGTGGCCGATGCCCGGCAGCGCGTCGTACTCGCAGAGGAAGGCCAGGTGCAGCGGGCGCTGCGCGGCGCTCGGCGCCCGGCCCCCCGGCGGCTCCCACTCGGCGCGGAAGGCGGTGGGCAGCTGGTAGTGCGGCTGCACCGCCCAGGAGGCGGCCGGCGGCTCCTGCTCGAAGAAGCGCGTCAGCACGCGGTGGGCATGGTGCTCCTCGTAGGCCAGCTCGGGCTCGCTCCAGATCGCGCGGCTCAGGGCCCCCAGCCGCTCGGCCGCCTCGTCGATGCGCTCCGCCGCGCGCAGCTTCAGCAGCTCCAGCAACTCCAGCTTGGAGACGCCTTCGCACGCGCCCGCCTCCACGGGCCGCTCCTCTCCGGGCCCCAGGTGCCCAAAGCCGGCCGCCCTCGGCGCCCAGCTCGCTCACTCGCTCGTCGGTAGCCGCTCACCGCGCCTGCGCACGCGCCCCGCGGCCTCCAGAACCCGCGCAGGCCTCCGCGGGGCTCCCGGGAGACGCGCCCCGAGCCCTGTCCGCCCCTCCGCGCCCTGGCAGGTGCTCCGCCCCGGGGGCTCGACTTCTCTATTCCGTCTCCTTGGCTCTCCTGGCAATCGAATTACGCTCTAAAATCATTATTACTTTTTCATTGTTGCTTATTTCCCACAGCAGCAGAATGAGAACGGTTTTATTGGTTAAGAGCCATCAGAGACAGACCAAGTAGAACCAAGTAGAACATAGTCCTGTGAAAAACGCCACTCTCTTTTCTAGTGATAGTAACAAAAAAATTGTGCAAGGTTTTAAGTTCCTAAAAGAGGCCGTCAATATAAATGCTGTGCAAAGAACACTGGTCTATAGACTCCATACACGAAGTTTCGGTACTGCCCCCACTTCCTTCTCCTTGAGGTTGTATTATCTAAAAGCTGCAACTTGCTCAACAGTTTTCTCATTAGAATCAGAATTTACTAATGTCCAGAACATCACCTGAATTATACGGTAAACTCTCGATATGTGTTAGCTATTATATTATAGTCTATCTGAATAGAGTAGAACTAAGAATTTGAAAGGAGTTTAAAAAATAACAAAACCAAAGAGTTAAACAAAAGATTTATGGTAATAAATATTCATGCTATTTTGTTAATTTCGACAGTTGTTTTGAATAGTAACAGCTTTGAAAGGGAACATATGACTAGTTTCATTTATAATTTTAATTGATGTTGAACTCAAGTAACAGGATATGTGCAGCTGGTGTTCACATTATAACTGGGTTTTAAATTACCCAATGAAGAAATTCAAGATGTCATACTCTTGTTTTTCTCCAGAGTGAAGCACAAAGTCTGCAAAACTGTTGTTGATAATATGCCTATTAATAACACCGTAGAGGTTTACATTCTGAGGTTTTCCACATATTAAAAGTTTTCATCAGCTCTTTACACATCTCTTTCCTTTATTTGTAACACCTAGGTTAAGTGGGACAAAATATATTCACGTAATAAACCAAATGTATTTTTTGAAAATAAGTCTAAAGGAAAATAACATGCAAGAAGACTATCAACTACTGTTTTTACTACTCTATATGCTAACGATACCAGAATAAATGTCACATTCTAATCTGAAAACACTGCCTTTCTCAGTTAACACGCTAACTGAAACTCAGCTCTAAAGGCAACAAACGTGTTATTAAATTCCTGGACCCCCTTGGCTATACTTAATAAACCTTACTCTGGTATTCTGACAAAAATTCCCTTCTGTATCCATGAGATTCAATATTACCATGTTCAGTTGGCTGAAAAAAAAAGGGCCTATTAGAGCAAAAACAATGGGTGACATTTACAGAGCACTTACTTTGTGCCAAGCACTGTTCCAAGTGCTTAACATGTATTAACTCATTTAATCCTCATAGCAAACTATGAGATTGTTAACATGATTACTTATCTTCACTTTACAGATGAGTGTCCAAGATTACACAGCTAGTAAGTAGAGGATCCGGGGTAGAATAGAAGCCAGTCTGGTTCCAGCGGCTTGCTTTCAGTCACCATGCTCTACTGCTTGTGTAAACAGATATCCAAATTCATAAATGCATCTATAATATGACTCATCTATTCATGTCAGAACCCATAATCACTCATTTTGAATAAATTTTACTGCAGCAACTCTGCCTGCTGATATCAATAGAACCCATGTTTGCTGTCATTAGGCAGCAATAAACAGCAACAGAAAAGGGATACACATAAATTTTAAGCTGGTCAAGGTGGTATATGTGCCTGTAGTCCCAGCTATTTGGAAGACTGAGGAGGAAGGATCACTTGAGCCCAGAACTTTGAGACCAGCCTGGGAAACATAGTGAGACCCCCGTCTCTTTAAAAAAAAAAAGTTTATATAGAAGCTGCTAATTATATTGCTTGTTATGAATTAAGAAAGCTGTCACTAGAGGTAGAGGAAAGATAGATTCATTTCAATCTCTGTTCCTGGTGTATATGTATGTGTGTGTGTGTGCCAGCACTGGAGCATGTGTATGTATCAGGTTTCTATTGTTGACACTCTGTATTTCTTGCTCATGGTACTTTGCACCCTTGAATTCATTTATGTAATAAATTGTGAGAGCTGGGCGAGGTGGTTGATGCTGATAGTCCTAGCACTTTGGGAGGCCGAGGCAGGAGGATTGCTTGAGCCCAGGATTTCGAGACCAGCCTGAGCAAGAGTGAGACCCCTGTCTCTACAAAAAGCAGAAAAATTATCTGGGTGTGGTGGCCCACACCTGTAGTCCCAGCTACTCAGAAGGCTGAGGCAGGAGGATCATGAGAGCCCAGGAGTTTGAAGTTGCAGTGAGCTATGATGACGCCACTGCACTCTAGCTGGGGCGACAGAGTGAGACCCTGTCTCAAAAAAAAAATTGTGAGAACTTGTTGAATGTATATCTTCCCCAGTCTTTAAACTCTTGTTTTCCCCACTGTGTTCCCCAGCACCTAACATCTTATGGTCATGATACAGTTCTTCCTCTGTGTCAATAAACATTTGTTGGCTGATTATTCTTCTTGAATCTTATAAGCTGATTGAGTAGTGGCAGCAATTCATCACTAAACTACCTACAGACACTGCGTATGTCAATGTTATGCTTCTTCCTGGACTTCTCGGTCCTTTACCTGGAGTTGGTGGGGGACGGGAAGAATTGCTTCTGGAGGCTGATGGAGTTGGACATGTGGCCTTCTTAAGTCTGGTCAGCTCAGTAATTCTTACCATTACTTTCCTTTCCACCCATAATATTCATACAACTGTCTACTCAATCTATGTGCTGCTGCTAAGGAGCCTGCAATTATTTTTACTAGAAACCAAAAAATTTAGAAACCTCCCTTCCTTTAGTGGGTACTGGATCTGAAGAAACAACACAATATCCAGAATTTAGTATTAAGGTACATTTAAGTATTAATTTTTTACCTTTTTTGGGGGAGGTCGGGAGTGGAAATAGTTCTCACTTGAGGACTGGTTTTAAAGTACATACAAAGGTATCTCTTCTGGCCAGGCGCAGTGGCTCACACCTGTAATCCTAGCACTCTGGGAGGCTGAGGCAGGAGGATCACTTGAGCTCAGGAGTTCGAGACCAGCCTGAGCAAGAGGGAGACTCTGTCTCTACTGAAAATAGAAAAAATTAGCTGGGCGTGGTGGTGTGCGCTTGTAGTCCCAGCTACTCGGGAGGCTGAGGCAGGAGGATCACTTGAGCCCAGGAGTTTGAGGTTGCTGAGAGCTAGACTGATGCCACAACACTCTAGCCTGGGTGACAGAGCAAGACTCTGTCTCAAAAAAAAAAAAGATCTCTCTTCTTCCCTGGCTGCTCAAAAAACCAGTTGCCATCACAACTCAGTAACTTTAAGAACAGGATATTCATGAGAACTAATGCTTTGGTGGAAAGAGTAGATCAAAAATTTCCTTTACCCTAAACAAGCAATATTATTCATGTCTGAAACACCAGCCAAATTGTACAAGACTATACTAGATATTATTTTGGCCTTCAGATTCAGAACTCCTTTTGACAAGACAACAGGCTTTGGTATAGTTTATATTCTTTGAATTAGAGTAGATATAATAATAATATCCCCAACACAGACTGGCAAAGCATAAGCTATGTAAAAAAAAATAAAATTGAAAACAGAAAAAGAAATTAAATGAAAAATAAAATGAAGAAAATTAAGGGTAGAGCAAAGGCAAATAGAAGTACTAGGGGGAAAAGGAATAAAAGGTGCAAAAATGTTTAAGTCCCATTTATTTATTTTTGGTTTTGTTGTATTAGTTTTTGGTGTCTTAGTCAAAAATTCTTTCTAGGCCAATGTCCAAAAGAGTTTTTCCTATGTTTTCTTATAGAATTTTTATTGTTTCAGGCCTTACATTTAAGTCTTTAATCCACCTTGAGTTAGTTATTGTATTTGGTGAGAGATAGGGATCAGTTTCATTCATCTACATGAAGCTATCCAATTTTCCCAGCAACATTTATTGAATAGGGCATCCTTTCCCCAGTGTATCTTGTTGTCTGCTTTGTTGAAGATCAGTTGGTTGTAGGTATATGGTTTTATTTCTGGATTCTCTATTCTGTTCCATTGATCTATGTGTCTACTTTTATACTAGTACCATACTATTTTGCTTACTATAGCCTTGTAGTATAATTTGAAGTCAGGTAATGTGATGCCTCCAGATTTGTTCTTTTTGCTTAGGATTGCCTTGGCTATCCAAGATCTTTTTTGATTCCATACAAAATTTAGGATTGTTTTGTCTAGTTCTGTGAGAAATGACAGTGGTATTTTGGTGGGAATTGCATTGAATCTGTAAATCACTTTGGGCAGTATGGACATTTTAGCAATATTGATTCTTCCAATCCATGAGCATGGATAAAGTAAATGTGGTTAGGTATATATATATATATGTGTGTGTGTATACACACACACCATGAAATACTACTCAGCCATGAAAAAGAATGAGATAATGTCTTTTGCAGCAACTTGGATGGAACTGGAGGCCATTATCCTAAACAAAGTATCTCAGGAGTGGAAAAACAAATACCACATGTACTCACTTAATGAGCTAAATGATGGGTATACATGGTCATGCAGAGTTTTGGAGACTCAGAAGGGGGAAGGGTGGGAGGGTGGTGAGGGATGAAGAATTACCTATCAGGTGCAACATACACAATTTGGGTATCGGTTACACAGATAAAAGCCCTGACTTCACCACTACACAATTCATCCGTGTAACAAAAAATCTCTTGTACCCCCTAAATCTATTGGGAAAAAAAGGTGAAAAATGATTTGATCCATGGAGAGAGTGCAGATATATCACCAGAAAATAAATAAAACTTATATTAAAACCTTTAAAATATAGACTAAAGAAAATATTTCCAAGACTACATATGAATCCTGCCTACTATCTTTTCAGTTTAACACAATATGTGAAAACCAAACAATTTTCTCCAGAATGAAACGTCATCCACTGCATGATTTGCAGGCTGCCGCTGCCAGCATACAGAATAAACAAAATACAGTGTCACTCTAGTGTATTGGTTATTTACAACATCCACCTAAGCACCCCCCCAATACTCCAGAAAGCTCTCGAGCTGAAATAAACACGTAACGCACACTAGATAGCACATGTGAAACCAATCCGGGCTAAGGTGTTGAAAGAGCTGGCTGTCATATGGAAGAAAGCAGAAAACTAAGACAGTAGGTGAGCAGAAAGGTGAACTTTGACTGGAAATGAAGGGGCATAGAGGAATTGTACATATTGCTAAGGAATTAAAACTTTATCCAAACCATGGGTAAACTGTTGGGGGTTATTAAGCAGGCGAGAGGTAAGATCGGAATTTTGTTCTGAAGAATAATTGATGACTATGTGGAGGATGAGTTGGAAACAGAGAGACTAGGTCTGAGACAAGCTAAAAGTTTCTTGCAAAGTCCGAGGATTCCAGAAACATTCCACAGGCAGAAATGGCCAGACTTGATGCTTCACTGAATGTTGTGTTTGAGGGAGGAGGGTGCAGTGGAGAAAAGGAGGAAAGATAAGTTTTCTAGTGTTCACAGCTGAGTAAATGGTGAAGTCATGAAGCAAAATAGGGCAATGGGAAAATGAGGGGCAAGTGGCTGGATGTATGTAAGACACGTGGAGAGGGGGTGGGTGCTGCCACCCAAGAAGAGACCAGCAGGGGTGCTAAGGCAAGTGCTTTTCTACATGTCTACTGCACATAAGGTTATACCCAGAGGAGAATTAAACCATTCAAGGAGTGAGTGACTTGGAAGGGAAAAATTTAGGCTAAGAAAGCAGCCCTGGAAAACAAAAAAAAGGGAATGGGCAAAAATGCCTGGCAGACCCTTGCTTCTTTTGGCTAAGATTCTATCACAACTTGTTTTCAAGTTCCATATAGAGGCCAGACGCAGAGGCTCACTGCCTGTAATCCTAGCACTCTGGAGGCCTAGCACTCTGGGAGGATCACTTGAGGCCAGGAGACCAGCCTGAGCAAAAGCGAGACCCAGTCTCTACTATTAACACTGGGTGTGGTGGCGCGCTCCTGTAGTCCCAGCTACTCTGGAGGCTGAGGCGGGAGGATGGCTTGAGCCCAGGAGTTTGAGGTTGTAGTGAGCTATGATGAGACCACTGCACTCTAGCCTGGGAGAAGGAGCAAGACTATGTCTCAAAAAAGAAAAACCGAAAAAAAAGGAAATTGATCCTCAAGTTCCACATAGATTTCTTCGAATGGCCCACGATGTGAAGGCAGCTACTTTAAAGCCTGAGTGTCCTGGTACTTGGTGACCTGAGGCTCCCTTTGGCTTCCCTCCCTCCTGACAGTGAGATTAGCTGTTCAGTTCTCCATAGCTGTTCCTGGAAATGAGGACAGCAAGGTCCTCTCAGAGGACAGGCTTCTCCTATGCCCTGATTCCCCACGGCCTGTACACAACAACACTGCAAAGACATAGCCCAGCTTGTAATAGACAAGAAAATTTCTCTCCTAAGGTTATGGTTTAGGAAAATGGGTGGAGAAATTTTATTGCTCCCCCTCCTCCACTGATACAACATCCAGAGCCAGGCCCAATGCAGTGCTTTGAGAGTCCAACATAGGAATGTAGGAATGTACCTCTCTTAAGCAATGTGTACACCGTGACCATATGCATGCCATGGTTAATGTCATTAATTACCTTTACTAAGGATTAACTTCTCAAACCTCCTCGTTGTTTTTGTGCTACATTTTTCAAAGATGCTAGCAGGAATGAATGGCAGGTGTAGATGGTCATGGAGTCATGATCTCAATATGTTCTATGGAAAGAAATTTTTATTAAAAACTATGGTAAGATGGTCTAAAAATATCTCCACATTTTTAGACCATCTGTAGTCTAAAATTCAATAAATATACACCTGGAAATTACAGGCAAGATGAAGATGACACAGGGAGCAAACTAGAAATTCCCAGTAAAATGCATTAGGAAAATACAATTACAGTGTTCCCAAAAGTCTTCTGTATAAAGTGCCTTTCCCCCTCTGCCTTTGCTACAAGGTGAGAGACTGAAAAAGGAAAGAAGAGGCACTGGTGGAAACTTCTGGCTGATCAGAAAAGATAGGAAAGCCAAATTAAGTCCTTCTTACCAGTTAACTTTTTTTTTTTTTTGGGAGCCGGAGTCTCGCTCTGTTGCCCCGGCTAGAGTGCAGTGGCGTCATCATAGCTCACTGCACTCAAAGTCCTGGGCTCAAGTGATCCTCTTGCCTCAGCCTCCCAAGTAGCTGGGACTACAGGTGTGCGCTACCATGCCCAGCTAATTTTTCTATTTTTTGTAGAGACGGGGTCTCAATCTTGCTCAGGCTGGTCTCCAACTCCTGAGTCCGCCTCAGTCTCCCAGAGTGCTAGGATTACAGGCATGAGCCATCGCGCCCGCCCACAACTGGTTAACATTTTAAAATTTTACTCTTTGTAAATATGACACAAAATAAGCCTCAGACAATTGGTTAAATTGAAACTGGAGCAATGATAGAAGATTCAACGGCTGGAAAGAAGTGGTAACAAGAATCTCAAAGCCTTCAAAATATACATATTTCTCCCATAGCATTGTGATTTCCAAGTTAAAAGGTTATGGGGAACTCTAATCAACTGTAAGGATAGTTCCTAGCTTAGCTCAAGTATTAGCTGAGAACATTGAAATATTAGTGGTTGTGATAACAAAAGTGCTGACGCACACACACTCAAACGTGTTAGCTGTTATTATTAGGATTATCAACATTATTCTTTTACATAATTTCACCATAAAAGTTGAAAAAACCAGTAAAGTACAAAAATAATAAAAATTATTTATGAGTTATGATCCCATCCATATGACTATTGCTATAGAATAATGACCATTAACATTTCGGTGCATGTGCTTCCAGACTTTCTCTTCCCCCAGCCCACCGCTCTCTCTTGCTCTATATGTATATACATATGCTTACATGTGTATAACAAATGCAATCTGTTTATAGCTAGGCCCTTTTTTAAAAAAAAAATTTTAATTATTATAGGTACATAATAGTTGTATATATTTATAGGATACATGTGGTGTTTTAATACAGCCATACAATGTGAATTAATCAAATCAGGGTAATTGAGGTATCCATCACCTCGGGCATTTATCATTTCTTGTGTTAGGAACATTCCAATTCCACTCTTTTAGTTATTTTAAAGTATACCCTAACTCATTGTTGATTATAGTCACTTTGTTATGCTACCAAATATTTTTTATTCTATCTAACTATATTTTTGCACCCATTAACTATCCCCACTTCATCCCACCCCCCCACCCTTCCCAGCCTCTGGTAACCATCAATCTACTTTCTGTCTCTGTCTCCATGATATCATTGTTTTTAATATTTAGCTCCCACATATAAGTGAGAACATGTGAGATTTGTCTTTCTGTGCTTGGCTTATTTCATTTAACATAATGTACAGTTCCATCCATGTTGTTACAAACAGCAGGATTTCATTCTTTTTTATGGTTGTGTAATATTCCATTGTGTATATGTACCACAATTTCTTTATCCATTCATCCATTGATGGACACTTAGGTTGATTCCAAATCTTGGCTGTTGTGAATCATGCTGCAATAAACATGGGAGTGCAGATATCTTTTCGTTATACTGAATTCCCTTCTTTTGGATATATACCTACCAGTGAGATTGCTGGATCATATGGTAGTTCTAATTTTAGCTTTTAGAGGACCCTCCATACGGTTCTCCATAGTGGTTGCACTAATTTACATTCCTGCCCACAGTGTACAAGGATTTCCCTTTCTCCATATCCTTGCCAGCATTCACTATTACCTGTCTTTATTTTTTTTTTTTTTTGAGATAGGGTCTCACTCTATCACCCAGGCAATAGTGCAGTGGTGTGATCATAGCTCACTGCAGCCTCCAACTCCTGGGCTCAAGCGATCCTCCCACCTCAGCCTCCCAAGTAGCTGAGACTACAGGCTCGCACCACCATACCCAGCCTTGCCTGTCTTTTTGATAAAAGCTATTTTAACTGGGGTGAGATGATATCTCATTGTAGTTTTGATTTGCATTTCTTTGATGACTGATGATGTTGAGCATTTTTTCATATGCCTGTTGGCCATTTGTGTGTCTTTTGAGAAATATCTATTCAGATCCTTTGCCTATTTTTTAATCAGATTATTTGATTTTTTCCTATTGAGTTGTTGGATCTCCTTATACATTCTAGTTATTAATCCCTTGTCAGATGGGTAGTTTGCAAATATTTGCTCCCATTCTCTGAGTTGTCTTTTCACTTTGTTGATTGTTTCCTTTGCTGTACAGAAGCTTTTAGCTTGATGTGATCCCATTTGTCCAATTTTGCTTCAATTGCCTGTGCTTTGTGGGTATCAATCAAGAAGTCCTTGCCCAGACCAATATCCTAAAGTGTTTCCCCAATGTTTTCTTTCAGTAGTTTCATGTCTCAGATTTAAGTCTTTAATCCATTTTATTTGATTTTTGTATATGGCAAGAGATAAAGATCTAGTTTCATTCTTCTGCATATGGATATCCAGTCTTCGGCTGGGCCCTTTTGCAGCCTCTGGGTTTGTTCCATCTTCATCTTTAGGCCAGACTTGATGCATTAAATTCAAATACAGACCACAATGGTTATTACAGATTTTACTGAATGCTTTGAAGGGAGATAGAGTGTCACATCACACCTTGGGCTGTAAAATTTCCTTAAAATGCTTTAAACATTTCTCTTTTCCCCCAAAGTCCCCCTCTGGCAACTGCCTCATTTCTCCTTTCCTGCACACCCATCTTCTCCACTGTCACTCCAGCTGGTTATTTAATCTTAACTACCTCCCTAAAGGTCCTATCTCCAAATACACTCACACTAGGGGTTAGGGCTTCAATCTGTGAATTCTGGGGGTGACACAGTTCAGCTCACAGCATCTGCCAAACACCAGCAGCCCAATTACATATCAGCAAAGCAGAGGATTTGTTTAGAAGAATGACCTCATTATAGGCTATAATATTAAGTATTTAAGAAAAGAGAAATCTGTGGTACCTGCACGTGCAGAATTACATAACTTCTTAATAAAGACTTCCCAAGTATTTCCCTTGAGAAATTGAAAATTCTAAATATACATTTATAATAACATTAGAATTGAAAAGGTTCATATTTCCTCTCAAGACATCATTCCTTGTAATTTCACATTTTTTTCTGTGATAAATGTGAATCAGTTTAAAATGTTCCTCAAAAGCTGCATTTTATACTCTAATTTGTTCTAATAAATTTTTTAATGTCAAGTAACAAAAATTTCATTATTGCTATTATTATAAGCTACTTGATTATACTAAAACTAGCTTTCTTTGTTACAAATTAATTTGGCTTAGGAGAAAAGTTTGTTTAAGCTGAATTATGAGAGAGATATGTAATTCAATATTTTTATTTTTTTCAGGCAAATATGATAGCTGGTCAATTTTTTTAAAATCTAGAATGTCACTTTTATTATTATTTCAGAAAAGCAAGTACTTTCTTCACTAATTCATACCAAATGGCAGCAACTGAAGCTGTCATTTTTTTTCTTATTTAAAATTAGCTTATAATTTTACCCAAGTGGTGTTGTTGCCAAGCAGTCAATTTCTTTCTTCAGGAACACCTGACCATGCAGAGGTCTGCAACCATGAGGACATGTAATGTGGGTCTATCATGTTGCTTTGAAAACTTGAAAGCCCAGATTTGACCATAACATTCAATATAAGGGTTTGGTATAGGACAAAGTTAATTGTGGAATAATGTATACTATTGAATGGAAGGGAACCAAAATTATATTCAGTGGGAATAAAAGGCCTAAAGTCAAAGTTATTATACTGAACTGTCCAATGGTTTATATTCACCGTTAGAAGAGACAGACCCTAAGCCACATAAATTAATATTAGAGTACTAGAGAAACTAGCACTCTAACAATGCAATGTGTTATGAAGGAAAGAGAGAAAAAAAGATGAGGAATAAGGAAACAGTGTGCAGCTGTGAAATTTTTACATTGCTGTAGTCTGGCCTAAATATTTTTATTTTAAAAATTAAGTATGCATAGACATAATAAAATAAAAAATTATAATGTGCATGGGATATTTGCCCAGGGATTTTTGCCCATGGGATATAACATGCCCCGGGATTACACATTGAAGGTTTAGTTTAAAAAAAACAAGCTAAGCTAAATAAATAAATAAATAGAAAGGCCAAATTCATTACTACTAATTCATTACTACTAGCTAATTCATTACTACTCTATTTGTCTGCTTTTAATTAATGGCTAAGTAAGTTTTATGAAGGATAGTATTAAACCTGAGCTTCTACATTGCACAATAGGGTTATCCATTATAGCTGCTAGACCGGGAGAATTTGATCTTCAAATACCTAAGGCTGTGAGATAAACAAATTCCATACACTTGAACCTATACTCCAGTTTCAAACTCTAAAATTCTTTCTATAAAGTGCATATGTCCCTTTTTGACTTTTGCATACTAATATTTCCATTATCTTATATTTCCATTATCTGTATATTTTAAAATTAATGTAGAAACTTAGTAAGTGCTAGTTAGTTAACTTTGGTTGAGTTGGTATCCAAAATAGCAATTATTATTAGTAAAGCTTCATTAGAATTGAGATCCATGTGTGCAAGTAAATTATATCATTTCATAGAGAATCACCTTAACCAACCCATGATTCTGACAGGACAGCAAGTCTGTGGAAGTTGAAAAGTCTTAAAAGCTGACAAGAACCATCTGGAGGAAACATCTTGTGCAAAACATCAGCATGTCTGTAAAGTGGAAATACTGTAGCAACAGCTTCCACCCTTAGCCCCAAGCACTCCTGCCAGAGAAACTGTCCAACATCTGTTGCTATACTGTCACTTTTTTGGGGGTAACTTTACAATGAAGTACAGAGCTGATCAAAAGAGAAAACTTTCCTGAGGACATTTATAAGATTAAGTAATAAGTGTATAAAATGTGGAACTTTTCCAAATATAAAAGCATATATAATGTTTCTGCTTGGAAATTTTATAAAAGATTAAATTATCATGAGGAGATACATATTTGAAAATACTTTGTGTATTAATATTTTAGAAATAAATTGCACTGAATTATCAGAGTTAGGTGAACATGAGTCAGTTGGTAAGGATGTGTCTTGGTCAGCAAGATACTTGGAAACACAGGTCTGACAAAGAGGATAAGACCTTACAGCTTGACACTGGAGTGGCCATAAGCATTTGGGGATCCAACTAAGGGGAAGTTGAGCCGGGCATACATTTGGTTTGGGTTTAGTGGAACATAATTATGTGTGTTGCAGTCACTTCTATGTAGAGGTAAGTATTGCTAGCTGTCCAGGTGTAGAAATGGCTTCCATCAATTACCTACTGCATACTGTGGAAACTTACCTGGCATCCTGACAGGTGAAGGTGCAGGGCCAAAGGTCGTATTGCAATGTGACCTTGTCCTACAATGAGCAACACCATAAGTATGTGGGTAGTGAAGGAGAAACAAGGTTTGAAATGAATGGAGGTAAAAGTTAATCTATTGAAAATTCTTCCAATCACCAGCTGTGTAAAATTGTTAAGGAGGGAGGAGTTTGTTTGCATCTTCCTAGTCAAAATGGAAGTTATATCCTGTCAAGAATATACTCAATTATAACTGTTTCATAGTTTCCCCCTCTCTTTTAATGTGAATTATGCAAAATAGAATTTATCAGAATCATTATTTGTAGGATACGAACTCAGCAGTATTACACGAAATCTGTCTGTGAAGTCATATATTATATTACGCATTGCAAAGTACTGTATTCTGTATTGTGTCTTAGCCTATCTGATGCATCTGATCTTGATGAAGTCTGATAACATGTCACTCACTGGAAGAAGATTTAAATTTATCAATAAAGATAACATAAAACTCATTACATACCACTGGGAAACACATTGAGGGCAAACTGGTTAATGACTGTGGCCAATTCAAAGAAAATTTAAGATTCATAGCTAAGAAAACCTGAAATGCCTTTAAATCTTACAGCTCATATATGAAAAAATTTGATATAAGCTTCACTAAGTTTGACAATACTCTTAAAAATATACATGGAATTACTATTAATGAGTTATGAAACTAAAAGAAACTTTTCTAAACTATCAATAATAAAAAGAAATTTCAATCAATCATGCAAGACTAAATTATCTTTCTATGCTGCCTATAGAAAACTATATTACAAAACCATTCTCATATGAAGAGGTGATCAAAGATTATATAGTCAAAAACTAGGAGAAATTGTATATTTTTTCTGGATTTTGTGGTATTTACAATATTTATCAATTTTTTAAATTTTTAAATTATTATTTCCTCTTCTTTACTTTTGTACCTGTAGCAATAGCTGTGGGTCTCCTGCCCTGATTCCTTTTAGCAAGCCAGTTCACCCATCTCCTAGCTGCTGCAGGTGTTGACTACCAAGGACCCACACCTGTACCCTTCTTCAGCCAACTGATTTCCCAGGCCTAGGGGAGCCAGCTTGCCTGGAGATGCCTGGGAGGTCAGACCACCCCAATAACTGATCCATGCTGACACCTAAAACTCTTGCCTCATGGCACAGTAATTCATACTCCAGAGCTCCCTCATGAAATCAGCCTGAGGCTAGATATCTTCTGAAGCCACACCATTGACTAGCTTCTCCTACCCTATCCTGGATCCTTCACTTCCCTACAATTTCCTGAGAGTACCCTCAATAAACCACTTGCACAAGAATCCCCATTTCAGGCCCTGCTTCAAGGGAACCCCACCTAGAAAGAGTATCTAACTTTGCATTTGTAATTTTGTATATATATGCATATTTTTTTTTTAGAAACAAGGTCTCGCTATGTTGCCCAGGCTGGTCTCAAACTCCTGGGTTCAAGCGATCCCTCCTGCCTCACCTTCCCGAGCTGCTGGGATTATAGGCATGAGCCATTGCACCCGACTGTAATTTTGTACTCTTTTTCTTGTATAGATCCCCCTATATCGTAGAAGCTTCAAGCTCTCCAAATTCTGGATCTATTTCTGGTCCTACCTATTGGTATCACTGCACAGACAAAACTCTGAGCTGGAAGATGGGAAACTATTCTTTAAGTGGTTTGAGGAACAGGCTTGAGTTGCTACCTATTTTGGCAACTACTATGATTATCATATATGCCTTTTGTCACCACGGAAGAAAGATTGGGCTGAAGGGGTAGGATGAAAAAGATGAATTAGCTAAAATTGGATTTAGAAGCATTTACTTCAAAACCCAAAGTATCATGCAACTTAAGATAGAATTTTATTTCTCTCTCATATAAAAGATGTCTGATGGTAGCCCAGGGCAACTCTTCTGCCATTAGAGACCAAGTAGCCACACTTCTGCTCTACTATACTCAGTTTGTGTCTTCCTTCCTCAAGCTTTCCTCATGAGTCCAAGATAATGGCTGGCTTTCCAGCTATCATGTCCACATTCCAGGCAGTAGGACAAAGGAAGAAGAGAAGGACAAAGGTGCACCCCTCAGATGAATAAAGTCCCTTTAAGGGGCAATTCCAGATATTTCTTATATCATTTCCCTTTACATGTTTTTGGCCAGCACATGGTCATGTTGACATACCTACATAAAAGGGAGGCTGAGAAATGTAGTCTTTTCTGATGGGTAGCTTTGCTGCTAAAGTACATCTAGGAAGGCGGCAAGCAGGTGGTCAAGTTGAGACTTATTTAACAAGGCAGAGAAAGCTGAAAATTAAGCACCTGCAGGCAGAAAAGCCACAAAGCAAGACAAGAACCCCTGTAGAAGGCATCTGTCACTTTGAATGCAGAGGCATGGATTAAAAGCAAGATTAGTTGAAAGTCCACATAAGGAGCAGCTAGATCTCCAGATGCCAGACCTAACATTGTGAAGCTAGGCACCTAAACCTCTCCTACCCCAAAAGGAGAAGGCAGGTATCTTACTGGAAAAACTGAAAGAAAGCTCTAGACTCAGGGACATTTCAGGAGAATAAGGCAAAAGTTAAAATAGGGGGCTTAAGTTAAATTCTACATATTGAATCATAAGAACCTTAGCCCCTTGCCCCCACTCAACCCTTACCTAGAAATAGTAGCAGCCAGGTTTACACCCTCCACAGGAGGATAGAGGATAACTTTCTCCTAAAAAACAACAAACCAACAAATAAAAAAACTGACCCAAGAGAAAAAAAAAACCCTATAAATGCTAATATTTGGGGTCTAACAAAGTAACAGCCAGGTCTACAATAAACTGTACAGTGAAACCTCCACTTAACACATTCCGGCCAAGCTTCCAATATGTTTTGTGGTGTTTCTCTCCTAAATAAGAACGGAGAACCAAGAATCACTAGACATTTGAGGAACATCTCTGCAAGATCAACCCTACTGCCAGCATAAGGACTGTGCACATGAGTCCCAGAGATGCCAATAACAGACACTTGTTCTAGTTCTGAAGCTGTCAGTTCAAGAAAGCACGTGTTGGCCTGAAAGGCCACAGGTGATAAAGGACTGTGCTCATGCTGAGTATTTTGTGCTGGACTGTGCTCTGTGGTCATGATATTTGTTGTACAACCCAAGGTTGAAGGGGTGCACCAGGGTCTAACGAGACGGTCTCTGATACACATCAGGATTGGCTTAAGTGCAGAACTGCTCCAAGCTCTCAGCCCCTAAAATTACCCAGTGCAGCTGCTGGCTACTTCCCTGCTGAAAACTACTGAAAATTACTGAGCTGCTGCCACCACTGCAGCGCCACTATTGAAAACTGCACCACTATTGAAAGCCAACTAAGACCAAAGATTCCAATAATTTTCTGGGTGATGTCAGAGAAACAAGAGAATAAGGAAGGAGCAGCTCAATCAATCTCATTGATCTAATGTGACTGAAATTCAGGACTATATGGAAAGGGGCAGCATGGGAGGGGTCTAGAGAATTCATGAACCAGAGGGATCCACCACATGAAGCTGATGGTGTCCTCATTGCATGCACTCTCTCTCTGACAGCAAGCACTAAAGTTCAGAAGGATGTGACTAAAATTCATTTGTTGATGGCCATGGCCCCACTAACTACAACCCTTGTAGTAGAAGGCAAGAGAAAATTAGCCTAGAGGGCCCAGTTATACACAGTATGGCTCGCTGTACATTTCCAATGTATTTGCTTAGTTTCCTCTGAAATTAGACCCAGAGACATACTCTTAGGTGCAGGTGATTTATTTGGAAGATAATCCCAGAAAACAGGAATGAAGGGGGCAGGATAGTGATGCAAGCAAGGAGAGAAAGCCAATAAAATGTGCATTATAGAGTTGATTACCACCACATACAGCTAAGGCTCAATCCTGCATGAGACCCTCCAAAGAACTCTATAGAATCCACCTGGAATTGTATGCTATTGATAAACTGCAACATATAATTAAACAAAACACAATATTTATACTTACACAGAGAGGAAAATAAACATCATTTAATTATAAAATTTATGTAAAAGTATTTATAAAACACTATTCTGAGAGCTAAAGTTCTATTGAATGTCATTTTCAGCACAAGTATGTTCTTTTAAGTAGCATCAGTTTTTAGAATGCTAACAAATGAGATTAAAATTCCTTTTGAAGAGAAATGATTTTAAAAGTCTGGTTTCTTGATGTTGGTTCCAATAGTTGATTCACTGAAGTTTGAATTAACTTCAAAGGAACTCATTTATGTTTTTAGAATGTGATGGTGGAGGAAAAACTGCCTATCAAGAGAGCTCCATAAGTGCTTCCCAAAAAAGGATGAGAAGGAAAAGGAGGTCTCCATAGGAACTGTCTCCTTGGATCCAGGGCAAAAATGAACCTCCAGTTGGAGAGAAGGTGGGTGAATGTGGCCTGGCAGCACAGGAAGCTTGAATGGAGGGAGGAGAATGGCCCCCCCTTTGGAGGGACAATAAGGGAGCTGTTGTTTGGAAAAGCTGCCTGTGGGGTGGTGACTCCCAGGTCAGTGACAGCATTGTCCTTCAGCCATCATCTCTTCTTGTCTTCAGTGTCTGGACTGCTCTTCATTAGGTTCTTTTATTAGGAAAATTGTTTCCTCCTTCGGCTTTCCATAGGTGTCCACCAGGCTCTGTACTTTTTAAAATTTTTTTAAATTTTTAATTATTATGGGTATATAATAGTTGTATATACATATAGGGTACACGTGATGTTTCAATACAGCCATACAATGTGAATTACTCAAATCAGGGTAATTAGGGTACCCATCACCTCAGGCATTTATCATTTCTTTGTGTTAGGAACATTCAATTCCACTCTTTTAGTTATTTTAAAGTATACCCTAACTTATTGTTGATTATAGACACTTTGTTATGCTATCAAATATTGTTCATTCTATCTATCTAACTATATTTTTGTACCCATTAACCATTCCCACATTACCTCCCCACCCCTTGCTACCCTTCCAGTCTCTGATAACCATCATTCTACTCTCCTTCTCCATGAAAGCAATTGTTTTTAATATTTAGCTCCCACATATGAATGAGAACATGTGAGATTTGTCTTTCTGTGCTTGGCTTATTTCACTTAACATAATGTTCTCCAGTTCCATCCATGTTGCAAATGGCAGGATTTCATTCTTTTAATGGCTATATAATATTCCATTGTGTATATGTATCACAATTTCTTTATCTATTCATCCATTGTCGGACACTTAGGTTGATTCCAAATACTGGCTATTGTAAATAGTGCTGCCATAAACATGGGAGTGCAGATATCTTTTTGATATATTGAATTCCCTTCTTTTGAATATATACCTAGCAGTGGGATTGCTGGGTCATATGGTTGTTCTATTTTTAGTTTTTTGAGAAACCTCCATACCGTTCTCCATAGCGGTTGCACTAATTTACATTCCCGCCAACAATGTACAAGCGCTCCCCTTTCTCCACATCCTTGCCAGCATTAATTATTGCCTGTCTTTTTTATAAAAGCCATTTTAACTGGGGTGAGATGATATCTCATTGTAGTTTTGAGTTGCATTTTTCTGATGACTAATGATGTTGAGCATTTATTCATATTCCTGTTAGCCATTTGTATGTCTTCTTTTGAGAAATGTCTATTCAGATTCTTTGCCCATTTTTTAATCAGATTATTTGATTGTTTCCTATTGAGCTGTTGGAGCTCCTTATGTATTTAGTTATTAATCCCTTATCAGATAGGTAGTTTGCAAATATTTTCCCCCATTCTGTGAGTTGTCTCTTCACTTTGATGATTGTTTCCTTTGCTGTGCAAAAGCTTTTTAGCTTGATGTGATCCTATTTGCCCAATTTTGCTTTGGTTGCTTGTGTTTTGGGGGTATTACTCAAGAAGTCCTTGCCCAGACTGATGTCCTGAAGCATTTCCCCAATGTTTTTGTTTAGTAGATTAAGGTCTTAGATTTAAGTCCTCAATCCATTTTTATTTGATTTTTGTATATGGCAAGAGATAAGGGTCTAGTTTCATTCTTCTGCATATATATATCCAGTTTTCCCAGCACCATTTATTAAAAAGACTGTCCTTTCCCCACTGTATGTTCTTGGTAACTGTGTCAAAGATAAGGTCACTATAGATGTGTGGATTTATTTCTGGGTTCTCTACACTGTTCCGTTGATTTATGTATCTGTTTTTATGCCAGTACCATGGTGTTTGGTTACTACAGCTCTGCAGTATAATTTGAAGTTAAGTAATATGGTTCCTCCAATTTTGTTATTTTTGCTCAGGATGGCTTTGGCTATTCTGGGTCTTTTGTGGTTCCATATAAATTTTAGGATTATATTTTCTATTTCTTTGAAGAATGTTATTGGTATTTTGATGGGAATGCATTGAATCTATAGATTGCTTTGGGTACTATGGACATTTTAACAATATTCAATCTTCCAATCCATGAGCATGGAATATCTTTCCATTTTTTGTGTGTCCTCTTCAATTTCTTTCATCAATGTATTATAGTTTCCATTATAGAGAGCTTTCACTTCTTTGGTTAAGTTCATTTCTAGGTATTTTATTTTATTTGTAGATATTGTAAATGGGATTACTTTCTTGGTTTCTTTTTCAGATTGTTTACTGTTGGCATATAGAAATGCTACTGATTTTGTATGTTGATTTTGTATCCTGCAACTTTACTGAATTTGTTTATCAGTTCTAATGGGTTTTTTGTTTTTAGGTTTCTCTAGATATAAGATCATATCATCTGCAAACAAGATAATTTGACTTCTTCCTTTCCAATTTCGATGCCCTTTATTTCTTTCTCTTGTCTGATTGCTCTAGCTAGAACTTCCAGTACTATATTGAATAACAGTGGTGAAAGTGAACATCCTTGTCTTATTCCAGATCTTAGATGAAAGGCTTTCAGTTTTTCCCCATTCAGGATGATACTAGCTGTGGGTCTATCATACATGGCTTTTATTGCATTGAAATAAGCTCCTTCTATACCCAGTTTTTTGAAAGTTTTTATCATGAAGGGATGTTGAATTTTATCAAATGCTATTTCAGCATCAATTAAAATGAGCAAATGTTTTTTGTCCCTCATTCTCTTGATATGACGTATCACATTGATTGATTTGCATATGTTGAACCATCCTTGTATCCCTAGGATGCATCCCACTTGATCATGATGAATAATCTTTGTAATGTGTTGTTGAATTGGGTTTGCCAGTATTTTGTTGAAGATTTTTGCATCTGTGTTCATCAGTGATATTGGCCTATAGTTTTCTTTTTTTGTTGTGTCTTTGCCTGGTTTTGGTATCAGGGTGATACAAGCCTCATAGAATGAATTTTGGAGTATTCCCTCCTCCTTAATTTTTTTGAATAGTTTAAGTAGGATTGGTATTAGGTCTTCTTTGAATGCTTGGTAGAATCCAGCAGTGAAGACATCAGATCCCGGGCTTTTTTTTTTTTTTTTTTGATGGGAGACTTTTTATTACTGCTTCTATGTTGTTACTTTTTATTGGTTTATTCAGGTTTTGGATTTCTTCCTGGTTCAATCCTGGTAAGTTGTATGTGTCTAGAAATTTATCAATTTATTCTAGGTTTTCCAATCTATTGGCATATAGTTGTTCATAGTAGTCTCTAATGATCCTTTGAATTTCTGCAGTACCAATTATAATGTCTCCTTTTTCATCTTTGATTTCATTTATTTGGGTCTTCTCTCTTTTTTTCTTAGTCTGGCTAAAGGTATGTCTATTTTGTTTATCTTTTCCAAAAACCAGCTTTTTGTTTCATTGCTCTTTTTTTTTTCTTTTTTGAGACCCCGAGTCTCACTCGTTTCCCTGGCTGGAGTGCAGTGACCCAATCACAGCTCACTGCAACCTCAAACTCCTGGGCTCAAGTGATCCTCCTGCCTCAGCCTCCCAAGTAGCTGGCACTACAGGCGTGCGCCACCATGCCCAGCTTATTTTTCTATTTTTAGTAGAGACGGGGTCTCATTCTTGCTCAGGCTGGTCTTGAACTCCTGAGCTCAAGCCGTCCTCCTGCCTCGGCCTCCCAGAGTGCTAGGATTACAGGTGTGAGCCACTGTGCCTGGCCTTCGTTGATCTTCTGTATTTTTGTTTGTTTGTTTGTTTCGATTTCATTTATTTCTGCTCTGATCTCTATTATTTCTTTTCTTCTACTAATTTTGGGTTTGGGTTGCTCTTGTTTTTCTAGTTCTTTGAGATGCATTGTTAGGTTGTTTATAGGAAGCTTTTCAATTTTTTTTTTTTTTTTGATGTAGCCACTTATTGCTATAAACTTTCCTCTTCCAACTGCTTTTGCAGACTCTGTACTACGATGATTCTTTCCTAGACTGGCATCCTCCAAAGATGACTGAACTGTTGCATTCTCCTCTTGAACAGTGCCAAGCTTGTCAAGGGGTTGACACTTCTCTTGATTTAGTGCAGCCAGTGTTTGTGAAAGCTGCATTTCCCATCTCACGTAAAGTCAGCTAGCTTCTAGCCAGCTGGATGAGTCTGAACAAATATGAGATCCACCAAAAGGTCAGTGACAGGTGCACGCACCACTGACTCTGGCTGGAGGCTGTAGAGGGCAGGACCTGGACTCACGCCATCCAGCCACAGCTTCACCATCATCTCTCGTGGCTTCTCAAGGACTAGCTTGAGGCCAAACTCCTCAGTGGTTTGAAGCCCTTCCATGTGAAAACTAAAAATAAAATCCTAAGCCCCCCAACCACTGAATGAACCCCCTCTTGGCCAAGGGGATCCCAGAGAACACTTAAAAACAACCATGATGGGATGGGAAATCAGACACTTGTTATACCCCTCCCTTTTGCGGTTTAGACACAACAATTGATTAGCATTAATGTTAAAATAGAGGTCATAAGACCAACAGAAGGAACTCTTTGTGGTAATAAGATATAAGTTATAAACAGGACCTAAGGCCACGACAGGCAAGGGTTAAGTCATACACCCCTACACTTAAAGAATAAACTATGTTCTAACTGCCAAAGGATTTTTTCTTTTTCTCTAGTAGCTAAACAAGCGCTGGCCTCGAGATAAGCAATATTGAAACAATCGCAGCTCACCACCAGATGCTAACTGGCCCCCTGTTCCACAAATCAACTACAGCTTTGATTGGACAAGGGACTGGTTTCAGTACTTTTCTCCTGATAAGAGGCCACTGACCATGGACTGGTTCTGAGCAGTTTACAGAGGCTGCGCACTTGGGTGTCTTTGTGTC
Source organism: Daubentonia madagascariensis (assembly GCA_023783475.1). Taxonomy (NCBI): domain Eukaryota; kingdom Metazoa; phylum Chordata; class Mammalia; order Primates; family Daubentoniidae; genus Daubentonia; species Daubentonia madagascariensis. The sequence continues at coordinate 35,776,182 of JAKFHU010002080.1, read as the reverse complement.
CCTGTTTTACCTTTTGACATATAAGACATTATTGTAATGCATTTAAATGTTAAGTTTCCACCCCGAGGGGAACACGGGTTGTATGTTACATGCATGTTTGTGCAGTACACATGTGTCAGGACCACTTTCACAAATATTCATAGTTCCTCCTATAACCTGTTGAATATGTATACTTAGCCAACCCCTTCAACACAAATCCCTGTTCCACCCTCCCCTCCTTCAAAGTGCCTGTTTCTGGTCTCTGCCAGAGGCTATGCTTCCCAGCCTGTCAAGATGGCCACCCTGCAGGTTGTAACACTTTCTATGAAATAAAGGGCTGGCATGGTGGCTCACATCTGTAATCCCAGCATTTTGGGAGGCTGAGGTGGGAGGATGCCTTGAAGCTAGGAGTTCGAGACCAGTCTGAGCAACAAAGCAAGACCCCACCTCTACAAAAAAGAAAAAAAGAAAAAGAAAAAAAGAAAGAAAGTCTCCTCTCCAAATTTATAGATCTCATGATTTTTTCAGTTGACATATTGCACTTGAAACCCACCACAGAGTTCTACCAAGTAACCATGTCTCTGCCAGCACCCAGCAAGCTTCTGAGACCTCACCAGTTATGCCAGCAAACATCCCACAATGGCAGCCTAAGCAGACCGTCAGTGGAGGTCGTCGAGAGAAAGGATAGATTCAATTTTTTTTTATCTTTCAGTTATTTAATTAGGTTCTTTGTAAAAATTTAGAATACCAATCTGTGAAGATAAATTCCATTTGTCAGGGCAAACACAGATCGCAGATAGCCCTGGAGCTGAGGAATAGTCTTGATTTTTGGTAAAATTTGCGACTCCACAGCTTTCTGATCCACCTTGCGCTGTTCTGTAATCTCGTATTTCTCTTTTTCTGTGTCAAAGATCTCACCTTCCTGGTGTCTGGGCTTCCGCAGCTTCTTCTTCTTGAAGTAAGCATCAGTAAGATGTTTAGGGATTTTCCCATCGCTGGTATCAATTTTTGTGGAGGTGGCGATGACAAATTTCTGGTGTGTCCTTCGCAAAGGAACTCGATTGAGGCTCAGAGGCTCAGAGGTCCAGTCACGAGTAACAAGCCACTGCCCACTTGCTTCAGGAAAACCACCCTCTTGCCTCCGTGGCGCCCAGTGAGGATGATTAGAATGGTCCCAGGAGTGATGGTAGCTCGCAGTTTTCTCACATGTTGACTGAAGGGGTTTTTGCCGTGGCTCAACAGCCTGTGAGGCACATCTTCAGTGGGATAATATCTAGGCATTTTGCGAAGTTTAACCACCCGAGTACCACCATTCTTGTCACCACCAACTGGTTTTGTAACAGTGGCAAGGACCTTCTCCTTCTTTTTCTTTTCAACCTTGGATTTAGCCACTGAGTATTTCCTCTTGTACTTGGCCTTTCTAGAATACACAGCAGATCGGGAATATCTGCTGATTCCTCTGACCAGAACAGGAGTTTGGCTGCAGTGGGGCTTCCCCTTCTTCACCTTTTCAGCCTTGAGGTTACCCTTTTTTACTTTGCCACTGGCATCAGCCTTCTTGGCTTCAGGTTTCTTCTCTTTAGTATCCGGTTTCTCAACCTTTTCACCCACCATACTCTTCATGACCCGCCGCAAACCCAAGTGAAAGAAATGAAGTGTCTGGGAGGCCTCTCAGTTGGCCATGGACATGTCCGACCCTTGTAGGTGTTAACTTGATGCCTTCCAGGTTCGGATGGCACAGGATTCGATAGATTTAATTTTTAAAAGCTTATTGCCATTACTATCCAGTGACCCCTTGCTATGGTTTGCATATTTGTCCCCTCCAAAACTCATGTTGAAATTTAATCCCCATGTGGCTATATTGAGAGGCAGGGCCTTTAATCTATGCATGGATTAATGGATTAATGGGTTATCTTGGGAATGGGACTGGTGGCTTTATAAGAAGAGGAAGAGAGACCTGAGCTAGCACCCTCAGCCCCTTTGCCATACGATACTCTGTGCCGCCTCAGGACTCTTCAGAGAGTCCCACCAGGAAGAAGGCCCTCACCAAGATGTGGCTCCTCAGCCTTGGACTTCTCAGCCCCCAGAACTGTAAGAAATAAATTCCTTTTCTTTGTAAATTACTCAGTTTCAGGTATTCTTTTGTAAGCAACAGGAAATAGACTAAGATACCTCTCTTCTTAATTTTTAAACAAATTATGAAACATTTTTATTTAAGGTAAAATACACATACTATGAAATAGCATATCATAAATGTACAATTTGATGACTTTTGACAAATATATATACCTGTGTAACCAACCTCCAATCTAGTTATAGAACAGTCTCTACTACTCCCTCCAATTCATCCTCTGCATTTTTGTGAGAATCATCCTTATAAAACTCAGATCTGATTTTCTTAATCCCCTGCTTAAAAACTTTGATGGCGTCCCATTCCCAAAGTAATAAAGCCAAATCTCCCTGGCAGGATATACATGCGCAGCCTCTCAAAACTTGGCCCCAAATCTCCATTTCAACCTCTTCAGCATTCATTTTTCCTTCCCTCTACTTGTGCAACCCCATACTACTCCCACCACAGCAGCTATGTCTTTGCTCATCTAGTTCACTCTGCCTAAATGCCCTGTTTTTTCCATTCCTGGGTGAATTTATACTCATCCTTCAACAAATAGCTCAAACATTGATTTCTTCTAAAATCACTCCCAGTCTCCTTTCCCCATAGAGAAATAATCTGTTTCCACTATGTCCTCCACAATACCGAGATACCTTTATGTAACACTAATGAAACTATAATATAATGATTTGTCTAGCAAGACTGTCTCCCAAAAATGTAAGACACTTACCACTGGTGGTGTTATAGTTTTATGTGTTACATTGATGCAGCATTAAATAGGAAACTGTGTAGTGTGAGAGTTATTCTCCCTTTCATACTTCTTCACATGAGGGAGAAAGCTTTAGTTTGGTGTATGTCTTCAACATCTCTCTATTGGGTGATTAATTTCCCTTTTTATAAGAGCATGCAGACCTCAGGTTTGGAACCTTTGCAGATAAAAGTAATTGACTAGAATTTTATAGTATTTTCTAATGATTACCTTCTGTCTATAAAATTATTGGTGATAGTGTTTTTTAATAAAAGTGAGCTAATTTAAAGTAAGCATATTATGGTAAAGAGGTACATCGTTATGGCAAAAATCTCATAGGATGTATTAAAATGGCTTTGGGCTAGGTGCTTGAGAATTAGGGAACATAACTTCTATTTTCATCCCCAGTTCCTAGCACTATGCTTAACGTACATAGTAGATCAACACTAAACATTGGACAAATTAATTAAGAAGAAATATCCACCTCCAACATTTTCAAGACCCATTGTCATTTTGGGGAATATATAGGAAAAGTGACTTTTCTGAAAAAGTTAGCTTGATCCCTCTAGTTACATTATCATACAAATGTCCTTTTACATGATTTCCTATAGCTACAGCAGAAGAGATCAAATTCATAATAGAATACAATTATAGATTCTCCAACTGATTGTGTGGAATGATGTTTTGTAAACCAAAGTACAGAAGCAATATAAAAATGTTTACAATGCATTTCATACAAATGCCCGTATCTCTCTTCATCTTCATTGTCACGGTACGTTTTAAGAAAGGGTAGGCCAGGGCAGCTCTCACTAGAGGAGAGCTAGCACCATCTGTTGGAGAATGAGTTCACAACATAAGATGATGTTCACTCTGGTGACTTCATTACTCCTGACACTTTGTTTCTTCAAAGTACTTTTTATCACACAAATTTACATACATACCCAAGTACAACTTAATTTTCAATCAGATCTAGTTCTTCACTATGACAGTCAAAAAACTAATTGATCTGATTAAAATATACTTGTCTTTAGTGATTTGACTCCTTGATTACAGACTTGATAATTAGCCCATTTTGATCCATTTAAGAAATGGAAGAAAAGCGATATTATACAGCCACATACACTAGTATTAGGTTATTAAGTATGAAATGTCCGATTTCCTTAAGTACTAAGTTTGATAGTTGATATCTCTTAACATTTCACTTTGACACTTCTTGTTTTATTTTTATTAGGATGGTAAATCCTCAGTCTTTCAAACGCATGTTTTGGCTTGTGATTATCTTTCACAGTTTTTTAAAGCAATTTTTGTGAAACCATGGGTAAGTCAAAAATTGGTGTTATTTTCGAACATGAGTTCCGTTGTGGAAGCAATGCAGTGCAGACAGCTCGAAATATTAACGAAGTGTTTGGGAAGGATGTGGCTAATGAATGCACAGTACCTAAATGGTTTGAGAAGTTCTGTTCTGGTGATTTTAATCTTGAAAATGAGCCATGTGGGTGACCTGAGACCAAGATGGATAATAAGCTGAAAGCTGTAGTGGAAGCGAATCCATCTAAACCTACACGTGAATTAGCAGCAAGGTTTGCAGTTACTATTCCAACAATATTGGACCATTTGAAACAAATGGGCAAGGTAAAGAAGCTGGATAGATGGGTTCCGCATGAAGTAAACGAGCATCAGAAAAGAAATCGTCTCAAAGTTTGCCTTTCTTTTCTGTCACAACATAAAGGTGAACCATTTCTATACCGTATTATTACGTGTGATGAAAAACGGATTCTTTTTGACAATCACAAAGGTTGGATTCAGCACAAAGGTTGGATAAAGATGAAGTGCTGAAACACAGTACAAAACCGAATATTCATCAAAAAATGCTAATGGTGGCTGTTTGGTGGTCCACTGGTATTATCCACTACAGCTTCGTGAAACCTGGTCAGTTGATTACAGTGGAAAAGTGTATGACAACCAACTGGACAAATTGATGAGGATGCTTGTGATTAAGCAGCTCAGATCAGTCAGTAGAGACAGGTTAATCCTCTTGCAAGACAATGCTCGACCACATGTAGCACAAACAATGCTGCTCAAACTAGAGAAGTTGGACTTGGAAACTCTCTGTCATGCACCATATTCACCATACCTTGCACCAACTACCATTTCTTCCAGGCTTTGGACCACTTTTTGCAAGGGAAAATATTCAGTTCTCAACAAGTTGTGGAAAACACCCTTTGTGATTTCATCACCACTTGCTCTCCAGGCTTCTCCACTGCTGGCATAAAGCAAGCTACCATTAAGATAGCAAAACTGTGTCAATAGTTTAGGTGCATACTTTGATTAATTGTACTGTTTCTTGTTTGAGATATAATAAACTACACTTTTATTTGAAATCGGACATTTCATATTTAATGACCTAGACTGCTTTAGAATAACAAATACAGTATGTGTTGCTTCATATTATAAACCAGTCTTGGCATCTCTTGACTATCCATGGTAATTAGAAAGAAATAGGGATAGCCTTGAATTTTGAACTTTACTAACAACCCAGAACTAGTAATTTTCTACATTCAAACTCTTCTCCCAAAAATTTATTGACGAAATTGAGAGTGTGTTTCTCCTGCATCATTTAGAATAGATGTTCCTGAGTGACAAAAACAGTGTAAGAGACTTGGCTACAAAAAAAAAAAAAAGAGTGTAAAAGACAGCCAGCTTAGGGCATGGGCATGTAGGTGGAGGGTAAGAGGGAAGGTCCTAAGTGCTTAGATTCTAAATGACAATAAGTTGTCATATGAACAATTTCCCCAGAGACTGGTCTCAGGAGTAAACACCCAAATTTTAGAAATAAATTCATATGTGCCTCTATTTTAAACATAACATACACTATTGATTTTAAAGACTTTTCCCCTAAGACGAGTATTAACACATTGAAAAAAGATTGTGAATTTTTCCTGCAATACTCTTTATTTATGGAACTGTGTAAGATAAAGTAATGATAGTGTCTAAAGGAGAAATGACATTGATTTTCCTTAAATATTTTCAAATTGAAGTCTAGTTCTCTTAAGGGAAAAAATTCAGAAGCATTAAATTGATCGTAATTTTTAAAATGTATTAAGTGGAAAGGAAGTAATACATTAAAGAACAATACATTAAACTCTTAGGTAAAAGAGCAGCTATAGTTATTAAACAGTTGTCAGATTTGCCAGTGGTACACTCTTTGGGAATCCTTTAACAATCGAGAAAGAACATTAACCCTTCCAAGCCTGTAGGATGCCATTTGGTGCCTTAAAACAATGATTCAATAAAGCAATGCTTTTGCTAAATGGCACTTAACCAAGTTCCAGGATTTAGGGTAATTATGAATATGTTTGTGAGTCCAGGGACAGGAGGAGTATTTGGTCTTGACCTAAGCCTTTCCTCCACTTCTTTGAGTACACTAAATTACCAAAGGAAAGACTAAGTACAGCTTCATTAGTCATCACAACTTGTTTAAGGGCCTGTTCAAGACGTTGACCAAACCTAGTATAACATTCTTTAGTTGTCCATGCCTGACAATGTTCTCTCCTCAGGCCTTCCAAACAGAAAACAGTGTACTTACACTTTACACGTAGCTGCCTCAAATCATATCTGGAAATAGAAAGAATATATGTATTTTATGTAATATAAATAATTATGGCTCCACAGTTAATTATTTTATATCAATTCCATCTACTTTTAAAGTTTGTTTCTAACTGAACCTTCTTTCACAGCTGAAGACCCTTTCCTTAGATATGTCCATCAATAAGAATAGATAAAAACCACTCTCCATTCACACTAAGTCTTTTCACATACTCTTACAAAAGCTTTTTTCAAAGAGTAGTTTTGTGGGGTTTTCTCCTATATTTATAAAAAGCATTTTAAAAATTATCTGACAGTACCAAAAGGTAAGAAGAAGAAAGTAAAAATTACAGTATAATATCTCTGCTTGATCTATTTATACATGAGCATATAGATAAATATATTTTTAACTAGGCCAAGGGCAGTGGCTTATGCCTGTAATCCTAGCACTCTGGGAGGCCGAGGCGGGAAGATATCTTGAGCTCTGGAGTTTGAGACCAGCCTGAGCCCTGAGCAAAAGTGAGACCCCATCTCTACTAAAAATAGAAGAAATAAGCCTGGCATGGTCCAGTGCTTGGTGCCACCAGAGCCTGGAAAAACCAAGGAAGGATTCTCCCCCAGCACCTACAGAGGGAGTATGGCTGTGTGGACTCCTTGATTTCAGACTTCTGGCCTCCAGAACTACAAGAGAAAAAATTTCTGTTGTTTTAAGCCACCAAATTTGTGGTAATTTGTTACAGGAGCCCTAGTGACATAGTAAGCATCATAAACTTTCCAATTATAAACCCAGCCTGCTCTCCAGCCCCATTTTCCAATTCTTCTCCAACTTTATGCTCCTGTTTGCCTCCCTTCATGTCTTATACTGCCTCGGCCTCTGAACGTGCTATTCCGGTGCACCAGCTGCTCTTCTCCCTTCTTCAACTATGGCTTCAAGACTTCAAAAAAAAGTTAAGTGATCCTCTATCCCTGCTTACCGCCCCCCCCCCATAAGGTCTCTTCTCAGCAGCATATAGTTCTTTTCACAGCCCTTATCACTGTTTGTATCTTTACCAGTGAGATTATCAGATTCTGCTTCTCTACCAAATTGTAACCTCCGTAAGAATAGACACCTTGCCTTCCCGCCCCACCATCTATTCCTATCTGTGCCGCTGTGCCATAGCAATCCCTTCTGAATGAATGGACACCGTTCCAGAAGCGCTGCAGACCTGGGAACCTCCACAGCCTTTGAGCGGGCTATGGGCTAGGTAGGATGATTATATCATTTATACTCCAAAGCAGACCACTTCTGAGAGTGAAAGGGGACGTTATCAATATGTATGTTACCTGGTTATAGTCCCAGCCCTCAGTAACAGGTCGTGCGGGCCACAGGAGCAAAGGTGAAGGCAAGAGGATAACTAGAAAGTGACCGGCTACAGGCTACAACATTTTGGAGGTAGGGAAGAGAATAATTAAAATTTGCTTAATTGGCATAGCATTTTAATTCCCTTCTTCCACATCAGGTATTCATTTGTTCATTCCTTTGTTGTCTGTCCCCCTCTCTAGAACGTAAACTCTGAGGGGTGGGACTTGGCCTGTATTGCTGCATCCTACGCTAGAACAGTGCCTGGCGGTAGTAGACACAACATCCGAATGAATGCGCTCACAGCTGAATATTACGCCCCAAATGAATAATGGACGAAGAATCCAAACATTAAAAAAGCAAACCAACCCAAGATCTCACAGTTAAAAAGCCCAACGCTCAAGACTAGAGGGGCGGAAAGCCTAACCACTGCGAAGGTCTTGGGCTGAGGATAATGCGATGAAGGCCCCAGCGGCGGCCGGGCTGCTGCGCGGCTTAACGCGGCTCTGCCCCCCACCCACGCCCACCCCCAGCCGCGCAACCCTCTCTCCCATTCTCGCCTCGGCCGCGCTCCCCCGCCTCGGGCCCCGGGCTCCGTCTGGCCTCCGCCCTCCCGACACAACCAGACCCCGTCGCCTCCTCCCCGAGTCCCCGCAGACCTCGCGCCCCCAGCCGGGGGCCGCGCCGGCCCCGCCCCCGGCCCCACGGTCCGTGCGGACGGGCTCGCGCCGCGCCCCCCCCCCCGCGCGGGTGTCTGCGGCTGCGCGCTGGCGGGGCCGAGGCCGCGGGGAGGGGGTCGCGCCGGGGGCCGGCGGAGCTCCGGCGGCGGCGGCGGCGGCGGCGGCGGCGGCAGTGAGAGACGGAGCGAGCCCAGCGGCCGCGGGCAGAGGCGGAGGGAACGGAGGCAGCCGTCATGTCTCGCTACACGAGGCCCCCCAACACCTCCCTGTTCGTCAGGAACGTCGCCGACGCCACCAGGTGAGCGGCGGCGGCTGCAGGCTGGGGCGCGGGGGAGGGGCGGGGTAACGGCCGCGCCGCGGAGCGGGGCCAGGCCCGGCGGGTCCGCACCGAGCCCTTCCCCGGGCGGTGTGAGCCCTCGGGCTGCGCCGGGCCTGGGCGGGACTCGCGCCTCCGCCCTCCGGGCCCGCGTCCCGGCCCCGCACCCGGCGGCCAGTGGAGCGCAGGCCGCCCCTTTCGCAGCGGCCCGGGTCCCGCCCGCCCCTCGCCGCGAGTGCCTGCGTCTCAGCCCCTTTGTCGCCGCGGTGCCCCGGTGAAACCGCGCGTCCGACCCTGCTAGATGGAGAAGAAGGTGATGAGAATGTATTATAAAATAATGCGTACCTTGGGCCTTACAATTTCTTTCTCCCCAGTTCTGGTCTACTACAGATGATGCTGGTGAGATGTTCTTTATGCAATTTTATTCCAAATACAAAAGATAACTGCAGGGAATGAGATCTGTACGTTTTTCTGTAAAGTTCTGAGTATAGTATTAATAACGGTTGAGGTGGACTTACCTGGTTGATTCTGATGCTCAGAGTCCTCCCCGTCCCCTTTTGAGAATTTGTTTTACATAGTGTCCAAACATAGATCTTAAAGAATGACTTCTTCGTGTAGCACTTTCTCCCTTAATAGGAGGTATAGGGAGGGGGAGGGGCGACATTAATAGACTTCATTTCACTGGGCTTGCTTAATTTACTTCCCCTTCCAACCTTCCTAGGTGTGCAGTATTATCTTGTACACAAGGGAAAGATGATGCTAAGAGTTTTAATGACTTACCTGGGGCTAGACAGGTACAAATATGTGGAGTTCTAGACTCCATAGTCATCTGGAGTATCATAATTTACCTTTGAGGAGGAAATAAATGTTAGGTATTTTTAATTTGATCGTCACAAATATACATGTCATAACTATAGGCTGTTAGTTAATATATCTTAGTTATCTAAAAGATGCCCGTGTTTATATTTCTTCTCTCAACCTGTTTATCAATACATAGAAAACACAAGCAAAATTTATGATTTGGGAAGGGTGGAAAAAAAATCCCATAGTTAAACAGACCACTTGAAAACTGAACAAGCTGAAGCCTCTCCCGTGTGTCTGCAAAAAAAAAAAAAGAAAAAAGAAAAAAAATCCTAATGGCTACAGGGGCCACACGCAGTGATATAAATGAGTGAAGTTGTCAGATTATAAGGCACAATAGGATGAGGTGGACTATAGCAAATGGACATGTGCCATCTAAAGGGAGCAGCATCTGCTGCTAAGCTCCAGCTGATAGCTGCTGAGCAGACATTTGGGCTCCTTGTTGCCACATTTTCCTAATTTTCAAGAGGAGTCAGAAATCTAGATACTGTGTTTGTAAACTCAATTTTAAAATGTTAGCATCTATCAAGTTGAATCACATGAAATTCCCATTTTTATATATTTAGGAGCTGTAAAATATCGGCAATTTCATGTTTCCACACATTCTAAAAATGTTTAAACATTGTGCAGGCCAAATAGAACACATCTGCAGGTGATACCTGACCTCTGATCTAAGTAATCCACCATTGAGTAACTGAGACTGATAATTGAGATGTATTGATTTCCTTTTCCGTTTTTTCTCCACTTTTTAGTGCTGTCACTAGCAGGCAATCAAAATCTAGAAGGTTATGTTGTATTAATGAAGTAATAATCACTAACATTTGTTAAATACTATGCTAGGTGCTGTACTAAAAGCTTTACATATCTTATTAAATTTTCACAATTTTCCTATAATGTATGATCTTTATTAACCCCACTTTACAGAAACAAAACCAAGGTTTAGGTTAAGTATCTTACCTAAGATTGTATAGCTGGTACATGGTGTCATGAAAGTAGAATCATCATTCTTTGGCTCCTTGCTTGGAAAGAAAAAAAAAAAAAAGAAAGTAGAATCATCACATGTAACCTGTATTAACAACCTTTTGGTATGAGGTGGCATGCAGTGTAAGCTAACTAGCAATATGACACCTAGACACATTTTAAATTAGCTTTAACATTTAGTATGCTTATAAAGAAAATCATTGGGATAAAAATGTTAAACAAAAGGAATGTGGTATAAAATTACATATGTAGTGTGATTTCAATTACAGTCATATGTTGCTTAACGATGGAGATAAATTCTGAGAAATTTGTCATTAGGTGATTTCATTATTGGGTGAACACAAATCTACGACGTGCTAAAGCCTACTACACACTTAGGCTACATAGTATGGCCTGTTGCTCCTAGGCTACAAACCTATACAGCGTGTTACTGTACTGAATAACGTAGGCAGTTGTAACACATTGCTAGGTGTTTGTGTATCTAAACATAGGAAAGGTACAGTAAAAATACGGTATAAAAGATTTTTTTTAATGGTACACCTGTATAGTACAGCTTCATTATAATCTTATGTCATACACAGGGTCCATTATTGACAGAAATGTTGTTATGCAGTGCATGACTCTGTATAAAAAAATGAAGAAAGGAAAAATATAGAAAATAAGTCTAGAAAGAAATTCATTTGGATGGTGGGACATGACCGATTTTCTTCTTTCCTATTTTCAAATATTTTTCAAATTTTATTTAATAAGAATGTTAGTTTTAAAACAAAGCCAACTTTTATTTAAAATGTTTCTTTGAGGTGGCCATTTTAATAAATACAGTAAAGCAAAAGACATTAAAAGACATTGTGGATTAGTGTAAAATTTGACAGAAATGAAATTGAGCACAATAACTGAAGAAATTTTAAAAGTAAGTTGTAAAATTTGTGTTGTTTCTTTTCACTGGTGAAACAAAATGTAGACTAGGAAAAATACTAATTTTAATATCTTTGCTTTTTTACTGTGTAGAGGAATAATTTTTTTAAATGTCAAATATAGTATACTAATGGAACAAAGTAATGTCTAAATCTCAAATACAGCATTCCCATTTTGATGAATCTCTTATGTTGGGGAGCAACAATCAAGGTGCTGAACAGTCCTCTCTTGGACTATTTAGTAGCATTCTTTGGTTACAGTGTATATGAGGCTATATGTTTGATGGTGATATAGAGAAAGCATTAGACAAAATTCAGCAACATTTATGATAAAAAGTCTCAGTGAACTAGGAATCGAAGGGAGCTTTTTCAGCCTAGTATAGGGCATCTATAAAAAACCTATAGCTAACATCATACTTAATGGTAAAAGACTGAATGCTTTCCCTCTAAGATTAGGAATAAGACAAGGATATCTACCTTCATAACCTCCATTCAACATTTTATTGCAGGTCCTAACCAGTGCAGCAAGGCAAGAGAAAGAAAGAAAAGACAAAAATTGGAATGGTAGAAGTAAAACTGGTCCCCATTCTTAGGGGACATGTTTGTTTACATAGAAGACACTAAGGAATTTACAACAACAAAACTATAACTAATAATGACTTTAGCAAATTATCAGGATACAAGATAAATTTATGAAAACTTCATTTCTATATATTAACAGCAAACAATTGAAAATAATGAGTTTTAAAAACAATTTCATTTACCATAGCATCAAAAAGCATACTTAGGAATAAATGTAACAAAAAATGTGCAAAATCCTTTGCACTGAAAAACTACAACATACTGCCAAGAGAAAGTTTAAAAGACCTAAATAAATTTATAGATATACTATATTCATGGATTGGAAAACAAATTATTGTTATGAGTTCTCTCCCAAATTGACCTATACAGATTTGAGGCAACGCTGATCAAAGGCTTTTTTAAAAAAAATGACAAGTTAATTTTAAATTTATATTGATATGCAGAGGATCTAGACTAGCCCAAATAATATTGAAAAAGGACATTGAAGCTGGAGAACTTAAACTTCCTGATTTCCAGACTTACTAAAAAGATACATTGATCAAGATGATGTGATACTGGCCTAAAAGTAGACAAATAGTTACGTAGAACAGAACAGAGTCCATAAATAACCCACACTTACAGAGTTAATTGATTTTTGACAAAGGCAGCAAAGTAATCCAGTGGAGAAAGAAAAGGTTTTTCAACAAATAGTACTGGAACACCCGGATATCTATATAGGAAAAAAGTGAACTGCTTCACATCATAATTTGAGCTGGATCACTGATCAAAATATAAAAAATAAAACTATAAAGCTTTTAGAAAAGCCTAATATCTTCATGACCTGGGGATAAGCAAAGATTTCTTACAGGACAAAGAAAGCAGTTACCATAAAAGAAAAAAAATTGGTAAATTAGATTTCACCAAAATTAAAATTTCAAGCCACAGACTGGGAGAAAATATTTACACAACATGTATCTGACAAAGGACTTGTTTCCAGAACTCTTACAACTTAACAATAAAAAGAAACATTATTATTAAAAATGGGCAAAAAACTCAAACACTTCACAAGGAAAAAATATACAGTCATCCCTTGGTGTTCATGGGTTTCCTTCAGGGATACCAAAATCTGCAGATGCTCAAGTTCTTGATATAAAAAGTTCTTGATATAGAGTGCATAGGTTATATGTATAGCATTTACATATAACCTATGCACATCCTCCTGTATACTTTAAATCATCTCTAGATTACTTGCAATATTTAATACAATGTAAATGGTGTGTAAATTGTTATACTGTATTTTTTATTTGTATTATTTTTTATTGTTGTATTGTTTTTTAAATTAGTTTTTAAAAACATTTTCTATCTGTGGTTAGTTGAATCCTCGGATGCTGAACCTTAGGATTTGGAGGGCCGATTGTATACAAATGGCCAATTAGCACATGAAAAAGTGCTTGGTATCATTTGTCATTAGGGAAATACACGTTAAAACCACAGTGAGATCCCACTTAACACCCACTTGAATGGCTAAAATTAAAAAGACTGGCAATACCAAGTGCTAACAAAGATAGGCATCACATGGAACTCTTATACCTTACTAGGAGTATTGAATGATACAACCATTTTGTAGAAGTGCTTAGCAGTTGTATAGAAATAAATTATATACATCCTCTTTGATCCGGCAATTCCACTCCTAGGTGTTTAAACAAGATAAATGGCCTATAAGCATGAAAAGATGGCACCACACTGGTCATTAGATAAATTAAAATTAAAACAACAATAAGATATCAGTTTACTTCATATGCTTCAGAATGACAGGGATTGAAAGATGTTAATGAGGAGGTGCGGCAGTGGGAATTCTAATGCTTGTTTTGGGAAGTGTAAGTTGGTTTGGCCACTTTGGAGAACATAGTGAAGCTGAAGGTAGGCATATCCCCCAGCCCACCAATTCCTTGCTAGTAAAATAATACATCCCAGAGAGCTCTAGCAGAACTCTAGGAAGCACATGTACCATAATGTGCACTGCAGCATAGTTTGCAATTTAAACAAAAATTTTAAAAAAGGAAATATCTTAAATGTTCATCCACAGAAAAATGGATGAATAAATTGTGGTTTATTCATAAAAATATCATACACAGTTAAAATGACTGAACTAGAGCTACGTGGGGAAATCTAAAGGGGGGAAGGCAAGATACAAAGTGATACAAATAATCTGGTACCATTTATGCAAAATTTTTAAAACACAAATATCCTATTTGTGGATATGTGCATTTGCAGTAAAAATATAAGTGTGGAAGAAAATGATGAACACCAATTATTTTCTTTTGCTTTTTAATTTAACAGCGATTGAACCAATATTATTTAAAATAGAAGGATATAACGTCTCATTTATAAAAAATACTGAAAATTATGGCAAATATGGCAAGTATTGTGATAAAATAAATCTTGTTGGTTGATGCATGGGTGTTTGTTTTACTATTCTCTATACTTTTCTGAATGTTGAAGTAGATTACACCAAAAGTGCAAAAATAAATGAAAACAAAACAACAGTTCAGACTCCCATCCCCCTAGGCTTCCAGGACTCCAAGCCTCTGTGATCCACATTGCTCCAGCCTCCTTCTTTATATTATCTAGAATCCCTTTCCTCTTAGCTACCACAATCTGGTTGATGGGATTGGTTGGCTCAGAAGACCTTCATTTGAATTCTAGCTTTGCTACCTGGTTTTGCTACTGGCTGTGTGTACCTCTGGGCAAGGTAACTTCTCCACCCTCAGTCTCCTTAACTCTTAAATGGTAAGAGTAATGTGTCCATCACTCATTGACAGGCAAATATATATTGAGTGCTTACTGTGTGCCCAGCAGCTATGCTAGGTACAGAGCAGGTGAAAACACCTGCTTTAGCAGTGATTCTCAATCTTTAGTCTTGCCTATGAAACCCTTAAAAAAATTAAACCTAACTGAGCTTTACTCTGGGAAATACTAATTAGATCCAGAGTTAATGCATCAGGTTGGGGTGTCTGTTTCTGTAACATCCCATTCATAGATGATTCCAATATTCAGGAATGGTTGAGAATCTTTACCCCATAGCCTGTGTTCTGTGGGAGCAGGAATTGTGTTTTTCTTGTTCCCCACCATATCCCTAGGGCCTGGCACATAGTAGGTGCTCAATGAATACTTGTTGAATGAATAAGTGAAAGACAAAAGACATTGTCTCTGTCGTCTAAAACTAATACTCTATCAAGGAAGGCAAACATGTTATGGTGAGTATTAAATGAAATAAAGCATGTCATAATATTGACTGTGCTGCCAGGCGTATAGTAGATGCTTAGTCAATATTAGTTGAATCTTTATGTAATAATTCCTAAATGCCCATCTCTAGCCTTAATCACTGACTTGTTGTCTAGTCTTGAGAAAAATAAAATTAATATAATTTGTATAATCACAATTTTCAGTTGCTTGTAGAACTCTTATGGATGTTCCACTATCACCTCAAATTCTAAACCTGAAAGTTGCTTCTTTTGCCTCTCTTCTCCCTCCCCTCTCTTTTCTAACTATCTGAGTTTTGTCACTGACACTATCTTTCTTCCATTTGCCCAAGAAGGTTTGCAGTTATCTTTGAGTCTTTTCTCTGTACAGTATGTTTTGAAGTACTGTGTTCTTATTTCTCTTGAGCCACGTTTTATGCTCACAGATTGATGCTGACTCCCTGCGGTTTCTCCATGAGGCAGTGTGGTATAGTGGTTAAGAATACAGACTAGTGTCAGACTGTGGAAGTGTGGTCCCAACTCTGTCACTTACTGGCTCAGTGACCTTAGAAGGGTTAATATGTCTGTGTCCTGATCTGTAAACAACCATAGGGTTATTATAAGAATTAAGTGGTCTTAAGATGAATGGTGGCTAATATATAATAATATATAATAATATATAAAAATACTGTAACTGTTTTACTGCTAAATATTTTGTCTTTTCATTTAAATTGTAGTCCATGAAGGCAAATATACTTTTTTTTTTTTTTTTGGTATTTCCTCTGCAGTATCTATCACAGTAGAAGGCATATAGCAGGCTCAAAATAACTGTCAAATTTGAGAATACAGTAGTTATTTTGCTTTATGTTTAATAGGAAAACATCCATTTTTTTATTTAAAGCCTGAGAAATAATTCTAGGACTTCTTTAGAATCTAATTCTTCCTATCTGAAAACAAGATTAACATAAACATAAAATTGTAATGAGGCAAATGAATGTGTTCTTAATGAAACAGTTAATTATTAAGTCTTGTAATGGTTATAACTTTCAGGGGTGGATGTGCTGGGTCGGTGTTTCTGGAAATTGACTAACCATAACAACCCCCTGGAGTACTTGCAAAAATACAGATTTCCAGTCCCTAATCCAGACTTCCTGAATCAGAATCTCCAAGAGAGAGGCTTGAGAATCTGGTTTTTTCCTCTCTTTTTTCCCTTCCTTTCAAACCTTGGGTGATTCTTATGAGAGACAATTTTAGATAATTCTGGTTCGTTCTTTTGAAGGTTTCAACTGGATTTCTGTAGGCAAAATATTTTAATCTAGCTATTCATATTTCTTTACCTTATTTCTAAAACACTTCAGGCCTGAGGACTTGCGCCGTGAATTTGGTCGATATGGCCCTATAGTAGACGTTTACATTCCACTTGACTTCTACACTCGCCGCCCAAGAGGATTTGCTTATGTTCAATATCCTTTATTTTACTGTGTGCTTGTGAATATACCGCATACATGTGCTTATACATATATGTATTCAGGAACATATGTTATGAGATCAATATTGCCTAATTAAATGTGTTTATTTTTTTATCTCAGAAAATCTAAAGCAGTCCACAGTAGCTGGCAAGCGCCCCCCAGTTTGAACCAACCTGTTAGCTAGAATCCAAGCATAAACCGAGACAAAAGGCACCTAAAGTTCAAGCATCAAGGAGTAAAGAGGGAGGGTGGACACAGATATAAAGACCTGGAAGAGGGGAAGTCTTTAACAAGCGAAAGACAAAGCCAACACCAGGTTGAGACTTCGGCTTTCCTACATTTACTCAGAGTTCCAGAGTCAAAGCCAAGTCTGATTTTGTTGGTTCTGCGTCTCTTATAAAGTCCATCTTGCAAGCCTTAAAGAGTAAAGGTCAAGGTTCAAGATCAAGTGACATTGAGGTAATTGCCAAAGTCTCATTTTGTATTGCATTTCTTCAGCTTTTTCTGTTTGCTATTTTTTAAAAAATTAAACCAGAGAACAGCCTCCTAAAATAACAGCGATTTAATCATTTTTATATAGCCAATTTCCATTATAGTTAGGTTTGATATCATATAATTTATATAGATAAGGAAGTTCAATAGGGTATTTCAAACCAATATATGTAATTCCAGATGTTTATAGATTGCTTTATGTTCCTTTTATACTTACATCCCAAGTAGTAAAAACATAAAGGAATGTTTAAAGTGGTAGGTTTGAAGATAGATACAATTTTTAAAGGACAAAATCAGTTTTTGTTTTAACTCACTTGTATATGTCCAATTTTGTTTATAAGTAATTTCTCCTAAATGTCATAATTAAAAAGCCTTTTAATGAAAAAGTAATTTTAATTTCAGAATAAAGGCTCCTGCATGCTGATATTCAGTGAAAAACCTGATGGATCCTTTATCTGAAAGAAGGGAGTGAGTCCTAAACAGTTCACTTTATAATGCTAGCCAATTTTGGACTTTTTTTCCTATAACGTGTTTCAAATTATACATGCATACTGCATACATACATTATAAAGTTACAGTTACACATTTTTGTTCATTTTGTTTTGTTTTGTTTCCTAACCAGTAGACTACCAGGGATGTTCTTTTTATTCTTAGATTCACTCTTCTAAATCATAATGGGACATTTGTTTTCATAATAAAAAGTAAGAGTTTTTTTCTGGTTATTCATATTGGAGATGTGAGCTTAATAACTTGAACTTTTTTCCTATTAATTTCATTTCACATGTAAATAATACTTCAAAAATATTTTTACTTGATATCTGATGTTCAAAGTGTCCTTAACAGCTAGTCATATTTGAAGATGTTCGAGATGCTGAAGATGCTCTTTATAACCTCAATAGAAAGTGGGTATGTGGCCGTCAAATTGAAATACAGTTTGCACAAGGTGATCGCAAAAGTAAGTGTGACTAAACATTAGATCTTGTTTATTCAGAAGAATGAGTTTCAGCGATGACAGGTTTTTTGTAAAATTCTTTCTGAAAATGACACTAGCTGAGTGGCTGTTACTGCAGTTTTCAGGTAATGAATTACGTTATAAGTATTGTTCTTTTTATCCTAGCACCAGGCCAAATGAAATCAAAAGAACGTCATCCTTGTTCTCCAAGTGATCATAGGAGATCAAGAAGCCCCAGCCAAAGAAGAACTCGAAGTAGGAGTTCTTCGTGGGGAAGAAACAGGAGGCGTTCTGATAGCCTTAAAGAGTGAGTACAAAAAACAGGAGGATTGAAAACTTCATTTTCTACTTTTTCTGGAAAACATTTTTAAAAGTTTTTAAAGACAGGCCACTCGAATCATTTTGTTTAATACACATAAACAGTCAACTTTTGCAGAAAGAAGTGCTCTTCTCTACTTATCATGTATTGTTACTTAACTTGGGTTTATTGGATACTTTCCAGTGTATTTATTTTATGACAGACTTAACTTTAACTTTTTAAATGGGAAGACAATATATACCAAAGAAGAGGCAAAATATAAAAATATATATACTCAACAAACAAGGTGAAGAATTTTAGGTAAATTTTCCTAAATGAGCCCAACGGTTTGGAATCTTGAGTTCTATAAGTGATTAAACTCATAAGAAATATAATCACTTGTGAAAGGAGGTTGACTAAAGTTAATACAAATCAATTTACTTATAAAAGGTAAATTATTATCAAAAATAAACTCCAAGTATGGCAGTATTGAAGAAGACATTAAAAATAGTAATTTAGGGGGAAGAGATTTGCAAATTATCTGTTTTGCTAGCCAGTGGTTTGTTTCTATTAGAATAATAGCAAATCACAGTGGAAACTAATTAAATGGTGAAGCTATTGAAATAATAACTGAAATTGTATTGGCATGCCTAAATTCTTACACATTTATAGTATTTATCTTGAATTTTAATGCTGTAATTTTTTCATAGGCATGTAGAATTTTAAGGTGAATCTGTTCATTCTTAAAGAATGATCTTAGAGAATGATTAGCATTTACAACAGTTTCCTCACCCTCTGAGTAATAAAAGGGTTGGCTTCCTGGACCACATGTAAAACACCTAAGGTAGATAGGCCTACATGGCTTCAAATCAAAGCTGGTCATCAGAGCTGTTTGCTTTCACTCACGGTCCCTCCATGTGTCAACTCCCAGAGCCTAAACAATAAAAAGTTTAACATATGGTATACATACCAGAGCTAAAAAGAGAGAGTCATTACCGTAAGCAAGTCCCTAGTTCTAAAAACAAGAGTGTGAAGTGGCCTGGCTCCTATTCCTCCAGCCAAGTGGAAGAGAAATATGAGAGAACCATATCTAAGTTCTATGACTTTTCCATACCCAAAAATCCTGATTGCTAGAAAATGTGGCCTGGTCAGAGCCCTCAAATCTTATATGTCAGATAAGTACCTCTCCTCTGATATGAACCAAATGCTTTGATTTTGGCCTGTCCTTGGGTAGGCGTGAAGGTAGGAAAGCTTCAAGCTCCTTTCATAAGCCAAGAGAGAACGCAGATCAGGATTGGACCATTATCGAGATTGGTGAAGGACTATTTAGAACAGCCATACTATATTTGGAAACTGATCCTTTTTATTATCCTTTCTCTGGTAGAGTAACAATATAAACCTCCCTTGCGTCTTATGGAGAATGATCCAGTTTGTCCTATGGCTAAGGGAAAGCCATTTTTCCATTGATTGGCTATTTGAGATTTAGACTATGATACATAGTTTCTACACTCAAATACAAAGTTATATTTATAGAACTTAAAACATGGTTAAGAGCAAATTAATATGTATTTTTTTTAATTTACATGCTTCGTGTACAGGAAAGCAACACCAATACCAATTATACTGTTTCTGGCTTCACAGAGGACCTGAATATTGTAAGGGAGTCATTGATGTTCAACAGTTCAGATTAATGTGAATTTTGTTTATATCTATCTATATATACATATACAGGTTGAGTACCCCTTATCCAAAATGCTTGGGGTCAGAAATGTTTTAGATTTCATATTTTTTCAGATTTTGGTATATTTGCTTCTATTATATACATAATGAGTTATCTTCGGGATGGGACCCAAAACTAAACGTGAAATTTATTTATGTTTCATATACACCTTATACACATAGCCTGGAGGTAATTTAATACAATATTTTTAATAATTTTGTGCATGAAACAAAGTTTTGACTACAACCCATCACATTAAGTCAGGTGTGTAATTTTCCACTTGTGGTGTCATGTCAGCGCCCAGAAAGTTTCAGATTTTCAGATTAGGGATGCTCAACCTGTATGTAGTTTAGCCTAAATTTAAAATGATGTGGGTAGTATATATAAAATGAATGATTTAATCTATAAATCAAAGATCAACGTAGATGTAATGTTGTACCTAAGCAGCACTATTCTTAGTTACTGAATAGTAGTTCACGGGCCTTGATGAAAAAGATTTAGTTTGTAAACTAAAAAGAAAAGAGAAAAGAAGTCATCCATTGGGTTCATTAGGAATTTAAGTTGTTTCCAAATGCATTAGAGCCTTAGTTAACCAATTTTTTCTCCTGATTAATCTAAATAAGGTGGATATTCACATTGTTATGCCTTCTAGTGAAAGTAAGGTAAATACTTGGCTAGAAAAGAAAACCAAAAAAAGTGGCTATCAATTGTCCCAAATCATCATGGAGTATCAGGGATAGAAAGGCAGTGCTGTTTTCCTTTGTACTAGTTAAAAAGAACATTGCTTATCCTCCCTGAGCTGGGTTTTTGTCATTTTGAAAGCTGTATTATAGAGAATGTAAATCTTGTGTAGCTCTCAAAGTATTCATAAAGATCAGATTTTTAGTGGGTGGGTGTGTGTATGTATGTATATGGATCAGAATATATATAAACCTAACATATACTGTAAATATATATAGTACGTGTGGTATTACCTTGGACTAAAAAAAGTTGTCTTATTTTGCCTTCAGTGGATGTATGAAAAAACTAATTTGTTGCTGGCACTAGGCTATGAATTCTTTGAGAGACAAGGACTTTTGTCTTATTCATGCTTGTGTCCCCCAGCATTTAGCAGTAGTTGCTAGCTCATATTAGGTGTTCTATAAATCTTTGTTGACTTTTTGTCAATGAATCTGTATATAAGAACCCTAACTGTGCCTAAAGAACGTTAAAATTGCCCCTCAGCCTCCTTTTCTTTATTCCAAATATAGCGCTCTTTTTTCCCTATGTTAGGATTTTTTTCAAGGACATTTTCCCATTTTGTTTTCTACAACTATCTACAACATGAATGAAATTTAGTAATTTCTAAAAGACTATTCATTTATTCCAGAAAGATTGAAAAATCTTTATTTTATATTCATTTATAACTTATTTTTGCTGGGGATAGAATTCTGTGTTGGCAGGGATCTTTCTTTCTTTCTTTCTTTCTTTAATAATGTCATTCAGTTGTTTTCTGATGTCCATAGTTAGCTGTTGATCCTATTGTTGTTCCTTGGAAGGTGATTTATCTTTTATCCTCTGGCAGCTTTTGAAATTTTCTCTTAGACTTTGGTTTCCAGCAGTTTCACTGTGATGTGCGTAGTGTAGTTTTCTTTGTGTTTATTCTACCTGGGGTTTATTGTGCTTTTTGAAGTTGTGAGTTGATGCCTTTTGTTAGTTTTGGAAAATTCTTGGCCACTATCTCTTCAAATATCACTTCTGCCTTATTCAGTCTTTCCTCTTGGCTATGTGACTATGTACTACATATCTCTTATGCTCTGTTATGGGTTTCTTGAAATTCCTTTTCTCTCATTGTGTTTCTGTAGGATGTTTTCACTCCTTCTTCTGCTTGTGTCCAAATTGCTTATTAAGTCCACCTAATGACTTTTTAATTTCAGATATCATATATTTACAGTTCTAAATGTCCATATTTTTTTTGTAGATTCCAGTTTTCCATTGAAATTCTCCATCTTTTCATGTTTTCTTTTCTTCTTATTTTCTTGAATATATTACTCATAGTAATTTTTTAAATTCCTGTTTGATAACACCAGTATTCAAATCACTTTGAGAATGTTTCATCTTTTGGTTTCCCTAGTTTTTAGTCATTTTTGCCTATTTTTTCACATACCTCATAATTTTTTTATTGGATGTTGGATAATTTGAATGAAAAATTGTAGAGGCTTTGCATGATGTTATCATCCTCCAAAGAAAGTTCTTTTCTTCTAGCAGGCAGAATGCTGGTAGATCATGTTGATCCTATTAAGGCTTGGTTTGAGGCATTGTTAAATCTGATCTATTTTGGCTTTGTATTTATTCCCAGGGCATGTTTCTTACCCTCTAGGATGTGGCCCTTCTGAGTTGGTAATTGAAAGCCTGGGTTTTTGCCCAAGCCTCCTTGACCTTTTGTGGGCTTGAACTCCAGCCTCTTGCCCAGTACTGTATGTCTGATAAAATTTCAGCTCAGTTCTTGAATTTCCCAGTTGCTGTTTTTCCTGGCCTCCTGCAGTCTCATCCTGTACATGCACAATTAGAAGATGGCCAGTGACTTTAAGGAGAATTTATAGCCAGATTTTCAGGGTTCCTTTTGGTCTGTAATTCCCTCTCAATTCCCAGACATTTTGGTAATCCTGAATTCTAACTTCTGTCTCTTCAGCTTAGTCAAATAGCCATTTTCTGGTTGGGCTCAATTCCCTCATACTGTCATTTGGAAAATGGTCTTAGTAAAAGAGCCAAGGCTTGTAACCCCTCATGTACTGCTTGTGTTGGGTTATTCTCCAATGCCTTCCAACAGTTGTTTTATAAATGTTGTGTACTTTTTTATTTAGCTGTTTTCTATGGGAAGATTAGCCTAATACAAGCTGCTATATCATGGCGGGACCCAGAAGTCCTGCTTCTAGGTTTTTGTTTTTATAAGCATTATTTGATGAACTTTAAATAATTGTTTTATTTCTTTCTCTCTCTCTTTTTTAATCTTTTTTTTCTTTCAGATTTTTTATCTCTTATGCGTTGTGAACCCAGACTAAATATGCAGGGCATTTTTCAGAACTGACCCATATAAGATATATCTAGCAAAGTAAAAATCTTTTGGTCATATATCCTAGTATAACAAATATTATAAACTTGATACTTATGTTTGAACCAAAAGCATGTGTAATAAAATTAGAATTATTTCTTTTATCTAGTAAAAACATAACTAACGTTATGTAAAGTATGTAAGTTCCTGAAAGTGTTGTTTCCTGACCTCTTGTTTTGTATAAAATATATGCTCTAACACTGTGGATGTTTGCAGGTCTCGACACAGGCGGTTTTCTTATAGCCAGTCTAAATCTCGTTCCAAATCACTACCAAGGCGGTCTACCTCAGCGAGGCAGTCAAGAACTCCAAGAAGGAATTCTGGTTCTAGAGGACGGTCAAGGTCCAAGTCCTTACAAAAGAGGTCCAAGTCAATAGGAAAATCACAATCAAGTTCACCTCAAAAGCAGACTAGCTCAGGAACAAAATCAAGATCACATGGAAGACATTCTGATTCCATAGCAAGATCCCCATGTAAATCTCCCAAAGGGTATACCAATTCTGAAACTAAAGCACAATCAGCAAAACAGTCTCATTTTCAGTCACACTCCAGATCTCGGAGTTATCGTCATAAAAACAGTTGGTGAACAGCAACAGAAGAGCCCTACATGGTCTTTAATATAAGTTATTAAACTGCTCATTATGTTAAATAAAAATTCTTCAAGGCTTACAGAAAATGTGAATTGATATTAGTTACTTTGGGCATGTGGAAGAAATAAATCGCTGTAGCACTGGATTAATCAAGATTTGGTCTCAACTTAAGGGCCCACACCACAAATTATGAAGTGTCTAATATCACCATTTTATGGACCATTTTTTGTTTACATTGTGGTAGAAGGGTGCTTTTCAAAGGAAATGGGTAAAATGGCACTAATTTTAAAAATTCTACTTGGATATTAAGTATTAGTAATATTAGTATTACCTTTTACAAAAATATTTTGACTTTAAAGCACTTTCATGTAAAAAGTAATTATGACTGTATAATTGCATAGTGCAGACTTAAACTGTTTGACACCTATGTCTCTTTTGTGTCTTCTGTTTAAACTTGAGCCAATTCCTGGTGGACATTAGTTCATATTATAAAATTCTGACATCCTGAAAAGTAGAATTTATATAGAGATCAGACATTCAAAAGATGAATTCTCTCCTGAGCTCAAAGAAGGTTATATTTTTATTGGGTAGAACAGTATAGGTAAGTTGACATGAAATTGTGTCCTGCACCATGTCCACTTTACAAATGTCAAAATATTTGAGAAATACTGGATTTTGAATGGTTTGAGACTACTCACTCACAATCCAAAAATTCATGTTAAGCCTTACCATTTGAAAAGTGATACATTTTATATAAAATCATATTTTATACCATTATTTCTACATACCTACTTTTCATCTGCTGCTTAATTTTTTATTTTTAGAGTCCTAGCTCACCTTTAAATTATATAGAATAATTCTTATTATTTTTTAAAGTGTTTAGTACCTTGTATTGATACTCAAGACATCTTCAAAAAACAACTTTGCGGTAATTAAGTTTTACATTACACTGCCCTTCATTTTTTAAAGCCAAATAACTTTGTTGATGTTTATTGCATTTGTAGTTATTATAACTAATAATTTCTTTTAAAATGTGTTTGTAGTTTTGTTTTTCAAAGGGTTTTGGTAGTATTTGTGATAAAATGGTTTTGCATATGATTATTATAGGGGATATATTTATAGAGCTTTACTTGTATACTTTGTCAAATTATATTATTGAAACTTAAAAGTTCTCAACCCGTACAGTTAATATTTATATCTAGAGTGCTTAAGAAAAAAATCTGTCTTATATTTTCAGTATATAGAAGCCAGTGTTGCTTCTATTTGTTTTGAATACAAATTTCATTTTTCTTTGCGTTTTAGATCCTATATGTAAGAAACAACTTTACACAATAATTTGTATGCTGGTAATATCTGGACAAGTACCATAAATTCATGTATATGTACTTTCTTAATAGATTTTCTCTATTTAATCATAGCAAAATTTATTTATTTCACAACTACAACTCTTTGAAGTGTTCAGTTGTAATAAAATTTAGTTACAAAATTATGTGGCACTATTGAAAATTTAAAGGTTAGTCTGAAGAAGTAAAACATACTAATAGTAATTTTTAATGTTTTCTAAATGTTTGGGTTCACACACATAAATGCACTCATTTTAAATAATAACTGGGAATTTATTATAGTGTCTTTACTCTGTATTCACAAATCATTATCTGTTAGTAAAAAGTTAATAAGGCAATATTCCTGAACTGTTTAATCCTTTCATTTACCTTTGACTTGGTTTTCCACTGTAATCCCTAGGTTGTTTAGGAGGATACTATTTGGTTTGATGGAAAAACTGGAATCATAATAGCTCAGACTCTTTTGAGCATTTACTATGCGCTTGGCACGGCTCTGTAAGCTTTAAATTATTCACTCACCTATTTAATCATAACAATGCCCTTATAAGGTAAATAGTGTTGCAGATGAGGAAACGGAGATGCAGACAGGCTAAGTTACAAGGGCACACAGCCATTAAACTTTGGAGCTTGGGAGTGGCCGGGCGTGAGTCCTCTCCCTGACTACTATGCCTGTGTCTTTTCCAAAGAGAAGTCTTTGACAGATAAATGCTTAACTAAGATGATGTCTAGAGAGAAATGAGAGAATAGAATTAGGAAAAGAAATGACTGTAGGCTTTAGTGAAAATGAGTTCATGACTCTGGGTGAAAATTGATTGCCTGGGTATCCTGGAAAATTATCCTCTGGGAATATCTTTATTATGACTTTTGTCATAATAGAATTGTTTCTTGGACCATTTAAGAGAGATAGCTTAGGGTAAGATTGTTTATTAATAAATAAAGCAGATGTTTTAGTTTTAGACATCTGTGATCAATTCCTTTAAAAAGAATATATTAGGTAGTTCCCAACTTTAGTGCAAGGGTACTACCTACCACCATTTTATTCAGGATCATAGAGGGTAAGTTAAGGTCAAAGAAAACAAAGATGGCCATTACAGCTGCTTGTTTTCTTTCTCTGTGTGAATAATGCACAAATAATTTCTGTATAGCAGCTGATATTTTTCAGGTGCTAACAGATAATGGGGGAATTTGCTGAAATTTTTCTTTGGAGCCTAGGATTTAATTTCATGCCACTGGGCTAATTTTTTTTTTTTTATAAGAGACATGGTTTCACTGTTGCCCAGGCTGGAGTGCTGTGGTGCAATTATAGCTTATGGCAGCCTTGAACTCCTGAAGCCACTGTTAACTAATTTCAGGACTTCATTTGTAATGTTTACTTGAGATCTGACTATTCTAAGACATACTGCTGCATTACAAATAAATAAGAAATTGCTGCTTTTATTTTGATCCCATTGCCAGAGGCAAAAACTAGTCAAAGTTTAAAGGAAGGTATGTTGAAATAATTTTGTAATCCTTCTAAACTACATTAAAATTGTAATCTCTTTTTTTTTTTTTTTTTTTACAGATAGGGTCTCGCTGTCGCCTAGGCTGGAGTTCAGTGGTGTGATCATAGCTCACTGTAACCTTGAACTCCTGAGCTCAAGTGATCCTCCTGCCTCAAGACTCTCGAGTAGCTGGGACTACAGGCACACCACCATGCCGGGCTAGTTTTTAATTTTTTTGTAGAGACAGGGTCTCACTGTGTTGCCCATGTTGGTCTTGAACTCCTGGCCTCAAGCAATCCTCCTACCTTAGCCTCCCAAAATGCTGGTATTACAGGGATGAGCCACTGTGTCCAGCTAAAATTGTAATTTCTTGTTTAGAGTTTAAAAATTAAATTTGTCTTCCAAACAGGGTGGTAGAATATGTTGGGTACTTGTATAGATAAATATATGCTACTTAATGCACTACAGTCTGGTGCAGGGGATCTTAACCCTGGCATCATGGACTTCAGGTCTAGGCCCCATGAAATGAAATGTCAAAACTACTATGTGCATTTCTCAAAAGAAAGGTGATGTGATTTTATCAGATTTTGAGACAAGTCCATGACTCCCAAGAGTTTAAGGACCATTGGTTCAGTGAGACATTTATGGATTTTGAAGTCAGAACTCGATCTGAATTCCACATGCTCGTTTACTAGCAATCTTAGGCAAGTTGCCTGATATCCTGTAAGCCTCAGTTTCTTCACCTGTAAAATGTGGATATATTTGTCACAGAGTTATTTAGGGTTAAGAAAGAGGCTCAGCAGAATACCAAGTACAGGGTAAGCATTCAAATGTCAATTTCTTCTTTCATTTTTCTTATTTAGATATATAATTGATTAGAAAACATTTCTATTCTGAAGCATCTCAGTATGAATAGTACTTTATACAGAGCTCTGAGCTGCCTGTCAGTAGTCAAATATAACTGGCACTCTTTAATGAGATTTTGTGACAACATCTTGTCCACCCTTTATTTTGACCAAAAGGTTGTGTGGTCTCATATGAATGTCTGTCATGGAAAGTGGAACTATATTAAGGAATAATTTCAAACAATGCTTTTAGCTTTTCATTACCTCCTCTAGTATTCAGCATTAGAGGCTTCAAAGGGTAACCAAATGTTACAAGTTGCACACTCCCTTACTCTCTGCTCCCTAGTCACTTCAGTGCTAACTAGCCCTTCAGCCATCCCCTTTCTTTTTTGGGGACATGCATCTCATGAACACATTTCCTTTCACTGCTTGCAGTTCAAGTTATTCCACTTTAGATAATTTCTTAAACTTTCCTCTCAGATCATGGACAGTTTTTATAAATCCCTTTCAGAATCTTTATAATCGCCTCCTACCGCTTTATCCTCCCCTAATTAAAGTTCCTTCAAGCATTAACATGTCAACATTAACATTCAATGTCATCTGTCACATTTCCCAAATAAACCAATGCTTAAATACCTTATCTTTAATCTTTCAGCTCTTATTTACAAGGGTAAATAGAGCTGAAAAATGGTGTTTCAGTCATTGACTACAGTTCTTTTGTTTTAGATGTGTTATAACCAACTAACCAGCCTACTTGAAAGTGCAAAGAAGGCCAGGCATGGTGACTTATGCTTGTAATCCTAGCACTTTAGGGGGCCAAGGCAGGAGAATCACTTGAGCCCAGGAGTTTGAGGTTGCAGGGAGCTATAATGATGCCACTGCACTCTAGCCCAGTGCGAGACTCTGTCTCAAAAAAAAAAAAAAAAGCCAGCCCGGTGGCTCACACCTGTAATCCTAGTATTCTGGGAGGCCCAGGTGGGAGGATTGCTTGAGCTCAGGAGTTCAAGACCAGCCTGAGCAAGAGCAAGACCCCCGTCTCTACTAAAAACAGAAAAATTAGCCGGGTGTCATGGCTCGCACCTGTAATCCCAGATACTCGGAAGGCTGAGGCAGGAGGATCACTTTAGCCCAGGATTTTGAGGTTGAAGTGTTAAGGTGACACCACTGCACTCTACCCAGGCGACAGGAGGAGACTCTGTCTCCAAAAAAAAAAAAAATATATGAAAACGAACAACAAAATGTCTTCTATCTGCCATCCCTTTCCCAAGAGCCTAACTGTCAAGAACACATTTGTAATGTGGATTTGACAACTAATCAGATTAACAAACTCTAATCTTGGAATAAGAGAATTATCTGTAATAATTTAGGAATAGCTATGTATATGTAACCAGCTTTGGAGGAGTTTTATCAGTCTCTATTGTCTTTACAACCAGATATAAAATACCACATATTTTCTGAGTTCTAACCTGTTCTCTGCCTTTCTTCATGTATTAGACTAGGAAAAACTACTTAACTTTCCTGAATCTTTTCTTCCACATTCACAAATGTATTGTGTGAATGACTAGAAAAATGAAGTATTTATTTTTTAAGAATATCATTTTGTCTTTTAAGCTTTTGTTAAAACGTTCAAGATACCTAACCTCTTCTAATTAAATGGAGCTTGACTAGAACATGTAGCCTCCTATGATAAATGTGCATCTGATTTTCATAAATTATCTGTGTAGATCATGTCTATCAATCCTTCCATTTTGTCCCTTTCTACCATTACTTAACTCAGAAACCATAATGCAGCTGGGTGTGGTGGCTCACACCTGTAATACTAGCACTCTGGGAAGCCGAGGCGGGAGGGGGAGGATTGCTTGAGCTCAGGAGTTCAAGACCAGCCTGAGCAAGAGCGAGACCCCTTCTCTACTAAAAATAAAAATAGAAAAATTAGCCAGGCATCGTGGCGTGTGCCTGTAGTCCCAGCTACTCGGGAGGCTGAGGCAGAAGGATTGCTTGGGCCCAGGAGTTGGAGCTTGCAGTGAGCTACGATGACGCCACTACTCTCTACCCAGGGCAACAGAGAATCGAAAAAAAAAGTGAGTCTCAAAAAAAAAAAAAGGAAACTATAATGCCACATAATCTATGATAAACTGTTCCTCTAATGAGGGAACTTTACTTTTGTGTAACTAGTTCTATACTAAGGACACGTTATTATCTGCTCTAGAAAATGAATTCTGAAATCTCAACAATGAACCCTCAAGTAAATGCAACACCTTTTACAAATCTTAAATTGTAATTCAACTGGGCATTTTTATAATTCACGTTTAAGTTTAGCAAATACAATTCCTGGGTACTAGGAACATTACTTATACATTTTAGTATATTTCCTTTAGAACCTCAAGATAATTACAAAGGATATGAAAAGTAACTTAATCTGAAAACTGTCAAAAATTAAGACAATCTAATCCAGTAGATTTTTAAAAAAAAGATTAGGCCAGGCACGGTGGCTCACACCTGTAATCCCAGCACTCTGGGAGGCTGAGGTGGGAGGATCACTTGAGCTCAGGAGTTAGAGACCAGCCTGAGCAAGAGTGAGACCCCATCTGTAAAAAAAGAAAAAAATATTTTAAAAGTTACTAAAAAAAAAAAAAAAAAGAAGAAGGAAAAAGGGGTTAGTTCAAGCATAAGAGATTATCCCCAACTCTTAAAACAAAAAACTCCACCCTGCCTTCAGAGAATCCTATCTAAATCTTTCAAGAAATGTTTCTCTCAAAGATTAAATTTTTGTATGTGTTTATATTTTTATAAATAGCAGTCTATAAAATGTGCTCTCAAGTTAAATTTCCTTTCACTTTTAAAAATAAGTAGTTCCTCAGTAACACATGATTTGTGTTTACACAATTGTTTCCCACACCATCTCATCTCACGGCACAGACACTCTTTCCCCATTTGAAAACTGTTATGGAACAGTTTCTGGGAGTTTTGGAAGATTTCTGGATTCAAAAGGAATGAAGTGCGATAATGAAAAAACAACTTGGAGGAGTTAGCTCAGGCATCAGATGCTCAGCAAGGCAAGCCTACGATTTAAAAGTGTATCTAGTATAGCAACGGCAAGAATGTAAATATAGGAGGATGATGGGACTACCAACCTTTCATACCCAAGTAATAGGTACATATACTTGATTCTCTCAGCCTGAAGGAGATATCAATTGCCTGCCTCCCCCTAAAATAAAGGATAATTTATTCATTAATATGATGGAGAGGGTCATTAGGAGATAGGAGAAGTATAAAAAGATACATAATTATAAAAGATCAGTTTCACCCAATTTCAAATCTTAGCCTAAGAAAAGGGAAGGAAACTTTATTCCTTGTTTTCACCAGCTGGGCCCCTGCTATCAGAATTCAGAACTTAGATTAGAATTGTCTGCTAACACAGACTTTACAGGTAGGTAGAGAACCAACCACCATTTAACTCTTTCATGAGGAAATACATTATAATTCAACAACTAATTTACTGGCAGATGATGCCGATAGTCCATAGGAGGCAGAGAGGATGAAGTCAGGAGTAGATAAAAGCATTAAGGCTTGCGGGGGTGGGGAGGAGAGGATATAGGAAGACAAAACCTTTCAGTTCCACTTTCATGTTGTAGTTATTCCTTCTGTGCACCATTTACCAAAGCTGTACTTCTGGATCTGACCTATCTTCTACCTACTTGCTATGCCTTTCCACATGAATGTCCTACAGGCACCTCAGAGTTCAACATGCCAAGTCAAAATTATCTTCCTTTATAATTCTGATCTCCCTGCAGTGTTCCCTAACTGCTAGTTTTATCCTTCTAGTTGCTCAATTTAAAAGCCGCCTTTCTTTTCTCACTCTGCATTCAGATGCTCAATTATCCCTTCTGCCTCCAAAACATCCCCCAAAATAAGCCCGTGCCTCTGTATTCCCTCTGATAATGTCCTTTAGGCCCTTTTCTCTTTTGAGCTACTGAAATACTGTATCATCCTTAAGTGGTCTTCCTGTTTCAAGCTTTCCCTTTCCATCCAAGCTGTTCTCCGTATGTCCACCAGTTTTCTTTCCTTTTTTTAAAAGAGGGGCTCTTCACTACATTGCCCAGGCTGGACTGGAACTCCTGGGCTCAAGTGATCCTCCTGCCTCAGCCTGAGTAGCTGGGATTATATGCATGTACCTACTACTGATCTTTTAAGATCCAACTTAGTGTTAACTTCTGAAGTATCAGAGTCCTAAAGAGAAAATTCCTACTCACCAAAATCAGCCACTATCTCCTGGGAGAGACGACGACTTTACCTTTGTTTTTATCTCATCAGGCCATTTGTTGTGGGGGAGGGGACATAGCTTGTATTTTAGTTACATTTGTCTTTTCTTCCCCACCCTACCTACAGTTAACTTTCAGCTCTGCCATTTACCTTTGTTATTTCCTAAACATAAGCCCCCACACATTAAACTGCAGACATGCTGCTCAAAAATGACAGAAAAGAGCTGAGAAATGTAAAGCAAGGGGAGAGGGGTGGCTGAGACAGTTTACTATTCAAAAGGCAGGGACTCTATTTATTTTATGTGTAAGAATTTTTTTTTTTTTGAGACAGGGTCTTGTTCTGTTGCCTGGCTAGAGTGCAGTGGTGTTGTCATAACTCACTGCAGCCTCTAACTCCTGGGCTTAGGCGATCCTCCTGCCTCAGTCTCCTGAGTAGCTGGGACAACAGGCTTGCACCACCATGCCTGGCTAATTTTTTTGTGTGGAGATGGGGCCTTGCTATTGCCCAGGCTGGTCTCCAACTTCTGGGCTCAAGCAATCTTCCTGCCTCCGCCTCCCAAAGTGCTAGGATTACAGGTGTGAGCCACCGTTCCTGGCCTGTGTTAACAATTTTTATAATATGCAAAAATGTATTAAACCTGTGAATGTACAATCATAGACTATTGATTTCAGAGATGTCAGAACTCACCTAAGCTAACCCGTAAGTATTAATATTTACAACATATTATTAGAGCTAAAATTGATGACTAAAAATTTGGTGAATTTTCTAACTATGGTCTGAACTTCTAAAATGAACTTCTCATTTATTTGTGAGGAAGGTGTCTGCATCTGTGTAAGCAGGAAGGGTGACTCATACAAAATGCCAACGTCAAACCTAAGTTCCTTTGTGTCTTCAAACCCCTTCCCTTCCTTCCTAGACCTGGTTGCTTAATGTCCCCACTCACAATTTGTCCGCCCTTACTCCATCTTGGCCTTCTTAATGTCAAAACCAGCCCCTCTTTTGTTGTAATCTCAAACCATTTAATCATGTTTCTCTCTCCAGCACTGCTTCTGGAAGAATCAATAGGGCAGGGGTGGGTGGCTTTGAGCTAGGACAGCCCAGACCCTGCCTCAGATATCTAAATGCTTTTACTTGAGAACATGCTGGGGGTTGGGAGACTGAGTATTCAAAGAGCCTAACCTATTCACCACAGCCACAGCACCTCACAATCCTAAATCTACCCTGTCCCTGAGTGGGTGCTAGCTGTGCCCTCCTCCCCGGGTCCATTTTGAGGCCTAGAGCAAAGGAGCAGAATCACTGGGACCACGCCTTCATTTTGTTCCTTAACATTACAAGTTCAGTCAGGGCTTTTCACCACAGACCAGGTAAAGGCAAAAAGCAAGTAGTGTGGTTTTTTAGATAGTTTGAAGTCATCTACTAGGCAAAAAAATCAAATGGGTTGTCCCATATTAGTACAGCATACTAGCTTCACACTAAAATATAGGAAAGGGCAAAGGTGGTTACATAGTACTATGCACAAAAACCAGAATACTGTTCCTGCCAAGAAAATGTAGATTTCTTGCCTAATACATTCCAGTCTTTTAACTTATAAACCATATAAACCACCCTGAAATTTGTACCATTAAGAATTATCTCAGAGTTTGAAAAGAATGGCTTCTGTCAACCTCTTAATAGTATACTTTGATCTTTTATTGCCTTTTCCTTTATCTGCCTACAAGGAGGTCACTAACAAAATACTTGGCACCCAAATTAATGCAAATAAAAGCAGCTCTTTCTAGTTATCACTGAATCAATACTGTGAGTAAACTCAGTATCAAATTGTACAGATTTATCTAAAAACAACTTCAGTATAAAGCACTAACCACATACTGATATTTGTTCTATAGTGCAGTACCACTGCATGTAACAATTGTTTCCACTCACATACACTTATAAGCCTTTTTGCAATTAAAAGCCCATTTAACAGGCCGCTAGTTTAATTTTAGGCCTGAAACTGGTATCTGCAAACACATTGTTTGCTTTATACACCCACAAAACCAAATACAATTACAGAAACATTGGAAAGTTTTTCAAGGGATTCCAATAGGTGAAAAATAAAGGTGGCTGAACAATGGGCCACTCAATGGTATTTTACTAGAACACCAAACCTATTCAACTTTTAAATTCATGTTCACGAATACCTTTTCACTAAATATATTATCATCTGCAGTATAAATTCAACCAACTTTGTTTACTCTAAATGAAGACCTATTTTAATACTTTATGATCTACTTCCTGGCCGGGCATGATGGCTCCCACCTGTAATCCCAGCACTTTGGGAGGTTGAGGCAGGAGGATGGCTTGAGAGTTTGAAGACCCTGTCTCTAAAAAACAAATAACCTACTCCCTTAAAGTCATTCCTTTAAAAATTTTAACCATTCTCTTCAGTGTTTTTCAAGTTGCCCAGGCTGGAGTGCAGTGGCTATTCCCTCCCCAGTAGCTGGGACTACACACAGCTGTAATTTGGATATACCTCGCCTGGCACCAGTGTGTCAACTCTTAACACTGTACTAACTTTTACAAGGTTGACAGTTCCCCTGTATTTTCGTTAGTTTAAGCAAGTTTCTCTAAATGCATTTTTAAAAGACAGCTATATGCACCTCTATATGCAATATTGAAATGTAGCTAATTTCTCTACATATACATACAAGAACAAAACATGTTACAGTCAGTGCCAAAAAAGTTGCCTGGGTTATTAGCTGTATATACAAAATAGCACACCTATTACTATTTCTCAGATTTTGTGGTAACTATGTAACTCAAGTTATCACATCATCCTTGGCACTGTTTATCAAATCAACAGTAATTCTAAGGCTAACATCACTCACTTTTTTAAATAGCCAGAACATTGTCTTCCCTCCCCTCTTGTGTGAGCCAAAAGATACAAAGTTAAGACCTAAGACTCTGAGAAGGGGCAGGGAAAAGAAATAAAAAATAAAAAAGACCTAAGACTCTTCCATTTATTTTTCCTTGGGATGGGTGATACCTTTCTCATCTAGTCCACCTTAGAGAACCATGTATGTACCTTCTTAACATCTTTGTCCTTTTCATGCCTAAATATTGCCCAATTACTCAAAAACATTTTTCTTTTTTGTTATTTGAGCTAAACTTTAGCATTCTATTATGTAACTAACACCCATATAGGGAAAGCATATTTCAGAATTTCTCAGTTGGAAATAGACACATACTCTATTGAGAAAAGTTATGATTTTTAAAGCAAAAACATAAGCCGTCATGTTTATATTCAAGCAAGCTTTAGAATCCAAAACCTCCATCTACTTCAACATCAATTATGCTTGCTTTGGTTCAAATACAATTCAAGATCAATGTAAATTAATAAACCAAACAAATGTCATTTTCTTTCACTGAAAATATATGGTATGGTATAGAAACGTACGGTTAAGTACACAGTTCACATATAAAAATCTTTGTTACAAACTAACCAGCTTCCTTTTATCCAAAACCATTTCCATTTGTGAGCTGGGGAACTCCTACTCATAAATGATGTTATTATTAAATCCTCTAAATTTCAGAAAGAGGACAATTAGCAAAGTCAAAAACATTCAGCCACTAAAATGGAACATTAAAATCCAATCACACAAAATCATCTAGTCACACATTCAAACATGAAAAACAGTCACACACAAAGAGCCAAGACTAGTTTAAAATGGGGGGCCCAAATTATTATTATTTTAAAATTTGATTACAGCCAATTTTGTTGGTATTAAAATTAGGGGCATTTTAAATTTGAATGGATATACCAAAAACCAGAAATTAAGTTTGGTAAAAATGGGAACAGGAATTTTCCAGTAATTACAGTTTAGAAGAAAGAAATCCATTTAGAGAAACAAACCATGTTTACAATGATTGTGCCACAGTTTTAAACTTCAGTAGTGCATTAGTGAACTGTTCACATTTAGATCTTAACCTTGAGATGTGACAGCTGTTTCTTGAAAAAAATCTCAGTACTTTGTGCAAATAAATCGGCATTCCATGTGCCTTAGCACACACTTAAAATTTCTCCATTGTATATACAAAACACCTGCCATGTGGGCAGGGCAAAATACACACTTTCGTAACAAAACTATAATGTACCTCTCAAGCATGACCAATATACACATAGTACATGGTATACAGTATTTACAAAATATAAAATATAATACAAGCTATTTGTATGTAATTTTTAAAACTCATCTTTTGCACCTGCATGTTGCAACAAGGCAAATTTCCATTTCTGTACCAATTTTCTTTTATGGAGTCCAGGGATTTGGGAATTTAAGGAGTCCAGGGATACTGAAATCTGAAATCTAAGTTTGAACTTTTAGGAGCATTTTTAAGAGTACTGTCATCAGCTCCCTGTTTTGGTTGGAATTTTCAGCAGTGCTTCCCATCCAGTGACTAGGAGGCTTTGCAAGAACAGTGGGAGACGGGGGATCACTAAACTTTGCCCCAGCATAATTTTCGTTTTGGTTCACTTCAGTTAGAAATGCCGATTTCTTCAAGTGCCTATTTTTGATGTTGTCAGTATTTTTAAAAGGCTTTTTTCCCCTGCTTCTGAATTCTATCAGGTGAAACAGAATCCTGCCAAAAGTTACCTGCATTTCTTTTCGCAGAGGTGATGTTGGTTAGTGGCAAGTTATACTTGCTTTTCTGTGTTTATTTTTGGTTGTTCATGCAAGTGTGTACCATGAACAAGATGGCCGTGGGGAAGGGCAATTTTCTCCGATTTTCCCATCTTTGATTTTAAAACCTACAAAGACAAGGAACACAAAAGTAAATATTGTTTCCGGATAAAAATCAGTTATGAACCTCACCATCACATACTTTATATATTTTTAAAATGTTTCCCTAGACTTCAGTTCAATCTCTTGATTAAACAAGACGTTTGCTGCACTTAGCACTGGATGTCCAAATATGCATACCTCTTATTGTTTGCCACTAAAAACACAATAAACAGTTAGTTACGGTATGCAATTTATGAGCCAGTTCTAAAATGCCAAACTAAAAAACCCACAGTAATCCCAACCCCATCTTTCCATAATTGTAAAGAATAGTAATGAGCTCTTTTCCAAACATGTTTGCCAGAAAAAATGTTTCCTCTACTTTCTGGTTTACTGCTTCAAGAACTTTGCTTCATTAATTCTAATCACTTTCCTAACTGACGTGGACCTTATAGGAAGTCTGTAAGGATGGAAAAGTATAAGGTAATGAATGCCCTTCTAACACTCCTAATGTGGTAGGTAAACAGGACACCAAAAAAAAGCCGGAGCTCAGGGTAACATACTCCAACGTCAGTGAGGTTAACTGCCAACAGGGCTCCCCGGTGTTAATACCCGATCTAGAAAAGGAACCTTCACGGCCAGGAAACAAGGACAAAAGCTCGCTTTTAGGTTATCACTATTATTTCAAGAGTCATGGAATTTTAAAACTTGGACAGAATCTGAGAAGGTAATTTAAGGTAACATGGTGGGCATATCTATTAATCTTTTCCCAGGGCACAGCTAGATAAATTGCAAATCTCTAATTCACTCCAATATCCTTGCAACAACGGCAGCGACTTATTTTCATTTCATTACTAAAGAGTAAGTCAATAAAACAAACTTTATTAACAAGATTACTCAAAGTCATTTTAGACATTTAATCCCGTTCAACCTTCAATCCATTTTATCCTAGTCCAACAGCACTGCAATTGGGCAGCGTAATTCAATTGATAACTTCCTTCAAAAACTTATTCTGGACGCAAGTAATAAAACTACCTTCCATTAAGAAAAGTCCAGTACACAACGGGAACTTAAATTCAGTTCATCTGGTGGACTAGTACACAACATTTACTGCTTCAAAAAGGTACGAACTCTAATGTCGCTCCTGCCAACTTTGCAACTTAAAAAGTACGACTAAGTAGGCCAGACCCACGACGGGCAGAGCCTCCGTTGGATTGGGCGTCCCACACGGGGCATCTCGCATTTTCGCAAAAATCCAACTAAACAAAATCGAGCTCCTTGTAGCCCACTCCAATTCCCACACCAGGGCGTTAGACACCATGTACGCGCTTCACCAACTGGGCTTGGCGCTGCCACCAGTGCGGAAGCCGAAAGCGGACTGCCACGCTCTTCCCCGCCACCCCCACCCGGCCTCGCCTCCTTCATCAGCGCCGAAGCGCTCGGCACGTAGCGCGCGCTGACGTCAGCCCTCCCGCGGGCCCCTTCCCTCCCCCCACCCCGCCGCGCGCCCAGAACGCCGAAACCCCCTGGAACGCCGCCAGCCTTCTAAATCGGGGCTGTTGCTGGGGCGCAGCCGCCCTTCCCATTGGCTGGTCCCTGGGAGCCAATCAGAAGCGCCAGCGCATGCCTCCCCTTCCCCCTTCTAACCCCCCAGCAAGAACCGAGCGGGCGTCACGGAAACTTCCCTCCCGAGTAAACAGCCGCCCCTCACCCAGCCCCCACCCTCCGACCCCCTCAGAGCAGGGCCCCAAACCCCAAAGCGCCGTCGCGGCGGTCTAAGGGCCAGAACTCCCCAACGGTCCTCAATGTCCCCCTCGCGGCCTTTACCTCTTTTCTGAGCGGGGGTTGGCCGGGCGCCGCGGGCCGCAGAGGCGCAGGGACCGGGCTCGCTCCCCGAGTCCGGGCTGCGGTTGCAGGACCCGGGACCGAGGCGGCAGCCTGGCCCGGGACCTCCCGCGCTCCGCTCTGGCCCGTCGCCGGGCTCCGGCCACTCTCCAGACTCGGCCGGTGCTGCTGGTACTGGTGGAAGCGGCTGGGCAGCTGGCCCGCCGGACTAGCCCGCACCTTCTTCTTCCGCCGCTTCTTTGGCGCTGCCCGAGGAGTGACTCCCGCCGTGGCGAGGCTGCAGTTGGGCAGAGCTGCCGGAGCGCGAGGCTGGGGGGTCAGACAGGGGCCATCCCCGCCTCCAGGAAGTGAAGGAGGAAGAGGGTCGGGGGCAGTGCCGCCCGGGGATCCGCGATCTGGGGTAAAGGCGGCGGAGCCGTGGTCACCATCAGGATGGCACCGAAGTCACCGCGGGCGGAAAAGCCAAGCAGCGCAAGACGGCCACCCTGGCCCAGCGGCTCCCGCTGCGGGACGGAGACGACGGTCATAGCGCTGGGAAGCAAGTGGCACAGCAGGAAAAGAAGGAAGTGAAGCCAGTGATCACAGGGTGGCGGCAACGACGGCGGCGGCGGCGGATGCTGCTAAAAGAGTCAGAGAGGATCGCGGACCATGACTCGGGCGGTGGCGGCGCAGCAACAAATAGCCACAGCCCTGGCTCCTAGTGTTGTTATCAGAAGCTCCGCCCTATGCCCGCCCACCTCCCTCAAAAACCCAATCAGGATGCGACGGGACAGGCCACGCCCCCACGGCTCCGCCTCCGCCGCTTCGCAAAGACACACAAACAACCAGCTTGCTGCAGCCTGGCACAAAGAGGGCGCACTGCGCAGGCGCTGCTAACGGGCTCTTTTCGGGAAGAGTCGGTCCCGCGAACAATGAAGTTGGGTTTCAGCCCCACCTCCCCCCCAACCGTCTCCCCGCTTGTCCCAGCGCCCCCGCTCCTTGTCCAGTTAGGCAGTGGTCAGACTGAGAGATCCCCGCAGAATTTGTGGTGGGGGAAGGGAGGACGGAGGAGGAGGGGTGGGCGGGAGGAAGGACGGGGGAGGAGGGAGGAGGAGGAATCTGGAAGCATCAAGGCCACGGGTGCCTCCCCAGTTGCTGACCTTGGGGAAGTATCCGTTTTATTTCAAGCCCAACGCAATAGCATTATTATTTTTTAAAAGGATTTTAACGTACACCATAAGGATTTCTTACCTAGCAATCGTAAAGAAAATCGGTCTACGTTTATGTTTAGTGAAGTGTGGCTCACGTTTCTTTCATTTGCTCGGTTCAGCAGCGCTACTTACCAGTTCTGGTGATCAGAGTAAGAATTTAAGAAATGACTGAAGGGCCTCTTCATAGGTAAAAAGTTCCTCCGTAAATCCGGAATTTTTACCGCCTTCATACTTGAAGACCTGTGAGACTTAGGGATCGCATCACTGTCTGATACTTGAGACATAAACTGGCTGTATCTCGAAGGGAGAAAGTGAAACAGCTCTGCAACATGTGTATTTTGTTAGCTGTGTTTTGATAGAAATCGCTCCGCTCGTGATCTCCCCGCACTGTGCTCACCCAGAAAAAAGAATTGTGATCATCATTTGTCAAGCATTTATGTTCCAGGAACTGTTCTTAGATTAGCTCACTTGAATTTCACAACACAACAAGCCTTATGAGTAGGTACTGTATTTTATCCCCATTTTACAGGACAGGAAATTGAGGCTTAGAAAGGCTAAAGAACTTGTCAAAAATCATACAGTGAGTTAACATCAGAACTTGAACTCCAGTCCAGTCCAAGTTGCCAGCAAAACCAAAGTTTTAACACCACCCATGCTACCTGCTATACTAGATTGGATGTTTTTAGAAGACCACAATCACTGTATCCTCACAACCTCTAACCGATATTTTTTAGCTTTATAATGATAAGAAATAAGTGCCTAAAATGAAACATGTATTTTATGATTGATAGCAAAATTGGACAGATTGAATATCCAGAAAAATGCTTCCCAATAACTTTATATAAACTTTCAATACTACATTTCCTCATGATTGATTGCTGGATTTTACTCATTTCTGTGCCTGTAATAGGTAATACATGGTAAGTGCTCATGTTCATTGGATGAATGGGAATCATATACTTCCCTGGCTGTAAAAGATCTTAGAAAGCCTTTTAATTCAAATCCTCAGGCCTGAAAATTGAAGTTGGGTTTAGAAACCGGTCTGAAGGATGGCCAGGCCAGAGTTGGGGAAGAGCAGGCAGATAATGTGGAACCTCTGGCGTGGAGGTAAATTGTTCTTTTGTTTTTGCAGGATTCTCTACCCTTTCAAAGCACTTTCCCGTCTGTTATCTCATTGTATTCTTACGCCCCCCACACCCATGCCCAGGACCCTTGTTTAAAGGCATCTTGTTTCTGACTAGCTGCCTCACCCACCATCTTCACCATTCCTGGACTTTGTGATCCAATGAACAATGTTTAGCTAATCAATAGCTTATGTTATTTTAATGTAAATTCTTGGCAAACACTGTAGGAACTGCCTCTTCTTTTCCTTTAAAAATCCAGTTGTAACTGCTGGTAATTGGAGTGTACGTTCAGGGCAACTTGAATTTGTGCTCCTGAGTTGCAATCCTCAGGCCTGGACCAAATAAACTCTTCACTTGTATTAATTTTGCCTTAGGTTCTTCCTTTTAGGTACACACATTTAAAGTAGATGTAGACAGGTTCTGTTTCACATATGATATAAATGAGCTTCTAAATATAAAGTAACTTGCCCCGGGGTCACACAGTAAGGTAGGGACTAACTCACTTGAGCTCTTTCTGCCTAGTCAGGGGCTCTTTCCACTGGATCCCAAGGTTGGGTCAATGTTGGAGCTATTGTGTAGTATATAATTTATCATTTGGAGGTCTGAAGGGCAGACCTCATGTTAGACCCTGGATTCTGTACTGTAAGAAAGGTAGCCTTGCAGCTGTGCCACCTGAGTAATGGGTGCTAAAATGGTGCCCACCACTAAGTAACAGACTGGGAGTTGAAATGGGCCAGCATAGGTTTTATAAATCAGATTGGATTTCGTGTTACTCCATGTGTATAGTCTTCATAAACCCTTAGTCTTTAGTAAAGTCTAATTTTAATGTTCAAACCTGGCCTTAGCTGTGCTATATGACATAAGGAAAAGGTCAGATGCTCACCTGAGCTCCAAGCACCAATTGTGGAGGTAGCAAGACATTGCAGGGGTAAAGTTAAGTTGGGAGGACTCTCAGGTTCTGGAAGATTTTTGTTCCAGTGCGCACCTTTTTATTTTTGTTAAGCTAAGTTTCTTCAGAGGAGGTTAGAGAAAATAATAAAAGATTGAAAAGTAAACCAGGTATTAAAGAACAGAGAAAAGAGTAAAATGAAATAAGCAGCTTACCTGCGTTGACACTTTAGAGCCCTCCAAATTCTACTTCCTTCTCTTCTGTCTACCTTTGTCTCTCACACTTTGCTTCTGTCTTCTTTCTCTCCCCCTCTCTACCTTGAATATCCTCTTTTTCTCCTCCTGCTCTGAATGTCTTTTTCCCCCCCTTACTGTGACTTAATTTCCATTTCCTCTACTTATTGTTGCTTAGATCTTAAATGTCTAAGGTGTGAGGGACACCTGTGTGAAAAGAGGAACACTTAATTCAACTTATATTTTCCTTAATGTTCAAATTAGTAATCTTTCAAATTTATAAAGTAATATTCTTCTAAACACTGAACACAACTAGGAAATCAAAATGTTTTACTTTGACAAATAAAAATTTCCCTAACATTTAAACATTGATTACAAAACTTATTTTATAAATGTACTCTGAAAAGTTTAATTAAAACTATAAAGTTTGTGTTCAAAAGCAAAATATGCACAAATTTTCACAATAATGACAAATTTATAGTGACAAATTGCTTATAAAATACTATTACTATAGGTTGAAATTAATGTCTTCATTATCCCTATCCTTAGGCTTTTCTAGGGTATAAATATAATTTACCACATGCTTATTTCTTAAACCTTCCCAAAAGGTATAGCAGGTCTGTGCAGGTTGTACTAACGTGTGTGCAAACACAAGAGTGCCTAGCCAAAGAGGCAAGAGGAAGCTGAAATATAGCTCTCACTCTGCTCTTGAAACCTTCTTCCCAGTGGCTGGGGCCACCTGGGTGTTGCTATGGTCTGAATGTTGGTGCCCCCTAGAATTCATATGTTCAAACCTAATCACCAATGGGATAGTATTAGGAGGAGGAACCTTTGGGAAGTGATAAGGTTGGCGGCCTCATGAGTAGGATTAGAGGCCAGAGTGAGACCCCTCTCCCTTCTACGAAGTGAGGACACCACAAGAAGTCAGCAGTCAGCAACCCAGAAGAGGGCCCCCCAGAACCCAACCAGTTGGCACCCTGATCTTGGACTTCCCAGCCTCCAGAACTGTGAAAAATAAATTTCTATTGTTTATTATAGGCCGGGCATGGTGGCTTACGCCTGTAATCCTAGCACTCTGGGAGGCCGAGGCAGGAGGATCGCTTGAGCTCAGGCATTCGAGACCAGCCTGAGCAAGAGTGAGACCCCGTCTCTACTAAAAATAGAAAAATTAGCAGGTGTTGTGGCGTGCACCTGTAGTCCCAGCTACTTGGGAGGCTGAGGCAGGAGGATCGCTTGAGTCCAGGAGTTGGAGCTTGCAGTGAGCTACGATGATGCCACTGCACTCTACCCCAGTTTATGCTATTTTATTATAGCAACCCAAACAGAATGAGGCCGATATCTTTTTCTTATTGGTATAAAGGTGTCAGAAGGACTAGTGGCAGCCCTGGGGTACAACAATATTATGGATGCTTGGTTCTATTTCATCCTAGATATAAAACCAAAAGAAAAAGCATGTCATTTAGACCAGCTGAAGTTTAACCACTTGTATCTTAGCTGAGTCACAGTCCTGCTTGTGCATTCCTTACCTGAGCCTTGCTTTCGTTTTATACATTGATCAAACTTTTAAAAATCCTCACCATTCACAGAACTTGTAATTTCTCGTAACCTGGTGCCTCTCCCTGGAATATGGTATATTTTTAAAGTTTCACCTGGCCAGCCTTACAGAACCCAGTTTATCATTGTATATTGACCTGGCCTCTTACCATTTTTGCAAATGGATTTTGCCTTATTAATTTGTTATAATTAATAGGACCATTGAAAATTTCCTCTTTCATAAAGCAATGATAGAGTCTGCACAGTTAGCTGTCTTCTTCAGAACATTTGGCAAATCATCATTTTGAAACACACTTTTGAATTCTCTTTCTGCTTGGTCACTGTGTGACTCCAGTGCTGATTAACTGTTGGATCTCCGTTCTGCCTGTTTGTATGTGTGGCAAATGCTGTACAGCAGTTCTTCCTGCTCTTGGTGTAGTTGGTATTTTTTTCCCTGGATTACTTGGCTGATTTCTCGATTCCCCCTACTCATCTGTCTCTACTTTCATAGTTAGAAGAAAGGCACATCTGTGTGGTACAAACTAATATATACTTTAGATTTTTTTTAAAACCCTCCATCCATATAGCTCTGTATTTATTCAACTTTTTAAAAATTAACATCTATATTATCATATTCACTATCTTTTGTAGTCTAACTACCTATTACCAAATTTTTCCTTTTGGAGACTCATATGGACTTCAGTAGATTTACATAGTTTCAGTTATCTATAATCATTTTCCTTTTTTTCCTCAAACCTTTAGATCTTGGCCAGTGTAAACTCTTTTAAGATGGTTCTATTGTCTCTTCAGCATTTCTCCCAAATATTTTTGAAAACATTCCTGCTTTATACCCATAACAAGATGTTACAAACTTATCTTAATCTTTCTCTGACCCAAGACACGGAATGAGCTATTCTATAAGGAACTAGTTTCTTTAAATGAAGAAAAATATTAGTGGCTAAATCTGGGAATCAGGGATCAATATCGGATTGGTCCTCATGAGACTCTGAAGATAGGAAAAACCAGACTGTTTTTCCTAGTGTCTACTCACACACTCACAACACTCAACACAGCATATTTCTGTGACCATAGGTGTGGGGCTTTCCCTCATACACCAAGCACTTCTCCAGCAGACACCAACTGGGTGTCCTGTACCTATAATACAATTTAATTCTGACGCTATCTACCTAGAGTTAGAGTCAGATCCCACAGGTTAAGGGCTCAGTCCCACAAGACTGCCCTCACTTTAGGCAATTGCAACTAGTAGAACTAGTAGGTTGCCACCTATACTTAAGACCTATAGGCTATAAATTGGATTTCCACCCCCTCACACACACACCCGCATGGACAGCTCACAGAACTCAGGGATAC
The DNA here is from genome assembly GCA_023783475.1 of Daubentonia madagascariensis. Classification (NCBI taxonomy): domain Eukaryota; kingdom Metazoa; phylum Chordata; class Mammalia; order Primates; family Daubentoniidae; genus Daubentonia; species Daubentonia madagascariensis. The sequence goes on along the minus strand of JAKFHU010002080.1, from coordinate 35,731,377 downwards.
ACATACTTGCACTCGTTTGTTAAAAAAATATCATAAAGGATACAGATGAACTTCCAGATGAGGAGATGGACAGGTGGATTGGATGGGGCAAGGTATGTGGGAAGGGGACCAGAGCTTCCATGCCTGCTCTGGGTGCCCCACCCTCCCAGCACAGCACCTCTAAGTGTTCAGCAGCCTGGAAGCTCACCAAATCTCATTATTTGGGAGTTTTGATAGCATTTAATCTCCAGCCACGCCCCCTTTCCTAGAGGTTAGTGAAAGCTCTGCAAGTTGCAACTCCCTAATCCTCTAATCACTTGGTCTTTCTTGTGACTGGCCCCATCCTGAACCTATCTGAAGGCCTCCACCCTAAATCACTTCATTAGCATAAACTCAGGTGTGATCAAAAGGGGCTTACTGAGATCAAAAAGACACTCCTATCACTCAGGAAATTCCAAGGGTTTCAGGTGCTCTGTGAGAGGCATGGAAGACATATTATACCACAAGTACAGACTGGAATTAGGATAATATCACTGCTTGCCTTTTTTTTTTTTCCTTTTTTTACAAAATTGGAAGACACTTCTTTTTAAAGTCATGAGTTGATTGATTTTTAATTTCTAATTTAATTCTAACATTATGAAATCATTACAAACATTAAGTCTATTATAAAAAAGATTAGTTTTCTCCCCAAAGTAATCTTGCATTTTAGCCCCTCACCCATTCTGTGGTTGTGCCCTCATGTGTGATCTTTCTATGTCTCATCTGTTGCCATTCTATGATCACTTCATTGACCAGGAAATCTTTGTCCTTCCACTTTGTCTTTCATGTCTTTCTCCCTTTTTATCTTTTTATTTCTTCCTACTGTCATCATCACCCTTATTTCATCTCCCCTCCTTTAAATATTTAGAGCATGGAATTGAAGCATAATTCCTGCTCTGGAGCATTTTCATCTTTCTCATGATTTATGCTCTTTGTAAAACTTGGGACATCCAGTTCAATCCCTGCTTGGAACTACTCTAGATCAAGTCATCAAAAACTTACTTAATGCCATTTTTTGTGTGTGACAGGATGCACTCTGTAGAATATTGGCACATTTTTATTGACTTATTGATGTACTTTTACTAAAGTAACTAATGTTCTTAATAAGTATTCCAGAACAATTTTCTACATCAAAACAAACAGAGAAAGGCAGAAGACCAGAAGAGAAGCAGTTGGGACAAGCATTTTACAATTTATCAAGATTTGAGTAAAATTACCTCTTTAAAAAAAGAGAGCAAGGCGTCATTGTATACATTGTTAGGGTTTTTTCATTACAAGAATTCACTCACGTTACCTAAAGCAAGGGGGTGTTTGTTTTAAGGATATACACACATAGCCATAAGGAAGACAAGAAGATTGACCACACACCAGGCATCATAGAATCCCAGGAAAACCTTCATACCCGGAAGTCATGGGAGGAACAAGAATTACAGTGTAATACCTGATAGACCAGAAATGAAATTTGGAAACTCAAAACTTATTCAGGATCCAGTGCAGCCTTAGTTACCAGGTTATTTTGTTACTCTTAGCAGAAGATGTGTGTTGATACTTACTGTAATGCTCTAGCACTCTCAAGAGTCAGCCACTCTTTCTGTTTGTTCTTTTTCTGTATTTGTACTTCTGGTATAACTACCAACTAGCTGTTTATATAAAATTCAAATTCCAGCAAGAGTGGAGCTGATTGGCTCATTTTGGATTGGTCCACATGGGATGATTAGATGACTGGTCAACATCATACAGGTTCAACAGAATTTTCTTACTAGACTTGCTCTGGGTGGCTGCTGGCCAGAATGGTGAGCCAGGATGGTGAGACACCATCCTCTAAGGATGGTTCCTTACACCATCTGTAAGGAACCACTTAGGGCCATGTCAGGGACTGTGGACATGACGAGCATTGGGAGCATTACCCAGCCCAGTTGCTGTAGTCTGAATGTTGGTGTCCCCCCAAATTTCATATGTTGAAACCTAATCACAAATGTGATGATTGGTAGGGGGGAGGTGCGATGTTTGGGAGGGATTTAGGAGGGTGGAGCGCTCACAAATGGGTTAGTGTCTTTATAAAAGAGGCCCAAGAGAGATCCCTCCCCTTATGCCATAAGAGGACACAGCAAGAAGTGGATAGTCTGTAATCTTAAAAGCTGGCCCTCACCAGAACCTACCATGCTGGCACCCTGATCTCAGACTTCCCAGTCTCTCAGAACTGTGAGAAATAAATCTGTTGTTTATAAGCCACGCAGTCTAAGGTATTTTGTTATAGCAGCCCACATAGACACCACTACATTGTCTGACCTACCTTACAGGTGCAAAACATCCCTCTTCTTGTACCTACTATCCCCAGGAATGCAAGGGAAGTAAGAAACCTATGATAACTCTGGGAATCTCTGACTTCTCTTGGAAAATTGGATGTCTAGCAACACTGTCGCATCATCCCTGGTGGAGCAACAATTGGCTGGAGCTGAGTAGAAGCTGCCATTTTAAAATAAGGCCAGTGCTCATCCAGCTCATTTCACTCCTTTACTTGCCTTTTCTAGGTAAATGAGCTTGAAACAGCTATAAAAATAGATTGGAGGCAGTAAGGCAAATAAAACCAACTCAGCTGTGGCACTTGAGGACTTGGGCTAAGGTAGTTCAGAGGAAATGGAAAGGTGGACATGGGAATAAAAGCTTGAGACCTGCTAACTGATGACATGGATCAAGCTGGGAGACCAGACGGGGTCGGAAGTATGAGGATCAGGAGAGATGAGAAGGAAGGAGGAGAGCAAAAGGGGTGGCGCCCAGATTTCCAAATCGGGTTGACTTGGATAGTAATGAGAGCCTTGATAGAAATATGAAAATCTGGACAGGAAAATTGGGGAAAGAAAATATGATTACCTTGGTTTAGTAAGGTTTATCTTTCATGTTCTTTATTTTAAAACCAAATGAATTGAAAATTTTTTTTCTTATGTCTTCTTCAATATGAAATGAAATTTTTTGTTTTGTCTCTTAAAAACAAGAGTCCCCAAAAAATTAAGTTGCTTTTTACTTGCCTATGAACAACCCCTGATATAAAAAGTGTTTCTATACTCTTGTGCAAAACATGGAAATTCATTTATTTAATCATTCTGGTTTTCTTTGGTTATTCCACTTGACATCTCCAGAAAATAAGAGTAAAATTACTTCCAGGAAGTTTAAATAAATTAAGGAAAATGGATTGAAACGTACCCTGCCAAATCTCATTTATTTTTCACGCCCCAGGACAGTCAATTCATTCCTGTCCTCCTAGTCAGCTAAAATTCCATAAGGAAAATAGCATGTTTCATTTTTACGAAATACTGCAGTGCCCCAATTTTTACAGTATTTGAATTTAGAGTGATATGATAGAGTAGAATTTCAGACTCTAGAGCTCTTTCAACTATGTAATAGTAAAAGACTACAAAATGAATACTTGTTTTTGAGAGATGCTTATGATTTTTAAGCCTGAGACTGTGTAGAGAGTTTTTTCCTTCAGTTTAAACCCCAGAACATAAAAAGAAAAATGAGATTTGGCCAGTGATTTTCTGGCAATTCTTCCTAAGAAAAGAACATTTTCATGTCCTTGTAACATCCAGAAAATTTTAGGATTTGTACAAAACAATCAAATTGACATTGCCTGAGTTATCTTTATCATGTCCTTATTTCATCCTTGAAAATTTAAGGTTTGTGCAAGAAGACAAAACTGGTATTCCCTGAGTTATATCATTTTTAAAAATTCCTCAACACACAGAAATAACCCAAAAGAATGTTTGGGTTGCAGAGCTAAAGAACAAACACAGCCACCTTCATAGAGAAGCTCAGAATGAACCTGTGCTGTTGATGTTTTGCCAAGTTTTATTTGAGATATTGATTATGACTCACAGCCAAATATGAGTCATGGCTATAAATGCTGTATCTAAAATGATGTCATTAGCTTTTTGAGTTTCAGGGGAGAGAAGAGGGTGATATTTCAGCCTAACTAGTAAGTTAGCATATTACGTTACTTTAACATGTACAAGTACATATAATGTGATTAATTTAAATATTGACACCTAAATTTCTTTAATTTCTTACGTTCTTTAATTAATGTTCTTTAAGACACAGCCCAGCTAGATAGATCATCCCAAAGTAATGTCCACAAGCCAATAATATATGCCCTACACACAGAACCTAATCAGCCTCTTATTGCTATATCCTAAAATGTAAGCAGTCAGGCAAGAATCACCAGATTTTTGAGAATCAAATCAAGTGAACAATTAAACAGGAATAAAAGGAACTTGTAGGACATAGAGATGGCAGAAAAAAATTTTAAAGCCCCTCTAGTTAATAGCCGCAGAGTGTTAGGAATATAGTACATCCATGAAACAAAATCAAGATGCTATAAAAAGAAAACAGAATAAGAAAGAGCTATTGAAAATTTAAAATATTATGACAGAAATAAAAATTTGACAAGTAAATTTAAGGCAATCTCCCAGAAAGTAAAATTTAAAGATGAAGAGTTTGAAAAATAAGAAAAAAAAGAGAATAAAAGGATCTGTCAGGAGGTCCAATATTCCAAATAGGATTTCCAGAGAGAGACCAGAGCAAATGGAGAGGAGGAAATTAACAAAGAAATAAATTATGCAAATGTACCAGAATTGAGGAACTTGAGTCTGCAGGCTGAAATCACCCACTAAATGCTCAGCACTATGGGTGAAATGAGGCCTATACCAAGAAACATAATAATCAGAAAACAGAAGATCATTAAAATCTTTCTAAAGGAAAAACAGGTCATTTACAAAACACCATAATCTGAATAGTGTCCGAAATCTCAGCTTGAAGCTGGAGGGCGATGGAACAATGATTCCAAAATCCCAAGGGTAAATGAACTCCGATTTAGAAGTCTGTTTTCTCCCAAACTATCAGCCAAGCATAAGGGGAGAGTAAAGATCTTTCAAACACATAATCCCTCATGAAATTTACTCCCCATGCAGTCTTTTCCAGGAAGCTGCTGGAGGAAGTGCTTCATTGAGGAGTAAAGCAAGAAAGAGTAGGCTGTGGAATCTAGGAAACATGAGCTCCCGCTGAGGAGAAGAGTGGAAGGAATTTGCAGAGTGAGGGAGAAAGGCAATCTCATCAGGACAGCTGTACGGTGGGCCCGCGAGCTACCAGCCAAGGTGGCAGCAGGCGGATGGACGATTCCGGGGCAAGGGGAAGATTTTAAAGAAAAAGATAAAATTGATGGAATCCTCAGTATGATTGAAGGACTTGAGAAATTGAAAATAGGCAGAGCTGGCTCCTGTCGCCCGACGCGCGGAACACCTGGAACGTCGCCGCGGCTGGGGCGTCCCCACAGGCCTCCGTCTAGGCGAGGGGCTGGCCGGCCGCTGTCTCCGCGGCACGGGGGTCTGGGGCGTTCCTTCCTGGGTCTCCGGGCCTCTGTTTCCTCCTCGCGGGCACAGTGAGGAGACTGCGAGGTGAGGCGCGTCCCGGAGGTGCTCGGGCTGCGGCGCCCGTCACACCGTCTGCGGGTGGAGCAGAACTGGGAGGCCGCCGGCTTGGGGGGCATTGGAACCGGGCACATTTAGATTCGAAAGCTCTTCCTCGGTTTCTTCCGCTCCACCCTTTGGCAAGGAAGACCTTGGGGCAGGGAACACCCCCCTCCCCCCAAATCCTCAAACTGCAGGCCTAGAGGGCACAGCTCTTTCCTAAAAGGCGCAATTACATTGCATCTAAAATGATGAAGCCATCACATGTGAATTGTGGGGAACGATAACCAGAATCAGCAAACTTCTGCTGTGGACTTCTCCTGTAATCTGACTCTCTTGAAATGACCATTGCTAATGCTAGGTTGGCTATACCTTCCTATTTTTTCCTATGCAAATGGATGCACACGTATTTTAGATTCATATCTTTTTATTGTTACAATTTTTTTATCAGAAATTTATGGATTAATTACTGTGTACCAAGTACTGCTCTAGGGTGGGGATCGGCAAACCTTTTCTATTGTCGAGGGAAAAGAAGCCGAACTCTGTAAAATAATTTTAAAGGGGTTTGTTCTGAGCCAAATTTGAGGACTGTGACCCGGAGTCACACCCAAGAAGCCTTGAGCAAGTGGACTCGCTGTGGTTGGGCTACAGTTTGGTTTTATACATTTTAGGGAGATAGGGTTACAGGTAAAGTCATAAATCAATACATGGAAGGCATACATTGGTTTGGCCCGAAAAGGCGGGCCATCTCAAAGGGGGGGGGTTACAGGTTATAGGTGGATTTAAAGACTCCTTGACTTGTAATTGGTTAAAAAGTGAAGCTTTGTCTAAAGGCTTGGAATATTTTAGGTAGGAGACAAGTCACCGGACATATATTTGTTGTGTAAATTGGGGACCTGCAGGTTTGTCTTGCATAGCTTTAGGCCTGTTAATGAGTTACATAGGATATCTCCAAGAAGGGAGGGGGGCATGGTGAGGCATGTCTGACCTCCCTCCTCCTGGCAGACAATTTAGTTTTAGGATATCCTCTTGGCCAGAAGGGGATCCATTCAGTCAGCCGGTCGGGGGGAAGATTTTTATTTAATTTTAGTTCACACTCTAAAGGGCCAAAGAACAAATACTTTAGACTTTGCTGGCCAGGAGGCAAGATTGAGGATCTTATTTAGCTATTCATATAACCAGAGAGAAATGTCCATAAAATTTATATTGGTGAAATTCAAAATATTATAACTGAGTACAGTTTCTTAAATACAGGTTGCTATGGTTTGTTCCCACTGAAACTCATGTTGAAACTTAAATCTCCAATGTAACAGTATTAAGAGGTGAGGCCTTTAAGAGGTGATTGAGTCATGATTAATCCATTCACGGATTAATGGGTTAATGGATTATCACGAGAGTGGGACTAGTGGCTCTGTAAGAAGAGGAAGCAAGGTCTGAGCTAGCAAGCTCAGCCCTCTGCTCATGTGATTCCCTGTGCCACCTTGGGACTCCGCAGAGTCATCAGCAAGAAGCCCCTCACTGAATGCAATCTCTTGGCCTTCAACTACCCAGCCTCCAAAACTGTAAAAAATAAATTTCTGTTCTTTATAAATTAAAAAAAAAAAAAGAAATAAACAAAATCTTAAGCCTCCCAACCAACTGAACAGGCCCCCTCTTGGCTGAGGGGACCCCAAATAAATCTTACAAACTGAAATCCCAGCCATGACAGGATGTAAGGTCAGACATGCCTGGAATACCTCCTCCCTTGCTAACTGCCAGGAGATTTTCTGCCCTAAGTTAAATAGAAACCAGCCCTGAAAGGATGGCCTTGTTAGTGAAATAACAGAAAAATGTATATAACCCATAGTTTCTCAGTAAGGACTGAGATCAATCACATGAACTTTATTTCTCTCTCTCTCTCACTAACAGACACCCTGCAAAATTCTGTTTTCACAACATCTAAAAAGAACTGAACAGACAGACAGAGAATATAAAATTCTTCTCTTTTACATTAGCCAGACCTATTTGCTTTTATAGCCTTGAAGAGTTCCTGAGCAGACAGTGGGGGTGGTGCAAGCTTCAGGCCTCAGTTCCTGCCCAAAACCTTATCTCAAGGACAAGATCACCAACAAGATTTTTGACATGCCACAGCCACCTCTATTATCAGCCCACCACTAAAAAAAAGAGAGAAAAAACAGATACAATAGTACCCAGCTAATTGAGATACAGCCATAAATCATCTTCACCCCCTTTACAATGCCTAAATAAAAAGCAGTAATCAGTCTTCTATGCCCAACACACTCCCTCTTTTACTTCCCTGTTGGCCCTTTTTCCATCTGGAAAAAATAAAATAAACTTTTCCTTCTTTCTATCCTAATCTTTGTGTAAAAAATCTTTTTCGAAACCTGTGTGTATCGGCTCACACCCTAACAAGTCCTTTGGCGAGACTTGCTCCTCTGCAGATTTCAGCCAACCATGAATGCTGCTCCTACCTTTTTGAGGTTTCAACACAACTGACCACCATTCCTCCCTGATAAGAAACCACCAACCATAGAGGGGATCTGGCCAACCTACGGAGGATGCACAATGAGGGCTTTACCAACATCATGTTCCACAGAATTAGAAAAAACAATTCTAAAGTTCATATGGAACAACAAGAACAAAAAGCACCCAAATAGCAAAGCAATCCTAAGCAAAAAGAACAAAGCTGGAGGCATCACATTGCCTGACTTCACATTATGCTACATGGCTATACTAAGCAAAAGAGCATGGTACTGGTATAAAAATGGACACATAGGTCAATGGAACAGAACAGAGAACCCAGGAATAAAGCCACACACAGCCAACTGATCTTTGACAGGTTCAACAAGAACATACAATGGGGAAAGGATACCCTTTTCGATAAATAGTGCTGGGAAAATTGGATTGCCATATGCAGAAGAATGAAACTAGACCCCTATCTCTCACCATATATAAAATCAACTCAAGATGGATTAAAGACTTGAATGTAAGACCTGAAACTATTAAAATACTAGAAGAAAACTCTTTTGGACATTGGTCTGGGCAAAGAATTTATGACTAGGACCCCAAAAGTAAATTCAATAAAAACAAAAATAAACAAATGGGACTTAAACTAAAAAGCTTCTGCACAGCAAAAGAAATAATCAACAGAGTGAAAAGACAACCTGTGGAATGGGAGAATATATTTGCAATCTATATATCCAACAGGGGACTAATATCCAGAATTCACAAGGAATTTGAACAACTCAATGACAACAACAAAAAACAAATAAGCCCATTAAAAAGTGGGCCAAGGACATAAGTAGACATTTCTCAAAAGTAGACAAACAAATGGCCAATAAGCATATGGAAACGTGTTCAACATCACTAATCATCAGAGAAATGCAAATTAAAACCACAGTGAGATATCTTACACCAATCAGAATGGCCATTATTAAAAAGACCAAAAATAGCAGATGTTGGCAAAGATGCAGAGAAAAGGGAACTGTTATTCACTGTTGGTGGGAATGTAAATTAGTGCAATCTCTATGGAAAACAGAATGGAGATTTCTCAAAGAGCTAAAAATAGAACTACCATAAGATCCAGCAACCCCACTACTGGGTATCTACCCAAAGGAAATGAAGTCAATATATAAAAAAGATACCTGCACTCATATACTTATCACAGCAGTATTCACAATAGCAAAGATAAGGAATCAACCTAAGTGTCCATCAGTGGAGGACTAGGTAAAGAAAATATGGTTTACATACACAGTGGAGTACTATTCAGCTGTGAAAAGGAATGAAATCATGTATCTTGCAGCAACACAGAAGGAACTGGAGGCCATTATCTTAAGAGAAACAGCTCAGACACAGAAAGACAAATACTGCATATTGTCACTTGTAAGTGGGAGCTAAATAACGGGTACACATGGAAACAGAGTGTGGGATGATAGACAATGGGGACTTACAGGGGTAAGGGGTGGGAGGGGAGTGGATGATGGGAGGTTGCTTGGATGCACTGAGAGGCTCTGACTTCACCACAATGCGATACATCAGTGTAGCAAAATTGCACTTGTACCCCATGAATATATACAAATAAGAAAGGAAAAAAGAAGAAGAAGAAAGAAGAAGTGATATTTATCATCTTCTCTCCTAGCGAATTCATCTTGGGGTGCCTTAAGACAATCAATGTCACATCCATTTCAACCCTCAGTGATTTCAGGTTATTCTGAATTTCCCTTGCTTTGCCTTTTTTTCTTGTAACTGTTTGAGATTATACTTCAAACTTCCTGTTTTTCACCATCTATCCATGTTTGGTGTAGAAAATGTACTTTTTAAAAATTCTTATACTTTAAAATGGTAAAAAATGGCAGTTACAATTATGAAAATCAAGATCTTTGGGTTTTGTTCTCCCCCACCCCTAACCAGGGAACTGACTGTGGTGGAAAGTGGAACTATACACACTGTAGTAAATAAAATGATGGCAGCAGGAAGTTGAGTTGATTTGTGTGAGCTAATGATTTTCAAGTCATCAAAAGTTAAAAGTCATAAACACTGGTTTATAAGTTGACCAGCTTTGTTTTTCTAAAATATTTGATTTTGAAGGCTTGTAGCAAAGTCACATGCTCAGCTCTCAGGTTCCAATGGTCAGGCATAATTTATCTCTCCAAAGTCTACTCACCCTTATTACTTAGAACAACAGCAACACCATTGCCACCGGGTTCTCAAAAGTGTCAAAATTTCTATTTGCTCAGTACATATAGATTTTTTTTCTTCTCCAGACTTTCACACATGAAAAAGCAAGATTCTGCTTACTTTCAAGTCTTTGAGTGGCATTGATATTTCAGAAGATGAATCATAGAATCCCTTGGTGGCTTATACTCCTGGGTCACTAACATCTGCTCCTACTGCACGTGTACCCTAATCTGTACATCCTGGAGTCTTTTGAACTCACTCATTTTCCAGATGAGGAGAGTGAAATAATTTGCCCAAGGTTTAGAATTAAGGCTAGAACTCAATGCACAGAATGGGAGAAATTATTTGTTAATCATATATCTGATAAGATGCTTTTATGCAGAATATATAAAGAACTCTTACAGCTCAATAAAAAAAGACAAATAACCCGGTGTTAAAAAGGCTAAACGACTTGAATGGACATTTCTCCAAAGAAGACATGAAAGTGGCTAATAAGCACATGAAAGTGGCTATTAAGCACATGAAAAGACGCTCAACATCATTACTGTAGTTATTAGGGAAATGCAAATCAAAAACCTCAGTAAGATACCACTTCACATCCACTGGGCTGGCTAGAATAAAAAAAAACAGAGAATAACAGGTGTTGGCGAAGATGTGGCAAAATTACAATCCATACGTTTCTGGTGGGATTGTAAAATGATGCAGCTGTTTTTCAAATAGATTGTCAATTCCACAAAATGTTGAACAGAGGTGTTTATGCCTCAGCAATTTCAATCTTAGATATATAACCAAGAGAATTGAAAACACATGGGCACACACAAACTTGTACAAAAATGTTTATAGTAGCATTATTCATAACAGCCAAAAAGTGGAAACAACCCAAATATCCATCAGCTAATGAATGGATAAATAAGATATGGTATATCCATACGGTGGAATAATACTTGGCCATAAAAAGGAACGAAATACTGACGCATGCTACAACATGGATGAACCTTGGAGACACGGTGCTTGATGAAAGAAGCCAGATACAAAAGGCCACATATACTATGGATTCCATTTACATGGAGTGTCCCAAAAAGGGAAATCTATTCAGACATAAAGTAGATTAGTGGTTGCCAAGGGCTGAAGTGGGGTGGGGGGAGTAGGGAGGGGCTGCAAATGAGCATGGGGTTTCTTTTGGGGTTGCTAAAATTGCTCTAAAATAAGATAGTGGTGATGATTGCACAATTCTATAAACATACTTAAAATCCACTGAATTGTAAACTTTAAAAGGGTGAATTTTATGGTATGAGAAATATATCACAATAAAAAAACAAAAACCCGATGCTTTTTTAACTTGCCCATTGCTCTAATAGGTAAAGTGATTTATTTATTGATTGATTGATTGACTGATTGATTGACACAGGGTCTTGCTCTGCCGCCCAGGCTGGAGTGCCATGGCATCATCCTAGGTTACTGCAACCTCAAACTCCGAGGCTCAAGTGATCCTCTTGCCTCAGCCTCAGCCTCCCCAGTAGCTGGGACTAGAGGCTAATTTTTCTATTTTTAGTAGAGATGGTGTCTCGCTCTTGCTCAGGCTGATCTGGAACTTTTGAGCTCGAGCAATCCTCCTGCCTCGGCCTCCCAGAGTGCTAGGATTACAGGTATAAGCCACTGCGCCTGGCCTATTTTTTTTTTTTTTGAGAGAGAGTCTCGCTCTGTCAACCTGGCTAGAATGCAGTGGCCCAATCATGGCTCAATATAACCTCAAACACCTGGGCTCAAGCAATCCTCCTACCTCAGCCTCCTGAGTAGCTGGGACTACAGATGCGTGCCACCATGGCCAGCTAATTTTCCTGTTTTTTGTAGAGATGGGGTTTCACTCTTGTTCAGGCTGTTCTCAAACTCCTGGCCTCAAGCAATCCTCCCGTCTTGGCCTCCCAGAGTGCTAGGATTATAGGCGTGAGCCACAGTGCTCTGTCCTGTAAAGTGAATTTTAAAGAGACACAGAAATATTCTGTTTCCTAGTGGGAGATTCCTCTATCTGGCCTCTCTATTAATTAATTCATCTCTTACTTTAATGTCTGTCAAATTTTTTATTAAAATACTACATCTTCCTTCCCTGGGCACTGTTATACTGATTTAAGCAAACATCTGCGGAACTTTTTGAATTTTAAACAGTTAAAAACAGAGCTTCTCTAGTTATAAATGATGTGGGGGACCTGGCATGTTAAGCATATGCTTTAATATGTAATCCCATTTGGTTACATTATAGATAGTTAAGCAAACCATTTTAGCTGGGACTTTTTCAGAGTAATACAGAACAATACATTAGCCCTGCCCCCGGGCCATGGAAGGGTACTGGTCTATGGCCCGTTAGGAACCGGGCTGCACAGCAGGAGATGAGTGGCAGGTGAGTGAGGGAAGCTTCATCTGTATTTACAGCCACTCCCCATGGCTCACCATACTTCCCTCCTCTTCTTGTCCATGGAAATATTGTCCTCCATAAAACCAGTCCCTGGTGCTAAAAGGTTGGGAAGCACTGCATTAGACCATAAACTAATGACTTTCTCTACCCTAAAGCCATTAGTGGGACTCTCTACTACTTTCCCCCCTTCTCACTACTGCACTTGACTAGTCTTAAAGAAAAAAAAAATTTTTTTTTTTAATTAGCCAGACATACTGGTGCACTCCTATAGTCCCAGCTACTCGGGAGGCTGAGGAAGGAGGATCGCTTGAGTCCAGGAGTTGGAGGTTATAGTGAGCTATGAGTGGGTCACTGCACTCCAGCCTGGGTGACAGAGTGAGACCCTGTCTCTAAAACAATTTATGTATATATATAAAACAGGCGAGCAAAATCCACAGTGGAAATGTCATTGGTGGTGCTGCTGGGCCACGGAAGGAAGGGTTTATAAACCAGAAGGTGTGACCTGAAATCTTCCCCGCTATGGTCACTCCAACATGCTGAGAATTTACTATTCTTTGAGCTGCACCTGTTTCATTTGTTCCCCAACTAATGGGGACAAAGCTGTGGCCCTGCTAGCTAGGCCCAAAAAGACATATGAGTATGTGCACCAACTTCTCCCCATCTGAGAACCAGGTCCTTCCACACACACCCAGCAGGTTGAGCTTCATTGTTTCCTTTGTTTAGCACAGGCATTTGTTCATAAATGTACCTGAGTTTCTCAACCTGTTGTCTCTCCTTACTGAAAATGCATGATGTGATTTCTTTCCCTCATCCCTTTTGTAGGAAGTGTTGTTCACTCTCCTTTGCTCAAGACCAACATACTCCCTCAGGAACTTACCTCTTATCCAATTTTCCTGCACGAGGCTGCTAGCTCTTTCATACATTACTGACGAATTATGCAATTCTAAGGAAAGAGGCTGGAGGTAGGGAGGGTGAGAACCTGGGATTTTGTTCCAAAACTAGAATCTGGGGTTCCTGGGGGCTGAGGGCTCTGAGGCTCTGAGCAGAGAAGATTGTTATTACTGTAGCAGCAACTATTACTCTAGGGCAGCAGCTTTCAGAACGTGGTTGGAAAATCCCTGAGGTCCCTGAGATCCTCCCTTTTCTAGCTACATATCTGTGTGAGGCCATATTTCACCCAGAGCACCTCATAACAGATTGAATGCAGGAGCAGATATGAGAATCCAGCTGTCTTCTGTTAAGCCAGACACAAGAGATTGGCAAAAAAGTAAATGCCACTCTTCTCAGTAATTTTTGTTTTGGAAAATATAGTTATGTTTTAAATAAAGATATGTTATTTATGCTAACATGTGATATATATTTATGGCTAACTTTAAATAAATTAATAAATATTTTTGAAGTTTTTATATTTGCTTTTTTGTTTTTTTGTTGTTATTTTTTTAGAGACAGGGTCTTGCTTTGCCACCCAGGCTGGAGTGCAGTGGTGCCATCATAGTTCACTGCAGCCTCGAATTCCTGGACTCAAGCAATCTTCCTGCCTCTGCCTTCTAAGTAGCTGAGACTACAGGCACACACCACCACACCTGGCTAATTTTAATACAATAAATATTGACATAACCCATATAAAGAAAATGCCTTGGAGTCCTCAGCAATTTTTAAAAGTTATGAGAGGGTTCTGAGATTTAAAAGGTTGAGAACTGCTGCTTTAGGGCCATTCTTGGCCCCCATCTCTTCTTGCTCTTCCCAAAGTCACCCAGACCCGTTGCTTCAACTGCCACCTCCAAGCTGGTGATTGCTGTGGGCAACACATAAGATTCTGCGTGCTGCTCAGCAAGGACTTGGGGGTAGGAAAATAAGATTAACACTGAGAGTCAAACTGAACAAATCCTTATATAGCAGATGTGATAAACCATTCACTCATTCAACAAATATTTATGGAGCACCTACTCTGTGCCGTGCACTCTTCTAGACACTGGGCTTTACAAAACAGAAAATCTCTGCACATTCTACTGGGGTATATTGGGAAAGTATAAAAAACATAATGGCAAATAAAGCCATGTGTGGAAATAATACAAGAAATTATCTATAAAGGCTTGACTTTGTGAAGTATTTGGGATAATGTCAAATTCCAGGTTCTTTTTTCCACAAGGTTACCAAAGGTGATATACAGACAACAGACAATAAAAAGGAAAGCAAAGCATTGTGACAAAGATTATGTGTGTATACATCTGTATTTTATTCCTTTCTCCCATAAATTATGTCTCCCAATAGCCATTCTGCTAGTAGGCTCCTGGGAAGTGGGTGTTTGCAAATTTCCTCTCGGTAAGGAGGCAGATATAATGTAAGAAAAGTTTCTTCCAGCCATGGGAGTGGGTAAAGGGGAGAGCCAGGAAAGCAGACGGCAGGAGTGGCGGCTCAGGGACAAGACCAGACCAGCTCCCTGGCAGCACAGGTTGGCGACAATCCAGAGGAGAAAAACATGGGCTATGAGCCATCGTGAGGTCACCTAAGCACCACCCTGCAAACATCACCTTGAGAGGAAAAGGAAAAGGGAGAGAAACAGCTCTAATAGGGAGTTTTTAGGTGGAATGAGACCTTAAGTCAGAGGAATGAGATACTTTACTTGGTAATTTTAATCCCACCTCAAACATTTTCTTTGCACATCTGAGATGTAGTGTGATAAAATTTCAATCTGGCTGCGTTAATATTTTATTATTGCTGGGTTTGTCTCTGAAACCCTAAGGCAGAGAACTCTGGCAAGAATGCCTCCGTTAAACCCTTCCTTCTCCTTATGTCTAAACACCAACGTTACCACCAGTTGGTATCTCCCAGTTGGTCACATGGGGGAAAGTGTTCCCGAAAACCCGGCACTTGTCCATGAGGCCGAATCAGAAGAATGAGGACAAGTGGTTTGGGGAGGAAGGACAGAGAAATTTTATTACGTAGCCAGCAAAGGAGGAGGGTGGAGACTCCTGCCCGAAATGCCATCGTCCCCCCACAAGCAGAAATACACAGCTTTTAAAGGATGAGTTCTCAGCTTTAGGCAATTACTATTCAACTACAGTTGATGATTCTGATCTTCCCATCTCTGCTGAAGATAATCTCGAGACATTTACCCAGGACCTTCCTTTACCAGGTGTGGGCTGGCCCATCTCCTTTATCACAAACAACAAAAGACTTACCCTGCCCCTCCCAACCACTGGCCTGAGGCAGGGATGCAGGCTTTAGTTCTCAAAAAGGAGTGGAGGATGTTTTAAAGGGACAGAAATATTTTTCCCATTTTTTTCAGGCCATTCCCTGTGTTACAAAAGGAGACTGAAAAGAAGAGATGCCAGACGGCAATGAAAACTGGTCTTTTCCTCCTGAAAGAAATGGTTCCCATCTTCTTTGCCGCTTAGGCCACCTGGAAGGAAAGAGCAGAGAGAGAAGAACAGGCCACTTCGCACTGGCAGCAAGCATTCAAGAAAGAGGAGAGTGTGTGTGTGCCAGAAAAGGTCTGGCCTGTAACAGGATAAAGAAGAAAGAAAGAGACCCCTCTCATGTGTCCCTGGGATGACTCATCAGATCAGCGGCTCCTTCTCGGGGTGGGAATGAAATCTAGGACCAAGGGGAGCATGGACAAACTGCTCTCCCCTCAGGCCCAAACTCAGCATCCCTGAAGGTCAGGCAGTCTGCACTCCTGGCCTCAAGCAATGCTCCTGCCTCAGCCTCTCAAAGTGTTGGGATTTCAAGCATGAGCCACCACGCCCAGCCCAGCCCAGCCCAGCCGAAATTAGTCTTTTTAAGTGAGGAAACCAAGACTCAGGCTGAAAAAAGAAATCAAAGTCATACGTTAAGTAAGGGAGGAGCCAGGTTTTGAACCCAGATTTGACTGGTTGTGAAGTATGGCCAGTTTTTGCTGAAACATGTTGCTGCTTCCCCAAGTCCTTCCCCCACAGAAGAACCTGATTTATTTAGTGTAGGTAATCTGTCTCGCATCTTGCAGGATTGTGTCCTTCCCTACCCTGGGATATTAGGTGAAATTGCTTGTCCAGAAGGACCACGCCTATAGCAATTATTCATTCATCCAACAAATATTTATTGAGTATGAGGCCTGTCCTCAGTTCTAGGTCATGAAATGACTTTTATGATTGATCCAATTTCCCGAAATGTGATATGCTGTTAAATGGATTCAGCCACAGGAGAGCTGATTGAAAAGTCAGACCGTAGAGAGTGAAAGGAAAGACTAACATTCAAAAGCCCCACAGTATCCGGGCATGGTAAGCACTGAACTCTGATCTTTTTCTTTTGCCCAAATTCCTTTCTTAAGGGGCCTAGTGAGTCACACCTACAAATGATAAAATCTCACTAAACAGGTTTTGTTAACCAAATATAGTGCAGATTTACTTCCCAACCTGATTCTGGTATAGCATTAACATCATCCAAAAGATAGCAGACCCCCCTTGTCTTAACTCAAGCACCCTAGCAGATACTTAAGAAAGATCCTCCAGTCTGGACCTCCAAGAGTGCTCAAAACTTTCATCTTAACTTAAGCATTTCCCTTCTGGTCTTTTACATATAAGCTAACTCTTTCAGCCAATTGTCAGCTAAAGAATCCCTAAACCCACCTATGACTTGTAAGCCCACCCACTTTGAGATGGCCCGCCTTTTCAGGCCAAGCCATTGTATGCCTCCCATGTATTGATTTATGACTTTACCTGTAACCCTATCTCCCTAAAATGTATAAAAACTAGACTGCAACCCACCCACAGCGAGTCCACTTGCTCAAGGCTTCTTGGGTGTGGCTCCGGGTCATGGTCCTCAAATCTGGCTCAGAATAAACCTCCTTTAAAATTATTTTACAGAGTTCGGCTTCTTTTCCATCGACAATGGTAGTGTGCGCCTGTAGCCCCAGCTACTCAGGAGGCTGAGGCAGGACGATCACTTGAGCCCAGGAGTTGGAGGCTGCAGGGAGCTAACCACTGCACTCCAGCCTGGGTGACAGAGATCTCGTCTCTAAAAAAGAAAAGAAGAAGGAGGAAGGAGAAGGAGGAGAAGGAAGAAGAGGGAAGAAGACATTTTTCATCGTTAGTTTTTAAGTTTCTTTCCCTCTGCTCTCTTCCATTTGCACAATTAAAGGCATTTTTTCTTTTTTTTTTTTAAAGTACTTATTCTGATTAAAGAATTAATAGAATTCTATTAATACCATTAGTTATTAATATTAACCAAAGATGCAGAGAGGACATAATAAGATTTAAAAATAGAACTACCTATTAATCCTGGGCCGAGAGATATAACTACTTTAAAGAAACCTATTTACTAGAACTTCTAAGAAATGTCCGAAATTTTGATTGTTTGGTTTTATGGAAAGAAAAATCTCATTTATACCAATGTGCTATTTCTCTTCCCTAGACTGCTTTGGGAGGAATTTGTACATGAGTAGACAGATTTTTAGTCACCATGTAAAATTTTCTTTGCCAAGAGAAATCAGTGAATTATCCTCAAAATCCACTCTTTCCTCCTCTGACACAGCCTCAGAGGACTCCACCATCATCATACTTTTCCATCTCCATGCCTTAGTGTCTTCATTTGAAGAACAGGGACAGTGAGAACCTGACAGCACTTGGGCCCGTGTTTTCCACATGAGGACACAAAAGCCTGGGAAGAAGACACGATGTGCCCAAGGCTCCCCAGTGGAGCTGGGTTAGAAGCCAAAGCATGGGCCACCCGGGCCAGGACACTTCCCAGCACGCTGTGCAGCTGTGCAAGGCTATGTTCAGAGCATTCTACCCTCTGGTTTCCTACCTCTAAAACCACCCTAATCTAAGAGGGTGGCTCTAAGGA
Organism: Daubentonia madagascariensis; assembly: GCA_023783475.1. Classification (NCBI taxonomy): domain Eukaryota; kingdom Metazoa; phylum Chordata; class Mammalia; order Primates; family Daubentoniidae; genus Daubentonia; species Daubentonia madagascariensis. The sequence continues at coordinate 35,712,990 of JAKFHU010002080.1, read as the reverse complement.
GAAAGTGAGGCCAAGCTGTCAAAGGGCTTTGACCAAGGAAGAGGGAAATTCAGAAGCAGCAGGACCTTTTAGGATTAAATTTAATATGTGTGCTCCAAAGTAGACATTCTGGAGCAAAATAAGACATTTGTACTTAAAAGCATACAGACCTAAAACAATCGTTTTTGAGTCTCTCTTGTTGGGGGATGTCCTCTTCTCAGGGCTGTGTGAGAGAAGGCTGTTTTTTAAAAATAAAGCACAGCTTCAGAACTCTGAGGAAGGAAAGGGGTGATTTTGGAGGACAGATCTGCTTCCGGCGAGTGGGCTGCTCCCTCTCAGAAAAGGCAGGGGGAGAAGCCTGCCCTGAGAGAGAGGACAGCTTTCAAGGACGCTTACAAGAAAACACAGTGTTACAAAGTCACACGGCTGCAACTTACAGAAACAAGACAGAAACAAGTATACAAGTTGTACAAACTGACACCAGGGTAGTATGTGTACATAGCTACATTGGTTAACATGTCTTTGAAAGAAACCCTGGCTTTTTTTTTTTTTTTTAAGAAATAAACCTCACAAGGTCATGTTATCTAAAAACGTTACTAAGTGGATATTCACTTTCTCTAACATGAATATCAGAGGTCTAGAGTCTAGATTGCAGTCAGACGTAAATCTTTTTAGAAAGATTTTGAGCACCAGTTATTTTCATAATAAAAGTGAAAGCTAGGAGTTCGAGTCCAGCCTGGGGCAACATAGTGAGACTCCCCGCCTTATAAATAAATAAATAAATAAATAAATAAAAAAGAAGGAAATGTCGAAGTGTTCAGGATGAAAAAGAAAATTGAATGAGACACTTCCTTTGTTCCTTCTAATTTGTCTTATATGGGGTGTCGATGGAAAAGAAGCCAAACTCTGTAAACTAATTTTTAAGAGGTTTACTCTAAGCCAGATTTGAGGACCATGACCCAGAGCCACACCCAAGAAGCCTTGAGCAAGTGGACTCGCTGTGGTTGGGTTACAGTTTAGTTTTTATATATTTTAGGGAGATAGGGTTACAGGTAAAGTCATAAATCAATACATGGGAGGCATACAATGGCTTGGCCTGAAAAGGCGGGCCATCTCGAAGAGGGGGCTTACAAGTCATAGGTGGGTTTAGGGATTCTTTAGCTGACAATTGGCTGAAAGAGTTAGGCTACATATAAAAGACCAGAAAGGAAATGCTTAAGTTAAGATGAAAGTTTTGAGCACTCTGGGAGGTCCAGACAGGAGGATCTTTCTTAAGTATCTGCTAGGGTGCTTGAGTTAAGACAAGGGGGGTCTACTATCTTTTGGATGATGTTAATGCTATACCAGAATCAGGTTGGGAAGTAAATCTGCACTATATTCGGTTAACAAAACCTGTTTAGTGAGATTTTATCATTTGTAGGTGTGACTCACTAGGCCCCTTAAGAAAGGAATTTGGGCAAAAGAAAAAGATCAGAGTTCAGTCCTCAATTTCTGTAACTATATCCATTCCTTAGAAGATCTTGATTTAAACACCCACTCCTCCCTGCCAAACCTATTCCTTCTTGAATATTCCCCATCTCAGTAAATTGACATTCTTCCAGTGGCTCAGGCCAAAACCTTAGAGTAATCCCTTAATCTTTTTCTCTCCAATTTCACACCTAATTCATCAGCAAAATCCTATCTGTGATATATATAATGTCAAATTTGACCATTTCTCCCTACCTTCTTTGCTATTACCCAAGTTCAGCTCTCACTTAACAGTGCAGAAGCCTCCTAACTGGTCTCCCTTATCCCTGTCTTATCCCTTTAAGTTCTATTATCCACATGGCACCAAAATGGTGTATTAAAATGAGAATCAGATTTCTCACTGCCTTGCTCAAAACCCTCTAATGGCTTCCTATCTTCTCAGAGAAAAATCTCAAGTGCTTACCGTGGCCTCTGACTATCTCTCAATCAATCTCTCTCTCTCTCTTGCTCTCCCTCTCCCTCTCTCTCGGCCCTACACACTGGTCTTGCTTTTCCTTGGTCATAACAAGCTGGCCTGGCCTCAGGGCCTCTGTACTGGCTGGACTCTTTGAAATGTACTCCCCCAAACCTCTGCAGGGCTCACTCCTGTACTTTATTCGAGGAAGGAGTAATACAACTGACAGCAATAAGTTCTACAGAGAAGAATAAAGCAGGGTAAGGGGGATAGGGAGTACAAGGGAAGAGGTTTTGGTCTTGGTTTTTGCTGTTGTGAATAGGGTGGTCAAGGAAAGTCTCATTGATAAAGCAACATTTGAGTTGATACTTCAATGAAGTGAGGGGGAAAGTCATAAGGATTTCTGGGGGAAGAATGGTCCAAACAAAAGAAAGGGCAAGTGCAAAGGACCTGAGACAGGAGTATGGCTTATTGGAAGAACAGCAAGGAAGCCAATGTGGCTGAAACAGAATGAATAACATGGAGAATAATAGAAGAGAGTGTCAGAGAGGTCCGGAGGATAAGACTGTATAGGGCCTGTAGTGTATGTAAAGACTTGGATGGAAAGCTTTTCTTTGAGATAGGAAATCATTAGAGTGTTGGAGTATTGTAAGGAGAAGAAGGGTATGATATGCTTACATTTAAAAGCACCACTCTGATTGTCACGTTAAGATGAGATTATAGAGGGGCAAGGGTGGAAGCCAGGAGACCAGTCGGGAGGCTGATGTAGTAATGCAGGCGAAGGGCGATGGACCCTCAGCCCCCAGTGTTAATGATGAGGGTGGTAAGGAGTGGCTGAAATTCTGGATATATTTTGAGAGCAGGGCTGACTCTTATCGATGGATTGAATATATAATATGAGAGAAAGGGAGGAGTCAAGCATGTATGGGGAAGACTACAGGAGGCACAGATTTAGGGGACAGGGAATCTGGTGTTCTCTTTTAGACACATACATTTAATATGCGTAATAAATATACATTGGTGACATCAAGCAGACAACTGGATATATGATTGGAGAAGGGGCAATAGGTAATGGGAGAAGAGGAATTGGAGACAGCATGCATAGACACATTTTGTTTAAAGGGAAGCAGAGAGATAGGGCAGCAGCCAGAAGGGACACATGGGGTTGAGAGGTCAATGTTGTCATGTGTTAAGATGAGGATATTTTAGAGCATGTTCATAGGCCGATGGGAATGATTTAGTAGAGAGGAAAATTTGACTGTGTAGGACAGAGGGGTAATTTCTGAAGGAATGTCTTTGAGTAGACAAGAGAATATTGGATTTTGTATCCAAGTGAAGACAATGAACTTGAACAGGAGCTTGGACAGTTTATCTGTGACAACAGGCGGGAAGGCAGAGAATGTCATAGACGTGGTGAGGAGAGCCTGTAGAAGACTGTTTTTCTGGTCGCTTCTCTTTTCTTAGGGAAATGGCAGGTAAGGTCATCAGCTGTGTGCAGTTTAAGGTGAGAAGAGAAGGTGCAGAAGAGTGAATGATTTAGGGAAATGTAGGACTGTCAGGCAGTACTAAGGGCACTTCCGAGTTCGTAGTCATAATTTAATATGAACCACGCCACAAGGTTGATTGTTTTCGTCCAGCCGTGTTTAACGGCACTAGTGCAAAGATGTAGCTGGTGGACGGTTGGTTTTGCCAGGCAAGGCTGGTGAAGGAAGAGGAGTAGGTAGTAATGAACCATGGACAGATGCTGGGTAAGGACAGATGTGAAGAAGTGATGGACAATGAAATGGTTCTGGAATCCACACACTGTCGGCCCCCGACAGAGAAAGAGTTATTTCAGTCAGAGCCAGAAGGTGGGAGGTGGTGGTCAGAGAATGGGACGCTTGAGGTGGAGATTTTGAGCGCAACTCCCTAAAGCGGTAGCCACAGAGCCTCAGAGTCTGAAAGCTCTTTAGACCAAGTTTTAAATTTCTGTGTATAAGGCTTTCATGAGCAAAGCTTTTGGGATATGCTGTAGGAATAGCTGATGAAGAGAGGGGAGAAAGGAGACAGTAATGAAGATGCCTGTGACCAAAGGAGATAGATTAGTAACCATTTCAAGCAAAAGGGAAAGCAAATCAAATAAAGAAAGCCAAAATAAAGGTCACAGAGATCCATGTGGGAAAGGAAAACACCGGAAAGAGATTTACCCCACATTTCAAAGTCATACTGACTGATGTAGGTGGGTGAAGGGAGAATCAGGGCTGAAAAGCCTATAAATACCTGACATTTTTGAGCCATGAGGGGATTTCCCATGGGTGCTATCAAGAATCATGGAAAATAACTAATTTTATGGTTCTTTGAAAGCACTTATTAGTAACATCAGAGTCGTTTGGTCACGGGCTGCCAATGTGTGTTGATGAGGCCCAGTGTAAGGAGAGGGTACAGTCTCTCCCTACTTGGTGGTCATTCGCTGTGGGGGACATCAAGTAACAGTCAAACCACAGGGAGGCTGGAACAATAAGCCACATTATCTGGACATATTTTGCTTCTCTAAAAACAGGGGTCTGAAAGAGCAGTGTGGGGGACCTCTGACCATTCAAGTAAAACTCAACTAAGGTTTAGTTAATAACTTAGGTTACAGACTTTTTCTGGCTTATCATTTTCTCTTGAAAAGTATCATCTGTTGAAAAACTGAAATGAAAAATAAGCTTAAGAATGAATTCTTATTGTGGTGATAGTTGTGCAACTCTGTAAATATACTAAAAATTACTGAACGGTGCACTTAAAATGGGTGAATTTCATGGAATGTAAAATTATACTTCAAAAAACTATTTAAAAAACTGAATTCATATTTACTAAATATCATGATGACATATTTGAAATTTAAAGTCAAGTTCAAGTTTTAAGTAGTCCTCAGGGTTGATTTTTTAAATTATTACGTTTCCAGGGCACAGCTCTAATACAAGGAAAATCCACTGGGAAGAATTAGGTCACTCATTATGTGTTTCTAGTACTAGCTAATATAAACCAGAAGTAAAACTGCAACATTGCCCAGGGTTATTGGAGTTTGCATAATGCTCCAGAGAATTCCTTACTTGCAACACTCCTTGGCCAGTACCATATCTACCCTTGTTCTTCCTAGTAAAGTCCAGCCCATTTTGTCTACGTACTTCTCCTTAACCTTTCTTTGCTTGTCAGTTGGCTGGATGTGCTATACCTCTGGGAGTGTAACAATTTTTAGAATTCAAGTAGGAAGACAGCTAGAAGATAGTGGTAAATTTTGCTAGCAGGAAAAAGGCCAAGTCGGAACTTGCATATAAATCATGCTGCTAGTTAGTGTTCTCACCAATAACACTGCATATCTGGAGTATGACTCAAACTGAGCAGTGATTTGAATGCTCAGCTGGCCTGGTTCCCACGGACTTTGAAAAGCCCTTAGGTGGGACAGGAGTATACTGAAGTGGGGCATGCTGAGTCATAATCTCTTCACAGCTGTTATTTTGTAATAATTATTCCTGACAGTGAGCAGTCATTGAATAGTCCAGGCTTATGCCATAAACTTTTTATGTTTATTGCCAAACTAAAATGCTTAAAACACCCAGCAGTGCTAAGCAAACTGGGAGTCTCCAGTCAGAATGCCTCCCTTCCGGAATAATGAACAACCTGGGCCGAGTCCTGCCTCCCTGCCTTTCCTCCCGTGATTCTCCCACTTCCTGCTGCACTCCTCGGCCTGTCCAAACCAGACACCACGCACCTTCTGTTCTCAACTCGCACTGCGCTTTCCTGGAGCACCAGGTCAGAGACAGTCTCTCCTGACTTCGTGCCACTTAGCAACTGCGTGACTCACAGAGGTTCTTTTATCCTCTCTGGAAAATGGGACAATACCTCCAAGGGTGGTGGTTTGGCAGTTGATGGTCAATAAAAATTAATATCTTACCTGACTGTTCTAGAATAACAATAACATCACATCCCTCTGAGTGGAATTTACTTCATAATTTAGCACTTAATTATAAACTCTCTTGTATTTTTGCTCATTATTTCATGTGGCTTTGTCTTATTACTTCAGTTAGCCTAAAACCCCCTGCAGGGAGAGAGAAGGCTTTATTCTTTTTTGGGGTCCTCTTAGAGTGTTTACTCCATTCATGGAGCAAGATTATACAGGTGTTGAATACGTTACCTTTGGTGGGTGTTTTAGTTTGTTGACACCACTGTTTTCAGTTCTGTTAGATTATGGTAACAGGGTCAGACCAGGTGACCAGGATGTAGGGGCATTGTGAGCAGGCTGTTGGACCTGAGTGACTGTGCTGTGGCTGACCGCTGCATGAGGGCTATCTCATTGCGTCAGATGAGTTCAGTTTTTCAGAGGGCAGAAAGCCTTCACGTACATCATCAGTCAAAATGGAGGGCTTCTTAGACAGCCTAATATCTGAAATTTCTATGACTCTTCTTGATTACTGACACCCAGTTGCCCTTGCTAGAAACTTGAGTCATCCTTGATGCTTCCCTCCTTACCTCTCTCAAGGCCCATGTTGATGTGTCAGCAAGGCCCAGTAGATCCTGCCTCTCTGTCTTTGCAGTCTGACCTCCTCTCCGTGCCCCTCCCAGACTTTAGTGTCTTCCATCATATCTCATCAGCAGCTTAAATAACCTCAGAGCAGGTCTCCCTGTCCTTAAACTTATTCCTCTGTAATTTACTTCCAAAATGCTGTTATCTTTCTTAAACAACCATCTGATCACGTTACTCTCCTTTTTAAAATCCTTTGTTGATTCACCATTATCTACAGGAACCCCCTTCCCACATGGTGTCCATCCCCAGCAAACCCTTGCCCCCTTTCCCACCTTGTCTTCCACATTCTTCCCCTCACATCCTCACCCCAGTTATAACCTGAAGGCTCTGTGCTCTTTCAAGCTTCTGGGCCTTTTACTTTATTTTATTATTTTTTATTTTTTTAGAGACAAGAGTCTTGCTCTGTTGCCCTGGCTGGAGTGCAGTGGCCTGACCATAGCTCACTGTACTCTCAAACTCCTGGGCTCAAGCCATCCTCTTGACTCAGCCTCCTGAGTAGCTGGAATTATAGGTGTTTACTATCACACCAGGCTAATTTTTCTATTTTTTATAGAGATGGAGTCTTGCTATGTTGTTCAGGCTGGTCTTGAACTCCTGACCTCAGGCCATCCTCCTGCCTCAGCCTCCCAAAGTGCTGGGATTATAGGCATGAGCTACTGAGCCTGGTGTTTCTGGGCCTTTTAATATTCTATTTTCTTATACTGGAATGCCCTTCTCCCTCATTTTTCTTTTTATCAGTACAGCACAGTGCTTGGGTCAGACACTTTCATTGAAATCCTGACTCCTCTGCTTGCTAGCCAAGATGTTGGGCAAGTTACTCAACCTCTCATGTTTCATTTCCCTCATCTGTAAAATGGAGATAATAACCACCACCACCTCTGAGGGCTAATGCAAAGATTGAATGAGAAAGTACATGTAAACCACTTGGAAAAATGCCTGGTACAGAGCAAAGGCCCAATAAATGTCAGCAATTGCTACTCCTCAAAATTCAAAGTCATTGCTCTCTTGACTTCTGTGGTAGGCTGAATGATGGCTCCCCAAAGATGTCCACATCTTGATCTCTGGAACCTGTGAACATGTCATTTTACATGGTATAAGGAACTTTGCAGATGTGATTAAGCTAAGGATCTTAAGATGGGAGAGTATCCTGGATTATTTAGGTGGATCTTATGTAATCACAAGGGGTCCTTATAAAAGGAAGGCAAGAGGTCACAGAGAGAAGAAGGTGATGTGATGATGGAAGTAGAGGTTGGAGTGATGCAGCCATAAGCCATGGACTGCCATTCACCTCTATAAGCTGGAAGGAATGATTCTCCTCTGGAGCTCCCAGAAGGAACCACACTGTCAACACCTTGATTTTAGCCCTTAAGACTCATTTCTGACTTCTGACCTCCAGAACTGTGTGAGAATAAATTTGTGTTGAATTAAAGCCACTAAATTTGTGGTAATTTTTTATAGCAGTAATAGAAATGAATATAACTTCCTAGAGATGGGTTGAACCCATAGCATTTACATATAGATAGATAATGGTTAATTCATATGTCTTCCCCATTAGACTGTGTGTTTCCTAAGGGCTACTGCTTCTTATTAATATTTGAAACCACCTCCTATTCCCACATCTACATGCCTAGCACAATGCCTGGCACCTTCTCAAAGTCCAATAAATATTTGATGAAGGAAAGATTATGATCTCAAGTATGACTTTTGTTTTGGTTGGATTCAGTTCATGTGAAAAGGAAGGAACCAGCCTTGAATTCTCAAATATGTTTCAGTCTCTGGCAAGCACAGGTCTGGCAGATGTGTCAGGTGAAACGATTGAAAACATGTCTGGGAATTATTGTAGAAAAAGAGAGGTGACTATAATTGAAGGAGTGCTTGGTCCTGGAATATTTTATATGATGAATATTTCACAGGGTTCTGGTCTTTGCTTCTTGAAGATATAATAGAACTAGAAAAGATCCAGAGAAAGTCACTAAAAATGATCAAGGGCAGAGAGAATTATGTATGGTAGTAAAAATAAAAAAAGATTCCACTTGCAAAAAAGTTAATTTTAAACTCATGAAGAATATCATGGGTTATTTTCTCAAATCCTTAAAGAAATAGGCAACATTCCTTGAAGCCTGATGATCCTCCCAACAAAAATAAAAGAAATACCTCTTTATATAGCATGGACTAAAATATAGAACTCATTACTCTGAGTGGCTGTGGCTAGAGAAAATGTAAATACTACAAGACAGAACTGGATTAAGGGTCAAGCTGGCTGGGCAGTTGCCCAAGATACCTCAAATAGGCACAAACCATTTGTGAATAAATTAGAATATGGTGTCTGTTAACTCAGGTTTCCATATACAGCTTCTTACAATTTTACATCTATAAAATTTGCCTGGCATTGTTGAAATAAATGGTGCCTGTGAGTGGAATTTAACGAGAAGAAAAACAAAATTCTCTTTACCACGTGGGTCATTCCTTGGGAATGCTTTTGAATTGTACACATAAATGGCCTCATCAACTAAACTTCTGGATTGAATAATGAATGGATGGCCTTAGTGCTGTTTACCTGAAGCAAGTGATTTATTTTCTTACCTACATTTTAATCTCTTTAATATGCACAAAAAAAATCACAAAAGGAAACTATAGAGAGAACAAGAACCACAGAAAAGTGAGAATTAGTGTGTAATTTTTTTCCTCAGGACATTAAACTTTACATTGGCTAGTGGAAATAAAAGAGTAAATTAATCTTAAGTATAGCTTTTATTGATAAAATATCATTTAATACATTTTGCATTTAGAGATGTTGAACAACTATTTAAAGAATATTATTTTGAGGGGGCCCCCAATTCTGGGGAGCTGACTTTCTCAATTCCGTCTTAATAGTATGCTTAGGAAAGAGTTGTACAAATCCATATTAAGTATAAATGGCAACTTAGACAAGTTTCAAGATATTTTGGGATAATAACAATCCTTGGGCAAGCCAGCCCACCAGGTTATGAACAAAGGAGCTAGAATGTGTAAAAGTTCTTTGAAACTTGTCATTGCTATGCTAACATACTCTGGGCCCCTGCCTGCTCCAGCCCTCCTGACCCTGCTGTGCTGGTTAGGATATTGTTATGCCATCAAGGTCTAGAAACAGAAAAGCTGTGTCCTAGTCTATTAAAATGACCCTCCCCACTGGGCAGTTGGGAAATGGTCCCCCGTGCTGGCATGCCTGGTGTCTGAGAGCCACCCAGCTCCCATCATGCCTGACTCACCACAAGGGCACATCTCTGATACCTGGTATTCTGCAGCTCGGGCATGCAGCGACTAGATCCTGGCCTTGAATTCTGGCTGACAGGCTGTCAAAACTGGCTCCACCAACTCTTGCACCTGGTTCTGACTGTCAGCAGACCTCTTCCTCTGAAACTGACCCTATTTCTAATCATCTCTCTTGTGAATAGGGCCCTCCTGTTTCAATACCTCGGGGAGCCCCAAACAAAACAGAGAAATAGGATTCCTGACTCCAAGTTGTCTCTTTTATCTCCCAGAAATAGATGCTTGTTTGAGCTATCTTGGGTCATTCCCCTTGCCCTTTCAGATTGCTCTAGCCCATGACTCCAGCTCTTACCTTCTTCTCCTCTCAGCCCAGGGGGACTTTCCAACATGGTATTCACCCAGGGTTTTGTTCTTTACTATAAATTTTATATTATATACATGGTGTATACACACACACACACACACACCTCTTAGTATATTTTGTGTATACTACCATATATACACACACATATACACATATATAACATCAAAAATTGCACTATGAGTTATCTTATGCCTATGGGTCAAACTACTTTTTGAGGTAGTTTAAATGAAGGAAACAGCCATTGCCTCTCATAACATAACCCATGGTGCAAATTTCAAAAGACAAAGCATGTGGCAGGAATGTGAAATGATACAGTCACTTTGGAAAGCAGTCGGCCGTTCCTCACAATGTTAAACATAGAGTTACCATAGGACCACGCAATTTCACTCCTAGAAATAAAAACATGTATCCTCACAAAAACTTGTACGTGAATGTTCACAGCAGCATTATTCATAATAGCCAAAAAGTGGAAAACACCCAAATATCCATCAACTGAAAAATGGACAAACAAAATGTGGCATTGTCCAAACAATGGAATGTTATATCCATACGATGGAATGTACGGCCATCCAATGCAGTCCATACATTCCTACAGTGGAAGGTTATAGAAGGAGGAATCAAGTGCTGACGTAGGCTACAGCATAGATGAACCTTGAAGACACTACGCTAAGTGAACAAAGCCAGTCACAAAAAAACAAGTATTGTATGATTCTCTTTATATGAAATGTCCAGGAAAAGGAAATCTATAGAGACCCAAAGTAGATTCATCATAGTCTAGTGTGGGGTGGAGGTGATGAATGGGCGCGACTATTTCTCTTGGGGATGATGAAAATGTTCTAAAATTAGATAGTGGCGATGGTTGCATACCTCTGTGAAGATACTTAAAACCACTGAATTGTACAGTTTAAACAGATGAACTGTATAGTATGTGAGTTATATCTCAATAAAACTGTTTTAAAAAAAAAGACAAAGCATGGCATTTAAAGAAAATATTTTTGAAAAGTTTGATTACACAAGAAATAATTTATTCCCATTATAAAAAAATCAAATGTTACAGATACAGCTAAATTCTCCCTTGATAAAAAACTCCAATTCCTCTACCCTCCCCAAAGATGAATAACTACTCATTCTTCCAGGCTGTTTCCTTATAGAAATATATACGTTTGGTTTTACGTGTGAGTTTGTATTTGTGTTTTTTGTTTTTATTTTTATCATACTGTATTTTAATCTGTGTCTTGCTTTTTTCACTCCTGAGAGCTTTCCACGCCAGTCCATATAGGTATGCCTTATTCTTTTTAATTGCCATATAGTAGTCCATAGCACGGATAGACCCTAGTTTATTTAGCATTCCCTTATTTATGGAATATTAGGTTGTTTCCAAGTTTCTCATTTTATAAACAATGCAGGGATGAACATGCTTATACATGTCTCTTTGTGTGTATGTCTGAACATTTCTTCAGGGTAAACACTGAGAAGTAGGATTGATGGATCATATAATATGTACATTTTAATTTTAAAAGTACTGCCAAAGTGCTGCTAAAGTGCCTGTGACAGTCTACACTACCTCTGGCAGTGAATGAGACTACCCATTTCCTATACCTTGAGAGAGATATATAGACAGACAGACAGAAACACACATATACACATACACATACACATATATTTGATATAACAAATGTTTAAATTTTGCCAAGGAAATTGGTGCAAAACGGGTTCTTATTTTCTTAACTACTAATTAAATTGAATATTGAGTCATAGGATTGCCTTTTCATATTTTTTGTCTCTTTTTCCTATGAAGTGTTTGCCTTTTTATTTTTGATCTTTAGTAGTCTTTACATGTGTTTTGCATGAGAAATCCTTATATAAATATACCTACATATACAAATATTTCCTACCTAGTCATTACCTTATGATTTTTGCTTTTTGTGTTTTAAGAATTTCTCTACCTCCATGATCATAATAAACATAAGATCTTAGTGTGAGGTAGGGATCTAATTTTATTTTATTTTATTTTCCAAATAACTAGATAATTGTTTCAGTGTTATTTATTAAATACTTTATCTTTTCTCTACTGTTTTGAAACACTATTTTTTTCATATACTAAATTCCCATGTAAATGGCAAATCTTAAGTTTATATAGAGATGTGAACCTGAAACCAGGAGGAGGAAGTACATGCCAAGAGAACTGGGACTGTCTAGACTTGGGAGTTTCCAGCAAAGGAAATCGTGGGGACTTTCTAAAGCAGGCACTGTACTTTTTAGCATTAGCCAAATAAACTGGCAGCTAAATACTCCACAAGCTAATATTATCAATTGATGATGTCATTTTAACTTTTTCTTTCCAAAATCTATAAAATAATGTTTACCCCCTTTGGTACAGAAAATTAAGGTGAAATTATACAGAGTGAGAATCAGCTATATGTCAAGTATGGGCTTATACCAAGGAGGCAGGGCTGCCACAAATGTAGTTATAAGATTCTAGAATTTTATTTTCCCTCTTCAATTTATTCCCCATATTGCAGTCAGAATGATGTCTTTTTCAACATACCAATCTGCTTAATCACTCTAGTCCCTACTCTCTGATTTAAATCATTCAATAGCTACATGTTGCTCAAATTCTTAACATGACCTAAAATGTTGTGTATGGTGAATACCTGCTGATTTGCTTGTTTCTCCTTCTTCATAACAGGTACTCTGAGTTTGCCTTTTGCTGCAAGGGGTTTGGATGTAGTTAACTCTACCCTCAGCCCATGGAAGGCATGTGGCTTACACCAAACCCATCAGCACAGCATCCCACCAGTCTGCATGATTAGTTGGGTATGGATACGTCATCCACTAAGACCCAGTGCAATTGCTGTGCTGGATATCTTTCTTTTGTCCCTCTAGATCCATTCTCCACACCTCTCCACATTGTTGTGTACCTAGGGAAACTGACTTGTTTGGATTATATCAACAGGGCTCTTGTACCTTTTAGCTTCAGTTTGATTTTGCTAATGGAGAGCCCTCCTAGAAGACGGACGGAAAAAGGAAAACATGAAGTCAAGGTACTTATTCTCCAGCTCCCTTCCTGTGATACCCCTTAGACTGCTGTGGTTCCTTAACTGAAGGTCACTGCTCCTCTATCCTTCTGGATTCTGGTAACCTCTCTCTCCTCTTCCTCCTTTGGGCCTCTGCTGCTATTAAACCTGGGTCCTTGCAGGAGCCCCATACTTTTTTCTTTTTTGAGACAGGGTCCTGCTCTGTCACCCAGACTGGAGGGCAGCGGCCTCATCATAGCTCCCAGCAACCTCGAACTCCTCCTGGGCTCAAGCGATCCTCCTGCCCTAGCCTCTTGAGTAGCTGAGACTACAGGCATGTGCCACCACACCTGGCTAATTTTTTATTTTTCTATTTTTTGTAGAGATGGGGTCTTGCTCTTGCTCAGGCTGGTCTTGAACTCCTGGCCTCAAGTGATTCTCCTGACTTGGCCTACCAAAGTCCTAGGATTACAGGCGTAAGCTACCACATCTGGCCAGGAACCCTATACTTCTTCTACATCTTTGTAAGTGGTCCAGTGATGTTCTGATAAATGGCTATGTGTAGAGATGGCATAGGGTGGGAGGGAGCCCTAATTTGTAGCATTTGCCAATTACTGTGGTGTAAATAGTCCCATCATGGCCATTTCAAGCTACCAATGTGAAGGTACAGAATGCAGAGTTGGGAGGAAATGCTAAGAATCAGCTTTTGCAAGTTGTTATGAGCCAGCTGTGCCACACCATTGAAATAATCCCCTTATAAATAAATTCTCTTTGAATTATCCTAACTTGAGTATATGACATCTGATTTCTGTTAGGCCCCAGACTACTATTGATAAAATACTGGAATGTTGGCTGACTGTTGAGAGAAAGGAACTCTGTTTTCTATAGGACTTAAATCTGGGGAATGTAACCTAGAGCTTCAGAAGCTATCTGAAAATAAAGCCGACAAAGAGGAAGGCAGAGTTAAGAGATGGAGAGAGACAAATTCCTGGTGATGTCATCTGAAGCCCTGGATATAGCCATCTTTGAAGTCAACTGGGCCCTGGACTTTTCAGAAACATAAACTAATAAATTCCCTCTCTCTTTCTCTTTTTGTTTTTGTTTATGTCTTTGTTTTTGGTTATACTTTTGCTTAAGTCATTTTGCATTAGGATTCTATCACTTGCATCCAGACGATTCCCAAGGGATACAGTGGCACCACATGGTCTGACCCTTTCCTACCTGTAGCCCTGTTCCCCTTGATTTCTGTACGTCAGCTACATTGGTTTTCTTTCTGTCACTTAGAAATACCCTGTGCTCTTCTGCCACAATTGCTTTGCATGTACTATTGGCCCCTCAAGAACACTTTTCCTCCCTCTTTGCCCACTTGACTCTTAATTATCTTTCAGATAACTGCCTAATGTCAATGTGGCAGTTTGTTACAATGTGGCCTTTGATGAATTACACCTTCCAGTATTCGTGCCCTTGTGTGACAGTCCCTTCCCCTTGACTCTGGGTTGGCCCTGTGACTGCTTTAACCAGTAGAATTCAGCAGATATGATGTTGTGCCAGTTCTAAGCCTAAGCCTTAAGAAAGGCTGGCAGCTTCTGTTTTTGTGCTCTTGGAAAGCCTGAGGCAACGTATAACAGGTCTGATTATCCTGCTGGAGAGACCAAATGGAGAGATAACATGGGAGTGAATCCTAGCTGTGTCTTAGCCTATGTGCCACCTGACTGCAGCCTCATTAGTGACCACTGACAAGACCTTCTGAGCCTAACCCAAATTACAAAATTGTGAGCAAATAAAATGGCTCCTCTCTATATTCCTTCATCTTCGTCAAGGTTGTTGTTTTAAGCCATTGTGTTTTGGGGTATTTTATTGTGCAGCAATAGGTAACTGAAAGAGTTATCTCAAGAAAACTCCTCTAGGCCAGGCACAGTGGCTCATGCCTGTAATCCTAGCACTCTGGGAGGCCCAGGTGGGAGGATGGCTTGAGCTCAGGAGTTTAAGACCAGCCTGAGCAAGAGTGAGACCCCGTCTCTACTAAAAATAGAAAAATTAGCTGGGTGTCGTGGCGGGCCCCTGTAGTCCCAGCTACTCAGGAGGCTGAGGCAGGAGGACTGCTTGAGCCCAGGAGTTGGAGGTTGGAGTGAGCTGTGATGATGCCACTGCACTCTAGCCAGGGTGACAGAGCGAGGACTCTGTCTCAACAACAACAAAAAAAAGAAAACTCCTCTAACACTCCTAGGCCAAGTCAATCGTAATCAAGGATGTTGTCACAGTACTAGGCAAATTTCCTTTAGAATACTTATTACAATCCATTATTATACATTTAACTCAAGAATGATTTTCCTTTTCAGGGTCCCTTTCCGGTGATAAATTTAAGAACTTCAGGAGTATTTACCCAATCCAAAGACATCAGTCGTTGCTATTGTGGTTGGGAAGTTAGGTCTGCCTGCCCAAGGATCCATCCAGCTCTTTCCTTCATTCCTGTTGGTCCTGCTGCTGACCCTAAAACTTCAGCAGAAGTTTTAGCACAGTAAAGGTCCCCCAGCCCAACCCCCACCCCAATTCATGATTCTACTCTCAAGCATTTAGGCACCATTAATAGGAAAACTATTTACCTATTTTAATTTTAAAAGATTGAATTTTAAAAGATTCATGGTTTACAGGTTTACAGTATTCAGATTTACACAGCAGGTTCTTCCAAATTACACTTAGGGGAATAAATCAGTGACTAACTTTGGCAATCTCGAAAAGTACAGAGTCTTCCAATTTTAAAGGATTTTGTTGGTGAGTCATTAAGTTAAAAAAGGAAATCTATATTGGTAATAAATCTTTGCAGAAGTGCCCTATGTTCTTTTTAAAATTGATTGTTTCTAGGTGGCTACTTCAACTAACATTATCAAAAGAATAGATTTCTGTTGTAATATAAAACGATGCTTTCTGAGAAATTGTTCCTAGTCTTGCTTTTAAAAAAAACTTGACATAGGCGATTTATTAAGGAGGGTATTTCCAGAGGACCAGAGCTTTTAATACATTTATTCTGTGGGTTTTTTTGTTTTTCCTTTTTTTCTTAAGATGGAGTCTAACTCTGTTCCTAGGCTGGAGTGCAATGGCACGCTCATAGCTCACTGCAGCCTTGAACTCCTGGACTTAAACGATCCTTCTGCCTCAGCCTCATGAGTAGCTAGGACCACACCCAGCTAATTTAAAATTTTTGGTAGAGATGGGGGTCTCACTATGTTTCCCAGACTGGTTTTGAACTCCTGGCCTTAAGGGATCCTCCTACTTCAGCCTCCCAAAGTGGGGGGATTATTGGTGTAAGCCACCATGCCTGGCCTTCCTTGTTTTGTATTATAGATCATAAACATTTGCCAGACTTGAAATTTTTCGTTGCTGTATTTGTGGGGAGATGGCATGCTAGAGACCTAAATGTTATGCAGCTTACAACTTGCTGTACTGGCAGACCAAAGCTTCGACGACATGAGGGAAGATAAACGAGGATTCCCAAGCCCCATCTTCTCCCGCAGGCTTTCCTCCCCCACCCTCTACAGGCCCTAGCACGAAGACCTATACATCCTTCCTCCCTAACTGTCACCTTCTCTCCTGTCCCATTTACACTACTTAGTTCAGGCTCTTGTCAATTTGGCCTTTGGAACTTTGCTGTGGCCTCACAAGTGGTATTCCTGCCTTTACTCTCAGCCTCTCTCTAGCTACTTCCAAATCCACTTCCACAACACTACTGCAGTGATTGGTCACTCCCTTTCTTAAGGCCCTTCAGTTATTCACCATTCTCTGCAGCAGAGGTCCTCAACCTATTAGTCTACAGATATTTAGCAGATGTATGGACAAAGGGACAGGAAATCTCTGAAGTTGTGTAGACAAATGACATGAATATGTCCATTTCTCAGCAGAAGGTCTGTAGGTTTCATGCCATTCTCAAAAAGTTCTGTGGCTCAAAAAGAGGGGAGAGCCACTGGTGTACAGGAGAAAGACAGGTTCCTTGGCATATAACATGATTGTCAGAAGGGTGGAGGTGAAAAGTTGCTGCAAACACCATAGGCAAAAGGTACCAGTTTTTCGCTCTGCAGAACAAAACACAAGACTTGGGAACATTCTCCCTATTGGAAAGCCAAGCTTTCCTTGCCTTCAAGTTCCTATAATTGCATCCTGTGCTGATGCTACCACCTGACCAACATTCTTTGAAAAATGCCACCTTAGCCCCTGTCAGAATGGCCCCTCCCAATTGTTTGGAGAAGCTTGTAGCTGTTCTGTCTCTATGACAACCTGCTGGTACAAATCAGAAATTAACTTTCTCAGGGTAGGAACGCACCCTGCCCTGGAGATATTTACTTCCATGCCTCTTTTCAGCTTGGTATTGGAAACAGTGTGCATCATTCCCAGCACATTTCAAAGCATCCACAGTGGGCAAAGTCTTGTCATCCTTTCCATGAGCCATCTTGAAGACACAACCACCGCTTTAGGAATTGCTAAGAGATTTTAGAAAAAAAGCATGAGAATAAAGCAATTTACCAAGACATAACCAATATTTAGGAATCCCGTATAATTTTGGAACACATAGCACATTTATATAAACATAGCTCAAATAACGTTAAGCATCATTTCTTGTATGACAATGCTTCCCATATGATTGTAACACACCAAATAAGCTTAATAGATCTCTCTTAGAGTTCCAGGGACTCTTTGTGGAATGTCAAAGTTAGTTTGAGTTCAAAAAGACTTAATTTAGAATTTGAAATCTGATTTTGGGACGTTTTCAAATATCAAAGGTTTAAAACACTTGATATCAAAATAAGGTTATAGGTCACTGTAAAATAATAGTCATTCAATAAGGAGATAATTAAAAGATTTCACAGAGAAAAAAAAAAAAGGAAAATAAAACATTCATTCTTTGATAGGGAGGGGGACTCAGTTTTCCATACAATCAAAAGGGGTACTAAAGATAAGATGAGGCAAACTCTTCCTTCTTATTTATTTATTTATTTTTTGCAATTTACTCAAAAGGTGAACAAGTTTTGTTTTATTTTGTTTGTAGAGAGGAGGCCTCCTTATTGTCCAGGCTGGTCTCCAACTCCTGGCTTCAAGTGATCCTCCTGCCTTGGCCTCCTGAAGTGCTAGGATTATAGGCGTGAGCCACTGCACCCAGCCAAAATGTGAACAAGTCTTTTACTATTTCTTATTTTATTTGTTTATTTTTTTGAGACAGAGTCTTACTCTGTCACCCAGGGTGAAGTGCAGTGGCGTCATCATAGCTCACTGCAACCTCAAACTCCTGGGATCAAGCGATTCTCCTGTCTCAGCCTCCCGAGTAGCTGGGACTACAGGTGTGTGCCACCATGCCTGGCTAATTTTTCTACTTTTTGTAGAGATGAGGGTCTCACTCTTACTCAGGATGGTCTCAAACTATTGGCCTCAAGCAATCCTCCTGCCTTGGCCTCCAAGAGTGCTAGGATTACAGGCATGAGTCACCTTGTCTGGCCCTATTTCTTACTAATAGTACAAGAAAATCTTGTTCAAAATAGAAAACTAAATTCTAACTTGGCATCAGTGTATTATTAATGCTAAAACTATAAAACCTTTATAAACAAAACCATCCAATCTCAATCAACTTTGACCACACAAGATTTCCATAAGCCTTCTATAACTTCTTAAATTTTTTTTCATTCTCTTTTTCCCAACTTTCTAAATCCGTTCAGTTTTATCTATCATTTTTTTTATTCCTTAAATTTAAATAACCTCTAAACTAGGTGAAATTACTTTTCCTTTAACAAAACCCACACCCCCATGTTTTAAAAAAAATAACTTTTCTTACCAAAAATACATCCCACTTTTCTTACACAGAATTGTTTCTGTTATATCTAGCAGGTTTTTTTCCCCGAATCACCATCTGCAAGTATATATCTAGTAGTTTTAATTACATATATCAACTATAATTTTAATTGCCATTTTTTTTTGAGACAGAGTCTCACTCTGTCACCCTGGGTAGAGTGCAGTGGCATCATCGTGGCTCACTGCGAGCTCTAACTCCTGGGCTCAAGAGATCCTGCTGCCTCAGCCTCCCGAGTAGCTGGGACTACAGGCACAGCCCGAACGCCTGCCTAATTTTTCTATTTTTAGTAAAGACGGGGTCTCGCTCTTGCTCAGGCTAGTCTTGAACTCCTGAGCTCAAGGGAGCCTCCTACCTGGGCCTCCCAGAGTGCTAGGATTACAGGCGTGAGCCACTGTGCCCGGCCTGATTAACTGGATTTTAATATTTGTTTATGATTCTCTTTTCTGTGTTAAAAGTCATATATAGTAAAATGTAAACCTCTTTAATGTTCCATTTGATGAGTTTTGATAAATATGTATACAAAAATTTGAAGTTTCAAAAATGATACAAATTTTATCAAAAATTATCATCATATACTGTTGTAAGGGCTCTACATTATATGAAGTGGCATAATATCAATTTAAGGTACACTGTCATGAATTTTTAAAAATACATATTATAATCACTAGTAATCACTTTAAAAAATTAGCTAAGAAGCCAATAGAGGAGATAGACTGGCATACAAAAAATACTCCACCCAAAAGAAGACCAAAAAGAAGAAACAAAAAACAGAGGGGACAAATAAAAGACAGCAAGATGGTAGACTTAAATCCACCAGTAACATAATTATACCAAATACAAATGTACTGAATGCTCTAATTAAAAGGCAGTGAAGCCTGGGCAATGTCGTGAGACCTCATCTCTACAAAAAGTAAAAAAAAATATTACCTGGACATGATGGTGTATGCCTGTAGTCCCAGCTACTCAGGAGGCTGAAGGAGGAGGATGGCTTGAGCCCAGGAATTTGAGGTTGCAGGGAGCTATGATGATGCCACTGCACTCTATCCCATGTGACAGAGTGAGACTCTGTCTCAGAAAAAAAATAAAAAAAGAAAGCCAAAGATTGTTAGCCTGAATAAAAAACAAGACCCAAGTATATACTGTTTACAAGATGTGCACTTTAAATAGAAAGGCACAGGCAGTTTGAAAGTTAAAGGGTGGAAAAATCTATCCCATGTAAACACTAGGCATAAGAAAGCTATTATTTCTATACATCTTTGAAAATAGATTTAAATACAAGAAGTATTTCCAAAGATAAAGAAGATCATTTTGTAATGACAATAAGATCAATTAATCAAGAAGACATAACAATTCTAAGTGCATGTGTACCTGATAACAGAGCTTCAAAGTATGTGAAAGCAAAAACTGACAGGCAGAAATAGATCTACAATCATACTTGGAGATTTTAATACTCCTCTTTCAGTGTGTGATGGGATAAGAAGATAAAATATCAATAAGGACATGGATGATTTAAATAACACTCTCACGAACTTTACCTAGTTGACATGTCTAGATGATCCAACAATTACAAAGTACACATTCTTTATAAGTTCTTTTCATTCATCAAGATATACTTTATGCTTCTGGGCCACATATAAAGTTAAAAAGTCATACCATTTACAAAAGCATCAAAATGTAAAATACCTAGGAATAAAAATATTTAACAAAAATGTGCAAAAGCTCTACACTGAAGAATATAAAATTTTACAGAGAGAAATTAAAAACCTAAATAAATGGAGTGGTAAACTATGTTCATGGATTGGAAGCCTTCGTCTTATTAAGATGGTAACCCTCTTAACATTGGCCTATAGGGTCAAAATTATTCCAATCAAAATCCTAGCAGGTTTATTTAGATAGAAATGGACAAGCTGATTGTAAAATTTATATGAAATTGCAAAAGATCCAGAAATAGCTAAAATAATCTTGAAAAGGACAAATTTGGAGGGCTTTGACCTGATTTCAAAAACTAACTAAAAAGCTATGGTCATCAAGACTGTGATATTGCTATAAGTAGATCAATGGAACAAAATAGAATCCAGAAATAGACCCACACATACACAGCTAATTGGTTTTCAACAAAGGTGCCAGAGAAATTCAGTGGGGAAATTGATGGGTCAATAAATGTGACTGGAACAACTAGATATCTATGTGGAAAAATTGTCATTTTATATTGTATTTATAGTATATATTTATGATAAATTATAATTTTGAGCCTATGTTATCCATGTTCTGGGAAATAAATTATACATTTATTATTCCTATACCATTTTTCTGAAACCACAGAAGTATTACTTATTAAGTAAGATTTGTTAAGGGGTTGCAATAACTAAGGGATATCATGGCTTTTAATGGAGAGGCCATGTGCCTTGGGGCAGGTCATGGTGTATCTCACAAGGGGCTACATGCATTGGGGCAGTCTTGTGGGGATGTGAATCTTGGCCCTCAGGAAGTCTGCTCTGGGGCCTCTAGAATCTCAGCTCCTTTGTCTTGTAGAAAAATCCATCATTTCAGGTCAAGTGTGGTGGCTCATGCCTATAATCCCAGCACTTTAGGAGCCTGAGGCCTTGAGGTCAGGAGTTAGAGTCCATCATTTCTGGGAAACAAATCAAAGAGTCAAATAGTTAGTTAAGGGAGAGGATTATAAAAATCATATGGGGGTTCATGAAACTGGTTACAAACTCTCTCTCTTTTTGCCCCTATTTCTACAGTGTTTTTTTCCCTCTAGTCTGTGCAGCCAATGCCACTTCCATTACTATAATGTTACTTGAAATGTTCAAGTTACAGAAGGAGTGATTAGAGTTGTCCTTCCGTATCTGTGGTAGATTGGTTCCAGGACCCCTCCTCCTGTGGATACCAAAATCTGTGGATGCTCAAGTCTCTGATATAAAATGGCATAGTATTTGCATATAACCTATATACATCCTCCATATACTTCTAGATTATTATAAATAATCTCTAGATTACTTATAATACCTCATACAATATAAATGCTATGTAAATAGTGATTATACTCTATTTTTTGTATTACTTTTCATTGTTGTGTGTTTTTTTTTCCCCCTGAATATTTTCATTCCATGGTTGGTTGAATCCCAGGTTGTGGAATCCACAGATAGGGAGTGCCAGCTATGGTTAAGTAACAGGCCTGAGGATACACTTTGAACATTGTCACTTTCTAAGCCCCCCTACTACACGTTACAAATTATCTTTTAGGAAAGATTACTTTTGCAAATGCGTCATCTCAACCATTTTGCGTTGATTCTTTTTTTTTTTTTTTTTTTTTGTTAAGAGACAGGGTCTTGCTCTGTTGCCCAGGCTGGAACTCTTGGACTCCAGTGATCCTCCCGCCTCAGCCTCCCAAGTAGCTAGGACTCCAGGTGTGTACCACCACACACAGCTAATTTCTTTTTAAGGTCTCACTATGTTGCCAAGGCTGGTCTTGACCTCCTGGCTTCAAGTGACCCTCCTGCCTCCCAAAGTGCTGGGATTATAGGTATGAGCCACCGTGCCAGGCCTTGTGTTGATTCTTTTTTGTTTTTTTTTTCTTCCTCTACTCTGAAGGAATGTGTTGATTCTTAATCTGCTATTTATGGAGCATGTACCAAGGGCCATGCTAAGTGCTTTGCCTACATTATCTAATGTGATCTTTATGACACCCTCTCAGATAAATATTTTTACTTCCCCACTTTACAATTAACTTACTTGAGGACAGAGAGTTAGGTGATGATAGAGTTGGACCTCAAATGCAGATCTGAGTCCTCAAGAACAAGCTCTTATCACTATTCCATATTCCCTTACTGAGTTCAGAGGATGACACAACCCTGACCTTACCCCAAGTCCTAGGGAAGTTTCTGTGATTCCCTTTGTATTTGCTCTCAGTTGGTTGCCTAGTCTAGGCAGAAAAACTGTACTAGGCAGCATGGGGATAAAGCAAAATACAAGAAACTGCCCTTTCTTTAGGGAGCTTTTGATCTTGTGAAGATTTAGTTAAATAGTGGTTTTCAACTTAAGGTGCACAACAGAATCATCTGTGGAACTTTAACAAATACTGATGACAGAAATTCTCATTTGATTGGTCTGGGGTGAGGCCTGGCCATCAGGATTTTTAAAAAATCCCCAGGTATTCTAATACAGCCAAGGTTGAGAACCAAGAAGCTAGGAAGAACAAATATTCTCATATGAAACAATATCAGAGCAACTACAATGTATAAAATGATATATTTTGAAATTATTTATTTATTTCTGTGAATGTTGTCAGAATCAAAATGGAGGTACTGGTGTCGACAAAACAAAACAAAACAAAAAAACCCTGACAAATGGAGCTGGGGAAGGCTATGAAGAGAGGGTTCTCACACTTGTATATCTATGTAGCAAAAACCACCACAAAACACTGCAAAACCCACTACCTTGCACAAAGGCCATTGCAACCTTCCACAAAAAATACCTCTGCAAGGACATCTGCCTAGCAACTGCTTGTCCAACCCCAGACTGGCATCACCCTTGTTATTGACTTTTATAGCCAAGGATAATAATTTCAAAAAATTATGTAAAAAAACAAAACAAAACCAAAAAACTAAGTATGTAATTCTCCTCCTTTCTTCCTTTAAAAACCTTTGTTTTCCTTTACCTTGCTGAATACGGATGAAGTTTACTATGGTGCACATATTCCCATTACAATGCCATATTCCCAAATAAAC
The DNA here is from genome assembly GCA_023783475.1 of Daubentonia madagascariensis. Taxonomy (NCBI): domain Eukaryota; kingdom Metazoa; phylum Chordata; class Mammalia; order Primates; family Daubentoniidae; genus Daubentonia; species Daubentonia madagascariensis. The sequence goes on along the minus strand of JAKFHU010002080.1, from coordinate 35,689,348 downwards.
ATCATTTTCTTTTACAAAGTCTCTCTCTGTTTGTTATTTAGGTTGACATTCCTTACGTCATTCCACAAAGGATATGATGTGGCTAAAAAATTATTTGGTACAGAATAAATCTCACTGAAGGGCAAAGACTTTGAGGTGCTTGTCAAACAGGCCAAAGAGAGGCTAGGACATATGAGGTTGGTATAGAAATAATTCAGGTACATTTTATTTCTCTGGTTTTGGTTTGCAAGGCAACAGTGGCAGATTTTAGAAAAAACAGTTCTTAGAAAACAGCTGATTGGTCTAGGTACTGTTTCTAGGTGACTGGTCCAAGAACTGTTTCCAGGCAGTTGATTGGTCCGGAGGCTGTTTCTAGGCTGCCTAGCCAGTAGATTGCCTTGTCTCCAAGGGTTACTCAATCTACAAAGTGATAACAAGTCTCCCAAAGTTTGTGTGGAATTATAATTTTGCCCATTACAGATGCTTATTGAAGAAAATACCAGTATTTTAAGGATGACTCATAGGCACATTGTACATTTATTTGATCCATCTTCCCTAAGGGTTATGAATACTTATAAGGCAGAGCTTCCCAGATGATTTTTTCACAAGGCAAGGAGTGGCTGGAGCTATTCTACGAAAAATTTACAGCCGTTAAAAGGGCAGCATTAAACTATTCAGTCAAGTTCAATTGTTGGACTATTTCCTGTCTTTTCTTTCCCCTTTTCAAGAGTAGATGAAGCTGCTCTCAGTTTAATATTAGAAGAGACAAAATGGTGTAAAAAATGATGGTGTAATAATAGTTGAAGAAAACTGAGAAAAGAGTAATATTGCAATCCTATAATCTTAATATTCAACTATTTTCATTTTTGCATATTTTTCTTCTAACCTAACGTCAATATTATTTGGACAATAACATATGTAAAATTTAAGGCTTAACTGTCTAACCATGTTTAAAAGTTACTATCAGTTTCTTTATTTTATGGTGGCTTACCAAGTTCTTTGAAAATCTGATATGACATGATTTATGAACAAAATTATAATTTTTAGCTTCAGATTCAGTTAATATTTTTGAGTGGCACACACACATATGCTGGACATTCATTTTACCAATTATCTCGTTATAAAAATAACAAACATTTGTGGAGAGGCCATTTTGTGGCAGGCTGTGTTCTAAGGACTGGAGACATGGCTGGGAAGAAAACTGACAAAATCCTCTTTTTCTAACAGGGAAAGATAGGCTATAACAACCATAGCTGGCATAGAATGTTTCTCGTTCCATTTGCTTTACACATTTTAACTCATTTAATTCTCCTAACGATGCTATGAAGTAGGTACTATCATTATCTCCATTTTATAGGAGAGGGAACCAGTGAACAGAGAGGCTAAGTAACTTGATGAAGGTTGCACAGTTAGTGAGCATTAGAGCTAGGATTTGAACCCAGGCATATGGCTTCACAGGCTGCATGCTGAACTGTAATCAGCTCCTCTATTTATTCTGGTGAGACAAGGAACCAAAACTTCAATTTTTTACTTCAAATATTTAATATTTTTTCTATAAAAGTATTGGATTAAGTATTATAGCCAACACTTTTCAATTCCAGGACACTTACTGTCCTGCACATTAAAATCACCTGAAGGCTTTAAAAATATACTGATGTCTGAGCCCCACTTCCAGGGGTTCTGATTCAATTGGTCTGGAGTGGGTTCAGGCTTCAGTATTTATCTAATATGGTAATCTGACAGAGTGACAGAATATTTAAAAACCAGATGTTTAAAATCATAGTTGTCCTTAAAAGCACAGCTTTGACTCAGATTGACCTGGATTAAGTTTCATGTTTGCCCCTCATTAGCTGTGTGATTATGAATGGGCAAGTTTCTAAATCTCTCTAAGCTTCTCTTTCCTAATCAGTAAATGGAGATAATCATCTGCCTCCTATGGTGGTTGTGAGAATTAAAGATAATATGCATGAAAATCATTTTCATGGTCTGGCACAAATTGAGTGCCCAATTGATGGTTACTTTTATCCAGTCATACATTTATTCAGTCAGCAAATATTTGTTGAGTGCTTACAATGTTCCAGGCATTGTTCTAGGTACTGGGGATATATACAGCAATGAGTAAAACAGAAAAAGGTCCTGCCCTTGAAGCTGTTCTTTGGATTTTTTTTTTTTGGTATAAATAAGATGTGTTTAATCTCATTGACTGTGTTTATTTTAATCCAATTTTATTTAATTTTAATTTTATTTATTTATTTTTTTGACTCTGTTGCCCAGGCTAGAGTGCAGTACTGTGACCACAGCTCAGTGCAGCCTCAAACTCCTGGGCTCAAGTGATCCTCCCACCTCAGCCTCCCAAGTAGCTAGTACTACAAGTGCACTCTACCACACCCGGCTAAATATTCTATTTAAAAATTTTTTTTTATTATTTCTTTTTTTAAATCTTTTTTATTCCTCCCCCACAATTTTTCTGTTTTTTGTAGAGATGAGGTCACATTGTTGCCCAGGCTGGCCTCAAGTGATCCTCTCACCTCGCCCTCCCAAAGTGCTAGTATTACAGGCGTGAGCCACCACGACTGGCCTAATTTTCATCTTTAAATTTTTATTATTCTGTTATTTATTTAATGAAAATGTGTTGTATTTAATTAAATTAAATGTGTTTAATCTTATTTTTTAAGCGTTAATAAAATGTGTTTAATCAGTTATCCCCTCTTCTCTCCTCTGGCTCTTTGTCATTCATTTAAATATTAAATATAATCAAATTTCTTTTATATTAAAGAATTCTGGAATCAGCGCTTTGACTTCAAGTTGCCAGACAGTGACTGCTGTAGTTCCACGCTTCCTTCATTGCAGACATTGTCTGCCTGTCTCCACTCTCCAGGTGGACTTCATCACTTCCCATCACACTCCAGAGCATTGTAATCAGGCTCTGTCCCTGTTGCTCTACAGTTATTACTCTCAACAAGGCCAATCCCTTTCCTAAAACCATTCAGTGATTCCATATTAACCTCAGGACAAAGTCCAAACTCTTTTTAAAATTAAATTAAATTTAATTTAATTTTAGAGCTTAGAAAAGTCCAAACTCTTTAAAATGGCATGTAGGCATTTTCCAGCCTCTCCTCCCACCACTCCCTTTTCTACCTGCAGCACCCCCCCCCCCCACTGCCCCAAACTCCCACCCTACAGAATGGCCTGAAATTGCCCAGAAGCACCATACTTTTGCTTCTAGGCAGTGGTGCTCTACAGCTGATTTGCACCAGCATATGAAAGCCTATGGTGCACATCTCTTCCCAATTCCGTGTTTAGTGAGGTCACGTTGGTCGCTTAAAATCTGCCATGTTGAGCGTATATCAAGGAAATTGGCAAAATCTACAAATTAGGGCATTCTTGCCTACCTCCAGAGAGATGTTTGTTAAACATTTACCAGCCCACCATTGCTTCTAGGCCTTTGTATATACGGTCCCTCCTTTACCCCAACGTGGCTCAGCTTAAATGTCACTTCCTCCTGGGAAAATTTCCTGACTCTTCACTGTGATTCTTCATCGACTGGGACAGACCACCACTGATTTTTCTGTATCCTACACTGGCCAAATAAAGTCCTTGAGGTCAGGGCCCTTGTCTCGATGATTGCTGTTGTTCTCCACCTAGGATAACGTTTGGCATATGGCAAGGTACTAAATCATATTTTTAAATGAATCAATACATGAGTAATTGTAATAATAATCCCTTCCTATTAAATAATATATTTTTTGTGGTTCAAGAATGTGTCTTAATCTTTGTATCTCCTGAAATTCCTCCCACACAGTGTTCAGTAAAAATTTGAATAGAATGAGTGGACTAGACTTGAATACACTTTATCTGAGCCCAAAACTAGGGCCCAATTTAAGATATCCATTCTAGAAGTGAGTCAGTGATCTCTGAGGTTGTGATTCTGTAGAACCAAAACCTGGAATAAAGAAATATGTCACCAGAAACTTACGATTTTCCCTAGCCATCAATCTGACTTGATTTTTACTCTTATTTCCTTGTTTCTCCTAATAAAGTGATCCTAACCTTATCCCACTTACTTCTTTCCTCTTTTTTTATAAACAGCATGGACACACTCTTTGCTCTCGGAATACTATGCTCACTGAACCATGAGTAGGAAAGCAGAGTGGTGCAGTAAAAGGTGCTTGGGATTTAGAGTCAGGAGACATTGCTGTGTTCCTGTATGTCACAACTTTCTGGTCTCTTCATCTGCAGTGGGGAAAATAATATCTTCCCTATCTAATTCACTAAATTTTTGGAGGAGCAAATGAGTTAACATAGGTGAAAATGCTTTTGTAAATTGTAGAGTGCTGCATAGAGTAAATGCAAAATTTCTTGGACAAATTGATCTTAAGCACATGCTATCATTTAATAACTCCCTAGCAAGCAAGTGAAATCGTCTAGGAGGTGAGAGTGATCCGGTATGGAGAGAGATTATTTGTCTGGGAAACGGGATGCTTACATAAGCATGTAATAAGGTAAAGTTGATGGTTTCACGTTGCAAAGACCTAAAACACCAGCTTCATATCAGATGCTACATGGGAAATCTGGGGTGGTTTCATCTGAGATGCCAAGTGTGCTATCAATCAGGAATAAAACCCAATTAATCTAAGAAGCAAATGATAAGGATATATCGGTGGCTGATAACTGGAATAACAGAGCTTCATTCCCCAATAGGATCTGATAGGCTCCAGTTAATCTAGAAGCATAAAATGATGTAAAATACAGATCAGAACCAAGCAACAAAGTTCTGCTTTCAAATAGGCAGCTACCAGTGAATATCTCAAATTGCAAACATTGATGCAGATATATGGTTTGCCAATTTCTTAGTTTTGGGAAAGATTTCCCCCTGTAGATGTTAATTAGCTTTTCAGAATAGGAAGGTTATTCTGTGTGGTCCTCCAAACAACAACATTGGCATCACCTAGAGCTTGTTAGAAATGCATAATCTCAGGTCCCCCGAAGGCAGACCTATTGAATCAGAATCTGCATTTCAATGAGATCTCCAGGTAATTGTGTGTATTTAAAATGCATGCCATAGAGACCACTTATTTGTCTTTCAAATGAAAAAAACAAAAAATCAGGCCTCAAAGGGTGATTTTTCCCCTGATGATCTAATATAGGTAGGTGGCAGAGCTTGGATTAGAAGAAAGGTTTCCTGCCTCTGCTGACAGGTCCCAGCATCACACACCCCCTCGCAGCCTGGTTCTTCCGCTTCCTGGTTGGGAGGCTTGGGGCAAGTTACTGAACCTCTCTCTGAGCTTGTTTCCTTAACTATAAAATGGAGATGATAGCAACGTCTACCTTACACAACTGTGAGGATTAGCTCACGTTAGATCATCTCTGAACACTTTGTGCAAGGTAAGGCACGATCCACAATATTTTCCAATGAAGAAACATATAAATTGGATAGCAGAGGTATCTTGCTAGTCACTGTTATTTAATCACCTGGTAGGTTAGGCTGACCCGTTATTATGAGTTTGGTGAACCCCGGGCCAAACCCAATATTTGGAATAGGCACACCCATATGTAGTTGAAGGACCTGACTCACTGACCCACTTTCTTGGTTACAAAGCAGTGGAAGGTTGGATTATCTGGTCTTTAGCCCCACCTAGTGTCCATATGTGGTTCAGTTTCAGATGTACAGAAATTATGGAGAATTCTAGTTTTGCCTTTTAATACAAATACATCGAATTCCTCACTATTCAGGGGAAATGATCCAATATACACATTTTTGATGGTTTTTGTTATACATAAAATAATAGGACTAGGATTCTTGGAGCGGGTCAGAAAGTTGGAGGCTTTCCTATTTAGAGCAGGAAGATTGGAGTCATCTTTGATGCTTCCCTCATTTGATATGTCCATTCTGTCATCAAACCGCCCCCAAAAAATGAATTTCTCAAAGCATTATCCAGCCACATGGACTAATTTAATGCTTCCTTTGGGATTGTCTTCTTGGTGAAGGAACATATTGGATATTACTCTATAGAGTTTTGGGCATCCAGGCACTGCTCCCTTGCAGTGCCTCAAAGAGGAATGACTTTAAGAGCACCCAGAAACAGAAGGCCTGAGCGACAGGGTTTTCAGCCTCACAAAACTTTCCCTTTCCCCACAGTGTGCTTGAGAAGCGGTAGAGAGCGCTAGACCTGAGGGAGCCATGTCAGGGATCAGTGCAAGCTATGTAACCAGATGGTCAGTGACAAGAGGCCAAACTTTGCTTTCACTCTCTTCTTGGAAATGTGTTGTCTGAGCCCTTAGAACCAAAATGTAATTCTAGGGAGAGAAGTGGAAGCAGGAAGCCCCAAAATACCAGAACTAGAATTTCCTCCCTGTTTAGCAGGAAGAGGACTCAGAATGAAAATTAAGTTGATTTATAGAGAATAAAGAGATGCAATATTCTTGCACACAGGTTTGTGGCTGGAAGAGTAGATCTCTCTGTGTAGAAGCCTGTTCAGGGTTGGGTGTATATTTGCAGCCCAGGAACTGGAATCATTTCATGCTGCGATCTTTTTGGGGAATTGATGTGCAGACATGAATTTGGGCCTTTAGAAGTCACTGATTAGTGAGGGAATACCTGGAACCTCTAAGGAGACCAAATTTGAAAATATGCTAATGAAAAATTTAAACTCCTCAAGCAGGTTCAGGGTTGTTGGCAGAAGGAAGGCAGGGTGAAGTCGAGTTTGCTATTTCATTCTCTGCAGTCCCTAGTGGTATAGAAAGAAAGGGAGAGACATGCAAGGTGATTTTTAAGGCCTCTCAGTCTCTTTCTAAAAAACTGCATGGTTCTGTCAACCTGAATGACAGAGAGAGACTGTCTAAAAGAAAATGATGTTTATTTGGGAATAGGGCATTGCAATAGGAATATGTGTGCCATAGTAAACTATGTGTATATTCAGGGAGGTAAAGGAAGACAAAACTTTTTAAAGGAAGAAATGAGGAGGATTATGTAATTGTTTTGAAATCATTATCCTTGGCTACAAAGATCAATAACAAGGGTGACACCAGTCTGGAGTTGGACAGGCAGTTGCTGGGCAGATGTCCTTGCAGAAGTATTTTTTGTGGAAGGTTGCAATGGCCTTTGTGCAAGGTTGTGGTTTCTGCAGTGTTTTGTGATAGTGTTTGTTATCAGGCATACAAGTGTGAGAACGCTCTCTTCATAGCCTTCCCCAGCTCTATTTGTCAGTTTTTTTGTTTGTTTTTGTTTAACCACAAATGACACCATTTTGATTCTAACAACCTTCAAAATTCTCTGAAGAAGGAAGACATACAGCAGCCAAATTTCTGGGGCTACCAGCAGCTGGAAGAGGCAAGGAAGGATCTTCCCTTAGAGGCCTTGGAGGGGACATGGCACTGCCAACACCTTGATCTTGGACTTCTAGCCTCTAGTACTGTGAGAGAATACATTCTTGTTGTTTTAAGCTACCAGTTTGTGGTACCGTGTTACAGCAGCCCTAGGACACTAAAACAGCGGGAGAGCCCTCTGATAGAAGATGAACCTCCAGAGTCTGAGGGCATTTTCTGGGGGTGGACAGCTACCTCAGGAACAGGGACAGACAGCAGACTCCTGGCCAGTGAGGACAATGGAGATGCTGGCACTGAATCAATGCTCCCCCCTGAAGGAATACCTAATGGCTGCTGCCTTTGAAGACCTCAGTGCTCTTAAAGAGTGATTTAGTATTGGTGGCTGAATGTCTGAGTTCTTTAGAACAAGCTTTTTGGCACTAAAAGGCCAAGAGCATAACATGTAAATTTATCCTTAAAAGAACTTGGGTCCAGTGTTGCATTCTGGATAAACAAACAAACAAACAAAAGAAAAGAAAAGAAAAAAAGAGCCAAAAAAAAAAAAAAAAGAACTTGGGAAAAGTTTGCTGCATTTATACTGAGGTCAGAGACTTGGTTCAGAGAACAAAAATTGGGTGGCTTAAAACAACAGAAATTTATTGTCTCACAGTTTGGGAGGCTAGAAGTCTGAAATCAAATTGTGGGCAGGGCCATGCCCCCTCTGATAGCTCTAGGGGAGACTCCTTCCTTGTTTCTTCTAGCTCTAGTGTTCACCAGCAATCCTTGGCATTCCTTGGCTTGGAGATACATCATTCCAGTCACACGGCTATCTTCTCCCTGTGCGTTTTCACATCGCCTTCCCTTTGTGTGTCTGTGTCTCTATTTCCACCTTTTAAAAGCTATGAGTCATATTGAATTAGGGCCCACACTACTGACCTCATTTTAACTTGATTACCTCTGTATAGACCCTATTTCCAACTACGGTCATATTCTGAAGTACTAGGAGTTAGGACTTCAACATACCTTTTGTGGTGGACACAATTCAACCCATAACAGGCTTGAACTCATGCAACTTTGGGGGCCTACTATAAGATTAAGAATATAAATTACAAATACCTAATGTGGCCTTGGAAGGAGCTTGTGCAAGTAAGAAGCCTCACAGTAAATCCTCTTCTGCTTTACAATATTAGAATAGCTGTTGACAAGTATCAATGTGACTACAATGAAGTATTGTACCCACATGCTACTCATATGAATTTAGCTTTACAAATGTAGGCATGCAAGAGAGAGAGGGTGCCTGTTTTATTGTTTTGCTCTCTGAACTTGTGCCTTGGAGTAAGATGTGAACCAAGATATCTTGGAGCGGAGCATCTAGCTGTGAAAAATGTGATGCTGTTGTTCAAAGATTGCTGGGTTTTGTACAACAGGGCCCTAAGTGCCCCAGTGACTTCAGTTGGTGCTCAAATGAAGAAACAACAATGGAAAGTAATTCTGAGTTTGTCTTCTTTTGTTCAAAACCCTGAGTTTAGAACCTAACCTCCATGTGAGGTATGACTGTAGTGTTCCTCCTTGGCTCCAAACTTAACCTAAACATGATCTCCTTCTGAACTTCTCCCATTTACTGAAGCTGGTACAGTATAGGCAGGAGGTTGAGGTGGTGGGTCACCAGTATGAGAAAGGGAGCTAGACACAGATGGCACCAGCTTAGTTCCTGCCAGCTTGAAAGGATGGGGAATGATCAAAAAAGCTAATGTCCCTCTTTGACACTTTGCTGACTTTTGGGAAGCCAGATGGGAGCATCCTTCCACACACCCTGCACAGCTGGCTAGTAAAAAACACAGACTCGCCCCTTAATCAATCATTTTGGAGCTGTATGGAGCAGGAGGGAGACTGAATTCCACAGCAAGGCCTGAGAAAGCACGCTTCAGTCTCAGAGGGAGCACATTTTTGCAATAGTTTTTAGTAGTTCCGTGAGGCATAAACACTTGTTGGGGAAAAAAATTAGGAATAAAATCTCCTGCCAGCTCAGAAAATTCTCTTTATAAATGTAGAAAAAAAAAAAAAAGAAAAGTCTTATTACATAAGCATTAAACCAGACTGCGATACGCAAATGAGATTGCAAAGACAGAAAGAAATCTCACTTTTTTTTTTTTTTAAAATAGCGATGGGGTCTCGCTCTTGCTCAGGCTGGTCTCAAACTCCTGAGCTCAAGCGATCCTCCCGCCTCGGCCTCCCAGAGTGCTGGGCTTACAGGTGTGAGCCGCCGCGCCTGGCTGAAATCTCACTCTTTCATATAGCTAAGCACACACCAACCATTACATACATGTTCTCAGGACAACCAATAAATTTTTCTCATGTAAGAGGACTTGGCAGTACCACTTGCTATACATTCTTTGATAGTTTATCATAGTTTCACTTGGTTGTTGGCAGTGGCCATCTGTGTTAGTTAATTGCCATTATCAGAAAGAAAAACAAAACTTTTTCTATTTCTAACACAAGCAGGTAGGAACAAGGTGCATTAGGCTAAACTCCCAAGGTGACAGGGAGATAGGGCACTATCTTCTTTGATGTTTATATTTCAAAGAGATAGCTCTTAGACCCTAAGAAAAACATTCCTGGGTTGTAAGGCAGGTAAGAGGCTTACTTAGCTCTTAAAAAGATTTATCTACACATCAAAGTAAAGAGGATGGGTTTATAAACACAAGCTTTCTTAAGGAAACGCTCTAAGAAAAGGGAAGGGGGAAAAGGTCTCCTTCCCTTTTGCCAGCCAGAAACTAGGAAAAATTCAATCTTATTTTTATTTACTCTTACACATCCTTCCTTATGGGTGAAATGGATGTTTGATAGAAGAATTCTTCCATTAAGAGAATCTACAGCCAATAAAGAGGAGGCCAAGATATATTTGGGAGGGTGAATTGGGGGTTCCAGGAAGCCAGGAAGGAGCCATGCTGGTCCCTCTGTGAGCATCTCTTTTTCTTCTTGCCAAATAGCAGAGGCCTGGGACTAGGAGACGTATTAGGCAGAAACACCCACCAGGAAAGAGATTCGTGGTAGGGAGAGAGAAACTGTCCACTCATTTGGATGCCACTGTCCTACTCTACACTCTACTGTAGGCAAATGGGAGCCAATGTGTGGCACTGAGTATGGAGAGGGTATAACTGGATAGTGGAGTAAAAATTAAACACACATCGCTGCCTTACAACCAGTAACAGCTGCTCGCCAGTGGTATGAAGCTCTCCCTGTGCCTAGGACTGAGCTCTGTGGGTAGACACAGTATGTGTGGGAAGGACAGTCTCCAATGGGAATGCTCCCCAGAAGAAGGTGAAATATTCTTCCAGGACCAGGCTCACCTTTCCTAACGCTGGAGGGGGTTTGAGGATCAAGTATTTCACCACTTTGGACATGGTATACACTCTACACTGCCAGCAGAGAAGGGAATTAATTGGGCATTATTTGGACAGACTGTAAGGAAACTGGGTCTTATACTGTCTTGTCAGAGGAGTGACACTTTCACTAAAAGGTCTGAGATGTAACAGCAGGACAGACCAGGAGTGTGACCTAACTCAGGCTGCCTCAGAGAGAAAGCCATCCGACTCTCTCTACTAATGGGACTCTTAGTGTGAAGGTCCAGGCATTCAAGGATTGAGCTGCCCAGAAGGCTCCCCACTGACTCTCTAAAAATGTATACCCTGCAGCCTCACACTCTTGCAGTTCAAATACAGCATTGGTGTTTAAAGTCAAACCACATTATAAGTAATTTGCCATTATCCAGCTTTATATTTAACATTTTAATTGAATCTGGCAACTAAAGAAAATCTCATTAAAGGATGGCATTTATAAAATGCTTCCAAGTACCTTTGCTTAACTCGAAAAAAACCCAAAAAGGACTTTATTTGGTAGGCAAAGGAGAACACCGCCATGAAGTGGTACTCCACTGGGAAATTCCTGCTTTTGCCAATTATACACGTTATTTAGCAACGTTTTTTTGAGACATGGACCCTCTGAGACTCTCAAATATGCTTTTCAACTTCGCTCCAGAAATGTACAAACAAAACTCTTACAATGTTTTGGAATTCATTTCAGATGCTTTATGGATTTTCAGAAGTACCCACCAAAAGAAAAATTCCCCATTTCTGGTACTCCAATTACATGCCCTTAGAATTTCCCTAAAACTTGTTCCCCTGAACCTAACGTCAGGGAGGACTTCCCCAGATTCCAAATCAAACCCAGATCGGGCCGGAACGCCAAGCTTGAGCTGTGATAGCGGTGGGAAGGCCCCTTTTATCAGTAAAACAGATGCCTTTATGAAAGCAGCAGGCCAGTCTACGCGTGGAAAGAGTCTTGGCTTCCCGTCATTTTGGGAGCCTTCACTCTGTAGTCCATGTGGGAAAAAAACACGCGTCGACCACTATTTCAGTACGAGCGCAATTGCGCATGCGCAGAGGCGAGCAAGGCGCACGCCTACGGGTCGACGGGGAGAGGCGCGGCGAGGCGGGCGGGGCGAGGGGAAACCCGCCCCTTCCAGTCGCTTGGGCCTTAACTCCTTGCTATCCCCGCGCTGAGCTTCCTTTTCTTCCCCTCTGACCTCAGAAAGAAGGGGGCGGGGGCCTCCGGAGGCGGAAGTTGCGGTGCATTGTGGGCTTGCTTAGAGCCGGGGAGTTGAACCTGAATGAAAGTGGCGCGCCGCCCCTGACGTTACCCGGGTTGGAGCGGGTGGAATTCGGGTCCCAATTGGGATTCTGGTGTTTCGGACCTCCGGTGCTGACCCAGCCGCGGAGAGGCGGCGGCAAAGGCTCGGCAAGCGTTGGTGAAGGGGGCGGCTCTGCGCGGCCCCCCGAGACATGGCTCACAACAAGATCCCGCCGCGGTGGCTGAACTGTCCGCGGCGCGGCCAGCCCGTGGCAGGTAACCTGGGCGCTGGGGTGTTCGAATCCCCGCACTCGGGCGGGTTCGGGGGTAGGCCGATTGAGGAGCGCAGCTTTCGGTGGTTCCGTCGCCATTAATGGTATTTTAGGACCTAGATGTGTTGGGTCGTAAGAAGCTTCGTGGATGAGTGTTTCGGAACATGGACAGGAGGGGGTGGTCGGCGGATGTGGGACACTAGTCATTATTCCTGTAAGGCTAAGTGTTGCGAACGAGAAGGAAGGAGGTTTGTGTGGCATGAGCTGAGGACCTAGGAATACATTGGGCAGTACGTTGAAGCTTAGTCAGAAGTTTGTGAACCTTTTAGGGTTCAACTTTCCTCTCGGAAAGAGAAGGGACGAGTGTCAGTTTTGAGATGGAGGAGGGCTAAGGAGGAGAGGCGGTTCCCAGCGGTGAAATGGGTTGACACGGAGACTGGGAATCTGGAAGATTTTTGTTTTTTAAATGATTTTTGTTGTAGACGCTTTCATCTTTATTGAGTTTGATATACAATAAATTTTAAAGCGTACAGTTTGATAAATTTTTACTAAACACAGATGTGTAACTCCTATGAAACTCCTGTGAAACCATCACCCCTTAAAGTTTCCTCCTGCCCCTTTGGAATCCTTCCCTTCTCAGGCAACCACTGATCTGCTTTCTGTCACTATAGATTAGTTTGTATTTTCTGGAATATTTTTTAAATAAGTGGAAACATAGTAGGTACTCTTTTTGGCGGGCATATGTGTTTGGCTTCTTTCACTCGGCATAATTATTTTGATACTCATCCAGATTGTTGCATGTATAAGTAGTTTATTCCTTTTTATTGAGTAGTATTCCATTGTTATAGATACACCCCAATTTATCCATTCATTTGTTGTTGGTCATTTGGGTTGTTTCCAGTTTTTGGCTAGTGCAAATAAACCTGCTGTGAACTTTCATGTACAGTTCTTTGTATGGGCATATACTTTCATTTCCCTTGTGTAAATCTCTAGGAGAGGAATGACTGGATCATATAGTAGGTGTGTGTTTAACTTTTTAAGAAACTGCCAACCTGTTTTCCAAGGTGATAACATTTTACATTCTCACCATCAATGTATTAGAGTTCTATTAGCTCCACATCCTTTCCAGCACTTGGTATGGTCAGTCTTTTTAATTTTAGCCATTATAATAGATGTGTAGTAATATCTTATTATGCAAGAGCGAGACCCTGTCTCTACAAAAAATAGAAAAAATTAGCTGGGCGTGGTGGCGCAGGCCTATAGTCCCAGTTACTCAGGAGGCTGAGGCAGAAGGATTGCTTGAGCCCAGGAGTTTGAGGTTGCAGTGAGCTAGGATGACACCACTGCACTCTAGCTGGGGCGACAGAGTGAGACTGTGTCTCAAAAAAAAAAGTGATATTGAGAAATAATCTAAGCAAATCTTAGTGTGGAGAAATCTTTTAGAAAAATGAAATAATTTACTTTATGTTCTAACCATTTTTGTATGCATTTTCAGTTGTAATGAATATGATTCTACTTGATAATCACTGTACTTTCTTCTTCAAACAAATTGATCACAGTTCTTTACACTTTTTCTTTTTAGATCTTATTCTCCAGCTATTTTGACTTTGTTTCTTGTACTCTCTCTGACTTAGTGTATAATCCTTTCTTCTTATGTGTGGTTTTTTGTATGGAGTTATGAAGAAATCCTTAAACTTAGATGTCTGGCTTCTTTTCTAGCTTAGAACATGTTAGCAGGATTCCTTTGAGTTATCTGCTATACTGATTTGTGAGGGAAACAAAATCACACAGAAGTTCTTGTCAAAGTGAACATTTTAAATTTGGAATTAGAAAAACAGTTTACAAATCAGTACTCTTTTAAAATCAGAATTTTAATGTAAGATCCACAAGATGGAAATGATGAATATCAGAATACTGACTTATTGTTAGATAAATGGGACAAATGTGGGACTAACTCTGGGTAGATAGCAGCAAATAAGGTGCTAAGCTCCAGGCAGCTTTATATGTCTCTAAGAAATGGAGTTTTGTGCCTTTTTTCCCCTACTTTGGTGGGAATGAAGAGAATTAGTAATAGAAAGCTTTTCCTTATTTTTTTGGTTTTTTTTAGGCCAAGGTCTCACTCTGTCGCCTGGGCTAGAGTGTAATAGTGGTTTCGTAGCTCACTGCATCCTCAAATTCCTGGGCTCAAGTGATCCTCCTGCCTCAGCCTCCCAAGTAGCTGGGACTATAGGTGCATGCCACCACACCCAGCTAATTAAAAATTTTTTTGTAGAGGCAGGGTCTTGGCTGTGTTGCCCAGGCTGGTCTTGCACTCCTGGCCTCAAGTGATCCACCTGCGTCAGCCTCCCAAAGCGCTGGGATTATAGGCATGAACCACTGTGCCTGGCTAGTACCTTACCTTTAGAAGCACATAGTCTCATGGGAGTAGCAAACCATCAGTTTTAAACATAGTTCTGTTTTAACAAATGCAGTAAGGACTGTTGTAGAATATGATGGGAATTAGAGGTAATAAACCTAATTTTTTGCTTGAGGTTGGGAAAGAAGAGATGGGAAGGAAGAAGGATATCAGATAAGGCTTCCCAGAGGAGGTGATACATGAATTATCTTGAGTAAATAGATTTTTGCTAGATAGACAATTGGGGAGTGTTTTTTGGAAAGGTTCTATGTTAGGATAGGATAATGATGGGGGAGATCATGGACTGAGAAAGTGTCTGTGTTCTGGAGGGTATAAGTGAGGATACGTAGCTGGAGAGTAGGAGCCAGATCTTACAGGCAAGTAGGGTGTGATAAAGAATTTTAATATTTATATACTTTTAATGTGTACTGGCAAACCATTGCAGTTTTTTAAGCATTGGAAAGCAATGATTTGACTTCAGTTCAGTGTTTACTGAATTGAAGGAGACCAGAGCGGAAGTGGAGAAACTAGCTAGGAACTTGTTGTGGTAGTCCAGGTGAAAGACAAAGGTGATGGTTTAGAAGTAGGAGATGAAGAGTAGAAGGCTGATTTGAGAGATACTAAAAAGGGAAAATGTACAGAACTTGATGTTGTATTTGGAATGAGGGAAAAAGAGTCAAAATTGAGTCCTAAATTTCTGGCTTATGCAAAGGACTGATTGGTGTCATTAGAGATTATTGGAGGAAAAGCAGGTTCGAGAAGATATTCTTAAGATCCTGGTTGCTGGCAGGCCAGTGGCCATGGATGTTGGAATCTACTAAGGAGTATGTAACAAAACTCACCTGCTGAATCAACTAAAAAAAAAAAGATCCTGGTTGCTCAAGTAGAGATGTTGAGTAAACAGTTGGATGTATGGTTGGGAGTTCAAAGAAGTTTGAGTTGGAGGGGTACATTTGGGAGTCATCAGTGTAAAGACAGTTTTTTTTTTTTTTTTCATAGAGGTGGGATCTTGCTGTGTTGCCCATGCTGGAATGCAGTGATGCAGTCGTAACTCACTGAAGCCATAACTCACTGCAGCCTCCAACTCCTTGCCTCAAGTGATCCTCCCACCTTAGCCTCCTGAATAGCTAGGACTACAGGTGCATGCCACCATGCCTGGCTAATTTTTTTATTTTTTATTTTTTGTAGAGATACGGTCTTGGTAAGTTACCCAGCCTGGTCTAGAACTCCTGGCCTCAACTGATCCTCTCGCCTTGGTCTCCCAAAGTACTGGGATTGCAGGCATAAAGACAATATCTAAAGGCATGGTAGTTGATCAGTCAGAATTTAAGTACAGGCGTACCTCAGAGATATTACGGGTTTGGTTCCAGACCACCACAATAAAGTGAATATCTTAATAAAGCTAGTCACACTAATTTTTGGTTTCCCAGTGTATGTAGAAGTTATATTTACGCTATACTATAGTCTGTTAAGTTGCAATGGCATTATGTATAAAAAAACCAATGTACATACCTTAGTTAAATACTTTATTCTAAAAGATGCTAATGATCATCTGTGTCTTCAGTGAGTCATAATCTTTTTGCTAGTAGAAGGTCAACAATGGTCACAGCATTTGCACCAGGAATAGATTCCATATCAAGAAACCATTTTGCTCATCTGTAAGAAGCAACTCATCTGTTCAAGTTTGTTTATTTATTTATTTACTTATTTTTTTGCAATGTGTAATTTTATGTGTCAAAAGTTCACGTTTTATCATGAGATTGAGCCAATTCCGTCGCATCTTCAGGCTCCACTTCTAATTTTAGTTCTCTTGCTGTTTCTACCACATCTGCAATGACTTCTTCACCTGATGTCTTGCACCTCTCAAAGTCATCCATGAGGGTTGGAAGCAACTTCTTCCAAACTCCTGTTACTGTTGATATTTTGACCTCCCATGAACCACAAATGTTTTTATTGGCATCTAGAATGGTGAATTCTTTCTGGGAAGTTTTCAATTTACTTTGCCTAGATCCATCACAGGAATTACTACTGTCTAGGGCAGCTATAGCCTTATGACATATATTTCAAAATTGAAATTACTCCTTGATCCATGGGCTGCAGAATGGATGTTGTGTTAGCAGGCATGAAACCAACATTAATCTCCTGTACATCTCTATCAGAGCTCTTGGGTAACTAGGTGCATTGCCAGTGATCAGTAATATTTTGAAAGGAATCTTTTATTCTAAGCAGTATTCAGTAAACCATGCTGTAAACAGATGTGCCGTCATGTAGGCTTTGCTGTTCCATTTATATAGCATAGGCAGAGTCGATTTAGCATGATTCTTTAAGGACCCTAGGATTATAGGAATGGTAAATGAGCATTGGCTTCAGCTTAAAGTCACCAGCTACATTAGCCCCTAACAAGAGAGCCTGTCCTTTGAAGGTTTGAAACCAGGCATTGACTTCTCCTCTCTAGCTGTGAAAGTCCCAGATGGCATCTTTTTCCGATAGAAGGCTGTTTCGTCTACATTGAAAATCTGTTTTTTTCTGCCTTTTTTTTTTTAAGAGACGAGGTCTTGCTTTGTCGCCCAGGCTAGAGTGCAGTGGTGGAATCATAGCCCACTGAGCCTTGAACTCCTGGGCTCGAGTGGTCCTCCTCCCTCAGCCTCCCAAATAGCTAGGCCTGTAGGCATGTACCACCATGCCAGCTGATTAAAAAAAATTTTTTTTTTTGTGGAGGTGAGGTCTCGCTATGTTGCCCAGGCTTGTCTCGAATTCCTGGCCTCAAGTGATTGTCCCTTCTTGGCCTCCCAAAGTGTTGAGATTGCAGGTGTGAGCCATGGCACCCAGCCGAAAATTTGTTGTTTACTGTAGCCATCAGTGATCTTAGCTAGATCTTCTGGATAATTTGCTGTAGCTTCTATATCAGCACTTGCTTCTTCATCTTGCACTTTTATGTTATGGAAATGGCTTCTTTTCTTAAGCCTCGTGAACCAACTTTTGCTAGCTTTAAACTTTTCTTATACAGCTTCCTCACTTCTCTCAGCCTTCATAGAATGTTACAGAGTTAGAGCCTTGCTCTGGATTAAGCTTTGGTTTAAGGGAATATTGTGACTGGTTTGATCTTCCATCCAGACCACTAAAACTTTCTCTGTATCAGCAATAAGGCTGTTTCGCTTTCTTATCATTCATGTGTTCACTGGAGCAGCTCTTTTTTTTAAAAAAAAAGTTTACTTAAAAAATTAAAAAAAATTATTATTATTTTTGAGACAGGATCTTGCTATGTTATCCAGGCTGGAGTGCAGTGGCTATTCACAGGTGCAATCATAGCATACTGTGGCCTGGAACTCCTGGCCTCAAGCAATCCTGCCTCAGCCTCCCAAGTAGCTGGGACTACAGGCATGTGCCACCACACCCAGCTGGGGTAGCACTTTTAATTTCCTTCAAGAATTTTCCATGTGCTTTCACAACGTCGCAAGCTGTTTGATGCAAGAGGCCTGCCTTTGAGCTTATCTGGGCTTTCGACATGCCTTCCTCACTAAGCTTAATCATTTCTAGCTTTTGATTTAAAGTGAGAGAAGTGCGATTCTTTCTTTTACTTGAACACTTAGATGCCCTTGTGGTGTTATTGATTGGCCTAATTTCAATATTGTTGTGTCTCAGGGAACAGGGAGCCTCGAGGAGAGGGAAAGAAATGGGAATGGCCAGTTGGTACAGCAGTCAGAACATACCCAATGTTTATTAAGTTTATGGTTTGTGGTGCCCCAAAAGTTACAATAGTAACATCAAAGATCACTGATCACAGATCATTATAACAGATAAAATAATAATGAAAAAGTTTGAAATATTGTGAGAATTACCAAAATGTGACGCATAGACACAGAGCACATGCTGTTGGGTAAATCGTGCTGATCGACTTGCTTGACGCAGGGTTGCTGCAAACCTTTAATTTGTATTAAATAAGAAACGCAGTAACTGTGAAGTGCAATAAGGTGAAGTGCAATAAAATGAGGTATGCCTATGATGCTAGTTTCTCTAACAACTCCCCAAACTCAGGGGAGTAACGTATTTTTATTTCTTTCTCGTATCACAAGCTATTGTTGTGTGTCAGGCAGCTTTCCCAGGCAACTCTTCTCTGACTGGTGAATCTCTAGGCTCTTTCCATCTTGTGATACTGACGTCTTAAACGTCCAGGTTGCCATGGACAGGGAAGAACAGGAATGGGTGATTTTTCAGGAGATTTTATGGCTAGCCTTGTTAGTGGTATAGTTCACTCCTGCCCATATCCCATTGGCCAGAATCCAGTCACATGACCCTCACCCAACTACAAGAGAAGCTGAGAAATGTAGTCTTTCTGTGTGTCCTGGAAGAAGAAAATGAATAGAATTTGGTGAACAGATAGCATCATTCCTACCGTGGAACTGGATAAGACCTTCTAGGCAGGAAATGTAGAAAGAGTAGAGAATGCCCATGATGGAACCCATGGGAATCTGGCATTTAGAAGTTGGGGAGAAGAAAAAAGAGGGCACAAAGGAGTTGAGGAATAGCCAGAAATTGGGAGTGGTGTTTGGTGGGTGGTGGAAGCTACAGGAGTCTGGTGTCATGGAAGGCAAGAGTTTTTCAAGAAGGAAGGAGTTGTCAGATATATGGAATGATGCTGAGATGTTAGAATACTAGAAAAGTTGGTAATAACTTGGAAGTTGTTGGTGACAGAAGTATTTTCAGTGGGAATGTTGGGTCAGAAGCCAGATTGGAGTGGACTGATAAGTTCCTTGGCTGCAGGTCTCAGAGAGTTGTAGTGGATTGCTGAGGGATGTGGGTAGATGGCCCTGAGACCTGCCTTAGAGTCTAATTCCCACCTTTGGGATGGAGATGTAGTGGCCAAAAGTTTCAGTAGCGCCAGAAGGCATGATCAGAAGTGACTTGAGCGTGGTCAGCTAACCTGAAGAGGAGGCTGGAGTTGGAACGTGGAAGGTGTAGGATTATCTTCATCAACCCATCTACCAAGGCCAGGGATAGACCCTAGTCACCTCCATAGATGCTGCTGGGATGGAAACTAACAGTGCCCAAAGACCAGGTGCAGTGGGTTCGGTTTGCTTGAAGCCAGAGAGGACAAAAGATGGTGTACAAAATAGCAGTTGTTGCCCTCCTGATGTCAGGGTATCTACCTCCTAGGAATGTAAATACCTCTAGGAGAAGGGAAGAGAGGGAGGAGAATTCTGATTTGCTTGGAGGCTGTCTTGAATAGGAGCTTGAAAGCTAAGTTATGTACAGTTACAGAGAAGTAAAGTCATTACATTTGTGCCCACACATGTATACATAAGTGAATTGGAGGTGAGGAAGTGAAGATAGCAGTGTGTGTATTTAACTTTTAAAAAAGTTTGGTATGAAGAGTAGAAATGAAGCATATTGGAGGATGATAAAGGAGAGATTAGGGCTTGTTTAAATGCTGATAGGAATGAGCCAGCAGATGTCTGAGATGCTGAAGATGTTGGGAGTGAGAGTGGGAGGGGGAGGAAGGGTTGATTGATGGTCCTTGAGAAGCAAGATGGTAAGGAAATCCAGAGCAGAAGGGAGGGGATTGGCTTTTAATGAGAGGAGGAGGGTGGGCTCAGACACAGAAAGGTTTATAGATTAACTACAAAGATGAGGCAAGTTTCTGCCTGATGGTGGAGAGGCATTGTTGTATAGCAGTTTCTTGCATGGACTCTAGATCCGTACCTTGGTTTGAATCACTGGTCTATCATTTAGTAGTTGTGTGACTAGTTACTTAATCTCTTTTGCCTTGGTCTTCTCATTTGTAAAATGGGGATAACAGCAGTACTTGTTGTTAGGAATAAATGAATTATTTATATAAAATACTTTAAATAGTGCCTGGCATGTGGTAAACATATAAAGTTAGCTTTTATTATTATGGCTTCTGTTTCTTTTTTTCTTTTCAGTGAGGTATAACTTAAAGTTGTCAATTGAAAAAGGGATGGGGAACCTTGGTATCTTTTAGGAACGAGAAAAGATGTGAAACAGTTGTTTGTCATAAGGATAGTTAGTGGGGCGTGGTAGGATTGTCCTTGAGATTGATGATTGTGATTTGTAGCCCCAGTTATCTCATGCTGTGAGATTTTCTCTAGGAGGCCTCAGCTGCATATCTGTAGGCACAAAGAAGTCAGGTTCTTAGTAGGTTCATTGAGGTCTGGGTTTTTCTCAGGTGAGTGTGATAGAGTAGTGAGGGTGGAGGAAGGAGGTTGAGGGTATTTTCAGGGGACTGATTATGATGATAAGCTGTGGACTCTGACGTTGGATAAGAAGGAAAGTGAAGCCTGATGAGGTGATGGAAACAGGATTGGACTTCAGAGATAGCAGTAAGGAGGAGGGAAGCTCTAATGGGATGAATCTTCTTACATATCATTTTACTTATTTATTATGTTTATTATTTGTGGTTTATCATTCCCAATAGAATGTAAACATTATGAGGGGAGGTATTTTTTTTTTCTTTTCACTAATGTGTTCCATGTGTCTAGAACAATACCTGGTACATATTAGGAACCCATTAAATATCTGTTAAATAAACTAAATGAAGTAAAATAATCCAGGTGAGATGATGGTGGAGCTGGTGAGAAATGCTCAGAGTCTAGATATATTTTGAAGGTTGGTCTGACAGGATTTGCTGGTGGATTGGATATGGGGTATGAGAGAAGAAGAGTCAAGGATAACCCTTTAGGTTTTGGCCTCAGCCACTAAAAAACGGTGTTATTTAAAAAAAAAATGGTGTTACTGTTCGCTGAGATGGGTAAGACTGTGAACAGGTTTTAGAATTTGAATATGGAGAGATCAGATTTGGATATCAAATCTGAGATGTCTGTTAGACATAAAGTAGAGACTAAGGTAGGCAGTTTGATATCCAAGTCTAGAGTTAAAGGGGAGAGGCACATTGATAGCTTTTAAAGCTGGGAGACTAGATGAGACCCCGAGGGAGGGAATGCATATCAAAAAGTGATCAGTTGTTTCTTATGTTGCTGAGAGCTTAAGTAAGGTGAGAACTGAGTTGACCATTGGATTTAACAATGTGGAGGTTATTGGTGACTGTGAGTAGTTTTATTGAAAACAAAATTTTACAAAGTTATCTTTTCATGAAATTTAGGTGACAGCCTCTGGACAGATGTTAAGACTTCACTTAGATATTGTTTTAGGTAGATATTATAGATTTTATTGTATTTGAAAATATAAATTAGTTAAAAATAGGTTATTTAAAAATTGATTATACAAGGTGACTTCCCCTATGCTTATACTGTGGTTCATAAAAGAAAAGGTCAAAAAAGGTTGGTCTTTCTTGCTAAAATTATAATCACTGGCAGTTGTTTGAAGAGTGATTTTGTTAGCATCCTCTCAGCCTGATAGTATATCCTAGCATAATCTTTATCATGACATGTAGGATAAGGCCCATAAGATGGAGGAAGTTCCAACCTTATATTAAAAACTATATAATCAGGAATTTTAAAGAACTGATTTAGTTCACTTCATTCAATTCATATCAAAATTTATTATCAACTTCATTATCAAATTTCTAGTACCATATCTTTAAAAGATGTAAGTCAATAAATTTTTAACGTAGTGGTGTAGAACTTAGAGTCTTTATGGAAGTTCCAATCACTGGTACTTTTTCTTTTGCTGTTATATTTGATTGTCAATTTCTAGAATCTTTTTTGTCCTTAAAAGTTCTGAGGCAGTATCTTTGAAAAGTATGGTTTAGATTGAAAGAACAGTTGCATTTACAGATCATTTTTCCATTTCAAATGTTTTAAGAAGGTGACATTGAGAATTGCTAATTATAGGGTTTTAATCTGGACACTTTCATTAATGAAAATTATTACTTAATGTTGTTTAGGAAGATTCTTACCTCTGAAGACAATGTTAGGACCAAGATATGATAGTCAAGTTGCTGAAGAAAATCGGTTCCATCCCAGTATGCTGTCAAATTATCTGAAGAGTCTAAAGGTAAGAAAAAAACCTTTTTTTTGCTACTGATTTAATATACTTTACCTCTCTTTTGTTCTTCAGGTGGCTTTTTAAAAAAACTTTTATTTTGAAATATTATAGACTCAGAAAGTTGCAAAAATTGTACATAGGGTTCTATGAACCCTTCTCCCAGCTTCTCCCAATAGTGACATTTTATGTAACTGTAGTATAGTATCAAAAGCAGGAAATTGACTTTGGTACAGTACTGTTAACTATTGATAGATTGAAGACTTTAGTTTTTATATGTATTCATTTGCGTGTGTGTGTATGTATATGTCTGTACAGTTAGATCACATGTGTAAATTCATTGTGGTGGTTGCAGAACTGTTCCAGCTCCACAAAGGAGCTCCCTCATGCTACCCTTAGAGTCAGATCCTCTCCCCACCCCTGTCCCTGTACCCTGGCAGCTGCTGATCTGTTTTCCATCTGTAGTTTTGTCACTTTGAGAATGTTATATAAATGGAATACATTAGTATGGGACCTTTTGGGATTGGCTTTTTTCACTAATCATAATGCCCTTGATAGGTCCAAATTGTTGCATGTGTCAATAAAAAGTTCATTCCTTTTTATTGCTGAATAGTATTAAATTGTATGGATGTACCAAAGTTTAACTGTTCTGTTGAAGGACATTTGGGTTGTTTCCAGTTGTGGGATATTGTAAATAAAGCTGCTGTGAACATTCTTGTTTAGGTTTTGTGTAAAGATAAGTTTTCATTTTTCTGGAATAAATGCCCAAGAGTATGATTGCCGGGTTGTATGGTAAATACTTGTTTAGTTTTACAAGAAACTGCCAAATTATTTTCCAGACTGGCTATACCGTTTTATTTGCCCATAGGGTAGCTTTTTAAGAGTAAATGAAACTCTGTGTTTTTTTACATCATTCCGACGTAACGCCAGTTGTATTAGTTTCCTAGGACTGCCATGACAAACTACCACAAACTGAGTGGCTCGAAACAACAGGAGTTTTTTTATTCTCTTGTACTTTGGGAAGCTAGAAGTTTGAAATCAAGGTGTTAGCAAGGTTGGTTCCTTCTGGAGGCTTGGAAGGAGAATCTTTTCCATGCTTTTCTCCTAGCTTCTGGTGGTTGCCTGCATTCCTTGGTGTTCCTTGGCTTGCAGCTCCATCATTCCAGTGTCTGCTTCCGTGGTCACGTGATATTCTCCCTGTGTGTCTCTGTGTTCAGATTTTCCTCTTCTTAGAAGGACACTATAATTCAGCCTTTTACAGGACATAATTCAACCCATAAAACCAGTCTTTGTTACTATTTTATTTATATTCTTGGTAGTCTATTATTGTGTGCTGTGTTAGTACATTGAATGAATGTTGGTGGCCATTACGTGCAAGGCTCACATCATGGGATAGAACAGTAGCCACTTAGATTTTAAAAACCTGTTATTCATCACTTTTCTTGGTGTAGCTTTGAGTCATTGCTTGTATCTTTTATTTTAGCTTATAAACGTTTAATTTTTATTATTAATAATCATACTGAAAATCATAGCTAACATTATTTTAGAGTGTTAAATATTTCCTAGGCAGTGTTCTAAGAGCTTGGGGTTTAGAAGGCCACATAGCTTAGGTTTGAATCCCAGTTTGCCACTTACAGCTTTGCAGGCAAATTATATAACCTCTTCATGTTTCAGTTCCCTTATCTTTTTTTTTTTTTGGGGTGGGGGGGTGGTGGGTTCTTGCTCTGTTGCCCAGGCTAGAGTGCAGTGGCATCATCGTAGCTCCCTACAACCTCAAACTCCTGGGCTTAAGCGATCCTCCTGCCTCAGCCTCCCGAGGAGCTGGGACTACAGGTGTGCGCCACCGCGCCCAGCTAATTTTTCTGTTTTTTGTAGAGACTAGGGTCTCACTCTTGCTCAGGCTCATCTTGAACTCCTGGCCTCAAGTGATCCTTCTGCCTGGGCCTCCCAAAGTGCTAGGATTATACATGTGAGCCACCATGCCCAGCTACAAGTTACCTCATCTTAAAAAAAAAAAAAAAGTGCATGTAAAGCATGTGAAACAGTGCTTGGCACAGAGTAAGGGCTTCATTTAAATCTTACAGCAACTCTATAAAGTAAATACTATTAGCCCTACTTCATGGATTGGGATATCTATTATGAAAAATAAATTTGTGTATGTGAATATGTATGTATATATATGTTTATACACACAGTCACATAAACATATCCCCACAAACTCATCACACACATACTAATGCATATATGTATATATTGAGCTTGGGGCAGTTAAGTTATGCAATACAGTTTCAGTTTCCTTGGCTAAAATATTCTTATGTATTTAGAAAATTCACATTTTCCTGCTTATCACAACTTTTCATTTGCTTCTTATTTTGGACCTGGAGACAAACAACAGGAGTTCTAATCTAGCTCACTGAAAATTGTATTATGGTATCTAAATCTTTGAGTCTGGCAATATGTAGTCTCTGAAGAAATCAGTAGAGCACATTATGGCAGCTAGTTATATTTTAGAAGTATACATTTTTGTCTGTTGTGTGTGAGATTTAAATGTTTTTGCCATTTTTCCCCTCTTCTAACAATGGAGTGTAATCATTATGTAGACCAGTCTCCTTTAGGCAAATCAAACAATAGGTACTCAATAAAAGCAACAAGAAAAGAAAGAAAAATTATGACCTAAAAAGTGCAGATTGTTTCTCTTGCCATTCTTTCCGGAGAATATATACTTCGGAATGAGGTGGAAGATATATGAATTAACTGTTCCTTTGTTTGGGCTCAGTTTAGGTGTGCATTTCTTAGACTATCTTGCTAGGCTGAATGTGGTTCTAGTTTTTAAAGATTTTTTATACCACATGGTCCCTGAACACAAGCCACCTACTTCAGTTAAAGTTCAGCAGAATAAATAATAATTTTTGTTGCAACCCAGAAAGAAAAACTGGCTGTGATGGACTTATTGAGAGATGGGATTAAATCTCCAATAAGATGTATAAATATGGCTATGTATACTGTTCTTTATTGGTTATTTAAAGGATTTACAAGGGAATTTTGACTGTAGATACTTTTTTACCCTATATACTCATTTGAGAATTTAACTGCCTAAGGTATGATTCTGCTCTAATGATATTTCTCTTTTAATTTAAAAAATAGAGAATATATCCACTTGTTTCAAAATCCCAAAGTTTAAAAAGCTGGTATCATGAGATCTCCCGCTCACTTTTGCCCTCTACCTAGTTCCTCACCACATTCCCCGTAGATTTCACTGTTTTGTAGATTTTTTAATGTATCCTTTGAGAATTTCTTTATGCATATATAAGCAACAAAAAAATACAGATTATTATTTTCTCCCCTTTATACTCAAGTTAGCACATTATATGTGCTGGTCTGAACCTTACTTTTTTTTACTTAATATATGAAGACCTTGAGAATATCCTATTAATACACAAAGAACTTTTTTGTTCTTTTTTTTCTTTTAACAGCTTCACAGTATTCCATTAATATATGTACAGGTTAAGTATCCCTGATTCCAAAATCTGAAATGCTCCAAAATCGGAATCTTTTTGAGCACCAACATGATGCTCGAAGGAAGTGCTTATTGGAGCATTTCAGATTTTGGATTTTCAGATTAGTGATGCTCAACAGGTAAGTTTAATGCAAATGTTCAAAGTCTGAAATCTGAAACACTTCTGGTCCCAAGCATTTCAGGTAGGGGATGCTCAACCTGTACCATAATTTATTTAATTAGTCCCTTACTGATTTACCTGGATGGTTCCTTCATGGAATGTATTTGTGTTGGCATTTTGTGAGATTTACTGACATAGGGTCATTTTTACTATTTTTGTATGTCTTCATTACATTTTCCTCCATGCATTGCTTGTACTTCACTGTAATCTTTCTGGTCTTCTCTAGCTATCATAGCTCTTATTTAGATGAGAGATAGGTCTACCACTTTAGGGTGAACTTTTTTCTTATAGGAAATGTTGTTTTGTTGGCATTTTCTGAAATCTGTAGCTCCTGGGTCTGATTCTCCTATCTTCCTTCCCACATAGGTTCTGCAGTGCTCTTAATTTTTTTTGGCAGAACTTAGACATTTTTTATGATTGTGTGGATTACATATTCCTCTTAGTTTCACTGAAAATGAGGTTTGGGGTTTTTTCTTTAAAACCATTTTCCTTGTTTTTATATTATACATTATAATATATTTATGTTTATATATCATAATGTATTTATATTATATATTATATTATGATATCCGAGAAGAGAAGAGGGAATTGCTGTTCCATACTGCTGTCTTCTTACTAAAGAGCCTCTCTTTATTTTTAACCTTGCTGTTTTTGAAAAAATATAGCTTTAGGTTTCAGTGTATTTTCAGAAAATATATAGAAGGGTTATTAATCAAATAGGGAGATATATCAATATCTATGTATATAGATACATATATGGCATAGTAGCTTGTCTAATCTTTTTTTTTTTTCAAATGAGACATGCTCTTTATTGTTAGGGTGCAACAGCAAGTGCTGCAGCAAGTGAGCGTGAGTAACATGGCGAGCACTCGTATTTGTCTCATCTTTTAAGCCTGGGATGTGGTATGGTGTAGTCAATAGATATTAACAGAGCAATTGGTGGTGGCTACTGGAAATGCTGGGATGATGTGTGCCTGGAACTGAAGTTATGTTGTATTTCAGATAGATGCTATTCCTGCTCTAGCCTCCTGTCTAATAAATTGTAGGTGCAGAGGTAGATGCAGAAAACGCAGGCAGGCCAGGTGCAGTGGCTCATACCTATTATCCCAGCACTTTGAGAGGCCAAGGCAGGAGGATCACTTGAGGCCAGTTGTTCAACACCAGTGTGGGCAACATAGTGAGACAGAGTCTCTACAAAAAACAAAAAAAATTATCTAGGCATGGTGGTGCATGCCTGTAGTCCTGGCTACTCGGGAAGCTGAGGCTGAGGTGGGAGGATTGCTTGAACCCCGTAGTTTGAGGCTGCAGTAAGCTATGATTGCACCATTGCACTCCAGCCTGGGCCACTCAGCAAGACCCTGTCTCTTAAAGAAAAAAACAAAAAACCAAAAAAACAAAACAATACAAAAAAAACAAGAAAGAAAACACAGGCCATGTTTTCTTTGTTGGGTAGACTTTTGTGATGTTGGGAGTGGAATCTGCTTGCTTATTAGTTCCTTTATTAGTTTGGGGGTTCGTTTATTTCACTGAGTGCCTGCTAAGTTCTAGTGTCTTGAGTAAGATTTGGATAAGTGGTACTTTTATTGTCAATTGTTCAGTGGCATAATGAGCATAAAATCTCCCTCGATGTAGATGGATGAACTGTATAGCAGCAGTCCCCAACCTTTTTGGCACCAGGGACTGTTTTCACGGAAGACAATTTTTCCACAGACCAGGTCGGGGGGATGGTTTTGGGATGATTCAAGCACATTACATATATTGTGTACTCTATTTCTATTATTATTACACTGTAATATATAATGAAATAATTATACAATTCACTATAGGTTGGGGACCCCTGCGTATTGCCATTTAGCCAATTTGTTTTGGAACAAATTAATTTACTAGTAAATCTGCCCTTTTTTGTTTTAATTTTTTTAAGGTTAAGATGGGCTTGTTGGTGGACTTGACCAATACTTCAAGGTTCTATGACAGAAATGACATAGAAAAAGAAGGAATCAAATATATAAAACTTCAGTGTAAAGGGTAAGTTATATATTAAGACTCTTTAATACTGAAACCTTTCATTGAAATTTGTAATCTCTTCTTTTTTCAAAATTTTTTTTCCATATTACTAGACATGGTGAGTGCCCTACAACTGAGAATACTGAAGCATTTATTCGTCTGTGTGAGCGGTTTAATGAAAGAAATCCACCTGAACTTATAGGTATGTTTGGCTTTTCTTTTTTTTCTTTTTAAAGTGGAGCAGGAAAGTATATGTTTGGCTTTTCTTTACTACTGTTGAATATTTTATTTTGCTGTTGGGTTTCTGTTCTCTTTTTTGCAAATGAGTTGATGTGTAATTTTTTTTCTTCTTTTAAATAATCACCAGGTAGTGTTTATTAAAGTTGAGACTAACTTTTGTGAGTTGTTATATGTATTTTCATAATTTTTATGTTTTTCAGGATAAAGCTCTAATTGCCCCTCTTCAGGTATACTGTTGGGAAACTCTACCTTAAGCACGACATATTTATTTTTCACAATTTTACATATTATACCATATGTATTCTTCTGAAACTTTTTTCATTCAGTATTTCTGAGAGTAATCCATGATGATATATGTAACTATAGTTCATTTTTGCTGCTGTATGGTATTCTATCATATGAATATACTACAGTTTATACATTCTCTTGTTGATGGACAATTCCTTCATCAAATATTTATTGATTGCTGCTCTGTGCCAGGCACAGGCTCTTGGAACATGTCAGGGATGAAAACAGAAAAAAAGCCCCTGCTCTGTGGAGTATATTCTAGTGTGGGCTGGAGCTGGGGAGAGGGAGGGCAGACAATAAACAACAAATATAGTAAGTAAATTTTCTTAAAATGACACTTACTTAAAATAACATTTGAGTTATTTTCAATTTTTTTGTTATAAACAATGCTACTAGGAGTGGTCTTCTAGAATTTGTAAGGTTTGGTTTTAACTTTGATTCTTTGTTCTTTCTGGTACTTATATTGGTATATGGTTTAAATTGAGGATCCATTGTAAATGTGTCCTATGTAACCATGCATTTGTTTCAGCACAGTTTATTGAATAATTCTCTCCTGAGGACTATATGATAAAAATTAATTTCTTATATGTACTGTTTGAAAATTTTTCTGATTCATTTGCCTTTTAAATTTTTGATAATATTTAAAATTTTTTATCATCAAATATTTTTTCTTTTGATTTCTTTATTATTTGGTTTTAAGTAGCTAATGTTTTTCCCCATTCAGAGAATTAACTGAAAAACTGTTAGTAATAGTAAGAAGTTCTTGTATTTGTATACAAGAAAACAGGAACTTTCCTACGATCAGATAGTAACTAGTTAAAAAATATAATTAGAGAATGATCTCATTAATGTTAATAATATCAGCTAACATTTACTAAACATTTCCTCTCTGCTAGTCTCTGTGTAAACCATGTTGCATACATTGTCTCATTTTCTTATAACAATCACATCAGGTAGATATTATTTTCACTCCACTTTATGATAAGAAATGGAGGCTTGGAAAGGTTAAGTGACTTTCTCGAGGTCGCTCACACAGCTAGTAAGGGCTAGAGCTTGTATTAGATCCTAAAAACCTGAGTTGAGAGTTCACGCTCCAAACTCTCTCTCTCTTCTGTAACAGAAGTACAAGGAATTATAACCAAGGAATTAAGTAAGTTATTAAGAAATGTAGGTGGTTTTTATGAAGAATATATTAAATATTTTAAATATTAAAATGAAGACTTGAGGAAATGGAGAGACATCACTTGGTTCCACATTAATTTCAAATTTTTAATGTAATTCCAAGCAAAATCCTGATGAGACTTTGGCAGAATTACTATCAAGTTAATATGTAAAATCCACTGCCTCCAGTATTTATTGAGCACAGAAAAAAACAGCTTGGCTAATCAAACAGGCAAGATTACGAGCAAGAAACATTTGAAAAACAAAAGTAATAAGGGTTTTTTTTTTTTTAACCAATCATTAAAGCATATGGTAAAGCAATGGAAACTACAACAGTAGTTTCCCAGTAGTGAAGGAGATGTTTTTGAATTAGAGGAGAAAGGTGTGGTTATTCAACAAATCGTGTTCAATTAGCCAACCATATAATTGATACATTTTAGATGGATTAAATATTTTAAAAAGGACCTGTAAGAATGTAGGAGAAAAGAGCATTTATTTAATAATGTAAAAGCAATAAAAAGGTAAGTTTAGTGGGAATCACCTGAGGGCACTTGTTAGAAATGTTTTAGGGACCCATCCTGGACCTACAAAATAGGAATCTAGGGGTGTGTGTGTGTGTGTGTGTGTGTGTGTGTGTGTGTGTGTATATATATAAAAGATGGGATCTCACTATGTTGCCTAGGCTGGAGTACAGTGGCTGTTCACAGACATGATCACAGCGCGTACAGTTTCGAATTCTTGGCCTCAAGTGATCCTCCCACTTCGGCTTCGCAGGTAGCTAGGACTACAACAGGCATGCGCCACTGCTCCTAGCTAGGAATCTAGATTTTTAAAATAATGGTCACAGGTGATTTTTATGCACACTTAAATTTGAGAACTGTCAAAGGTTAAAATGTGGTGGCTATTAATGATAAGGGTAATACTGCTATTAACAAATGCTTATTATTTGCCCAGAGAATGTGGGAAACAATGAATGAGTAAAGATAATTCTCATAACAACGCTATGTGGTATGTGTTGGTATCTCCATTTTACAGATAAGGAAACTGAGTCACAAAGAAGTTAAGTAATTTGCCGTGGTTACGCATCTAACAAGTGGTTGAGCCAGGTTTTTAAAGTCCAAATCTCTAATTAGTTGCTATGCTAGTTTCTAGATTGACCACATAAAAGTGAAAAATTTCTGTATTATAAAACACAACAGAAACAAGGCAAAAAGATATTTGACAAATTGGAAAAAATATTTGAAGTATATGTGACAGATAAAAAGTTAATACGCTTATTTACAAAGATATCTTATAAACCAACAAGCAAGAGAGGCATTCTTCAATAGAAAATATGGTAAACAATTAAAGAGCAATTTATAAAATATGAAGTACAAGAAACCAAGGAACAAGAAAAAATTTTATTCTCACTTGATAAAGAGATACACGTTAAAATATGTTGTTATGCACCCCATCAAATTGGCAAAGATCTAAAAAGTTATAATGTCTGTTAGCGTCAGGGATTGGATAAAATGGATGTATTCATACATAGTTAGTGTTAATTGGTATAGCCTCTCTGGAGGGACAATTTGGTGATATTTCTTAAGATCCTTAAGAGTGTTCATACCTTTTGACTCATCAAGACCACATCTAAGAACTTATTTTAAGGAAGTAGTAGTCAGAAATGGACATAAAGATTTATGTGGAAGGAATTTTATCACAGCTTCCTTGGTTTAAAAACCAAAGCAGGCCAGGTGCAGTGGCTCACGCCTGTAATCCTAGCACTCTGGGAGGCTGAGGTGGGAGGATCACTTGAGCTCAGGAGTTCGAGACCAAACTGAACAAGAGCAAGACCCCATCTCTACTAAAAAATAGAAAAATTAGCTGGGCATGGTGCTGCGTGCCTGTAGTCTCAGCTACTCGGGAGGCGGAGGCAGGAGGATTGTTTGAGCCCAGGAGTTTGAGGTTGCTGTGAGCTAGGCTGATGCCACGGCACTCTAGCTGAGGTGATAGAGCAAAACTCTGTCTCTACAAAAAAAAAAAAAAAGCCAAACCCCAGAATCAGCATTATATATTTAAAAAAAGCAGATCATTTATATTGCATATTATGCAGCTATTATTTAACAAAATTATAGTATGGGGATACATGTGAAATATAGTATTAAATGATATGTATGTATGTATATATTTACAAATTCACATGACTATATATAACAAATATATATTTAGGTGTATGTCTAGAAGATAGACACCTTAAAATAGTATTGAGGCCTCAACATGAGGAATCAAAAACAACTCAAAAAACTGACTATTTTCTCATTTGACGAGGCATTGTAGGGGCAAATGCCGAATAGACTTGATGAATTCAAAGGAGGACAGTCAAGAAGTCTTAACAGCTGAAATGTCATGATTTCAGAAGGACTTATACTCCAGGTTTAGGAAAATGAGTCCACCTTTGTTATAAATTATGCCGTTGTATTCTTGGAAGAACCGATAGAAAAAATTTCCAAATTGAGGGTTTTACAGGTTATAAAAATTATAGAACCCGCTATTATGTCAGATCTGTTTTATATTACTGGCAGTGATTCTATTCATGTGGATTAAAGTAGAAACATTTGCTTTGGACCTGCCCGGTTTTGGGGCACAGGGTGAATTGTCATTTATTGTGGTAACACTCTGAAGACAATAACAGAAACTGGTCTTAGAACTGGTTGCTGATAATACCCTTTTATACAGAGGGCACTAAAGAATCAAGTAGTCTTAGGATCTGAAAATATTGGCCTGCTTTTATTTACAATTTTTTAATTGTTTATAGTTTCAGAGAAGGAATTTTCATCTGCTTTGCACACATTCTTGTTGAAGCATACTTGTGACCAATAGTAAACATCTGTGATGTGATGTAGGGGCCAAGGGAAAACTTCCCCTTTGCCTTCTAAAGGTTCACTGAAAATCAACTGACAAAAGGCAGATTAATAGGAGAAAAGATATACAAATTTATTAGCATGCACAGGGGAGAATCACAGAGTGATTACCTTACCGTGCAATGGGGTATGGATGCTTATACATCCTTCTTAGAGGAAAAGGGAGATGGGGAAATGTGGATGATTTTAGGGGGTTAGTAAGTGATGTTTAGGGAGATTCAATGGGCTTGAAGAGTATGTGGTGGCCTGGGACAATGTCTGTTGGGCCCACAGAACAGACAATGGTTTGTGACAAAGGTCTGTCCAGGTGTGTTGACAGACTTCAGTCTTTCTTCCTGTGAGATGAGTTCAGTTAAGGAAAATTCAGGGAAGGCACCAGAGATAATTGGTTTCTTCTTTGGTGGGTCCAGACTCTGGGCAGATAAGGAAACTTCAGAAAACAACTTGATTTTGTGCTTTGGGAGAGACAGAAGGTGGGAGAGAAGGTCAGAGAGACCTTGGGGCGGCTTCTTTAGTTCAGCATGTCAAAGTGCCATATTTTGGGGTATTGGTTTCTGAGTCTCAACAGTGGCAAAGGTTAGATAGATCTATTTTCAAAGCTATCCTGTTTTTTTAAAAAAATCGTCTTTAAATTAGCTGATCTAATTGTTGACTGAATCAACTTTTGATTGTAATCAATTATCAATTGATATTAATAATTGGTGTGGGTGTGGGTTAATGCTGTAGGCTTACTGGAAATTTAAAGTTCTTGAAACACAGAAGCCTGAAACTTTTTCTAATCTTTAGGAAGAACTACTACTTCACAGTCCCTTAGCTGAAACCCTTGGGGCCGATGTTTCCAATTTTTACCATATGCTACCCACCCTGGGCTGGTACCCCCTAATTCTTTTAATTATGGAAATTTACAGACATAGCCAAAATAGTGAGAATAGTAAAATGAAACCCCATGTGTCCATTATCCAACTTCACTAATTATAATTTTGTTGATTTTTTTTTTTCCATCTTTCCCCTGTCCCCTTAACATTTTTTTTTTTTTTTTTGGAGTATGGTCAGCCCTTTATATCCAGATCAAAAACATTAGAAAGAAAACCCTAATAAGAAATAACAATACAATTTAAAAAACCCAATACATATGAAAATTGTCAATCAGTACAGAAAAAAAAATAAAACCAGTACAGTATAACAACTATTTAGATAGCATTTACTTTGTATGATTATAAGTAATCTGGAGATGATTTAAAGTATATGGGAGGATGTGTGTAGTTTACATGCAAATACTACACCATTTTATATAAGGCATTTGAGCATCTGAGGATTTTGGTAAGCATCTGAGGATATTGGTCCTGGAGCCAATCCTTTGAGAATTCTGAGGAACAACTGCATTACATTTTTTGCTTTTATTGTTGTTATTATTTTATTTTTTATTTTTTTGCTTTTATTATAATTTTTAAAAAGTTGAGAGATAGGGTCTTGCTATTTTGCTCAGGGTGGACTTGAACTCCTGGGCTCAAGCGATCCTCCCACATCAGCCTCCTGAGTAGCTGGGGCTATAGTCATGAGCCACTGGGCCCAGCTCTTATTATTATTTTTAATTGATACATAAGAATTGTACATACTTATGGGGTACGGTGTGATGTTTTTATACATGTATACAATGTGTAATGATCAAATCAGGGTAATTAGCATTTCCATTACCTCAAACTATATTTTAGAGCAAATCACAGATATGTCATTTTACTAAAAATGTTGCAGTATGCATTTCTAACTGATAAGACTTTTGATTTTTATACAATCATCATGCAATAATTATACTAAAAGAGTAGTTACAAATTCCTTAATGTCATCTAATTTTTAGATTTTCTCAATTATCTAAAAAATGTATTTTTAAAAAAAATTTAAATATTTGTTGAGACAGAGTCCTCGCTCTGTTGCCCTGGGTAGAGTGCAGTGGCGTCGTCATAGCTCACCGCAACCTCCGACTCCTAGGCTCAAGCCATCCTCATGAGTCAGCCTCCTGAGTAGCTGGGACTACAGGCACGCACCACAACACCCGGCTGATTTTTTTGTTCCTATTTTTGGTAGAGATGAGGTCTCACTCTTGCTCAGGCTGGTTTTGAACTCCTGAGGTCAAGCAATCCACCCACCTTGGCCTCCCAGAGTGCTAGGATTATAGGCATGAGCTGAGCCACCGCACCTGGTGCTAAAAAATGTATTTTTAAAGTTTGTTTTTCAAACCAGGATCCAACAATATTCACATATTGCATTTTGTTATTATGTCTCTTAAGTCTGTCTGATTTTCTCTTTTTTTTTTTTAATGCCATTAATTTGTTGGATAAACCAGGTCGTTTTTCTGTAAAATGTTCCACTTTCTGGATTTATCTGATTGCTTCCTCATGGTATCAGTTAACCTGTTCCCTTATCTCCTGTATGTCTTGTAAATTGGTAGTTAAACCTAGAGACGTAATTAGATTCACTTTTAGGGTTTTAGGCAAGAATACTTAATAGTTGGTACTGTGTACTTTCTGTCACACCACATCAGGAAGCACATGTCTGATTGTCTCACTTTTAGTGGTGCTAAGATGAATAAGTTGGGTTGAAGTGGTGGCAGCTTGTTTTCTCTGTTATAAAGTTCTCCATTTTATCTTTCACTTAATGATTTTAGTGTCCATTGATGATTGTTGCCTAGGTCCAGTATTTCATTAGGGATTGCAAAACGTTCAGATTTCTTAATTTCTTTGTATATTAGCTAGAATTATGCCTTAGTAAAGAACTATTCCTTCTCAATGATTAGTTATCCTGAAACAGTTTGTATTGGAAAAGCAAGTTAAATATTTGATTCTTTCCTGTTATTTCTCAATTTTCAGAATAATGAGTTGGTATCTTAGCTATCTCCAGTTGTGACTGATTAATTTAATTTTTGGGGAGTATTTATGAACTCAACTTTTTATATAGTTGATGTATTTAAATCAGCTGCAGCTAATATTTATTCTGATGTCTAGATTGCTCCTTCCTAGGCCACTGGGAGCCCCTTTAAGTTGCTTTTAATATCTTTTTGATATCACCCCAGTAGTCTTTGATGGTTTGATTGTTTTCTGGCAAAAGATGTTTTCCAGACTTAGAATCAGTTATTTCTTCAAGGAGCCTGGTTCCTTTTAGTGGAAAATAGTGTTTAGAGATAATCTGGGTGTTAGAAAGCATCCCGTAATTAAACACATTAACATTTCTGCAGTTAAACATGTGAATATTAATTCACACTAAGTAGGAAAACTAGACTAGAAATAACATCATATCAGTTCAGGTCAGGTTTTGTCCCTAAATGATTTACCAAAAAACTGTATTTTCTTCAGAGCTTTTTGGAAATTATAATTACAAATAAGAGATTATGGAGCTGGTGTGCATTTGTTTTGCATGTATAGAAATTATTTTGAGAGTAAGAATTTTGTGGAGTGGAGAAATTTAAACATCAGTTTTGTGTTGAAAGAGAAACAGCTGATTTCTTGGCAAGTGGTGGGCTATGTATAACAGATCCATGGCTTAGCTAATGCTTCTAATTATTTTAGGTGTTTCTAGTTATATTAATACTTACATGTGACAGATTTGAGAATATGTATTTCCATGAGTAGCACATGTTTATTTTGGTAAAAAGCATTTCTTTTGGTTAAGTAAAAATATTTAAGATACTTGGCTTATAATAGGTTCTTAGTGATTGTTAGTTTCCTTTTCTGTTCTTTTTTTTTTTCAATTTTCTAATAACAGGTAATCCTTTTCTGTTCTTATCATTTTTGTTGCTCGTTTAGACATAGCACTTATTGTCTCATCCTCAGCATTATTGACATTCTGGACTGGATAATTCTTTATTTTGAGGGGTTATCCTGTGCATTGTAGGGTGTTTAACAGCATCCTTGGCCTCTACCTACTAAATGCTAGTGGCGCCCCACAAATTTTGACAATTAAAATTGTCTACAGACATTGCCAAATGTCCCCTGGGGGGCAAAATTGTCCCCAGTCAAGAACCATTGATATAGACTGACCAGATACATTTTTTAATCATAAAAATTATTTATCTGGCTAGTGAGATAGAAGGGAAATGGTGTATGTTGAGACTAGGTTTTATTTAAAAAAATATATTGCTACCAGCCCTTTATAAACCACCCCTTCCTAATTTATATTATATATTTAGCATGTATATTTGTATAGCTATAGTTCATCTTTCTCTCCTTTTTTCAGGGAGTTTGTTTCTTAATTTGACTGTAAATGCCATATAAATTTATTTCACTATATTAGCTTACCTAGAAAATGAAGATAAATTTGAATACAAATTGCCTTGAAATAGTTAATAGTGAGCTAATCTTTAGTTATAAACTGCAGTTTACTTGCCACTAGATGGACCCATTCTCATAATGAAATGAAGAAAACTGAAAAATGCTTTTTGTTTTTTACTGTCGAAGACATATGCTAGTAGTATGCTTAACTAATGGATTTTTTTTTTTTTACATCAAATACATAATCTTCCAAATTTTTCTATAGAGATTTTTTGTTGTTGTTGAGACAAGGTCTTGCTCTGTCACCCAGGCTGGAGTGCAGTGGTGTGATCATAGCTCACTGCAGCATTGAATTCCTGGGCTCAAGTGATCCTCCTGTCTTAGCCTCCCAAGTAGCTGGGACTACAATTGTGTGCCACCATGCCTGGCTAATTAAAAAAATTTTTTATTTAGAGAGGTCTCACTATGTTGCCCAGGCTAGTCTCAAACTCCTGACCTCAAGTAGTGTCCCTCCTCAGCCTTCCAAAATGCTGGATAGAGATTTGTTTTGATGAGGGTTTTGTAAGTTTATAACTCTTATTTTACTTTAAAAATCCACTCACCTATTAATGTTTTGAAGTATAATTGAACAATATGACTAAAACTCTATGTATTTGCATAGTAAGGAATATAAAAAGAAAAATAGTACTTTCTTAGATTATATATCTTCACATGACATATTACTTCATAGGCAATTATTCTGACATTTCTTATTTGTAAAAATATTTTGTTAATCTTGAAAGAATGAAAATTGGAACAACAACTGGTTTAGGTGAGAAACATTATCTAAGGTTGAAATATTTGTCGCTTGAATTGGTCTGAAATGTAAGGTAGAAAAGAAATTTTCATGTTGGGGTGAGATACATGAATACAAAAATCTGTTTACAGCTCACATCTTTGTGTGACTTTTTTGAAGCACTGTTTCTTACAAAGGAATGGAGATAATAGAATTTATAGAATTTCATGGTCACAGCTATTTATTTCTAAGGAGTGTCTTTCTGTTCAAGGCTGATCTCTTTATTTTGTATCTCTTTCCTTCAGAAACTTCATTTTAGTTATTTCTATTATTGTCAACCTTTGTGATTTAACTGGGTCCTTGTCCTGAGCCTGTAAACATACCTAAACATGTCTTGTTAAATAATCCACCCCGCCTCAAACCAAACCAAACCAAACCCACATCTTTCTTCCTGTTGAATCCATTTATTCCAGTTCTCTTCATTGCAGCCTGGAGTCCTTGCTCAGCACTCTTAATCAAATAGTGACTTTCAGTTCTAATAATTATGTGACATTTAAACAGTTGAACACTCATATTTTGAAACTTCCTCTTTTCTTGGTGTACATGACCCTGTATACTTGTTGTTCTCTTAAGCCCATGGCAGTTCATTCTCAGTCTTTTTTTATGGTTCTTTTTTTCTCACTTATTCTTGAAAGGTTGGTTTTCCTCAGATTCCATCCCTAATACTCTTTTATGTACTCATTCTCGGTGATCTTACCTACACCACAGAAGCCTTCCATAGTTGAGTCTATGCTAATTATCCTTGAATCTGCACCACGTGTCAGACTTCTCAGTGAAGCTCTTTACCATTATTTCCAAATATTTTAAAGTCCCATAAAAATCTTAAACTTAGCGTGTCCAAACCTGAGCTCATTGCCTTAAGACTTGTTTAAGTTCTTGTATTTCTTAACCTAGTAAATGGTATCACTGCTCAAGTAGTCAACCAAGTCAGAAACAAAAGACTTTTCTTTTACATCTTTTCTCTCAGTCTTGACAGTCACTTGCCTTTCACACTGCAGAGTCTACCTTAAATGTCTCTTCAGTCTGTCCCTTCTTGTTACTCCCATCACCATGGCTCTTGTCACTCAGGCCCTTATCGTCTCACGCAGTATGACTACTGGGATGGCCTCCTTACCTGTTTTCTTGCCTTCATTCTTGTTCCCTCCCATTCTTCTGTCAGCTGCCATGGCAGTGGTTTGTCTAAAACCTGATAATTTTATTGACATGATTAAAATTCTTTAATATTTCTCCATTGTCTTTATAATCTCTTTACCATAGTGCCTAAGTTTCTTCAGGATTTTAACCCTCTTATTTTCTCCAACTGTGCTTGACATTTCTTACCACATCCTATACTCTGGCCATTCTGACTTATTTATAGTTTGCCATATGTGCCTTTTTGATTCATATATTTATGTTTGCGCAGATTGTTCCTATTTTGTGCAGGTTCTTTTGTATCCTTGTTTATTGAGGGTTGTTCATTGACTCAGGTGTTTATTTTAAATGTTAATGATCTTTTTTTTGTACTATGGATGTAGAAATAGGTGATTTGGCTCAGTTGATGGTGGTTTTCAAAAATTGTTTTTAAGTTGCAAAAATCTTTTTTGGAAAGAAATCTTAATGTAATATAGAAACAAGATGAAAGTGATATTTTATTGATATACATTTTTAAATGTATCAAATTTATAACCCTTTATTTTTAAAGTCAATTGCTGAGAACAAGGCCATACTGATGAACACTAACATTTGGATTATGTTATTAATGCCAATTACAGACTTGTAGAGACATCTCACTTTAACATCTACTTTAAAAAAAATTAACATATTGAGGTATAATTTATATATAATAAACAGCATTCATTTGGGTTTTGACAGATGTAGACACTGGTGAAACCACAGTCAAGATTCAGAGCATTTATTTTTATTGTACTGTATATCCATCAGTTAATTATTTGCTGTAGCCAGTCACTTTGTTTGATTACATTCAATTAGTATCAACCTCCAGAGTTTATATTTCCAATAGTTTCTTGGCTTTGTTCTAGTTTCGGGATTTTTAAAAATATGATTTGACTCTCTTGCAAATGTGTGCTATTGACCGTAAAGAGGAATGAATATTGGAAAAATTTATTCAAAGTTCATGGGTCAGAGGTGTCTGGTGTGTGTGTATGTGTCTTTTTGAGTTGTATGTTTGATGAAAATACCTCCTTATTTAAAATGCTTGGAATCTTTTAAGAGAAATCTTTAGACGGTAGAGACAGTTTTTAACCAATAAATCAATATATTATGTTTAAACTTCTAGTTAGTGCTATAAATTAGATTCCAAACAACTTAAGCTGACAAGTTATTAAGTTATAAGAGGAGGTGTTTCAAGGTTTTTTTTAATGTAGTTATTTTATAAAATGACTGAAATGTTTTGATTGCAGGTTGGCATTTTAAAGTAAAATGTGGCCTCTGAAGTGGTCTATTAATTTTAAACGAAAGCTACTTTATTTTCTAGGTGTTCATTGTACCCATGGTTTCAATCGCACTGGTTTCCTCATATGTGCCTTTTTGGTGGAGAAAATGGATTGGAGGTATTTGTATCTTGTTATAATGGAAGATGTATCTTGTAATAAAGATTTTATTGATATTTTAGTTGTAGAATTTTATATTGCCAAGTTTTTTTGTGAACTCATGATTAATATAATTTGTAATGGTTTTCATTTTAGATATAATAATCTTCAGACTACTGTAACCTGGTATTTTGTACTAAGTAGCACTTTGAGTGCTTATGAATCCCATAAACTATGTATTTACTTTCCCAGATTTTTTTTCACGTCTTACAGTATTATCAAAAATAGGTTCTTCCATTATTTTGTGTTTGTATTCAGCTTTGGAAGTTACTCTTGTTGTTCTTTTCCTTTTTAGTATGGGTTGAGCATCCTTTATCTGAAATGCTTGGGAGCAGAAGTATTTCAGATTTTAGATTTTTTTCCCCTGGATTTTGGAATATTTGCATTATACTTACCGGTTTAGCATCCCTAATCTGAAAATCCCAAATCTGAGATGCTCCAGTGAGTATTTCCTTTGCATGTCATGTTGGTGCTCAGAAAATTTTGGATTTTGGAGCATTTTGGATTTCACATTTTTGTGTTTTTTTTTTTTTTAATTTCATTTATTATTTTCATTCTATTCTCTCTACCTTGAGGATTTTATATTTTTGGTTTAGGGATACTCAACCTGTAGTATCTTTTTTATAGCTTTTGAGTACTAGGAAAAGCTCACAATGCTATATAAAGGAAGTATTTTTGGGAGAGGGTTACTCCATTTAAACCAATCAGCATGTCTTTATTGAGCACCTGTTATTTGTGAAGTGAGATTAGACCCTTAGTTTCCTGATATTCCTGAGAGAATGAGATATTACCAACTGAATTTTCTTGTTGACTGTGTGAAGGTCATTATTTATTTATTTATATTTTAATTTTATTTTTTATACACACCATGGAATACTAGAAGGTCATCATTTTGTTTACAAAGGCTTTCACATAGTAGGTACTTTTTTGAATATAATCAGCTGAAGTACACATCTGACTGTACATTTTCCAGTATACATCGTCAGAGGTTCTCTACTGCACATACTTTCTAGCTCTGTCTATTCAGTTGCTCAACACAGTAACACCGGGTTCCTGTGTCTGACTCAGCCTATACTTAGCTTCTCTCTGATGACTTGTACTCCTGAGTGCCAGAGTCTCTTGGAAGTTCTTGTAAAAAACGACACGCTTTTACTTTTGTTCACATTGCTATTCACATTTCCTTGACTGCTGTTTTCCCTTAGAGTCAGAACTCAACCTTCAAGACTTTAAATTCTTAAGATACTACCCAGGTCTTTACTCTATACTCATAGCAATTTACTTTTAGAGTTTAGGAATTTTCAATGTACCTTATATTAAAACTGTTTCAGAATGAATTTGTCCCTTGATACATTGAATGCCTTGAGGGTGAAGACTGTGATTTGTCATTTATATACCTCTGTTATACTTTATATGGTGTCTTGAATATAAGTGAGTTTTGATAAGTCTGCATAAATGTAGAATAGTGAGGACATTGCATGGTGTTTGTTTCCCATAGTATTGAAGCAGCAGTTGCTACTTTTGCCCAAGCCAGACCACCAGGAATCTATAAGGGTGATTATTTGAAGGAACTTTTTCGTCGCTATGGTGATATAGAGGAAGCACCACCCCCACCTCTATTACCAGACTGGTGTTTTGAGGATGATGAAGATGAAGATGAGGATGAGGATGGAAAAAAGGAATCAGAACCCGGGTCAAGTGCTTCCTTTGGCAAAAGGAGAAAAGAAAGGTTAAAACTGGTAATGTTTAAAAATATTATGATAGTCTTTATCTTCTTCTTCTGCAAGCTTATTGAGATTGGTGAAAATGGAATGTTGGCCTTGTTTCTTTAGCTAGGTTTGTAAGGTTGTTTCATTCTGGCTATTTCTAAAGATTATTGATAGCCACGAGTCTGTCTTTTCAAAGAGCAAAATTGAAGATATGTAAATTCATCCTGTTGTTGTTTCTTAGGTAAACCAAAGAACTCTTAGATTGAGAATTTGGTATTTTTTTTTACAAAGTATTGTGAGATTTCAACTAAATATCTAGTGAGAATTTTTACTAATACTTTACAAAATTGTCACATAGTTCAGATAACTTTATATATGAATTCTGCTCCTCCTTCTCACCATGGGTGGTGTTTTCATACTTCCCATGTAGTTAAACTGAGAAGACTGTCACTTCTTCTCTAGCCTGCCTTTATTAGTCTTATCTAGAAATAAAAGACCTAACCAAAAATATTAGGAGCTATCTCCTTTTCTTGGAGGATAGGGAAACTGTTGAGAGGAAAAGTACTGTTTGTACCTGTACACACAGAAGTATATGGCATAGGCCAAAGGGGAAAGTTAGGGAAAGCGTGGAGGTAATTAAGAGTTAATGAAGTTAGCAATTAAGGTACACAGTATATTATGGTTGAACAGTAACACTACAACTCATTTATTAGTAGATAGTGATTCACAGGCAAGGAAGAAAATGCCTTTTTTTAAATGTAAATCATAACAGTTATTTTGGCCTTTGAAAAAAGTTTCTTATTTGAAAAACATTGTTTTAATTGCATTTATGTATTTTAAATTTCAAGAGTATAAGGCCGCTGAAAAGTGTAAATTGCTTTGAAGCACAGAAATAATTTCAAAAATAGTTCATTCTTTTAGTGTAACTTATTATTTCCTGAATTTAGATATCTGAAATTACTGAATCACATACCTAGAAAAATAACAATCACACTTTAAGGAAAGTTGAATAAATAGCATAGCAGAAAATATAGGTGAGTACCCTCATGTCATTTTTATAAGGGAATTCAGCTATACTTTTTAAGAGTAACATTAATCATGAGCATATACTTGTGTTTTGAATTATAATTGATTTTATAAAAGAGTTTAAAACAAAGAGTTATTAATTTGGAAAATGGGATAAAGTTTGTGGGTTTTTTTTTTTTTTTCCCAGTGTCTTAAAATGACATCTATTTTATATTAATATTATCAAGTACCACTAAATTTCTATAGTTGCAAATGAGCTCCAGCAGCTTTAAGAGGAAAATAGCAAGATGAACATGTTTCTTTAGGGAAAATAAATATGACATTTAAAAGAAAATTCCAAACTTAAGTTTATTCTGTTTTGCAGTTACTAAAAGGAGTCTTTTAAAATTCCCTGCTCTGATTGTGGATTTACCTGTTTCTCCTTGTAGTTCTGTCAGGTTTTCCTTTTTATATTTTGAGGTGGTATTATTTGGTAAATACAAATATGTGTAAAAGATTGTTTTATCTTTACAGTGTCTTTTACTATTGTAAAATATCTGATATGTATGGTTGCACAAGATTTCTTTTGGATAGTGTTTACATGGAATATTTTTTATCCTTTTACTTTCATCCTTTATTTATCCTTTATTTAATGTGTATATCTTACAAACATCATGTTGCTGGGTTTTATTTACCCAATCAACAGTTTTTATTTTATTAGAGTATTTAGTCTGTGTACATTTCATGTACTGATAACATTAGAT
Source organism: Daubentonia madagascariensis (assembly GCA_023783475.1). Classification (NCBI taxonomy): domain Eukaryota; kingdom Metazoa; phylum Chordata; class Mammalia; order Primates; family Daubentoniidae; genus Daubentonia; species Daubentonia madagascariensis. Next base: position 35,645,379 of record JAKFHU010002080.1, on the reverse strand, counting down.
TTAAACTGTCTGACTATTTTTTTGTCCCCCATGTGGTATCTATCGTCCTTTCTTACCTTCTTTATGGTTGTTTTTGTTACTCTATTATTACTCCAACCCATTGCTTGTTAGTTATACATTCCTTTGCTATTCTTTTAGTAGTTACCCAAGATTTTAATATACATCTTTGACTTGTTAAAGGCTGGTGTATATTAGTTGCTTTTTTCTTTTTTCTTGAGACAGAGTCTTGCTCTGTTGCCCAGGGTAGAGTGTAGTGGCATCAACATAGCTCACTGCAACCTCAAATTCCTGGGCTCAAGTGATCCGCTTGCCTCAGCCTCCCGAGTAGCTGGGACTACAGGCGTGGGCGACAGTGCCCAGTTAATTTTTCTATTTTTAGTAGTCTCACTCTTGCTCAGGCTGGTCTTGAACTCCTGACCTCAAGCAGTCCTCCCGCCTTGGCCTCCCACAGTGCTAGGATTACAGGCATGAGCCACCACGTCTGGCCTAAGCTGCTTTTAAATTTATACATTGAATACTTAATGTTAGTTATTTTACTTTTACTTCTGGAATTTCCATTTGATTTTTTTTAATGGTTTTCATTTCTCTGCTGGAATTCTTCATTTTGTCATTTAAGTTTTTGAACATACTAACCCCAGTTTTTAAAAAGCCTGTGTCAAATAAATAATATGTCAATTCCTGTAGACCTTTTTTAATTTTTCTTCTCATGTCCTTTTGAGTTCTAGTCAGTTGTAGTTTTTTTTCTTTTTTTATATTTGGGTATTTTTGATTGAATACTTAATATTACTTATGAAAAATGGTGGAAATAATTTGAGACTCTGATCGTGTTATCTTCCTTCAGAGAGGATTTAGTTTTGCTCCTATACAGGATTAGTAGCAGAACATCTTAACTGAGGATTGAATTGTTGAAGCTAGGCTTTAGTTTTGGGGGACTGGTCTGTTTTGGTTCACTCTTATTCTTAGATTGTAGCCTTTTGGAGATCCTAACTAAAAGGTTGGAGAATTAAACAGGACTTCTCCTCCTTGGTGGCCTGTAACTCTAGTTTTTGTTTCCCATTCCTATTATATTGCTAAAACATCTGTTCAACTTCTTAGCCTCTCAGCTACCATTTTTGAAACAGCACCTCTAGAGGAAAATCTTAGAGTGGAAAAGCTATACCACATGTTTGGTTCATCTCTCTTGGGCTTCCCTTCCCTCTGAGTTTTTGGCCCTTCACGTCATTACTGCCTTTCTAATTCTCTGAGGTCTTCAACTGGGTGCTTTAACATTTTGTTTTGCTTTTTCTTGTGGCTGCAAAATTAGTCTAAATAAACTAGTTCACCATTGTCTAAAGCAGAAATCTCTTTTCCTTTTTGGAGAAAGCAGTTAGGTTTGATTTCTAACTGACAGTGAGGAGATGGTGATTTTTGAGAATATTATACTTTATACTTCCAAAGGCAGAATTATGAAAAAAAATTCTAAAGCCTTCTGTGGCATTTTGGTAGTTTTTCCTCTTTTCAAACCATTATTAGTGCATACTAAAATTATTAAAATTTTTTTACTTATAGAAGTAATACATTAAAGAAAGCTTGAAGACCAAGGAGACAACTTATAATCCTTCAACTTTTATACTACTAATGCCATTTTTGTCGTCTTAGAAGAATTTTCCCCATTTATTTAAATATTTATTTAATTAAAAAATGTATACAAATAACACGAAGATCAGTTTTCTTTGTAAAATAAAAATGCAAACATCTAGGAGTATATTGAGTTAAAAGTGAAGATAAATTCTCACTCCACTTGCTCTCTACTTTTTGGTTATCCTTCTATATTAATTTTTTCTGTGTATTTATATACATATATTCAGTTTTGACCTTATCTGCCCTGATTAATAAATAAATATATTTTCCTGTAGCTTCCTTTTTTTTTAAAAAACTTGGATATCTTTTCTTAGTATATCTAGAACTACCTCATTCTTTTTAGCTAATGCCAGAGCAAACAGAACATTTCTTTAGAAGATAAGAGAGGCTGTCAATCCATAAAATAATGGCAGGCTATTAAAAAGAAGAACTAATTAGAGATCTCGGAAATGATAATCAAGATTAAAAAAAATACTCAGTAGGTGGACTAAATAGCAGAATGAAGTTAGCCATAGAGGAAATTATCAAGCTGGAGGACCTAGCCAAGAAATACTTCCAGGATGCAGCACAAAAGGATAAAGATGCAAAATATGTGATATAGTTAACATCTAATGAGTGATTTAATAGTATGGAATGTCACAGAGAGGACAGAATATGATAAGGATATTCCCAGGTCTTAGACCCTTTCAGAAAAAAAAAATACAATAAGGATAGAAACTACTTATCTGAGGATTATTTTCTGTGGTACAATAGGCCTAGGTCAGATTAATGATTTTAGGAAGCTAACAGAAGGTGAGAAAGTAGAGACAGAGTTGTGTTAGGGATCCTCTCTACACCCCGCACTTCTGGAGATTTGCTAGAAGGACTCAAGGGACTCAGCATATGGTCGTACTCATAGCTAAGATTTATTACAGCAATATACTAAATATAGAGCTGGATCATAAGAGACAAAGACAGGTAGATTCTGGAGGAGTTCATGTGCAAGCTTTCTTATGCTCTCTCCTTCCCATGAAGGGTCATTCTGAGCTAATTCTTCCTGCAGCAATGTATTTGTGATGTTTCTGCCTAGGGAAGCTCATTACAGTCTCACTGTCCAAGGTTTTTATTGATGGCTGGTCTTGTAGGCACCCTCTGTCTAGCATGTACCAAAATTCCAGGATCCCAGAAAGAAAGCATTTGTTCAGCATAAACTGTATTGTTTGTACAAATAATCTAGGTATGGTGAACCACCCTTATCAGTTGACTGAGAACACTCAAGTCAAGTTCCCAGATGCCCGTCAGGCGCCAGCCTTGCAAGCAGTCTTGTTAACTCTTTTCTGCACGCTAGAATAGACTATTCATTTAAGTGGCTTGGTTGTGACCAAAAAGGGAGAGAAAGGGTGATTGATGCAGACATAGTTAGAAAAGGCTTTTTAGTATGGGATAAACTCAAGTATATTTATTAGCTGTGGATAAGGAGCTAGTGAAATCAATGAAGTTGAAAGTAAAGGTTGGGAATAAATGATAGAGAAATCTCTGAGGAGATAAAAGGGAATGGAGGTCAAATGCAGTTGGAGTGATAGGTCTTCAACAATAGGAGGGAAGTATTCTCAGCACTGAGGATGCAACTGAGATTGTGATTTTTCCTTGATAAGTTTCAGCTGTCTATGTGTGACAGTGGAGAAGACCAAGGGTAGGTTGGTTGAAGCTTGGGGATATTTAGTATGGGTGTGATGAAGCACAAGAAGGTAAGGGGTACTGAGGATATCAGGGGGAAAATGATTGAAGTAATGAGCCAAAGGTTCTAGGCTCGCAGGAATTGAGGTCAGGATGGAGGGGGTGGGGAGCTGTTAGACTGTGAAAAGGGAGGAATGAAGGGATTGTTAGTCCTGGTGAGATTGAAAAGTGGGCATAGAGTAAAGAGTTAAGCTATCTAATGCAAAAATGAAAGAGGGGCATGTTGGTTTTACAATGCTGTGGGTACTCAATCAATGTGAGTTGAATTGGATCAAAAGGTAGTGTGGTCTGGAATGATGATGGTATAGCCATGGAGCAGGTTGTTCAAGTTGGGCAAAGATGAGGGTCATTGAAAATGAAATCACTGAACCGTGAAGCCTAGGTTGTTTGATGGATCACATTATCTCAGTGGATGTTGATGTTACTAATATAATGATAGAAGTTAGAATGATGAGAAAGACTGACTGCTTTTGATGAATGTGGGGCAATATCCTTCAATACACAAAGGATAGAGGGTTTTATTAGTTTAGACACTCTGGCTGTAAGTAGCAGAAACTAGCTCAAACTGGCTTAAATATTAAGAGGACTTTATCATGAGTAAGTTGGTGAAAGTCAAACACAGGAATATAGCCAGACTTTAGGACAATACTGGAGCTTGGACTTAGAAAGTTACCTAGAACGTAATTTCTGCTATTTCTTCTTAGTTTCTCATCTCTGCTTTTCTCCCTTTATTTGTATTAGTCTTCTCACTGTCTCTGTCTTTGGTTCTTCTGATTCCTTGTTTTCCTGGGATATTATAGGTGTCCCAAAGATTCTAAGCTAACCTTTTAGCCATATGCAGAGACTAACTGCCTGTCTCTGAATCCCAGTTCCAAATTACCAGGCAACAGAATCTGATGGATTCAGATTGAGTTAGGGGTTCACTCATACTCTCATTAACTTTGGCTGCACTAGGATGTTATCTTGTAATGTCATGTAACATGGCTGTTAGGCCCTATCTTTGTGTATGGGGAGGGCAGCTCTTAAAGAAAGTTGTGCCATCAACCACAGTGCATGTCTGCTTTGCCACAGCTATGTGGTATAGCTGAATGGAGTTAGTCTAAATGGCGTAGGGGCTTTTGAAAGAGATTAGGAAAGCTGTGAGGATGTAGAATAGTTTACACCACTTCCGTGGGACTTGGGCAATGGGAGAATAAGTAGCTTTAAGAGAGAAGTGGTCTTCTTGGGGAGAGCTAGCTTTTAGTTAAGACACAGGGTGCAAGGTATTCAAGAAAAAGGTTGAGGTTACAGGGGAAAGTTATTTATAAGAAAGGGATGCCAGGGTTTATGTTGGAACTGTTTGGGAAGGTGATTATTGATAAGATGAAACAAGGAAAAGGGGCACTAAAGCAATGAGGACAAAACCATCAGTGAGGAAATGTGACTAGAAAGTTGAATTGTGAGTGATGTCAGTAGTAGTTGACATGGTTGACAGGGATGAGAAGCATAAATGTAATTAATTGTCAAATTCACGTTTGGGAAAGCTTTTGTTTTCCTTTTATTTCTATCTGAGGTTGAAGATAGTTAACAGAGGCAATCCCAGAGTAATTCTTTTGTCTCACATCTCTTGACATAATGAGGTTATTTTAGCTTGAGACTTTATTTGTTAATAGAGTGCTCCTTTCCTGACTCTTATATTGATGTAACTATGATCTGAAGTAATGGACTCCTTGTAGTGAATTCTGGTAGTTCTTTTTGGGTTTACAACAGTAGTGCATGTCCTGTGCTTAGCCCCTCACTTTCCTAAGACTAAGACACCTTCTTTATTCATCTTTTGAGCACGTGCCATTACTGAGTTGGAAGAGTATGACTTACAGGGATGTTGCTTGCTCCTTTGACGTTTAAGATGATTTTTTTGAATAAAACCATTTTGAATGTATTTTCCTCATTGTGAAAATGTGCTTATTACACATACATACTTGCATACATTCTTTCTTTACACACACAGACACACGCACACAGCTCTCTCACGTATGAATTGCCCCCATCGTCTGAATTAATTTCCTAAATTTCCTTCTAAAGGATCACTCATTCCTTTTTGACCTGTTCGTAATAGCCTTACAAATTTTAATGTTAAGGCTGATAGACTCTGTTTATGAAATACACTTCTTCCATTTTAAGCATACATTATCTTTTCACTTTTTATTTTTCTTTATTCCCACAAACTGAAATAATGATTTGTTGACAAGTGACAATAAATGTCAGTGACTTTAAATCTCAATTATAGTATGCTTTAAAATAGTTCCAGACCTAAGACATTGCTGTTTATAAATTAGAATTAATGATCTTTCTTAGAATTATCACAAAATTTTGAATAATACAAGAATGTATATTTTGTCAGAGGAAACTATTGTAATGACATTAAGCAGCAAATTATGTTACCCTTAAGTTACCAAATGCTATTTGTGTATAAAGTACGTCATACTTACCGTTTTTATTGGACTTATTCTACCTTTATTTTTACTTAATATTTATTGCAAAAGAAAATAGGGGAAGCTATAAAAAGTAAAGAAGTTGATGCATGGTAGGAAAGATTAAGGAAGAAGAAAAAGAAATGGATGACAGACATTTATTAGCTGATTGGGATTATCTTTTATAACCAAACTCAATAGTTGTTAAATCTGTACTGATGCTCAATGTTTATTAGCTGTGTTAAATTAAAAATATTCAGCTTGTTCAACTGCACAGAAATATTATTTGAACATTTCTTTGGTAATATTGTAGGAAAGCACTTGGTTGAAAGTTGATCAGATTTTTTTCTATGTGTTAGTCCTTTTTATTATTTAAAAAAAAAGTAATGTTTGTGTTTTTAGGACTAACCTATGCGACTTTGGCCTTTGCTTTTATTTTGCCCATTCCAGAAATTATCATGTATTTCTTAACTTTGCTTAGGAAATACATATTCATAAATTAAGATAGATACTTTCTTCATTTAAAACTTAAAAAGAAAATCTCCAATGCTGTTAATACCTTCAGGATAAAGATGCTGAATATTGAACTCTCTGAGTGTTCTCTTTTTAATTAGCATATACAAGATATGATTTTATAAGAATATTGAAATTATCTGAGTATTCTCAATAACTAAATATGTTATAAACCTCGTCTACCTGGTTGAGCTTTCCTTTAAAAATACTTTTTTCTTTAGTTATTATATTTAGTGATAGAAATGGTTTTAAAACAGAAATTTCATTGGCTAGTAAAGAGAGATAATGGTATCATAGGAGAGGGATGGTACTCTTTGATCCTTTGGCTCATGAAGTCCCTAAATGATGGTCATTTAAGGAAAACAAAGTAGAAGATAAGTTAGTTGACTATAAGAAGTGATTCTGAATTAGGATTAAAGAGTAGGACCAGTGTCTGCTGGAAGGACATAGTATTCTTCTAGATGTGACAGGGATGTATGTGAACTAAATATTAAGTGTTCTTTTTTGCCTTTCCCAAGTGGCTCAAGTTGCCAAGTCTTTGCCAGAGGTTGATTATTGCAGTTTGTAGACCATATTTTTTATTCTCTAATTACGTTGACAGCTAGAATTGTTTTATAGATTTTTCTTGAGACTGATGCCAGCCCTCTTATGGGTCTGAAAGTAATTGTATAGCATGAATCTAGACAATTTTTTTAGTTTTTAAAATTTCTAGAAGTTTTTCTTATTTGTTTGGTATATAAATTCTCCATCTGCTTCACTTCTCTGTGATATTTAAAAAATATGCTTGCTACGAAATACGGTGAGATACTTTATGTAGTTCTGAGTTAAAGAATTTAGATTAAAAAATCAGTGATGAGTAATACTTACTTCTATGTTGATCCCATGACTGTGGCTTAGCCATTTTGCCTACTGTTATACTCTTATTCTACTTTACAAAGGCATATATTTTGGGTGTTTATCCCCTTAGAATCCATACTCCATCCATAATGACACAACTCCTTCTCCCTCCGCCCCCCATTGGTGAATAGTATAGTGTAGGCCTGTGTTTAGATTCTTTCTTTCACTGCTTGAGTAAATACATAAAATCTTTATGCTTTATTTACTTATCTGTGAAATAAATCTAGTACAATCTATTTTTCATTGTTGTAACGATTAAGAGAGAATGTTTGTAAAATACCAGATACTCTGCTTGGCTCTTAGAAAATGGTAGATAAATTATTACTGTTGCCATTACTGAGAAGTGCCTATAGAGTATCTTTGACATAGACATTGGGCTATGTATGTATGTATGTTGAAAATCATATGCTGGTTTAAGTAAAACAGTGTACAATCCCAGGGGTATTTGTAGAGCTGCCTGTAGCATACCATTTCTGTTACATATATTGACCTACTCAGAGTTGTGAAAACAAACAAATTTATCTCTTAGTCTCTTCTTTGTAAATTTGAATTCTAACAAAAATATTTTTCTTTTTCTTTTTTTTAAAGGGTGCTATTTTCTTGGAAGGTATAACTGTTAAAGGTGTAACTCAAGTAACAACTCAACCAAAGTTAGGAGAGGTACAGCAGAAGTGTCATCAGTTCTGTGGCTGGGAAGGGTAATAAATATTTTAAAGTTTTAAACAAAACTTTTTCTTACTCTGCAACACTTAAAATTGATGCAAACATTGACATAGCTTTTTTGCTCCTTGAAGTTAGTATGTTTACAGAGAGTACTTAAAAAGATATTATATATTTTTCAAGATAATCAGTACAGTAAATAGTTGAATCAAAATTAGATGACTGACATGCCTTCCTAAAGTAATAGAAGATTACTGTTGTCACTGTCTAGTATTTTTTTAATGTCTTTGACTCTACTGCTGCTGATTAATGTTGGGGCTGGTCTCATCAATTTATTAAGGGAGATGAAGTGAAACTTGAATGTGCCTCATTTTCTAGTTTTTCTGTGATCAGAAGACTGGGGAAATCAGCCTTAAAGATATTCTGCTTCCACCATTACTTAAAAATATTTATCAGAAATTTCATGGGAGAGCGTTCAGGAGAGAGTTCATTGCCGTCATCTGTTGTTCTCAGGTCTTGGTCTGTGGTCATTTCTGTTGATCATTGGTATCTGTGGCAGAAAATTGTAATACAGCTTGATACAAAGAAACAGGATTATTAATTGTTAAAAATTCCTAATATAAATGCCTAACATAAAGAACTTTTATTACCGGTTCATAAATATCAGATAAATCAGCTAGAAATAATTTTAATTAAGAGATGAAAATAATGAAGAAATTATATTGGTTTTAGTGTTGTGTTAATCCCTTGCCAGTGTACCTTAATCTTGACCCATGTTTCTCCTGTTGTGTCACTTTTGGGCATCTTTTGAGCAGAAAATTGCCAACCTTGCAGAGTTATGTCAAGTTGGCAGTGTCATGATGGAGAGATATGGAGCAATAACATAAGGTCATTAAGCTAAGATTTAAACTTCTTGAAGTAAAAGACTTATAAACATACCTGCTTTACTATTTAGATCATGTATACTAGTATTTTAAAATTAGCCCAATAATTAATTATAATTACCAGTAGCAATTTAGAACTCTCTTAACTTGCATCTTAAAATGTCAAGAAAATGATAGCCTTTTATTAGCATTCTTATGAAAGCTGATGTATTATTCCAGTTGACATTCATCTCATGATAGGGAGAACATTGTGGTAAATGTGTCATTCATTTGAGATTGGTTTAAGACATCTATTGCTTTGTATGGATACCAGCCATGATAGTAATAAAATGTTCTTCTTTAAGGTCTGGATTCCCTGGAGCACAGCCTGTTTCTATGGACAAGCAAAATATTAAACTTTTAGAGCAGAAGCCATATAAAGTAAGCTGGAAAGCAGATGGTACTCGGTAAGTTAGACTTCTAAAAAAGATATACAAATAACTCTGATGCTTGAAGAATATTGCTTTGTTGTTAGGGAAAGTTTGCACTCTTGGGAGTGTGAATTTCTGACTTGAACAGCAAAATAAGCATGTTTCAAAAAATAGTATAGTTTTTGTTTTGCTAGTATTCTAGGCTATGAAGTACAGTTCTCTCTCATTCTGCTAAATTTTTGGTTTCAGAGTTCTGTTAAGTTTGAAAGCGTTTTCTCTTAATGTAGTTTTTGATATGTCTGCTGCCTGCTATCTTGTCTTTAATGGATATTGGGCATGTCTAAAGTTAATAGATAAGTTGTCAATATATAATCTAAAAATGACCAACTGTCCTTGATTCATTCTATATTTTACTCCTTTGAATAGTTTCCTTTTTTCTCTTAATCCTTGCTAATACTTTTTAAAGTTTTATATATTTTTAAGGTGGTTGTATTCTTACAACAAAGCTTTAACTTCAAATTTCATATTCCTAAGTTTTAAAATATTCATTAATATAAGTTTTATGTATCCTTGATAACATTTCACTTTTTCTTTCTCTTTTGAAATCCGTATTTTTTGGATTGATTACAGTTTTGCTACATGTACTTATTCATTCAGCAAATGTTATAATAGTTGGAATAATTATTTTAACAGATATTAATATAGAGGTATTAACTTTAACATAATAAAATGTTTTAGAATAATTATAAGTGTGTGTGTGTATATATATATATATAGTTTTTAACTTATTTTGAAGATGACCTAGGATACATTTAATTTTATGAGAAGTTGTTGAATGCCAGAGTGGCAGTTATACCCTTTGTGTCATGCTATCTTCATCTACATTTAAGTTGTGTTTGCCTTAAAAGATTCATATGGAGACACTAAGTGGGGCAGATACAATGTGATTTCACTATTATGTGAATATAATGATGATATTTCAATATGATATGCTTTTAGATTATTTTATTATATTTGATTTTTATTATTTGGGAGTATGTAAAAATATTTTCTTTCATTTTAATTGTTTTTCTTTTTTGGAGACAATCTTTCCCTTTAATTTAGCATTTTCTAACTTTTTTGGGGCATTTCATTGGTCAGACAGGTTCATTTAACAAAGTTCAGAAAACAGCATAAACAAAAAAGAATACAATAAAAATGAAAAGAAATATCATCACCTAATCACTACCATAATTGTGGTATTGACCTTTTTCTTTGGGTTATATACCAGTTATTGTTTTTAATATTAATGGTTGGTACACTGATTCAAATAGTTAGATAACAAGTGTGTTTTACATATATATTCATTTGTTCCTATTATTTTGAATTTACTTAAAAAATGAACTAGGTTTAAAATTAGTTTTAATACATGATACAAAATTCAAACTGTATAGAAATAAAATGAAAAAGTTGCTCTCCTTGTGTGCTTGCAGGAGTTATACAAAGATGGATATAGTTATAGAAACAGATATAGATAATTTGGATCACTTACCTCTTCTGTACCCCCTTCTTGTGGATATGTTTTTGAAGGATAAGTGAAAATTAGCCTTACTGCTTATTTTCAGAAAGTTAAAATTATATTTATTCAACTTTTTGGATTAGATTAAGGTCAGATTCTTAAATTGGTAGTAAAGATTAGCAGGTGTTAAGGATGTTGTTGAGACATATATTGTTAATATTAATAGATACGTAACGATGTCTTAATAGGTGGGTTTATTACTTACCTGTTTGAGTGGAGAAAGAATGGAAAAGCTGAGGATTAACGTGCCCTCTCTAGGCTTTACACTATAAAATGGCCTGGGGATTTGGGGTTGTGAAATCAAAGATTGTTTGATGGAAGAGTTGTTTCTTGTATTTCAGTAAAATCATACTTTTAAAAAATGAGATGTCTTTAGTTTTTATAGCTCTGACTACTTTTGGTTGCATTTTTTAATCTCTAAGACTTAGATTAAAATTTATCTTTTCATTTGGAATTATGTCAGACTTGAAAAACACTCCAGAGATAGTACAAAGAATTTCTATGTGTCCTTTAACCAAATTCCCCAAATGTTAACATCTTATATAACTACAGTACAATGATCAAAATCAAGAAATTAATGTTGATATACTGACATTATCAACCTATTGACCTTATTCAAATTTCACCAAAAGTTTCAATAATGTCCTGTGTCTGGTCCAGTATCCAATCCAGGATTACATGTTTCATTAGGTTGTCTTGTCTCTTTCTTTCCTTTTTTCTGGAACAATTCTTTCTGCTTTCTTTTATGACTTTGACACTTTTGAATGGCACTGGCCAGTTATTTTGTAGCTTGTCTCTCAAATAAAGTTTGTCTGTTTACTCTTGATTTAGGTTATACATTTTGGCAAGAACATCACGGAAGTAATATTCTGTGTGTCATTTCAAGAGACAGATAATACTGAATTGTCCCATTACTGGTGATGTTATTATAACTTTGATCTCTTGGTTAAGTTCGTGTCTGCCAGATTTGTCCATGATAAAGTTAGTTTTCCCCTTTGTACTTAATAAGAATGTTGTGGGGGAGATACTCAGAGGCTATGTACATATTCTGTTTCTTATACTTTTCCCTATTAATTATAACATTCACTGATGATTCTTACCTGAAACAGGTACCGCTGTAACGTTTGCTAAGTCTATAGAATAGTGAAATTCAACTGTAAGGAAGAACTTTTTCTCTCGTTTCCTTTTTTTTTCTTTATGCTATTAGTGTGGATTCATAGACTTGCATTATATTTAGTGGGTTATAATCTAATTTAGTAATTATTTTATTGCTCAGAATGTCTCAGATTTGGCCATTGAGAACCCCTTCAAGTGACTCCTGTCTTTTTGACATTTTCCATCATCATCATCTTCTTTTTTTTTTTCTAGAGACAAGGTCTTGCTCTTTTGCCCTGGCTGGAGTGAGGTGGCGTGATCATAGCACACTTGTAACATTGAACTCCTGGGCTCAAGTGATCTTCCTGCCTCAGCCTCCCATAGCTACGACTACAGGCACCCACAACCACACCCAGCTAATTTAAAAATTTTTTTCTGTAGAGGCATGGTCTCGCTATGTTGCCCAGGCCAATCTCGAGCTCCTGGTCTTAGACTCCTGGCCTTAAGTGATCCTTCAGCCTGGGCCTCCCAAAGTGCTGGGATTACAGGTGTGAGCCATTGTGCCTGGCCCCATCATTTTTTGAGCATTTTATTACTTTCTGATACCCCTAGATGTTCCAGGCTTATTTTGTACTTTTCCTACCCCAGCCCTGAAATCAAACATTTCTCTAAGGAGTGGCATTTAGAAACCAATTTCTGGGCATTAGGTGGGCTCATTAATACTAGGGTATCACTGCTTCTAGGCCCTCTCAGAAGATAAGAGCTAGGAAATATGTGTGTACATACATATATGCACATCTACATCTATTTCTGTATCAATAATGTGTGTGTATACATTTTTTTCAAAGTTCATATTGATACTACTAATTCAATACCAAAGGATTTATTCAAGTTTTTTTCCTTTCCTATTTGTAACTCCTGTCGCTGACAATGAGAAACTTGATTATCATTATCCACAATATTTATTGTAATATGCCAAAAGTACTTTTGGATTTGCTATTCCCAAACCCCTGTGAGGAACCCATTTGAATAGAGTATAATATTTGTGAACAGTTGGTCTGACTTTAGCCTTAGGGTATATATAGTCAAAGTGTACTGAGTTCTAAAGTTGCTTAAATTAATTATTTTCTCTCTTCCTATCAACCCCTTACAGTATAATTTTTTTTTGCTATAACCTTGAGATATGTCAGAATAATTGTTTTCATTTGTGATAAAATTAATGTCACTTGTTTCTGTTTGTATTCTATTTTGAGTTCACCTTCTTTTGATGATTTTAATTTTTTATGTTCCTCAGCATGTGAAACATTACCGTGGTTCTAAAAGTCAGAATTCCACAGAATGGTATACTCTGAGAAATGTTACTCTCTCCTATCTCTTTTAACCCTTTCCCATTTTCCTACCTTTGCATCCTGTTCCTACTCAACCCTTGTAAGTAAGCGATCTTTTTATTTTCTGGTTTACCCTTCCCATGTTTCTTTTTGTACAGATGAACAGATACATGTATATTTTCCTTTTTCCTCTTTCTTACAGGAAAGAGACTGTACTCTTTAGAACTGGATAGTCTTTTGTGCCTTGCTTTTTCCATTTAACAGTATATACTAGAAACCACTGCAAATCACTTCACAGATGCCATTCTCATTCTTTTTCACAGCTGCATAGTACTCATTGTATGGATGTACCATAGTTTATTCAACCACTCTATGTATAGACATTTAGATTGTTTCCAATAGTTTTTAATTACCAATGATGCTGCAATGAATAACCTTGGCTCCCTCCCCCCACCAATATTGTTGAAGGTATAACATCAGGGTAAATTCCTAGAAGGAAGGATTGCTGAGTCAAAGGCTAACTGTATATGAAGTTTTGTTAGGTGTTGCCAATTTCTGCTTCAAAATGGTAGTACCAGATTGTATTCCAACAGGCAATGTGTGAGAATGCCGGTACCATCATAGCCTCACCAATAGAATGTGTTGTGAAACTTTTAAATTTTCACCAATCTGGTAAGAAACAGAATCTCAGTGTAGTTTTAATTATGAATGAGGTCCAACATCTTTTCATGTGTTTAAGTGCTATGCTTGTCTTTTTTTTGGAATTATCTGTCCTTGTTTCTTTCTTGTTGTACTTTGACTTTTTTCATGTTGTTTTTTTGCCATGTAAAGTTTTAGTATTTTTATAAAGTCAAATTTATTAATATTTTATTGCCTCTGGATTTTGAATCATAGTTAGAAAGTCTTTCCTTATAACTAAGGTTAAAGAGGAGTTCATTATCCCATATTTCTTCTAGTATTTGTATGGTTTGATTTTTTTTTTCCCTGTCTGGAAGACTTTCAAATTATAGGTAATACAGCATTTCTACACATTTAAAAATCTCTTATTTTATTATTATTATTATTATTTTGCTATGCAGAATAAATTCAATTTTGAATGAAGAATATCTACTTAGATCTAGAATTGAGTCATGACAGTCTACTTGGAAATATGTCATTCTGATAGTGAACATATTGCCTTGTGCACTAGACCTTAATATACAAAAGGCTTATTTTAAATGTATTCAGCATGTTTTTCTCTGATGTTTCTTTGTCTGCAGTATCTTTTATAATAATAGGTTTTTGAGATCTGTATCATTTTGGTAGGAGTTGAGGTCAAAAGGAAGGCCTAGTATTTCTAATTCTAATCCACAGGGTTCTAACTTTGCAAAGTAGGACACGGATTTACAAATATTTTATATAGTGCATGTTGTGCACCCACTTCCCAAATGCACTTTGATTTTTCCTTTCATCAATAGTCTAGGCTCTTTCCTGGTCTTTTCTCTATAGCTCAGCCTATACCTGGGTGGTACTGGTTATTATAATATTGCTTTCTAAGGAGGAAAACACAGTCTTTCTTCTAATGATGAAATCTTAGCGACGTCTTGGGAAGATCAGAGAGCTTTTTTAGAAAAAAGCCCAGGCGTTTAATGGTACTTGGTGTCTTAGTTCATTTGTTCAAGAAAATACCTGAGACTAGGTAATAAATATTTCTCACAGTTCTGGAGGATGGGAAGTCTAGGATCCAGGGCACTGGCAGGTTTGGTGTCTGGTGAAGGCTGCTTTCTGCTTCCCAGATGATGCCTTGTTGCTGCATCCTCACATGGTGGAAGAGGTGAATGCCGTGTGCTCACATTGCAAAAGGTGGAAGAGCTAAAGGGCCTAACTAGTTCCCTCCAGCCCTTTTGTAAGGTCCCTAATCTCACCCATGAGGGCAGAGTCCTCATGGCCTAATCACCTTCTAAAGGTCCCACCTCTCAATACTGTTGCATTGGGGATTAAGTTTCAACATGAATTTTGGAGGGAACACAAATGTTCAAACCATAGCACTTGGTTGTATTTTAACTTGTAGAATTCTTGAATTTAAAAATTTTTGTGTAGTAAAAATTGTTTATTTGACTTTTTCCTGAACTTTGAAAATTATCTCTTGTTGCATTTCCCACCCCCAAGATTTTAGTCACTCGTCAAATTATAGTTCCTATTTCTTGGATCTCCACCGTGTGTCAGGTACTGTGCTAAGTTCTGGGGAAATAGCAGTGTACAGGATGAACACTGTCCCTATCTCATAGAACTTGAAGATTATTATTTAATAAATCATTTGGGGATAATTGATTAACAGCTTAGCATAAATTCAATTCAGAGCCTCAACACATATTTCGTAGCTGAATACATTTCCAGTTGCTTAGATAAATATTATAAATAAAAATCATTTTCTGAAAAAAGAAGGTAAAAACAGAATAAACTAGATTAGGTATATGTCCTACACACATTCTCTTGGTATTCATGGGATATTTGAGTATTTGGATCTTGGGCTTAGGAGAAAAATCTGTATTGAAAAATACAGATTTGGGAGACAACAGCATGTGGTAGCAAGGAGAGGGATGTGGACAGACTGATGAGTAGAGGAAGCAATAGTGAAAGAGAGTACCAGAGGTAGGAGAAAACCAAGAGAAAGATCTGCCTTAGAAGCTGGAGGAACGTCAGATTTCACTGGAGAATGGAGGTCAGCAATGGTAAATCTCGTGGAGAATAGGTAAGCTAAGGAGTGAAAAGTGTCTTTTGGAGTTAGCAACAAGATATTTTGGATTGGGTTGGGAAGTTTTCAGTTCATATATACTGTAGAATAGGGCAGTGGGAGTGAGTTGAAAGTGATGACATTTTTCCTTTAAAGACTTCCCCCCTTTTGTGCCTTGGCTGTTGTTAAAGAACGTCTCTCCTGAGAGAGATTTCCAAGAGAGTCAAGAACATTAAAAGGCAATGAAAGCACCTTATCCATCCAAGAGATGGTTATGCAGAGCTTTGTATCCGTGGGTGACTGCCTGCCTTGTCTGTCTCACATTAGAATTCAAATGTGAGAAAATTGGCACAAAAACGTTTATTGACTTGTGTATTTGGAATAAAAATGAAGTCAGATTTTTCCTATCAGATAGTGGGACTGATTTGGCTGATGTGGTGTGACAGAACTAGTCAAATGGGTTATACATAGCGAGCATTTTCTGTAGATTAAATAAGCTAAAACTGCAGCTTCAAGATTTTGATGAAAATATATTTTATGCATGTGGTAAGATAAAAACATTTTATTAAATTATAATGTTGGTGAAAGTGTGTTGAAATTTATCTTCCCCCAATACATACACACTTTTCTGAATTAAACAAGATGACTTGCAATGAAGGACTAACAGGTGTAATTGATAGTCACTTTATAAGTCTTGATGCCACCTTGATTAGATTGTCCTTCAATTTTATTGAAAGCTGCCTAACAAACAAATTAGGAAGGAGCTTGTTGGATTTCTGACAGTTCCTAAAATACATTAAACTTTTAAACTTAATGTTCCTTTTGTCTTGAATGCTCTTACTTTATTCTTTTCATGGCTCTCTCCAGGAGGGGAGAGTAAGTTCTGCTTGGGTGTAAATGTAATACCAGGAGAAGTGATATAAGAGTACTGCAGTTACAGTTGAAATTGAACTGTCTTGTAATTGTGAAATACTTCTTTTTCACAGACATTCTAGGAAAAGATAATTGGAACTTTATAATAGAACTTCTCTGTGTCCTTCGTTTATTAGCAGAATTTGTAATCCAATAAAAAGAAATTATCCATCTTCAAAATAAATTACATCCACTGAAAGTGGTGAGGACTTAGAATTATATAAAAATTTTAGAATTGATTTCCTCACATTTTAATTCTTCCTGCTGAGAGATTAAATATGATTTAATTTCAGCTGTTTCTGAATTATTATCTAGGTAAAAACCAAATTATTATTTTTTATAACTACTTTTGTAATGCAAATAGTAAAGTAAAAGATAATAACTCAGATTCTGTTTGACACAGGAAAAATATAAGGCTATGGGAATAACTTGTAGTAGACCAACAAAAGCCTTGTAATAAATTGATAATCACAATGACAGTAAGCTCCATGAGGGCTAGGACTTTTGTCTTTTTAACCACTGTGACCCCAGTACTTAAAATAGTGCCTACAAATATTGTTGGTAGGCACACAACTATTTTTTTGTATTAACTAGTCAGCAAAAAGCTGCTAATGTCTTCACATTGTAGATATGGAAGCATTCGTGGTGGTTGTGCAGTTTTTGAGATTTAAAAAAATCACAATTCTATGTCACATTTAATTTCCAAACAAAAATATAAATCATTTAGCAAAATAAAAAAATGCATATTTCAAGGAAAATGTTAAGCTAGGGAAGAATTTAAAGCTAGATAGACTTGAGAAAGTACTCCTTTTGTTTGGACTTATATAGGATAGGGATGATCTGTTACCTTTAGTTGTTGTAAAAGGATTAAATGAAGTAATTAGTTTAAAGCAATTAGCATACAATAAATACTCAGTAACAGATAGCTGATTTTTACATGTGAATATATATATCTTCTAGTTTATACGTTTATATAACATACACATACAACATACCCTGCTTTAAGAAGAACTGAATATACAAAGTAAATGTGGGACTTGCTTTATAGTGAAAATTATTGCAGGAATTAAAAAAAAATCCACTTAGGCATTTATGGAAATGTAATTTATATTCAGCTTTTTATAATACATTTGTTTAAGTAAGTGAGATACATTTACATAATGCTTCTTAGAGGAAATATAGACAGATTCGTTCTCATCTATCCTGGTCTGGGATTCCCCTTCTTACATTCATCCAGAATTTATATTGAAAACTCGTTACCTCTAGTGCTGTGTATTAGGTGCTACATGGATCAGGACTGCTTAAGACAGAATCCCTAGCTTTAAGTTTTTTCTCTAATCCAAACTTTTTCTATAAAGTATCTGATAGTAAATATTTCAGGGTTTGTGGGTCATATGGTCTCTGTCTCAACTACTCAAATACCACTGTAGCACAAAAGCAGGATATCCCCCTGCTCCCACATAAATAAATGACCAGTGGCTGTGTTTCAAGAAAACTTTATTTACAAAGCAGCAGGCCACATTTGGCCCTTAGACCATAGTTTGCTAACCCATAGTTGAATTTGTCCTTAAAAGACAATCTTTTACATCTCAAGTGTTCTTTCCTTTCTTTATGAGAAAGTATGAAAAGATTAAGGTAGGAAAACAGAATTAATATATTTTGTTTTAGAATTTGCTTTAGTAAATTTTAATTTCTGAAATAAGTTTTTCTTCTCATTAATTGTAAGTTATTACTAAGCCATTGGTACTTTGACAAGATTTTTTATGTAATTTACTAAATGTAGACATTTAGAAGGCAAATTAAGCATTTTTCCTCATGAAAATCATGTCCCGTACTTTTGTTATAACAGGGTGCTCAATGTATGGTCATGCTATGTATGTCCTGACAGATGTACTTAGTGATTTGTGAGTAGTGCTGCTGTAGTGGTTTTTATACAGAACAGTGCAGTTACTCCAGGTGGTTAGTAGCTTGCTTGGATCCCTTCATATGATATGTATCTCATTAATAACGTTTGTAGCAGATATTTATTCTAATGACTAGAGCTGAACATTCAGACAGGAATAGTGTGGATAAGGTTATGAGATGCTAGACTAGAAAAATCTTACATTCTGAGAGGAATATTTAAAGAGGTTTACAGATGTCTCTGGAATAATTTTCAGTGAACTACAAACAAAAAGCAAACTATATTTTATGCTATTTAGGAACAGAATGAGTCAAATTATGATCAATTAAGTATTGTGTATACTACTTTCATTTAGATTTGTTCACTTAGCTATTTTTCAGTTCCACTTGAGGAAAGAGATCAGACCAAATATAAATTTTTATTTAGCTCTCTTTTTCTTTTGACAGTAAAGGAAATAGTTCCTTATGATATATAACATAACTTAAGACTAAATGCATATTGGTATTAAATAAGAATTTATTTCCTGTCTTATTTACTAATAAATATTAATTATAGCCATGACATCATAGCTAATATTTAGAGACTCATTAGTAAATAAACTTATACCTGGAAAGGACTTTTACTTTTTGAATTGTTCTGGGGAGACTTAGAATTTTTGTGGAGGTGTCTGAGGGACCAGAATCCAGAAAAGTAAGATATCATACAAGTAGATAGTGGCAAAATCGGCACTACAACTCTGGTCTTCCATTCTCTAGATTTTTTTTCTTCATTGCTTTGTATCCTAATACTTGGGCTTTTAAAATTAGGTTTATGGTAGTTTTTTTCTCATTATACTGGAGGGTATACTAATTATATTAATCTTAGGATTTAATAAATGTTGAGTATCATAATGACTGGTGATAACTAAAACCCTCACAGAGAATGTAGACCAGATTACATCATTTAATGACCCTGGCCCTATTTTTAATAGTAGGTTCATCAGCACAATTGTGAGGGATCTAGGCCAGTTTTCTTGTAACTGGGAGGGACACAGTAAAGCTATGGCTTTTTTGTTTTTGTTTTTTTATTATTTTTAAAATTTTTAATTTAATATTTTTTTATTTCAGAGTATTATGGGGGTACAAATACTTTGGTTACATAAATTGCCTTTGCACCACCTGACAAGCATGCCCATCCCCCAGACAGCGTGCACTGCATTTGTTAGATGTGCATTAACCCATCCCCTCCTCCCCGCTCCCACCCGCCTGATACCCTGTGAATGTTCCTTCTCTTGTGTGCACGTTAGTGGAACCAGAGAGGACCCCTTGTAGCTAAAGCAACCTTAAGCAAAAAGAACAAATTGGGAGGCATCAGTTTACCAGACTTCAAGCTAAACTACAAGGCTGTAGTAACCAAAACAGCATGGTACTGGCACAAGAACAGAGACATAGACCAATGGAACAGGACTGAGAACCCAGATATAAAACCATCCTCATATGGCCATCTGATCTTTGAAAAAGCAGACAAAAACGTACATGGGGGAAAAGCTATGGTTTTTGTGTTTCCTTTTTTATCATGGGAGAGGAAGACTAACTGATTAGAGGTCAATCAGAAACACTGTTTACTGATCTGAAGCTCTAGTTGATGATATCTGGTGGTAAATTGGTTTTAAAAAGGTCGCAGAACTCACTTGACTCCCTCCCCAACCTTAAATCTTACTTGGAGCCCCACTACATGAAATAGATAAAAGTACCGCTTTGTTTGTTGCACATTGCAGGAAAGCATGTGGAGTTGTATTCTGGGGTGGCCTCTGAGGTTACCATGGAACTTTTTAGGGCAGCAATTCCCAAACACCAGTTACATTATCATCATAGGAAGCTTTTATTAAAAAAACAATTCAGAGATTCAAAATCAGTAGGCCTGGGTTGGTTCTGAGAATATACCTTTTTGAAAACCACCCTAATTGATTCTGATTTTTAGTCTGGTTTGGGAGCCACTGCTCTTATTACCTCATGGAACCCTGTTTAAAAATCAGTGACTAATTCAGAGTAATATTTAGCCAGCCATTGAGTTGAGAAAAGACGTTCTATAAAAAAGACATTTGCACTCGAATGTTTATAGCAGTGCAATTCACAATTGCAAAGATGTGGGAACAACCCAAGTGCTCATCGATACATGAGTGGGTTAATAAAATGTGGTATATATATATATCATGGAGTACTACTCAGCCATAAAAAATAATGGTGAACTACCTATTGTATTATCCTGGATGGAGCTGGAGCCCATTATTCTAAGTGAAGTATCACAAGAATGGAAAAACAAACACTGCATGTACTCACCATTAAATTGGTACTAATCCATCAACACTAATGTACACATATAGAAGTAACATTCATAGGGTGTTGGGCAGGTGGGAGTGGGGAGGAGGGGATGGGTAAATTTACAACTAATGGATGCAGTGCATGATGTCTAGGGGATGGGCACACTTGTAGCTCTGACTCAGGTGGTGCAAAGGCAATTTATGTAACCAAAGAATTTGTACCCCTGTAATACTCTGAAATTAAAAAAAAAATAAGTCAATTAATTGATTAAAGGAGACCTGCATAAAATGCTTAGTATAGTGCTCAATAAATATTAGTTGACTAGGTGTGGCAGCTCATGCCTGTAATCCTAGCACTTTGTGGGGCCTAGGTGGGAGGATTGCTTGAGGCCAGGAGTTCAAGACTAGTCTGAGCAAGAGCCGGACCTGGCTCTACATTGGCTAGAAAAATTAGCCGGGCATGGTGGTACACGCCTGTAGTCCCACATAGGTGGGAGGATCACTTGAGCCCAGGACTTTGAGGTTGCAGTGAGCTATGATCACGCCACTGCACTCTAGGCTGGGCAATAGAGCAAGACTCTGTCTAAAATAAGACAAAAAACCCAAAAAACCAAACAAAACAAAATTACAGCCGAAGACTCCTTTGAAAACCATTATTACATGGGTACCAACATTTGGTTTCCCAGAGTTTATGCAGAATTCTCTTAGGGTTTGGTATAGTTATCACACAAGAAGAAAAGTAGGTAAAAACTAAACAATCTAATATTCTAACACCAAATCTTTGAAATACACATTGGCTAGTCACATCTTTAGGATTTACTAAAAGATACAAGGTCTTTTTCTAAATGTTTATTTCTGCGTTGGTACTTACAAATGAGTTTACATATACAGGTTTAAAAGGCAAATTTAAGCATGCTTTCTTAAAGACGCATCATAAGCTGTTTTCTTTCAGTGAATGAAAGAGTTTAACAAAGAAGTACCTTTGGCACCAACATTGAGAACAGGTTATTACAACATGTTTCTTTCTTCATTGGTACTTATTATGACAGGTTTACATATATAGCTTTAAAAGGCAAATCTAAGCATGCTTTAAATAATAGTTTATTTAAATAGTAGTAAATAAACTACTATTTAATTAAATCCTAAGTATGAGCATTACTATTAATTGAGCTGCTGTCTTTGCAATGGTATTTAAAAATAAAGGTCGACTGAATTTATTACCTATTACCAAAATCTGGCTAGAAAACTCTTAGAACTAAGCAGATACAGGTAAAACTTGTGCTGCAAACATAGGTGCAACCCTAACTTAGAATTTTCAGTTGTCCGTATTTTAGTGGTAGCAAACACGAAGCTTTGAAAGATTAAAACAAATTCTTTTTTTGTTTATATTTCTTGTTTTTTATTCTATCATTTTTCTCTGTATTTTTTTGTTAATATTTCTAAACTTTTTTTTTTTCAAAATAGGGCTGGGCTACTGGACCCAAATATATGGGAAACAGGATAAAGAGGTTGAATTTGTCCCTTTGTTCATTCATACAGTTAACAAGTATTAAATATTTATAGAACATTTGCTATATGCCAGAAATTATGCTAGGTGTGCTTAACTTAGCAGGTAATTAGAACTAAACTATATAATATGATTGTTTTTGTATTCTGCCTTTTATCTTAACAAGAACATTTCCCATTGTTATAACATTAAAAAAAAAAACTTAATTGCTGCCAAGATAAAATAGTTTACTCTCTATTATTGAAGCATTTAAACTCTTTGCAGTTTTTTTTGTTGCTATAAATAACTACTGATCTTCTTATAACCATCTTTGTATAGATTATGGTAAAAATAGTATTACTTAGACAAAGAGTATGGAAACATTTAAAGTCTTTGATAGACCTTGCCAAAGGTTGTAGTGATAACATACCTAACACCATTGCTCAAGAATACCCATTTCACTGCATCCTTGGCAATTTTGGGTAGTTTCATTTATAGTAAGTAATAATGTAGCCAAGTTAACATTGGAAAATTAATTTTTTCTGAAAAGATTATTGATGTAAATGTACATAAAACTAAAGGTATCTCAGCAACATAGCAAGACCCTGTCTCTACACAATATAGAAAAATTAGCCAGGTATGGTGGCGTGCACCTGTAGTCTCCAGCAACTTGGGAGGCTGGGGCAGGAGGATCTCTTGAGCCCAGGAGTTTGAGGTTATAGTGAGCTATGATGATGCCACTGTCCTCTAGCAGGGGTGAAAGAGTGAGACCCTGTCTTAAAAAAAAAACAACCCAAAAACATAAAATTAAAGGAAAATGAAAAATTTTTATTGCTTTAATTAGCATTTTTTTGAATACCAGTGTGGTTGTACAAGTTTATTATGTATTTTGACTATAGCAGCAGTTACAGGTAACTCTTCTTGAACACTTACTGGATATTAGGCATTGTGTTGAGTACTTTACATAGAATACCTTATTCAGTCCACAACTACATAAGGTAGAGTTGTGAATAAGTAACTTTTCCAAGGTCACACAGTTATTTCAAGTAATAAGACTTGGATTTGAATGCAGGTGGTCTGGTTCTAGAGCCCAGAATCTTTGCTACTATACTGTATTATAAGTGTTTTGCTTATTTTTCCTATATTGATGTTCTTACTACTTTTCAATATTTCTGTAGCTATTGTTATTCTTTCATTCTTTTTTTTTTGAGACAGGGTCTCGCTCTGTTTCCTGGGCTAGAGTGCAGTGGTGTCATCATAGCTCACTGCAACCTCAAACTCCTGTGCTCAAGCGATCCTCCCGACTCAGCCTCTTAGTAGTTAGGACTACAGGCATGTGCCACCATGCCCAGCTAATTTTTAAATTTTTTTGTAGGGAGAGAGCCTCATTTGCCGAGGCTGGTCTTGAACTCCTGGCCTCAAGCAATCCTCCCATCTTCGCCTCCCAAAATGCTGGGATTACAGGCATGATCCAGTGCTTCTGGCTTGTTTTATTCTTATAGATGAAATTTTCTAAATTAAAGTACATTTATTCTGATAATATCTTCCTCATAAAACATTAAAAAGAGAAATTAAAAGCTCTCCCTGTGAGAACTTTTATCCCAGCCCTTGAGATAATCAATGTTAAGAGTTGGTTGTTTGGTTTCTCCAGACATTATGCCTTCATCTTCCTACCTGCTGTCTTCTTTCCTTACTTTCTAATACTTCGTATAAATGGGACATGATATATACTGTTCTATTATAAATAAACTGTAGAAAAACTTTCTTTTCTTTGAAATTGCTTTGTGATGTAACTGGAATTGTGTTGCTCCTTTCACTTAATGAGAGAATCAGTATCTTTGCAGAAATAATATTTGTTTTAATACATAACTATTAAGCTGCTCTAAGATTTATAAGGTGTCAAAGACAATACAATACACTATAGGAAACAAAATACAATTCCTGCCCTCAGCAGCTTTCAGATACACTAAGAGATGTAGTAAAACTATGTATAGTAACAGACAACTAAATAAGGAGAGGTACCAAAGAGCTACTAAGGAGCAATTCTTGATACTCTATATGAAATATGACTGCTCATTTTGATTTTAGGGGTAGAATATTGGGTTTTCATAGATGGATTTTTAAATTTGATAGTAGAATAAATAAGAGCTACAGCCACATTTGATATTTAGTATTGAATAGTGCTACTGACCAAATTGAAGAACATTTGCCCCTACTCCATCCCAGCTATGGTGCTTATCTGTTGGATGAGATGTTAACTGGATTTTCATACTTATTTTTTCATGATTCCATGATACTTTCTTAAGAACTGATTATTTGCTTACGTGCTTACATGCTCTAGTCCCTTATGTGTGATTATAGAAATGGCAAATAATGGATTTGATAAAAAAGGAAAAAAATCCTGATCTTTGTGAATCAGTGAAAAATTGAAAGAATTATAATTGATTTTTCTAGAATGCATGCTTTATACAAAAGAAAATTGAAAGTAATCAGCCATGTCAGGGACAAATGTAAAACAAAATAACACCTTTGGGATAGTTCTTTTAATCTTCTCTTGAAGATTGTTTTATAAAAATCAAAATGTTTTTCACATCTTTCTGCCTTTATGATATGTAGTGCTGCCCAAACCACTTTAAGTGGCTTTTAAATTTTATTCCAGATCCAGGTAAATCTGAGCAACGGATGAAGCACTACTCTTGGATGGAAGACCACTTAAAAGAGTGCTGTATTTTACATATTTAATTTGTGTGGTTATAAAATTCTGAAAAGCATAACTTGTAACTTTTGTGGTGATTAATGCGAATGAACATATCATTTGATTTTACACTTTGAAGTCTGATAAAGACGCTATACATTCTCATTCTGAATAGAGCTACTTAATCTAAACGTAACTAATAAAAACCCAATAGTGGCTTGGTTGTAGAACTGGTAGATTAGTGACATTTGTTTACTAGGATTGGAACTAATTACCTGATCTATGCTATGACTAATAAGTTTGTAGGATCCTGTTATTTTGGAAGCTTTTCAAATCCTTTAAGTGGGTCAAGGCCAGTCCTTATTAAACTTATTCCCTTAATAGTAGTTGTGACTTTTTCTGACATGGACTTGATAAGCATTTCAGTAAAAATTTCCTTTTTTGTCTTGTGATTCTGGTCTTCTAATAATGAAAAAAATGATAGTGTCTTTAAAAATACACATTATAAAAGTAATTTGTATTCATTGTAGAAAATTTAGAAAATGAAGATAAGGAAAAGGACAAAAATGAAAAGCATCCATAATTTCACCAGTTAGAGATGGTTGCTGCTTACATTTGGTGTGTATGCCTTTAGACTTTTCTGTCTATATATATTATTTTGTTAAATGAAAATGTAATCATTCCACAGTTTTTTTTTATTGTTTATTAAATGCCAAGTACCATTCTACATGTTGGAAATTACAGTGGTCCCTCTTATAATGGAACTTCTATTAGGTAAAATGTGTTTTCTATATACTGTTTAGAATATTTGATTTATAGTTTAGTAATCTGCTATTTTGACTTAATGCATCCTAAATATTTTTTTACTTCTTTAAATGTTTTTCTGTTAGATGATTAAACATAAAATTATTACCTTGTTAAGATAATAGTTGTTTGTGGTTAAACTAATCAAATAATACTGGAAAGCTTATAATGGAGGAGACACTAGAATCCATCCCCATCCTTTCCTCTCCATTGGTCTTGCTCTCTCAAGGCAACCACTTTTAATTATTTTTATTCTTTACTCTATGGTTATCCCCAAATCTCTAAATGATATGTTTATATCACTGTCTATTAGTCAACTTTAGCTGAGTTCCTGCTGATGTAGCTCATCAAAATCTCTTTGCCCACCTTTCCTTCCTTTTAGTCTCCCATCATGGTTATACTATTTAACATTAGAGTTCTTCATTGATCGTGCTTGTTCATGATCGTATTTAGTTCTCCCTTTCTTGATCTAATAACCCCTATAGAGTGCTTCTTGACTCTTTATCTTGTAAGATGGGGACATTAGAGTTCCCTGTCTTCCATGTACCTCTCAAATTATGTCAGCTCTAACTTAATATTGTCAACACTGTTTGTATTTACATGCTGTTTGGTAAACACAGTTTTTTTGTTTATATTCTGTGGTCGAATTTAAATGGTGAAAATACTTAAAAATTTTTTTTCACTGGAACTATTGTTTAGATTAGTAGAAAGGATTAGATTTCCTTTTTATGGCATAAAAAGATAAATCACTTTAATATTTCAAACATATAGGGATTTAATACGTAGAATTGGTTACAAAGGCATTAGAAGTGGAGAAGCAAAAGGAAGAAAAGGATTACCTTGAGATCAGTGAGCTGCTACTGCTTCTGGTTGGAGCCTGGTTAGTACTTTCTGTTGATCAGCTGGAGGAGGTGCTGCTGCTGTTGGAAGTATACTCACTGCTGCTGCCTAGCAGCCACTCCACTGAGGGAATCCCCAGTGAGGAACCCACACTGTAATGGCTGCTGCCTTCAGTGCCACCTGAGGTGCTGCCAGAAGCAAGAAATAAGTAGATTTCTTCCTTCTTCGTTTTTTCCAGTCTCCTGCCAGTGAGCTGGCGCAACGGAGTCTGGGAAGTGTAGTTTGCTCCTTAATCGAGGCTGCACCAGAGAGCACACAAATGCAAGGATGGAACTGACCATCAAAAGACGGCTAACTTCCCCAAGGTTCAAGTTCATGACACGTCTACCACTCCAAGTAAAATGTTCTCATTGTTGAATTTAGATACTTTAATACTTTATTAGTTGCCTTTACCCTATTATGAAGTATTTTCAAGGTTTTAGTCATTTGTCTCTTCTTTCAATTTTTTTTTGTTATCCCAAAGACTTTTCTTTTTTAGAGCATTCTGTGATGATTTCTAGCCTCTGTATAAAGCTCTGTTCCCAACTGTTCATCCTGGTTGGGTCTGGCTTTCTGGATTCCATACTTTTCTTCCATTGCTTCCCCTCTTTTCTTTTGGTTTATTTTCACACTTTGCAGGGATATCTCCTTAAGTCACTTCCTAAGAATGTGCATAACTCATATGGGTTATGAAACCCTGGGTGTTTGAAAATGCTGTTGCTTTGAAACTGTGTTGAATAGTTTGGCTGTGTATACAATTTTATATTGAAATGATTTTCCCTCAGTATTAAAAACTTTATTGCTTTATCTTCTAGTAACAACTGTTACTGATAAAAGGTCTGATATTCTGATTCTAGTTCCTTGTTAAGTGGTCTGTCCCTGCCACTGGAAACTTTTAGAACTTTTTCTTTATTTTTGGCCTTAAACTTCACAGTAGATGTCTAATTATTTTTATTTTTATTTTTTTGTCATTCCCTTCCTCCTCTTTCCGTTGATTATGATCTCTTCAAATCTGAAAACCTGTCGTCTTCCCTTCAGGGAAATTTGATCTTATCTCTGATACTTTATTTCCTCTCTTTTCTATTTTCCCTTTCTAGAACTACTATTGTTTTTTAGACCTCCTGGGTTCCTTTGCATCTGTAATGTTTTCTCTCATAATTTTCACCTCCTTGTCTCTTTTTCAGCTTTATGGGAGGTTCTCTTATTTTCTTTCTTTCTGTTGCATTACTTATTCCAGTAATTATGATTTTAATCTTCAAAAGTACATACGTTTTTAGTCTCTGCTTGTACCTTTTCGTGACAACCTTTTCTTGATTTATGGATGTCATAGCTTCTTGAATCTCTATGAGAATACTAGTTGAAGTGTGTTTAAAGTTATTTTCTCTTCCTTGAGTCATCTTTCTTTTTCATGTTTCTGGTTTCTTCAACTGTGTGGTGATCCTTGGTT
Source organism: Daubentonia madagascariensis (assembly GCA_023783475.1). Classification (NCBI taxonomy): domain Eukaryota; kingdom Metazoa; phylum Chordata; class Mammalia; order Primates; family Daubentoniidae; genus Daubentonia; species Daubentonia madagascariensis. Next base: position 35,617,110 of record JAKFHU010002080.1, on the reverse strand, counting down.
GGCTATGCATTTAAAAGTGAGGCAGAAAAGCTGCTTCTAAGCCTTGTGAATGTGGGCTGTGTTTGTCAACTTCTGACCTTTGCTTTATGATAAGCAGTTGTGCTGGAGAAGGACCCTTAATTCTTAGTGTATAAAGAGGTCTTTGCTTTTGGTCACCTTTGCCCATGTAGTTGCTCCCCACCCCCCCGGATCTGATTCAGTTTCTTTAGAGAAGAGGCTTCTGATTTTTTTTTTTTTTTTTGCTTGAGGGATAACCTGTGTGTTGTGTGTGTGAGTTGTGAGAATTCAGTTGTACATTAGTTAAAAATAACCAATCCCTCTTTTCAGCCCATATGTCATTCTAGTCATCCTTTGTACTTGTTGTTTCTGGGTCTGGAACTTCTTTGGGGTTTTGCAAAATAGGCAGCTCCATCTGTGGGTCTTGCTGCCTCTGTGCATACTTTTTAGCACTTCTCCGTCTATTTCTTGTCAACCAGAACTTTATTGAACTAGTGCATCTGCTGATGCTCTTTTTTCTTTCCCCTCATTATCTTCAATGTTATGTCTATTGCTGCCTGACAGATTACCTTAAAATTACCCTAAAAGTTAGCAGCTTAAAATTCAAACATTTATTATGTCATAGTTTCTGGGAGCAATTTAGTTAGTTGATTCTGGTTCCATATCTTTTATGAGATTCAAGTCAAGCTGTGGTCCAAGGCTGCTGTCATTTCAAGGTTCCATTTCCAAGCTCACTCATGTGGTTGATGGCAGGCCTTAGTTCCTCACTAGCTTTTGGCCTGAGGCCCCCATTTCTTGCTGTGGTCTTGTCCATAGACTGTATTGGGGAGGAAAAACTTTTCTGTACCCACTTAGGTTCAGTGCTTGGGGGCCTGCAAATTAAACTGATGAAAGATAGATTAGCAAGAGAAAAAACAAAGTTTATTCATATGCTTATGGAAGTGCCCAAAATATGTGGCTTGTTAAATGGCTAAAGTTGGGGTCTTATATATTTAATTTAATATGGGAAATAGAAGGTGGAGAACAGGCTTCTATGGGAAGAACAAATGGATTTCTTTAGCAAAGACAAATGGATTTTTAGGGGAACAAAGGGGAGAAAGTTTGTGATAGTGTTTGTTTTTGCAGGTGGGAATGGTCTTTTCCGTTTTCTTAATGGCCACTGAACTCCCCCCAAAAGGGGATTTATGATAGTTTTATTCTCAGTCTTCTTTCTGGGAAGCTGCCTGAAAGAGAGGATTCATGGCAGCCTCATGCCCGGAAGTTTCTGCTTTTAGTCAGATAAGGAAAGCTCCAACAAGGCTTCTTTCTGCATTTGTTGAATCTCAAATGTCTTCAGGTTAAAACAATCTTCATACAAACTCTGGGGTTCTGAGTGGGTTTCCACAGCTGCCTGAGTGTCCTCACCATATGGCAGCCAGCTTTCCTCAGAGCAAGTAATCCAAGAGAGCATGGAAGATAGAAGTAGCAGTCTCTTTATAATCTAATCTAACCTCAGAAGTGATAGTCACTTCTGTTTGTTGGAAGTGAGATGCAAATCCAGCTCACACTCAAGGGGAGGGGAATTAAGCTTCCTCTCTTGAGAGGAAGAGTGTCAACGAATTTGTAGTCTTGTAGGGCATATTTTTAGAACTTTGCTGTCATTTTAGCAGTGTCTTGGGAGGAAGAGGAGTCATTCTGGATCATTCCACTGTATGAATACATCGTACCTTATTTAATGATTTCTTTGTGGTTGTAAATTTAGATTATTTTGAAATTTTTGCTTTTATACAGTACTATGACAATATTCTAAACCTTTTTCAAATGAGTAATTATTTATCTGATAGCTTATAATAGTTTATTGCTATGTTCTGTATACTTTAATGATTTGTTAAACAGATTCATCACTGAAAAAAAATTTCTTTGACATTTTTGGTTTAGTTTTGGCATTTTATGACTTCACTAGATGGCAGCAGAGGACTAGCTTTAATGCAGGCTGCTTTTGTGAAGCAGTAGAATTCTAATGGTATCTAGTGCATTGTACATCTAATATATCCCAAAATATTAGTTTGGAATTATTAAGAATTTCGTAAGGATTAGTGGGATCATGTACACAACATTATTGAAAGCATAGCCATTTTGACGATGTTGGCATGTTCTTTTGTGCATTGCATTTGAATTATCATATTTATAGGTAACCTTAAAGTGCCACTTTGCAACTTTTTTTGTATAAACAATTTAGCCATATTAAAGTACCTAGAAGTGTTTTGTCTGCTTCAGGAAACTGAGATGTTCTTATGTTGGAATCTCAGAATGAAAGAATGATGTGAAGACTTCTGTTGTATCCCATATGAGTATTCTTTTTTTGACTCTTAATCATTTATGTTGGGACCAAAGGAGTCTAATAGAAAAACTTGTTGGAATGTAGCTCTTATTTATAGATAGTGAAATTTGTGTTCATGGGGTGGAAAAAGTTATTTGACTTGTATGTGGTCTATGAAGAGCTGTGATTTTGATATATGTACTCCAATGATATGTTTTGGTAAAACATTTCTATTACCATATGTTTTTTTAATCATATATAGTATTTTTACCTTCTTGAAGAACTATATTCAGTTTTTGCATTTTTGATGGTTATTTGGTTCCCAAAAGGCATTAATGTTTATGAACTAGGTGAAGAAATTGGAAAATAAGTAATTCTGACAGCTTTTTAAAATTGTGAAATTGGATTTGAAGATTTTATAGGCGACCCATCTTAGTACAGTATGTCTTTGGCTCTCAGCCCAGATTAAATGTTGCTGCTGTTGCTGATATTTTTGCTGGCAGGTGAGCTTTCTTGGGCAAATTTTATTTTAGTAACATTTTGGAATTAGAAAATTTAATTTTTAAAATACTTTTGTATAGACAGAGGACTAAATTTTGTCTCCCAATGAATTATCTAGGATGACATTTAAGCCTTTTATGTGTTATGTTAGCCTGATAAAGTATAAACTACTGAATAGTTACAGAATACAGTATATAGCTAGAACAAATCAAGTTGCTGCTTAAATTACAAACTTTAAGCAACTGTACGTTGAGACTACTTTGCGGTTTGGCCTTGGTAGTTGTCTTAATGCTATGAGTCCATATTATATTTATTTTTGTAGTCCTAGTAGTATTTAGCTACTTGTATTTAGTATTTAGCTGTTGAGATTGGTGCATCTAGAATTTCTCCTGGTACTTTTATGTGAACATGAACAAAGACTAGTGGGAACCAGTTAATTTCTTTTTTTTTTTTAAATATTAAAAAAATTTTTTTGTTGAGACAGAGCCCTGGGTAGAGTGCAGTGGCACCATCATAACTTACTGCAGCCTCCAACTCCTGGGCTCAAGTGATCCACCCGCCTCAGCCTCCCAGAGTGCTAGGATTACAGGCCTGAGCCACTGTGCCCAGCTGGCAACCAGTTAATTTCTAATAGTTGATCCATTAAGTATTATAAGTGTTGAAAATAAAAATTCAGGCCACAGTTTATATATACCCGAAGGTCAACTGCCTATAACCATGTAACCCAAACTCAAGTCATTCTAATTTCCCTGAAACACTATCTTCAGTCATGAGAGCCACAAAACATGAGCTTTACATCTTTGCCAGCATGATTCAGTGAAATTAAACCAATCAGCTATAGACAAATCAGCCTAAACAGCTCTACTTGCCCTAAAAAGAATGTTAATGTCTAACAGCCAATCATGAAAAAGATCAAAAGTCAAAATACTTGTTTTTGCTTTATACACTGCTATAACTCCTGTAAGGAAGCTACTTACACACATGGTTTGAAGTCTGTCAGATCTCAATATGTACTTTTTGCATGACAATACCCTTTATAGTAAAGGTAGAATATAATATATGTGTTAAAAGTAAAATTATTTAAAGTTTCTTGTAGATTAGACATTCCCCTTTCAGTGAAATTTTTTGAAAATGTTCATTGTTCTAGTAGAAATAACATGAGAATATGAAAAAGATGTTGCTTGCTTTAAAGAAAATTCCTAATTTCTGAAAAGTTTTAAATGGTCACTATTTTGATATGTACTTGGAGCCACCAAATAAAATATTGATGTGTGGTTAAAGTTTTGAGAGGATAATAAGTTTGTGAATATTTAAAAAAAAGAAAATTTAAGACATAGTTCATGCCCTTAAATGGGTCTAGTTGTGGTATTGAAATGAGAATGCATGAGAGAACAATATGAAGTATAATTGTGTATAAATGACATGACATAGACTCAGAATGTAGGAGTTCTTAGGAGGAAGATGATTAGTGAAGTATGACTGTTGTTATGGGTAAGAGGAGCAACATCAAGTAAGTCATGAGGTAGTAACAGCCTGAGCTGGACTGACCTAATGATGGTTATAAATCCAGAGTCTATGTCAGTTCTGGCCACTGGGCAGTTAGGTGCTTAGGCTAAAAGAAGAAAATTGTTATACTGGTGGCTGCTTAAACCCTTCATTTCTATTTTGAAGCATGTCAGAGTTTTAGTGATTGCTGAGTCGTGAGTCTCTGATTTAAATTTTGACTGTTAGGTCAACTCCCCCTCTTTGAATTGTTCCTTTAGGAGGTTGTAAGATGGGAGATCCTTTATCTTAATCTAGAAGCTTAGGGCCACCTGATTTGCTGAGTCAGTTGGTTATCCTAGTGGCCTCTGAGGTCTTAAAACTATTTTTTGAAATCAGGTATATAGAGTATGGTAAGTGAGTATTTTCCATAGTGATACAGAAGGCAGGGATATGACCACTTTGAGGAGTAGTCACTGTGGAAGTGGAAGGGGAAGCGCTTTACCTACTTCTGTGACTGGAGGAAGAAAAGCAAGGTGGTGTGATGATATAACAGAAAGCTAAGCCTAGGAGACATCCCCAGGGGTGCTCTCCTAGCAGGAGGCACAGAAAGACCCTGTAGTAATTCTCTCCTAGTTATCCCCGTCAACACTTTATTTCCTATTTTCAGATGTAATTCAAGGACTCTTAGGTGAATCTTTTTCGGGACTTAGTGAAAGCTTTTACTGAAAATAGATTACATTAGCATTCATTCAATTGGTCTACCCAATAGTGAATTTCTCAGCATAAGGAAATACTTAAAAACTAAGAGAATGCTGAGCACATTGGCTCTTGCGTGTAATCCCAGCACTTTGGGAGGCACTTTGGGAGGCTGTGGTAGAAGGATTGCTTGAGGTCAGGAGTTTGTGACCAGCCTGGGCAACATAGTGAGACCCTGTCTCTAACAACAACAACAACAAAAAATAGCCGGGTGTTGTGGCGTGCCTGTAGTTCTAGCTACTTGGGAGGCTGAGGACCGCTAAGAAACAAATTTAAGTGACTTCAGGAGCTATTACGATTTCTATATTACATTCACATCTAGTATTTGAGGTAGAAGCTTCTTGCTATGGTGGGTTAAATCATGTTTATATTTGTGTAAAGTGACTGTTACGAACTAGAAGAGGTAATGTAACTAGTTTGTGTCTTTGGTAGTGCCAGTACGAATACTTTTTGCTCTCCTTTGCATTTGCATCTAGCTTGGTTTTTCTCGTGCCTTAAGTCCTTCTAGGATTGTTGCAGGACTGGAGGTGGGGTATAAATATGTATGTGGGTGCACACTAGCTGGGTGAAGTGGGACTGCATAAGAAGATTCCATAATTCTCTAATTCTTTGTAGATTGGTGGAATGGAGGAGGGAGCGTACTCTAGCTCATGGAAGTGGCAGTTAGCAAGATGCATGTTGCTGGTAGCAAATAAATTCAGTTCTGATTTGACAGTTCTTTTCACTAGTTGAAAGATATGCTTTGCTTTGATGTTCTACTTGTTGCTGTTGCACTTCCCCAAACTGTTAATTAGTTGATTTTTTTCTTTTTTTGTTTTTGTTTGAGACAGAGTCTTGCACTCTTGCCTGGGCTAGAGTACAGTGGCGTCATGTCATCATAGCTCACTACAACCTGGAACTCCTGGGCTCAAGTGATCCACCTTCCTTAGCCTCCTGAGTAGCTGGGACCACAGGTGCATACCACTAGGCCCAGATAATTTTTCTATTTTTTTGTAGCAACGGAGTCTCACTGTGTTGCTTAGTCTGGTCTCAATCTCCTGACCTCAAGTGATTCTCCCACCTTGGTCTCCCAAAGTGCTAGGATAACAGGCGTGAGCCGCTGAGCCCAGCCAGTTAGTTAATTTTATAAACTTGTAATAGGAGGGGGATGTTATCATTCAATTCTTATTGTTATGATAATTATATTTCTTTATGGGGGTAAGGGAAATATGACCCCATGTAGATTTAATTACAGTTTAATTTATGCTGTTACTAATCTTTGTTTTAATGAGATAGATTGTAGGATAAGAACATGATAATTTTTCATTGTGTACAATAGCTTTTGGATTTATTGTGTATGTACCATTATTGTTCGTAAATCTTAAGCTGTTTGAGTACATTGGAATATTTTAGGCTCTGGGTTTGTTTGTATCATTCCAGTGTTTAGAAAACAAGTTCCTAGACAGATTGAGAGATCTACCTGATTTCAAGTGCTTTTGTTTGAGTTCTGTGTTTTGAGTTACTGCTCACTCTGGTAGCTAGTGTACCTTCTGATTTTATAAAATTTACTTTGATTATATCTATTCATAGAAAAATGAATTAAGAAACTATTTATTGTAGTTGTTGCCTGCTTTTGACGGTGTAAATATACTTTTAAGTTTGGGTTTTTGGCCTGTGGGTAACCTTTGCAGGGAATTACCTATGATTTATTTCTCTACATTTCAAGATTTCTGTGTTCACTTATCTCTTTCTCCTCTCTGTTCAGAAGGGATGTCCTCCTCTTTCCTGTTTATAGGGCTCTTAAACTAATCCTTTCTGTTTTATCCAGAGTTTTATCAATAGCCCCAACTCTTTCTTGGATTGTGTAGAGTAGTGATGATATCTAGCGTTAATTAAGTACTTAGCATGTGCCTTGGACATATAACAATAGCTAACGTTTTATTACTATGTGCCAATCACTGTTCTGTATCCTTTATATATTAACTCATTTAATTCTTTTTTTTTTCAATTTTTAAAATTGTGGTAAAGTACATATAACATAAAATTTACCATTTTAACTATTTTAAAATATACAGTTCAGTGTCATTAAGTTCATTTATATTGTGCAGCCATCACCATTGTCCATCTTCAGAACTCTTTCATCTTGTAAAACTGAAACTCTATAGCCATTAAACAATAACTTCTCATTCTTCCCATCCCCCTAACCCCTGGCAACCACCATTCTACTGTCTGTCTTTATAATTTTGATTACTCTGTGTACCTCATATGGAATCATACAGTGTTTGTCTTTTTGTGATTGGCTTATTTCACTTAGCATGATGTCCTTAAGGTTCTTTCATGTTGTAGCATATGTTGGAATTTCCTTCCTTTTAAAGGCTGAATAGTGTTCCATTGCATGTATGTACCACACTGTGCTTATTCAGTCATCCCTCCACAGATACTTTGGTTGCTTCAGTGTTTTAGCTATTGTGAATAATGCTGCTATGAATATGGGTGTATGACTCATTTAATTCTTACAATCAGCTTAGGAGATGAGGACTTTTGATGAGGAAAGTGAGACTTAAGAGCAATCAAGTAACTTGGGCAGAAACACATGGTTAGTAAGAGCCGGTATGGGATGCATGTTCTTAACCACTGCAGTGGACTCCTATATATCTTTCTATGTTGGTGACTTCTTTTTTGACTATAGATATCTTCACCTCTATTTGCTATATATTAATATACAATTAATTGTATGTAATACAAATACCTTTAATACTAATGTTGGCAAATGAAAGTACATTATATTATTTTATTTATTAGTGTTTGTTGCATTTCATCTACAAATCATCCCAGTCACAAAATAAAGTTGAAACTCCTTAAATTGGATTTTATAGTTCCTGCTTTCTCCCTTTAGGCTTCTCTTTTCACTATGAGGCGATTATTTGTTGTACTTAATAGATGTAAAATTTGTGGAAAACTTGGAGTGATAGGGTGATTTGAATAGGACCTGTTATTTGGAGTAAGCAAAGTGAGTTTTGTTTTGTTTTTTTTTTTAATCTACCAAGAATGAGTAGACAGAGTAGAAGTGAGTTTTGAGTAGGAGTTTGAAGATACATATTTTGAGATAGGATGGTGTAGTAGCATAGACACATAGGCTTAGAAACAGACATATACAAATTTCTGAGCAGTGGAGGATGGCAAAATGAGAAGAGAATAAGGAAGTTGCAATTCTGAAGTTAAAGCGTATAATGAAGAGTTGAGTCGCTAAAATTATTTCATGATATTTGATGAGTTTTTTGGTTCCAGTCTGCCTACCTGTTTTTTAGGGGTCTAGATAACAAGGACTATTAAGGCTGGAATTATGGGCTCTGGAACTAGAATTTTTTCCTCAAAGCCCATGATCATAGCAGTCTTACTATTCATTGACAGTTCATGTAAACAAATTAAGTAAATTAAATTGTTTTTTAATTGTTGAGTGGTTTGGAACAAATTTTCTCTTTATCTTATTATACACTTGATTATTTGTATTGTATATCATTATTTCTGTGGAATGGGAGGGTGGAGGGAATCTATAAACTGACAGTGGGCCAAACTTACTGTTATAGTGCTGCTTTTTAAGTTGACAGGAAGCTTTGCACAAGACTCTAAATCTCACTGGTTGAAGGGGCTTTCTTGAAACAGAAACATCTATGATTTTGAAGATAACTAATATCTGCTAATAGAAATAAGCATACATGATAGTTTGAGAAGGCTTGAAGTTTTGTGATTCTTTATGGTAGGTACTTCTTGGCCTTCAAGATTAACTGGTGATAAATTAACTAAAATTGAAGTAAAAGTTATAGTCTTTTGACTGATGACTTTCCCATAGACATAGTTTACCAAGTACTATTTGTTAAGATTATACAACTTAGATGAACAGAACATAGTAGAAAATTTGTGCTATAAACAACGTATAACATAATGATGACTATGCTTATGTGGAAGACATTTAAATGTTAGTAAATTGTCCAAATCTTCAGTGACATGCTGCTGGCCTGCCATTTAATACACCATTAACATTTTAAGATCAAAGACTGGTTAGACAAATTTGACGGTTAAATTGATGGGGCTATGATTGGTTTTGCAATTTAAAATTAAATAATATGTGTTGTCTGTTTAATTACTGTTGTGTACGTTTAAGGGATCACATAATAGAAGGAAGCTGTGGGCTTAAAGTGAATTTAAGATCACATCTATTTCATGACTTAAATTAATGTGATATCAGAATAGTTGATCCTATTGAAGAAGCCTGCTGTGCTTATAGATTAAATATGTCAAAATAAAAATACCTGTAGGATTGGAATTTTTTATAATGCTGAATGAAAATTTTGATAGTTTTTGATGAAGAGAATATGTTAAAACTGTCTTCAGTGACTGTTAGCAGCAATAAATGGTTAGGTGGTGTTACTATATGTGTGTGTTCTTGTTTATTTGTTAATGTAAAAATAATAGATTCTGATACAAGGTCTTTGAATTTCTGGGAAGATAAAATAAGGTAAAGCTGTATTTCTCCTTCAAATAGTTTTTCTTTTCAAGGGATTGAAATGTCAGTTTGTGTCAGATAATACCCATCAGTTTGAAATTAAAGCTCACGTGTAGGATTATATTGTTTCATCATCAAATCTTGGTCTTTTTGTGGAAGTGATGCAAACAATGATGTTTCAAATTATCTTAAGTCTTTTTCTGAGATTCCTTAAGGTTGTATTTCCATGGAATTATGGTGTAAATGGTAGTTAGGTTCCCAATCTAGCCTGTTCAGTTTATTTAATTCCTAAGGTAGCTAAATTACTGTGAAAAATGACAAAATGTACTATTGCAACACTGTTAATTAAGCAAACTATAATTGCAACTTAAGAAGTATATAAAGACTCTATTTTGAATAGTTTAAAAACTTTTGGGGAAAACTGATTGGATTTTATAAGATAAGGTGGAGATAGTATGGAGATTGTGAAGGAGACTCTAATGCCAATTCTTTATTTTGTCTAAATGGATAAAAAACTCATTACTTTTGGCTGGGTGCTGTGGCTCATGTCAGCACTTTGGGGGGGTCGAGGCTGGAGGATTGTTTGAGGCCAGGTGTTTGAGACCAGCCTGGGCAACATTAATGAGATCCTGTCCCTACAAAAAATCATAATAAAAAAAATTAGCTGGGCATGGTGGTACGTGCTTGGAGTTCCAGCTACTTGGGAGGTTTAGGCGGGAGAATCACTTGAGCCCAGGAGTTAGAGGTTGCAGTGAGCTCTGACAGTGCCACTGCACTCTAGCCTGGGCGACAGCCAGACCTTGTTTCTTAAGAGAAAAACAAAAACAAAAAATGTACTACTTTTAATTTTGCTTGATACAGATGTGTCATTAGCTTTGATCAGAGTTTTCTTAGGTTCATGAATGGAACTAAGTAAAAGAGGTGAGAAGGAAAATGTGTTTTCTTTTAAAAAAAATTGCAAGGTATACTTGACATATAATTTTTCTTTTTTTAAGAGTTGAAAGAAACAGGAAAAAAATGAGTTAAAGAGGACATATGTATTCCTTGCAAAAGATTATCAGACATAAGAGAGAATTTACTGAGCTGTGAGCCAGTGAGAGAAACAGACAAAGTGTGCATAAGCCCCATGGAGAGGGAAGAGAGCTGGAGTTTGGCAAGTCAGCTGTTCTTGTATTGTTTTTAGAACATGTGACAGGTGTTGGTGGGTAGTGGGCATGGTCTGACCAACTGCTTTTATGTCAGGAAGGTTTATAAATTCTATCTTGGAAAGTGATCTAAACCCTGAATTTTCTTGCTAAGAAATTTTATTATACCTGAATTTATTTCTGTATACTTCTACAACCTTGAGAATTAGGTTTCAGGGACTTGTGTGCCAATTCTATTGGGAATAGAAATGAGAGGAAATGTAGCTGGTAGGGAAATGGCAGAGGTTTGGTAGTGAATTCTTGTGAGAAAAAAGATGTACAGGGAAAGTAAACTCTGGGATTAGCATCATACACTTGTCTCTGTCGAAGGATGGGAAATAGCATGTCTGTTGGCATGAAGTTAGTGTGTAAAGAGGTATTATTATGTAACCTTTGTTACTGAGGATGTATTGGAGAAATAACAGTGAGGTTATATCATAGCCACATTGAACTTATATTCAGCTGTCTATAGTGGGCAAAAAGAAAAAAAAAGAATCATCAGCATATCTGTTAGCATTCTTGAATATAAACAGTATAAATGAACTTTGGCTAATTTATGCAAAGGAGTATGTTGGAAGGCTCAAGCAAACCAGTTGTGGAAAATGGATAGCAGTCAAGGGACGCCAGCAGCAAGGAGCAGGGCCAAGGTCAGGGCATAGGAACACTTTGAGTAGAAAGCCACCATTGGCACTTGCTGACAATGTCTCTGCTGTTGCTATGAATAATTTTGCAACTATTCTTGTGCCTCTTTGTCACTCACTCAAGTTAAAAGTCTTGGGGAAGGAACATTTGATTGTCTGGCTTAGGTCCTAAGCCTATTTCCAGCCTGCTAGGGATAGGGATAGAGAAAATCTAGGCCTTTGGTTTCCATTGTGAAAATGAAATTATCCATATCCAAAACTGAACTAATGGTGTCTGTCATTTCTCCCAAACAAAATGGAACAGTTGCTCCTTCCTTCTTAAATGCCCCATGCCCCAGTAAATGTGCTCAGTTCCTTAAGCCAGAAGCTGGGAAGTCTTCCTTGACTTCTGGTTCTCTCAGCCACAAATTCAGTAAGTAGCATATTGAATTGCTTTCACTCTGCCTTTTAGATGTCTTGAATTTATCCACTTATCTTTAAATTATTGTTACCACCATAGTCCCAGCCACTGTGATTTCTCACTTGGTCTATTACAGAGGCCTCATAATTTCTCATCTACAAATTGGCCCCTACCCTATTGAGGTATGCATTATGTGGGGGGTGAATTTTAAAAATGCATAAAAATCAGATTATGTCATTAGTTTGCTTAAAACCTTTCATTGGTCTGCATTTATTTACCTACTGTCTCTCAGTTCCAAACCACCCTTGTGTACTGTGTTGGAGGGCTGGGACTCCATGACCTACCTTTCCCACAGTCCCTTGCCAAATTGCTTCCTGTTTGGTTTTACCATTGGGAACACTGGCAGGAATTTGGAAGGTGGGAGAAGGGACTTGCCTTGTTTCCAATTTCTGTAAGGACACCTCCAACAGCAGAGGACAAACTGTCACTCCATTCTCCATCTTCTTTTGGCACTCACAGCGCTAGTCTTGCTGCTCCCTCTCAGAGGTACCAGCTTCTGCGTGGGGCATAGTAGGTAGATAGAGTCCCACCTGCATTACTTCCTAACGTGCTGGGCTGTGTTCCCTTAGCAGTTTGAGCATCCTCCATTGGGTGCCTCTTCATAGGGATTCAAACTTGAACTGTGGGGCTCCCCTCCTTAAAGGTCCAGGTACCAGTCTTATGGTGCCACCTCCTTAGAGGCTTGAGCACTCAGCTGCATGGACCTCCTTTTCCCTCTCTCAGGCGTAGCCCCTTAATGCTCTTCCTTCAAGATCCTAGCTTCTGATAACAGGCCTCTTCCATTTTGTTCCCCTAGTCCTGCAGATGGTAGTGCTTCCTGCAGTTATTAATCTCTGGGTTACTTCAGCCTTCCTGTTTTACCTTTTCAGTTTTCCAGTATCTGTGTAATCAATTTTCTATATTAAATCACCTGTATTTGAATTATCCATTATGGTTTGTCTCATACAAGTGCTTTTCTGTTTTCTAAGGTAAAGTTAAAAATAGTTTTCATAATTCCTATGTTTCTGAGTACTTCTCTAGTCTCATGCCGTGCCATTTTCCCGCTTTCTCTTTATGTTTCAGTGTTCTGAACCTTTTTTAGTTGCCGGAACATTGACACATTCTGTCTTGTCTGAAGGGCATTGCACCTGCTGGTCTTTGTGCTGCCCCTAACCCCCAATTTCCCTTTCTCTCTGATCCACAACTCTTTGCTTGGTTAATCCTACACCTACATATTACAGATCAGAGGCAGTATACTGTAGAGGCTGTAGAAATAAACTATTGTCTAGGCTTTAATACCAGTTTTGCTATTTTTTCAGCTTTATCACCTTGGGCAGGTTACTTATGTGTGCCTCAGTTTCCTCATCTGGAAAATGGAGATGATAATTTTATCTCCTGATAAGGTTGTTAGAAGAATTAAGTGAGTTAATGTAAAGTGCTTTGAACACTGCCCAGCACATAGTAATTGCTCACTAAAGTGCAATCTGTTGTTACCGGCAACACATGAATTCTTCTGGGGTGCCTTCCCTGATCTCCAAACTGTGAGAGATTCTACCTTTTGTTTGCTCCTGTAACTCCTTGTACTTTGCTGTTCTAACAATTATTATGCTTGGGATTATTTGTTTAATGTCTTGTTTTCTTGTTAAGATTGTGTAAATTATGTGAAGTTGAGAAGAGAGTCTGTGCTTTTCACTGTTATATTCCTAGCATCTAGCCTGACCCCTGGTTGGCTCTTTAATAAATATTTTTAAAATTAATTGATTAATCATTTAAAGAGAAAAGCCATAATGAGCTTGACATGGGTTCGTAAAAATGGATAGAGATGGTGGTGAAATAAGTCAATTTAAATGAGCAGCTTTTTTGTTTTTATTGCCCACCAAAAAGCTCTAGTGTGGAGGCTCTATGATGGGAGAGGAGGAATACCTGTTTATGAAGCTGCTGTAGTATGAAGAACAAGGTTTAGCATCCTGTCTTATTTCATAGCCACTTTGCAAAGGGAAGACATTTCTCTGAGTCTAATTAGACTGTTTTTCTAGTTTGATGGGGTTTTTTTTTCTTTGTAGCTTTAACTCCCCCCACCCACTTTTAAAAGAAATTTAGAAAAAAAGAAATTTATGTTTATTTCTAAAAATTTTGAAAATACATAAAGTGTAATGAGGAAAGCAAATGTCATTGATAATTCCACTACATAGAGTTGATAATTCTTAATATTTTGGTATGGGCATTCCTGTCTATCTTTACTTACTGTGTACACACAGCTTTAATCTTTCCCTTTCCCCTATAATTATATTATGCATTCCGACTTTTAACTTACTTTTTTTCACTTAATATATTGTAAAGCTCTTTCCGTTTTCCCCTCCCCCAAGCATGGAAATAAATCTTTCCATATCAATGAAAAATTTTCTCATCATTTAAAAATGCTTGCATATAGGCTAGGCATGGTGGCTCACACACGTAATCCTAGCACTTTGGGAGGCTGAGGTGGGAGGATTGCTTGAGATCAGGAGTTTGAGACAAGCCTGAGTGAGACCCCATCACTACAAAATATAGAAAAATTGGCTGGGCGTGGTGGCACGTGCCTGTAGTCCCAGCTACTTAGGAGGCTGAGGCAGGAGGATCTCTCGAGCCCAGGAGTTTGAGGTTGCAGTGAGCTATGATGACACCACTGCACTCTAGCCTGGGCAACAGAGTGAGACCCTGTTTCAAAAACAAAAAAAACGCTTGCATGGTATGCTTTTACATGGATACGCAATATTTATTTAACCTATCTGCTGAATGATGGACATTTCACTTTTTACCTTTTTAATGTTATAAAATATTATGAACTTGTACATATAGCCTTGCTTAACAAGTATTTATTGAGTGCCTTCTGTATATACTCAAGTAGACTGTGCAAGGTACTTGGTCTGTGGGAAAGAACAATAGATATGATTTCTGCCTTCATACAGTATAAGATAAATTCCTAGAAGTGTAACTGATGATCAGAGTTGGGTCTGAATTGGTGATAAGTTTAAATTATAAGCTGTTTAAAGACCATTTTGCTCTCAGACTGCGTTAGGAATGTGAATTAGGACTCTAAGGCGCTATTAGTTACCAATATTTTCCATCAATTTTCCTCTTCTTTAATTATGTACTTTCTAAATTTTATTAATGTATATTTAGTGGTTTTACCTGATTATGTACCTCACATATCAGTGACTGCTCTGAGAGATTGTTTCTAGTCAAGCTAGGAAACCTGCATTTATAGTAGTTTATAAATTTGGCTCTTCTGTAATCTATATAGCTTTGGTATATACACCTTAATATAAAAAGTGAACCATCATTTTCTGATTCAGTGAAACTTCTACTGAATTAATTAAATTTTGTCTTTTAATGAGAATGGATATAATACAAATAATTCTGAATATTAAATTTGTAATTGAGATAATTTCTAATTAAAAAGAAATTATATTGCATAGTGACTCATATTCACTGAAAGTAGAAAGTTATATACTGAGTCATTATCTGGCAGTATGTGAGATAGTTGCCTCTTTATAAAAGAATTTGGCTGCTTTTTGACTTTGGAGTGGCATGAGAATACTTCTGTCTTTCTTACCCTCCTTTCCTAACATGAAATTGCTCGTTACTTTTTGTATCGCTTAACAAAAGAACATGATTTGGATTGACTGGAGTTCAAACCAAAAATTATAGCCCAGAAACTTGTGTTCCAAAGCCTGAAAATTTATATGTGCAGAAGAATTCCTAAATACCAACTGTTGAATAATTTCTCTGGTATCTTTGCATATACAAGTTGTGTTTCCCACGAACAGTCCTTTGTAGTAAATTCTGTCCTCTAAAGCTTTTTCCTAACTGGCCTTTTAAATATTTTTATACACATGTGTACACAGACAATATTTTCTTTTAATTGATGTTCTACTTGATTTAAAAAGAAGGGTCTGATAATAAGATACACACATGTATATATCAAATAAGCATACCATCACCCTGGGATTTAATATCTATTCTATTTGAACATTAAATTTAATTCTGAATTTCTGGACAGCCAGCGAAAAGGAAAGTATTTCTGTTGTCATCATCATCATCATCATATATGATTAAAAGAGGCAAACCTTTTTTTTTCTGAATTCTAAAATTTATTAGCATAAGTCAACTTTTCCCAAATTTAAATATAGAATACTAGTTCTGTCAAATATTAACAAATATCAGGATGAAGTTTAGGAAACAATGGGCTAAATAAAATAAACAGGCTTACTTATATTTTCTCATGACATTAAATATCCTAATATATATCTTGACTCTCTAAGAGAAAGATATGTTTCCCTAACTTATTTTGTCTTGAAATACCCTTTTAGTATATATCAAGCTTTGCAAAATGTTGGCCTGAGTCCATAAACATGATGGATTGTTTATCTTCCATATGTTTTTGCAGATGATGTCATAATTGCCTTTTAAAAAAATTTTTTTTTGAGACAGATTCTCGCTTGGTCACCTTGACTAGAGTGCAGTGGTGTCATTGTAGCTCACTGCAACCTCAAACTCCTGGGCTCAAGTGATCCTCCTGCCTCAGCGTCCTGAGTAGTTAGGACTGCAGGCGCACGCCACCACGCCTGACTAATTTTTCTATTTTTTGTAGAGATGGGGTCTCGCTCTTGCTCAGGCTGGCCTAGAACTCCTGAGCTCAAGCAATCCTCCTGCCTCGGCCTCCCAGAGTGCTAGGATTACAGACGTGAACCACAGTGCCCGGCCAAATTGCCTTTTTTTGTAAAGCTTTTTAAAATTTATACATAATAGATGTACATATTTTCAGGGTACATGTGATAATTTAATACATTTATATAATTTAAAAAGGTGAAATCAGTGTACTTGGGATATCCATCACCTTAAATACTTATCTTTGTGCTAGAAACATTTGGATTATTGTCTTCTAGCTGTTTTGAAATGTACAATAGATTATTATGAACTATACTCACCCTACTTATCTGTTGAACACTAGGTCTTATTTCTTTTATCAAACAGTATATTTGTATCCATTAATCAACTTCTCTTCATCACCCCCCTCCATCCCCCGCACTACTCCCTCCCCTTCCTGGCTTCTGGTAAGCAGCAATCTACTCTCTACTCTATCTTCATGAGATCCACTTTTTTAGCTCCCCCATATGAGTGAGAACATGTGAGATTTGTCTTTCTGTGCCTAGCTTATTTCACTTAACATAATGGCCTCCAGTTCCATCCATGTTGCTGCAAATGACAGGATTCATTCTTTTTTATGACTGAATTAATATTCCATTGTGTATATATGTCACATTTAAAAAATCCATTCATCTGTTGGTGGGCACTTAGGTTGATTCCATATTTTGGCTATTGTGAATAGTGCTGTAATAAACATGGGATATATACCCAATAGTAGAATTGCCGGATCATATAGTGTTTTATTTTTAGGTTTTTAAAGAACCTCCATACTCTTCTCCGTAGTGGCTATACTAATGTACATTGCTACCAACAGTGTGCACAACCCTTTTTCCACATCCTCACCAGCATCTGTTATTTCTTGTCTTTTTGATAAAAAACATTTTAACTGGGGTAAGATGATATCTCATTGTGGTTTTAATTTGCATGTCTCTGTTTAGTGATATTGAGCGTTTTTCGTATACCTGTTGGCCATTTGTATGTCTTCTTTTGAGAAAAATGTCTATTCAAATCTTTTGCCCAATTTTAAATTGGATTTTTTTCTTTTGTTTTTTTTTTTGTGCTATTGAGTTGAGTTGTTTGAGCTCCTTGTATATTCTGGTTATTAATCCCTTGTCAGATGGATAGTTTGCATGTATTTTCTCTCATTCTGTGGGTTGTCTCTTCACTTTGTTGATTGTTTCCTTTTCTGCGCAGAAGCTTTTTAGCTTGATGTAATCCCATTGTCTGTTTTTTGCTTTGGTTGCCTGTGCTTTTGAGGTCTTACACAAAAAAATTTTCCTGGACCAATGTCCTCAAGCATTTCCCCAATGTTTTCTTCTAATGGTTTCATAGTTTCAGGTCTTAGATATAAGTTTTTAATTCATTTTGATTTGATTTTTGTGTATGGTGAGAGATGGGATCTAGTTTCATTCTTTTGCATATAGTTATCCAGTTTTCTTAGCACCATTTATTGAAGAGACTGTCCTTTTCCCGTTGTATGTTCTTGGTGCCTTTGTCGAAGATTTGGCTGTAAATGCATGGATTTGTATCTGCATTTTCTATTCTGTCGTGTTTTTATACCAGTCCTGTGGTGATTTGGTTACTGTAGCTTTGTAGTAAATTTTGAAGTCAGGTAATGTGATGCCTCCAGCTTTGTTCTGTTTGCTCAGGATTGCTTTGGCTGTTTGAGGTCTTTTGTGGTTCCATATAAATTTTAGGATTTTTCTTTTCTATTTCTGTGAAGAATGTCATCGGTATTTTGATAGGGATTGCATTCATAATTGCTTTTTATTTGACCTTTTCTTAAGTTGATTTAAATTCCTTTTGAAACACAATCCAGGGAAAGGCTTACTTCTTCCAAGAAGCTTAGATTCTATCTACCAGGAATTGCTGCTTTTGAAAAGCGTGTGCAAGAGGGCCTTAGGAACTAAGTATTCCTGTTGTCTGTGAGCCTGATGGTCTGGCATTTGGTCTAGAGTCTCTCCGATGTACAGTCAGTCCAGACTGAGGCTAATTTTATTTTTCCTAGTGAAACCTGAGTCTCCACACTCCACATCTGTCAGGGCTACAGTTATTTCAATATGTAGCAAGGTTGTGAGTTCTCCGCCTCCAACCCTGGGGCCTGCCGGAACTAATTATTTTGGAAACAGCAAGTAACAGCATGCTTCAGAATCTGGTCCTATAATGTAAGCTCCTTTGGTCTTCCTTGCTGATCTTCCCCCTGTTATTTGCACACTTCTTTTACCTTAATTAGCTCTATTTCTTCCCACCTATCCTAAACATGTGTACTTTACTCTTTAGAACATTTGTTTATGGTAAACTAATTATCCTCTATTATATCAGCTTCCATATACTCTGTTAGCTTGCATCTCTTCATTTAATGTTTCTTCTGTTCCTTTATCTTAGCTTGATTCAGCTCCATCTTTTAGTTGTTGCTGCTTTTTTCTGATATACCTTATATACCTTGTGAGTAGGAGATTGGATGGTTCAATCAGTGTTTGCTTCTATTTTCAGTGGTACATCCAGACCATTATTCCTCCACTCTTTCATTTAATATCAGACAAAAACAACCTAACAAAATGATTGTTTCTTTGAGGCTCAGCCCTTTAACCTCCTAATCCTCTTTTTTGCTGTCAATTTTCTTTCATTCTTTGAAAATTTTGGTACTTGGCATAATCTCCATTTTCACCCCGGTTCTTGCCGTTTTCCATTTGGTAGCATAGCCTCCCAGTCTGTAATTTCCTCAACTTGAATCCATCTGGACTTTATTTTTATATTTGGTGTGAAATAGTTCCATTGTCGATGATCTTCTGATGGGGAATCAGTGATAGTAACTTGACCATTTGCAAAATGACAGAGTGTTAAAGTGTATAAATTTCTTGATATGTTGATTGGGTTTAAGAAGATAAGGGCTAATAAAAATTCTCGTGGCTGTGTTTAAAAATATTTTAGTTTTTAGTCATGAATGAGAACAAAAATTATACCTGAGATTTTGATATCATCTCATCCTGATATTCATTCAAAGATGGGGATTAGCTGTTTTGCTAATGGGTGTGGTAGAATGAGGATTGGATAGTTTGAGGTCTGGCCATTTGCAAATCAGTTACTTTTTCACTGTTTTTTCTAATTCACAATGGAGAGAATAATACCTAATATATATAATTGTTGAGCCACTAAAATGCAATTATATATGTGTGTGTCTTGTACACTTTGAAAGACTTTGATGTTTAAGATCTAATAGAAATTAGAAACTATTCTCTCAAGATGGGTTCATAAGGTTGCTCCTGGACTTCACGTTGTCTCCATAAAAAATTTAGATTTTCCTATACTCTTGTGTTTTCTATAGGAAATGAAAAAAAATTAAAAAGTTATTTGTGGTACTTTAATATGCATAATAGAAAGACAGACTCCAGTGAATATTACTCCACAAAGATGTCTTAAGTCTAAGGAAAACCAGTTTAACTGTTACTTTTTATGACCCTATTTTTAATATTATACTGTTAATATTACCTTTATAATGTTTCATCTACAGTTACATGATGTTGATTGATGGCACAAATGAAGTTTTTATGATTGATAGAGACAATTCAGTATTTCATGTTTCAAATCTGGAATTTCCATTTCGTAAAGATCTCCGGATGCATTTATCAAATACACTCTTAGATGGGGTAAGTCCTATCTATATATGTATTTTTTATATATATATTTTAAATTAAATGTTGCTATTTTTCTTTTCCTTATAAGTAAATACATATTTTTATTACTTAAAACGTTTAGAATTGAATCTAATTTTTACTAGGATGTTAAATTTCATTTATTTCTTACTTGCACTTAGATTTAATTAAGTTCCTTTTAAAGAGGGATCTGTGAACTTAATCTTTGAACACAAATAGGATTTAGAGATGTTTTCTTTAGTGGATAAAGTTGTTAAACATATGGAAAGGGAGTTAAACGAATTCTGTATTGATCATTGTTGCTCATTATGAGAAAAACTGAACAAAGTTAAATCTTAATTTGTTTTGTTTTCTTTGTGATTAAAAAAACAATTCTTGGTGGAAAAAGATGAATTTTATTGCATTATTTTACTTTTCACTTGTATTTTAATTATGTAATACTACATAATCATGTTTTCCCTTGGTTCTTTAGCTATAAGTGCTTTAAAGAGAATCATGCCCTTGAGAGCAACCACTGTTACTTTTACATTTGAATTTTTAAAGCTGATAAGAATTTTCCCATTCTATTTTCCCATACAGAAAATCTGTATTTAGTAATCATAAAGTTACTTTATTAAAAATATTTTAACTTTCTCCCAGGCTAATAGTTTCCCCCTCCCCAATTCTAAATATATTGGTTCATTTAAATAAAAATTAAAATAATGCAGAACACTATAAAAAAAGATGGTAAAAAACTACTTAAACTCCTAGTGTTGGGGTGATTTCTATTACCATTTTGATGACCATCATTTCAGACTTTTCTTGGTGCCAGGGTGCTCAATCTGACATCTGTTCCTGAGGGACATAACACATTTATATTAGTAATAGCAACTCAGAGCATAGATGTTCAAATATAGATTATGTCAGAATCTTTAGGGAATTTAGGGTCCCATTTCAGTCCCAGAAAAATGCCAAATAGTCATGGTACTTCTATCCTGGTTGAAAATAAGTGCTCTGGTCAAATATGTACATATATGGATAATGATACAATTTTGCATGAAGAGAACCAAATGTTATATGTGGTTTGTAACTTGCCATTTTTTCCACTTAGCAATTCTTTTTGGACATCTTTTTCACATAAATGTCTGAATGGCATACTATTGTATATATAAACACCATAATTTGGGGTTTCCAAACTATCTTGATTGTGAAAATTGTAGAGTTAAAAAATTGCTTGTTTAAAAATATGACATCTCCAAACAGCCCATCCTAGACCTTATGAATTGGAATCTTCCAGGGGCCTAAGTGTCAGTACAAGTGACCAAGTTTTTCTCTTTGGGCGTGTTTGATAAACAGTTCTGTAATTTATTTGACCAGTCCTCTTCTGGTGGACATTCTGATTTTTGTATTTTTTCTATTTCTAGTAAATTTTCATTCCCATGACAGTGTGTGTAATAAAATATTTTTATTAAAAAATGATATATACATATATGTGCATGATATCTATATCTATTTGTCCATTATAGTTGATGTGACTGGCATCCCTGAAGTTGTATAGTCCATAAACATCATAGCCATTTGTGGTACCTCTGGTAGTTGGTCCATGGGAACAGCAGAAACATTGTAGTTTTTATTGCTTTCATTTTATTTAAGGTATAGTTTTTTAAAGCACTATAATTAATGAAATATAAGGAAGAAAAAGACTCTTAAGTAATAGCATTTGTCAAAGTTTAGTATAGTTTATAATTGAACTAATATTTGTTGAGTGCCTATCATGTGCAAGTTGCTATGCCAAGAGTAGTACAGACATTGCTTACAGGGTTGAAGAGAAGGCTTTACTGTTGACATTTTACATAATTGGGTAGGGTGGAGGATGATGGATAAGAAGAAACAGTCAAACAACCCAAAGAGAGGTATGTAAAGCAAGTCCTATGGTAGTTTAGAGGAGAAATAAATGACATATAGTTAGTAAGGAACTAAAGATGTTTTATGTAGGAGTTGGCATTAGAAATGGAAAGATTTCTGTAGAAAGAGATTGTTGTTGGACATGGGCTGAGGGCATTCCAGGTAGGAAATAATGCTTAAGAATTAGATGTTTAACCATCTGCAGATTTAACTTAGCAATACTATTTATTTTCACCCCAAACTTGGATGACTGGAGAGCAGCATAATAGATTCTTGTGAAGTTTTAAAATAGCAGTGTGATTCATGATGTCAGTTTACTTGGGCTAGAATTATAGTTGCCATATCTGTTTTTTCAGTTAGTTAATTAAAACAGTCCTCTGTAGTTTCCTGTTTCTTCTACATTTTCATTTGCAAATTGTTTTTGTAAAATTCCAAATCCAAGAATAACTCAAACCACCTAATTGTCTGACTGTCAGATGTGAGCATTGAAGCTTTTATTTTGCTCTGCTAAATTATGTTCCTTGACCTACAAAATGTGGAAAATAGGAGTTTAGAAATATGACATTAATTCACTTGCAACACTTCAGTGAAATTTAATCAATTTAATATTGAGGCTAAGAGAAGGATATAGCAGTTAATCATTAAGGAATCTTAGAAAAATTGTCTTTTTTAAGTATTAATTTTTTATAAAAGGATGTGCATGCTCATTGTTGAAATTTTAGAAAGTCTGTAAATTGTAGAGAAAATGCAACAATCAAGAAGAGATTACATTTTAACATTTTGATGTATTTCCTTTTAGTCATTTTTTTGTGCTTATATTTATATAACATATATAATCAATATATACCATAGCTAACAATATATGTTGTGTATCTGGGGTTCCATCATTTCATTCTGAAGAACTGCTTTTAGGATTTATTTATTTTTTTTAATTTATTTATTTTTAAAATTGAGATATAATTCACATACCATGAAATTCACCTTCTTAAGGTGTTCAATTCAGTGGTCTTTAGTATATTCACAAGGCTGTGCAACCATTAACACTACCTAATTCTAGAACATTTCATCACCTAGATGGATTGTGATAATTAGAACCCAGTGGGCCTTATATGGAAGATTTCAAGGAATGGGTTACAGAGATGAGCCTTGAAGGTCCACAGGTTTTCCAGAGAACAGTTAATGAAAGGAAAGAGATTATTTTCTTTCATCAAACCCTTCAATGGGTTCCCATTGCCCGAAGCATAAAGGCCAAACTACTTAACAAAATATTCTATAAATCTGGAGCATGCCTCTGTATTCAGTCTCATCTTTTATTGTGATCCTTAACCATAAATTCTATCTACACTGAGCTTTGGACAATTTACCCCAAATCATCTTTTTTTGTGCCTTTCTTATACCATTTGGCCCATCCACCATACTGCTGGAAAATATTCTCTGCATCTTTCAGGATTGAGCTAACGGTCACGTACCTTATTATCAAACTTTTTCTTATTTTTCAAGTAGAAATAACTACTCCTTCTACTTAGACTTATACCAGTGTATCCTAAATTGGCTAGGATAGTACAGGTATACACCTGTTGTTTAAATATAATTATTAATAGCAATCTATTTTACAGTATCCTGGTTTGGACAGTAGGCTACAGGGGTTATTCTATTTATATAGTCGTCTATCATTAAAACTAAAACTCTTCATTGGACCTAACTAGTTACATATTTTCCTCTCTTTCTGTGACTCTAAGTCTCTTGAAGGTAGGACCTGTCTGTTTATTTCTCCAGCACTTAGAGCTATGCCACATTCATAGTTTGGGCTCAGGAAATACTGGATGAGCAGGCAGAAGGGTTGGGTGCCTGGGGACTTTCAATATGGAAAAGTACAGAGGGTAGAAAAGTAAACTTGCAGAATTTTTTTTTTTTGTTAGGGGCTATAATGAAGGATTCAAGCTTTAGATTTCTCTATAGCAACATTTAATCCAAAAGACAGTAGAGCAATTTCTAATAAGTTCTTGAGGGTTATAGAGTTGATGTGCCTTGTTGTATTTTTCTTCAGGATTCTTGTGCTTGGGGTTTATTGTACTTTTATTTTTTTGGTCTGTGGGTTTACAATTTTCATTGAAAATGGAAAAAATTTCACCACTATTTCTACCCTTCCCCTCTTTAAGATCTAATTACTAGTGCTGTTTTCACTTTTTAAAAAATCTTTTTTCTTTCATATTTCATTT
This sequence comes from Daubentonia madagascariensis, assembly GCA_023783475.1. Lineage (NCBI taxonomy): Eukaryota > Metazoa > Chordata > Mammalia > Primates > Daubentoniidae > Daubentonia > Daubentonia madagascariensis. The sequence goes on along the minus strand of JAKFHU010002080.1, from coordinate 35,592,880 downwards.
TAGATAGTTTCTATTACTATATCTTCAAGTTTGCTAATCTTCTTTCTGCAGTGTTTCAACTGTTATTAATCCCAGCCACGGTAGTTTTCATTTCAGACATTGCAATTTTCATCTTTGGAAATTCATTCTGATTCCTTTTTCATGTCCTCTATGTCTCTACTTAACTTTTGAATGGGTTTTACTGCGTATGAATGTGTAGTGAGCTATCTTAGCATAGTTCTGTCAGTTTGGGGCCTGTTTCAATTGATTTCCTCTTTTTTATAGGTTATATTTGCGTGCCTGGCGATTTTGACTGGCTATCAGACATTTTGAATTTTACCTTGTTTTGAGGGCTGATTATTTTTGTATTCCTATAAATTTTCTTTAGCTTTGTTCTGGATTATGTTTAATTTACTTGCGACTAATTTGTTCCTTTTGTGTCTTGCTTTTAAGATTTGTTAGGTGGATTCGATTATTATCTAGTCTAGGGATAATTCTTCCCCATTACTGAGATAAGCTTCTTCTCATTACTCAATGACCTGTGAATTATGAGATTTTCTAATCTGGCTGGTGGGAACAGGCATTATTTCCATCCCTGTGCTAGATGTCAGGTACTGTTTTCCCTAAGACTTTTGGGTGGTTCTTAGCTTGGACTTGGGTAGTTTCCTCACATGCCCACACTGATTGGTACCCTGCTGAATATTCAAAGGAGTCCTTCTGCAGATCTTTGGAGTTCTTTCTCTGGGGAAGCTCTCTCTTTCTCTTTTATACTCTCGCCTGAGTAATTCTAACTGCCTTGGTCTTCCTAGACAACCTGTTCCATTTTCTCAACTCAGGGGGACCACTAGCCTCCACCTCTGATCCCCTTGCGTGTGCCGAAGCCTGGAAACTCTCCTCAGGGCAATACATGGGACAATTGTAGGGCTTACCTAGTTTGTTTACTGCCCCTTGTTGCTGAATATTCAGTGTCTTAGAAGTCATTGCTTCATATATTTTGTCTTTGGTTGTTTCCAGTGCCTGTTATGCCATTTTGGTCAGAAATGGAAGTTTATTTTCACTTGTTAACTACTTTTTTTTTTTAATCTAAAATTTTAATTGTGATTTAAACATAACATAAATATAACATAAAATTTATCATAACCATTTTTAAGTGTACAAGTTCAATAGTATTAAGTATATTCACATTATTGTGCAATAGATCGCCACAGCTTTTACATCTTGCAGAACTGAAGCTTTGTACCCATTCAACAGCACTTCATTCTACTCTCCCCCTACCTCCTGGCAGCCACCATTCTACTTTCTATTTTTGTGTATTTAACTACTTAGATATCTCATTGTAGTGGGCTCATACAGTATTTGTCTTTTTGTGACTTGCTTATTTTACTTAGCATAATATCCTCAAGGTTCATCCCCGTTGTCGCATGTGACAGGATTTCCTTCCTTTTCAAGGTCAAATAATACTCCATTATATGTATTACCCACATTTTGTGTATCTGTTTATCCATTGACGGACATTTGGTTGCTTTCACTTCTTGGGTATTGTTAATAGTGCGGCAGTGAATATGAGTGTGCAGATAGATCTTTGAGACACTGCTTTTAGTTCTTTTGGACATAATACTCTGAAGTGGGATTGCTGGATCATATGCTAGTTCTGCTTTGAATTTTTTTGGGGGTAGCTGCCGTACTGCTCTCCACAGAGGTGGTACCATTTTACAAATCCGACAGTGCACAAAGGTTCCAATTTTTTTTAACCAAAATTTAAGATTATGTATTTTATCTTTACCTACTTTTCTGTAGCCTAAGACAATGGTGGCAGTTGCAGGGAAGGGGACATTGTGGTGGTGGTGTCATTGGGAATAGCTCAGGTATTCCCAGTATTTTCGTATTACCACCTTAGGTATTAGGTTTTTGTTAGAATCCATGGGTTCTGTTCTCTCTTAAGAACTTTCGGTCTTCTGCACCTCATTAGGAGCCATATTTTATTCCCATAATGTTCAGATGATTTCTCCAATTCAGTGTGGATTCCTGGACCCTTCACTTCAGACAGAGTGTTCAGCTATTTTAATTACTCCTCAGTTAGAAGAGGGAAAAAAGACAAAGAAACCGCTGAGTGTGTTTCTATTTATGTTTGATTATAATAGTAAAAGTTATCAGGAATTTGTCATTTTATAAGTAGGGGTTTAGTGGGCTTTGAGCTGACCAGCTGTGCCTTTTTGTTTTACCAGAATTTTGGTAGTTTCCTTGGCTGTAAATTTTTAAAGCTTGATCGTTTGGTTATTCCTTTATACTTGCTTTGTTTGCTGATAATAAATTTTCTTTTTGGCTTTTTAAAATAATGTGTAAAGGGAAACATGTTTTTGCTCATTTCATCAGGTAATTTGGGAGGGGAAATTTGTGATGTCTCCTATCTGAACTTGGAAGTCCTCTTACTTTCCAATTGCACATTTTTGAAAAGAATAATTAATTGAAACCTGTTATTGGTACCACCTTGTTAGCACATAAAATGCTTAGACATAAGTATTTAAGTAAAAATATTTCAACAAACAGTTCAAAATAACAAACATTTAATTTATGTCAGATGTTGGGATAAAGATGATAACTATAAGTAAATGTCTTTTGCTCAACAAACTCATGTTCAGGAAAGAAGTTAATTGGTAATGATTTCTTACAACAACAAAATATATTTTTCTTAAATTAGTGTGTTCTTTATAATTTTAGATAATTGTGTGTGGATTTTCTATCATGAAATTAGATAGCAAGAAACCTGCCTACTTTCCTAGGAAGAATATGAGGAAAAAAAATTTTAGGTCTAAAACTTAATCAAAATTTTATAAAATACTGCATTATACACCTATAACCATCCTTTAGTATCCTTATCTCTTTCTGTCAGAGCGCAGAATTTGTTTTGACTTGTTAATGGCTATGGTAGATTTGCAGTGATTTGTTCATACACTCTTGCCCTGTTCCCTTCGATCAAAGTCTAGTAAAGTGACATGAAACCAAGAAAGACCACATGGGTCACATGGAAATTAAATCTATAGTAAGGATGCCATTTATAGTTACAGATTTTAGGATTAAAGTAATTGGCATATAACAAAATTTAAAATAATAATGATTAAACAAAATTATTTTAAAAAATGACTCTGATTTTTAGAATTTAAAATTTGTAGTCTCATTACCCTTAATTGTTGCCTAGTAATTCAAGCATAATACAAAATGTAGCATAGTAATTCAAATATAAAAAATATGATGTGATATTGTCATGATTTTATTTCAATATAGAATAAATTCATGAAAGGGATTTTTTTGGGGGCTGATAACTTATTTATTTGATCTGGCTACAATTGTGTTCACTTTAAAATTTCATCAGGTTGTATATTTATGATTTATGTGCTTACTGTGTATATGCTATATTTCAATCAAATTAAAGAAATTGCTATTAAAGTATGAAGAAACTTATCTTCTTTTCTCTTTCAAGGAAATGATTATTGACAGAGTAAATGGACAGGCTGTTCCTAGATATTTGATATATGACATAATTAAATTCAATGTAAGTACCTTTTATAATTTATAAAATAAAAACTGTTACTGAAATAATGGATTTTTTTTTTAACAAAGAGTATTACTGCTTCAGATAGTGGGAAAGAAAATTGTGAATCAGCTTACTTATTGGATATCTTTTTGTTAATATTTTTATGTCTCCTTTTCTTTCTCTTATTGCCTAATATTTTGCATATTTCTTTGTCTTAAGTTTCTTTAACTTCAAGTAAAGAAAAACAGTTAACTCTGATAAAATAAGACAGCATTTTGTAAAATGGAAATTTTTTGGTTTTAATTATCCTGTACTTGATTTAAAAAAAAAAGCCTAGAAGTTTTATTTCTGTCACTAAAAACAAAACAAAAGAGAAAGTGATTATGAGCTGTCAAATGTCTAATAAATTACAGTATTAAGATTCAGGATTGCATTAATCCAAGTTACTAAAAGGCTTTCTTTTCCTGGAAATTTTCAGTGTGCAGATCTCATTTTTTGATTGAATCTATATTTCAAACGTAGTTTAAAATTTAAGAACCTCAAGGCCAGAAAACATCAAGTTTTCATTTTGTTCTGTTTGTGACTACTGTATTCCTCAAAAGTAATGTTTTCCAGAATTGGCTTAATCTTATCACAGCTCTTGGAATAACACTCATTGGCCCATAACTGGGCGTAAGGGGTTGGGGTTGGCTTTTTTTCTTTGTGAATAGAGAAGTGCTGTATCCTTTGCCTCTTGATAGTGAGCTCTGCTATGTTCAGTGTGGTCTCACTTATTAGCCTGGGAACTCTGTCTTAGATTACAGCCTTCTAATACTTTTTAAAAAATATGAAAAATTTTAGCATTCAAGAATATAGAGAATAATATAAGAAATACTCATGTCCTGACCACACCTATTTTTTTTTTTTTTTTTTGAGGCAGGGTCTTGCTCTGTTGCCTGGGCTAGAGTGCAGTGGTGTTATCATAGCTCACCGTAACCTCAAACTCCTGGGCTCAAGCAATCCTCCTGCCATAGCCTCCTGAGTAGCTGGGACTACAGGCATGTGGCATCATGCCTGGTTAATTTTTCTATGTTTTGTAGAGACAGGGTCTTGCTCTTGCTCAGGTTGGTCTCAAACTTCTGGCCCCAAGCAGTCCTCCTGTCTCAGCCTCCCGAAGTGCTAGGATTACAGGCATGAGCTACCGCGCCTGGCCAGTCCTTTTAATAAGGAATAATTCATTACAAATCCAATAGAAATTTTTGGCTACACCTCTCTCATACTATTTTCAATTCTCTTGCCCAGAAGCAACCTCTACCCTGAATTTGGTGTTTATTATTCCTATGAATATTTTAAATACTTTTATTACCTATGTGTGTATCCATGAAATATATGTGGTATTCTTTTGCAAGGTTTCTAGTGTTATATAAATGTCATTATACTATGCTACCCACCATTTGGTCCATGTTATCTTGTTGAGATTTATGTGTGTTAATGCTGTAGATTTAGTTCATTCATTTTAATTACCATTGAGTGTTGCTTTGTATAAATATATACATATAAATACAATGAAGAGGAATTTATCCTTTTTCCTTTCGATGGATATTTGTATTTCCATTTTTTGCTATTGTGTTACTACTGTTTGAACAGTTGCATACATTTTTCCTTGTGCACATGTATGAAAATTTCCCTAGGACATTTGTTCTCATACTTGGGATGTAATTACCTGGAGAGAGTTTTTAAAATATCCAACCTCTCATCGCTACATCATGGAGATTCTGATTAAGTTGGCAACTTCAGCTTTGTTAGCTGCATTACTAAATTCCTCTCAAATAATTGTTCTAATTTGCTGCAGTTGGCTTTACCAAACATTTAAATTTTTGATAATTTGATGTGTCAAATGGTATCTTATCCTGTTTTAATTTGCTTTTCTCTGATTACTAGTGAGGTTTAAGATGTTTTGTATGTTATTTTTTCTTGTTTGGGATTTTTTGGTGTGATTTAATTACAAGTTTGTATAATCTTCTAATTTTTAAAATTTGGTTGTCTATTTTTTCCCCAGTTACTAACGAAGTTGAACATTTTTTTTTTATTTTGTTTAATTGAAAATTTGTATAATCTAATTTCTCAATTTCTCTATTTGGTTGTCTATCTTTTTTTCTTCTTCTTATGTAGGAATCAGTTATCTTTTCTGGATTCTAGTCCTTTTTTCGTTATGCGTGGCAAACAGTATCTTTCCCAAATCAGTGTTTATTGATGCACAGAAGTTTTTAATTTTAATGAAATCAAACTTAATCAGACCTCAAAGATTGTGCTTTTGTGTCTTGTTTAAGAAATATGTACATATTTATCTTTAGGTCCATAGTTTATTCAATACATATTTCTTGTGTGCCATATTTCATGATCTAAACTCATATTTTTTCACATTTCTGATATTGGGATGCATTTATAATTAAAAACTTCATATATTTAGTTCTTTAATGTACTATGGAGCCTTCATGGATAATTAACCATGTCGTTTATTTGGTATCACCAAATCAAGGCCACTATTAGAAAAAATATTTTTGTTTTTTTGAAATAATAGTTAAAATCTTTTCAGTTCTTTTGTCCAGGAAGAATTTCATTGGTCATCTTTTATAAGTCAGGTACTGTTCTATGTATTGCATATACAGAGATGAATAAGACATAATTTCCTGCCTTTAAGGAATCCATATGTTAGTGTGCTGGCTTCCAAAGAAGGCCATTTCCATAGCAGTTCTTTGGGATTTGGGAAGAACATAGGAGAACTTCTGTTTATTTTTAAAATGTATTTATTATTCTATTTTTGTCTGTTTTATAACATGTACAGTTGTACATGTATACAAATTATTAAAAATTAATATACATATATGCATTTGTTAGGATATGTTTTTAGAGTAGGTGTCAAATCAGAACAAATTTGTAAACCACTCTTCTGGATGAGAATATAAATGTAAAGAAATACAATATTTCTTTATTGTAAGTATAACAACAAAAGTATGTAAGGAAAATAGTAGTATTAGAGAACTTCCCTGGGTAGAGTTCCCTAGGTATAGTTGAGTTATTGAAGCATGGAATTGCAGACAGTTAAAGTGACACAAATTAGTTTTGAAAGATTGAGTCATGGAGGTCAGGAGCATTAGATGGTTTGTTAGCATAATTGATGTGTGGTGAGGTGTGGGACATAGCAGAAAATGAGAATGGATTGGATAGTAAGGGCCCAGGTTACTTGAATAACTTAGTTCTTAATGTAATAGGGCACTGCTGAAGGGTTTTTGTTATGCTAATGATATAAATATACTTTTATTGTTTTGAAACATATTAGTAACTCCAGTGGCAGCATGGGTAGTGTTTTGTCTTTTTTTTTTTTTTCCCACTGCCCAAATTCTTAGTATGGATAGTGTTTTGAAGTGAGGAAGAACTGAAAATCGAGAGGCCAGTTCGTCAGTCGTTAGTGTTTCCCCTAGTCTGTTCCCAGTGATTTAACACCTATCTATTGAGAGCTTGTTTGCCTAAAGGCATTGTGGATTTGAAAGTGAACTTACTTTCAATTTATTCCTGTTGTTTTGGTGAATTTATATATAAAGGTAGAAAACATCCAGGAGGGAATTTAGACTACTTACATGTCTTTTAACAGTTGTTAGACTTTCTTTTCTTTCTTAGAAAAAAAAGGGCTTCCTTGTTTCACTATAATTTTATAGGTTCTCAATTCCTCTGATAGGTCTAATAAACAAACCTAACATTTTAGGTTTTTCAACCTTGTTGGTGATGTAGGTTGAATAGAAAAGATCAAACACGGACTGTGTGGTTATTTACTAGCATTTCTTCAATAAATACCCTTTACAGAGAGTTGTATGCCTTTATTTAAAGAGAACATTTTCTACCTCATACCTAGCTCTTGCTCACTTTTTCTTATACCTTATTGTTTGCTTGGTGTCAAAGTTGTCATCCCTGAGGCTTATCTAATGTTGTTTGCCCCTTAAATGCTGCCACCTGTATGTAAACGTTAGGTTAGGTCAGTGTTAGGTTGGAGAATATGTCATAGATTGGAGAAGAGGAAGATGACAGAAAAGATGGGAAAAAATGCATTGAAGGGTGTCCAGTTGTAAAGTAGAAAAGAAGAGTAGTTTATGTGCTACTGAGGTGATGTTTACTAATCTAGATGATCACTGTCAACCAGATGATGTGTTGTAACTATGTTCATATTTACCATATGGATAGGGCAAGCTCCCAGCCTCAACTCATACAAAAGGGTACGTGCACTTTTTGTTTCATGGTTCATACCATAGATGCTTTGGGAACAATGAAGGGAAAGTTTATTAGGGAGAAGAGAAGAAAACTTAATTTTTTTATGACTGTATAACTTTGAACATATTATGTAAACTTTTTCTGTATTAGTTTTCAGAGTTGAGGATGCATTTGTCTAATAAATGTTTTGTATTTATTGATGCCTGTAAAGTGTTAGCACTTTAAACAACAAAAAGCTTTGTAAGTGACTATGCTGCTTATTTTGATGTGTTACTTGCTAGTTCTTTCTTGAATTATGTGGATTTTAGTTTTTATATAGGTATTTTACTATTTTACTAATTTATATAAATAATAGGACAAGTGAGTATATTAATTCAGATGTGAAATCTTGGGATCAACTTATAGTACAGTAGATTCATGCCACTTTCCCATAGTGTTTTGTGTAGTTATAATTCTAAAATAAGTCTGTGTGTATGTGTTTAGATGTTCTCTCATTATTCAAACTAATTATTAGGGCTGGCATGTATGGTTGTGCAGGCTGTACACTATATAACTCCAAAGGATGCTGTTTACATAGATTACTATATACAGTTTGGCAGTCTTGATAATTATGCTGATAAAATAGTTCTTGGTGTTGAAATTGAAATAATTGTCTCTTTAATTCAGGCACAGCCAGTTGGAGATTGTGATTTTAATGTTCGTCTACAGTGTATAGAAAGAGAAATTATAAATCCTCGACATGAAAAAATGAAGACTGGACTCATTGACAAAACACAGGAACCATTTGGTGTCAGAAATAAGCCATTTTTTGACATATATATATCAAGAAAGGTAAAGTTTACTTTTTTGTTTTCTAATTAGTGCTTATAATTTATCATAATTTAGCTTGTGAGATGAATATGAGTGATATTTTGCTGCCCAGTTTTCTTGACTTTAACAGAAATTACTTGGAGATAGCAATATTTTTGCCAAACATTTATCATTCCCAGGCTTTTCTTTTTTAGTATGATTCTAAGTGGTGGAAACTTAAACTAGATTGCTTGCCTGTTTCTTGTAATAGTTTTGATTCATGGTTGTTGTTCCATGTTATGTTTTTTAAAAAGCCGTAAACAACATAGAATTGTGTAGAGTGAAAATCACTTTTTAGGACTGCTCCTACTCCTCCTGAAGGTAAACAGTGTTTGATACATATTTTTATTAAAAACATTCTTTTACATATATATGCATATATATCCACACACTGAAGGTTTTTAAAAAAATTATTTTTGTTTTTTGGACTTAAAACGAATCACACTAAATATTGTAGGACTGCTTTCTTTTTCACTTAACAATATGGGTTGGAGATACTTCTATGTTAATGCATAGAGATTTGCCACATTATTTAAGTGCTGCATGGTATTGATAGTAAAGGTGCACTATATTTTATTATTGGTGGATTTTTAGATTGCTTTTAGTCTTTTGCTATTGCCAACATTGTTTCCATGAACATCTTTGTGTACATAGGTGTATATTTCTTTAGGGTAAGTAAAAGTAGAATTTTTGGTTTAAAGGTTATGAGTAATGTTAGTAACTACTACCAAATTGCCTTCCAAATAAAGCAATTTTATCTGCAGCAGATAAGAGAGCTACCAGTACTCTTTTCCTTCCTGACCAGCAGGCAAGGCAATGTATTGTAATGTTAAAGTGAGTGCTAGTTCTGGAGCAGAGGACTGGAGTTGTTCCTTGGTCTGCTCCTTACTGGCTTTGCAATCTTTTCCAAGGTACTTAAAACTTTTCCTGCCAAAGTTTACTCTTGTAATTTGGGGTTATAAATTGTGAGTTGTTATATGAATTTAATGAAACATTACATGTAAAGCCCTTAGAAAAGTATATAACATGTAGGAAGCATTCAATAAATGCCAATTCATGTTTTTATTATATAGATTTGTAAATCCTTCCTTCCAGTTTGTTGCTATACATTTTTTTAATATAGTGTTTTCCATAAGTGAAAAGTTCATTTTTATATAGTCAAGTTTGGCAATATATTTCTTACATCTTCTGGGTTTTCTGTCTTGCTTATGAAGCCCTTTATCTCCTAAATGTTTTCTTATATTATTTTCTCATATTGTTGTGATTTTGTTTGCAGATACATTTAGATGCTCTATTTTAAATCTTTCGTTCCATTGTGGAATTGTCTTCTGTTTTCATAGTCTATTTCTAGCAGTTTCTTCTACTCACTGTCTCTTCTTACATGCTCTGAGTTTTCACATGAACACACTAATTCTGTTTATACCTCATCTTCCCATTTTCCTATTCATTCTCTTTTTTCTTCTCTCCTCCTCTTATCCTTATTATTTTTAATATCACTAATATTACTACTACTACTATTACAAGTACTACTGTTATTACTAGTGCACATTTGTTTTCACTAGGATATTTATCTAACATTTATTTTTTTATTTTTAAGACCCAAAATTGAAGACAGTAGTTAGTACCATATATAACAATGAAAAGCAAGGTACCTTAATGTTTCTGCTGTTAAGACATGACATATAAACAATTTCCTAAAACTTTCTCCATTTCTCATTAGTGCTTTTGGTGGGATTCATTCTTTCATTCATTCTTTCTTTCTTTCTCTCTTTCTCTCGGCGGAGTCTCACTCTGTCACTGGGCTAGAGTGCAGTGGTGTCATCGTAGCTCACTGCACAACCTCCAGCTCCTGGGCTCAGGTGATCCTCCTGCTGCACCCTCTTGAGTAGCTGGGACTACAGGCGCGTGCCACCATGCCTGGCTAATTTTTCTATTTTTTGTCGAGATGGGGGTCTCCTCCTTGCTCAGGCTGATCTTGAACTCCTGACCTCAAGCGATCCTCCCCGCTAGGCCTCCCAAAGTACTAGGATTACAGGTGTGAGCCACTGCACCTGGCTGTATTTCTTAGTATACAAAATTACATAGTGTGTTCTCTATCTCTGTTGTGTTTTAGGATGTTTGATTCATTGAATCTACCTCTTAATTTGTTTCTCTTCTCTCTCTTTCCCTTTTCCCTTCCTCCCCCTTTTATTATGTCTTAGCAGTTTTAAATATCTGTATGACATTCTTGCTTTTGATAGTGGTTAACTTTCTTAGCAAGTTCTGATTGGTTGGAAATATGTTAGTTGACGATCATAAAGCTCCACTTTTCTTATCAGAATATAAACATGTTTTGAGCATGCATGCCACGTGGTTGCATACTTGATTGTGTACTGATAAATATTTAAAACTTTTTAGAAGTTTTAGAAAGGATGAGGTGTCACATTTGGTGTCCCAAAGAAGGCCAGCTGGCTATTTCCTAAGAAGCTTCAAGGAACGATATACCTTTCATGAAATTTGTCAAGTTCCAGAATCAGGTTTGTAGCTTCTCAGATTTAGAAACCTGGTCTGGGAGCCATTTTCTCTTTTTTCTATTTCTCTATATTATGAGTTAAATTTATAGTTCAGCTTTTTAACACATTGACTGCCACACTAGAAAAAAAATTTTTCCCTGGGGTCATGGTGTTTTATTAAAACAAAACGATCCTTTCTAATTTGTTATTTTTTTCTTGTTTTTTGTGCATGAATTATATGCAACGCAATCCACATTTTTAGAATTAAATTGTCAATATTACTTGTAACAATAAGAACATCAACAAGTAAGATTTTCACAAACCAACTGCTGCAGAGTTTTACTTCACGAGGCCCTGGGGTCAAAACTAGCCTGAGTTAAATACAAGTTACATGGCAGTCAATGTGTTAAGAGAATAAGCAACATACTGTGCTATCAATACTTTTACATTAAAATTGCACATGGCATCCACGAAGTTGTATTCTGGTGGGGTTTAAATTTTTGGACTAGTAATGACTGTTTTATGACTGGTTTAGGGCATTTGAAGAATTGATGTCACAAAGAAACATCCAAGGTATTTTTATATTCAACACAGGGAATAGTAGCCATAGAATTAATATTTTTTGGGGGTAGAGTGGTTATGATACAATTGTACAGGAAATATAGCCATATATGTAATTATGTTTTAAACTCTTTACCTGCTCCTGCTCAAGTACACTTATAAGCAGGAATCCTAGCATTGTTGAGTGCCGGTCTTTTTCATCTCAACAAATACAGAGTCATCATTCTACTTTTATTAATATTTTGTGTACCACTTGCTTGGCATGGGACTGTAGGTTGACCTCTGCTGCCATGATCCTTCCCATTCTTTACTGCTTGCCTTTGTGTCTGTTTTGGCAGCCGGGGATATTATAGGGGCACCTATGACAGAGCATGTGTACTACTGTGCCCTGTCTAATAGGTTGGGTAAAGACAATGTTAGCATAGGCCATGTCCATGGTGGAAATCTACTATGTAATGGAAACTATGTACTCTTATGGAAATATTTTATAAATTGTAAATATAGTGTAAAAGTTGGGCAAAAGCCAAATTGCTTCAGTTTGCATTCATTTTTTAAAAAACTAATTTGACAGCTTGTGCTGTCAAAATTCAAAGTTCAGCATTTAAGAACATGTGTCTTAGATAGTATAATTCCATTACTCAAAATCAGTGCTGCTTAGAAATATTTGCCAGTGGATGACATCAGAACTATTTTTTAGGGATTTGAAGCAGTTATGTGGAACAACTTTTCATGTACGTTTTCACTGGAAATACACAATACTTTTATTCTGTTTTTCTTTATACTTAGCTTATATTACTCCTGGGATAACAGGTGTGAGCCTCCACGCTCAGCAATATTCTTTTTGTTTTTTTTTCTTTCTGGAAACAGGGTCTCACTCTGTTGCCCAGGCTGGAGTGCAGTGGCGTGATCATAGCTAATTGTAACCTTGAATTCCAGGGCTCAAGCAATCCTCCTGCCTCAGCCTCCTGAGTAGCTAGGACTACAGGCGCCTGCCACCACGCCTGGCGAATTTTTAAATTTTTTCGTAGAGACGAGGTTTCACTCTGTTACCCAGGCTGATCTTGAACTCCTGGTCTCAAGAGATCATCCTGCCTTGGCCTCCCAAAGTGCTGGGATTACAGATGTGAGCTACCACACCTGGCCAATATTCTTTTTCTAAAAGCAATTCTAATTTAAGTTCCCTCCTTACCTTTTCAGTTCTTGCTATGTTTTTTGTCCTTAATTTCTCTTAAAGTGTTTTTAAAGCAAAACATATTTTGCAGCAGAGTTGGTGTAAGGTTAAGACCTTAGTTAACACCGGTTATAGGATAATAACTACAGTTGACAGGTTATTACTGTAGAAATTTCTATCTTTGCTAATGGGAATGGTAAAAATAGTGATATGAATGATAAAGCATTTGTTAGGGAAGTATAGATCATTTCTTTAGGAATGCTAGAGTTTATGTAGTTTTAAACAAAATTTACACTATGAAACATCATACTGTTTTTGTAGAAAATAGTAGAATTTCATTTTTATATATCTTTAAAATCTTGAAGGTAACTTTGATTTTAGGACTTTATTAACATAGCTGTATTAACAACCTCTTCATTTGGTCTAATTTGATCCGTCATACACAGTGAAGGGATAATGAGCTGTTCAGTTTTTAACTTTAATATATATAGTTAGAATATAGCATCCAAAATAATAGTAAGTGGCAATTTTTCAAATTAAAAGTCTATTTACGTTTTCCATTTAAAGGCCAATTAAAGATTATTTGAATAGATTAAATATGGCTCACAAATTTAAGAGCACACAGTAAAAAGTTTTTCCAAAAGTTCCCCATCCATTTATCCATTGCTGTTAGCTTTAAGTGTGTCCATCCAGAATTTCTTTATGCATATGTAAACAAATACACTTATTTATATTCTTACCACCTCCACCAAGAGGTGATTTTTCACGTACTGTCTGTACCTTGCCTATTTTTTTTTCTTGACTGTGTATCTTGAGTCTCCTCACCCCAGTATTGGCACACAGATTTCATTCCTTTTTTTTTTTTTTTATGGTTGCACAGATTTCCATGATACAGTTTGGATGTTTGTCCCATCCAAATCTCAAGTCAAAAAATTTTTTTCAGTGTATATACTTTTATTTAGGAAAAGTAAAATAAGAGTATTTAGGTTTGTTTTGTCCCTTGACTTACAATTTCATATTATATAGTGATGAAATTAATATTTGTGCTTTTCTAGCATTTTATTTACTCTTTTTAATCTTTATTGAGGTGTAATTGACAAAAATTGTGTATATTCAAGGTATACAACGTGATGTGTTGATATATGTATACCTTGTGAAATGATTACTGCAGTCAAACTAATTAACATTTCCATCACCTCGCAGAGTTACTTTGTGTGTGTGTGTGTGTGTGTGTGTGTGTGTGTGTGTGTGTAGAATTTTTTTTTTTTTATTTCAATAGATTTAGGGGGTACAATTGTTTTTTGTTACATGGATGAATTGAGTAATGCTAAAGTCAGGATCATGTTGAAATTTGATCCCCAGTGCTGGAGGTGGGGCCTGGGGGAGATGTTTGTGTCATGGGTGGATCCCTCTTGATCAGGTTGGTACCATCCTGGTGGTAATGAGTGAGCTCTTGCTCTGTTCACACGAGAGCTGGTTGTTTGAAAGAGTGTGGCTCCCCTCCTTTTCTCTCTTGCCCCCTCTCTTGCCATATGACTTGTCTGCTCCCCCTTCACCTTCTATCATGAGTAAAAGCTTCCGGAGGGCCTCACCAGAAGCAGATGCCCACACCATGCTTCTTGTTCAGAACTGTGAGCCAAATAAATCTGTTTTCTTTATAAATTACCAGCCTCAGGTATTCCTTTATAGCTATGCAAAACGGACAAGACATTCCAAATACAATAGCAAAATGATGATTCTCCTTGCTTATGGTTGATGGCCTAGCATATTGGGAGCTGTTCCTCTCAGCTGTCACTTTACTGATGGTCAGCTCTTTCCTCTCTTTCAGTGAAGTTCTCTCCGGTGTTCTGGGGTGTGTTCCATTTTATCTGTCAACAGGTTTCTTTTTTCTTTTTACATTTTGGAAATTTATCGAAAATTTTCTCATTATCTGGTCCTTCTCCAATTGCTTTTTATTATATTTTTGTAAAGTTCATAATCTTTTTTATGGTGTTTCTGATCAGAGCTGTTAAAGCACGTATCATCTTTAAATACACTGCTAACTCAAGTACCTTTTTTTTTTTTTTTGAGACAGTCTTGCTCTGTTACCCAGGCTGGAGTGCAGTGGTGCAATATAGGTAACTGCAGCCTAGAACTCCTGGGCTCAAGCGATCTTCCTGCCTCAGCCTCCCGAGTAGTTGGGACTACAGATATGTGCCACCATGCCCAGCCTGTAGAGACGGTGGTCTTGCTATGTTGTCTGGGCTGGTCTCAAACTCCTGGCCTCCAGTGATCCTCCTGCCTTGACCTCCCAAAGTGCTAGAATTACAGGTGTGAGCCACTGTGCTCAGCCTCAAGTGTGTTTGAAAGACATGTGGGTGTCTTTATTCTTGTCTCAGTTCTAAGTGTTCTAGTGTCTTAGGGCATATTTAAAATTATCATCTTGAATCTTGATTATTTTTGTATAGTATGTTGCTTTATTCTCTTCCCCATTTTTTCCCTGTGTTCTGGGAAGTCTTGATATTGGGTCTCAAATGAAAGATTTAATTTTCCCTAATGTTAAATTTTTCTTTTGTATGGAATTCTTACCCTTCTCTGTAGTATTTACTTTTTGTTTTTCCTACTTTCCTTTCAATCTTATCTTGTTATTTTTTTCTTCTTATCTAGTTCTATTCTTATTAGCCTATTTTCCCTTTCTTATCTGTTTTCCTTAAGATGTTTTGTCCTCTGGCATCCTCTTGAGGATACAAAAGTTTTCTAAAAATTTATTCCTTTTTAATGGAATTTTAAAATAACTTTTTAAAGTTCTACTTTTATTCTGTGTTTTCATGATGATGTTATTTCTCTTTTCTTTAAATGGTGAAAGATTCATCCAGTCCTCATGCTTGTTACTAATAGTTGACAAGGTATAGATCGTTCTTGTCTGCACTATGAATTTCAACTGGAATGCCTATTCACATTTATGGTGATTGTCTAGTTGGGATTGTGCTGGGTTGAAATGGAATATTCTTTTGTCTTCTGCATGATCATTTGAACAGATGGGAAGTATATTATAGTTTTTGGTATGCACTATTTTCTGGGCTTCCCCTGTCTTTTTTCAACTATTTCTATTATGAGTAACCTCAAAAATAATATACATGATCATTGACACTTCGAACGCAAAAAAGAAAAAAAAAGTAATATACATATTTTTCCTTCCCGGTTATGTTCTTGCACTTGCTGTTTGTATCAGTATATCAGTAAAGGAAATGAAGTTCTTTAAAAGGCTTGTGGACTGTTTAGACTAGCAGGTCTGACTTTTTGGTCTTAGGACTCACAACAATTATTGAGGACCTCAAAGAACTTCTGTTTATGTTAGTTATATCTGGTGATTTTTATCATATTAGAAATTAAAACTTAAAATGTGTATTAATTTAAAAATAATAAACCTATTATATTAATAGAAATAACATTTTTGTGAAACACAATCATATATTCCAAAGCAAAAAACGACTTAGTGCAAGAGCGGTATTGTTTTACCTTTTTCCAAATTAGAAAATGTCTGGTTTAATTGAAGATTACTGGATTCTCATGTTCTTTTTCATTCAGTCTATTATGCTGTCATATGTTATGGAGCATCTGAAAAAATGCACTGTACACTCACAAGAGACTGAGAGTGAAAAGGGCAAATTATTTAGTAGTATCATTATGAAAATAGTTTGGACCTCATGGATCACCTGAAAGGGTGTGAGAGATGCCCAGAGGGTCCATAGATACACTTTGAAAACCATCTATAATAGAAGAAGCTTTTTGGTACAGATCTATCAGCCTTGAAATTCTGGTAGTGTATTGACTGTTTGTCCTGGTATGAGTTTTAAAGTTTTATCCTGTTGTTTTCATGGGCATTTCAATAGATGTTTTGGGAAGTATGTATCAGAGCTGCTAGACAGACAGTATTTTAAACTGCAAAGCTCTGTTATTACTTGCTTAGTCTGAGAAGCTGCTTTTACATTTTATAATTAATAATTAATTTCAGTAGATTTAAGGGGGTACACGTGTTCTTTGTTACATGGATGAATTGTATAATGCTGAAGGTCAGGGCTTGTAGTATACCTGGCACCAGAATAGTGTAAACTGTACCTGATGGTTTTTTTTATCCCTCACTGACCTCTGTCCCTCCTCACCTCTTAGTTTCCAATGCCCATTACACCACTTTATGACCATATATACCCATCCTTTAACTCCCAGTTGTGAGAACATGTGGTATTTGTTTTTCTATTCCTGAGTTACTTTACTTAGGGTAATGGTCTCCAGTTCCATCCAAGTTATTGCAAAAGACATTATTTCATTCCTTTATGGCTGAGAAGTATAAAGGATTTTACGCGTGTGTGTCTGAACGTGTATGTATACACACACATACATACATACATACCACATTTTCTTTGTCCACTCGTCAGTTGATGGGCACTTAGGTTGATTCCATATCTTTGCAATTGTGAATTGTGTTCTGATAAACATATGATTGCAGATGTCTTTTTGATAAAATGATTTATTTTCCTTCGGTTAGATACTAAGTAGTGGGATTGCTGGATCGTATGGTAGTTCTACTTTAGATCTTTGAGGAATCTCCATCCTGTTTTCCATAGAGGTTGTGCTAATTTACATTCCCACCAGCAGTGTATAAGCATTCCCTTTTCACTGCATCCATGCCAATATCTGTTGTTTTTTGCCTTATTTATAATAGGCATTCTGGCAAGGGTAAGGTGGCATCTCACTGTGGTTTTAATTTACATTTCCCTGATGATTAGTGATGTTGAACATTTTTTCCTATGTTTGTTGGCCGTTTGTATAGCTTCTCTTGAAAAAAATCTGTTCATGTCTTTTACCCACTTTTTGATGGTTTTTTTTTTTTCTTGCTGATATGAGTTCTTTGTCTGGATAGCAGTCCGATATATAGTTTGTGAATATTTTCTCCCATTCTGTAGGTTGTCTATTTACTCTGTTGATTATTTCCTTTGCTGTGCAGAAACTTCTTAATTAAGTCCTGTTTATTTATTTTTGTTGTCACTGTATTTGCTTTTTGGATCTTATTCATACATTCTTTGCCTAGGCCAATGTCCAGAAGAATTTTTCCTGTTTTCTTCTAGAATTTTTATGGTTTCAGGTCTTACATTTAAGTCTTTAATCCATCTTGAGTTAATTTTTCTATGCGGTGAGAGGTAGGAATCTAGTTTCATTCTCATGTATGTGGCTATCCAATTCTCCCAGCACCATTTATTGAGTAGGTTGTCCTTTCCCCAGTGTGTGTTTTTGTCTGATTTCTTGAAGATAAGTTGGTTGTAGGTATATGGTTTTATTAATATTTCTAGATTTTCTATTCTGTTCTATTGATTTATGTGTCTACTTTTATACCAGTACCATGCTGTTTTGGTTACTATGGCCATATAGTATAATTTGAAGTCAGATGCTGTGATGCCTCCAGATTTGTTCTTTTTGCTTAGACTTGCTTTGGCTATTTGGGCTCTTTTTTGATTCCATATGAAATTTAGAATTGCCTTTTCTAGTTCTGTGAAAAATGACGTTGGTATTTTGGTGGGAATTGCATTGAATCTGTAAATCACTTTGGGCAGTGATTTTATTTATTTATTTATCTATCTTTCTATCTACCTATCTGTCCAATATTGATTCTTCTAATCCATGAGCATAAAATGCAAGAGAAAGAAATAAAGGGCATCCAAACTGGAAAAGAGGAGGTCATACTATCCCTGTTTGCCGATGATATGATCTTATGTCTAGAAAATCCTAAAGACTCCTCCAAAAGACTCCTAGAATTGATAAATAAATTCAGTAAAGTCTCAGGTTACAAAATTAATGTACATAAATCAGTAGCATTTCTGTACACTAATAACAGTGAAGCTGAGAGTCAAATCAAGAACTCAATGCCATTTACAATACCTTCAAAGAAAAAAATACCTAGGAATATACTTAACCAAGAAGATGAGAAAGATCTTACAAGGAGAACTACAGACACTGTTGAAAGAAATCGTAGATGACACAAACAAAAGGAAAAACGTCCTGTGCACATTTTATAATTATTTTCCCCTTTCTTATTTCAGGGCATAGTATTAATAGTTAATCTGTGTATATAAGTAGATGGAAAGAGCACTCTAAAATTGTAGCTGTTAATAAAGCAATAAGATTGACTGATATATTCTTGTTTAATTGCCTATTTATTTTTCCACCCAATTGGCGAAAATAGTAATTCAGTAATCTTCTTTGATAAACTTCCCGTTTTTACTTTAATATGACTAAGCCTAATCTTGGATTATATCCCACTTATAAAGTTCCATTTCTGTTGAAATAGTAAGTTGTCTTTCTTCATTCCTGCTTGTCTGTCTCTCAGAACTCTGTACTTTTCCCTTCGAGGGAGTCAGTTGTATATAGTTAAGTTGTATATAGTTAGGATCCAGTGAAAGAACATGCAAGGAATCACTCTTGAATGGTTTTAGAAAATTATGCTTGATTAAAATAAATAAGCTAGCGCTTCTCCCCTTCCCCATCTCTCAAACTAAAGAAAAAAAAAGACCAAATAATCTCTTTTGAAGTTACTAGCAGCAAAGCTGTTCTCTCCTTGGAGTCATTTTACTTTCTCCTGTCCAGTTAGACTAGAAAAATTCTGTGGAAAATATTTTTACAATAATTTGCTTATTGCTTTTTTAAAAGTAAAATGTTTATTATGTAGGATGAAAGAATAGTAAATATTAAAATGTCCTTTGTAATAACTGTATAGGGAATTGCAAAAGCTATTCTTTTACTACATTTAATTTTTCAAGGGCATGTATACATCTAGTTTAAAAAGAATTTTATAAATGTTTATTTTTGTTCAATAGGAATTTAAGTTTTATGTGTATTTATGTATTTCACCTGGCATTCAGATATATTTTCTAGGTATTGCCTTGCTTTTCTTTATTTTCTTATTTTATCACTAAATGTCAATTTGTAGTTCTTAAGTGTTTGTCCAAGACTAGTACATAATGAAAATCTAGCCCTAAGTTTTGTTACTTTTATATATACATGTTCTGTGCTTTTATTAATGTTGTGTTGTTTGTATCATGGTAAGAGAAAAAGAACCTTTGAGAGTTTGTTATTGCAACTGTGGTTGAAGAGAAGAATCTTTGTTTAAATATGAAGATCTGTTGTTCACACACACAAGTTTTCAATGATTATGCCAAATTTTTTATGTAATTACAGATATATTGGTGAAACTGCATTTTTGTTTGAAGGTGGATACAAGATAAAATGAAGATAACTATATATTCTCGTATTTGTAGTGTTCAGTTTTGCATTATCTAGTCTATTAATATGTCATTCATTATTGATATTGAATATAGCCTGAAAGATCCTTTCAATCTCATTCATTTGCCATTTCAGAGGCATTTGAGAAAATCATAGTAGTGCATACTAAAGAGCGTTCTTAATTGCTTTAATATGGTAAGCCTAAAGATTTATTGTCCCAGAAAACTTCTTTTGGGGCTTTAATTTATTTTAAGTAAACCTTTGTTCACTAAAACATGAAGAAATCATTATAACTGGGGCCAAATATATTTTAAACATTTCTGTGAGATATTTATAATTGGAACATGGGCAAATTTCTGTATGTTTGCCAAGTATGATAGCTTAAAATTTTTTTACAGTTAACATTCAAGAGATACCTATTAGTAGATTCAGAAGAAAAAAATCATTATTGGCATCCACAAATGATTAAGAGGCAGTTACTTTGCCTAAATGATCTGATCAATTGTTCTAATCAACTGTGATTGTGAATTTGTTGCAGGTTAACAGAGACACATATTTTGTGACTGTATTCATATTTAACTGAACACTTTTTGTTTTTAAAGTGTGTAACTCAACAATGCGTGCCAATACTTTGTATTAGTATCTGACCTAGTAATGTCTGACCTAGTAGGTTTCTTAGAATTTTAAAGTGAAGTACTGCAGTTAAATAATAGCTTCTACCCTTTCTAGTAGCATAGAAATTAAGTGAACCTTCCATGGGTCATTGTTGAAATGATGGAGGGTGCTTAGTTCTAGCACATGAATTTGAAATTAATTTTTATAGCACATCTTAATTTTTTAAATTAAAAAAAGTTCACTACCCTCATCACATTGCTGGAAGAGTATGTATTTGACAACTTTAGACTTTCTTAAAACCTACTATATATGTTCCCCACCTCCATCCACTTGGTAATGTATAAATGAGAATAGACTTTGAAACATGTTTGAGGAAATGTAAACTTCTGGAGTGGATAAGGAAAGCCAGGGGCATATGTTTTTTAGTTGGATTATATTTGTTTGTTTTCAAACACACATCTAGTGATTTTTATACCCCAAGCAGAACCAATCTTACCAAAAGTTAAGTATAGAAAACTTGTGTGTTATCATTGAAAGATTGCAATAAAATTTTAAAGTATTTATAAAATTTCTAGGAAAATTTATTTGTGGCTCTTAATTTTATATGGTTTTCTACATCTTGCGGTATTATTTCTAATATATTGTAGAATGTTCAGTCATAGAATATTTAGTCCATATTGGTGACTTCACAGGGTGCATGATTGTGGAGTCGCAGATTCACTACCTCTTATATGTGGCATAATCCTGTTATCTAATTAATTGGGTATGGTTTTGTATTTGCTCATGAAAATACTTTCAGAAATCACTTCAGTGAAGCCCTTAAACTCATAGGTTCAAGCACCTCTGTACGGCTTAAGATTCTGAAGACAAATGCATGAAAACAAACTAAGTTACAGATGCGATTCCAGTGCATAATTAGTTCTGCAGCTTTTAGTAATAAAATTCAAGAAGATTGTTGGAGAACTTTATTGTTTGCACAGAACCAGGTTTTCTGTACCTTGTTTGACCAAATAAGATGCCATCAATTGTAAGGCCATGCATGCCCTTATTTTATGTACCACTGGATGAGAGAGACCTCTATCAATTAAACTATGACAAGTCATTGATTGTAGGATGTGTCCTGTTTTCAGAGATGTAAAAACATGGGTGGTGAAATAGGGAAGTATATATTTCCTAATAGAGGGAGGGACTCAATATTTTCTCTATGCTACCTGGTAAAATTGGTTAGAATAAACCAGGCATTTGAATAGATTAGAATGAGATCAGCATTGATTTGTTTGTTTTCTATCACTGTGCTATCAGTCTTGCTTTACTTAGTTGAATGTGGGTGCAGGGTGAGGAGAAGGATAGTGGGAAGTTTAAACAAAGTTTATATGAACACACGGAATATGGCAACCATGCGTATCATGTGCAGAGGCAACATTTAAAAACAATGTTCACAGAGTAATTTTGTATAGCCAGTGATAGCTGGAAAGCAACAGTGAACTATTGTTGCAGAAGAAACACCAGTACCACTGTGCTTTGCAATGGAAGAAACACCAATACTACTGTAAAACAAATTGGTTGTAGCCACAAAACAAAAGTGAGATTTGCATATATTCAAGTAAAGAAACATTTAAAAAAAATATGTCAAACATGGAGTTGAAAAATAGGCTGTGTTTATTTTAAAATAGTGATTTTTAAATAATTATTTTAGTATTCCCTTATTGGGTGTTTAGGTCGTTACCAAATATTTTGTTACTAATGTTTTGATGAATATCTTTGTAGGTAACTTAGTGAAAGCTCATGAGTATTTCTTTAGGATAAATTCTGAAAATGGAATTTTAGGTTCTAATCTAATGCACTTGCAGGTTTGTGTCACTGTCTGCCTCCATCCATGTGACAGGCAGAATTCTGAGGTGACCCCGTAGTGACCTTTGTATAGTGCTTTTCAGAGTGGGTGAGATCTGTAGCTTGCTTCTAACCAGTCAATGGCAAATGTGCTGGGCTGTTGTGTTATCAACTTATAACCTCAGCTCTGAATATATGCTTTAAGGTAGGCTCTATGATAACCTTTAAACATCTTCGTTTGTTAAGAATTTTGGCATTTTACAAATAATTTTTTCAGTTTATTCTGTTCCTTTCATTTTTAACTTACGTGTTTTTTTTAGAAAACATACAGAAATTTTCAGTTTCTTGTATGATTTTTTTTGTTGGCATTCTGTTTATGATATGTGTATTTTCTTTCAAAGCAGACCTGTCCAATTGAAATTTCTGTGAGATGGAAATGTTCTAATCTGTGCTGTCTACTACAGTGCCTACTAGCCACATACGGCTTACTGAGCAGTACTTGAATTGTGGCTAGCATAACCGAGGAACTGGATTTTAAATTGTATTTAATTTAAATTAATTTAAATTTAAATAACCACATGTGGCTACCATATTGGATAGCATAGTTTTATTGTAATGTACAGTCATGCACCACGTAACAGTGTTTTGGTGGACAGACCGCATATATGACAGTGGTCCCACAAGGGTATAATGAAGCTGCCTTATATAGGTGTACCATTTTTTATGTTTTATACTGTATTTTTACTGTACCTTTATTTAATATTGTGACTCTACTAGCCTTTAGAGAAGTCTTCTACCACCATCACCGTCATCATTATCATCTTTAAGATTATTAATATATTGTTAAAGTGAGACTTTTTCACTAGATAATTGGTAGAAGTCTATAGGTTTTTCTTGTGATAAATTCAACCTCCAGAATGTACCACTTGTGTGGCTTTTCAGGGCTTAAGTTCCTCATACTCCCAGCTTTATACCATTCCATATACCATTCTATACAGTCTCACTTCTAGCCATATTGCGGTGCTGAGAATTTTAGTCCCAGAGAGGCATTTGTGGGGGATGGGGTTTGAGGATGTGTGTGAATATTTCCATCTAGTCCTACTTAGTATGTGAAATAATTTTTGGAAGGTAAAACGTCTGCAGCTGTAGCAGGTAGATAGAAACACCCCTTTCATTGTTGGATGAGAGATGTATGTTGTGAGAGAGTAATCTGTTGGAAAATCTGTTTGATGTGGATTTGAAATAATGAAGGGTCTAGCAGTTGTCTGTTGGTAGGGGTTAAGGAGATAGAGGAGAAGAGGATGTCAGCAGAGTTGAAAAAGTTTAGGAACTTGGATGCTAGGATGTGGGGTGGATTGTCCATGTGGGTGGTGGCAAGATAGCACACATGAAGAAGACGACGTTGATTCAAGTGCTATAGTCCTTGTTGGTAGTTTGAAAGATGGCGTTGAAAAATTAGGGTTAAGGTTAGAGTAGCTGGTGGATATGGTGCCAAAGGAATAGGTCTCTTTACACAACAGTAAATGTGAAGTCTTGGAAGCAGCATTAAATTCCTAAGAGAATGCAGATCCTACCATTTGGATGGTAGTTATGTGGGACATGTGTTTTTAGCTGTGTGAACTCTTTTAGTACCCTTTTCGGAACTTGCCCTTTTTCATTTTTTTCTTGGGCTTTTTAATCCATGAGTTCCATCTTGTCTTCTCTGTTACGGTGTCTATTAACATAATAGATTATTCCTACTTGAATCCTTCCTCTTAATGTTCTTTTCTTTTCTACAGTTCATTTGAGATACTAAGAAGTCATTTTAGGAAAAAGACGATTTATAGTACTCCCCTTATCTTCTAAAAAATATAAAAAAACCTTTTATGCAATTTTGGGGAATACTTAAGGTTGTGAAGAACACTATTCTTGATATTAAATAATTTGTTCTAGTTCTCATGGGTATTGTAATAAGTGTAAATTTCAGAATTAGAATCTTCCAATAATTTGCCATGTTTGTTGAATTATTAACTAAAAGTTGGTTGAGGATATTAAAGGATTACTGTTATTAATATTATCCTTATTGAAACTGTGATTTGGATACAATTTTACAATTTATCAGCAAGCAAATATTTTTAAGAGAAGTCTACTTTTCTTCTATTTATTATAACTTTGAGAAAGAAAGTGAAATGTATGGCCACATAAATGGTTTTGGAGATCTAATTATAGTTCTATGTAGAAAAGACATGATTAAATTTTGCAAAATCATATTTCTTACTGATTTTAGGAGAGATCAACTTAACTTTATTAAAATTATTCTCAGTATGTATTATACCAAGATTATTTTTCTCCTATTGATTATGGTTTTTGCAGCACAATGACAAGGCTTTTAAAACTGTGTTATTACACTTATAATGAATTGATAGTTAATTTCATAGCCTTATTTTATCTGTAAATGTGCATTAATCTTTAGGCTGACTTGATTTGGTTCCACATGGACAAAATAAAGTTAAATTATTCTCCTGACTAACCTGATGCATTGAGCTTATGTTCTCAATACATTGACTTTTAAAAAATCATAGTGTATTTGGCTATGTTTTTAGGTGCTTAAGAATACTTAGGAACAATGGCGCATGATTCTCACCCTTGTGGAAATTACAGATGGATAGAGAAAATTCATCTGTTAAATGTTGAATCATCTTACATCCATTCAGATAGAATGACTTAAAAGTGATGGGAAATAGACTTGGATGGTGAGGGAAGTATAGGGGTGACATGGGTTAGTTATTGTTTAGGTTCAGAGTTTGGCATAGCACTTGAAGGAAATAGGGCTAAGGTTGCTGGTTAGTTTGAGGAGAGGAGATGTGATATAGTTCAAAGTAGTTTATTTAGTTTTTCAGCAATTGGAGAATATGTGTGTGTGTGTATTTATATGTGTATGTGTGTAAGCATGAATGTGTGTATGTGTGTCTGTATACATCTACATATCTGCCTCTCACCATCCCCCACTTTTTTTTTTTTTTGGAGACAGAGTCTTGCTCTGTTACCCAGGCTTTCATGCTCAGTGGCACAATCATAGCTGACTGCAGTCTTGAACTCACTGCAGCCTCCTGAATAGGTAGGACTACAGGTGCACAGCACTATGCCTGGCTAATTTTTAAAAAAAGTTTTTGTAGAGACAGAGTGTCTTGCTATGTTGCCCAGGCTTGTCTCGAACTCCTGGCCTTAAGCAATCCTCCTGCCTCAGCCTACCAAAGTGCTGGCATTACAGGTGTGAGCAACTGTGCCCACTACTCCTTGTCTTTGATGGGATGACCAGAAAAACCAAACTGCAAAAGATCCTAGGATGTAGCTGTTTGGTCCCATCTGTCTGATATGTATGAGGTGAGATAACTGTACTTGCTTAGTTCAGATGTATGGTATGGGAGGTTTGGAATACCTTCTATATTACTTTTTGGTGTCTGAGAAGAAAGTGATTTAAATGAAGGAGATATATATATATCTCCTTATATCTGTAGATATAGATAGATAGATAGATAGATATGTTTAGGATTCCTTTTAGGCACGTCAGACCAGAGTTGTTTCTGCTACAGAATGTACAGGATGCCGCCTTTGTTTTTGAATGTGTCTTCAGAGCTGCATCAAGCTGAAACTCATCTTTTGGTGCTTCAGATCTCGGAGTATATTCACTGACCAGATTTTAAGGATTGAATTCAAAGCTCCAGTGATGACTTGTATGTGAATACTTTTAAGTCTCTGTATTATTGACTGGAGATAATGAGAGCCTCCCCTGGCCTTTGTGCCCCCTGTAACCCCCTCACCCCCTTTAGATTGTGATTATACCAAGGGAAAATGACATTGAAATTTTGAATAATCACATATTTTGATCACTTTTTCTAAGTTTTGGTATATTGTAAATCAGTGTCCTGTCTAGACATAGAATAGATTTTATTACTGATTCTAGGAGGTTCACAAAGATTTTTTTTTTGAATGTTATTTTCAAACAGAAACTTGAATGACTCATAGTTTTCTATACTTAAGAACAAAAGAGTAATAAATCCAGATTGGTGCTGTTATTGGTTTAAATGCATTGCTTTCCCAATACCTAAAATATACTTTGCTTAGTCTTATCTCTGAAACCTAATGTTTTATGTCAAGTAGCCCATCATATGCTATGGGTTTCTTCCACTGGTTGTATTCATTCCTTTTCCTCATTCAAAAAGATTTTCATTTCTTTCCCATTTTTTATACTTTGCCCTTTTTTTGCATGTTCTTAGAATTTCTAGTCTTAGCCTAGGGACTGAGAGAGAGAGAGAGAGAGAGAGAGAGTGTGTGTGTGTGTGTGTGTGTAAATATATATATATCCTCATATACTGTATATACCTGTATATACCCCATTAGAAGAAGATTGTAACTCACTAACTAGGCTGAAGCAGGATGGACCTTTCTGGGAGAGAATGTACATATAGATGCATAGAAGAGAACTAATAAGAATTCTAAGTTGGACATCAGAATCCCTAATGATACAATTAATGAAAGGTACTATTCTTTAAAGGTGTTATGTAAAATTCCAGTCAGCCGTGTAATGTGCTACATTAAATTGTTGATAAATGCTTAACTTTAAGTACAGGAAATAAAAACAGTATAATAGAGGTATACATATTTTGCTATTTTGTTCATGAACTATTTCATATAACATTCTAGATAAAATCTTAGTCCTATTTTTATATGATTTTGAACTTTCTATTTCTGTCTTAGCTTAAAATTGATGCAAGGAATAAGGAAATGTTATATGCTTTTTATATTGCAGAAAGCAAAGTTTATTTCTTAAAGTCTCACTTCGATTTTCCTGGTACTTTATTAGGCTACAGAACATGTTTAGTTTATAGCTAAATGCCATTTGGTATCCCAGTGTGGGTTGTCCTCATCTGGAGATGTTCAATGTCTTTTAAAGCTAAGCTAAAGGTCTCATCTGTGGTGGCTAACTGGGTCACTTTACTCATTAACAGAGATGGCAACTATGGCATCATTCTACAGTCTGCCACTTCCTGAGCAGCCTCTTGGTAATAATACCCCACAGGGGAAGTCATCAGCTTTCCTGCTGATGGGTATGACTTTTGAGGACAGCCTAAATTGTATCCACTAGAGAAATTCAGTGACAAAAACCTATTGGAATAGGTTTAGACAAACTGCATGGTCTCCGTAAGACTGCCTTCACTTTAGATGCCAGCCTTAAGTTTAGAGGTCCCTAGGGACATCTTCACTTCAGAATATCTGACCACAAATTCTGGGGTCCCCACTGACTCTTTCAGATTTGATAATTCACTAGAATGGCTCATAGAACTTGGAGAAGCACTATACTTAGGATTACAGTTTTCTTATAATGAAAGGATACAGATTGAAATTAGCCAGAGGAGAGACACATGGTGCAAAATCTGGGAGGGGCCCGAATGGGAAGCTTTTGGTTGTCTTTTTCCCATGGAGTCATGGATGGTGTTACTTCTTCCAGGCTATGATGTATGACAATCCAGGGAAGCTTGCCCAAGCTGTTGGTGTCCAGAATTTATACTAGGGTATGATCACATACTGCCTGTGTGTCCGGCCTTTAGTCTTTATCCTCTCTTAAAAGTACAGGCTAATACATTTAGTCTTCAGTTCCTCTTGGGGATCTGAACTGATATGGCATATTCCAAAGCCCCCATCATAAATCATATTGATAGACTCTCCATTGGCCAAACCCAGCAGGCAAATAAGGGTACTCCTATCAGGCAGGATATTCCAGAGGCTAGAGGTCATCTTCCAGTAGCTGAGGGCAAAAGGCCAGACCCCTCTTTGGTAAAGTTAATTCTTCAATATATGTCTATTTAAATAGAGGATGTATTTTTGAATGAGATATTGTTTTGCATATTTTCCATATTACTCTTTGTTTGAAAATCTTAAATTTTATTTTACAAATAAATATGATTTTCCATTTATGCTCAAATTGCAAATATTTAACCTTTTTCTTGTTTCTTTCTCTCTGTACTTTTTATCCCTTGTGACATTCAGGCCAGCCACTTACATAGTTTTGTTTTATTTTTACTGTATTATATGTTTATGGCCAAATATTCATTATATTCTTGTATTTCTTCCAAAAGTGCTTAATATACTTCCAAACTAGTAAGGCATGCTTTCCTACCCACAAAACAAACATTCACTTATATTTCTTATCAGCTTCAGTCTAGATACAGAGTATATAGCATGAACAAAGGTTTAATGATATTAGAGTATATACACTTTTTGGAAAAGGTGAGCGTTTCATTCTGGTTAGATTATAGATACATTCAGGAGAGTTTACTCAGGAAAAAAAGGGCTTTTAAAAACCATGCTAAGGAAACTTGGACTGTAGACAGTGAGAAGCATTTGAGATTTTTAGATATGGCTATGACACATGACAAATTGTTTTAGAAAGTCAATTCTAGCATCAGTGACTAGAAATAGTTTGTACTCAATAAACATTTGAATAAATCCATGAATGATGGATGAAAATGTAATTGCTTTTCTGTTCCCTTAAAAGTCTTTAAACACCTTTATTAAAAGCACTTATTGTAAAATAACTATTTTATGTGTATTAGGTCCATATTAACTGGAAGTCATAAATTGGTGAGCCTCCCAGGGGTGGGGAAGCTGCGGCCTTAAGGCCTCATGTGACCTTCTAGATCTTAAGTGCAGCCTTGTGATTGAATCCAAATTTTACAGAACAATTTTGAGGCCGCAGGTTCCCCACCTCTGGAAGCTCATATAATACTTTAAGAATATCGAATTTGACTGCTTGTAGACGAGGATGTCCTCTCGAGTTGGTCATAGATCTCATGAGTCCCTATTATCATGTACCCCGTCCAGTTCGGGTTTATGGCTTGGCGTCTATAGGCATTTGAGTTTGGGACCTCCACACTAAACTCTGCCACTAGCTCTTTTGAGATAGAGACCGACTGATCTCTTTTAAATCTCAAACACTTAATAGATAACTAAGTTATTGGCACTAAGTAAAGGTTTATTAAATGAATAAGTGATACCTAAATTATGAAATTAAAAAGAAAAACTGGGAATCTGACAAAAAGAACTTTTATTGTTTCCTGAGAGTGTAGTTGATTACCTCTTTTTGGAATTATGAGAGAATTTTGGTAAAAATAAGACTGACAACAATGAAAAATAATAAACTATTTTCTAGAGAAATTCTGATTTTAGATTTTCTAACTTGTCAAAATGGTATTTGCTGGAATTATTATGCCTAATTTTAATTGCAATAATACGGGTTAGTGAAAGAGCCAATGATGGTATTGCAAAAACTATTTATATTTTGATTAGCTAACTTTTTTATAATGTGGCCTTATTTGGAGATATTGATTAACTAACTTTAATGACATCGTTGTTTAGGCATCATTGGTAAATAGTGGTAATCAAATCTTTTTTTTTTTTTTTTAAAAAGAAGATAATGATGTTGGCTTTGTGGTGAGCAAGAAGGATAACTTGTAGGATGATTATTTACTGATTAGAGGAATATTTAGGGTACAGAAGCATTGAATCATCTTAACCTGAACCAGAAGTTAGACTGTGGGGATGAAAAACAATAAAGATTAATAACCAGGTGAGTGCAAATTTCCATTTTTGGAGGATTGTTAAAACTAAACATTGGATTTAGGGGAGTTGTGAAAGCACATAAAAGGGCTGGCAGATATAAGTTGCTATATTGAATATTCTCAGGCAGTGAGGTGTGAGGCTTTGTGGGAATATCTGCTCAGAAAATATCGGGGTAGAGTAGACCAAAACTGAAAAGTGGAGATAGTTTATTCTTTTTTAAGTATTCCCTTGGTGTATTTTTCTATACTATAATGAAGATAGTGCCAATTTGTATTTCCAATAACATTGGAGATTCACTTTCTTTTCTACTGTACTTGTAAGCTATCATTTTACTTATTGTTTTTAAAAGGCTTCTATGTTTTGTAACTTTGCAGTTTATATTTTGTTTTTCATGTTTCTAATTTCAAGCCCTTATGCATTATCTTTCTCTGCTTATGCATTTATAATGACTTGGTTTTCAATTACTTCATGATTCATAGACATAAAATATCAACTCACAGTCAATCATCAGGTATAACCTTTGTCAGTTCCTTTAATCTTTGGTCTGTGAAAAGTTAATGCCTTCTGTAGGATATTTCAGATGGTATTCAAGTGATAAGATTATGTTCATAGGTAAGTGAAATTTAAGTTTTATAGGGAAAACTGTATGAAAAATAATAAACTATTTTCTAGAGAAATTCTGATTTTAGATTTTCTAACTTGACAAATGGGATTTGTTAGAATTATTATGCCTAATTTTAATTGCAATAATGTAGGTTAGTGAAAGAGCCAATGATAGTATTGCAAAAGCTATTTATATTTTGATTAGCTAACTTTTTTTTTAATGTGGCCTTATTTGGAGATTTTAATAAAACACTGTTGTGCTTTATTAAAAATATTTGATCTATTATGCCTACTGTTTTACCTTTCATCCAATTATCTTTTAATTTTATCTGGAGGGAAAATAATCAAGAAAATTGTAATTCTGGAAAGGAATGTATCCTAGTTCAGGGTAATTTCGCCACATATTCCACTTTAAGTTTTCTCCAAGGTTTTGCTATTAAATATTTCTAAATTAAGATTCTTTTATTTGCTAGAAGTGTCTTAGAAACATCTTACGTGATTTAAGTAGAAGTGTTTCTGAAGAAAGACTGACAGGGAGAAATGGCTAATTACATCATTGCATTTAAATATTTTTACTTTCAAATTAAAATTAAGGCATTAGGCATATTGGCGTAGGCTTATATTGTCATTGGGTCACCAGTATCCCTAATGCTGGCTTGGTTTCTAGCATTGGAAGGCTGTCAGGAAATATCTACTTAATGAACACTGCATGAAATTATATTTTTCTGGGGATATTAATCATCCATTAAACTATCTGAGAAACATTTAGCTTAATACTTCTTACATTAGTATACCAGTGCAACTCATGAATAAATTTTACTTAAAATATAGAAGAGGAGGGTGGAAGGGATGGCAAAAACTCTCACTGAATGGATGTGGGGAGCACAGTTTGGGAGACGACCACGATTGTGGCTCTGACACGGGCAGAACAGGGGCAATGTGTATGGCCAAAGTGTTGTACCCCCATGATATTCTGAAATTAAAAAGTAAATTAAAAAAAAAATGTAGAAGAGGAGAAAAAGAAACAGTAGCTTTAAAGTATAGGACATTGTATTTTAGAATATAATATCAGAGACAAAATAATATCAAAGTGGGTTTTAAATTACATCTGACATTTAAATTATTAAAATAAAACCTAACGTTTCAAGTCATGCTATTTTAATTAAGTATATTTAGACTCTTTGTTTGACTCCTTGGTAACTCCTTCCCCTTCCTTTGGGACTGTGCTCGACAAACTCCTCTCTCAAAGGCTGCCCATCACCCTTGCTGAATACAACTTCCCTATCTTTGGTCTGACTTACTTATAACGTTGGCCTCTCCATTTCTTTGAAATTTTCATCTCAGTGACTTTGTTTTGATTTAGACACTTTCATTTTGCAAACTCATTCCTAATTATTACTCCTATTCTAAAGTTTTAAATTCAGTCATACCGCTTTCAGACAACTTCCATCTTTACAAATTGCTGAGACATTGAGACATTATATCAGCTTCTCTGCCACCCATTGAGCTATGGCTGTATCCCTTTCAGTGAAGTCTGGGTCTTAGTCTTAGGGGAAGAAGTTTATTGTTCATACTATCTCTGCTCAAGTGGCTCTTCTTTTATAGCTGTGATTCTTAAATTCTTTAGAGTTTCCCTTTCTTGAGGTAGAAGTTGAGGTCATTGATTTGTGACCTTTGTTCTTTTTAATTAGACATTTAGTGCAGTAACATTTCCTGTACTTATGCTTTAGCTGCATCCCTCAAATGTTAATCTATTGTATTTTTGTTTTCATTCAGCTCAAAATACTTTAAAAATTTCCTTCTGATTTCTTCTTTTATTTGTGAATTATTTACGAGTGTTTTATTTAGTTTCCCAAACATTGGGTGACTTTCCAAGTATCTTTCTCTTATTGACGTCAGATTTAATTCATTGTGGTCAGAGAACATACTTTGTATGACTTTAACTTTTAAATGTGTTATGTGCACTTGGGGAAAAATGCTTTCTTCTGTTGTTGGTTGTAATATTTTATAAATGTCAATTAGGTAAGATTGTTTCATAGTAATCTTCTGGTCTTCCTTATCCTTACTGATTTTTTGTCCGCTTGTGTTCTGTAAGTCTTTTCAAGATGTCTTTACTGCTACTGAATTTTTTTCTACTCGTTCAATCATTTACTCAGAGAAGAGTGTTAAATTCTCTGTGTATAATTGGGAAGTCCCAACCCCCCATTTTTATCTATTAGTTTTTTAAAAAAATGCATTTTAAGGCTTTCTTTTTAGGTGCGTATACATTTAAGATTGTTATAGGTTCTCAATGAGTTGACTCCATTTATCAATATGTATTGTTTCGTTTCATCTCTAGTGATATTTCTTGTTCTTAAGTCCTCTTTGATATTAATGTAGCCTAGGCACCTCAGCTTTCATTTCCTTAGTGTTGGGCTTTAAAATCTTTTTCCATCTTTGCACTTTTAACTTAACTGGATCTTTTTATACAAAGTGGGCTATTGCAGACATTATATAGTTGGCTCTTGATTTTTTTAAATCAAACATATGACAGCCTCTGCCTATTGATTAGATTGTTTGTACCATATAAATTTAATGTAATTATTGATAAGGTTTTATTTAAATTTACCATCTTACTACTTGGTTTGCCCATGTCCTCATTTTCTTTTTTCCTCTTTTCTTGCCATCATTTAGATTGCTTATTTTATTTTATTTTATTTTTTGAAACAGGAGGGTCTCACTTAATTTGCCTGGGCTAAAGTGCAGTGGTCTCATCATAGCTCACTGCGACCTCAAACTCCTGGGCTCAGGCGATCCTCCTGCCTCAGCCTCCCAAGTAGCTGGAACTACAGGTACATGCCACCATGCCCGGCTAATTTTTCTATTCTTTGTAGAGATGTGGTATTGCTATGGTGCCCAGGCTGGTCTCGAACTCCTGGCTTGAAGTGATCCTCCTGCCTAGGCCTCCCAAAGTGTTAGGATTACAGGCGTGAGCCACTGTGCCTGGCCAAATGGAGAATGTTTTGATTCCACCATGTCTCCCCTTTTTAGGCCTATTAGGTATACATCTTTGTGTATATTTTAGTGGTTGTTCTAAGGTTTATAGTCTCTCTTTAAGTTTTTACAGTTTATATTTAAATAATAGTGTACTATAATAGTTCATAGTTAGGGTAAGAACCATGTAACAGTATCACTCCATTTCCTCTTACTCATTTTGCTTCTACATATGTTATAAACCCTACAATACATTAATATTTTTGCTTTAATTAGTCAATTTTATTTGAAAGAAATAAAAAAGAGGAACAGATGTTTTATATTTATTCTAATTTTTAACCATTTCTAATGCCCTTCACTTTTTTTGGTTTAGATACAGATTTTATTCTTGTATCATATTCCTTCTGCCTGAAAAATTTCTTTTAAAATTTCTTCTAGCCTGGTGAAAATACATTTTATCAGATTTTATCTGTCTGAAAAAAAAGCTTTACCATGCCTTCATTTTTGAAGGATATTTTCATTTGCTAAAGATTCTTGGATTGACATTGTTTCTATTAGTGTGTTAAAGCTGGTGTTGCATTATCTTCTGGCCTATATAATTTCTGATAAGCAGTCTATTGTCAATCTTATTTTTGTTCCTCTGCCTGTAATTTTTTTCCCCTTCTTGCTGGGGTTTAACTGTGATTAGCCTGTATTTATTTATTTATTTATTTCTCAAATCCTTCTTCATGTTCTCTTGCAGTCCATTGGAGTGTATGTGTGTTTAATTTTGTAATAATTTGAGGCATTATTTTTCCCAGGTTCTTCAGCTCCCTTATGTCTTTCTTTTCCTTATCACACTCCAGTGGTATAGATGTTATGTCTTTTTGCTGTAGTCTCTTGGCTCTTTGATTCTCAGTTCTGTTCCTCCTCCCCTTTTTTCTTTTTCTATTTCAGTTGGAAAAAGTGGTACGTACCTTTCTTTTTCAAGTTTAGTGATTTTTGTTTTTCTTCTGCTTTTTCCAGTTTGCTGATAATCTCATTGATTATCATTCCCATTGGTTAGCATTCTTTTTCTCTGATATTGTGTTTTTTATTTCTTTAAAAAATTTTTGTATTTAAAAAATTTTTTTAAGAGATGGGGTTTTGCTACATTTCCCAGGCTGGACTCGAACTCCTGGGCTCAAGCTATTTTCCTGTCTTAGCCTCCTGAGTAGCTGGTATTACAGGCATGGGCCACTGCGCCTGACTGTTTTTTATTTCTTGCATTTCCATTTGTCTCATTTTTATATTTTCTATCTCTTTGCTGAAATTCCATATCTGTTCATGCATATTTTCTACTTTTTCCTTGAGATCCTTTAAATATTAGGTTGTTTTTAAGTCTTTGTCTGATAATTCCAAAATATAGGCCCTCTCTATGTCTTGTTCTGTTGACTGCCTTATCTTTTGAACATAGGTCATTTATTCTTGCTGTGTGTATGTGAGAGAGAATTTTTTATTGGGTGTCAGTCATTCATTTTTTTCTATATGAACAATAAAGACTGAGATAAATTCTTTATGCTTAATAATGGGCATACTTCTTTCAGTTTGTTAATAGGCTTCATTTTTAGGGGGAGGAGTAGTGGTTGAATCAGTCTGTTCTGTATTTGAGATGGGTTTATGTTGCTTTAGAGTTGTATCTTTAGTGCTCCAAAGACTTCAGATTCCCTCAGCAATTGATGGTTGTTACTAGTGCTTATTGTGAGGCCTGGAGTATAAAAGGGTTTTCCCCAGTGTTTCTGCTTCCATTTTAGCTTTCAGCAGACCCTGCTCCCCTGTACCACAGAGTGCTCTATTTTCATGCTTCTAGTACTTGTCCCCATTTATAAACAATTATTTCTTGTCACTCAGTGCCATTCTTACGGAGACTGGGGCTTTCTTAGTTTTCCTCTTCCAGCCTTAGTTTTCCTCCTATGCAGAACCTGAGCAACTGAATCATAGGGAATGGGTTTGTGCTCAGTGGGCCTGCTCTTTCCCTCTTGGAAGCCAAGTTTTGCCTTGCATAAGTGGGATGTTTTGTCAAAAACAAGTTTTTCTGCTTTTTATCAATGTAATATCCCTGGTCCAAGGCGTCTTCAGCCCCTTCTGTAGCTGCAGGTGATTTTATTCTCAGATAGCTTTTGCTTCCTATCAAGAAGGGTTTGGGAAGCAGGAGGGTTTTAGTGTCTGCACGTAATCAAAGCGGGGCATTCTCATGTTTCCTGCCCTGCCTGTAATCTTTCCTGTGAATCCTGATAGAAGCCTGAGGAAAGAGCTAGTGAGTAGGTTTGGATTTCTCTTGTGTTTCGGCTTCCAGGGATTCTAAACTGTTACACTAGCCCATACTTAGTTTTAAAGAGTTGATCAAACCTTCAGTTTTCTTTGTACTCACTTTTATGGCTGTCACTTCTTCCTATGCTCTACCAAAGGAGACATAGCAGTTCATAGGTCTCATCCTCCTTTGGAGGGCTTGGAATTCAGTTTATCTGGTCGCCTGCAGATGTCAGCTTTCTGATAGCCTTAACAAAAGTTATAATTTTGTAGATTATTTGCATTTTTTATTATCATCAGGGTAGAAGTGACATTCTCTTGTCATTTTTTACATTGTAAATGAAAGTAGAACTTTCCTGTAAAACAGCCTTTTAAAGATAACTTCAAGGAGTAAAACTCTTCAAAAGTTTATAAATATAGACCCATAGAATGAATGAGTAGAAAAAGCATTTTCCTAATGTTATTTAATCAGTTTGTGTAGCTTGGGATAACATCTGCAGTTATAGTCCCATGTATAATTTGAAGTATACTGTAACTCAGAGACAGTAGTAGTGAAGATAATGGAAACTGGTTAAATTACTTAAATGTTGACTCTTGTGATGAAGACACTGATATATGGAAGATGGCCATAACAAGTTTAGATAAATTTTCTTTTAAGAATTGTGAATATATAAACAGTATTCCTAATTTAACATATTACTTTATATATGTGATCTCAAATATGAATAAATAAATCAGTTAATAATTATACAATATTAATAAAAATTTTCGACTTCATCTCAATCCCTAAAATACTTTTTTTCCCTTCAAGAATTTTACCTCCCTCTGTATTCACCTTATTCATATAGTACATGCTGTAACACATTTAAAGTCTATAAATTTTAAATAGCTGTTGGAGGACTCGTATATTTAGGAAGTTACAGAAATCTCTCGGGCGTTTGTTTCAGAGAGTCAGAAGCCTTTCTTTGGTTATTTCCTATTTTTAGTTATAGTCTGATTTAGATCTGCTCCGAGTGATTTTACTTTTTTAGCTGTCTGACTTGAAGCTAGTTGCTTAATGTCTGATGGCCTCAGTTTCCTTTTCTGGCAAGTTGAATAATAATACAAAACTCAAGAATACACATCTCATGAAGAGTTTATGTGTTTTATACCAAACACAAGACTTCATTGTAGGTCTTTAATACATAATAGGTGATACTGTAAATGTTGATGTGTTAAGTAAAGAAAGAAATATTGTCTGGAGTAATGCAGAGGAACTCTTGTTTTGACCCAAGAATCTTCATAGTCCTTTAAATTCTTACTCATAAAAAGTTAGAGTAAAATAAAAAATGAAGCAGGCAACGTCATGTTATCTAGAGTCTTGCCAACTGGATATTTTTTACTGTTACTTTATACTTTATATACATAAAGTATATTTTTACTGTTACTTTATACTTTACATACAGGGATGGTCCATTATATGAATTTGAGAAATTTGGTTTGTCACCTAAAGAATGATGAGGTTCATAAATTTGGAGAGCTTTATTTCTCATAAAGGGTTGTGGCTTATAGGGTGGCCATTCTGACAGGCTGGGAAGCAGAGCTTCCAGCCAGAAGCTGGAAACACATACTTCGAGGGAACGGTACAGGGAATAGAAATTTGTGCTGATCAGGGTCACCAAATATACATACTTAACAAGCTATACGAGGAGTCATGAATATTTATGAAAGGAGAAGCATGCATATGTTCAGTTGAGCTTCATGCTACTTCATGGGATCCATGTTCAGAAAATGGCAGTGTTAGCATGATCCCAGGGTGGAATTTTTGGCCCCCTGACGTCAAAAGGTGAAGCAGAGGACGTGAAAACTTTCACCGTGCATCCTCTGTAGACTAGCCAGAATTACTCGATGGTTGGTGGTCTCTTATCAGGAAGGAATGTTGGTCAGTTGTAGTGTTGAAACTGTAAAAAGGGAAGAGGAGCATTAGGTGGTGGATTGAAACCGATGGTGGAGCATGTCTTTTCAAAAGGCTGGTTCTGTTTAACCCCTAGGGAAGAAAGCCTAAGCCTAACGAGGCAGGGGAATGAGGTGTGTCTGACTTCCCATCCTGTCATGGCCAGGAATTCAAGTTTTAAGGTTTCTCTGGGGTCCTCTTGGCCAAGAGGAGATCCGGTCAGTGTGTTGGGTGGGTGGGGTTTAGGATTTTATTTTTATTTCTTGGGTTGAAGAATGCAAAAGCCATGTTTACTTGACATAAATGATGTACCTGCAATAAAAGTAGAACAAGTTAAAGATTAAAGGTTAAAATTTCTTTTAACCTTTCTTTTCCTGTTTAAAAGATGATTGTGGTATTTGGTTTTCATTGTATTATTGCTTAGCAGAATTTATGCAAGCAACTTTTTGTACATGATGTTGTACAAGAAGTATCAAGGTTATGCAATTTTGTTTGTTTGAAACTTTTATCCGTCATTAGTTTATGGATATTTGAAAAATGTTGAAATAGAACATAAAAATATTTTAAATATATATATATTTAAAAGTATATATATTATACTTCTCAGTTTGAACATGAATTTCAAAAATTTTTTTCCTCCAGGAGGAATATTTCACATATATGAAACAAAGACTTTAGTTTAACACATTGCCTTCCAAATTTCCAGCAAGAATGTAAGCAGATATTTTGACACTTTGATGCTTGGAGTTTATTTTCCTCTTTAGAAAGGAATTTATAAGAAATCAATAATTTTAATCCATATTGAATTTTGACTTAGGCAGATTTCCTCCTCAGATGGCTAGGTCATTTAAACTTATAAATGCACTGCAGACAAATGTATCATTCTCAGAACTGTCCTGAAATTTTTGTCCATTTGACCAAACTCTGATAATATGACTCTGAAAGTCTCAGTTTGTCACCTCCCAATTTCTTACTGTTGTAATAAGATGAAAAAACAAAACGAAAACACCAAGAGCATTACATTTTTTAATTTTTAAAAATACATAACATAAAATTTATCATTTTAACTATTTTTAAGCATACAGTTCAGTGATATTGAATACATTTACACTGTTGTACAACCATTACCATCATCTCCAGAAATTTTTCTGGAAGAAATTTTTGAAACTGAAACTCATTGAACACTAACACCACCCCCTGCCCCCAAGCCGCTGGAAATCACTGATCTAATTTCTGTCTCTGAATATGACAAAGGAGCATTCATTTAAGGAAATGTAGACATTTAAAGTCAAATGTGAACTGCCCTCAGTTTAGAGAAATTATAGATTTTGAAGGATGAAATAGAGAAGATAAAGTCAGTTTGGGAGGAGAATCACAGATTTTATTGTGTGTAAAATATAAACTTGAATTTTTGGTTTTTGCTTTTGGAAAGCAAATCTCCTTGTAAGTGTAGTGCTTTCAGGAGGATGTGATTGTGATAAAAGGGATATATAACACATAGCATATCCAAAATTTTGGAGACATATCTGAATCCCAGAACTATCCTGAATTTTTTGCTAGTTGGCCAGATTCTGGATAACATGTTATCTGGCTCTGTGAAAGTATATTTGGTTCTCTTTCCTGAAATGCCGAAATCAGTGTTTAGGTCCTCCATCAGTGATACACATGTTGAGTTCTTCAAAATAATAAATATCTGTGAAAGAGAAGCATTTAAAACTACTTGATCAGAATTAATTAGAAGAGTAGTTGGTCTTTAACTCTGCTCTTTAGTAGATATGGCATTGAAAAAACTGTTGATTGTATTTTATATTGTGTATCCCTTGCAGTGAAATTTTCTGCTTAGAAAAATATAAAAAAGACAAAAAAACAAAACAAAAAAGAAAGATTAAAAAAATGGGAGTTTTTGGAAAACACAGACAATGTGTTTTTGAATTATCCCCATATTTGAGCTGGTTTCTGGTTACAAATTCTTGTCCCCAAGCAGGCTTCTTTGCTGACTCTTTTTTTGTGTGTATGTGTTTTTAATTCTCTTTATTTAATACTTTCCAGAGTTTCTACTTTCACTTTGTTTCTGGCTTCTATGTCTTTCTTACTTTTGTGCTGGCTTAGCAATACATTTAAAAATATGTTTCAATTACTATATCCATTATTTTGGTTGTTGTAGTTAGGACTATTGTTCAGTGTATCTAGCC
The DNA here is from genome assembly GCA_023783475.1 of Daubentonia madagascariensis. Lineage (NCBI taxonomy): Eukaryota > Metazoa > Chordata > Mammalia > Primates > Daubentoniidae > Daubentonia > Daubentonia madagascariensis. Next base: position 35,552,787 of record JAKFHU010002080.1, on the reverse strand, counting down.
TGCAATGGAATGGAAATGTTCATGTATTTTTTTTTTCCCCAAATCTTACAATTTATTAACCTAGATCTCTTGGATCCATCCCTTCCCCTATTTTGTTCTTACAGCTTATATATTAAGAAATTTTTATAAAGCTGATCAAGAAATTAAAATAATTTTAAAGTAATTATTGGATTTTAAAAATACATGTGTATTGATTTTATAGCTACTTGAAGGAAATTTTGCCAAAGAAGTCAGCCATGAAATGGATGGACTTATTTTTCAGCCTACTGGAGTAAGTTCATTTGTCTCTGTGTGTATGTGTCTATATGTCTGTATGTATGTGTATATATACACATGTATATATAAAGTACATTTGCCTCAGACATACTTACTTAGAATCGATTACTGCTGTGATCATTGCTTTTCCTTAAAACAAATTGTTCATTATGAAAGATTTTATTTGTATCTAAAGATATAATACTAAAATGAACACCTGTTTGCTTTTCACTTAGCTTAAGAAATAAACGTTGTTGGTCATTACTTTTTAAGGAAGTTAGTCTTTTAATATAATTTTCTTATAGTTCATGCAAGATGAATGTCAGTTTGTTTCCTTACTAGAAATTTATCAATAACATTACATTAGTGCTTATTTCCTTTTCTAGCCTGGTATACCTTTAAGTATTAATTTCTCTAAAACTTCATTTTGTTGTAAGCGAGTAAAATTCAAAGAGTTGTCAACACTTGAAGAAAAATAGAATTTTTGAATATTTATTCCATGTTGAATTTCTGAAATGCACTGAAGAACTTTCACCAACCTAATCGTCAGATCCTATATTTGTAGTAAGTTGTGTTTTACCCTATAGCAGGTTTTCTCAGCCTCAGCAGTGTTGATGTGTTGAGCCAGATAATTCTTTTCTGTGGGAGCTGTCCTGTGCATGGTAGGATGTTGAGCAGCGTCTTTGGTCTTTACTCACTAGATACCAGTAGTACCCCTCCTCCCAGTTGTGACAGCCAAAAATATACCCGACATTGCTTAATTTCCTCTGTAGAGCAAAATTGCCCTCACTCGATAACCACTATTCTATAGGGCAGTATTTTTCAAAATGTGGCCCATGAAGGAGGATTCGCACCACCAAGTTATATGTTATAAATGCAATTCACCTCAGACCTAGTGATTAGAAACTCTGGGATGAGGTCTAACAGTTTGTGTTTTAACAAGCTCTGCAAGTGATTCTGATGCATATTCAAGTATAAGAACCACTTATATGCACTATGGGAAAAAGTTATATTTCATGTGCCACCATCCCATCAAATGCTGCTTTTTGCCTTCACTAACTCTATTTTTAGAAATTAGGATATGAGCTAGTTTAGAGGTATCAAACTGGGTACGTGGAGGAAAGGGAAGGGAACTAATACTTTGAATACTGTGTATTAGATACTGTATACATTGAGTATCTCTAATCTGAAAATCCAAAGTCTGAAACTTTTTGAGCACTGACATTTGCTCAAAGGAAATGCTCATTGGAGCATTTTGGATTTTCAGGTTGGGGATGTTCCACTGGTAAGTATATATAATGCAAATATTTCAAACTCTAAAAAAATTAAAGTCCAGGACACTTCTATCCTCAGCCGTCAGATAAGGGATGCTCAGCCTGTATTACATATGCTTTATATATATAATAAAACTCTGCAATAATGTAAATTTAGATACAATGTAATATGTGGTTGACTTCTGTCTGCCTTCCAATCCCCCTTGCTAAACAGAGAGAGAAAAATATTCTGTGGTTGAGGAAGGAGGAGATGAAAGAGAGCTAGAGGCTGTGGACAGAAATTGTAGAAAATGCTGTCTTAGGAAGATGAAAGTTAGATCTTTGAATTCTAGTATTTTCCAGGCCCTATCTCCCTAGATTGAAAGAAGTAAAGTCTAGATATAACAATAAATTCAGAAAATTTTAGTGTGTGAAACTCCTGGTTCAGACCTGTGCATACATGAGAGTTTGGTATATGTAAGAAAAATGGCCCAACAAATAACTACATAACTATTGGCCCATCCAGTGACTATACTGGATACCTAGTATAGTTGATTTGTCAGTCTGTTCCCGTTCTAGTAACCACAGTTTTTATTACAATGACTTTGTAATTGATATATGGTAAGGCAAGTTCCGCTGCTTGCCAGGATTTTCTTAATATTTGTGGACATTTGGTTATACATGTAAGTTTCAGAATCAGTTTGTTATGTTACCAAAAAATTTTTATTAGGAGTTTAATTGGAATGGTTTGAATTTAGATTAATTTGGAGAAAATTGATGTGTTTATACTGTTAAATCATCTTCTCAATGTTATGCCTTTTTTTCAGGTCTTTTTCTGTTTTCTAATTGAATTTATTTATTTATTTTAATTGTTAGGCTAATTTCTAGATAGTTATCATTTTCTGCTTTTATAGTAAATGACTTATTTTCTTTTTTTGTTGGTGCTACTTATGCACTGCCACACTATAGATTTGTTTTATTGATTCAGCAGTCTTGCTGAATATTCTTAGTTCTAATAATTGTCTAATTTAATATATTGGCCAGGACCTTTACTACTGAATTAAATATTAGTTCTAATTGGATGGAGGAGTGGGAGACATTTATACCTTGTTCTCAACCTCAAAGGGAAGGTTGCTAAACTTTCTTCATTAAGTTTATTTGTGGTAGATTTCTGTTAGATAACCTTTATTGTGTTAAGAACTTTTTGTTTCTGTTTTTCCAAAAGTTTTTTTCTTTGATCATAAATAGGTTTTGAGCATTAGCACCTTTTAAGGCATTAATGCCTCTTCTGTATCTATTGGATTATCATGCCGTTTTCTTTTTTACACCATTCATGTAGTAAATTACATCGATTTTTCTCATGTTGACTTATCTTTGCATTCCTGGGATAAATGCTACTTGGTCATGATATATATAATTTTTTAAGTATACCTTTGGATCTAGGTGTAATAGTTTCTTGAGGATTTCTGCCAAGAAATCCTTATTTCTTACAGCTTATTTATCCCTTTTGTGTACATTTAAAATAATGAAAGTAATATTTCTTGTGGAAAAAATTATGTAAGTTGCAAATAATGCATCATAATGCATGCCCATGATTTAAAAAGTCAATTAGAATAGAGTGGCTTATACAGAAAAATAGAGAAGTCTCTTCTCTTACTCTTCCCTGTACCCAAAGTGCCACTCCGAGGAGGCAGTTATTTTCTATTGTTTTAGTTTTTTATTTTCACATTTCTACAAAAGCTTTGCTGCTCTTAGTTTTCTATTTTATACATGATCTGCTTCCTTTCTACTATGGAAGAATAGGATTGAGGCCTCTAATTCCACCAATATCCCTTACCCCCTTTTCTCCTTCTTTCATCCCATTATAATTAGATCACATGTTTGGTCAAATGAATATTTAGTATTTATATTTTTATGGTGATATAAATGTTGTTCACCTCTGAGTCAGGTAGTATACGACTATGTTTTCTTTCGTAAAAAAGTTTTTGTCACTTAGAGTTAGGAATATTTTCATTTTTTATGATTATCAATATGTCTTCCCTTAAACTCTCTAAAAGAACTGTTAAATTTTTTTTTTCAGTGCAGTCAAATATATAAGGTCCAGTTTTTACTTGAAGGCATTCCTTCTGAAACCCTCCATTCTCTAGTCCTGCTGTATACCTTTTTCTTCTTGGAATTTCTTTTCACTTTCATCCTGGAAATCCCATTTACCTTTTTTCTCTGATAGATCTCCTACTTCTTGGACTTTGTTTTCTGCTTTCTTGGTTTGAGTGATTTTGAAAACCTGGTGCTATACAAACTTGCTCTTATACTTATGGGGCTTTTATTTCAACTGTAAACTAAACAGGTTATTCTTAGTAGTCTCTAATCTGCTCACTACCACCTACAATTTTATGACTCCGACATGGCCTTAAATTGTTTATCGTGTTTGCATAGTTCTACGCAACTTGGCGTAATCCTACCTTCATTGTATGTACTAGCGAGTTACAGGAAAGGTATAATAAACTTTGTAGCTCAAGATTACTGGTCTAAATGTCAGAAATTTCCAGAAGTTTTAAATCTACTCTTAGTTTTCATATTTATTTATTTATTATTTTTTTACATTTCATTTTATTTATTTTTTTGGTTTTAAAAATGCTTTGATAAAGGTTGAATGCATTTGCAAGTCTTCATTTTGGTCTGAGCCTGGGCTCTCACATCTGTAAGCAAAAAGGTTAAGTCAGATCAGCCATTTGCAATCTGTCCTCTAAGTTCTGAGGTTCTAAAGAGTTCCCTGAGGACCTCAAAGGTCAGCAAACCTTTAACCAGAGGAACTTCACTTTCCTGACTTTCATGAAGGTTTCATTTTAAGAAAGGGTTTGGAAACCGAGAACCAGATGCCCTCTACGCTCATTACTGTACCACACTGCTTATAGTGCATCATGAATTAACTTATATGTTTTATAAATGTTACAATTATCATGTGAATAATAGTTTACATATTTAATTTTGTATTTTTAAAAACTTTAATCAGTCATAACTGATAGTAATATTAAACAGTTGAACTGAAAAGAAGAGAGGGTATTGTAGTTTTACTCAAATTCTTTATTGGTAATAAGCCTTCTAAGACACTGGCTTTCTCTGCCTCTTCCTTCTTTTGGATGGCTGTCGTTATACTCTTCCTCTAAGGTATTTCTATCGCCCCTTCCTTCTCTTTGAAGAGACATTTATTTTTATGGCTGTAGCTGTTGTGGACTCCTAAATCAACTTTTAACTTACGCCTTTTATTTTGCCTCTTTTACTCTATTTCTTCATTCATGTTGTACATTTCTACTAGAGACATCCAACTTTTAGACAGTCACTAAAGTCTAAGTGGCTCATCACTTTGTCCTTTTGGGTTATCCTTGCTATCTATTCCTTTTTTTTTTTTTGGAGACAGGGTCTCATTCTGTTGCCCAGGCTAGAGTGTAGTGGCATGATGATAGCTCACTGCAACCTCAAACTCCTGGGCTCAAGCGATCCCCCTGCCTCAGCCTCCCAAGTAGCTGGAACTATAGGTGGGTGCCATCATGCCCAGCTAATTTTAAAAAAATTTTTTATAGAGATGGGGTCTCACTGTTGCCCAGGCCAGTTTTGAACTCCTGATCTCAAGCAGTCTACCCACCTTGGCCTCCCAAAGTGCTGGGATTGTAGGTGTGAGCCACTGTACTTGGCGCATTCCTTTTTTTATCACGTCAGATTGGGTCCGTATTGTTTTATACTCAAGCTATTTCAGTAGCTTCTTAACTGCTCTTTGTATCTGTACTATCTTTTCAGTCCAGTCCTGGTTTTTAGCTAGTAAAATTATATTCCGGAAGAAAGTCTTATATGGGGGAGACCAGTGCTAACTGGTCGAAATATGATGTGCAACACAAATATGAGCCATATGTATACTTTAAACTTTTCTAGTAGCCACATTAAGAAAAGTAAAGTGAAACTGGTGAGATTAATTTTAATAATGTTTTATTTAACCCCCTATAGCAAAAATATTAACATTTCATCATTTACTCAGTATAAAAAGTTATTATTTTTGTACTAAGTATTTGAAATCCAGTGGGAATTTTACGCTTGTTATATGCCTTGGACTGCCACCTTTCAAGTGCTTAATGGCCACATGTGTATTGGACAGTGCAGGCATAGATATATTGATTTCTTGTTTCCCCTTTCTCATATGGGCCCATGGCATTTGTACATAACTCATATGTGGTCTTGAATTGCGTTGTAATTCTCTGTGTAATAACAGGTTTTTCTTCTCCAGCTTGCAGAACAAAATAAGGTTACATTTCTTTATTATTCAAATGAAATAGGTCAGCTCCTACTCTCCTCCCCTTTCTAAATTGCATGTGCATTTGCATGTACACTTTTTCTGCATTTTCTGCTTTCAGCACTCTATGTTGAAGTTGTTGAAGAGAAGTATTTCTAAGCCACCCCTATTAGTCTGATGTTAGTATTTTAGGGTATAAAGGAAATGGAAAAGTAATTGCTAGGTTTCTTCCATATCACCTTAGTCATGAACACTTAGTCTTGTACCTCTTTTGATAACACTGACACATACACATGCACATCAAAAACTATTACTTTATCATTACGTTTAGACCAGCTTGGTCAGAAGTGGCACACCTTTGTCTAGAATTAGGTCTTTTCCATGATAGTCTAGGTCCTGGTCACCAGTCCATACTTCCCACTTTCCTGACAAGGAATTTCTCAGGTTCTCTGGTAGCAACTGTCCTCATTCTGAGGCTACCAGTCTAAGAGAGATGTAACATTGTGACTAGAAACAGAAATAATTTGGGCCTTAATGAAATTTTGGATTCTTGTGCATACTCTGTCCCTTCCTTGCTCTTCATTCTGTAGGATTTGGTTTGCTTTTGTGAAGTAATGTCCTTTTCTGTCTTCCCTCTTGGCGGTTATTACTTAATTGCCAAATATCTTTAGAACTATTAATAAAAAATGGATCACTTAAGTGATTTCTCAAAGCAAAAATGATCCTTCTGCTGTGATGATGCCACTGCACTCTAGCTGGGTAACAGAGAGAGACACTTCCCCCCACCCCCCACCTGCCCTGGTCCCCTAATCCTCCTCTAAGATGCCTTGCTGTTTCTTACGCTAGATAAAGAAGTAGCTGCTGCCTTCGAGGTACCTGTTGGTTATGTTTTTGTCTCACAAAAACTACAGGCTTCTCTAAGGTTATCAGTCCTTTCCTTTCTTTAATTGTAGAGTCGAGGATAGAGTTTGGCCCAATTGATCTTAGAAAATATATGTTAAAGGAATGAAAATGCATCCTTGTGTTTTCCCCTAGTCTTTCAAATTTGAGTAGTTTTATTTTTACCAATATAGGCAAACATCTTTTAACTTTATAGCCATGTTATCTTCCTTGCCGTGCATGCATATGTATAATATATAATAATTTATGCTGTTATCTTTTTTCTTTCAAGAAACTTTTCAGTGACTTTCTTTAAATTCACCCTTGTTTCCTTGCAGAATCCAGAATCCAATACCAATTCTTCCTGAAACAGTAACATGAGCTTTGCCCTTTGCATTTTCTCTTCAGACTCTTAGTGGGTTAGAAGTGGGCTCTGGTTAAGATAATCTACTGAATATCTCCTTAGTTCTCCAGTATTTCATGTGTAAAATGTAGAGGCTGTAACAGTTTAGCTTTGAAATTCTGTTATAATCATGTGATGATTAATGTAAATGAATATAAATCAGTGCTTGAGGATGCTTTCTGGCAATGTCTGGTGAAAATATGAGGTAACGAATTTTTAATGAAAGAGAGAGAATAAACTTTTATTTTACTTTCATAAAAATAATGTATCTCTTAAATGGAGATTTAGACAATTGTAATACATAAGCTAGATTTCTTATGAAGTTTGTTGACTATTACATGACTATATTCATTCCTATTAACTTTTTTCTCCTGCCATCATTTCAATAGAATTTTCACTTTTATATGCTTTACCTCCTAAATTATTAAGATTATAAAGTATATAGAATGGCTATGAAAGGATTACATTTTGTTCATCAGTGGATGTTGTCTGTTTCTTCCAAAAATATTATTATTATTATTTTTTGAGACAGAGTCTTGCTCTGTTGCTCGGGCTAGAGTGCAGTGGTGTCATCATAGCTCACTGTAACCTCAAACTCCTGGGCTCAAGCCATCCCCCTGCCTCAGTTTCCCTAGTATCTGGGACTACAGGTACGTGCCACCACACCCGGCTAATTTTTCTTTCCTATTTTTTTGTGGAGATGGGGTCTTGCTCTTGCTCAGTCTGTTTTTCAACTCCTGGCCTCAAGCAGTCATCTGACCTCGGCCTCCCAAAGTAGTGGAATTATAGGCGTGAGCCACCACACCCAGCCCCAAAATGTTAATTTATCATAACACATTCTTAGGTTAGTTTGTATTTATGAAAGATTCATCTCATTAGAAAAAATACTTCACAACTACCTATTTTGGTAACAGTTTAATCAGTGGTACAGCACTGTACTAATTAGTCTATTCTTGTTCATTTTCCATGAACTTCAAAGAATTTCAGTCTTTGTTTCTTGTTATATTTCATTTGTAGTTGTAATTTCTCATGAGCATTTTCTATTTAGTTTCTTTTTTAAATGCACACGTTACCAACTTTAACTCTCTTAATTTTTACCACCAATATATACCTTTCCTTGTGTTTGTGGCGTGCTCTCAATGGGACTTCACTGTTAATTAGTAAAACGGCAGCTGGCTGTAAGAAGCATGTGGTACTTAGTAACATGTCTACTTATTCTATTTAATTCAGTGATTCTTTTACATTCCTACCATATTTTTGTTAAATCTTCTTAAAGGGTATTCTTAGTATAAAAATATATTAACTATGCCATACAGAATAGATTCCAGTTTAGCATGAATCCATTCATGATAAACAGGAAGAAGTTTTCTCCCTCATATGCAAAATTTCATCATGTTCAACTGTGTAGCCTTTGCTATTTTTGCATTATTTTGGTTTTGCAATTTCAACCTTAGATTCTCCCACAAAGGCTGATTTTTTATTTTTACTTACTGTGTCTTCAGTTTAGGCCACCATCACAAGAGTGGTCGGGTGTGTTCTGCTTTCAGACTTCTGATTTTCCAGCACCCCAGGTTGAGCCTCTACTTAGGGCCTACAGAGAGATTTATGACTTTTCTAAAAAAAAAATAGAAGTATAAGTTTCTATTAAAATAGGTGAACTTGAAGGACATTATCAAACACTGTGTTTATGATATTCTGCTAAAAGAAAGCAGAGTTTAAGTCATATTTTTCTAATAATTCTTGACTTATGATTTATCTTTATGGCTTTAAAGGAAGGAATACTTAAGATTTTTCTCACTTAATTCTTTTGTGGTTATACATTGTCAAGTTTCTTTCCTTTACCAGGTGAAAATGGCCTCTTTTTATTGCTGTTTGCATATTCAATGGAAACATCTGAATTTTCCTTTTCACCTGTTCTAAGTCTTCTGCATGAGAAAGTGAGAAGAGAGTTGATTATGGACAGGTGTAGCTTCCAGTGGTGAGAGGAGATGTGATTTTTGATGGTCCAGGGACAGGGTATCAAATAACATTGTATCATACAATGAGAAATTTAGTCCCATTCTTGTTTTTATTCAGTCTCTCAGATTATATGGGGAAAGTTTATTTCTAGTTTTTAATAATATCTAAGATTTGCTAATCTTTCCCTTTTCAACAAAAGAATGTGGGCGTACTTTTATACAATTCCATAGGAATGTATCTACTGGAATTTAGTATCATTGATTTCTATTTTATCTAATTTTAGAAGTACTTATTATTTAGGGTAAGCAATACCATTTTCTATTTATAGTATAAATGCTATATCATTTGGTATAACGTTTTCCTTTAAAAATATATTTTTTAGATTTTATAGTAACTAATCTAAAGAAAAATAGTAGGTAAATAGTACTGGTGGTATTTAGATATGGTAGAAATCATGAGGGTGATACATGAGAAGTTAAAATTTAGAAAACACTATGGTACTAGTTAGTTATTATATTAGTTTCCTATAGCTACTTTAAACACATTACCACAAACTTGATAGCTTAAAACAGCATACGTTTATTCTCTTACAGCTCTGGAAGTCAGAAGTCTAAAATCGGTTTCACCAGGTTGATATCGAGGTGTTCCCTCTGAAGGCTCTAGGGGAAAATTCATTTCCTTGCCTTTTCCATCTTCTGGAGCTGCATTCTTTGTATTCCTTTGCTTGTGTCCCCTTTCTCCATCTTCAAAGCCAGCAGTGTAGCATCTTCAGTGATTACATTGCAGTCTTCTATGTCAGATCTCCCTTTACATCCCTCTCGTAGAGACACTTGTGATTGCATTTAGGGCCTACTTGGATAATCCAGGACAACCCCTCACCCCCAAATCAGAAGAGCCTTAATTTAATCACACCTGAAAAGTCTCTTTTGGCATATAAAGTAACATTCACAGGTTCCTGAATATCTTTGGGGGGCCAATTTTCAGCCTACTACAGTTATCATAGCTTATTATGACATTTCCAGCTAATAGCTGTAGACCCTAATATCCAGTGTAATTTCTGATTCTTACTAAGATTTATAAATTACCTTTCTTTGTTAGGCTTTCTATTAAAAGCAAATTCTAAATGAGAAGTTTAGGACCCTTAATCAGGCCAAGAACTTTTAATGTAAAATTTGCCAACATTTCTAAATTTTTCTTTTGGGGAAGTCTAAAACTTTTTGAGAACTCAGCTTTAATAATTAAGTGCAGGGTAAGTGATATACCATTATGACAAAAATGATAACAATGTATTAGTGGTAACCTGTATTTTTAATACTATTAAAATGTGTATAAATTTTGTACTTTATTTTTAAATTGGATATGCAAATGTTAGAATCTATAGTTCATTTCTTTGGAATTCTTCTGCCTGTCTAGAGATCAGTCCTTCAGTCTCTTGCCTGATGGCTTTTGCCTGGCTGTTAATATTCTTGAAGTAGAGAAGGAAAAGGGGCTATTGTCCATTCTTCAGTAGGTAAACTTTTATTTAACCCTGCAGGTTTCAGTTTTCCTCTTCTGTTTTGCTTGAATCTTCTCAACTGGAGCTTCTGTCTTTCAGCTTTTTTACAGAATAAACATGTCTCCTGCCTTTTGCCTGGGGTGGAAGAGGAAAACTAGAGGTTTAATGCTCCTTCTATAGACTTTTACTAGTTTACTTGTTTTCTGTCCTGTGCCTCACCCTTATTCCCTGATAGGCTTCTTGGTTACTTGTTTCTTATATTACCTGACCCTTTCTGGGGTGCTGCAGCATGTAGTAGGAGTGGCTTGCACTAGCATCCTTCAGTGCAAGCACTTAGTATTTGGTTTTCGTTGTCCTATGCTCTGGTAACTTCTCCATCTACTTTGTGTCTTTCAAAAATGTATTGACATTTTTTTCCTGCTGTTGTCATCTCTCCTATTTTCTCTTTCCTTTTCTGTTGATACCTCTTTTCTGTAACTCCCATTTTAGTGAGGTTTTAAATTAAAGTGGATATAAATGCACATGCTTAATCCACCACATTTATTAGAAAATCTCTAAAACTGCTTACAGTGTGGTGTTGGATTTCTTGGCCCCCGTTAGCCATCAATTCAAGTATATCAAGAAAAGGTCTGTTTTGAGTGGCCAGCCTAGTGATCTGAAAGAGTGAATCTACATAAAGTGGAGGAGAAATCCCGGTGAAGGGCAGGCAAAACTTGATTTTAACCTGTAATGCATCCTCTGGTAACACAGAAATATTCCAAAGGCAACATGAACGGTAAAAGATGAAGAGGATTCCTGGTATATCTACTTGTGAAAAAACTCCTTGGCCTAAATGTCTTTGGTGTTAGTTACTTAAAACTTAGCAAGAAGTTAATTCTGCTTTGTTGCATTAATTGTAATGAGTGAATTTAAGCTGAATAAAAGGTAGATGTCAGTACTGTTAAAAAAAAAAAAAGAAAATGTTTTGAATCCTAGAAAAATATTGAAGAATAGTGATAAAAATATTGCATTAAAATGATTCTATTGAGGAAAAACCACCAAAAACCAGCTTAGAAGAAAGTTTGTTTAGCTTTTGATTCAGTATTCTGTTTTCAGAGACATAACCATGTAACACATCCAGAATTACACATAGTTTATTACTTTCATAAGAAAAAGGAAAAGCAAAGTTAACCAGTGGTTTAATCAAGGAAATAAAGCTTAGTGTATTTCTTTGTGTTTGTAAAGAAATGTACCAGTATCTGATTTTGACTAAAACACAAAGAAGTCATTAATGATAATGAAAGCCCTGATTCAAACAAAGTAGATTAAATTGCATTTACAGAATTATAGAAAATCAGAGATTAAAAAGTTACCTCCATTGGTTTCAAAAAGATAATCTCTGAAGTTGTAGGTTTCTTTGAACTGTCTCAGGTGACTACATGGAGGGAAAGATTACTAGGTAAGCATTCTGCTTATATTACAGCAGCCCTGGTTTACTACTTTTGTATATTGTACTTCTAGGTAAGATTATGTTTTAAAAAGGGGTTTGCCTGCTCAGTAAATGAAGTTTGAATCAACAGCTTTTTTGAAAGGTCACTAGTGATCTCCCTTCATTGCAAAATCAAGATAATTTTTCAGCCTTTTTTACTTAATCCTCTAGTGTTAAGTCTGTAGTCTGTCTACTCTTTCTTGAAATACTCTCTTTTATGGCTTCTGTGACAGCACATACTTCTGATTCCTTCTAGTCTTTTGCCATTTCTTCTGTCTAACTCAAGCTTTTTATTTTTCACTAGTCATGGAAGTTTGGAGTTTCTCAAGGCTCAGTGTGCTATACCTTCATTCTTTCTCATGCTCTATGCTTTTTCTAGTAATCTCATCCACACACGTGATTTTAGTTCTCCCTATAAGCCTTTGACTCTGACTTGTGATTTCTGTATAAGCTCCAGATTTGGTTATCTGATTGTCTACCCTAATATGACTTCGTGAATTTCTCAAAAACACCAGAAACACAATACAGACAGACAATCCCTGACTTATGATGGTTCCAGTTACTATTTTTCAACTTTATGGTAGGTTTATTGGGAATGTAACACCATCTAAGTGGAGGAGCATCTATCTGTATATTAAAGATGAACTCTGTCTCTACTCCCAAAACAAACAAGCAAACATACAAACTGGTTCTTTTCTAGCATTTTCTATTTCAGTTACTGAGTGCAGTTACTTAAATCAGAAATCTAGCTGTCATCTTTGGTACTTTCCCCTTTCTCCATCTCTAAGTCTTATTATCTTCCAAGTATCTCTTAAATTACTCCCTTTTTTCTCCATTGTTACTGCCACAACTCTAATCTGACTTGTCATTTATTGTCTCTTGCTTGGATCACTGCAGTGGCATCCTAACTGGTCTTGCAACATCCATTTTTGTCTTCCTTCAATCATTCTTCATTCTATATCCATAGTGATCATCTTCCTTAATCTCTAGTGCTTTCCCCTGTTCTCAGGTTAAGGACAAAAATTCGATTTGGAGACAGTTTACTTTTATCTTTATCACATTCTCCCTTTTGGTTTCCTCATGTGTTTTGCCATTGATTAAAAAATAACTTTAATATTTTTTTATTTGAAGGTGACTTAATTGTATTATTCACAGTGTGTCTTAGTCAGCTTGGGATGCTATAACAAAATACCATAAGCTGAGTGGCTTATAAAAAATAGAATTTTTTTTTTAATTTATTTTTTTAATTTCAGAATATCATGGGGGTACACCACTTTGGCCATACACATTGCCCCTGTTCTGCCCGTGTCAGAGCCACAATCGTGGTCATCTCCCAAACTGTGCTCCCCACCTCCATTCAGTGAGAGTTTTTCCCATCCCTTCCACCCCCCTCCTGCCCGCCCACCCTCAGATGAATGTTCTTGCCCTGTGTGATGTAAGTGTTCATCAGTTAGTACCAGTTTGATGGTGAGTACCAGTGGTGCTTGTTTTTCCAATCCTGTGACACTTCGCTTTGAAGAATGGGTTCTAGCTCCAACCAGGATAATACCAGATGTGTTAATTCACTGTTGTTCCTTATTGCTGAGTAATACTCCATGGTATACATATACCACATTTTATTGATCCACTCGTGTATTGATGGGCACCTGGGTTGTTTCCACACCTTTGCAATTGTGAATTGTGCTGCTGTGAACATTCGAGAGCAGATGTCTTTATTATAAAATGTCTTTTTTTCTTTTGGATAAATACCCAGTAGTGGGATTGTTGGGTCAAATGGTAATTCTACTTTTAATTCTTTGAGGTATCTCCATATTCTTTTCCATAGAGGTTGTACTAATTTGCAGTCCCACCAGCAGTGTATGAGTGTTCCTATCTGTCCACATCCTCACCAACATTTGTTATTTGGGGATTTTTTGATATGAGCCAATCTCACTGGAGTTAAGTGATATCTCATTGTGGTTTTGATTTGCATTTCCCTGATGATTAGAGAAGTTGAGCACGTTTTTATATGTTTGCTGGCCATCATTCTGTCTTCTTTGGAAAAGTTTTTGTTCATGTCCTTTGCCCATTTTTTTATAGGGAATTTGCCCATTTTTTTATAGGGTTGTTTGATTTTTTTCTTGTTGATTTTCCTAAGTTCTGTATAGATTCTGGTTATCAGCCCTTTATCAGAGGTGTAGCATGCAAATATTTTCTCCCATTCTGTAGGTTGTCTGTTTACTCTAGTGATAGTTTCCTTGGCTGTGCAGAAGCTTTTTAATTTGAACAGGTCCCATGTATTTATTTTTGTTGCTGCTGTGATTGCTTTGGGGGTCTTCTTCATAAATTCTTTGCCTAGGCCAATGTCCATAAGAGTTTTTCCAATGTTTTCTTTGAGAATTCTTATGTTTTCATGTCTTAGGTTTAGATCTGTTATCCATTGTGAATTGATTTTTGTGAGAGGTGAGAGGTGTGGGTCCACTTTCAGTCTTCTACATATGGCCATCCAGTTTTCCCAGCACCATTTGTTGAATAGGGAATCTTTTCCCCAGTGTACGTTTTTCTGGAATTTGTCAAAGATCAGGTGACTGTATGAGGTTGGTTTTATATTTGGGTTCTCAGTCCTGTTCCATTGGTCTACGTGTCTGTTCTTGTGCCAATACCATGCAGTTTTGGTTACTATAGCCTTGTAGTATAGTTTGAAGTCTGGTAGACAGATGCCTCCCAATTTGTTCTTTTTGCTTAAGATTGCTTTGGCTAGGCGGGGTCTTCTCTGGTTCCACACGAAGCGTAGAATTATTTTTTCTAGATCGGCAAAAAATGATGTTGGTATTTTGATAGGGATTGCATTGATTCTGTAAATTAATTTAGGTAGCAAAGCCATTTTTACTATGTTGACTCTGCCTATCCAGAGCATGTAGGCTTTCATCTATACATCCTCTGCAATTTCTTCTCAGTGTTTCAAAATCTCTTATAGTCTTGACCTCCTAGTTAGATATGTTCTAAATTATTTCTTGTTGCTATGCGAAGGTAAGCATCTTTATTGTTTCCACTTATGTTATTAGCATATTGAAGGCTATGATTTGTTGTATAATTTGTTCCTGAGCTTTGCTGATTCATTTATCATTCCAGTAATCCTTGTTGAATCTTGGGGTTTTCTATGTAAATACATATCGTCTGCGAATAGTGAAGTTTGACCTCTTCGCCTATCTGGACCCTGATCCTCTGCTGTTAATGCTGTGGCCAGACTTCAGCACTATGTGAAGAATGGAGATAGTGGCACCTTGTCTGGTGCCAGTTAAGGGATGTCTCATTTCCCATTCAGTAGATATTGGCTGTGGGTTTACGATATGGCTTAATATTCTAGGAATGAGCCACTATGCCATATTGTTAAGAGTTCTTATCATAAAGGATGCTGGTTTGTCAAGCCTTTTCTGCATCTATTGAAGGATCATAATCTTGTTTTGCTTATTTATATGGTGGATTACATTTATAGATTTGCGTATGTGGAACCATCCCTGCATCTCGGGAATGAAGCCCACCTGATCATGATGGATTATTTTTTTGATGTACATTTGAATTCGGTTTGCAAGGATTTTATTGAGAATTTTTGCATCTATATTCATAAGGGATATTGGTCTGTAGTTTTCTTTTTTTGTTGTGTCCTTTCCTGGCTTTGGTATCAAGGTGATATTGGCTTCGTAGAATGAGTTTGGGAGGATTCCATCCTTCTGGATATTTTCAAATAATTTCTGCAGTATAGGCACCAGTTCTTCTTTGTAGGCTTGGTAGAATTCAGGTGTGAACCCATCAAAAAACAGAATTTTATTTCTCACACTTCCAGAGGCTGGGAATTCATAGATCAAGGTGCTGGCACATTCAGTGTCTAGTGAGGGCCTGCTTCTTGGTTCATAGATAGCCATCTTCTTGCTGTGTCCCCACTTGGAGGAAGGAATAAGGGAGCTCTCCCAGGTTTCTTTCATAAGGGTGCTAATCCTATTCATGAGAACAGAGACCTCTTGACTGAATCACCTCCCAAAGGCCCACTTCCCAAT
Organism: Daubentonia madagascariensis; assembly: GCA_023783475.1. Classification (NCBI taxonomy): domain Eukaryota; kingdom Metazoa; phylum Chordata; class Mammalia; order Primates; family Daubentoniidae; genus Daubentonia; species Daubentonia madagascariensis. The sequence goes on along the minus strand of JAKFHU010002080.1, from coordinate 35,536,759 downwards.
ACTATCACATTGGGAGTTAGGATTTCAACATGTGAGTTGGGGAGGCACAAACATTCAGTCTATAGCACAGTGTTCTTAAAAATTTGAAATGTTAGGCTATATTTGACAAAAAATTTAAATACTTTGAGAAAAATTTTTGGCATTTTCTTCAAAAGAAAAAAAAGCTGTTTATCGTCAATATAAACCTACATTCTTTCTAAGGTTTAAGGTGCAAGCTTTTATCAAACTGAAGTGATCATCTTTAAGAAGAGCCATTTCAAATTGAATTTTTCATCTCATATCAGTCTGTCATAAACCAAGTAGGTTTTATTAGACTCCTGTTTATATAGTTTCCAATTCTGCAGTTTCATTGCAATTTGAATTGGTAATCTTTTGTTGTTTGCCACTTAAAAATACATATTTTAAAATGACAATTTGGCATTTTAATATGTGGGTAGTGGGATCTTTTACTTGATAGCTATTAGATCGTTTAATTTAATTGACAAAGTTGATAATAAAATGAAATCTTATTTGTTTGCTAGTTTTTACTAGAGGATTTTAATGACGATTTGTGTAGCATATTAAATTTTTATGTGTGGTAATAACTGATTTTTAACCTTTTAAAAAATCATCTTTCATTTTACTTTTATCATCTGGAGGCACTTATTATTTCTAGACAAGAATTTTTATGTCATTAGTAATCCATCACTATGAAATAAAAACAGAATTGTGTATAGTGCATTGTATAATTGAGGTAGGAATAAAAATCTTCAAAGTATTTTTGCTTGTTTTATATTTAGAAAAAAATGGCTTTTTTTAAATCCACTAGCTCTACTGTGGTTACTAAAACATAAAATTGTGTCTATATTGAGTCTAGAGTATTTAGTCTCAAATAATAGAGATATAATTGTTTTTTAATGTTTTCATCACTATCTTGACTTTCTCTAAGGTGGGTCAGCTTGATTTTATGTCTCTGGCATTAATCTGTATGTAAATTTAGAGTCAGCTTTGATTTTAATATTGCATTCTTTTGAAATATGAATGTTTTTATTAAAGCTTTACTATTGCCAGGTATATTGAATGTTATGGATAGATTGTAAAATGAAAATTGGAATTAGTCTAATGCCTTGTCTTGAAGTACATGACGAATTAGAGTGGTTTTCCTCTGTAGCAAGGATGTTACCATGGTGAGAGCTTCTGTTTCCATGACATTTGCTTGCATATTTTGATAGGTCTTCAATTGAAGAAAGGCTCTGTTTTCCGGCCGGCTGGAAAAGTGTCATTCTGCCTTTTCTCAAAATGTGTCATTTTTTATTGAAAAACATAATTTCCAAGGAATTGTAATAGTGAAGTGCTAAGAAAGAAAATACACCTTAATTTTAATTTATTTTCCTTGTTCAACTTTTAGAGCACAACAAAATATTCTTTGTGTAAGGAAGAAAAAGGGGAAGAACATCATTTTCTAGTTTACTTAATAAATAAAATATTTGCTTTTCTTATGAATTTTGTTGACAAAATAAACAGCTACAGATGAATAATTTGTAATCAGTCTCAGCTGGATATAGATATATAATGTTACTAAAATCAATTGCTAATGATGACACATTGGTAGCAGAGAAAGAGGAAATAAATATAAATAAGGACTTCATAAAAATGAAAGAAGCAGTGAATTCCTAAGAGGGCAAATACATAGAGTTACAAAATCACTTCTCATATAAATGACACATATTAAACACTTAATGCGTTAGGGATAGTTCTTTTTCGTTGATAACTTATGTTTAATGTTGAAATAATGGTAGATTTTTAAAAACTTTGTGTTTTACAGTGATATATTTTTAATTTTAATTTTTAACTATATAATACATTCACATGGTTCAGAAATTTTGACATGTGTTTAAAAATACATAGAATAAAGTCTCCCTGTTATACTTCCCGCCTCCCAGTTATCTATTGTTAGTCTTTTGTTTATCCTTTTGTAGTTTCTTTATGCATTTATAAACAAATACAAATATGTTAATACATTCTTACTCCCATCCCTCTTTTCAAAAAAGGTAGCATGTTTTTTTGCCCTTTTCAAAATTTGTCCAGGTATATTTTTTAAATGTATGTTTTGTTAGTGCTCTGTTTTAGCATCTGGGAACATATTGTAATCATAGCACAAATGGCTTGTTATTGATGTCTCCCATCTCTTATGCCTATAGCAATTCTGAATTTTAGAAGGAAATATTGAAAAGCACACATTTTGTCAATTTAATTGAAGACATTGATTTTCCTTTTGTTGTTGAAGTTAAGTGATAACTTTAGTGGCTCTTTCTACTGGTAGACCAATTCATTTTGTAAGAGCTACAAACTGAAATAGTCTTTAATGAGTACATATTTACACAAACTGTTTCTTCTACCTCAAACTTTTTTTTCCCTGTGTTACTTTCATTTATCCTTCCGCTATCAAATTAGGTGTTCTTCCTTGGGGAAGCCTGATCTGACTACTTGAACATGACTCTCCTCTGTGCTTCCGTGATACTCCTGTTGGCCCCAAAGCATTTAATACCATATTAATTTTCAGTTAGTTAAAAAATTTCTATTTCCCTTACTAGATTGTAAGTACCATGAAGGCAGAGACTGTATCTGTCTCATTTACAGTGTATTTTTAGTAGCTATAACAGTAGGTTCTCAGGGGATGAATGTTAAGTACTGTGTTTTACATGTATGCATCCTGAATATCTTAGTTCCTCAGATTCACTGTACTTTTTCTTGTATTTACTTAACACTCATCCTTTTTGTCTGCATAATTCTCAGCTTAAATTTTACTTTCTCTGGGAAATATCTCTTGATCTTTTTGACCACATTATATTTCCTATTACATGCTATTATAGCACTCTGAACTTCATGTTTTGTTAAGTCCCTCACAATTTATTATAGCTGCTTATTTGTCTGATATCCCCTATTATCTTTATCTTTCTGGCCTCTAGCACAGAGGTTGACACAAACCTAGTAGTTGATGGATAGATACTGGTTGACAAAAAAGAATGAATGCATGCTTTAGCCTAGTCTGGCGTGATTTTATTAAATACTTCCCAGATGACATTTGACAATATCTAGAGACATTGTTGATTATCAATACTCAGGGTGATGGTTGTTGCTGCTGGCATCCCATCGAGGCCAGGGATGCTGTTAAACCTCCTGCAAGGAACAGAACATCCCCCACAGCAAATACTTGACTGGCTCCAATGTCAGTAGTACTTCTGTTGAAGAACCCTGCTTTAGACTTTGGATTTAATTCTTTTGCTTTCTTCATATTATCTTAGATTTATAGATTCATAAATTTATAGGGCTTTTGAATATATTTGAACAGATGATGTCTTAACCCTTTTGCCTTTTTTCTTTTAAATTCTTAATTTTGTGACATTTTAATTTTTTGACATATAAAATTATGTATATTTAAGGTGTACAACTTGATGTTTTGATATACTTTGTGAAATGATCACCACATTCCAGCTAATTAACATATCTATCACCTCTACCTAGTTGCCATTTTTGTACCATTTGATATTATCCCATTTCTGCCTCTCTCCAGTCCCTGGCAACCACCATCCTAATCTCTGCTTCTGTGAGTTTGACTATTTTAGATTCCACATACAAGTGAGATCATGCGGTATTTCTCTTTCTGTGTCTGGCTTATTTTACTTAGTACAATGTCCTTCAGCTCCATCCATGTTGTCTCAAATGGCAGGATTTCTTCTTTTTTTTTTTTTTTAAAGCTGAATAATATTCCGTTATATATACACCACATTTTCTTTATCTATTCATCTATTAAAGGACATTTAAGTCGTTTTCATACCTTGGCTGTTATGGATGGTGCTGCAGTGAATGTGGGAGAGCAGATATCTCTTAGTGATCCTGTTTTCAATACCCAGAAGTGGGATTGCTGTATCAATGTGGTGATTCTATCTTTAATTTTTTAAGGAACCTCCATACTGTTTTCAATAATGGCTGTACCAATTTACATTCCCACCAACAGTGTGCAAGGGTTCTTTTTTCTCCATGTCCTTGACAATACTTGTTATCTCTTGCCTTTTTGATATAGCCATCCTAACAGGTGTGAGGCAATATCTCCTTGAGGTTTTGATTTGCATTTCCCTGATGATTAGAAGTGCTGAATGCCTTTTCATATACCTGTTGGCTATCTGAATTTCTTCTTTTGAGAAATGTCTGTTCAGGTCTCTTACCCATGTTTAAATCGGGTGATTTGTATTTTTAGTATTGAGTTGTACAATTTCCTTATATATTTTGGGTATTAACTCCTTATCAGATATATGGTTTTCAAATATTTTTTCCCATTCTGTAGTTGCCTTTTCATTTTGTTGTTTCCTTTGCTGTGCAGAAGCATTCTAGTTTGATGTAGTCCCACTTGTCTATTTTTACTTTTATTGGTCTGTTCTTTCGGTGTCATATCCAGAAAATTATTGTCAATACCAATGTCAAGAGGTTTTCCCCTATGTTTTCTTCTAGGAGTTTTACAGTTTCAAGTTTTGTGCTTAAACTTTTTAATCCATTTTGAGTTGATTCTTGTGTAAGGTGTGAACACTTTTGTCTTTCCATTGGCTCTATATAATGTGGTTGTTAGAATATATTTTGGGATACGGAGTAAAATATCTGGGTTCAAATATAGTATCTATTCTACCTAGACATGTTACTTAATTTCTTTATGCGTCAGCTTTTTGATCCATGGAAAAGGAGATTATGTTAAGTTAACCTAACTCATGGAGCTATTCTGAGAATAAAATGATTAATAGCACTCAAACCAGTGACTGGAAAATAAAAAGTCAGTAAATGCTAACCATTACAAGTTATTAACTGCCTTTATTATTCCATGTAAGGGGCATAGTAGGGGATAAAACTAGAGAGGATGAATCAGGCTAGGTATGGAGAAGGAGGTCTTTGGTTGTTAGGTTGAGAAGCTTGTATTCTATTCAGTAAGCCATCTACCCAGATATATTCAGGATCAATTATATTGGATAGGGCCTGTTGATAATACGGATAGCAATTAGGTTATCACAATAGCCTGGGTGAAAAAGTAATTGAGATTATTGATGGAATATGGAAGTGATAGAGATTGCATCAGAGATGATTCAGAAGTTTTAAACCTACGTGGTTAGGAGCTTCTTGTTAATCAGAAATGGAAACCAGAATGGAGAGGAACTTGTACTGGTTTTTTATTTAAGAATATAAATGATTCAGTTTTAGATTTGAAACTTTAGGCTCCCATTAGGACATTAATGAGGAGGCCTGTGCTTGACATACTTTCATGTTTGAAAATGAGTATCTAGATCTCCTTGGAAGAAAAATTAGGACTAGAGATGGATATTTGTGAGTAATTTTCATTGTTGATATATTTGGAGTCTTAGGGGAGTGGATTATGCGTAGTGAGTAACAAAAGAAGGCGGAGAGTAGATTCTTGAAGACTATATATTTTTCATAATTGATTCCATTATTTTACTCTTTCCAGTAGCATTATTATCTAGGATTTCTTCAGTTTTCTTTAAAACTAAATGCTAGAATAACAACAAATAATAAAATTAATATTATAGTCAGGACAAGGGATCTTTCTTAGCTTTAGACGTGATCCTTGTGAAGAAGGCATTATGCCTCAGGTTTCAGTGTAGGGCCTGGAATATATATGATAATGTAACTGCTCATGTTTTACTAGTGGAAACAATAGAATAACATAGAGCTACACGGCATTTTTAGGTTATCTCTGGTCTAGATATCCTGTTTTAGGCAAGCAAGATGCTATTATTATCTTTTTGCAAATGAGATAGATGAAGTCCACTTTGAACTTGCTTAATATTATTAAGTTAGAAGAGGCAAAGAGGGACTAAATATCTCACCCTCTTTGTTGTTATTACTACTAGCTTCATTTACATCAGGGTTTCTCAACCTTGGCACAATTGACATTTTGGGCTGGGTAATTATCTGTTGGCCGGCAGCTGCCCTGTGCTTTGTAGGATGTTTAGCAGCATCCCTAGCCTCTACCCACTAGATGGCAGTAGTGCCCCCTCCCTTAACCAAAAATGTCTGCAGACATTACCAAATAGCCCTTGGGGCCAAAATTGCCCCTGGTTGAGAACCACTGCTTTACACAACAAATATATCACTTATGCCTCCAGTTAGTTTTCTCTCTCTACTTTAGTTTTATAGACTTTTCTTTGGCTTATGGCCGTCCTCTACCTCTTAAGCCAGGTTCTGCTCTCATTTGGTAAACACTTTCCTAAACATCTGACTTTGTCGCCTGATGTTTACATATATAATATTGTTTCTTTAAGATGGCAATGGATATCTTAGGTTATATTGGTAGTTGCATTCAGACATAATCTATCCCCAGTTTTTTTGACACTTCACTTGGTAAAATCAGATTTATTTCTATAGAACTAAGTATTGTATTTATCAGTTAAATATAGCTTTGATATTATTTTTATCTAGATACATGTTGGCAAATTTAGTGAAATTAAAACATGTAACTCCCTAATTATACATGAGAACATGTAGATTGAAAGGATGTTTTTGTATCATTGTTTATAGTTCAAGATTCTGCATTTCAAGTTTGGATAAATCATAAATATTTATTTTTAAAAGGCTTAGTAAGTCCCTATATTATATAGTATCTTTGCTCTTATTATTTTGGGGATCATGAAGAAAGAATTTCTTTGGTAGTGATTGCTATATGCAATCTTTCATAAATATTGGTAAAGTATACCCAAAACAAACATTTTGTAGTTAGTTTTAAATTTCTTTAAAAAACTTAAAGAGTATTTTTATTCTTTATCAAGTATTTATTGAGTATTTTGCTAGATGGTTCATAGGCACAAAATTGATACTATTTTTGCTGAAGTAGAATTTATATGCCAGTGGGTATTTCAGTACATTTTACTCATGGAATCTATGTCACTGTTGAATCTGCTTTCCGTAATTGGGAACTACAGTATTTAAAATATAACATTTTATAAAATTTTTCATCATGCATTTCATTAATTTTCATAAAGCTGCTTTGAAATTCCTAATATCAAGTCTGGTATTTGAAATTAATATAAATGATTTTATGTGCGATGAGATGAGGAGTGACTTAAGTTTCTGAATTATTGCTATATAAAAACAAGAATTAGTACATAATATTTTCTTATTAGACAAGATTGAATATTGATTTCCAAATAGAATGATATTTAATATTTATTATACAAATACAATTACATATTAAAATACTTTTTAGAACTTGTCATTAGGTACTTAGATATTTTAAAACTGTACCATCATTAAACTTTTGTGAATTTAATAGCTTAGATTGACGTTGGTTTCTAAGTGGTCTCATATTCATAGTCACTTATATAAATAAATATGGAACAGAAGTAAACGATGATTTTTCTCTGCTTTGGGAAAAACACTCCCCAAACCGTGCTTTCCTCTAAACTCCTCAACAATCAACACAAAAGAGAACTTCTGTGACCAAATGTGGGGTTCTTCCCCACACTCCAAGCAGTGGACACCAGCTGGGTGTCCTCTAATTTAATTCCAGCACTATCTACTTGGAGATAGTGTCAGATCCCACAGGATGAGGGCTCAGTCCCCAAGATTGCCCCCCACCCCATACCAGGTACAAGTCTGGGCCTCCAGAGCTTCTGACAGACTGGCTTCACTTTGAGGTTCCCACAGTTCCCTCCCTGTTTGGGTTTGGTTAATTTGCTGGAATGGCTCACAGAAGGAACTCAGAGAAATGCTTACATTTACCGATTTATTATAATGGATATTACAAAGGATACACATGAAGAGATGCATAGGGCGAGGTATTGGGGAAGGGGCTCGGAGTTTCCATGCCCTCCCTGGGTGTGTCGCCCTCCGGCAACCTCCTGGTGTTCAGCTATCCAGAACGTCTCTGAACCCAGTCCTCTTGGTTTTCATGGAGGCTTTGTTATATAGGCATAATTGACAACCATGTAGAAAGGTGATTGGACAAAAAGCACATGATCTAAACCCAGCAAGGCCTGTCTATTTAGATTCTTCCTGGCCTCCCTGTGTAGCATTCCTTCCTCAAGGGTATGAGAGTCTTCTAACTCACAATCAGGTTAGATTCCTGCCTTGAGCAGGTGAAAGGATGACAGGAGAAGGTCAGAGAGAGAGAGATTCTATCTCCTGACGCCTAAAGTGCCTCAACATTATAACAAGGACTAGGGGAGTTATGAGCCAGGAACCGTGAACAAAAACCAATATATATACCATAACACCACAGTCTGTAACTGTGAAATCCCCTTGGCAGAGCTTGCAAATGGAGTAGGGGTAAGATGGGGATAACCTTTTTCAAACCACACAGACTATTTTTTCAACCCATTCTCCCTTCTCCCTTTACTCTTTTTGACTTTTTGCTAATATGGTGAGCCACTGTTACTAAAAGGTCTGTGACATTTCTGTCAAATAAACTTTATTAGGAAAACGATTAAATTTTTATCAGATTCTTTTCATTAATGGGTTGACAGTTATAAACTTTGCAGTTTCAACATTTCTAAAAACGTTGTATTTGAAACCATTCCAAAGAGATTTATTTGTGATCATCCTGAAGTATATATGTTACCTAAATGAGTTTCTTAGGGCAAATAGACAAAAATTTCCACTGAAAAATTATATATTTGATTTTATATTTACTCATATTTAAACACAGGGCTTGGGGGAAAATAGTGTATATTATGTTCTTAAATGTGCTACTGGTAAAAGGTCTTTCCTATCAACTCCAGTGGTCTGTCTTTCTTAACAAAACTTTAGTTGTACAAAATTGTCATTATATAGACTTCTATTTGAAATAAGTGATCCTGTGACTAGAGTTTTTGCAGTTTTTCTCAAATTTATAAAAATCTTTTAGAGTAGGGAGTGGTGGTGCATGTCTGTAGTCCCAGCTATTTGGGAAGCTGAGATGGGAGGATCACTTGTGTCAATAGTTTAGGTGCATACATTGATTAATTGTACTGCTTCTTGTTTGAGATATAATAAACTACACTTTTGATTCGAAATCAGACATTTCATATTTAATGACCTATTAAAACTGTTTCATCACCTCAAACAGAAATTCTGCAACCACTAAGCAATAATTCTCCTTTTCATCTTCCTCCTAGCCCCTGATAATCTGTAATCCACTTTTTGTTGCTATGATTTTGTCTCGTCTAGATATTGCATTTAAGTGGAAAGGTACAATATTTGTCCTTTTGTGTCTCACTTATTTCGCTTAGCATGATGCTTCTGAGGTTCATCCGTTTTGTAGCATGTATCAGAGCTTCATTTCTTTTTAAATAATATTCCATATCACCTTTTGTTTATTCACTCATCTGTTGAGGTAAACTTGGATTGTTTCTATCTTTTGACTTCTGTTACGAATGCTTCAATGAACATTGACATACAAGTGTCTGTTGGCGTAGCTCTTTTAATATTTTGGAGTGTGTACCTAGGAGTGGAACTGCTAGGTCATATAGTAATTCTATATTTAGCTTTTTGAGGAACCATCAAGCTTTCATCCATAGTGGTTGCGCCATTGCACATTTCTACCAGCAGTGTATACAGGTTCTGATTTCTTCACATCCTCACCAACACTTGTTATTTTTTTTTCTTCTTTTTTTTAAAAAAAATTATAGCTACCCTAGTAGGTGTGAAGTGGCATCTCATTTTGGTTTTGATTTGCATTTACCTAATGACTAATGATAGTGAACATCTTTTCATATGCTTATTGGCCATTTGTATATCTTCTTTGGAGAAATGTTTATTCAAGTCCTTTGACTATTTTTAAATTGAGTTTTTCTTTTTGTTGAGTTTTAGAAGTTCTTTATATATTCTGAATATTAATATCCAGGTATATATATTTATATATAATGTATATGGATATTATTAGATATGTAATTTGAACATTTTCTCCCGTTCTGTAGGTTGTCTTTTCACTTTCTTGATGATGTTTTGTGATGCACAAAGGTTTTTCATTTTTATGAAGTCCAAGTTATCTAGTTTTTCTTTTTTTGCTCATGCTTTGGTTATCAAGTCTAAAAATCCATTGCTGAATCCAAGGTCATGAAGCCTTATGTTTTCTTCTAAGACTTTTATGGTTTTAGCTGTTATATTTAGGTTGTTTATCCATTTTTTGTTAATTTTTTATATGGTGTGAGGGTAGGGGTCCAACTTAATTGTTTTGTATGTAGAAATCCAGCTCTCCCAGCACTATTTCTTGAAGAGAGTATTCTTTCCTGATTGAATGGACTTGGCATCCTTGGAAAAACAAAACAAAAAACAAAACAAAACAAAACAAAACAAAACAAACAATCAACTATAGATGTGTGGGTTTATTTCAGTACTCTTCTAGTCTGTTGGTCTATAGGTCTATCTTTACGCCATACCACACTGTTTTGATTACTGTAGCTTTGTAGTACATTTGGAAAGTGGAAAATGTGAATTTTCTAGCTTTGTTCTTCTTTTTTCAAGACTGCTTTGGCTCTTCAGGGCCCCTTGAAATTCCATATGAATTTGAGGATGGGCTTTTCCATTTTTGTGAAAAAGGTTGTTGGTATTTTGGTAGTGATTGTATTGAATCACAGATTGTATTGAATCTGTAGATTGTTCTGAATAGTATTGACACCTTGACAATATTGTCTTTCTATCCATGAACATATGATGTCTTTCCATTTTTTGATGATTTTTAACTTCTATTATCGATGTTTATAGTTTTCAGTATACAGATCATTCACCTCCCTGATTAAATTTATTCCTAAGTATGTTGTTCCTTTAGATGCTATTATAAATTTCTTTAACATCCTGGTTTATTTTTTGGATTTTTATTGCTGGTGTTTATAGAAACAAAACTGAATTTTTGTGTTGATAATATCACCAAAAATATTGAATTATTAGGAATAAATTTAACAAAAATTGTACAAGATCTGTATACTGAAAACTACAGAACATTACTAAGATTCATTTATGGAGACCTAAATAAGTGGAGAGATTTGCAGTATTTATGAATTGGAAGATTCAGCATTGTTAAGATGTCATTTCTCTCATAGTTGATTGATTCAGTATGATCCTCAATAAAATCTTTGCAGGCTTATTTTTCATAGAAATTGACAAGCTGATTTTAAAATTTATGTGGAAATGTTAATGCTACATTAGCTAAAAGTGTTTTTGAAAAAGAAGAATAAAGTTTGAGAATTTATACAAACTGTTTTCAAAACTTAGAAAGTTATAATAATTGAGACAGTATGCAGTTAGGAGGAAGAAAGGCATATGTGTCAATGCAACAGGTTAATGAGAATAGAACTATATCTATATCTATACACAATTGAATTTTTACAAAGGTACCAAGGCAATTTCAATGAGGAAAGGATAATCTTTTAAACAAATGGTGCTAGATTGATTTGATATCCATCTGCCAGTGAACCTAGACCTTTTCTTCACACCATAGAAATAAATAAACCTTAAATGGATTGTATTCGTAAAAATAAGAGCCTAAACTATAAAATTTCTCTAAGAAAACATAGTAGAAAATTGTAAAGATTTTAGATTAGGAAAAGATTCCTTAAATAGGGCACAAAAAGCAGAAATTATGTAATTTCAAAATACATAATTTTGACTGCATTAAAATAAAAAAAATCTTTACTCCTCTAAAGAAATTGTTAAGCAAATGAAAAGGAAAGCCAAAGAGTGGTAGAAAATATTTGCAGTACATATATTGAATCAAGACTATTTGTCTAGAATATATAAACAACTCTTCCAAGTCAGTAATGAGTCAAATAGCTCAGTAAAAAGAGGAGTAAAAACTTTGAACAGACACTTCACCAAAGTGTTCTTCTGCAAGTACCTTATAGAAGACCACCTTACTGCTAAATCAGACATGCCTACATGTCTTTGGTAGGAAAAGGAGAAAGGTCGTCAGTGAGAAAGTAGATGTATCTCACTTGTTGATTGAAGATAAAAATTATGTCCAGAAAATAAGTGGTAATTTTGCTTTATAATAAGTATTATGTTTAATAAATTGAATGTTTATTTTTAGCTTCTTATTAACTATTATCAATCATCATTTTAATTCACTTTAGAAATATAAACCTGGTCGATGTGATGATATTTTGAAATGGAAGCCTCCCAGTCTGAATTCTGTGGATTTTCGTCTAAAAATAACAAGAATTGGAGGAGAAGGGTAAGTATGCATTTTTGTTTCCCATGATTTTTGTATGAAATAATAATGTTTATATAAGGCTTCACTGTTTACAGGGTATTTTACATATACTTTTCAATACTTAAAAAACACTTTATTTTACAATGTACTTTACATATGTATACATACACATCTATCTCATTTTCACAGATTATTTCACAGCAAACATTTTGTAGAATTCTTTCAACTTTACCACTTTTAGTCCTAAAACCCCCTTTTAAGAAAATAATACAGATATTAATAATATCAATGTGAACTTTGTTAAATGTAAAAGTGAAAATAGATTTTACTCAAAAATAATCCTGTCAAATGAATTATAAATGTAAACTATGATCATTGGTATTATAATTAAATGTATTGAAATGTGTCTTTTTTACTTTGAAAGAAACTACTTCATATTTGCATTTGCATAGCAAACATTTATCCATACTTTTGTTGGCTAAGGTTTTAATCACTTTCATTACGATTTTTCATATTGTTCATTGAGTGCTAATTTTTTCATTTATTGATTAATCTTCCTTTTATGACTTTATTGGTTATTTTAGATAAAAGATGCTTTAGCATGAAAACAATCTTTCATTGTTTTTCTAAAGCCTTTTTCTCCTCACTTTGTTCCACAAGCTGTTAAGTCCTCTTATCCAAGTCGATATATTATAACAAAATAAGAAATGATTAATCAAGGGACTTATAAAGAGAAAGTCAATAAGATAATGTTAGCAAAGAAATTAAAATTTATGAATGCATGCCATGAAGTTCTTTTTACTTGTCAAAGGTAAAACACAGATATGCTTTTTTGTAGCTAATGGAATGAAGGATATATTATTAGTAGGAGCCCAGACTCCATAAGATTAAAATAGTCTCTTAAAAGATTGTGCATCCTTAAAGAAAGGAAACTGTACATTGAATCCTAAGTAAAAAAGTGGATTTAATAAGGTGTATGGTTATTAGTTTTCAAAAAATAGAGTATTTATTGACTTGGGATATACCAAAAAAAAAAAAATGGGGTATTTAATATTTTACATCTTTAAATGTTTGTGACTTAATTTGCCATTGGGACTTAATGGCAAAAAATTGTTAGAACAATTATCTAGGGCCCCCAAATAGATATTGAGCTCTGTATTGGTCTAATTTTAATGCAAGCATAGATGCATTTTAGGCTGTTCATAGGAAAAGGTGGAATACACGCACAAACACACACACGAATGATTTTTTTCAGTAGTTTCCAAAAATATTCTTTCTCCTGTGTAAATGTTGGATAAATATTGATACATAGTACATTCAAGATCATTCTTCTTGCCAAAGTGCCTGGTGTATAGATATTCTCGGTTGCCAGTTAACTGTGGAACTATACACCAGTAATCATGCAAGCTGGGTGTAGGCTTGATATGTTCTTCTGGAAGTGCCTTATAGAAGACCACCTTACTACTAAAACAGTGGAGGCTGAGGAATTAATTCTGGTGGAACCACACTTTTTTTTTTTTTAAAGACACAGATAAATATAGTTCTTTGGAAAGTAAGACTTCAAGGATGAAGTAAAATTTTGTTAAATTGCTTAGTTACTAATCTTCTATTTTGCCTAATGCTGTATTTATACTATTTGGTGAAAGAGTATAAGCCTTTGCATGTTTTTCTTGATTCTTTCACTGAGTTTTAAAAAATCATTTAGTTTTGCCTTTTACAGATCATAATTCTTAGCAGCAGTTAAAAAACTGTATGAGGCTAAACATAGCATGCCCATTTCCCTAGTAGCAAAAAAAGATTTTTTTCCTTGCAGTTGCCTATTGTAATTAAATATAGCAAAGTGTAACTTAGTTTAGTAGTTTATTATCCCAGTTTTGCTTTTATTCGTAGTGTGTTTCAAATATATTTTGTTCTTTTAAAATTTTACATATTTATATGTCTTCTTACAAAAAAATTGAATTACTTTTGATTCTAGTGCATCTTTAAAACACATCAGAATGCCACTGTTTAAGGTAATTTTGAGATAGGAATATGCAAGTTACATCAGCATAGGTACATAATTTATGTAACATGGCTATCGGGTATCAGTTTTCAAAAAAAAATACGATATTTAATATTAAATATAATGTGGTAACTATTTGTATTATTCAGTTAGCCAGAGTAATATGCTTTTGTTAATCTAAAGAATGTTATGCATTACAGCAGTTTTCACTAAATAAATGGTTTATATCTAATACTTAACAGCAACTCAGTATATTAGAGGGCACTGTAAGCAATATGCCTGTAATAGTTTGAAAGGAGAGTGGTCATGTCTCTGAATCATAAGCATGGACTAGTGAAGTGGGACTAAGCTATTAAAACACCATGAGATGCTTACTTTCTTATTTTGATTGCACTTCCAAATATCTTTACAGATCTTAAAATGGAGTGGGATGTCTCAAAAGGTATAATATAAATACCAGTCTTTGGAAATGTCTGCAGTGATTTATTTTATTTTTTAAAAATGATATTTTAGGCTTTCTAGGTATGGTTTTGAGTCACACTCAGCTGCTAAAATAAAGTGGTAATAGTATAGATTTCTGTTAGATGGAAATTTAATACGAATAGAAACATCTGTTCTTTGTGTTGAATGCCCTGTTGATGGCAATTAAAATCTGAACTTTGCTCTTTTCATCCCATATTATTTCTGAAAATTTGAAATATATTAACTTCAATTTATCATGACCTAAGATAACTTTTGTATATCTTAGCAATTTATATTGTGTTGAGTTTTATAGACATACAAAATAGATTTTTCACCTGAGAGCTATTCATTATTCTTTAAATATTGTGGTTTTATATTAACTAATCTGCAGCTGAGAGCCATGGTCAATTCAAAAGCTAGAATTACAAAGGTAGTCTGTACTCTGGAAATTGCAAGCTCTTGAGTACAATGTTAATGACTTACAGTGAATGTTATAAACTTATTATTTGTATAGCATAGTATTTTAGAGCACACATTCTAGAGCCAGACTGCCTAGGTTGAAATCTCCTTACTAACTGTGTGACTTTGAGCACATTACTTTTTTCTGTGCCTCAGTTTCTTCACCAATAAAATAGGAATTTGCCTAATAAGACTTTTGTAAGGATTAAATGAGCTAATAATATATGCAAAATATTTAGAACAGAACCTGGCACATGGTAAGCATTTAAATGTTTGCTATTATTTTTTTGTTTTACTTAAAATAAATTTAGAAGTCTGTATTTCCTTCTTGTTGCTCCTACAGTTCTGCCTGTTATTTTCTGCACAGCGTAAGTCTAATTCTCTATGTGAATCATTTCCTGTTTGATTCCAATCCCTGTTAATTTTTCCATTTTAAAATGCATATATCTTTAACTTATTTGTGTAATTAATCATAAACTGTTAAACAATTGGGGAGCAAGAACCCAACAAAATCACATAACTTTTACTTATAGAGTTTTTTGTAACAAGTCTTTTAGAATAACCTTGGCAGTGGTTAAGAATGTGAGTTCTGACCAAGACTGCTCAGAACCAAATTCCAGTTCTGCTACTTACTTGCTGTGTGGTGTTGTTACTTAATCTGGCTAAGCGTCCTCATCTGTAAAATATCCACAATGATGGTGCTTATCTTGTAGATTTGTTGCGAAGATTTATTCGTGCTTGATAGTTAATTGCAGGGGTGAACAAAGTAAATATGGGTCTGCTCTTGTAGACTTTACAAGGTAATGGGCTAAAATGCAAAAATAATACTGCTTCATGAGATTTTGTGGAAATTAAATGATGCATGTAAATTCAGCACAGAACTCAATAAATGCTTACTTTTTAATAACTATTTTGATGGTTACGGTTATTAATTTAACCTCAGCAGAATGTATGGTTGTCAGGGATTACAAACATACCCTGTATTATCAAGTGGAAATAAAAATGCTCTGAATGAAGAAGCCACACTTTTCTGTGAAAATATAAACATTTTTTCTCCTAACAAAAAAATACATTCTAAAACAACAGTGAAATTTCAATCATGTTGCAGATATCAACAATGCCCCCTATATTAGAGTGTGAGCAAATAGGCACTGTCAAGCTGTTTGGTAAGAATGCAAATTGATATAAGTCTTCTAGTGAGCAGTAAGGTAGTTTATGTATCCTGAGAAAATATACTTCAAATTTTATGAAAGGAGAGATCTTATTTGTCTTCTACACAGTTGTATTCCTAGTATATAGCATGGTTGTTCATATGTAGTAGGCAATCCAGAGATATTAATGGTGGAATGTATATACAAACATAAAAATACAAAAAAGTGTTTATAAGAATTTTATTGAAGCATCACTGACAATGGTGAGAAATTGGAAATATTTATTGTCTTTTTTACTGTAAAATCTTTTTGTAAAATATAGCTGCACACATATGTCTTCCTGTGTGTGTTTATAGGAAAGTTGGTAATAGCATTATAAAAATCTCAGCTGGAAGCTGTGGCTCACGCCTGTAATCCTAGCACTCTGGGTTGCTAAGGTGGGAGGATCATTTGAGGTTGGGAGTTTGAGATGAGCCTGAGCAAGAGTGGGGCCCCGTCTTTACAAAAAATAGAAAAATTAGCTGGGTGTGGTGGGACATGCCTGTAGTCCCAGCTACTCAGGAGGCTGAGGCAGGGGAATCACTTGAGCCCAGGAGTTTGAGGTTGCAGTGAGCTATGATGATGCCACTGCATTCTAGCTGTGGTGATAGAGTGAGACTCTGTCTCCAAAAAAACAAAAAAAAAAATGTATGTATATATGTGTGTGTGTGTATATCTAATAGTATCTTTTAAAAATGGGTCCAGTCTGTTGAGATACAAGATTTTCTTAGAGCTTGGGGATTGAACTTAGACCTAGCATCCAATTTTGTTGTTTGATTTCACATTCACACATAGTTATGTGATGTTAATAGATATATCAGTTTGGATCTAGTCAAAAACAGAAACCACAGCAATTATTTTAACAGAATGAATTTAATATGAAGAATTATTGTCAGTTACTAAAGAACTGAAAAGGTTAAAAAGTCTTGCAGAGGAAGTGAGCACTGCAGGAAGCATCTATCATGCAGAAAGCTAGGGGAACAAAGCAATGAGGGTGGATTATTAAACTTTAGAAGATTAAAGGGGGCTCTGCAGAGTTCATAGAAGGTTGCTGCCCAGTTGGTGTTCTTTCTTCAAGATCTTGGAGGAGGGATCCTATGGTTTTATGTTCAGACATCTGACGAAGGGGAGATACTAGCCAGCAGGTATTGGTGTTTCAGAGGAGGCCCAAGGAAGTTGGCTGTAGGGCTGTAGAAAAACTTCATAGGAACCGACTAATACCAGTGGAATCAACTGCCACCCCTGAGGTAGAAGACCTTTGCTGCAAACAGGAAAGAACAGGTCCCTTCTTTCTCCTCCAGTGTTTTAGTCGTCAAGTTCATCATAGGCAGCTTAGGTCATCACGTGATTACTTGCCTCACAAGATTAGACCTTCAGTCTTTATTGAGGCCCAGTAGTAATCCAGGATCTGTTTCTCAAAAGAATAATGATCTTTAGGAAATGGCATTGGTTTGCTCTAAAACCATAAAGATTTGTGCTATAATTTTCCTATTGGGGCTTTCTGGAGGCACCAGACAATTGATATACTGAGTAACTTATACTACATTAGCCTGGACTTCTTGCAGAGCCTTCTCTTGCTCTGATCCCAACTTAAAAATTGTAGCGTAACGGTTACTTGGTAAATTAGTTGGAGTACTGCTCCAAAACCCATAGTGGTTGTTAAACTTTGTGACTCCCTTTTTAGTAGTAGATAGTGCAAGTATGTTAACTTGTCTTTTACCTTGGAGAGGCTATCCTGACAGGCCTCAGACCATTAGACCCCTAGAAATCTTACTTAGGCAGTGGGCTCCTTGATTTTTGTGGGTTTTCTCTCTTCTGTCTCACATGTCTCTTACTAAGATGATGGCTAACGGACTTTATACTTCCGCCTCATCACTCCCAATAAGCATTAAGTAAAAAGTCATCAGCACTGTTGATCAATGGTTTCTTCTGTGTAATGTCAAAATGACCACCGTCTCTGAAAAAATAAAGACAATAACAAGTTGTGGTGAGAATGTGGAGAAATTGGAACGCTCAAACATTGATATTGTGATTGTGAATTGATGTGGCCATTTTGGCAAGCAGTTTAGTAGTTCCTCAAAATGTTTAGATAGGCTTACCGTATGACCCAGCAATTCCACTCTCAGTTATGTACCCAAGAGAAAGGAAAACGTGTGTCCACACAAAAACTTGTACATGAGTCTTCTTAGCAGCATTATTCATAATAGCCAAAAGTGAAAACAACCCAAATATCTGTTGACTGACGAATGGATAAATGTGCAAACAAAATAGCTCTTCTGTTCACCAGACTAGTGTAGTGGATCCTCCTAAGCAAAGGGGCTCCAGAATTCTAACATCTGAATTTCAATTGCAGCTCTGCCCCTCTTTACTCAGGTTACTTCATCTCTCTTTTGCTTGTGTTTCTGTAACTCTGTTATGTGGGTAATAGTAGTGCCTACCTTTTGTGGGAATTTAATGAGATAATATGTGTAAAACATTTAGATTGCTGAGTTACGTAACAAATACTAAATATGTATTTACTATTAAAAAAAAGGACCTCTGTCTCTGTGGATTATACTGTGGCAGAAAGTAGAAGAGCACTATATTTTGCCCATGAGATACACTGTTGGTCATGCCAGACAAGGGCAGGATGGTACCTCAGATTGGTATAGAGACAAAAGTGTTTGCCATTTATAGTTATATATAAGATTTCAGAGGCTATGTTGATTTGTTTCATTAAAATAGCACATCTGGAGCAGCAGCTGTAATTGGTATTAATGTAACAACCTGATTAAATTTGTGATAATAGACAATCATTCTAAATCTTTGATGATGGTACTAATCTCTGCATTTCCCTTGAAAAGGATGCCTTATTGTTTTTGGTTTATTCCTCTGGTAGAGAGGGCAAGTTGTAGGGGCTTTCATTTGGTGTTTCCTAGCATAAGGACCCTTATTCCATGGGTCAGAGAGCCAATGTGGAAATTCTTTCAGTTGCTGAATATTTCTCTTCGATTTATACATCCAGTAACTGGAAAATAACCACAGGTCGTATTTGTGGACATACTGTTCCACTTAGATTTACACTTGAACCAAAACCCTATTTATCACCAGCTTACCCTAAGCTCTCTGTTTCATCTTACGGAGCACGATGGCATTCTGTGTCCCTGGCAATTAGTGTCGGTTTAAAGTGAGCGTCTGATAATCCCTGAGTAGTCTGGGTATTCTTTTTTCCCAGTGCACAATCACCCTAGCAAATGCTGCCAGTCCTTTGAAATAACAGTTGGAAGGTTTACAGCAAGGATCAGCATATTTTTTCTGTGAAAGACAGATAGTAAATATTTTAGCTTAGGGTTTATGGTCCGTGCAGTCTTTATCTCACCTACTCAACTCTGTTATTGTGGAGTAAGATCAAACATGGACAATATGTGTATGAATGAGCGTGGCTGTGTTACAATGTAACTGTTTACAAGTGACTGTATTACAATGAAACTTTATTTACAGAAACAAATATGGCCTGTGGACTATAGTTTGCTAACTGGGGATTTACAGTCCTGTATATACTTGTGGTAGCGGTGGGGAGTCCAGTAAGGGGATCTGGCCTCCCCTTTGTATTAAGAGGCTCAGGTTTGTTAACCAGCTAAGATGTGTGCATTTGAAATTGAAAAATGCTAGCTTAACAGCAAGCATGATAGAAAATGTAGACTTGACAATGTGGTTCTGCTTTGCCTTCCTTTGAAAAAGTCCTCGTACTTTGCTGACTAGATAGTTTTTTTCTGCTTTTCTTAGATTTATTAAAAAAAATAGAATGAGCTGGGCACAGTAGCTCAGGCCTATAGTCCCAGCTACTTGGGAGGTTGAAGCATAGGATTGTTTGAGTCCAATCTAGGCAACAAAGACCCTGTGTCTTTAAAAAAAAAAAAAAAAAAAAGTTACTGAAGAAAGTGGTTATAGTGGTAGAATATTATTCTGAATGTTGAAAAAATGTTCTCTTTTTTTAAAATATGCAGTTTAATCAAGTAGGTAACTTTTCCCCCCCATTAGAGACAGGGCCTCACCACGTTGCCCAGGCTAGAGTGCAGGTGGGTATTCACTGGCACGATCATGGTGCACTACAGCTTTGAACTCCTGGCTTCAAGTGATCCTCCTGCCTCAGCCTCTCTATTAGCTGGGATTACAGGCATGCGCCACTGCACCTGGCCTGAAAAATGTTCTTCTATAAGAAAGGATTAAGTCAGCAAGAATATAGCTAATAAAAGATATAGGGGAAAAAGTCTTATTACTTTGCTGAGCAGAGCCTTTCTCTTTATTTTCCCCCCTCTGCCTCTATTTTGAAATGAAATGCTTAACTCTTTTATTTATATTTCATTTAAAGGTTATTTTAAAGAAGTGAAATTGGAGATAAAAACACTAATATTATCAATATTATTACATAGAATGCTTAATAACTAAGCTATTTAGCATATACCTGGTCATATTTTTTTATATATAACAATGGGTATTTTTATCATTTAGCAAATGGTCCATAGTAACTGCTTTCTTATTTGAAAATATTTTCATCATCCAAACATTCTTTAAGACAAATGCATCCTTGGCTTTCAGTCTTTTATGTGGTTACTAGTCTCAACATTCTTGATTACATTTAATTTCCAGTGTGGTGGGGGTGGGGAGTTGCAGAAAGGAGGGTCTGTGGCTGACCTTTTTTCAGTTCCTCTGCCTGGCTTTCTCTTAGGTGTTAGAAACTTGTAACTCTGTCATT
Organism: Daubentonia madagascariensis; assembly: GCA_023783475.1. Taxonomy (NCBI): domain Eukaryota; kingdom Metazoa; phylum Chordata; class Mammalia; order Primates; family Daubentoniidae; genus Daubentonia; species Daubentonia madagascariensis. The sequence goes on along the minus strand of JAKFHU010002080.1, from coordinate 35,515,748 downwards.
TCATCCTCCCTGCTTCCTACAGAAAATCTTTCCCTAGCCACCTACCAAAGCCAATATCATAATCAAAGTGTCTACAAAGTAACTAGTAGGAAAAAAGGATGTGGTTTTAAAATATCTGTTTATGACCTCACTGGAATCAAACTACTACTTTTCACTTGTTAATTTACTAAAGTATTTATGTCAGCTTTGTTTCATCAATTGGTTCTTTGGAGTTTAATTTTCATATTTATTCATTTTAAACCCTATTCTTTACATTGAGAACCTTTTGCTTGTGTCATTTGTTGTCGATTAATGTATGTTTTCCTTAATTGCAATTTCTGTTACTTTTGGTTTATGTTATGAAAAGCTTGTTACCTGGTAGATATCTCTGGGGAATATTGTATAGATTAGATAGTAGTTAAATTTCTACTTTGAATCACATTGAAAATTATGGGAGGAAAACTAACCCAAGTAATTTGGGAACACGTGGTTTGACTGTAGACTTTCATAAGGGGTGGCCTGGGGAGAACTGCAAATAAATCTTGGACTCTTTTAGTAGATGTGTTTTTTGCAGTGTTATGGGTGTAGGAGTTCTAATTTATTTTGTAAGTGTTACAGGATTGAACAAATGAGTATTAATGTTGTTGGGAGTCAGGGTTCTCAGTGAGGAAAGAGGAAGATACAAATATGAAATGGAGCAAGGCAGTGAAGAATGCTGTGGGATAGATTAGAATTTTAAAAATAATTGAATATATATGTATACACACATGCATGTATGAGTATATATAAATGTGTGTGTATGTGTATGTACACATAAACACATTTCCTAGCTCTGTTCACTGACAGGACCTAAGAAGCAAAGATACTCTAGTAATAATGAGCACATCTAGCACTGAATATTGGTGTCTAATACCATTCCTTACTAAAAAGAACCAGAGGTCCTCAGAGAAATGGCTTATTCTAGGACTGGGTAGGGAGAATGCAGGATATGCATAGAACATCTACTTATGCCAGAAAGTGAGAAGGTATACCCTTCATCCCCCCCAAAAAGGGTATGTCAAAAGGATACAGGAGCCCACTTGAAGGGGCTTCCACTGGCTAAATCTGGGACAATGTGAGCACCTAAGGACGATAATGAATTGTAAACCTTGCTAAAAATAAGAAGCCATTAGTTCATACTGATAATGGGGAGAAGAAGTGGGTTAGCTTTTAGTAGAAATCTGATTGATAAATGTGGAAGGAGTCTTGGAGTCGGAAAATTATTTTGCTACCATCATAGTAAAGATTGGCTCAAGCAAGAATGATCAATGGATGCTAAGTCTAGGAGAGAAATTTTTATGAGAAGCAGGATATTTTCATGGTTGTAAATGTCTTTCTATAGATAGCTTATAACTTGCAAGGGGAAAAAATAGTAACTAGGTAGTTGAGAAATTGGACAACCCCTGACTGGCTTATCAAAATTAACATCAGCAGTAAGGATAAAATGGACATGATGTGTTTCAGTTACCTAGTATTTTGACTGTGGATGTCTAGATTGAATCTAATAATGAGGCAACATTAAATCCCAAATGTGGAACATTCTTTTTTTACAGGGACTCTATTTTATTCAAATATCTCAGTATCATAAAACAAAGTCTGAGTCACAATAGACACCTTTCAACAAAAGTATAGTATCTGTGAGAGGCTTTCCTCCTGTACTTCTTGGCTGTCCCTTTCCTTGTTGAGCATTTGTTCATTTATTCCTTCCTATGTACCAGGCACTGGAGTGTATTCAGTGAATATTTTCTAAATTGAATTTCTGAATTACAGTTATCACAGCAGTTATAAAATTAAGTTTGTAATTTCTTATCAAACAGGCTTTTAATTATTATGAAACAATTCACAAACACTTCCGCCAGATATTTATCACTTAAGGGCTTAAATGGTGTGGTATAGAGGCAGAGAGTATCAAATGAGTAAGCACAATCTGCGATAACTGAATTTGAGATATAGTAAGAAACAGATTTGAAATCCATTTAAAAATAGTTTTGAGATCTTTTAAATAAGTTAAATAATCTTGTGTCTGTTGTATGGCATACTGAAACTTAACAAAAAAGAATGCTTATGTGACAGATGGCGATTGCCTAAGGCTGTTACTTAAACATGTAAAGATAGGAGTAAGAGTCACTTTTTGGAGTCTGAGGTTGGAAAATTCTGAAAAGAGTTTAGGATTAATTTGTGAAAGATGTAGCTTCACAGTTGGCCCGTCAACGCTTAAATATTGGTGAAATCTTATAGTATAACTTGGAAATATATCTTTTATCTTTCAACCAGATACATTTTGTTCCCTTTTGTTATTTATTCTTACTTTTATTGAATTTTAATCAGAAAATCTAGCCTGTAAAATCTCTTTTCAGAACAGTTTGTTAATCTTGTCATTAGCATCATGTGTTAATTTTTCTAAATGTTCCTTGGATGTATCAACAACAATAAAGGTATTTTCACTATTTAAGGAATATAACATTTTCTTGGTAGTTATGAAATTGACTTTTTAAATATTAGTCAATTCCTTTACTCCCTTTACTAATTCTGCCCTATATAAGATATACTTGAAGCCTTATGTTATAATTAAGCTCTCTTTGAATATTCAATATCTTTATATTTAGATGCTGTGTTATTTGATTTGTGCAGATTTACAATTGATCTTTCTGTCCCTCACTCATGCTTTCAGTTATTATATCATGCACCTCTTTATTCTTTTTACTGCCTTTATCCTAAATTCCTCCTAGTCTGATACTATTAGGTCAGTATGATATGTCTGATTTCATATCAAAAGTGTAGTTTATTATATCTCAAACAAGAGGCAGTACAGTTAATCAAAGTATGCACCGAAACTGTCGATAAAATTTTGCCATCTTAACAGTAGCTTGTTTATGCCAGCAGTGAAGAAGCCTGGAGAGTGAGTGGCACTCTCTATTTGCTATTATGAAATAGCAAAAGGCATTTTCCACAGCTTGTTAAGAATTGAATATTTTTCCATGCAAGAAGTGTTCCAAAGCCTGGAAGAAGTAGTAGACAGTTGGTGCAATGTCTGGTGAATATGGTGGATGACAGAGAGTTTCCAAGTCTAGCCTCTGTAGTTTGAGCAGCATTGCTTGTGCAAATGTGGTCAAGCATTGTCTTGCAATAGGATTGGCCTGTATCTGTTGACTAATCTTGGCTGCTTAATTGCAAGCATCTTCATCATTTCATCCTATTGGTTGCAGTAGACATCTGCTGTAATCAGTTGACCAGGTTTCATGAAGCTGTAGTGGATACTACCAGTGCTGGACCACCAAACAGGCACCATTAGTTTTTTTTATGAATATTCGGTTTTGGACTGTGTTTGGGCACTTCATCTTTATCCAACCATTGTGCTGAACACTTACGATTGTCAAAAAGAATCCATTTTTCATCCCACATAATAATACGGTGTAGAAATGGTTCACCTTTAAGTTGTGACAGCAAAGAGAGGCAAGCTTCCAGATGATTTCTCTTCTGACGCTTGTTTAATTCATGCGAAACCCATCTATCCAGCTTCTTTACCTTGCTTATTTGTTTCAAATGGTCCAATATTGTTGGAATAGTATGTCAAACCTTGCTGCTAATTCACACGTAGCTTGAAATGGATTCGCTTCTATGACAGCTTTCGGCTCCTCATTATCCATTTTGGTTTCAGGTCACCCATTGTGTCTCATTTTCAAGGTTAAAACCACCAGAATGGAACTTCTCAAACCATCGATGTGCTACTGTGTGTTCATTAGCCACATCCTTCCCAAACACTCTGTTGGTATATTGAGCCGTCTGCACTGCATTGGTTCCATGATGGAACTCATATTAAAAAGTAACACGAATTTTTGACTTGTCCATGGTTTCACAAAAATTGCTCTTCAAAAAAATTTGAAAGATAATCCCAAGCCAAACCATGTGTTTGAAGGAATGAGGATGTACCTTCACAATAAAAATAAAACAAGACGTCACAGTGAAATGTCAGAGATATAGTCTAACTTAGCACTTAAGGGAATTGGACATTTCATACTTAATAACCTAATAATATTTCCTCTTCTGCTTGCTTTCTCTTGAATTTGTTGATTATCTTTTTGCCCATTCATTTATTTCCAATCTTTTTATTTCACAATGGTAGATCACAACCAAGACTATCATGCTGAGATCCTCTGGCTTTGGGACATAGCAAATACAAGATCACATATTTAACAGTGTGACTGTGCATGTTTGATGACTAGTTGTTTTTGTGAAATCAGTTGATAATGTAGGACTGTGGCACGGGTGGATCTTAGTTGTTAAACCCTGGAAGATGGCTTGCTAAAGACAATTTTTTTTTACAGTTAAATTAGGTAATTTTTCTGTGTTTCAGTCTGAGGATACAAGAGTCATAAAAAGCTAATAACATCCCCTCTCCGACCTTACTATCCAGCATTTTCCATGGCTTTCACTCTGGATGGTTTCTCTCAAATTGCTAGCACTCAGCTCCAAATGAACAAACTAGAGTAAAACCCTAAAGCCGTGTTCCCTGACTTTTCCTGATTTGAGGACATCTTGCTGAACCCTGTAGATACCTTTTAAGAATGTAGTGATAAAGTATAATTTGCATATAGTCAATATATTTATTCTTTTCAAGCATCAAAATTTTTTGTTGGAAAAATTCCATTACTTTAAGTGTGTTCTTGAAAATATGATTGCTTTATTTCACTTAACCTATAGCCTGTTATCTTTTAACAAGATAATTCAGTCCATTCAAAATTAGTGTACTAAGGTATGTGGCTTTATTCCTTTTACCTTAATTTATGTTTAATTTATTTTACCTACTTAATTTTATTTTTATAAAAAATAATTTCTGGGTGACCACATTGGTATTAATTGGGGACCTTGTTAACTTGAAAATTATATTAACTTTGCATTATATTATTAGTTTTTCCTTTATTTTCATTATCAGATATATTTCCATTATTATTTGAAAATAAGATACCAACTCTTTCTCCCACGTGATGTTCTTTTCATCCTCTTTCCCCATTATATAAGAATCTTAGAATATTTTCTATACTTTACCTTTTACTTTAGATGAAATCTTTGGAATGCTTTTATTCTCACCACTCCTTTCCTCTGGGTTTTATTGGAATATTTACTGGAACATTCTTCCCAACTCAATCCCTATAGGTATTACTGAAGCATCATAGTAGTTTTGCTTGTAGGCTATTTTTTAGAATTTCTCTTATAGGCATGCATGTAACTTTTATTTCAAGAATTCTTTTTTTGGGATCTTGTACATTTCCAGCCAGTCTATCATTATCCAATTTAAATTTCACAGGATTTATATATTGCAAGATTTGTTGCCTGCCACTTTTCCTTTTCTTCATTTTCCCTTTCTTGTTCAGATTCATTTTTTCTTTGGAGTATTTTTATCAGATGGGGATACATAGGTTGTTAATGTGAATTCTTGCATATCTGCAAATACTTGTCTTCTCCCTACAGGTAAATCATGTCTTACCTGGATATAGAATTCTTGAGGTGCAGTTCTTTTCTCTCTTTTTAAATTGTCTTTCGGCTCCTTTGCGAGTTACCTGTAATGTTACTGTATTTATTGGCTCCCTGGGGTTCAAGCCTGGTGGTTGCAGTGCTGTGAGTGGTGACAGTCCACACAAGAAGGAAAAATATGTGTTCCTTATCTCAGTGGATCAATTATGTAGAAGCTTCCGATTCTACATACTAAATAGTTGGGGAAAGCCTCCCTATGTCCTCCACTCTGTACAATGTCCCATGTCAGGCCTCAAACATGTTCGGCCTTAGTTCCTACTGGGTAGTAAGGTCAGGCCCATTACTTGGGGCCAGTGTTAACTTTATCTCTACAGTTTTCACAGATTTCTGGGGCTTGTGCTTTTCTTAGGATTTGCTAATTTTCTAATCTTCATCTTAGGGCTCTTTCCAGCATATGACAGAGAGCTACAAATCATTTCCCCTACCAGGAAGCCCTTAAATTTTGTACCTCACTTTTATTCAGTAGACACTTGGCTTCAAAAGCTGATAATTGGGAGTTGGGTATGAGGAGAAGCCAGATATGTTTAAATTATCATCTTCCTAGCCATCCATATTTTATTTTTAATTTCAAAGTAGTCCTTCTCTTCAGTTTTTTGACTTTATCATTATTTTTCTTGTTTTATAAATTATGAGAAAAATGTTCTGATCAATTCCCCCTAGGGAGGAGAGGGGTTATGTTCTAATACCATATGTTCTATTTTAATTTCTATTTGTAATTATCCTTAAATTTCTCAAAGGCCTTTGTATTTTCTTTGTCCCCCTTCTAGTCCTTGACTTAAGATCAAAGGCCTTTTTAACCCGTATTTCTCTAAATAACTGAATGAAATCCTGTCTCTTGTAAGACAGGAAGCTCAGTATACTATTCAGCTACTCTGCTTCTGTTGCTCTGTCAGTATAATGTGTGATTTTAGATATAAATTATGTGTATTATGTTTTTAGTTTTTCTTTGTATATCTTTTTGTCAAAAAGTTTTCTTGCATTTATATTTTAATTATATAATATTATTTTTAAGTTATTTAAACTCATCCCTATTTTAACTGGGACTGGCATTGATAGTCATTTCATATCTGACTTTACTGCTTTTTCAGAACTTTTCTCTCGGTTCAAGTATATTTTTATGTAATGTTTTTAAGAAATATGTTTGTTTATTACTAATTTATAACCAGCAATCTTTCTACTATGATCTAATTTGCAAAAAGAAAAAAATATATATAAATAATTAATGGTGGGGGGAAATAAAAGATTACAACAGCTTTTGCTGATTTGTGTTTTTATCAAAATCCTAAAAGTTAATTTGAAACATTTTATTTTTTTCTGTTTTTCTTCTTCAAAGAGTATATAAAGACTTTTTTTTTTGCTTTTAGAATGTTGGTAATATCTTTAGGATCATGAGAAATCTTTAGATTGTGAAATTTTGAAAACTGGAGTATTCCTATTTATGTCTAAAAATATATTTCTCTAAGTTTGTATCGTATACATGTTAAAAAAGGTAGAATATTTTCCATAGCATTAAATTAGTCTCCTGCAAAAACAGTTGGTTATAATAAAAATAATACTCAGCCTTAGTAAAATGAAACAATTATATTGTAGTCCAGTGGTTTATATTTGATATAATTGTGGGTAGAATTTTAAAAATTAGCAGTTAGTTACAGTTTGCTGTGTTAGGATTTGACCTAAAGTATTTATGAAGTATTTATTTACTATATATTTATTGCTAAACACTCCAAGTTCAAATTCTTGTTTAAATCTGAAGGATAAAGGTAGGAAAGATTTGAGCTTTTTAGCTGCTGTGCCTTTCTTAATTAAAATAAGTTAGAAATAAATAGCTCTGATTATTAAAATAATTGAAAACAATTAGTAATACAATTATATTCCTTTAACTTTCACAGTCTGTTTTGAACCAAGCATTTAATTTGGTTTAAAGAGTTAATTATGATGAGAGGATATTTAATATCCTCTAGCATATGACAGCTTCAAAATATAAATATGGTAATTTATTATAAAAAGAAGAAAGCTAGGGCACATCATTGTTAATGCAGTCCTTTTATCTCTGGGAAATGGAACTCATATTAAGCTTTGAATCTCAGGGGAGAGAAGATGGGGGGAGGGTATGGAGGAGGCTCACTTTATTCTTTGTGTACATCAGAAAACCGTCTTAGCAAACTAGACTTCCAAGTCTTGAATAATGGGATAGTAGGAACAATTATGAGATAAGACTTTTGCAGAACTACATATAGTTGGAGCTAGTGGTTGTTTTTAATATCTTAATTTTATTGTATTGGCACCTGTTATTTATAACCTTTGTTTAAAAATATTATGCTTAATCATAGGAAATGCATTTCACTCTGTAATAGCAATTTAGGCTTTAGATTTTTTAAATGCCTATATACTGTACCAGCATTGTTCAATATAAGCGCTACAGATTTAACAATTGTATTTATATTAAATTATTACCTTGTATTCTTTTAATTAGAAGCCCCTGTCAACTGGAGGGTTTCAGTATTTACAGCTCAAAGATAACTTTAGGTTTATATTGATAAACAGAAGCCACTATAGGTTTCAGAAACATGTTTTCAGTCATCAAATGATGTCTAGATTATATAACTTTTCAAAAAGTACATTTTATTTTCATTTAATTGTTTGAAAACTGGTAATCTAAATTACATGTTGTTAACACGTTAATATCAAGAATATTTTTAGTGACCACTATGCAGTTACATGAGATCTTCAAATATCATCAAATTTACCTATTTTTGATAGTGTTTTAATTTTTATAAGTCAAGCTGGAATACGTAGTATTTAGATTTACAAATTGCATGGGCATGTAAGTGTGGGTTCATTATAGAAGATATAGGCCATATTCTGTGGTCTCAAGGGAGTTTAGAATAAATTAACTGTAAATTACATGAATTCATTACTATGGAACAAAGACCTTTATGCATCTTTTTCAGAATCTAATTTATGAAAAGGAAAAAAATTCACTCTTGTCTTCCACTTTTAAACTTTCAGCATTGTAAGCAGCAGTGCTAGCTATGACTGATTTATCACTATTCAGTAAGCATTTATTGTAAACCGTCTATGTACAAACCCTGTTGTTAGGTGCTGGGAATAAAAAGATGGATAAGCCCTATCCTGAAGGAGTGAATAACCTGACAGGGATGACAGATAAAAATAACTATCAGTGTGACAAATGCTGTACTATTAGTGTGAATAAAGTACTGTAGGTGCCCAGTTTTATATCTTATATATGTAAAGTACAAAAATAAAATATGAAAACATTTTAATTGTTATTAATAGGACAAAGAAAGCTCTGGAGAAGATGATTCACTTGAGTAGAACTTTATAAATACATAGGAATGGCATTCAAGAGAGAAAATATAGTCAAAAAGAAGGTATGAAACTTTGGAATGTTTATTGAGTAACTAGAGTTAATGGAAATGAATAAAGTAGGCCGGGACCAGATTATGATGGACCATGAAAGCCAGAGTAAAGAATTAGGACTTACTTTGCAGAGTTAGTGAAGAGTATGAAAAGGAATTGATATTATCTGTGTTTTACAAAGTAAATGTGCCTGGAAGATAGAGGTTGTTGACATATTCCAACCACATTCATAAGTCAGAAACCTATGAGTCATTTTTGTCTCCCTTACCCGACTATCCAATGAGGTCCTGTCAATTTTACTTCCTAGATACTGCTTAAATCTGTTGACTTTCTGCTCCATAGACATGATCTTAGTTCAAACTAGCATTATATTACCTGTCCTACTGTGATAGCCTCTAACTAGTCTTACCATATTACCCTTGCTCTCACCTAGTACATTATTTGATATTACTAAAACACTGCCAGCTTCCCCCTGCCCCTTATTTTTGGTGGTATTTGTCTAGTGTAGTGGTTTGAATTGTATCCCTCAAAAAGGTACATTGTCTCTTTGGAAATAGGGTCTTTGTGGATGTAATTAAGATGTAAGTTAAGGTGAGGTCATACTGGAATAGGGTGGGCCTTTAATTCAGTGATTGATGCCCTTATAAAAAAGAAGAGAAGAGACAGAGAGATACATGAGAGGAAAATGCCATGTAACCATAGAGGCAGAGATTGAAGTGCTGCAGCTGCAAGCCAAGGAATGCTAAGGATTGCCAGCGAACCCCTAGAAGCTAGGAAGAGGCAAGAAAGGATTCTGTTCTACAAGTTTCAGAGGGAAATCTGATGGCCCTTTCCACATCTTGATTTCAGACATCTATGCCTCCAGAACTGTGAGACAATAAATTTCTGTTATTTTAAGTCACTCAGTTTGTGGCAGTTTGTTATGGAAGCCTTAGGAAACTAATACTCTTGGTATATATTGTTTTATTTTTAAACTTTCAATATTTCCCTTTCCTTATATTTTAGATTTTGTCTCTTGTAAGCAGCATTTAGCTGGATTTATTTTTTTTTGTTGTTGCACATTGACAGTCTATACTTTTTAATGGAGCATTTTATCCCTTTACACTTACTTTAAATAATCATATATATGAATTTATATTTGCCATCTTATTTTGTGTTGTGTGTCCTACCTTTTCTGTGTTTTCCCCTCTTCTTTCTTGCCTTTTATTTTGATTTTTTTCCGCATTTTTTTTTCCTGTTCAATATAAAGTCATACTTAGAAATTTTGTTTTTTTGGTCATTACTCTAGAAATTTTAGCATGCATATTTAATTCATTAATCTAAAGTTAACATCTTTACCTGTCCAAACAATGTAATTCTAATCACCCCTTCCCAACTTATTTCTTGTTTTTAATTTTTTTATATCCCTTGTATTAAAGCCCGCAGTATATTATTATTTTTGTTACATACAGTCAACATTCCATTGCATTTCCTACATATTTACAACTTCTTTTGCAATGTATTCCTTCTATTGTTTCAGACTTTCTATGTGGAATTACTAAATTTCTGTTAGTAGTTACATCTTTTAACATTTCTTTTGGCTCTGCTGGTAGCAAATTCAGTTGTTTTAGTGATAGTCTTTATTCTATCCTTATTTATTGGACACTGAATTCTAAGTAAACAGTTATTTTTTCTTTAGCATGTAAGACAATTTAATGCTAGTGCCTTCTAACTTTCATTGTTGCTGTTGAGAAATCAGCTGTCAATGTAATCGTCTTAATTGAAGGTAATCTTTCTTTTCTTTGTGTTTAAGATCTAGTCATTGTTTTTGGTGTACTGCTAATGAGTCTAGATATGGGTTTTTTTTCCCAACTGGAACTTGCTGGACTTGTGGAAAATGTGTTATATTGTTTTTCATCAGTTCTGAACATTTCCTGCCATTATTTATTCAAATATTACTTTTGCCCCATTTCTTCTCTCCTTCTGGAACTCCAATTGATTAATTTGTAAAACAGATAAATATTGAGCACTCTCTATTTGCCAGTTACTGTTTTATGAGCTTGTGATACATTTGTGAAAAATCAGATCCCTGACTCATAGAGCTTACATTTTATCCAAGAGAGACAGAAATAAACATAACAAATAAGTAAATCAGATAATATGTTAAAAGGCAATTAGTGTTTGGAAAAAAATTTTAAGAAGGGTGTAATAAAGGATTGGGTGTTTCAGGTTAAAGGGAATGAGGGACAGATTGAAGTATTTTAAGTCTCACTGATAAAGTAAGATGTGAACATAAAGTTGAAGGAGGTAAAGGAGTTAGCCAAGCAGATAATGTATGGGGAAGAGCATACTAGACAGAAGAAACAGCTAGAGCAAAAGATCCTATAATCGGCATTGGACCCAGTGTGTCAAGAGATTGACTGAGTGAGGGAGGAGAGAGAAGTAGAAGAGATCAGGCCCTGTGTTATCTCACCTTATGACTGCTTCAGCTTTTGTTCTGAGGGAAGTAAGAAGCATTGCAGGGTTTGGGGATGAGACTTGACATGATTTGACTTATTTTATAAGAATCCCTCTGGTTGCTGTGTTGAGAATGGACAGGGAAGGGTCAGGGAAACCAATTAAGGGTTTATTGTAGGAATCTAGGTAAGAATTCTTGTGACTAGGATGTTAACATTGGTGATGGTGAGAAATGGTCAGATTCTGGATATCTTTTGAAGGTATAGTGTGGTGATTTTCTTTACTGTGTCAGTTTAGTTAAACTAAAATTACATTTCCCAGAATTCTTTTGCTCGTATGGTACTGGGTTAGAGCTGGCCTTGGGAAATGTGTGGTTCTTAGAAGGCAGAAGTAAAGCAACAGCCATTACATTCAGATGTGCACATTGTCATTGCTGTGCTGGCTTACCTCATTGGTGTGGGGTAGTAGTTGGCCCTACAGCTCCTCCTTGGATCTCCTCCTCTAGCTTCTCTGAGTCATGGGCCAGGTGCCCGCAGCTCCATAGGAAAGGGAAACAGATTCTTCTGTGGGTCATCTATAGCATCAGGTTTAGATGAGGTAAAAAATAGATTTGGATTCCATCTTGTCCTCATGAGTTCCAGTTTGTTCTCAGGCATTCCAGTTTGCCCCCATTTATATCCATTTATATCCCCATTTATCTCTTCCCAACTGCCTTCCTGCTGTTATCAACTTCAGGACCACCGTCAAACACAGAGGCAACAGGCTTTTATAGAATTCTTCACGAGCTCCCATTAATGGTCTCTGGCTAGTGGTTTTTCTCTGATCCTCCAAACATCTCTTTCAGGGTCTTTACTCCTTAGCTTCTCCCACAATGGCACAAGGTCTAATTCTTATAATAAATCCTGATTCCATATCACTGGATGATTCTGCTTCCCAGATTAAAGCATAACTGATATATAGAGCTGACAGATTTAAGAGAAGGAGAGGAGTCAAAGTTGATTCCAGGATTTTTGTGTGAACACCAGGATGAAGTTGCCATCATCTGAGAATAGGGAAGAATGTGGGAAGAGTGGGTTTAGGAAGAAAGGTTAAGAGTTCAGTTTTGAACGTGTTTTGTTTGATAGTCTAGTAGCTATCCGTCTTTTTTATGTCAAGTAGGTGATGAAAATAATGAGTTTAGAATTTTAGAGAGAGACTTGGACATTGTCAGTATATAGATGAAATTTAAAACCATGAGACTGGATGATATAGCCAAATGAAGGAGAGGATTGAGTTCTGCAGCCTGTCAACATTTAGAGGCAGGAGAGAAGATGAATCAGCAAGAAAGACTGAAGTAAGAAGAAAACTAAGAAAAGATAGTATCTTGGAAGCCATGTTGAAAACGTTTATGAAGGAATCAGAAGTGACAACCTTGGTTAAATAATGCTCGAAAGTTAAATGTAATGAGGACTGAGAATTAACCTTTGGATGCAACTTTAGACTTTTTAAAAAAATATTCAGCTTGTTTTCTGAATTGGCTTGTGATACAATTTGTATTTTATACCACATTTTTATGTATCCTAACATCTGTGTTGGATAGTTATTTTGTTCCACTTATCTTGAGAAATATGTTGTACTTTAAAAATTCTGATATTGGCAGGTTACCAGTTATTATTGTCTTTCTTTCTTGTTAGAAGATCATAAACATTTCACTAGATTCCTACTAATTTACTAAATTTACTCTTTTTTAAATGAGTTACAATCACCTGTCACTTTGAGTACCAATTAATTAGACTTTGGTCCATCAATACATTTCTTTTTCTTTCTTTTCCCTATCATGTGGTCTTTGGCTATTTCCATTTTTCTTTATATATTCAGCCCAAATATATAGTATTAGAAAAGAAAGATAACAAAGCTTATCAGGTTGATATTAATAATGAAATGCTTAGTTGTTAAATTATCTAATAATACATTGTTCAAACTTGCTATCAGAACTTGTACTTAAGTTCACTAATTATCATCTACCTGTCCTAATTTGGACAAGGTCAAGCTGTAGTCTCATGGGACGCCAATTCCTAGGCTTTCTGCTGGGCCACTGACTCTCAAGATAGACTAAAGTGGTTTTCCTTATCTCAGGGACTTTTGTATTTCTGGATATATACAGCTTTGTGGATCTTCTCTGAGGAGAAGAAAAGGTACACACCACCATATTCATCTCTCTGTCCCCTGACATATTTTCTTTCCTAGACCTTCCCCACCCCCTAAATATGTAGGTTGCCAGAAAGATATAGACTTCTTTAATCTAATGCTGGCCACGCTAAGTTACTGGGCCAGCACTGGAAAGTCCGGTATTTCCCTGTTTATCAGAGAGAAAACCATTCTTTTAGTATGTAAAGAAAGGGGAATGGTGGAAAGGAAGACTAAGCCACCATAATGAAATGTACCATGGTTATAATAATTTGATAAGGCTTTAGTTTATAAAGAAGTCAGTTAAGCTATCCTGATATTCTTCATTCTCTGTGAAGTGCCATAGGTTTTTGGGTTTGGGGACCTTCATTAATTACCATTTTGACCTCCCATGTGTCATACAACTCTCCCACCCCTTGCTTTTCTCATCTGAAAAATGAGAACATTGGAGAGATGATCTCTATTTAACTTCCTGCTCCAAATTTTTATGACTGACCACATACAATTGGTCTGTACTATTTGCAGATTATGTAGTTACAAATTTGCCTACTTGCTAAAATTTATTTGTAACCCCAAAATTAATACTTGCAGTGCTTTTGCAGTCATTTGCAGACATGCACAAAGTGGTGAAAAATTAGAATCGTCTGATGTGCATGTTCTTGACTGAAGTTGAACAAAGCAGTGCTTTGCTTATTTTAGCTCTCATACTATAAACAAGTATCCTTTTCACGGTCTGTTTAGTGCCACGTTTTTCACATTTTTGTGCTTTTTGTTGGTGATTTTACTGTTTAAATGGCCTCCACATGTAGTGCTGAAGTGCTGTCTAGTGTTTGTAAATGTAAGAAGGCTGTGATGTCCCTTTTGGAGAAAATGTTTGTTAGATAAGCTTCATTCAGATGAGTCATATTGCAGTTGGCCATGAGTTTAATGTTAATGAATTAACAATATATGTTAAGGTGTCTTTAAAAGAAACACTTAGAAAACAAGGTTGTGTATTGATTGGTTGATGAAAATGTTATGATCAGAGGCTCACAGGAGCTGAACCCTGTATATCCCCTAAAAACAGTGGTTCAGTATTCAATAATTCAATATTTATAGTGAGTTTATAGGACATAACTGCTATGAATTACAATTGACTCTGTGTGTGTGGGGGTGTGTGTGTGTATATATATATGTGTGTTTATTTGTTTTAATCCTGTCCTTACGCTCCTTGGCATAATAAACTATTTTTTTCTTTGTGTCCCTAGGACCTACCACTCTGCACATTGGTAACACTTAATAAATACCTATTCAATGAATAAATGAATTTTTTTTCTGTCACATAGGTGACCAATAAAATGTTTGTTGAATAAATTAGTATTGAATAGTTTATATTTGTGTACAAGAGATACTACACTGGAATGTTACTAATTTTTATTTTGTTTATTTATTTATTTGTTTATTTATTTTGAGACAGGGTCTCAGTCTAATGGCTGGGGTAGAGTGCAGTTGGTGTCATCATTCACTGCAACCTGAAATGCCTGGGCTCAAGCAACCCTTCTGCCTCAGCCTCCCCAGTAGCTGGAACAGGCACACACCACCACGCCCAGCTAATTTTTCTGTTTTTTGTAGTGACAGGGTCTTGCTATGTTGCTCAGGCTGATCTTGAACTCCTGGCCTCAAGCGATCCTCCTACCTTGGCCTCCCAAAGTGCTAGGATTATAGGCATGAGCCACCATGCCCAGCTCTGACTTTCATTTTGAATTTTATTTTGTCATAATTGAGAAATGAAATTAGATTAGACCTCTTCAGTATTTTGGAGTTATATACAGATATAACTGTTATTGATAGAATGATTTTTTTCTCTAATGCCCCAGAAAATTGTCATAATTTGGTGAAACGAAAGATGTCACTTTGAAAATAACATAGATTCTGAATCTTTATCCTTGCAAAAAGTCCTAGAAGTATTTTTGAAACAATAGCATTAGAAATGTTCTGACAAAATTCCCTATAATTGTCTGCCAAAATTTCACTGGCTAATTTTTACTTATATAAGTTCTTTAGGTTTTTCAGATGAAATATGTAGTGTGATTTTTTTCCCTTAATGTTCAGTTTTCATGTTTATCTATATTAGACATACTTGGATGTTTTTGTACATTATAAATTTCTTCTCATTAGAAGCTTTAAAAACCAGAATTTTATGAACTCTATTGTCCTTTCTAGCAAAGGCATAGATATTAACCTTATTAATGACTGACTGTGCTCCAGTTTAGTTAACTACAGTAGCCAGAGGCTTGTTTGTCATTTTAAAAGTAGATCTCGCGTAGACTTTTATAAACAATGACATTTAATAATTTTTGTTTATAGTTCATTTCCTTTTTTTTAACTTATAAATGTTAGTGTAGAAATTACTTGGGCAACATGAATTGGCCTTCAATTAGTAAGATTTCCTGTATTGGCATCTCTTTTGCACTAACATGAATTTTCCTTTACTTGTCAAATAAGGAAATATGAATATTCTCATTTTATAAAGACACTTGAGAAATGATTGGATAGGTCCATTAATTTACTCAGTGATCGTTTCAGTAAGGTTTGACCTAGTATTCAGCTCAGGTCTTCACTTTATTTACTGTGTTACTTTCGTAGATTTTTTTTTTTAGTAGGTCTTTAGGTATTTTTATGTAATTTAGGCATCATCAGGACTTCCTGACCTTTTGAGTTTTAGATGAGATTGCTTTGACTCCCATACTCCACTACCACCATCGAATTCTGTGCCTTATGGAAGTCCATGGTCTAAGATAACAGCAAATGTCAAGACACTTCACCTTCTCGGGGCTTCTGCTTCTGCTTCCTGGCCTGATGTCTTTGCTGTGCATTGACCCAAATAGAAACTCAGTCCTTTCCCCACATAAGGCAGTAATAGTGGTAAGAGGTGGTACTTCACTAAATTTCAAAATTTCTTTCTGATCCTCTAGTTCCATTTATAGTGTTTTGACAATCTTAAGGTGCACATTTAAAAAAAACACACATTTTAACATTGCTAAAATCAGGGTGGCCTTTCAATCAGTGATGTCTAAAGTTGGTTTCCCTAGAAAATAGATTCTGAGGCAGAGATTTGTATGCAGCTTTGTTGGAGAGTGCTGTTGGGAACAACACCTGTAAGAGTGACAGAAATAGGGCTGGTTTGAGGGAAAAATTCAATTGTGGTGCACTTGCAACAGAGGGCTCAGCTAATATATGGGAAACTCTGGAACTGGGATTGTCCCTTAGAGTTGTCCCTAATTGAGATACAGTGGCTGGCCCTTTGTATTTCCACATCATTAGATGCCAGTGAACATGGGAAGGGATCATAAACTTGAGTGAAGGGGCTGCTTTCAGCTGTGGCCATTTTCTGGAGAGTGACTCAACTGTGAGCTGTCAACATCCAGTACTCCTGGTACCTGGGGGGATGAGGGCCTCATTTCTGTAGAGCAGAGATCTGATGGCTAACCATAGCATCCACTACTTCTGTTGTATGGTTGCTTTTTATTTCCTAGTGATATATAAAATAATTCTGGCCCTTAAAATCAGTGGCCTCTTAGATTCTATGAAACATGGTGCTTTCAAGGAAGATTTAAAGGTTGTAGTGATAAAATCTGTTCAAGAAGACAGAATGAGAGATCTGTCTGGTTTATCTGTCATAGCCATACGAAGAGTTCTACACTTTCATTTGGTCATTCAGCAAATTTTTTTTTGAGTAATTTACCACATACCAGATGTTATTTTAGGAGCATGAGATATAAAGCAGAGAATAGTGAAGAGAAGGTCCCTGCCATTTATTCCAGTGGAGGAAGACAGACAAGTGACATTGTATGTCAGGTGGCATAAAACTTTCATAGCTGTGTATAGTTTGATATTCGTCTTGTTGTTGATACTGTCTGAGCAAAAGCTTGTAAGGATGTACTAGCTTTTTTGATTGTTTTTCTTGATTTTTCTTGATTAAGGTATTACATCACTAAGGAGATTTCTGCTTCAGTAGTGGAAATTAAAGAACTGTAACTATAGTGCCAAAATCTTTGAGGTTGAGTGAGTGACTTTTTTGTGTAATATGTTTCATAAACTTGGTTTTTGTGCATGTTATTAGATTTTACAATTTTTCTAATTCTCTCATGGGGAACATTATTATTTAAAAAACATTATTGTGTGTTTATACGTGGGTATGTGCTCCGGTATTGCTCGTAGAAAATTAGAGACACAGAATCTTCCCGAAGTTTTAAACTATTGAAAAGATACCCAGTAAATAATGGTTATTTTTCAGTTTTAGTCAAATCTATTGCTTGCAACAAATGTATTCAACACAAACTAATTTTGTGTGGTGAGAAAACTTGGATTCTTCCTAATATGTGGAGTTTATGAAATTAAATAAAAACGTAGGTATTATATATTGGGTCACATTAGTAGTATAATTTGTCTAATATCAGGTCTCTGAAAGATTACAGTTTCCATGTGATGTAAACTTCAAAAACATAGATGTACTCCAAAATATCTTGCTCTCCTTTGGTAAATTATAGGTAGCTTAAGTACTAACTTATTTTAGCCTTTTAACCTTCTAATATTTTTATCCAGTAGTGATTCTTGGGATCAGAGGTTCCAATAGACATCCAAGTATCTATTTTACCTGTAGGCTAAATATGAAGGCCACATTTTCTTATAATTAACAAGGAGCACAGCCATTAGAATTATTAACAGGGCCATAGGTAGTGAACTTTCTATTTGTTTTTTCTATAGTTGTTATGAATAATATTTAAAATATATCCTTTGTTTTCCTTCCATTCAATCATTCATTCATTGAAATAATATATGTAAAGGGTGTGTTGCCTGGCACAAAGTTTGTACTCAATAAGTGTTAGCATTTTATTTCCCTTACTGTTTCCTGTATTCAGTGAGCACTTGTTAAACATTTAGGACTTATAAAAGGGAGAAGAGAATCTTTGCCCTCAAGGAACATATTGCCTCTCTCAAGTTGAGAGAGACAAAAGGCAAATAACTGTAGTACTTTCTATCAAGTATTCTAATCTAATGTAAAGTGAAAAATATTTTGAGAACAGAAATTATCCAGTGTGGGAGTTGGACACGCATGACATTTGAGATGAGTCTTTAAAAATTTTTAAAAATTACCATGGATACATAATAGTTGTACATATTTATGGAGTACATGCGATATTTTGATACAAGCATGTATATGTAAGGATTTGAATCAGGGATATTATCATTTCTTTGTGTTAGGAACATTCCAATTCCACTGTTTTAGTAATTTTGAAATATACAATAGATTATTGTTAAGTATAATTGCCCTGTTGTGTTACCAGATACTAGATCACATTCCTTCTATCTAATTGTATTTTTGTACTCATTAACCACCCCCTCAAATGAGTCTTGAAAGATAATTTGCCAAGGGAAAGATTAGGTGGGACTTTCCTAGGAGAGGAAATTGTATGTCAAAAGTATAAAGACATGAAATAATACTTTTAGAAAAGCATTGCCTATGGTTTTATGTGATTGTAGGGTACGTGACAGAAGAGATAGAAAGCCACAGTAAATGAGACTAGAGAGGGAGGCAGGTTGTTTTATATGCATTAAGTAGTGATTCTTTGTTTTATTTTTTGTTATGGATACATAACCACTTGTTACAGATATATAACCACTTTGAACTGTGGTTACAAACTATATTGAAATTCATGGAGCATTTGCTATTCACAATGTATGGTGCAGAATAGGTACTCAACAAATATTTGTTGAATAAATGGATCAATGAGTGTGAGTAATTCTAAATAAAATTTTTTATTGTTCTTACAAACTAGGATTCTCTAGAAAAGGTTGTTCCCTGGGATAATACTTTTTGAAAGAATAAAGGAACAAATTTGGTTATATTCTTCTAACTTTGGTAATAGGTAAAATCCTTCTTTTTTCCTCGAATCTAATAGTCATGTTAGGACTGCACCTACATAATGCATAATTTATAATAAGCCAAATTTTAATTAATTTTCAAAGTTGAGAAAAATAAGAATTAACTCTTTTCTTTGAAGTTGTTAAAATTAATAAAGTAAATGTAACGTATATCAGAGCGGAAAGAATATAGGCCTTAGAATCAGATAGACTTGAATTGGTATCTTTGCTCTATCTTTTAGTAGTGTAATCTCGAGTCAATTATCTGGCACACTTAGTAATTTCATCCTCAGTAAATTACTTGGCACCTT
The DNA here is from genome assembly GCA_023783475.1 of Daubentonia madagascariensis. Lineage (NCBI taxonomy): Eukaryota > Metazoa > Chordata > Mammalia > Primates > Daubentoniidae > Daubentonia > Daubentonia madagascariensis. The sequence continues at coordinate 35,496,000 of JAKFHU010002080.1, read as the reverse complement.
AAAATTTAGTTTTCTCAACAATAAAATGAAGCTAGTAATAAATACCTTGCAGGTTTTAAGGATTAGAAATAATAAATGTAAATTTCTAGTCTACTGCCTGGCACATCATAGTCAGTAACTTGTTGCTATTATTGTTATTAATATAATGTTTGAAATACAAATTTTAAGTCAAGCTGTATTTTTCCAAAATAACAAGTATATAACCTAACAATGAAGTGAATTATATTTCAATTTAGTTTATGACAGTGACACCAGCACCATTAATTTAAAATACCGTTAGCCCTCCGTATTTGTGGGTTCTGCTTTTATGGATTCAACCAACCTCGGATTGATAACATTCCAGAAAAAATTGCATCTGTAGTGAACGTGTACAGACTTTATTTTCTTGTCATTTTTCCCTAAACAATACAATATAACAACTATTTAAATAGCATATGCATTATATTAGGTATTATAAGTAATCTAGAGATGAGTTAAAGTATACAGAAGGATGTGAATAAGTTACATGAAATACTATGCTGTTTTATATCAGGGGCTTGAGCATCTGTGGATTTTGGTATTTGTGGGAGGTCCTAGAAGCAATCCCCTAAGGAATACTGAGGGACAACTGTACTTATTTATTTTATGAGGAAACTGATAATCACATTTAAAAAATACATCATGATCAAGTTGGGTATATTTTAGGAATGCAAAGGTGTGTCAGTAAAATTAATTAAAGAAATTCATTAGAGATAGACAAAAATCATATGATTATCTTTATAACTGACAATATTCATTACACATTGATTTAAAAACTACCCATTAAAGTAGGAATTAATGGATACTTCCTTAACATGATAAAAAATATGTATTTTTCAGCAAAAATCAGTATCTACCTTAATATGGGATTCACTAAAAGTTTTCCTGGTGAAGTCAGGAATAATACAGAATGCCTATTTTTACTCTACTATTTAATATTATATTGGCGGTATTAGCCAATGCAGTTTGACAAGACAAAGCACTTAGAGGCATAAAAATTGGAAAGGATGAAGTAAAACTATCTGTTTTTAGATGATATATATCCGGAAAGCCAAAGGAATTTATATAAAAAACTGATACAAACAATGAAAAAAATATTGTAAAATTTAATAGCTTTATATATATGAAATAAAAAACCAATTAGGATATATAATGGAAGAGAAGCCCCCATTTACAATAGCAAAGGAGAAAAAAAATCTTCAGCCTAAATATATAAGAAATGTACAAAACATATATTAGGAAAACTATAAAGAACTTTGGAAAGTCCTCCAAGTAGACAAACATTTAGAAAGATATACTATATTCTTGGATAGAAAAACTCAGCATAAAGATGTCAATTCTGCCTGAGTTAATTTACAAATTTAACACAATTTTAGTAAAAATACCATTAAGTATTTTTTCCTCCATCAGGGTGTCATGCGTTGATTATATAGTTTATTTGGAAGGATGAAAAGGAAGCAAAAGTCATTAGGAATGTCTTGATAAGACAGTACCTGAGCTCTCTGGACTATACTATGGCAGAAAGTGGGAGAATTGACATTGCCTAAGACAGCAGTGTGAAGGTATACTCTTGGCCCTATCAGGTAAAATAGACTGCTTCTGTAGGTCCTTACAAATTGGTATGGAGAAAAAGGAATTATCCAGGTCAGTAGTTGCACACCAAATACCAGAGATTGTGCTGATTTGCTGCAGTAATATTGTAAAACAACAGCTGCAATTGGAGGCACCACCTGATTAAGTTTATAATAGTTCATAGTCATTCTCCAAGATTCATGTATAGGCCAAACCGATGAGTTAAGTGGGGATGTGATAGGTATTGCCATTTCTGCTTCTTTCAAGTTTTGATGGTAATACTAATCTCTGCCATCCCCCCGGGATACAGTATTGCTTTTAGATTACTATTTTGTTAGGCAGGGGAAATTGCAGAGGCTTTTACTTTTCTCTTTCTACTGTAATGGCCCCTAACTCTGCAGATTAGGAATAGGGCCGCACAGCAGGAGGTGAGCGGTGGGGGAGTGAGCAAAGCTTCAAAAGCTTCATCTGTATTTACAGCCATTCCCCATTGCTTGCCATTCCCCATTGCTTGCCATTCCCCAACCTCCCCCCACCCCCCCCGTCCGTGGAAAAATTGTCTTCCATGAAAATGAAACCGGTCCCTGGTGCCAAAAAGGTTGGGGGCTGCTGCCCTAACCCATGGGTAAGAGAGTGCCTATGGGGATTCTGCCAGTTGTCAAATAATTTATGTCTGTTCCAATTATACATTCAGGAACAGGGGAAAGAACCACAGGGTAAGTCTATGGTCTGAGTGGGACTACTGTGGATCAAATTTGTAGGAAGACTTCACCTATTTCCTGACCTCTTTAAGTCCTCACCTTGACTTGTTGGGTCATAATAGTGTTTTGTGTTTCTAGGAATTGGCATCAGTTCCCTAAAGTCAGTGTATAGTATCCCTGAAATACCTGGATATTTATTTTTCTCTGTGGCACAGCCACTCTGGTAAATAATAACAGGCCCTTCTGGGGAAGATTTGGTACAAAATTTATAGTAATATATTTGTGGCAATATTGTATGATCCTTCTGCAAGGGGACCTGGCCTCACTGTCCATCAAGGGTGTTAGGACTGGCTTATACCTGAAAACTGGGTGAGGGGGAAGCAGCAGCCCAGAGCTGAACCGCAGGAAGCAGCCAGTTGGTGGTGAAGGAAGTTGAGGGAGAATGTTGGAAAATCAGAGCTGGTCTGTTAGAAACCACTCCCTGGTGGTTGGGAGACTTGCCGGAGAATGCCAGTAGGATAGATCTGGTGTGGTAGGGTTTCTGAGTTGAGTGCCACCAGGCTTCCCACAGAATATTCAGTTTACAGCTGTATTGTAGGGGAAAAAAAAAAAACCCCACCAGAGTCTAGGCTATGGCCTTGTAGTGGCCTGTCACTGCCTGACATTATACAACTGGCAAAGGAGAAAGGTTACAGTATCCTTATCCTGTATCACAGTGTAGGACAAGAAGGGTAGATTTGGAGCTAAGAGGCAGTAAATTGATAATTGGCACAATTCTAATTGATAACTGGAACAGTTATATTTAGGGGATGTAAAGGGACCAAGTTATTATTTTGAAAGCTAATAAAGGGAAAGAATCAAGCCTTTTTTTCTTTTGCTTTTCCTATACAAAATAATACCTCAGGTAGAAGTTTCACTTTATTAAAGTTTTCCAGCCACGTAATGAAGAAGGAATGATAAACTGTCACCATTTTGTAACTCCTAATGTATTTAGGCCAGCACTGTTCAATAAAATTATAATGTGAGTCACATATGTTATTTAAATTTTTCTAGCAACCACAGTAAAAAATGTAGAAACAGATGAGATTAATTTCAATAATATATTTTATTTAACTCAATATATCTAAAATATTGTCATTTCAACATCAATATGACATATATCACCCCATGTGCCTTCTCCCTTTTGCTGATTTTATGCCATATCTTTTTGTTGTAATAAATTGTAACCATGAGCATAACATCTAAGTCCTTTGAGTTCTTCTAGGGAATCATCAAACTTGAGGGTGGTCTTGGGGATACTCAGCATGTCAGTATGACTTTGTCTGGTAGTTTCTTGTAATTAGATTGAGGCTGTGCTTTTTTTTTTTTTTTTTTTTTTTTTGCAAGAATACTGCAGAAATGATGTACTGTTCTCAGTGTATCATATCAGAGTAGATGATATATTATAGATACATCTCATTACTGGTAATGTTACCCTTACACTTGGTTAAGGTGGTCTCTGTAGGGTTTTTCTTCCGTAAAATTGCTGCTCTCCTATTTTTATTTAATAAATTCTTGGGAAGTCTGTGCAAATATTCTGTTTCTCCTCAAACTTTCCCTTACTAGTTATAGCTTCCATTGGTAGACCTGCCTACAACAGTTATTACTGCAGTGTTCTATTGGTAATTTTCTATTTCCAAGAAAATACTTTGTTTTAATCTCCAAACTGACTAGAACTCTATATATACGTAGAAACAATAAGTTGGTTTTATTTGTAACTAAAAATATTCATAATTTGATGAATTTCCTTAGCTTGTTATTTATATTAAGCATCATATTCATAAAAAAACCTGTTAATTTCTCAAATACTTTAGGCTTATCTCATTTTAGTAAATAAAACCATCTTCTTCAAACTATTGCTGTTATGATAACAGATTGTTACAACCCTACGATTTTAAATTATTTTCTCCTAAATTACTCATCATGTTTGGTATGTTACAAAGACAATACATTGAAATTCTTTCTTGTCTTATTAAGAATAAACCTCACATCATAACATAAAAAGCTATTCATGTTTAATAACAGAAATCAGATTCTCCTGGGAAGAACAGCCGATAGAATGACGAGTTTTTTCTTCCTCTATTATCTGTGTTTATAAAGACAGTGTTAAGAACAATTCTATTCTTATCAACTGTTTTAGATTGATTGCTATTTGTTTACAGAGCTGTTTTATTTCCTTGTATTAAATCATATGTTCTGGAGATGATGAACTCATAAAAATTTATTTGATAATGAAGTTTATTGTATGGTGGCAAATGCAAATATAAATTCAATATTAGAATGTAGCTTAAACATGGTAATTTTAGTTCATTTGGAAAAAACAAAAGGGTAAAGGTACTAATGAAGTATTTCCGGGCTTTGTACTAAGCAGTTTATAGTCATCATTTCAGTTCATCACAATAAGCATATAAAGTAAGTGTTCCTATCTTCATTAAAAATAAGTAAACTAATGGTATGGCCACTGTGGAAAACAATATGGTGATTCCTTAAAAAATTAAAAATAGAATTAGCTCATAATCCAGCACTGCCACTTATGGTATACACCTAAAAGAATTGAAAGCAGAGCCTTAAAGAGATATTTGCACACCCATGTGCATAGCAGCAGTATTCACAATAGCTAAAATGTGGAAGCAACCCAAGTGTTCATCTACAAATGAATGGATAAGCAAAATGTGGTGTATATATATATACAGTGGAATATTATTCAGCCTTATAAAGGAAGAAAATTCTAATATATGCTACATCGTTGGTGAATCTTGAGGCCATTATGCTAAATGAAATAAGCCAATCACAGAAGGACAAATACTGTGTAATTTGATTAGTCAAAATTATGGATACAGAAAGTAGAATGGTGGTCACCAGGGGCCGGAGGAAGAGGGGAATGGGTAATTATTGCTTTAATGGGTGTAGAGTTTCAATTTTAAAAGATGAAAAAAGTTCTGGAGATGGGTGGTGGTGGTGGTTGTACAATGTTATGAATATATTTAATACCACTGAACTGTACACTTAAAAATGGTTAAGATGGTAAATTTTGTCCTGTATATTCTACCAAAATAAAAAAAATTGGAGGAAAAAATAAGTAAATTATGATACTTTAAAGTGGTTCAATAACTTGCCTAAAATTACATAGTTCTTAAAAATATAGGAGTCAATTTTCAAATAAGTCCTTGCCATACTTCAAAACTTACTCTTTTTCTATTACAGTCAAGTTTTTCAAACTGCTCTGTAAACAATACAGTATTTTATCTGAATAAAGATTCTACACTGCCCTTCTGTACACTTGCTTTTAAAATAAAAACAATTAATGTAAACATTTTATGTTACTATTTCAGATTAAAACCGTTGGTCTAGCATTGGGAAATTTAGCATGTCTTCATGTGTTTGGAAGTTGAAGGGTTAGCCCTGCAGTGTCTGATTATTTCCTTTTAGACGTTGCTTCTGTATATATATATATTTTTCTCCCAATGAAAGGTAATGCCTTAAACTGTGATTCAGGAAACTACCTATGCATGTGCCTGGCATGTATATGGAAAGAATAGGAATAACATTCTGTTTTTCTTCAGAACTATAATTCTGGAAAATTCATCTTTAATTATTACTCATAAGCATCCTTTGAAATGTTTTAAAAATTGATAATGATACACTTTAAGTGAATGCTGCCAAACTTCAATAGTTAGCTCTTGCAGTCTAATCTAATCTTGGACTTCATCTAGTGCTTAGTGGTAAATTTTCTCTCCTCTGAGACCAACTCCTCTAAGCCTTGTCAGTAATAGACCTGGGTCACTTAACCACAGCACTGTTTATCACAGTCAGAGCATCCTGTGACTCTGTGATTGATGTCTCCCTTGATAACGTCTGACAAGTCTTTCCCCCCCAATGTGTTTGAAATTTTTCCTTCCAGATTACAAATGGGAAAGATGAAGGAAGCAGAGATTATAGATGATGATGTTTGAAAAAGCTATCCTGATAGGTTACTTGGTCATGTAACTGTGTCTAATGCTTAAACTTGAACTGATTTTTGAAACAGATATGAGCTAACAGTTTTAGGTCTTTTAAAGACATTCTTAAAAGAAATGCTTTTTTTATAGTGTATTTTAAATATGTTTGAACAGAATTGATTAGGTTTTAAATGGAATTTTAAAGTCACTTCTCCTCAGTTGCCTGTGATTTTTCTCATTGGGCTGTTGACCTTCCCTCCCTTTTGGAAAGTAAACACTCAACTTTCTACTTTCATCTGATGTATGTTAAAAGTATTGTTTGTTTTGGCTTTGTTGGGTATATGTCTTATTTGTCTGAGTCAGCATTTTCACTTTACACTGTATGCTCATATTATACAGGACCTTTTGTTTTATGGTGCACTGTTAGTTATTGTGCCGTAAATGAAAATGCATTTAATAAATGCTTTTGAGCATTAGTGGATGAAATAAATGTGATTGTTTTGGCTCTTTTTTAAATAATATTTTAGATTATATGATTATTTTATGATCTAGGTTCCTATAAAAAGAATATACTATCCTACTAATAGCAAGTGGAAGACCAAAACATCATACTAATTGATAATTATTTATTTTGGAGTATTTTCAATTATAAAGCTAATAGATGTTTATGAAAGGTTGAAGGAAAACAAAAATATGGAGCCATGAAAATAAAACCCCCCAACCTCTGCTGCCCACAGTGACTATTAATACTTTCTTGTATCTAATTACTCTTCATTAAATCTCTTGGAAATATGCTTTTGACAACTTAATTGCTAGATGTTGGACTGTGATGCCACATCTTTCAGCTTCGGTATATGGGGAGGAGAGGGCTGAGAAAGTAGAGCAGTTTTTCATTTCATTTTTTGATTGCCTTTTATTCTGTTGTTCTATTTCTGAGCAGGTGTAAGCTCCAGAGTGGCTCTTTTCATTTCTCGTGAACATCCTTTCCTACTTGTTTCTCAGAATTCCTTTACTTTCTTCTCTTAAAAGTTTCTCTTCCTGCTTCTGGAAAAAACACCAGGATTTTAGGATAAATCTGATTCCCTGGAAGAAGAGTAGGATAATATCTTGGTGTTGGCAGAGTGGGGGGGTAACTGATGAATTCATTGTATTGATCCTCTAAGATGGTATTAACATGTAAAAATATGTTCTATATATTATTTAATGGTTTTATTTATGAAAAATATGATCAGCTTAAAAGATTGAGAGATCTACTTGCTGATGAGAAATATTTTAAAGCTATATTTTGTTGATACTCATTTTAAAAACAAATTCTCCTATTTCCTAAATAATATCTAAAGGATAAATTTTAATAGAAGCTTCATACAGCAATTCAAATTTTGGATTTGCTTGGTATAATAAAATTAAACAATGTTAGCACAGATAAACAAAGCATGTGTTAGGGCATACTTTAAAAGTTTTTTATTTACATAGCAGTTGCATAGGGGAAATACGTCCTAATTCTAAAGTGTGAATTTTGAACTGGCAGAATTGTAAACAGTTTTAACATTTTAAAGTCTTTTTAATGTGTTTTACATGGGATCAGATTTTTTTTTTGAATCTGCTTTTATAAAATGATGGAAAATAGTTCCTAAAAGCAAAAGCTCTCTAATTACTTTCTTATTTTCATACATAATCATAAACTTGTAACAAAATTTTTCTATTTTACTATTGCAGAGGTGTTTTTCTATGTTAAAGGATATTTATTTAATGATATTTTTGAATGTCTCTTCTGATACATGAAAGTTGTCTCTTAGTTTTGCTTTCTCCCTCTGTTCTTTATTTTCCTTGCTTACTTTAAATCCACCTAGAAGTGTTTCACCTGTGATTTGTTGGGTACTGATCCAACATGAGGAATCCTCTAACTCAATAAGCTCCTTACAAAAGTCCTCAGTTCCATAAATTTGCTTTAACTTTTTTATTAGCAGTTTGTTAATAATAATAGTATCACTTATTTATTGAATGCTTCTAATGTACTGGTTTCCCCTTGTATGCAGTGTATATGCATTATATCATTTAATCAAGTATTTTATAATTTCTGTTGGCTACAGTGAAAATCAGGTTAAGTTTTTCTGTCATTTCCTGATAGTGTGAGCACATACAGCATAAAGTGTAAGTTATTGTCAATTTTCTAAAGTAAGGGATAATTTTAAGATATATAAAGAGTATTTTATGTTAAGAATTTTTACTTAATAATTATAGATCACTTATTTTTTATTTCTTTTCTGTGAATGCATTATTTCTTTCTGTTTGGAAGAGGTATGTATATGTATTTTATTTATAGACTTTAGTTTTCAGAACAGTTTTAGACTTACAGAAAAATTGAGTAGATCGTACCTGAGAGTTCCCATATACCCCCCCAACATTTTAGCCTATTATTAATAGTATATTTATTACAATTAATGAATCAATATTGATGTGTTATTATTAACTAAAGTCCACAGTTTATTCAGATTTCCTTAGGTTTACTTAATGCCCTTTTTCTGTTCCAGGATCCTGTCCAGGATACCACATTACATTTAAGTTGTCATGTCTCCTTAAGGTCCTCTTGGCTGTGGCATTTTCTCATATTTTCCATATTTTTAATGACATTGACAGTTTTAAGAAGTACTGCTCAGATATATTGTAGATGCCCCTTTTTTAGAAACCAGACAAGTTATGTGCTTCTGAAGTACAATAGTGGACAGACACAGGATAGACATTCCCATTCCAAAAGGGAGAAATCAGAAGGAAGAAAGGGGTGATGTGTCCTAAGCAAGTCCAAATCCTATCGAGGCAAGTTCCATTAGATCTTAAGGCTTGAAAATAATCTCTTTGGTTTCATACTCTACCTTCCAGACCCATTGGCTCTGCCTTCTGGATCCACTGGGGTGGAAACCCTGCCTCCATGGCTCTGCTGGGCAGGGATCCCACCCCCAAGGTTCCAGGGCAGCAGTAGCCTAGTTTGTTGAAACCATGAAGGTGGGCCCACCCTCTGAAACCAAGGAAGAATCAGTCATCCTTGCCCCCTGAGCCTGTGATGAGAGTGGCATCTCTGATGATCTCTGAATCATCTTTAGTGTCATTCTTACTTTTTCTTGAAGGATAATGCATATTCACAGACTGATAGCTCTATTGTCCCATCCTGGAGAAGCCGTGGAGTTTGACAGCCTTTGTTTTGTCCTCTATAGTTCAAATTAGCAGTGTTTCTGCTTATATAATTCCATAATCTCTTTATTGAGTGATAGTCCAGCCACACCTTTGGTTTCCTCTTCAGAAAACTCTTTGATTTTTGCAATATGGACAGGCTGAGAATTTGCCACATATTTAAATTCTGGTTCCTTTTAGCTTAGCAATTCCATTATCTCCCTTTCTCTTGCATTTTACTATAAGCAGTAAGGAGAAACCAAGCTGCTTCTTCAGCACTTTGTTTATGTATCTCCTCACCTGATATCCAGCTTCAGTGGTTGCAAATTCTAAAATTGTACACGTTCAATCCATGACAATGTTCATGAGAGTTACTGATCTCTCTGATAAAGTCGTTTTACTTTATCATGTCTTTTGATTTTGGTAATGTTCTCATAGAGTAAGTTAGAAAGTGTTCTCTCTGCTTCTAGTTTCTGAAACAGATTATAGAAAACTGGTGTCATTTCTTCCTTAAATATTTTGTACAATGCACCAGTGAAACCATCTGGAAAAGTTAATAATTTCTAGAAAAGTTAATAATTATAGATTAAATTTTTAAAATAATTATAGGCCTTGTTAGAATATCTATTTCTTTTTGCATGATTTTTGGTAATTTATGCCTTTCAAAGAATTGATCCATTTCATCTAAATTATCAAATTTGTAAGCATGGAGTATTCTTAATATTCTTTTATTATCCTTTTAATATCTATGTGATCAATATTGATGACCACTCTTTCATTTCTGATATTAGTAAATGTGTGTCTTCTCTTTTTCTTGGTTAGTCTGGCTAGAGGTTTATTAATTCTATTGATCTTTTCAAAGAATGAAGGTTTTAGTTTCATTGATACTTTCTATTGATTTCCTATTTTTAGGTTCATTCATTTCTGCTTTAATTTTACTATTTCTTTTTCTCTGATTGCTTTAGACTTGAATTGCTCATTTTCTAGAATTTTCTGAGATGGGAGCTTAGTTATTGATTTTATTTTGTTTACTTTTTATTTTTATTTTAAAATATTAAGGGGATACAAATGTTTTTGGTTACGTGGATCACTTTTGTAATGCTTGAGTCACAGCTGTAGGTGTGCCCATCACCCAAATAGTGTTCATTGTACCCATTAGGTAGGTTTTTGCCTCTCCCCTTCTCCCTCCCCCATAGTTATTGATTTTTAGATCATTTCAAATAACTTTCTTCAATGCTATAAATTTCCCTCAGGTTACTGCTTTCACTGCATCCCACAAATTTTGATAAGTAGTGTTTCCATTTTCACTTAGTTCAGATATTTTAAAATTTCTCTTGAATCTTCTTTTACCCATGTGTTATTTTGAAGTGTGTTTAATCTCCAAATATTTGGGGATTTTTCTCGCTATCTTTCTGTTGCTGATTTCTAGTTGAATTCCATTAAGGACTGAAAACATACTTTAAATTTGTTATAGTGTGCTTTATGGCCCAGAATGTGGTTTCTCTTTTATAATGTTCCATGTGAGTTTGAGAAAAATATGTATTCTGTTGTTGGATGAAGTAATCTATAAGCGTCAATTAAATCCAATTGATTGATGATGCTGTTCAGTTCAATGACATCGTTAATGATTTTCTGCCTGCTAGACCTATGAATTACTAAAAAGGGGGTGTTGAAGTCTCTAACTACATAATAGTGAATTTGTCTATTTCTTTTATAGTTCTGTCGGTTTTTGCCTCATGTATTTTGATGTTCTAGTTTAGGCACATACATGTTAAGGATTGTTATTTCTTCTTGGAGAATTGACCCTTTGTTGTTACATAATATCCCTCTTTCTGCCTGGTGATTTCCTATTCTGAAGTCCACTTTGTTTGAAATTTATGTAGATACGGATGCTTCTAAACTTAATGATGGGGTTACATCCCAATAAACCCATTGTAAGTTGAAAATACTGTTAAGTGAAAATGCATTTAATACAGTTAACTTACTGAACATCATAGGTTATCCTAGTCTACCTTAAATATGCTCAGAACACTTACATTAGCCTACAGTTGGGCAAAATCATCTAACACATAGCTTATTTTATAATAACATGTTGAATATCTCATGTAATTTATTGAATACTTTACGAAAGTGAAAAACAGAATGGTTGTATGGGTACTCAAAGTACTGTTTCTAACTGAATGCATACTGCTTTCACATCAACATAAAAAATCTTAAGTCAGGGACCATCTTTATTCCAGCTTTCTGATAAGCATTAGCTAGGCATGTGTTTCTCCATCCCTTTACTTTTAATCTGTCTACATCTTTATATTTAAAAGTGGGTTTCTTGTAGACAATATTAGTCGGGTCTCACTTTTTTAATCCACTCTGACAGTCTGTCTTTTAATTGGTGTATTTAGGCCACTGACATTTAAAGTGACTTTTGATATTCTTGGATTAATATAAACCATATTTGTATGTGGTTTTATTTGTCAGACTTGTTATTTTTTTTTATTTTTATAAATTTAAGGTGTACAAGTGCAGTCTTGTTACATGAATATATAGCCTAGTGGTGAAGTCTGGGCTTTTAGTGTAACCATCATCCAAATAACATACATTGTACCTCTTAAGTAATTTCTCATTCCTCACTCCCCTCCCTGCCCTCCAATCATTCTGAGTCTCCAGTGACTATTCTACACTCTATTTCCATGTGTACACATTATTTAGCTCCCACTTGTAAGTGAGTACATGTGGTATTTGTTTTTCTGTTCCTGAAATACTTCACTTATGATTATGGCTTTCAATTCTGTCCAAGTTGCTGTGACAGACATTATTTCATTCTTTTTTTTTATGGCTGAATAGTATTCCATGGTATATATAGAGCACGTTTTCTGTATCTGATCATCAGTTGATGGGCACTTAGGTTGATTCCATATCTTTGCAATTGTGAATGGTGCTGTAGTAAACATATGAGTGCAGGTATCTTTTTGATATTATGATTTCTTTTTCTTTGAGTATATACTCAGTAGTGGGATTGCTGGATTGTGTGGTAGTTCTATTTTTAGTTCTTTGAGAAATCCCCATACTGTTTTTCATAGCGATTGTGCTAGTTTACATTCCCATCAACATAAGCGTTCCCTTTTCTTTTTGCCAACATCTGTTATTTTTTTTACTTTTTAATAATAGCCATACTGACTGGTTATAAGATAATAACTCATTGTGGTTTTAATTTGCATTTCTCGGACTACAGACACATGCCACCATGCCCAGCTAATTTTTAAAAAAATACTTTTGTAGAAATGGGGTCTCACTGTTGCCCAGGCTTGTCTTGAACTCCTGGCCTTGAGTGATCCTCCTGCCTTGGCCTCCCGAAGTGCTAGGATTACAGATGTGAGCTGTTGCCTGGCCTTCCACACTTTTTTTTAAAAAAAATATTTTATATCTTTTTTTAAAAATTTCAGAATATTATGGGGGCACAACACTTTGGTGTTATATATTGCCTATGCACCACCCAAGTCAGAGCTACAATCGAGGACATCCCCCAAACTGTGCACCCCGCACCTATTAGGTGAGAGTTTTCCCATCCCCTCCACCCACCTCCCATCTGTCCGACCCCTGATGAATATTATTTCCATGTGTGGCATAAGCATTGATCAGTTGGTGCCAATTTGATGGTGAGTACCAGTGGAGCTTGTTTTTCCATTCTTGTGATACTTCACTTCAAAGAATGGGCTGTAGCTCCATCCAGGATAATACCAGATGTGTTAATTCACTGTTATTTTTTTATTGCTGAGTAATACTCCATTGTATACATACACCACATTATATTAATCCACTCATGTATTGATGGACACCTGGGTTGTTTCCACATCTTTGCAATTGTGAATTGTGCTGCCATAAACATTCAAGTGCAGATGTCTTCATTATAGAATGTCTTTTTTTCCTTTGGGTAAATACCCAGTAGTGGGATTGCTGGATTAAATGGCAGTTCTACTTTTAGTTCTTTGAGGTATCTCCGTATTACTTTCCATAGAGGTTGTACTAATTTGCAGTCCCACCAGCAGTGTATGAGTGTTCCTGTCTGTCCACATCCCCGCCAACATTTGTTGTTTTGGGACTTTCTGATATGAGCCAATCTCACTGGAGTTAAGTGATATCTCATTGTGGTTTTGATTTGCATTTCCCTGATGATTAGAGAAGTTGAGCAATTTTTGATATGTTTGCTGGCCATTATTCTGTCGTCTTTTGAAAAGTTTCTGTTCATGTCCTTTACCCACTTTTTAATGGGATTGTTTGATTTTTTCCTGTTGATTTTCCTAAGTTCTGTATAGATTCTGGTTATCAGCCCTTTATCAGAGGTGTACCATGCAAATATTTTCTCCCATTCTGTAGGTTGTCTGTTCACTCTAGTGATAGTTTCCTTGGCTGTGCAGAAGCTTTTTAATTTGATCAGCTCCCATGTATTTATTTTTGTTGCTGCTGTGATTGTTTTGGGGGTCTTCTTCATAAATTGTTTGCCTAGGCCAATGTCTATAAGAGTTTTTCCAAGGTTTTCTTCGAGAATTCTTATGGTTTCACATCTTAGGTTTAAGTCTGTTATCCATTGTGAATTGATTTTTGTGAGAGGTGAGAGGTGTGGGTCTAGTTTCAGTCTTCTACATGTGGCTATCCAATTTTCCCAGCACTGTTTATTGAATGGGGAAGACTTCCACACTTTTTGATGGGGTTATTTGGTTTTTTTTGTTGGTGGTGTTGAGTTCCTTGTAAATTCTGAATATCAGTCCCCTGTCAGATGCATAGTTTGCAAATATTTTCTCCCATTTTGCAGGTTTTCTGTTCATTCTGTTGATTATTTCTTTTGCTGTGCAGAAAGTTTTTAAAGTTCTATTTGTCTATGTTTGTTTGTGTTGTTTGTGCTTTTGAGGTCTTAGTCATGAATTGTTTGCATAGACCAATGTCCAGAAGAGTTTTTCCTAGGGTTTCTTCTAATATTTTTATAGTTTAAGGTCTTATATTTAAGTCTTTGACCCATCTTGAGTTGATTTTTGTATATGGTGAGAAATAGGGGTCCAGTTTCATTCTCCTGCATATGGCACTCCAGTGTTCCCAGCACCATTTATTGAAAAGGTTGTCCTTTCCCCAGTGTATGTGTTTGTCAACTTTGTTTTAAAGATCAGTTGGCTATAGATATGTGGCTTTATTTCTGGGTTCTCAATTCTGTGTCATTGATCTTGTGTCTGTTTTTATACCAGTACCATACTATTTTGGTTACTGTAGTCTTACAATATAATTTGAGATCAGGTAATGTGATTCCTCCAGCTTTGTTCTGTCTGCTTAGGATTGCTTTGGCTATTTGGGCTCTTTTTTGGTTCCATGTGAAATTTAGGGTTTTCTAACATCTCTTGTTGAAATTGAACATTTTATATTATTACATTTTCTCTCTTCTCTATCAGTTATACTTCTTTTTAGTTTTCTTTTCTTCTGTGGTTGTCCTAGTGTTTGCAGTACACATTTATAACTAATCTGTGTCTACTTTCAAGTAACATTGGAGTGCTTCATGAGTAGTGCTTGTACCTTATAACAGAATATTCTAAATTCCTCTCTCCCATCCCCTGTAACATTGTTTTCATTTATTTCACTTAACCATGTGCTATAATCACCCAACACATTATTGCTATTATTTTTATTACTTTGAAGAGACAGTGATCCATTAGATTGAGAATAAGAAAAGTAAAAGATTTTATATTACCTTCATTTTTCCTTCTCTGACACTCTTCATTTCTTTATGTAGATTTGTTTCTGATCTGTATCTTTCTTTCTCTCTCTCTCTCTCTCAAGAACTTCTTTTTAATACTTCTTGCAGGGCAGGTCTTCTGGTAAGGAATTCCTTCAGTTTTTGTCTGAGAAATTCTGAATTTCATTTTTACTTTTGAAGGATAATTTTACTGGATAAAGAATTCAAGATTGGTGGATTTTTTTTTCTTTCAACACGTAAACTTTGACTCTACTCTCTTCTTACTTTGCATGGTTTCTGACAAGATGTGTGATATAATTCTTATCTTTATATTCGTATCTGCTGTAAGTAAGGTGTTTCCCCCCACCCCCTTCTGGATTCCTCTAAGATTTTCTCTTTGTCTTTGCTTTTATGTAGTTTAAATATGACGTGCCTGTGTGTAGATTTTTTAATATTTCTCCTGCTTCATGTTCTATGAGCTTCTTGGATCTGTGGCTTGGTGTCTGTCATTAATTTTGGAAAATTCTTGGCCATTATTACTTCAGATATTTCTTCTGCTCCAATCTTTTTTTTTTCTTCCTCTTCTTGGCATTCTGTTTACATATTTTTATATGTTTTAAAATTGTCCAACAGTTCTTGGATATTCTGGGTTTTTTTTCTCTTTGCATTTAAGTTTGGGAAATTTCTATTGACATATCCTCAAGCTCACTAATTCTTTCGTCAGATGTTTCCAGTCTACTGATGAGCCCATCAAAGGCATTCTTCATTTCTTGAATTTGATTTGATTTCCTGCATTTCCTTTTTTTCCTTCAATTTTTGTTATTGTGGTAAAATACACAAACCATAATATTTACCATGTTAATCATTTTTAATTGTACAGTTCAGTGGTATTAGATACATTCATAATACTGTGCAACTATCACCACCATCCATCTTCAGAACTTTTTTAATCTTGTAAAGCTGTAATTCCACTTAGACTAGGATTTTCTTCCACCTCTGTCACTCCTGAGACAGCAAGACCAATCCCTCCTCTTGTTCCTCCTCCTCCTCAGAGTGAAGGTGATGAGCATGAAGACCTTTATGATGATTGACTTCCATTTGATAGATAGTAGATATGTTCTCTTATGATTTTCTTAGTTTTTTTTCTCTATTTTATTGTAAGAATACAGTGTGTAATACATATAACATACGAAATATGTGTCAATTGACTATGTTACCGGTAAGGCTTCCTTTCAACAGTAGGCTATTAGTAGTTAAGTTTTGGGGGAGTTAAAAGTTTTATGCAGATTTTTGACTGGGAGGGTTGGCACCCCCAGCCCCTGTGTTTTTCAAGGGCTGACTATATATTCCTGATATTAACTCCTATCACATATATAATTTACAAATATTTTTCCCCATTCTGTGGGTTGCCTTTTGTTCTACTGATAGTATCTTTTGATATACAAATTTAAAAGTTTTTCATGATGTCCAGTTTATTTTTTCTTCTGTTACCCCTGTACTTTCTTTTCATTTATTCTTAGAATTTCCATCTCTGTACTTATATTATCCATCTGTTCTTGCATATTGTCTATCCATTACAGTTCTTAACATTCATCATAGTTATCTTAAAATTCCTATCTTATTTCATAATCTGTCATATACCTGAGTCTGGTTCAAATGTTTGCTTTGTCTCTTGAGACTGCAATTTTTTCTACCTTTTGGCATATCTCATGGTTTTTTTCTTGAGCACTAGACATAATGTATTGGGTAACAGGAAATGAGGTAAATAGGCCTTTTAGTTAAAGGTTTATTTTAATCTGGGTAGGAGCTGGGCTGTCTTTACTATTTTACTGCACATGTGGGTGCCATAATCTCCTTTTTTTTTGTTTTTGTTTTTTGGTGGTTGTTTTGTCCTTGTTTTTACGGGTTTTTTTGCAGTTTTTTTTTTCTTTTCCTTTGTTGTCTTTGGGTTTCCCGAAGAACATGTTCTTAAATAGCGTCTGTGTCTTGCAGCTCTTTCATTTGTAATCTAATTTAATTATACCAGAGCCCTTTTGATGTGGTGGTAAGGTGTCAGGGAAGGGAAGTGTTCTACAATCTTATGACAAAATATCAGGCTTTTAGCCTGCATTCCTAGGCTGTGATCTTTGGAAGTGTTTTTTAGCCTTTTGTTTGTTTGTTTTTTGGCCTCTTAGATGAGACAGAAAGCTAGATGGAGCTGGAAGTGGTTACTTTACCTTCCCCTAGGTCAGATAAGCCACTGGTATAGTAGTTTCCCTTGAGGGCAGGCTTTTGTTATGTTGAACAAATATTTCCAAATACAGTGGTGCATTGCGATGTCCTTAGGAGATTTCTCCTGTTCAAACCTCATAGAGTGTCCTAGACGGTATAGACTACTACATACCTAGACTTATGGTGTGTAACCTATTGCTCCTAGGTTGCAGAACTGTACAGCATGTTACTGTACTGAATACTGTAGGCAATTGTAAACAATGGTAAGTATTTATGTATCTTAACATATCTAAGCTTAGAAAAGGTACAGTAAAAATACCATATGAAAGATAAAAAATGGTACACCTGTATCGGCACTTACTGTAAATGGATCTTGCAGGACTGGAAGTTGCTGTGGGTGAGTCAGTGATTGAGTGGTGGGTGAATGTGAAGGCCTAGGTTATTACAATACACTATGGTAGACTTTATAAACATTGTACACTTCAGCTATACTAAATTTATTGAAAAAAATTTTATTCTGTAATAAATGAACCTTAGCTTGCTGTAACATTTTTACCTGATAAACTTTAAAGTTTTTGTAAACTTTTTGACTCTTCTGTAAAAACACAAACACATTGTACAGCTGTACAAAACTATTATCTGTCTTTATATCCTTATTCCATAAGCTTTTTTCTGTTTTCAAAATCTTTAATTTTTAAATTTTATTTTTAAACTTTTTTGTTAAAAACTAAGACACAAGCACATACATTAGCCTAGGCCTACACAGCGTCAGGATCATCTTCTACTTCTTGTCCCACTGGAAAGTCTTCAGGGGCAGTAACACACATGGAGCTGTCATCTCCTGTGATAACAGTGCCTTCTTCTGGAATACCTCCTAAAGGACCTGCCTGAGGCTGATTTACATTAAACTTTTTTAAAAAAAATAAGTAGAAGGAGTACAGTCTAAAATAACAAAAATATAATATAGTGAATACATAAACCAGTGATGTACTACTCACTTATTACCATTATCACGTATTATGTACTGTATGCAGTTATATGTGCTATACTTTTATGCAACTGGCAGCGCTGTAGGTTTGTTTACAGCAGCATCACCGCAAAGACGTGAGTAATGCACTAGACGATAGGTATTTTGCAGCTTCTTTATAATCTTATGGGACTACCTGTGTAGATGCTGTCCATTGTTGATGTAAGCATTGTTATGTGGTGCATGACTGTAGTTACTTTTCTTCTCCCACTATCCTGTATAAGATGGGATTTTTCTTGAATCTTCAGTGTGAGAACCTTGTGGAAAGCCTAGAAATAAAACCCATCAAAATGTGAGGGTCACCCTAAGACTAGGCCACCAGGAGCTTTTTGCTGTCAAGGTAACTCATACTCAGCCTCTGGTAATTTGTCAAAATTACCATGTAAATGTTCATATCATTTTATGGCTTCAGCAGCTTCTGTCCTAGGTATGCTGATCTGTGGTGTGATTGGCTGTGAGAAGCCTGAAACCTGAAAGGAATGTAATACCAACCTGAGGTATTTTGTAAATCTGTTTCACCAGCCTGTTCCTTCTCGATCATGTATATACTCATATTTTAACATCTGAGGTGACATAATATTCTTTGGTAATCATTCAGATTATCTTATAATTCCTCTTCTATTTTTTCTTCTCTAACCTCTCCAAATATGAGAGCATAAATTAATACGACATAAGAAAGCATACATAGTCTAGGTATTTTCTTTTTATTTTTTAAAGATATTTAAGCACATTTTTAAAGCAAATTATTTGTGTTTCAAAGGAAATTATAGAAGGGATCTGTATTAGTTTCCTAGGGCTTCTGTAACAAATTACCATAAACTAACTGGGCGGCATAAAACAGAAACTTATTTTCTCAAAGTTTTGAAGGCCCCCCCAAAGTCTAAAATCAAGGTATTGGCAGGGCTGCTGTCCCTCTGGGGCTCTGTGGGAGAAACTGTTCTTTGCTTCTTTCAGCTTCTAGTGAGTGCTGGCGTCCTTGGCTTGTGGCCTCATCTCTGTACTTGGTCTTCACATTACCTTTACCTCTGTGTGTCTGTATCTTCTCTTCTGCCTGTTGAGGATACTTGTTATTGGATTTAGGGCTCCCCTAGGTAATCCAGGATAATTTCATCTCACGATCCTTAACTTAATTATATCTACAAAGACCCTTTTACCAAATAAGGTAATATTTATAGTTCTAGAGATTTGGACATGGACGTACCTTTTTGGGGACTACCATTCAACCCACTGCAGGATCCTCTAGAAGTTTTTGTTTTGCTTTTGTCTATGGTGTTCTTGACTGAAACACTATAGATGAAAGAAATTTAAAATCTTAAAAACTACTCAGTTAAAAATCATTCAAAAATGATAAAAGGATATCTATAAATTAAGTGAAAAATAAGTAGGAATGTATACTTTCTTATTCATGTTGAGATTTTACTGATTATTGATGTGACTAAGGATTTTTTATTAAAATCTAGACATATTGGATATTATGTTATGAGACTTCATGATTATTGAAATTTTGTGTTTTAGCAGGCCACCCCTATCACTACGCCAGCGGGGGAGAGGAGTCTCTTCCTTGCTACTCCCAGGTTGGGGTGGAAGCCCGGGTTCTCTACTTGGCCTCTGTAGATCAGGGATAGGGTGGAGGGGCTAGAGGAACCTTCTTGTTACTGCTTGGCTGGAGTAGAAGTTGAGGATCTCCACATGGCCTCTACTAACACTACGGGGAGGGAGAGCTTTAGTATCACTGGGTGGTGGTGAAAGCCCTGATTCTCCTAGGCCTTCTCTGACACCACCCCAGTGAAGCAGAGGTGCCTCTTTATGGCAGGGTAGGGGTAGAAATCTAGGCTCTCCCCTTGGTCTTCACTGACGTCTTGGTAGGGAGTGTCTCATTACCCCCTGGCTCCCCTCTTTTTTTATTATTTATTTTTATTTCAGAATATTATAGGGGTACAAACGCTTTGGTCACATAAATTGCTTTTGCACTGCCAGAGTCTGGCTCCCCTCTTAAGCTTCTCTGTTCTTACTCTGTTGGGGGGTTGGGGCTCCTCGTTACAGCCTGGTGAGGATGGATGTCTAGGCTACCCACTTGGCCTTTGCTGGCAGGGTTCGGGGTGGGCTGCAGTGTTTTCTGTGGTGTCTTAGCTAGAGTGGAGTGGTTACTATCAAAACGTTTTCTGCCTTGCTAGGCTGCTCCTTTCTTGGATAGAGAGAGCAGGCTTTTCTTGGGGCTTTTTTGTTTCCTTCCATTGGCATTTTTGGGTTGCTGGCTCCTCTAGTACCCAGTCTGAAATACAGGAGGCAAAAAGAAAACCCAGGGTATTCATTTTGTTCCTTGGATCCTGAGTTCCCCAGTCAGACTGCCACCTTTTTTCTACCTTTTAGAGTCTTCTTATATTGTATTATATCTAATGTCCCTGGTTTTTAGTTGTACTTAGTGGAAGGAATAGGGTAAAGTATGTCCTGGAGGAACATATAATTTAATTTAGAAAGATTTCATTATGTATAACCTTTTAAGAACAATTGACATTGTAGTTGCTCCCTAATTACTTGTTGAATTGAGTCAAAAGTAGTACATATATCTTTAGGAAGGCTGTTTGTATTCATCTATGATCTTTGAGAATTGAGAAAAGGAAGAGGTAAGTAAGTAAAATAAAATCCAGCATTTCTACCAAATTAGTTTTCAAATATAACCATTTCTACACTTTTTGTAAACATAATTCATAATTTAGGGGAAGAAAGACAGTATTGTATTGAACAATAACTTCAGTCTGTTAGTATCATTTCTGTTGTTACCTAGAAACTGATTTTGTTACATTAAGTTCATTTTGGATGATCATTTGTCTTCTAATTGTTTTCTTGTGCTGTAGATTAAATGATCCTGATTTTTATTACACAACCAAAGATCACGTCTGAGAAGCTGGTGAGCCAGTGAAAGCATTCTGTTCTAAACTATAAGTTGTCACTTATTTTGAGGCTGTTCAACACCCTGAAAGATGAAAGTTCAGATGAGTCAGGTGATCTTTCAACAAATACTATTAGAGTGTTCAGTTTCTGTTTTAAAAAGTACTTTTTAAAAATTTCAGTTTGAATAATGACTTATGTTTAAATTATAATTTCACTGAACATTTTCATCAGTTTCTATTTCACAGTATTTTACCCAGTTGTTAATCTAAATAGTATCTTCAGGAGGTAGGACAGTTATTTCCATTTTACAGGTGAGGAAGTAGAGAAAGTCATTTAGTTTATGACTTATCCAAGAGCATTCAGTGAATTGAGATTAGAACTCAAACAATACACCAAGTTGGAACTCTAAATATTTTTTTTACCACCATCCAGTGCTTAGTCCAATAGACCATGCCAGTAACCAAATTAAATTTATATATTTCACAATGAGAGCAAAGGGAGAAAAAGATTATCCAATTAGAACCTAGTTTTAGACATGGTCTGTAAATATCTAATTTTTCAGTCTGATGCATCAAGAATGTTTCATCATTATCATATCCTGTCTTTCATATGTAGCATAATAAAAAGCCCATAATACAAGACAATAATTTCAAAAAGTATTTTCTCCTTAATAAGAAATATGATAGTTATTTGAAAATAACTCCTTTTTTTATAATTTAAAGAACAAATGAAAAAATATGTATATAACAAACATAAATATATTGCATATACTTGCCATGAAATATATTACATATCTACACTTTACATATGGCACATTTACAGTGTAAGACTGAAAATTTATGATAGGTTTACAAACTTTCAATGTTGCCATGTGAAAGAATACTATTGTGTAAAATAAATTGGAATTGAGGAACTGGTTTATTTAAGTTTCATGCCATATTTGTCTTCTTAGTTTGAAATAGTTATCTAAATATAGTGTCAGTTTGGGCTACTATAAAAAGAATACCATAGACTAGTTGACTTAAGCAACAGAAATTTATTGCTCATAGTTCTGGAACATGGGAAGCCCAAAGTTAGGGTGCCAACAAGGTCAGGTTCTGGTGAGGGCCTTCTTCCTGATTTGCAGATGGCTGCCTTCTTATTGCATCCCCATGTGGCAGAGAGAGAGGAAGCAAGTGCTCTGGGGTCTCTGATGAGCGCTCCACCCTCATGATTTAATTATACTCCAAAGGCCCTACTTCCTAATACCATCCTAATACCTAATGCCTAATACTTTTGAGGGTTAGGGCTTCAACATATGACTTGGGGGAATGCAAACATGCAGCCCATAAGGTATGGATATGCTTTCTTTTTAAAGTATTTATAATATGTTGGGAAAAATTTATCACTAAAAATTAAGGGCCTGAATTCTAGATTTAGCTCTTGTTCTGTTAAATATGTTGACCATAGAAGCATATTTGCAATATTGTCTTTGGGAATTACAATCCTGATGTAGCAGTTTATTTATATTGTAGCATCGTAGAGATTTCTTTTGTGCTTTTTTTTCTTTTCAAGCTTTCTCCTATTCCTAGGATTCTCCTTTTGCACTGTATTGTTAAAATTCTAGTCAACGTCTGATAAAGCTGGGTAATAATTGCCTTGCTTTCCCATTCAGTGCTTCTATTTATCACATTGGGCAATTTCTTTACAATGACCCAGATTGAGGTTATACTAAGGAAGTTTAAAATTAAAGTCTGTATCTCAATTATCTGAGGTTAATAATGGCTATAATGAAACTAAATTATTATAAGTTTTATTCCCCAAGTCCAAATAAATTCTTCCTGCCTTTGAAGTACCATAGTTTTTTGTTATTGCATTTATTGTATTTTGCTGTGTATTATAGTGAGCTATTTACTTTACCCTCACAGTATGTAATAGTGTTTTCACACTTAGCCTGTTCTCAAGTATATGTTTTGAATTAAATAAATTTCCCCGAAGAAAAGACCAACATGTGACACCTTTCTGATATCTGGTCCTTTAGTATGGATATGTTGATTTTGTTTCTATTCCTGCTTGCTTCTCACTGAGCTATCAAATTATATATTCATTTTTAGTTTTACTATCTGTTCATGGTTAGCGTATCTCAGTTGGTTAGATTATTGAGATTTTGTTTCCCTAGTAATCTCTTAATTTCCCATGGTGAAAATAGATGATCATTGCTCAATTACTTCTAAATTTAAATTCCATTCTAATAAATACCATTTAGATATCCAGTCCAGCTATAACAGTGTTTGCCACATAGTAGGTGCTCAAGAAACAAATAAATGGATGAATGAGTGAACTAATGAATGCTACTTGTTACCTGTCTGTCTCATAATTTATCCATGTAGGTATTTATAGGTATGGTTGCTATATTCAAGTATTTGTAGTTGCCAAAAATTCTTAAACTCCTCAGTGATAAAGGCTGGATCTCTGCAAGTGGGCACGAATACACTACCTGAAATCTGTTAACTTAATTAAGATGTACCAAGTGAATATTATCAAAGTAATTTGATAGGTTAGGGCTCATTAAGCAGAATTGCATGGAATTGTTATACAGATTAAATGAGGTGTAATGTAAGTGAAGGGAGTCTCTATATAAACTGTAAAGTACTATACAAAGGTTAGTTCATTCATCAAGGAAACTTTTATTAATATGGTACCAATAATACATTTCATACAATATTACTGGGCTGTAACTATATTTCTTAGAATATGCAATGTGTGTTTGAGCATATAGACTGAATTGTATAGATTGTCAAGATTAAAACTAAGCTCTACAGGAGTATCCAATTCTTGGTAATGTGTCTTTAGGTGCTCCTAAATAATTAGAAGGATGTAATTATGAGAAAAATTATAATTTAATAACTATATATGTAGTATATACTCTTGGTAGACGATTATTAAAAAGCTAATTTCTGCATGTCAATGCTGTTATTAAAAAGTGAAGCTTTGGGGGTTTATTTTAGATGAAATATTAGTAGTTTGCATTTATTTGTACAAAATATTTAAAGGCTGGATGTTGAAAGATTAAACTTATCTCTAGAGATTGTTCAAAAACAAGACTAGATTTTCTGTCTATTTGAAGTTAGATGTGATGAAGGAAACAAGTAAAATGGTTTATTTATAGTTGAAAATGTGTCATTGGAAGGGATTCTCAGTTTCACCCAAGAAAACGTTTAAGTGCATTAGTAATATCTGACCTTTTAATTTTAAGCCAAAAACAATTTACTAAGAGCAATCTAACTTTTTTTTTTTTAATTTATTTTTTTAAATTTCAGAATATCATGGGGGTACAACACTTTGGCCATACACATTGCCCCTGTTCTGCCCATGTCAGAGCCACAATCGTGGTCATCTCCCAAACTGTGCTCCCCACCTCCATTCAGTGAGAGTTTTTCCCATCCCTTCCACCCCCCTCCAGCCCGCCCGCCCTCAGATGAATGTTCTTGCCCTGTGTGATGTAAGTGTTCATCAGTTAGTACCAGTTTGATGGTGAGTACCAGTGGTGCTTGTTTTTCCAATCCTGTGACACTTCGCTTCGAAGAATGGGTTCTAGCTCCAACCAGGATAATACCAGATGTGTTAATTCACTGTTGTTCCTTATTGCTGAGTAATACTCCATGGTATACATATACCACATTTTATTGATCCACTCGTGTATTGATGGGCACCTTGGTTGTTTCCACACCTTTGCAATTGTGAATCGTGCTGCTGTGAACATTCAAGAGCAGATGTCTTTATTATAAAATGTCTTTTTTTCTTTTGGATAAATACCCAGTAGTGGGATTGCTGGGTCAAATGGTAATTTACTTTTAATTCTTTGAGGTATCTCCATATTCTTTTCCATAGAGGTTGTACTAATTTGCAGTCCCACCAGCAGTGTATGAGTGTTCCTATCTATCCACATCCTCACCAACATTTGTTATTTGGGGATTTTTTGATATGAGCCAATCTCACTGGAGTTAAGTGATATCTCATTGTGGTTTTGATTTGCATTTCCCTGATGATTAGAGAAGTTGAGCACTTTTTTATATGTTTGCTGGCCATCATTCTGTCTTCTTTGGAAAAGTTTTTGTTCATGTCCTTTGCCCATTTTTTAATAGGGTTGTTTGATTTTTTTCTTGTTGATTTTCCTAAGTTCTGTATAGATTCTGGTTATCAGCCCTTTATCAGAGGTGTAGCATGCAAATATTTTCTCCCATTCTGTAGGTTGTCTGTTCACTCTAGTGATAGTTTCCTTGGCTGTGCAGAAGCTTTTCAATTTGATCAGGTCCCATGTATTTATTTTTGTTGCTGCTGTGATTGCTTTGGGGGTCTTCTTCATAAATTCTTTGCCTAGGCCAATGTCCATAAGAGCTTTTCCAACGTTTTCTTTGAGAATTCTTATGGTTTCACATCTTAGGTTTAGATCTGTTATCCATTGTGAATTGATTTTTGTGAGAGGTGAGAGGTGTGGGTCCAGTTTCAGTCTTCTACATATGGCCATCCAATTTTCCCAGCACCATTTGTTGAATAGGGATTCTTTTCCCCAGTGTATGTTCTTCTGGAATTTGTCAAAGATCAGGTGACTATATGAGGTTGGTTTTATATTTGGGTTCTCAGTCCTGTTCCATTGGTCTACGTGTCTGTTCTTGTGCCAGTACCATGCAGTTTTGGTTACTATAGCCTTGTAGTATAGTTTGAAGTCTGGTAGACAGATGCCTCCCAATTTGTTCTTTTTGCTTAAGATTGCTTTGGCTAGACGGGGTCTTCTCTGGTTCCACACGAAGCGTAGAATTATTTTTTCTAGATCGGCAAAAAATGATGTTGATATTTTGATAGGGGTTGCATTAATTCTGCAAATTAATTTAGGTAGCAAAGCCATTTTTACTATGTTGACTCTGCCTATCCAAGAGCATGGTAGGGCTTTCCATCTATTTACATCCTCTGCAATTTCCTTTCTCAGTGTTTCATAATTCTCTCTATATAGGTCTTTGACCTCCTTAGTTAGATATGTTCCTAAATATTTAATTTTCTTTGTTGCTATTGCGAAAGGTATAGCATTTTTAATTTGTTTCTCGGCTTGATTGTTATTAGCATATATGAAGGCTATGGATTTGTGTGTATTAATTTTGTATCCTGAGACTTTGCTGAATTCATTTATCAATTCCAGTAATCTCTTGGTTGAATCTTTGGGGTTTTCTATGTATAATATCATATCGTCTGCGGATAGTGAAAGTTTGACCTCTTCTGCCCCTATCTGGATGCCCCTGATTCCTCTGTCTTGTCTAATTGCTGTGGCCAGGACTTCCAGCACTATGTTGAAAAGAAGTGGAGATAGTGGGCACCCTTGTCTGGTGCCAGTTTTAAGGGGGAATGTCTTCAATTTTTCCGCATTCAGTATGATATTGGCTGTGGGTTTATCGTATATGGCTTTAATAGTTTCTAGGAATGAGCCATCTATGCCTATATTGTTAAGAGTTCTTATCATAAAAGGGTGCTGGATTTTGTCAAAAGCCTTTTCTGCATGTATTGAAAGGATCATATAATCTTTGTTCTTGCTTTTATTTATATGGTGAATTACATTTATAGATTTGCGTATGTTGAACCATCCCTGCATCTCGGGAATAAAACCCACCTGATCGTGATGGATTATTTTTTGGATGTACATTTGAATTCGGTTTGCAAGGATTTTATTGAGAATTTTTGCATCTATATTCATAAGGGATATTGGTCTGTAGTTTTCTTTTTTTGTTGTGTCCTTTCCTGGCTTTGGTATCAAGGTGATATTGGCTTCGTAGAATGAGTTTGGGAGGATTCCATCCTTCTGGATATTTTCAAATAATTTCTGCAGTATAGGCACCAGTTCTTCTTTGTAGGCTTGGTAGAATTCAGGTGTGAACCCATCTGGTCCGGGACTTTTTTTTGTGGGTAGATTTTTAATTACTGCTTCAATTTCGGTGCTTGATATTGGTCTGTTTAGAAATTCTGTTTCTTCCTGGTTGAGCCTAGGGAGGTAGTGTGTTTCTAAGAATTTGTCCATTTCCTCCACGTTTTTGTGTTTGTGGGCATAGAGATTTTTGCAGTATTCAAAGATGATGTTTTGTATTTCCATGGTATCAGTTGTGACTTCTCCTTTTTCATTTCTAATTGAGCTTATTAGAGTCCTTTCCTTTCTGCTTCTGGTCAACCTGGCGAGTGGCCTGTCTATTTTGTTTATCTTTTCAAAGAACCAACTTTTCGTTTCATTGATCTTCTGTATTGTTCTTTTGTTCTCGATTTCATTTAATTCTGCTCTAATTTTGGTTATTTCTTTTCTTCTGCTGGCTTTAGGATTGCTTTGCTCTTCCTTTTCCATTTCCTTAAGATGATTCATTAGTTTACTGATTTGTGACTTTTCTGTCTTTTGGATGTGGGAATTTAGGGCGATAAGTTTTCCTCTCAGGACTGCTTTTGCTGTATCCCACAGATTTTGAGAACTTGTGTCCCCATTATCGTTTAGTTCAAAGAATCTTTTGATTTCAATTTGAATCTCCTCCTTGACCCAATAATCTTTCAGCAATAGATTGTTTAGTTTCCAAGTTTTTGGAGGAAGATGTGAGTTTCTGTTGGACTTGATATCTAATTTTATTCCGCTGTGGTCTGAAAAGATACATGGTATGATTTCTATTTTTTTGAATTTGTTTACATCTGTTTTGTGGCCTAGGATGTGGTCAATTTTATAGAAAGTTCCATGAGCTGATGAGAAGAATGTATATTCAGTGTTATTTGGGTGGAGTGTTCTGTAGACATCTGTTAGGCCCAAATGTTCTATAGTCCTGTTTAGGTCTTTTATTTCTCTATTTGTTTTTTGTTCGGAGGATCTGTCCAGTTCCGTCAGTGGGGTGTTGAAGTCCCCTGCTGTTATGGCATTGCTGCTTATTATGTTGTCTAGATCTAGCAGTATTTGCTTTATGTACCTGGGTGCTCCTGTGTTGGGTGCATAAATGTTTAGGATTGTTAAATCTTCTTGTGAGATTTTTCCCTTCACCACTATATAGTGTCCATTTTTGTCCTTCTTTACTTTTATTGCTTTAAAGTTTATGTCATCTGAAATGAGGATGGCTACTCCGGATTTCTTTTGGTTTCCATTAGCCTGGAAAATTGTATTCCATCCTTTCACCTTGAGTCTGAATGCGTCTTTGTGTGTAAGGTGTGTTTCCTGAAGACAACAGATACTTGGTTTGTATTTTTTAACCCATTCAGCCAACCTACGTCTCTTCAATGGGCAGTTCAAGCCATTCACATTTATTGAGAGAATTGATATTTGGGGTAAATTTCTGATTATTCTCTTGGGTGGTATCTTTTATTTTACCTCTTGCGTCATTGTGGAATCTGGTTTCTGGGGTTTTAGTTTTTGCGTAGTTTTACATAGGTGGGTGTCTGTTGCTCTGTTTAGTGTGTAATGCAGGTCTAAGCATTTCTTGCAAGGCCGGTCTGGATTTTGCAAATTCTATCAGTGATTGCTTATCTGGAAATGTCTTTATTTCTCCCTCATATAAGAAGCTTAGTTTGGCAGGATACAGAATTCTGGGTTGACCTTTGTTTTGTTTTAGGAGATTGATGATGTCTCCCCATTCCCTTCTGGCTTGTAAGGTTTCAGCTGAGAAATCTGCAGTTAATCTGATCGGTTTCCCTTTGTAGGTTACCTGCTCTTTTCGTCTTACAGTTCTGAGGAGTGCCTCTTTTGTGTGTACTTTGGTCAGTCTAATAATTATGTGGCGTGGTGAATGCCTTTTCACGTTGACTCTCCCAGGAGTCCTGTGTGCGTCTTGTAATTGGATATCAAGATTTCTGGCTAGGCCATGGAAATTTTCCTCTATTATTCCTTCAAATAAATTTTCCAGCCCATGAGAATTTTCTTCCTCTCCCTCAGGGATACCTATGATCCTTATGTTTGGCCTCTTTACATAATCCCACATTTCTTGTATGCTTTTTTCCTGCCTCTTGTTTTTGTGTTCTTTCTCTTCAGCTGATTTATTTAGCGCATAGGAGCTGTCTTCTAGCTCTGAAATTCTTTCCTCTGCATGGTCCAGCCTATTCTTAAGGCTTTCCACTGTGTTTTGTAGATCCTTGAATGCTTCTTTCATTTCTAGGATTTCTATTTGATTTTTCCGTAATATTTCTATTTCTTTGGAGAATTTTTCATTCATTTCTTGCATTTTTCTTGTGGTTTCTTTGTGCTGGGATTCAATTTTCTCTTGAATTTCATTGAGCTTTCTTATAATCCATAAATGAAATTCCTCTTCTGTCATTCTACCCATTTCATTTGGGTTGGTATCCATTGCTGAGGAACTGATAATTTCTTTTGGGGGTGACTTTTCACTCTGATTTTTCATGTTCCCTGAGTTCTTTTGCTGGTTTTTTCTCATCTGGCCTCTTGGTCAAGAGCTGGGGGAGTTAGAGCTAGTTTATGGCCCTGTCACCAGGCCCACAATTATTGTTCCTTGGCAAAGCCAGGGAGAGAAGTAGTGGCCTGTATTGCCTTAGGTGTATTTTAGCAAGTTTGGTGGATCTTGAGTTAACTCTGACCTGTGGTCTTCTCCTCTTCCCAGTGGAGTGTGGTGAGAATGACCTCCCAGCTTGGGCTCTGAGCTAATGAATTGTACTTGAGGATATGAGTCCTCCGCTCCCTATTAGCTAGGTATTCTGTTATGTCCGTGGCAGACTCTGATTCCCCAGTTGGGGTATGCGAAAGCCCCATGCTTTGGGAGGGGCCTTATAGCTCCTAGGGGTTACTTTGACCCCGCTCCTCCTGAGGTACAGGTAGAAACACAATTTCTTTTGGCTGCAGTGTGAGAGCTGAGTTGGGAAAATTCTACACAGCTCAGAGGTTGCTCATGTAGCCACGTGTGTCTGCCCTTCTGATGTGTGTCTCCGCGTGATACTGGTTGATAGGGGGATCTCCAATTGTGCACCCCTTTTCCACCATTAGACCCCAAGGCGAGGTGGGTGGCCGTCTGTATCCCCAGCAGTCTCCACCGGGGGGATGTTCCCACGGGGAGGGGGGAGTAGTGGCCGCTGGAAGCGCTCTTGGATGGCGCGAAATTCCCTATTGAAGTGGGCAGGATTATGGGGAGCTGCTCTGGTTCAGCCAGTGGCTCTTGAGGTATTTGGTTGTCATGGGAAGCAGCAGTTATACCAAATGAGTCACTATAGCCAGCAACCTTCAAAATGAGCGATCTCTGGGGTACAGGAGGGGTGGGACCTGAAGGGCGGGCACTAGGACCAGCACGTAGCGGACTTGTCGGAGGCCAGAGCCGGGGTAGCGGAACCAGATGGACGAGCTGCAAACTGTTTCCAATACCCAAAAGTCCCGCCGCTACAGTTCCGGGATCTCGTCCCACCTGGAACCCACGGATGCAGCTGTCCCTGGCCACCACAGGCAAAGCCTGTCTCGCTCCAGCGGACGAGCCCCGGGCCGGGGCGGGGCGGAGCTAGAGACGCGGCTCACAGCTCTGCGCGGGCGGCTTTAAAGATGGCGGCTGCCGCCAGCCTGGCGCACAGCCGGGCTCCGATCGCACCCGGAGCGCAGTTTTTCTCCCCGGCCGCAGCGGCAGTTGCTAGCAGCCTCTAAGGGCGTGTCCCGCTCTCCGTTAAACTCCTGGGCCCAGTCCCGCTGACTTCTAGTGGCGCAGTGCCGGCCTGTGGGTTCCCGTGCACTGTCCCGGGAAGTTGTATCTCGGTCCCCGCCCAGTTCCTCCCCAGCCCTCGGCAGTCTCTGTATATTGCAGCTGCGAGTTGTGTCTGGCTCTGGCTACTTCCTCCTCTCCACAGGGCTCGCCGTCCCTAGCAACCGCTCTGTTCCAACTCTGGGCTTGTCCCTGACTCCGTGTATGGGGAGGTGCGTAACCGCTTGGGGGGCAGGTCGCGCTGCGCCAACCTGGCGAGCGCGTCCTTCCCGCGCTCTGGGCTCTATTGTGCTCCGTGCGCCCTCCGATCTTTGTGAAAATTTTGTACCTGTTTTCTTGGGCTGGGCGTTCGGCATTGTTTCTCTGTCATTCGCAATGCTGTTTTCGGAGTGAGCGGTTCGTGCTCGCAGGCAGCCGCTGGCGTTCTTCACCTCCTTCCCTGGGAGCGGTTCGGTGGGAGGACCCTATCACACCACCATTTTTTCCCCAAGAAGAGCAATCTAACTTTTAAAAATCACTGTGAAGTATGTTTCTTGGTTAACAATTTTGAGTCTTTGGAAACAATTTTTTCTTAACTTGTGCAAAAAGAGAACATATATCTTTTTCTATAAAATTTTCTTTTCATTGATATCATTTTGTTGTTCTCCTTACATTTGTATAGGATAGGGTAGTAAAAGTGCTGTGGATTTCTTATTCAATGGAAATGTGTCCTTTCAAGGAGCATTTGCTGTCTAGACCTCTATTTACCAGTGGTTATGAACAGATCGTACTTCGCTACTTAGATCAATGTGGTTGCAAGGCAGCATTTATTTATTTATGTGTTTATTTTATTTTGAATATTATGGGGGTACAACACTTTGGCTATATGGATTGCCCATGCACTGCCCGTGTCAGAGCTACAATCGAGGACATCCCCCAAACTGTGCTCCCCGCATCCATTTAGTGAGAGTTTTCCCATCCCCTCCACCCCCCTCCTGCCTGCCTATCCCCTGATGAATAATATTGCCATGAGTGATGTAAGTGTTGATCAGTTAGTACCAATTTGATGGTGAGTACCAGTGGAGCTTGTTTTTCCATTCTTGTGATACTTCACTTCAAAGAATGGGCTGTAGCTCCATCCAGGATAATACCAGATGTGTTAATTCACTGTTATTTTTTTATTGCTGAGTAATACTCCATTGTATACATACACCACATTATATTAATCCACTCATGTATTGATGGACACCTGGGTTGTTTCCACATCTTTGCAATTGTGAATTGTGCTGCCATAAACATTCAAGTGCAGATGTCTTCATTATAGAATGTCTTTTTTTCCTTTGGGTAAATACCCAGTAGTGGGATTGCTGGATTAAATGGCAGTTCTACTTTTAGTTCTTTGAGGTATCTCCGTATTACTTTCCATAGAGGTTGTACTAATTTGCAGTCCCACCAGCAGTGTATGAGTGTTCCTGTCTGTCCACATCCCCGCCAACATTTGTTGTTTTGGGACTTTCTGATATGAGCCAATCTCACTGGAGTTAAGTGATATCTCATTGTGGTTTTGATTTGCATTTCCCTGATGATTAGAGAAGTTGAGCAATTTTTGATATGTTTGCTGGCCATTATTCTGTCGTCTTTTGAAAAGTTTCTGTTCATGTCCTTTACCCACTTTTTAATGGGATTGTTTGATTTTTTCCTGTTGATTTTCCTAAGTTCTGTATAGATTCTGGTTATCAGCCCTTTATCAGAGGTGTACCATGCAAATATTTTTAATTTGATCAGGTCCCATGTATTTATTTTTGTTGCTGCTGTGATTGCTTTGGGGGTCTTCTTCATAAATTCTTTGCCTAGGCCAATGTCTGTAAGAGTTTTTCCAAGGTTTTCTTCGAGAATTCTTATGGTTTCACGTCTTAGGTTTAAGTCTGTTATCCATCGTGAGTTTATTTTTGTGAGAGGTGAGAGGTGAGAGGTGTGGGTCTAGTTTCAGTCTTCTACATATGGGCAGGGCAGCATTTAAAAAAAAGAAAAGTTTTAAATATTATGCTTGGAAAAGATCTGAAGAACAATTAAAATCCATTGTCTAATAACCATTTTAATACAAACGTCATTTTTGATTGTTTATATTTTGTTCCCTTTAGCATAATAAATCTATCAGTCGTGATTTCTTTTAAGAACCTACATATGATTTTAGGCAGTTAAAGGCGATAGGTTTTTTTTAGATTTCAGAATATCATGGGGGTACAAAGTGTTTTGGTTACATAAATTACTTTTGTACCGTTTGAATCAAAGTTACAAGTGTGCCCATCCCCCAGATAGTGTGCATTGTACCCATTAGGTGTGAATTTACCCATCCCCATCTCCCTCCTCCCACCTGCTTGATTTCCAATGAATGTTATTTCCATATGTGCAGGTGTGTTGATCGAGTAGTTCCAATTTAATGGTGAGTACATGTGGTGTTTGTTTTTCCATTCTTGTGATGCTTCACTTAGGAGAATGGTTTCCAGTTACATCCAGGTTAATACAAGAGGTATTAGTTCACCATTTTTTTTTAATGGCTGAGTAGTACTCCATGGTATACATATACCACATTTTATAAATCCACTCATGTATTGATGGGCACAAGGCAATAGTCTTAACCTTTAGACAACATATAGAACATATAAATATGTATGTATTATAAAACTTTGTTATTTTAGATCAGACTCTTTTGGAAATCTGGATGTGGTATGTACATAGGTTGAGTAGAAGTTCACCTTTTTTTTCCTTTTTTTTTTAAGAGACGAGGCCTTGCTATGTTGCTCAGGCTGGTCTTGAACTCCTGGGCTCAAGCGATCCTCTTGCCTCAGCCTCCCAAGTAGTTGGGACTATAGGCGCATGCCACCATGCCTGACTCCAGAGTTTGCTTTTATATTGACTTTGTAGAACAACTTGCTTAACCAATTGATAATTATAAACGCATTTCAGAAGGTATGTTTAGCTTTGCTAAGGGAAAAACAAAAACTTTCGAAGAATCACTAAGCAGTTTTAATTGCATTCATTTGTATACAAACAACATGCTATTTACAGTGTGTAGCATAAGTACTTCTTTGCATATGCTTATTTTTGTAGCAGTACAAGACCGAATGAGAGAAATATATAATAGAGAAATAGCAAGCTGTGACTGTAAGATATAGTTACAATTCTTGGTTTTAGAAAGTAAGCTAGACTAAATAATGTGATGTATGTGTGTGTATCTTGTAGATTATAAAAATTCAAGATACCCAAATGACAAAATACTTGTTTGATTTAAATCAGATAGAAATGAGATTTGGATAAAATCTTTTATTACAAAGAGAGCATAACCTCTGGGTTCAAGATGATTACTTGTTGCATATCATCTCCATCTTCTAACTTTCCTGAATGGTGTGTAGTGATAGGTCCTGGCTGTAAGGCTCAGGCCTACTTATTAGGCAAGTTTTCACAGAGGTCGAAAGTATATTAGCAGTTACTTTCCATTCCTGGTTGTAATGAGCACAACACAGTCTACCTTAAGATGCAATAGAATTTTCTTCTTTCTTCAGTAGGGCTCTTAGAGAATTTTTGTTCAGGTCATATCCCTGAATGAACAAATAGGTTTTTAAACCCTATTTGTGCTCTCCAGTATGGTAGCCATTAGTCCCGTCTGTCTGTTAAGCACTTGAAATATGGCTCATCTGAAATGAGATGTACTGTTAAATGTTACATACACACCAGATTTTGAAGACTTGATACAAAAAAGATGTAAAATATCTCACTAATAACTTTTATATTTATTGCCATGTTGAAATGACGATATTTTGGAATATTTAGTTAAATAAAATGTGTTAAAATTAAATTCATCTTTTTATTTTTAACGTGGCTGCTAGACAATTTAAAATTATATGTATGTGGCTTTCATTTGTGGATAGTGCTATTGGATGGCACTGATCTATATGATCTTAAAAATTATAATACGTGTATGTATCAGGTAACCACAGCCTAGCTTATGTTCTAAAAGCATTTTATATGTTGTACTTGTCCTGGCCTCATTTTCCTACTTATATTTTTTTTCCATTCAGCCTCAATCTAGTTTGAAAGCTGTTAGTGTCCTAGCATAGGATACTCTTCTTTCTTCATCCCCATATTTTTTAAGATAAATATTTATAAATTAAGCTTTCATCTTCCTTCCTCTAGGGCAGCGGTCCCCAACCTTTTTGGCACCAGGGACTATTTTCATGGAAGACAGTTTTTCCATGGACCAGGGGATGGTGGGGGGTGGTTTCGGGATGATTCAAGCACACTGCATTTATTGTGCACTTTATTTCTATTATTATTCCATTGTAATATATAATGAAATAATCATACAATTCACCACAGGTTGGGGACCGCTGCTCTAGAGGTCACAGACATTGGCAAGTCATTCACTAGATGCATATGAATAATTTAATACTCTGTGTTTTGAAGAAGAGAAATTTGTGGTCCACACCTTTCAGATTCTTCTTTTCTCAGAGGAAGGCTTATGCCTGCTTGGTATTATTGTCAACATCTGAAACTTATAGTTTAGAATCAAAACCCATCCCTTTTCCTCCTGGAAAACATATACAAGAACAGGGTAAATAAAAGAAATTGCATAAATTCTGTTTTTAGAAGACAGAGAAAAATCTTCCAAGTCCAAAGTACTGCCTAAAGTGACTGAAATCTAGCAGAGCCACGGACAAAACAGCACTGAGTGGCAGGGAGCTGCCTGGAAAGAGCTGAGGGGCCAGAGTAGTGGCAGATTTCAGGAAGCACCAGTGTTAACAGACTACCTAAAGGCTGAGCACAAGCCTTAAAGTCTGAAAGCTAGAGCTGGAGCCATCGTGGTCAAAGCCAAGAGTTGGCATTACACAATAGCCACCAAGGCAGGAGGAGGAGGAGAGAAAAACAGTAGGTATGGAATAGTATCCAGATCTCAGCATGCAAGCAAAAATACATATTCTGAAGTTCAGGGGTCACTTTAGAGAGGAGAGCTTTACTCTTGGGACAGTGGCAGTGAGGTAACTAGGCAACTAGGGGGAGGTAAGCTGGCTGCAGAAGCCCTCCTGGACCTAGTGAGGCAGAAAAAAGGATTCAAAAGAGAGTTTGTCGCTGTGGCATGGAAAAGAGAGCCCTTGGATTGCACAATCTGAAAGGCTGCCTTTATTACTCCTTCCCCTAGTCCTTCCCTCACTGCAGTCGCCTACTTGGTCCAAGAAATCTAATATCTTCAATCCTAAATTACAAAGTATATTGATATGACATTAGTTCAGATATACTATTAAAACAAAAGAAAAAAGAAACATGAGAAAAACAAGCAAAACATGCTGGCAGTTGAAGTCTTTCTTGGTGCAGTCCTTCTACTGTGTACTTACTATTTATTTGTGGCTCTTGATTTTTTGGTGTCTCTCTCTAAAACATAGTATTCTGAAGAGTAGAGTCTATTGTTCCAGCACAAAACATAGTACCTATGTCCTAGAAGGGCTTTTGTACTTTGCAGATGGTGTGAATGCTTTAGGTAATAGCATTGTCATGATTGGAAAAGGATTGCCATCCAAGTTTCTCTACATTATGAAAAAAGTAGTATGAGCTAGGAATTGACCTAGTTTGTAGTACCATATTTCAGAGAACTGTTTAAGTATCTTCTGAGAAACAGTTCTTACCCATTTCCTTGTCTGACGGTAAAAACCCTAAGACTTCTGCTCTGTCTCTATTTAAGAAGTCATAAAGAATGCACTATAATAATCTTGATCCTTTGATGAAACTACTCTGATTTATGGATCTAGGTCTGCTTAAACCAAATGATGCCTATTCCCTGATACATGATTTATTCCTTTCTAGCAAAGCCAACCAACACCTTAATGGTGTACAAAGATAGTAGATATAAGATGGATCTATTGCATCTTATATGTCTTTTATGTGCGAGGTATAATTCCTAATTTTTTTCATAGCTATGATTATTTGGTGTTTTAAAGATAATTTCTATTGGCCATAACATTTGACAAAATGGAAAAACATAAAAATTCAAGGTTTTAAGATAGAATAATCTGGTTAATGTGACTACTGAGTTCTCCTTTTCCTCAATGGACTTCCACTTAGCAAGTTTGTGAGGGAAGAAGAATAGCAGAGACAATACCTGTACTATTTGTGGAGAGCTTCTCTTCTCTTACTATAGTAATTATAATGGTGTCATTTATGAGATCAAATGTAAGTGAGAAAGATGTTTGATATTGTCAACTTTGGAGTATCTATAGCAAGGTTGTTTGAAAAGAACTGTCACCTGATTCTACATACATAATGTATCTCTTAAAGTTAGGAGTTAAGAAGCCTTTAAGGATTTCATTCTTATTCTAGTGTCTTTTTTTTTAAGTGGTTTTTTGCTAACAGTTTTTTTCAATTTTTTTCTTTTTTTATTAATAATATATGTACATATTTATGGAATTCATGTGATTTTGTTACATGCATAGAATATGTAATGATCAAGTTAGGGTGTTTAGGGTATCCATTACCTCGAGTATTTATCATTTCTATATGTTGGGAACATTTTAAGTCCTCTCTTCTAGCTATTTTGAAATATATAATACATTGTTATTAACTATGGTCACCCTACTCTGCTATTGAACATTAAAACTTATTCCTTCTATCTAACTGTGTATTTATACCCATTAACCAAGCTTTCTTTATCCCTCCCCTTCCCCGCACACACCCTTTCCAGCCTCTGGTATCTATCATTCTACTCTCAACCTCCATGGGGTCAACTTTTTCAGCTTCCTCATATGATTGAGAACATGCAATATTTGTCTTTCTGTGCCTGGCTTATTTCACTTAACTTTGTGACCTCCAGTTCCATCCATGTTGCTGCAAATGACATGATTTCATTCTTTATTTATGGCAGAGTAGTATTTCATTGTTGTATATACACCACATTTTCTTTATCCATTCATCCACTGAGGGACATTTAAGTTGACTCTATATCTTTGATATTGTGAATAATGCTGCTGTAATCATGGGGGGTATAGATATTCCTTTGATTACTGATTTCCTTTCCTTTGGATAAATACCCAGTAGTGGGATTGCTGGATCATATGGTTGTTCTACTTTTAGTTTTTTTGAGAAATCTCTGTACTGTTTTTCATAGTGGCTGTACTAATTTACATTCCCACCAACAGTGTGTAAGAGTTCCCTTTTCTCCGCATCCTTGCCAGCATCTGTTATTTTCATATTTTTAATAATAGCTATTCTAACTGGGGTAAGATGATATCTCATTGTGGTTTTGATATTCATTTTCCTGATGATTAGTGATGTTGAACATTTTTTGTATACCTGTTGGCCATTTGTATGTCTTCTTTTGAGAAATATCTATTTCTCAAAATGTCCTTTGCCCACTTTTTAATGGGATTTATTTGTTTTTTTTAATGAAAACTTCTGCACAGCAAAGGAAACACTCAACAGAGTAAAGAGACAACCTGTTGAATGGGAGGAAATGTTTGCAAACTATTTATCTGATAGGGGACTAATATCTAGAATATGTAAGGAACTAAAACAACTCAACAGTGAGAAAACAAATATCCTGACATCTTTTAACATTAGCAAAGCGTACTGTGGAACTAGACATTTTGCATTTTCAATTTTCACAAGTCATAAGAGGACATCATTAATTCTGACATGTATTTAAAAAAAATTCAGCTGTGGAAAGTTTATTTCCATAGACTAGCAGTCACTAAATAGCTAAACCCCTATCCTTTCAAATAAATTGTAACTGGAGAAATAAAACATTGAATGATAGCCTTGGAGAGCAGGTTTGTCTCTTGGGTCCCACAGTTTGCAAATGCAGAGTAGCACATTTTTATGAAGAAAAAAGTCTATCATAAAATATATTTCTCAATCTCATGAAATTCCAGGAAATTAACTATACTTCTCAGGCCTCTATTACCTTCATTGTTCTTAGAACAACCATTGTGAAATGATTGATGGAAATAGAGCCTGGATTTGTAAGTTAATCACATTCTTTCTGCCTTGTTTAAGGCCCTTCAGATAGCATCTTTGTGGTCACTACTTTTGAGTTAGAGATATTTAATGTATTTAATCATTATTTGCAATTGTTTTCTGTGTAACAGTCTATCTTTTGATACAACAAATGTTTTATTATAGGGTTTAGTCATTCACAATTAGCTTAAATCTATTGCTAGTTTTAGAGGATTTAGGAAAAGATAAATTTGGAATTGTATTTATTTCAAAAGTGATCCCTTAAATATCTAATCTGGTAAACATGCTTTATTAATTTACATTATAGATTTATTATATATAATTTGTATTATATATCAGACTTTATACTATACATTTATTTATATTATACTACTGAAGTATGTATCATCTCCTCAAAGGAACCTTGAAATTATCAGACTTGACCCTTTATCCTCCTAATTGAACAAAGAACTATTCTATCTAATTAAAACTTTAAGTTTCTTGACCTAATGGAAAGAAGGTCAAGTTCTGAATTTTTTGGGGGTGGTAGTGGTGGTGAGCTTAACAGGGAGGGATAATTAAGTATTTTTCAATTAAGGCTAATGTCATTTCCTTCTTCATTAATGACTTTTTTTACCTTACTAAAATTAGAAAGAGAATGGTGGGTTTTATGTAGTTTACTTATTTTTTTTTAAATGTCAGGGAAGCTATGAAGTATATTTATTATTATCAAATTCACCTATTCAAGGCTACTGTGTGCATAGTGTATGACACCTGTCCGTGAATTCCAGGTAGGGAATAAGGCACTGACATTAAGGACCTCAGATAGTTTGGTGAGTTTGAAGTTACCCTTTCCATTTTCTCTACCTTTTTACTTAGGAGACATTTTATAGATTGAAAGCACAAAAAACCAAGTGTAATAGTGTTCAAATCATTTCTAGATAGTATATTCCTTTTAGGTCAGGACTACGCCCCCCAGAAAAAATGCACAAATACCCAAAATTGTATGTAATTTCAGGTGGTTCAAAGAGCCTTTAAAGCTAATCATAGGCCCAGAGTTAAGAACTCTCACTCTAAAGAATGTATTTCTTTTTTTCTTCACACAGTTAAATCTTTGAGACTGTTTGTTTCTAGAGGGCTAATAAGATGGACTCTGAGCTTCTGATGTCATCTTTTAAATTAGTTGTTATATTTAAAATTTGACTTGACTGAGATTTACTCATCATTTTATTAACTGATAAAATATAAATTAGTGTTTTGGTTATTATAAATTGCTTGACCAATTTTTGGCTATTGTCTAAAACATTTGCCAAAATTTCCCAAATAATCAGTGCTAAGCTTAATTAATCAGTATTGTACTTAATGAAATTGCCCTTCTTCCTCTTTAAAGGAATTGACTTCTCTACCTTTGTGTAGTGGGTATTTTAATGTCTTTGTCATTTGATAAGAGATACAGAACTAAAGAATATACCAGTTTGGTATTATTTAGGGTTATAGCATAATGATTTGTATGATAGGTTCTTACTGTTTTTTGAAGTGGGTATGTAAAACCAATTGTGAATGAATTTTTAAGTAGGTAATTTAATTCTAAAAACAGTGTCCAGCTAACTTAATAAAGTTATAAAACACTTTTATTTGTGCCTTGTAGACATAGCAAGTTGTTTTACTTTATTTTAAGCTTCCTTGATATTTGTTTTATTAAATTATATTTTACCTTGTGAAATAGTTGATGCAATTGTGCTACCATTTTCAGGTATTGTAGTAGAATTGTTTTTAAAAAACAGTAATTGAAAGTATTTTTTTTTAGCTTCCAGATTGCTACATAGCATCATTTAAATTACAGAATCATACTAATGTGCCTGTCTTACATGAGATCTGACAAGAAATCTATTAGTGCTATTTCTCATTTACAGTGACATTTCTTTGTATCCATCTCTAAATTATTTATATATAATAGATAAATTTGAAGTGTCTTTCATTTTCTTCTCATTAGCCACATGTTTTATCTAATGGTAAAGATTGTACCTTGTAAAATAAAATATAGAGACACCTCTACTTTCTTGTAAAATTAATGTGCTCTCAGAGGCAACACATTGCTTTACCTCATTTTACCACCCAAAGCAGACTTAATTTTTTTTTTTAAAACAAAAAACAGGCATTTCAATGCATTGATGACATATTCAGTGTTCATGTTGTTCCTGAGGCTTGGCTCATGATGCTTGCTTGCTGCTGCTGAATTGCTCGTCTTAATTTTTTAAAAAAGTTGTGAGAACAACTTTTATGTTTTTGGAGTCAAGGAATATTGGCAGATTAAATCTCTGCTTGGCTAGTTAACTGGAGTCCCTTTATTGTTGGGATCTATCATGTTGTTCTACTGGCTTCTCTTTCCTTCTCTACTCTCCATTCCTCCTCCTCCCATCCCAATAATTCACACATAATCACATCAGACTCCTGGGACAGAAATGCTAGTTTTAAGAAGAGTCTCTTTTACATATCTACCTATTTTTGAGTATCACTTACTAGAAAGTGAAAGGAGGCTCTGAGCTTGTGAATTTATAATAATAACCACACTTTAGGAAGTGAAGTGGAATATTTAAGTTTGATCTTAGAGATAAATTGACTCTGGCCCTACTGACCATAATTAGAATATTTGCAAAATGATGTTTGTTGACTCATATGCCACAGATGACTTCAGATGTTTTAGTAACAGCTAGGGATACAATACAGCAACATTATTGAATCTTGCATGAATACCTCAGGTTTCTTTTTCTAAAACTAGATTAAGGAAGAATTTTAGGAAGCTGTTAAGCTTTGTGAGTACGTATTTCTATTTGTGCTTCATCTGTCATCTCATTTATAGGAATCCTTCCTTAAATTTCCCTAAGACCAGGTAATCTTTATCTTGTTTAGATCATGTCAGAACTTTAGCTGTCAGTTTTGGTTTAGTATATCAAAATATTTTATGGCACAGTAATCTACATATAAACTTGTTTCATATTCCTTCACTAAAAAGCCTGCATTACGTTTCTCAAGTATGTTTTAGACTAACATTATATCACTAGTTAATTTTTCTCTAAGGAGCTTTGTGTTATTTTTTGTTTATTTTACTTTTTCATAGATTATTTGCCAAGCAATCATTGATCACCTGCCACGTGGTAGACATTATACTAGAAGCTTGGGATTGTAATATAAAATGTTATATGATGACACTTGACAGCATTTGCTAACAGGGTCTTAAAATACGAAAGCTTTTTATCAGTGGTTCAAGTGGTGAGTCATAGTGTATCTAAGGAATTCCATAGAACCAGCATATGAGTTTGCACTTAACATGCAGGCCTTTACTTTTAGGGTTGAAAAGTCTTTAGTAGTGAGAAGACTACCACATACTACATGGTTCATGTTAGTCTGTAATAGAATTTGCCAATTTATCTTAGTTTCTTGTAGTTTAACTACTTCAAGCTTGCTGCCTCTTTAAGAATATGAATCCTGAGAGCGGGGATTATTATCTTTATGTCTCTGATACCTAGTCCAGAGTCTGACATAAGTAAATGATATATTAATATAATAAGTGATTGATTAATGGATGATTTCATTTCCATGAAGAAGGGAAACAGCCAAGATGCATAGAAGTTGGACCTAATTTTCCTTCTTACCTTTCTCTTTTTTTCTTTATTTCCTTTTTAAAAAAGCAGACCATGATGGTCCAAGAGACACTCTGAAGAGGTTGGATAGAGCTTTGTAAGCCCCAAACTAATTTTATCACTCAGATTTGATCTCGTTCTGGGGGATTAATTATCCTTAACCCAACTTCTTAATTATTCAAACAATGTCAGTACAACATGGGAGGTAAGAACAAAGAGCCAGAGAAAGAGAAGTTTGATTTCCAATTCTACCTCTTACAAACTGTGTGCCCTTAGGCAAATTGGTCATTTCTATTAGCTTCCATATCTGTTAAATGAGGATAATCATGGTACCTAACTCATGGGGTTCTTTATAAGATTAAATGACAATCCTAAATTCCTAATATTAAAGGAGTATTGAAATTAAATTAATAGTAGAAAAAAGACCAATATAATTTAAAATGAAGCTTAGCATAGGATCTCCTTGCACATTGAAATTCTCAATCACTATAATTTTTACTGTCATTGCTTTTATAGTAATTTATAGGAACGTGTCTATACTAATATACACTATGTAAATGTATATACACATATGTATTAAAAATACATACGCATATATGCTCAGGCCAGCTATTTAGAGCATCCTATTTCTAACA
Source organism: Daubentonia madagascariensis (assembly GCA_023783475.1). NCBI lineage: Eukaryota > Metazoa > Chordata > Mammalia > Primates > Daubentoniidae > Daubentonia > Daubentonia madagascariensis. The sequence goes on along the minus strand of JAKFHU010002080.1, from coordinate 35,452,818 downwards.
TAACTACTCAGGAAACTTAATTAGTCATCAGAAGATTGCTTTGTGAATATGTGATCAAAGAAAAAGAGATGTTCCTAAAGGATATTTCATCCAGGCTGTAGTAGAGCTTGGGAAATTAGGCCTTCCACATCAGTATATACTTTTCTAGCATCCAGATAACTCATCTTTGCTAATTATATCAGTAAATCTGTCTTCCTTCCCTTCTGTCATACATATTGACATACACATACCATATGAATTCTGACAGATTTATATTTTTAAACTCTATGTGTCATTAATCATAAATTTCAATATTTCATACAAGGCAATTCATATTTTTTTCTTTTTTTCCTTTGATACCCTTTTCAACAAATATTTTTTTTCTTTTCAAATATTATATATTTTGAGAATATGTGTACCTTGGTCTTTTAATGGATTCAACTAATTTAAACACAAGTTAAGCACATATATTATTTCATTTACTCCTCAAAACATCCTTATGAAGTAAGTCATATCCATTTGTCCAACAAAATACTGAGGCTAAAGAGGAGTTAAATGAATTACTTAAAGTTATGCAATTAATAAGCACCACAGTTAGGAAACAGGCCCACTACGTGATTTCAAGCCATCCTTTCCACAGCATTACAACAGCCTGAACAAAAATGACCTAGAAATCCCTATTTATGAGTCATCTCTCCTAGGGTGGATAACTTTTATAAATATACCTATCCTGTAGAAAATAAGAGGTTACACATTCTTGAGAAAAGAAAGAGTAAGTGTTGAAGTTGGAAAGATATCCAATAATTGGAGGACAGATTTACCAAGGAGGAGATGAGGAAGGAGACAAGGACTTAGCGAAATATACGTGTACCTAGAAGATAAAAGGATGAGAGGTAGAACAACTTGTAGCGAAACTGAGTGCTTGATCCATTTAAGAGAGAAGAAGTATTTGATGTTGTTGGGTTGAGGACAGGTGGACCTGAGAAGATGTGGAGAAAGGAGGAGATCTGGAACAATTTCTGTGGGAATCTTAAGTGCTGAATCAAGAATAGAAAAAATGTTTGAATTAGTTGTAACATTGTGCTTAAATGGACATATTTTTTTGTCATTTAAATTGATATACAATAATCAGACATTACCATTTTCAACCATTTTTAACATGTCAAACAGTGGTATTAAGACATTCAAGTGACTCCCTCATTTCCTTTCTATAGCCCCTTCGTATCCACTTTTCTACTTTCTGTCTTCATGAGTTTGCATATTCTGCGTACCTGTATAAGTCAAATCATAGAATATTGGTCCTTTTGTATCTGGCTTATTTCACTTAGTATAATGTTGTCAAGGTTCATCCATGTAGCATGTCAGGATTTCATTCCTCTTTACGGCTGAATAATATTACATTGTATGTGTTTACCACATTTTGTTTATCAATTTTGTACGGGCATATGGATTGTTTCTATCTTTTGGCTATTATGAATAATGCAACAATGAACATTGGTGTACAAAGAGGTCAATTTTAAAGCTGCGTTTTAAAAAGTCTTTTATAAAATGACTGTTTCATTTAATTACACTTCCATACTGTTTAAGTCATTCTGAAAGCCTGGTTAATTTGTGTGAGGAAAAAGATAATATTTTATGACCACTCCTTCTGTTTTTGCTGAGCACATTACATTCTAAGGTTGTGATGACCATTACCTGCTTCAAGAATTCACATCAGTCACTTAATGTAATAGAATGGAAAAGATGAATGGGAAAGGATTGTGATTATTAGATTACCTCCATCTCACTTTTTGGGATTAATCAAATTAGTTTCACCATGACGATAAGTAGGTCTTTAAGTCATTTATAAAGTGTGGTCCTAGTCAGGTAGGTAACAATTTATATTCATAGTTTTAAGAAATTTTAAAGTTATGCATACTGTATAGCATTGCCAGCACTCTGCAGTGAGAGTGACTTTTTTATGGACATCTCATGATTTCCTGTTATTAGCCCAGCATATGAGATCCTGGAACTTTGTCTTGAATACTTAGAAGTTTTGTTATGGAGGTTGAACTACCTTACGTTTTATGTTAACTTATAATTTTTAGTTGACCAAGGCATATATCCAGGATAAATATAGTAATTCAGAAACAAAATCCATAAGACCAGCAATTTAGCCTTCTAGTCAATTACTTTTAAATTTGAAGTAATTAAAATATTTCTAATATATATTATTAGCATAAATATGTATGGAGCTGATATCAAAAGAAAGGATAAAATGAATTGTCATAGTTCAAATTCTTTTATGTGATGTATTCAGGTAGGTAAAAAATTCCTTCAAGGCCATTACAAACTACAGCCAGTTGGTAGTCTGTCTGAACAAAAGAATACAGTGATTCAATTAAGACAGAAGCTGTTGAGTAAGCTGACTCAAAATAAGCTGATTCATATTTATAGTCATGAAAATGATAAAGAATTAATTACTTAAAAAAATAAAGATAGCTAGCAGTCTTTCATGTCTAATAATGAGAAAATGATTTAATACCTACCAAAATCCAAATTTCAAGAAAAGGGATGCATATATAATATTTACTAAAGAAGTGTTCAAGCTGAAATTAATAGCAGAGTGAAGATCAATATAATGTATATTCTATCAATGAGATAAGCAGTTCTTTGCATTTTGGTTGTAGTTCATGTGTCAGTCAGCATTTTGTGGAGAATTCTATGAAGCTGAACTTATCCTTGAAATTTAGAATTGTAGTAATTCTTTTCAATGTGGAATATAATAATCTCAGTCATTCTGGGGTCTGTGATTTAAAAAAACGTTATTTTTCTCTTTGATCATAGCTATTATTGGAGCAGCTGTTAAACATGTGACATTGGTACTATAATTTAGACTGAAAAATTGATTTGTGAATTATGTCTACTCAGCTTGAATTTCTCTGTTTGTAGTCTCCAGAGCATCTTTTGTACTTCTTTTTCTGCAGAAACAGCGTCTTAACATAATGTTCCTACATTTTCCTCGGGGAAAAGGAAGACTCCACAGTCAAATATCTTACTTGTCTGAAGTATACAAAGAAACTCTTTATAAAAAAAGTAGATGGAAGAAAATGTAAAATAAGATTCAAGATTTCCCAACACAGGAAATAAAAATTTTACTCTATTTAACCATTTTTTAACTAAAAATTTATATGTAACCTCTCTTTTGGAAAAAAAATTCAAAATAAGAGTAAGTTACTATTCCCCCTATTAATTTTTTTTTGTTTCAAAATATTAAGGGGGTACAAATGTTTTTGGTTACATGGATCACTTTTGTAACTATTTAACCTTTTATCAAATGTGCTTTACACACGTGTATTTCAACATTTGGGTTGTCCTTCCTGAGAATTTTTGGCTGTAATAACCATCATGGGCTCTACATCAAGGAGATAAGAGTTTATCAATATGGTGATTCAGGTGATTTCAGATTTGAGACTAATCCCCACATGAATCATTCTCCCCTCTTCTTTTACAGGTAAAAGTAAGTCATAGAATAATTCTTAGGATAATTAGGTAGGACACTATATGTATTTAATTATTTCCCTGTTAAAATACACTTTTCAAAGTATTCGTCATGTTTACATGAGCAGTTCTTCAAATAATAAATCAGCTATCTATTTAAAATCATCAAGGAGGATCAATTTAGAGTTTTTAAAATGCTTTTTCATTCTGTTGTAAATTGACGAATTAAAATATTTATGGGGTACAAAGTGATGTTAGGATATATGTATACAAAATGGAATGATTAAATTGAGCTAATTAACATATTCTTCACCTCACATATTAATTTTTTTCTGATGAGAACATTTGAAATTTGCCCTTTTAGCAATTTTGAAATGTATAATATAGTATTGTTAACTATAGTCATCATGTATGCAACATATTCTTAAAAAACTTAACCTTTCCTGCCTAATGGAAACTTTGTACCCTTTGACTGACATCTCTCTATTTCGCCCGACCTCCAGCCTTTGGTAATCACCATTCTACCCTCTACTTCTATGAGTTCAATTGTTTTAGTTACCACATATAAGTGAGAACATGTGATATTTGTCTTTCTGTGCCTGGCTTATTTCACTTAGCTTAATACCTCCAGGTTCATCCATGTTTTCATAAATGACAGAATTTCCTTCTTTTTAAGGCTGAATAGTATTCCATTGTGTATGTATACCACATTTATATCTCGTTGACATGCTGATTTTAAATCCTTTAGATATATATGCAGAAGTGGCATTTCTGGATCATGTGGTAATTCCTATTTTTAGTTTTTTGAGGAACCTCCATATTGTTTTCCATAGTGGCTGTACTAATTTACATTCCCACCAACAGTGTGCAAGGGTTCCCTTTCACATCAACTCGAACACTTACCTTTTGTCTCCACCCCCTAAATATTACAGGAGTACAAATGTTTTTGGTTACATGGATCGCTTTTGTTATGTTATAAGTGTGCCCATCACCCAGATAGTGTTCATTGTATACATAGGAAAAAATGCTCTATGTCATAATCATCAGGGAAATGCAGATTAAAACCACAATGAGATAGCACCTTACCTCAGTTAGAATGACTTTTATTAAAAAGTCCAAAAACAGTAGATGCTGGTGTGGATGCAGAGATAAAGGAATGCTTATACACTGTTGGTGGGACTGCAAATTAGTACAACTTCTATGGAAAACAGTATGGAGAGTCCTCAAAGAACTAAAAGTAGACCTGCCATTCGATCCACCAATCCCACTACTGGATATTTACCCAAAGGAAAAGAAGCCATTTTATCAAAAAGAGACTTGCACTTGAATGTCTATTGCAGGACAATTTACAATTGCAAAGATGTAAAATCAACCCAAGTACCTATCAGTTCATGAGTGGATTAACAAAATGTGGTATATGTATACTATGGAATACTACTCAGCCATGAAGAAGGATGAATTAAGGCCTTTTGCAACAGTTTGGATGGAACTGGAGACTATTATCTTTTGTCTTTTTGATAATAGCCATTCTGACAGGTGTGAGGTGATATCTCATTGTGAGATATCACAGGTGTGAGGTGATATCTCATTTAATTTGCAGTTCCCTAATTTGTATGTCTTCTTTTGAGAAATGTCTATTCAGGTTCTTTGCTTGTTTTTACATCATGTTATTTGTTTTCTTGCTTTGAATTTGAGTTCCTTGTATATTTTGGATATTAACCCCTGATCAGGTATATGCCTTGCAAATTATTTTCTCCTAATTTGTAGGTTTCTTCACTTTAATTGCTTCCTTTACTGTGCAGAGATTTTTTAGTTGATAGAATCTCATTTGTCCATTTTTGCTATTTTTGCCTGAGCTTTTGGGGTCAAATTCAAAAAATCATTGCCCAAACCTATGTCATGTGGTTTTCTCCCTGTTTTCTTCTAATAGTTTTACAGTTTCAAGTCTTATGTTTAAGTCTTTGTCTTAGTCCATTTTGCACTCCCATAACAGAATACCACAGATTTATAATTTATAATGAACAGAAACTTGTATCTCACAGTTCTGGAGGCTGGGAAGCCCACAAATGAGGAGCTAGCATATTATGAGGGCCTTCTTGCTGTGTCATGCCATCATGGAAGGCAGGAGGGCAAAGAGGGCAAGAAAGAGACAAAAGGAGGTGATTTCATCCTTTTATAAGAAATCTACTCCCATAATAATGGCATTAATCCATCCATTTAGGCAGAGCCCTAATGGCCTAATCACCTCTCATTAGATATACCTCTGAAAACTGCTACATTGGGGATTAAGTTTCCAACACATGCCTTTTGGGGGACACATTCAAACCATGGCAGTCTTTCATCCATTTTGAGTTGATTTTTGTATATGGTATGAGATAAGGATCTAATTTCATTCTTCTGTATGTGTCTACCCAGTTTTTCCAACATTCTTTATTGAAGAGACTGTCCTTTTCCCATTGTGTATTCTTGGCACCTTTGTTGAAAATCAATTGATTGTAAACATGTGGGTTAATTTCTGGGTTCTCTATTCTGTTTCATTGGTCAATGTGTCTGTTTTTATGCCAGTACCATGCTATTTTAGTTGTTATAGCTTTGTAATATAGTTTGAAATTAGGTAGCATGATGCCTTCAGCTTTGTTGTTTTTGCTCAAGATTGTCTTGGTTATTCAGGGTTTTTTGTGGTGCCATAGGAATTTTAGGATTGTTTTAGAAAAATTTCTGTGAAAAATGTCATTGGAATTTTAGAGATTGCACTGAATACTTTGGTAGATTGCTGATTGCTTTGGGTAGTATGGACATTTTAACAACATTAATTCTTCTAATCTATGAACAAGGAATGTCTTTGCATTTATTGTGCCATCTTCAATTTCTTTCATCAGTATTTTGTAATTTTCAGTGTGTAGGTGTTTCACCTCCTTCGTTAAATATTTCTAAGCATTTTAAAATTTCTTTTCTTATTTCAAAATATGAAGGAGATACAGATATTTTTGTTATATGGATACCTTTTATAATGCTTAAGCTAGGGCTTTTAGTGTGTCCATCACCCAAATAGTGTTCAGTGTACCCAATGGGTAGGTTTTTACCCCTCCCCCCTCCCCCCTCCCCCCTCTTGAATTCCTGTGACCTTTAAGTCTCTTTGTGCCTGTGTGTGCCCATTGATTAGCTCCCAATTGTTAGGGAGTACATGTGGTGTTTGTTTTTCTATTCCTGAGATACTTCACTTAGGATAGTGGTCTCCAGTTCCATCCAAGTTGCTGCAAAAGACATTATTTCATTCCTTTTTATGGCTGAGTAGTACTCTATGGTGTATGTATGTGTGTGTATGTATATATATATGTGTGTATATATACACACACACACCACATTTTCTTAATCAACTCATGAATTGATGGGCACTTGGGTTGATTGTACATCTTTGCGATTATGAATTGTAGTGCAATAAACATTTGAGTGCAGTTCTCTTTTTTATAAAATGACTTCTTTTATTTGAGTAGATACCCAGTAGCGGGTTTGCTGGGTTGAGTGATAAGTCTACATCTACTTATTTTATTTGTTTTTTTGTAACTATTATAAATAGGGTTGTTTTCTTAAATTTTTATTTTTGGTTAGTTTGTTGTTAGTATATAGAAACATCACTAATTTTTGTGTGTTGATTTTGTATTTAATATTTTACAACTTTACTGTTATTTTACAACTCTTCATTAGCTCTAACAGTTTTTTTGGTGGAGTCCTTATGGTTCTCTTTGTATACAATCAGCAAATATTGACAATTTCACCACTTCCTTTCCTATTAGATGCCTTTTATTTCTTTCTCTTGCCTAACTGCTCCAGCAAGGACTTCCAGTAGTATGTTGAATAGAAGTGATGAGAGTAGTCATCCTTGCCTTGTTCCTGATCTTAGAGGAAAAGCTTTCAACTTTTCACTGTTGAGTATCATGTTATCTGTGGGTTTGTTGTATATGGCCTGTGAAAGGATGTTGAATTTTGTCAAATGCTTTTGCTGCAGCTAAGGAGATGATCATATGGGTTTTGTTCTTTATTCTGGTAATGTGGTATATCACATTTATAGATTTGCGTATGTTGAACCATCCTTGCATCCCTGGGATAAATCCCAGTTGATCATGGTGTATGATCCTTTTAATGTGCTGTTGAATTTGGTTTGCTAGTATTTTCTTGAGGATTTTTGCATCTGTGTTCATCAAGGATATTGGTCTGTAGTTTTCTGTTTTTGTAATGTCCTATCTCGCATTGATATCAAGGTAATGCTGACTTTGTAAAAAGAGTTAGGAAGTATTTTCTCCTCCTTGATTTTTGGGAAGAGTTTGATAAGGATTAGTATTAGTTCTTTACATGTTTTGTACAAACCAGCTGTGAAGCTGTCAGGTCCTTGTCTTTTCTTTGGGAGACTTTTTATTACTGATTCCATCTCTTTACTTGTTATTACAAATTTTCTATTTTTTTATGATTCAGTCTTGGTAGGTTGTATGTGTCCAGGAATTTATCCATTTATTCTAGGTTGTCTAATTTATTGGCATATAATTGTTCATAGTAATAACTTACGATCTTTTGTTTTGTATTTCTGTGGTATCAGTTGTAATGTATCCTATTTTATTTCTGATTTTATTTATTTGAATCTTCTCTCTTTTTTCTTAATCTAGCTAAGAGTTTGTCAATTTCATTTATCTTTTTAAAAAATCAACTCTTAAGTTTCATTGATTTTTTTTTCCTATTATTTTTCTAGACTCTAATTCGTTTATTCTGTTCTTTGTCATTTCCTTCCTTCAGCTAACTTTGAGCTTAATTTGTTTTTTTTCTATTTTCTTGAGCTGCAGTGTTAGGTTGTTTGAGATCTTTTTTTGATAGAGGCGTTTATTGCTATAAATTTCCCTCTTAGGACTGCTTTTGCTGTATCTCATAAGTTCTGGTGTGCATTTCTATTTTCATTTGTCTCAAGATATTCTTTGATTTCTCTTTTGATTTAGAATTGTTTGTAGGCTCAGATTGCTGTCTGGTCTGTGAACAGTTGTAGATTTTCTTTTTTATGTATATTTCACAAAATTTGGAAATGAAGTCTATGGGTTTTTTACAGCTTTATTGAGGAATAATTGATTTATAATAAACTGCACATTGCTAAAGTTTGCAATTTTATTAGTTTTTACATGTGAAATCATCATTCCCAGGATAAGATGATGTTCATTACCCCCAAAAGTTTCCTCTTACTCTTTTCTAATCCCTCCTGCCCTTTTCTTCCTTCCTTATTCCATATCCTCACTCCCTTCTCTGGTAACCATCTATTGTTTAGTATTCATTTTCTAGAAGTTTATGTAAATGAAAGCATGCAATATGTGCTTTTTTGAGGGAGTAGGTTGATTAGATTCATCCATGTTGTTGTATTTATTAATAGTTCATTTCTTTTTATTGCTGGGTAGTATTTTATTGTATAGCTATATCACCATTTACTTGTCCATTTACCTGTTGATGGACATTTGAGATGTTTCTAGTTTTTGACTATTATGAATAAAACTGCTATGGAACTTGAGTACAAGTCTTTTTGTGGACATATGCTTTTATTTTTTTAGAGCAGGGGCTGGCAGAGGACCAGATAGCAAATGTTTTTGGCTTCCTTTCTGCACTGTGATCTGAAAACTCCAGGTAGTAAGCTGGGGCAGTCATAGGACATACTTCATTTGTCTCCCCTCTCTCAGGTACCACTGACCTGCACTGCCTTTTGTCCAATTTCTGAAAACCATTGTCTTTGTATGTTGTACTTTTAGTAGTTTAGTGGGAGAGGGGGCTAGTCTGGTCCTTGTTACTCTATCTTGGCTGACAGTGGAAAATCTGTCTATACATTTTAATGCACTTATGTTTCTTTTTTTCAATTTTAATTCCTTTGTATTTAAAACCATTATGCCGAGATATGTGAGTTTTTTGTTTTCATGTTATATTTATGCCATAGATGCAGCTCCATTACTAAGAACGGGGTGAGTGACTTTAGGATTCCCTACTATCTCCTCTCTTAAAATACTTGTCTATTTATACAGGAATATTAAAATATGTTAATATATCAATTAATATTATACCTCTTGTTTAGGAGTCACTGTTCCTCTCTTACTGATTGCTTGTGTTGGTTTTTTTCTTTGTGCCTTTTGTATTATTTATTAAGACCTTTTATATTATGAAATACATTATTATAGGAAGTATGTAAAACATAAATGTACAGCTTAATGAAATTTCATGTAACCAACACCCATTTAACCACTACTCAGGACAAGAAAGAAAATATTACCAGCATCCCAGAGGCCCTCACATGCTCTTTCCCAGTCACAACCATCTCTCTCCCACCAAAGATAGCCACTATCTCTGACCCCTGTGATTTTTACTTCCTTGCTCTTCCTTATACTTTTACTACTCAAGTAGGCAGGCATCTGTAAACACTAGTGTTTGGTTTTGCCTATTTTTGAACCTTACATAAATATAACCCTATGTTCTTTTATGTCTGGCTTTTGTTCAATATTGTGATTTTGAAATTCATTGATGATTTGTGGAATTCATTCCTTTTCATTGGCATATAATATTATGCTATATATGGGCATTTGGATGGATAGCAGTTTGAGGTGATTACCAATAATAGCCAAACATATTTGTACATGTGCTTCAGGACGCATGTACTCATACACGTCTACTGGGTACATACCTAAAATTGGAATTGCCAGGTCGTAGGATATGCATATGTTTGAGTTAGAAGCCATGTGTGTTATAAATTTCTTCTACTTGGTGGCTTCTTTCAGTCTCTTAATGATGTCATTTTAATTTTTTAAATTTTAAAATAAATTTAGACTTACAGAAAAGTTGCAAAAATATTGCAGAGTATTCCTGTATATCCCTCACATTGTTTCCCCTATTGTTAGCATTTATATAACCATAGTACCTTCATCAAAACCTGGAAATAAACATTGGTACAATGCTATTAACTTATCTACATTCATTATTCTAATTTTGCTAGTTTCCCCACTAATATTTTTTCTCATCCAGGATCCAGTCCACAATCATACATTACATTTAGTTGTCATGTCTCCTTAATCCAATCTGTGATAATATCTCTGTTTTGTTTTTCATAACCTTGACACTTTTTGAAGAATACTGGTCAGTTATTTTGTAGACTGCCCCTTGGTTTGGTCTTTGATTCTTTTGCATTTTTTTGGCAAGAACACCATGGTAATGATACTGTGCCCTTCTCAGTGCATTATGTGGTGGGGGTGAAGGGGGCATGTTGCTAGATCTTAAATACTGGTGATTACTTGGTTAAGGTTGTCTGCTGGGTTTCTCTATTCTAAAGTTGTTTTTTTCTTTGTAAGTGTTTCTTTCTTATTAAGTGTTTTCTGGGGTGAAACTTTGAGACTATGCAATATCATGTTTCTCATTAAACTTTCATCTAATTTTAATACCTTTCAGTGGTTTTTTGCTTGCAACAGTCATTACTGTAGTGTTTTTTAATTTCTGTTTTGTGAATATTTCAAATATTGGTGAATTTCAATTTCCCTCATTCCTTTTCCATATATTAATAAGAATTTTACCATAAAGAAGAGCTGTCTCTTTTTTCCCATAGATCTATTTATAATATTAATAGTATGTACTTAAGAATACAGTTGACCTTTGAATAACATAAGGGTTAGGGGCGCTGACACCCCCTACCCCTGTGCAGTAGAAAATGTATGTGTAACTTTTGATTCTCTGCAAACTTAACTACTAATATCCTACTGTTGACCGGAAGCCTTACCAATAACATAAGCAGTCAATTAATGTATATTTTGTATATTATATGTATTATATACTGTATTCTTATAAAGTAAGCTAGAGAAAAGAAAATATTATTAAGAAAATCATAAGGAAGATAAACTATATTTACTATTCATTAAATGGAAGTGGATCATCATAAAGGTCTTCATTCTCATCATCTTCACATTGTGTAGGCTGAGGAAGAGGAGGGGTTGGTCTTGCTGTCTCAGTAATGGCAGGGGGTGGAAGAAAATCCATGTATAAAGGCATCTGCGCAGTTAAAACCCGTGTTGGTCAAAGGTCAACTGTATTTTATTCCATAGGTTATAATCCAATACTATCATTTTATTTTGGTGTTTTGATCTTGACCATTGGGAAGTCTTTCAAGATGCCTTCTGTGTCTTCTTAACATGCTACCATCATTTTTTCAGTACTTCCCAACTTTCTAGTACCACAAGATGTTCTAGAATCTTCTTCTGTTTTCCTTCCTCAGCCCAAGAATGAGCTGTTTCTCCAAGGAGCCCTGGTTTCTTTTATTGATGAATGATAGGAATAAAAATCTAGATCCTAGGTGTGGTCATTGCTGCTGGATATCATTCCTGGTCTTCTCTGTTGTCAGAGCTAGGAATGTATCATATACTAACAAGCACTTACACATTTATATTTATTTCTTTATCTATCTTTGAATATATTAAAAGCCATGAGGTCCTATTCATGCAATGATTCTAATCCAGCATCATAATGTTAATTCTATCCTTTCCCCTTTTCTTATTTGTAACTCTGTACAATGAGAAACCTGCATGCCATTATCCATGATATATTTGTTTGTTAAATCCTAGTTTATGAAGTATTTTCAGAATTACTATCCCGTATCCCTGTGAGTAACAAATTTACTAACTCAAGAACAATATTTGTGTACAGTTCTTTTTGTATGTAGCTTTATGGAACATAGTCAAAATACTGTTTTCTGAAGTTACTTAAGTTCTTCTTCATTCATATCCCTCTTAATGTAGAATATTATTCATTGGTAATATAATTATTTCTATTCCATTTTGAGTTCTCCCAAAATACTAATTGATTTTAATTGTTTATTTCTTTGCTTATTTACTGTATGAAACATTATCATGGTTCTAAGTCATAACTATACAAAAAGGTATTCTCTTTTTTCTTTTTTTTCAGTTATAAAACAGCTTCTGAAAAAAGGTATTCTCACAGAATTGTTGCTCTTCATTCATCCTACTACTTCATTTTTATTCCTTCATTATTTTAACCCTGTTTACACTTGTCCCCTATAGGAAGCCAATCTTTTTAGTTTTAGTTTTAACCTTTGTGTGGTTCCTTTGCACCAATGAACAGATACATGAATGCTTCCTTATGTTTTTTCTTTACACGAAGGGTAGCAATACTGTACATCCTCTTTTGCAGTTTTCTTTTTTCACTTATCTTGGAAATCACTCCCTATTAGTAAATAGAGATTGTTGTCATTATTTTTTTTTTACAGCTGCGTATTACTCCATTGTGTGGATTTACCCTAACTTATTTAACCACTCTGCTATGTTTGAGCATTTAGATGTTCCCAACAGTTTGCAATTACAAACAGTGCTGCAGTGAAGAGCCTTGTACATATGTATTTTTTAGTTTTTAGTTTCAGGGCAGATTGTTAGAAGGGAGATTACTGGGTCAAAAGCTAAGTACATATGTAGTTTTGTTAGATATTGCCAAATTTCCCTCCAGAAGAGTTGACCTAGTTTGCATTTCCAACAACAATAAATGAGAGTGTTTGTTTTCCACAGCTTGCCAACAGAATGTGCTGTCCGTACATTTTTAATTTTTGCCAATCTGATAAGTGAGAATGGTATCTCACTGTTTTAATTTGCATTTTTCTGTTACTAGTGAGTTTGAATATTTTTGCATATAGTTAATGTCCATGTTTTATATTTTACTGTCTTTTTATGTCTTTTTTCCTTTTTTCCATTTTTCCGTTAGGATTTTTACTCAAATCAATTTTTAAGAATTCTTTATATATTAGGGTTATTAGCCCCTTTTCTGTGGTATACGTTGCAAGTATCGTCTCCCAGTTTGACAGGTATCTTTTGACTTTGTTTACCGTGTTTTTTTTGCCATGCCAAATTTTTTTTATTTTTAAATAGTATGATTTAACCGATATTTTCTCTTATTGCCTTATTACACCAAGGTCAAAGAGGAATTCACCCAGGTTTTCTTCTAGTTCTTGTAAGGTTTCTTTTTTTGTATTTAGATTCCCAATCTGTTTGGAGTTTATTCTTATGAATTGTGTGAAGTTTGTATCTTAGTCTATGTCTTGATAAACAGAAATTATTAATTTTAATATAGTCAAATACATCAATATTTACCTTATGGCGTATTTTTTATCTATGTGCATAGCCAATTCTCCTAGCACTATTTATTAGAAAGATTATCCTTTCACTACTGCTCTGCAGTGTCACCTTTGTTACAAATCAGGTGTCTATGTGTGTCTGTTTGTAGATTCTCTGTCATATTCCACTGACCTGTCTGTCCTTATGCCAACACCACACTTTTGCTATTGCTGCAGCTTTATGGGAAGTCTTGATATCTAGTGGAGCAAATCCTCCTACTTTGTTCTTTTTTAGGAGAATCTTTTATATTCTTATTCTTTTGCTTTTCCATATATATTTCTGAATGAGCTTACAAAGTTTCTCAGACAAATTTTGTCAGGAGTTTTGAGATCTCATTGAATATATAGATCAGGTTCTGAATGTTTTATGTGGAAACATTGAGATTTCCTGTCCATGAACATGATATTCTTTCCTTTATTTAGGTTTTCTTAAATTTCTTGCAATAATATTTGATAATTTTATGAATTAAGGTCTTTAACTTCTTTTGTTAGTTTTATTCCTAAATTAAAACTACTTTTTATCATTTAATTTTGAATTGGATCATTTGTAGTTTCATTTTCTAACTGTTTGTTGCTGGTATAGAAATACAATTGGTATTTTTCTCTAATTGATCTAGTACCCAGGAATCTTGGCATAAACTCACTGAATAATTCTAATAATTTGTATATTTTTTAGAATATATATGTATGTACATGTATATATTTATACTTATAAATGAGATTTCTTCTCCAACCTGTGGGTTATGTATAAACATACTTCTGTCTTTTCAGGCATGGGGATTTTGTTTATTTTTATGTTATTGATTTCTAGCTGAATTGTTGTGTTTTGAGACTGATCTGCATTATTTTATTTGTTCTAAATATACTTTATAGAATACACTTTTTATTTATGTATTTATTTATTTTCTTGGAGACAGAGTCTTGCTCTTTTGCCCCAGATAGAGTCCAGTGGCATGATCATAGCTCACTGTAACCTCCAATTCCTGGGTCCAAGTGATGCCTCCCGAGCAGCTGGAACTGCAGGCGTGTGCCACCACACCCGGCTAATTTTTTCTATTTTTAGTAGAGACAGGGTCTCGCTGTTGTTCAGGCTGGTCTTGAACTCCTGAGCTCAAGTAATCCTCCTGCCTCGGCCTCCCAGAGTGCTGGGATTACAGGTGTGAGCCACCATGCCCAGCCTGGGATATACTTTTTAAATTTACATCCTACTAGAAGACTCAAGGAATAATGTAGGCCTTGTCAATAATACGCATTTTCTTAAATTCAAAATGGCACTATTGACTTCATTTTAAGTGCATTTGATTTGTGTTTGTTTTGCTAGTAGTAGGTATATTGGATATAGACTGGTATTTGGATAACTTACTGTCTGGCCAAGAAGTCGATTTTACATAATTCAGTATTCAAGATACTGTAAGTTGTTTCAAGGTATTTTGTTGCAATTTAAAAATATATCTGAGAGTGGGTACAATACTTATGGCTTATAGACAGAACAGTTAATTTTGAGTTATTTAGCTTATTTTTAGAACAAACCCCTGGCCTTTTTTAAACTTTTAATTTGAAATAATTATAGACTCAATTTACTTTTAAAGCAGTTTTTCTATGTCTGATATATCACCAGTATATGGCAAATAAGGTTCTTTTAAATAGTATGTATTCTATTACCTGACAGATTTTACTTTTCTTTTATGTGAGAAACTTTTCTGGAAACAATTTTGGGGTTTTCTTTTTAGGATAGATATTTGTTAATGTTTGTGTTCAGGAAATTGAAAGCAAAGTGAACATCAGTCTTGCCTATTCTCACTTTTTCAAAAGCTGTAATAGGGTTTTTTCCCCCAAGAGTTTCTCTTTATTGCTATTTTCCAAAAACATCCTCTTTGGTAGCTATACTATAGAAGCATTTAGTTACATGCACATCTTAGAGGTTGTTAGCATTTTTATAAAAGTTATGGTAATGTTCACCTAACTTAAGGGCAAAACAATTACCTGGTACTAAATGAGTCAGGGTTTCTATTTTTAAATATACATATAAATGCATCTATCAGTGCTGAATTAATGCCTTAACTCTGGGGATTTAAAATGTATGATTGCTATATTGTACATAAGCACCCTAACATGATGAAATGGTACCTGTTACTTGACAATAATTATGTATGCAATTTGGCAGAATAATTTTTTGAAAGGTAAAAATATTTAAAGAAATGTTCCCTTTTAAAAGTGGGAATTTGTGTTCTCAGAGTATTAATTATTGCGTCTCCCTGGTAGTCTAGGATTTGGTGCTTTCAAAGTATTAATTATATTATGCATAGCAGGCCTTTAAATTATGGTACATATTAAAACCCACTTAAATGAAGGCTTTATAATATATAATATATAGTAAGGAAAAATGAGTAAGAAAGAGGTACATGAATAAGAAAGAACAGTATTTTAAAAGTGATTTAACTGATATATTAAAGGAATTTGTTTAGGAAAAGGTAGTTATTAGATAGGCAAGTTGGAGGGAGGGGACACACTAAGTAGTACATTAGCAAGCTTCCTGAAATGCATAGGCATAGTAATTAGAGGTGTATTGATTTTTAAATGTCAGCCAGCTTTTATTCTCTTCCTTCTCTAGCATCTATTCATATGAACAGTCTTCTAACGGGAGTTTATCAAGTTTTCTGTGAACATTTGTTATATGAGAAATAAATTTCCACTGCTATATATAACTAACATTCAATTTGTGATACCAGCAATGATTTGGGAGAGAGTTAAAGTTTTAGTTAGATTAATTTCTTATTTGTCAAATGATGGCTATGAAATTCTCTATTACACTGTTGAGATTTGGGAACATTTCCTATGCTTTCTACTTGAATCTAGTAAACAAATGACTTCTTACATTTGGGATGTACGTGATGACTTGTACTACATCTCATTACGTACATCCCAAATGTAATAAGCTTTTTGCTAAGTTGGTTTAATTCAGGATCGTGTTCATCAGCTATTAATTTCTTTCAGTAACCTTTAATACTTTATAGTTCCTCGTAGAATGTGAAGAACAGAGGATGTTCCCAGGAGACTGACTATCTGCTTTACTTCATAGAATCTAAGTTGCTTTGAGAGCATCCTTTTGTGGTCTTATTAGGCCATGTCAGTGGAGGGTAGTCACATAGCCACCTCACAACTGTCACCTGGTGACAATAATTATAAGACACCTTTGAGTCTCAGAGGCATCCCAATTTTAGGGAAGTTAAATTATGAATAAATGTATATCCTGGAATTGTTGAAATAGGTTTTTTGAAGTCACTAACAGAATTTCTTTTTCTTTTCTTCTTTTTTTTAAAGATGAGGTCTTGCTATGTTGCTCAGGCTGGTCTCGAACTCCTGGGCTCAGGCAATCCTCCCACCTCAACCTCCTGGGTAGCTGGGATTGTAGACAGATATCATTGTACCTGGTACTAACAGAATTTAACACATTGACTGCCACACTAGAAAAAAATTTTTTTCCCTGGGGCCACGGTATTTTATTAAAACAAAATGATCCTTTCTAATTTGTTATTTTGTATTGTTTTCTGTGCATGAGTTATATGCAACACAATCCACGTTTTTAGAGTTAAATTGTCAATATTAATTGTAGCAATAAGAACGTCAACAAATAAGATTTTCTTGAACCAACTGCAGGGTTTTGCTTCACAATGCCCTGGGCTCAAAACTAG
Organism: Daubentonia madagascariensis; assembly: GCA_023783475.1. NCBI lineage: Eukaryota > Metazoa > Chordata > Mammalia > Primates > Daubentoniidae > Daubentonia > Daubentonia madagascariensis. The sequence continues at coordinate 35,435,496 of JAKFHU010002080.1, read as the reverse complement.
CATGAGTTAGATACAACTCACATGGCAGTTAATGTCTTAAGAGGTGACTATGATAGTCTTGTGTTCTAATTTTCTATGACTAGACCAATATTACACACTGAGAATTTTTTTATTGTTTTGAGTTTGCAATTTTTTTCTTTACTTTAGATACTGCTCAGTGTTCCGTTCTCAGATTCATGCAACAGAATTTACAGCCATCCTAGAGATCATTAGAATTCTGTCACCTACCTTAAAAGATCATTAACTTTCACTGTCTAGACTCTGAGAGATGTCTTGGCCTAGTGGCTTTGAGCAAGGAGTATTGGCAATTCTTTTTCTTTTTCTTTTCTTTATGTACAGTCATGTTCAGACTGGAGTTGTGTCCATTTATTCACAATGTCCATAATGAAAAAATTTATGATAAAATGAAAATGAGATGTATCTACATTTGCTTGATTAAACAAGAATATTTAATTGTGTCCTTCCCATACCCTGCACCACTACCAGTTCCTCTCTGTACATTCCACCAGCACAGTTCTAATGATGGTATTTCTTCATTCCTGATCCTCTTAGAATTTAGGAATAGGAAGGAAGGGATGATGCAGGGATAGCAACCATTATTGTTGTGTATTATAACCACTATGAGGTTTGATTTTTATTTCCATGTGTATTTATTGTTCTTACAAGAAATAAGCACATCTTTTAAAAATGTGACTCCATGTTGCTTACACAATAAAGTATATGGCATTTGAAACTCTTATGGTCCAGTCTAAGCTTCTTTTGGGTTCTCATCTCCAACTAAATTATCCTTTACTCCAGCCATATTTGTCTACTCTTTGTCTTAAATCCTCTTTATTCTAATGACTTTGTTTAAATTTCTCCCTTTTTGTTTGTTACCCATGCTTTGAGCCTAAGCCCAAATCCTATCTGTTCAAACTTTTGCAGATTCCTCCGTAGCAAGCACCTCTTACTCTACTACTTTCCAGTGATGTGTCTGTTATACCTCTTTTAAGAAGCTACCTTTTGTTAGGGTTATTTATATGCCAGGTTTTCCTGTTAGATTTTGGTACTGAATTACTTAGGTGTGTATTATCTCCTGTAGAGCATAGTATAGACATGCAATGACTGTGTTTTGAATTGAAGCCTTATAAATTTTTAGATATATGCATTACTTCTTTTAGTTCTTTCCCAGAGATACTATACAGTACAGTTGACCCTTGACCAAAGTGGGGCTTAGGTGCACCAACCCCCTTCACAGTCAAAAATCTACATATAATTTTTGATTCCCCCCATAACTTAACTAACAGCCTACTGTTGACCAGAAGCCTTAATGATAACAAATACAGTGGATTAACACATACATTGTATGTTATGTGTATTATATACTGTATTCTTACAATAAAGTAAGCTGGAGGAAAGAAAATGTTATTAAGAAAATCATAAGAAATAGAAAACATATTTACTATTCATTAAGTGAAAGTGGATCATCATAAAGGTCTTCATCCTTGCCATCTTTATGTTGAGTAGGCTGAGGTAGAGGAGTTGATCTTGCTGTCTCAGGGGTGGCAGAGGCAGAAGAGATGAAGGAGGTAGAAGGGGAGACAGCAGAGGCAGGCACGCTTGGTTTAACTTTTATTGAAAAAAATCCACGTGTAAGTGGATACACACAGTTCAAACCCATGTTGTTCAAGGGGCAACTATGTAATTTTTTTTAGAATTACTAAATACATTTAAGTTTCCATTCTCAACATTTTACCCATAATTTTTCTGCAATATAAAATTATTCTTTTGCTGGTTGCTATTTTATAGTGTAAAAGACAATAATTACATAAATATTTTTTCACAGTATTATATCCTTCAATATAATAGATATTATATGTATCAATATCTATATTACATTATATCTATTATACAAATTTTATTAATTATATAGCCTTACATTTAAGGAAGAATATTTTATAAATAATGCTTTTATTTTTTCTTTGTAGGTTGCTTCCTCAGAATGTTGGCCTTCTCTATGTCGGAGGTTATGAAAGACCCTTTGCACAAATCAAGGTATGATTGTTCATTTTTAGTGTACTTTGCTTGATGTTCACTTGTTCAGAACCCATCAAAGACTTGCTAATAGCCATCAACATATCAAAAATATTGTGAATGCAAAGTAATAATTTCATTGGCTTTGTGTATTTCTGCTGAAGAAGTCATTCAGCTTTTCAAAAGAATTGATTATTTTAATATTCTTTCACATAGTAGAGTTGACTTTGACCAAAACACTTCAGTGATTAATTTAAAAGGGCACATTTAGAGCTGCACAGATTAATCTTTCAGATCATCCATTTGCCGTTAAAAAATTTTAACTTCTTTAGTGAGAGATAATTGACATATGATAAACTGTACATATTTAAAGTGTGCAGTTCAGTACATTGTGACATGCTTACACTTGTGAAACTATCACCACAATCAAAATAATGAACACATCCATCACCTCAAAAAGTTTCTTTGTGCCCCTTTGAAGTTTCCCCTTCCTTCCCTTTCTTTTTTCCTTCCAGTTCCCAGGCAACCACTAATCTGATTTGTGTCATTATAGATTAGTTTGCATTTTCTAGAATTTTATGTAAATGGAATCATATAGTATATATTCTCTCTCTCTTTTTGCCTCTTTTACTTGCATAATTATTTTGAGATTTATCTGTGTTGTTGGACTTATCACTAGTTTATTCTTTTCTACTGCCAAGTAGTATTTCATTATTTGGCTAAAGTTTGTTTATCCTTTCATCTGCTGATAGACATTTGTGTTGTTTCTGGTTTTGATCTATTCCAAGTAAAGCTGCTATGAACATTTGTGTACAAATTTTGTATGGACATAATGCTTTTCTTTCTCTTGGGTAAATATCTAAGAGGGGAACAGCTGGGTCAAATGGTAGTTGTATGTTTAACTTCTTAAGAAACTACCAAACTATTTTCCAAAGTGGTTGTTCTATGTTACATTCTCACAGGAGGGTATGAGAGTGCTAGTTCCTCCATGTTCCCATCAACATTTGGAATGGTCAGTCTTTTTCAGTTTAGCCGTTATCGTATATATGTAGTGGCATTTCCTTGTGGTTTTAATTTACATTTCCATAATGACTGAGCATCTTTTCATGTGTTCATTTGCCATTTGAACTTCTTCTCTAGTGAAATGTATGTTTAAATCTTGCCATTTTTTGAGTTTTTGTTTTCTTATTGAGTTTTGAGCATTTTTTATATTTTCTGAATATAAGTCCTTTATCAGATATGTGATTTGCAGATATTTTCTCCCAGCTGTGGCTTGTCTTTTCATTCTCTTAACAGGGTCCTCAGAAAGCAGATGTTCTTAATATTGATGAAGTTCAATTCATTAGTTTTTCTTTCATGGCTCATGCTTTTGATGCTGTATCTAAGAAATATTTGCCTAACCCAAAGTCACAAAGATTTTTCTCTTATGTATTCTGCTAGAATTTGTATAGTTCTAGGTTTTACATTTAGGTTTATTATCCACTTGGGTTAATTTTCGTATAAGTTTTGAGGTATGGATTGATGTCTTTTTTTTTCTTTTCTTTTTAACATGTGGATATCCAATTGTTCCAAAACCATTTTTGAAAAGAATTAAAGACTTCACATCTTTGTTGAAAATGAGTTGATCATATGTGTGTGAATCTATTTCTGGGCTCTTTTGTTCCATTGATCTATGTGCCTGTTCCTCCACCAATACTGTACCATATTGATTACTGTAGCTTTATATTAAATCACAAAGTCAAGTAGTATAAATCTTCCAACTTAGTTTTTTTCTTAAGTTATTTTGGCTAATTGAGGTTCCTTTTGTTTCCATGTGAGTTTTTATAATCATCTTGTCAGTTTCTGTAAAAATGCCTGTTGGGATTTTGGTTGGGATCGTGTTGAATCTGTAGATAAATTTGAGAAGAATTGAAATTTTAATAATATTGAATATTCCAATTCATGAAGACCACATCTCTCTCAATTTATTTAGGTCTTTAATGTCTCTCAGAAATATTTTGTTATCTTGAGTATATTGATCTTATAAATTTTTTACACAGATTTATCTGTAAATATTTCATATTTTTGATGCTATTATAAAAGTATTTTATATCAATTTCTGATTGCTCAGTGCTAGTATGTAAAAAGCTGATTGATTTTTTTATATGTTGACTTTAAGTCCTGTAATCATATTATACCCAATTATTAGTTCTAGTAGCTTTTTTGTAGATTTCATAGCTACGTAAATGATTATGTCATCTACTAATAAAGACACTTTTCCTTTCTTTCTGATCTGGATGCTTTTTCTTTATTGCATTGGCTAAAACCTACAGTACAGAGTTGAAAAGAAAAGGTGAGAACAGACATCCATGTCTTGTTCCTAATCTTAGAGGGAAAGCATTTAATCTTTTATCAAAAATTGTTTTTGTAATAATACTAGTTGATTGATTAATTGATTCCAACAAGGCTTTCTGGTAAGAAGTGAAAGAATGTTATTAATATTCAAGGTGGTTAATAAAAGGGAAGGTTTGAGCCATCATTTTTCTTTGTTTTTATAACTTTATGTTAGTATTTTCTGAGAGGCCTGTACAATTTGTTTTGTGGTGTTTTGTTATTGTTGTTTTCTGATTTTCTTCACATTTGTTTCTTGGTTGCATGAGTTACTTTTCTTCTGTTCATTTGAGAGGTGTGAGTTTAACCTTTCCACTTGCATATATGACATATTTTTATGCTTTGAAAAACAAAGATTTTTCAGAGTAGACTGAGGCTGAATAGGACATACAAGATATTTAATACTGAGGATATTCAGTCACAAATCAACATTTTTAAATGAAAAATCTTATCTTAGTTACTGTAGCATCAGCACCTCTTTAAATACCTGTAAATAATAAATTAGACTTAATTAAACCTAAATCTTAAATACTTCCAAAACTCCATCATTAGGATCTTAAGTTTTGGACCATGTTCAAGTTTTCTAGTTGCTTAAATAATGACAAGTGTTCAGGTACATTTTTTTTCCTTCCACTTTTAATACCCCTGGGACATGAGTGGAGTTGGCAAGATTCTTTTCATAAACGTTCCTCACTATCCCGTTCACTGAATTCAGCAGTATAGCCAGGAATCCTAATAGGTTGCAGCAGGAATGTTTTTGACAGCCCAATTTTTTTCTGTCCATTGGTTTGGAAAATCCTGTTTCTCCTTATTAGAACTGAAATAACTAAAAAGTAAGAGGCTTATCTGATATATTTAGGGAGGGATAGAATTTTTTTGCGTATGAATATGAGTTTCATGATGTCTCAAGAGCATAGTCTCAGTGTATACATGAAGGTAATTGCTCAATCACTCACCTGATTTGTTAACATAACATTTTCTTTATCTGGACATTTCCTAACGAGCTCAGTGACAGAGGTCAATTCTTTGTCAATCCTTTATGACTGGACAATCAACTCTATAGAAAAAGTTCATTATTTTATGTGTCTTTTTCCTTTGTTGTTGTGGGGAAGGTTTCTGTCGTTCGTCATGAAGGTATTTCTTATCCTTATTAAATTGTTGAAGTTCTTTCATAATTCCTATGGCTCTACCTAATTAGATCCCTACCTAATTATAAGTTAATTGGAGAACAATAAAAAAAACACTATAGTTTAAATGCTTGAGATTAGGCTGGAAATTTAAGGTTCATTTCCTACCTTGGCTTCTACCTGACTTCTTGTGAGTATGAAATACCAGTATTTGCTACGTTCATTTTTCTCCCATTAAACTAAATGTAATGATAATGTATTGTATCATAAATATGAGATATAACCTTTCAAAAATGGAGACTACTTTGCTTTCCTTAAAAGCATGTTGGTTGTTGATTTTTTAAAATAAATTATGATATGAAATTGTTCACTTGATCATTGAGGAAAAGAAATTCTTATTCATTAACATCACAGGACTTAATAAGGTCCTCAGTGTGGATGGCTTGTTGTTAGAGGCTCTGTTTGCTAAAGTAATATTTTGCAATTGTATTTCTAAAAAGGAACTCCATTTTATAAAGGTGAGAAAAAGAAAAACATAACAAAGATAATAGATATTTGGACAATGAGTTCAGAAAATTGCTATAGCGTGCTAATAGATATCTGCACTATTAGTATATAGCATGAGTCATTACAACCATGCTTACAGCTGAACACACACATGCTTCCGTTATTTACCCATCTTTTAGTTTTCTATCCAAGCCCTAAATAAAGACATAAATATGTATAAATACAGGATTGCAGCATACTCTTAGACTGGTGCATCTTCATGCTAGTTTCAGGTTTCATTTGTTGTTAGTGGAAGTTATTTCAACTTTTATCTCTTAACATCTTTGATAAGTCATAGGGAAGGTTCTTTTTCAAATAAGCTCAGTCCTCTTATATATAACTTTCACCCAAGGCAGTGATTCTTTTTCTCAGATCATTGACCTCTTTCAGAATCCTATGAAAGCTATGAACCCTCTCTCTGGAAAAATTTACACACACACACACACACACACAATTCTGCTTATAATTTCAGAGGTTTCTTGAAGCCCACTGAAGTGCATTGAAGGACCCCAAATTAAAAACCCTAAAAAGTGAATAATTCAGTCAGGGTGAATTTATTTTAAAAAGCTAAAAAAAAAAAGTAAATTAAATATGTTTTCCCAGGTTTTTCATTTAACCAAAACGATATGGAATACACAAAAATGTATTTTCAGAGAAAATTTGTTATTTGAAGAACTTGACTTTTAAACATGGATGATTATTCTCGTTTTATCCTAAAATATACAAACAAAATAAAATACTAAATAAACTAAATAAAACACTGATCATTTTATAATGAGTTGTAATATAGAATTAAAAAGGAACTGCCTTACATATCCAGTTATTTTTCTGTGCTATAAATGAAGCAGATTTTACCCTTATCCAAGACTATAACTTCTTTTGACTTTGAGATTGTTTCTAAATGTACTAGGCTTTATGCAACTTAGAATTTTATTAAGAAATATGTCAGTATACCTTTATGTGCAGTCTTTGAAATTAAAAAGGGAAGTTTTGATTAAAATAAAATTTTGGTTTATTCCTATTTATATGCTTTCAAGCTGTCAGAAGTTTTTCAGAAGTTCCTTATATGGAGGTTGGGGGTTGGGTATTTTTATATATCTTTACCTGATACCTTTATCTTAACAATGTGTGTATGTATATATATTCTATTATTCATATCTTATTTTTGCAGATATGTTCCAGTTAAGTAATTGTTTATATTTTATACCAGTTATTCTATATTGTTTTCTGGAGCATTTTATAGTCTTTTTTTTTTTTTTTTTGTAGACAGAGTCTCATTCACCAAGCTTGAGTGTAGTAGGGTCATCATAGGTCACTGCAGTCTCAAACTCCTGGGCTTAAGCAATCCTGCTGCCTCAGCCACCAGAGTAGCTGGGGCTACAGGCATCTGCCCCCACACCTGGGTAATCTTTCTATTTTTTTTTGTAGAGACAGGATCTTGGTCTTGCTCTTGCTCTGGCTGGTCTCAACTCCTGGCCTCAAGTGATCCTCCCACCTTGGCCTCCCAGAGTGCTAGGCACCTGCATGTATTTCCTAGTCTCAGAAAAATCTTAATGCTAATTCTTACAGGTTTCTAGTCCTGGAGGCTCCACTTAGCAGCCAGAATCCATTAAATCAAGAAGGATTGAAGCTGGTAAACATCACTTTTAATCAACCAAAGTGTTGTTATGGAAAGACTCAAGGCCACAGGGCTGTCCCTTCCCCCAGGGTTTGATATTAGTTGTCTTTTCCGGTTCTGACAGCCCAAGAAAGTCTGAGTGGCTCTAAGGCTGAGTCTGACCCATGGTTCCACTTTGACACTGCAAAAAGGCTTAAAAAAGTGTCTTCTGTGTTTTAAATATGAATGCCATGCAGCAACCATATGTGAAAAGTAAGGACTATAACCATTATTTGGCATTATTTTTTCTGAGGCAGTTATTTTCAGTACTGCTAGTTTATTCTCTGCCTCAGAGCCTGGTTTTGTCCCTGCTGAGTGACTGGGTGCCATTAGTCACAGGCAGAGTATCCTCCAAGCTTTCTGAGCTTGAATTTTTAAAAATCTCTTTACCTCCCCGGAAATATAAAATTGGTGTTTGTATTTATGTGCATATGTAGTAGACACAAAGAAATATTTCCCTCTTAATTTTTGAAGGTATAATTGAAAATCTGTCCAACCATACCTCAGACTTTTTTCTATTAAAAAAAAAGTAGAATGTTTTTTCTTTAAGGTATTTTGAGTTCATATTGTTGTTTGTTACTTTAAAAATATTTTTGAGGTGATTAACAAGTTAATTTTAATGTTTAGGGTAAATTAAATTTAAAGGTATTTATTTTGGCTCTTTCTATTATGAAGAGACAAAATATGCTAGGAAGACTGATGGTAATTATTTGGTTTGTTTTCTGACTGACAATCTTTTAGAAAATACCTGACTTAGTAGATCAATACTGCTTTTACTAAAAGAAACTATCATCCATATTTTAAATCTCTAAAATATCGGAAGAATTAGATAAAGTTGCAATTCCTAGAACTGAATATTATAGTTTAGTGGCTTCCAAACTTTTGGCCATAACTTACAGGAATGTAAGAAACATATTTCCATCAGGATCCAGTGCATGTACACATACATATATTTATATATACACAGCATAAACTTAAGTTTCAAAATAGGTGTGATACCGTTCTGTTTTGTTTCTTTTTCTGTTGATTTAGTTTTTAAATGCTGGTCTCAACCCACTAAATTAATTTGCCTGTTAGAAAATGGGTCACAACTCACAGTTTCACAAACACTGCTTCAGGGTAGGACTTGTCCAGCTAGTGCTGCCACATGTTTCTGGCAGGAGAATGCCACATTTTGTAATACAGATGATAGTGAGGAAGCTTATCTGTCCCTGAATTGATGATAACCCTCAGAATGGCTTTGGAGGGGAAGAAAAAGATGAGATGTCATAGTTGCTGGAAGAGGGAGGAGGATAGCATAGGAAGAGGTAAATGAGAAATGAATTAAGGTGTTTTATGAAGCCAAGTAAAGCTATTTTCTGTTTCAAAAATACTACTTCTCAAGAACAGAAGAGAGCCTTGCACACCCACACTGTCTTCTAAATGATTTCATGTTTTTTGAGGATAGAGAAAGAAAGAAAGGTAAGATCTCCCCTAGGTGAAAAAATTAGAAAGAAATTGAGGTGAGTGAGGACTTGAGAGAAAGCAAAGGAATCAGATTTAGATCTGTGTGATGTGTTCATTGAATAATGGCTAAATTTTCTGTAGTAGTGTTGTTAATGATGAGGTAAATTTTCAGTATCACATATTGCAGTAATAGGGGATATAGTAGTTATCCATTTGTTGAAAACAGAAACTTAAAAAAAAAAACCCTCATGGAAGCTAAAAGTCTCCCTACTTCCACACAATAGCAATTGAGTTGCTGATAGCTTCTTATCCTGTACAGTTACTGGCAGAGTGCTTAAGGGTCACTGCTGGACTCTCAAGTGAGCCTACATGGTAACATTCTGGATGTTAAGAACCATGCATTTTTACTATTATGTCATATAGTAATTGCAGACCGAGGTTCTAAAAACTATTCTATAATGGTGGTTCTCCTGCCCAGATGCTTTTTGTAGCATTATTGCCAAAACAGAAAGACATTTTAGTCCTATAGTCACACATGTTTCAGTCTCAGTGTTCTTATCTTTATGTCCTTAGATAACTTGTCAAAAGACTGTAAGCTCCATGAGAGCAGGGCTCTGTGTTACTCACTGCTGTATCCTCAGCAGTTAGCCCAATTTCTGGTACGCAAAAGCACTTAATAAATATTTGTTAATGTTATTATTGAAGAATATCTGGGAAGCCAAGTAGGTTTTTTTTTTTTTTTTAAAACCATTAAGTGTTTACCATGAAGTTCATTAAACTATTTAAAAGCTCTGGTTCTAATTACATACATATTTACTGCCTTAAAACTTTATTTTCTAATCTCTTACATCTTGAGTTAGGATATCTTTGTGGCAATATAAATTGATTTTGTTTTCTAATTTAAGATTGTGGTTGTAAATTATTATTAACATCAGCTTTATTTGAAATGTAGATTTTATGAATACATTATTCTGACAACACTTTAAATATAGCCCTTAAGTTGTTTTCCGATTAAGAAATTCAGCATTTTTCTTAGCTGGAAATTTCAATGACTTTCAATCTCTTCTGAGCTAGACACTTTATAGAAAAATATTAGAGATGATTTGGGCATATTTTGGTATCTTTTTAAACACTATACTAGCATATCAAGATGAATTCTTGTTAAACATGGCTTGAAACAAAAAGAATAAGCAATTCCTTTTTGTACTTTTGAAAAGTTTTCAAAAAATAGTAAATGTTATCATGCAATACTTTACTTACTTAGGCATTTACAATGCAGTGGACCTCCTATTTTGGTGAAAGGAAATAATATGATACTTTTTATCCTGTTGGTGTTTTTCTTACCAGTATTTTGCTTCTAAAAAGAAGTAGTTCTCTAACTTGAATTTCAAAGGCCCTGATAACCATGTAAATATAAAAGATTATATAAAAATGGCCATTGCAGAAGTCATATGTCTGACAAATAATGCCACAGATTCTGATCTAGATTAGACATCTAGAAGTTATACATTTTACTTCTCACAGAAAGGAGAAAAATCATTCCTTCAGTAAATACTTGTTGGTTATAAAAGAATGTTGTCTTGTCCTCTTGCCATTGCTAATGAAGTCTCAAAAAACAAAACAACAAAATAGCTTCTCCTCCCACTCCTACCCTAAATGCAGACACAACAGTAAAGACCCATTTCAAGTGCTCCATGGCCATGATTCATGCAGTTAGGAAAGCTCCGGACCTGTGCTGCTTTTTGTTGACTCTTCTGAAAACATGTGCATTGTGAACAGGCTTGAGTAAGTAAAACATGACCTTCCCTCTTGATTATTATTCTTCTGCCCCCACCCCCAAAAAGCAGTAACAAACTCAGAGTCTGGATAATAGAGATCCGTGTATGTTGCCAAAATTTGTAATAGGAAGTATTATAGTTGGTACTCGAGCATCTTCAGAGGTTTGAGACTGCTGCAGTAACTGACATCTTGTCAGAAATGTTGTGGTGCGTAGGTAGAGGGATCTTTAATTTTCTAAAACCGGAATAAAGAGATATATTCAAGTAAAATCTAATAATCTCTTAAAATAATTTTCTCTAAACTGTGAGCTAAATATTTGTCTTCTCCATGTCCTAAAATTTCATTATCTATAGAATTAATTGCCTATAAGTAAAAATGACAAGTTTGCAGTTCAGGAAATTTATAAACTGTGCTAAATGGAATGAAGTATAAGTATGGAGAAACTTGTAAATTTGTTTAACATTGCAAATACAAGTCAGCATTGAAGTACCATTTGGATATTTATAGTTTTCCTTAAAATATGTTAAATATTTAACTAGTATTTAAATTTTTTCTACAGTATTACTAGGTTAGCATTTCCAATACTCAGGAAATAGCTTCACACGTGATCATTCATCTGCTAAAATTATATGTTGTTTCTGATTAAAATACTTTTAGGTAGTTTTACTTGACTCAGTTAACAATAGTGAAAAATTATAAGTTATTTATTTACGTTTTCTGCTAAGATTTAAGACTGATAACTGTCAAAATATTAAGAGTGAACACACATTTTATATATATATATGCATATATATGTGTATGTGTATATATAGACACATACACACTCTCTAAAAAAACTAATTTATCCACAATCTATGTGGACAGACATACAGTGAACACTTTGGGTTCATTTTAGGTTATTTGACTATCCAGAATTTCTTGTCAATAGGTTGTAGTATTTTAGAATCAGATTTGACTTTCTAAGTCTCAGCCAATAAAAGCAATTATCTAGTGGGAAATTTAAAATAAAAGTTTTGGAGGGGGGGACAAAGAAGGCTGAGAACATTGAGAAACAAGTTATAAAAGAATATATAAATTTAGTGTATCCCTAATATATAGTAATTTTTTTATTTTATCATAATGTTATGACCATATTGATACCTTTTTGGAAATCTCATCTCTTTTTTTCTTTGTCACTATTTAATAACTTTCTAACATGAAAAAAGAAAAACAGGATAATTTATTTGTTTAAAATCAAAAGCATGAACAATTACATTTTTGATTTTTAAAGTTATTACTGTTATCAAATAGAAAAATCACCAGGCTGGGCATGGTGGCTCACGTCTGTAGTCCCAGCTACTTGGGAGGCTAAGCCAGGAGGATCACTTGAGCGCAGGAGTTCAAGGTTATGATGAGCTATAATCATGCCACTGTACTTCAGCCTGGGCAACGGAGCAAGACCCTGTCTATTAAAAAAAGTGTGTGGGGGGGGGAAGAAAAGAACAATAACCAACATTTGTTGAGCTCTGTATGCCAGGCTCCATTATGATTAACTCTCAAACAACCAGTAACGTGTAGGTACTTTCAACATTCCAGTTTTACAGATCAAGAAGATGACAGTACAATTACGTTATATTGCCTCCAATGGAGTGTTATTTTAGTGTATACTATTTTGAAGTAATTAGTTACTGTTTATGTTGCATTATTATCATATATAGTATATTATTATAGTTCTTGAAGCCCTTCTGAGTTTTCCTTGTACAGTATGCCAAGATTATCTCTGTAATTTATATAGTACTACTTAAGACACTTACTGGACTAAATGACTTGACTAAAGGAATGGGGTTTTACCACAAAGATCAAAATAGAGAATCATTATGTTTTGTGTACATAAAAAAGAGATGGAAGTATAAAGAGAGCTCACAGTTATAATCTCATCTTTGCTACTTATTTAGTCACTGTTGAGTGGTTACATTCCTTAGTTGTTAATAGCAAGAGCTGAGAGTTCTTGTATTGGGAATACTTGTGAATCTCTGAGATATTAAAAGGCTTTTAATTATAATATCTTCTGATATAGTTATGAAGTATTTTTCTTTCTGTTCCCAAGGCATCCCACCTGGAAATTTACTGTCATATATTTCTCCTAGCTGTTATTTTTTAGAGGGGCCAACCCTATTTATTGTTTTTCTTCTGTATTAAATACCTTTTATTTTTACCTTTATTCTTAATATCCAAAAGATTTGGGTAAAAGTATTATATGGTTATTAATTTGAAACAGTCCCTAGAAGTCTATTTTATTTCAAAAACCAGCTAGTATAAACAAATCACCTGTGCATTTTGAGTGCTCTGATTAGCTCAGAAAGAGAAAGTTAATATCTCATTTGCAAGATTTTTTTTTTCAGGTAGTTGTGGCAGTTATGCTAGATACAATGAAAACAATTTCTCATTTTCTAGCCCAAAGTTGAGTATGCCTTGTGAACATAGCTGGAATTAAAACATTTCTATGATTTTCAAGATCAGTATATCTTGGAGGCATTTTGATGACTCAGGGCTGATTTTAGCTGCAAAAAGAATTATAGCAGAATTGCAGGGAGAAGGAACAGATGTTTTTTAAGTTTTAGGATGAGTAGGTTGGTTGCATAGCACAAGGGTAATTGGTGATGTAAAAGGCAGTGACTGTGAGTATAATCAAGGAAATGTTCCAGGGTAGTTATGGTTTCGCAAAAGGATGAATGAAATAAGGCAACATGCACATGATATAGGTCATTAGATGTCATTGAGCAGAGATGTCTGGAGTGCAATGGAACCACGTGAGTAAAAGGTAGGAATTGTATTTGTGAGGGCAAGTTACCATTAGTGATGAACTGTTCCATGCTCTTGTATCCAGGCTCCCAGGCCCTTTTAGGAGTCATTCTTATCCATAATAAGTATCTTAAGTAAAGCCTGATGATGATTTCCAAACGCTTTTATTGGCTTGAATGATTTAATCAATAAAATCATGAAGAATTATAGTTTGGGAGAAAAAAAGTATGCACAATTCAGTTCTTTTGAATTCCATTCATTCTTGGTAGAGTCCCAAACACCCTTACTATGGCCACTCTTCTTGAGGCCCAGTCTCTCCTTCAGTCAGCTCTGTCAGCCAGCACGGTTAACATCCACCACTTCTGAATGCCCTGGGATAGGGCCATATCACTTTCTTCCTCGAAACCTTCCACTCTGTGATAGTCCCTATTTTAGGAACTCTTGCATAAATTCAGTCTCCTGTTTATGGCTTTCGGAACCTTTCTTAGGTTTCTGCTGCATTAATTTGCTTTTGTCCACTTTTGCATTAACATCAGCAGTGGCATTCTGTTGCCCACTGTAGCAAATGTAAAGTCCTTCCATCAGGCTTTTCCTCCCCATTTACCCTTATTTTCCCTAACTCCCACTTCTCTCTCCTAAATGACATGTGTTTACAATTCCCTATTCCTGTGACTATATGTACTATTCTCTTGCCTGTTATATGTCTCAAAACTTACCTGCTAGTCAAAAACATCAATTAAGCATACAGTAAGTTCTCACTTAATGTCAATGATACGTTCTTGGAAACTGCAAATTGAAGTGAATGACGTATAAGGAAACCAGTTTTTTTCCTCATTAATGTTACAATGAAATAACATTATTCAAGGACCTACTATGCTTTGCTTTACTTAGTTTCAGTTTCCAAGAATTTATCAATGACATTGAGCGAGGAGTCGCTGTATATGTACAAGGCCCTTTGGTGGAGACTGAGGATATAAAAATTAATAAGATATTTTAACTGCCCCTAGTTTAACAGCGTATGGTTGGATGTGATATGTCAAATGCTGAGAATTGGCTATAAATGTCAAAAGCTGAGGAAATACTGTGGACTGGGGCAGTTGAGGTAGGATTCACAAAGGAAGCAAAAACTGCTTTGCACTACCGATTAGGTGAATGGTAGCAGTGAGTGAGTACGTGTGTGTGTGTGTGTGTGTGTGTGTGTGTGTCTTTATCTTTCTCTGCCTCCTATAAGGACAGGACAAATACCTGTATGACAGGTATTTGAGGAAAATAGAAAAAGCAAAGTGTGGAGCTTAGTTTGCCTTGAGTACAAGAGACAGTAGTCAGCTAGGAGCAAAGGTTTATGTAGGGAGAGAATAGGAGATAGGTTGAAGAGGTAAATTGGTGTTAGAAAATTGAAATAACTACATGTACTAACAGTAAAACTATACAGACTTCTTTAGGAATTTCTAAGTTGGAACTGGGTTGGGGTAGGGTAATGCCTTTTTAAAGCAACATCAAAATTTTAGATTACAACCAATCTTAGCATAAAGAACTGATACTTTCTTGGTAATTCATAGCAATAATTCAGATGGCTTCTTTAGGCCTCAGCTGAAGAAACTAATACCAATGGTCACTGCTGTGGGTGATAACGAAAGGGTCTTGGATTCCTAAAGTCTTGACTTTCAGGCAGTAAAATATTTTTATATCTTCATGTTATTTGAAATATTGGTTTCTCAGAAACAAAGAAGTAGAATTAATATAAAAAAGGTTCAAGTTAAGTTTCTATTTGTTGTTTCGCGACATTTTTTCTGCTTAATTTAACTGTTGTTTGTGAAAAGTGAATGCAAAGTAAACCCTTTTAAAATAGTAGTTAGATCTTTGAGTTGAGTCTGCAAATCATGGAAGATTCTCCTTCCATAGTTGTTATTTTCAGTAATTACATTTGCTTTGTGTCTTGAAGGTTAAGGATTTAGCCTAGTCTTTACACGGTTTATGGAAGAAATTGCATTCGGAAATGACAACGGTTATTGTTGGTCTTAGGGTTGTTCAATGCAGATTTTATTTTGAAAGAAATCAGTTCATTGCACCTTTTTCCCTATTAAAGGTGATAATTACCCTTTGTTATTGCATTCATAGCTTCTTCAGAAAGTTACCTTCAAAGTTATGACTTTAAAAGCATAGCATCAAGAGTCTATTATTGTGTTAAAATAAATAATAATTATTTATAAACTATAAATAACACACAGATCTAAAAATTTAGCTTCTATAGTATACCATTTCCATTAAACATTCCTTTCAGTGTTTCCACATGGTAATCTGGAAGCAGAAACTTATACTCTGGTGTTATGCTACCTGATAATAGAATTTGCATATTTCTGATTCAGTATGTACACAGAGGGTTGCTGACTTATGATGGTTTGACTAATGAGTTTTTGAATTTACAATGGTGCAAAAGCAATATGCCTTCAGTAGAAACCATACTTTGAGAACCCATACAATCATTCTGTTTTTTACTTTCAGTACAATATTCAATAAATTACAAGAGCTACTTACCATTTATAGAATAAGCTTATATTAGATGATTTTGCCCAACTTTAACTTAATGTAAGTGTTCTAAGCACATTTAAGGTAGGCTAAGCTAAGCTATGATGTTAGATAGGTTAGGTTTATTAAATATGTTTTGACTTAATGATATTTTCAACTTACAATGGGTTTATTGGGATGTAACCCCAATGTAAGTTGAGGAACATGTGTACTTCCCTTTTGGAAATAATAATCTTTGACAATATTTTCAAAGTGAGATGTTTATATTGAGAGCAAAGATAATTTTTAAAAACTTGGCCTTGGCATAAGTAGAATGGTATGACTAATTGTACTAGGTGTGGAGGAAAATAAAGTATTTTTATAGAAAGGCAGGAGAAATCGTTTTTATTGAGCATATACTATGTGCTTAAGACGTATTATACCTTCTAGTATTTATAGCAGTCTTATAAAATAAATATTATTTTTATTGCAGTTGAGAAAATTAAGACACAGATCATTTGCCCATGATTATACAAACAGTAAATGATGGATTTGAGATTGGAACCCAGGTTTTTCTGACTCCTAAACCCACTCTCTTTGTTCTTATGATACTGTTTTTGTGTAAATATTGCTGACTTAAATTTTTCATTTGAGAATGTTGATATCAAGAAAATTTAAGGGAGCCAGCACATACAACAACAGTGCATTGAAAAGAACAAGCTCTACAGAAATGTAAGATAGTAAAGACTTGCTTTAATTATCTAACATTATAATTTAATTATTTTCCATGTAGCCTTCTAAAGCAAGCATTTATATTAATTTTTTTCTTTGATATATTAGAAGTATTCTTACCTTTTTAAACAATGTGTTCTATAATTTATATAACTTTTATTTTGGGTGTCATCTTAGGCAATTGCTCTGTGCTTTAATAAGGTAATGACCTTAGGAATGGTTAATGTCCCTTAAGTCAAAGACTGCCTTGAAAAGTGGCCCACAATTACTATGTTTTTGTAGTTGGTTATTTGTTGTCAGCTGTCATTTCTCAAGGTCAAGTTCTGGCAGCTCTTTTCCTGCTGCGTCCTATTTTTTTTCCTGACAATAACTTAAGTGCCCATATTTATTGGGAAAATGAAGTAACTAAACTTGTTAAATCAGTAACCTTAATTTGCATCCAATTATATATATCCATAAGCTTAGACCCGTAGGCCTAAAGGTGTCTACACCCTCCTGGAGAAATAGTACTTTGATTCACTGACATTGTAATCCCCTTTCTCTTTTTTTTTAACAGGGTGGATAACTAATTCTTCTGTATTTTCCTTAGGCAGTACTATACTACTGGCAGTGTTTTGTATGTTTAAAGGGCCAACAGACTTAACTTTTATTTCTTGTAATTACATATATTGCTTTTGTGATCCTAAATATTTGAATGTAATGTTGCTTACTGGCTGTGTATGTATGAATACAGCCAAGAAGACCAAAAGCAATAGCAGGCTGGGCACGGTGGCTCACGCCTGTAATCCCAGTACTCTGGAAGGCTGAGGTGGGAGGCTCGCTTGAGCTGAGGAGTTCGAGACCAGCCTGAGCAAGAGTGAGACCCCATCTCTACTAAAAATAGAAAAATTAGCCAGCTGTGGTGGTGCACGCCTGTAGTCCCAGCTACTCGGGAGGCTGAGGCAGGAGGATCGTTTGAGCCCAAGAGTTTGAGGTTGCTGTGAGCTAGGCTGACTCCACCACACTCTAGCCCAGGCATCAAAGGGAGACTCTCTCAAAAAAACAAAAAAAAAAAAAAAAAAACATAGCAGTTATGCTCAGAAAGAATGTTCTTTCATTTGCAGTGTTTTCTTTTCTTCAATGACTCTGCTGTCTTTATTCCAAAAGTCTACCTTTCTTCACTGTGGGGCAAGGGCTGATGTCCCTGTTACTGCCACTCACAGCCATAGAAAGTGATGTAAAACAGGTTTGAAACTTAAAATGCTTCTCTTTCCAACTTTACTTGCATATGTGTATCTTCAAGTTTCTCCAGCAGAATAACTGAATCAGTTCTGCTTTTTATTCTCTTGTCAGTCAGTGTCTTACTGGAATTTTCACTTTTGTCTTAGCAGTAACAGTGCAACATGATTTATAATCCACATTCCTCTTTTGAGTCTATCTGCAGATTTATATACTCTGCTTGTCTCTACAATGCAGAGTTTGTCTCTGGTGTCTGAGTGCTTGTGGTGTATAGTCATGGTAGCAGTATATTTTAGCATCACCGTGGTCATCTTAAAGAAAACACACAGCAGTTTTAATGTAAACTAGAAGCCTTTCATATCCAACTAGAATCATGCTGATGGCAGATTCTAGGTGCTCCCATGGAAGCAATATATTATTAGATATAAAAATAACCCAAGCAGCTTACTATACTGTTCAGAGAAACCTCTTAAAGAATGATTTCATCTACTTTTTCAATTAATAGAGACCATTTCCAAATTTTTATTTTAGGAGCTTACAACTTAAACATATAATGTTGAATTCTCCTGAATATATAAGTAATAGGTATTCAGAAATAGGTCAACTGAAATGCCACAGCTTTTTAAATAACTGTAGAATAGTAATCTGCGGATAACTCTTAATTCTTCACCTCTAATCGTCATTCTTTTCTTAAACTTCAGTTTTGAATCTTCAGCTGCCTGCCGGGCAATTAAATGGACTATTTCAGCATCACCTCAGAGTCACTTATTTTTGTTACTTACTCCATAAATGAACATTTAATGGATACTACCACATGTTATGCGTCATTCAATCATTAAACTGATACTCATTAAGCACCCATTATGTGCCAACTACTTTGCTAGGCATTGGGATTCAAGTGGGTGAATAAGACTGACATGGTCCCTGCTTTCATGTAGCTTACTGTCTACCGTGCAAGGCTGCTAATTGAATAAGTACTTCAGGAGTGGTGAAAATAATGATACAGAAAAGAAAGGGGCTATACAGATGGATGACAAGGGTAGCTAGCCCTGTCTAATGGTTCACAGAAGACCTCCCTGATAAAGTCATCTTTAAACCAAGAATTGATGGGTATGAAGGAATTAGATGAATGGGGGCAAGCTATTTGTTCTCTCTATGCCTTAGTTTCCTCCTTTGTAAGGTGGAGATACCAAGAGAAAACATAGTAAATTAGTTAATGCATGTGAAACACTCAGAACATTTCCTGGCTCTGAATGTAGGTACTGTCTATCATCATCATTAATCATTCATTCATTCAGGTATTCAAATAAACATCTGTTGGGCACTTACCAAGTGCTAGGTATCTTTCAGTATTGTGGTGGGATTCAGAAATGAAAAACAAAATCTATCCTTTTGAGGAACTTAGGATATATGTACAAATAGCTACAAAGCAAAGAATAATACAGCAAGAATCATAAGGGAGGTATGAGCCACTTTCTGGGAAGGAGCAACCTTTTTATTTGGGAGTGATGTATGATTTGTGCCACTTGGTGAGTATTTGTATACTGCCTGTGAAATCTTATATTTTCCTGTATTTCTGTTTATTTTTTGTGATTTTATTTGTGTATATTTTTACTCACCACTAAAATTTTCATGTTTGAAGTGAGAAAGTATATATCTCACAGACTGCAGTATATGAATAATAGGTACTCTATGTTGATGAGAAGTCTTGAAAGCCTATTAAACTTTTTAGGGTTACTTATTTTAAAAGCCTCATAACTGCTCAAGACCTTTATTATAATAGTATCACATGCTTTGGAGGGACTCAATGTGGATAAAGAAATAGATGTTGCCCCCTCTGAAAAAAAAAGTTCTTTATGGATGCACCATCTGTTGATTCCACCGAATGTCTGTTCTCATATTTTGCTGTAGTAAAGTGGCATCTTTGACATCATTTTTGAAATGCATTACCATAGTCAACTGAAAAAAATTAAAGAGTGAAATCATTTAAACATTTTTTTTTCCGTTTGACAGTAGCAAAAGTGGCATAATTCACTTTTGCTGATACAAAATAAGAGGCTCAGCAGACGGTTGCATATTTCAACAAATTAAAATTTTCAAAATGTTGCTTACATTTCCCTCTTGAGAGAAAACAGTTATTGTGTAGTAAATAACATATTGTAGCTTTTGAGAAAAGTGTATATGAAAAACATCTGTAAAGATGGTAGAGTGCCTCTGTTTAACTGGTAAAAGACCAGTGTTAACCAGAGTTAACATCTCACTTTTTGTAGCCAATAATATTATAGATCTGATTTACTAAAAGAAAAGAAAATTAATGAATAATTTACTTGCTAGAATTTTTTGTTTTTATGTCTTAATGCAGTACATTCATGATTAAGATGCAAGCTTTTTTTTTGGTCTAAACTTTAAAACATAAAACTGCTCTTTCTAATAAACGTATTTCCTTCACAGTTAGGTAGAACATTGAACTTACCACAATAAACATACCTTCTGTCTTGTAGATTAGATCATCAAAAAAAAAGATTAATGGATTTCTTAGTTAAGAGTAGACCTCAGAATTCTGTGGTAATAGGTCTTTGCAGTGACTTTTAATCTCTTAAAACACCAGGCTTGCATGGGATGAGGCATGAATTAATTTTCCAGCTTTTGACAAAATTGAATTCTGAAACCATCCACATATGTATGACAATGACTTCTAAAAAGTAATTAGCTTGCTATAAATACAAGAAATTTCCTGTGAGAAAATTGCTCATACTCTCTAACCAATAGAGAAATTTGGCAGATTAGAGAAAAATGATATTTTATCCAAAAGAATAGAACCTTTCAGTTTTTTAATTTATTTTGGCTCTTGTGCTTTTCTGCGTAGATTCTACTGTGAGAGAGGTGGCAGGCTGGTGTGAGACATGTTTATGTCCGAAACCCTTATGGAAATTTTTTAATGAATCTATTAAAATGCACGAGGATGATTTGCCATTTAGTTGAAAAGCAGTGTAATCTCTGAACCTTAGGACAGACTTTAGAACTAGACAAACCTGGTGTGGTTCTCATCTAACTTAGTAGTGGATATGCCTTGGTTTTTTGTCTATATAATGAGAATGACAATATGTATTTCTTAGAATTACTGTATGAATTGTATGGAATAGTGTGAATAAAGCATCTAGCATGATACCAGGCTCTCATAAGTCATTTTTAAAAGTGGTCTTTCCTTTACAGCCATCACCCCTCTGCCTCAAGGAAGTTACAAACCATTACAGATGGGGGCCTTATTCTTTTATCACCTTGGGATTCAGATCATTAGGATCCTCAGATGTACTTTCTTTTTACATTTTTCTTTCATATGAAAAATTGTGACTTGAGAAATCAAACAAGCAAATAAAACCACAGGGTGCTTTTTGAATATTTGTTTTAGGGACTCTGGCTAGAACTTAATATACATTCCCAGAAAAAGTAGGGCACGTGGGGCACTCTGCTTAGCAGTTTGCATCTGTGATGTAGAGTTCCAACTTGAGACATTTTGAGCTCAAGGTATTCTGTTTCAAAGCTACATTTTACTTTGGTTTTAATTTATAAATAACCTTATGGAATAGCCAGCCTTTCCCAACTCAGGCTGACAATAGCATGAAAACAAACTAAATAGTTTATTATTTGCCTTTGTTTACTACCATTAATAGCTTTATGCTAAAGCATATTTTGAACAAGTAAGAGTAAATTGTATGGGGTTTAGTCTCTTCAGCTTATTTAGTTTTATTTTTGTTTAAAATGGAAGTTGTAGGAGATGGAATAAAAGAAAATTCTTCTGTTTATGTAATATATTATCATACTTTCCTACATAAATTGATGCAGAAAAACTCTAGGAAATAAGAGGAAAGCAAACTAACAGAGTTAAGTCCCCTGATGTCTACCAAATGGTTTATATAGGTTAACTCATTCAGCCCCATAAGCAACCACCTGGCAGATTCCAAGCATTGTACTCCAGGTTATGTAGCTTAAAAATTGAGTAACATAGGATTGTGAAATATGGAGCACAATGCACATTTATCAAAAGCACCAGATTCAAGATTTTAATCTAGTTCTACATTTTCCATAGTTCTTTATAGTCTCTTGTAGTATTCTCTCCTAAATTGTCTTAATAATCTAGCAAGATGAGGAAGATACTGTACACAATTGCCCTTAAATTGCATGCAATGTAGTTATCTATCAAGAAGCAAAAGGGAAGCAGTGTGGTATGTTGGAAGGAGCTCAGAATTGGGTGTGAGATTTGGGGTTCTCATCTTTGTCTTAAAACAGTTGTTTTTTTTTTAATTAAAAATGTGGTTTTTCATTAAATCGTGTCCAAGATCCTTTCTAGGTTTTGTTTTTTTTTTCTTAAACCAAAATACAGTCATTTATGATTATTTGACTTTAAGGATTTGTAAAAGAAAGGTGAAAATATTTAGAGCCAAATAAAATAAATGCTTTGAGAATTCTATTTGTATTATATGGGTAAGAGCTTTGGAATTAGAGGGAAGTAAGTTTGAAATCTTCCATGACTAGCTACCTGAATTATGCAAACACTGCCTATGACCTCATAGTAACATATGTCTGCTCCTCCTTACAAATTTGATTAATATATCACTAAAGGGTAATATATTAATTAGCAATAATAAATTGCGATTACTTTGAAACAGCCTTCCTTATACTGCAGAATTCAGAATAAATTAAATCTATAGGAGGCTACAACCAAACTGGCTTTCCTGAAAGAACTGCATCAACTCCAAGGTGCTGGACAATGTATATATCAAATCTTTCAAATGAAGTTCTGGGGCAAGGCCTTACTCCTCATTGAACAGGGCAGCTCCTAGAGATACCCTTGACAATAGAAGAATTGTAATATAGTTGGTTTCTTTCTGATACAAATGCCCTCCCAGGTGGTGTGGTAGGGTAGGTTCTTTTTGTTCATCAGAATATGACTGTACAATAGTAGGAGCTGAAGAAATTTAAAAAGGAGAATATGTCCCTATTTTTGTACCAAAGAACAGGTTGAATTCAACAAAGGTTGAATCTTTGATGCATTTTCAGATACCAGAGTAAATACTAGAAACCACTGGAGAATAAAAATGAAAATAATCACATATATCCAAATGATGGAATTAAAGTGTATGTTGGGGAATGGGATATAGAGGAAAGACTGCAGGACTGGAAATCAGGAATGCAGGATTCTGTTCCTGAATCTGTCACTTTTTGACTGCACGGGTAGTTGTATATATGTGCACTGAGGGACTGGGATTTGTTTTTCTTTCTAGGCCTTGGAAGGTTAAAAATGAAAGATGAGCTTTCTGTTTCTATCCTCTCCTCAATTGGAAGGCTTGATTTATTCATACTTTGTCTAAATTCTAGATTTTTTTCCCTAAAAGCTCTGGATTTGGTATTTAAAATATGAAACATATTTAAATACAACACCTATACATCATATGCATATTCATCATATACATACACATATACTTGCAAACATGCATACACAAACACACACACAGCCCAAATACAGAAAACAATAAATACAAAGGAATGATTGTTTCTGTGTTTATTTTTTCCTTGTTACTTTATCTAGGCATTTTGTAGTTTTCTGGGTGAATATACGGAGAAGGTATGGAAAAAAGAATGAGCCTAGCAAACTACTACTCAAATGTAACCTCAGTTCTCCACCAGCATTTCTTAGCTCCCTCAGGATACTTGTTTCTTCCTTCCAGAGGCTTGCCTCCAAAATTCTATATCCTGGTACAGTAACATAACTCTGTCTATTAAAAGGAGAACTATTAATAATAATGTATAAATATATCTCATTTAAAATTTTGTTCTGATTTTCTGTGTACTGTCTTTTCTCTCTCCACAGTGATTACAACTTTCCTGTTTTCCCTTACATATTACCACGACTTCATCTTTTATGTTTTTTCCTAGTTATATTTTGTTTTCTGCAATTTTTTTTGCAAAAACCCCTCCTCTAAGATTTATTACTTTTCAAAAGATTTATTACTTTTCATCAGATTCCTTTTGGAGGTTCCTATCCTCCCCTCCAAATTTGAATTTTGATCTTGTCAGTAGGCTATTCATGAAGTCATCTATTGGATCATTAATAAAGTGATGAATTATTAGGGACTTGAAGCCAACCCTTTGTATACTCAGAGCAGACTCTCAATGGATTATCATATGTCTTTTCTCAGTCTGTAGCCTTTCAGCCTTATGCATAATGATATATAATAATGAATATTATTACTGAAGACAACTTGAACTAATTTGCCAAGTCATATTTCTTGAAATAATTCGCTGATCCTTCTGTCTGCAGATTTGGTGGGAAATTATGATGGAAATATTTCTTAAGGTTTTTATTGTGGAAACATGGAAAATTATTTTAAGAAGGAAATGTAGACTTATTTCAGAGTGGCAGATAGGGAGGCAGAAACCTATTTTAAATTCTTCCTTTTTTACGTGGGTCCTAAGTCCACTGTTTAAAATAGGAATCTTGCAAAACTAGCTCACAAGAACATGAAGGGTTAATGCTATAGAACCTTTGAGTTCCTATAAGTTGTGCTGTTTAAATGCATTTCTTATTTAAAATTAGCATGTTCACAGTATGTATTATCTAATGGTTCTCCTAATTGGACACTTGATGCAAGAGGGAATGATACATTTATCTTTTTTTCCTACTGTAAACTATATTGATAAATGCTGGGTGGATGAGTCATTATCTTTCATATTTTAGGAAGCAGAAAATTCTTGGTATATAATGAATATGATGCAATAGAATGCCTTAACTATTTTGTTTATCTCCCATCTGACATAAAAATGCATGATAGATGGTTTGCTTGCTTACTTTCTCCTCCCTGTTCCCCTCTTCACTTCTCCCCAGTAGCTAATATCCTATTTCCTATTTATATGTGGCAGCATAGTTTTAAGGAACTTCTACTCAAAAAGTTGTAGTTGATCCAGCTACTGATTACCCATATGACTGGGTCATTAGGTTGAACTTAATTCTGTTTTGATTTGATTTGGTTTTCAGTCCAAAAGTATGTAACTTTTCATTCACATGTGCATGCAAAAATTGGAAAGAGACTGTATTTTAAAATTGAAAAAAAAATTTAATTGAGCACATACTTTGCTAGGCACTTTATTAAAGTTCCATCCTGAGTGAGCTCATTGTCAAGTTGGAGATATAGAGATTTCAACACACTGTCTTCCCAAGATAAGGGAAGAATAAGATACTGGTAACAATGATGCACAAGAACCTGTGGAATCAGCAAGGGTTTTTCAGAGAAAGTCATCCTGGTAAAAGAGAAGATGCTATCCAGAGGGGAAAATGCATATGCTTGTCATGGGGGGGAAAGAAATACAGAGGCCTGGAGCAAGAGAGCCTGGTCAGTCCAAGGATGAAAGTCATTTAATAATGGCTGGCATGTTTTGAAATCTGATGCCATTTTTATAATTCCTTTGTGTAAGATTCATCAAGCTTCTTCCCCCCCGCCCAAACACATATTTATTGAGCACCTTTTATGTGTTCAGTGGGGCATCTGGCAGTGAACAAAATGATGGCCCTTGTTTTGTTTACTCAAGGAGCTTACCATCTAATGGGGGAGAGTGTAAACAGAAGGAAGGTGTTATACTCTAAAATAAGAAGTAATGTGATATATTTCAGGAGCTGACAAAATAGACTCAATTCTCTGGAGAAAAACGTCATCTGAAAATTTTAAGCTAAAGTCAAGCATCAGCTATATTTTGGTAGCGTATTATACCAAAGGGACTACAGAAGAGATTGGTGAGAGTGTTTGTCTAGCCAGGGCCGCCTCTTTACAGTGTAGTCACTATGGGAAAGGAAGGTGGCAAGAGCCATAGGTGGGGCCTAACTTGGCATTGTAAGCAGGAAGACTACTGTCCTGAGAGTTTGTCCACCTCCGTTGTTTATATAATCCAACACTAGAAAAGGTAAAATGCCTTCTCTCCTTCCTTTACTAGTTGCTTGAAATCAATTCATTATTCTCTTTGTTACTCTGTGAGGTTCTTTTTTCCACTTTGGTGATCGGTCTTGAGATCCATTTGGTGGATCTCAACCCATTTTATTTCTTTGTTTTTGTTTTAATGAAATGAAATAGAACAGAAAATGGCACAATAAAGTAAGAACATAAATTGTTTTATGAAATGTGTGTGTGTGTCTGTAGTGGGTTGGTATATAAACTTTTTCTCACATTGGATAAACTGGATCAAACATTTTTCTCCTTTTTGGTGAAACTTAATATGACTACAAGTAAAAATTTGGCCTGCAAAGTTATCCCTTTTGTTTATTAAGGATTGTTTTGTAGACTACTCCAGAATCATTACACTAGACTAAGATGCCAGAAGTCTGGATGCTGGTTCTAGTTTTGCACCCAGAGAGGCATATGCTAGGTTAAGCTTTCTGTGAACCTCAGTGTTTTCCATCTAAAAAGAGAGTTGGCTTAGGTGAGCTCTTATGGTCCCTTCCCACCAAGATTCTGGACTTGGTACTCTTTCAAAAGCACTTGGGTATAAAAAATGAATTGTTTTAAAGTTGATTGGACATTTGCACAGATCCATTATTAATTCAGAGAAGTGGTCCTAGGAGTTTTTTGGTTTTTTTAAGCCTGAGGCAAAAAATATATATGACTTACTACCACATGATCCTGGTTCCTGACAGTGGATGCTTGCCCTTACTTCCCAAAAGCATGTGGTCCACTGCATGCAAATGGATCCTCATTATGAAGTAATGAGCATAAAAGCACATGGCATGGTACCTGTGTAGTAAAGCCTCAAAAAAATGTGGAGTTGAGAAATTGTTGCTTGAAATCTCAGCCCCTACACTGGACACTGTCATATGGGTTACTTGCCACAAATGTGAGGAGGACATGAATACTGCAGAAAAACCAGTACTTGGGAGAGAGGGACACCTCTAGACCATTATTCATTTCTAGTTATTGGATCTGCATATATTATAAGTGCTCAGATGTCAAGGTGACAGAAGGTATCTTCCAGGTACCTTTTTACCACCGCATGCAGTAGGGAACATCAAATACAGAGGGATTCTGCAGTCTCAACCTCTCTGGTATACTTGAAGACTACCTAAAAAGAGAATCCAGCCACATAAAAAAAACAGAACCATTTATCGCATTCATATATTTGAGTATTTAGAGTCAGTTTTCACCTATATTATGAGATAGTGGCAATAAAACTTAGCTAAGTGTAGCAAAGTGTTAATAGTACATGTTACAAACTAAGGTAAAATTATCAAATAAGAGCTGTCCGCTTGTAGTAGTTTGTTACTGCTATGGAGCACAGAACTGTGTGGCCATCAGAGAGACAGAGCTGCTAACAACTCCATTTGGGGCATTGTTAGGCAGTTCTGTTGACACATGAATATATTTCATATGATTATCATAAAATTGTGGCCTGGAAATTGAGCAGCCGTGGTGCTGCATTTTAGACTTAACATTTATAACAAGCTGTAATAAAGTAAACATTTTAAATGGATATAAGAATAGGCATTACTTGCAATCACAAATGTATGTTCAATTGAAGTGCTTTTGAAGCTCAATTTAACAAAGCAAACAAATTTCTTGGCATTATTAACATAATTGTTCTCACTGTTGGGTTTTGCTTTTTAAAAAGTTATTTAAGCAAAAAACAAGTTGCTGAAAACCAAAACCCACAAAAGGAAATGTAACTAAGAATGAGTTACTTTTCCTATTATCATATCAGATTTTAAAAAAAGCAAGCAAAAGTCCCAAATGTTCTCTCTGCCACTTCTCCTGACTTGCCAAAGTATTGCCAGCCTCTTTAGCTTGGAGTTCATATTTAATGATTAATTTGAGGTTAAATTCGGCTGTTTGCTGTGCCATCAGTAGGCTCTGGAGTAGGGCTAGCCAGCATTCATCTGCTAGTGAAACTCCAGGCTATGCTATAGTTAAAACAGGGAGCTTCCTCCCTCCCCACCCCACCCCCACCTTTCCTAAGGACAGAAAAGGACTAGAATATCCATTTTACACCAGAGTGGAGGAAGCATGACTATATGTAAATTTAGCACCAATTAGATGGTAGGATTTGAAGGACTGTTGTCCCTGGAATATTCTAAAAGAAAAATGGAAATGATAGTGGTAACATCTGAAGTGTGGTGGCGAGAGATTTAAAGCAGTGCTAATTTGGAGCTTCTGGGCACAGAACCCTACCAGGAGGTGATCGATCCACTGTGTCTTCTGTGGCAGCTGGCAGCTGGCAAACAAAGCAGATGATGAGTTCTTGGCTTGTTACTTTTCAACACTCCATAGTGTCCTCCAATTTTGAATAAAGCCCCTAAATAGACATCCTTCCCGCATTGTCATTTGGCTATAGCAGACCCTCATGCAGCAAGTGTGCTACTGGCCCAACAGTCCACCACAGTGGAGGCCACAGGAGCTCAGGGTTACAGGTGAACTTGCCTGAAAGTTGGCAAAGGCACAGCATGGCATTTATAGGAGACGTACTCTTCAAAGACTTACATGGTGATTTCTGATAGTCGTGGAGTTGAGCTGACATAGTCAAAATTAGAGGGAGGCATCCTAGTGTGAGAATAACCTGCAAAACACTGACAGCTTGAAAGCATTCCTGCCAAGCATATCACTTACCTGATACACAATTTTTATTAAGCACCAAGATTTTGCTAGATACTATTTAGAGGAAAGGTGAAAAGCTACCTGCCTTAATTTTCATGTATCCAGAAAATAATTTCCTAGAAAATAATAGGTAACCACAGCTAACTTATTTAGAATAGATCCTCTGAAGGCTGGATAAGAGCAGTTGAGTGGTGAATGTCTAAAAATGTAGGGTTTTTTTTTTTCTTTGCATATGTAATTTTGGTTTTTGGTTTTTATTCCCGCTAGGAGACATTCCCATTACCCTTACCAGGACAGGACTAGAACAGAAGCCTAAGGGAGTATAGGAGGTGGGGGAAGGAGGGAACAAAATGAAAAATTTAATCTGGTTCTAAATATAATCTTTAGGAATTATGAATTGTCAAAATTCTGAACTCTCAAAAGATCAGACAGATACCTCTTAATATAGAAATCTTTAGATAATGGCATATATTTTACATGTATGTAGAATTTTATGCAAAGATGATTCCTTTTCCCTCCAGGTTTGAAAATAAAAGCAGATAAACCAGTTACCAGGACAGGAAAGACTATTTTAATCACTGGAGCCTGCTAACAATTTAAATAGTGCTGATCATCAGTGAAATCTTGTTTGTATATTACTCAACCTAAAAGCACTTTAGTATCACCATTTCACAGATCCGGCTTACGACACTTAGAACTTTGTTTCCTTCTCCACATCTTATCCCTCCCCACTTCTGAGATTTCTCCAACTTTGTTTGGCCTATCTTCTTTTCAGACCTCTTTTCTCCAGACTGGTATTGACCAAACACATGGCACTTGAGGCTCATGGTTTTTGGGGTTTTTTCCCTCACATGCAGCCTGTGTTTCTTATCAGATTATACTACATTAAACTCAGCATGGCCTACGAGAGTCCATATGTCTTCTTTACTTTAGGGTAACTGCAAAGCATACTCCATTAGCCCAACTCCATTAGCTCTTTGGTTTAGCTATGTAGTAATTTCTCGATTAGAAGTGAACAATAATAAAATTTTCCTTTTCCTCTAGTGTGATGAATTTCCCAGTTATTACCAAGAGATAGTACGATGTAGAGTTCTAAATCCAAATACAATCTGGAAGGAATTATTTCAATACTCTGATTATTAATTCCTCATTATTATAAAAAGGATAACAATATATGTAAAGTGCCTTGCTGCATTACAGGTATTTAATAAATGTTCTGTCCCCTTTCTTTTCCCATGAAGGAAAAAATCTCAGTCAATAATTTTGAAAGGACATATCTCTGATGAAAATAAATATCTTGACTAAAAACCTTAAGTTAATTTTGAGTACAAGTTTCCAAAATAGTGAATTTGCTATTTCCCCTGGTTTTATACCACCTTAATACATGAATGCTCACACACATACACATACACTAATAGAGGTAATGGGGGGCACTTTAATACTTGAATATTTCAGAATAAAATCATTTGATTTGATGATCTCCAAGTTTCCTGCTTTGAGTTTCAGCTCCAAAATGTTTGATTTTATGAGAGAGGTTATTGTGGTGTGTTTTGGAAAAAAAAAATTGACGGGGGGAGATATAGGGAATGTGACACTTGATGCAGATAATTTATTGTAATCATTTTCAAACTTTCAATGTCTTTTGAGTGGTTTTTGATATCCCCAATACCTGGAGCTGATGAGGCAGGTTTCAGTAAATCCATCATGAATGTCTTTAAAGGAGTACATAGAGACACAAAATGGAACCCTAGGGTTCTGAGCAGTATTATTATTGCTCTGTGTAATGCCTTTGTCAATAACTCTAAGATTTCTTTCTCAAAGTAGAAGAAATATAGTTGTTGAGAAAGCGTAAATAAAAATGGAAGGATTTGTGCATGGCAAAGAGTAAAATGCCCAATCATACCTATCAAAGGCAGGCTACAACTGCTGTGATCAGAGTCTACACTGACTTGACATACAGACTTGTAGGAAAGGAATCCTAGAAACTTTGTTTGCTCAGATGAGTCCTAATCACCACAAGAACACTTTTACTAAACTAAGGAGTACTCTGTTTCTAATCTAATGAATTCAAAAGTTGTGTGGGTCTGTGGGCTTTTGTGCCTATAAGTGCCACTAAATCAAATTGAGTCATTTTAAAGGAGAAAGAGTTTACTCTAAAAGATCAAAAGGGAAGAACCTCAGGATTATTGTTGGTGTTCTAAGTGGTAGGCTGAACAGAAAGGAAATCTTCATTTATTATTGAAGCATTTGGGTTTACTGCCACGTACCCACAGAGGTCTGTCTGGAAGACAGTTCTCTTCAGGTCTTTCTACCTATAAGAAAGGCATAGTTGGATAGTTGAATTTAAAATGGGTGAGAGAAAGGAAGTAATGTTATATGTAACCAGCAGACATCACTAAAGGATTTTTAAAAAAGAACATTATTGGATCCAAATTGTTAGCAAGTCCTTGAAAGTGAATGAAGGACTCATTGAAGTAAATTTGAACTATACATTGACATCTTAATGAATTGCCTTGCTCAAATATTAGGTCCAGTATATCGTGAACTTTGTTAAACATGGGTATTTAATGATCATTAAAATGATTTTAAGTTAGATATTTGTTACTGCCAGAAGTAGGTACACCATTTATTGAATTCAATCTGACAAATATATTTTATGAAATACTTGAATTGGTTGTGCAACAGACATCTTAAAAAACAAGCAAGATCAAATAAGCCAGTCATTGTGCTTATAACTATTTATAAAGAAAAGTGTTAGATGTGCATATTGCATTTTCTCCTTCTCCCCATGTTAATGGTAGGTTGCAAAGCTTTCCTAGGTTGTGTATCGGATTTATTATCCCAGGCATTCAGTGAATCCATAATCTGCTTAT
Source organism: Daubentonia madagascariensis (assembly GCA_023783475.1). Taxonomy (NCBI): domain Eukaryota; kingdom Metazoa; phylum Chordata; class Mammalia; order Primates; family Daubentoniidae; genus Daubentonia; species Daubentonia madagascariensis. Next base: position 35,403,821 of record JAKFHU010002080.1, on the reverse strand, counting down.
AATTCTCCTCATGCTTGGTACTAAACAGACAGGGAGCCAGTATATTGTACCATAGAGTTTGGCACTGTTTAGTAAGCCATTGCCATTACCTCACCTTACCTGGCAGAGCAGCCTGTTTTGTCCATGTGACCTTTTCCTTTTGTTAGTCATGCCCATGGAAAGGTCATTCAATTCAATAATGGCTTCTCATTTGGTCTAGAAATCAGACAAAAGCTTTGCAGCTGTGAAATGCAGCCCACTTAAAAATTAACCTATTGTAAATCCTTAATGATTGAGAAATTCTGCAATTTGCTATGATTTGTGGTTTGTGCTGCAGCTAGAATAGCAAACAGCAGAAATGATATGGTCAGAATGAAGTGCATTTGGAAAGGGAAGAAAAAGAAATTTGACAGATATTATGCTTGGTTCAAGCCAATATGGTATGCCCTTCTGTCCTTCATCAGTCACACATCACTTTGTCTCCCACCTACAGACTCTCCCAAGTGGAATGTAATCCTTGGAAATAATTACTTAAATTAAAATTTATCAGGATCCGTATCTCTCACCACTCACAAAAATTAATTCAAGATGGATAACAGAGTGAAATCTAAGACATGAAACCATACGAATTCTAGAAGAAAATGTTGGAAAAACTCTTCTAGATATCAGCCTAGGCAAAGAATTTATGAAGAAGACCCCAAGGGCAATGACAGCAACAACAAAAATAAATAAATGGGACTTGATTAAATTAAAAAGCTTCTGCACAGCCAAGGAAACAATCAACAGAGCAAATAGCCTACAGAATGGGAGAAAATACTTGCATGCTATACATCCGATAAAGAGCCGATAACCAGAATCTACAAAGAACTCAAGCAAATCAGCAAGAAAAAAATCAAGCAACCCAGTTAAAAAGTGGGCAAAAGACATGAACAGAAGCTTTTCAAAAGAAGATAGACTAATTAATGGCCAATAAACATATGAAAAAATGCTCACCATCACTAATCGTCAGAGAAATGCAAATCAAAACCACAATGAGATATCACCTAACCCTGGTGAGAATGGCTTTTATTAAGAAGTCTCAAAACAATAGATGCTGGCGTGGATACGGAGAGAAAGGAACACTTATACACTGTTGGTGGGACTGCAAACTACTGCAACCTCTATGGAAAATAGTATGGAGATTCCTCAAAGGACTAAAAGTAGACCTACCATTTGATCCAGCAATCCCACCACTGGGTATTTAGCCAAAGAAAAAAGAGTCATTTTATCCAAAAGACACCTGCACTCGAATGTTTATTGCAGCACAATTCACAGTTGCAAAGATGTGGAATCAACCCAAGTGCCCATCAGTTCATTAGTGGGTTAATAAAATGTGGTATATGTATACCATGGAGTTCTACTCAGCCATAAAAAAAATTAATTAATTCCTTTTGTAACAATCTGGATGGAACTGGAGACCATTCTCCTTAGTGAAGTCTCGCAAGAATGGAAAAACAAACACCACATGTGCTCACTATTAAATTGGAACTAACCGATCAGCACTCATGTCCACAGATGGAAGTAAAACTCAATGGAAATCAAGCAGGTGGGGGAGAGGGGAGGTACATAACATACTGGAAAATGAAAAATTGCAGAAACAGAAAACAGATCAGTGGTTGTAGGGTTCAGCGTGGGGAAAGCAACTGATTACAAAGGGGTATCATATGGGACTTTTTAGGGGGCATGATGGAATTGTTTGGTATCTTGATTCTAGTGGTGGCTATACACTTGTATGCATTTATGTAGACTCATAGGACTATACACCAAAAGGAGTGAATTTATTGTATGCAAATTTTAAAAGGTGAATGGGTAAAATCATACCTAATGGGTAATGTACACTGTCTGGGTGATGGGCACACTTACAACTTTGACTCCAGCAGTACAAAAGCAATCCATGTATGTAACCAAAACATTTGTGCCCCTGTAATACTCTGAAATAAAAAAAAAAAAGTACATCTTCATAATGCCTTTTCAAAAAAAATTACAATTCATTACACAAGAAGTAAAATCATCTGTAAGTATAGTCTACCTTTGCCTCCTTTAATACTTTTTCAGCATAGAGCCTAGATTCTTGGGGAAAAGGAGGGCACAGGTTTTTGATTCATGAAGACCTAGAATTTGAATTTTGTTAGTAAAACAAATCAGCTCTATATCTTTATGCAAGTTACTTAAACTCTCTGGCTTCGGTTTCCACATGTGGAAATCTCATTGGATTCTTGTATAGATTAAACTAGTTACAAACAATGATAGATAATATAAAGGAAAGGTGTAGGGTACACTAAGGCAATTATTAGAGGCTAGAAAGACAATCAGGGGCTATGTCTTTTAGCACTTTGTAATGGGAAGCCATTGACAGGAGAGGACATGGTTGGAATTACTTTTTTTTAACTAACATGGTTCTTAGTTTCTTTTTTGTTTTAATTCACCTTTTAAAATTTGCATACAATAAATTCACTCCTTTTGGTGTATAGTCCTATGAGTCTACATAAATGCATACAAGTGTATAGCCACCACTAGAATCAAGATACCAAACAATTCCATCATGCCCCCTAAAAAGTCCCATATGACACCCCTTTGTAATCAGTTGCTTTCCCCACGCTGAACCCTACAACCACTGATCTGTTTTCTGTTTCTGCAATTTTTAATTTTCCAGTATGTTATGTACCTTCAACATGCCAAGATCATAAGATCTTTTTTTTATCTCAGGCCTTTGGACCCATTGTTAATCACTACCTGAAATGTACCTGAAATGGGGGTCTCCCCACTGCCCTTGCCACTCTCACTTACTTTTCTTTTAATTGGCTCCCTTTGTTAGTTGAATGTCTGATTGAAGGCCTTAAAGACCCCACCATTCATGAAGGAGACACATCTTGCTGCTGTGTTTCTTACCTAGCAAATACAAGGTGTGTTATTTACACAGTAGTTGGTCAGTATAGAGGCATAAACAACAATAGATTTTAGTAAAGGAATTTTTTTTGAAGTGCCGGTCTAACAAGTTTTTTAAAAAGGTAACTTGACAAGTGTTTTACTTCCTTTAGTAGACAGATGCACTTTCTTAAATTAACAATATATCATGGCCCTACTGTAATGTAGTAGTTCTAAAAGATTATTTATCTAGTAGTTCAGACTTAAGCTGTTTATATTATTCTGACAACACATGGAAAATTTTGTATTAAATAATTCCATTTCATTTCTGCTTTATTTATTTTCTCTGCCTTCATAAGTACCAAAAAATGAAGTTATTTACATGAAAACAAGATTTGAGTTCATTTATTCGAGATATGTTTTTAAAGTTCACCTTCTGTTACACTACCGAGGTAGAGCTTGAATTTCAAAAAGTAGAATTATAACTTCAGAAAAGAAAAAATAGCCAACTTAGTTTAATGCTAAGTATAAACTTTGTAGTATCATATGTACTTCTGCCCCTTTGCCTTTTTCTTCCCACCTCTATTCCTCTCAATAGTAATTTTAAATTCTGACCAAAACAAGTGGTGGCAATACTTAGTATAGCCTGGACTGTTGAAGAGTAATTTTGTTCTTAAAAAATCCCTGGTAGAGGGCCCCATGGAGGAAAAAGTGGAAGCAAGTTAAAATAGACATAGGAGCCTACCTGAGAGTTCCCAGTGGCCAAAACTGGAACACTTTGAGCAACAAAATAAATGATGATAGTGTTTATTATAAACCAAAGAATAATATAAATATCCATGAGTCCATACTGATGCAAATAAGCAATTAAATAAATAAATAGGGAAGAAGGGACAAATCTTCCTTACAGAAGTCCAGATAATAAATGTAGAAGGAATGAAGGATATAGAAAATTCCATTAGAACACCACAGGAATAATTGCCACATGCAAGATTCACAGATGTATGCTAAAATTAATGATCATGAGTTTGAGAAGCAGGATATTTGCATAGCTTCAGAATATTTCCCCCAAGAAATGTATAATTTCTGTGGTGGTTTTAATAAATGGCCACAAATTCTTTGCTACCCTTCCTTCCAGGAAGTGGAGCTTAATTCTCCTCTCCTTGAGTGAGGCTGGACATAGTGACTCACAACTAAAAGAGTATAGAAAGGAAAAAATTGTAACTTTACAGTAGAGAAACCTGGCAGATATCATCTTAACCAAGTGACCAGGGTTAACATCACCAGTAATAAGTCATGTTGATGTCATATACACCCAGATATGATGCGGAGAGAAGGGCACTTCACTTCTGTTGCATTCTTTCCAAAAATCTGTAACCTCAGTCTAATCACAAGAAGACATCAGAAAATCCCAAATTGAGGAACACTGTACAAAATATACAACTGGAAGCTTTTCAGAAATGTAATCTGAGAAACTCTCACAGATTGAAAGAGACTCAGGAGACATGGCAACTAAAGACAATGCAGTTTCCTGAATTGGATCCTGGAACAGATAAAGACTTAGTGGAAAACTGATGAAGTCTGACAAAAGTCTGTAGTTTAGTTAATTGTGTTGTACCAATGTTACTTTTTTAGAGTTAAAAAATATATCATGATAAGTAAAATATACACATTAGAGGAAGCTGGGTGAGGGCAATACAGGTTGAGCATTGCAAATTAAAAAATCCAAAATCAGAAATCCTCCAAAATCTGAAACTTTTTGAACACTGACATGATGCTCAAAGAAAATGCTCATTTCAGATTTCAGGTTTTTGGACATAAGATGCTCAGCTGGTAGTATAATGTAAATATTCCCAAATCTGAAAATCCAAAACACTTCTGGACCCAAGAATTTTGGATAAGGGATATTCAACCGTTATGGAAATTCTCTGTATTTAAAAAATACTGAGTTAAAAAAGAGAACAACTCCCTGGTGGCTTTCTCAGTCTAAGGGTGTTTGTTATTTTAAAATATCTTCAGAGCAAATTAGTTCAGAGAAATCACCCTCTCCCAAGCCTTTGTGCAGTCTCTCTCTAAAAGAAAGATGAGCTCTTAATAACAAAAGTGAACTCTCACAGAGCAAGGACTATAAATTTTAGAGGCTTCTGTCCCATAACTAGAAATAGAGATGCATCTTTGCCTACTTTGTGCAGGTTAATTTAGTCGATGCTGAATGTGTGCCTTTTGTGACTTAGTGTGCTCAGCACTTAGGTTATAAAAAAGTATTCCGTAAACAGGGCCAGAGTAGAGCAACTGATTGCTCTACTGACTCTGTTTTGAGCCCTTTGTTCCAGATATTATCTTTGAGCTGCTAATTTAAAATTTGTAGAGGTACTAGAGCAGGTTTCTTCTGACAGTCTCTTAACCCCAGATTATTGGTAGATTCAAATAGTATAAAAGTGTGGGACTCAGTAAGATGAATAAATGAAAAAAATGTTTTTCAATATAAAATATACTGTGTGTTGCTGGGTTTTTTTTTTCAAAACCAATAAAACCGCATTAATTCAGTGTAATTATGGGTATAGATGTGAAATCCTGATTTACAAAAATTTTATTCTTTTTACTTTCAAGCTCTCATTAGCTCAAACTAGGATAGAGTTTATTGTAGAAGGCCTAATGGGGTCCTGTTTTAGTAAATAATAATGTATAATTGGCTGATGATGATTATTGTCATAGTAACAAATTAGAATTTGGATACTAGAATTAAACTCCTCTCCTGTATGCTAGTCATTCTTTTGATCTGACCATTAGTGAAAACTATCTTTGGTTTGTGCACATATGGGAGATACTGGTTTTATCAGTTAAATATATTTGACCACTTAACCAAATGAGTACCTTGCAGTGTGTCTTTCTTGGGAATATAACTGGTGTGGTCAATGAAAAACGATGTACTGTTCTTGAACATGGAAATACATTAAGGTTAGTAGTGGCAGGTACATACATTTTCTGGAAAGCTGTGTTTCCCAGATTTTTAATGCATGGCCAAGCATATACACAGATAGTTAATAGTACTGCTTAATTGCTGTAGTCAGATTGAGCAACACATAATTTATAGCAATTCTGAAACTGAGAACACAAGAATGATAAGCCATTTGATAAAGACTTACCACAATTGCTAGTCAGTAAAAGTATAGACTGCATATTGACTAGCAACTTGTAGAATGCATATGATATACTTTTCTTGACAGCTGTTTTCAAAATGTACCTTTCTGTGTCATCATGGTTTCTTTAGTAAATTTACATGTAAAGTTTCTTTTTTTAAATAAGCAATGTTTCTTGCTAAAAGAAATCAAAGACACAAATAAATTGAAAGACATTCCATGCTTATGGATTGGAAGAATTAATATTGTTAAAATAGCCATGCTACCAAAATCTATCTACAGATTCATGCAATCCCTATGAAAAACCCAATGGTATTTTTTTCAGAAATATAAAAATTATCTTAAAATTCATATGGAATTTCAAGGGACCCCGAATAGCCAAAGCAATCTTGAGAAAGAACAAAGTTGGAGGGCTTACACTTCTCTAATTTCAAAACATACTGCACAGCAACAGTAATTAAGAAAGTATACTTAATTACCGGCATAAAGATAAATATATAGACCAATGGCATAGAATAGAGAGCTCAGAAATAAATCCTTGCATATATGGCCAAATGATTTTCCACAAGGGTACTAAGATTACACAATGAGAAGGACAATCTCTTCAACAAATGGTGTTGGAAAAACAGTATCCACATGCAAAAGAAACGAAGTTGGACCTTTACCTTACACCATAAAATTAACTCAAAAATAGGTTAGAGACCTAAATGTAAGACCTAAACCTGTTAAACTCGTAGAAGAAAACATCAGGGAAATCTTTAGGACATTGGATTTGGCAATGATTTCTTGGATGTCATACCAAAACCACAGGCAACAAATTAAAAAATAGACTACCTCAAACTTAAAAACTTCTGCACATGGAAGGAACCAAGGACAGTGAAAAGGCAACCTGATCAGGGCTTAATATCTAGAATATATAAGGAACTTCTACCCCTCAACAACAGCAAACCAAATAACCTGATTCAAAAATGGGCAAAGGACTTGAACAGATATTTCTCTGAAGAAGGTATGCAACCAATAAGCACAAGAAAACACTCAGTATTACCAATTATTAGGGAAATGCAAATTGAAACCACAATGAGATATCACCTGACACCTACCAGGATGGCCACTATAAAAAAAAAAAAAAAACAGAAAATAACAAGTGTTGGTGAGGATGGCGATAAGTTGGAACCGTTGTGCACTATTGATAAGAATGTAAATTGGTGCAGCCATTATGGAAAACCGTTTGGAGGTTCCTCAACAAATTAAAAATAGAATTACCATATGATCCAGTGATCTCACTTCTGGGTATGTATCCAAAAGAATTTAAAGCAGGATCTTAGAGATATTTGCATACCCATGTTCACTGCAGCATTATCCAAAAGATGGAGGCAACCCAAATGTCCATTGACAGATGAATAGTTAAAGAAAATGTGGTATATACAAACAATGGAATATTATTCAGCCTTAAAAAAGAAGGAACTCCTGTCACATGCTACAACATGAATGAACCTCAAGGACATTATGCTGAGTGAAATAAGCCAACACAAAAGGACAAATACTGTGTGATTCTACTTGTATGAAGTATCTACAGTAGTCAAAATCATGAAACAGAAAGTAGAAAAGTGGTTACCAACATCTGGGAGGAGGGGAAATTAGGGGTTAGTGGATATGGAGTTTCAGTGTTGCAAGATGAAAAAGTTCTAGAGATCTGTTGCACAACAATGTGAGTATACTTAACATTGCTGGACAGTACACTTAAAAATGGTTAAGATGGTAAATTTGTTGGGTTTTTTAACCACAATTTTTATAAAGCAATGTTTCATTGCCTTAATTTTATATTCAGTTAACAATTTTACTGATTCTCTACCATGTGCCAGGCAATTTTATTTATTATTCTTCCAGTGACCCAGTAAATTAGGAACTCTTTTCCCCATTTAAGAAATTAGAAAATGGAGACTGAAAGTTTTAGAAACTTATTTCTGTTATAGCTTACATATGGTGTAGCACAAATGTGGTTACCAAGATAAATGAGTTGCCCAATAGTTGGGTGTAGATAAGGTATCAAAAGTAAAAGGAATGACACCGCTGCATTCTAGCCCAGGCGACAGAGTAAGACTCTTGTCTCAAAAAAAAAGAAAAAAAAAGAGATAGGTCCCTAGGAATCAAGGCAGGGGAGTTCAGACTAGAATAATGAATATTTGAGAATAAATTTAGCAAGTTTGCTAAGTGGAGCATCACTTTTTTGGGCAGGTCTAGTTTCAGAACCACTGCATGAATTAGACCTGTCAGATTTGTTGAAAACGCAAATAGTCCAATCAAATATAATACTCATTAAGGGAAAAGAAATACAATTTGAAAATTTTTATGAAGACATTTACTACCTAATCTGTGAATTAAAAGCATCTTTTAAAAATTTGCTTCCCTTCATATGCCTAGGTGGTAGTGAATATGTGGGTAGAAAAATGAGAGCATTTCAAATAATGCTAATGAAGTTAAATGATTGCAATCTACCATATTGTGAGGAAAAGTTGTTAGCTTTGAAAGATGAGGACAGAATTAAAATATTACCATGACTGGCATTTGATTTGAAAACTGCAAAAATAAGCTTGGGTTCCTATTTATGAAAACCATTCTCACAGCCCAGTGAAATATCTTTTAAAAGGTTCTATAGTTACCGTGGATACTTGTTAGCTTTGATAGAGTATCCATATTCAATCATCTGAGGTGAAGAAGCCAAAAAACCCACCAACTAAAGACAAAAGTAGCTTCATCTCTAAATTTGTACTATTTTGGAGATGGAAAGGGTAAATAGCCTGAAGATTAGGTTTTTGGTTAATTATCACTGCTTGAAAAGCAAAATATTTAGGATGCACATTGCCTGAATTTGATCCTAGTGTTTACTTTTTATGTGTAACTTTTTCTTTTAACTAGTAAAGGGAATTTCTTAGGCTTGACATAGGAATTTAGATGGTGAGACCTTTCTGAAAGTTGATGAAACCTAGGCAGTATATTCAATATCTGAAAGCCATAGAGACACAGACAATATTGAAGGCATTGGTCCCCATGGTAACTAACATATTTGCATTTGGCCCAGAAGTGGCTGGTTTCTGCTTAGTTTCTTTTAATTGCTATATATTAACAGTGGTTTTCACAGCTATTTATAAAATGTCAGATAAATGAGCATGTGTACAAGGGAGTGCACAACGTATCTTTAGGCTTGATTAAATACTTCAGATGACAAAGAGCTCTGCATGAAGAGTTGCTGAGGTATTTTTGGCGTTTCCTAATGTGTCTGTCACATAGTAGAAGCAAAAAAGTAGAAAGCCTTTCAAATGATTTAAATATTTTCTTTAATTCTTTTTTGAAACAGGTGACAAAGGAGCTAAAACAGTATGACAACAAAATTATAGAATGCAAATTTGAGAACAACAGCTGGGTCTTCATGAGACAGAGAACAGACAAAAGTTTTCCTAATGCCTACAACACTGCCATGGGTGAGTTTGACAACTTACCAGTGCTTACTATGTTTTAAAAAAAAAAAAAAAAAAAAGTTAAATTGTTAGAACCAAAATGTGCTTTGTTGTTTTGCTTGATGGGTCATAGAGTTATTTGGACCTCATTCTTGTTTGATGGGAAAGATGTATCAGGTCGGTACCCTGTTTGGCTCCAGTCAGCTTATAGCTTCTCCTCTCTGGTGGGTTTGTGCCCATGCCTCCAAAAGAGAAGTTTAAAGGGCAGGATACTGGGCTGTATACAAGTTGAATTTATTGAACAACAACAACAAAAGCCATGATAATTTCAGTTCTATTTAAAACTATAAAAACCATTGTTTGCCAGATGGTAAAAGACAAAATTAGCAGGGGAAAATGTAATTTCCAGCTCCTAAAATAACTTTACAAACAATGGAGAACAAAGTAAATGAAAACCATTTAAAAAAGCAAAATCTGCTATGCTGTCCTTCAGAGTGTTCTTTGAGTACAATATGAATGAGTTGGGAATTCAGAATAGTAAGTTTCTTTCATAGGGAACAGGACAAATTAATTGAAGTTTATAAGGTATACTACTATTAGTAGCAGTTGTTGCTCTGGATTGCATTTTTAGTAGAGTTGAACAAAGATAAAAACCAAGATTAAAGGTTAATAGAATTGTATACTTTTAAAGTGCCCAGTCGATGATGATGACTATATGATAAACTTATAAGAAAATCTAGAAATTGCCAGTTTAGGTTTTGCAGTTTAAAAGTTACTCTTGTACATTTAGGGGTTTTGTTGGAACTATCTGTGTTCAGACAAGATGAACTAATTTCAAAAGTAGGAATGATTAAGCCAGTGTCTTTTCTTCCAAAACCGTAGGTAAATGCAATTAAAAGGACTGGTATAAAACTTTGATCACTTAAAAGAAAGATAAAGTAATATGGTCTGCCAGCTTCAATGAAACCTCCCTATTCATTAGGAAAGGTGGCTGGTGCTATGTTATATGTTTCACAGAGTGGACTTCTTTCTGAGAGAAAGATTGAAGGACTATAGGGCACATTTTCTGTAGAAGTTTTAATTGAATATGGACTATAGTGCAATGCACTGGACTAGATTAAAATCCCATAAAGACTGTTTTGGAGGGATAGGAAACCATGGTGAAGACATGCTTATAACCCAAATACTTAAAAGTTTTGGGTTTAAAATTAATACTACAGTAAAGGGTAGCCACTAGGAAAGCACTTATTTTGGGTGTGGGCAAGGGAGGAGATTAGTATGATCCTGAAGCATGTCACTCAAATTGGTAAAATGGAAGCGTTTAGCATACTGGGATGAAAACCTTTCCCGTAAGCCTGTGGTGAGTCAGCTGCCTTAATTAACCCTCACGTGAGACACATGTCTCCCTTTGTCCACAGCTGTGTGCAATAGCATCTCAAACCCTGTCACCAAGGAGATGCTGTTTGAGTTCATCGACAGATGTGCTGCAGCTTCTCAAGGACAGAAGCGAAAGCATCATCTGGACCCTGACACGGAGCTCATGCCACCACCACCTCCCAAAAGACCACGCCCTTCAACCTAAGACCTGCCTTTCACTTCAGGGTTAAGAGGAAAGATGAATGAGAAAAAATGCTGTTGCCCGATTTTTGTAGCCAGAGAAATTCAAAAGTGAGTGTGGCTTGATCTTGATACACATTTGAATTTTTTTACAAAAAGAAAGGTATTGTAGCCAGCCTGTAAATACTGATGCATTCGTTTCCTCAGTGCTGCAGTACATCATGGACTTAAACATTTTATTTATATCTGATAAACTCAGCCTTACCTTGTGGAATCTGAAGATTGAAATATCCAAAGGTTTAAACAAGATTGAAATCAATGAAAAAGAGGCCTTGTTTCTATATGGATAACTTTCACATTTAATTTATAAAGTTAGCAATCTGGGACTGTGAGCACATAAAACACTGTATTTTTTAGAAGTTGTGTTTCAACTATGGCAATTTTTCCTTTTAAAAAATTTTGGCAATGGCATTAAACATTCTTGCTGTCATTTATCATGGATTTCCTACATTTCTGAGATTCCTGTATTCAAAAACAAATGGCAAATTTGTTAAGGATTGTACTATATTGAACAACTTGGTCTGGTTTATATCATTTTAATGAGGTTTTTTTTTTTGGGAAATGTAAAAGTAAAAAAGTAAAGCTCCATTTTTGTGAATTGCATCATTTCTAAAGGACGTATTTTGAGTTTTTTCATCTGTTTCTGTTGTTTAAACCATGTTATCAGATACTCGGTGTGTCCTTTCTGGCAGTGGTTTCGAGTTACTTCATGGAACTTGAATATACACCACCAGGTCTTTTATGTGTTGTTTTCCTGGGAGACTTTTCTTGTTTTTAAATGCCAGGGCTACTTCTGCTTTACCTCATTGGTATCAGCACATTGTAAATTATATTAAAACACACAACTCACTGTGATCTATGGGAGTGATAACAAATACAAACGATGTTGTGTTAGTTCCCTGGAACAAAACAGCAAAGGAAATGCCATCTGGTTCCTTTGGTTAGAAGGTAATGTCAGTGGAATAGAATGCTGTCACTAGAAAATGCCCTCCCACTGCTAGATAAATGCAGAGGCAAAGCGTAGACATTTGTAGAAGTAAACATCAAGAAAATCAAGACATTTATTTTCAAAGCTAGAATTCTGTATCTGTTCTATTCTGGGGATGTTGTTTCTGTTTTACATCTGAATTTTAAAATGTTTACTGTTAGATAGATAATGGATTTGAAGGGCAGCTAATTGGTCATCTGCCATTTCTGAGAAACTATGTCTGATTGGTTTGTGAAGGAACTCTGAGAATTAGCTGATTAGAGGCTAATGTATTTGTTTTTAGAGGTACAGGTTTTAAGTATATGTATTTAAAACAAATTTTCATGATCTGAATTTTATATATGTATATGCACATATATGTAAGTATATGCAACAGTGTATATTCTTCTACTGATACAGTCAGACATGAAAATCCAAATGAGTTACCTGGTAGGCTGAATACCTGACAGAATTTCTATATGACACAGCACAGATTAACCAAAAATGCATTTGTATTCACTTGAGTTTTAATGTCTTTAAACAAAGTTTTCTCCTGCAGTGCTTTTCTATATAAAATACCAGGGTCATGCTTTGGGCTTTTTTCTTTGTTGTTCCCAAGTTATGTAATGCATAGTGAATTTATCCAAAATGCCATTTTAATGTGTTTTCCTGGAGAACTTTTTTGTGTTTGGGCACTAAAGGGATTAAAACACCTGACTGCCACAATGACTGTTGAAAGAGGGAAAATTCTCAAGGTTCCATAGTGTCTTTTACAAAATGGATCTTAAAAAAAATGCCTATGCAACTCCAAATAGTCTGATGCCTGCTTCCCCGGGACTAGTGACTCTTCCTACAGTATGTTGCTTTCCTCCGAGCCTGGGTAAAGGCAGAGCCCTTTTGCAGATATAAAAACAAGGTTTGCCAGTGATTTTTAATGGAGTTAAAGTGTTTATGGTAATTATAATCTTTTAAATGAGTTATGTGAAAAGAGCATCTCATTTTTAATACACCCAGATAATTTCTCCTTGTCGTACATTTTAGCAGGACTTAATTTTCTTAATTTATCCTTTCCTTTCAATTATAGTAAAGTATAACAGTTGGCCTTATAAGTAGATCCTATTTAGACCCTGAACACACTACCATCTACAGTATCATAAAAAGTCATTTAGAAGGCTGGGGGAGAAATACAGAGACAGGATTTTGGATATCATGAAGGAAATACTTATGTTTTCAGCTCACTTCACAATAGCTATTTTCTGAGGCTGAAGTTTTTTAGACAAGAATAAGAAAATTTTGGTTTTTTTCAGTATCACATGTAAAAGCTTTTGCTTTTTGTTAGGAAAAGGTGTAGATGATTCTACTGCCTGGATGGTTACATTTGCTTTCTGTGAAATGCTCCGAAAATGTCAGGACATTCCTTCTTTAATTGTGTGTCAGTGCATATTGTAATAAAACTGCTGATTTAAAATAACAGAAGCGTATCTACTTTGTTTTACTGGTGATACTTTTATGTCCCTTCTATTGCTGGCATCAGATCCTGCTTCTGTCAGCCACACCCAGTATAATCCATCCGGTTTTTTTGCGCTCTAGAGATTAGCTTAAATACTTACAAATCCTCTATTTTTCTTCCTGAGAAACTGAGAAATTTGATTGATATTGGGGGGGGTGTAGTTTGGGGATTTTATTTTTGAAGTGTAGAGAAATAGGGGAAAGCACATCTTTTTAATATTTCTGTTCATCTATCTCATCTTAGAAGTCTACCGTATGAGTAGGTATTCTGCTATGTTATTTCTAATGCATTTAATTTTTTAAGACTACTCAGCAATAAATATTCTGAAATGATAAAGTAATGAACTACCAAATTTTTTTTATTGACTTGGCATTTTTGTAGTATGGAATTTGCCATCTTTAAATGTTTAAATTTTGAACTCTACAGTTCTGACCAAAAAAACCTTGAAAGTCAAGAACCGAGTACTCCCAAGTGAGAAGAACTCATGTGGTAGAGAAAACTCTGGGCTAGACCCAGAGGTGAGTGCAGGCTCAGCGTCCTGTTGGCTGTATGTTCTCTCCCTTTCCTATTTTACCTGTCTACAAGATGGCAAGATTGGACAAGATGATCAAAAATGACCTTTCCAGATCTAACTATGGGTCTTGTGTAGAAGCCAGTACTTTGTAAATCTCTCTCATTCACATCTCGTATTATCGTTACTGAATATTCACCAAGCACCAAGACTCTCCTAGACACAACTGCTCTATCCTGGTGGGTACTGTTACTAATCTCACTTTTTAGATAAGGAACATGAGACTGAGTTGTGAGCCGAGACCCATACATAGGTCTTTCTATTCCAGTGCCTAAATTTTTGCACAGCACTCTCCTGAAGGCTTCAATACATTCCCTGCATGGAAGACTGCTTCCATGCCAGGGGTCCCAAACTATTTAAGTCATTTCTTTGGTGCTAACAGGGTAATAGACTGCAGGCAGGAGGTAAAGTTGGGATCAAGGAAGTAAATACATTTTTAGGACCTATGTAACTAATTATTCAACAATATTTAAATGGAGTGACTCAGCAGCCATGAAGGGAAGTTTCATATTCTCATTAAGATACTAAATTCCAAAGATAGTGGCATAGTTAGCTGTTAACTCTAACACTTTAGCAGGTCATTGTCAGCCTTGGTTAATGCAGATGTGCCCCTTCCCTCACCTGACTGATAGCGGGTGACCACTGTGCATGATAAGGTAGTGGTAGAGGGGATTCAAAGCAGTTTTCCTTATTTCACATTTCAAAAAATCAGTGTATGGTTCTGGGGTCGCCAACTATTTTGACACATTAAGGGCATTAAAAAAAATTATGTTGCTATCATGTAATAAAATTAAGGAACTCTTAACACCCAAACAGGAAGTGGGATATATTTTGGAAGAATAGGCCTTTATGTAGAACAAATTTTGATTTATGAAAGATTCACTACATTGTCCTTTCCTTCTGTATTTCATCCCAAACTGATGAAAACGTTTTCAGGGACAGGTGTTGGCATCATTGCATAGGTGAGGTTCCAGTTAGGGGCTTGTAGGTAGGGAGGGGAGCATGGAAACCCTCATAAAAGCAGCAGCTCTTGGTTTCATAACTAAAGGTCATTTTCATAACCGGAGTTAACCATAGTAAATTACTTCATGGTGGTTGATTATAGGGGTTGATTATATTATGCCTTTATGATTTAAGGTGTATAGGTGAAAAATGCAATTATCCAAATGTTTAAAAATACCCAAATAGAATGAAACCCTCAGGTGTTTGAGGTGCAGAAATAAGCGTAGCCAAATACAACAGAGAAAATCAGAATGTGGCCTTGACAACAAATCACACCAGCAGAAAGTCACTAGTTTCCACAACTTTGAACTTGGTGTACAGTCTATTTTTCCTTTCAATCACTGCCACCACAGTGATCTTTTAAAACTTCAAACTTGCTCCTGTTACTCACCCCCAGCCCCTGTCCCACCCGTTAAGAACTCCCCGGCACATGGTAGAAAAGCTCCTTTGTGTTCTGGCCTCAGCCTGTCTATCCAGGTTGGATCTTGAACCTGCTCTGTAATACAGTGGTGTGACTCCTTGTTTTTCCCAGAATGCCATCCTCTCCAAGCCCAGGAACCTTTGTACATAGTGCTGCTGCTGCTTCTGCCGGAAAGCCCAACGTCCCTTAATCTCAGGATCAAGGAAGCCGTCCTCCCACAGACAGCCTCCTAGATCTCACACTGTATTACGGTAGTCTCCCTTGGTCTAACCTCGAGACAAAGGGCTCTAGACATGGCAGAGGGACTATGTCATCTCTGTGACCCATAGCACAGAGCTTGGCAATAGTAGTCACTCGGTAGTAATTAGGGCAAGAGGTTTAAATGCCCTTTTGTATTATTGTCCTCCTCACTTTAGCCATGTATGAACATAATTTCCTGTCACTCTAGCCTTCTTACCATCGTATAATAGAAGCACTGTTAACATCTCTTGTTTTTTAAGGATTTATTCAGAGGCCATCTCTGATGCATCCTATGTTTGATCCTGATCAGAAGTGTCTTGTCTATTCTTGCCTTTTGCACTGAAAATGAGTGCTTCTGAGGGAAACTTCTCAGCAGGAAGGATCTTAAGAAAGTGCCATGGTCTCCTTGCTGTGATACACTCTGACGGAGGTGTGAGGGAAGTAGTGTTTTCAATCAAGTCTTATTTTTTAGTGCAGTTTCACTGAACTTGCCGTTTCTTAAACTAGAAGGCGCCTTTTCCCTACCTATCCATTCTCACCCGATTTCTAATGTTCTCAAAGAGAAAACTTTTGGTAACTGCTGAGGCTTTTCAGTTAGTTGTAAAAATAAATTCAAGTCCGTGATTCCTTAGTAGGAATTGTTGCTTCTAGCCTTGTCTTTTTGAGTGGGAAAGGCAAGTGAAAGATATTATTCTTGTTGCTCCTACTGAATGCTATCTTCCCGGATCTAAAGGAATAAGAAACTTTACAGTTTCTGTAAAAGCTGTGCTTCCCTTCTGAAAGCTGTCAGGAGAACACTGTGTAGTTTTGACCTATAGTATAAACATACAGTGTGCTTTGATACACATTGAAGATGTGTATCATCATTGTTTGATTGAATAATCAAAGCTCTCCTATTAAAAAAAATTCTTGAAAATGCTGCATGTAGATAGAATGTGAACACATGGAGACATCATGTGTGATCGGGGCGGTACAGGAGGTGGGAGATGTTTGTTCCCCCTGAGGGGTGGGTGAGGTGAATGGGGCAGGGTGCGACGGAGGGGTTCGTCCAGGGCTGTGTGGAGGAGAGTGGTGGGAAATAGAGATGTAATCACTGCATCTTAAAACTAAACAACCAACCAACTGCCCTTGGCCCCTTGATCTCCCTCTAGACCCATTTCTCTGTCCCTGTTTCCTGCAAAATTCCTTGAAGGAGTTGATTGCACTTGTTTACCCCTCATCCTTCCCTCCCTAGTCTCTCTCAAACCCACTGCCACAGGCTGTCATCTCCACGGAGACAATTCTTGTCACTACCACCAGTGCCCTCGACAGGGGCAAACCCACTCTCCTAACTGACCTATCAGCAGTATTTGACTGCTTCTCACTAAAGAGGACGGTTTCTCACTTCCTTTTTTTTTTTTTTTACTCTTTTTAATGGGAAATTTCAAACATATATAAAAGTAAAGGATATGGTAAAATCAACTCCCATTTACACAGACTCAGCAATGATCAATCTGTGACAGTTCCTGTTTGTTTATGCACCGACCAGTCCATGCACATACACATGTGATTGTTTTCAACAAGTCATAGACTACTCCCTCCTTGGTGAGCCCTTTTCGCACTTGGCTTCCAGGCCACTATAGTCTCTTGGTTTTCTTTCCTCCTACCTACGGCTGTTCTGTTTCAGTCTCCCTTGCTGAGCCCTCGTCACCTTCCCAACTTTTACTAAGTGACCCAGGCTCAGTCCACTGGCCTGTCTCTCCACTCTAAGTGACCTCTCCTGATCTATGAACACAAATACCTTCTAGACACAAACGCTTTCCAAATGCATTTCTTAGCTCAGATCTGTCTCTTGAATTTTAGACTCAAATATCCAACTGACAACTTGACATCTTCACTTGGATGTCTAATAGTCACCTCAAACTTAACACACCAAAAACTGAACTTCCCTCCTCCGATAGACTTCCTTCCCACAGTCTCCCTATAAAGCTTAGTTAATGGCAGTTGCATTTTTCCAGTTGCTTCTGAGTCATCCTTGACTCTTTTCTTTCTCTCATACTTCACAATCAATGCATCAGCAAATGTTGTTGGCATCACCTTCAAAACATAACCGGAATTTGACAGCTGCTCAACTTTTCCAGCAACTCTCATCTCATCCCTTGCCTAGAGTGTTGCAATAGCCTCCTACCTGGTACCCCAGTTTCCACTCTCGTCTCCCCATTCCCTCATCTATTCTCCAACATAGCTGTCAGTATAATAGTTTTAAAAACATGTCATTCTGCTACTCAGAACCTTCCAATGGCTTTCACCTCATTCAGAATAAAATCCTAAGTGCAGACCACAGTCTCCATGGCCCTACATGACCTGGCCCCTGCCGCCTCTCTGAACTCAGCTCCTGTCCTCCTCCTCGTTCACTCTGCTCATCCACACTGGCTCCTTTGCTGTTTCTCCAACTTGCCGAGCAAGTTCCCACTTTAAGGACTTTGAACTTTCTTTTCCCTCTACCTGGAATGCTCTTCCCCCAGATATCCATGCAGCTCACTGTTTTACTTCATTCTAGACAAAGGTCAGTTCATCAAAAAGGTCTTCCTGACCATCCTATCAAAAATGCCACTCCCGTCACCATCTACCCTCTTACCCTGCTTTATTTTTCTGTAAGCACTTATGATCTGACATACATGCTTATTTGTTTGCCTCTTATCTGACTCTCTAGAATGTAAGTTCCATGTGAACTGAGAGTTTGATTTCATTCATGGCTATGTTTCCAGCACTTCGGCCAGTCTGGCATAAAGTACAGGGGTTAAACAAATATTTCTAGAATCTATGAATGAAGTAGGGCTACATAAATAGACTGGAGACAGATTATGAAGGCCTTTGAATGTTTGGCTAATAAGTTAGGCTAAGTTTGATCAATAATAAGGAGCTATTGAAAACTTTTAAAGGCGTTTGCTTTGTGAGAATAATCTGGTAATAATCTAAGGTGGCAGAAGGAAGAAAAATAAGGTGATAGGCTAGTTGGGAGGCTATTGTAATAATCCAGATGAGAGGGAAAAACCTAGAATAGGGTGGCATCTACAGCAGTAGAAGAGATGAATGTGGCAGGCACTCAGGAGGGAGGATTATCAAGATTCACTATCAGTTGAGAAGCCAAGGTTACCCTCAGGGGTTTGCGCCTTGGTGGGAAAATGGTAGTGCTCTTTGTGTAAACAGGAGAGTGAGAAGGAAAAGCTGATTGGGGCAGGGAGGAATAAGGGGCTTTGGAGCCTGATGAACTGGAGGCCCCGACAGGTGTCAGATGGAACTCTTCAAAAGGAAGGCAGAAATTTAGAACAGACTGCTGGCAAGATTTTACATTTGTCCACACAATAGTGAGGGGAAAATCAGTGAGTGGAAGGCATGAAGTAAAAAGGGTCAGAAACCCCCACATTAGTAGGTGGAAGAGAGGGTGCTTGTGGGTGGCACTAAGTCTTTGCCTTCACATGTGACAGACCATTTTCGTGGCATTCATTTTAGGTACTGGGAGACTGGTTTAACAACGCTCATGCATTCTGCACATCAGGGCCTCATCATTATGTGGAAAGAATTGATAATATAAAATCATCTCATTGGATTAGCAATCCATTTGCATTATCGCAAGAAATATAAATGAGAAAACATAAGAAATTTGTGTGTAGAAATGAGAAAAAGTTGATTTGTTAAATATAATTTAAACCATTGACATTTTTGAAAGGTTGCAAAAAATGGTTTAAATTTTTTATTCCCAACATGAGCAAAGTTTCTCATTGACAGTGACTACTAAGAATTTGAAGAGACTGTCATTAAAAAGTTTTGATCAGGATTTGAGGACAGCCATTTGAAGCATTAAATCTGATATTAAAAAGGCATGTTCCTGGAAGCAAGCTCAAGTTTCTCATTTAACATTTTGAAAGGATTTTATTTCAACATTCATACAAAGCCATATCTTCCCTGGGACTCTGTATTTTTCTTTTTCTTATCACTATTATATAATGTAAAGAAAATGTAGTGGACTTTCCCCCCTCAGCACCCATAGGTACCCTAATTGTTTAGTTTACCCCAAAGTGTCATTCAGATATTATCATTTTCTATGTTTGCCATGTTGTGAAGCATCGATTGTCCTGATGGCTCAGGATTGCAGGGTGGCAAGGTGGGAACAGAAGGTTGAGGTGAGGGACTTTACCCTAGACTGAGTAAGAAATCAAGTCAAGCCAGAAGGGGATGGCAGCCTGGGTGAATGGGAAGGAGGAGAGGACCAGATGCTGAGACCAGGGCGTACAGCTGGCTCCAGAGAGCTGAGAGAGCAGGGAGCTGAGAATGGCAGGGCGCCTGTCTTAGTCCATTTTCTGTTGCTTATAGCAGAATACCTGAAACTTGGTAATTTGTAAGGAAAAGGAATTTATTTCTTACAGTTATGGAAGCTGAGAAGTCCATGGTTGAGGGGCCACATTGGGTGAGGGCCTTCTTGCTGGTGGGGACTCTCTGAAGAGTCCCGAGGTAGAGCAGGTTATCACATGGCAGGGTGTGCGAACGTGCTGGCTCAGGTCTCTTTTCCTCTTCTTATAGAGCCACCAGTTCCCTTCCCATGATATACCATTAATCCATGACAGCAGAGCCCTCATGATTCAGTCACCTCTTAAAGGCCTCACTTCTCAGTACTGCTACATTGGGGATTAAGTTTCAACATGAGTTTTGGAGGGGACGTATATTTAAACCCTGTGGTTTAAGTAAGCCAAACAGCAGAACCATTTTCCATTCCTCTTATGCTTGACTTTCCTTTGCTGCCTCATCCTAGGTATCAGGACTGTTTTGTTATAAATGATAGAAAAACAAACTCACCTACTCTAGGTAACTGGATAGTCTAGAAGGCAGGCATGGCTTCAGGCATGGCTTGATCCAGGAGCTCTCCATCTCTCAACATCTAGTGTTATTGGCTTTCTTCTCAAGCTTCATATGCTGTTCATGGGACATGAGGAAAGTAACAACAAGCAGGAGGCTGGATGGATGGAGGAAGTTTGGGGAGGAGGGAGCTAATTCCTTGACCTTGATCACCTCCTGGGATGTTCCCAGTGAGAAAAGCATGGGACTGATTTTGAGCTGGAAATGGCCTTGGAGAGCATCTGGTCCTGTTTTACAGGTGAGCAGAGTGAGACCAAGAAGTGGTAGGTGACTTTAACAGGGTCGCACAGTTGGTCCTCCCACTTTCTGATTTCCAGCTCGTTGGCATTATTCCCCGTGGAAATAAAGATGAGGATGAAAAAAAATTCCCTCCAATTAGGCAGACAGTTTGACCTTTGAGAAAGCCTACATGTAGTCCGGAATTGACTGCTCTACCCTCTTCTCATCCTGGAGCTTGAGCAACCTGGGGCATTCAAATGCCAGTGGGGACACTGGTACACTCACACCTCCAGGGTTTAGAAGTTTATCCAAGGTGAAGTGAAGACCACAGGAAACACTGATGTGTGCTCGGAGTTATGTAACCCACAAGCACACATCTACTTAGAAAAGTTTGATTTTGATTTCCAAAGAAGGCAAAACATCTTAAAATGAAGTTGAGCTATCTTTGGGTAGGATGCAAAACCGCCCATGGGTATATCACATCAGAAACGATGTGTGATTTCTTCCAGTCCCTCAACTCAAAAAAGACGAACAGATTTAACTGATGTGTTCTAAAAATAAATAAATAAATAAAATCTGCTTTGAGCTTGAAACCAAGTATAGAAGTTTCTGGGTTTTTTTGGTGGAGTGGGGAGGAGTGGTGGACGGATGGTGAGGTGAAGGATGGTGGAAAAAAATTTTTTTTCAGTGTAAAAACAAAGTTATAACAGTACTACTGTTTTAGCTATGAACATTTCCACTGGGAATAACAAGATGACTAAAGGTCACAGAAACAAGGTTAGCTTGGAAAAAATTTATGAATGGTGGTTATGAATTTAAGTCATCACACATATGTCTGAGGATACTCCTTCTTCAGAGTTGAAAACCATAATGAAAATCTTAACACTCCTTTAAACCTGTAGTTTCAATAAAAAAATAAAGCCAGAGGTGACCTAATTTGTAGGACTCAGATTTGGAGGCCCAGCATCTGCCTTCCAGGGTAACCACATATGGATGCCAACCTGGTTGGCTTGGCCTTGTGTGTTCTCAAGCTTTTCCCCAACCACCCTCTTGGGTCCCAGTGCCTCAGGTGGAGAAGGTGTCCCTGTGGTCTGCATCACACAGTCATCCATCCACTCCAGTGGCTGGAGATGGCATTGGCTCCCCTCTTTGGGACACAGCTGAGCTGTCCCTTATTACATAACAGGGTTTTCTGCACAGAAGCAAAATGTCCTTTGCAGGTCATCCAGTATAAAAATAGGCAACTTATTAAATTCATTTTGTTGTGTTAGTCCCTCTCTAACCCCACTCTTTGGAGTGCAAGTTTCTTCTCATAGTCCTCTTTGTCTTTTTCAGAAAAGAGATTTAATGTGTTACGGTGGTGCAGAAAATCAATGTTTCGAAATCAATGGTAATTTTTCAGGCTGTTTAAAATTATTCACATGGCTGCTGATAGAAAAAGACGGTTTTGTTGCAGAGGAAATCTTCAAGTTTGAGACATCACCGCTGGTGTATCTGTGTGGCTTTTCTTCATAGAACTTGAATATTTATCTCACAACACTAAATGATCCAATCCAGGCAGCGTTTGTTCAACCGTTGTACATACTGGAGGCTCTCGTGTGTGTAAAGCTGAAACATCTGTCTACCTGGCCCTTGGAAGCTTACAGATGTGAACGTGTGTTAGGGCCAAGGGTGGGGAGTGGGCATGGACAGAGTAAATGTATATTGCACAGATGGTAATAACCGATACAGGCAGAAGAAGAGTGAGATAGGAAGGCTATAAATTGCTGTGGAGGTTTGGAAGAGGCTGAGGTGGTCTTTGGTTGGCTTTAGGAAACCACTTACTGGAGGAAGGGCCATAAGCATGGGCAGGTACTGCAGAGAGTTGTGTAGGGAGCGTGGCACGTCCAACCTGTGACTAACCCCTTACAGCAGTAGCATTACTCCCCATGTGCGGGGCAGTTGTCTGGGGCACAGAGAGTTTAAGTGTCTTGTCCAAGGTCACGTGGCCAGGAAAAGGTAGAGCTTGACCCCTTGTTTCTTTCTCCACATGGCCTTGTGGTGGCATTTGATGTGGGTCTTCAAGGTAGGAAGTACTCTGATCTTGCTAGTGGATAGAGACATATTTCACGGGGACTCATGACTGCATGAGCACAGGCACGAGCCTAGAGTCAGTGAATTCTACAAGTTCAGGACTGGGCTTGGCACCTTGGCAGACCTTAAAAAATAGAAGACACAGTTCTCCTAGAACTTAGCCCAAGGTTGAGAAGGTAAGATGCCCAGTGTGAAAACCCTGAAAAATGATTTGCAGCAACTTGTAAGCAGAAAGAATGTTGACTTTTGTCTGTCACCAACTCTGGTGTTCCCTCCTCTGAGAGGCCTGAGTTCTTTTGATGCTAAGTTAACCTCTTGTCCCAAACACCAGTGCCAAACAGGTGGGTGGACCCTGTCCTGTCCGTTCTTACCATGGAGCCTCAGGCCTGAACAGCTGTCAGATAGGGACTCACTCCTAGGACCTGTCTTTTCCAACCCTGACCTGGCCAATCATCACACCCGTTAGTAGGGGGCGTTCGTTCCTAGGTCCTAGCTAGCCCATACTGTGCCTTTGTGAGAATTGGAAAAAACTGCCTCCCCTGGGAAAATGGGGCACCAAGGTTGCAGAGCTTGCTAAGCCAAGAGTGAGCTGGCTGTCAGCAGGGCACAAATTGCACACCATAGGGGTCTGCCTGTCACCCCTCTCAGCTCTTCCTGGAAAGAACCAGTACCCTGTTAAGCCACTTACTCTGCTTCTGGAGAACTTTTTTCCCGAAACCCAGCACTAACATCATCCCAGCTAAAAATTGGATTGGATGATAGTCCCTAAAACCTCTAGCTTTGGTGATCACTTTTGACAGTGCATTTGGGGTATTGGGGAGGGAAAGGTGGCAACCAAATAGGTGGAAAATGAGCCCAACTGCTAGAGCTGTGTTTCAGCTGCAAGATAACGTGTGCTTCAGCTGCACAAAACCACAGCCCAGCTAGTCGCCAATAAATCACACCAGGGTAAGAGAACCTGTACAAAATTCATTGCTGACATCGTCACTAAACACACCCTAGACAAATGCTGCTCAGATAAATTATCAGAAGCAGATGAGATGCCCAAGAAAATATCAGAGACATACTCCAGCTTAGACAATCTTCTGCAGCAATCAGGATTGCAGATGACACAGGTTCTGGAGAAAACCAGTTCCTTTCAACCTTCTCCCTCTGAGACAACCTTTCTCCTTCACACCACAGGTGTATTTTGCTTTATCAGCAGAGACATTCCTGAGAAGTTGTCAATAACTTGAATCTTGGTAAAACTGATCATTTATAATGTGTTCAGGGAGAACTCAATAATTTGCACATCATGGTGAAGAATTTTCTCTTTGAAGGGAATTTTTTGTCAACTCTTTAACCGTAATCCTAACCTGGAGGCTGTAAGTGAGCTCCAAAAGTCTCTGCTTTCAGGGGGATATTATAGGTAAATTTTTTTCTGGAATGAGGGTACAGAACTTCTGCCTAATTAATACTCAAAAAGTTCTACCATCTAAAAAGTTTCAGAACCCAGAAGCAATTTTTTGGACAAGTTTGGAGTTGGAGTATTGGTGCACACCTGTTCCTGGAAATGGAGAACTGTTCCTTACACGGACTACAGCCATGAAACAAGTTTTGGTCAGCAGACTCCCTTATTTGTGGCAACTAGCAAGTTACCAAACCTTTTTGCATACAGTTGTAAAGACGACAGAGAAGGAATGCCAGATACAAAGCTGACCTTGTTTGCTATTTCCAAGTGGAATGACCATCCTACATTCATGACATAGGGTTGCACCACTTGGAGCTGTGCTTCTGTCAATACAAAGTTAAGCTATATACAGCTATGGGTGCCTCAGAGCCAGCTTGCATTATGTCCCAGGTTTCCTAGAAAGGCACAGTCTAGGGTGTTGCTGATGAGTCTGCTCCAGGCTCTGGCTGTGCAGCCCACTTTGGCCCATTCTCTGAGGTTGGGGTTGCAAGGTCCAGGCCCCTTTCTCCCCACTTTTTGCTTCTTCCATGCAAAAAATAGCATATTCAGCAATGCTAAAGGTTTCTCCTGTTGGTCAGCATCTTTGCTGGAAGTTGTCATTAAGTGCTGGTGAGCTGCTGGATTTTGGCATCACACCAGATCCTGGAAGACAATTAACTGAGCAAAAAATGTTGAGGCTGATACTGTTATGAAATCACAGGTGGAGAATGGGGAAAGTAGATGGTTTATTTATAGGCGGCCAAATGGCTTTTGGGGGAGAGCCGCTTGCCTCTCCACTGAAACTTCAGGGTTATCGTTTCTCGGCCTCTGGGCCAAGTGCTTGTTCATAAGCTTTCCCCAACAAGTCACTATCCCAGGGTTTAGGGAACACGAGGGAGGGAGTCAAGGCTCCAGGACCCTCCAATGATTGCTGAGCTCCGTTCCTAGTGCCTCTGAATGAAAAGCTGAGGTGCCTGTGTTTTCCTAGATTCTTAGGGGTGATCCAGGGGTCTAGGACTGGCCTCTAACACCCAACTCTGAAGGTTGGTTCAATTCAGTGAATGGTGGTCAGACAGCTCATCATGTTCTTATGCACCTCAAATATTTTCGTTGCTGTTCCTTCCTCTTTGTTCCAAAAGAGGGGAGATGTGGACTGACGTGCTGGCCATGTCTGCAGAGTGACTTGTTAGGAAGCCGTTAGTCCTCTCCACCCCAGCTTCCCCATGAAGAAAATGCAGCCCAGGAAACTATAACTAATGTTTCAATTATCCACCACTCAGAGAGCAAATTTGACTAAGCCAACCAGTCACCACTGGTGTCTTTTAAACAACCCCACGACATAAAGCATTTCCCTTGCCAACACACATGGTATACTGTTTTATTTTTGATGATTTTGGAGATTTAAAAATGTCAGAGAGATTCTGGCTGTAAATGTCCCCACAGTGATTTTGTCATTTTGTAGAGAAAAGAAAGCAAGCTTCACCACCACCCCTTTCAGAATCGTCCAAGCTGCGGGCCCCAGCCCCTCCTTTCACAACCCTTTCCTACCACACCCCCATCCTATTCATATTCTGATCTTTGACACACTTGAAAAGCTGTTATTTCAAATGTTCCTACCAAAGAGCAAACCTTCCTCCTTGTGTTTTTAGAGCCTGCCATCAAAGGACTTAAGCTGCATTTGGGGCCAGTGGCTGCAGATGTGGGTGATGCAGGCGAGAGAATCACACACCACCTGGCAGAGCTGGAGGGGCCTCAGCTCTCTGGGGCTGCCCCCTGCCTGTACCACAGAAGTTACCCAGGCTGGACAGGGGAGTCGATTGGTCCAAGGTGCCACAACACCGAGCTGGGAAGGTCCCAGACCTCCTGACCCCCAGGGCAGGGCCCTAGCCCCTTGGCTACCTTCCTGGAGTGCTGTGTGTTTAGCTGGGGGCGGCAATAAAACTAGGCACGACAATTCACTCAGGCCTTCCTGATCCAGAATTCACAGTCCATGGGTCATGGTTAAGACAAAGGTTACCCTTGCATGCAGTGGTAGGAGTCGGATTGCCGAGTTAGTTAATCAAATAACAAGACTTGATGGAGAACTTTTGGAAACAATCTGAGAAGACTAAGTCATTCTTTGACAAGTATTTATTGAAGTATGGTCTGCTGTCTGTCAGTTGATGAAGGGAGCAACACATATTCCTGCTCTTAAGGAGTGAAGCACACAAATCAACAAGCAGACACCGTACGAGTGCCACACAAGGGTAAATATGGGTGCTGAGGGGCGGGCGGGAAGGGCGCTTCCGTCAGATGTCTCCCCTGTGGAAGCCGTGTTGAAACTGAGACCTGAAAGATGGAAAATGAAGAGGTGGTTTGGAAAAACCACATTGGCTGCAACATGAGAAAGCGATGGAATGCCAAGAAAGGAGGTGGAGAGACCATGGGGAGGCCACCACGGGTCTCTGGGGGAGGCGGTGTGACTTGGGGAGGTGACGTGGGTGGGGCAGCAGCAGCAGCCTTGGAAATGAGAGGGATGGCGGGGAAGAGGGGGAGAGTGGGCAGAGTTGGTGAGGAGGCACGGGTTTCTGAGGGGGTGGCGGCATGGATGGTGGTATTCTCATGGATGTGCAGACCCTTCTGGAGAGGGAGGAGGAAGGGAGGACAGGTAGTGGCGGAGCGGATTTCTTAGAAGGGGCTGCAAGTGTAGGGAGGGAACAGAAATTGAGTTCAGTTATAGATTAGTTCCAGGTGCTTCTGGAACACAGAGAGAAGAGGTCCAGCAGGCAACTGGGTGCCTGGGAGGGGAGTGCGGAAGGGAATGTGGGCTGGAGATGAGGTCTGGGGGGTCCTCAGGTAGTTGGAGACCTGAGTGAGGATTACAGGCTTTCCTAAACACTTTAGCAGCATCCTTAGCAATCAAGAATTTGTTGCTAATTACAGATAACAGCAGGCCTCATTTGCATATTAACAACTAAATGTACTAATTACAAATTAGTTTTATCTATTCGTTAAAACAAGCCCAGGAGGCCTTTTTACTTGGAAAGGCTTTGATAGCATTTAGTTAGATTGTGTGTGCACCTGGATGTAATAGCAGGTGCCCTTCTTGCATGCCATTGTATAAATCAGAATGGCAAAGTAGAGGCTTTAGTGGATTCCAAACCAAGAGGGGATTCGCTTTTGCACCTTCAGAAAGCCAAGGCATGTGAGTAATTTCCAGTGTCATTAAAAGGAAAGTCCAAAATTATTCTAATTTTTAAAAGTTTTATATAGCTCCTTCTACCTGAGGAAGCGGGGTCACCAAATGTTCCCTAAAGGGCCTGTGCAGGCAAAGGGGCTGCTAGGCTGAGAGCAGAAGGCTTGCTGTGCTGGAAGGTGTGGAAGCAGGTTCGGGGCTCCTTTGGAGAGGCTGGGAATGAATCAGTGATAGTCACGTGGAAAAACCAAGCAACTGATAATACTAACTCCAAGAAAACAAAAGGTGAACCAAATGAAAATGAAAATGTTCTAGTATGCGAGGGGGCTCGGCTGTACTGCAGATACCTAGTGAAGCACTGATTTAGCTGAAAGCAGTGGCACACAACTCATTGAGGAAATGAGAGGAGGGCCACTGTGTATATGGGGGAGATTTATTGTCTTCCACAATAAATCTAAAAATGAAAAAAGCATCCTAAGTATGCTGTCTACAAATCTGGAGGTAAATACCAGAAGAGACATGGTCTTCGAGGAAGGAGCATTGGGAGGGAGACAGATGGGGAAGGATAGGACTTTTCTGCTACATGCCTTGTAGTCATGTTTGACTTTTTTAACCTATGCACATGTGCTACTTTGATAAAAAATGAAAAATACAGCCTCTGAAGACATGGAAGGCAAGTTTGTCTGGCTTCAATCACTAAGCAAAGGCATGAACAAGTAATGTTGCCTCGAGTCTACTGACTCGTCAAAGCAGAAATGTAGCAGCTGAGTATGTGACCATCCAAGACCCACGGGCCCCCTGAGCACGTGTCACCAGCACAAAGGCAGTCTTGGCTGATCTAAAATGCAGCCCTACCGCAGCACTATCCTGTCTGAACGTCTCCAGGGGCTTCCCGTCACCTACCTGGGGAAATCTACATCCTCAGGGCCTCTGTGATAATGGGCCCTGCCCACCTCTTCCTTTCTTAACGTGCCCCTCCCTCCAGCTACCCTCACATGCACACACACGGGTTCTGGACCATCCTTCCACCACCCATGGCCTGGCTAACTCCTGCCTCCTGCTTACTTACCCTTTGCGTCCTGGTCTTGACACTTCCTTCTCCAGAAGGTGACCCTCCTGTGGGCTTCCCGCAAACCCCTGTGCTTGCCTCCAACATTATCTGTAGTCCTTCTCTCCCCTCCCTCGTGAGCTCCTGAGGGCAGGAATTATGTCGGACACAGGGTGCACAAATGAACACGACTACTCTGGGAGGTAGCTGAAGGATGACAGCGTAGGGCCAAGCACCTCTGGATGGCCACTGAAAAATCAGCTCGCAAAAGGCAGAGTAATTGCAGAAAAGACACAAAAATTTCTGTAACATGTATACATGGGTGCCTTCAGAATGAAGACCCAGAGATACGAGGGATAGTGTCTATTTTATGCTTAGGTTTAACAGAGTGAGGACAGCCATGTAGAAATATGATTGGGCAGAAAGGGTACGAGCAAATGCTACTAGACTGAGTGGGGAAACCCCGCAAGGCCTGTCTGTCCAGATTCTTCTTGGCCTCTCCGAGTGTGCATTCCTCCTTCTGGGTGCAGGGCAGGACCCTCACTGGAATGGGGATCTTATGACCTACACTCAAACAAAGTAGGTCAGATAACTTTTTATGGCCAGTTTTTACACAGAATATTTTTAGGTTTTATGGCTAGCTTTCAAGAAAAGGGGTTCTGGTTTCTATGACCCGCCTTGGGGAAGCGGGATTCTAGTTGCTGTGGCTAGCCTCGGGGGAGAGTGGGACTGAGGGACAGGAGGGCAGGAGAAGGTCAGGGAACAACTTGTGCTTCAGGGGCTGCTTCTGAGACCTTCATTCTGGGGTATTGTTTTCTGAGCCCCAACAAGAGCAAATCATTCTTTTTGTCTTCCTCCCTTCCCTCCTTCAGTTGTCACTCACCAGCAAGGCCCCTGTCCTTCCAACTCCGGACTCAGCCTCTTCCTCCCCTTTCCCTGCAGGAAAGAGACAAAATCCAGGTCTGACGGAGGGAGGGAGAGTCAGACTAAGTCTCAAAAAGGGTAGAGGGAAAGGCCTGTGATACCGGGCTTTGTCCTTTTTCAAGCCCAGACACCAACTGATATGGTTTGGATCTCTGTCCCCTCCAAATCTCATGTTGAAATTTGGTCCCAGTGTTGGAGGTGGGGCCTGGTGGGAGGTGTTTGGGTCATGGGGGCAGATCCCTCATGAACGGCTTGGTGCCCTCCGTGCGGTAATGAGTGGGTTCTCGCTTTACTAGTTCACGTGAGAGCTGATTGTTTAAAAGAGCCTGGCCCCGCCGCCTCTCACTCTTGCTCCTGCTCTTGCCGTGTGACAGCCTGCTCCCCCCTCGCCTTGTGCCTTGATTGGAAGCTCCCTGAATCCCCTACCAAGAGCAGATGCTGGCACCATGCTTCTTCTATAGCCTGCAGATCCGTGAGCCAAATAAACCTCTTTTCTTTATAAGTTACCCAGCCTCAGGTATTTCTTGCTAGCAGCGCAAAACAAACTAACACACCCACCTACATCACAGAGGGGAGGGCTGGAAGTCCTGGCCCTGTGTCCCCCAGCGCTGTGCGGTCTCAATGAGCAGTCCCCACGTGCCCCCTGAGCCACAGGTGCTCGGTCGTTCAGGAAGCACAGTCCTTATGTCTCACCCATCAGGCAGCTCCTGACTCCGGAGCTCGGGATTTTGCTTCCTGCGGGGTAAAGTCCAGAGATGAACTCTGTCCTCTTCTCTCTCCTGGTCTTAGCTGGACCCAAACAAAGTTTGCTCTTTGGAAAACTTTGAGAGAACGTGACGTAGTACCCACAGTTCCTACCTCTTACGGTGAGAACACCCAACACGGCCCAGGCATCCCGGCTGCCCGCCAGAAGTGCGGCCCAGAAGGGAGAGGGCAAATGTCAGCAGCAGTTGGCAGGCACCGGGAGAAAGGGGCCCAGAGGCATCACAGGCCATCCATGGTGGTAATAAGTATAATAATGACGGCAGACATTTTTTGAGCTGTGACTTTGTGCCAGGCATGGTGCTGTGTGCTTCACACGCATCACCTCGAGAATTCCATCAGCAATCCCGGGAGGGAGACGCCGCCACTCAGCAGATGTGGATCCCGGGACCCTGAGGGGAGAACTCGCTTGTCCAGGTCACCGGAGATGGTCGAGTGAGGGGGAGGGCGGGGGAGGGAGGGCCCAGCTCAGGTCTTTTCTGACCTCAAGGAGTCTGAGCTTTTAACTTTGGTATTATGCTGTTATGAACCAGGTGGGCAAAGGAAGGGAGCTGTGAAGAAGAGAACAGAGGTGATAGAATTTTTTGTAAAAGTTTAGGGGAAGCTTAGCACATGTTGGAGAATGAAGTTGTAAGGCAAATCTAGCTCTTGAGTGGAGGGTGGCCCTCAACCCCGCTTTCCTCCCAAACCCACAACTAACAGCCTAGATTCTTCAGGGCGTCTAGGGGTCACTTTTTCTTCCTCAGTACCAAAGCTAAACCGACTGTAAACAAGCAAATGCTTCAAATAACGCTCCCTAAGGTGCGTCTTTAATCTGCACCTCGTCTAGACTTTCTGATGCCCTGTAGGAGCACACAGATCGTATCAGCGTCTACATTTTTGACAAGCAATAAGCTCACACTTATCTAGGCTGATGGCTCTGGGTGCCTTCTGCAGCTAGTTAGTGATTTCAGATGTTGTGGGAGGGAGTTCTCAGTGGAAGAATTATACTTTCAATCCAAAATTAAAGCTCAATTTAGTCTAATTGTCCTTGATTTTATCAGTTGCATAAAATGGCTGATTCCACATGCAAAAATAAATAAATAGTTGTGCAGCTTCGAAATCCCTTCTTCTTAGGGACAGATCCCGTCAAGTTCTTGCTGTCTCTCATGCTATTTTCATCCACCAAACAGTGTTGATCTTTCTCCATCCTTTTCTATTTTCTCTCCCTTTTCTGCACTTCCCCCAGCCCTTACCAAAAAAAGAAAAGCATAGTGTCTCTCTGTGTGTGTCTATCTCCTCTGTCTGTGTCTTGTGTAATTTTAGAATGGAAGTTCCTTAAGAGCAAGAATAGTTCCTTCATGAGATGATGACACCCAGAAATCTGGAAATGCCTACTTAAATGGTAAATTAGAATAGAGAAAATAATAAAAGTGGCTGTTTATTTCTCTAGCAACAGTTTTGTTGCAAAATCCAGCAATGGAGACGATATTTAGGGCCTGGAATGAAGAGACTAAGAGAGACTGTCCCAGGCCTCTGGTGGGAGAATGCCTTCCAAGGCCAACCAAAGACTCACCCTTGGGCAGCGAGGGTGGTAGAAGGTGCCTAGCCTTAAGCTTCCAGAAGTCCTGAGTTCTAGCTTGCCCCTGCCTCCAGTTAGCTGTGTGATTTGGAGCTAGTCCCTTCACCTCTCTGGAACTCAAGTTCTCAATCAGGAAAGTGAAGGACTATGGGATGGTCTGAGGGACGTCCCAGTGGTGGATGGAATAGTCCCTGGGAAAGAGGAAGGGCGGCAGCGACCACCCAGAGGAGACAATAGAGGCCCAACTGCAGCAGGGGCGGGAGGGATGAGAGGAGCGGGGGGCTGAGTCAACAGCACCTGTGGCCCGTGGGCGTGCGGTGAGGAGACAGGAGTCTGTAGAGACTATCTGTTCTGCCTTGGGGACCCAAGAGGGTGTGGATGCCATGGATCAGGATGAAGGCGTTAGGAACTTACCATCTGTGCTGGTTTTAAAACATGTCCATAAATTGACACTATTCCCATCAAGAGGTGGAGTGGAGTTTTCTTCTTCTTAAACGCGGATGGACTTGCTTTAGTGACTAGCTTCTGATGAATACGGTGCAACAGAAGTAACACTGTGTGCTGTTTTAAAGACCAGGTCATCAAAGACAATGCAGCTTCTACACGGCTCCTTCCTGGGACTCTTGCCCTTGAAACCCAGCCACCATGCAGTGAGGACGCCATGGCCACATGAGAAAGCCACAGGTAGACGCCCCGGTTGAGATCCTGGCAGATGGCCAGATATGCCAAGGAGAAAGCCTGCCACATGTTGCCAGCCACAGCCACTGTCTGAGAGACTTTGAGCAAGAGCCCCTAACTGAGCTGAGCTAACAGCCAGAACCATGAGGAACAACAGCAGTACGTGACTGCCGCTGTGCCATGTCACTATGTTTGGGTGGTTTCTGATGCAGTCATAGAACTCACGGGGACAGGGCTGTATCATTCCGGGTCCTGGCAAAAGACACACGGTACATTCAGAAGAGCTGAAAGGAGAAAGTTTGAAGAAGTGGGTTAACGGAGGTGTGGGCAGGGTTAAGGTAACAAAGGAGGGATGGAAAAGCGTAGGGACAACAACATGAGGAGCCATTCCTGCCCCCAGGCCTGAAGGGACATAGGGGAGGGGACAGCGTGACCGGGAGCCTGGCAACCACTGCGGGCATGGATGAGGGCCCGCCAGAACCAGCAAGGGTGTGAAGGGGGTAAGAAGGAGGGGTCATCAATACCCCCACGCTCCCTGCTGCTGACGTCTCCCAGTGGCTGACCCCAGCTGGAGGCCGATTGGCCAGGGAGCGGCGATGCAGACCGGGGAGGCCAGCCTCCCAGAGCAGCGCGCAGGGCAGATTTGGCAACAGTGAGTGGAAAACAGTCAGCGTAAATGAAATAGAGTGAAAAGAGAGGGTTTAGGTGGAAAGGCTGAAAAGACAGCATTTCAGGACCAAGTGAGGCAGAGGTGCCTCCAAGTGAGAAGAAGGTGAGGTTGCACAGGCAGGAGAAGCAGGTGGGAAGGGCCTGCAGCCCATAAACCCAGCGAGGGAAGAATTTGAGAGGGAAGCAAGGGGCCAGTACTGCCACGTTGACTGGGGAGGCGCCTGTGTTTGCAGACAGCTGGGTTCGTCCTTGGGCTGTGCAAGAGCAGAGCCTGGGGAGGAGACCAGGTGGGAAGACACCACAGCAGGTGGGTCTGCCTTTCCCCGTGACTGCCATGTAAGCCGGACTTGCCCTGCCTCAGCTCCTCCAGGTCAGGGACAAGTACGTGCTTCTTATGTCCCTTGTGTTGTGCACACGAGGTCTCGGGTGCAACCTGAGGGCTGCTAGGACTGTGGCCGAGTGGGGGGTGTGAAAAGGAGGTCAGAGGGCCCCTACCAGAGCCAGCCAGGTGGTCGTTTTTCCCAACCAGTGGGTGGACTGGGAAGCTGGGGCAGTCCCCGATCCCAGCCCACATTGGCTGGAAAAATTCTCCGAGCGTGAGTCTTGCTTCAAATTGGTGTCCTGGAGGACAAGACTAGCCGGCTCCCTGGTAAGGTGGCACTGGGCCAGGTTTGCCCTGCCCGAGCCCCGTGTTCTGGTGCACAGAGCACGCCGGGGAAGTGGCCGTTGGGTGCAGTCCTGTAGCACAGACAGCGGTGACTGCAGGGAGGATGGCTACGGCAAAGCTCTGTATGGGGCTCACGTGTAGGGACTTGGGGGGTCTTTCTCTGGCTCTGGTTCGTGCTACACTCTTCTCAGAAAGAGATGAAGGAGGGTGTTCTGGGCACGAGAGTTCAGATGAGGGTCATTAGGACTGTGTCTGCCACCTCCATACGTCAGGGCATTACTCAGCCCTAAGACTTAACCCTGTGGCGAGCAGGACTGCCCAGGGGAACTTTCTGCAATGGCAGCAATGTTTTTCTGTCCTTCTCATAGAGTAGCCGCTAGCCACAGCTAGCTACTGAGCATTGGAAAAGTGGCTAGTATGACTGAAATACTGAGTTTTAAGTTCTATGTAACTTAAGTTCTATGTAAGTTCCATGTAATCTAGCGGCGGCTGCGGTGCTGGACAGTGCAGGTAGAGGCTGAGCAGCCTAGAGGGGTGAGGAGCAGCATCTCGCTGCTTTGGGGATCCGAGGAGGAACATAACTAGCCACTCTTTAAAAGAAAATGCCAAGGCTGTCAGGAAGCGTAGACAGCATCTGGCCCAGACACGTGCTTGACAGGGAGGAAGCTGGGCTCCTGCAGGCTCTCGTGATGTGCTGGGGAGGATGAAGGCGGCAGCGGGCGGGAGCAGATCCACAGGGAAGGTTTGCCCCGTCCCCCACAATCCAGCAGGCACGACATGGTGAAAAGAGGGAAGGGATTAGGACCAGAGCAAAGGCAGAGCATGAAGTTGGAGAACAGATGAAAGCGGGGGAGGAAACCGACTCGTTGGAGTCCCCCAAGGAGGCCCTGCTGGACTCAGCAATTTAGCCCCCAGGGGATGCACACACACACGCCCACCTTACCTGCCAGCTCAGAGCCAGGAGCATGTGACAAAGACCGAAGATTCACTGCAAGTCAGGGGGGAGCTAGTCTACCCCCCCACCCCCCAACCCCCACAGAACTCCCGGGGGAGCTAGGCAGAGGAGGGGGGCGCTGCCCAGAGCCTGTGACCCAGCCCCTTCTCTGGGCCACTCCCTCGGGTCCTTCGGCGCGTGCCCCTGGAACCACCTGCCTCAAGCTCATGGCCTGGAAGTGGGTCCTGGACCCCAGCGAGGCTGGTGCTCTTGGACAGGCTGCCCAGCAGCTGGCAGCTGGGATGGGAGGGGACTCTGCCTGGCACACTGTTTTAACACTGGTGTTCCCATTCCTGCTGGGATTGGGAGAAATACTTCCGTGCCAGCAAACACAGATTTTTTTTCCTATTCAGACTAATCACTTTTTAAATAAGAATAGGGCAGTGGTAGCTGGTTGATCTTGGCCTTGAAACTGAATAGCTCCGCATCTTGGTGCTCGGCCAAGGGCCTTTTCCTGTTCCTATGGTCCTCTCTTGGAGAGACCATGTTCTTGCATCAGCCAAGGCGGAGACACAGATGTCAGCATGGGCGGGAGTGCTCCAAGTCCTGCTCATTCCCCCTGCATCCATCAGTCAGGGCCTGAGCCAGGGAGCAGCCAAGCTTTCCCACGGACACGGAGCCGGCAAAGCTGACAGGTTCCCGCTACTCAGCAGCAGAGCTTCCAGCGGGTGGAGCAGCCTGCTGGGGTTATTCCCTTCTTACCTCTTCTGCCGGCCCATTCCATAGCTCTTTATAGGAACCTTTTGCAGGCACATGGCTCAGAGGGGAAGACTAGCTTCCACATAAGCAATGGCATTGCTCTGTGGCAGGCACGTGAATGAAGGAAAGCCCCCAATGAGGAGGAGGTGACTGATACAGGGTGTCGCAGCCCAGCCCTCCGCGAAGGGCTGTAGGGTCAGACCCGGTTTCCCTTTGAGACGGGCTGGCCATGACTCTGGGAAAAACTCAGCTGTACTTTTAGTCTTGGAGGGAATCTGATTTCATGGGGGAGCCACTGGGAACATTAACAGCAAGAGTCGTGGGGACATCTGCTGGGTTGGGGGTTTATTCTGAGTAAAAATTCTCCACTATCCCGAGTTCATGCCTTCACTTTTAGGGATCTGATCACCAAATACCACACAAGTCCATTTTGCAGCTTGTACACCCCAACTGCATTTCTTCCACTGACGAGCGTGCTGTGCTTTAAGCCCAAGGCCTGATCCTGCCGTCTTCCCCAGGGAAACGCTCTGCGGCCATGAGGAACAACAGAGGGAAGGGAAGAGGCATCATGAATGTGTGTGAGGAGCGTGAACACCTCCTGGAGCGACAAAGAGAAAGCATGCTTACGTTTCCTTGCACAGGTTTTGCATTCCATCTGGATTTGGCTCAAAAATAGGCCGTTTTCTGCCCTCTTACCCTGAGTGAGTTTTGCTGTCAGAGACCAGAGCAGGAAGCCCTCTTCAGCAGCAGGCAGAGAGGTGGCACAGTCCCACCGGGCTGCACACACATGGAGCTCGAAGAATGAATGAAGCAGGTAGGTGTTCTTTGCCTGGGGCTCGCACAGACTCAGCTTTGTCTCTCACCAGGAACTGAGTCTGGCTTTCATGTTCCTGAGAAAGTTTGTCAGTTTACTCGTGTTCTGTTCCCTGAGCAGCCAGGCAATGTGTTGTCTTAAATGACAAAACTGTACAAATGGCAGTTCAGTCTCAAAGGAAATACCTCGCCTAAGAAATAATCTCACCGTGCCAATTGTGGGATGATCATTTTCCACACCAAAAACACACGGAAAATGTTGGCTTTTAAGACACATAAACAGCAGAAATGTGAATTCATTTGCTAATGCCAAGAGAGAGAGCAGAGAAACCACATTTCCTTAGGATGGCAAACCAAGACGCTCAGCTTCCGTCTTGGCATTTTCCCCTGTGGAGTTTGCCACGGCTGCTTAGCAAAGACTACTTGTGCTTTCAAGAGGTGGTGGCATTGGCAGCACTGTCTTGCAGGTGATGTTCCTGAAGCTCACAAAGGTTTGGCATCTTTACCAAGTTCCCCCAGAGGGTCAGCTTTGGGATGGTAAGATCCCAGCTACCAGACTGCAGTTGTTCACACCATTATCACCCTTCCTTGCAAATCTGCAGTGACAAAGGGACTCCCTTCCTCCTTTAATGTTTCCTGCTTTTGCTTGTTTGGTTTTGCTTACAGCCTATAGTGAGTTGCTGCAGCCAATTTGTATTCAAATTCGAAGCCAAGCTGGCCTTGCTCAGCAAGGAGTTGGAAAGTGTGCATTCAATTTGTGATGCTGCCGCACACGTCCTCTGTCTGGAGAAGGTGTAGATGTGGCAAATACGGACTAGAGGCACAGCTCTCCTGTCAAAGCAAGATGCCTCATGTTGCTTCTCAGCCCCTTCCCAATATCACTGTTTGTGAGTGGGAAGTTGCAAACGCCTCATTTCTTGTCACCTCTCTCACATCCTCTGAGCACGGTGAAGGCTCTGTGGGTTGGTTATTGCTTTGTCTAGCTGACTGCATCATCCCCTAAATCTCATCAAATGCTGGGCTGCACCATAATGCTGTCTGAAAATGGGAATTAATGTTTCTTTCATGTGATGTAAAAAAACTAAAAACAAAAACAAAACCTAGTGATCCTCTTCTGTGTTTAGTAGAGAAGTAAAAATAGGCAATCACATCACCAAAATGTAACCCACAGACACCAGAGACATCCTGTGTGACAGGGAGGCTACCCTTGCCCAGAGTCTATGGATCAAGGCTTGCTTCAGGCAGCTCCTGCTTACAAGGTTAAATTTACCTTGATTCCTGAGAACAGCACTTTGCATTAAGACTATTAAAACAGGGGCTTTTGACTCCAGACAAAATGGAGTAAGTGCATTCCACCTATTCCTTCTACCTAATTGCAACTAAAAATGCTGAACAAAATACATCAAGCACTAACTGCCACAGAACTCTGAAAAGTAGAGAAGAGAAGATAGATGCCTAGAGACTTCGGAATTTGAGAATAACCCAAGATGAATTCCACATGCTTGCGTGTTTGCCTCCTATATATATAGGATATCCTAGTCTGGGCACTAGAGAGACCCAAAACCTAGAAATGTCAGCTTGCTCAGACAAAAAAAGCCTCAAGAAAAGCCTGCTTTCTCTAGCTAAAAGACTGGGAAAAGA
The DNA here is from genome assembly GCA_023783475.1 of Daubentonia madagascariensis. NCBI lineage: Eukaryota > Metazoa > Chordata > Mammalia > Primates > Daubentoniidae > Daubentonia > Daubentonia madagascariensis. Next base: position 35,365,770 of record JAKFHU010002080.1, on the reverse strand, counting down.
GTGGTCCTGTATGACTATATCAACCCTTTGCCAGGCAAAGACCAAAAAGAAAAAAAAAAAAGCTGCACCCCTTTCCCTCTCCAGTGGGTGCTGTGGCTGTGGAGACTGTGGTCAAAGCCCTGGGACCGTCGCTTCCCTGCATTAAGGAGGCAGCACTTATCCCTCTCCACCTGTCACTGGGGAGGCTGGGGTGGAACCCTGTCCACCACCCACCTGTGCTAAGTGAATGTCAGTGAAGAGGTAGCTCCTCTCCCCGTTCCACTCTCACAGCAGCTGCAGACTGTGGGAAGGAGCCCTGTGGACTGTCACCACCAGAACTCTTTGCAAACTTCTTTGAAGAAAGGGATTTGTAAAATTTATGAATAAAGTCATGGGCAGACCTTCAAGTGGCCCATGAGTGAAATTGGTCAGAATCAACACAGCAATATGTTTGAAAACCAAAATAATACCTTACAGGTTTCAGATTGACCTCTGGGTAGTGTATAAGTGGGGAAGATGAGAATTTAGCACATTAAGGCCTTGAAACTAAATTGACATTTAAACTACAAGCTGACAAAAGTGGGCCAGGATATATATTCCGAGCCTAAACAGGTTGACTGCTTGCTAAAATAAAATATTTAAATAGGTACCAGAGTCTCATGATGTAATATGCAAAATGTTCAAGAGACAATCCAAAATAACTTTTCATACCAAGAACCAGGAAAATCCCAATTCAGATAAGAAAATAAAATCAACAAATGCCAACACTGAGATAACACAGATGTTGAAATGATCTTACATGGATTTTAAAGTAGCTATCATAAAAGTGATCCAACAAACAATTATGAATACTCTTGAAACAAATAAAAAATTACAAACTCTCAGCAAACAAATGGAAGATATAAAGGAGAAATAAATGGAAATCTTAGAACTGAAAAATACAATATTCAAAACTTTAAAACTCACAGGATGGGTTCAATAGCAGAATGAAGATGACAAAGGAAAGGATTAGTAAACTTGAAGATAAGTCAATAGAAATTATTCAATTTTTGAAAAACAGAAAGAAAATTAATTTTTAAAAAAATGAGTCTCAAGGACCTGTGGGACAGTGACAAAAGATTTAACATTCATATCATCAGAGTCTTAGAAGGAGAGGAGAATAAGTAAAAGGCTGAACAAATACCTTAAGAAATAATGGTAAGAAACACCCCAAACTTCATGTAAGACATAAACTTACATATTCAAGAAGCTGAGCAAATATGAAACAGAATAAATTTAAAGAAATTCATGGACAAATAATTAAACACAAAGAAAGCATCTTGAAAGCAGCCATAGAGAAACAATGCATTACTTGTAGAGGAAGAATGGTTTTAATGACAGCAAATTTCTTGTTAGAGACCAGGGAGGCCAGAAGGAAGGGGCAGAATGTTTTTTAAGTGCTGAAAGAAAACAGCTGTCAACCTAGAATTCTATATCTAGTGAACTTCCTTTAGGAATGAAGGTGAAATCAAAACATTCCCAAATGAAGGGAAACTCAGCAAACTTACTTGAAAAGAATTGCTATAAGAATTTCTTCAAACAGAAAGGAAATGATAACAGAGGGAAAGTTGGAACATCAGTTATGAAGGGAAAACAATGGAAGGAGCAAATATCTAGATAGATATAATAGACTATTCTTCTCTTGAGTTCTAAATAATTTTAACAATTGGAAGCAAAATATTATAATAGTCTGATGTGGTTATCAATGTATGTAGTGGTAAAATTTGAGACAATTCTTTTGTAAGGTGGCTGGTAAAGAAGCCTGCACGGAGCTGAGGCTTTACTATTCCACTTGAAGTGGTGAGTTGGTGCTGGTAGAATGTAATGAGTTATGTATGTATATATGTTGTAATCACTACAGCAAACACTTTTTAAAAACTACATAAAGAAATATACTCAAAAAACATAATAGAGAAATTAAAATAGAATACTAAAAATTGTCCCAGTAACTCAAAGGAAGGCAAGAAGGGGGAAACAAAGGGACATAAAAGGGGGGAGAACAAATTGCAAACAAATAATAAAATAGCAGACAAATCCTAAAATACCAACAATTACATTAAATATAATGTCTAAACATACCAATTAAAAGGCAAAGATTAACAGAATGGATGAAAAAAAGGTGACCCAATTATATGTTGTCTACAAGAAACTCACTTCAAATATAGTGATATAGGTTGTTTAAATGTAAAAGTACAAAAAAATATATAAAGCTGTAAAGCTAATCAAAAGGAAGATAGAGTGTATTTCTATCAGGCAATGTGGCCTTGTGCAAAGGAAATTGCCAGAGAAAAAGAAAGATATTACACAATGATAAGAGGGTCAATTCATCAAGAAGACATAACAATCACAAATGTGTATGCATCAAATAAGAGTTTCAAATATCTGAAGCCAAAACTGCAATAACTGAAAGAAAAAAATAGCCATATAGTTAGAGACTTCAACACTGGTCTTTCAGTAATTGAGAGACTAGTAAACAGGGTATCAACAAGGATACGGAAGAACTGCTCACCAACACCATTAGCCAACATGATCTAATTAACTTTTATAGAACAATTCACACTCAATGTTGGCAGGATGCACATTCTTTTCAAGTGCACATGGAATATCCACCAAGATAGACCATATCTTGGATCATAGAACAAACCTTAACACATTTAAATGAATTAAAATCACATAAAGTATATTCTCTGATTATTAAATCAATAACAAAAAAGGAAAATCTTCAAAAATGTAAAATAACACACTTTTAAATAATCTATGCATCAAAGAGGAAGTCTCAAGAGAAGTTTAAAATATATTGAACTGAATGAAATGAAAATACAACACATCAAAATCAATAGGGTACAGCTAAAGCAGTGCTTAGAAGGAACTTTGTAGCACTAAATGCTTCTATTGGAAAAGAAGAAAGGACTCAAATCAATAATCTGAGCTTCTACTTCAAGATATTAAAAAAAGAAGAGGAAAAAAACCCTGAAGTAAGCAGAAGATAAGAAGTAATAGCAGAAATTGACAAAATTGAAAAAAAATAGAGAACATTAATAAAACTAAAAGCTAGTTCTTTGAAAAGTTCAATAAAATTGATTAACCTCTAACAAGACTGACAAAGAAAAATGGAAGACACAAATTACTAATGTCAAGAATGAAAGAGGATATTACTACAGATCGCATAGATATTTAAAGGATAATAAGGGAAAATTACAAATAACTCTGTGCACATAAATTTGACAACTTTGATGAAATGAACCAATTCCTCAAAAACCACAAGCTACTAAAACTCACCCGAGATAAAACAGATCATCTTAATAGTCCTGTAACTATTAAGGAAATAGAATTTATAGTTTAAAATTTTCTGAAAAAGAAATCTCCAGGTTTACTGGCTATATCTATCAACTAATTAAGGAAGAAATCACACCAGTTTTAAATAATCTTTTATAAAGTAAAGAAAAAGGAACACTTCCTAATTTCTTTCATGAGGCCAGCATTACCAGGATAGCAATATCAAATAAAGACAGAAAGAGAAAAAGAGAAAGAAACCATAGACCAGGATTCTACATTGCACAAAATTCTCAATAAAATGCTAAGAAATTGAATCTGGGAATATATGAAAATAATGATACCCCATAAACAATAAAAAATAATGTTTTCTTTATTTGTAGATGACATAATTGTATATGCAGAAAATTCCATAATCTATAGAGCTCCTAGAACTAAACTGTGAGTTTACTAAGGTGTAGTATACAAAGTCAACACACAATGAACAACTAGCAATGAACAACTGGAAACCAAAATTAAAAACAAAATGCCATTTATAATAGCTTCAAAAATGAAATACTTAGGATACAGGATCCGTATGCTGAAAACTATGACAGACTGATGAAAGAAATTGAAGAAGACCTCAGTAAATGGAGAGCATTCCACATTCAGAGATCGAAAGGCCTGGCACAATAAGATGTCGGTTCTCTCAAAAATTGATCTATAGGTTTAATGCAATTCCTATGGAAATCCCAGCAGGATTTTTTGTAGATATATACAATTATTCTATAATTTATACATAAAGGCCGTAGAGCTGGAATAGCTGAAACAATTTTGAAAAAGAAAAAATAAAGTTGGAGTAATCATATTATCTGATTTTAAGACTTACTATACGGCTACAATATATGTGAACAGTCACATAGATCAATGGAATAGAACAAAGTCCAGAAATAAACTATGAAAGTATAGCCAACTGATTTTTGATAAAGGTGCAAAAGTGATTCAAAGAGAAAGGATGGTCTTTTCAACTCAAAATTGATCATAGATCTAAATGTAAAATGTAAAACTAAATTTTCGGAATAAAACACAGGAGAAAATCTTTATGACCTAGGGTTAAGTGAAGATTTCTTTAGACAGGACACCAAAAGCACAATCCATAAAAGAAAATTGTCAAATTAGACTTCAAAATTAAAAACTTTTGCAGTGTGAAAGATACCGTTAACAGAATAAAAAGACAAGCCACAGACTAGGAGAAGATATTTGCAAATCATATATCTGACAAAGAATTTGCATCCAGAAACTCTTTAACCTCAACAGTAGGAAAACAATACAATTGGAAAATAGGCAAGAGATTTGAATGACACTTCACCCAACAGACTATATGGGCGGCAGATAAGCACACGGAAAGATGTTCAACATCATTAGTCATTAGACAAATACAAATTAAAACCATAATTAGACTACTATACACTCATTATAATGCCTAAAATTAAAAAAAAATTGACCATACCAATTGCTGGCAATGATGTGAAACAACTGGAACTCTCACATGTTGCTAGTGGGATATAAAATGGTGTGGCCACTCTGAAAAACAGTTTGGCAATTTCTTATAAAGTTATGCATACACTTGCCATCTGACCCAGAATCGCACTCCTGGGTATTTATCCTAGATAAAGGAAAGCTTATGTTCACACAAATACCTATACACAAATGTTTATAGCAGTACACAAATATTTACAGCGTCTGTGTTCATAACGGGTAAAAACTGGAAACAGCCCAGATGTCATTCGACGGTAAATGGTTAAACAAAACAGTGGTACATTTGCGCCATGGAATACTACTCAGCAATGAAAGGGAACAAGCTATTCATATACACAACCACTTGGATGGGTTTTAAGGGCATTATGCTAAGTGGAAAAAGAAATCTAAAAGTGTTACATACCATATGACTTTGTATATATAACATTCAAGAAATGCAAAATTATAGTGATGGAGAACATATCAGTGAATGCCAGGGGCTAGAGCTGGTGGGAGGACTACAGAAGGGATTTCACTGTGGTGGCAGAACATACACTTCTGTGTCATTATCATAGTGGTGTGCACATGCATAGATCCATGTGCCAACGTCGTGAAACCCAAATAAGTTTCGTGCTTTAGGTAGCAGGATTGTACCAGTGCTAGTTTCCTTGTCTTGATGGTGTTCTATGGTTGTCTACGTAAGATGTTATCACTGGAGGAGCTTGAGTAAAAGGTACATGGGAACTCTACTATTTTTACAACTTCTTGTAAGTTATTCCAAAATAAAAAGTAAAAAACAAAGCAAAACAAAAACCTGAACAGGAACGATTTCTGACTCTAACTCAGTGTATAAAGATGGAGTATTCCTGGGTCAGGGGCGCAGCCCCTCTTCTGTCTCTCTTACTGTGGGCCATCCAACCTACTCAGTTCCTCAAAGAACTTCTTGAGAGCAATTCAAACAGACACTGTCGTCCCCAAAATACCTGTGTGCGAGAAGCCGCACGTGTATTTTCCAGATGCTGAGGAATCTGTAACCCTCCCTACTCATCTCCTCCCCTCCGTGGCCTCATTGAAAGCCAATATAGGGAGCTTTGTGGCTAATTTTGACTAAGCATAGACATGGTGGGTACAAAAGGAAATGTAATTTATTTATTCTGTGGGTCTCTATATGTGTATGATCCGCCCTAGATGTCAGGGCTGTCCTTAGGAGGGTCTGGGGTCCAGGGCAAACTCCCAGGGTCAGAATCCAGGGCAAATCCCTCCATGTACCTGCTTCAATCCCCTGAACACTCTCCCCTCAGTGCTCCCACAGATGCTGTCACATTGTGATTGATTTGCTTGCTTTTCTTCTGTGTCTCCCTCCTCACTGGGGTAAAGATCCTGTCTTCTAGGAAACTCCATCTAACCCATTGATGACATGTGCAGTCAGGACTAGGGCCTGTGATGGTCACTAGAGACTTCTGTCCTGCCTGGCACAGTTGTACACCCTTTGAGATGCTGCTTAGACAGAATGCCCTGGACTGTCTGGCCACTCTGGTTAGGTGTCACCGTCTTGACCTCAGAATCTCATGGGAGGCCTGGTCAGGTGGTATAATGAAATCCAGATGCTCCGCATTGTGGCAACTGCTGCTGGTGCCACCAACACCCATTCTCCTCTCCTTCCTTTGTAGAAGAATCCCAATTTATGTGGGAGGTGGTGATATGCCCAGCTCATGGACTGCATTTCCCAACTTCCTGTGGTGCTGTGGCCATGTAGCCAATGAGACACACACAGGGATTCTCGGGTGGGACTTCTGGAAAAGCTTCTTAAAGATAGACAAGTGTTAAGTGCTTTCTGTTGTCATTGCCCCTCCCTTCCTTGTGCCTCCTGCCTGAAATCCGGATGTGATTGCTGGTGTTCCAACATCAGTCTTTTATCTTGGGGTGACCTGCAGCATGAAAGCCAGACACTGAAGACATAGAGCCAAAGGATGGAGGAGCCTTGTCCTTGACGCCCATGGCCATGCCAGCCCAGGACTGCCACCGGGAAACTTTCCTGGGAAAGAAAAGTAAACTTCTGTCTTCTCTTTGTTTCGTAAGAGGTACACTCCTGCGTTAGGTGTTGTCCTGGGCTGTCAGCCTTGAAACCTGCTACAAAGGGGTGTGAGGCCTCTCTGGCACGTCTCGTTCTTAGTGAACATGTGCTGATTTCAAGGGCAACGTTGAAGAAGAACGAGTTGGAAAGAGTCCCTGAGAGGAGTGTCTAGATGGGGAAGGGACAGACTTTGCCTTGGGGGCGCTGAGGAGGGTGATGTTTATAGAACGTGCGTGGACTTTAAGCCAGGCTGTTGGCATCAGCTGGTCAAGGGGTCACCTTCTTCCAGGGCTGCCCTGGGGACTGAGCTGCCTGCGTGGTCCTGGAGACCCTACAGAGAGGCGTGGGGGAGGGCAGCTGGCTAGCCTCCTTGGAGGACGTATCTGCAGGGACTCATGGCTCAGCTTCCTGCACCTCCTTTTGCCGGACATGCACATGCAATGAGAATAGGTTAAGCAGCGGTCAGCTTAGTGCCTGCTGTAAATCTAGGGGCCCTGATTTTAAAAAGAAAGGGGACGTGTGGGAAGGGGAGAATCAAGTCCATTCAGGCGTGGTGCTTGCACGTGGAAATTCGAGGCTGTGACAGCTTATAGCCGGAGGAGGACTTTCTTCAAGCTCGTGGCTTGTGTATGGGTTGTAGAGTCTGTGTCCAGCTCTTTGTGTGAGGAAACAATGAGAAAGAAGCAGCTCTTGTTTTCCCTGAGTGTCATCGTGGCTGTGACTGGTGACATCTCCATAGGACAAGTCCCCTTCCTGTCAGGCACATTTGTGCTCTTGCGCGAGGGCTCCCGCCCTCTGCAGCCAGGGGGTGACCTCTGTGCATGTGTCTGTGGCCATGATGGGTTTCGTGGCTTCCAAATGGAGTGAAGACTTTTCTGTTTGTTTGCTTTATTTCTGTGAGGGAAGAAATGACATCTTATCGCTTTCCTTTCTCCTCTACCTTCCTCTCAGCGCTGTGGCTGGATTTTACAGCTCACTCGTCTGGGGGCGATCACCCCCCCACAGGCCCGGGCTCAGACTCCAGCCCATGCCGAACCGGCCCAGGCCTTGCTGGTGTTAATACAACTGGAAGGCACGATGAAGCCCTCCTCCCAGCTCGAGATAGGAATTTAAATTAAACCTCATTTAGCTGGGCGCTCCCTTTTGATTTCTCGGCAGATGCCTCTTGCTGTTTGAGCCTTGTTAAATTGCTAGCAAACACTTCACTGACCAGCTGTTCCTATTAAGCCAAAAGAGCACCGTGGAGCAGGGTCAATCCCCTTGCACTTTGGATGGTTCTTATATGTCATCCTGCGGAGCGGCCGCGGGGAGGGTATTATCCCGGCACTCTGGGAGGTGGCTGATTAATGGGAATGAGGGATTCTTATGCCTACGGGTGGGAGTGGGTGGGGTAGGCTGTTCTGCAGGCAGTGCTCCTGCCACATTAGACCCTGGGTGAAGGCCCGATGCCTAGTCCTAGGGCTAACATCAGGTAGGTACTTGCCCGATGGATTAATGAGCCCAGCACCTGTATAATGTCCACCCCCCCCACCACTTGCCAGCGAAGGATGTGGTTTTGCTGAGCCAGAGCTGTGAACCAAGCCCAGGCACAGGTGCACCTCATTGTATGTAACCGTGTGTTGCTGACAAGAAGGAGCAAACTCCTTTTCATCCATTGTCTCACAGTCACACCAATGATATGTACTGAGTGCCCCTTTGTGGGAAGCACAGGGCTGTCCGCTTGTGCATGCTGCATCTTTGAGTGGATAAGAAAGAGTCCTCATGTTGGGGCGGACACCGCCCTGTACTAGGGCCGAGGGCTAGGCAAGCACGCAGCTTCTGCCTCCACTCCTGGCCTCTGTGGGTGCCATTGTGCAGTGCGGGAGCTGCACAACTGCATCGGGCCCCCCATCAGTCACTACTAGGACTGAAGGAGCTTGAATGGCTGCCCAGCCTTTTCTCCACAATACGCTTTCCCCCTCCCCAGCATGCCCTCGTGCCCTCCTGTCTCCTGCACTCATTCCCATCTATTTCCCCAAACTGAAGCCCCACCAGGTCACAACTGGCCCCTTCCCCGCAGACTGAGTATAGACCAGCGAGGCCCTTGGGAACCCTAAGTGAGACCATCCATGGTGGAGCTCAGGGCATGGCCCCCGGGTCAGGGCTCAGTGGGGCTCACATGCCAGACCCGGGGTCCAGAGAAAGCCCTGCTTCTAAGTGCTCGGTGGCAGGGAGAGTGGTGGTGTTGACATGTGGACTCGGGTAGGGGGGACCCAGGAAGTCACAACCTCCATTACTGCCCTCACCTGAGATTCTTGTTCCAGGCGGCAAAGGCATCACTTTAGAGTTAGAAGTTGCAGCAAAATGTCTCAAAGGCAAGAGGCTGAGAATGCACCACCCCCCTCAAGCTCAGCCTAGAACCTGTCTCCCTAGACCCATGAGCTGAGGCCCGGTCTGGCTTGAAAGGCTTGGGCAGTTTAAATATACCCTGGGTGTCAGGCCACATCCTGGCCCAAGTCTGTCTCAGAGGAAACTCCACAAAGATTCTCTAAGGCTGAGTGTTACTGTGTGGGAGTATCTGCTTCAATCCCCTCCATTTCTTGTCCTCTCAAACACAAGGACAAGCAACGTGAAATAAACCCCACGCCAGAGGAGGGCTCCTGGGTATAGCTTGTCCAGGGACTCCATCATCTTCTCCAAGCTCATGGTCAGACCCTCAAGGTGGGTGTTGCGCTATGAAAATCCCGGATTCTTGAACTCATTCTCGCAATTCAGCCTGGGCCTCAGTGGCCAAACCTCCTTTCCTGCACCTTGTCACATCCACGCTGCTTTCCTGAGATGCCATAGGGAGGCACAGGCCGTGGTCCGGGGACACGCATGCTGGGGCAGGTTCAGGTGGGCTTGAGTTCTCACATTGCTCATGGAGCCCTCTCTGATGATGCTCAGCATTTTCCTGAACTTTCTGGTGCAGCAACAACAGGCAGCATGGTATTTAAAACAAAAACAAAAAAAACTACTACTATTTCCCCTCTATGCCCCACACAGGTATCTATTCATTCTTCCAATGAAAGCCTTGTTTTTAACCTTGGTAAGGGTTTTGTTGTTTTATTTTTGTTTTCAACTTCGTGACCAATGTCTTTCCCAGTGATGCCCAGTGTTTTTTGTATCCTTTCCCTTTAGGGGTGCCCTGGGCATGGCCCACACTCACCCCAGGACTTTTGCTGCAGCTATCCTACTAGCTCAGAGCACTCCTCCTATTAAGTCCAGTTTGGTGATTGTCCCTGAGTGCAGTGCCTTGCATTTTACCCTCGTTAAAACTCATCTGCCATTTTGGGGTCCACTCACCAGCCTTGAAACACTTCCTGGCATGTTGTCCCGTTCAGCTCAGCATTTCCTTGCAGACTTTGAGAATTCTTCCCTATTTTCAGCATCATTCCAAGTAGTTAACTGTGTTCTGGTCTGAGTCAGGCTTCATCGCTGCATCCAACAGGCTCAATTTTCTGTACCTTTCTTTGTTCCCCATGGGCATCGCAACAAAATGATGTTTGTCCATTAGGCACAAGGCGGGAGGGATGAAGGCCCTGCCTCCGGCCCTCTCCCGTCTCCACACACATCCGTTCATTTGGACCCCACTTTTGGGAGGCAGTGGGAAGGCCTTGGGCTGTGGAGTAAGACCTGGGTTGACTCTGAGCACCTTTCTGCTGTGTTAACTTGGGCGACTTATTTAACCTCTCTGAGCCTCAGTTTCCCAGCTTTGAAATGATGAGGACAATCGCTGCGTCAGAGGGCACTCAAACAGAATACAGAGGGGCGTTCCGTGGCCAGGGATGACAAAGTGACAACTTGTTTCCCAGGTGCCCTAACATCCTTGTCTGTTTGGGCTGCTAGAACAAAATGCCAGAGGCTGGGCAGCTTATAAACAACAAAAATTTATTTCTCACAGTCCTGGAAACAGGGAAGTCCAAAACCAAGGTGCAGCCAGGTTCAGTGTCTGGTGAGGGCCCACTTCGCGGTTCATGGACGATGCATTTTCACTGTGTCCTCACATGGAGGAAGGGGTGAACGAGGGTTCTTGGGCCTATTTTATAAGGGCATTAATCCCATCCCTAATCACCTCCCAAAAGGCCTTAACTCCTAATAGCATCACATTGGTGATTAGGTTTCAACATAAAAATTTGGGGGGATAAAAACATTCAGACCATAACACCTGTCCTTCCTTTGCCTCCTCATCTTTATACTCAAATGAAGAGATACTCCTAAAAATGTACTTTTAAAAGCTGAGCTGGTTGTATACCCATGTTCATAGCAGCATTATTCATAATAGCCAAAATATAGAAGCAACCTAGGTGTTCATCAGTGGTTCAAAGGATTAAAAAAAGTGATATATATATACATTTTCATATTCATGTGTCTTCATTCATATATATTTTTATATATATGGATATTATTCAGCCTTAAAAAAGAAAGAAATTCTGACCCATGCTACAACATGGATGAACCTTAAGGACATTATGCTAAGGGAAATAAGCCAGTCACAAAAATTATATTATCATATAATCACAAATATTATATGATTCCGCTTATATGAGGTACTTAGAATAGTCAAATTCATGGAGACGGAAAGTAGAATGGTGGGGGCCAGTGGCTGGGGAGGGGGCAAGGGAACAGGGAATTAGTGTTTAATGGGCACAGAGTTTCAGTTTTGAAAGATGAAAAAATTCTGGAGATGGCTGGTGGTGTTGACTGCTCAGCAATGTGAAGTGAGTGTACTTAATGCTGCTTAACTCCACACTTAAACACGGTTAAGATGGCAAATTTTATGTTGTGTGTCTTTTACCTCAATTAGAAAAAGGGAAGCTGAGCTGGCCCTGCTTTTCAGTTCTGTTGTCTTTTGGTTGTTTACCAGTTGAGAGGAAACATTTATTCTACTTAAATTTTTATCAAAGTAATATGTGCACACAAGGGAACGGGATCAGATAGCACCGTGCTGAGAAATAGCCGGGCCCTTCCTAATCCATCCTGCTCCGGCTGTTCCCCAGTCATTGTGAATTTTTTTTAGCTGGGAAATAGAGCTGCCTCAAAGAGCTGGGGGGATAGTCAGAGGCAGACCACTTCCTGGAAGGCCCAAGGACCAAAGATGTGAAGGTGTAATTGAAAAATCAGAGCCAGGCCAGGCATCGTTTCTGGAGCGAGGCCGGGCTGACGCAAGCGACGGGCAGGCAAGGCTGGGGGTGGAGGGGCCTGGCTGCGCTTGTCTAGCTTATTCCCTGTTCTTCCTATTAATGGTTATGTGAGCTCATAGAAACCACCGCCCCCCACACACATTTTACCTAAACTAAAAGAGGCAGGAAAAGTAGAGGTGCGCCAGGAAGAGATAATACACAACAATGGCACCAATGGGTGGGTTGAGAGGTAAAAAGTGCATTTGTGAGAAGTTGGGGTGTATCATAACAGTTGTAAACCAGTAGGGCTCTTGGTGGGTGCACAAGGCATTGTTCTGAGCACTCTATATGTAGCACTCATTTGGGCCTCACCATGACCCTGTCAAGAAGGTACTGCTGTCGTCCCCAGTTGACAGATGAGGGCATTGAGGCAGAGAGATTGTTGAGCAGCTTACAGTCACACAGTTGGTGACACAGCTGGGTTCACATCCAGGCTGCCCCGCTCCAGAGCACATAGTCTGGGCCCTTACCCTGGGGAGAGGAGGAGAGAGCAAAGGCACAGCCAAAGGAGCCTCCTAGGAAGGGCCAGATGCGGTCGCTAAAAGTGCCTACTTCCTGGAAGATGGGGTGTGAGAACCCAGGGAGGGGGCTGGAGGGGGCTGGAGGGGGCTGGAATGGGGCTGCAGTTGAAGGCAAAGGTGGATCTGAATTCTTCTGGGGGCTCCAGCAGGGTGGAGGCTGGGCTGAGGGGCTGTTTAAAGGGACTCTGAAGGGGCAGGGCTCTGGGGAGGAAAAGCAGATGCCTTGAGAGAGGACATCAGGGGAGGTAGAGGAGGCTGAGGGCCACAGGAGGGGTGGGGGTGGAGGTCATGGGCTAAGCTGGGACATCTGGGAAGAGCCCGAGTGTCACAGGCAAGGTCAGGAACTTGAGAGAAGACACAGAGGCTGTGGGGAGGGTAGCATCCATCCACTCACCCGTCAGTCCTTCCTTCCATTCACCAATCCTTTTTTTTCCCTTTTTTTATTTTTTGTACAGACGGAGGTCTCACTGTGTTGCCCAGGCTGGTCTCGAACTCCTGGCCTCAAGTGATCCTCCCGCCTTGGCCTGCCAGAGTGCTGGGATTACAGGTGTGGGCCACCGCACCCGCCCATCAACCGTTTTATCCCCCCATCCATCTGTCTTTTCCTCCATCCTTCCTCCACTCATCCATTTATTTATTCAACAAATATTTATTGACTGTCTACAATGGGTCGGGCACTCTGGGAATATAAAGGTCAAAGATCGCCCCAGACAGTGGGGAAATAGGCAGTTGGAACCTGGTGGGGAGAGCACTGGGACAGAAATGGGAAAGGACAAAAAAGGGGGACCCTGACTGAAACAGGGCTGAGGTGGTGGGATGGGGTGACTGGTGGAGACTGGAGGGAAGGGAGAAGGGCACTCCGGGCAGAAGGAACAGCACGTGCAGAGACAGAGATGTGGCAGAGAGCCAGGCACAGCAGGGGACCTGCACCACTTCACTCTGCCTGGCAGGTGGAGTGCGTGTGGCAAGTGTTGAGCTGGAGGCTCCATACGAAAGAGCTGTCTGTGCCTGGACAGAAGGGGCTTGACTTATGTCCTAGAGACGGTAGGGATCCAAGAATGGGTTTGAAGCAAGCGAGGCAGGCTCTCCTCAGCAGCGTTTCGAACAGCATGTGTCTTACTTATCTTGCTTATCGTCTGCCACACCGTCTAGACCGAAAGCCTCCCTCGGCAGGGAGTTTTGTTCATTGCAGTATCCCTAGCACTTAGAACATTCCTCACACATAGTAGGACCTCCACGAATATGTGTGCAGTGAATGATTTGATTTGAGATGAAGGCTCGATCTGACAGACCCTGGGTGGAGCCCATAAGCGAATCTGGAAGACATTATTATGAGAGGTGTGATAAGCTGAGAGACAGCAGAATGTCTGAGCTGCAGGTGGGTAGATGAGCCTTCTGGAGTCCAGGCTCTCTGGGGAGGCTGTGGGGGCTTTCCTGCTCCACGTGGCTGGCTGCTCCCTCCAGCCTTGCAAACAGCCTGGCAAGGTTCTTCTGCAGCTCTGACTCCTCGTGGGAGCCAGGAAGCCCATCACTGGTCTGATGTGTACTTATCCATACAGTCAGCAATATTTATTGAGCACCTACTATGTGCCAGGTACTCCTCTCGGTGCTGGAAACATAGAAGTGAATAAAACAAACCCAAATTTTTGCCCTCATGGCTTATATTCTTGCTGGGGGAGACACCAATTATGAATAAACACAATAACTAAGTAAGTTGCATAATATGTATATTAGTCAAGGTTCCCCAGAGAAATGGAACCAATAGGATATATCTATCAATCTCATATATATATGTATATATATATTTTATATATATATGAATGATAGGCTCAGGAGTTTATATTTTACATATATATAAAGAGATTTATCTTAAGGAATTGGCTCACATGATTGTGGAGGCTGAGAAGTCCCACAACCTGCCGTCTGCCAGCAGGAGACCCAGGAGAGCCAGTGGTGTAGTCCCAGTCCAAGTCCAAAGGCCTGAGAGCCAAGAGAGCCAATGGTGTAAGTTCCAGCCTGAGTGCAAGGGAATGATGTCCCACCTGGAAGACAGTCAGGTGGAGAGAGCAAATTCTTACCCTGCCTTTTGTTGTATTAGGGCCTGCAACAGATTGGATGAGGCCCACCCACACTGGGGAGGACAGTCTGCTTTATTCAGTCTACAGATTCAAATGTCAATCTCACACAGAAACACCCTCACAGACCACACAGAATAATGTTTGACCAAATCTCTTGGCCCCCCCATGGCCCCGTCTAGTTGACACATAAACTTAACTATCATGGCATGTAGAAAAGTGGTTGATATAGAAGAAAACCACAGGGCAGGGGAAGGGGCTCAAGAGTATGGGGTGGAGTGGTCAGGCTGGGCCTCAGGGAGAGGGTGACAGAGGGGCGAGCCAGGCTGACACCTTAGGAAAGAGAGTTTCAGATGGAGGGAACAGCCAGTGCAAAGCCCCTGAGCTGGGACCAGGGCCAGGTGGGTGAGGAGGGGCAGGAGGGAGGTTGGAGACATGGCAGTTATGCAGGTGTGGTGGTGGCGCTGGGCAGAGATATGCAGGCCTTGGGGACTGTGCTGTGGACCCCTGCTTTTATTAGAGGGTGAGTTGGCGAACTGCTGCAAGGCGTTGCTGGGTCTGCTCCTGGATCCTTGTAAACTCACGAAATCATGAATCTCAGTTTATGAGTTCCCGAAGGGCAGGGCCGGTATCCGAGTGATCAGTACGTTACTCAAATATACGGAGTCACTTGGGTGCTTCCTAAGTACTTGCGGAGGTGGTGGCAACAGATGGGGCAGGCCTGAGAGCACGTTTCCCAGGAGCCCTGACCCACAGCTTCAGCAGTGCCCGATGGAGGGCAGGGAAGGAAAAACCACTCAAGAGAAAGGTGTCAATTGCAGCAAGAAGGAGCGTTTTGATGCTGAGGAAAGAGATTCCTCCCTGGATAATTAAAAGTACCCGGAAGTGGCCGCTGGGTGAACGTCTGGAAGGCCAGGCGTCTCTCTTGACCAGCAAGGACATGGCGCTGCCTGAGCCTTAGACTGGACTAGAGGGACTCTTTCAGCGTGACCGGTTCGGAGACCCCGTAAACCCACTTAGTTCATTTTGTTAAAATAATTCCCGTTGTGGGCCGTGATAACAGTGGGATGTTATATTCTGGCATCATGTCGGGGCTTCCCTCTCCTCTCCCTAGTTCTTCTCCTCACTCCCTGTGGATTAACAAAAAAACTAACATGTCTACTCTCAAGGCTCTGTCACAGACATCTCTGTAAAAAAGAGATATTACCAGAGTGAGATGAATTATTTATTCCTCAGAGTCAGTCAGCTATCTCAGAGCGGCCTGGAAAGCCGGCCGCTCCCGGGGCTGTCGTGACTGCTCAGGTTTAAGGGTGCTGCCACGGCACTTTGGGGGGCTGAGTCTGCTGTCTGAAATAAAGAGGGGGGCTTCAGGCCTGGAAACAAACGCACGCATCTTCCGCTGCTCGGCGCGTCCTGCCATCGTGGGCTGTCAAAACGGGCAAATCAGCCTCGAGTGATGCTCCTGACAATGTGGAGAGCTTCCCATTTATCTGATTTTCTAAAAGACAATTTTATACCAAGAGATTATTATCAACTTTGTCCCCGTGGAAGCCATCCGATGCCCTGACTTCAGGGCTGACAAAGTAATGTGCAGTTCATGACATCCGTCAGCCAGACGGAAGGGAAAGCCATTGCTTACCAGTAAGCAGATTGAAAGGAATTTGGGAGATTAGAACCAGCAATATCATCACTCCAGGGTGAAGGGATGTCAGTTAGGGGCTATCAGCTGGTTAAGAAGGGAAAAGAGCATTATAGACCTTGACTGTGAATGGACTGAGTCTGACGTGTATACACGTGTAGTGTTATTAAGATTTCCCCAAGCACCTTGGAGGCCTAGGAGAATGGAAAGAAACTGCTCTTTCAGGCCAAAAGCAAGCTTCAATTCTGGTCAAAATCTGTCACCTTTCTGGAAATTTTCCCCGAAGACCCAACGTGTGGGCTCTATTCCGATCTCTTTGGTAGCGCCCACAAATCAAGGTTTTGAACTTTTAACTGACATCTTAAATAGACACACTTATTATTGGAAACATTACATAAGTTCAGCTCAAGTCTTAAATGTCGTCGGTTGACGTTTATGTTCTAATGCAATTTATAATTCTTCACAGAAAGGTTAACACTTAATTAAAGTACTGCTGGAAATTGCCTTTTTGATAAACCTGGGCTTTGTGCTTTCCTTTCCTTGAAGTGGAGAAAAAATAATCTCCTGTGATCTGTAGGTCTCTCGTTAAACACAATCATTTCAGGACCCAGAAGGAAGCCAAAGGCAGAAAGGAAACAGGTTTTGCTGCTCAAAATCCCAGTCCCTAGGCCCTCAGAGGGTGGCAGCACCTGTTGAAAACTCTGCTGGCAAAGGAAGCAGTTGACTGGGCCACTGGCCAAATGTGGGATTCTTCTTCTTTTGTTTTTAGTTGGAAACCAATGAAGGTTAACCTAAAGGCAGATTGCTGGTTTCT
Source organism: Daubentonia madagascariensis (assembly GCA_023783475.1). NCBI lineage: Eukaryota > Metazoa > Chordata > Mammalia > Primates > Daubentoniidae > Daubentonia > Daubentonia madagascariensis. The sequence continues at coordinate 35,348,658 of JAKFHU010002080.1, read as the reverse complement.
CCTTAAGTTAATTACTCTGAAGGGAAACAATGTTAGTTATGAGAAGAAAACTTGGAAGGCTGTAAGCTGGAGAACCAGAGAGATGTACATATTGCTTGCAAGCTGCTTATATGGAGGGAAGCATTCTGTGGCCTAAAAGTGATGATTCATCTAACCCATTATTAAAACCTTAAAAACCACTGCTAATCCAACCCAGAGTAATGCTGCTTTACGCTCAATTAGGGAGAAGTCCTTCCCGAGCCCTTTTCTCCTTTTGATCAGATTTTGAGAAGAGAGTAAGTGGTCCAGGTGGACAACAGCAAGGTGGTGGGTTTACTAACAAAAGGATTACAACCTGGAAAACACATGGGCCACATATCTGGAGCCTCTTGTGCATTTTCCTGGGCTTCAGTTGATCAAGTCTGATGTAGAAAGAGGTTGCCTGTGACTTTTTGTTTTGCACAAGGGAAGCATTTCTATATTAGATAATACTGTTTGGTACCAATTTCTGATTTTCAGATTTTCAGCTTCTTATCTATACAGAGCTTGCTGAAGGTATTAAAAATTAGGGCACAAGAGTTTTAAAAGGATAAAAAATTTATTTAAAAAATTTAGCTTTTGTTTAAAAAACAAACAAAAATCTCAGCAAACTAGTGCCCATCAAATTATTACAAGGGCTCTGAGCTTCTGAAGACTTACTTTAAAATAATAAAGATACTTACATACAGATTAACAAAAAATCATTATTATATGGTATATGGAAATGGATCAAATCAAGGGAGATGGAAGATGTGCATGGCAGCAAAGCTTATCTATCACTACCTTCTTGTTTGAAAACATTGCACCATTCACAGAAAATTAGCAATGAGCAGTGAGGTTGGGTGACTATCATTGACAAATGCCTGATGGTTATAAAGCTGATGTGACTGGCTTTTGTGTGTTGCTTGTTATTTCTTTAGACACATAATCTGATAATGAGCTTGTCTGTCTAATACATGTGCCATAGTGCAAACTTATTCACAGCCTTCTAAGCGAATCTGGAAGAACCTATATTGGATCAGGAACCCAAATTTTTTTTAGGCCATATGATTTGGAAGTCAGGAATCTGGCAAATCACCTATGAACTAAATGACAGCAGGAGCCATAAGGGGAGCCTGGTTTCAAGGAATGAGGGGAAAAGCTAGTACTGCCCTTCTCCTCAGCCCTGTGTCCCTTGACACTAATCAGGGGGCATTGGGTCAGTCCATGACATCTTAAAACTCAAAACAGCAGTGACACAGAGGGAGCATCATATAGTGATATCATATGTAAAGCAGGGTCTGTGAAACAGTATCACTTCCCAGCTGTGTAATCTTGGGCAGGGTACTTAACAACTCTGTATCCCAGTTTCCACAACTGTAAAATGGGAATAATAATGGGACCTACCTCACAGGGGCCTTCTGAGGATTAACTGAGTAACACATGTAAAGTGCTAGGACAGTGTCTGTCACCCAGCTCAATAAATGTTAGCTCTTCTTATCAGCATTACACATTAACTTGGTTTGTTTGCTAGTGGAGGAGGGGCTGGTCTTTGGTTGAACCTCCTAAACAAAAACCTGCCAGACCTTGGCGTTTGGCAGGGCAACTGAGAAAGAGGTTAATTGTTTTAGCCTTTCTAAAAGAGCTCTGATGGGAAATATCAGCCTTGGCAGATGAACTAGGAACAGATAAATATAGTCAGTGTTTTTGGTCACATCCTCTATTATTAGTAAGAAGCACATTTCCTTTTGGGGTGAACATTAGGGACAAAAATAAGGCTCTTCAGATTACCACCCCTCTTATTAATGCTGTTGAAGCATTTGGACTTGCACTGAGGCCGACTGGCAAATGCATCCTCACAAAAGCAAATGTGGCGCATTTAGGATCCTATTCACTTTGAGCAGGAAAAAAGGGGGTTTTGGCGCTGGAAATGCAAGACATGATCCCAGCAGTGGCTATTAACATTCTTAGATGGGGGGTCAGGTCAGAGCTCTCAGGGGGTCATAAGGTAGGGAGCAGCAGAATGTTATTTTGAAGCTGCCAGAAAGATCTGTGGGCATGTGCGTGCACAGTTGCTGTCCATGTACAGGCAGATTTACCTTTAAGAGCAAATGATTTTGCTGGAGCCTGTTTCTCAACTTCAGCAGATAGATATTATATCTTTCAGTGAGCTTCACTTTTATTTGGAACCAGTGAAAGAACAAGAAAAAAAAAAATCAAAGGGTTCCCTAATGGCGTGATTTTCCCCAAATCCTTTAAATCAGTTTTGTCTTTCCCAGCATTACCCCAGCTTTGTGACTTCTTGAATTATAAGAGTTCATAAAACTGAAAAGAATATTCTTAAGTATTCAGAGTTTTCATCCGAAGAGAAGCCTGCAGCACCACAGGAGCCAGGCAAACTTGTTTGTCTAGGAGACCCAGCCATACCCAAGGAGCAGTGGGATGCCCCTCGCGGTACAAGGGGTTCTCAAGTAGCTCCACGAATTGAAGGCCCAGATGTATTTCCGCCATGAGCTGAGGGTCTGGGGTTGTAGGTGCAATGAAGGTGGGTGGATTTTAGCCAAATGCCTTGGGAGAAATAGCAGCTGCTTCTAAAACCATTTTATGTAAAATTCACCTGTAAACCTAAACCAAAGGAGTTTACCTCTCAAGATAGTTTCTGGCTATGAACCTAGGTATAGCAAATTTGGTTCTACTCTGCCCAGAGAAACTAACACCTCTGCCACCGTGGTGAGTTTGGGAACATACCATACTTGGACATTTCAAAGCTAGAGGCACAATGCTGGAAGGAAGTTGCCACGAGAGGCTGTGCAATTCCTTGTTTGGAGACTTTGAGAAAAAGATAGGGGAGAGCGGATATTGGGAGCTGAAGGGATGTTTCCAGCTTTATTCTTTTCCGTGATTCCATAAAAGTCAGCCGGAAACTTGCCTTTGTAAATACCCAAGTTGCATTTAACACAAACCAAATAACTGGAGGGCTGATGCAGTATTCAAATAGTTCTGGAAAACTTTTTAAAAACTGCTTTTGCATTTATATTTTACAGAGTAAAAAAAGACAATCATGGAAAAGCACAACCAACTGTGGCCGAGGCAAAGTAGGAAGAAACCTGAGCATAACAATGAGACGCCTCGTGGGCAGGACTGCGGGAAGACAGCCTGAGCTCTCCCCGCCACATGTGCGATTATGTGTGGATGAAAAATTACAGGGGCTAATAATTACAGCAGCAATTGTCCACTTGCAGAACAATTAGCCCTTTGCTCCTCATTCTGAGAAAGTGACTAATCATACCCTCAGCAAGCCAACTATCGGAGCATTTGTTTTGGAATGAAATTTTATGCTTGCCAGAAAGTGCCACCCACAGGAGCACGAGACCCAGGGTGCCATGAGGCCCAGTGCCCAGGGACCTAGGGCTTTGAAATGCCCACCTTCTAGCCCAGGAGTGGGTAAAAATGCTAATACCAGAGCTCTTGTGGACCATATCATGCCTTCTATATATTAAAAAATGAGGAAAGTAAAAATAGAATTCAGGTAATGATAACAATTATACTTAATGAGTACCTTTCATCAGAGATCAGAAGTGCCTCCTGGTTAAATTTCACAGCCTCAGGTGAGATGTAAGGGGAAAATATTTGTAAGCTAAACTTCACTTTTCAGTCAAAGAATCAGAAGCCCTTCAGGCAGTGGTGAATAGCATTGTGCCTGAAAGGGATCAAGGATAACTCTCAGAGATTTCTGACTTCTTGCTCCAGAAATTACATTCCTGCTTGTTTTGTTAAGGTAGACAGTTTTTCAAAATGAGGTATGTACCGTGTCGAGTGGGTTATAGATTGGCAACAAGAGATCCTCCCACACAACTCTTCCCCCAACACACCCACATCCACAATGAGGTTACATTAAGTTCCTGGTTTCATTAGCCAAGAATACACAGTCTTATGACATGTGAGGTGAACACACAGGGTAGGAAGAGATAGCCTATCTCTGGGTGGCTTCTGTGGCCCGCAGATTCCTTATGGGGCATGTGGCTGCTGGCAACACTGTCTGCGCAACCAGGTCTCCACACAACCAGTTCTTGCTGTGCACAGACCTCAGGCCTGAGCTCACGTCACCATTCCAGAAGGTCTTACTCAATCAACGATGCCTTTTCATGAAAGGAATATTCACATACGTTCTTGAAGGCCATTGGCTTCAAGAATGCAGAGTCAGGGCCCTGAACTCCCTGAACAGCCTCTGCCTCCAAGCTGTCTAGGGTCCTGGAACAGGCCACCCTCTGGCTTCAAGTGTTTTCTTTTATATCTGGATGTTTTAATAGTTTGGTCACAGGACTTGATTACCAATCTGCTTGGCTACAGCCCACCTCCTGCCCCTGGATGGCTAGTCAGATGTTTGTGTTTTTTTTTTTTTTTTTTTTTTTTGCATTTGCTGGTAACAGACACAGGTGATCCCATATACAGGGCCCCCTAAAATGTGGAGCCCAGGCCAGGGCCTCATCTCACCCAGGCTAAGGATTGTACTGCTGCAGCATGCAGCCTTCTCCTCCTTACTCTATTCTGCTTTGAAAGCTGGTGAGTTCTTTTTCTCTTCCTCCTTGTTCTAGTTGAGTCTCAGGGGACTTCCATCCCATCTCACCTCTTGGCTCATCTAGCTTGGGTAGGTCTGGGCTGGGCATGGGCTGCCGTCTCAATTTTTCTGGCAAGGGGAGCTTGAGTGGACATAGGGGCCTGGTTTTATTGGGGGTAGGGGCTGGGGTCCCACCACCCCCTCCTCTCCTGCTTGCTGTCTGGCTGGCTTTGCCCCTTGTCCTAGCTCTCCGAACAATGGTGCAGTCTTTCTAGCGAGCGTCTGTTTCGTTCCTCCTTCTCCACTCCCTTTGTTTATTCCATAAGGGACACCTTTTCTAACAAAGTCCCTGATACTTTTCCATTCCAACGTTCAGTCCCATACCTTCTGTCCAACACTATCCACTTCACATCCGCCCAACGACTACGATGCCCACATTCCACAGCATTGCGGTACATTGTACTGAAGAAAGTAGGGAGGCACAGCTGTCTAATCACCCTCCTCAGCACAGAAGCTGGGATACCAGAGAAATTGTGGCCTCAAGCCAAGATCCTAAGGTGACCCCAAAGAAAGGAAAAACACTTATTTTCCTAAAATTTCCAGCTTTGGAGATGCGGGATGTGTTGCTCAGCCCTCTCCTTATCTCTGTTGGCTCTGATCCAGCAAGATCATTTATGCCCCAAACAAAATCAGGTCTAAAATGCAGAAGTCAGATCCTGAATTGTCAGATCCTGAAATGCTGAATTGTCTTGGGACCATTTTAATTCAGTATTCATGGAAACCATGAACATCCTGAAAATGGTGTCTTATATGCTTCTTATTTTTCTGACATTTAGCCCAGACACTCAAACACTCTACTGTGGCAGGTTACATATGCATACCTCTTTCACGTAGAAGTTTTAAAAAGCAATTGCTTACCTTTTTACTAATCCAAAATAAAAATGTTATGTTCTTGTTCAAGAAAAACATGGAACTTCAGAAGACAAAATTTAACCCAATTAGTTCCCAGGATATTTGTCCAAATCTATCACCAGGTCGGATTTGCATGTCAGGGCAACTGTTTTGCACACACTCTTAGACACAGAATTACTCACAGTTAATTTAAAATCAGAACCCATGTTCTCCTCAGCCACTTTTTCTTTCTTTCTTTCTCTCTCTCTCTCTCTTTCTTTTTTGGAAAGGTCAGTAAAGATGGTGTTTAAAATCTACTTAATCCTCCCTTGTTTTGTCACCCCTTCTATGGTAGCAGTTAAGTAAGCAAGAGTTAAAGTGCCACTCAGCTCTATGCTTGCCCCTTCACACTTCCAAAACCTCAGCAGTTTCCAATTTCTACTTGGTGGGAACCTGGAGGGCTCCTTTGTGTTATGGTCCCAGATAATGGAGGCAAAGAAGCCCTCCTGACTCCAAATCCTCCCTTATCTTCAGAGACCTTCAGTTGTCGCTAATGCCATGACTGGTGTACTTGGGAGAAGCCAGAGAATTATGCCCTGGGACACTTACCCTGAGCAATGACTTTTAAAATTATCCAGTGGGCCTGACCTGTTGGAGGTAGAGAGGTGACCTATGAGTTCCACTTATATGTCTCTCCCTTAAGTCACCTCTGAAAAATGTCACAGTCTCTTATTAAGGACTATTCAGTCTGTATCCAGGAAGTTCTTGACTCATATTTCCCTCCTTCAACCTCTTGACACCCCTTCTAAAGTCCAGCCATGGTAAGAGGTGGGTCTTTGGGCCACTCCCACTTTGCTTCAACCGTGAAATTGCATTTGGGGTGTGGATTGGTGGAAAAGACCCACCTCACATGTCCATGCACTGCCCCACCACAGACTGCCCCACATCACCCTCAGCTGTGAAGTTACATTAAGCTCCTCTCTTACTCCAAGGTACAAAATCTTATTGGAATTAGTGGGACCAAGCAGGGGAAGAACACACAGAGCAGATCTCAGTGCAGCTTCTCTTGGCCCCTGGCATCTATAATGAGGGCTTGGAGCTGCCAGCAATACTGCCTAGTTTTTTCTAGATCCTGAAAGCACAATTCTTGCTCAGACTCTGCACTTTTAATCTCAAGGATTATATTAATATTTTAGAAAAATTCACGCGAATAGCCTATGTGTTTCCATTTAAGGGAATATTTATAAACATCCCTAGGTTCTCCTTGTTGTTGTTTTGTTATTTATTTAGTTATTTTCATTTTTAGAGACAGGGTCTTGCTCTGTTAGCCAGGCTGGAGTGTATTGGCACAACCATAGCTCACTGCAACCTCAAACTCCTGAGCTCAAGCCATCTTCCTGCCTCAGCCTCCTGAGTAGCAGGGACTACAGGTGTGCACCACCACACCTGGCTACTTTTTAAATGTTTTGTAGAGATGGGGTCTTGCAATGTTGCCCAGGCTGGTCTCAAACTCCTGGGCTCCCCCTAATTCAGCCTCCCAAATTGCTGGGATTATAAGTATGAGCCACCACACCCATCCTCTCCTTACTCTTAGGCCAAACTCGGCATCAATAAGGCCAAGATGACCTCATGGGTGGAGAATTAAAAGCATTAATGAATCACATCTCTGCATCCAACTTTCTAGGGTTTCAGAGAGCCCATTTCCTCACAATGACGTTTAACCTTATTTCTCCAAGTCTATACAATGACCCTATTGACTATTGACTCTAGTCTAAACATTCAGATCTGATTTAAGGCCTGCTGTGTTTTGGATGTATCCTGCCAATTCACTGTTCAATCACAGTATTCTGCTGATACAACCATATTTATTTTTCCTTCACACTTTTGCATCATGCTATTTCCCTCACCCAGAATATTTTCTGCTTTTCTGTCCTATCTTACAAATTTTGTATCAGGTATTTTCCCAGCATCCACTTACCCTTTTTCTGGAACTTCCCCCTAGGAACCACCCCTTTCTCTGCTCTCAGACCGGGTGCTCTGGGTGGGATGCACTTTACCACTCGGAGACATATCATAGGACCAGGGCCTAAGAAAACGGCACTTTCTGTGGCCTGAGTGTGACCCACTCAGAACCAGAGACTTTTGCTGAGAATGTTGGGGTAGAGGCAGGCAGGCTTCTCCACTGGACCTAAATTTGACAAGAAAATTCACTGTCTTGAAATGGTGAGGCACAAGCCACGTGAAGAACAGAGCTAACCCAGAGACAGTGGAGCCAGGGAATGAATCTAGAGAAAAGGCATCCTGACATTGAGCCCTGCACCAAGGTGTGCCTAAAGCCAGCCTTGGCCTTTTTGTTATGTTATCTTTTTATTTTATTCTTGTTTTTTTGCTTAGGTCAATTTATATTGGGTTGTCTACTCATCCTCCACCATGCCATTTTATACAATTGTGATGATGATGATGATGATAGGGAAAATGCATATAAAGTGCTTAGCACAGTGCCTTATAGGAAAGAATTACTCAATAAGTACTAGCCATTATTACAGTGATGGCAGAAAGCAATTAAATCAATATCATATATAAACATTTTATAAGAAGTGGTAGTTTTCCCAGCAGTTACGAATAGTATGAAATGCTTGTTCTGTGCGTAATGAATGATGAGAAGAACTTGGGAAAATATGGGGGAAAGATCCCAAGGTCTGCATTTGATGTTGGATTTCCCTTTGTTGTTTTCGAGAGGATCAGAAACACTGCCTCATGTGTAAAGATTATTTTTTCATGCTTAAGAAATTCCCTTCATCATCTCTGATTTCCCCAGGCAGTTTATCATACTCTCTTGGTAAGCTAGAAAGATGTTCAAAGAACCTTTTCTTTTTGAATTTTTATTTTGGAATCTGAGATGCAGGATGGCACATAGCTTAACATCACAACTAGATGCTTCCATCTGACACACTCCACTGGATACTAATCTGAGTTTTCTCACGTGTCTCCAGTCTCTTAGGACCTTAGAAAAGGACCATTTCCCCAAGTGGCTAGCTACCAATCTGGCAGATGTTTGCCAAATGGGGAATTAATTTGCTCCTTATTTCAGATGCATAGTAGTTCATTTGCTTTAGAGATGTTTCCTGTTGCCTCACAGCAAGATCTTCTCAGAATGGTTAATATTCTCTCCATTAGAGTTCAAATCCTGGCTTGACAATTCATTGACTTACATAATTTTATCAAATCACTTGGACTCTCACTACCCCAAAGCAGCAATATTTATAAAATGCAGAAATCGTATTTTCCACCAAATGTTAGAATATTGCTTTGTACTCTGATATTGATGTGAGATGTTCCAAAGTAAGTGGTCATTATCACTCTCCCCATTTTTAGCTGAAGGGGATTTAATAATGCTGACTCTAATTTTCTTTTGGTCTGATAATTACAGGGCATGTGATTTAAATCCAAATAAAGGTTAACATCTGTCTTGATTTGTCTCAGTCCTTTTTTCCCAGTGCCTTATATCAGAACAGTGACTGTCATCACTATTATCACAGAATTTTTATTACCTGCATGCTGTTATTTTCTATGGCGCTCCACAAGACAGGGGTTTCCCTGGTGCTTATCTTGTAAGAGAGACAGTGTTGGTGAATAAAGGATGAGAAATTTACCAGTTCATCCAAGTGTTTAGCAAGCCTTTCTTGAAGTCTTCCAAAAGGACACTGGTTATAAATGAAACAAAACCATCATTTCTGTAGAATAAATATTCTACACCCTATAGGAATTGTTTCTCCATAGGACAAGTGAACTACAGGTTGTCAAGGATTCTTTAGAGAAACTGCACTACAAAATGGCATCATTTTCTATAATTGTTACTCTCATTTAATATTTAAATTCTAGAATTTAGGATGAGAATTTTCTTTCTCTTTTCAAGAATGTACACTTTTAGATTGTGACCAGAAAGAGCAAGGAGTTAAATGAAGTTCAATATAAGTCAACATGAACTCCCCGGAGAAAATCAAAAATGATTAATAAGAGAAAGGATTTCATATGTGAGATAAACTCTCAACAGATATTTAGCAGGCTGATTCAATAATAGTGTTGATCCTAAACCTCTCAGAAGTCAAAATAAGAAGAAAGAAGGATTTAAGAGTTTAATCCGTGACATTATTTATGTAAAATTTTAAAGCACACACCCAATTATAGTTTATGGATATCTGTATATATTATGAAAGTATAAAAACAAGGGTGGAAATAAAAAGCTCACTAGTCTTGGGGTAATGTTAAGCTCTTAGGAGACAGAGTAGAAGGGACCAGAGAAGTCTTCAAACAGGGCTTCAAATGCATTTGTCTTGCTTTATTTATTTATTTTTTTAAAGATAAGATTTCAAAGAAATATGGCAAAATTTTAAGATGTATTAAATATTGGTAGATGGAAAATAGTTGTTATAGTGTTTGTAATTTTTCATGTTTCAAATGTTCACATGTTCATTGTTCACATGAACAATGTTTTTTAAAATAATTTAATAATTTAAATAATTTGCCTGGATAAAGGAGTAGAATCATGGAATTTATGATCTGAGAGATTAAAGTATAATTGTGGTTTATGGTCTGTTTTATGAGTGAGGAGACTAAGCCCAGAGAGGTAAAGTGATTTCTTTAAGGTCACAGAGTTGAGTGCCATCAGGATGCATCTCAGGTTCATTACAGCCCCTGAGAGCTCTGTCCAACATATATTATACATGTGGCCCAGAAGCAAAACTTTCTGAATGATGAAATATGCCCTGCTGTCACTCCAGGGTAAGTGAGAGAAGATTCTTCACGGAAACATTGAAAACATGTCTTAACATTTTTTATAAAGAATACTTTGGACATGAAATTAATTTAATTCAACAAATATATTGAGTATTCAGTAATTGCAAGGCATTATATGTCCTACCCAGACAAAGTTCTGATAGATCTTTTCCATCTGGAACTAAATTTGTGATAGCTTTCCTTTTATTTGGCTTAATTAAGGCAGAGAGACATAATATTAAACCCAAATATCCTTGATAAACTAGCAGAGGGTTTAGAAGCCAAAGACAAGTGGGAAAAATCCCTGGAACATGGCAACTTTGAAGTCTCTAAACGTGAAATGCAAACAAGTGGTGACGGTTGGCTGTGACCAGGTGAGGCAGAATAGCATTTAGCTGCCCCCATGTAAATCTATGAATAATAATGTCATTATAAGAGTCAAATTTCTAAGATCTAGAAACAATAGGAAAATTACCCTTCCTAAACCTTCTCTCTGACAGTCTGTGCAACTGAGAATGATTGTGGAACCACACAGAACAAGACAGATGACTAAACTCTTAGAAAGAAAAGAGTGGAGAAGATATTGTTCTGCAGAGCATGCTCCACACTGGCAGACAAGAGGAAGGAAGGCCTAAACTGCAGAGCATGGTTAACACAAGGACTTTCTGGCTGCTTATATTACCAAATATGAAAATAGATTTATTGAGATAGGTTTTGAAAGTACCATCTCTAGGTAATTTCAAAAAACAACATTTATTCTTGTGTGACTGAAACTATTTCCTTTAGGGTCAGTGGTTGGAGCAGCCACGTTCTCAAGGGGTCTCCCAAATCTATGATTTTACATCCATTTCTGTCATCAAGGCTGAATGTTGGCTAACCAGAAGTGCTGTAAGTGTCATTTGCCTAGTGCAAGTTTGGGCTTCTAGGTTCCGTGGCACAAATGGGCTGAGGGAGCTGGGGGACGGGGTGAGGTGGGTAGTCATGTAATGAGGCAGGTATTGGCATGGTTTCTCACATACATCTGGGGCCACGTGCTTTCCTGCTGAGGGCCCTACTCTGCCATCTCCGTGTGGTCATACGTAGTGACAATGGCAGAATTTGAATGTGAGATGGAGGGAGGCGCTGAGGAGATGGCTGCCACCAACACTTACCCCCACGCCCGCCCCAAAACCATTGCTGTCCACAGAGCCACTGAGGCATGCAGGACTGCACATCCCGGGATGCCGTGGGGATGAGAGGGGACCTGAGGGAGGGAAGAGAAGTAGGGGTAGGATGGATTGGCCATACTTCCCAGGTGACCAGGGATGGTTCTGGCTTATGCCCTTTTTTCCTACAAATTATTAAGTGTAGCCTCTTTCACTCTCAGAAGTGTCCCCATTTGGAAGATAAGTTATATAGTCACCCCAGAGGGGTCACAGGGCATAGTTGAGAAGCAAATATATGGCCCGTCTTAATCCAGCTGAGAACATTAAAATCATCCCTTCAAAATGTTGGCACTGTGATAGTTTGTGTTCTGACTCACAGCAGAGCGAAGGGGCAAAATGTCAGCATCACCACAATTCCTTGCATCCAACTGTTACGGAGGCTGTGAATTTAAATGGCTTCTGTCTTTGAAGCTGCAAATGAGCCCTGTCAAATTCCCAGGATTGTCGGGGGCCACGCTGAGATGTGTGCCCAGCAAGGGCAGATGGGCTCTACCCACCAAAATTACCTCCCAGCTCTGTAAATGAATATCCTCTGCAAAAAATTGCTTGTGTAAAAAATTACCTTCCCATTCAAATGTGGAAAGCTGAGCCACATATATTTTGTGACATGTTTGAGAATTTATTCCTGGAAAATTTAACTGATCATCTTTAAGATCAGCCAGCATTGACTATCATCCTTGCACAGATGAAAGAATAAATGATTAAATCTGAAAAGAAGTGTGGGTATTTTGAATGAATTGGATTCTTTTGCCAACATAATCATCTTATTCATATATTTTCCCCCCTCTGGTAACATTTTGATATACAGCCCATATTCGAGATCACCAACGGAAGCAGGCACAGAAATGAAATGAAGTGAACTTTAACAATAGACAGTTTTAGATATTCTAGGCGGTTCTTCCTGTAGGCCAGGGAGTGCCTGATAATGAAATGAAGGTCTCAGGGCTCACCAGCAAACCACAAAGCAGCTAATTTGGTATTTCTTGCGGAAAAAGAACTGGAAGCTGCTCAGGGTTTGTTTAGGAAAGAACTTGGCCAAGTTAGTTGATTAGGGTGTTTCAGGAAGGACAGATTATACTCCAATCACTGTCAGAATACAAAATAGAGATGTGAAGTGAATTCTATCTAGGAACAGCCTTTTCCAGAATCCCACACTGGGGCTGGGTGGAAGTGTTCCACATGAAGGGAAATTGTACCTTCCTCTCCTCAAGACCTCAGGCAAACAATCCACACGACTGCTGAATAACAACCCCCTCCCCTCACCACGCACATGGAGGTGAAAGAATAAAGGGCGCCAATGTCCCGTGTGGTCTTGGCCATGCCCTGCACGTTCTTAGAAACCCACTGGAGCCACGAAAGAAGGTAAAGAACTGTAAACCTGATACTGGACTTGCATGCGGCCACAAAGGTAAGATTCTTGCCACTTGTCAGGAGAAAGTTCACAGGGAAAAGGGAGCTCCTGACCCCTTCTGGTAATTCTCAGACAGAGGTGGAGACCGGCCTGCTTCGTCTCTTCATTCCGAGGCCAAGACAGGACAGCCAGAACTTCCGGAGTGGTGGCTGCTGGAGAAGAAGAAGAAAGGGGCTCCCAGAGGGAAGAGTTGCTTTTGAGCCTTCTGCCAGCTTTAGAACTCATGAGCCTGGAGGTGGCGACCCCAAGTTTTGTGCCCCTGATGTCTTTATATGTCCCTGTGGTGGGCTGCAGCGGCTGGGAATGGGCCCACGGGGCAGGCCTGGGCAGCCAGGGCCCCTCGGTGGTGGCCCTCGGAGCAGCTGCGTCCTTGCCCCAGTGTGCCGTGAGGGCACAAGGAGGGAAGCCCTGGCATAGACAGCGCACCCCACTCTGGGCACAGCCAGGTGACAGTGGAGTGGGGGTGTTGAGGATGTGGTGTTTATTTCTGCAGTGGGATGAATTGTGTTTCCTAAAGAGAGATGTGCAAGTCCTAACCCCTGCTACCTGTGAATGTGATCTTTTTTGGGAATAGAGTCTTTGCAGATGTAATCAAGATCTGGAGATGAGGTCATCATGCATTTGGTGTGGGCCCTAAATGCAATGACTGGTGTTCTTGCAAGAGGAAGGAAAGGGAGATGACAGACACACAAAGAGAAGAAGGCCAGATGGAGGCGGAGATTGGGGTGATGCTACCGCAAGCCAGAGAATGCCAGGAGCCTCCAGAAACTGGAACAGGCAAGGAGGGATTCTCCTCTAGAACCTTCAGAGGGACAGCGGCCTTGCCAATAACGTGTTTTTGGAGTTCTGGCCTCCAGAACTGGGAAAGAATAAATTTCTGTTGTTTAAGCTGGCAAGCTTGTGGTAACTTGTTGTGGCAGCCCTAGGAAATGAATACGATTTTCATCATGCTGACTGTGCTCCGTGGGGAACTTCAGCGTGTGTGCACGCCCCTCTACTGGCTTCCACCTTTTCCCCTCACACCCTTCCTTCCCCGTCCCTTTCCCTGTGTCCTCTCCTCTCACAGCGCTGCTCCAGGCACCCTCAGGCAGTGGGACTCCAGACAGGTGTAAGCACAGTTTCTGTCCTCAGCCCATTTTGGGGAAGGAGACAGGCTTAAGCAGGTCATTTCAAGTGCAGTAGGTGCTGAGCTGCCATCAGTGCAAAGTGCCGTGGAATTCCAGGAGAGGGAGACATTTGTTCAGTGGGCAGAGGGGAAAGTTTTCCCAGAGGCAGGAGCAGAGACTGCACCTCTCGAGCACAAGTGAGCTGAAGATGGGAGGAAAGTGGAAACATGCACTCCAAGCAGAGGGAAAATGTCATTGGAAGCGGATGTGTGATGGATGATTCATCAGCAATGTATCCTGTATTTGTGCTTCTTCGTTCTCCTGTGACATGGGATGAAATGCTGGGCTGTTTGGTCCATTCCATGGCTTACAGTCCATTTTCCCAAAGGCCTTTTCTGGGTTCACAGTCTGGACTGCATTGGATGCAGGAATTGATTGTAGCTCAGAGTTGTCCTGGTTCTTGTCCTGGTGGGTCTAGAGGTGTCATATTGGATCTAGGACTTCCCACAAACACATGACTCATTGGAAGGGAAGAGAACTGGCTCACAATGGAAGAGAGCCCAGAGGTCCACTTGAACTCTGCTGGGATCGTGGGGTGTAGACCAGGATTCTCAAAGGGTGTAGTGGTGTCTACAGAAAGGCTCTGCGGATCCTTTTCACCTAGAGCTGAACTGGCCTTTGAAGGACTCCGTAAAAGTTTCTCTAACCCAAGGGGATGGAAAACTAGTAAGACTGCCTCATTTTAAAATTAAAAGTGCTCTGAAGGCTGAGACTGTAGGATTATCCAGTTTCGAAAGTATGCTTTGGACTTTTAAATTCTATTTGGTGTCTGGGTTTATGAACCTGCTCTTGACTCTTAGGCATTCCCCATTGGAACTAGAGACAGGCAGACTTGGTCCTGAAATATTAGCCTGTGGACAGTGCTCCAAATATGCTAACTTAATCCAAAGGATGTTAATTATGGCTCCCACCTTGGAAGCGGGTCACCATAAACAGAAAGGAGTCAGCTTAGGGTAAGGTGGGGCAGGGTGAGGGCAGCAAGACGCTAAATTCTGAGGGAGCCGTCAGCTCCTTACGTGGTGTAAAACTCCTCTGTGTGCAAGGAGCAAGTCTTGACTTTTCTCTTGTGTATCTTAGAGCAAATTACTTAACCCATTTGTGCCTTGATTTTCTTACCTGTAAAATGGGCATAATATTAGTATCATCTTCAGATGTTTATTGTGAAATTAAAATGAGTTAATGCACGTGAAGTGCTGAGCACTGCCTGGCATTGAGCCAAGCAATCATTAAAAGTCTGTTACTATGATTAGGACCATGATTACTTTCTGCCAAGAGTCAAGTGAGATGAAGTGTGTGAAGTGCCTAGCGTAGTGCTATCACGTGGCTGGTGCTCAGCAAGCACTAATGCGTCCTTTCCTGAAGGCACTTCCCAACCGACCTGGAGTCTGAGCAAAGACTCAAGACACATAATGCATGGAGTCGAGAGCAGATGTGGAGCACGTGGCAAGGGGTCTGTGTCACACCTTGCTCAGGGCAGCCCTGGGAGCCTGCCTGACCAGAGAGAAGGGATGCCCCTGCAGCACCCCAACGTGCCAGGCCAGGGAGATGACAGGAACCATCACCAACCACCCAGGCACCAGGCCTGGCAACTGGCAGAGGTGCCCCCAGTGGCTAACCCATTTCCTTAGTACCATTTCTAGAAGCTACCATTGGTGCTTGCTGGGGAGCATGGGGCTTGGGTCCTTTGAGTCTTCACCAATGTGTGTGGGGTGGCAGTGTTATCAGGAGTGTGGTGGGTGGTCCAGGCTGGCCCAAGGCAAAAAGGCCCCTGGGGAAACATCACTGAGCATCAGCTTAGGGCTCACACAGGCACAATCTCACCCGATTCCCACAATAACCATGAGCAGTGGGTATGAATACCCCTGTTTTTGTAAGAGAGGAAACAGGGGTTTAGAGAGAACAGTGACCACACAGCCGATAAAAGCAGAGCTGAAAATCAAACTCAGTTCAACTCAAAGCTCCAGTTCCTTTCCCTCCACCAAACTTCCTCTCACTGCTGCCATCCCCATACCGATAAGCACACACTTCTAATTTTACAAGATATTTTTCTTCTAAATTCTAAAGAGAAAAAGCAATATTACTTGGGTTCAGTTAAATAAAAGCTTTATTTTTGTGCCCAGAGAAATACATGGGAAACAGAATAATACGATTGAACGTACAAACGTCCTAATTTACTAAAAATACCATATTCCTGTAAAGAATTTACCTAGTTTTGCTTGCAAAAGAGGAAAAAACTGGGAAATTATTGAAAAAAAATCTGTTTTCCTTGTGAATCTGGAACAAATTGAAACTAGGATATCACTGCTACAATTATCTACAGGGAAAAATACTTTGGGGAGAGAAGTTTTGAATTGTTTTAGGTACTCATTTCTGCACCTTAGACAAATGAAATTTGCATTAAAAGAGAGATAATAAGAGGGACCTATAGAATTGCAGCCAGATCCGGTTTCTCAAGCTCAGCACCACCGGCATCTGGGGCTAGATGACTCTTTGTGGCAGGGCTGTCTGCTGCCTTGCAGGATGTTTAACAGCATCCTGGCCTCTACCTACTAGATGCCAGTAGCACCCTCCCCAAGTTGTGACATCGCCAAATGTCCTCTGGGGCAAAATCACATCCAGATGAGAACCACTGAGCTAGATGTAAAATGTTATCATCAATTAATTTTTGTGCTTATCCTCATGGTTTGTGGCATTATATCAACAGCACATCTGCTTCTTGGCAGTTCCCAAGGGGACCAGCAGAACAGGGAGAACTTTCCACGATGGGATCACGTTAGAACTCCCTTCTTCTTCTTTTAAAAAAACCAGCTTTGTTAAGATATAATTCATACACCATAAAATTCACTCTTTTAAAGGGTACCATTCAGTAGTTCTCAGGCTATCCACAGTTGTGCAGACATTACCACTACTTAATTTTAGAACATTTTCATTGCTTCAAGAAGAAATTCCACACCCACATGCAGTCACACCCCATTGCGCCAGCCTCTGGCAACCGCTCATCTACTTCCTGCCCCTAGGGATTTATCGGGCTCCGTTCTTCAATGTGAGATATCTGGCTGGAAAACCCAACAGCCAATGTTGATAGGGTCCCTTCCCCTGACTCAACAACTCTTTTCCCCTCCACAGGTGTTTTTAAACTTGCTTTAAAATTTAGTTCAAAATTCTCTCCTTCCAAGGAGCATTCCCTGGTTTCCTCTCTGGTCTGACTGTCTAATCATTGCCCGCAGGGCTTCTCTCCAGTTGGCTGTGTGCCAATTGCAGCTGCTTAGGCAGAAGAGCTTTGCAGAGGCAAACGCCCGCTGGGGGGCCCTGCAGGCGCGCATCACACAATCAGGCCAGCGTCAGGAGTCAGTGTGGTTCCTTGGCTCATATGTCCTGGGCCGCAAAGTCTGCTTTGTGGGGATTAAAAAAAAAAAACAAAAAACAAGGAACAACTGAGGATATTGGATTGACTATTGAGTGAGGAAATAGACCAGGCAGTAATTGAGGACTTTTGGGATTAGAACACTAAGGCGATGGGCGGAGGTAGAAAAGTCAAGATGAAAATCCACAAATGGCCCACAGTATAACACTCAACTCCAACAGGGAAAAAACTGTGGTTTTATTTGTGGAGAGCCAGAGCCAGGGGCTAGTCCTGGTCCTAGAGCTACTTCCAACCTGCCACCCTCCAACTTTGGTGAGGTGGCAGCAAGCCCCTGGGACACAACCCTGGGGCTCTGTGAGAAGGAAGTGGGAAGAGAAGGAAATTAACTCTCCCGAGTGTTTGCCATCTTCAGCACCAGGCCAGAAGGATCGTAGCTAAGAACAGAGCATCTCTGAGTGCCCGGCTTAGCTCTAAGTGCTCACATTTAATTTTCAAAACAACCCAATGAAATGGGTGCTATCATTATGCCCATTTTAGAGACAGAGAAACTGAGACCCAGCGAATTGAGTAAGTTGACCAGGGTCACTGAAAAGTGGTGAAGTGGGGTTCTGGTCCGGAATCTGTGCATGTACTGTCACATGACAGTGCTTCTCGGAAGAACACTGCTAGGTGAAGTAACATATGTAATCCCCCTCAGAGCTCGTGACAGCTCTCAGTCTTCATCACATGCATAACCCCCCTTAGCTCATCAAAGAAGAGAGCTAATTACGATGCTAGTTATTTACATAATTTAGATGAAAATCTTGAAAACATAGTTATGCTTCCGAGGTTCTTGTCTCCATATTCTTTCATGTGAGTGTCATCGCCCCATTGTCCAGATGAGCAACCTGATGCTCAGAGAGATTAACAGCCACGCAGCTCATAGGTGGCACAGCCAGGATTCAAACCCAGGTTAAAACATGCTCATCCCACAGGGCTGCTGCCAGGGAGAGTGCCAAAGACTGGCTTCTTCCTGAGCTCTTATTCCATGGAAAGAAGAGCCATTGATTATTAGGGGAAAGTTGCTTAGTTGTTTTCTTATCTCAAAGTGAGGGTGAGAAAAAGGGCAGAGTTCCTCTAGAAGCATCTGGGTAGTTTTCCCTGACAGAGATAGAAGGAATGTAGAAAAAGAAAAATGGTGCTCAATCTTAGGATCCTGAAAACCAATTAGGAGAAATAAGGATTCAGATGTTTGCATTCCTTGAAAGAATCTCCCAGGACTGAGGGCTGGCAGGCATGTGAGTTGGGCATGGAGAACGCTGGTGCCTGGGCCATTCTGGGTCAGGATGCTGACATGACATCTGCCCTGGGAGGCTCACCCCCTGCGCAGCCATGCCTGTCTGGGACACGAGCATACCTCGAACCTCAGTGGAAGCTCATCAAAGAAGAGAGCTAATTACAGTGCTAGTTATTTACATAATTTAGATGACAATCTTGAAAACAGAGTTGTACTTCAGAGATTCATGACTTTAAACAGGTTGCAAGTAATGAGAAATAACACAGATCAAGCCAGGCTGATTTGCACAAGTATTAAACATATAGGTCAGCACATATACATAGAGCAAAATGCCAGAGATTGCAAATTATCTTAGAGCCATTCTGGAGAAATGGGATAATGGATCAAAAGAGAAAGTTTGCATAATAAAAATTGATCAGGGCAGTTATTTGAATGTGGAATTAGATGGATCTATAACTGCTTTAATCAAGGTATATAGCTGTAACATAAAAGAGTATATCTTAGTGAATGCTTAGTGGGTAGGAACATGGTATAAATGAAAGGATTTTATTACCATAAAACCATAAAGTTCAATTTTATGCAAAAATAAAAATGACAGGCAATATAACAATTGGGCTATCGAAGAAGTAATATTCCACAGACTTAATCCACTTTCTCTTGGGCTGGCTGTAGACAGTTTGACTGCTGTAGTTAAGAGATAACTGACCACATGAAGTGACTTGCTCTTTCTCCGGAGGCTTTGTTCTGCCTCCAGACTGGTGTACATGTTGTTCCGATGCCTGCATTGCCTGCCCCGCCTCCTCTTGTCAGCCAGCAAACTAAAATTCATTCATTCTTGCTGGAATTTATGGCAATCTGGTAGCATCATAGTAGAAAGAGGGCTTTGGGCTTGGAGTCCCAGTTTAGCCAATGGCTGGGTAGCTGGTCTTGAGGAGTTTACTTACCTTCCCTGTCCTCTGTCCCCCACAACCTCCAATAGGCAACATTTGTCTCGCTCCCCGATGAGCTACTTTGTCATTTTTGCTTCCCTTATCGCTGTCACAGAATTCACAGTTGTAGTCTACTTGTTTTTGTGGATGTGGCATTCGTCTTGCAGGCCGAAGTCTTGGGTTTAAATTCTGGAGCTGCCACTTACTAGTTAAGCCTCAGTTTCTTCATCTTTAAAATGGTGATAAAGCCTGTCGAGGCAAGGACTGACAGTGCATCCCCAAACCCAGTACACGTGGTCACGTAAGTGACGTGAATGAGGGTTATGAGGACCACTTACGGTAGTGGCCCTTAAAAAACCTCCATGGTCCCTCCCTCTGAGAAATTAAAGTCATTGAGATCTGTGACCTAATAAACCGTGTTTTGAAGGCAGCAGAGACACAAGATTGGGGAGCTTTGGCCCCTGAGTCATTGCTCGGGAAAGCGTATCCCTCCAGCTCAATTAGGAATATCCATTTTGGGCTTCAAGTGAGTGAGATACAAGAATCTCTTGTATCAAGCCGCTGTTAGCTGGTGGTTTATCTGTTACAGCAGCTAGCATTACCTTAACTAATACATCAATACCGTAGAATTGTTGTGAAGATTATAACAATGCTTGGCAGAGTTCCTAGCACATCAGAGGCTCTTAACAGTGTCTGATAAGTGAATGGATCATTAAGTTCCCCACAAGATAAAATAGAATTAGTGTATATAATTATTTCCCCCTATGGCAGGCCAAGTTTAATTTTTTTTCTGTCAAGTTAGATACAAATAATTGGGATTCCTCACAGGTTTTTAAGGATTATACTGTCTTGTGGCTACATTAGTATAACTAATCAAGTTTCTCATACATTTCCAGAAAGTTGGTGCTGAATGGGACCTTAGCAAGCAAGTCATACACACAACTTTCTCATTTCACAGATGAGAAGACCAAGGCTTAGAGAGGTTAATTACCCTTAGGGAATCAGGGGCAGGGCAAGGGCTTTCAATTATTTTCACAATTAAAAGAGATTTTCTGATTGTAAAAGTTACAAATGGTCATGGCTGAAAATTGGGAAAATAGAAAAGTTTTATTTGACGGAGAAAATAAGAATAACTCTGGTATAGACATGGGTTATGTTTCTAATCTTTTATCTGTATATATGTTCCATAGTTTAACAGAGATTATGGTGCTTATATAACTTTAAATACTGGGCACCAAGGCTTGATCCTGGACCTCAGGGAGAATTTGGAGCTCCCTGGGCCACTGTGGGGGGCTGAGATCTCGGGGTAGGGTTGCTCTGGCTGTTTTGACAAAATGACATCTCATAGGGCAAAAGGATTCCCATTTCCTGCTTGAGGAGGCAGGGGTGGGGGGTGGTGAGAGTTGGAGCCTGCGTGTTCCAGGTCAAGCCGTCTACCCAGCCTGCTGGTCCTGTGACACCTGGCCTGGGTGGCAGGCTCTTTGGCCCCGTGGGCCCAGACAGAGCCCCAGACGTGCAGGCTTTCAAAACCAGGAAGCTGGAGCTGTGGCTTCAAGGCTGGGAGCTTCCCACGCCCACTTCCAAAGCAACACTCCAACAGTTCTTCCCTCCAATATCCTGAAAGGTGACTTTTGAGAACTGATCATTTCTTTTTGCTATAAAGTGACTGCTCACCTGTGGTAATTTGTTAATGATGTCAATAAACCCTAAGGGGCGTTTGTTCTGTCAGAGGTTCTTTTTGGCCCTCAAGCTGGTGGACACATCTAGAGAAGCTGCAGAGGAAGAGCAGGGGGTAGGGGGGTTGGGGGGGTGAGGAACGGGGCGGGGCGTGTGGAGGAGGGGGAGGGGGAGGCCCCACCTTCGGGCTATGTGTGGTTAATAGTCTCTCCGGCAGGTGAGTCCTGCCCTTGCTACCATGGCATCTCTCAGTGAGCCTGGCAGGGGGTGAGCATTGCTGCTTTGGCCACAGAGGAAACATCTAACTGACATTTAGCAACAAGAAGGAGGTTGTTTCATTGGGAGGAGCTCTGGGGCCCTGGGGCTCCCTGGGTTTCAGTAATACCCTTGGGTCTCATGACTGTCATTGCTCATGAGTGACAGAGTTTAGTACTTGAGGACGGCCTGGTGGAAAATCAAGCCTGGCTTCTCTATCCCATTACGAATGTCTTATTTCCCCTACTTTGTTTCCCGAGCACCCCTCTCCCACCAATTCCACTTTCCTTGCCAGCGCTTTCTAAAATTTAGTGCCTCCAATGTGAGACATATCTGTAACTCATGTAAAAGTGGCCCTTCCTCAGCAAGGGGTACCTTGAATCTTCACTATAGTTTATTGAGAAGATGCCGAAGACAGATCAGAGTCATAATGTACAGAAAACTTCTGGAAATTCTTTCTCTCCCTCCCCGCATGCAGCAGCTTCCCACCACCCCACTGCAGAGTCTTTCCTTTCCCCTAGATGTTTTCCTAACCAGGTCCTGGGGGTGGGGTCCCTCATTTCTTGCTCCTTTATATGTCTATTCTCTGCTCTTTCTGAAGCAAACCCAGCCAGGCTTTGAGGCTCCCCCCGACAGCTTCTGATATGCACCTGGAAGAATTCCAGAACTCTCCCAGGCAGGGAAGAGGACAGGGCTCTGAATATTTGTATGTTAATATTTTTTCTTGTCTCCTAGCTTAAATTCTTCCCTTCAGTTTTAGTTGTGTTTTTTTGCAACACAGCTTCATTTCCATGACGGATGCCTTTGCAGGGAGTTGCTCAGATGTGTATCAGGCCATTTGAAAGCTGAACCAGGCTCACAGAGCTGAATAAATAAGGTGGTGACTGAGTTCAAGATTTTGAAAATAAAAGTCCACAGCCGACAACAGGAGCCAGTGAGTTGTTTCCAGAACCATTTGGACAGTTCCTCTTTGCCTCCAGAATCCTTTTTCCTTTGTCTTTTATTTATTGCTCTTCTTCCCCAGTTCTCTTTTTTCTTTCCTTTCTGCTCTCCCAAGCTGTCAACAGCAGCTCCCCCAGACTCTGCCCAGCACAAAAGTTTGCTGACTTTCGAGAAATGGAAGAGGAAAACCTGCAGGGCAGAGAAAGTGAGTACAAATTCGTACTGAATTTCACAGATAAGGAAAGGAAAACCTGCCTTCACCTCCTGAAACTGGAGGTTAACACTTCCAGCCAAAGAGAAAGGTGAAAACGAAGCCTTCACAGTACCGCAGACAAAGAAGTCTGGATCCCGCACTTTGAATTGGCCACGCGACACTGTCCCCCATGAGGATTGGAGGGGGATGGTGGAGAGGGAGACGGCTCATGGTGCAAAATCACACAGGGAGATTTTATGTGAAAAATACAACTGCAGCTGACATGATCAATTTCTTGATACAGGAGCGATGAAACTAATTAGAAAGGATCTGTAAGGAGCGGTGGGATGAAAACATCACGTCACATGCTTACCCAGGCGCATTTGAGGGCAGATATGTGCTGGTCTGGGTCACCCCCTAGTTTGCATGCTGGTGGCTTCTTCTCTGGTAGGCACATAGCAGCTGTTTTATAATCACTGGCTATTGATTGATTAATTAAACATATTCACTCTGTCATTTCAGGAAACTTGGGAAAAGAAAGGGGTGTTGCAAGGAGATCTGAAGCAAAGAATACCAGTTCTGAAAAAGAGGCATAAAGTTTGCCTCCCCAGGCTCTGGGAAATGACTGCTCTCTTACTGCAGCCACAGCCACCACCGTGCACCCCATTCAAATGGAGCTTGCTCTGTTGCTGAGCTGAGTGCATGTCCCCCATTGACCAGGTTCTGCTGGCCAAGTTCACTTCCAGCCCCTCCATGTCCCCCACCTCCACCCCCAGTGTATCCATGACAAGGACAGATACAAGCTCTGCTCTTGGGCCCCATCTGCCTCCCTGCTCTCCCACATTCAGACAGACAGCCCCTACCGTGGACAACGGCTTTTGTCAGAGGCTGCCTACGCTGGAAGCCACAGCACGATGCCTCAAGCCTAAAAACCTTCCCTCATTAACACTTCCTCCCAGAGGACACTGCTGGCATCATCATGGGCATGCAAGCCATTTGCAGCCCAGGTGAACAAGGAATTTTGGCTCTTTTTTATGTGACACTGTCTTTGTCATAAGGCTGCCTTGATAACCATGAGATTTCCCAGTAAGGCTGTTCCTAATTCCATTATGTCACTCATCTTTTCAGCAAAAACGTGTTGTGTGCTTATGATGTGCTTACTGGACTAAGTGCTGAGACTAAAAAGATGAACCAGACCAGTTCCTGGCCTTCAGTAGCTTGGAGTCTAGACACCAACATGAATTATCACAATACAAATCCATAGCCCCAGGTCTAATATCAGCCTGTGCAACCTGCTCCAGCCCTTCCAGGGCCTAGAATGAGAAAGGAGGACAAATATTCCATGCAGATGGATGCTTTTTCTCCTTCTCCAAATCCATTGGTTGTATTTTCAGTTAATCTTGTTACTTTTAACATTACTCTGCCATCTTGAAATTTTAACCCTGACATTCAGAGTGAAGGAGAAGGTGGCAGGGCGATCCATTTGGCAAGATCAGAAGCTACCTGGGGGAGGAATCCACACGTGGAGAAGGACAGGAAGAGAGAAACCTGGGGCGCCACACTTCCCTGTGGGCACCGTGGTCTGATCTGTGTGGGCCCCCCCTGAGTGCCACAGACCTCCAGATTGACCAGGGAACTGCTTGGGGTCTGTGCAGTGACATTGCACTGGAGAGTGGGCACAGGAGGGACACTGTGGCTCCTGTTCCTCGGTTGCTGCTACTGATGCCATCTGAGCTCTCAGGTCCAGAGCGCCAGGTATACACAGAGCTTGGCTTTGCTGCAGCTGCCTCCACATTGCCCAGGCCACGCCAGGCCAGGGAGGTAACAGGGAGAGAGGATGCTCTTGTGTGCCCCATGGCTGGGAGCTGAGCACTCCTCCCCCTCTTGGGGGATCCGAGCAGAATGGGTGCCACAGATGCCGCCAGAGAAGCCCTGCAGTGACTGCCTCTGTGGGACCTGGGCAGGGTGAGAGCCCTGGGTGTCCAGCGGCCCCACTCCTGTGACCCACAAGCTGTCATCTGGCCCCGGGGCTCTGCCTCAGCAGTTCCCGTGCTGCTGCCCAGCCCCCCATCCCCACCCATGAGGCTCCAGTGCCACCTCCAGACCCTGCAGCTCTGCCCTTGAGGATCCAGTGTTGCCACTGGGCCCTGTGGCTCCAACCCTCAGGCTCCAGTGCTGCTGCTGGAACACATAGCCCCGCCCCTGTGGCTCCCACCCACTGCCTGGCAGGAACTGCCCCCGTGGTCCAACACTCCAGCAGGGACCCATTAGCCTTGAGCCACCATCGCACCTGGACCCAGTTGGAGAGAATGCCCACAGCCCTGACACCCACAACCACTGCTGAGATAGCCTCACACCATTGCTACTGTTATTGCCATGGGGAGACACCGGCAGAGCAATCTCCTATGACATCAGCCTCTGTGGAGAGGGACTCACCCAGCCCTCAACCTGAGCTTCCAAGAGCAGCCCGGGGAACAACCCACCACTCTGCACAAAGACCATCCCAGCACTGGCTTGGACTGTGACAATCATAGGGGAATGGGACAACACAGATCACCTGTGTTATAGGCTGTTAGTGTATTGCCAGGTCAGTCTTCCAGAGTACATCACAAAAGCCCCATCTAGGGACCTTTCCTTCTTCTCACTAAGTAGGAGAGTTCCCAGCAAAGGAGAACAGGTGTGCTGCAAACCAGATACAAGATGGTCATCAAACACTGGGAAGATTCATAGCAAATAGGACATCTTCAAGACACATAGTCATCAACTTAGCCAAAGTCAAAATAAAGGAGAAAATTCTATAAGCAGCAAGATAAAAGCAACAACTAACCTATAAAGGAAAACCAGTCAGGCTAAGGACTTCTTTGCAGAGAACTTGCAAGCCAGAAGGCATTGGGGGCCCATTTCCAGTCTTCTTAAACAGAACAATTCCAGCTAAGAAGTTTATATCCTCTAAAACTAAGTTTCATAAATGATGGAGAAATAAAGACTTTTCTAGGCAAGCAAACACTAAGGGAATTTGTCACCACTAGGCCTGCCCTATGGGAAATGCTCAGAACTGTGCTATATATGGAACAACACAATAGACACCCACCAGTGTAAAAACACCTGAAAGTTAAAGCTCACAGTTCTTATAAAACAATAGCACAAGAGGGAAAACAAAAAAAAAAGATGTCATTCAACATGATGAACATAACAGTATCCCACATATCAATACTAACACTGAATGTGAATGGTCTTAATGTTCCATTTAAAAGATACAGATTGGATGAATGGATGAAAAAACACACCCCAAGTATACGCTGTCTCCAAGAAACATATCTAACTTGCAAGGAGTCACACAGACTCAAGGTAAATGGATGGAAAAAAATATTCTATGCACATGGAAATCAAAAGTGAGCAGGTGTGGCCATTCTCATATCAGATAAAATAGACAATGGTAAAAAAAGACAAAGATGGTCATTATATAATGCTAAAGGGAGCAATTCAACAAGAAGATATAACAATCCTAAATATATATGCACCTAACATAGGAGCTCCCAGATAGATAAAGCAAATTCTACAATATCTAAATAAAGAAATAAACAGTAGCATTGTAATTGCCAGGGACTTCAACACCCCACTGACAGAGCTGGACAGATCACTGAAACAGAAAATAAATAAAGAAACACTGGACTTAAATGGGACTCTGGAACAAATGGAGCTAACAGATATTTACAGAACATTCTACCCCAAAACTACTGAATATACATTCTTCTCATCAGCATTTGGGACATTCTCCAAGATTGATAATATCTTAGGCCACAAAACAAGTCCCAGAAAATTAAAAAAAATCAAAATCATACCATGTATCTTCTCAGACCACAGGGGAATAAAACTAGAGATCAAGTCCAAGAGAAACACTCAAATCTACACAAAGTCATGGAAATTAAACAACCTGCTAACTGAACAATCCTTGGGTTGATGACAAAATTAAGATGGATATAAAAAAGATTCCTTGAACTGAGTGACAAAGGAGGACACAAGCTATCAAAATCTATGGGATATAGTAAAAGCAGCCTTAAGGGGGAATTAAGCCTTAACTTCCTATATCAAAAAGACAGAAAGATCACAAAGTAACAATATCATGTCATGTCTCAAGGAACTAGAAAATGAAGAGTGAACCAAGCAAAATCCATCAGAAGAAAAGAAATAACAAAACTCAGAGCAGAACTGCATGAAATGGAAACAAAAAATAAAAATAAACAAAAAACCAAAAACCAAGGGATCAACAAAACAAAAAATTTGTTCTTTGAAAATCAACAAATCGATAGAACACTAGTCAGATTAACTAGAAATAGAAGAGAAAGGACTCAAATAAGCTCAATCAGAAATGAAAAAGGAGACATTACAACTGATACCACAGAAATACAAAATACCATCTGTGAATAATATGAAAACTTCTACAGACACAAATAGAAAGTGTAGAGAAAATGGGTAAATTCCTGGAAACACACAACCTCCCAAGCCTGAATCAGGAAGAAATAGAAATCCTGAACAGACCAAAAATGAGCAATGAAATTAAAGCAGTAATTAAAAATTTCCCCATAAAAAAAGCCCCAGACCAGAGGGATTCAAAGCCTAATTCTACCAGACCTACAAAGAAGAACAGGAACTTATCCTACAGAAATTATTCCATAGTATCAAGAAGGAGGGAATTCTCCCTAACTCATTCTGTGAAGTTATATCACACTGATACCAAAGCCAGGAAAGGACACAACAACAACAAGAACTATAGGCCAATATCCCTTATGAACATAGATGCAAAAATCCTTAACAAAATACTAGTAAACCGAATTCAACAAAACATCAAAAATATAATTCACCATGATCAAGTAGGTTTCATCCCAGGGATGTAAGGATGGCTCAACATATGCAAATCAATAATCATGATTCACCACATAAACAGAAGCAAAAATAAAGACCATGTGATCATCCCAATAGATACAGAAAAACCACTCAAAAAAATCCAGCATCCTTTCATGATAAAAATTCTCAACAAACTAGGCATAGAAGGAACATAGCTCAAAATTATAAAAGTCATACATGACAAACCCACAGTCAACATCATACTGAATGGGAGAAAGTTGAAAGCATTCCACCTGAGAACTGGAATAAGACAAGGGTGCCCACTGTCACCACTTCTATTCAACATAGTATTGGAAGTCCCAGCCAGAGCAATCAGGCAAGAGAAAGAAATAAAAGGTATCCAAATCAGGAAAAAGGAGGTTAAACTATCCCTGTTTGCTGATGATATGATTTTCCTAAAGACTCCTGGAATTGATAAATAAATTCAGCAAAGTCTCAGGTTACAAAATCAATGAACACAAATCAGTAGCATTTCTAAATTCTGATAACAGTCAAGCTGAGAGTCAAATCAAGGACTCAATACCATTCACAACAGCTACAAAGAAAATAAAATACCTAGGAATACACTTAACTAAGGAGGTGAAAGATGTCTACAAGGAGAACTACAAAACACCGATGAAAGAAATCACAGATGACACAAACAAATGGAAAAACATCCCATGCTCATGGATTGCTAGAATCAACATCATTAAAATGTCCTTACTACCCAAAGTTATTTAAAGATTCAATGCAATCCCCATCAAAATACTAACATCATATTTCACAAATCTAGAAAAAATAATTCTATGCTTCATTTGGAACCAAAAAAGAGCCCAAATAGCCAAAGCAATCTTAATCAAAAAGAACAAATCTGGAGGCATCACATTATCTGACTTCAAATTATATTACAAAGCTATAGTAACCAAAACAGCATGGTACTTATATAAAAGCAGAGACATAGACCAATGGAACAGAACAGAGAACCCAGAAATAAAACCATCTACCTACAACCAACAGGTCTTCGACAAAGCAGATGACAACAAGATACACTGGGGAGAGGAAGCCCTATTCAATAAATGGTGCTAGGAAAACTGGATAGCCACATGCAGAAAAATGATACAGGATCCCTATCTTTCACCATATACAAAAATTAATTCAAGAAGGATAAAAGACTTAAAGGTAAGGCATGAAACCATAAATATTCCAGAAGAAAACATAGGAAAAACTCTTCTAGATATCAGCCTAGGCAAAGAATTTATGACTAAGACCCCAAAGGCAAATATGACAATAATAAAATAAATAAACGGGACTTGATTAGATTAAAAATCTTCTACACAGCAAAGGAAATAATCAACAGAGTAAATAGACAAAATATTCTCAAACTGTATATTCAATAAAGGGCTATACTCAGAATCTACAAAGAGCTCAACCAACTCATCAAGAAAACAAACAATCCCATTAAAAAGGGGGCAAAAGACACGAACAGAGGTTTTTCAAAAGAAGATAGATAAATGGCCAACAAACATACGAAAAAATGCTCAACATCACTGATCATCAGGGAAATACAAATTAAAACCACAATGAGATATCACCTTAGTCCTGTCAGAATGGCCATTATTAAAAAGTCAAAAAACAAAAAATGCTGGCATGGATCAGAGAGAAAGGAATGCTTATACACTGTTGGTGGGACTGCAAATTAGTACAACCTCTATGGAAAACAATATGGAGATTACCCACAGAAATAAAAGTAGACCTACCATTCGGCCCAGCAATCCTAATGGTGGGTATCTACCCAAAGGAAAAGAAGTCATTTTATCAAAAAGACACCTGTACTCTAATGTTTATTGCAGCACAATTCACAATTGCAAAGATGTAGAATTAACCTAACTGCCCAACAATTCATGAGTGGATCAAGAAAATGTGGTATATATATACCATGGAGCACTACTCAGTCATAAAAAGGAATGAAATAATGTCTTTTCAGCAACTTGGATGGAACTGGACACCGTTATCCTAAGCAACATATCTCAGGAATCGAAAACCAAACACCGTATGTTCTCACTAATAAGCAGGAGTTAAACGATGGGGGCACATGGACACAAAAAGATGTAAAGGACATTGGAATCCAAAAAGAGGAGAGGTTGGGAGGATGTGAGGGGTAAACACTCACCTGCCCAGTACAATGAACACTATCCTGGTGATGGACACACCAAAAGCTCTGAGTTAAGCGTTATACAAGGTGTCCATGTAACAAAAACATTTGTACCACCTTAATATTTTGAAATTAAAAAAAGAAAAAGGAAATTTTACCCTCAACTCCTCCCTCACCCTTGCCCTCCCACACACAGTCACCACTTTGCTCCTTCACTCTGAGACATGTTTTCAGACTCTCCCCTACATCCTCCAAGCCCCGGCCTGCCCCCTTTTCTCCACGGCCTTGATAGCCGGCATCAGTCAAGTGCCCGGCTGTTCTCTTTGCCCTTGGGCCCTCCCTCATC
Organism: Daubentonia madagascariensis; assembly: GCA_023783475.1. Taxonomy (NCBI): domain Eukaryota; kingdom Metazoa; phylum Chordata; class Mammalia; order Primates; family Daubentoniidae; genus Daubentonia; species Daubentonia madagascariensis. The sequence goes on along the minus strand of JAKFHU010002080.1, from coordinate 35,318,636 downwards.
AGTCCTCCTGCCATCTCGCCTACCCGGTTATTTTCCTAAAATACCAATCAGACTGCATCACTCCTAGCTCAGAGACAATCACCGACTCACTTAGCTTTCAGCATCATCTGCAGACACTTGGTAGAGGAGGGGGTACCAGTGGCATTCCCCGGACCAGACAGAAGTGTGGATGGAAGGGGAAGGGACTCAGCCTCAGGCTAGGCTGGGCAAAGGCAGGGCTCTCGTCACAAGTGCATATGGGAACCAGTGACCCACAACCCCAGCCCCAGCCCCAGCCGTTGCGTCTGAATCTCTGGGTGAGATCTGAGCACCTGTAGATTTAAAAACCTCCCCTGGGTGATTCCGATGAACGGTGAGTGTCACACCCCACTGTGCATGGAAACTCAGTGGGGCTCCGCACTTTGGGATGGCTTATGTGCTTTGAAAAAGGGCACTCGCATCAGCTTTACCTCATGGATGGGAGGTGCAATGTCTGTCTCTCCCTTGGGCCTTTGGCTCCTGGTCCCAGACAGAACAGCCACCAGTGGCCCAAGAGGCCACCAAAGCCCTGACCTCGGCTCTGTTGCTCTCCAAGCTCAACTGGTCTAACTTACCAAAATCCAGGCTGTTTCACAGATAATATTACACTTAGGCATATTCTGCTTTCTATAGGGAGTTAATCCACAACATTTCAGTTATCTCCTTAAAATAGCATATTATAATAGTATATTTTATGAGGCACAACTTGAACCAAACACAATCTTCCTTTGCTTCAGGCTTGATTTGGAAAACTTCTTGATGTTCTGGGTTTGTAATACTTCAGAAGTGTTAGAAAGCATTTAGATTTGCTTCTAGTTCACTGCGTGTTCTTTTTTGGGTGGCAAAATCTGATTGATCTTATAGTTCATTTAAACAAGTATTGATTTATTCCATTTCAGGGTTCAGCAAATATATATGTGTGTTTGGAGTGGGGGGGATGGTTTTATTTGATTATTGGCATTTTAATTCACTTCTCATTAGGAAACACACATTTCCTTTGGTGGTAACCACAACAGAGCAGCTGCACAAAACTTCTCCATGGCCACCAAAAATGAAAATGTGTAGGAAGCCTCATATTTTCCTCGAGGAAGATAGAGAAGCCAAAGACCTTTGTTTTGTTACATAAGTCTCTGCTACTGGCCTCAGGCTAGTCCAAACAGCCTCATTATTCAAGTCAGGGCTGGCCAGGCTTTGGGCAAAGCTGCCTGAGTGGAAACGTTCTGCTCCTTCCCTACAGTACTCCACACTTCATTGTGTGCTGCCCCCGCACGATACCAGCCTAAAAATACTCCATTTGTCTGCACATCCTCATCTCTGCTGGCCTTGCTTCTTAATGCAGGCCTTTCATTTTGTTGCAATTGTTTAGCCCCTTTCCCCACTTTCTTCACCAATTTTTACCACCTAATAATTATAAAGGAAAACATTAGCAATGAAACCTTCCCCTCCTCCCTTGCTCTTTTATCTACTTAAATATCCTTGACTGCAAGACATCGAGTACAGCACATGCATTAATTTTTAATCTGTCTCTTCTTGTGGTAACTGTGTTCCAGGGACTGAAGGACACTGAACAGTGGTCTCCAAAACCTTGGGCTGAGCCCTTTTTGTTGTAGGCAGAGATACAGCTGAGGGCATAATGGAGTCTGATCAAATAAATATCTGTTATCTGAAATCGCCTGTTCAAGGTGAATGTGGATTTTCATCACATTAAGCTCAAGCTTATGTGCCAGTGTTTTTGTGCCTGAACATTATTAGCAAACAGAAAAATAATTTTGAGAGATGGCAAACTGAAAGAACGATTCCTCATGGGAGAGCTGTTCCGGAGGCAGCCCAGAGGACTCTAAGGACAGGCTGCTGCAGAGCTGCAGGGCAACCTCAGGCCAGTTCAGAGAAGGCGAGCCAGGAAGGGCCTTACGGAGAAGCTCTTGCTTGCTGTTGGTATTCCTCGGGGGCCTGTTGACAACCCACTTCTCCTTTTGCAGTGTACAGTCTCCTTGAGGATCTCATCCACTGCTTCAGCCTTGGCACCCCCTGCCTGTACCCCTGCAGCTATATCTCCAACCCACCAGCTCCCCTGAGCTCCAGAACCACAGGTACAGTGGCCTCCTGGGAATCTCCAGGTAGGTCCAGGACAGAACTCACTCTCCGGACACCCCCAGTCCTGCCCGCAAACATGCTCTTCTCCTGAGCGATCCTGCCATGGTGGATGTACTATTGCCTGCCCACATCCACAGGCTGGAAACCTCAGAGGCCTCCTTGGTTCCTTTTCTCTGTTATCAACAATTTGGCCGTGAAGACTCCTGACTGTGTGTCGGATGCATCTCTCTGGTCCATCTGAACCACCTCTGCCCTAAATCATTCACTTGCCATCTCTCACCTGGAAGGGCAAATTCAACACCTACACATGTTCCCCTCTGGCCTTTCTTCTACACTACCGTATGGACCATTGTTCTACAGCTCACATCTCATCAGGCCATAGATGAAAAACTTCCACAGGCTCTTAGAAGTCTGCAGGACAAGGTCTACTCTCCTCTTCATGGCTTCTCAGACTCTTCGCAGTCTGGCTGCAGCCTACTCTCCTAGCCTTATCTTCCCACCTCAACCAGCTGCACATTCCACTGTCTACTTACTGAACTCTCACTGCTGTCCAGGTTCAAGTTTCTCAACCTATCATTTGAATTCTTATGATGTCCCTACTCCATGCCAAGTACTGTGCTAGGCACTGTAGATTCAGAGAGGAGTAAGGCATAGATCCTAGAAAGGCTCAGCATCCTAAGGGGAAAATAGACAAGAATAAAGGTCATTGCAAGGGACACCAGGAGAGAGATAAGAATATTCTGTAGGATTTCCAAGAAGGGAGCCCTTAATTCTTTTTGAGAGGGCTAGAGAAGGCTTCTAGAGGAATTAGCTGCTAAACTAGGACTTGAAAGACAAGGGCAGAGGTAACATTATAGGCATAGTCACAGAATTATGAAATGGCAAAGCATGTCCTTGGAATGATGAGTAAGTCCATATGGCTGGCATAGAGGATGCTTAGAAGAGTGTACTAGGAAAGGAGGCTGGAGAGGTAGGTTGGGGTAAGATTATGAAGAACTGTGTATGTCAGGTTGTGACGTTTGTATTTCCATTTTTATTCTTATTCACAATGAAAATATGTTATCTGTATTAGTTTTCTAGGGCTGCTGTAACAAATTACCACAAACCGGATGGCTTAAAACAACAGAAATTTATTCTTTCACAGTTCTGGAGGCCAGAAGTCCAAAATCAAGGTGTTAGCAGGGTTGTTCATAATGGAGGCTGTGAAAGAGAATCTCTTTCATGTCTCTCTCCTAACTTCTGGCAGTTGCTGGCAATCTTTGGTGTTCTTTGGCTCATAGACATATAATTCCAACATCTGCCTGACATCATATGGCATTCTCACCTGTGTGTCTATGTCCAAATTCCCTCTTCTTATAAGGACACCCATCATTGGATTATGGCCCACCCTATTCCACTATGACCTCATCTTAACTTGATTACATCTGAAAAGATCCTATTTCCAAATAAGGTTACATTCACAGTCACCAGAAGTTAGGAAATAAACATATCTTTTTGGAGGTCACAATGCAACCCACACCATCCTTGACATCAACCACTTGAGTGTTTTAACAAGGTGTGTTAATTCAGTTCAACTTCAACAGATATTTATGGAGTGCTTCCTTTGTGCCAGGTGCTGTATCTTTAGCCCCTCAGTGGAACTGGGCACAGAGAGTAGATGTGGGACAAGTGCTTTCAGCACTCAGTGGGATGGTTCCTATCATCCAAGGTTCTTGATTTTATTAATCCGACTAATGCCTGAGTGCCTTCAGCAAGGAGAGGGACCACAATCTGTATTTCTCAGGTGAGTCCTGCTTTATGCCTGTTGTCCTAGCATCCCGTTGAGTTAGCAACCCCTCTCACCCTCAGAGTTTCCTGGTTTCAATGATAAATTTTATGGTCCCTAAAGATAAGAGAACTACTGTATTAGGTGCTGGAGGTACAAAAGTGAAAGGGTGGGAGTTGCCTGCCTTTAAGAAGCTCACAGTCTGCTGCAGGAGGGAAGTAAAGAAGCATTTATGATGCATGATAAATGCACGCCTTGGGCAGGGATAAGATGCCATGATAGTGCATATGGTTTGAATTGGAAGGCTCTTGTCAATTTATTGAAAATCAATTTAATGAAGGACTGACTTGCCTCAAACTGATGGAGAAATAGCTTCTGATAGGTCTAGGATAGCTGGCTGGAGTGGCATCTCTGTTACTCTGCTTAGAGGACTCTCTCTCTCTCTCTCCCTTCCTTTCTCAGTGTGGCCCAGAGCTGGGGTGGGTACGGTGCATGTGCAGGTGTTGATGGCAGCAGGACACAGGTGTGGTGTCGAGTCAGCGGCAGAAGCAGGAGGCTATTGCTGTGGAGGGCCAGGGCCTTTCGTCTTCCTCTCAACAGGCTGCATATGTCAAAACTAAAGCCTTGGGGGGAAAAATCCTCAAAATCTGTTGAAACCAACTATGTACCACTATGGCTATACACTCTTTAGATGGCTCATGGACATTTCTGGTGACTTGATAAGTTGGCAAATTAGCTTTTGGCAAACTTGTATTTTTGGAGAACATGGTTTTAGAGAATGGGCAGGTTCAGGTCATTGGATATCAATAAAGAAAATATGGAAAATACAAGGCAAAGTGGTTAAAAGCTCAGACCGTGGAATCAGTTGAGATGAGCTGGAATTGTGGCACTTCTGTTGGATAACTGTGTGACCCTGGCAGTCAGTTAGCTTCTCAGGAGGAGCAGATACAGAATGGACGGTGTGTGCCCCGCAGTCCCGTCTCTGGTTCTCAGACTTTGCTACTGGGGATCAGGCATCTGTACCTGGAAAGACTTCTCAGGAGATTTGCACTGTGTGCCCGGGGCACTGGTGTGATTGGTCTAGGGGTGGCCTGGCCATTGGGTTGTAGACGTTCCCTCAGGTGGTTCTGATGTGCAGAGTCTGAGAAACACTGCACTAGACTAAAGGGGCTGGCCTCTCTGCGCCTCCTCTTGATCTGGAGGGCCGCTCTGGGGTAGGGAGAAGGGCTGGGAGAATCGGAAACCTGAGCTGGCATTTCCATTGAAATCTCCTTTCTTCTTCAGGCTTCTTACCTGCCCACTAAGACAGGTCCTTTTGCAAAAGGGAAGTTTTAAAAGTCTGTTAAAGGACACTACCAAAAGGGCAGATCCATGAATTAATGGCTTTTTCAGGGTCCTCCTAAAACTGCACTCTCTATGAATGTCTTTGGATGGTAACTCAGAAGGTGGGATTTTTCAGCCTGAGGAAGCTGTGTGGTTTTGATAGATTAGTAGCATAAAAGATGGGGTCAGACAGGACAAGAGAAGCAAAGGAATGAGGCAGACCTCAGGCAGGTCCTGGGAAATTTGAGTTACCTGACACCTGCTTTTATTTATTTATTTTTCTTCAAAACAACTCTACAGTGTGAATTGGTGCCTGACCTTCTTTTACAGGAGGGGAAACCGAGGCACAAAACCTGCCAGTGAAGCTCAGGGTGCTACAAGAGAGCAGCTTGGTTTGTCCTAGTTGAGGAGTGGAAAATGTCAGTCTGTAGTCCACAAATTGTTGGTTCTCTCTTGGCTGCTGCAATCAAGATGCCTGCTTAGTCAGGGCTGCAACCCCAGCAGGTGGATAAACTACCCCCTCCCGGGGCTTGCTGTGCACGCACCTTCCACCATGAAGCATGTACAGACCCTTGTTGTCTGTCTTAGATCCCAGAGAATGAATTCAGGGAAACAGCCAACATCAGTCAGCAGAAACTTCAGAGAAGGGATTTTTAAAAAAAACTTGTAGATACTGGAGAGAACAAGCCCAGTGTCATTTTTACAGCAAGACTCTTCACAACAAAGACAGCAAAGAACAAAGGTAGTTTTTTTGGTTTTTTTTGGTGCTTATTCTCTACCATACTTTCTCTATTTAGGTGTTGCTTCTTGCTAGCCATGCCCCAGAATCTTCTTGCCCAGGGATGGCCCACTTTGGAACAGGTATAGTGCTCTGGCATGGCCCACAGGAGACAGCATTAGCCTATAAAGAGGACTGAGTCCACCCACCCACCCACCTACCCACGCATTTATTCATTCATTGCTCAAACTATTATCAAGTACCTTCTATTCATCAGGCAAGGCTGAAGCCTGGCTCCCCCTCATGGCTGCTAGGTAGTGAAAGCTCAGCTGCTTCACCCCTAGAATGTTCAGGAGAAGCCCCATGCAGCACTGTTGAGAAGCAGCAGTATGAAGGAGCTGCTTCCTCATAATAACATTGTCCAAGAGTGACCACCTTCTTTACCGATGTTCAATCACAGCTCAGCAGCGTGTAGCTAAGTGGATTGACTGTGCTATCATGTGAAAGGAGACAGTGAATCCTAGAGTCCGTGAATCAGCCCAAGAAATCTGAGGTCTAGGAAGTAGAGCCACCAAGCTAGAGATGTACTTTGCCCTCATGATCAGCTGTGGCCACAGCGCTGTGTTTGGAGTTAAGTGGAAGTGACCTGTGCAACCTCTGGGCCATGGCCTTACATCATTGGGCATTTGTTCCTCTACCTTCTCCTTCCCTTCCTGTGGGCTGGGGTGGATGTGGCCGTGGCTCAGGCTCCGCCATGCATGGGAGGCTAGCACTGGGCACAGCAGACCCCATGGAGAGCCTTGGTCCCCAAAGAGCATGTGAGGCAGAACCCGCTGCCGATTTAGACTGCTTGCCTCGCCTATGTGTGAGAGAAACACACTTCTGTCTTGTTGTAGCCACTGTCCCATTGGCCACTTCAGTACAGCCATTTAGCCTTTACCCTACTAATACAACGGGGTGAAAGCACAACGCTTTCTTCCTTTCCAGAGTTTAGAACTGATTAAGAGAGGGATGCTGGACCCAGACAGATGGGGTTCAACAGTTTGTTGCTGATAAGACCGGGCTGGAGCATGTGGCCTCAGAGCTGCGGAGGCCTGGTGGGCTTGCCAGTCCTTCACTTTGACTTAGACCTACCTGCCTAGTGCCTGGCACGGGGGATAACCGCAGGGACCGGAGGCTCACGGAGGGGCAGAGATGGTGTCTCCAGCAGGGACAGAAGCGGCTCACCCAAGAAGACTTGCTTTTTTCCTCCCCAGCTCACCAATCAGATGGATCATTTCTCCTCTTCTGAGCAGAGAGGGAGGGGCAGGAGGGGAGAGGCGAGGAGGGTTACCACGGCCGAAGGCCTCGCCCCGAGTGTGGAGAACAGGGAGTCCCCTCCCACATGGCAGATGTCCAGCCAGCGGGCACTGAAGCCCCTGTGCTGCCGAAGCCCCCGCACAGGAGTTAGAAGGGAATCGGCATTCTCTGACCTGGGAGTGTCTGAAGTCACAGTTAGTACCTGAGACCTGCTGGGCTCAGAGCCTGACATCCAGTGCCAGGTCTGGCAGTGAAGACCCCCGTAACAGCAAGTTGCAAAACTTCTGTCCCAGTGGCATTGACGGCATGGACACTTAGGGCCTCACACTGGAGGGCGTGCGGATGCGGGCTGGGCTTCTGGCTGGGGGGTGGGGGGTGGGGGTGGGGTTAGCAGCTCAGCGGTGCTGTCAAGGGCCAAGTTCTTTCCTCTCTGCATTCCATGATCCTCTGAGCTCGCCTCATCACATCCAGACCCTGCATTGTCCAGAGTAAGAAGACACGGTGGCTCTTCCCGAAGCTGTCTGAGAATCAAGGAAACCTTTTCCACAACTGCCCTCGACCCCATGCTTCTTGTTAACTTGTTAGTGAGAAATGGGTCACATACCACTCCTCTCCCATCACATGAAGGGGTATGGAATCGCCTTTAGACTGGCCAGTGCCACCCCTGGGGCTCAGGTGCCCTATGCTTCCGAAAGACCCTGGCTATGTGGGGGAGGGGAGAAGCCGGCCATTCCAGGCCTCCCACAGCCCTGGGGTCACATGACTGCTCCCTCCCCTCCGAACTGCCTTCCCAACCGGAGGTTTCCAAACAGGGATTTGGGACAGGTCACCAGGTGGTTTCATAAAAATCACCACCATTTTTCCATTTCTGATTACTTATCTGCCAAGGCATGTTGGCATTTGTGGGGCAGGCATGAGGGTGAAGGGCGTGCAGACTGGTGTATCTCCATGGGGGGATGTGTGCAAGAAGGGGCAGGTCTTCCTAGTTCTAGGTCCGGTGAGTTTTTGAGATGTGTGAATGTCTACATATTTTGTTTTTTATTGCAGGAGACCAAATATATGGAATATTTTTGGTATTGGGCCAGTTGGTAAAGAAGAACATCTTTCTAGAATTAATTAATAACAATCGTGCAGGCCCCACACTAGTTCAGGCCCTCAGCATATCTAAACCAGAGATTGAGCAGTCCTGCAACTGGTTTCCCTCTTTCTACTCTCTACTCTCTTTTCCCCAATGGTAGCAGAGTGTCCTTCTAAAACCCAACTCTGATATTATTCACCTGCTCCAAAACCTCTAAGGGCTTCCCGTTTCCTAAGACATGACATACAAATCTCTCACCTGGCACTCTGATCTGGCCTCAATAGACATTTCTAGCATTAATTCCCCATGGCCAACTTTAATTTGCCCCACACCCTAGGCAAGCTGAAAGTACCATCCCTCCTTCCTCCCTCCCTCCCTCCCTCCCTCCTTTCCTTCCTTCCTTCCTTCCACAGTGGGAAAGGTCTCATCACCTTGGACTCTGTAACAGCCCCCTAAAAGGTCTCCTTGCTTCTGCTTTGGCCCCTGCTGTCTATTCTTGTCTCAGCACCGAGAGAGTCCTGTTTAAAATCTAAGTCAAATTTTGTCAGTCCTCTGCTCAAAACTCTCCAAGGTAGGGTTTCCAGATTTAGCAAATAAAACTATAGGACACCCAATTGAATTCAATTTGCAGATAAATAACAAATACTTTTTTAGTATGAGTAAGTCTCATGCAATATTTGGGATATACTTATACTGAAAAGAAAATCATGGTCTATCTGAAGCTTCAATTTACATGACATCCTGTATTTTATCTTGCGATCCTAGACCACTGATTTCCCATCCCACTCAAAGATAAAGACAAAGTCCTTTCCATGGCCCTGTATGATCTGGCATTTCGATATCATCCTCATCACCCGTCATTTTCTCACCACCTTCTCTTCCCCAGCCCAGTGGCCGCCTTACTGCTTCTTGAACACACCAAGCACACTTCTGCCTCAAGGCCTCTGCACTGGTGTTTGTACTGCCTGGAACATTCTTCCCTCCCAGATTGCCACATGCATCCCACCTTCACTTCCTGAAGCTCTCTGTTCAAATGTCGTCTTTTCAGCGGGGACTTCCCTGATTTTGTCTAAAATTGCCACTGTCCACATTCTGTCATTCCCCACCCTCCGTGCCTGCATTATTTTTTTCCTCTAGAGCATTTATCATCATCTGACAGACGTTGCTCATTGCCAATTATTTTCCTCAACCCTAACTGGGATGCAAGTTCCCTAAGAGCAGGCACTTGGTTTGCTTAATTCATTAATAGTACTGTAATCCCAGCGCCTGGAATAAGCCTGCCAGAGTAGATAATCAATAAAGAGCTGACGAATGGACAAATAAATCAATAGACAAAGAATATGTAATACAACTCTAGGGAGTGATAAGTGCTACAGGGAAAAATTAAGCAGGGCAAGAGTGGAGAGCGAGGGCTGGGCTGTCTCACGTGGGCCGTTTTGCTCTGAAAAGGTGTTATTTTAACACAGACGTGAATGAAAGCTCCTCTACCTTCAACTTTCCTTTTGTTTTTTGCTCTACCTGAAACAACCCTCTTCCACATCTCCTTGGGTAGAAGTCTCACCCTAAATGCATTGATAGCTTGGTGCTTGGACCTTGTCTTCTGAACACATAAATAAAACCAGACTTTCCCCTCCATTCTACCTTCCATAACTGATGAAGAACAATGAGTAAATTGGTGGGAGTGGTGATAGGGTTATTTTTCACATCTTAAACTTTGTTGTGGCTGCTGTTTGAATCACACTGACAATCACTGAGGATGGTTTGGCATTTTAGCACCCTTCCAGATACTGGCCCCTTCCTCCTGGAGAAGAGGGACTGAGAGGGACCGCGTGGGACTTTGCGGGGCGTTTCTCTGAGGTGGAGAACTGCCCTGAGGCTGCTCTGTGTCTTCACTCCGCTTTGGGGGCCACGGTCAAGAGCTTTACCCAGGAAGTGAAAATAAAAGTCATGTTCTGTGAGGGTCACATCCTGGGGGTCTAAGGATTTCTTATCTTACACATTTTAAGCCAACAAACTACCTTCTCTTAATAAGGACCATCTGGAAGATACTGTTTTGAAGCTTTAAAAAAACATCTAATGCTTTAATCTTCTTAGTGACTTCAAACACCAGGTCTTCTTTTTCAAACTCAGCTGGGGGATGAAGTTCTTTATCTATATCTGTGTTGCTCGCTGAGAGGATATGTCCCTGGAATGGCACACAGGCGCCACGGTGCCTTCGTACCTCAGGCAGTCTTGCGTGAGGGGTTAGGGGTTTCAGAGAAGCACAGTGTTAAACTCCTTCAGCAGACGCAAAACCCTCTGTCAAACCGTGGGATTAGCCACTGCGTTGGGAGGGACTTTCTATCTCTCGGTAAACTTCACTCTGTCTTCTCTGTCTCCTCAGGATTTATCAGATGTATTTTTGCAAATTTAAATGATAAAACAGTTGTGTGGGAAACTTTCTTACAGCTTCCAAATATTACAGAAATCTGTGCACGAGAAACCCAATAACACAAATTTTGTTTTCATTTCATTTTCTCTGTGGCTGTTCTGGAAATTTATATTGGCCATTTAATTTTACTGTTATGGTTTTATAAGAATATTATCTCTGTGTACAATAATGTTTTTAAAAAAGAATTGTAAGTTGTAGTAAAGCTTTGGAGACTAAATTTCTAAAAGCTAAATATTCTTATCATTTTATTTTCCATATGAATTTTGAAAGCCATCTGCTTTTCAGATTGGTATCTAAAGACCTGTAGGTAAATCAGAAACGCTGGAATTTTCTAGTATCTCATTCTATAGCTCTCAGGAAATCACTTTTCTAACGATTGCAAAATAGCATTTTCCCAGTAATAGTTATTTATGTTTTTATTTGGAATACTATTGGGATTCAATTAAAGATATATGTGACCAGTGACCAAATATTGGCCAAGGTTCACAATAGGGATAGAATAAATTTGCTTGCCTTCTGTTTATATTTATATTATCAAAGCTTATGAATTTATGATTTCCTCTTGATCATGAATATATCATAAGAATAGTTGATGATACCAAATTCATAACCTATAAAGAAACACTTGTGAAAAATCAAATGACTGTCATTTATAAAAGGCCAGCATTGGAGGCAGACAGAGTAATAACAACTCCCATTTATTAAAAACATTTACTGCGTAACAGGAACAATGCTAAGTGCTTTACATGAATTATCTCATTTATTCCCCAAAATAGCTCTATAAGTTGAATTCCATTATTACCCCCATTTTACAGATGAATTGAGATTTAAAATTGAGTGTCTGCCCAGGGTCATATAACTGGCAAAAGGCAGAACTAGAATTTGAACTCCAGAGCCTGAAAGCTTAACCACTGTGCCATCATGTCAACCAGCTTTGGAAATAGTAGTGTAAACAGAAATACAATTCATGATTTAAAGCAAAATTTTTTTTTTTTCCTGGCAAGAATTATAGTCACAGTCCTGCCTCTGAGTAGAATAGTATACTCTCCACTCTCTGTAGGACTTGAAATCTCACTTTCAGCCTTTCCAAAATTCTAGGGAACAGTCAACACTTTACCATCTTGTTACAACATAACTGACATTTGCAATTCAAATTATGCTTAATGATAACAGAAAGAAAAATCTATGAAAGTGGCAGAGAAGCACCATGAAGAATTGATGATGTACAAGGTCACAACTCAGCAAAGCTCAATCAGAGATAAGTTTCCAAAAGATAACTAATACAGAGAAAATATACACAGGAGATAGAATTTGTGAATAATCAGCGTATGAGAACAAATAGAAGAGTTAGCAGAGTAAATGTGTGGTTATATGGGCAGGGCTCTGTAAGGCATCTTGATAATTCCTGAATGTCTAGCAGAATGCCTTTCATATCATAGATGCTCAAAAAATACTTGTTCAATAAGTAGATGAAAAAAAAAAACTTTCTAATCTCACAGGAGGACCAGTATTCCACTCAGCAGATACACTCTTGGCATAGTATTAACAACTTTAAAGAATACTTACAAGTTGTTAAGAAGAAAGCAGTAATGACTTCTAAGCGTTCTTACCTTCTAAGGTAAGAATGGTTTTGTTGACCCTCAGTTTCAGAGAAAAGAAGGACTTGAGGGAAAAATAACCAGCAAATGGAGAGAAACAGAGTCATCACCATAATTTTAATGCCTGGATAAGTCAACTTTATACTTTTATTTTTATTTATTTTATTTATTTATTTTATTTCAAAATATTAAGGTAGTACAAATGTTTTTGTTTCATGGTACCTTGTATTATATAATGCTTAAGTCAGGGTGTGTCCATCACCAGAATAATGTTCACTGGACCCAACAGGTAAGTTTTCATCCCTCACCGACCCTCCCACCCTCCTCCCTTCTTGGTTTCCAATGTCCTTTATATCTCTTTGTGCCCATGTGCACCCATTGTTTAGCTCCCACTTATTAGTGAGACCATATGGGGTTTGGTTTTCCATTCCTGAGATACTTTACTTAGATAATGGTCTCCAATTCCATCCAAGTTGCTGAAAAGACATTATTTCATTTCTTTTTATAGCTGAATAGTACTCCATGATATATGTATACCACATTTTCTTTATCCACTCATGAATTGATGGCACTTAGGTTGGTTCCAGCAACTTAGGTTGCTGTGATAAACATTCCAGTGCAGGCGTCTTTTTGATAAAATGACTTCTCTCCCTTTGGGTACATACCCAGCAGTGGGATTGCTGGATTGAATGGTAAATCTACATTTACGTCTTGGAGGGATCTCCATACTGTTTTCCATAGAGGTTGTACTAATTTGCAGTCCTAACAACAGTGTATAAGCATTCCTTTCTATCTGCATCCACAACAGCATCTATTGTTTTCTGACTTTTTAATAATGGCCATTCTGATAGGGGTAAGGTGATATCTCATTGTGGTTTTAATTTGCATTTCCCTGATGATTAGTGATGTTGAACATTTTTTCATGTTTGTTAGCCATTTGTCTATCTTCTTTTGAAAAACTTCTGTTCATGTCTTTTGCCCACTCTTTTAAAGTAGAAGTAGATGACTTTAAAGGTTTGAAGAGCCCAGATAAGTTGTCAACAAAGTTTCACAGTCAGTAAGATCATTACAAAGGATTTTATGGATCTGAGAGTAGATGAAAGATACTAATAAGAGATAAGTAGAGTAGAACATCCCCAAAAGGCAAGATTAATATTAAAAAGTAAAACCAATAGGTAAATTAGACACGCCATTCTCAAATGCCCTCTGCAGAATATTGGTATCCAACTAATGAAATAAAATGATGGCACTATTTTCCCAATGTGCAGAAAAATAAGTTGAAGACTATAACTTCCTCAATTTAACACTCACCTCCCCTCCTTTATCAAATGTATTTCTTAAAACTTACATACCTATGATATGAGAGAATAGATAAGAATGAAATATTATTGAAAATTTTCAGGAAAAGATAATAATTATAAATTGAATAGTTTGATTTTGTGGATATATGTTTATTCTTTTTTAGTGATTTTATATTGTGTACATTTTTTGCTAACAAAATTATTCACGGTTGGTGCAATGGATGGTCTGTTTTGCTTACCACTGCATATTACATTAACATATGTGACTTTTGCTGTGAACCAAGTCACCTCAATCTCAGGGGCTCAAACTAATAAGCATTTATTATTTATCATAATTCTGTGGGTCAGCTCTTCTGGTCTGGGTTGCCTTAGCTGATGTCTGCTGAACTTACTGAGGTATCTGTGGTCAAGGGGATCTGCACCATCCCATTGCAGTGGGTGTAGGAATAGGAAGAATTTGTGGCCATTTGTAAAATCTATGCCAATCTGCAGTATGAATAAGCCTGAGCTAGCCTGCAAGAGAATGAGAGGCACGTGAAGAACTAAGGAACTCAAAGGTCAAACTACAAACCGCTCAACATGTGGATGGGACCACCCTGGATCACCCAGCTGCTCAGCCGATTCACAGAATCATGGGATGTAATAAATGGTTACTGTTTTAAGCCATTAAGTTTTGGAGTGGTTTACTGTGCAAATATGGTAGGTCGCAATGTAGCTTTGCTGCTACCTTAGGTTTGGGTTTTTGGGAAATAGCCTCTGAGGAATATTTGCGTGCATGCAATTTACTGAGGAATGCTGTTGGGACTATTTGTGAGGGCATGGGGGAAACAGGATTGGGAGGAAGGAGAATGAATTTCAATGCAGCTTCAAGGATGGCCTTAGTCAAACCCATGGGAGCTCTGAATATGAAACGAAACTTCAGATGTGTCCTTCATTGAGGTAAGGGGTCTGAATCACTAGACTGGCGTGGCCCCTCAGGGGGAGTGACCTTGGGTTAGGAAACTCCCTTTGGCAGAGGACAATTCCTGGGGAGGGACTTGACTGTGAGCCATGAGCAGCCAATGCTTCCAGAGGATGGGAAGGAGGGCCTTGCTTCTAGAAGAGGGAGCAGGGCCATACAACACAGCATCCACTATAGTGTTACTTCCTATCAAAAGGTGAAGTTTATTTTTGGATTGGCCTTGTGACTTGCTTTGACCAATAGAATGTGGTAAAAGTTGCACATCTTCAATTGTGCAACCTAGGCTTAGGCCTCAAGATGCTTTGCAACTTCTGCTTTTGGAGCCCTGAGCCCTGATTCTATCTTGTAAAGAAGCATAGGCTAGCCTCTTTTAGGATGAGAGATGTTGTGGAGCCTCCGGCCAGCACCAACCACTAGACATTTGCATGAGGCTATCCTAAACCATCCTGTCCTAGTCAAACTGCCAGAGGCTGCAGCTGTATGAGAGATCCCAGGAGACACGAGAACAATTGACCAGCTGAGTACAGACCAAATTGATGATCCACATAATTATGAGAAAATAAGTTACCAACTTTTGGGGTAGTTTGTTATGCAGCAAAATATAACTGATGCAGCAGAAAAGTCTAACTGATGGAAAAAAAATTGATACTTAGAAATAAGATGCTGCCAAAACAAAAACTCAAAACATATGCCATTAGCTTTGGGGGCAGGCAGTGGGTAGATCTTTAAAAGTGGAGAGTAAACTATTGATGAAGGCTGGAAAAATGATAAAATTATTTTTGGCTGGAAAGATGGCAGTACATGTTACCTAGTAGCAAAACGATTGGCAGAAATATTGCATGTGGTAACTTGGAAGATAGAAAATGTACCTAATAAAATTTTAGATCCAGCTAAGCATATTTTCAAACAAAATTCTGGAAGTGTCAGGATGCTCTTGGATGTGTATAATAAGATATTACAAAAGAGAGATAAACTAAAGAATGACTTTTTGCTTTGCAAGCAGAATTTAGGGGCAATTAGAGAGCCCAGGACTTGCTGAGCTAGAAAATAAAACAGTTTCTCATCCCCAGACTCCAGACAGTGAAAGATTCTCAAAGTGAAGGAGTCCTGGTGCCAAAAGTCAAATCAAGGGTGTCTCTATAAGATTCTTGGTTTATACTTCTGGAAGATTTAAGGTGATGCCTATTAGATCTTCTCAGGTAGACAAAAAGGCTTCTAAGAATCTTAAGATGTTACGCTGTAATAGCCTAAGATGCTGCTCAAAGTAGAAAGAGGCCTATCTTCAAAAGAATTATGGATGCAGCTTTTGTCCAATGGAGTGGAATATAATCTGATATATAAAAAGCCCACAAATGTCTTAAGGGAGTTATAGTAACCAAAGAAACAAATTTGTTCTAAAAAGAGGGTGAAATTGCTCAAATTGCAAGGAGGTTTCTGGTCTCCCAACTTTCTATATGTTGAAAGCAGGTGTCAAGAACTGTGAAAAGTCTCAGATTTTTATCCTACTTACAAGATAACAAGTTAGCCTGCCACAGTTTCATGGGTGTTGTCAAAAGACATGAAATTCTCAGGTCAGAGACTAAAATAAAGAACAGTTTATTTCTCATGGCATAGCAAGCAGTGTGAGCATGAACATCTTTGTGTTAGTCGCTTGGGCTCCCATTCCCACAGAGTAGTAGGAAGAGAACCAGATGACACATGCACATGCAATGGTTTGCATTACAGGAGAGGAATTCTGAAGTTTGGGAACCTGAATCTTTTATATTAAACAGTAAGTGTGTCTTCCCATTTGCCCCACAGGAACACATTATCTCCATCTTCTAAGACTAAAGCAAACCTGCCCTTTACTCCAGAGGGAGACACCATCTCTACATTCCAAGACTGTTCACTATACAAACATCTTTGGAAAAAAGGTAGTTTGGAACAAACACAGTCAGTGATTATATCTGTAAGATGTGCAGAAATGCAAAAGACCCATAGAGAATTGTCTCCCTGCAGCAGGTAGCTGCAAACGTGGGCCGTTCTAATGGAAAAAGAGGAAAGTCTCATACAGCTCTTTCAGAAGGTCAAGAGCCCAATGGGTGGAGCCACAAGCCTTGAAGGACAATGGACTAGAGACCCACTGTCAAGGAGAATCAGACAACAATGGTCTGGGGAGCGACTCCAAAGGAACAAAACTGGGCCCCAATCAAGAAACAGTCTCTGCCCCTACAGCAGGGGATCCTGGGAACCCGTGCTCAGTTGCATTTCATGATTGCTATGGACTGAGGACTGGTAGGCACCTCCCAGTCTTTCACTTTGGGAACGGGGGTGCCTATTGCAGTTATCCTGTCCTTGTCTTGCTATTATATGTTGGGTATGTGAGGGCAGATAACTTGTCTTGTAAGCTCATCAGCCTCTGGGTTAAGAGGAGTTACATGTTGACCTGAGGTAGGTCATGGAATCCTGGACTTCAAATCTACTGCCTTCATTGGATGGGATTTTCAGATATCCTAGGATGGGAGTGGGAGTACTTTGCATGTGGGAAGAATGTGAATAATTTGTGGCCAGGGGTGGACTGTGGTAGATTGTAAAAATAGCCACATGGTCATCCTTCCTTGCATCCACCCTCTTGCAACATGACTTTGCAGTTCCTCCCATCAGAGGTAAAGTCTGTTTCTCCACCCTTTGAATCTAGACTGCCCATGCAATTTGTTCTGGCCAATAGGACATTAGCAAACATGATGTAGGCAGAGTTGTACTGGGGCTTGCTGTACCTAGATCCCTGAAACTGCCATGTAAGCAAGCCTGAGCTAGCTTGGGAGGATGAGTGGCCACATGGAGAGGAACTTAGACACCTCAGCCAACGCCTGCCAACTACCAGCTGATCACAGACACATGAGCAAGCCCAGCAGAGGTCTTCCTAGCTCCTCAGATTAGAAGAACTGTCCTGCCTTCTCACAGAATCATGAGAAGCAATATGTAGTTGTTGTTTGAAGCCACAAAGTTTAGAGGTGATTTGGTATGCATCAGAAATGAACTGATATACCATTGCACCCCAAACCCAGCACATAGTAGACAGTCAATAAATATTAATATTTGTTGAATGAATATTTGTGGTGTTACAATGAATATAAGAATACCATAGCTACTTTAAAAAGGTCTGCCACCTGATTGAGTTTGTAAATCACTCAATTAGTCTATATGCTCTGAAAACTACTGGATGTTAAGATAGAACTTCAAAAAAGATATAATGACAGTAGCAATTAAGGAAAGTGAAAAGTGGGAAAAACCCAAACAGCTACACATCTTATCTCTGGTAGATGTTTTCTTAGCTAATAAGAGTAAAAGTAATAAGATTAGGTTAAAAAAAATATTATATTTCAACTCAGTTTTAAAAACAAAATGAAAGTTTAATTTATTTTTACATTCTTTCTATAAAATAAAAAGAGAAAGTAAAGAAAAATAAAGTTTACACCACAGTATATAAAATACTACATAATTTTAATGGGGTCCATTATGGAAAAAGAAAGGTCGATTCCTAGTTTAAACAACAACAACAAATCATAATTGAGCCTGCAGCTGTATTCAGGAGATACTCTTGAAACTAACAGACAAATAGTCTACAAGTTATAATGCAGTCTAAAGCGGGCACAAATACTGGTGTGAATAAAATGTGCTGCAGTCCCTGACTGACTCTGCTTTGTCCCAAAAGATGTCAGTGGCAAACAGAAGATAAATTATCCACTGGGAATGTAACATGTCATTGTCCTTTCCCTCTACACCATGCTAGAATTTTCCGGAAAATAGATATATAACTAGTAAAACCAAGGTTTGTTCATGCATTTCACTTTTAACACATTTAAAGATAGAAAGTCACTGCATAAATAAAAATATCTTCCACTGGCATTTTTGCTACACCCTCCCTGAGGACTCACCTAGAATTCAATAGACTGCCTCCTTGACTCATGTATCTCCCTCTGCCCCATTCCTAATCATTGCACCTCTGGAGATATTAACCCCAGAATGACACATCCTTATTCTTTGAGCTGGTAATTAAAAACAATCAAACAAACAGTGAACAATGGGTTCCTCATGAAGGTAAATGCATGTCACAGATCCTCTGACCCTTACTTCACACTCCTGTACTGACCACCTGTTTCCCTGATCTGTGACCCTGGCAGAGTGGGAGGAGCCATGATCTGACACAGAGCAGGGAGTTGTCTCCATGGTTTATCTTTGACTTCAGTCCACTATGACAAAGATTTTGCTATTCTTACCATGTATGCCAAATAAACATAAGAGTAAATAGCACTTCCCATTTTAGGTAGCTGGATTTATGAACTACCAAGTCTGAAGTGCTGACTTCTTTCTTCAGGAGCATGGAGTGTATTGTGTTGTGCTTGAAAGACGTCTACTTAGGGATGCCGACCTCTGCACACACAAGTTTTGCTTCTGAACACCTACCGGTAAACAGACTGTAGAGTCTAACCTAGAAGGGAGTGAGAAAAGGCTTCTTGGAGATGCGTGGTCTCTTACAGGAGACCTGAAGGACTTGGGATTGTTCCTAGGTGAGGGAATGGGAACCATACAAAATCCAGAGAATAGAATGGCTGCTTGATTTATTTAGCAGCAAATAAATCAGTGTGACTATAATAAAGGGGATGAGGGGTGGAAGGTGGTTCAGTGTTGAGAGATGAGGATGCAGATGCAGGTAGCACCAAGCCACAGGTCATGGGTAACATTTGAAGCATTCTAAGCATAGCAGCAGCATGGTTTCAGAAAGATCCCCTTGGCTGTAGTATGAAGAACAACTTGAGTGTGTGAAAGAATGGGGAAGCATTGGGGAAGGGGAGAGTCAGAAAAGCTGGAGGGAGGGAGAACAGTTAAAAAAACCCCCCAAAACCTATCTTGATTTGCAGGTCTGAACCCGAAGAAAGAGAAAATATTGACTCAAGAGATACAAGGGATGCAGAATGTTCATGACTTGGTGTCTGATGAGAGGTGATGGTGAAAGAAGATAGGGTCGAGGTTGACTTCTGTGTTTCTAGCTTGTACAACAGGGTAAGTGGTTCACTGCAATTAGAAATATCAAAGTAGTCCCATTTATTTATTTTTGTTGTTGCTATAGTTGCCTTTGTGGTCTTCATCATAAATTCTTTGCCTAAGCCTATGTCTAGAAGAGTTTTTCCTACATTTTCTTCTAGAATATTTATGTTTCATGCCTTACATTTAAGTCTTTAATCCATCTTGAATTAATTTTTGTATATGGTGAGAGATAGGGGTCCTGTTTCATTCTTCTGCATGAAGCTATCCAATTTTCTCAGCACCATTTATTGAATAGGCCCTCCTTTCCCCAGTGTATGTTGTTGTCTGCTTTGTGGAAGATCAGCTGGTTGTAGGTATATGGTTTTATTTCTGAGTTCTCTGTTTTGTTCCATTGGTCTATGTCTCTGCTTTTATGCCAATACCATGCTGTTTTGGTTACTATGGCCTTATAGTATAATTCGAAGTCAAGTAATGTGATGCCTCCAGATTTATTGTTTTTGCTAAAGATTGCTTTGGCTATTCAGGCTCTTTTTTGGTTCCAAATAAAGTTTAAGATTATTTTTTCTTATGAAATATGATGCTGGTATGTTGGTGGGGATTATGCTGAATCTGTAAATCACTTTGGGCAGTATGGACGTTTTAACGATGTTGATTCTACCAATCCATGAGCATGGGATGTTTTTCCATTTGTTTGTGTCATCTGTGATTTCTTTCTTCAGTGTTTTGTAGTTCTCCTTGTAGAGATCTTTTACCTCCTTTGTTAAGTATATGCCTAGGTATTTTATTTTCTTTGTAGCTATTGTGAATGGTATTGAATCCTTGATTTGACTCTCAGCTTGATTGTTATTAGGATATAGAAATGCTACTGATTTGTGTTCATTGATTTTGTAACCTGAGACTTTGCTGAATTTATTTATCAATTCTAGGAGTCTTTTGGTGGAGTCTTTAAGATTTTCTAGATACAAGATCATATTGTCAGCAAATAGGGATAGTTTGACCTCCTCTTTCCTAATTTGGATACCCTATATTTTTTTCTCTTGCCTGATTGCTCTAGCTAGGACTTCCAGTACTATGTTGAATAGAAGTGATGACAATGGGCACCCTTGTTTTGTTCCAGTTCTTAAGGAGAATGCTTTAAACTTTCCCCCATTCAGTATGATGTTGGCTGTGGGTTTGTCATATATGGCTTTTATAATTTTCTGCACAGCAAAGGAAATAATCAACAGATTGAATAGATAACCTACAGAATGGGAGGAAATATTCACAAACTATACATCTGACAAAGGGAATCTACAAAGAACACAAACAAATCAGCAAGAAAAAAACAACCCCATCAAAAAGTGGGCAAAAGGACATGAACAGAAGTTTTTCAAAAGAAGATAGACAAATAGCCAACAAACATATGAAAAAATGCTCAATATCACTAATCATCAGGGATGCAAATTAAAACCACAATGAGATACCACCTTACCCCTATCAGAATGGCTGTGATTAAAAAGTCAAAAAACAATAGATGTTGGCGTGGATGCAGAGAGAAAGGAACACTTTACACTGTTGGTGGGACTGCAAATTAGTACAACCTCTATGGAAAACAGAGACTTGTCCAAGAAATAAAAGTAGACCTACCACTCAATCCAGCAGTCTCACTGCTCAGTATCTACCCAAAGGAAAAGAAGTCATTTTATCAAAAGACACTTGCACTTGAATGTTAATCACAGCACAATTTACAGTTACAAAGATGTGGAATCAACTTAAGTGCCCACTGACTGATGAGTGGTATATATATATACACCATGGAGTACTAGTCAGCCATAAAAAGGAACGGAATAATGTTTGCAGCAACTTGGATGGGACTGGAGACCATTACCCTAAGTGGAGCATCTGAGGAATGGACAACCAAACACCATATATTCTCACTCATAAGTGAGAGCTAATAGATAGGGACACATGGGCACAAAGCGGTACAGAGGACATGAGAAACCAGGAAGTGGGGAGGTTGGGAGGGGGTGTGTGGGATAAACACTATCTAGTATACTGATAGTATAACGAACACTATCTGGTGACAGGCACACCAAAAGCCCTGACTTAGGCATTACGCAAGGTATCCGTGTAACCAAAACACTTGTACCTCAAACACTTGTACCCCCTTAATATTTTGAAATAAAAAAATTAAAAAAGAAAAGCAAATGGCTTAAATTAAAACACATAAATAATATGAGTTTAAAAATTTCATGCATCTTTATGTGGAAAATCTATCACTCAGGACTTAATAAGAGATTTTGAAAGCTTACATATTTGTATGTTTAGTTAATTGACGACAATCAATAAAATACTCCTTAAAAAAAAAGAAATATCAAAGGAGGAGGACTTTCTGGGAGGAAGATGAATTTTCTTCCGTTATATTAAGTTTGAGATGCCTGTGACATGTCTGGACAGCAAAGACTTGTGTAGATGTGCTTGGTACTCAGGGAAATGGGGCTTAGGGTAGAGATTTTGGAATAGAAACCACAGGAGGCAATGAGATCAAGTGGGGTGAATGTGTGAGAAAAGGACATAAGATTAATTCACCACACAGACAAAAAAATCTTTCTGTATACTAGTGCTGCAAGGCTGGAAGACGCGATGAAAATATAGATTCTGTTATAATAGAAACAGGACATTAAATTCTTGGCTATTAATATAATCCGGGACAAAGTGATTTATTTAAAGAATCTATAACGCTTTACTGAGGACAATAAAGGCAGATGAGTAAGTAGGGAGCTATACTATACTATTTATTTGAAAGACTAAAAATAGTGAAGATGACAGTACCCTTTCAGTAAATATATGGATTTAATGCAATGCCTATTAAAATCACAGCAAGATACTTTATTGAAATTTACAAAATAATGGTAAAATTCTTTTTGAAATAATCAGTGGGCAAGAATGCATGTATGGATGAACACAGAAACAGATATTTTTTATTTATTTATTTATTTATTTATTTATTTTTTACCACTCCATGCCGGCAAGAGACAGATATTTATATAACAGTTTAGATTATACAAAGTGCTTTCACACGTTATCTCATTTAATTCTCACAGTGACCCTTGTAATAAGGTACGTTTTATTATTATTCCCATTTTAGGGTGACTGTAAGTCCCAGTATGCCTGGGGCAATCCTGTTTTATGCTATTATCCTAATGCTCCCCTTTCATTTAATATTTCTCCCAGATGCTTTCATTTCTAAAGACAGTATTATTGTTATTAATTGCATTAAAATAATCTGGGATAGGTTTGGTACCATCTCCATGAAGTACTTCTAGACTCTGTCATGGTCTTGTCTAGTAGTGGGTAAGGGGCATGTGTAGTGAGCAGAATTCTCACTTTAACACGTGTTAAATCTGAAAGATGACCAGTGATAACCCTTTTCTCTCCCCCTCACCTGTACCTGATGCCTCCCTTGCATATAGCATGAAGGATGAGGACATACTCTCCAGTGAAACAACTCGCACCCAGACTCTATAGGTAGCTACTTTTTCCAGTTTCAGGTGATGGTGGGAAAAGTATCTGATGCAGCTACTGTCTGCTACTGGCGACTTGGTGTACCAGTTTGCTGCTCGTATGAACCGTTTGCATGAAGCCACCAGGCTGCCAGTTGGTGCGGTTAGTGGGGAACTTGGAAAATATAGGTTATCTATAATAAGAGAAATATGTACAGGATATGGAGGCAGAACAGTCCTTCAATAGAGCTCATAGAGTATTTTGAATATTTTTTACAATGGTTTCTCATTTAGTATATAGAATAAATATAATCAGTATATTTATTTGTTTTTTTTTACATTTTTTATTGTAGCAAAATATACATAACATAAAATTTACCACTTTAATCATTTTTTAAGTGTATAATTTTGTGGCATTAAGTACATTCACATTATTTTGTAACCATCTCCACTATCCATCTCCAGAACTTTTTTGTCTTCCCCAAATGAAGCTCTGTATCCACTAAATGCTATCTCCCCAATCTTCTTTCCCTCCAGCCCCTGGTAACCATCATTGTACTTTCTTACCCTATGAATTTGACTATTCTAGGTACTTCATACAATATTTGTCCTTTTGAGACTGGCTTATTTCACTTAACATAATGTCCTCAAGGTTTCAGCATGTGTCAGAATTTCCTTCATTTTTAAGGCTAAATAAGATTCCGTTTGTATGTATAACTCAGTTTATTTTACTGTCTGGGACTGCTTGTTAATTTTATGGTAAACTCCTTTGTTGTCAATGAGACCAAAAAACAAAAGTTCATATTTCATGAAATATTGAGTATTGAATTTTTGTTTCTCAAGAAAGTTGGTGATACGTATAACTTGTACAAATATCTGTTGGCATTTATTGTTGACAACGAAGGAGACTGTAGTAATATCATTGACCACATAAAAACCAGAAGACATAAATCTACTGAAGAAACATCAGCATTTACTAACTGTTTTAGGAAGATTTGTTCCTGAAAACAATGATTTAACACATGCAGCTGCAGAAAATGCATTACATATCACTCTGTGAATCATAACTTTTCATTTAGATAAAATTACTGTTCTAAATTAATTTCACTTATTTTTTATTACATGTTTTCTTATACATGTCTGAAGAAAAAAGTCAAAAGCTGAGTGGCAGATTTATTTCCCCTCTCAAAGATACTCCTATCATTATATCCTATCTAATATGCTCTTTTAAAATTGTAATGTTGACACTCCTCCATCACAGATAGGGCTTTATGATTCCTTCCAGTGCGTCTCCCTCTCACTGTTCATTCTTGGACCTAGCCATCATATTATGAGGAGGTCCAGGGCCAGGGCCATGTTGCATGGAGAGGCTGTGAGTAGGTGTTCCAGACAATGGTCCCTGCTAAGGTCTTGGCTGGCAGCCAGCATCATGTGGATGAACAAATCTCTCACAGTTAATTGAGGTCCCCAGCCCTGCAATCACCCTACCTGAAACTGAGTGCTGCATAGACTAGTCAAATACTGCCCAAATTAAAGATTCACAAACAAAGTAAATGTTGTCATTGCTTTAAGCTTCTAAATTTTGGAGTAATTTGTTACTGAGTCATGGGAACTGGAACAAGGTGTTAACATATTGGCTCCATTGTAGAAAAAGAACTTCACAAACTGTTAAATGATGCTTATTTTGTAACAGTGTTATCAGATGCTTCAAGTAGGAATAAGAGGAATTCTAGTACAATATTTAGGTGACTTCTGAACACACTCCAGCTTTGATCTTTGCCCCCATGCAGATAAATGGAATTTTATTTTAGTTTCGGGTACTGAGAACTGAATCTTCACCTTGTTCACCCAGTGTCTGCAGCTATGCTTTGACAGGTTCTCTAGAGTGAGGCCCTACTTAAATGGTCAACCCTACATTTATAATAATATAAGCAATTACCATTTATTAAACACTGATTATGTTCCATATAGTGCACCACATATTAGGTTATTAAGTACGAAATATCTGATTTCCTTAAGTACTAAGTTTGACAGTTGATATCGCTGACATCTCACTTTGATGCTTTTTGTTTTATTTTTATTGTAAGGTTCATCCTCAGTCTTGCAAACACACGTTTTGGCTTGTGATTATCTGTCACATTTTTTTAAGAGCAATTTTTGTGAAACCATGGATAAGTAAAAAATTCGTGTTATTTTCGAATATGAATTCTGTCATGGAACCAATACAATGCAGTGTAGACAGTTCGAAATATCAATGAAGTGTTTGGGAAGGATGTGGCTAATGAACACACAGTACATTGATGGTTTGAGAAGTTACATTCTGGTGATTTTAATCTTGAAAATGAGCCACGTGGGCAACTTGAGACCAAAGTGGATAATGATGAGCTGAAGGCTGTAGTGGAAGCGAATACATCTCAGCCTAAGCAAGAATTAGCAGTAAGCTTTGACAGTACTATTCCAAAAATATTGGACCATTTGAAACAAATCGGCAAGGTAAAGAAGCTGGATGGGTGGGTCCCGCATCAATTAAACGAACATCAGAAGAGAAATCATCTCAAAGCTTGCCTTTCTTTGCTGTCACGACATAGAAGCAAACCATTTCTATGCCGTATTGTTACATGTGATGAAAAATTAATGCTTTTTGACAATCACAAGCATTGGGCACAATGGTTTGGTAAAGATGAAGTGCCCAAACACAGTCCAAAACCGAATATTCATCAAAAAAAGCTAATGGCATCTGTTTGGTGGTCCAGTGCTGATATTATCCACTACAGCTTCATGAAACCGGGTCAATCGATTACAGAGGATGTCTACTGCAACTAATTGGATGAAATGATGAGGATGCTTGTGATTAAGCTGCTGAGACTGGTCAACAGAGACAGGTCAATCCTCTTGCAAGACAACACTCGACCACA
Source organism: Daubentonia madagascariensis (assembly GCA_023783475.1). Classification (NCBI taxonomy): domain Eukaryota; kingdom Metazoa; phylum Chordata; class Mammalia; order Primates; family Daubentoniidae; genus Daubentonia; species Daubentonia madagascariensis. The sequence continues at coordinate 35,292,625 of JAKFHU010002080.1, read as the reverse complement.
TGTCACACAAACAACGCTGCTCAAACTATAGCAGCTGGACTTGGAAACTCTCTGTCATTCACTGTATTCACCAGACCCTGCACCAACTGACTACCACTTCTTCCAGGCTTTGGACCACTTCTTGCAAGGAAAAATATTCAATTCTCAACAAGCTGTGGAAAACACCTTTCACAGTTTTATTGCCACTTGCTCTCCAGGCTTCTTCGCTGCTGGCATAAACAAGCTACCTTTAAGATGGCAAAACTGTGTCAATAGTTTAGGCGCATACTTTGATTAATTGTACTGTTTCTTGTTTGAGATATAATAAACTACACTTGTGATTTGAAATTGGACATTTCATATTTAAAGACCTAATATATATATATTTTTATGTATAGTAATTCTAGTTCTTACAACAACCCTACAAGAGCAGGCATTATTAGCCCTATTTTACAAGTAGAAAAATAAGGCTCAAAGAGGTTAATAACTTGCTCAAGATCACAAAAGCAGGAGAAGGCCACATTTTCCTAACACCAAAGCCAAGATCCTTTCTACAGAGTCACACTGGAATCCTGCTTTGATCCCAGGCACTTGGCTGGTGTCTTAGTCTGTTTTGTGTTGGTATAACAGAATACCTGAGACTGGGTACTTACAAAGAAAAGAGGATTATTTAGCTCACAGTTCTGCAGGCTGGGAAGTTTAAGAAGCATGGTGCCAGTGTCTGCTTAGCTTCTGGTAAGGGTTTTCATGCTGTGTCACAACATGGTGAAAGGTCAAAGGGGAAGTGGACACACATGAAGAGGCAAAACCCGAGGGGCATCCTGGCTTTATAAGAACCTGCTTTTGAGGGAACTAATCTAGTCCCATGAGAACTGATTCAGTCTCACCAGATTACTAGAAAGATTACTCACTACCATGAGCATGGCACCAAGCTGTCTGTGAGGGATCCACCCACATGACCCAAACACCTCCCACTAGACCCCACCTCACAGTACTGCCACATTGGGGATCAAATGACAACATAAGTTTTGGTGGGGACAAACTTAAACAATACCAACTGGGTTTCGCTAACCTGATCATAGACATCCATCATGCTGATTATCTTCCTGTTCATGATTCTGAATGTTGCCCAAGGGTCTCTGGTGTTGGGCCTATCTGTCATTCATGTCATCACTTTTTGCAGGACCTTCCTCATGCCACCAGCTTGTCTGGGTTCTGCAGGTCTTCAGAGCTTCAGCTGTGCCCTATCCCCACTTCAGTTAGACTGGATGGTTCATAGACTTGATCCAGCACCAGGACAAGAAGCCTTGACTTTGGAGGAGAATGAACCTGGACCCAATCACTCACCATAAGAAGCCATACAAACAGATCAAAAGTTAAATGAACAAAAAACAGCAACAATACCACCAACCTTTGCAAAATCTGAAAGTAAACAACACTATATTTATCCCAGATGGGGAGGAAATAAATTTTTCTCTGCTAAAGAGAGGAAAATATGGAAACAAGATGAATATATCTGAATATGGAAAGATTAAAAACAAGAAGAGCAAAAAAAAAATACAAAATGGAAAGCATTAGAATTAAAATCTCATTAGAAACAATGGAGGCCAGAAGGCAGTGGAATGACATACTCAACATGTTGAAAGGATAAACACTGTCAACCAAGAATTCTATATCAAACAAAACTATCCTTCAAAAATAAAGATGCAATAAATATTCCCCAATAAACCAAAAATGAGAGAATGTGTTGCTAGAATGCCTGCCTTATAAAAAATAGTGACGAAAGTCAGAAAGTTAGGCTGAAATGAAATTCCACCAGATGGTACCTCAAATCCATAAGAAAAAATTAAGAACACCAAAAATATTAGATATGTGGATAAATATGAGAGACTATACATATAATCTTTTCTCTCTTTTCATCTCAATTTAAAAAAAAATATGATTGCTTAAAGCAATAATTATGACACCACATTGTTGGGGTTATAATATACGTGATACCTAATATTATATATATGGTAATATCATATATAAATGGTAAGTTACTTCATGTCCTTCAGGAGTTCACCTCAGCTTTCAGGCTTTATGGTCTCTCTCTGAGAAGAACTTCACACCTGAAGGGCCCTATTGCTTCCTGTCAGCTCCATGGGCTCTGAACTGAAACAGAGCAAAGAGGAGCTGAAGGAACAAGGGGCTGGAGAGTCTTAGGTGGAAAGCTTAGCTAGCTGGAAATAATTGACTAGTCAGGGAAGCTTTAGTGCCAAAACATTAAAAATAGCATGATGACAATGCTCCCCATTAGCAGATTTGGTGTTCTATGTGGATCCAGAAATAGATTAAGACTGAAATCAAATGAGGATCTCTGAGTTTCCTCAAGAAAAGTAGTGGGAGAGAGAAACTTGTTTTGCACTCAAGAGGCATGGTTTCCTTTTCCCCCACATATTTTAAGTATAGCTCCTGCATTTACTTTAGAAAATGTTCCTTAATGTTCTGAGTCAGACTTTATGGAAAACTATCCACAATACCAGGAGACTTATAGTTTAATCACTGACCATCATTTCAGAACTAGCACCCTATTACCCACTGCATTGTTCTCCAACACCCTCACTACAGGTATACCAGGATAAGATTTACAAAAATCTAGATTTTGATGAAGAAAATTGGATAATTCTCAGCTGTTATATTTCTTGAATCATAATATAACATCACTGAAAATCACAGGAGATGTGAAATGAACAATAATTGAACGCTACTAGGTGCAAAGCATTTTGATAAGTGATGGTCATGCAAAGATAAAGCATAGTACCTGCCCTTGAGTGGCATATTAGTCTGTTCTTGTTGCTATAACAAAATACCTTAGACTTGATAATTTACAAACAATAAAATTTATTCTTACAGTTCTAGAGGCCAGGAAGTCCAAGATCAAGGTGCTGGCAGATTTGGTGTTGGTGGGGGCTTGCTCTCTGCTTCAAGATGGAGCCTCTTGCTATATCTTTCCATGCTGGAAGGAAGGAATACTGTGTCCTCACATAGTAGTAGGAGTGGTGAGCCAGGCAGCTCTCTGAAGACTCTTCTTAAAAGGGCATTAATCCCATTCACAAGGTGGAGCCCTCAAGACTTAATTACATCTCCAAAGGCCCTACCTCTTAACACCACCACAATGGAGATTAAGTTTCAACATAAATTTTGGGGGTACACAAATATTCCAACCATAGCAAGTGGCTCGTTCTAGTTTTTAACATCTTTCTGATAGGGAAGTCTTTTACATTTTTTGCAGGTGTTTGAGGAGACCCAATAGTCCCTTTCTTCCCTACACAAGTAGAGAATTTGTTAAGATACAGGCATGGAAATCAGACAGATGGAAATTAAAATGACAGCAAGGTTGAAATGCATGGCTAGGGTGTGCATCCAAATCAGCTTGCCAGTGCTTCCCACTGGCATGCTCCCCTCCAGGCTGGCCCTCAGGACTGCCCTCTTGCGGGAAGGTTTGTGTCTGCAGCCAGATGCACTCAGCCAAGAGGTCTAGGTTGGACAGGGATGGAAAGAAGCCAGATCCTCTGCACTAACAGCGCGTTACAAGATCAGCTTTATCTAGTCAAGAAACGTTAACTGTTGGCTGTCACTCGCCCATCAGAAATGACTCCTACACTGTTCAGAGATTGAGAGAAAACAGCAGCGGAGGAGGCAGGAGCGTCCTTCAGTGGGGGTCACCCACATGCAAACAAGGCTCTTTCTCATCTTTTTTGTCCTTTTCTTCGTTTTTCTTTTTCTCATCTCTTCTCCTTCTACGAGTTGGCAGTACGTACACACGGGGTAAATTGGGAAAAGCTGATTTGGTCTGGTCTGAACTGGAGAGACTTGGCTAAGCTGATCTTGACTTTCCTCAGCACCATGTGTCAGAACGGCCTGGGGTCTTGCCTTCCTCTGCTCCTGCAGTCGGGAGACAGCTGCGTGCCTGAGACCAGAGCCAGGCGTGGGACAGTGGGCAGCTTGTGGCAAGCACTTTCCCCAGGATGTCTCTGAGAATTTTCAGAGTGTCTTTATAATGAAGAACCGAGGGATACATTCTTATCTGGTTTTAGTGCCAAGAATTGTGCTGCTCTTGAGCAATTGATTTATTTCTATCTCACAGACAGGGTGGATTTTGTGACTCATTAGGTTGTGTGTGTGTGCGTGCGCGCGTGTGTGTGTGTAATGCTGGTCTCTAGAAAGATCACAGGCAGATGTGCAATAGGGTTTGAAGATATGCATGTTTGTATTGTTTCTGGCTTCTTCTGACCCAATCCTTATTCTTTGTCTTTTCCTTTCTCACCTAGCTCTTATTTATGTTACCTTGTACTTTCTGTGTCCTTGTAAGGTGCCCTATGTTCTTCCTGAACCAGGCAGAGTATAAATACATGAATAAATATAGAAAAGCACCTGGCTTTCTGAGCCTCTGGCTCCATATCACGCTTCACTGCTTCACCTTTTGGCTCAATCCAAGCAAAAGGTAATAGCAGGCTCCATTTCTGCACTGGGATGGAGCCCCAGGACTGCCACTCAGGACTGCTCTTAATTCTCAGCTTCTTCTTGCTCAGATCCTTTGGTCTGGTTTAATAACCTTTTGTTGTCTGACCACAATCTCTGGTATCCTGCATTTCTGCTGTCCACCTCCTTCTCATCCTAAGTTTGTACTTTGCTCTCTGAGATCCACAGTCTCTGCACCCCTCTGGCTTTAACTAAAATCTATGGAAATTGTCTCTAGTCTGCCTTACATGATAATTTAGAGCCCTGGGGAGGCAGTGTGGTATGGTGGTTTTGGAGTCATTTGGATCTGGATTTGTCCAATCATCCATCCATCCATCTATCCATCCATGCACCCATCCACCCACCCACCCATCCAACCTCCCATCCATCCACCCATATTGTGTGTGAGACAGTGTATGCATGAGTGTGTGTATGTGTATATATATATATAGTCTGCTATGTGCCAGATACTGAACTAAGTATTGGGGATATTGTAGTGAACCAGCGATACAATCCTTGCTTTATGGAGTTTGCAGTCAAGTCTTGTGAATTAGAATCCAAGCTTTGACACTTGCTAACTGTGAAAAATTAGGCAATTATTTAATTTTTCTGAGTCTCAGATTCCTAATCTGTGAACTATCTAATCTGGGCGGACCTTCCTGAGGTCCTTTCAACGATTAAATGAGATAATGTAAGGAAAGCACATGGCACAGGCTGTGGGCCCAGGAGGCGCTCCAGACACAGCAGTTCTTCCTGTTAGACGTCTGGTCACACACCAAGGTGGCCCCTCTTTGCAGCTCCCTCACGGGATATTCTAGGTTGCCTGCCCCTTTTCCCCTGGTTTCATCCATCAAACCACTTGTTTCATCCGTCAAACCACTTTCATTTGCATTTTGTTTTCCTGAAATTTGCTGCAATTTCCCATTCACTGATGGCTCTGCATTGCTGTCCTCTCCCCTGTTATGGATTTATTTCCATTTGTATTTGAAAAACAGAAACCACTAATTTCAATGAATAGTAGTACTATGACTTGCACAACAGATGAACTGTACCAAACCCATGACAGGTAAGATAAGCTAAGCTCAAACGGTTAAGTGTTTATAGTTATTGTATTACTAGCAACCCCTGTGGACTCATATGTTCCTAACACTACTGACTGATTGTTCTAGCAACTGCCTAATTTACAAATTCTGACCAGTCCCTCCTTAGACCAGCTTTCTACCTTCTACCCTAAGGCCCTTCCCTATCAAAACTCTGTAAGTGTCCTCAGTCTAGCGGCTACCTCCCTGCCTCTGCCAGTTAAATACAACACATTGCTGGTGGTCTCTTGGGGCGTGGGGGATGGCACATTTATATTTTGGTGGAGAGAGGCTTTCTCAAGAGGGATGGCAGCAAATATGAGTCTAGTCTGCTATCACAAACCAGAAGTTTTCCACCAACATTTTTTAGATAACAAGGTAACACAACAAACAAACAAATGAAAAGCCCAGACACCTGTGGAGTGACAGTGCCTTTGTTGAATAAGTCTTCTGATGGGCAAGGCTCAGGGGTGCAGGGCTTTTGGGAGGCAGTATGAGGAACAGGAGCACCTACCCAGCTCCACCCCCTTTGACTTCCCCTCCGCCCCTTCCCTTGCCACGCTCCATGCCGTGCCTGGTGCTGGATGCTGGCAAAGCTGTCTTCAGCAGTGGCCATGGTCTTAGCGAGAACTGCCTGTGCTTGGGAGCTTTACAGAAAGTGACTGTACTTTCAGATTTAATGAAAGGCATGAAGGCAGATGAACTTGGAGGCGGGCTCCCTCTTTCACACAGGTTCCACTTGTTAGGGTCACAAATAACTTCTGCTGGCTTCAGAGATTATGCTGCTTGTCTGATCTCTCAGCACGCCTGTGTAGTGTTGTTTCAGCTACTGTGAACATGCTCTGAATGTTCGATACAAAAAGGAGCAATCGGTGGTGGTACACTCAGGCAAATCATTTCTGAACAATTAAAAGAGGATGAAATCCATCCACTCACACATCTTCCTTTATGGCAAAGATGATTCTAGGAAAAGGACTCCTGCACCTTCTATGAGGGTTGACCTCTTCCTCCTGGAGGAGCCCTGCCCTACTTGATACTGACTATTTGGGATATCATGCCCAATCTTAAGTATTTTTGATTCACTCAGAGAAGGTGATGAGGATAATAAACTTAAATTATAGAGCCCTGGCTAGTGGTCAGACTCAGAGGGACACCGGCACACAGCCTCAGGTGGCTGACCCCTGAGGAATAAGACTTTGAAAAGCAAAAATTAATGGACTCAGAGGACTCAGAGCTGATGACTCAGAGCTTGAGAAGGAAGGGGATAGGGGATCAGAGAGGGTCCCAGGTGGCCGCCAGGAAGCAGTGGGACGGTGGACAGAGGCTCCTGTGGTGGTCTAAAGTGGGAGAGGGATAGGAAGAAAGACAAAATGGCAAGGATGTTTTCATGGACTAGCACCATCCATGCCTGGGCAAAAGAGGCCGAGGTGCACCAGTGCAGTGCCTGCATTACAAGGGCGGTCACACCTTGGTCCTGCCTCTCCTGCTTGCCTCAGGGTCGTCCCTGCTCCCTCTCCAGCCCTGCCCCCTAGATTCTCACACAACTCCCGCCCTCTCCTCCTCCAGTTCTTTCTCAAATGCTGCTTCTCTTGTGGCCCCTCCTCAAACTGTCCTACACAGGCATAAACACCCCTGCCTTCTCTCTCTTCCTAGCCCTTGTCACCACCAAAATATACTATATATTATTGTTTTTTGCTGGATCTCCCTTACTATAGTGTAGACTGGGGATTCTCTGGTCTTTGTTCACTGCTGCAACCCCGACACCTAGAAAAGCACATAGTAGGTATTCAGTGAATGTGTGTTGACTGACTGAATGAAGAAACAAATGACTTCGTGGCTACCATGAATTGGGCATTTTGTTATGCTCCTTGCTGCTCCTCTGGAGCACCTCTCAGTCCTCACAGAGCCGCCTCAGATGTATATCAAGGGCCTCTTCCTCCTCCCCCTCTACATTTGTAATTTTAATTAACTTAAATTTAAATAGGCACATGTGCTAGGATTAGTGTACTGGACAGAGCAGTTCTAGCACAAGAGGCAGAAACAAATGGAGCTCCTGCTCTAGTTGGTCAGATCAGAGTGTTTAAAGTCCCCCAGTGGCCATTAGCAGTGCATGACGCCTGCAATAATTTCTGGGTTTCTGGGATAAGCCCATGCCAATGCACCTTTTTCATTTTGTCTTGGCCTGAGCAGGGCCAGGCTTGATGAGGTGAACAGGGCGTTTGCCTTGGGTGTAAGATTTAAGGGAACACCAAAAAACTCATTAAGATAGTTATGCAATCTTTAAAAAAATCAAAATTAATGCAAAAAAATCCATGATTAACAAAATATCCACATTTAAGTAAAGACAGGGTCAATATTACTAGTTTTTCCTTTTGCCTCAAGCTCCAATATGGCCCGCTGTGGCACTGTCGATGCTTAGGCAGTAATGCGGCAGCTTCTACTGATGGCCGAAGGACAAGTAAAGACGGAAGGTGCCTGTGTGGTGTGTGTTTGAGGCGAATGTGGACTGTTAAGTGCTTTTAAATGCAGAGTGGGATAGGTGAGACTGTGTCCTGAAACAAGTCCATCCCCCCTCTGGGCTGCGGCGCACGGAGGCCGGAGTGTGCAGAGCGGGGACGGAGACGGCGGGACAGGAATCGTGCTGACTGTGTGGAACTGTCAGTTTGTGGTTTTGAGCTCATCACAATATTTAGGAAAATACCACAAAAGTGTAATGAAGAAAATAAACATCACCCCCAATCCCACCCAGGCATGCTTTTCTTTACTGTATTAAGATTATTAAAAATGTAAAAATAATGCTGCTCTGCTTAGTAAATCAAATAAAAACAAGAGACATAGGAGGAACAGCTATACTCCTCGCCTCACCCAAAATCCATTCCCACCAAGATAACGTATGTTCATAGTTCATGCCACACTTCTTGGTTTTATTTAGTGTTTTAACAAAAACGGGATCATTATCGCACATATTCTGCCATTTCATAATCTTACCGAGTACATCGCAGCCACCTCCCTAGGTCCAGACTTATAGATCTTCTTTTTTTTTAGATTAAATTTTACTTATTTTTGTAACGGTAATACATATACACCATAAAAAATTTAAAAAGGAATACACATTATTTGGTGAAAATTAAGTGCTCCTTTTACTCCTGTCCCAAAGCCATTCAGTTCCCCTCCACGGAGCAGTTGCTGTTAGTCGTCCTCTGAAGCCTCTTCTGAACTATTCCGTGCACGAAACACGTTCTATTCTGGGTAGACTTCTTCCCACACTGTCATCACTTGCTTTTCTCACTTAATAATATATCTTGGAAAGTGTTCCGTATCAGCACATGTAAAACTGCCTCATTCTTTTTTTAAATTATTTGGTTTCATTCTTTTTAAAGGCTGCCTAGCTTTCCATTATATGGATATGCCAAAATGTATTTAATGCATTGCCTACCAATGGATAGGTAGCCTATTTTTTTCCCTGAGTCTGGCTTTTATAAACAATATTGCAACAAATAACCTTGCAACTATATCACTTTATATACATGTAAGTTTATCTGTAGAATACATTTCTAGAAATGAAATTTCTAGGCCAAATGTGTGAATTTAATTTTGACACCTGTAGTCCAATTGTCCTCCGGAGGGGTTGTGCCATTTACAGTTCTACCAGTAAGGCAAGACCCAAATCCCCACGCCCTTGCCAGTATGGCATGCCATTAAACTTTTTGTCCCTTGCCAATATGATAGGTGAAAACTGGTATCTCAGAGTAGCTTTAACTTTGCATTTTTCTTATTATGAGTAAGACTGAGTATCTTTTCCTACCTTTAAGGGGATTTAAATTTTTTTTTTCTGTGAACAGTTTATGTGTGTTCTGTACCCATTAGAAAATTTGGATTATTCATTCTTTTCAATATTGAAAAGATATTAGCCTTTTTCCTCAAATAAAATTTATTCCCCTCTAAGTTTTGTGGAACCTGAACAGTCTTTTTAATAGCTACATAATATTAGATAGTATCTGTGCTTATTACTAGATACTCCTTTTTTCCCAGTACTTATTTGCAGAACAAATAATGTGGCAAAAATATCCTAGAATATATACATGAATTAGTACTTTTATTTTTGTAGGATAGATTTCCCAAAGTGAGATTGCACATTCAAGAAATATATTTATTTTAATTTTAATAGCTATTGTTAGATTATTTTTCAAAAGTCTGATGCAATTCACATTCCCACCAGCAATGGATGGAAGTGCCTGTTCCCTGGCATCCTAGTCAACACTAGTAGTGATTACTCTCTTAAAGTTTGAAGTGGCAAGGGCTATCTTCTTTTTTTTTTTTTTTTTTAATTTATTTTTTTAATTTCAGAATATCATGGGGGTACAACATTTTGGCCATACACATTGCCCCTGTTCTGGCTGTGTCAGAGCCACAATCGTGGTCGTCTCCCAAACTGTGCTCCCCACATCCATTCAGTGAGAGTTTTTCCCATCCCTTCCACCCCCCTCCCGCCCGTCCACCCTCAGATGAATGTTATTGCCCTGTGTGATGTAAGTGTTCATCAGTTAGTACCAGTTTGATGGTGAGTACCAGTGGTGCTTGTTTTTCCAATCCTGTGACACTTCGCTTCGAAGAATGGGTTCTAGCTCCGACCAGGATAATACCAGATGTGTTAATTCACTATTGTTCCTTATTGCTGAGTAATACTCCATGGTATACATACACCACATTTTATTGATCCACTCGTGTATTGATGGGCACCTGGGTTGTTTCCACAACTTTGCAATTGTGAATTGTGCTGCTATGAACATTCGAGAGCAGATGTCTTTATTATAAAATGTCTTTTTTTCTTTTGGATAAATACCCAGTAGTGGGATTGCTGGGTCAAATGGTAATTCTACTTTTAATTCTTTGAGATATCTCCATATTCTTTTCCATAGAGGTTGTACTAATTTGCAGTCCCACCAGCAGTGTATGAGTGTTCCTACCTGTCCACATCCCCGCCAACATTTGTTATTTGGGGATTTTTTGATATGAGCCAATCTCACTGGAGTTAAGTGATATCTCATTGTGGTTTTGATTTGCATTTCCTGATGATTAGAGAAGTTGAGCACTTTTTATATGTTTGCTGGCCATCATTCTGTCTTCTTTGGAAAAGTTTTTGTTCATGTCCTTGCCCATTTTTTAATAGGGTTGTTGATTTTTCTTTTTGATTTTCCTAAGTTCTGTATATATTCTTGTTATCAGACCTTTATCAGATGTTTAGCATTCAAATATTTTCTCCCATTCTGTAGGTTTTCTTTTCACTCTATTTATAGTTTCCTTTGCTTTGCAGAAGCTTTTCAATTTGATCAGGTCCCATGTATTTATTTTGTTGCTGCTGTGATTGCTTTGGGGGTCTTCTTCATAAATTCTTTGCCTAGGCCAATGTCCATAAGAGTTTTTCCAACGTTTTCTTCGAGAATTCTTATGGTTTCATGTCTTAAGTTTAGATCTGTTATCCATTGTGAATTGATTTTTGTGAGAGGTGAGAGGTGTGGGTCCACTTTCAGTCTTCTACATATGGCCATCCAATTTTCCCAGCACCATTTGTTGAATAGGGATTCTTTTCCCCAGTGTACGTTTTTCTGGAATTTGTCAAAGATCAGGTGACTGTATGAGGTTGGTTTTATATTTGGGTTCTCAGTCCTGTTCCATTGGTCTACGTGTCTGTTCTTGTGCCAATACCATGCAGTTTTGGTTACTATAGCCTTGTAGTATAGTTTGAAGTCTGGTAGACAGATGCCTCCCAATTTGTTCTTTTTGCTTAAGATTGCTTTGGCTAGACGGGGTCTTCTCTGGTTCCACACGAAGCGTAGAATTATTTTTTCTAGATCGGCAAAAAATGATGTTGGTATTTTGATAGGGATTGCATTGATTCTGTAAATTAATTTAGGTAGCAAAGCCATTTTTACTATGTTGACTCTGCCTATCCAAGAGCATGGTAGGGCTTTCCATCTATTTACATCCTCTGCAATTTCCTTTCTCAGTGTTTCATAATTCTCTCTATATAGGTCTTTGACCTCCTTAGTTAGATATATTCCTAAATATTTAATTTTCTTTGTTGCTATTGCGAAAGGTATAGCATCTTTAATTTGTTTCTCGGCTTGATTGTTATTAGCATATATGAAGGCTATGGATTTGTGTGTATTAATTTTGTATCCTGAGACTTTGCTGAATTCATTTATCAATTCCAGTAATCTCTTGGTTGAATCTTTGGGGTTTTCTATGTATAATATCATATCGTCTGCGAATAGTGAAAGTTTGACCTCTTCTGCCCCTATCTGGACGCCCCTGATTCCTCTGTCTTGTCTAATTGCTGTGGCCAGGACTTCCAGCACTATGTTGAAAAGAAGTGGAGATAGTGGACACCCTTGTCTGGTGCCAGTTTTAAGGGGGAATGCCTTCAATTTTTCCCCATTCAGTATGATATTGGCTGTGGGTTTATCGTATATGGCTTTAATAGTTTCTAGGAATGAGCCATCTATGCCTATATTGTTAAGAGTTCTTATCAGAAAAGGGTGCTGGATTTTGTCAAAAGCCTTTTCTGCATCTATTGAAAGGATCATATAATCTTTGTTCTTGCTTTTATTTATATGGTGAATTACATTTATAGATTTGCGTATGTTGAACCATCCCTGCATCTCGGGAATGAAGCCCACCTGATCATGATGGATTATTTTTTTGATGTACATTTGAATTCGGTTTGCAAGGATTTTATTGAGAATTTTTGCATCTATATTCATAAGGGATATTGGTCTGTAGTTTTCTTTTTTTGTTGTGTCCTTTCCTGGCTTTGGTATCAAGGTGATATTGGCTTCGTAGAATGAGTTTGGGAGGATTCCATCCTTCTGGATATTTTCAAATAATTTCTGCAGTACAGGCACCAGTTCTTCTTTGTAGGCTTGGTAGAATTCAGGTGTGAACCCATCTGGTCCGGGACTTTTTTTTGTGGGTAGATTTTTAATTACTGCTTCAATTTCGGTGCTTGATATTGGTCTGTTTAGAAATTCTGTTTCTTCCTGGTTGAGCCTAGGGAGGTAGTGTGTTTCTAAGAATTTGTCCATTTCCTCCACATTTTCGTGTTTGTGGGCATAGAGATTTTTGTAGTATTCAAAGATGATGTTTTGTATCTCCATGGTATCAGTTGTGACTTCTCCTTTTTCATTTCTAATTGAGCTTATTAGAGTCCTTTCCTTTCTGCTTCTGGTCAACCTGGTGAGTGGCCTGTCTATTTTGTTTATCTTTTCAAAGAACCAGCTTTTTGTTTCATTGATCTTCTGTATTGTTCTTTTGTTCTCGATTTCATTTAATTCTGCTCTAATTTTGGTTATTTCTTTTCTTCTGCTGGTTTTAGGATTGCTTTGCTCTTCCTTTTCCATTTCCTTAAGATGATTCATTAGTTTACTGATTTGTGACTTTTCTGTCTTTTGGATGTGGGAATTTAGGGCGATAAGTTTTCCTCTCAGGACTGCTTTTGCTGTATCCCACAGATTTTGATAACTTGTGTCCCCATTATCGTTTAGTTCGAAGAATCTTTTGATTTCATTTTGAATCTCCTCTTTGACCCAATAATCATTCATCAATAGATTGTTTAGTTTCCAAGTTTTTGGAGGAAGATGTGAGTTTCTGTTGGACTTGATATCTAATTTTATTCCGCTGTGGTCTGAAAAGATACATGGTATGATTTCTATTTTTTTGAATTTGTTTAGATCTGTTTTGTGGCCTAGGATGTGGTCAATTTTAGAGAAAGTTCCATGAGCTGATGAGAAGAATGTATATTCAGTGTTATTTGGGTGGAGTGTTCTGTAGATATCTGTTAGGCCCAAATGTTCTAGGGTCCTGTTTAGGTCTTTTATTTCTCTGTTTGTTTTTTGTTTGGAGGATCTGTCTAGTTCCGTCAGTGGGGTGTTGAAGTCCCCTGCAATTATGGCATTCCTGCTTATTATGTTGTCTAGATCTAGCAGCATTTGCTTTATGTACCTGGGTGCTCCTGTGTTGGGTGCATAAATGTTTAGGATTGTTAAATTCTCTTGTGAAATTTTTCCCTTCACCATTATATAGTGTCCATTTTTGTCCTTCTTTACTTTTATTGCTTTAAAGTTTATGTCATCTGAAATGAGGATGGCTACTCCGGATTTCTTTCGGTTTCCATTAGCCTGAAAAATTGTATTCCATCCTTTCACCTTGAGTCTGAATGCGTCTTTGTGTGTAAGGTGTGTTTCCTGAAGACAACAGATACTTGGTTTGTATTTTTTAATCCATTCAGCCAGCCTATGTCTCTTCAATGGGCAGTTCAAGCCATTTACATTTATTGAGAGAATTGATATTTGGGGTAAATTTCTGATTATTCTGTTGGGTGGTATCTTTTGTTTTACCTCTTGCGTCATTGTGGAATGTGGTTTCTGGGGTTTTAGCCTTTGCATAGTTTTACATAGGTGGGTGTCTGTTGCTCTGTTTAGTGTATAATGCAGGTCTAAGCATTTCTTGCAAGGCCGGTCTGGATTTCGCAAATTCTATCAGTGATTGCTTATCTGGAAAGGTCTTTATTTCTCCCTCATATAAGAAGCTTAGTTTGGCAGGATACAGAATTCTGGGTTGACCTTTGTTTTGTTTTAGGAGATTGATGATGTCTCCCCATTCCCTTCTGGCTTGTAAGGTTTCAGCTGAGAAATCTGCAGTTAATCTGATGGGTTTCCCTTTGTAGGTTACGTGTTCTTTTCGTCTTACAGCTCTGAGGAGTGCCTCTTTTGTGTTTACTTTGGTCAGTCTAATAATTATGTGGCGTGGTGAATGCCTTTTCACGTTGACTCTCCCAGGAGTCCTGTGTGCTTCTTGTACTTGGATGTCGAGATTTCTGGCTAAGCCATGGAAATTTTCCTCTATTATTCCTTCAAATAAATTTTCCAGCCCATGCGAATTTTCTTCCTCTCCCTCAGGGATACCTATTATCCTTATGTTTGGCCTCTTTACATAATCCCACATTTCTTGTATGCTTTTTTCCTGAAGGGCTATCTTCTTGTGGTTTTAATTAGTATTTATCTGACCACTAGTGATGTTGAGCATCTTTTAATGTGTTTATTGGCTATTTGCATATTCTCTTCTGTGAATTGCTTGTTCAGATCCTTTGCCTGTTTTTTTCTCCTAGATTTTTGGCCTGTTTTCTGTCAGTTTTCAGGGACTTTGTGTGTATAGCTGGCTGTTGCAGAATCAACCAACCACAGATTGAAAATGTTTGAAAACAGGAAAATGTACATAGATTATATGCAAATACTACATTGTTTTATATAAGGGACTTGAGCATCCTTGGATTTTGGTATTATCAGGTGTCCTGTAACCAATCCTCCATGGATACTGAGGGATGACTGTATTAGCAATATTAACTCTTTATTTTTGATAAATATTTTTTTCCAATCTCTTATTTATTTCAGTACTTTGTTTATAACTTCTACTAAATGAATTTGAATTTTTATGCTGTCAAATGTATCTTTTCATGTATGGCTTCTGAGCTTCCTGACTTTACTAAGGAAGTCTCTTCACTCTGACTTTTTCTGTGAAGGGTTAAACAGCAAATATGTCAGGCTTTCTGGACCTGTGGTCTCTGTCCCAACTGTGCATTTCTACCATTATAGCTTGAAAGCAACCCTAGACAATATGTAAAGAAGTGAATGTGGCTGTGTTCCAATGAAACTTTGTTGACAAAGGCAGGTGATGGCCTGCTGCTTATTTTGTTGACTCCTGTGTTAAAGTGTAAGTCAGATGATGAAATCCTTTGCTCAAATCCTCTAAAGTTTCTCCATCTCCACTTAGGTGAGTAAAAGCCAAAATTATACCCGACCCTCATTACCTCTCTGACTTCATCTTCTGCAATTCCTTCATTGATCAATCTGCTGTAGTTATAGCAGCCTCCACTCTGTTCCCTGGGCCTAGTGGACAAAAACTACACCAGACTTGCTCTCTCTCTGCACTTGTTTTTCCTTCTTCTTAATATGTTCCCTCCCCAGATATTTGCATAGATCTCTACCTCACTTCCTTCAGAAGTTTGCTCAAATCTCAGCATATCAGGGAGTCCTCCCTGGCCATCTTATTTAAAATTTGATCCCTGTTCTTCTACAGTTTCTATTCCTCTTCCCTGTTTTTTTTCCCCCTTCTAACTCATCACTAACATTGTGTTTTTTACTTATTTATAACATTGATCATTTTCCTCCCCTGAAGGGGAGTTTCACAGGGGCAGAAATTTTCATCTGTTTTGTATCTACACACTTAGAAGAGTATTTGGCATATGGTAATTTTTATTGAATGATTGAATATGTACAATAAAGAAGGAGAACTGAAGACACACACACACAGACATACACACAGAGGTGATAATTTTAGGAAGAAAGTCTTTGAGAATGAGAGATAACTGATTTTTATGGGGGCAGAGACTCTTCTTCATTGGAGTAAGAGAAGAAAGTGGTGTATGTGTGGGTTGACCTATACCAGGGCTTCTCAACCTTGGCACTATTGACATTCTGGGATAGATAGCTCCTTGTAGTTGGGGGCTGTCCATTGTAGGCTATTTAGTAGCATCCCTGGCCTCTACCTGAGAGAAGACATTAGTAGCCACTCCAGTTGTTACAAACAAAAATGTCTCTAGACATTGCCAGATGTCTCCTGAGAGGCAAAAGTTTCCTTGGTTGAGAACCACTGGTCTATGTATTTAGACTGGGAAGGGAGATTCTTTAATGGTGGCTCCTATTCTGTCAGTCTTGTATTAAATGAGGTCATCAGATGAGAGTTTAGGGGAGAGAGAGTAAGAGGTTTGGAGAAAGAGAACAAATGCAGTGGTAGTTTCAGAGTGGGAAGAGGCACTGGTGAGTAAGAAATAGCCTTGCCTCCTTCCTGGCCCTGAGGAGTAAGAAGGGGGGGGAGAAAAAAATAGCCTCTTTGTCAGAGGGCTGCAGGGGAGGCATTCTCTGCAGACAACCATTCAGGGATTAGGTTTCTGATCACAGATTAAGAGTTTTGGAAAGTTCAGTGAAAAAATTTGGGAGGGTGGGGAGAGGTGGAAAGTTGGATGGGGTTAGGTTTGTTCAGGGTAGTGTAGATGCTGAGAGGCCCCATTCAAACAGCTAATAGGAAAGCTTGGGCTTCTGAAGGGGGCTGATATAAAATAGGCTGGGACTAGTCCTTATATGTGAAATAGGCTGGGACAAGTCCTGAGAGCCTCATGGAAGATTGAGAAGCTATCAGATCAGTGTCACAATCCCAAATACTTTGCTTGAAGGTGTAGTAAGCCTCCTGGAGGAGAGGAGACCAGCCCTCTCACGCTTTCATAACCAGTGGGAATGGAATTATTGTTTCCATTTCCATTCCACATCAGTTACTGCTAGTCTAAAGAAAAGCTTCACATTTTTGTATATTTATCTTATCTTCAGCCTCTTTACCCAATTCCCTTATTAATTCTAATAGTTTTAATATAATTTCTTGGGTTTTTTTAGTTAAGCAATTATACTATTTGTAAATAAGTTTCATACTTTCAGTGTGACCAAAGCAAACTGAAGTCCACTGTGTGAGACCCATTCCTGGGACTTTCTTCAGCCCCCCAGTTCAGTGTGCCCTTCCAGGGTTAAAGCAGTTAGTCTGCTCAGCCACTGGATGGCAGTGACTCAGCATGTCTGTGAAACTTAGTTGACTTATAGGTCTGTCAAGAAATATTAGCTGAGCAAACTTTTCTCCCATTAGAAAAAAACTATTTCTAACAAAGTCAAGAAAATTTAGAACCAATCAACTATTATCTAGCTGTGAATATGTAGCTACAGGTCATCTTACATCAAAGTAACCAAAATGACCACTTGCTCAATAAGAGCCCTTTCTGCTCATATGGTCCCTTAGCAAGTCTAATAACTTCAAGGATAATTTACAGTGGAAAAGATCTTTATGTCTTAGGAATTCCTGCTTCATAGGCAAAGCTTAATTTTAGGGGATCATCTCTAGATTTTTCCTTTGAATCTTTGAGATTATCTCCTTCTTTCTAAACTGAAAATGTTGTTGATCTTATGAAGTCTATGACTGTTTTTCTGTTTCTTCTCTTCCACTTGATAGTTTGACCCGGGAAGGAATGGTACATGGCAAGAGAAGATGTCCCTCCAAGTTCAGGTTCTCTGACACTATCTTGAAAAACTTCATGTGAAGCCATCCCCTAATGTTTTACTTCTCTATTTACCAGCCTTGCTTTGAACCCAATGGAATGAGTCATTAGCCTTAGCCACCCTAGGAACCTATAAACCAGGAATACAGATACAATCCCATTAGATTCTTATGATCAAGGATAAACTACCCCAAACAACATATAAAATTCATATTATTTGAAAGGAGTAGGAATAAATATAATTTTCTCTATATAAACAACTGTATTTTTGATACAATGAAAGCACAGAATTTGTGTTCTAAATTTCTGTTACTCTATAGCAGGAGTCAGCAAACTTTTTCCATAAAGGGCCAGATAATAAATATTTTGGGTTTTGTGGGTCATAATAGTCTCTGTAACAAGTATTCAGTTTTGCTGTTGTAGGCAATGCATAAATGAATGGGTACAGCTGTATTCTAATAAAACTTTATTCACAAAAACAGGCAATAGGCCAAGATTGGGCCTGGGGCCAGAGTTTTCCAATCCCTGCTTTATAGTAAAGTTATTCAATGGAACTCTGAGGGTGTGTTGGACTTAGGTGGACAGGGTCAGAGAACGGGTACATATGCAGTAAAATCAGAGAATGGATCTGGTGGCACATTAGGATTCACAGAGTAGGTGTTTATGGGAGACAGTCCACATTTTACCTCAGAGAGG
The DNA here is from genome assembly GCA_023783475.1 of Daubentonia madagascariensis. NCBI lineage: Eukaryota > Metazoa > Chordata > Mammalia > Primates > Daubentoniidae > Daubentonia > Daubentonia madagascariensis. The sequence goes on along the minus strand of JAKFHU010002080.1, from coordinate 35,274,217 downwards.
TGGCTGTGAAAATGGAACTAAAACCTAAGAGCAGGAAAGTAAGAGACAGGGGCAGACTGCTGGGGTTGGATTCCCCATGTGATTTCCTCATTGCTATGAGAATCATGCTGCTAATTATAGTGTCCTGGAACTATTTTCAACTCCACTGTTTCCCTGGGAGTAATGCATTATGCATAATACAAAAAAGTGCATTTTGTCCAGTCAAGGTTTCCCAAGGGAAGCTCCCCAAAGAAACTGTCACCAGAGAATTTGAGTGTGACAGTTTCTTCTCATTAGACATTCCCAAGGGCCTGGGTATAATCTGATGTTTACAGTCACTGCTAACCTTTTCACTACCTTGAGGGATCCTAATGGGTTTCTGCCTGTCTTCTTTGGGTAGAAGGAGACAGAAAAGGATGTATTAGCTTCTGATACAAAGAAGGTCTTATGACACAAAGGGGAGGTCAGAGGCAAGGGGAACCAGCATATGGCCCACAACTCTCTAGAGTACTGGGGTGGGGACTGTTCGACCTCTTCACTTTTGCATCTCTAGGCCCTAAGGCAATGCTGAGCACATAGTATGTGCTAAATACTATTTGTAGAATGAATGTATAGGTTGGTTCTCACTGAATAAAGAACAGAGTTAGTTGGAACATCCATTACCCTCTTACATTCTACAGTACAGAGAAAGAAGGACCTAATACCAGTGGTCATAAAGGAATTCATTCTCAAAGAATTTTGGGGTCCAGGCCATATCCTTCCTATAACATGCAGACTTCCCTCTCCACTGAGCCCATCAGGAACCCTCTGTTCTTGGAAATCATTCAGCACTGATCACTCATCTTGCTCATTCGTGTACTATGCAAGTGTTCAGTTTAGCTTACATTTTTTTTTTCAGCCAGATCCAAGGTGGTCAAAGTTGAATGAAATAGTCTCCACCCTCAAGGAACTCATGACATTCCTATGTTATGTTTCTAGTTCTTTCCTGCCCTGGGTAGATTATAAGGTCCTTGATGTCAGGGACCCCATCTTTCCCTTCTTTTGAACCTGTTCAGTTACTAATATGGGGCTGAAGATTCAGCTTAGGGAATATTTGCTGAGCCTATAATACAAGTAGATATTAAGCCATCTCCTGGGCACAGCTGTGAACCAAACTGAATATTTTTGAACTGCCTGCTCAAGCTGGGAACAAGCCACAGTCAGAGCAGGATGATTCCAAGTGTGTGTTCCAAGTGTAAGTTCCACTCTCAGCTTTATCTCAGGTCATCCTCCAGCTTCAAGTAACTTCAACACTCCCCTCTCATCTCTGTTCCTTCACATGAAAGATGGGGAAACATGAACCCTGACACCACATAGGTTTCATAGTGCTTTGAATTGCTATATGAAAGGATTTAGGCAAAATATGAGCACATTCATATGTGAGTGTTATAAGCTTTTATCTCAAAGCTTTTGCAGTTTAGAGTTTCAGTTGGGAAATAAAACCACTTCAGTGACAGAGAACTGTTGGCACCCAGCAAAGCTAAGAATAAGGGAAGGTTTACTTTTGGTGCCCTTCTTACTGATCTCTTTATCTGGTCTCCTGATGGAAACTTGTTCTCAGCTAACGGATGCACTGAAAGTTAACATATGCATTTATTGCAATTTTAATCAGAATCTCAACAGGATTTTATGTTGGGGGGGGAGAGAAGGGAATGGGCATACTGATTTTTAAGTTTATATCATAGAAAAAATGGGAAAATTATCAAGGAAATTTTGAAAATGAACTAGGTGAAGTTGCCCTAATAAAAATTCAATTACATAGTGATTGAAATAAAACCAGAATGGTACTATTATGTAGTTATAGACAAATAGGTTACTGGAAGAGAGTAGACAAAGAGATCCAAGTATATTTAAGGAATTTGATTATAATAAAGGAGGCATTTCATTTCAGTGGGAAAATAATGGACTATTTAATAACTGGTACTGGGAAAACTGGCTATCCATTTGAATAAAAGGATTTTATATTTACCCACATATTTACCATTTATGGCACTCTTCATTCCTTTGTGTAGATTCAAATTTCCATCTGGTATCATTTTTCTTTTGCCAGAAGAACTTTCTTTAACATTTTTGTTAAAGATTAGTTGGTGATGAATTCTCTCTGCTTTTGTTTGCCTGAAAAAGCCTTTATTTCATCTTTGTTTTTGAAGTGAAGAACAGTAATCCCTGACAGAAACCAAATTAGGTGAAACTTATGATTGCCCCAGTTTACTGCCTTGAGTTTTCAGGCCACAGCATAGGGAGGGTAATTTCAGCAGAGACCAGAGGTGTCCAGGAGTTGAAGTCCAGGGACATCACAGTGGCTGGTGTGCACAGGACAAAGCCCTGGACAAGAGAGAGCTGCACAAAGAGAGAACTCAACATGTAGAGCTTCCCCTTGGGTCTTCATCAGAGGACTGATCAGAACATGCATTGGAGAAAACAACCTACAACCAGAGAAAAAGCACCCAAAAGGATAAGTGAGAATAGTAGCTATGGCTCACTGTTCCTACAAACCAGATTGGAAAAACTCATAATTCATGGGCAATGGATAGATTACTCAGAAAGGTCTTGCCTCAGCTGTAGAAACTTGTTAGCCCTAGATTAAATGTTGCTCTGGACCCACTTAACAAATCTTCAGAACAAGAGCCAAAAGGATCAAACAGTTTCCAAGGAACTTAACTGCATTCCAGAATAAAGCTACTCAAGAATATCTATAGGACTATAAAAATATCCAGTATGCAAAAAGGTATAATTTATAATCTATGGTAACCAATCAAATATTAATAGGCATGCAAAGGTGCATGGAAATTCAACCCATAATGAGGAGAAAAAATCAGCTAAGCAAAACTGAGAACTGACACAGATACTAAAATTAGCACACAAAGACATTAAAATAATTATTATAACTGTAATCTGTATGTTCCAAACATTAAGTGGAGTCATAGAAGATATAAAAGAGATCCAAATTAAACTTCTAGAGATGAGAACTACAATGTCTGAGATGAAAAAATACTCTGGATGGAATTGTTGTCATATTAGACATTGCAGAAGAAAAAAATTAGTGAATTTGAAGACACAGCAATAGAAACTATCCAAAATGAAACACAAAGAGGAAAAAAGGATTGAAAAAAATTAAAAGAGCATTAGTGAACTATGGGACAACATCAAATAGCCTAATATATGTGTAATTAGAGTTCTCAAGGAGGGGGTGGGACAGAAAAAATTTTGAAGAAATAGTGGCTGAAAAATTTCCAAATTTTATGGAAACTATAAGCCCATAGATCCAAGAAGGTCAGCAAACTCTAAGCACAAGAAACATGAAAAAAAATCTGACCAAGGCACATAGTATTCTCATTGCTCAAAATTGCTGGAAATGAAAACATGTTGTATACAAAGGAACAAAAGTTAAGGATAGCAGCAGTCTTCTCACCAGAAACAAAGCAGTGGAGCAACATCTTTAAAGAGCTGAAAGAAAAAAAACCCTGTCAACCTAGAATTTTATACCCATACAAATAATCAATAAACAAATGAAATGTATGCTTAATTTCAAGAATAATTGGGATGACACTTAAAGCAACAATTAAATATTATTTCCCCCTCCTCCTTTCCTAATTTTGGAATAATGGGGAAACAACACACAGGAGACAGAGATCAAATATTGATTTTATTACTGATAAAGCTGGTTAGAGAGTGACTGAGACTAATGACCAAATTGGATTAAGTAGTCATCCTTAACCTTTGACCAAGACAATTTACTTGTGCAGTAGCAGACGTATCTTGCCTTGGTAACTGCCACGGGGCTGGATAGACCAGAAGGACACCCTCTCTGTAAGCAGACGGATCTGAAATGATCATGAAGCCCAGACGGGCCGAGATCAGCTACAAATTATCAATTCCTTTTCCTCAACTCACCAATCAGATTACTCACTCCTTCCACGTAGAGTTCTGAGCAGGTGGTAAGAATCTGGAAGTGTTTTAACTATCCTTCCCTTTATAGAAACAGGAGTAGTAAGAAAATAAATGTTCTCCCCAAGAATAATCAGGAAAAAGATCATTCAAAAAATAAAAAAGCATGTAGTAGATACTAATTTGCAGCCCAGACCTTGGGAGTCTTTGTTTTGGGATGCCCAGAAACAGATTGTGAGACAAGGATTTGAGTGTAAGTGGTTTGTATAGGAAGCAATCTCAGGAAATACTAATAAGTCATAGGGGAAGTGAGACAGAGAAGGGAAGGAAGACAATATGGTTATTTTATCAAGCAATTTACCACTTTGGATAATTGGCATGTAATCCCACTGGGGAACTTTGAGAAACAGTATAAAACATATGTCTTAGAGTTCCTGTCTGAGAGGCAAGGAATCTGGGGTATTTATCCACAAGTCATTGGTTGGAGGTTGCTCCTGGGCAGCATTAATTTTTTGGAATTTCAAAGTCTGGCCCTCCTATCAGAAAAGCTGACTCCAGCCACTATAGAGAGCTCTTAGGCATAAGCTTGGGGATTTTGGCAGTTGGAAACTAGGTCAGCAAACATGGGAATGGTAGGTGCTGAAGGTATATGGGTGGGGCCCTGACAGCATTGACCATATTCAAGAAATGCTATAATATTTCATTTTCTTTAAGTGAGACTTAACCTGACTTCAAGGCCTCACCTAGTTAGGCTGGCAGAAAATTTAACATCATTCATTTTTAGTGTTCTTCCTGGACTTTTTCAGGTTGGGTGAAGGTTCCAGGAGACTCATGTAAAGGGTGGGGAGCCCTAGTCACCATTCCACCATTGTTTTGATTAGAATGATTGGTTTATGTCTGGAAGCTCTGCCGTGATTAGGAGCCCCAGGGCTAAGGATTTGTCTCCTCAGGCACACTTTGCTTTTCCCTGTATTCCAGAGTCACCCCAGGGCACAGGGAGGCAGTTGGTTATGGATCCTTATTTGTTAGAAATTGAAAGTTTGTATTGCCTCCTCTCCTTCTGACTGATGCAGCTAGGCTTCAAAGGAATTCTGACAACACTCCATCACCCTTAACACTGATTATTGTCCCCTTATTTAGATCAGGTTTTGGCAAATCAAAGTGAGGAAGACTGGCTGACTTCAGCTACTTCTGCTGTTCCTTGCTCCAATCTCCTTTGAAGAAAAGGCTAACAAAAGTCTGTCTTCCTGCTTATATTGGAGGCAGGAGAGAAAATATTGGAAGAACAAAACATAAATGAATAACTCAACATGATTCCGCTACAATGAAATCAGAGTGAGCCAGAAAATTTCAGCTTTATGATATATATGTTTATCACTATGTTGGTGGCCCACTGTCACACCACTAGGATGTCACCCTTCTGCTGAGGAAACCTTCTCTGACCCAATGCATAAATGCATGATACCTGGGAGCAAGTCAAAGGGGGCTGTCCCAGTATATAAATAGAATCTAACCAGGATTCAGTATAACCCCATGCTTTTACAAAATCAGGACTTGGATTAATTAGTCCAAGGATCATTGAAGAACAAATCATATGAATTTCCTGGTTATAAAATTTCACAGCATCTCTTGTCTCAATTTATTTCTTCATTTCTTTTTATGCTATTATATTTTTAAAAATTAATATGCAGTAAAATTGGCTTTTTTGGGAGGATAGTTCTGTAAGTCTAACCACATATAGATTCATGTAAAAACAACCACAATTTGGATACAAAAAAGTTCTATCACCCCAAAACCCCTCATGCTGCCCTTTTGTAGTCACATCTTCCCCTAATCACGAAATTCTGGCAACTTTCTCTTTGTTTTTCAGAAGCTTTAATATGATAAATCCTGACGTGTGTGTGTGTGTGTGTATTTAGTCTATTGGATGTTTTCTGAGATTTTATTATCTGTGGTTAGTGTGTGTGATTAATTTCAGAAAATTCTCAGCCATTATTTCTTTAAGTATTTCTTCTGCCCTATTCTTTCTATTTTCTACTGCTGGAATTCCAGTTTTACATATGTTAGATCATTTGATATTGTCTCGTAGTTCTTGGATGCTGCTGTGTTGAAGGCATTTTTCATGTCTATGATGGTGGTTTTGATTTGATTTGATTTTGGTTCTTCTGTATAGTTTCTATTTTTCTGCTGAAATTATCTATATAACCTTGCATGTCATCTACTTTTTCCATTAGAATCTTTAACATATTAGTAATTGTTATTTTAAATTCTCTGTCTGATAATTGCAACATCAGTGTGATATATAAGTCTGTTTCTGTTGATCATTTTTTCTCTTCCGAATGTGGAGAGGAAAGGAAAAATCTTACCTTTTTGTACGTCACATATATAACATAAAAGGTAAGAAAAAACACATATATATGTTTTCACACATATTTACTTACATGTATGAAAGCTGCACATATTTTATAGGATAGAAGATGCTGAAGAAATGGGCACAACTTTTTATGCTTGGAAATGGGCACAACTTTTTTTTCTTCTAGGCCTTTAGTGTGGGGGTTTGTGTTAATCTAGTCAGGAGCTGGTTGAGTTTGAAGCTTCTTGCTGCACAGGATTACCTTTAGTGTGCCACAGGTTTCAAAGTAGTAACCCACATTTTTAGGCTGTGGGTTACTACTTTGCCAGAGGACTTTTCTATTTCTACTCCCCAGAAAGAAACTGTCACTTACACTTCTTCCAGCTATATTCCACTTGAGTTATTTTAGCTCAACACTTGTTACTGTGGTGTGGAGAGAAGGGTATGTGTTGGGCTGTTCTCTGATGTTCTGATTTAGCCTTAGTCTTAGGCAGGCACCGTGAGCCCGGGTCTTGGGCACGTGGCCCTTGCAAGTGTTCTTGTTCTTCTTCCAGTGGTAATGTTGGTCCCAGGACATGACCCTGCCTTTCCCCCGTTGGTAGAGCTTTAAAAATTCTGTTCCTTTCTCACTGCTACAATAAGATTTTGCCAGTGATCTGAGGAGTACATTATCATTGCTCTTCCCCCTGTAGATTAAAGCTTTTGTTCCACAGGAGAGATGAGAAAAATGGGTTTGGGTGAAGTCTCAGCAGTCTGTGCTGCTGTTCCCCCTCCCAGCCAGCACCATGGACAAAGGCTTTCTCAGCTTCTCCCCCAATTTTCCTTTTAAGCTTCAGGTGGGGTTTGTAGAGTAAAACCTGCAAGAGGAAATGAATCCCCCGCTGTGTCTGTGGACCCCAGGGGCTTCACACTATCTCACTAGACCATACTCACCCTTTAGTAACTCTTTAAGTACTACTCAGCCACAAAAAACATGGTGAACTAACACCTCTTGTATTATCCTGGATGGTGCTGGAGCCCATTCTTTTAAGTGAAGTACCTCAAGAATGGAAAAACAAGCACCATATGTACTCACCATCAAATTGGTACTGACTGATCAACACTTATATGCACATATTCAAGTAGCATTCATTGGGTGTTGGGCAGGAGGGGGGAGGAGGTGGGGATGGTAAATTCACACCTAATGGGTGAGATACGCATTGTCTGGGCATGAACATGTTTGTAGCTATGACTTGGTTGGTGCACAGGCAATATATGTAACCTCAATGTTTGTACCCCATAATATTCTGGAATAAAAAATAAAAAATTTAAAAAAAAAGCATAAAAAAATTTTTTAGCTAAATCTTACCAGCTTATTCAGGCAGCATTTGCCCCAGGTAAACAAATGCTTGGCTTTGTTTCTCCCTGCAGGTGCGTGTCCTTCCAGACTTTAGGTTGGATATTTGCCCTGTCAACTCAGTTTTCTGATGGGTTCAGGAAAAGTCATCCATTTGTGTTTTGTCCCACTTTTTCTTGATATAAGGCTGGTTGCAATGCTCTCTCTAGCTCTCCACGTTTCTAAAGAGGAACCAGAAATATCCACTGTTTTCTTGAGAGTTATTGTATTTCCAACATGATTTTGGGACATGAAGTAAGGAAGAGGAGATTTTGTCCCCCCTTTCCCTCCTCTCTTCTCATACCCCTCAACACAAGACATCTTTGGATCAGCTCCATCAGTTTCCAATCACTTTAGCAATTCCCACTATCCCCTTGTTAATGTTTATTTACCTGTATTTTTTTGTTGTTGTTGTCAGTTGGTTGAATGTATGTGTGCATGTTCCTATTACTCATCTTTGTTCCATCTTTATTTTTGTTAATTATGTGTTGCTGGTGCTTAGGCACAATGCACCACTTTCTCCACGAAGATTCCTGGCATCCACCAAAAGGAGTCCTACTCCCTGGTGGCACAAAGGTCCCTGCTGCACAGCTGTGAGAGGAAGAAGAGGTGCTGACTGTTTCTCACGCACAGCCAGGGGCGTGCAGATGGAGCATTCACACGTCAGAGGCTTGCAGATGGAAGGCAAAAGCCCTGAGAGGCAACGTTCTCTCTGTGCTCTTCACGTGCATGGACGCTTTACCATTGTGAGACATGCACGTGCGTAAGCACACCCAAGCACACACACGCATCTCTCCACAAATTGCCGTTTCAGAATGATCTTCCTGCTTTTCCTTGGCAAAGTAAGGAGCAAAAATAAGCTTGCTCTGCTCTTTTTTAAAATAGAAAATATCTTTATTGATTTCTTCTAACTGCTAAAGTAATGTAGGATCATTGCAAAAAATATTCAAGCAAAACCAAAGTGTAGTAAAAGTCTTTTCTCTTTCTCCTCCCCTACTCCCAATCAAAGCACCACTAAGCACATTTTGACTTATGTTCTTCCAGCTTTTTTCTATTTACATGCAAAAGAATATGTATTTTCATTTTTTGAAAGTCAGGTTAACATAATTGACTAGAATTTTTGAAGAAATGGGTTAGCGGAGATTGCTTTCTTTTCTCTTGGCAGCTTAAGGCTTGCTGCTGCAATGAGTGAAGCAAAAGACAGGAAGCCAAAAAGAAGCTGCAGCAGCTTTTTTGAAGAGGGAGGATGTGCAGGGAGGCAAGAGCCAAAGTAATGAAATGAGGTGTGCCATTCTCGCATTTAAAGGAATGAGGCTTTCATGGCACAACCCTGTCAGCAAAGGGCAGGATCCCAGGATCTGCCCAGAGTCTGCAGGCACAGGCACATTCACTGGGGAGCACCGCTTTGCTCCATTGGGTCCTTTCCTCATTGTCCTGTGTTCCTGGGATCTCTGCAAGCCCTGACTGTCATACCACACAAGGACCAGAGGTCTTTCCAGCTACCTCATTGCTAAAAGGTCATTTTGCTCCTGTTTCCTTCTCAGTGGTTCTGGCTCCCCTCACAGTAGGAGTGCTGACCTTCACTTTGATCTGTACACATACATGGGTGGCTCCTTGAGGAACCCTCGTGTCAGTAGCAAATGTGTATTTGCGTCGCGTCTGTCTGGATAAGGAGGGTACAGGTAGATATGTCAAATGTCAGCACTATAAATCTGGCAATTCTGTTCTCAACTGAAAATTGTAGGGGAGGAGTGGATTCTCAATTCTGTCCACTTGCAAAAGCATTGTTTCATAATTTACAGCCTCACTATATTTCAAAGATGATGAAAATTTACACCAATAGAAAATTTGAGATTTGATATAAGGAACAATATCTCTTTAAGCCAATCTGTGGTTTGAGTTTCTAACACCAACATCCCATAAGGATCAGCTTGGCCAGAAGTGCAGATCTTGAACAGTGCCTGAGATGAACCAAGGTCCCCTGAAGAAGCAAAAATGTCACTTTACAGAATTCTCTGTGACTCACCTACAAGGAGAAAAATGGTTTTAATGTTAACTAAGAGATATGTCCCCTGCCCCCCACAATCCCTGGTAGTTATCCTTATACTGATTTCCATAGCAGGCCTCTCTACTCAATTACTTTAATTCTGTAATGTGACTAATAATTATATATATGATTCTATGTTCGGCAGTGCCTGGACCTCAAGCCTTCCATCTGGTGATATTCACTCTGAGCTGGGAGCTCCCGCTGACTCGACTGTGAAAGAAAGAAGTATCACCAATGGAGATTAATCCTCCCATCAGCCTTGAGAGAAAGGGCTGCAGACCCCGTGTGGATTTGCTCAGCAAGCTACTGACTTTATTAAACAACCTACCGGACAAAGGGAAACAAGACCTCTCCCTATTCCAAAAGAACACTGTGCCAAAAATGTATTAGACAATCAAGGGCCACAGGTTCATGTCCAAATGCACCTTATTCTTGATATAATGAAGCATTTTTATATGCTGCAGTACAATCAAATGAAGGTTTTGTAATCCAAGGAAATTCAGGGGAGGTTTGCAGTAGTTCAGTGTTAGTTTTTCTTATTTCCTGTAGTTAATTTAGGATGAGGTCCCATGTTTATTTAACAAACATTTAATTCTGTGCCAGAGAGTGAGTGAGGGCCTGGGAACAGAAAGGTAAGAATATGCCATGTGGTCTCTGCCCTGAGGGGCTCACAGGGCAATGGGCTGGAGCGTGGAGGTGAGCAGAAAAATAAATCTGATGGTTCAGAGAAGATTGGGTACAGAATTGTGTGTGGCAGAATTGGAGTAGACAAGATGTGCCCAGTCAAGCCCAGGGAAGAATAAGCCCCATTCCATTTGATGGTCAGTCGTAGGCTGAATGGTGGCCCCACCACCATCAAAATATATGGGTGTGTCCCTGGAGAGCGTGAATGTTCTCTTACATGGCAAAAGTGTGATTAAGTTAAAACTCTTGAGAGGAAGAGTTCATTCTAGCTTATCCAGGTGGGTCCTGAAGACAATTACATGTATCCCTACAAGAGAGGCAGAGGGAGTTTTGAGACAGACACATAAAGGTGATGTGAAGATGGAGGCAGCGATTGCAGTGATGGGAGGACAAGCCAAAGAATGCCAAGGAATGCTGGAGGTCACCAGAAACTAGGAGACAGGCATGGGACAGATTGTCCCTCCTTATTATCCCCCAACCTCCTGCCCTACTCTTGGGAGGGAGCATGCCTTGCTGACTCCTGGTTTCAACACCATCTTGTCCCTCCCTCAAAGAGCTTAGGGTCTCGCACAGCGAGAGAGACCCATGCAGGCAGCAGGTAGGGAGTGAAGAGCACCCAGGCCACATGGAGGCTGTGGTGACCTTGGTGAGCTCAGCCGCAGGACAGGTGAGGCAGGAACCAGAGGACAGGGAGGGGCAAGAAAACTGTCTGTCTGCAGCAATGAAAGACCATTTTCGGAATGCCTGTCTGTCCTAATATGCTTTACTGAGACCAGTGCAACACATTTCTTTTTTAAAAATAACGTTAATATTATTTTCTGGTTATAAAAGGAATATATATACACTGAGGAAAATTTAAAAAGTGCAGCAAGATAGAACGGCAATAAAAGTTGCCCATAATCTTACTCTCCAGAGATAATCCTTGCTAATATTTCTCATTATTAATGTACGTATATACAGTATGCATTTTGGTCAAATGTTACTTCTGCATTGCTGTGACTGCCATCTCATATTTATGAGGGGGTGGCTTGGACTTTTGGGTATAAAGAACAGAAATTCTCTCATTCTGGAATAGGGTTTGGGTTTCAGCATGTGTTAGGTAGGATAGACAAGTTATGCTGTGGTGGCCAAATAACCCTGAAATTCTAAAGGTTTATTTCTTGCAGACATCACAAATCCATTGTGAACTGAAGTGGTGATGGGGTTATGGGGACTCTGCTTGTTGCTGTCACTTAGCATCTCTGGCAAGGTTGGAATGCCACTGGCCACTGAAGAGGGAAGGAAATGGAGGCCACTCATGGGCTCTTCGCTGTCTCCATCTGGAAGTGACATGCAGCATCTTTTCACAGCGCAGTAGCACAGCTGGTCACATAGCTGTGCTTAGCTGGAAATGGCTGGGAAGTGTAGAGGAGCAAAAAGAACATTTGGTGAGCAGTACTGACTTCGCCATAGATAGTAAAGTACGTGTGGACTGTACATTAGTGGACTCAAAGAGCCATCAGGACCCGAGGCAACCGGAGGGCACAGTAGCTGTCTCAGGGTCTCTCACCTGGTCTGTTGTCTACATATCTGCTTCATCTCTCTTGTGCAGCCCACTGAATACTCCCTTTGAATTCCCCAGACCTAGAAAGTGGCAGCTTGGTGGGGTTGGCTGATTACCAACCCCAGCTATGGTGCACAGAAACTTCCATTGGTCACTTCAACTCATGGGCCAACAATGAACGAAGACAAGGACAATCCAAGGTACCCGGTGCAAAAACTGACATTGCTATCCTGAGCAGAGGCCTGTGGCAGAGCAGTGACACTCAGAGGGGAGGCTTGGAGTGGGAGAGAAAGGCCCACCAGTTATGGCAGTGTGGGGCTGGAAGTAGAGGCTCCGAGTTGAGGCCAGGTTAGTAACAACCCAAGGTTCTGCAGCAGGTCAGTGGCAGAGGATGCCTCCCTCTGGGCTGCCACACCCTCGTTCCCCTGCGGCGGCGCTGCTCCTCCGCATCGCCCAGGAATCCCAGGCTCCGGGGCTCGCTTACAGCAGCCATGTGGGGCTTCTGAGTTTCCTACGTGTGCTCAAGCCTGGGCTTAGAACAGACCCCCTTCCCCACAGCCAGTCAGAGCGGGCAGTGCTGGGGTCCAGCGAGCTGCCCCACCATGTCTCCTCCAGCTTCAGCAATTCCAGGGCAGAAATGCAGCTGAGACAGGGGCCAGCAGAGGCAACTGGCACCTTGTCTGAACACCTTCTCCAAAGTGGCACATTGTCAACATTTTTTTGAGGTAAAAGATTAGCATAATGGTTGTCAGAACTCCAGTGAAAAGATCTTAGTGGAAGGAAAAGAGAGCAAGCCCGTGAGATTTGTAGAGAAGGTGGCCTTGTTGTGTCTCTGTCAACCAACAGCTAACCTCTAGCTCCACCTGCCTTCAGGTTGTTTCTGCAGGTATTTGAACCTATAGTCCTTTGTGCAGTGGCCGCACTTCCTACCGGAAGTGCTGCCCTGCCTCTCCTCGCTGCTGTCACTGCGAGAAGCTCCCTCTTTCCATGGCTGCCCTCAGGCGTGGCTCCCCTGGAGGATCTAGGCCAGCTGCCCCCAAAGTGCTGTCCCTACTGCAGACAGAGGGAGGGGCTGATGCATGCAAAATGCATTTGGGTGCCCCCTCCCCATGTCACAGCATGTTCCCTGACACAAAGTCCCAGCATTCCTGGAAGTGAAAAGAAATAATTCACTCTCCAAAATGTGTGAAAAATCCAAAACAGGTGAAACATGTATATGAAATCAAGTACATACATTATGAGACATCTTCTATTTATTCTGTGAGAGGAAAAATCATAAAAATTTTTGCCAGGCCTTTTTTCTTTTTCATGGACATCTGGATCTGACCATGATCACTGACCCAATCAGCTGAGCCACCCTACATACAGCTGCAATTTTCTTGTGCCCCAACCACTCCTTTCCCTGAAGTCCCCTGTTGGTGTAGTGCCCACTGCCTTCAGGGGTGGGGAGTAGGGACAGTTGCCCAGTCCAGATCCTCTTTATGGGCTCTGTGGAAACAAGGTCAGTTTTCTGCCTCCAGGTCTGCCCCTCTGCTGCTGGGGTGGGTACAGGCTGCCAACATGCCCCAGACAGACTCACAGTGCCTCACCCCTTACCCATCCTCTCGATAAGAAGGCTCCAATTATACTCCTCAATCTATAGATTCCTCAGAGTTGGAGGTCTTTGGGGTCTCCTCAGGTGGGCCCTGGGCCCCAGGGACTAATGATGGTTGTCCTCCTCTCTTCTTCAGAGGTAATCACTTCCAGTTACAAACTCTGCTGGTGTTACTGCCCATTTGTGCTTCCACAGCTTTATTTGTTTTGTGAGCAGAGGGCATGGGAGTTTTCATCACAGTGTGAGTCTGCTTTATGAAATGTGCAAATATAAAAGTACCTACATTATGGACATGCCTCCCCATGCAGACCCTCCCTCAACCCTCAACAAGGAGTGCTTGGATGCTGCTTTTCCTGGTAATTCTAGCAGGCCAATCAGGTAGGAGCAGACATCCATTTCCATGAACTCACCTATCCCCCCACAAAGTGTGAATCCAGGAAAATCTCTCCCAAATACCAGTACAGGGAGAATACGGAACCTACTTTTTAAGGTTCAGACTTTAACATGGTAGGAAGGCCCAATTTAATAGCAAAGAGTGTTGAAGAAAAATCTTCCTTGGAGTCAAAGAAGTAGGAGGAAGACCATTAGTGAAAGTCAATGTTAATCCTTACCTTATATTTGTGTTTCATTTATATCACGTTCTGGCACATGTAGATGAGTTTAGTTTTAGTACAATCAATATTAAATTAAAAGTCAGAAGTCAGACAACTAAAATAAGAAGGAAACCTGTATTTTTCCTACTAACCCTGGCCAAATATAATACCTGAATTACTTCTACATAAAAACTTTCCTATTAGTAATGGTAAGAAATCCAACCTTGCTGAAATGGATTCTAATTTTAAGGGAACATCACTGGTACTTTTCCCTCATGGCAAAGGGAGGCCCTGGTGAGTTCCAGAGCCTAGAGTTTTCAGAACTAGAAGATGTCCTTGAATGCTCATGTTACCCAAGAAGGGAACCTTGGCGATAGAGTGAGGCAAACTTAAATATTTTCGAGAAGGGGATTAAATGGTTTCAGAGCTCAGTGAAATTGCCACCTGCCCTTACCCCTGCAAGGGAATACAGAAAAGATTTGGGACGGTCTCCAGGAGAGCTGTTTCTGCAAAAGGAACTTTTATTCCAGTTCTATTCAGAGCTCCATTTTGATCAGGCTGGGCTTATGTCCTTGCCTTGAGAGCAGGTATGTGATTACACTAGAGGTTTTGTGTTCTTCCCAGCACCCATGCAGGGCATTGTACATGAAAGGAACTTGTGGAATTCTCAAATTTCCAAAGGCTCCTAATTAATTAAAAAATTAGAGGATTCATAGTCATCCCGTCACTAATTGGGCCCCTACTCCTGGTACTTTGGTAATGTGTGGCCCATACCTGGGCATTGTCATTAACATTTTACAGGTGGGGAAACTGAAGATGTTTGGTAATTTCCTAAAGTCATGCAGTCTGTAAGGGGTGGAGCCACTATGGAAACCCAAGTGTGCCAGATTCCTAACCCACGCTCTGTGTCTGCCAGGCCAAAGCAAGCTTTGCTTTGTTTCTTCAAAAGCTAGGAGCAGAATGAGAACAGAGATCAAGGAGGAAGTGGAGTTAGAGTAACAATACAGTAAAAGATAATGAAGGATATCTTCAGAGAGAGGACAGATACGGGGAAACACAAAGGTTTGGGACATGAGGTTTTTGTACTTTGTACAAAAATACAGTTGGAAAGTGAATATATAGTTTGCTGCCATTTTGATTAAATTATTTGTCCATGTAACTAAAATTTCTATTTCTCCCCTGTGATATAGAGCTTCATGTTGACACCATCTTTGGTAGTACTGGGTTTTACCAGTGTTCTTGATATAATCTTATAGGAGGTCAAGGTGAAAAAGGCTTCCTGGCAAGTACACATTTTTCTTTCGAGTTTCTGGTGTCAGTTAATTGCACTGCACACCAGGGCATGATGATTGGAGAATGTGAGGTTGAGTTTAAGTACCCTTCCCCACTTTGTAGTCAAATTTCTAGTTTCTCCTTAAAAGTATATCTGACTGATATGTTTTTATTTATGACACCCTGACAGAATTTTAGCTTTTCTAGGACTCTCACAAGTTTGCATCATGGGAGAAGGTAAATTAATAGCCTGTTAAATTGGATGATCCTGCTTCTATTTTATGCAGCAAATTATGAATTCCCTAATTTCATATCAGAGTTATGTGGAAGCTGACAGGAACAGAGTCATGATTGTAGCTTGGG
Source organism: Daubentonia madagascariensis (assembly GCA_023783475.1). Lineage (NCBI taxonomy): Eukaryota > Metazoa > Chordata > Mammalia > Primates > Daubentoniidae > Daubentonia > Daubentonia madagascariensis. The sequence continues at coordinate 35,258,487 of JAKFHU010002080.1, read as the reverse complement.
ATGTGTGATCTGACCCCAGATTTTGTCTACTTTGGGAAGCAGTGAGAGAGATGAGGGAGAGCCTGCTTTCCTGTGAAAATAAACTTCAGGGTAGGCCACCAAGGGAAATTAACCTGTATGACTTCCACAGTTACTGGAGGGATCCACTCCAAATCGACTACTGATATTGAAATCTGTAAATATGCACGATCATCAGAAAATCACTAGGCATTTTGAGGAGAAACAGGAGTTAGTTTAGAAGGAGCTCTAGCTGGATAATCAGAGTAATTGCTTCAGAGAAAGAGGATTAATGGTGAACATTTAAGAAAATGAAAAGAAATCCAGGTAGCACCCTCTTTGAGTATCAAGAATATACGGCGTTCATTAAAAAAGAGCAAGTTACCATGAAACGGAGAAATCAGAGCAAGAAGGATAGTTAGACATTTAAAAATCTCAGAAATTAAAAATATAAAAAGTAAAAGCCCACTAAAATAATTTTATTTCTTCTTTGTGCTTTTACCTACATGGTCACATTTTCTATTATGGAAATGTATTCTTTTTTAGAGTTAGAACATTCCAATAAAAGTTATTAAAAGATTTAAAGCCTTGGGTTTCATTTTGCTCCCTTTTATTTTTCAAAATTTATTTTTATTTTATATATATATTTTATATATGTCCCTGTAATTTAGCTTTTGATTTATAAACTCTAATCAACTGACAAAAGTTATTTTAGTTATCAATTACATTTTTACTTACTGTAAGCAACAACCTCAAAATTGGCCTTATGTGTCAATATGCTAAAAATAAAAACAATGCATAAAAATGTCTTTTTCTGACTCCAAATTCATATGCCCTTTATGTTTCTTTAGCTGAGTTGTCAGGAAACAATAGTGTTCTGGAACTAGATCCTGCAAACATTAAGAAATCTTCAAGGCCAGGAAATATTATGGGTATTCCATAATTCAATATATAGAATGAAACAATACTCTTGATGTATTTGCTATTTTGACGGCAAAGGAAATTTTATTCTGACCCAGAAACCACTGCCAAAAAAATTATGGTTTAAGTAGCAGGTGCATTTTTCACTTTGGGGAATAAGATAAGCTAAAAAATAAAAAAGACCGGAGCTTCCATCATGCACAATTTCACTTACTATCTAAACACAACCATTCTTAATATTTTTTTCTTTGCCAATTTTAAAGCAAGTAGCATGGAATCCAAGATGAAAAACTGAAGAATAACAGGAAAGACAGTGAAATGAATACTCTATTGGGAATTGCAGATAACACAAGAATGACAGACAGGGATGACGGGGTGGCCTGCAAGTTGAACATGAATCAATAACGTAGTCCTGTTACTATGACAGGGAATACTGTGCAAGGACAAACAAAAATACAGCGAGTGGAAACCAAGCGTTTTTTGTTCACTCTATGTTCTGTACTTTGAAGCTTTGGAGTGGTTTAGAGAAGGATGCAGGTGAGCTCTTTGTGTGTGGTCACGTGCGTGAACCTGAGCGTCCAAGGGAGCCAGCATGAAGCAGAGGGAGAGGAGTGAGGTGGGAAGGAAGGGACGGCTGTGGCTGCGAGGAAGACAAAGAGCAGCATGGCGTGAGGCCTGCCGCAGCCAGGCGCTGGAACGGGGATGGGCCCAGGCTGGCTCTTCAGCTCAGCACTCAGGGATCTGGCCCACTGTCTCCGCACATCCTACCTGAATTCAAGGAACTCTAAAAACCCGGGGATGTGGACAGGGGCTGTCGTGTTTATCTTAGCATTCCCAGCACGGAGAACTGACGGTGGTAGAGTAAGAATATGAATGAATAGGTGGAAGGGGAGGCTGCCGTTCACAATGTAGTGCCGTGACGTCCAACAGAGAGATCATGGGAAATGCAAACGCAAGACGAGTGTGCTATTTAACATTTTCTAGTAGCAACATTGAAAAAGTAAAAAGAAACAAGTGAAATTAATTTTGGTAGCACATTTTATTTAACTCAACATATCCCCAAAAATCATCATTTAAATATGTAATCAATATGAAAGTTATTAGTAGGATATTTTAAATTATTTTTTTTTGTGCTGAGTCTTACATCTCAACACAGACTAGCTACATTTCAAGTTTTCGATAGCCTCATATAGCTAATGGCTGCTGTATTAGTGCAGCTCTCTAGTCTACCTGTTTTTATATTTTAATTTTTATAAATATGTTGCCTCAAAAATAAAATTATGTTCTTTCTCACATGAGTTAGCTAACACACTCTCATTATATGAAATGGTGGTCTCTATTTTCCTATTTAACTATTTGAGAGTTCTTAATAATTGTTTTATATATAAAACTAATAGCTTTCCTAATCATCAACTATTGCAAAATTTCAGTTTACAAAAGTGAATATATGTACATTTGTACTTCAACTGATTGAATTTCAAGGGAACAGATTTGGGACCAAAGAAAGAAAATCTCATTATTGAGCCCAAAAGGGCCTTGCCCCTGCTGGATTCTCTAATCCAATCAAACCAGTCTCCTTCTTGCTCACATATATAAAAATAGTTCCAAAAATAATTTGATTTTCTTCTGCTAATACTGTGTCCTAGCTCATGATATAATAATAATGATGACAATTAACATGTATTAAGTTATGTGTTAAGCACATATTCCTATGTCCTGTGAACATTATTGCATCAACTTTCACAATTATTAATACAATGTAAGGTAGGTAATTATTACCATCCCAATTTCAGAGATTAGAAAGTTATAGAGTCACTCAAGATTTCATAGGTAGTAACAAACAAAGCAGAGGTTCAAACTCAGTGCCTATCTAGCACCACAAACTTGGTGGCTTAAAACAATAGAAAATTCTTGTCTCATGGTACTGGAGGCCAGAAGTCTGGAATCAAGGTGTTGGCAAAACTGTACTCCCTTGAAAGACCCTGTGGGGAATCCCTCCTTGCCTCCTCCAGCTTCTGGTGTCTCCAGGCATTTCTTGGCTTGTGGAGGTCTAAAAGATAGGATAAACCAAATTGTTTCTCCTATTCTCACATAGTCAACACAGAACACTTCTGTGACCAGATGTGTGGGTTTTTTTCCCGTACCAGCTGGGTGTCCTACAATGTAACTCAACTCTGACACTATCTACCAGGAGATAGTGTCAGATCCCACAGGTTAAAGGCTCAATCCAACAAGAATGGCCCCCCCCCCACCCCACATCCAGAAGCCAATCATGAGCAGTAGGTCACCCATAACTTCTGTTCTACTTGGCTACAAATCAGAGGTTCCCATGACACCTTTCTTGGGTTTGACTAATTTGCTAGAGAGGCTGATGAAACTCAGGGAAACACATTTATCAGTTTATTATATTAGTAAAGGCTATGATAAAGAATATAGATAAACAGCCAGATGAAGAGATATAAAGGGTGAGATGTGGAAGGGTCCTGAGCGCAGGAGCTTCTGTCCCTGTGGAGTTGGGGTGTACCTACTTACCAGCACATGGATGTGTTCACCAACCTTGAAGCTCTCCACACCCTGTAGTTCAGTGATTTCTATGGAAGCTTCATCTTACAGGCGTGATCGATTGTTAACCCAGTCTCCAGTCTCTCTCCCCTTCCTGGTGGATGGGGGATGGAGCTGAAAGTTCTAAGTGTTTAATCATGGCTTGGTCTTTCTGGTGACAGCTACCACTCAGGAACCTATGAAGAAAGAGACTAGAATGTTAGAACAAAAGGTTTTCCTATTGCCCAGGAAATTCCAAACGATTAGGAGCTCTGTGTCAGGAACCAGGGTCAAAGACCAAATATTAGAACATGAGATTCTCCTAGTACCCCTATTGCTCAGGAAATTACAGGGGTTTTAGAAGCTCTGTGCCAGGAACTGGGGAGGAAGACCAAAATATATATTTCTTATTATAAATCACAATATCAGAGTAAGCATAACTCCAATGTCCTTCTTTATGTCTCTGTGTCCTCTCCTTATAAGGGCACCAGTCATTGGATTTGGGGCCCACCACAAGATCCGTAACTAAGTACATCTGTAAAGATCTTATTTCCAAATAAGGCCACATTCTGAGGTATGGAGTGGATGTGGATGTTTGGAGGACACTATTGGACCCATTCAGGGATATCTGTGCCATGCAGAGCCCTCTCTTATGACTGCTAATTTGTGCCCCTCAACACACAGTAGTCAGCCTTATGAAGACACCATTTTCCCCTTCAGACTTGGCATCAAGAGGGATAAAAGGAGGTCAAAATGTCCTGAGGCCATGGATGATTAAAACTGACCCCCCCCCCACCATCCCCCGGCTCCTCCGTGTCTCATACAAGGGCTCACCTCCCAGCCATGCTGCTCGCTCACCCACAGGGGCCGAACTTACTGATGAACACGAGTGTTTCCCTGAGTTCTGTGAGCCTCTCTAGCAAATTAATCAAACCCAAAAAAGGGGTCATGGGAACCTCTGATTTGTAGCCAAGTAGAACAGAAGTTATTGGTGACCTACTACTTGTGATTGGCTTCTGGAGTAGGGGCAAGTCTTGTTGGATTGGACAAAACTTTAAAAAAATTAATTTCAAAGGAAACCAAATATAAATTCTATCTCTTTCTTGGAAATACTTCAAATAATATTCTTAGTGAAGTATACCACTTCCCCTGAACTCTCGTAGCACCTAGTATCTCATTTTATTTTACTTTTTAAGCTAACAACAATTTAATGAACATGTACCACATGGGAAACACGAAACTAAATTGGGGTAGAGGGAGACTGGAAAGGGGAGACTTGGGAGTGGGGAGACACAAGTGTGACAGAGACACGGCCCTCAATGGAGTATTTTATCTGGTGGGAGAAATGGGCACATAAAATCATAAAAGGAGAAAATGCAATAGGGAGGGCACTGGAAGGGTTTGAATGGGAGCAGCCATCTTCTTGCTTCTTATTGGAACTTGGCATTATACGGCATTTGCTACCACATAAGATCCCTCAGAAACAGCCACTGGTGGAGCACTTCGGGGTGTGGGAGCAGGAGAACCCTCTTACAGTCTTTCAGCCCTTGGTACCAGTCTTAGCCTTTCTCTTACTAGTAGTTCTTAGCAGAAAAGCAAACTAGAATCACTGTGTGTGGAGGGTTCTCACCAGCATGCAGAGTGGAAAAACAGCCCCAGGTGATTCTGATAGCCACCCACCCTCACTTTATTGAGCACAAATATGGCTAGATGGGGACAAGGACCTTCTTCGCTCTTGTCTTTGCTACCTCAGAGTATGTAACACACGGCATTATTGTGGAAGGCAATGCGTAAATGAACTAGTGGATGAACAGCATCATGATTCCAACTGTGAGCAATGTCCTGATGATTCTCTGTAAGTTGTCATGGTTGGTAGACTCTAAGATGCCCCACCACACCCCTGCCTCTCACCATATGTGTCCTTGTGTCATCCCTTCCCCTAGAATGTGAGCTAGACTTGTTAACTTGCCTCTAATGAATAGAATTTGGCAGAAGCAATGGGCTGTCCCTTCTGAGATTTGGTTACAGAAAGATTGTGGATCCTATTTTGGGCACCTCTCTCTGTCCTTCTCTCTCTCAGAGCCCTCGCTCTGGGAAAGCCAGCTGCCATGTTTTGGGTAGCCCTATAGAGAAACCCGTGTGTAAGGAATGGATGTCTCTGGCCAGCAGCCAGCAAGGACCTGAGACCCTCAATCCAACAACTCTTGAGGAACTGAATTCTGCCGAAGGCCACATGAGTGAGCTCCGAAGTGAATCCCTTCCTCCCGGCCCTGTTGAACCCTGAGATGACTGCAGCCCTGGTCCAGAGCTCAATCAAAGCCTTGTGAGAGACCCTGAGTCAGAGGCCTCCAGCTAAGCAGAGCCTGGGTTCCTGACCCACAGAAACGGTGAGATAATAGATGTTGTTTAAGTTGCTCATTTTTGGGGGTAACTTGTTATGCAGTAATAGATAACTAACACAGTTGCTGACTATCCCTATGCTTAACCTAAATACCTTATATAAGAAACTATTTCTAAGTAGGTAGAGAAACTTACAGACCATCCATCCAACCCCTTCATTGTACAGATGCGAAGACTCAGGCTTAGAGAGTGAACATGACCTGACCAAGGATGCAGAGCAAGGAATGGCAGAGTCAAGACACCTGGTCCTGGATCCGAAGAACACCAGGGCTCTTTTCACTGCTTAGCAGCTGCGTCGACTGAGAAACTGATCTTTGTGTCAGATGAATAATGGGAGAACTGTCACCTTAGTGATTCCAGTTAGATGTCAACAGCAGCTTCATTGTCTACATGTTAGAAACAATGTATCAAAGCAATGCTGAAAAAGGGAAAGATATTTTGTATATAGTCTATACATTATATTTAAAATGTATCAAATGATTACATATCATATATCATGCTAATTATATATTATATGTATTATTATGATACATATTATAATAATAATAAATTGTACTTTTGTAATTCTTTACATTTAAAGTCTTTCACATATGCGATCATCGACATAATCCCATGATATGAATAATTACCTTAATCACCTCTATTTTATAAACATGTTAATCATTTGCCTGAGTTCACAGCCAGGACCTGAGCCCAGGCTCCCGGGGCTGCTGCCCAATGCACACACCCTTTTAGGATCCTCCTCAGTGGGGTGGGGATGGTCTGGTGCCACTGACATCCTTGTCTGTTCTTTTTGGTTAGGCTGCTATTCCACCTGCATTCTGGTGTAATCACCATCATTCCTGTAAGATTATGCTGTGTGAAATAAAGAATATTTTAAAGATTTTTCTGTGTCTCAGATCTTAACGACAAATAACAATGATCAGTAATAATAGTCAAGGAAGTGAAAAAAAGGGAACATTTTTGCAGAATAGCGTTCTCACTGCGGCTTCCACCTAGACTTTTAAAAGGCAGAGTCGTCTCCTTCTCAAAATCAGCAGGAAGCATCCCTGTCTCCTGTACTCTTTGCTGACACTCTTTTAACAGGTGGTAGCACCACACAGAGGCTTTACAAGGTAGCATTTGAGACATATTCTACACAGTCTACTGCATACAGCTCAAGGATGGGATAACAGACTTCGGCACGGGGGTTATAATATGGACACCAGGAAAGTCTTTCGTATCAGCCGACTTCACAATGCCATGAAACTCCTCAAGCCTCAAGTGGAGGGCTGCACTGTGGGGATGGCTGCACACGGCAAATGCTGACTCCCAAGAAGATACGGCAAACTGCAGGCCAAATGGCAGAGTTAGCAGAGAGCTCTTACCTTACAATGGACTGGAAAAACAAACAAACAGACAAACAGATTCTGTAATCACCCGAAGGGCATTTCCATAAAGCAGCTTGAGACTTATGTCGGCGACAGGACCTCTGGATACAATATAATTCTTCCTGCTTCCTCCGCCTTCAGCTTCTGCCCCTGCAACACACACACACACACACACATGCGTGCGCGCACAAACACATGCACACACACGCGTGCGCACACGCATGCACACACATGCACACACACTCGCTTGCCTGTGTGCATTCACACATCTGCATGCCACGTTACTTCCACTCCCTTGCTCATTTCAGACCTATTTATTTAAAGCCTCCTTCACCTTGTTATTTCACTTTCATTTCTAACTTGCACTTGGTGTAAACTCAGCCTGAATTTATTAATTGCCTCCTTTTTCCCCCTTACATAATTTTCTTTAAAACATTTCAGAAAGTCTATCAGTTCTATTTTTTCCCCCCAGAGACCCCATCCCAGAACCACTGGTGCTCCTTCCCCCCACGCCTCAGCTGTAACAAGGGAACCTCCATTCAACAGCATCTTGGGAATTTCATTCACTACTTTCCTGTTGAATTCCCACATTTTCTGAATTCTATGTCTTTCACTACCTTGATAATTTTTCTTATTTCCGTGGAAAACATCCTTCAGTTATTTCTTAAGAAAGGGTGCATGGGGGGACAATTTTTGAGACCTTGCCTTTCTGAAAATGTCTTCCTTTTACTCTCATGCTTGACTGATAGCTTGGCGAGGTAAACATTTCAAGTTTATACATAATTTTCCTTTTGAATTTTGAGGATATTGCTCTATTATTTTCTGGTATCCAGTATAGCTATTGAAAAATGGTCTAATACCATTATGATCCATGTCCTTTTGTGTGTGGTTTTATTTTTCTGTATAAAAGACTTTAAAAAAACTATTATTACTCTTCTCCTTATCTCTGGTGTACTGGAATTTACAATATGTCTTATGATGAGTCTGTTTGCAATTTATTGAGCTGCCCTTTCCACCTACATAGTCACACAATTTTCTTAGAGTATTTCTTTGGTAATTTTCTTAGTCCCATTTTGTCTTTTTGTCTCTTTGCTCTTTCTGGAACTCAGATGTGCTTTCTAAGTAGAAACTTTAATATCTTTTTTTTCCTTTTTGTTTTCCATGTCTTTGGCTTTTTGCTTTATTTTCTGGAAGAGTTTCTTGATTCTATCTAATTTTTAATTTTCAAGAGTACTTTCTGATTCTTTTTGGAAAACTTTGTGTTTCTTTCTTTCTTTCTTTCTTTCTTTCTTTTTTTTTTGCAGGGTCTTGCTCTGTCACCCAGGCTGGAGTGCAGTGGCATCATCATAGCTCACTGCAGTCTCCAACTCCTCGGCTGAAGTGATCCTCTTGCCTCAGCCTCCCGAGTAGCTGGGACTACAGGCACTCACCACCACGCTTGGCTAATTTTTTAAAAAAAATTTTTTGTAGAGAGGGGGTCTTGTTATTGCCCAGGCTGGTCTCAAACTGCTGGGCTCAAGTGATCTTCCCACCTCAGCCTCCAAAAATGCTAAGATTACAGGCGTGAGCCACCAAGCCTGACCTGTTCTTATTTTATGAATGCAACATTGTTCTCTTATCTCTCTAAGGGCATTTACTTTTGGGGAGATTTTTTTCCATTTTCTGTACTCTCTCTTTCTTTCCTCTGGGTTCCTGTTGGAGGCTTTCCTAAAATGACAATAACCCTTGGCTGTCCATTTCTGATAAAAACAAGAAAAATAAAGAGTTTCTGGGTATTTCTGTACATACAGGTGAGGTTTGTCAGCTGGAAGGCTTCTTTGCAGGGTGATCAAGCAGTGAAGTGGTTATTCTATTTTCAAGCGGAGCCTCAAAGTCACTGTCTGGAATTTTGTTCTCTGAGAGCATTTAGTTTCTGTGAAAAGAATCCTCCAGTGTCCTGCCTGTGGCCCACATGTCCAGCTGCCAATGTCATGACAGTGGACAAGACAAGGGCTACCCACCATTCAGCATTCATTCTTTCATTTAATTTCTTGATTTAAGGTCCTCCACTAGGTCTGGGATCTCTGAGTTCAAAGCTTCTTCCTTTGAGGTCTCAAGAAAGTAAATCTCCCTTCTCCTGCTTGGAGCGGAAGGTAGAGTGGGTAGGTGGTGCATGTTTGCTGACAGAATAATGTGGGAGAGAGAGCCAGGGGTCTAGCCAGTCCACACATGCATACTTCCAGCCAACCTCGTTTCCTAAGCCCATGCTTCATGTCTTCTGCGGAATCTGACCGACAGCCTGGGAATCTCAGAGATTCTCCGGGTAATGTGGTTTCTCATTCCTGAGCCTCTTTCAGACATGACTCCTCTCCTAAGTCAGTTACTGCAGCACTGTCTGCCTCCTGCCCTCCCAAGGTGTGTTAAAATTTCTTGTCTGCTGATATCTTAGCCCTCATTCTCTTTATCCTTGTGGATATATGTTTTTATTTTCATCATATCAGGGTCTTGAGAGTGAGAGGAGACATAAGTGTGTGATCAATCTGGCATATTTAACCTGAAGTCTTAAATGGGCTTGTTCATGCTGCTATTAAAACCAATTAAGAAACCCAGCATGTCCCCTGGGAAGCTGGGAGTCCCAGCAAAGTAGAACGATGGTATCAGGCTCCACACCACACTCAAAACCTAGGGGGTGAAATCTAGGGATTATCTATAGCTAAACCCAGTAATAGCACTTTTGAGCCTTAGGCTCAAGAAAATAATTAATAAAACTTTGAAAAACCTTTCTGCTTGAAAGTGTTTACAGCTGTATGACATGTAACAGAGCGACTTGAAAATATTTTAGCTTAAATTGAGAACTATTCAAAATGCCGAGTGATGGGTAAACAGGGCACAGTGGTGCGCTAATGAAGGGGTTTGGGAGACATTTAATGCAGGGGGTCAGGGGAGAACTTTCTGCAGTGGTGGAAAGGTTCTATATTCTGACTTATATTGTGGTTACTTGAATGTATGTATCCATTTGCTAAAGCTCATCTAGCAGTACCTTCAAAATGTGTACGTTTCACTTACGTGTGGAATCTGAAAAAGTGAAACTCATAGAAACAGAGAGTAGAATGGTGGCTACCAGGGGCTGGGGAGGCGGATGGGATTGGGGAGATGTTGGTCAAAGGATACAAAATTTCAATTAGATAGGAGGAATTGGTTCACGAGACTTACTGTATAACATGGTGACCATAGTTAATAACAATGAATTGTATTCTTAAAAAATTGCTAAGAGATTGGATTTTAAGTGTTTCCACCATAAAAAATCATAAGTATGTGAGGTAATGCATCTGTTAATTATCTCGATTTAGTCATTCCTTAATGTATACATATTTCAAAACATGTTGTATACCATAAATACATGCAATTTTTATTTGTCAATTAAAAATCAATTAAAAAAGCAAAACATAACACATGCATTTGATTGTATCTAAATTATACCCCAATAAAGTTGATTTAATAATAAAACCTTTCACCAATGTCCATTTTCTTTAAGATAAAGCAAAGACTGCTAGTCAAGATGCTCTACAATCCATCCTCATATCACTCCTCCTGCTTGTTCTCCTGCACTGCAGTTGAGCCTCCCCAAGTGTGAGGAGTGTCCATTTCCCCAACACGCCATGCCTTGCCCGTGCCTGCATATTGACTCGTGCCCTTGCCCATGCCCAGAATGCCTCTTTTAAGATTGTTCAAATCTCCTCTGCTCCTTTTCCAGGAAGCTTTTTCTGACCACTGAGCACTGAATTATTATTGCTTCTTCCATTCTCCTCTTTTATTTTTTGTCTATACCTCTTCCTTGGCATTTCAAAATGTATTGCTTTGAGATATCTCTTTTATCATCTTGCATTATTTTAATATCTGTATTGATATTTCACCTTTCATGTGTGCATGTCTTATTGTCCTGGAAAAGATTACTTTTCTAGAGGGCTAGGAGTATGTGTTACACATCTTTACATCTCTCCTAAGTGTCTGGAGACTATATGCATAACACTATACATATAGTTGGCAGTCAATAAATATTTGTTGAATGAAGGCTAAGATAATAAATCATGTAGACACTTTAAAGAGAAGAAACTGGAGATTTTGAAGCTATAGAGAGAAGGATTTGCTTTACTAGTAAAAATTGTTAAGACAGATCATCCAAAGAATATATTGAATTAACAGGAGGCTCAAGTTATTTATAATCTGCATTTTGTAAAGGATGTACATTATAATGAAATCAACACAACTTATAAAATTAATCCACAGGACCTATGGGATCACTATGAACAATCTGTAATTGGAATATGATAATTTTAAACCCCAGTGATTCTTGAATTTATTCCCATGGATTTATTGCTGGGAATCCTGACATTGTCCCAGGAGGCAATATCTTGAGCTATATATGGCATTCTTCATGTCATCTTCTTTCCTTGCTTCGGTGTCATCAAGATAACAAGCACTTCTGCACAATTCTAGGTAGAATGTATATGCTGCAAACAGTAGGAATGAATTCAGCCGTAACATATGCTACACATTTATTATGCACAGCTTGTTAGATTCTGATTTCTGATCTGCCATTTTTCCCCAAGGAATATAGACTTCCAGTGTGGCAAAAAATAATATGGCTATTTTATTTTAAAGGGCAGGCTATTTATAAAAAATAGAGCCCCCAAAGTACTTATCCATAAGTCACAGATGATCTTTCTTTTTCTTACTCATTAGATGAATTTATTTATGATAAGTGAGTTTTTATGGTATCATATTTATTTTATCACAGAGAGAAAGAGTACATGCCCAGAAATTGGACGCCACACATTCCCACTCAACTTGCGGTAATGAGGGCTGTTCTCACCGATTTACTTTGCAGCCTGGCAGACAAGAGGGCTGTTCGTTTTATCATTGTTGCCCACACCTATCAGTCCTCCCTCCAATTTGATGACTACCACATACTGTATATAGCACATCTCCTCAGGGACTATAATTATTCATCTTTCAGAAGGCACAAGATCTATAATGGATGAGTGTTGTAGACAAGAAACCAGTTTATAGGTTTATCTCCTAAGCGAAAGACTAATCTGTCTTTATTGGAGGACTAGACCATTACCATTTAATAGATGAGTTGTAAGTATCGAAAAAGATTGTGTAAATGCATTTGTGACTCACACACACAAACACTGTTCTGGTATTGCCACATAGAAAGCAAAAGCTGATGCATTCAGTCCGTCAGATCATACCATGATTTGGAAAATCCAGGGGCCTGTCATGAAACCTTAGCTTTTTGCCTTGAGTTATGAATTACTCTTAATTTAATATCCCTACTGCTGTTATTGGGAGGGCCTGATTTCATAACATTTTTGAGACCAGTAGTCAATCAAGCCACTCAAGCTGTTATTTCTATCAGCGATGGGGGCTTAAAATGTCCCTTATGGCATGTATCTTGGTTTACCACTGAATTTCAAGTTGAACATGCAATCCATTTTTCCCTCTCATGTTTAGATGTTATGGTAGCCAGCAGTGCATTTTTTTCCGTTTGCTTTGCTGTATTCCATTGGTTTTCACTAATAGGGTTTGTACCCACTGAAGCATTTGAATATTACGTATGACAGGTAAAATGGTTCTGCTCAACTGTATTCTGATTTGTCTTAGTCAAGGCTCTTTAGAATTCAAAGGGAAAAAAACCCACTCAAGCTAGTTTAAGTAAGGAGGGGTCTCTCATTTAGGAATGTCAGGTCATCTCATGGATATGAATGGATTCAGAGACTGAAGTGAAGAACCAATGCTTTTCTCATGTCTCAGGGCCATACAATCTCTCTCTCTCTGCATTTCTCTTGTGTGTCTATTCTTGCTCTTTTGGTTAGCTTCTTCTCTTATTCATCTTGCCCGTGACCCATCAGCCCATAACTCCAACTCTACATCATGACCTCTGCTTTACCACAGTTCTGATTGCTAAATTCAAACTCTTCTCCTGAGAATCTGATCATCCTGCTTTCTCCATGCAGATGTCCCCTTTGGGGTGCTCTATCCAAGGCCCATGGGTGGGGCAGGTTCTCTGGAAGAGGCCCTAGGAAACACAGACCACGAAGCCTGTTGAGTCACAGGCTTCTTTCCCATCACACTCTGACTTGATTCTATTGTCCCACCATTCACTTCGTCCAGCTGCTTTGGAAACAGGAGTGATCATATCACATGCCGGTACTCTTGAATAAACACCCAGCTGCCATTTGAGTTACAGCTTTTTGGTTCTGCAGACACTATAAAGTTAAAGCAGTTTCTGAAAATCTGTGGATCAGAGGCCATCAATCTGTATGTCCTCAACTTCAAAACACCAGTATCTGAGTTCCCTTTCTCAGCTGCGTTTGGAGGCCAAGTATTTAAACCATCAATGACTGTGTTTGGGAGGTCAGGGCTTGGACATGACTATTCCACCACAAACTGAAACTCTGTCTTCCCTAAAGTAAGTGTAGTTAAGGCCTCTCGTTTAAACGATAGGTGATTGGGCTTGTTTCTTTTGCTTTCAAGCAAATGCATACCAAGTAAAATTGAACCCTGAGTCTGGACTGGGGAATATAGGTCAGATACCAAGACTGGAAACAGGTCCCTTAATAGCCTGGCCAGGAGACATGAGAGGACACTGTGCTGTGGGGAAGCCATGAGGAATTTAGTTCTCAATGCACATGCTTTGATCACGCTACACTGTAGTATGTACAAATCTGTCTTCCTAAAAAGAGCTTAAAATTCTTGAGAACATAAATGATATACTTAGTTGGCTGTGGATCCCAGGATCTACCATAGTACCTGGCACATAGCAGGTACTCAACAATACTTACTTATAGAATGAATGGATCATATAAGGAAACTTCTCTGCTGACATCAGCATGGCATCCTTAACAAGGAGCCTGCTTTTCTCCTTGTACTTCCCTGTGTGTGGAAAATTGGGCCAATTAATCATCCTAATTAAAATTTAAATGTATTTTCTAATCTTAGGCAATTTCAGGAAGTGCTTTTTTTCATTATCAGCCTTCAAAAGAACTTCTTTCATTTTACATCTTCTGGTTGCATCATTTTATTGTAAGTTAAAGGAATACATTTTCCTACATGTTTAGACCTATAACATTTAGAAACCATTCTTCTGCCATGTTCGCTATACTTAAACCTTTCCATACCATTTACTACCAGAAGTCACTTAATCATTTTTTCTGTCCCTTTCTGATCAAAGTCACCTGTCTGGACCATGGTATCTATAGCAAAGCACTGGCCTTCTGAAGTCCTCAGGCAGACACTGCCTCCTTGTCCCAAAATGCTATATTTCATATAATACACTTGCTTTAAAAGACCTTATTGATATTTTTCTTTTTACAAAAATAAAACATGTTTATTGTAGATCTTTTAGGGGAAAATAAGCAGAAATAAAATACTAATCAGCCACAATTCCCATCACCCACAGATAACCCCTGTTTTTTTCCAGCCTTTTTCTTATGCCCATAGAATGCTATTTGAAACAAAAATGGTGTAACGTTTCTTTACAGATATCCCAAAATAGTAATGGCCCTATTCAAACTTAATAAACCTGCTAAATTTGGTGAGCAAACTGCCTCTCTAAGCACACATGCCCTCTGTGACAGCTGAATACAAAATTCACCTCAATTTTACTCTTACAATTTAAGTTGCATTTTGCCACATTAAAACATTATAGCACTTTTTGGTCTGTTAGTTTATTTTCTGGATTAATTTAGCATAAATTGAGAAGTTAATTGGCAGTCTTTTGACTCCCTGGGTGTAGGCAGTAATAAAGACATCAGAAAGGGGTGCGGTGCAGGTGGATGCGATGCCCTGAGCAGCCTTCTTGATGGGAACAAGTGAAATACTGAATAATTTTTAAAAATCTTTCAAAATTCATTGCCGAGCTAGTATAAAAGTAAGGACTTCTTAGAGGTGAGAATTAAAATCAAAGCAAAACCTTGGGTGGCACGGGAGCAGCAAGGCTGGCTTTTGTACTGAGACCTCATGCTTCTGTTTTGGTAGAGGTGCAGACGCGGGGAAGGAGAGCTAAAGCCAGATAAAGCTGGGGCAGTCTCAAGAGGTGACCTCCAAATAAACCAGGACTTTGAAAGGCAGCACAGTGCAATGGAAAAGGAGAAACGAAACCCATCTCATGGAAGGGGGCAGCCAGGTGATTTGCTTCACTTGAATTTAAGGTTGAGAGTGAGAAAAACAATGTCTACTATCTTCCCTGCTAATTCATAATGATAAGCCAGCTCACTTTTGGACTTGAAGGCAAGAAAGAAGTAGGCAGGGAGGGGAACAGAGAATAGAGATACAATTGAAAAAACAATAATAAGATTGTGAAAGTAAATTAAACTACAGGCGTATATTGCAGTTTTCCTCACCTAATATCTTTCTAGTATAATACCTCTTTTTAATAACCAAATATCATAGAACTTTTTATCACCCAGTGGTTATTCAGGAGCAATGGCTAATTACATTCCAAATACTCAAAGCATTTTAACGAAATGATGTGCTGGAAAGGTACCAGGTTACATCCCCAAAACAATGGATAAATAGTCAGAATCACACGAAGGTTTTTTTGAAAAGCACACAGAGTTCCAGCAAAGAGGATGCTGGCCCTGCGCGAGACGTCACAATTCACACTCAGTGGGAACTACCCTTTGCCACTGTGTGCTCATTTTGAACATATTTGCAAAGTGCCTTTATATTTAGCCCTTATTTTGATTAGTGATGAATGAGTCTCACACACACACACAATCTGAACAGTATCACATTAAAGTGTGGAGAAAGAATAAAACAAATACAAATAATGGGAGTTTAAACAAAATCCCATTTTTACAAATTTTTGCATCTTTAAATGTTGGTTACTTCCTTTGAAAATTTCTCATGGCCTTCTTTTTCAGGAGCATCTTCAGCAGTGACAAATGACAGAGAATTTCCATCAGCTTCTGAGTTGGATGGTTTGCTTGAAATGACCCTTTATCATCTCATCCACATGAGTGCATTCCACAACCAGTGACACACAATTACTGTCAGTCCTGCTCCTTTTTCAGTTTTCTTCATGGATCAAGTTTTCTCCTCACTCAGTAAGTGACAGTTTATTACAGGTAATTGTCTTGTTTTTTATTGAAAAATTTCATCGCACTTTTTCTGACAAATTTATATATTGCTGTTGTTATTTGCTTTACCATATTATAAACATAATGTTCACAGTACACATGCAGACTTTACATGTTTGCTAATCAGAAAACAATGTTTTAAGCATTTTACATCTAATATCATGGTTTATTTATACTTAAATATTTTACTTAAGAAAATTGGTTGGGAGGTAGGGTTAACATGTAATGCATTTTATGTTATCCATAATACATTTTCTCATTTAAATTTAAACTAGACTCCCAGTTAGTGTTTTCATGCAGAATAGCTGATGTTTTAGGAATGGATTATTGCCATTAAGCAGGAGATGGCTTTTTATTATTAATCACAATAAATATAAATGGACTAAGCTGCTTTGCAGGTAAAATACAAAGATGTACAGGCTGGATTTAAAAAAAACCCAGGCATATATTACTTATAATAGACCAAATACAGCACAAGGATATCTAAATATTTAGAATCAAAGGATAGAAAAAGATATGTCAGACAAATAATCAAAAGAAACCTGGGGCAGCTATATTAATATTAGATAAAGATGACTGTAAGCAATGATAAATAAAGAGAGCCACAATGTAATGTTAAAATTTTTAATTCACCCTAAAGATGTAGCAAATCTAAACTTTATGCACAAAATAATATAGATTCAAGATATGTAAATCAAAAGTTGACAGATGTCCAAAGAAAAATTGACAAATCTACTACCGTAGTACTCTCTAAAATACTAATCGATCAGGTAGACAAAAATTAGTAAGGCTATAGAAAATTTTACCTGAACAATTAAGCTTGATCTAATCGACCTTTAAAGAATAATACCTTTAATGGTTTAAGAATACACATTCTGTATACCAATGTGTAGCCCACATGAAACATTTATAAAAACTGAGTTATTGCAAGAGAAGAGCCAGCCCAAATAGATAAGGCTAAAACCACAGGGGAAAAATTGGTAAGTTTTGGCTACATTAATATTAAGAATGGGTGTTCATTGAAAAAGCAGGCCAAAAACTAGGAGAAAATATCTGTAAGACATACAAGTCACAGGATTATATAAAGAACACCTAGAAACCAATAAGAAAAAAACCAAGCAGCCAATATAAAAATGGGCAAAGTTACTATCAGAAGAGCTATTCCAACTGTCCCATAAACACATGATAAAATGTTCAAACTCAGTACTTGGGAAATGTAGACTAAAACCACAGTGAGGTATAATTTCATACCTACTAGAAGGCTGAAAATCTAAATGTTGGTCTATGCTAATGCTAGCATGTAGGTCAAATAGGATCCCTCATCTGCTGCTGGAGCTAAACAATGTGCAATTTGAGGATACACACATAGGTGAAAACACTATAAAGAAGGGCAAGAAAATGATTAACATAAAATTCAGGATGGTAGTTATCCTTGAGGGGGAAGTGAAGGGAGGGTGATTATTATCATTCATTAAACTACACATGTATATTTGTACATGTTCTTGTAGGGAGGCTATATTTCACAATTTTAAAAAATGTTAATGAAGGTGAAGGCTGATATCAGCTTACACAAAAAGTAATTTTGATACTTGGTAGGTAGTGCACTATGGTTTACAGAAAGGCACTATGCTGTTCATTTGTTTTTCATTTTCTTTGTGCTTTTTCTAAGGGTTTTCAGTACTGGGCCTGAGCTCTAGTCAATTACACTAACTGTGCACATTAAATTTTAAGACATTGTGTGGTCTGTTTGTTACAAATCCAAAGTACTGTGTTTACTGCAAACCTTTTAAAGACAGAGGGTAGATAAACCTAACACTGTTTCAACCAACATTCCTAATGTTGAATAATATGGTCTGGTATTATTTAAATCTCTCAAATATTTAGTCAGGTTGTGGTTTTTGAGCTTTTTAGTTTTATCTGGCATGCTTTTCTCCAAAAACTCATACTGCTAATGTATTCTAATGTGTATATGAACTTTCTAAATTATTAGAAAGTATTTGTCTTAGATTTCTTTAAAGATGATTTCCATCTTTTTAGAAGCCTTAAGGAAAATGAAGATCAAACCATTTCTCCTTTTCTTGAGATGATGACCAAACGTATGAAACCCATATCTAGCCAAGCCTCAGTTTTGTAAAGACGCTATAGTAACTTATTAAGTCAACAAAAAACTTCCTTCACTTGGCTGTAATGAATCACCTCAAATATCTAACTATGCCTACAGACTTCTAGGACCATCTGTCTTCTATCTGAGTTAAATTTATACCGTCTGACTCTATGCTGTGTAGAAGTGGTGCTGAGGCAGCCATTGATGGCTGCAGGTTTATTCTTGAATCTTTCTCCAGGATCTTTGGAGGAAGGCATTTCTTCCCTTTCTCTCATCTAATGTGTTCAACTCTATTTCGGATTTTTTTTCCTGTTGAAGGGATTTTTCTATTATAATTATTCCCTCCCGTTCTATAGCTTTCTCTCTTCTTCTCTGTCCCCTAAAATGCTTACATCTCACTTTTCTTCAAAAAAAGAAAACAACAACAAAACTTCGCGTGACACCAACGAGCTGTTCCGTGCCAGTTCGTTGCCTCTCTCCTTTATTTCGCTAGCAAACTGCTTTAATTATTGGTCCCCGGTGCCGCAGACGAATGGCCGCCTCTCAGAATTCATCTCTTGTCTCTCTTCCTTCTCGAATTGTGCCTCAGCCACACTGGCCCCTTGCTGCTCCTCAAGCCTAAGTGTGCTTCTGTTTCAGGCCTTCACATTTGCTTTTCCCTCTGCCCCAATGCTCTTCCCCCTATAGTCGCATGACTTCCTTCAGGTCTCTGTTCAGATATCCCCTTGGTCTCCCTATTTTAAAAAACCGAAATAGCAACATAATGTCCCCTACCAGCCTTCTTGGATTGTTTATTTTTCTTCATAGTACTTATTACGAGCTGGCATCTCTTTATTGGTTGTCTGCAAACGAGAGAGAGAGAGAGAGAGACATTGCTGCATTTGTTCCCTGTTAGAATAGCACCTGGCACACAGTTGGAGCTCAATAAATATCTGTGGATTGAAGCAATTAATGAATGTTGGAACTGCCCCACCTAGGGTCTGTAGTGATTCCCCTGCTTCCTTGGTGTCCTGTTCACTCTGTTGCATTTGGCTGTTCTAGTAACGTGTCCCTTCTCTTAGCCTCTGTGATTACTACACTCTTCATCCAACCTCTTATGCTCTTCCACTGTCTTTTCCAAGAGCTCCTTTCAAATATGACCTTCTCTAAGGCTCAGTTCTGGGCCCTAGAAATTTATTTTTCAATGCTCACATCCTTGGAGATTTATTCTATTCTTTTAAAAAAATTGTGGCAAAAACCACATAACATAAAGTTTACCATTTTAAAGTGAACAGTTCAATAGTGTTAGCTATTTGCACATAGTGGAATCATGCAGTATTTGTCTTTTTGTGACTAACTTATTTCACTTAGCATAGTATCCTCAAGGTTCATCCGTGTCATAGCATACGACAGGGTTTCCTTCTTTGTTAAGGCTGAATAATATTCCACTGTAGGTGTATACCACATTTTCTTTATAGATTCATCCGTTAATGGACATTTAGGTTGCTTACACCTCTTGGCTGTTGTGAATAATACAAATATCTCTTTGAGATCCTGTTTTCAAGTCTTTTGGATTTATACCCAGAAGTGGGATTGCTAGGTCACATGGTAATTCTATTTTTAATTTTTTGAGGAACTTCCATACTATTTTCCATAGTGGCTTCACCATAAAATGAAAACAGTCTCACCAACAGTGTGTGAGGCTTCCAATTTCTCTCTACATCTTCACCAACACTTGTTATTTTCTGTTATTTTTTCTTTGATAGTGGCTATCCTATTGAGTAAGAGGTAATATCTCACATGGCTTTGATTTGCATTTCTCTGATGATAAATGATGTTGTGTGTCTTTTCATATGCATGTTGGCCATTTGTATATCTTCTTTGGAGAGATGGCTATTCAAGTCTTTTGCCAATTTTTTAATCAGGTTTTTTTGTTGTTGAATTGTAGGAGTTCTTTATATATTTTGGGATATAACCCCTTATCAGAATTATGGTTTGCGAATTTTCCCCCCCAATCTGTAGGTTGCCTTTTCACCCTGTTAATTATTTCCTTTGTTGTGCAGAGATTCTTTCTATTAAGACTTTTGTTATACCTCAGCTGGCTCCTGAGTTAGGTCTATGCTCCTTATCCTTATTTGCACAGCTCTTTGTACATAAATCTTGCCTTACTATATCTTATCTTTCTTCTTTACTTTCTATAGCGCCTGGTGTAGTAGTATATATTACGTGAAAACTCAGTAATTAAGCCTCTGAATTGAATAATTTAAAACTTCCATATTGTCACTTCTAGTTTGAATGTTTTGTCAGGTCCCAAAGTTCATGTCTCCAAATGCTTTCTGAACATCTCAAAACTGCCTCATTGCCAACATGTGAGGCTCTACAATTATCCCTCTTCTACTTTCCTTTTATCTAATCAATCATTAAATTTTCTCTATTTCTTCTGGACAATGAGTCTTAAATTGAACATTTCTTTTCCATTCATGGGACACTGGGAGGCAATCCTAACTAACACAATTCTTCCAATGCTATCTTCCATACTGCTTTCAGATGTAGATTTGAACAACAGAAAAGGTCACTACATTATTGCCCTATTCAGGAAACTATGGTGATTTCCAGTCACCTCTGAGGACAATAAAAAAAATTTCCCTTGGCTTTTATTTTGCTGTATGAAGGTGAGAAATACAATTTAAACCTACCATCCCCAAAATAGTCCCTTCACTTTAGTCAAATTATGTCCTTCATTCATCTTCAATCTGACCTCCTCATTCCTGCTTCTGTACCATCACTATCTCCTGCAAGACTTTCCCACCTGGCTTAAATAATTCAAGCCCTACCTTTCAATTCCTCTGACAACTCTAACCCAAATCAGTTTTGACCTAACTTTGAATTTCCTAAGCATCTCTGTATATTTTAACATACCAGGTTAATGTTTTCATTAATATAATAGCATTTTCCTTTGTGCTATCACTGCTGTATACTTTTCTTTGAACAGTGAGGATGAAGAAAATCACAATAATGTTTCCTAATTCTAAGTTATAGATTTTGGAAAAGTCAAGGATTTTTTGCTCTACCATACCCTTTCCAAAAACCAAACCAAACCAAGACAAAACCAATTAGCTTTGTAATGACCTTAGACCAACTTCCCATAGACCTAAAACCCAAGATGGCTTCCATGGAATGGTCCTTTGAATGAATTCTCAAAGTAATTAACTAGCCCAAAGAGTCATGACCCAAGTGCAAGTGGAGTGCTGGGCTCATAAACAATGTTCTGGGTGAGGAAGCAAAGGTCCATTATAGACACTTGTCACTGACTCCATCTGTGATCTTGGACAATTCATTTAACTTTTTGAAAATTGTGCTCTCTATTTTCAAATGGGGATAAGATTGCAGTGCAAAGTGTATTAATTTTAGGAGCCTTTGGTCCTTGATACGTGACAGACATGAATTATGACATTAGGATAAGTCAAATTTTCTTTCTTTTTCTTTTAGAAAATAGGAGGTCATCTATGTATTTAGAGGTAACCCATCTTATTCTGAAAAAAAGAGTTTTAAGTCAGTTTTCAAAATATATAAGACTTTACTTTTTTGAGTTAAAAAAAATCAGGGTGAATGGACAATAAGTACTAGGAAAAATAAAAGAAGCATAGAAAAAATAAGTAGAAAAAAAAGATGATAAAAAATAAGAGTGGAATTAATGCACAGAAAGTGTGTCCTGAGATGCAATCCGCTTGCTACAGATGGACCACAAATCTGAGATTTCTAGCAGCCAACACAGACAGGCCAGCACGATCAGTTAAATGATTCATGAGGTCCACAAGTAAAACAAACCAGCTGCTCAAAAGCATAACTATTCCTGGTACTGAGATCAGAGGGAATTTCCTATTCTAAACGATGACACTCAAGTGATTAAGAGAAGCAGGCACAACAGTTGAGGAAGTGATACAAAATTTTCCCTTTTAACATTTTTTGAGTTTTTCTCTTAGTATTTTTTCCCATTTTTTTTTCTCCATTCTATTTTTCAATAAGAAAAAGTTGACAGTAAGGCTATATTGGTCAAAGACTTTGATAGGTGAAAACGAATTTTTAGTGGGAATTTGAAAGGAACAGCTAGGGAGTGGCAAAGAAACACATCCAGGAGGAACAGGCCAAGAGTACGGAAATGACAAGTTTTTAGGGCAAAGCAAGGGCAAAATAGGAAGTCAGAAGCCATCTGGACAGATGGAGTGTGATGCCAAAGACCTGAAGTAGCAGACCCTGAGTTTTATGCAAAAGATAGAGAAAGTGAGCTAATACTTGGGACAAGGTGCTAATATAATGAATATAATGAACAAAAATTTTTAAACAGCAACATTTAATAACATCTCTTTTGTGTTTTAATTTTGCTTATACTATTTCTAGAAAAAATTATGTATTTAATTATCCTGTAATTGGCCTGAAAGGACTTCTACATTGGGGCTACAATTAGCTTTGGCCATTAATCCATTATGAAGGAAGTAAAGACAATTGAAAAATGACTAAATGACATGAGCTGGTAATTCAAAAAAGAGGAAATCTGTATTTGTGTGGCCATTTGTATGGCCAATATGCATAAAATATTCTTTTAGCTTCACTGGTAATTACCAATGCACATTAAAATAGCATTGATATACTAGTGTTGTCTATCAATTAAAATTACATAGCAATTTTACTTTTAAATGATAATATACAGTGTTGGCTCTCTTACACACTGCTAGTGGCAGGTGCAAACTGACACACTCTTTATACAATTTGGCAGTATATATGAAAATCTTTAAGAATCAGCACATACTTTAATTTAGCAATTCCACTTCTGAGAGTTTATTCTTAGTAAATAATTCAGGACAATGCCAAAGATGTTCACTGCAGAAGTTTTCAGTGATTTTTAAAAATATAAAGGCTAAAAAAACCCAACAATAAGGAATTTTAAAATAAAGCATAATTTATCTGATAATAGAGTACTATGCATTCATAAAAACTGAAATGTCACAGTACAACTGTTGACCTGGGAAGATGTTCAAAACATCTTGTTTTGTGTTAGAAGCAGATTACATGAAAATGTACTTTAAAGCTGCAGTAATCAAGACAGTGTGTTATTGGTTTAGGTGTAAGTTTAGACAAATAGATTGGTGGAATAAAATAGAGACCAGAAATACATGCAAATATATACAGTTAATTAATTTTCAACAAAGGCACAAAACATTTGAAAGAGAAAAGAAAACCCTTTCAATAAGTACTTCCCAGAAGAACTAGACATCTATGTGGGAAAAGAAATGTACCCAAGCCCTTACCTCATACCATACACCAAAAAGGTAATTGAAAGACCTAAACATAAAAGCTAAAATTATAAAGCTTTCCTAAAAGAAAGCACAGGATAGTATCTTTGCAATTTGGGGAGAGGCAAAGATTTCTCAGCTAAGTCACAAAAGCACTAACCATAAAACATAAAATTGATAAATTAGATGTGATCAAAATTTCTTCTCATAAAAACACACCATTAAAAAAATAAAAAGGTGCACCACAGACTGGTTTTACATTTTTGAAACCCATATATCTGACAAAATACTTGACTTGTATCCAGAATATATAAATAATGCCAACAACTCAATGTTGAAAAAACAAACCCACTTTAAAACAATGAGCAAAAGACTCGAGCATACACTTTGGCAAAAGAAGATATGCTAAAGGCCAAGAAGCACAAGAAAAGTTTCTCAATAACATTAGGAATCAGGGAAATACAAATCAAAACCACAATGAGGTAATACTATGTTTTAAAATTGCTACAATTTTAAAAATGGAAAGTTAAATGTTGGTGAGTATATGTAGTAACTAAAACTCTAATAAATTGCTGGTGGAAGTGAAAATGGTGCTATCACTTTGGAAAATTGTTTGGCAGTTTTACAAATAAAGTTAAACATACATCTACCCTCTGATCTTGCAATTAAACTCCTTAGTTTTTACTCAAGATAAATGAAAATATATGTCCATGAAAAGACTTGTGCAAGAATGTTCATAACAGCTTTGTTCATGTTAGCTCCAAACTAGAGACAACCCAAAGTCTGTCAATGGATAAATTAATTAACAATGTGTGGTATCTTCATACAATAGAATACTGTCAACCACAAGAATGAATGGATGACATTTAACAACATGGATGGATCTACAGAGTTACTACTGAGTAAAAAAAGCCAGACAGAAAAGAGTGCATATTGTTTGATTCCTTTTATAGGAAGTACAAGAACAAAGACAATTCTATGGTGGAAAAAAAAAAAAAAACCCCAAACGGTGGTTGCTTCTGGTGAGGTGGACAGGGATTGACTGGGAAGGGGCATAAGAAAGCTTTTTGGACTGACAGAAATATGAATACTTTGTGATTGGTAATGGTTGCAAGAGTGTATATATTGGTCAAAACTCATCAAATATACACTTGACATCTGTGCCTTTTATTTATGGGAACCTTTCTAAGAGGGCCCCCAGTAATCCCCACCTCTTGGTATTCAAATCCTCTCATGCTGTTGGTGTGCATGACCCCGGGAATACAGCAGAAGTGATGTATGTAACTTCTAATATTGGGTGATGAAGCCATACTGCGCCTTCCACTTTGGTTTTGCTTTCATGCTCTTTGTCTTTTGGGTCACTTGCTCTGGGGAAGCCACTGCCATGTCTTGTGGATACTCAGGCAGCCCTGTGAGGAGGAACTAAAACACCTAGTTCAACAACCCGTGAGTAGCTGGGGCTTACCAACAACTGGGGCAGGAAGCGGAGAAATGGCTAGTCCAGTCTTCTGCTGACGGTAGCTTGGCTGTCATCTTTACTGCAACCTCATGGGAGACTCCAAGCCAGAACTCCCCAGCTAAGCTACTCCCCAATTCCTGACCCACAGGAACTGGGTGATTTAAGAGATGTTTGTTGTTTTTTAAGCTGATAAAGTTTGGGGTACTTTTTAATGCAGCAGTAGAAAATTGATGCACTTTGTACATAAAATATACCTTAATTTTAAAATGTTAGAAAAATAAAGTAATATAACATATAGAGTATTGGTCTGTTTCTTTAGAAAATAATATTGTACATCAAAATATTGACAACGGTTGTCTGAATGTTTTTTTACTTCTCCTTTATGCTTATGAGTATTTTTATTTCTTCTAAATACTATTATACAAACATTGTAACTTGTGAAATAAAAAGCTTTAATAAAAGCAAAAGATGGAATGGCGCCCGCCTATAGTCTCAGTTACTTGGGAGGCTGAGGCAGGAGGATTGTTTGAATCCAGGAGTTCGAGGCTGCAAGGAACTATGATCACACTACTGCACTCCAGCCTGGGTGACAGAGAAAGACCCCATCGTCTTAAAAAAAAAGGCAACTCTTTTTTCCCCGCTGTGTTCAGCCTTCTGCTGAAGTCCTAATGAAATCCATACTCTTTCAGTTACTAGATCAAATGGAGCCATGGGTCTGGCACCCTGAGTTTTTGTCTTTTTTTTCCATTAGTACATGAGGATCTACTTTCATCTTACTTTTAAAGGGTCTTTTGCTATCCTTCAAGCAAAGCTATTTGCAAAGCTGAAAGGAGACCAAGAAATATAAAAAGTGCCATCTTTTGCCTGCTTACCTGCCTAATATTTGAAAAAGCGGTGAATATTGATGTTACCGTTGCCTTTCCCCTTTTTCCTACTGCCACCAAAAAGCCATTACCATTTTTTGATTTTTGCCTTTTTTTTTCTTTTTTACAAAACCACCTGACTCAGTTTTTAAACAGGTCTATAGCCACTGGGCCCTTTGCTTCCCATCCTAAAGTGTCTTCATTTCTGTTCACTCAGAATATCTGACTTTATATGGTGAGCCCAAGTAGATCCAGGGTTTAAGTTAAGGCCAAAAGCCAGTTCCAGGGATGGATAGTGGTAAAAATTGGGGCTCAAACCTATACCAAGTGAAAGGTGGTGGGAGCTCTCCAGGTGTTCTGTGACTGTCTTTGCTTCCAGGGAGTCCCTGTAGCACCTTTTGGACTTCTTGTTCTATATGATCATCTCCAGCTTTTGCAGCATTCTCAGACACAGCAGGAAAAAGAGCCACACAGTATGAACTTAGGTTGCACACTGTGATGCTCACATGGGCTGGGAACACATTCCTGGCATGGTGCACACACCTGTCAGTGATGCAGCCATGATCCACTAAGTGCTGGTTACGACAGGCACCCAGCTGTCACAGCTTACGTTGCCAGGGCCTTGTAGGAAAGGTATGTATGGCACAGAAAACGTCAGTACCCAGAAAGTGATTACGTCCATTTTCTGCAACTCTGGGCCAGATTATGCAGTCTGCGTTCTTCATGCCCTTTGCCCTGTGGGCCAGGTGGTACTGGGTGGAAGAAAACTAAGAAAGCAATGGTCACATTGGGTAGGCTATCAGTTACTGGCTTTGCCAAAATTCTGTGGAGAATGGGCCTAAAACCATGAGATAAAATGAAATTCATGGATTTACAAATATATTTTGTCCTTTATGAGGGTACTCAGAAATCCACAGGGAAAATGTTGCACGTGAGCTGGGCATTGCCAGTGTTTAGGTAGGAGAGGCTTGATTAGGGGGATGGGATTTCTTTTCCATTTTCTTTCTTTTTTGGTGGTAAAATTTACCATCTTAACCACATTGAGTGTATGATTCTGGAGCATTAAGTACATTTACGTTGTAGTGCAACCATTACCACCATCCATCTCTAGAATTCTTTTTATCTTGCAAAACTGAAACTCCACACCTATTAAACAACTCTCCATTACCTCCTTCTCCCAACCCCAGGAAATCACCATTCTACTCTCTGTCTTTATGAATTTGACTACTCTAGGGACCTCATATAAGTGGAATCATACAGTATTTGCCTTTTTGTGACTGGCTTATTTCACTAATGTCCTCAAGGTTGTAGCATGTGTCAGAATTTCCTTCTTTTTAAAGGCTGAATAGTATTCCATCGGATGTATCTACCACATTTATTTGTACATTCATTTGTTGATAGACACTTGGGTTGCCTCCACATTTTGGCTATGAACATAGATCTATCTTTTCTACAGAGCAGCTGCAGAGTGGATACGAACAACAAAGGGATGATTCATGGCCCAGGTGGGACGGAGTGGGATGGCATGAGATTTCATCACACTACCCAGGATGATGTGTGATTTAAAATATACGAATTGTTTATTTCTGGAATTTTCCATTTAATATTTTCAGATCTTGGTTGACTGTGGAAAGAAAAACCACAGATGGGGTGGAACTACTGTATTGGGTTAAATAAAATACATCATTAGAATCAATTTTACTTTTTTTTTACTTTTAAAAATGTGGTCACTAGAAAATCTAAAATTACATATGTGGCTTATATTTCTTATAGGCAGTGCTTCCCTAAAGATTAGATTATGTTATAATTTTTGTGGAATTGTTTGGTATAACAACATTCATATTTTATACAAAATAATCTTAGAGAACTGCATTTAATTTAAAATTTTAACTAGATAATTCAATTTAGAGCATGAGTCTATAAAAATGAAAGTCTTATTTGGGAATTTTAAAAATATCATTTAAGGATAAATATCAACTTTGCCAATTTAAGTTGATTTCAACTTTCAAACTATGTATAACAATGTCCATGATAAGTTATCTTAGATACACATGTCAAAATAATTTGAAGAAAATAAGAACAATTATAGTGGGAAAAATTAGTTACCTTAGAAATCTTGCTCTTACACTAACCTCAGTTGAGCACCTATTCATATTATGAATATGAATATGTACTATAGTGACCATGGGTGAAATGCAGCAATTGAGAAATTATTGTTCCTGTACTACAACAATAAACTTTTGAAATTTGACTACAAAAATTTTTATAGGACAATTTAAATAATAATTAAATTTTTTGGATAAAATTTCAGATTTACTCTTGTCTTCAAAAGCTCATTCTACTGTGGTGAATGAGTTTCCTATGGCTGTCATAACAAGTTACCACAAACTTGGCAAAATAAAGCAACAGAGATTTATTCTCTTACAGTTCTGGAGTCCAGAAGTCCAAAATCAAGGTGTTGGTTCCTTCTGGAGGCTCTGAGGGAGATTCCTCTCCATGCCCCTTTTCTGGCTTCTGGTGGCTGCCAGCAAGGCAGCCCTGGGCGCTCTGTGGCTTATAGCTGCGTAACTCCAGTCTCAGCCTCCACAGCCTTTATCTCAGTCTGTCTTTGTGCCTCAAATCGCCCTCTCCTTTTTCTTATGAAGATACCAGTCATTGGATCTGGGGCCCACTGTAAATCTGGGATGTTCTCATCTGGATCCTTAACTTAATTACATTTACAAAAACCCTATTTCCACATAAGGTCACATTCACAGGTACAGGGGATTAAGCCTTGGACATACCAATTTGAGGAACACAATTCAACCCACTACAGGTAGTATTTGGCTTTAGTCACATATTAATGTTAATATTGATCTATTTATGATCAATATCATAAATATTGATATTGATGAGCGGCATCTTGCCTACAGTGGAAAGAACTGAAGACCCTGAACCCTCTTTCAGGCAAAAAGATCTTACTTTTCTCCCTGACTCTATCTTGTGAAATACCAGAAAGGATTAAAATGTGCTTGAGTTTTCATATATTCCCACGAGTCTGTAAGGTTATACTCTTACAGAGAGAGTCCGCTTCTACTCCTAAAGTTGGATTAAAGAGTTCTTAAGAGTTAGCCAATGTGGAAGCAGTAAGTTCTTGACCCTAGGAGTGATGAGGTGAAAATAGCATTTGAGGAAGTTTTGCTTGGTGATTTATGCGGGAGCAATCAGAGGGAGCAGATGGAACACAAAGAGACCAGTTAGGGAACTGATGCCATAATCCGGGCTTGAGAGGCTGAGCCTCAGCATAATGGGTGGTGGGCTTGAGACTGTAAATTCAGGGGCCAGAAAGACTGCATAGTGTGAAGTTGAAGAAAGAGTGAAAAACGGGTGCAGATCTGTATACTGGAGAGTGGTGGAGTGGCTGACAAGACAGGGAAGCCTGTGATGATTGAGTTGTCTTCATTTTCATCCTTTGTTGGAGGTTCATTTGTTTTCCACTTATTTTGGCTTCTCATGGGCCCTTTAGCCTGTTAGTGCCTTGTCTCACACTAATCACAAGTGGCTGCTATTGCCAAAATGTGACATATCCAATTTACGATTCTGCATGTTAGTTCCCTCAAGCTCTGCTGGATCATTTGCTGTAACTTTTTTTTTTTTTTTTTTTTTTGCTTATTAGTGTGTCATTTTACAGAGTGTTGCTGAAGATGCAGAGTTCCATGACAGTCGTCAGGCCCTGCAAAGATCTATGTTATGCATGAAGTTTGTCTAGGTAAGGTTGATTTGTGTGTTGTATATGTGAATATATGTTTAATTGGTTGCTAAACTGTACTGTAATAGTGGTCCAGAAATTCATTTCAGGGTTGGTGGTATGTTTTGTAGTCTGAATAAAAATGGTTCACTAAATCTATGTTTAAGATCCTGCCCTGTTTCTCTATTAGGTATGAGAAACGAGTCAGACAAGTTGCAATTAACATTTATTCAACTAGTCACAGGGCTTTGTTTTCAAGACCAAATGCAGTGATATCAGATGCAATATATATCATCTTTGTTGAAGTGCTAATAGTATTTCCTGTTCATGTTGTTATGAGAATTCTATGAGCATGAGTGTTCTAGAAAGATCTTACTAGAGTGGGCTGGGGAGGAGGTGCATAGAGGATAGATGCCCACTTCACATGTGAGAAAGCTTCAGTGGCCTGTGGACACAAAGTTGACTGCACCCACTTTTGTCAGCTAATCAAAGGTATGGGAATCCTAGTTACCAGATATGAAAACCACAGAAGATATTGGCTTCGTGTTGCTTTAAGAGATTCTGCCCAGGGTGTGACTTGCCAGGGTGTCAGCATTTACAAGTTGTGGTGTGAACCAGTAGTAGCAGAGGCAGAGTGGGGGCTGAGATGGCCAACAGTGAAGAGGCACTGTCATTATTCAGGGAGCTGTGGTCTGAAGGACCAATAGGGGAGTCTCTGCAAAA
This sequence comes from Daubentonia madagascariensis, assembly GCA_023783475.1. Lineage (NCBI taxonomy): Eukaryota > Metazoa > Chordata > Mammalia > Primates > Daubentoniidae > Daubentonia > Daubentonia madagascariensis. The sequence continues at coordinate 35,227,987 of JAKFHU010002080.1, read as the reverse complement.
GCCATCAAAGTGCTGATGAAAAAGCATTCACTCTGAACACCTGCCAGGCCTGGAGAACATGAGGCCATCCTAGTGCAGCACCAGTCAAACAGGAACTGTTCTGTTCTCTCTTCCTTTCTTTCCTCCTTACTCTCCCCATCCCTCATGCCACTCCACCTCCAGCCTTGACTCTGATGGAAGAAGACATCAGGTTTAGCAAGCCTGGAGAAGAGGAAAAACTCCAAGAAATGTTATCTTTAGATGAAAACTGAAGTGTAGATTAATGTACTGGGTTAGATACTTTTAAATGTATTTGTATGAATGTATGTTTTGTTTTCAGCTTTTTATTTTGAATTGACTGTAGACTCACAGGAAGGTGCAAAAAATTGTACACTGAGACACTCGTACACTTTAACCAGCCTTCCTCAATGGTGACATCTTACATACTTATAGTACAATATATATGACAAACCAAGAAATTGACATTGGTATAATACTGTTAACTAGACTACAGACTTTGCTCATTTTTCTCTGTTTTTTACATGCATTTTTTTGTGTGTATGTGTATAGTTCTATGCAATTTGATGTCAAATATAAATTTGTATAATCACACCACAATCAGAATATAGAGCTGTTCTAATGCCATAAAGAACTCCTGTGTGCTATCCCTTTACAGTCACACCCAATCCTGACCTCATCCTTGTCTCCTGAAAACCACTAAGCTGTTCTCCATTTCTATAGTTTTGTCATTTCAAAGATGTCATATAAATGAAATCATATACAGTAGTATGTTGCTTTTTGAAATTGCCTTTTTATTCAGGAAGTATAATGCACTTAAGATCTACCCAAGTTGTTGGATATATCAGTGGTTTGTTCCTTTTTGTTCCTGGGTAGTATTCCATTGTGTGGTTGTTCCAGAGTTTGTTTAACCATTGACCTGTTGAAAGACATTTCAGTTGTTTCCAGTTTGGGGCTATTATAAATAAAGCTACTATAAACATTCATGTATAAGTTTTTGTATGAACATAAGTTTTCATTTCTCTGGGATAAAGCCTGAGAGTTGTTGGGTGGTATGATAAGTGCATATTTAGTTTTATAAGAAAATAGCAAACTGTTTTCCAGAGTGGCTGTACCATTTTACAATTCCACTAACAATATATGAGAGATCCAGTTTCTCTGCATCCTCGTTAGCATTTTGTGTTATCACTATTTTTTAGTTCAGTTATTCTAATAGGTATGTAGTGATATATTGTGGTTTTACTTTGCATTTCCCTAATGGCTAATGATGATAAAACATCTTTTTGTGTGCTTATTTGTGCCTCTTCTTTTGGTTAAATGTCTGTTCATGTCTTTTGCCCATTTTCTAATTAGACTTTTTTGTGTTTTTACTATTGAGTTTTGAAATATCTTTATATATTCCAGATACAAGTTCTTTGTTAAATGTATAGTTTGAAAATATTTTCTCCCAGACTGTAACCTATCTTTTCACTCTGTGAAAAGGTATTTCATAGAACAAAAGATTTTAATTTTGATGAAATCCAACTTATCAATTTTTTTCTTATCAAATATTTTTTGAATTCTTTTATTGCTAGCTTGAGGTTCAGAAGATTTCCTTTTGGATTAGAAATTTTAATATTTACTTAATACAAAGAAAGGTAGCAAAGGAAGAGCAGAGGGACAAAAACAATATGAGACAAGTAATAGAAATTAAATAAAAGTTGTCTACTTAATCCAATGATATCAATAATTACATAAATGTGGATGAAATAAACACCCTACTCAAGAGGCAGAGATTGTCAGGCTGTACAAAAAAGCAACACCCAACTACATGTTGTTTACGAGAGACATGCCTTAGACTCAAAGTAAAGGATATTTAGGAGGTAAAAGGATGGAAAAGATATATGGAAACAGTAATTATGAGAGACCTGGAGTGGCTATAATAATATCAAATAAAATAGACTTTAAGACAAGAAATACTACTAAAGGAAAAAAAGATATTTCATAACCATAAAAAGATCAATATTTTAAGAAGACATAACAATTTGAAATGCATACGTACTTCACAACTGGAGCCTCAACATATATGAAGCAAAAATTGACAGAATTGAAAGGAGAAACAGACAATTTAACAATAATAACTGGAGATTTCAATGGCCCATTCTCAATAGATGATAGAATAACTAGGCAAAAGAATCAACAGGGATATATGACTTTAACAAGACTATCAACAAACATATTCTAAATGACATTTATAGAACACTCCATCCAAAGACTTCAGAATACACATTATTTTCAAGTGCACGTACAACATTTTCTAGATTAAATCATATGCTGATCTAGAAAAGAATCAAATTAGAGATTCACAATAGAAAGATATCCTGTAAAACCTAATCTATTTGAAAATTAACAGACTTCTGAAAAACCTATAGGTCAAAGAAGAAATCAAAAGGGAGAGTAAAAAAATATTTTGAATGGAATGAAACAAAAACCCAATATACAAAAGTACATGGAAAAATATAAAGTAATCCTGAGCAGAAAATTTATAACTTTAAAAACCTAGCAGAAAAGAAGAAAGGTTGCAAAAGTCAATAATCTAAGCTCCTACCTTAAAAAACTAGAAAAAGAAGGGCAAAGTAAACTAACAGCAACTGTAAGGAAGTAAATAATAAGGAATGGAAATTATTGAAATAGAAACAAAACTAAACAAAAAATAATAAAGAAAACTAATGAAACCAAAAGTTGATTCTTTAAAAAGATAAACAAAATTGATAAGCCTTTAGCTAGAGTGACAGAGAAAATTAGAGAGAAAACACAAATTGCCAAAATCAGGAATGAGAGAGAGGACAGCATTTGTGGCACTACAGAAATTAAAATTATTAAAGGAGAATATTATTAACTATTTTATGCTAACAAATTAGGCCATTTAGATCAGCAGTCCCCAACCTTTTTGGCACCAGGGACTGGTTTCACAGAAGATAATTTTTCTGTGGACCAGGGGTGGGGAGGATGGTTTCAGGATGATGCAAGTGCATTACTTTATTGTGCAGTCAAACCTCTCTGTTAATGATAATCTGTATCTGCAGCTGCTCCCCAGTGCTAGCATCACTGCCTCAGCTCCACCTCAGATCATCAGGCATTAGATTCTCATAAGCAGTGCACAAACCAGATCCCTTACACGTGCAGTTTACAGTAGGGTTCATGCTCCTATGAGAATCTAATGCCACCACTGATCTGACAGGAGCCAGAGCTTATGTGGTGATGCCAGTGATGGGGAATGGCTATAAATATAGATGAAGTTTTGCTCGCTCACCTGCCACTGACCTCCTGCTGTGTGGCTTGGTTCCTAACAGGCCACAAACAGGTACTGGTCTGCAGCCTGGAGGTTGGGGACCACAGATTTAGATGAAATGGACAAGTTCCTAGAAAGACACAAACTCCCAAAGCTGATGTAAGAAGTAGAAAATCTGAATAGACCTATGACAAGTAAAGAAATTGAATTAGTAGTTAAAAATCTTCCCAGTGTCACTGAGATAAATTTTAAAATACAGAAATAAATGGAGAGACATTTCATGCTTTGGTTTGGAAGACTCATTAAGATGGAAGTTCTCTCCAAATTGATCTATAGAACCAACACAATCCCTTTCAAAATACCAGCAGGCTTTTATTGTAGAAACTGACAACCCTATTGCAATGTTTTTATTTGTTTGTTTTTCTAATGTGTCAACTTTGCTGGTCTACAGTCCCCAGCCATTCAGTCAAACACTAATTTAGTGTTCCTGTGAAGGAAATTTACAGATGTACATAAGATCTATAATTATTTAACTTTAAGTAAGGGAGATTATGGTGTATAATCTTGATGGGCTTGATTCAATCAGTTGGAAGACCTTAAAATTAGGGTGGAGGCTTCTTTAAGAAAAAGAAGAAATTCCTACTTGGGATAGCAGTGTTAGCCCACACCCAGGAGTTCTAGTTTTACCTCTGGACTGCCTGCCTATGGGCTTCAGACTTGCTTAGCATGCTCCCACAGTTGCATAAGCCAAGTTCTTGTAATAAATCTCTTCATACATCTCTCTCCTACTGGTTCTGCTTCTCTGGTTATACTCTGATTGACATATGATCCAATAATTTATATTGAAATGCAAAAGATCTAGATTAGACAAAACAATTTTAGAACAGAACAAACTTGGAGGAATTACATTTTCCAACTTCAAAACTCAGTATAAAGCTACAGTAATGAAAGTTTGGTATTGGTGTAAGGATAGGTATAAGGATAGGTATATAGATCAATGAGACAGAGTTGAGAGTCCAAAGAGTAATCCTTATATTTATGGTCAATCGATGATGAAAATATATGTCCACACAAAGATTTATAAGTGAATATTCACAGTGTCATTATTCATAATAGCCCAAAATGGAAACAACCTAAATGCCCATGGATTGGCAAATGGGTACACAAAACCTGGCCTAGCCATAGAATGGAATACCATTCAGTGATAAAAAGGAATGGCATACGGGCACTAGTTACAACATGGATGAACCTCAAAAACACTGGGGTAGGCGAAACAAGCCAGACACAAAAGTCAACAAATTGTATGATTCCATTTATATGAAGTGTCCACAAGAGGCAAATTTATAGAGAGAGAATGTGGATTTGTGGTTCCTGGGACTGGGCAGGGAGCAGGGATTCACTGCAAATGGGCCTGAAGGAATTTTGGGGGAGTCATGGAAATTCTAAAACTGGATGATCAGGATGGTTGTACAACTCACTAAATAAACTTCCTAAGAATATCATTGAACTGTACATTTACAATGGATTTTTTTGCCATATGTAAATTATATTTTAATAAAGCTGTTATACTTTAATATGTAAAAGTCCCTAAAATGGCTTGCCCCAGTTGTTATCAAGGGAAAAGGAAAGGAAAACTTTCCACAGAGTGGATATGAAGTGACAGCAGAAGACAAAAATAAAGACAATTTTGTGCACAAGTCTAGCACTCTTCACATATAAGTTATCAGAGGTCAATACGGCTTTATCTAGACAGTGTGGCCATCTCTAAGAACTCCATCCTTTTTCATGACATAAACGCATTTTCTCTTAATGCCGTGAGAATATATGAAGCTACATTAAAACTTTGATTCAGCAATAGTTACTTTACTTTGCAATATAGTTTTACAATTTTCAGTTTAATGAGCCATAAACCACTTTCTACAGGATTCCAAGTGTAATGGAAAAAGCCATGGGAAGAATTACAAGTTAGAAGACAACTGTAGCAATCCACGGCCTCAGAGCCTTCACTTAGTTCCTCAATCAGCCAATTGACTTTACTTGGGAGAACAACTACTCCAAGGTCAAACTCAAAACCTCTGACTTTAGCCCAGTGGGCTTAGCAAAATAATGTGGATGACTCAGAATGCTTATCTTCAAGGAAGATAAGGGAACAACACAATTCACAGTTCATGTGATCTATAAAAATCAAAGATAGAAAGGGTAGGCTAATCCAAGGCATAAATCTCATTATTTACCCATAACAAATGATATATTAAATTAGTAAATGGTAGAGAGTTTGCTAAGAGGCAGGAGTATTAGATGGGAAACCAAATTTTGTTTGGTTTGTTTTTTAAGCAGTACCAGTTTGAAAGGGTAGAATCTGGGTTAGATGTTTGGACCACAAACTAGGCGTTCTGCAACAACAGGCTCTCCCCTTCTTTCCTCCAATGAAGGGGCACTGATTTCCATCCACATTTTAATATTTGGAGGTACTTTGCAAACTGCAGTTTCAGAATCACTGTACTCACCATCTGTCTGTGTTAAATATCCAAAGGTATTTGGCCACCACCCTATTTTTGTTTCTGTCTTTTGACCCAGGGTTTCTGAGGCAGGTCGCATTATAAGGGATGTGCTCAGACTCTTTTCTACTCTGTGACTAAATCTCTTAGTCACACCAAAGCCTCCTTCCCAGTCCAAGTGAGAGCGCTAAGCTGTGCCTTAAAGAGAACTAGCAGTAGTAGTAGCAGGGAGCTTTTTGGATTCAGGGGCCCACTTGCTGTGATCTTTATGGAAATGGGACCAGGCGGCCTGCATTTCACGGACTTTAAGCCAGCATGGAGATATTAGATACAGAATTCAGGAAGCAGAATCATTTTCTCATTCCAAATTGTACAGAGAAAATTTGGCCCCGTCTGATACTGAGATTATTGCCTTCAATGGAGTGTAAAAGTCCCTCAGATTCAGATTTTTAAACTCCTCTTTTGAACTGGAGCAGATGAAACTTGCTTATCATTGTACTTACTGAATTTCATTACAGGACTGTTGTGTTTGTCAACGGGTGGCCAAAAGCCACAGCTGACTTCCCCAGTTATCAGAGTCGTCCAGCCTGATGCACCGTCGTTACCCACTGCCCTGCGTACATTACCGCTGTCCAGCTGGAGGGGCCCCCGGGCCCTCAGCAGCCTTGCTACTCAGGTTAAGCTGGTGCCAGTGGTGACAAACTTGCCTCAGCTAGACAGTACTCCCCTTCTCCTTTCCAACCTGCCATCATCCTGCCAGTGCCTTCTAACAGCGTCCTTTCTGGAAAGGCAGGTGTCCAGCTCAAATATTTTAGGCAGCTATGAAACCTATCTGAGGAGAGAGTAATGAGGAGATGGTGGTATTAATAGGGGTGGCAGTGCTAGTCGCCGGACTTCAGTTTTGATGGGTCAGCTCCGGTGCCGACTTCACAGCCCAACTACAGAAATTCAATTGGTTCTTGAGGTCAATTTGCTGGGGCAGATATGCTGACAAAATGTAGTCTCATTTTTGAACTTTTATTAATATTAGACTATTAGATGATTGTGTTTAAATCTCATCAGCCAAGAGAACTTAATCAGAAAGACTCAGGTTAAAAAAAGAGGTATAAAGTAAATAGAGAGAAATTCCTTTAATTTAACTTCTGAAATACTAAGAACAGCTCTTACCCCATTCTTCAGATTCTGAAAGGTGGTGTTCCCAATTTTATAATTTTTAAAAAGAGTCTGGGATTTTAATTTTGATGTCCTCATTGACCCAATAGTTATTTAGGACAGCTTTTAAAAAAATGTTCAAGTTGCTCAAGATTTTTGGCTTAAGCCTTTTTTACTGGCTGTAGACGTAGTGCCCTGTCTGACTTCCTGAGCATGTGGGTCACACAATGTCTACTTTTTGAATTGTAGTCAATTTTTGGAAATGATCCATAGACAATTAAAAAGGAGGCATAAAACATTAATAACAATGCATTGTATACTTCAAAATTGCTAAAAGAGTAGATTTTAAATTTCATCACAAAAAAAATGATATGTATGTGAAGTTATGGATTTGTTGGCTTGATTTAATCATTCCACAATGTAAATATATATCAAAACATTACATTGTACCCCATAAATTTATAATATATACAATTGTTATTTTTCAATTAAAAATAAAATTTAAAAAGAAGGTATATTCCCTGCAGAGTACAAATGTTATATATTTGTTAATTCAGGCTTTATATTTAAATTATTTAAAGCTTCATGTCCTTATTAATTATCTCCTTAACCTGTCAGAGACTGAGGAAACTATATTAAAGCTCCTACTACAATTGCCTCTGACAATCTCCTTTTTCAAAAAAGTTTTATTTTATGTATTTCTTTCTTCATTTAACATACATTTTTAGTTGCTATGTATTCAGTATTGAGATGTTTCATTATAAAATAATTCTATTTTACCATATTCAATGTCTTTGGCTTGAAATTTACTTTGTCTGATATTAATATTTATGCCTTTGCTTTTTCTTTGTCTTTGCCTGGTACAAACCCATTTAAAAAAATTTAAACTTTCAGCATCATTTTTTGAGTGTCTTTTGTAAGAATCATCTGGTTAGAATTTATTTTCTAATCCAATCTTAGAATTTTTGTTATTAATTTAAAGTCTGAGTCATTTGCATTTACCTGAATGAGCCACAGTGCTTATTCCCGCCATCTTGCTCTATGCTTACTTGTGCTGCTCACATTTTCTTTTCTTTTCTTTTACTCTATAGAGAATATAATAAGGACATCTTGTTTCAAATTCTGCTGGTGATTTCTTAAAAGTTTTTAAAAAAATACCTTATGCATATCTTTAATTTTCAAAGTTTAAGAATAAAGAAATAAATTTTGACTTCCTGACATGTCAAATGCATGTCAATATTAACTATGTTCATGGTTATGGACTCAGACTATTATGTACTCCAAAGCACAAGATTTTTTGAGAATTGTTTTTATTTTCTTGATTCAATTTGGTAATATGTATTATAGTTATTTATATTTAACTCCATAAGTTTATGGTTTATTTGGTTTTAATGCTCTTTGCAAATCCTTTTGTATTCTTACTTTTTAATGCCTATGGTCTTAGATACCATTTCCCGTTTTTAAATTATTATTTACTGTTTTTTGGTCTAGAATTGTTTTTTGAGTAATGTTTTGAGATGAGTACTTCTAGGATATATTTTGGGTGTCTTTGAATATTTAAAAGGGTCTATTGCCATTTTTCATAAAAGATGAACTGATTGGAACAAGAATTTCTGGGTCACTATTATTTTTCCCCAAATAGTTGCTTACCAAGTTCTGGGTTTTGGCATGTTACTTTTTCTCTCTAGGACTCATTTACTTATAAAGTGATGATAATAGCCCTTCTCCCAGTTATTTAACAGAAGTTTGAGAGGCTAAAATGAGGAAATGAACAGGAAAGCACATTGAAATGATAAAGGGCTACTGAAATATGAGTTATGATCATTTCTCATTGAATTTATTTTGAAATACAATGTCTTATTCTTGGTCTGATTCATATTTTATTTGCTTACCACTCACTCCTACTCAGCTCAGTAACTTCTTTAAGAAGCACTTTCATTGTTGGATTCATCTGTTAACTCTGGCCTTCCTGGTCCAACCACCTGATGGGTCAACCTGACGACATCTTCCTGTATTTAAAATACTTTCTATTTTTCTTTTGAAATAGAAAAGTGATTCTTGGTCACTGTGAAAAAATTGAAAATTGAGAACAACACAGAGAAGACAATAATAATATTTAAATTAATTCTAAGGTGATTATTAATAATTCTTAAGTATTTTTAACATATAGAAACAACCACATTTGAACTTTTCTGTCTTTTTTATACATACATTATCACTTTTTTCTCCAATGGATATCATATTATAATGCTTCACAAGCTGATTTTGAGTAATTTTTATATTAATGTGTAAAACAAAGTACACCAATCATAAGTGTATGACTTCATTAATTTGTTATGAATCAACCCATCTGTATAACCACTATGCAGAACAAAAAAGAGAATATTACTATCCCTGTGGGAGCCTCCCATGTGCCTTCTTCCTGGGCTACCAATTCCCTCCCTTAGACGATTGCTATCCTGACGTCTATACTACTGATTAGTTTTGGCTACTTTTGAAATTATGTGAATGAACTTAACACTAACGCCATCTTTATCTCAGCATTGTACTCGTGAGGTTCATCCAGGCTGTTGTTTTTAGCAATGTGCTCATTTTTATTATTGTGTAGTATTCCATCGTATGACTATACCAACACTTATTTATTCTTTCTACTATTAATGGGCATTTGTTTTATTTCCAGCTGGGTCTATTACAAATAGTGTTGCCGTGAACATTTTTGTGCATTCCTTTTGAAGTGAATATTTATACATTTCTGTTGGCTATACTCTAATGAGTGGGATTGCTGGGTTTTATGGTATGCACGTGTTGTTGGACTTTAGGAAATAATGCCGAGCTTTGTCCATGTGTTGGTAACCAATTTACATTCCCAGAAGTAGTGTATGAGATTTTCAGTTGCTCCACATACTTGGCAATTTTTGGTAATTTTAATCATTTTGCTGGGTGTGTAGTAGCATCTCATTGTGGCTTTAATTTTTATTTCCATGATGATTGAAGAGACAGAGCACATTTTTTTCTTTTACATATCTATGACTATTTGGATATTCACTTTAGTGAGGTACCACTATTTTGCCCGCCCATTTTTCTATTTTAAAACTTATTGTTAGAAATTTGTATATATTTTGAGTGTGAGTCGTTTGCTAGATATATGCATATTAATCTTCTTCTATACCTTGGCTTGCCTTTGATTCTTTTATAGGTGTCTCTGGATGAACAGAAGTCCTTAATTTTAATATACATAATTATTAATCTTTTTTTTCTTTTTATTGTTTTCTGTGTCTTAACAAAAAGCTTTGCCTATTCCACATCATAAAATTTTACTCCAATAAAATAATTGAGAGGTTTTATTGTTTTACCTTCCACATTTAGATCTACCTTTCACCTGAGATTGTTTTTTAATTGATTTTTATGTATGGTGTGAGGTCCTGATTCATTTATTTTTTTCTGTATTGAAAAGACCATTCTTTAATGCAGTATCACCTTCCTTGTACACTTGATCTTAGCCAAAAGGCTGAGAAGCAATTCACCTTTCTTGTAAATCAAGTGACCATGTAACTGTGGGTCTGTTTCTGTAGGCTCTATTTTGTTCCTTTGGTCTATTTACATATTCTTCTGCTATAACTGTAGCTTTAGAATAAATCTTGATATCTGGTGTTGTAAGTCTTCCATATTTATTCTTTGAGAATGTCTTTGCTATTCTTGTATCTTTAGAAGTCCATGTATAGTTTAGAATTATTTTGTCAATTAAAAACAACAACAACTACAAAACCTTATTGGGATTTTTAGAAGAATTGAATAGAATATATAGTTTAATGTGGAGAAAATTGATAATGTTGCAATATAGAATCTTCCAACTCATGGACATTACATATCTGTCCATTTAGTTAGGTTTTTTCAATTTATCTCAGGTTTTTTCAATTTATCTCAAAGTTTTGCAGTTTTCTGAATAGTGTTCTTGTATTATGATTTTGCATGTCTTTCATAAAATGTATTACTAGGTACTTGGTGGTTTTACTTGATGTTATGATAGATGTTATTGTTTTTCACGTCATTTTCTTACTGTTTTGTGTTGATGAAGAGAATCATTTCTCAGTTGATTTTTGCATTTTGACTTTGTATCAACAATGTTGCTGAATATACTTTTAATTCAAACAGTTTATCTGCAGATGACTTTGGATTTTCTATTCACACACGGTTTATATATTCTGTCAAGTTTATATTTTTCTTTTCAATCTTTAAAACTTTTACTTATTTTTCTTGCCTTATCACACTGGCTTGGCTCTTCAGTTCAACGTTGAATGGCAGTGTTGGTTGTCTCATTCTAAAGACACTATTGTCTCATTCCTAATCTCAGAGAGATGGTTTTCAATTTTCATCATTAAATATGATTTTTAATATTTTTATTTTGAGATAAGTTTAATCAGATTAAAACATTTACTTTTCTTCCCAGTTCACTAAAAGTTTTTATTATGAAGTAGTATTGAATTTTGTCAAATGCTTTGTGGGAAAGTTTTGAATTATGAATTTGATTTCTTTAGTAGATACATGACAACTTATGCTTTCTATTTCTTCTTCTGTAAAATGTGCAAAATTGTGTTTTTCTGAAAAATATTTATTCCGTCTAAACATTTGAACTTATTTGCATAAAGTTGTCCATAATATCCTCTGTGTATATGTGTATATGTATTATATATAGGTGTACATATATTTAGGTTTATTTATTGAGGTATAATTTACACACAATAAAACTCACCGATTTTAAGTATACTATTTGATTTTAAGTATACTTCTTCCCACCTTTCTTACTCTCACATCTTCATTTTGGTTGGCATACTTTAAGATTTTTGCCTGTTTTTATTATTGTTATTAATATTAATAATGTTGAATTAGTATTTTTTAGATATTAAGTGTTATTGTTTTAAAAATTATTTGTGATATTTGGACTTATATACCATATTTATTTATTTATTTTTTATTAAGGGGTTACAAGTGTTTTTATTATATGGATATCTTAAATAATGCTTAAGTCAGGATTTTTGGTGTGCTCAAAATAATGTTCATTGTACCCAGTAGGTAAGTTTTTTATCCCACACCCCTCTTTCTTCACTCCCCCCTCCTTGGTTTCTCATGTCCTTTATATTGCTTTCTGCCTGTGTGTACCTATCTTTTAGCTCCCACTTATTAGTGAGAACATATGGTGTTTGGTTTTCCATTCCTGAGATAATTCACTGAGTATAATGCTTTCCAGTTCCTTCCACATTGCTGCAAATGACATTATTTCATTCCTTTTTATGGCTGAGTAGTGCTCCATGCTATATATATATATACACACACACACACACACACACACCACATTTTCTTTGTCCACCCATGAATTGAAGGGTACTTAGGCTGATTCCACATCTCTGCAAATGTGAATTGTCCTGGGATAAACATTTGAGTGCAGGTGGCTTTTTGATAAGATGATTTCATTTCCTTTGGGTAAATACCCAGCAGTGGGATTGCTGGATCAAATGGTAGGTCTGCATTTATTTCTGTGAGGAATATCTGTATTGTTTTCCATAGAGGTTGTACTAATTTGCAGTCCTAACAACAGTGTGTAAGCATTCCTTTCTCTCTGCATCTGTGCCAGTATCTATTGTTTTTTTGCCTTTTAATAATGGTCATTCTGATAGGGGTAAGTTGGTATCTCACTGTAATTTTAATTTGCATTTTCCTGATGATTAGTGATGTTGAGCATTTTTTCATGCTTCTTGCCATTTGTCTATCTTCTTTTGAAAAACTTCTGTTTGTCATTTGCCCACATTTTGATGGGTTTGTTTTTTTTCCCTTGCTGATTTGTTTGAGTTCTTTGTAGATTCTGTATTTTAGTCCTTTGTTGGATGTATAGTTTGAGAATATTTTCTCCCATTCTGTTGGTTGTATATTCACTCTGTTGATTATTTACTTTGCTGTGCAAAAGCTTCTTAATTTAATCAAGTCCCATTGATTTACATTTGTAGTTGATATATCTGCCTTTGCAGATAGTCATTAGTCATAAGTTCCTTGCCTTGGCTGATGTCTAGAAGAATTTTTTCTACGTTTTCTTTTAGAATTTTTATGGTTTCATGGCTTAAATTTAAGTCTTTTATCTATCTTGAATTATTTTTTGTATATGGAGAGAGATAGGGGGTCCTGTTTCATTCTTCTGCAGGTGGCTATCCAATTTCCCCAGCACCATTTATTGACTAGGGCTTCAACTCCCTAGTTTATGTTGTTGTCTATTTTGTCAAATATCAATTGGTTGATGGTTTTATTTCCTGGTCCTTAATTCTGTTCCATTGGTCTATGTTTCTAGTTTTATACCAGTACCATGCTGTTTTTGTTACTATAGCCTTGTAATATAATTTGAAGCCAGGAAATGTGATGCCTCTAGATTTGTTGTTTTTGCTTAAGATTGCTTTGGCTATTTGGGCTCTTTTTTGGTTCCAAATGAAGTTTAGGATTATTTTTTCTAGATCTGTGTAAAATGATGTGGTATATTGATGAAGATTGTGTTGAATCTGTAAATCACTTTGGGCAGTATGGACATTTTAATGATGTTGATTCTACCAATCCATGAGCATGGGATATTTTTCCATTTGTTTGTGTCATCTGTGATTTCTTTCATCATTGTTTTGTAGTTTTCCTTGTAGAGGTCTTTAACCTCCTTTGTTAAGTATATTCCTAGGGATTTTATTTTCTTTGTAGCTATTGTGAACGGTATTGAGTCTTGATTTGAGTTTCCACTTGATTGTTATCAGTATGTAGAAATGCTACTGATTTGTATACAATTATTTTGTAACCTGAGACTTTGCTGAATTTATTTATCAATTCCAGGAGTCTTTTGGTGGAGTCTTTAGGGTTTTCTAGATACAAGATCATATCATCGGCAAACAGGGATAGTTTGACCTCCTCTTTTTCCCAATTTGGATGCCCTTTATTGCCTTCTCTTGCCTGATTGCTCTGGCCAGGACTTCCAATACTATGTTGAATAGAAGTGGTGACAGTGGACACCCTTGTCTTGTTCCAGTTCTTAGGGGGAATGCTTTCAACTTTTCCCCATTCAGTATGATGTTGGCTGTGGGTTTGTCATCTATGGCTTTTACAATTTTAAGGTATGTTCCTTCTATGCCTAGTTTGTTGAAGGTTTTTATCATGAAATGGTGCTGGATTTTATCTAATGCTTTTTCTGCATCTAATGAGATGATCATATGGTCTTTGCTTTTGTTTCTGTTTATGTGGTGAATCACATTTATTGATTTACATGTGTTGAACCATCCTTGCATCCCTGGGATGAAGCCCACTTGGTCATGGTGAATTATCTTTTTGATTTCCTGTTGAATTTGGTTGGCTAGTATTTTGTTGAGAATATTTTTGTATCTATGTTTATAAGGGATATTGGTCTTTATTTTTAAATTTTTTTGGTGTCCTTTCCTGGCTTTGGTATCAGGGTGATACTGGCTTCATAAAATGAGTTAGGGAGGATTCCCTCCTTCTTGATGTTATAGAAAAGATTCTGTAGGATAGGTAGCAGTTATTCTTTGCAGTTCTCATAGAATTTGGCTATGTATCCATCTGGTCTGTGGCATTTTTTTTGTTGGGAGAATTTTTATTACTGCTTTAATCTCGCTGCTCATTATTGGACTGTTCATAGTTTCCATTTCTTCCTGATTCAGGCTTGACAAGTTGTGTCTTTCCAAGAATTTATCCATTTCCTCTAGGTTTTCTAGTTTGTGTAGAGGTTTTCATAATATTCATGGATGATATTTTTTATTTTTGTGGTATTAGTTGTAATGTTTCCCTTTTCATTTCTGATTTAGCTTATATGAATCTTTTCTCTTCTATTTCTGGTTAATCTGGCTAGTGTTCTATTGATTTTGTTTATCTTTTCAAAGAACCAAATTTTCATTTCATTGATCCTTTGTATTTTTTGGGGTTTCATTTCATTTAGTTCTGTTCTGACCTTTGTTATTTCTTTTCTTCTGCTAGCTTTGGGTTTGGTTTGTTTTTCTTATTCTAGTTCCCTGAGATGTGACATTAGGATGTTAATTTGTGATTTTTCTGTCTTCTTGATATAGACATTTAAGGCTGTGAACTTTCCCCATAGGGCTTCTTTTGTTGCATTCCATAGATTTTGAAGGCTTGTGTCCCCTTTGTCATTCAGTTTGAGGAATCTTTTGATTTCCATCTTATTTTCTTCATTGACCCAGGGATCATTCAGCATCAATTTGTTTAATTTCCATGACTTTGTGTAGATTTGACTGTTTCTCTTGGAATTGAGTTCTAGTTTTGTTCCACTGTGGTTTGAGAAGATACATGGTATGATTTTGATTTTTTTATTTTATTGATACTTGTTTTGTGGCCCAAGATATAATCAGTCTTGGAAATTTCTCATATGTTGATGAGAAAAATGTATATTCCATAGTTTTTGGATAGAATATTCTGTAAATGTCTATTAGGTCCATTTGTTCTAGAGTCCTGTTTAAGTCCAGTGTTTCTTTATTTATTTTCTGCTTCAATGATCTATTTAGACTGTCAGTGGATTGTTGAAGTCCCTGACTATTAAGATTCTACTGTTTATTTCTTTACTTAGATCTAGAAGAGTTTGCTTCATGAAACTGGGAGCTCCTGTATTAGATGCATGTATATTTAGGATTGTTATGTCTTCTTGTTGAATTCCTCCCTTTACCATTATCTAATGTCTATCTTTTTCTTTTTTTATTATTGTTAATTTAAAGTCTATTTTTCTGATATGAGAATGGCTACAGCTGCTTGCTTTTGGTTTCCATTTGTGTGGAATATTTTTTTCCATCCCTTCACTTAGAGTCTGTATGAGTCCTTGTGGGTTAGATGTGTTTCATGGAGACAGCAGATATTTGGGTTGTGTTTTTTCATCCATTCAGCCAGTCTATTTCTTTTAAAAGGGGCATTCAGACCATTCAGGTTAAGTGTTAGTATTGATATGTGGGATGCTGTTCTGTTCATCATGTTGGATGATACCTTATTGCTTTGTTTTCCCTCTTGTTCTATTGTTTTATAAGAGCTGTGAGCTATAATTTTGGGTGTTTTTACACTGGTTGGTGTCTCTTGTGCTGTTGCATGTATAATGCACTTTTGAGGATTTCCTGTAGTGCAGGTCTAGTAGTGACAAATTCCCTTGATCTTTGCCTGTTAGGAAAGACTTTATTTCTCCTTCATTTATGAAACTTAGTTTAGCAGGATACAAAATTCTTGGATGGCAGTGATTCTGTTTAAGGACACTAAAGATAGGACCCCATTTCTTTTGGCTGTAAGGTTTCTTTTGAGAAGTTTGCTGTTAGTCTGATGGGTTTCCCTTTATATTTTACTTGATGTTTTCCCCTACAGCTCATTGGAGTTCCTCCTTCGTGTTGACTTTGGCCACTCATGACTATACGCCTTGGTGATTCCCTTTCACAATGAATCTCCCAGGTGTTCGTTGAGCTTCTTGTGTCTAGATATCTAAATCTCTAGCAAGACCAGGGAAGTTTTCCTCAATTATTTGCTCAAATAGGTTTTCCAGACCTTGTGCTTTTTCTTCTTCACTTTCAGGGATGCTTATGATTCTTATATTTGGCCATTTTACATTATCCTATATTTCTCATAGGCTTTGTTTATTCCTCTTGATTCTTTGCTCTTCATTTTTGACTGATTGGGTTAATTTGAAAGAGTGTCTTCAAGCTCTGAAATTATTTTTTCTGCTTGGTCTAGTCTGTTCTTTAAACTATCCACTGTGTTTTGTTTTTTCCTAAATGAATGTTTCATTTTCAGAAGTTCTACTTGGTTTTTTAAAAAATGTATCTGTCTCTTTAGTAAATTTTTCATTCATTTCCTGAATTGTGTTCTGATTGCTTTGAGTTGGTTTTCCATTTTCTCTTGGATTTTATTGAGCTTCCTGATAATCCATATTTGGAATTCTTTATCTGTCATTTCAGTATTTTCATTTTGGTTGGGATCCATTCCTAGAGAGCTGGTGTGCTCATTTGGGGGTGTCCTTTCACTCTGATTTTGCCTACTTCCAGAGTTCTTGCACTGATTCCTTCTCATCTGGACTAGCTGTCACTTCTTGTTTTTGGATTGTTTTTTGTTTAGATGGGGCTTTTCCACCCTCACTCTTAAGGGGGTGTCTGTAGCATATGTTGGAAAAAGACATTTGGCTTTTCTTGTGGGTACTTTGATGGGGGTCTAGGTTCTGGATGGATGCCTTGGTTATAGATATCCTTAGTGTGGTGGTTTTCTTGACTGCCAGTTATTTGTAGGCTGTAGCAGTGGTGTACTATGTGTATGGGCTGATTCTCTGTAGACTTTAGACTAGGGAAGGTGGAAGACTTTGAAATCCTTTCTCTTTCCTCAGCCCTGTTGTCTTCTTAACAGTGTGAATTATATTGGGATGCCCAGTTTAATCTCTGAGACATTAGATTGTGCTTGTGGGTAAGAATCAGCTGTGCCCTGTATGATTCAGTCAGTAAGTGCTATGATGGGCTGTAGAAGTCCTCCCTGCCATTAGGTGGTGCTTGCAAGGAAGAGCCAGCTGCAGTGTTGTTTCTTGGGACCAGTGACCAGCTCTAATCCATCAGGAAAAACACTCAAATGCCCCAGCTTGTGGGTGGGCCCTGGAGCTTCCAGGTGAGTCCTTATTCTCCACCACTGCAGAGGTGGGTGGAGGAGTGAGGGTGGGCAGGGCTGGGTGGGGTGACCCTGCCTTCAGGCTCCACAAAGGTGGGCACAACAGCTGTCTTGGCAGGCATTAAGGGCCAACTCCCAGGCTGCTGAGGAAAGCCACTAGGGAATGGCTGAAGCAGCCCCACCAAAACAGAAAGTCTGCTCATAGGGGAGGGGCTTTCTGGGATTCACAGACTGGCTGTCAGGAGCAGGTTTTGCTCTTGTCCCTCATCCCCTGCCCCAGGGTCTCCTTCCAGTGTCTGGCTGTAGGCAGGAGCCCAAACTAGGTGAGCTTACCAGCAATGGTACTGTGGGCTGGGAGCTTCCCAGGATCCTGCCAAAGGCTGAGAGTGCAGCTTTCCTGTGGGGGAGGGGTGTTCCCTGAGTGTGCTGTGGCTGAGACCCATGTTGCACTCTCCTTTCAGTTTTGCTCACGTGGGCTCCATCACCTCCCAAGATTAGTTCACAAATTTCCCCTCTGTGCCCCCGAGTAACATGATAGAGTCCTGGGGGTACAGGACCTGGCCTGCAGATCTGTCCCCTGGTCCCCCAAGTTCAATCCCTGACTGTGCCAGGGAGAAGTATGCTCGTGTCAAGTTGCCTGTGGGGTCCTCAAGCAGGCTTAATGTTCCTCTGCTTCAGAGTATTCCCTGTTCTGCTGGAGCAGCCAAGTAAGCAGCACCAGGGAGGGCCAGACAGCATGGAGTTCTCAGTCTGAGCACCCCTTGGTCTGCTTCAGGTCTTTAAGAGGAAAGGTGTGAGCCCCACTCTCTGTGGGAGCCTTTATATAGTGGGTGTGCCAACAGAGGGGAAGCCGCTGCTCCTGAGAGCCCTGGCTCAATTGTCCCTTGGGGCACCTGTGCCACTCTGCAGCAATGGGTGGAAGAGGGGAGAGGGAGGAGAGGACTCTGAATGGAGGAGAGCTGGAACTCTGGTCACCTTTCTCCCTCTCCCTAGAAGGAAACCTGCCCAGAATGTCCAAGCTCTGGGATCCTGGGATCACTCAGATCTTCCAGGACCCACCAGCCCCTGTGGCCACTGCAGACTAAGCTGGAGGTGGGAAATGTTTGTGTGGGAACAAATGACAAGAAAACTGAAGAGCTGAAGCCCCCTGGGAAGGACAAAGGCACACAGTGGGTGGAGAATCAATGTGGTACCTGCTGTCTCAGCTCGGGTCTGTGTTGATGGGGAGCAACCCTGGGGGGGTTGGCAGCCTGGTGCTTTGTTTTCAAGAAGTTCACTGGCGGCAGCAGCTCATGGGCTGGTGAGGGTAGACAAGCTCTCCAGCGGCTTGGGAGCCTGCTGACTGCCCCAGATGTGAGGGAGGGAAAAACAACCCCCCCCCTCTTTTTGCTGGGCTCCAAGCCTCTCAGGGGTTGATCTTTACTGATATCTTGCTGCTTCTTGTTCTGCTCTGCAACTTCTTCATGTGGAATCTCTGGTAGGTTCTGGCACCTGAGAATTACACCTGAGCTATGTTTTTTTTTAATCTAAAACTTTTCCTTCTTTCTGAGATGATCTGGCAACTGATGTCTCTAGTCAGCCATCTTGCCCCACACTCTAATATACCATATTTAAAACGGTTATTTAGATCTTATTTTATTTGTTTCAAAATTCCTTTAATTCTATTACTTCTTCCATTCTTGATTTTTTCAATTGCATATTATAACTTTTCTGGCTCTTGCATATTTGAAAATGTCTGTCTGTGTTCTCTATACCTTCTTCATTTCTAGTCAAGTATAAATTTGGGTATAGAATTCTTGGCCACAACTTTTTCCTTTTAATATAAAATTTCCTTCATTTTATATCACAGAAAAGAAATTTGAGAAAAGGACTTATTTTTTTCCTTTGTTGGTAACTTTTGTGTTGATGTTTATAGATTTTTTTCTCTTTTGTTCAACTATCTGCCAGAAATTTGTCTAAATGTGATTCCCCTTTGATTGATTTTGCTTTGCATGCATAAAATTCCTTCAGCACTTAAATTTATATTTCTTTACTTCAGTTAAGTTTGCTTTTATTGTATCTTTGATAATTGCTTTGTTCTTTTTTACTGGTGCATTGTTATGAGCACTTGTTACCTGTTTTCTTATCTTCACTCATTGCCCACAATATCTATTAAATTTTTAGATATTTTAAATCTCTAATTCTATTTCCTCTGCATTTTCAAAAGACAAACTTCATCTCTGTAGAGCTTCTTCCATGTTAGTGATGCTGGTGCACTGGGGACTAACTCATTGCATCTAGTTTCAATTGAGCTCAGTCTCCACTTCAGATACTTGGATGAGAACACCTGCCTGCATCCTCATTCTATTGTCTTCTACTGGACAGGAAAACCTTGTTGCATTAAGAAGCACCTCTTACTGTTTTCACTGGTTTTATTCAGTATTTTGTGAATTATTCAGCAACAACTACTGAATATTGTTGGCCCAAAGGTGTTGAAATGGGTTCCAAAAGAATTGCCTTCTACTTATCCCTTGTCTTTTATATGCTTTGAACCAAAACCTCATTATAATATATTTGTGGTGGCTTTTCTGATATCTCTTCTTTCTTACAATATGGCATTGCTTTCTCAGGAAGGTATCTTAATATCTTTCATAATTCTGTTTCCATCTGCAATATGTCTAGCTGAAATTCCTTGAACCTTGTGGCTCATAGATGGTCCAATTTCATTTTCTGTGATTGAGGTAAAATTTCTTTCATATTACTGTCCTCTACATTGCACTAGTTATTCTAGTCTGACAATGGTGATGATTTGGAGAGAGATTTAATACTTAAGCTGAAATTACCATCTTACCTGGTGACTGCAAGAGGAATTCCTTTCTTTCTATCTCTTTCTTCCTTTTCATAGTGGTGGTTTATAAAGTAGCTTTACCTTAGCTATTTTTGTTTAACCTCTTTTGCCTCCTCCGTAGCTTCTCTGAGTGAATAATTTATCATGATTCCAATAACTTGTTATTGAACCTTCTTTTTAGGAGCCATACACATTTGACACTCTCAATATCCTAAATTAACACTCCAGTAGTTAAATCAAGATAATTATAAAATCCAACATAAGCATTTGTCTTCATATCATCCATAAAAATGGATGAGATTCAGAGAAGGGAGAGAGAATATGCTGAGATTCAGAGAAGGGATAGAGTAGCATAGGATGCTCAAGAAAGCCTTTATGATAAGGGCCTTAGAAACACATACCGTTTAGACCTTAAAGGTCCTTAGGGATAATTCAACTCAACTTACTAATTTTCTATAGATGAAGAGACTGAGGTGGAGAAAATCAAAGTGACTTGTCCAAGTGTGTGAAGGTAATACTTTGAACAGAGATAGAACTAAGCTGAAATATAGGAGGATGCTCACTTTTTGGTCTACCTATCACATTTTTCTTCTTCTAGAAAAGCCTCCACCTTTTTAGGAAACTCTTTTAGGGAATTCTTTTTGTGGTATCTTCCAACCATGTAGTCCTACTGGGGTCTGCGAACATATGGGCCTTTCCTACGTGCATAAATTTGAGTATGTGACCTAATTTAGGCCATTCAGTGTCCTTCCATGAATTTAAAATTTGACCTAAAGAAAAGGAGAAGTTCCTTTCTGTTGGTAAAGCCAGAAAGAGTTGGGCTGCAAAAGACCATGTTTCCAACATTATGTGAAAGCTTCTTGGAGAGAATGAAGCTGAACCACTGAGAGTACCAGAGATAAAAAATGGAGATGGCAGGTCCTGACAGCATTTGGGACCTTGGCTCTAGACATATTGTGGCCAGATAGCTTCTACTCTGCCCATGGCCTGGGTACCTAAGTTCAACAAATGCCTTTTGGCCTAAGCTGGGTTGAGTATGATTTTAGTTACTTATAATCAAAAGAGTCATAGCCACTATGTGTGCCTTTAAGAATACGCATTAATTAAACAGATGGAGAAGGGTAGGGATGGAATCCCAGGCAGGGAAGAAGCTGAGCCAAGGCTTGGAGGCTAAATGCCATGCTCTTTCCTGACAGCTTGGTAGAATTAACACCTCAGCAGGTCAAGGATGATCGGGAGTGAAGAGCAAGAAGGGCACACAGAGTTGGTTCCCTGGGGTGGGGACTTCTGGGTATTTCACTAGGAGAAGCTCAGAAAGGGATGGTGAGAGAGTGTTACCCAGGGTTACCTTACAGTTTGGTCAGAAATATTTCCTGACACACACACACTCTCTCTAATAGTAGCAAACTCTAGTGGCAAACTAGAGCAGACAAAATCTGCACATTTTTCTTATCTAGCTCAACCACAAATTTCCTACTGAATTTAAAAGGAAGAAGAAGCATTGACTCATTCACAGAAGATGTAAGGCAAAAAAAAGAGAGAGTTCACTATAATTAAGATTGCAAAATTGCTTCAGTATCATCTCATCTTTGGCGGTTTGAGTGTTTCTGATTTACTGTCCTTTTTAGGATTGGGAAAATGTATCAGCAAGCTTTATACTGTGCTTGTCTTCTGAACACATAACCCTTATGTAATCTTCATTTATTTGGGTATTTCAATTCCTTATCTTGAGATCCTTCAGCTTATCAGTTATATTTTCAATCTGCTCATTCGAGTTTATCATGCTTGTATTTTATTGCATACTTTGCCCCATACAATTTAGTAGACTTCAGTGTAGGGTCCCTGTTAAGATGGGAGGAAATTACTGATCCATGTAAGCCAAGCAAAATTGGAACCCTGGTGTTAGACACTGGGAAGAGTGAGAGCTCATCTTACTCCAGCTGTCAAGGCCCAGCTATTTCTTTAAAATTATTCAGCAGTGCAGAGTTGGCCACAAGACCATGGAAGGGATTGGAAAGCCTAGCGATGAACAATGTGTTAGGATCATATCACCCTCTTTTCTTTCTGTCACTAACCCATTTGTGCTCATAACTGCCTTAGAACAGGCATTTTGGTCAGAGACCTAGTTTTCCTCTTCACCACATAATGATAATGAAACTGTTCCATGGATTTTAGGAGAATTACTGAAAAAAATGTTTTCTGAAATGAGAGTTATTTTAGCATGGGTAATGGAAGTGAACTAGGAAGCCATTACAAGCTTCCCACAGGCCATCAAGAGCTTTCTCTCTGGCCATACTTCTTGGGGAAATGCCAGTCCTCAGAAAATGATCAGTGTAATAGTTGCCTAGTGCTGCCTTCTTTTTAAAACCTGTTTTTTGCCAAGCCTTTTTCTCAGATTTGCTGTTAGTGATGTTGTCCTGTGATCTCCTTTTTAAACACTTTCCCTACTGCCTTGGCTGTGTAATTCAAATCAGAAACATGAGGAAAGGAACCCAAAGCAGGCTAGGTTTTTTTTTTTCCCCACATTGTAGGTCAGAAGTGAGTTTTTACAGGCTAGGTATTATTTGATAGTAAGGAGAAGTAATACTCAAACTTTTAGAGCCACTCACGTGGCCTAGTCAAAAGTTTTGGTGTTTGTTCAGAAACATGGCTACAATTGGGCCATAAGTAGAAAGCAGACAGCCTATTCACAGACTGAAACCTTAGGTTGATAAAGGCTGTCACATGGCTGGGGAAGAGTGCAGGAGTCTATAGTCTGGTGGGCAAGAGAGATGTCAAAAAGAGATTGAACATGATCTGTCTGATGGTAAACTTTTTTTTTTCATACTCTTAGGAAATTTTTTTTTTCTGAGAAGAAAAACCAACAAAGTATCTAGTATATGTTAAATGCTAAATAAGGTTTTCTTTTTAAATGAAAGAGTAAAAAGGAAAATAAATTAATAAATATGTTTATTCCCAACAAAAACAACAATACTAACAACAAAAAGCCACAACAAACTGCATAGGGAGATGTTAATATTTGAGAAGTGGTCACTATTGAGTTCCCAGGGAAGTGAGAGAAATCTCACCATATTACACACAACAAGAACTGGTGGAAAAGTCCAGCCAAGAAGAGTTTCTACTTCTTCAGCCATCATGAGAAAGTTAAGGAGGTATATCTAGAAAAGTGGGATTTATTTGAGTGTGTGTTAGTTCAAGTTGTCTAGGAAGCAGATACTAAGATGGAGTTAGAAGTACAAAAGCTATGCAGTATAATACCTGTGAAGGCAGAAGGAGCAGGAGTAGGCAGAGAGAGGCTTCATATTGCAATGCAGGTCTGACACCTATGAAAGGAGAGAAGGAAGAAAGTTTGCATAGGGAGAGCCTCAGATGCTGGTACCATTCTGAAAGTCTAGGCCAGTTCAATACAGAGCATTGGCACAAAGAATCCCATGTTTAGCAGAAATGACCAGGATCTGGTACTTCTTCTGTGCTCGATCATTGACTAGAACTGCATGTGCCCTTGATTCAAACTGCATGTGCCCTTGATTCAAACAGTGGGGTAGCTTCTGAAGACACCCTTTCATGGTTCTGAGAAATCCAGTCTTTGTAATGAGCCTAATTTTATGTATTTGTAGGTATCATATTTGGGGAAATATGTCAGATGAATATAGCTTATCTTTCTACAGATACTGGTGAGTGTCATGGGAAGGAGGGAAAGTGTTATATAACAAAAATATTCCATGAAACCAAAGACTTTTGCTTCTGGACACAATGGTGTGGTTTATAAAATACCAAAATTTCCATTAACAACAACTAGAAAATCCAGAACTAAAAAAACCCCAGTTATTTGAAGGGATTCAGGGCTGCAAGGCAGCTAGGACTTGAAAGACCAAAATCTAAGACAGAAGAGAAGTTTGCTGTGGTGAGATGTATATTGTGCATGCTTTTTTTCCCCTGGGGCATTTTTCCAATTCTTGGAATAGAGAAAGATGCTGAGGAGCTAAGCAGAGGTATAGGTGGGTAACATTTGGTGCTGCGGTGACAAGGTGGAGTTTATGCCTGCCAGGTCTTGAAAGGCTAAGATCCCAGAGAGAAAGCAGGTACAGAGAAGTAAGTTCACGCTTGGCACCAGTCTTCTTCTTGAGGCATTTTCTGATTCTTAAACCAGGCAGGGTCAGAGGCAATGAAGCTGAACAGAAAGCAGCTACAAAGCAGAGTTTTGTTTTGTTTTGTTTTGTTTTTTGGCAGTTTTGTGGTGATAAGGAGATAAAAATTGGAGTCTAAGACCTGCCAGAAATACAGGTACTAGTAAATAGCCTGTACTTTCGGTTTACTACATCTTAAGGGCTAAGTACACTAAGTCTTCAAAAAGCACAACAGTGACCTGTTCACCCTCTGTCAAAGGATACTGTTAAGTTCACTATGGAAGAAGATAACATTGTGGCTCTACAATATTTCCATGACAATTTTTGGTAGTCAACAAGAAATTACCATTTATATCAAGAGACAGAACAAGAAAAAAACCAGACAATAGATATAGACTTGTGGGTATCCAAGATATTTACTTTATCAGTCATATATTTTTCTCTTAAGAATTGTGATTGATATGTCTGAGAAAATAGATTACAAAATGGAAAATTTCACTGGATAATGGGAGTCTATAAAAAAGAGGATAAAATAGAATTTTAAGAACTGAGAAGTACAGTAGTTGTAATAAAGAACTCAGTATCAGATGGACACAGTTGAGCGGATGAGTGAACTGGAAGAGAAGACAGTAAAAATCATATAGACTAAAGCAGAGGGAGAAAAAAGGATGGAAAATGCTGAAAAGAGCATAATAAATATATACTACATGGTGAAAGTTCTAATATTTGCATAACTGGACTTCCAGAATAAAGAGAGAGGGAGAGAATGAAGCAGAAACAATTTTGAAGAGGTACTGAGCTATAATTTTCCAAAACTAGCAAAAGTATAATCATCAAGCTATGGATTCAGAAGCACTATAGACCCCCAACCAGAGAAAATACAGAGAAAACTGCAAATATGTGTATCACAGTGAAACTGGTGAAAACTAAAGGCAAAGGAAAAATCTTAAAAGCAGCCATAGGGCAAAAAAGGATATGCTATCTTCAAAAGAGAAAAAGTAAGACTGATGAAAAAGTACTCAAAAGAAATGTTGGAAGACAATGGAATTACATCTTAAGGTGCCAAAAGTGAATAAGTGCCAATCTAGAATTTTCTATCCAGTGAAAATATTCTTCCGAAGTGAAGTGAAATAAAGACATGCCCATACAAAGAAACACTAATGAAAATTGTTGGCAGCAGACTCACACTAAAAAAGCAGAAAAAAATATGGCCCCAAATGAAAGCAAAGAAAGACAGAAGGGAATTAATAGCAAAAGAATGAGTGAGAATATGGATGAATTTAGAAGAATATAGATTTTTAAAAATAACAAAAATAATAACAATGTCTTTGCAGGTTTGCAACATATGTATAAAATCCATGATAACAACAATACCAAAATACAGGGTGTAATAAAGTGTTTTAAGGCTTAAGCTTTGGCTGGGTATGTGGTAAAAATTCTCATTCATATTAGATTCTAGTATGGAGAGATGCTGTAATTTCCAGAATAACCACTAAAAGAATAGTCAAAGAATAAAAATTAAGAAGCCAACAGAGGAGAAAAAGTGGAATAAAAATACTTGATCAATCCAAAAGAAGACCATATATATAAATGAAACAAATATAAAACAGGTGAGACAAAATGAGAATAAATATGGTTTTAGACAAAAACTCAATATATCTTGAATTGCATTCAAGATAAATGGACTAAATATTCCAACTAAAAGTCAGATTAGATTAAAAAAGAAAAAACCAAGCCCAATCGTATGTTTTTTTTAATAGGGGAAACACTATTAAAGTGTCAAGTACATGTAACCCAAATTGATTACATGCTGGGACATAAAGCAAGAATTCACAGTTTTAAAAGATTGAGACAATTCAAAGTGTGCTTAATGAGCACAGTGGAATAAAGCTAGAAATAAATAAATAACAATAAAAACATTAATAAAACAAAATTCACAAAAATTTTAAAATTAAGCAGTATACTTCTATATAATCTATGAATCAGAGAAATTAAATGAAAATGTGAAAATATTTTGAACTGAATGATAACAAAATGTGACATATTGGAATTTGTGGTATAAAGCTAAACCTTATTAGAAGGGACATTGTGGGCTCATAAGCTAATAAAAATAAGCCTCTTAAAATAAATGATCTAAGTGTCCAGCTCAGAAAGTTACAGAAATGACAGCAAATTGAATCCAAAAGAA
The DNA here is from genome assembly GCA_023783475.1 of Daubentonia madagascariensis. Lineage (NCBI taxonomy): Eukaryota > Metazoa > Chordata > Mammalia > Primates > Daubentoniidae > Daubentonia > Daubentonia madagascariensis. Next base: position 35,201,265 of record JAKFHU010002080.1, on the reverse strand, counting down.
GTAGAATAAAGTAAATGGTAAGGTCAGAAATTGCTGAACTAGAAAACAAATGTTTAGTAGAATCATCTGATTCTTGCATTGTCTTATTTTTCTGCATGAATTGACATAAAAACATTAATAAAGTTTGGCAACCTATGAGATATTTAGCATCAGTATGAGCAGAAAGCTGAATTTAATGTGAGAACAGATGTGAATTTGCGATTTTAAAATAGGTGAATAGCAACCATTTTATAGTCAAGTTACTGAAATGAAAATGTAAAGAAAACAGCTAATAACTTATGTTTCAGATTCTTGTCTTCTGAACACACTTCATGGTGTTCACATAGGCCTTCCTATTTAGCTCTTATCATTTAAGGTTTCTCTTGCTCTGCATGTTTTTTGTGATTACAGACTTTATAGTTCAGAAAATACACAGTTTATTAAAAAATTTTTGAAGAAAGACAAAAATTGAAGGCTTGAAAAGACTAACGTAAGACCAGACCAGCCTTGCAAGAAGTGCTTAGACCTGCATTGTACATTAACCAGCACAACAGACACCCACCAATGTAAAACTATGCAAAAGCTAAAACTCCAGAAACCAGATTCCACAATGACGCAAGAGGTAAAAAAAGGACACCACCCAATAGAATAATCAGAAATTTACCCCAAATATCAATTTTCTCAATAAATGTGAATGGCTTGAATTGCCCATTGAAGAGACACAGGCTGGCTGAATGGATTAAAAAATACAAGCCAAGTATCTGTTGTCTCTGGGAAACACACCTTACACACAAAGACGCATTCCGACTCAAGGTGAAAGGATGGAATACAATTTTCCAGGCTAACGGAAACCAAAAGAAATCTGGAGTAGCCATCCTTATTTCAGATGATATAAACTTTAAAGCAACAAAAGTAAAGAAGGACAAAAATGAACACTATATAGTGGTGAAGGGAAAAATCTTAAAAGAGGATTTAACAATCCTAAACATTTATGCACCAACTGCAGGAGTGCCCAGGTACATAAAGCAAATACTTGATCTAGACAACATAATAAATAGCAATGCCATAATAGCAGGGGACTTCAACACCCCACTGACGGAACTAGACAGATCCTCCAAACAAAAAATAAACAAAGAAACAAAGGACCTAAACAGGACTCTAGAACATTTGGGCCTAACAGATATCTACAGAACACTCCACCCAAATAACACTGAATATACCTTCCTCTCATCAGCTCATGGAACTTTCTCTAAAACTGACCACATCCTAGGCCACAAAACAGATCTAAACAAATTCAAAAAAATAGAAATCATACCATGTATCTTTTCAGACCACAGCAGAATAAAATTAGAAATCAATTCCAACAGAAACTCACATCTTCATCCAAAAACATGGAAATTAAACAATCTGTTGCTGAATGACTATTGGGTCAAGGAGGAGATTCAAATGGAAATCAAAAGATTCTTTGAACTAAACGATAATGGGGACACAAGTTATTAAAATCTGTGGGATACAGCAAAAGCAGTCCTGAGAGGAAAACTTATCGCCTTAAATGCCCACATCCAAAAGACAGAAAGGTCACAAATCAGTAAACTAATGAATCATCTGAAGGAAATGGAAAAGGAAGAGCAAAGCAATCCTGAAGCCAGCAGAAGAAAAGAAATAACCAAGATCAGAGCAGAATTAAATGAAATCGAGAAAAAAAGAATACAGAAGATTAATAAAACAAAAAGTTGGTTCTTTGAAAAAATAAACAAAATAGACAGGCCACTCACCAGGTTGACCAGAAGCAGAAAGGAAAGGACTCTAATAAACTCAATTAGAAATGAAAAAGGAGAGGTCACAACTGATACCATGGAAATACAAAACATCATCTTTGAATACTACAAAAATCTCTATGTCCACAAACACAAAAATGTAGAGGAAACGGACAAATTCTTAGAAACATACTACCTCCCTAGGCTCAACCAGGAAGAAACAGAATTTCTAAACAGACCAATATCAAGCACTGAAATTGAAGCAGCAATAAAAAATCTTCCGACAAAAAAAGTCCTGGACCAGATGGGTTCACACCTGAATTCTACCAAGCCTACAAAGAAGAACTGGTGCCTATACTGCAGAAACTATTTGAAAATATCCAGAAAGATGGAATCCTCCCAAACTCATTCTATGAAGCCAATATCACCTTGATACCAAAGCCAGGAAAGGACACAACAAGAAAAGAAAATTACAGACCAATATCCCTTATGAATACAGATGGAAAAATTCTCAATAAAATCCTTGCAAACTGAATTCAAATGTACATCAAAAAAATAATTCATCATGATCAGGTGGGCTTCATTCCTGAGATGCAGGGATGGTTCAACATACGCAAATCTATAAATGTAATTCACCATATAAATAAAAGCAAGAACAAAGATTATATGATCCTTTCAATAGATGCAGAAAAGGCTTTCGACAAAATCCAGCATCCTTTTATGATAAGAACTCTTAACAATAATGGCATAGATGGCTCATACCTCGAAACTATTAAAGCCATATACGATAAACCCACAGCCAATATCATACTGAATGGGGAAAAATTGAAAGCTTTCCTCCTTAAAACAGGAACTAGACAAGGTTGCCCACTATCTCCACTTCTATTCAACATAGTGCTGGAAGTCCTGGCCAGAGCAATCAGACAAGACAGAGGAATCAGGGGCGTCCAGATGGGGGCAGAAGAGGTCAAACATTCACTATTAGCAGATGATATGATATTATACATAGAAAACCCCAAAGATTCAACCAAGAGATTACTGGAATTGATAAATGAATTCAGCAAAGTCTCAGGATATAAAATTAATACACACAAATCCATAGTCTTCTTATATGCTAATAACAATCAAGCTGAGAAACAAATTAAAGATGCAATACCTTTCACAATAGCAACAAAGAAGATTAAATATTTAGGAATATATCTAACTAAGGAGGTCAAAGACCTATATAGAGAGAATTATGAAACACTGAGAAAAGAAATTGCAGAGGATGTAAACAGATGGAAAACCCTACCATGCTCTTGGATAGGCAGAATCAACGTAGTAAAAATGGCTTTGCTACCTAAAGTGATTTACAGAATCAATACAGTCCCTATCAAAATACCAACATCATTTTTTGCTGATCTAGAAAAAATAATTCTACGCTTCGTGTGGAACCAGAGAAGACCCCATCTAGCCAAAGCAATCTTAAGCAAAAAGAACAAATTGGGAGACATCAATCTACCAGACTTCAAACTATACTACAAGGCTATAGTAACCAAAACAGCATAGTATTGGCATAAGAACAGAGACGTAGACCAATGGAACAGGACTGAGAACCCAAATATAAAACCAACCTCATACAGTCACCTGATCTTTGAGAAATTCCAGAAAAACGTACACTGAGGAAAAGATTCCCTATTCAACAAATGGTGTTGGAAAAACTGGATGGCCATATGTAGAAGACTGAAACTGGACCCACACCTCTTACCTCTCACAAAAATCAACTCACAATGGATAACAGATTTAAACCTAAGATGTGAAACCATAAGAATTCTCGAAGAAAACGTTGGAAAAACTCTTATGGACATTGGCCTAGGCAAAGAATTTATGAAGAAGACCCCGAAAGCAATCACAGCAGCAACAAAAATAAATACATGGGACCTGATCAAATTGAAAAGCTTCTGCACAGCCAAGGAAACTATCACTAGAGTGAACAGACAACCTACAGAATGGGAGAAAATATTTGCATGCTACACCTATGATAAAGGGCTTATAACCAGAATCTATACAGAACTTAGGAAAATCAACAAGAAAAAATCAAACAACCCTATTAAAAAATGGGCAAAGGACATGAACAGCAATAAAAAACAACAGTGAATTAACACATCTGGTATTATCCTGGTTGGAGCTAGAGCCCATTCTTTGAAGCAAAGTGTCACAGGAATGGAAAAACAAGCACCACTGGTACTCACCGTCAAATTGGTACTAACTGATGAACACTTACATCACACAGGGCAATAATATTCATCAGGGTGCGGGCAGGCGGGAGGGGGGTGGAGGGGATGAGAAAAATCTCACTGAATGGATGCGGGGAGCACAGTTTGGGGGATGTCCAGGATTGTAGCTCTGACACGGGCAGTGTATGGGCAATATATATAGCCAAAGTGTTGTACCCCCATAATATCCTGAAATTAAAAAAAAAGAGTAAAGTTCAAAAATAAACAAAATTAATCAATTGTGATAGAAGTCAGAAGACGAGTGGTTACCTCAAGAAGAGTTGTGATGGGAGTGGACATGAGGGTAGACACTTCTGTGATGCTGGTAATAATCTATTACTTAACCTGGTGGTGAATCCATAGAGGTGTTCATACCAAAAGTGCACTGAGCTGTGTACTTATACTTTGTCTACAGTTTCATATGTATGTTAGGCTTCAATGAATGTTTACTTAAAACCATTCCATATAACCAGTTTCTTATGGAATTTGTGGGCCCTGCAATTGACAATATAAAGTAATAAGAAATGAGAGTACTTTTTGATCCAGCCTGCTACTGAATTGTATTTCAGAGTTTCAAGGAGTCTTAGTCCAAATTCTTCCCATGTACACAAAACAGTCATGATGGAAACCTGCCATTACTCTTCCTTCCGAATTTTATTCATGATTGGTCAAAAGGGCACATACAAAAAATGTCTTTTTTTAAATCCAAAATTATGTGTTCTATTTTGTTCTATTATTGTTTACTTACTTCATTAGACTTCAGGTGACTTTTGGTAACTTCCTCAAAAGGAAACTTTATCCTTCTCAAAGGATAAAGATTTACTATCATAAGGATATTCAATAACTTTATCTTTGGAATAAGGATGTACTCCCCAAGGGACTTCTTTGAAGGAGCACCTTTACTGAGACTCCTACATGCAATGGTCTTTCCTTTCATAGTTTGCATGCTTGTTAAACATCAAGTACATTAATTTTTGGTAATGCCTCATTACCCGACAGTTTTCCATCTTTAGTATGAACCCATATTTTACTTATGTCTCCAGAGTACATTGGAGAAAGCAACATGGGATAGTAATCAGTGGTTTGGCTTTCTGAATACAAGGGTAGCCAGCCTTCAAACCACAGAAGGATGACAAAATATACATACAGATACTAGGGCAGTAGTTCTCAAAGTGTAATCTCTGGGCCAGAAGCATCAGCATCACCTGGGCACTTGTTAAAAATACAAATTCTTGGGTCCCACACCAGGCTTACTGAGGAAGAAACTCTGGGGTGGGACCCAGCACATGTATTTTAACAAGTCCTCTAGGTAATTCTGATGTATGCTAACGTTTGTGAACCACTGGCATAAGGAAATGCTGGAACAGAAAAAATTCTTTCTTTGCCACTTCCTAGTTGAGCATCTCTGCAAATCCCTTGATGTTGGGACTATTCAGTGTTCTCAACAGTAAATAGGGAGACTACTCACTGCAATTAATCAAGTACAAAAAGGAGGCTTTTGATGAATAGTTCTGATAATACTCACGTCAATAGTACTGGTAATACTAATACTACTGATATTATTATAATTAATTTTTAATTAATTATTGTATAAATAAAATGAGATTTGGAAATCTAGTTTTCACTGGAATAATAAGAGGTAAAAAAATTGTCCTTGGTTCATGTGATATCACAAAACAATATTAATTCCATTTGTTTATTTATGAAACCACATTTAAAAATAACTTTGGCTTTTTCCATTCATGGGAGGCCTTTCTGGTTGATGAGATTGTTGCCAGGTGGCAGCTTGTCCTGAATTCTGCCCAGTGTAGGACAAATAACACATCCCGGGACTTTGAGGATAGCACTGCCAAACAAAAACAAATGCAATTCTTTGAAGAAAATTGCTGAACATGCATCACAAACATTTTTTAATACCTATATTTGTGCCTTCTTTCAAGTTTTAGTAGATGTAAGGCCCGAAGAGTTGCCAGATCTCTCCACTGCTCAATTATAAGCCACCCTCCTTTCTGGTGAGTGGGTCTGCTCTTGGAGAGCTGCCTCTCTGGAAACACAGAACAGAGGACATGCCCTGGCTCTTCCTTGCTTCCTTTTCACACCCTGGGAGCAAGTACATTCAGCTCCAGTCTCTCCACCACACCATAGAACACACATTAGCAAATACGGTAGACAGAAGATATTTCCTAGTTTATTTTTCTACCTTCCATTGTATCTGTTTTTGTGGTAATGATTTGGGAAGGAAAGTATAAACAAGTCATGTACACAGGTGACTCATTTGGAAATTAAGTGAAGACACCATGAAACACTGACCAGACGTTAGGCTGCTAACAGCATATTGGATCAGTGCTTTTCTTCATGTCCTTCTTTGTCTTTCACAGGCTCTGGGCCTGAAAACGGTCCTTCAGCCTGTGTAGATATGGCACTGAACTACAATGGCACTTCCTCCCCTCTTAGCACCCTGTTACTTTCCCTCTTTCTTCTCTTTTTTCCCTCAGGCTCTCTCTTATCTCAACAGAAATGAGAGAAAAATTAGCCCCCTGCAGCTTCTGCTTTAAAAGCTAAAGATAACTTAATTTTCTTGAGATTCTTACTCCAAAGAGCAAGTCTATAAAATAGTGTGAACTCAATGCATTTTATTTAACGCATTTAATTCATCAAATTGCTATGTTTACATACAAGTTAATTCATGGTACTGTGCAAATTAAAGAGCTTGTCAAAAAAAATGAAGGCTTTCAAATTAGTCTGAGAGGTACCTATTACTCATTGAATCAAGGAGCCAATCATAGCACACTTCAGAAACATCTTTTATATATTCAACATCATCGGAGGTTTTTACAAACCCCACACTACATGTCACTCCCAACACATGGGTACATTACTACTCACACATGGAAACCTGCTCATTTGCAGATAAATGTGACTTCTACAGTACCAGAATCTCACTTTCAAAGCCTACTGCCATATTGGTTGGCTTTGAATGATGTTAAATATTTTTCCAAACTTAGAAATAGCACAATGGGTCCTATTATGGATACCCATCTGCAAGCAGACACAAAGTTAGATGCATGTTACGATGTGGTGCTCATGCACACTTATATGTGTGGTCACTTTTGCACAGGTGGTGCATGGGGTGAGGGTGGCCACTAGAGACAGAACTTCGGAGCATTGGTCTGAGATGATTGGGTTTCTGAGAAAAGCAGAACAGACAGGCAGGCAGGATGACACAGTATGGAAGCATCCTAGCTTCTGCAGTGTTAGATTCCTTGCGGCTTTTTCATTATACTCACAGATAAGCTATTTCATCCGTATTTGTGTGAATGATACAGTAATGGAAGGCTACCCACATGCAAGCATGGAGATCACACACTAGCCACAGTGCTTCACGTGCCATACGGAAGATGACACTGTCCCTCCAGGGGGATTCTTGCAACCATATGGGGGCATTTCCAGTTGCTGCATGAACTGAAGGATGGAAGGTGCTCCCAACATTTAGTGCCTAGCATTTGGAGATGCTAAAAATTCAGCAGTGTCCTGACCAGTTCTTCACAAACAAGAATCGCCATACCAAAAATATAAATTGCACCCTCTATGAGAAGCACCTATTTTTGGTTTCTATCCATTGATTGCTCCCACCTTGGGATCTTTGGGTCTCAAACAGTTGCATGAGTTGTAGGAATCTGTAAACCACATTTGTTATTTCCAATCTCAAGCTCATCCAGACTTCTTTTCTGACTTTCAGAATCATTATCCAACTGCTTACTGCACGTCTCCATCTGGGTATCCCAGAGGACCTCGTTCAACACATTCGAAATCAAACTCCTTCTCTTCTCCCTCAGACCTTCTCTTTCTCAACTATCCTCTATGTTGGTAAATTTCACCACCATGGCAGTCAAGGAGAAAACCTGGGGATCATCCCAGACACCTTCCTCTCCTGGCCCTCACGTTTACTCAGTCACTGAAGCCTGGGCTTCTACCTCCTGGTTTCTTTCAGGTTTGTCAGTCTTTTTCTCATTCCTGTTGTTCAGCCTCTTCTCATCTGGACTATTTCATTAGTATTCTAACAGTTCCCCCTGCCTCAGTGCATTAGTGAGGAACATTTTTGTGGCAAGTGACAGAAAACTCAACTAAACAGACTTATATAACTTAGAAGTCTGAAGGTTCAGGGGCAGCTCAATCCAGGGTATAGAATAACATAGTTATTCCATAACACGGTCAGCCTCACTCCAGCACTCTATCCTAACTCCATCTCAGGTGGGCTCTCCCGTGTGGCCATGACACCAGCTCAGGTCCAGGCTCACAGCCTGTTCTCGCATCTCAGACCTCTTCTTTAATTGCTTCAGCAAAAGTCCTGGGATGGGCTCTTCTTTGCTCTTGCCATGTCGTATGCCCAACTGAACCAGGAAGGGAGTCAAGTCATCCTACGCAAACCCCATCAATTGTGCATGGGGACCAATTGCTTCCTCAGAAAAAATACAGGGTTTGTTACTAGAAGAAGAGAGAATGTGTACTTGGGAGTACATATTCATTAAACCTCTCTTTAACCCAACCTCTATCCACACACCAGACAGATCTCTTTATGCATATTGAATTATGTCATTCTCTTGATAAAATCCTTCCGTAATTTCCCTTTGCCTACGTGATAGAGTCTAGACCGGCCTGAGCGGCATTCCAAGATCTGACCTTTGCCTACTTCTCGTGCTCCTCTTCTCTCATCTGCCGCTAGTCTGTTTTAGCTCCAAACAATGAGATTTGCCAAACGCCTCACACTGTGCCATGCTTTAAATTTGCTCAGAAGGCCACACTCCATTCTTTCCACCTAAAAAATACCTAAATACCTATTTATTATATTACCTCCTCTCTCCTAACCCTTTTCCCATGCTCCCCTATCTTTGCATCCCCACTGAACCTGGCAGATTCATATCCGAGCAGCTGTGACCTCGTCCTATCCTGATTGGCCTGTCTTCTCCTTCCAGACTGTCAGCTCTTTAAGGTCAGGGACAGACATTTATCTTTGTATCCCAAACACCTAGCAAGGTGCATGATCCACAGTTGGCACCAATAAATGTTTATTGAAAGATCAAATCAATAAAATATAATAAAAACAACATTTTTATCATCAATTAAGCCAAAAAGATAGGAATACCATTTTTGATAGTAAAAAAATCAAAATATATGGGGAAAAGGAATCAGTGTCTATTCTTAGTGCTGGAGGGGGATAACTACTTTGCATGGAACATTAAATTAAAGTATTATTTAGCAGGCCACTTAGTTAATTCATTAAATGCTCATTAGTTTGAAGGGAAAATTTGGTAACATAATTTGGTTATAACCGTACTTGAAATTTGTCTTTATGTAATCATGGTGGCTTGAGAAAGTTTCCTAAAACAAACTTCCATTTACTTAGTTAGTATTCCCAACAACTTTAGCCAGTGAACAGATTGCAGTAGATGTCAGGGCAGTGAAACTATGGGCATTGATTGTTTTGTCTTCTAAATCTAAAACCTTCCCAGAGTGTCTATTTAGGTGGAAACAACCACCAAGTACTCAGACTAATGGCCAAGGTCATTTTTGTGGGGAGGCAGCAGTGCAGCTGTGTCCAGCGCCCAAGGCAGGACTTGAAAGAGCCCTGTGCGCCTCCCCGTTGCCAGTGAGGGGGGAGCCCCCCTCCACACCACAGGTCTGCTTTGAACACTGGTCCAAAGAAAGCTCCCCCTTGCACCATGAATGCAAAACAATTCCTTCTTTTTTCCCCTAGAGGCTCAACTCAAAGAACATTTTTCATTAGGACTTTTCTAAGAATTTAGGGAGAGCTAAATTTGGTTTTTATTAGAACAATTAAAGCTCTAGATAAGGGGGATCATGGCTGTATTTCTGAATAATTTTGTCCTGAATTGACTGTCTCTAGAGTTCAAATTCTTCTAGAAAGTGCCAACCCTCTGTTTTGCTGAGCTGAGCCATCAACTGAGCTAAGAATGGAGCTCAGGTTTCTCAATTCCTCAGCCAGAACTCCCTCTATTAGAACACTGTGCCTCTCAATTGTGTCTTAAATTAGGCATATAAATGAATTCACTCACACTCTTTCTGCCTACCAAGTTTCTGCAAAGGGACTTATCGGCGCTCCATGACACCGTTGGGAGAATTTCCTCAGCTCTGCAGTTAAACTCCTACAGACTCTGGGAGTGGGAGAAGCTGAGGTTGAAAAGCTGAAGTCTCCTTGAATCTTCTAAGAGCTGCAGTGTCACTGCCCTGCCCGCCCCCCACCATCAGTCAGATGCCAAACAAAGGAAATCCTCCGAGTCCCAGGCCAGACTACGTCAGGGAAGTTACATGGTTAATCTGTTAGCCCAGCGAGTTATAAAGAGATTTTACAAGTGTGGAAAGAAATATGCTTGGACATAGTAGCTCCACATTGCCCTTTGCCACTAGTGGAATACTAAATGGTGGCTCTGCCTTATTCCCCGGGCCTGTCTCCCAGCTGTACCCATCCTGAGGAGGGGAGAAAGGGCTTTGATAAAGAAGAGCAAATTGTTTGGTACTGCTCTGACCTGAGAGCTGAAGGGAGCTTGTTGGCAAAGTGCCTTTTATTTCTGATGGGCTCACGCCTATCTTTTATATATATATATATTTTTTCCTTTTTGGTCACTTGAAGCTCTAGTGCCTGTGAGCAGGGAGGGGGAACCATAAAACAAACCCAAAAGGAGAATATAAATAAATATAATTTGGAATCTTGCATAATATCAGCCAATGGCAACAGCAGGTTTTTGACAGGCCTGCGAACTTCCCCAAAACAACATCCTGCCAGCCTGGCTGTGATTCAGGCATGAGTCAACACTGGGAGATGGGCCACTGCCAGCCCGCTTCCCCAGCTGAAAACTACCCCCAGGACTGTCAGTCTATTAACATTTAGAATCTGGGCTGGGCTGACTGGTTATTAATGGCACTGGTACCCCTCAAGGTACTAACACGGGGAAATCTTTTCTTCCAGCATTGGGAATAAAACTACAATGAAGAAAGAAAGCTGCTTCTTCATCACAATATGATCTTCGATAAAAAGGGGGTCAGCACACAGTTTTTACAGCTGACACAATTATTATAGACTGGAGAAAAGCTCTCTCCCCACCCCCTGGAGTCTTGTTATAATGAGGCCCAGGCATGCTATCACCTTTTTAGTAATCCAAAGGAGGGAAGGAGCCTGCTGAACCAGGAGGAGATGTCATTGGAGTCGCTAGAGTCCCAAATGCTGTGGAATAATTTTCTACTGTTATTAGGAGACTACCTAGGAGAGACACTTTTCTCAAAGACTGCCTTTCCCTTTGAAGTTAGGGATGTGCTTCAGAGAGCAATTCTCACTCTGTGCACATGAAGCAACAATCACAAGTCCCCCCATCCTCAAAAAAACCCTGCCACCTTGCTGAATTGGGGATATTGCCCTTCTTCTAAACACCCATGGAGTCTTCTGAGCTAGGAAGCCACAGCACAGTCGTGATTTTGCAGATACTGACTCAGAATAGAGCTATAAAACATGAAATTTTCTCCAACTAAACTATTTAGCCAGGAGTGAGACATAATGGGGAGAAAAACAATATTCTTTGTCAGTTCTTTCCCCCATCATTTCTTTGTGCTAGAACTAAGGAGCAATATATAAAACCAGTTTCAGGGAGACTTCTCTTTTCTTAAGGGCAATTTCTTTACTCTCCTTTCCTTTAACCTCTGACCAGCTAATGAACTGTACTATTCATGGTGCTTTTGTTAAATTATCCCTCTGCTTCGGAAAACACAAAGTAACCTTCAACATTCTCACATCCATTGAGACCGGAAGAGAGGGCTTAGGTTGTGCCAATCCTGGCTTTGCTCTATAACCTTTGACTTTTTAGTGATGGTTCTATACCTGCTTTTTGATCCATCCACAATAGGAAAAACAGAACAAAACGAAACTAAAGATCAGCTGGCAAATTTCCTTAAATGGATCATTTAAGCACACCTTAGAAAATTGCAGGCAAGGAAATGGAGAATTCAATGTAGGAGGATATTTTGGAACTATGGTTCTTACAGATTCTTAATTTTTTTAAACAATTTCTTTTGGCACCTTGAATGTCACTGGTCTTATGGGAACACTTGAACACTTGTCCTGTGTGGTAAAGAAATGACTCAGATGTTAAAAAAGTTCTTGAAAACGTGGTGATCTTGCACTCACAGAAGATGGGGCTGTAACTACAAGATTATGCTGGGAGAATTATGACGGCTGTCAGTGGGCTCTCACTTCGGAAGCAACTTCCCTGCAAGTTATGCCCACATCTCCTGTGCCAGCCAGAGTGTGGGTGTGAATGGGCTTTCTCACAAATGCTGGCCCTAGTTTTTTGTTTTTGAAAATTTAGCCTTTGATGTTTACTCTAGTTTCAGATATGATATTTTTCAAAACCAAACTTGGAATCTGCAGTATCTTTTCTCTCCTTCTCAAAACTCTTACATAACTTTGGCCATGGAAGTCAACCTTGTTTATCAGTAGTTCATAAGCTGTCCGATGGCGAAGAGAAAACTAATGGCAGTGACGCCTAGCCAGTGAATCCCAGCCCACACGGGGTAGTGACTCTCTATGGTTTCCTGCCTCTGTCTTTGCAGCTGCCTGCTCTCCTCTCCCTCTTGATGGCCACAGATCTCTGCTTATCATCCATTTCCATGCTGGCTTTGTCTGCTTCTTTGTAAGCCCCCTCTGAGTAGTTTCTGCAGAATGCATGGCATTGTCAGGGACTAGTGGATAAGCTGCCTTGACTGTTTCAGTCATTCTGGGCCTCCTTTGTCTTGTTTCCTTTTTCATGGCCTAATTTCACACACATTCTGACTGAGAAGTCTTTTCAAAATAAACAGGCGATATGGGTGTGCTATTGTTTCATGCTGCTGCCAGATTATTATTTTTTAAATGTATTCACTGCATGGACTTATCATGTAAACTCCTATTGAAAACCATTGCCCCCGGGAAGGATTTGAGCATTTGGGTAATTTCCTGAAATTCTCAAGTGTATGTATTTGTAGTGTCTTCCCCCCCATCCCCCAGATGGATGCAGCCATGTAGGAACAATTCATAAACAACATTGATTGCACAAAAGCACAAAACTGGCAATCTGAAAGCTCACCTCTCATCTCCTGCTGCAGACCCTAATCTCTGAAAAGAAGCTCTCCGTTTTGCTCAGGGTTCAAAAGGAGCATACCATTTGTATTCACATTTAATAGGATCTAAGCTTTGATGATATTCTACCAATTTTCCTGGTGTCAGTGTTGTGTCAGTTCAGGACTAAAAGCTGGAAAATTATTCTACCTGTGAAAACATGCGCTTCTCTTTCTAACCCAGCAGAGACAGGCATGGATGCAATAATGCACATACATTCAAACTCGGAATGTGCTGCCTTCCACTATTCCACTTGATTTGATAATCTAATACACTTTAGGCCATTATTTGGTGAAATTATTTGGTTCATTGCCTAAAATCTGTGCAAGGCAGTGCATTTAAAGATCTTTTTCCTTTTGTTTAGGGTTTTATCCTTTGAATAAATAATTCAGCTTAATAAGCTCCGTGATCTGTGAGGTTGACACCAGAAAAAACTTTCTACTGGTTTAATGGAGCCCATGATCGTATGCTTTTCACTGAGTTATCCGGTATTTTTTGATTCTTCCCTCTTGAGCCTTATATTCCCCAACAGATTTATTCTGTTCCAAAAGCCACAACCACATAACAGTGTGGTTCATGTCTTGCTAATGTCTTTGGAATTCAGGGGTCAAGGTTATTATGCGAAAGTCATTTTTAAAAACTATGTTTACTGTGATCCTTCAGGAAGCTCTGCCTTATAACCCAAGCATGTATCCACATAAATATACATTCTCAAATCATCACTGACCTCTAACAAGAGTCCAGAATTCTAAGTAATTGAACATTAATGTGGACAGCAATAAAAATTCTGTAGTTTAACCCCAAGACTGGTTGGATTCCAGGAATGGTGTTTTAATGAAGGGCCCACTGAATTTAGGACAGATGCTGGGTGTTATGCTAGGCTGGTAGCTAAATCTTGGATCAAACACAACTTTGGAATGACTCATACATTTTACTAATTTATAAGTGCAGCCTTCCTTGAAATCCCAATGTAAAGAGCAATGTCCTGATCTATGAAAGTGAATATAACCTTGAAGTCAATGAAAATAAGGGAATTGTTCACTGAATAAAGAATCCCTAAGCTTATCACTTTTCCCTCCTGCATCTTCTAGCTTTTTATTTTCTTTGAGTTTCACATGAGGAACTATATGAACCCAAAAGCATAAATCTGACTTCCGGAGGTTTATATAGCAATAAAGAAAAAACCTTATCTGGACAGCCAACAGAAAAAGATTGGACAGCAAATTCATTTAAAAACAGCATCGGACTACCCAAGTGAGCATGTGGGATTTTGCTCTGAGGCTGGCTGGGATAGAGCAGTGTGTGATGGACAATTGGGAAGTAGTCTCATCCCCTCTGCTCAAGTTAGAAGCTTCTAGTCCTTAATTATTCATTGTGGGCCATTTTTATGCACCTGCCCAGACGCTTATTCTGTGGCCACGCCTGGCAGGACCCATCTGTCTGCTGCCGGGGGTGCTGAGTCCAGCAGACTGAGCTCCCCTTCCATTCACTTTTTCTATCACTAACTACTGATTTTTAACACTTGCATATGAAAATGATCTCACTATAAAGTTATAGAAAAAAACAGGATACAAAATTGTACTTCTGAAAAAAATCCCAAATATGCAACAATGATTATGTTAGAAGAAAATACACCAACATATTAGAAGTCATTATCTATAAGTATTTTGATCCTTATACTTTTCTCTAGTTTCCAGTTTTTTAGCCATAAACATATATTACTTTTGTAACTGGAATGAGTTTTTTTTTCCCATATACAGTAGATAAGATATAGCTTAGAATATATCAAAATCAAATTAAGGAAATAGACTTACTTAGAACACAAATTTATAATTACAAGTTACATTTTTTGCCCCCCTTAAAGGGCAATGAGATAATTAAAAGGAAGACATGAAACTTTTAAGGGACTATTAACAATTTAACATTCCCAGTTGGTGTGGATATAGATTTGACCTAACAAGACAATACTGTAGAGAGGGTTGGATATTGTCTCTGGTTTTCTCTGACAAGATAAGTGTAGGTATGGAGATCTTTGGCAGAATCCATACTACATGTTGTTGTAAAGGAGTATCTTGGTGGCCACCCTGGGATTCTCTGATGGGCACATTCACTGGTGATTGAAAAGGGTCATGGTGGGAAGGAGGAAAGAGAATAGAGTGGGGAGAACTGGTACACCATATTCCAACTCTGTTGCTCTTCAGGAAGTAAGCAGCTGGCTTCACTGGCTGTGCTGGCTGTGTGGGATTCAGGAGGCCTGTCCAAGCCCGGCCAAGATCCTCACCCTGCCAGAGCTCTGCTCAGCACTGCAATGGGAGCAACAGGAGCACTTCACATAGGGATGCACATTTTGTAAAATTCTATGTATCAGCATTATGTATATAGCATATACCTGCATATTACATTATATATTCATGCATGTAAATGTCTCTATCGTCTAATTTAAGTTTTATACCAACTGGTGAAGTATTGCTGTCTATTTTCACATAAGGAATCTGATCCTTGGAGATGTCACAGGCTGGTAAAAGAGCATGTGCTGTGCTAGAAACTAAATCTTTTCACCAAGTCCAGGGCACTGTTCACCAAATCGTAGCTAAATTTATTAAGGAACTATGATTTTATTTCCTGATGCTGGTCTCTAGAGAATATTCCCACACTCAACTTCACAAACTCCAGTGTGCTCCCTTGTGCTGTGTTTCACATTTTCTTGGGCCACCTCTATGCCAGCCGTGGCTGTGGCTGCTGGCTGCACACTGGCAATGCCACACCTCATCTGCCTGCCTATTTTTCACTTTGTGCTCTGTGGCCTTTCTGCCACGTCATGTGGGGGTGCCAACAGGAGCCCTCTCAGCCACTCTGACACATGCTCAAGGGGGTTAACACCCATGGGCAACCCATGAACAGGCAGGGGTAGAAGCATGTGGATGAATACTCCGCCCTCCCATCTCTGGTGGGCAACATAAGGCATGCTCTACATGGCTCATGAGATGGTCCCCAGTGAGGTTATGTATATAGGGGAAAAAACCACATTCTAGTTACAAAAGTAATACATGTTTATAGTTTTAAAAAAAAGGAAACTAGAGAAAAGTATAAAGATCAAAATACCCACAGCCAATTATAGCTCAATAATATACCTTGAATTGGATCTCCCTCCTGCTTTGTTTCATTCTTCCAATTAGCCCAGTTGGTCTCTAGTTAAAATGACTTATTTGGTATATGGCAAAAACCTTTATATTGATGATGTCACTTCTTGGAATTATTGTGCTGAGAAGTTTCCTTCAACATACGGTGTAAGAGTAATTTTTGATATTTGTCCTGGAATTCATAGGTTTCAAATTTCTTTTCATAGCCATCATCTCATGTTCATTTTTTCAATCATCTTCCACCATCACTTCTCCCCACCTCCACTCCTAACAGCTTGGACTAAGTCACCAATTTATCTTGGCCTGGTTATTGTGATTGCCTCAGAGCTTGTCTCCCTGCTTTTGCCTTTACTCCCTTTCTACTCCCATCCCCACATTGTTTTAATCTCAACACAGCAACCAGAATGATTCTGCTTAAATAAAATTCAGATCACGTCTCTCTTCTCTTCAAAACCCTCTGACAGCTCCCCATCTTACTCAGAATAAAAGTCCTTATGACAGCCTGGGAAGCCTTACCTGGTCAGGGTCCCCGTCCACCACTCTGACTTTATCTCCTCCAAATTTAGTTCTTGTTTACTCCACTCAATACTACCCCCTTGCTGTTCTTTAAACAAGCTGTGATTTCTTCTGCCTCCATGCCTTTGCACTTAGGGTTCCATCTGCGTGCAATGCTGTTCCCCATGTATCCATGTGCCTCACTTCTTCTCTTCTTCAGATCTCCGCTTGAGTCATAGGTTTCCAATAAGGCTTTCCCTGATCACTCTGTTTAAAACTGCAATCTTCCTGCCTTCTGCCATCATTCACTGTGCCCCTCCCTGATTTATTTTTTCCATAGTAACATCATCTGATATAATTTACAGTTACTTAGTTATATTGTTTCTGTCCTGTTTCTTCTGCCCCATACAAACTCCATGATGGCAGGGATGTTTGTCACAGTTCTCAGGACAGAGCCTGGCACACTATAAGTTCTCAGTACATATTTTAATGAGTATATGAATGAATGAATGAGCTTTGTGAGTTTGGTTCTGCCCCTATTTTATAAATGACTGGAATAGAGAGTCAGAAAGATTAAGGGACTTTACCAAGTTCATACAAATAGTAGGTGGTAGCACTAAATCTTATACTATTAATAGTTTTCCTATCTCCAATAATGCTCATGTGAGAAAAATGGAAATAGTTTTTGGATTTAGCAATTCACACTTAAACTAGATATATGAGGACACGAAAGAGCCGATAATAAACTTAATCAAGCACATGGAAAGCAAGTACATTTGAGCCTCACATATTTTCATCTTTGCAATGCCTGCAAAACAGCTCAGTACCGAATCTATGACCCATCTCCAAGGCAAGACAGCATGTGTGCCTGGTTTCATTTTTATTTCTCCTGTCCTTATTTCCTCTTTTAACCTGATTTCCTCACTTACATGTGTTTTATTTTGCTGCATTCTCTGAATTTTTGTAAGGCACCTTCAGTCCTCTTTTGTAGTGTTTCAGGGTAAAAATGAAGAAAGAAATAAAAACCATATAGTGTCATTAACCTACTGTTAGAGGCTAGTATGATCGGACTATAGGAGAAGATGGAGGTGGGATATTCCCTGGACTGAAGTGGGGCCCGCAGAGCCCTGGTGATATAGCCTGGTCTCTTCTTGATGTCAATTCAGAGAAATGACTGCTTGACAGAAAAATATGATGCAAGTAATTCAAATTTGTCTTTTAAAAAGCTGGAAAGTGGATGGATAAGTGGTAACATCAAGAACTGTGAAGGGTCTGGGATTTTACCCCATTTGCAAGCTAACAAGTCTACTAGTAGAAGACATGAGAGTCCCGGATCTGAGGTTGTCTCAGTCCTTTTGTGTTGCTATAAAGGAATACCTGAGGCTGGGTAGTTTACAAAGAAAAGAGGTTTATTTGACTCATCGTTCTGCAGGCAGTACAAGAAGCATGGCACCGGCATCTGCTTCTGGTGAGGGCTTTAGGCTGCTTCCACTCATGGCAGAAGGTGAAGGGAATTCATTGTGTACAGAGAACACATGGCAAGAGAGGAAGGAATAGGGTGGGGGGTAGGCTGTTTATAACAACCACCTCTCAGGGGGACTAACAGAATGAGAACTCACTCACTACTAGGAGGACAGCACCAAGCCATTCATGAAGGATCCAAACATCTCCTATTAAGCCCCACCTCCCACACTGGGGATCAGATTTCACCATGAAGTTTGGAGGGTCAAATATCTAAATTATAGTGGCGGTGAAGAGCAGTTTATCACTCATAGCAATAGCAGTAGGCAGAGTATCAGCATTTTTGCTCCAGTTCCCCAAGTTTCAATTCTTACATGGTGACACGAAGAGGGCCACATGACATCTGCACACACAGTGGATTGTGTAACAGAACCCTGATCTTGGGGAACCTGTTAGGTTAATGACCTAACAGAACCCTGATCTTGGGGAACCTGACTTCCCCTGACTCTTGGGGAAGTAAGCATACCTGCTCAGTGCTCTGGAAGGAGACACCATCCCTATCTTCCAAGGTTTTTTGCTAGAAAAGCATTCTTAAAAAGATAGCTTAGAACATCTGCAAGAAATGTGGAAATATGAAAGATCAATCTAAAATAGTCTCCTAACAGGTATACATTCTAAATGCAGAATGAAACATCTTAAAATTCATCTCTACCCACTTCTTTCACACTTAATATCCCCCATCAGCAAGCAGCTGCTTCCTTAATCTTCCTTCTTACTCTCAACACCCCAGACCAAACTCTCTCTGTCTAAACCAACATGGCCTTTGGTTTTTCTTCCTTTATTCCTTATTTTTGATCAAGAATAAATCTCAGCACTACACAACACAACACCCCCTTCACTGCCCCAGTTCTGTCTCTTTCTGCTCAATCTCCATTCAGCATGGCAGGCTCAGGAACGGAACTGGTAAGACCAAGCTTTCTTTAGTGAGCAGGTAAGAAAAGCAGAGAACACTCATATCTTAAAAATTTTTGTCTCCCTGTCCATGGATGTCTTCAGCACCTCCAAGTCATCTTTGCTGTCCTCTTTTCACTCTCTTCTTCCTCTCCCAAGGGTTCAGGGCTCTAATATTGCTCCTAAATTGTTATTAGTTAAGGAACAAAATTAACCTGAAAAAGTCATCCAGTGGAAAGTGTTCTTGTTGAAGGAGACCTGGATTAATGACCCTTTTGAGACCTTGAGACATGGGCTGACTGGGATTTTATATAAGCAGCAGTGTGATGTGGTTCATACAAATAGTAGGTGGTAGCAATTCAACCAGCCTCTCAAAATTGCCAGGAAATTTTGGAAGTTTTTCAAATAAGGTACTTTTTCATTATCCTCAATAACTTTAATAGCTTCTCCATTTTCTTCAAAACTCCAACCCCCTGAGCTTCTGTTTATTACCCCCCTCCCCTGTCCCTGGGTTAACCCAGGGGAGCCTTTGTAGTGATCTCTTCTAGATCTCTCCGCAGTGCCTGGCCTGCCACCTGCCTCCTTCTTCCCGAGCCATCCCTCTCTTGGCTTCTGGAAGGTCACATGCTCCAGGTGTCCTCACTCCCCTTCGCTTATCCAACCTCTAAATGAGACTCTCAGGCTTGGTCCTGACCCTGAGGGCAAAAGGATGCATAAACTGGGATTCAGAATGAACCTTCACTTTCTGTGTCTATCTGGTAGTGTGCTGACTTCTTTCTTTTCTCGACTAGATAGATTAGATAGACTTTCTCTACATTACTGGGAACTTGATTGCTCAGAACCCTAGACTCAAAAGCTAACAGTCCTACTGGAGAATAAATAAAGGTTTTCTCTCTTGAGGTAAAGTTTTTAACATCCCAGGGAAAGCTCCTGGTGGGCCTGTCCTGAGGCATGTGCCTTCCCCTCAGACTAGTCCTGTAACTGGAGGAGAAGCCAAGCCATAGGAAACTGATACAGATTTTGGCACCAGGAGGTGGGGTGCTGCCATAACAAGTGCCAAAAATTTGTAAATGGCTTTGGAATTAAATAGCAGGCAGAGGCTGGAAGAATTTTGAGGTGCAAGATAGCAAAAAGTCTAGATTCCTTTGAAGGAAATATTGGTAGAAATAGGAAGGTTAAAGGCACTTATAATGAGGGCTAAACCTTTTCTGGGAAACTGGAGGGAAGGTGATCTTTGTTATGCGGCTGAAACTTAGCTGAATTGTGTCTTTAGTTTTGTGGAAAGTAGCCCTTGTATATGAGGAACTTGGATATTTAGCTAAGGAGATTTCCAAGCAAAGTGGGCCCTAAATGCCATCCCAAGTGTCGTTATAAGTGATAGAAGGAGATTTGACCCACCACTGAAGAGGAGGAAATGTGACTACGGGACAGAGATTGGAGTGATGCAGACACAAGCCAAAGAATGCCAGCAGCCTCCAGAAGCTGGAAGAGCCAAGGAATGGTTATTTTTCTCAGCCTCCAGGAAGAGCACGACCCTGATGACATCATCTTTGTTTCAGACTACTGGCCTCCAGAATAGGAAGAAATAAATTTCTGTCATTTTAATTTGGTCATTTGTTAATGGCAGCCACAGGAAATGAACACAGTAGGGAGACGGCACAGCCTGAACCATATGCCTTCCCAGAGGCCAGCAAGCTGAGGTGATGACAAGTTATCACCAAAACCATGCGTAAAGTGGCCAGAAGGAAAGACTATGAAAAGATAGCAACAACACCACCACCACCACCGTGAGAAAGCAAAAACATCCACATCTTTTCTGTCTGTCGGAAGCGGTGCTCTCTGAGGTCAGCAACAACCATGCTTGGTCATTTTTGTCCTTCTCTCACTTTCCCCTCAGCGGCGTCCGAAGTTGGCCACCCTCCCTCCTTCTTCAATACTCTCTTTCTTTGGCTTCCGTGGCACTGTGCCTTCTGGCCTCCCTTCTGCTCCCCTCTCTGTCCTTCCTTCTCACGGTCCCCTGTGTGCCACCCTTGGCACTCAAGGGCCTGGCCTGGGCCTGCTTCTTTCTCCTTCCCTTATTATTCTATAGACTCTTTCTGGAATATCCATCTATTTCCATGGGCTCAATAAGTATCCATGGGCTCCCAAATTTATACTGCCAGCTCAGATTTCTTTTTTGAGCTCCTGATCTATATTTACAACTGCTTACTTTATATTTTCAATTGGATGTCTCATACGCGTCAAAATGAGCATGTCCCCTCCCTACTCTTATCCCCAATGGCCCCTCCCCCAG
Source organism: Daubentonia madagascariensis (assembly GCA_023783475.1). Classification (NCBI taxonomy): domain Eukaryota; kingdom Metazoa; phylum Chordata; class Mammalia; order Primates; family Daubentoniidae; genus Daubentonia; species Daubentonia madagascariensis. Next base: position 35,179,771 of record JAKFHU010002080.1, on the reverse strand, counting down.
TATCCCTTGGCACGGTAGACACTCTCCTGTCCCATCAGTGGTTCATGCCAGTGCCCTTGGAGTCCTGTCTAACGCCATTCCTCTCCCCACAATTGACTTCACTCCATTTGCAAGACCTAAGTGTCCTCCCTGTGAAACAGACCCCCAGTGTGATCACTCCTCTCCATGTTCACTGCCATCTTTCCAGTCCCTGCCCTCACCTTCTTTCCCCTGGGCATCTGTGGTAGCCTCCTGACTGTTTCTCCTGCTTCTGTCCTTGCTCCTCTCCAACTTCTGTACTGTAGCAAGAGTGCGCTGTTAAAAATGCAAAACCAATCATGTCACTCTCCTCCTTGAAAGTCTGTCATGGTTTTTAATTGCATTTAACATAAAACCTTAATCAAAGTCTGTGATCCCTGAATCAGCCGTGTGGAGGATGCAATCCTGTACTGCCCAGAATACCTTTCAGGAATGAAGGACTTATTTCCTCCACTGCTGGGAGTATGGCCAGCTGCCAGCCCTGAGTGATAGCCCCCGTGGGGATTGTCTTCCTCAAGAAGATGGCCCCCTTTCTGGGGTGGCCTTCATCCAATAACTGATGATGGAAGAGGGTGGTATGAAGCCCAGCCTTCTCACCTCAGCACCAACTTGGCCAACTATGAGGGACTTCTGCTGATACTGCATCTCAGCTCAACTTCTCCTTTGCCCCGTCATGCTTCCTTTTTCTCCCTTCCCTGAGTGTTGACCCCACACACTAATCTCTATTTTGGAATCTGCTTCCTGGAAACCCAACCTGCAGCAATCTGTGAAGTAAATGTTGAAATCAAGGGAGGTAGTAATCCAGCTATCCTCACTGGTGTTCAGATTATATCCATAACACTGTCATACGTGCAGTCTTTGGGGCTACATTTTAAGAAGGACATTGAAAAAGTGGAGCACGAATGAGAACAATTAGGATGTTGAGGGGTTAAAATCATGTCATAGGACAAAGGGTTGATGAAATAGGGCTTGTTAGCCTGGAGTAATATTAACTCAGTCTGCACATTATCATTATCTTTAGATTTTGGAAAGGCTGCCAAATAGAAGAAAATTTCACCTTGTGCTGCTCCAATGACTAGGATTAGTAGCAATGGGTGAAAGTTCCTTGGACACAAGTTTAGGCTCAATGTAAGAAAGAAGTTTCTAGTAGCAATGTAATGATATTCTTGTAAAATAGTGAGTTCACTTTTACTATGCTTATGTGAGCTCACCTTGCGGGTAAAATGGCCAAGATTCCTGAGCTTGCAGAAAGCATTGACCAGATGATGACTAACTTCTCCATGACAATATTTTCTGATTTCTGTTCTAAGACAGGGTTTTACAAAGTACCTGAGGAGGTTGACAGGTATAATCTGACAAATGGATTCATTCCATTGCCAAGTAAACTTGGGAAAAAGATTAATGTTAGGCAAATTGTTTTTACTGCATGATTTCTTAGAGTTTTAATATGTCAAAAATGCACCATGAAAGTCCATAGGGGCTATTCAGGACTCAATATTGTGTAGAACACTTTTTGACCAATGGCTAGTCAAAAGAGCAGGGCAAATGTTCTGTGGAAACTACGTCAAGGAATTCTGCTTTCAGTAGAAATGTGAGTTCTGGCTAGCCCCACCACTGGATGACAAAAAGCAGCCTGGGGCCTGGAATAAATTTGTAAGGCAGTAATACCACAAAGACTGCAGTCTTTGGTCAATTTCTATGGTTGTTCTGGATTGAAGCCAGTGGACTTGGGGTACATGTGACCCCGTGAGACACCAGTGATGGCAGCCAAGCCTGTGCCTGTGTAACCCCTTCCCCATCTCCAGGCAGTACAGCTCAGGGAGAGTCTTCTTCCACTTGGGGAAAGGGAAGGGAAGAGTTCAGAGGACTTGGTTTTGCAACTTGGGTGCCAGCTCAGCCACAGTAAAATAAAGTACCAAGAAGATTCCTTGAAGCCCCTGATTCCAGGCCTTAGTTCCTGGATGGTATTTCTAGATCCACACTGGGCCAAAGGGAACCCACTACCCTGAAGGAAATGACTTGGTCCTGGCAGGATTCACCACCTGCTGACTAAAGAGCCCTTGGGCTTTGAATAAACACCAGAGGTAGCCAGGCAACAGTCACTACAGGTTTGGAGTGAGATTGGGCTGGCTTCAGGTGTGATCTGGTGCAGTCCCAGCTGCAGTGGCCACCAGGGAGTATCCATGTCATGCCTCCTCCAATTCCAATAGCCCAGCACAGAGAGTGAGGGAAGAGAGTGAGAGATTTTGCCTGATAATCCAGGGAATTTTCCTATATCTTACTTAAGTCCACCAAGGCAGTACTACCAGGAGTCTGCAAGAGTCACAGCATTACTGGGCTTGGGGCACCCCCAGTGCTGATATGGCTGCAATGACCAAAGACTTAGATCACAACATTCAATTCCCTTTGAATATCTGGAAAGCCTTCTCAAGAAGGACTGTTCAAATAAGCCCAGACTGTAAAAATTAGAATAAATACCTAACTCTTCAATGCCCAGACATTGACAAATATCCATAAGCATCAGGAATATACAGGAAGACATGACTTCACCAAATGAACTAAACAAGGCACCAGTGACCAATCCCAGAGTGATGGAGATATATAACCTTTCAGACAAAGAATCCAAACTAGCTGTCCTGAACAAGCTCAATGAACTTCAAGAAAACATAGAGAAAGAATTCTGAAGCTCATCAGAGAAATTTGTCAAAGAGATTGAAATAATAAAAAAAAAAAGCAGAAATTCTGGAGCTGAAAATTCAATTGACAAATTAAGAAGTGCATCAGAGTCTCTCAACCGCAGAATTCATCAAGCAGAAGAAAAAAATTAGTGAGCTTGAATACAGGCTATTTGAAAATACACACTCAAAAGAGAAAAAAGAAAAAAGATTAAATAAGAATGAAGCACACCTACAAGATCTAGAAAATAGCCTCAAAAGGGCAAATCTAAGAGTTATTGGCCTTAAAGAGGAGGTAGAGAGATTGGGGTAGAAAGCTTATTCAAAGAAATAATAACAGAGAACTTCCCAAATCTAGAGAAAGATATCAATATTCAGGTAAGGTTAGAGAACATCAAGGAGATTTAACCCAAACAAGACTACCTCAAGGCACTTAATAATCAAGCTCCCAAAGATCACAATAAAGAAAAGGGCCTAAGGGAAACAAGAAAAAAGAACAAAATAACATGTAAAAGAGCTCCAATATCTCTGGCAGCAAACTTCTCAGTGGAAACCTTACTGGTAGGTAAAGAGTGGCATGGCATATCAAAATGCTGAAGGAAAAAAACCTTAACCTTAGAATATTACATCCTGCAATAATACCCTTCAATCATGAAGGAGAAATAAAGGCTTTCCTAGAGAAACAAAAGCTTAAGGATTTCTTCAACACCAGACCTGTCCTATAAGAAATGTTAAAAGGCGTTCTCCAATCTGGAAGAAAAGGATGTTAATGAGCAATTAGAAATCATTAGAAGGTATAAAACTCACTGATAACCATATGTACACAAATATAGAATACTCTATTGCTGTAATTATGGTGTATAAACTACTCATATCTTGAGTAGGAAGACTAAAGGACAAACCTATCAAAAATAATAACTACAACTTTTGAGAGATAGTATAAAAATAAATAAATGGAAATAACAAAAAGTCAAAAAATAGGGGAAGTGGAGTTAAAGTGCAAAGTTTCTTTTAGATTTCTATTTGCTTGTTTGCTTGTCTGTTTTTTGTAAGAAAAGTTAAATTGTCATATGTTTAAAACAATTGGTTATAATTTTTTTTTGCATGGTAACCTCAAATCAAAAAACCTACAACAGATACACAAAAAATAAAAAGCAAGAAATTAAAATACACTATCAGAGAAAATCACTTTTACACAAAGAAACACAGGAAGGAAGGAAGAAAGAAAGAAAGAGAGGACCACAAAACAACCAGAAATCAAATAACATGGTAGTAGTAAGTCCTTACCTATCAATAATAACATTGAATGTAAATGGACTACACTCTGAATGGACTAAAAAACAAGACCTAACTATATGTTGTCTACAAGGAACCAACTTCACCTATAGACGCATAAACAGAAAATAAAGGGATGGAAAAAGATATTCCATGCAAATGGAAACCAAAAAAGAGCAGGAGTAGTTATACCTCTATCAGATACCATAGACAAAAACTGTAAAAAGAGACAAAGAAGGTCATTATACAATGATAAAGGGGACAATTCAGTAATAGGCTATAACAATTCTAAATATGTATGCACCCAACACTGGAGCACTGAGATATATAAAGCAAATGTTATCAGAGCTAAAGAGAGAGATACACCCCAACACAATAATCACTGGAAACCTCACCACTACACTTTCAGCATTGGACAGATCATACAGACAGAAAATCAGCAAAGAAATATTGGACTTAATCTGCACTATAGACCAAATGGACCAACAGAATACACATTCTTCTCCTCAGCTCATGGATAATTCTCAAGGATAGACCACAAAACAAGTCTTAAAAAATTAAAAAAAATTGAAATCATATCAAGTATTTTCTCTGACCACAATGGAATAAAACTAGAAATCAATAGCAAGAGGAACACTGGAAACTATACAAACACATGGAAATCAAACAATATGCTCCTGAATGACCAGTGGGTCAATGAAGAGATTAAGAAGGAAGTTAAAAAAATTCTTGAAACAAATGAAAATGAAAATACAACATATCAAAACCAATGGGATATAGCAAAGGCAGTAATAAGAGGAAACTTTATAGCAATAAATGCCTACATCAAAAAAGTAGAAAAGCTTTAGATAAACAACCCAGTGACACCTCTCAAGGAAGTAGAAAAACAAGAGCAAGTCAAACCCGTGAGTAGAAGAAAAGAAATAATAAAGATCAGAGCAGAAATAAATGAAATTGAAACCAAAAAACAATACAAAAGATCAATGAAACAAAAAGTTATTTTTTTAAAAAAAGATAAACAAAATAGACACACTTTTAGCCAGACTAACTAAGAAAAAAAGAGAGAAGACCCAAATAAATAAAATCAGAAATGACAAAGGAGACATTAAAACTGATACTGCAGAAATTCAGAGGATCATTACAGACTACCATTAGCACTATATGCCAATAAATTGGAAAACCTAGAAGAAATGGATAAATTCCTAGACACATGCAACCTACCAAGATTGAATCAGGCAGAAATCCAATAACACATAATGAGATAGAAGGAGTAATAAAAAGTCTTCCATCTAAGAAAAGCTCAGGACCTGATGGCTTCACTGCTGAATTGTACCAAGCATTCAAAGAAGAAATCATACCAATCCTACTTAAACTATTCTAAAAAATGAAGAAGGGAATACCCCTGAATTCTATGAGGGCTGTATCACCCTGATGCCAAAATCAGACAAAGACACGACAAAAAAAGAAAATTATAGGCCAATATCTCTGATGAACACAGATGCAAAATCCTCATCAAAATACTAGCAAATTGAATTCAACAGCACATTTAAAAGATTATTCATCATGATCAAGTGGGATTCATCCCAAGGATGCAAGGATGGTTCAATATATGCAAATCAACCATTGTGATACATCATATCAGCAGAGTGAAGGACAAAAACCATATGATCATTTCAATTGATGCTGAAAAGCATTCAATAAAATTCAACATCCCTTCATGATAAAAACTCTCAAAAAACTGGGTATAGAAGGAACATACCTCAACGAGATAAAAGCCATATATAACAGACTCACAGCTAGTATCACACTGAATGGGGAAAAACTGAAAGTCTTTCCTCTAAGATCTGAAACAAGACAGACAAGAGGAAGAAATAAAGGCCACCCAAGTTGGAAAGGAAGAAATCAAATTATCCTTGTTTGCAGATGATAAGATCTTATATGTAGAGAAACCTAAAGACTCCACAGAAAAACTATTAGAACTGATAAATAAATTCAGTGAAGTTGCAGGATACAATACCAACATACAAAAATCAATAGCATTTCTATATGCCAACAGCAAACAATCTGAAAAAGAAACCAAGAAAGTAATCCCATTTACAATAGCAATAAATAAAATAAAATACCTAGGAATAAACTTAACCAAAGAAGTAAAAGATCTCTACAGTGAAAACTATAAAGCATTGATGAAAGAAATTGAAGAGGACACACACAAAAAAATGGAAAGATATTCCATGCTCATGGATTGGAAGAATAAATATTGTTAAAATGTCCATACTGCCCAAAGCAATCTACAGATTCAATGCAAGCCCCATCAAAATACCAATGACATTCTTCACAGAAACATAAAAAAAAATCCTAAAATTTATATGGAACCACAAAAGATCCAGAATAGCCAATGCCATCCTGAGCAAAAAGAGCAAAACTGGAAGAATCACATTACCTTACTTCAAATTATACTACAGAACTGTAGTAACCAAAACAGCATGGTACTGGCATAAAAATAGACATGTAGACTAATGGGACATAATAGAGAATCTACAAATAAATCTACACATCTATAGTGAACTTATCTTCAATAAAGGTACCAAGAACATACATTGGGGAAAGGGCAGTCTCTTCAATAAATGGTGTTGAGAAAATTGGATATCCATATGCAGAAGAATGAAACTAGACTTTTATCTCTCACCATATACAAAAATGAAATCTAAGTGGATTAATGACTCAAACCTAAGACCTGAAACTATGAAATTACTAAAAGAAAACATTGGGGAAGTGGTTCAGGAGATTGATCTGTGCAAGAATTTCTTGACTAATACCCCCAAAGCACAGGCAACCAAACCAAAACTGGACAAATGAGATCACATCAAGCTAAAAAGCTTCTGCACAGCAAAGGAAACAATCAACAAAGTGAAGAGATAACTCACAGAATTGGAGAAAATATTTGCAAACTACTCATCTGACAAGGGATTAATAAGTAGAATATATAATTAGCTCCAGTAACTCAGTAGGAAAAAAATCAAATAATTTGGTTAAAAATTGGGCAAAATATCTGAATAGACATTTCTCAAAAGAAGATATACAAGTGGCCAACAGGTATATGAAAAATTGCTCAGCATCATTAGTCAACAGAGAAATGCAAATCAAAACTACAATGAGATATCATTTCACCTGAGTCAAAATGGCTTTTATCAAAAAGACAGGCAATGACAAATCCTGGCAAGGATGTGGAGAAAAGGGAACACTTGTATACTGTTGGTGGGAATGTAAATTAGCACAATCACTATGGGGGTTCCTCAAAAAACTAAAAATAGAACTAACACATGACCCAGTGATCCCACTGCTAGGTATATATCCAAAAGAAAGGAAATCAGTATATTGAAAAGATACCTACACTCCCATGTTTATTGCAGTACTATTCACAATAGCCAAGATTTGAAATCAACCTAAGTGTCCATCAACAGATGAATGGATAATGAAATTGTGGTATATATACACAATGGAATATTATATAACCATAAAAAATGAAATCCTGTCATTTGTAACAACATGGATGGAAAGGAGAAAATAATGTTAAGTGAAATAAGCCAAGCACAGAAAGAATATCTCCCATGTTTTCACTCATAAGTGGGAGCTAAATATTAAAACAATTGATTTCATGGAGACAGAGAGTAGAATGATAGTTACCAGAGGATGGGAAAGGTAGTAGGGAGGGGGGGAGAAAGTAGGGATGGTTAATGGGTTTGCAAATATATTACAGTTAAATAGAATGAACAATATTTGATAGCAAAATAAAGTAACTATAGTCAACAATAAGTTATGGTATACTTTAAAATAACTAAATGAGTGGAATTGGAATACTCCTAACACAAAGAAATGATAAATATTTGAGGTGATGGATATCTCAATTACCCTGATTTGATTACTATACATTGCATGCCTGTACACACATGTACCCTATAAATATATACAACTATTATGTACCTATAATAATTAAAAATAAAAAAATTTAAAAAATTAAAAGGGGAAGTTTCACCTAAAACAAAAACCTTATTGACTCCTAATTCACATATAGTCCTAACCAGTGTTGAATAAATTCATGCAGATTAAATGTAGCTATTAAAGATCAGTGCTATCTGGGGTCAGGCCCAATGCAGATCCAAATGAGAGCTGGTAGCCAGGATGCAGCCAGGATGCACGGGAGGAGGAATGATGTCCATTCCTTCCTTTTGTGTGAATAGAAGCAGAAACCTATTAACAGTGTTCCTGGGTGTTAAGCATCTGTGAAATTGTATTATGATGGATACTTAGCAGTACTTTGGACATAGTGAACATTTAATACACATTCATTGAATAAACAGATAAAAAAAAGAAAAAAAAGAAATTCTGCTTAGGAACATTATATTCCTCTGAGTCATTAGTGAGGAGAGGATAATTCTTAACTCAGAATAATGAAAATATAGATTGCTGAGTACTAGTAATTAAGTTTCCTAAAAATGTGAATACTGGCTAAAAAAAATTATAAATTTCTCCCTGCTTTACAGAAAGAGTACATTTCTTTATACTTATCCCTTCAGCATATGAGTGTGCCTGCTAACTCCATTTTGGGCAGTATTAGGATGGATAACAGATAAAAGCTAGAACATTATCATTTTTGTTTTTATTATTTATTAGGTGCCACACTGAACCCATTTCAGGTTTACTAACCATTTATATTTTGAAGTGTTCATAAAATCCCTGGATAAAGAATCCCTCCACATACATTTATAGATAGAATACACAATTGGGGGAAAACTTGACAAATGTAGTCAAATTTCAGGTTTTCAAAGAGGGAACAACCCAGCAAATTTTACCAATTTTATAGTGACCAGGGGCACTTCTGTCCTGTTGTGTTATGCAGACACCATAATCAGTCCCAATTATCCAGCTGCCTAATCAACACCCATAATTAAATTCTCCACACTGATTCCCTTTTATTCAGCATTTCCACTGACAATGTACCCACTCCAGAAGAAATAAAGTACCAGTGCAGCCAGGCTGTTGCTTATGCTTGTCTTAATCTGTGAAATCTTTTATAAGATGCCCATTCTAAAGGTCTGATGATTGGCTTGATGCTTTTCAATTATGTGAAGTGCTCCAAAAGCTCAGGCACAGATAGGTCCGATGACAATGAAGGATGGGCTGTTACTGTTTCCAGGCCACCATGCTTTTTGACTGATAGGTGAACAGTTGCCCTTACTTGCAGCTTTAAATAAATTGAGGAGGCAGGAGAAAATCAGAAAAATTGTAGGATTAGCCCACGTTTTTCAGTTAGTCTCACCAACAAAAATTTATTGTGTCCACCATTTTGAAAAAAACTCTAGGCATCAGAATAATTTTAAATGATTCTGTTTGCTATGGAGACATTTTCCAAGGGTGTAAAAAAAAGGCAGAAGTTCAAAGTTTGTAGGTAGCATAGCAAAGAAAGCTGGGCTATTCCAATTAACACCTCAAAGTCCTTCTAAATGCTAGAGGCAAACCTGATGATGGCAAATGAAATATTTAATTAATTCATGTGAGAGCCAATAAATCATCTCTAAACCAAATGAATGATGCAGGACTATTGTGTAAGCAAATTGGTTTTTATCCATTTTAGGTGCTACTTGTCTATGGGAGCTCCTTTTTGGTCAAGAACACACCCCTCCCCACACACGTACACACTCACGTACACATATACACATATAACACTGCTACCAAACGCCAGAGACCATGTTCCTATGGCAACTACAGCCCATTTTATTGCAGTCATCTTTATACAAGATCAGTTTTAGAAACCCACTGTGATGCAAAGGAGTATCTGTTCACACTTGTGTAAGTTAATCCTCTATACTGCATGTTCTTGCTATTGGCTGGGGCTATATTATGTACCAAGAATCATACAAATTTTAGAATTTGTTTATTCAATATTGCATCTTACATGAACCAAAGTCCTTAAGCACAGAGGTCACAAAGACCACTATCTTAAATGACTCTATGCCCAGCTGGGCCATCTACAGGCTGAAGAAATGCTCTGAGTTTGGTTAAAAATACCTCAAATGCCATGGGAAGCTTCAGGTCACTCTTGGGGGGATCTTGCTGCTTCTGTGTACCTGGTCACTTTTCATACCTCCCCGTGAAATCTCTCTGCAAGAGATTTTATTTCCTCCCCAAACCACTAGAAGATCTCAGGGATATGAGAAGTCTGTTGAAAATGTTATTCAGTGAATTCCTGTATTTAGTGCAATAACTATAAGATTGAAGTCAGTGACCTCTCACTCTGCTGTTGATTGCCTTTGTGACCAGGGAGAGTTACTTAACCTCTTTGCTTCTCAGTTTCTTTATCTGTAAAATGAGGGTTTGGGGTAGGTGACCTGTAAAGTCTGATCTGGCTCAAAAAATCTGTGACATTGTATTTAACCAAATCAAATAACTTGGACAAGTGAGACTTCACATCTCTGGATGTGATCAGAAAGGAGAGTGGAGAACAAAATTGTCTCCATCCCTGCAAAACCAAAGTGAACTTTGAAACATTCAAATATATGTACATATAATTTGTTGTTTTTGTTTTTTAGAGGAAATGGAACCTTCAGTCAAATGAGTCAAAGCTAAGAGACTCTATTTTATGTCAAAGAGCTTGTGACTGGATGGATGTTTATCTTGGTTCTGCCTCTAGGCCTTTGTTCCCCAGTGAAGACTATGCATGGTGAATTTGGAGTAGGAAAAGCGCAGGGCAGAAAAAGCAAAATGGCACAAGAAATTCCACTGGAGAGTCCCAGTAAGAAGGTTAGAGTTCTCTCTCACCCAATCTGGGAAGCAACAGGAAAATGGGAAGAAAAGTTTTAGGTAGCGCTGGGCTCTCTCCAATAGCTCTAAGGATGGCTTTAGATGTTTTGAAGTTCCCCTCTCTTCAAAAGCACAGAGTCACTCCTTCTCCTCAGATGCCACTGGGCTTCCTGGCATATGAAGAGTTATGAATCTTTTCCTCACGACTGCAGGCCAAGACTGTCTCTCTTAGTCTGTCTCCCCTCATTGCCTTTGCTACATGATGTTGGCAGAGCAGCATTAAAATATCTCAGCTGCTGCTACAGAATTTGCTTTATGGTGACAGAGGCTGTATTTTCCCAACCAAAAGTTAGGAGAACATGATTTGACAAGTATGAATGTGCTCATGAGGAGGGTAGGACAGAGTATTAGAAACTGAGGCTGTCCTGGAATACCCCTGATGTGCCAGATAAGGTTGGCAGCTTGCCAGTTTTTGTTTGGTGAAAGGAGGGATGAGTGGGTTTTCTAGTTAGGGGCTATGATTCCTTCATATGCACCCAGGTTCTTAAAACCACTTTGCCTTGAGCCTCTCCTTACCTTCCAGATGTATACAGAAGTATGAGTTTTGGAATCGGGTCTGGAGCCAAAGGATGCCCAAGGCTGTTGTTTCCCTCAAGCACCAAGATAAAGGTGACACTGGCTCAGGATGATTTCCTCTTATTTGGAATGTCTGCCACCCAGGCTTTTCTTGCCTGATTCTACCCTAACGTGTCTCTAGAATGGAAGCTCCATGAGGCCAGGAGAGGTTGTCTATTTTATTCACTGCAGCATTCATAGCATCCAGAATTGTGTTTGGTACATAGTAGGTGATGAATAAATATTTTTAGAATAACTTAATGATTTTATTTGATAAAAGACTGAACTATACCAAATTCTTTTCATAAATTTGTGGTAATATTAGAAATAAGAAATTTCACTTTGACAAGAGAAATTGTCAAATATTAGAAATAGAAATTTCACTTTGACAAGAGAAATTTGTGATAGGAAGAAAAAGAGACAACTTTCATACCTTTCTCATTTGGTTTCAATTTTGGATGAGTCCCCCTTTAAATGTTTAGCAGTATTGGACTGTATTTCCACCTGAATGACAGAATTCTGATACTTCTTGTTTATTTCCTTGATCTAAACATCAGTATGTAGAAAGGGCAAGAGTCCTCATGGTTCAATGTCAAATGTTGCTAGTGTGTGAAACCTATTTCAATCCAATCTTTAGTCATTGTTGCCTTGTTTGGGGCTTTTTATAAGACATGTCTGTACAATTCTATCTCAAAAATAAATAAATAAAATTGCCACTTATTCCTTTAAATCATTTCTGTCCTATTTTATTTTCCATTAAAAAATACAATTCAGCTTCAAGTAATAATAACAGGGTTCCATTTATTTCAAATCACCAAAACCCCAATGTTACTTCAGTGTTATTCTCAGAAAAGTCTTACTACTCCAGAGTGGCAATTTTATGTTTTTCTAAATGAAAAAAAATAAAACTGCAATAAAATTTATCTATTTGAAATTTCTAATAATTTGGACAAGGAACTGGGCTCAAGTTTACTTTTATGATACCTTGGAAGAAAGGATTTGTTAAACCAATTATTATAGCAAAAAATTTAAATTATATAGAACAGTTACTAAGCAACATGGAAGCAAATTAACATAAATAAATATGCAAATGATACACTGTTTTCTATACATAAAAGCAGTTTCCCTAAGGAACTATACTAGACAACAATATTTATCTAATTTGAAGGACTATGAGAATGCCTTTTACACGTGTATGGTGCTTTGTTGTACAATGTACTAAACAACTGCATGTAATATGTTTAATTATCATGACAAGCCTGCGAAATAGGCATTATGCTTATTTTACAGATAGGACGGTAGCTCAGAGAGGTTAATGGACTAGTCCAAGGATACAGGACATGGCAAAGCTGGAACTTACTTGGACACAATTCTTCAGATGCATGAGCCAAAGCTCACTCCACTGCAACACAGATGCCTATAATGGTTTTAATATGCTCTGTAATTTAGACTTTTCATTAATCCTGACAGGCTAATTAGCCCAAATTAATGTGTTTTCCCCAAGTCAGTGGATAGAGTCAAGAAGAGCTTTGGAAAAAGAAGAGAAGGATAAAAGCAACAGTTTTCATGGTCATAAAATAGCAGTGATAATAAACACTTTTCATATTCAGAGGGATTTCAGAATGTTCCCATTTACATCTTCACAATTGAACCCTAAGTTTAGAAGAAACTTCATAGATCATCAGCCACTTCCACCCCCAGGGAGAAGCCCAGACCACATGAGTATCTTGCCTTACGACCAGGAGTAGGAGAATAGTGAGAATGAACGTGAAAGCCACTTAGTTTATTTGTTCTTGCCCTCAACAGATGAAGGGTTGCACAGGATCAGGAATTAGTACAGCTTAAGATTTCTCCACAAACACCCCAGAAAACACTAGAGCAATGCTTTCTAAGTCAGAAAGAAAATTATTTTCAAGCTAGAAGTTCTATACTTAGCCAAGCTATCAATCAAGGGAAAGAGTAGAATGAAGAGATTTTTAGATATGCAAAAATTTTACCCTCATACTTTCCCAGGAGGCTACTGGAGGATGTGCTCTACCACAAAAAGCAAGCATATCGAGAAAAAAGAATAATGCAATACAGGAAACAAGGCATACAAACACAGAGCAGCAAAAAAGATTCCCACCTATTGATGAAGGGGGATACCAGGAAGAGAAGTCAACTAGCCCAGATTGGGGAGTTTCAAACATTTGTGGCCAAGGACAACATAGGGCTCCATATTCATGGCCACTCTTTCCAGGTAAGCAAAATGAAAGTCAGTGGATTGATGAGATCCTCACTTATTAGACAATAAACTACATTTCTAATATAAAATTTAAACCAAAGCTTGGTGCTACTCCTGTAACTAACATCTTAGAGTCTTCTACCTCTGTTGACTGTATTTCAAAAGAAAACACAAGTCACCAGCATAACAAATATACAATTGGCCCCCTATCTGTGGATCCTGCATCCATGGATTCGACCGAGTATTGAAAATATTTTAAAAATTTAAAAAGTTACAATAATAAACATAATACAAATAAAAAAACAAAGGCTAGGTGTGGTGGCTCACACCTGTAACCCTAGCACTTTGGGAGGCTGAGGTGGGAGGATTGCTTGAGCCCGGGAGTTCGAGACTAGCCTGAACAAGAGCAAGACCTCATCTCCATAAAAAAAATAGAAAATTTGGAGAGTAAAAGCCAAGATGGCTGACTAGAGACATACCTTGTCAGACTGTCCCGGCTGAAGGGTAGAAGGTTGGACTGAGGAGAGTGGAGAACAATTGCGTCTTGGGTGTGGATCATGGGGAGAGACAGGAGAGGCGTCTCTGCACCCCACCAAGAAGGGCAGCGAAGTTGAGAAAGAAGAAGATAAAGAAGAGAGGACAGTAGCACAGACCAAATCCAGAGAGGCCCAGAGCCCAGGGAAAGGGTAAGGGCACTCCCCTCCCCCATGTGGGTGACTCCGGTGAGCGGTGGGACACAGAACTCTCGCCCCCAAGGAGAGCACCACGAGAGACCAGAGGGCTGGCATTCTTACACCTAGACGCCTCCTTCTTTGTACCTTCTCCATTTCTGGTATCACATAAAGTAATTTTGGCTAAAGACAGCTTGTAGCCATGGCCCCTCCTCCCCCATAGCAACTGCAAGAGTGCTCTGTGCTGAGAAGCCTGTTTCTCTGTGGCAGAAGTGCGATCCCAGCAAAGCCTGCTACTGAGAGTGTAGCCACAACAGCTGCATTCCTTGGGATCTCCCACTGGTGGCTTGGACAGGCAGACAGGACTCAGTGCCCCCAGGACATGAGACTATGCAGGGTGACTATGGCCCCTCCCCCCCATAGCAACTGTGAGACTGCTCAGTGCTGAGAAAGCTATTTCTCTGTGGTGGGGGCATGTTCCCAGCTGAGCCCACTACTGAGAGCGGAGCCACCACAGCAGTATAACCCAAGAGGTTCATCAAACCTGCTAAAGCATCCCAAAGGCAACTCAGGACCAGCACTCCTCTCCCTGACACGGTCAGGGACTGATTTTCAGGGGCTCGGAGACAGGTCCATAAGCCAGCCCTAGCACCTTCAGCTCTCGATTGAGAGGCCTGATAAGAAGGAACCAGCAAAAGAACCCCAGAAATATGAAAAACAAAAGTGAAAGAACCCCTCCAAAAGAAAACAATAATTCCTTACCGATGGAAACCAACCTAAACAAAAAGGTTAAAATGACAGATGAAGAATTTCAAATATAGATTGTAAGGAAGCCCAATGAAATAGAAGAGAAAATAGAAACCCAACACAAAGAAGTCACAAAAACAATGCAGGAAATGAATGAAAAATTCTCTAAAGAAATTGAATTATTAAAGAAAAACTAAACAGAATTTCCGGAAATGAAAAATTCATTCAAGGATTTACAAAACACAGTGGAAAGCCTTACGAGTAGGCTAGATCAGGCAAAATAAAGAATCTCAGAGCTTGACGATAACACCTTTGAGCAAAACAAATCAGTCAAAGAGAAAGAACAGAAAAATAAGAGGAATGAACAAAGCCTACAAGAAATGTGGGATTATGTAAAGAGGCCAAACATAAGAATCATAGGCATCCCTGAGGGCAAAGAAAAATATACACAAGGGTTGAAAAATCTTTTTGTAGGAAAAATCAAGGAAAATTTCCCTGGCCTTGCTAGAAATCTAGATATCCAGATACAAGAAACTCAAAGGACTCTTGGGAGATTCATCACAAAAAGGCAATCACCATGACACATAATTGTTAGACTTGACAAAGTAAACATGAAAGAGGCACTCATATGAGCAGCAAGGTGAAAAACTCAGGTAACTTACAAAGGAAGACCTATCAGACTAACTGCAGACTTCTCAACTGAGACCTTACAAGGCAGAATGGATTGGGACACCATTCTCAGTCTTCTCAAACAGAATAATGGGCAGCCTAGAATTTCGTATCCTGCGAAACTAAGTTTCTTATATGAGGGAGAAATAAAGACCTCTGACAAGCAAACACTGAGGGAATTTGTCAAGACCAGACCTGCCCTGCAAGAGGTACTCAGAACTGCATTATACACACATCAACACAATAGACACCCATCAGTGTAAAATCACCCAAAAGATAAAGGTCAGGGCCCAGATACCACAGTGGCCCAAGAGGTAAAACAGAGCAATAAAGTTCTACTCAACAGGATGAACAGAAATCCACCCAACTTATCAATTCTTTCAATAAATGTGAATGGCTTGAACACCCCATTGAAGAGACATAGGCTGGCTGAATGGATAAAAATATACAAGCCAAGTGTCTGCTGTCTCTGGGAAACACATCTAACCCACAAGTACTCATTCAGACTCCAGGTGAAGGGATGGAAAACAATATTCCATGCAAATGGAAACCAAAAGAAAGCTGGTGTACCTGTTCTCATGCCAGATAACATAGACTTTAAATCAACAAAAGTAAAGAAAGACAAAGATGGTCATCATATAATGGCAAAGGGAACCATTCAACAAGAAGACATAACAATAGTAAATATTTATGTACCTAACACAGGAGCACCCGGATTCGTAAAGCAAATCCTACTTGATCTAAACAAAATTATAAACAGCAGCACTGTAATAGCTGGGGACTTTGACACCCCATTGACAGAATGGGACAGATCCTCCAAACAGAAAGCAAACAAAGAAACAATGGACTTAAACAGAAGTCTAGAACAAATGGGCCTAACAGACACCTATAGAACATTCTACCCAAAAGCCACTAAATATAAGTTCTTCTCATCAGCTCATGGAACATGCTCTAAGATTGATCACATCCTAGGCCACAAAACATGTCTCAACAAATTTGAAAAAACAGAAATCATACCATGCATCTTCTCAGACCACAGTGGGATAAAATTAGAAATCAACTCTAACAAAAACACTCATGGAAGTCATGGAAACTAAACAACCTACTGCTGACTGATAGCTAGGTCAAGGAGGACATTAAGATAGAAATCAAAAGATTCTTCAAACGAAATGATAAAGGGGACACAAGTTATCAAAAATCTGTGGGATACAGCTAAAGCAGTCCTGAGAGGAAAATTCCTAGCCCTAAATGCCTACATTCAAAAGATAGAAAGATCACAAATCAACAATTTAATGAATCAATTCAAGGAAATGCAAAAGGAACAGCAAACCAATTCCAAACCCAGCAAAAGAAAAGAAATAACCAATTTCAGAGCAGAGCTAAGTGAAATCGATAACAAAAGAATTATACAGAAGATTAATGAAAGAAAAAGTTGATTCTTTGAAAAGATAAACAAAACTGATATGCCTCTAGCTAGATTAACCAGAAGCAGAAAAGAAAGGACTCTAATAAGCTCTATCAGAAATAAAAAATGAGAAATGGATAACTGATACCACAGAAATAGAAAATATCATCTTGGAATACTATAAATATCTCTATGCACATAAACTTGAAAACGTGGAGGAATGGGACAAATTCCTGGAAGCACACAGCCTCCTTAGGCTCAATCAGGAAGAAATAGAATTCCTGAACATACCAATATCA
Source organism: Daubentonia madagascariensis (assembly GCA_023783475.1). Lineage (NCBI taxonomy): Eukaryota > Metazoa > Chordata > Mammalia > Primates > Daubentoniidae > Daubentonia > Daubentonia madagascariensis. The sequence continues at coordinate 35,162,375 of JAKFHU010002080.1, read as the reverse complement.
AGTACTGAAATTGAAGCAGCAATAAAAAATCTTCCAACAAAGAAAAGTCCTGGACAAGATGGTTTCACACCTGAATTTTACTAGACTTTCAAAGAAGAACTGCTACCCATACTGTAGAAATTATTCCATAACATCGAGAAGGAAGGAATCCTCCCCAATTTGTTTTACGAAGCCAATATCACCTTGATACCAAAGCCAGGAAAAGACACAACAAAAAAAGAAAATTACAGACCGATATCCCTTATAAATATAAATGCAAAAATTCTTAATAAAATTCTAGCAAACCAAATTCAGCTGCACATTAAAAAAATAATCCACTATGACCAAGTGGGCTTCATACCAGAGTACTGCAAGGATGGTTCAACATATGCAAATCTCTAAATATAATTCACCACATAGATAGAAGCAAAAACTAAGACCAAGTGATCCTCCCAATAGATGCAGAAAAAGCATTTGACAAAATCCAGCACCCTTTTATGGTAAGAAAGCTTAACAAAATAGGCACAGATGGGACTTACCTCAAAATTATAAAAGCCATATACAACAAACCCACAGCCAACATCATACTGAATGGGGAAAAATTGAAAGCATTCCTATTTAGAACTGGAACCAAAGTTGCCCACTACCACCACTTCTTTTCAACATGGTGCTGGGAGTCCTAGCCAGAGCAATCAGACAAGAAAAGGAAATCAAGGGTATCCAAACGGGGGCAGAAGAGGTCAAACTATTTCTCTTTGCTGATGATATGATCTTATATCTAGAAAACCCCCAAAATTCTGCCAAGAGACTCCTGGAATTGATAAACAAATTCAGCAAAGTTTCAGGTCATAAAATCAATGTACACAAATCAATAGCATTCATATATGCCAACAACAGTCAAGCTGAGAATCAAATCAAAGACTCAATACTTTTCACAATAGCAACAAAGAAAATAAAATACCTAGGAATATATTTAACTAAGGAGGTGAAAGACCTCTACAGGGAGAACTACAAAACACTGAGGAAGGAAATTGCAGAGGATGTAAACAGATGGAAAAACATATCATGCTCATGGATTGGCAGAATCAACATTGTTAAAATGTCTATATTACCCAAAGTGATCTACAGATTCAATGCAATCCTGATTAAAATACCAATGTCATTTTTCACAGATCTAGGAAAAATAGTTCTTCACTTTGTATGGAATCAGAAAAGACCCTGAATAGCCAAAGCAAACTTAAGTAATAATAAAAATTGGGAAGTGTCGCTTTGTCAGACTTCAAGCTATACTACAAGGTTATAGTAACCAAAACAGCATGGTACTGGCACAAAAACAGAGACATAGACCTATGGATCAGAACAGAGAACCCAGATATAAAACCATCATCATATTGCCATCTGATCTTTGACAAAATATACAAAAACATACATTGGGGAAAAGAATCCCTATTCAATAAATGGTGCTGGGAAAATTGGATAGCCACATGTAGAAGACTGAAACAGGATCTGCACCTCTCACCACTCACAAAAATTAATTCATGATGGATACCAGACTTAAACCTAAGACACAAACTATAAGAATTCTAGAAGAAAATGTTGGAAAAACTCTTCTAGATATTTGCCTAGGCAAAGAATTTATGAAGAAGATCCCACAGGCAATCACAGCAACAACAAAATTACCAAATGGGACTTGATTAAATTAAAAAGCTTCTGTACAGCCAAGAAAACAATCACTAGAGTGAATAGATAACCTACAGAATGGGAGAAAATATTTGCATGCTATATGTCTGATAAAGGGCTGATAACTAGAATGTAAAAAGAACTTAAACAAATCAGAAAGAAAAAGTCAAACAACTCCATAAAAAAGTGGGCAGAAGACATGAACAGAAGCTTTCCAAAAGAAGATAGATGAATGGCCAATAAACATATGAAAAAAAGCTTAAGGCCTCTAATATCAGGAAAATGCAAATCAAAACCACAATGAGATATCACTTAATTCCAGTGAGAATGGCTTTTATCAAAAAGTCCCAAAACAACAGATGCTGGCATGGATGCAGAGAGAAAGGAACACTTCTACACTGTTGGTGGGACTGCAAATTAGTACAACCTTTATGGAAAGTAGTGTGGAGATACCTCAAAGAACTAAAAATAGACCTACGATTTGATCCAGCAATCCCATTATTGGGTATTTACCCAAAGGAAAAAAATTATTTTATAAAAAAGACACGTGCACTTGAATGTTTGTTGCAGCATAATTCACAATTGCAAAGATGTGGAATCAGCCTAAGTGCCTATCAATACATGAGCGAATTAATAAAATGTGGTATATGTATACTATGGAGTACTACTCATCCATTAAAAAAAAAGGGTGAACTAATACTTTTTGTAACAACCTGGATGGAACTGGAGACCATTCTTCTAAGTGAAGTATCATAAGAATGGAAAGACAAATACCACCTGTACTCACTATTAAATTGGAACTAATTGATCAACACCCATGTGCACATATAATAGTAAAACTCAATGGAAACCAAGCAGGCGGGAGGGGGGAGGAGGGACAGATAAATTCACACCTAATGGGTACAATGCACACTATCTTGGTGATGGGCACACATATAATTTTGACTCAACTGCACAAAAGCAAATCATGTAACCAAAACATTTGTACCCCTGTAATATTCTGAAATAAAAAATTCTAAAAAACTCAAGACAGTATAACAACTATTTACATAGCATTTACATTGCATTAGGTATTATAAGTGATCCAGAGATGATTTAAAGTATATGGGAAGATGTGCATAGGTTATATACAAATACTATGCCATTTTACATAAGGACTTGAGTACCCAAAGATTTTGGTATCTGCAGGGGTAGATACCAGTGGGAGTGGGGTGGGGGAGTAGTCCTGGAACCAATCCCCTGCTGATACCAAAGACTTCTGTGTCTACAGTCCTGGTCACAAGGCAAGATACTCATGTGGTCTGTGTGTTTGTGTGTGTGTGTGTGTGCGTTTGTATAAAATATTTCTGAAAGGATTCATAAGCCAGCAACTTGTTGCTTCTGGAGAGAGGAACTGGGTGGCTATGGGGTGTGAGCAGGACACTTTTCACTGTGCATTGTGTATTCTTGTGATCTTTTTGGGTTGCTTACTATATGAAAAAAATAACATAATAAAATACATCCTCCCCCCAAATCCCCAATTCAACAAATATGCAGATGAGTGTTTAATTTGATTGGTTATGGTGAATACAGATGTCCTGAAGGAGATGATTCTCACTGCCCTGTGTTTTTTTCTTTTCCTCTTTAGCTCAGAGGAATCTGGAAGGCTAATTCAAAGGTATGATTTCAATATGTATTTCCAAATTGTCTCCTGAAAGGTGGTTCCAATATATATAAAACCACCAGCAAAGGACTGAGAAAACCCATTTCCCTGTACCCTCTAGACTTACCTTTTTATTGCTTTTACATTATTACATTACTTGGAGATGAAATTACTGAGCAATACTCAGAAAAGTGCTTTTTGTTTGGGGTTTTGGATTTAATTTCTCTGGACAGTCTGGGTTTTTCACAACCTGGCGGCCCACTGGGTCCTCGGCACGAAATCCCCACTCATGTGCCAGGCTCCACATGCACTTCCTGTACACCTTAGGGTTTTGTTGTTCCAGGACCAGCAGAATACCAATTGTCCCCATGTGGCATTTGTAGTGAAGAGCTGAATTACTCTGCATGACAGACAAAATCAACTTGGCCGCTGATCGTAGCCTCATAAGCATAGCACGAATTTCTCATCTACTGTTGGATTGCTTAAAACATTCTAACACTGCACAAAAATTTCTGCTGGTGCCTTTGCCAGCAGCAAAAGCCCAACAGCATCTGAGCAATGGTTCAGTCCCAGGAGCAGTCAAGATGCTCTTGTGTCACAGATGGAAGTAAAACTCAGCAGAAATCAAGCAGGTGGGAGGCGGGAGGAGGGGATGGGTGAAATCATACCTAATGAGTACTATGTACACTATCTGGGTGATGGGCACACTTATAACTTTGACTCAAGCAGTACAAAAGCAATCCATGTATCCAAAATGTTTGTACCCACGTAATATTCTGAAATTAAAAAAAAAAAGATGCTGTCGTGGAAAGCTCTCGAGTCTTGGCTGGCTTGTTTTAGAGGATAGTGTGGATTCTATGCAGTGTGGTGCAATAGAGGCAAACTGGGTTTTAGAATGAGCCCCATCTTGTTTGCATTTCAGTTCCGCCTCCAACCAGCCATATAACCTTGGGAACTTGCTTTCTTTGAACCTCAGTTTCCTTATCTCTAAAATGGTAATTAGAATAACATTGAAATGAGGCATCAAACTGAGGATTAAATGAAACATGAGACATGTATGCAAAGCACCTAGCTCATGGTAAGTACACATTTAAATAAAATGAGTTAATCATATTAGATGAATTAATATTATATTTTTTGAAGCACTATTCCTGGCTCGTGATAAGTCTTCAATGAATGTCAGTAATAATGCTTTTCTTTTTTTGATACTGTTGTGGATAGTTTCAATGAATTGGAGATATTCTGCAATCAAGTAGCATCTATATTGAAGTTCTTCTACATGCCCAGACTGTGATGAGGCCAAAAAGTATAGTACCTTCTTCAGACAATGTAGTCTAGTTAAGGAGAAAACACAGGTGGGGGAAGGGAAAGGACAGAAAGAGAGAGAAAGAGAGAGAGAGAGAGAGACCTGTTTTGGCAAAGCCAGAGCAAGGGATTTGCACTGCCGTTTGAAAGACTTTAAAGAAAGAACAGACAGATGAAGAGGAGGATAGATCTATTCCCCATGGAAGGAACAGCAGGAAGGCATGTTCCAGAACCTTGAGTGAGCAGTCAGAGGGAAGCAAAGGGAAGCAAACATGGTTGCATAATTTAGGACCGGCTTGGGGAGGACTTTGAACTCCTTTCACAGCAAGAAGCCACCAAGGGTGGCAATATTTCAGGCAAAATAAAATTCAGCATAGGAATTTTATTTTCTCCTAGACCAACTGGCTGACCTTTAGGAGTTTTGCTGGAAAGTTTGATAAATCATTCCATATAACTCTTCACAGGTTATGAGAATCAGCCCAGCTGAGGACAAATGAAATGAAAAATTGTAGGCATGAACCTGACCAGTGAACTCTGAATTACACTGAAATTACTAAGTATATAATCATCATTCGCTCACACAGTGTTCACTCTACAGAGACTGCCAAAGGGGCAAAAGTTCCTGTATTCAACTGCATTTCAAAGAATCCTAGAATGTAAAAAGAAAACTTAGAGACCAGCCAAATTCCACCCTATAAAATACTTTTCTTTACAATTCTTAATTAATGGTAATTTTCCTTAGAAAAAGAGAATAATTAAGTCCCTACTTAGATACTTCTTGAATGATATTTCTAGAATGGCATTCTTTCTTCTCAAACAGATCTGAGAATTTTGGAATCTTTTGGGGGGCAATAACCACACTGTCCAACGTTTATCGAGTACTAGTTACTATGTGCCGTCACTCTGCGGAGTGCCTTTTTTGCTTTATCTCATTTAAACCTCTCAATCCTCACTTTCAAACACATCACTGTTATTGTCCCCATTATACAAATGAGGCTTAGAGAGGTTAAGTAACTTGCCCAACATCACACAACTAGGAAGCAGTGGAGTCAGGATTTGAATCCAAGTGGTTCATCCTCACAACTTGAGCTCTTAATCAGATTCATCTTGCATTGATCTACATCAGTGATGGTCACTCATTTCTCCACCAGACCCATGGAGGGGCATGTTGCTGCCCATGAATAACAACACATCCCAGTAGCAGAGACCTTCAGTGGGGCTAATGTGAATATGGGCATGTAGTCTGAAAAGGCCACCCTCATTCTCAGAGTACTCTTCTAGATCCCTTCTTCCTCTGGGACATGTGTCCACCCACTCCCAAATAATTAATACCAATCCAGATATACCAGACAACCTCTGGGAAGAAAAGTCTAATTTTTTAATGCTGATTGATATGGTTAAAATATGCGGTTATTTTTCAGATGAAAAAAATTCTGTGAAAACAAAACCCTCTAAATGACTAATATGGCTTCTCTACAATAACCTGGGGTCTTGATATTTTAGGGTGTAAAATCTATAGTAATATTGCTTCTTATTTCATCTTGCCCTTGCAAGCAGAAGTCCATGCTTTGGGGAATCATAGAGTCACGTGAGATCCATTCCTTCGTTTTCAAGAAGGAATCTCCAAAATCCAACCACTGCAAAACAGGCACCATTCTGCCTCTTTCTCCTACATTCCAGTCATTACTTATGTTGCATCAGGGGTTTCTTTAGCTACAGTTTTAAAGATCATCTCCTCTGTGTAAGTTATGCCTCTATGTAAAATAAAGAACAGTTGGACAACAGTTACTGAGAAGCTTCAAATACATTGTTAAGATTGTCATTAGGAGAGTTCACAGCTTCCTCTTATCCAAACTCAATAAATCCAATTCCTTCAGAGTTTCTTTATGAGTCACCGAATTTGGTTAGAGCTCTGTGAGACATGTATGCGTGTGGCCCTGGTAAGATCAGTCAGCCTCCTTCTGTTCTCTGCTCCTGACCTTCACCCTTACCCCATCACTCAGCTAATAAAAACACGACACAGGTCAAAAAGAAGACCCCGAATAGGCCAATACCACTCCTGAGAATAGCACAAAGTTCAAAGCCTCTCCAAAGAAGGACAATAGCATCATCTTCATAGATAAAAGGCAGGATGTGGTCCTTTTAGTCAGTCGTTGGAACTTTGCTCCAGGTAATATGTGCTTCTAAATTTAGAGAGCTACAGGTGTAAAACACCATTTTCTATTTCTAATTTGTAAGATTAGCTATGTACTTTAGTGTTTATTAAATATGGTGCATAGTAGAGTATTACACATATGGCACCACTTAATGATACTTAGCAAATTAAAGTAATAGGGGTATGACTAAGACATAATGTAATTGGAAGCTTGTTTTACATATTCCACAGTCTTAATTTTGTTTTTTATCATCTTTTTTTCTTAAAAACAATAAATCATGGTAAATTTTGGTCAATTATTAATCTTGTATTTTTTCCTTGATAAATCTCATATTGTACATAAATATTTCTGTGTCTAGTTTTTCAAGAAGACTTACCTTATTCTTATTGAAAGTCTGTACGTTGGCTTCTAATTCTTCCACATTGTGAGGCTTAATCCTATGCTTTAAATGACAGGCCGCCCATTTATAAGTTTCATGAGTATGATTTCTATGACATAGAAGCCGCTTATGAATATGTTAAACATTTCATGGGTGTAGGCATGAGTTCTGCACAATTTCGCTTGTTACTAAAAGACACTCAACATGGAGATTTTCTACCATACTATCAAAGTAACATACGGCTTTTTTACCTTTGTATTCTCTAAAGTCTATTTCTCAAAAGTAAATGTTCTTTCTTCCACAAGTTACTTTGGTATAGTACCTGAGGTATAGGTTACTTAAATATTTTCTGGTACTATCTCTTTATAGTTCCATCATACTTCAATTACATTAATTAAATTGCTTCTTAAGCCAGAGACATTAATCAGGCTTGGTTTTCGTCATTAGAATTTATCATTTTCATGGTTGTTCAGCATCAGGAAGGCTTTTGTTTGCCCTGAGTTAACTAAGTCAGGATTTCATGGTACATAATCATTATTCCAAACTCTACCTTCCTTTCTTCTAGTCTGCCATGGACATCCGTGTTCATGCTCACACTTAGTGGAAAGACTTTCATTACATTATTTCTGTGGAGGTATTTGAAAGAGAATCTGTTTCTCATTGGATTACTTCTTAAGACGAAATACAAATCCTCTCTTATGGAGTACACCTCTTATAGTACATTACAGAATAAGCCCGCTAATTCATATACTAGTATGAAGAAATCCAAGACTTTGAGACCTGTAGCCTTTCTTTCAAAACCCCAGAACACTTCTCTGGTGATAGTTATTAGTTGAAACTCTTGATGAAAGGAAAGAATCTAAATGCAACCACAGAAACAGTCATAGAAAGCATTGAAAGGAATTCTTAAATCACATTATATTATTTCTTAAAAATAAATAACAACTTAACACTGGTACATGTTTCAAACAATAATACTTTTATCTGCCAAGAAAGAAAGGGCATGGTCCTAAAGATCTAAAAATATGTGCCACATGAAAAATATTTTCACAAATAAAGGGTCCTATGTTTCTCAGGCTCTATAATCTACTCATCTTTCCTTTCCATTTCCTCCTCTTCAATATAAATATTAAAGACAAAACTACAAATAAAACAAATTTCAAATAATGAAATATTATAGACACAAATTTTAAGAACTAATATTAATATAAAAGATATTCCAAATTATTAAACATCTTAAAAGTACTCACAAATCCTTTTCACTGTAACATTATTGTTTACATCACAAATATTTTCTGGTCCACATCATATGGGTATATAGGTTTTAGATATAGACATCGTTTTGCATTTGTACAATTATGTTTCTAAAACATTTTCTAGCCAGGCATGGTGGTGCACTCCTGTAGTCCCAGCTACTTGGGAGGCTGAGGTGGGAGGATTGTTTGAGCCCAGGAGTTCGAGTCCAGCTTGGGCAATATAGTGGAGAACCCATCTCTTAAATTTTTTTTTTCTAGTTGGCAAAACTTCTGCTGGCAAAATCACAGTCTTATAAGAGACTATCAGACAGGGATTAGGAGAAATCAATAAAATGCCACTAAACATATATTTACCACATTAAATAAAATTTCTAGAAGGCTTCTAGAAATTTCTGTATTATCTATTGCTGTGTAACAAATTACTCCAAAACTTTGTGGTTTAAAGCAACAAACATTTATTATCACACAGTTTCTGAGGGTCATGAATTCAGGGGCAGTTTAGCTGGGTGATTCCAGCTCAGGGACTCTCGTAGGATTGTAAGCAAGAGGTCATCTGAGCCTCCAGTCATCTGAAGGCTTTATTGGGTCTGGAGGATTTTGTTTCAAGCTCAGTCATGTGGCTGTTGGCAGGAGGCCTCAGCTCCTCCCCACACAAGCCTCTCCAAGGGCTGCCTGAGTGTGCTTACAACATGGTAGTTGTGTTGCCCGTGGCAAATGAGCTGAGGGGAGGCAAGGAGAAAGCCACATGCCTTTATGTCCTGATCTTCGAGGTCACACACCTTCATGTTCACTCCTATGTGTTAGAAGCCAGGTACTAAGTCCAGCCGATACTTAAGGGGAGGGGAATTAGGCTCTACCTGTGGAAGGAAGGAATAGCAAATAATTTGTGGACAGATTTTAAAACCATCACAATTTCTGACACAAACTAGATACGTTGCCTTTAAGAACATCATCTGACCCTTCTCATGATTCCGCACATTTATCTGGGAAGCACAAGTGAGTATTACAATACTCAAAGGCTGATTTTCCTTCAAGTTATGATAAGCCAAGTCAACTATATCTTTTTAGTAATTTTTTTAAATTAGCCATTTACTGGCTTAAAAATTTAATGTCTTTTGCACTTGCATCCTCCTTTGTTAAATTTTTACAAGCCTTAGTAAAATGCTTGTGTATAACTACCAGGAATTTTAACACATTATCGAGATGCTTAAGGGTGTATATTGGCGGGGGTGTGGGGGGAAGCTGCTACCATCTATCCTCACACTGAGGTGGTGGAGCAAGAGACCCCTTTGCCTGCCCTACTGCCTTGACCTGCCAATATGGTCTAGAAGGGGCTGAATCTTGTTGCCATATTCTTTTATTTATGGCAACCAAAATGATCATTAAATTGTTTAAGGGGAATGAACTAAAATGTTGCTGCAGAAAAATGAAATCATATTATTCTGATACCATGGCTGGCTAAATTACAATTGAAGGGTTGTGTTTTGTTTTTTTCTAATGTTATTTTGGAAAAAAAAAAAAGTTTCATGTCTCTTCAGCCTCCACATTTGTCACTTTAACGGCTTCATATTGGTCCCCTGAGATGGTATAACATAGATATATAACCATTCCCTCAGGGTTAGCTATTTGTATTGTTTCTGATTTGTCCTTCCATTTTCACAACTAAAGTTGCTATGAACATTTCTGTACAAATAGCTTTCTTTTTCCAACTTTTCAATTTTTTCCTTAGGGGAAAGTTTCCCAAACTGGATTATTTAGTCAAAAGATATGCATTGTTGTTTTTTTAACATTTTAATATGAAAATTTCAGATGTATGCAAGAGTGGAAAGAATAATCTAATGAACTTGATGTACCTATCCTTCCAGCTCCAACAAGTGTCAGTTTATGGCCATTCTCGTTCATCTGTAACTCCACCCACTTTTTCCTCACCTTATCCTCCAAACTGGGTTATTTTGAAGCAAATCCCAGACATCTGTTTTCAGGTATAATAGTATTTTTGATTCAACACTGGTTGTCTCATTGTCCTCCAGAAATTCAAATGAATTTTCAGTCTTGAAATCCCCATGTGACATGATACCAAAAGAATGAAATATAAAAGAAAAAATTGATATATTCGATTTTATTAAAATTAGAACTTTTGCTCTCTGAAAGCCGTGTTATCAGGATGATAAGACAAAATTACGTACTGGGAGAAAATATTTGCCAATCACATATCTGACAAAGGATATATAGATTTCATATTCTATATTGATGTAGATATAATAATATACAAATAACTTTCAAAACTCAACAGTAAAACACACACACACACACACACAAATAATCCTAATAATTCAATTAGAAAATGAACAAAAGCCATAAAAAAAATTTCACTAAAAAAGATACACAGATTACAAACACATGAAAATATGTTTAACATCACTAGCCATCAGGGCCATGCAAATTAACAGCACAATGATCTATCACTACACAACTATTAGAACAGCTAAAATAAAAAACAGTGACAACACCAAATGCTTTTGAGGATGTGGAGAAACGGAATCTCTCATACTTTGCTGTTGGGAATATAAATGGTATATAGTCACTGTGAAAAATAATTCACCAGTTTCCAAAAAAAAAAAAAACCTAAATATACACTTCCCATACAACCCAGCAATCACACTGGGCATTTATCTTAGAGAAATAAAACCTTAAGTCTATACAAAAGTCTGTGCATGAATATTCATTGCAGCTTTATACGTAATAGCTAAAAGACTGGAAATAACCCAAATATACTTCACTGGGTGAATGGTTAAATAAACTGTGGTACATCTGTATCATGGAATACTACTCAGCAATAAAAAGAAAGAAACTGTTGATACTTGCAACAACTTGGATGGATCTCAAGCCATTATGCTGAGTGAAAAAAGCTGACCCTCAAAAGATCTTATACTTTATGATTCCATTTCGATAACATTTTTGAAATGACAAAAGGGGTCACGTGATGGAGATTTTTGTGGTGATGGAATAGTTTTTTGTCTTGATTGCCATCGTGGCTCTGGGTTATTACATTTACTTATGGGATAAGATGGCCTAGAGCTACACACACATTTTACCAATGTCATCTTCCTAGTTTTGACATTTACGATAGTTACATTAGATGCGATCATTGGAAGAAACTGGGTGAATGGTATATGGAACTTTTCCATACGATATTTGCAACTTCCGGTGAATCTATAATTATTTCAAAATCAAAAGCTAAATATTCAAATATGGATTTTCTGTTCATATTTTTTAGTTTTATGGATTAAGTTGGAGCATAAAGACCTGCAGCGCTGAGAGTCTGCTCTTGCCATGAAGAAACCTACATAACAGCCATCGCATTAGAGTTTCTTAAAACTTTTTTGAAATAACTCACCCTGCAGTAGAAGTTGGAGGACACTGCTTCATATTGAACTAACTCGAGGAACACTGGGCAGGTCTGGCAGGTCTTCCTATTAAGACAGGGGCTTTTCAGGGTGTTTTGTGAGGAGATGTGACAGAATTCATAAAGAGTGGCTCTTTCCTCTTTGCTAAAAGTTATTTTCCTTAGGAGGAAGGCCCCTGAGGGAAGTCCTTTTACTTGTCCATACTTATTACAGCTGAAACTTTGAAAGGCACTGACAGTTTAGCTTCCTAAAGTTTGGAATTCAACATATGGATGCTTAGACCATCAAATCAGGCACAGATATGAGAGACCTAGAAACATGAGTAGAAGGGACACGTGCAATAAAAAATATTTAGGCAGTCTTATGAAGGTAGCAACTCAGTTAAAAGGAAATATAGATACTGTATGTGTGCATGCACACATAAAAACACACACTAACAGACACATACACGCCACACACACGACTACATATGGCAAGAAACCTAGCACAGCTCCCACTGTGCCCCAGCAGAGACTGAAGCAACAGCAGCTAACAACCGCTAGTCTGCGCATCCAACAGGTTTCTCTCAGGCGTCGTGCTGCACTTTTTACAGCATTTTATACTGATGACTTTCTTGAGATTCTAGACTCCCTTTGGCTTTTGGTGACGCCATTCTTTCTTAATTCAACTATTTGCTTGGCTGTTTTTTCTCAGCCTCATTTTCGGGTTTCTCTTTCTCTAGCATCCCTTTTCTGTTGGGTTCTCCAGAGCTGGGACCTTAGCACTCTTCTCTTCTGCGTTCACATGGTCTCCCTCGGGCATGTTATCGGGGCTTCCCATGTCCATCCATAAGCTGACGCCCTCCAGATCTGTATTTCTAGCATCACCCCTCCCTTACCTTCAGAAGTCATATGTCCATTGGCCTAGTGCCTATTTTCACCAGAATGTTCTGTCAGCATCCCGAATTTCCTGTGTTCAAAGGAGAACTCATTGTCTATCTTTCCACACGTGTTCCTCCGCCTCCTCCATACCCCACGCTGTGAACGCACTTTGAAGCACCTACATCAGAAATAATGAGCTCTGGCCTTCATGTACACTGCCACCCTACACAATGACCCCAATGTCATCTCCATCCTGCCCTCTGGAAGTCTCTTGACTCTGCCATCCCCCACGCCTGTTGTCCCTGCTCACAGTTCAAGCCGCTTTCATTTCTTCCCTGGTCTGTTTCAACAATCTCCTGACCACTCTCCCTGCCTCCCGGCTCATACCCTCTCCCTGCTGCCCTATCTATCTTTCATGCTTTCACCCACGGGTTTTCTAAAGAATATATCTGTTTATCTGTTTATATCATTGCTGACAAGCAAAGTCCCTTATCCTTCCAGACTCAGATTGTCACCTCCTGCCTGGAACTTTTCTTGACCCCCCCCATACACGTGGCTACACCCTCCTTTGTGCATCTTATACTACTTTCTCCTGTCTTAACTACGTGGCTTTGGCTTGCAGGTGTGTCTCCTTCTACTGAACTGTGAATTTCCTGAGAAAAAGACTAATGTCAAATTCATCTCTGAATCTCTAGCACCCACAGCAGCATCTGGTACATTTTAAACCAGCTGACTCTTATTGAGCAGTTACTGCACACCAGGTGTTGCTCTAAGCACATTGCACACATTCTCATTGAATCCTCACAACTCTGTGAGACAGGTTCTATTTTGTCCCCACTTTACAGATGAGGAAATGTGACTTAAATTGTAATCAAAATTACTTAAAATGCACTTGACAAATATTTATTGAATGAAAGATAAGAAATGGATGAATGCCCAACTACTCAGTGCTGTCCCTGGGAATAAGACCCTGAAATATCCCTCTGAATTTAGTTCACTGCAGGAAGGACGCCAGCCCCATATGTCATCCTGGCAGAAAGTGTTGCATTTTATGATCTGGAGAAGAACTGCAACCCACTTCCCCTTATCATGGGCCATCTTCTGATTCCAAAGCACACCAAGACATATGCCTGTGATATGCCACTAAACAAATTTCACATGAAGGACACAGATCTTGTAAACTTCAGCCTCAGTTTCTTCAACAGATTGTCAAGTATTTGTGAGGCCCCCATTCCATGCTAGCGCAGTGCCAGGCCTTGGATGGATGGGGGCATTCTATCTGCAGAAGAGGGTTATTGCACGTGTTTATACAGTGCATGCCAGAACATAGATGGTACTTGACACCTGAAGTTTTGGAGTTTTTTCTTTTGTACACTGCAAGGACTAAAAATTTACTAATAGAGGATAACTTAAATTCTACCCCAAATCAATTCTCAGTTTGCAAATTTAGAAGTATTAAAGATTATCAGAATACTCAAAAACAATATTCTAAACATACATGTGTAAACACGTAAATATGCACCCCAAAAAGCTTGAAAATGATTAAGTACATTTTGAACTTAAGTACTTTAAAAAGTTTGAACTCCGTTTGGTAGTTGTGAAAATGTAACATTATAAATAAGAAGTCTCAGGACAAGTAGACAAAGATAAAATATAATATTGCTTTTGTATATATTTTCATAGTGTTTTCTAAATGAGAAATGTGGAATTGTAAGAAGAGATGGAGAAACAGCACAATAAACAATCTAAGAAACACTGCTAAGAGTTTTTTTCTGTTTCAAGTGTTCCCATTCTTCATGATGCCAGTCCCTTTGTTTACACTCCTCAAGTCCCTCTGCTTGGGACTTGTTGGCTGTTGTTTTTGTTGGGCTGTTTCGTGTCAGTTGTTAAGTTGTCCTTTTTGTTGCTTTGTTGTCTATCTTACTTAATACAGAAAATGGTGTGCCTTTCTCAAACACTTCATGTCTTCACTACAGGTTTCTACAAGAAGAAAATTCCTTTTAAGCCTCGGAATTTTCCGATATTAACAACTGTTAATTAGTTTTAAATGTCTCATGCCTCAGAAGAGATTCTGTAGTTACCTACATAAAAAGTCACTGCACAACTGGAGTGATTACTTACTGCTTTCAACCAGAGCTAAAAAAATTATGAGCTTATGATTTCCTTTAATGTAACATTAGTACCCCTACCAGTGTCCCCTCTGACACACACACGTACGCACATGCTCTCACACACATGCTCACACACATGCACACATACATGCTTACACACACATTTTTCAAACCAAAGAAATTGGAATTAATTTTATTGTCTTCTGGTGCTAAACACGAAATTCGTTAGTCCTTATTTATTTTATTATTAGTAGCTAAAAATGCCTTTATATTATTCATTTGCTTGTGTTTCGCTTATATAAGTAGGTGTTAATTGCACAGTTTAAAAAATGTTGCTATTAATGTTATTATCTACATTGCCTGTATAATATTGTTGAATATTGTTGAGTATAAATCTAAAACTACCACACTGACTTTCTTAAACTTCTTGATAAAGTGTTATATTAATTCCTATCACAAAAATACTCCTGTATCGTATAAAAACATATTTTTTAAAATGCTCTGATAACGAAAGCATGATAGCAGGAGTATAATGCTCTTAACCTGGTAATTCATCACCCAAAAAACAATTTTCCCAGATGATATATTGCCAAGATTCATGCTGCTGGATGTGCATAAAGAAGAGACCACGTATTGTTCTGTAATCACAATCTAGTATTACTAAACAATAAAAAGACAGATGTGCCAACAGCCTTTGGATTGAGTATAATTATTTAAATTATTTAAAATATCCTTAAATAGCTTCTCCCAAAACTTATTTTCATTTAAGAATTTTTGAGACTGCTGTTCTTCCTCAAACTCTTTGTATATTGCTTCTTGTCAAAGATTAATTTGAATTAATCCCAATTTTCAGCTTTACAATTCATTGCATTCCAATTCGCCTGTAGAAAGCCTCCTCAGTACTACCCAAAGTTGTAAACCAGTATTCTTCAAAACCTACATCAATCTACCTTTCTCTCTAAAATGCTACAGAATGGCAAAATTCCAGAACAATCATAGTCGTGCTGAAGATGATGGTGTTTAGCAGCCACTCAGAACCATGGCCGTATGTACAGGCAAAATGCTTGTCTACTGTCCCTGAGTAACAGCTGGGTTTTCATACTTAGGATTAGGTAATGTTCTTCAATGAAATAAATTTATGTTTGATATTTTTTCATCCCTCCCAACATAAAAGCTGTAAACGGCCACAACCCTTTGAAAATGGAATGGCCTTCTGTGACCCTCAGGCTGGAATTTAAGAGTTTTCTGCTGCTGATTCATTCTTATTCCCATGGAAACAGTCACCAGGAATGATTCTGCTGTCATTATTTTCAAGCACTTACCCTGGTCTCAATGATCTGGTGCTGTGTCCAGGGAAGCCAGAAAGGAAATGAGCACCAGTCTTGTGGAATGGACTGAAATAACTGTTAATTGATGGGTTGAAAGTCAGATACTTCCCAAGAAATCTGTCTTTTAATAATAGTGTATATTTTAATGTGTTTCTAATATAAAAAGAAGATATTGCATAAAAACTCTGGAAAGACGCATAAGAAAATACAAATAGTTATTACTTAGGGAGAACTGGGAACTAGGCAGACAGGGGACTAGAATGGAAACTTTGTAGTTTCTTTTTAAACTATTTGTTACAGAAATTTTTAAACATAAAAAGTTGAGAGAATAGTATAGGGAATCCTCATGTACCCATAACCCAATTTCAGCATGTTAACTCACAGTCAATCCTGTTTTATCTATACTCCCAACCCCACTGGATTATTTTGAAGCAAATTCCAGACATTATATAACTTAAGCCACAAATATTTAGTATTTAGAATATAAGAGCACTTTAAAAACTATAAACACAATACTATTACCAATCAATATTTTAAGTGTAATTTAAAATATCATAAAATAGTTGCTAAATGTCTTTCTTTGTTTCTTTCTTTCTGTTGGTTTGTTTATGTCATAATTCAGGCAAGAACCTGGATAGTGTTTGATTACTAAATCTCTTAAGTCTCTTTTAATCTACAATTTTCCCTCCCCTTTTAAAAAAAATTTCCCCTTGCAATTTATTTTTTAAGAAATCAGATGGTCTTGTAGAGCTTCCTATACGCTGGCTCTCGTTGATTGCGTCTGTGGTGCCATTTTGCATGTTTCACTGTCCCCCGTGTAAGCCGAAAGTGAGACCCAGAGGCTTGAGCGGATACGGGTTTGGTTGTTTTGACAAGAAGACTTTGTATCCACAGTTCCATCGAGTGACAAAAAATGTCCAGTTCTCTCTCTTTTTGTGATGTTATCAGGGATTGATGAACATTGCCTAGATCACTATTTCAATGGGCATCTGAACTAAGTGAATGAGTCATCTATACAAAAAATTAATGAAAGAGCATTTTTTAAAAAGTAGGAAAGAAAGAAATGCAGTATTGCCCCCCCCCCCCCGCCCCCCGCCCCCCACGCCCACAATGGGATAAGTGGTTCTAAAGAAATGAAACATGCAACACGACCCGGAGCAAGCTTGCGCCACTGGTCCCCGGTGTTCCGGAGCCCAACCAGGCCATCTGAATTCAGCCTGGTCCCAGGTGGGGTTTGGCGCCCTCTGGTGGTCCACACCCACTCTGACATAAATACTGAGGAGGATGATTCTGACCCCTGTGGCTGACTGGGACGTGCAGGACATGAGCCATAATTCCAGGAACCTCCTCAGGAGCTGGTACCATTTTTGTCAATCCAGTCTGGAGAAACTGGGCTATGAGAATCCTGGGGACAGGAGGACACACACATTAAATTTTCTTTTTCTCAAGAAGCGATTGTCTGCCATTTCCTTAGCAGGCTCTTTCTCCCTTCAATTTTCCTATCAGTCCCCAACCCCCAGAATGTAAAAATTTTAGCATACTTTGGTTTGAAAATGGAGACTTGGCTGAGAAGTGTAGCCAATGGTTAATGGCATCCTAGCCAAATTCATATTGTTACAAGAATAATATTACTGTATATACATGAAGTGTGAAGAAAGTAAAAGTCACTCATAAACTTGCCACTCATAGATAACAGCTGCCCCCATTTTGGAGTATATTCTTTCAAATATTCCTCCAATATTTTAATATATTACCCACATATGTAAAAACATGGCTATACACTTTTAGACCCTGTTTTGAAAAATGAGTTTTATCACATAGGTTGTAGTAGACACACACCGGACTGGCTTTCTATCTCAAAAGGCAGTGTTGGTGCTACACACCCTAAACCTTTGCTTGGTTGATTGGGTCAAGCAGGGAGAAAACTAATCAAAGGTGAACTAACCAGATCTCCTGGGGATTGAAAGGAGACATTGAGAGGGGGAAGGTAGTTGGAATGGACACATCTGATGGTTGTGCTCTCACCAGAAGACTTGAGAGTTCCTGCAGCTGAGGACTTCAGAGCAGCCCCTGAGCAATCCTTCTCAAGACTTCCTTGTTCAACTCTTATGTTTGTTGTCTTTGTGAGACAGCCCAGTTTCCTTTCAACATGGTGGTGGTTACTAGAGTAGGATTCTGCTACTTGAACTAAAATGTTCTGAATTGATACATCAGTATATTACCACATTTCTCAAAAACGTGAATTTTAATGGATACATGGTGGATGTCCATGTATATTTAATCATTCCACTATAACTGGTGATGATTACTAATGATTTTTGATAGTAAAAATAATGCTTTAATAATATAAATAAATAATATGTAAACCATTTACATTTTAAATTATTTTGCTAAGGTTGTTAAAACTTTTATGATATACACTATAAAAACTAATTGTAAGAAGAGTGATATCAAGTTACCCAAATTACTATAATTTTGTAATAAGTGTCAGTCTTTTTACATCTCCATCACAGTTGATTATTATAATTTAAGAAAGTCTTTGCCAGTTCAATATAGGGGGAAAGTTATGTCAAGCCAATTTCAGTTAGGATGTTTGTTAGTGATGTTTAATATTTTGAATATTTGTATATTTTATTCTGCCAATTTATGTTCTTTGTTCATTTCTTACAAGGTTGTGAATTCTTTTCCTGATTTGTAAGCTCTTTCTCTGTAATAAATATTGTAATTTTTTTCTTATTTGTTTCTTTCCCTTCTGGTTGTTTATGTTTTTTAAATATATAGACACTTAATTTTTAGGTACTCAGATTTTCAACATTTTCTTTCCTAAAGTTCTTACTTTGTTTAGAAAATTCCTATATCCCTAATTTTATGTAAATATTCATATAATACTTTTCTATTTAAACATTTAAATCTCTGAGGTTCACTTGATTTTGTGATATGGAAAAGATTTATCTTTTTCTCAAATAAATAGCTAGATATGTAATATTTTTATTAAATAATCTATCATTTTCCAATGGTTTTGAAGGAGGAAATTTGTCATATACTAAAATCACATATTCTATATTAGGTCTTTGATTTTTTTTACCCACTTCTACTAGTTTACTATAACATTTATTTTTTACTCTATATTTTAAATTCTGACAAAACAAGGCCCATTTCTTATTTTATTTTTCAAAAATTTTGGCTATTCTTATTTATTAATTTTTATTTTAGATAACTTTAGAAACATTTTTTGCTTTTGTCACATTATTTTTGTGTGGAAAGAAATTAATATTTTAATATTATTAAAGCTTTCAGGTGCATGGCAACTCTACATTAATTTAAATCTTCTATTGTGTCCTACAGTAAAATTGTTTGTAGCTTAAAATAATATTTAGCTCTAGCATGTTACTTGATAAGGATATTCTTAAATATTCAATATATGTGATTCTACTTGGAATGAATCTTTTAATTCTTGGAACGAATCTTGTCTTAGTTTTGGTATTATATATAATGGTATTTGGTATTTTAACTGAATTTAATGGTATATCATAAAGATATTGGTTTCCCTATGTTTATGAGAGCTAACTCAGTTGACTTTCATTGGTCTTACAGGGAAACAAGCTGATCATCTGTATATAATAGAGATTTTTATCTCCTCTTCTCCAGTATTTATGTCTTTCATTTTCTTTTGGTCTTGTTGCATTATTCTTTGATAATAGAGACAGTGGTCATTCTTGTATTAGTTTTGGTATTATATATAATGGTATTTTTGTATTATATATGATGTCTCTAGATTGAGATTTTATGAATAAATCATACATTTTATCAAATGCCTCTTCAACAGTGATTGACACATATATATTTCTTCTTTATTCAATTGGTAAGATAAATTTTATTAATTCAATTCCCAATGTTGAAATATTTTGTTTTCTTTTCCTGAATCCTACTAGGCCATAGTGTATTATTTCCATTAAAGGAGAAGATCTTATTTTCTAATACTTTATTAAAGATTTTTTGTTTCCATATTAATGTGTGAGATTGGTTTATCATTTTGTGCTATACCATTGTTACATTTTAGTGTCAAAGTTATGCCACCTTCTATCGTGCATTTTGATTAGCCTTGTGTTATACTTACAAATTATTTTAGAAAAATTTCCATCTATTTAGCATTCAGTATTCTAATCTTGGAACATATTTTCTCTTCATGTATTCAAGCCTTGATGTTGGATAACTTTATGTGAGGAAGTGCTGTGTGAGCTGAGAGATGAAGAAAGGATAGAAGTTAACTAGATGAAGGGTTGGGGAGGGCATTCCAGGAAGGAGTTTTAAAGAGAGAAGCTACATGATCAAATTTGCCTGTTGAATGGATCAGTCAAACTGCAGGGTGGAGAGTGGATTGTAGGGAGATAAGATGGATGCAGGACAGTTTTCTCATGAAAAACTGGACAAAGAAGTAGACAGTAGAAAGGAAGAAAACTGAGTGGATGTAAATGATATTTGGGGTACGAAAAGTCATGGTAATGGATATGTATGCGTATCAGGATGGCACTCAAGACTTCTTCAGGGCTTGAGGAACTGGGTGGCTGTTGGTACCATTTACTAAGATGGTGAGCACTGAAAAAGCATCAAGTTTTGGGGTAAGGAGGATGAGTTTATTTTTGAACATGTTCGTGTTTGCGCAATGGAAAACAGAAACCACACAAGTTCTATTAACAGAATTTTAATCTAAGAAATTGGTTAAATAAATATTGGAAACTTTCAAAAAAGAAAGGGGAAACACTGAAGCAATGCAGAGTTAGTAACTGCAGAAAGCAACTGCTACTCATAAGGCTGGGTGAGAAAAGGGAAGAGGCTTGGTCTTTGGCATCTAGAGTTTGAGGAAGGACCCACAGAGTGGGGACCCGGATAGCCAGACTTCCAGACCAGCACTGGCTGATGCTGGAATCTTGGGGAGTAGGATGCGGTGGGAAGATAAAGGGCTGGTTTCGCAAGTGTGGCAATAACCTGGAATCAACTGCTACAGTCAGGGTGAAGAACAATTAACCAATGCGGGTGATGCTGACATTTAGGACCTGTCCTGGCAGAGCCTAGAGGCAGCCAGTTGGAAAAGGAAAAATGGGAACAGCAGAGTCCCAGTCCTAGCATCACAAAATAAGAGTATAGAAAAGTGGGTTTGGAACTGAGAGAATATATTAATAACCAGCACAATATGTAATATGAAAATGCAAATGGCAGTTGGATTTTGGGATGTGAAGCTCAGAGGAAAAGTCTTATCCAGAGACATAAATTTTGAAATGGCCATTGTCCATCCAGATCAGCATTGTCTGATAGAAATACAATGCAAGTCACATTATTTAGTTAAAAATTTTCATGTAATCAATACATGTAATCAACATAAAAATATTGAGATATTTTCCATTCTTTTTTATGCCAAATTTTTGAAATCTGTTGTGTGCATTATTACACTTACAGCATGTCTCAGTTCAGACTAGCCATATTTTAAGTTGTCAGAGGGCAGGGCAGGTCTATTTTAGAAGTTTCAGATAATGCATGATAAAACCAAAAAAGAGATTACAGAGTGAGAACTGGTTCCTGGGCACAACCCTGAGAAACCCAAACATTTAAAAGCCGGGTAAAATAGAATGAAAGCCCACAAGGAGACCGTGAACGAGGGAATGTCATAGGGCCTGGTGCCCTGGGAAAACGAGGAGTCAAGAAGGGGTGATCACCAAATAAGATAGAGATTGAAAAATGTTCATGACCTTCAGTGACATGGTGGTTCCTGGTAGCTTTTAAAACAGCTCTTTCTGAGGAGTAGTGTGGATGGAACTAAAGCAGAACGGGTTGAAGGACCAAGTAGAAGGGTAGGAAATGAGGGTGATAAATATAAATAACTTTTTCAGATTTGTTTAAAAGAACAAAAGGCTACGAAGAAGAAAAGGAAATAGAACTGGAAGAGAAGGGGCAGGGAGTATGGACAGACGGGAGAGATTTATTTTTATTGTACTTAGATAATAACCGAATAGAAACAGAAGGAAGGAGAGGTTGATGGTACCAGCAAGACGGGGTAATTCGCGATGTAAGGTTTCCGAGAAGGCGGAAGAGATGCGGGGGTGGGGAGAGGGATGAGACCGCTGGGATTTTGCGGGAAAAGAAAGGAGAAGCGGATGCTTTCGGAGGCAGGTGTGTGGGTAGGTTGGGCAGCAGGAAATTGAGAGGGTTCCCATGTGAGGAGCTGGGGGCAGTCGTCTGCCGAGATGGAGCAGGGCTAGGCGGGTGGCCGACCGTGACGGGAGGAGACACGGAACAAAGAACCACCGCAGGGTTACTCGGGACCGTGCAAGACTCAGAGGAGGCTGAAGATCACGAATGCAATGAACGGACGTTTTCTCATTACATTTTCTGACTGGCGATTGTGGGCATATGGGAAATGCACTGATATTAAAATGTGTTTTTTCCTATTCTGACTAACTTACTGAGCTCTCATTAATTTCAGCGGGTTTTATTTTAAATATGATTTTTCTTCACCTTTTGACCTATAATCATGTCATCAGTAAACAATAATAATTTGTCTCCTATTTTTCTTGTTTTAAAAAAATTTCATATTTTGTCTCTTTTACATTTTATTGTCATGAACTCGATGTATAATGTTGTACAATAGCTTTTGTAGCAGATATTTTTGCTTTGCTCCTGATCTTCACAGAGACACCTCTAGTATTTTATCCTGAAGTGTGATGTTCTTTGATGATTTAATCATGTTCAGAAAGTCTTCAGCTTCTAGTTTTCTAATCTTTAAAAAAATAAGAATAGGTTGTATCAAAATCTCTTTTACCATGTGTCTATTATCTAGTCCATAATTTATTTTTCTTATTAAATCTATTTAGTAGATCTTTGAATTCTGGGGATAAATTTTGCTTGGTTGATTTTTAATATACCCTTGAATTTAGTCTGCTAGTAATTTATTTCTGTTTTTTGGATATATCAAGAGGGGATTAACTTTTCTTTTCATTTGAGTATCAGAGCTACCTTGGTTTTAAAAAGTAAATTATGTAGCTATCTATATCTTTCTGTTCTTTGGAGCAATTTATGTAGCATTAGCTGTTCTTTGAACATTTGAAAAAACTCCGTCTGGTTTCAGAGTCCGTACCTTTTTATGACTTTTCAGTGTTGTCTGTGGTTGGGAGCCTATTTGATTTTGATTCCTTCTTGAGTCAATTTTAGTAACTGATGTTTTTAAAGACAAGTTTATATTTCATTGGAATTTTCTAATATTAACATTGAGTAATACCACACATTGTCTTATAATTTTAAAATTTGTGTCTGTTGTTACATCCTCCATATTATTCCCACTTACATCTATTCACTCTTGGTGTTTTTGCTCTTTTTTTCCTTAAGTCTGCCAGAGCTCTGTCAACTTTGTTCTCCTTCCTTTGTTGCTTATTTGTGTGACTGTTTAAAACACATCTTATTCACTTTAATTCTTTCTTTACCTTTTTGGGTATTTTTTTCTAAAGTGTTAAGTTGAATGATTTATTTATTTTCCATCTTTTTTTAACATTGAAACTATTATTTCAATTTTTGTTGTCTAAAAATATTATGTAGCTATTTTTGCTTTGTTTTGATTAAATAGTTTTTAAAGAGTGTAATTTTGAGGATGATATCTTTGTGTTTGTTATAAAAAGTTTTAACTTCTTATTGTTGCTTAAACTTTTATTATTAATTTATTGTTTCAATATACAGTAGATGGATAATATATGTAGTTTAATTACTTAAAAAACACTACTGAGGTTTTTGGTAGAAAACACATAACAATTTTTGTAAAATGTTCATGATATTTGAAAAGAAATTTATAGAGCACAGATTTGCTTTTAGCTTAACCATCAATTGATTTTTGTCCATTTTTCTTGGGATATCTAATAGTTTTTTAGAATTTTTAATAATGCTATGTCATATAGGGCTTATAGAATCATGTATATAATTTCTTTTCATGAATTTTACCTTTTATCAACATAAAATGATGCTTTTCTCACTTGTTCAATGCTTTAGTCTTCAATTCTTTTGTATTATCTTTGTGATCCCTGCTTTTTTTTTATTTGCCCCAATTATATATGCTTAGCCTGTTTTTCCCCTTTTAGTCTTTACAATACATGATTCTGACCTTTCAGTATTATTTGTTTTATGTATATATTGGTAAGCAGATAGAATTGATTACTATTTTCCTTCTTAACCTAAGCAGATGGATTTTGTTATGTTTAAACAGGACATTTAAACCAGTTAATTTATGTTCTAACTGATATGATTGGTCTTTTAAAGACTTTTCTGCTCTTATAGCATAAAGATCCTGTCTGCTAATATGCAATTAAGAGTGCCACTTTACTGAGCCTCACTGAGGCTCACTCCCTTCACCTCTACATAGGGAGGGATCACACATAGACACCGGAGAGGTTGTGATGTTTCATGAATTTGAATACATAAAATAATAATGTAGTATTCCTGAAACATATTAGGTTCTTAATAAAAGACACATTATTACTATTTGTGTGTGCTTTGTCTTCTTTGATGCCTGCCTCAGGGTGGGGAGGTTTTCCTTGGGGCATTTAGTTTTCCATTTGGACCTGTGCTTCCTATACTCTGCATCCTACACTCTGACCTCCTCCCTTCTTCAAAATATTCATATTTTCCCATATTCCCCTAGGGCCATAGTTCCTATTAAATTAACATGACAATCTATTAAATACTAGCATGTTATCATCTATGGTGACATTTTCATTTAACAGGAATCTCTGGTGAACATGTCTTGGACAAAGAAATACATAGGCATATTTGAAATTTCAGGTCAATAGGGGCAATATTTTTGGCTGGATAGCACCTCCCAAATTACCATATTGTTAGACTCTTTGTGAATTTGAGATGGTGAACCAGAAGGTAGACACTTTAACCTTTTCCACAATATTCCTAAACCAAGGTTGGTAGATCCAAGAAGCTCAACCATGGAAGGAACAGACTTCCAGGTCATAGGTGGAAAGGAGACAAGTTAAAAATGAAGAAAACCAAATGAATTGTAGCTGTGGATACACAAGTTGAAAAATACCTTTAGTGATTGATAACATGGTACTTCAAAGACCCAAACCAAATGAAGGAGATCAAAGCTTTAGTAATTCAAACCTAATCATGTAGGACTTAAGATGTGGGCAATCTCATTTTATAGATGAAATAAGCCTTAAATCAGGCTCAACTGGGCTCAGACCATCTCACAGGAGGTACAAGAAGTTGGCTGTATGTGAATGTTCAAGCTGGGACTGATGAGGCAGAAAGAAATACTGCCAGCACAGTGTGTGCCAAAACACAGCAGTAGAGCTGGACTCATTTGAACTCCCCGCTGACCCCAAGAATGCAAGTGAAGAGCAAAAAATTCTCTGGTCACCCAATCAATATTGGCTCAAAGGGAGCAACAGATAACAAGAGGAATCTACACTCCTTTTAAAAGCTTGGATTCATAGTTCTTGGGATGTTCCCAGAAAAATAAATGTACATTTGTAGCTCAGAATCCCTAAAAAAAAATCCAGGTATTTCAACAGTAATTTACAAAAATACTGTGTATGTAAAATTCTCCAGGAAAATTGCACTATAAATACAGGTTCTATTTCACCCGTGTATGGAAGAGCCCTACAGTATTGTCTATAAGACAGAAATTATGTTTAGCCCAAAACTTATTTCTCACATTTTGGTTTGAATATAATGGCATAGCCATGTTTGGATTCTCATTTAAAATTACCTATTACTTTTATACTTTGAATTTTACTTACCTTGGAAGCATACAGAAATATGATATTTAAAGAGAAAATAGTTTGAAGATATACCATGAGGCTAGAGAAAAAGCCCTCTAACTAGACTCTTCTGGAAACTGTCTATAACAGGGTCTGAGGTCCCACCGCAACACCGTCTGCGGCCTATGAAACACACACTTAGACAAATGAGTTTAAACCTGCCTATAAACCTTTTAAATATGTACAAAAGATATGCTTAATTTTTTTTAAAAAAGGTAACTGGCAATATTGATGAGGGTATAGGAAAAGAGGATATAGGAACAACCTTTCTGAGGACACAACAGCATATGGTTTGAAGCCAAAAACTTCAATACCCATTAATACATCTTCCAGAAATCTACCCTAAGAAAACAACCATAGATGTGCACATAAATGTATTACAAAGATAATCAAGCAGCACTATTTACAAACATGAAAAATTAGCAACAACTCCATTAAAGAGCTGCTAAAATTAGAGATAATTCCTTCTCTGGATAAGATTATATATTTTTGGTAGACACAAGATGAAATTGCAGGACCAGCAGACATATACCTCCTTCAAAAGTTTTATTCCCTGTAAGACACAGTGTCCAACAATATCCAGTAACATATATTTTATACCCACTGCCTCTGCCCTTGGCCAAGGTGAGAATCCATATTTGCCTGAGGGTCCTGGGCCCCAGATAGCCTCACCTGGTGATGGAGGTGACCTTGGCAAGGTTGACTGAGGCACACCTGGTCCTCTGGAAGCCTTGGGCAGCCGCTGCAAGAAGCATAAGAAGTATGATCTGATCCGCTTTATTGAGGACACTGCTTTTCCTGGAGCAGAAATTGAGGAAAATTCTCTTACCTCATTTGGGACATATAAGAGTAGGTTTTGCCCTCTTTCATAAAAAAAAACTTCAGGTAGAAAATCAAGCAAACAAGCAAACTTTTTGCAGACATTCTCTTACCTTATGGCATCTATGTAGCCTATCTCTTGGAAGAGTTATAGGTCTGTGGCACATCTTATTTAAGAATAATAAACTTATTCTCAGTTTGTTCATTCCACATTCTTCTCACACAGGAGAATTAGACACATGGCAGCAGAGAGGATTCCAAAGAAGTCTTCTATAATACAACTCAATAGTCAATAAGAGACTAATTAAATACCTTATGATATGGCTATACCATGGAATATTATGCAGCCATTAAAAATCATGCAGTAGAAGAAAATTTTATTATATGAGAAAGTGCTTGCATGTGAAAACCAGGTTATAAGCCAATATGTGCAATGTGATCTTAATCTTGTCCAGGAGAAGTTGAGAAAAAACACTGAATATATTTATATCACAATATTAACATCTTTGGCTGGGAGTGCTAGCGGGGTGGTTTTTATTTTATTTTTTGTGCTTTTCTTTTCTTTTCTTTTTTTTTTTTAATTATTTTTGAGACAGGGTCTCTGTTGCCCAGGCTGGAGGGCAGTGGCATGATCATAGCTCACTGCAGCCTTGAACTCCTGGGCTCAAGTTCTCCTCCTGCCTCAGCCTCCCAAATAGCTAGTACTACAGGTGTGTGCCACCACACCCAGCTAATTTTTAAATTTTTTTGTAAAGACGGGGTCTTGCTATGTTGCCAAGGCTGGTCTCAAACTCTTGGGCTTATGCCATCCTCCTGCTTAGGCCTTCCAAAGTGCTGGGATTACAGGCGTGAGTCACCATGCTCGGCCTCTTCTTGGTGTTTTTCTGTAGTTTTAAAAATTCCTATCAATCTTGTACTACTTTTGTATTCAGAGAACAAATGATTATGAAATAATTTTACTTATTTACTTGGCAACTATTTATTAAGTACCTATTGTTAAGTACATGTGCCAGATATTAGGTTATTAAGTATGAAATGTCTGATTTCCTTAAGTACTAAGTTTGACAGTTGATATCTCTGACATTTCACTTTGACACATCTTGTTTTGTTTTTATTGTGAAGGTACATCTTCAGTCTTTCAAATGCACATTTTGGCTTGTGATTATCTTCCAAAATTTTTTTTAGATTAACTTTTGTGAAACCATGGATAAGTCAGCATTATGCTAATACTAGACACAGAATAATCAACACTAGACAAAAATTTCTTTACTTCCAGAGATTATTTCTAGTGGTGTTGGGACACAGAAAACAATCTAATAAATAAATAAAAAAGTGGTATGTCAGATGGTGATATGCGTTTTGAGAAAAAAACAAAAAGGAAAGAAAACCACAGAAGAGAGACAGGAGAGGTAGGGACTGGAAGGAAGTGCCATTTTTAAATAAGAGAAGAGATGTTTCTGTGCTGGGTAAGTGTGCACATTTCCACTGAGTGCGTTTGAATGTGAAATCCATGCTGGGAGCCATAGGTACTACAGAAATAAATTATCATTACATACAGAGTAACTTGGGAATCATCATACAATCACAGAAAAGGCAGTATCTCTGGTGCACATGGGAAGCAGCTCAGATGGGAACCTTAGTGCCAAGATAGCAGCCGCACTGTGGACACTCTGTGACTATATAAAGTATCAGTCTAATTAAGATCTTTGCACAAGGATCTATGACAAAAGCAGAAAATTGCACCTTAGCATATATCCCTTGATAAGAACATAGATAAATAGATAGACAGAACCAAATAGTCCTCAATTGGTAATATCTGCTCTTCCTGGGAAAGTGTGAGCGCCCTCCTTCCTTCCTTCTCCAAGCCAGGCCACACCCAGCCATACATGCAGGAAGGTGCAGCATGGATGCCCAAGTCTGAGTGGAGGTTGCATCAGTCTGAAAGGAAGTATACTCTTCCCTGCAAAGGCAGAGTGGTGAGTCAGTTGGTATCAAGAAGAAGGTTACTTAGAACCTGGGCAGTTTCCCCTGCTCTCCCAATAGAGATTTATTTATTTATTTATTTCATAATATTATGGGGGTACAACACTTTGGTTATATATATTGCCTATGTGCTGCCCAAGTCAGAGCTACAAAAGTGGACATCCCCCAAACTGTGCACCCCACACCCATTCAGTGAGAGTTTTCCCATCCCCTCCATGCCCCCCACCTGCCTGCCCCTTGATGAATGTTATTTCCATGTGTGACATAAATATTGATCAGTTAACACCAATTTGATGGTGAGTACCAGTGGTGCTTGTTTTTCCATTCTTGTGATTTTTCACTTTGAAGAGTGGGCTCTAGCTCCATCCGGGATAATGCCAGATGTGTTAATTCATCATTGTTTTTTATTGCTAAGTAATACTCTATGGTATACATATACCACATTTTATTAATCCACTGGTGTATTGATGGGCACCTGAGTTGTTTCCACATCTTTGCAATTGTGAATTATGCTGCTATAAACATTCATGTGCAGATGTCTTTATTATAGAATGTCTTTTTTTCCTTTGGGTAAATACCCAGTAGTGGGATTGCTGGATCAAATGGTAGTTCTACTTTTAGTTCTTTGAGGTATCTCCATATTACTTTCCATAGAGGTTGTACTAATTTGCAGTCCTACCAGCAGTGTATGAGTGTTCCTATCTGCCCGCATCCCCACCAACATTTGTTGTTTTGGGACTTTTTGATATAAGCCAATGTCACTGGAGTTAAGTGATATCTCATTGTGGTTTTGATTTGCATTTCCCTGATGATTAGAGAAGTTGAGCAATTTTTTATATGTTTGCTTGCCATTATTCTGTCTTCTTTGAGAAGTTTCTGTTCATGTCCTTTGCCCACTTTTTAATGGGGTTGTTTGATTTCTTCTTGTTGATTTTCCTAAGTTCTATATAGATTCTGGTTATCAGTCCTTTATCAGATGTGTAGCATGCAAATATTTCCTCCCATTCTGTAGGTTGTCTGTTTGCTCTAGTGATAGTTTCCTTGGCTGTGCAGAAGCTTTTTAATTTGATTATGTCCCATTTATTTATATTTGTTGCTGCTGTGATTGCTTTGGGGGTCTTCTTCATAAATTCTTTGCCTAGGTCACCAATAGAGACTTTTATACAGTGCAATATTATTGTTTGTTTAAAAGTAATTCTGAATTCCCAGAGAAATAAGCACACTTACATTTACACAAAAGCACAGAATGCATTTCAAGCCCAAATATAAATTCATTTTGTGTTACTGTAAGAAATTGGAGACTTACAAATTGACCAGAGAAAAACAACCTACTTGGTTTGAAGAATTTTGGTAAGTAATTTAGAATTGCTTGCCCCATCTATAACTGATAGGAATGATTTTAAAGTTGTGTTTAAGTCTGCGTGTGCTTACTATTTCTAACTCAGATATGGTATTCCTGGAATAAAATTGGCATTCAATAAGTAGTGTCTGTGAACAAGGAGGATGATGATGACTATGATGATGATGATGATTAGAGGGGTATCGACAAACCAATTCTTTTTGAAGTGTAATAGTACTCAGTAATGTTTTTGTCTCTCACTGAGGCATTTGTGTTTAAAAGGAGGATTATGAAGAGAAGATATGTAGCACTCAAAAGAATAAATGTGGAATGGTATAATTTGAGGCCTTGACATTTTAGGATGACTGCAGGGCTGACCCTGGGGCCTTCAAAACTTGCCACATAGTCATCCACAAACTCTGTATATAAACGTAGTGCAGATTTCATAATCTTGGTATCAACCACCAAAATACTCAGTCTTGTTCTTCATCCCCCAGAGCATAAACCTCTGGAAAGAATCTCTCTCCCCACTCTCACAGGTGGAGAACATTTGTTTCTCTCTCGGGGGTAAGTAGTGCAGGAAGCTAACTCTAACTCTCCTCTCCAACCCAGCCACATATTCACTTCCACCTAGAGACCAGGAAGGGGAGGATTAGAATGAGGATAGTTAAATCTGATGCCTTTTAAGGGACTTCAAGGCTGCTGAATCCAAGCCTCTAGACTGGATATTCCAGTGGCTTTTACTACATATTAATGATGAAAGAGAAATGGATTCAGCAGAAGTCCACATTAATTATCTCTGGCCTTCGGCTCCCTGCACAGTGTCAGGAGTTTAGAGATTCTCAAACTATATTCTGCTGAATTTAAAAAGAAAAATATAGCAAGTGGGATAATACCATTTGTCAGTTTCATTTACAGCTCATTTAGCTTGGCTGAATTAATGAGTACCTATTAGGCAGACTTGCAAGGATCCCTTTACATGTCCTTAAAGAATATCATACAATTAAATATTACTGTGGTAGAATCATAAATAGCAGAAGCAGAAAAACAGTCACTCAGATTGGCATTTTTTTTTTTTTTGGAGCAGGTATTTTTTACCGGTTAGAACATTCCTGGTATAGGGCAAAAAACTAGACATTTGTGGGATACCTCTTAGGTGCACATCATTGCACTGAGCACACAGGGCTCCTCCTCACTGAGACGTGTCGAGATGTGTATGCTCTCCCTCCATCCACTAAACACTTGGAGCATTTTGTCTGTGCCTCCCCTGGGGCGCCTCCTGATTGCTGTCCTTGTGTGTAGTTTGTGGCCCATGTCTTACCCCTCCTTTGGATTACAAGCTTTAGTTGGCAAACACTGCATTTTATAGCTTCATATTTCCTGTAGTACTTAGCTCAGTGTTTCACACATGGTTAAGTGTTCAATAAACAGTTTTGAATTAACAAATACCAAGGAGAAAAGAAATGCTGCTCCCCCTAAAAACTTATAATAGCTAATGATAATAAGCAACTAGTTTTTTGAAAGTATTTTTTATGTGCCTGGTACTATGCCTGACACTTTCAATCATTTAATCACATCCCCATATTAAGAGGACAAAACTGATCCTTACAAAAGTTAAGTAAATATTAGCCTAACATTACAGTCAGACCCAGAATTTAATCACAAGTCTGACCCTAGATCATGTGATTTTAACTTTTGTACCATACGTTCTTATAATTTGTAATGGAATGTAATTTGACATTTTAGCATAAATACTTTATTATTGTCACTATGATATGCATATACAGTATGCCAAAATTAGTTGTTAAAATTGCCAAATGTTCGAGAGTCAAAGATCAAAGACATGCACTGAAGTAGGCTGAAAAGTAGTACCAAACTCATTTTCCTTGAGTTTGGTACTATTGTGGCCTAAAGAATGTTGGCATCATTATGGATATGCAAGGCAGATTTAGATGGAGTGAAATACTGGTCTTGTTCCTTTTTCCTGGATATCGTGGTGCTTAGTAGAGGGAGTGAATTTTGTGGTACAGGATTACCAGTTAAGAAAGTGTCCCACGGATCTTCTGAGTAAGTGGAAATGGTAACACATTGTTTAATAGAGCAATTTTTTTAAGGTATTATTGCACCTCAATTTTACTACTATGCACACTGATTGAGTATCTATGAGGGTCCAGAAGTGTGAATAGAATGCTGTGCCTGGCTCCAAGCTGCTTACAGTCTAGCAGGGGAACCAGCTGGGTAGACAATGATAATGAAATTTGTTAAATATTATAAGAGAGGTTTATAGAAAGAAGTGGTATAGAAACAGGTGTGAAACAGTTCTGCCTAATGGTCAAGAAAAGACATTCACATTGCCAGTGAAGAACAGGTTCTCAGGGTATGCTGGTACTGGGGCTGAGGTGGTAGCAAACCAAGCAGTTGACAGAAAGCTTGGTTCTGGGGTCTAGATAACACCTGTAAGTGTAGATGGAGCAAAGGATCTGGGGATGTCAGAGAAGAAGACAGATGATGAATGCAGGGCACAAGTTAATTGATATCAGAAGGATGTTCTGGCAGGTGAGGTGAGCACAATAAGAAAGTCTTGTGATAGGTAAAGGGCAGTGGGGAAGTTGGCATCAGGACCTCTAGCACAAGCAATAGGGGCTCAGACACAACTACCAGGGTTCAGAGACAGGCTCTGGATCTAAGACCTATGAGGGAGTTAGGTCAGCTCCTCATTTTCAAGGACCATGGAACTTTGTTGGTCCCTGGGTAGGTAGAGCTGACCCTTAAATAAGGAAAAAGATCAGAGCAAAAACAACATTAAAGCTGATTTAGCCATGAACCTGGATGCTGCTGGTGAAGAGCTTCTTAAATCTCCCTTAAAACGGGGAAGAATAGGAATGGCTTCAGAATCTGAGTGAGTGTGGGTTTAAGAGGAAGTAGATATTGTAGGAGGAAATAACAAGCCCCAGTTATGGAGATTTGAGCAAAAGTGGCTAACGAGCCTCCATATGTCATTGTAGGCAATTCCCAAGCTCTTCTTTGTCATCCTAGAGCACTAACTGCTAAAGGTTTACTTAGCATTGTATTTACAGTAATGAAATCGGTGGAATAATGATATCACTAGTAAGTCGTCTGACAGTCTCATCTTTTACTATTGAAATGTTTGTAAGACTTTTCATATTTTTAGAAAATCTCTGTGATTTCTAATTATGGTAGCTTATTCTAGCACCTGAAAAAAATTAGCACCATGCTATTTAATTAATGCATAATTTTAGATAGTTTAACAGGGGTTAGCCTGAAGTTTATCTTTGATGGATTTGCATTAACTATAATTTACTACACTAATTAAATTGTGCAAGATTGCAAGGAAAATGTTTAAACAACTCTTGAAACTAGTTTTCAAGTACTCTTAAATACTTTAAAAGCTACCATTTATATACCAATACTTAGTTGATTACAATAACAATAATAATCACTACCTATTCATGAAAGTAGTTTCTGTAGTGATATGTACTTTGCACCTTAGAGATAATCCTCTTTGAACTATTATGGATATTTATGATAGTTAGAACTCTTTTGGTTTTAAGTGACAGAAACCCTGCTTGAATAAAATTAGGCAAAAAGGACAATTCTATCACTCTCTTAACTGTAGGAAGAGTAAGTGTCTTAGTCCGTTTGGGCTGCTATAGCAAAAACAGAATAAACTGAGCAGGTTGTAAACAATAGAAATTTATTTCTTACAGTTCTAGAGGCTGGAGAATCCAAGATCAATGTACCAGCAGATTCAGTGTCTGGTGAGAGCCCACTTCCTGGTTCATAGAGGTGTCTTTTCACATGTTCTCACATGGTGTAAGGGGGTAGCTAGCTCTCTGGGCTCTCTTTTGTAAATGCACTAACTCATTCATGAGGAATCTGTTTTCATGGCCTAAATACTTCCCAAAGGCCCCACCTCCTAATACCATTACCTTGGGGGGATTAGTATGTCAAAATATGAATTCTGGGGGAACACAAACCACAGTAGCTACCACAGTAGCAAGGGTTCAGCTGGGCCCCTGGGATAACTGGATTTAGGAAAGCAATGACTGCCTCCTGGGGTCCTTCTCTCACCTGTGTTTCTCCTGCCTTTCATAGGCTTCCCCTATATGAAAAAGAGCCATGACTGCCCTCAGTGGCAGGGCCCCACCTTGTACTGTATCCACCACCTCTGAGAAACTGCAACTACTTCTCTCTCTTCCTGAATTTTAAAATTCTTGTAAAAGCTGTACTTATCACAGCTTGGGTCAGATGTCCATCCCTGGAAAAATCACCTTTGGTTTTAAGTGACAGAAACCCTGCTTGAATAAAATTAGGCAAAAAGGACAATTCTATCACTCTCTTAACTGTAGGAAGAGTAAGTGTCTTAGTCCATTTGGGCTGCTATAGCAAACGGTTATGGTCAAGGGAGTCAGAATACTATGGTTGGTTCAACTGAAACACTCATGTGTAGATTAATTACCATGACATAAAAATAGACTAAATATTTTTTAAGAGAAATTAAAATATCTAAATAAATGGAAAGGCAAAACATGTTTTTCTATGGGAACTCTCAACAGTACAAATTTCTCATTCACTCAACAAATCTTTACTGAGGATTTCCTAGATGCCAGGCACTTTATTAAGGTATGACAATTCTCCCCCAAATATTTGTAACTTTATTGCCATTCCAGTTAAAGCCCAGATGAATGTCTTAAGGGTATAGGCAAACTGATTATAAAGTTGATAAGGAAGTGAATGTATACAAGAATAGTTTAAATATTTATTTAAAGATAATGATTTTAATATAGATATAATCTATAAACTACAACATAAAGTGGGGGAGGGGCCTATACAGTGATAAGATTTCTATGTTCCACTTGAAGTGGTAAATCACTGATTATAAGCAAATTGCAAAAAGTTAATTGTGTGTATTATAGAGCAACCACACAAAAAAAGCTATTATCTTAGTTTGGGCTACTATAATAAAATACAATACACTGGTGGCTTATAAACAACAGAATTTTATTTCTCACAGCTCCAGTGGGTAGAAGTCCAAGATCAGGGTGCCAGCATGATCAAATTCTGGTGAGGGCCCTCTTCCAGTTTGAAGACTGCTGACTTCACATTTTATACTCAGATGGTGGAGAGTAGAAAGGGGAAGCAAGTGCTCTCATGACTTTTATAAGGGGACTAATTCCATCTGAGGGCTCCACCTTTATGACTTCATCTGATCCTAATTACCTCCCAAAGGCCCAACCTCCTAATACCATCATAGTGGGGGTATAGTTTCAACAAATAAATTTGAGGGAAGAATGCAAACATTTAGTTCATAACAAATATACAAAGAAATATAGTTAAAACATAACAGATCAATTAAATATAATAAGAAAAGTGTTCAAAAAACCCAAAAGAAGGTAGAAAAGGAGAAACAGAGGAATGAAAAATTGAGGAAACAGAAAAAAATAATAAAATGGTATACCTAAATACAAAGATATCAATAATTAAATTAAATATAAATGGTATAAACACACCAATTAAAAGACAGAGATTATTGGAATAAATTTTTTTAGGAAATGTGACCCAACTACATGCTAACTATAAGAGACACACTTTGGTTTTTTTAATTTTTTTTATTTTTTTATTTTTATTTTTATTTATTTATTTTTTTTAATTTCAGAATATCATGGGGTTACAACACTTTGGCCATACACATTGCCCCTGCACTGCCCATGTCAGAGCCACAATCGTGGTCATCCCCCAAACTGTGCTCCCCGCATCCATTCAGTGAGAGAAGAAACACACTTTGGATATAATTATATAGGTGGATAAAAAACACATTTGGAATAAAATGATATATATGGATAAAAATATATATACCATACAAACACTAATCAGAAGAAAGATGGAGCAGACATATTGATATCAGACAAATAAATGTACCATGGATAAAGAGGGACATAACATAATGAAAAAATAGTCAATTCAATAAGAAGACATAGCAATCCTAAATATGTATGCATCTGGCATCAGTGCTGCAAAATAGATGGAACAAAAACTGACAGAAAAAAAGGACAAGTAAGCAAATCCACAATTATACTTTGAAACTCAAGTACTCCTTTTTCAGTAACCAATAGAACTAATAGACAGAAAAGCAGTAAAGACATAGCAGTACTGAACAATATCATCAAACAACTGGATCTAATTGACATTTATACAACACCCAGGAACAGCTGACTAAGCATTCTTCTCAAGTATACATGGAACGTTCACCAAGATAGACCATAATCCTAACAAATTAAAAACTTTCAACATCATAGGAAGTCTTGTCTCTGACTATAATGGTATCAAACTAGAAACCAATAACAAAGATTAAGGGAACTCTCCAAACACTTGGATATTAAACAAAATATATCTGAATAATCCCAGGGTCAAAGAGAAAATCTCAAGGAAAATTAGTAAGTATTTTGAATTGAACAAAAATGGAAACACAAAACATCAGAATGTGTGAGATGCAGCTAAGAGGGAAATTCATAGCATTAAATGTTTATAATATGAAAGAAGACTGGTCTCAAATCAGTCTAAACTTTCTCCTTTACAAACTAGAAAAATAAGAACAAAATAATCCAAAGCACGCAGAATATAGACATTAAAAAAGACAGAACACATTAATGAAACAGAATACAGAAAAACAATAGAGAAAATCAGTAAAACCAAAAGCTGGTTATGTGAAAAGATCAATAAAATTGACAAACCTTTAGTAACAATGACAAAGGAAAACAGAAAGAAAATACAAATTACCAACATCAGGAACGAAAAAGCAGATATCATTACACCTCACAGATATTAAAAAGATTATAACTGAATACTATGAATATCGTTATACTCATAAATTTGACAACTTATATAAAATGGATCGATTTCTCAAAAATCACAAACTGCAAAAACTTAAGAATCCAACGGTTCAGATTGAGGAGGGGTGGTAGACACCTTGGGTCACCCACCCGGCATCAATTACCTCTTCATCCTTAATGGCCCCTGGTTTTGTTTAGGCTTCCTCCAGTCTTCCGTGTGGCCAGACAGTGCCTCCAGCGAGCCCAGAGGGGGCTGGATTGGTCTAAGGGTGATCTCAGTCCCCTTTGCAGCGGCAGGGAATAGGCAGGTAATCTAATCTGGCCAACAAGGCAGGAGAGAAAGCCTGTTAGAGGGCCTCTGAGAAAGTCTTCCTCACTCTTAGAGAACTACAGGGTCACACAGCATCTGTTCTTCTCTGAGGGTGTCACACGTGGATGTAGTGGCTGGAGCTGCTGCCATCAGCTTGCTATCAGCACAGAGGATGGCAGAGCTCAGACAGATGACTCTGCGTTCTTGACTAAATCAACCAGCCGTGGGGATCCCACTATTTCTGGACTTTCTGTTGTGTGAGATAATGCATTGTTTCCACAATGCATGTTTCTTGGAGCACAAGGGAGCATCTTTCTGGATTCTGAATCTTTAGAACCCCACTACCTGTCCTGGGGCCATGCTGGTGGGGTTCAGGTCAGACTGCTTCCAGACTTCACCAGAAGGCACCTTACACCCCAGCGCCACTCTTCCGACATGTTGGCCCTAACATGTTGGCCTACTTTATATGTAACTAACCATATGTTTTCTGGCCAATATGAATTGATCTAAAAAAATGATTGTTTTGAGGTACCACATTTCCCAAAATATACTTTAGAATTGAAGTTAGGCTTTAATAAGTGCAAAAAGATTTATTAAGTCCTTTTAAAATTTATTATTTGTAAGGTAACATTTATTTGTTTTTGATGATAATGTGATTCTATATATTCTTTACAGAAAATATAGAACATGGAGAAAAGTAAAAAGAAGAAAACAAATATTTCATATCCATAGATAACTACTATTAACATTTGTGTGTATGTATAAACTTTTAGCTTTTTTCCCAGGCAGTCATGAGTTTTGTTTGCTTTACAAAAATGAAATCAAACCCTACCCATTGCTTTATAAGATGCTTTTCTCACTGAATCTGTTACATCACAAACATCTCACATTTGGTTGCATAGTGTCCCATTGCATGGATGTAACATAATAGTACATTTACCACTTCTGTATTGCTCAACATTTAGGTTGGTTCTAATTCTTGGAGTCTGTTTTGATAACATGAAAGAGAAAGCAAAGGAAGGGAAGCAATGGGAATTTAGTATTCAAATATTAAACTTGAACACCTATAAATTCAAATAGTAAATTGGAATTGCTTCTCAGAGTAAAGTACCCAAGGAACTAATAACTTACTCTTTTCCACAGATGGTGTTTCTCTGATGGTATATCACATTAGCCTCCCTTTGAGTTTAAGCAGGCAAGACACAGAGGCAGGTCCCTCAACCACAGAACTCTAATTTTACATGTCAAAGTTAATACCAGTGTCAACGTCAATGTGAGGAGCTGGGCTTTAAAATAATCATCTCCTACTTCTGGTTTGTTCAATAGAATTGAAAACCCAATGTTTTCTAGAGGCTCACCACTAAGACGGGATTGGCATTCCTAAGAGTGGGATGGTCAAAGACATTTAAGCCATGTTTGTGCCATTGTGGTTTGTTGTGGTTCATCACCAAAATCTCTCTCCTGACTCCCCCTAATGATGTCAGTAATAGTCCACTATATGTCTAGAGTACTTTAGAGTTTACAAAAAGGATTTCACCTCACTGTTTGATCTGATTACCACCACAGTGCTCTGAGATAAGTTAGCAAGTGGATAAAGGTGGCAGGGGAACCTTCTACCACCTCCATTTCCTGCCTCCCTGTCTCCAAATTCCATACTGACCAGACCATACTTGCTGGTGATCAGGGTAACCATATTTTAAAAGACCCTTGAGTTACACAAATACTCTCTTTTTGATCTGTTGCATCCAGCCTCATGTGGCAAGCTTGCCCAGTGTCTAGATTTGTGGAGTGGGCTGGCCATTTTTCTAGCTTTCTTTTCACGTGTAAACTCTGAATGCTCTGGTCTCCAGGGACTGGTTGGCAGTAAGAGTTGGATTTCTAACAGAGGGAGAAGACTCATGGAGCTTAACTGAGCTTAAGCAACAAACTGCAGTCCAGATACTACAGGTTACAGGCACTAGATCAGCTAATAACAAAATGATCTCTGCTCCCATTTTGCCACTGTTATTTGTGTATGTGTGTGTGTGTGTGTGTGTGTGTGTGTATGTTTGTTATCCCTGCAAATCTTCATCACCCCAATCTCATCAATACTTCTAGTGTAGTGGTTTATGCTCATATTACAGAGAAGGAAACAGAGACTCAGAACAAGGTGTGACTTGCTCAAGGTCACATGGCTAGTGATAAGGAAGCCTGACCTAGCTCTTCAGGTTTCTGATCTTCAGTCATTGCACCAGATTTCCAGCACTTTGTCTTTCCCGAGACATGGTCCACTTCTTGGCCATTCTTCCTTTTATCAATAATAAGCAATAGGCAAGCTCTTCTTCTGGGTACACCGCTTCTCCTGCTATCACTTGCTCACCATGCAGGCCTCCCTTTTATCATTCCTTCTTTCCTATGACAGGAATGAAGAATAATGACTACTACAGCTCCCTCTTTTCCAGGAGCAGGAAATTGCAGTAAATAGTGTTCAGCCTCTGTGTTCAGGAGTAAAATGGACAATGGGTAGTTTTCAGCAGCCTTTGGGAAGTGTCAGAATGAATCTGTTTAAAAACCCTGGTTCCAGAGCATCTTTCCTGTGTTCTCCCCAGCACAGTCTTTCGTCTTTTATTTCCTCGCATGACTTATTCTACTTCATTTATCACTGAGACAAAGGTATTTTTTTGTACCTACTGATTTTTTCTAAGTACTGTGAAAATAGATGGCATACAAGCAGTGTACAAACTCAACTTTCAACCTTCTGCTGTTCAGCTTGAAAACTGCCTTATATATTTTACCGATTTCAAGTTATTTTCTAAGTGATTGTGGAAAAAGTTTTTATGTCAATCTAGAGAAGCAACCAATTTTCACAAGAATGGTAATACAATCCAGTCTTTCTTATTTGCTTTCAGACTCATCACAAATAGTAAGCATTCTTTTCATTTTGCCAGAAATAATGGCCTTATGTTTATAATAAAAACAAAATGTATGTGTTGCAATACAGGTTTAAAAAGTCAAAGCTGAAATATGCTTTCTTCTCTTAGTAATATTATTTTTCATTACCGCTCTATATACTTTTTTAAAAGCCCACATGATACAGACATCTGACCCATGAAAAGAATAATAGAAGTGGAAACTGCCATTTTTCTTAAGAAATATCCCCTTCCTCCCACAATCATAAAGACCATTTGACTTTTATCACTAAGGTTTCCAAACCACTGTGCACGTACCTCCCCACACCTGCAGAGTGTCGTCATTGCCATTGGGTCGGGTGAATTCTGGTTACACATTACTATCAAACAAAGGTAAGTGGTCAATGAAATAGATGTTCCTGATCTCAGAAATAATCCTTCTGGTAGTCTGTTTCCATCATGATTTCCCTTTCCTAAATCCTTGAATTATTTGGCAAAAGTGTCTGCAATGGTGGTTTCACTGTGGCTGAGCATTGGTGGGTGAAGAGATTAAGGAGACACTTCAACCAAGGGCTTAAGTACACACATGAGAAATGTGCTACCAAGGTGAGGCACATATGTGGAGGTCAAAGATCTTCATGCTTATATCAAATGCATTAGCATTCTGGTTTCTGAATGAGGCCCAAGTACAGGAGGGTTATGTGCAACAATAAAGGGATACAATAAAGGGATGACTAACTGCATCTGATGCCTAAATAGTTACTTTGTGGTGGACACACACTTTTTCATCTTGCTATCATGCAATCATCTTTGCAACTCTGTGATGTTATTATCTTCCTTTCTTGTAAGTCCAAGCTGCCAGATGTGGCTTGTCAGGCTACTTGTAATAAGCGTACTTTCAACTTCATGGAGTAAATTGCATTACATTTGTAATATCACATGAGGCAAGACATTAAATGATACCTTCAACTATCCCAGCCCCAACCCTGGGAAATTTTTCCAATATTCTCAGTAGAGGGGATAGCAAGCTAAAGGAAAGGAGTTACGTTTTAAGATCTCTAAGAGCTGATACCACTGGAGCAAACTCCCTCAACAGTGAGGTCCTCTCCAACTTCAAGAGAAAAGCCAGTGGACAAAGATATAGCACAGGTGGCATTGTTGGTAGGAGAGGTAGGTCTTACGTGGCTGTACTACACACTTTGGGGGGCCCTCAAAGCCTAGTGAGGTGGATTATCAGCAAAGGCAGGTTACCAGAAGGGAACTAGGAGTTCTGGTAACAACCCCAGAAAAGGCATATGGAATTAAATACCACTTTAATTGTAACCCCTGTTCCTTAGTCCAGAAGAGGCACAGCTCCATTCTGGAAGGATTTGGAACCGGTAATTTTAGAGACCAGCTTTACATCAGAAATCTTGATGGGTATTCTAATTTTTAGGGGCAGGTGGTTATTTTCATTTAAGGACCGTTGAAAAAACCAGCTGAACTATCGCCAACTAGCTTAGGTGGTGTCATGGGTTGAATTGTGTCCTCTAAAAAAGACACACTGAAGTCCTAACCCCCAGGACCTCAGAATGTGACCTTATTTGGAACTAGGGTCTTTATAGGGTTAATCAAATTAAAGTGAGATCGTTAGGGTGGGCCCTAATCCAATATGATTGGTGTGTTTATAAAAAAGGGAAATTCGAACACAGAGACATGCATGGAGGGAGGATTATGTGAAAAGACAAAGGGAAAGCACCATATCAAGATGAAGGCAGAGATTGGAGTGACACATCTACAAGCCAAGGGTGGCAAAGACTGCCAGCAAACCACCAGCAACTGGGAGAGGCGTGGAAGAGATTCCTCCTCCCAGTCCTCAGAAGGAACCAAGCCTGCCCACACATTGATCTCAGTCTTCTACCCTCCAGAACTGTGAGATAATGAATTTTTGTTGTTTAAGCCCCCCCAGTTTGTGGTACTTTGTTATGGCAGCCCTAGGAAACTAATACAGGTGGTAAACTAATCATAGAAAAATAATTCAATACCGAACAAGACTCTACTGGAGAGATTTCCATTCTCTGGTGGTGTACAACTGATGGGTGGCATTAGGAAGACAGACCCTCAAGCCCTTTTCAGGGTCATAATCACAGTAATTGCACTGTGTTCGAATAGGATACAAAGGCCAGCCTGTGAGCACAAGGCTTCTTTGGTTCCGTGAGTGTGATGAGAAAGTGCTTCCTTTATAGAACCCAGAGCCCTGTCCTTGTGTGGTGTCTACCCTTTTGTCCCTTTTCTCGTTTCTATAGCTTTTCCCTCCTTCAAAAGGTTACATCTACTTTTACAGATAATAGTGTTTACTTAGCTGGCTTCCTAGGTTGGAGTAATGGGAGGGAAAAAGAGAAATTATTGTAATTTTTCAGTCTTAAGCTAACTCTTGTGATTACTGTCATAACCCTAGCAAACAGTTTCCTGGGATAGTGTTATGAGAAATTTCAACCATTGTGTAGCAACTACAATTGTCTTCCCACCTCCACTACCTTTTTTTTATTTTTAAAAATTATTTCTTGTTTGGAGTGTTCCAATCTCTGCTGGAGGCAAACTGAACTGCTGAATCATTCAGATGGACACTCAGTCATTGGTATTTGCTTTTAGTGGTATATGTCTTTGGATAATCTGTTTTCATCACATCAAGAGCTAAGCCAGTCAGTTAACACAGAGGAAATATTAAAGGTAATATTTTTTCATTAAAGTAAGACACTAGATAACCCATGTGCTATTTTTTTTTCACTGAAACACCAAAGTGAAAGCAGTCAACAAAGTCTTATTGAGGAAGAAATAAGAAGGAAATTGATTTAAAAACAAACAGATGCTGCCGATGTGATCTCTGGGAGGCTGGGAATCTGGTCCACTTTAGTCTCTCGTCTTTTTCACCTTCTACTGAAGTACCACCCACTTTTTTCCATTCATTTCAGCCTGTCTCCCAATATACCATCTGTCCACCTCATCTGAGAAAGCTCACAGACAAAGAAGAAAATAGGGTAATATAAAGGAGGCCAAATTATGCTCGAGGGTTAGATAGAGATCAGATACCCCTCACCCCATCGCTTTGCCTCTGTGTGTGCTTCAAACCACCCCCCACTTCCCCGCCAATTTGGTTTTTAGATATAAATAATGCCCACACAGACAAAGACAGTAAGCCCAGAGTAATGATCTCCACAATTCTGAGGACACAGACTTCAGGTTAGAAACTCGACTTAATGTGACTGCAATGCAAAGAAAAATAATTCTGTGCACACAAAGGTCACAAAATTGTCGGGGATTGTAAGTATTCAAACTTCCCTCCTACTCATTTTGGGAGTGGGTGATGGAGTGACTCTGTCATAGCAAGAGACCATTGCACGAATGTGGTTGTCAGGCTGTGATAGGTATCTCTGGTCCTCTCCATTCCTGCACTTCAGGGATCTTAGTACCTAATTCATCCCACCTGTGTTTTTACTCCCTCGTATTTTTATTGTTATTTATCCCACCCTTATCTACACGATTTAATTTTATCTAATAGGGGCAAAATTAATCCATTCTGATCTGGAAATCTCCTGTTGTGTATTTCCTCAACAGAATGATTTACTCTAATTATTCTAACCATGAAGGGTTTCATTACTCCATTACCATTCACAACCCCTTCCCTCTAAGTCTTTTGGTGAAGCATTTGACATGCTTCTTCCCTCCTATGAAACTTATCTGTCTGTGGATCTTGCCATAAATAAGTAAAAGAAAAGATCTTTTCTTAAATGTCTAACGTCTGGAATTATGCCTCTTAGAGCCACATTTACATTTCCAATCATGACATCACATTGAATATTCATCTTTAGGTTTTCATCAGCTATCAATACAGTCTTTTGATGCACTGCTGGGGTCCAGCTTCTGGTTTCTTGCATCCAGCAGTGATTGGGGCTTTCATGTCCTCCTTGAATTACTCTCTACCTACAAATTTCATTCTCCTCTTTTACACTAATCTTTAGTTCAGGCAGATCAAATTGCCTTGTCACAAACATCTTTTTAAAATATTACCTATCTACCTATTTTTTGTTATATTATACTTTGTACATTTGATCAAAACTTTTTAAAAAAAATCTCCTTTCTTAGGGTATCTTATAAATGCATCAAATAGCATCAGGCTTGGGAGACAGAACTTCTCAATCTCCATGATTTATTTGTGAAATGTCCTGGAGTAGAGGA
Source organism: Daubentonia madagascariensis (assembly GCA_023783475.1). Lineage (NCBI taxonomy): Eukaryota > Metazoa > Chordata > Mammalia > Primates > Daubentoniidae > Daubentonia > Daubentonia madagascariensis. The sequence continues at coordinate 35,118,058 of JAKFHU010002080.1, read as the reverse complement.
ATCCATAATGATCCCGAACCAGTGTATTCAAGTAAAGAGCACACAGGGAGACATTTAGCAAACAATAATGACAATTATAGAAACAAAGAGAGGTGCAGGGAAGGAATCCCCTGAGGCTGGGAATTAACTGAACGTGAGAAGTCACCCGAATGAACAGGTTAGCCCTTCCCAGCCCTCAACTTCCATCATAGCCCAGTCTCTCCTTCCTGACAGTAAAGTCAAGGCAGAGAGAGGCAAGAATAGGGGTTCTTTTTCTCAGAATTTCTTGTTTTTGTTTGAAAAAAAAAAAAAGAAAACTGCTAACACATTTGGTGTTGCTCATTCGTAAGGAAAAGTGCCTATGTAACATTTAGATATCTTTTGAAATCTATGCATGCTCTTCCTACCTGCTGTGCTCAATTTCAGAACCCAGAGCTGTCATTAAGAAAAAAATAGCAACCTTTGTTCTCCCCTCCAGGCACAACATGTTGCACCAGTTTTTTGTTTCCAGGAAAAGAAAATCTCCATTATATTCTTAGACTGAGAGGCCAGTCCCAAACCATCCTTGTCTCTGGCCTTTTTTGTGTACTGGTACTGGACACACCATTACTGCGGTTCACTAGGCTAGATTTTGTTTCATGTATTTTAAAGTCCTTCATGAAGACATCAGGCCGCTTACTGTAACTGATGGTTTTCATTCTCGGTGTAATAAAGGAACATTCCTGAGGCAGACATTTCCATCAGGGATGGCAAACAACAGAAGTTTCAGAGGCTTAGTTCAGATGTATATACAAGCTTTCAAAGCTTAGCCACATCTCTGGGATTTGAAAACTGGATTAGAAATCTGAATTATATACATTTTATATTGCTTGACTTAGCCTGAATTTTATACACTCAATTTTTCGGTTTTTATACATATCAGAGACCAGAGTTATGAAAAAAAATACACACACACACACACACAAATAAATAAAAAGCAAGCTTTGAGAGTTTACTGAGATGTGATAAGCATTTTGGTTGTGTAATGTGAAATTTTTTTCTTCTTTTGCTTATTTTTCAACATATGAGTAATGTAGACTCCTAGAGGTCGTCTTTGAGCATCTTAGATGCATAGGAAAGGACATTTAGGTTTCATCCGTCTGCAAACTAAAAACAGGGCCGAAAGCCATGTGAGGGCCCACCCCGGCTCAACAGAACAGAGGGCGTCCTGTTGCGCTGCCGGTCTGCAGGCTGTCCTGCGGGCGGCACCCTGTCTTTACCGCTCTTTCCTTTCACCGTGGGAGTGTCCTCTCTCGTCCTGTGTTCTACGTCTCAAGAACCTTGCACTAGTTGTACCGAGGACATGCTCCACAATCCATTTGTCCCTCCAGCTGTACCCAGTCTTTCCCTTCCTTGTATAGCTAAACTTCCTGAGATCTCTCCACTTCCTGTCTTGATTTCCTTACCTCCCACAACGTACTGTTTCTTTTACCAATATGATGTTTCTTTTTTTGTTCCTTACAATTTATATTTGTCTTGAATTCTAGTTTGTCACATACTAAAGTTGCTATCTTCCATAACTGCTAGATATGTCTTTTCACATCCCTTTATTTTCAACTTTCCTATGTTCTTTATGTGAAAGTATGTCTCTTATAGACAGTTGATCACTGAAATTTATTTTTAAGTCCAATCTGAGAGTTGCTGTGTTTTCAGAATGAGCTTAACACATTGTGTTTATTTATTATTATAATGTTTATTTCTGATGACCTTACTTCATATTTTATATTTTATTATACTTTATCATTTTCTCTTTTCCTGAAGTCTTCCATTCCATTGGATAGATCAACTGTTATTCTTTTGGTTTGAAAGTTATACATTCCATTTTGTCTTTCTGACATTTTTGCTTAACTACTTTAGATTTATCTCAATTTTTTAATCATATCAATCAATCAATTTATCCCATGTCTATCCTATGTGCTTTAGAACATTCTTATCTCCTTTGGTGTCTCCATCAACCCCCATTCTGATGTTGTTATTTAAAATTCAAGTTCTAGGTTGTTATGCATGTTCTTTTTCTTTTTTTTGTTTATATGTCTATTTTATTTTTGGTTTATCTAATTTGATCCTTGCTTTTTTAGACAAGATATTTTCTAATTTATTTGGTCCCTTTAAATCCCCATATCTCTTGCAGCATCTTTTTGGATTTATTTCTCTTCTTAGTGAAGTACTTCTTCAAAGAATATTTTGAAAGAAAGTCTTTTAAAAATATTTTTGTTTGAATAGATTAGAGAGGTTCAAGTTGAATTCTATTACATATGTTGTATAGTGGTAGAGCCTGGGCTTTTGGTGTACCCATCACTCAAGTAGTGTACATTGTACCCCATAGGTAATTTTTCATCCCTCACCTCCTTCTGCCCTCCCCCCTTGTAGGTCTCCAATGTCCATTATACCTGTGGTCCCCAACCCCTTGTCTGTGGACTGGTACTGGTCTGTGGCCTATGAAGAATCAGGCTGCACAGCAGGAGGTGAGCAGTGGGTGAGTGAGTGAAGCTTCATCTGTATTTACAGCAGCTCCCCATCGCTCACATCACTACCTGAGCTCCAACTCCTGTCAGATCAGAGGCAGCATTAGATTCTCATAGGAGCACAAACCCTACTGTAAACTGCACATGTGAAGGATCTAGGTTGCACACTCCATATGAGAATCTAATGCCTGATGATCTGAGGTGGAGCTGAGGTGGTGATGCTAGTGCTGGGGAGTGGCTGCAAATACAGATTATCATTAGCAGAGAAGGTTGACTGTACAGAGACCATAATAAATCAATTGCTTGCAAACTCATATCAAAACCCTGTCAGTGAATGGCAAGTGACAATTAAGCTGCATCTGGTGCAAATACAGATTATCATTAGCAGAGAGGTTAACAATGTAATAATAATAGAAATAAAGTGCATAATAAATGTAATACACTTGAATCATCCCAAAACCATCACCCCCAACCCTGGGTCCATGGAAAAATTGCCTTCCATGAAACTGGTCCCTGGTGCCAAAAAGGTCAGGGACCCCTGCATTATACCACTCTGTGTGCCCTTGTGTAGCCATAGTTTCTCTTCCACTTATAAGTGAGAATATGCTGCATTTATTTTTTTGTTCCTGAGTTATTTCACTTAGGATAATGGCCTCCAGGTCCCTCCAAGTTGCTGCAAAAGCCATTGTTTCATTCTTTCTTATCACTGAATAATACTCCATGTTATACATGTACACCAATTTTCTTAATCCATTCATCAGTTGATGGGCACTTAGGTTGATTCCAGAGCTTTGCAGTTCTGAACTGTGCTGTGGTAAACATGAGTGCAGGTGTCTTTTTGATATAATTATTTTTTTTCCTCTGGGTAGATAACCAGTAGTGGGATTGCAGAATCAATTGGTACATCTACTTTTAGCTCTTTAAGAAATCTCCATACTGATCTCCATAGAGGTTGTACTAATTTACATTCCCACAGTGTATAAGTGTTCCCTTTTCTCTACATCTACTCCAACATCTATTGTTTTTTGACTTTTTAAAAATGGCCATTCTCATTGGAGTAAGAAGGTATCTCACTGGGGTTCTAATTTGCATTTCCCTAATGATTAGTGATGTTGAGCATTTGTTCATATTTTTTTGGCCCTTTGTATATCTTCTTTTGAAAAATGTCTGTTCATGTCATTTACTCACATTTTAAGGGGGTTGTTTGGTTTTTTTTTTTTTTGCCTGGGTTGTTTGAGTTCGTTGTAGATTCTGGATATTAGTCCTCTGTTGGATACATAGTTTGTGAATATTTTCTCCCATTCTGTAGATTGTCTGTGTACTCTTTTGATTATTTCTTTTGCTGTACAGAAGCTTTCTACGTTAATTAAGTCTCATTTGTCTCTTTTTGTTTTTGTTGCATTTGCTTTTGGGGTCTTAGTCATAAATACTTTGCCTAGGTCAATGTCCAGAAGAGTTTTTCCTAGGTTTTCTTCTAGGATTTTTATTGTTTCAGGTCTTACATTTAAGTCTTTAATCCATCTTGAATTAATTTTTGTATATAGTGAGATATAGAAAGGTAGTTTCATTCTTCTGCATATGGCAATTCAATTTTCCCAGCACCATTTATTGAAAAGGGTGTCCTCACCACAGTGTATGTTCTTGTTGACTATGTCAAGATGTCAATTAATGTTGACTGTAAGTATGTGGCTTTATTTCTGAGTTCTCTATTCTGTTCCATTGATCTATGTGTCTATTTGTGTACTAGTACCATGCTGTTTTGGTTACTGTAGCCTTGTATAATTTGAAGTCAGGCAATGTGATGTTTCTGGCTTTGTTCTTTTTGCTTAGAATGGCTTTGGCTATTCAGGCTCTTTTTTGGTTCCATATGAATTTTAGGGCTGTTTTTTCTAATTCTGTGAAAAATGACTTTGGTATTTCGATAGGAATTGCATTGAATCTGTAGATCATATTACTTTGGGCAGTATAGTCATTTTAACAATGCTGATTCTTCCAATCTATGAGCATGGGATATTTTACCATGTGTTTGTGTCATCTGTGGTTTCTTTCATGGGTGTTGTAGATCCTTTGTAGATTTCCTTGTAGAAACCTTTCACCTCCTTGGTTAAATTTATTCCTAGGCATTTTATTTTCTTTGCAGCTATTGTGATTGAGTACTTGATTTGGTTCTCAGCTTGGTCGTTGTTGATGTATAGAATGCTATTGGTTTTTGTACATTGATTTTATAACCTGAGACTTTGCTTCATTTATCAAATCTAGAGTCTTTTGGAGGAGTTCTTAGGGCTTTCTAGGTATAAGATCATATCATCAGCAAACAGAGATAATTTGACTTCCTCTTTTCCAACCTGTATGTCTTTTATCTCTTTCTCTTGCCTGATTGCTCTGGCTAGGACTTCCAGTACTATGTTGAATAGAAGTGGTGAAAGTGGGCATCCTTGTTTTGTTCCAGTTCTGAGGGGGAATGTTTTCAACTTTTCCCCATTCACTATGATATTGGCTGCGGGTTTGTCAAATATGGCTTTTATTATCTTGAGATATATTCATCCTATGCCAAGTTTTTTGAGGGTTTTTAATCATGAAGGGACACTGGATTTTATAGAATGCTTTTTCTGCATCTGTTGAGAGGATCATATGGTTTTTGTTTTTAATTCTGTTTATGTGGTGAAGCACATTTATTGACTTGCATGTGTGGAACCATCCTTATATTCCTGGGATAAAATCCACTTGATTGTGAATTATCCTTCTGATGTGCTATTGGATTTGGTTTGCTAGTATTTTGTTGAGGATTTTTGCACTTTTATTCATCAGAGATATTGGTCTGTAGTTTTCTTTTTTGTTTCATCCTTTCCTGGCTTTAGTAGCAGGGTGATACTGGCTTTGTAGAATGAGTTAGGGAGGATTTTCTCCTTCTTGATATTTTGGAACAGTTTTATTAGGATTGGCACTGGTTCTTCTTTGTATGTCTGGTAGAATTTGGATGTGAACCCATCTGGTCCAGATATTTTTTGTGTTGGGAGATTTTTTATTACTGATTCAATCTCACTACTTGTTATTGGTCTATTCAGGAGTTCTATTTCTTTCTGGTTCAATCTTGGGAGATTGTATGTTCTTATGAATTCATCCATTTCCTCTGGGTTTTCTAGTTTGTAAGCTTATAGTTGTTCATAATAGTCTCCTCTGATGATCTTTTGTATTTCTGTGGTATCAGTTGTAATGTCTCCTTTTTCATTTCTGATTGTGTTTATTTGGATCTTCTCTCTTTTTTCTTGGTTAGTCTAACTAGTGGTGTATCAATTTTGTTTATCTTTTTGAAGAATCAACTTTTCATTTCATTGATCCTTTGTATCTGTTTTTGGTGTCTATTTCATTTAGTTCTGCTCTGATCTTGTTATTCTTTTCTTCTGTTAATTATAGGTTTGGTTTGTTCTTGTTTTTCTAGTTCTTGAGGTGTGATGTTAGGTTATTAATTTGTGAACTTTCTACCTTTTTGATGTAGGCATGTAATGCTATAAACTTCCCTCTTAACACTACTTTCACTCTATCCCATGGGTTTTGATATGTTGTGTTTTCATTTTCATTCATTTCAAAATTAAAAAAAAACTTCTACCTTTATTTCTTCTTTGACCCAGTGATCGTTCTGGAGCATGTTCCTTATTTTTTAACCCCTGTATTTTATTTATTTATTCATTTAGTTGTTTTTCTGTTTTTATTTTTAATTATTATAGGTACATAATAGCTGTATATCTTTATAGGGTGTATGTGATGTTTTGATACAGGTGTACAATGTGAATTAATCAAATCAGGGTAATTGGGGTGTCCATCACCTCAGGCATTTATCATTTCTTTGTGTTAGGAACATTCCAAGTCCACTGTTTTAGTTATTTTAAACCATACCATAACTTATTGTTGATTATAGTCACTTTGTTGTGTTATCAAGTATTGTTCATTCTATCTAACAATCTAACTATATTTTTGCACCCATTAACCAGCCCCACTTTATCCCCCCTCCCTGATACCTTTCTGAGCCTCTGATAACCATCATTCTACTCTCTGTCTCCATGAGATCAATTGTTTTTACCAGCATTAAGTGATTTGGACTGCTGCTGTTGTTGCTAGCTCTTTCACAGCAGTGATGGAGCTGGGACCCAACCCAGGCCATGTGGAACACAAAGAAGAACAGAACTCAAAAGCTTGCCTACAATTTATTTTCTTCGTCCACAAGGGTATCTCTCTGTTCCAGGTGGGTATTTTTTCCATATACCTCATTCTTAATGCCTTATGGTCCTCAGACATTTCTCATATATTCTATGGTTAATTTGTAGGACCCTCTTTATTTCTTTGTTCTGTTTCTACTGCTATATGCTTTCATAGCACTTATCTCATGTCCTTAGGCACCTCTATATCACCACTGGCACAAAGTAGGTATGCCATAAATGGTTGGCAAATAAGTGAAAGGTAAAAATTGGCAATGTCTGGTATTGTTATGGAAAAAGGTTGGGTGATATTTGAGGTTAGGAATATTCCATTGCTTGCCAAGTCCAAATCATTATTACTGATCTAGACAGATAAGAAAGCTGAAGCCTTGTTAAATCCTCCATGGCCATAGAAGACATTGTAATTTATCATTACTAATAAAAAGTAATGATATTTTGCCCATTCCATTGTTCTTTCTGTCCTTCTCAAGTCACAGCTTCCTTCTATTATTTCCTTTCTATTTAGAGAAATTCCTTTAGCCGCTCTTTATGGGTAAGTCTGCTGGCAACACATTCTCTTAGTTTTCCTTTATCTAAAAATATCTCAATTGTCCCTTAATTCCTGAAGGATAATTTTGCTGGGTATGGAATTCAGGGTTGATTGTTTTTTTCGTTCAGCACTTGAAAAATGCTATGCCAATTCTTTCTGGAGAAATCAGAGTACTAAATATTCTCTCCTCTTTCCACCTTATTGATCCAGGGTGGAGGTGGAGGCTCAACTCTCTGCTGGTCCTGGATGACTTTGCTAAATAAGAGAGTAGAGTGCCAATTAGCCCCACCTTGTACTACTTCATTCCACCTCATTGATGATATCAGGTGGGGGTAGAGGCTCAGCTGTTCCCTGGACCTTCTGACATTACCCTCCTATAGAAATTGGAGCACCACTTATTTCCATCAAGTAACAATGGACATTTTTCTGTGCCCTCTCTTGGCCTACCTGGCTGTCTTATGATCAATTTGTTGCAGATTAATATATCTATCTGAGAGTAATGGAAGAGATGTAACAACACTTTACAAGTCTCATTAGGGAAGACTGAACTGACAAGGTGAAACAACAAATTAACTTGCTTTGTTTCTCTCTTTTGCAGAGCTAAATCTAGGAAAAATGGCTAAGGAGGTAAAATTTGACTTTAACATGTCTTCTCTACTGCCTCTTAGTGTCTCCTCACTTGCCACAGGGCACTCAGGCTGTCTTCTGGATGCTCCAGGCATTTCTCCAAAGACCTCTATCAAAATTTAGCTGCTCTTCTCATTCCAAGCCTTTCTGTGCTGGGTTGTTTTTTTTTTTTTACTATGTCATGAATTAATTTGATAAGAATTTTATATATAAAGTTTTCTTTTTAGGGCTTCATTCTTTCAGATCCTTGCTATATGAATGACTAGCAAACTTAATAAACTAAGAGGTTAAAGGAAGAAAATTTTTGAACATGTTATCCCTTTTAGGGAACAATTGGAAAGAAGGGAAGGAAGAAGTTATAACATTTACAAATTTTTTTCTAATGTAGTTGCATTTAAACAGAGGCCTTAAATACCATAAACATAATTATTGACCTTAAGAACATTTAAGAGACAAAGTTGGGACAGAGGCAGAGACACCTGGGGTAAGAGATCTTCAGAAGTTCTTAAATAATATATTTATTACTAACAGGTGGGCTGGCCCAACATTCCTTAATTTGCACAGAGAATCAAGAGCTGTCTGCTAGGTGTTTAATTAAACAGTAGGCACCATTTCTACTCTTCTGCGTCTTACTGATTTGATCTTGTGTCTCAGCTGTCAGAGCTCTCAGATAAAAACAATTGCTTTCCCAGAGTGTCATTTCATCTTCCAGCCTGAAATTTTAGGTGAGTAATTTTAGGTTTTGTTGTTGTCATGGTTTATTGTTGCTGTTTGATTTTTTTAAATTTATGATTGGGGTTTTACCGGATAAAAATTTAAGATTTTCAAGGGAAAAAAGTCCCTGATACATCATGGTCATGTAACTTTTCTTCCTCCCTCAGGCTGGATGCCTTATTTTTCTTTCATTGTGTCTCTCTATAAGCAGCATGGTTGTGCTGCTAAATGCTTTTTAGGAATTTTTATTGTTCTTTAAAAACCATAGATTTCTTGAATTGAATAGCTGTAACTTGTAGCTTACTTAGAAATCAGCCTTAGAAATTTTTATGTGAACACCAGGATATTGACTGGAAAAGTCACAAAAGCTCTCAGCTTAGGTGTCTCTATGTAACTATACCTGGAAATACTCTTCACACAAGGACATAAAAAAGAGACAGCAAAATTCTTTCCCAATAATGAGTTAACCTACATTAATACAGTTTACTATAGTGTAATTGCACATCACAAATTATAACTTACATATAAAGTTGGGTTCTGATACTGATGTTCAATTCTGCTTTGCTAAGGAACTAGGGAAAAACACTTAGTCAAGAGCAAATAGTAATAAAGAACCCATTACATTTCCTGCATAACAAGAATGCAGTACCTTGGGGTTCATGATGATCAACCTTGGGGTTATTATTCTTATGTTAGAACTGGCATGGTTTCTACCTTTCATTTTTATTCAAATTTCATCATGAACTTGCCATGTAACTTTTTTCTTTGCCCTTAAAAATGTATTATACTTAATGATAATAATAGTACTAATAGTACCTTACATCTGACTACTATTTGTGAATTTACACATTCATATAAAGTATCTCATAGGACATCATAAGAGGAAGGTGAGATATTTGTACAAAACTTTATTATTAAAAACTATATCAATTTGTGGCAAGAAGACATGGCCTTTGTTCATACTTTTTAATAAGAGCATATGTATATGAATATATATGTATTTATAGTATTAATATATAATTTACATGTTTAATGATTTTTAGAAGAAGAAATACAGATAATCTCAAGTTATTTAACATATGAACTCTTCTAATTGGGCAGATTCCAGTAAGGGGAAGATTTTATCCAGCCCTCCAGAGCCTGCAAATCAAAGAATTAGGAGAAAGACTGCATATACAATAAAGACCAGTCATTCTGTGCTCAAGAGAGTAATCAATGGCACTGAGCACAATCCACAGGCTATGTCTGTTAACAAAGTCAGATATATATATAGGAAATTCCCACCCCTGTAAAAAGATAAGTTAATGATATTATAAAGAAGAAAGAAAGAAAGGAAGAAAGAAAGAAAGAGAAACACCTGGTTCTTCAGAAAGGAAGCATAATCTCAACATGGAGAGGAAGAACACAATCTCTGAAAATGATTGCTCACAAGAAACAAAAAAATTTTTTCAGAAAATATTTACTTGGCTAAAAGGCGAATAAAAAATATATTGTTTTTCTGAAGAGTTGAAATGAAAAGATGGCTGGATTTGAATCAAAGATAATAGACTTAAGTGTTGGCATAGATGGAAAGGACATCAGAGGAAATGCAGGATATGTGTGTGTGTATGTGTGCATATATATATGAAATAAAAAAATGAAGTGGTAGAATCATAAACCTCTTACTTCATGAGATAAAGAATATCTTAGAAAATATTTGCCTTGTATTACCGATTATTTCTAATAATTAGTTCTCTTATAAACTTATAGAATGACTCAAAGAAAAAAGATGAGCTAAAGAGAAATGTTAATTTTAAAAGAACTTTAAGAAAAAAAGAAACAAAGACAAGATAATGGCACTTAAGGATAAATAACAGGGGTAAAGCCTATCAGTCACATATATTTCCATAATAATCCAAAGTCTTAGAGAAGAACATTTTTGTATGTGAAAAAAGCATCAAGACTGGTTATTGAAAAGAGCCAAAAGGGCCAAGAAAATGTAGAGAAAAGAATCTAAAACCAAAACATATAAGGATGAATTTTTTGAATGTTTAGAATAAATTATAATGTGTGAGAATATGTTTGAATATTATTAAAAAATTGAAAATGTTTCTATTACAATGTTAAGTCAGAAAATAAAAGAATGCAAAATTGCACACACAGTATCTTAGCCACACAAAAACATGAACTACTCCAAAATGTTAGTTAACAGCATTTATCTTTGAGTAGTGGGATGATGCATGATATTTTTCTTCTTCTTTCTGAAACCCAGGTGTTAACCTGGAACCCTCAAGTGTTATTGATTGACTACAATTTACCACTGCCCTTAGCTCCATACTAATATATCCAATTCTTTTTTTTTTTTTTTGGTGATTTTTTTTTTTTTTTTTACTTGAGAGATGGTGCCAGGTATTTTGTTTGTTTATTTATGTGTTTCTTTTCTTTTTGTTTTAATTTTTATTTATTTATTTATTAATTATTTTTTTAAAATTTTTTTTTAAATTTGAGAATATTATGGGGGTACAACACTTTGGTTATATATATTGCCCATGCACTGCCCGTGTCAGAGCTACAATCGTGGTCATCTCCCAAACTGTGCTCCCCGCATCCATTCAGTGAGAGTTTTTCCTAGCCCCTCCACCCCCCTCCCTCCTGCCCACCCCCTGATGAATATTATTGCCCTGTGTGATGTAGGTGTTGATCAGTTAGTGCCAATTTGATGGTGAGCACCAGTGGTGCTTGTTTTCCATTCCTGTGACACTTTGCTTCGAAGAATGGGTTCTAGCTCCAACCAGGATAATACCAGATGTGTTAATTCACTATTGTTCCTTATTGCTGAGTAATACTCCATGGTATACATATACCACATTTTATTAATCCACTTGTGTATTGACGGGCACCCGGGTTGTTTCTACAACTTTGCAATTGTGAATTGTGCTGCTATAAACATTCGTGAGCAGATGTCTTTATTATAAAATGTCTTTTTTTCCTTTGGGTAAATACCCAGTAGTGGGATTTCTGGGTCAAATGGTAATTCTACTTTTAATTCTTTGAGATATCTCCATATTACTTTCCATAGAGGTTGTACTAATTTGCAGTCCCACCAGCAGTGTATGAGTGTTCCTATCTGTCCACATCCCCGCCAACATTTGTTGTTTGGGGATTTTTTAATAAGAGCCAATCTCACTGGAGTTAAGTGATATCTCATTGTGGTTTTGATTTGCATTTCCCTGATGATTAGAGAAGTTGAGCAATTTTTTATATGTTTTCTGGCCATTATTCTGCCTTCTTTGGAAAAGTTTCTGTTCATGTCCTTTGCCCATTTTTTAATAGGGTTGTTTGATTTTTTTCTTGTTGATTTTCCTAAGTTCTGTATAGATTCTGGTTATCAGCCCTTTATCAGAGGTGTAGCATGCAAATATTTTCTCCCATTCTGTAGGTTGTCTGTTCACTCTAGTGATAGTTTCCTTGGCTGTGCAGAAGCTTTTCAATTTGATCAGGTCCCATGTATTTATTTTTGTTGCTGCTGTGATTGCTTTGGGGGTCTTCTTCATAAATTCTTTGCCTAGGCCAATGTCCATAAGAGTTTTTCCAACGTTTTCTTCAAGAATTCTTATGGTTTCATGTCTTAAGTTTAGATCTGTTATCCATTGTGAATTGATTTTTGTGAGAGGTGAGAGGTGTGGGTCCACTTTCAGTCTTCTACATATGGCCATCCAATTTTCCCAGCACCATTTGTTGAATAGGGATTCTTTTCCCCAGTGTACGTTTTTCTGGAATTTGTCAAAGATCAGGTGACTGTATGAGGTTGGTTTTATATTTGGGTTCTCAGTCCTGTTCCATTGGTCTACGTGTCTGTTCTTGTGCCAATACCATGCAGTTTTGGTTACTATAGCCTTGTAGTATAGTTTGAAGTCTGGTAGACAGTTGCCTCCCAATTTGTTCTTTTTGCTTAAGATTGCTTTGGCTAGACGGGGTCTTCTCTGGTTCCACACGAAGCGTAGAATTATTTTTTCTAGATCGGCAAAAAATGATGTTGGTATTTTGATAGGGATTGCATTGATTCTGTAAATTAATTTAGGTAGCAAAGCCATTTTTACTATGTTGACTCTGCCTATCCGAAAGCATGGAAGGGTTTTCCATCTATTTACCTCCTCTGCTATTTCTTTTCTCAGTGTTTCGTAATTCTCTCTATATAGGTCTTTGACCTCCTTAGTTAGATATGTTCCTAAATATTTAATTTTCTTTGGTGCTATTGTGAAAGGTATTGCATCTTTAATTTGATTCTCAGCTTGATTGTTATTAGCATATATGAAGGCTATGGATTTGTGTGTATTAATTTTGTATCCTGAGACTTTGCTGAATTCATTTATCAATTCCAGTAATCTCTTGGTTGAATCTTTGGGGTTTTCTATGTATAATATCATATCGTCTGTGAATAGTGAAAGTTTGACCTCTTCTGCCCCTATCTGGACGCCCCTGATTCCTCTGTCTTGTCTAATTGCTGTGGCCAGGACTTCCAGCACTATGTTGAAAAGAAGTGGAGATAGTGGGCACCCTTGTCTGGTGCCAGTTTTAAGGGGGAATGCTTTCAATTTTTCCCTATTCAGTATGATATTGGCTGTGGGTTTATCATATATGGCTTTAATAGTTTCAAGGTATGAGCCATCTATGCCTATATTGTTAAGAGTTCTTATCATAAAAGGTTGCTGGATTTTGTCAAAAGCCTTTTCTGCATCTATTGAAAGAATCATATAATCTTTGTTCTTGCTTTTATTTATATGGGGAATTACATTTATAGATTTGCATATGTTGAACCATCCCTGCATCTCGGGAATGAAGCCCACCTGATCGTGATGAATTATTTTTTTGATGTACATTTGAATTCGGTTTGCAAGGATTTTATTGAGAATTTTTGCATCTATATTCATAAGGGATATTGGTCTGTAGTTTTCTTTTTTTGTTGTGTCCTTTCCTGGCTTTGGTATCAAGGTGCTATTGGCTTCGTAGAATGAGTTTGGGAGGATTCCATCCTTCTGGATATTTTCAAATAATTTCTGCAGTATAGGCACCAGTTCTTCTTTGTAGGCTTGGTAGAATTCAGGTGTGAACCCATCTGGTCCAGGACTTTTTTTTGTGGGAAGATTTTTTATTACTGCTTTGATTTCGTGCTTGATATTGGTCTGTTTAGAAATTCTGTTTCTTCCTGGTTGAGCCTAGGGAGGTAGTATATTTCTAAGAATTTGTCCATTTCCTCCACATTTTTGTGTTTGTGGGCATAGAGGTTTTTGTAGTATTCGAAGATGATGTTTTGTATTTCCATGGTATCAGTTGTGACCTCTCCTTTGTCATTTCTAATTGAGCTTATTAGAGTCCTTTCCTTTCTGCTTCTGGTCAACCTGGCAAGTGGCCTGTCTATTTTGTTTATCTTTTCAAAGAACCAACTTTTCATTTTATTAATCTTCTGTATTGTTCTTTTGTTCTCGATTTCATTTAATTCTGCTCTGATCTTGGTTATTTCTTTTCTTCTGCTGGCTTTAGGATTGCTTTGCTCTTCCTTTTCCATTTCCTTAAGATGATTCATTAGTTTACTGATTTGTGACCTTTCTGTCTTTTGGATGTGGGCATTTAAGGCGATAAGTTTCCCTCTCAGGACTGCTTTTGCTGTATCCCACAGATTTTGATAACTTGTGTCCCCATTATCGTTTAGTTCGAAGAATCTTTTGATTTCCATTTGAATCTCCTCCTTGACCCAATAGTCTTTCAGCAACAGATTGTTTAGTTTCCAAGTTTTTGGATGAAGATGTGAGTTTCTGTTGGAATTGATTTCTAATTTTATTCCGCTGTGGCCTGAAAAGATACATGGTATGATTTCTATTTTTTTGAATTTGTTTAGATCTGTTTTGTGGCCTAGGATGTGGTCAATTTTAGAGAAAGTTCCATGAGCTGATGAGAAGAATGTATATTCAGTGTTATTTGGGTGGAGTGTTCTATAGATATCTGTTAGGCCCAAATGTTCTAGAATCCTTTTTAGGTCTTTTGTTTCTCTATTTAATTTTTGTTTGGAGGATCTGTCCAGTTCTGTCAGTGGGGTGTTGAAGTCCCCTGCTATTATGGCATTGCTGTTTATTATGTTGTCTAGATCTAGCAGTATTTGCTTTATGTACCTGCGTGCTCCTGTGTTGGGTGCATGCTTAGGATTGTTAAATCCTCTTGTGAGATTTTTCCTTTCACCACTATATAGGGTCCATTTTTGTCCTTCTTTACTTTTGTTGCTTTAAAACTTATATCATCTGAAATAAGGATGGCTACTCCAGATTTCTTTTGGTTTCCATTAGCCTGGAAAATTGTATTCCATCCTTTCACCTTGAGTCTGAATGCATCTTTGTGTGTAAGGTGTGTTTCCTGAAGACAACAGATACTTGGTTTGTATTTTTTAATCCATTGAGCCAGCCTATGTCTCTTCAATGGGCAATTCAAACCATTTACATTTATTGAGAGAATTGATATTTGGGGTAAATTTCTGATTATTCTATTCGGTGGTGTCTTTTGTTTTACCTCTTGCGTCATTGTGGAATCTGGTTTCTGGGGTTTTAGCTTTTGCATAGTTTTACATAGGTGGGTGTCTGTTGTGCTGGTTAGTGTATAATGCAGGTCTAAGCACTTCTTGCAAGGCTGGTCTGGATTTCGCAAATTCTATCAGTGATTGCTTATCTGGAAATGTCTTTATTTCTCCCTCGTATAAGAAGCTTAGTTTGGCAGGGTACAGAATTCTGGGTTGGCCTTTGTTTTGTTTTAGGAGACTGATGATGTCTCCCCATTCCTTTCTGGCTTGTAAGGTTTCAGCTGAGAAATCTGTAGTTAATCTGATTAGTTTCCCTTTATAGGTTACCTGCTGTTTTCATCTTACAGCTCTGAGGAGTGCCTCTTTTGTGTTTACTTTGGTCAGTCTAATAATTATGTGGCGTGGTGAATGCCTTTTCACGTTGATTCTCCCAGGAGTCCTGTGTGCTTCTTGTACTTGGATATCGAGATTTCTGGCTAAGCCATGGAAATTTTCCTCTACTATTCCTTCAAATAGATTTTCCAGGCCATGCGAATTTTCTTCCTCTCCCTCAGGGATGCCTATGATCCTTATGTTTGGCCTCTTTACATAATCCCACATTTCTTGTTTACTTTTTTCATGCCTCTTGTTTTTGTGTTCTTTCTCTTTGACTGTTTTATTTAGCACATAGGAGTTGTCTTCTAGCTCTGAAATTATTTCCTCTGCATGGTCCAGCCTATTCTTAAGGCTTTCCACTGTGTTTTGTAGATCCTTGAATGCTTCTTTCATTTCTAGGATTTCTATTTGATTTTTCCGTAATATTTCTATTTCTTTGGAGAATTTTTCATTTGTTTCTTGCATTTTTCTTGTGGTTTCTTTGTGCTAGGATTCAATTTTCTCTTGAATTTCATTGAGCTTTCTTATAATCCATAAACAAAATTCCTCTTCTGTCATTCTACCCATTTCATTTGAGTTGGTATCCATTGTTGATGAACTGATGGTTTCTTTTGGAGGTGACTTTTCACTCTGATTTTTCATGTTCCCTGAGTTCTTTCTCTGGTTTTTTCTCATCTGGCCTCTTGGTCGAGAGCTGGGATTGTTAGGGCTAGTTTGTGGCCTGGTCTCCAGGCCCACAATTTTCGTTCCTTGGCAGAGCCAGGGAGAGAAGTAGTGGCCTATATTGCCTTAGGTGTATTTTAGCAAGTTTGGTGGATCTTGAATTATCTCTGACCTGTTGTCTTCTCCTTTTCCCGGTGGAGTGTGGTGAGAATGACCTCCCAGCTTGGGCTCTAAGCTCATGAGTAGTACTTGAGGATATGAGTCCACAGCTCCCTATTAGCTAGGTATTCTGTTATGTCCGTGGCAGACTCTGATCTCCCAGTTGGGGTATGCGAAAGCCCCGTGCTTTGGGAGGGGCCTTGTAGCTTCTAGGGGTTACTTTGACCCTGCTCGCCCTGAGGTGCAGGTAGAAACACAATTTCTTTTGGCTGCAGTGTGAGAGCTGAGTTGGGAAAATTCTACACAGCTCAGAGGTTGCTTATCTAGCCATGTGTGTCAGCCCTTCTGATGTGCATCTCCTTGGCTCTTGAGGTATTTGGTTGTCATGAGAACCAGCAGTTATACCAAATGAGTCACTATAGCCAGCAACCTTCAAAATCTCTGGAGTACAGGAGGCTGGGATCTGAAGGACGGGCACTAGGACCAGCACGTAGCGGACTTGTCGGAGGCCAGAGCCGGGGTAGCAGAACCAGATGGACGAGCTGCAAACTGTTTCCAATACCCAAAGGTCCCCCCGCTACAGTTCCAGGATCTCATCCCACCTGGAACCCACAGATGCAGCTGTCCCTGGCCACCAAAGGCAAAGCCTGTCTCACCCCAGCGGAGGAGCCCTAGGCCAGGGCAGGGAGGAGCTAGAGATGCGCCTCATAGCTCCGTTTGGGCGGCTTTAAAGATGGCTGCCACCGCCAGCCTGGCGCACAGCAGGGCTCCGACCGCACCAGGAGCTCAGTGTTTCTCTGCCGGTAGTTGTTAGCAACCTCTAAGCACGTGTCCTGCTCTCGGTTAAACTCCTGGGCCCAGTCCCGCTGACTTCTGGTGGTGCAGTGCCGGCCTGTGTGTTCCCGTGCACTGTCCCGGGAAGCTGTATCTCGGTCCCCGCCCAGTTCCTCTCCAGCCCTCAGCAGTCTCTGTATATTGCAGCTGCAAGTTGTGTCTGGCTCTCGCAACTTCCTCCTCTCCACAGGGCTTGCCGTCCCTAGCAACCCCTCTGCCCCAACTCTGGGCTTGTCCCTGACTGAGTGGATGGGGAGGTGCGTAACCGCTTGGGGGGCAGGTTGTGCTGTGCGGACCCGGCGAGTGCGTCCTTCCTGCGCTCTGGGCTCTATTGTGCTCCATGCACCCTCTGATCTTTGTGAAAAGTTTGTACCTGTTTTCTTGGGCTGGGTGTTCGGCGTTGTTTTTCTGTAATTCGCAACACTGTTTTCGGAGTGAGCGGTCAGTGCTGGCAGGCAGCCGCTGGTGTTCTTCACCTCCTTCCCTGGGAGCGGTGCAGTGGGAGGACTCTATCAGACCACCATTTTTTTCCCCTCCTAATATATCCAATTCTTTCTTCAGCATCCTTCACTGGCTGTCTATCAAGCATCTCAAATTTAACAATGTCTGAAACCAAACTCCTGATTTTCCTTCCCATTGCTTTTTTCCCGTTTTCTATATTTTCACTCAATTGTGAAGGTTAAAAACTGAGAAGCTAGGAACACAAACTTTCATTATACTGTTTTTTATATCATATATATTATGTACATTCTTAATTATGTTTGTATATATGAAATATTTCATAATTTTAAAGAGCAGTCTAAGGGCTTATGAAAATACAGGAGCCAACCTAATGGAACTCATAATAGCCAAAGTTGAAATAATTTGAACAATTAAATAAATAATAATAGAGTGATGGCAGCAAGATGGCAGAATATGAGTGTTCTACCATTATTCCCCTGCAGAAGCATGGATTTTGGCAACTACCCACAGACAAAAGTACACTTGTGGGAGTCTAGGAGTCTAGCAGAAAAGTTCTAGCATACCACTGGAAAAACAAAACCTGAGAATAAATGCACTGAAGAGTGTAAAATGAACAGTTTCACTTATCCACACCATCCCTCCCCCAAGACAGCACTGCTCAGTGCCAGGAGAGACTCCCTTGGCTCCATATTTCTCTCACAGGAGAAAATGAGAAACTAGTAACTTCCTAGCTGCCCCAAGCTGTATGGGATGCTGCCCAAGAAGCCCACTTTTTTCTCACCTCACCCAGATTACTGAGGTGATTAGCACAGGTGAGAAGTTGTGAGAGTTGGGAACAGGGAAGAAAGGCCTGGGACACTAACTGTTCTGTGGACTTTATCAGGAAGTCTGCCTACAAGCAGCCTGAAATAGCTTGCCTGTGGACTCTCCCCCTACTGTTTCATAGGCATTCCAAAAGCTCTGCATGCTTTATCCCACTTCCAGGCCCACTCCCTGAGCATGTCCCCATGGATAGTAAGTGTGAGTGTCTTGCATAGATAGTGAATCAACTCTGAATGATTTGGAGAAGACACACAAACTTGAAGCATTTCAGGACATTGTCCTAAAGAAAAGAAACAGGATCTCAGCACCCAGGCTGGCTTTGTGGGATCAAGAGAAGACACACAATCTTAAGAATTTTCCCCCAAGAGGGAACAAGAGGTGTAGAGTGGGCACATCCATAGAAAATGTCTGAGAGAGCATGAAAATTCCTAGCCAGTCTGATTATTGAAGATATTTCTCTCCTGAAGCCAGTAAGTAAAGACCAAAGGAAGTGACTATTTCTTCAAATGTGAAGAAAGCAACACAAGACTTCAAGTAACACAAAAAAATCAATGAAACATGACACCACCAAAGGAACACAATAATATTTTAGTAACTGACCCCTCAAAAATAGAGAACTATGAACTATATGACAAAGAATTAAAAATAATTGTTTTAAGGAAGCTCAGCCAACTACAAGAGAACATAGATAACAAAATCAGAAAAACAATACATGAACAAAATGAGAAGTTCAATAAGGAAATAGGAATCATAAAAAAAAACCAAACAGAAATTCTGGAGCTGAAGTATACTATGAATGAAATGGAAAATGCAATAGAGAATGTCAACAGCAGACTCAGTCAAGCAGAAGAAACAATCTGTGAACTCAAAGACAGAATATTTGAAGATATATAGTCAGAAGAGAAAAAAATTAAAAAGAATGAAGAGAAATGAGTAAAGCCTATGGAACTTACGAGACACCAATGAGAGAGCTAATGTTTGTATTATGAGCATTTCAAAGGATAAAAAAAGAGAAATAGGCAGAAATCCTAGATAGAGAAATAGTGGCTGAAAAATTCCCAAATCTGGGGAGAGATATGGATATCTAAGTAAGTGAAGCTTAAAATTTCCAAACAGGTTCAACCCAAAGAAAGCTTCATTGAGATACATTATAATCAAACTTTCAAGAATCAGACAAAAAGAATTTTGAAAGCAGCAGGAGAAGAGAGGCTTGTCACATATAAGGGAACTTCCATAAGACTACCAGTGGGTTTCCCAGCAGAAACCTTACAGGCCAGGAGAGAGTTGGATGATATAGTCAAAGTGCTGACAGAAAAATAACTGCCAACCAAGAATAATTTGCCCAGCAAACATGTCCTTCATAAAAATCGTAAAGGAAATTCTTCAAGTTGGAACAAAAGAACTCTAATTAGTAACAAGCAAGCATATGAAAGTATAAAACTCATTGGTAAAAGTAAGTATATAGTCAAATTTAGAATATTTTAATATGGTAATGGTGGTATGTAAGTACTTTATGACTCTAGTAGTGAAGTTAAAAGACAAAATTATTAAAAATAACTATAACAATTTGTTAATACACAATATAAAAAGATGTAAATTGTGACATCAAAAACAAGAGGAGGAACAAAGTGTACAGTTTTTGTATGCAATCAAAACTAAGTTGTTATCAGCTTAGAATAGACTATTATAATTATATGATATTTTATGCAAGCTTCACAGAAGCCACAAAGCAAAAACCTAGTAGATACACAAAAGATAAAGAAAATCAAAACACAATCACAAAGGAAGATAGCAAGAGAGGTAGAATCAATCACAAAGGAAGATAGCAAGAGAGGTAGAAAGGGACAAAGGATCTATAAAATAGCCAGAAAACAATTAGCAAAATGGCTTTAGTAAGTCCTTACCTATCAATAATTACTTCAAATGTAAATGGATTAAATTCTCCCATCAAAAGACATAGAGTGGCTGAATGGATAAAAAAAATAAAGACAAAAAACAAAATCAAGGCCCAACTGCTGCCTACAAGAGTCTCACTTCATCTTTAAGGACATGCATAGACTAAAAGTGAAAAAACAGAAAAAGATATTCCATGCAAATGAAAACCATAAGAGTAGGGGTAGCTATACTTACATAGGACAAAAAAGACTTTAAGTCAAAAGCTGTGAGAAAATACAAAAAAGATCATCACATAATTATAATGGGGTCAATTCATCAAGAGGATAAAGCAATTGTAAATGTATATATACAGAGAGAGAGATAAATACATGCACATATTTATACATATAATCCCAACATCAGAGCACCTAAATATAGAATATGAACATTAGCATATCTGATAGGAGAAATAGATAGCAATAGAATAATAGTAGGGGATTTAAATATCCCACTTTAACCATATAAAGATCATCCACACAGAAAACAATAAGGACAAAACATTGGATTTGAACTCCATTTTAGACCAAATGGACCTAACAGTCATATACAAAACATTCTACCCAATGGCAGCAGAAAATGCATTCTTCTTAGGTGTACATAGAACATTCTTCAGAATAGATCATATGTTTGGCTACAAAACAAGTCTTAACACATTTAAGAAGATTAAAAGCATATCAAACATCTTTTTCAGTCATAATGGTATAAAACTAGAAATCAGTAATAGGAGGAATTTAGGAAAGTGCACAAATGTGGGAAAATTAAACAACATGCTGCTTAACAACCAATGGGTCAAAGAAGAAATCAAAAAGGAAATCAAAAAGTATCTTGAGACAAATGAAATGGAAATACAACATATCAAAACTTATGGGATTCAGCAGAAGTAGGTCTCAGGGAAAGTTACAGTGATGAACAACTACATAGCAAAAGAAAGATCTCAAATAAATAACATAACTTAGTACCTCAAGGAACTAGAAAAAGAAGAAGAAACTAAGCCCAAAGTTAGTAGAAGTAAGAAAATTACAAAGATGAGAGCAAATGTAAATAAAATAGAGAGAAGAAAAATAATAGAAAAGATTAAAAAACTAAGATTTGGGTTTTTTTCAAAAAATAAAAAATAATCAATAAACTTTTAGGTAGACTAAGAAAGAAAAGAACAAAGCCTTAAATAAATAAAATCAGAAAAGAAAGAGGAAATCTTGTAATTGGTAACACAGAAATACAAAGGACCATAAGAGAGTACTATTAACAATTACATGCCAACAAATTGGATAACTTAGAAGAAATGAATAAATTCCTGGACAAATACAACCTACCAAGACTGAATCATGAAGAAATAGAAAATCTGATTAGACCAAACAAGTGAGGAGATTGAATCAGTCATAAAAGTCTTCCATCAAAGAGAAGTTCAGGACCTGATGGCTTCACTGCTAAACTCTATCAAACCTTTAAGGAAGAATTAATACCATCCTTCTCAAATTCTTCCAAAAAAATTGAAAGAACACTTCCAAATCATTATGGCCAGTACCTATAACAACACAAAGATACTATAAGCAAAAAATATCAAACCCTAAAAGATCTACCAAAATTCAACGGATATCTGGAATTGAATTCAATACACATTAAAAAGATCATTCACCATATTAAGTGGATTATGGGATGAAATTCATATATCATCTAAATGCAACATAAACATTGACAAATCAAAACAATTGTTTCATATAAAAAACAATTACGATATAGAAGGACCTTCAAAATAAGTCCATAATAAAACAAATCAAGTAACAGTCATAACAATTTGAAAAGCTGAGCTTTCCCAAGGCCAGAACAAATAGGAGCCACAATTACCATAACATTATCGTAAGTCCTAACCAAAGAATCAGGTATTAAAACAAATAGATAAGCTAAACTGGAAGAAGAAAAAATTATTGGTTTGCAAAGAATAAAGATCTTAATAAGAAAACCTAAAAATCACTTATGTTAAAAACTAATGAAAAATTAAAACTAGCAACGAAAAACGTTAAAAAAAATAGTTCATTTTATACTGCAAAAATCCAAAAAAAATTATGACATCTTTTATACACTAGAACAAATATAAATAAAATGAAAAAATTAATAGAGATAAAAATTAAACTGAAACATAAATAAGAGTAAAATATCTGTACACTGAAAACTATAAAACATCGATGAAACATTAATGACACAGTAAATGGAGTAAAAATCCTGTTTTTGTGGATTGAAAGAATTAATATTGCCAAATGTCCATATTACCTAAAGTGATCTACACATACAATGCAACCTCTATCAAAATTCCAATGATATTTTTCATGGAAATTGAAAAAAACCCCTAAAATCTGTGTGGAACTATAAACGACTTTGAATAGCTAAAACAATCTTGAGCAAGAAGAACAAAGGTGGAGGCATCGAACTTCCTGATTTAAAATTATATTACAAAGCTATAGTAATCAAAAAAATATGGTACTGGTATAAAAACAGACACATAGACCAACGGAAAATAATAGAAAGCCCAGAAATAAACTCATCCATATATGGTCAACTAATCCTGACAAAGTTGCCAAGAATACATGTGGGCAAAGGATGGTCTCTTTGATAAATGATATTGAGAAAACTGGGAATCCACAGATGGTGCTGGGAAAACTGAATATCTACATGTAAAAAATAATGAAATTGGATCCCTATTTTATACCATACACAAAAGTCAACCCAAGATGGATTAAAAACTTAAATGTAAGAACTGAAACTATAAAACTCCTAGAAGAAATCATAGGGGAAAATCTTCATGACATTGGTCTTGGCAATTATTTTCTTTAGATATGACACAAAAAGCACAGGCATCAAAAGCAAAAATAAACAAATGGGACAACATCAAACTAAAAAGCTGCACAGCAAAGGAAACAGTCAATAAAACGAAAAAGGCAACCTATGAAATAAAAGAAAATATTTGCAAACCACATATCTGATAAAAAGTTAATATCCAAAATATACAAGGAACTCATACAACTCAATAGCAAAAAAACAAGTAACTTGATTAAAAAATAGGCTTGAGTAGACATTTTCTTAAAGAAGACATACAAATGCCCAACAGGTATATGAAAAGGTACTCAACATCACTAATCATCAGGGAAAGGCAAATCAAAACCACAAGCAGATATCACTTCACACATATTAGGATGACTATTATCAAAAAGCAAGAAGATAACACGTGTTGGCAAGGGTGTAGAGAAAAGGAAATCTCTAAACACTGTTGGTGGGAATGTAAATTAGTACAACCATTGTGGAAAACAGTGTGGAGGTTCCTCAAAAAATTAAAAATAGTGCTAGCATATGATCTAGCAATCCCATTTTCTGGGGATATACGCAAAGGGATAAAATCACTATCCCGAAGAGAGATCTGCACCCGCGTGTTCACTTTAGTATTATTCACAATAGTCAAGATATCAAAATGAACTAAGTATCTGTCAAAGGATGAATGGATAAAGAAAATGTGGACTATATATACAATGGAATATTATTCAGGCTTAAAAAAAAGAAAGCCTGCCATTTGCAACAACATGGATGAACCTGGAGGACATCATGCTAAGTGAAATCAGTCAGACATAGAAAGACAACTACTCATGATCTCACTTACATGTAGAATCTGAAGAAGTTGAACTCATTGAAACAGAGTAGAATGGTGGTTGCCAGGGGCTGGGGGTTGGGGGAAATAAGGGGATTTGGGTCAAAGGGTACAAACTTTCTGTTAAAAGATGAATAAGTCCTAGAGATCTGGTATACAATAATAATGTATTGTATACTTGAAATTTGCTTAGAAAGTGGACCTTAAGTATTCTCATCACACACACACAGACACAAATGTTAACTGTGTGAGGTGATATATATGTTAATTAGCTTGATTGTGGTAATCATTTCACAATGTGTGCATATATCAGAACATCATGTATACCTAAAATAAACACTATTTTTGTTTGTCAATTATATCTCAATAAAGTTGTGGAAAATAATGATACTATTGGATTTTAACCCCTATAATAAAATAAATATCCATGAATCTGTACTGATATAAATAATCATATAAATAAATGAATAGGAGAGAAGGAAGAGTGCTCCTTATGGAATAATTTCAATTAGTAAATATAGAAGGAAAGAAGAAAGAAAATCAGAGTAGAAATAGAAAATCACCACAAATTAGGCAAATACCATAGTGACAATTTTTGCAGACATGATCCACTGATGGAATCTAAAATTACTGGGTGAAAATTTGAGGAGAAACAGGATTTGCGTCGTCTCAAAGTGTCACCCCTAAGATACATTTTAAGTACAAAGGGAAAAATAGTAACTTCACAGTGACGAAAGCCAGCAGACATGACTCTCACCATGTGCTCAAGGTCAACCCCACAGATTGTAAGGCATATCAGCGTCACAAGGCACATTGATCATGTGCTGAGAAGGACACGGCATCACTTCTGTGCATTCTTGCCAGAAATGCACAACCTCATTTCAATCGTGAGAAAACATCAGACAAACTCCAAATTGAGGAACATCTACAAAATAACTGACGAGTTCTCTTCAAATGCCACTTATGGTCATGAAAGACAAGGAAAGACTCTTACACATTGGAGAAGATTAAAGAAAAATAACAACAAAATCAATGCGGGTGTCCTGGAACAGAAAAAGGGCATTAGTGGAAAAAAACTGATGAAATTTGAGTAAGATCTGTAGTTTAGTTAGTAGTAGTATACCAGGGTTAATTTCCTAGTTTTGTAAGATGTTAATGTTCAGGAAAGCTGGGTGAGAGGAATATGAGAGCTCCAGTATTTTTGCAACTTTTAAAAATTTTATAAATCTAAAATCAGTTCAAAATAAAGTGTGTTGGAAAGGCACTATATATTCAAGATTATATATAGTTAGAAAATTGTGATAATCCATACGTACATAAATATGTGTATCCATATATATACCCCCCCCACACACACACACAATGTTGTATGCTAAAATGTCTCTAAGTGCTGGGACTATGAGTAGGTTTTTTTTTCCTCTTTAAATATTTCTGCATTTTTAAAATTTTCTCTAGTGAACATGTGTTGTTTTTTAAATTGTAATTAAAAACATAAATTATTCTTTTTAAAAAACTAAGCAAACAAACCTAGGTGTCACGTTTTATTCTCTTCTTTCTCTCATATCTCCCATCTAATCCATCTGCAAGTCTTGTCAGTTTCTCCCTCAAAATTTATCCACTCTCGCCACCTGCTCTGCCTACAGCCTCCCCCACGCCAACCTCGTCATTTTATCCAAGTCCCTTCCCCACACAACGCCACAGCGGTCTTTTAAAACAGGAAATCAGGTCCTGCCGCTCCTCTCCTCAAACGCCTCTGTTCTTCTCGTTACTCGCAGAATACAACCCAATGGCCATATTGTGCTTCGGAGGCCCTCAGCCACTCAGCCCCTGCCTCTCCCCCCCGCCTTGTCTCCCGCCACTCTCCCCTCGCCCCTCACCCTGGCACGCTCTCTTGCAGACCTTCCTCCACACGCATAAGGTGGTTTCCACCGCAGGACCTTTGTACGTGCCATCCACGTTTTAAACAGTCACTTCCCCAGAGAGGCACTCACTCTCCCCCCATCAATCCCTATTCTCTTATTTAGTCTTATTTTCCCCCATAGCCGTTGTGAAAACAGAACATTACGTCATATTTATTATCTGCCTCTGCTTATCATCTGTCTCTCATGGGAATGTAAGCTCCTTTGTTTGCATCCCTTCCATCTTGCTACTCAGAACAGTGCTTGGCACGGAGTAGGTAATCAGTAAATATGTGTCGAATGAATAAGTCAATGCACAACCTGCAGAAGAGCAAAGCCCCTCCCCACCAGTTTTTGGCCAGGGATGGGGTGGGGGAAGGGGTGGGGAAGTGGGGTGGTTTGGCCTTTTAACCCCTGATTGCTGTCACCCAGCATCTGCTTCCCACTATGGCAATCCTTTCATGTCCGAGGGCTTTTTTCCATGTCCTCCAAAACCGCAATCAAAAATTACTTGCAGCAAACATTTGCGGGTTTAGCTGACTTTGGTGAAGATTTCCTGGAGAAAAAGGAAAGGAAAAGAAAACAACTTAGGGCAAACAATAGTCATAGGCATTCTTCAAATGCTGGGTTCTCTTCGTCACCATGAAATTCATGCATGCAAACAACTCTCCACCTCACTAGGTCACCTGTCTTGCTCTTCCCTTTCTCCTCTGCTTCTGTCTGCCACTTTCTTTCTTCCTTTAGGGGCAAATAGAACATTCCTCCCCTTGCCTCACAAAGAGTAGCTTTTCCTTCCTTCAAAGCTGTGGCACCTGACAACACCCAGGTCCTATGGTGAGGGTGGGGAGTGCCTTCTGTCACAAACATTTCTGAGAACACCTGTCCAAAGACCGTTCTGTCCCTGAGAATCCTGGTGCCAGTTGTTAATATTTTCTCCACCTCATTACCTCTACTTTTCTGTATTTTCCATTAGAGCAAGAAATTAAGGTCAAAGAAATTATTCTGTCAGTTCCCAAGCACAAAAGAAAGTCAGGCAGGCCTCAGATCTTTCTTCCGTAAAAATTAATACTTGCAGAACATAGAAATGTCTTTCTCTTTTTCTGCACCAAATTGAATATTTTTCATTTTCTGAGTCTTTATTAATATGGCACAGGAACAAAATGTATCTTTCTTTAAACTGTCTTTATTTTATCATTTATTTATATTTGTTTTAACAACTTTATGCAATTAGTTGAAATTTCCCTTCTCCAAAAAGTGGACAATAGAAAAACCTTCAATATATCCCTGTTACTTGCCTTCTCCATCTCTATTTTGGTCATTGCATGAATACCCTATTTTATCAATTCTAAGACATGTGTTTTCACACTTGACATCTTACTGTTTGTTGATGGTGTGCAGTTGGTACTACTCATGTTGAGTTTATCATTTTAAATGTATTTATAAAGATCATAGTATAATTTGACATTGAAATAAAAAGATTTGAGGTACAGAGAAATAAAACAGTAGGGCATAAATTTGATATTGATAAAGCAAATATTCACTGTTGGAGAAATAACCACAATTCCATCTGTTTGCAAAGCAACAACCAAGTACTTTACTTAAGAAAGGAAGGCCCCACAAGTAGATGAAGCTGAGTTATGCTTCACTTCCTCCCTTCTCCCTGATACAAAAGGATTGCCTATGATGTGCCAACCAATGCAACTGAAGGAGATGTTGCCAAATCCCTTGGCATACATGGGAAAAAAAGCCAAAAGATAGTGATTGCACAATATAAAGACATAGTTTAACTGGAAACATTTTTTTCTTTCTTAATAGTGTAACTTACAACTGACAGAATTTTAGACTTGAAGAAACACTTTATTATTATTAATGATATTAGTCACTAAAAGTTATAAATATTTTGGGTTTATATATTTCTTTCACATATTATCTTATTTGATCCTTTCAACAAAACTGTAAGACATTTATGATGCTCATTACTTTATTATCTTATCATCTTATAATAACAATATTTTTCATGATTATTATACCTACATTGCAACTGAGAAATAATAGTATATATAAAATAAATACTATATTATACATGATTATGTTATATATAATAATATATAAATCATAATTATATTTATCATGATTATTATGTCCATGTTGCAATTGAAAAAACTGAAGCTCAGAGACTCCAAGTGATTTGCCCAAGTAACACAGTCTTGTGGTCTTATCTTGGAAAAGTGTGAAGAATCTAACTTCTGTTAGCCCAGTGATATGCCAGATTCAGTACATAGTCTCTCTGGACCTTAAAAAAAAAAAGGGTACCTAGATATTTCTCCAGACTAAGCCTACATCCCCCTGGCCCAGTGTGGAAAGGAGTTGATTTAGTTAGGTGCTTTGGGTTGTAAGACAGAGGAATCTCAACTCAAACTGGCTCTAGTAAGAAGAAAATGTGTTGCCTCACAGGAAATCCACAGGCAGTGACCCAATGATATCACCAGAGACCCAGGTTCTTTTAAACTGATAGCAAGTCAAACCACAGCCATATTGGACACAATATGCAGACATGACAGCACACAGAGAAGAAGATTATTCCTTCCTATTGTTCTCTGTCAGGAAGAAGGAAATTCTTTCCAGAAGTCCCTCAGCATAACTTCCCTTTTGTCTTGTTAGTCAGAATTAGGACACAATTTCATTCTTGAACAAATAACAGGCGAGGAAGATGGAATTACCCTGGTGGTACCTGAAGTTGGGGGTGGGACCCTTGTCCCCTGGGTCACCACCAACCTCTTTAGGCCAGGAAAAAGATTTATTCATAGATGCTATTTATCAAATAAAGTTTTGCCTAGAAAGTGTGCTATTAGAAACGCACTTATTTTTAGAATATGGTACCTACACAATTATTCCCTCTAGTGGTTTGTTCTAACCCATAGTTAGAAAATCAGGCTCATCCTGTAATATTTCTGCAATTAAACAACACACACAGATAATTTATAAAATCATGTGGTAGCTCCTCCTGTTTTTATCTTTTGCAGTATTACTGTAATGAGTATATTTCACCTGAAACTCCAGGCACTTAACCCTTTATTATTACAATGGAAATAGCAGAAGAGAACAAGAAGTTAGGTTTATAGAACAAGGGATAAAACAAAGAAGACCTTGGTTGGTTGATAACTGAGTGACAAGATTATATGTGGCAGTTGCACTATTAGATCTGAAGTGAAATCATGAGCAGGTTATGGAAAAGTCCTTGTATTCCTTCAGAGCCATTTAACGAGCAGCAAGTAAGAGTGGAGTTGGGCTATGACAGGATAATAGATTTCCCTGCTAGGGGAAAAAAAAATCTTTGCAGTCATTACCCCAAGGAACAAAGAACGAAAAGAAGAGCTTAAAACTGTGAATTTGTTCTGGAAATTGTTTGTAAGTAAATGCATTCATCCTTAAATAAAAATCATATAAGCTATTACCTATGGAATAGGATGTGTTCTGACTCTAATACTGAAAAAACATAACAGTGACTTTGCTAATACAAAGAATGTGTTTGTGATTAACTACTGTCATTAGTTCACACTAAATGCTAGAAAGTGGGCAAGTGGAGAACAGCATATTTATATTTTAGATTATTAGGGAGAGTGCTTGCAAATCTCCATGAACTTTACAAAGTAGTCTTATCCATTTAAAAAAATGAGGCCTTGAAAAACAACCTAGTAGGAAAAAAGGCAAAGAATGTATTAGACAATTCACAGGAGCCAAATACAAAGGCTAATAAACATTTGCAAAGATACTCTCAACCTCGGTAATTTGGAAATGCAAAATCAAAGGAAATATGACCAATGTTCACCTATACTATTGGCAAAAATTACTGGCAAGATCCACTGTTGTTAAAGGGAAGGAAGCAGTCACTTTTGCATGATTGGTGAAAGTGTAAATTGGTACAGCTTTGTGTGACAGGTTGTTAATGTATCTGAAATCTTTGATGTGCCACTTTAGATCTCCTTGTTCACACCTGTGTCTTATTCCAGTTACGACTGGGGTTGTTCAGTGTGGGCTCAAGTGGGCTTCACATGGAAGTAAGTTGACTTATCTGCTGCCCCATCCCGGGGCTTCTTAGATGACCCACAATGCAAGACTCCACAGGAACGTGCTGAAGGGCTGACATGTGTGTAAATCAGAGTGCTGGGAAGTGAACACCCCATGGGGCAAATCTTTGATGAGTGGGGGACAGAACTGAAGGATAAATGCTTCTCCTTTCCCACTCTCCTCACCACAATGGATGGTCTTGAAATACATTTCATATGGCTTCTCAGATAGTCTTGAAACATATTTCCTTTGGCTTTTCAGAAATTCTTTTAGGATTAAGCAATCAACCACCTAAAAGCAGCAGCCCACTCAATAAGGCATCTCAATATTGGCTCTCTCTCCTTCCCCACTTCACTCCCTTCGCCCATTCCTGCTCCCTGAGATAACACTCCTTGGAAAGCATTAACAAAAAAGCCCTTGTGGGAAGCTCTGTGGAAACAGAGCTAAGGCAGGTAATAGCTGACGTGCTTTAAAGTGCATGCGCCTAGCCTGGCCATCTCACTTTCTGAAACCTATCCTGTAGATAAGCTTGCTAGTGTGTCAGAGATATATGCACAGGGATGTTCACCTGCAGCATTCCTTGTACTAGGCACAGAGGATCATACCACTTTTGTATTGAATGAAAAAGAGCAAAATCTCCTTACATATGGTAATAGCCATGACAAACTCTGCAAGAAGGGATTTCAAACTGCTGACAATGGTTATCTTGTAGGAGGTACAATAATCAGGTTGGGGGCACGCAGTTCTTTATTTATTTTCATAATAATACTAATAAATCCAACCCAATAAAATTTTTTAGAAAAGAAAATCAGATTCCAATGTGTTCAATGTTATCAAAAAATATTTCAAAAACTATATAGAGACTCAAGCTGTAGAAGCAAGAGAAGTTTGTTTTCTTCCCCAGTTGTAATTTTTTCAAAGCTTGTGTCTCTTCCCTAACAAACTCCTACTCACTTTTGGTCTGGAAATGACTTACCTCCTTTTTTCCTCTTTCATCCCCTAATCCATCAAAATTTAGCTCTTCTTTTTTCCATTCCTCTGGGTGTTAAGTCAAAAGGGTGGTAATCTAGTCATAAAGTCAGAATTTCCAAACTGTGAGAAATCTTTACTGTCATCTCATCATTTTAAAGATGAAGACACTGAAACCAAAGGAGAGAAGTTATTTTCTCAGAGGTACACAGCCACAGAGCACAGACTAGAATTCAGGACTGCTGATTCCCAGTTTGCATCTCTTTCCATTAAATGGTAATCAGGTAATTAGGTTATAGCACAGGCTGATATTGTATGGATACTTGATTTTATCCCTCCAGGTAATAGAATTCCTTAATGTACTCCAAAAGCACACATCTTCAAAGGTTTTGAAGGAGCAAATCTCATGAAAGAACGTCAGTGAGGAAATTTTGGAGGTGAGGTCTTCTACTACTGTGCAAGTCACACCTCACGTGAACCCAGCTGGTCCGTGAACCTACTGCCTTCAGTTCTACAAAGAAGATGGTTACCAACATACAGTAGCCATCACACAAGGGCCAAATGATGGCAGATGCTCTGATATGACTGCAAAATTTCATTTGTGCTATTAGGCTTGAAATAGCTGTTATAATCACCGGAACAGACCAAGGTTCATTGCTCCTTAATGCTCAAAAGCGTACAATTCAGGAGGATTGCCATCAGGTTCTCTCTGATCATTTTTCTTTGATTTGGTTCAATTTATCTCATTTTTTTTCCCTTTGGGTAACGTCTTTCTAAACATCCATGTTATAATCGGTGCTGGAACTCACCAATTGTGCATGATAGAAAGGAACTTAAAGAAAATTATGCATTGCTCTAATCTAGCCTAGGGCACACAAATCAAATCTTCTGCTGTAGACAAGACATAGTAAAATTGAAAGTAGCTACACTTTATATGGAAATTAGCTGCTCCTAGAATGCAATATAGTTAAGCATATATCAAACCAAAGACAACGAACATATGAAATATATTTCCACACTTAGAATGTTCCCTCCCCCCTTTCTTCATATGTAGAACAGTTCTTAGTATATTATTATATTACATCAAAAATTAAAAAGTTTATTTTATTAAAATTAACTTATGCATAGTTGGTATGTTTGAGAGAATTTGGAAATTTTCCTTCTTTAAATATTTCATGGAGACTTCAGAAATAATCAGGACCTGAAGCACTAATTTGAAAACACTGTGTTCTGAATGCCTTTTGCTGATGTAATCAAGAAAAAAATGAAGAAAGAGTATATTTTTCCTCCAGAGCAGACATATGCAAATGAGGATCTTACTTTATTTTTCTCTTGATTGCTTTTTCTTTTTAAACTACAAAAGAAAAATCTAAAATAAGGTAATATATATTTAAAGAAAAACATAAAGCTAAAGGAAGGAAATTATTTTGTTCCAAATAGCTGTCCTGGTCATAGATCAGTCTCCACCGAGTGTCTGGCAATCAACAGCTGCCACATATCAACTCTTTATATGGAAAAGAGAGGAAAGAGAGATACCAATCTCAGGGATTTGGTTACTTCCTTGCAGGTGGTCACAGATCACAAAGTTTGCTGGTGTTCAAAATTCTTGATTTAAATGAAATGAGAACCTGACTTTCAATTCTTTTAATATACCTCTGTTTTTGCTTTCAAAAAACCCAACTGCTCTGGCTAGTTTATGTAGAAAGGGAATTTGTTAAAGCATATCACGTACTTTATAGAAAAGTCTTGGAGGGCCAGAGAGTAAAGCTTGGAGGCCATGCATCCAGGAATATGTCCAAACCACAGGACAGGATAGTGCCAGTGGAGATATCACCATGGCCAGACACTGAGGTGCAGCTCTCACCACGATGCAGGCACCTCTGCTGGGACTGGTTAAAGAAAATATGGCACACCACTCAGCCTAGCTGCTTACCACAGGCATCTATTCCAATTAGTTGGTGCCCTATCATAATGATTGTTTAATATTTTTAATACTACTCATGCTTATACATATTATGTTAAAAAATGGAGTGATTCCATTTCACAAAAAATTATGTACATATGTATATGTTTGCATGTGCCTAGAAAACGTGGTTTCTCTGGGGAGTGAGATTAGGATGAGGTAGAGGTGAAAGTGAGGACTTAATTTTGACCTTGTGTATTCCTATGTTGCTTAAATTCACAATGAGCATGTATTCCTTTTATAATAAGTATCCCAAAATAAAGTAATGTATTGTTTTAGTTCTTTAACATATTTAAAGTCATTTTCATGTTTATGAACTATAGTTTATGAGCTATAATCATTGACTATTAGAAGTGGAAGAGACTTCAAGTTCAAATGCAACTTTCCTAGCTAAATCCCACAAAGGACAGTCTACATTTACTGTCTCCAATACTTCATCTCCTAGTCACACCTAAAATAATTCTGACTTCATTTTTTGGTTAAAAGTATTATATCTTAATTTAATTTAATTCAATTTATTCTCATTAAATTTTATTTACTCTCAGTTATTTTTCTCCCTTGAGTTATCGTAGGAAAGCCAGAGGGGTGGACTTTGCATTTTGGGGTGGGTTGAGTCAACTTCAGCCATTTATTCTTGACCCCCTGGACTGATTTCTCCCATTACCACAGCAGAAAAACTGCTCTTGAAAAAGGTCAACATGATCTTGCAATTGGAAGTTCAATGGATCCTTTTTGTTGCTCAACTTACCTGATGATTTAGCAGTAAACAATTAAACTGGCTGCTTCTTTTCTATTTTTTAGTCTCCAAATGGCATTCCCTCCTGGATCTTCCGCTCTGCAGCTATTCCCTTCCAGTTGCTTTTGTTGGTTCCTCTCCTCTACTGGTTCTTCAGTTCTTCAGTCTCTTCTGCTGACCCTTACACCCCCTCCCCTCTCTACATATATAACCATGATCTTACTCACTCATATAGGACTTGTACAATTTGCTGATCCCTAAATCTGCCCCTCCCCTTGCTCATTCGTCATTTCTCCTTTGAAGAGTTGCATTGACATCCTGACTGGTATCCCTGACTGTGGCCATGTTTTTGCACACTTTTATTTTATTTTGGCTCTTTTGAGAGCAAGAACAGAGAACTACTCGAAATAGTTCAGGAAACAAAAGTTACAATGAGGTTGGGCCTCAAGGAGACAGGAGCGGAAGGGTGATTCTGTATTTAAAAACGTTCTGCAGCCCAGAAACATGAGTTTGCAAATTTGCAGGTCTTCATCCTATATCCCATCATCAGTGTGACTTAGCCACTCATTAGAAATGCAAATGTTTCTTAGTTTCTTAAGAGAGAATATGATTTTTAAAGCTCATATTTTACTTTTCTTTCCTGATCTCAGTGTATAGAATTGAGTTAATTATAATCAGACACATGGTAATTTGTTTATGCAAGGACAAATTAATTGTTTTGATTTTTTTCTCTCTTATCTCATCCTCACTTTTTCCTCCTCTTCCACCAAAAGCATTGACTTTGATATGTGTAATATATATCTTGGGATGGTATTTTTTTGAAAGTATAGGTCTCCTGCTCACCAAGACAAGATGTCTGACCAGAGACACCAGCTGCCATATCATCTCAGAAAGAAGGAAAAGTTTTGGATGAAAAAGAAAGAAAGAAAGAAACAAACAAACAAATAATTATAGATTGGGTATAATTCCAAGGGAAAAGTGCCAGAAACTACAAGAGATTCCATGGGAAGAAGTCATGGAGCAGGACAAGAAGGAGCAAGATATCGGCAGAGGACAACCCCTGAGAGGCTTGGAGTCCAGTGAAAAGGGTAAGTGGAGCAGTTTATTTCTCCCTCCCTCACACCTCTGGCAGTCAGCAGGCTCCTGAGCTGCCGGAGAGCCTTTCTACCCTCATGAACCCAAAAGCTGCTGCTGCCAGTGAACTGGGAGCTTCTTGAGGACAAAGCACCAGGCTGCTAACCCCCTTGGGGCACTTCCTGTCACCACAGACCCAAGCCAAGATGGCAGGTGCCATAGTGCTTCTCCACCCACTGTGTGCCTTTGTCCTCCTCAGGGGCTTCAGCCCCTCCATTTTCATCTTGCTTGTTCCCACATAAACATTTCCCAACTCTGGCCCAGACTGCAAGAGCCACAGGGGGCTGGTGGGTCCCGGGGGATCTGCATGACTGAGAGCATGGATGTTCTGGATGGACTGCCTTCCAGAAAGACAGACAGAGACGACCAGAGTGCTAACTTTCCTCCATCCAGACTGTTTTCTTCCCCTTCCCCTCCCCTGCCTGGAGCTGCCAAGAGAGACGATTGAGCTGAGGATCTCAGGAGCTGCTGCTTCCCCCATATTGGTGCATCCACCACACCATGCTTCCACAGAGAGTGGGACTCAAACTTTTCCTCTTAAAGACCTGCAGAAGACTAAGGGGTGCTCGAGCTGTGAGCTCCATGCTCACTGGCCCTCTGCGGTGCTGCTTCCCCGGCTGTTCCATCAGAGCAAAGCACACCCCAAAGCAGAGAGACATCAAACCTGCTTGAGCACCCCACAGGCAACTCAGGACCAGCTCACTTCTCCTTGGCATGGTCAGGGATTGATCTTCAAGGACCTGGGGAAAGGCCCACAGGCAGATCCTGTACCCCCAGGACTTGATTGTATTGCTCGGGGGCATGGAGGAGAGATTTGTGAACTAGTCTTGGGAGGCAAATGAGCTCACATGGGCAGAACTGAGATTGCAGTGTGATTCCCAGACCCAGCAGACTTGTGAAGCACCCCTGCCCAAAGAGGAAGGCTGCACACTCAGCCTGAGGAGGGATCCTGGACAGGGAAGATCCCAGCCTGCAGTGTCATCACTGGGGAGCTCAGCTAGTTTGAGCCCCTGCCTGCTGGCAGATGCTGGAGGAAGACCATGGAGCAGGGGAGGAAGGAGAAGAGCAAAACCCACTCCTGACAGCCAGATTGTGAATCTCAGATGGCCCCACCTCCACAAGCAGACATTCTGGCTGTCTGGGGCCACTTCAGCCCCTCCTTGGCAGCTTTCCCTAGAAGCTGGGAACAGACCTTCAACTTCTGCCAAAACAGCTAGTTTACCAGCTTTGGTAGAGCCTAAGGGGAGGCTGACCCAACCCAGACCCATCCAGCCTCACTCCCCCATCTGCCTCTGCTGTGGCAGAGAATAAGGACTCACCTGCAAATTCCAGGGCCCCCCCCCACTACCTGGGGCACTCGAGTGCTTCTCCTGAGGGGCTAGAGCTGGTCACAGATCCCTAAAACAAACATTGCAGCTTCTTCCTTTCACCAAGCACCACCTACTAACAGGGAGATCATATTGCACAACCCTTTACAGCATATATTGACTCAGTCATACAGGGTGTGGTTGATTCTTCCCCACAAGCACCATCTATTGCCTTAGAGATTAAACTGGGCATGCCAATACAATTCACACTGTTAAGAAGACCACGGAGCTGGGGAAAGAGAAAGGATTTCAAAGACCTCCATCCTCCCTCATCAAAGAGAGACAGGGAATCTGCTCACATAAATGGTTCACCACTGCTACAGCCTACAAACAACTAGCAACTGAGAAAACCACTACAATAAAGATATCTATAACCAAAGCATTCATCCATAACCTAGATCACCATCAAAGCACCCACATGCAAAGCCAAAGGTTCTTACTCAACATATGCTACAGACACACCTTTATGAGTGTGTGTGTGTGAAACCCCATCTAAACAAAAGAAAATCCAAAAATAAGAAGTTACAGCTTCCCCAGATGAGAAGGAATCAGTGCAAGAACTCTGGAAGTATGGAAAATCAGAGCAAAAGGA
This sequence comes from Daubentonia madagascariensis, assembly GCA_023783475.1. Lineage (NCBI taxonomy): Eukaryota > Metazoa > Chordata > Mammalia > Primates > Daubentoniidae > Daubentonia > Daubentonia madagascariensis. Next base: position 35,081,336 of record JAKFHU010002080.1, on the reverse strand, counting down.
CACCCCCAAAAAGGAACACCAGCTCTACCAATGAATATCAACCAAAATGAAAATACTGAAATGACAGATAAAAAATTCCAAATATGGGTTGTAAGGAAGTTCCATGAAATCCAAGAGAAAATAGAAAACCAACTCACACAAATCAGAAAAACAACTCAGGAAATAAATTAAAAGTTCACTAAAGAGATCAAAATATTAAAAAAAACCAAATAGAATTCTGGAAATGAAAATTTCTTTTAAGGATTTACAAAACACAGTGGAAAATTTTAGGAATAGACTAGACCAGGCAGAAGAAAGAATCTCAGAGCTTGAAGACAACTCTTTTGAATTAACTCAGTCAAAAGTAAAAAACAGAGAATTAAAGGGAATGAACAAAGCCTACAAAAAATATGGGATTATGTAAAACAGCCAAATATAAGAATCATAGGCATCCCTGAGGGTGAAACAAAAACACACAAGGGCTGGAAAACCTATTTGAGGGAATAATTGAGGAAAACTTCCCTGGTTTTGCTAGAGATTAGGATATCCAGATACAAGAAGCTCAACAAATACCTGGGAGATTGACTGCAAAGAGGCAATCACCAAGACACGTAATCATCAGACTGGCCAAAGTCAACATGAAGGAGGAATTCCTGCAAGCCATGAGGCAAAAACATCAAGTAACTTACAAAGGAAAACCCATCAGGCTAACTGCAGAGTTCTCAACTGAAACCTTACAAGCCAGAAGGGATTGGGGCCCCATCGTCAGTCTTCTTAAATAGAACAACTGCCAGACTAGAATTTTGTATCCTGCAAAACTAAGTTTCATATATGAAGGAGAAATAAAGGCTTTTCCAGACAAGCAAACACTGAGGGAATGTGTCAAGACCAGACCTACACTGCAAGGAACACTCAAAATCACATTATTATACACAGTTCAACACAATAGACACCCATCGGTGTAAAACTACCCCAAATCTAAAGCTCAGAGCTCATATTAAACAATAGCACAAGAGGTAAAACAAAGCAATAAAGTACTACCCAACAGGATGAACAGAACAGCATCCCATATATCAATTCTATCAATCAACGTGAACAGCTTGAATGTCCCACTCAAGAGACATAGGCTGGCTGAATGGATGAAAAAATACAACCCAAGTGTGCTGCTGTCTCCAGGAAACGCATCTAACTCACAAGGACTCATTCAGACTAAAGGTGAAGGGATGGAAAAAAATATCCCATGCAAATGGAAACCAAAAGAAAACAAGTGTAGCCATTCACATATCAGATAAAGTTGACTTTAAATCAACAATAGTAAAGAAAGACAAAGATGGTCATTATATAACAGTAAAGGGAGCAATTCAACAAGAAGACATAACAATCCTAAATATTTATGCACCTAATACAGGAACACCCAGATTCATAAAGCAAACCCTGCTAGATCTAAATAAAGAGATAAACAGCAGCATCAAAATTGCTGGGAACTTCAACACCCCACTGACAGAACAGGACAGATCATCAGAGCAGAAAATAAATAATGAAACACTGGACTTCAATGGGACTCTAGAACAAATGGGCCTAAAGACATTTACAGAACATTTTACCCCAAAACTGCTGAATATACATTCTTTTCATCAGCACATGGAACATTCTCCAAGATTGATCATATCTTAAGCCACAAAACATGTCTCAGTAAATTTAAAAAAATAGAAATCATACCATGTATCTTCTCAGACCACAGTGCAATAAAACTAGAAATCAACTCCAAGAGAAACACTCAATTCTACATAAAGTCATGGAAATTAAACCACCTGCTGCTGAACGATTATTGGGTCAATAAGGAAATTAAGATGGAAATCAAAAGATTCCTCAAACTGAACAACAAAGGGGACACAAGCTATCAAAATCTATGGGATTCAGCAAAAGCAGTCTTAAGGGGAAAATTCATAGCCTTAAATGCCTACATCAAAAGGACAGAAAGATCACAAATTAACGATCTAATGACACATCTAAGGAACTAAAAAAGGAAGAGCAAACCAAACCCAAAGCCAGCAGAAGAAAAGAAATAACTAAAGTCAGGGCAGAACTAAATGAAATGGAAAACAAAAAAACAACACAAAGGATAAACAAAACAAAAAGTTGGTTCTCTGAAAAGAAGCAAAATTGATAGAGCTCTTGCTGGATTAACCAGGAATAGAAGAGAAAGGACCCAAATAAGCTCCATCAGAAATGAAAAAGGAGGTATTACAACTGATACCACAGAAATACAAAATGTCACCTGTGACTACTATGAAAATCTCTATGCACATAAACTTGAAAACATAGATGAAATGGACCAATTCCTGGAAACACAGAACCTCCCAAGACTCAATCAGGAAGAAATAGAACTCCTGAATAAACCAATAATGAGCAACAAGATTGAAGCAGTAATAAAAATGCTTCCAGCAAAAAAAAGCCCTGGACCAGATGGATTCACAGCTGAATTTTACCAGACCTACAAATAAGAGCTGGTACCCATACTGCAGAAGTTATTCCATAACACTGAGAAGGAGGGAATCCTCCCCAACTCATTCTATGAAGCCAGTATCACCTTGATACCAAAGCCAGGAAAGGACACAATGAAAAAAGATAACTGCAGACCAATATCCTTTATTAATATAGATGCAAAAGTCCTCAATAAAATACTAGCAAACCAATTTCAACAGCACATCAAAAAAATAATCCACCATGACAAAGTGGGCTTCATCCCAGGGATGCAAGGATGGTTTGACATAGGTAAATCAATAAATGTGATTCACCACATAAACAGTAGCAAAAACAGAGACCATATGATCATCTCAATAAATGCAGAAAAAGCATTCAACAAAATTCAGCACCCTTTCATGATAAAAACTCTCAACAAACTAAGCATAGAAGGAACAAATCTCAAGATTTAAAAAGCCATATATGACAAACCCACAGCCAACATCATACTGAATGGGGGAAAGTTGAAAGCATTCCCACTAACAACTGGAGCTAGAAAAGGGTGTCTGCCCACTGTCACCATTTCTATTCACATTGTGCTGGAAGTCCTAGCCAGAGCAATCAGGCAAGAGAAAGACATAAAGGGTATCCAAATCAGGAAAGAGGAGGTCAAACTACCACTTCTTGCTGACGACATGATCTTATATCTAGAAAACCCCAAAGACTCCACCAAGAGATTCCTAGAATTGATAAATAAATTCTCAGGTTACAAAATCAATGTACACAAATCAGTAGCATTCCTATACACAAATAACAGCCAAGCTGAAAGTCAAATCAAAGACTTAATACCATTCCCAATAGGCACAAAGAGCACAAAATTCCTAGGAATATACTTAACCAAGGAGGTGAAAGATCTCTACAAAGAGAACTACAAAACACTGAGGAAAGAAATCACAGATGACACAAGCAAATGGAAAAACAAAAACAAATGTTGTAGACTCAACATTGTTAAAATGTCCATACTACCCAACGTGATTTACAGACTCAATGCAATCCCCATCAAAATACCAATGTCATATTTCATGGATCTAGAAAAAATAATTCTATGTTGTGTTTGGAACCAGAAAAGAGCCTGAATAGCCAAAGAAATCTTAAGCAAAAATGACAAATCTGGAGGCATCACATTGCCTGACTTCAAACTACAAGGCTATAGTAACCAAAACAGCATGATAATGGCACAAAAATAGAGATATATACCAATGGAACAGAACAGAGAACCCAGACATAAAACCATCCACATACAGCCAACTGATCTTTGACAAAGCAGACAACACTATATACTGGGGAAAAGAAGCCCTGTTCAATAAATAGTGCTGGGGAAATGGATAGCCACATGCAGAAGAATGAAACAGTATCCATATCTCTCACCACTCACAAAAATTAATTCAAGATAGATAAAAGACTTAGATCTAAGGCATAAAACCATAATAATTCTAGAAGAAAATGTTGGAAAAACTCTTCTAGATATCGGCCTTGGCAAAGAATTTATGAAGAAGACCCCAATGGCAATCACAGCAACAACTAAAACAAATAAATTGGACTTAATTAAATTAAAAAGCTTCTGCACAGCTAAGGAAATAATCAAATAATCAACAGAACATATAGGCAACTTACAGAATGGGAGAAAATATTCGCAAGCTATACATCTGATAAAGGTCTAATAACAAGAGTCTACAAAGAACTCAAGCAAATCAGCACACACAAAAAACAAACAACCCTATTAAAAAGTGGGCAGAAGACATAAACAGAAGATTTCCAAAAGAAGATAGACAAATGGCCAAGAATCATATGAAAAAATGCTTAACATCACTAATCATCAGGGAAATGGAAATCAAAACCACAATGAGATATCACCTTACACCAGTTAGAATGGCTTTTATTAAAAAGTCCAAAAACAATAGATGCTGGCGTGGATGCAGAGAGAAAGGAACACTTATACACTGTTGGTGGGACTGCAAATTAGTACAACCTCTATGGAAAACAGTATGGAGATTCCTGAACGCACTGAAAGTAGACCTGCCATTTGATCCAGCAATCCCACTACTGGGTATAAAGAAGTCATTTTTTCAAAAAGACACCTGCACTCGAATGTTTATTGCAGTAAAATTCACAATTGCAAAGATGTGGAATCAATGCAAGTCCCCACCAATTCATGAGTGGATTAACAAAATGTGGCATATGTATACTATGGAATACTACTCAGCCATGAAGTAGGATGAATTAAGTCTTCTTGCAACAATTTGAATGGAACTGGAAACCGTTATCCTAAGTGAAGTATCTCAAGAATGGAAAAACAAACACCACATGTACTTGCTATTAAATTGGAACTAACCAATGAGCACACATGTGCACAGAGGGAAGTAAAACTCAGTGGAAATCTAGTAGGAAGGAGGGGATGGGCAAAAACCTAGCTGGCGGGTACAATGAACACTATCTGGGTGATGGGCACACTTATAACCCTGAATCAAACACAACAAAAGCGATCCATGTAACCAAAAACATTTGTACTCCTGTAATATTTTGAAATAATAATAATAAAAAAGAAAACTAAGCCCCACTGACCAAAAAAAATTTAAAGCAAATAAGTGAAAAAAAAAAGAAAGTATAGGTCTCCTTTTAAAATCTATATAAATGATACTATATTATAACTTTCTTTCCATTTATTTTTTCCTTCACCACTGCATTTCAACTTAATGTTTCTGTATATACACCTGGCTCTGCTTGCTGCAGGCTCTTTCAGTGTGTGCAGCCACCATGTTTCACTTATCTATTCTCACAGTGATTGACATTGTGTTGCCTCCAACTCTCTGTTTCCAAAACAGTACTGCAACAGACAACCTTGTATGTGTGCATTTATGGATTGGTGACATTCATCTTCTGCTTTACATGTACAGGAATAAGATTGCTGGATATATGCATAATTCATTTTACTAAATATTGCCAACTTACTCTCCAGAATGGTTTAGCAATTTACATCTCTACCTGCAGTGTCTGATGTTTCCCATTTCTCTAGATCCTTATCACTACTCATGATACTGCTTTCTGCATTTTGCCGAAGTAGATTCTCAGTATAGCTCATCTTTTTAAGTCAGTTCACTCAGATCCAAGATTGGCCACTCTTGGATTAGGTACCCATACCTGATCTAAAGATGTGTGAAGGGTGGTATCACATGGTAGACAGGATTGTTTCATTTGCTTTCAGCAGGGGCAGTGGGTGGGGCAGCTTCTCCTAGAAGGGTTAGTGCATAAGGCAAGGGCATGGCCTTTCTAATCCTCCCTCTAAGTCTCCTCCATTTTGTTGCTGGTGTGACCATTCCAAGTGTAAATCTGCTCTGCTTGACCATGTTGAAAGGTTATAACCATAGACTAAAGGTCATGACCATAGACTGAAGGTCATGCCCATAGACTAAAGGTCATGCCCATGCCAAACCCTTTAGTACACTGCACTTTCTGGCTCCTAACTTCTCTGGCCACACTGAACCCCTCTGGTTTTCTTATCAGGCTAGCCTGTTTTATACCTCTCTGCTTTACCTCTTGCTGCTTCTTGTGCTTGGAAAGTCCCCTGGCATCCCCCAAGTCACTGTTCTACTTCAGTCCTCCTGATAATCCTATCCTTTTAAAGCTTTGCCTTTAGATTTACCAACCCTAGAAATTACTTCATGCTCACTCCAACCAATGTGCCTCCTTTGGCTGCCCTGGATCCTGTCAACTTTCCCATGACAGCATCCACCCTTTCCTGTACTTGTTTATGCTTCTGTCACCTCCTGCTTCGCTGCATGCTCTGTGAAAGCAAGGAAAGCATCTTATTTGGCTTTTTGTTTCCAGAGTCTAGCACAGTGCCTCAGTCTAGTGAGTGCCTAACAAATCTTCTCAAGTGAATAATTGAATGAGCCAGTTATTTTACAGAGTAATAAATTAGGGTATAGGGAGGTATGTCTTTCCCAACAGCACACAGATAGTCAGTGACAAGCTGGAAGCAGAACCCAGGTCTCTTGATTTCTACTTCTTTCTACATAGCAGGGGATACTGGGAAGAATTGCCTGCATTTATACTAATTACTTCTATTCTCAGGATAAGAAACTGAGAAATTGAGAAAGTAATTTTCCTAATGCCAGGAAACACTGTACCATATAGTGCTCTGTAGGTTTTTAAAACTTTCCTTTGGATTTCCTCTTCCCTACTAAAACATGCTGGGCTACATGGGAGCAGCACTTCTAATAGCACTTTGGATTATAAATTATATGAAGAAATTCACGTTGAATCTTCAAACTAAGAGTAGATATTCCTTGATCAAAGATTATATATAGTAATTTTTAAAAACTGACATTAATGACTAAGTATTTTTCTCCTTTGTTTTACCCCTTTTCCTACTGTTTCTTGATTATTTATCAGAGATACAGCAGAGTCATCATTTCTGTCAAGAAACTTTGCAGAGGAGTTTACAATACTGAATGTACCCTTATAAAAGTATATCCTTTACAGTTTTCAGTGGGCCTTGAAGTGTTTTGCAGAAATTCTCTACCCACTTCAGTTCTCTCCTTGACCTTGAGAGAGTACTGCAGAGTTCCTGCTAAAGCTGAGGAGGAGAGAAATCGCTCCTTCTTTATTTTTCCATCCCTTCCAAGAGCCGGTTAGCTGAAGCTGGCAATGAGTGCAGCCAGCACTTTCCCTGCCACTTTAGAAATAGGGTAGATAGGTGTCAGAAGGACTGGGGAAGTGTGGGGGCTTCAGCAGCGAGACCAAGGGACTGCTTTGTAGCTTGTCACTAAAGCCTTCTCAATTCACTCAGGTCTGCAGAAGGGCCACAGCTCTCCACAGCTCCAAGGACTGTTCATTATCCACATCATTATTTCTGTGATGTGAATTAGGGGCAGGAATAAAAATTACCCATGCAAATTGAGGAAACTCAGACACAGAGAGGTTGTACACCTGATCGTGCAAATCCTGCAATAGATCTGGGGACTTCCAATGCTCAGACGAGATTGGGTGCATTCAGGGTGGTATGGCCATAGACGACTTCTGATTCTCAGCTTGTTGTTTCCTGTCACTAGGAAAACGATTTCCCACTAATCAAGAGTGACACACAGGCTGGTAGCATTAATGTTTATAACTGTCAGAGAATTGTGGTGTTTTTTCACGTCAGAGACAAACTAGAAAAATATTTATGTTATCATTTACGTGTATCATTTAAATACATCGTAAAGTTCTTCTAGTAATGGTCATGAGGAGTTTTGGTGAGAAGGGCCAAAGGTATAGGAAGTAGGAGGTGGTGGTGGTAATAGTGGGACATGTGGCCCATTGTTTTGTTTTTAACCCTTGATAAAATGGTTGACAAAGCAAAACATTTGAAAAGCACTGCATTAAAAGCATGGAATTTCCAGGAACAAATTAATGTGTTACCTCATCATGAAAGAACAAACATAATTACTGAAAGGCTGAAAGATATACTCTGAAACCACAACTTTTAGACATATATTAATATATAATTAAACATATTATTTAATATAATTATATAATGTTATATATTTTATTCAATATTTATATTAATTAACATATATCCATTAACTAGATGGCTGGCACTATGGACATCATACATAAAGAAAAATCTTGCCCAAAATGTAGTATAGTTTAAGAAATGTGGTAAGGTTCATTTGGGGAAAAGAACTATTTGTGAATTCATAGACTAATTTAAGTGGGCTACTTACCTCCATCCAAACAAAACATTAAGAACTATTCAAAACTAACAAAAATACTTTCTCAATTTTATAAAAATATGTTTTGATCATGGAAATTTGTGATAACCCTCTAATAAGCACAATGAACATAATCTTTAAATTAAGTTACAATTTCTTTTGTGTTATTCAAGATTTGGTGACTCATAAAAGGCAAGGAAAGAAGGAAAAAGTAGTTTCCACTTAAACAGGATTCTATTTGTTCTGTTTAGTTTCAGACTGAACCAAATCTAATGTTGACCCTTCATTCTTATCTGAACATGGGCAGTTTTCATACAAGAGTAAACTGACATATATATATATATATATATATTTACACACACATATATATCTTGATATATGTGTGTGTACATATATGTCAAAAAGAGTTCGGCAAAAATTTAAGAAAAATTAGTTATTTCAACTTTCATTTATTTCTTTAATTCTTAAATTACATAAAAGTAAAAAAGATATATTAATTATTCGTTTTGGAACAACATGGGATTGTAAAATGTCTGTTCTAGATGGAAATACATTTCAAAAGAGAAAGTTCATTTTCCTTTTCTCAGCTGAGAAAAAAGAGACCTTGATGAGATTCCCCGTGTAAATCTCCAATTTCTTAATCATAGATTAATTATAGAAGGAGACAGGTTTTGAAAAGGTATCTTATGCAGCTCAGTCCAATACATTCTGGGCAGTACTTCCCTGAAATCTATTCTAAATCCTAACTCTTTCCTTTTCAGTCTTTAAAATTTGCCAGAGAAGGAAACGTTTTAGGTTACACTGGTAATCTACCCCAAAAGAAGAGGTCTTCTATGTGAGGTAGTAAATCTTGCAGTGTATAAACACTGCCATGCAAGCTCCCAAAAAGAGCCCCTGGGAGGCCCTTGTGGATTCCAGTGTATCTGTTGGGATCATGACATCCTCAACAGGCAAAACATGATCATGTTTTGGTCCTGACTGAGGATTAAAGAAGAAGCTCTTCAATCTCCATTTTCTCCATGAGCCATTTGGGATCCTTTAGTTTGTAGTCCGCCAGAATGTTCTACTTTATATTTCTCCTCCTCCTTGGATGGTGACTGTGGGCCCCAGGTGCCAAGCTGCGGAACATAATTGTCTACTGATGGTGACATCTGGTTCATTGGCAAGCTTCTTCCTGAGATTTTTTTTTCCCAGTGAATAAATGATAGCTTAGAGCTGGGTAATAATAGAGCTTTGTCTCCTAACATGTTTGGGCCAGGTTTATTTCAAATCCATTAGCTTATGCTAAGAGTAAACTAAGAAGCAATGTTAACTCTGGCTGCAAGTTACTCTTCAGAAAATCTTGTGGCCATTATTAGCCTGAAATAAATTCTGCAGCTAAGCTTTTAAAAACATTTTTCTATTTCTAGGGATGCAAAAGTAAGGAAGATTTTTGACTCTTTACCAGAGAAAAATCCACATTCACAATTGTTAAGTGTTAATCCAAAGTAGGAAGAGAATGCTTTTTTGAAATTTTTCCCAGAGGCAAAATTTACTAAAGACTTCTGAATTTATTGCACATAATATGGACACAATCCAGCTATTCTTTGTACTTAACATACTATATTCACTATCCATATCATACTTTTAATATTTCAAGGTTGTCTATGTTTGATCATCATTATCTGTGTTTTGGCCAAATATACCAAAAACTGAAGAAAAATCATGAGTGTTTACAAAAGACAAAATAGTAAACCAAGTTACTACATAAAAACAAAATTCAAAGATTATTTTTAAGGAAGAAAAAGTCCAAAGTGCTTGCTACTTAAATAGTAGAAATTTGACCTCAATCTTCCTGGTTCTACAATACACAATGCATGTTTTTTTTTTTTGTCTCTTAGTTTACATAAAGGCAATTTATTAACAGAAAACAATAATTTGAGGAATCCTGTTGACAGGTAGTGACCACAGCAACCCCCTTTCCTGCAGGTGCTATTGGATGGGAGTGACATCCTCACTCCACCGATCTTTGTACCTGAGGTCTGAGGGCTGACTGGGCCTCGGGTCCAGGATCCTGCGGCCCGGAGGTTGATGTAGAAGGCAGAGAAGCCCAGCTCCTTGCACCTCTGGGCCACATCCTGGGCAGTGGACATGGCAGTGAGTGGCAAGGATTCACCACGGTCAGCCTTCACCTTCCTCTCGCCAGTCACACGCAAATGGTTTCCTTGCCAGAAAGATCGGTGAGGTGGACACAGGTGTCATTGAAGGGTGAAAAGATGTGAAAGGAGGCAAAGAAGGATACAATACATATATTTTTAAAGAAGGAAAACTATAAGCTACAAAGTTCAATACTGATAGATTGCTAAGTTTCTATTTTCCCAAATGGCATGTTCGCTAGTCTATTCTTTTATTAAAGAATGGATAAAAATTGCACTAAAAACCAGATGATATTACTATGTGCCATTTTTTGCCTATGAATAATTCTTAATGAGATATAATCAGATGATTTAGAAAATGTGCAATGCCACAAAGCTTACCACTGATGCATCTGTGAAGTTGTATTTGCCTAAACTTTATTCCTAGTAAATATTTATTATGATAATTCTGCAAAGTCTAGAAAGCAAACGCAATGACTAGAAAGATCAGTGATCAATTTTACTACTTTTTAGGGCTTTTAGGCTAAACTATGAAAGATTAAGAATAGTATTTAATATACAAACCAAGCCCAGACTTAAATAAGGGTGTAGTTGTAAGTGGAATCCATCCCCAAAGAGGTGAGCAGATTGTCACAGGAATTAGTCTAGGGCAGGAGAAAATTATGCATAAAAGGTGCAACATTCAAGGGAGGAAATAACAGCAGAAGAATGTCTTGAAGAGGAAGAAAGGAACTTTAGAAATACTCCAGGAAATGAATGGCAAATATGGCAATTGCCTGGAAATAGAATGGAAAACGGAGAAATTTAAAGGGATTAAAAGAGGGGACGTTAAACAGAGGTTGAAAAAGAGGAGGGAGCAAACTTTCAGAATGATGGATGTGACGGAGGATTCTGGGCTAATATCTTTGAGACAGCCTGTAGCTCTTTCCTGGAACCTCTGAACATTTGCGAGCAGCGTCTGCACGTTCTCCTTCCACCTCCTCGCCTTTGATTCCCTTGTTTCTGCTTTGGCTTCCATTGTCTCCCGAGATTGCTCTGCAGAAGGCCACCAGGGGCTGTTTCCCTGTGGTGTCTTCTCACCCACTGCCCTGTGGGCCACTGCTGACTAGCAGCTCCTGGGCATGGCTGTCTCCTTTGGTTTCCGTGCCCCTCGGCTCTGCTGCTTCTCCTCCTGCCACTGAGATTGCTCCTTCTCTAGCCCTCCCCCTCCAGCGTCACTGTCCTCCTCTGTTCTGTCTTTGCTCTTTCACATGGCCATCAACACAACTTCAGGATTTCAGCCCCCTCAGTGAAGACAGGCCCACTGCACCGCTGCACTCCGACTTCTGCCCCAAGCTCCCCTCTCACACTGGCCTGCTACATTCTTCACCTGGATGTCCCACTGGTACCTGAAGTTTAAGGGTTTTGAAAAATAATTATCTTCCCATCACAAAACCTGCTTCTCATCTTACGTTCCCTAACTGTGCTGTTAGTGTCACACCGTCTTCCCTATCACAGTCACCCAGGCTCAAAAGATTGATTGTCTTGGCTCTCTCCCGCTTCTTTACTCCTTTGATTCAGCTGTCAAGTCCCTTTTGCCTTTGCAATATCTCTTTCTCCCGTGGACTATCATTGTCACCACTTTGTCAAGGCTTCGGCAACAGCAACTTTCTTATTGTTTTCTCTGACTCCAATGTCTCCCATAGGATGAACTGATAGTATGATATGAATAAATACTGAATTATAAGTAACATCAACATCCAATCAATAATTACCTACCAAGTGTCTGCTATATGCCAGACAACAGTCAATGAACATAAAAAGAGGAAAATAAAAGGTTCTTATATTTTTTTAAAAAAGGAATATCAAGTATTTATTTAAAGAATTCTGAATTTCTAATCTGCAGCTAACCTCATAGATAAAAAGACTAAGAAATGTGGTTTTATTTGTAGAAAAATATATGTAATGAAGAAGAGCTTGTTGATGGTAACATCTGTTAAATAATGGAATAGGATATTATAATTGCTTATAGATTCTCCTTTCTTGAAGATTTTTAAAAATACAATTGATTATTCATGAAATAAACACTAGGTTCATGCTAATAAGACTCAGTGTCCCTACTGATCCATTTACTCTCATCTGTTCTGTTTCAATTGGTTTTCACACTGGGATCCATGTCTGTGGGTGACTTCTGGGTACATTTGCTGGAGGCAAATGTTTCTATTTTCTTGGTCTATTGGTAACCAGAGAAGGATGTGGATATTGCTCAAAGGGAAGTAAATGGCTTCAAGACTCTGTTTAAAAATCCTAAGTTCTTGGTTTAAATGCTTTTTTGAATAGTTCATTATTGAAAATATACTTCTGCTTTCAGAAAATGCCCAAGCTCTGCCTCAAAGGCAAGCTGCTGATTGCTAAGGGAAGGATGTGGTACAAGAGAGAGCCAAGTGTTGATTATAAGGAAAGGGGAAGGCTTCCAGCTAGTTAATGAAGCAACCTGCTAACAGTTTTCTGGTTGGAAAAAGACATCAAGGATTTTCCTTTAGTCAAACAGCACCATTTGATTCCTCTTGCTCTGTGATCATCAGAAGGTTTGTACAGTGCGGGGGATGCTGTGGAGAGAGCCTGCATGAGATCTGCCTTCAGCCCAGGGACGACTTCCAGTGCTATTCACTTAATGCCTGTGTAATCCTGAGTACCAAACTCACTGAGCCTCAGTTTCCTTCCTCACACAATGGGAATAACAACAGTCCCCAGTTCTCACAGTTGTTGTGAAAACTCCAGATACATCAAGGGGCACCATGAACTAAAATACCCTAAATTATCTATGCAAGTATTAAGTAATATTAATTAGAATGAAGGTGCTAAGAAGCAAAAATTAGCATTTTTAGTTAAACTTATGTCTAAAAACAATTTTGACAGACACACTGTGTAAGGTATAGCAAGAAAGTTCATAGTCATGTATAAGTGTTTAATTCTACCCTGAACAGCAATGATTTTTAAAAGTAAATTCCAATTTACACCTGTGCTGTGCTCTGAAATCCACTTGCAAATTAGTTTTTGAAGTGCACAGCATGTTTTCCCATAGAAACGATGTTATAAATGGTGGTTAAGTCCCAGCACACCCGGTAAAGACTACTTTACCCCAAAGTAACTGAAATGTCAGGTTTTTGCAGGTTGGTCTGGGCCCCTAACCACTCTATGCAGTGTCTCTATGCAGAGGCTTGGAAATTGTGCTGTTGTTCTGCTGCTGTTCCTTGGAACGTGGGGAGAAAAAATCGTGGAAGCTCAGGCAGTGCCTGTGTTCTCCTCAAGTTCCTAGTTCATGGTGAGAAGGAACTATCATTGCTTGGGAATATCTGCATGCCTGCTGGTCCTTCACCCAGTATATCAGCACTAAGAGTCCACATCTCCTCTTGAGTCAAGCTTTATTTCTTGCTTGGGTTGTAGTGAATCCTTGACAATCAGTTCTTAAAAAGGGTAAACCTTGTGGTGGAACTCATCCACTCCTGCTGCTTCTACTGTGACTCTCTTTTGCCTTAAGGAAATGTCTCTCTCTGTCATGGTTCCAAGAAACTCTAGGTCATGCGGGGAAGGAGCAAAAGGAAGTAATTAAAGGTCTTAGGACAGATGTCTCCTCCCTCTCAGAAACTCCTTCCCCTAGCACAGACCAAACAGACACGAGTTAGTATTTTCAGTTGGAATTTTGTAAATTAGACGTTCCCATGTAATATTCTTTCACTGCAAATTCTTGTGTTATTCTTGAGGGAATATTTTTACTTTTTGGAAGAACAATCAAATGAAAGTCATGCTTGTTAATCTTAGCTAATTCTGGCTCAATTATAAGGCACCATTTTGATGGCTATCATAGTATAAAATGAAGAGAAAAATATCTTAAAAATACAGTCCCACTATGGGACAAATGAGCTTGTTTTAGAAGACTAATGTATATGGGTCTCATGGTTTCAAGTCAACATATGTAGAAGAGAAGAGCCTGTGAAAAATATGAATGATTAGAAATAGGTGGGCCAGTATTTTCAGCTTGAATGATATTATAGTGATAGCTAAATGGTAGATGCTTCCAATCTCCCAGTTCCAGAGTTGTCACAGGGCTGCCATCTGTGGTCGTGCAGTTTGTACACTGAACAAAGAAGGTTTACCTCAGTGTTAGCGATGCTGAAATCCTGTCAAGCATTGTAGTGCAGGGCTGAGCTGGTAGGAAGATACATCTTGATATTTTCTCTAAGGTGCTGTATATGCTGGCTACTACTATCCTGTTTAATTATCGCCAAATGCCAAATTCCTCCTGCCAGGAGGAAAAAATTACAGCCAGAATTTGTCCTAAGGGAATTAGTAGAGCCATTATCTCTGTTTATTCTACATTAAAGTTGACAATTTAAAATTTTATTAAGGAAGAAGAAGGGGAGTTAATACTTGTCAAATGTCTATGATGTGCCAGGCACTGTGCTACTCTGTTGAAGGCTGCTGAATCGCTTTATTCAAAATGGACAAAGGCAGTGGAAAGGAATACAAGCAGCTAATAATTACATTCTAACTACCTTAAATTAGCATATTACTTTCACAGCATTAGAATAGATTTTATCTTATTTATCACAATGGCTCTGCGAAAGAACTGATATTATCTACATATTACATGTGAGTTATAGAGAGGTAAGTTACTAATAAACATTTACTAATATATTTAACTAATAGATTTACTAATAGATTTAACTAATAAACATTTTACTAATAGGTTTAAGGGTCTCCAGATCTTTAATCCCGAGTTCTTTCCATCATGCAATTAAAAGGCAGATTTAAGGAAACTGAAACCTGTAGGCTGAGTTCTGGAGTGGGAAGTAATGGTGGTGTTTGGGGTTGGTGGGAGAGAGGCTGTGATTGGAAAGACATTAATTTTTGAAAAAAATTTTTTTTAAGTTAACAGAAACAAATGTGAACTACAGCTTGGACCTGAAAACAATACAAGTAAAAGAGGAAAATAGTCAGAAATATTCTTAAAGCTTAGGGAGAGAATAGAGTTCTCTCAGAACTTTTTGTGTAGCAAGTACCTTAAAAAGGAGGTCTTCCAAAGGCAAGGTAGGAAAAGCCAGAAAAAGATAAATACAGATTTAGTCTCAAGGGACAAATGAGGGTCAGACATTAAAAGGAATATGTGCATTAAACAATTTGGATTATCTTTCTAGAACATTATAATATTGACTTGACCTAGCTGATTGTAGCATATTTTAGTTTTTATAGACCAAAAAACTTAAGATAACTTCATGATTATGAATAAAATATATGCCTATCCTAAGTGAAGTGTCTCAAGAATGGAAAAACAAACACCACATGTACTCACTATTGAATTGGAACTAACCGATCAGCACTCATGTCCACAGATGCAAGTAAAACTCAATAGAAATCACGCAGGTGGGAGAGGAGAGGAGGGGATGGGTGAAATCACACCTGACGGGTACAATGTACATTATCTAGGTGATGGGCACACTTGTAAGTTTGACTCAAGCAATCCATGTAACCAAAAGCAATCCATATAACCAAAACATTTGTACCCTCATAATATTCTGAAATTTAAAAAAATTTTAAAAATTCTTAATGTAAAATACATTTTAAAAGCATAATTTGAGGCTTAGTAAATAAGTATAGGTAAAATTGTAGATTTACTTTAGCTTTAGCTTACTTTTACTTTAATTGTAGTTTTGTGTTTAAGAACAGAAGATACAAGGGCAATACTTAATACTGTAATACAGTTATTTAACGAAAATATTTTAATTTATGCAAATTTTTATGATTTAAAAGCTTAACTATTCAATTGAAACTTTCTATAAATTGAAACACAACATATTCAGTCATTTCACTTAATATATAATTTCAATCTTTGGAACATGATGTATTGTTTTTTGAAGAATTTCATTAAAATAAAACCCATTGAGCAAGTAAGATTTGAAAACATTGTTGCACAATAAGTTAATTTATTTCAACAACAAAAAAATATATGCCTAAACTATCATGAAATTATGGAAGAGACTATAGTAATACATAACACCTTGGAAAACAGAAGCAATTTAGCATTTCAACTGGTCTGTAAATTTGGTTCACCAAAGACAGGCTTAGTTAAAAATATGACATTTGATTAATTGTGAGTTGAATGTTTCAACCGGATCTCTCAGAAACCTGTTACCTTACTCAATTTCAACATGCCCTTTCATCATAACATTTATCATACTTTGTCACTAAGCATGTAGTTACATGATTACTTGATTAGTGCCTGTTCCTCCCACCAGAACTAAGCTCTGTGAGGGCAAGGAATGATTCTGCATGCTCACTATCATCTCTCCATGCCTGGCACAGTACCTGGCACAGAGTAAGTAGGTTCTCAATGCTTATTGAATAAAAACAGCAAATAAACAAGCAGCTGGATAATTTTAACTAAATAAATGAAAATACAGGTATAACTTTCACAAAGGCGATATATCAATGTTGTTTGTCACATTATTGGGGTCACTGAAAGAAAACAAAGGAAAATAGAAATTGAAATATTATTGAAATAAAAGCAGAACCTCTGACAAACCAATGGACATTCTCCTAGAAATTAGTCAATGAGTTGACTGCAAATCCAGTTTCATTCTTATAGAAACAATGGACTATTTGAAAACTATATTCTATCAAAGAATGGCACTTTGTTCAAATCCAAAGGCTTTTCATTGTGCTGATGTTAGTCAGACCCAGCTCCTTTCCATCTACTCTTCCATCCATCAGTCTTTCCATCCTTTCATCTATCCACCCTTCTATCCTTCCAGTCACCCACCAACCCATCCATCCTTCGATTCATTCATGTTAGCACCCACCCGTCCTTCAATTCACCATTGCTATCCATCCCGTCATCCAGCCACTCATTGTCTTTGCCATCCATCCATCGACCCAATAACCCCTTTGCTCTTTCTCCCCAGCAAAAGTTAATTGCTTGTTGATAATCAGAAGGTATGAATAAATAGCACTGGAAATCAAGCATGCATTTAAATGTGTGATTTCAGGCAAGTTGGAGAATATATGATTACATTATTATGGTTCTGATAGCCATCTAGTTAGTTTACCATATTGCAGTTCAGAACTAAAGATAATCAGCTATAATTTCCAAGCTTAATTTAATATTTTCTGCTTGCCCATTGTATTACCTGCATGCATTATACAAACTGCCATTTCAGTTTCTGAAAGTACATTAAACACATCCTATCTGTCCTGATGAAATTATTACTAATTTATTACTTATTAATTTTAGAGAAATTCTAAACACTGCTGCAACATTTGAGAAACACACTTGTTTTCATTATTCAGATTCATGGACAGAAATAATTTTCTCCTTTTGTATAGTGCTTTACAGTTTACAACACTCTTTTTGTAGAGCCATCATCCTTGATTCTCAATTAAAAGCCAAACTCAATATTTTGCATATGTTTTGCTGCAGTTCTCATTTCATCTCAGGTAAGCCGGCCGACCCTCTCTCCCCTCCTGGGACATGCCCTGGTGCCATGTTCATTAACTTCCCCCTGGTGTTTGTTTGGATATTCAGATGATGATGAAGTGGATGTTGCTCTCATTATTTCTGCCTCAGGATGTGGTGGACCACCATCTGCAGCTGCCGTGTAAGTGATCATCTTGGCGCTGACCCACGTGCCACCTTTGTAGTCATGAGTATTCTATCTGAAAGATGCCATCTGGTTTTCACAGAAGCTGGTGGAAAAGTGGGGGTCTATGTTTTACCGCAGAGATGCATGTTCAGAGAAAAAAACATTTTCTGCTCCCATTAGGGACAGAGCATCAGCTGTTGTGTTCTTTGCATCAAATTTTCTCATAGCTTATACCTTCGTGGCTATTCTGTTTTATCAGGCATGTTAAGAAGCCCTCTATACTCTGCGAAGTGGGGGCTGGCTAGGAGAAAGAGAGATGGGAACAACTGCTCCAACCACAGAACCTAAAGGTCTAACATGATTTAGCGCAATACATTGATCATGAATTGTTAATTTTTTAGATGCAAGAAACTCTTCAAGGTTATCCTCTTTATTTGTTAAAGTTTTATTCAGGAATAGTTTCAAATGACAGATGAATTACAAAAACTGTATAGAAAACTCCATTATAACCAGTTTTGTTAATGGCTAACATTTTGGCACATTTGCTTTATATATATATATATATTTATCCTGAACCATTTGGGAGTTAATTTTTAAAAATTGCCCCCCTTTTACTCCTAAATACTTCAGTGTATATTTCCTAATGGCAAGACATCCTTTTACATAACCATGGTGCAATGATCAAGTTTAGGAGATTTAACATTGATATAACACTATTACCTAACATGCTATAAGTATCATTTTAAGACTTAAAATCAATGCTAAACTTACAAAAATTTACCACCATGCTTTTGTCCTTAATCAAGCTGGTAAAAAAAAAATTGTATAGCTCCTTTTGGTATATGGTCTCTTCTGTGGAAACTTGCCAACTTTTGAATGCCTATTACACTTATACCAGCTTATAGCCATAGAATAAGTACATAGTGAATAGAGAAACACTGTATACTTGACTTTTATTGAGCCCTGTTTGTAGAAAGAAGTTCTTTCTTTGTGCTACAAAGTGTTTCTTAGATTTGAACACATGTCCATTTCTTACTCCTCTCTTCTTTTTGGCCCCACTTACCTACTGTGAGGTTGTCCTAAATGATTTTATTTTTATTTTTCTGTGCCTTCTTCTCTGGTTTCTCTTCCCAGCTCCTACTCAAGCAAAGAAGATTTGTCTTCAAAATTATTTTTTCTTATTCAGAAATCCACACACTATTTCAATGATCAAAGTCCCACGTGATCAGATTTTAGGTGAACAACTTCAAAAGGAAATGCATAGAAATAAGCATTATTTGTAAAGGTATCTTTTTCATAATCAGTATTCATCTCTTCTATTAGCAGGTTTATCAGTCACAAAGAGGAAAACTGGCATCTCATCACAATCAAGAATACTGCAGAAAACTTGCTTTAGGGAGTCCATACATTCTTACCTAATTCCTATTTCCTTACCAATTTTCTTCACTTAGTGCATTTAGTTTTATAATTTGTGGTCTGCTTCCACCATTAATTTATTCCCTTGCTTATGAATTTATCCAGATAAAGATCTTAAAACTGTAAAGCATAATGATGATTTATTCCAAATTTTATTTCTTATGTTTTCTTTGCACTGACAATGGCTAGTCTCATATTTCAAAAAGGAATGTTTTCCTATGAAATGCCTTTTTAAAAAAAGTGGTGAAACATTGAGATAAAAGACCCCAATTGGCAGAGTAATTAGTTGGTCAACTGCTTTTCTATCACATAAATTACTTTTCTGTCAAGTGACAACAAATGTAATTTGAACTGAGATTAATTACATAATAATTATGCTTAACATAATTGGTTAAATAGAGGAATTTCTTATGAAATGGTAGATTCTTAAATTTATACAAATAAGACCAGATGGTGAACAGCTAGTTTTAATTAAATTAGGTTTGATAATTATAGATGATTAATTTTAGATTTGACTCAGATTAGAAAGAATATATTAAGAAAATTATTTTTAGCTTTTCAATAGGATGATAGTTTTTCAATAGGATGATATTATGGTGATTATAAACCCTGATACTTGGGATCAAATTAATAATATCCCTTAACTTCACTTTGATAAATAAAACCTCAGAAATGTTACTAAGAAAAAAATGATAGGATCTCTTTCCTTGGAGGTTTTTTAAGATTCAATCAGAATCCTATGTGTTTAAGAGGCTAGGTGTTTTTCTTCATAGAGATAGGGGCAGCAGGGGTTGGGGGATGAACAAAATGATTTCCTGAAGATATTTCTAACTCCTGAATGTGACGACTAAGCCATTATTGTAGAATTAGGCATGCTATATGTATCAGACTACAAAAATGACTTCTGAAAAGGATATAACAATCCAACAAAAGTACATGTTGTAGAGAAAGGATTCTTCTTCATTTTCTTTTCATTCAGAAGATATTTTCACATGGCTTATCATATGAACCCTGGCACAGGAGTCTGTGAATTGCTTCTAACCACAGGAGCCATGTGTCACTCATGTGTGAAAGTCTGAATCTAATCTAAAAGTGCAAAAAGATAAGCTTGGCTCACTGAGGGGCCTGCCCCACACTGGGTAAAATTCATTTTCCTTCTACAGGGATGGCCTTTGATTATGTTTGTTTGTTGGTTCATTCATTTACTCATTCATCAAATATTTATCATGTGCAAAGCTCTGTGTTGTGATATGATTTTATTAGGTACTTACTTTCAAAATAAAAGACTACTAATGCAAGAGCTCGATTTCTATATTTTGATTGTCTCTGTATGCTTCCAGCAACATGTCTTCAGCTGCTTCTACTGTTTTCTCCAACAGGAACACAAAACCTAAATCTAGCTCAGAATTGACCTCATGATGAAATAGTCTGAATTTTTAAACGGCCCAACCAGGAGAACAGTTGCTGAGCTGAGGTCTCCAAATGAAAGCATCTACACAAAGTCACATACATATGGTCTTGTGTGTGAACAGACAGGGGAAGGCCATCTGGCTGTTTTAGGGTAGTTTCCCAGGGAGGTCCTACCATGGAGGATAGGAAATTAAACCCTGGTTCACTGGCTTTTGAAGGCCTGATCTTGGCTGCAGCAGAAATTCACTATACTGGTAGTATTAACTGACCTAAAACTAGATGCCTAAAGCCAGCTAGGATAGCCTTTTTATTTTGGGGTAGATACATTAAATCTTCCAGATTATAGACAAGAGTGGTTCTAAGGTTGCAGCCAAAGTTTTAAACAACTGACCTAAGATATCTTTTCCATACTAATGCTTTCATGAGTATGAATAGAATAAGAGAGTTGGATTTCTTTCTTTTTAAAATTTTTTTATTTTTACATATGGGATCTTGCTATGTTGCCCAGGCTGGAGTGCAGTGGCTCTTCACAGGCATGATCATGCTGTACTATATCCTAGAAATCCTGGGCTGAAGAGATCCTTCTGCTTCAGCCTCCTGAGTAGCTGGGATTACAGAAGCACACCACCATGCTTGGCTAGGAGAGTTGGATTTCTCAAAGATTATTTCTAATTATATACTTTTTGTTCCACAAACCATATATAAGTGTTGTAGAAAATTCATAAGATATCAAGAGGTAGAAAGGAGAAATAGTGACTTTCAACCCCATTACCCAGCAATAACCACTCTTAATATTTTGGGGAACATCCTTCTAAATATTTTTCTATGAATATTTATTTTTATTTTACAAAGGAAAAGGAGGATTATGTATATAATATTTCATAACCCAGTTTTTTCATTGAATAACATATTGTGATCATTTTTCTGTGTTAGTATATATACTTCAGAACAATCACCTTTACAGAAGGAAGCACAGTAATCCATAATTGATCCTTACTTTATTTAGCCAATCCCTTATATTTAGACATTAAAGACTCTGTTTTAATTTTTTGTGGCCTGGTATACTCCTGTCATCCACTCTTGCTTAGTTTCTGTCCTGAAAGCAAGGGCAATTCATCTGGAATTGGACCACTCTCTGGGAAGCATTCATGAAAATAGCAAATCTAAACTAAATTTTTCTCCCCTGCATTCATTTCTTTATGTACACTTTCAATTATTAAGTGATTATAGTTTGTTTTAATAAAGTAAATTTTAGGTTAGTTACCTCTCGGTGACATAAAAATAGTACCTTAATTTAATTAGTAAGTTGTATTAAAATCACATGGCATAATGGATTAGTACAGAAAAGATATCTTAGGTCAGTTGTTTAAAACTTTGGCTGCATGTTAGAACTACCTGGGAGGCTTTTAAAAATCCTAATATCTGGGCCTCACCCTAGTCCAATTAAAACAGAATCTCTGGGTCAGGGTTCTAGGCATCAGTGGGTATTGTCAAGCTCCCCAGGTAATTACCATGTGCACTCCATTTTGGGAACCACTGGTTCTATATTGACTCTCCCTGTCTTTCCGAATATGAAGTTTCTTTTGATTTCCCTGAAACTTTGAATCAAACAATGACAGAAATAGAGGACTGACCTGAAGTGGGAATTAGCATTAGTGGGAGAGGGAAGTCCAACAGGGATCCTGAGGCATGGACTGGGGCCGTGGTGGGGCAGCAACTGGCTCTGAGATCCATAGGATAAAGCCTTGCCTTGCAGAAGGGCTAAGCTGTGTTCTTGAGAGTGATAACAGCAATGGTAGTGATGGCCTCTACAGTCATTGAGACATTGTTCACATCAGCTCTATGAGGCTGGTGCTATGATCACCCCCAGGCAGTAGAGTAGAGGTGAAAAACACACACTTGGAGCCTGATGTCTGGTTTGCTGCCCAAGCTCAGCCTCCTAAAGCTAGGTCACCCCCAGGAAGGTACTTGATCCATCTCTATGTTGAGAAGAATAGGTAAAATTAATACTCAGAGAGATTTTAGAAAAGTGCTTGGCACTCAACAAAATAATAGAATAGTGGTGCTTAACCAGGGGAGATATTGCCCCCCCAGGGGATATTTGTCAATGTCTGAAGACATTTTTTGAATGTCACAATGGGGAGGGAAGGGTATACTACTGGCATCTAGTGGGTAGAGGTCAAGGATGCTGCTAAATATCCTACAATGCACAGGACAGCCCCAACAGCAAAGAATTATTTGGCCCCAAGTGTCAATAGTGTTGTGGTTAAGATACCTTGCAGTGGATATTGGCTACTTAGCCATTTGAACATGAAAAAAGTAACACTTAGAGAGATTGAACAATTTACTTAAGGCCACACAGCTGGTGGGATAGGACTTGAACTCAAGTTGGAAAATGCAGATTTGTCTTTATCATGCTACAAAGACATGGTCTATGGATGTAGGACGTAGCTTCACTTTCTAAAGTGTAAGCACGTCTTAACCTTGTCCCTAAATTTTAAGATGAGATTAGGGCCTATGGCTTTTGGTCTACCGATGACGGTATGTGTGTATTTATACAACAGTATGTGTGTGTTTATTTGTATGTGTGATGGAGGGAGAGAGATGCTGTGTTGAAAATGTTGATAATATTCACTAACTCTGATTGCCATCACCTCTCACCCCTCCGCCTTTATCAAAGAGAGAAGGAAAAAAAAAAACTAAAAAAGAGTGACATACAGAGTGATATAAATGCCATTATAAACTGTTTAGGATTGCCTTCAAAAAATGTAGGAGTAGTACCCAACTTCACCCTTCCCTGGAATCACAAACCCACTGCATTTTTGTCCTTGTACATTTACCGATGCGGACAAACTTTGTGGATTTAACAACAGTACATATTTCAATTTCTAGGCTATTTCATTCATTCTCCAGAAACTGCGAGGAGACAAGAGCTGTAATGAACAGGCTGATGCATTACAGCAGGTCTCCACAGTTCAGACAATTTAAAAGCCAGTGAAATTAATAAAAGGTACATCAAAGTGTGCCTTTTCAAACTGTTAGGGGAATGGGAAATTGCATAACACCTAGCGTAGAGACTGTAATAAGACAGCACTAAGTGACAGACTTTTCTTTGCAAGTTTATGATCACCTCTGGGTGCCCATTATAGACCTTAATGAATTCCTCTTAAAGCATCATTTTCACCGGAGGTTTCTTGCAGCAGCTCGCAGGCAGAGAGCTGGCCCCTGTCCTCGTTCCAGACCCATGGCCCTTTTGTATGGCACTCACTCTGAATAGCTCTTTCTCCATTATGTGTCTCCTAGTACAAATCTAATTCTTCACCTGTCTTTCTGTGTGTTGAAAGCTATATTCTCCCTATGCCCGTTTTTCAGCCGTATCAACTATGTAAATCAGCACATCTTGGATTGATTTTCTTTGTGAGCCAGGAGCCATTTGTGATATTTCTGCCTGGGAGTGTAATTTGAGCTGTTTCATTGTTGAGTTTTTCAGAGGCTATTTTAATTTCCATATAGTAGGTATTCTTTCTTTCACTTGTCCCAGATCACAATCTGTTTCTATAGATAATTGATTCTGCATTTGATAATAGCCTCACTTACAATATACTCTAGAGTTTCCAAATGCCAGACTTAGTAAGTATGAAATGCATGTACAACATGACAGTTTTTCAACACTTTTGGAAGAGACATAATGCTTTAATGCGGGAATAAAATTACCTGTCTGGTAATGGAAAATTGAGCACACAATGATCATTGCCTTTTCATCATAAAAACATAAAAAAATGAAATACAACAATGATACTGCATTGCAAATGCTCTATGTCTCATAAATATAAAAAGAAAATCATATATAAACTAAAATGGGACTATTTCATGGCATTCTATGCTTTTAGCATATTGAAAATTATAACCAGTTATAAAGTATTACACTAATATTTTAATTCTCCTCATCCTAGATCAAAAGTAAAATTAAAACATATTAGCTTATTAAAGCAATACAAGCAGCCTTATTTTTTTTTACCTATTTCTCATGAGGTAGGGAAAACATAATTACAAGGATATGTTTCTAAGCATGGATCTATACATTTTTATTCAATTTATAATAATTCAAAAATAATTGCCTTGCAAACTTTAAAACTTATTTTAAAAGATGTACACTAAATGTTAATTTCATACTTAATAAATCAATTTGCACTTTGAGCATTTTATATCATGCTTATTTATTCCATGTTTGAACAGAAAGAATTAAAATGTCATCTGTTGGAAAGTAAGCTTAAGTATTAAAACTAATTATAAATTTTTAATAGATTTAACCCAATTAATTTGAAAATAATCTAACCTTTAAAGTATCTCATAAAAGCAATAAAATATCCAAGACTAGAAATTAAAATTAAATGAAATTTAAAATAATGTTAGTTGCAAACAAATATGTTAAGCTTTTACATATAATTATGATGTTAATTTTAAACTGAGAAATTATAACCCTTAAAAAATAGTTCTATAATTGTATGTATTAAATACTGAAATCACCCAATGCACAAGACTAAAAATGATTTTCCTTATTCAAAATATGGGAAGAAAAATTTTAACTAAATTGTTAAAAATTAAGTCTCAAATTATAAATAAAATTATAGTGAAAAAGATTAGTTATAAGGCAAACTACTATATAGTTATAGTAACTACTAATGCAAATTAGATTTTTTAAAATGGTGTTTTATGCTTGCTTGTTTGGATTAAAAGAATACTTGTAAAACAAACAAAATTCTTAAATTCAATATGCAATTTTATTTAAACTCAGAACTCTAAGTAGGAGATGATAAATTATAAGTTACATTTTTAAATTAGTTGATTTCCTGTAGAAGTATCCTAGAACTATTCCTTACCTCTCCCAACTTTTCCTCCTGATCCTAAACAGTTATATGTTATTCCCTGCTTTTGACTTTGTATACATGGAATGAATTTGTATATGTTCTTCTATGATTTGCTTTTCCATTCCATGATATGTTGTGGGGAATCGTTCACGTAGCCAGAGTCCACTCATTTTCACTGTTTTGTGTAGAGATTCCACTGTGAAAAGATATAGTACCATAATTTATTTATCCATTTTAATATCAGTGGGCATTTGAATTGTTTTTATTGTTCTATTACAATCAATGCTGTAAAGCTACAGTCCCCACCCTCTGGCTGCGGAGCAGTGCTAGTCCATGGCCTGTTAGGAACCAGGCTGCACAGCAAGAGGTGAGTGGGTTTGAAGTGAGCGATGCTTCATCAGTATTTACAGCCGCTCCCCATCACTTACATCACTGCATAAGTTCCGCCTCCTGTCAGATCAGCGGTGGCATTAGATTCTCATAGGAGCATGAACCCTACTGTAAACTGCACATGTGAGGGATCTAGGTTGCGTGCACCTTTTGAGAATATAATGCCTGATAATCTGAGGTGGAGCTGAGGCAGTGATGCTAGTGCTGGGGAGTGGCTGCAAATACAGATTATCATTAGCAGAGAGGTTTGACCGGACAGAGACCATAATAAATCAATTTCTTGCAGACTCATATCAAAACCCTATTAGTGAGTGGCAAGTGACAATTAAGCTGCATCTGGTGGCAGGCTTTAGAGTGACAAGTGAGTTGATGTACTTCAGTTATACACCTGCATCTGATGGCAGGCTTTAAGTCAGAATCTGACACTTATTTTAGTCTGCGCATGGCCAGCCCATTATTTTATTTACCACTTCTGTCTGCACCTCTTTCCTGCACTGTGCACTTGTCTCAGTCACAGTTTTGGTAGCCCACGAGCTAACCCTAGCACAAATGAGTAAAAAACAAATGTTGCTGGAGAGCTTCTTTGAAAAGGGGGAAAGACCCAATGATGAGACAGCAGAAGACTCTAAGACTGCCAAGAAAATGAAAGCTGCATTTAAAAGAAAATACCAAGAGTCCTACTTAAATTATGGGTTCATTGCAACAGGTGATTCACATTCTCCAAGCCTGCTTTGTATAATATGTGGTGACCCACTATCCAATGAAGCCATGAAACCTTCAAAACTGCTTTGCCACATGGAGACCAGGCACCCTGCATTAAAAGACATGGCTTTGGAGTTTTTCAAAAGAAAAACATGTGAACACTAAGAACAGAAGCAATTATTGAAGGCCACCCCTTCATCAAATGTGTCTGTACTGAGAGCATCATGCTCAGTGGCCAATCACATTGCTAAAGCTAAGAAGCCCTTTACTATTGGTGAAGAGCTGATCCTGCCTGCTGCTATAGGACATTTGCAGTGAACTTTTAGGAGAGGCTACAGTTCAAAAGGTGGCACGTGTTCCTCTTTTGGCTAGCACCATAACTAGATGAATTGATGAAATAGCAGAGGATATTGAGGCACAATTGTTAAAGAGGATTAATGAGTCACTGTAGTATGAAATCCAGGTTGACGAGTCTACTGATGTTGAAAACAGGGCAACAATGCTTGTTTTTGTGCGATATATTTTTCAGGAGGATGTGCATGAGGATATGTTATGTGCACTCTTGTTGCCAACCAACATCACAGCTGCAGAACTATTCAAGTCTTTGAATGATTACATATCAGGAAAACTGAATTGGTCATTTTGTGTCAGTATATGCACTGATGGAGTGGCTGCCACGACTGGATGGCTTTCCAGTTTCACTACTCAGGTCAAGGAGGTCGCTTCTGAATGTGAGAGTACGCACTGTGTCATCCATAGAGAAATGCTGGCTAGCCTAAAAATGTCACTGAACTAAACAGCATTTTGCAGGATGTGATTAAAATTATCAACCACATTAAAGTGAATGCCCTAAACTCATGTTTTTTCATGCAGTTCTGTGAGGAGATGGGCACAGAGCCCATATGTCTTCTCTTATCCACAGAAGTGAGATGGCTTCTAAAAGTAGATCATGGCCAGAGTTTTTGAGTTACAAGAGCTGCTCCAAAGATTTCTTTTAGAAAAACAGTCACCACTGGCAGCACATTTCAGTGACACAGAATGGGTTGAAAAACTTGCTTACTTGTGTGACATATTCAACCTGCTCAGTAAACTCAATCTGTCACTTCAGGGGAGAGCGACCACTGTGTTCAAGTTGGCAGATAAAGTGGCTGCATTCAAAGCCAAACTGGAATTATGGGGGTGATGAGTAAACATTGGGATTTTTGACATGTTTCAAACACTAGCAGAGATGTTGACAGAGACTGAGCCAGGGCGTTCTTTCTCCCAGCTGGTGCATGATCACCTATGTTGGCTTTCAAAAGAGTTTGAGCATTACTTCCCAACCATGAAAGACCTCCAAACTGGGAAAGAATGGATCCGCGACCCATGTTCTAGGTAATGCCAAATTCTTTTCCAATGTGATTGTACCCACTTACATTTCTATCAACATCAAAGAGAGTAACTATTAGTCAACATTTATGCCAGCACTGTGACAGACTAAACCTTCTAATATTTTTTACCAATTTGGTGGCTGAGAAATGGGATTTTATTGTGGTTTACTGTTTGTATTTTCATGATTATTCATGAGGTTTGTTGTCTTTTCATACATTAAGTTGGTGTTTTATGTTCCTCCTCCCCTGTGAAATGCCTAAGTCTGTTGCCTGCTTTGCTGTTTGTTTATCTTTTCCATATATATATATATAAAATTATAGGAGTTCTTTATATATTCTGTATTTTAGTCCTTTGTTATATGTAGTGATGTTGAGCTGGAATGTATTGGTAGTGTCGTGATTGTAGTTTATTGTTGGCATCCATTCTAATTGGTAATGCCTATGCTACACTTGTTATTAAATGTTTTGAATAACATCTTTATTTATACGTGCTGCAAATACATTCCTCCAGTCGGTAGCTTATCTCTTCACTCCCCTTTTTGGTGTCTTTCTAAGAACAGAAGTTACTAATTTTAATAGAGTCATACTTATTAATCTTTTTCTGTAAGGGTGGCACATTTTTTATAACTGGGTTAAGAAATCTTTTCTTACACTGAGATCATAGAAATTTTATCCTATATTTTCTTCCAAAAGTTTTAAAGTTTTTCGCATTAAAGTCCTTGGTCCCTTTGGAATTGATTTTTCTGTATGTTGTGAGGTGAATATATATTTCCAACTTTTTCCATGTACAGATGCTCAAGTTACGATGGGCCCACGTCTGGATAAGCCCATCTTAAGTCAAAAATGATGTCCAGTTGAGAATGTCGTAAGTTGAAAATATCGAAAGTTGAAAACATCAAATGTTAAAAATGCATTTAATACCCTATAAACCCATCATAAAGTTGAAAATCATAAGTCCAACCATCGTAAGTGGGGGGCCATCTGTAATTAACAGATTGTTCCTGTCTTGTCCTTAAAGACATCCAAGTAGCAGCATGAGTGGCCCCTAATCCTCTTTCTCCCCCAATTCACCCTCTTTCTCCCCCAATTCACCCTCTTTCTCCCAACAGTCAGAAGGGCCCTGCTCACTGCCTCTATCACCATTTCTAAATGATGTCACTGCTACCTTTACTGCTCATTTCCATTGAAATATTAACATTTTCACTCTGCTTCTCTCCTGTCTACACTTCCTACTTCTGAGCTCACATCTAAAGATTTGCCACTGGTCAGGGGATTCCTCTTCTTACTAAGGAGTGTTTCTATTTAGGTCTTTAGTTCTCGAATTTGTCATTTATTTCTTGGTGTCTAGGGACTTTTTATTTACATTCTCCCTTCTCCTCCTGACTGCTTTTGGAAAGCTGGTCTTCAGAAAGTAGTGGTTTTATTATAATAATCACCTCCAAGACTTGAAGGAGAGACCTAACACATAATGTAACACCCTTACTCTGCTGATGCTAATGGGCCTGAAGGGGTGAGCATTGTTTTCACTGTGAGCCCCTAAAATGTCACTGACTAAGGGATGGCAGGCCCAGCAGTAGATGCCAGGGTCCAGTGAGCATGGTTAGGTAGTGTAGTACAGTGGATGTATGCTGAGGTTTGTTCATGGCAGGTAGGGTTTACATCCCAAATAGGGTAGAATATATTTGGGGCCACGTGTGGCCTGGATCCTTGAGTCAGCCTTTTGACTGAATCCAAATCCTTAATAAAGGGATTTTTTTTTGTTTAATTTATTTTTTTAATTTCAGAATATCATGGGGGTACAACACTTTGGCCATACACATTGCCCCTGTTCTGCCCATGTCAGAGCCACAATCGTGGTCATCTCCCAAACTGTGCTCCCCACATCCATTCAGTGAGAGTTTTTCCCATCCCTTCCACCCCCCTCCCGCCTGCCCGCCCTCAGATGAATGTTCTTGCCCTGTGTGATGTAAGTGTTCATCAGTTAGTACCAGTTTGATGGTGAGTACCAGTGGTGCTTGTTTTTCCAATCCTGTGACACTTTGCTTCGAAGAATGGGTTCTAGCTCCATCCAGGATAATACCAGATGTGTTAATTCACTGTTGTTCCTCATTGCTGAGTAATACTCCATGGTATACATATACCACATTTTATTGATCCACTCGTGTATTGATGGGCACCTGGGTTGTTTCCACAACTTTGCAATTGTGAATTGTGCTGCTATGAACATTCGAGAGCAGATGTCTTTATTATAAAATGTCTTTGTTTCTTTGGATAAATACCCAGTAGTGGGATTGCTGGGTCAAATGATAATTCTACTTTTAATTCTTTGAGGTATCTCCATATTCTTTTCCATAGAGGTTGTACTAATTTGCAGTCCCACCAGCAGTGTATGAGTGTTCCTATCTGTCCACATCCTCGCCAACATTTGTTATTTGGGGATTTTTTGATATGAGCCAATCTCACTGGAGTTAAGTGATATCTCATTGTGGTTTTGATTTGCATTTCCCTGATGATTAGAGAAGTTGAGCACTTTTTTATATGTTTGCTGGCCATCATTCTGTCTTCTTTGGAAAAGTTTTTGTTCATGTCCTTTGCCCATTTTTTAATAGGGTTGTTTGATTTTTTCTTGTTGATTTTCCTAAGTTCTGTATAGATTCTGGTTATCAGCCAATAAAGGGATTTTTTATGTGAAATTTGGATTCAGTCGAGAGGCCACACTTGGGGATATGGAAGGCCACATGTGGCCTTGAGGCCACAGGTTCCCCACCCCTGGAGTAGGTAGTGACAATGCAGCTTCTTCCTGAAATGATCAGTATCTCCTATCCTGGCCAATTCACCATCTAGGCAGATCAGAGCTGGCCAGGACCTAAAGAACTGATCTTCTGAGCTGTGGCAGATGCTAGAATGGTTCTCATCAAAACCAGTAGAAGGCAGCCAGTCCTAAGGAGATCCAGCAGGTTGCCTCAGGCAAGTCTTCAGAAAGCAGAACCTAATGCCACAGGAGTTTGACCATAGACTATGAGGAGTGAGTTGTCTTCAAGGGACAAGGCAGCAGGAGGCCAGGACTATATTTCAGAGACAGGAGTTTCTTCCCTAGAAAACATGTGAGAAGCAAAGCAAAATCATACAGCTAACTATGCTTGCTAATCAACTCTCTCCATGAGGAACAAAAATTCTCATGGATGCTCTTTCCTGCTAGATCCTGTGTTGCTTCATATTTTCTAAAAACACATGTTGCCCATATGAGATTAAAATACACACAATGGTTTCCTCATAAGAGTAAAATAACATAATTATAAAAGCAGCTCCCCTAGGGTACTCTATTCATACATTCTGTCCCCACTCCTACAGAAAGCGATAGTCGGAAGAATTAAATAGTTTCAATTACTCAGGAAATTATTAAACTAACCAAATTGTTTACAGTCTCACCATCTAAGCTTCAAGATTTGCTTGGAACAAATACCCTTATTGATATTACACAACCATTCATTTTCTCATGTATTCATTCAACAATCATTTAATGGACAGCTGCCCCATGCTAAACACTGTACTAAGACCTGAAAAGGAAGCTAAGCCTCAGTTATGAAAAGTGGGGGAAAAAAGTCTTCCTCACACTGGTCATTTAGAGGATGCACAGGTTTTTGAAGCAACGAAGGAAATTTTTATGTGACAGGGATTTCCTCAGAGTACAGGAAGACTCATAAAGTTAAAAAAAAAAGTCTTTATTCCCTGCAGACTACTGTACATAAAAGGTTTTCAGGTCAACTTTATAAAACTCAAAGCTCCGTGAAAACTGCATCACAGAGTCACAAATTCATTTTTAAAAATGCTAAAGTGAGCAGATAAACCAACGAGTTATACAAAAGTCATGTACTGTCATGCATAACATTATAAAGAGGAGAATTTCTTTTTTAAATTTTTGAAAGACTTGCAAAGTATAACCACCAGCCCTCTGCACATGGAATTGTACCATGCCTTGAGGACGTTTGTTTGGCTACAGGCAGGACAAAATGTGAACTTCACAGGTAGCGATGAAATGCTCTTTCTTTCCCACCACACTATTTGCTTCATCCCCTAGCTCCCACTTTTACTGGCTGGAGCCTTTAATATTGTTCAAGAAAAAGAACTCTTTCATTTGTAGGACATAATGTTCTATGTATGGAATGGTCTTGCTTTTTCATGACAAAGTACTTGTCTATTTGAACATGTTTCGTTTTGGATGCATGCCATTCAATATTCAGCTCGGAGTTAATAAGTGTGGGGCACAATGTCCGTGACTGAACATTTGCATAATGGATATTATGTCCTTTTGGCTTAGCAATCATCTAATAACTTAATATTAAACAATAATTTCCAGGCTGCTGAGCACATGGTGAATGTCCATCCTTCATCCTTCATATTCTGGGCTTAATATTCTCCTAACTTTTTTCCACCCTTGAGACCCAGTAATATCCCTCATGGGACAATAAAACAACATCAGGATTTGACACAGTACATTGAAGAGACAAATGTTCACTGAGTAATTGTGCAGCTCACATATACTGGCAAAATAGGAAACTTGCCTCCTTTCAAACTATCAAAACACTACCAAAAAATAAAAGCCCCTCTTTATGCTATTGTGTCTTGTATATTATTGGTCTCATAAGATGATGATATTCTTGTGGAACTAATAATGATAACTATTTTTAATAGTTGCCAGCTATTCTACATTTGCGAAATAAATTATCCTTAAGAGGACAATGTCACAGGCAGAGAAAGTGGCTGACCCAATGGCCAATGTTTATAAAACGCCTTAAAAATGAAGGCTACCAGACAGGCAATAATACAAAAGGATATTCGTATCCTTTGTCCAGTCTGTGGAGGTTGTGCACAGGAGTTTGGAGCCAGAATTCTTCTATTATACCTTTTCTACCCAGTTGTCATCTTCTGTCTAGACCACTGTATACCTAGAGGGTAAGTAAAGGGCATAGGATATGTTGTGAAAGAAGAAAAGGAAGGGTTGAAGAAATTGACATGGGGAAGTATATGCTATAGAGAAACCTTCCCTGCCAATTTTGCTAAGGCACACCTTATATCTTAATATTCCTTAAAAATAATTTGGTTTTTGTTAATATAAATGTAGTTGAAGTCATCCTCCAGATTAAGTGAAAGTTAGAAGAATAAATATATAACTTTATAATGAAAAGGTGTGAGAGTCACTATCTTAACCCAGTGATCAACCTTTGCATCACTAATGGTAAGACACCAGATGGTGTCTGCATCCTGGGGGGAAGCAATGTAAAGGTCACTCGCCCCCCCACCCCCCAGAAAGCATCCTTGATCTAACTTTCAGTTTACAAGAAATACTTGGGATAGAGGAACAAGTCAAATAAGACCATGAGGAAACAAGCAAATCCAGAAGGTGGGACATCCCACAGGACAACTGGCCTTGTTTACTCAACAAATCATTTAAAAAAGTATGGGTGGGGGATGGGAAGCATGAATTCTTAGATTAAGGGACTTCAGAAACACACGATCAAATGGAATGAAATGGAACATGTGGTCCTTGAGCAAATCTTGGTTTAGATAAGCCAGTTGTAAAAGATGTTTTTCAGATAAATAGGGGAAATTTGAGTATAGATTAGGTTTTAGATGTTAAAAGTGAATTATGTAAATTTCATTAGATGTCATAATAGTATTAAGGTTCTATAGAAAAATAGTCTTAGTGTCTTAGTTTTAAAAAATGTATACTAGAATGTTTAAATTGAAATGTCTTGACATATGTAATTTACTTTTTTTTGTTTTATTATTTTATTTTAAAATTGACAGATAAAATTGTATGTATTTATCATGTACAACATGCTTAAAGTATATGTACATTGTGAAATGACTAAATCTAGCTAATTAACATTATACATTAACTCACATAATTATCATTTTTGTTGTGAGAACACTAAACATCCACTCTATTAACATTGTTTGAGAATACAATATATTGTGATTAATTATAATCACCATGTTGTAAATAGATCTCTTGAAATTATTTCTCCTACCTAACTGCAATTTTGTATTCTTTGACCAAAATCTCCCCAGTCCCATCTGCCCCCTCAGCCCCTGGTAACCACAATTCTACTCTCTGTTTCTATGAGTTCCACTTTTTCAGATTCCACACATAAGTGAAATGTATGTGTGGAATCTGAAAAAGTGGTATGTAGTTGTGTAGTTTGCACACAACTACATATCTGATAAATGTACACAACTGCCCCAATGCCCCTGGTAACCACCAGTCTACTCTCTACTTCTATGAGATCAACTTTTTTAGATTTCACATATAAGTGAGACCATGTGGTATTTGTCTTTCAATTAACATGATGTCCTCCAGGTTCATCCACATTGCTGCAAATGACAGAATTTCCTTCTTTTTTGCTGCTGAATAGTATTCCATTGTGTATATATACCACATTTTCTTTATCCATTTATCTTATGATGGACACTTAGGTTGATTCCACATCTTGGCTATTGTGAATAATGCTGTGATAAACATGGGAGAGCAGATATCTCTTTGAAGTACTGATTTCACTTCCTTTGGATATATACCCAGTAGTGGGGTTGTTGGATCATATGGTAGTTTTATTTTTAACTTTTTGAAGAACCTCCATACTGTTTTCCATAATGACTGTATTAATTTACATTCCCACCAACAGTATGCAAGAATTCCTTTTTCTCCACATCCTTACCAACACTTCTCTTTCATCTTTTTGATATTAGCTATTCTAACAGGTGTGAGATGACATCTGCTTGTGGTTTTAATTTGCATTTTCCTGATGATTGGTGATGTTGAACATTTTATCTATGCCTGTTGGCCATTTGTATTTCTTCTTTAGGAAAACAACTATTCAAATCTTTTGCCCATCTTTTAATCAGGTTGTTTTCTTCCTATTGAGTTGTTTGAATTCCTTATATATTTTGGATATTAACCCTTTATCAGATATGTAGTTTGCAAATATTTTCTCCCATTCTGTAGACTGTCTCTTCATTCTGTTGATGTTTCCTTTGCTGTTCAGAAGCTTTTTAGTTCAATGTAATTCTATTTCTCTCTTTTTGTTTTTGTTGCCTGTGTTTTTGGGGTCATATCCAAAAAATTATTGCCCAGACCAATGTCATGAAACTTTCCCCCTATGTTTTCTTCTAGTAGTTTCATAGTTTTGGGTATTACCTTTAAGTCTTAAATCCATTTTAAATTGATTTTTGTATATGGTGTGGGATAAGGCTCCAATTTCATTCTTCTATATGTGGATATCCAGTTTTTTTCAACACCATTTATTGAAAAGACTGTCCTTTTCCCATTGTGTGTTCTTGGCATGTTTGTTGAAAATCAGTTGACTATAAATGTATAGACTTATTTCTGGGCTCTCTATTCTTTTCCATTGGTCTATGTATCTGTTTTTATGCTAGTACCATGCTGTTTTGATTACTCTAGCTTTATAGTATATTTTAAGTCAGGTAATGTGATGTCTCTAGCTTTGTTCTTCTTGCTCAAGACTGCTTTGGCTATTCAGGGTCTTTTGTGGTTCCATACAAATTTTAGGATTCTTTTTTTTTATTTCCATGAAGAATGTCATTGGTATTTTGATAGGGATCGCACTTAATTTGTAGATTGCTTTGAGTAGCATGGACATCTTAACAATATCAATTCTTCCAATTCACAAACATGGGGCATCTTTCCATTTATTTGCATCTTCTTCAATTTCTTTCATCAATGTTATGGTTTTCAGTGTAGAGATTTTTCATCTTCTTGGTTAAATTTATTCCTAAGATTTTTTTTGTAGTTACTGTAAATGAGATTCTTTTATTACTTTGTCAGATAGTTACTGTTAAATGTGTAGAAATACTACTGATTTTTGTATGTTGATTTTTATTTTACAGTGAGGTATAATAGGCATTGTTAATAGTAATCACGGAAGGCTTCAAAGAGTTAATACAGACAGACCTCAGAGATATTACAAAGTTTGGTTACAGATCACTGCAATAATGCAAATATTGAAAAATAAATTAAAAAAAAATAAAGGAAGAGTAAATTGATGTGGCAATTTTCATTTTTGTCTTATTTTAAGAAATTTCTGCAGCCAACCTTGAGCTTTTGACTTGAAGTTTACTCCATCAGTTATAAGCATGCTCTCTTTTGGTTACCATTTTCATGAAATACCTTTTTCCATCTTTTCACTTCCTCTGTGTGTGTGTGTGTGTGTGTGTGTGTGTTCTTAAATATAAAAGTTGGTCTCCTGTAGGCAATAGGTAATTGGGTTTTTTTAATTCATTCAGCCATTCTATGTATTTTAATTGAGGTGATTAATGCATTTACAATTAAAATAATGATAGTAAGGAGTTGGAGTTGCCATTTGTTAATTGCTTTCTATTTGTCTGGTAGTTCTTTTATTCTTTTCCTTTCTTGTTGGATTTCTTTTTGTTTCAATGATTTTTTTTTATAATGACATACTCTGATTTCTTTCACACTTTCTTTTGTGTATCTTCTGTAGGTATTTTCTTTGTAGTTACTGTGGGCCTTACATGAAACATCTTATAGTTATAACAGTCAATACATGAGTGGATTAATAAAATGTGGTGTATGTATACCATAGAGTACTACTCATCCATAAAAAACAATGGTGAATTAATACCCCTGGTGTTATCCTGGATGGAGCTAGAGCCCATTCGTCAAAGGGAGGTATCACAAGAATGGAAAAACAAGCACCACTGGTACTCACCATCAAATTGGTACTAACTGATCAATACTTTTGTGCACACATGGAAGTAATATTCATCGGGTGTCAGGCAGGGGGGAGGGGGGAGAAGAGATGGGTAAATTCACACTTAATGGGTGTGGGGGGCACTGTCTGGTGGGTGGGCATGCTCATAGTTCTGACTTGGGCAGTGCAAAAGCAATATATGTAACCAAAGTGTTTGTACCCCCATAATATGATGAAATTTTAAAATTAAAAAAAGAAAAAATTATAACCATAAAAATATGTTAATATATACATAATATAAAAAACATGTAATTTGTGACATCAATAACATAAAGGGGGGGCAGAGAGGTAAAAATGTAAAGTACTTGTATGTAACTAAATTTAAATTGTTATCAGCGTTATAAATATAAGATGTTTTATGTAAGGCCCACAGTAACTGTATGTTGATTTTTGTATCCTGCAACTTTAATGAATTCATTTACTAGTTCTGACAGTTTTTTGATAGAGTCTTTAGGCTTTCTTTATTTTTTTCAGTCTTTTTTCTCCTCTGACTATATATTTTCAAATATCCTGTCTTTGAGTTCATGGATTATTTCTTCTGCTTGATCAATTCTGCTGTTAATGCTCTCTATTGTATTTTTCATTTTGTTCATTGTATTTTTCAGCTCCAAGATCTGTTTGATATTTTAAAAATTATTTCAATTTCTCTATTAAATTTCTCATTTTGATCACTTACTGTTTTTCTCATTTCATTGACTTCTTATTTTGTATTTTCTTAAAGTTCACTGAGCTTCTTTAAAACAGGTATTTTGAATTCTTTGCCAGGCAGTTCATATATCTCCAATTCTTTACAGTTGATCACTGGCATTTTATTTCATCCTTTTGATGATGTCATGTTTCCCTGATTGTTCTTGATCCTTGTGGCTGTGCATCAATGTTTGCACATTGGAAGAAATAGGTACTTATTCCAGTCTTCCCAGGCTTTGTCTAGGAAAGTCCTTCAATAGTAAGGGCATCCAGAGATTCTGGGCAGGCTGTCTGACATGGTTCCAAAGTCTGGGGCCACTGAGTGTGGTGCAGTACTGGGGTACACTTGAAGCCCGGGGCCACTGAGGCCTGCTTGGCTCTGAGGGATGTCTGGAATGTGGGGCTACTGAAGTCAGGCTGGTGGTGATGTGGACCAAAGATTGAGTCCCACTCACAGGCCTGAAGCCTGGGGCTACAGAGTCTTGCCTGACACCAGGGCAGATATGGAGTTTCAGTCCATAGGTACCAGGCTGGAGTCTGTAGCCATGGGAGCGTGCCTGATGCTGGGTTTTACTGTGACAAGGCTGGTGTTGGGGTCCAAGGAAAAGTCCTGTGCTCATTTCCCTGTCTTTCCCTTAAGCAGACAGTATCTCTCTCCTTGCTATGCTGCCTGGGATTGAAGGGGGAGTAGTGCAGGTCATGGAAAACTGTCCTTCCTATCCTGTTCAATGCATAAAGCATGCAGGCCACATTCTTTTCTTATTATTACACTACAACCAGGTACTGTGATCTCTTACCTGGCTTCCTTAGTTATTGTGAAAGTATTTTCATGCACGAACAGTATAAAGTGTTGTTTCTATGGGGAAATGATAGCTGGAGAGTCCTATTTCACCATTTTCTCTGCCACTGTCTTATAATTTACTTTAATCCTTCAGCAAAAAAAGGTTGAAGCATTGTGGTAGGATATTAACTGTTATTAAATCTAGGTGTTTTTCTCTAATTTTCTGTATGCACATTTTCATAATAAAAATTTTAAAAATATCCCTTTTTTGGTCAATCATATAACCATGTTAGGGTCTTTTGTAGGATTTTTACTATTTTTTTGGTAGGTGGTCTGGGCCTCATATTTTTTCCTCTGAGTTGAGATGGTTTCATAATAATTAACCATTAGTATTATTGTTATGATTATAAAATTAATGCATGCACACTATCAAACGTTGGTAAGCATGAGGAACTGGACTTCTAAGTCACTATTGTTAGGAGTAGAATTTGGTACTATCACTCTGGAAATCTATTCATATATATTAAAGCTACTATATGATGCCATTTACATAAAGTTCAAAAGGAAGAAAAAGTAGTCTATGGTGTTAAGAGGTCAGGGTAGTCGTTACCTTAGGGACAAAGGGGTTAGTGACTAGAAGGAGGCACAAGCTATGGGATGATAATAGTGTCCTGTATTTCAGCCTGAGTGCCCATGACATGGGTGGGTTGGCTTTGCAAAATTCATTGAGTTGTATACTTACCATATGTGTACTTTTCTGTATGTGTGTTATATGTCAATAACAAGTTTACACTACAAAAAAGTAATATGTGTTCATTGTAACAAATTCAAACAATAGTATATTACTTTCTTTTGTGCAATCAATCACATGTCAAGGAATGATAAATGATGGCCTCTTATGGCCTAATTATAGAGTCTACTTCTGAATCTCTTTGTTTTTTAAGTAAAAGGTTATGATTTATCCAAAATGATCCTTCCATCTAATAGGTCAATGAATTTTAGACTTCCGTTCAAAAAGGCTATTGTCTAATACGACTGTTTGAACATGCAGTGATGGTATTTTAAAGCAACAATGGCTGCTTCACATTATGTTTCCAGTGTAATACACTGAAAAGAATGGAAAATTTAACACTGAATGTTCACTTTGTATAAATTTAGGTTAGAGATCTAACAACCAAATTGCAGTGAGGTATTTCAGTTTTTTGACAAATGTTATACCCAAATGAGAATAAGCCATTATGAATTTTGACATTTTCTGAATTAATACTTTATGTGCTATTTTGTATGTTGGAGCCTTATATTCAGATATGATTTAAATGTCAACCAAAACAACATTTTTCTGATATCAATATAAAAATATTTTTATGTACTTGGTACCTTTGTTTTCAGTTAAGCTTCTAGTCTCACTAGGGTACCATAGCAGTTTTGTGTTCTCTATGATCTGTTACAAAAATTACCAGATCACAACCTAAGTGTGTGTGGGGGCAAGTGGGGGCACAATGAAGCACTAATTATTTTCATCAGTGCCATGAGAAAGCACTGATTAAGATTGGGTTATGCGAAGGGCACTATACAGGGGCCTGATATTACCCCTGACTGGGCCTGTTTATACTTATTATCCAGCAGGAATAATGGACTCTGAAACCCCTGTGGGTGACAGCAAAGCAGAACCCCATGTAACTGCATGTCTCTGTCTCCTATTACTACAGGATGACATTGTCTTATAAAGGCTTGCACAAGTAAGATAGGTAAAATAATATTTTTTATTGATGATAATAATAGCTATATTTTATTAAGCATCTTCTATATGACAGGCACTAGATGAACCATATATTAGTTTCATTTGAATGTGATCTATTGTATTGGTTAAGGTAATGCTAGCTTCTGTGAGAGTAAACTCTGAAACCTCAATAGCTTAACATGGTAGACAATTATTTGTTTCTTACATGAAGTCTGATCCATGGTAGAAGAAGATCTCTGCTCCACACAGTTATTCAGGGACCCAGGTTGATGGATGCTCTGCCATTTTTAACACATGGATTCCTAGATGACCCTGGGATCAAAATCCAACTAGCAGATAAGGAAAGAGAAAATGGAGAGGATCATGCCAAAGGTTTTCATGGGCCATGCCTTGCATCACTTTCCACCACATTTCACTGGCTAGAACTTAGTCATGTAATCTTCCTTAGCTGTAAGGGAGGCTAAGAAATGCAGTCAAGCAGTGAGCCCAAGAAAAAATAATTTGTTGGGTAGCAAGTCTGTCTTTAACATAAGGGAAATAATGAGATGTGTGCACATGATTTAGGGGAAACTATTAAGGGGATGTGAAGAGAAAGAATTGTTTTTTATTAACAATCAACAAACAATCATGTTATAGTTCCCCAAAACACTTGTAATCCTTAGGCATTAAAAATATCAAAGAAGCCTCTCTCCGTTAGGAACACAGGGAAACTATAAACTTTTATATGTAAAGCAAGGCCTTAAGTAAACTATGTTCAGCAACCAGCATCATCACTCAGTTTACTTCAAAACAATTCACTATGTTTGTACCTTGGCATTTATAACCACTTTCATTTACCATCTTCCCAATGGTTTATGAGCATTGATCATTAGATTTTTATTTTGAGGCTATAATTGAGAAGTAGTGGTGGGGAGATAGGAGGAAAGAAATTGAGAAGATGTACCTCCTAGACTTCCTGGTATGAGGAAACTATAAACTTAGTTTTTTCTGTGGCCTGCATGCTTTATCTATGCCTAGTAAGAAGAAGTAATAAACATCTTCCCTTTTGTACTTTTGACTCCATGGGTAGGACTCAATAGTGCTTTGGTTATTCATCAGCCAGCATGTCAGCTGTAGCGTGCACACTATAGGTCGTCAAACCTTTTTGCATTGTTCTAAGCCTTTAATCAATTGTTTAAATAGGAAACACAAATGTACTTGTTTAGTTTATAAAGCATTATTAATTTGTTCAAGAAAAGATATAGAAAACTACTTTTTCACTGGAAAATGGGTTTGAACCTCAAGATATTCTTGGCAGTTGTAATAGAAACAGAGTAAAGAAAAAGAGTCAAATAATGCAGCAAAGCATGTTTGTATGCATGCTTACACACATACACACACACATGCATACATTTGTGGTCAGTAAGCTGGCAATCAGAAATGCACTAAGATGAAGAAATATGACTTTTGGCCTTTCCTCTTAAAAACTCCACATAGAAAATTTCTAATTTCTTAATTAATATGTATTATGTGTATATATATTATAATAACTAAAAGGAAATCCTAAACTAAGAATATTTTTTGCTGGTCTATTTTGAAGACATTTTCTGACCTTGCTTGAGGCTTCAGGGATTTTGGAAATATTAGATAAGCCACTGGTACAATGTCTCCAAAGAGTATCTGATCCTAGACACTGAAAAATAGTAAGGGTAAAGCCACCAGTCTATGCCAGGGCTAAATCAGAAAAATAGCTCCCTTTAGTTTGCCTAATGTTTCAGATAAAGGGACAGTCTAAATAATATTCTCTATTGAACACTTTCTGTAATGTCCTTTAAAATGTCTAGTAAAAGCTAAGCTGTATACATGTACTTTCTACCTCAATTTGATGCTCACTGTTGCATGAAAGTTGAATAGGATGCCACGAGATCAGAACGACATAATTTTCAGAAACACAATTTTTAATGTAAAAGGTGCAATTATTGCTATCAACAACTTAATCTCTTTCTTTAAATGCTAGAAGTGTTAAGTACCTCATTTTACTGCTTTATGCTATAAGGTTATCAATGAATAGTGATTTACTGTAGGAAATAAATCAGAGAATAAGAAATAAAAAAGAAGTCATTCACTAGAGGAGTTAAACCTATATACCATTTCAATGTTTATATGGTAGAGATTTGAAGTATATGTATTTTAAACAATTGTCTGCTAAATTCTCTCAACTGTCTTTCACCCTATGTGAATTAATTAAATATTTTAAAGTCCTATAGTTTGAAGATGATACAAGTTTAGGATGTTTTACAGGAACATTTAGAAAAATATGTAAGTGTGAAGAAAATCATCACTGCTTCTTTGAAAAGCTTTTAGTCCCATAATCTTTAGTATTTAGCCTTTATATGTTCTTTATGGGATGGGAGATGAAAGGTCAGACCTTAATGTTTAATTTGGAGGTTGCCTATTTACTGTTGTTGGGCCAAGGCAACTTTAGGCCTAAGGACATACATAGCAATGAGAGGAATTCAGGTCATGACACCAGAATAGAAAAATAAAAATTATATACTCCTTGATCCATGGGCTATAGAAAAAGAAAAATAAGTAAAAATTATAAATAAATGGACCCACAGAAATTCTCTTTCCAGAGAATATTTGAGTTCAATAAAAATATCAGTTCCAGAGCCTCTTGTCATATATGCATACACACAACACCACACTACCTACACACAGACCCCCACCACATACTCACGTGTCATATGTACCAGACACACACCACAATCATACAAACACATATCACACACACACACAACAGCCACATATATACACATATCACTCACTCATACACAAAAAGCTATGTACATATACCACACATTCACACACACACACACACACGAGATACACACACATACCACACACATAAACACATGTGTCACTATACATTCATTTGCCAGCCTAAGATAAATAGGTGGAAAGGATAAAGAATATTCTATTATTCCATTATTTTTTCTACACTACCTTCATTTGCAAAAATTTGTGAAGGAAATTTGGTCCTGATATTTCCAAACTCTCCATCTATATGCATAAGCCATGGTAAAAAGTGAGGCCTTAGATTTGCAGTATATTTTATTATGTAGCAAAAAATGCAAAGAAATATTGTTCTATCTTTATCTTAGTCATTCTGCTCATCTAGTAGGTATATATTATCTCATAATATTTCTAGAGTGATTTAGAATTTGCACAGTGCTTTCATATATACACTATTACATAACCCT
The DNA here is from genome assembly GCA_023783475.1 of Daubentonia madagascariensis. NCBI lineage: Eukaryota > Metazoa > Chordata > Mammalia > Primates > Daubentoniidae > Daubentonia > Daubentonia madagascariensis. Next base: position 35,037,994 of record JAKFHU010002080.1, on the reverse strand, counting down.
CACAGTGATGTACTGAGGTAAGTATAACTACCCCATATTGCTGGTAAAAAAAATCTAGGCTCAGCAAGTTCAAGTTTCTTGCCAAAGGGCCATGGCTAGGAAGAGCTACAATTCCAGACTAAGCCAATGACACTTGCTATTTCTACATGACTTTTCCTGTCCGTATCTGCCCTTCAAAGCTGTTCTGTGGATCACTGGATGACATTTCTGTACTTTGAACTGTTCTAACACTGGATCCTCTTTAATTTCTATTCCACCTATTGCCATAAGACCTGACTGACAGTAATTGCAGTAAGACTAAAGTGCACAGTCACAGTCATGACACCTAGAGTGCCCAGTTCCATAGCTGATTCATGGATGGATTGCTCTAGGTTATAGGATAGTTACAGATTCTCTCTGAGAAGCTGATCATATGTAGGGACTTCACCAGCCTTAGAAATGGTCAGTTGTCTACTCTATCAAAACAATCAATACATTGGAGAAATGGAGATTTCAGAGCTGAGAGAAAACTTTCAGGTCATATACAACTTTTACATTGCCCTGCACAGTGCCTGGCACATATTGGCTCTTAAAATCATTTGTTTTATTATATCATGTGTTTGAAATTAGGTGACACTGAAGAAATTCGAAAATTGATTTCATTCATTTTGCTACCAAGATTTCTCCACAATGGAAGGTAAGGGTTTTTCTTTCTTTTTTCTGTTAATTCATATCCTTCCTTGCTTCCTTGCCTGCCTTCTTTCTTTTGCATTGGCTAGCTTATTTATCTTATCTTTTAGCAAAGATTTATATGTATGTTTACCTTCACTCAAGTGATTGATTCTGAAAGTTACAAACATCAATTCTTCCATGTGTAAACCACACCATAGCCAATTACAAAGGTCCAACAATAGCATGAGTTGTTCAGAAAAGTATTCTTTCCAGAAAGGAATGACCATGCAATAAATGATAGAAGTTCCTGCTTGGCATTCACAAGCTTTCTCTCCACTAATTCTTATCATTTATCAAAATGTCAGCATAAAAGTCTACCGCTCCTTTATAAATAATAAAGGATTTACCCCTCACAATTCCAAATAAGAAAACCAATTATCTTGCATTCATTTCCTGAATTTCTTTGCAAACAACCCCTCTATTTTGGGAGGCTGGACTCCCTTTTTGAAGTGGCTTTCTTTGCCTCACTGTAGTGAAGTTACCTAAATTACAATCCTGTCAGCCAGTGAACATTCATATTAGTAAAGTATATTTAAATAAGGAAATTTCCTTGCACTCTAATTTCTATACATCCAAATATTTGTGTAAAATTTAAAATTTTGATAATTCATTTGAGGTAGTCAATAAATAGAGATAACTTATGAATTAAAAATAGCATAATGTCCTATAGGTGGTGCAAATTTTTATTATTTGACTTACTTTAAAAAAACAGAAGATGTTCTACTTGGGATGTTGAATTCAAATATCATTCTTATGCACTTTTACTAATTGAGCATACAGAAGTGAGAAATGTTCTGGACAATGAATTATAGGAAAATGTTTAATATTGTCATACTAGCCATATTCTTCTTCAGGGGAACAGAAAATAGTGTGCAATATTTTACCCTAGAATCATTTTAAAATGGTTTGGATAAAGAGCAGCTGTCCAGAGTGCTGATATCCAAGTGTGGCGCCAAGTGCAGTAAATTCATGATCAAATTACCACCTATTCTCAATTTGTGTGTTTTTCAGAGGGACAAAGATTAGTAATAGACCCTAACCCTAGAGGTCCTCATTGAACCTTTAACAAACATTAGTTCCAGTCTTTCAAAATCAAGATGCAGAGAATGTGTAGAATTGGTGGAGGCAAAAGGTGTGTATCTCAGGTGCCAAAAGCCAACTGAAGAGTTGTAGTTATACATTTTAGTAGTCAATTATTTCACTGTGAGTAGTTGTGATTGAATAAACAGGAGTTTCATTTTTATTTTTCCACTCAGTAACTGTATGACCTTAGGAAATCCACTTATCTCTCTGAATGTGACTTCCTTCACTTGTAAAGGGAGATAATAATGACTATCTCCCATAGTTTACTTTCATTGTCTCTCTCTACTTAGCTACATGAAAGCTCTCTGAGGACAGGGATTTTTGTCTATTTTGCTTACTGATCTATCTAAGTGCTTAGACTAGTTTCCCAGAACACAGTAGGTGTTCAATAAATAGTTGCTGAGTAAATGAATCAGAAAGAAGAAATTTCATTAGCTTGGAACTAAAAATGTCCTTGGATATCACTAGCTGCTAGGAGACACGTATGGGAAAAGGCAGTTAGATAAGTAAAAGTAGAAAAATAAAATAGGAAAAGAATAAAATGAGAATTTAAGAGAAATGTTATGATGGATAAGGCAAATTTGGTAAAACCAGCCGATATCTGAGTAGCCACTTGGGGGAATATATTTCAGGGAACACAAGCCTCCATCCCAGACAACTAATTTTGGGAAGGTGCAGTTGTTTTAAAAAACTGCAATACCTAACACTATACTCTGCATTACAACAGGTACTTTGAATCATTTAGAATGTTTCTATGATTTTATCAGGAAGTCATACTTTGGCACCTGGGGTAATACTTATTGAGGCTTTATGATTCAAAGAAAGAAATATTAACCCAGCATTGAAGTCCCTCTTTTAACTTCCTATCCAAAAACTTATTTTCTGGGATTTCTTAGTGTGACCCTGGCCTCTATTTTGCATACTGTCAAGGACAGTCCTGGCTGACATTCTTGCCCCTGTACCCTATTCATAATGTTTTTCCCTATCAAGAAGAGTGGTCTCTTTCTTTTCCCCTAATAAAATGCTACACATTTTAAAGGTGCATTCAAATATCAGCAACTCTCATGATGATAGCTCACACTATTCTTTACTCCATTAATCTCTTCCATTAATAAGCTGTCACATCATTTAATACTATACTATTCACTTTGTCATTTAAACATAAAGCACTCAATATTATTTAGCTGTTTTCCTTTGCATAAGTGTTTTATCACTGTTTGAAGGTGATTTCTTGTATTTCTATTATATGCTTCAAAATACCAAGTACATTTCTTTAGTGCATAGATGGTACAAAATAAATGTAGACTTGAAATAAGCTGATTGTTTGAATTCCTCTTCACATATACTCACCTTGAAGAACCATGAACAATTAAGTCTTGCTCCACACATGGGTTATTTCATGTTCTCTGGTCAGTGGAAGGTTCATTGCAATTTAGTATTTTGTTAATGATATATCTGATATGTTGAATTTTAATGAGGTATGTGGATGATACTAAGATGGAATCATTCCTAGTAATCTGAGGGGAGAAAAGAATTTAAAAGGCTTTTCCTTGAAAGTAAAGTCATTGAAAGTGAACTTAGTAAATCAATCAAAAGTACATTATAGTATATATTGTAAAAAATAAATTCTATAGAAAATACTTAAAAACACATCAAGAAAACTAAAATATCCCCTCTGATTCTCACACAGATTTTGACTCCTGCACCTGCCAATCTGCCCACTGTCACCCTTATTCATCTGTCATGTTTCTCCCACCCAAAGTTTCCTATCCATGTTCACTTTTGTCTCTCTACCTTGGTTCAACACATCCCTCACATGGCCCTGATTTCTCTTCTTTTCTTTTCTGGGAGGAAACTATCTCTTCACTGGGGCCACTGAAGACTTTCCTGATGAGTCCAGGTCACACTAAGCACTACCTTTACCAAAACATAAAGTATATTGTTTATTCAATATGATTTAGCATCTGATTATGCCCAGTCTTATACCAATCTCAGCATAAGTCTTATCTTCATAGATAGATGATAAACTAATCAAGCGGAGGAAGTGTCTAGTAGAACTTGAGTATAAAATCAGTGCACCATAAAGAGTCTACACGGAAAAGAAGTGTTCCTCTGCCTGGAATCACTATCAGACAAGGTCAATATCAGTTTTATAAAGAGCTAAACTTTTCCTGAGAAATAATAACTGCTCCCGCCTATTGAATTGTATTCTAGACATCATTTCCTTAGGTCAACTTTTTTAATCCTAACAACTTTATAAGGTAAGTACTGTTCTTAAACTCCACTTTACAAATGAAGAAACTGAAATTAAATTTTTCTAAGTCCTAATAGCTAATAAGTGATGATACCACAATTTGAACTCAGGCAGGCTGACTCCGGAGCCCTTCACTATTAGGCTAACCTGCCTCTCAGGAGCTGACACTAGAGTCAAAAAAAGGAACAATGGGAAAGAAACTTCCTGCAATTGCTGCACTTTCCGGATAAACTATGTGGCATCTTATCCACTATTCAGCCATGAGGCACTCTTAAACTAAGATGCATATGTGAATAAAACACCAATAAAAATTTCAAGAATAGCCAATGACATAAAGATTAATGGTGTTTACTGATTAGAAGAAAAGGAATTTTTCACTGTTTGGCAAAGTCTGTCAGAGCAAAATTGTACCATTCCAACAAAGAAAAGGATAGGAGAACACAAAGCCAAAAAAAAAAAAAAAAAGTGAGTGAGGAGGAGAAAAAGCAAGAATTTAAAAGGCAAGAGAGTGGAATTGGTAGAAAATATGATGAAGAGTAAAGAAAGTGACCAAAAACAATGACAGTGAGGAACTGAGATGACCAAGACGAAGAGAAAGGGCAAGAAACCATGGCTAAAATGGCATAGTTCTTGTGGACTCTGCCTGCGTCAAGCTTTCTTGAGGATGTCACAGGACAAAAAGGGGCAAGTTCACGTCAACAGCAGCAGTCCAGCAGCACAGTCTAACAGAATTTTGTGATAATGGAAATGTTCAATATTGGCACTGCCCAGAACAGTGGCCAGTCTCTCTACACATGGCTACCGAGCAGTTGAAATGTGACTAGTGCAAATGAAAGATTAAATTTTTAATGTTTAAGCTTAATTAATTTAAATTTAAATAGCTGTATGTGGCTAGTGACTACTGTATTGGACAGCAAAAGCCTATGGTTTTCAGGTGGCAAAGTGATTCTACGGACTTCTATAAAAAAGCATATTCCGTAACCCCCTCACTCTCTTTATATCCTGACCACACAGAAAAATATATGATGTCTGAAACTCAGATTCTGAGTGATCAAGAAAAGGCAACTTTAAATTCTGTTTATTAAATATTATGGGCTAAATTATGTCCTCTCAAAATTCCTTTGTTGAAGCCCTAACCCCCAGGACCTCAGAATGTGACTGTATGTAGAGATAGGGCCTCTAAAGAGGTGATTAAGTTAAAATGAGGACATTAAGGTGGGCCCTTATCTAATCTGGCCAGTGTCCTTATAAGAAGAGGAGATTTGGCCACCCAAATAGAAACCAGAAATGCACATACAAAGAAGAAAGACCATATGAGGGCACAGCAAGAAAGTCACCATCTGCAAGCCAAGGAGAGAGGACTCAGAAGAAGCCAAACATCATCTTGGACTTCTAGCTTTCAAAACTGAGAGAAAATAAGTTTCTGTTGTTTAAGCCACCCAGTCTGTAGTATGTCATTATGGCAACCACAGCAAACTATTACACGAATACAGTTAAAACAAGTATAATACATTTTTTTTTAGTTCAGTGTGATTTAAGTCAAAAGTTTAAGAACCTAAAGGTTTAACCTTTATTTATTTATAAAACCCTATTTCTTGACCCTCAAAACTGAGAACTCACAATCAAAAGCAATGCATAAGGCTCAGAATCTTATAGTAGAACATTCAAAGAAGGAAACAAATTATAAACTACAATTACCTGCTGCTAAGAAGTATTTTATATGCTATTCCCTTTAAATTCTAAAAGCCATATTAATGACAGTTAAATGGTAGTTTCCTATGAAGGATGACAGGCTCTAAAATGTGACTCTTCCATGCAAGATTGAAGGGAAATTTCTGGTTGCTGGGCCCTGGTTTGGTGCTGTGAGGGTCAGCATTCTTAAGTAGGGAATTTGCATTAGTGTCTGGGTGTTACAAGAGCTGCATAAATTACCTATGCAATAGCCAGCTTTTTCAAAGATGCCTGCTGGCAGATATGGTGAGTGTGGGAAAGACAGAGGGAGGCTCTCTCTCTATTTTTCTTGTCAACAAAATATGTTGTCATGTTTTATCCCATATTTTTTTTCTTAAAATGAATATTGTTTTCATACATATTTTGTTTTGTGTGATGTGCTCCAATTCATTACATGATTGCTAGGCATGGCCTGACCTGTAATAGTACTTTGAATCTTGCAGATATGAGTGTATTATGACAAGAATCACTATTTTGCTGAAATGTGAGGAGCTTCATAGGCTAGCCGAAAGCTTAATGCTTCAATAGAAATTTTCTATGAATTGGAACAACTGCTACATATTTGGCAGCAGCTGTTAAATAGGCAAATCTTACCTAGTAGACTAAAAGAGGTATACATTTATTTACAGAAACTCAGGAATCTTAATAGAAAGCTGCTTCCTCCTTATATCATATTGCTAATATACATCTCTAATTATGGAGATTTTTCTCAAGAAAAACCTCATTTGGAATCAGTGTTAAAATTGGCTCTTCTCCAGGATGAAATCATGAAGTTGGCAAAATCAGTTTTTCATGTTCTCCCATGTCTCCTGTGTTATTGTTCACTGTGTGGAGTCAGTTTGTTTGGGCAGTCCCCTAGGGTCTGCCTAGATCTTTATTGTCTCTTTCTTAAGATTTGATTGTAAGGTATCCTCTTGCCTCTGTGGTTTGTGGATTTCTAGTTAATTATCAACTTTTGCCAATATATTAATGGGTTATAATGCACTTTTAACCTTTCTAGGCATCATCTTTGTTATAGACCCTTCTGGTGACAATGTTGCAGGTTAAATGAGAGATGTGAATGAATGTAGAAATTTGACTCCGTGTTAAGTTGTATTTGTTGTGTGTGTGTGCATGTGTGTGCGTGTGTGTGTGTGCATGTGAGTGTGTGAGATATTCCCTCCCAGATGGAGCCTTTGTTTCCTCTGAAATCATACTTCCCATAAGCTGTCTGCTCTTTCCAGCTTTGTGAAGGCTTTGATTCAATCAGGGAGTACTTCATTCTGGGGCCTGATCATTGGACAAGAAGGGTCCTACTTGTGGGTTGAAAGAGTAGCCGCACCCAAAATGGAATATGCCCTTTTCAGCACCATTTTGCAAGTCAGGTGGCTGGTCTGTCCATCAGAACTAGTAGAAATATCTGAACCATATAGACTCAACTTTTATTTTCAGAATAGAAATTTAAAATGCAGTTGAGCCATTCAAAACACCTGTGTCAATCAAGGTAGGCTAGGGAAAGCTTCTGTAATAAATGACCCCAAATTCTTACTGACTTGTTATAATAAAGTTTATTTCTCTCTTGTGCTATATATCCATCACGATGGGCTAGGAACTCTGATCCAAATCTCCTCTGCCAATGATCTAAACTGAGAAAGCAGCCATTGTATCAAATGTTGTCAATGCCATGCCAGAGGAAAAAGAGAGCTCTGGAAGGTCTCACATCAGTAATTCAATGCTTAGCCCAGAAATAACATATGTTAGTTGTGCTTATAACTCATTGTCTAGAACTTGTCACAGAGCTCACCCAGCCACAGGGGCCTCAGAAATGCCATTCCCATTTTCTTATGTCTGAAAGAGAGAAAAACTGAACATATTTCGCCAACAGCATGAATGACAACCAAAGTACTCAAGGTATTCTTTCACTTTGGAATTTTATAAGGACAAGCATTAGCTGAAATTAACTAGATGTATATAATGAAAGAACTATATTCATGTTACTAAATAGTTAAGGTAGTTATAAACAAATGCATATCAAATTTTGAATAACTCCAACCAAAAGTGGCCAGAGAAGCATCGTTCTCCTAGGCCTGGTTTAGATGATCTTATTTTGCTGTCCTGCCCTATACTGTCTACTTTGGTATTCTGGGCTACTCCTTGTCAAACTGTCAGCTTTTATCAGAGTTGATGTATTACTTACAAAGAGTTCCAAATTTTTACCTCCAAATGGTAAACCTTTAATTTTCAATGAATAGAAACATTCTGCCTTAATTATGTAGACTTTAAGTGAATTTATATTACTCTGATTATTTTCCTTTTTATTGTACACAATAAAAATACGTGAGTCATGGGAAATGTAAGGGGGTCCCCACTATGAATGTGCTCTGCAGTGTGTCTCCCCATACGTGAGTGTCTTTTACAGAAGGAGTTATAAATAGATACGATCAAATCAAATGAAATTACCATTTTTGCAGATCAAACAGTTGAATATTGTCAATTTCATATGTTTCAATCTAATAAATACCTCCATGGCTTTAGATTTTAAAAATTCTTTTCAAGGATGAATATTGCTTTTAGAGTCCCTCTCATTTAGTCATTATCCCTAGTAGGGGTCAATGGTGTGGCTTCTGAATTCAGATAGTCCTGTGCTTTCATCAGGGTTCTCCTTTTCTTAGTTACATGGCCTTATGTAGACTCTATGGCCTTCAGTTTCCTTGTGGGCATAAAAATAATGCTAACCTCGTGGGGACATTGTGTGCACAGAATGAGATTGTGGACACATAGCACAGTCTCTAGCATTTATCAAATGCCCCCAAATGGCAATTTTATACCTTATTTCTCCTCACTTGCAAATACTGTGGACTGCTACGGCTGTGTTAAAAATTGCCTGCTCATTAACTAAATTCTGCCTAGAGTTTTCCTGAGCTTGTGTGTGTACTGCAAGAGCACTTGCTTTCACGGGAATGGTCCACTCTGTTTAAGGACAGTCAGTCCATAGACATGCCCTCACTGGGCCCCTTCACAGCCTCCACACCATGGCAAGTGCCTTTGAGTTCACCCCAGAGGAAGGCAGAACTTAGAATAAGGGCTAGAGAGAAATGGTACGAACTCTTGCGTTTCCATGGTAACCATGATGCTACCCAGGAGAGACACAGGGCAAGGGCTGGTAGAGGTGTGTAAGACTCTGTCAGAACAAAGAGCAATCTAATTTTCCATGCCCAGGCTCACATACTCTTCCTGTTGATCTCTGGGAGGTACTGAGTCAGAAATATGGCACAGTAATTTGTCAACTCCTCTATTTCTTTACCTTAAGCAATAACTTGCATAGAATGAGTCAGTTAACGAGCAGATGAGAGGGCCAGTGTGGGCCAGTGCCAATCACCAGGAGTAATTAGTGTCTGGACATCCCCACTTTCTCCTTCCTTCCATCCCCAAATACATGTTTGGTTAGAATTTAGTGCACTTACAAGGAAAGTTCATTCCTATATAGATTGGCATTCACCAGACTGAGAAGGCACTCTAAGAGAATTTTAAATTAATATTAATAGTAAGAAGACATTAGGACAATTCAGTTTTGTCTTCTCTAATAGCTAAGTTGAGATAGTACATAGAGTTTGGGACATCTCTTCTGATTTCCTCTATCCTAATCATGATTGCTCACAATAAAAGCTTATAGCCACATGATGTGAGGTAAATAGGATGCATTCTCAATGCCTACTTAAGACATTGCATTTCATATAGTTAGAAACTTATGGCACACAGAAGGGCATTGTTTTAAAATTCCCAAATTCATCAAGAATATTTATAAATCTTTATATCTATTATATCTTTTATTATACTTAATTCCTTTCTTAAACAAGTTATAAGAACTAAGTGAATAAAGTCTCAGTTTTTAAAACACCTCTCTGAGATAGGAAGGGATTTGATCTATAATTTCATATGGTGTCTCAATCACCTTAGAAATGGAAACAGATTTACTTAAAAGTCAGTAATCTTGCAGCTTCTATCATGAAAATTTATTAACATTTTTCAATACTTCATAAACATTGAGTGTTATGGAAAAGTAGCACATATTCAATAGTCAATTAGAAATTGATTAGTACTAGAGAAATTGATGATAAAGTATGCTTTATGCATAAGAACCAGCTTGTCTCCCTGTACACTCAGAGGCACCAAGGTCCCTCTCCACTACCTGGGCTGGGCTTCCTGGCACTGCATGACCAGCCAGGCCCAGGGCCATTCCCTAGGGTCTGTAAACCTGTGTGTAATCAACACTCCATTGTGCTGTGGTGCAGCCTATCCTGCCATCAGGAACAGGTCAGACTGTGGATGCGCTTAACAATGGGGATATGTTCTGAGAAATGCATTGTTAGGCAATTTCATTGTTGTGCAAATATTGTAGAGTGTACTTACTCAAGCCTAGATGCTATAGCCGACTACACCCCTAGGCTATATAGTGTAGCCTATTGCCTCTAAGGTACAAACCTGTACAGCATGTTACTGTACTGAATACTGTAGGCAATTGTAACACAATGGTAAAGTATTTGTGTATCTAAACATATCTAAACATAGAAAGGTACAGTAAAAGTAGGGTATTTTAATCTTATGGGACCACTGTTGTGTTTGTATTCTGTTGTTGACAGAAAAGTTTTTATGCTGCACGTGACTGTAATTGAATGCCAAACCAGGGAAACCAGTCTTCCGTTAGTAACTCTGCCAGTGCAATGAGCTTCATCAAAAGAAAGAGGCCACCACGATCCTTTTTCAGGATTCCTCCATGGAAGCACACTGATGGAGTCCGGTGAGTCACACGATCTTCTCTCTTGCTCATGCAGTAGGAGGCATTGTCTCTCTGCCAGTCTCCCTGTGAGAGTTCAATCAATATTAATTGAATGAATGAATGAACTGACATGAAGTATGTGGTAGTTGATACTGAGAGACTTGCCCTGCAATGGTCATATGGCCCTACTGGCACACAAATAATAGAATTTCTGGAGGTTATTACTTTTCCTAGCTGGTGGCCAAGACAATGGCTTTGCAATTGACAGTGCTCCTCTCTGTGAGAAAATGACAGTATGCTCTCTGCCAACATTTGTTCTCATTTGGAATTAAACAGGGCTACAAAACTGGCTCATTCACATAGCATTTTGGGTAAAAAAGGTGAGATAATGGAAGGCACACTCTGCCACTGAGGCATAAACTTATAAGAACTACCCAAGAATCTGCATTATTAAACAGTGATTTTTAATGACTTGTCTTTATTGTATTTTTCCTAAGCATTTCATTTAATTTTCAAAAACTGTATTATTTTTATATTTATTTTTATTGTATTATATTTGTTTTAATTATTTTATTATAATAATAAGTACAACTGGCATAAATAAATTTGGGAAATAAGAACAACTGACTGTTGGTCAACAGCAGCAACAACAAAAACTCAACAGACAAGAGCAGAAGTGACTCATATTTGGTCCACAGGAAGTACTCATGTATTTGTTGGTCTGGCAAATTCTGGAAGTTCGGACTGCTCATCCAGTTACCTCTAGTCCTATTGACACAGTTATACTTTAACTTTCTCAGGCAAGAGTCTTTGTGTCTCTCAAATCCCAACACATTTCAAAGTTCTCCAAGTCACCCCATGCAAGCTTCCCTCCCGAAGCTTGAGACAATGGAGCTAGAACCCACCCCCTTTCTTAGGGAATTCACAGAGTGGTAACAGCTCTCTCAAAAAATGTTATCACCAAGTTTTCTCCCTTTTTCATGCACTTTCTCTATTGCTATCTCTGATCTGGTTGGGGGTGGATCCATGAGTCCTAGAAGTAGTTCTCCATCATTTCCCTTGTAACTTCTGCAGATGGGTTTTTTTCTCATACTCACTCTGGCCATCTATTCTATTGGCACTTAAATCAAAACTGAGACTGGAAGAGTCCCACTCTCACAACCTATTAAATAACTTCTATACCATGCTCCTGGCAGAGAATAAAGCTGAAGAGACTGAGGCCGATTCCTCACCCATAACCCTGAGAATATCTCTCCATTAGCAACCCCAACAGGCTGACACAGCAATTTTCTCTTTCCTCTTTAGAATTACACACAAAAATTCACATATAAGTATGCTGGCACAGAGTAACAAAAGACAGTGTTAGTAAAAGAAAGGAAAACCAATGCTTATCAGGGATTGGACCACAGAAAGATCACAGCAGTCCCAAATCCTGTAATGCTCATAACAGAATTCCCCAAATGTCATTTTCAATTTCTGGAGAAAGGATCTTTTCCTCCTGGGACTTACTGTCACCTCTGCTGTGCTCTGCTGGCATGAACTTCTGCCATGTGGTTGGTTATTTGCCTCCTGTTGGCAAAATTGCTCCCACCTGGTCTACTCTGTACCAACACACACACACTCTCCCCGCACAAGGATGCTCTGGCCTGGCCCACTCACCTCCCTCTTCCGGAGCCTGATCTCCTATGCTGAATTAGTTCTTGGCCTGCTCCCCTGGATCCAGTGACCTTAATTGTGCACCTGTTCAGGGAAAGGCACTGAAGTGGACGGTACTTTCTGGTTGCAAATGATAGAAAGACAATTTGAACTAGCTGGGCAAAAAGGGCAAATGTACTGGCCCCGGATCCAGGATGGAAAGGGGTATAACTAATGCCATAAGAGCCAGGGACCCACTTCACTAGGACTCCATCCTGAAACTCCTTGTGTCTGTCTTTCTGGCTTTTTTCCCTCTGTACACAATTCTTTTTCTTCCGTGTACTGGGGATAGGGTCATGACCCAGATCACGTTCGCACAGATTTCTGAAAGAAAGAGCTCCCATCTCTCTCAATTCTGGTAGTGACCAGAATATTATGGAGAATGATTTTGGCCCACAAAGTATTAGCTTATCTCCTGGGCCAATCACTGAGGCCCACATCAGCCTCTATTGTGGGAAGGAAGAGTGGTACTTCCAGGAAGATGAAGGTTTTCTGGGCAGTCCAAACAACAGATGTCCCCCAAAGGCCCAATGCCAACCATGACGTTAATGGGAGGGAAGCCTAAAATTCTCCTGACATAGGGAGTCATTACAGGCAACCTTCTTTAACAAACTTCTGCTTTTGCACTGAGCTGCCAAGAGAAAGAACTCCCCTTGAGGCCATCGGCCACCTGGACTGTGGGGGGCCATGCCCAAGGGAAAAACTCTTATATCATTCAGAGATCCTTATGTCTTGACTTAGGAAAAAGTTAGAAAAGTTCGGTAAATGTATATAGTGCAAGTAGGAGCATTTCTGGGACCTCAATATTCTGCTAATACTCAATTTTATTTGATTTATCAAATTTTCTCCCCATATAAATCTTGCTAACTTTTGAAGAGTCCTTGAAAATGGCACAGAGAAAGAACTAGTTGTTGACAGAAATTGGAAATACAAATCTTCAGGAAGGTGTATTAAAGGTTAGAAGCGTCCCTGTGTCAGGGATTCTATGGTGCATTTGCTCTCTGTCCCTTTGTGGGGAGTTTAGATCCTGCTTCAGTCTTGGCTTCTGACCTTCCCCTCCTCTGGCATCAGGACAGGGGCCTCCCCTAAGGGCCTGCGCCTGATTACTCAGAGGATTCCAGGTCTCTGGTTATTCCTCAGTTCATACCTTTATTGGTTTGTGACACATACAGTCATGTGCCACAAAACAACTGATGTTTCGGTCAACAACAGACTGTGTATACTACAGAGGTCCCGTGAGATTATAATGGAGCTGAAAAATCCCTATCATCTAGCAACACTGCAGCCTTCTTAAAGTCATAGCTCAATGCATTACTCACGTGTTTGTGGTGATGTTGGTGTAAACAAACCCACTGCACTGCCAGTTGTATAAAAGTATGGCACATACAGTTAAGCATTATACATAATACTTGATAATGACAATAAATGATCATATTACTGGTTTATGCATTTGTTATACTATACTGTACTTTATATTCTTGTTTTAGAATATACTCTTTTACTTATTAAAAAAAAAGTTAACTGTAAAACAGCCTCAGGCAAGTCCTTCAGGAGGTATTCCAGAAGAAGGCATTGTTATCATAGGAGATGACAACTCCATGTGTGTTATTGCCCCTGAAGACCTTCCAGTGGAACAAGATAGGGAGGTGGAAGACAGTGATGTTGATGATCCTGATCCTTTGTAGGCCTAGGCTAATGTGTGTGTGTTTGTGTCTTTGTTTTTAACAAAAAAACCTTAAAAATTTTTAAAAAATTAAAAAATTTGAAAGTAAAAAAGCTTATAGAATAAGGATATAAAGAAAGAAAATATTTTTGTACAGCTATACAATGTGTGTTTTAAGCTAACTGTTATTACAAAAGAGTCAAGAAGTTAAAATATTTTAAAAGTTTATAAAGTAAAAAATTTACAGTAAGCTAAGATTAATTTATTATTGAAAAAAGAAAAACTTTTTTTATAAACTTAGGTGTGCAGTGTTTATAAAGTCAACAATAGTGTACAATAATGTCCTAGGCCTTCACCTTCACTCACCACTCACTCACTGACTCACCCAGAGCAACTTCTAGTCCTTTAAGCTCCATTCATGGTAAGTGTCCTGTACAGATATACCATCTTTTTATTTTTATTTATTTATTTATTTATTTAAATAGAGAAATATATTTTATTTCAGAATATTACAGGGGTACAAATGTTTTGATTACATAAATTGCTTTTGTACCATTTGAGTCAAAGTTTGTAAGTGTGCCTGTCCCCCAGATAGTGTACATGGCACCTGTTAGGTGTAAATTTACCCATCCCCTCCCCCCTCCCACCTGCTTGATTTCTGATGAATGTTATTGCCATATGTGCACATAAGTGTTGATTGATTAGTTCCAATTCAATGGTGAGTACATGTGGTGTTTGTTTTTCCATTCTTGTGATACTTCACTTAGAAAAATGGGCTCCAGCTCCATCCAGGATAATACAATAGGTAGTTCACCATTTTTTTTTAATGGTTGAGTAGTACTCCATATACCATCTTTTTAATCTTTAATACCATAGTTTTACCGTACCTTTTCTATCTTTAGATATGTTTAGATACACAAATACTTAACATTGTGTTACAATTGCCTACAGCACTCAGTAGGGTAACATGCTGTACATGTTTGTAGCCTAGGAGCAAATAGGCTATACTGTATAGCCTAGGTGTGTAGTAGGCTATACCACTTAGGTTTTTGTAAGTACACTCTGCGATGTTCACACAATGACAAAATTGCCTAACAATGCATTTCTCAGAATGCATATCTGTCATTAAGCGATGCATCACTGTAATTGAAGCAAATAATTATAGAATTCCAGTTGTATCCAGTTTCATTGTTACAATGAAAAAAACAAAATCCTACTTTTCTGGAAATAAACTTCATTTTTATTATCAAATTTTAATTACACAATTAGTGCATCTAACCACTTCCTTGTGGAATTCATTTTCTTCTCCCTGGGATATATTCTGTAGCAATTATTGCACAGGGATCTATGGAAGGTAATCTTTCTGAGGACTTGAATGTTTGAGGGTGTTTTACTCTGTCCTCACATTTCAGTGAGAATTAGGTGTACAAAAATTAGAGACTTAGAGCTATTTCCCCTCCACTCTTTGAAGGTGATGCTCCAATACACCATTGTGTCCAATGATATCACTGCTGAGCATGGTGTCTATGATTCTAATTCCTTTATAAGCAATCTGATTTTTTTCTGTCTTCTAGATTTTAGGATTTTCCATTTATGCTTGACATAACCAGGAAATATCTATAATTGGGTTTTGTCACCACCGTTGCTATTTTTGTTGTTTTGTTCCTTGGTAGACTCTGTATTTTAGGACTTAAGTCTTTCATAAGGTCTAGAATTTTTCTGGCTTTTATGTCATCAAATATTGTTTCCTCTGTATTCTCCATATTCTCTCAATTTGGAACCCCTAATGGATTGATGTTGACTCTCAAGCCCTGTTTTTCATGTTTCATTTCCTTTAAACTTTTCTTTTATCTTGTTCTTTTTCTTTTCCCTTTGTGCTACATTCTGGGATAATTTCTTGATACAGTCTTTCAGATCACTAATTTGCTTTTCAATTGTGTTTATTCTGCTATTCATCCATTTTTTAGTTTTTTATTTCAAAAGTGATATTTATTTCATTTCCATAATATCTAATTGGTTTTTCTTCATCATCACTCATCCTACTGTATTGTATGTGATATTTCCCCGTATCTCCCTGATGATACAAAATTAGTTTGTGTTACAGTTTTGTACTCCACTAGTGTAAATTCTTCCATTTGTCCAGTTTCTTGCTTTCTGAGGAAAGTCATCCTTTCATGGTGTTAATGTTCCTCAACCTTTGAGAATATTTTCATCTCTTTTACGAATTTGTTTTGGTAGCTGAACTTCTCTGTGGGGAGAGGCAAGCACCTTGTTTCTAGGGAGGGTGAGGAGTGAGCTAGAGCACAGGGTGAGGTAGAGATGTTCCTGATTCCTCGGGGGCGTTGCGGACACCTGGGGCAACCGCCTTGTCCAAGCTCCTACAGTCACCACTCCCAGGTGGGATGGGTGTGTCAGCTGCGTGTGTGTGCTGGGGTCAGTCTGTCTGGATGCTCCCACTCTGGTGCCCTTGCCATCGCCTCTGGTCTCCTCTCGGTCCCCTGCCTCTAACTCCCACTGGCAATGGAGTGATTTTGGTGCTATTCCTGTGCATGTTCTGAGAAGTGATTTTCCAGTTAAGTCTTAAGCCATGTGCTTTCCAGTTTTCAAGCATTTATCAATTTCTTATCAAGTAAAAGTTCCCCTTAAGTTTTATTATGCATATATATTTTTAAAATATGTATTTTTCATCATTCATATGGATGTTGTGTGGGAGCAGTATTTACTATTTCTCCATTCTACCATTTTGAAACCAGAACTTTATTTTTATAAAGCAAACATTCATCAAGCCAACAATGTGTCACATACAGATAAGCATGGGGATTAGAATAGTGCCCCAAAAGGTCCTTTAGTTCTCTTCATAGAGCTTTTTTCCTGCCTCCGTAATGCAAAATTCAGATTGGCAGGCAGAAAAAAAAAAAACATTGAGTTAAGGGAACACTCAGTAATCAGATCAAAAGGTTTCATCAATTATATCAAGTGAAGTGAGGTGTCCAGAAAATAGACGGGACATGAGACATAGGCAAGAAACACGTTTCCTGGTCTTCCAGTGTCCTCATAATCCTGTGTGTAGGGTGACCACGTGTCCCAATTTGCTTGAGACAGTTCTGGTTTATGCCTATTTGTCCTGGTATAAGTATTAACAACATCTCCTTCACTCTCAAAAATGACCTATATGATCACCCTACTAAGACACTATGTGAAGAAAATCAATGAATGAATCTCTTGTTGGTGATATTTGGAACAGTTGGGGAGAGAAGAGGAGTAGCAAGTCACCATTCATTCATTCATTCATTCAGCAAAGGTTAACTGAGGCTCTACTATGCACCAGGCCCTCTGCTAAGCTTTGAATATACAATGACGAGCAGCACAGACATACTCATGGACATTTCCCTAAGAAAAGATTAGCAAACTAACAAACCTATTTCTCAAATAAAACCAAAGATGAATTGCATGATCTCTCAACATTTTTTCTAGTTCAAGGACTTGATAAAACATTGTGAACTTTCTGCCTACTCACTCATACACTGACAGGTAGGTATTAAGTTAGCATATCAAAGACACATCATTGTTTAAAAGAGAGATTATATACTTGTCTACCAAACAAGAATAAGGCAGGGCAGTGTGCAGATAATAAAGGATTTGAAGTCACTGGATGGCCGGTTTGGGTAATTAAGCAAACAAAACATGCCACTGGAAAAATTATCTAAGTTGATGATTAGCATGGTTTGGAATTCAAAGGATAATTTCACTACCCTCTTCTTCACTTAGGCACCGAGATAATGTATATAACAGATGGATCAATCGCAATTTTCTACTCATTATGCACAAAACCTCTTCATCAAATTCCCTACTCAGCATGCACATTGCCACAAAATCAAAAGCAAAAAGCAAGTTGCAACCCACAACCACTATTATTCTTTTTAAAAAATGCAATTCCTTTGAAGAGTTTGAATAGAAAGTGTTCCTTTTGTTATCTTATTTAGACAAAATTTTGCAAGGAATTTTCCTCTCATTTCCTAGAGATCAGTATTCCTAGAAAGACTCTCACTCTAAACCCCAGGGGAACTTAGAAAATGTCAGGAGCTTCTTAAATGGTGTGAAACTCACTTGCAGCTTATTTCTAATAAGCTTTGATATGGAAATAGCAGAGTGGGTATACAAAGAAAAAAAAATCCAGTGGCAATAGGAACGCATTGTTTGTGATATTATCCATAGTCAATTAACTCCTGGTGAGAGAATACTGCTGAAGATTCCAAAGGCCGGGGCTCCATCTCGCGTGGGTAGTATTTCCTCTATGGATTATTACCTTTGCCTTGGTCCCAGATTTTGCACAGATATGATTACAAAGGGGGAAGAACAGGGGAGTGTAGAGAAGTCAATGCAAATCTATATGCATTACTAGAAGAAGAACTCAAAATCAATGGTGGCCAAAAGGACTGCCAAGGTAAATATAAATATCTTGATAATATCTATCAAGATATTAAATAAAGAATGTGTGCTCTCTTGCTTGCACACGTATTATAAATCATAAGCTTCTTTCTTTCTGCCTCTAGACCAGCTCTGCTTCTCTATCATCTCTCTTAGTTAGTGGCATCATGATCTACCCTAAGTCACCTAATCAGAAAACTAAGGTCACCCTCAGTACTTCTTTCACCCTCCATATCCAATCATCTTCAAATCTTTTGATTCCAATTCCTGCAGGTCTCAAACTCTATCTTCCTGTCTCTTGTTGCCCTGCCACTGCCTTACCTAGCACCTTCACATCTCTCAGGCCACTGTGACTGCTTTCCCTAAGATCTCCTAGCTTCACTTTCTGCGTCATCTGCTACAGGGATATTCCAACAATATAAACTGATCATGTTTCTCTCTCTGCTTAGAACTCTCCAGTGGCAGCCCTACCATAACAGCAATGATCTACACCCAAACTCCCTTCCTGGCCTCATGCCCACCTGTCTCTGGGCTGCTTCACATCCAGGACATACTGAAGCATTTGTGCCTCAGACACATCAACTTCTTTGAGGTGTCCATGGCTTTTCACACTTTTTCAAAAATCCAGAAAACCTTTCTGCCACTTCTTTACCTAGCAAACTCCTATGCATCCTCCATAGTCCTGCTCTGCCAACCCTCTTCTATGAATCCATCACATCAAATGAGTTTCTGTGACATAGTTATTTACTTGCTTTTCTGCACCCAAAAGCCTTTATAATTAATTCCATTCCAACAAGCACTACATACTACCATAATTATTTTTGTCTTCCAGAAGACTGTGAGAATCATATTCTTTTTTATTATGCCAGCTCCTTGCACTGTTTGGCAAATGGTGTGCTCCTTAAATACTCACTGAATAAATTATTTAGGATTTCTTTGCTAAATAATACAATCTACAAGAGTTAATAAAAATCTTGTCTGTGAACTACTGCAAGGAGATTTCTTTTTTGTTTATTTATACCATGCTGGAATGTATCTATACGTGTGCAGATGATTTGTGTAAGTTGCCCCACTGCTTCATGGCATCAAATAAAAGAACCAGGACACTCTGATAACGCCCGCAGAGCCGGAATAAGAGTGACAGGAGCATCAGGGCTAGAGCAGACCAGAGTCCCTCACCAGGGCTTCCCCCAAATCGATGTGAAGACAGTTTGTTCTAGGAGGTGACAGTACTATTCCCAGTGACCTGCACATGTTTGACTTGCTTATTCAGAGGGAATTTGAGCAGTAGCCAATCCAGTCATCTCTGAAATCGATGTGCCTGGAAAGAGCTGACCCCTGCTGAAAGAGTTCTCACGGAGTCACAAATTTCCTGGGGGGGACTATGAATCTCCAAAGAAGATTCCATGGCCTGCATGTGGGATGCCATGTTAGCTGCCCCCATCCTACCCACACCCCTGGCCAGAGCCACCAGCAGCCTTGTGACCTGAGTCCCCCCAACATAGCCGCTGGATGGAGTCTGGTCTCATGGCCTGTTAAGGGTCTTTGGCCATACTCTTGAGTTTCCCCCACTCCTGTCTAATCTGTGACTCCCAATAAACAGAGTTGGAAGAACTGCTTTCTCTTGGTTCGACTTTGAATGCTTTCAAAGTAATTAGTTAGAGGTGTATTTGCCAAACAAATGTCTTCTTGGCAAGGAGCATAGTGTCATGCCATAGTTCTCAAAGTTCATTGAACCCCCATCACTTTCTTCAAATGAAAGTTTATGAATAAACCCAAAATACAAAATAAAAAAAGAGGGAGCTCCTCTGGTTAAAGTGGGGGTAGGGTCTCAGAGCCCCACGTGCCCAGCCTCCCTCTGAACGGGTCCCAGGATCCATAAGGAGTCTTCAGAGAGCACCGCTGGCTAAGGTGTGAATCCCTGTCCCAGCTCTGCAGCTACCCAGGGCGTTACCTGCAGCACCCCCCACTCCATCACTCCACTTTTTTCCGGACATCTGCATGCTCTTGCACTCTCTCCTGTATCATTCTCACCAAAATCACAGACGTGCTCCAGAAACTCTTGTTTTCTAACAGATTACCACCTTATTTCTTTGCTTCCCTTCCCAGAAAACTCTACATACTGCATTGATTTTCTCACCTCCTGTTGTTTCTCAAATATATTGGACTGTCTACTCCGTTCTCTCTGTACTGCCACCACTGGGGTCAAGTGAACATCATCTCTTGCCCAGAAAACTGCAGTGGCCTCTGATCTAGTCTTCTTGTCTCCACTCTTGCCTGCCTAATACATATTCTCCACAGAGCAGCTAGACAAATATTTTAAAAGCATAAATTAGGTCTTAACACCTGATGATTAAAATATTTCAGAGGCATCTCAATGCACTTAGAATAAAATCTAAACTCCTTCCCATGATGTATAAAGCCCTACAGGAGGTGCCTTCATCCTATTTCTCCAACTTTAATTCAGGCCACTGTGCACCCACCCCTCAGGGCTTCTGCTCTTGCTGTTACCTGAGTCAGAATGTTCTTGCCTCATCTTCACCTACCTGACGCCTCCTCAGTATTTTTTGTTCTCGTTTAAATGTCATGTCTTCGGAGAGGCTGTCTGTGACCCTTGGCATAAAGGTCCCCTCGTCCCCATTTCGTTTTGTTCATTCGCCCTGTTTATTCCCTTCATGGTACTGTAATTGTCCTGTTGCTGCGCTTCTGTACGGATGTGTCTGACTGTCCCACTGGGATGTAAGCTGCACGAGAGTTGGGTTTGTTTTTCCTATTCACCTCCATGGCCCAGCACCTGGCTCAGATCCTGGCACAGCATCTAGCACATAGGTTAAATGTTTGGTTTTTTTTTTTTTTTATTACTGCAAAAGCAAATTCCATTTGAGATGATGAAAATGTCTAACATTAGATTGTGGTGATGGACGCACAACTCTGTGAATATACTGAAACCACTGAGTTGTACCCTTTAAATGCGTGAATCATGTGGTATGTGAATTACATCTCATTAAAGTTATTTTAAAAAATGAAGTAAGTTATTTTACCTTTTTGTACCTTAGTTTCCATATTTGCAAAATTGAATAATAATACCAGGAAGAGAGGAGAAAATTAAATATAATGTTCATAAATTTCTGTTCATTTGACCTTAATCACTCAGACGTTCCTCAGCTGTTGCAACTCTCACTTAGGAACCCCCAGAAATCACCTCAACTCTCAAATATCAAAACAGATAACATGCTGACTTTGCTCAGTGCTGACAGGTTACTACCAATCTACTGAAGTAGAACCTATAGGGAAAGAAAGAAGGAAAGAAAGACAGACAGACTGGGTGTGGTGGCTCAGGCCTGTAATCCCAGCACTTTGGGAGGCCAAGGTGGGAGGATCACTTGAAGCCAGGAGCTTGAGACCAGCCTGAGCAACATAGTGAGACCCCATCACTACAAAAAATAAAAAATAGCTGGGTGTGGTGTCATGTGCCTGTAGTGCCAGCTACTCAGGAAGCTGAGGCAAGAGGATTGCTTGAGTCCACAGGTTCAAGGCTGCAGTGAGCTATGATTGTGACACTGCACTCCAGCCTGGGTGACAGAGCGATCCCCTGTCTCAAAGAAAGAAAGAAAGAAAAGAAAGAAAGAAAGAAAAAAAAAGAAAGAAAGGAAAAAAAGAAACAGAAAAAAGGAAGGTACACTCCAGACCATAGAGGTATGGCAAATCACTAGAACCACACCATCATTTGCAAAATTGCAAAGATAAATTTGTCTACCATTTTGATATTTCTTTCCTTCCAGTTTGTGTTTGTTTGCTTCTCGTACTAGGTTGGTGTCTTAGTTTGAGCTGCTATAACAGAATACCATAGGCTTAGACAACAAACATTTATTTCTCAGAGTTTTAGAGGCTGGAAAGTCCAAGATCAACGTGCCAGTAGATTTGGTGTCTGTTGAGGGCCTGCTTCCTGGTTTCCAGGTGGCTACCTTCTTGCTGTATCCTCATATGGTGGGGAGAGGGTGAGAGAGCTCTCTGGGGCCTCCTTTTACAAGGGCACTAATCCCATTTATGTGGCTCCACTGTCATGACCTAATCACCTCCCAAAAGCCCTACCTCCTAATACCATCAGATTAGGGGTTAGATGTCAACATATGAACTTTTGGGGGACATAAACATCCAGTCCACAACAAGTGGATTCCCAAAGAAGTGGAGCCTGAGGCAAGGATGCGAGTGCACATCGTTCACTGGGAGGTGATCTCAGGGAGGGCGGGTAGGGTGGTGGACAGGTGAGGAGGGAAAGGAGGGCAGCCAACACAGTGGAGTGAGCGGGGACTGTGTGGTAGTGTGGGACTCAATCCTGCAGGGCAGAACACACCTCAGCAACAGCCCAGAGAGATGCACTTATCCACCAGCTCCCAGCTGTCATCGTTTGAGGGCTATTCCTGTGGATGTGTACCCCCAGCACCCACAGCTTGCCCTGCATGGGCCAGGGTACTCAAGTAGCAGAGAGTCTCGGTACTTGCGGGAAGAAGACTCCATGGAACTGTGGTCTGACACTAGGGGGGGTCTTCTACACTCCAGATGTAGACTCCAGACACACACCAGTCCAGAGGCACCTTTCAGGAGCAGCTGTCCACCTTCCCATGTCCTTGGTGGTCAGCCATGAGTGGGCAGGCAGGTGGGTGGACCTGTGCTGAGTTTCCTCAACTCTGGACCTTATTGTTCCTCTTCACAAACCCCTCCTGAGAACTCAGGCAAATTAGAATCCCATGGACCTCTCTATCACAGAAGATATTCTTAGTAGCCAAGACAAGCTCTGGATTTCACGGTGGAAGTTGTTCCTCAGCACAGAAAGTGAGTGGAAATCTGAGAACTCTGTCTTAAACAATGATGAGACACATACTTTCCTGATTTAGGTTTTGCTACAAGCCCAGTACAAATCTAAGTTTCCTTACCCCATGAAGCCCATGTCTCCTCAGCACTTGTTATTCTGCCCTATGTATGTGATACCAAGCTGCAGCTTTCTCAGGGACATTGTAAAACTGTAATAATTTTTAAACAACATCAGAAAAGGTAACTGACTTACTATGGCACATAAATATGTATGTAACTTTTACAGACTCTCTTGCACTTGCTACTCTAAAATTTAAAGTTAAAGCTGTGTTGGACACTGCAGATAAAATGACCCAGTGATATATTATTGCCTGAAGAGTCCCCTCATAAAATTAATGCTGCAATGTTACCTTTCTGCACGCTCAGAATTTCCCTTTAGCTTTGTTCTATTTTGATCTTTGTAAGTTATTTTAAAGATTGCATGTACCTGCCCTTAGCTGTGTTAAGTGTCTTAGAATGATTTTTGGTCAAATGTAATAAAATTCGATTCTGCTGCAGCTTACTCGTCTTACCTCTCTTATCTATCTCAAATTCCCTGTCCTACTCTACAGAAGTTGCCACTGTGGCAATCTGTGCCCTGATAGCACAATCCTTACTTATTTGGGAAGTGCCCTTGAACCTCACCAGGAACCCACGTGGGGGCGGAAGGAGGACAGCACTCCATCACCACTTGAGCCCACATCTCAGGGTGGAGTGAGCTGGCCTCATGTTCCCCGGCTATAACAGTGATCTCACAACTGGGCCTCAGCCCAGGTAGATAGGATGCTGTCCACTTTTTAGTTTTATATGATCTTTGTCAATTCTTTAGCCCTGTTGATCTCACCAGTGCAAACGTACAGGGTGGGAGGTCTACTATGTCCACAGCCGCATGAGGTCATTACAGGAGCATATTCCCAATTTTCCTGCTGGGCCTTTGTTCATGCCTAGTTCTTCCTGGAATGCCCTATTCTGCCTACTTCATCCTGGTATTCAATTTTATCTATTTATTTAACAAGGGTTAACTGATTTTTGTTATAGGCTAGGCATGTTGCTAGGTCCTGAAGACACAGTGATATGTGAAATGGACATATAACTCCAGCAGAATTCAAGTCTAGTAAGAAGAGAGAAACAATGAAAGCACAAGGCATAAACAAGTAAATAAATGTATTGTTACAAACTGAGAAAATTATTACAGATTATTTTTATGGTATCACTGGGAAGGTGTATCTATGGAGAGTGGAGAAACAGACTAGCAGGTTACTTAAACACACAGGCTCATAGCTAGCATGAGACCAAATTCTGCAGTTACCACTCTCTCTGTGTATGATCTTGAGTAAGTTACTTGAAGTCTCTAATTCTTAATTTTCTCATGTGTAAAATGAAGATAATAATGTTATCTACCTTTAAAGGACTGGGAAAATTGGACTAATTTATATAAAATACCTGGCACAAAGAACATCCTTAGTAATATTAGCTACTAATTATTATTAAGCTGAGATTTGAAGGCCAAGGGGGGCCAACCATGCTAAGTGTTTGGGGGAAAAGCCTTCCAAGAACAGGGAACAGTATGTTCAAGGTGATAGAGCTCAGTTTGTTGTACGATCTATCAAAAGACAAGTATTGCTGGAGTTGCATGAGTGAGGGGAAGTCTCCTGCGGGATGGGGTGGCAGGTAGACATATGGTGGCTGCGGGCTTTCTCCAGCAATGTTTAGCTGCATGAGTGCCAGCCTAGAAAAGGCAGTTGTGGGTTCATCCAGAATTAGTTTTTCCCCTAGAGAATGTGAAAGAGGAAGGTAAGACAAGGATGTTGAAAATGTTTGTAACAGGATGTTCTAATGAAAGACCATGAAATCTAAGCTAGATAAGAGAGAATAAAAGATAACTGGAACTAATGAACGAGTGAAAATAGAAGAGAGAATGAATTAGTGCTATCAGCTATACAGGAAAATAGTTTCAAAGAGATACTTGAGTAAGTGAGCTAGAAAGACAGGAGGTTAAGGTAGGAAAGTAGGGTCTCTAGACTCATTGTTTTGGAGGTAGTCTAATCTCTGGGGGTGATGAAATCTAAGGAATGGCTCTGGGATCATATGGCTGAAATGGGGTGGTGGTCAATGTAATTGGTGGAGAGGAGGTCAAAGAACAAAGGGGCCAGGGTATTGAATGAGTTATCCATATTCGGCCCTGCTACTAGTCAATATGGTGACTTTATGCAAATTAGAAAATGGCACCATTTCCTTAAGATGTTTTATCATCATCTGCCAGAATCTGTCGAAATATCTATGCAAGTCAATGATGGCATCCTTGATGCAGTGGCCCTTGGACTCACACAGCTGTAAACATCAGCCCTGTCTATATGTGTGTTCAATCTGGCAAGAAAAATAGGGGGTCAGTGTAAAGAGAAAGATGTTCCGGGCACCAAGGTCAGCAGAGATTGAAGGGGAATGATCATAGGCTATTGGTTGACAGCAACAAGGAGGGAAAGAGGGTAGAAAATCCAATGGCATGAGCCTAAGGGGAACAGAGCTTTTATAAGATGGAGGAGGAGCAAGAATAGGGTGCAAGAAGAGAACACCAGGTCAGGTATGTGGGATTTGTGAAACAAGCAGGCTCTGCACAGACGGCTGTGGACGATGGTAGGGTCCCTTACTTTCTTAAGATTGAGCTCAAATGTTTTCTTCCCCATAAAATATTTCCGGTTTTCCCAGCTGGAAATAATTTTTTTCTTCCATGAAATCTCTAATAAC
The DNA here is from genome assembly GCA_023783475.1 of Daubentonia madagascariensis. Classification (NCBI taxonomy): domain Eukaryota; kingdom Metazoa; phylum Chordata; class Mammalia; order Primates; family Daubentoniidae; genus Daubentonia; species Daubentonia madagascariensis. The sequence goes on along the minus strand of JAKFHU010002080.1, from coordinate 35,012,077 downwards.
TAATTTGTGCCTCTTTTGTCTCTAGATCTTTTTCTTTCTTAACTGTAATTCATTTTGGTAGGTTCTCATCTACCCCAGCAGAATGCTTACTCCTTGAGGGTGGATCTCTGTCTGATACATCTCTGTATCTACTATAATACTATCTATTCATTTATTTGGCTGTGGTAGGGACTTAATAAATATTGAATGAATGGATGAATATTACTTTTTCGTTTTGCTCCCAAATCTTAGTAGAAAGAATTGGTCGTGTTTATGAACTAGCTTTATCTATATTGCATCTAGAGTCATTGTAAATGTGAACATCTGATTTTGTTATCTGGGTACAAGGTACCATATTGTATTTAGTTGTAATGTCTGTATTTTTATCCTTTTAGTATAACGGAGTTATTCCTTCTTTTGTAGTTTTTGAGTGGCATCAACAATTTCATGCTATTAATAATTATTTGATAGAATTATCTTTTAGAGCTTGCATTCTTATTAAGCAATAAAAATCCTATTTGTTATTTGAAATGGTGGTTATAAACAACAATCAGTTGTAAATTGACAGTTTTATTTCATTTTAGTTTATAAAATTTTTTTGTGTGTATTTAGAAATCTTATATGTGACTGTCTCTTCATTAATTCAATTATATATTTTAAATTCATAATAATATGTTTCACCCCAGTATAACAATTGAAAACAGTGAGGTTCACCTCACTGAAGAAGATATACAGATGGCAAATAAGCATATGAAATGATATTGGGTAACCATATGATACTCAATATCATATGTCATTAGGGAATTGCTAATTAAAACAACAATGAGATGCCACTACATATCTATTAGAATGGCCAAAACCTAAAACACTGAAAACACCAATTGCTGGTGAGGATGTGGAGCAGCAGGAACTCTCATTCATTGCTGGTGAGAATGCAAAACCATAGTCTCTTTGAAAGGCAGTTTGGCAGTTTCTTACAAAACTAAACATGGTCTCACCATATGATCCAATAAATTGCACTCCTTGTTATTTACTCAAATGAGTGGAAAACTATGTCCACACAAAAATCTGCACGTACATTTTTATAGCAGTTTTCTTCATAATTGCCAAAATTATGAAGCTGCCCTTTAGTGGGTGAATAGATAAATAAACTGTGGGACATCCAGACAATGGAATATTATTCAGCACTAAAACAAAATGAGCTATCAGGGCATGAAAAGACATGGAGGAAGGTTTAATGCATATTACTAAGTAAAAGAAGCCAATATGAAAAGGCTACATACTGTATGATTCCAATTGTATGACATTCTGGAAAAGGAAGAAACTGTGGAGATAGTAAAGAATTAGTGGTTGACAGAGGTTAGTGGAGAGAGAAATATGAATAGGCAGAGCACAAACAATTTTTTATTAAATAATAAAAACCCTATTTTGTTATTTGAAACTATTCTGTATGATACTACAATAGTGGATCCATATCATTACAGATTTGTCAAAACCCATGAAATGTACAGCACCAAGAGTGAACCCTAATGTAAACTATAGACTTTGAGTCATGACAATGTGCCAATGTGGGCTCATTGATTGTAACAAATGTTTAAAGTGGGGGAGACTGTGCATATATGGCAGTAGGGGGTAGTTGGGAAATCTCTGTACCCTTTACTCAATTTTGCTCTGAACTAACAACTGCTCTAAAAAAATAAAGTCTATTTTAAAAACCAAATCAAAACAAAACAAAAAACACTCCTAGTCTTCCAGATAAAGATTATTTTCCTAGCATGGTATGCTTGGCCTTTCTTGATCTGACCTTCATCTATCTCTCCTATTTTATCTCCCACCACATCCCCTCATAATGCCATTTGTCCATCCATTCATCTATGAAATATTTATTTAGATTTTTTATGTGCCAGATATTGCTAGGTGCTAAGGCAAAATAGTAAAAAGACAGACACTATTATAATATTTACAAAAGTTGTAAACATTGATTTTTTTATTTTAAGATTTTGAATTCTTTGAGGATAGAGATTTTATCTTGTTTATCTATATAATAGTTACTCAAATAAAGCTTGTGGTTAGATATATGAAAAAATAAATAACAAATAAAGTTTTCCTTTATGACATTTTGAAATTTTGGATTCAGTTTGCACATTTACATTTCCCTCTGAAATTTTTTTCTGAAGACTTTTAAATAAATGTGCATTTATTAAAACATATACATGCATTATTAAATTATTATCCTTACTATTCAGTAGCTTCTGAGTCACAATCCAAGAGTAAAAGAGCATGTTCCATACAGCAGAGCTTGCTATTGCAACCAAGCTTGTCTCCCTTTGGAACAGTGGGAAAGCACATACTTTAACTGCTCCTAACAGTGACTGCCAGATGTCTTGGAAGAGGAAATACATCTTCAGCAACAGAGCTTTGTTTTGACTGTTTACCAATGAAAGGAACTAAGATTTCTGAGTCATTTCTATTTGAGAACTTAATTGGTCATAATTGTTTTCTTTTACTTTAATATGGATAGGTAAGAAAAGGTATTATATTAGAATAATTTTTAAGAAAAAGCCTTCAAAATATTTGTTAAACATTTAATTCTGGAAAATGTTAAACATTTACAAAAGTGGAGAAAGTAAAATAGTGAATCTTCATGGACAAGCTCCCAGCTTCAATGATCATCAACTCATGGCCAAATTTATTTCATCTATAACCTTACCCACATCTCCTCTCTCTGCTAACCAGCCGGATTATTTTGAAGCAAACTTTATCTGTAAATATTTCTGCATATAACTCTAAAAGAATTATTTTAAAAAATGTAACCACAACACTATTATCACACCTAACCAAATTAACATTGTTTACTATCATCAAATATCCTGTTACTGTTCAAATTTCCCCTTTTACCTATCATTTTCAAAATGGTTTAACCATTTGAATCATCCTTAAATAAGATTCATTCATTGCAATTGGTTGATATCTCAAATCTCATTTATTTTGTAGACGCTTCTCCCCTTTTCTGTTTCCCTTGTAATTTACTTGTTGAAAATAACTTCTTTGGTTTATTGTTTGTCCTGTGGAGTAGTTAAACATGTTCCTCTGTCCTCTGTATTTCTTATAAATTGGTAGCTGGCTATAGGAGCTGACTGGATCAGGCTCAATTTTTGCAAGGACTAGTTCATGGTTAGTGGTGTGTACTTCCATTGGGAGGCACACAATGTCTGGTGGTCTCTCTTTTTGTGATGTTAGCAGCTCATGATAATCACTGCTGCTGAATAATGGATAATCAATCCATTATTTCATTCAAAGTTGAAAAATGGTGATATTCTAATTCTATTGTTCCTTCAACAACTATTGGTTGGAATTCTGTAAATGAAAATTTCCATCTTCAAATATTTGCTTATCCTGTGGTACAGTTCATATTAGAAAACCAGAATAAATGTTTGATTCTTTCCCTTTATTTACCAGTTTTCAAAATAATGAATTGATTCCCTATCATCCTCCAGAGTTGACCAATGAGTTTTTTTTCAATGTTTTTCCCCCAGTGTCATTATGAACGTAAGAATTTAAATATCTTTAATGTGTTTCAATTCAAGCATCAAATATATTTGATAATCCAATGATTTCATCTTTGAGTGGGTGAATGCCTCTCCAAATTGGCACCTGATTTTTTTGACATGACTCCAATCGACTTTAATAGCTTCCTAGCTTTCATATGTGACAAGCCAGGCTCATCTTGCCCTTGACTTGAAATTGACCATTTTTCCAACAAGCCCTGGTTCATTTTAGTGGGAAATGGTTATTTAGGGACCACAATCTGGCTGGAGGAGGTCTTCACTGCTATTAAGTCGATAACTGTTTCTAGGCCTTTTCAGTAGATAGAGCTACTATATGAAATATTTACTTTAAGAATATAAATAAATATGATGGTAAATGCTTTTCATCTATTTTTACTCAAGCTATTTGATTTATAGAACAGACTAGTTTCACATACACTATCGGAGTGACATTATCAAAGCCTTCCAAATTTCAAACTATAACAGTAGGAGATAATATTTGGGAAAAGAGTTCCTCTTGAACAATTGTTCTTCTGATATGAAGCCCCTCCTTCAAACAAATTGTTCAGTTGAAAGGCATATTAAAATTTTGCAAATGAACTTGTGAAGTGTAGAACTGTCCATAATGTCAAATTATTTAAAAAGTCATCTGTAAGACAAAACAAATATAAAATTATATTTTGTAAAAAAGTAAAATAGAGAGAGAAAGTGCATATACCACAAAATGATTTTGGTTAAGTATGATGCCACAAAAAACAAATCTACTTAAAGCACTCTTGAATACTTAATTTAATATCCTTTGTAAGAAATATAAAATTCAAGGAGTATATTAAGGTTTTTGCTTTAGAAATCCTAACACAAAAAAATGTATACATAAAATTCTAGTATCAATTTTCATCTTTTAAAATTTGAATACCTATTTTGAAAAACAGTATTTCCAAAAAGGGAAAAATCCTTCTTTTCTACATTATATACCACATCCTCAGCCTAACTAGTTTTGCTTCTAGCATAAGAGGTGGATTAATTTCCAACCTTATCAAATTTCCTGGTTATATCAGATTTGTATCAAGTAAAATATTTTTAGATATTCCTGTTCATTTCTTTAACATTCTGTTACATTATATACATTAAGATTTCTGGGTTCGTAATTTTTTGGCATTTTCATCTGCTGTAAATGGATGAGAGGGGAGAAGAGCAGAAATAGCTTTACCCCAGAGTCAATTTCCCATACATTCTAATTCAGGAGTGTGGAGGAGAGGCAAATTATGAAGTCCCTATTTTTGTCACAGTGTCTTGCTCCCCACCATTACCTTCTCATCTCTGAAAGCTTTTTATCCTATCATTAAAAGGACTGCCAGCAAAGTGTGTCTATATTTTGGCATTAAACTTATAGCTATTGAGAATGCGTACATATCTTCCCTGCAGTTGGATGATGAGTACATCCTTAACTGATAATAGAGGAGCCCAGTTACCAAGTTCATTGCTAACCATTTCCATTTTTATGTGCCTCTGATGCTACCTGCCTCCTGAGAAAGCTGCTTAGAACTGCCGTGGATCTAACCTTACACGAAGAGCAGTTGCCAGATGCTTGTACTGCAAGCTGTCCAGCAAACCCAACCTGATATGGATAGCAAATGCCACACTAATAATGACACCTTGCTCACGTGTGGTGCCCAGGTTTTGTCATTCCACATTAAATAGGATGTGGACAGAGGGAGAAAGGGCCCAGATAGATACAAAATGGAAAGTGAATCTCCCAAGTAAAGATTAAAGGAGTGTGGCTAGTACAGTGTGACAGAAAAATGCTGGGTTTTGTTGGTGGCACACCGGGGCTGGGGCCTCAGGTTGAAGGGGGAGGAGGGCGCAGGAATGACAGATTGAATCTAGTCTTTGAAATCCCATTACTTCTTAGAGGACATGCCTTCATTCCATCTTACCCATTAGTTTAACACAGGTTCACTTCAAACGTACAATGAAATTTCACTAGCATGAAAGAATTCAGGAATAAACAATGTATAGTTGAGAAGAAAAAAATTACAAATATAATCTTGGGTTAATCGATGCTGTCGGCACAAGTCTAAAACAGTAAATTCTTTTAAGTGGTCCCTGTTGACATTTCACATTCAGATGATAAGAATTCCCTAAATGTAAAGTTTCATTTCTAGTTCAGTGGCATTTTGTTAGTTTTTTTGGGGGGAGGGGGTGGGAAAGTGTCATTGACCCCTTTGAGAATCTCATGCCTGCTCACAATCTGATCTTCTCCCCAGGGAAAAATAGAGAGAGAGACACACATTTTTACACACAGGCCTATCCTCACTCACCCTGCCAGTGGCTTTGGCCTCTGCACCTACCCTGGCTTTTTCTCTCTAATCTGACCTTCTGAGACTTTTTCCCCCTGCCCTTGCTTCCTCACTTGCCATCTCCAGAATCTGCGGTGACCCTACCAGGCCCTTCTCACTGTCTCAATGCTGCAGGAGGTGTTCCTGGCACTTAGAGGTTCAGTTCAACTCCCCCCACCCCTTTACAATCACTCTTGGGGGAAACCACAATAATGACAGGATAATGACAATTCCACAGTCTTTCCTTGCAAATTTTAAAGCACTCAGGGCTGCTCCATTTACATTTAGCAAGAGAATCATTAGTCCCTTGATGAAGAGAGCTTAGCTCTTCAATTCATAGCCCCCCCTTTTTTAAAATTTTTAACAGTAGGGAACATTTTATCACAGCCCAGATAAAGAAGATAAAGTATGACTTAATGGCTCCCTTCATGCATATATTTCATTAGAGACTACTCTATTTTCAGAACTACAAAAAAATCACATTATTTTCATAACTTGAAAGTAAGTTAAATCAGTATATTTCTTATCCAACCAGTTCACATTTTCCTACAAAAGTGACAGTATGTGAAAGCCCACTTGCATTTTTCTTATTTTTATTGATAACAGAAAATTGATTAAAATTACATTGCATAAACATATCTTTATACATGACATGCATAGAGTACTTAATTACAAATTTAATTATAAATATAATAAAAGTCTTGTTTTTCCTGAGGTGAGGTATCTTTGAACAATTCCAATTAATTACTGACCTGAATTTCAGGCTATATGTAGTTTATTACCAAGTACATTTTCGTCATTATTTGCTTTCTTTGTGATTCTTTTTTCTTTGTATGTACCTTAAGGAATTGTTAAGGATAATGCCTATGGAAATGTGTGTCATGTTAAAAAAAAATCATTCTGACACTTGTTAAAACAGTAAGGCAGACCTTATTCAGGACCATTGTGATAGGCGTAAGGATTACTTCAATGGGGTTTTGCAGCAGAGAAGAAAGATTGGGTTTAACTCCTAACACAACAAGGAAAAGCAGAGATTTATAGCCAAGGAGCAGATTTGGGGGGGTTGGTGGATGGAAAATTACTAAGAGGGTAGGGTGATTCTTCACTAAACTGACCTAAGAAGCAGGCCAGGGTGATCAGAAGTCACCTGGGAGACAGGGGGAGATGAGTACAGGTAATTTGATGAGATATGGAGGGTAGGGGATTCTGGCTAAACTGACTTGACAGGATTCTTGCCAAAAGGAGACTCGACAAGGATGGAGACAGAAGCCCAAGGTGGGTCTAGTCAAGAAGAGGACTCAGAGGAGACTTACTGAAGTTTGGTCAAGGAGAGAGTCTTTGTCAGTCAACACAATATATGCTTTTCGTGTAGAACTATTTGAAGAATGTCTTATGTTTTCTTTATTTGCATAAAAAATTGAAAAAAGATTTTTGGGAAACTGAACCATGTTAGCTGCACTATTTCTCTTACCATGATAAAGTTTAGCCATGAAAAGAGATGAAAAAGTGGAAACAGAGTTAGTATTCCCAACTTAATAACATACTTTTGAGAATATGATTCTGATGGGGTTCGGGACATGCTACCCCAAAATATGGCATCTTGGCATTTGAGAAAACCACAGAATCAGGAAGGTCTCTCTCTGACCTTCTCCTGCCCTTCTCCCTTGAAATAGGCTATAAAACCTAGAAGTTTCTGACCTTCCCTTGAATGGGTCATAAGGCCCTCATGTGAACTCCGAAGAACCAGAGACACAGAGTTAAATCTGAACAAGTGGGCTTTGCTGAGTTCCACCTGGTTTATTACCATTAGATTATACCTCTTTTGTCCAATCATACTTCCCTACAGCCATTCACGTCTTCATCAAACTTTGCATAAAAACACACAAGTTTCCCTGTTTCTTTGGGTCCTCATTTATGAAGGTTCCTGTGCCATGTAAATCTTGTATTAGATAAGTTTGTGTGCTTTCCTCTTGTTAATCTGTCTTTTGTTATAGGGGCCTCAGCTGTGAACCTAGCGACAGGTGAGAAAAGAAGCCTTTGCTCCTCCACGGTTCTCAATGACAAGGATGACACAAGTATTAACATGAAATTTATTAGTGACACCTTATCTAGAGTGCCTCCAAACATATAACAGCAAAGTTCTGAGGGCACGATGATCTAGGGGTCAAGGGCAGCTCACCAAATCAAACCTCTTGCCAGCGTGGAAGTGAGAAGATGGGATGCCCCCCAGAAATCACACTCTCCTGTGGTACTTTGAACACAGCTCTCATCAAGGGCTTCTCTAATTCTCTACCTGCTTCCCTCTGGGACTTCTCAGTCAAAAGCATAGGATGGAATATATTTTACTTGTTTTTGTGTCCCCAGTGCCAGCGCCATAATGGAGGATCAGTAGATGCTTCTTAAATGTAGATATGACATCAGTTCCCTATGAAAACATTCTTAAGACTCTTAGGTTATTTTAATTAACTCTTGTGTAATGGTTACTCAATACCTATTAGGTGCCAACCTGATAGTACATATAGTTGATCCTTTGTCCTGAATTTCTCCTGAGGTGCTTTGACTGATCCCTCAGTTTCAACTAAGTTCTCACTTCCTTCTGAAGTCCCCCGACCATGCTAGACTAGGCTGCTCCCCTCTAAGGCATTCCCTTAGCACCTGCTTTCATAACCATGTGAAGAGACCAGCAACCCACCCAACTGCTATAGAGATACTTCAAAGTATCTGAGTATCTGAGCTGCAGAAGAAGATGCAGAAAGAAATCTCTGAACTTCCCTAATCTTACTAGAACAGAGTTTCATGACAGTCAGCTGACAGAAAACTCCCTTAAGGAGGTCTCCAGTCAGAAAGGCAATGACCTTGGGCACCAGGACAATTCAGAAAAATTGTGTAAATAAGCCCCATTAGAGCCTTTCCTCCTTTGAAGCCCTAACCTCTGCCTCTCTTATTAGGCTGGTACATAAACCTTTGCCCCTAACTATTCTGGGAGCTACTCTTTCTGTAAGGTACTCCTGCAGGTAAAAAATTTTTCTCTTATTAATCTGTCTATGGTCAGTTAGTTCACAGGCCCCCTGACCAGTAGGAACTAAGTTGGTAGAAGACATGTTTTTCCTCCTAGCACACGGCATTGTTTACTACAAATTGATTTTAACATGACTGTTAGTTCAGAGAACAGAGACTGAGTCTGTCTTGTACTCACTGAATCCTCTGGAAGGTTCCTTAAACCCATGCTTATCCTTGACTTTTTTTTACTTCATCCACACATGAACAACAAATTAATTGGTATGGAATCCATGTACTAGAGTCTTTTTGTTTTCCCCCACAGCTAATTGGATATTTCCCAACTGAACTTGATCCTTGGTAGATATTCTGATTAATCTCCTTATATAAGTCCCACCCTCCAAATCCATTCCATGTTTCTCTACCCTGCTCTGACCACTAGAAGACTCACAGCTGTGTTCTGCCTCTGTTGGCACATTTGCTGATGGCTCCTGGTTCAGTTCAGCCAAAGGGAAAGACCAGAAGGAGATCAGGGGGCAGAAGTAGGGAGAGAGGTCAAAGTTACCTTTTCTCCGTTTCCCCTTCCTCAGTGCAGACTCTCCAGCAGTAGCTGTGTCCCTTTGTGATTTTAGAACACAAAAATGCCCCTCCTACAGAGTTCTAGCGCACTGGGCTCTGGTAACTCTACTTTCTCTCCTTGTTTCTTCAGCCCAAGAGACATCGACAGCTCCCATTTTTGCTAATCTCTGGGTGCCCCACCTTCCTTGTTTGCACTTTTAACCCTCTCAGTAAGTAGTGCCTTTATTAAAGTCTCTTTATTAAACCATCAGAAGTGGTTCCTGTTTCTTGTAGGGATCCTAATTGACACATTAGATAACTTGATGGTTGTTGCTGGTTTTATTTTATGTGTGTGTGTGGCGGGGGTGGGGGGATGCTGCAAATATCTAGGATTTTTACAGTACCTTAATGGTTGAATATTGTTACTGTTTTGTTATGACATTTGCCTGGGAATAGTTTTCATACTTTTCATGTTTAGATGTTTAGATTCAGTTTCTTTGGATCGGCCAAGCTTCTTACATTAACACTTTGATCTTTGTTTCTGGCCCATCTATTTAGTTCTCTCTTTTGAGAATTCTTTATTCCTTGGTTGAATCTCCATGATCTTTTCCCCATGTTTTTTATTATCTCCCTCATTACTTCAGTCTTTTACCCATTTCTTCTGTGTTCCAGGAGAGTTTTGCAAATTCTTTTGTACTTCACTAATTTATTTTCTTTAATATTCCTCTTCTATTGGCTGCTTCCATCTCTTTTAAATCTAGCAGTTGTGTTTTTCAAATTCAGACAATGCTTTATTACTTCAGATTTTCATAATTGTTTATTCAAGTTATATAAATTCAATTCTCTCTTGAATCTTAATAAGAAGACAAATTAGTTACTTTTCAAAACAGTCTACTGAAAATGGCTGTTCTCTGAGTTGGATCACCACCCCCACCCTCCACATTTTTTTGGTTTAAAAATATATTTGTAGGCAACATGATTTTTCTGTTTACCCATTGCTCAACGGATGCTATGTGCTTCCCAGTTTTTGCTTACAATTAAGTACAACTTGAGTTGGTTCTCTCAAAGACTGGTATATCTATACAAATCCTTCTTTCAGAGGGGCATTAGGATTAAAGACATAAAAGGAAAAAGGCTTCAGATGATATCAGTTCTTGGATCCAGCAGGAAGGGAGTCAGAAATGACCTGGATCCTGCGTTGTTGCCAGAAATCATATTTTATTCTTTTTTGAATTCCTACCACAATATCTGGTAACAAAGGTTGGATGGATAAACAAATGAATGAGTTCAAAGTTCACGAGTTTTTAAAGTAGACACTGAAAGAAATTTTCCATATTAAGAAAAAAAATCAAACTTTTAAATATTCATTATTTTAACACACTGTCAACTCAACAAAATTGTGGGTTTAAAGAAAAGATTAATTTAATGTTTTTAAGTTCTGAAGTGTCATTTTTCTTAAAATGCCATTGTTTTCTAAGTTTTGAATCAATACTCTTTTGCTCTGTACTTAGACAGAACAAATATGCAGATGAGTCATCCGACTTGCAAATAGGCCATGGGAGGCACGATGGTGTCAAGAAAAGAGCAAACTGATTTAGTGAGAGAAGACCAAAATTCCATTTCCATCATTCAAGCTGTATGACTTGCATATATCATTTAAATGAAGTCTCAGTTTTCCTGTCTGAAAAATCTGCCTTATCTATGTGAAAAGAAGGGGATGAAAGTGCATATTAACCATCAAGAGCTATGCAAATCTTAGTTGTGTTTATTATAATCTCATGTACTGTGCTGATTTTAAACAAAATGTTTCTTGAGTTACATGGTAAAGAATATGAAAGACTCTAAGAACGGGAGAAAAATCCCTGAATGATCTCTGGCCACACTGAAGGTAGAACAAAAGGAAATGAGTTTACACTAAAGAAGCAGAAGTTGAGAAAGTACCAAAGTCTTTGACTTTCAGAGTAACTGAACATTAGCTTGGTCCAACCAGGAAGATCAGGGAAGCTCTCTCTTCCAAAAGGGCATCAAAAAGAGAATAAATAGATCATTCTGTACTGATCAAGAGGTGGCAGACTGGCACCTGCACACCAAATCTGCTGCCTAGATGAGTTTTATTTGACCAAGAAAGATGTCATTGTTGTTAATTTTTAAATTGAATTTGAGTGCCTTTAGGCATCTAGTCTTTCTGTCACTGTAGTGCCCATGACTTTCAGTTGTCTTATACTCAACCTCTTAATTATTCAAGCTATCTGCAGAGCCCTAAAGTCTTTTGAGATTTTCACTTTTACTGAAGGCCGGTGACCTAGGTTGATGCCCTTGCTCTCTCTCCTCCTAAGCCCTCCTAAAAGCATTCTAATGGTCACTGTGTCTTCAGCCTCTCTCCTCTCCACTCCATCCTGCATAGGATGAATGAATCCAATAAGTCCTTCAGTCCAAACTTATTAGCCCAATATATAATACCCTTTAAGAAAAGTTTTCAAACTTCCATGTTCAGCCTCATCTCCTGCCTTATTTCCACACTCTTCCCTTTAGGTACTCCAAACTTTCCATTGGCTAGATACGTCATCCTTATTTATATTTCTGAGCTTTACATATGGTGTTTTCTATGAGTAGTATACCTTTTATTCTTTTAGGCTAAGGTCAAATTTTGTTCTATGAAGCCTTTTCTAATTTTCTACCATTATCCCAACACTCACTCTAGAAAGAATTAGTTTTACTCGTTTTTCTGTGTTTTGACAGCACTCTACCCAATTCAAGGACTTCTTCTATCGCATATAAGTCTCTGCATCTATGTCTATATTCTCCCACCACATTATAAAATCTTCAAGGCCAGGGACCTCATCTTATTTATTCTTACATCTACCTTGGGTCCTAATATGATGGTTATATCATGATTGTAACTGAATAAAATTTATGGAGGATACATAATTTTCAGCAGATGTCCCCAAAGAGTAGATAAATAAATGAAGAAACATAGGAAGGGTGCCTGTTATTTTCTGTTTCTTTTAGGATCAATCAGTACTTTTATATGGACCTTTTTGATTGGGCAGTGATATTTTGTGGGGTATGTTACCTGCCATATGGATGGAGAACCAGTCTTTCAAACATGTACCTTTGATAAAACAGAGTGGGCTGGGAACAATGCCAAGTCATCTATCTACTGATACTTGCACTCTCCTTCCATATTTAAAACTGCAAAAAATAGCAGTTATAGCACAGGCTGGAGGAAAATTGCCTGATACACTCCAGGGCATACCAACCTTGAGCACAGGTGACAAAGCTTGATGAACTATACCCCAGGAAACACACTGTAATACCATCTTGGTGACGTCAACAAGCGGGACACTTGGTTTTTCACATTGCTTTAAAAGAGAAACAAGAGTAATGCATTTGATTTGCAAAAGAAAGACTAAAAAACCAAAACCAAAACCAAAGATTTCAAGAATGAGATTACATAAGAGGGATTTTATGATTCCTAGATTATACTCATTATATATAAACCTATGCAATATTCCTATGTAATAGTGACCCACCACAATGCTGGTTCTTCATGACATTGGGATAGATTAGCAGAGTAGGGTTAAACTTGGTTGTACAAAAATGTTTCTGGCTTTTGAAATGTAAGCACAGTTACATGGTGAAACAAGGGGAACATCTGTCACATCTCTGAAACCTCAAAAAAATGGAAAGGATTCTTTACAGAATGTCTAAATGTATTAATTCAATCAATATTATTAAGAACCGATTAAGCACTGTTCTAGCTGCTAGGACTAGAGTGATGAATAAAACATACAGGGCCCTGTACTAATGAAACTTGCATTCTGGTGGATGGAGCTGACATTTTAGTGATAGTTTCAGATTTCTTAATTCTTTTTAAAATTTCAGAGTCAATATTTTGGAAAAAGGATTTTCACATTAGGTAAAACAAAAGTCAGAAAGCAGTAATAAATCATTTTAGGAGAATAAGGAACAGACTGAGAAATATCCTAAAATGTAACTGTATAATAATCCAAGTATGTAATTTAACAGCATAGTTAAGTTTGTTCTGGAACTACGGGAAGCTGGGCCTATTGTCAGGCCCCACATTGTATAGTGAGCCACATTCATCTTGCACTTGCACCCTTTCCTTCCACACCTGAAGCTGCAAAAAGCACAGTTATAAAGCATAGGCAGGGAGTAAGTGTCATCTTGTTTCTATTCCTCTTCAGTGTGCTTCATGGTCACTAGGTTGGCCAACTTGCTTTCTCCTAGGAACAGAGAGAAGCTCTTCCACCGACAAATTGCCTGTCCCTTCTGAGGGTACTGGGCGGAATGGACCCATCTGGGCTGTGTTCTCTGAGGCTACTGTGTAAGATTGGAGTAACTCTACCTATGAGTTCTGGGGCATGGAAGAGTGGAGGAAAGCCTCCGGAGCAAGCCAAGAGGAGGCAGAGAACCAGAGGCCACATGAGCCAGCACAGCCCACCTGAATGGGGAAATGTAAATATTCTCTAGAGCAGTCAACTCTTTTTATAACAAATATTTTGTTATAAAATATTTGCCAGACAACTCTTTTTATAGCAAATATTTTGTAGTGTAATCCTAACTAAAGTGAAATAAAACTTATAGGTAATATAATTTACTCCACACATGCTTTTTAAAAAATCAGTATAATGCTGTAAATGAAATACAAAATAAGCCCAAAGGAAAGTAATTTACATAATACCTATATCATGTATAAGCTTAGGCATAGTGGTGGCATAGTCCAATTATACATAGAATCCCTGTGAATGCATGAGTTATATATATAGACTGATAAAGGTATGTTGGTTTAGAGCTTAAATGCCACAGTGAGGCAATTTTCCAAAGTGTTTAACTCTCAATTTACATGGTGGTTGCAAATTCAATGTATATTAAAGCCATGACCAAAAAAAAAAAAAAACTTTGGATTTATATGTAAAATGTTGTTAGGTTCTGGGGCCAGAATAATAATCAGGTTCTTCATCAACATGAATCTCCACCAAACATTTGTAAATTGTATGGGACAAAGGACAACTTTTAATTGTGTGGAGCTGCCCTATGCATTGCATCATGTCTAATATCCCAGCCCCTTATTTAACCCTTATTCTACCCTCCAGTCATTGCTACAACAGAATACCTCTTCTCCTACAAATTTCCAAAGCCCCTTGGGGTTTGATACTGACCCTGGTCTCCTATCTTTGAGCTAGCCCAAAGCTGTCCTAGAGATGGGGCCAAATTGGGTTTTCACTTGTATCCAGCCATGTGCTTACATGAGTTGATCAAATCCATTTAAAGGGCTTGGTACACAATGAGTATTTTCTTTCAACATTTGAAATGCACAAAATTTTGACCCCAAAAATTCTACCTCTAGGAATTTGTCTTTTAAGTTGTCACCCAACCAATTATATATACAAACAATGTCTCAGAAAGATATACATCACACTTAACAGCAAATTTCTCTGGGTAAAGAGTTGAGAGATGGGGGTATGGGGTAGGGAATTTGACTTAAACTTTCTATTACATCTGTTTTCTTCATAATGAGCATGTTTCACTGCTTATTAAAACAGTAATTTATAATGCCATTTTTACTAAAAAATAATAATAAAAGGCTGAAAATGAGATGATCAACTTCAGTATTGAGCCCATGACTTGACTCAGTGACCCACTCAATTGAGCACATTAGGCCAAACGTATTATGGCCATGTCACCGAAAGATGTCATCTTGACATTGTATTATCTTTAAATCATTTTTTAATCAAATAAAATTAAATATTCACTCCTTGTCTCAATGTGCTCTAACTTTCAGGGATATTCCTAGACCAGTCCATTTCTCTGAGGTCTTTTAGAGCAGAAATAAATTAGTCAAGGGCCTGCCGTTGCAGAATATGTGAGGAATTCTCCAAAGTCAGACTCTTGGGGTTGTCCTGTGAAAGCTGAGCACCATTATTGCTTCACGTTAGGCAAAGTGTCAGGTCACAAGTTTCACATACCATCTCAAGTTTCTCATTTTTAGTATTTAAGGGACACTAAGAGATATAAATAGTCCTGAAAAATCTTCCTTATTTCCTCTTTTTCTCCTGTCTCTTTTTTCCTTCCATTTATTTTTTCGTTCCTGTGTCTCCACCCCACCTTACCCCAGGGGCTCCTTATTAACCAAAAACAGCTACTGAAGGGAGAAGGAACTGGAAAAAGGGGAAAGACAGACTTCCTCTATCTAGAAGGCGGCAGAAGAAAGAAGATGTCAGAGGACTGGAGGCATGGCTTTGACACTAGAATTCTCCCCATAACAGACAATAGAAAGCCCAGAACTAAACATTTTTTTAAATGACATTTACCAATGGTTCATTTCCCCCCTATATGTTCTTTAATAACTTTAACACTACAAAATTATCAAACCTTTTTTTTTTCCTAGTGTTGTGCCAAGTTAATACATAAATCATATCTGGGAAATTGTTAATAGCTCCTAAATTAACTTCTCAAGTGGGATTTCTACACTTACACTTGTTCTTCTGATGCCTGTGAACCACACACAACACAGACAAGAAGTTACCACTATTTTACTCAATGCCTACTCTAGGGAGTATATGAGTTATGTAGCCTTAACACTCAGAAATAAGTTTTGAGGAAAATGATATTTTTAAAGGATAAAAAATCATAGGTTTTCTAGATTTTTATGTGTAAGGAAACTATGTCCCCTTGAGTTGAAAAACTAACCCCTCCATGGGCCATGGTCTGCAGCATGTAGCAGCAACAACCACAGGTGGATCAGTGTCTTTGTCCATTCTGGCTGCTGTGACAAAATACTGTAGACTGGATAATTTATAAATAATAGAAATGTATTTCTCACAGTTATAGAAGCTGGAAAGTCCAAGACCAAGGTGTGACAGAAGGGGTGAATGCTGTGTCCTCATGTGGCAAAAGGTGCAAGGCAACTCCCTTCAACTTCTTTTATGAGGGGAATAATCCCATCCATGAAGGTAGAGCCCTCATGACTTCATCACTTCCCCCAAATCCCCTCCTCTTAATACCATCATCTTGGGGGTTAAGTTTTAACATGAGCATTTTGATGGGGGCACCAACATTCAGACCATAGCAATCAGTCAATTTAGCAGCTTAAAGAGACATGCCATCATGCCATGAACTAAAATTCTTCTCAATATACATAATCATTTATTACATACATCCAGTATTCTTGCTTAAGAGTCTTCATCTTGGTTATTAGTACATTATAGCCTCTTCTATGGGCTTTTTATCTATGCAAAATCAATGCCATCAAAGTTCTAAGATTCTCTGTCTTTATTGTCCTTTTTTGAAATGAGCAGAATAATTAAAATATTCTATGTAATTTGACATAGCAAAAATCAGTGAACCATTTAATCAAATAAATTATTAATGGTAATAAAACTTTTCATCTGAATTTTTCATGAAGCTTTTTTCAATATATTTCTACCTTTATAATCTTCTTAGACACTCTCAAAGACTATGTAAAGGAACTTAGATTAGTGTCATTCCCATCTCACAGAATAGAAAAGTGAGGTTTAGAAATGGTAAGTGACAGCCTGGTCCATCAGAGCTGGAGCTGGGGGGTAAAATCTATATTCCCAGATGTCCCAAATCTCAGCTGCATTCTGTCTAAATCAATAGTCGTTTAAACAACGACGACCAAAAAAAATAGAAAACAATCTAATATTTTCAATTCTTCCACAAGGTCTGAGCTGTACCTGTTTCTTTAACAATGTTTTAGATACAATAGACAAGACAACAAACCCACAGACCAATCACACACCCCATTGGCTTTTGCCAATTCTCATTTTTACTGGCAGCTGCATTTCAAGGAAAAGCTAGTGAACTGCAGGGAGTAGATAATGGGGGCTTCTCAAGGTATCAGTACATCCAGGCCACTGTGCAAAGCTGATAATCTACAGCATCTGTTTAGAATGGGAGAGACAGCAAAGAAGCCACAGCTGAGCCCCCAAAAACCCTCAAAATGTGAGCACTTTATTTACAAATCAGCTGCCTGTCCTCTGGTTTGAGAATTTAAGAGCCTTCAGCCATGCTGTGGTCCTCTCCACATACTTAACACAGATGCAGCTATAGTGTAACACAAGCTGTGGGAGAAATAAAAACAGCAATCATTTATTGAGAGCCTAAGTTCCAAGTACCAGGCTGCGGGTTTTATGTATATTGCTTCATTCAATCCTCATAGACCAAGATGGATGGTCATTTCTGTTTCTTTTTAAAGTTTCCAGCTGAAGTTGAAATAAACTATGAACACTAGGAAGAGGGTTTACTTAGAAGGAAGGCCAAATAACTATTTAAGAAGTACGTATCTTTTAGTACTATTTTCCTATTATTTGCCATATTTTGACATCATAATACTGCTGCTTGCCCTATTTTTTAAAAATGAAATATTTAGACATATAATATTTGTAGTCTTTTTAATTATAGAGTTTTGATGACTAGTTTGTAAGAGTTTAATCAAGGGGGAACAAAAGCTTTATTAATCTGCTTTCTCGCTCTTCTGTTTGCACTATGTGCTTGTTTATTATGTGTTAGAACATACTCCTCATATGGTTTGAAATGAAAGGATGATCCATCTCCTCATTACCGATCCTCTTCTTGGTGATGAAAAACAAAAAAAAACATATGAACAAAGGAAAAATGCCTTCCTGTCATTTCTCAGCCTTCCCTGCGCTGCTCAGCTGGGATGTTAAAGATCGAGGTTTAATGAAAGAAGGTGAGAAGGTGAAAAACAGAAAAAAAAAGCCCTAATGAGCGTGCGTTTAGTTATATGGAAAGATCACCGAGAAGTGGCGGTGATTTTTTTTGTGCCTAATATAATTCAGTATCTCCCAAGGTCAAAGAAGCCCATGGCCCTTCCTTCCTCACCTATCCATTCCCTACCTTGGCAACCACCTTCTGCACCTAGAGCAGGTTTCACAAAGTTTAACTTCTGATGGTGGAGCGAAAAGGGGTGTCATTTTCCAGCACCAATTGTAGTTCTTGAGAAACCTGCAGAAGTGGTGCGGGAGGTTCTCTCAGTGGTTTGCCTCACTGTGGAGCATCTCACAAGCAGGTGGAGACCTCACACTGCAGATGACAGAGCCCCAGACCAGTCTCCAGGCTTACTGACACTTACCCTCTAGACCGCGAATGAAAAGGCAAATTCCCATCTAGTGATGCAGAGCCACTGAAAACCAAAATGCTTTAATGCTTCGAAAGAGAGCCAATAACAGCTGTCGAAACTCTAAAGCAATGCTCCGAATTAGAATGAAATCGTGCAGTCATAATATCATTCCGAAAATGTCTTTAATCAGTGAGCGTTCCAGCCCTGTGGTGTGAGCATTGCACTGAAAATATCAAATAAAGCATGAGGGCCAAACTTGGACCGAACCCCCAAAACTCTAAAAGAGAGTGATGTTTTTGCTTCACCAGTTCCCAAACCAGGAAATCATTACTCATCATCCCCAACAGACCACCCATTTGGGGAGTGGGAGAGAGGCATGACAAACCATGACAAGTGAAAAAAAAAAACCTTGAAGTGCAGCTCCTTTAGGATCAACAGCTATCTCACTGAGACAGACGTGTTTCTCCACTGCTTTATGTCCAGTGTAACTATTAACACTTTGGTAGGCATAAATTGAGATCTTTCTGTGAAGTTGAAATACGAAGCCTTAACTGTGCTCTCATCCTCTACATTTCACTGAGTGAATAACCCAAATTACACAGAACGGCAGTAAATTGGCTCATCATAGCCCTGTTCTAATTTTAAAAAGATAAAGATCTAAAAAACCAGACAACCAAACACTGAAGGGACTAGTGAAGCCTGTTAAGGAGCTGCCATGGTCTTTCCCTAGAAGGTCATGGATTCAAATTCAACCTAGGTTTGTGGTGACCAAGGGCCATTTAACATTTTGTGTTAAATTTATATGTGCCCTCAGTATGATGTTCCTAATAGGGAAACTGACAGCTTGCATTTGTCATTCTTGCTCTCTCAGGAGTACAGTGGATGGCCAATCACATGTGGAAACTAAATCATCTCCTCCCACATAAAGGTGATCCTTGCAAAATGTGAACTTCAAGGTACTGATAAGCATCTTGCCTTCACACTGTCTGCTGTTTGCCCCTCCTCCAGCTCCCCCACTCGAAGGGAAAAGTACAGCAGCTCTTTGATTGTCAGTCGAAATTTTAAAGATGTACAAGCATGCCCACAGGAATGGTATTTGTCAAACAACATAATAACTCTCTCAGTTTTTACAAAGCATTCACTTGCAGTGATAAAATGCCAGGTCACAAGTCAAATTTTGACTCCATTACTGAGCATTATCCTTGAGCTCTAAATGGAAAGTCAGTATAATTCACCAGCTGCCAGGCTCCAATTCCCTGCCACCACCACCACCACCCTGAACAACAACAAAGTAACAGGCTGATAGCTGCTGGAGTCACTACTGGATTAGATTTTGAATGACTGGCTCTGTCCACAGGTCACTTTGACCAATCAACAGACTTCGAGTCATTCTGATCTTAGGTTTCTGCTTGGAATTTCCTAGAATTCAGTGAAGAAATGCACCATCAATCAAAAGAGATTTGGAATGACTTAGAGATACTCGTGATAATTAGATTGTGCCTCTTTATGAAAAAGCAAAAGTTGGCTGAGTTGAGATATGAGATTTCCATGGAGTACCTTTCATGGGCTGTAAATGGGTCCCACGTTCAGACTTGATGCTGACAGCCACAAGAGTATAGAGCAATCTGTGGGAGAGTGTTCTGTTAGGGGCACCACCAAGGTGTGTCAGTGTGGTCTAGCTGAGTGATGCTAAACAGTTCTGCTGCTCCAAAGCACATTCCGCCCAGCTACAGGGGATGGTAGCCAGTACCCAGGTGAAAATCCTGTTGCCTGAAAACACTCGAGGAGACCAGCTCCCCCAGGCTTCTTGTGACTGAAAGACGTCCTTATCACAGAAAGAGGAAGAGCTGTCTAGATCCATTCTTTTAGTTATTAGCAATCATTTGAACCTGTACTACCAAGCGGTGGAGAGACTTTGAAGTTATTTCTTGTTGAGTCTTCTGGACACTTGGGAAATCAGAGTCTAGGAGGTCACAAAGAGGGCAAAATTTTGCAAATATGTCCTCCCGCCAACGGTGGAAGATGAGGGTAAATATAACAGCCATGACCCCTGAAAGAAAAATTCAACAGATGTTGAAGCCTCCTCCCCCTCCCTTTAAATCTGCAGATAGAACTGTCTCTGCACAGAGATGGGCTAAGGATGGCAGTGAGTAGAGCCTGCCGGAGGCATCAGGGTTAAGGCCCAGCAATAATCCCACATCTATCCACCTCTCTCTCCATCATCCTTCCATCTATCGATGGGTCCATCAGATCTTTACTTATAACCTTTTCCATTTACCTACCTAGTAAAACTTGATCATTTCAGCTATGGACTCTATTTCAAATGGCCATTTGCCTTATGGGAAATACCTTTTCTAGCCGAAAGCGGTCTAGTTTTCAAAGATTGAACTAGCTCTCTGCAGTAAGTCTTTACGATTTGGCTTGATGTTTCCAAAACGAATTTACAGCCTTCCCTCCTCCAGGGCCTCGAACCCACCAATCTGCAGCTTCCTGACCACCAATTTTCCTTCTTTCCTTGAGGAGCCTGCTTTCCCGGTTCTCACCATGTAGTCCAAATATGGTCCCAGATATATCATGGTTGTTGTTGGGCTGTGGTCAGGGGCGGGAGGATCGTGAAGGTCTATAAAACAGGGCAGTGCGGGATGATGTCTGGGACAGACATTGACGCAAGGTGTCAAAAATGAACGCCAAGGCGGCCACGAAGAGGAGGGACGGGAACCGAACCAAATGCCTATGGCGGGGCCCTCGTGGCCGGTGGATGTGACGTGGGTCCATCAGGTGGAAACCGTATGGTCCTCTCCCGACCCAACTCACAAGAGATAAAGATGTCCAAATAACCACGACCGCCGCCGCCACAACCCGGCCTCGGCCCCAGGGGCGGGGGGAGGGGGAGCGCCTTCTCGCCTAAAGCAGCGGCTGGGACTTGTTTGTAGGTTCGCAATTCACCATGATAAATGTAAAGACCAATTAAGGTTTGATCCGTGCACACGGGAGGCAGACGGCGGCTGATAGTGGAACCAATTAACGAGCATGTCCCCTAATTCCTGCAGCGGCCGCGGAGCGCACCGCGGATCCCCAGGCGCCCGTGGAGGTCGCCCCCGAGCCCTAAGAGCCCCCCGCCCAGCCCCGGAGGGGGGCGTCCTGTTCCAGCGAGAAGGTGCGAGGAGCGGGGCCCGGGGAGGCTGGGGAGGGGGCGCGCCGGGCAGGGAGGCTCGGAGCCAGCCGCCTACGGAACCCAACTGTTTGCAGCCGGGGACTGGCGGGTGGGGCGCGTCCGAGTGGTCGCGCCGGGCAGGGGCGGCAGGGGCTGGAGAAGGCGCCCAGCGCCAAGCTGGGCGGCGCCCCGAGGGCGGAGGACAGGTGGCCGCCCGGCCACAGCCAGGTAGCAAACGGCTCGGGGGCTGCGCGGCGCGGTCCCAGGGCTTCCCCTGCTCCCGGGCCCGGCTCGTGCTGCCCGCAGCGGGGGCGGCCTAGAGTAGAGGGAGTGGGGCGCGAGGCCGCAACCCCCGGGCCCAGCGCGCCTCGGCCTCTCCTCTCAGCTCCCCTTCCCCTTCCGGCTCAGCCCGCTGCCCCAGCCGTGACCCCCGCGCAAGGTGTTGGCGCTGAGCGCTGCCGGGGCGCGCGTGATTAATGGCCCTGAGGTCGGGGGCGGTGCAGGCGTGAGCCCCTCTTGGCTCAGCCAGGGTGTGAGGGTATCCGGGAGGAGAGCTGGGGTCATGGCAGCGGGGGTCCCCGGGAGAGCGGCGGTGGAGGAGGAGGAGGAGGAAGGAGAGAAGTAGGTGACGCGGGCCAGATAGGCTTGTCCCCTCTGGCCCCAGGGCGGGCGCAGCCGCGGGTCCCCTGCGCCAAGCAAAGTTTGGAGCCGCGGGCGCGGCGCGCAGGTCCCTCCCCGCGCAGTTCCCTCGGCGGGGTCTGTGCCGCCGCCGCCGCCGCTGCCAGGGCAGGACAAAGGCTCATTAACACGTGATGGGACCGCGCTTCATAAATGGGACTGGAGCGAGAGAGAGCCAGAGACAGAGCGCGAGCGGAGGGAGAGGCAGGGACCGCGCGAGCGGGGCGAGGCGACGGGCGCCCGGGCTGGCGGAGACGGGCGGCCCCACGCCGGGCCAGGCGTGGCTAGCGGGAGGACCCAGTGAAGAGCCCGGGGAAGGGGCGAGACTGGCTGGCGGCCGGAGCGGAGGGGGCGCCAGTCCCGGTCGCTGTCGCGGGCTGGCGCTGGAGACTGGGGACGCGGGCGCGCGGACCGACTGACTTACTGACCGACCGCCGGAGGCACACCCCGCTCCAGCCCACCCCGCCTCGCCAGCGTCCAGGCGCCGGCGCCGCCTCTCCCCCGCTACTCCCTCTGCCACCCCTTCCTTCTCCACTTCTTTTCCGCCTCCGCCTCTTCTTGGCTCCCGCGGCGCCAGTGCCTTCCCCTGGCCCGGGCGGGGCGCCTCGGCTCCCTGCAGAGCTTTCCGTAGTCAGGGGGTACATTTCATTTCGTTCTAGCGGAGAACCAGCCCCTGAGCTGGGCAGGAGGTGCCCAGGGAGCTTCTGCCCCGAGGACCGGGGGATGCGAAGGGTAAGACGTGGCAGAGTTGCGTTTGGAAATACTTTTTCTGCCTCCCGCCCCCTCGGGTACTGACCAGTGTGGTTCCCAAGTGTCCTTCGTGGAGTTCTTATTCCGTGTGAGCGAATCGTGTGTCTGTGTTTACTTAGCTGTATAGCCCCAGCCTGTTAACTGTGGTCTGTGCTACTTCTGGAGGTTTCTACCATTTACTATTTACTGAATGTGTGTGCACCTGGCTCTCTGTATGCACTGATGTCTGTTTGTAGAAAATGTGTACTTGTGCATGTTTGAAAAACAGGCTCTTGAGTTAATGCTTAATGTCTATAAACCATATCAGCAACTAAACCTTTCCAGAGAAATACATGGATCTCTGCACCAAACCTAGAAACTGACTAAAGTAAAATATTAAATGGCAAGTAAAGAAACGTATGTCAAATAATAAACTTTTGATGTAGAAAAAGATAGCTACAGGAACCACTTCTCTTTGAGGAAAAACAAATGTGCATTTAACTAATACCTAAATATGAATGCTGATGGAACCATTTAACTCAGAACTAACCGTTAGACGAATAAAGTTGATGTTGCATATTTAAAAGACATTTCTTGCTACAACTCACACATCATAAATGGATAACCTCCTGAATGCAAATGTGTTTGCTGTGATAGATGTGAGAAATTGGTCATTTGAAAGTTTAAAAGCAACATGAATGTTTCTAATGGTAATAGATTATCTCTCAGAGATTTTAAATTGGACAGATGAGGAAAAAAATGTTTAGTAACCTATTTATCATTTTGCCTCCCATCTTTTTTGTTTTCCTCCTAATAAGTGCTATGCTTGCCTTTGTTGTTGATTTCTTGATATATTAATCCTCCTCAGGCATTTAATCCAATAAGAGATTAGAGCAGATTTACTGGTTTTAAAGGTGCTGAAAGATATCTCTATGGGTCCCATAACTTCTCATTGTTATTACCAAGTTAATATCTTTTGAACAATGGAGGAAATGCAATTTCTTAGAGGAAACTCAGTGGACATTGAGTATCAGTGGGGTCACCACTGACATCAATCTATTTTGCAGAATATTGAGAAGCTTAAAGCAACCAACCTTTAAGGTTCCCGTAGGACTTTGTCTGATTTAAAGTGTTGCTTTTCTAATCCCACCTTACTGACAGTTTGCAAGGGAAGATATACTGATTGATTTTTTTCTCTGTCCTTTTTTTTTTCTTGGTGCTCCTTTCCCCTCCCCCGCTCTCTAACTCAGTTAAGAGCAATTTTATAAAAATAAAAGGTCATGTATAGTTTCTTAAGTGAGACAAATTATTTTCTGATTATATCTATACATGAACAGAAGACATTCACCTTTAGAATTTTAAACATTGCATACTGCAGGTGGTTATTTGTAGGCACAATGGCAGTTACCATAGTTGAACAAGAGGCTTGATGTTGGACATGGTTTTTAAAAACTAATCCATTTTAGGTTATCAGCAGAACTTACTGTAAATGGACTCTTTTTGTTTCAAAGATGTCTCCCACTCCAGGCAAGGAGCAATCTTGGCTGAGGTATGTATCAAGTGTCTGGTGGGGAGAGGTTGCATTGTGTTCCTAAGTCTCTGTGGGGGTAAAATGATGCCACAGGGTGGAAATGCTCAGGTCTGACCTTTCAAAAATAAAATTACTATGCTTGCATACTCGTTGTTAGGAAGGCCAATTAGATATTCATGCCCCTGAATTTTAATAGCATTAATACATATGTATGTAAAAAAAATGTTATGACTAGAACCTTAAATAAGCCATAGGTGATGTTATTTAATTTAGTGTGTAAAGTTTTAAATTCTGGTGAAAACCAGATCTCACGCTGGAGTACTTCTTGGCTTTGTTTATTATCCACTGTTTTGTGTCTTTTTCTGTTACCCTTTTCCCAGTGGACTATGTTCCTTTCTGTCTTGCCAGTGAGATTACTCTTCTCTAATAAGCCTAGCTGCAGGATCAGTGTGTTCTTTTTGGCATTTCAAACTGTTAAAATAGTGAAATTGTTAAATGTTACCAAGATGAAACTGCTGGGAATGAAATTCTCCAAAAGAACCACTATATTTGTGGCATATTACAGTCTATTCCAAAAGAAAACTCCTTGAATCGGTTTACCTATTTTCTCAAGAAGGAAGCAGCCCCATTGATTGTGTTGATAAGTGTTTAGTATGCAGTGTCAGCTTATTAATTACTAAGGCAAAGCCTGAGAAACTCTTTCAAAACAATCGTGTGACATTCTCCTTTGCTTTGACTCAGAATTAAGATTAACCACCAGGAAATTTAGACAGGTTCCTTGGTTGTCTTGCATATTAGTGTTTGGAATTAGAATTGGAATACTTTGCTGTGTAAGAATAAACTATTATGAAATGGAACTTATAATAGCAGTTTATAGTTCACCACGCTTACCAAATGTTTCTTACCAGAAAACAGTTGGCCTTATAAGGAATGGGATTATTACCCATAACTACCTATCTAGGAATGCTGCAAAAAAGAGTAACAAATTGAATTTGGAAATACCTAACAACGAATAATTAGCAAAGTGAGATTTGGTTATAG
Source organism: Daubentonia madagascariensis (assembly GCA_023783475.1). NCBI lineage: Eukaryota > Metazoa > Chordata > Mammalia > Primates > Daubentoniidae > Daubentonia > Daubentonia madagascariensis. Next base: position 34,986,396 of record JAKFHU010002080.1, on the reverse strand, counting down.
CTTCTTGAATTTGGTTAGTAAGATGGAGCCTGTCCTTTAGGTTGCTGCCTGTTATTCTTGGGATAATTATGTTAGCTCAGTTGCATAAAGAACACAGATGAGAGCTTTCATTCCCTGCTAAAAAGGATGCCATGTCTCCACCAGTGTAAGTCTGTCTCTTCTATTTTTGTATTCATCATTTTCTAATTGAACTGACAAATAGTTAGAGTGAAACCAGCCTTTGGTTTTAAATTATTTATAATTCTGCTTTTGACTCTGAAGCAACCTGGACCCAACATTGTTTGAAAGACTGTGCTAGGACCAGGTTTACCTATTACATATGTATATTTAGAAATCGCCAGCTCTGCTGATTGTTCTCTCATTGACTTAAGGTTGGTAGAGAACTTAATAAGAGGAAATCAAAATCTATTCATATACTTTGTATTGGCAAAATTTTAACTTCATATTTTCCTCCCTGAATCTCCAGTTCTTTTCTAATCTTGTACTCATAAAAATGGTAACTTTGTATTATAACTGCATGAATGTTGTTTTGGGGGGACTGGGGGATTCACCACTTTACCACTGAATTGCTATTTAATGCTTTGCTTTAATTCACTTATCTGTATATTCTTAGATTAGATTGGATTAACTTTATAACATAGATCAACTTAGATTCCTCCAAAATATTATCTGGACTAAAAGAAACAATAAATGTCATCTAGAATATATATATAATATCAAATTATATACTGCATAATTTTAGGCAACTGGGTATATAAATGCCCCTGTATATACATGTATAAACAAACTTTTCCACAAAGGTAAATCATGACTGAAATAAAAATTTAGATAGTCACCCTTATATATTTGAATATATAATTCTTATTTTAAATAAATACTACAAATTTGGGAAAATATGCAAGCAGCTGTGCAGATGGACACTGAAGACTCAAGGCCAAAGGAAGTATCCACCTTGAATCAAAACAAGGCTGCTCTTGTTTTCCAGGATAGGTGGAAATCCATTCCAGTCCCATGTGTTCTAAGAATCTTGCAAATATGTCGGGATGAGCCTAACTACATTTGATTATAATTTTATCATAAACACTGATGAGTTTAAGACAGTTTTTACCAGTCTTGCTAGTTGTTTGTTATTTTTGGAAATTAGAGCTATACAAGTCGGAAGAAAATATAGAAGGTTATTACTGTATCACAAAATGCATATCAAGATATTTATGTTTGTTATATATGACACATTATAATACTGTCATAAGTAAGTTAAAACTCTAGGAAATTTGTTAAGGGGGTGGGGAAAGGCTTGTTTTTGGTAGACCCTACCACCGTTCTTGCTGCTATTCAAACTGTTTGGTGTTAGATGAACTCCTATCTCAAACTTGCCCACATGGATAATAGGTATGTTTATGACACATCAGTAATAATAGGTCAAAGCCATTACATAAAGTAATCAATGTGATTACCTCTAGTTCTTAACATGAAATATTTACTAAAAGCTTTCCTGGGTCATATTTCTTCACTAAATAGGGTGCCTCATGGGGAAATACAGTACATTTCATTATAATACTTTTGCTAGGACAGTTAATTGCATGCACAAATATATTCTTGATCTAGTTTTCACTGATGTTTTCTGTATATTTGAAGTATTTTCCATATAGATTAATAATGTTGGGATAGCCTATAATTTAAAAGTTTCATTTGGACAGGTTAATTTAATAACTTAGTGACCATGGAATTCTTGAGGTTCATAGATGTGTTTGTTTGAGTTTTTGAGGGAGGAATTGTTTACTTCCCAAACCTGAGCAAATGGGCCTGGCAGAGTCATCACAGTTGTTCTGGGAATACTATGAATTCTGTTGTAGCCCCAGCTGGAGAAATTTTCACACCTGCACTTTAGGAAAGCTTTCAAAGTTTTTTCTTTCTTTCTTTGTTTTGTTTTCTTTTGTTTTTTAATATGTGAGTTGAGACTGGTTAGATGGTAATCATTTTTTAGCTAACTCTTTTTTTAACCCATTGTGCTATGGCATTATATTCTGTATTTTTAAATAATTTTCCTAAAGTAGATTTTGCATTCTTTGAATGTAAGAAGGGATTTAAGTTTCCTTTTCTCCTAACACAAATGGCAAATAATTTTTCCCTAAGAGTACAACATTTTATTATTTAATGTCTTATTTTTTCACTCTTATTTGGATTCTTAATTGTTTAGAGTTTAGATTCATTGAATAGAGATTTGGTATCTTTGGCTTGATTCCTTACTACCATTATCTACTCTGAATAGCATTTTAAAATTTTTTTTAACTTCAGGAGATAAAGTGCAGTATAGTTTCCTAAATTTGATAATGTAATATCTATTTTTTTTCCTACTAGCAAATTCCATGCTATTGCTTTTTAAAGAAAAGCAGAGGCATTTTTCAAAGATGTGCCAGGCAATCTGTTGTGGTAGTTTAGTATACTGACAAATGCTTTCACAAACTGTGTATGTCTATAGTATATTTAAATATAATTAAAATACAATATAATTAGGAAGTTATGTTTTTCAAAGTTTATGTTTAAATGGGAGGGTCCCCCTATTTCCTTCATCATTTCTTCATCCATTCTTTTAGACTATATCTTTAGAAAAGAAAATTGGAATCAATATGAGTTCCGCAAGTGAGTTAAGTTATAAGGAGTGTTATATTCCAGCTGGTGAAAAATTCTAGCATGCTTTTTAAAAAACAAATTTTAAAAGTTTGTTTTCAATAAATTTCTACTTAGATGGACATTTGTAATAGGTAATTTCATAACATTGATTTCTGTTGGTCAAGAGGCTAAAACTGATGTTTTTAATATAACAAGTAAACCAACATCATTGATCTCCCAAAAGATTATTTAGGTAGTATGCATGTGTCACTTGTGTTTGTTTTTAACTCAGCTATATTTAATAAATCAAATTTATTTATTCTTTATAAGAAGGACTTAATTTAATGTCACTGTGATCTGAGTATTTTGGTTTATTCCATGGTGGCAGGTTAAATGCATTAGATTTTCAACTAATTTAAATATATTGCTACCAGAATTTGTAAATTTTTTCTCTAGCTTTTGTACGAGTTGTGGTGACCAAGCAGTATGTATATATAGAGAAAGGAAAACTAGACAATTTAACATAAAACTAAAGTAAGCAATGAGTTGTCCAGAGAATTCTGTATCTCTGCATATATGAACATTTGACTTTGTAAGATATATACTACTTTTGGAAATGACGTCGAACTTCTTATAAATAAAAAAGGGGAAACCTTTGAATGATTTTAGTCCTCAGCTAAGGTAACTAATTATGAGTAATCTGTGATCCATTTATATTGATGAAATAATTAGAGAGGGAACATTTTGCCCAGAATCATACATTTAAGTGCTTTGTGATACATTTCCATGTAGTTATAACTTTTAGGTAGTTTTGAAAGATGCCAAGTATAAGTAGTATAAATTGCATAATTACCAAAGTGATTTTGTAAGATAATTTGCAGTAGATTTGTATTACTTGGGCCTACTGCAAAATTTCCATTTTAGTTTGTCATTTTCTGGGTTCGTCTCTTGTGATATATTGTTTTATGGTTTTGGGAAAAGAAGAACAGAAACAGTAATATTTCCAGCTTAAAAGAAAGAAACTGAAATGTTAATTACTTTTACTTTTTTCCTGTTCTATTATGCTCAGTAATCATGGGTTCCTTCACAGTGGTGTTGAAAGAAGTGGCTTAGCAGTCCTATAAAGCTTTGCATTGGCTTTGTAATAGAATTAGGAGAAAATTGTGTAGTGTTCTTTATTTATGTCTACATACTGTGTCAGTATACATTGCATTTTGAAGCCACTTTCCTTTACTGGACAAAATATGTAATAATAAGTTTCCTGAAAAATCCAGAGAAGTGCTGAGTTGTAGACTGAAAAACCTTGAGAGATTCCTCACTCTTTATGTTTATTTTCTGGCTAGACTACATTATTCTTCTCCAGTCAAATAGGAATACCTTGATTTTAAAGATCTTCTGTGGAAGTCTACTTTATTATGAGCAGGCTCCCTTGGCAATCCATTTCAACGATCTAAAAACCTATACTCACAGAATATTCCTTCTTCCTATCTAACCTCAATTCTTCATAAAGGTTAATTTTATTCCTCCCTGCCTCATTTAGTTTTTTTCATAGGTTTCCATAATCTTTAATAGTGATTCTTAAACTTTAGAGTATGTTAGAGTCTCCTGGAGGCCTTGTTAAAAACATAGATGCACCCCAACCCTAGAGTTTCTGATTCCACAGATCTGATCTGGAGCCTGAAAATTTGCATTTTTCATAAGTTTCCCAATGCTGCTCCTGTTGCTGCTTGGGAGACCACCCTTTGAGAGCCAGAGACCTATAGAGTAACCCTGCATGCCCTTACAAAGCACTACGTGACCTGTCAGACTGCTCTTTGAGATGTACACTAGAATTTCTAGCCCATATGCACCTAGCATATTTGCTAATTCTTTATCTTCACATCACTTTTTCTGAATATTTCAGTTCCTCAGAATCTCATAATTGTATCATACAAACCCTAAGAAGGGTTTGACCTTGAATGAATACAGTAGAACTACCTCATGGTTTCAGTGACATAAAAATTTTGCACTTGTATCCAATTTGCATGTTTACTTCTTAATCACAACTACATTTCCAAAGCATACTTTGCGTTGCTACTGAAACCTCATTCTTCTAGTTTGGGTTGTATATAGTTATTTGCATCTTGACATTTTTCTGCTTATGTCTTGCATTGTTAGCACACACTGAAGATTTTCTAAACATTTCAACTAAAGTAGGTGATACATAAGTACCTAGTTTTTAAAATCATGTTTGAAGTAAACCCTGGATTTACACTATAATGAAACCTTTTTATTTTGGTGAGAGAATGATAGGAAGGAAATTGGACTATTTAGAAAGTAACTGTGTCCTCAGTTTGTATGAGTATTTGAACCTATATTCACTTCTCTTGTGAAATATCCATTTTAGTCCCTGTAACAGCAGAGAATAATTTTTCATTCTTTTTCATCACAGAGTTATGACCTGTGTTGGTGATTCCATATTTGGAAATTGGAAAGACAAATATTTCGTATAATAGAAATTAATTGAGTTTGTTATTAGAATTGATTTTGGGCTCCTGAGACCTCCCCTCTTACTTTAACATCTCTTGGCATAAAAATATTTATTTCCAGTAGAACTACTTTCCTTTACTCATTATTAATTACTTTCTTAAGGCAGAATTCCCAATATTCACAATTAATTTTTATCAATATATTAAATTTGCTCAATGCCCTTTTGCCTCAGAAAAGTAATTAGAAATTTAGTTTTTGTAGGCAGTAGTAATAAACCATTTTAGCCCTCCATAACATACTTTCTTATTTATATTTTAATTTATTCAGTTGTAAAATACATAATATGTTGTAGCAGTAGGAGAAGTTGCTCAACCAAAGCAAGAACTATGTCCACTAAATGGAAGAACAGATTGATTCCTAAGGGCTTATAAAAGCCACTCCATCTAGTGGCTGAATTTTCATATAACTTCTCTTGATAAGTTGTTTTGAAAACACACTTGCAAATGGAGAAAACTATATGGGAAAGATCAATGCATATTAACGTGCATTTGGGGGAAGAAAAAAGTCCATTATAATAAAAATTTCATATATTATCTTTAAAGGTCTGTCAATAGCATATAATTAGGATTTATTCAAGGTTATGCATGTCACAAAAATCACAAAAGATCTCTTTATATGTCATTGTTATGTGGTTAAACATTGTGGTTCATAACACATACTCAGGCTGAACAAGGTTCAGAATAAAAAGTGAATACCTGATCTTTTTCCATATCTCCCACTTGCCATCATCAATATAATTTCTGTTTGATACTGAGATAAAAGATCCTGGGGTAGATAATTGTTGGTGCATTTTATTTAATTTTTACATTTGGGCACTTTTTCAGATTGTTGTTGGCATGAGCCCAAGACTCAGGTTTAATGCCCTAATGATCAGCTGGCTTTATGCTACAGAAAACTGTCCATAGTTAAAAGTCATTCTGTTAAATTGGATCTACTATGTTGCCGATGCATGCCAATATTTATTTAATAAACAGGTATTGAATATTTACTCTATGCCAGGTACTGTGCCAGACAGAGGACATACAAAGCCATATAAGATAGGTCCCAGCTCTCAAGGTGTTCTTGGTCTCAAGGGTTCATGGCATCATGAAGGTGTTATGCTGCAGGATGGCTCAGCATTGCCCATCATCTCTCCTGGGAGAAAACCTCAAACCATATATAGAAGAGGATTTACACAGCCCAATAATAAATATATTCTTATTGTATGTCTTCATATCCTATTCTATCCTTTCATCTGTGGGAGGGGGAGGACAGATGGGTGGGCTTTATTTGATGGGGTGATGTGGAATAGAGAATCATTTCCCTTGTTTCCTTGACCTGACCCACCTCCATTACACAGGCATGAAACATGGATATACTTCAGAGGTCATATATTACAGAAAATGTTCATGGCTTGGAATATAATGTCTACAGTGCTAGACACAGAGTACATGCCCAATAAAAGTGTATTAAATGAAGCATATGAAGGCTTGTAACTTCATATCCATCAGCCACATTGCTGTAGTAACACAGCTTTATGCCCACTGGGCACTGGGTATCTGTAACAATCACTCATTTGTTGGAGCCCTGCTAAGGTTTATATCATTTGTCTACCTTGATTCCTGCCAAGAATGTAGGAACTGGCCACAGAGAGTTTTCTTCCCTCTGGATCTAAGAAAAACAGTGCTTATGGTGGGAAGCTGAGTGATTTCAAGGGAGCTTGAATTTCTCCATGTAAGGAATGGATGTTTCATGCTTTTGTTTACAAACAACCATCATGTCTCATTCAGACCTAAAGAAGGTGACCTCTTCATGTCTCATTGGTGTTGCAGAAAGTATCAGTGTCATTACCATCTAGAATCCTGACAGTTGACTAGTGAAGCAAAAAAAAAAAAACAAACAAAAAACCTTCTCTTATTTTAAAAAATAGTGGCAAGGATGACTTAGATTTTAGTTATTATTTGCCAATAGTTATGCAAACAAGGTGCTAATGCAAGGTTGGGACTTATAGCTATGGTTAATCGTCATACTCTGTTCTTGAAGATCACAGGGCAAGGATGATTTACAAATGCTATAAACAGCCTTTTTGCTGTCGACAGATCATTCCTTCAGATTTTAGTTGTTCACTGTGTAAAATTATCCTGTGCTGTTTATGACCTCTTTCCCTCAAACCAACCCTTCTCCCTCCCTGGAAGTGAAAGAAAGGGTGTCTTATGAAATTGTTCTTAGACCTCCGTGTTAAGAGCAGGGACTCTGGGAAATGCAGACCTGGATTGAAGTTCCTACCCTCCCACCTCTAGTTAGAGACCCCAAGCAAAGCACTTTTTACCTCTCTAAGCATCAGTTTTCCTGTGAGTAGAATGGGGATTGTAATAACACCTACTTTATGTAAATATTAAGGAAAATATATACACCTAGCATGATGGCTTTCACATAATAAATGTTCAAATATTTCTTAGATGGAAAAATTGGGAATTGGGGTTTTCTCTATTGCACATTTACTCACCCAGATTCTCTCAGATTTGAACCTGGAGAAACAAGAGTTGGCTTTTAGTTGGACTTAATTTGTATGCTCATGGATTCAGAGAGAAAATAGCTCTTCACTGGTAGATGAAGGAAGAAGCAGCTGTGAAAGCCATGCTACACAAGTGGATATCATGGCACATACTTTAACTATTGCTATGGAATCCTCGATAAGGAATTGGAAAGATAAGAGCCTGTTTACTGGATTCTACATATTTTATGGACCAGAATAATATATCACTTTCTACTTTAATGACCAAATCTAATATGCAAGATAAAGACAATCTCGTGGAGTATCTTGTGTAGGTACCATGGCTTTTACTTAACTGAAAATTTTGCATGTTCCTGTTAGGAGAAGGCCGCTTTAATAATTGCTTTATTTACAGACTATGTAGAGAAGGTATCTCTCTCAAGAAAAAGGTTAAGGCACTCAGTAGGAGGAAACATCTAAAATCTAATCATAAGAGCAAAATTAAATAGTAAATGGAATTTGTTACACAAGTCAACAAATGATTTCATTTGTGTCATTAATTCATCTTTGCAACAGGCTTTTTTTGGTAGCAGCATCACCAAATAGCACCTAAGCCAATGTAATTTCAAGGCATCATTTTCTTGAGCCCTGAAATTGAGCCTTAACAAGGCTTTAAATGTTAAATAATTAGCATATTTCACATTAAATTTGAACAGAAATATAGCCTTCTAAGTGTCTTAATTTTTTAGTTCATATTAATTGGTATATTTTTATGAAAAATCTAACACTCACATTGTTAATAAAGAATAGACCAGAGAAATGGTATATTAAATAACTTCTATTTTATGTTATAAAATGTATGAAGAACTGAAGGTTTGAGAGCCAACTGAGCATTACTAGCATAATAGAATTTTCTTTCATAGATAGGAAAAGGAACTGATGTTAATATAAGGAAGAAAGATTATATATTTTTGTCTGAATTATCAGGATAATTAAGTCAATTCTAATTCTTTATTTCACTTTGCTATAGAAGATGATGCAAAAAGTGACCAAACTATGCTAATAATTCCAAAAGTGTAATGATTAGGTAAGAGTTAGAAAAGGCTCATTGCCCCTTCAACTGGAGTAGAAGCATTGTTCATCCAGTTATAATATTGGCCCGTGAGATCTGCCATATATATTGAGGACATGACTTAGACATAATGTAGTTATAAGAGTCAACTAAAATTTTCCCCACTAACTTTAGAGAAATGCATTAGCAAGGTATTTTTCTTGATCAAATTAGTAGAAACCAGTATAAAAATACCACAAGTATTTTTCTTGATCAAATCCTGTTCCCAGAAATGAATGGAAAATAACAAACACATATCCACTGGGACCTTTATTCTCTTGAACCTTTTCATGAGGCTCTTTTATGAGTCCAGCAAAGCAGAACAACACAGAATCAACAACACAGGGAAAACAACAAAGCAAGGGCCCGGAACTCCTGCATTTATCATTCTGGACGCCTATCAATTTAAACACTATGAGCTTGGCATTATCTCTTTAAAGCATTAATAAACTTAGAACATTAGAGAAGGAGTGTGGTGGCCCAATACAGTCTATAACTGTATCAGGGAGTCCCAGTCTTTCTGATGCTTCTAGAGGGTTTGCTGCTTTCCTGGACATGACATCCTGCAAGGAGCAAATACCAGCCTACTGTCTATTCCAGCAGACATGCTATGCAGCCCAGAACTACAAGTATTTTGACTCCAGATGCAAGTGATACATACCTAAATTATTGAAATGTCTCTCTAAAACAAAGGAGGTCTTTGACATAGTGGGTCGAAGACTAAAATAACTGCTATTAAATTATACTTATGCAGAAATGGCTCTAATTCTATTTGAAATTTTGTTTTGAGGACTTACTCCATGTTCAGCCTAATCAGAAACATGGATGTTTTATACCCTTAATGGTTATAGAAATAAAAATGTGGACTCTGGGTAAACATTTTTTAAGAAAAACTATGCAGCTGCTATACGCATAAAATTCCTTTGACGATACCATAGCCTGCTATTTGATATATATGATTTTTTTTTTTTGATGGAGAGACAGGTTTGCATGTAGAAAGATGGATGAAAAGAGTAGTTGATGTTACTCTAAAAATTGAAGTGATTTTTAAAAAACTATAGATTACACATATTAAAATATTTTTATTATTGTTACTATAAAGGCATGATTTATATAGCTTAAATTGTTAGAATATGTTGCCTATATTTTTAAAAGTAGAATTCTAGGAAAATTCCCTTAAATGTCATTCAATCATTCTTTTATGATAATAAAAACCAACTTCTTCTTTAATCGGTGCATCTACACATCTTGCTAGAAATTTCTAGTTATGATTTTCCCAGTAGCAAACAAAAACAAAATTAATGGCAGCCACATCCCCAAAACCTAAGCTGTATTATTAATGAACTCTCAAAGAAAATCATCAATGCAAAAAATAATGTGAAAATTACTGTAATAATCCAAATGTGGAAATAAAGAAAAGAATTATCAAAATGTAGGGAACAGTTTTCCTGCCATGAGCCTATTAACTATTAAAATAGCCTGTGCACAGTGGTATTTTGACATTACTAAGATCCTTGAAATACACAAGGATCACACACAAAATCCATGTATTTTTTAAATTGCATTCTTTAATTAATTTGGCTTATATCAGGCAGAAATTACTCTATTATCTTATAACCACACCATGCCCTGGCTTAGATTTTAACAAGCTAGTTTGCTTTAATGAAAGTGCTTGGCTGCATTAAAATGGGAAATTCTGATCACATATGTGATGATCTTAATATAGAGTAAATCGCAGGAACACATGTTTTTGCATTACTGAAATAAGGTCTGTGATCCTTTGTCTTTACTGAAGCAGCTTTATAGCTCTTCCAAATACTGACTAAAATTTTAATCTCTGGGGCCATGTATGTAGGCAGATTTAGTTAGATGAGCTGGGATAGGAAATAGTGATTTAGTAGGAGGTAGTCTTAATTACTATTGGCAAAATGCCTTAATTTATGTTTTTAAAAGGCTAGAAGACTTGGATATAATATAAGATGTAAAATGGCTTTAATCTAATTACTGTTAATCCTTAACACAGCACATAACGTCTAAAAACAGACTCTGGAGTCTGAGAAACATGGTTTCCTCGAAAATCTGTCATATTCTGGGCAATTTACTCAACATTTAACGGCCTCCATTTCCCATCTTTGAAATGGGAATTATAAATAAGCACCTGATAAGATTGCCATGACAATTTAGTGATAGAATATATGTAAAGTTTCTCAAATTCCTAAACATAACAGACATTCAATAAAGGTTCCACTCCCTCACCCATGTATGCATCTTCTATTTGCTTCACGTTTAAAGTGCTGAGACAAAAATGAAATTGAATAAGCAGCTATGATCTGATTAAGGAAATGAATATTCTTGAGATATAATTGGTATATATTATTAATAATTAGTATATATGATATATTCTTGAAATATAATTAGTATATAGTATATAGCAAAGAGCCATAGTACTAAGTGATTATGATAATATTTATTGAAGACATTTTTTTGCCAGGCACTATGCTAAATGCTTTACATGCATTTATTTTCATTTAATTTTCAGAACAATTCTTTGATTTAGGCATTATCATCATCACCACCATCATCCCCATTTTGCAGATGAAATACTGAGGCTTAGAAAGATTAACTACTTGCCCAAGTACGTTCTGACACTAATCTTGGTCTGCTAACTTCTAATTCAATGTTCTCTCTATTGACTAGTGCTTTGACTGGTTGGAATCAGTGGGGAAAACAAGGAAGATAGTAAAATTCCTGTCTTAGCTTGGAGAGGTGGTGTATCAAAAAGGTTATCAGCAAGGACTCTAGACCCACACTGTCCAATGTGGTAGCCACTAACTACATGGAACTATTAAGCACTTGAAATGCAGCTGACATCTGGGTCCAGTCCTGGCTCTACTACCTACTTGCTGTGCAAATGGCAAATTACTTATCCTCTGTACCTTTCATCTGAAAATGGCCATTGTGGGAATAAGGGAGTTGATACATGTAAAAGGCTCAAAGTGCCACCAGCCTATAATCTCTCTATATGTGCTTAAAAGGGGAAAATCAGCAAGACTTGGTGGTCTAGAGGTGATTGTAGAGGTCAAGAAGGAGGAGGCATCACCATGAGTCCAAGGTATGACTGGATGACTAGAAAGACTACTCACAATACCATGAGAAATGTGAAAAATTATGTGGTTGGAGTTAATTCATTGGAGCATTATTTGTAATAGCAAAAGATGATAGACAACCTAAACCGTTATCCTTAGGAGGCTGGTTACATTTATCTGACAGATCCTTAAGGCACCTGCTAAATGAGGAGGGAGGTTTTATATCCTAACATGGAACTGTCCTAAGTGTATACTTCTATGTGGAAAAGAAAGGTATAGAACAGTGTGTATTGTATGTTACTGTTTGTTTAAAAAGAAAGTTAAGAGGGGTAAATATATGTATTTGCTTGAATATGCATAGACTATCTCTGGAAGGAGTACCAAGAAATTTAGTTCTTGCCTCTGAGGAGGAAAACTGGGTTGCTGGGATACAGGGATGAGAGAGATTGACTTTTTGTTGTATATCTTTCTGTACCTTTTGGATTTTGAATCTTGTGAATCTAATATATACATATATATATAATCAAAATTTCAAATAAATTAGTTTCTAGTTGGGAAGTGTGAAGGGGGAGTTACTTACTTAAGGGAAGATGACTTAATGAACAGACGCCATGGGATGCCTCCCAGTAGCCACTAGGAAATGTGGGCTCAAGCTTTGGCTTCCAGGCTCAATGTCCATGGAGCTAATTATCTTTCACTCCTCTAATTAAAAAAAGAGCAAATAAATATTACTGTTTTAATGTACCAGCTAATAAAAATTCAACTGCCATCTTATTAGGTTCAGGTGAACATTTCTATGGGAGTCCAACAGCTCTCTCCTCTCCTGCTATCGTGCTGTCAGTTTGGTAAATCACATAAGAAAAAGAGGCACCATTCTGTGTTTGGAAACCACATTCTAGTTATGGAAATAAATGTATATGTTCCTGATTAAATGATATGATGAGGCCTATTATAGAGGGATAAGCTGGGGAAACTAGTTATGCCTGGAGGGAGGGGCTGGTCAGGAAGGTCCCAGACATGGGAGTAGCACTGGCACAGGCATGGAAAGGGAAATTGAACAGGCAGAGAGCTCGGAAATGAGTATTCAGATGGAGGGAGGGGCAAGCAGAAGAAGGAAGATGTGCAGATGTGATGGTATGTTCAAAGACCAGCAAGTCATCCCCCAGGGCCAGTAAGCTGTGTGTTTAAGTATGGATGTTGAGAGGCAGAAGTTAGGTTTGAGGCTGAGCCTATGTAAGGAACAGCTCTCTCAAACATTGTGGCTATCTTGTGTCCCTTTGATTATGGATCAAAGCTTTCTTATGTAAATGAGTTGATTAGCAAACATAAGTTTGCAAAGAACAAGGGTTGACTCCTGAGAAATAGCCCAATGCTGGGGCACATAAGACATGTTCTAGAAGAAATGGCCGTGTGAGAAAGGATATGACAGACAGAGATAAACAGGGAACCGAAGAACACTTGGAGTTAACAGTTGGAGCCAGGCTGAGGTTGGAGACTCAGGAGAGAGATTTTTAGCTTAAGGAACCAGAAGCACTGGGCAACTGGCTTGGCTTTTGGGCTTTGGGCTTTGGGTTTTTATTTCCGCATCTTTTACTTCTATAGCCTCAGCAAGTAGCCTTTGCCATGGGACACTGCCCTGACTTGGTTGGGGCTTAGCACACTTTAGCTGCACACTGGGTGCATCTGAGTTGTACCCTGGAGCTCCTGCCTCTGGTTCAAGCATCTGATGGCTCCCATCTGTGGCAGGGTAGGAGCAGTGTGCAAAACTGGCTCAGAGCCCAGACTAAGCTCAATTTCCTGAGTGACGGCAAAAGTTGACCATGGAGGATTTGGGGTCCTTGGTTTGGCAGTGCTTCCATACTGTCATCTCAGGCTACACTGACCACGTAAAAGGCTTACATGACCATGGAGGGGCTAAGGGAACCCCCTGACTTACCTGTCACATTAGTGCTGAGGGCTCTTGCTCCATTCACCATTTGGTAAGACTTAGCCAGTATTCTCGTTTGCCTCTCTCTAGCCTGAGTTGCCTATTTTATATAGCTCATTCCATGAGTATTTAGACTAGGTAATCATTATGTAGGCAGCTTCATAAAAAATGCTAATCACCTCACCTAAGTAGAGCATATTTCTAGCAGAAATGGATTGGGCAGCTCCCCAGGCTAGATACCTTAATTCAAGTTTTAGGATTGGGAGAATCCCTCCCCCACCTTGGGTAGAAAAAAGCTTTTTTTGTTCTATTTTGAAATACATATATTCAATCAACCAACTTATTTGGAGCCCCCCTCTATGTGCCAAGAATTATATTACATGCTATGAGTAATTACTAAGATAAATAAAGTCCCCAGTAAGAGCCTTGATGAGCTTACAATCTAGTGGGTAGGAGGAAGGGGCAGATACAGACACAGAGAAATATTAGAAAATTTAGTAAGTGCCATGATAGAACTCTATTTGGGTATTCTTGGACCCTCAAAGAGGGTACTTCATCCCCATGAGAAGCAGGGAGCTACGGGAAGCCATGACATCAAACTGATGGGGAGGAGTTGACCAGGCAGAGGGAGAGAAAGGATGTTTGGACAGAGGAGTATTAGGGGCAGTGGAAACAAAAGCATCAAGGTGAAAGCAATCAGTTTGGTGTGTTTCTGGAACTAGGATCCCATCTGGTACAGCCCAAGTGGTAAGGCCAGGGATGGCGAGAGGAGGGTTGAAGAGATAGGTAGGGGCTAGATCACAGGAAGCTTTTTATTGGACTTCATCCTGTAGGGGTGTGGGTGGGAGGTGGAAAGCTTTCCCATTGGGCAGAACAGAATGTGGAGAGGATTGGGGAGGAGAGCGAGGGTCAGAATCGGAAAGGCACCGGGCTGGGCTGGGACATAGAGGGGAAGACAAGAGCTGCCTGCGTGAGTGTGCAGAGCAAGAACCTGAACAAGAAACTGCCCAAAAGTTTGTATTTGGCCTTTAGGGCAAAGAGGTGGAAACAGGGGAGTCACTTAATCATCCATACGTTTGTGAAGATCACTCCAGCAGCTAGTGGCAAGTGATCAAAAGGGAACAGGACCAGAGAAAGGCAGGAAAACTGGTGAGGAGGCAGGTGCCCTAATTCTGGTGAGCAGTGGTGGGAGCCTGGACTTGGAGGTGTCAGAGGATGGGAAGGTGGCCACATTCAGCACTTTATATCTGTTCCAAATTACTCTTTTAAAAAATCATGACACTTAAGATATTAATTTTAAAATCTTTTCTTTGACTGTGTCCTGTCCCCACCCACACTAATGCTACCTATCCTTGGCATAAATATCCTCTTCTTGGGGAAGGCTCCCTCCTTTGTTCTCCTAGCCTGGATGCTCTCCCAGCATCCTGTGTCTCCAGTCTTAGCCCTCTCCCTGCTTTTTCCTGATTATGGGGTCAGCTGTCTGTCTTCCCTGCTAGACGGCGTACTTCATGTGGGCAGGAACCTTTTCTTGATGCTGTCAAGACACTAGTGTCTAGTACAGTGCCTGGCACATACTAGGTGCTCCATAATGTCTTAAATGGCTAATACATTAATAAGTAAATTACTAATTCAGGTAGGTAGGGTCTCTGTATTCTAGCAGGAGGACCCAACACTTTTTAATTTGTCCCAAGATAATGACTATCTTCCCCCTCCCCCATACAGTGTGATATATTTGGGAACAACAAACAACAATTAATAAATAATGGTTTTCATGATTATTTTAATTGTTATAGGTATCACTCCATACTTCTAATTTTTTTTTAAACTAAAGCAATGAATAGCCACATTTTAAACAAAGATTTATAAATAGTAAGATCAGTCCTCTGCCTGTTTATTTTGAAACAAAACCAAATTGCTTAGCTTAGAATTGAAGAGCCCTTCAAATTTGGGCTTGGTCGTTCACATGGAAGTTTGGGATGCCATTGGGCCTGTCTTCTGTCACCCAGCAGGCTGTGTCCCCACTCTGCTCATTGTGGGCAACGCTATTGGGAAGCAGCCTCCATCATTGTTCCTCCCCGGTGATGAAGATCTTAGTCTTCTCTTAAGCCTCAGTGCAAGTTTGGCCTTTGTGACCTTTTTTTTGGTTGGTGTGGACATTTTAGAAGTTCATCTCAGCTGCAGCTCAGGCCAAATCTCCCCTTTTCTGGGTAGAGAAACTTGGCTGGTGGAGCAGACCTTCCCTCCCTGGCCTGGACCTGCCTCTCGTTCCCACCAGCCTCCTCCTCCTTTACAAATACAGACCACACAATGCAGCACCTGATTCTACATGGTCTTGTTCTTTGGTTGTCTTTTACATTTGGGCTTACCTGTCTGACAAGGTAAAGTCTTCAAGAGCAGGGGCCATGTGACACATCCACTCTCCCCAGCACCCCCTAGCATTAGGATGCTGTGTATATGTGACAGTAGAAGCCAAGCTGGGTGGTAAACACTCCTGACACAACTGTGAAATATACATTGCCCCCAAGAAACGTTTCATTTAGCTTGGCCTGTTCGACCATGGAGGTCCATACAGGACTCACACAGTGACTTCAACCTAAAGAGTTTGAATAATAAAAGAATTGTATGTTTCTGGTATATGCCACTCCATCCCCCAACTCTGGGGAGCTTCTCTCTAACTGAGTGACTGACTCGTTTTGTTGACTGAATCTGACAAGGACTTGACCTTTGTTCAGAGACAGGAATGAATTACCGTGATAGTACATGTCTTCAATGTTTACAGTGTGTTTCTTTGTTTTTATTATTCTCCTGCTTTTCTCACCATTCAGCTTATTTGTTTTCCCTCCTATTAGGATTCCTTCCTGCGGGTCTCTTTCTCAGTCATTTTGAGTTTGGCTTAATCGAAGACTGGGGTTATGAAGTCGATCCTAGATGGCCTTGCAGATACTACCTTCCGCACCATCACCACAGACCTCCTCTACGTGGGCTCGAATGACATTCAGTACGAAGACATCAAAGGTGACATGGCATCCAAATTAGGGTACTTCCCACAGAAATTTCCTTTAACTTCCTTTAGGGGAAGTCCCTTCCAAGAAAAGATGACTGCAGGAGACAACCCCCAGTTGGTCCCAGCAGACCAGGTGAACATTACAGAATTTTACAACAAGTCTCTCTCGTCCTACAAGGAGAATGAGGAAAACATCCAGTGTGGGGAGAACTTCATGGACATGGAGTGCTTCATGATCCTGAACCCCAGCCAGCAGCTGGCCATCGCTGTACTGTCCCTCACGCTGGGCACCTTCACGGTTCTGGAGAACTTGCTGGTGCTCTGCGTCATCCTCCATTCCCGCAGCCTCCGCTGCAGGCCTTCCTATCACTTCATTGGCAGCCTGGCAGTGGCAGACCTCCTGGGGAGCGTCATTTTTGTCTACAGTTTTGTTGACTTCCATGTGTTCCACCGCAAAGATAGCCCCAACGTGTTTCTGTTCAAACTGGGTGGGGTCACAGCCTCCTTCACTGCCTCTGTGGGCAGCCTCTTCCTCACGGCCATTGACAGGTACATATCTATTCACAGGCCCCTGGCATATAAAAGGATCGTCACCAGGCCCAAGGCTGTGGTGGCATTTTGCCTGATGTGGACCATAGCAATTGTGATTGCTGTGCTGCCTCTCCTGGGCTGGAACTGCAAGAAACTGCAATCTGTTTGCTCAGACATTTTCCCACTCATTGACGAAACCTACCTGATGTTCTGGATCGGGGTCACCAGCGTGCTGCTGTTGTTCATTGTGTATGCGTACATGTACATTCTCTGGAAGGCTCACAGCCATGCAGTCCGCATGATTCAGCGTGGCACTCAGAAGAGCATCATCATCCACACATCCGAGGATGGCAAGGTACAGGTGACCCGGCCAGACCAAGCCCGCATGGACATTAGGTTGGCCAAGACCCTGGTCCTGATCCTGGTGGTGTTGATCATCTGCTGGGGCCCTCTGCTTGCCATCATGGTGTACGACGTCTTTGGGAAGATGAACAAGCTCATTAAGACAGTGTTTGCATTCTGCAGTATGCTCTGCCTGCTGAACTCCACCGTGAACCCCATCATCTACGCTCTGAGGAGCAAGGACCTGCGACATGCTTTCCGGAGCATGTTCCCCTCGTGCGAAGGCACTGCGCAGCCTCTGGATAACAGCGTGGGGGACTCGGACTGCCTGCACAAACATGCAAACAACACAGCTAGTGTTCACAGGGCTGCGGAAAGCTGCATCAAGAGCACAGTCAAGATCGCCAAGGTAACCATGTCTGTGTCCACAGACACGTCTGCTGAGGCTCTGTGAGCCTGACGCTTCCCTGGCAGCACAGGAAAAGAAATCCTTTTTTTTTTTTTTTTCTTAAAGCTCAAGATCTAGAAGAGTCTGTTGTCTCATCGGTTATATTTTTTTAAGTTTACCGTGCTCAGTGAAAAGGTGATTGTCACCGTGATCATTTATCAGTTCGCTAACGTTTCAATAGTTTAGGTACTCAAACTCCGTTCTCCAGGGGTTTACAGTGAAGAAAGCCTGTTGCTTAAGTGACTGAACGGTCCTTCAAAGTCTCAATGAAATAGGAGGGAAACCTTTGGATACACAATTTAAAGTCTAAGTACCCATAGAAAAATACCATCAAATGAGTAATGCCTTTGTAACCACAACTTTCATTATAATGTGAAATGTATCTGTCCGTAGTATCAGAGATGTCCATTTTTACAACAGTAATAGTACTAAAGGAGAGATACTTTGTAAAATGTATTGTGTCCTGTGAGATGTGTGTCAGTGTTTATTATGTGTTATTTATATTTGTCTAATTCAGCAACACTGAAAAGTAGACTTTTATGAGAACAATGGAACACATGAGCAGTGGATATATGCCAATGAGACTCCTTTTTTCCTACATTATTGCCCATGATATAACTTTAGAAACCTCAATATTTCTTCAGATATCTCTATTTGACACTGAAATGTCCATAAAGATTTATTTTTCTGTTAACACAACAAGAAGAATTTGAAGACTTCCAAATATTGAGCAGAATTCATTGCCACTTGCAAATTTATTAGTCCTGCATTTTCATAGGAGGACATTTATTATCTTCTGGACTGCAGCTGTTCTGTTGGGTAATGGATTATAATCAGAATGGAAGAGAGAAAGCATATTGACTTTTTTGGGTGACATCTCTGACTTTCTTTAGTCTTTAGCTATTATTGGATCTCTTAAGACAGCATGTGTCAATCTTAATGTATATTGTTATCACTGTGCAGTTGCTGTTTACTTGAAGAGTATTGTATTCTTGTATTCCAGGTTTAAGTATATTTCATGCCTGGGTGGTCAAACAACAGTCTTCTTTTTTTTTTTTTTTTTAATTGAAAAGTATTGTCTGGATCAGTAAAATTATACTGTGTGTGAGTGTGAATATAAATGTGTATATGTGTGTATTTCTATCCTGTAACTGTTACAGTAATGTCATAAAGTGAGAAAACTGTGACCAAGTGTAAACTGTGTCACTTGCTGCACTCTTGCACATGAATTCAGTTTCTAAAATTGAGTTCTTCCAGAAATCTTGTTGAT
Organism: Daubentonia madagascariensis; assembly: GCA_023783475.1. Classification (NCBI taxonomy): domain Eukaryota; kingdom Metazoa; phylum Chordata; class Mammalia; order Primates; family Daubentoniidae; genus Daubentonia; species Daubentonia madagascariensis. The sequence goes on along the minus strand of JAKFHU010002080.1, from coordinate 34,967,065 downwards.
AGAAATACTGACTATAACCATTCAGAAAATTCCCACTCCCACCCCTCCGTAAGACATTGGGTCAAGTATTACTAAATTGATCTTTAGGTATTATATAAGACCAGTGCTTAGCAAGGAATAATCAATGATAGACATTAAAAAAAAGAAAGGTTGTATTATAATGTTATTGTCAGGAAATGAGAGTGTTTTGTTTTCTGAGCACCCAATATTGATCAAATCCATGGAGATATAAGTCATTAAAAGGAAGATAGTTCTACCAAAAAAAAACCCAAATGGTAACATTTTTCAGTTGTATGTGTAGGTAGTGTGATCCCAGTTTAAGTAGTACTATACACATCATGATAAAGTAGGGCTATCACACCTGGCCCTTATGGCTAAAAAGGCCAAATCAGACAGTGGATGAGACAGAAAAGGGCAGTGAAGAGCTGGCATACTTGGGGCTGGGGCGTATACAAAAGGCTGCTGCTGTGCTTTGCCCAGATACCCTTGGTGGCAGCCCAGTGCTTGGCTTTGTCTGGGTGGGTTTGGGCTAAGGAATAGACTTCTCCTCTGCTCATGGCCAGCAAGATACGCTAAAGCATGAAGATGAGCAAACGCTCTTTCTTCTTATGACCCAGTCTCATAGCCCTTACTGATGCCATGGATGCTCAGAGTTGGGCCCTTTTCCAGTAAGGAATGATACTGCTTAAGAAGCCACTTGACCCTGACAAATCTTACCTACAATCTCTTCTCATACAGATAAATCATGACTCCTACAAGGCCCTGAGGCCTACATAACATGAAGTGAAGTGGAGAGCTAGCATCTGACTGGTGATTTCTAGCTCTCAAGATACGCAAGCAGCCTGATGGGGCAGTGCCCCTTCTTGCAGTTTATGGTCTAAGGCATAGTGAGTCCTGTGGACCAAGCGGAGAGACTTTCAATTGGCCATCCATCTGCACAGCTCAAATCTGCCCACTGCTTCCCCCACTTTACCTTGTGTGGTATGCAGATGAGGGCTCAGGGTGCTAGAGATTAATAAGATCTCTTTAGAAGGAAAGAAGATTATTTATGAAAAACTCACCAGGGTCTAGTTTCCATTTAAGAATTGCCAGTCTTTTGTCCTGCATCACCCTGAATATTAATCCACACATCTCAGAGCTCACCAGGCAGTACCAACTCTCTTCTCACAGCTATGAAGACCTAGTGGAGATGAAATTCTTGTTATAGGTAGAAAAACTTCAGGATTCATTTTTGAAACTGTATTTGTGCATATGCAATGTAGATTTTATAATGTGTTGTGCTTTCAAGATCTAAATCATATATAATAAATTAAGGGACAATGGGGCTGACAGCACTAAACTTGGTGCTTATTGATATTCTAAGAAATATCTGTGAAATATCATCATGTATGTATTATACTACCTTCATTTAAAAATGTTTAAAATTAGTTGGATTCATTTCAACATTTTTCATATCATTTCCTAACCCAAGTGATTAAAATGTTCTCCTCAATTAATAAACTCATTAGGATGACCATTTGTTAGTATTCATTAATTAGCCCATAATTAGCTCCATTAATTTAAATATGATTTAAATTTAAGTAAGTTTTGTAAGGTATGACATCAGAGGCATCTACTTCTTCTGAGGATGACATATTTGTCCTGACCATGCATTTTGCCATCACACATGTCTTCAGAAAGGGCCAAATTCCCAACCTACTCAGTTTCTTCAGAGTAATGATGAATCAATGTCCTAGACTAATAGTTTCATTCAGACAAGGAGGGCTGTCTCCAAGAACCTCTAACTTTTTATTACATATGAAATATATGTAAAAGAAACATGGATCTGGGAGATGTTGCAGACATCTGCCTACACTTGAGATAATTCCCAAGCCTCACCTTGAGTAAGTACTATCTGGTATAAAATGTCAAGGAATTTTTGCTGCCTAAACCCACTCTGCAGGAAATAGGCCCAACTACCAGATGAGAATTAGGCCCTGGATGAGTAGCACTCTAGTTACTGTCCTGTTGATTAATTTCTGCCATTCCATGTCCATAAAAGAGACCACCGATATCATGCACAAAATTGGATTTCTCACATTCTAGCTGTATATTTGTATGATATTTTAAAATCTCCTAAATGCTGGGCAGTGGCTATTAACAATTGTCTTGCACTGGCCTGATGAAATGTTAACAATGCCTATTGTAATATAGACAACACATTCTGTCTACTGATTTGGGCTGAATGTATGTAAATAGGTTTTCAAAAAGTCAGATGTTTAAGCGGTGGCCTATTAATCAGTAGTTTTCAGATAGGAGAGTTTCTTTACATTGCTGTGGCATCCTAAAAGCTATCTTCATGTAAACTTACTATACTAGGCCTACTGGGGATCAGATTCCCCAAGAAAGGAAACCTTTTCTTGTAATAATATGAATCAAGATACCAGATTATCTGGGTTCTTATTTCCAATGTTTCAAGTGGAAAACAACTCTTTATTGTCTGTAAATCTAACATTATTACTTTTCCTCTTAGAAGAATATTGTATTGTTAGATGTTTGTTGAGCTGGTAACATCGTTGCAGCTGCTGCAATATCTTCGTTAGTAATATGTATAATACTTTGTATACAAGTACTGGTAAGATTGTTATTAAATGTAGCTTCAGTCAATAAATTACTATAGCAAAGTAGTACTTCTGTAATATTTACAATGTATTAAGCCCATAGTATATTTTATTTCAATGATGTAATTAAACTGTTATTTATTCAAAGAGAAAACATCTCATCATGTCTATTGTCCAAAGTTACCTGAAATAAATAAAAATTCTAAATTATCACGAAGAACATGAAATGCCTTTGAATTCTTCCTTATTTCACAGTCTGATGGTAAAACACTCAGGATTTAATTTCTAAAGGATTGCTGAACAACTAATTTGTTCCTCAAAAAGCACTATGACTTTATTTGAATAGTGGGGACAGATTGGTTATTATATTCATTTTTAACATAGAAAAAACATGCAAAAAACCATCATTTATACAATAAAGCAGAACAGGCCACCACACATTTTAAAAGCATTATTTCATTAAAGATTTTAATGATTTTGCAGTAAATTAAAACAAATGCACTATTCACAATGTGTAAATTAAATTGGGACATAGTAAAATATAAATCTGAAGAGTTTATAAACATCATATATTCTGAACCACATAAAAGAGATAAGTGCTTTTCAACATAGTTTGTAAAAGCTCACATAATTTCTATTTGAGCAGTAAGAGAAAATACCTTTAAAATTTTATAATGAAGTAAAAAAAAAGCATTACAACGAAATTTAAATATTATTGCTGTCCGAAATAAAGTATATTGCAGTCAATTTTGAAAGAAGGCTTTAAATTTTTCAAATAATGAATTGGCTAATATTTGAAAATAGATTATATTGAAATATTGAAAATAGATTATCTTTGTTTTTTAATAACTATAATCAAAATTGATCATTCTGCCTCTTTTAGTAAACACTGTGGCTAGCTGTATAAGCTGAATGCTTCTAACAAAAAGCAAATGATATGCATTCCTAGCTCTTAAATTTTATATCAGGACTTGCTGGGAGAAAGATGCTTATTTCAGTATCTTCATATAGCATTTTAAAACTCAAAAACTCATCCCCAATCAATGATATGCATCCCCATCTACACTGAAATACACATTTAGAATGATGTAGAAACAAAATCAATTGAGATATACAGAAACTTCAGTTTTCCCCCTGGATAGCTCCAGTTGGAAAACTTCCACCCTCACTTCTAGAATATTCTATGATAAAAGTTTTTCGTGGGTTGTAGGTGATACATGTGAAGTTCTTGGCTCCATATTGGATTATAGAAAGTGAACAATACACAACGTTATTGTTCCTCAATTCCCTGTCCCTGGAATGCTGATAAGGGAAATTTGGAGTGTCTATATCTAGTTAGCTTAGGGGGCGATGAAACATGTGGAATGGGGGGGCCTCCAAACAGCTCAGAAGTGCAGGTTGTTGTGCTACTGTCTTAACCACTTCAAAAGTTTCTGGGTAAGATTACATAATGAACATGTAGGGTTGTAGGATACATAGTTTCCTGTGACATATCCGAAGGAAAAGGGAATGATGAGAAGAAATTGGCAAATGGGAAGAGTGATTAAAATATTACAGTTGCAGTCCTTGAGAGAATGAGACACTGCAACTCTCCCAGTCTTAACTGCAACACCTCACTCACCGCTTTGCACGTGCTCAGATATTTGTAGAGCAAACAAATGATTTTTCTCTTAACACTAAGAAATAGATGACTAATGCAGAACTTCGGGTGTTTATTTTAGTAATAATAATAGAATTCTTTACATCTTTGGGTAAGCCTGATCCATTTGAAAATGTTCATGTGTTCCTTACTGAGTACACAGTCTTTTTGGCTAACATTAGAATCATGACAAATGTCAGAGATACCCAGCTTTGACTGACAGAGGCAGTTACCGTGCTCGAAAGAACACTGGAGGAGGAATTAGTAGACCTGGGATGTAGTTCTGGGTCACTCACTTTCTAGCTGTTTAGACTGGGACAAGCTGCAACCTCTGATTCGGTTTTATCATCTGTAAAAGTGCCAGTTCTGAAAATAGCAGTAGCATCAGACGATATGAAATATTGTGAAGAGCTTTGACAACTGTAAAGTACTATACCAACGTAATGTATTAGAATTAATCTATGTTGAAATACTTCATTTTTTCTTAGTTATTCAATTAATATCTTCAACAGTTTTTTAGCTAATGATCAGAAATAAAGAAGCTACACTTTGCTGTGTCTGTTGAGTGGCAGGCATTGTGCCAGCACCTTACATACATTCTTTAACCCTCACAGCCACCCTATGATGTACATTCACTTCCTAGTGTAGGTGAGAGGAAGGCTTGTTGAGGTAAAGACCAGATAGCTAAGTTTAGAACAGGCCTTCCTGATTCCAAAGCCCATATTATTTGTATTAAACAACAGTGCTTTCTTTCATTCACTCATTATTATTTAACACATTGACTGCCACACTAGAAAAAAAAATTTTTCCTTGAGGCCATGGTGTTTTATTACAAAATCAGAATAAAAACTTCTAAAACAAAAAGATCCTTTCTAATTTAATGAATAATTTAATGAAAAATGAAATTTATTGACTTCTATTCATTTAATCCACATTTTTAGAATTAATTTGTCAATATTAATTGTAACAATAAGAACATCAACAGGTAAGATTTTCACTAACCAACTGCAGGATTTTGCCCAGGTTTTGCTTCACGAGGCTGCGGGCTCAAAACTAACATGAGTTAAATATAACTCACATGGCAGTTGATGTGTTAAAGCCATATATTTCACAAGTGTTTATTGAAAACTTCCCATGTGCTAGCAAATTTAAAGATGAAAAATACAACCTCTACCTAACAGAATGTCTAGTAAAAATAATACTCAAAGTTCTAGTGTTTTATAGTACATTTCTACATATGTAGGCTCAAAGAAGTCAGGTATCTTACCCAAGTTCATATAGTAGTAAGTTGCGTTTCTTGAGCTCAAACCCAGGTCTTTTGGCTGTAAGCTCTGGATCTTCCCACCACACTACACTGCAAGGGAACATGGTGTGTAATGAGCTACACACTTCTGACTGGGTACTTGCATTTTCTTTCTTCATTTTCCAGATAGCAACAATTCAAAACCTTTAGCAAGTCCATTTTGGATGTCAAAATAAATGAGATTTGTGTTCTTTATTACTTGCCTAGTATGAATTCTTACTCACTTCGGGTAGTTGAAAGAGTGGCTGAGGGGAAGTTAGATTTATTTTATCCCCAGAGCTGAGCTCTACAAATAATTCTTGATCCCACCTACAGTAGCTGTTTTTCCAGCCCTTTGGCCACTTCCTACAGGAAAGTTTTGATTTTAATTCATTTAATTAAAAAAAAACTTGCTTTTTATTTTTAGCTTGCACATAGAATAAAGCATCCAGGGCATAATACTCCACTAGCCAATGAAATGGAACTTGTTAAAATTGTAAAATGCAATATATCGAGTATTTACTAAGAACCTACCTTGTTCTTGGCATTGATAACAATGGTTAGTATTTGTCTCATTTTAGTGAGATTCATCATCTCACTGAATCTTCTCAACTCCCCTGTAGATAACGTTATGGGGGAGAAATTATGGTGTGATGGTGGTGACAGGAGAGAGATGTAAGAGAGTGTGATATGTCCAGCGAATGACATAGTCTCATGTGGCTGAGACATGGTACCTGAAGGAGAGTGATGAGGATGGGGGCCTTGGGCCAGATAGATAACCAAGGGTCATAGCTGCTAAGGAGATTCACTGTTCTCGGTGCACCTGCACCATGATTTACAGAAGCCTGAGCAGATTCATAATATTAGTAAAAAAGATCAAAATTTAGGTAGCCTTTTCCCTAGTACTGCTAACTCAAAGAGATTTTTACAAAGCATTATATACATATGTAAAAGCATCACTTCCTGCTTGGCCCAGTAGGGCACCCAGAGTTTGGGGATGGGGACTTCATAGCCTGTTTTCTCATTAGCCGGCCACATATTTTCCCTCTTGATGACATTACTGTCACTGCTAGAAAGGGCATTATTCACTTGGAACAGAGGGACATCAATTAGTTCCCCAAACAGAGCAGTCATCAGTCACAAAATGTTCTTTGTCATTATTCACCTGGGCTGGGGCAAACCCTCTGATCTCAACATGACAGGGACCATATTGAATGCCAGCCCTTGGGGCCTCCAACCCTCTGCCCTCCTGCCCCCTTTGTAAATAAGATTATTGCTGCAGCTACTGCCTAGTTCGCCTGAAGGGACACAGAAATCCTTCAGGGAACAAATAGACAAGGAGTAAGGTGGTGGAGGGGACTCTTTTGAAACTGTCCAAAGCAACCCAACCCTACACCTGACCCGAGTGTAATTATTCCATTCATATTGAATAACACAGACTGTTTTTCAATTAGGAGTGTGAGGAAGGAAAAAACTGAAAACATCTTTGGATTACACTACAAGGAGGAGAATAAAGCTTTAAAATATTCTGGCATTAACCTTTTTCCAAATTAATTGTATATTTTACCATTTTTGTGAAGATTTCACAATATATATATTCACAAAATTCCTTTGTGTAAATTTTGTGACTTTTTAAGAGAGAGAGAGCTTTGCCATGTATTTTTTGACAAATTTTATTATTTGCACTTACAAACCTAAGTAAGTGCTTCATTCAAAATCTCTGATTATTCTAGAAAGGGACACAAACCCTTTAACTGTTCAATTCAGCCTCTGATTGCTTGTCTTGTTAAATCCCAATCTTTGTAACCTGGGTGACTATGGGCAATTTATCTTACCCAGTCATCCAACGTGAATATTTTCAAGTGTTAATCCCTTCCCACTGGTAGGGGAGAGCCCTTGAAAGCATCCTCCATTACTTAACAGAGGGAAAACCCCTACGTATTTCATCATTTTTCACCTAAATTAGATAGATCCAAATATCCCTTGGAATAACTTGGAATAGATCACACTCACAACAAAATGCCACTATCTCCCAGGGACAACCTCTTGAGAGGGATGAGTGTAACAGGACAACTGGCTGTTGCAGCAAATGTGGTTTGACAAAGACCTTGGCACAAGTTGCTCCTCCCAGAGAGCTTATTAAGAAGGTGGGGCCCGTGTGAATTTATTTCCCCCAGAGCCCCAGTTCTTGTAGCTATTACAATGTCCGAGTGGGAGGAAAAAAAGCAGAGTTCCTATGTGAAGGGAGGACTGTTGGGCAGTATTTTCTTTAGCCACAATTCTGATCAATCCCAAAGCATGAGAACTCTTTGTTCTAATCACATTATGTCCAAGCAGAGGGAAATAGGAAAAGAAATATTGATTCCTGGAAACTGATTATGAAAGTAAATTCTTTAACAAGGTGGCCTCAGGAGATGTCTGAAGTAGAACAGGAAGCTTCTTGAGGATTTGTATGCATATTAACAGATTATCCTTGGTGCTTGGGAGCTAGAAACAAACAATACTATGGTTCAAATGTGGTGCCCACCCTTGGAATCAGCTTCCACGGCTCTCTATTTCTAATTGTTCCTCTCCAGTCTTGTTGAATAGGTTACTAACTGATCACTTGCCTCTAGAATTTTCATTTAGACCCAAAGAGTCAGCTCATTTTTATTTATAAATGAGCACATGCCTAGCCTTTTTAAGGTTGAAGGACAACCAAAAGAGCTTCCAGGCCTGCTTCTAAGGATGTTTAGGCAACCAAAACATGACTTCTCATCTTAGTCACAAAGATGAGAATGAATACCAAAGCCAAGGAAGAGTCGTGGAGCAAGAGACTTGGCAACAAGCCTCAATGCCATTGTTCTCATTACTATCATCTCTGACAGTAAATAGTACTTCTAAAAAGCAAGTTCTCTCCTTTATGTCCAGGGCTAGACTATTCAGAGTGTACCTAATGGATGTCAGGCAGTGAGCCAAGAGAAACTCAAACAGTAAGCAAAAGCAGATTTACTATGCTTTAAATATTTCTTTCAAAAATCTGGTTTATTTTTCATGGCACTATATGTTTGTGCTGGAACTCTGAAGCTATCTGCACAAATGACAGCAAAGACAGAGTGATCATCTGGAAAATGGGAGCCCAAAACATTAGCTTTTGTCTAGGAATGGGAGAGCAAAGATGAGGCATACACAGCAGAAAAGAGTATGAAACTGATACATCAAAATGAGCTTATTCTGACTCTGGGTCTAAATGAAAATTCTGTAGGCAAGTGATTAAAGTATTTACAAAGATACCAGATTTAGAAACTTACAAACAAATATGCAGTCCTTTCTCACCCAAATATACACAAATACAACAAATAGATTTAACATTAAGAAAAGCAGAAGCTTCTAAATAAGACTTTATGAACTAGTCTATTTGCTTTTCTCCGATGTATGGAGAGTGAGTTTTCCAGACGTGTAGAGACCGAATCAGGTGTGGCCTATTGAAAAGTTTATGTTCAATTTACAATAACCACTTCTCAGCTTTGAAAGTGGAAACAGCCAGGCAGTTTATGTTTCCCTGGGAGAATGAGTCCCTTCATCTGCCAGATATTCAATGAAAAGCATCTTGGCAGAGTTAGCTATACAGGTGTTTTAAGACAACTTGATATATTAAAATTCAAAATCATAAAAAAGGAAAATGGGGAGAGAATGAGTTCCTCACGTAAATACTTTGCACCTGCAAAAGAGCTCATAGTACTGTGAGCCCTGAGTTGTCAACTCTGCTGGTAGATTTAAAATATAACTAAATGTTTATACATCCAATTTACAAAAACTTTTCAGAAACAACTCTATTATTCAAAGTGAGATGTTTTTACACTTTAAAACTTTTTAACCCACCCTACCTTCTAACCCTACATAAGTGTTTCTTGCATATTTTTGTATTCTGGAACCCAGAATTCTTTGCCATGGGTAGATATGATGACCTGAACATTCTCAGCAATTCAGGGCATATGACCCTTCTACAAATTTGAAATTGTGTTAGGGATATAGGCAAACCTCAGTTATTCACAATAATAGTGGATGGGAATAGAGTAATGAAATCCATGAATAATCCCCAGATCCTCAAATCCTTGACAGCCAAATATGAAACATTCTGTCCTCATCAAAGATTTTGCCACTGATGCTAACAAGTGGGAGAGAAGCCTGATTAATGTCTGATGCCTTCTCTCGCTGACCTCTGTCTGCTGACAGAAATAACAGGCAGGCAAATGGTCAGAGAGCAGGCAGCACCAGGCCTGGGAGCAGAGACACTCTACAGACTGCATAATTAGCTCCTAAATAACAAGGAGAACACTATAAACAAGGCAAAGCAAGCCAGAGTGGATTTTACTTCTACTCAGCAATGATTTTGTCCATGTCTGTTGCATGCCAAGAAGACTAAGCACCTCAGCCTCCCATGGTACCTTGCATCCTCTCCCAGAGCTCTCCAGAAAGGACATCATCACCAGCTACTTCCTCAGGCAGTGGCTCCCTAATGCTGCATAGACTTGGAGAAGCTACTGAGCTGCAGCAAAAAGGATGTCAGGTCCAAATTCAAGGCCTGACTTAGTAGCTGTGTTTGATGTTGGCTGTACTTCTACCCTACCCCGTATATGAGGCCCCAGTAATCCTTCTCTGGGCTGCTTTACAGGACCAACAGGCTAGCAGCTCGATTAAATTAGATCACTTCTTTGGCCACACCTGAAGCCTGTAAACTACGGTATTAATGGAAGGTTTTATTCGGGAGGGCTTGGAAAATGAGATAGCAGTGCTAGTAATGCTGGATGGACTATGTCTTCCCATGATCCTCCAATAGGGCCCAATCCTTTTATTTGATTCCACCCCAGGAGTTTGTTTGCATCCTCCCTACGCACCTCCAAGAGCACTGACAGCCTGAAAGATTTGAAAGGAAAAGTGGCAAACCTTTGCTATATAGCTGAATTGCTTGGAGAATTCTTTTAAAAATATGATTCTGTCTTCTGTGATCAAATTCAGTGCCACCTAACTCTCCCCAGAGCCTCCTGGTGACTCAGTAGCAGTCAATCTATGTGCACAGGATTCATACATAGTGTCAAACTCTTTGCAACGTATATTATTTTTTCCCAAAGATCACATATATGCAAAGAATTGAAGGCACTGAAAAAATTTTTTTAAAAGTTGATTCCCAGTGGATTTAGAGGTATACTTGAAACTTTTCCATGTAACTGATACCTCTATTTCAGTCTAGATTTGAGATTTAATTTTGAGAATCAGTGCAACATAGGTTGAAAAACTTAGCTTGTACATCAGACTTTTCAAATACAACAGGATTATACAATGATTCCCAACTCTCAGATACCGTGTTAATATATTTTGGTATAATTGCTTATTGCTACATTGTCCTTGACTTTTTAACCATGCTAAAGCACTGTGCAAAGACCAGATTGTCTTACCCTGTCCCTTGGCGATAGCTGGCATGAGTCAACCAGAATTTGTTTGTTGATTTATATGTGTAATTCCCTGATTTTGAATATCCATTATGGTTCTTGCCAAGTATCACTTCTTGCTCCAAGAGTAACTATTTTTACCAAATCTTGTGAGATATGCAATCACTTATAAAGGTGTCAGGATAGAGAAGTATAGGTGAGGAGCCTTTTACTCTATAACAGCATTAATCCATGTATTTTATGCTTTATAGGACTTGTTTGCAAGGCAGGGAAGGGTTGACTGCACAATGAGGGGAATGGGTGGTTGCTAGGAGAAGAGAAGCTATGATTTATCTGGTTAGAAATTGGTTCAGATTAACAAGATCCTTTATTAGAATGCAAACACCCTCATGGCACCCTGAAAATATCAGTCACTGATACCTTAGTGTAAATTCTTTTTCATTATAGCTTCAACTATATGTATTTTTTTAATGAGCACTTTTACTTCACTTACTAAGTGCTGGGCACTGTTCTAAATGCTTCCTAAATCACTATTAGCTGATCTCATAATATTAATCAGAGTGTTCACCTGCTATGCTCAGGACAGTTCTTCCTCAACTTTTAAAAAATGTCACAGCATGCACAGAAAATGTTATTTCTATAATATACTAGAGTAAATTGCTGAAGCTGCTCATGGCTGAAACTCACTGGCCTCAGGCCCTACCTAGCCACTCTAAGGACTCAGAGAAATAATCCAACACTGCCAGAGCCTATTTTTGGCACATTGGTTGAGAATGTCTGACTTAGGAAACTGAGATTTAATTTGGCAATTATATAGGATATAAAATTTTGGAGGATAAAGCGTATTTTGGGGGAGTTGGAAGATTTTGAACAATGAGAGTGTAACGAGAAGTTTCTGGATTCTTTTAATCTGAATATGAAGTAAGGATTTTTCTTCATCAATCGTTAGGGTACCATTAGGGAGATTCAAAAGCATATGGTTCTGGTACTTCAGGAAGAGATCGTTTAATCTATGATACTATATACATTTTCTTTGTTTAAATAATGTATGTCTACTATGTGGATCCTGATCTATTGTCAACCTCCACTTCAGATGAGACGTAGGCTCTTCAAGTAATTCTCCTGCGTAGGTCTTGATCTCACTTATAAGAAGGTCCATAGGCTGCTTTCACCACCTAAGTCTAATAATGCCTTTTAAATTTCCAGTTCCATCAATGAAATAAGTGCTGTTTCTGCATTTGGAATTTCAGTTCCTAAATAAAATATTGTAGTAAGTCATTTTTCTGAATAAAAATGGTTAAAAATGATTTTGATGGGCTGCAATGTGAGAAGTTCTATATTCTTATAAATTAGTAATAATGTTGTCGTTCACACATACGGCATTTTTTTCCTACTTGAAAAGTGTTTTCCAATAATTTATTAGTTCCACTCAATTGAGTGCATTTGCCCTTTGATCTCCATGGTTCTTATTGTAGGCACGTTCTTCTATTTCCCAGTAATAACTGGTGTCATGTCAGAACCTTTCATTTCTGTTTTAATTGATACAATTCTTTGACCCAAGAAGTCAAAAGTCATTTACAAACAAATTTCTTTTTAAAAACTCATCAGGCAATAGCTATTACCTGCCATGTATAGCCCAGATACTGCCATCTACAAATGCAGATACTAGAATCACCTGAGAATTTCTTAGCTTTAAGGTCATGTACAAATACATAGTAGATCTGGGAAGTAAAACATTCTAGCCACTGTAATATCCTCCTTAAACAATGCAGTGATGATGGGTTTGGAAATGAGTGGTGACTAATGGGGAGATAAATATTCCAATGAAATTCTTCCAAATTAAATCAATGCATTGAAAATTCCCTCAGTCTCACTACATGATATGTAAATTTGCAGAATAACTGAGATTAAGTGCAAAGTTTAGAATATAGAGGCTCTTTCGCCTGTGGCAGGTTACACTGCAAAAATATGCTGCATCCTTTTTTCCATAAGTCTGAAGAGACTCAGAGGCAGTTAAATTTGTGGGGTTTAGCTGATCAAAAGAATAAGCTCTGGAGTCCAAGTGCCTGGGTTCAAAACCCAATCCCACCACTTTATGATCTTGACTTCTTTCTACCTCCAGTTTTCCCTATTTCTACCTACCTTATAACGTAGTTTTGAGAGGTCACAAGAAATTACACATAATGAGCCAATGTGAGTCAACCATTTGAAGCTTAAAAACTAATTATTCTCATCTTTCCTGATCATTATGAACATCTGTTCCCCAAATAACCAGTTTCTTATAGTGAAAAGTCTGTTGAGGTAGTTACCTTCCACCTTGATAACTTCTACCTGTGTCATCCTTGGCTCCATGGCAACCAATCCCTACCCTTGTTGCCCCCACACATGGTATTACCTTGGGCAAATACCAAGGGAGTAGGGGCTGGACCTATGGAGTTCTCTACCCCTCATGACAAAGTTTTACCAGGAGCACTTTCATTGTGGTTTGGTTCTAAAACGAACTCCAGACATGCTTCTGCATTTATGTTAGAATATTAGGCATCTTGTTGAGGCCCCAATATTCTGGCCACATGCACAAAAGGTTTTCCATATGTCAATAACTTTTTATTCTTCTTCTGAAGGGAAGGCCAATGCTTCCAGTTGGGAATCCACTTTAGGACAACATTCAAATGCTACCAAACAGGTAGCCCACCCCTGGGCTTTAAAATGACCTGGACTCCAACTCACCCCTCCACCTCCACCCACCAATCAAAATGCCTGCACGCTTCTTATGTTTGATGTCAAGCAAGTGTTTTCTTCTACTCTACAGATATAGAAGTGTAAAAGAGCACTCTCCCCTTATTGAAGGATTTTATCTTCCTTTTTCCTTCTCTACTCTTTCCTTAGCCCCATTTTGAGTCACCAAATGCTGTTTCCAGTAACCCTACCATTAAGGGAGAGGAATGTATTCTTGGCATCCAAATGCATTCCTCCTTGTTTTTTATAGATGGTGATTATATCTAGTTAAAAGCAGCACTATTAGTACTATTATACAGGCATAGTGTGGACTGACCTGGTTACCTAATGACCATGGATAACAATATATCTATAGGAAAACTTCCTCCAAAACCACCTTTCAAACAAACTCTAGGTATGAAAATGACCTCTAGACTAGCTTCATCCTTAAAGATGCTGCCTTTACCTGGATCAGCTAACACTGATTTAGGAAGTGTTGTTAAAGTCTGGTGAGGTTAGCAGCTTGCCTCTCCTTTGAGGTGGGCAGTCCCAGAAAGTGAACCAAGGACACACCATCAGCCTGTCTCTGCACAAACTGTGACATAGAACTGTCCATTGCTCTGGCCTGACCTGGACCTGTGGTAGCCCTGGGCAGTCTGATCATTTGGCACCCTTTGGAATGAATTTTCATTAACTATTTCTTCAAGATATATTTAAGATAAATGTTGAATATTACTCTGGAGGAGACTCAAAAAGGAAGGCCACAAGTAGTATTGACCCAATTTGTATGCCCAATCACAAAATAAAAGCCATGCAATGAACTGGATTGACTTTTTATTAGAAGGTACTCCATGATTTACCACTTAGGTACTTTAAGTAGCATAAAAGTGGCTGGGCAATGGGTAAAAGCCATAGGGTGTATTTTTGGCAAAGTAGGCCTGTGTGTATGGCTGCCCCTCACTCCTGATCCTGGTTAAGGACCCTCTCCCTGCCCTTTGGATGACTATGGGGCCCCCTGCTAGAGACAGCGGGCTCATATCCTATTCCCCCAAGAGATAATGAAGAGGGGAAGATCAGACTATAATTAGCTATTGATATATTTCTTAAGATTTTACCAACATTCAATTTAAGAAACAAAGTCTTTATAAACCTAAATTAGTTCTCAGAAAAACACATGAAAAGCTGAAGGCACAATAAGAGTGCCTGGGGCCCAATAATTCTCAATGGCTCCATTCCAGGTGCTGTTAGGGTGTTTTCCACTACAATGAAGGGCTCCTTCCATTAAACTGGACAAATGAAAGCCCAGTGCAGTGATTCTTAAATGTTTGCTTGCATTAGAATCATCTGGAGTATTTGTTGAAAAACAGATTGCTGAGCCCAAGACCTAGAGTTTTCAATTCAGTAGGCCTGGGGTAGAAACTGAGAACTGGCCATTACTGACAAGTCCCCAGGTGCTGCTGATCAAGGCGATGCATTTTCTCTGCATTTTTAGGTAGCATCTGTCACAACTGTAATTAAGTTAGAGTGATGATTATTCATTTAATTTTTATCTTCTCCTTGAGAATGTAAGCTTCTTAAGGGCAGGAACTGAGTCCATCTTGTTCATTACAATACCCCCAGTTCCTCATGCTGTCTCAAAATATTTGTTGAATAAATAAATGTGGTGATAGTTATTACTTTCCTGTTTGCTTCCATCTCTCTCAATATCCTCCTTATCCTAATAAGAATAGCAGTTATAATCAGGGCTAGTGATCATTAAGTGCTTAAAACATACTACAAACTGTGCCAAGTGTTGATAGGCATAATCTCATTTAATATCACAACAATATTCTGAAGATTTTGTAGTAATGAGATACAGAGAGATTAAGTAACTTGAGACAGTTTCCATTACAGTAAGTACTGTACTATTGTGCTTCCCTTACACGTCCTAGTAAAAATTACCATATGCTATTCACGGTCTGCCCCTGCCTACTTCTCTACTCTTTCCCTTACCTTCACACCCAGTGGCCCAGCCACACCATGTGGTTTTACCATGCACCTTTCCCTTTTAATGTCTTTTCCCTCTTTGTGGGTCTAGAAAACTTCCTCTCATCTTTCAAGACTCAACTCAAGCATCTCCAACTCTATAAAGCTTTTTCTGACTGCCCTCTGTGCAACCCCAGAAGACAGGCTTGATCTCTTCCTCATTTGCAGCCTCATTGTACCCTATTCATTTATAACATTTTATTTTATTTTATTTTTTTCACTATTGTTGGTCTACTCTAGAATAAGTGTGCCACAAGGTCAGGGACTGGGGAGGTCTTAATTGATTTTGTTATCTTCAGAACTTAATACAGCTCTTCATAGTAGGCATTAATAAATATTATATAAAATTCCATTATTCTTATGTTTATTATTGTATAAAATGAAAACATGCCTCTTTCTGATATATTAAATATAACCTCTTATCTCACTAAAACTTATCCTCTTTAGCATTTTTTATTTTAATCTCTATTTTCATTTCCAAAAGTTCTATTTAGTTCTTGCAAAATTTATTATGTTCAAGATTTGGGTAGCTAATTTTCATTTGATTTTATGTCTTGATTCTCCTTCATGGTGATTCATTTCCTCATGTGGTTTGTAATTTTTTAATTTGTGAACTCATCTTCTGCAGGGCCTATTTTCCCCTGGAGATGCTGATTGCTCTGGATCTGGAAGGGGGAAAAAACAACTTTTGAGTCCATTCAGATGTTTCCACTGAGGATTTCAAGTCATTCAATAGTGCAAAACCAGCTTCTAATGCTAATTTCATGGCTTAAATCTTCTGTACCACCCTAGTAGAATAAATTCAGACTCTACACTTAAATTTGGCAAAACATCCATGTGGCTTTAAATTTCTCATAAGCAACTCTTTCCTCTTCTCCCAAGGCCTTAGACAAATAGTAAGCTTTAGTTCTGTTTTTCAGAGCTGATAGGCAAAGTTTTCATAGATCTCTTTTTACAAATAGGGCAGTTTTTTATGGTTCCAAGCTTTATGCACAGATTTATTTTTTGGACTCCCAACTTCACACAGGTCCAAGGCCATGTCTCCAGTCCATAACTTGTAAACCTTTGGTACATACCTAAGCTGAAACCCTTGTGGGCAAATGATATCAGTCCCTGCTTACTATTCTGGTTTTGGATTTTGTCTTAATTTCTGCTACTTAGGATTTCATTTTCATTTTTTGGACTAAGCTATATACTAAATAATTGGTGGAAAAATATTTTTCTAGCACCTGTATTTGTAACAACGTGAGGGTCCATTCTCGTCTTCTCAGTCTGCTGTGTTGTTGGAAGTCCACTTAAGATTTTTAGAATACTTTCATATGCTTTCTCACATCATCTACTTAATTACTCACATGAAAGATTAGCCAGGTAGTAGGCCCTTTTATTCTAGGTAACTCTGTAGGTTCAAATAGTTGAAGTGACTTACCTACAGCTCATTGATAGTAAGTTGCCTAGCCAGTTTAAAAAATTCAAGTCTTCTATTTTTTTTCCTTTGGGTAAACACCCAGTAGTGGGATTGCTGGGTCAAATGGTAATTCTACTTTTAGTTCTTTGAGGTATCTTCATGTTACTTTCCATAGAGGTTGTACTAATTTGCAGTCCCACCAGCAGCGTATGAGTGTTCCTATCTCTCCTCATCCATGCCAACATTTGTTGTTTTGGGACTTTTGATGAAAGCCAATCTCACTGGAGTTAAGTGATATCTCATTGTGGTTTTGATTTGCATTTCCCTGATGATTAAAGATGTTGAGCAATTTTCATAGATTTGTTGGCCATTAGTCTATGTTCTTTGGAAAAGTTTCTGTTCATGTCCTCTGCCCACTTTTTAATACGGTTGTTTGATTTTTTTCTTGTTGATTTTCCTGAGTTCTATATCAATTCTAGTTATCAGCCCTTTATCAGATGTGTAGCATGCAAATATTTTCTGCCATTCTGTAGGTTGTCTATTCACTCTAATGATAGTTTCCTTGGCTGTGTAGAAGCTTTTTAATTTGATCAGGTCCCATTTATTTATTTTTGTTGTTGCTGTGATTGCTTTTGTGGTCTTCTTCATAAATTCTTTGCTTAGGTAGATGTCTATAAGAATTTTTCCAACATTTTCTGTAATAAAGACATCTGCACTTGAATGTTTATAGCAGTACAATTCACAGTTGCAAAGATGTGGAAACAGCCCAAGTGCCCATCAATACATGAGTGGATTAATAAAATGTGGTATATGTATACCATGGAGTATTACTCAGCAATAAAAAACAATGGTGAACCAATACCTCTTGTATTAATCTGGATGGAACTGGAGACCATTCTTCTAAGTGAAATATCACAAGAATGGAAAAACAAACATCACGTGTACTCACCATTAAATTGGAACTAATCGATCAACACTTATATGCACATATGGAAATAACATTCATTGAAAATCAAGCAGGTGGGAGGGGGAGGAGAAGATGGGTAAATTCACACCTAACGGGTGTGGTGCACACTGTCTGAGGGATGGGCACACTTGTAACTCTGACTTGGGTGGTACAAAGGCAATATATGTAACCAAAGCGTTTGTACCCCTGTAATATTTTGAAATTAAAAAAAAAAGAAAATTGAATGTTTAAAACAACAACAACAAAAATTCAAGTCTTCTAGTTTTAGCCTAACACTGTTTAAGCTGAGGCCCATGGGTTCAATTAACACCTAGTCAAGGCAAATGTGGTCCTTTGGCAGTCAGTCCTAAAAGTAAGACCACCACCTTGCTCTTTTGAGGGCTCTAGATCTAGGATTATTCTCTTGGACCTAACCTTGCTCTGCTCCTCTCCCTCCTTTCTCCTGAGTATTTTGGATTAATATCTACTATTCTCATGCACACTAAAGCTATCTTTTCCACCTAGCTATCTTCTAAGGTGTGTCTCAAACCCCATGAATTTACTCCAAGCCTTTTTCTTGTCCATAAGAATCACTCGACCTTGCCTAACCGCAGGGAAGGTGCTTGCCTCCACTGTCCATCTTTCTGCTCCAACTCCATCCTCTTGGGTGCACCCATCATTCCCATCCCCTACCCAGTGAGTGGAGCAAATTAGGAAGATAAGTGTCTCAGCCCATTTTGTGCTGCTATAACAGAATACCACAAACTGGGTAATTTTTAAAGAACAGAAGTTTATTTATTCTCTCACAGTTCTGGAAACTGGGAAGTCCAAGATCAAGGCGCCAGCATCTGGTAAATGCCTTCTTGCTGCATCCTCACATGGCAGAAGCTGGAAGGGCAGGGAGAGATGAACTCCGTGTCCTCACATGGCAGAAGAGTGGAACAGAGCGAACCCACTCCCTTGTGATCTAAGCAATCCCCAAACACCCCACCTCCCAACACTGCTGAACTGGGGATCAAGTTGACAACACTTGAATTTGGGGGACACATTCAGACCACAGCAATACATTAAATTTAAAGTGCAAGAGAATGATGTAAAGACCTGTGGGTCTACTAAAGAATTATATGCCTATCATAGAAATTGTGCATCTTTTCTTTGTTGACCCATATTTCCATACTCTAGGTTTCCCATGGGGTGAAACTCTGTCCAAATGCAGCATGCTTGGAGATGTCTTGGTGCCATGTAAAAAGGACAAAGCCCACATATGGAAGGGAGTCATGTTGTCCACTTGGAATTGGCCCCTCCCAAACCAAGTCCAGCGACTATGGGTACTCTAAAGGAGCAAAAGTGAGGATCAGAATCCCAAATCAGAGAATTCACTTGGCTCACCATCTTTCCTCTACTTCAGATCTTTTCTTTCATTGAATCTCTTTGGTTCTTGAAACATTTGGCTTTGCATCTTGCCTTTTTTTTTTTAATTTAGGCTTTTGTAGAGTTAATGGGCTGCCTCCAACTGTTTTCCTTTGTTCTGACTACAATCCCTTTGGGCTCAAGTTCTGGAAACTTACCATCACCTTGAAGCCCTCAAGTGAGAATAAGAAGCAGTCTGTCAACTGGACCCTAAAGGGCCCCATCCCCAGTCTTCCTTATATGAAGGGAGAGTAAATCCTTCTAATCTTTCAACACCGATGAAATACTGGTAGAATAAATACTGCAAAGGTATACATAACTTCTACACCAAACGTTTTATATTCACACTAGATAGAGAGAAATTCTGCTCCCCACTTCCCATACACACACACACACACACACAAAACTCCTAAAGCTAATCAAAACTCTTACTAGCTTCAGATTTCATTATAATCAGAGAAAAATAAAAATATTTACAAATGGAAATCAGAAGCATACACACTCCTGAGTGTTAGCTTCAAAACATCTTGCTAATTAGTCACACTTTGTCACCTTCTTACCTTAGGTCAGTGTATGCAAGGACAATCTATGTAGAAGCACTTGTTTTTCTGGGATTCCTTATGAGTAGTAAAACATGGTTGTGTCAAAATGGAATATTTAAGGTTATCTTCTCATTGAAGATGACACTTATTGCAGGATGATTGCCAGCAAAAGGGAGAGTTAATGCAAATAGTTTAATATTACCACATCTGCAAAGTATTCCATTAGTGTCACAGAGCGCTGGGTTAAGTACACTCTACTAGCATGTTATATCTCGATTGTCCCTTCATCCTTACGGGCCGTTGCACCAAAAAGTATGAAAGGGTCACTCAGCTGTGATCTGAGGAAATGTAAGGATCGGAAGCTATCCTTTTAACCTACTATTATTATTTTTTTAACCAGTGAAAAGCACTCAAAAAGCTTAGATTAAGCAACTGGCAATTCAATTGTTGACAATGCAGTGTTCAGGGAGCAAAGGTGACTTAGATGATTCTGCCCTGCTATCATAATCTCCCTATGTTCTCACATAGCCACTTTAGATGGAAACTGTTAAGGAAAGCAGCTTGGGACACAAAGGTTGTTTGTCTCCTCCTGTGTCTCCTATCCATCGTTATTGCCTTTTGATAATTTGGCTTCTTCTTTGGGGACTCTCCGACTCTGGTCAGTAAGTGCAGTCTGAGCATCTGAGACTTATGTTGGGAGAAACCGGGAAGGTCACAGACCGTGACAATCTCCTCCGGCAGGAGTCCACGTATGTGCACCTATGGGGGCAGTGAAGGATGTTGTTGATGAATGTTAGCATGGCTGCTCCTGAAATCAAATGCCTTCTTTGGGATATAATATTGCTTTATTCTGGGACTCTGCAGGGTTTCTGCGGCATTGGGCTTTGTTTGAAAAGAATTCTCCAATGGCAAGCTTGGCTGTTCTAAAAAATAATGAATTTAAAACCCAAGTGCTTTAGACACTATGAAAGCAAGTCACAAATGTCCCTGGTTTGCATTTGAAAAAAAGAAGAGAGATTCAATGTTATTTTAGCGTCAAGGACAGCTGTCACCTAATGGGGTGAATTCCTCCCACAAAGAGACTATAAGCAATGGAAAATGCCAAGGTTTATCATTATGTTAGCAGGTTAAACTAAAACATATGTTCTAAATATTTTATTGTGTGATTGGTTTGATTTTATTACTTTGTAGGGGCTGCAGAAATGTGGAGAGAAAGGTGACTTCCTTTCTCTGGGTGCTGTAGTCCTATCAGCTGTGTTACCATTTCCACCATTTGATCCTCCTGACTTCCCAGAGAGGTTTTCCCCAAGTATAATATGTTTCGTTTTTACTTATGCATTAGATATATCATCCTCATCTAGGTGTCTCATTCACCACTGCACCAGCTTTATCAATACCTGGAAATAACATTACCCACACAGTACAGTTCTATTTCTGTAGTCTGCTCTGGATGTGAATGGTCAGAAACATTCTTCCTGACAAGTCTCCTCAGAAAATAAGCATGCAATATATCACTTTTGCCTGGAAGGTGAAAGCGATTGGGAAGAGGGTCCTGTGCTATACGTTCTAGTCAAACTTTGCTCCTGCCGTGGGAGGTGAGGATGTTACAGAACCCGCGGAGGATTACAGTCCCTGCCTCGAGCAGGAAATGTGGCTCTGGAGCCCCAGAAAGAGGTACCTCAGTGCACACTACACAAGCCAGTCCTGCTTTCTCACAGGCAGACGGGGAAGTCAGCAACAAATAGCTGACATTTATTGAGCGCTTAGGACGTGCCGGCCATCCTAAGTGCTTTGCATATATTAACCCACTTAATCCTCACAACAACCTTTCTATAGATGGAGCAACTGAGGCACAGAGAAGTCCAGACATGTGTCTGGTAATAGCAAAATGGGCATTTAAATCCAAAAAGGCTGCTGCAAGCTCATTACTCTTCAAATCTTATTGCATTGAATTTCATCATCAATGCAGAAGACAAAGATGCTAAAAAGAAGGAGGGTCATGAAATGATCTAGTATTTAGAAAGCACACACCAAGCACTAGATACTGTGCCTAGGGAAAAAAAAGATAAAGACCTTTGTCTAAAAGAATGAGCCAGGTAGAATAACATTGTCATTGTTCTTGTTGTTGCGTATGTTTAAAAGAGAAAGACAGGTCCAGTTCTTGTCAGAATTGTTTTCCAACAGAGTCTCATCTCTCCTTCACAATGGGGCCTGAAGTAACAGGGATGACAGCTAAAATTTCAGTCAGTTTTATACTCATTGGGAGACCTTCCTTGTTCCTTTTCACATAGTTTTGCATACTTTGCATATATCTTCATGAGTAATGAATATGTGCCGCTTCCTTAGACGCTGTTATTTTTTATCTCTGTTGATTCTCTTATCATCCTTTAATCCCTTCCTTTTAAAGTACTCTTTCCTTCTTTTCCCCTCAGCTCAACCCTTGGTGGTTGTTGCTGCTAGACACCATTGTAGTCACTATCAGAAGATCTCTTTTCAAGCTATGTTGAATATCTGAGCTCAGACTTCAGGGCCAGAGGTTCTTGGATATTAGGTTCAGTGTCTGTGCCCTTGAATTATTGGCTTGTGTCACTCCCAATCACCTGATCAGGATAAATTACCTAAAAGTAGGAGAGAGTGAGACAAAGTTCAGATGGGGAGTCCTAGGAGAAGAAAAACTGACATCTAGGATTGGGGATAAGAATGTGCTGGAATGAAAGTCACCAAATGGCCTAGAAGACTCAGAGGAGGTTCTCTCAGTGGAGGTAAACAGGATGGTGGAGAGTTCCTCTTGATGACAGAAGCCCATTGCATCCCCCACCTTGGCAGTAAACACTGAGGGGCCAGGCTAACCCCTTCAACTTTACGTGGGGTTCCAGGACCTGTAAATATCAGTGCTGTGTTTGATTTGGAAGGAAGAAGCCAATACCACCAGGGAAGCAGGACTGACTACATAACATGTAGGGCCTGTTGCAAAATGAAAACACTGGGCCACTTATTAAAAAAATTTTTAAGACTTTCAAGACCATGACAACAGAGCATTATATCCAGCTTGGGGCCCTCGTAAGCATAGGCCCTGTGAGACTGCACAGATTGCATGCCCATGAAGACAGCCCTGCTGGGAAGTTCCTATGAAAGGAGAGGAATCTCTCTCTCTGCTAAAAAGCCATGTGTTTCACAATTAATAATTGGGTTTTGCCTGTGGGCCCAATAAAGGAGAAGATGTGTGATGATGATGGAAACTGTGTTGGAAAACTTGAGGAAAAATACAAGCAACTGTCAGAACACAAAAAAATTCTGTGATAAAGTTGTATGAGCAGTTAATAATCTCCCCAGTAGCAGAAAGCTATCATCTCTGTCAGTGTGTTTATTTGGAGATAACTCCAAATTGAAAGATATCTCCCTTGAGGCCACTAAGTTAAATTCAAAGGTAGAAAGAAAGAAAAAAAAGACAAGCACGTTTTTTGAGAGATTAGATGAAAAAGAAGAAGGAGCTGCTGGAGAAATGGGCAAGAAAGGGTGTATATTTTGTGAACTAAAATAAAATCTTAAGCCCCCCAGCTGACTGAATGGACCCCTCTTGGCCAAGGGGACCTCAGAAAAACCCTAAAGCTGAGTTGCTGGCCATGAGAAGAAAAGTCAGACATGTTTTATCATGCCCCCCTTTCCTTTTGGAGTTATTCTTTGTAACAATAAAATACAAAATCATTAACAGGCCTAAGGCCATCTAAGACAAAGTTTAAACTACACCTGCAGATCATCAATTTACTTAACAGATCACTTGAGTCTCAGTATATACATCTCGTATATGTCCAGTAACTTGTCTCTGATTAACAGACTCCCCTATCTTAACTTAAAATGTTCCAAGCCTTTAGATGAAGCTTCATTTCTTTAACCAATTACAAATCAAACACTCTTTAAACCCACCTATAGCCTATGAGCCCCAGCTGGGAGATGTCCTACCTTTTCAGGCCAGACCAATGTGTGCCTCCCCTGTATTGATTTATGACTTTATGTGTAATTCCTGTCTCCCTAAAATGTATAAAACCAAACTATAACCCAACCATGGTGAGACCACTTGCTCAAGGCTTCTTGGGTGTGGCTCTCCAGGCCATGGTCACACAGATTTGGCTTAGAATAAACCTCTTTAAATTATTTTACAGAGTTTGGGTTCTTTTCCATTGACAATTTGCTGCTATCATGTGCCTGTGGGTTATGTGGAAGAGGGAAGAAGAAAAAATAGAACTGTAAAAAACATGCAGTTATATAAGCCAATGGACAATTAGTATAGGTTAAAGAATCAAATATTTAACTACAAATGATATTCTTAGGAAGAAAAATGTTTGATCAGTTGAGTACATGGGAGCTGAAGGGGGGTGGGGGCATGGGTTGGAAGAACTCTGATTAATTAGCTTGGAAATCCTTAAATTAGTAACTAAACAAATTTGCTTTTTTCTCTCCTCATTAATTTGTATTATGTGGAGGAAATTACATTGACAATAAACAGTTAAGAACTGAACATTTTGTTAAAACAGAGGATACAACTGTGTTATTAAATAAATACACAGCAGCCCCTCTCAATTAGTTACTGTTGATAAAGTGCAGTGAGATTCCTGGATGAAAGGTGCTATAAAATGTATTATTATAATTCTGATTGTGGTTAAATTGACCACAAACGAAAAAGATATATATGCTACACAGGAATGCATGTATGAGAAAGGCACCATCTACATTTAAAAAGTTAATAAAAATGATTGTTTCCTGGTTCAAAGGGTCTGAAAGTCCCCCCTGGGAGAGTGACAAATGTATATGCTAGTTCTGCACAATGCATCTCTGTGGGCTGTTCTGGGGTCAGTTAGGGTCAATAGGGGTCAGAGAGAACTGGTTGACAGCTGTGCTTTACATTGAAATTTTTCTACCTCCTGCCCAGCACCCGAATGGAACTGACAGAGATTCTGATAAATGCACCAGGAGGACAGTAAATCTGGTTAGTGTCACTGGGCTTCTGATCACTTGGGGAGGCTGAAAAGGGAAACTCCTATCAACTCCTAGAATGTAGTCTTTGAAAGGCCCTGGAAAGAATCTGGAGTCATCCTGGAAAGGCTGTAGAGTGGATCTTCTGGAGTCACCCTGGAAGGGCTGAAGAGTGGATCTTCAATAATGAAGCAGCAACAAGAACAGGATGAGTGGGGCGCAGAAAACAGATGCAGGCAGATATGAGGGGCTCTGTGAGCAAGGGGACACAAAGGCAATTTTGTCTTTGAAGAAAGGTATAATGTTGGAATTGTGCATGCTCTCTCTCTCTCCCATTCTGTGTATGTGTGAGAGAGTGCATATAGTGTGAACTGCAGGGTTTTGGCAGAAACGTGCCTTCTTTGGAAAGTAAACCTAAGGATAACATGAGAGGAGATATGGCCTATTGGTTTCATGAAAAAAGAAAGGGAGCAAATAAATAAAAATGTAAAGTTGGATGTAAATGGGAAGTAAACTCAGGGCATTTGTAGAGCAAGGAGTTCAGCAGTTGTCAGAAGTCAAGATAAGGAATCAATAATCAGGACTTTTAAAAGGCCATACAATTTTATACCAATAGCTGCAGGATTGCAAGGCAAGATGAAATTACTGACTCACATGGTTGCCACTAACACTTTTCCTTTGCATTTGGGTATAACAGCTCCCTTTTGGCTGGCCTAAGCCCATGCAGCTTTTGCATCAGGAAGCATGGTTGCAATGATCAAGGATGGTTTTATTTTGGATTAACACTGGCAGGACTCTGAGCACAGCAGTCAGCACTGATGGCTTTTATCCACCACAGGTGGCTGACTGAGCAGGCTGGCCTCTCCCAGGTGCCCATTCCCCAGGGCTCCGCACCTCATCATGGCCTGGCCTTGGGATGTCCTCTGAGTATTAAGAAATAGTCAAAACAAGAAACACAGATATACCCGTGGGGCAATCTAATGCTCAAACTGAAAATGTAAAGGAGGAGGCTATTAAAAATGAAGTTTGGAGGGGGAAATCAGATAAGAAAGTCTAAAGAGTGCTGGACAGGCAACTAGAGATGGAGATGGGCCATATGAGTGGTGACTCTCTAGGTCCCTTCTACTCTCAGGTTTCATAATTCCACAATTTTCTGAGGAATAAGAAGAAAAATATACAAGAGCATGAGAAAAGCAAAGAATATAAGAAAAATCAGAGATTCAAAAATAGTTAATATTTAATTTGCACTTTCTACAAGACAAGTACTGGGCTAGGAACTTTACATGATTTTTATTCTTTAATTCTTACCACAACCCCATGACAGTGGGTCTCCAATAATAAAGTATCCGTGAGATAGGCACTGCTCTTCTCTCCTTCCCACAGACTAGGAAAGTGGTGCTAAAAGACAGTCACTCACCCTAGGATGTACAGTTGGAGACAAAACTCTAAATCTGTCTCACTGTGGAGTCTTCACTACCCACCGCAATGCTGTACCGTCCCCTCCAAATACGGACTGGAAAGAAAGGGAAAAATTGCATAAGTTAAAAGTAAAAAAGCAAAAGGATTAGGAGGTGAATGTTCTCGGTCTCTGAGACTTGTAGATATGAGTTAAAGTAAAATGTTACCCATTAGTAAGAAAGGATAGTAAAATTGTTCAAATTAATTCTCAGGGAAAACATTTTCTTGCTCAATATCTGTTCCCCCAAATAGTGGAAATAGCCAGCTTTATTGAATTGGACCTTCAACGCTAAGGGGAATATAACTGAGTGGAATTGTCTCCTTACAACTTGGGAGGTGGCCATTGATGGAAATGGGTGCAGCCTCTTCTTTAAATACTATTCATTCTTGAGTCTTCTCTGTGTGAATCATATAGCTCCATCTTTAGAAAACCAAATTCCAGGCATCGTCCACTTTCCTGGCGGCATGAAACATGCATAAAGGATGTTAATAATTTTTTATTCTTTGCCCTTTATGCTTTGAAATGGAGCAGAAGAGTATGGTAAGTGCTTGGCAAAGTGCCTAAAGCAGAGAGGCCCTTAAACGATGTTTAGTCTTCCCTACTCTGCTTTTCCTCAGTCATTCCTCTGACCCAGGGGTCTCCAAAGATTTTTTGATGGCACCACCATCAATGAAGAAGAAAAAAAAGGAAGAAAGAAAAATACAAGAATGTGCCGGTGCAGTGGACACTGTGGTGTTCCATTTAGAGGCACATGAGCCTGGCTACAGGGAAAATGGGTTGCTGATTCTCACAGCTGCTTCTCTCACTGGGAATTGCCCTTAGCTAAAAGCAACTGCCTCACCCAAGGTACTGTCCCTTCTCAGGGGGAGCTCACAGCTAAAACTGGCCAATGTGGAGATACAATGGCCCAGCCCCCTTCCCTTAATTCAGGAACACTCTGAAGGGCCATTCCAACTCCCAAGCTCCCAGTAGGCTAGGCTGAGGCCTCAGCTGCCAACACACGGTGGTCCGGTCTGGTTCCCTTCTCTCTCTGCTGGACCCTGCCTCCTGCCTTCCTTGCAGGGGTATCTCTTAAGAGCATTCACCAATCAACCTTCTGAATGCAACTCTTCACCTCAGAGTCTGCTTCTAAGAGAATCCAATCTAAAACAATCCTCCTGTATAATATTATCATGATCAAATATTCAAATATTATTTTATTATAAAACATTCCCAAAATAGATATTTAAAATGAATGTGGAAAAAATAAATATAAGTTGAAGTTCGAATATTTTCTTCCCACATCTTAATGAATTGTCTTTGCAACAACCTCTCCCTCTACCCTTATACACACACATACAAACACACACACACACACACACGAATGTTCTTATTAAATAAATAAGTGAAAGGTTGTATCTTAAGTGTTATAGAGAATGTACAAATGATCTTACAGTGTCATGGGGAAGAAAAAACACTTTTACAACAAATAACCAATGTATGGGACCACATAGGGAGGAATTGAGGCATGGGTACAACAACACTTAAGAGGGAGAGAAACCAAATACCCTGGGACATCCATGAGGATTGAAGTCACTCCAGCTGAGAGAATTATGGAAGGTTTCCCAGAGAAGTAGAAGAAAAGGGGGTAGTAGCATTTCAAAAGGAAAGAATAAGGATGAAGAGTAGGTGTTTCAAGCAGGAAACAGGTGAGGAAGGTGCAAGGCAGTTTTGGAAAGCAAAGAGCAGAGAAACTCCAGGTGTGAAGGTTTATGGGGAAAAAAGGAGCAGAAGATAAGACTGGGGAGGTGAGGGAGGCAGTCTCATGTTGGGGGGCACTTTGGATGCAAGGCTAAGGAGTGTGGGCTCTGTTGAGTTGGCAATGAGGGGCCAGAAAAGGTTTTTGAGGAGGTGAGTGGCAGTCTTTCAGCAAGATTAGTCTGGCAAGAGTGTGCAAAAATAGTGAGCAGAAATTGTACCTATAGTAGAGAGAATTTAGCATTAAAAGGAAAATAGGTTGGAGATCAATCAAGGGAGAAGTAGGGGACACAAGTGAGAATGGGAAGAAAAATATACATAGAAAATATCACAGAAGAAAAATCTGGATCATCTGAAGAATAAGGTAAAATACTAAAGAGGACTGGGTTTTAAGTTTTAGTAACTTAATAGGATTTTGGTGCTATTATCAAATATGAGGACATCAGGAAGAGCTCTGGAGAAAAAGACGGTGTCTTTTTTCTGACATTTTGACGTCAGCGTGATCCTGGGGCACGTAGGCAGAACTATTTAACAGTTACACATGTAGGGTTGGAGATAAGAGGAAGGACAGAACAAGACATATAAATTTCAAAGCCATCTATATGGCAGTCTTATTTGAGTTCTTAAGAAGGAATGAGTCTTTTGGAGGGAGACTTACACAGAAGCAGAGTCTTGGAGGATGGAAAAGGAAGATGGAAGGTGGGTCTGAGGCGGGAAGGGGAGTGCTAGAAGGTGAGGAGGAAGAGACTCTCAAAACAAGGGCAAGAGCATTGTCAGGGGTACTGAAAGCCGCAGAAAGTCCAGGAAGAATGAGCAGAAACCATCAGGTGGGATGACTATTCTTCCAGAGAATAATTTCAGTTGATTTGTAGGGAGGGAGAAGAGAGCTGTGGTGTGTTGTATACAACTTTCTTTTTGAGTTTTGCTGTAAATATAATGAGAAAATGTGGTAGTAAGAGATGGTGGTGGGGTTACAAATAAAGGCATTTTCAAGGTAGAGAGGACATGTACAAGGAAGAGGGAGAAAATGGTACGAGGGAGAGAAAGGGTGGACTCAACGTGCTCCCTCCAAATCCGTATGTTGAAACCCTAATCCCCAGTGTGATAGTATTTGGAGATTGAACCTTTGGGAGGTAATCACGTCATGAAGTTGGAGCCCTCATAATGGGACTAGTGCTGTTGTAATAAGAGCTGCTAGAGAGCTTGCCTGTTTTCTCTCTCTTTCCATCACGTAAGGATACAATGAGAAGATGTCCATCCATTATATAAACTGAGAAGAGGCCCTTCACCAGAACCCGACCATGCTGGCACTCTGATCTTAGACTTCCAAGCCCCTAGAACTGTGAGAAATAAATTTCTGTTGTTTAAGTCATCCATCTGTTGGTATTTTTGTTATAGCAGCTGAGAAGACTAAGACACATAGGAGCTGCAGACATGGTCTGAGTTTGCCCAATTTTTACTAGACTTGTACAAATTCCACTCTCTGTGATAGAGAGCTTCCACTATAGACATACAAAACACATACTTGTCTCTCTCTCTCTCTCTGTCTCTCTCATACACACACACATACTCATGCACACACATATACATATATACCCCACAAAGAGACCAGCTCCCACTGAAACCTAAGTACATAATTTTAAAAGAGGGAGTGTTTGACAGCTTGTGGTAAAAGGTGAAAAATTAGATTTCTGGCTCTCTGGGTTTCCTTCGTTTAAAGACATTGCTGTCGATCTCTTGCTGTTCTAAATACCCGCCTCCCTCACTCTGTCCTTCAGCACTGCCAAAGTCCTAAGACACTGGCTTAGGAAATAGAGGAAGACTTGCCTTTCCCCTGCACCCCAGGCAGTGCAAAACTAGTCCTGTCCTGATTCGAAGGAGAGGATCTTGTCCTGGAGATCTGACTGAGCTAGGTGTCCTCTCTAGCAAACACTATCTATCTAGCCACATCCAGATAAACTGGAATTTTCACTAGAGGGGGGTTTATTGGTGTTGCAACTGGAAGGCCATAGAAGCACTTGCCCCCTTTATTCCACTCACAGATATGGCTGAGTTAGGCCAGAGTAGATGCTTTGGAAGAATCGAGTCTAGAAATCTAGAAAAAGCAAATGGAGACAGCCTATGGATATATGACAGAGGATATTCTGAGAATAAGCAGCCATCTGGCAGAGAAGGCAGGGCAAAGAACGGAATGGGGTTGTGGGGCAGAAGATCTAAATTCAAGTCCTAGCCCTTCAACTTGGTGTTTGTGGTGCCTTGAGCCAATAATTTGCTTCCTTCATGCTTTGGTTTCCTCACTGATAACAAAAGGTTCACGATGCCTACCCTGAAGAGTTGTTCTGAGGATTGGAAGGAAGAACACCTGGCACATAGTAGGTACTCAAGAATTATCGTGGGGGGAGGGAGCAGCCAAGTGAAAGCTGAAGGCGCTGCAAAGAGGGAACAATGTCTTCGGTGCGATTCTGCTGGTTGGAACAGGAAAGCCAGAGGAAGGAAAGAGAGATCGTGTTATCCACACAATTTAAGGTTGGGCAAACATTAATTTCATGTAGATGATAATAGAAAAGAGTCAACGAAGTGCCCAGAGGAGTGGAAAAATATTGTCACAGCAGCAAGTACTAGGATATGATTGGAGTTTCTGAGAACTCTGGCTAGATTGCTTTTAAATAATTTGTAGGTTGCTAAATTATTTGTAAATGGCTGAGATGACAACAATGTTTTGCTGCTTATATTCATGCACGTTTGGCAATCTC
Organism: Daubentonia madagascariensis; assembly: GCA_023783475.1. Lineage (NCBI taxonomy): Eukaryota > Metazoa > Chordata > Mammalia > Primates > Daubentoniidae > Daubentonia > Daubentonia madagascariensis. Next base: position 34,936,152 of record JAKFHU010002080.1, on the reverse strand, counting down.
TTCACAACCTCCTGAGGGAGGACCAGATGCAGGCAGGGAGGGCTAAAGAGGAAGAGTACGGTTTCCAGATGCGTGGCCCTCAAGGCACAGAAAGACAATGTAGCCATGAGCATGGCAAGACGGTAATGGAATCATATTAACTTGAACTGAAGAATCTGTCTTTGTTGTGGCCCTTATAGACCTTGGGAGACAGTGAGTCACCACATCCTATTTAATACGCACAGAAAACTTGGAGCAAAATTAATTCGGCGTGGAAACCGGTCAGTTACCTGGAGAATCATGAAGAGAGGAATGCTTCTTATTCAAAAAGCAGATGATGTTATTCTCCAGAAGCCAGGCACAGGCAAAGAGAGGCAATTAAATTTTTCTATGTCCTCTGGAGACTGCTTCGAACTCTTTGGCTAACTTATTCCCGTAATTTGCTGAAACCACTGCTAATATATTTCATTTATAACTGACCAAATATATCATAGCTCCAACAGTGGACGTTGCTGAAAACCCCCACAGACGCACAGGCACACAGATACACATCAGGTTACACACACACATGCAACCCATGCATGTCCTAGGTACATTAGAAATATGCTTTGGAAGGATAGGGAAGGGATTTAGAACACACAGAGAAGAAGAAACAAGGAACTTTCTTCCTTTATCTTACACCATATCCCTTCTTCCTCCTTTAAGTGGACTTCCTACCCTTATCCATGCAGCTTAGGGGAGTGGCTTGGTGACACACAGAGGTGTCTAGAGGATCTTCCTCCTTGAATTCTTCCTAGGCACAGGGCTGGTGCCTGATCCTGGTGACTGCCCTACTCACACGAATATGGAAGTGCTTCTGGAGAGAGAAATTCAGTCAACATCAGTCACCACTGTCCCCATCCCTAAGCAACAGTGCTGATCCTGCCCTGGACACACATTCACATAGGCTGGATCTAATACTGCCTTGACTGGGGGCAGAATGCCCAGTCAGGAACAAACAACTTGTGACTTTTATCCTTGGCAAGCTTGGCAAGACCTGTCACCTTGAAAGGAGCCACAGCCAATTGTGTAACATCTTTCACTGACTGTCATTTGGGTACCAAGGACCTGGGACAGAAACACCTCAACATCTACAGCAGAGATGTCCTGTCTTGGAAAGAGTAATAATAATTAATAATAGCAACAATAATTTCACTCAGAGTAATAGCCAAAGTCCTTAATGGCCTACAATGCCCTCCAAGAGCTGGCCGCATTGCCCAAGCTACTTTAACCCTTCACACAATAGGACCCGGCCACACCTGCCTCCTTGCTGTACTTTAAACACATCAAGCACCTTTGATCCCGCCATCTCCTCCTCCTGTAGCTATCTTCCCCTAGATATCCACTAGCTAAACTCCCTTACCTCCTTCAAGTCTTTGCTCAAATTTCACCATCTCAGGCCCACCCTGGCCACTTTATTTGCTATCACCTGCCTGGTCCCCTTACCCTACTCTGCATGTGCCTTTTTCCATAGCTCCCATCATCATATAATATGCATATACACTACTTATTTATTACATTTATTGTTTGTCTCCCTAGCTAGAATATAAGTAAACTTCATTAGGGCAGGAAGCTTTGTTTTATTTACTGATGTATCCAAGTGCCTCTGGCACATAGCAGGTGCTCAATAAATATTAGTTGAATAAGTGAAAGTACCTAACTTTGTGGAAGGCACAGTTCAAAGAGCATTGCATTTATTTAAACCTCATAATAACCTGTACTGTTATTATTCCGGTTTTACAAATGAGGACTCTAAGGCACAGAGATGTTAGCTAACTAGCCCAAGATTCCCCTACTACTAAGTAATAGACCCAGAATTCAAACCTGTGCAATGTTTTTCCTGAGCCCACACTGAACTACCTCTCAGGTAGCCCACCTAGAAGCCCATGCCTAAAGGGAAAAGGTTCTGTCCAAAAGAAGGGAGTATATTTCCCTGCTCGCTCTATAGCAAAATGATCTTAGACACTCACAGAGATTCTGTTACTGCAAAGGGATTTTAATAATGCTTTCAGAGTCTTGTAACTAGGATGAAGTTTGAATATGCTAATAAGCGTAAGTAGCAATTCCATTTACTGAGCATATTAGTGAGTCTCTAGATTCAACAGGTATTAAAATATGCTAATATGGTTACTGAAGAAATTGTTGACCCCAAAGGGTTCAATTTGGAGCAGCAAACCAATTATCTCAACCAAAAGTTACCTGCTTGCTTTTTGATATGTTGATGACTTAAAATGTGAACCATCCATTTATTAATTTCCGCTTGTTAAACTTGAAAAATCTGTGCCATATTATATTTAATTGCATCAATTAAAATGAGAGTCACATACCTAGCATGGATGTCATTGTATGCTTGTAATTAATCAGGCACTGAGAAAAAAGGGCCACCAAGATATCAACATTATAAAGCACATCAATAAATAAGAGAATATTGTGGATTTTTAAGGCTCATGTTGTAAAATAATAAATATATTCACAAACATGATTACCTAATAATTTAGATCATGTTTAAGGGGAAGAAAACCCCAAGTAGCTGTTCCTTATTTTTTTCAGTACAGGATATTTACAAGATATAGTACAAGATATTTCATAAATCCACTTATTATTATATAGTTTATACTCTGGGTTCATTTTATTGCCCTCAGTAATGGTACAGTACCAACACTGTGATATAGGAATCTAGTGAATTAAACAGGGTGTACACTTGTGAGTCTGTCTTCTTTCATTCAGCGTAATGTTTGCAAGATTCACCTATGTTGTTATGTTTACTGATAGTTTATTCATTCATTTTTATGTGTACTATTCCATTTTGCAAATATACCACCATCTCTATATCATTTTATGGTTGATGGACATTTGAGTTGGAGCATTATGAATATGCCCCTTTAGATATTTTCATACATGTTACTTAGCATACATTTGTATGCATTTCCACTGTATATATACTCAGGAGAGGAATTTCTAGGTGACCAGGTTATACATATGATTTGCTTTAGTTGATGCTATCTATGCCCCAGAAACAGTCCCGAGACAAAGATTTGAGTGCCAATAGTTTGTTTAGGCAGTGATACCAGGATGCACTGGTAGTGGAAATGGAGACACAAGAAATGAATGAAAGCCCTTAGGTATTATCAAACAAGTTACCACATGAGCAACTGGAGCTTAATAGAACATGCTTGAGTTATCCTGACTGAGGGGTGAAGAAACTAAGGTATTTCTCCACCAAATCCCCATCTGTCATTGGTTGGGAGATGTGTTGGGGGTGGGAGGGCATTAGTTCTCCAGCATTTCTAGCTTGCCTGGAAGCTGTGTGCTCCATAGCCAATATAAACCTCTCAGGCAGGGAGCCAGAAGTAAGTGTAACAGGGAGCCTTCAGCATAGAGCTGGTGCTGAGAAGATGGAGGCCAATGGCACCTACAATAGTAGCTGAGCTGAAAAAAAGAAAGGAAAATCCCTATGTGGCAAAAGTGAAGAGAGAAACCAAAGTCAAAGCAGTAATCAGGAGGTGAGAGCACTGCCCAGATGAGTTTCAGATCAGAGATGGGCTCTAAGGCTAGGGGCTGGGACCAAAAGACATAAGCTTGGGCCTGTGTGGGGGTGGAAAAGAATTCCTTGTGTACAACTTTGAGCCTGAAGAACTACCTTGTTCATAAAATGGGATCCAAAAACTTTGTCTACCAGAAACAAAAAGAAGCTTGCTCTTTGTCCAGGGCTTTAGCTGAGGAGGGCAGAAAGTTGTCTATGAGAAATTAAAACCCCCAGGCCTGGGCCACATGTGGATATGGGGCCTGGATTAATACTATCTCTATTGCACAAGAGTCAAAAAATTAACATCAGACATTGGTGAAACTCCTTGGGCCCCTGGAAAGAGGGAGTCTGAAATCACTCTGTCATTACTGGGCAGATTCCTGGTCCAGGCAACTGAGACTCAATCCCACCAGGAAACTCTGGGAGGTGGTGTAGGACCCACTTCAGAGCTATCCCAATGGAGGGGGGAGGGGTTGGGATATTTACCTATTAACTCCCATCAGTCATTGATTAAGGCCACCTCCTAGGGGATATTAACTCCCCGGCTCTTTTCTTCTGCCCCATGTGCAGGCCAAGCAAGTTCTAGCTCCTAAAGGAAGTTTTCAGACAAACAGTTATGGGTGAATTCTGTTGGAAACTTCCGGGCTGGAGTGTATGGGAATGGTGAGTTCTGAGATACAGCAGGCGGGCACCAGCAATGTCTTCTACATGACCAAATATTATAGTTTACATTGCCACCACCTGGGTAAAACATTCCATTGCTTCATATTTCTGTCAACAATTGGATTTCCCCCTTTTCAAAAATTTAAGACATTCTGGTGAGTGATTGTGAATATATTATTGAGCCTTTATTTTGTATTTTCCTAATGATGATTAATGAGGTAGAGAACCTTCTCATATGAGGATTGGCCATTCAATATCCGCTACTGTGAAGTGACAAGTCATTTACTCATTTTTCTTCTTGGTTGTTGATTTGAAAGACTTCTTTATATTTTTTGGATTTGAGTCCTTCCTTTTCAGCCATGTTAATTGCAAATATCTTCACCTACTTTATGGCTTATCCTTTTACTCTCTTAATGGTGTCTTTGATGAACATAGGTTCTTAATTTTAATTTATACAATTAATCAATAGTTTCCTTTATGGTTTGTGCATTTTGTATTCTGTTTAAGAAATGTTTGCCTACTCAAAGGTCATGAAAATATTTCTCTTTGACATTTAGATTTGTAATCCACCTGGAAGTGATTTTTATATATGTATACAGGAGGTGTCAAAATTTACTCTTTTCAATGTAGGTATCCAATTGGCCCAGCACCATTTATGAGAAGATCATTCTTTCCTCCACTGCACTCACCTATAGTTTAAGGAATTTTGGTCGGCAGTTATTTTCTTTCAGTACATTACCAATATCTTTCCACTGTCTTCTGGATTTTATCTTTCCTGTTGGAAAGTGAGTGGTAAATCTTATAGTTGCACTTTTCAAGGTAATGTGTCTTTGTAAAATTGTGCCTAAATGTAGTTTTCTTTGTATTTACTTTGTATCGATGCTGCTAATCTTGATGAGATCTACAGCTGATAAGGATTTTCTTTAGCTTCTAGTAGCAATTAGAGAGGGGATAATCACATTAATCCAATCAGGGTCTGAGCTAATTGGGGCTGAGTTTTACCCTTCTTAAGGCCTGGTCTGTTTCCAAGTTGGCCATACTCATGGGTCATACTCCTTCCGGTCAATGAAAGTCAGGGTGTTCCTCCACCCTGGCTAGCCTTGAACTCCAATTTTTATCTTCCCAGTCCTGTGAAACCGTTGAAAGCTCTACTCATATTCTGTTTTTTAGTAGCTACTTTCTACTTATCTTTTCATTCTCTCCACCAATGGTGCTTATGAATCAGTAAATTCCTCAAGGGTAACAAAATGTAGAACATTGAATTTACCTTTAGCTTCCCTCTTCTCCAAAATCTTTAACCCTAAGTCCTGGCTACCTTAGTGACTTTCTGGTGACCTTCAAACAGTTTTTTGAGCCTTTTTTTTTTCTTTTTTTTTTTTGGTATTTTATCCAGCTTTTCTACTTGTTCTTGGTAGAAGTATTGATCTGCTGAAAGCTAGTTCCTCATGGCCCGAAGCAAAAGTCTTAGTAGTATTTTACATAGCAAATTTTGTTAACAGATATTTTTAACCAGCACTGCCATGCATTTTCAATATAATAGCTGATGTTCCTAAAACCAAACTTGTGACATTCTGATCCTAATGTGTCTTATGAATCATCAAAGATTAAATTAAAATCAGAATAATTTTAGTGTTTAATAAATTAATGAGTTTTAGTTCATTTCATAGGTAATCTATGAATACTGTATATGAGAATTTGCCTTGAAAATATTCCTGTCAAGGTCTTCTCTCATTTGTCTTATGTGGCACAACCCTGAAAAATCAATTTTGCCATATGAGCATTTGAGTATGTCTAAAGCTACTTCCTGAGAGATGTCGTAGTCCTCCTCTCTGCACTCCAGAACTTTCATGTAGAAAAGGGAGACTCTCCATCTGGCTAAGCAAGAACTCATGGCAGGCTATTTAGTTTTTATACAAAAATATCATCTTTGCTAACAAGATGCTTGGAATCTAAAGTGTATGACTCACCTAGTCATGAATTGTTTGCTTCAGAGCTCTTGTTTAAATCCCAGCTGAGACAACTGATATTCAGGAGGAATCGTCTGGGGACATGCCAATCATTTGTTTCTAGTTACATGATAGAATTGCTTTGGGAACACATACATACATATATGAGCATATACACACACACACATACCTAGGACCCTCCTCAGACTAACTAAATTAGAACATCTTGGAATTTTTCAAAAGCTTTTGCAGTGATTCTAATGGGCAGCCAGGTAGGTATTTTAAAATACTTTTAGATCACTAGGAAACTGCAAATCTAAATTATATTAGTTTTGCTCTTGCAAGATAAATCTTTACACAGCTATGATTTAATGTTCTACTGCAACCTTTTACCAAAGGTGAATGTGAGACTACGAATGTGGCCAACAGTTTATACCATCTGTAAAACCATTTTGGCAATATTGTCCATCATGTGGTTCAGTCTGCCTTACACAAAGGACAGTTTGCATTCACCAGGAGTCCCTGACATGGCTTCAAACACCTCCTATACATTGCTGACTCTCAAATGCTTATCTTGGCCCCTTTCCTTAGCCTGTGGCACAACTCTACCTGGTTGTGCCACAGGCTGTGTAAGCCTGATGTGTATGAATTAAGATCACTGTTAATCATTGTTAAAGATCCCACTTCCATCAGGATCTGATACTCCTTTGATTCATTTGGTGAATGGCATCTCCAGTTACCCAAGGCAGAAGCTGGGAATTGTCAACACTATCCACACTCTACCCCCACAACCAAGCTGATGTCTCTCACATCCACCCCTTTCTCTATTCCCTTCTGTCTCCTAAGTTCAGGCTCATCATTTCTGACCTAGATTCCTGCAAGACTTCTTACTTAATTTTTATGGTTCCACTCTTTTAATCCATTCCCCACTATTTCCAAAATCAGCTTTCTAAAGCAAAAACCTGATTTTGTCATTCTCTTATGAACTTCCAATGGCTCCTCTGAAGTCTTTGTGGCAAGATTTAAGCTTTTTGGATTATATAAAAAGCTCTTCATAACCCGCTTCCTGCCTCACTCCTCTTCCTCATCTCACCCCTTGCTTTCGCCGTGTTCTAGAATAAGTCACAATCTCAAATCCAAGCCTCTCACTTAGATTTTTCTGCTTGGAATGTTCTTCCCTCCATTCTTTGCCTGGGAAATCCAGTTGGTCATTCATAATTCAATTCAGGAATCATCTCTTCCTGAAACCTTCCCTGACTCTGCTAGGATGATCTATGGCCTCCTCTTCATATTCCCAAAATGCCGGTGCTTGCCTTATCACACTATATCCTTAGTGTCTGTTTACATACCTATCTTTTACTTAATCTATAAATTCTTTCAAAGCAGGGAACTTGGCCTTATTATTATGTCATTAAATATGAAATGTCTGATTTCTAATATAAAGTGTAGTTTATTATATCTCAAACAAGAAGCAGTACAATTAATCAAAGTATGCATCTAAACTATCGACAGTTTTGCCATCTTAACGGTACCTTGTTTATGCCAGCAGTGAAGAAGCCTGCAGGGCAAGTGGCGATGAAATTGTGAAAGGCGTTTTCCACAGCTTGTTGAGAATTGAATATTTTTCCTTTCAAGAAGTGGTCCAAAGCCTGGAAGAAGTGGCAGTCAGTTGGTGTAAGGTCTGGTGAATATGGTGGTTGGCAGAGAGTTTCCAAGTTTGAGCAGCATTGTTTGTGTGACATGTGGTCGAGTGTTGTCTTGCAAGAGGATTAGCTTATCTCTAGTGACAAATCTCGGCTGCTTAATCACAAGCATCCTCATCATTTTGTCCAATTGGTTGCAGTAGACATCCGCTGTAATTGATTGACCAGGTTTCACAAGTAGTGAATAACACCAGCACTGGACCACCAAACACACACCGTTAGCCTTTTTTGATGAATATTCGGTTTTGGACTGTGTTTTTGTACTTCATCTTTATCCAACCATTGTGCTGAACGCTTGCAATTGTCAAAAAACATCAATTTTGCATCACACGTAACAATAGAGTGTAGAAATGACTCGCCTTTATGTCATGACAGCAAAGGAAGGCAAGCTTTGAGGTGATTTCTTTACTGACACTCGTTTAATTCATGTGGAACCCATCTATTCAGCTTCTTTACCTTGACCATTTGTTTCAAATGGTCCAATATTGTTGGAATAGTAACGTCAAACCTTGCAGCTAATTCACGCGTAGGTTGAGATGGATTTGCTTCCACTACAGCTTTCAGCTCATCATTATCCACCTTGGTCTCAGGTCACCCACATGGCTCATTTTTAAGATTAAAACCACCAGAATGGAACCTTTCAAACCATCAATGTACTGTGTGTTCATTAGCCACATCCTTCCCAAACACTTCGTTGATATTTTGGGCTGTCTGTGCTGCATTGGTTCCATGACAGAACTCCTATTCAAAAATAATATGAATTTTTGACTTTTCCACGTTTTCACAAAAATTGCTCTAAAAAATTTTTTTGAAAGATAATCACAAGCCAAAATGTGTGTTTGAAAGAATGAGGATGTACCCTCATAATAAAGAAAAAAAAAGAAGTGTCAAAGTGAAATGACAGATATCAGCTGTCAAACTTAGTACTTAAGGAAATCGGACACACCACATTGATAACATTTATATTTCCACTGCCCCACAAAATACTAGGCATGGTACAGGCTAATAAGCGTTTGAATGAATGAAATTTTTATTGTGTTTTTTTCAATTAAATGAAGAAAGCTACTTCTCAAAAAAAAAATCCTGATTCCTTTTTGACTTCGTTGCTAGGAAGTTTAAAATTAAGGTTTGTTTTAATTGGGGGACCTGGTCTTAGGCCATGATTCTGATCACACACCCCATTCCCAGCTTTGCCGTTTCCATCACTTGACTCCTGATCTTTAACCTGATATAAGTCGCTTGGAGCCTGCTATTTTTGTATATTTCTCTGTGGCGGTTAGAAGAAGCATAGTATGGGCTTTGCCATCAAACAGACCTTGGGTTCAACTTCTGGCCCTACTATTTATTAGCTGTGTGACGTTAGATAAGTTATTAGGCATCTCTGAGCCTGTTGTCTCCTTTGCAAAGTTGGGGTAATCATAGCACTTACTTTACTGGGGGGAGGGGTCATAATTAAATAAGACAATACGCAGTGCTTATCTCAATGCCATAATAAAAGTTCAGTAAACATCAATTATTATTATTGCTATCAACATTACTAGCACATTAGCAGAAGGAGAGAGAAGTGACTATAGGCAGACATAGTTAACCTTTACTACTCTAACCTGAAGGTAGCAAATGCCTGCCACATTGGCAATTGCTCACTATGAAGTTGTTATTATTATTAATCCTTAAGGCTCCAAATAGCTGATTTTTTTTTATATTTGTACGCCCTCATAGTGGTTTTTTAGTTTTCTTTTTCTAGTCTCATGTTGTCACTTATGCTGTCCTATTATTACAAGGTTCCCAGAGTTTCCATATACAGATTTTCCAATATCATGATGGTGACGATCGTCATTGTCAGATTCTCAACCTGACAGATTCTTTAGCCCTCTCTGCTTGAATTCCACAGAGAGACGTGGGGACTAGATGACGTGAAGCTAGGTGTTCCTGGCACGAAAGGTCAGTGGATTGCTTGCTTAATAGATGAAAGGTGATCTCACATGGAGGATGGGAATATTGTGGTGAAAAGCCGACTTGAAGTGGCACAAGGAAAGCCAGGAGGCTCAGTGAGACTGAGCTTGGGACTTTGGGTATTTGAAAGACAAAACAGAACAAGGGGTAAAAGCAATAAGAATGAATCAAGGAAAGAAAGAGACTGGGAGTCATTTGGTCTTTTCTACTTGGCTTCTTCAGTCCCTCTAAAATGCTTCCACCTTCCAAGCCAGTTGTAAAATTGGTCAGCTCGAAAAGACCACTTTTCAGGAGTCAGGATTTCTTTAATTTCTTTAATCAGGGCCAAAAAGTTTTATTCCAGAGATAAAGGCTTTCATGTGCAGAACTGTGTGACCATGTGTGTGGATGAGATGGTCAGGGTGTAAGTAACTTGATACCTGTCCCCGTGTGAACGGAAAGAGGGTCTGTAAAGTTGGAAGATACCGAAGTCCTGCAGAGGAGGCAATATGGTCAGAAGAGATACCAATGAGGGAGAAAAGGGAATACAAGTGGCAGAAACTCAATGTTAAACTTTTATTTATAATATTTAGTGAACTGAATTGTGCCTGAAGTCATCATGTGGATTCTTAGTCAGGTATAAACACTGTTTCTGGAAGATCATAATAACACAAGGGTCAGGATGACACTGTTTTGGAGCAGCTAGGACAGAGCTTATGGGATCAGAGCAGAGGAAGCCCCAGGAGATGGGGGAGGGGAAGGAGGATGGTAGAAACGAAGAAGAGGCAGAAAGAGAAATTGAGTCAAAATTCCTTGTGGCCTCAAAGAGAGAGAAGGGAAGAGAGAAACCTAGTTTTTCAACCTTGCAGCCCCTCCTTGCAATCTTTGCTTCAATAAGTTTCCAAACTACAATCCAGTAATTCCAGTATTCTCCCATAAAAGGAAATATTTTATGTAAAAGAGAAAGGGTCAGGAGCTTAAATTTTTTAACTTTTTATATTTCTATTAACTTGATGGCTATCATTTGTATCTATTAGGCTTAAATCTGTCATTTTACCTGACCTCAGACATAATGACTATCCTTCTACAATACCTTCAAGCACACCACCAATTATTGATGTGAGGCTCATTAAAAAAAATGATGAATAATAACCGCAAAAATGAGTTAAGCTTGTTTTTGCCATAACATGAACATTACTGCAGTACATTTTAACATATTAATCACAAGGCAGGATCTGATTATTTAGTATTTGCTGGAAGCAACCCAAAGCATTTATGATCCTATTTTTCAAATCTCTTTTTTTAATTCTATTGAGATTTTTGTTGAAATTTTAAAGAATTCAGAATAACATACATAACTGTTTTTTAAAATGATGCATAATTTTGGTTAGGATGTGATTTCCACATATTCTTAGCTATATATTTTATTTTGCTGGAGGAAAATATACTGAGTTTCCATTTCCTTGTCTGTATTACACAGAGGTTATATTAGATGATTACTAATGTTACTTAGAGCTTTAAAAGTACATGATTTTACAGACTTTACATGAGATTTAGAAAAAATTCTTAGATACACGTGATTCCTCTCTCAAAGCAATATGTTTTTTAATCAACATATTATGGTGACTTCCTTACATGTAGCCATTTACAATATTCACAATCCTAGAGGAAAAAATGATAAGTAGTATAGATAAATATTCAAATGGATAATGAATGTATAATGCACTTTGAAAGGAGTCCTAAAAATGACATATAGGTCATAAACAATAATCATTGAGCATTATAAAAAAAATTTAAAGGAAAATACATAAGTCAAACTAATGGCAATATTTTCAATGACTCTGTATCAGACATTTGAACATAACTCAGATTTATTGTGTGCCTTATGTGGCTTTCAATACTATGAATACTACAGAAAGTATAAGATATGTTCTCTTTCCTCATAGTACTTAACTATATTATTAAAGAAACAAGGCTAATACATAAGAAATAATTAGAGGAAAATGTTACACTGTATTTTTGTGCTATTAGGTCTAATAATCTGCAGAAAATTTAGTGGTTTCCAAAGAAAGATTAGAAGAAAATAAGACATAAAAATAATAATTATCTCATAAGAAAATTAGCAAACCCTCGAAACTATTCCAATGTACCTCAAATTTTGTGTTTCAGAGGCACACCTGCTGGGTCATTGTCAAGTCAACTGTGCATCCCTTCTCCATCTCCTCTTCAATATTTGAATGACAACATAAAATAAAAGAACAATAATAATGTTAAAAGTAAGACATTTACTTAGACATTGCTACTGTGAATCTAGTGTTGATTAACAAAGAGGTCTATCCATTAGGATTAGGTTTAGTTCCATGTAACAGAGACTCAAAATAACAATGTTTTTAACAATATTCAAGTTTGTTTCACCCTAAACCAAAAGTCCAAAGATTTGAGGGCTTGTGAATCTGCTCCACAAGATTTTCAGACACCCAGGCTGTCTCCAGTTTTGTAGTCTATTATCTCCATGGAGATTCTGTCCCCATGGTCCAAGCAGTTACAAGTCTAGCCCAGTTTCAAGTGATTTGAGAAAGAGATCCCACCTCTTGGTGGGTAGACTGGTAAAGAATTTATAGCCGTCTTTGACCTACCACAACTGTAGAGAAGGCTAAAGACAGGAATGAGTTGAGTCTTGTAGATGTTGTTCAGGACAACCAAAAAGATTTTTTAAAGTTGTACTTCAAAGAAGAAGAAAAAGACACCGTTTCACTGATTTGGATTAATGGCATGAAATAGCATGAATGACAGAAAGAAAAAAAAATTAACTCCTATTTTGCTTCTATCTTCTCTGTAAAGAAGAAATGCCAATCAGATGAGAAAGGGCAAAATTAGCATTGATATGAGAGAATTACAGCCCGGAATAAGTAAACAGACACAAAGAAAGAAAGAATTTAACTGCTATAAATGATATTTCCCCCTGTCTTGAATGCATTAGCTTTCAGGGTTTGTATAAAAACAACTAACATTTATTGAGCACATAATATATGTATAGCACATTCATAGACATTGGAGATTTATTAAAAAGACAGAGAGCTGTCCCTGACCTCTGGGATTTTACAGGTTAATAGATACTGAGAGAACATGCCAATTTGCTGAGCTGTCAGTGTATTCGATGTCTGAGGGCTCACAAATAATAGGTACCAACCTTAGCTGGAGTACTTGGCAATCAAGTTGGTCTCAACACAAACAGAAATTATAGGGGCCATTGAAGAAGATAAATTTGATAGGAATAAATAAATGTCAAAGGCAGGATATAGGATATCAAGTATAGGATATAAGATAAATTATTAAATAATTACATGTGTGAAAAAGGGAAAGGGTTTTAGCTTATTTCAAGTGTAGTATGATTCATGATATGATAAGATAGCAAAACAAAAAATCAATAAAATCCTAAATTACATTTATGTAACTAGAGTTGGAATATAGAAGACCATCCTACTCTGCATGGATATAATCAGAACAGACCTGTAGCATTGTGTTCAATGTCAAGGGCTCACTTTAAGTTCACTGCCAATAACCTGAAGGGATTCCCATAGGAGTATCTAGAATAAAGATGATGAAGAGTTTAGGAAAAGGGACACATAAGGGGTGGATAATCTTATAGCCTGGGGGCTAGAAAGTTGTTGATCAGCCTTGATAATTGTCTTTGAACCTTTAAAAGGTTTTCATTTAATTATAGGAGGAACTCTCTAATATTTAGAGTTAATTGATAAATAAATGCATTTATTTATTTAGACATTCCATAGGTTTTTAAGTCTCATGATTTAGGTGCTTTGTAGGTTTTTAAGCAAAAAATAAATCTGATGAGGGGAGAAATGGAAGATTAAAAAAAACCCAAATGGACATTGTAGAGATGAAAAATACAGTATCTGAAATATAAAAAAATACACTTGATAAGATAAACACTGCAGATTAAACACTGCTGAAGACTAGATCAGTGAATCTAAAGATATTACAATAGAAACTATCCAGCCTGAAGCACACAGAGAAAAAATAAACTTGTAAAAAATGAACAGTGTATCAATGACCTATAGGGCAAAATCAAGCAAATACACATGCAATTGGAGTTGCAAAAAAGGCCAAGAGGAGAGCATGGGGGTAGAAAAAAATGTTTGAAGCAATAATGGCTGAAAATTTTTCAAATATTCAAAAACAGTAAACTCAAATATAGAAAGCCAATAAATATCTCAAACAGAAGAAACATAAGGAGAACTACACTAAGGTATATCATAATCAAATTGCTAAAAGTTAGTGCTAAAGAGAAAGACTTAATCTTAGATCTAGAAAAAAGACACACTATGCACAGAAGAACAAACTTAAGAAAGATGATAGATGTCGGGAGTTACTTAGACTAAAAGGTAATGGAGTAATGTCTTTAAAGTATTGGAAAAAGACTGAAAATTTTATATCCACTGAAAATATCTTTCAAAAATGAAAGCAATATTATGATTTTTCAGACAAAATCTCAAAGAATTCATTGGAACTAAACATGCATCACAAAAAATGATAAAGGAAGTTCTTCAGGTAGAAAAAAAAATGATACCAGGTGGAAATTTGTATCTACATAGGGAATGGTAAATAAATGGGTAAATATGAGACCTTTTTTTCATGTATACATCTCTTGATTATTTAAAGTAAAAAGAATAACAATGTATTATAGAATTTATAACATATAGAGAAGTAAAATTTATGAGAAAAGAAGCAGAAAGGATGGGAGGGGAAGTGAAAGTATATTATTGTAAGGTTCTTACACTATACGCTAAGTGACATAATAATATTTGAATATAGATTATGTTAAGTTAAATGTTTATATTGTAAATCCTAAGGTGACAACTAAAAAAATTAAACAAAACAAAGAGGTATGGAGAATAGGCACTAAAAGAGATAAAATAAAATCATTAAAAATCCATTTAAGCCAAGAGAAGACAAGAAATTAAAAAATCTGTAAGGCAAGTAAAAAATAAGTAACAAAATGGTAGATTAAAACCCAACCACAAAATAATTACATTCCATGCAAATGGTCTATTCTGATGAAAAAGCAGAGATTGTAACATCAGATTAAAAAAATTAGGACCCAACTATAAGCTGTCCATGCAAAATCAACTTAACTTATAAAGACATAGAAAGAATTAATGTAAGAGGATAGAAAAAGACATACCATGAAAACACTAATCAAAGGAAAGTAGGAGCGGCTATATTGATATCACACAAATTAGATCTCAAAGAAAAGGAATATAACAGAGATAAGAGGCATTTCAAAATGAAGAAGGTGTCAATTCATCAAAAGAACATAGCAATCCTAACTATGCATGCACCCAACAGTGAGGGTTTCAAAGTACATGAACTGAAAACTTATATTAATAGAAAAAAAAGGAAAGAGAAAAATCTATAAATAAAATTGGATATTTTAACACTCTTAGCAATTGATAGAACAGGCAGACAGAAAATTATTAAAAATATAAAAGACTAACAAAACTATCAACCACCCTGACCTAGTGATTTCTTTTTGAATATTAAACCAACCTTGCATTACTAAAATAAACACCACTTTCTCATGATGTAGATCCTGTTTATATATTGCTAAATTTGATTTGCCAATATTTTCATAAGAATTTCTGCTTTACCTGGTAACAGAATGATTCACATTCTTTTCAAGGGTATACGGAACATTTGCCAAAATAGAACATATTCTGGGGAATAAAACAAGTCTGAATAAATTTAAAAGTATTGAAATCATAGTAGATTAGTGAGTATGTTTTCTAGTCATAAAGGAATTAAACTAGAAATCAACAACAAAAAATGCCTTTAAAACATCACAAACGTTTGGAAATTAAAAAACACAATTCTAAATAACCTTTAGGACAAAGAAGAAATCCCAAGGAAAATTAAGAAATACTTTAACTGAATGAAAATAAAAACACAACAAATAAAAATGTGTGGGATGTAGCTAAACCAGTGCTTAGAAAAAAATTTATAGCTTTAAATGCTTACTCATATTAGAAAAAAAGAAACACCAAACTGAATGATATAAACTTTTACCTAAACTAGAATAAGAGGAGCAAATTAAACCCAGCATAAACAGAAGGAAGGAAATAATAAAGATAAGAGAAAAAATATCAGTGAAATAGAAAACCAAAAAGTAATATAGAAAATCAGTGAAACCAAAAGATGGGTCTTTAAAAAATCAGTGAAATTGCTAACCTTCTAATCAGAATTATTAACACACACAAAAAAAGAAAAAAAAAGACATGCATTACTAATGTCAGGAATGAAAGAAGGATCATCACTAAAGATTATACAGACATGAAAAGAATAATAAGGAGATGTTATGCTGCTTCAATTTTGGTACTTGATATTGTTCTGTTCAGGAGTTCTATTTCTTCCTGATTGTGCCTAGGGAGGCTGTGTGTTCCTAAGAATTTGTCCATTTCCTCCACATTTTCAAGTTTATGTGCATAGAGATTTTTATAGTATTCAGACATGAAATTTTGTATTTGTGTGGTATCAGTTGTAATTTCTTCTTTTTCATTCCTGATTGAGTTTATTAGAGTTCTTTCTTTTCTGCTTCTGGTTAATTTAGCAAGAGGCATGTCAATTTTGTTTATCTTTTTAAAGCCCCAGCTTTCTGTTTCATTAATTTTTTGTATAGTTCTTTTGTTATTGATTGTATTTAGTACTGCTCTGATCTTGGTTATTTCTTTTCTTCTGCTGGGTTTGGGATTGGTTTGCTCTTCTTTTTCCAGTTCTTTGAGTCAACTCATTGGATTGTTGGTTTGTGATCTTTCTACCTTTTGGATGTAGGCATTTTAAGGCTATGAATTTTCCTCTCAGGATTGCTTTAGCTGTGTCCCACAGATTTTTTGATAACTTGTGTCCCCTTTATCATTTAGTTCAAAGAATCTTTTGATTTCCATCTTAATTTCCTCCTTAACCCAATAATTGTTCAGCAGTAGGTTGTTTAGTTTCCATGACTTTGTGTAGAGATGAGTGTTTCTGTTGGAGTTGATTTCTAATTTTATTCCACTGTGGTCTGAGTAGATGCATGGTATAATTTCTATTTTTTAAAATTTGTTGAGACATGTTTTTGGCCTAGGATGTGCTCAGTCTTAGAGAATGTACCATGAGCTGATGAGATGTATATTCATTGGTTTTTGGGTAGAAAGTTCTGCAAATGTCTCTTAGGCCCATTTGTTCTACAGTTCTGTTTAAGTCCATTGTTTCTTTGTTTATTTTCTGTTTGGAAGATCTGTCCTGTTCTGTCAGTGGGGTATTGAAGTCCCCAGATATTACAGTGCTATTGTTTATCATTTTGTTTAGATCAAGTAAGATTTGCTTTATGAATCTGGGCGCACCTGTGTTGGGTGCTTAAATGTTTAGAATTGTTACATCTTCTTGTTGAATTGTTCCTTTTACCATTATATAATGACCATCTTTGTCTTTCATTACTTTTGTTGATTTGAAGGCTAAGTTATCTGATATGAGAACTGCTACACCAGCTTTCTTTTCGTTTCCATTTGCGTGGAATATTGTTTTCCATCCCTTCTCCTTGAGTCTGAATGAGTCCTTGCAGGTTAGATGTGTTTTCTGAAGACAGCAGATACTTGGCTTGTGTATATTTATCCATTTGGCCAGCCTATGTCTCTTCAGTGGGCAATGCAAGACATTCACTTTTATTGAAAGAATTGATAAGTGGGGTGGATTTCTGTTCATCCTGTTGAGTAGAACTTTATTGCTCTGTTTTATGTCTTGAGCCATTGTGGTATCTGGCCTTTGACCTTTAGCTTTTGGGTGATATTACACTGGTGAGTGTCTATTGTGCTGTTCTGTGTGTAATGCAGTTCTGAGTACTTCCCACAGGGCAGGTCTTGTTTTGACAAAGTCCAGTGTTTGCTTGTCTGCGAAAGACTTTATTTCCCCCTAATATGTGAAACTTATTTTTGCAGGACACAAAATTCTAGGCTGGGCATTATTCTGTTTGAGAAGACTGAGAATGGGGCTCCAGTTCCTTCTGGCTTGTAAGGTCTCAGTTGAGAAGTCTGCAGTTAGTCTGATGGGTTTTCCTTTGTAAGTTACCTGCTGCTCTCACCTTATGGCTCATAGGAGGGCCTCTTTCATGTTTATTTTGGCCAGTCTGATGATTATGTGTCATGGTGTTTTCCTCTTTGTGATCAATCTCCCAGGAGTCCTTTGAGCTTCTTGTACCTGGATATCTAGATTTCTAGCAAGGCCAGGGATATTTTCCTCAATTATTCCCTCAAATAGATTACCCAACCCTTGTGTATTTTCTTATTCACCCTCAGGGATGCCTATGATTCTTATGTTAGGCCTCCTCACGTAATCCCATATGTCTCATAGGCTTTGCTCTTGTCTCTTATTTCTCTGCTCTATCTCTGTGACTGACTTGTTGAATTGAAAGATGTTGTCTCTGAGCTCTGAGATTCTTTCTTCTGTTTGACCTAACCTATTCTTAAGGCTTTCCTCTGTGTTTTGTAATTCCTTATAAGCAATCTTACACCCATAAATTCAAAATCTTACATGAAAATAACAAATTCTTTGACAGACACAAACTACCAAAGCTCATTTAAGAGGAAATAGATAGCTTAAATAGCTCTATAGCTATTAAATAACTGAATTCATAGTTTAAAACTTTTGTTAAAAGAAAAACTTTGGACAAATTAAATTTAACAGAGTTTAATTGAACAAAGAACGAGTCCAGCAGCCCCCAGAACAAGAATAGGTTCAGAGCGACTCTGGGGCTGCCACATGGTTGAGTAACATCTATGGATTGAAAAAGAAAAGTGATGTATAGAAAACAGAAGTGAAGTACAGAACCAGCTGGATTGATTATTGCTCTGTGTTTGCCTTATTTGAACCTGTTTTGAAAATTTGGCTGCCTGTGGTTGGCTGAGACTCAATTACTTGTTACAAGAGTAGGTTACAGTCTGCATACACATCAAGTTAGGTTACAGTTCACTACTTATGGAGAAACGTTTAGGCCAAACTTAAACACCTTCCTAGAAAGAAAATTTCTGGCTCAGATGGCTTTGCAGGTCCATTGTCTCGAAAGTACATCAGTGGTTGCTAGGAGCCAGGGGAACCTCTAGGGGGTTAATTGTAAAGGAGCACAAGGGAATTTGGGTGGATTATAAAAATATCCTCTGTCAAGATTTTGGTGATGGGTATATGAATACATTCGTTTGTCAAAACACATCAAATAGTATACTTAAAATTAGTAACTCTTATTATATATAGATTATTCATCAATAAAGTAACTAAAAAACCCCAATACAACATCAAAAGAATGGAAGATTCTTTATCAGGGATGTTATAGAAGGATTTCATGCACAGAGAAGAAGATTGAGCTAGCTCAGTTATTCTCCAGCTTGACTATACTTTACAGTCATGTAGGCAGCTCCTTACAAACACCAAAACCCAGACCCCACCTCCAGAGGCTTCAACAGTTCATCTGATTCTATTGGACTAAATCAGAAGAATTCAAAGGTAACTTCCACTACTAAGCACTGAAATTTCACTGTCTTTGGTTTTTCTTTTTTAAAGTTTAAATGGAGTTAATTAGGCAGTGTTATTGTTCCCAGCCTGACTCAGCCACCTGTTTGCCTTGCCAAGTGTATTTTCAAAACCATTAGGCAATATGATAAATAGTTTAGCAATTATAACTTTACAATGTAGGTTATAGAGAAACAGAAGTACTTTATGGCTGAGACACAGTAGCCCAAGAACATATGTGAGATTCCCAGATGGCCTAATCCCAAGTGAATGTATGTAGATGTAGACTTATTATGAACCATCAGAAAGCCCTGGAAATTAATAAGTTTCCAGAGAGAGAGAGAGAGAGAATGTATGTGTGTGTATAATGACTTTTTATTATTCAATATACCCCTTTAAAATCTTGGTTTTTATGCCATTTTGCTCTGGAGACCAAAATTATTTTACAGATTGTCTTATTAGACTCACCATGTGAATTTGAGGAACTAAGTCTTTTGCCTGATATAAGTGGGAGATTGAGGGAAATATTTTCTCTGAAGTTATACTTTCAAAAGGACTCTGATTTTTAAAATCAAGGAATATATAAACAGGTAAGTTAAAAGATACTTCATGGGCTTTCCTGGAAGAGGGGCCACACACAGCTGCACCACATACAATTTATAACTGGATTCTTTCTAGCCTCTCAAAGTGTAGGAGTAAGAGAAGTGTTAGGAAAATAATCTTTTCCATCTTGTTAATTTGAGTATGTTGAACTATCCTTGCATCCCTGGGATGAAACCAACTTGATCATGGTTAATCATCTTTTTGATGTGCTGTTGAATTCAGTTTGCTAGCATTTTGTTTAGGATTTTTGCATCTATGTTCATAAGGTTGTGTCCTTTCTGGCTTTGGTATCAAGGTGATACTGGCTTTGTAGAATGAGTTAGGGAGGATTCCTTCCTTCTCAATATAATGGAATAATTTCGGTAGGCTAGGTGCCATTTCTTCTTTGGAGTTCTGGTAGAATTTGGATGTAAATTGATCTGGTCCAGGGCTTTTTCTTTGGAAAGTTTTAATTACTGCCTCGATCTTGCTGCTCATTATCGGCCTGTTCAGGATTTTTATTCATTTAAACTCAGGGCCATGAGGCCACAATGTAGAGTAGTGAACAACTTCAGCAGATGTCATTTACATATGACCTGCAAAATTATCCACAGTGGCCTTGTTTAAACTGGTGATTTAAATGGGTGAGTTAACCATTTGGGTTAACAAATGTCCCACTCAATCAGAGTGCAGGGCTTTTGTTTCACACACGGGGTAATGATGTTTGGGACTGGAGTTGCATTGTTTGAAAAAAGGAAGGAAAAGCTGAGCACCACTGCTCGTGGTCTTCCCCTTCCTTCCCCCTTGCAGCCTAAATAAATACAGGGTGCCTATTTAAAAACTACCAAGGCCCCAAGCTAATAAGCTGCATGGGGAGCCACCTATCTCTGTCTGGCTCTGCTTCAAAAATGGAAAGGACAGAATTATATAGAAGTTGCTGCATTTTAGAACACTGAAGCCCGACTGTCACTCTCATCGTGTGTCAGGCCTTTGGAGTCTAACTGTGACCTTACTCTGGCCATCCTACCTTAAGTGGCAGGAAGAGGTAGGAGGGCAGTCAAGGAGTTCTCTGTGCATTCCATTTGCGAGCAAAGCTAGTGTAGCCATGGGTAAAACTGGGCCAGGAATCTTGGCCTGACCCTATTTGGAGAAGAGGGGCAAGTATCTTTATTTGATCCTAATTCTTAGGAAAAAGAAATGGACCACTACTAATTCCTAAAGGCATTTGGGAATATCAAGTGAATTTTGTTTGTTGGTTTGTTTGAGCATATCTCTGTGGGATGTTTGGCAACCATTAAGTCTCTAACCTTTGTTCTCAACTCATTCAACACAGCTGAATCTGAGGTGTAAAGTGAGCATCTATAAAAGCATTTTCCGATTGCTGGAGAATGAACTGGGGTTCCAACAGTATTTTCATACATCAGTTAGCAGTTTTCCTTACAATATCTCAAATTTTTTGGCTCAGTTCATATATTAAGCTGTTTAATAACTGTGTCATGCATTAAGCAGTTCACAATATTATGCTCATTGACTCTTCAGAAAGACTTAGAAGCTGAAACACAAAGTGAAAAATGATGTCTTCTGGTGACATGCCTAGCATCCTTGAGTTTCACTCACCAATTGAATGAATCTTCATTGAGTTACAGGCACTGTAGCAGGTATGGATATGCCTTGAGGGCTCTGCTTTGGTGGCACTGGAGTCTGATAGTAGCATGGTTTCAAAGAAGGAACACTGGACTAAGATTGCGACATCAGACATTCTGGGCTATTGTGCCCATCATCTCCTGGGGATAGCCACTGCCCATCTCAAAGTGAGGCAGTCAGACCAGATGGCTTCAGAGCTTTTTTCCAGCTTTTGAATTTGAAATTTTGAATGATATTTTAATAAATATTTTACCATCTTTTAAAAAAAAGACACTTCAGTGGGTTGGTCTTTCTTGAATTTACCTTTTTTTACTGTCAATATTGTCTCTTCTTGTTTCTGTAGTCCCTCCTCAAATTCTTTTCATTTTGTTCATTAATTACAGAGTTTCAGTGATATATAACCTGTAGAAAATCCACTCTTTGAGGTCTGAAATTGTTGAGCCAGATTTTTGGTATAACAGAAAATGAGTCTTTGTTTTTCTAATTAATTCATTGCTTCTTATCTATTCAACTAGATTTTGTTTCTTATATGCCCATATCATTTAAAACAATGCAGTCCACCAAATTAATAACATATTTTTTGGATTCTAAAAAACAA
This sequence comes from Daubentonia madagascariensis, assembly GCA_023783475.1. Lineage (NCBI taxonomy): Eukaryota > Metazoa > Chordata > Mammalia > Primates > Daubentoniidae > Daubentonia > Daubentonia madagascariensis. Next base: position 34,913,988 of record JAKFHU010002080.1, on the reverse strand, counting down.
TTTTTTTTTACATTTTAACATTTCTGAAATAAGGATATAGTTTATGATCTATATATTCATTTAATGTAATATTCTTAAGATTGTCTAAAAAATTAATTAAATTGATGAACATCTTAGGATTAAAGAAAGATGGTATTTTTTACTAATTATTTGTATTCTCTGGAAAATATGTAGACTTCATCCTTACATCAAGTCAACAACTTTATATGCATGTTCTTTATTAACAAGACATAAGCAGGAATAGTATATTGAACTAGTGTCAGTAGGGAATATACACATTCCCACTATATTAGGCAAGTTTTCTTGTCCCTTTTTCCTGTCTAACTCCATCTTCCCATTCCATAGCCAATGTCAAAAATGACTTAACCAGACTATGCGTGATTTTTCCATGAGGTTGAACAACCCCAGATGATTGCCAGTCCAATTACCCACTCCAGATGATTATAAAAAGAGGGACAAACTAAGAAGTTAGTTCTTTACCAAATTAAAATATTTAAAAGGAGACCATTATCCTAAATGAAATATCTCAAGAATGGAAAAACAAACACCACATGTACTCTCTAATAAATTGGAACTAACTGATGGGCAGAAGAATGTACAGAGGGGAGTAAAAGTCATTGGAAATGAAGCAGGGAGGAGGAGGAAGAAGGGGAGAGGCAAAAACCCACCTAACGGGTACAGTGAACACTATTCTGGTGATGGGCACATTTATAGCCCTGACTCAAGCCATGTAACAAAAACATTTGTACCCCCTTAATATTTCAAAATAAAAAAATAAATAAAATATTTAAAATCTACCCTAAGTTATAAGTAAAAACCAATCTAGAGCCCACATTTCCCCAATTCCTGATGTCCTTCTGTCTACCACAGTATGCCATGACTGTATCCTGCCAGTGACACTAGTGTGGGCTAATAGTATTGCTTTGGAACTAGAGGGATCTTAATCAGAACTGAATATGCAGTAAATCAATCTCATGTTTACAAAGCCACGGTATTTGCAAAAATGATTTGTCATGCTCAGTGCAACAACTTAATGACAGCAGAATTTGAGCCCATCAAACTGTTTTTCTGTGTATTTAATTATAGTTTTATATGCTGTAACTGTGGAAAACTTTATATAAGAAGAAAGAAAATCATACAAATGGCTGCGGGGAAATGTTATGCAATATTAGAAAAGAAATCAGGCTTGTCTAATCATCCATCATATTGCCAGAATCACACTGTGCAAATATGTACTTAAGGATTAGATATTTATTTCTTTTCCTTTCTCTCAGGTCTTTTTTACATTTCAGCTTTATTTAATATCCAAAGTGAACTTCATTGAAATCAGTATGTTAAACCAAAGTACCTTCTCATCATTGAAACCTATTGTAATACTTCCTACATAGTGTCAGGGAAAAGCAAATAGACTAACAGAAGAAGACCCTGAGATTTGCCCTAAAAGCCTCCAGTGAAATGCACCATGATTCAAAGAATAAATATACATTTTGCTTTCTGTTTTTTCCTCCAGTGTCTATATGTTGCTTTTCAGAACCAGCCGCAGTGACATTTTTGAGCATGACTATGTGGATGCTTCATTGCTACTATTTGCATTCATATTGGGCAAAAATTGCCAAGATGCAATCCATAAAAACACCAGAGTAAAGCAAAAAGTTGGCAATATTCAATTTGACGGTGATCACCAATCTGCCTTTTACGTAGTTAGAACTTGTTACTCCTCTTTTCTAACCTTTCACCTTAAGTTCCTTGCTTTGGCTGAGTTTGGTAGGGGAAGAGAACAGAAGAGCGTTGTTTTCTGGGTATTCAATTAAGCAGATGTTACATTTTCAAGATACTCCCGTTTTCTTTTATCCAAAGTTAAACATGAAAGCCAATGTAAAGAAATAAACACTTATGTAAATTTTTAATTTGGAATTTTTTCTAATTTCTGATGTCACAGAAAACTTAAAAAAAAATAAGCTATGCATCACTATTGAGATAATAAATGCTTTATAGGGGTTTTCTACCTGGCATGATTTTGGAAATAACTCACTTAAGTATTAGTGGATGTTAAGGAAAGGAAAGGGAGGGAAAAAAGCAGAAGAGACCTCCAGGTGCTCTCTGGAGTAGATGAAGATGACTTGCTGTCCTTTGATGAGAAATCCAGCAGCTGTCTGGGAATGGGGAGCTTCCAGAGACACAGAGAGGATACAGGTGGTGGTAGGGAGAGATTCTGACACACAGGCAGAGGAAAAGTAGACAGAAACCGCTTCCTTTAGGCAACTGTCCTGTGTCATCGCCATCAGAAGCTGGGGTTGAAACAATCACCTTCTCTGGCAGGAACTTTGATGGGGAGTGCCCCTCCAGGATTAGAAATTAGACTGAGAGCATCAGAGCAGTTCCTGTCACTGGTGGTGGCAGGGGAATGAAAGTTCCCTGAAGAGAAAGTGACATTCCTGGCAGGGAAGTCCCCTACTTTAAGGCTACTTCTTTTGATATTGTCTTGGCCAGGAAAGTTATTAAGAAAAATAAAATAGTTTTACCCACTTTTCTGAGAAGTATTTGACATTGTCAGAAAGTTGTTGTAATTGGAAGAGTTCGTGCCTAATCTTATGTCATTGCTATTATAAGAATGAGGCATGGCTCTCCTTTCCCTGCCTCCATTTTCCCATATGGCTAGATGTGACACTGCAGACCTGAAAGAGAAAAGGAGTCCCCTGGATCTAAACCTCTCCTCTCCCTTCCCCTGGTTCTCCTGGTGGGGATATGGAGGTAGCTGGTGGGGACGAGGCGATAGTGGCCAAAACGGAGTGATGTGAGGGCTGTGGCTAGTTTACCTGGGACCTTATAAGGACAATGGGAAATACTTGGACCCTGGAGTCCATCTGCTCTTGGTTTTCTTCAGACTTAGAAAACAGGAATGCAGGGACAGACTGAGTGTGACTAGACTGGACCGCAAGTAGGTACTGGTCATTAGAGAACTGGGCAAGGAAAATGCTGGCAGGGACTCCGTATGTCCCACCCAGCCTTGCTTCCTTTGCCTTTATTTGTTCTAGCTCTTCAGAGCAAAACCCACTAAGCTCTTTCTCTCTCCTTTCCACCCATCTCCTGTGACTCTCACCTGTTTCAGCACCTACCACTGAATTTAAGGCAAGAAGAATTTTGTAGTTTAAGCCTCTCTCCCCACAGGTTAAGGGTTCATCCACAGATGCTTCAGCGTGAAGCCACTCTTTATCAAATCACTCGGCTACTGCAGTTTCCCAAATTAGACCTCTTCTCCTTCCTTTAGCCTCAATTCATAAGACCGGACCCAAATTCCATTCCATTCAACTTGCTTAAGCTCCCAATATCTTCATTTAAATAATTCAATATTTAGCTTTAACCCAAAAACTAGAAGGGGTGGGGAACCTGAGAGCCCAATCGCTCTTCCCCACTGCAAAAATCCCATTGCCATGGTCCCTATGCCTAACCAATACCTCCGTTTAAATAATACAATATTAGCTTTTACCCAAAAACTAGAAGGGGTGGGAACCTTCAGTCTCAAGGCTACATGTGGCTGTCCAGATCCCCACGTGTGGCCCCTTGACTGAATCCAAACTTCACAACAGAACAATACTCTGAAGTTTGGATTTGGTCAAGGGGCTTCCCTCAAGGAAGGTCCAGAAGGCCACATGTGGCCCCAAGGCCAAACGTTCCCCACCCCTTATATCCACTCCCATAAATATCTTCTGCAAGTATCATTCTAATGTAACACTTTGGTCTTGTGTTTGTTGAGGCCCTACTGATTTCTAAAAATAATTTGAGTTTGTTCACAAAAATGATTACTACAAAAAATTAACAGAATGAAAATAAAAATAGAGAACAATAGGTCATGAGGAGCAAAGCAGATATTAAAGCCCATACTATTACTGAGAAGGAATATAAAATCCAGCCTTACGTTTCCTAGCAGGAAAGGAAAAGAAAACAATATAATATTTGAAAGAAGGAAGCACACCAATTCCTTATAAGAGATAAAGTTTATCTTCCCATCTAATGCAGAGAAATTTTGTTCACAATCATCATCTAGGAGATAGGGAGTGGTTCAATGGCTAATGTTCTTAGCCAAAGCTTTGCAGAAAATGATGAAAAGATGCTCATAAAGCCATCTATATAGAAATTTTTGGTAAAAGTACTATAAGAGGCACAGAGGAAAGAGCATTCATTTTGCCAGGGGGTGGAACAGAGGAGCCTTCGTGGAGAATACAACATTAGGGCTGAGTATAATTTGACCAGGTAGAAACAAGAGAACAGGGATATTCCTGAGGCAAAGGCATAAGTTCTGAAAGTCAATTATATGTTCAAGGCAGCATCAAAAGTCTGATAGTGTTGGACTAGGACATAGGGAGCATAAAGAAATACGTTAGTATAGGACCAGGTTGCACATCCTGGGTCCCCTGCCTCTGGTGCATACTCTCCAGGATTTCGTGAACCATGAACAGTGGTATCTGTGGCTCTTCCAGCTCAATAGATTATTCCTTTACCACCTACAAGCCTTTGCTCAAATCTAAAGTCAGATTTGCGGTGTTTCCCATGCAGAGAAGAAGATGTGAGCATCTTCCTGTGCACAGGCTCAGTCTAGCTGGTAGGATGGAGGTATTCTTTGGTTTGTATTCCACAGTCTTTCAGACAAACTTCAGGTTTTCTTTGGTCTCTATACCAAAAGGTTGATGAGAAATGGAAAAGAGGGTATCTGTTCATGAAATTAGGTTCCCAGGGTCCTTAATTAGTCATAATACTTGAAAGAAGGAAGCATACCAATTGGGGTGACTCCCCAAGCATAATGGAGATTCCCAGAGACAGCCTGAAGATGCTGCAGGTGCTGAAGATGAAAGAAATTGTCCCAGTGTGATATGATGTGCCTCTTGAGATTATGTGAACCAGAGCTAGGAAGTTGGAGAGCACCTGGTTTGAAAGGCAGCCAAGTATGTTCCGTGTGGAGCCGCCTTCATTAATGGCCCCTGGAAACCTCCTAACAGGGTGAAAACAGTTCTGTGTCAGAACACCTTATGGTAGGAAAGGGCCTGTGTTTAACAGCTTTTGTGACGGGAGTTGGTTCTGCATATACCCAGAATTTGAAGCATTTGAAAATCATATCTAGTAGGAGAGACTGGAAATATGACAGCACTAACTCCCAGAAGTAGAGCTGCCTCTCTTCTGGTACCTAATTTCAAAGAAGCACAGAATGATGCAAAACTTTGAGCCCAGCTGGAAAGAAGGCAAATTCAGAACTCCTGTGAAAGCATTCTTGGGCCATCCTAAGCTTTAATTCTACATTCCTTTCATGAGTTTTCATTTTCAATAGAAAAATCTGGGGCTAGGATTGAAAATTCTCTAATAGCATATAATCATCGTTTAAAAAGGGTTGGCATTGTGACGTGTGACTGATGGCTCTAACTACTTCTCCAGGGTGAAATTCCCACAAACGCTTATTGATGAATCAATTGCCCTGAATGCCAGTTACCATTACAAGATGTTACCAAGAGATATGCTAATTTCTCTCCAAAACACTATTGCTTTATGTCCATCGTTAATCGTGGGAGGGAAAGCTGTGCAAATTTCTAAGATAAAAATAATCCCAAAGCTAGACATATAATAATCCTTGCCCTGTAAATTTCATTCTAACAGTCACTTGTGTTCATGATAATAGAGTCTGAAGACATATTCTAACCTGTCAAAGAGAATTCCAAACCACTTGCATAAATATGAAGTAAATATTCTGAGCTATTTCCTGAATTTGTCAGGCACCTTTTGAAGCAGAATTAACACTTTCAGATCCTTAATGTTTGATCACAACACTGCAGCCCTAATTTAATAACCAGAACTTTAACCTAAAGAAATGAATGTATCCTCTAAATTTATCTAGAGGTAGAGAAAAGTTTTGCAATAGAAAAATCCATCTTGGTTGATAACATCCATCAATACAAGTAGTAACTCAAACCATTGTATTTCCACTTGCTAAAAATAAATGCAACTGTCTTTGTCTGGGCTTTAGTATACTTGGACAGAGGAAGTGGCTCTCTGCATCATATTACTTGAGGGTTGTTTTCTTCAAAATTTTTCTCTCTTTGTCATTGCTGAGAACTAACACATGGTATCTAAGAAGTTCTTCTTACAAATAAAGATATCCTTGGGAGGGCAAACACAGTGAAGCATTAACACATTACATAAATTTGTTAGCAGTAGAATAGTTACCATTTTCACCTTTAACTGTGGGTTCTTAACTATGTTATTGCCCTTACTAGCTTCTAAGTGGGTATTTTTGTGTCTGTGTATACAGAGGTTAGGAGGTCCTCAGAGGCTGGGGATCTCCTTGTTCATCCCCATGTCCTCTTGTCCCTTCTTTCCCTTGACCCCCTAGTATGTGGCAAAATGCCAAGCAAATAGTGCTCAACAAGTGGCTGAGGTGTTCTGATATATATATTGGTTTTTGTCCATGATCCCTGGCTCATAATTCCCATAGCCCTTGTTACAGTCTTTTGTTACAATATGGGTGCTTTAGGCCTCAGGAGCAGACTCAGGAAACAGACTCTCTCTGGCCTTCACCTGCCCCAAAGCACGACTCTAATCTTCCCCCAACTTTCTGATTGTAGATCATAAGACCCTCATTCCAGAGAGGGTCCCACCCCATGCCCTGGAGGCCAATCACATTTCAGCAAATGTTGTCCCTAAAAACCCAAGATGACTAGGTTCAGAGAGCTTCCAGATAGCTGAACACGTGGAGGTTCCTGGAGGGTGGGGCGCCTTGGGAGGGCATGAAAGTTCCATGTCCCTTCCCTGATACTTTGCCCTATGCATCTCTTCATCTGTATCCTTTGAATATCCTTTATAATAAACTAGTAAACATAGGTGTTTTCCTAAGTTCTGTGAGTCACTCTAGCAAATTAATCAAATCCAAAGAGGGGGTTATGGAAACCCCAACTTGAAGCCAGTCAGTCAGAAGTTCTAGAGGCCCAGACTTGTGAGTGGTGTCGGAAGGCTCAGGCAGTTTTGGGGACTGAGCCCTTACCCTGTGCTATCTGATGCTATCTCCAGGTAGATAGTGTCGGAATTGACTTAGAGGACATCCAGCTGATGTCCGCTGCTTGGTGTGTGGGAAACAATCCCCACATTTGGCCACAGAAGTCTTCCATGTTGATGATTATTGTGGTGTAAAAGCAGAGGAAAAACATGGTTTGAGAGTTTTTCCCCAAAACAATGGCTATTGAACAAAAGAATTAATTAAATATAAATATAGCTAGTTGATTAAAAAATTCAGGGGTGAAACTACAAGAGATTTTTTTTAAATCATGAAAAAATCAGCTTTATTTTAAACAAAATTACCTCTCAGGAAAAGGTTAGCTGTAATGGAAGGGAATAGATTGGAATAACTGAGCTGTAAAGACTATTCTAGCCATATGTGGTTTGTCCTATCATTCTTCAACCAGTCTGCAATTCCCAAATATCTCTATTGTACACCATCACTTCCACTGAACATTTCCAGAAGGAAAGCAAGAACTATATTCAGTAGGTTGTTTTGTACCTTACTATGAAGGCCCTGCCTCTGAAGTATTATTTTTCTCAGGCAGAATAATCACAGCTATTATTAAAAATCACACAGGTACAGCTGACAAGGTCTTTGATCTGTGATTACTTTGCTTGTAATTGTCACAAGAAAAGGAAATGCAAAAATTTCACTGGGACATTTCAGTACACATACCATAGTCCAAGGCATCCATGATAAGCTTGGCATTTGTTGTCACTGTGGTTATATTAACTGCGTGGACATATTTCTAAGTGAACTTATTACTGATGTGGAACACCAATAACACAATGCATGCCCAGTGGAGGCAGAACAAAAAAGAAAATTGCTGTATTTTTTAGCTAGGATAGTTTTAATCTGGAAGTACCAGAAAATTCAACATGTTTAAACAATAAGGAAATGGTGTTGGCATTGGCTAGATTTGCTGGAAGCCTAGAGGAAGGGCAGCTTGAGGGTTAACAACTTTGTGGATCTAATTTCTTTGCCCTTTGGTACCTTGTCTCTAAGTACATGATATGTTAGCCTCATCCTTAAGATGAAGTCAAGGTGGCCACAGCACTTCTGGGCCTCACATCTATGTAGGACAATAACAGAGGAACAAAAAAGGTGTTGTTTCCTGTGTTCCCTCTTAAGATGGAGAAAATATTTCCCAGAAGTTTTGTAAACTTCATCTCACATCTGACTGTCACATGCTTATTCCTGAACCAATCTCATACTTAGAGATATACTCTGCCCTGAAATTAAGATCATCCCTGCAATCACATGACTTCCATACAAAGTAAGGACGTGAAATGGGAGTCAAGGAGAAAACTGCCATTCCCAAGCACACCATCATTGTGCCAGGACTATAGAGCAAACTACTAAAAACAACTCTGATACTTTTAGCTAAAGATGAAACTTCTTTCTTTTTAAACCTACCCAAAATAACAAAAAGTTTACAACAAAGGAAGGAGCAACATCCCTGAATCACATACTGTAAAATATCTGTCAAACACTATAAAATTTGTGCAATTATAAAAAAGGACATTGAGAGATAACATGTTCCTTGTCAGACCTCAGACAAAATACAGATGAGCTAAAATAAGTGTCCCTGTTGAAAAAGGCTCATCCAAGGATTTTGTGATTAGAAGAACAAGATTTGGCTGTAAGCCAGGCACCTGGAGTGGCTACAGGAAAAAGAGGTAACGTGGTTTGACACAGTTTGATAGGCCTAAGAGCCAGATCCAACAGGATCTCGGAATGGAAATTCTGGAGAATCAAACAGAAAATATGAAACAGAGAAAAGTATTCAACAATACAATAGAAGAAAATGCTTCTGGAATAATTGATAAAATTGAATCTATAGGTTGAGAGAAAAACTTTAACCCAGAAAAAAATGACACAGAATAAGTAACACCAAGCTATATCCTGATAAAATTATGGTTCTTCAAGAACAAACAAAAAAGTGAATCTCAAGTTCACCCACACATAGAATAATAAGTTTCCTAAGAGGCAGAAATAATCAAGTTGACCTCAGAGACTTTTCTTCAGTAACAATGCCATAAATAGTGAATCAGTGACTACACACTTCTAAAGGCAAGAAAGTATATTCAAGAATTGGGGGAGGTTTTAAGGAAGTGGGGAATTTTGGATTTAATGCTGTCAGGAAGCAGCAATGATTTTGTGGTTGGGTACCCTAGTTATTCTTATCTAAAAGGTAAGAAGAATGAAGCTAAAGTTGTGATTGATAAGGAATCAGCAATTGCTTACATTAGACAGAATGGGGGGTATTTTATCATTTTTGTTTGTTTGGACAATGTTCATGTTTTTGTCTGAAAATGGCTTTCTATGAAATTATTTATGTTCAACAGGAGAATATCACAGTCTAGCTGTGAGTGCCAGGTCAGCTCCTGGCCATCAGGGACTGCCACCTTCTTACCCAGTTGTCTGCAGTAGAAAGTCACATTGTGACTATGGATGCCTATGTATTGTCTTAGGAATTTTGGTATCCTTAGGAACTTGAATCTTGCAAACTAAATTGATACTTAAAAGTTGCTGTACATGGCAAATATGGTTCCAAGGTTTCAATTATGTCATGTTTCTGCTGCTCTGTGTGTGGAGTTTGTGCTGCAGTAGTTATAAAAATTATTGCAATAGTAATAATAATAACAGCTGCCATTTATTGTGTCTAATATGCACCAGGCAGCACATTAGGTGCTCTATATTCAGATTCTCTTTTACCTGTCCTCAATCCCGATGGGGTAGCTATAGTTATAGATAATGAAAGAGAAGCTCTGAGAGTGTACATAACTTGTGACAAGGTCACACAAATAAGTGGCAGAGACACGACACATTTCCACATCTCTCTAACCTCAAGTCCCACGTCATTTCTATTGATAAATGGTAATATGATTTCAGAAGCTTATTATTTTCTATTACAAAAACAAAATAGGAAGTGCTGAAAAAACAACAGCAATAGTAGCACCAATAGAACAGAAAGTAAATTTTGTTAAAAAAACTTTGATATTGTCCCCTTCTCCATATAAGGGGTTTTTTCCCCCCACCTTAAATTTAGTGAACTACCTGATATTTGCATAATATTCTTCCTGTCATCATCTTGTTCTTTCAGCTGATCCCAACTAATTGGTTTAGAATGAATCTCTTCTTTCTAAAGAAGAATGGTTTAGAATGGGTTCCCCACTGTGCTTTGGAGAAACTTGTTATTGGTGGGTAGGTTTTAGGCAATAAGTTTCTCCATAGCACAGCGAGGAGGAACCCATCTGTGATGATGTAAACCATAGATTATCACAGAGAACAAAGATTCTGACCTAGATAGCATCAGAAAGCCGTCTTTTTCTGGTCCCTTCTGGTACATGGGCTGATGAGCTGGGGAGGCCAAAGCAAAATATTTAATGCAATGACATTTTTGGCTTACAATTCTTTTACATTTCCCTTTCTTGAATTGCCCTTGAACTAGAACACTGCATGGAAGATGCCATCTGGCCAGTAAATTTTCCCAAGAATCATCTCACCAAGAAAACTTTATCTTTTATTAACAAAAGGGCCATGACTACTAAAAGAGGGGTTGAGTCCTTAAAGTTATAACACTTTCCCATACTACCTTCCCTGGGTTATAAATCTCTGATTTGCCCTATAGAATGTCAAAGAAATGGCAGAGAAGACATAAGGGGTTATACTGGATTAGGGGCTGGGGTGGAGAGGTAACGTGGCTTCAGAGGTCTCAGCCTTCAGAGCATCTGGTTTGACCTCTGGTTTGACCTCGGGGATCCACCAGGTCCAGGTGAAGATGCTCCAGGCTGCAGGGAAGCAGAAGATAATCTGACTCCAGCCGATGTGTAGGTGTGCTCCTTGGTTTGGACAGAGCAGAATAAGGAAAAAGGATGAGAGCTGAGCTGTCTAATCAGCAGAACTAATCAGCAGAAACAAAGAATTACTAATATTTATTTAATTCACCACTGGAGCTGATACAGATGTGTAAAATTTTTCCAGAGGGGTAAAGTTTTTGGCCTTTTTTTGTCAAATGTTTAACCCAGCTGTCACTTACCCCCCTATGTTTCAGTGAACCCATGAGGAATGCTTCCACGTCCCACACACCTGTCTGGCTGCGCCCCGTCCCCTCCCAGCTCCCTACTGGCCCCTGTGCCTCCTCACACTGCTGCTCCCTCCTTCTGCCACTTCCCCAAGTGTGGGCACGGATCTATCCTCACTTCTCCAAAGCACAGCAAGGCCAACATCATGTTTAACCAAATTTTTTTAAAAATTTAAGAAATTTTTTATTGATGCATGATAGATGTATATAATTTCAGGGTACATGTGATAATTTAATACATTCATGTAATTTGTAAAGATCGAATCAGTGTACTTAGGATATCCATCACCTTAAATATTTGTCTTTTCTTTGTGCTAGAAACATTTGACTTATTCTCTAGCTATTTTGGAACATACAATAGATTATTGTAAACTGTAGTCACCCTACTGATCTATATAACACTAGATCTTATTTCTTCTATCAGACCCTATACTTTTACCCATTAATGAACTTCTCTTTATTCCTCCTCTGCCCTACCCTTCCTGGCTCCTGGTAACCACCAATCTAGTCTCTACTTCCATGAGATCCACTTTTTTAGCTCCACCACATATGAGTGAGAACATGTGATATTTGTCTTTTGATGCCTGGCTTATTTCACTTAACATAATGACCTTCAATTCCATCCATGTTGCTGCAAATAACAGGATTTCATTCTATTCCATTGTGTGTGGATATAGATACAGACATAGATATAGATAGATATTTTCTTTATCCATTCATCCTTTGATGGGTATTTAGGTTGATTTCATATTTTGGCTATTGTGAAGAGTGCTGCAATAAACATGGGTGGTACAGATATTTTTTTGACATGTTGGTTTCCTTTCTTTTGGATATATACCCAGTAGTGGAATTGCTGGATCTTATGGTAGTTCTATTTTTAGTTTTTTGAAGAACCTCCATATTGTTCTCTGTAGTAGCTGTACTAATTTACATTCCTACCAACAGTGTACAAGGGTTCCCCTTTCTCCACATCCTTGCCAGCATCTGTTATTGCCTGTCTTTTTGATAAAAGCCATTTTAACTAGGGTGGGATAATATTTCATTGCAGTTTTGATTTGCATTTCCCTGATGACTAGTGATTTAGCCAAATCTTACTGTTGGCTTATGAATTGCAAAAGGGAATTAAAGCACAGAAAACCTTAAAAAATTGATATAAAACTAAAATATGCCCAAGGTTCCCATACCCCACAAGGGTCCTATATTAGTGTCTGTCTCCTGAAGTCATGGCCTCCTTCCCAGGTGCCAGTGCCAGCCTGGGCGTGTATCCTTTCCCCAGGCCAAGCCCACCCCTCCGAGGTTTCCTCTCACTCCCAGGCTCGGAGCAGCTTCTGCTGGGGTATGACTCCTCTCACAAGGGACAAACCTGTGATGGGACTACGGAATTCATTACCCCCATTCTTACCACTTAAAAAAATTATTTTTGCTTCATCTTTGCTTAACCATAAAGCAAAAAATAAAACTAAAATAGATGCTTTCCCAATATAAAAAAGGGCAATTTTCTTTTAAAGTAGAACTCATGTCTCTATCTCTAATAGAAGTTTCAGACTTTCATCCCCAACTCTGTCAAAGAATATGGAAGTCTAGTCTCAGGTACAGCACCCTGTTAAATGAGGTATAGATAATATTTTGTTGATATTACCATAAATATTATCATCTCCATTGACAAAACATAAAACAGTTGATCCTGTCTATCAGATATAAATAAAAAAATTTGTGACTGTATTTCTTCCAATATCCTCCTTTCTGAAAGGGAGATCCCTTGGACCAGAACAATATCAAATTTCCAACATCATTATGGAATTACTTAATAAATTAATAAACAATTTAATAGCATAAAAGCACTTACCTTTTATCCTAGTGAAAACACTGACGCATACTTTCAGCCATCCTTGATCATGTGGTGGGAGGCTTTGTATTCTCCCACCAACACAGTAGAGGAACTGGGACCCAGTTGTGTCTCATCAGTGAAATCAACACCACTTGAAGCCATGATCCTTTGTTTAAAATTGCCACCTCAAAAACTTCTTTTGTTTCCCAGCCTCATCTGACCCCTTCCTTTTGCCAGAGCCTTTCACTTATTAGACCATTATCTATGCACCTTGTTTCTTTCACCTTGTTATGAAATGAGCTTGGAGCTGGGTTTTACCAATTTCATTCAATGTGGCTATGTTTATTAGTGACGTAAGTGACTTCTTGGCCACCTGTGGTAAGTTCTTTTCTCATGCTTCTAGGTTCCATTTCCCTTGTTAAGAAGGTCATTTCCTTACATTTACGTGACTCCTTTCACGTACCCCTTGGCCTGCCTCTGTAGGGTTTTGTAACCTGATTTAGTCCTTTACCCACAAGATCACAGCCCCCTGACTATTCCCATGTATTCCCTCCTTTCTTTTGTTCTGATATCCTCCTCCCCTCCCCCCACTCCCATGGCTTTCTCATGCTGCTCATTTTAGCTTTTCCGATCGCTGACAGAGTCAACATATTGGTCTGAAATTTGTGTATAGCAATATAGCATCTAGAGCTATGACCTCCAGACTTCTGAAGTAATGAGTTTTTACTCCATTTGCATGAAAATACTACACCATGGCTTCTGTTAGGTCTCCCCCAATTTCTAACCTAAGAGATCATGCAGTTGGCTGCATGATCTCATTGGGTTCCATGGACTTGCCTATTAAATTCTCCTTTCCCTTTTTAAAACTACTTATGTTCAGAATTTCTTCTTATCTTATTGCCATCTTACATGTATCATACTCATAAATTGGTGGTGTGTGGGAAGGGAGCTGGATTTTAGGTCAGAAAATAGGTGTTAACCATCACTCAACACTCAAATAATACTTTGAGGGTGAGTTCTTCAACTGCCCCTAAGGTTTGGTTTCTTCATCTTTAAAAGGAGGCTAATACTGACCTCATGCAAACATAAAGATTCAATGAGATCATGAGCTTGGCAGATAAACTCCTCAGGTCTGTTGACTATAATTATCTCACATGGCATTAGAAAGATTAGCTGAATGATGTCAAAGCAGTTTTAGGTAAAAGGTTTAATCTATTTGCAAGAGCAGCAGCATACTCACACTTCAGCCCTGTAGTTGGTAACTCTTTCCACAAACAAGTCTTAATGTCTGTTCAGAATAGGTTCTTCTCTCCCAGTTTGTGCCACAAATTCCAATCATGTTCAAATCCAAAAGGCATCATCATCATTATAATTTATGAAAATGATAATTTTTATACACCCACTTTGTACCAGGTACTGTACTAGGTACTCAAAGATTTTATCATGAGCTGAAGTCCTTAACAAGCTTATATTTTAAGTGGAGAAGTAAGAAAAATGTAAAAGAAAAAATAAAAAGCAAAGGAGCATAAATTCAATGGAAGCAGATCAGTACAGAAGATTAGAGGCAGTAGGGATCCCTGTGGGGTTTGGTGGTTGTGGCACAAGGTGCTAATTCCCTCTCCCTTCCCCCCGTCCCCAGCATTCTTTCTACATTTCCCCTTCTTCCTTTTAGCAATAAGACTCTGAATTTTAGCCAGGATCAGAATCCCAGATAGAGACTACATTCTCCAACGTCCCTTGCAGCTAGATGTGGTCATGTGACTAAGTACCGTCCCATGAAATGTGAGTGGTAAGTGGTGTGTGCAACTTTCAAGTCATACCCTTTGAAGGAAGCTGCTTTGTTCTCTCCTTTCTCTTTTGCCTTACTGCAGGCTGAAATGTGGACCTGTGCCTTTGCCCTTACTAAGGCTCTTATCATGTGAATGAGTAGATCAACAAGATAGAACTCTGAATAAGCTCATAGTCAAAATGGACTACCCGCCCCCAACTGCGTGCCTATCTATAGACTATTACATAAGAAAGGAAAAGAAATCTCTTATTTGAGTCATTAAATGATTTAGTCTCTTCACTATAGTGGCTTAACCTGTACAGTGGTAAAAACGAAGCTTCATGATGAAATGCCTTGAAGGGTAGCTAGGATACAGATTAAACAGGAAGAAATTAAAGATATATGCATAGGAGGGGTAAAAGACAAAGTCAAGTTGAGTTTGAGCAAGATTGTGGAATCACTGAAAGCCAAATAATATAAAATTCTTCACACAGAAAGTGGGACCAATGTTTTAATAGACTAACCTGTTGGAAGGACACTGAATGGCCAGAGGCAGCAAGCTGGCAGAGATACCATCTAGGGAGGGTAAGGAAAGGTTAGCCTGAACTGGGATGGAAAGGAAGAACAGAGCTGGGGAAACATTTGCTGGCCTTGGTGACTACTTGGCTATGTAAGGGTGTGGTTTTGGACATGGATGACTGGAGGACAGCGATACTGCAGTGGAGGAACTATATATTTATATATGAAGGAAACTTCAGTTTTATACACTCTGAGGTGATGGCAGTACAGCCATGAGGAAATATCCATCCAGCAGAAATGCAAAATTAAAGCTCTGGGGATCTTCATTTTGGAGATATACAATTGGTGGCATCCCAAAGAAAGACTGAGCCCTTGGAAAAGGGAGGAAAGAGAGGTAGACACAAAATAGGCAAACGGTGCTATTGAAGGTCAAGGGAAGATTTTTGACAAAATAGGGGCTCCTCAATGTGGGAGTAGGTGAGAGGGAAGATAACTACACAGAAAGAGATTAAACTTGGCTCTTGGATTCCTGTTCTCTTTGTCTGTATATCCCCGTATCTTGCTTTACTTAAAATCTTTTTTCCCCTAAACTCTGTTCTTTTTTATTTCTCTCTGTTGCCAAGACACTCAGCACATCCTGCCTTGATTTACACAAACTCCTTCTCACTGGCCTCTTTCTCATCAGTTCCCTACTCTAGTTTTTGCCAAATGTTACTGCCAAGTCCATTTTCCTTTCCTGCTGTTCAGACTATGTTTCTCCCACTCTGCTTTGGCTTCTCTTCACCTTCCAGCCTCCCCACAACTCTGCACCTGCTTACAACTCTTCCTCATCCTTCCTACATCCCCCACCTCCCCGCCCCCACTCCTTCCTCTGGCCCTCTCATCTTCTCTGGCATCTTTAACCACCAAATTCAGGCACTCATAACTTCGGGCCAACGCCCTATGTCATCCTCCCCCGCAGACCTCCCAACTCGTGCACATCAACACAGCTCCTATTCCTGCTGCCGAGAAACCCAGCATATCCCCTTCCTTTGCGAGGCTTGCCAGCTCTAATAACTGTATGCTATGTGCTGCTTTCCCCCAGAGTATACAAAAGAGTATTGCTTGTACCGTACTCTTTCCTGTCCCTGCTACCTCTAGGACCTTATATTGTTTGTTCTGGAAGAACATGATTTCATTACTGTCAGATAATTTCTGTTTCTTGTAAAGCACTTACTGGTGTTGCCTCGGGGTACTGCATAAATAATACAAATCTCACAATGCCTCTCTGATGAGAGGGCTTACACCCAACCAGTTTGTCCAAAAGCACCTTGAGTTTTGTCCCAGTAATACCTGGAAGAAAACTATATCTGTCAACAAAAGGAAAAAAATTAATGTACAGAAAGGAAGCTGTGATGTTTCTATTGTCCTCAACAAATAATGCTCATGGAAAAAAACACATATTTGAGTAAATAAGAAATTCAATGGACATTATAGGTAGCTCAGCATAAACTCCTCTCCAGCTATGGAACATTCCTCAAGGACATATTCTACTGTTATCATAGAAAGCAACAATTTGCATTGTCTACTCTGAACCTTTGCTCATGCCAGTTTCACTTAGCATATATACTAATGTACTTCATTTTTGATGAAAATACTCATGATAGAGCCTAAAGGATTAATTTCAAATAAGGTCTGTATTCATAAATACATAGACAGGTATGAAGAATAATAAACTAGTATGTCTGTCTCTAGGAGCATGATTTAAATAATTGTTGCTTAAATCTAAGTTTCCTTCTCAACAAGAAAAAAATGCTTGAATACCTCTAATTTATTTAAATGCACTTGATATTTTCACAAAATGTAGAAGTTGAATATCAAAGAAAGGTTTGTTCCTTTTCTGCATTTTATTTCTTTTAAATGGTGAAAAAAAAACCCTTGAAATTCAGCATCCAAGTTTCATTTTCAATAAGAATCAGAAAATTGTCAAAGACAAACTGTTTTTCATCATACAAATGACTTGATCACAGATAATAAAATTGCACAAACCTTGAAGCCTAAATAACCATGTAAATGGGTTCTATGTTTTTTGAGACAGATGGTGGATCACAACAGCGATGGGTTATGAATTCCAAAAAGATTGTCCTCCAGAATATAACAAAAAATGACTGAAGAAGCAGATTTAAAATATAAAGTGAAACCAAAATAGAAAAATCACATCAATTTTTAAAAGATCAAGAGAACATACAGATTATATCAGAACCACTCTGGAAGGAAAACCATTTTGAATTGAAACATTATGCTTATGTTAACAGAAGGAAATTGGAATGTATTTCAACAAGATGAGTAATGTTATCTACTTCATTCCATATCATGTCCAAGATTGTAGAAAATTGCAGTCTACTATGTCTGTCAACGACCTTATCACATGCTGCAGCCTAGAGGTATGCCCAACAACCACGGCCATTGTTGGGAACTCTTAATCTCCTTATCTAGTTCTTAGCTGCATGACATGAGAGTGAATTAGGAGCCATTATGGAACAGAATTAAGTTCTCATTGATAGATCTTGCATTCCCAGTAGGACTCAAAGAGCCCAGGTTAGATTAAAGTGTAGACTACCCTATCTAGGTAAAGAACAACAGTCATAGTTTGTCAAAAGGCCAATAAGTCAACTTCAGTAGGGCAAGGGAAAATAGGGGGTAGCAAAAGAATCAAGAGTGCCACCTTCAATACTGACTCCTTGATATGCATTCTTATGCCATTTAGCTATATCATTTTGTGAATAAATATATTGTGATTAATATTAATATTATGTTATATATAGTAAAATGCATAGTATGTATAATTAGTATCTATAATATCACATGCCTCTGCTTACATCCCAGCCTCATCTCCCCTTTTACACTCCAGCTCTGCTAGCCTTCTCTCAGGATGCATCATGCTCCTTCCCAACTCAGAGCCTTTACACCTGCTCTTCCCTCTGCCCTCTGCCCAGGCCCTCCTCCCTTTTAACCACGGTAATTCCTATTTAGGCTTTAAGTCCCCTTTAAATGTTATTTCCCCTGCCACAGCTTCACAGAAACTTGTAGGTTTCCTTCAATGTATTCACCCCCGTTGTGGTTAATGTCTGTCTCAGGTAAATGATAAACTCTAAGACAAGAAGGTTCTCTCACTTTTGGTTTTTTTATTTTTGCAGAAACTGTATTCCCAGTGCTTAGCATAGTACCTGGCCCACAGGAATAGCTCAGTCAGTATTTGTTGAATGAACGGATGAATGAAGGATTCTCTTGGTGAGTAGAGTGTTGCTCTAAACTTTTCACAAAATCCTGCTGCTGCATACACAGAGACCAATGACTTGGTGTCCAAAACAAAGGACTCTTCTTGATACATTGTTGCTTGGCTCTAGTTACCTCCCAGCTTCAGATGAAAACTTCAAGACTTCCCCTGAGGATATTTTAGTGACTAAGAAAAGTAGCCAGGAAAAATTCCAGCGTGGAATTTAGAAGATAAGAGCTAGAAGATTCCTCTGGTATATGCCTCCTGGAGAGGAATGTGACTGGCCCCACTGATAGTCAGTGGTGTGCAACGGAGACTCATGGACCACGGCATGGAAAGATTCCCCAACACACAGACTATGACTACGTGGCAAATGACAGCAGATCTTCAGGAGACCTGGACCACATTATAATCTACAAATAAGGTTTGCTGATTATTTTTACCCAATTTAGTGTGGTCATAGTACTTAAGAGATGAACCCCTAGTCTTAGGAATAGGATGGTTTCAAGAAAGGCCATCAAGGTGGATCTGAAGCAGTTGAAGGTCTAAATAACATCCAGAAATCTAAGGGAACGTGCTACTATTTTCAAGGTCTATCGCTGACTTGCTGTGTGTTATACATTATGAAAGACAAGCTCACCGAGCCCTGGTTCCCCATGAACAGACATATCAGGGACATTCTGCTCAAAAGTGTATTTCTGAGCTGGTAAAGTACTAATGTTCATGCATGGTTTCATTTTTGTTTCACAGACCACCAATAATTTTGGGAAATATATCCCCTTGGTGGAGAGTCAGTGTGGGTAGCACATTGATGACTTCGAGAAGTGCTGCACTAAAGAAGAGTCTTCAACTCATCTGACCATGAATACTTCTTATTCTACTTCATCTGACCATGAAGACTTATGTGTCAATCAAGATAATCTTAGTAAGGCTGCTGTGTCAGACAACCCTCTCTGAACCTCAGTGGCTTAAAATAGCAAGATTTACCTCTCATTCATGCTATATATCCATTGTTGGTTGAGTGGATATCTTGTGCCCCATGGTCTTCACTCTGGGATCCAAGGTGTCAGAGCAGCCACCATCCGAGCATTTCTGGTTGCTCTGGCAGAAGGAAGGTAAGCCCTGGATGTTTTCACAATTAAATGTTGTGACTGAAAGTGACTCCTAACTTTGGAATTTTGGCTTAGAACTAGTCACATAGCCCCACTCAACCATGAGGGGCTGAGAAAATACTATCCTACCATGTGGGGCTGAGAAAATACTATCCTACCATGTGCCTGAAAGGTAGACAGCCAAAAATATTCAGTGAGCAGCACTAATGACAACTAACCCCATTAATATGGCTGAACACTAATGTTCATTGAAGTACAGTTGGAACCCGCTGCTGTTCATGGTTTTAAAAATAAGGATAATTACTATTCAAGAATGTTTAGCACCTAAAGTTGTATGACCATATATACTTGGGAAGAATTGTAAGGCTAATTTTAAAAAGCACTTACTGGGTGGGGATGTCACAAAGAACAATTCTTTTGGAAGGTTTTATGAAAACAATTTCTTTTCACAGTGGGTTTCCCACAATAGACAACAAAATCATTTTCCAGCCAATTCCTCATTGCTTCTCTCAAATACAAATGCTATACAACAGAAACCATGGATAATACCACAACACAGCCTATTTCTAGGCTACTAGAGGGAAGTATACTATAAATGTCCATTAATGAATTCTGCACAGGTGTGCAAAGAGTTAATGGTATCATCAGACAAATCCCATGACAACAGTAATAAAGTTGGCATAAAATTCATCTAAACTGAAAAAATTAAATGTATTTTGTGCTACCATCATAACCTCTGATAATTAATTTCTGATGAAGTCTACCAAATCAAATTATCTGAATGCCTTGGTACCTTGTTTGACGGTTGGCCATAACTGTATCACAGAATGACACAGCACAAAAAGGCAGTGATGATGTTCAGAAATAAGTACCTTGGTTCTGAGATATTATCACCTGCATACCAAGAACAATGAAAGTACTTATCAGTGGTCATTTAAAAGTCCATAATTCACTGCTTCTGGGAGAAATACAGAGCATGTGAATTCATGTCATTTCCTCAGCCATCTCCAAGTTCCTCTCCAGTTCTTCCTTATGTATTTCCTATATACAATCATAATTAAATTACCTAATATATGGAAAACACTTTCAGCAATGCTTGGCACATAGTAGTCACCAACTAAGTGTTGTTTACCATCATTACTATCATTATTTAATGTCTCACAAGCTTTGTATGTCACATGCAGAGATTCTAAAGTTTGATTTGCTTTAGCAAGTTCAATACAGTGCTCCCAAGGGGGAGGAAGTCTAATATGCAAGGCATTTCTGTATTACATTTTTCTTATTTAGGACAGAACAAGCAAATCACCTAAGAATTTATCAAAGTGATCAAAAACGTGTTGAGAAGATTTGTTGTTTGTACCTCTAGATAAATGTCCCCAAGCTGAAATGATGTGTTGAGAACAAATTAAAAGTAATATATGATAACTGTACCACAAAGATGGATTAAAACAGCTCTATCCTCACACTGCACTACCTTCAGATTGTGGCAAGTCCACTGCAACATGATTAAAGTATTTCAGTATATATTTTATTTTTATAATAATGAATCTGATAAGCTCTAATATCCTTTGCTTTGTCATATATCATCCATACATCATTCATTCCATTCACTTAAAGCATCCTCTTCTTCATTTACAGGTATTTCTGTTGGTGATTGGTCAAGAGAAGTTGAATCTTTGTATCTCACAGAACTCAGCTCAGATTGTATCTCAGTTGTTGAGGCTCTCGCCCCCCAGAAAGACTTGACCGCTGCCCTGGAAGAAAAAAACAAAAACAAAAACAAAAACAAAAACCATCATGTGATGTGAAAACTAAAACTAAATAGAATTATATTTACATTTTCTATATACAGAAGGGCCTTTTTATTCATGATTCAGTTTTAGTTTGTGGTGCATCAGCTACACTCTGTGATAGTATATGAACTCTCAGACTTATCAGGGTGTAATATTCATGTGCATGAAAATAAATATTCTCATATAAATGAATTAGTAGGTTACAATAACCAAGTTATAGAGTTGTGTGAGAACTATGACTGAATAGCACAAATATTCATTAAATAAGCTTTTTTTTAAGCAATTACCACATAAAATTGTAAAAATTATATTGAAAAGCTCTCTCATGGCTGGAGAAGCAAGTCATGCAACTGTTTAAAAAAGCATCCACAGAAAGAGATGGGGTAACCTGACCTAGGATAGTCATAGGAGTAATGAAGGGAGTTGGACAGATTCAAGACGCATGTAGAGGGCACTGGATGAGGAAGGGGAAGAAGAGGACACCAATCAAGGGTGACAATGCATCCCACCATTCACCTACCAATTTACAATTATGAAGATCAATACAAAGATCACGAATACACAGACAATGACTCCTATGGTTAGCACAAAAACTAGTACTGCATCAGTGTCTGGTCGGCTTGATCTTCTCATCTGCAATTCTAGAGAAAACACACACATCTGATGATTATTACTACCAAAAAAAAAAGAAAAAAGGATATGGATCTCTAAATGGAGACTTTATATTTGAAAAACAACTCTAGAAAAATATGGTGGAAAGAAAATTATTATTAATGAACTTGCTCTGCACATTTGAAATGTCCTTTTCAAACATACAAAAAAATTGAAAGAAATTAACAATGAACACCCTGTATTACCATCACCTAGATACTATCATTAATATATTAGTATTCATCTATCCATCCCTCTATCAATTCATCAGTCCATCTTATTTTTTGATGCATTTCAATATAATTTGTAGATGTCAGCACCCTTCCCCCAAAATTCTTCAGCAAACATCATTAATTAGAGTTCAATATTTGTTTATATTTTTTCTTTGAGGTAAAATTTTCATATACTGATTTATGCAAAGATCTTAAATGTACATTTGCTTAGTTCTGGCAACAGTAAATGCACATATGTAATCAAATGTCAATCGAGACATAGAGTATTGCCGTACCCCAGAAAGTTCCCTTGAGCCCTTTCCTAGTTAACCCCAGCCCCATCCTTCCAGAGGCAATACTATTCTGATTTTCTTTTCCACTGTAAATTAGTTCTTCATATTCTAGAACTTCATATGAATAGAACCAAACATTATGTAATCTCTTGTGTAAGACTTTTTTTACCCAGCATAATGTTTTAGAAATTCACCCATAGTATTACATGTAACTACAGTTTTTTCTTTTTTATTACGGAGTAGTATTCCACAATTTGTTTATTCATTCTCCTACTGATGAATACCTAGGCTGTTCCAGTTTTGGGCTATTACAAATAAAGCTCCTATGAACATTCTTGTACAAGCCATTTTGTGCACATGTATTTTAATTTTTTTTATAAATACCTACCTTAGTAGAAATACTAAGGTAGATGGTAGATGTATGCTTAGTTTTCTATGAAACTGTGAGACGTTTCCCATACTGACTGTACATGTTTTGGAAATGTTTTCTCCCAGATTTTGGTTTGCCTATTCACTACCCTAATGGTTTCTTTTAATGACCTGAAGTTTTAAATTTTGGTGATGTCTACTTCATTCAATGTTTCCTTTTATGGTGATTGTTTTTCAGAGTTATGTCTAAGAAACTTTTGCCCACTCCTAAATCATACAAATATTCTCTTATATTTCCTTCTTAAGCTTTATGATTTAGTTTTTACACTTAGGACTACAATACATCTCTAATTTTTGTATATGGCATAAGGTAGGAGTTGACGCTCCTTGTTTTCCGTACAAATATCCACATGCTACTATTTTGTTTTTAAGAGACAAAGTCTTGCTATGTTGCTCAGGCTGGCCTTGAACTCCCAGACCTAAGCAATCCTCCTGCCTCAGCCTCCCAAGTAGCTGGAACTACAGGCATGTGCCACTGAGCCTGGCTCACACACCACTCTTAAATCAATCATTCGCTGTCATATCTTTCTGCTCTTTCTGAAAATAAGGCTATTAAAGAGACAAAGCCAGTCTATCATACGTGTTATAGCATTGTTACATTGTAAACTGGTGAAAAGTTAATTTCTATCAAATATTACTTATTTTTGAATTATATAGCTTTCTTGTGGCTCTTCCTGGTCCCCAAATTCTAGAATCATAAACGATTCATGGGGACCATAGAGATCATCTGATCTAACCATCACATTAAGTAAACCAAGGTCTGTGGAGGTTTA
This sequence comes from Daubentonia madagascariensis, assembly GCA_023783475.1. NCBI lineage: Eukaryota > Metazoa > Chordata > Mammalia > Primates > Daubentoniidae > Daubentonia > Daubentonia madagascariensis. The sequence goes on along the minus strand of JAKFHU010002080.1, from coordinate 34,890,228 downwards.
ATGATTTGTACAAGCTATGTTTTGACTATTTTAATATTTTAATTTTGGTAAGTACTCTGTCAGAAGTAGTCTCCTGTATGGGCAATCTCAAGTGCTTGTTTTCTGGATTTTTTTCATATCTTTTAAACATCATGGAGTATAACTTTCCATTTCCCCTAGTAATTCTAGAGCTATAAACTCAATTCAGTGCTCTCACTAAATAGTTGCAAGTATGATAAAGAAATTACATCTATATTTATATTCCAACATTGTTTGATTTTTAAAATCTTTTTATTTTAAAATAATTTTAGATTTACAGAAGTGGTGAGATTTTTAAATAAAAGACAGCTTTTAGAACTAAAACCTTAGGAGAAATGCAAAATTCATTTATCCACTACCCTGTAACATCAGGCAAGAGAAGGTGGAGAGTGAGGGGTATGAAGATTTTAGTTCATTACAACAATAATCTTCTGGCAAGGGTCACCTAGACTACTTTCACAACTCCTATAAAATAGGGTGAATTTCCTATTGAAATTTTCTAATGGAAAATAGGCTAAATTTGATACTGTCACTTTTTAGATAAATGAAGCTTATGTATACGTTAGTTTCCTAGGATCACCATAACAAAGTAGCACAATCTGAGTGACTTAAAACAGCAGATACTTACTTGTCTCACAGGTCTAGACTCTAGAAATCTGAAAACAATGTGTTGGCAGAGCCATGCCTCCTACCAAGATCCCAAGGGAAGATCATTTCTTGCCTTTCCCAGCTTCTGGTAGCCCCAGACATTCCTTGGCTTGTGGTAGCCTAACTCCAATCTCTGTCTCCATTTTCACACGCCGTCTTCTCCCTGTGTGTCTCTGCGCCTGCACCTGGCACTGTCTCTCTCTCTCTGTGTGTTTTTGTGTGTGTCCAAATTTTCCTCTTCTTATAAGGGCACCAGTAATACTGGATTAAAGTCCCACTCTACTCTAGTATGACCTCGTCTTAACTAACTACATCTGCAATGACCCTATTTCCAAATACAGTCACATTCTGAGTACTGGAGGGTTAGGACTTCAAAGTATCTTTTTGGGGGGGGACACAATTCAACCTATAACAATGCCTAATTATGAAAGACCACTATTGTGGGAGTGAAAAGATCTTATATATAAGTGAATGAATGGGAATTTTTTATTAACTAAGCCATATTTACCCTAAAAATATTTCAATTACACATTTGTTTTAAGTGAGTACTATATTGTGTGGAAATTTCTAGCCAAAACATTTGTTTGATTTCTGAACAGCCAAAAAGGTCTGTTGCAGTGGTATACCCAACTATCATTTTAAAAAGAAACTAATAGATACCAAAGTGTTCTAAAAACATTTTGTCATTTAACCAGTGCAGGTACTGAGATGGGAGAGCTACCCTGCCAGCCCTGAATTGCCACAACAGAGAGAAGCCAACTTTGTTTCAATAAAGCCCTGACATTTTGGCGTCTGTGTTCCAGCCTTTAGCATACACGCTAGCAAATGTATGTTCTCTTCTAATCATGGGAAGAGCTAACCACTGAATTATCCTAACAGGGACGAAGCAGTGGGGACAAAGAATGAGAATGGCCACAGACACCTTTAATATCATGAACTAGGGCTAGTTGAGATATTTTTTAGTTTGATGATGTTTGGTCCTTTTTTGCATTTTTTAGAACTTTATTGATATTAGCCTTTTAATGTCACCTGATATCCCAACAGAGTAGTAAGATTATTAGCTTTACCATGAAGATTGTTTTTTAAATCACTAAACAACATATCAAAGAAAGTTTAAATAGTAAATAGCTTATTATTTAAAATCACCCCAAAACACTTTGACCTGTTTTCATTGCAATAAAAGAAGTTATGTTGTGTGGTATCTCTTGACTACAGCAGAAGCTCTTTACTTGGGGTTCAGAAATAACTTTAAGAAATCCATGAACTCCCTTAAAATTACACGTAACTGTGGGCATGTTTGTATATGTGGACATTTGTCTGGGAAGAGGATCCTGAACCTTGACTGGATTCTCATAAGATCTTGTGACCAAATCCCCCATACCCCTAACAACAAAAATGACAACAACAATAAAAATGGTTAAGAGCAACGGAACAAAAGAAAATAATTACCTGGATACAGAAGGCATCATAGATTAAACTGAACAAACTGCAAATGAATCCATCTCACAAGGGAAATACAGTTTCTAATATGTAAAATTATGTTCAGGACAAGATTTGCATTTTGTGACAAATATTGAGAACCATATTATTGCTTCATCAACAAACATTTTCTTCAAATGTATAATTTTTAAAGAGACTTGCTCTGACATCATGTTTCTAAATTTTATTTATTTTACTGTACCAAAATTTTTGTAAGAATCCATGAGGTTCCATTTATCCATTTTTACTTTTAGAGTATTAAGTAAAAGTAAGAACATAATTCAAGTTAGAGGACTGTTCTTTGGAGATATTTCAGACATATACTAGTTTCCCAAAGTGAGCACATCTGACTCTACTTTGCAAAAAAGAAATTAAGCACTATCTTGTAGGAAAGTCTAAATGACATAATCCAGTGGTTCTCAAAGTGTGGTTTTTGAACCAACAGCAACAGCATCACCTGGGAACTTCTCAGAAATTCAAATTCTTGTGCCGGCCCCATCCTAGATCTGCTCAACCAGAAAACCTGGGGGTGAGGCTGGAGATCTGTGATTAACACACCCCCAGGTGATTGTGATGCTCTTTAAAGTTTGAGACATAAACAATCAAGACATTGCTAGGCACTTACCACTTAGTGTATAGACTGTGAATTTTACAGTTGCTACTAGCTCATTATTTTCCAAGGTGTCACACTCGAAAGCCAAGGGATGAACTTCCCTATGTACTTCTAGGATTGCTGAATCATTTACAAGTATAATGGTTTGCTATGTAAAAAAAAAAAAAAACAAAAAACAAAAAAACACAAAGTATCAACACTCTTCATGTACACTTAAGATCAGAAAACAATTTATTTCCCTTAACAAAGACAAGTTACTGTCTCTCTTAGCCTCCCTCCATAATTAATTGTGCACAAGGATTCTGGAGTCACATAATCCAGACTTCAAATCCCAACTCTACAACTTCCGCCTGTGTGACTGTGGACAAGTTACTCACTACTGCACCTCAATCACTTATCTGTAAAATGGGTATAATGATAAGAATTACCTCATAAGGTTATTGTGTGGATTAAAAGAGACTCTAGCACTTGATGTATTTTTGGCACTTAATAAACCCTTAATTAGTGTTAGCCACTGTTATCATTATACAACTCCTATAAAATACAATGAAAATCTTGCTTCCAAAATAGAACCCTTTATGTAAAATGGATGTTTTTAAATTCTGATTATAGTTGACGCTAAGACATATGTAAAGTCTTAGTCCACCAAGTAATAAAAATTTTTTAATTATAATAATAATAAAGTTGGATAATTTTAAATTTCATTTTGGCAAACTGCTTTTAAAGAGAAAGTTTTCTGAGAGTCATCAGAACTGGGTAACAAACTTTATTACCCACTAGAAAACACCAGATTACATACATTCATTACTCACTTGTTCTGGCCTTAAAAGTTTCCACATATATTTGAAACGATTTACAGGAGATATATGAACACACGCCAGTCTAACACTTTCAAGACTTTCTGAAATTGGTTTACCCCCTGAAAAAAAGAAAAATTAAATACATAAATACTACTAGGCATTATAAATCGCTTTACACACACTACTACTTTTAAAAACCACCTCCAGTTTTAAAATCAATTATATGTCAGAAGTTATCAAACTTATTATTGGGAATTTGAATGTAGAGGAGCAGAGGAGTGATGGGTGTAAAGATGAAGTCACCGAGAGAAGCAGGTGAGGAGATGCCATGGCTCTCTGCTCTTTAAGCAGAATAAAGAAGACGTAAGGACAATTAACTTAGTGATCTGCTAGATTAAATTCTGAGATCTATTAGTGGCTTCCAATTTACTAGTTACTAGAGATATTGAAATCTCAGAATAGCATCATTTGATACACAGAGCTTTCAAAGTTCCCAGCTACTCAGGAGGCTGAGGCAGGAGGATCTCTTGAGCCCAGGAGTTTGACTGCAGTGAGTTATGACGACGCCACTGCACTCTAACTCAGGCAACAGAGTGAGACCCTGTCTCCAAAAAAAAAAATTTCCCAATTTGAGGTTTACCAATATACCGATAAAATGCCACGACTAAGGTTTCAAAAGCGTTTCACTATAGGACAGCCTCAACCACAGATCTGAGTACAGCAAGGCTCCAATGTATTATAGAGAATATATGTTAAACTGTAGACACCCCTAAAAAATGTAAAGTTAAATCACAAAGATACTCAGAACTATAACTGTCTCAAGAAGAAGTAGAATTTAAAATTTTATTTTGATTTTCTTTCAATATATCAATTGATTGCCTCCTTCCACTCAATGGAAAGCTGAGGTTAAAGATATTTCCCCAGAGTAAACTCTTGTGCTCAGTCTCCCTCCAATATGTAGACCAACTCACAGCCACAGTCTACTGGTCCACGGCATTCTTCCACCCGCACAATACACTTGGATTCACCTCCAGGGCAACCATTTGTTAATATAACTTCTCTCATACCAATACCTTTGGTTTAAAAGGAAAAAAAGGGTGGGGAGGAGGCAAATGTTAAGAAAAAACTAATTCCACAGTGTCTTCACTTTCCCACCTAGGTCTTTTATCGACACTTTTCTCCTAATTTCAGAAATTAAATTCCTAAATTCAGGAGCATAACATTTAAATTTTTTACGACCCTCATTTTTAATTTTCTCATAAAACAGCATTTTCTGAAGTGAGTTACTTAAAATACTAGTTCCTCTGGTTGTTAACATAAGAAAAAGGATTCCATGATCAAATACATTTGAAAATGGTGTATCAAATAAAATTAAAGGGACTACTTTACTACAGAATTTGGGGGGTAACTTTTAATATGCCAGTAAATTAATATGTTATTATGTGTAAATTTTCACTAATCTAAGATGTAAAATTTTTTCATTTTAACATGTTTGAAGTTAGAATACATTTATAATTGATGATATGTTATAAATTAGTTGGCAGCATTTTTCCTTTTTAAAGCACATAAAATTGTGCTTCTTACAGCCGATGAAGTCTTAGCTTTGATGAAATACATTGGTACATGGTACCACTGTACTAACTGATCCCAGAGCTCCACTGAGTTTGCCTCTTATCACCAGAATTGAGGGAGAAGATAAAACGCTGGATCAGCAACATGCTGAACCATGTCCTGTGAGAAGACAGGCTAAGGAAGAGTCTATCCTGATTTCCTTGCCTACCAGATTCCCTCTCTCAGCCCCCAAAAGGTATTAATCATAAAACCCATCCTCAAGGGCAAAGGAAAGTTGAAGAATAGAGGTGGCCTATAACAGTGCTTCTCAAACTTAAGAGGACATGGACATCACCTGGAGATCTTACTAATATGCAAATTTTGATTCAGTCGGTCTTGAGTGGGTCTGAGATTCTGCATTTCTAAGAAGCTCCCAGGTGATGCTGATGCAGCCGGTCTGGGGACCACATATTCTAAGTAGCAAGGGAGAGGACTCTGTATGACACAAGAAGATGGAAGGATGGAAAGGGAAAGGTCTCTGATTAAGAGAGAAGGCTGAGAACTGCTGCAGGATGGCTCCACTTGAGTTTGTGGAAGACTCTCTAGAAGCACAGCCTTATTCTGAAATGCATAAATATTTTCAAAGCAGGTATTATATGTATTTATTTATTTAGCTAAATACATTTCAGAAATGTGTGTGGCTGTGAGATTTTCTGTAAGACCAGGTAAACAGCTAAAAATCTGCCTGGATATAAAATAAAACTTTTGACTGCTAAAATATTGTTTTAGGAGTTAAATAAAAGTTTCACGAAAGCATTTTTCTAAATAGTTCTATTATAAATTGAATTATTTTTAATATTTTAGATATGAAGTATTGTCTTTTTGGTTTATTTTTTCCTTAGAACTTACTGCCATCTGACATATTAGATGCTTTATATATCATGTGCCTGCCCCTACTAAAATATGCATTCCTTGAAGGCACAGAGTTTTGTCTGCTTTGTTCACTGCTTTATTCCCAGCACCTATAACAGTGCCTGCCATGTAGTTGGCAAAAAATTTAAAAATAAAAAAACTCATTTGTTCAGTGAATAAATAGATTAAAACAATTCCTAAAACATATCTTTAAATAATGGAAAACCATATAAATTACCAGAACTGTCATGAAAATAATTCTCTACTTGTGAAAATCTATCAAGTAAGCAGCTAAAGAAAGATGTAAAGTACAGGCAGGAGCTGGGAGGAGCAGGGACTGGTGAGTTAGTGTTTAGTGAGTGTGGGGTTTTAGTTTGGGATGATGAAAAAGTTCTAGAAATGGGCAGTGGTGATGGTTGCACAACAATGTGAATGTGCTTAAGGCCACTGAATTGTATACTTCAAAATGGTTAAAATGGTAAATTTTATGTTAGGTATATTTTGCTACAATAAAAAAAAAACTATCTCAAATATTATAAAACAATTCAGGTGTAATTTTTGATCCCCCCAAAATTCATTCCGATCTAGGTCTGCACAGATTTTCTGTTGTCTTACCCTCTGGTTATTATTCCCCTTTCCCTCTCACCACTGTCTTTTTTCCCAAGGCAAATTCGAGTTAAAATAAACTCAATTTCATTGTGAATTATCTATTGTCTTCTCAGCACCCTGGTCTATATAGCATTGGTTCTCAAACGATAGTCCTCTAACTAGCAGCATCAGCTTCATTGTAAACATGTTAGAAATGCAAATTCTTAGGCCCCTCCACAGGCCTATGGAGTTAGAAACTCTGGTGCAGGCTTAGTAATCTGTGTTTTAACAAGTCCTTCAGGCACTTGGGATGAATGGTTAAGTTTGAGAACCACTGGTGCACCCTTAATCCCAACTCCATGTAAGATATTTTATGTCCAGTTTCTATCCATGGAATGATCAAAATGTCATGTTCTTTGAACATTATCTTTCCCATAATGCCAATACCTCTTTTCTCCAAGATATGACATACAAATTGGAGAAATGTAGAATTTAGAATAGACTATTACAACTAAGCAAATTTCTTGATAGATTTGCCAACATAGTATGTGGGAAGACATCTGTGAGATGCATTGGAAAATCTTTCATCTTCTGAACATCTGTGAGATAGAGAAAATTTTACTTTGGTGAAGGCAGTTTATGTGCCAAAAAAATATAAGAAGTTAAAATAAGACTCAGAGGTTACAAGCTGAAAATATCTTACCTTTTAAAGCAATCAGCCTGAATTTTGTGTATAAATTATAGTTATTAGAAATAGAAATCAATAAGAGATGAATGAAAGTACACAAATTAAAAATAAAAGATTGCCTCACTGTTTTTACCTTTCCTCCCCCCAAAATTACCATATGGTTTATTCATCTGCTTCATGCTACTTACCACACGTAACAGTGCACATCCCGAATTCTACTTCTTTGACTACTGTCCTATTTGAAACTAAACATAAAATGTAAAGATACATTATTTAATCATATGAAAACTTTTCTAAGTGAAAGACCTCTTACTTGGGGATGGAAGATATGAGTATTTATCATATGCGCAGCAGACATTTTTTAAGTTTTCTATTTAAACCAGAAAAGCAATGCCATTCCTAGTACCTCTTCTGTTATTGTCTAAATCAAAAGAATCCCAAACCTATAAAGAAGTGCATTAAATTAGGAAATAACCTGAAAAGAAGGTTTATATTTAAATGCTGTATATAGTTTAAATTTTTTTCATCACTTAATATACAGTGAGTTAAAATTCTATAGAAGGTCAGAAAAGCACAAAAAGGTCTATTAATTGTAAGAACCATTTTTTTCTATTCTCTATTTTCTGAAATTGAGGGTATAATTTCCATTCAAAAAGAAGTCTTCATACCAAGTGTTCATTAAAATTATAAAAGTTATAGATTGGGTCTACTCATTTCCCAGGTTAAGATGGTAAATTTAAATATTTCTAAGAATTTATCTCAACACTTTATTTAGCAGGATAATCTAGTAACATATCACTATTAAAGAAGCGAAATATTCTTAGTTCTAAATCGCATAAAATGATTCTCTTTTTCTAATTATTCTGAAGTTTGGCATAGAATTCCACTAGCTATAGTATATAACCAATTCTTCGTAGCTCAGGTTAGGACTAAAATCTCAATAGAAAAAATACAAAATGAGATGTTAGAAGATAATTTTTAAAAGGCATTGTATCGTAGGGCAACAAATCACATCGGAAAGCACCTTGAACTGGAGTCCAAGGAGCTGCTTCTACCACTAATTAGCTGTTGGCGTTTGAGCAAATTAATTAAATGCTCTCAGGCTTAGTTAACCCTTATGTAAAATTAGAAAAGGAGAACCCACATCATTTGATTATTGTAAGAATTAAGCAAGATGATGTGCGTTGGGAATGCATTCTATAAATTGTTTGGCACTATAAACATGCTTAAGGTATATTACCCAATTTAAACTCATTTTACACTTATTAATTTCATATAATGCTAAGGTTTTTTCCCATTCTGATAACTGTAAAACCTCAACAGTTTCAAAAACACCTCCATTCTGTACTCACAAGCACCAGATACAGTACCTTGAATACACAGTAAGCACCTGATGCATATAAGTAAATCAATATTGACTTTGTTAAATAAATGATTTAGATTATCATGATAAACAATTTTGAATTGAAATTTTAATGCTTGAAATGATTTGATAGTTTCTGCTGGCACTTTATGAAATATAAGTTAAAAGCCAAATCCTAAACAGAGAAAACAAGGCTAAAAGAGTGAGTACTGGGCTATTTTTAAATATAAGCTTTTTTCAAAAACCACTAGTCAATCAGCTCTACTATTTACTACCTATGCCACTTTGGAAAAGTTACTCAATTTCTCCTAAGTTGAATTTCCTTAGAGGAAAAGAATGAGGAGATTGAGTCAGATAGTCTCTAAAGTCCCTTTCAGCTTTAATGTTCTATGAGTGTCCGTTAGGTCATTCAGTGACTTTTTTTAAACGGGAATCCTACAATGGTGGGTCAAGGGAATTATACATATCTGGATTTCAGTGTGGCATTTGTCAAAATTATGAGTAATAATTATATATAATTATAAATATAATTCCATTATATACCTATGAGTAATAAGGAAAAATATCTGAATGTCAGTAAAATTTTATGTGTAACTGTTAAACACTAAGACCCACAGATGCTAATTAACTGGTTGGCATCAACGTGGTAGGAGCAGTATGTCACGTGGCTCTGTCCTGTTCAATATTTTTATTAATGACCTGAAAAAGATGCTAATATCATGCTGACTGAATCCAGGATTCTGCAAAGCTAGGAAGGACAGCAAATATGTTCGATAATCTGTATCTAAAAATGGCAGGGTGGAATAAATGGGAAAATCTAACAAAATGAAGTCTTAGAGGAATAAAAAGTCCTGCATGTAGAACTGAAAAGTCAACTGTCCAAAAATATTCTATGGGTCATCTTAATTTGATAGAAGAACAGTTAAAAATGAATGGAGAGTTCAGTAAGAGTCAAGAATGTGGTGAGGCTTGCTAAAAATCTACCAGGTGTTAGGCTACACTGATAAAGCCTGGCATCCACAATGATGCAGATAATGATCTTGCCTTTTGTTCTGGCCAGATCCTGGAATGTTCTCTTCAGTTGTGGACAGCATACTGTAACTTTTGGTATATATCATCAGGGTGCAATTTTAACTTTTGAGTTTCTTTCTTGAGAGTTGATTTGCTAACATTTCATGACTTTTATTCTTTCTTAGAGGTCTTCAAAGAAAAACAGAAAATATACTTCTCTTTTTATAGGATAAAACTCAATTCTATTTTGCAATTATTAGGTAGGTCTATTGGGCCCTTTTATAAATCTAAGGTTATACCTATATAAATGTATAAAATATACTAAAAATGTATATAAAAGGGTATATAAGGTATAAAAAAGGTGTTAGGGTATAAATCTAACATCTTAGTGGTTTTTCCTTCATCTTGAAACATTTTGTTACTTCATCATCCATAATGATGTTACTATTTCATTATTACTCATCAATTATTCCCAATTATGATTTTACAAAAGACTAAAATTTAAAAATGGAAGAATGATTGGAATTGCCTAGAAAGATGATATAATTGTGAAATAAATCATAGCTATTACATCATCCTCTGTTTTCTTATTGCTTTGCCCAAAGTATTGCATCACCTGTCAGGAAGATATAAAAGAAGTCTAGAGGCTTCCTCCTTGTAGTCTATTTTTGGCTCTCATTGAATATAGTTGAGATTTCAGAATGTTTCATTTTTTGCTCATAATGGCAAAAAGAAGAAAATTGACAGGGAAAAACATTTCACAATTATTGAACAAATCAGAAGATTAACAAACAGAGACAGATAACAGCACTTCAGATGCTAATGATGATGGTGAAATTGATTGTATAAGCAAAATCTCAAGTGAGAGATGTTATCTTAGATGATATCCTAAGATGAATTTTCTTTAAGAATCAATGAATGAACATTATATTTCTAAGGATGAAAAGGATATATGATATTCTCACCAGATAGTTTTTCAACAGGAAAGATTTGATCCTAAAGTATTTTGTGACAATAACCTGGACCATAGTGTTTTGCTAAAAAGATGTGGACAGTAGTTTCCTTTTCATAATGTTTATGCACCAACATTTACTTAACAAGGTTTGTAAATGAACACATGATGGGTAAGTATGTATATAAAAGTGACTGAAAGAAAATAGATGATGTAGAAATGAATAAAATTCATCACACCAATCATTCTAGTTGGTGTTTATAAATCTAAAAATGAAAATATTTTCCAATTATGAAGCAAAGAAGACGGCATTCTTCTCTTCAACAAAATATGTGCCTTCACAGTTTTCAAAAGTATTGTGTTTTGATGATACAAGCACAGAAAGAACCAAAGTAATGATAAGCTAGACTCTATTAGTGATGCACTTGAAATCTGGAATCTGTATTTACATGATGAATGCATTCCAGGTTCATGCTTAACAGTTGAGCATTTAGTTGCATTCAAAGTATTTTGCCCAGTCAGGGTATATACGCCTTCAAAACTAGGATATATGCAATAAAAATTTGAGTTTTTCCATGTTTAGATTCTTATTAAAATTTCTAACAAAGTTGTTTGCACTAGCGCTTTATTCTTATTTCTGTAAATCATTTGTAGCATGACTTAAAAGGAAAAAAATAAAAAGGGCCCACGGGATAGTAAAACAGATGACTGATTTTGCTGGTCCACTGAGGGTTAGACGGGCTGTGCAAATTTTAATAATGTTTGTGGAAATTTTCAGATCTCTGACACGTCAGATTGCTTAAAGTTCTGGATTCTCACTCTCCCCAGGAAAAAGCACCTATGCATGAAATTGTGTATATAAAGTTCTAGAAGGTACATGAATTCCCTGAAATCCACAGATAAGGAAAGTGAAACACTGAGGGAATAAGTAACTAACCTATATATGAATCTGAATACAAGGCATCATAACACCCTTGCCTGGGTTTAGCCTAAATAATATTCAGCATTTTATAGCTAGTAGTATCCCCTGATCAGTTTACTACTAAAATTGCAAATTCAATTACTTTAAAGACTAGAATGAAGCACTAGCTACTATGCTTTAGAACATGTTCTCTTCTTCCGTAGTCATTTTTCTTTTTCACATTTCCAAAGTCAAGGACCTTTTCAAGCTCTCTGTAGTAATGTTATCAAGGCAGTACAAACCTCGATCCCACTTTTACCTTCAGATAGTCAATTTCTTTCCACTGCTGAAGGTCACTATCTGTCATCAGGAAATAAAAGAAAGGCTGATAAACACAGCACCCACTCTGTAGCATAGATTGAGGAGACATAAGAACGCAACGATGCTGAAACAATCTCAGCTGGGTCATTCATGGGAGAAGGGAATCATCTGCTTTAGAAGGCTGCAAACTGCGGCTGACCTTTTAACTACCAGTGTGTAAGTTACCAGTCAACATTAACAGGCACAACAGCTTGTCAGGTTTTATTGTTTAATGAGCCAGCAGAATAAGGCAAATTTATGTACTAAGCACAGGCTCATTCCTCCTTGGTTAACATGTAGCATCTGACAAAGCCACTAGCTGGATCCCTTGATAGATGTTTTCTACTGCCCCTGCTCCTTTGCTCGAAATTGAATACACCAATAAAACACCACCACGCTGCAAAGAGTAGGGGCTGCACAAAAGTGATATGGGGCTTCTGGGCAGTTTTGTCAGCATATTGGTCTATCTAGATGGTCGCAGTAAGGGGAATGCTGAATTACATCGCGTTCCAACCCCAAGTGCAAACGTGGAAAGGAAGAAGACCTCAAGCAATTCGGAACTTAAAAGAAAAATCTACAATGGGAAGGAAAAACGACTGCAAGAAGAGTCAAAATGATTCCCCCTGGTAAAATCATTATTCAAAACATTATTAAATCATTTTGCTTGTCTTAAGCAATACTTAGCGGTATTTCTGTAGCAATTTCTATGTATGTGCTTATTTGTTTATCTTGCTATGACCTTGGAGAATTAGCAGCCCTTCTTCAAGGCTGTAAGATGCACGAAACGGACGAACACGGGTAATTCTAACTGTTCTCAGGCAAAGAGCAGGCCTTTGCCTTCAAGGGGGCCTCCACGTGCCCGCCAAGGGGCCTCCCGCCCTCACCGTCCTCCTCGACCTCCGCCGGGCTCTCGCTCTCCGCCGCCTCACTGTCGTTTTCGGGCTCCTCGTCGTTCTCGCCCTCGCTCTCGCTCTCGCCCTCGTGGGCCAGGCCGCTATCCTGGACGGCGGTGACGTTCGTCCCGCACGCGGACCGGAGGCCCGCCAGGAGCAGCCAGCCGACAGTCAGCAGCAGCCCGGCGGAGCAGCCCGTGCCCCCGGGGCTCATGGCGCAGTCGCAGCCGCGGCTCCCGAGGAGAGGCGCGTCGAAGAGAGGTGCGACGCCCCGCCCGCAGCCGCCCGGCTCCGAACCCGCGCGCCGCGCCCAGGCAACCATTGAGGCGTCACGGCTCGTCACCGCCGTCCGCCCGCAGGGCTGCGCGCCTGGGACGCGCGCGGACGAGGCGCAGGGGCTCAGGGGCGCAGGGGCGCGCAGGCCTGCGTCACGGTCAGGAGGGGGCGCCGTCCTTCCCCGCCCAACTGAAAATTCTCCGCCGGCGCGTGTGCCGCGCTGGGGGCCCTTGCGCGGTCCAGGTGCCATTGGGCGCTGCTGCCACTTGCTCCCCTTGCCTCAGTTAATGGAGAGACCCGCTGACCTCGCTCACCTTGCTCGCTTTCTCCTACGACATTCCTTTTTCGCACTTCCTAGGTGTACTCTTCTCCAAACCGGATAGACCCTCAAGCACTCTTCCTGTCACTTGGTTTCAAAATTCCTCATTCAGAATATCCAATTTGGATATTTAAGACGGACTCGGATTTCTTCTTTAGGAATAGAATCATAGGCTTTTGGAGTAGGGAGAAGCTTAGAAATCATCTAATACTTCAAGCTTCTCATTTTTAACTGAGGAGATTAAGAACCGCAGAGATTCAACGGCTTGCTCAAAATCATCCAGCAAATTATTTGCAAAGTTGGATCTCACAACCAGTCCCCTTGAATGCTCATTCAATAATCAATGAGTCTTATAATTAAAAGTTAATAATGAAGACGCGTTTAGTGGGGTGATTGGAAGTCAAAAATTCAAGCACTGAAAATAAGTTAGGGTTGACTTTTTTAACTTTGTCATTTCAACTTTTATTTCATCTAGTAGTTGAAATGTGGTTTACTATTTTTGAAAAGGCACATAGGGTACCAGAATTTGAGGTTTAACGTTTAAATTCCTATGACACATGAGATAAGGAATCATGTACTACAAAGTGAACCTGAGGCAAAAACTCTGGGTTTTGGAACATTTGTATATCCAGCCTCGGCAGAGTAACAGGTAAGCAGGTAACTCTAAGTATTACAATATTCTTCAGAGACACTTATTTGTAGCAAGTAGATTATTTGAAGCAAAAGTTGAAATTTTTATTTGAATATTTTTCTCATAAAGACTTCTAGTTTTGAAAAGACAAGAACTGCTAAATATATTCAGTATTAAAGTTTGAATTGGTATTGGTGAGGAATCTCTGGGAATGTTTATATTAATTAAAATATTATAACATTATAGCATCTAACAAGATTATGAGGGACATTAAAATGGGAAATTTAGAATTGATCTTGAGAAGTAAAAGCCTTTGTTTCATGGCCAGATGAAAGACTCAAAATTTTTCTTTTTTGAATTCTGAGAAAAATAAGTCAAAAATTATGCTTTGAAACACAGACTTTAAAAAGAAGGTATATAATATTGTCACAGGTAAATTGTTGAGTATTTCAAAGACAACTTTAGGACTCATCTCTTCCTGAGTGTAGTATCCTTTTTGAACAAAAAAAGTCTCATAAACTCTAAGGTATAAGGTATGTAATTTAAGTCAAGGAAACATCAATGGCCTAATAAATAAACAGCTCCAAAGGGAGTCCAAATGGGTTTCGAAGAGGAGCTAAAAGATTTAACTTTGAAATAAAGACTATAAAAATAATATCTCTAATAGCAACAATACAATCACCTATAAAATATTGTATTGCTCATACAAGTTATAAGGGAAAGTATAATATCTGTCCCCAACAAACTTATACTCTCTCTAGTTGAAGCCACAAATAAGTAAAAGGTAAATTTTAGCTGGAAGAGCAGGGCACAGTATCTAGAGGTATTGACCCTACTCTGACCTGCAGATACTAAGGAACAGGAATTCCAACCTCAGTCCCTGATTTGCCCCTCTGAGCCCACTCTCCTCAGTTCAGCCAGCTCGCCTCACCCTGCCCGGCACTAAGCATCTCCACCCTTAGCTCCAGTTTCTAAGAGGCAGGGATTAGAGCCCAGTCTCTGGTGAGTCCACTGCTCTACTCTGCCCAAATACAGCTCACCTATCCTGGGCTGACCTCACCTTGCCTGAGCTCCCTTGGCACGCAGGAAAATCGTTCCTCTGTCCAGTCTCCATTCTACCTACCCTTGTGGACTTCACGCTCTGAATAGGAACACCAATTTTTTTTTCCTTTGGTGGTATAAACACAAGGTAATCAAGGCCTGAATAAAGAATCACCACTAAAAATGAAAAGAGAGAAATGACAGAGGAAGGATTAACAAAATGGAGCGACTGGCTGCCTAAGCAGGATGAGAAAGTGAGGGAGTAAAACAAAAAAGGGGAATTAGGAAGGTTAGTAAACATTTTGGTTAAGCAGGTTAAGTTGGAGGTATCAACAGAAGTCAAGTGAAAATACCTAGCGGGCAGCTTAAGATGACCATAAACAACAAAAGTCACAGGATGAAAACCACTACCGTAGGCCACAGCATGAAAAGTACCTATGTATATCCAGTTCATATAATGTTCTGAGTACTTCTGCAACATTAGAAACTTTACAGTGGTATATAGGAAAATAGTTCTGGGAGGTAAAATTGATTTTGGCTTTAATATGTTTGAATTGGTTAAAAGCATTCTCCATAGTAATGCCCCACAGAGAAGGCTCTCAAAGCACTTTTGTGATATTTCCAACCTTTAGGGGAGAAGAATTTTCTTTGTCTGGAGCAAGATCCTAGGGGCAGGATTTCTCCCCTGGTTTTTTGTTTGGCACCCTTACCCCTGTTGTATCCTCATTCTCTGTCCGTCACTTAAAACTAGATTGCTACACAATTGGGGAATTTTGTGATAGAAGCTATAGGAAACCTCCTGGATTTTTGAATATGGGAATCGTGGTTTCAAATGGTCATGGGACATTCCTCTCAATGCATCACATATCTAGTAGCTTCTTTCTCTTATTACAGGCCCAACCTCTCCTATCCCTTTATGTTCTCATCTAATGCAACTGCCGGCAAAGACTCTACCTTTCTAAAAGCCTTGTTAAGGCAATAAGAATTTACAGGTGTTAAGAGAAGAGTGGTACCCAAAAGATGTTCTATTTTAATAATATGAATTTAAAAAGCCATTGAAAATTAAATAATATTCTAGAGAAATGTGGTTATTTTGTGACAGGAATAAGTCTTACATTGTGAATAAGTCTTGATAGAAGGCATATAGTACTCTCAAATTCCTCTATTTGCAGGGCTATGTCAATCACATTTTCTAACATTGAATAATGTTATCTGTGGTTATTCAGGTTATAGGTGCACAGCTGCATGTGCCTAATACATAAAACAGAATTTTAGAATTTACCTAGATCAGTGAGGTTCCCGCACAATTTTTGTGATCCTATTTTTTGGTTCTTTTTTTCTGATTCCATGGTAAGAACAAGAATTCTTATTTGTTCTAGTTACTGAGGAAAAAGGTTTATCCCACAACCCCTTTTCATTACTGCTTTACCCACACTCTCTCCAAACCCAACTTAACTGCTTTCCTATTTTGTTCATCTAATTCCCCCAAAATAGATGTGTCCTTCCCCCTGCTTTCTAAATATGGACTCCCTGGTGACAAGCCTAAACTGTCCTAATTTCTGAACTCAAAAGTTCCCACAAGGTCTCAAGTTTCTTTACAGTTTCTCCTTCTAACTCTACTGCCTAGCACCATCACAGCACAAACCCTACAGGGTGTTATAACTCCCATGGTTTCAGGATATTTATTAACAATATCTATAAAAATCTAGTATCTTTTGTTATATCCACGCCCAGTTATACCAGAGCTATTAAAGTTTTCCCACATGTAGGTCGAGGTGAATCATAGAACTGGATATCTTTAGAGTCTTTGGGAAATCTTCATGGGACCACTAAACATCAGAAGCGCCTAAAATATCTTAGGATTTCCATTTCATTTTCAACTGGCTAATAGCACCAGACAAGCATTCTGGGGAAGAGTGCTTTGGAAGCAGGTAAAAAATACAAGATCTGCACATCCCAAAACTCATAGATACTCATTTTAAAAATTCTCCAGGTGGTTTGAGATGCAAGTAAAGATTTTGTCACAAAATGAGATTTTTTAAACAACATTATTGAGATATGATGCCATACAATAAATTGCACATATCTAAAGTATACACTTTAAGAAATTTTGACATATGTGTATATACCACAATCAAGATAGTGAACATATTCATCACATTGAAAAGTTTCCACACCCCTTTCTCCTCCTTATGCCTCTATCCTTGTCCCTAGGCAACCACTGATCTGCTTTCTGTCACTAATAGATTGGTTAGTATTATTTTAGAGTTTATATAAATGGGATCATATAGTATATATTCTTTTATATCTGTTTTCATTCAGCAAAATTATTTTGAGGTTCATTTATGTTGTCATATGTGTGTTAATATTTCATCTCTTCATATTGCTAGGTAGTATTCCATTATATGGATAATATCACAGTTTGTTTTTCCATTCACTTGTTAGTGGACATTTGGGAAATGTTTCCAATTTGGGGCTATAATAAATAAAGTTGCTATGAACATTTCTGCACAAGTCTTTGTGTGGACATATGTTCTGTTCTTTTGGGCAAATAGCTAAGACTAGAATGGCTGAATCATATGGTAGGTATATACTTAACTTTTTAAGCAACTGCCAAACTGTTTTCAGAGTGGTTGTATGATTTTACATTACCACCAGCCCTACGTGACAGTTCTCATTCTTCCATGTCCACACCAAAACTTGGTAGGGTCAGGCTTTTAAATTTTATCCATTCTAATAAGCAGAATGGTACATGGAAAGTATATAGAAATATCTCAACGTGGCTCTAATTTGCATTGCTCTAATGCCTAATGATGTTGGGAATCTTCTCAGGTGCTTATTGGCCACTCATATATCTTTTGTGAAATGTCTGTTCTCTTGCCCATTTTTTTCTTATTGGATTGTTTTCTTAATATTAACTTTTGAGAGTTCTCTATATATTCATTTTATCAGATATGTATTTTGCAAATATTATCTTCCAGCCTGTAGCTTGGTTTCTCATTCTTTTAACTATGTCTTTTCAAGAGCAGAAGTTTTACATTTTGATTCAGTCCAGTTTATCCATTTGTTCTTTTATGGGTCTGTCTGGTTTGGTGTCTTATCTAAGAAATCTTTGCAAGGTTGCAAAGATTTTCTCATACATTTCCTTCTAGAAATTTTAGGATCTATATTTAGGTTTATGATTCATTTGAGTTAATTTTTATACATGGGCAGGGGTATAGATGAAAGTTTATTTCTTAACATATGGATATGAAATTGTCTCAGCACCATTTGTTGAAAAGAATTTCTCCACTGAATTGCCTTTGCACCATTGTCACAAATCAATTGCATGAGTCTATTTCAGGACTCTATTCTGTTTCATTAATCTGTTTGTCTATTTTTACTCGTTTAGCATGCTTTTTTGATTACTGTAGCTTTATTATAAGTCTTGAAATCAGGTAGTTTAGACCTCCATCTTTGCTTTACTGTTTCAAAATTATTTTGGCTATTCTAAGCGTCTGCATTTCCATATGAACTTTAGAGTGAGCATGTCAGTTCTGACAAAGAAGTCTCCTGGGATTTTAATGGGTTTGCATTGAATTTATAGGTTAATTTAGGAAGAATAGACTTATTTATGTTAGTGAGTATTCAGACTTATGAACAAGATAAATACCTTTAGTATTTAATATTTCTCAGCAATGTTTTGTAGTTTTTACCATATAAATGTTTTATATCTTTTTTCAGAAGTATCCCTAAATATTTCATATATAATGGTTTTGTTAATGTTATTGCTTTTATGTCAAGATCAGATTATTCATTGCTAGTATATAAAAATAAAATTTTGTATATTGATCTTGTATCCTGCAACTTTGCTAAACTTACTAATTCTGGTAGACTTTTTTTGTAGATTCCTTTGGATTGTCTACATAGACAATCATGTCATTGTTAATAAAGACACTTTTACTTCTACTTCAATCTGGATGCATTTCATTTATTTTTCTTGCCTTACTACAATGGCTACAACCCCTAGACTAAGGTTAAATAGAAGTATTGAGGGCAGACCTCCTTGTCTTTTTCCTGATCTTAGAGGGAAAGCATTCAGTCTTTTACCATTAAGAATGTTAGCTGTAGGTATTTTGTAGTTGTTCTTTATCAGGTTGAGGAAGTTCTGTTCATAAAATTGTTTGCTTAAAAAACTTTTATCAGGAATGATAAATGTCAAATTTATTTCTGTCTATTGAGGTTTTTTTTAGTTTATTAATATGAATTATATTGATTGATTTTCTAATGGGAACCTAATCCTGCATTCCTGGGATGAAATCCTCTTAGTTATGACACATTTTATATATTGTTTTACATACTGTTTTTATATATAATTATATATATGTTTATAATTATATTTATATTTATCTTTTATATATTGTTGCATTCAATTAGATAATATTTTGTTTAGAATTTTTACATCTAACCAAGAATATTGGTTTTTACAAACCAAGAATTTTTTTAATAGTTTTCTTTTCTTGTAACATCTTTGTCTAGTTTTGGTATTATTGCAATGCTGGCCTCATAGAATGAGTTGGGGAATATTCTTTCTCTGGCAGTTTTTTGGTAAAGGTTGTGTAGAATTGGCATTATTTCTTTTTAAATGTTTGGTAGAATTCACCTGTGCATTATTGTCTCAGATTTTTCCTTATGGGAAGATTTTTTAACTACAAATTTCATGTCTTTGATATATATAAGGCTGTTCAGGTTATCTGTTTCTTCTACAGTGAGCTTTGGTGGTTTGTGTCTTCCATGGAATTTTTTCATTTCATGTAAGTTGTAAAATTTGTAAGTATAACAGTGCTCATATTTCCTTATTGTCCATTTAATATCCATAGACATTACAGTGATAGCACTTCTGTCATTTTTGATATTGGTAATTTATGCCCTCTCTCTTAGTCTGGCTGAAAGTTTATCAATTTCATTGATACACTCTCAGAGAACCAACTTTTCATTCCAATTACTTTGTCTATTGTTTTTATATTTTCTAGCTCATTGATTTCTGCTTTATTTTTTATTTCCTTTCTTTTGACTAATTTAGATTTAATTTTCTCTTCTTCTAGTTCCTTAAGATAGAAGATGAGATCATTGATTTGAGACCTTTCTTATTTTTAAATATAGGCATTCAGTGTTATAAATTTCTTCCTGAGTACTACTTTAGCATTAGCCCACAGTTTCTGATATGCTGTGATTTAATTTTCATTCAGCTCAAATGTTGTCTAATTTTCATCTGATTTCTTCTTTGACCTTTGGGTTTTTTCAGAAATGTGGCATTGAGTTTTCAAATATTTTCAGATAATTAAATTTCTAATCTAATTGCATTATGGTCATAAAGCATATTTCGTATGGCTTGAACCCTTTTAAATCTATTGAGATTAGTTTTATGGCCTAGAATATGATCTATTAGTAAATGTTCCATGTGCATTTGAAAGGAATGTGTATTCTTCTCTTGTTGAGTAGAGTGTTCTATAAATGCCAGTTAGGTCAAGTTGGTTGATAGTGTTTGTCAAGTCAACTATATCTGTGGTGATTTTTATGTCTACTTCCTCTATTAATTATTGAAAAGAGGTATTAAAATCTCCAACTATAATTGTGAATTTTTCTATTCCTTTTTTTATTGAAGCTGTATCAATTTTTGCTTCATGTATTTTGAAGCTCCATTACTAGGGGCATACATATTTAGGATATTTATGTTCTCATGATTGGTGATCCCTTTATCTTCAGAAATAAACTTCTCTATCCCTGGTAATATTCTTTTCTCTGAAATCCACATTTTTTATAGTAAAATAACCAATCCAGCTTTTTTATTTTTTTACTAATGTTAGCATAGTATATCTTTTCTATCCATTTTTAACCTATTTGTGACTTTATATTTAAATTGTGTTTTTGGTAGGCAACATATAGTTACTATATATTAAATTAAACTTTTATTTTGAGACAATTGGTAAATCCACATGCAGTTTTAAGAAATAATACTGAGAAGTTTCTTGTGGCTTTTGTCTAGTTTTCCCAATGGTATTATCTTGCAAAATGATAGTAAAATATCATCCAAGATACTGACATTGATACAGTCAAGATGTAGAACATTTGCTTCACTTCAAGAACCTCTTGAAGCGAAGCAAATTTTATAGCTACACCCACTCCTCTACTGCTCTAACCCCCTCCTTAATCCCTGACAACTACCAATCTATTGTCCATTTCTATAATTTCATCAATTCAAGAATGCTATATAAGTGGCATCACACAGTGTGTAACCTTTTGGGATTATCTTTTGGTTTTTACTCAGTATAATTATCAGTATAATGTGTATATCAATAGTTTGTTCCTTTTCATTGCCAAGTAGTATTCCATGGTATGAATGTAGCACAGTTTCTTTAACCACTCACCCATTAAAGGACATCTGGGTTGTTTCCAGCTTGGGGGTATTACCAATAAATTTGCTATAAACATTCATATACAGATTTTTGTGTGAACATAAATTTTCATTTCTCTGGGATAAATGCTAGGAGCACAGTTGCTGGGTTGTATGATATAATATGTACATGTTTAATTTTTAAAGAAACTGCCAAACTGTTTTCCAGAGTAGCTGTACCATTTTAAATCCCCACCAGCAATGTATAAGTGATCCAGTTTCTCTACATCCTCACCATTTTTTTTATTTCATAAATTTTGTTAGGTATATTGTAGACTCTAAATATTGTACTAGACTTTTGTCAGACATGTAGTTTGCAAATGCTTTCTCCCTGTCTGTAGATTGTTTTTTCATCCTCTTAACAAGGTCTCTCACAGGTAGAACATTTTAATTTTGATGAAGTCCAATTTATCAGTTTTTCCTTTTATGGATAATGCTGTTAGTGTCAAGTCTAAGAACTCTTTGCCTATCCCTAGGTCCTGCATATACTCTCCTATTGTTTCCTAAAAGTTTTACAGTTTTACATTTTATATTTAAGTCTGTGATCTATTTTGAGTTAATTTTTGTATAAGGTATGAGAGTTAGATTTTTTCTTCTTTTGCCTATGGATATCCAAATACTTTAGCATAGTTTAATAGAAGGGTTATTCTTCCTTCATTTAATTGTGTCTGCACCTTTTTCAGAGATTAGTTGGCCATATTTGTGTGGGTCTAATTCTGGGTTCTTTGTTCTGTTACACTGTTCTATTTGTCCATCCCTTTGCCAACACTACGCAGTCTACTGTAGCTACAAATTATATCTTTAAATGGGGGTAGACTGTTTTCTCCCTCTGTATTCTTCTTTTTCGAATTTGTTTTTTAGTTATTTTAGTTCCTTTGCCTTTTTACATAAATTTTAGAATAATCTGTTTATATCTACAAGAAATCTTCTTGGAATTTCGATAGAAATTGTGTTAAACCTGTTCATCAATTTTAGGAGAATTGATAATTTTACCACGTGAATCTTACAATCATGAACATGGTATTTATTTTATTTAGATCTTCTTTGATTTCTTTCTTCAGTGTTTTGTAGCTTTCTCCATGTCTTTTACAGGTTTTTGCAGGTTTTGTTGGATTTACACCTAAGTATTTAATTTAATTATGGATAGTATTGTAGTTTTTCCAAGACAGCAGAATAGGGACTTTGCCAGCATGCCTCAGCCACTTGGAAATAGCAAAACAGTGTGTAGAGATTCACACTGTGAACTTTTATCCAAGAAGAAACTCAAGAGTTCAACATAAAAGTGAAAGAAAATTTCAGATACTGGAGAAAAGAAGCCAGGCAGCAGCCCACATTGCAGGGTCTGGTGGAAAACTGAGTGAATCCCCAGTACGTGAAAGAGGGTGTGTCTCTGCAATACACATCTCCAGTGGAGACCCAGGCAATCCACGACATGGGGGAGCTCCTTGACACTACCAAGCCCTGGATCTGACTTGGGGAGCAATCAAGAGACTGTGAAAACAAACTGTACTGGGAAGTGTCCCAAATGCTCCCAGACCTGAGCTCCAATAGAAGGAGGCCATTCCTGATCCCAGCTCATAGAGGGCTGTGCAGGAACCGGCCAGCTAGCAGTGTCACTAGATTGAAGAGTCTCAGGTTGGGGTTTGTCAATCTGGTCTGGAGCAGGGGAGGTGCCCCACAGCCATAACTGAGAGGTGAGTATGGCATGGGCCTCAGCCATGGGAGCTGAAGTTGGGGGCCCCTGTTTTGTGGGACCAGAATAGGAGATCTGCCTGAGAGTCGTGGTTTTGACCCGGGCAGCAAGTTTTACAGCCTGGGACAGTTTCGTGCACTGAAAGCAAACTGCTTATGACTTGGCTGACCATCCCATCTTGCTGCCAGGCTTGTACTGTGGGATGGAGCCCCACAGAGTCTGCAGCATGAGAGTGAGGTGGGTTCCACTACTGCTTGCTAGGCAGTGGAGCCAAAGATACTATTCTTCCCCGTGCTGTGTCTTTGGTGCAATGGCGGTTGCTCTGCTTCTTGCTGGGGCATTTCTCTGAAGTCCTGAGGACGGCCCCTTGGAGCCGGCGCTTGTGCCCATCATTGGGGGCCTGAGAGTGGGTTTGCCTGGCTAGCCGTGCCCAACTTTGCCCCCACCTGCACGTCAGAGGTGGATCAAGGGACCCTAAGCACTAATCATTCCACAGCCCAGCTCCTCATCTGGTACACCTGAGTTCTTCTGGTTAATAAAGGGCAAGCATAAACCCTACTGCCACCACCACAGCTGGCTCTCACCTGCAAGTGCCCCCTACTGGCCTGGAGGTCAAAGCGCACAGCCCATTACATCTGACAGAAGTGCGCCATACTTGAGAAGGAGACAGACGTCTCCCAAACTCTGCTACCACCATCACCCACACGACCCTGGTTATGCAGGAGGCCATGAGCCTGCTTACCCACCCAGTACACTGATACTACAACTAGCATTTGAGAAAGACACCACACTAAGGCTATTTGTAACCAAGGAATTCATACAGAGTCTTCACCACTGAATGCATCCAGAAGCAAAGCCAAATGGCCCTACTCAACTTACAGTCACATCCTGAAGAAAAAAAAAAAAAACTCTTGTCCAAACAAAAGTAAATTCAAAAATAAGAAGTGACTGTTTCTCCAGAAGAGAAGAAATCAGCATAACAATACTGGAAGTATGAAATAGCAGGATGTTATGACACCCCCAAAGAATCACACTACTCACAAGCAATGGAGCCTAACCAAAATAAAATGTTTGAAATACCAGATAAAGGATTTAAAATATTGATTTTAAAGAAGGACCTCAATGAGGTCCAAGAGAAATCTGAAAACAAATACAAAGAAAATCTATTCAAGAATGAGAAATTTATCAAAGAAATAGATATCTTTTAAAAAACCCAGAACTTCTGGAAATGAAAAATTCATTGAAGGAATTACAAATACAATTGAAAGCTTCAACAATAGACTACACCAAGCAGAAGAGAGAATCTCAGAACTTGAAGACAGGACGTTTAAATTAATCCAGTCAGACAAAAATAAAGAAAAAAAGAATAAAAAAGAATAAGCAAAGTCTTCAAGAAGTAGGGTACTACATAAACCAACTGAACTTTCAAATCATTGGTATTCCTGAGGCAGAAAAAAAAGCAAAAAGTTTAGAAACCTTATTTAAGGAAATAATTGACAAAAACTTCCCTAATCTAGCAAGAGATTTAGACATCCAGACATAAGAGGATCAACAAACATCAAGAAAATACATTGTAAGATGGATTTCACCAGAACACACAGAAGGTCATCAGACTATCTAAAGTCAACATGAAGGAAAAAAATCCTAAAATGAGCAAAAGAGTGTCTAATAATTTATAAAGGAAACCTCATCAGACTAGCAGTGGACTTCTTCTTATAAGCCAGGAGAGATTGGAATCCTATCTTCAGGGTACTTAAAGAAAAAAACTGTCAACCATGAATTTATATCTTGCCGGAATAATGGCATAATGGCATAAATGAAAGAGAGATAAAGTCTTTCCCAGTCAAGCAAATGCTGAGTGAATTCATCACCATTAGATCAGCCCTACAAAAAAAGGTCAGAGGAATTCTAAACATGGAAACAAATGGTCAACACTCACCATCATACAAACACACAAAAGTATAAAACTTACAGATCTTATGAAACACTTACACAAAGGAGGAAGAGAGAGAAATCAAATGGCAACATGACACAGCTCCACCAAACCACAAAGACTAACATACAGAGGGAAAAAAAGAATCAAAGAACCCACAAATAACTAGATAACAATTAACACTGTGATGGGAACAAAACCTCACATATCAATATTAACCTTGGATGCAAATTGATTAAATGCTCCACTTAAAAGATATAGATAGGCAGAATGGATTAAAAAAATAATAATAAACCAAACTCTATGCTGCTAACAAGAAACTCACTAGTAAAGACCCTCATAGATTGAAGGTAAAGGAGTGAAAAAAGATATGCTATGCAAACAGACAGCAAAAGCAAACAGGAGTAGCTATACTTATATCAGATAAAGCAGACTTTAAATCAAAAGCAGTAAAGAAAAAGACAAAGAAGGTCATTATATGATGATAAAGAGATCAATTCAACAAGAGGATTTAACAATCCTAAATATATATGCACCTAACACCAGAGCACCCAGAGATTCATAAAACAATATTATTAGGCCTAAGAAAAGAGATAGACAGAGATAGACAGCAATATAATAATAATGGGGGACTTCCACACCCCACTTACAGCACTAGACAGATCATCAAGACATAAATCCACAAAGAAAAACTGGACTTAAATTGGACTTTAGATCAAATGGATCTAACAGACATTTACAGAACATTATATCCAACAACTGCAGAATATGCATTCTTCTCATCAGCACATAGAACATTCCCCAAGATAGACCATATGTTAGGCCACAAAATTAGTCTCAACAAGGATCAAGGACTTAAATGTAAGACCTGAAACTATAAAAATACTAGGAAAAAACCTAGGGGAAATTCTTCTGGACATTAGTCTAGGCAAAAAATTTATGACTAAGACCTCAAAAGTAAATGTAATAAAAACAAAAATAAACAAATGGGATTTAATTAAACTAAAGAGCTTCTGCACAGCAAAAGAAATAATATAGTGAACAGACAACCTGCAGAATGGGAGAAAATATTTGCAACCTGTGCATCCAGCAGAGGACTGATATCCAGACTTTATAAGGAATTCAAACAACTGAACAACAACAAAAAATTACCACACTAAAAAGTTGGCCAAGGACATGAATAGACATTTTTCAAAAGATGACATACAAATAGCCAACAAACATGAAAAAATGCTCAGCATCACTAGCCATCAGAGAAATGCAAATTAAAACCACAATGAGATATCATCTTACGCGAGTCAGAATGGCTATTATTAAAAGGTCAAAAAATAACAAGTGTTGGCAAGGATGTGGAGAAAAGGGAATGCTTATACACTGTTGGTGAGAATATAAACTAGTACAACTTCTATGGAAATCAGTATAAAGATTTCTTAAAGAACTTAAAATAGAACTACCACTCAATCCAGCAATCCCACTACTGGGTATATTTTTCTGGGAGTTTTTACTATGAATGGGTATTAAATTTTGTCAAATGCTGTTTCTGAATCTTGAAATGATCATGTGATTTTTTTCACCCCTAGACTGTGATATGATGAAGTACACTGACTGATTTTTGAATGTTGAACAGGGCTTGCATTCTTGGAATAAACTCTACTTGATCCTAGTAATTCTTTTTCATATATTGCTGAATTCTGGTTGCTAATATATTGTCAAGGATTTTAAAATCTATATCCATGATAGATATTGGTCTATAGTCTTGTTTCTTGTTTGTGTTTTTTGGTTTGTTTTGTACTGTCTGTGCCTGTTTAGTATATTAAGGTAAAGCTGGCCTCATAGAATGAGTTGAGAACTACGGTCATCCCTTGGTATTCCTTGGGGAATTGGTTCCAGGACACACACACACACACACACACACACACGTAAATACCAAAATCCAAGGATGTTCAAGTCTCTTATGTAAAATAGCATAGTATTTGCATATAACCTACACACATTCTCTTGTATACTTTAAATCATTTCTAGATATACTACCTAATACAATGTAAATGCTGTATAAATAGTTATTACATTGTATTTTTAATTTGTATTATTTTTCATTGTATTGTTATTTTTATTCATTTTTTCAAATATTTTTGATCTGTGGCTGTAGAATCTGCAAATGCAGAACCTGCAGATGCAAAGGGCCAATTATATTCCCCCTCTTCTATTTTCTGGAAGAGATCACACACAATTGGTGTTAATTCTTTAAACATTTGGTAGAATTTTCTAATAAAACTATCTGGGCCTGGATGTGTCTTTTGGGGGAATTTTTAAATTACAAAATCAATTTCCTAAATAGTTGTAAGGTTATTCAAATTATCTATTCCATGTTGGTGAGTTGCAGTAATTTGTGCTTTTTGAAGAATTGGTCCATTTTGTCTACGTTGTCAATTTTGTGGGTGCAGAGTTCTCTATAGTGTTCCCTTATTATCTTTTTTTATGTCTGCAGCATATGTAATGACAACTTCTGTTTCATACTCGATACTGATAATTTCTGTTTTCTTTTTTTTTCTTTTCCAGCCTTGCTAGAGGTTTGTCAATTTTATTTATCTTTTCAAAGAGTGAGCTTTTTGTTTCTTAACTTTTTTTAATTTTTGTTTTCAATTTCTTTGACTTTTACTCAAATAGACCCAAACAAATATAGTTAACTGATCTTTGACAAAGAAGCAAAAATAATCCAATGCAGAAAGAATTGTCTTTTCATCAACTGGTGCTGGAACAATTGGTTTTCCACATTAAAAAAAAGAGAGAATCTAGACACAGACCTTACATGTTTCACAAAAATTAACTCAGAGTGGATGATGGACCTAATATAAAATGTAAAACTATAAAACTCCTACAATATAACATGGGAGAAAATCTAGGGAACCTTGGGTTTGGTGATAATCTATTAGATATAACACCACAAGCATGGTCCATGAAAGAAAAAATTGATAAGTTGGACTTTATTAAAATGAAAAAACTTCTGCTCTGTGAAAGATATTAAGAAAATGAAAAAACAAGCCATAGACTGGAAGTAAGTATTTGCAAAACACATACCTGGTAAAGGACTGATAGCCAAAGAATTCAACAAAGAACTTAAAGCTCAACGATAAGAAAACAAACGACCCAATTCACAAATGGGCAGAAGTTCTGAACAGACACCTCATCAAAGAAGATATACAGATGGCAAATAAGCATATGAAAAGATGCTCCATACCATGTTATTAGGAATTACAATTAAAACAGCAATGATATACTACTACACGCCTAAAATCCAAAACACTGAAACACCAAATGCTAGTGAGGATGGGGAACAAGAGGAACTCTCATTCATTGCTGGTGGGAATGCAAAATGGTATGGCAACTTTGGGAGACCGTTTGGCAATATTTACAAAACTAAACATACTGTTACCATTTGATCTGTCAGTTGCACTTCTTGGTATTTATCCAAATGAGTTGAAAACTTGTATTTATACAAAAACCTGCACACAAGTGTTTATAGCAGTTTATTTATAATTGCAAAAACTTGAAAGCAACCAATATAGGTAAATGGATAAACAAACTGTGGTACATCCATACAATGGAATATCATTCAGCAATAAAAGGAAATGAGCTACCAAGCATGAGAAGACATGGAGGAAACTTGCTAAGTAAAAGAAGCCAATGAAAACGCTACATGCTGTATAATCATAACTATATAACATTCTAGAAAAGGTGACACTGTGGAGACAGTAAAACATCAGTGGTTTCTAGGGGTTCAGGAGGGGAAGGGGAGAAAGGGATGAATAGGTAGAGTATAGGGAATTTTTAGAGCAGTGAAACTATTCTGTATGATACTGTAGTGGTGCATGCATGTGATTAAGAGTTTTTGTTAAAACCCATAGACGTGTACAACACAAAGAGTGAAACTTAATGTAAAGTATGGACTTTAGTTAATAGTAATGTATCAATATTGGCTCATCATTTGTAATAAATGTACCACACTAATGCAAAATGTTAATAATAGGGGAAACTGGGGGGTGAGGTGGAGTTGAGAGAGTATATGGGAATTCTGTACTTTCCATTCAACTTTCCTGTAAACCTAAAACTGCTCAAAAAATAAAGTATATTAATTTTTAAAAAGGCTTTATTTTTTGAGACCAGTTTTACATTCACAGCAAAATTTAGTGGAAGGTACAGAGATTTCTCATCTATCCCCACGCCCCACATATGTATAACCTCCTCCACTATCAACATCTCACACCAGAGTGGTACATTTATTACAATTGATGAACCCACATTGTCACATCATAATCGTCCAAAGTCCATAGTTTACATTAGGCACCACCCTTGGTGGTGTACATTCTATGAGTTTGGACAAATGTATAATGGAGTGTACTATGTCCAGCCTTATTGTATCATACGGAGTATTTTCTCTGCCCTACAAATCTTAATTTTAAAAAATCTTTTTCTAAAATAAAGAAAGAGAACTGAAGTAGAAAAAACAGTGAGTTAAGTCTGCCCAAACTTTTCCCAATCTGTTCATGGTGGGGAGTGGCCATCCAGAGGCTTTAGTTACCTCCAACTCCATCCAGACGATCATAGAGCACAATATCTCAATACACCTGCTGCCCATTTATGCCTTGGACCACAGAAGATCTGTTGGGAAATTTTTCTCTGAGAAAACAAGACAGAGAAAGATAATCTTAATTATAGTTTCATTTGCTTTTCATTGGGGAAAAGTCATGAGCTGTATGCTGATTAATTAATAAATTTTGAAATAACCATTTCTATTGCTAGCAAGATGTGGTGAAACTGGAATGCTCCAATGATGCCAGGATTCAAAACAAATTGTTATAGAACTTTTCTAAAACAACTTATTCATAAGTTTTCATATACTTATATGTGTGCCATATAAAATATTACATTTACTTAAATCGAATAATTCCATTATTGGTAATTTATGTTATAGAAATGAATTTGATGAATTAAACTATTGTGCACAGATGTTTATTACTGCATTATTTATAATGAACAAAACATGGAAACTATATGAATATCCATATAATACTAGAATGATTAAATAATATTTGTGCAGCAACTCAATGGGATGTGATGCAGCTACTGCAAGTCATGATTAGGAAATTTGATTGTAGCTGCAATTGTTGTTACTAATTATGATTACAATTAGCTCAACATGGCACTATACAAGAAAGAATGAATAGCAAAGCTTCAAACATCACATTCTTTCCATCTTACCTTCACAGCTTTGTCCATGTTCACCCCTTAACTTGGAATAAATGAATCAATGTACAAACACAACTATGTAAACGTCATGTGTGAATATACAGTGACTGGTAGGGCATTGAAATTGAAAAGCCACATGATGAGAGTTAGGATTTTCTTTTTAATTTTTAAATTTCTATTGTTGTTTGTATAATAAGTAATTTATCTTTAAATGGTGAGCAGTACTTTGCCTCTTCCAATTCATCACGGATTTAAGAAGGTTGAAGGATCACCCTTGAGCAGTCATCATGGCAGTGCCCACACTGAAAATCTGAAAATTGGGGTAATTATTCAGATAATTCAAGATCCTGACCATTCCCTCCTCTACCACCCAAATAATCACTTTTTAAAAATCATATAGATAATTTAAACAGATTTTTTACCTTAGATAATTGTCTCAACTCTCAACTCACTTGGCTGGTTAAAATCTGTTACAGCAATGCTTCTCAAATTTGATTGCATGTGAATCACCTGGGGATCTTATTAAAAGGCAGACTTTGATTTGGCAGATTTGGGGTGGGGCCTGATATTCTTCATTTCTAATAGGTTCCCAGGTGATGCTGATGCTGCTAGTCCAAGGACTATACTTGAGTAATAAACAATAGAGCATTTTAGGAATCTACTTATCTAGTGAACCCAGATAATTCATATAATTATACATGTTTGTGTATATGTGTGGTGTGTATATATATATAATTCATATGCTTATATGTGTGCATATATATCACATATATACACATATATACATATATGTGTGTGTATATATATAAAGTGTTCTGTCAGCTTTGGCCATCAACATGAAGCAAATTCTGGAAAATGGTCACTTTACACTGTGATTTATACTATATAGACAGCCTAGTTTCCTTAGTTTTCTCATTTTTGAAACAAAGATAATAAACAGTGTGTAAGGTACCTACCATTTCCAGATTCTGTGGGAAAAAAATCAAGACACGAAATGTTGTGTTAGATCATGCTTGACAGAGACCTGACTTGTTTAATGATAAAAGCAAAATCTGGCCATAAATGTTCAAAAAACATCAATAAGCTCTAGTAAGTCTTGCTGATGGATTGACATCTAGCACTTTTCTTTCTCATAGACTATGCTTAATAAATATTTGTTCAGTAAATGCCACATGAACAAATTTATGAATGCCTACAGCCATATCTTTGTACTGCATCCTATGCTGCAATTTTCAGCTACTGGATGAAAATATTATCTTTTTTCCATGGTGTTCTCAAATGATAACCTGATTGACTTCAAGTATGATGAAAGTATTCATTTTTGTGGAAAATCTTAAATCATCAAGATGCTGTTTTCTGTGACATAGTGTTTGAATTGATGATATCTTCCAGAGTCATCCAGTAACTCACAACAAATTTTATTTTCCAGACACTGTCCTCAGTAAAAATAATACTGAGAGGTCAGGGCACATCTATCTGCAGCGTATGAAAAGGCACCATCTGAAACACTCTTTTCTCACTTCTTTCTTTGCATAGATAATGCATTGCTTTCTCCCACTGAATAGGGATTGTTGCCATAGTAATGTTTTAAGAATACTCCTAGATCAATATTAGAACTGCAGAAAGTATCTGAGATGTTCTAGGCAATTTTTGAGTCTAAAGCTATACCCCTACTCTTGTTTATTTGTGCAACTGTAGAATAAAGGCTTGAGTAACTCCTCACAACTAGGCAGTTCTGTGACGTGAAGAATTAGTCAATGAGTCAACAAGTGTCCTGCGAATGCTTTCCAAGCAGAGAACTATGCTAAGCATTAAACAATAACAACAATGTCAAATGCAGAGGCTGTGTATCTACCAATCTGGAAAAAAAAGCAGCGCTGACTGCACCAAAGTGCTAGGATACCAGCTGTCCCTTAAAACACACTGATTTTTTTCCACATTATATTTCAAAGTTTATCTAAGAAAATTAGATGTCTTTCTCTTTTCTCATTGTCCTATTCATCTTTAGCTTCCCATCACCACTCCCAACCTGACCACATAAATGATATCTCAGTACCACACACACACTGCACAAAATATGAGGAGGGAGTTGCAATTCCTTATGTTTAGAAACATTTAGGTGATTTAGAATAAAGAGCTAGAAGGAAAAAATATATATACCAGTTGTGTCTTCCTTCTGTAACAAAGCTACACATACACAGGCAGTGCTTATTATGCCATGATGTAGACATTTATTCCAAAAGAGCCCACTATCTTCAAGTGCTGTTACATAAAGCTCCTTAAGTTATCCCAGTAATAAATGTGCTTCTGAGGAATTGGCTATGAAGAGGCTTGGTTCCAGCCACAGTCCTCCTTCCAGCCATGAGACCCTGAGCAAGTCATTTCACCTTTTCGGAGCCTGGTTTTACACGTGTCACAAAGATGGAACTGTACTTCACAATCTGAGTCTCTGACTGTGGAAACCCATGACTCCATGAAACAGTAAAATAAGGGATCCCTTCATCCTTCCTGGGTCTTTTACTCTACTTTTATATTCCTTGCTGATATAGCACTATGGCATACTCAGTAAAGATAGCAGTACTCAGTATCAGTTCTTATGGAAATTTGTTAGTAAACACACCCTGTCTGTCATAAAGATTTAACTCAGTGTTTTCCCAGTCATGCATATTATAGGAATGAATTCAAGGATTCACTCTGGGAGAATGAGAATATTTGTTATTTCAAATTAAAAAGACATAATTTTTATAAATTTAATATAAGTTTATATAAAATATATATATATGTTAGATAACTAAAAAATGAGCATTACCAAGTAATTGGTCAAGTTGCCTGGATTTTATTGTAGATCCATATTTAGAAATAAAATAATGCCCTGATATAAATGGCTTTTAACTATTCCATATTATTCCTCCATTGTGACCTCGATTAAAATTGCATGAAGTTAGTTCATTGACCTGTAAAAGCAGATTTGGCCTTTAAAATACAAGTTATTTTCAACATGGATCATCTTTTGGTTGCCTAGCTATAACAGTCATTTTAGTTATATGAAATGTGCTCAAACTGTGAGCTCAGAATGCTAACTTATAATTTAAATTTAAACATTATTTGGTGTAGGGTTGGCTGTGCCACTCAGTGAATTCCTGGTTATCTGCATTGTAACAAAATGTCATCTGCCCAGGTAACTGGAAATTGACCATATTTTTATTAGTGTAACATTACCCTTGGTCCACTCATTTTTTTCCAGACATCTCTGGCAACTTAAACTTTCCTCACCAGGATCTATTTCTTTAGTTGGAAGAATTCAGAAACAATCTTTCATGGGAACCCTAGATATCTAGATGTTAGAGAAATAGTAATATTACATAGGAAGTGTATTCAGGATCTTTCTGTTTACTCATATTAAATGGAATAAGTAATTGTGACAACTTCCATAATTTAACAACGTTATACTATTTTACAACCATCAGGTGAAATAGCAAAATAAGCCAACATGAGCAGTTTCCCTCCTGCATCATCATCCTTACACCCAGCTCCCAAAACATAGAAATGCTGGATAAAATAGGACACCACCACAAAACAGTTTTACTACAAGCCAAGCACAAAAGAAAGGTAGAAAGGCAAGAAGCAGAAACAAAGACAGAAGCCAAAGCCAGAGCAGTGTGTGATACAGCAGCAGCCTACAGGGATTAAATGGGATGGAGGCCCCTGGGGCAGGTGATTCAAGGGCAGGAAGTTCAATCTGGGTGCCACATGAGGCCGGGAGCCTAACTGGACCCTGGATATGCTGGTCAGAGCTACAGAGCAATGCCTCCTCCAGGGAAAAGGAGCCAGGAAAACTCTCCACTAGGCCCAGAAAGCCTTAAGGAAGGTCTTCTGGGGCCTTGGGTTGGAAACATTCACCAGAAATCAAAACCCCAGTTCTGTGACATACTGAGTGTACAAATGGAACTTACACTATCTGCATGGTGGAGAACCTCCAGGCCAAGAAACAAGCCCAAAACTTGGGCCAGGACCATTGACACCGTAGGGCACAGAGGAAAGAACTATGACTGAAGGGATCTGGGAAGGTTTCCTGGTGAAGGTTGTTACCCAAACCACAAAGAGTTTCCAGCCTAGGTCCAGTTGCTTGCAGCACAGAAAGCCAGTTACTGAGCTGACAGGATTGCCAAGGAAGAAATGGAATTTATTACAGGTGATGTTAGCCAGGAGATGGGAGAACTTCCTCAAATCTGTCTCCCCAACCCACTGAGCGTAGGGGTTTTTATGAGGGGTTCAGGAAGGTGGCTACGTGTATTGGGGCAGGTTGTGTTGGAAGCACTGTATGCGGGAAGTCTTATTCAGAAGTTGCAGGTTGGTGATGGATGGTGTCTTGGCATTGCTATCCTGTGAAGAATTTGCTGTTTCTGGGAGACAGCTCAAGAGGTAAAAATGTTAGCTAAACAGAAAGATTATAATATTCTGGTCATCAAGCCCTATTGGCCTGGGCAGAGCATAAGAAGCTACAGGGAAAACATATATGGGGGTGGGGTTATTTTGTGTTTGTTCATGGAGCCGATTACAAGGGGAAGGATGAACAGAATCTCAATAGACAGTGTTGGGGAAGGGTGTTGCGGGTGGAGACTTACCTAAGCAAAGGCACGTGAAGGAATATGTGGCTTAAGGCAAGGAGTGTGTGAAGGGGGTCAGGTGAGAATAAAGGCTGAATGAGGGGCTAGATGAGACGGACAATACGGTCGAAGTTTTCTCACTGGTATTGCGTTCAAGTTCAATGTCATAAGGTATAAGGCTAATAACGAAGGTTTGTCCCTTTCTGTTGTATAATGAACGATATGAACAGTGAACGGGTTATTTAACACTAGCTAACCTCCCCTGAGTTCTCTTGGGTAAATCATTGTCCATCATCAGATAAATAAATCCTTGGTGCTACTGCCCTACAGCTTGGTACAGAGAAGGCCAAATGAGAAGTAGCTCAATTTTCGTACAGTTTGGAGCATTGGACCTTATTATTTTCAGTTTGGGCTTATTTGCAACCATTGTTTGTCTAGTATGTCTCACTCAATCATAAACAGTCTCTCACTGGATCTCAGTTTCAGCTGCTTTGGGAGAGTGATAATTATCTTTTGAGATCTTCCTTGGGATCTCCCTAAAGTATATTTTGTGCATTCTGCACAGCTTATACTTATAGTCAAACCATGCCAAGAAGAATCTCTAAGTTGGGAGGATATGCAGCTTGCTGCTTTGCATGATGTGGTATTACATAGAAACTTAATTTTATCAATAGAGATCAGGTTTAAGCAAACTTTTCCAATAAAGACCCGTATAGTAAATATTTTAGGTTTTGTAGGCTATCTACAGTCTCTATCACATATTCTTTTGTTATTGTTGTTGTTTGCTTTCACAACACTTTAAATATGTAAAAACCAGTCTTTGCTCAAAGGCCATATAAAAACAGACTAGGGCAAGATTTGGCCCACCAGCTTTAGTTTGCCAAGCCCTGATATAGATTAATCTAAGGAATACAGCATTTCTGGCACTTAATTACAAAGAAGTCTGGAGCTAACATAAGTCAATGACTGAGACCCTGAGGGATGACTGTTGGAGTGCTGAGACCAGCTGAAGACAATGTTAACAACACAAGGCCATGCTTGCCTGAACAACCAGAGCATCCATCAAAAGGAAATCATTTTCAAAGTGAAATCATGCTTGCATGACGAACAGCAGAATATCAATCCAAACAGATGTGTAGGAGGCAATGGAAAGTCAGAACCACGGAACAGTAGATTATTTAAAGCAAATGAAGTCAAATGCCAGAGAAGATGTATAAAAGAGCCTAGAATGGAAGTTTAAGAGAGACTCTATATTAAAATAAAACTATACTCCGCTGCATCACCCTTCAGTTTCAAGTCATTTAAGGCTAAGTGACCACCTCTCGTCTAACTACCTATTAGAGTTATAAACTTATACTTAAAACAGAAAGCTATTATTCTGGAGAAGGGGAAGAGAGTTGAGAGAGCAGGGGAGGTAGAAGAAAAGGGAAAGGAGGAAAGGTAGGAGGGTGTGATGGTTAATTTTATGTGTCATCTTTACTGGGCTAAGGGATGTCCAGATACCTGATTAAACATTATTTCTAGATGTGTCTGTGGGGGTGTTTCTTTCCAGAGATTAGCATTTGAATTGATTGAT
Organism: Daubentonia madagascariensis; assembly: GCA_023783475.1. Taxonomy (NCBI): domain Eukaryota; kingdom Metazoa; phylum Chordata; class Mammalia; order Primates; family Daubentoniidae; genus Daubentonia; species Daubentonia madagascariensis. Next base: position 34,853,695 of record JAKFHU010002080.1, on the reverse strand, counting down.
AGACTGAGAAAAGATCACCCTCACCAATGTGGGTGGGCATCATTTAATACAGCAGTCCCCAACTTTTTGGCACCAGGGACTAGTGTCATGGAAGACAATTTTTCCATGGATTGTGGGGGGAGGGGGAGCTCAGGAGGTGGAGCGGCTGTAAATACAGATGAAGCTTCACTTGCTCATCCCCTGCCGTTCACCTCCTGCTTCCCCTGCCCCTGCTGTTTCCTAAGTTTCATGGAAGACAATTTTTCCATGGCCTGGGGGTTGGGGACCACAGATTTAATACATTGAGGGCTCCAAACACAACAAAAAGGAAGAGGAAGGGCAAATTCTCTGCTTGAGCTGAGTATCCATCTTCTCCTGTCCTTATTAGCACTCCTGGTTCGTGGCCTTCAGACTTGGTCTGAGTCTTACACATTGGCTTCCCTTTTTCTCAGGCCTTCAGGCTTGGACTAGAACTATACTATGGACTTTCCTGGGCCTCCAACTGATGGCAGATTGTGGGACTTCTCAGCCTCCGTAATCATGTGAGCCAATACCTTATAATAAATCTCTGTATATCTGTATATGTCTTATTGGTTCTGTTTCTGGAGAACCCTGACTAATATAGAGGAGAAAGGAAAGGAGAGGAGGGAAAGACAAGCAAAGGGAAAGGGGGAAGAACTATCACATTATAACATCTAATAAATCTTTAAGTATAAGGGAACCACTGGCACTTGTCTTAAGCCTAAAAACTCTAACTACAAAAAAAAATGTATTAAATTTTTTCTTTCTCTTCATGTATTTCCCACAAGGAATTGAAAACGTATTGTCCAGGATTAATCACATGGCCACACCCAGCTGCAAGGAGGATGGGAAATGTTTTTCAGCTAAGCACATTGCCTCCTCCCATAAAATCAGTAGAAGAGGGACTATGATGTTGGGGTAGGTTATGGCAGTCTTTGCCATATGGAGCTAATGTGACTCTCACCTTATTATGGTGATTGGATTATTTTTCAGCCAAGCCAGGAATCTGAAAACAAGAAATTTAGGAAGCATTCAGAGCTACAGGTATGTGATTGGCCAGAGTATTTTAGTCAATGGACATTAATAAACAGCAGTGCATTAGATGAGCAATAGAAATGAATGTGCATAAAATACACTACCCTTTTAAAGCTATTTAAAAAATGTGACATGAACCTTGAAAGAGCAGCAGTAGTCTTGAACTAAGCAAAACTTAGTTTATTAGAGATAAGCTCTTTTGAAATGAAAATAATTTTAAAAGTAAGTGTTGTTGGACTGGGGAAAAATATTCACAAAACATACCTGAAAAAAGACTTTTACCCATATAATCTAAAGAACTCTTAGAGCTCAATAATCAAAGGCAAACAACCCAATTTAAAAATGGGCAAAAGATTTGAATAGACACTAAAAAAGAGATATACATATGGCCAACAATTACATAAAAAGATGTTCAATATCATTAGTCACTGGGGAAATGCAAATTAAAACCACAGTTAGATATCAACTACATACCCACTAGCACGGCTATTCGTATAATAAAAAAGCTGACAATACCAAGTATTGGCAAGGATGTAGAGAAACGTGGAACTCTTCATTACTGATGGGAATGTAAAATAGTACAACCACATTGAAGAACAGTTTGGCAATTTCTTAGGAGGTTAACATGCAATCCAGCAATTCCACTGTTAAGTATTACCCAAGAGAAATAAAAACATATGTCCACAAAAAAACGTGAATATCCATAGAAGTTTTATTCATAATCTCAAAACATATGGAAACAATCCAAATATCCATCAACATGTGAATGAATAATCAAATTATGGTATGTCCCCACAATGGAATTCCACTCAGCAACAAAAAAGAAAAGACTACTGCACTCAGTGACATAGATGAATCTCAAAAACCTTACACTTTGCAAAGGAAATCAGACACATAAAGATACATACCGATGATCCCATTTATACAATTCTAGAATAGTTAAAGCTAATCTACAGTACCAAAAAGCAAATCAGTGGTTGTCTGGAGCAGGAAGAAATTGACTGGAAAGGAGTCATGGGGAACTTTTGGGGAAAGTTCTGCATGTTGATTGTGGTGATAGTTATGGGTATACAAATTTACCAGAATTCATCAAAAAGCATACTTAAAATTAAATTATCCTACTGTATGTGGGATATACCCCGATAAATTGATTTTAAAAGAATATTAGTGTGGTTGGATAATAATTTCAAGAATCAGTGTTTATATGATAAAAAAATAAATTGAAATCTTGGAACCTAGTTCATTTGTTCATCAAACATGTGTTCACCAAACACTTGCTATATGGTAAAAATTGTCCTAGGTGCTGAGGATAATGGATACATGACATAGTCACTACTGTCAGTAAGCTCTGTCCATTTGAGGATGTGGGCTTATAAACCAATAATGTCCAGTAATGGGTGCTGTAATAAAGATGAGTATGCAGTACAGTGTTCAAAGGAAGGAACCACCACATCTGCTTGAGGTTGTTAGGGAAAGCTTCATCAGGAGGTGTTTGAGTTGGGCCTTGAAGGATGAGTATGAACTTCTCAGGAAGCCCAGGGGAGGAAGTATGCTGAAAGGATATTCTGCCCATGCACAGACAGAAGCATATTGAAAGCATACAGATGAGAAATGGCCTGGTGCTATAAAGATTTGGGGTGGACCACAGGCTTTGTGCAAGTGGTGGGGGTGTGGCCCCATTAGGGGGGCCTTGTGTGCCACGTTGAGTAGTCTGAACTTTGTTCCACATGTACTGAGCAATCAATGATGGGTTTTAAGCAGGGTTGTGGTGCGGTCAGATTTGCATTTCTGACAAAGGCCAGATGGATGGATTGGAGGGGAACAAGTCTGAAATGAGGTGCAGTGTGATTAATTTATTAAAGGACTGGACTCAGTTGTTAGTCAAGAACTTTGCAAGACAGTCCAGGACAAAAGGGAAGTTTGTGCCTTTGCTTAAAAGACATGCAGAAACTTGGTAAAAGCTTCAAGAATTATCGCCCAACAATATCTAACCCTCATGTCTACGTTAAGTTGGCTTCTGGTGAATTTTCCTGTGAGTATACTGCTTTATCAGCCACTCTGAATAATCTGAACAACAAAGGTTGGGATCAAATCCATTCAATTTGTCTCATCCATATTGTGTCATACAAATTGGTCCCATTAAAGCTACTATTGACAGGACTCCAAGCAAAAGAATGAGGCCAACCTGCAGTGTAAACTTTAACCATGCCCCACTGTGGTCCTAGACCTAACCAGATGAAAAATCCTATAAGATATCAGAGTCCACATTAGAAAGCCAAGTGGTTTTAAGTTTCCACATTGACATTTGCTCTTGGCTGAAAGCATTAATTCAAGTATAGCAGGATGTATCAGCAATTACACAGATTTTACCAGGGCCCACAGCTAAGAGGTTTAGGGCAATTCTTAGCAACCATGGCAAGTGAGTTGAAGCTGACTTTAATGCCTTCCAGAACAAAAGTAGTATTTCCTTAAATACTTGAAGTTCTCTTATGACTGTTCATAAGATGCAAGTTACTGTATTTTCAGCATGTTAATGCCAGCTTCCTCCATCAGTCATGGGTACAGGTTGAGAGTGCCTCTAGTGTAGACTCTTGGCCAGCTGGCAGGCCTAAGGGTGCTCAGTTCAACTAGAATAATTTGCCCTAGTCTTTTTTTTTTTTTTTTTTGGTGGGGAGGGGAAGGACTAGCTGACAGCAATCAGTCCAACTTGCCCTGGTTTTCCAAATGACCAGCCAGGTGGCATTCATCTGCCTCATGAAATGACCAAGAATGGGTAGAGAAGACCTCTAAAAGTGACAGGTGACACTTTTGCCAGGGAAGTGTAGGATCTAGTAGACTTCTCAGAAAGTTTAAGAGGGATGATGGTCAAATAGTGGTTGGAATCACCTACAGGAGAGATGTTTGGGAGAAATATACCAGGTGTTTTCCATCTGAGGAAGGCTCATGAGTTGATTCTGAAAGACTCTTAGGATCTAAAGTAGTCCTTCCCCAGATGCTGGGGCTATTGCTCTCCTCCCACTGTCTCAAAATCAGTGTGTCCCATTTCAATAGCTACAACATCATCTTTTCTCTAATCACCCAAGATCTCTCATCTGGTAGGAGTCACGTGCAAAAGAAAAAGGACATTTTTGTAAACTTACAGAGATCTATCATATTCCCTACTTTCACCTGTGAGCCACGCCAACCCCATAGGGAGATTTGGTGTGCAGCATACTCAACCAAATTGTCCTTATGATCCAGGACCATATCAGTACAGCAAGAGAATCCAGGTGGTTGAAATGGAATTAAGTTTAAATATCCTAGGCCACCTTTTGGCCAGGCTGCCCCCAAGAGAGTCCACTGACCAGGTTGGCCTGGGGTTGCCATTAGGGGAACAAAAGAAGTATCAGTCCTGGGAATGGTCAGGGCATAATCCAAAATTTCAAAATAGAGCTGTATACCTCCCATCCCTTTCATTGTGATCATTACCCAAGAAGTGGCCAAGAGTAGGTAATCCCTGTCTGGGGACAACCACTTTCAGTGACCAACTGCCTTACTAAGGAGTGTGGACCAGGAAGAGTTAAGGGAGGTTGTGTTAGCTTCCTAGGGCTGACATAACAAATTACTACAAACTGGGTGGCTTAAACCAACAGAAATTTATTCTCATTGTTCTGGAGGCCAAAATCAAGGTGTCATCAGGGATGTACTTCCACTGAAGGGCCTAGGGAAGAATCACTCTTTGCCTCTTCCAGCTTCCGATAGCTCCAGACATTCCTTGGCTTATGGCTGCATAACTCCAATATCTACCTCCATCCTCACATCATCTTCTTCCCTGTGTGTGTTTCTTCTCTTCTCTGTCTGTTATAAGAAGACTTGTCATTAAATTTAGGACCTACTTGGTAATTCAGAATATCTCATCTCAAAATGCTTAATTTAATTACATCTACAAAGACCCTTTTCCCAAATAAGGTAACATTCACAGGGTCTGGGTATTAGGACATGCACATATCTTTTTGGGTGCTACCATTTAACCTGCTACAAAGGTATAGTCAGAAATCTTTTTGAGTCAATTTTTGAGGAAGCCATTCCAAAGCTCAACACTACCAGATGCCTGTGGATGGTCCAGGGTGTGGAAGGAACACTGGATAACTTGACTATTACTAGCCATTGTTGAGTGGTTTTTGTGATAAAAGGTGCATAATTGTCAGACTGCAAATGGTCCTAAAAGCCAAATACATCACGCATATTAGTTTCAAGAGCCGCAATGGTGTGGCTGGAGTCAGTTAATCAGACTGCAACAGCAGCACTGTACCCTGAAAAGGTATCTACAGCAGTGAAGCACCACTGATAGCCCTAATGGGGGGGGGGTCAAAGATTCCATGTGGTACATCGATCAGGAGTGCATGGAAACTAAGCCCATGCAATGTGGCTGCCCACACCATGAGACAAATGGGTCAGCTTATGGCAGGATTCACAAGTCTAGCATGCAGTGGCAGCCTCAGAAACACAAAAGCCTTTACCTTGTACCCAGTGTATTATGGTGGATGTGTTGCCAAGTGTGATATGATGATGGGTTCCAGCAGCAATGATAGCAATCCAGGATGTGTGGGCTTGGTCAGAAGTTTGATTCCAGTTGATTTCACCAAACAATGGGTTCTTATGATGAACGTCTACATGAGTGAGCCAGACTTTTTTGTTAACGCAGTTCATGGCCCCAAAGAGGGATGTCTTTGATCTGCCAGTCTGTGGTTTTCCAAGTAGCTAGACCATTGGAAACACCCAAGAATCAGTAAAAGTATAACAGAGTCCATCAAGGGGAACATTAGACAGGGCCATGAGAAGGCTTTGACTTCTGTCCCACTGTTCAGACCAACCACATCCATTTTGCCTCTGCAGAGCTGAACAGCTGCAGCAGCCCGGTGGGCACTGTTGGGATTCAGCTTTGCCAAACCATCAGTGAACCAGGCCCAGGCATCTACAGTAGTAATATGCAAACTTTTTCTTGAACGGCTAGATAGTAAATATTTTAGACTTATGGGCTATATGCTTTCTATTGCAACTGCTTAACTGTCCCACAATAGTGCAAAAGTAGACAATACATGAATGAATGGGCATAGTATTCCAGTAAAACTTTATTTACAAAAACAGTGGCCAGCCTGTAGGCTGTAGTTTGCTAACTTCTGATTGAGAGCCATCTCTGTGAGTTAAAGGCCCTATTGAGCCAGTAGCTTCAGGTGGTGGGGTTGGAATAAAGATTCCCCCAGAGGATTAACTGCCACTTTTTCATGCAATACCGAGAAGCTGCTAGGGCCAGGGTGGCTGCATTCTTGAATATACCATTTCCATTAGACAAACAAGGCCCTTTCCACCTTGTTAATGGTTGAGTCCAAGTTGACCTATTCCACAGCAGGAACGTCAGACTGGAAAGTCAAGAGGTCTCCATGAATCAGGCATTCAAATGTTGACAAGAGCCAGATAGCAAGCTAATAGCTACTTTTCAAAAGAAGTATACCTGGTAGCCATGTCAGGGGGACAACAAATCCAAAATCCCAAGGGGTACCTCTAGGTGAAGGCTGTCTCTCTTCACCAGATATTCCAATCAGCAAAATCATCAGTCACAGAGACTTGTAGCTGAAAGGGTTAATAATAGACCTCTTGTTATTGTTAGTTTTTATTTTTTTCTTTGAGCCCCACTCACAAGATACTGCTTTTCAAGTTAGCCCATATAAAGGACCAAGAAAAATGCCCAAGTGAGGCACATACTATCTCTAACACCCAAAAAGTACAATAAGGTGCTGGGTCTCCTGGTGATTGGCTAGAGATAGTTGTTTTTCCTTGACTGATGGAGGGATGGAACATTGTGAATTCCTCCACGGTCCCAAAAACTTCACTCAGTGAGCAGGCCCCTGAACTTTGTCGGGGTTTATCAGCCACCCCTGCTGGCAGACAGGTGATAACACCACAGTCAGGACCATTGAAACTCAGGCTTCTGACTTGCTAACGAAAGGGATATCATCTGTACAGTGAAAACTTTGCGCATCAGAGGGTAGAGGCATTTATGCTAAATCCAGCTAATCCACTGGTGGCAAATGCCAGTTAGTTATCCCAATAACACTTCTATACATGAGGCTCTTCCTGGCAACTTAGGGCACAGGGAAGTACAAGAATATAAAACACCAATTCATACTATAGATTCATATGTACAAGCAACAAGAATAACCCATTCAATCGGCCTAAAGTGACCTACCCACAAAGTCATGTTGACTTCCCTTCCCTCTGGTATACCCAGCCCAACCTCTATCAATTGGGACTTCATGGGTTGGTTGCCTATGTCCAATAGAACTTAAAAGTTTGATGCCCTTCTTTCCCCAAAGTTTCCCAACACACTCAAATGGGTGTGTATGGCCTCCAGTTGCCCTTGCGGACAGGGAGACTTGGCCCAGGCCCAATAATCTTTAAAGCAGCTGCAGTCAAGGCTAAGGGAAAGGAAGGGACCAGGGGGGTGTAGAAGAAGGGAGTGATCTGCACCAGTAATCAAGGCTGTGCACTTACTTTCAGTTCTAAGCAGTCACAAGTGCAGTGCAACCAAATGAACTTCTAGTGTTTTTAGTCTGTCTAAAGCTCTGTATCTTCATTGCTGACACCATTTATTCCAGCATCAGGGGACTCATATTTCCTTCTGGCCACAGGACTTGCTGCCCCATTGTCACTATAACATTTCTTCTTCTTCCCACCTAGAGGCACGTGAACAACAACCAAAGCATGATTCCGGTGGTTTGTTTTATTCCTACCTCTCTTTACTTGGCCTTTAAACATATTAATGGGTAGAACAGAGGGGACCCTTACTAATCCCCCCACAAACCTTGCTCACCAACTGGGTAAGAGCATTACTGCTGGATTCCAGGGAGTCCTTTTATATTCCTGAATCTGGTCCACATGGTACCCGTCCTTTCTTTTCCAGAAAGCTTTGTCTCTGCCAGGATCTTGCACTCTCACCAAAAGCTGTTGAGAAGTATGAAGGGTCTGAGGTTTTTACTCTACTTGCAGACTAACAAGGTAGGCTGCCACAGTTTCATGGATGAGGACAGACTCCTGGTTCAAACACAAAGCACCATATTACTCACAGCACAGCAGATGGCAAGAGCTTAGTATTTGTGTTGCTTCCCCTTGCTCCTCAAATTCAACAAGAGCGATGTGGAGGGGCCTACATGAATGCTGCACACACTGCAACTGGGGAACCACGAGGTTAGGGACCCAAATCTTTTATACTGGGCAGTAACTAACCTACTTACCCCTGCTCCTATGGGGGACACTGTATCTTCCAAAGTGGTTTGCTACACAAACATCGTTGAAAAGATAGTTCAGAATAAAAGGACAGTTAGTGCCTCTTCTCAGAAGACATGCAGAAAATAAAAAAAAAAAAAACCCCATGGAGAATTGTCTCTGAGCATCCAGGCCTTCTCTCTACTTGATATTCCCTCATTTGTTTATTTTTTTATTGTCTTTTGCTCCCACCAGAACATAAGGGCCATAACAACAGGGACCTTCTCTATCTTGGTCTCTGCTCTTCTCCTACCATCTAAAACAGCATTTGGTATATAGTAAAAGCCCAGTAAATACTTGTTGAACAAATAAATTTCTCAAAACCTTACTTGTCTTTCAATACCCAGCTTGGATGACCTGTCTTCAGAGGAGCCATACCAGATCCCATAACTGAGATTTATTGTTCAGGCATTTGGGCTCTCATAATACTTCTACTTGTAGCATGGCACTTGTAATTGTACCATCTGTGCTATAGCTCTTTTTATTCATGTTTGTCTGGCTAGATTGAAAGGTGGGGATGATGGGGCTTCCTTATTTACAGGGCTGGGATGAGGGTGAAGCAAGTGATGAACCTCAGTGCAAAATTTAAGGACGTGCTGTCCAGTTCATGCAAGTTTGCTCTAGGTATCTTGCTTGTCTCACCCTAGTCCAGTACTGCTTATTTGTCTTTATGTCCTCAGAGCTAAAGTGGCTCTCATCTAATAGATGGTGCATCAGTGTTTGTTCAATTAAAATGAATAGGATCACAAACAGTGTTTGAGACCCATTGGCTTAGTACCTGATATTTGCCCTCTGTCCCTTCAGAGACATGTTCTACCATCCTCCACCCTGCTTTGTTCCACAGAAGGCTGACCTATGTGAACTGCATCGAAGAGCACTCTTGCCTCTAGCTTCCAGTTGGGTTTGGTCAGTGGGGGCTCCTAGTATGAGTTGGAAAGTCAGGAGAATGAGTTTGGGGTGTTTATTTCCCCAGCTCCCTCACTGCAAGGTCACCTTGGATTGGCTACATCCTCCAACAAAGACACAGCTTCTGGCAGTCAGTCCTCTCTTACAGGGACAGTTAACTCTCTTTAGGTTCCTATACTTATTCTTGTCCCTTGCTCATCCATGCCTGTGATGGGTAATGGCTCCCCACTGTGGCTGGCTCTGGAATGTATTCCCAGACCTTTTAGTTTTCCTCAACCCTGCTTGCACTTTTTACATAGTTCATTTATTAAAACCCTTTCCATTACTTCATTTGAGTGTGTTTGTTTTTTTCCTGTTGGGACCCTTAAGGAATACAATATTGGACCTCAGCAGATATTTCATGATAAATACAGGGAAAAGCAAAGATGTACAATATACCACTTAAATTTGTTTATATAAAAGATGTCATTTTAAAAGAAAACTTGACAACAATTATATGGTATTTTATTGATTTCAACCAAATGAATTTAATTTCAATGGATTATGATATCTAAAATTGATGAAGTAATAAAATTAAGCCAAAGGGGAACTTGTTTGAAGCCTGGGAAGACTGATGAGGTATTATGGATAATGCATGGTAGAGGGTGGGGATATTTTTATAACTCACCTTTTGGTCATTAATAAGTCAATAACAAATCTATACATCAAAATGAAAATGCCCAATTAAAATATTACATAGGGCCTTTGATAACTCCAAGAATTATTAGGGCATAAAGACTTAAAAGAGTTTGGAAATTAAAGGATGCCTATTAAAACAATTTTAATTATTTTAATGATCAACAGCATAAGGATGAACGGTCTTAATATAAAATGGCATAAATGGTCCTGGCTAGTAAAAGAAAAGCTTTAATTGAATAGAAAAGGGTTAAATTTGATATACTGTTTCATCTGGGAAATTCAATTACTGAAAAGCAGAAGAGCAAATTGATTAATAGGTGGTTTTAGCAACGTTTGATGCTTTGGTCACTACAAATGGAGTAAGGGGTGACAGAAATCCTACTAACTAAATTCATAACATCTTAATAAACCCAGAGAATTTTGGAAAATAGTTTATTTTGATGTGACATGTTACATTAGATTCTGTCTCTTCCAATAGTGCCATTTAAAAAGAAAAAAATCTTTGAATGAAATGGGACAGGCAATTCTTTAACCCTTTCATCCCTAGAAGTAATTACCCGCAAAAAGAATATGATTGCCTGTTAAATTCTAAGCTTGCTTAGAAGATGCAGAGCAGAATTGAGTAATTAAGCAGATAACTGAATCCCCAAACCTTTCTCTTTATGCAAAGAGTCCAAATAATTGAAGCAAGGATGAATTATCTAGATTCATTATCTCATTTCTGGACTTCACTTTAGTAATTGCAGATTAAAATTCAACCAACATTTGTTGAACAGCAGCTGATTCCAAGATTTTCCATATGCTGTCCCAGTTAATCTTCCTAACACCTTTGTAGTGTAGGTGTCATTAAGTGCATCTTAAAGATGAGGAAACTCAGGTTCAGAAAGGTTTATAACAAGCCATGGAGTTGGATTTGAACCCACGTCCCCTTTCTTTAAGTCTGGCACAGTTTCCTTTAAACCACATGGATAAATGGATGAGAAATATAATTTAAACATGAGTGTGAAAGCCGTACATTCTAGGTAAACACCCCCAACCCAGGAATGAGTTTGCTCCTCTGATGTTCTAACTGAACGTGTCTTGAACATTGCTGAGAAGCCTGTCACCAACCACACTCAGAGCAGAGCGGGAGTAAGCTTACATCAGAATCGCTTTGTCTTCATCAGTTACCTGTCACTTTCTCTGGAAACCATTTACCTTTCCTACCTGATTTTTGAAAAATAGAGGAAATATTATGACATTAAATGGTCACCAGCTGAATAGTGACTCTTGATTTATCTAGGGAATATAGAGAAGCTTTTTTGGAAGACTACATTTCTCTTTGCCAATGTTACAGATAAACATTTTATTTTATATATAGAAGATCAAAACTCTGAAAGGGAAAAAACAAAAATTTAAAATTCCAATGACTGAGGGAAAAAAATGTATCCAAAAAGATAATTCCTCAGACACTTACAGTTTCTTATTCACAGAGAAAAGAATGCATACGATTGAAAATATATGAGAAAACTGAAAGAAGCAGGAGGTGGAGAGAGCCGGAGCAGAATAGCTGTTGTCTAGAAAAGAGCAGATGGTTCTTGGCTGGTAAGAATACCAATTGCATTCCAGTGGTGTGTGACTTAGTAGAACCAAAATAAATGACATATTGGTCCAGAGAGAAAACTGCCATAAGTTTAAGCTAGCCAGAGAAATGAAGACCTATAGAATGTGTTTAAGGAAACATGACTTTCGTTTGCATGTTCCCCTTGGTTTGACTTTGTACTTCACACCTGCAGCCTTCTGCACATTGAACAATGAAATGACTTTCTTTCTAGACCCTCACTCAGCAACCCACCCAAATCTGTCCCAGCAAGTGTCCAGCAAAATCCAACCTGTATAAAAGCCCCAAACACCCCAGTGATGTATTTCCCCATTTCCTAGGCCACCTTCCTCCTTGCCTTTCTCAGTCCATAAATTGTTATGGTCTTCATCAGGAATCACCTTGTATTATTATTTTATTTTTTGGTAGAGACATGGTCTCACTCTTGCTCAAGGTGGTCTCAAACTCCTGACCTCAAGTGATCCTCCCACCCCAGCCTCCCAGAATGCTAAGGTTATAGGCATGAGCATCACACCTGGCCAAGAATAGTCTTGAGTAAAACCTACACTTTTATCTTTTTTTTCAGCAAGAAGCCAGTAGAGAAAAATTTTTATAAAGAAGAATCAACTGATCTTCCTGGATAAACCTATTGGAAAGAAGGCAGCTTCTATGCTTATTCATTCACTCCACAGTTGTTTGACCAGTGCCTACTCGTTTTCAGACACTACGCCAGGTGCTGGTGGTTCAGAGGGATGATGTGATCTGGCTTTCAACCTAGATGGGGAGATAGAACACATAATACATTGTAGTTAGGGAACTTCACAGATAGGAACGCCAACGTGGGATAGCACAAACACAGAAGTTTTAAAACTTTATTATCTAAGGTATGCTGTTTCATGATTTGGTGGCAGTGTTTCTTGCAAATAAACATGTTGCAAATCCAAACTGGGCTCTGGCCACAGTGTTGCCTGCAACTCTCCCCCTGTCTGTAACTCTGAGGTTACTTCTGGACAATGTAAGCGATGCTCCTTTACAGTACAGAGATGTTCTCTCTACCTGAGCAGTTTCCAAGTGGCAAACCATTTACTCGGTTGTCACAGCTTCTTACTAAGTCCTTTTAAAGGTAGTGAGCTCTTTTTTGTTTTTAGCTGTTTTATGGGGGAAAACATAAATCAAGTAAGAAAATGCACACCAGTATTTAACCCAAAACGTGCTCTGATGTGTATCATGTGTCAGAGGAAGTATTATAGGAGATGCGCAAGACAGTCAGTTTTTCCTTTCATTAAATTTACAAGAATCCTGTAAGTGGCAACTCTTGAGTAGAGAAGAGGGAGATTGTCTTTCTTTTCCCAGACAGGGAAAAGACCTTTCCCAGGAAGGTCACCAAGCGCACAATCCATCATGGCGTTTTGACAGAATACCCTCAGCCCTGCCGAGGGTATTCTGTCATTAAGGGCTTTCAGCACAGACAAGGAGGAACCAGATTATATATGAGCCAAATTACCTCTCCCTTGGCCGTGAGGGATGGGAACACTGACATGGATTTCCTGAAGGCAGTTGCAGACCGTCCTGTCTGGATGCCTTGAGAAGAGAAGCCGGGGTGCCTGTCTAATGCCAGACGAGGGGAGGAGAAAAGCTGGGGCGGGGGGGAGTGGCAGCGCTCCCAAATTTTCTTCCAGCTTTAGAATTCTTTTAAATTTCTATTAAATATTGGCCACAGAGTGCTTTTAGGAAAGCATCAGATAAAGAAGTGAAACAAATGGCTGATCATTTACCTACACTTAGATCATCTTTGTATATACATCAATTGTTGATGAGAAATGACAAAATTTATGGAAACTGTCTATTGAAGAGAAATTGCTGCCTACCTTTCCACTCCCTGTAAGCTTCCCTAACCCCGAGAATCAGATATCAGAAAGCCTGCTGGGGAAAATAAAGTTAAGGGACAAAAACAAGAAGAAATGATCTTTAAGTCAGTGACCCGATTTTATCCCCTAAACAACCACAACCACACTTAACATAGCAATCGACTTAAGTGAAAATGTGAGCTGGGCCCCTAGCCCCATCGATTAATCACACTGAGAGGCAAATCAGCCAAGAAACCAATTGAATTAAAAGGCTTCTTTATTTGCTGAACACGATAAATAAAACGTAGGAACAATCCTTTAACATAGACAGCTATGACTCAGTTGTGAACGCTCAGCACAAAGTGATCCCAAGAATACAGAGAAATGACAGGTATCATGATTATGGTTAACATTATTAGTTGCTATTATCACCACATTTTATTAAAAGCTCATAAAAAAAGAGATGTGCCACAGTCAAACTTATCTTGAGAACTTAAAATATGGAGAAAAAAGAAAAATTCAGGCTTCTATGACCAGGCTTAAATTAATGTTCAATACATTCTTCTAACTTAAATTTTTTTTTTTTTTTTTTTTTGCCTATGACTATAACTAAAAGACCAGAAGGGTTTTTACATTTTCAGAAAAGGAAGATAAAGAAATCAGGATACGGCAGCAAAATAAATAGCATTCTAGTTGATAATTATCTATCACACGATAAAATAACTTCTAATTAATTTGGTCACAGTTTAATTAAAACTTAAGTTTTATTTGATCAGATCTCCAGGAAGCTAGTAATTTGCATTTACTTTGTGCTTAGAATGCATATTTTGTTCACCTCCTGTTGTTATTACCAGGTAATTCAATAAGGATTGCTTGCGACAAGGCCAGGCCTAGATATCAGGCACAAAATTTATCACCTCACTATAGAGTGACCTCTGCTTGAATCTCCTTAGGTTTCTCTAACTTGTTTTATTCATGAGGCACTCTTGTTCCGGGAGGCCAAATACAGTTATCAGAGGCAAAGGTCAGCACCTGTGTTTAGATAGTCTCATGAGTTAGTCCCCCCACGATAGGTTATTACATTGCATTATACATTATGGACTGAATGTACAGGAAAAGCAAACAAACAAAGGAAAAGCAAGGCATTGCCCTCTCCCTTAAGAAGTCTGTGATCTTATTTAGGGAGGCACGCTCATATCTTATCCTCCCATGAGAGCCTCTGCTCCATACCACGGATCTCCCTGGCACCCTTCAATCTGATCAGTCCTCCTACGACCACTTGGATCCTCACTCTCCTCAGAACAGCTGAGTCCAAATTCCCCAACCCCCAGAACCCACACAATGTGGTCCCCATGACATAAACCTCTTCTCCGGCCTCACCCTCAACACCCCAGAAGGAAGCTGGCTCTGGCCATTGTCCCTACCTGAGCCATCACCTCCCTCCTCTGTTTAGTCATGTTCTACCTGTACTTCAAGTTCCAGCTCTCTTCCTCCACAAACTTGCCAGAACATCCTAAGCCTCAGCTCTCTCTCTTTCCCATTCATGATACTTTCTGCTTTGGCAAAGATTTCATTTAGCAATCAATCTTCCAAATTAAATCATTGGCTTCCTGTGCAGAGGCCGGGATTTACACCTCCTTAGTATCCCCAGGCTCTACTCCAGTGTTGCTTTTCCCTACTTAGTAGTCCTCAACAAGTGTTAGTAAATCATGATGAACAATGATAAAAGTAGGCCAGGTGCGGTGGCTCATGCCTGTAATCCTAGCACTTTGGGAGGCTGACACAGGAGGATGGCTTGAGTCCAGGAGTAAGAGACCAGCCTGGGCAACATAACAAGATCTCATCTCTACAAAGAGTAAAAAAAAATTAGTCAGGCATGGTGGTGCTCACCTGTAGTCCCTGCTACCCAGGAGGCTGAGGCAGGAGGATTGCTTGAGCCCTTGAGTTTGAGGTTGCAGTGAACTATGATGGTGCCACTGCACTCCAGCCTGGATGACAGAGAGAGACCCTGTCTCAAAAAATAATAATAATAATAATTTGCTTATGTCTTGCCTCTCCCAACTAAACTATGTTTTTGCTGAGAATCTAGATCATGTTGTTTTTTGTTTTGTTCCAAATGCTTAGTATAGCACTGTACACATGGTAGAGATTTATTTAATAGTTGCTGGTTTAATTTAATTAATTTGGTAGTGCTGACACAAATATCTGCAAAACCAAATACAAATATCTGTGCCACTTCTGAAGACAATAAGTTAATTACTGTTCTTCAACAATGTTAGTAGACTGTCCTTGTACTGACATTTCACTTCTCAGTCTAATGGGTTATTTATTTAATTAATAGCTACTTGCCCATTAGGATCCATTAGCATATCAAATTGATTTTTCTCAGCCTTGCCAAAAAAAATAAATTGTACATGTGTTACTCTATGACTCTTAATTGTATTACTTTAACATCTCTTTGATGATCCAGAAGTCCCTAATTAAGATAACAAATTAAATATACAAAACATTAGGTTTACAACTTCTTTGTGAAAGCAAAGGTTATATATGAATTTGCTGGTATTTTAAAATCTTTTCTGAAGTATATCAAGGTAAAGTAAATCAATTTTATTCTATAGGCCCTTTTCCTTGCGTAGATAACAAATACACACATGTACGAAGATACACTTAGGCTAATTCTACTTGTGTTTCCATGAGTTATTGTGATTTAGTTTCAGGTTGTTTATTTGTTTCTTAGAGTTCTTGTTGGTTATTGCTCTGGCACATCAGAAGAAAAGGGCTTCGGGTAATATGTCCCTTTTAGCTGTAATAAAGTTCTGTGTGAGAATCATCTTGGCTTCCACTCCCTACAAACTGTTCATTGTCCACTGAGATGGGAACCTGCTAAGAAAAAAGAAAGCTAAACAGCAGCAGGCAAAATAAGTCAATGTTCAAGTCTACCTAGTAAGCAAATGAAGTAAGTCATTGCTTTGAATTTGGCAGACTGAGCTTAAAATGGCTTCTGTGAGACATGTGGAAGGATCTGATGTAATTTGCCCTATTTCCTGGAATTCATATGCTGAAAGACTTCACTTTATCCTGAAACAAACAAAACAGGTAAACATAAACAAAAGTGGACCATGGTCTTGTTTTCATGAGACTTAAATACAGTCCACAGTCAGGTCCCTTCGCCTCTGTTTCACTTAGGGCCAGGTCATTTAATGAAATTATTGAATTATTAAAGAAGCACTTCTCACCAGCCCATCCGTCACTGTTTAGGGATTTATATTTCACAAACAAAATCAATAGTCTCGTAAGGACATTGCTGCTTATATTGCAGAGCAGCACCATCTGTCAACACTGAAACTTGGGAAATTTTTTATATGACTTGCTATGGACACATTTTATATGCAGAGACCTTTAAAAATTTTTTCTATGAGTGCCTCTAAACTACACCAAATATGACATGTTTAATAGTCCAAAGAAAGGGCATAAATAATGAAACTCATTGTAACATTCTGAACAGTCAAGGCCAGAAAGGATGCATAGTATTCTTACCAACTGGGCCAGCCAAATGCAGGAAACATCCAGTGAAGAAAAACTACAGGATCTCATTCTGCAAAAGGCCAACACCCACCCCTCCACTCACACCCACACCCACGCACACACGCACACATGTGTGTGTGCATGCTCTGTGTGCAGAATCAAGACTATAAATCAAAGGTCCAAGAG
Source organism: Daubentonia madagascariensis (assembly GCA_023783475.1). Taxonomy (NCBI): domain Eukaryota; kingdom Metazoa; phylum Chordata; class Mammalia; order Primates; family Daubentoniidae; genus Daubentonia; species Daubentonia madagascariensis. The sequence continues at coordinate 34,836,637 of JAKFHU010002080.1, read as the reverse complement.
AACATAATCACATTACCTGTCACCAGTTTTTTTTTACTCAAATGCCAAAAACCATGAAGAGATGTATATTCCTCAATGGGTGCAGAGTAAGTGACTCAGGAGATAGAATTTTTGCTGAAGAAGTGATGTGCAAGATGGAAGCCAATTCTGATTGTAGAATTAATTCTAAATGCATAAAAAAGAAGACATAACTGAAGCAGGAGCTCAGAAAGAAAGGATTAGAAATTCACCAACAATGCTTAAACTCCTTGACAATCAAAATTCTAATGCAAGTGGCAAGCTGCACAGAGAAAGCACTCAGAGTTGCTCTCAGAAGGGAGCTTCCACCCTTGTGACTGGGGCACTGCACAAAAGGTTCCTCATCTGTCTAAACCCTGATACACTCTGCTCACTAGAAGGAAGGGGACACCAGCTTCATTTTGATTCGTATTTATTATGGCTGGACACAAAATTGCTTCATTATTGCTGGACTTGAGGGAGATTCAGGATGAAACCTAGGTGTTAAAAGCTACTTGATGCTGAACTTTCAGCCACACCTCCTGAGGGGTCAACTGAGATGCCAAGTGGAGAAAGAAGTCATTCTCCCATGGACAGAAGGCTGCTGAACCAGTGTCCCTTCTGACTACCAATCAAGAGCACATTACAGGGACAGGCAGAGAGAGGACACAGGTTCAAGCAGGAAGTGTTAGGCCATTTATTTATTTATTTAGGTTGTTGGTATTAGCACCTCCAGACATGTTTACTAGAGAAAGAAAGGTGTGGTTGGTCTTTGTAGTTCATAGTTGCAGTAAAATTCTGTGTTTGAGACATGCTGATTTCTGCCTACTTATAGTTTAAAAAAAAACCTGTAGTGTCCTTAGGGCAGAGATTACATTGTAATATTAATAGATATTGTTAATTACAATTTAGATTTCCTATTAATTAGGATCATTGGTAGGAAATACCATCCTCACTTTTATAGGGCAACCTGATGTCATAGACAGAGCACAGGGATACAGGTTCCTATATGAGCTCACTCATGCACTGGCTCGAGATTGTGGTCACATCTGAATTTGAATTTTGGCTCTTTCTTCTCTTAGCTGCATGAGCCTGGACAATTATCCATCTTCTCCGAGCTATCATTCCCTCCTCCATAAAATGAGGATGACAAAGCTTTTATGATGACTAAACACTAATGCATATTAGTTTGCTAGGGCTGTCATAACAAAATACCACAGACTAGGTGGCTTAAACAACAGAAATTTATTTTCTTACAGTTTTGGAGGCTGAGGTCCAAGATCAAGGTGCCAGCAGGACTGTATTCCTCTGAGGCCTCTCTCCTTGGCTTGCAGACGGCCACCTCTTGCTGCTTTTTCACATGATTGTCTCTTTTGTCCCTGATGTCTCTTCTTCTTCATATAAGGACAGCAGTTGTATTGCACTAGGGCCCCACCCTAATGGCCTTACTTTAACTTAATCACTTCTTTAAAGACCTTGTCTCCAAATATGGTTACATGCTGGGGGTTGGGACTGCAACATATGAATTTTGGGAGGACACAACTTAGTCCATAAGACAATGTTTATAAGATACATAATAAATATGAGATTCCTTCTTTTTTCCCCTAATTTGTAAATTAGGGGTTGGTCTAGATCAGCAGGTTTCAAAGTATGGCCACAGACCTCTGAGAGTCAACAAGATCCTTTCAGGGTATTTGTGAGATCAAAACTATTTTCACAATAATATGAAGACATTATTTGCCTTTTTTCCTGTGTTCATTTTTGCATCAATGGTGTTAAAGCAATGGTGGGCAAAACCACTGGCCCCTGAGCATGAATCAAGGCAGTGGCACAAAACTTCACTTGTAGTCATTGTATTCTTCAATACCATATACTTTCAGTTTAAAAAAAAAAAAATATATATATATATATAGCCAATTTTACTTAAGAATATTCTTAATGAAGCAGTGTTATTAATTTTATTAAATTTCAACCCTTGAATAAATATATTTTTAATATTTTGTGTGATGAAATGGGATGGACACATTAAGTACTTCTGCTGCATACCAAAGTATCATGGTTGCCTAAAGGAAAAGCACTTGTGTGGCTGAGGTGCAAGGTGACCTAGCCACCTTTTTCATGGAGCACCAGTTTGCTGGTAAGACTTACAGACTTACAAACTTTGATTTGAGGAAGTTTGACTTACAGATAAACTATGATTATTGAGACTTTGGTATTTAATAATATTTTCTTGCAAATGAACTAAGTGGACCTCTCAATCCAAGGAAAAAAACCTCTTTTTCAGTATTTATCATCAATGATAAAATTAGAACTTTCAGGCAAAAATTGAAATTTTGGAAAACTTGTATCTGCCACCATGAGCTTAACAGATTTCTAATGCTAAATACTTTTCTGATGTGACCAGAGGTGATATTTAAAAATATGATTTTTTTTTTTTTGCCAAAGTTGGGAAGATCTATATAACTCAGTGAAACAGTGTTTTCCAAATGACCAATCTATGCTTTTACAAAACCATGTGTGGATAAAAGATCCATTCAAAGTGCAAGATAGACAAATAGATTTTAAAGTAAAAGTTCATTGATTTGATTTCATATTCTATATCTTGTTGAGCTTTGTTGCAGTATCAAAGAAGAATATCTACAATTACCTAAGACTATTAAAATACACATCTCTTTTTCTAACTACATATCTGTGTGAGGCCAGATATTCCTCAAATATTTCAACCAAAACAATATATCACAATATACTGAATACAGACACAGGTATGAGAATTCCTCTCTTCCATTAAGCCAGACATTAATTTACAAAAATATAAAACAATGCTACTATTCTCAATACACTTTTTCTTGCTTTGGAAAATATAGTTACTTTAAATAACAACTATGATATATATGTTACTACATGATGGGTTTATTATTATTCTTTTTAAATGAACTAATACATATTTCAAACACTTATTAAATTAGTTTTAAATTATAATACAGCAAATATTTATAGGTCATATAAATGTCTTTGGAGTTCTCAATAATTTCTAAGACTGTAAATGGTTCCTGAGTCTTCTCTCCCCTCCCTCTAAAAAATATTGATAACTGCTAGTCTAAATCAATGTGTCCAAAGGCATAGTACACACATTGCTGGTCATATATGAGATGGTTCTTATAGGGGCACAGATACACTTTTTAAAATTTTTATAATTATAAATTCATTTTAATTGATTATAGCAAATGATACTCATTTTACATTTTTCATAATTTTATAAAGTTTTCTTTTTTCATACATTTATTTATATTAAAAAATAAGTTTAATGGAAACACACAGATATGGTAAAAATGGTGACAGTTGTATGTCAATGACTGACATGTGAGAAGCCTTGGGCCCCAGAATATATTTTCAGAAGCATATTTCACCACTATAGAACTCATCCATGTAAAAAAAAACCATTTGTACCCCCTAAATCTATTGAAATAAAAGAACTTATTTTTTAAAAAGTATATATTGCCTTGGCCTTTTTTTCTAACTTGAACCTTCTCACTCAACATTTTTACAGATTAACAATTATAATAAAGAAATAGAATTTACTCAGATAAATTATTATCCTGCTCACTCAGACCACAAAGTTCTGTTGAGGCCTGGATAATTAGTTTGGTTTGGCTATCTACAGTAACAATTTGAAGTCTTAATTTCTTTCTGGGATTTGTAGACATAGTTCTAGTTACACAACAAGTAATATAACTTGGTTAAATAGAAAACATTACTCATCAGTTTAATCTCATCTTCTACCTACAAGCTATGTCAAGCTCTAGGCTTCATTTAAACCAAGATGCACCCTAAACTCATGCTGTATGGATGCTGACTAATACCTCCATTCACCTTCTAATGCCAGGAAAAGTGGCTTTGGAGCCAGTCTTGAGAAACAAGGTGGTCCCAAGGGCGGAGTGCTGAAACCAGCATCAGGAGACCTGGGTTCTTCCCCTGAAATTGACTCAACTTTTTACTCAGTCGCTGGGCAAATTTCTCAACCTCCCCAGACCTGGATTTCCTTACCCGCAAAACAAGGAGTTGAACTAAATAATCTTCCAGTTCAAACAGCCTGACTCAGAAGACGCCTAGAAACACCTTCTCAGGGAGCCATTTCTCTAGGGGACTCCAAAAGGAACGGGGCACCCAGCCACTCAAGAGGCACCACTCAGGCTGCTGAATTCCAGGCTCTGCCTTTATGGGCATGGACTCCATTTCCTTTTAAAATGTGTTATTTTAATCTTAATCTGTTACTCTGCAATGGCACCGAAACTTATTATAATTAAAAGAAGGGGGTGGCACATCAGATGGGTGACAAGGCATGGCTGCCTGAGCCCCAGACACCGTGAATTCTAACCTTGGCTCTACCACTGCCTCAGGATACATCATCTACCCATTCTAAAACCTAGATAGTTTCCAGACAACATCATTAGCCTATCTCACAGGACTGTTGTGAGAAATACTTTATAAAAATAGCAGCATAAAAGAGTTTGCAAAATGAAATGCTAAACTGAAACTTGGGCAACGTGCTGAGTATTCCTACCCTGTCCGGCTAACTAATAAATATAAATTTGCTATTACTTGAAAAGTCCTTAAGACTATAACTACTTAATCAATATGACACCAGCAGCCTGACAAATTAGCGTGAAGCCACAGGCCTGAGACCTGAAAGAAATTAAATTGGTGCTTAACAGAAATTGGAATGTGAACAAGATGATTTTGGAAATATAAAATCTAACCCACAAAACTGGAGCCACATTATACACCTTCAGAGATAGGTGCATGTAATGGTCAGGTCCACATTGTTACACATATTACTCTTATTATGAGTAAGTGTGAGAAGACTAACAAAAATATTTGGGGGAGCCCATAAATTTTTTAAATCTATCTGCAAAATTGACATGTAAAATATGTTTTTATAGTGGACATGAAAAGATACTTTACAAATTTAAAAAGTTGCTGTTATTACTCTAAATAAATTCACCTTTTTAAATAGTTTCATGCAAACCAGCAATTTAAGAACTGAGAACTGGAGAGAAAGAGAGAGAGAGCTTATTCTGATGCTCATGTCTCTTTCTTCTAAGTCCTATACAAGGTAATTTAGCAGGAGAATTGCAAAACTGAGGTGGATGAAGGGGTGCATGGGTGCACGTCCACACACACCCACACAGAAGTCAGGAAACAGCTGGAACGTTGCATTTCACTAGGCCTCTCCGAAGAGTTGTGGTTGATCATTCCACTGGTGGCTGGTGGGTCTGTTTTTCTGATTACCTTGTCTTGGTTATAAACGCTAGCCAAGGTTGTCTTTAGAGCAGCCTCCTTATAGGAAGTGCTTCAATTCTGGCATAATGAAAAGTCTGAATAAATGAATGCTAAGAATTTTTGTCACCTCTGTGTTCCTGGGGACTCCCTTTCTGCCAGCCTAACCCGTCTTGCAAACCCAGGAACAGTCTGTCCTCCTAGGGCCAGCAGAAATTTTCATTGATTGCCCTGTGTTCCTTTGCTGGATACAAAGGTTTAGTCATGGTCAGATTCCCTTGCCTCATTTCCATGGAGTTAAACTAAATGACAATCTGGCACTCCATCTTGCCTCTCAGTCATCAGGAAATGGCAGCTCCACCGAGACCGATCTGAAGGGAAAATAAACTTTTTTGTTAGAATTAGCCAACCCAGATATTTCTTCTTCCACAGGTAGCCGATAAAGTATTAATGACTGCAGAGATTTAAAAGGCCTCAAAAAAAGAGTCTGTTCCAAGCTTTCCCTTCCTGGTTTGCCCTTCAGGTCACTTTGTATCTACAGGCAAATGTAACTCAGGAAACAAATTCCAAAATGAGTTATCCCAAAGTCTGGGACATGCAAGCACAGGCTTAATGACACAAAGAGAGTGGACTTCCTCTTTTCCATTATTTCACTGCAGGGAGCTGAAAAACTGCAATTCTTTGCAACGTGCAAGGCCACGACAAAAGAAAAGAAAACTCACAGGGAGAAGAAGGAGAAACAGAGAAAAGAAAATTAAACTTCTCTGATTATCAAGTGGAAATAACTCAGACAATGATACACATGCCAGGTGTACTCACAAAGCTCTCTGTGGAAATCTTCATTCCTTTATGGCTGTTAAACAAGGATCATTTTAACAGCTGTTGCTCTGACATTACTTGTTGGCATCTAAAAATATGTCAGAAGTCAGAAGCTGTAAGATAGACCAGAGATTAAACTTCCATATTTTCCGAGTGTCTTCCCCTTCTCTTTTGAAACCTAGTAACCAATAAATGAGAACTTAATTCCTTGAGCAATAAAATCAAACAAAGTAGGATTAATGTCCAGTTCACAAAAATGCATTAAACGAACTAAATATGTGATTTGAACTTATCAGAATTAGGGAAAATAACGTACATATATACAATTTTTGAAACGAGCACTTCAGGCACATTTAGTAAGTTTTGCTGGAGGGGTGGGGAAAATGAATAGGTCTCCAAGGAATTTTTGTCTCTCTTTAGTTAGATGGTCTCTAAAACAGCACCCTGATCAAACCACCCCTCTCCCATTGGGGGGGAAAAAAAAGTGTCAGAGCCAAAGGAAGAATTCCTTAAAGTTGGGAAAGTGAATGTTTATTTCTGCTATTGTTTTCATACTAAATAGGAACATGAAAGAAATCTTTCACTCAGCAGCTGCATCTAATTTAATATGAAGCTCCCCAAAGAGGAGTGAACAGGATGTGATGAGGAGCTGTTAAACATGGATGCTAATATTTTGTGAGGCATCTGGTACTGTTCCACCACCTAGAATTCTAAGAATCAAATTAGCAGATTTAATTCTGCCAAAGTTATCAAATTATTTGTCAGAAAGATTTTGCAAAGCAGGCTCCTCCTTTCCAACATCTGTTCTACCCATCCAGTGAGGATCAAAGATGACCATCTACTTGATTTGTTGAGATGGTACATTTTACCAGTTGCTCATCTGGGTGAATACTGCAGCTTTTATCATAAAAATCTTCCCTTTTTGAATCAGTTAACTCTGATAAAGTAGTGCACCTTTAGGTCCATATAGAGGTGATTCAAATATTTGACATGAATTTTAAAGTACTAAATGGTAGAATATTTACATATTTTACAAATATGTTAAAAGTGTCTCAGCCCGTATGTCATGATTTTAAGGGAATATACCCAAGAACCCCACCAGCAAAAAAGAAAATAAAAGCAGTACTTTTCTGGGGGGAGGGCCATAAAAGGAAATGTAGTAAGGGTTACCCTTACTATGTTATCCTGAGATACTTTTAATCTGCTTAAGAAGTATTACTTAATCCTAGAAAATTTGGTAATCTTATCAAGTCTGACTGCCCACCCTTGCTGCACTATTGGAATCAGATAACAGACACTGGGCAAAATCTGTTAGGCAAAAAAGCTGAAATGAAAAATTGCCAGGGATTTTACTTGTCAATGTCTTCCAAAAGGTAAGGAACGAATGAGTATTTATTTGTCTGGGATATGTGCACTTTGGCTTTTTCACATAGGAGTTTCTCTTCCCACCAACCAAAATGAAAGCTGGAGTTCCAGAGTGCATCAATCATACTGGATTCAAAAACAACTGACTGGAACCTGACCAGTGAGGATATGGCTTGTGTAGCTCAAATTTATGACGGTGCATCTGCTGTGAGTGGTGTCTTGAATGGAGGCCAGGCCCTCTTCCGTCAGCCACATCCATATGCTATGCATGTGTTCACTGTACGCATACTTGTCAAATTTAGCTCTTGTGGGTACATGTTCTACACTTTTCCCCTGTACATGATTTTTAAAAATATGCTTTAGAAAATATACACAATCTTTTCGAAGTCTTTGCTGACTCACTGGGGGTTCTTTTGAATGTTTTCCTTTCAAAAGCCTTAAGTTAAGTAGTCAAAAGTGTATGACAAAAGCTACCCTTACTCTACTAAGATTAAAACCTACTGCTTATTGGAAAATAGCTGTTGTGTGATGGCCTGTCAGAAAACTTCTTTTTTTCTATCCAGAAGCAAACTAATGCTCTTTTTGATGGACTGAAAAATGGTAAGGAAAGATAGGAAAACAATCATCCTGGCCAGTTTGGGGCCAGTTTACACATTCGTCTTCCAAACATGTTGCATTTTAAAGTTTAGCAAAAGAACAACATGGGTTTCAGTACTACAGTTATCAGTATGACTGCCTAGGAAGTGTCTCCCTTAAGTCAATGATTTAGGAGATGGAGATTCAGACATTTCTTGTTTAAAAATTCAAGCAACTATGTTATTCATTAGATTAATTTCCATTGCTCCTTTTTCCAGTGGCTGAGTAGTGACTCAAAGTCATCACCTGGGTCAGGCATTCCTGGAACAAGATTGAGAAATCCAATCTCCATTGGTTGGCTGCAGCTTGTACCTTCATCCAACTGACGTTTAGAGATTACATTTTATCATCTTCTTTGCACCTCTGAAAACAATAAGGCATTAATATTGTGGATGTTTATAAATATGTTCCTGTTTAGCATTTAAATGCACACTTTCAAAATGTTCAATTTGTGTTTCCCTTGATCCTGAAATCAAAGTCCTATTTTTCTTCTCCTATGGACAGATAGGATAGACACCTATGCTTTCATCTTATTGTTTTTAAATCCTGGAAGGCCGGGACTATGCTTTCTTTCATTTTGATTTGTTTCTTTCTTCTCTTTTATCTTCATAGCATCTACAGTCCTACGCATACAGAAAGCATTCTTAATTGGCTGTGTTTCCCTCTTCTCTAATTACCAAGCTTGAGATTTGGGAAACAATAGCTTCTGAAGTAGTTTCCCTCCAATCTCTTAAATCATTTGAAAAATGTACCCAATAATATAATGTGAAATAGAGAATTTACATTTTTAATATATATTTGGATTCTTATCTGCTCTAAGGCACCCTTTAAAAGACAAATTGCATCAAACTCTTCAAAGAAATTAGTGTTATTGAAAATGTTCACACTTTTAGAGTGGTTGACAGCAAAATGGTTGGATGATAGTAACATAATTGATTAATTCAGTAAATAAATTCAGTGTGTAAAATAAACCAGTTTGGAACATCACATGGAAAAAAAATCTAAATATTTCATGTTCAGCCAATTATCCAGCCATGAATTAAAGGAGAAAAAAATATTCCCCAAGAAATGTCTTTGTAAGGTGTATTTCTAGGTGTCTTCCTTCAGAAAGAGTAGCCCTCTATTCAATCTAGCTGATATCTTTAGGGTCACTGCAGTTGATCAAATGATAAAGAAAAAAAACCATTAAGGGATTTTACCAAAGGCGGGGAATCACTGAGAACTAAGACTCTGAGACTGGAGTTCAACACAACATTGGCTTTATGAGTCTTTCTTAAGGCTACTATATAAATTCAACCATTTTCAAAGAAACATTCAGAGTTACAAGAAATGTTACATTCCTGACAGTGAGTTCCCGTAGGGTTTAGTGACTCCTCCCACACTCTTCCGACCTCATACACAAATCCATGGTGCTCACATTAACATCCCTATCCACCTTGTCTGGTCTTGAAAGCAGCAGGAGTGCTGCATATGCCCTTTCCACAGAGGGTTAGAGACCGAGGTACATTGCACTTGAAAATCTTACTATTCAGCTAGAATTCCATTTCTTCAAACGTTAGGTCTTATTCCACTTCTGGTTAACATTATCACTTCATGCAAGACTTGTTCCTGTGATCACTCTATCTCCAACCCCATCCAGTTACTGAGTCCTGCCTCTTCTCACTCCTAAATTTCCCTCATCTACCCTCTCGTCTCCAGGCCCACTGCTGCTGGCTGATTTGAGACCCTCCTCACCCTGGATTACCACAATACCTCCCTCCAGCCTACTTCTCTACTTCATCCTCCACACTGCTGCCAAAAAGGCATTTTTAACCTTCAATTTTGAAATAATTTTAGACTTACACAAGTTGCAAAATCAGTACAGAGTTCCAGTTCCCATGAACGATTCATCCAGCTTTCCTTAATGTCAATCTCTTACATGACCACAGTACAACTACTGAAGGATTTTTAAATTAATATTATTTTTTTATTGAAAAATCATGTATTTGATATAATGACTTGTTTTCCTTTGGGTAGATAACCAGCAGTGGGGTTGCTGGATCAAATGGTAGATCTACTTTTAGTTCTTCGAGGAATCTCCATACTGCTTTCCATAGAGGTTGTACTAATTTATGTTCCCACCCACTGTATAAGTATTCCCTTTTCACTGCATCTGTGCCAACATCTATTGTTTTGTGACTTTTTAATAATGGCCACTGGCTGGAGTAAGGTGATATCTCATCGTGATTTTGATTTGCATTTCTCTGATTAGTGCTGTTAAGTATTTTGTCATATGTTTTTTGGCCATTTGTCTATCTTTTTTTGAAAAAGTCTGTTCATATTGTTTACCCACTTTTTAATGGGGTTATTTGTTTTTTCTTGTTGAGTTGTTTGAGTTCTTGTAGATGCTGGATAATAGTCCTTTGTGAATATTTTCTCCCATTCTATAGGTTGTCTATTTACTTTGTTGATTATTTCGTTAGCAGTGCAGAAGATTTTTAAGTCTCATTTGTTTATCTTTGTTTTTATTACATTTACTTTTGGAGTCTTAGTCATAAATTCTTTGTTTAGGCCAATGTCCAGAAGAGTTTTTCCTAGGTTTTCTTCTAGAATTTTTATGATTTCAAGTCTTACAATGTAAGTCTTTAATCCATCTTGAGTTAATTTTTGTATTCAGTGATAGATGGGGATCCAGTTTCATTCTTCTGTATATGGCTATCCAATTTTCCAACCACTATTTATTGAATAGGGTGTCCTTTCCCCAGTGTAAGTTTTTGTCTGTTTTGTTGAAGAACAGTTGGTTGTAAGTATATGGTTTTATTTCTGGATTCTCTATTCTGTCCCATTGATCTATGTATCTATTTTTATACCAGTACCATGCTGTTTTGGTTACTATAGCCTTGTAGTATAATTTGAAGTCAGGTAGCATAATGCCTCCAGTTTTGTTTTTTTGTTTTTTGTTTTTTTGCTTAGGATTGCTTTGGCTATTTGGGCTCTTTTTTATTTCCAAGTTCCATATCAATTTTAGGATTGTTTTTTCTAATTCTGTGAAAAATTATGTTGGTATTTTGATAGAAATTGCATTGAATCTGTAGATTGCTTTGGGCAGTATGGTCATTTTGACAATACTGATTCTTCCAATCCATAAGCATGGGATGTTTTTCCATTTGTTTGTGTCATCTATGATTTATTTCATAAGTGTTTTGTAGTTCTCCTTGTAGAGATCTTTCACCGCTTTGGTTGAATATATTCCTAGGGATTTTTTTTTTTTTTTGCAGCTATTGTGGATGGGATTATGTTCTTGATTTGGTTCTTGGCTTGGTCATCATTGGTGTATTGAAATGCTACTGATTTGTGTACACTGATTTTGTAACCTGAGACTTTACTGAATTCATTTATCAAGTCTAGGAGTCTTTTGGAGGAGTCTTTAGAGTTTTATAGGTATAAGACCATATGATCAACTAACAGAAATAATTAGACTTCCTTTTTTCCCAATCTTTTGGCATAGAAGGAACATACCTTAAAATACTAGATGCCGATATAAACCCACAGCCAATATCATACTGAACAGGGAAAAGTTGAAATCATTCCTTCTAAGAACTGGAACAAGACACTTCTATTCAACATAGTACTTGAAGTCTAAGTCAGAGCAATCAAGCAAGAGAAAGAACTAAAGGGGATCCCTTGTATTTCTATAGTATCTATTATAATGTCTCCTCTTTAATTTCTGATTTTATTTGTGTTCTCTCTGTATTTCCTAGTTAGTCTAGCTAAAGGTTTGTTGATTTTGTTTAAAAAATCTCTTAGTTTTGTTGACTTTTTTCTATTGTTTTTCTAGTCCCTATTTTATTAGTTTCCACTCTGATCTTTGTTATTTCCTTCCTTCTCCTAATTTTGGGCTTAATTGGGTCTTCATTTTCTAGTTCCTTGAGGTGTCATATTAGGTTAGTTATTTAAGATCTTTCCTCTTTCATGATATAGGCATTTATTGCTATACAATTCCTTCGTAAAGGTTCTTTCGCTCCATCCCACAAGTTTAGTATATTATGTTTCCATTTTTGTTTGTCTCTAGGTATTTTTTATTCTCTTTTTGATCTCTTATGTGACATATTGATTGTTTAGGAGTATGTTGTTTAATTTTCACATTATTTGTGAATTTTCCAAGATTTTGCCTGTTATTGATTTCTAATTTTATGCCACTGTGATAGGAAAAGGTACTTGATATTATTTCAATCTTCCTAAATTTATTAAGACTTGTTTTGTGGCCTAACATCTGATATATCCTGGATAATAATCCATGTTCACTTGAGAAGAATGTATATTCTGTTCCTATTGAATGTAATGTTCTGCATATGTCTGTTAGATCCATTTAGTCTACAGAATAATTCAAGTCCAAATTTTCCTTATTAATTTCCTGTCTGGATAATCTGTCCATTGTTGAAAGTGGGGTATTGCAGTCCCCTACTATTATTGTATTGCAGTCTGTTTCTCCCTCCAGATCATATAGTAATTGCTTTATATATTTAGGTCCTCTGATACTGGGTGCATATATATTTACAATTGTTACATCCTCTTGGTAAATTGTCTCCTTTATCATTATATAATAACCTTCTTTTTCTCCTTTTACTATTTTTGACTTAAAGTCTATTTTGACTGATATGGATATAGGTGTCCTTGCATTCTTTTGGTTTCCATTTGTGTGGAATATCTTTTCCCATCCCATCACTTTCAGCCTATGTGTATTACTAAAGTGAGTCTCTTGTAGAAAACATATAGTTGGGTCTTATTTTTGTTATCCATTCAGCCACTCTGTGTCTTTTGATTGCAGAATTTAATGCATTTAAATTCAAAATAACTATTGATAGGTAAGGACTTGCTACCACCATTTTGTAACTTGTTTTTTATTTGTTTGTGTATTTTTTGTTTCTTTCTTCCTCTCTTGCTATATTTCTTTGTGGTTTGATGGTTCTCTGTGGTGGTACACTTTGAATCCTCTCTTTTCATATTTTGTGCAACTGCTATAGGCTTTTGCTTTGTGGTTACCATGAGGCTTGTGTATAACACCTTATGCTTATAACCAGCTATTTTAAGCTAATAACAGCTTAACTTCAACTTCATACAAATACTCTACACTTTCCCTTCCTCCTTTTTACCTTTTAAAATATTAATATCAAAATTTACATCTTTTATAATTTGTATCTCTTAACAATTGTAGCTACAGTTATTTTTAATAGTTTTGTCTTTAACCCTTATGGTAGAGATAAAATTTCTTTACTCCCCACCCTAACAGTATTAGAATATTCCAATTATGATTGTGTTTTACTTACATCATTGAGTTTTTTACTTTCATATGTTTTATTTATTAGCAGTTTTTCAGTTCAGCTTAATGAACTCCCTATAGCAATTCCTATAAGGCAAGGCTAGTGGTGATGAACTTCCTTAGCTTTTGTTTATCTGGGAAAGTTTTTATTTCTCCTTCACTTCTGAAGCACAGCTTTGTGAGAAAAAGTATTCTTGGTTGGTAGTTTTTTAACTTCAGCACTTTGAATATGTTCTCCCACTCTCTCCTGGCTTACAGAGTTGCTGCTGAGAAATGTGCTGACAGCTGTATTGGGACTCCCTTGAATATGATATGCTTCTTATCTATTCCTGCTTTCAAAATTCTTTCTTGGTCTTTGATTTTTGATAATTTGATTATGATGTGTCTTGGAGAACTCCTCTTTAGGTTTAATTTTATTGAAGCCCTCTGAGATCCCTATACCTGAGTGCTGTCATTTTTCCTCCTATTATTTGGGAAATTTTCAGCCATTATTTCTTTAGGTATGCTTTCTGGGCCTCTTCTCTATCTTCTTTTTCTGTAATTCCTGTTATACAAAGGTTAGTTCTCTTGCTGGTATTCCATAATTCCCATAGGCCTTCCTCATTCTTTTTTCTTTTTGCTCCTCTGACTGTATAATTTCAAATGTCTTGTCTTTGTCTTTGATCTCACTTATTCTTTCTTCTGCTTGATCAAGTTTGCTGTTGAAGCTTTCTATTGAATTTTTCAGTTCAGTTATTTTATTCTTAATCTCTAGGATTTCTATTTGGCTTTATATTTTTGCTGTTTCTGTTTTTCTCAACTTCTCATTTTGCTCATGAATTTTTTTCCAAATTTCATGTAATTTTCTATCTGTATTTTCTTGTAGTTTTCTGAACTTCTTTAAGAGGATTATTCAGAATCCTTTGTCATTCATTTCACAGATGTCCATTTCTTCAGGGTCCCTTATTGGAGCTTTTTTAGTTTCTTTTGATGGTGTTGTATCTCTCTGGTTCTTCATAATCCTTGTGTCCTTCTGTAGGTGTCTGCACATTTGAGGAAATGGCCACCTCTTCCAGCCTTTGCAGGTGTTCTTTGGCAGTGATAGCCTTTCACTGTTTAGTTCAGCCTGGGATTCTGGATGGGCCAGTTGATAGCAACACCAGATAGGTACATCTTGCTGTTGGGGTCTCTAATTGCACTGAGCCACTGCCTGTGCTCTGAAGTTGGGTGAAACTGCTGTCAGTGCTCCATGATCTGGTGAGACCACTGGATGAACTCTGTGGTCAGGTAGAACTCCTGGCTGGGCTCTGCAATGGCCTCTAATTGGGCAGTGTTGTAGGCTGTCTTCCCTAGCTGGGTAGTAGTGATGTCTGGAATCTGTAGTTGGGCAAGGCCACATGCTGGGCTCCAAGGTTGGACAAGTTCTCTGGGATTGCTGCTGAGCCACTCAGGAATAGGAGGGCCCAAGGTTATATTCCACAGATGTTGGTGGATATGCACTAGCCTTCTAGCCTGGGGAAGCTTTCAGCAGAGCACTGAGGCTTGGTGAGGTCAACACTTGGCTGTTATGTTTGGGCAGGGTCAGATGCTCCCATTCACAGACCTCCACTTGTCTGCCAGCTGAAGGATCTTTTTGAACTGAAATCTGATCATTTTATTTCTTAGCTTAGAATCCACCCAAGGGTCCTCAACACCTTCAAGATAAATGCATACTCCTTGGTGTGGTTACAGTACCCTCCATAATCTGATCCTCCCTCCTCTTCAGCTTTGTTTTCCACTGATTTTTTTACTTGTAATGGTTAACTTTACATGTCAAATTGACTAGGTCATGAGATACTCAGATATTTGGTCAAATATTATAATATTTCAGTTTGGGTATTTTCAGACGAGATTAGCATTTGAATCAGTAGACTAAGTAAAGACTACCCTCCCCAATGTGGGTGGGCATCATCCAATCTGTTGAAGGACTAAATAGAACAAAAAGGGAGAGGGAGGGAGACTTCACTCTCTCTGCCTAACTACTGGGCTGGGACATTGTTCTTTTCCTTCCTTCAGAGTGGTACTTACAATCTCAGTGCTCTTGGTTTTCAGGCCTTTGGACTAAGACTGGAACTATACTTACCTAGGTCTCCAGTTTGCAGATGACAGATCATGGGACTTCCTGGCCTCCATAATTGCATGAGCCAATTCCTTATAATAAATCTTTACTATAGATACTTATATATATATATATATATATATATATATATACACACACACACACACACACACTATATATACACACACACACTATATATATATATATATATATATATATATATATGTCTATAGATTGATCAATTTACATATATCCTATTAATTTGGTTTCTCTAGAGAACTCTAATATACTACCTGAGCTCTAGCCACCTGTAGGAAACTACACATAGTTTCTGGAATTTGTTCTTATTCTTCTGGGCCTTTGCACATCTCATTTTTTTCTCCCTTGAAGGACCTGCATGCCACTCTCTGCTCCCACATTCCAAACCTTCCTATTTTCACTTGGCTAACACCTACCAGACCTTTAAGACTTGACTCTGTCCTGCTCTCTGATTCCTCAGTACCTGGGCATCTGTTTGTCATAGTATTTGTTACACTCTCTTATCATTTCTGCTCACCATATTCTCTCCTCCACTGGATTATATGCTCTAGTATCTAGGATAGTGGCTAACACACAATGAGTTTTCATCATATCAAGATCGGGGCCGGCAAACTATGGCCTATGTGCCAAATCCCACCCTCTGACTGTTTTGGTAAATAAAAAGTTTTATTGGAACACAGCCATGCTCATTCATTTCTGCATTGTCTATGGCTGCTTTTGCACTACAACAGCTGAGCTGAATAGTAGCAACAGAAACCATACAGCCCACAAAGTGTAAAATATTTACTATCTAGTCCTTCCCAGAAAAAGTTTGTCAACCACTAATCTAATGAATAAGCCAAGAGTCAAATATATTTTATATTTTATTATCAAGGGCAATATGTGTTAGAAGTCAATGGATTTATTTAAAAAGAGACCTTTTTCAATGCATTAATCATGATCATCACAAATTTAAAAGTGGAAATTGACAAAGATGTTTTAAAATAACAATTCCTTGCAAGGGTGCAGGGAAACAGTAACTCACACTGCTTGTGTGAGTGTAAATTACTACATTATTCCTGGAGGGCAATTTGACAATATATTTCAAAAGTACTAAAGTCATGCATAACCTTTGTTCCAGAAATTCCACTTCTAGGAATTTTCCCTAAGGAGTAATCAGAGATGTACACAAAGAATTATGTACCACCTTGTTCACTGGAGCCTTCTTTACAATATGGAGAAATTATACCAACTAAATACCACCTAAGTAGCTAGCAGAAGAAAAATGGTTAAATAAATTATGTTATATCCAGAGCCTGGGAAATTAATGTCACCATTACAAATCATGCATAGAAGAACACTTATTAATATAGAAAAATGCTCACAAAATATTGTTAACTGGGAAAAAATCAAGTTTTAAAACTGTAAGTACAATATTATGCCATTTTGGTTTTTAAAATATATGTAGTAGATGTACAGAAATAAGCAAAAAGACTAAAAGAAAACATGCCAAAACAGGAGTTATCTCTATTATGTCTCATATTTGTTTTCTTTCTTGTTCATTTCTGAATTTTCTACAATAAAGTTTATTACTTTGGCAATTATAATTTTTTAAGAAAAAAATGTGCAGTTTTCCTATTCCCTATAATTTGGGTGGGTTTGGATGGGTTTTCATGCTTTTTTAAAGTAAAATTCACAGAATTTAAAGTAAAGAAAATAAAATTAAAGATGCTCTGGCTGAATTGAGGTCAGGAGCTCAGAAATGTCTTCTCAACCAAGAGAAGGGAAAATGTCCCCATGAGTATGTCAATATTAGGGTAATTTGATGCCTGAGATCAACTACAGTGAAGTTTGGACAAAAATCAGCATCAAAAAAATGTTGAAATCTATAAACTTTTAGGGGTACAAGGAGTGGAATGAATTGTCCAGCTAATTTCAAGTAACTAGTTTTATTGATTTTTCTCACTTTCGGCTGGATATTAGATATCATATAGATACAATTTTTAAGAATAGCCCCACCCACAGTTGACCCCGGGGGAGAAAATTAGAACTTAATGGGCCAAACAAATGCAATGACGGACCTTAGTGGGGGGGGGGTGCGCGTACGTGCGCGTGTGTGTGGGGCTGGTGGAGGGGGCTGGGGTGGGAAGTAATATAGGTATAGATGATGTTTTCTAATTCATAAATTTAAGGGCTTAAGTTTCGTGTCTGTGGGTGATTTGCATAGCCTTTATAAAAATATATTGGTGGAATAATTTGTCGCTATTTTCCAGGACCCTCAAGCATTTCCTTATTTGCCCTAAATTCATTTCTCACCACTCCAGCCAGGTTCCCCACATTGCCTCCTATGCCCTGTTCCTTGCTATACCCTCCCTACTTCTCTGCTTCTCTACTTTCTTTTTTTAAAATATGCTTGCTGGTGTGGCTTGCTAATGGTCAAGGGCGGGGATTCACCTGAAGAGCTTGTGAACAGCACTTTTAGGGCAGTGAAACTATAGGTATGTATTATATGATACTATGCTGGTGGGTACATGTACATTTGTCCAAATCCATAGAATGTACCACACCAAGAGTGAACCCTAATGTAAACTATGGACCTGGGGTGATAATGATGTGTCAATACAGGTTCATCAATTGTAAAAAATGTACAAATGGAGGAAGTTGATAATGAGAGAGGCTATGCATGTGTGTCAACAGGCAGTATAGAGGAAATATCTCAATTGTTTTGAATTGCTCTAAAAAAATTAAGATTATTTTAAAAAGAAAGAAAGAAAGAAAGAAAAGCAGATCTCTGAACCGCACTCCAGACATACCAAGTCAGAATCTCTGAGACCAAACCCAAGGATCTTTATTACTATCAAACTCCCCAGGTGCTTCTCCTGAATATTAAAGTTTGAGAACCCTTTGCTCAATGAGTGCTAACACTTCCAGGTAGACCCATTTTTACTGAGGCTTTGGGGACGCAAAATGACTCAACTTAAAAACATATATATAAAAGCTAAAATTTCAAGGACTGGTGAGGAATATTTTTTAGGGAGTGGGTAGTACTTTTGTCTTATTCTCCTCCCTGGCCCCTAAAAGTCACATCTTTGCTCTGCCTTAAGATGACCTGCAGAAGTGATCTTTCTCTTATTGTCACCTAGGGAGGAGAATGGGGCTGGTCCAATCGGGAATTAAATTCTGAGCCACACAGAATTTTTTTTTTTTTTTTACTATCCTACTTCTTTATATTTCTGAACTTATTTTTTAATCAACCACCCTTCAAAAAATCTTTTGATTGAAATAATACCTTGACTGGGATTGTTGATTGGAGTTTTTTCTTTAAAACTTGATTTGAATGAATGTGTTACTACAAGCTGGGATAGGGTATAGCATTAAATTTGAGGAAACAGTATCCTTGTTTCTTTAGCCTGATACATAGTGTTAGGCAAAAATGGTTCTCTGCTAGAGGAAAAACATCTCTAATTTTCCTTTCATATGCATGCATATCCACATCAATTTCAAGTACAGTAATTACAACTCTACAGTTAAATCCTCAGCCTCAGTATACATTTCTGGGGGGAAAAAGTTGAACATATAATGCCATGTTATTTCAAATTGCCAGCAGATTCTATTAAATATTCAACTGCTGTACAATAACTTTTATCTAGCTACCATCTTACTTATTCTCAAAGGATTCAAAGGTGATCTATTGCTCTTCATGAATATAGTGGTTGACAAGGTACAGACTGCTGAGTTTGATCTTAATAGAAGTTGAAAGATATTCATCAGACTTGAGCCTCTCTAAGGTTCTGCAGCAGATAACAAAATTGTAAAATGCTACATTTGAAAGAACAAAGATTGACAAGCTCACAGCTATTCCCATTTTCTTAGTTCAGAGGACATTTTGGTGTTGCTCTGATGGAAATATCTCTGCAAATGAGGGTATCTTAAAAGCTTTGCCTAACAAACTGTGATGCTTCCAGGCCCCCCACTTCAGACTGAAGCACTACAGTCTCTGTTGCCATCTAAATGTGATGAGCTGTGATGGGAGTTTTAGCTGTTCACTCCTGAGTTAAAAATTCATCCTTACTGAAGACACTGCATTAAATAGGTTCTGCTTGTGTGGCTATGTGTGTGTATGCTTTGCATGTGTGTGTATGTGGGGGGGTGATTATTAGAAGGATGGTATTGAAAGGGATGGTATTGAATATTTAAATTAAATTTTATAACAAATATGAACTTTAAAACATTATAGACCCATGAAATGTTAAGTTCATGATGAAGGATATGTATGTACGTGTGTATGTGTATGTATGTGTGTGTGTATGAATCATTTAAAAATCCCGACATCTGACATTAACAAATACCTTTCTTGTCTTCCATTAGGAAAAAGAAAGATGATTTTCTGATTGCTTTGTCCCTGGATATGTAAATACTGTGGGTTCTTTATTGTTGCTGTTGTTGTTTGTTTCAAGCTCTTTATAGAGAGCCATCAACTCTTAGAAAATTCTGTTGAAATGGGAGCAATCAGTGTTCTAATGTATATATTCAATCAAAAATAAAATGAAACTGAGAGTTCCCACATCTTCCTAAAATTGAAGAAAGTCAGGAGGTGAGGAGGAGGTGAGGCGGAGGTGGTAATGGTGGGGAACTTAGAACTCTGACTCTTCTTTGAACGCATTGTAGCCTAATATTTGTCTGCCAGCAATAGCCCCAGAGCCTTAAGGGATGACATAAATAACTCTGAATACAAACTCAAAGTAAACTTGACAGACAGGATGCTGGGCCAAGACCAACAAGATTAAATTTAACAGAATATCAAATCCTATATTTTGTTTTTTAAAAAGTCAATTAAACAAATACAGAGTGGAAGAGAATTGACTAGACTGCAGCTCACTGGAAGAATATCAGGGACTTATACTTGGTCACACTTCAACATAAACTAATATTAATGTTAGGATGGTAGCAACTTAATATTTTATAGTAGTTTATGGTTGACAAAGCGCTTTCATGTATATTATCTCATTTGATCTTCCCAAAGATGTTGTCAGATAAGTGTTTTAATCCCTAAGTATAAAGATTCAGAAAACTAAAATTAGGAAAGATAAACAGGATGACCCTAAATAATACATCTAGAAACTGTGTCTAGAAGGCAGGATAGATAACTAAAATTTATTGAGCACCTAATATGTTCAGAGCCCTTTATATATACTATCTCACACCTCAAAACAATACTGTAAAGTGGTAATTGTTGGTTCCAATTTATAGACCAAAAAAATTGAGGCTCACACACTTGCTTAAAATCATAGTAATAATAAGAGATTGAAATGGATGGAATGGTGGCCACCAAAGATATCAGGTTCTAATCCTGGAACCTGTGAATGTTCCCTTATTTGGATAAGAGCCTGCAAATGTGATTAAGTTAGGGATCCTGAGATGGGGAGATAATCCTAATTTAGCGGGGTGGGCCCTCAATGCCATCACAATTGTCCATATAAGAGAGGCAGAAGGAAATTGGACACCACACACATAGAGGAGAAGGTGATGTGAAGACAGAGCAGTGAGAGATGCAGCCACAGCCAAGGAATGCCAATAGCCCTCAGAAGATGGATGAGGCACGAATGTTCTGTACTCCTTCTTAGAGCCTCCAGAGAGAGCATTACTCTGCTGATACCTTGATTTTGAACCCCTGACATCCAAAACTGTGAGAGAACAAATTTCTGTTGTTTTAAGCCACCCAGTTTGTGGTAATTTGTTACAACAGCCCAAGGAAACTAATAAAGCGGTGGAGGACAAATTAAAACCTATGTTTGCTAGAATCTAAAATCCATGTTCTTTGTATGCTGGAGATGCAAGAGAAAGAAGATTGTGGGGAGGGGGAGAAGGTTAAAGAGGACAGACAAGGCTAAAAACTGCCTCCAAGAGGATATCTAGCACAGAAATATGGAGACTGAGTCCTTTACACGTCCTTCTAACAAATCAATGCCCCACAACTACAACTGCAAAAAGGAGAAACAAGATATAGAAAGATGAGCTTCAAAGACAAAGAGAAAATCGCAAATTAAATATGGGTTAAATAAATACACATAATTTAAAACCAAAGGAGAAAAGCAAATTAATGAGAACTAAGAGAAGAAATCCAATAACAAACAAGTGAAAACTCACATTCAAGGGTAAACTAACATATTCTTTGTTTCAAAAGGGAAATGATAACTGTAAAAGAATGAGCCAATGTACTAAAAGGTGCCATGAGTGCTGGGACCACTACAGAGGAATGAAAACATCATCTATAAGGAGAACTACTGCAGAAGAATAAAGAACTAGTTATACATTAGCGGCACCAGCACAGCTGCTCCTACTCAGAGAAAAATTACACAGACAGATGCTAACACAAGAAAAAATGATGGACTTAAAGAATTATTTTCATGTAGAAAGCAGTCCAAGCCAAGACACATGATTAAACTTGTTCTGTTTATTTTCAGAGGTCTCAACCACACTAATAGGAGGGAAGTTACAAAAAAGTCATTCTGGCTTGATAAGAGGAAGAAATTTAATATAACCAGAACTTTTCAACCATGAAATGAGGCCCCTCGTGTGACAGTGATCTCATTATTATAAGAAACATGACAGCAGAGGCTGGGTGACCATCTGTTAGAGATGCTATAGATGAGATTTCAGCATCTCTAAATTTTAAGATATCTTCCTACTCTAGGAAACTATGATTTTACAAATACATAAATTATAAAAATAATTCATAAAAATGTTTGAAGGACAACTGATTGTGATGGTGTTTAACATTTCTCTAAAGAGAATCAAGATATAATTTAAGTCTAAATGTTTAGTGTACCTTAAAACACAATGGTGGATAATTAAAGTTTTCAAATAGATATATATAAATAGTTAAGATATTTCAATGAAATTTAACATGTAGGTGGAGGTTAAATAGCTATTCAACTACACTAATGGAGTCTACAATTTACAGAAGCATTGGAAGTCACTGTATAATCTTCTTGGCTAGCAGCACCTGAGGATACAGTGAAGAGGTAGAAACAGATGGGGATTGGGGATTTGGAAACAGAGATCTAAATTGAAGGCCAGAGGCACCACTACTTAGCTTTGGCTCTTGGGAAGTCATATAACCTGACTGAGTTTCAATATCTTCACTGTTAAATGGGGATAATAATAATAGACATCCTAACTCACCAGTGGTTGTTAGAATCTCATGAGAAAGTGAGTATGAATGTGCTTTGCAAACAGTGTTATGTACATATGATTGTTATCAGGACTTCAAAGCCTCATTATCCTTTGATATTCTTATAACCCTTATTATGGCCTTAGGTAGGGCTGGCCTGGAAGCAGACCCTGAGACAGGCATTTGGGTGCAAGTGGTTTATTTGGATGCTCTATTAGGAGAGCAGGGGAAGTGAGGTAAGGAAGGGAAGAAAAGTCAATAGAGGGTATGCATTACTAAACAAGTTACTGCTGCAGGTTACTGAGGTCCCATCCTACTGGGGACTGCTGGGAGGCTGCACAGAGCACAACAGAGGGGTGAGAAGGTGAGGTCTTTCTCCACCAATTCCTCTCAAGTCTTTGGTTGAGGTCTACTCTTAGCACACTAGCTCCCTACTTCTAACCTGCCCCAGCCCAGGCTGATCATCTCCAGCAGTCAGAGAATGTCATCAGGCAAGAAGTCACAGGTGCTTGCAGAAGAAGTCACTGGGCCTTTGAGCTCCCCATATGGGGAGCCCAGAGGGATATGCACAAGGCATCAACAGCATCCACTCTATATTCTCTCTTCGTTTGGACAAAACTAAGGCACAAAGAAGTTTTAAGACTTGGCTATAAAATACATAACTGCAAAGCAAAGACATACAACCCAACCTAGTGAACTAATGAGGACTGTCAAATTTCACCTTACCAATTCATCAGAAGTCTGTGGTTTTCTTAAAGGCCATGTGCATAGGAGTTGATAGTATGATAATATTTTGGTATTTTTTTGAGAGCAAAGGAGCATCAGGTTGAGAAATATAGAGATAGGACAAGTGTAAAAAGGTAACTGAAATCAAAACTGAATGGTAAAGAATAATGCAAATATTTAGAAGAAAAGTAAGAGAGCATCAATGTTCAGATTGAGGATGCTCATCAACCAAGATCTCCTAAGCCTGCCTTTCTCCACCCCCACCCAGATTCCCATCTTGGTAAAGGTCTTGGGAAACCCATAGAGGAGATTTTACCCATGTCTGGTTCTGTTCTTCCTTTTACAGGCCTGTCTTACATCATGTGGTCCTGCAGAGGATGGTTTTCTCTCTTTCCAAGGGCCAGCCCTGACCTGCCAGAGACAGCATGCTAATCCTCACTTACCTCAGCTGTAAAGTATGATCTGTTTCAGCACTGGCCTGTCAGTCAGGCTTCTTAACAGTACAAGCAGTGAGATTCGGTTCAGCAATCCATGGTGAGGTGTGGGACCTGGGAATTCCTTTGTTGTGAACGTTTTATGTCATTGACTTCCACTGTGGCCTTTGAGCAAGCCACTTAACCTTCCTGGCTCAGTTAACCATATGGAAAATGAACATGATAATATCTCACAAGAGTATTGTGAGATTACTCAATGTTTGTAAAATACTTGGGAAATGAAAGGCCCTGGATGTACCTAGCGATGTCATTAATCATGTGGCCAGTTAAATTCAGGCAGCTGGAATGTTACAGAACTCTTTACTTCCTAGATAATTTTACTGCAATACCTCACAAATCATGAGGCTTAAATCTATGAGAATTTAGATGATGAATTTCATGCCATAGTGGAGAACTCAGAATTTTGCCAAGTGTTCACTTTTGAATCACGTTTTCATAGACTCTGTTTCTTCCTCTCTCAAAAGCAGAGAATTATTCAGACACTCATTCTTTTATTTCAGGAGTGTATAACTCCTCTTTTTTTAAGTACAATGGGCCTTTCCTTGTCTTCATCTTCCCTTTTGCTTTGTTCGCTTACTCAGTCATTCACAAATAATCATCGAGCCCTAGCTATGTTCCAGGTGTTCTGCTAAGTGTTAGAAAAACACAAGTAAGATATGTTTCCACCTTGGAGGATCTCTCAGTGTAGAAGAAGAGACAGACATATAAGCAAATAATGACAAAAGAATATGAGCTCCAAAGAGGTATGGAAATGCAGACAAATTCTTACACTATGTGTCAGGTAATGAATGGACCTAAATTCCCCTCCAGAAATGATTCCCTCCTTCTCAAAACCTCTTCCTTGAATTCCGTGACATTGTACTACCTATCCTTGTTCTATTACCACCATTTTTCTCCTTCATTGACTCTTTTTTCCCTTTAATTCCTTAAATGTAGGTGGTATCTAAGGTTCTATATTTGGTTTTCTTCTCTCTCCACCTTCCTTTCCTCAATACGTCTATCCATGATGTCAGTGATGGTTAAGTGTTCAGCTACAACTCTGACCTCTCTCCTAAGTTTCAGATTTACCTGGAGATCCTTGTGCTCAACATGGCCCCAATCAAATTTATAATATTCCCAGCAATATTACTTCCTCTACTTGATTTCTCAAATTCTCTTAATGGTGCCATGATCTCCCTATAACCAGGCTCTAATCCTGAGCATCACATGGGACTCTTTCTTCTCATTCATCCTGATGTCGAAATGACCACCACATCCTCTCTGTTTTGATTCTGCAAGGTCTTTCAGATACTATATCCCACTGCTAGCACCTGCCATTTATATTTTTCTAATGGTCCCCTCTCTCCTATCCCTATTGTGAAATTCTCCTCCACCAGTGCAGTCCATTTATGCTAACAATCCAAATTTTCTTAAGCATTCTTCTATTTATTTCACTCTCCTGCTCAAAAATACTGATTGCTCTCTGATGTCTACTAAATTAAGTCAAAATTCCTCATTCTGGGACTCAGGACCCTTTTCAAAATGTCCACAAACTTTTTCTATACAGACTTTTTTCCCATCTATCCCCACAATGGGCATAAGATGGAGCCAAGTGGATGGTTGCTGGTCTCCAAGTAGATATCCTGTTAGTTACCTCTAGGTCTTTACACACACTGTCCCTCCTGCCTGGAAGGTTCTTCCTGCCCATCTCTGCCTAGTACATCAAGGTAAATCTCAAATATTGCCATTTCCACACAACACTTCTTCTTAATCCCCCATTGCATTTGGCTGATTCTTCCTTCAAACCTCCAGAACTGTCTTTGGTTCACCTCTAATGGCACGAATTGTGCTCTCCTTCTACTCTATTTGTCTTATCCCCTTCAGATTGAAAGCTCCTTGAGGAGACAGAATGTATCTTATTCCATCTTCATTAGTTTCCCTAGCACTTACAGCAATACTTGTTGAATCAAATGAAATTAATCCTGGAAACTCTAGGCTTGCTGTTGCTTCAACTACCCTTCATTTATATAAATGTGCCTTGTTCCGCAAAATATTTTCAATATAGTAGCTGACCTCATTATCATAAAGAAAAACATCAACAAAAAACTCTTCAGTGTCTGCTTTAATAATATATTTACTCCCTATTTCAATTTAGCTGTGAAACAAACAATTTTTTGAGTCATTGGGTCTGTGCTGCTCGTTGAGCGCTGGAATACAGAAACGAGTAAGACCTAGTCTGTGACCTCAAAGAGCTCACAGTCAAATGGGGGAGACTAACTGATAAACAAAAGCATTGCAACACCAGGTAATAAGTAAAAGACTAAAAACATGGGCAAAGCACAGAGTGATGGAGGCAATACCTTAATCCAGGGGAACACGAGTGTGAGAGAAGACAGGCCATAGGGGAAGCCAGGCAGAGTTGTCCCAGAAAGCAAAGAGGGGGAGACAGTATTTCACGCATTTGCATTTGCAGAGGCCCAGGGACACGAAACAATACGGTGGCGTAGGAGGACCGTGGCCGGTTCAGTATTGCTGCAGCATGAAATACATATGGAGGGTGTCTCGTGGGATGAGGATAAAGAAGTAGTTGGTAGCCACATTGCAAACAGCCTGTTATATATTACTAAGGAGTTTGGATTTTTTCCTATAGATGACAGGGAGCTGGTGAAGGGTTTTAAGCAAGGCTAAGGTTCTGACACTCAAATTGGATTTTCTTATAATGGGCTCAATTCTGATTTTTAAAAAATACTAGCACTGGCTAGGAAAAAGAAGTCAGACCAAGATATGGAGAAAAGTACTGCATTTCCTGAGGAGTGGTTTTGCTTAAATTTGTATTAGCATTTGTATGTAGTGGACCCAGTTCCCATTAAACCTACCTTCTATAAGAGCAGTAGCAGTAACAGTATTGAGACCTTATTGCACCAGGTAGTACCCTAAGCATTTTTATGGATTACCTCATTTAATGCACCCAACAATCATACGGGGTTCAGCGTTCAGAGGGAGAAACCGAGCCCCAGCGGGGTTCAGCAGCCGTCCGGGGTCCCCCAGCTGGCGAGACGCAGAGCCTGCGCGGTGCAGCCACCCCACAGCGCTGCGAAACCCGTGCAACGTATCTGCGCCTTTGTTTGTTTTCCTCTTCATTTTAATGTGAGAACAATTATGTTTACTATGTACTTCAGGAGCCGGTTGTGCAGCGCAGTGTGTCTGAAGAAGGAGGGGCGACAGGCGCTGCGTGCCGCCGCCGCCGCCGCCGGAGCAGCCGGGTCGGGAGGGGCGCCTTCTCCCGGGCAGAGCGCCTCGCGCTGCGGGGAAGCGCGTGATTGCTATTCACAACAAAAATATTCTTACCAGCACTGGAAACTACATTTACAAGTTAAGCACACGTTTTCTAAAAGTGGAGACAATTCCAGGAGGGAAGCAGCCTCTCTCGCAGCCTGGAGGGGGGAGGCACCTCATTGCCTATTCATGAGGGAGCCGGGCTCTCAGGGACTGTAACGGTTCCAAACAGGCTGTGCAGGGAACGGCAGCCACCACGAAAACAGCAGGGCCCTGCATTCAAGATCTTGATGTAAACATATACAACACAAACCTCAAAGCTCACTTTTCATCATCTAACTGCAGTGTCTCTACTGTTAGCACTTTGGATCTTACATGGTGAGCTTGTGTGTATGGGCACACATATGCTTAGATGCATAAAATTCACATACATACAGGCTGACATATTAATGTAATAAGAAAGGTTCCAAAAACCACGTCTGACAATCTGCTGCATTACTTTGGAGTCACGAGTCGCACTCGTGCGTGCTCACACCTACACACACACACACAGATATGTATAATAATACTTATCTATGGCTTCCTCTATTTTGGGGTATGGAGGTCTAGTGTAAATCTCGCCTCTCTTCCTTGTACCTTCCCTCACATTGCCCCAATCTTCGTATCTTTGAAAAAGTTCTGGATTTTTCTGTGTTATCTGTGTACCTTTTCAAAGGAAAGAGTATGTCACAAATTAATTAAAATAAACCTTCTACAGAAAATGGACATGTGCATCACATAACAAAATTCCTTCCTCTTTCTCAAATTTAAAATCTTGACTGCCTAAAGTTGTGTAATGGAGCAATAATTCTAGTGGGACTAAAATGTCTATGTAGCCACTTCAGTTTCATCCTATTCTGTGTGAACATAGAAAAGGCTCCACAAACCCGCCGCCTTCCATGCCAGGCTCTTGGTGACAACAGCCAAAGTGTGCTGAAGTGAGGTGCCATGTTTGAAGTGGTAAAATGCATTGAAAGAACAGGTTCTCACTCCCGGATGTGGTTTTGCAGGGCAAGGACACACACAGGGACTGCCCAATTTTGATGCTAGATGGGTTTAGAGGACCTTTAGGAAGGGGGTCTGGGAGTGGAGTTCCAGGAGGAGCCCTGGCTGCTAACTGGAAAGCTCTCTGAGGTGGTAACAAGTGGGAATGATGACAGTGAAGTCGGGGGAGTCCTGGGGAGTAAGAAGGCACCTTGGGCAGAGACCTGAGGAGCCCAAGAGCATGCCACACTTTGAAGATGAGGAACGGCTGATTCCATTATGGGCCATGGAACTAGGCTGTGATTTGCTAGAAGAAAAAGTATTCATTGGCTAAGTATTCTAAGAAACCAAAAGTTGCTACATTGGACTAGACTAGAAAGAGAAGTCAGGAGGCGGGGAGGGAGGAGGCTGCAATAATCCATGTAGGAAATAGTGGAGCCACAGAAGGAAACACCCTTTGGAGATGGGAAGCAGGGTTGGCCTTTCCAGGATGATCCAAGCTGATGCTTAACTCCGTTAAACATAACCTAGTGGCAAGGATGTCAGTGGGCACCCAATATGAAGAAGAGAAGAGGCCAGAGTTAGTTTATGGCAATTCAGCAGCTTCAGGGGACCCAACCAAAGGCTAGAGGTCCTCAATCAGCAGCTGACACATCTGCCTCCAAATTGGCTCTGTCTCCACCACACCCTCAGAGGCATTAACCCCTGACAAGCCAGATATCAGTGCAGATGCTTCACAAACACTGGCATGAATACCAGAAGGTGTATCCACACTTGAATTTGATGGGGTAAATTCCGGTTGAACTTGTGACTGCACCTGCAGTGGCAGTGGAATTCAGAAACCTCAGCAGACAGAGGAAGAGATTGTGCGAGGCAGTTGGATCCTGTAAGCCCCTTCCCACTTAGTGTGTGCATTCATAGTCAACATTGTAAGCAGCAGGGTGAGAATCTGTTTTGTACCTCAGTATTAAAATGCCTTATCTAATCCTCAAGGGACACACAAATGTGATAGTGAACGGATTTGTCACCACCCAGAACCAATTCTTGGTCATTTACTGAGAACTGGGAAATATACAGCTCAGATAAATTAAAGCCAAAGTTAATCTCAAACCTCTTATAAGTGAGCAGTTACAAATATTAAATACTTGCCAACAAAATCCTTCAGGAACTGTTTTGACAAAGGCAAGTTTCCTCCAATCCCCACTTATTTCATTTCCTCCAAGAAGATTTACTAATAAACTGAGCAAAAACTTAGTAAAGGATAGAAGATGAAGTGAGTCTCCGAAAATTCAAGCCCTGGCTCTCACTGGAAATAAAACTCTGTTACAACTTCCCTCCAGAACTTAAAAATTAATTATGGCCATTTTTAAAGAGGGTCAATTAGTTAAGAACAGAGTTAATCAATAAGAATGTACTGAACCCCAGAGGGTGCCAGGCACTGCAGAAACAGGCCAGCTGTTGCATCAGGGTCCTCTCTAGCACCTGAGACAAGGTGACATGTGTAGAAGATGCTTTTCCAATGCTCAGCCAAGGCCCATCTCAGTAAGACAGTAGACACAGCAAAGTAGGTCTTTGGCCTCCACTCCAGCCAGTTCCTACATTCTTACTCTTGACCGAATGTCAAAAAGTCTATTCAATGTTTCTTCTTCACTAAGGTAATTAGAATTCAGGGTGTGATCCCTCCTGGGAAGAGGGAATATGTGGGATCAGAAAAGCTATCAGGACCAAAATCAACAAGGCTAAAACGGTGGACTGACAAGCAATGGAGCTGATGTTTTGGAGGAGAGGCCTCAATTCCACCATGTAGGCAACGTTGACATGGCCCCAACAGCTAGAGTGGAAGGGAGAGAACGCTGCAAGAGTGGGCATGTTGTAAGAGGCTCACTCACCACTCTCTTCACATCATGAACATACGGTTTTTTTGGAGGGGACAAGCACTGTTCTCATCCCACTCAGCAAAGTGGGAAGGGTATATCTTCATCCCCTCGTGACAGCTTTGTGAAATCATTCCTAATAATTAGTCTCAAGGAATATACATGTTAAATTGAATGTTAAAATCATTTCAGATTGATCAAGGACACACTCAATTGACAATGTTCTCTGTAACAGCTTTATGCTTCCAGGTGTCAGACCACATTTCCTGCTATTCCAACACCAAACCCCAGGTGTGGCTGTCACTACTTCCACTGAATTCCAATTATTTCATTTTGAAAGATACCACCCATGGACAGGTACACAGGGAACCTAACTTTGAAGTGAAGACTTCTCTAAACCATGCCGGTTTAAAATCCCAGGGAATTCAGTTTTGCAGCAAAGCTCCTAGGGTGTTTTTACACACAGAAAGGAAAAACTGAAATTACAGTATAAGGTATTCAACTGATTTCCCTCGGGGATTTTGGTTGGGAAGAAATGTACTACTGTGAAAATTTCATCTATCGGAGGCTTGTAAGATACAGCTCTCACTCCTAAACCCATGTAGGCTATTCAAAACTCTCAGATTTGGGGCATCTTACTTGCTATTTATTATTTGTCAATAATACATTTTAGTAAATTCTCTATCTATGTTTTTTAACCTCTTTGTTTTAAATATGTGTTCATAAGCTTTTTTACTTTGATATGAGTTTTAATTTAATTTTTATAAGTAGGTAATCATGTCCATGGTACAAAATTCAAAAAGTAAAAAATTGTGTATAGGGAAAAGTGAGTCTCTTTATATCTCTGTCTTCCAATCACCCAGTCTCAGAG
Organism: Daubentonia madagascariensis; assembly: GCA_023783475.1. Taxonomy (NCBI): domain Eukaryota; kingdom Metazoa; phylum Chordata; class Mammalia; order Primates; family Daubentoniidae; genus Daubentonia; species Daubentonia madagascariensis. The sequence continues at coordinate 34,805,732 of JAKFHU010002080.1, read as the reverse complement.
ACAACCAGTGCCACTATGGTTTAGTGTTACTTCTACATATAGTCCAAGCATTTATAAACATACACATATATGTAAAAGTGGATTTTTTAACACAAATGGTAGTATATTATATACTATATTATATGAGGTGTTCCAAACCTGGCTTTTTTCATTTTACAATATACCTTAGAGAACATTCCATATCAATATGTCCTTTTTAACTGCTGCAGAACATTCCATTGTGTGACTATACCAAATGTTATTTAATTAGTCCTTTATTGATAAAAATTTAGGTTGTTTCCAATCTTGTGCTAATACAACAATACTGAAATAAAAAAGTCATTTAACAGAAGATGGGTATATTTGTAGATGAGGATATCTAAATTTTTAGAGATATAACAGTTGAGTCAAAGGGTGTATTTGTCTTTTAATTTCAAAAAATATTAGAAATTTCCTTTCATAGAACTTATAACAACATGAGCAACATATGACAGTGCCTGTTACTCACCTCTGAACCACAGAATATATTATCAGAGGGTATTATTAATTGTTTTTTAAAAAATTTGCCAGGGTGCTAAGTGCAAAATGATTTATAATTTTATTTTGGCTTCTTCTTGTTTAAGTGAGGTTAAGCCCTTTTTCATATGCTGTAGAGCTATTTGTATTTACTTTTCTGTGAACTCTCTTCATATCCTTTGCCTAGTGTTCTAAGGGATTTAGTCATTCTCTTATTGATTTATTAGCTCTTTACATGTTAGGAAAATCAGGTTTTTGCTGAGATGGGCTTTTAAAATGTTTTACCAGACTTTCATCTGCCTTTTTCTTCTGTAAACCAAATTCTGTTGGTTTCTGCCATACATAAATGTTTGATTTTTTTCAATAGGATCTTAGAAGTATTTTAAATGCTTTAAAAATTACTTACCAAAATATCATATACCTGATACCTATCCTCGGGGACTAAGACTAAAAGTTTTACATCAGATCTGTATTAGTTTTCTTTAGTGCATAACAGATTACCACAAATTTAGCAGCTTTAATAGTATCCACTTATTATCTCAAATTTTCTTTGGGCCAGGAATCTGAACATGGCTTACCTGGGTCCTCTGTGCAGGGTCTCAGAGGCTACAATTAAGATGTTGTCCTGGGCCGGAGTCTTATCTGGGCACCCAACTGGGGAAGGCTCTACCTTCTAGCTTATCCAGTTTTTAGACAAGTCATTTCCTCAAGCCTCTAGGATTCATGGCATCTGTCTCTTCAAAGCCAGCAATGAAAAGAAAGACTTTACAGCCAGAATGCCAGCAAAATGGAGGTTTAATAATGTAGCATAATCATGGGAGTGACATCCCCTCACCTTTGCCATTTTCTATCGGTAGAAGCAAGTCACAAGTCCCACCTACACTCAAGGGGAGGGGATTATATGAGGGCATAAATACCAGAAGGCAGGGATCCTTGGAGGTCACCTAAGGAACTATCTACCATAGGCATAATATGAAGTTCTATGGAAAATAGAGAGATAAAGCAGTTAGAGAATATTCCTTCAAGAACTTAAAGTCTAGTAGGAAAGATAAAAATAACTTTAATATAAAATATAATATGGTAACTTCTACCAAAAGTAATACAAAATAAAATACTATGAGAGTTTAGAAAAGGAGGAGGGAATCTGAGAAGTCTTCTTGAAAAAGGTGGCATTTGAGTTGAGCTTTTTAATGGTTGTTCTTGTTGCTATCCTTATTATTTAGTAGTTAGCATTTGCTGAGTGCTAACACTATGTCAGGCAAGATGCCTTTCAGAGGAGAGTCCTCACTTTGTTCCCAGCCAGAGCAGCTTCATTTTCATCTATTTTATATATTTCACTTTAATTTAAGATTTTAATTTTATCAAAGGTTTTTTATGGCTGAAAAACAAGTGTGAAACCATTGTCTGAAATGGGGTAAAGGCTTTGAGGAAGGTCAATTCAATGTCAGAGCTAAGGCTCCAAAATCTACGCAAACTGAGGCCAAGCAGACAAGATCAGAGGTCCATGCAGTGACAGTCACATCGTAGGGAGACTGCAACTGGAGGGCAGGAAATCTGACCCTCATCTGATTTCTGGCCTAGACTTGGTAACAGGGAGAATGGGTTGTCCAAAAGTTAGTGAGACCAACAGCAGAACTGAATCAATGCTAAGCCCTGATCTAAGTGCTTGGGGCAGAGGGCACAGACTGGTCCCAGAGTCTAATATTGGACCTAGTGGTAAATGACAGGGTTGGAGGGGTGGGAAAGGGTTTGGGGCATCACCTGTGAAGAGTAGAAGAGCAGTTGTCAGGAGAGCAAGTAAAGCATGGGGAGTTTAACTTTCCTGGATGGCCATCTTGAAAGCCCTCTGTCCATTATAATTATACAGAATAACTCATTTATTGCTTTGAAGTCACACCTTGTATCCTACTTCTTCTGATTCAGAAAAGTCTTTGATAAGAACCATTTACTATTTGAAATGGCTATGGATGACCTGCCTAAGAATGTTGTAATTTTTAAGATCTATTTTTTTAAGAATCATGTCTCTAACTTGCTGTTATTTCAAGCAATGATTTCTAACTGTGCTCTTGTCGGGGGCCTCAAGGGCATCTCAGGAACATGGGAAGATGTGAGAGGAGGGGCGCAGGCTCAGCACACCACCTTAACCAGAGCAGCTCTGCTTTTATGGGTTTCATTTGCTTGAAATTTCATGTAAGTTTTCTTGCTTCAATAAAAGGTTTCTCAATTTTAAATATATAAAATGAGTATTTAAAGTATCTATTAGTTTCCTTATCTTTACCAAGAAAAATCAGTCTAATTTCTTTTTAGTCACATTTTGGTTTTGACGACAGGTAGTATTACCCAGTTTGACTCCCCTCTTTATTCTTTAGACTCAACACTAAATGATTTGCGCTGATCCCCCAAAAATCTAATCTTTGCTCAAAGAATAAAGATCAGTCATTAATGTGAAGAGTCAACAGAATGTGCCACAGTCTCTGAAGAAATTTCCAGCAGAGGAATTCTATAAATGTTTTGAGCAGGTGGATCATCTTTGAAATAAGAGTATATCTCCTCAAGACAAGTACCTTGAAAGATACAGTATTCAATCGTGAACATGAAGAAGATCCTCATTATTCAGAGTTCACATTCACAATTTTTTATTTGAAAGAAATTCCAAAGATCTGTAACATAAGACCTGAATTTGCATTAAAAACTCTGTGATACTGGCACATAGGAAGTGAACACTCTCAACCCAACTTTGTTACCCTGTAAGAAATAACTTTCACAAAGGGTCCACTTACACATTTTTGTAAAGGAATCACTTATACTTTTTAGTTATAACCTACTCTATTTGGTAGAGAAAATACATGCTATAAAGTTCTTCTGATATACACCTCAATGACCTTCTTGAAGTCAGTCACTGCAATCAAACCCAAACAAGCCCCATGATTCCCCCACTATGGGATTCTTACCAGAGAGTAAACATGTGTAATGGGTAAAAAATTTTAGGCCACAAATTCAGACACACAAAAAAGTATGACTTTTCCTCTGTATCACTGGAGACATTTCTGAGGGGAGGGGACAAGGAGCAAGGCCTCTCTTTAGAGACGTACACTAGTATATCATCCTTATCCTCCCATCTAATTATCCTCCCTCCTATATAGGGATTCTTAGTTTATTAGCAAAAGGAAATATGGCACACAATTTTAGCACACTTCCACAGCCACATTTTAGACTTTATTCACTGAGTCTTTCAGAGCTTAGACTTTGAAAGTCAAAAACTCAGGCTCTTTAAAATCAAAAGCCTCAGCTCTTGAACTTCCATCTCTGAACGCAATGGAATAACAGAAATAGATCTACCTATCTTCCTGAGACAACCGAAAAATGAGACAGAATTTATGAAATAATGGTTTCTAAGACATTTGGCATCAAGGGAAAGGGGAAGTAATCCCTGAGATATGGGAAGCAAATAAGGTGATTTTTTACAATTGTACTAGCTTACTGCTTGGAGGGTTTCCATGCTGCAATGTATGGGTGCATGGGGATCCTACTGGAGCCCAGCAGTTGCAGTAATTTGAGGAGATGGAGCTGGGAGTTCAGAAAGGGAAAATGTTGGAATTCAAAGCACAGAGTACTGCAGAGGAGAGTTCTTCCCAAAGTAAGAACTAAAAAGATATGAAGAGGTCCCCTCAAGACTTCAGCTGTATACTGATCAGTGTTAGTTTATGAGGAAACTGGTTGAGACCAGGGAAAGGGCTACCAAAAAGATGCAAAGAAAACAATCCCCACAGGTTACATAGGATTGGCAATAATTCCTTGTTCCACCAGCTGAACAGGAAACTCTCATAATTCATGTGGCATAGTTAGAGTACTCAGAGGGTTTTGCCTCAGTAATGGGGAAAAATTAGCCACATTAGTTAGGCAGCTTTGGTCCCACCTATAAAAGCTTAAAAGCAAGACTTGAAAGTATCAAACTGTTTTTAATTAACTCAATAACATCCCAGAACAAAATTCAATAATATTTATAGAAATAAAAACATATCTTGTACCTACTAAGGTAAAATTCACAATGTCTGGCATCCAATCAAAAATTACCATACATGCAAACAAACATAAAAATAAAACCCATAATGAGAGAAAATAACAACAATCTAAACCAACTCAGTAATAAATAGAGGATAGAGTTAGTGTATATGGATACTAAACATTATTATAAAGGAATTCCATATGTTCAAGAAGCTAGAAGAAAGATTAAACATGTTAAGTAGAGACATGGAAGATATTTTTAAAAGACACAGATTGAAGGGGAAGATGGTGGACTAGAAGCAGACAGCATATGCTGCTCTCAAGGATCAAAAGTTGCAGGCAGATGCTTACCTATGGATGTTTCTTCTTGGAAAGAACACTAAAACTCTGGAGAAGTGATGTGGGACATTCAGAGAGAAAGGAAAGGTGACAGGGTGACTCATTTGGCAACCTTAAAAGGATCTATGGGAAAGCATACACACATGGGGAAGGTCAGAACGATAGAGACCTGGGGCTCCATGCTCACCTTGCAGACACTGCAGCCCTAGCTGTGAGAGGGCTCCCTCCACCACCACAGAGCTCTGGACTGATCACAGAGCTGCTTAGAGTCTGTGCAGAGACATTGCACCACAGAGCAGGTGCAGGAGGGATCAGGTGGCTGCTGATCCTGGGTTCTGCACATGACACCATCCTGGGCTCTCAGGTGCATGGTGCCAGGCTTTTCAGCAGCAGCCTTCACATTGCCCCAGCTAGGCCAGGGAGGGAGCAGGCAGAGCAGACACTCCCCCGTGCTGTGCCTTGAGACTGGAAGCTGAGCACCCCTCCCCCTAACACAGAATCTGAGCACAGGAGGTACCTTAGGTGCCACAGGCACCACCTGGGAAGCCTTGGGTGAATGCCTCAGCAGGACCTAGGTGAGGGGAGAACCCCAGCCCTCTGGCAGCCCCAAGCAACCTCCATGGTACTGGGCCACCAGAACTAGCCCTCACCTGTGTAGCTCAGCATCTGTAGTCCCCATGCCACCAGAACAGCACCCCCACCTGACCAGCTCTGCCTCTGTGGTCCCCGGTTCCAGCTATGAGACTCTAGCTGCACCCAGGCCCAAGGCTCTGTCCCTGTACCTCCAGAGCCCCTGAGATTACAGCATTGTGCCTGGAGCCCAAGACCCCACTTTCAATTCTCCACCACTGCTGCTGAGCCCATGGAACAGCCCCAAGGTCCAATGTTCCATGAGTGACCCCCCCAACTTCAAACCACCATTAGACCTGGACCTGGTTCAAGCAAACACCCACAGCCCAAACCCCCACAACTACTGTCTAGATAGCCTCACCCAGCTGTTACTATCACCTCCATGGGGAGACCCCAGTAAGAGCAATCCCCCACAGTGCCAGCCTGCATGGAGAGGGTCTCACCCAGCCCCCAACTCAAACTTCCAACAACAGTCTGAGGAACAACCCATCACCCCACACGAAGATCATCGAGCACCAGATTGAACTGTGATAGTCACATGGGAATGGGAAAAAAACAGAACAGCTGCACTGTAGACTCTCAGTCTTCCCACTCCTCCCCTGCTGTGTCAACATATCGAGTAGGACACAACAGTGCCATCTAGGCACCTCCCCTTCTTTCTCACTAAGTAGGAGAGTTCCCAGCAAAGGAGAACAGGTGCCGTGCACCTCTATTAGCCCTGAGCTGAGAGAAGAGCATTTGGATGAGAAGAAACCAGCAAAATAACCCTGGCCACATGAAAAAACAAAACAATTTGATACCCCAAAAGGATCACAATGGAGCTACAGTAGGGGATTCCAACCAAAAGGAAATTGTCAAAATGACAGAAATGAAATTCAGAATATGGATGGCAAATAAGATGAATGGAATTGAAGAGAAAGTTGAAAATCAACAAAAAGAAGTCAAAAAATATTTCAGGAAATGAATGAAAAAAATGAAAAATCACTTAGAGAAATATGGGACTATGTGAAGTGAACTAACATATGAATTATATGTATCCCTGAGGAGAAGAAGAAAGAGCAAAATACATGGAAAATCTATTCAAGGGAATTATTGAGGAAAACTTCCCTGGTATCACCAGAGATCCCGATATCCAGATACAAGATGGTCATCGAACACTGGGAATATTCATAGCAAATAGGACATCTCCAAGACACATAGTAATCAATCTGGCCAAAGTGAAAATGAAGGAGAAAATTCTACAAACAGCAAGACAAAAGCAACAACTAACCTACAAAGGCAAACCCATCAGGATAACTGCAAATTTCTCAGTGGAACCTTATAAGTCAGAAGGAATTGGGGCCCCATCTTCAGTCTTCTTAAACAGAACAGCTGCCAGCCTAAAATTTTGTATCCTGCAAAACTAAGTTTTATAATTGACAGAGAAATAAAGACTTTTCCAGAAAAGCAAACACTGAGGGAATTTGTCACAACCAGGCCTCCCCTGCAGGAAATACTCAGAACTGCACTATACAAGCATCAGCACAATAGATAGCCACCAGTGTAAAATCACCCAAAAGCTTAACCTCACACCTTATATAAAAAAATAGTGCATGAGGTAAAACAAAGCAATAAGGTACTACCCAACAGGATGAACAAAACAGTATCTCACATATCAATACCATTACTGAGTATTAATGATCTTAGTGCTCCACTCAAAAGACATAGGCCAGCTGAATGGATGAAAAAACACAACCCAATTATCTGCTCTTTCCAGGAAACACATCTAATCCACAAGGACTCATATAGACTCAAGGTGCAGGGATGGAAAAAAATATTCCATGCAAATGGAAACCAAAAGAGAGCAGGTGTAGCCATTCTCATATCAGATAAAATTGACTTTAAATCAACAATGGTAGAGAAAGACAAAGATGCTCATTATATAATGATAAAGAGAGCAATTCAACAAGATTTATAACAATCCTAAATATATATGCACCTAACACAGGCGTTCCCAGATTCATAAAGCAAATTCTTTTAGATCTAAGCAAAGAGATAAATAGTAGCATCATAATAGTAGCCAGTGACTTCAACACCCCACTGACAGAGCTGGACAGATCACTGAAGCAAAAAATGAATAAAGAAACATTGGTCTTAAATGGGACTCTAGAACAAATGGAACTAACAGACATTTAGAGAACATTCTACCCAGAAACTACTGAATGTGCATTCTTTTCATCAGCACATGTGACATTCTCCATGACTGATTATATCTCAGGTCACAAAACATGTCTCAACAAATTAAAAAATCAAAATCATACCATACATCTTCTCAGACCACAGTGGAATAAAATGAAAAAAAATCAATTCCAAGAGAACCACCCAAATCTACACAAAGTCATGGAAACTAAACAGCCTTCTGCTGAACAATTCTTGGGTCAATGATGAAATTAAGGTGGAAATCAAAAGATTCCTTGAACTGAATGACAAAGTGGACACAAGTTATCAAAATATATGGGATTCAGCAAAAGCAGTCCTAAGGTGAAAATTCATAGCTTTAAATACTTACATAAAAAAGACAGAAAGATTACAAATTAACAACCTGATGTCTCATCTCAAGGAACTAGAAAAGTAAGAGCAAACCAAACCCAAAGCCAGGAGAAGAGAAGCAATAACAAAGCTCAGAGCAAAACTAAGTGAAATGGAATCCAGAAAAATAATACAATGGATCAATGAAACAAAAAGTTGGTTCTCTGGAAAGATAAAGAAAATGGATAGACCTCTTGCTAGATTAACCAGGAATAGAAGAGAAAGGACCCAAATAAGGTCAATCAGAAATGAAAAAGGAGATATTAGAACTGATACCATAGAAATATAAAATATCATCTGCATATATTACAAAAATCTCTGTTCACATAAACTAGAAAATGTAGAGGAAAGGGACAAATTCCTGGAAACACACAACCTCCCAAGACTCAATCAGAAAGAAATAGAAATGCTGAACAGGCCAATAATGAGCAGCGGGATTGAAGCAGTAATAAAAAATTTTCCAACAAATAAAGCCCCAGACCAGGTGGATTCACAGCCAAATTCTACCAGACCTACAAAAAACAGCTGATACTCATCCTACAGAAATTATTCCATACATTGAGAAGGAGAGAATCCTCCCTAACTCATTCTATGAAGCCAGTGTCACCTTGATGCAAAAGCCAGGAAAGGACATAACAGAAAAAAGAAAACTATAGACCAATATCCCTTATGAATATACATGCAAAAAAATCCTCAAAAAATACTAGCAAACTGAATTCATCAACACATAAAAAAAAAAAAAATTCCACTGTGACCAAGTGGGCTTCATCCCAGGGATGCAAGGATGGTTCAACAAATGTAAATCAATAAACGTGATTCACCACATAAATAAAAGCAAAAACAAAGATCATGTGATCATCTCAACAGACACAGAAAAAGCATTTGATAAAAATCCAGCACCTTTTCATAATAAAAATGCTCATAAACAAGGCATAGAAGGAACACATCTCAAAATTATAAAAGCCATCTATGACAAACCCACAGTCAACATCACAGTGAATGGAGAAAAGTTGAAAGGATTCCCCCTAAGAAATGAAACAAGACAAGGGTGCCCACTGTCACCACTTCTATTTAACATAGTATAGGAAGTCCTAGCCAGAGCAATCAGGCAAGAGAAAGAAATAAAGTGCATCCAGATTGGGAAAGAGGAGGTCAAACTATCACTTTTTGCTGATCCTACAATCTTGTATCTAGAAAATCCCAGATTCCACCAAAAGACTCTTGGAATTGATAAACAAATTCAGCAAAGTCTCTGGTTACAAAATCAATGTACACAAATTGGTAGTCTTTCTATATATTAATAACAATCAAGCTGAGAGTCAAATCAAAGTCTCAATACAATTCATAATAGCTACAAAGGAAATAAAATACCTAGGAACATACTTAACCAAGGAGGTGAAAGATCTTTACAAGGAGAACTACGAAACACTGAGGAAAGAAATCTAAGATGACACAAACAAGTGAAAAAACATATCATATTTGTGGATTGGTAGAATCAAACTTGTTAAAATGTCTATACTGCCCAAAGTGATTTACAGATTCAAAGTAATCCCCATCAAAATACCAATGTCATATTTCACAGATCCAGAAAAAATAATTCTATATTTCTTTTGGAATCAAAAAAGAGCCCAAATAGCCAATGCAATCTTAAGCAAAAAGAACAAATCTGGAGGCATCACATTACCAGACTTCAAATTATACTACAAGGCTATAGTAACCAAAACAGCATGGTATTGGTACAAAAATAGAGACATAGACCAATGAAACAGAACAAAGAACCCAGATATAAAACCATCTACCTACAACCAACTGATCTTCAACAAAGCAGACATAGTGGGGAAAGGAAGCCCTATTTAATAAATGGTGCTAGGAAAATTGGGTAGCCATAGGCAGAAGAATGAAACAGGATTCATATCTCTTACCACTCACAAAAATTAATTCAAGATAGTTAAAGACTTAAATGTAAGGCATGAAACCATAAAAATTCTAGAAGAAAATGTAGGAATAATTCTTCTAGTCATCAGCCTAGGTAAAGAATTTAATGGCTAAGACCCCAAAGGTAATTGTAACAACAACAAAAATAAATAAATGGGACTTGATTAAATTTTTTTAAAAACTTCTGCACAGCAAAAGAAATAATCAGCAGAGCAAATAGACAAAAGAAAGAATGGGAGAAAATATTCTCAAATTATACATCTGATAAAGGGTTAATATCCAGAATCTACAAAGAACTCAAACAAATCAGTAACAAAAAAACAAATGACCCCATTAAAAAGTGGGCAAAACACATGAACAGAAGTTTTTCAAAAGAATATGTAGACAAATGGCCAATAAACATATGAAAAATACTCAACATCACTAATCATCAGGGAAATGCAAACAAAAACCACAATGAGATATCATTTACCCCTGTCAAAATGGCCATTATTAAAAAGTCCAAAAACAATAGATGCTGGTGTGGATGCAGAGAGAAAGGAACTCTTATACACTGCCGTTGGGACTACAAATTAGTACAATCTTTATGGAAAACAGTATGGATATTCCTCTAAGAAATAAATATAGACTTATCATTTGATTCAGCAATCCTACTGCTGAGCATCTATCCAAAGAAAAAGAAGTCATTTTATCATAAAGACACCTGCACTTGAATGTTTATTGAAGCACATTTCACAATCGCAAAGACGTGGAATCAACATAAGTGCCCATCAATTCATGAGTGGATTCACAAAATATGATGTATATATACCATGCAGTACTATTCAGCCATAAAAAGGAATGAATTAATGTTTTTGCAGCAATTTGGAATGAACTGGTGAACTAAGTGAAATATCCCAGGAATGGAAAAACAGACACCCACATGTACTCTCTAATTTGGAACTAATTGATCAGCACACATGGGCAAAGAGAGAAGTAAAAGTCATTGGAAATCAAGAAGGGGAAGGGGGGAGGAGGAGAGGGGTAAAAATCTACCTAATGGGTACAATGAACACTATTTGGGTGATGGGCACACTAATAGCCCTGACTTAAGCATTATAAAAGCTATCCATGTAACAAAAACATTTGTACACCCTTAATATTTTGAAATTTAAAAAAAGATACAATAAAACTTCTAGAGATGAAAACTATAATGTTTGAGATTAAAAATACACTGGGTGGAATTAATGAAAAATTAGCCCTGCAGACAAAAAGCTCAGTGAACTAGAAGATATAGTAATAAAACCTATCCAAATACAAGGCAGGGAGAAAAAAAGACTTAGAAAATGAAGCAAGCACCAGGGAGCCATGGGAAAACTTCAAGCATCCCAGTATACATGTAATTGGAGTTCCCAAAGGAGAGGAGAGACTGGGAGGGGCAAAAAAAAGTATTTCATGAAATAGTTGGCAAAAATTATCCAAATTTGATGAAAACTATAAACCCACAGACTCAAGAACCTCAATAAGCCCCAAGTCCAACACACATGAAGAAAACTACACCAAAGTACATCATGACTAAATTTCTTAACACTAGTAATAAAGAGAAAAGCTTAAAAGCAGCCAGAGAAAAAAGACACATTATGTACACAGAAACAAAAATAAGGATGATGGCAGATTTCTCATTAGAAATAATGCAAGCCAGAGACAGTGCAGCAATATATAATAGTTAAGTACTAAAAGCAAAACAAAACAAAACCAAAAACCTGTCAATATAGAATTTTTTAACCAGTTAGAATATCTTTTTAAAAAGAAAGTGAAATAAAGACTTTTCCAGAAGGACAAAACTTCATTGCAAGACCTGCACTACAAGAAATATAAAGTCCTTCAGGCAAAAGGAAAATAATACCAGACACAGAAATCTTAATATACACAGAAGAATATGTAGAAATATGAGTAAATATAAAACTATTTGAGTATAAACAAAATATTTTTATTATTATTTAATTATCTTAAAAATAATTGATAAATTAAAGCAAAAATAATAATTTATTGTGAGGTTTATAACATATAAATGTAAAATGTATGACAACAGTAGCACAAAGGCTGTGATGGGGAAAATGCGTGGTACATTGTTGTAACATTCTTATGCAATATCTAAACGGTATACTAGCACCTGAAGACAGATTGTGATAAGTTGAAAATGTATACTTCAAACTCTAAGGCAACACAAAAAGCTATTAGTAATAGCTAATAAGCCAACAAAGGGGATCAAATGGAATCATAAAATATAGTCAATCAAAAAGAAGGCCAGAAAAAAGGGGGAAAGAAACAAGGAACAGATGGGAAAATAGAAAACAAGTAGCAAGATTAAATAGATTAAACATGAATGTATCAATAATTGTACAAAATGTAAATGATCCAAATGTTGCAATTAAAATGAAGAGATTCTCATATTGGATAACAAAAGCAAGTCCCAAGTCTTACTGCTGCCTAAAAGAGAGCCACCTTACAAATAAAGATGTAAATAGATTAAAAATAAAAGGATAAAAAATACCATGCCAACACTAATAAAAAGAAAGTTGATGTGGCTATTTTAATACAAGATGAAGTAAATATTAGAGCAAAGAATATTACCAGGGCTGACAAGGGACATATAATAATGATAAAGGAGTCCAAGTCATCAAGAAAATATAACAACCCTAAATGTTTATGCACCTAATAATAGACCTTCAACATACAAAAAGCAAAACTGATAGAACTACAAAGAGACAGATCCATTATTATAGATGAATACTTCAATACTACTGTCTTACTATTCGATAAAACAATTAGACAGAAAATTAGCAATGATATAGAAGACTTGAACAGCACTATCAATCAACTAGACCTAAGTGTCATTTATAGAACACTCTACATAAAAGCAGAACAACACACATTTTTTATTCAAGTACACCAGGAACATTTACAAAGAGAGACTGTACCCTGAGTAATAAAACAAGTCTCAATGAATTTGAAATCATCCAAATCATACAAAGAATGTTCTCTGACCATAACGGAATAACAGAAAGATCTCTAGAAAATCCCAAACTATTAAAGAAACTAAATAACACACTTCTTAACAACCCATAGGTGGAAGAAGAATTCCAAAGGGAAATTAGAAAGTATATTTTGAATGAAAATGAAAACACAACATATCAAACTTTGAAGGATGCAAGTTAGCAGTACTTATGGAGCAATTTATAGACAATCACCTATATTAAAAAATGAAACATTTCAAATCAATAATATCAGCTTTTATCTTAAGATACAAGAGAAAAAGAACAAATAAAGCTCAAAGTAAACAGAAGAAGGCATATAATAAATACAGAAGTCCATAAAATAGAAAAACCATAGAGAAAAATAAATAAATAAAAAGCATGTTCCTTGAGAATATCAATAATATTGATCAATCTCTAGCCAGACTTATCAGGAAAAAAAAGTCATAAATTATCAATATCAAGAATGAGAAAGGTGACATCACTACAATACATCATCTACAGGTATTAATAAGATGTTAAGGAAATAGTATGAATACTTTTATTTCTATAAATCCAACAACTTAGATTAAAATAGATAAAAGCACACTCAAGAAGAGACAGGTAAGACAAATAGCTCTATATCTATTAAAAGAAATTGAATTTGTAGTTAATAACTTTTCCAAAAAGAAAACTTCAGGACTAGATGGCTTCATTGGTGAATTAAGCATTTAAGGAAGAAATAATACTAAATCTGTACAAACTGTCCTAGAAAATGAAAGAAGAAAGGATGTATCTCAAATTATTCTGTAAGGCTAGCATGACTCTGATATCAAACCAAAGACATTACAAGAAAAGAAAACTACTGACCAATATCCCTTATGAACATACATGCAAAAATTCTTAAAAATTTAGCAAATCAAACCCAACAACATATAAAACGGATAATATTACCTCATGACCCACCATAGTTTATCTCAGGAACCCAAGATTGGTTTAACATAAAAAATTCAAGCAATGTAATTCACTATATTAAAATTTAAAAAAGAGAAAAGTCATATAATCATCTCAATAAATGTAGAAAAAGCATATAAAAAATCCAAAACCCATTTCTGAAAAAAAAACAAAACTCTGCAAACTAGGAATAGAAGAGGCAATTTCCTCAGTCTGATAAAGGGTAGCCATAAGAAACCTATAGTTAATATCATACCTAATAATGATAGATTGAATGCTTTCCCCTAAAACCAGGATCAAGGCAAGAATGTCTGCTCTCACCACTTTTATTCAACATTGTATTAGAGATTCTAGACAGTGTAGTAAGTTAAGAAAAAGGAATAAAAGACATTCAGATTAGAAAGGAAAAGTAAAAATGTCTTCATTCACAAATCTTTTTATTTTTATTATTTTAGAGACAGGGTCTCACTCTGTTGCCCAGGCTGGAGTGCAGTGGCCCCATCACAGCTCAGTGCAACCTCAAACTCCTGGACTCAAGTGATCCTCCCACCTCAGCCCCCCAAGTAGCTAGGACTACAGATGCACATCACCACCCCTGACTAATTTTTTCAAATTTTTTGCAGAGATGGGGTCATGTTTGTTGCCCAGGCTGGTCTCGAACTTCCTACTTTGGCCTCCCAAAGTGCTGGAATTACAGGTGTGAGCCACCGCACCTTGCCAGTCTATGTAGAAATCTAATAAATGAGCTTAATAAGGTTGCAGGATACAAGATCAATATACAAAAATTAATTGTATTTCTATAGAGTAGCAATGAACATCAGTAATTGAAATTTTTTAAAGTAATACCATTTATAAAAGCATTAAAATCTGAAATACTGTAGGATAAATCTGACAAAACATGTGAAAGTCTGTATGCTAAAAACTATAAAACATTGCTCAGTAGTATTAAAGAAAATCTTTAAAAAGGAAGTAACCTTGTTCATGAGTCAGAAGATTCATATTTTCAAAATGTCTATTCTTCTTAAATTGATCTATAAATTCAATGCAATCCTAATAAAAAAAACTCAGCAGATATTTTTTGTAGCAGTTGACAAGCTGATTTTAAAATTCATATGGAAACACAAAGGACCTAGAATAGCAAAAACAAAAACAAAAACAAAAAACTTTCAAAAACAAGAAAGTTGGAGGGCTTACAGTACCTGATTTCAAGACTTATACAAATTATAGTAATCAAGATAGCATAATATTGGAGTATCGGTATAAAGACAAATACAGTAGTCCCCCTCTTATCCAGTTTTGCTTTCTGCAGTTTCAGTTACTTGCAGTCAACTGCAGTCCAAAAATATTAAATAGAAAATTCCAGAAATAAGCAATTCATAAGTTTTAAATTGTGTGCTGTTCTGAGTAGTGTGATGAAGTCTCATGCCATCCCACTTTGTCCCACCTGGGATATGAATCATCCCTTTGTCTAGTGTATCCACACTGTATACCCTACCATCTGGGTTATCAGATTGGAAAAACATACTGTATATAGGGTTTGGTACTACCCACAGTTTCAGGCATCCACTGAGGGTCTTAGAACATATTCCCTGTTAATAAGGGGGTACGACTGTAGATCAGTGGAACAGAATAGACCCACGACATAGTTAATTTTTGACAAAGGCAATTCAGTGGAGAAAGGATAGTCTTTTCAACAAATAGTAATGAAGAATTGGATATCCATAGGCAAATTAATGAACTTTAATCTATACCCTTCACTACATTCAAAAATTAACCCAAAATATATCATAGACCTAAATGTAAAGCCTAAACTTATTATACTTATAGAAGAAAACACAGGAGAAAATCTCTGTGACCTTAGGTTAGGCAAAAATTTCTTAAATATAATACTAAAAGCACTATTCATAAAAGAAAGGATTGATATGTATTATTTCATTAGAATTAAGAAATTCTGTTCTTCAAAAGACATTTTTAAGAGATAGAAAAGACAACCAAGTCACAGACTAGGAGAAAATATTTGCTAATCACATAGATGATAAAGGACTTGTATCTAGAATATTTAAAGTACTCTCAATACTCAATTTTTAAAAAAATATTTAATGGGCAAAAGATTTCAAAAGACACTTCATCAAAAAAGATATATGGATGACAAACATGAAAGATGTTCATCACCATTAGTCATTAGGGAAATGCAAATTAAAGGTATAATCAGATACCACTACATACCTATTGTAATGTCTGCAATTAAGACTGACCATACCAAGTGTTGCCAAGGCTGTGGAACAACTAGAACTCTCATACACTCCTGGTGGGAATGTACAATGGTGCAAATTCCTTGGAAAACAATTTAACAGTTGCTTAAAAAAATTAAACATTCACCTACTACATGATTCAGTCATTCCACTACTAGGTATTTGCCCAGTAGGAATTAAAACATGTGTCCATACAAAGACTTACACAAATGTTCACAGAAGCTTTATTTATAGTAGCCTAAACCAGGAAACAACCCAAGTGTTCATCAGTAGGTGAATGGACAAATGAGCAGTGTTACAGTCATACAATGAACTACTACTCTGCAGTAAAAAGGAATAAACAATTGATACAATAACCTAGATGAATCTCAAAATAGTTATGCTGAATGAAAGAAGAGATTATGCATGATTCCATGCATGATTCCATTTATATAAAATTCTAGAACACATGCAAACTAATCTATAGTGATGGAAAGCAGATGAGGGGTTGTCTAGGAACACAAAGCAGGGTGAGAGGGAGAACAGAAGGATTACAAAAGGCACAAAGCAACTTTGACAATGTTTATTATCTTAATTGTGGTGATGGTTTCATGAGTGTGTATATATGTCCAAACTCATAATCTTGTGTACTTTAAATATGTATAATTTATCTTATGTCAATAAAGATGTTTTAAAATGCCTTGACTCTTGAGACTCAAATGTATTTTCTCTCTTTCCCTCTCTCGTTTCTGTAGCAACTCTTTGCTAAGGCAACTGATGCCACCAACTGAATGAAGGAAGGGCAAAGAATACAAGGACATGCACAAGAGAAATCGTGAGGGAAATAAACCTTGTCTTTAGCATTCCTCAGTTCTCCTTGAATGACTCTTTACCTAACTCTCCATGTTACTCTCCCTCCTCTCCTGTTCTTGCTTCTCCTCCAGTTAAGACCCACCGCTTTCATGCTTCCACCAACCCACCCACTCCCTTGTATTCTGGCAGACACTGAAAAGTTATATGATCAATTTAGCCTGATTAAGATAGTAGTGATTCAATGTGAATCACTATTCACGGCATAGGGTTTAAAGCACAGACGCTGGAGCCAGGCTACCTGTGTTCAAATCCCATCTCCATCACTAACTAGCTGTGTGACCTTGGACATGGTACTAAGCCATCCACAGCCTCAGTGCCTTCCTCTGTAAGATAAGCATAATCTTTCCTACCTCCCATGTTAGTTATGAGGATAAAATGAGTCAATATTTGTAATGTACTCAGAACAATATCTGGCACATGGCAAATGCAAAATAAGTGTTGGTATAATAAATTAATTAAATACCACTGCTCAGGGACTATTGTATTAAAAGGAAAGAGAGTGTTTACATCAAGAAAATTAACTCTTAATAATCTGTCAGGGGATAAAAGCACCTTCCTGGCCCATCTCACATCCTCCTAGCTGGGTGTCCCCCACTTCTTCCTCTACATCAGGCCACTGGGGAATGCTCAGTGGCCACATTATACGTCTGTGGAGGTGCAGTCGCCCTTCCTGATTTAGACCAATAGCACTCACTGCTGCCCTCAGAGATGCCATCCAAGTGCTCCAGCAGCCGCCTGCCTCTCAGCTGAAAGTGCAGGAAGTCTGCTGCACATTCAAGCAGTAATAAACAATGCCGCAACCTCCTGGGTGAAATCTTAACTCTTTCAAGGATATGTAAACCCAGACTGAAGCGTTTAAATGCGTCTCAGAACTGTTAATCACAGTGGCTTTTAAAAGGCAGTGGAGCCGCAGCATCAGTTGAAGGGAACCCAAACTTTCTGAGTGCTATTTATTCCTCCAGTGCCTAAGCCCTCTTGAGAAAGAAACTATATCCAGAGGATTAGAAGATTTTTCCTGAAAATCTATTAACCCAGTATTGGCAGAAGTGGAATATACACCCTCAGCTAACTTATTCTTTTGTAAGTTCATCATTAGGAAGGTTTTCAGGCTTCTGGCTCGGTGGTGTGTCATTATCCTATAGGACAGCAAACCTGGTTTATAATACAGTCAATTTCTGTCTGCATCCTCCACTCCAGGACCACAGGGACCCTTTGACTCAAGATTCTTCCTGCAATCATTTACTGAGTGCCTGCTTTGGGCAAGACCATGTAGGGAATTCAAAAAGATTTGCAGCACAAGTCTTTCCCTTCCATAGCATAGTAACCATATTTGGAGGTAACTATCCCTCCATAGCCCCATTCTCAAAACCCCTGTTGGAGGGGAAAGGTAATGTTTATGTACATGAAATACCCCCAGGACTGATGATTCAAGCATGGTGGACATCCAAACCAAAGCCAACCCTTCTAATGGCCAGCTGGTGCCTATTCACATTCTCTTCCGCAAGAATTAGAATTGACAGGGCCTGTACTTAGCTGGACCTGTGGAAAACACATTGACCTCGGCTGCTGGCCTTTTTGTGCCACATGAAAACAGAGAAAGAGGGTTGAGAGAGCAAGAGGGAGAGGAGATTGTAAAAGCAAAAGGAGATCATACAGCCTGTAAGAGAGCGCAGCTTCTGGGCCCAGAGGGTGCCAAGGTGCAGCCCCCATGAGTTCTAGTTGTCCTCAGTGCCTATATCAGGATATCATCCATTGGCTTGTGAGATTAAGCGGGTTCGTGTTCTTATTAAATAAGTTTTGGATAAAACCAGTAAGCCTTGTGACTTGGTGCTTTTATCCTACACTGTGTCTGGTACTAAAAGAGCCATAGATTGCCATTTTCCATATGTAGTAAGAGTCCTAATTTAGGCCTCAGCCTTGCTCAGCTTAACATTGAGATATGTCTGGCGGGGCCAACCTACAATGTATCTATTTGTATAAAAAGACTGTTGCCTCCTGGGAAAGAATTCATCCTAAGGAAAGGAGGTTTGGTTGAAAAACAACGCGCAATAGAGAGCATTTTAGTACAGTTGGGCATCTGCTGCAAAGCCCATTCTGTATCTTCTGAAGAGAATATTGAAATGAAAGGCTTGTTTTCAAAAATGAAACAAAACGAACAAACAAACAAAATCCTCTCTGGTCCTTAGGTACACTATTATGTTATTCTAGTAATTGAGGAATTCCAACACGGAGGAAAGAGTCTGCCAAGCTCTTCAGCATGAAACCTGGTACAGCTTAGGAGGGTCCAGGCCTTTTAGCTGCAGCAGTTAGAGCCCTCCAGATAGACATCTGTGGCCTCAGCCTGGGGACTGGTGGCCCTGTGCCCACGTGGACGGGCAGCCCCACCATAGGCCATGGGGGAAACAGAAAACACAACATGGTAGCTGAAAGCACCTGGTCGACAAATGTAATGAGATTTCCTCAGAAACCCTCAGAAGTAGGAGGGGAGTTAGAAAAATGGGCTTCAGAAAAGTTTTGAAAATCCCATATCAGAATTTAATATGGATGCTAGAGGTAGAAGGATATTGTTTTTATTGCTATTGTAGCAACCCCTCGTGCTCTTCACTTGTTTTTTTTAAATTCTAGGCTGTGTGGCCACAGAGCAAGGTTCTATGTGGGAAGCAAAATCTCCTTTTAATTGTGCTTTTATCTTCAAGGAGTATTCATTGCACTTCTGTTGTTCTTGAATTTGTTGAAGACTACCCAAACTCTTGATTGCATTGCAAACTTTCCCACCTCCTACACCTATCATACTTTCCCTTTGAGCACTGAAGTTTCCTCATGTATTTTTTTAATATTCAAAAGACATTTATTTCCATAATGGAGGATGGTGATGACATATCTAATCAAAGCCCCCATATAATTGGAGTTGCATTAGTGCCCTCAAAGTCTATAGCTCCTGAAGGTAGAAATGTGTCTGATGTAGGATAGCAGCATAGCAGAGAAAACTTCTGATTAAACTTAATTCTAAAGTAAATGATAAACTCAACAGCATTTTCAGCATCTTAACTACCTGTCTTAGTTCTAACCATGGTTCAGCCAAGCACTGAAGCCTCTGCTTTCAGCGAGCTGGGTCTTCCTAAGCACATATGGGAGCCAATGTGAAATCTGAATAATGCTTTGAAGGAATGTAGTTCAGTCTGGGAAGATGAAAGCATTTCACAGACAGCATTATCTCTTTAATTCACATACATTTCCTATGCAAGCAGTAGATAGGGACTTGGTATTTATTCTGGGATTCTGACTCCATTAGTGTTGAATGATTTGCATATTTATGGGAGCAGAAGGGCTGAAAAATTAACACAGTGAGCGGAGATGTGCATAGGACCGAAGTGAGCCACCATCGGGGTGATGAGGTGGCCAGGGGATGGCACTGTTTGTCTACCCCAGGGCAATGACCCCGAGGAGGGATATCATGGGCTCATTCATGAAAAAGCAAATAGTCTAGCTTGACTGGAGCTATAGTGCAACGTGAGAGAACAGAAAAGGATGAGAGGACCACAGGAGAGAGAAAATAAGAGCAAGGAAGGGGAGTGGGGCCAGAGTACAAAGAGCTCTGTGCACTGGTACAAGCAGAGTTTGAACTTGATTTGGTAAGCCACCAGAAGTCATTGAAGGTTTTAGAATACAGGGTTGCTATGTCAGAACTAACTTAGGAAACTAACCTGGAAACAATGAATAAAAGGTTTGAAGAGGGAGAGAGACCTGGGCGCGAAAGGCCCAGTCAAGAACCAGGCTTTGATCTTGAGATCTTGGCTCCTGAAGTGCTGATGAACCAGCCTCCTCCAAGCACCGCAAGAGCCACTGACTGTGTAAGCTTTTAGTTCTAGAGGCCTCTGGAGGAGGAAGGGGTAGGGCAAGCATCAGGGCCAGGTCTATGGGCTCTGTGTCCTTTACCACGTTGATGTGTCAGGTTGAGCCGCCTCGGGTGGCTGATGCTCTGATCCTCAAATCTCTAGACATTTGGCTACTCTCTGGACAGCTAATCCCATGAAGCCCTGCAGCCTAACTGACCTCCTGGCTGTGCCCCACCCTTAAATTTCTCAACATCACTTTTCCTTGTCCTCTGCTTACCAGTTAATTAAAGAAGTTCATTTCCTAATATAGACACTATAACCCCAATTACAGTACTTAATTCAGCAAATATTTATGAAGCATGCCATGTACCAGGCACTGTGCCATAGCCACTGGATAAACCACAGTGAACAAGCCCCAAATGCCCTAGGCTTGCTGAACCAAGGCATTGTCAACTCAATAGGAAATACAGGACTTCAGATGAAACCTGTTTGACCTTTTTAACACAAAAAAAGTCTCCATTCAGCAAACATAAACAAACTACTCTTCATGGGCCTGCCTTTGTGTTTTCCTTTACTTTGTATTCCACGGGGAGGTGTCCTGTGCAATGCAGGACATTCACCAGCATTCTTGGTCTCTACCTGTTATACCAGTAGCACATCCCCTGGCCCAGTTCTAACAACTAAAAATGTCTCCAGACATTGCTAAATTTCTCTTTCCGAAGAAGAAAATTGCCTATGGCTGAGAACCACCATTTTAAAGGAACCACACAGCTTTATATCTACAGATATAGGCTGCATGGGCTTTCAGCCATCTGGGCAAGGCAGGCAGCATAGAATTCTATGCTCCACAGAAGATGCTACTCCTCAGACCCTGGAAAATGAGGGTCTGGGCAAGGAACAAGTTCACCAGAGGAAGTGCACCACCTTTACTTTACCTAAACCAGGAATGGAAAAACTGGGGGAAGGGTGCCTCAATTAGAGGGTAGGCGGTGGTCTTCTTCCCTTTCCTCCTGGCTTGACTGCAACACCCAGAGCTATGATTGCTCTCACTGTCACACTCTGTGAGTGGAGGCAGCCTTCACTAGGAAGGAGGCCCTGACTTCCATCATCCACCCACGAAGGCAGAGAAGCATGAAGGAGGAGGGTGTCAGCCTCAGGGAGCTCTTTCCACACTGGAGAATGTATTTCACTCCCAGGAATGCCAAGGGTTTCCAGCCACTTGGCTCCAAGGCAGAGGTGTAGCAGTAGGAACGAGGGGAGGGTATTCACAAAAATAACTGCAATTCACATGTGCATCTTAGGTGTGCACATGGAATTTAAAAGAGAAGAAATATTAATGATGCTTTGGTTTCTTAAAGCCTCACAAAGGTAGCGTGCTGCATACTTTGTCTTTACCTTTACAGGATGGAAAAATTCAGTTGTTAGTATTCCTAAAGTGAATGCAATTTAGGAGGACCAATTTAAACTGATTAAACCCACCAGAGAAAGATGAATGAGCCACGTCAACATATTTATTCACATTCATATAAAGCAAGGAATATGCTTCCCAGGGCTTGGAATATTTGTATCTGCTCTCCAGGCTACTTTCTTCTTTATATCAAACTTCCTAAGGTTCTTTAAATACACAAGTTCTTTCAACAAATTTATTCAACAAACTTTTATTGAGTGCTTTCTATGTGCCAGGTTCTTTGCTAGCAAACAAGATAGGGATGATTTCCATTCTCTTGGAAGTTTCAATCTAGTTAAATTAATAATTATGAAAAAAAAGAAAAACAAAAAAATTAATTAATTAATTAAAATTATGAGATTCCTTGCCTGGCTAGTAAGTCAGAGGAAAGAGTATGAGATGGTTTTAAGGAATATATTCAGGGTAGAGAAAATCTGATAAATTGGCCAGAAGCAGTGGCTCACGCCTGTAATCCTAGCACTCTGGGAGACCGAGGCAGGAGGATTTCTTGAGCTCAGGAGCTTGAGACCATCCTGAGCAAGAGCAAGACCCCCATCTCTACTAAAAATAGAAAAATTAGCCAGGTGTCATGGTGAGCGCCTTTAGTCCCGGCTACTCAGTAGGCTGAGGCAGGAGGATTGCTTGAGCCCAGGAGTTTGAGGTTACAGCAAGCTACGATGACAGCACTGCACTCTCCCCAAGGCAACAGAGTGAGACTCTGTCTTAAAAAAAAGAAAATCTGATAAGCTACTTTAAACTCACAGCAAGAGAGAGAACTGGCATCTCTCTTTGAACAGCGATGGTTAAGCTTTAATAAATTCCATCTTCAACACTTACTTGCTTATGAATAAAGGCAAATTATCATGCCTCTATGAGTGGCAGCTTCTTCATTTGTAAAATGAGCTACAAACATCTTTTTCTGTCCTCTGTAGCACAAGGCTGTTGCAAGGAAAACACAGGTGGAAGTCCTTTGTACTAATGAACGGGCTGGTGGTAGTGATGGTGGTAGCCAGAGTCTCTGCCTGTATTCTTGTTTCATTCCATTCCATAAATGTTTTTTAGGCATCTATTCTGTGTCTGGCCCTAGTTTAAGAGAAGGAAACGGGGCTAGTGTAAATATTGCATGAATTTTTGCGAGTTTGCTGATGTTAAAAAGTGGGAACAATTTATCATAGAACTCTAAAGGATCATTGATCCAAGAGGGATCCTCTGAGAGCCTTGGTGTGCCAGGTATGATACATCTGGTTACAGAAACAAAAATGGAAAATTTGGCAGTCATTTCCATGGATCCAATAATAAGCCTTCTTCCTGCTGCCTGGGTCCTGTAGATTAGTTGGTTATGGCTGATAAATTGCTAAGTATGTGCAAAGTTCTGTAACATTCAGTAGTCCTTCACTCAGAGTAAGGGGTGGAAGGGTGATGGGGAAGCCTATCAGATTGCTCATCCACTAAAAGAGCAGAGAAAAATTTTAAAACAAACAAAAATAAAGCCCTTTCTCCTCTCAAATGCTATTTCTAAATCATTTCAAAGGGCTATTATTAAACTTCAGAGAGTTTGAAATATTATCCCATATTAAATTTCAAAGATCCATTAAGTGCCATTTTGCTGCAGTGAAAGGCAAGGACTAATTCAAAAAGGAAAAAAAAATCTTGGAAGAGAAATTATTTTTAAAGGTCAGTTTTTCTTAAGAAACAGCTGAAAACCCCTCCATAGGAAGCAGTGTCTGGGCTTTCAGCAAGTTCACTTTCTTCTCCTGAATGTTCAGAGCCAGGGAAGACATCCTCACATTTTGCAGGACATGGTTAAGTCATGATGATTTGAAGAAGTGTCACACTATTCTTTCTCTTAAACTACCAACCCCCTTCAGCCTCATGTCTAAATATCATGCTGTCATTGTAGCTTGACAACAAGCTCCTGTCAAATAGGTCACTGGGAAAGGGATGACATGGGATATAAAGAGGGACCAGAGATTATTTGTCCTTCTAGATTACTGCAGTGGTCCCCAAGTGAGGAAATTTTACTCCCCAGGGGACATTTTGAAATGTCTGGAATCATTTTTGATTGTCACAACTCAGGGGGCATCTACTACTGGCATCTAGTCAGTAGCAGCCACGAATACTGCTAAACACCCTACAATGCCAAAGACAGCCCCCTATAACCAAGAATTATCCATCCCAAAATATACAGTGCCAAGACTAAGAAACCCTGCTGTAGTGTGATTCTTTGTATTTTTCCACCCCAAGCCCTGGCCTCTTGATAATGGACTCACATGGTGGTGGTTGCATGATCCGTTGAACGCAAGGTAGCCACATCCAACCCTTTCCATTAATGGACAATTCTAATTAACTTGTTGTCCTTCTCCCCCCCGTTCATTCTTTATTCATCTTGGGTGGAAGCACAAGTAACAGCATATGGATGCCTTACAGCCACCGGCTCATATAAAGGAGGATAAGAATGTTGCTGTAGTCACTCTGTCTGGGCTGCAGTCCAATCAAATTGCAGTATTTTGCATGGCATTCTCACTGCCTTGCTTTGCCAAGCATCGTGGAGTTGAAAAACACGTCCCAGCAGAATTTGCTCAAATATATCTCATCGTGTGAAAGGAATCACAGAGAACTGGATGATGTAATACTGACTGCCTGTTAGTAAAGAGAATAAGAATGTCCACCAAAGAATTAAGCTACGAGCAGGAGATGCAAAGGAAATGATGACAGAATTGATGTGATAAATGAAGACATCAAGTCTGTGGTGTGTGGAGAGGGAGCTGCGGCAGCATCTGGAACATTTACAATGCTCTCTTCCAGAATGGTTTAGCTTTGCTCTCATAAAATTTGAGTCCCTATGTCACACTCTTCTGTTTGATCAGCTTTGTTTTCATATATCTGCATGCTACCCTCAAGCAACAGAGTTTGAGCCAGAACAAAGGCTGCTGCCTTCCTTCCGTTAACTGAGCAGGTTCTATTTCTCTGCCCTGAATTCCATCTAGTCAAATAACTGCTTTCGTCATAGACTATGTTTGTTAATGAGGAAAGGGGCCGTCACTAATGCTCAACAGAATCTCTGCTGTTTGATTCAGTGTTTTTCATACACAGATATTTTTTAACTGCTTTTCCTCCAAGAAGTACTATGTAGAGGCAATTTCCAAGGATACAAATCTCTCCCCTTCAGCGCATTTTTGCTGCATGGTTTGTTTCCATCCAATCCCTTGTTGATATTTTCAAGGAGGGGAGAGGGGCAAGGAGGGAAGGGAGCTGAGCTGCTGCAGCTCAGGGTTTATTCACAGCTGAGTAGGTAACTGAGCTTTCAGAGCCAGACACCAGCGCAGGACCAAGCATTTGAAGATTGGTCTAGTTTGTTCTGACATCTTCCCTGTGCCAATCCTCACAGCCAAAGCATCATCATAAAAACACCTAGTATTAACGGAGTGACTTAGAGTTGAACAAACACATTCCTGTAATGCTTCTCTCTAAAACTCTTTGAGAAAGCTGATATCATTCTCACTGATGGTTGGAAGCCTGTGGGTGGAGTTCACCTCCACCCATTACACCTACTGAGTTTGGTCCTTGTTAACATTATCAAGCCTTCTCATAGAGGTGGAGCATCATTATTTTCTTAAATGCTGTCTCTTTTCTCACCCTGGAATTCCAGCATTCTCCTATGCTAACTATATTCCAAATATAGCTGCAGGGTGTATGAGAATTAAAGAAAAAACTTTTTCTGAAAACTTGACTTGGAGACCTGGAATTTAAACTCACCTCCTGGATATCTCTTTTTTTACCTATTAAACACTGTTTCAGCTTTAACCTCTCACCTTGGTCTGATGATATAGCCTCTGGCATGTCTTGACTGCCCTTCTCTGTGCTGGCATGAGCTCAGTGTTGGTGACATGCAGAGCTCTCTGCCTACCATGACTTGCACAGAGGCAGTCACATAGTTTAGTCCTCTTTTCCCCAATGTCGTATCTTCAACTCAACTGCAGTATGATAAATACCTAGAGTGAACATTCTAGTCACCCCAGAGACTCACCTCCTTCCTTCTGTCTTCATTAATCACCAGATATCAATCAACCACTTGTACTTATAATAAAGTAGGTTTCAAGACACTTTGAGAACTTGAGAGAGAGAGAGAGTGAAACTCAGCCCACATCCTAAAGGACGATGATTTAATCAAAAATTGAATAAAGAGAAATGTTGAAGTAGCCACTGAATGTGTCCTGTACCCCAGGCCTTGGGTTGGGTGTTTCATGTGTCTGGGCTTGTTCAGCCCAGGGCAGCCATAAAAAGCTTATGTTGTCCTTATTTCAGGGAGAGTTCAATAGATTTGCCCAATGTCACTTAGCAGTAAGTGGCCTGGTCAGGACTGAGCCAGGGTGTATCTGTTTCTAACCCTTCAGGCTGCTTCTTAAAATTAGTACACTCCAGAGGGGACTCAAACCCCCAAATCCCAGGAAAATTAGGCATAATAGCACCATTGATTGCTAGGTCAAGTTCTTAACACACACATACCTCAACAGGGTGACTGTCCACTCCTACCTCTAGATTGATCTGACGCATGTCACCTGTCTCTGAAGACAAGAAATCTCAACCACCTGTGTCATGCCAAAGGATAACATGTCAATTCTGGGTTATCTAAGGGGCAAGTAATGAACTTCCTTGCCTAGAGAGAAAAGCACAGGTCTGAAAGTTAGGAGATGTCCCAGTTTTGCCCTAACTAGATCCCAGCAAGTCACCTAATCTTTGTGATCTTGGTTTCCTCATTGGCCAAATTGAAATAGACTCAATAAATAGTTTTTTAGCAGCTATTCTCTGCCAGGCACTGCTCTAGATGCTGGAGACATAGCCGTGAACTAGACAAACAAAGTCCCTTCCCTCATGGCCCTTACATTCCATAGAGGAACAGAAGCAATGAGCAAATAAATACAGGCAACGATTCCAGAGAATGATAAGGCCTTCAAAGACAATAAACAAGGTAAGGTAACAGAGAAGCATGTGCTGAGATGGGGCAGGGTGAGGGTAGTGTTTCTTCAGAGTGGCAATTAGGTATCTTTGAGTAGGAGGCACTTCAGTTGAGAGCTGTATGGTGAGGAGACAGTCATTGGAAGACCCAGGGGAAGAGGATTCCACAGAGGGAACAGCCAATGCAAAGGCCCTGGTGCAGGAACCAGAGTGATGTGTTCAAGAAACAGAAAGAAGGCCAGTGCGGATAGAAACTAGAAAGCAAAGTGGGCAAAGTAAAGCATGGTGTAAGATGTCAAGGGGCCTTCTGGGCCGCTATGGAGAATAATACTTGCCTTCCTGGCCTGACAGCATTATTGCAAAGCTCAGATTTGATACAGCTTTAGATGGCAAAGTCCTTAAAGCAGTCACAGCCTAAACAAAGATAGTGTGGTCCTGCAGTCCTAGGTCCTGTAAGTGTGTTATATGTTCCCTGTTTGTTGCCAAATTGTTTACCAGTGGTGTTTATGTGCAATCCGCACCCCTGGGATTGCTTTGAGGCATGGGATTGTTCAATCTGGATGAAGCCAGGGATATATGGCCCCTTCTTTTCATTCTAATACTGTTTGCTGAATATAGAGAGCAGAGCAGGAACTGTGGATTCAGGGAAGGGATGTTATTCTCAGTTCCTAAATCCATTGCAAGCAAGTAGCAGGTCAAAAGCTGCACTACTTGATTTAGTTGAGAAACAAACATATACACCTATTTTTATCATATTTATGGCTTTTTAAAAAAATAATTTAGAGAAATAAAAATCTCTTAAGAGGAGATGACTTTTCCATATCCTCTGTCTTCTGATGAAGTTAAAATACGCGTGCAGACAAGAAAACAGGCAGGTTGCCCTCTGTACCCATGAAGAACACAAAACAGAACTCAGGCTTCTGGGAAAGGCATCAGAGCTCTGGGAACAGGGAGATTCATTAAAAATGTAAAATA
This sequence comes from Daubentonia madagascariensis, assembly GCA_023783475.1. Classification (NCBI taxonomy): domain Eukaryota; kingdom Metazoa; phylum Chordata; class Mammalia; order Primates; family Daubentoniidae; genus Daubentonia; species Daubentonia madagascariensis. The sequence goes on along the minus strand of JAKFHU010002080.1, from coordinate 34,777,495 downwards.
AATGCAATAATTGCATGTGGTTGTCTTTGGGGGCATTTTGCTTTGGACCTTGTATGTGTTGGAAAACAGTACTGCAAATGCCATAATTATTTTAAGATATAAAATTATTTAAATTGGCTAATGAATGCAGACCCTGACACCAGTCTGCATAAATCTGGATTTATTAATGTGTTCTTGCAGAGGGGGATGGGGTTTGGAAGCAGCTTTATCCATTAGCAGCATTTTCTGTACTTTCTTCTCCTCCTTGGCCTGCTCAAAGACAGAATGTCCTAAACTGCATGATCACCTAGAGGCAAAATACACCATCACATACATTAGTTCAATTAATTATTAAGACTGATATATATACTCCTATTATCTATATTTTACCTACAAGAAAGCTAAACTCAAAGAGGTTAAGTGTCTTGCCTAAAATCACACAGCCAGAAACGGCATACTCACTTGAACCCAGGTTTTCTGTTACCAAATCCTTCCTCCACTATTTTATGGCAATGGAAGTTAGTAGATTGAACTTAAGTAATGGGTCATGTTAGAAGGGAGACATTGTTTTTTCACTTGGGTATCCAGCAGTTTGCAAGAATAACAGGGAATCTGTGTGGAAGAGGAGCTCTGTACGTAAAAGCCTTTGCTTATTCATCAGTGTGTCAGATTGTTTCTTACCAAGGATGTTCTCTCTTCCCTCCCCTTCCCTCTCCAGCCAAACTGAACTCAGCATGGTTTTCATGCTGACGTCCAGCCATCATCTCCTTCAAAGGGCAGCAGGTCTTACAGAGGTAATGGAATTCTGTAGCAGCTGTCCTGACTCAGATCCTTTCAGTCTGCAGCTTCCTGAGTGATAGGCTATCTCTGCCACCTCTTTGTTTTCTCTCTGGGAACCCTTGTATTATTGCCATTGCTGTTTTCTAGCAGAGTGTGAAGATCACATCTATTTGAGACAGTGCCAAAAAACGTACTTTTCTCCATTTCATGATCATTAACCTTATCAATTGACACTTATTAAATACCTGCTGATGCACGACAACAAACAGACTTTGGATTCTGTTCTATCCCGGGGCTCTGACATTGATCTTGGTTCAACAATTGTAAAGGCTGTAAACCAAGGAGGAAATCAAGGTGATATGAATTCTGGGGACCACCATGAGGTTACAGCCCCAACTTCTGCGCAAGATGCCCCCAAAGAAGAACTTAGCAGCCAACTGTGGTGTGGCCAGCTCTGATCCCAGAAAAATTCCAGAAGAATTCATCCTTTTTGTCATTTGGGATCAGTTTGGGGAAGGCTAGATTAATCTCATTGGTTTTTACAGAGAGTAGGGACTGGAGGAGATCAGGAAACTAAGTGACACCCCATTTCATACTGGACAAGCATCACAACTTGTCTATCCCAGTGAGCAGGGATCTCTAGCAATCTTCCACTCTCTCCCTGCTTTCTCAGGGACCCACATACAAATCTGTCATTCTTAGTTGTTTCTCTAGCACTACCTCGTTCAGGAGGGAAGATTTGATATTCACCATCTCCCTGGCAGACTTGGGTGAGATGTCAGGCAGGACGGAAGGGTGGGAAAGAGAACCAGATTTCCACAGAGAGAATAAGCCTCCCTCATCCAAGCAACTTGCACAGGGAGATTGACTTTGCACAATACGCATTCATGGGATTGCATGTGCCGGAGTCTTAATAGTTTCGTCTCTCCCTCTTCATTTGAAAATTATTCAGCTTTCTATTTCAGCTGGGATTTATTTTTTAACCTCTAAGTTATATCTCTTCTTCTCCCTAATACAACTGGAAACAACTGAATTTGATTGGAGAATATGATCACAAATCTTGTAAATTTAAAGAGGACCAAAGGTATCATTGCCATGTTTCCAAATGTTGAAGGTACCTGATTTTAAAGGGCAAACCTGGACAGTTCAGTTCAGTTCAATAAATATATAATAAGTCTGTATTATGTTCTGAGTAATAAGCATCTATTTTATTCTTACTGTGTTCTGAGCACTGTGCTGGACTAATAAAGATGAGTAACTTAAGTCCCTTGAGGAAGTCACACTCTAGTGGGAAGTTATACTTTCTATACAACAGAATTGATTATATAATTGATGAAGCAGAACACCAGGAAGGAGGAACACTAAATCCAGCCTTCGGGTCTGGGGAGGCTTCCTGAAGCTGAGCTGGATCCTACAAGGTGAGTAGGAAAAAGCCAGTAAAGCAGGACAAAAAGAGTATTGTAGCCACAGGCAACAGCTTGAGCAAAAGTAAGATGTGGGAGACAAGATGGTGTGTGAGTAGGTAATACACAAAGCTGAGTGCCACCAAAGCATAAAGTACAAGACAGGGATGGAGGGCCTTGTAAGCAATGCTAAACAGCTTGTATTTCATTCTATAGGCAATAGAGAGCCACTGTAGGATTTTTGTAGGAGAGCAGGGTAGTCAGATTTGTATGTTAGATGGAGTAGGGAGGGTGGATTTAAGAGGGACACAAGAAAAGTTGGCGTAGAGTGCCTCTGAGTGAAGGTACAATTAGAATCATCTGTGGAATAGTTTAAACAGGTTTCCTCAACTCACCCTAGATTTTTCAAAATATATGTATTTTTTTGGACACACTAATGAACGCAATAAGGACCTGAACAAGGACCATGAGAATGGGAAAGAGATAAAGAGATAGATTTGAGAACATTTAGGAAGCACAGTCAGCAGAACCTATTTATTTATTCATTCATGCGACAAGTATTAGGCCAGGCACTGTAGGGAGGCAGAAACTCAACAATGAAAAGAACTCACTCCCTGCCATTAAAGAATGCACAGTCTAATGCAGCATTTCTCCAGCACAACATTAATCTTTTTAGCAACAGGAAAAATAATGAAAGAAAATATTCTTGAAACACTGCAGCCTTAAACCAGCCCTAACGTGGATTTGCAGCTAGGTCCAGGGAATCTCAAAGAATTTGGTTAAGGCACCAGGCAGAACACAACTAAATCTTCCTTGGAGAAACACCTGTTTATCCCAGGCCTCAAGGAACCTCCACAGACAGTTTTTCAAGAACAATGAGCTGTACACAATTTTTTAAAAAATTTAACATAAATATAAAGAAAATAAGCACACAAAAAACAGACTATAGAAACAGACTACAGATATTAGACATATCAGAATGTTTGTATATTCAGTCTCTTGTAACTATGGAATTTGTGTTTAAATACATTTTGTTTAAAAAGCTTGAAAATATAATCAGGGACAAGAAATTGTAAAAAGTCACCTGCCAGATTTAAGCATCCATTTGAAATTAAAAATGCAATAACCAAAATGAAAAATTCAGTCGACAATTTTAACAGCAGAATAAAGACAGATGAAGAGAGAATTTGTGGACTGGAAGATAAGAAATTATCTACAAGAGAGCAGCAAACTTTTTCTGTATAGGATTAGATAGTAAATATTTTAGGATTGTAGGCTATATGGTCTCTGTTGCAACTACTCAATTCTGTCACTAGAGTGTAAATGTAGCCACCAACAATACATAAACAAAGTGGCATGGCTGTGTTCCAATAGAATTCTATCTATAAAAGCAGGCAGTGGGACAGATTTGTCCCCAAGACAGTAGTTTACATACCTCTGGTCTAAAATGAAGCACAGAAAAGAGAAACATATGCAAAATAAGCAACAGATATTAAGAAACAAGGAAGATAGTAGGAGAAAGTGTAGAGATAATGGAGCAGATGCAATATTTGGAGTCATGACTGAGAATTTCCCAGAATTGATGAGAGATATTGATTTGCTGATTGACAAAGCCCAGTAAGTCCCATGCAGAATAAATAAAAAGATACCCACACCTAGATACCCATCATGAACTGACGAACATCAAAGACAAAAAAATCCAAAACGCAAGCAACAAAAGAATGACACATAAGCATTGCACACCCTCCAGGGGCTCCCAATTACATAGACTAGCGTGCAAATGGAGCCCTCTGGAGTTGCATAAGGTGGAAGCCCTGGTTAAGCTGATAGCTGATTTCTCAATAACAACAAAGGATGCCAGAAAGTAGTGGGATAATGAAAACCTGTTTTGAGGTATAGGAACAATAGGAAGAGTTGTTATATGGGTGATGGGGGGCAGACCCAGGATTTGGGGGGCCATGAGGCTTGTAGAGTTTGGGAGACCTTTTTATGAAAAAGAATACAAAAATACAAGAGAAAATTAAGTACAAGGCCTTGGAGGGGACCTGTTCAAGTGACAGGCCAGTATTTGACCTTTATTAGCTTCACAGTAAATCCTCTTCTCTGAAAGTCTAACATGTTCTTCCCCTCCTGCTGCCAGAGCCAGTCTTCCCCAACGCAGGCAGCAGAGTGCCATGCTCACCCTGGGAATGGGGCCCTGCTCATCCCAGCCTTGTTCAGAGGTCTTTTGATCCAGCTCAGAGAGAACCTTCATCCTGGGTATCCATCACATTCCAAGGGGCTATAAGCCAGTGGGGTTCAAAAGTTCTGAAGAAACGTATAAAACACTAGTAGACACTTACACATAACTTTACATATGGTTTATGCACACCTATATACTTCACTTGATCTATTCTATGACACTTTTCATGTGAAAAGACAGTGGCTTGAGTTCTATCCCTGCTTCTGCATTCTCACTGCCTTCTGCCGGAATTCAGATTTGTCTCACCATTGTCATTCTAGATTATACACTACCTCCAAAACTTCTTCTCCAGACACCTATTCTCTTCAATAGTTTTGCTCAACTACCAGCTGAGGGGCACGGTCAGGGTACAAAGCAATAAATCTTGGCCCCTGTAAATTTCTCCCTCTGGTTTAAAATATGGGACAATACCCAGGGCATCTCCCTTGTTTCCCCCTGGCCTCCTGCTCCCCAGATGTCAGCACAGCACTGGGACCTCAGGGAATATGCCTGCTTCCCAGAGAATCTACAGCTGCTGCTGCTGTTGCCGCTGCTACCTCCAAGCAAGCCATACTTGGGTGTAGGCCAAAAATACAGAAGTTGGGAGCTGCAAGGAGTTACAACCTTGCCCACAGGAAGGCCCTGTGCTATCTAGTTCAGAATTGCCTCATGACAATGCACTCTGGTCACTCACCACCAAGCAGAGACCTGCCCTGCACAGCCCAAAGGAGCCAGCTTTTGCTCCCCCCCCCATGTCTAGCACTTTTGCTGCACATAGTTTCTCTCCTTCTCTTGCATAGATTTGGGGACCAGGTGCCAGTGGGGCGGTCACTCCTGCTTCCCATTTTCTCCTACGTCCATTCTCCCAATTCCAGTCCTCTCGTGAGAATCTAGTGCTTCCCTTTTTCTAGAGAGAATGAGGATTTCTGCAAGATCATCTGGATATCGTGGACACTTGAAAGAAAATGCTTCCCTGATTGGTTAATGCTGGACATCAGTTATATAAAATCTTTATTTCAGAACCCGCAAGCAGTTTGTATTTTCAAAAACAATCTCCTCTGACTGACTTCAGAGATCCCCTATTCTGACTGCACCCTCCCCTTGGACCCCCACCTCCAGAAACCTCCCAGTCAGAACAGGTCGCTCACCAAACCCACTGGCGCTTCTCTTTCTTCTCAAGCCCCCGGCTTCTTCCTAGACTTCCTCTTGTGGTTTCCCTCCACCCCCCTCCACTTAGCCAAACCTTTTCCATCCAATCCAAGACCTCTTTATTCCTCAGAGGTCCCCTGACCACTCTAGCCCATCCTGACCTTGTTCTACTCCTGGAGCATTTGAAGTCCCTATGGTGAAGTGCGTTACTTTGCAACTGCAGTTCTCAACCCTGGCTGGAGTATTTTTTAAAAATACACATGCTCGGGCCTCCACCTCTGAAGATCCTTATTCTGGAAGCTTCTGGAGCTTTGAAAGCTCCCTGAGTGATTCTGATGTGCAGCCAAGGATGAGAAATACTACTTTAAAAACATGCTATCTGGTGATTTTATATAATGCCTTTTACATTTAAGCCTTGTTTCCCCAAATAGACCATAAATTTATTGAGTATAGAAGCTAGAGCAGCAATTTTTCTGTACCCTCCACATCATCTTGCCTACCGGGCTCAGTGACAACTTGAATGATTGATTTATTAATTTAGCATGATGTCAGATAACAAGCCCTTGGATAGGAAGGAGGAAACCTAGGATCTGTTCCTTAATCCATAACCAGCAAGCCACTGTCCTCTCTGGATTTCCACTTCCTCATTTATAAAATGAGGGCGATAATTAGGTTTCCAGACTCCTAGGAGCTCGAAGGAAATAGTAGAAACTCATGAGTTATTTTCAATATTTTAAAAGCCATTGTAAGTTATACATTTCATACCAATTTTCAGATTACTGGTCTATCAAAATATACATTCATGAGTGGTGGTGGGGAGAAATAATAAACGGAATCTTCAGTAATAAAAAGGTTTAAAGCCACTTTTAAAATGATAGGATTCCATGATTCCATTTGCTCCGTATTTGTGATCCAGATCCCCTGGGAGAGGGAGTAGAACAAAGTAAGGAACTTGGAGTAAGCTAATCTGGGTTCAAACTTCAATTCCACAACCTGCTAACTGTATTAACTTGAGAAAGTTTTTAACCTTTCTAAGCCCATTGCTTCATCTGTAAAATGCACATATTGATAGTACCTATTCCATAGAGTTGTTATAAGGATAGATAAGCTGATACATGGAAAGCCTTTAAGGCATTGCCTGGCACACAGAAAGTACTTGATAAATGTCAGCTACGGTTATTAAGAATGTACTTGGGATGACAGAAACACGCAGAGCTAATGCTATGGAAAGGATAGTCAGTCACACGAAATGTTTCTCTCAGGAAACAGTGCATCTCCTAGGCTAGGGAGTGTTAATAGCAGGCTAACGGTTGGGGAATAGCTCTTCTGCTTCAGAATACGCAGCCAATGTGTTCGACAGCAGACACTGTGGTGCAGCCTGCATCATGTAATGTGGAACTCTGAGGGAACCACAGCGATTCCCCAAGACCAGATTTCTCCATTGCAGTGCACTTCCAGATCACCTAGAGCAGGGGTCCCCAACCTATGGTGAATTGTATAATTATTTCATTATATATTAAAATGTAATAATCATAGAAATAAAATGCACAATAAATGTAATGTGCTTGAATCATCCTGAAACCATCCCTCCCCCCTCCCCGGTCCATGGAAAAATTGTGTTCCATGAAAACGGTCCCTAGTGCCAAAAAGGTTGGGGACCGCTGACATAGAGTACTTGGTAGAGTGCTAAATCCCAGGCCCAACTGCCAGATATTCTGACTAAGTTGCTCAAGAAAGTGCATTTCTGCATTTTTAACAAGTCCACAGAAATACTGCTGTAATTATTTTAGAAGAAAAATTCAAAGCCCAATGGAGAGGGTAAGCTGATTATGATGATTACGATGCTACAGTGCCTGCTGAGGCCAAAGCGCTGGGGTGGAAGCCAGTGTGTGTGTCATCAGGCAATTCAGCAGCAAGAGACAGAGACCAGGCAGGCAGGGAGGGCCAGGAGACTGGCTGGAGCATGGATATGGCCATACAATGGGGACAGGGGACAGGGGACAGGGGACAGGAGGATGGCTGACAAGTGTGTGACTGCCTTCAGAGGAAGCCAGCCCTCCACATCCTGGATGCCCAGGTGCCCAGGCACTGATGCTAAAGCCTGGGGGTCCTAGTCACCTGTTCAGAAGATTCAGGGAAGGTAGATCAGTCACAGTGATCCCTCAGCTTTGATTTTCTTCCAGGTGGATTTGTTTACTTCTAGACTAGAATTATTTTTCTGTTACCATCAACCCAAGCAGAGGCACTTATTGGTTATTGTCTGATGTTCAGGGTGTTGAGGGTGCTAATGATGATAATGATGGTGGTGGTGATGGCTCAGCACCTGCCACAGTGGCATCTGGTATCTAGACCTGAAAAAGGACAGCATGACCCAGCAAGAGGAAGCTGCCATTTTCATAAAGACACAGTTTCCCTTGACTACTTTTTATTTTTCTCTTCTTGTCAATCTGTTGTTAGATTAAACTCTCCCCTGATGATTGAATGCCGTGATCACAGGAAAGACAAACGTTTGATGATTCGATTGATTGTGGTATGCATGACATAAACCTTATTTGCCTTTCTAAAAACTTATTTTTGCAATCATTGAAAGTTTAGGTAATATTGAGAGAAAATTCTCATCCCAATACTTTACCATTCCTCCTCGCCATTAGGATTCCTGTATTTCCCATATTCACTTTGACGTGTATTTCCTGAGCCATGCTTGGGAAGGAAATGTCCTATATTGAAACAGGAAGAGAGTGGTATGACTTCTGAGCCTATTCTCAGCCTCGGTCCTTATCTGAAATTGGATCCAACTGAGGAATTTTAAAGCTCAACAAAGAAAATCAAGGATAAGTGTTACAAATTCTCCATCCAGAGTCCGTTTTCATTTAAGGCTGCTAAAATGAAGCTATTATTGGTTAACGTTCGGATTAGTCAGATGGACAGTGCTCTGGGTTGTGTAAGTGGTAACAGAAATGTCAAGGAGGGCATTTGGTTGGGAGGACATTCTTTTCATCCCCTTGTTTCTGCCTTGACTTATGTACACGGCGCTCATTTTCACACCCTGTTCCTTGCTCATTTACACAGGAGGAAGAGTTGCTAATCTGCTGTACAGAGCCTAACCTTCGTAGGGTAAGGCCACTGCATTGAAAAGTGATGGGCAGCTGCGAGCACCACATCTCAGACTTGCTGCAGCTGACTGAGGAAGGGCCAGCCTTCAAGGGCTGGCCTGGGTCTCCTTGTCCGCTTCCTGCTCTTCCAAAGGACAGTCAGGACCTTCCCTGCCAGGAAAAGCGTTTTGGCTCCTCTGGGGCCTTAAGCCTAAGCCACATGCTGCGATGCAATTTAACCAAAGACACTTTGCATGGGGCAGGTGGGGTGGTAATGTTGTACTTGGGAGATTGATCAGATATTAATAAATAGAGTCAGTATTCCCCATTTAGCTGCTAATCTTTGCAGGTATAATTCCTTCAGAAGAGGGGTGAGTCTTAGAATTTAGACACCGATTTCTCTACCTTGGATTTTTGGTAGAATTCTCCCAAAGAGGTTAAATATTTATTGAAAATCACAATGTGACCCTTGATCCTATGCAATTATTTCCTCTGCTCTCTGAGTAAAATCCACAATCTGCATTATAAAAAGTCTGAGACATTTTCTACCACTTTGGGTTTAAGCCAGCAAAGACAGAAGGTAAAGGTGGTCCGTTTCCACTTAAAAACATCACCTATAGCTGGATGCATCAGTGATTTGTGGAAATTTTGGTTTTAGTGTGTGGTGAGACTATAAGAACCTAGTACATTCCAAAGACTTCATTTAGAAGTTCACCATCTTTGCCAACTTAGAAATGAGGTCTACCCCACCACCAAGCATTTGGGTCTTAGAGGTGATCTTATCAATATCCCACCCAACTTGACCAGTAGGTACATATTGAAATTGTGCTCAACTCCTCTGCCCTTCAAACATAGGAGATTTCACAGTTCCTCATTATTAACCCCAAGAGTATCCCACAACATTTATAGTCAAAAAGGTTCTTCCTCCTAGTATATATCTCTTACTTTAGTACTCTCTTTTTTTTCTAACAGTTTCTCTCCAGTTGATAGGCCTTGATTTATTTGAAAATCCATAATTAATTCATTCCTTTGTGTTCCTTTTCTCTAGTATAACAGGATCTGATACAGATCCTGTTATAATAATGTGATTATCATATGTACTATGTACATAACAAAAACATGTACAGGGCCTTTAAAATCACTCTTGTCTGTCCCTTTTCCTTAAGAGACCAACATCTAAACTAGTCCAGATAGATGGTAATCTCTGCTTTCTGAAAGGCCTTCAACCAAAACAATCCCACCATTTTCTGGGGGTAATATGCCAGAGATTAACAGTTCTCAGTGCCAAAAAATCCTTTGTATTTCCTTGCTCTAGTTAAAGCTCCTCTCCTCTTATATTCTGGAAACGGGGAATAAATAAGCATTGTTCTCTGGAAAAAATAACCCCTCATATACTAACTATATTCTTTTTTTTTCAAGTGGCTAGATTATCCTCAAAGTATTGCTTTCTGTAACATAGAGTTGAACCGTAGATCCAGCTAAAAGAGGAGGGTTGAATAGAATCTGTAAGCATAGCGATTATTTGAACATGAGAAATGATTTTGATTTATACATTCCATAGTCATTTTTTCCCTCCTGTTCCTGGCCTAGTTTCCCCATCATCCAAACCATCATCCCAACACCTACCTGCTCCGCCCACTGTATTGGTTATCAGGCTAAATTGTTGCTTTTTCTATAAATCCCATCTCTCACTCTCCTACTGATTTCACCAAAGTGAGTTCTCTGTTTTCCAGGAGAGCTGAAACTGGGTCTTATCTCCAGGTCCTTAAGCCCATGCCAGGGAAAGAGTAAGTACTCCATATATATTCACTGATTGAAAAAAATGAATGAACAGATTAATGAATCAGAAACAGCTGAATTCAACAGCTAGATTAGTCAAAAAATTTCTTTAAAACACCACTGGATTGTGTTCAGCCCAACCAGATAATTATTCTAAAAGCTACCAATGTTGAGCTCTTCCCGCTAGGCTCAACATTGGTAGCTTTTAGAATAATTATCTAAAAAGACAATTGTTGCTTTACCTCCAATATGTCCTTCAGTTTACAACCCTCGCCCAAGGTAGGTTGTTAAGGGAGAGGATTAGGAGAGATTCAAAGGATGACTGTAATGTCCTCATCCTTCAGTGTCACCCTGGTCTTGCCCTCCTCCCTGCCTCTGTGCCTTTTAATGACTGAGGCCCTGCCGTCCATGCAGATTTTTGTGGTCTTCATGGGCAGCATTCAGTGCACCAACACTGCGGAAGTCAGCCAACTGACCTACCACTACATCTTCTCTCCCTCTCTTTGTCCTGGGCCGCAGTGTATGTATTTTAGTTCCCATGTGCCACCTGCTGGTCTCCCTAGTCGCTGCTTCCAAAGTGCCTCGAGTGCCAAGTAGTGGCTGCAGAAAGGGAAGAAGGAGCCCTTTCGCAGCATGTGCACGAAGTGACCCGGGTGTCTGGGCTGCAGTGTGAATTAGTTCATTCTTACTGCATGTCAGTAGTGGAGATTAGGAACCTGAGGCACTGGAGAAAGAGGTCTCTCCCCAGGACCATAATCTGTGTTTAGGAGTTCTTAGTCATTCTCAAAGCATTCTTTAGCCAAGCAATCCCCCAAACAAGATGCTTATAAGAGAGAAAGCAAAAAAAAATCTCTGTACTCATATAGTATGAATAGTAAATACATGTATGGAATGAATGGGTCAGATAAAGTGAGAAAGGGTTATTTGGGTATTTGGCAAACCTATGCCAGTCTCTCTGGCATAAAATAAAGAGAGGAAGGAGGGAGGAAAAGAAGAGGGAAGAGAGAAAAACATATTATCACAAAAAATGTTGCTTAATATACAATTAATTATTCCTAAACTCTCTCTAGCTGAAAATGCTCAGGATTTTTTTTCTTGAACTCTCCATTCTGGAAATTTATATGAAATTAATAAACCATAAAAATCATTGATTGTAAGCTTATTAAAAATGAGATGCAATCACCAAGATATAAGGTGGATACCTATAGAGACAGCCGTATAGTATAGACCTGGTGGCAACAACTCTTGGCTTGTAGCTATGCTCCAGTGCGCTTGTCCCGAGGTTTCCTGAGTGTGGATTATGACCTCAGCTGGTTGAGTTTCTGTGCTAATATTTACATGAATGACTCTGTAGAGAATCTTCTCATGTCTCCTCCCATATATTCTTCAACTAGATCACTCTAAAGAACATTTCTAAATTTCCAGAGACATGTGCCTTTGCCTTCTGTTTTAAGGAGTATTTATTTCTTGCACACTGTGATATCTGCCAAATATTACTTTTATGTAAAATAATTTCCCTCCTGAATATCTTCTCAGGCTCTCCTTTCCTGAGCCTCAGGCTCAAAGATTTGTAAGTGGAAGCCATGTCAAAGAGTGATTAAACAGTGCTTTTCATTTCTTCCTCAAAGGCCAGAGGAGCCACTGAGGAAGCTTCTCCCTACCTTCCTCTTGCCTGAGCCTCTGCCAAATTCCACCTGCTTAACCACTCTGAGCAAAGTCTAAAACTACAGGCCCTCAGGCAGAAACCTCGTAAGTACTGTACTTAAAAATCCAAACAGGAAATGAAGATTTCAACTTTTTTCTTGACACTATGCTTGGACCTCTGGGTTATCCTGAGGGCAAATCAATTTCTTCTGTATCTCTGGGTTCTCTGTTTTTAAAATGGAGACACAAATATTGGAATTGGAATGTTGATAGTATATAATGATGGTTAATATTTATAGAACGATGACTATGTGCTAGACACTGTGCTGAACACTAACAATAGGTTATCTCATTTAGTTCAAAAACCTTATAAGACACCCTTATTATCCCCATGTTATGGATGATGATAAATAAACTAAAATTGACTAAAGTACCTTGTTTATTGTTTTTTTTAACATCCATTCCTTCAACATAAGTAAACACCTACCATGTGCTAGTCAATAAGCTAGACGCTGGGAGCTCAGGACTAAATATCAAATACAAACATAATTTCTATTTTCAAGGTTTGCATAAGCTGTGGGGAGACCATAAAGTTAAACTAACAGGTTCAGTAAGCTTTGCAGAGGTTTGAAAAAAGCATATCTCAAATAGAGTGGGGGCTCCTGGAAGGGAGTATAAAATCTCTAGGGCTGGGGGTGTCAGGGAAGGTCTCAAGATGAGCAGTGTCTTAGGGGAGTCTTTAGCAGAGGGAAAAAATGAACCACAGCGTTCTGGTAATCAGAGGGGCTGTCAAGAACATCTACCCAAAGTTTTCCATTTTTAGATGAGGACTCCGAGGCCCTGAGTTGGGGGAGCTGACCTGCCAGAGTGCACACATCCCTATTAATGGCAGGATGGGGCCAGTTTGAGGGTCCCTACCGCATGGCCTCAAACTACCCATCCCCCAAAACTCAGAAAGAGCAGTCAGGAAAAGGAACCAACCGGGTGTATATTTGTGAAACTGAAGTGAATGATAACTAGCCCTCTATCATTTCTACGTAAACTCAGATCTCAAAAGGCATTTAAATACTTAATGAAAGGATTTCCTCTACCTCGTTTTAGTTCTGCTTACTGATTGAATTCCCTTCTAATGACCAGACTTTCCTATTCTTGAGTTCACTTTTGTCTGGGGTGGAAGTGGGGGAGTCATCTAAGTGCCTAAGGATATTGTGTCCTCCTTGGCAAGGACAAGAAATAGGTTTGAAGACACTCACCTATGATCTGGTCTGGAAAGCATAGTGGTTAGTCCAAGGCAGAACAGGACTAGTGACAACCATGCAACCATGCATTATCTGGGGGTCCAAACACTCTTCTGGGTGCTTTATATCTGTGACCTTATCTCAGATGGACAGTTACTAGGCAAGGTGGCTCTTGTGATTCTTCATACAAGGCTCAGAGGTATGGAGTGACTTGCACAAAGGACCCAATGGTGATTGGCAGAACCAGTACTTGGAACCAAGTCTCCTTGACTTCAGAGCCTGGGATTATTTCCTACCTGAAATGCCTCTCTATACCCAGGCCATGCAGTTTCCAACTGCTTCCTCCGAAAGATGCCAGATTTATGAGCAGAGATGGATTGACTAAAACATGTTCCCACTACAGGAAAAATAACTCCAAGTGCATGCATTTTTTAATGACAGTCAACCTGTATCTGATGACAACATAATATCCACAATAGACAATATTTACCAGATACCTACTATGTGCAAGGCACTGAGCTGACAACTCTATATACAAAATCTCATTTAATCTTGTTATTATCCCCATTTTACACAATGTTAAATAACTTGCCCAAAGTCACAGGCAGAACCATGACTGGAGCACAAATCATTCAACTCCAGAATCCATGTTTAATGACCATAATTCTAATCACTGTTCTTCACTGCCTCTTTATGAAGAAAAAAAATCAGTAGGCCCTGTTATCTGAAAAAAGCCACCCTGAGACAGCCAACCTCAGCGCTTGTAGTTGGGTTTACGACCATCTGATTATAAACTCAACCAGTTTCTGTATCCACCTGCGTGGATGGCAATAGCCCGACACACTGGTATTAATAAAACAGGTCCCCCATCCCCTAAGCAATCTTGAGGGCTGTGATGAATTCTAGAAAAATGAAGGTAGGCTGAGCATTTTGAATTGGAACGTAATGAAATTGGTTGGTTTTATAATCAGATGAGAGAAAGCATGGGCTTCAGGAAGGCCCACTTTTCCCCACAGATGCTTTTCCTGACCATGCGGCATCATCAGCTCTTAATGGAAAGGGTGCACATGCTGGGGTCGGGCAGACTTAAGTTCAAGCCCTGCTCCACTGCTAGCCAGCTGAGTGACACAGGCCAGGTAACTTCATTTCCCTGAGCTGCAGTCTCCTCACGTGCAAGGCATGCATACAATAGTACCTTCCAGAGGCCCGGGAAGATGGATGGAAAACATCCATGTGACATGCTTGGCATCATGCCTAGCACTTGGTAAAGGATCAAATACATGTTCATTAAATAATAAAAATGAGAACATGGTTTCAGGGCCGTCAGGGGTTCCCTAATCACCAGACCGTAAGTATCTCCCCCAGTGTGGCCTCCAGACCCCACACTGGCGCTGCATCCCTGCGCCTCTGCCAGGGCAGGCGGCTTTTCCTAGCCACCTCAGGAGAGAATATTCAGGATCAGGGATATAAACCCTGGAAGGCAGTGAAAGCTGACCTTCTCCAGCACTGGCTTTGCCAGGCCCCAGCTCCTCCTGAACTCTTGCTTCTAAGTGAGAAAACTCATTTCTTACCCCTCAGTCAGGTGGTCTATGGGGGGAGGGAGAGGTCAGGAGCGGAAAAGGCGACAGCTCTGGTCTCAGGGTTGACGGCTTCAGATCCCACAGAGGTTCAACTGCCTTCAGATTTATAGGCCCATAACAGCAGAAACTGCCTCCTGGCTGAGCCCGGCGCTGCCTCGAGGCCCAGGGGGCTCCTGGCTGATGGTGTTTGTGAGACTCTTTATCTCTCTAATGCCATGTTCCCTAAATCTGTGGTATTAAAATGATGAGAAAGGGCGGAGGAGGGTGATTCATGCCCCGGTTACACTGACAATGAAATTCATTGAAATCAAATTTCTCCTCGGCATGCTAACGACATCCAGGCTGGTGCCTGCCTCAGCTGTAGGTCTGGGTTTGTTTGGTTTCTACAACAATTTTTCTTTTTAATGTCATTATTTTTATTATTTTGCCTAATGTTTTTATAATGTGCTTACTGTAGAGGTTGTTCCAAGCCCGTCAGCTCTCTGGGGATGGGGGAGCATACTTGGTGACCCCAAAGACTGTTGTTTTGCACATCCTTCCAACCACTAAAAGAAGCAGGGTCTTCCCCCCTCTCCTTCCCTAACCCTGTCCTACAAGGAACCAAGCACTCACCATGAGATCACCAACTGGTTCAACCCCACTCTGAGCAAAACTCCAGTATCAATTAATGAACCCAATCAACCTCCCCTTCTCCCACCCACCTTCCATTCTCCCAGTTAAATGTCACTGGTTGCTTCAATTGTTCTTTCTACATCACAGTTTCTTGCTTTATCTTCCACCATCCTGCCCTGGAAAAATCATCCCTTCCCTATTTGCCAATATCCCTCTTAAATGTGACACGGATATGGGATGAATAAATGATAGCACATCCTTATGGGCTATCAAGCATTTTAAAAATACTTTAGATCTATATATATTAACCTGGAGAGGCAATAACATATCCTTAAGTGAAGAAAGAAAGTTGGAGTTGTTTTTCACCTTATGAAAAACAAAAAAATTCCAACAAAAATCTTACATGCTTGTGTATTTGCTTTGATATGTTTGTATCAGCGTGAATAACAGCATGGAAGGATGCACACCAAGCTGTTAACATGGGCTACTTGGTTTGGGGGATGTTGGGAGAAAGAATATTGTTTTTTAAAATATACCTATAATGTTGCATTACCTGAGGTTAATATTTGTTTCTCTGATAATTTTTGAAGAGGAATTTGATAAGAAAATTTTCAGTCAATAAATTCATCAATCAATAAGTTAAATATGTTTTTATTTTTATTTTAGATGTGACAGACACTCAGAGTCCTTTTTGGTTAACTCATGTTGGGGATGTCATCCACTAAAAGCCCTTAGTTGTTTTTGTTAGAACTCCTACAAAGAGAGGAGCCCCTTCTTCCTATCCTGTATACTTTTCAAGCAGATTTTTATTTACCCCAAGTTCAGGACCTTAAGTTTCAAATTAATTTTTTTTCTGTTGGTTTTGGCTTTTTGGTGCACTTGTCTAGATCTTTTTAAAATCTGCTCTCCTTGCCTAGCCTATTAGCCATCCTGCCCAGCTCTGTGCTAACTGCAAATTTGATCAGGAGATCTTTCATGTCTTGATCCAAGTCCCTGATAAAAATGTTCAGCAGGACAGAGCCAAGGACACAGTCTTGTACTTGTCCATTTTAGACAAATAAATATAAATATTTTTGTTTGTCTTTCAATGTGTTCTTTTCATTGTGTGAAAGGCTCCTAACAGAGGTTTATACTGGGCAAATCAATAACCATCACCAGTATCTGACTTAGTGATAATAACAATGAACACTAATCACAATCCAACTTGAGCCGATCTAGAAACACCGCAGCATTAGTCAGAATGACGGAACATATGGCTCTGTCCACATCTGCTCTGAGGCATCCAGATGGAAGTAGGAGGTGGGCTGGGGGTGGGGGTGGGGGAAGGGGAGCAGGCAGGTGAAAGCAGCCAGGGGAGGGGTTCAGGGACTAGGCTCCCAAATCAATCTCCACGATTACGTGGTTAATGTGCAAACAGCGCACAACAGCTGCTGGTGGCTCCCATCCGTGACAGTACAACTGCATGACAAATAGTTCCCGTCACACTTAGAGAGCTGTGTCTTCTGCTTTTGGGTTAATGGACCTTTGATTCGCCTACCCAAATCACCCCTCCACAAGCTTTACAAGTCTCTGTCACAAATGTGTGGTAAGGCTTTTCTTCTCTGTGAGGCTGTCTCCTCCGTGCTATCACGGAGCATGTGTCCTGTGCTGCCCTGGTCCTCCCCTAACTGTCCCCCACAGACCTCCAGAAGCCACACTCCTGACTTGTACATCTCCCTATATAAAAGAACAAACATTCACCTAACTGATAGCGATCAGCGCAGTCCTTGCTGATGGTTTGTGGTGTAGCTTGAAGCAACATTTAACCCTCTCTATGCCTCAGTTTCTTGAACTAAAAAAGTAATGTCATGACTGCAGCATTTTTGTGAGACTAAATGAGATAGCATACGGCAAAGAGGTAGATGCTAACTGACTATCAGCTGAATCTGAGTTCATACCTGCAGAAGACACAGGCATGACTTGCTCCAAACCTCTGGCTTTGACTATTTGTAAACACAGGTAGGGTTAGCAAGTTGGTTTTGCAATCCTTAGCATTTTGCCATTACTTTTCTTGGCCTCCTGAGAATATACTGAGGACCGTTTACAGGATTCTCACATTTGCATGATTCATTAATTCATTCAACATTTGCTGTCAAGTCTGTGCCAACCCTGGGCTGAGCCCCAGGCATACAAAGGTGATTGAGGCAAGATCCTGGCACTCAAGTAGCTCACAGTCTGGTGTCCATCACCCACAGTAACAAACACCACCAGACCTGGTATACACACACACACACCCCCAGCAGCAACTCCAGCAGCAGCAAAAGTCCACATACCAGACCCTTACTATACGAAACATACTCTGATATTTTCAGTTCTATTTCATTTCTTAAATTGACTTCACCACCCACTAGTGGGATATTGACCCATGTCATATTGACCCAGATAAAAGCTCCTTTCCAACCGGGCACAGTGGCTCACACCTGTAATTCCAGCACTTTGAGAAGCTGAGGTGGGAGGATCGCTTGAGGCCAGGAGTATCGAGACCAGCCTGAGCAACATAGTGAGAGTTCATCTCTACAATTTTTTTTAAATTAGCTGCACGTGGTGGTACACACCTGTAGTCCCAGCTACTTGGGAGGCTGAGGCGGCACTTTCACTTGAGCCCAGGAATTCGAGATTACAGTGAGCTATGATCATGCTGCCGCTGCACTCCAGCCTGAACAACAGAGAAAGACCCTGTCTTCTCTAAAAAAAAAAAAAAGCTCCAGTTGGATAGGTATGCTACATTCTATTATCAACGTTTACTAGACTGCTATGGGAATGACAAATAAAATGTTCCCAGGCCTGCCTGAGGGAGTCGGAAGACCCAATACTTCAGCTGGAAGAATAGCCAGGTGTGCACAGGGCATTTGGTGCTCCTAGAAGAACAAACAACATGGGAAAATGCATGGAGGAGTGAGGGTGTGGTTGTTCAGAGAATTCTGAGAAGTTTCCAATGGTTAGAACACAGGGAGCTTTGGGAAAAATGGGAAATATATAAGGCTTTAGAGATAAATAGGGATGTTTTTTAAAAAGTAAAGATTAAGGAACCAATGACTGAGCACTCAGGGGAAAAGATTTTTACTGCCAAGAAGGAAACCCAATCCAGCACTGAATATAGGCTCTGGGAGATGAGGTTTCAAGGGAAGAGGAAACAGTATAAGTTTTTTAAAGCCAACAGACCACAAAGGATCCATGCCCTATATTTTGAAAGTAAGCCCTCTTGAGCACTGCTGATTGGTTGGCAGCATTTGGGTATGTGGATTTGGTAAGCACTGGACTAGGTGGAGGGGTCTTCTGCTATGTACTGAAGCACCCACCTCGGGATTGTGGTGTCCAGGGGTCCTTTTAGCAGAAGTCCTGTCTGTGCCACTGACAGCAGGTTCAGCAGCCCAGTCAAGTCTGTCAGGGATCAAATCACTTAGAACTTTGTGGCCTGCTAAAGAGTTTGGGCCAAGGAAGCCAGTGGAAGATTTAAAGCAAGAGAGTACCCAAAAGTTGGCAAAAGCATCAATATCACAGTAGAGTAGCAGATGGACTGGAAGGAAGGATTAACTGGAAGGATGCAAACCGGATAAGTTAGCTAAGGTTAATAGTTCATGAGATAGTGATGGTAGCCTGAACGAGAACAGGGCTGATGAGGATAAAAAGGAATATGAAAAGGATGGACTAGGAAATAAAAAGTTGGGGAATCAACGTGACCCAGGGACTGATTAGATGTAAGGGGTGAGAGAGAGAAAATCCCAAGATGATGCATCAGGTTACTAACGTGGGTGGCTAGGAGGATTGTGGAAACCCCCAAAGAGCAGATGTAGGGTGTTTTGTGAGAGAACGGGAGGATAAGGTCGACACAAAGACACTGCCAGGGTACCCGTATTGGTCTCCCATGCATTACCACAGCCAGAGAATTGTCCCACCCACAAGGTCCACACACCCAGGAATTATAGAGCTCCCTTTCTCTCCTGGATACCTAAGGAACCATGGTGAAGTTCAGGGCTGGGGGAAGGGCAAGCATCTGTCTGCTGGTGTGCATGGCATGAAGGCTGTCTCTGCAGTCAGAGAACAGCCCCCTGTCCTGTGGACACCAGCAGCAGTGGGGACTCTTGGGGCTGCCAAGCAATTCCTCCCTCTAGTTGGACATATAGCTGGCTAGATTAGACAATATCAGAGGGAAGCAGAAGGAAGCATTTGTCAGCTCTGCCTCCAGAAACACTCATTGTCAGTCTCTGTCCGGAGTCACAGGAGAAACCCAGGTGTGCAATGTCTAGAGATTGTTTCAGCTTCTCTCCAGATGCATACTTTGAGGGATGACATCTGCAGTAGGTCAAATCATGTCTCCAAAAAGATACATCCAAGTCCCAATCCCAGTACCTGTGAATAAAACTTTATTTGGAAATAGAGTCTTTGCAAGATGTTGTTAAAGTTAACAGAAATGAGCTCATCCTGGATTTAGGGGGAGCCCTGAACTCAATGAATGGTGTCCTTGTAGGAGAGAGAAGAGGGAAGTTTGAGACACAAAGATCCAGAGAGAAGGTGGTCATGAGAAGATAAAGGTGGAGATCAGAGTTATGCAGGTGCAAGCCAAAAAACATCAATGGTTGCCGGCAGCCATCAGATGCTTGGAGAAAGTCATGGAACGGATTCTTCCTCTGAGCCTCCAGAGAGAACTGACCCTGCCAACACCTTGACTTTGAACTTCTTGCCTCCAGAACTGTGAAAGAATAAAATTTCTATTGTTTGAAGTTCCAAATTTGTGGTAATTTGTCATAGCAGCCCTAGGAAACTGAAGCAACATCCCATTTAGCTGCTTTCAGGGCACTTGGGTAAAAGGAAGCCCAGTGACCATCACAGAAGTGACTATTTCTCTCTGGTGGCCTCTTCTCCCCAGCCTGTTTCCCCTGGATAGACACTCCTCAAGCAGCTCTCTGTTTTCCACCTTTTCTTTGCTCTTATTCCATAGCAGCAGCTTTTCTTCCCAGCTTAGATGTTATTCTGAGCTCAGGGTAACAGCCCATTAAGCAGGTCTTTATTGAAGTCCTTCAGTGTACTGGATGCTAAAGGTACTCTGTAGATCCCAAATGTGACAAGGAGCAGAAAAAGCACAATTTTCTTAGGCGTTTGGTAAGAAAGGCCTTTCCCATCCTATGTCTTTGATTTGCACTATCCGGGGCAATATTATAATCTGGAGCATTAACTCTTAGGTTTCAGAAAACATCAAAAAATAGCTTCTTAAGGAAAGGTTGGAGACTCACCCCTACTCTAAGGATAAGACCACGGAGGGTGCCCATGATCTTAGCAAGTCACAGTATTCTCGTTTCCGTTTGAAAACCCAGCAGTACACAAAGAGCAAGTATTTCCCCAGATTGCCCAAATTCATGAACTGACCCTGTAGTGTGATGCTGAAGTTGCAAATATTTGTGAGCCCTGGAATTAAAATGTGTCTTCCTTCCCGGAAATTCAAAAAATGAATGAAAGGACTTTGCCAAGCCCCCATATGGCCCTGGCCTAGTCATTTGACCTCTGTTTGGCACAGTTTGCTTATTAACGCATTAAATGGGGATCATGAAAGGACATCTTATGAATGAATTAATTAACAATTGAAAGGGCCTTTAAAAGTGCTATGCAAATGATAAGCATCATTGTAAAGCCTGTGGGAATCTGAAACAAAGCAGGGAGCCAAACTCCAAATTGAGGATTATAACCAAGAAGCAAATGTAAGCACTTTGGAATGTGAAAGAACTATTAATATTGGTTACTATGATATATTCGTTTTCTTCTAATCCAGAGAGAGAAGTGAGAAACTGTTAAAATGTGGGTTCAGTTTTAAAACCTATGTGAGCCCAGATGCTCTCTAAGTGGTTACACTTCAGCAAACGCCTGCACATTAAAACAAAATCAAAAGATTGAAGCAAACTGGAACTGGAGAAGAAGCAGGTGCATAAAACAAATGCTGTCAGCATATGTGTGAGCACAAACAATTCATTGTGCCCACATAAGTCATATGATTGGCATTTGCAGATGTCTATATATACATAGTTCAAATATTGCAAAAAGAAAACCTCTTGAACCCACCTAATTTTAATATTATACTCATTAGAGAGATAAAACTCTCTCAAACCACTAGCCTGTGGAAGTTCTCTAGGCAAAGCAGCTTATTTTTCTGTTTTCTATTCCTCAATGAATGGACCCCTGGCTTTACAGGGGCCTGGGGCAGCCATTGATCCTTATAATTATAAACAAAATGTGGTAATTCATCTCTTTTAAAAAATTCATTCAAATTAAGCTATTGAGATGTGGCTGTAATGTCTTTTAAAAGAATAAAAAGCTATCTTCATAACACAACAAAAATGAAGAAACAGGGTTTTTTTTTTCCAATTTAAACAACTTCTGGCTTCAGTAATTATAGAAGAATGATTTTGCAGATTGAAAAAGCAGCTTTTAGTGTCCAGGCCTAACTTAACTTCTATTTCCCTGTCTGAATGGCACTTTAAAGCTTCCAGCATTATGTCGTCTTTGACTTACAAGCAAGAGCAGAGTTTTCTAGACTGGAAGCTTCTGCTTTCCAAACTGTCATGATCTGTGGGCAAGTAACAGCAATCATGGAGTCCAGCACTATAGGATGAATTTGGAGAACAGAAAAGAAACACACACCAGAAAATCTGTCTTCCAAAATGTTTCCTTCTTAAAGAAGAACAAATGTTTGATCTTTATATTCCTGTGCTTTTGCTGCTGATAATTCTCATCCAGTTGAACAACCAATTATGGCCAAAGAGGCATTCATTTTGAAAAAGTATTATTATCATAATGACAGCCAACCTAGGTGGTCTTTGGGCACAGTGACTTAGGTGTGTATTTTTGGCCTCTCTAGGACTTTCTTGGGTACCAAACGTTAGTCTGTAGGATTCTGCTTCCTTGACCAAAAAAAAAAAAAAAGTAAATATGGCAGATATCTCTAATAAAAATGCCCTTTTATATTTTTTCCTAATCCTTCCCTAGCCCTCACTCCCACTTAGAAATTGTGTTCCATTGGGATTTCCCGGGATCAAAACTGCCCCATTAGAAAGCCAGGTATCTCCTAAAAATCCTTAGTCATGCAAAGACCCTGCTGAATGTTTCATTTATTTATTCATTTATTCAACAGATACTTATTTACTGCCTATAAGCCCCTTGCTAGGCATTCAAAATACAATGGTGAACAAAACCCCACACAGTCCCTTGCCTTTATATAGAGTACAATTTATAGGGGCATAATCTAGTATTTTGGCAAGGGGCATCCTCTTCCCCACCCTCTGGGCAGAAAAGGGTGGAAATCTTTCTTCCAGGTGCATTTGTTAGAAGTCCACATAGAAAGCACTCCCCAAATGAGTTACCATTTTATCACTGACTTAGACCAAGTTGCCTTTTATCCTGAGTGCTTTTGGTAAAGAATTGCTATAACACAAGGCATTGAAATAGCTGATCCTGGGGGAGCCATTCAACTTGTTGTGTGTGTGAAAACTCAGAGCTGAGAGACTATCTAGCCTCCCCCCAAGCTGACACACATACACACTCATGTCACAGATGAAGAGACTGAGGGACAAAGATGTGCCATGTCTTGTCTAAAGTCAAACAAGTTGCTAGCAGAAGAGGCAGAGTGAACTGCGTCTGCTGCCTGCTGGTTCTGGGCTCTGTCCACAGCAGCCTGCCACCTTATAAAGAAAATCTGGCTTCTGGAATCTTACTCCTGGCTGTTCTGCCACACGCAACTGCCGGTCACCACCGGCAAGTGCGAGGGTAATTCGATATCTTTCGTGTTGGCCTCTTTCTAACTCTACTCACATTCAGAAACAGAATCTAATAAATATGGCACCAACAGTCCCACAGTGCATTTCCTTTCCGGAGGAAAATATGAAAATGTACAAAAGATAGCTGAATAATAGGAAGCAAGAAATAGTCATTTATATGACCAAATTGGGGAACATCTACATGTTTGGCTCATTAAATTGAAAACAAGATCCCTTTTGAGGCTACCTAAGAAAAACCTACAGAGAAGTAGCAAGGAGACAATGTCAGGAGGTTTTCAGAAAATGTATTTTTTATACTTTTCTTTATTAGCAGGTGAAGATAGTGACAGATAAATTGTGTCCCGCCATAGGTTATGTATCATCCAAGGTTATAGAAGCTGACACTCTGATTTTTCTACATGTAACTCTTAAATCATTAATTAAAATTAGAAAATATGGTTTTGTCATTAATGTCCAAATATTTACCTTTTTTTACTGATTTATACAACTAAGGCCCTCATCTTGAAATAGAGAAAGTATAAATTAGGTATAAGCAATATATTCGGCATCACTGTTCCATCACTTAGGAAATAATTTTGAAAACAAAAAAAAAAAGCCTAAGGTTTGAAAGTATCCTCTAATTCTGATTTTGTAGCTCTAAGTTCATTTCTTTACCCCTGGTTTTCAAATCCTAGTATTAAGGGGTTAGTGGAGGTTAAAGATCGCTCTACCTGCCAGTCTTGGAATGTGTGTGCACACGTTTTAAAGTTTTTATTAGGTGCTCTTTTATTACCTTTCCACTCGAATCCCTGGTGGCTACACTCCATTTTTAATAAGGTGGAAATCCTGTAAAGTGATTGTTCAGTGGTTGCATTTAACTAGCAGGCCAGTTGCTGAGCCAAAAGGTCGCTGCTGAGCTCACTGAGGAAGCTGGAGAGAAAGCAAGCTGGCTCGGCCTCCCCATTTTAAATGAAGGCCCTTGCATTCTGCTGCTCATTCAGAATCAAAGGGATTTCAAAGCTCACTCACCACCATGGGAGAAGGGGGCAAAGGGAAAAGGTGCATTTTGCTACTCGATATCAAGGAAACAGAAGACTTAACCGGGTGTCCTTAAGACAACACTCAGTCTTACAGTGTATTATTCTTATTGCTGCTGTTATACTTTTGGTATGAATATGGAGTTTTATTCATGAAAATAAACAGGTCTGTTAGCCAGGAGGCCAAAAAAACCCAGTAATACGTTTCCTGCTTTAAAGGCACACTGGACTCCCCTCTCTGTCTCACACTCTCTATCTCTTAGAACCATCTGGGCTGGGAAGCTGGCACAGAGTTCAGGAGGACCTCACAGGGATCCTGAACAATCCCAGTCATTAGTGTGCCTGCCACTAGAAAGGGAGAACAGTGGAAAATTTCCAATATAGGAAATAATTAGCAAGAGACAAACTTACTAAGCTAGAGAGATACCAACTCTATTTTGAATTATTAGGTATGAGGGTGGGGATGATTTGAGGGGTGTGACCTTTGGGAGGATGCCAATTTGGAGATATGTCTATGTGCCTGGGGGTATATGCTAAAATGCATCCTTTACCTCTGAAAATGATGGTAATTAACTTTGGGTCTACTTCGCTCCAGCACTATACTGCTAATGTGTCGTTATCTGCTGTTTCTGGGGAAAACCAGGATGTGGAAGATGTTACAAATGCACGTTTTGCCAGAGGATAGGTGGGAGTTCAATAATGCCTGAGATTGGCCAAGAGGATTTGGAGGGAGCTAAATAAGATAGGTGACTACAAACTCAGAAACATCTTAGCAGGTCTTGCACAAATTGACAGGATACCCCCAGTCAACGTAGGCTTTTGGGTCTGGCAGTTTTGATAGCCTAACTTGAGAATTGCACCCCACTGCTGCTCTGTATAGCCATGGGGAAGAGAACTCTCTAACCCCCACACACATATATACATGCACTGATGCCCCCGACCATTCCTACTTAAGATCATAGGACATTCTTAACTAAAATTATGCAACCATCTGGTTGAGCAAGTTTTTGGACTTATCTCATGTTAGGAGTTTAAGGTGATGTTTGGAGTCCCATACTAGCACTTATTTATCTTTCTCTCCGTTGCTGCAGCCAATAAAGTAGACATGCCAAAACAGACATCCCAAAAAGAATCCAAGAATTGGTTTCATTAATACATTAAGCAACCATCTAAATCCCACCTGCCCAAAGCTTAGGCTTCCTGGGAATAGCTAGATTGGAGAATGTGGTTTGGCTTCACATCTCCTACTCCAAACTGAGGACAGATAGACTGACGGCAAAGGGGAGACCTGACTAGTCCCTAGTTGTACGTAGAAAAGCTAGAACAGAAAGTGAAAATGCCTGTCTTCCCCCATCACTATCATCAATATAGGAAGACCTTGCTTTGAGTATAGAGGTGGCCCTTTCCACTGATCAATGGGGCAGGCAATGAAAGGAGAAAGGGTGGAGCTCTTTTTTTTTTCTTTTTCTGTTTTCTTTTTTTTTTGAGGCACATATTTCCATTCTCTGTTGGGGAATATAAGCCCATCCTTTTATAATTCTCCAAAAGGAATATCAAGCTTTGACATTTGCTTTACCCGTTCATTCACCCAAGGGGAGGAGCTGGTGGGAGGGTGGAGAAAGTGTCAGGAAAGGTTGACTCCAATGTACATCTATTTGGGAAAAGAGCCAAAGTGCCATCCTCCATTAAAATATGGCAGACGGGTCAATAAACATTCTCCTCCCACAAATCACAGTTCTGTGAAATTTGAAAAGGCCAGCAGAGAATAGCAGGGTGTCTTTAAAGTTCCAACACAGCTGTAGGAGCTGTAGGAGATGCCAAAGAAACAGAAAAAATTCCTACCTTTGTAGATCAGGACACCAAACTTGCTTAAGATTTAACAAGAAAAAAAAGAAAAGAAAAATACTGAATGGTAGACTAATCAAGTCCAAATTGTGTGATACAGGTTGTAATCATTGTTAGATTCAGAGAAATGGAAGAATGTTGTGGGATAGAAATAGTCAAGGGAAGCTCTTTAGAGGAAGTGGCACTTGAGCCAGCACAAATAGGAAGAAAAAGACACCATTACAGACCAGGAACAGTATGACAATGCAGGCAGTGCATGATGGAAAAAGGGAAGAAGGAAAACCCAGTATTGGTGGAGAAGCCAATGTTAAGGGCACTGATAGAGAAAATATAGTTAAGATGGAAACAGTTGTTGGGGACCCCAAAAGCCAGGAGGAATCATTAAGACTGGATGTGACAAGCATTGAAAATTATGGTGGACTTTCTAGCATGAGGATATCTGCCAAAATATAGTCCTGCCAACAGAATGATCTTGGGCCATGGAACAACATTTGAAGAAGAGTGTTCTAATTTATGGTGGGGAGATCTCTGGGAGTTACAATTCTTGGAACAAACCTTCTAATTCTATAAAGCATTTTATCAATCCTTCTTTTATGATAAAATTCAGGGGCTGGAAACCTTTGGGGTAGGGATGGGATGACGGGATGGTAGGAAAGAAACAGAACAAAACAGCAGCCCTCCCTCACAGCGAATAGCTCACACCTCTTGCTCTCCACCTCTCCTCAGGGAAGCCCCTATAGTGTGAGGTGCCTAGTCTCAGCTCAGGGACCAGCATTTGGGTATTCCTTGGGAATACTCATTGAGCCCCAAGTTTCCCAAAGCAGACTGATGACAGACGATCAAGCAGTCGCAAGTTGGGCGGCTCCCAACCATGTGTGAGCTTTGGTTTTCTGCAACCGCAGCACCACTGGTACCCTAGGCTGGCTTGTCAAACACTCCCTCTGACGTTCACCATCTCATTTACTCCTTCCCCTCCGAAAGCCTTTTCCAACCAAATGAGTGCCCTTTCTAGCCTTAAGTATCACCTAACTTTTTTTTAACAGCTTAGTTGAGGTATAGTTTGCATGCCATAAAATTTACCTGTTTTAAATGTAAAATGTACTGATTTTTAGTAAATTTACTAAGTTGTGCAACCAGCACCATGGTCCAGATTTAAAACATTTCCAACACTCCAATAAGAGCCCTCATGCCCATTTACACCTAACATTTTAATGGTATTGTTTGGCAGGTAGTTGAGAGTAAAGCTAAGACAGAAGAGCAAGGCAGGGGGAGTAGTGAGCCTTGGCGGGTGAAATGACACCAGAGAGGGTTGCAGAGGGGAGAGTAGAGGGGATCAAAGGCTTAATGAGGCACTGCTCTGCTGAAGGCTTCAGATCATCTCAGGAGGCAGAGCTGGAGTGTGTGCCAGAGGTGGCAATCCTTCATCTCCACTCCTCGATGAAAAGCCATGCGAGCATACAGCCCTGCCAAATGCAACATGACTAGCAGCAAAGTGTGGAAGACCCCTTTTCCCAGCACGCCCAACACCTAACTCAGTATCTTATACAGAGTTGGTACTTAATAAATATTTGCTGAATTGAATTGAAATGAGTTGGAGAGATGAGGAGTTGGAGGAGGAAAAATGCCTCATCATGGATGTTTGCCCAGCATCCTTTCTCACTTCTTAATTGCCCTCCAGTTTCCTTTTTGGTAATTACCTCTTTCCCCCACATGTGGTCTTAGAGGGACGGTAATTCCAGGGGTCCGGGAAGCCATGGGATCAAATTTTCCTTCTTCCCACCCCAACACATCCAGGGACAAAGAGTATCACTTGGACACTCTTTGCAGCAATGATGCAAGGTCAGAAGGAATGATTAGACGTGATCCATGGCCACAGTTGTCCTGACCCCAGCCAGACTTAACTGCTGTGAAGCACGTACTGTGCTTCCTGTTTCCTGGCCTTCCAGAGATGTCCTGTTCCTACCTATTCGCAAGCCCAGTTGTCCACAATCCTGCTGGTTCTGTGTATCCTTCCAGCAATTTGTTTTATTACCTAGAATTGGTTTCTGTTGCTTGCAAGTGAGGAACCCTAACCCCTTCATACCCTTTAAAGGCCATGGCAACAACATACATGAGAGGCTACAAGGGTTATGGGGTGGCTTCCACAAGAGGCATTGCAGGGGCAAAAATCATGTGACTGAAGAGATTATTTCCGGGCAGGAAAAGAAGAGAAGTCAAAGTTGACCCTGAAGTTTTATACTTCATATGGTTCCTACTACATAGGGTTTTTGGTCATTTGAACTTTCACGCAGGTGAGCAAAAAAACTGGTTGCACGTTTCTTATAAATGGATCAACAGCACAGACTATTTTAAGACCTAACATATGAGGATGAATAATTTTCACATGCTTTTCACTTCACTGAGAGAACAACCAACACGGCTGGCTTGTCGAGCAGTTGGTCTCACTGCTCAACCTCACGCACGTGCTGCCTGGGCCGGTGATTCAGCTCCCCTCCCCCCAGGCACTGCTTCCTTCGAATAGGAGAGCCAAGGTTATGAGTCAGCCCTGCTCAGAGCCAAGACGCTTTGATTCAATGTTATTTTCTGCCTTACCACACAAGGTTCAAAATGTCCAGTCTTTAGTGCCAATGCCCGAATAGTTAGAAGTCACAGTCCAGAGCTGCTTTATTAAAAACGTTCATTTTCAGAGATCATTGATCCTGAAATCATTGCACTCCTCCAAAATAAAAAATAAATAAATTAAAAGAAAGAAAAATCAATCAAGGGAATAGCAACATGGTAAGTGGTACAATATAACATGTTAATGCTAAATGCCAACTTCGTGGTTCAATGCCCAATTTATTATGTCGAAAGCGCCAGGCGGAAGATAGGCTTCGCATGGAATGAGGACTGAATAAACGTGCCACTGCGTGAAAACTATTTGTGAGTTTCCATGCTGTTTGTCATTGAATAAAAGCTGTAATCATTTGGTAGATATACATTTTGTCAGCGCTACTTCAAACTGATAATTCATCAAATTGCTACAACCCTTTCAGGTGTGAGAATCACAGAGCTTCTTTGAGGGAAATCATGACTTAATACACGAGAGCAGAAAGAACAGCAAAAATTACAGAGCAACAGCCCATTACTAAAGGGCCATGGTATGAGAAACACGTAATGCATTTCACTTGGACGGGATCTCTGAGTTCACCCCCAAGTGCAATTCCCCCACCCAGAGCCGAAGCCTGCCAGTTATAACAAACTCATCAGATAATAGGCAATGGCGTCACATCACATACTAATGCTGTGGTAATTCTCCTAGTATTTCAAAGGCTGGGACTCTGAGCCAGGAACAGGAATAGATTAGTAGAGTTTATTCAGCTTATGCCTGAATCCTCTCATTGCTCTCTTAAGAATGGAAATATGTCATCATAGTTCAGTTTCCTGAGGTCGCAAAGATAAGACAATATCTACTTTGATTTCAAACAGAATCATTTATAGATAAAAGAAGCCTCCTCTCTCAAATAAAACAGCTTTTCAAATAGCCTCTCACCACAGTTAGTAATAATTTATGCTTGGTGAACAGGAAAATGTGCTGAATTTATTCATTTTACTGTGCGCCGCCTGTCAGAAGGGCAAGGTGATAAAGAAAAAAGTAGGGGTGCGTAATTTATTGGTATTTTCAAATCTGATATAAAAGGTTTTTGTAATTCCTCCTGATTTCAAAAGAAGAAGAAAATTAACTCTGAAAGTGGCAGAATAGAAAATTCCTATTATTGTCAAATCCATGGCATCTGGCATTTTACCACATAGATAATTCTAGAAGCTGGTTTTTTCTTGTGTCTTCCAAAATAAATTTTTGCTCCCTTTTTGAACCCTAATCAAAAAATTATGCCACTGCAGACAATCTCTGGTTATGAACTTAGAGTCTGGCCAAGTTTCACTGGCATAATTCTACCCTGTCACATTTTCATAAACACCTCTAATAGCTGGACAGCAGTTTCCTCTGCCAATCCGTCCATTTGCTTTAACCAGGACATGTTTATTTTCAATCATAATTATTTCTGAATTGAAACTTTATTTTCCTGCATGGTTTCAGGATGTGCTTTAGAATGTTTTGGGTTTTCAAAATCTACTTTGAAATGGGATATGGTTTTTATATGCTTTTCTCATGCTTTCTCTCCTAAGGAATTGTTGAAACTCCTTACATTTAAGTAATCATTCAGAGGACATCTGTAGTTTTCTGCTTCATGTGGCAGACAGAGGATTAGGTACAGCTTGAAGTTTGGGAAATTAACTTGAATTAAAGCTCAGACAATCAGAAGTCTTAACTCATATGCCACTTTGTCAGCTTTCCAACATATCAGATAATAAAGTCTTTAACATAAATTAAATGTACAGTGTGAAGTTTGGTGCATTTTGAAGGGAAAAAAATTGTTTGGCTCAGAATTTAGCAAGTTCATTTTATGGACCTGATTTAAAAAATAAAAAAAGCACATCACAAAATTCTAGCTGAAAACCATTAGATAATACAGCTTACTGATACTGTCTGTGGTTCATTTATAAAAATTATAACTTAATCCTAAAAATACTGCATCTTAGACACAAAAGCTTCTCTCTGAGCCCACTACTCCCATTTAAGTCTAAAAGAGCACAGGCAATGCCACCCACTGAGAATTCTTGGTGGTAGTTGGGTCAAACCTCAAATTTCAAAATAATCACATGTGGGCACACCACAACCACATCCTGGAACATCAGAAGCCAGGAAACCAGTGATGAAAGTTTTTCTTAATCCCACAGGCATCTATGGTGGGGGGAGGAGGACTGTGTTGCTATAGCTACTGATCCCCTGACTTTTGGCTTCTTTGACCTTTCCTCCTATCAGGCCATGTCTTCAAATACTGCTGCAGTGGCCTGTGGAGGCTGCGTGATGAGACAACCCACCTATAAGCTCAACAGAAGCACATTCTCCAGGAAGACCTCCCCTCCGAAGGCCCACTCCTCTCTTCACATTTAGAGACAGTTATGAAGCAGAATCAGACTCATCATGACACCGTGGTTGGAAAGCCCAGAAGCAGTGTAGGATGCTGAATGAAATAACAGTTGCCAAAGTACCATCCAATCAAGGCTTCCTATATTCTCCTTTTATCACTATGGCTTGGAGAGTTAAATGTTTGGAGTCTTTTGTAATTATGTGTTTGGTTATTTCTCATTAGACCGTAACTTGGGGATGGGTCCTGGCCAAATATCTCTACTCCTTGCCCTCACTCTCCAGAAGTCATGGAAATCCTCACTCTAAGAACTTCCTTTGACTCTTACCTTGACTTCACTGTGAGGGATTTAGGGAAAAACCTGGCCTATCAAAATAAATGGCAGGTACTCAGCTTATCCACCAGATACAACATGTCACAAATTGACACTTACACCTGGCTCTCCATCCATCTCCATTAGTATCACACTCACTGAGGAAGCATCATGCTCTATTAGAAAGTCTGGGCTTTGGATCAAACATATTTGGATTTAAATTCCAGCCCCTGGATCCAAACATATTTGGATTTAAATTCCTTGAATAAATTACCCCCATCTTCTGGTCTGTTTCCTCAATTAGAAAGGGCTATGAGGAAGAGGCAACACAAAATGTGCACTTAGCACCGTGACAGGCACATACTAAGCATGTGAAGATGTTAGCTATTATTAGTGTAATTTCATTCGCAGGGATGCTGTGCAGAATTAAATGAGGTAACATTTGTGAAAGACCTGGCCCACTAGGAAGAGGTCAACAAACACTAGTTTCTTTCCTCTTGAGAAAAATTAAGTCCTTTCTGAATCTGCTTGGGTTTCAGGTGAAGACTTTGGATCTGAATCCAAGGTACTTCCCCAAGGCCACCTAATAATACACGCCTGCCCCACCCTCTGCCTGCAGCCCCATAGAGAAAGCATCTTGCACACCTTTATGCCATCTTCTCCCTCTGCACCCTAAGTTCAGTCCTGTCATGTCTTCTGTCCCTCACCATCTGGCCTTCTCTTCTCCTAAACTGAGATGTTGTTCCGATTTCTTCTTATCATGCGGTTTCTGGGTAGGATCACAAACCCTGCCCTGACCCCACCCACACATCTTTCCTCCTCTACTGCTCTGTGCCTTCCTATCCATCCCTGAGGTGCTCATTAAACAAGCACCTTTTATAGTGACAAAGCAAACGGCGTTTGCATTGAAATCAATTTTGTCTTAGTCAAACTGGGGTACATTTACAATATAGAAATAGGGGAAGATTGGTGTGTTTTATCACAAGGAATTAAAGCTATTATCCCACAAATTTGATTGATGAGAGCAGCCAAAACAAACACGTTGAGTAATTTCTTCCTTTGCTAACTAGTTCTTTTGCCTGAATTTTCCAGATAACAGCTACACATGGCAAATTCTGAAATGGTGTATTATATTCACCCCAGCACTTGCGTTCTGTTTTGGATATGATTTTGAAAGAAGACATCTTAGAAAGTAAATTCTTGGAGAAAGGATACAAATAGATAAATACCAGATAGACATAGATAGATAAATAGGAATAAATAAAAATCCAGATTTCAGAAACATTGTAAAAAATAATAATATCAATAATAATAATGATAATATAATGACTGCAATTTTTCAAGCATCTTCAGACCACAAAGGTAATGCAGAGGGAAAATAGATGTATTTGTTTTCCTCTTGCCTTATGGCTGAAAGAACAAACCATGCATGATTTTTACGACCTAGCTAGTGATGTGTCCCTTCAGGGAGCTATTAACTCTATCCTTGTAGATGGTGCCTGATCCTGTCAAAATTAGAAATTGCTTAAAACCAGAAAAAAGCATTTCATTCCTAAATAGGCCATTAGTGATATTGGATAGTTTGTTATACTGTAATGTAATACGGAAATTCCTAGAGGCAAATGATTTTCAGTAGTGAATTAAAAAGACTAAAACTAAACTGAGTATTTGAGGAATGAGTGAAAAGAATCTTGGGTTGCTAACTATTTTATAGGTTGTGTGTCAGCAAGTGACCTTTTGAAAATAAAATCATTAACTCTCCCAAGTGAACTAAATGGAGATGAGCCCAGCCCAATTATGTAGTAGGTATGAAAACATATGGATGGAAAACTAACATCTATTTTGATGGGGCTGGAAACAAAATGTGACAATAATGACCATCATCCTCAAAAGAAAGTAAGTGGACTAAATATAGCAATGTACAATTTTGGTCCTTAAAAATTATAAGCACTGATGCATAGGGTAATAAGAGTAGACGTGTACAGCAGGGTTTTTACCTTGATTGTGAGCCTGGATATTCTGTCTCTGCCTCACTGCACAGCTAATGCAACCTTTTCCCAGGAATGCAGAATTCCAAGAATAACATACATAAACAAAATAGCATCATTTCACATTCTACAGTTAGGGGGAAGCTGATTTACTGACTACATGTTATAATAGATAAAAGGAATTCCATTGTCTTCATGCCTGTACCTATCATCAGGCCTAATGTAAATACCTGTTTGAAAGACTGCAGCTAAATCAGTTGTGATATTAGAATAATTCACCTACAGCTCTAATTACATAAATACAAAACTATATGTGCTTAAAGGTTTGCAAATACTAACTTATTTCTTATCATTTGGATCCAAAAACCCCAGTAAATTTCCTTTTTCTGATAGTATCTGGATTTTAAAAATGTGGGACAAGTCACTCTTAAAATGTATCTTTCAATAAATACTTAATTTCCTTTCTGAATTACTATAATTATTTCAGGAACTGAGCCTTTTTTCCTGGAATCTTTGTTCTCATCAGGACAGACAAGTTCTCCAAGGACATTGTGATTATTTTTCCTGGCTAAACTCTGGAGACATTATCCATGCATGGTACAATAAGTTAATATTTCACCAAAGGTTAAAATAAATAGAAGAATACAAGTTGGGGGAGGAGGTTATTAAGAATCACATTCAGGTTAAAATATTAAATTCATAGGAACTGTAAAAATTTTAAATCAATATAAATGATTTCAACATAGTATATAAATCAAAGCCTTTGCTATTCCCTGGCCTGATTGATAGCGTTTTTCCATTAAAATTGCCCATTCCATCCCAAATATGGATAATACATAATTTAAAGTCCAAATCAGGTCCCTTGAGTTTCTTGAGATTGGATAAATGTCTCAAAACATCAGCAAATAGGCCTTAACATGAGGCAGTGATCTATAAACCATCCCGATGACTTGTCAATAGGAGGAGGGAGACAGGATGAGACTGTAAACCCAGCAACCTCTTCATGACCTTAACCCTCCCCCAACTGCTGAAAAGTAATCAAGGACTATTCCTTGGGCCTTTGTTTGAGGAAGCTGAGAATAAGAATTGTGAGCTCCTGTGTTCCCACAGAGACTTAAAGTAACCACAAACCCTTTGGTTCAAAATTGCTTTATATTTGGTGACCTCAGGTTCAAGTAGCTAAGATTTTGCCATGTTAAAGAATTCAGAAATAATTCACACTACCACTATACTAAGCAAGACAATCAGCCAGGCCTTGTGTGGCCCATGGGAGGTGGGGGTAGACAGAGCATAGGAGGACATATTTCAAGGTGGTAGGTAGACTGAGGAACAGGAAATGTTTGAATAATTTTCAAAGACCCTGAGATTTTAGCTGCCACCAAAATGAGAAAAGAGCACCGGATGTAGAATTAGGAAATCAGGCTTCTATTCAGCTCTAATTTATTATCCAGTCCACTAATTAATTTATTTTGTGACCTTGGGCCAGTTTCTTAAGTTCTCTGGGCCTCAGTTTCCCCATCTACAGATTGGCTAAAACAATGCCTAAATTATTGTCATCTCTCCAAAGTCTAGCAGTTTTGTGACTATTACTTATTCCTCAGGGATGTAGGAAAACTGTTGCTAACTGCAATCATACAAGCGGAGGAAGAAAGAAAAAACGAGTTTTCTCAGCCTAAGTAATAACACTGCAGCTCAGCAATGGGGCAGGCAGTAAGAGACAATGGAACAAATCAAGATCCTTAGACTAATTACATGTGGAAGACCTCTGTGCATCACCATGGAGACCAAAAGGAAGGTGTCCCCAGTAAAGGTCACAGACTGGAAAAGTAGAGATGGCATTATGATAGATTCCTTTACCTCAACCAGATTAGTCCCCAATACAGTGCAACCCTAATTATTTTCTATTTTCTAAAACAATGTCTCAAGGTAAGGTACATGCACCAGCTGCTTCAGAATTACCTGGTTATAAATACAGACTCCTTGAACTCACCCAGGCCCACTGAATCAGAATCTCTCAGAAAAAGGACTAAGGAATTTGCATTTCTAAGAAGTTCCCCTGGTGTTTCTTTTGCACAATAAAACTTAAGAACTTGGCAGAGGGAAGGGGCTCACACCTGTCATCCAAGCACTCTGGGAGGCAGGAGGATCATTTGAGGCCGGGAGTTTGAGACTAGTCTGAACAAGAGGGAGACCCTGTCTCCACCAAAAAAAAAGAAAAAGAAAAAATTAGACAGGCATGGCAGTGCATGCCCGTAATCCCAGTTACTTGGGAGGCTAAGGCAGGAGGATCACTTGAGCCCAGGAGTTTGAGGTTTCTGTGAGCTATGATGACACCACTGTGCTCCAGCCTGGGAGACAGAGTGAGACCTTGCCTCAAAAGAAAAAAGAAAAAAGAACTACTGGTCTAACAAATGGAGAGGAATAAGTTGGGAGAAAAATGAAGAATGAAATGCCCAGCATGTATACTTACAGAACACCATTAGAAGTAGCTAGTAAGAGTGGTTGCCTCCAGGGAGGTCTGAGGTAGAGGGTAGAAAAGAAACTTACTTTTCACTGTAAACTCTTCAATGGTGTTTGTATTTTTACCATGAGTAAGAATTACATAAATAAATATTTCTAATCCTAAGAATTTAAAAAGTGCAAATTAAATTTTGGTACAATTTCTTGGAGTTGGAAAAATTGAAGTCATTTTAAAGTTGAAAGATAAAGTAACAACAGTAGTTTAAATTTTTCTTTTTTTTAAATCAAATAACCAAACTTGTAAAAATTAAGCAAAATATAGCCTTAGTTTTGTACTTTATCAAATGAAGGATGGCAAAGAAGACTGTCAGGAAGGATACTTAATAAAAAGGCCTCCCCTCAATTAAGCTGGTTGGTATCCTAGAATTAGTGCCTTGTTACTCACTATACTATTTTTTGCTTCCTGGATTATTAGCAGTTCTTGCTAAGCAGAGACCATAACTTAGGTCCCTTCATAATTCTTAAAACCCCTTTCATGGTATCTAGTACATAGTGCTTGTTCGGTAAAATTCTTAAGAAATGTTTTCTTTTCTATAACATGTAACACTTCCCCTTCCTCCAAAAAAAGAAAAACCCTGAAATTTAATCACATTAAACATCTTTCTAACTCCAAGGCAGGCAATAAAGCGTGAGGTCCAACAGTTGTAAAAGAGGATGCCTAAGAACAAGGATAGAGAGATCAGGACCAGGGCCCCGAAGGACCATTTTTCACATATGCCCAGGGCTAAGGAAGTCTGCTTTGAAAACTCCAGGACCAAGAGGCCCAAGCCATGAGCTGTAATTGGAGGAGAGAGTCAGAGGCCTTCTGCCAAAGCAATTGTTTTAAATGAAGTTCCCTGAGCTTACATAGAATTCGTTAGGGAGTGTCCTACCCCACCGTCTGAGACCCAGGAGGACAAAGGGCCAGGCATGTGCTGTGCACCTTGTGAGAATGGGTGGGATGAGCGATGCCTGGTGTGAGGGTGAGAGCTGCACCACCAGGTCCGCAGCTGCGGCTCCCAGCCCTGCTGTCAAATACCTATCAGAGAGGTCAGCTTGCCCACTTCCTGCCCGAGATAGGCAGAGACAGCTGAGACGGTGCTATGGATGTTTACCGATTACCCAATGGGAAGCAGAAGTTGCTTCAGTGGTTCGACAGTGATGAGATGAGTGACATGTAGTGAGCAGCAGACAACCATTTGATGCAAGACGGGCATCTGGGCCATTTCACAAATGCTGCAAGAAAAGCAGCAAAGCAACCTGGGTGGCTAACTGTACCCAAAATTCAGAATCCTTGTATGGTACAGAGTTGTGAGTTGTCTCTGGAAAGCAGCTGCCCAGCCCAGGACTACTCTCCCAGCCCTTTTGCATCTAGGGACAATATAATATGAACAGAAATGATATGTGTCACTTCCGGACCAAGGTTTTTGTGCAATGACTGTGCCTTCGCTCCCTCTTTCCTGCTCTGCTGGTTGGATGTAGACGATGTCACAGGATAGGGGAAGCCTAGGCCAGAATTGTTTCATAAAGGAGACACCCACCAACCAGGAACCTCTACTTTGGACTGCTACCTTAGCAAGAAATATACATCTATTGTGTTTGAGATATTATACATTGTGGTATCTATTTGTAACAACAGGTAGCACTACCGTAGCTCATGTATTTGGCTAGGCCAAAGGTAAATGCTGTAGTTCCTGGAGCTCTGGAATTGTGTCTAGGTAAGGCTTGAACAAGGCTCAGCCCAAGGTATGATTGGCAGGAACCTTGAGCCACCCTACTCTGACTAGGTGTTTGCAAAGGATGGACGACTCTTGTATAAATATCACTTATCTTGAATGGGAAGTATTCCTTCTTGGATTTTCTTCTGTCTAGGACTGGAGGATAATGCCCAGAGGAGATATAAGTCCCCTCCATTTCTTTCTCCATCATATGCCTCTTAGACAGGGGCCTGTTTCCACAGCCTGGAACACTACCTGGCTGCAAATGGTTTAAGACTTGCTGAGTTGCCTTTTGCAAAAAGCATCCCTGACCTCTAGGAACTGATAGAATATAACTCTAACCTAAGTGTTACGAAAGAGAGGATGCAGAATGTGCTGCAGGAGTAAAAGAGAGGGAAGGATTAATTCCATATAGGGCACCTGTGAAGTTTTCTTGGGAGAAATAGAATGAATGCCCTATGTGTAGAAGTACCACCCAGAGGGGCAAGCAGAGAGAACAGCTCCAGCACAGGCCCTGACACAGGAGAGAACAGGAAGTTTACTTACACTGCGTCTTCTTGCTTATGAAAGCATATAGTGCTGTAATCTCAAGGCAAGGGAGTAGTACAGTCTTAGTAACTAAGCCTCTTAGATTTTTTTCATTTCCAAAGAGATAAAAATGTAATTTTTAAGCAATAAGCCTGCCACTAAGCACTGTCTGGAATAGTGGGTAGATGAAGGGAGGAGTATATTCTGAAGAAGAAAAGAACAGGGCTACAGGGGAGCCCAATCTACAATTTGCCAAGATTATATAATGCTCAGGTTTTCAATGAAAGAAAGCTAAAACATTAAACAAGGAGACAGAAATGAAGGCTGAAAAATTCAAATAGCTGTTGGGTAACTGACCTATAAAACAGGGTTGGTCCATACTCAGAGGTGCCAGACACCCAGCAGGCATTCAATAAATGCTTATTGAATGAATGGCCCCTACATCACACATACGCTTTGCCTTGATAACCTGTGCCAGGAATACTGTTAAAAATTCATTGGTTCTGTTGCTCTAATTTAGTGATTCATCCTCTGTCCTTCCCACCCACATATAATCAGAGCCCAGAAACTTCCCAGGGCTAAGCTAGAAAATATGTATAAATTTTTTTCAATTTTTTTTTAATATTGAAAGGACTTTCCAAGCTGGGAGTCCCATGCATACCCAGCAATGCTTTCCATTCAAGCTCCAGCTCTTGCTTTCTCAATCACAGAAAGAAGTGGGAAGGCATATCAACCTAGACAGCTACAGACGTTTTCATGGAGGACAATTTTAAAGTGTCTAACGTGATGAGAACTATAAAATCATTCTCCACGTGTACATCTTTAAAGGTCTATATGCATAAATTAGTTTCCCATAGTGCTGCAGAGCTCTAATTATTTTTTAATTTATACAAATACATGCAATTAAAGTGCAATTACAATGCAATTAAAATGCCAGTATAATTAAAATGCAGAAAGAAGAAAATTTATAAATCTGTTCATGAATCCCCTTGATTTCTTTTTGGGCTCAATTAATGCTACTTATGATTTACAGATTGTGAAAAATCTTACTTCAGTTAGTAAATACCCATCAATCCATGTACCTTAGAATGTGAAGTCTCATCTAGATCCACAGGATGTATCTTCATGATGAATGTTGGACCAGAACTGACCAAAACAGAGTTGCTTGAGAAAGATATAGTCCAAAGAAGGGAGGAAAAATTGAGTGCTTGCCTTACAGAGGAGTAAAGAATGTATGCAAAATTCAGGTCTTAAATGTTGGCAGGATACATTTACATATTTCCCTAACAAGAGCTATGACCCTCTTTACCCTAATTTCTCTGTAGATGAAGACATTTAGTTAATAGAGACTGATCTGAGGCACCAGCAGTACACAAAAGACTTTTTAGAAAACTGAAGATTGACTTCCTCTAAAGGGCTCTTGGTTTTTTGTAGCATTTTATAGATAAAAGCTTTCACTGGGAAGGTGGTTGGCAGGGAGGGGATTAAGCAAGCAACAAGTAGTCCACTAACATGCTAGCAACTCAAAACTAAAAGGCTGTATTTGATTAAATTATGATTTCCATATAACAAACATTTATTGTGCACTTCTAAGCTCTGGCTATATAAAATAACACATGGTCCTAGTCCTCTGGGAAGATGTGGTCTGGAGCAGAGAACAGATATGTAAAAATCTCATTGCTATTCAATGGGATAAATGCTACAGTGGTCACGTGCATTTCAGGGGCAAAGAGAAATGATTAATAATAAAGAGCTCTTAAGGAAGGAGAAAATGTTTGAACCAGTCAGATTGAACAATGGTTTTCATCCCCTAGGGGGCTTTAACTGTTTTCTCAGTGACTGGGGCACCACTGGCATTTAGTGGGTAGACCCAGGGTCAGTTCCCCCACACAAGGAATTGTCCTGCTTTCCACATGATTTTCAAATGCCAAATGTTGTGCCAGGCATTTAGGAGGTGAAAAACTTGTTTATAATCTTCTGAGCCTAGAGCTAACTCAGTTTTACATATAAACCACACAAACATAAACATAAAAGGATATGTTCTGTTTTCTTTTGTTTTGGGCACAATTCTAATATCCAGGAATATTTTTGCATTTTCTAGGAATTCAACTACCTTGCAAAACAAGGGAAAATTGCATTTTGTTTTGTTCAGAACTTTACATTCTTTCATGAACATAGGTAAAACTAATAGGACTCATACATTATCATTGTATTTCTTGCACAAATATCAAAATATATCTACGATGTCCAATTTAAACTTCTTCAAACTGGAGTGGGACCACAAAGACAATTTCTGACCAATGTGAGCCAGAAATCCCAAGTTTTTCCTCCACTTTTTTTAGAATGGTCTCTTTGTGCACATTTGTGACAGTTTCTCTAGGATATGAAAGGCTGTGTGTTGCACGGCTTTGCGCACAGCATTGCACACAGGGTTTCGGCAATGCAGTGGCCTTAGTAAATACCTAGAAGTGGAATTGTGGGGTCATAGGGTTTGCACACCTTCAACTCTGCTTGATATTACCAAATAGTTCTTCAAAGTAGCCACACTATTTATGGTCTCACCAGCAATGTTCCCACAAGCTCACTAACACTTGGAATTATTAGACCTTTTAATTTTGCTAATCTTTCTAGTAACAATTGTATATCATTGTTGTTTTAATTTAAATTTCTCAGATAATTAAGGAAATTGAACATTGCTTATATGTTTGTTGGCCAGTCAGTTTTCACTCTCTGTGAATTACTTGTTTATATCCTTTCTCCACGTTCCTCATAGTTATTTTCTGTCTTTTTCTTATTGAGTTATAAGAGTTCTTAATCTTTACGTGCATTGCAAATATCTTCTCCTAGATGGTGAATTGTCTTTTCAATTATGTTTTAAATTTTCATGTAGTCATTTTTAACAATCATTTCTTTTTTGGCTTGTATTTTTTTGTGTCTTAATCAAGAAACTCTTTCCTACACCAAATTTATAAACCTCTTCTTCTATATATTTTTCTTAAAGTGTTTAATATTTTCTATTCTCATTTTGGTCTTTAAATCATGTGTGCATGCATGTGGGGGGGTATGAAATAAGGATGAAAAATTTTTCATGTATATATCCAGTTGTCCTAGCACCATTGTTTAAAGAATTAACATTTTCTCACTTATTTGTAATGCTGCTAAGGTCAACAACTAAACTCCCATATATACTTGATTCTTTTTCTAGTTCTAATGATCTAATTTGTCTATCAGTACATCAGTACCACTCTTCCCATTATTAGACGTTTATCATAAATCTTGATAAATGGTATGATCACTCCCCCTACTTATTCTTCACCTTCAAAATTATCTTGACCATCCTTGTCCATTCAATCTTCTACGTGAGTTTCAGAGTCAAGTTCCCGGAAAAATCTTGCTAATATTTTGAATCTAATCATGTTGAACATAAATATTAATTGGATGAGACTTTATGATAGCAAACCAATTCATCCAGAAACATGATATGGTTCTCCATTCATTTAGGTCACATTTTTGTCTTTTGATAAAATTTATTATTTTCTTCATAAAAGTCTTACACACAACTTTTGTTGGATTTATCCTTTGGTATCTTAGAATATTTCTTGCTATTACAAATGATATATTTTTTAAATTATATCTCCTTATTCCTTGCTGGGGTAAAGGAACCACATTTGATGTTTTGATATTGCTGATAAATCAAGCAGTATTGCTTGCCTTACTGATAAATTCTAATCATTTGCCAAGTCTTGTATTTTCTATATAGATACTCATAGTTTACAATGACTCATACTAATCAATCTTTTTCTCTCTTATTGTGCTGACTAGGACTTCTATTACAATGCTGAATATAAGCAAGAACAGAAAATATCTTTGTCCTGTTCTTACCCTGAATGTTTCTCATATATATTATATTCACTGTATGTTTTTGTTAGACATCTTTATCACATTAAAGAAGCTTTTTTCTTCTCTAGTTTGCTAAGAGATTTTACCATGAATGGGTGTTGACATTATTCAAGAAATTTTTGCAAATATCAAAGTATTAAATGGTTGTTCTCCCTTAATATTGTAGTAATTTTTATATATTAAATATTCCTATATTCATGAGATAACCATATTTGATCTCTATTTGTTATATACTTTATACTCATTTCTGTTCAAAAGTGAGAGTAACCTATATTTTCCTATTCACATACTCTCCTTTTTCAATTTTGCTATCAAAATTATATTAACTTCAAAAAATAGTTGGGGAGCTTTCCCCCGCTTTTTATGATGTTGGGTACATACAAGTCTTGAATTGACCTATTTTCCTAGTGAAATGTTCTTTATTATCATAGCATAATAATGTTCTTAATTCTTAACAACTAAAGAATAATGCTCTTAATTCTTAAAGAACACTTTTATTTTGTATGGCCTAGAATACATTTCTATCCTTAATTTTAACCCCTCTGTATCAAGTTTTAGGTGAGTCTCTTAAGTATTACAGAGCTGGATTTTTCAAAATCTAATCGAAGATACTCTGCTTTTAGTTACTAAACTAGTCCATTTACATTTGTTGTAATACTAAAATATTTTCATATATTTCTACCCTATAATTTTGAAATTTTTATTAAACAAGCTTTTGATGTACTTCCTTTTTTCTCCTTTCCTAACTTCTGTCAAATTGGGTTTTTTTGTTTTATTCTTTATGTTGGTTTGAAAGTTATACTATCTGTTGCTATTTTTAATGATTACACTTAAATTTTTTAATATATATTGGACTTAACAAATTATAAAATTAATCAATATTTCTTCACTTCTCCCGAACATAGCCAGCAACCTGAATATTTTAACTCTGATATCTCTTTCAATCTCACATGTAATTTTTGCCCAGCATTTAAATTCCACCTTGCTTTTAAACTACCCTTATAATTTATCTTCAATTATCTTTATTATTGTTTTATACATTCAATGTGTTTTATATTTATTCATATTTTACTAATTTCTTGGGTCACCATTGATTTTCGTTTCTCCCTTCTTCCTTTAGGTTAATTTCCTTCTTGCTGAAGTATACTCTTTATAAGTCCTTGTAATGAGGCTCTATGAGTGCTAAACTCACTCCATCTTGTTTTTCTGGAAATGTCTGTGTCCTCACTTTTGAATGATTGTTTAGCCTGGTAGTTCTAGACCACAAATATTTTCTTGCAGCACTTTGTATAACATTCTATTGGCTTCAGGCTTCAGTTGTTGATATTGAAAAGTCTGCTGTTTAATGGTTTAGTCCTTTTGTAAGCTGACTTTTCTCTGGTTGCTTATAAAATCTGCTTGTTTTCTTTGTTGTCATTTAGTTTCATTATAATGTGACTACTTGTGGATTTATTTGTATTTTATTTATTCTGTCTTGTATTCATTGTGCTTCCAACTCATGTTCTTACGTAAATTTTGGAAAATTCTCAGCCATTATAACTTTAAGTATTGCCTCTTCATTATTTTCCCTCTTTTGTTTTTCTGAAACTCTTATTAGACATACTTTAGACTTTCTTGTTTTATCCTCAATATTTCTAAATTTCTCTTTTATATTTTCCATTTGAAATTTCTTTCCTTGACACAATAGCTAACTGTATGTTATTTACATTTAATTTTTTAGGCAATGTTCTTTGAGAATGGCAAGTAAATATTTGATGCTTCATTCAGTGCTGTAAACTTATGGTAAACTTTTTGAAAGGAACTCTGTGTACACTCTAAGAAAAAGCCAATTGCCAGAACAT
This sequence comes from Daubentonia madagascariensis, assembly GCA_023783475.1. Classification (NCBI taxonomy): domain Eukaryota; kingdom Metazoa; phylum Chordata; class Mammalia; order Primates; family Daubentoniidae; genus Daubentonia; species Daubentonia madagascariensis. Next base: position 34,733,598 of record JAKFHU010002080.1, on the reverse strand, counting down.
AGCATTGCACCAGAATCCCTGAAGTATCCATGTGAAACAGCTGGGGTCCTTTCTCAAAAACTTCTCCAAACAACAAAATTCCAGTGGGATGAGATGTAGCACCTGGAGCTTTGATCTCTCCTTCAAGTTGCAGAACTAGTTTGGACACAGCCCAGGTCAAACTCTTTGCTATTATTATCTCATTGTAAGCAAACCAATAGTCTTAGATCTCCACTATGTTTTAATCAATTGAAGTCTTAACATCATAGTACAACCTATGTGAACATGAATTTCTACAGTTTTTTCAATGCTACCAGACTCCATAAGTGGAAAGGTAATTCTTCCATAGCTATCATACACCCTGTGATGTCTGGCTCCTAAGGATTATGGAACCAAGTTTTTAAAACCTCAATAACATATTCTATTTGGAAAAATCTGTACACCCCTGTTATACTCATAGCATATGTAGAACATAAAAAAGGGTAAAAGAAAGCAGAAGTTGCCATTTAGAGGTTTCTTAGCCAACACAGCTGTATTGGGACACTCACATATGCTAAACTGCACTAAGCATTCCCCTCAGAACTCATCCATTGGGGTTTGTATTTTTTCCCCAATGACTATAGTAGCCATTTCTAGGGATTCTATTTAATCATTTATAAACATGTCTGATCTTTTCATTGTATCTTACTTTTTAATTATTTTAATGCTTTTTTTTTACATTCGTTATTATTTCAAATGTATGTACTTATTTTGTCAATTCCATTGCAGCTTTCTATTATCTGAAAGTTTGGGAAATTAATTCTTTGATTTATTGTGCCAGGTGGCTCTCATTCATGGCATGTTGTTTCCTAATTTGTTTTGTAATGTTGGATTGTGAGCTCATCTTCAGCAAGTTTTGTTCTGTTGAAATCCTCTGCCACAGGGGTGAAGGTATGTTCCTCCAAAGTGGTTTTACATTTGCTTTTGTACAGTACCCCAAGGACATCACAGCTCACAGCACTATTTATTGATTTGCTTGGCTTGAGGGTGCCCAAACCACGTGGATATTATAACTCAAACCTTGGGTTTCAAGTTCTCAGAGATTTTCCTTTTCTTTTTTCTTCACCCACAGACAGAAAAGCTTTCTCATCTCCCTATGTGGGTGTGTGGATTGTTTTTAGTCTACCTTTACACAGAAGGTGCACTCTTTCAAAATTCAGGCTTTTTACAAGGGTTTTATTTCAAACTCACTGTCTGTACAGGATCAGCCCTCATGTCCTCTCCCTTGTAGGTATTAAAGCCCTCCTGCTCCAACCTCCAGGGAAGGCTTAGCATTAGCTCAGATTCATGCTTCTTTGACTTATAGTTACCTCTTTATCCCTGGGACCTGGAGGCTTCCATTTTCTCATAAACACAGTTATACATTTCTAGGGATTTTTATTGTATTTTATCTAGCATGTATAAAAGCCAATAGAAGAATTTTCAGATTCTTTTGTTAGTCAGCTTGCTGGAACTAGGAATTCTCAATTTTATTTCTCATATACAATTCTCCTTTTGCACTAATATTTCAATGCTTTACGTTCCCTTTAATGAAATTATGAATTATAATAATAAGTTTAACTGAAATAAACAGATTTGGAAACACACACACACACACACTCACACACACACACATACACACCCCTGATTCTTTATAAGCACACAACTCAATTGGTGGAAGCAGAAGTCTAGCATACTAGCAAGGGTCCTGCTAGCCAAGTGTGTTTTGTAGGCTGTAGAGATCAGTCCGTGTGTTTTACAGAAAGAACAGGAACACTGTAAATCCAACCGGGGAGTTAAATGGAGATGGAGGAAAAGAGTGCTGTTACTGCTTTTAAAAAGGGAGCATTAAGAATGGATGAGAAATAAGTCTAGAGAAATATGGTGAATCCATGCTCTGAAAGCAAAAAAGTCATTCCGAGAAATTTGGCCTTAAACCTCAGGAAATGGTGGGAGAGAACATATCAAAGTATATAGACCTGTGAGTCTTGACTGAGAAAACATTATCAAACATTCTGTGTAAAGTTTTATGCAAATGTAAGGCATTTTTCCTATTATTGCAACATCTATAAAATCTCCCCCCAAAAACTAGAAGTTAGTGAAGCAGTGTATGTGTTCTAATATTTATATGGGTGTAAGTTCTTAAGCCTCCTCAAGGTCTTTGCAGATGTTCTTGCATGGAGCACTTACCCACTCGGCTGTGCACCTCAGCAACTTTCTCCATCATCCAGAGGACCTCAGTGACACACTCTCCAGAGAGGTCTGACTCTCAGTGGTGGTGACAGTAAGGAAGGGAAGATCTTTCAAATGAGCTCGTTACCTGTGTTGTCTACTTCAACCCTAGTGATAGGATCCCTATATTTGCCATTCTTGTTCTCTTCATAGTTCTTTTTACCCCTTAGTAGTTATGCCCACTAATAGCAAATAATTCTTTATACTAAACTTCTATGTTCTAATTACTGTGTTGATTCTGTCTCCAACCTGGACCCTGATTGATACACACACTGAAATTTGAGCTCTGTCAAATCACAAAATTATCCGTTTCCTTTTACTTTCACCAAGAGTAAGTGACTGACTCCAATGACTATAAGTACCTGTTCCTAAAAGATTGAGAATCATAAGTACCAGAAACTTAAAGGCTCAAGTAACTATTTACTCAGAGCAATTTTGACATATAGTCACATATTGTGTACTTTTATGGCTATATATGTAATCTGTACATGTATGCTGGTGTTCTTCTGATTGTAAAGCCTATGAAAGACTGATTTAATTGGAAAAAAAGCCCAGGTCACCATGATTCAAAGTAAGATTAATCATCTGTGGAACTAAGAGATAATATTCATAATTATAGTTCAAAGTTGTTTGAAGTGTGTTATAATTATTGAGTTATAGAATTCTATTTGCATCATGAGCTGAATACAAAGGTCAGGAAAAGAAAATGTATTTTGAATGGGGCTTTGTAAAAGAAACATCCTTTTTTAAAAGAAGCACAAGATCTCACACACAACATACTGCACCCCTATTGTAGTGAGATAAACGTTGCTCACAGCAAGAAATATGACCTTAATTTACTTATTGAATTAAAATAAAAACACCTATTCAATCAAAGTGACCTATCAATGCTGTAGTTTCTACTGTTTCAGTGAATACATTTCTTATAAAAGATTAGGCTGTTTAAATGGAAGATCTAGAAAAGAAAGTGGTAATTGCACTTCAAAGCTATAGGTCACAAAGTTGCAGAACTTCAGCTTTTATTTCCAAGCTAACTACAATTAAATTAATAGCAACGTAAATTTTCATGAGGCCTCAATTCCTTTCCCCTAAAACTGAGTCAATTGTAAAAATCATTCTTGATCTATAACCTTGAAAAATTTGATCCTCTTCAAGGATCAAATCTCTTAACAACAGATTCATCAAAACACAAAAATCACAAAGATATTCCCATTTTTAAGATATTTTCTTGACAACACTGACATTTATGTGAATGTCTTTAGGCTTGACATTATTATTCTGTATGAGAAAAATGATTTTTAAAAAGTGAGAGTTTTCTCCTGACAAATCCAGAGCACCTTACTCAGAAGGGGGTCTCTGTAAGTCTCTGTGTCAAACTGAAACTCCAAATTCTCCCGGTCTTCTTGATATGTAAATCTTGATGAATGTGAAAAGCACAACTTTAAGATTCTAATTCCTGCTTCCAGTTTCTTTGGAATTTTAGTCACATTGATTCTTTGTCATCTATGCAGAAATATCATAGCAAGATTTCAGGCTTGGCTTTTTTCTAGCAATATACACATGGAACCCACTTTTCTTGTCAATCCAATTGATGTTTGACATTTTGCATCCGTAGTGTTCCCCCTCCTACCTTCTTTATTTTGTGGTGGCACTCAGCACCATGCCGCTTACTTTCTTGCTCATATTTTCATTGGTTGACCTTGGCTTATTAGCTATTGATGACCCAACACCTCAAATCCTGTAAATTCATCTGCAGCCAACAAGATCAAGCTCATTGTTTTCAACGATTCCATTGATTTTAGTTGCTTAACCATAGAACATGTTCTTTTTCTTTTCATAGAGAATGTGCCCTCGGTTTTTAAGAACTACCTGGTAACCTTGGTAGAATTTTAAATATATACATTTGAATGGGAAGCAACAAATCCGGATATCCAATTCACAACCTCAAAGTGCAGCCCTAATTTCTAGTTATTTGCTTGCTCAGAGTTTCAGAAAGTTCTGATTGTGATTATCTTGTCTTGAAATGTGAGGAAGGGAGGATGTATATTAATGTGTTTCATGGATAGAAAATCTAGTGATGAAACAAAATTTAACAAGCTGTTTTGGCCACTCCTGATTGTCAGAATGTTTTAATTTCTTATATTATTGAACTCGGATCCTCTAAACCTGTGCTTGTCAAATGTTAATGTGCTTACTAATCCCCTGAGATCTTTTTAAGAGGCAGATTGTGATTCAGTAGGACTGAGATGGATCTCAAAATTCTTCATTTCTAACAAGCTCCTAGGTGATGGTGATACTTTTGGCTGGGGACTCACTTTGAGTAGCTAGGCTCCTAGACTAAATTAAGCAATTGAATCAAAAGAAGATGTGATGCATGTGCACTTCTAACAACAAATGGATCTTGAGAGTAAATAAGTTTGTAAGAAGAACATGCTCTTTTCTAACAGAGTAATTTCTAGAATACATTTCTGGAAAATAGGAGTCAGGGGAAAGATCATTAAAAGGTTGATTCTGAGTCCCAAGAGGAAGTTGCTACAATGTGCATCCAAATCTGCCTATTCATATAACACCTGGAGATGAATTTGCATCCTCCACTATTCCCTTGAACAAGCAGTGGGAGAATTTGCCATTATGTATATTACCAGCTATATTCCTGAGGATCAACGATGTACAGAGAGTGCTTTTATTGCACCTTCATATCAAAGGTGGGAGATTGGAGGCATGGCAAAAATTAGAGCCACTATTTTTCCCCTCCCATCCCCTCCCCTCTCCTTTCTCCTCCACCTCCTCCTCCTTCTCCTTCTTCTTCCACTGCATCCCTAATAAATAGACCCCTTTCAAGGGACTTGGTGTTGTATGTTTAATTCTATGGCCCCCTGGGTGGGCTAGGGAATGCAGAAATAGATGTCAGGAAGCTCTAAAGCCTGAGCCTTCTGGGGGGATTACACACCAGGTAGAGTGATCTGGAAAATCAACTTTCACTTTTCCCATTTTCTAGAAAAGTGCTGGGTTATCAACTGTTGCTTTCCCTGGAGCAGGCAGACTCACAGCCAATCTTCTGGACAGCTAGGGGCAAGCAGGGTCAAAAACCAAGTCACAAGAATCACAAAGGGAGCCTTGAAGGATTCGATGACCACAGTGATCCTCAGCCCAATTAGGTGGAACAATCTTCAGCGGGGGGCCTCTGTGGGAAGTAAGGGTCAGGGAAACTTGTCTTTCTGGGAGGGAGAAGGCTGCTGTGTCTCCCACTCCATGTGGTAGCAGCTGTCTCTGTGTTCAAGTTGTATCCTTTACACACCTGAGTGAGGCGTGTTATTTGTTGGTGTCTTTCAAGCAAATATGTACCACTTTTTCCCCACTAGCTAAGCTAGGTGGTGTCCAGAGCCTCGTTCAGGTATTTAGCAGACACATTTATGGATTTCCTTCCATGAATGGGCGCTGCTTCATCTAGCCATCACCTTCACAGACATGCATGCAGTGGTAGCAGTAAAAGGAAGGGGTTGAGAACACTGGCTTTGAGGTCAGGCACACTCAATTGGAATCCCAACTCACCTCCCAGCTGTGTGACTGCTTATTTTCACATCTACAAAATGAACATAATAATACGTCACAGGATTGTTGAAGGAACTAAATAAGATAATGTGAACAAGGGACTGAGCAACAGTGTCTGTTCAGTGAACTATCATAAGAGTTCAATAAATAATTGATATTTTGTTATTGTCATAATTATTATCTTTACTTATTTATTGTTTATTTCAGAGTATTATTATGGAGGTACAAATGTTTGTGGTTACATGGATCATTTTTGTAATGCTTGAGTCAGGAATGTAAGTGTGCCCGTCACACAGATACTGTTCATTGTACCTGTTAGATAGGTTTTCACCCATCCCCTCCTCCCCACCCTGCTTGATTTCCATTGAGTTTTACTTCCCTCTATGCACAAGTGTGTTCATCAGTTACTTCCAATTTAATAGCGAGTATATGTGGTGTTTGTTTTTCCATTCTTTAGATACTTCACTGAGGAAAATGGTCTCCAGTTCCATCCAAATTGTTGCAAAAGGCATTAATTCATCCTTCCTCATGGTTGAGTAGTATTCCATGGTAGACGTATATCACAGTTTGTTAATCCACTCATGAATTGATGGGCATTTGGGTTCATTACGCATCTTTGCAATTGTGAATTGTGCTGCAATAAACATTCGAGTGCAGGTGTCTTTTTGACAAAATGACTTCCTTTCCTTTGGGTAAATACCCAGTAATGGAATTTCTGGATCAAATAGTGGGTCAACTTTAGTTCTTTGAGGAACCTCCATACTGTTTTCCATAGAGGTTGTACTAATTTGCAGTCCCACCAACAGTGTAGAAGCGCTCCTTTCTCCCTGCATCCATGCCAGCATCTATTATTTTTGGACTTTTCAATAAAAGCCATTCTAACTGGGGTAAGGTGATATGTCATTGTGGCTTTAATTTGCATTTCCCTGATGATTAGTGACGTTGAGCATTTTTTCATATGTTTATTGGCCATTTGTCTATCTTCTTTTGAGAAGCTTCTGTTCATGTCTTTTGCCCACTTTTTTTTTAATTTATTTTTTTATTTGAGAATATTATGGGGGTACAACATTTTGGTTATATATATTGCCCATGCACTGCCCGTGTCAGAGCTACAATCGTGGTCATCTCCCAAACTGTGCTCCCCACATCCATTCAGTGAGAGTTTTTCCCAGCCCCTCCATCCCCCTCCCTCCTGCCCGACCCCTGATGAATATTATTGCCCCGTGTGATGTAGGTGTTGATCAGTTAGTACCAATTTGATGGTGAGTACCAGTGGTGCTTGTTTTTCCATTCCTGTGACACTTCGCTTTGAAGAATGGGTTCTAGCTCCAACCAGGATAATACCAAATGTGTTAATTCACTATTGTTCCTTATTGCTGAGTAATACTCCATGGTATACATATACCATATTTTATTAATCCACTCGTGTATTGACGGGCACCTGGGTTGTTTCCACAACTTTGCGATTGTAATTGTGCTGCTATAAACATTCGCGAGCAGATGTCTTTATTATAAAATGTCTTTTTTTCCTTTGGGTAAATACCCAGTAGTGGGATTGCTGGGTCAAATGGTAATTCTACTTTTAATTCTTTGAGGTATCTCCATATTACTTTCCATAGAGGTTGTACTAATTTGCAGTCCCACCAGCAGTGTATGAGTGTTCCTATCTGTCCACATCCCTGCCAACATTTGTTATTTGGGGATTTTTTGATATGAGCCAATCTCACTGGCGTTAAGTGATATCTCATTGTGGTTTTGATTTGCATTTCCCTGATGATTAGAGAAGTTGAGCAATTTTTTATATGTTTGCTGGCCATTATTTTGTCTTCTTTTGAAAAGTTTCTGTTCATGTCCTTTGCCCATTTTTTAATAGGGTTGTTTGATTTTTTTCTTGTTGATTTTCCTAAATTCTGTATAGATTCTGGTTATCAGCCCTTTATCAGAGGTGTAGCATGCAAATATTTTCTCCCATTCTGTAGGTTGTCTGTTTACTCTAGTGATAGTTTCCTTGGCTATGCAGAGCTTTTTAATTTGATCAGGTCCCATGTATTTATTTTGGTTGCTGCAGTGATTGCTTTGGGGGTTTTCTTCATAAATTCTTTGCTTAGGCCAATGTCCATAAGAGTTTTTCCAACGTTTTCTTCGAGAATTCTTATGGTTTCATGTCTTAGGTTTAGATCTGTTATCCATTGTGAGTTGATTTTTATGAGAGGTGAGAGGTGTGGGTCCAGTTTCAGTCTTCTACATATGGCCATCCAGTTTTCCCAGCACCATTTGTTGAATAGGGAATCTTTTCCCCAGTGTACATTTTTTTTTTGCCCACTTTTTAATGGGGTTGTTTGTTTTTTTCATTCTGATTTGCTTGAGTTCTTGGTAGATTCTGGATATTAGTCCTTTATTGGTTGTATAGCTTGCAAATATTTTCTCCCATTCTGTAGGTTGTCTATTTGCTCTGTTGATTATTTCCTTGGCTGCGTAGAAGCTTTTAAATTTAATCAAGTCTCATTTATTTATTTTTGTTGTTGCTGTGATTGCCATTGGGGTCTTCTTCATAAATTTTTTGCCTAGGCCGATATCTAGAAGAGTATTTGCCAACATTTTCTTCTAGAATTATTATAGTTTCATGCCTTACATTTAAGTTCTTTATCCATCTTGAATTAATTTGTGTGAGTGGTGACAGATATGTATCCTGTTTCATTCTTCTGCATGTGGCTGTCCAGTTTTCCCAGCACCCTTTATTGAATAGGTCTTCTTTTCCCCAGTGTATATTGTTGTCTGCTTTGCCAAAGATCAGTTGGCTGTAAGTGGATGGATTTATATAGGGGTTCTCTGTTCTGTTCCATTGGTCCATGTCTATTTTTGTGCTAATACCATGCCATTTTGGTTACTATAGCCTTGTAGTATAATTTGAAGTCTGATAATGTGATGCCTCCTGATTTGTTCCTTTTGCTTAAGATTGCTTTGGCTATTTGGGCTTTTTTCTGGTTCCAAACTAAGTGTAGAATTATTTTTTCTACATCTGTGAAATATGATATTGGTATTTTGATGGGGATTGTATTCAATCTGTAAGTCACTTTGGGTAGTATGGACATTTTAACAATGTTGATTCTACCAATCCATGAGCATGATATGTTTTCCCATTTGTTTGTATCATTTGCTATTTCTTTCCTCAGTGTTTCCTAGTTCTCTTTGTAGAGATCTTTCACCTCCTTGGTTAAGTATATTCCTAGGTATTCTATTTTCTTTGTAGCAATTGTGAATGGTATTGAGTCTTTGATTTCACTCTCAGCTTGACTGTTATTGGCGTATAGGAATGCTACTAAGTTGTGTACATTGATTTTGTAACCTGAGACTTTGCTGAATTTATTTATCAATTCTAAGAGTCTCTTGGTGGAATCTTTGGGGTTTTCTACATATAAGGCCATATAGTCTGCAAAAAGCAATAGTTTGACCTCCTTTTTCCTGACTTGGATACCCTTAATTTCTTTCTCTTGCCTGACTTCTCTGGGTACGACTTCCAGCACTATGTTAAATAGAAGTGGTGATAGTAGGCATCCTGTCTTGTTCCAGTTCTTAGTGGGAATGCTTCCAACTTTTCCCTATTCAGTATGATGCTGGCTGTGGGTTTGTCATATATGGATTTTATAATTTTGAGATATGTTTCTTTTATGCCTAGTTTGTTGAGGGTTTTTATCATGAAAGGGTACTGAATTTTGTCAAATGATTTTTCTGCATCTATTGAGATGATTATGTGATCTTTGTTTTTGCTTCTGTTTATGTGGTGAATCACATTTACTGATTTACATATGTTGAACCATGCTTGCATCCCTGGGATGAAGCCTACTTGGTCATGTGGATTATTATTTTTTTAATGGCTTTTGAGTTCAGTTTGCTGGTATTTTATTGAGGATTTTTGCATCTATATTCATAAAGTATGCTGGTCTGTAGTTTTCTTTTTTTGTTGTGTCCTTTCCTGGCTTTGGTATCAAGGTGATACTGGCTTCATAGAATGAGTTGGGGAGGATTCCTTCCTTCTCAATCTTATGGAATAATTTCTGCAGAATGAGTACAACTCTTCTTTGTAGGTCTGATAAAATTCAGCTGTGAATCCATCTGGTCCGGGGCTTTTTTTGTTGGAAGATTTTTTATTGCTGCGTCAATCTTTTTGTTCATTATTGGTCTGTTCAGGAATTCTTTTTCTTCCTGATTGAGTCTTGGGAGGTTGTGTGTTTCCATAAATTTGTGCATTTCCTCTAAATTTTCAGTTAATGGGCATAGAGATTTTTATAGTAGTCACAGATGATATTTTGTATTTCTGTGGTATCAGTTGTAATATCTCCTTTTTCATTTCTGATGGAGCTTATATGGGTCCTTTCTCTTTTATTCCTGGTTAATCTAGCAAGAGGTATATCAATTTTGTTTATCTTTTCAAAGAGCCAACTTTTGTTTCAGTGATCTTCTGTATTATTTTCTTGTTTTTGATTTCATTTAGTTCTGCTCTGATCTTAGTTATTTCTTTTCTTCTGCTGGCTTTGGGTTTAGTTTGCTCTTCCTTTTCTAGTTCCTTGATATGTGTCATTAGGTTGTCAATTTGTGATCTTTCTGTCTTTTAAGGCTATGAATTTTCCCCATAGGACTGCTTTTGCTGAATCCCATAGATTTTGATAGCTTGTGTCCCCTTTGTCATCCAGCTCAAAGAATCTTTTAATTTCCATCTTAATTTCAATATTAATAGAATAATTGTTCAACAGCAGGATGTTTAATTTCCATGATGTTGTGTACACTTGAGTGTTTCTCTTGGATTAATTTCTAGTTTTATTCCACTGTGGTCTAAGAAGTTACATGGTATGATTTCTATTTTTTTAAATTTGTTGAGCCATGGTATGTGGCCTAAAATATGACCAATCTTGGAGAATGTTCCATGTGCTAATGAGAAGAATGTATATTCAGTAGTTTTTGGGTAAAATGTTCCGTAAATTTCTGTTAGGCCCATTTGTTCTAGAGTCCCATTTAAGTCCAGTGTTTCTTTATTTATTTTCTGCTTGGATGATCTGTCCAGTTCTCTCAGTGGGGTGTTGCTGTTTATCTCTTTGCTTAGGTCTAGTAGGGTTTGCTTACCTTGAGTCTGTATGAGTCGTTGTGGGTTAGATGGGTTTCCTAGAGACAGCAGATACTTGGCTTGTATTTTTTTATCCATTCAGCCAGCCTATGTCTCTTAAGTGTGGAATTCAAACTATTCATGTTGATTGATAGAATTGATATGTGGGATGCTGTTCTGTTCATCCTGTTGGGTATTACCTTATTGCTTTGTTTTACTTCTTGTAATATTGTTTTATATGAGCTCTAACCTTAAGCATTTGGGTGGGTTTACTCTGGTGGGTGACTATTATGCTAATTCATGTATAAAGCAGTTCTGAATATTTCCTGCAGGGCAGGTCTGGTCTTGACAAATTTCCTCAGTGTTTGCTTGTCTGGAAAAGTCTTTATTTCTCTTTCATACTTGAAACTTAGTTTTGCAGGACACAAAATTCTAGGTTAGCAGTTGTTCTGTTTAAGAATACTGAAGATGGGGCCCCAATCCCTTCAGGCTTGTAAGGTCTCAGTTGAGAAGTCTGCAGTTAGCCTGATGAGTTTCCCTTTGTAAGTTACTTGACATCTTCACCATAAGGCTCACAGGAGTTCCTCCTTCATATTGACTTTGCCCAGTCTGATGACTATGTGTCTTGGTGATTGCCTCTTTATGATGTATCTCCTAGGTGTTTGTTAAGCTTCTTGTACCTGGATGTCTAAATCTCTAGCAACACCAGGGAAGTTTTCCTTAATTATTCCCTCAGATAGGTTTTCTAGTCCTTGTCCATTTTCTTCTTCACCCTCAGAAATGCCTATGATTCTTATATTTGGCCATTTTACAAAATCCCATATTTCTTGTAGGTTTTGTTCATTCCCCTTAATTCTCTGTTTTTTACTTTTGACTGACTAAGTTAATTCAAAAGAGTTGTCTTCAAGCTGAGATTCTTTCCTCTGCGTAGTCTAGTCTATTCTTAAAACTTTCCTCTGTGTTTTGTATTTCCTTAAATGAATTTTTCATTTCCAGAAGTTCCATTTTTTTTTAATATGTTAATCCCTTTAGTGAATTTTTCATTCATTTCCTGAATTATTTTTCTGGTTTCTTTGAGTTGGTTTTCCATTTTCTCTTGGATTTCATGGAACTAATCCATATTTGGCATTCTTTACCTTTCATTTCAATATTTTCATTTTGGTTGGTATCCATTGCTAGAGAGTGGTGTTCCCTTTTGGGGGTGTCCTTTTGCTCTGAATTTTCATACTTCAGTTCTTTCACTGATTCCTTCTTATCTGGAGCAGCTGTTGCTTTTTATTTTTGGATTTTCTTTTGTTTAGATGGGGCTTCCCCCTTCCCCACTTATACAGGTGTATTTGTAGCATATGTTGGGTAAGAACCTTTGGCTTTGCTTGTGGGTGCTTTGATGGTGATCTAGGTTCTGGATGGATACCTTGGTTATGGACATCCTTAGTGTGGTGGTTTTCTCAGTTTCTAGTTGTTTGTAGGCTGTAGCAGTGGTGAGCTATGTGAGTGGGCAGATTCCCCATCTCTCTGATGAGGGAGGATGAAGGTCTTCAAAATCCTTTCTCTTTCCCCAGCCTGTGGTCTTCTTGACAACGTAAATTTTATTGGCATGCCCAGTCTAATCTCTGAGACAGTAGGTGGTACTTGTGAGTTAGAATCAACCACACCCTGTATGATTGAGTCAGTAAATGCTGTAAAGGGCATGCAAATTGAACTCCCTGTCAGTAGGTGGTGCTTGCCGGAAGGAACAAGCTAAAATGTTGCTTTTGGGACCTGTGGCTGTGTCTAGTCCCTCAGAAGAAGCCCTTGAATGCTCCAGTTGTTTGGTGGGGTCCTGGAACTTCCAGGTGAGTCCTTATTTTCCATTACAGCAGAAGTGGGTGGGGGAGTGAGGCTGGGCAGGGCTGGGCTTGGTGAGCCTTCCCCCAGGCTCCACAAAAGCTGACAAGGTTGCTGCTTCAGCAGGGGTCAATGTCCTGGCCCCAGCTTCTGGGAAAAGCCACAAGGGAGGGGCCAAAGTGGCCCCACCCCACCAGAAAGTCTGCCTGTGGAGGGGGAGGTTCTTTGAGATTCACAATCTGGCCGTCAGGAGCAGGCTTCACTCTTCTCTCCACTCCCCTGCTCCATGGTTTTTCTTCAGCAACTGCTGGCAGGCAGGAGCTCAAACTAGCTGAACTCCCCCACTATTGGGCTGCAGACCAGGGAGCTTCCCTGCCCAGGATCCTAGCCTGGGTTGAGAGCACAGCCTTTCTGTGGCAGGAGGTGTGCTCCGCCTAGGAACCACACTGCACTCTCCCCTCGGTTCTGCCCACATGGGCTCCCTTGCCTCCCAAAATTAGTTCACAAATATCCCCTCTGTGCCCCCGAGCAACACAATAGAGACCTGGGGGTATGGGGTCTGGCCTGCTGGCCTGTCCCTGGGTCCCTGAAGATCAATCCCTGACCATGCCAGGGAAAAGCACACTGGTCCCAAGTTGCCTATGAGGTGATCAAGCAGGTTTGATGTCCCTCCACTTTGGGGTGTGCCCTGTTCTGATGGAGCCACTGTGCAAGCAGCATCAGGGAGGGCCAGTGAACAGGAAGCTCACAGTCCAAGCACCCCTTAGTCTGCTGAAGGACCCTTAGAGGAAACATTTGAGCCCTACTCTCTGTGGAAGCCTTGGTGTGGTGACTCAACTGTCTCTCTCAGCAGCCATGGGTGGGGGAGGGGAGGGGAGGAGAACAGTCTGGCTGGAGGAAAGCTGGCAGTCTGGTCAACTCTTTCCCTCCCTCCAGAAGGCAGCCCTCCCAGAAAGTCCAGGCTCTGGAGTCACACAGATTCCCCAGGATCCACTGGACCCCCGAAGGTCCCACAGTCTGGGCCAGAGTTGGCAAATGTTTGTGTGGGAACAAGCAAGGTGAAACCTGAGGAGTTGAAGCCCCCTAGGAGGACAAAGGTGCACGGTGGGTAGAGAACCAATATGGTGCCTGCCATCCTGGCTTGGGTCTGTGGTGATAGGAAGCACCCCAGGGGGGCTGGGAGACTGGTGCTCTGTCCACAAGAAGCTCCCAATTCACTGGCAGCAGGAGCCTCTGGGCTCGTGTGGGTAGAAAGTCTCTCCAGCAGCTTGGGAACCCACTGTGAGATGTGAGGGAGGGAGAAACAAACTGCTCCGCCTACCTTTTTAACTGGACTCCAAGCCTCTCAGGGGCTAACTTCTGCCAATATTTTGCTCCTTCTTGTTCTGCTCCACAACTTCTTCCTGTGGAATCTCTTGCAGGCTGTGCACTCTTCACTCAGAATTAAACCTGATCTATGTTTTTTGTTTGTTTTTTCCCTTTCATCTAAAACTTTTCCCTCTTACTGAAACACTCTTGATCTTCCCCGTTCTGCTGTTATAATTATTATCTTTAAACAATCCTTCTGAGCTCCTGTCTGATATTTTCAACTACCTAAAAGTCTCTCTCCCTAGATAACATGTATGAATACATAAAACTCAGTATTTTCAAAACTGAACCCATTAACATCCTCAGGAAATTTATTACCTTGTTTTCCTTATCTTAGTATTCCCACCTGTCATTATTTTTATGGACAAAGTATCTGGAAACCACCATTGATTCCTGTTTCTTCTTCACTTCCATATTAAATATGTCACCTGTTCTGTCTTTTTTAACTCATAGATGCCTCCCTTTCTCTCCATTCCAACTGGCACTGCTATAGTTTACGCTTTCATTCTCCCTTTCCTATATAGCCTGACGTACAGCTTCTGTAAATATTTCTAAATGACCTCAATTTTAAATACGCTGTCCTGTTGTATCTATAACCACATTAGTACTTGTTGAACCATGTTCTAATTTTTGATTCAGGAAATACAGCCTCCCTAATGGCCTCTGACCTCCAGTCCTCTCTGTCCTCTCTAAATCATGTGTCATTCTGCCACCAGAGTGATCATTTTAAAAACAAATCTGACCATATCACTCCAAAACATAAAGACCTTCAGTGGCTTCCTATAATTTCAAGCTCCACTGAAAGTGTAGAAAATTATTCACTATCAATCCCCAATCTTGCTTTTGAGTCCCATCTTTTTCCAAACCGTTACTGAATCCTATATACACTCTAGCCAAATAGAGCTATAACCAGGACAGTTTATGAGAGACCCACAAGGAAAAGAGCTCTAATACTGATGGCTCTGGAAGAGAAGGGATAGAAGTTCCTTAGCAAACACTCTCAACTAACCACTCAATCACTGTGACCCTGGGCAAGGGCTTTTGGAAAACAGACATTGGTAGGGACAAACTCTACAAGGAGGGGACGAAGCATCTTCAGAACCAGACCTACCTCCTAGTAGCCGTTCTGGCAGGTCATGGAAGATTAACACCAGGAAGCCCATAGGAATAAAATTGCCATCAGAATTGAGGGACCCCAGGATGGAGAAGGCATTGTGCCAACTGGTTTACCAAAGTCCCAAGGTGTGTGAGTGGGGTTGATGAATCATTGAAATTAAAGTCCTGTCTAATTCTTTGTATCCAAACTCTAGTTATGAGAGAGAGGAGAATTTGAAAAAATGCTGTAGTCTCTCTACCTTAATTTATGGAAGAGATTCAGAGGGGGTATATATACTATCATTTAGAAGAAAGAACACCAGCTGGAGAAGCAGGAGAACTCTGCTAAGTCCATTTTCTGATACTAACTAAAGGACCTTAGGCAAACTATTTCATCTCTCTGAGCCACACTGTCCTTATCTTAAAATATGATACATCCTTCACAGGGTAGCTCAATTGATAAAGGAGATAATGGATATGAAATTGTCACTCAACTCTAAGAGATGGTTCTATGAATTCCTATATCAAATGATCAAATTCTATTCCTTTTAAAATCTACAATATCTAGCACATAGCAGATACTCAGCAAATATTTTTTGCATGAATAAATGAATGAATGAATTCAATCTGGCCCCTTATTCAGAATATAATGTCCAGATCTCAACCCTGTATGATGACTTCCTGAGGCCTTGAAAATAAGACTTCTAGACCTCCTGCTATACAGTCAGGCAATTCCAGAATCACAGGGACAATAGATTTTCTGAAGGCGGCATCTCAATTATCCAAAAGATACTCTCTTGCTATGGTTGCTGCTTGTGTTCTAAGCAGCCTATTGGAAAGACCACATTCTCTGGCAAAACTCATGAGGGTTCTCTGGACATCAGCCCCTCAGGATTTGGGGGAATCTTCCCTCGGTATCAACTGCACACCTGGTATACTCCTCGAGGGGTGAACAAGTCAACCCAGAAAAAAAAATTCATAACAGCCAGCATAAACCTCCAGCAGTTATTATTTTGGAGTCCTATGGCTATGTGGGAGACCTTTGTGCACATTATTATAGCTGAGTGTTATTACTGTATATTGCAAGCTCTGACCTGGGGCTTCTTTCTCCATCTGGTGACTCACTCTTTTTCTTAGTACCAACTACATTGTTTCTTGTAAATTGATCAAAATGTTCACATAGATATCTTATTTTAATACCTAACCAATGATTGGGAGCTGGGAAAAGGAAAGGTAATTTCAAACTGAACTGATTGTAAGACTTACTGAAATATCTAAAAAGTATGTTGTAAAGGAACATTTTTAAAGGAAATTATCCTTTAAAGTATAGATGGTACTCACCACTCTGAATCTGTGAATCTGAATTCAGTCTTTAGAATGATCGGACTACAATGCTTTATCCTAACAAGTGATATTTAGGAGATCATTAGATCCTGGAGGGATGTACTGTATAGTATTTAAATAAATCTAAGTTATTGGACCCTAAAGAGCATAATTGATCATCATTTTTTATTTGATCAAAATGGTTTGCAATTATTCCTGCTGGGAGGTTTATCTATTTGCATCTTGCAGTCACTTTTAGAATTTTATCCCTTTGATCTTGCCATAATATCATGATTAATTGATTGATTCAAGGGTTCAAGAGCCAATAAACACAGTATTTGTTATTATTTATTATTTAACTGTCCCCAGTGTGCTAGCTGGCATTTAGAGGCTAAGGAAAATACACTCCAGCTTTCATAGCTTCTTAAAGAATTGATTATGCAGAGGAAAAAAAAAGAAGAAAAGAAAGCCCCTTTTTTGTTCCATCATGTGAATACTAATGGGGAAAAAAAATAACAAAAAATGCATCCCATATTTATATTAGCCATTATTTATACATGTTCTAAAAATCTGGATTATCACTCACCTTTAGGTTAGATCTTTGGTTTCCATATACTTATATGGATTCATATTTGTATCTGTACCTGCATCTAAAATTAAAATTCCCACTTTAGTTATTCCTCATATTATAAAAATGATTCCATTTGAGTACTGTTTAAGAAACACACAGGCTTGGGAAAAAATGAGCGATAAAATTGTCCCTGTCTCAGAAGAGTAAAAAATATGTAAGTCCAGGGATATTGACTGTGTCCTGGTGACCTGTATGCTTTACTTAGATTAGGACTGATGCTTCCTCCACCTGA
The DNA here is from genome assembly GCA_023783475.1 of Daubentonia madagascariensis. Lineage (NCBI taxonomy): Eukaryota > Metazoa > Chordata > Mammalia > Primates > Daubentoniidae > Daubentonia > Daubentonia madagascariensis. Next base: position 34,716,243 of record JAKFHU010002080.1, on the reverse strand, counting down.
ATAAACACTCCTTCACAAGATGGGTTTAGCAGTAGCAAAGAATGGGTCACTAATCTCAAGAAAATATAACCTCCTGATGGCTGGATTTACTGTCAGGCCCCTAGGAAAGTAAGAATCTGACCAAACTGGCCAAATGGGAGGTATCACAGTGAATAAATATGTTACCAAACTTACTGTGTATTTATTAAATCATGCATTTTAAAATAAATTATCATTAAAACACATACCCTAAAAAAAGGTGACTTGCATATAAATAATGTCATGCATGAGTAATACAGCCCCCATCCAATAATTAACACAATCTTAGGATGATTATTTGGTGGCTTTTTTATAAAAGATTAAATAAAGGTATAGAGGGCTTAGTGAATTCTTCCCAACACTGCTAAAATAAAGTCAGTACTAACACTAAGATATAGAGAGCCTAACTCCAGATTTCCAAAGAAGTGTCTCTTCCCAGGCCACATTTCTACCCCAAAACTGTCAAATTATACAGAATGCTGTTACACAAATATGCTAGTCTCACTTGAAGCTTAGGAGAGATGTTTGCATAATCCAAAAAAGGAATTCATCACCAAAGCCCAATAAAAACCCAAAGGTATAAGGATGCTACTGAGCTAAGATTGATGGTATGTCCTAAAAGCACCAGCTGTGTAAAATATGAAACCATCCGCCATGTTGATGTCCCAAAGGAACCTGATGAGAGGCACATGCAATACCACATGTCCTGTATGACAGGCTAGACAACAATGGTCGACCAGATGTTCTTTTCCTTCTCATTTGCATGGCTGGGACATATGGTAACTGGGAAGAATGAAGTCATCACTTAAGCAGTGATATGAATGGTTTGAAATATAATTGTTTCAAATCATAGACCCCACACCTGTCATGGATTAATGGTGTTTGAACCTCTGAAAATAAACATGTTAAGTATAACCTAACCACCTTATGTCATATGGTGTTTTTTATGCCTTACCACACATTTACAATCCCTGAAATAAATCATAGCTCTTTGGATAGTTTGAGATTGCATAGTTTTATCTGGAGAAAAGGTTTGGTTTCCTTACATATGTTAAACTTGGGAGTATTTCAACACTTGCAATAGCAATATTTAGATGTCAGTAAGATCTAGATTTCAGCACCAACGGATGATTTGGTATATAGAACATCTGGTGTGTTTGTGAGAGAGTATCAGATTTAAATCAATGGTTTTCATAGTCCTTCTGGTTAAATAGGCCATTTGGTAGGAAGCTCAGTTTCTGGTTTAGGTAGGTAATGGCTAAAGTAAGACTAATATATTCTTAAAGGTGCCTTAAGTAAAATAACAGCAAAGAAGAAAGTAAATTTTCTTGCCATTTTGAGAAAATGAGCAGCCAGACAACACAGTTCTAAATTCTTGCAGCTAATTCTCATACTCAATGATATTGAGGACAAAATTTTGATAGTGATTGTGGAACACAAATTTTTTTAAAAGCCCTGAAATTTGGCATGCTAAGAATTTTCCAAGGAATATATAGAGTTGGGACTCTGTTTTCTCGGGTTTGAAGGAGGCAGGAAAAAGCCATTCATTCTTTCCTCTTACAACATAATTGATTTCTAGAAAAGGAAATTTTGCCCTACCTATGGATTTGATGCTTCTATTTTGACAGATTTCCTAAAATTCTAGTAATGTGAACATCGCCTGTGTACTTTGAAGCAATACTACAAACAAGATACATTAAAGGAGTCTACCCTGCTGTAAAACATATTGTAATTGATTTTTATGAAGCATCCTTTGGTGTAAGTCATCACACAGCAGTATTTTGAAGCCAGTATATGAACCACATCAAAGAAGGGAAATAAGGTTTGAAGTTTTATTCTCATGTAAGACGCAGTTCCTAATGAGTAGAGCTTCTGAGTTGGAAACATACCTCTGGACCAATGAGGATGAGATTTTGGAAAGATAGACCAAGACAGATTTTCAGGAAAAGCAATGGAAAGTATGCATCGGCATCTGTAACAGAAACCATAAAAGGGAAAAGACTTAACTATACCAGACATATCATAATTGAACACCATCAGGGCAATCTCTGCTGGTATCAGTGTCACACATTGAACATGTAGTCTATACTATCTTTAAGTTGGCACTTATGAATACTGACAATACAGGTAGAATTCTTGAGCCAAATCAACCCTGAAAAGCCAGTTTGGATAGACCTAGGAGACTGACTGGCCCTTCCACTTATGAAGGCTTATTAGCATACTTTTCATGTCTAGGCACAGTTATATCTACAGACCAGAGAGCTACCACAACCACGTTATGTCCAGGTAGCTCCAGGCAAAATTGTGAATCTGTTATGGCTTTGACACTCACAATCACCATTTCAGTGGTCTGCTTTCCATCTTCTGTGTCTCCCCCCAACAATGTTCAGTATTTTCCGTATTCTCCAGCCCACCCCACCACCACCACCCCCCCAATGCCAGCAAGCTGTTCCCCTGGCAGAACAGCACCGCCCACCCAGCCGCACTGTTCCATGCTGTAGATTTCTTGTAGATGTTCTTTATCAAGTTAAGGAAGTTCCCTCTGTTACTAACTTGCTGAGAGTTTTTTTTTTTAATCGTAAATGGGTGTTGGGTATTGTCAAATACTTTTTCCATATTAATTGATGTGATCATATGACTTTTCTTCATTAGCTTGTTGATGTGGTGGATTGCTTTGATGTTCTGATGTTGAAACAGCCCTTATTTGCTTTTTAAAACACAATAAGGAAACAAAATACTATCCAATGAGTAGTAAAAGCCACCTGAACATTTTCTGACATAAGAGACAAATGAACATTTATTAATATCATTGTTGTCTTAATGTGGAGAGGAGAGGGCATGAAACCATTTGGATTTACAAAAACATAAAATAATATTGCTAGACAGTTTTTAAAAGAATATTTTAATTCTTACCTACAGTTTAGAAGCTCCAGGATTCTTTAAATTCTCTCTTTTCATGGAGAAAACCCCTATTTCCTAGGCTAGAATATCAGGAGTATAAAAATAGTATTTTTATTTTGAAAACCCACAGAAAACAGTTTTTTATGTTCAGCAGGAAATGGCTCACTTTGATGGAGCTACATCACCAACTTGTAATTGAAGAATATTACTTCTAAGACTTTTAAATCTTATTGCATTCCCCGGCTAGAAGCATAAACAGGATCATATTTGGTGTTTGCTCCACAAGACAGATAAAGTGGAGCCCATATCTGGGTTGGTTCACAGGATTCAAGTTTCTTCTACTGAACTAATTTTAAATGAAATGTTAATAGAGGAATTCAAGGATGTTAACATTTCAGGGAGTATTTGTATTTGTCTCCTTAGACTTAACATTCTCACCTGAAAGTTGACCTCCGAATCAGGTTTTCAGACACAGGACAGAAAACATGGAGATCAGGTCAGTAGAGCTGTAGAGTATTTGAGGTTCCTCCTTAAACATACTATGTGGCTGATTGCCTTGTTCAACTGCATAGAAGGCTTTTCAGAGCCCTCAGGTAGCTGTTTCTTTCATTTTATCCCAAGGATTTAGTTGTAATCAGTGGGAGGGATGAGCTATAGAGAGCTTATGCCCTCATAGCAGAACTGAAATTCTCAACAATTCACTTCACAGATGAGCCAACTGAGGCCCAGAAAGACATACAAGGACAACAGCAATTCCTTGCATTTGTAATAGACCTTTGTGATTTACAAAGCACTTCCTCGTATTATCCATTTCATCCTTACAATAATCTATTGGGAGGGTATAGTCTTGTAATACCACAGATTCCAGCAAGTTGCAATTTATGTGACAAAATTATGACTGTGCTTAACATTTCATTTTTATTTCTCTCTGCTGTTTTCCTAGATTTATACAAGTAATATAGCCCAACAGACAATGTAGGAGGACATGGATTTAGTGTTAGAACATAAATTTGCAATTAAATAGAAAAATGTTAAGAGAGGTCTCAAATTGAGACCAAAGAACATGGGAGACAGCTTATACTTTCTTCAAGGTATCCAAGGGTGATAGAAGGGATAAAACCAAAAATCACACTAAGATGAGCTGTGCTGGAGTGAGACAAAAAGAATTTAGATCAAAACAAGTAGAAGTTTATTAGCTGAACACCCTCATGCATATGTTGCGCACACCAACAGGATGTCAGAGAGGAGGGGGCTGTTTGCCGTTTGTAGAAAGAGATTCTTTCTTAGTTTTCTCATGATGCTTTCCATTTTCACCCCACTTTTGTTTCTTCCAGAGCATTCTCACATACCCAATCTTATTTCAGGCGCACAGCAGCACAAAACTAGCAAGACAGGCACTTGCTTTTCTGTGTACAGGTTTTATTGCTGCCTTTACAAGTAACTGAAGCCCAGAGAGTTTGAGTGCTTTACTCGAGGTCACGCTTTATTGCTAGTTGGAAGTGAGCAGGAACTTGGACTCTTTAACAGAACATGAGTCAGACGAGGTCTCCAACACACAGCAGCACAGGTTAAACATGGCAAATTGATGCATACATATGACTGTAAAGGAACTTAAAAGATTTTAGCCCACAAGAGCAAATGATCATTTGAGGAGATGTCAGCAGAGCAGAAATTTCAACATATGTTCAAAAAGGAGTAAAGGAATGGAAGTTGGTTCTGATTCAGCAAGGGGGAGGAAGGCATAGCAAGGCTGCTAAAAAGAGGGGATATTGAAAGAAATGAGACCCCTTGATACGCAGAAGCACAGTGAATCCATTATGTGGAGACACAGGTTATAAGAAGAGGCAAAAGGGCATCTCAGAGCAGACAGCAAGGCCTGGTGCCAAATCTATACACAACCTGATGAGAATCACCCATCATTCTCCCACCCCACGCAACCAGTCAGCAATACCTTCCCTGCACCACTACCTACCTGTGCTCCCCACAGAGACCAGAGGATTCTTTTCTGGAGAAATTGCTCCCAAGTCTCTGGGTCACCACATTAAGTGTTGGGGGTGGAGAGTGGGCATGAAGTAAAAATGGGGAGATTAACTGACGATCTGTATTGTGAAGGGTAGGACTCCCTGTCTCTTTTCCTAAAGCTGGTTCCAAAAAACCACCAAACCACCAGCCAGGTTTAAATCTCAAAGCAGGAAATGCAAGGATCCTTCTCCAGAGAAACTAAATAGCTAAAAACAAACAAGCAAAAGAAGCAACAACAAAATCAAATTAAAACCAAAAAAACTCTCAGATATTGGGGTGGGGTGGGGGGTGGTAAGAAGGATGCTAATTCTCCAGTGTGAAGGCTGACTTTCCATCTGGCCACTCGAATCTACACAACGAAGCCCACAAGTCTACAACCTGTCCCCCAGCTTTCAGCCTCCATTTAAATGTGTCACTCAAAATCTGAATGGACAGCCCAGGGTGACCAGACATTTGAGGAAGACCTCCATTATGACAGGGACCAAAACAAGCAAAGAGAATACAGGAAACCATGATAATACATACAGAAACTATGAATAACATCCTCAGAAAGACAAGCAAACTTATTCAATCCTTGAAATAAGAGGAGGCTATTGCAAAGAGTTTAAAAGTGTGTGTAGGGGTAGGGATGCGGTAGGGAATCAGAACAATACAAAGAGTTCATAGAAATTAAAAACATAGTAGCAAGAATGACAGAGCCGGGAAATGAAGTGAAGAAATTGGGGGTGGGGGAAGGAACAAATAGATAGAGAGATGGACAAATGGAAAGAAAGGGTAAGAAAATTAAAAGGTCAATCCAAGGGCCCTAAATCTGACTAATAGGAGCTCTAGAAAGAGAGAACAGAAAAAACAATGGGGAGAAAATTATATCATAATTGTCTCATAACAAAATTCTCCAGAACTAAATAACATGAGTCTCTAGATTAAAAATCTCATAAATCATAATAGATGAAAAAAGACCAACAGCAAGGCACTGTTGGGACTCAGAACATGCTACCCCAAAGTATGGTCCCTTGGCATGCTGAGTACTTAGAACTGTAGGAGATTGGATGGCCTCAGATGCAAGGTCTCTCTGACCTCCTGCCCTCCTGTCTCCTACCCCTTTTACTCCCCTGAAGTGAGTCATAGAAACCAGAACCCCTTCCCCTCAAAGTGAGCCATAAAACCTAGAAAGGTCACTCTCTCCCTTCTCCCTTTTCCCTTGAAGCTCCTCATTCCGGAAGGGTCCTGCCTCATACCTGGAGGAAGGGATGCTATGCAGAGAGGCCAAGAAGAATCGGAACAGACAGGCCTTGCTGGCTTTCTCCTCTCAGTCTGTTACCATTGGACCATAACTTTTTGTCCAAGTACATGTCTACACAGCTGTCTATTCTTCATCAAACCTAAGCATAAAAGCAATTTTCCTTGGATCTTTGGGTCTTCATTTCTTTTTTTTTAATTTCAAAATATTAAGGGAGTACAAATGTTACTTGGATAGCTTTTATAATGCTTTAGTCAGGGCTATTAGTGGGTCTTCATTTCCGAAAGCTCTCCTGTCACACAAAACTTTGATTAAATAAATTTTTATGCTTTTCTCTTATTAACCTGTCTTTTGTTACAGGAGTGTCAGCAGCGACCCTTATGCTGGGGAGGAAAGGGATCACACCTTTCTGCCCCTACAGCACATTGTTGTGAAATTTGAAAACATCAAGAATAAAGAGAAAATTGGTTTAAGCTTCCAGAGAGGACGCACACAAAGAATTATGAATCAGAATGGCATCAGACTTCTCAACAGCAATTATGTAAAGTAGAAACAAATACAGCAATGACTTCATAATTCTGAAGGAAAATGATTTTCAAAAGGAAATTTTATACCCAGACAAATTATCCATGAAGTTTGAGTGTATAATAAAGACATTTTCAGACATTCAGATCTTAGAAATTTTACTTTCTCCATACTAATTCTTAGGAGGCATCTATCCCAAAAGAGCCGCAAGTGAGGTTCAAAAATAGAGGAATACATACAGAGTAGAGTGAAAGCACAAAGAGCTCCTGAAGCAACATTTTTAAGAGGAAAAGACAGAATTGATTTGTTTGAGCATATGGAAAATATTGATAAGTAAGTGTGACAGAGACTTTGGAGACACTTTGGGACAAATGACAATAGGTACACAGAAATGAAATAAATGAAAACAAGAAACAAGTATTAACTCCAAAAGGGCTGCACAAGACAAGAGGTATGATTGTAGCATATTACTGGACTCCACGGTGAACAATATTGCCACAGTCACAATATCCTAAGCACTGATGATTGATTTAACCAACATTTGTGGTATACTATTTGGAGGGGTCTGGGGACTATAAAATAGAGATGTTTATGCAACAGTAAGCCTTCACTTACTGTGACAAGAAATTAAGAGATGATGTCCAAACTGACAAATCAGAAATGAGTGGTATAAACATATTACTTAGAAATATGACTATAAGTGCCAGAAGAAACAGCTATATTTAACAGTGGTTGCCTCTGGAGTTAGGATTTAGGGTTGGGTAGGATGGGGCAGGTGAATGTAGTTTTTCATTTTAAGACTTAATGCATATATTAATGCATTACTTTGATTAAAATATTAATTTTGATAATTTTCAAAAGTAAAAGTAACCTTGGTTCTCTCTCTCTCTCTCTCTCTCTCTCTCTCTCCAAAAAACAAGTGAGTTCCCCAAGTACGTCCTTCTCAGAGGGGCTGACTAGCAGGTTAAGTGCAGGAGGGCAGAGGAGCCTCCTGGGGAGGGCATCCTAACCAAGTAGGAGTCAGACACAGTCAACTGGACCTAATGGCAGAGTCTTAGCCCTCAGAGGGTAAGGAGAGCCCACCACTTTCACAGCACACATGCTGTTCCTTCCCCCAAGCCACATGCAGGACACTAGCCTGAGGGCTATAGAAGGGGAAGGCACAAGCAAAATTCACAAGAACTATTCATTAAGAACTCTATAGAGGGGCCAAAGACAGTCCTACCTTGGAATCCCTCTAACAGAGTGTGCCCAAAAGTGGCGAGATGTTTCCTTTGGGCACAGACCCCTTCCCAGCTGGGCTCCAGCACATTGGGCTAGTGTCCAGATGGAGACTAAAGTACTAGAGGTGGACATGCCTTCAGAGACTGTTCAGAGCAGGCTGAAATGGACGAGCTGAATGATTGCTGACTGAACTTGCTCATGTACACATGTCAGGCACCTCCTGTGGACTCCCAAATCCCTGTGGGGCATTCTGCAGCCACCCAATAACCTGTGTGAGCAGATGAGATGAGAGAGGCAAGTTCAGCATCTTTCCATTTACATGGCCCCCTTGGCTTCACAGGCTAGTGATCTGGAGAAGTAAAGCTCCCTGAATGTTGTCCAAACGTGCCAACTCAGGCACCTGGCTCTGCCAGAGAGGCTTACCTGACCAGCTCAGAGTTCTCTTGCCATGGGCAGCCTTCCTAGCTCCAGTCAGAAAGAACAGATTGCTGAACAACTGCCCAGACCCCTCAGAAACTCCCAGGCCACCGCTCATGAGCTGCCACCTTCACCTCACACAGCTCCACTGGGTATGAGAAAGGGGTTGCAAGCAGAGGGCAAGGCCCAGCTGTCAGCTCCAGGAACATGGTCTGAGTTTCACAGTTTAGGAAGAACAAATGATCCTGGTGAAATGAGTTCTCAGCTTTGGCGCCTGCTTTTCTCCATGGCCAGATTGTTCATCTTGGGCCCCTGGGCACATCCTCACCTTAAGTGGCCAAAGCCAAGGTATGCTCTTGGTGCCTGGGTACCAAGGAAGTAGCTCCCACCGCTTCCCAGAGGCACAGCAGCATTTCTGTGCCTCCTCCTTCTTTCTGTTACAGTGGACAAGAGGAATTTTCCCCTTAAGGGTCATTTCAGTTTCTAAGACAGCAGGGAGCTTCCCAATGCCCTCATTTGTGCCGCTGCCCTGCCCTCACCAGCCCAAATACTCTGAACCACATGTCCAACATTCAATGACAGACCCTCTCCTAAGGAAGGTCCCCTATTGTTTTCCATAGGCTGATCTTTTCCTCCTAGCTAGACATTCCAAAATGGCAAGGACCAAGCCTTAAACATCTATTCTACAGTCTCCAAAGCAGCAGCCCTAGCCCAAATACACAGCTAGCACTCAGTAAATGTGACTTCACTAGTTATTTCAACCCAAACAGCTAGTTTTGTAAGGAAGCTGAAAACTGGTATGTTAGGAGGGGGAAAAAAACAAAGAAAAGTCTACAGGTCCTTCAAAGTGCTTTTGAGACCCCCTCCTTGCTTTCCAAGCCCTTCCCTACTCCCTTGCTTACTAAAAATATATAAGATTCTCTTAGAAGGCAAACATTTAGAATAACATATTTTCAGGAGATATTTTTTTTCCAACAAAGCTTGGATGCCTGTGCAGGTTGTAAATTTACAGCTGACAATTCTCTGCCAGAAGTTCTTTTGGGTGTTTACAGCTGTGAAATACAATCTTTAGGTGACTACGCATTTCCCTTCATGCTCCTAGTCTGATTCCAGCAGCCTGTGTTCCTGACAACATAACTCATCACAACAGTAATGAAATAACAAGAATATTTATTGGGATTTACACACCACCTTTCACCTAAGGGTCCCTGAGCAACTTCAAACACAGCTGAAATGGTTCCAAACTATGTACCTTTCCAACTTTGATTTAAAAGCTAAAAAAGGATTCAGTCTGCTGTGTGTAATTCCTTGGCAAAAATCATACACTTCTCCATAAATGGAAACAGTGAATCCTGGCTCTTCTTCAAAAACCTTCTCTCTCCTCCTTAAATCTTTCCTTTTGCTTGGGAAATAAATCACTGGCATAATCTAGACCCCCACCCAAAATTTTATTATTTTGTGCTTTGAAGAACTTTTGCAAAGGGTAAGGTATACTATAAAAATTAAATGTCCTTCTACTTTGCAAGATTCAGCAAAACAACTTTTAATTGGGATACCTAATAAATAGGAAATTCTGAATAATCTATGGTTTTGGTTAAGTAGAAACCCTCCTTCCCTCATTCCTTTATTTTTCCAACACTTGCACTTTTAATTTTCTATAAATTATAGCTATTTCTTGACTTGTCTTATCCTCTGTTCCTAGACTGGAAGCTTTTAAAAAACAATACCTGTGTATTTGTACCCCTTCTCTTTGTATACCAGTTTTTCTCATAGTGCCTTGTGCAGAGAGTGTATAGATCTGTGATGAATTGATTTATTTCTGAATTGCACCCGTAAGTTAAAATCTCTCCAAAATACATTATGACCCCAGTGTCTACATTAGGGTACAAATGAGGTAGGGGAACAAGCAAATGCCCAAATGCTGTCTTTTACTACCAATGGTGCTAATCCCCTTATCACTGGAAACAAGGTTACTAGACCTAAGTGCACAGGTCCCAGAGCTCTTGCTTCAGTCCAACACAGCACAAGAGGGAAATTCCTCTGAGATCTTGGATAATTTCAGCCCTATTGCTGGGAAGATAAAATGCTGACCCTCTTGGAAATCCTTGGATCTTAGTTACTTATTAAATCTAAATTACAAATCCACTGTGTGTCAGATATTGTGCTAGGGGCTGAGGGTATAAGCATGTAAAGTGCTTTGCTCTGTCCCCAAAGAATTTGTAGTCCAGAGCGACAGACCATCAGAGAAAGGGATAAAAGAGGTAAGAGCAAGAAAACACTTTAAGAAGCAAGAAAACACTGAACTTTAAGTGGCATGACATCATTACACACAGGGTGGCAGTGGCTCCATCTGAACCCCATCTGACCAATGCTTCCATCCAACCACAGACTGGGCCATAGGCATACTATAAGACACTGGGCTCTAAACCCACTTGCCCTCCTCTGGCATGTCCAGTTACCACCCTGTGGCATCTCACCTGAGACCATGCCTTGTGTCTTGGTGTCCTCTGAATGGTGCTTTTGTTGCACCCTCTAGGAGTTTTCTGCCTTCTTCCCCAGATGCCATGTTTCCGGTCTCTTGTGGCTTCATACCCTATAACCACAGGCCTGCTTGTTTTCTCTTCTTACTTTAACACTGTGGCTAGATAGTATTTTGAGATATTAGTCTTTTTTCTCCCTGTATTTATTTGCTTCCTTCCCCCAATTCAAGCTGGTAGAAGTCTTGATACTTCATGACCTCAGGGAAGCATGCATCAGGGCCAAAACCAGAAATAGCCAGCAAGTCCATCCAGCTTTTTTTCCCTCTGAAAAACAGGTTTAAGCCCTCAAGAGAACTTGATGGTTTGGGGAGAAGACGCGAGAGAGTGTGAGAAGCAATAGAGTGGGGGCTTCATCCTTTCTTCCCTCCCCACCCTTTCCAGACTAGAAGGAGATGTGCCTGGGCTCGAGGAGAAAGGGAGGGGAAGAGATGCACCAAAGGGTCCCAGAGCAGCCACGCCTGCATTCCACCTGCAATGCTGACAGTAAAACCCCAAGTGGAAGAGCCAAGTGGAGCCTAAGCTAGGCAGACAAGACCATGGGCAGCATCGCATGGCATAGCTGTGGCAGAGAAAAGAGAATCTGGTAGGATGACGGCAGCCTTAGCAGTAACCTGCATGGATAGACGACCAAGGATCAGATCATCAGTCTGCACCCTGACATCTCTGCACTGCATAAAAGGAGGGTAACCTCAAATAAATGAATAAAGTTTTCCCCCAGACTAGGAGGAAGGGTGCAATTAGGTTGACTTATAAACCATAAAGACGTGTGACATTTCTAACACACCTGAGTTGTGTGGGCTGCTTAATCCTAGCACCACACTCCTCCTGGATGCTCCTGTCCTTGTCCAGGTCTTTATATACTGTTTGGTTCCAGATCTAAATCTCAGGTTTTATTCTCTTTCTCTGTAATTCAGACCAATATTTCACACTGCTTTTTAAACATCTCACTTCAAACTTAGCACGTCCTAAAGTGAATTCTATCTTTTTGACTCGCCCCCACCCTACCCTACCCACCCACTTCTCTCCCCTCCATTCTGTTCTCTGATAGTAATATCAGAGTCCGGCTAAACTAGAAACTGCACAGATAATCTTCAGGTCCTGTGTCTCTTTCCCCAGCCAGACCAGTCAGTTCTACCTCAGGAATCTCATTCAAATACAGGCTGTCCTCTCATTGCCTCGGCTATATCCATTTTCCAGACCTCATCCTCTGTCTGCTATATTCATGCAACAGCCTCCTGTGTTTTCAGACTCTCTCCTGCCCTATCCAGGGCATCCGAGGTCCTAGATTCCTTAGGCTTCCTAATAGAGAAAATCCATATTCCTTAGAAGGATTCTGTCTAAATATGGCCTCTGACTACTTCACCACCATCTAATCCTACGTGTGTGGGCATGTGCACACGTACAAACACTCACACGCACACACAAGTCTTACCACCTTCCCGTGGTCCAAGAGGTGACTACTGCTAAGCAGTGGATCAGGAAGCAGGAACAGGAAGCTCGTGACTAGGTTTGGAGGCTAAGCTGGTTGAGCATAATAAGAATGAAGGAAATAAGAGCAAGGGAGGGAAAATCTTGTGGTTTCCTTCTAGAATTTTCTTATGGTACAAAAAAAATTCACGAGAGGCTGTCACTTAGGATGGTCAAGGTGAATGATAACTAAGTTTCTGAACTCTGTAAGGCTGCTCCGGCCAGCCTTCCAAGAGTCCTTGGCCACTTCTGTAGTGAGTATAATACTGCCATTTTCATGGGATTTCTGTAAATACAAAAGTGATAGTTGGGGGGGAGGGGTAGTTTTCTGTAAACATCAAAGTGCTGCACAAAATGTAAGAACTTGCTCACTATTTTTCTTCTAAAGAAATATTTATTCACTTCTATCTTTTACAATTCAAAATCCCTAGAAAAAATACAACTCACAGAGGGTCTGTCTTATGCAAAAAAGATATGCCACATACCCATGACAATCCAAATCATCTTTTTAATGAAAGAATGTTGGGAAATGGCAGGGTATCTTTTACGGAGAACATGGAAATCCATATGAATTCAGAAATATTACACCACAGTTGTTATCATCAGCGCAGCCCTGGTGTGTCTTGGTTGAATTTTTAATATTCTATCTTTTTAATCTTGCATGACTGTCCTTGGCGAAGTCACTCCAAAAAGAACAGACACTTAATAAACATTTTAGGCTAGAGACTAGCTTTCATGAAACTCTCTGTCCATTAAATAATTGTAGGTTAAGCTGAATAAAATGTTTTATAGAGACTAATATATCCATGGTGAGGCCTCATTAAATATGTTTCTATTTCTATGGCCCCTTCAGCATAGAAAATAAATAACCTGTCCTTTTCCTCCAGAGACTGCCCTGATCCCCAAATCTGCTTTGCATTTGCCTCACATATAGATAAGATGTAGAGGGCTGGTTTTACAAAGTAAGAGTGGAACCAGTTCTTTGCTGCTTACACATGATGAGGAATACAGTTTTATTTCAGTATTCTCCAAACTGTGTTCTATGGAATATTAGTTCTGTAAGACGGTAACGTACATTCTGAGAAAATAAAAAGGGAGGAGGTAGCCATGACAGGTGGCTCTTCTGTGAGCAAATGGATTTGAGAAGCAATTGGTTAAACAAAGGTAAGAAGGTTTCTTTCCTGCAGGATATTTAGAGCCTTTAATAGGCCAAAGTGCTTTGTGAATCTTCAAGAAGGGAATATCATATATAGAACATGGTCATAATTATTTGAACATAGAACTTGTTTTCTGTAGAACACAGTACAAAAGACACTAATGCTCCACAGAACACAGTCTAGAAGAGTCTGTTTGATTTAATAAAGCCAAGTAACCAATGACAACCAGTTCAATAGTTTCCAGAACATCATATTTCTCATTGAAAGTCCTAAACAAGAGAACATCCCCCGCAAGCAATATCATTACAAGCATGGAACAGAATCATCTGCAAATGAAGTTTTGAGTAAAACACATTAAGATTTCACTACAGCCTAAGGATCCATAATTCAATATTAGAAGTCATTGTTCCTTTCATTGAAAACAAGAAACAAAATTGACAAAGGAGGTTGTCATATCTACACTTCGATGCAGGATGACAATTTTTACTAAAGCACAGGAAGAAAAAAATGAAAAAACAAAAAGCCAAGTATATGTACTGTCCAAGTTCTCCCTTGTAATTATAAAAAGCATCATAACAGCAGCAAGCATATTAAGTAAATTGCTACAGCAAGAGAGTCAGAGTGACCAAGAACAGGAGACATTGTGAAAAGCCTCCCGTGTGACTCCATGCTATCATAGTGTAATGAATGCCAATGGTGCCCTTCCTGGATCCCCTCCACCTGGCTGGTGTCCCTCCCCCCCACCAGCTGCCATGAATTTTGGCTGCTAGTGGCAGGAGAGCTGCCTTATGCAGGAGTCACCTCATCCATGAGGTTACATCCACCCACCCCAGCACAGCTTATAACCAGTAACTGAGTGACATGGATACAAAATCTGGCCTACATTCCTCAAGGTGACACCAACTATGAGGTGCAATTCACCCTGCAATGCTCCCCATGGGTTGGGGCCAGAGCGGCCTCCAGCTGAGACCACATCCTTACTCAGCTCCTTGCCTTGCCCTTGCCTACTTCCCTTACTCTCTTTCTCCTGAGATCACTTTAACAAATCACACACACCCAAATGCCTGTCTTAGGTTCTGCTCCTGGGGAACCCAGCCTAGGACATATAGATTATTATTTTAGATCTAAAGAAACATCCTTTCTCTTAATTATGATATTAATAGAGTTCACCATGGCCAGTCTTCTTACCTGCTTCAGCAACCATCCATCATGATACAATAAGAGGCCCTAGATCAGTATTTCACATGGTGTGGCTCTGTACTATGCACATCACAGTCATTGGGGTGCTTGCTAAAAACATGCAGATCACCAAGGCCCACCTCAGACCTACCAAATCAGAATCTCTGGAGGTAAGCCCAAGAATATATGTTATGACAAGCTCCCCAGGCACCTCTGAGGCATACTAAAGTTTGAGAATGACTATCAAGAGGTCATGGGTTAGCCAGCCCCCTCCTCTCCCTCCCTGTAGTAACTGAGAGATACTCTCCAGGAAAACTAATCTATCTTCTTCCCTTCTGACAAACTCCTCTGGGAGAAAATAATGTATGAACTCCCAAGTAGAAACTCCCAATGTGGTCTATAGAGGAAAAAAATAAAAAAGAAACCCAGGCAGATTATTATCTCAGCTTACAAATTACTTCAAAATGTGAATTTTGTTTCATTTCTTTAAAGTAAAAAAATGGGATTTGAGATGACACTTTCTAAATAAATAAGTTGGAGAAGCTATGTTTAATCATCTAAAATCAATTATTTCCAAGTATTTAGGAGCTATGGGAAGAAAGAAAAGCTGGAAACATTTTTTCAAAACATCATGCAGAAAAGATTTGCAGTAGCTCGTAAACATCTAAATTGCCATGTTTATTCATCTCACAAAAGTTGACTGTTGTTTGAGAGTTATTTACCTAAAAAGTCTCAGATCTCTGAATACGCAGTGAAAAACACTGCTAAATGATGTGTTTTTCCATACCACTAGGAAGCATGTGACAGCCCCAGCTGACCGCCAAGTACCTCAACCAGCAGGACAATCAAAATCAACCACAGGTACAAGTTAGGGACAGTAGATCACACGGAGCAGCAACCCTGCTGTCCACCATGGAATGATGGGTCAAGAGAATCAAAAGATGGGTGGAGATGGCTTCTAGGGAGTGGTGTTTACTGAGCAGAAGTTGGTTCAAGCCTAGACTGCTTGGCAGGCAAACTCCTCTCTTCATTGTTGTTGTTTGGTTGGGGGTTGAGGAGGGTTGTATTATTTGTGTTTTTTGGCCTAAGAGAAATAAAGTGTTCTTGATTCTGTGTCAAGCAGAGCAGATGCCCAGTTCCTCACTGGCTGACATTTCTTAATGACCATCTCGGCAGGGATCCCAACATGAATCAGCCACTCCTGAAAGGCTCATCCACCCCTAGAAGATGTTCCTAATAATTACCTGGTGCTTGGCTAATAGAGAATAACAGAACACACTTCTAATCAAAGTGAAGTACCTTTTCAAATCCCAGATGTCCAACAAGCTATCTGGTAGGAGATGGGGTTGTTCAATGTTGTTTTCTCCTAGAAGTAAAAAACGAGGTCTGTGTGATGGCAAATCTAAATACAAACCCAAAGAGAAGTTTAAACTTGCAAGTTATAAAAATATATTAAGACCAATATTCTTAAGAAAAGATACACCAACTAAAAAAGCATTGCAAACAACATATTTTTAAAGGAAAGGCAACTTTACAGATAGTTTCCAAAACATGTAGTTTTCAAAGACCACAATGGTTCCAATGTGTCATTTTAAAATTAACTCAAAGTTCTCTGGACAATGTGTTATTAGAGTGGCTCCTTTTTGAAAGAAAGTTGTAATACATCATTCCCTAAGATTACCATGCAGATACCTGGTGCCACACCTGCCAAAAGCCAGCATCCTTGCCTTGAATTTCATAATCAACTCTGTTGGTGTACAACAAAAAATTGACCAGCATTAAGAGGATGTTGGTCATCTGAAAAGCTTGACATTTTCAAACAGGCACAACAAAAAGGAGAAAGGACTACTTGAGAAGAAGGACTCTGCAAATGGCAACACTTAAAAGCAATTAATGTTTCAGAATCCTGTGGGTATACAATCCCATTACCCTGACAGTATCATGGAAAGTAGGAAGAGACATGATACATAACAATTATAAACTTAGCCAGGTGTGGTAGTATGCTTCTGTAGTACCAGCTACTCCAGAGATTGAGGGGGAAGGATTGCTTGAGGCCGGGAGTTTGAGACCAGTCTGGGTGATACAGCAAGACCCAGCCTCCGAAAAAAAAATTATAAATAAATAAAGACAAGTATAAACTCATATCTTCAGCATTAATTACTATGGAGAAATAAGGATAAATCATCAAACTGTCTATTTGATGGGACCCAGAAAAGCACCAGGTTCAAATAACCCTGCATGGCTCCATAAGAACCAGCCTGGGAAGTAGTAGTTCTTCTACTACAGGGTTGATCTACATGTTGTGTAGATAACAACAGAATTAGAGCTAATATCCTTGAGAGATTCAATTCTGGTCCACATGATATTCTTATCAATTACTTATCAAAATATGGTTTAACACATAAGTGGTCAAAGGCCAGACCAAAGCATAATTATCAGTGGCTCCCTGTCAGTCCAAGCACCATAGGGTATCACTGAAATGAAGTCTTGGACTAAAATTACACACCTTAGTCCTTCAGATGACACAAAGTTGAATGACTGCTTAAAAGTCATAGAATCCTAGAGAAAATCACCTGTAATTTAAAAAATACGAAAGGATGCTCAACTTTATTAGTCATTAGGGGAGCACAAATTAGAATCATATGGAATACCATCATTACCACCAGAATGGCTAAAATAAAATAGACTGACAGTGAAAAATGCTGGTGAAGATGTGGAGCAGTAAGAACTCTCAAACTCATGAACGTGTAAATTGTTCCAACCAGTTTACAAAACTGTTGGGCAGTATCTAGTAAAGCTGAACATACACAGACCTGATGACTCCGTAATCCCTTTTCTAGGTTCTGAACCCAACAGAAATGGGTATACATGTTCACCAAATTGTTTCTACTTTTAGGCTATTATGAAGAGTGCTGCTATGAATATTCTTCAGAGAATACTCAATAGTTCAAAAACAGGCAAAATAATCAATGGTGTTAGAAGTCAGGACAGTGGTACCATTGGGGCCAGGATGGAGGGCTTCTGGGTGCTGATGATAATTTTTCTTCTAGATGTTGGTTATCCAGGTCTGCTCACCTTGTGAAAACTTATTGATCTGTGTACTTATAATTTGTGTACTTATAATAGTATTGTATGTTATGTGCTATGGACTGAATTTTGTCCCCCATCAAAATTGATATGTTGAAGCCCTAACCCCTAGTGTAATGGTACTTGAAGATAGGGCCTTTGGGAGGTAATTAGATTTAGATGAGAATAGGGCTCTTATGATAAGATTAGTGTCCTTATAAGAAGAGACACCAGGGAGATTAGTCTTTCTCTTTCTGCTATGTGAAGACGCAGCAAGAAGGTGACTGTTTGCAAGACAAAAAGAGGGCCCTCATCAGGAACCAAATCAGCTACCACCTTGATTTGGACTTCTCAGCCTCCAGAACTATGAGAAATAAATGTCTGTTGTTCAAGCCACCCAATTTATGGTATTTTGTTATAGCAGCCCAAGAAGACTAAGACAGTATACTTCAATAAAAGCTTACTTAGAACAAAACAATGACAAAATAACTGTAAACAATTAGAACAATAGTCCATCAAAAATGGAATACATTTGAAAACTATGATTTCACACAGTTCACACAGTATAGTGCCTTATGATACTAGTGAGGGATGGGTGTTGAGACCTTCTCAAATCCCCAAATTTTCAAATACCACTTCAGAGAAAAACAAAGCCCCATTGAAGAGGGTGCAACAACAGGACCAGCTCTACAGGACCAGCTCTTGCTATGTGACTGACTCTGGACACCAGCCTTGCAGTCTTTGAAACTCAAGTCTGTGCCTCAGTAAAATGACAAATGCCACTGTTTGAAGTCACTCTCTCTCAGACATACACACACACAATCCCATTACTACAAAGTCCACAAAGGCCTAATCTACCATACAAGGTCTGGAGAAACCAGAGGCACCAAAAATAGATTGGACAGAGAAGGTCATCATAGGTCACAAACTAACTATTAATGGGACATGAAATGCCTTTTCTGAAAAGTTAAAATTAAATATGTCATATGTTCCTGGGTAATAGAACTTGGGCTTCATATGAGAAAAATGCTATCAGTGACATCAGACTGTAGTAATGGAAGCTGAAGTACAAAGGCTGGGAACTAATCCTTTGGTCATTCTAGACTAGACACCCACTAAAGGATGATATTTAGTTTGAGTGAAAAACACTTTAGCAAATAGTGGAAACCATGCAACATTACATAAACTAAAAACAAAATCCTGAACCTCCCTGCCAACTGAATAGACTCCCCCTTGGCCAAGGGAACCTCAGAAAAACCTTAAAACTGAGTTCTGTTCCCAGCCATGAAGGGAAGGGAGGTCGGACCTCCTCCCTTTGGGAGTTTAGATCAATTGCGAGCAAAACCTAAGGCCACACAAGGCAAAGGTTGAGTCACACCAGCAAGCCATCAATCTGCTTAACAAATCACTTTGAGTATACTGTGGCTTGCTCTATGATTAACAGATTTCCTTATCTTAAAACATTCCTTTCTACTGATTCTAAGTCTTTAGCTTTATTTCTTTAACCAATTACAAATCAAAGAATCTTTAAACTTACCTATAAGATGTTCCACCTTTTTGGGCCAAACCAATGTATACCTTCTGTGTATTGATTTATGATTTCACCTGCACTTCCTATCTCCCTAAAATGTATAAAACCAAACTGTAACCCAGCCGCCTCGAGCACACTTTCTCAAGAACTCTTGAGATTGTGAAGCTCCGCCGCAGTTACACATATTCAGCTCAGAATAAACTTCTTTAAGCTATTTTACAGAGTTTGGTTTTTCTCCATTAACATAGAGATGCAAACCTTTGGAAACATGGATATATGTTTTTATGTATTTTAAGTGTGAAAGTGGAAGTTACTAAGAACAACTTCCCTGTTAGATAATACACATCTTAAAAATGGACTTATGATCAGCTTTTAGGGGTAATTTAGTAACTGGCCATAAATGTTGATTGTAAAACTTAGCAGAACATCTCTGAGAATTTTTTTTATTTATTAACAACAAAGATTTATGGAGCACTTTCTTGTATGGTTGTTTGGGCCCAGAATCTAACTTCATACCACTCGTTTAGTCTGTGCCTGCCTGAGGCAGTGAGCCATCCTTAGACATCCTCTGGAGACCCTTTCAAGGTCTGTGGTTCTGCAATAAAGAGATAACCTACAAGAAGGGAAATCCACATGCAGAGAAAACACCTCCATTGGAATACTTGTTCTAGTCTGGATTCTCCAAATTATCTTCTCCTGGGAATTCCAGACTATTATTCCTTCTTAATTCAGGAAAAAGGATATTCAGGTTAAATCTCCTACCCTCCCTGATCTCAACAAGAGGGAAAAAAAAATCACACAATTTCTCTCTCTGGTGTTGAGTCAAGAGTGGTTAAAAGCAGTAGATTGGTTGAAAATATTATGACTGCACAGAGTCACATTAAAACAATCAGCAAGACAAGAAAAGAGAGAGAAAGAAAAGGAGCAACAGAGAGTAAACCAAGGATATTTCAGGTAAATAAGTCTCATTTTTTAAGGATCTTAGCCTGAGGCATTTCTGTGAATTTTAGATAAAGATATTCAGCTTCTTCAGAAACCTTTAATAAAACATCCAGCACAACAATAATGCATTTTCCTACAGCAGCAAAAGACTGCAGTTACATTTTCCAGCAGTCATGATATATTTCTGTGCAAGAAAGAAGGCCAAGCAAAAAGGATTTTTCCATAAGGCAATTAAGGTATAACATGGATTAGGAGGATAATAAAATGACTCTTTATCTTCTTTTATGTAAATATTTTTCCTAATATACCACCTGCTAGAAGCCTCTGGCAGAATATGATTGCAAGAACGTAACTTCTGTGAAGCAATTTTCTGAATTCCTGAGTAATTCAGTCAAAAATGGGACAGCCCTTAAGTTACCCAAGATGTTATCTCAAGCCACTATTTTGCCCTACTTTTACAGGCATGCCCCAGAAATTTCCATGTGTCAATTTTCCTGTTTGGTGAGACAAATTCCTTCAGCTTTCTCATCAAGTCTGAAATCTAATCAGTTAATAAATAATCTTTCTACTTCCTAATATAAGTCCTCTTGTATCGCCTCATCCTCTCACCTTCATACCAACCTGCCCCAGTGATCCTCCTGACACACACACAAACACGTGTGCATACACATACACACATGTACATGACATACTAAAACATGCCTTTGAATAGGTTATTCTCCCCCTGGGCAGAGCCCTTTTTCCTCCTCTGCACCCACTCAAATTCCAGACCTTCAAGATTGAACTCAAACTCACCTTCTCCAGGTGCCTTTGGGGCATGAAACCCACTCTACTCCATTAACACTTAAGTATTAAGGTCAAATCCTATGAAAATAAATTCCAGGTCTTTGGTTGTGATGGACTTGGCTTGAAATAACATGGCTCTTTCGTGAGTATTTTGTTCTTGGTTCTCCTTGTCCCAGTCCACATTTCCACTGCCTCCTCCCCCAATTGCCACCCCCCACACACATACACACAACAGGCTGATCAAGAGCAGGAATCTGTTTGATGATTTTTGTACCATTTGTCCCTTGCCTTTTCCCCCATCCTTCCTAGGTGACCAAGAATACTGTATTTTTAGCACTACAGTTATTGAACAAATAAATATTTGTTTGCCATTTTTTTGATAGCTAGAGACAAAAGGACATGGAAACTAAACTGCCCAAATAAAACACAGGATCCGACAGGCACCTAAAATGTCAACATCAATGGTTTTCTTGAGAGTGATTGTCTTTGGGGATGGGAGCTGGAGCAGGAAGGATTTTAATTAACCTACATATGGGATAACATGGCATTTTCACAAGCCTATGCTTGATTATCCCCGTGTACCAAAGACCAGGGCACTATGAAGCTCTAGCTCTCTGGCCCATCAGCCTAGTAACATATCCTTTGGTCAGGCTTCCCCTTCCTCCCCTACCAGAGTTTATTCTCTGCAAACATCACAGAGATAACTGCTGGAATGTTTTTAGAGTGCCTGTATCACAGCATTTATCCCACTGTCACGGGACTACTTATTTATGTCAGTCTCCCACAATTAGAGATGCCAGAATTAGCAAATTAAAATACAGGATACCAGTTAAATCTAAATTTCAGATAAACAATGAAAAATTTTTAGTATGTCTTGCATATTGCATGGGACATACTTATACTTTACAAAATTATTCATTGTTTATCTGAAATTCAAATTTTATCCTGTATTTTATCATGTGCCTTGTATTTTATCTGGCAACCCAATCCGCAATAGACTGGGACCGTTACTTTATCCACCATATCCCCCTTGTGCTATGCCTTGTACACAGTGGGGCCCCTGTAAATGTTTGTATTGGATGTATGCAAATGACTTTCATTCAGTGTTTAAATGGCATCAAGTTGCACTAAAAGTTAAATTTTCACAATAGAAAGCACAAAAATGTTAAATGTTCATCTTTTAGCCTGATCAGCATGGTAGATCCACCTAAAAAGAAGAAAGATGTTGTTTACAAAGAGTAAATGAGGAAACGTTTGCCCATTTTGAAAGCAGCATTCATCAAGTGACTCCTTCAAACAACGTTATAAGAACATGTATAACCAATGATCCAGTTCAGAGGGCAGGCCACTGTCCGGCATGCAACTACCTACATGCGTTAGCTTTCCCAACAGGCAAAGCTCCATGGCCTCATTTCCCCCAAGGCTGCCTTATCTTCTTTTCTCCTACCCCCAAAAGGTATTCTACAAGTCATATTTCTCAAAAAAGAGATAAGAAACAGGAAAATCTACCACCATAGACTTGGAACAAGATAAGAAAAATAAGCTATCTAGATTTTGGCTTAGCAATGGAGAAAGGAATTAAGAACCTGATATGTTTCATAGGTAGAAAGATGAACACAGAGGATAAAGAATGTAGAAAATTTTCTTTAGGGCTGAAGTGTGCACTAAGAAAAACACATAGAACACAAGTAAAATATTCAAGGCTACAGAGAAGATCAGCAAAGCACTTCTTTATTGTGATAATTTTCACAGAATTGCAGATCACAGATTTCTTCATGAGGACTTCTTTATTAATTTTTCAGAAACCCGGACCTTCTTGTTAGTATATCTGTCAAGCTAACAAGCCATCTTTTGTACTGTTACTGAGAAAAGTTACTCTTAAAATTCAAAAGCTAAATGTAAGTTGGTGGAAAGAAATGGTCTATAGAAAACAGAGAGAATGAACCTATTTAACTCACTGTTCAGAACACCATTAAAACATTGTCTACTTCCCTAAAAAAAAAAAAAATGTATTACATATATCTAGGAAAGGAGCCTCAACTGGCATGTGAAAAAGTGTGGTTTATACACTACCCCTGCTCCCTGGTAGCTGTGAATCCATGAACAAGTTATTTCACCTCTCTGGTCTTCTCTTTAAAATGGAGGTATGATGCTTACTCTGTGGGGTGACGTCAGTTAACATCTATAGACCACCTAGCACAGTTCCCAGGACATACCTGTTTCCTTATTCATTCACATAGAGTACCTCCCAATCATCAGCATCATCATCATTATTAATCCCAGTTACTGATTGCCTACTATATGCAAATTGCTTTGCACACATCCATTATCAAGCATGGCAGAGCGAGCATTCTAGTCCCTATTCAGTTGATCCTAAAGGCCCTGTCCTGTTTACTACACCACGTTGCCTCTATGAAAAAAAATTCCTTCATGTGCATCCCTTCACTTCAGCCTTATACTGTCTCTGTATTTTAGAAAACTGAAAGATTTATTGATATCTAATAGCAGGAAAGCTGAGGTCTTCAGAGGTGTAAGAATGAACCACACCCTCCCATGGAAATCAGGTGGGAAATTTTTAGCCTTCTGAATTTCAGTGAATAGGAACCTCCCCAAGAACAAGGAAGAGCATTGCTCAAGTCTAGGAGCCTGCTGATAGAGACAGTTCTGGGAGTGGTAAGGACAGCTTGAAGAGGAAATGCACCTGCTGGGGATGATTAGGGCCCAAGAAAAGAAAGCAAACACTTCTCATAGCAGCTGGAAGGCAATTATCAAGGTTAATAGTGGATGAGAATTTAAAATATTGTTTACAAAAATTAAAGAAGAAATATATCTGGAATTCAGATCTTTTAAAATTAACATATTTTGTTCCTCATTTGAAACCAAATGTTTCAAAATCCCAAAAATGGCATCCCCAAATTCACTCCTCAGATGTGCTCACATGGGTGCACAAAATTGTTTAGACAAGGAAATTTGGTACAGCATTTTTTTCTAAGAGCAAAAGATTAGAAAGAACCTAAATGTCCATCAATAGGAAAATAGTTAAAGAAAGTATAGTTCATCCACTACAACAAAATACTCTGCAACAACGAAAAAGAGTGAAGTAGATCCATATGTGCTGATATGGACAAACTCCAGAGCCTAAGATGGCCCCTTTATGCAAATTAAGAAAAGGTGCCCTCTTCCAGGCAGACCCAGACTCCTGCCAGAGAACAGTTTACTGAATTCCAGCTCCCACTCTCCCCTCAACAAAGTGCCTGTTGCGCAACTATATATGGCAAATCTGCCAAGACATATTAAGGGGATAAAAGGGAGGTGGGTGTAATTTGATACCATGTGTGTGTTTCAAAGAACATACACACAAATATTGAATATTCTTTTATGCATAAATATTTCTGGAAGAACACTCAAGAAATTGGTAACAATGGCTGTCTCTGGGGAGAGAAAATGAGGGTTGTGGGTGGGAAATGACTTTTCACTGTATTCCCTTTTGTACATTTTTATACCACGTGCATGGAACTTTCTCAATTGAAAAAAAGAAAAGTTCTTTGCTTTTCTAATGACATACCCAGAGACTGCTGAGGCAGAGGCTCATGGCTACTGCTGCTATATGCTACCTGTCCTCCCACACCTGGACCTCCCAGCAGCTGGTGTGTGGTGTCCTGGCCCAGTTCAGCCCACATGGCTTCTGTTTATCTGTGTAAAGTAAAAATTTTTAAAGTATATTTTTGAGCTAGAATTTACTTTGCTTTTATATATGTTTCAGCAGTGAAAACAAATCTCCAAATTATTTTCTCTTGATGCTTCTCATTTTATCCCTATACGCACCCTGATCCAAATCAACCATGAACTCTTTTTTTACTTCTGCCAACCACAGTGGGAAAATGACACACCTGTAGCAATGTGTGCAGCAGTTGCAGAAAATTGCTGGAATGGTATAACAGGTTCCCAGGTAGAATTTGTAGACTATGTTCCTGGCATCTTGCTTCTGTGCACAGGAAAAACCATCGTGGAAGGTGTTAGTCGATGAAAGCTACAGTTCCAAGAGCCCCAGTTAGGAACTGCGCTTGATTTGGACCATTTACTAGCAGTGTGACCCTAGGCAAGTTCCATACAGACTCTATGTCTCAGTTTTCTTATCTGAAAATCAGCAATACTGTAATAATCATACTTCCCTCAGAGGGTTGGTGTGATGGCTTAATGAAAGCACATGTGTCTCACATAGTTACCACCCAATAAATGTTTGCTATTTTAGCACTTGTCTTATGGCAAGGTAGTTGTTATCTGGTTGGAGAGATGAGACTGAAACAATTACAATGATAGGTAACAATAAATCTGTTATCATCTGAACAATTACTCTGCACTTACCAAATGTGATCTCACATGATATTATTATCTTCAGTAAGTACAACTTTTGCTATTTGAGCTTGGAAGTAAGATATTTAAATAGTATGCCATGTCCTTTATTGTTGCATGGATATAATTTTTCATTAATTATGAAAGTTATCCATATTAAGGGTTGGTAGAATAGTAAAAAATACACAAAAAGAAAAGATCCTCATTTCTTTCTTTTTTTTAATTTTTAAATATTTATTTCAAAATATTAATTAAGGGGGTACAAGTGTTTTTCTTACAAGGATACTTTGCATAATGCTTAAGTCAGAGCTCTTGGAGTGCCCATCACCAGAATACTGTTCATTGTACCCAATAGGTAAGGTTTTATCCAACACCCACCTTCCCACCCTCCCCCCTCCTTGGTTTCTCATGTCCTTTATATCGCTTCGTGCCCATGTGTACCCATCTGTTAGCTCCCACTTATTAGTGAGAATATGTGGTGTTTGATTTTCCATTCCTGAGATACTTCACTTAGGATAATGGTCTCCAGTCCCCTCCACATTGCTGCAAATGACACTATTTCATTCCCTTTTATGGCTGAGTAGTACTCCATGGTGTACATATACCACATTTTCTTTATTCACTCATGAATTGAAGGGCACTTAGGTTGATTCCACATCTTTGCAATTGTGAATTGTGCTGCAATAAACATTCAAATGCAGGTGTCTTTTTTGATAAAATGACTTTATTTCCTTTGGGTAGATACCCAGCAGTGGGATTGCTGGATCAAATGGTAGGACTACATTTAGTTTCTTGAGGAATCTCCATACTATTTTCCATATAGGTTGTAGTAATTTGCAGTCCCACCAATAGTGTATAAGTGTTACTTTCTCTCTTCATCTATGCTAGTGTCTATTCTTTTTTGACTTTTTAATAATGGCCATTCTAACAGGAGTAAGGTGGTATCTCATTGTGGTTTTAATTTGCATTTTCTTGATGATTAGTGATGTTGAGCATTTTTTCATATGTTTATTGGCCACTTGTCTATCTTCTTTCAAAAAATTTATGTTCATATTTTTGCCCACTTTTTGATGGGGTTGTTTGTTTTTTTCTTGCTGATTTGTTTGAGTTCTTTGTAGATTCTGGATATCAGTCCTTTTTCAGTGTATAGTTGGCAAATATTTTCTCCCATTCTGTACGTTGTCTATTCACTCTGTTGATGATTATTTCCTTCACTTGTGCAGAAGCTTTTTAATTTAACTAAGTCTCATTTCTTTATTTTTATTGTTGCTATATTTGCCTTTGGGGTCTTAGTCATAAATTCTTTGCCTAGGCTGAGGTCTAAAAGAGTTTTTCCTACATTTTTTCTAGAATTTTTATGGTTTCATGCCTTACATTTAAGTCTTTGATCCATCTTGTATTAATTTTTGTGAGTGGTGAGAGGTAGGGGTCCTGTTTCATTCTTCTCCATGTGGCTATACAATTTTTCAAGAAACATTTATTGACTAGGGCTTCCTTTCCCCAGTGTATGTTGCTGTCTGCTTTGTTGAAGATCAATTGGTTGTAGGTAGACAGTTTTATTTCTGGGTTCTCTATTCTGTTCCATTGGTCTATGTCTCTACTTTTATATCAGTACCATGCTGGTTTGGTTACTATATAGCCTTGTAGTATAATTTGAAGTCAGGTAACATGGTGTCTCCAGATTTGTTTTTTTTTTTTTGCTTAAGATTGCTTTGGCTATTCATGCTCTTTTTTGGTTCCAAATGAATCATAGAATTATATTTTCTAGATGTCTGAAATAACATTGGTATTTTGATGGGGATGGCATTGAATCTGTAAATCACTTTGGGCAGTATAGACATTTTAACAATATTGATTCTTCCAATCCATGAGCATGGGATGTTTTCCCATTTGTGTCATCTGTGATTTCTTTCATCAGTGTTTTGTAGTTCTGTTGTAGAGGTCTTTAACCTCCTTTGTTAAGTATATTCCTAGGTATTTCATTTTCTTTGTGGCTATTGTGAATGGTATTAAGTATTAATGGTATTAAGTCCTTGATTTGACTCTCTGCTTGACTGTTATTAGTATATAGAAATGCTACTGATTTGTGTACATTGATTTAGTAACCTGAGACTTTGCTGAATTTATTTATCAATTCCAGGAGTCTTTTGGTGGAGTCTTTAGAGTTTTCTAGATACAAGATCATATCATCAGCAAACAGGGTTAGTTTGACCTCTTGTTTTCTGATATGGATGCCCTTTATTTCCTTCTCTTCCCTGACTGCTCTGGCTAGGACTTCCAATGCTATGTTGAATAGAAATGGGGATAGTGGGCATCCTTGTCTTATTCCAGTTCTCAGGGGGAATGATTTCAACTTTTCCCCATTCACTATGATATTGGCTGTGGGTTTCTCATATATGGTTTTTATAATTTTGAGGTATGTTCCTTCTATGTCTAGTTTGTTAAGTTTTTATCATAAAAGGATTCTGGATTTTTATTAAATGCTTTTCCTGCATCTATTGAGACAATCATATGGTCATTGTTTTTGTTTCTATTTATGTGGTGAATCACATGTTTTTGTTTGTATTTATGTGGTGAATCACATTTATTGATTTGTGTATGTTGAGCCATCTTTGCATCCCTGGGATGAAAACCACTTGATCATGGTGAATTATCTTTTTGATGTGCTGTTGAATTAAGTTTGCTAGTATTTTGTTAAGGATTTTTGTATCTATGTTCATGAGGGATATTGGTCTGTAGTTTTCTTTTTTTTGTTGTTGTGTCCTTTCCTGGCTTTGGTATCTGAATGATACTGGCTTCATAAAATGAGTTAGAGAGGATTCCCTCTGTCGTGATGTTACAGAATAGTTTCTGTAGGATAGGTACTAGTTCTGCTTTGTAGGACTGGTAGAATTCAGCTGTGAATCCATCTGGCCCAGAGCTTTTTTTGGGGGAGTTTTTTTTTAATTACTGCTTCAGTCTTGCTGCTTATTACTGGTCTGTTCAGGGTTTCTATTTCTTCCTGATTCAGGCTTGGAAGGTTGTGTGTTTCCATGAATTTATCCATTTCCTCTAGGTTTTCTAGTTTGTTTGCATAGAGGTTTTCATAGTATTTACAGATGATATTTTGTATTTCTGTGGTATCAGTTGTAATGTCTCCTTTTTCCTTTCTGATTGAGGTTATTTGAGTACTTTTTCTTCTATTTCTGGTTAATCTGGCTAGTGGTCTATTGATTTTATTTATCTTTTTAAAGAATCAAAACTCTTTGTTTCATTGATCTTTTGTTCATTGATCATTTTGATTTTTGCGGGGGGAAGGGGTTCCATTTCATTTTGTTCTGTTCTGAGCTTCGTTATTTATTCTCTTCTGCTGGCTTTGGGTTTGGTTGGTTCTTCTTTTTATAGTTCCTTGAGACATTAGGTCATTAATTTGTGATCTTCCTGTCTTTTTGATGTAGGCATTTAAGGCTATGAACTTTCCCCTTACGGCTGCTTTCCTATCCCATAGATTTTGAAAGTTTGTGTCCCCTTTGTCATGCAGTTCAAGGAATCTTTTGATTTCCATCTTAATTTCATCATTGACCTAAGGATCATATAGCAGCAGGTTGTTTAATTTCCATGACTTTGTGTAGAATCGAGTGTTTCTCTTGGAATCGATTTCTAGTTTTATTCCACTGTGGTCTGAGAAGATACCTGGCATGATTTTGATTTTTTTGAATTTGCTAAGACTTTTTTTGTGGCCTTAGATATGATCAATCTTGGAAAATGTCCCATGTGCTGATGAGAAAAATGTATATTCAGTAGTTTTATGGTAGAATGTTCTGTGAATATCTGTGAAGTCCATTTTCTTCTAGAGTCCTGTTTAAGTCCAGTGTTTCTTTATTCATTTCCTGCTTCAATGATTTGTCCAGTACTGTCAGTGGAGTGTTGAAGTCCTCAGCTGTTAAGATGCTAGTATTTATTTCTTTGCTTAGATCCAGAAGAATTTGTTTTATGAAACTGGGAGCTCCTGTGTTAGGTGCATATATATTTAGGATTGTTATGTCTTCTTGTTGAATTGCTCCCTTTACCATTATATAATAATCATCTTCGTCTTTTTTTACCATTGTTAATTTAGAGTCTATTATATCTGATATAAGAATGGCTACACCTCCTCACTTTTGGTTTCCATTTGCATGGAATATTTTTTTCCATCTCTTCACCTTGAGTCTTTGTGAGCTCTTGTGGGTTATATGTGTTTCCTGGAGACAGCAGATATTTGGGTTATGTGTTTCCATCTATTCAGCCAGTCTGTGTCTTTTAAGAGGAACACTATGACCATTCACGTTGAGTGTTAGTATTGATATGTGGGATGCTGTTCTGTTCATCATGTTGGATGATATCTTATTGTTTTGTTTTCCCTCTTGTGCTATTGTTTTATAGGAGCTGTGAGCTATAACTTTGGGTGTTTTTACACAGGTTGGTGTCTCTTGTGCTGTTGCATGCATGAGCACTTTTGAGCATTTTCTGTAGGGCAAGTCTAGTAATGACAAATTCCCTTAGTGTTTGCTTATCTGGCAAAGACTTTTTTTCACCTTCATTTATGAAACTTAGTTTACCAGGATACAAAATTCTTGGCTGGCAGTGATTCTGTTTAAGGAGACTAAAGATAGGACCCCATTTCTTTTGACTTGTAAGATTTCTCTTGAAAAGTTTGCTGTTAGTCTGATCGGTTTTCCTTTGTAAGTTACTTGATGTTTTCACCTCACAGCTCATAGAAGTTCCTCCTTTGTGTTAACTTTGGCCAGTCTGATGACTATATGCCTTGGTAATTCCCTTTTTGCAATGAATTTCCCAGGTATTTGTTAAGCTTCTTGTATCTGGATGTCTAGATCTGTAGCAAGACCAGGGAAGTTTTCCTCAATTATTCCCTTAAACAGGTTTTTCAGCCCTTGTGCTTTTTCTTCGTCACCCTCAAGGATGCCTATGATTCTTATATTTGGTCATTTTACATAATCATATATTTCTCATAGACTTTGTTCATTCCTTGTGATTCTTAGTTCTTTATTTTTGACTTACTGGGTTAATTTGAAAGAGTTGTATTCAAGCTCTGAAATTCTTTCTTCTGCTTGGTCTAGTCTATTCTTAAAACTCTCCCCTGTGTTTTGTATTTCCCTAAATGAACGTTTCATTTCCAGAAGTTCAATTTGGGTTTTTTAAAAAATATATTTATCTCTTTAGTAAATTTTTCATTCATATTTTGAATTTTTTTTCTGGTTTCTTTGAGTTTGTTCTCCATTTTCTCCTGGATGTCATTGAGCTTCCTCACAATCCATATTTGATATTCTTTATCTGTCATTTCAGTATTTTCATTATGGTTGGGATCCATTGCTAGAGAGCTGGTGTGCTCCTTTGAGCGTGACCTTTCACTCTGATTTTTTCATACTTCTGGAGTTCTTGCACTGATTTCTTCTCATCTGGAGAAGCTGTCACTTCTTGGTTTTTGATTTTCTTTTGTTTAGATAGGGCTTTTTCCTCCCCTCACTCTTAAGGGTGTGTCTGTAGCATATGTTGGGTAAGGACCTTTGGCTTTGCTTGTGCTTTCTTTGATGAGGGTCTAGGTTCTGAATGGATACTTTGGTTATAAATATACTTAGTGTGGTGGTTTTCTCAATTGCTAATTATTTGTAGGTGGTGGTATACTATGTGCATGGGCAGATTCCCTGTCTTTTGTTGACAAGCAAAGATGAAGATCTTTGAAATCCTTTCTCTTTCCCCAGCCCTGTGGTTTTCTTAACAGTGTGAATTTTATTGGCATGCCCAGTTTAATCTCTGAAACAGTAGGTGGTGCTTGTGGGTAAGAGTCAGCCATGCCCCTTTCCACAGGACTCCAGGTTTCTTAGGGGTTGATCCCTGTCAATATCTTGCTCCTTCTTATTCTGCTCTGCAACTTCTTCCCATGGAAGCTCCTGTAGGTTCTGGCACTGTTCCCTCAGAATTACATCTGAGCCATGTTTTCTTCCATCTAAAACTTTTCCTTCTTTCTGAGATGATCTGGCAACCGACTTCTCTAGTCAGCCATCTTGTCCCATGAGAACTGAAAGACCATCATTTCTAATCCTACTACAGACAACCACTATTAACATTTCAGCATATTTCCTTCCATTTTTATTTTCATGCATTTTAATAGTCAAGTTCATATAAAATATATAATTTTCTATATTTTTTCTTGTTTAGCATTTTATCCTAGGCATTTTCTCATATTATTAAAAACTTCATAAATATCATTTTAATGAATGGTTAGCATTCTAATGTATTTATTCATTTCTTTAACAAATACTTATTGAGAACCTCTTATGTGTTAGACACTGCCTTTCATGCTAGAGTTACTCTAGTGAATAAAACAGACAAGGTCTCTATTCCCATAAAGTTTCTGTGCAGTGCTAAGTATTGTGGTAGAAATTAGAATGGATTGAGGAGAAAAAAGGGGGTAGAAAAGGGGAGGCAGTATCTATAGACAACTCTTTTAACAACCTTAGCTGTAAAATGACAGTAGCTGGAGAAACAGGAAGGGTCAAGGGTACACCTCATTTTACTCAATAATTGCACTAATGTGGAAATACAAATCTGTATTATAACTCTTGGACATTTGGTAATACTTAAAAGCAACTTTTTAGTAAAAAGTTGCTAATATGTTTTCTAAACTGTTTTTTGATGAGTCTTTTTTTATTTTCATGTAGTAGCTGCAATAATCTCATGGTCTTTAAAAGGGCATAAACAGATAATTGAGTTTAAGGGCCAGGGCCACTGATACTAAGTCCTAATGCAGAATTCTCCTTTGGATATCATGTGATCACCCCACAATAACCATCCATCTCATTTTAAGGGAAGAATTTGATAGAAACCATCTCTGCCTTGGATCTCATTCAATTATTTTTTATTTTTTATTTTTTCAGAGAGACAGGGTCTTCCTGTTACCTAGGCACAGTAGCATAATCATATCTTATTGCAGCCTTAAACTCCTAGGCTCAAGCAATCCTCCTGCCTCAGCCTCCTGAGTAGCTGGGACTACAGGCATGTGCCACCATGCCCAGCTAAGTTTTTAAATTTTTTGGAGATGAGGCCTCACAACATTGCCCAGACTGGTCCTGAACTCCTGGCTTCAAATAATCCTCAGATTACAGGCATGCACCACCACACTTGGCCAACAACTTTTGGTGATTGTGTTTGTTTGTTTGCTTGCTTGTTTGTTTTTAAGACAGGGGAGAGAGAGCATTGTTCTTACAGATTATTGTACTAAAAATGTTTTATGGTTCCTTCCCAAACCCTCTTCTGCCCACAGCCCTGCTGAGGAATGGTGGCCATGTTTTTAGCTCATGGCCCTACCACTCCCCTACCCTGAACCCAGGGTAGACACTGACACAACAGCAGTGACCATGGACCAATGACCCTGAATGGCTTGACTCAAAAATTAGATTCCTCTCTTAATAACTTTCATTTGGGAATTAGAGTGACAAGGCAAATAGCAGTGAAGGTAGAAACAAGGTAGACTCAGAATCAAAGAGACCTTAGCTGTGGAAAGCCACAGTAAGCTGGAATTCTGGAAGGCTTAAAAGCTCTGCCTAAACAGGATCAGCTGACCCAGTAGAAAAAGGAGCACAGAGGTATGTTCACACAGAAGTAGAGATACTGGAAAAGTAATTCTTGATCTTCCAAACCCCTCAATTGAGACATTAAAGTGTCAACTAAAATTTTTAGAAATTCTGTAAATGCATCAATGAGCTGGCATAAAATAAAGCTTTCTGTAGATGCCAAAAATATGATCAGATCAGGGGCCCTGGTTGGTAAGTAAACACCAAAGTTGGCTTTCACTATGAAAGTTTCCGCCAATCCCTAGAGGATCTGAGCATCTGCTTTGAGGACTGCATGGAGCTATAGGGACCTATCCATGATGGGTAATCTAAGTGAAGACTCCCACACACATAATATTGGAACCCACAGGCCTACACTTCTAGTGTACGAGTGATTGAAAAATAGACCCTGTTCTACAGAAGGTGACAGCAAGGAATCATGTCTCTCTCTCTTTTTTATTTGTGCAAACTTATGGGGTACATGAAAAGTTTTGTTATATGTATATTATATCATTCACAGTGATTAAGTCAGGGTATTCAGGGTGTCCATCACCCAAGTACAATACATTTTTATTAAGTATAGTCATCCTACTCTGCTCTCAAACATTGAACTTATTCCTTCATCTTATTGTATGGTTGTATTCTTTAACCCACTTCTCTTCATTCTCTCCCCTCTCCCCTACTCAACTTTCCCAGGAAGGTTAATAAAGACTTCCTGTTATCTGTTTTTCCACTCTCTACCTCCATGTGTTCAAATATTTTAGCTCCAACACATAAGTGAGAACATATGATATTTGTCTTTTGTGCCTAGCTTATTTACTTAAGATAATGACCTCCAATTCCATCCATGTTGCTGCAAATTACATTATTTCATTATTTTTATAATGAGTAGTATTCCATTATATATATACACCACATTTTCTTTATCCATTCATCTGTTGATGGACACTTAGGTTGATTCCATAGCTTTGCTAGTGTGGATAGTGCTGCAATAAACATGCAAGTGTAGGTATTCCTTTGACATATTGATTTCTTTTCCTTTGGGTATATACCCAGTAGTGGGATTGCTGGATCTAATGGTAATTCTATTTTTAGTTTTTTGAGAAATCTCATACTGTTTTCCATTGTGGCTGTACTAGTTTACATTCCCACCAACAGTGTATAAAAGTTTCCTTGTCTCCGCATCCTCACAAATTTTTATCTTTTTAATGATAGCCATTCTGATTTGGGGTAAGATGATATGTCACCATGGTTTTGATTTGCATTTCTCTAATGATTAGTGATGTTGAGCATTCTTTTCATATATCTGTTGGCCATTTCCATGTCTTCTTTTGAGAAATGTCTATTCATGATCCTTTGCCCACTTTTTAATGGGATTATTTGGTTTTTTTCTGTTGAGTTGTTTGAGTTCCTTATATATTCTGGATATTAGTCCTCATGTCTCTCTTGATCTGGGAGCTGAGTGGAGGTTTAAACAACTTCCCATGAGTGTTCATAACCACAAGCCAGTCCTCACATGGTTTGCAGTCCAAATGCTATCTGTGTAGTCTGAAAAACTTTAAGCACAGAATGTACTTCCTAGAGTGATTGGCTTGGCAGTCCTAACTTCAACCTAGGTCTCAAAGGATTCCCACAGATAAAGTCCTAAAAAAAAAAAAGCAGCTTTCTGGCAAAAATCACAAAATTCACAAAGGGATACCATGGGGGGAAAAAAGCCATGTAACTCTTGAAAGAGAATCTTCTTCACCCTGCAGTTGCTGTGCTTGGATAGCCATGAGATTCATTTTAATAAAGTCTTCCTTTATTTGATAAATTTTATGGAAAATTTTTTTTAAATCACAACTCCCTTGTCATCAGTTTTTGTCCCTAAACAGTGGCTGAGAGCATGGATCTTAAGTACAGCAGTGTCACTGCTCTGTTGCCTCTACTTGCCTTTATCTTTCCTATTACTGCATTGGTCTCTGAACCTTATGCTGCAACCTCACTCCTTTGTCATCGCCAAGGGCCAATGGTCTTATGCATCTCTCTTTAGTATCTGTTTGAATGACATACCAGATGAATAAGGGGCTTACTGTGTCCAAGTGGGACTTGATTGCAGAATAAATGTATTAGGAGACTCTTGTGGGAAATCTAGCTTATGCTAATCAAACCCAATTTGGATGATTGTAAATGCCTGGGAATTAAGGAGAGTGAAACCAAAGAGGCAAAGGAATGGCCACCTAATTCCCCACAAGGATTGAACATAAGAAATAACTAGTCTTATCGTTTTAGACACAATGGGAAATAATCCACAGCCTGAAGTCTGGCCTATGCAGATAAATCTTTCACATAAAGGTGAATAAAGCAACTGTTAGCCAGCTTTAAGATACATTATATGGCACTATTACAAAAGATGGCATTTTGTAAACCTGTGCTCCTCTTCAGGGAATGATCACACTGTTTCAAATCCCCAGGCCTATAGATGGGGATAAAAATGTCTTTGATTCTCCAGAGAACTCTATGTTGGCTGGCTGCCTGCTGCTGCTAAGACTGCTTTTTCTTGAAAGTTTCACCAGCCCTTCTGTTTGTTGTCCTGCTAAACAAGGAAACCACTTGGTTGTTGATGACACTCTGATGGTTAGATTTTCAGGTGAGTGGCAGGAAGACAGAGGGGAACAGAACTCCTGACTTTCCTCTCAGGTTGTATTAGCACTGTTTGGTTAATACAATTAATCACAGTGAAAGAAGATGCACTCTGGAGCTAAAGTTTATGCTTTCTTAGCTTCTTCTCTTTACTCTGTAAGGAACTATTTTGAGATTAATTGGACTTTTATCTGGAATGCCCAGTTGTGTGACCCTTCCCTTGCTCTGCAATGAGCAAACTACAGCACAATTATTTCCTGCTGAAGGTCAGGTGCACAGTGATATTTGAAAACAATTCATCATCAGCCGTTAAGGAAATGAGAAGAGCATTTTGCTTCCTCCTTTCCTTGTTTGGAAAACCACCTTCAATTTCAGACCAAGTGAAAATTTAAGGTCTACTAGTAGTGATTCTACTGCCAAAACAGTAATTCAAGTATACATTCATTGTAGATGAGCTTGGTCAAAATTGATCTAATCTGTACTATATGGAGTCATTTTGGATACTGGGACATTGAGGCTACAAAGGAGTTATTTAATATCTCAGTTGGTATTTCAGCAAAAGACTTTTTCTTCTCCCTTCTCAACTTGCTTCATTTGAAAAGGTGTATTTTTAAAAGAATGCTAGTTGAAGTTCGGCCTTAGTAACTTCTAATTCAGCTAGAATTAGTAGTTCACAAATTTAAATCACCAAGTATTTCTTAAACATTACATGTTCAAGGCATTATGCTGTGCCAATTAAGTCAAATGCAAGCAAAGGGAGGGATCCCAAACCAGTTGAATTTCACAAACTTCGTTACTGAGGGTCTAAAACAAAACATAGTAATTTTTAAATTTTTGTGAATGTGACTTAGTTTAATGGAAGGCTTCCTATCTAATCTTTATCAGAGAATATACTTAACATCTTTGTTCACTACTAGAAATCCATTCTTACTATGAAATAAAATGTCATCTTTCTCATTGTCATTAACAACAAACTCTTACCAGATGCCCACTGCCCATAGAGCACTGCCCTAGAGAAATACAGTATGACAAGGCTGTTGCTTTTAAGGTCTTACAGTCTAATGGAGAAGTCAAAATATACAAGACGGTATGGGACAGTCTGGATACAAAGGCAACATAAGGAATTCTTTGCTGTGTTGAACTTGTTCTGTACCCTGTCCGTCATAGTGATTATAAGAATCTAGGTAGGCATGTGTAAAAACTCATGGAACTATAACCAATAAAAGTAAACTTTACTGAATGTAAAAAAAAAAGTAATTTTATGTGCATAAGAGGGATGCAGAAGCAGATTTACCATAAAGCTAACAAGGCTAAAGCTTCAGGGCCCCTCATAAGCACAGACCCTTTCAAGGCCTTGTACCTATTTTATATTCTTTTTCATGAAGAGGAACTTTATGAAAATTTGGGGTGTTTACGCCACACTCCAAGTTTTATAAGCTGATACATTTTATATCTGATACATTACCTTTTGTTCCTTTTTTTGTTCTACAAATAGATATCAATCTAAGTTATAATTCAATAGATAATAACAACACAAATCAGTGGGGGAAAGACCTACTCCATAAATGGTTTAGGACGATTGGTTACTATAACGGGACAAGAGTTAGATTTCCACCTTATAGCATACACCAAAATAAATCTCAAAGATAAATGTAAAAATTTACATCATTTTTTTAAAAATTCTATCCTTGTTTAGAGAAAAACTTTCTAAGGATAAAACAATGGAAGAAATCACAAAGGGAAATATTAATAGCTTTGACTAGGTAAAAATATTAAATTTTTATGTATCCTAAAATGTCACAAAAAATTTCAAAGGCAAATAGTAAACTATGAAAAGTCTTGAGACTGATATGACAAAAAATGTTGATGTCCTTGGTTTTAATATCAAGAAAGATATTAAAATCTTGATCAAATGATAAGCAAAGGACATGAACAAGCTATACATAGAGAAAGCAACACAAATAATATCAATAATATGAATAAATGCTCAACATAACTATTAAAGAAATGAAAATTAAAATAAGATGCTCTTCTTATATATTATATTAGTAATTATTTTCATAATACCCATTGGTGAGGCTGAGTTGAAACTGGCATTCTCATATACCTCTAGTAGGTATAAAAACAGGGTTTTTAAGTAGAATATATAGGTTTTTAAAAAAATTTTCAGGCAAGAATTTTATCAATAGGCATCAAAAACCAAGATTAGGACCCTTTAATTTGCAAATTCATATCTTCTATGAATCATTTTAAGGAAATAATCAGAAACTTAAACAAAGAATATAAACAGGAGACCTGCTGAGTAAAAAATACAAATAACCAGAAAATATTTTTTCCAAATATTTTTTAAGTTCTCTATCACTGGGATGTTCTTTGTGACTCATCACAGTAAAGACTAGAAGCAACCAAAATGTTCAAAAATTGGAGAAAAGTTAAGTTATGACATATTACTTCTAATTTCAAGATGGATAGTATAAGTATATCCCTTTCAATAACAACAAAGAAAATACAAAACTGACACATAAATCCCACCTTTGATAAAACTAGAAGATAATTTGTATTCATTTCTTAGGGCTCTGTTACAAATATCTACAAACTAGGTGACTTAAAACAACAGAAATGGCCAGCCATGGTGGCTCACACCTGCAATACCAGTGCTTTGGGAGGCTGAGGTGGGAAGATTGCTTGAGGCCAGGAGTTCAAGATCAGCCTGGGCAACATAGCATGACCCCACCTCTTTCAAAAAAACCAAAACAGAAATATATCCTCTCACAACTCTGGAGGCCAGAAGTCCAAAATCAAGGTGTTGGACGGGCTGCACTCCATCTAAAGACTCTAGGGGAGAACACATTCTTTGCCTTTCCCAGCTTCTGATGGCTTTAGCCATTCCTTGGCTTGTGGTTGCATCATTCCATTCTCTGCCTCTGTGGGCACATTGCCTCCTTCCCTTGTCTTTCTTCTACTTTGTATGTCTCTTGTATATGGATACTTGTGGTGGCATCTAGGGCCCACCCAGATAATCCAGGGTAATCACCTAATCTCAAAATCCTTAATTTAATCACATCTGCAAATACCCCTTTATCTAAATAAGGTAACGTTCCAGGGTTTTGACACGGATATCTTTTGGTGGGCCATTTTTTTGCCTACCACAACTTTATCTCAGCCTCTTATTTATGAAGATTGAAAACAGATAGGACACGGTAAATGACCTAGCAGAGAGAAAAGAAGGTCAAACCAAAATACCTGGGTAGTGTACAGCAATGAATAACAACAACATTAATAGTGATAATAACTGACATTAATTAATTGCTGATTTGGTCCACAATGCTTCCACCTTGGAAGAGCTCAGAAAATGGAGGCACTAGGCACCTTTGAGGACAGGTGTAAGTCAGGGAGCTGAAGATGAGGATTCACTGATAAATATGTATGAAGAGCAATTAAATCAACCCCTAAATCAGGTTCTCATTCCTACTCTGTGTGATCAGGTAACTACCTCTCCTTACCTTTTATCTGGAGAAATTGAACCAGAAACTCTTCAGACATAAGAAACTAGGCAGAGAGGAAGATAGAGATACAGTACTATGCTGAGAAAAGAGGGACCAAGTGAAAATCCACATATTGGATGCTGAAATGCCAGCTTTTTCATTGTCAACTCTTGAGCACAAGCAGCCAGTCTTACATCCTGATCAGGAGACAGTAGTAGCCTTCTCTGGAGGCAATGAACCTGAAGACACCAATATATACCGACATATAAGGAGTTCAATTAAAAAGCTCTATGCCCATCAATTGTTCCACATCAACCAACCTCATATATGCACAAAAAGCTTCCAATCAGCCTTTTAGTGCTCTATTCTTAACTATATATGGACAGACCCTTTTGTACCAGAAATTTGAGGACAGCTTCCAACATGAGAGAAAAAAATAAACAGTGGGGGTTTATGGGGAGCATGGGTACATAGGAAATTGAAACAATGCAGACAGCAGAAGAAAACTTTAAAGATGCTACAATTAATAGCTTCAGAGAAGAAAAGATGATAGCAAAAATGGCAAACCCAATAGGAGAATTGGAAAATAAGGTCTAGGAAAGAACAGGGAATTCAACAAAAACAATCCCCCCTCAAAAAAACCCTCAAAAAATAAAAAAGCCAAACAAAACAAACAAAGATATTGGCATTAAAAAATATATAATTAGAGAATCAATCCAAAGATCTAAATTAACAGGAGAGAAGACAGAAAACAACAAAAGGAAATTATCAAAGGAATAACATACACTCCCAGGACTACTGGGCATAAATCTCCAGATTAAAAAGCCAATGAAATTGATGAAAGAAAGACCTGCATCATTACAAAATTTAAAAACACTAAAAATAGAGAATATTTTTCAAAGGTCTAGGGGATGGATGAGAGAGAACCGATTATACCATGGATCACAACATAAAATGACAAGACATTTCTATTAGCAACACTGAGATTTAGAAGGACAGAGCAATGTCTCAAAAATTCTGAGTGAAAATTATGTTTAGCCTAAAATTCTCTACCCAATCAAATTACTCAACCGATGTGAGGATAGAATAAAAATTTTTTATAGAAGTATTAGATTTACATAAAAATCGAACAGAAATTATAGAGAGCACCCATACATCCCTTCCCCCACCCTTTCCCACCATCCCCCACCACACAAAGTTTCTTCTATTACTAAAATCTTACATTAGTGTGATACATTTGTTACAATTGATAAACTAATATTGATACATTATTATTATTAACTAAAGTCTGTAGTTTACATTAGAGTTTATTCTTTGTGTTGTACACTGCTTTGGGTTTTAACAAATGTATAATCAAACGTATCCACCATCATGGAATCATGCAGAATAGTTTCACCACCTAAATATCCCCTTTGCTCCACCTCTTCCCCCTCTCTCCCTTCCCCCTGAACCTGTGACAACCACTAATTGTTTTATTGTCTCTATAGTTTTGCCTTTTTCAGAATGCCATATAGATGGAATCATACTTTCAGATTAGCTATTTTTTCCATTAATTTTTGCACATTATGGAGAGTTCAGATTAGCTTTTTCACTTAGCAATATGCATTTAAGTTTCCTCCATGTCTTTTCATGGTTGTATAGCTCATTTCTTTTTATTGCTAAATAATCCTCCATTGTATGGATGTTCCATGATATGTTTATCCATTCACCTATTCAAGGATATCTTGGTTGCTTCCAAGTTTTGGCAATTATGAATAAAGCTACTATAAATATTCACAACAAGTTTTTGTGTGGACATAAATTTTCAACTCATTTGGGCAAATACCAATGAATGTGATTGCTGGATTGTATGGCAAGACTATGTTTAGTTTCATAAGAAATTGCCAAACTGTCTTCCAAAGTGGCTGTACCACTTTGCATTTCCACCAGCAATAAATGAAAGTTCCTGTTGCTTCACTTCCTTGACAACATTTGGTGTTGTCATTGTTTTGGATCTTAGAGGTTCTAATAAGTGTATAGTGGTTTCTCATCATTTTAATTTGCAATTCCCTAAGGACATACAATGTTAAGCTTTATATGCTTATTTGCCATCTGTATACAGTATCTTCTTTGGTCAGGTATCTGTTCAGATATTTTGCCCATTTTTAAATCAAGTTGTTTGATTTTTTATTCTTGAGTTTTAAGAGTTCTTTGCATATTTCGGATACAAGTCCTTTATCAGATATGAGTTTTTTAAATATTTTCTCCCAGTCTATGACTTTTCTTTTCATACTCTTAAAAATGAAGACATTTTAGACAGGAAATATCTCAGGAATTTGCCTCCCTTGCACCTTTTCTTAGGAAGCTTAACTAGAGGATGTGCTCGATCCAAATGAGCGAGAGAACTAAGGAGGAAACATGAAATTTGAGAAACAAGGTCCAATGCAAGAAATAGGCTACTGGAATTCCTAGACTGATGGCAAATGAAAGTCCCAAGATAACCATTGTGAATAGGCCTAGAGTTGTGGTCTCACACCCCAGTGAGTGAGGGACAATCACTAGGGGCACAAGAAGGAAATAATACCTTCTTTTTATTTATTTTAATGTCAGCCTTTTAAAATTTCTATTTTTGTTTATGTTTCATAATGTACATTCTACTTTATTACAGAAAATGTATATTTTATAAACAAATAAATAATGCAAATATTGGAGGTATGTGCTTTTTAAAAAAATTGATAGCAACACATCATCTAAAAAAATCTAAAGGCAACTGGCCTAGGAAGAACAAGTCCAGAATGGAGTAGGAGCTCAGAGGGCTTTAGAAGTAACTTTACAGAATAAAATAGAACTGATAAAGTATATGACAGATTTGACCATGTAGAATTGTGTAGAGAGCCATTTTACAGAGCTATTAGAAGGTAGGGAGACTTATAATGTGTCAAAGAAATCTAAGCAATGAAAATGACAACCATTAACTCCAAGAAAAGACAAAAAAATACACAATAAAGAAAATAGAATCATGGTATATTACTACACCTGATCTTAGCCAAAAGGCCAAGAAGCAAACATAGTATATTACTTAGATCAATACTGAACAATATTCACATAGTAACAATCATGAAATTACTGAATATATATTTAGCTAAAAATTAACATATAATTACATCAGGAAGACTCAAGAAAGAAAAAAGAGGATAAAAGTTAGCAAAAGCCTTCACTATATTTACTAAATTTGGTAAGTGAACAAATAATAGGATATTAATATTATTTTTACATATGGAGGTAAATATTAAAAAAAAAGCTGCTAAATAAGAATTGAAAGTGGTTCCTCCTGAAACAAGGACAAAGCAGATGAGAGTGAGTGGAGAAAAAATTTTTCTTTTTTATGCCATTTAGTGCTATTTCACTTTATAAAATATTTATGTGTAATATTTATATATTATATCATACCTTAATAAAAATAAACATGACTTTAAAATTCTAGTATCCCATATAAGGAAATATGTATATTAAATAGTATTTTAATAATAGTTGATAACATAGGAAAATATTCAAACTATGATATTAAGTGAAAGGGAGAATAAAAGTTGATAAAATTTTTATAGCAAATATATTTAGATAAATTTACCAAATTCAGAAAATTCCAAATATTCATATCTTTTGTTAGCTTAAAATCTGGATGGAAATACATCAAAATACATTTTTAAAATACATCAAAAGTAGTTATCACTGTATGATAAGCTAATGGTGATTTTATTTTTTTGTTTGTTTTGTTTTATTTCAAAATATTAATTAAGGGGGTACAAGTGTTTTTATTACAAGGATACTTTGCATAATGCTTAAGTCAGAGCTCTTGGAGTGCCCATCACCAGAATACTGTTCATTGTACCCAATAGGTAAGGTTTTATCCCACATCCACCTTCGCATCCTCCCCTCTCCTTGGTTTCTCATGTCCTTTATATCGCTTCGTGCCCATATGTACCCAGCTATTAACTCCCACTTATTAGTGAGAACATGTGATGTTTGGTTTTCCGTTCCTGAGATACTTCACTTAGGATAATGGTCTCCAGTCCCCTCCACATTGCTGCAAATGACACTATTTCCTTCCCTTTTATGGCTAAGTAGTACTCCATGGTGTACATATACCACATTTCTTTACCCACTCATGAATTGAAGGGTACTTAGGTTGATTCCACATTTTTGCAATTGTTAATTGTGCTGGGATAAACATTTGAGTACAGGTGTCTTTTCGATAAAATGACTTTATTTCCTTTGGGTAGATACCCAGCAGTGGGATTGCTGGATCAAATAGTAAAGTCTACATTTATTTCTTTAAGGAATCTCCATAATGTTTTCCCTAAAGGTTGTACTAATTTGCAGTCCCACCAACAGTGTATAAGCGTTCCTTTCTCTCTGCATCCACATCAGCATCTATTGTTTTTCAATTTCTTAATAATGGTTATTCTGATAGGGGTAAGGTGGTATCTCATGGTAGTTTTAACTTATATTTCCCTGATGATCAGTGACATGGAGCATTTTTTCATATGTTTGTTGGCCATTTGCCTATCCTCTTTTGAAAAACTTCTGCTCATGTTATTTGCCCACTTTCTGACCCCGTCTCTACAAAAAAATAGAAAAATTAGCTG
The DNA here is from genome assembly GCA_023783475.1 of Daubentonia madagascariensis. NCBI lineage: Eukaryota > Metazoa > Chordata > Mammalia > Primates > Daubentoniidae > Daubentonia > Daubentonia madagascariensis. The sequence goes on along the minus strand of JAKFHU010002080.1, from coordinate 34,672,554 downwards.
GGCATGGTGGCACATGCCTGTAGTCCCAGCTACTTGGGAGGCTGAGGCAGAAGGATCACTTGAGCCCAGGAGTGAGCTATGATGTCACCACTGTACTCTAGCCCCAGCAACAGAGCAAGACCCTGTCTCAAAAAATATATATATATACACACACACATACAAACACACACATACATATATAAAATATATATGTCCACTACTTCAAAGGAGATATGATGTACAAATTCTGTAGTGGACATTTGTTCATTTTTTACTGTGCAGGTAGGAAAAAAAAAGAAACTTTACCATGTAGTGATAATAACAACCACAGTTACAGATATCTGATAGGAAATTTTAAGAATAATCTTACACATCCTTCAAGTCCCAGTTAAATTACCACCTCTTCCATGTAAGTATCAGCCCTTCCATGCAAGGGCCACCCTGCCAATGAAACTTTCCTAGATTCCCCCAATCAGGACTAAATCTCACCCTCTTTCATATTCCCACAGGACTTTAACTCTAGAGAACATAACACCGTCTGATTCTCCTTACAGCGAGTGATTAATTTTACCCTCTCTCAATGAAACATAAGCTCTGTAAAGTCAGGAGCTCCTCTGGTTGATCTTAATGTTTGCTTCAGTACTCCCTGAAGCACCTAGCACAGAGTCAATGTTTAGTGTATATCTTTGTTGAGTTGCATTGACACTGTATGCAGCACTTAGTAGATATGCAATGATTGCTGATTGATTATGAAATGATGAACAATGCCCATATGAGACCTCTCCACAGAAGGCCCTGTAGCATAAAGTATTAGGTTGAACCCTGTGAAATGGCCATTTTTTAAAAGCGGAATTGTTCAAATATTGATAATTGCACATCAGTTAATTCAACATTGTTTCGAGAGAAACAACCTATAAACCCTGGAAAGTGTATCTTTGGAAGGTTTGAAATCTCCCTTCTTGGCTATCTTTTATAGTCTACCTACAGCTGTTAAATATTATTTTTTTTAAATACCCAAAAAGTCCAAATTCTAGACTATAACCCCTCAAATATCCCAAAGCCCAGACAACAGAGATGAAATTTGATTCCAACAACGTTGTTCAGCCAAGAGTCCCTAGGGGCATGTGCATGGGCACCAGTTGTTAACAGGCCACCAGAGAGAAAGTGGTTTTACTCAGTTGAGTATCTCCCAACTTTGGCAAAAAAGCAGGCTGAGATATATACTCTGGGGCCTGGTAAATTGGGATTTCTATGTGCAGCATATACTTCTATTCCTTGGCACCCTCTAGCAGATTGATCTGCCTGTGCATTGATGTTTTGGGTACCATACTGACCTTTGGAAGGGATGTCTATAGTGGGGGTTAGTTTAATAGATGAGTATGTTCTTGAACTGGTAGCTTTCTTTTGCCTGGCTAGAGCCCTTGGAACTAAAGGCAACAGAAGTAGCTGACAATGTAATTTATCTACATTTCACCTGGAAACAGTATCATTTCTTTGAGCTCTCTGGAGACCCTAGCCTGGAAAAAGGCCCAAGATGCCTGTCAGACCGAACAATGCCGATCGTATTTTATTACATGGGATGAAACATAAGACTTTATGCTCCATTAACGGAAGGCTTTCATTTTCACTCCAGGAAGGTGGTTCAACATTATGACATCTTATCTTGTTCTTTCTTACGTTTTTAATATAAATGGTCTTAAAATTCCCCACTTCCATCCCCCACACTCACTGCCCCAGGCATCCAGAAACTATATTGTCAGATTTTACAGTCTGAGATAATGTGGTATTGTGAGAGTGCCAAGATGTATGTGGTGTGTATTTTTTTTAAATACAACTACAGCCTGATAAAAAGAAGAAGTTTGCTCTCTAGTGGCTGACTTATAAAAAGCTCTGAAAACCACACAATAAGATATCTTAGAAAAAGAGGAAATTTAACAGCTCTATCTGTATAACAAGGTCTGAGTAATTCTTTTGTTTTTATTGATTTTTTAAATTTCCCTTACACTAAAAAACTACAGTATAGTTTTTATTTGTGGATATTTTCTCCTATTAAAAATTTCCTATCATTAAACTAATTTCAATTCTAAATTCTGAGAATAGCAATTAGGTTTCTGGTGTTTTATGAGCCTATTGTACCTCTAGAAAGCACTATGGTTTAGTTTAATACTATATAATTAATGTCTATTATAGACACAATGCCCAATAATATCATTAGAGCTTTTTAAATCACTTTAAGCTGTTTGCAGAAAGATTATATAAATTCAGGGAGAAATAGTGTAATTATTAATATGATGCTAATTAATATCATTTTCTTACTCCTTCTTCTATAGCAACTCAATTTATAAAATTTTACTAAATATAATGCAAGGAAAAAATTTATTCTGGGTGCTTCTCTTGTTAATCCTCCTCACTGTGTTTTACCTTCCCGTTTTACCCTCCCACTACTCCACCTCTCTCTCCCCAAGTCCATACTGCTTTTTCCAGTTCTCTTCAGTATCCTCTGTCAGATAGTAGAAAACCAAAGAACAACACTGGTCCCTAAAATTCCAGTCTTTGATTCCAAAAAAAAGAAAGGAGGGGGTTACCCAGGAAGCTTTCTACCTGTGCACAGTAATACTTTAGAGAATTTTCAGATCCATAAATATTTTTGCTCTTATTTTATCTACAATAAAAGAACCAGGTAGCATAAAGAGGCTTAAGCTTTCAGGAGGTCAGGACTACAGTGGAAGTAACACAGTAGAGAATGCAAGGAAGAGGGTTCTATAGGGTCAGGGAGCAGGTATATGGGGCAGTGCAAGGAGTTGTTGAGAACAGGAATGATGCAATCTGATTTACACTTTTGAAAATTATTCTGGCTGCTGTGTGGAGAAAGTACCACAATAAGGACAAGAGTAGAAACGGAAAATTTTGGAAATGATTGCAATCTTGCAGGCAATAAAAGATTGTTCCATGGACAAGGGTGATAGCATTGGAGTTGTGAAAAGTGAATGGATTTCCAATTTACTTTGAAAGTATAAATGGGAATGGATTAGAGGCAGGAGTATGGGGTGACTTTTGACTGGGCAGCTGGGTGGATAGGGATGCCACTTGCCGGAATTAGAAAGGCTGGGAGAGAAGCATGTTGGGAGGGGAGTGGCAGTGGGAACAAGAGTTCTGTTTGGATTGGTTACAGTTCAGTTTGCTATGTCCATGTACAAGGTGACGTCAGGTAACCTCTGTCAAGAGGAGATGTCAGGAGACATCTGTACAACAAGATCTCTTCTTGCTAGAAACCTGGAGCTCAGGAGAGAGGTTAGGAATGATGATTTATTCTTAGAAGTCTTCAGAATATAAATGATATTTAAAAATGCGATCCCCAAGGAGAGAATTTGGATAAAGAAGAAAAGCGGCCTGGGCCTGACCCTGGGGCATAGGCGTTTGAAATAGAGAAGGGAGGCAGGTCAGCCAGGAAGAGTGAGAAGAAGTGGCCAGCAGTGGGAAAGAGAGCAGAGAAGGTAAGTGAGGGAACGCTGGTGACAGGTCAGGTGAGAGGATGACACAGAAGACCATCAAATTTGGCAACATAGAGGTCGCAGTGACCTTGACAGGGGCCCTTTCAGTGAAGTGACAGGGACAGAAGGCCCTGTTATTCTTGCACTAACCCTGAATATAGGCCTAAAGAATTCTTTCTTGGTGCAAATATGCAAGACAGAAAAGAGTTAAAAATTGATGCAGAGTGTCTGGGAAATTTCTCTGTTGTCTATGTTGATAGGGAAATTGACTCAACTTTTTATCTGAAAGCATCTTCTTTGAGCCCTTTTAAAGTAAAAATGGTCAGGGAAAGGGATTCTTGGATGTCAGAAATTGAGTTATACACCGTTTCACAAAGTAAATGATCTTCCCCGGAGATTAGATAAGACAGTGAAGGGAAACTGCCATAGAGGAGAAGTAACTAAGGAAGATTTGATCTAGAGAATGTAAAAAGATACAAGGAAGAGAGAAGGAGAAATAGGAAGAAGTACCTTGAGAGAGAAAGAAGATATAAATACGAAAGAAAAGTAGAGGGGCTTTTTTTCTTTCAGGCATAGCTCAAAATGAAATTTGAACTGTCAATCTCAGAAGAAACAGAGTAAATATGGCAAACATCTCTACTTCAGACAATATGCCAAGGATTGGGGAACAAGGAAAAAGAGTAACATGTTAAACAGGAGAAATAAATTATAATGTGACTGAGACCCAAAGCAGAATTGTGGCCAATAGGGTCCTTTTTTTTTTTTTTTTTACTTGATGTGTTGATATTTTTTAAAGCTTGAATAGCACATTTTGAAAAGGCAGAAACTTGAGTTAACAGCGAAGGAACAAAAGCTAGTTGACTCTGTTTTCACACTTCTGCGACGGATCTTTGTTCAACTCACATTGCAGTGTGTGCAATTTAATGTCCCAGTAATGATATGATGTTGAAGACTACTGGGCTTCACTCTAAATGCCAGTTCGTGCTAACGCCATAGACCTTACAGGCTCTCAAAGACACCGGTAACTCATGGTCAAGTGAGGGTGACACCAGAACCCTCCAGCCAGTCTTGTGATCACACTTCTCATGTCCACCCGCGGCCCCCATCACCAGACAACACCATCCTCCACTGGCTTCTCTCACCAAGGCCCCCAGCTGTGGGTGTGCCTGAGACCCAAGGTTGAAAGCCTCTCTCTACATGGTTTCCATCTGGTGTTGAGCTGCTGGTTCACCTGACACATTTCTCTGCCACATCAAAAACTCAGAGACATTACCTTTCAGGTTCCAACTTGTTTCTCTTTTTCTGCTTTGTGGCCACCAGTTGTTTCCCTGTTACTAAAAATTCAGAGTACTCTTAATAGGAGTGCGGAAGGGGGTCATACATCTCAGCTCCCTGGACCAAAGGAGCACATGCATAGTCAGTTGAGGTCAAATATGTTTCCCTTCTCCTGCACAGAAGCATGGGATGGTGGCAGGAAGCTTCCTCCTCCAGAAGAAAGAAGGTGCAGTTCATCAGTAATGACATCTGGAGAGAAAATAATGGTTAAGGAAATGCCATTAAAATTATTTCATGACTTCTGTCTCTTATGCAGTTCAGAAGGGAGAAATTAAGAAAAGGATTAACATTTGGTGAACAACTGCCTAGAATATACCAGAAATATTGCTTTTCTCAGCCTACTGTGTTCTCATCCTGGAAACAACTAGACAGGAGAGACTATCCCCAAGTCTTCATCCCCAGAATCAAACTTCAACCAGAATGTTCACAAGAACTCTTCTGGTTTCTTACTAAATTAATTTTTAAAAGGCTCCAAGCTTAGGCTTACCAGAATGTTCAGTAATACCAGACTGTTATGTTGTTAGATCTTTATTGAGACTTTAGCAGACTAATTCTAGCAAATTGAGGTAAGTCTTCTCTCCATCCTGGAAAAGTAAGAAGTTAATATAGAGGAAGTCTCACGAGGCTTCCTTTGGTTATCTCATATTGCAAAGGCTTTACCTGAAAAAGAGATAAAAGGGAGCAGCCAGGGGCAAGGTACTACTCTATAAAATGGTAATAAGATTCACATTCTCTCCTAGTCCTTATGACTCCAAGTAAATATCTGATTTCCCTCAACATTTACACACTGTGATTTCTATGGCTTTGGATGTTTGCATTTCAAAATGACATTAAGAAATAGTCATGAGGGTATGGAAATTAAGGAAAGGTAAAGGAAAACAGCTTTTACAGGTTGCTCAGATTTCTGAACAGTTCCAAGGAGAAAACAAGCCAGGTAAATACATGTGCTTTAATACAGCACCCAAATAGCAGTGAAGGCCCCACTAGGTTATGTGCATATGTAGAATCCTGGTTTGCCATCCAAATTATGATAGGTTCTCCAGAGAGTACATGATTGTATGTTTTGTCTTCCAGTATAAAAGTAAAGATGAAGTGTAGGCTAGGGACTAGATCTGGGGGTAATCAAAGTAGGGGAAACCCCACATTCTTTGATATATTTTTCTTACTGCAACTGTTGCTAAGGAAATCACTTCCTCTCCATACACTGCACGTATTTCCCCTATTTGTTATTCTTACAAAGTGCACAATACTGCATTTAAAACATAAAAACAAGAGCCTGATAACATAGAGTGAGGGACAGTCAAAGCTGGCTAGGGAAGAGATTAATGAAGTTGTCCCAAGGGTCAAGGATCAAGGTGTGCATAGCAGAGAAAACCTGCTCTCTATTTTTAGTATTTACTGTCCAATCCAAGCTAACAGGCGATACTCTTTCATGAATGCCTTTGAATGTCAGCAAAAAGCCTTCTATTTCTATGACTGTTCTCCATCAGACAAGGATGGTGGAACTCATCCTTCATAGAATTGCACAGAATGTGGCAGCTGGAAGAATACTAACCTAATCTAAGCTCCTCATTTTATAGTGAGGAAGCAGAGAGACTTGGTAAGGTAACATGGTCATTTTATGGCTAAACGGGGACTAGAAGTCATTTTCTAACCCCCAACACAGGAAACAGAATTCAGGGAGTGCTGTCTGGTGGCTGGAATCCAAAGACTCATAGAACCTTAGAATGAGACAACTTCTTGGGGTCTTTCACATTCAATTTGCCCTACAATGCAGAAATCCCCAGAAAGTTTCATTTTTATTCACACTATGGACTTGGGCAATCATGACTCCTTGCTTAATCCACCAATAAATATCTATGCAGAGCTCACTGTGTCTGAGGAGACAATGAAGGTAAAGGGTAGTGCAGATCTCACTGGAACAGATGCAATCACAATACTTGTTCAACTCTCAAGAGTGCTCTAAGGCTGGAGGAAGCATGTACCCAGAGCTTTCCTCAAGGCTCTAGAAACTATTTGGCTCACTGTTTTTCTCTTCTTCTCTTTCCAGTTTCCTCTCATTGTGCCTTTGTTAGCCACAATAGCATCCAAAGAGATGTCCTCTAAAGGAAAGAAAATAAGGGAAGGCACTGGAAGCAACCAAGAGACAACCAAGAGAAGAACCTGGCCTTTGATGTGATAACATGACTGACTTTCATGATGTCAAAGAAGAATTTTATACCAATTTGGCTTTCCTTTGCTGTAAATCAAAGATATTTTAAGCAACTAGGACAGACCATAGTTATTTAGCCCTTTTTCCCCCATCAAGAAATCCCTAAAACTCCCTGAAATTGATTAGAAGTTCACAAATATTAAATATATACTTTTTTATTTACTGAAAGCATTGCATTTTCCTTTTCACAAATTCCTTGATTGGAAGTATTTCAGCACAATGATATTTACCAATCTGTCAAATGTTCATTGGCCCTAGGAAAGCAATCCTGCTGGTGGACTATCTGAAATTCATGAGTTCCGCCCCTCTCCATAACCTCAGACACCCCCTACTCCACCATTAAACACACACACACACACACACACACGCACCCCACAAAATACCATCCTGCCTCAACCTTTTGGAATTCTTTTAAAATCCAAGAATTATCCTCTATGGCATACAGGAAAAACCCATGCACTTAAAAATAAATATGATTAAAAATTGTCTGGATTGGAGTTTTTTTCCTTCAAGGTCCCAAGCCTGAATATGAGCCAGTGAACTAGCTTCCCTTCATCAGCACACTTGGCTTCTGGCTAATGCAGGAGAACATACTGGATGATAAGACAAAAACAAGAGAAGTCTTAGAAACCAAGCTGACTTTGAGTTCTTTGATTTTTCCACACTTGTGTTTTTGAGATGATGTGCCACACATATCATTAACTGCTTATCTCAAATATATTCCTTGTACAATTTCTTATCATGTGTTCAGAAACTTGATGGTAGTCCTTAGAAACCAACTGAGAAACTAGATACCTCTTTTTCAAATGTGATCACAATGACTGTAGTTTCACATTATAAAATCATTGAAAGATGTATGATACAAAATATTATGAAATATATAAGACCTTTCATCAATAGCAGTTATCCATAGAATAGTATCTTTCATTTGCATAGAGATTTGTACTTTTGAAAATATTTTCTCATAATAATAATAGCTAACATTTATTGGATACTTACTATCTGTCAAACATTGTTTTAAGTGTCTTACATAACACATTTCATTATCTTGCCCACATTTTAAAGAAGAGAAAACCAAGACATTGTTTTCTATGTTAACTTTAGTTCCCCTGCTATAAACTACGAATTATCTCACTTGAGACTTCATCAATTTATAAGAAAAGATTAGATCTACAGCTTCTGGTCTCTTGCTGTTGTACTTCATCTGAAAGCATAAGAAATGAAAAATCACCTTAATTGCTCTCAGGGAAGTTATTGTATATTAACTTATTTGTTTCGAGTATGAAAATACAGAGAAAGTCCCAAGTTTTCATATATGGAGAACAAATGCCAATTAATATCTGTAATAAGAAAAGAACAGCTTGCAAGTTAAAGACTTATGTTTCTGTTAGTTCTATCTGACTTCAGGCAAATTGCTACTGTAAATAAAATCTCTGCCTTGAGCAGAACAGAAAGAGGGTTTGTTGAACATAGATCTTGAGCAAAATACAAAACTTTTGGAATTCTTTGACTATAAGCAAAGCAGTGGCCTTCTCTTAAAGTAATGACCTTGACCTTCAAAATAGTAGGTTAAAAAACAAAACACATGTATTTTATCTAATTTTCCTCTTCTCACTGCAAACTTTTTATATGTGACCTTTAGCAGTGGCTCAAGTGTGTCTGTGTTTATGTCTGAGTGTGTAGAGAGATAAGAAACAGATGGACAGTAAGAATACCAAGCCCTGGGAGAAATATCTGGCCATTTGCAACTGGAAGTTGGATAATTTATTTTAAAATTCAAGGAAATATTTAGAGTAATTTTAAATTCATAAAATTACTAGTTTTAACTTGAGATATGTCCCCCAAAATACCCTTCCTGTTAATAGGTTAGTGCTGCTGACTTAATTCATCAAAGTAAAGTTGCTTAAATACCTTAATTTAGTCAGGTTCTCAAGTCCCAGAAGTGCAGGGTTATATCTAATATTATCCCTGAATCTCCTGTAATAAATAGCATCACACCATGACTTGGGGAAAACACAAGGCTAGAAAATGGAACCCCTGCATTCTAGTTTTTGCTTGTCCAGCTGACTAGCTGGTCTCTGGAGCCCCTACTCTAACACACACTATGATAGCCTCAAAGCTGAGCACATTATCTTGACATACAATGAGGTTGCAGCAATTATTCATAAGTGAATGAGAAGAACAACTGTGATTCTAGTTGGTAACCATAAATATTTCTCTGAATTGGAGTCAGAGGTGATATACCATTTATATTCTAATACAGTCAATATGAAAATTGCAATAGGCCTTCAGACTGTGTTCAGGCATTTTGGGAAGAACTCAACTGGCCACTTGCAGATAAATGTCCCTATTTATAAATAGGGTTGAAAACTAACATTTTCTCATTAAACTCCTTCTCTGTTCTACCTTCAAGTATGCAGGGAGATATTTATAATCTTCATTTCACTAAAAAAGAAACTAAAAGTCAGAGAAGTTCAGTAATTTGCTCAGGTTCCCATTAGCTAGCAAATGGGTAAGCCAGAATTTAACCCAAGACTAACAGACTCCACGGAGACTAATTTATTTCTACTATATTTTGCCACCTTGACATTTCTATGTTAACACATATACTAAGGGAATATAGCTCTGGAGGGCAGGGAATGAGTTCTTTCCATCATTATATCACAAATGCTAGCACAATGATGAATAAAAAACTACTGAATGAAGCAACTCACGGCCAACAATGCACAGCTTGCCAGCCCCCATTAGCAGTGTGCCCTGGACAATGTCCAGTCCTCAGGGTAGCTGGAAAAGACCCCATCCATAAGCAGCTTTGCCTGTTACCCCAGTTTGTCTACAAATACTATCATTTTGTCTACATGCCATTCTATAGGAAAAGTTAAGAAGCACTGTGTACTCCTAGCAGGAAGAGTGATTTCTAGGCTGGAAAGAGAGGATTTCTTCATTATTTGAGTTCTGAAAGCCAGGCCTGGCCACAGTAGGGTGGAAACCAAGAAAACCAATGGATACCACGATAACGGATTGCCCGAGTCAAGAATGGAGGGAGGGTTCCTTGGCGCATGACAGAAAGAAGAAACCCCACAACAAAAGCAAAGAAGGAGGAAATTAGAGGTTTAATTTCACTTTTTAAAACCTCCCACTACTCTCTAAGGTGTATCTTTCCCCACTTACACATCAGGAATCTGCATCTCAGAGAGGGTAAGTAACTTGCCCAGTGTTATACACCCGGTTAGGAGCAGCCAGACTGAACCCAGGCTGTCTGACTCTCAAGTTCACACTCTTCCCACCAAGCCTTGCTGCCTCAGCCCACAAAAGCTCTTTCTGAGAGGCAGATATTCCCCTCTATCTATCTTAACAAACATCTTCAAATGAGAAAAAGTGGGGCAAAGACTTATCTAACTCCCAAAGCCCTGTAATAGCTTAGCCAATTAGTAGTGGCAGAGTGCTTTGAAAATGCCAGTGCAGCTCCTTGCATGCCAGGGCTTTGTTAGGGCTTTGAGGCCCTGGGATGAAAGGCTCCACAGAGCTTCTATTTCCCACAATGGCCACTAATAAGGATTTCAAGAGGAGCAGGGAGTGCCATTCTTGGGAGGAGTCTTCAGAACCCTTGGCCGATGAGGTAGGAGGAAAGCACTTCACAACAGAGCTGTCTCCTATAAAGCTCCTGGTTCGCAAAGGGAGAGAGATGGACCTTAAGCTTCCAGAAGTGTCTCCATGATTTTTTATAAGACATGCTGAGCACAAAAGTGGGATAAGAGAAAGCCTGTTTATTTGATAAAATCATGAATTGCCTCAGAAGGATCTGAGTGGCATAAATTGAGTCTCTGATAGAAGATCGGGAAAAAAGAAATTGAAATTTCCCAAATAAATATTGATGAAGAATTAAAAGTACCTACCACTACCTAGGGCACTGAGCCACCAGCTTCTCACAGAGTTATAACCTGACCACAAACCTCAGAAAGCCATCCAGAAAAAGAGCAGCCTTCTTTCTTTCTTTCTTTCTTTTTTCCTTTTTATTTATTTATTTATTTTTTTTTTTTTGTTAGCTCTGGGACAAACCCAGCCAGGTGCCCACCTGAAGTGTCAGATTGACTGAATAGTATACAGCTCATTATGTGTGCTGGAGAAAGGCAGGCTACTGATACTAGAAGGTGGAGGGGGACAAAGCCTGGAGACAGACAGCTATGGGACTTGCTATTCAGTTCTGCAGCCAGTTTTAATGTTGCTTCTATTTACATCAAAGCACAATTCATTATGGCATGTTTTCCAAATCTCCATCCCTCATCTTCTTCACTCCCCCACTACTTCATCACCTTCCCTGGCCCAGAGTGGTGTATCAGTTAGCTTTCGGTGTGTAACAACCATGCCCAATCTTAGTGGCTTAAAACAATAGCCATTTTGTTTAGTCTGTAGTTCTGTAGATTGGCCAGCAAGTTGTCATGGGCTCAGCTGGATTATCTTCCTGTTCTTGTCGGGGCACATCCATGCTGCTTCTGAGCTGGGTGACTCTGTTTTTGGGGTTTGAATGGTTGTCAGCAGAGGCTATAGGGATTTCTGGCCCATCATCATCACGCAGCTAGCCCAACCTTGTTCTTAGATGGTTCAGCAGGGTTCCAAGAGCAAGAGCAGAAGTGTACAAGGCCTCTTGAGGCCTAAGCTCAAAAGCCTAGTTCTCTTTCCTGGCATTCTATTGGCTAAAACAAGTCCCAAGTTCAACCAAATGCAAGAGGCAGGGAAACAGGCACTATGTCTTCATGAGAGGAGCTACAAAGTTACATTCCAAAGGGTCATGGATTTAGGGAGAGAAATAATTATGGCCCCTTTTGCAAAAAATCTAATTTGGGGAAAAGGGCCATATTCCTGTTGCTTTCCTTCATCTTACTTTGCTTTCCTTCACCCCTGCCCATTCATCAACTCACCCAAATCTCTACAGGTTTTTGTTGCTTGATTCTGCCAAACTCTTCTGAGATGATTTAATCAACAAGCTTTTAGACAGCTACCTTTCTCTGCTTAGTATTTCTTTGAATGTCAAATATCTTGCTGACACAAGACAAATAACATTAGGAAAATAGCAGACTTCCAGAGCTTTAGGAATCCAGTTTGCATTTTTTTCCTAAATTAACAATACAGTTTTCATAGAGTCCAAAATCCAAACCACTCTGATATTCCTGGCACACTACTTGTTCTCAATAGCTTCAAGCTTACTTTTAAACCCTCTGTAATCCTACTGGAAATCATTAAACAGTGAGTCATGGAAGCTCTCTGATGGCCTCCAATAATGATTTTACCATCCACACCAGAAATTTTTTTAAGTTCCATTTAACAAATTTAGTCCATTGCTGAGATTACTTCTTGGGAGTGTCCCAATTTTTTCTTTACTGTGTCTCCATGAGGAGCCTCAGGGCCAGTGAGTCCCTGGCACTCAAAGCCCTCCAGGGGCCAGCTGCTACAGTCTGATAAACCAAGGTACCTCCTAAAAAAACACTCACTGTTGCTGCTTCTGCTCTTTCTTACATACTGGAATTTGTTCTGAGATGTCCCCAGCCTCTCCTTTTATAAATCTCCTGTTTGCAGAGCTTCAAGAAAAGAGATCATCCTCAGCTTAAAGCTGGAGCTTGTGCTGGGGAATTGAGCCGCTTAAACCTAGGTGTCCATGTATATCTGAGTGTTTAATAAACACTGGAAATGCACAGCACCAAGCTCTACAATTCAAATATTAGCAGAAATTATCATTTGAAGAGACTTGTCAAATTTCTTTGCAAGTTCTCTGTGTATCTTCATCTCCTTTACCAACTGTTATCTTCATCTCCTTTACTAATTGTTATCTTCCTTCTTGTCCCAGAGAAAGAGGCAGCCCTACTCCTCTGCATGACCCATCCCACTGTGTCTTTACATCACCCTGTCCACCCCACAAACCACACCATTAGTTTCCTCTCTCTTCTTTGCCTTTCAGTCTCTCCTCCCTTGGATCCATGCCCTCAGCCTACAGACATGATCAAGGGCTCCTATCCCTAAAATAAACTTGCGTTCAACCTGCCAGCTGCCCTTTTCTGGCTGCCTCTCTACCCTCATAACTCCACTTCATCTTCTATCCACAACTAAGCCCAACATAATTTTTCTTCAATCCCCCACCACTCCACTGAGTGAACAATGGACAAATCAAATGACTTTTTCTCAGTCTCCTTCCTATTTGTCCTCTCAGGAGCATGTCACTCTTGATGACTGCCTCGTTAAGCCATTTCCTTGACTCTTGAGACAGTGCCTTCTCCTAAATCTCTTCCACTTCTCTGTCTACTCTTTCCTAGTTTCTTCCAGAGACTCATCTTCCTCTACTTCATCCTTAGACGTTGGCCCTCTTTCCTTCTTCTAAACTCTCTCTGGGTAAGATTCCCTCCCCTACCCATCTTACTGAACGTCGCATACTAAGTCCCATAGGCTTTCCAACTCAACACTTCCCAAACCAAACTTATTTTCTTCCTCCCCACAATCCCTCATCTCAACTTGCTCCTCTTCCTGCATTCTTCTTAGTTAACAGAACACCATTGTCCCCCCAGTATTTATTCTCTCCTTTTATAATCATAGAAGTTTTATTTGGGCACACAGCTATCCAGCTGAAGACTACATTTCCCAGAATTCTTTGCAACTAGGTGTGGTCATGTGACTAGGTTGTGGCAAATGGGATGAGTAGCGCAACTTCTGGGGCACGCCCTTATTAACCAATGTGGATTCTGTTGTCTACGCTGAGTACCTTGAACAATGTCATAATTGGTAGCAAAAGTAAAGTTTATAAGTTTGGGGTCATCAACTCATCCCAAACGTCCTCATTCCAGTTCTAGGGGTCCCACTCTTCCCTATCAATTCCCTAATCTTTACTTGAGAGAGCTGTCAAGATTGTGAATTCAACCTATATCGTAATTCAGCAACTCACAGAATGAGACTCTGAATGTGATTTTCAGCTACATAAATCCTTTGCTACAAAAGATAAAAAAGATTCTTCTAGGTAATACTAGAAATTTCTTGGTCTTCTGATCATACATTGAACTGAGAATTTAAAACTTGAACCTGTTATTTTCTTTCTTTATGTTCTCCAGGGCACTTTAAAGCAGTAAGCCAAACCCATTGGGCTTATATTCTCCATGTGCCCTTTGTAATGATTTCTTGGAATAGGCACTCATGTCCGAAGACTTACACTGGTGATGGAAGAGTTTAAGGAACTCTTCCACCACAGGTAACAAGAACTGTCAATGTCCTATCTTTAATAACAACTGGATTCTTACTGCCCTCAAAATCCAACTCAACCACATGTTTAATCCTAAATTCCTCATTTCCTTGAGGGTCTGTTTAGTGTGCTTGATATATAGGAAGAACGGTGCACATGAATGTTTGGATATCAAAGAAGTAGACTACAGTAAACAGAGCTAGTTCCCTTTCCCTACATACATTTCTCCCCTTCCTTCTTAGTAACAGAGCTCTTATTTTATTTGGGATGGCAAGGCAGCCAGCTAAAAAGCCACAGTGCCAGGACTTCTAGCAACTGAGTATGGTCATATATCTAAGTTCTGGCCAATGAAATAAAGTAGAACAATTGTTTGGGACTTCTGGGAATCCTGCTTTAAGGGAATTGTCTCAGCAGAGTATAATCCTTTGTGCCTTTCTGTCTTTCCTTTTGTTTCTGGCCTGCATCACAGATATGATGCCTGGTTCCCTAGAAGCCATCTTAAATTCTGAGGTGATCTTGAGAATGAACATCATGGACTGGAAAAGTGGGACAAAAAGATAGAAAGTGTCTCTGTTTCCAATGCCTGTGGAGCCTAACTGCCTACTTTGAGACTTCATTTACATAAGAGAGAAATTAAATCCTGCCTTGTTTAATCTTCTGTTATTTGGGGTTTTGCTGTCATATGCAGGCTTACCTAATCCTAGCTGATACACTCAATAAATGCTTCAAGGACAAAAAGATAAAGGAAACAGAGCCTTGGTAATAAAAGAGTGCAGGACTAACAGCTAAGTTGTTAAGGGCCCCAAGAATGTCCCTTATCTAAGGAATGACTTTTGTTACAACCTTTGTGTATTAATTTTGGGAAGTGACTCATATCTTATCTTATCTTTCAGTTGAGATAATCCAGGCAATAAGAGTTTAAAGGATCACTTCTAGAATTATGCAACTTTGTGGCAGAAAGGCAATTAAAACTCAGAGTACATTTGCCTATATATCTAGTCCCTATAGTTGCCCAATGAAAGTATCAGAAATATAAGAAGGAGGCCATAACAGGAACAGTTAAACCTACTTTCCTGCATGACTAGGACCAATTAAGATGATTTGCCCCCAGCATCCATTGTATAAGCTATTTTCTGTGAAGATTTGTCAGGCAAGTGCCTCCATGGGTCACAAAAGGAAAGAAGTGGATGGCCCTGAAGTCATCTTAGTCTTCCTCCAAACTTCCTGGGAAGCTCTGGCAGCACTTCATGTTCTACATGTTTTCTGCATTTCAGCATAACCAAAAGAGTCTGAGAGAAAGGGTATGGATCAGTGCTAACACAAGTTTTAATCCTTTCCTAACAAAGCTTTTTACTCACTTACCCAAGGTCTGGTGGAGGCAGGGATCACATATGAAGGCTTTATATTAGAAGTACAATGCCAATATTTGGTGAAAAAGAAAAGAGAATTTGCTTCACAAATTAAAGTATAACTAGGGCTTCTTTTCCCAAGTATATATTGTTGTCTGCTTTGTCAAAGATCGATAAAGTAGAACAATTGTTTTATGTCTGGATTCTCTGTTCAGTTCCATTGGTCTATATCTCTATTTTTGTGCCAATACCATGCTGTTTTGGTTATTACAGCCTTGTAGTATAGTTTGAAATCTGGAAATGCCTCCAGATGTGTTCTTTTTGCTTAAGATTGCTTTGGCTATTCAGGCTCTTTTCGGGTTCCAAACAAAGTGTCGAATTATTTTTTCTAGATCTGTGAAATACGATGTTGGTATTTTGATGGGGAGTCCATTGAATCTGTAAATCACTTTGGGTAGTATGGACATTTTAACAGTGTTGATTCTACCAATCCATGAGCATGATATGTTTTTCCATTTGTTTGTGTCATCTGTGATTTCTTTCCTCAGTGTTTCATAGTTCTCTTTGCAGAGATCTTTCACCTCCTTGTATATTCCTAAGTATTTTATTTTCTTTGTTGCTATTGTGAATGGTATTAAGTCTTTGATTTGACTCTCAGCTTGACTGTTACTGGCGTAGAGGAATGCTACTGATTTGTGTACATTAATTTTGTTACCTGAGACTTTGCTGAATTTATTTATCAATTCCAGGAATCTTTTTGTGGAGTCTTTGGGGTTTTCTAGATATAAGATCATATCATCAGCAAAAAGCGATAATTTGACCTCCTCTTTCCCGATAAATGATGCTGGGAGAATTGGATAGCCACATGCAGAAGAATGAAACAGGATTCATATCTCTCACCACTCACAGAAATTAATTCAAGATGGATAAAAGACTTAAGTGTAAGGCATGAAACCATAAGAATGTTAGAAGAAAATGTTGGAAAAACTCTTCTAGATGTTGGCCTAGGCAAATAATTTATGAAGAAAACCCCAATGGCAATCACAGCAACAATAGTAGCATGGAATACTACACAGCCATGACGAAGGATGACTTAAAGACTTTTGCAACAATTTGGATGGAATTGGAGACCATTATCCTAAGTGAAATATCTAAAGAATGGAAAAACAAACACCACATGTACTCCCTATTAAACTGGAACTAACTGATGAGCACACATGTGCACAAAGGGAAGGAAAACCCAGTGGAAATCAAGCAGGGGAGAGAGGGGAGGAGGGAATGGGTGAAAACCTACCTAACAGGTACAATGAACACTATCTGTGTGATGGGCACACTTATAACCCTGACTCAAGCATAACAAAAGTGATGCATGTAACCAAAAACATTTTTACCCCCATAGTATTTTGAAATAATAAAAATAAATAAACAAAGTATAACTAGGCCAACTGAGGGTCCCTAAAACTGAAATCAGAAAACCAAAATTAGGTTGATACTTTCCCTGCTATGGCTAAGTCTGAAGGCATTTTTCAAATGCAGGCCAAGTCAGCTTTCATAGTCTGGTTTATACACCTGGGTGGATATAAGGATTCAGCATCCCCCACTGCCTTACAAGGTTTGAAATGTTCAATCGTGCATATTTTAGAATACATTTGGACATTGTGAATCAGAAAGGAACAGTCCATGGTGAATAATAGAAAACATCAAACAAATGTTGCTATGAAGACATATGTGTCAACAAGTCATTGATCATAAACTTCCCGTTAGAAATCAGCTTGCTGCCACTTCAGAGAGGGTTCAGTCTTTCCTGCAACTCCAAAGCAAAACTTTCCACAAGAAGATCAGAGAAGCCCCAGGACGGGATCCAAGGCTCTGAGAACAACTGATTGTTGATGATTCTAACATGAAGTTTTTTGATACTACTGGGGAATCTTATCAACAGGCACTCTTGGACACATTCTTCAGAGGTGCCAGAAAATCAGCGATTTCGAACTCTGAGCTGAGGACAGCTGTGTTGCTGTGAAAAAAAATCTTTCTGTAGAGTGAAATCTTTTTTGGCCATTAAACTAACTTGAAAGCATGGTCTTCAACAGTCCACTCACTGGAAATCAATGCTGCATCGATCTTCATGCCCTGAGCTTCCTTTCTGCCGGCCTACTCACAGTTCCCTAATTGCACTGTGCTTGCTCAAAACCCTGTGCCTTTGCCCACGCTGGTCTCTCTGCCAGGGATATCCTGCACTCACCCATTCTTTACCTGGCTATTTCCTACTTGGCAACAGCTCCAGGCATCACTTCCTTCAGGAAGTTTTCTCTGACCACCTCCAGACTAAGGCACTGAGCCTCCACTGAGCCCCCTGCTCTCTGGGCATACCTATGCTACAGTATTTATCACACTGGATTATAATTCTCAGCATTGAAATGGAAGTTCTGCTTTTTTAATCTGTGTTGTTATAGTGCCTACCATAGTGCCAGGCATGAAATAGGCCCTCATGAATCAATGCCTGGGTGGTAGGAGTACTATACCACAGGATATAGTACAAATGGCATAGGACTTAGCATCAGAAACCCTACCTCCAAGTCATAACTCCATAACTGATTTACCAGATTACTTAAAGTCTCTTATACTTAGTTGCCCCATTTGCAAAACAAGGATTATAATTGCATAGGATAGTTGCACAATTAAATAAGATAATATAGGTAAAAGCACTTTGCTATTTTTCTATAATAATAACCACTTAATAGATGCTATTCAAATATCATTTCAGCATTAACGTTAACATCAATATACACTTTGCTTTGCTTTGAAAAAGGATTTGGTGGCATTACAAGTAAGAGGAGCTGCTTCCTATTTATTCCAAACCTGACTTAGGCTAAAGGAAATGAGTCTTCGAATGCAGTTTGACTCCGGTACTTAATTATTGGCTGGATTCCCCATCACACTCCATATGCTGCCCACCTTAATGTTTCTTACCCATAACTACAATTTCCAAAGGATGGGCAGTGTCAGATTCCTCATTTGTGAAATAAGGAGTCAGACAAGACTATCACTCATTTGCCTTTGATTTATGATCTGTGCACTTCAAGGTTCACATGGGGCTAAATCCTTACGTGTTCTTGGCTTATCCCCAGGCCTTAGAACGGTGTTGAGTAATAGTAAGCCCTCAATAAATATTTCCTGAATGAACACATGCATGAATAGATGAACTAATAATGCTTAGAATAAGATAATGATGATATTTTTAGTGTCTTCCACAAATTAATATATGGCATTCTGGAATAAATAATTTGAGTATATCATAGGGTACAAACTTTCAGTCATAAGATGAGTAAGTTCTGGGGATTTAATATACAGCATGGTGACTATAGTTAATAATACTGCATTGTATACTTAAAATTTTCCATTATAAAAGAGTAGACCTTAAGTATTCTCATCACACATAAAAAAATGGCAACCAGGTGAGGTGATGTTAATTAGCTTGATTGTGGTAATCATTTCACAAAGTATATGCATATCAAATTATCACGTTGTACATCTTAAATATACACAACTATTTGCAAATTATTTAACATATTTCAATAAAGCTGGAAAAAATAATTTGAGTATACTTTAAATAAGAATTCCTGCAGCAATGGCTCTTCAAAAGCAGCAGCAGTTACTCCATTTGTTCTGTTAAGCTGAGGACAAAATGGTGCTTAGGCTGAACAAAACCAAATGTTGAGGGTCTTACCACTAGAACTGCGGTCCCCAACCCCCGGGCTGTGGACCAGTACAAGTCCACGGCCTGTTAGGGACCAAGCAGCAGAGCTCCATCACCTCCCTTTCCCCCACCACCATCTGTGGAAAAACTGTCTTCCATGAAACCGGTTCTTGGTGCCAAAAAGGTTGGGGACCGCTGCACTAGAAGACACCACTACCTTTGCCAAACTACAGAGATAAGGTGGACATGTGTTCCCTTGACCTCTTATTCTGTTTCCACAGAAGACCCAACTGCGCACAACCATAGTGTTTATGATAGTGAGATAGTTGAGATCGCCAGACATTAACTGCTTCCAAAAAACAACCTGCAATGGGATTTTCTGGGCTCAAATGCAGCCTGCTTCCCAAAACATTCCATATTTGAGAACACAGGAAGAAACTCAAGCCTTTCACAGAAGGCAGGAGACACAGAAAGTAGAACCTCACCTCCCCTCCCCTCCCTTCCCTTGGGGTAGGAGGAAATTTAGAACTCCAGAGAGAAGATGGTCTCTGCCTCCAATCACCAGGGTGTTCTAGTCTCAGCCTTGCAATTTAAGAATCTTTACTGTTTCATATTTGTCAAGCTCCAAGAAATAAGTTTGAATATAATTGAATAGTGTTACACAATGTCATTTTCCTCATTTTATATGAAAGAGTTAGGATCTCTGAATCCAAGAGGCAAATGAGTATAGCAATGGACCTCTGCTGTGTACCCAACCTCATATTAGAGTCTGAATTCATTTCCACTCCACCCAGAAGGGGCAGGAGGTATATTTAAACAGCAGGTAATTATGTTAGAGGAGCAAAGTGCTTTAAGGCACAATGGTTGTTTTCAAGACTATGTAAACCCAAGTCCAGAGTCATTACCTCTGTTGCTCCTTTTCCTCTGCTAAAAACTTGTAAAAGGCATTTATGCCATCTGAGTCATGAACCCACTCCTG
The DNA here is from genome assembly GCA_023783475.1 of Daubentonia madagascariensis. Taxonomy (NCBI): domain Eukaryota; kingdom Metazoa; phylum Chordata; class Mammalia; order Primates; family Daubentoniidae; genus Daubentonia; species Daubentonia madagascariensis. Next base: position 34,652,293 of record JAKFHU010002080.1, on the reverse strand, counting down.
TGTACCAATTCATTTCACTGAATGAGTCCTAATCACTCATGCTTTTAAGGGTGTAGTCAAGTCGTTAGATCTGACTAATGAACCTTTCCAAATCATGCACACCATTTACTATAAGCCATGCTAGTCCCACACAGTTAAATTACATGTCATTTAATCTCCCAAAGAAGCAGGGAGCTTGAATAGGTGGGATTCAGCTCTGAAGCAGTCACTTCAAAGTTTACCCTACAATCTTGGTGTTTAGTTAACATTCAGAAAAGAAAACAGCTGTTTTCTTTCAAGGCTGCCCAGCAGGTAAGAAACTGGTAGGTGTGAACACAGAGCATATGATTTTCACACCTTTAACTAAAATAATTTACATTTTTGCAATGTTGTGACCGCTGTGAATAAATAAAATACCTTATCTAATGGTTTCTCAGCTACCAAGAATATAGGCAAAACTCTTCCTTCATTTTAAAACCATGCCTCACAGTATATGCCCCATACAAAATTCATCCTCATCTAAGTGGAAAACCATTGATCAGACACTGTGGGGCACAGAAAGCTGGGTCCTTCATGATGCCTTTCCTCTAGGAACCCACATTCTAGTGGAAGATAGACATTATACAAGGCAGAGGAGAGTAAGTGCCTACTAGAGAAACCAGTTATTTCTGTGGAAAGCCAGAGGAAGACCTTGATTCTAATTAGCAGATCAGAGAAGGTGACAGAGAGGAAATGGGCCTGAAGGATGAGGGACACTTCAATTGGGGGAGAATGTGGATAGTGGCGTTCCAGCTACACGGAATAACAGCAACGATGGCATGGAGGCACGAAACCCTTACAAACGCGGAAACTACATAATTACATCAACCTCTCAGTCCCACTTGCATTCCGTGCTTGCGCTGTGCTCACACCACAGTGGTCTCGAGCAGAGAGGAGCATAATACTGCCTCTCCTCCTGCAGCCTAAAGATACGTGAAGAGTCGCCACCCACCTTTCACAACAGTCATAGCCGCAAGAAACTGTTCAGTGTCTTTATCACTCCATATCCAGACTATAGTAACAGACCCTTATTAGCCTCTCTGGCCATTGGTTCTTGGTTTCCAATACATTCTTCACATTAAGGACTTATTAATCTTCCTAAAAGCTACGTTTATTTAGGTAAGGAGAACTTTATAACACTCTCCTAAAGCATTCTAATGTTCACAAGATAAAGCCTAAACTCTTCAATGAGGACCTCAAATCTCTCCATGATCTGGTCTCAATTGCTCTTTCTGTCTTAATTTCCTGCTACTCCACATGCAAACCATGATGGCATTTTATCACTAGGACACTACATGGAACCCAGTGATTATAAAAGAAGGAGACTTTGTAAGCATTGGTCTGAGACAAGGAAGGGTTTGATACTACTTCTAGCAACAAGACTCCAGATGGTGTATAAGTGAAAGAGAGAGAGAGAGAATATGAGAGAAAGGACTTGCTAAGAAAAAACTTCTAATGAGGAGAAAAATTTGTTTTATCTCAGTGAAAATTGCATTGCAAATTTTAACTTTACAAATTAAAGTCAAAATAAAATTTTAATAATATTTTAACTTACACAATATTGGATCTAGTAAACCTCCTCCATGACTATTTAAAACAATCATTTATTTGTTCAGCAAATATTTATTGAGTTTCTGCACTCTTCCAGACACTGGTCTAAGTCCTTGGGGATATAGTGGTGAACATGACAGATGTGGCCTTACAGAGTTTAGTAAAAACCAGCATGGTAATACTAAAATGAAGTGGTTAGGCCAAGAGATCTGTCTATGATTTGCTCTCACACACCCACACTCCAGTTCAACAAAGTAGTGACTCTATGTAACTAGATAAGGCAATAAAAGACAGGCTCTCCTGTATTTCATTGGCAGAGTGCCCATCTTCCAAGTTTTGCTTGTCCTTCTGAAGCCAGCAATGTCTATAAACATGCTAAAATTTCAAATAGGGATGAGTTGATCTATCTCCTTATTAGTGTTTCTGTTCCTTCTCTTATAACAAATTGTTTTCCATTTTTTCTAAGATATTTTCAATTGTACCTTTAACAAGAGTAATATGTCTAGCCTCTACAAGAATTGCTGCTTGTCAGAAATTGAGTGTTTTAGTTAAGATCTGTTTGGTTGACAATAACAGAAATCAACTTGAGCTAGCTTAATTGGAAGGGGAAAGTTATTCTAAGGTTACAAGGGTCATTCACAAACCCAGAGCCATGAAAGCAGCTAAGCGTCAGAAAAGTCTAGAACCAAGACCTGGAAAGCCACTGGGAACACAGACAGTATTCCCTCTCCGTTTACCCTCCTTGTTTCTCTCAGTTCACCTACTTCCTCCTTCTCTCTTCAGACCATCTTTCTCTGGGAGCTCCCCTACTGCTTAAGTTTTTACCACCTCAGTTCCGGCCATAAAGAAAGAGTTACCAGATATCACTAAATCCCAGCACCAAATTCCTAGGAGTGAAAATCTAATTGGCTTACCATGGGTTTACCCTGCTCCAACCAACAGCAACAGGAGGTTGGTATCCATAACACAAACATGGCCACCAAGGTCCTGTCATGGTGAGAGGCATCGTGAGCTGGGAAGATCACCCACAAGGTGTCTGCTATACCAGGAAAACATGTACGGAGATTCCACAGCCACCTCGCACTGAGAAATATATCTTACAAGATGCAGTAAGTTACAAACGCCTCTGGCAGAAAGCAATAGAAGAACGGAAAGAATAATATGTTTAACAGTTGAACCCAGCATTCTTCTCCAACTAAATTTTAAGTAAGACTAGCACAGCAGTCCTTAAACTTTTTAGTCTCAAGGCCCATTCACCCCCTTAAAAGTAAATGACCACAGTGAGCTTTTGTTTATGTGGGTTATATCTATTGACATTTACCACATTGAACATTAAAACTGAAAAATGTTTAAATATTTGTTAATTCATTTTAAAATGAAAATAATAAACACATTAAATAATATATATTTATTTTAAAATCATTACATTTTCTATAATTCACCAAATTATTTGGTGAGAAGAGTGGCATTGTTTTGTATTTTCATAAATCTCTTTTAATGTCTAGCTTAATAGACTGCAGATATATTCTCATATCTCCTTCTGCTTTTAATCTGCTGTGATATCGCATATCATGTACCCTCTGGAATTCTCCACTGGACACTCTTAAGAGATGAGAAAAAAAAGAAATATATAATGTGTGTCTTATTATGACAATGGGTTTGACCATACATGTTCCCAAGGGTCTCCAGACTACACTGTCGAGAACTGCTATACTAGAGATTGCCTACAATCTGCATGTAAGTAGACATTTAAATTGAGTTAAATTAATACTCCTTGGCATTATAAGAGTAGCTTCTTTCTGTTTCCATATAAACTGACTCAACCAGTTTTTCTTGCTATATTAATCATATTATTTTGATTAATTTCATTAGTCTATGAATCAATTGAATTTAATAAATTAGTCTGATAAATAAATAGGATGTGGAAGTTACTGAAAAGAGCTTTGCAGAAGGGTGGATTTGGAATTAAAACCTGGCTCCTCTAAAAATTACCTGGCAACTCAAGCATCAGTGTCCCCATTTTTAAATAAACATAATAATGATTCTTACTGGTAGAGTGTGAGGATTAAATGACACAGAATAGTAAAATGGTTAACATAATGCCTGACACACAGAGAATGTTCAAAATGTCAGCTGTTTTTATTATTTTTCATTACTTAGCATATCTGTGCTCATAGCCACTAAAGATGAATCTTTCTTTATGCCTGGAGAATTAGTCCTATAAGTGATGACTTGTTTCCTAGGTGTCCCTACCCCACAGGAAAATATGCCAATTAACTATACCACTAAAATGGCTGTTGGGCACACAGTGTTCTGGCGGTAGCTTGAGGAGCAAATCTGAGGCCACCCTCTGTCCATGTGGCTGGCTTAGAAAGTGACTGGTCTCACTGAGATGTTGTGGAGAATGCCTCTCAGTGGGGCTGGCTGGAAGAATTAAAACATATCTGGAGCTAATTACAATAATACTAGATCTATTTCCAAACTTTTATTTTGTACCTTTATCTAAATATTTCTTCCTTGAAGGCTTAAGTAAAGTTTCCCTTTTGGTTAAAACAATAACAACAACAAAAACCTTTCTGATTGGTTATGAGCAAATCCAATTCTATGCTATCAAATTTCATCTTCATCTGTTCCAAATCAACAGAAATAAGGAAATGAGAAAAAGCAAGGCTAAAATTTCTTATGTAGCTCTTGGGGTCCCATCAAATCCCATATAAAACAAGAAGTAGTTAAGAAAATGAGATGCTGCCCACTGCTCTCTGGCTTACCTACAACTTTCTTCACCTTCATTTCATATCTTTTGTTGAGAATACAAAATATATAAGTAATTTAATTTTCTTTACTCAATGCTAGTGTTTTCTTATAAAATGAAATAGAAAAGTATTTCCTTGAAGCGTATGCTGGGTGACCACAGACAATAAAGATCTTTTACAAGAGGCAATACTGAAGGATAAGACATTACCTTATGTGGCCACTAATAAATTTTATCCAGGTCCTACTCCCACTACATCCTGCCAAACCTTGACTCAGGTTCTGGGACATAACATGCCATGATAAAGAGCCAGGAAATAACTCAGTTATTTGGCAAGTTTGATCACTTAATTTGAAGAACATCCTTTTCTTCAGTTATTTTTTACTTTAAAATTTTTTCCCATAATCTTCATAAGGAAACATTTAGATTCCTCTTCACTCTAAAATATCCAAAACAAATAACTAAAATCTAGAACCCTTGGCTTAACTTTATTGAGGGAATGCAATAAAACATCAATCCAAAATTACATAAACAAGAACAGTACTTTGAAAAAAATTTTAATCAGCAGCTGAACAAAGCACACATTGATAAACCAATTAAAACTTTCATGTAGGCTGGACGTGGTGGCTCACGCCTGTAATCATAGCACTTTGCCAGGCCAAGGTGGGAGGATCACTTGAACCCACAAGTCAAGACTAACCTGGGCAATAGCAAGGCCCCATCTCTACAAAAATAAAAAAATTAGCCAGGCATGGTGGTACACACCTGTAGTGCCAGCTACTTGGGAGCCTGAGGCAGGAGGATTGCTTGAGCCCAGGAGTTGGAGGCTACAGGGAGCTATGATGAGGCCATCACACTCTAGTAGCCCAGGCAACGGAGTGAGACCTTGTCTCAAAAAAAAAAACAACTTTCATGTTTAGCTCAAATAATAAAATATTTATTTATAATTTTTAGTTTTTATAAAGCCAAAATATTCACATTTTTGTTAGATGCTTTTCATAACTTGAAGTACACAACTTCTAGCTTCTGGGTCAGTGGTTTGACAAGATATAGGTCTATAGTTGCCCACAAATCTTTGTCATCCAAGCAAGTTTAACCACAGTTAAAATGCCAGGACCCTACTCACTTTATATATTTTAAAATACAGAAAAAGTTGGGGAGCCTTAGCATATCAGAATTCATTGCTGATCAGAGTCATGAAGTATTTTAGCATCTTCTTTCCCTGTATCCCAACAATAGTACTAATCCTAGTGCTCCATGAGGACCTAAATGCTAATCAGTCAAATGGAATGATAGACTGACCAAAGAAAACATTACAGTTTTTACAGGGCAATGTTATATAATGTGGAGAAAGCCAGAATGGGATTTTTTAAAAATTCTTAAACATTTTATTTCTGTTCTGCACCAAAAATACAGACAAGGAGAATCCTTCCAAGATCATGTCATAAAGTAATGAAAATTCTCTATTTTTTCCACCCAACTCTACTCTTTTACCACAGTTTTCTACAAACTTTAAAATCTATGTCAGCACCCACACTTTGAGCAAATTAATATAAAGAAGATTCTGGAGGATGAAGTTTAGAAGTAGGCAAAATAAAAAGATTTTCCATTTTTCCATGGAAATAGAAAAATATAACAAGAAAAAGATTCTTGAAATTTTTCAGTTATTCTAAAGCTTCTTGTCTGTGGAAACTATCCAATTTTCAAAGAAATCTTATCCTTAGATCTTATAACTAGAGCACATTTATTAAAATCAGGATTTTAAAATAACTGTGCTTTTATTATTACAATTAAATATTTTTTGAACACTGGAAGCATTCCTGATGCTGAACTAAGCATTTCTTATCAGTGGCTTTACCACATTATTTTAACAAAACAAATAATAAATCAAGCCATAAGATCATTAGGCAAGATTAAATGATAAGTTTCCATTTCTAGTAATAGCAGAGTAGCTCATATTAGACCAATCCTCCCAAAGTAGCAATTATAAACTATGGGCAGAACACACACAAAAAAAAAACTAAAGTCATTTGAGAGTGGCCAAAAGCAGGCAAAACCTGGAGGTGGTCAATATTCAGAGGAAGAATGTGGGACTGGATAATTTTTCAATTTTTTATGTTCTTTTTTCTGAGAGCAATCCCAATTGATGCCACAAGAAGATGGATAAACTTTGCCTAGAAATCTTATAAGCTAAGGAATGAGAAGACAAAATTCAGGGCAATAGTAGCAGGAAAGTGAAGAGAGAAATACTAGAAAGGAGAGAGTCACTGAGGGGAGCCTCAAATTCTACATATAAACTCTGCCCAAAGCTCTAGCCAACCTCAAATTAAGCATATTTTGGGTAGATACCAAGAAGCCTAGCTAAGGCTAAAAGAACTAAACAGAGATTTCAGTTGCTACCCACCACAAGGGAAAAGAATTTAGAATTTGAAATCAACTAGATTAATTGTGTGCTGAAACACAAAAGCAATACTCTTCCAAGTAACATAACAGAATCCAGAGTCTCTACAATGTATCATTCACAGTATGTACAACACAATCCAAAAGGACAAGACATAAGAAGAAACAGGAATGTAACTCATATACAAGAAAAGTGACAATTAATAGAGACCAACCCCAAGATGACTTATATGTTGGAACTAACAAAGTTTTAAAGCAGCCATTATAGTTATGTTCAAATATATACAGGAAATATAATCAATGAGCAGATAGAAAATCACAACAGAGAAACAGAAAATATAAAAGAATCAAATGAAAACAGTAGAATTAAAAAATATAATATCTGAAATAAAAAAAATTCACTGGTAGGCTTAATAACAGATAGGAAATGACAAAGGAAAGCGTAAATGTGAAGATAGATAAAGAGAATTATTCAGTCTAAAAACAGAGAGAAAAACAATCAAAAAAGTAAAGAGGAGAGCCTCAGGGACTTGCAAGAAAACAGGGAATAATAGATATAACATACACGTAATTACAGTCTTAGAGAGAGAGAAAAGAGACGGAATGGGGCATAAAAAACTTTTGAAAAAATAATGACCAAAAAAGTATCAAATTTGGTAAAAGACATACATTTATAGATTCAAGAATTTCAGTGAACTCCAAGCAGGATAAATAAAAAGAAAACTATACCTATGGACATCTCAGCCAAAATGCTGAAACCCAAAGATAAAAAGAAAATCTTGAAAGCATCAGAGTAACGCAACACATTATATGCAAGAAAACAATGATACAGATGATGCTGACTTCTCATCAGGGGGAAAAAAAGTGAAAGCCAAAAGAGAGTGGAACAATATTTTTAAAGTGCTGAAGGAAAATTTTAAAACCCAGAACTAGGATTCTATATCTAGCAAAAATATCCTTCAGGACTGAAGGCAGAATAAAGACATTTTCATATAAATGAAAACTAAGAATGTTTGCTGTCTGTACTACAAGAAATGCTTAAGAAAGTTTTTCAGGCTGAAGGGAAATGATAGCAGATGGAAACTTGGATCTCTCAAAATGATCTTCACAAATGATAAATATGTGGGTAAATATAAAAAATAATCTTTCTTATTTTGTTTTTTAAAAATACGTACCACTGTTTCAATTAAAAATTATAGCATCGTAATTGTGGGGTTTATATCACATGTATATGTAATACCTATGACATTTGTAGCATAAAGGAAGAAGTTGGGGACAGAAGCACAGATGGCCAGTGTAAGCAAAAGCTCCCTGAAAGCCTTTTTTTTAAATGTATAACTTACATTCAGTAAAGTGCACAAATCAAAGTGCAGAGCTTGATGAATTTATGCATGTAACCGCCACCGAGATCAAGCTTTAAAATATGCTGGCTCCCCCAAAACATTCCCTCGTGCCCCTACCCATTTGATGCCACTCTTCTCACCTCTATCACCACAGGTTAGTTTTACCTGTCTTGACACTCATTTATCCCATGTTTCTTTTTCCTACCTCTCAGTCCTCTGCCCTCCCCTTATTGGCTTTAGGGCTATATTGGCACCTCTGTCAAAGGCTCACTGGAGGCATATCTATACCTATTCTTCAAAGCTAGAAGAATAGATAAATTACCTTCTGAAACAAGAGGTATAGGGCTGAGGAAGACAAAAGGGACTGTGAACAGGAGAAGAATTCTTCCTTGAACATGCCCTGGCTCCCAACGACATGGAATAAAAACAAATACCACTCATTTTCCATTGAAACTCCACTTTTCCTAACAAGCCAGTAAACAGCCACAGAGTCTGCCTGTGATGGTCTCTAAGAGAACTTCCAATCCCAACTTTCTGATTTTCCATCCTCTGTAAGTGGGCTTCAAAGCTCTTCCCCAGAGCTATTCCAGCAGCGCTGAATGCCTGCAGCAGCCAAAGACACCCTCACTCCAAGTCCCAGAACTTGTTAACGATGATAGTGCTGGCCTTCAGTGGAGGGTTGCTGATGAGGAGACGGTGGGTGGGGGAATGCAGTAAGCTCTGAAGATAAGTTAATTAATTATTGCCATGTATGCAGTTACAGTAACATCAAAAGCCAGCAGCATGAAGAGTTCTTTGATCTCCAGTTCAGCACCCTTTCAAGTTGTTCCCTTCATCCTGCCCAGAAAGTTCTTGCTTCTTTCCGCCTTAATTTTTAGGGAGAGTTTTAATTATTGACCTCTAGTCCCATCCACACTCCTGGTGGTGAGCAGGATATGGACTGGAGCACCATTCTGAATACACAGTTAGATCCCTGCCTCTCAGCATTACCGAAAGGCTCCCGTCCCCAGCTATGTAAAGCAGAATCACAGGTTTCCTTTTAAGAAGAGCTTGCACACCAGGAGACCTATATAAGAAGGTTCTCAGTAGCATTATTGATAGAAGCCAAAAACTAGAAACAGCTCAAATGTCCAGCAACAATAGAATGAATACATTGCTGAGTGTTCTAACAGTAGAATTATATATATCAATGAAAATGGACAAGCTACAGTTGCAGGTAACCACATGAATGCATCTGACAGGCATAATAATGGATAAAAAAACAGCAGTGAAATAATATATGCTACATGATACCATTTATATGAATTTCAAAACACACAAGACTAAATTATAGTGTTTCTAGATGAATAGTTAGATGGCAAAAATATAAAGAGAAGCAAGGACACAATTACCTTAAAATCAGGGGTGGGGTATGACTGGGAAAGGGCATATAGAGGAGGGATGTGTTCTGGGAGCTAGAAATGGTCTATTCTTGACAGAGGGATGGTTACCTGGGTGTTCCTTTCGTTACACTATACGTTTATTCTCTGATCTTTTCAGTCATTGTACCATATTTCACCACTTTAAAAAAAAGAGGGGGGGTTAAAGAAAAGCAAAGCCTGAACATTTTAACAGTAGCTAGGGGAAGCTGGAGTTTCCAAAAAAAAAAAATAAGAAAAAGGAAAAGAAAAGCCTGTTCATTTGCTGCAGTGCCTAATAAAGCTGCAAATCCAGCCCAAACCCACAGGCTGTCAGATTCAAAGTGTGAATGTAATGTAGGCAGTGGAGAAAAAAAAAAAAAATCTGTCCGTCTGGCCACCCACCCTTCACCTATTCAGCACCAGCCTAGGGTGGTGTGTGGTCTCACCAAGATGCTGCCGGGAAGGCCCACCTTGCTCAGGGAAGATTGGTTGGTCCTGTTCCCTTTCACCTTTCACGGTGCCAAAAATCCTAATGGAAGCAATAGTCTTCCTGGTGCCAGAAGAGGAGGCTGTAGGGCTGCCTGGAGACAAATCCATGCAGAATATATGCTTCCAATAGGGAAGATGTTGCTTTTAGAGTCTCAGGGCCCTGCAAGGGCAGGATATGCCCCTCTTATTCCCAGCATGTGACAACAGGAGATTCCTCCCAATTCTCAGGCTCAGGCTGTGGTTTGTCCTTTCTGTCAGATTATCCAGCTGAGCTTTATGACATTGCAGATGAAACAAAGCAGATTAAAGTTGCCAATCCAGAGCCAGGTTCTGCTGCAGCGGGACCCAATGGGTCCCTAGGAGGCCTTGGCTTTCCAGCAAAGATGGGGTGAGCCAGGTGTGTCCTCATCCCTAGGTCAGAGCCATTGTTGGGTAATTTTGATAGACTGCCCCTTCCTCATAGAAGAAAAAAAATCCTTCCTGTTCTTTTTCTTTTCACATCCGATTTAGAGACACCAACATGTTGTAACAGGAGAAGTAGCACATGTTTTAATCCAGTAAGGGGCACCCCCAACCGTAGACAAGGTGAATCCACACACACACACACAGGCAGCAGTCGTGGCTGTCCTGTCGCACTCTTGGCTCCACCTCTCCCACCGCACCTTGCATTCTCTATCTTGTGTTGTAATTATTTGTGCACTTACCAGTGACCTTATCTCTTCCACCACTGGGCTGCAGGCTCCAGAGGACACAATCTGTGTAGGATGGATTCATCTTTGTTTCCTCCTACCTGGCACAATGCCTTGTGGTCACTAGGCCCTCTAAATGTTTGTAGAAAAGAAGAAAGAGAATTAGCGTGCATTAATCTCTAAGCTATACCAGTTATCATATTAGATGCTTAATGTATATGATTGCACTTAATCTCACAACCAGCCTCCAGGATAAGTGTTGTTACCATTGCTTCACAGATACAAAAACTGAGGCTCAAAAATGTCAGATGCCTTGTCCAAGGTTGCTGAGCCAGTTGGAGTCAGAGCTGGACTTGAGTCTAAAACTGTCCCTCTATAAAGTCCCTGCTCTGCTTTCTCCATTAATGATGGAATAAATGGGGGTAGATGGTACCTGTGAGATAAGTCACCCCTGTCCCCCAGGTGCTACTAACTCTGCTTCCCAATGCTCACCTGGGGTTTGCTGGGCTTTTAAAATCCATTGGGTAGTCCCTAACAGGGCTGGAATTAAACCACAGACAGAAGAGAAGTAGCCTGGGCATTAGTTTGTGAGATACTCTCTCTGCCCACATAACCACCAGGCCAAAGTGAATTCCACTGCATTGCCTGTGCCTCCTCTGTCCTCAGGCATGACCACACTCACAAGGGTTAAGCAGACTCCTGAACTCACCCAAGCTTGTTCCTTGGGACACCTTCCCCATCATCTGCCTCACCAAGGCCTGCTTGTCCTTCAGCACCCACCTCCTTCAGGAAGCCCTCCCCAGCTCCCTCCGGCACAGCTACTCACCCACTCTTCAGTTACTGAGGACTTAGTAGGGACTAGGCACTGTGGGGTCTAATATAATCAAGAGTCTCTACCCTCAAGGAATAGGAAGCCAAACAAGAAAGACAAGAAAATAGACCACAAGAATACAGTGTAACAGGACACTATGTACCTCCTGGTGTGGTATAATTGAAGCTATACAACTATGACATATTCTTGGCAGAAAAATAGAACCTAACTATAAGCAAGCCTCCAGACATACTGCCAATATACATGAATATGGAGGATAGAGGAACATAGTAAAACCACCACAGGGGTGGAATCAGCGGAAACCAGACTATGGAAACAGAACAATGGAACTGACTCCTTCAACAAATGGGGGGCTGGGGGCACCAGTAAGGGGAACTGTTAATAGGTTTAAGGAAACTTAAGAAACATATCAATCAAATGCAACTATGGACCTGATTTAGGGGAAAAAACTGTACAAAGACATTTTGGGGACAATTGGAGTAAAATATGAACATGAACCAATGACATGAAGGAATTATTGTTAATTTTGTTAGGTATGATGACAGTTTGCAGTTATGTCTTTCAAAGAGTCCTTACCAGTTAGAGATATATCCTGTAGTATTAATGAATGAAATGATATAGTATCTGCGATTTGCCTGAAATTTCTCCAGTAGGAAAAATAATTGAGGGGAATATATGAAACCAGAATGGCAAAATGTTGATAATTATTGAAGTGGAGGGGTGGTCATTACACTCTCCTCTCTACTTTTATGTATGCTAGAAATTTTCCATAATAAAGTACTAAATTATTAAAAATACAGATTGCATGCTAAGTATACTAATGGACAAGTGCTGAGGAGACTGGGAGAGCAGAGAGGAAGGGTTCTAAACTAGCCTGAAGTGGTCAAGGACAGCTAGACAGAGGAGACAGGACCTCAACTATTGAAGTATTCTAGCACTTACTGTGCTACATTATTATTAGCACACAGGGGCATAGCTGACTCATCTCCGAGACCCCAGCATCCAGCAGAGTATGGCAAACAACAGGTGCTGGGTCAAAGTTATTGAATGAGTAACCTATAACCACCCCCAAATCCCTCTGATGTTCTCATTAAAGTAGCAGCAGCAGCAAACACTGTACTTTGTGCTGTACATAGGGGATACACAGAAATAGAAAATAGTCTTTACTCTATAGGGAGGACAAGCCACTCACATAAAGAGATGATTTTTGAAGAGGAGCTAAACGTGGTAAGTACTAAGTGAATGACAAGACATGTTGAACATTGCGTCTCTGAGGATGCATCTGAGGATTTGTGTACAGAAGGGCTCATGAGGTACAGAGGCCAGTTGGATCCGGTGTGCAGAGATGAGGGCCATGGGAGGTGGGGTGGCTGTGGAAGGACGGATCACAATATGAGGAAGTGTGGAGACCAGAACAATGATGTCCCCCAAATTTTTCCCTGAGCCATCAAAACTCACATGGATTCTTCCATTGCCACTGCCAAGGGCATAGTGAAGGGAGGGCGGAGGGGAACACACATGTTCACAAGCAAAAAAAAGCCCTGCAAAGACACTAGTTTTTGCAAATGCAAGGTGTGGCAGGGAGTAGAGAGATAAGGTATGAATGCATTACATTGCCCCTGGGCAATTGTACTCTATCTTCCTACTCTGACTGCTGTGGAATCAGAATCCTAAAAATACCATCTCTTCTATCAGTATCTCAAGAAACCCAAATGGAAAGATTTGATCTGAATATGCCTTTGGTTTTCTCTGCATGATCAGGACAAGCCTCAGCGAGATTGAGAAGGGGCCACCAGCCTGTCCTTCCTAGGGATGGCTGGGAGAAGCCACTCCAGGCTCATCATCACATGGTATCTCCGGCCTGTCAGAGCCTTCATGGAAGCAGCTTTCCCAGACAGGCCTCCACAATGCTTTGATACAATCTGGAAATGGGCAGGGAAACCTTAAGAAAAACTCTCATTAACCCAGCAGGTTTTAGGCCCAAAGACAAAATTGTGTTGATTTATAGAAAATTTTAAAAGGTAATATCTTTTGCACACCTGAGTCTTTGGACTGAGATTTATGACCACATAAGGAATATATCCCTTTTAAGTAAGCTTAAATAGAAAAGGGGTTTATTGGAAGAACACATGGGAATCTCCTAGAACTCTAAACTGAGCAGCATAGCCATGCCTCAAGAGAAACGAGAACCAGGTACAGAAGTCATCAGGAACCAAGGCGCACGTGCACGTGCACGCGCACGCGCACACACTCGCGTGCTCTCTCTGTCTCCACATGGGCCCTTATCTCTGCTTCTCTCTGCACTTCTGTCTCTTCTCTCTCAATCTCTAAATGCTAGCATCCTCTATTCACTTGCACGTACATGAGCCAAACACAGCTGCCCAAGTCTGATTTCTTTTGTTTTTCCAAAAACAAACAAACAATTCTAGTAACAGCAATGATATTTTTTGACATTTTTGCAAATCCTTTTAATGGCTTGCTTAATAGAAGACGATTGAATTCCTACTTCTGCTTTTGCATTCTATCTGTTGTGATATGTTGTTCTAGCTGAAGTATATGAACAAAATTAAGATTCATAGAGACATGTAGCTTAAAAAGAGCAGAGTATTTGAATAGGCTTTTCATATTACTGTGGATAATCTTTGATATTACAAAACTCATCAAGTGGTAGTTTCTTAAAGTTTACTTGCAATGTAGAATTTGAAATCATATGAATGAAATTTTCTTATTGTTACATTAAAATCCATTAGTCTATCTTGCACTGTACCATGCATTTGCTATTTGGAAAATATTGGTTCACTGAATTATGCATCATATCTTCATAATGTTGACACATTTCATATAAATATATTTTTTAAATCATACTTGTTAATATCACCACTGATCCCATCAGAAAATTCTTCAAGTATTGAAAAGCTATCAAGCTCACAGTGACAGATACAAGTTTTTCAAAATTCTAGTTTACATTTGGAAACTCAAATTTTATCATTGGCAAAACATGCTGTTGGTTGTTTTCCTTGAAGTGACAGGATAACTTCTTCGTTCATTTGCAAGAAAATATCTGCCAAATACCTGGGTCTGAGGAATCATAGTTTGTGCTTTTAAGTAATAATGGTGCTCCTTGAAAAAAGACACTTGTTTTAGTTTGCAACTCAAGCAATCACATAAGTGGTTTTCTCAGACAACTGCCTACTTCAGTATGCAGTAGACATGCTATATGTACACTTCCCATCTCATCACACAGTGTATTAAAAAGACACGTACCCTAGGATCAAGATTTAAGGAAATTAATAGTTTTTATTGCTTCATCAAGGAAATTCTTAAATAAAACTTGCTTTTTCTTTTTTTTTATTCCTTTTTTTTTTTTTACTGTGAGTGCATGGTAGTAAAAAATATAATGACTACAGTGAGTGCCACTGCCTTAATTTGTGTTAAGACACCAGCAGTATTACCCATCATTGTTGTTATACCACCAGTGAAAAAGCACAGTAAAAAAAAAAAAAAGCAAAACAAAAAAAAGGCAACTACTCCCTTAGCATTATTATGAAAATGATTTTGACTTTGTGGACCCTGTGAAAGAGGCTCAGGGGTCCCCAGGGGTCCATGGACCATACTTTGAGAACTGGATAAACCATTCAAATTCAAGCAATTAAGAAACTCTCTTGGTCCCAATTCCCATTTCCAGGCAGAGAAAATCTACATGGCCCAGTCTGGGTTAGGTGTCTGCTCCTGGCCCTCAGTGTTGCCAGGCATGTGAGCAAGTGGGCCACTGTCCACTTAGCAAGGATTGTGGGACCAGACAGTCAGAAAAGGAGTACACAAGTCTGGCAGACCTGAGATTTGGGATAAAATGGGGTTAAGAGCCCCACAAACTTAAAAAAGAAAAAAAAAGAGTTAGAATGGCCAGGGAATTCAGCAGGACTATATTCTGGAACCTCGCCAGAACATGATTAACAACTGAAGTGTGTACAAAGTTTTACAGATTACAAAGAGCTTTCACACATATTATCTCACATAATCCTTCCAACAGCCCTGTGAGATAAACATCATTCCTACCACTTTACAAAGGTAGAAACAAAAACTTAGAGAGGTCAAGTAACTTGCAGAGTTGTGTAGTAAAGAAGTGACAGAACCTAGGTCTTCTGACCTTAAGCAAAGGGCTCATTCACCCACAGCACAGCTGCCTACCATGGTGACTACACCCTAGGTGAAGACCAAAAGGTGCTCAAGGATTTGGAATAGGCATCCTGTACCTAGTGAGAGGGTGGGGAAAAGAAGAAAGATTTAGGGCTCCCTGCCTGGACCTTAAAGTTCAGAAAAGGGAATGGAGCTAGAGAGTCAGGGATTTCCGACTTTCCTGAACACTGGACAACTGGGTGTGGTGAAGACCCTGCGGTCTAATCCCCAATTCCAGGCTGTTGACCACTCCACCAGCTCTCACAGGATGAGCCTGCCCTTTACGCTATGGTCACTGCCAGCCACCTGAAACTTTATGTGGGAAAAGAATACTGCTTTTGAAGAATGAAGTGTGAAGGTGTATTATTTATTAACAATCCAATGTAAATTCCTGTGCTTAGACTAGGAAATAAAGCACAGACTTTGCTACATTATAAACATTTTTTTCTACAGTAGACCAGCTGGAGGACCTCCCACATGAGAAAGAAACATCTGGTCTAAACAGAGAGGCATCCATTTAGGGAGCCTGGCTTTGATCCTTTCCCTGATATAATCCAGCTTCCCCTAACCCCTTTCACTCAGTATCAATTTTTATGATATTATTCCAAGTGGGCTGAGCCAAGAGGAAATGAAGATTAAAGCTAAGAAAGAAACCAACAGCATGCTTTTAAAATACACAAGCGAAGTCTGGCTTTCCATAAGAAAATCCAGGCTCTGAGTTCCAAAGCAAAGCCAATGAGACACCACCATGGAAGGAAATTGACCACTGCCTAGAGTTTGGGGGTCCAATATGGGGGTCACTAGTAACTCGTGGATGTTGAGACTTGAAATGTAGCTAGTCTGAATGAGATTATGCTGTTATACAGCATACAAACAAGGTATACATCAAATTCTTAGACTTAATACAAACACAATGCAAAATATCCTATTAGTTTTTATATTGATTACCCTTTAAAATGATAATATTTTAGATATATTGAGTTAAATAAAATATATTATTCAAATCCATTTCACCTATTTCTCTTTACATATTTAATGTGGCTACTAAATAATTTAAAGTTATATGTGTGGCTCACATTATATTTCTATTGACAGCACTTGCCTACAGGGGTCAATCCCAGCGGCCCTGCTAACCCCACTAACTGCCATATTCAGCTCCTTCTTATTTTTATTCCGAACAATATCAGTGTGTTCTCTCTTTAATTTTTTAATTCCTTCTTACATTTTAATGATAAAAAATAATTTTGAAAGGCAATGCATTCAAATTTAGTTTGGGCAAATTGTGATGGTAAAAAATTAGAAGAAGGGAAGGAAAGGATCCAAAGCCCAAAGTCTCCTGGTTTATTGAAAACGTAAAAAACAAAAAACAAAACAACTCTGCTCATCTATTTCCCTTTCTTGATAAAGAGAGGGACGTCTTCTTCATGATAAATTGGTGTCCCTCCTAGAGAAGCAAGAATAAATAATGTAATAATGACAGATTAGTTCCTATTTGACATTCACTAAAAATGAGTCTGTTGAATTTGAGATCTCCCATCACATATTAGCAGATGCTCAAAAAGTTGAAACAAACTGCCAGTTAAATTCTTTTACTTTGTGAAAATAAATCTAAATAAGTTCTGACTTGGAGAGTTAGACTACCGGGTATAAGAAGGGTAGAAGGGCAGGGAGATGGGGGTTGTGGTGGGAAGTTTTCAGTAGAAAGCTGCTGTGTAACTATTCAGTCACATTCAAATATTTCAGAAAAGCTAAACTATATTTGGGAAGTCTAGAGGAATTATATGCCTTTGCCTCTAAGTTTTAGATACACCTTTACTTCAGCAGAACTCAAAGCTGCCTTGAAGGTTAGGATAAAGGTTAACAAAGGATCAGGCTAATTGTTTGGTGACATTAGCTGGAATACAGGGCAATACAATAGAAAACCAAGGGTTTGGGGGTGGGGAATGGCAAAAACTTGCTGCAATTCTCTTCTACAGGATCATGATATTGCATTTCCCAGGTTCCCTGCTGTCACAAAGATGACCTTTGCCACAGCTCCCAGGAGTGATTCATGCTTTCCATTGGACCTCTCTACACTAATCAGAAGCTTGTTAAACAAGTTGTACAGAAGCCTGCAGGTAGCCCATCAAACCCAGCAGCAAAGTGTGACTTCTCCCACCTCCACTTCCTCTCTTATTGATTCAAGCTCTCCTGAGTGATCCTGTCTCAACTATTGAAATAGTCACTTTATTGAACAAAGCTGTTTGTAGGAAAACAAGAATCCAGGCAGCAGTGCAAATCTTTATAAACCAATCCTCCCAGCCCTGCTTCTTCCCATTCCTGTTTCTACCCATCCTTTATTCTATACCTGAAGGGGACTCCTCCTTTATTATTCTTTCCCAGTGCCTGCTGGATTTGCTCAAGATATGTGACTTGCTGTGCAGTTTTTCCACCTTGTCTATCTTTAGCAGCCTCCAGTTAGCATTTCCCAACGCTGTAACCCTTCTCCTCCTGCCTGTGCCTGTGTTATGCTCCTGGCTCCCTGGGCGATGACCCTAGTTTGCAAGTTACCACATGTGAATGGGCTGGAGTTTTGCTAGAATGTTTTTAAATGATGAAACCAATCCCTCCCCCAGGGAGAATGACTCAGCAAAGATAGTTACAAATGTCCCACATTTTACAATCGTGGGAAAGGAAAATTAGAGTTGAAATTAGTTTGGAAGATCCCACTTTTCAATATTACGCAACTGGTTGTAAGATATTTTGAAGAAGCCATTAGAAAAACAAAAATAATCCTTAAATTCAAATGTGCCAATGGTACAAACATACTTAAATCTGTATAAACACAAAGCTCAGCACCAAATCACACACCTTTAAGTACGCTATGAAATGTATATAATTAATCTTAACCCACACCCAGATAAAGAAGTCAGTATTAACAATTCTCCTACATTTTCAAATGGAGAAATTTTGCCACAGTAAGGTTTTAATAAATGGTCAAATGTACAGAGCACCAGCACGAATTAGCCAGCATTGTTTATGGAGGGCCAACAAAAGACAAAGGCTTGTAAAGGCGAAAAAGAAAAAGAAAAAAAGGGGATCAGGGAGATACATGGAAAAGAAAGAAAAAAAGGAAAGAAAAGAAGTAAACAAACCAACCACTCTGAGACTTAAACCACTCCCTGGAAGGGAATATAAGCCCTAAGTATTTTTCATGGAATATTTACCCTTGAAATAGTTGCCCATAATATAGTCATACAAATGGACCAAATTGGGCCAGTGTGTTCTAGAAGACAACCTTTCTTGCCTGAGAATACCCTACCTTAGCCCATATTGTCTTTGGCAGCTTGCTTTCTTTCTTTCAAAACATTTTTCTTTTTCTCCTCCTTCTCACAGCTCTTTACTTGAATAGCTATGAGAGACGTTATAGGCTGGCAGCTAAGAACAGAACTAAGTCAGAAAAAAGTAGGCTCAAAACCTGGTTCCACTGCTTATTAGCCATGTTGAATGTGGGAAAATTCTTACCCTTCTAAAACTATTTCTTTATCTACCAAATGGGATGATAATTGCACCTACAGTTTAGGATTGCTGAGATGATTCAACAACATAGTACTCGTAAAAGAGTTTAGCACAGGGGTGGGGAAACTTTTCATGTTGGAAGGCCACATTAATTTAGCTGTAATCAAATAAGGCTGCATTCAAAAAACTTCAACTACATATACTTAAAATGTACATTTTGTAAAAATACAACTGCTATTATATGTATATAATAATTTCAAAAAATGAAAATTATTTGTTAATTTTAAAGTTAACTAACCTTTTAATGACTTTGTAGTGTCTGCTTTTTGTTGGAAAACATTTGAATATTTGGTTGCAGCATGGAGGTCCAAAGTTTCAGTTGATCCTCTAGATGAGCATCAGTCACTTGTGACTTTAAGGGCATCTTGATTTGGGTTAGGCAGGAGAATGTAGATTCGCAGCAATAAGTGGTTGAAAACCAAGAAAGCATTTTTTGGGCATCTTGCCAAAGCTGTGGGTATTCTACTGCATTTTTCCATATTTCAATTGGATCTTTCTTAGCATCAATGACTTTAAAATGCCATCTACTGAGAATGCAATCAATTCCACCTGTAGTTGTTTAGGTGCCTTGGTGATATCAACTAGGTGAGGCTGAAATGCTAATTTGAGTGTGATGTCATGATTCTCAAAGTCAGTGAAACTTTCATTGTATTCTCCAATTAATAGGTCTATAACAGGTGCATATTCTTCAAACGATTTGCATATATCATCCTGCTCATCAATGACCTTTGCTAACTGGGGAAAACATTCATCCGGAATTTCCTTTTGGAGAAGAAGTGTTTTGAAAAAAGATAGCTTTTTTTGAAATGCTTGGATTTTTTGCCACATATCATATATACACTTAGTTTTACCTTGCAAAGAAATATTCAAGCCATTTTGATTTGACATGATATGACACAGAAATGCTGCATTCCTATAGAAATCTTCTTTCAATAATTCCCATTTATGATTCCGTTCTTCACAAAATGTAACTATCTGTTCTTGCAGAGATAAAATTTTGGCTAGCACCTGTCCCTGCGATAGCCAATGCACTTTAAAATGATACGGCAAATCCACACTGAATACCTCATCGTTCAACATCAACATGTTACAATACTGATGATGCCGTGTTGCATTTGCACAAACATAGTTAATAATACTCATGACTTGTTGCAAAGTGTCACTTGAAATAGTAGTTTTAGCACAGAGATTTTGCTGACTCAAGATACAATGAGAAGAAATGAGAGCATCTGGATCTGTTAATACTTTTTTTAATCCGTGCAATAAACCCTTCATGTTTTACTGTCATGGTACACCGTCTGCACATACACTCACTAAATTTATCAAATTCAGTCCAACTTCATGACATTTATCTTGAAAGTTGTTGAAGATATCTATTCCCCGTGTTCTGTTCCCAAGAGTGCCCAAAGTGAGTAACTCTTCATAGCAAAGAAAATCTTCTGTTATGACCTGAATGAAGTATAAAAACTGCACCAAGTCAGTAGCATCAGTTGATTCATCCAAAACTATTGAAGAATATATATTTTCCTTTTGAAGCATCACATGAAGTTGTTCTGTTAAGCTGAATGCTAATTCATGCTACCAATCAGTTATGTTCTCCTTGAAAGAGACAGTTTGTACTTTGAAACGTTATCAGGGTCTAAGCATCCTACAGCTTGGACAATGCATTCTTTCACAATTTCTACATCACTAAATGGCTTCCCTTTTTTCCCGAGTATATAAGCTACTTTATAGGTTGCTCCAGTGGCATTATTTCCAGGTCTTATTGCTGCTTGAAAGAATTGTCTTTACTTTTGCTTTTAAGAAATCTTTTAATTTCTGCAATACAACCAATCTTTCATGCCTCTCCCTGTAATTTAAAATATCTGTGGTCCTCATGAGTGTTATAATGCTGATGGGCATTGAATTTCTTTAATGTTGATATTGCAGTATCACAAAGAAAGCAAATTATCTTATCTTTAGTAGAAACAAGATAATATTGCAATTCCCAATCCTCATTTAAAAATCTGTTTTCTTCCTTCAGTATTCTCTTCGTCTTCTTTGATATGATGGGCTGTTAAGCAGACAGAATTAAAAAATAATGTCCAGCTGTGCAACTATTCACAAATTCCACTTCAAACAGAAACACAGTGCACCGTTGTCAAAAGCTGGTAACAGACTAGCATACTCGACCCCCATAAACTCTCCCCAACCTGCGGTAGTGACACCGGTCAGGAGGGGGAAGTTAGAACTAAATCATGAGCACAGCAGCCATCAATTTAGCCCTTGTGGCTTAGTAATGTTCAAATTGTGCAGGTCAATCTGGGAGGATTATTTTGTTGAAACTTATTTTATTCTTTGGTATTTTAAATACATTCATTTAAAAAATATAATAAAAATACAAAAGATGAACAAACATGTATTAATAAAAATAAAAGGATTTGTTCTGTAAAATTTGGATTCATTCAAAAGGCTGCACTTAAGGACCTATAAGGCCACATGTGGCCCTAAGGCCACAGCTTCCTCACCCCTGGTTCCCTGACATGTGTGTTCTCAATAAATGGTAATAATTACTATAATTGTGCCTTAAAGCAAGAAACTCCAGCTTCTCAAACAACAACAACGAGAGTAGCCAAAACATATTACCAAGAGGTTATAAGATATTTTAAGAAATTTTAAGTTGGTTCACAAGTTTGTAACCAACTGAGTTATAGACACAGAGATCAGACAGATGGAGACCAGAATTCAGTTTGGTTGCTGATAAAAGTGTGGATAGTAGAACATGGCTTTGATGCATGGCCACAGCAGGCTTGTGCAGCTTTACCTCTGACTTAGATGGGTACAGCTGGCCCACCACCCATGGCCCCTTAAATCATAGCAGACAGCAGAATAGGTGGGAGGGCCTTTAAAAGAGAAAGGAAGAGTCTGTATAGCACATGTTCAGTTTTTCCTTCCGGGGTGGGAAGAGGCCAACAGTGTAACTCTAGCTGAAGTTCTTCCACATGGAAACGTAAAGAGTAGGGAGAAGGTTCCCATGCAACCATAGCCCCAACAAAAAAGTATTTTCTTATTGGGGTTGCTCTACAAAAATGCCTTGACTCCCCTCTTCCACCAAGACATCTTTCCTCCCTAGTGTTCTCCTTTTCTTGTCTCTTCTCCATAATATGATTCTCCAGGTTTGCTCAGGTTCAGAACAGCACTCCCATACATACTGCTCCTTGCATTCTCTACTGACATACTAATAACTTACAAAGACATTTATTTGCAAAGATTTTAATTTTCATAAATTTTCATAGTCCTTTGTTCCTCACAAGTTTATTACTCCTCCCTTCCCTCACACTAATACCCAATTTATGAGAATATAATGAGTAAGAATATATTAAAAAGACAGGAAACTGGAAGAAAATGTATTATTTGATCATTCAATCATTATTGAGCACCCAGTATGTGCATTTAGGGTGCTATGAATATGGCTGTGAACAAGACAAAGTCTTGCCTCTGTCCCATGGACCTTCCTGTTCAATGTGGGAGGAACAGGGCAAGCTGCCCAAAGAGGTTCATCTCTACCTTCATGGAGCAAACCACCAAAGACTTGAGTTTCCTCCTGGCTCTTCCACCTACTGACTGTGTGACAAAATTTCTCCAGGCCTCCATCAAATAAGGGGATAAAATTAGAAATATAGGATGCTGATTCAAAGTTCTCAAAGCTTTCCCTCCCCCTTGGGTCTTCCAAAGGACAGCCTCTCCTGGACAGTGGTGAAATCAAACACAGACATCTCTCACTTAGCAGATGTCCTAGGCAAACACTGATGGGAAACTTAAAGGAATCCACAAGTCAGATACCACTTACTTTTATTTTAGAAAAAATTCCTTCAAGCTCACTGGTCCTTTTTCTAAAGCCAAAGCAGATACAAAGAAGCAAATTAAAAAAGGAGACCATAGATGCCAGGACAGCAGCAAAAAGTGAGAAACTGTTGTGGGTCTGTCTTACTTCAATATTCTGGAAACCCTCACCATATAGAGGGAAAACAAAAGGTAGTCACACTGATGCCCATATTGCAGAGATATGTTTAAAGTACGTTCAGAAGACTCAATGATATATACCTAGATATATGTGCAAATATAGATATGAAAGATTTCCATTCAAGAGAATAAATTTAGAGATGTTTAGTGCTTGAAAGAGTAAATTTCTCTATTCTGGAAAATTAATCTGTGTTCCACTGTATGCAATTTACCTAGTGAATTTACAATGGATTTCTTTCCCAGCAATTGCAAGCTCAAATGCTTCAGGGGTCAAACAAGTAACAATATGTAAAGTATCTATATGGGCTCAAACTCAAACCACAATAAAAACTAAAACTCAAAACTGTTTTAGAATTGTGTAAGTTATCTTAATCAATGTTTAGGGGAGAAAAAGTTACCCTGAATTTAACAGTAAGGTCACCCCCTGAGAGTGACCCCAGTAAGAATCAACACATAATGAATGAGATGAACCATGGATAGAAATCACCTGTCCTGTAATTGGTCTATAAATGTGTGGTTGAGAAGCTTCACTATCTCCAGTTTTAGTCAAGTTATCTAGGCTAAAGTCTTAGGGAGACAGGACTGATTGAAATTAAGAAAACAGGAAGGGTAATTGCTGGGCTGCCTTTCCAGCAGCTATTCCTTTCCTCTTCTTCACTGTTATCAGAACCTACCTCCCATAATAGGCTATGAAAATGCCACATACTACCTTTCCCAGCCTCTCTTGCAGCTAGGAGTAAAAAGGTGACACTGTTCTAGCCAAGAGGACATAAGGGGAAATCTGCTGAGAGACATCTGGAAATTTTTTTCTCTGTGATAATAATAATAACCACAAGAAGAAAGCTTATGCCTTCCCTGAGCACAGAGATTAAGGGGGGAAATGGAGACTCTTCAAAGCAAGTGCAGGCAAAAGCCAATGTAATTTGAATTTCAAAATGGTTGCTATTACCAATCTACGTTTACTCTTGGAGAATGCCTTATAGATCAAAGGCTGTGTCTAACTCTTCGTACACTCTCCAAATAAAACACTGTAGGGAATAAGGAAGCATGAAATCAAGTTTGGAAAAAATAAAAAATTCCAAGTGAAAACTGTCATGTTAACTCAGAAAAGAGTTGACAGTGAATAGTTTGCTCGGGGACATTGAATATCCCCAGAAAGGCCTAGAACAATCTTTATGGAGATGGTCCAGCAAGATTAGATATCCTGTTTACAGCAAATATGATGATGGATTTCACAACTGCAGTTAGAGATCTCTGTCAAAGAAAATATTAGGTCAAAGAAAAATATAAGTTTAACCACTTCTTCAGCTTTCTCCGCGTAATAAGGAACACCAAGAGACCATTCTCACTGTATCAGTCACCCCTTAGGTTTCACTTCAGATCCTCCCAGCCTTACCCTTCTCTGTGGCCTTTGGCCTCTTGTTCCAGCTCAGCCAACACTGTGGCAGCCAACTCTGTGTAAATTCCAACCAACTTCACTCAGGCACACCAGTAGCACCTCACTTCAGGCATCCCTCTAACCTCCTATCCTGTGGCTTTCCTGTTGATGCTAGGTGTAAGACCCCACAGGACGTGCAGTGCCTGCACATGTACATTCAGGAAGTGCAGGGAAATTAGCACCCAGTGGGGAGGACCTTTGACCAAAGGGAGACAGAAGCCAACGAATAATTCTCCCTTTCTCACCTGGGAGGACTGTCCTGAGAAGCAATCATTTGTATGTCTCTCAATAAACAATTCCCCAAGATCAAGGAATCAGTTGCTCTTAATAACCACCCCCAAACTGCATTCCCCTCCTTCCCTGCCTCACCCCACTTTTCCCTTATTCCTGATCCCTCTTAGCGAATTGTACTCCCTAATAAAGTAGTAGCACATAAGCCTTGGCCTTAGGCTCTGCTTTCTAAACAACACAGACTCAGAATGTATTTTGTTTCTATTGCTGTGCAACAAATTACCACAAACTCAGTTGCTTAAAACAAATACCTATTTATCAGGTCACAATTCTGTAAGTTAGAAGTCTGCTCTACTGTTGGTTGGATTTATAGTCAGGTTCTCACAAGACTGAAATCAAGGTGTAGGCTGAGTTGTGTTCTCATCAGGAGCTCAGAATCCTCTAACAAGTTCACCTGGTTGTGGCAGAATTAAGTTCCTCATAGTTGTAGGGTTGAGGTTCCCACTTCTTTGCTGGCTGTCAGCTGGGGCCTGTTCTCAGCTCCTAGAGGCCACCTGCATTCTTTATCACGTGGCCCCTCCGTCTTCACAGCCAACAATGGCATGTTGAATCATTCTTATGCTTCAAATCTCACTGACCTGTTTCTGTCCTCCTAGACCCAGACTTAAATGACTCACGTGATTAGGTCAGGCCTGCCTGGATAATCCCCCTATCTTGAGGTCAACTGATTTGGAACCTTAATTACATTTGCAAAATCCCTTTGGCCAAATAATGTAACACATTCACAGTTTCCACCTACACCCAAAGGGAAGTGGATGATACAAAGGCAAGAGTCATTGGAGCTCATCTTATAATTCTGCTTGTCACTCAGACAGTTGATACCACTGATACAGTGACCCTAGAAAGCAGACACTTAGGTTGAGATTTTGGTGCTAGATTACTCACAGATCTGAAAGCAATAGGGTTTCCATTATTGGTGGTAAGTGGGGTGGAAATTCTTGGAATGCAATGACATCACAAGTTCTAGGTCTTTCACCTGAATTTAATCAATATTAGGTGGAGCTGGAAGATGAGACAATGGGATACACAACAGCTGTGGTGCTGGAAAAGTATAGGAGCAATTATGACTAAAAATTGTGGAAAGGCCTTACTGCTGTTAACAGAATTGGAAGCCTTGAAAAAAGAAAATGACAGACTCAGGACAAACAACTACCAATTCAAAGCCTGCTTTGAAAGGCAGAGGACTGCTGAAAAAACCTTTTAAAATGCTCTCATCTCCAGTAACCAAAGGGCAGAGCTGCTAGGGAGACAAGCACTGTGCCTCAATCTTAGTGGTAGGAGGTTTGAGGTGAAACCCCTCATTTTTTTAATCTTAGAAGGGGTGCCTTGGCATGTTCCAAACCACTGGATCCCTAAAAATTTCACCAATGTGGCAAGCCCCTGAATCCTAATGGATTTATCACCCACCCTATGGTATACTTGATTCTACTAGGGCATGTTGGTACTTGCTATTTCCTGCCCATCAGGTCCGTTTAGCAAGATGCCATGTGGTACTCCAATAATTGTCAACATGATTGAAGTCCCTGTAATAGAAAGTAGGAACATTTACATAGTTTGGTGCCAAGAGCATGAATGCGGCCATAGTACTGCTGTCCTTCCCATGTGAAGGTGAACTACTTTTCATCTTCCCTTTTAATGGGGATTGAGAAGTATGAATTCACCAGATCCATAGCTGCTTATCAAGTGCTAGAGGCTGTGTTGATCTGAACCAGTGAAGATACCACATCCAGGACATCAGGGATTGGGATTAATACATCAGGACATTGGGATTAATACTTGGTTAAGTCTATGGGAGTCTACAATCTGCCATGATCCATCCAGATTTTACAGGAACTATACAAGCAAAATGAAAGAGAAAAATGGTGGTAACCACAACAACTGCATCTTTTAAGTCTTTCATAGTGGTGCCAATCTCTGCAATTCCTTCTGGCAGGTAGTATGCTTCTGATTTATTATCTTGTCTGAGGGGGCAGACAACAGGGAGGAGTAGTTTCAGGAGCTTTTACTTGACCTTTCTTACTCTAATGGCCCTTCCTCTTCTTGTTAGGAAAGAACTGTGAGAATTCTTCCATTGCTAAGTTTATCTATTATACACTCAGGGATTGAGAAGTAGCAAGATTTGTTCACAGTCCCATTGGACCCAATGTGAGATAGATTTGGGTCACGACTCCATTTAACACTTGACCTTCAAAAGTACCCACTCTATCTGGAGGTCTGTGACAGAATCTTGGGTTACCTGGTTTCTGTGTCAACCTGAATCTCATATCTAAAAATCTTTGAATCTGAATATTCTATTTTTCCAGTATAGTTACCCTGACAAATGTCTACATGTCCCTCTAGGGAAGGAGAGGGGGAAATATTTACCTATATAGTTGTATTATATTATAGGGGCCCTCCTCAAAAAGACCTGTCCTCCCCTTCAAACAAAGGGATCTGGATCTCTGAAATGACTTAAATCTAGAAATTGGGTGACATAAAATAATTTTCTTTTATAATGTCTAAAATTAGCCTTCTACTTACCAACTTTCAATTCTTTTTTGAGTGACATCCGAATTAGCTATCTATCCATCTCATCCCTAAGAAAATCATGACCTATTAGGCTATCATTAGAGATATCTATAGGTCAAGGCACCCTGTTTGCCACTCTGATCTTGCTTTCCTTTGATAGTTAAGTGCTCTTTTTCCCTATGACAGTTGAGTACCAACATCTGACCTCTACCGTTCTGGAATACCATTATTCCTATTGATATTGTAAGATACAATTCCATAGCAACATGGCCCACAGAAGCGAACAACCATTGAGTTTCTCAAAGACAGGTCCCCTGTAACTGATGAATTCTTTATTGTCTTAATGAAGGGAATCTTATCAGGACCCGCTGGGCAACATAATCAGATGATGAGTGTTCAGTTTTCCCTGACCTTCTGATCCGCTCCTCAATGTTATGCCAAGGCAATTCAGTATCTTCACCTCGTTTACATTATTATTTATTTATTTATTTTTTAGAGACAGGGTCTCATTCTATTGCCCAGGCTGGAGTGTAGTAGCTGATCATAGCTTACTACAAGCTCAAACTCCTGGCCTCAAGTGAACCTCTTGAGTAGCTAAGACTATATGCATATGCCACCACATCTGGCTAATATTTAAATTTCTTGTAGATACAGGGTCTCAGTATGTTGCACAGGCTGGCCTCAAGCAATCCTTCCACCTTGGCCTCCCAAAGCTACGGGATTACAGACACGAGCCACGTCACTCAGCCCTCATTCACTTTACTTCATCATTATGTCCAACTTTGGTCCGAGGAGGCAACGAACAGACCATTTACATGGCATTACATGTCCTTCATATAACATTTAACCCCAAAGTTTATAAGTCCCCTGTAAACTCTCCCCTATCCACACTTATATTCTGCTCTCCATAATCCAATTCCCTCAAGATTTATTTTTCAGGGTCTCCCAAGCAATTTTTAAAAGCCATACAACCCCAAGGTCTTTATATAATTATTGCCTCTGTACCATTCAAGTACATAACCACCACATAACTTAGTGCTTCTCCTTTCACTGGTATCTCATTCCAATCCACCAGGGATGAGTTTTAGTAATTTTGATGCTATCACATTCCAGGGGTTATCACCATCCATATACTACCCGAGATGGGGTTCTTATTGCCATTTGACCAATCAGTGACCCAGCTCTAAATTCCCATAATAAGGGTCTGCTACTAGGGTCATTTCTGATACTAACCATCTTATCCTAGGTTCTTCTGACAGTTGAACCCAAAACAAAGTCTGTATGCGGGGAGTTATTTGGAAAGTGGTCCCAGTGAGTAAGCTGAGAAGCAGGAGGGGTGAAACCTCCCAAGATTCATCTCAGAACTGTTTGCAAGGTACAAAAGAAGGGAGCATTTTTTCATTGGCTCCCATCTCCCGTTGGTCAAGGATGACCCCATGGATATTAACTCCATTGAACTTCTTGTTTGCCCTGTATGAGTATCCAGAGATTCTGTGGGTGTCACTCCTCAGTATTAGAGAAGATCTAGGGCAGGAACAAGAGGCTAAGATAAGGCACTATCAAAATAAGACTGCATGCAGCTAATGAACAAACCTGAGCCTGAAAGAGCCAATCCTTCAAAATGGATCCCAAATGGCTAACTGAGCCTAAATTTAAAATACAGCCAAGTGGCCATTTGCTGATTTGAGGTCATACATGTACCACAAACCATGCTGTTTTGGTTACTATAGCCTTGTAGTATAGTTTGAAGTCTGGTAGATTGATGCCTCCCAATTTGTTCTTTTTGCTTAAGATTGCTTTGGCTAGACAGGGTCTTCTCTGGTTCCACATGAAGCATAGAATTATTTTTTCTAGATCTGCAAAAAATGATGTTGGTATTTTGATAGGGACTGCATTGATTCTATAAATCACTTTAGGTAGTATAGACATTTTAACAATGTTGACTCTACCTATCCAAGAGCATGGTAGGGTTTTCCATCTGTTTACATCCTCTGCAATTTCTTTTCTCAGTGTTTCATAATTCTCTCTATATAGGTCTTTCACCTCCTTACTTACATATGTTCCTAAACAATTTTCTTTGGTGCTATTGTGAAAGGTATTGCATCTTTGATTTGTTTCTTGGCTTGACTGTTATTGGCATATATGAAGGCTACTGATTTGTGTGCATTGATTTTGTATCCTGAGACTTTGCTGAATTCATTTATCAACTCCAGTAGTCTCTTGGTTGAATCTTTGGGGTTTTCTAGATATAATATCATATCGCCCGTGAAGAGTGAAAGCTTGATCTCTTCTGCCCCCATTTGGACGCCCCTGATTCCTCTCTCTTATCTGATTGCTCTGGCAAGGACTTCCAGCACTATGTTGAATAGAAGTGCAGATAGTGGGCAACCTTGTCTGGTTCCAGTTTTAAAGGGGAATGCTTTCAATTTTTCCCTGTTCAGTATGATATTGGCTGTGTGTTTATCATATATGGCTTTAATAATTTTGAGGTATGAGCCATCTATGCCTATATTGTTAAGAGTTCTTATCATAAAAGGGTGCTGAATTTTGTCAAAAGCCTTTTCTGCATCTATTGAGAGGATCATATAGTCTTTGTTCTTGCTTTTATTTATATGGTGACTTACATTTATAGATTTGCATATGTGGAACCATCCCTGGATCTTGGGGATGAAGCCCGCCTGATCGTGATGAATTATTTTTTTGATGTACATTTGAATTCAGTTTGCTTGGATTTTATTGAGAATTTTTGCATCTGTATTCATAAGGGATATTGGTCTGTAGTTTTCTTTTCTTGTTTTGTCCTTTCCTGGCTTTGGTATCAAGGTGATATTGGCTTCGTAGAATGAGTTTGGGAGGATTCCATCCTTCTCAATGTTATGGAATAATTTCTGCAGTATAGGCACCAGTTCTTCTTTGTAGGTTTGGTAGAATTCAGGCATGAACCCATCTTGTCCAGGACTTTTTTTTTGTTGGAAGATTTTTTATTACTGCTTCAATCTCGGTGCTTGATATTGATCTGTTTAGGAATTCTAGTTCTTCCTGGTTGAGCCTAGGGAGGTACTGTGTTTCTAAGAACTTGTCCATTTCCTCCACGTTTTCATGTTTTTGGGCATAGAGATTTTTGTAGTATTCAAAGATGATGTTTTGCATTTCTGTGATATCAGTTGTGACCTCTCCTTTTTCATTTCTAATTGAGTTTATTAGAGTCCTTTCCTTTCTGCTTCTGGTCAACCTGGCAAGTGGCCTGTCTATTTTGTTTATCTTTTCAAAGAATCAACTTTTAGTTTTATTAATCTTCTATAAAGTTCTTTTGTTCTCAATTTCATACATGTACCCAGGGTTCTTTGAAAACCCACACCTCTGTTCAACTTTGGGACTGCCGGATCACACCTGAGCCAACCAATCAGAGTTCACTTGAACCAACCAATCAAGCTAACCTGCCTTGACCAACCAGGGCTCAGCTGCCTCAACCAATAAGGGCTCAGCTGTATCAGCCAATCGGAACTAAGTGTGTTTGAGTCCTTCATTTGCATAAACAATCCTGATTGGGAGCCTGGGCAGGAACTGTCTCTATAAAACCCTACCCCTCCCTTTTTTCTGTGGGGCACAGCTTTGTTTTATGAAGGCTGTGTCTGGTCATTTTTCAAACTGTTCTCTGGAGCAAAGTCTCTTTCCTCCAAATTTCTTTTCAGAGAACTTTTGTTCACAAGCTAATCTAAGCCTGCAGAAACTAATTAACAAAGCAGAGTAAGAGGTGGAGCCAAAGGATGTAAGGTGTGCACAAGAAAGTGTTCAAAGCTATTATATTTGATAAATACAATCCAAGCTGATTCAGACCAGAAATACTTGTGTGTGGAAGAATGCTGTATCCTGGAAGTTAGAGTTTTTGTGCCCCAAAGAAGCAAGTCTGACATCCAATTAAATATAGCTAATTGAACACATGTATTTTACTCCTCTCCCTGCCAAAATCCCACTAAATAAAAGTAAAAGAATAAAAAAGGCCCCCAGGAACAAAGAAAATGAGAGAGAAAATAAAAGCTGATGAAAGAGGTCAACACAAACTTTGGAAGCTAGAATGCAGATGGATAAGTAGTAACTCATTTAACACAGTAAAAAAAAAATCTAAACTTTCAAGAGGGCATAGAGGGAGTCAATAGCATCCCTGATAGCCTTAGAAATTAAACACACCAGGAAACGCCAAAGGCAAGCAGATGGGTAGGGCTGAGAACAGAATCACTGTGTAAGTCTCTATAAGGAACATTCAGAGCACCTGATCCCCCCTCCCCATGCAGCCAAAAACCACTCTTACCCTACCCAAGCAAAAGACTGTTGCTGACTTTCTGGAGAGGTTGAACCAGTCAGATTCCAAGAGTGGAAATTGATTGAATACCCAATGTGCTAAACATTGAAGAAAATTTTTCATTTCTGTCAGCAAGTTTCTGGAAGAATTACGGATAGATACTGTCAAAAGAAGACTTGGAAACAGAAGCATTTAGAAAAGGAAAGAAAAACTTTACCTGCAAAGAGTACGAGCAGGTCAGGCCCAGAAGGACTGGCTCACCAAATTAAAAACACAAGTTTTTAAGGAAAAAGAAAACCCACAAAAGTACCAAACTACCAAGTTTACATTATTTACATTGTTTACATAGTTCATGATGGAAAAAACAATTTTCTCACATGGTTATCTCATTCACAAAGGTCATGACTTATCTTCAAACATCACATAGTAGAAATCAGGAATAAAATTGTTTCTGTTAGAGAGTCCAGACTTTTAGAAAACAGTCAAGGTTTTATTATTTGAAGGACCAGAACCATACAGACCCTGTTATTTTTAGATTGTGTCAGTGTGAAAAGTACTTAGGCATACTAGAATCTGGGCAAAATACCAGTTTTTGCTTCTACAATACAATAGAAAACTAAGCAAATAAACAGCAACAACAAAAAAAGTGAGGCAATTATTAACTTCAGAGAAAACAAAAAATTGTACATGCTAGCTTTCCTCCATTCTCTGTTCTTCTTTGCTTCAGGCAATTGATCTGTGTAGACTGCCTGGCCCAGGCCTCTTTGTCCTTTGGCTTCTAGTTGGGTTTAGCCAGTGGGAAACAAGGGCAGGAGTGGTTGGGATATTTATTCCACCCTCACCTCCACCCCTCCACCAAGCCATGGCATTTTGGCAGCAGCTCTGTCTGGTGACCCCTCCCCACACTATAGTTATCTACAGGTCCTATGTGTGTATCGGGGCAGAGTGGGTGGTAAGAAAGCAAAATCCTCATCTTCCCTAGGAGGCGATCTATAGACAAGATCCAAAACTGAAAAAAATAAATAACAGCATAAGTATATTACTTAGAAATATAGAAATAAATACCCGAAAATCACTAGCTTCTTTCAGCTATTTTTTAAAATGTTTGAAAATGTTGAGTATTTTTACCTCACAGAAAAAAAATTAGGAAATGGAGATTGATGGAATCCAGTAATATTATCATAGTTTGAAAACTAGGTACATGTATTTACTTTTTAAAAAATAAAAATTCAGTTTTAAACAAAGGCAGTTCCTGAAAAAAAAAAAAAGGTGTCAATACTGAATTCCCCTTTTTGACTTTTTGACCAATAGAAGAGGGAACAGTGCCCAGATATACTCTGGGGTCTATTAAGACTTAAAAACAGGGCCCCACCTGCCACGGCTCCCATTTCAGGATCATTGCCCAAGGCTTTGGCAACCGTGCCTAGCTAGCTGAATGCTTTAACTCAGCATCGAATTCCAGTTGGCTCCAAATGTTTGTTCATCTTCGAGAGACCCTAGTACATGTGAAACTAAATCCACAAGGCAATCTTTTTCCTCAAACATTAGTACTTTGTTGAAAGAATGCATTAAACTGCCACATTTGAACTTAATTTAGGGTGATCATCCCAACATTTTGAGAAAAGTAAACATTAATTTAACTTGATCTCAGAAGTTATTAAAGAAAAATTAAACCACAAATATAAAGCCACTGTCAGCTCTTTAAAGGCAGCGAGTCTAGAGCTGTTCTCTGGATATTCAGCCAAAATTTTGAATATACAATGAAGTCTTATCTTACCTTAGGGTTAGATTCAAATGTTAGCACATACAGATAAAAGCACATAGGCAAATTACCCTTGATGATCCCTTGGGAAGACTCCATGTTGAGTCTGTTACTCTGAGTAAATTCTACAGAGACAGTTTTTGCTCCATTGTTGGAACAGATTTATGTCTCTTCAGTTGAGCACTGAACAGAATAACTTACATGCATTTGGGTTGTAAAAATTAAGTGTCTTTAGCAATAGAATCACACTTAGTTTGGTTAGATTTTCACTCTATGAGAAGCCCTCAGTTACAAAGCAGAGCTAAGGAATAGCTTATTCACATGTCTCAGATCACATTCAGTTAGGGACATATGCTCACTGAGTGGAATAGTGGGTGGATTCTCCCACACTACTCAAAGATTATTTCTCTTTCTTTTTGCAGAGTATTTAATTTACACAATTAAATGCACATATGATGCAAAATCAGTGTAATTTTGAATGAAATGAGAGATAATCTAAATAGGTACAGTGGGAATACATTTTCACAGTGCAGCAGTCCAGATGTGCAAGGATATCATTTTATTTGTCTATGGCTAAAATTAAATTTAGCTCTCAAGATCCCATTTCCTCTGGTAGCAGAAGACTCAGTTGTGCCAATTCTAGGGAATCAAGTCACTACCATCTTAAAGATGTAGTCTCTTAAGATTCTCTTCCTTTCACTTTTCTTTCTCCTCTTCCTCCCAGAATAATCTAAATTCCAGGGGGATTACATATCATCCTAGCATCAGGGGAGGGGCATTGGTCCATGTGTCATCACTGTCCTTACTGACCTTCCCGAGGTGTAATTTGTTTCACCAAGTTTTGAGCAGCAGACTCTGTCTCCACTACATTGGTAGCCAACATCAAGTTTAGGTAATCTGTCCTCTTTGCTGCTTTGGTGTTCCAGACTTGCCTGGGGGGTTGGTGGTCTCTCCCTCACTGTCTCTCAATGGCGCTGCTGATCCTCCACCACTTAGCCACATCTCTCATCTCATCCCTTGCTAAAACTGTGCTCCCATGACTTCTACCCTGGCATCCCCTAGTTCCACAACATGGTGACCCTCTGATGGACACCCCTCTCCCCCAGTTATGAACTTCATTCTAGGACACACACAATAATTTTCAAATCTATTCCAGCCCCATGGACTAAGGGATACTTGGGGGTGGGAGATGACTAAGCCAACTCTGTCATATCCTCTCTACGTAAACATACTGTGCTTCCTTTTCTTCTCTATTGTGACCATACCACCACACCCCTGAATGGTCCAGGGCATTCTTCCCTGAGCTCCAGATGCATAGAGGAATCCCCACATTTCTCTGAGTTTTCTATTCATGTCCAACCAGAATTTTTATCTTGAGACAGGAGCTGTAGAGTGCAAAGTCCCATACTAACATCTCAACTCTATTTTTCCTCTTCAAGTGGTCTGAGTTCCTCCAACTAGCCTAGAAAGAGATCCTATATTCTCTCTGTCTGGCTGGAAGCACCTGACATCATCATACATGCCTCCTTACACCATGTGTAAATGGTATGCCCTACATCAAAACAGAGGAGGGGGTACTTCCCTCCCCACAAACTCCAGCTCTTGTAAACTAAAAACTCTCAGACTTTTCATCAAATTTGAGGAGTTTTCAGACATTATTTCATCAAATATTCTTTCTGTCCATTTTACTCTCTTCTCTCCTCTGCAACTCCCAATATACATGTTGTCGACAGAAAAGAAGCCAAACTCTGCAAAATAATTTTAAAGAGTTTTATTCTGAGCCAAATTTGAAGACCATGACCCGGAGCCATACCCAAGAAGCCTTGAGCAAGTGGACTCACTGTGGCTGGGCCACAGTTTGGTTTTATACATTTTAGGGAGATAGGGATTACAGGTAAAGTCATAAATCAATACATGGAAGGCTTACATTGGCTTGGCCCAAAAAGACGGGTCATCTCGAAGGGGGCAGGGGAGCTTACAGGTTATACATGGGTTTAACGACTCCTTGACTTGTAGTTGGTTAAAAATGAAGCTTTGTCTAGAGGCTTGGAATGTTTTAGATAAGGAAGAGACAAGTCACTGGACATATGTTTGTTGTGTAAATTAGGGATCTGCAGGTTTGTCTTGCATAGCCTTACGCCTGCTGATGAGTTACAAAGGATATCTCTAAGAAGGGAGGGGGGTCATGGTGAGGCATCTCTGACCTCCTCGTGGCAGACAATTTAGTTTTAGGGTATCCTCTTGGCCAGGAGGGGGTCCATTCAGTCAGCCGTTTGCGGGGAAGCCTTTTATTTTAGTTTAGTTCGCAATGTGTTGGTATGCTTGATGGTTTCTTAAACTTTTGGAACTAGTAAGTCTCCCAGTCTTTGCTGAGAGGTTCTGTGTGCATGTTGAGGCATGCCTTCAGTATTTAATCAGACAGTCGACAACTTTGCTTTAGTCTTCACTTTCAATAGAATCTCAAGGTCAGTTAGAGGTGACAGCTTGAGGTTTTCTTGGTCTTTCCTGAGTATATGCACAGCTCTTGGTATGCACAGAGCCCTGCACTTGCACATAGCCTTCTAAATTCCTGGGAATATGTCAGAGTTTTTCAAAGTGCCTGTAGACACCACACACCTTAGTTTTTCCTTTTAAGCTTTTTGGTTAGCCTATTGTTTTCCCCAACTGTTATCCACCACCTCAGGCAGTCAAAAAGTTAAGCAATTACCTCTAAATGTTTTCAACAAAATCCTATCTCAGGGGAAAAGGCCTTTTGTAGTGACACTGGATGAGTTCCAAGTTATGTTAAATAAAGAGAGTCTTGAAAATAGGTCTTCCAGAGAACAATCAGACAGGTCAAATAATGAAATTCTCTGGGAATGAGGCATTAAAGGAGCAATGACCCCATTCTACCCATTTCAATGGCTACCACACTGCTGGTTTTCACCTGGTTCAACTGTGAACTGTTGGTTTTCAGGCTGCTATGGAGCTGGAGAGTGGAGGATGGGAGGGAATAGAGTAAGTCAAAATGCTGCAAAGCTCACTATTCTTATTGAGATTCAGCTATTTTCTTGAAAAAATGCTCCCTGGATTGCTGCAAACTTTTGATTAATTTCCAGAGTTCTGAAAAAGTATATTCTGACAATCTTTTCCAGTCTTCTTGCTGCTTTCATGGAGGAAAGAATTTTCATAGTTTCTTACTCCACCATTTTTGCTGATGTTATCCTATTACAGACTTTTAATATACAGACATTTTAATGTAGACTTTTAAAAGCATTTTAAAATGCAAAGCTAAGCAATGACTATTTTGTTTTCAGTTGCACCTGCTCTCTCTCAGGGGTAATAATAATAATAGTAATAATAAGATAACATTTATTAGTAGCCATGTGCCAAGCACCATTCTAATAGTTTTACCTGTATCATCCCAGTCAATCTTCAAAATAATCCTATTAGACAGATACTGTTATTAAACCAGTTTACAAATAATGAAAATGTGGCATAAAGAGTTTAAGTAACTTCCTTAAAAGCAATAAATGAATTAATACCTTTTGCAACAATCTGGATGGAACTGGAGACAATTATCCTAAGTGAAATACCTAAAGAATGGAAAAACAAACACCACATGTACTCACTATTAAATTGGAACTAACCGATCAGCACTCGTGTGCACAGATGGAAGTAAAACTCAACGGAAATCAAGCAGGTGGGAGGGAGAAGGAGGGGATGGGTGAAATCATACCTAACGGGTACACTGTACACTATCTGGGTGATGGACACACTTATAACTTTGACACAAGCAGTACAAAACAAACCATGTAACCAAAACATTTGTACCCCTGTAATATTCTGAAATAAAAACAAAAAAAATCAATAAGAACTAAGTGGTGGAGACTGGATTTGAGCCCAGGCTATCTGGCTCTAGAATCAAAGATTGTGAGGCAATGCGGAACTAGGAATTACCAAAATGAAAACAGCTCAGTTAATGTTTTTAAAACATTAACCTACTAGATAGGCTTTTATTTTATTGAAGTGTAGATTACTTTTAAGTGTAAGAAGCATTCATACCATATATTTCTTGATCATTATAATGTCAAGTAATTTCAATATCTTTGATAAAGGCAAATTATTAAAGATACAACTAAAGATTCTTGAATCTTCAGTTTTATTAGAATTTTATATAAACTATTTAATAAATCAAAAACAAAATCCTTTACCAGACAATAATTTCTGACTTTTGTTTGAGCAAATATGATCACTATACCTTTAAGATCCCTTCTGGTGCTGAAATCTTTTGAAGACATTCATTTAGTTTGTTCATTTTCAATTCAACAGAAATCTCAGAGTGTTAACTTTGTGCCAGACACTGAGGATGTGATGGTGAACAAAGCAGATTCTGCCACCATGAGGCTGAGAGTGTAGTGGGGAAGATAGTCATGAAGTAATAATGTATGTGATTAGTATCATGAAAGAGAAAGTGCAGAGAATTATGGTATCACATGATGAGAGACAGAGCTACTCTGAAAGACTGCAAAAGGCATCTTTGAAGATGGGACATTTAAAATGATGGGAAGTCCAGGCAGAGGAAACAGATATGTGAAGGCTAGAGGTCTAGAAAGAATGCAGTTTGTTCAAGAACTGAGAGCAGCTGAGGGTGAACAGAAAATAGAAACTGATGGGGAGAGGCAGACAAGGAGATAAAAGGACAAGGCTGGAGGATCTTGTTTGTTCAAAAGCACTTGTTTAAATGGCTTCAAGTCCCCAAAGAACAACATACTATATTTGTATGTAAATATTCTTTGAGCACATCATTAAGAGGTTGCCCAATGGCAGCCTATGTGGCAGGATTCTGCTTTCTGGCTGGTACTTTTTAATAAAGAATTGCCTGCCTTCCTCAAGAAAGTTAAAATCTATCCAAAGGTGGTGCTAAGATAGAAGGATAAAAGGTTCATGAGCAAACTGGTAAAAGCAAGCCAAAATATAAAACTTGAAAGAGAGAGACAAGAATAAACCATGCCTGGAGGCACCAATACAACTGAAGTTATTCCAAGGTTCTCTCTAACTACCATCTTCTCTGGTCAGGTATTTCATAACATGCCATCCATCATCTTCATGACAACCCTTTGAGGTATTATGTTTCCCTCTTTAATATAAGAAAATTAAGGCTTAGAAAATACAAATGACTTCATTCATTTAGCAAGTACTCATTGACAAGTGCCTACTAGGTGTTGGTTCACCAGTGAATCCAAACTCGTAGAATTTATATTCCAGCAGGAACTTGTTCGAGTTCACACAGCTGATAAACTGCAACCAAGATTTTTCGAGCTAGGAAGACTAGACTCTCTTCTTCTATTGCATCACACTGAACAAAATAAGGCTATTTTTTTTCCTTAAAAATTATATGGAAGGCCCCTGAATGGTTCACTAACAATGAATTAGATTCTGTTGTTGGTTCAACTGAGCTCTCCATTATTTGCTGTTAATTACAACAGGTAACTTGATTTCTCACTCTAGTTGACATTATGGAAAAGATATCTAATGAAAGGCTGGTTTTTCCCCCTTGGTAACATAGTTAGAACCATTCAGACTCATAAGACTATGAAAAATGGATACTATATCCCAGCTGTCAGTTGCTGTTGGCTTGATCTCCTATTCTTCTTTGGTCTCTTATTTCCTTTTCTATTTGAAGCCCTCAGAAAGGAGACCTCAAAATCCATGCCCTATCTTGTAACAACATTAAAGATTCCCCAGGGCCCAGCTCATCACTCAGATGTGTTTGCCTTGCTGTTCTAGTTCCAGATCTTTGACTGCAGTCTCAAAAGGACAAGGCAAAGATATTTATCTTCCCTAGTCTTTCAGAATTCTCGCTTCCCCTCTGCTGCCATTCCAACACTCTTGAATTAAGGAAATTTGAAATGTTATCACATATCACACATTCAGAGAGGATCAAATCAGAGAGACTCCCATGGAACTGCTCTTCTAGGAGGTTTTTCTTTTGAAAACACTGATTCTTTGAGAGAGCGACGAGGGAAGATGTTGGGAGGAGAAAGAAAATGTAGAGTTGTATTCCAGGTCTTCCTTTTGAAATGTTTTCTAGATTGTAGCTAGGATGGGGGAGAATTGGCTGGAAGGGGAAAAAAGGGGTATTTT
Organism: Daubentonia madagascariensis; assembly: GCA_023783475.1. NCBI lineage: Eukaryota > Metazoa > Chordata > Mammalia > Primates > Daubentoniidae > Daubentonia > Daubentonia madagascariensis. The sequence goes on along the minus strand of JAKFHU010002080.1, from coordinate 34,612,658 downwards.
TATTTTTGTTGTTTTGTACTTGTTCTACATTCCCAAAAATACAGCCTCAATACATTTATAACAGGTTTCATCCATGAGACGTCTCTGTCCATATTCAATAAGCTGGAATTCTTTATAGGTCTCTTTTATATACCTCTTTTAAACTCTTTAAAGTCTAAGACTATCTATATATTTGTATTATTCTGTTATTATTAGCTAAACTTACAAATAAATACCAGTACTTTGCCAGAAAGAAAGAGTATTTTTCTAAGGAGATGCTCTTCTCGAAACAGGAATAGATCCGTGCAACATCTGATGATCCTAGTGGGACACAGCCTCTCTCTGCCCTGTGCTATGTGTATTGTCTTGATTTCAGCTCACATAACATCCCCACTGTCCCTTTGTGACCCTCTCACCAAGGAGACCTGTATCTGGTGAAATTCAACTAGCCTGCCATCTGATATAAACAAACATAACTGGAGCAGACAAGAGATTGATGACTGTAACTAAGAGAAGATTAGCTTCAAAATTGTGAAGCACACAACTTCAGATTTGACTCATCACCTAATGCACCGACTTGCTGGGATCCTCAAGAGAAGACACACAATTTGCTTTCCTTCTTGGTAGATGCTGGAAAGAATTCAGCAACTTCATTAGCATCAAAACAAATTGTACAGTTGTAGCTCTACATTCCATATCACTTTGAAGAGGTGCTTCACTGTCAGAGGTGAGAGTATATTATGAAGTCCTGTGGATTCTACCTTGAAAATACTGCATAACCCACGTGTCCTGTCCCCTTTCCAACTGCACCGCCATTACTCCTAGACGTGGGTTTATCTTGCCTGGATTTCTACAGTAGCCTCTTAATTGGTTTTACCACTTTAACCTCTCCAATCCATTCTCCACATAGCAGCCAGAGCTAAAACATCAATTGTTTCTGTCATTTCTCTGTTCGACATTCTCTAATGGCTTCTGTTTCTATAGAAGATAAAATTTTAAATCCCTAACCTATGAGGTCCTGCAGAGCTAGGTCCCTGCCTGTTTCTCTAGTTCATATCTCCTTTGCTAATCGAATTGCAACAATACGCTGTCCTTTATTTCTCTTGAAACTACAAGTTTTTTCCTACCTCAAAGATTTTGTTTGCTTCAGCCTAGGAGTCCCAGACTGCAGTGAACTATGACCACAACACTGCACTCCAGCCTCGGTGACAGAGAAAGATCTTATCTCTAAAAAAACAAAACAAACAAACAAAAAAAACCCCTAGATTTTGTGCCTGCTATTCCCTTGGGCTGGGATGCTCGTCCCCTATGCATTGCCAGACTAACCCCTGCTCATTCACCATGCTCAGGGAGGCCTCCCCACTCACTGCAATGTAGATCATCTACAGCGTGGGGGGGGGGTGTCAGCCTTCTAGGTCCTTACGTGCAGCCTTTTGACTGAATCCAAATTTTACAGAACAAATCCTTTTATACTATTTCTATTAGTACATTTTTGATCGTCTTTTATATTTTATTTTATTTTTTAAATGAATGTATTTAAAATACCAAAGAATAAAATGATTTTCAACAAAATAATCCTCCCAGATGGACCTGCACAATTAGAACATTAGTAAGCTATAAGGGCTAAACTGACAGCTGCTATACTCATGATTTAGTTCTAACTTCCCCCGCCTGACTGGCCCCACTGCTGCACAAGGCAGGTTGGCGAGAGTTTATGGGGGTCAAGTACACCAGTCTGTTATCAGCTTTTGACAATGGTGCACTGTGTTTCTGTTTGAAGTGGAATTTGTGAATAGTTGCACAGCTCAACATTATTTTTTAATTCTGTCTGCTTAACAGCCCATCATGTCAAAGAAGACAAAGAGAACACTGAAGGAAGAAAACAGATTTTTAAATGAAGACTGGGAATTGCAATATGATTTTGTTTCTACTAAAGATAAGATATTTGCTTTCTTTGTGATACTACAATATCAACATTAGAGAAATTCAATGCCCATCAGCATTATAACCCTCATAAGGACCACAAATATTTTAAATTAGAGGGAGAGGCACAAAAGGTTGTATTGCAGAAATTAAAAGATAAAAAGCAAAGACAATTCTTTCAAGTGTAATAAGACCTGGAAATAATGCCACTGAAGCAACGTATAAAGTATTGTAGCTTATATACTCAGGAAAAAAGAGAAGCCATTCAGTGATGTAGAAATTGTGAAAGAATGCATTGTCCAAGCTGTAGGATGCTTAGACCCTGATAACATTTTAAAGTACGAGCAGCTGCCTCTTTCAAGGAGAACCATAACTAATTGGCAGCATGAATTAGCCTTCAACTTAACAGAACAACTTCATGCAATGCTTCAAAAGGAAAATATATATTATTCAATCACTTTGGGTGAATCAACTGATGCTACTGACTCAGCACAGGTTTTATACTTCATTCGGGTCATAACAGAAGACTTTCTTTGCTACAAAGACTTACACTCTCTGGGCTCTCTTGCAAACAGAACACAGGGAATAGATGTCTTCAACAACTTTCAAGATAAATGTTGTGAAGTTGGACTGAATTTGGTAAATTTAGTGAGTGTATGTACAGATGGTGCACCTTCCATGGCGGGAAAATATGAAAGGTTTATTGCACAGATAAAAAAAGTATTAACGGATCCAGATGCTCTTATTTCTTTTCCTTGCAGCCTGCATCAGAAAAATCTCTGGGTTAAACCTACTCTTTTAAGTGACACTTTGCAACAAGTTATAAGTATTGTTAACTAAATTGGTGCAAATGGAACACAGCATTGTTGGTTTTGTAACATGCTAAAGTTGAATGATGAGGTATTCGGTGTGGATTTGCCATATCATTCTAAAGTGCATTGGCTATTGCAGGGACAGGTGTTAGTCAAAATTTTATCTCTGTGAGATAAAATCTAGAGGATCAACTGAATCTGAGAGAACAGATAGTCAAATTTTGTGAAGAACAGAATCAGCAATACGAATTATCAAAAGAAGATTTCTATAGGAATGCAGCATTTCTGTGTGATATCATGCCAAATCAAAATGACTTAATATTTCTTTGCAAGGTAAAACTAAGTGTATATATGGTATGTGGCAAAAAATCCAAGCATTTCAAAAAAAGCTATCTTTTTTCAAAACACTTCTCCAAAAGGAAATTCCGGATGAACATTTTTCCCAGTTAGCAAAGGTCATTGATGAGCAGGATGATATATGCAAATTGTTATAGACCAATTAATTGGAGAATACAATGCAAGGTTCACTGACTGTGAGAATCATGACATCACACTCAAATTAGAATTTCAGCCTCACCTAGTTGATATCACCAAGGCACCTAAAGAACTACAGACAGAATTGATTGAATTCTCAGTAGATGGCATTTTAAAGTCATTGTTTGATGCTAAGAAAGATCCAATTGAAATATGGAAAAATGCAGTAGAATACCCACACCTTCAGCAACATGCCTGAAAAATGCTTTCTTGGTTTTCAACCACTTATTGCTGCAAATCTATTCTCCTACCTAACCCAAATCAGGATGCTCTTAAGGTCAAAAATGACTGATACCCATCTAGAGGATCAACTGAAACTTCGGACCTCCATGCTGCAACCAAATATTCAAATGTTTTCCAACAAAAAGCAGACACAACAAAGTTATTAAAAGGTTGTTAACTTTAAAATTAAATAGTTTTCATTTTTTGAAATTATTAAGTACATAGTAGTTATATTTTTACAAAATAATGTACATTTTTAAGTATATGTAGTTGAAGTTTCTTGAATGCAGCCTTATTTGATTACAGCTAAATTAATGTGGCCTTCCAACATGAAAGGTTCTCCACCCCGGATCTAAATTATACCCTTCTCTCATCTCTCACAGCACTTTCCAAATTTATACCTTAATTTATGTGTTTATTTGTTCCATCTCTGTCTCCCCTACTATGATAAATCTCCATGCATACAGGGACATTGATGCATTGGGACCCACTCTTTCCAGTTCCCAGAGCAGTATCCAGCACAATGGTATGTGCTCAACAGATAATTAGTCAATGAATGAACAGATGAATATTTGTGGAAGGAAGGGAATCACAACAGCCTCCCTGCCTTCCCTCAGCCTCCCTGCAGAAGCCATCCCATGGGCAACCATAAAATTTCCAGGGAATCTAACGTAGCTCCTCCAAGACACCTTGCACATGACACTGAGACTGTTTTCGTGGTTGGGGCATTTTATCCATATCTCCCTTACTCCCAATGAATAGACTCTATAAAGGCCCTTAACTGACTGTGCTACCAACAATCCTGCTCCCCGCCTCCTCTCTCCCCACCTGGCAAATTCACTCTGACATCAGAGGAATAGAGACCTTTTTAAAACTCTGCCCCCTTAATTTGATCATCTAAGGCCGTGCATTTTCTCCTGTTTCCAGCCCTGTACTGCTAGCCACATGGGTCTGCCCTTGTCCCCTGAAGCCATTTCCAGCAAGCCCCAGCCCACCAGCTCTGTCTATCAAATGTGCCTTGGACACAAGCTCTGCCCCCACACTTCCTCTTGACTTTCCACCCCATTCTAGCATCCACCTAGCTTCTGACACTCAGCTCTTTCTCCCAGTTCTAGCCTTACTGTCTATGCCTGGGTTCAGTGACTGAGGGAACAGCCCAGCTTGGCCTTCTCCCCTCCTAAGGGCAAAGCTTGCATTCACCCTTTAGTTCTCTCCTTTTGGCTGTTTGGGGGAAATGCTCACCCTGGCACCAGGCCTCTGGCCAGCAGGGGGGCCAAGTTTAGACAAGTCTCTCCATAAGAGAGGACATCAGAGAGATCTGGCCTTTGCCACCTCTGCCCTCCATTTCCCTCTGGTGGTCCATGAGGATTCTATTTGGCCTCTCATTCCTTTGTGTCCTCAGTCCTCAGCACCCTGCCCACCCACCCCCCTCCAACCACTCACTGAATCTGGTAACCAATTCTAATTCCTCTGCCAAGCTTATTCCAGATATTCTAAGTCCTTCCCACCCCTCCTATGACTTGTTCATATTCAATACATGAGATTTTCTACAGAAAGTTGGAAAAAAGAGAAACTCAGATTTAAATCCCATTCCCGTCACTTAGTAGCTATGGGATCTTGAACAAGCAACTTAATATCTTAAAGTCTCACTTTTTTAAAAAATCCATGAAATGGGATTAATATCCTACATTGTTTGGCTGCTAGCACAGATGTGCCACATTGTAGGCATTCAAAAAATGAGCAAGAAAGGACAAAAAGATGGAATGTATTCATCATTTGCAGAGACATGGTGCTATAGCAATGGCAAATAAATGACATCATATTTTTGGCTATATAATTCCTGTAGACGCTGAACGAAATCATGATAGCAGCATAGTAAGGAGAGATGTGTGGAGAGGAAAGCTGGCTGGGCCTTAAAGAATGTGTAAAATACAACAGAATGAGAAAAGGAAGCTCTCCTAAGAGGGCCAGCAGGAGCCTGAGCACAGAACAGCCATGGCACTTGGAAAGGCAGAGCTCAAGAGAGTGAAGGGGACTTATTGAGGAAAAGTAGAAAATAAGTCTGAAAAGATGGAGAGAGGCCAGTTCAGGAAAGACAGGACCAAAATGAAGCCTGACTTCTGCTATCCCCTGACTTCTTGCCTTATCTTCATTGCTTTGGATTTTCCCTTCTCTGAAAGCGAACACTTAGAGATGCACCATCCCTAAGCATTTGTTTATTTGTAACTCAATTAACCTAACCCCGGAGTGACGTAGCCCACACCTTATCCAAGTAACTAATTAATGTTTGTAAAATCCAGATGCCACCTAAAATAATTGTTATGAGGATGTTGCCAGGGATCTTGCAAATGCTTTGGGTTAGCCCCAGACATGGTGACAGAGGCAGGGCCCTCTCACTCTGCTCCCCAGCCTTGCTTCACTCTGCTTGTTCCTTAAATGTTTATTGACATCACACAGAGGCAGTTGTGAAGTATTTCCAGTTAATCCACATTTGCAAAAGTTCTTGAAAACTTGGCTCTTGTATAAAGTGGCTGGGTTTAAATTTTTTTTAAAAAAAGGAGACTCAAGGTAACTTCTATTTGTGCTTATTTTTCTACTTCTTTGGACTTTAGTATCCCTGGTTAGGTTAGATTTTTATTTTCTTTTATACCTGGTTAGGTTATAATAGTAATATCAATTCTAACTCCAGATAAATAAAGTAACACTAACACTAATGTTGACTGGGTGCTATGTGCCAGGCTTTACCTATATCATTGCATGTATTCCTCACAACAATACCATGAAGTAGGTACTATTATTATCCTCCTTCGATAGATAAGGAAACTGAAGCACAGAGATAAGTAACTTGCCCCAGATCACACAGTTGGAAGTGGTAGAGTTAGAATTCACACCAGGCAATCTGCCTCCAGAGCCCACGCTGCCAACCCACTTGCCACACTACCTGTGTAATAAATGTCAGGATCCATATTTTACAGAGAAATTTAGTTGTAAAACAATGAAGAGAATTGCCTCAGGTCACAAGTGAATCAGTGGCAAAATCAGAACACTCTGGAATCCTGGCTCTTTCTTGGCCCAATTTGCTGTCAACCAATCTATTGTTTTATTTTTAATGGTTCTCAAGGATATGGGACTTGAGTAAGAAGAAACAAAAATCCATTTCAAAAGCAAAGCTGCTCCCTGGATAAAATTCTATTGTCTTGAAGCTCAGGATTCCTAAGAAAAGTAGAAATCAGTCAATTCCAACCTTCTGGCATGCCATAGAGTGAACATCACATAGTCTAAAGTCTAGAGAAATGGACAAATCCTTCCTCTTGCTTAAGATGAGCAAGGAACAGGAACATCAATGGTGAGACCACAGGCCTCTCAGGTTTTCTTCAGTGCCTAGGGTTACAACATATAAAGATGTTTAACAAGTATTACTTTTAAACACTCGATGCTTCAAGGGTTCTGTTTAAATCCCAGAGGAGACCCTTTATCCTGCTTCATCCTTCCCCCTTAACTAGAGAAGAAAATAGAGTATGGGAATCTAAATCAAACTTTCCATGTGGGAGTTGCCTAGAGAACTGATAACATTTTCCCTGGTTCTCTAACACATGGTAGAAATACAGGCGGTCCCCGGGGTTATGGACAAGATACGTTCCTGAGAACGTCTTTAGGTCATATTTGTATGCAGCTCGGATCCTTGATGAACAGTGCATATACGGTAAAATAATAACAATGACAATACTATAATGGCTCATATATGATAATAATAAGACAGTGTAATACCATAATAATAATAATACTCCTGTTCTATAATATTTACAGATATAGATAAAAGATAGAAACTATTGTGCTCTTTCTTTTAATTCAAACAAACAGAACATAAAAACAAACTCATACAAAAAGTTTAGATAGGAGATAGGAGAAATTTCAAAAAAGAATATTAAAGGTTAACACTCACCTAATGTTGCATCAACGCTAGGCTAATAGGAATGTTACGCTTATTTTGATCTTCTAACCAAATCAATGATAACCTTTCCGTCTCAATAATTAATCCACTATGCTGCTTAGTAATAATTGATGGTTTCATTGGAGCACTGCCTTTCACATGTTCCATTATTCTCACTTTATCCTTTGTAATCGTTGCCATAGTTGAGTGACTGAAGCCTAATACTTTCCCAATGAATGATGGCGTCCAGCCTTTCTCCCAACGCTTAATTATTTCTCCTTTTGTTTCCATTGTAATCACCTTTCTTTTCACTGCAGGCTCACCTGGACTTGCAGTGGACTTTTGCTTTGGTGCCATGGTCACAAGGGGAAACACAGACTCACAAAATCTGATAAAAAAAAGTTAAGATAAAAGTGATGCTGTGCATAAGCGACCATATAAACAAGAGACTCTCCACTAGAGTAAAGATGCTTCACCAAGGAACTGCTTACACCATGCGCGTTTACATGTTTACATGCACGGAAGAAAATAGTTCTTGAATTATTAATTTAATTATTTAATTATAAATTATCCTTATGGGGAGCCTTGGGAGCCCGTTCATAAGTACAGAACACTGTAAGTCCAGTCCTCTGTAACCTGGGGATTCCCCGTACTGATGTGCTACTTCTGTATGTTACAATTCTGTAAAATTTTATCTAGTTTCCAATTTAAGGGCTTGTTGGTACGTTAGATTTTGACACAATTAGTTATGACACAGTTTTAGAATAGAAAAATCAGGTTGGGCTCGATTGTCCAGAAATATCAGCAACTACAGAATTTTGAAGACCTTAGGGGATGGTGTCACCCCTAAGAGGTGACAATCCTGAAACAGGTTCGGGGTGGGGGTGGGGTCCCTGGGAACTGGAACTACTCTCAGAAATGACATGCTTGAAGGACAAGGGACATAAGGCAGCCGGTTTTGTGCACTAGAGCTAGCCAAGATTGAAGTAATGATAGAAATTTCATGTGGCCTGTGTCTGTCGAAAATAGTCCAAAAGTTTCCCTACAGCGAATAACCAGAAGCCCTACTCAGAGCCAAAGCCAACAACTGGAAATAAGGTTGCCAAACCCTTATTTCCCTCTCCGTGTTGTATTATATTGTGTTTTTAATTTTTCCCTTGGTCTTTTGAATTTAGATGTCAGCTCTGGTTGATAAAAACCAGGAAGCTTTCCTGCTATTGTATGTTGAAAGATAAAGCCATTGAAGACTGTGCATAAATGAGGATTCTTCAGAAGTATGAAATAATCATTTTTAGTTTAGTTTTCAGTTCATGTGCAATCTGGCTTAACTTCCCTATATTGAGGCTATACTGATGGTATTCATTTTTACTGTGTGCTTGGCACTGCAAAAGGGCAAGCCTAATTTAGGCTAATGTCCTTTTTAGCAAGGAACAGCTATGTGGAAATTCATTAAGTGGAATATCATGTCTTTAGGAGAACTGTCATTCTATAAGAAGTTGGCTAATGGGGAGCCTTTCTTTTCAAAAACTAAGATGTATCTTTCAAAAATACTCAGGAAACTATAACTTACCTTCCCTCAGATAAGTTTTATGATAAAAAGAGAAGTGTCTCTTGAAACAAATAAATCATCAGAGTTAAGAGTAGAAATATAAAACATGAATTTGCTCATAAATATTTCACATTTTCTGACGTTCCCATAATTTGGTTTTTATTTAGGTTTTTAATTCTAATGCAGAGAATGTCAGGCACACAGGAAGTACACAAAAAATATTGAAGTGGATGACATCATCTGTGTTGACCCAAGTGTATTATCATGTATATAATTAATAATAGCATAAGTTGAATTAATAAAGCAAACAGAAATGGTTTAAAAAAAATACCAGCACCATAAGCATAGCTCATTCCTAAAGGAAAAGATCATCTCTAATTTGAAGAGGTCTCTGGGCTCATGGTCTCATTTTTCTTAGCTCAGCACATATATGCGATATTTGGCAGCCATGTACATGAATCAGCCCTTACAACATCCCTGTGAGATAAGTGGATGAGGAGGATCATCAGCTCCATGTGGCAGTGGGACAGACCAAACATGTAGGAATTAAATGGCTCACCTCAAGTCACTCAGAAACCCATGGAGGAACTGAGATTAGAACCCACGAGCTTCTGCTTTCTGTGCAACCAACGCTGTGAAACTGAGCTCACTTCCGACATTGCCACCTGAGAAACTGGTCCTACCTAGTCCCTGCTGGACAATATCCTTGCTCTGGATGCCAGGGTGGAGAAAAAGGGCCCCTGAGCCAGAAAGGAAAAAAAAAATCCAAACATCTTTAAACTTTGGAGTTTATTTTTGAAGTGCCCTTCTCGGTAGGTAGATAAATGATGAACAATTTGAGAAGGAGCTTTATCTTAAAGAAAAATAAGAGATTAAAAGGGCAATTGCAATAGGCTTTTTCCAGATTAAAAGCATCTGAAACATTTCTGTTCAATGAGCTTGGAATAAAGTTCAAATTCAGGTCATAAGCTTATCTCCAAATTTCATTTTTTAAAGTACCTCAAACATAAATTCCCACTCAACTGGATCAAAAGCCTCTCCTGCTTCAAGAGACAGAGCAACAATCAACCCCCTTGTTCGCTTGGCCAAGTTAGTGTTCTTAATCAGCATAAAAAACATCAGGAGCCAAAGGGTGGTTTTTTAATAAAAAGGGGTTTGATGAGGCTCCAGGCCAGTGGCAGCATTCTCAGCCCAGAAAATATGAGCTGATTCCTCAAACATGCACACGGGACCAAGGACGGGGCCAGCCCTAGTGGCCAGTATTTCTTCAAGCTTCAAGTCCTCTATTGGGTACTTACTTCCACCACATTTCCCCACCTCTCCCCCTCAGCATGCCACACTACCCGCTCTCATTTCGATCAAGGTTTCAGGGCCCTTTCTTTCTCCTAAAATTATGTCATTTGTGATTTTCTCCTCTTCTTTTCCCTCTCTCAACAATTTGCTCCTAACACCATTAGACAGGCAGAGCAAGGTGGCATCTGTACCTAACAGGGGGAGCTGTGGTTGTCCAGAGCTTCGTGTTGGAGCTTCAGCAGGGTGAGAAGGGTGTCCGCACAGGAGAGCTGCTCCGTGTGGGGTGTCAGAGCCTGAGCAGGATAGGACAGTGTTCCTGCAGGGGCAGCCTGGTGTGGGGTGTCAGAGTCTGAGTGGAGTGAGGAGAGCATCCCCATGGAAGGGTGTCTGGGTGTAAAGGATCAGAGTCCAGGCAGAGTGGGAGGACAGCCCCCCATGGGAAAGAGGATGGAAGTGGAATAGGAGACTGGTTACATAGAGGAAATTAATCAAATAAGTAACTTATTAAGGACAACAAGAGCCAGATTTCTCACTGTTGGAGAAGGAAGTTGACCAATATTGAAACAGAGAAACCTAGAACAAACCCCGTAGTTTTTGGAATGGAATGGGAGGTATCTAAGTGAGGTTATGGTTTTCAATATATTTATTTAGATATAGAAATAAATATGTGTATACATACATATCATGGACGGTAGAATAATACACCCCCAAAGATGTCCATATCCTAATCCCCAAAACCTGTGAATATATTGCCTTCCATGGCAAAAGGGACTTTGCAGGTGTGATTAAGTTAAGGACCTTGAGACAGGAAGATTATCCTGGATTATCTGGGTGGGCCCAATATAATTATAAGGGTCCTTAAAAGAGGGAGGTAGGAAGGTCAGAATCAGAGAAGGAGATGTGACAACAGAAGCAGAGAGAGAGACAGACAGACAGACAGACGGAGTTGGTGGGGAGAGAGAAATGTTAATGTGCAAATGCTCTGCTGCTGGCTCTGAAAATGGAGGAAGGGGCCACAGGCTAAGGAAGACAGGCAGCTTCTTGAAGTTGGAAAAAGGAAGGAAAGGGATATTTTCCAGAGTCTCCAGAAGGAATATAGCCCTGCTGACACCTGGATTTTAAAACTTCTGACCTCCAGAACTATAAGATGATAAATCTGTTTTGTTTTAAGCCAGTAAGTTTGTGGTAATTTGTTACAGCAGCAATAAGAAACTAACACACATACTGTGTATATTGGTTAGTTCTGTCCAGTGAGAGCTTCTGGAAGCAGCAATACCCCAATAGCAGTGAGCACACCTAGCTCATAAATACTCTACTTCATTAAAAGGAACCAAGGCTTTTTGGAGAAATGGTTGATTCCAGGCTGGGGCAGGGAAAGTACAAGATAAGACTGGAATATATCTTTGTGTCAGAAAGCAAGGAAGTTCTCAAAGAATGGTGAGGACTTGTCAAAAGGACTCAGAAGTAAGCTTGAAGGGGCTGCCATTGGACAACCCTGGGACAACCTGAGCATCAAAATAAATAGTGATAGTAACAGATTGTAAACTATTGAATAAAATAGAAACATGGGTTCATAATGATATAAATTAATGAATAAAAATTAAAAGTTTGATTAAGAATGGGACATTTACATGGTTTCAAAATACCTCTCTGCAAAGTACTAATTAATTACAAAAGGGAAAAAAGTAGCTTTACAGCAAAGTAAATTGGTGGAACACCTTAATCAAGTGGTCAGAGTGAATATTATCAGTAATGGAACAAATCAAAATAGTATGCCGTCCGATAGGATGCAGTGAGGAGAACACAGCATCACTTCTGTGATATTCCTCCCCAAAATGCATAATCCTGAATTAATCATGAGGAAACATCTGACAAAAGCAAACTGAGGCGCATTCTGAAAAACAGCTAGTCTATATTCTTCAAAAGCTTTAAGGACATAAAAGTCAAGTAATGACTGAGGAATTCCTCCAGATTGGAAAAGATTAAAGAGACAAGACAACTAAAGGCCACATGTGATTCCGAACGGAATCTTTTTGCTCTAAATGAATTTGGTGAATCTTGAATGGGATCTGAGTGTTAGACAGTAGTAATGAAATCAATGTTAATTTCCCGATTTTGATGGTTATATTGTGGTTATACAGAAAAAGAAAGTTTTAGGGAATTATGGGACATCAGGTTGGGTGGGCAAATTATTCTCATGGTTCTGGAAAAAAAATTTTTTTCCTACTGTACTTTTCTATAAATTGGAGAGTATTTAAAAGATTTTAAATGTACATCATTTGGTCCCAAATCCTTTTCTCATGCTATAAATCTTTTCCCTTTAACCATTGCTTCAGTTCTCCTGGTAGAAATGGATATTTCTCATTTTCTCAGGAATCAGAGCATCTTCAGGCCAAGCAACTTAATCAGAAAATGACCTGAGCCCCAGGGCGTGGAGCCTGGCAGGAGTTGTCACAGCACTGATTGAATCTCAGGTGGTGTGAGATGGTGAAAGGAGACGGGATGAAATGATTTTGAAAAGCAGTCAGAATGTTCTTGCTTCTCATTTTTTATTTCCTAACATCTGATGAAAATACTCAAGTCCACTGTGAGTGTCCAGGAAAAAAAAGGTGAGTATCATCTGTTTGCATCTTTGTTTTACAGTCAATTTAATCTCTCCAGGGTACTCTGACAGGAAAAAAAGCAGATCAACCTTTTTAAGAGACTCAGACTGAAGGGACTAAGTTCTTAGACTGTCACTGTTTCTAAATCCCAGCTCTTCTTTTCTTTAGGTTCCCTCAGCAGATTAATCCCATTTCACTGTGTATTTATATGTGCTTACATACAAGCCTAAGTGATATTTCAGGCTTCAAAGAAATCTGGTAGGGTGCAAAATACAGTTTGAAGTAGAAATTAGACTTCTCAATGTCCAAGAGGTCCAAAAACTTGTGCCACCCATTAAAAATATATAATTGCTTTTTCAAAAAAGAGCTATCAAAGATAACTTGGAGACAACCAAGAATATAAATATGGACTCAGTATTAGAAATTAGGGAATTATTGTTTATTGTATTAGGTGTGAGACTGGTGTTTGGTTATGTAGGAGAATGTCTTTAATTTTTGGACCTGTATACTGAAGTAGTTCAGTAAAAATATCACGATATCTGTAATTTTCTTTAAAATGGTTCAGAAATTATATATACACACATATACATATATATGAATCAAATATGGCAAAATGGAAAAATATTAATGATTGTTGAATCTAGATGGTAGGTGTATCAGTACTCACTGTACTGATTTTGTGGGCTTCTAAACTTCTTGAGTTAGTTTACTTTCTGTATTCTGACACCCATTCTCCTTGCCTTCTCACAAGCCTGCCTTAAAACAGACTTTTTGGGAATTGTGGATGTCATCCCATACTACATACATTTTAGGATGATTTAGCTGCTTTGTGGCTATACCAGGTTCTTTGGGGGGGACTGAAAACCATTATGCTCCTACTTCTAAGACTTAACATTTAATTATCTTATGGAAGTAACTTTATCATCAGTATATCTAACATAAATTCTCTCATCCCTGGAGGAAAGTGGAAAGTTAGATGGGGTTGTTCCCCATCTCTCTCTCACCAATTAAAAAAGCTTCTCATTTCCAAGGGATGTAGATTGTGCCCCCCAACAGGCCCCAGCCCCTTTCACAGGCCTTTGCCCTTCCCCCTGCCTGCATGCCTAGACAGACACACACACAATCATGCACAAAAGTCCTATTGCCATTCAAGGTCCACTTCAGTGGTCACTTCCTGGCTCCTCCAGGCACAATTAATTACTTGATTCTCTGGGCTCCCACCGTGTTTTGTTCATGTCGTTGTAACAACAGTTACCATTTTGGTTGTTTATAGATCTGTTCTTCTGTCTTCCCCATAGCGTCTGTGCTCTTTAAAAGGAGGAACCATGTATATTTATCTTGTACAGTGACTGATACATAGCGAGTGCTTGTGAGTGAATGAATGAATGAGTGAATGAATAAATGCCTTTGAGGTGGGATCTAGGCAAGGTCTAATGACTCATAAAACCATGGGGGCTATCAGCATTTCTAATACCTCCCTTCAGATCCTGACACTCAACCTTCAGATCCTGACACTTAGTGCCACATGGGGCAATAAACAGCAGCCACCACACGTGAGATTAAAACTAAAAAACATGAGATGTATTTAAAGCTTAGGGCTTTTTTCATAACAAATTTCACTTTTTTTTCACAGCCTGAACATTAGAGCTCTAATAGCCATGCGGAAAGTCCATCAAACACTTTCACAAGATAATGAAAGTCAGAAAATATTCACAAGGCACATATGGGCACTCCAGACAGCTGGGGGTGGCGACCAAGCAAAAGCACTAAACTCAGAAAAATCCATCTGGAAAGGAAAGCATTTTTTAAATCAAATGTCAGCTAACATTTACGCCAGGCTCTATTTTAAGGGCTTTAGGTGTATCATCACATTTAGATCTCACAGCAGTCTTATAACATGGGATCTATTACCATCCCCATTTTATAGATGTGAAGGCTGAGGAATGGGGCAGTGAGCTCACTCACTAAGAGTCAATCTGAACCAAGCTGGTCTTGCTCCGGACCCTGTGCTCTGCATCACAAAGGACAGCGTAATACCTTGCCGTGTAATGGACTCATCAAACATTAGCTGCATATTGTGAGCCATCTAGACAACATACTGAAGGTCTAAAGAAGGACGCTCAGTGGGGTGAACGGCCCCTGGTTTATACAGATTGTTCCCAGTAGAATTGGGCTAGAAGTGAGGGCCCCAGTTGCCAGTACCTTTCCTCTCATCTTCTCACAGTGTAGCATCTATTAAATCACACGGTGCTTATCATGTGACGTCTCCAGGATGGTTTAGGGTAGTTAGCAAAATTAGTCAGTGTTTCTTAGCAAATGGATTTTGGAATGTTTGTCCCACCCAAACAATTATGTTGAATATGTTCACACTAAGTCAATACACCAGTAATAACCACTGCAAATAAGATGAAAGCTTAAAAAAAAAAAATAGAAGAGATGTTTAAGGCTGTTTCCCCCGCAGCAAGGTTCAGTTTTTTCACAACTTGAAACAAAATGGGAGTCTCTGCTGGATATGTATGTTATTAAATATCAATTTTCTAGTAACTGAACCATTGGACACTCTTGCCTAAGTGAAACAAACTCCACTTGTGCTTCTCCATGGATACATAGCTTTAATCAAAGGCATGTGATTAAACATTTTTCAGTTGACTTAGAAAGAGAACCACAAGGTAGAGAGTTGATTAACTGAAATATTTTCCTTTTAAAACTCTTAATCTTTTCTTGATCTATCTTTCAAATAAAGATTTGAAACCCTTTATTTTCAAATTCATTTGTCATTTAACTCGTTGTCACCAAGATTTTAGATTGTCCAGATTTAACATTAAATTTGAAATTAAATATAACATAAGCATAAACCCCAGATTTGTCAAAAATCGAATACTGGATAACTAACTGGCAGTTTGCAGTTTTATTCTCTGCCCTTCACCCTTTCAGGCAACAGTCAGACAAGGTACTAACATGTTTCAGAAATTTGTCTAACAAAGAAAACAGTAATTTGTGCTGTCAACGCCTTTGTGAAACAAACACTCTTCTGTCTTCCACCCTCTCTTAGAAGAGTGGAGGTCCCAGGATGCACCTATTCCAAACATCTTTAAAAGCCTAGTTCTTCTTTTCAGGTTTGGTGGGCTATTTAACTGAGACAAGTAAAATGTGAATTCCTTCAGGCCAAATAAATGCCACCTGATGAAATCCAGATTCTCTGACTCTTCCTTCAGAACCTACTTGCTCTCCTGCTGGATAATTCTCCCAGGATTTCATCACAGTTTGGTTGTCACAGTATCAAAGAACCCAATCCATATTAGTATTATAACCAACAGGGCAACCACCATTGTCTGAGGACCTACTGTGTGCTCAGGTTTACCATGTTCTCTGACTCAGCATACAGCATAAGCAGATCACCTTCTTAGAAAGAGGATTGTCCTGTAAAATCAGGCATTTTTTTCCCTGTCAAGTTATGTCAAGGCAATTCTGTCTTTACAGGTCAGGGAGAAAAAGGAGAGGAGTTGGTGTACATTTACTTTTTTCTTTTGGGAAGAAAGTGACCCTCTACTATGCTGCATAGGCTATTTTGCTGGAGCTCTTGCACTGTCTTTCTTTAATTTTTATGTGCAGTAATCGTGACTCTTTAATGAGGGACCATCAGAAAGAACTTCCTTGCCAAGGTGAAGGGGGCAGAGGTGTAGGCACCGTTCCAGCCTCTGCTCACTTCTTCTCTCCCTTCCCCTACCCAGGCCTGTCACAGGCTAAGGCTGGTCAAACCACTTCTCCCAAACCCAAAGAAATCTGCCTCAGAAGACTTCTCAGAAGGGTTCTAGTCATCAGAACCAAGGCCATCCAGGTTCTCCAACTCAATCTAGATAAAACTACCTGAAATGAGAACATTCTAGAAACTAAGACTACAAACAGGATGATACTTTGTAACTATGGAAGGGAATATGGCTTCTTATTTTTAGAGAGAAAATAAAAACAAGATCTCAAGTTCTTTCCACTGAATGCCAAAGGGAGCCTCACATGGTTAGCTCTCTTTTCTCCCAAACAATAAGGAAACAAACAAAACAGAATAGAAGACTTCTGTGCTTCAGAAGCCTTTCTCAGTGCCGAATGTTTCATGCGTTATGAACTGAAGTTATTTTTCTCTATTAGAGTGTACACAGGGCTGAGGTAGCCGGTAGATATTGCGATTACCAAAGAAGCTGGGAACATTTTTGAAGTCTAAAGGGCCCTCTATAACGCAGAGCATTTCCTTGGATGCAATGAGGAATTTAAAAAGACAGATGACTAAGATAGTCTTATTTTTGGAGTTTATCATCTAGTTGAGAAGAGATTTGAGAGACAGAGGATAAATCAAGAAAATGGAAAGGCAAGGAAAGCACTAAATGTGAAGGAATCTTTTAAAAACCTGTGTCAGGAGTGGTGGAAGGTAGTGTCCTGTGGTCTTCGGATTCATTAATGGGCAGATTGAGGATGCAAATGATTAACAAGACACATCCCTTAGCTTGAAGGAGCTTCCAGTCCAGTGAGAAAAATAGGCATGTAAGTAAGTTGGTTACAGTAAATAAGACGAGAGCTGTGAGAAGCAGAAATATGATGCTGTGAAAGCTGAGAGAAGAGAATGAGTATCTCTGCTCAGGAAAATCAAGGACGGCTTCACATAGAAGATGACATTTGAGCTGGGTCACCAAATGTGGTGGTTTTAAATTAGGTTCACAAATTTTAGGATACTCCTCCTTTCAAGAGGTGGAACTTAACTCCCCTCCCCTTAAGTGTGGACTGGACTTAGTGACTCATGTCCTGGTGACACTAATAGAATATGGTAGAAGCAACAGCGCATGTTACTTCCAAGACTAGGTTATGAACAGCATTCTGGTTTCCTCCTTACTCTTTTCCTTGGATCACTTCCTCTGAGGGATGTCAGCTGCCATGTCATGAGGACGCTTGAACAGCTCTATGAAAAACACCACATGGCAAGAAAGTAAGGCCTCCTGCCAACAGCCTTGTGAGTGAGCCATCTTGGAAGTGGTTCCTCCAGTCCCAATCAAGTCTTCAATAACTTCAGCCTCAGCTGCCATGTTGACCACAACTGCATAAGAGACCTTGCCCCAGAACCACATAGCTAAGCCACTCCGGAATTCCTGACCCCCAGAAAATGTGAGGTAATAAATGTTCATTGTTGGCTTAAGTCACTACCTTTTGGGATAATTTGCTATGCAGCCAGAGATTCCTAATATATCAGGTGAATGTCAGTTTGCCATATTGGCAGGTAGGGGCCATACAATTAGAAGAACTGAGGGAATTCTAGTGAGTGATTTACTTTGGCTGGAGTGTAAGACATGCAGTTGTGACTCCTAAGCTTTTAGTGTATTAGCAATTTCCTCAAGTATTCTTAAAAGTGGAATATTCTTGAACGAATGAATATTGTTGAGTATGGCTACCCACTGTACTTAGGGAAAAAAATCTAAATTCCTTGCTGTGACCTAAAAGCTATTTCTCTAACTCACCGTGTGCCACAAGCACCCTTGTTCACTATACCTAAGTCACATTGGTTTTCTTCCATTCCATTTCCCCCACTATGAGTTCTGTGCGCACAATTTCTTCTGCCTAGAATGTTCTTCTCTTCACTGTTTCTCTGGCGGACTCCTTCAGCCTGAGTGTGCCTCCAAGGAGACACCTTTCCTGACCATCACATCTGTTGTTCTTTTCTGAAGCCCTTGTTTGTTTCCTCCATGGGAGGAATTACCCCCTGAAGTTATGTTCTTTGTCTGTTTGCATGTTTTTGTCTGTCCTCCCCTCCAGAGAGTATATTCCATGATGCAGGGGACACTTGTTTGTTGTAGTATCTCCAACACTTGGCATGGTGGCTGGCATGTGGTAGGTGGCTATCTTCTCTTTCCTGCTGTGTAGTAAAACCCTTGTATTAGGTATTCCTGTTTTAAGATGATTTGTCTGTGTTATCCCCATCTCACAGAGAAGCAAATTAAATGAAATTCTACAACAAACTTTAAAAATATAGTCTGTTTAATCTCGTGTAACTTCATATTTTATACTATTTGATGAACTCCTCTTTCATGTCTTGAACAGTAACTCATTTATTATCATAACTGAAAGCAAGAGAGGCATCCCATCCTGCGCCTAGGAGAGCATCTCCTTTCCCTGCCTGCACGCCACTCCCAGAAAACTTTCTTAATGATGAAATATTTAAAATACATTGAAAAGTAGAAAGAATAGTACAATGAACACCCATCTCCAATAAATAAGAACATTCTCCTATGCAACATAATACAATTATCACACTTTATAAAATTTCAATAATTTCTATTATCATCTAATAGTCAGTTTTCCCCCAGATTTCTTTTATATCTGGTTTGCTCAAACCAGGAACCAAATAAGGAACACACATTGTTGTTACGGATCTCAAGTCTCTTCTAACCTAAAACAGTCCCCTTTCCCCTCATTCTTTCTTTATGCGACTTTGATTTGTTGAGAAGTGCAGGCCAGTTGCCTTACAGAATGTCCCAACTTCTAGATTTGTGTGATTATTTCCTCCTGGTATTGCTTAACATATTCCTTAAGCCTCTGTATTACCTATAAGCTGAAATGTAGGTATAAAAGGCTTGATTAGATGTAAAGTAAACATTTGGGCAACAATACTTCACGGATAAAAGGCTGTGCTTCATATGTACTATATGTATGTATGTATGTACTTCATATGTATCATATGTATGTATGTATCATATCAAGAGGTACATAATTTAATCTTGTTTCTCGCTATTGGTGATGCCAGAATTGGTCACTGGGCTTCGGTAGTGACCCCAGATTTCACCATTGTAAAGTTCTGTTTTTCCCCTTGTGACTGTCAAGCCATCTGAGGAGTGATCCTTTGGCATCATGCAAATATACAACAGACTTTCCCTCCCTCCTCCCCCCATTTTTCAGAAGGAGACCTAAAGGCTGCATCTATGCTGTGTTGGGGGGTGTTGGGGGAGGAGAGTGGAGCCTAGGTTTCAATGTGTTGTGGTTCACTTCTTTGTCCGTTCCAGCTGTGCCATACTGGCCATGAGGCAACACACATGTGTTCAGCAAATGGTCACCTGGGCTTGACTAGCCATGAGACTAGTAGGGACAGGCATGGGATTCAAGGAAGTTAAAAATAACTTGCCTTTTAATAGCACTGAAAGGATGTATGTTAGGAAATTTAAGGGGGTGCAAGACTCAAGATACAACGCTAAGGGAAAATAGACAGGAGAGGAAATTGTACATACACTGTGATTAAAGTAAATATCAATATAATTAGGAAAAAAACTGAAAGAATAAACATCTGCTAATGATATTTGGGAAGGGGAAATGGGATTATGAGTTTTCAAAATTTTTTGTAATATTGTTATCTTACTTTTTTAATAAAAATAATAAATGTATAAATAAATAAAAGAGTGCCAGTAAAGGTAAGCTGTTATGAGAAGAAAAATTATGAATAAAAATGTAAACAGAAAGAATGATAAAATGAAACAAATTTTAATTTTTTTAACTCACTTTACTTTTTATGTTGAAGTTTTTAAGGCAAATTAGAATTTGAGACATAGTGACATCCACCTATAAATATTTCAGCATACATCACTAATATGAACATTTTCCCTCATAGCTAAAATAATAATTATCTCACTGAACAAAATTAATGTTAAACCCTTAATATTACCTAATATTCAGTCCATGTTCAAATTTTCTCCCAATTATCCCAAAAATGCCTTTTATAGCTGATTTTCCAAACTGGGATCTAAACCAGAGAAACAAGTTTTTAAATGATCATAGGGAAAATTTTAAAATAGTATATTACCTTACTTTTCCATTTAATTCCATGTCTTACCCACTAATTTAAAAAGAAATACTTTATTGCTGTCATTGCAATAAATGAATGTCATATGCATCTAGTTAAGATATTTATAAACGCTTTCAGTTCTAAAATTTACCATCACTTATAACATTTATATCCTTATGAATCTCAAGTCCATACTAACAATAAAGAAATCTTAAAATCACTATAAGATTTAAATATGTTTGTTCATAAGTTGAGCCTCAGGAGTAAGTCTTGCCTAACAATCAGAAGCAAAATCAGCTCCTCCAGCAGGAAGCACCGTCTCAGCAGAAGAAAGAACAAACTAATGTCTAGGTTCAGGCTAAAACATCAAGGATGAGAAAAACAGTACATGTCTATTTGTCAGTCAAGAGGATGTGGAGCTAAAGGCTTACAGAATCTCCTTTCTTTTTATAATGACACTTTAAACTTCCCATGACTTTGCCCACGGTCTGTCCATTTTTCTAAAACAATATCACTCCCTGCCCAGGTGTGGAAATTAGCAAGTCAAAAAGAATATTTCCAAGACATGAAATCATGTATCTTTCATCTGTCTGCACCCCAAACTATTTCAGCTATTCAAAAATAATAAACTGTGCCTTTATTTTCCTATTAAATATTTCTGATGAATAGGAAAAAAACATTCATGTTTTAAATTAGCCTTTCCATTAAATATTATACTAGAACCTGTCTTATGCAAAACAAACAAGAAAATTTGTTCATAATGTTTTGTTTCTGTTTTTTGTGGGGTTTTTTTGGTTTTTTTTGTTGTTGTTATTTCTGTTTTTGGTCTGAACATCGGTTATTTGATTAGTAACAGTACAATATGTCATAATCTTAACTCTCCTTTTATACAGAAACTTTAATCCTGAGACCACAAAATTCTTTGTAAGATTTTGTTTGCAAATAATATTGATCACTTTGAGAATAGGAAAGCTATGAAAAGAAAATTGCCTGCATACTCAAAATTACATGAGTCAAGGAGCAAGTCAGAATTAAAACTTGGCCTCATTAATCTCAACCTTGGACTGATCGAAGTCTCAAGGATCAACTTTAAATCTTAAAGACCCTTTATTCTTCCTAGACCATGGTACTGACCCGAAACATTTTCGGTACTCTGACACTAAGGTAATAAGTCCTCACTTGATATGTAGGCCATTTTTCTATAACTATATGAAATACCTGTATATATATGAGTCAATGGCATGGTTTACATGTATATTTATTTTGTCTATTTCTTTTTTAGTGACTGGGCACATCCAAGAGGCAGAAGAGTCTATATAATTAGGAACACAAGAGAGATAGACACTGATCATTTTGATTATTTATTTTTTGATAATTTATTGTTCTTTTCTCAGGGTACAAGGGTAACACATATTTGTTGTACAAATTTTGAAAACCCAGAAAAAGCACAAAAAAGCAAATACAAATTAACCATTTTCCCACTTCCTTTTCCTAGAGATAGCTACCATTATCATTTTTTATTTATCTTGATAAACTTCTTGTTATGCATATACTTTTCAGCTGTCATCTAGAATCTCACTATCCCTAAAGATGTAGATAAATTTAGCTCAAATCTGTTTTCAGGGCTATGGAAAGTCCACTAACCTCCTAAACATTTCTGCAAATTCCTCCAGGTCTGGGAGTGGGTGGGAGAGTGAGGGGAATTTGGAGAGGTCTGTCACATGGCACCTCTAACTCTGATTTCTTTCCTCTGCTAATTCCTGCTCTCTGCCCAGGCAGTCCCTTTATGGTTTACACACACACACAAACACACACACACACACACACACACTAAATGTGAGGCCCTTTTGTGCCAGAATTTACTGAAGGTTTGAGAAAATGGAAAGAATGATGGAGATTTACTTTACTGCAATAGAAACAACTTACAATTAAATATTTAATGTCCCTGTTCTTAAATTCTCTTAGTTTTTTTGACAACTTGGATTGTGGCCTCCTGTCACTTTGCTGGGCTCTTTTTACATCTTCACTGACCTACTCTGAACCCACTCTATAACTCTACTCCAAAAAAAATCTCTTTGCATTTCATAATACTAAGCTACTCAGCTGTATCGGTACCGCTAATGTAGAGGCTAGGGACAGTCTGCATAGGTTACAATCCTGAGACTTGTCCTTGGGCAAGTAAACTCTCTAAGCCTCAGTTTTCTCACTTGTAAAATAAGGATATTCATAAAACTCCTTCATAGGCAAAGCACTTAGCTCATCACCTGACACATTTAATAAACATGAGCTACTCTCATTTTTATTGAGACTATTTCATGTGGGCTGTGTGGAGCCTGGAGAAGCTGTCTGGACCTCTGTTGATTACCCATTTCCAGTGCCCACCACACTTATTTTAAGGGAGAGTGAGGCTTGGAGATTAAGAACATACAGTCTGATGTTGGAATGCATTGTCAGTGATTAGGATGCAAGATGTTTATTAGGGATCAACACCTGTGGAAGGAAGGGGAAAGAAGCAGGACTGGGCTGAAGTAACCAATTCTCCTGGTTTGCATGGGACTGAGCGTTTCCAGGGCAAGGAATGTTCAGTGTTAAAATCTGGAGAGTCCTGAGTACACTGGAATAGTGGTCACCCTAGCTGAGGCAACTGGGCATAAAGTCCTTTGAAGGATCTGGGTAGTGTATCTCCATGTCTATCGGAAGCACCATTTTATGCCTCAGTTTCCTCATCTGCAAAATGGGGGTAATGATGGTAAATGCCTGGTAGCATTGTTGTGAGGATTAAATGAGTCAATGGGTGTAAAGTGATTAGAGCAGTGCCCAGCACTCAGTAAGCTCTTAAGTATAAGCTACCTCACCAGATCAAGTATCCTCCCGGTGTTTACTATCAGATCCTGATCCTGATCTTTGTTCTCCTTTGTCAACCCACCATACTACCTTCATCATTACCTCAGTCTGATTGTAATGCACATGACCAGTCTTCAGCTTTCTTTGTTTAACCCACTGAATTTGGATCCATGCTGGTTTCTTGATTATAACCAAAAAACTGGGTAGGAGAATCTTCTACTTCTCTTCTTACACCCTGGTTTTTGATTGAGTTAAGAGACCTCTTCAACTCCTTATGCTATCCTAATTCTATTACTGGATAACGGAAATGATTAAGTGAGGAGAAACGTGACACAAAAGTAAGGACAGAAGGAAGAATTTTAAGTTAAAAGTAGCTTCCACAAAAAAAGAATTTAAGCATGAGAATTTGGAAGCAAGAAGGAAGAGCATAAATGTCAGAGTGACTAAAGATCATTTTTAGCTTGGGTAACTTCTGTGATTGTGAAGCTGATGAAATAAATGATCCTCACTCTGACTTCCCTTTCCCCCAGAATAAACCATGACGTGTAATTCCATCGGATGACCACTGGCTTGCTAGTTTCTCCATTCTGAAGAAGCTAAAGCTACTAAAAGTCATGTGAATCACTTTATGAGCAAGAGCAAGAAAGAGCACTCAGTTAAAATTTGGAGTGTGACATTCTCAGTATGAAAATACTTCCCTCCCCCAAAAGCTGGACACAAACTACTTTTGATAGTAGCCCTTGGCTTTTCATTTAGCCAGGAGGGAAGTATGAGGTAACAGGGTTCCCCACCCTCTTTTACCTGGATGACGTCCCTCTGTGTCATCTAAACAGATGCTACTTACAACAAGGAGGTGGGTTATTTACTCCCTCATCTCACCACCCGAACTAAAGCAAGCGAGCAAACAAGTCAAGCAAAAGAGCAGTCTCGGAGGCCATTTAAAATATGCCTAGACCTCTTTTGGCTTGTTCTTCTCTTGAATTCCAAGCATTATTTGTCTAGGTTCCCTTGCCTGAACTGTTGGCACAAGAGGCGCAATCTTATCCTCGAAGCAGGGTGTTCCTCGGGCACTGAGCCAACACGGTTGGCTCATTCACTTCCTTCCCTGCCACATTTCTTCAGGGCTTTCTGCATGTCAGAAGGCTATTATGCAATGATTCAGAAGGGGATACAGGAAGTATTGTTCCTACTCTGACATTGGCTGTTCACCTCTCCACCTCTCTCTGGCCAAAACTGGTTTACTTCACTAAGAAAGCCACAGAGTTTCCTTCATTTCAGTGCCTTTCTGATTTCATAATTATCACGATGGAAACCTAAAGTAGAAAGAAGGACTTCCCTGCACTCTCTGTGGGGGAAACGGACTAGGACTTTTGCAGCTTCTGGTGAAGAGCCTGGACTGTCACACGTTGCTGTTTGTCTGATATCTACCCCATGCTGCTGAGTTTCTTTTGTGTGGGTGTTCCAGCTGGGCTCTGTCCTAAGGGACCCATGTTCACCAGTTTCCCTAGTGGAGGTATTGGTGTGCATCGCTGCAACCTTTCTCGTTTGCTTGATCCTTCTCAAGAACCACAGCACACATTTCCTGTTCTAAAATTTTATGATTTGAGGCCTTTGGCCCAGGCTAGGGGTGCCCACTCTGCATCTCTTTCCAGGATTCACACAGATGATCCTGATCTCAGAGCCCACCCAACCGCATCAACCATTCCCAGGAAACCTAAATGTCATGTTCCTTTGTGTCATAAAGAGACACTGAGCCAGACCTGCCTGTGCTTACAGGGGTCTCCACAGAGGCCCAGGGTTCTCATCTGAATGGTAACGGGCCAACGGGGACTTGCACTAGAAACTTGCTTACAGAATCATGATAGAGGATGGTCCCTGTGCAGAGAGGCTGCCAGAAACCAGAAGGAGGAGAGAGGGAGGGCTGCAGGTTCAGCCCTCCCCTTTCTATCATGCGACTTGGAGATCCTCTTACCAACTGGAGGCGTGCCTGGCCCAGGCTTCTCATTCGAGGATGCAGGAGATAAAATGACTGGGCTGGTGTTTGAGCAAATGATTCACTCACCTTTTTATAGTCAGAAGGACGCAGGGAAGTTTTAGTCTTTCCATATATTTTGTACTTTATCCATACACTGTACTGATAAAAATGAGAAAAATGAAAAAGAAAGCACAATATCTCATGTGCCTGACACTCAAATTCTATTTTATACATGCAAGCCAAAATTATATCTTATCTCAGAAATACTTGAGCTTTATAATTAATGTATTTTTAAGGTTGACCATACCTGTACCATGAGACTTTCTATATCCTGCAAAAATAAGTGGATAGATTCGGGATCTTTTCTCCTCACTACCTCTTTTTTCACTCTCCACTGTCAATGGAACCACTGCTAAAATGATCTGACAATCTATTTCATATACATAAAAACATCATGTTTAGTTCATGTGTGGCTAGATATTTTAAATGAGTATTTGTATATATTCCTCTACATGTTTTATAAACTGGCTGTCAGAAAATGTAAGAGGAGCTAGACACTGCATGACAGTGGTAGAAGCGGGTGCTAATGAAGGAATCGCCTTCTCTCTGAAAGCCAGAACAGCCCCCTGTACATCCTGAGTCACAATTCTCCTCCAGATCTCCTGCCATCCCCCCTCATGTAGCTTGCCTTCCTACCACATACTCGAAATATGTCTCTTTTCTCCTCTAAGATTCAACTAAAGATAGAAGGAGTAAACAGAGATCCTCAAGATGCTTTTTCAACTGTCAAATCTCCCCAGAGTGCATCTTTAGCTTGGAATCAAACTTAAAGGGCTTACACTTTCCTTGGCATGTCTCTTCCCCGTAAATTTGGCAGCTTGTGAAATCTCTCCCTCAGAACATTGCTGGATGTCCCTGTCACATTCACTAGTCTTTTTTCTTTTCCCTCTGATGAATTTTGAAAAAGTTACAGGGGTTCACTGTGCAGGAGCAAATTATGCTTCCCAGAGGAATCTTAAACACTGATCAAAAAAGCAATAGAAATCTTGTACCTCTAGAATTTTGAGGGGTTTTTTTGTAGTATTTTCTAGAGAAGAGATTTTTAAATGCTATTTGCAGAACTCAGTCTGTGAGCATAATATTGCTTTATGATCTTTTATGAACCATGAACTGGAATTGTTAAAATAAATGTAGGTGGACAGATGCCAAATAGCAAAGCTGGGGTGGAAAGTAGTGGTAAGAAGGGATTTTTGCTGCTCCATTTACTCATAGAAAAACTCCACCCAATAATTTCTGCAAAGTAAGACTATAATACATTGAATTCTCTGTTGATCTCTAAAATCTTGAGCTTCTGAGTTAAGGTGAGTAAAATATCCTGATTGAAGTTATTAAAATAAACACTGGTACAAGGGCCAAGGAAAACTGGCAGTGGTACTGCTGAGAAATTCCCTAATTGTTCCATTTTCCTAAGACTCAGTGCTTGTGCTGACATTCTGAATCTACTTGCCAAAGAAGTTGCTGGTATTCTGTTAATAGACAAATACCCTGGGGTGGAGGGGAAGAAGACATCTGTGAGAAAATATTCTGGTAAAGGCAGGCCCAGTGAACATAAATTTTATAGGACAAATTGACTATTTTAGGCCATACTTTTCTACTTGTTGAAAAATGGCATTGTGACAACAACTGCGAAATGTTGAAAAATAAAAATAATGCTTCCACCAGCATTAACAATAATGCATCCACCAGCTTGATCCTAAATTGTTCCCACTCTGAGGACACAGATAGGACAAGGCTTGGATGAAGAACAGGTACAACCAGTAATGTCTAGTTGCAGATGTCTATGTGCATGACTCGATTGGCATGGGGGGAGAGGGGAGGAGAGCTTGTGTTCTGGAGAAAGAACAAAGAAATGGAAAAGATAGGCAGCACACTATTTGATCCCTCACTGCATGCTCAGGTACCCACATGTGAGCCCTAAAGACAGAAGGACTTTATGCAGTTGCTAAAGGAAACATTTTTATAGGGGACACCTGTAGGGCAAATGGGCCTATGCTGTGGTGCTTTGGGTCAAGGGGTGACACAGAGTGAAAGCATTATAAGGCAGTACACATTTGTCACAGGCATCGCCTGTCATGCTTGGCACTGACAAGGGTACTGACCTGCAAATGGCTTCTTAGGCCATAACCAGTGACATGGGAGGCAAAAGAGAATATGAGAGAACTGTTTGTGAGCACATATGAGACAATCTTGAGGATTCTTGGAAAGAGTTTGCGTGAGGTCAGAGGTGGGAGCAAGAGCCAATAAATTTAAAATTTGTCATTAATGTGACCCTATTTATATCTACATACTGGAGAAGCATGAGGAACAAGAAAAAATAAATCACTTTTAACTCCTTTAGCCCAGTATAAAATCATGAAAGTAGGTTTATTTTTCAAGATTTTTAGTTGCAGACAACAGAATCCATTCTTGCTAGTTTAAAAATAAAATGACTGTATTTAAGGGTGTTAGAGAACACAGACTGTCTGGAAGGGCCAGAGAATCATGCTCTGAGCTGCTTGGCAAGAAATTATATCCAAAGTGCACTGCTGGACTGTTGCAGAAGGGACCACAACCAGCACTGGCACTGTGGTTGCACTGATAACCCCCTGCAGGGATACCAACACCAGGGCTGGGCTGTTTTGTGTCTCTCTGTGTCCACAGCTTCACCAGAAAACAGATTCTGCATGACACCTGCTTTCTTGTGGTTTTCTCTTCTGCATTGAAGTCTTGCATGGCTGTATATGATTGCAGAAACTAGGTCACATGCTTGCACCATGGTTGCAAAGAAGGCTAGAATAAAGAGTTCTGGTTTTACTTTGAGAGGCAGGACTCATAATGTAGACGTTTCCTTGATATGGCAAGGGTTTTCAAGAGATGATGAGTGGCCACAAACACAACAAATGTCTACTAGGGTAGGCACGAAACGATTAGGCCATCAAACACTTGCAAAGCAGCAAGAGGACAGTTTTTACAAGGAGACTTGTCATGATTGGAACAGAAAACAGCCATAGAAGGATTTTTCTATCATCATGAAAGAAATTTTTTTTATACCAAATACAGGAATAGATAAATATCTCTCCCTCTCACCTCAGCTTTAGAGGGTATTCCCAGAATTTTTGCAGAAGTTATTAGCACACTACAGAAAATTTACATCTCTACCTTGTCACAGTTTTGGAAAATAGTAGACAAAAAATAAATGAAAGCAATCTAAATATAGTTGCTGAAATTTTTATGGTACAATGCAAAAGTTCTCCATACCAGATTAAATAATTGCAGATAGAGAGACAGAACCACCCATAATCAGTAGGTCATATCAGTTGGGAGTGGTAGGGACCAGCACAGAAGGAGATTGGCACAAGGTACAGAATCAGGCCAATATAGGAAAAAATTCTGGACCTGAATCAGGCCAACAAATTTTTCCTTAGCCACAATCGTCTAAGGCAGAAACGCCCAGACGTTTATTTTATTTTACATACCGAGATCGATGGATTGGTTGTGGCTACCTCAATTACCTTATCGAAGACTACCAAAAAAAATGTCCTCATGTAAACCTGTTTTCATATTGTTGATACTTACAATTTTTATTCTGCTTTTTTCCTCATTCATTGAATCATAAACATCTTTCCATGTTGTTTAATCTTGTTAGTTACCCCTTTTAATATCTGTATAGTATTCCATCAGGTGAGTAAATTAGGGTGATGAACCCTAATTTACTCAATCATTTCTCCATTATTTTATGCTTAGATTAACTCTAAGAATTTTAGAAGGGTAAGTAGAATTTTTCAAAGTGTTCCTTCCATTATTCTAAAGAGATTAGCATAGGAATAGTACCTGGGTTTTTCACAGACATGGCCATGTCCCAACTGGGTCAACCTTGGGCCAATGGAGATTCCACAAGTACATCTAAAGGAAAAGGGACTTTATGAGAAATCAGGCTCAACCCTTTCTTGAAAACTTTAAGTCTTTTAAATCAAAGACTTTAGGAAGTCCTGACATATGTTCCCAAGGTGGCAGATACAAACTATAATAAGAGCTCTATTTCTGGACCAAATATTGCTAGGATATATTGGGGAAAGATCCAGAGTGGGGCTGGCTCCCATCTGAAGTTCTGAAAACCACTCACCTTAACAGCTCAGTCTCCAGAGTCTGGATAATTAGTGGAGAGAATACATAAAAGCCGCCCATCCTGTTGTGGGTTTTGCGATAAGACCTCAATTTCCATAATCGTCATAAAAAGCAGAACAGTCTTTCCACCCCAAAATACATTCAATATGAATTGTTAAGTGTCTTAGGAAGAATTTGCATGCAAGGAACAGAATTCCACTTAGCTTGAATAAAAAGAGGGTTGGGTGAAAGGCAGAGGTTATTATGGGGTTACAATAAGTCAGTGCTGGAAACACAGCAGCTGGGCATTATAGGACCAAGAAGGGGATTATGCAGATTTTTTTTCTCTTTCTCTCTTCTCTGCCTTTCAAGGTACATGGTCTCTCTATTTGTCTCTGGGTGTCCTTCTGCTCCATCCTTGTGCTCCTTTGTTTGCAGACTGGCTCTTTCTGCTGACTCATGGTTTCTCGGCTTCCCTTCACTCTGGCTAGCATGTGGCTTTGGCCTGCTGTGGCAGGCCAGCTGGGCATGACCTTGCAGCTTGGCCACACAGCTAAATGATTCAAGCTCTTTGTCCCTATTCCGAATTCCTGGGAGAGAATTTGATCAACCCAGCTGAGGTTGGATGGCTACACCTGGGTCAGTCACTGAGACTGGAGGGGCACAGTCACATGGAATGTAGTACTCTCTCCCAAGGTTATGAGTGGAGCAGAATTCCCAAGATGGATTGTGGGTAGGGAGGAGGGAATGTTTGGCATCTCTGAGGGAGATACAGGGCTGAGAAAGGCATGCCCAGTGGTGATAAAAAGAGCATGAGGTTTGGAATTTAAAAAAAAAATCTGCCATTTCTTAGTCATGAAACTACAGTTTCAACATTACTAATCTCTCAAAGACTCATTTCCTCATATGTAACCAGGGGGAGCTGAACAAAATGACTTCCCAGCTCTCATGATTTATGATTGTTATTTTCATCTGAAGAAACTCATAATGTAGGTAATGACCAACTCTAATGTCAATAATTTGGCAGGTTTTATATGAACAATCATTCAAAAAACTGCCTTTGCAATAGGTCCAGTGGTGTATTATCATCAACATTACCATTACTGCAAACATTTTTGGAAGGCTAGACATGCGCTAACAATATTGTCCCTAACTAAGCATTGGGCAAATGTTTCTTGCTTAGGGGGGAATTCTAAAAGCAGAGGAAAACAGACCTTGCTCTAAGAGTTTGCCTGTCAAGGTGTTAAAGGCTTGAAAAAGTAATATGGTGAATAGATGCTTCAGTTCTAAAAGAAAATTCACTCAGTTCTAATGCTGATGATGAACAATGCTCTAAAATGCTTTATTGGTAAACTGCCTGCTGCAAATACAGACAAAAGACTGTGTTAATTGAAATTGCTTTCTATCTATGCCAAATTAATACAGCTATCATGCAACTGAGGCATTCCTATAAAGTTGCCTACAAAGCAAGATTAATTTTCCCCCACTGAAATCCATTGTGGTATTGAACATTTAGCATGTTCCCATCAAGAAAGGAAGATCCAAAGGAAAACACTTAAAAATAATTGTTATCCCAGTGAGAATTTCAATTTCCCAACCAATTCAAGTTACTTTTAAAAAGCCTGAGCACCCCCACACACCCCGATTTACAGCAAGTAAATGTGTCTCTTGAATTGCCCCAGGCCACATCCAGTTTCCCAGCTTGGCCTCTAGGTCTTCCTATACTCAACCCCTCACTCAGCCCCTCGGCTACACACCTCAACTGTCATCATTTACCTGCCTCCTCTTTCCATATGTAAATGTGAAAATATATTATTTCTGGATTTCAGCTGAAGAGTTCAACTCAATTAAGTTCATTAATTCATCTATAGCAGAAGAGGAATGCCCTTTGGGTAGTTGTTAAGCCAAATTCCTTAAATAGGATAGCCCCAATGTACTCTGTGGTGCTGGGAGAAGCTGACTTTTCTCTTGTGTACCCTAGAGATCTCTTCCTAACAACCCTAGGCCCTGGGCAGAGGCAGCCTTTGTTGCCACCTACTATGCCTGTTTGCCACTGGGAAAATACCGGATTTTTGTTGTCCTCTTTAATTTTAAAATATCAAACTTTTCCCTTTCATATATAAAACTGTACTCATTTCCCAAAAAAAAATGGAATAGCTTATTGTTTTTTTTTCTTATATGATAAAAGTAATTCATGCTTGTTTTTTAAAAGTTCAACAATATAGAAAGGGATAAAGTAGAAAGTGAAAACGTCTCATAATTCTATTCACAGAGGCCATAATTATTAGTCTTGTATTCATTCTTTCAAATATATATAATACATGCACATGCAGGCAAATACATATAGATGTGTGTGTGTATATACTCCAAATATAGTATGTATAGAACATAATGTATACATTATGTATACATTATACTATATGTTTAACAAAAATGGGATCATACTATCCATTCTTTTCTGTGGCTTGCTGTTTTTTTTACTTTACAACTTGTCATGCACATCTTACAAATGGATGTATCTCATCCTTTATATCCTTTATAGTGGTTGCTCTGTATTCCTTTGTATCATAATCTCTACCCTTCACTGAAGGTCATTTATGATGTTCTAAGTTTTTCTTAAATACTAAAAGTGCTGTAATGAACATCTCTGTGCATATATGCTTGTACTTGTTCTAATTACTTCCTTAGGATAACTTCTTTTAAGTAAAATTACTGGGTTAAAGCTTACGCACATTTAAAATATTAAAACATAATGCCCAATAGTGCACCTGAAAAGTGATATCACCTCTACTCTTAACAAGTCTCCCTCAATTACCTTTATGTTTCATTATTTCCAATCTGATAGTCCAAAAAGAAATTGGCACCTTACATTGTTGTGCTAATTTGCATTTCTTTAAATATTAGTGAAGATGAGTATCTTTTCAGGTGTGCATTAGCCATTTGGTTTTCTTCTACAAATTGTTTGGACCTGTGTGGCTGTACCGCTCAACCCTGTTTCATTCCTCATCCGATACATACACATCTTTGGTTGACAGTGTCAAGGGCAGGTATGTGAAAGGAGCTGGGCCAGTCAATTCCCTCTCCTGGGAATTTGGATTTGAGAATAGGGCACTTCTAGTCTGCTGTATTTAAACCAGGAAATCATGCAAAGCTGTTCTGGGTCAGCCATTTTTGATCATGTGCATCATAAAGAAGAAAAAGTAGACCTGCAGAGCAAAAAGAAGCAGGCATACCTTGGAAGCAGAAGAGATGAGGGTTGGTGGCCTCAATCACTTCCTGTTCTCCAGATCTGTGAGAAAGTTCTATATCTTGCAGCTAATTTGATTGAGTTTCTCTTAAGATAAACAATATCTTAAATTCTTCTCCATGGAAATATTGGAGAGGCAGGCAGGAGCTGGTTTTGGAAGGATATTCTGATCTTAATTTTCCTTTTTCCTGATTCCTAAGAAGCCCTGTAATTCCCAGGCATGGAAAAAAGCTGAAGCAAAAAAATTGCACAATGGGCCAAATGTATCTTCACTGTACTTGTCTTTGATTTGTCCTAGAATTCCCCAGTTGGACACCCGGACCCCTGCTGCCTCTCAGCTCCCTACAAACCCAATCTCAGTACTACACACTTTACCCTAGTAATGTCTTCGTTTATTGAGCACTTACTGTGTACTTGCTAAGTGCTTTGCACACATTAAATTGTTTAACCAAAGTAGATATATTATTGCTCAATTTGACAAAAGAGGAAATGATGGCTTAGGCAGATTTAGTAAGTTGCCCAAGAACGCTCAGATGGAAAGTGGTGGAGCAGGTCTCTGGTTTCCGCTGTCTGACTCTGCTATATCTCCTGCTCCCTGCACTGCCCAGCTTGGCAGCTAGACCCAGAACTAAGGGGACATTGGCTTGTAGGGCAGAATTGTAGGCTCCAAAATCATGACTCCAATCCCCTCTGATTCAGAACAGGAGGCTTTCTCAGAACAGGAGGCACACTCATATCCCAGTAGCCAGCAGCCTTTTTGGCCACAGGCAGAGAAGCCTCGTTGCCCATTTCCAGTGTGAGGTTTATGCTGGTACCTTCTGCTGAATAAGCAAACTATGAGGGTTGTGCAGGCTGCATCCTAAAGATAGACTGGGATCACCAAAAGTGCCCTCACTCTCTTTCTCTACACTAGGCTCCTCTGAGACACAGGCCACCCACCCCTTCTGTGGTCTACCTCTTTTATAATAATGGTAGCCAACAGTTATGCAGAGTTGGCCATTCAAAGCACTGTATACGTACTAGCTCATTTGCTCCTCACATTAGCCCTTACAGTTAGACACTATTAACATTTCTGTTTCACAGATGAGGAAATGGAGACACAAACTGGTTAAATGACATGCTCAATGTCACACAGCTAAGTGAACAGCAGCTAGGATTCCAACCCAAGTATTGGAGACTCCTTTGAGTAGTTAATGACAGCTAAGACTTGCTCCTCAGAAAAACGCACATATGACTTGTGACTTTATATAGGTTCAGGGTTTCCTCTGAAGGAGTTTCCCTGTGGTAGGCCAAGCACTTTGTATAACAGGGCTAGAAACCCAGATGTCCTCAGGGACAAGGCAGGGAATGTTAATGAGTGAAGGGGCTGGATGGGAGGAAGGACAGTGGGCCTGGAAAGTGCTTTTTCTTCCCAAAAGCATTCTGATAAAAACAAACAACCAAAGCAAATCCCCTGTACTAGACCAAGAAAATTCACTTGTGGGCTGAACTCAATCACAGTGCAATTGTTTGCAACTTCTGCTAGAATGCAACACAGTTCCTTAATTGCCGTCAACCCTCAATAGGTATGTCTGGTGCTTCTAATATTTGAGAAAAGGTGTGTTGAACTCTCTCCCGGCTCAGGGTGGATCTGCAGATGATTCCGGTCAGACTCCCTCCTTACAGGGTCTAGAGCTGTTCCTCACTTGCCTCCCACCATCCCTCCAGGTCTCCAGGGCCCCAGCCACCCTTTCTCGGGCTTCTGATGGGCAGTGGCAGTTCCTGGCTCCCATGTGGCTCCAGGACACTGGAGGATGGCCTGCTGTGGATGAGCAGTGCCTAGTTTCTGTCTTCCTGGCCTCTTCAGCCCAGCCCTCTCCTTTCTGATCCCCTAATCTCCCTGTTGTCTTGGTTCGTCCCCAAACTCACCCTCAGGAAATTAGAAATATTTTTCTAGTCCTGGGAAAGCTGCCCTCTCTCAATACTGCCATTATTTTTTCTCAGTGGCATTTGCTCCATTTTGTTATTACTGCCCCAAAGCCCCTAGCATAATTTCCTTAATGGGGTTAGGCTTTTGGAAACACAAAAGCTAGACACCATTTCTGCTTTCCACTTGGTAATGTTCCTCCTTTGAAGCAATGAATTGCAGGGATTGCCCGCTTGAATGGAAGGGAGTGGGGGAGAAAGAAAGAGAAGGGTGGAAATATTGGGAGAAAAAAGTTACTATTAATATTAAAAAATATTATCCAACCACATACTATCCATCTTAAGACCCGTTTACATTCTTTTTTTCCCTTTTCTTTTTAAGTAGAAAATATCTTTTTTTTTTAGCAAATTATAATCATATATAATGATGGGGTACACAGTGATGTTACGATATATATGATATATATGATATTTCACAAGGTGGAATGATGGAATTAAGCTAATTAACATACCACTCCCCTTAAATATCTGTCATTTATTTCTCCTAACTGCAACTTTGCACCCAAGACCCCTTTACACTCTTGGAAACACCAAAGAACTTGTTTTTATGGATTATATATATTGATGTTTACTGTTTTAATAATTAAGATGAAAAAGTGTTTAAAGTATTTATTAATTCATTTACAAACAATAAACCCATTACATGTTAACAGAAATCACATATTTTTTATCTTAAAAATACTGTTTTTTCCCAAAACAAACAAACAAATAAACAAACAAGATTCAGTGAGAAGAATGGTATCATTTATGTTTCTGTAAATCTTTTTATTTCTTTTTTATTTTTTCTCTTTTTTCTTTTTTATTTTTTTCTGTAAATCTTTTCAATGTCTGGCATAAGAGAAGGCAGCTGGATTTTCATATTTGCTTCTGTACTCACTGTGTTGTGATATCATATGTCAGGTAGCCTCTGGTAAACTCCCTTGTACAGTCATGAACAAACAAGAATGAAAGAGACAAAAATCATCTTAGTATTTGATGCAAATACCTTTACCTGGAGGACTGCCTAAAAGGATTACACTTTGAGAACTGCTGTTTTAAATCATGAAGTACAATCAAAGAGTCTAAAGTGCTAGTCCGAGGAGGAAACATACATAGTCATCATCTAAGGGAGGCAGTATATACAGTTGTTAAGGGCAGTGATTTTAGAGGCTGACACTTCTATGTTTGAATCTCAGTTCCTCAGCTTCCAACACAGCGGCCTTGGGAAGGTTACTGAACTTTTCTAAACTTCAGATCTCCTACCTACAAATAGGGACTAGTACCTACCTTACTAAGTTGTTGAAAGATAATGAAGTATTTTCCCAACTTCACTAGTCATAATTTTTGCCAAGTCTATGTATGACCTATACCACTGTCCTCCTTTTAATTTTCTGTTGCTCACTTTTTAAACTTAAATAAATGTTTTCAAAGGAAATTTTATATCCCTATTATAAACGCAAAACTACTTGTAAATTGAAGATGCAATGAAAATAAAAAAGACCCTGTTGCCTGAGAAAGTTAAGCTGAAGGCCTGCTCTCCTTTTGTAACAAAGGGAAGTAAGTCTATGTTAGTAGGTCATTCAAGACCTGTGCCAAAGGAAGACTCTCTACCAGATGTGACCAGGGGTCAAAGACTTAAAGAAGGAATAGCTTTCTCACTATGTGATGTGATTTGATTTCTGCCTTGCCCATGCACCACTAAATCATCTTCCCTACTACCCGTAACCATTTCCTGTATCACCCCACACTTAGGAGACTGAGGTCATGCATGTAAATCACTTAGCTCAATGCCTGGCACATCATAAAGACTCTGCAATGTATTTTTTGTTACCTTTTCTAATTCTTCCTTTTCTTTTCCCACAAGGGTTAAATGACTCCCCTCAGCCCGTAGTTATCTGGTAGAGAACTATGACTACAATGTGTGTCTTCTGTCCCCTTGGGTAAGAGCATGGACTCTGGAACTGGGCTCTGCCACTTTAGAGCTATGTGACCTTGGGCAAGGGACTCAACCTCTCTGTGCTTCAGTTTTCTCATTAGTAATACGGTGATACAATAGCAGCTAATTCATAAGGTAAGAGTAAATGAGTTAATACACATAAAGCACTGACACATAATCAACACTCTATATGTATTAGCTAATAGTGTCCTTTCTTTTTCACCATGCTAGGTCTGAGAGTAGTAGTCATTAGCAGGTAGGTTACTATAGAAAATTTTTCTCAAACCATCTGAGGTGAAGGGACACTTTTTTTCTCCCCAATCCGTATTGA
Organism: Daubentonia madagascariensis; assembly: GCA_023783475.1. Classification (NCBI taxonomy): domain Eukaryota; kingdom Metazoa; phylum Chordata; class Mammalia; order Primates; family Daubentoniidae; genus Daubentonia; species Daubentonia madagascariensis. Next base: position 34,575,582 of record JAKFHU010002080.1, on the reverse strand, counting down.
CCAATACTTTTTAATAAAAATAGAGCAAAAATAAGTTACCAGAAAAAAGAAAATATAAAATACAAGGTCACTTTTTTATTATTAGATTCAATGGACATATATTTCAATAAGTATAATCAGAGGAAAAAAGAAGAAAAAATAACTTACAAAAATGTATATATTTTTCATTGAAAACCTGTGTATAGGCAATTAATAATCTTGCTTCACTACTTTTTTGATGTTCCACATTTGTGACAAAACAAAAAGTTATGAAGGAAATAGCAATTCTCCAATTCTCCATATGAAATGCTGATATGCACAAAGGTGTTTGAAACAAACACCTTGTATATTACTATTTAAAGTTTTCCAAGTGACAAGTGAGCTTGCTTTTTGCTTGTTAATTTATCTAATCTAGGTTGGGTAGATGACAGCTCAACTAACAGGGGATCATATGTATCTAAACAGTTGCTATGTTTGTTTTAATAACATTGATAGTAGAGAAGTCTCAAAGAGGAAGTTTGATGAGAAGGAAAAAGAGACTTTAAAGTAATTTCTGTAAGCTTATATTCATTTTTAACTTTTATCTAAAATGAAGCACATGATATTACATAAACAACATTCATTTTCAATCCTTTATCAGTAGCCAGTTCCAAAATTGATCCTGTAAAGTTATAGGTAAATTTAAATTATCTTTGATAAATGAATGAGCAAGATGAATTCTGGATTTTATATACTTTAGGATTACAGTTGACATATTAACCCTAAAATATCATATGTCATTCTACCACTAGTATGCAGTTCATGTCACATGTGACTCGCCCATTCTAGTTCAACACCTGAACTATACCTGTTCAATGAGACTGGTCCTCTGGTGATGCCCTTGCATCTTGTGACTGTCAAATTGCCATCAAGGTTTCTAAACTGTCACTGTGGATTTATCTTGTAACATACACATCTTCTTGTAGTTGGGAACAAACCCACATACCACACTTTGAGTAGCACTGATATAGACCACAGTACTGGAATGATGAATTGCACAATTTTAGGAGAAATATTCTTGTATGGCAGATGATACTTCAGTTTTTGATCAAGATCATTTCCACTTCTGAAGAAAGTAGCACTCTCTAATTAAACACTTGCATCTTAGGTGGTAAAGCAAGTTTTGAGAGGAACAACCATGCCATGAAGGTAATGTTATAAGGTTTAAAGAGGAAAGAAAACTGGGGCAGAATTAGTCCTTTCCTTTCAATCTGCAAGTCACAGCCTTCTGTTCATATCCATAGACTTGTGTGGTAGTTGTTAGCACTCACCTATGAGCTCCATGACAGCTGAGCCCATGTAGTGTTTATTTGTAACAGGAGTGCCTATCACAGAGATGGATGTGTAGCAAACACTTAATAAATGTTTTTAAGTGAGTGGATTCTAAAAAGCTTAGCTTTCTTACATTTTTGTTGGAGTACTGAGGGCTAGTTACTCAGGAAATGAAGGCATGGTTTACCAGTATGGGCGATGTGTGCTTCTTTTCTTTTTCTTGTTACTACTTTGCTTATATATGATCTCTTTAAAAGCAAACACAACAGTCAGGTGTATTGTCTCCATTGAAAGCCATTCTGAACTCCATCCATACTTCTGCAGAGCAGAAGGGCTTTTAGATACAGAAATTTTCATTGATCCAGGTGAGAGCATTTTTAGAATGCCTAGACCCTTTTCTTTTATTCTACTTTCTCTCTATCACAGGGGTCCATGTCTTAGTTATCTTAGTATTGCTGTGGCCTTACAGAGGAGGGCTTGGCACATACCTGAGGACCATGGCATAGTGTCATTAACAAATCTGCCAGGGAGAAGCTAAGTGAACTAGAGCACAGCTTCTCAAATTTAATGTGCGTATATATCACCTGGGGGATCTTGTTATAATGCAGATTTTGATTCAGTAGCTCCAGGTGTATTCCCAGGTGATGCCAATGATTCCAATCCATGGACCACATTTTGAATGGCAAGGAACCAAGAGGAATGAAAGGAACCTGAATTTCTATCTATTAGCTGAAGTAAAGGATGTGGTTACTATGATTTAGGAATGATTTTTAGTGATCTGTAGGCAAGTGCTAGCTGTTTTAAAGAAAAGATGAAAGACATTATTTGGAAAGGAAAATAAGTCATGTGGCCACATGTCATTCCACAGTACTCTCTAGGAACTCTCAATTGCTTTGAATAGAAATGTGATTCCTCAACAACCATTTTTTAAACTCAAGTATCAGGTTGCATGGAGACACAAAACACAGTGAAGCAGTCACAGGAGACATCTTTTGTGTCTTCTGGAACATATGTTGGGATTCTGTTTAAAAACATTTTTTATTGACTATTTCTACTTATTTCTATTATGATACTTTATAAAATTTAAATTAATCCATCTCTTTCCTTCCAGGTTTCTTTACTGCCCAAGTCAACAATGTGGAACACACCTTTTGGGTCTTACAAACTTGGGTAATAGTCCCAACTCTGACCCATTTTAGACTGTGTGACCTTAGGCATGAGCCACAAATTCAACAGTAAAATGGGATTAACACTACTACCTTGTAGCATTTTTAGTAGGATGAACTGAGAATGCACCTGGGCCATGGTGGGATCCTTGTAACAACTTTTATTTCCCCCAAATATTGCCAACCTAGACTCTAACTCACCTATGTAAGTGGGATTAAAATGAGGCACACTCTGTAGTCCAATTGCACCAATTGGGAACCTAGATGTTCTGAGTACCATCTTTTGTACTCTACTAGCATTACGTGTATACATATCTCTTCTACTAGACTCTAAGCTTCTTTAAGGGGAAACACTGTCTTTTTCATCTTGCTAGCCTCCATGATGCCAAACACAGTATCTTAGACATAGCAGACTCTCAGCACATAGTTGTTTAAACAAGGAAGACTACCCTAAGAGTTTAAAATAATTTTTGTATGCACCCCAAACTCATCTTTCATGTCACATTTCACATTCCAAAATAAGCTGCTACCATTCCAGTTTATTTAAGCTGATCACTATCATCTTCTCTTGTAACCTAAAAGGCAGAGTGGATGTTAGAGGTTAGAAATCAGGCCATAATTCTGACATTCATTACTCCTGGACTGCTTGCTTGTCAGAGAACATTCGAGTTGGGCTGGTTGATTTTCTTTTCAATGAATAACCATGGCCTTTGTTTCAGAAGGGATGTAAATTTTGGATTGACAATTGTAAATGACCAAAAAAATAAAAAATTAAGCTCCAGTTAGAATTAGAATGACACAGGAGAATGGTTGGGAATACCAGTTTGACAGTTTGAGTCTGAACCCCCACTCTGCTTTAGGAAGACATCTAAGAAGCCCTTCAAACCAAATAGAGGATAATAAGAAACCACCTCAGAAATGCAATCCAATCAGAGGTGAGAGTTAAGCTCATTACCCAGGCATAAGACAAAACTGAGTAAAGGCTGTTGGCAGCAGGCTACTTGGGAGAGAGTGTGTGTGTTAGGCGCAGTTGGCTCAGAAACTGAACCCCAGCAGTCGTAATTGGCCTCTGAGTAGTCTAATGGAAAAGAAGTTACTTTTGAGATTCTTCCATTACCCCAGGCTTGGGGAGATTTTGGAGTTTGCCTTAGCATGGTAATATTAATAATAGGCATGGCTTACTAAGGGTTTGCTATGCCCCAGGCACTATTGTGAGATGTATCAGCTTTTAGTTTTCAGATTGATGGCAATTGGGATGATTTTTTTCTTCAGAAAAATGTAAAATTATGTTTTATTTTTCCAAATTATTATGATAAGTAGGACTTTTGTAAAAGAATCTTCAGACAAACATGTAAAATAGAGAGTAAGCTTCTTTGAAGACAGGAACCATGTCTTGTTCCCACAGACCCACTCCATAACCCTCTGCTCAGGCCACAAAGAATAACTAATTGTGGGACACAAGTTTCAGGTGAAATCTAGCAGTTTCTGGGGCACTCCATAAAGCCCTAACTTAACACAGGCCCCAAGGGCTGCAAGAGACCAATAATTGGTCCCCAAGTGATGCTTGTTATCAGTGGGTGGGGTAGGAAAAGCTGCTTCTGGGGGAAGAGTTGGGCTTCTTTCTTTTCCTTCACACCATACACCTGGCTGACCCCCTATAACGATGGGCTTGCAGAGGAAGCCCGAAATATTGGGGAAGTGCAGGCATTATCTCATTCTTTCAAAAAGCCTCATCAGAGAAGGTTCGTGGTGGCATCATGGAAGCACAGGACGAAAGGCACAAGAGGAAACGGGAGCCTGACACAGGCAGTGACACCAGCTCTGAGTCAGGCTTGGACTTAAGCAGGACAACGGAACTGACACCTGCAGTGGAAGGTGCGAAGGAATTCTAAAACTAAGTGACTAGGAGGGGCTAGGGACAATCCTCAGGGGCTTGATGTGCCCCACCAACGGGGAGATAGTGTGTCAAGCTTTTCATTACTCGTCAAATGTTTACTGTTTATTTTATACCTGGCACTCTGTGTGAGCAGAACATGGATGGCCCAAAATATTTCATGTAAATTAACTTTCCAAATGACTGAAATTTTTAATTATCTTAATCTTAAGTACTATCAATGGGATATTTTCTAATATCATATTTGTTACACACTTTTTGAACTGCATACTAAACATAGTTTGTGCTTTTCTTGAGGACTCAGAGTCATCAACTTGTGCACCTTACTTAGGGTTGCCAGATAAAATATAGGCCACCCAGTAAGATTCGAATTTCAGCTAAAAACATGCAGTATTTGTGACATACTTATACTAACAAATTATTTCTCATTATTATATGGTGCTGAAATAATACAGTGATGCCTCAATTGCAGTTGAGCTGTGGTGGGGCTAATTATCCTGACAGGTAGGTGTCTCAAGGTTGTTGTGCTTTCTGAACTCTGTAGTTATTTTTTTACAGTCTCTTTCTTTGCTACCTAACGATTGTATTGCTTGTTGTAGCCCGGGTATGGCATCTTCAATTCCCTTTTCCCTCTCTTTCTCCTTGATTCTTCTAATTGGTTTGGACCAGGAAATAAGATCCCCAAACACAATTGAATTTTCTGTAAAGTAAGAGTTAATAGTTTCTAAGCAAGGGTACAGGTACTTGAGGGTACATACTTAAGAAAAAAATATGCAAATATTAAAACAAGGACTTCATAAAATCTTATTTAGACTGCCGAGAGACTATCCTGTGGTTTCTTTCAAAGTCCCTCAGGTAAAGCGCAAACTTTCCTGGAGTGCGTTCTTCTTTATAGGGCATAGTACAAGGAGAAATCAGCCTCTGATGTAGACGAGATTAAAGATAGATATAAGCAAATTTGCAGTTTTGTTTTCACACTGGAATAGGATTCTGGATGTTGTTCTTGAAAATCTTTAGGTAGAGTCAGACAGATACTGATCTGGCTTGAGTAGTTCACAGGTAATCTTGTCTTGAGGCTGGGGACTGCACTAGGTGACCTCTTGAAGTCACTGGCAGATTTGTGTCCTGATTACACTGTGATCTAACCAATCAACTCAAAATAATGATCACATCCAAAATGATGAAAACAAAGAGAAATTAGCCAGCATCATATCTGCAATGGAAAATATTATGTATTTCAAATATGCTGCTTAGAAGAGGTTCAGCCACCCTGCAAAATCTTATACAGAAGGAATTACAGTATCTATTCTTCCCTAACTGCACTCATTTACACAATGATTAAACAATTTTTTCTGCCCTAGGCTATGCTTGTTCTGAATATAGATTTGAAGTGGCTCCTGAATTAGAACTGCTGTTCCTAATGCTGAGCCTATGATTACTCAAACTCAGCACGAAAAGTCAGCAAACGCTTCTCCACACCTTATATCTTTGCATTTATCTTTATTTGATGTCAGAAAAATTGTTTGAAAATGATTTAAGGTATGAAGAGGGTCTTTAGGCTCAGGATGATGAGGTTTTGTGTTATCTAGCTATGTCTACTTTTATTGGCTTTAGTCAAAGAATGACTCATCAGAATCAGATCCTGGGGAATATTTTGAGAGGTGTTAGAAAAGTCTAATACCAAGCAAGACCAGCATATCAGTAAAACAGTTTTTCTTCAGAGGCTTTTGAGATTGTATAAATCAGAAAATACTTGCTAGATTGTGATAAAACTATTCTAAATATTTCAAACCTTTAAAACTTGTTATTGGCCTTTTAGTTACAATATGAGCAATTCTGGTCTGTGTAAGTCACTGGAACTATTAGCTGTACTAGCTATTTAGATTCATGTGACCTGATTCAACTTATTAATGTATTAAATACAGTTTTTTTCCTCTTAACAAAATAAAAATTCACTTCTAAACTATGTTAAGACTTAGGGCTTTTAAGTATTATTATTTTCAATTTTAGCCTAAGAAATATTTTTATAGGGTTTTTTCCCTCAAACAGCTATCTTCCATCCTAAAAGGGTTGCTATAGTATTTTAGTAGATATTTATCTTAAGGTACAAGGTTAATGTGAGCTACTGGAAGGATAAGGTAATAAAAAATGTTTAAGAAATATTCAAAGAACACTTATTAAAGTACACAAGGTACTACAATATTGGTAAGGAGCTAACACAGTGGTGGGTGAGGCAGATTCGTGAACAATTACATGGTAGTGTGGTGAGGATAATGATGAAGATATGCAGATAGGTGTCTCTTTCTCTCTCTGTGAGTCTATAAAACTAACTCAGCCTTGAAATGTTGGGGAAGGTTTCCTGGAGGAGTAAATGCTTGGGTTGAGTCTTAAAGGGTAAGTAGTCAGGCAGAATGTGTGAGGCAGAATGTGTGAAGCAGAGAGCCTGAGCAAAGACAAAGGTGAACAAGGAAGGGTTTCCCCTGTCCTCTTAGTTTCTGAAATAGCTTCCTGAGTCATTGGTAGAAGGGGAGGTGCCCCGCCTTGTCTCTGTTTAATCTTGACAGACTTTTGCAGATATATTGTGCAATGGTGACCGCAGGCATCTATTATGACTAAACTGTCAAGTTTACCAGATTCCCCCCCCATCCTTTAAATAGAACTCTTTGCTAATTTTCCAGGCAGTCCAGTGTATTTCATATGATAACCACAGTCCCCCCCGTATTAGTTTCTTACAGCTGCCATAACAAACTACCACAAACTGGATGGTCTAAACAACAGAAATTTATTGTCTCACAGTTCTGGAGAATAGAACTTTGAGATCAACATCGTTGGGGTTGGTTCCTTCTGAGGACTGTGAGGGAGAATCTGTTCCAAGCCTCTCCTAGCTTCTGGTGGTTTGCTGGTAATCTCTGACATTCATTGGCTTGTAGATGCATCACCCTAATCTGTCTTCATGTTCATGTGGCATTCTGCCTGTGTCCAAATTTCCTCTTTTTATATGGATACCACTCATACTGGATTAAGGGCCCACACTACCCCAGTGTGACTTCATCTTAGCTAATTACATTTGAAATAGCCCTATTTCCAAAAAAGTCACATTCTAAGGTCCTGGAGGTTAGGACTTCAACATATGAATTTTGAAGGAACACAATTCAACTCATAACACCCCCTTTCCAATGTAAGTCCTATAACATAAGGTCAAATCTTAATTTTAGAAAATATTACTAAGAACATAAATACTTTGTTATTTGTTTCCACAGGTTAACCAACCTTTTTCTACCATTTACATAAAACATGTATATTCTGTTTATTTCACAGTATCATGAATTTCATGGAGTGTTTAGAATTTAGTAAAAGTTTACCTAATAGATGTCTTAGTTAAGCTGCTTTTTCATTTAATGCTGATCTTTTCCAAAAGATATTTTCCAAATAGTATATCCTAAATTAAAATTAGCACAGCTTAGTTGTTGACACAAACATTGTGATCAGGACTGCTGATCTTTGAGGCATTGACAATTCTATAAAATAAGAATATATTGAACTGTCCAAACATGGTATAAAAAATAATAGACAAAATGGCTACAAAAATCTAGTTACTGAATAAACAACAGGAATAAAGGAGCATTGGAAATCTGTATTTGATATCTATAATCATTGATAATATGGCATTTGCATAAGATAATTAGTTTTGTATTGGACTGGTGATAGTTTCTACGTAAATCACTTCTTAAAAAAATTAATGCTATATTTGATATTTGAGGTATCTGATTAAAAGTATAACTTTCAGAAACACTTTTTCCCCCTCAGCTTACAACTATAGGTCCAATATCTACTACCTAGATATTTCATTACGCCTTTTGATTTGTCTTGTACTTGGGTTCACAATATATATATCAGTATGCAACGAGAGATAATGCAATTTCTGATATCACTTGCTTTTTACCCAGAGAAAAACAATTTGGTTCGGTACGTTGTCCAAATCCTATTCATTTATAGAAGCAAAGCTGGCTAGGCAGAATTTAATAAGTGGACGCAAGCAGCTACCTGGGAAGGGAAAAGCATCGAGTTCAATCAAGGACCCGATAACCTGATACTATTACTGTTGTTCCCTCTTGCAATCCTAAATAGGTTTTACAATCTCATTATTTCCTATCCCCTCGATGTGACAGGTTTTGTTTCTGGCACTCTTGATACCGAAATTAATCTATCTTAGACTATTACGTTAGCTTAGTTTTCTATTTCCCGGTTGTTAAATCACTGTGGGAGCAACCATGTGCAGAGTCTTACAGGTTTCTATGTCGCTTGGCTTACTTTCCCCACCCGTTCGCTTCCCTCTCTCCCACTGTCTCAGAGCCCTTTCTTTTTCTCTTTTGCTTACCCCTTTTACACAGGCTATGTAGGGGGATTTAAATTCCAACCCGGAACTCGAAGTAGCACGCTTTGAATGACGGAAGTCGTAGTTTCTGTGACTCCTCCCTTCCCGCCTTTCACGCTATTCCTACCCCCAGCTAAAACCTACAACTCCCAGGATGCATCCTAGGGTGGGCCCGCCCCCATGCGCACGCGCTCTTGGGCCGCAGGATTTGAATCGGCGGCGTTGTTATTGACGCCATATTGGGGCCGCCGGCGGGTGGAAGAGTCGTACGGGGGAGGGGGGAGCGGTTGGACGTGTTCTTTTGAGCTTCTGCTGCCGCAGCCACCTCGTAATCCCTCCGCATCGACCGCCGCTGGAAAGCTACTGACAGTACTCGGGCATATTAGGAGCTGTGTGCCTGCTTCGCACCCCACGGGGCTATTTTCGACTTCCGAAGCGAGCCGGTCTCAGCACAGGGGCGCCTCAGGCGCGGCGCAAAGCTCGAACGGACGGCGGGGGTGGCCGGAGCCTTTCCCGGGGGAGCCGCGCCTGAGGAGGCGGAAGAGCCCCCTGACGCGGCTGGCTGGCGTGTGCTGCCGCCACCGCCCCTCCCGCTCTCGCCCCGGCCGGCCCTGGCCACTGCCCCTGCCGCGGAGGCAGCGGCGGCGGCAGCTCTCCTTTCCTCAGCCGGCGCTCCGTGACCCGCCTGGCTCTCTGAGCCCGTCGCTTAGGCTCTCCCCGAGTCTCTTCTCTTCCCCCCTTCCCTCGCCTTCCTCCTCCAGTCACCCTTTCCCGACCCCACCCGAGCCCGGCGCCTCGGCTGCCCCCCGGCCATGGCGTGCGGAGCCACTCTAAAAAGAACTCTGGATTTCGACCCGCTGTTGAGCCCGGCGTCCCCGAAGCGGAGGCGATGTGCGCCATTGTCGGCGCCCACCTCGGCCGCCGCCTCTCCGTCGTCGGCTACCGCGGCCACCGCTGCCTCCTTCTCGGCTGCGGCCGCCTCGCCACAGAAGTATCTCCGAATGGAGCCGTCCCCTTTCGGCGACGTCTCCTCCCGCCTCACCACAGGTGGGACTCGGCCCCGCGGCTGCCGGGGTGGGCGAGAGGACTGGGGTCCCGGGACGCGGGATGCGGCAGCCGGGGTGGGGGTGCCGGACTCACGTTCTTAGCAATGGCTAAGACTGGCTGCCACATTTCTTTTAATTAGTTCCTCGGGCTACGGAGACACAATAGAAATGGCCTGATGTCAAGGGTGGGGGCGGTCTGGTGGGGTGGGTAGGGGCTGTGCCTTGCCGGTATTGTGGGGAAGAGGAACATCCTTTTCTTTGGGCCGGGTGATTGGAATTGAGTGTTTCCGTAGTCGGTAGAGCCCCAGCGGAAATGATCAGAGAGGGCGATATTATTCATAAATTTAGGCGAGAAAAGGGTCACATTTCACCCGAATCTCGATGTCTGTCTGCCTGAATCGATTGGTTGCAGCTATTAACTCTGGGACTGGGTGGTTTGAAATGAGGCGACAAGTCCCTCTTCCAGTTCAGACATGGCTGACTTTAGTATAGAGGGGGTGGGGGGTGAGGATGGATGTCACTGGGCGAGATCTAGGCCTGTCATTAATCACCCACAAGAACGCCACTTTGGCTGAGTCAAGACCTGTTTCCCTAGCAGGGTCAACAACAAAGAAAATGCTCTTCTCGAGTACTGTAATATGATCACACTATACATCTAGACCTAGCGAAATCTTGAACTTTTAATGAAAAGCAAATTGTATTGAAAATTGGGGCTGAGTGGTTGCTTTTATTTGGAAATGCTTTATTTTTGCCTAGCAAAGTATGTTGGGAGAAAACAACCTAGCCTTGAGAATTAGAAATCAACCCAGGATTCTCAGTGACTTCAGACTCTTTTGCTTTTCATCTTGAAACATTTCCTGAAAGAAACTATGGGGGAATGTCTTTTGGCTGCTTTGTACAGCATGTGTATGCCCAGTTATTTCTGAGCTTTGAAATCCTTGTGTGCCCCTGGCACAGTCCTAGGATAGGCTTTTGTGGACTTGAAGTGTAAATCTGTTTTCCTTTGTGTGTAGCATGCAAAGGTTTCTGTGTGAGCCTTTGGTAATATCACCCTTAGACAAAGCCTTCTCCTAGCTTGATTTAAATGACTCACTGTCATTAGCTTAAAAAGTTGGAAGTATATACCACTATATTTGTTAACTTCCATTTGAAATTGACTTTACTTGGTTTTTTTTTTTTAGCATAAGATTTTTAAATATACTTTCCTAAATCCATGAGGGGAGACTCTAAAATACCCAGGCTACCATTTTTGCTGTTAAATATTTGATCTACTTACTGTTTTGGAGTTGTAGTGAGTTTTCACAGGTATACCTAAACTGTCTTTTACATAAAGGCATTTGTTGATTGATTGTTAGACTAAAAAAAAACACAACTGATGTCAAGAATGAGCTACTGGTGGTTGACATTTTCAGAGTTTGTCCTTCAGTGAAATGGTATCATTGAAAACTGAAATGGTATCATAGAATCTGTGCTTAAGTAATAAGGCCATTTCAAAATGCTGTAGCAATAAATTTCAGTCAGGGGAGTGAATTAATACAGTGCTAGGTTTGGGAGTTAAAGTACTACATCTCACTGCTAAAATAGTCTTGAGCATGTATGTAAACCAGCATGGAGCTATAATATACTCCCCCACTTTAAAGGGAACTTATTCAGAAAGAATTGTTATCCTTTGTAAATTTATTTCATTGATATATTTGTGGCATTGGTTAATGCAGTTGGCTCCACATTTTCTCAAGTTTCAATTAATTGGACTATAATAGTAAAATTACTGGAATTACTGGAATTGTTTAAGCCAGCTGCTTCAAATTCACATTTTCTGAAATATTGCTGTATTCTTTTAACTTCAGATATCCTGAAACCTAAAATCACATCCTAAGTGATTATGAGTCTGCTAAAAGTCATTTCAACTAATCTGAATACTAATATAAAAAGTTGACTTGAAAACCAGCTAAAATTGCTGATTTTGACTTACTAAAATGTACATTTTTTAACTGTACTTTTGGATGATATTCTAAATGTAACTTAATTTGGCTTTGTGTTTATATGGCCAGTTTGGAGTGTGTTCCTGTATAGTTTTTGTAATAATGTTGTCATAATGGGAGCTGCAGTGTTGTTCAGGTATCAAAGAACTTCCCAGTTTTCATGTTAACAAACTTGGAAATAATTTTCTCAAGCACCTAATTTTTAGATTCCTGTTAATATTTTAACACTGGTGATTCTTAAACTTTACTGGAGTGAATACCCATATATCCTCAGCTGAAATAAGTAGCTAGATTGGAAGTGGACAGTCGCTTACCAAATTGAGATTGACTAGAACTCTGTGGGAACTCTGTTTTCCTCTCACTTCTGTGAGTTCAAATATAATTTAATTTAGAACTAGAGTACTGAAGTGAATTTTTTTCAGAGCATGTATACAATTATCTTTGTTCTTCTCTGGATACTTCTAGTTTCTTCTGGTGGTATATCTGAAGGTCTGTTTTAAACCCTAGCTATTACATTAGTCATCCCAGGAAGGTGATTCCAAAGTTTGACCTGATGACTATTCTTATTTAAATCAATATTCTTCAAACTGTTACAACTTAATACTAGGAAAAAGGAAAAGGCTGTCAGAGCTGAAGGAAGTTAAGCTTGCTTTCTGAACCCCAAGACTAAGAGCCTTTATTATGCTAAGTAGCATTGTGACTTTTTTAGGGGCCCCTTAACACACAGCATATCCTAAACCTGGTTTTTGGGGCACCTGAGTATTACTAATTCAGAAATGCTGTCCAGGGTCTAGGGCAGGGTTGACAAACTACAGCTGTATTTTTGTATAGCCTGAGAGCTAAGAATGTTTTTTATATTTTTAAATGGCTGGAAAAGAATCAAAAGAATCAGTTCTTGACACATGAAAATTATATGAAATTCAAATTTCAGTGTCCATAAATAAAATTTTATTGGAACATAGCTGTGCTTATCCTTTTTTTAAAAAAGTATTGTCCATTGCAGGTTACAGTGGCAGAGGTGAGTAGTAGTCACAGAGACTGTATTGCCTCAAAGCTCTGTATTTGCTGTGTAGTCTTTACAGAAAAAGTTTGCTCACCCTGGTCTAGGATGTCAGCAGTGAAGCTTATAATACCCCTGGATATGAAAAAGGAAAAGTGGATGATAAGGTGGGAAGCAAAGGAAAGGGGAGAAGCAGCATTGAATATGGCTGGGGAAATGAATGCCTCTAGTAGCTGCATCAATACTCATCCTAGTTATTATAGTTGAAAACAAATTCAAAGTGTTCTATTTTTTTGATTGGTTTTTGAAACATCTCATAGTATTACCATTTAGCCAGAAGATTGGCATGACATTCCCAAGAAATTATTTTAATAAAACCAAAATATTATGCAACAGTACAAGAGACTCAGTTAAATCCAACACATTGTTTTCATAATTGTGTAGTGAATGAATGGTTTGAAGATATCCTTCTGTGGAGTTAACTTATTTGTGAGTTTGCTAGGCACATTAATACATTGTTTATGGCTTGGTACCATTAGTCTGCCTTAGGAATTGGATTGAAGAGTTAAATTCCTTTGTAAGAACTCATTGTATTTGCTGGAAACTTGCCATTGAAAATGGAAACTACAGCTTGTGAATGGGGAAGAGTTTACAGGAACATAGATTGTTCACTAGACATTGATGCATGCCTGCAAATGGAGACACCAGCTGGCTTAAATGAAATATAAATGGTTCTAGGCAAACAAATGAGATGTCTGTTGAAGGAGGCAGCATCTCACTTCAGATGTCATTTATATTGAGCCAGAAGTGTTTTTTAATATTTTGTGGTTATTTAGACAGCTGTTAAGTTGCTTCCAGTTTCTTAGTGGATTTGGCAACTAAATTTTTTAATGGTCTTTGTACTTTGGATTTTAAACTTGAAATTTTTATTAGGGCTGTGTGTAGCTGCAGTTATTTCATAGTTCTGTGAATTATGCATTTAAGAATCCTGTAAGTTTATGGCCATTAAAAACAATACATTTATATTCATTATTGATATTGAGCTGCTTTCTTTTTTTTTTTTAAGGGAGAAAAATAAAGCCTAACTTGAGCACAGAAATAAATACATAGGCTAAACATGGCTAGATCAGAGATTAGCCCCTCTTTAGCTGTGGATGCTACTAGCTACCGTGGTTGCCACAGAGACATAATCTGAGATGTAAAGGAGAATAATAAATTTCTTCAGTTTTTGAATGGCTTTTTAGGGAAAAATATACAGTGTACTACTCAAGTAGGTCTTTTCTACTAAGTGTTTTAATAGGCCCAAGAATACACAGTGATGGAAAACTTTTGTTTTGAAAGGTTGAGAATAAAAGAGATTGAGTGAAAGTGCCCAGCTTTGAGTATTTTTCCTATTTGAAAAGACACTTGATTCTTATTCTTACTAAAGAAGAGTGCAGTGATAGCATGGGTTGAGTTTGGGCCTCTGGGATAGTTGGTTCATGAAACTAGATAATGGTATTTGGGGGTGGGTATTTTCAAGTACCTATGACTGAATTAGTTAGCCAGCAATTTGTGGTCCCTGCAGTCCTTGCATTAACACTGTACCCAGTACTGTTGACTCACAGAGTGTTTTTTATGTGTATGTGAAACTACAGCGAATTTCTTGCTTTTGAGAAGACTAACTACTTTTGAAAAGGTATGAAGGGGAAATACTTATTCAAGCCTATATGAACCAGTGTAGCAACTGCAGATGGTAAAGAAGTCTTCACAAATGAATTTACTTCAAAGAGATGCATCTTTAATTTTATTGCTGACTGTAGTGATTCTGAATTCATCCTGCCTCAGTGTTTCTCAGCTTTCTAAACAAACCTGAAAGATGTGATCCATCAGCAGCGGTCTTGCTGTGGCAATGACTGGTAACAGGGATGCCCCCTGAATTTTGAGGGCTAGGGTGGGTCATATGGCAAGTCCCATATAGAGTAGTTTGAAACTAGCCCCAGAGTTACTCTTATCTGCATTAATGTTAATGTTTTATCACAAAGTTTTAAAATACTGAATTTATTTGTTGAGTCAACAAAGTTTTGGCATTTCCCAAGGTTCTTAGAGGTGCTGAAGTTGAAAAAAATACATAATTTCAGTTTTCCCTGTTAATTCTGTATCAGTTTTTCTTTTTAGACTTTTTATGACAATGTAGTCATAATGTATAACATGACAAAAATGTATGCGACTCAAATGAGTTGTATTAATAATAGGAAATACTGCAGTGAGTTTAAGACTTTGAACAATACTTTGAGGCACTTGATGTGTACTTCCCAATATTTTTTCGTCTTTCTGGACAAAGATAAACATGGATTACATGAATTACAGTACTTAAATAGTCCCATTTACAAAAATTTTACCATTATCAGAGATGTACTTATTTGAAGACACACATTTTTAAAGATTTTACAGGATTTTTAGGAGAAAATATTTTGTAATGAAGTTCTGATCTTTTATTTCTAAAGGAATTGAATGATTTTAAGCTATAGCAAATTTTTCACATGATGAAAAGATACTGCAGCTATATTGAGCAGGGAATCCTTGCAGGTAATGTAAAATTCTGGTGTATGTCAGCTTTAATATGTGCATTTGTCAGCTTTAATATTTATTTTGTACCTATTGATAGAATTTCACAGTATAACAGATTTTGTAATCTCTCTTGTGATGGTAGGCTTTCTTAGGTGGTGGTGGTGGTTTTTAACCTTCCAGCACTAGAAAGGCAGCTCATAATGTACTTTTAGTTTGTCTTGGAGTGTAGCTTACTTTCTTTTTCCCTTTAAAACTCTTAAGTCATTAGTTTTTATTTGTCACAAATGTCATAGGCGTACTAGTACTTTAGAACATTGTGATTTTGTTAAAATTGTAATCTTTCCATTAATACAATTTGTGGATTTGACTTAATATTTAATTTCTAGGTTTATTCATATACCTGGTTTTTCTTAATATTATTAAAAAATCTAAATTCCTCCTCTAGATGTTACTTATTCCAAGCCCTTATGAACCCCATTTGAGTTCCAGATACAAGGACAAAAGTCTCTTGAGGGACTGATATGATAGAGCAGCCACTGTTGATACTTTATTAGCTAGCTAAACTTGAATAAAAATAATTTTTGTGCTTTATCTAATACACCTATTTTAATTTCTTGTGGGCATTTTTCCACATTAGTATTATTTTTACCTTTGATAGCCTAAGGATTGAAATTGGTTTACTGTTTAAATCACACTTGCAAAAGTGGGGTTTTTTTTAAGGTATTAAAGCTTATTCACTGGCTCAGTTTCTGAAATTGTCTCAGTATGTGATGTGTATTCTGACTTTTTGGTTTAGCATTCATTTTCATTTTCATTAATGTTAATTCTTAGAAAACTCCCTCAAAAAAATTAAACTAAAGGGAAAGTTTGGAGGAGGTACTTGAAGAGTTGATTTTTCTTGTTTTTTGTTGAACTGACCTAGCAATTGAAGAATAGAATGTACAGTGTTTTGAAGAAAACCAAATTTTCAAACATTACTGTCCCTGAACTATGCCTTTTGTTACAAAGGATTGCCTTGTTCCTTGTGCTAAAGTATAATTCTCTGGAAGAAGAACTTTTCTAAGTGGTATAATTGATTAAAAGTACAGGAGATTTTAGTTGCTATGACAGACAGGGACCTGATGCTCATTGTAACAACCTTCTGATGCTCGTTGTAACAACCTTCGATGGCCCAAGGTGAAATATAGTGCATTATCAGAACCTGGCATTGTAATCAGTCACACATGTGTGGCAATGGTAATCTACCAAGTTAGAATAATTCTTCACTTTTAATACACCAAATAAAACATTCTGGTTGGGTATAGATGGCTATCCTAAGAGGAAGTAGTTTAGAGGCTTTAGAAATATAAATTTCTGGATGTAACATGAAGATTTCTCAAAATTTGTTTTGTTACATCTAGTGATCACTGTTTCAGGGCTCTAGGTACATGAGAATTATGCTTTGTTTTGGTTACTGTCTTCTAGACAATCACATTTTTTGAAGTTTGAGGGTATGAAAGTATCAATAATACATGGTAGTAATCCCTCTATTCTAACTGACATCTTTTTTTTTTTAATTAGCTTTCCTCATTGTGATTAATTATAACTTTAGGTGCTTATAGAATTTTGAGTAGGTGTAGTAATATAGTACCGGAGAGGGCAGTAGATGTTAAGAGCTTGGGCCCCGAGGTCAAGCCTGGCACTGCTGTGTTTGGGCTGGGGACCTTTCAGAAGACATTGAAGCAGAGCCTTATTCTCTTCATCTTTAAAAATTTTCACATGATGATATTAGTAACTGCCTCATAGAGTTGTGTGGATTAAGAGATTTAACTACCCCTGAGTGCTGGAAACAAGTCACAATAGGGCAACTTCAAATGGACCTTTAAAACTGTCCAGCAATCCTGCCTTTAAGTGAATAAACTTGCCCTCCATTTACAGAAAGAATAGTTGCCATCAAATGCCAGTTTCTTTCTTTATTTATTTTTTTTAGTACCAGTACTACCAACATTTGTGCCATCCTGTTTTCCTCTTCCTGTCATTGAGGATTAAATGAGATAATTAAAGCACTGTATACAGTGAAGGAAGGATCCCACTTCTCTCCAAAGGAACCTTATCCTCTTGATTATTCCTTTTTTTCTCTCTTAATGGGATCTTTGCTTTTGGCTTTAAATATTCTCAGGTTCTTCCATTAGAAAGTAAATAAATAAAACATGCTTATTTTCTTCCAGCTATCTTGCAGATTTCCTCCACTTCAAAATCAAATTCAAAGAGCTTTCAAATAGTCTGTTTGCTTCCATTTCTTCAGATCTCAACTTTCTGTGCCTCAAGCAGCTCTTGTCAGGTCACCAGTGACTTCCATGGCATTCATTCAGTTCTCCTCTTATTTGACCTTTATTACAGCATTCACCCTGCTGACGCACTGCCTTCTTTTTAAAATAATTTTTTTTTCTTCTGTGATCACACTGTTTTCTGCTACTTCTGGCTGTTCTTTCTTTCTTCACCTGACCATTAAACTTAGGAGTTCTTTAGTTCTAGGTACAGCTCCACACCTTTCTCACTTACTAGCTCCCTAAGCAGTTACATGCATGCTCCTGACTTGAGTTTCCTCTTAGAAATGACTCTAATTTATATTTAGACCATTCCTCTTAGTTCCAGCCATGGGGAATTTGGACCTTTTATTGTCAGATCTTCCCAGTAGGGCCCCGCCCCCACCAGAAGTCAGAATTTTTGTGAAATCTATTGACTTTTAAATGTTCACCGCTAACTTACAAAATGGGGGGGATAAACAAAAGATGTCTGTGGGCTTCTAATCAGTGCCTTATAGTGTGAGAAGTGGTCTTAACTACTCTTTCAAAAAATAGTCACGGTAGAAAAGTAATTGCGTTTTTTTCACCATCAGTCATATAATGAACATGAATTTCCATTTTTAAAAAAGGTGTGTTAGGAGAGCTGAATGATCAGAGTATATAGGTTAATGTCATGTAATGAGTCTCCCTGAGTAGATCCAATCAAGTTAAATTAACTTGTAGAATATTTTCCTGCTAGGAAGTGGTATGTCTAACTCAGAACTACAAAAAACCATTAAGGTGAGGGTGGCAAAATGAATTTAGATCAGTTTAGATATTTTTGTACTTGTAATGACCCCAATATTAAGGTCTTCCTTCCCTTTCCATTTCCTAGCATATACTGTCCAATAATAAACCAGCCGCTTTTTAAAAATTGTCACAATAAGGGAGTTATTTTAAGCAGGGTCTAGAAACTTAAATACCTGTAGTTCCAGACAATTAATATAAATGAGAGAAGTACACTAGGTGAGGGCTAGTGAATTCCAGTCTTGCTACTGACTAGTAGCATCACCTTATGAGAAATGTAGAATCTTAAGGTCTTCCCCCCAGAACCTACATTAACAAGGTCCTCAGGTGATTTGTGTATGTGTTGAAATTTTAGAAGCACTTGAGAACTTAGGCCCAAAAGATAGCAGCCACTTTTCATCTTCAGCTGAGTTTTGTCATGTAATCTAGTTTTTTCCCCAAGAGTAGTCAGAAATCTGACTTTTTATGTAAAATCACCCAACTTTTAAATGTTGGCCACAAATTCACACGTTTATAACGTGTCTGTGGGGCTAGATTTGGCCTGTAAATTGTCAGTTTGCAAATTTTGGTTTCCAGTTAATGCTAAAACTAAATTTGTGTGTGTGTGTGTGTGTGTATGTTGGGTTCCCTGACAAGTTATTACAGGAGGTGGATTTGTTCTTCAGATTTGGTGCCCTAGAGTCCTCAAGGAGTCTGCTTTCTCAGTCTTTGCAACGGGCTTATGTTCTAAATTTACATTATGTAATATTTTACTACATAAGAGGCATTCATTTATCTTACAGGAGGAAGAAAAACTATAATCACTACAGAGTCAAATTCTATTATTTCACTGGTACTATATAGTCAATGATTACTTATTTGAAATAAATGACTCAATTTGTTAAAACTTTGCCCAATATAAATTACTTTGCCTTCATGACTATGTGGTTAATTGCAATAGGAACTGAGCCTCTTGCCTTGGGACCATATGTTTTCTGTAGCATGCACATTTTGGATTTTGGACAGTTCAATTTCCCCTTCCTCATTTATTACTTTTTTTTTGTTATTACTCTATTTTGCTAGTTTATAAGCTATTTTAGAAGATACTTACAAGTAATATAATAGCTACACAACAAAAGCAGCAGGGTTGACACACCCCTTAGTGTAATGTAAACTAGAGGTATAAAACTTACTGGGTATCAGGGAGGATCTACCTACTGATTAAGAGTTGTTGGACTCCTTGCATTAGTGAAATCCTATTTTGCAGTTAATTTGTGAAACTTACACTTACCTGCAGGGTCTTAACAAATTGCGTCGTTTATTTGAAATGAGTAATAATTGGCTATATAGTACCAGTGAAATAATAGAATTTGACCTTGTAGTGATTATAGTTTTTCTTCCTCCTGTAGGAAAGTAAGTGAATGCCTCTTATACAGTAAAATACTATAAAATGTAAATTTAGAACTTAAGCCACTTGCTTGTAAAGTACTATTGATAATACCCTAAAGTTTATGTAAATGTGTATAGCTATATTGTGCTTATTATTAATAGGATTCATGCTAATCCAGATAGAAGTTAAGACCATAGGTGTACCTTGAGTATCTTGTGTTAGAATTTGATTTCCAGTCCCTTTGATATAGCAGTAATTTTAAAGTAAATTTTAAATGGCATCAGCTATTCTTTTTAGTCAAATAGCTCTTGGTTAGATAAGAATATTGTCCTTAAAGTTCCTTCAAGGAGAACATAAGAACTATTTTAGTTTCTGAACAGATGATCCTGGGAAAATAGCCGATTTATAAAGATGGGTCTCCATAGCAACTCCCAGTTGTGTGTGTTTTAATTTATAAAGTAGACATGGCAATGTCTAGTATGTAGTTCAGAGCTCTAGATTTGTTTTGTTATTTTATTTGGAACAGTTCCTTAGTTTTGGGTCTTAATGACTACTGCAGGTTTTCTGTACTTAATTATGTATAGTTTTTCCGTATCATTTGTGTTGCTGACTAGAACTGGCACTTTCAGGAATTTTTTTTTAATCCCATTGTTTGTGTTGTCTGTCTATATGTACTTTCACTGTTTTTTTCAAAGATACTCCATGGAGAAATAAATGGTATTATTAGCATATAAAGTGATACAAAAGAGTCTCATCCACCTAAATTTAAACCTGTTCATGAAACCTTAATGTTTTTTGATCTAGTAATTATGTTTGTTGTAAAATAGTAAAGCTTTATGGGTCTGGAGCAAAAGTTTCGTTTTACATATCAGATTTTTAGAGCTTGTGGACTCTAGAAAGATACTTTGATATCTGCCCCATATTTATGGTTCTCCTTTAAACACATTTTTAATTGCTTTTAATTCCATGTTCCTCCCTTTGCTTTCAGTCCCATCTTGATGCTGTTTCTCCTACCCTTATCAATTCACTTATTTTTTTATCCCATAACTGCTTTCTCCTGTTTATATTGTTGACCTTATTCATTGTGTTTACGATTTGTTAAGTAATCAGTGGTAACTAAAAAGAGGCTTTTTCTTTTCACATTTATATGCCTTGTTTTTAAAAGTATTCCAAAGGAGTAATTGCTGGCTCATTGATATATCTGCCTGTTAAAGACAGTAATTTTTTTTTTTTTTTCTTTTTGAGACAGAGTCTCGCCCTGTCGCCCCAGGTAGAGTGCAGTGGTGTCATCATAGCTCACTGCAACCTAAAACTCCTGGGCTTAAGCAGTCCTCTGCCTCAGCCTCTCGAGCAGCTGGGACTACAGGTGTGCACCATGATGTCTGGCTAATTTTTCTGTTTTTTGTAGAGAGGGGATCTCGCTCTTGATCAGGCTGGTCTCAAACACCTGACCTCAAGTAGTCCTGCCTCGGCTTCCCACAGTGCTAGTATTACAGATGTGAGCCACCTCACCCGGCCAAGGACAAGAATTTTATTAGCAATCTTAATGGCATTTACTAGATTTGAGAATGAAAATGCTATGACTTTCACTTAGGCTAATACTGACTTTCACTTAGGCAGTATTTTGTGGTAAAAGAGTAATGTACTTTATAGGATTTTTAAAAAGGGATGTACAGCCATTTGTGGTACAGCTTGTCATTACAATAACCATATATATTTTGCTCTAAATGATTGCTGCATATTCAGTCTATGCCTTATGAGCCAAATATGAAGGCTATGTGATTAAAACTGGAATATGCAACTGATAAAGCAAGTGAAGCTTTGACTTTTTTTCTTTAATTGACTGTAAATTGTGTTGACAACACAATGTCAGATGTTACATGTACCTGGGTAGCTTAAAATTAAATAGACATAAGTACTTTTCTGATGTATGGAAGCAGTTTAAGTCAGCCAGATATCTAGATTGAGCTTAGTTCAATAGTCTATTGAGTTGTAGAATATTGAGTCTGAGGAAATTTCTTGAGTTAGTCAGCTTCAAAACTGTTTATACCCTTGAACTGAAATAAATTGAGCTTGAGGCTTGCAGTTAGCTGTTAGCTACTTGTACTGCAGAGATCTTGGCCAAGTTAAATTGGACCATTCACTGCATAACATTGTTGATCACATGTTACCAGTATTAGAGCATTTGAGGGCATGGCGTGGTTTAGATGACATAGTTGCATCATATTAGATGTAAAAAGCAATGCAGGCAGTAGTGTTAAATTCTTCAGCTCTTTAACTGACGATATCAAGTGTTGGCAAGGATGTGGAGCAGCTGGAACTCTAATACATTATTGTTAGGAATGCAAAATGGTAAAATTTTTCTGGGAAATGGTTTGGTGGTTTCTTACAAAATAAAACCATTCACTTGCCATGTGATTAGGCAATCCAGTCCCCCAGTCAGTCCCACTCCTAGGTATTTACCCAAGAGAAATGAAAATATGTCCACCTAAAGACTTGTACTTGAATATTCATAATAGCCTCAAATTGGAAAAGTCCCAATGTCCATTAACAGGAGAATGGATAAATGAATACACACACACACACACACACACACGCAGGAATACTAATCAGTGAAAAGGAAGGAATTTCTGATTCATGCAATGTGTGTGAATCTCAAAAGCATTTTGCTGAGTGAAAGAAGTTCAGACATGAAAGTCTATATATATATAAAATTTTTTTTTTTTTTTTCCAGACAGGGTCTTGCTCTGTTGCCCGGGCTAGAGTACAGTGGTGTCATCACAGCTCACTGCAACCTCAAACTCTTGGGCTCAAGCCATCCTCCTGCCTCAGCCTCCAGACTAGCTGGGACTACAGGCGCATGCCACTATGCCTGGCCAATTTTTTTTTAAAATTTTTTGTAGAGACGGGGTCTCACTTTGTTGCTCAGGCTGGTGTTGAACTCCCAGCCTCAGGTGATCCTCCCACCTCAGCTTCCCAAAGTGCCAGGATTACAGGCGTGAGCTACTGCACCCAGCCACAAAAGACTATACTTTTTATGATTCCATTTATACGAAATTCTAGAAAGGTAAAACCATATAGTAACAGTAGTATTGGCGAATTGATAGGAGTGTGGTGGCAGTGGTGAATTAACTGCAAAGGAGCATGAGAGAACTTTTTGGGGTGGTGATAAGTTCTTTGTCATGGTTGTGATGGTTCCAAGACTGTATACAGTTGTCAGAACTCAATGAATTTACATTTAAATTGGTGAATTTTTTTATTTGTATATACCTTAATATTCTTTATGTTGTTAGTGATTGTCTCTAAGTATCAGATGGTATGGAGTTTTACACAGCTAAATTTTAAAAAG
Source organism: Daubentonia madagascariensis (assembly GCA_023783475.1). NCBI lineage: Eukaryota > Metazoa > Chordata > Mammalia > Primates > Daubentoniidae > Daubentonia > Daubentonia madagascariensis. Next base: position 34,552,490 of record JAKFHU010002080.1, on the reverse strand, counting down.
TTTTAACTATTAATCCTGGGTTAGATCCCAATTGAGACTATCAAATGAACAAATTGAGTTTGTTACAAGCATTCTTTTGATACGTTTTAGTCGTGCTTTGGTTGATTTTTTGTGTGTGTGTGTGAAGCAAAAGGAATACTAAAGTAATCTGAAAACAGCTATGTGGTGACCAAAGAATGTATATAAGTCACACAAAAGATAGATATTAAAGTCAAGTCACCCAAGCCTAGTACCTCTTAAAATCTCTGGTTATAGATGACCTTTATGATGCTTTGAATGGCAGTTTTGGTCAGGATAGTGGTAGCTTTGAACAGAGGGTGATAAATGAGTGAAGCTTGCTGTCTATCACTGAAATATCATTGCCTTTAAAACCTTATAGAATATTGTTACTAAAAAGAGTTCTGTTATTAAAAGATGAGGATATTTGTGCTTGTCCTGGTTGATATTGGATGTTGCACCATTTTTATTGAATACCTCTGGTGAATATTAAGAAACCCATTTACATCAAGATATGTTAAGTGTTCAATAGACAGACGTTTTATTTCATATTGATAACTTCATTTTTAAATTACAAACTATTTCAAATAAATGTAAAAGGACTGAAAATGACCATAACTCTTATTAAACAAATGTTGACATTCTGAAAAATGTTAAATACAGCTAAAGCACCCCTGACAACCATCCTGAAATTAATCACTCTAATGTGTGATTTTGTACTTAAACCACACATTCACGTATATGTAAACAGGTTTGTTTACACAAAAAATTTATATAAATGGTATCTTGACTAGATATATCTTGCAACTTTATTTTTTTTTTTCAGTTAGAATACTGAAACTGGCAGTATCTAAAATGTTTAGGGGACTGATTTATGTCCCCTCAGAGTCTCTCAAAGATCCTCAAAGTTCTCCTAGGGAAATAAAAGAGACAAGTGACAAGTGAGAAAAGAGACAAGTGACAATTAAGTATATACCTAAGAAAACCACCACTATTAAATTTTACAAAAGATTACTGTACATAAATCTTCAGCCTTCAATTGAATTTTCAGTTCTTAAATTCATGCATCATTGTAGAGTTGAATGTTAAAGTTATACTCTGCTATATTTATGAATCTTTTTGTTGCCTGTTAATTGCTACCTTTTCATTTTTGCTTAATCTTGCTTTGGATTGGGATTAGTAAACTTCTTGGGATATAGTTTCAGAATGATAACCTGTTAATTTGGTAGCTAGCGGGGTAGTGAGAAAGTCTGGAGGGGAGTGGAAACCCCAACAGGGATTTTCTGGAGAAGCCAAATGGTAACTATTTTGAATTAGACATCTTTCTAAAATGAATCATACTGGCCTAAAGAATAGGTTGTATATAATTTTAACCCTGTTTCTATGGTTGTGGTTCAAGGTAATTGCACTGTGGTGTAGTGGTTCTTACTTATTGAGGACCTGTTATGTATTAATACTAATCACTTTATGTGGATCCCCTACCACCACCAAGATTCAGAATGCTTTGCTATTAATGTTGTAATATTCTTAGTGTCTATTGAGGTTAATATTAATGGCCATGGCCATTTGATGTACGATGATTTTTTTAGTTCCCATCTGCTTTATTTTTGTTGACCTGTCACTTCTCACTGGTACTGCTTGAATATACATAATCTTCCTCCTTTCTAATCATTTGTGGGCTTGGGAAAACCTGTTGGTGTAATAGTTCTATGTGTGATAAATAGATGAGCTTTGAGTTTGGGACTCTTAAAAATCTGAGTAAAATAGGTGTTTTAGTTCACAAACTCCCTAACCATTATTTTGAGTGAAAAACTTTTAAGTTTATTTTTTGCTAGTCAGTGGTCAACAAGAATGATATTGTTGAATAGTTGAATTCCAGGTGGGTGTGTATGTGCTGTTGCTGAGTGAATGCACCTATTTGTGCTGAAATGAATTCATCCCAGAATATCAGTTTTTCTGGATATTATTTGAAGGGAATATTTGGGTAGATTGGTTCTACTAAATAATTGTTGGAAAGCAAACCTTTAAAAAAATTTTTATCTTACCAAATCTTACCTTTTTTTTCTTTTAGAACAAATTCTGTACAACATAAAACAAGAGTATAAACGCATGCAGAAGAGAAGACATTTAGAAACTAGTTTCCAACAGACAGATCCATGTTGTACTTCTGATGCACAGCCACATGCATTTCTCCTCAGTGGACCAGCTTCACCAGGTAATAATAAACTTAACTCAAAAGAAATGTTATTCAGAATGGGAAAAGTGTAATCCAAATTGCCTTTAGTCACTTAAGCAACTATTCCCCTGCTTTAAAAAAAAAATTTACACAAGTGATGCATGATATCTTAAAAATATGGTACAAAATAAATCACCACCTGGATTCCCACTAATGAAAGACAACCACTTGTATATAATATCTCCAAAGTGTAGACATCCTATAAGTACTATGATTTGTAGCCTCCATTTATTAAACAAACAAACAAACAAAAAAGTAACAATATACCATATGCTTCTTTGTTAGGTATAGATGTACGTTGGCATGGCTGAACACTGCCATTTTATAGATCTTCCATAATTATTTAACTGTCCATTATTGATAGACTAATTATACTCAGAAGTTCTGCTCTTGCAGTATTTATAGAAATATCCCTGTGCACATACCCTCACATACTTGTACTATTGGGATAGATTCCTAAAGGTAGATTCTTTTCATCCTGTATCTGTTTTGACCTACCTTTTGTTGGAGGAAGTGGTTGCAAATAACCTTTTTTTTAGAAAGGCAGAAAAATAAGGGCTACTTGAAGTGAAGGGAAAATTGAAATTGCTTGCTGAAAAAGAGCCATCAAAAGTGGCTCTCACCTTTAATAAAGTTCTCAGCAAAATAGTTTTTCTTGTGACAACATTTGCCTTTGTTCCTTTTCTCCCCAGCAGGGATAGGAAAACCTGGCAGAGTAAAAAAATTCAAAGGCCATAAAATAGTCAAATAAAATGAGATTAGGAAGCATGAAATTATGCCAAACTAAATACTGTAGTACTCCTGCAGATTTTGGGGTCCCAGGTGTAAGTGATTGAAAGATGGTAAGGGGAGGTGAGGGTTGGGGACTAGACTATATTAGCAGGAAACCAAGATCATTATCCTTTCATTAGTTAGTTTACTTAAAAGTCAATTAACTGGCAGCCTTAACTAACAAAGCTGGGAATTTGAAAGTAAGTTAAGATAGCCTTAGTAATTATGAACTAAAGCTGGTGTACTTTGTTTATTCTTGTGGTAGACACAGTTTCTCATAAGCGTGGTTAACTGGTCCCAGGCATGCAGGTTATAAGGAGCAAGTGAAGAGAGAGAAATAGGGGGTTAACGGGCAGATACACACAGCGAGGTAAAGAAACAGCTGACAGCAAATGAGTATGTGCTTGAATGTGTATAAAATACTGGTGGTGGTGTCATAATAGATGGCTCTCATCATAATCCTCAGGTCTCAAAAAGATTAATTGCAGATGTTCTTCTTAAGAAGATGGAAGTGATGTTTTTGGAAGATCATAGTGCCTTAAGTGGTACTTGAAGAGGAACACATTTCTGAAGAAATTTTTTACATGAAGTATCTCATTATCTGATAATGCCAGGTGGCTATTAGATTCATAATCTCTAAGGACCCTGAACCATAAAATTTAAATATTGACTATTAGGTGTATAGTGTCAAGGCTTTATTTTTACAAAGTGGTCTTCTAACAAATATTAATTAAAAAGCCAAAACCTTATTAGAAAAAAAGTACAAGATTCAGATAAGAAAATTTTCACTGCCCTCTCCTTTAAGAGATCACAGAAATAAATAAGCCTTCTCTGAATCTTTGCTCATGAAATGAGCTTACACAGAGAGATCCTTGGCATCCTGTTCTCCCATAAAGCTTTTCTTAACATAGACCTATGCTTAGTGTCTTAAAAATTGTTTAAGATGACAAAATAAAAAGTCCTAGCAGGTATAAAAACACTGAAGGATAATTTTGCTATTTTACTAATGAAATTGACAAACATTGATGTTGCAGTTGCTTTTGTGTGTAGTTGCTTTAGGAATCTTAGTGTAATGACAGTGTACTTTTATGATATTACAGAGTTTTAAGCATATCATTATCAGCTCAATGCTTGAGCTTATTTTTCCATGTGAGTTGTTATATTAACTTAATGGGAATGGGAATTAATAATGGTTACTGTGTTCAGAAACCTTCAGAATCAATTATGCTCCTTCAGCAAGGGATGCAAGGGGTAAGTATCTAGATTCCACAATGTTTTTTAGAGTATCTTTTTAAAAAGGGTTCATGCTGTACACCTTCCTTTCTTTTTTTTAACATAAAGATTTTATTGTGCTAGCATGAAATCTATTTTATTTTTTTTTAATGGAGGGAAAGCCCTCTAGTTTAAGGGGTTTGGAAAATGGAGGTTATTGTAGTGAAAAGGTGGAATAATCCCACTTTGTTGAGGGTTAAGATATTTATTAATGGTATGGCTTTGAAGTTTAACATTATCTTTTTACAAGCATAGTCATTTGTTACTCTGGGACTAAATAAAATTAAGCTTTAGACTAGAGATGTTCTTATTTCTATTGTAGGAAGGTTTAGTCACTAAAACACTTTATGGTATGCTGTTTTCTAGAATGGAGATAAGTTTTTTTAATGGGGGACATATGGTAATGTTTAAGTTTTGTTTATCTTGAATTTTTTCCCACTCATCTTTAGACTTTTTCCCTTGTATTTGATTACATCTTGCTGTGTTTTTCCAGAGTCACAAGCTGATAGAAGTTTAATTTTAATCTCATTTTATGACTTCTTAGGAAATCCTGTGCTAAAAACTGATTAAAAAATGCTTTCATATCAACATTGAAAAGATCCAAATGAAACCTCTTCAGTTAGACGATGCTTTCCATCATGGCTCTAAATCAGGTGCTGTTTTTGTTCTTGTTATACATAGGGACTTCATCTGCAACATCCTCACCACTAAAAAAAGAACAGCCCTTATTTACTCTACGGCAAGTTGGAATGATCTGTGAACGTTTATTGAAAGAACGTGAAGAGAAAGTTCGAGAAGAATATGAAGAAATATTGAACACAAAACTTGCAGGTATGTGATGAGTTTATTTTAGAGTCTCCAGAAACTCGTAAGAACTGCATTATTTCCCACATGTACTTTATATCAATTAAATTACCCTTTCTGTACATTGGTACAGTATCTAAGAACCAGAGAATTTCAGTTCAAGAAAGGAAATTAACTTTCTTGTAGCTCCTACACCTTAGCAACCTCAGGAAAAGAGTATTTGCTAGCCATGTAGATTAGCAGCAGTATTAGTGAGCTAGATTTTTCTTTTGATGTACGTATCCTGTGCTAAAAATGGACTTTAGCCGTGTACCTTAGTTTGGTTGTGAAATTTTGGATTTTATATCCTTCATAACTTTGCCATCAATCTAGACATTTAAAATATCTAATTGGCTGGCACTGTATAAATGACTTTAGGGTATCAAGCTGCAGTCCTATTTTAATTATCAAAAAATTCTGTAAAATCTGGTAAGTGCAGCAAATAAAACTTATTATGTATGGTAACTTAATCAGAATGCTCTAAGCCACAGATTTTACTGTATATAGGTATTATAAGCCTTTTGATTCTTAAGGAGTTAAATCAAGGTGTTGATGTAGGCAAGACAATTTGCTTAGTTATATTATGACATCTTTTTCTGTGACATTGATTAGGTTATAGGTGGATATTTTGTTTTCTCATTGCAGTAAATTGCCTTTCATAGACCACGTATAAAAAACTTTCAGAGTAGAAAGGTATCTTTTTATTACAAGCTCTTTATTTTTAATCTTAGTAAATAAATAAACCCCATCTAGTCTGTGTATCAGGTCATGTGATTTGGACTAAAACTTAGGTTTACTAAGCTTCATGTTCTTTCCATTTGATGCACTGAAGCGTCAACTTAGACTTTTTTCACTACACATACGTTTTGTATTTTGAGAGTTTATCTAGCTGTAATATATACAGCGGGCATTTTGCAAATCATGTAATTGACATATACCTTTATTTACAGAACAATATGATGCATTTGTGAAGTTTACGCATGATCAAATAATGCGACGATACGGAGAACAGCCTGCTAGTTGTAAGTATTTCACCTTTGAAGTTAAAAACTGGAAACAAGACCATCTTTTAAGGAGAAGACATTATAATTATTTTCATACTCAAGAGAATTTAACAGAAAATTAAGGAGAAAACACCTGGAGGGAATAGGCAGCATAACTTTGCAAGGCTTTGGTCACTTAAATACCTAGGGCAGTATTGGCAATCAAGATCTGGTATTTGCTTGAATTTTGACCTTAACTTTGCACTAATTTTCCTTTTCTCCCCCTTTAGATGTTTCATGAATCACGTATTCTGCATTTGTGGGCTGCCTTGTTCCTTGTTGAGTTGTTGCAAGAGGTCCCAATTATGACATGCAGCAATGCCAATACCCCCCCTGTGAATACAGGTTACTTCAAGCTTTCGTCAGTGGCAACCACTCTTAGGCAGCAGCAACTGGTTTTGGAAATTTCCCTGATGTCAGTACCACCTGGATGTGGACCTTTGCTACCTGTATTAATACCAGTGGCCTCATTTTGCTGTATCATTACAATTTGGCTTCTCATATTAATATGTTTGAAAAGGATTAAAGCTGGTATCCTAGAACATGCCCTTCATTGGTTGTGTAAATAAACTGTAGAATGACACTTCAGATGAAGTTAGTGTGATTTTAATTGTGCACTACAACCAAGCTGTAACCAGTTATTAATAATTTTAGAATGTAATCCCAGGACAATATTAAGCAAATAGCCTACAGTGCTTCCTGTGAAATATCGGAGAAGGAGGGCATTCTGTATTCCAGGACTTCTTGGGGTTTCAGACTGGGTTTATGAGATTTTCTTTTTTTTTTTTTTTTGGGTAGTTTTATTTATTCTATCATCAGTCTTTTTAACAGATGTTTATTGCTGCGTTTTTTCCAGTGTATCATTGTTTTACCGCCCTTGTAGTACTGGAATTTAGTTGGAAGAATAAAACATTTACTTCTATTCTGCTTGTTTTTTAATGTACAGATGGGTAGTATTTTGAATAAAGCCAGTGTTTTAATTTAAGCATTTTTCCAAAAATCAATGAAGCTAATTTTCTGGTAAGATTTGAGTGTTTTAAAAAATGAGTCCTGCTTCTAAATTGCTTCTTCTTTAACTTACTGCATGACAGAATGTTATATAATCAGTTTTAACAGCTGTAAAATTCTTACCTCAAAGATTATCAGTAGAATCCAGTTGTTTTTTTAAGGACTTAATATGCAAAACCATGATTCAGCAAATTTAACTCACTTTCCATATATGCTTTCCAGACATAGCTTTCTTATAATGAAGTGAGCAAAAAAAATGCTCCAGTGAAGTCTTTTGTTGTATTCTAATAGTATATTATTTCCTCTAATTAAGCCAATCTTAAATGTACTAGCACACATACTACTTAATTAATGGAAGAAAGAAAAAAAAGGATTTTTCCCTTTTTAACTTTGGTAATTATATTTCACCAATTCTTTGTTTTAAACAAGCCTAAAAAGTGGTATAGGGCTTTCACAAGATCCCCAGGCAACTCATGTGACTATTAATGTTTGTTTGAGAAACACTGATATAGCACAGAGTAGCCATAAGGTGGATAATTCCATCTGCTTTTAATGGTCTAGTACAGAAATTCTCAACCTCGGTACTATTGGCAGTTTGGGCTGGATCATTTCTTGTGGGGGCTGTTCCTGTACATCACAGGATGTTTAGCCACATCTCTGGCCCCTACCACTAGATCCCAGTATCAAGTTGTAATAACCAAATTATCCCCAGACATTGCCAGATGTCCCTGAGGGACAAAACTGTCCCCAGCTGAGAACCACTGGTTTAGCAAAATGGCATTTTTAGGAGAATGCAAGCAGTAAGTTAAACTATGGAGGCGTGGGAGTAGAGTGAGTGTACACATGCTTTATTCCTTCTTAACACCAGCAAGGCCAAAACAATGTTCTTTTGTTAAATAATCATGTGTGAATTTCACATAAATTTAAACTTCTAAAGAGCTGGTTTTTATACTTGGAGGCTAAGATACACTAAAAGGAAAATGAGTTCTGGTAATCTCAATGGAGCCACAAGTAATAGGGTTTTAATTCCAGAGTCCCAATTCTGATCAAAAGTAAATCTTCTACAGCCAGATTTCTGCATATCACCTTACCAGAAAATCTTTTAGTACTTACTGACGCTTTAAGTACTGTGAAATAATTCCAGAAAATAAATGTGCACAACTTCTTGGACCCAGCAGTTGATTACCAGCCACACATGATTTCAACAGAAAGATTATATTAGCTACCTAGGGATTCTGAATTCCCAAAGATGCCTGAAATTGCTTTTTAATAAATATATACAGAATTTAGTGTTAGCAGTCATCTTGATCTTTTAGTAAAAGGCAGTTCTGATTGATAGTGTACTGTACTTGGGTTGTGTTGTGTAATGTGTTCAGTAGATCTGATTAATAAACACACATAGCTAGGTAGAATTCTTTGTGAGGAAAAATAGGCAATCTGAGAAAAAACTGGAGGCTTAAAATATCAAAGCTATCTTTAGGGTCATGTCAAGTTCTTCCACAGGCCAAAAAATATATAAAGCAGACATTGCATCAGCAGTAGTACCTGGAGAGCTTTTAAAGATTCTCAGTCTCCAGCCCTAGGGGAGAACTGTTGGAATCTGTTTAATATGCTGCCTAGGTGATCCAAACAGCTAGAGTTGGAAATGATTGTCTTTGCCCCATTTGGGTTCTCTTTATTCGCTTACTTCAAAATAATACGGTAATTGGTGTTAATAAGCAAATATTCTGCCAAAGCACCCTGTGTTTCCCTGTGTACTCATGGACAGATGGCTCCCACAGTCCTCTGCTCCTGCATTCGCCCTATGTTAAGAAGCATTTAGAGAGATCCAAACCCATGTCTTTCAGCGGTAGCTCCAGTAGTTCTCTCCTCTCTTCTGTATCCATTTTCTTTCTCTCTGGAGATCATTCTCATAAGCATAATAAACATGTTATTAAAAATCATTTGATCCTAGATCCCTCTCCAGCTATTACTCTATTTTACTGCTCCCCTTTATAGCAAAACTCAAGGATTTTCTAAACTTCCTCCAGTTTATCACCCACTCCATTTTTGACCAACTTGTTTCATTAGGAAAAAATTCAAACAAAAGTTGAAAGAATAGTCGAATGATTCACTTAAATGGAACAGTTATTAATAGTTTGCCATATTTGCTTTATATATTTTTTAACTTTCAAAGAAAGTTGTAGACATGACAATATTTAAATATGTATCTCCTAAGAATAACATGTTGCTGTAACTTCTATACCCTTTGATCTTCCTATATACCGAAAGTTAGGTCTAAAGTTTTTATTAGTTTCAGGTTAAATTTTTTGTGCAAGAGTGCAAGGTGATGCTATCGCCTCCAGGTAACAACACACAAGGTATAGCTTTTCCAGGGTCAGTGTTAAGTTTGGATACTTGCTTGCTTAGGTATTCTGACTGGTGATGCCTATCAGGCTTTGTCTTCATAGTAAAATCACCAAAGGTTTCCACATTGCTAAATCCAATTGACAACCCACATTTGACCTTGGAACACTTTCTTCAGTTGTCTTACAAGATACTACAGGCATGACCCAGAGCTCAACCTTGGGCTCCTTGCCACCTCTTCTAATACTCATTTTGGTAATCTCATCTAATTATAAGGATATCAGATTATATTCACCTCCCTGGGTGACATCTCCACTTGTATATCTAACAAATATCTCAAAATTTATGTCCCAAACCAAACTCCTTATTTTTTCCTCTTAAATTTTTCCTCCCAGTCATCCCCAATCACTGAATGGCAAGTCCGTTCTTCCAGTTTTTCAGCCAAAAAGTCTTGGACTCATGTCCTTCACCTAATCTTGGTTCCACCTAAAATCTCACCATCTCTACAACTATTACCCTAGTCCAAGACATTATCGTGGCTGCCTGAATTATTTCAGTGGTCTCCTAACTGGTCTTTGTCTCATTCGTGCCCCCATTCACCCATCCCATTCTACTCTCACAGCAACCAGTGATCCTTTAAAGGTGTAAGTCTTTTACTTAAATGGCTTCCTACCTAAGTGAAAGTGAGAGACCTTAAAATGTTCTACAGAGCCCTAAACTACCTGCATTCCATCCAACCTCATTCCATTCCTACTGAACTCCTCTTGCTCACTCTGCCTTATCCACACTGACAACCTTTGCCGTTCCTCCAATGTAGCTTACCTACTTACGCCTTAGGATCTTCATTAGTGCTATTCTTTACCTAGAATGCTCTTCTCCCACAAAACTTACTGGATAATTCTTTCATCACTTTTGAGTTTTTGCTCAAATGTCATCTCAATGAGGTCTGCTCTTACCTCTCTGTTTAAAATTGCAGCCTGACATCCTGGTTCTCTTTACCCTGCTCTTTCTTTTTTTCTGTAACATATAATTGTCTGTTCTACCCTTGCTAGAATGCAATGAAGGCAAGGATCTTTGTTCACTGAAGTATCACAGGTGCTTTGAATAGTGCCTGGCACACGACACATGCTCAGTATTTTTTAATGAATTTCAAACTACAATCCAGGGTTTTCAAATGAGCATTTTGTTAAACAAAAGATTTAATAAATCAGAACACTCCATTTGTAATGTACTTTGGTTGAGGTTTTCTGGGATTAAGGAATGGACATAGAATTGAGCTGACATTTCATAGGTTGGTTTAAGGGTTTTGTGTTCTATTAATGGTTACCAAAAAGGAGTTGCATGTTTTAATTTTATAGCTCTTTTGGGTATTCACTATGAAAATAGGACAGTTTCTAGCCTGCTACTCTCTCACCTAATCTCTAAGTAGGTAGTGAGGAAAATCAAAGTGCTTCAATGCATGACATGCTTTTAGGTTCAACCAAGTGTCCAGCAAAAGAAAAGTGAGGCAGTGCTACATATTCTACTCAGTGAACCTATACCTTAGACAGATGTGACTCTGCTGGTCTGTGTGAGGCCAGTTCCTCTGTACCTTACAGAGTAATAAGCATCTTGCTGTATGAGTGTTGTTTTAAGAAATGGTTTCTAAACACTGACAATTTTACCTGGTGCTCATCTGCATCCTTTGAAAGCTGGAGGAAACCACATTGTACATACTGATGGTGTCCTCATTAGCACAACATGGAGTATTGGAAAACCTTCCCCTTGCCTCACTTAAATAGGCAATAGATGGTAAAATCCTTAAAATCATCTACACATTCTTCCCCTAGATATTTACCAACCATTGTAAAAAAAAAAAAATGAAACATGGTTGGGGTACATTTGACTGAAGGAGAATGACTGGAGTATTGAGAAAAAATACTGAGCCAATTGCTGTGTAGGTAAATCATGGAATCTCACTGACTTCACACAATAGAAACTTATTCTTTGATCATATTTATTTGGCAGAGGCTCTGTTCCACACCCTCATTCAGGGACCCCCAGGATGACAGGCTCTAGGTTTAATACATGGATTCCAAGGTGTCAAAGCCTACATTTGCCAGTATATTCCTTATGATGGTGGTGTTTGTGTTTGCACATAATAAATTCCTTAACTTTCAAGTTGACAGTTCTGTGTACATATGTACAGGTGTCTAAATTCTGCTCAAAAAGAAATCCTGACATCTTTTACATGAACATGGTAAGATACGTAATCTACCTTAACTAATGCTACTCTGGTAATTGTCTTTCTCAAAGCTCTGCAGGACTAGATGCTTTCTGCTTTGACTTACAGTTGACTCTGATCCTGATACCTTCAGCTTCCCTTTCTTTTTAGCCTTAGCAACATTTTGATAATCTGTTTTTGGGACATATTTCATCTAGCATTTTTATGTGTTTGGAGAAGGGAGCAAGGGAGTGGGGAGCAGCTATCCATTAATGTCATCTCAGCCCACCATGTTGCCAGAGGTCTAAGACATTCTTTATTCTAAACCCATATTAATACCTCCTTTTGTACTCTAGAATTAAGGAGGTTTGGTTATACAGGTTGAGCATCCAAAATCTGAAATGCTCCAAAATCCAGAACTTTTTAAGTGCTGACATGATACTCAAAGGAAATGTTCACTGGAGCATTTCGGATTTGGGATGTTGAATGGTAAGTATAATGCCAATATTCCAAAATCCGAAAAAATCCAAAATCCAAAACACTTCTGGTCCCAAGCAATTCAGATAAGGAATATTCAACCTGTATATTAAAATTGTCCTCAAAGCGCATGCATGCATGCACGCACACACATACCCTCCTACAATTACATAGGTCTAAGGTTTGCTAACCAAAACAGTTTTTCCTGAGTTTTTTCTGGACATGGATGTTTTCCCCCCAACCACATTTGCATGGTAATTTTTGGTATGTTAGTGAGTAGTCTTAAATATAAGTCCCAGAATTCTCTTGGGAGTAGAACATTAAATCATGAACTTTAGGTATCTTTGTTTCATTAGGTCTTGATGAGTTCTTGCCATGGCATCTGGGCCTTACTTTCCTCATCTGGGTTTTTTAAGTTTGGGATGAGACTTGCAGAGTTCTTACTGGCTCTAACACTCCATGATGGGTCATTCATAAGTAGAATGTTTACTGCCTTTAAGTATAAAGCCTAACAACGTGGGGCCTTTTTTAACATTGTAAGACTAAAGGAAATGGGGAGGCAGAGGCAGTTTTAGAACCTATATAGTCAAGAACTTATGTAGTTCAGGAGAAACAAACATGTAGAATATTCATGTTAGTTATTATACAATACACTAAAATGAGGAATGTCAGTGCAAGAAATTGGGGCAAGAGGAATGAGTGCTGCTAAACCAACGGCAAATAATTTATACTCCTGGATAAAGGAATTTATTACACTTACACACTGTATATTCAAGAATGACTTACTAATAACAACTTTGTGAAAAGTACAGCAATAATGTGTGAGAGGTTTTAGTTATACCGTAAGTATGGTTAGATTCTAAAGTACTCCAAAGGTGTTTTGATAGACACCTGTTTGGAGTTAGCAGCGTACTTTCTTATTAAACATCACATGGGGATTACACATTTCTCGTCTCACAAAAACAGTCTCCTCTAGTGGTATGTAAATATGACTGGTCTCCCTTTTCTTTTATGCTAAATGTGATAGTTCTGGCTTCACTCATTTGCTTTCTAGCAGCCTCCCCATGTTAGCCTTGCCACATGGTCAGTCTTCTGTTTGGTAGGTTTTATAAATCCTAAAAGTTCTAGTTCAGAAACAGCTCTAATAAACCGAGCACTGGAGGCTTTAGCTAAGGAAATTGGCCATGCTGTATTTTTGACAAAAAAAGGTTAAAATCTCAATGTCAAATATTAGTTGGTAAAGGGACGTAGACAGTTCAAATAAACTAAATTACACTATAACCCTTACTGGAAAACATTAAGTGTAATTAAGTGTAACCACTGTCAATAAGACATGAATGGAAAAGTACTTAATGCTTACCTAAATCTAATTTTTCACATACTATCAAAATCGTTCCCTGCCCCCACTTCTAAAAGCACATTAGAAAAATAGAGAATTCAATAATGACACTTTCATTTTTGATAAATTTTAAAAGATGATCTTGATATAAATTTGAGACTAAATATTTTAGGCTTGTCTCATTTTAGATTAAATTCAAAGTAAAGATTTAGAAATTTCAGTCATTCTGGCATGGTATGGTTAATATTAACAAATAATAAGGTTGTTTGGAGCCCATCTTTATCAATCTCTAATGTAGATCTGAAGAAACTAAACTCATATTCTATGTGTACTTGGACATTGTAGAAATGGTTTTAAAAGGATACTGGATAATTTCATTCATTTCTTCTGAGACTGCAGAATTTGCATCCATTTTTTCAGCAGCTGTCACAACTGTTGCAAAAGCCTTTTGAATAGACAAGACAGAAGAAAATAAAAATCTTTACAGCTGCCAAGCATCCTTACTATACTTCCTTTGATGGTTCTGTAATTAATCCAGGTCCAACAGTGCTGCTTCTGCTGCTGACACATTTCTTTTTCCAGATTCTTAAAACTAAAACTACACTGATGATCACTTTAAACCTATTACACATTAAAAGATAACATAATGGTTACTGAGTAATCTTGTTTCAGAGAACTAAGAAGTAGGAAGAGAAAAACAAGAAACAAAGCCAAAGTTAAAAGGTAAAGAAAGCCTGATATCCTCTACTCCTAATTTTACCCCAGGAAAATGCCTATTTTTTTTTTTTGGAAGGAGCCAATTATGGATGTGTTTTAATGGTGACAAGACATCTGTAGGGCCTTCAACAGAGTTAAGATCTTTTTAATACTATTCTGAGGAGGGAAAGAACAGAGTTATTTATTTCAAAGAATAACAGTTGTCCATTGCTTTGCCAAGTATTCCTTGTACTTCCTGATTGCTAAATCTGTTGTGTAGTCATTCTGATATTTTTTTTTCTTTTATGCAAGATGGGAAATGCTAGTGAATAATATATTTTATTTTGTGGAATAAAAGAACTGACCTAAATTGTTTAGTTTTTGCTTAATGCTAACTATCAGGTTAGATCACATATTTATTTTGACCTGGCATGAACACAGAATTGGCTTAGCTGAGGAATGCAGGATCAGCGAGCGGAGACTGGGAGTAGGGATTGTTAAGCTACTACTTCCTAAGGAACTTTTGAAGTTTGAGGCAATTTATGCTTTCCAAAAATGGCATTAAAAAATAAAAGATGAGCTCCAAAGCACTAAAAGTATAAAAATATTCCAGGAAAGTTGTCATGGATGGTTAGACAAGTATACAGCTTGCTCTTTTCCCCTTGACCTACCTCTGACCAGTCCACAAGGTTGATTAGCCTGCTACACTCTAGGTGCAATTTATATGCTATGCAGATGTCTGGGGCAATATTTGGAATGCAGCCTTCTTCACTTTTCAGTGCTTCATTCTATAAAAAAAACAGTAAACTAAGATGACTACTTTTTAGAAATGATTAGAAACAAAATCAGACATTAATGAACCTCCTAACCTAAATTTAGTAAACCAATAAATGGAATCTTTTGGTTTCCTTTATTAGTGGGTGAGTCTACTCTTCAACAGTTAGCTACTTCTTTTTTAGGTTTGGGTCCTAGTCATAATCTCCCTAGTTCCCACTTATTAGAAAAATATTCCCAGATCAGAAGACAAGCATATTTTTCATTTTAATTATAATTTATTAATCTCTGAGACCCTAGTGGATTTTATTGCCATAAAAAGTTCATGGAATTCTTTGGGCATATTCAATAAACTGGTACTTCCAACATTTGTAATTAGCTGAATTCTAGCAATTACTATACTATATTAGTAAATACCAACAGACCACTACCAGGGATATAAGTTATCTTTCAAAGACAAAACTATATTGTCAACACTACAGATCTTAATCCCTATAGAAACTATCAGTGTTTTTTCAACTTATTTGAAATCCATGGTTTTTATTGAGAAACACAAAATCTCACATACACACCCCACCCTGGATATTATAATATATCCCTCCCAGAGACTGCTGAAATTGCATCAGTTTTCTTCCGTGACCTACTAGCCAGGAAGACAGATTTTATAAAGAGTTTAATTTAAAGTGGTTTATATATTAAAAATAATTTTTTTTTTACTTTCAATATGAAATTATTCAAGCTCCATCATTGAAAACCATTGACTTATATCTTCTCAGTGTGTTCTCTTGCAATACTTAGCATATTTGTGTGCCATTTTGCAACAGGAAACCAGTATGTTGGGATGCTCTTCATAGGCTTTATGGAGTCACTTCTTAAGTATCTTTTGTGGCAAGATTTCTAGGTACTTAACTGAGTTGATAACTTATAACTCTTTTCATATATATATATAGCTTTTACCTGGTCATAAGAAAGCTAGTTTTTAAAATTGTGAACTGTCTTGAACTCTCTTGTTTAAAGAGTTTCTAGGAACTGGTAACTGTGTCAGGCAAGTGGCTCTGCTGTGGTGTGTTGCCCCAGGAGTTTTAGCAGGGGATTGTTGGCCATCCTCTACACCCAGCTCTGCAGATACTCTCACAGAATAGATCTTTCTTTGGTTTAAAATCCAAGATGAAATCCCAAAGTATTTCTTTCTTTTGTCCACTAGAAACAACCATTTGGATTATTAAGTAATTTCATTAGGCCATATTGTTTGACCCATATCTGCTGCTATGTCTGTAGGAAAAATTTCCTTTATTTTCATAAGAGTAGTAGCATTATACTCTCAACTCTCAGTGCCTATGAAGGGCACTTTACACATGGTCAAAAATTGGCAGCATCAGTTCATTAATGATAAATATCTTTACTGCGTTAGAAATTTCCTCTAAAGTCTAAAGAATTTTTAAAAATATATGAGAAGTGTGATCCTGAGCTGCCAACTCTATGCCCATTAAAATAGAACTACAAATTTACAATATTTTCCTGCCAATGAAGCCTGGAGCCTGAGCTAAACTGTAAAAGAACTGAATCTGCTTCTCACCTGTAAATAATAATAAGGATTGTTGAGTGCAGTGTGGAGGGCAATTCGTGGAGCCGCATTTAAGTGCTCACGAAGGGCATGGGCAGCACTGAAGTACACCACCTCGTGGACAGGCTGTGTCTCAGGAGGCAGAAGGTACTCTCTGAAACAGCCAAAGTCAGGTATCAGCGTTTAGATAAGCACAAGTTTATTTTCAGTATAACATTCTGTCCGTCCTCTATGGAGGACTAAACAATTTACTTCAAAAGCAAAATCAACAATAACCAAAAACAAACAAAACAAAACCTAAGTATCAGATGTAGTACAGTTTCACTCAGAATTGCACCTCTTCCATATAAGTTTTTAAAAAACTTCCTCCAGACTCTTTACAAGAAACTATGTATTTCAGTTTTGAGTTTAGGAACAAATGTACATGATTTACACTTCTGCTCAAAAATCTTTAAGGCAGAGTTTCTTAAAGTATTAATGGATTTCTTAAAGTAAATTATTTAGAAAACAGATATCCACATTCTCTACCATAGCAAACATTTAACTCTCAGCAGTGTTAAACACAGTCCTCAGGTCTGCAATTAAGAGTAGGAAATTCTTTCTGGATCACAGAAAATGTTTTAGTTGATATCATTCATGGAAATGATACCTCAAAAGTTTTTTATACATGAGAATTACTTTTTACTTTAGAAAGCAGAAAAGGCTAAATTTTAGTTCTTCAGAGTATTGAAAAATAAATTATTCATCCATAAAATTTCAATTATAAAAAAATTTCACCATAACTTTGGATTCTTCTTTTTTTTTCCCACCTATGAGCTAGATGACAAAACAATTTTAATGAAATCTGAACTTAAAAAATAAGGCACAAAATAGTTCACTTTGAATGTTTAACAAGCTCATTAGTTGATCTGTGCCATGACAGTGACATGGTTCTTCGGTAGCCTGGAGGATAGCAAATTGGAAGGGAGAAGCCTTGGCACACAAACCCAAAGACAGAGTAATAAGTCACTCACTGGATTCAAGCATATAGTTAAACTCACATGCCTTCATAAAGATTTCTGTGGCTTAGTCCAGTCCTGAGCTTAAAGTATTTTGGTCACATGACAGATTGTGTCAGCTCCTTTTCCCACCAGTGCAGGCAAAGCAAAGCAGCTACCTTAGCCCAGCCACTGGGGACATTATCCTTTTCTTCCAGGTGTCTTGACTTTTCTCTCCTCTTTCTGGAAAGGACAGCACTGCCTAGAAAATCCCCCTACACCTACTCTGCCCTGGTGTGGTCAGTGGCTTTGAAGAAAAGAGGAAGAAAAAAGAGTATTCAACATGCACACCACCCCTCACCTTCTCCCTCTCCCACTGTCAGCAGCTCCCAACCCCTTGCTCATTCTACTGCTAGATGCTCTTCCCCTCTCCAGAGTCACCTGTAACAAAACCTATTTGCCAAGAGTGTATGATTTTGACTTAACACTCACTAAGGTCCAGCATTCTGTACTTCAAGTATTGCTAACATCTTAATTACTCAAGATTGAGTTAACTTAGCTGTACCCTCAGGAAATGGTTTTTGTGATGCTGAGTGCCTCCCGGGATGGCTGGCTACCAATTTGTAATTTCTGACCATAAACTCTTCCTACACCAACCTCATACAATTACTCTCCAATCATTATACATGGCTGTCCTTAAAAGAGCTTATTGAAGTCCCTGCTATGTAATAAAGATTGGAAATCTAACAAGGCAACCAGATAGTCATTTTAAGAAACTCAAACTACTGCCTCACATTTGTACTCCTCTCCTATTTTAACATTTTTACATTTAATGTTTAGAAATTTAGGCAATTCCCAGGCAAAAGGCCTTTTTGGATATCCTCAAAGAACCTCCATCAGAGGCAAAATAAAACATTTGCTTGTATTTTATTTCCACTGGGCTACAATAGTTGAACAACAACAGTGACAAAATAACATCATACGTTAGAATTTTTGTCTGACTATAAACTTGGACATTGGCATAGAAATATTCTTCTGCAATTTATTTGCTGTGAGAAAAAATAAGCAATGAGTCTGGCACTAGAGTACTGCATTATGCTCATTTTGGATTCAGTTCAGAGTTGATAAATACATGATTATAGAGTTTATAAAGTCTTCCCCCAAAGAGGTGGTTCTAAGGGAACAGGTATAATTAGTATCAACTCCTCCTGAAGTCTACTGCTTATATTTATCTTTAAAGGACATCTTTTCTCCAGAACACCAAGCTCTGTCTGTCTATACATGTGTGATGTGGTCCTCGGAGAGGCTTTGTGGAGAAATGGAGAAGGCCTTTTGACAGATGTCAAGAGACTGGGACTGTGTGACCTTGCACGAGTCATAGCCTCTGGGCTTTAGCTGCCACATGACTGAGTCCTCAGGTCCCATTTAGCTCTAACATGCCACAATCCGAATCTCTTCCCTCCTGGGATAGACAATTTTGGTGAAGATAGTAATTCCTAGTAAGGAAGTTTTTGTGACTTTACCACACAACACACTTCAATCATGCTCAGCATTTTCAATCACCACTCAGAAAGGTAAAAAGTCAGACATTAGGTCAAAGATCATGAAAGGGGAATGGCTGGTACGCTTTCAGAGCCTTTCATCTGGGATTTGTAGGAACTCAGGAACTTAATGTTCGGCCTATAAATGATGCCAAATCACATTGCAAAATTATTTTTAGTGAATACAATGTTCACTGTGTGGTGGAAGGAAAAAGTTAGTAGCTTGGGGCCAGAACCTACAAGAACAGGAAAGCCCGATAGGGCAAGGTTAACTCTATGATTTCTAAAATGTAATTTTTGACCAGTAGGTCAGTTCAACATTGCAGTGCTTTACTTTGTTATGACAAATTTCTCCCTCTTTAACGTTCTTTTTGCCACACTTGGTTGATTATTTTGGACCTCTTTCATGGCATTAGCAATTTCTCCCCAATGACTAGGAACAATGACTCTGCCCCCACATTGTTGTGGAAAATAGAACTTTTCGCTTTCAGGAAGGATACGTAATTTATCAGAAAACCACTCTTTGTCTTCAATAACCGAGCTGCTATTTTTTCAGTACTTTATTCTATTAGTGCATAGCCTGCTGTTGGGTTTGAATTGCCATTAAAAAATAGGATAAACAATAATAGGATTTTTCTACTTTTTAATTATTAAATCATTTTCTTTTGTACACTTCTCATTTTTTTCTGTAGCATGTCCTAACTTTCTGAAAGGTAGCTTAGGTGGGTGATTTTACACAGCTACATAAAGCTGGCTTTTGGGAAATCCATGAATCAGAATGATTGGGTTTCCCAAAAAGGAATCATCTTAAATACAGGTGGACTGGTAGACTTCTAAATTTACTGAGTACATGTCTCAACCTGAATTTAGTGCTGAAACAGTCTGCTCTGTTTTCTGACATTTACTCCTAGAAAAGACAGTGTAATGCAAATACTTTGTTATTAGAAAGAGGAAAAACACACAATTTCTATCTCCTTGTTTCTCACCACCTGGCTAATGAACTAAATCAAATTTAAGCCTGTGTTCTTGAACTGACGGTAAAAGAATAAACTAAGTCACTTGATTAGACATCTTAATAAGGATGGAAAAGGAATACGAATTACAAGTCTAGGATGGATGGAGAGACCTGAAAAACATAAAGCCTAAACTAGGAGATGTCGTCCTGGATTGGCTAGGGACAGGTATTACACCAGTATTATTTGGAAAAATAGCATGATTTTTTAGACTCACCTCACTAGATAGTCAATGAAGTTCACAACTTTTTCTCTGAGTACTTCAAACTTGGTTTGCTTCTTACTTGTTCTTCTTAACTCCTTCATTTCCAATAAGGACTATGGATAAAAGAATATACCTTTTCTGGTGATTCTGAGACAGAAAACCCTTCAGAGGGAGCTGTTTTGCTTGGGTAGAGGAGCTGATGCACTTTCCATAAGACAGGATGTACAGGGAAAGAACAAGATCAAAATGAGACAGATAGATAGACAGATTTACTTACTTATTTACTTATTTCTTTCTTCATTCATTTATTCATTCATTCATTTATGAATAAATAAATAAATGAATGAATGAATGACATAGGATCTCACTCTGTTGCCCAGGCTGGAGTGCAGTGATGCAATCATTGCTCACTGCAGCCTCGAGCTACTGGGCTCAAGCAATCCTCCTGCCTCAGCCTCCCAAGTAGCTGGGACTACAGGCATGTGCCACCATGTTTAGCTATTTTTTTCAAATTAATTTTTTATAGAGATGGGGTCTCCCTATGTTGCTCAGGCTGGTCTCCAACTCCTGGCCTCAAGAAATCCTCCCACCTCAGCCTCCTAAAGTGCTAGGATTACAAATGTGAGCCATGCTGGCTTATTTTTTTAAGGTCTGGTAAGAATCTCTCCTCCTAGATGTTTTGCTTTAGAATATATACCAAGTAAATTTTCAGGGAAAGAGGAAAAGGGCAGTTCCCTTCCTTACTAAGTTATATGGTAGAGTGCTCACTATTCACATCCATTAATTCATTTAAGAAAAGGACTTACAAGGAGGAGGAAAAAAGACCTTGCCTTTTTGCCACACTAACACAATAGAGTCCATGTGTTTTATTTTACTTAGACTGAAATTTTACTCTACATTTATCACAACTTGGTATCACAGTACAAAGACAGTTCTTTACTTTGACAATCGAGATACTAAAGTTAGAACTATCTGAAAAAGAATACAATGGATATAGTGCGGCTCAAGTTCTGCTCTATACTGTGAATATGCATTTAAAAAAATCAAGAAAAGCAACTCAAACTAATGAGTTAGGCTCTTCTGAATCTCTCAGTTTAATCAAACAAAAATAAATACATGAGATACATAATCAGATTCTTTTTTTTGCAACCATGTTCCCATTTTCCCTTACTGCTAGAAAATTATATTTCTCTCTCTGAGCCTACAGGAACAGTTAGTTTCCACCTATGTTGGCTAGTAGATTCCAGACTGCATGCATGCAGAGTGAAGACGGCAGTCAGATAAACAGGACGTTCAATTTAAAACTGAGTTACAAAGTCTGCTTTGTTCCTGGTTGTGGTTTAAAAATGAAAATAAAAACATCCAGGCAGAGCTAATCTAGAGCAAAAACTGAAAAAAGGGAGTGTCACAGGATGTAGCTGGAAGGAAAAGAAAGAGACCTGACCTTCTGAAGATGATAGAGGTCTGTCTTTTGAAGCCCCTTTGGCTGTGACCCAGAAGCATCTTCTTCCTCTTTGGCATCTGCTTTTAAAACAAAACCAATATATAGCAATTAGGGTAAATCCAAGTCAAGAAAACCAACATTTCTACTAATCTAAAGGAAGTAAAGTTTCACCTATTTTTTTTTTTTAACGTGGCAAGGGATCAAGGTTCCATCAGATAAATGATTTCTTCCAGATTCTGAAGGTCAATAAATATTACATAACTTATGCTGGAGTGAGGTCTTCAAAAAACCAGCTACTGAATTTTAAAAGTGTCACCACAATGAAAACAAGATACAATCAAACAAAAACCCCTCAAACCAACATCAAAAGCCTTGAATATGTGTGCTGTATAAATATCTTTTTAAAAAAAGTCATACAAACTTAAATTATTTTCCTTTGCTTATGCCAAGATTGTAAACAACACTATCTACACCCTGGCAAACCTGGTCTTGATCTTTCAATTCACTATTGTTGACACAACATTATTTGAGTATGAAAAGGGCAGTGTGTAAAAATTTTGAAATAATCCACTAAAATATAAAGTATATCACAGTTTTTTAGCAAAGGAAATAGAAAACCATAACTGATAAAGTGTATAGCTGTGCTTCTAGACAGCACGAAGCACATGCTCATACACTCCTCTAAATGCAGGGTGGGTTTTAGGAACTTGACACTCACATGCTTTGTTTGACCTAAATCTATAACAGGAGGATGCAGCTGGAGAATATGTGTTGTTCTGAAAGATTAAATTTCTTTTTAGCTATGGATAATTCTTGGTTCAAGAAACACGTAACTTAAGGTTAAAATATCTACTAAATTTTTGTCCCATTTCGTTAACATGAAGCAGAGCCTTAGAAACAAATCTGATATGACACTGCGCCTTCCTTAACCCTTTCCAACTGTAATTTTAAGCCCAAACTGTAATATGTAATAATTACTAAGGAATCAGAGATAGTATATAGTCAAATATCTCTATTTATCCAATGTGGGGAGTTTTAATTTCACTTTATTACTAACAAAGAGTCATTTTTGGAAATCAAGAAATACAGATAGTTCTTTATGACAGTAGTTTTCCTTTAATTTGTACAATTCTTTATTCCTTAGGCCATTAAATCATCTTAATCTCCAACTTTCCCATTTCAAAAAGCTGCATTCCTTTATTTACTAGTATATCACAGAATTTGTTTACTAGATGTTATATGAACTCTATTAAAATTATTATAGCTCCAGTTTCTTTTTACAGAAATCCCCATGAGCCGACTTTTGTAAAAGATTGGAACTTACCTTATTTATCGTATATTCTTCTAAGCCTTTTACCCTATTTATGTACTTAAGGGTGGCCCCTCACTGGTCCAGTGACCACAATTAGGGGACATTTAAATTGTGAATCAGTGAGAAAAACACGATGAGCTGTTGGTTAAGAGTTTAGTCTGGGTCCTACCACTAGTACCTGTGCAATCTCAATCAAGTTACTTTCTCTTCCTGGACTTCAGTTCCTGGTTGTAGCTAGACTCAATGATCTCAGTAATACCAACTTCCAGTACTTTAAAGTTTTTATGTTTTAAAAAGTGGTTCAGCTCATGCTGTAGTGGCAAAAGAGCAATGCCCACACATAACATGGAGGGCGACCCCTTAGTGCCTGGGAGAACTTCCTCATTCTGACTGCTCATGCCACTCCAGAGTCAAGCAAATTTTCTCTTTTGTCTTCCATGACTGAATACTCATTAGGTGCCCTGTATTACAGCTATGGGGAGATATGGGGGGATTTCTGCAAAAGTAGTTTCCGAAATCCAAAGGATTTTTAAAACAAAGGAACATTTGCCAAACATAGAAAGGATTAACATGGACATTCCAAGTAAGATATTCTCACCATGCCATGTGCTTATATATGAAGCTGCCTCTTTCTCCCAAACTCCATTAAAAATTTCCCTAAATTGGAAAAAAGTAAAAGGTACACACCAATTTTATTTTTGTTCTACCAAAAGAATACCATACTTTGGTGCCAGAAACAGAGCAAGAGACCATGAAAATTTAATAATATCAACCTCTGGTGCCCCATTAGAACAAAGAAGTCCTGGTGCATTAGGGAACAGAACATGGCTACCTATATACAATCAGGCACCCCAAGCATTCAGTAAATATAAATGATCAGGCAAAATGTACTTAAGGGTGGCCCCTCACTGGTCCAGTGACCACAATTAGGGGACATTTAAATTGTGGTCAGGCAAAATGAAAGAAACTGTAAGCCTCCAACACTGAGGAGTGCCAGGCTGCCTTAGTTAATTTAGAACTGAAAGATTCAAGCTTTTATAAATCCGATTAAAACAAGCCTCATGCATATTTTGGTAATCAGCATACCAATGAACCTCATTGCTGTGAAAGCAGTTCATAACTATTAATTTTTCAGGCTTACAAATGATTTATGCAGTGTTTTTGAAATCTATAAAGAACTTGATGAAATGCTTAAGAAAAAAACCTCTAAAAAGGAGTCCTTAATTATGATGCCCTGCTACTTTCTCCAATCTTTTCGACTTTCTTTTCTTGCCTTTTTTTAGATAAATCCTCCAAACTGTCCATCTGGAGAAAGAATTTTTTTTTTCTGCCCATTTGATGCTCTTCATTGTTTAAACCAAATCTAGAAGAGAAACATTTGGCCTTGTTAACATGTGATAGTCTGAGGTTTGGTGTACTGACTTATCATGCACTACTTTCTCTCTTCATCACTCAGCACATCAGAAGGTGGGGTTTTCCAAGTCATTTTAGTTAAAAATGACTATCATGGCCAGTAAAATTAGCAGGATATTATACTCTCACCATCGAGGCTCTGAAACTGCGCCAGGAATTCTTCTATTCTCTTTGCTGTGCTGCCAAGGTGCTTTTCAGAAGAAGACTTAAAAATGTTGAAACAATTCTGAAGTATGGTCGTCAGTTCATCTTTTGCCAACATTCTAGAACAGAATCAGTGACAGGATATGTAATTTAACTGGAACATTAACATATTTAAAAAACATTTTCTACATATTAAATGTTTCTGCTCAGAAAATGATATAAATTCTTCACTAATAGCTACCAGCCTTTTTTTTTTGACATTTTCCTCAATGTACATGATATTCAGAAGTTTTCTTGAAGGGTTCTCATGGTAGAGCTTAGAAAATTTACAAAAATCTTGGTTTATACCCTACCTCTGACACTTACTATGTTTGTAAAATAGAACAAGTTTACTATACATCTCTGATTCTTGGTTCCTTATCTACAAAATAAAAATAATAACTCACGTATTTCGTAGGTCATATGAAGACTTAAAAATTAAATGAGAAGATTTGAAGAATCTAGCACAATGCTTACCACACAATAGGCATTTAATGTTAGTTTCCCTTTCTTTTGATCTAAACATACATATGAGACAAGAAGTGTCTATAGAGGATATGACATTTATGTTAAATACAAATCTGCTTGAAAGGGTGAAAAATATAAGTATTACAATCATTTCTCTAATTATTACCACTTAAACTATGCTTTACATGTCCTATGGGCTTTATAAACATTAGTCAGTAAATCCACTGAACTTTAAACAAGATAGGCAATTCTGCTTATTATTTATAGCACAGTCAGAGTGATTGAGTAACTCATTCAAGGCCACAGAGAAAATCTTTGTTAGAAATGGAGAGAACAAAGATACTCTAAAATTAGGATCCTGTTCTCGAAGCTTACAGAATCTCTCCACTGAGATCACAGTCAGTAACAGCATCAAAAGGAATTGGATCAATATTAGTGATTATCAAGTGGTGGCATTACACAGGTATACAAATTCTTCTCAGCAAATGGATCTAAATCATTAAAACTACAATGATTAAAGTTCTAATATTAACCATGACGAAACAATCAGACAAATCCAGAGTGTGGGCCATTCTGCAAGACAACGAACTTATGTTTGACATTTTTCATAATAAAAAATTGGGGAGAAATACTGATATTACTAAGTTAGGAAAAAGAGATTCAAACCTAAGTAGACTATGACTAATGAGAAATTAAACTGGTTATTTCATCCAAAATTTAAATCTAAACCAAAAAAAAGTATACAACCACTAAATATAGAAACTGTGTAGGGATAGACAGTAAATTTTTCTGCAGTTTTAAGAAAATGTATAAAATTTCTCTCCCTCTTTCTCAATAATTATCTTAAGTGTAATCTTTATCTGCGAATGAAAGGCAGCTAACGGGTCAAAGAAAAATAAGCCAAGACCTTTCATTCTTGATTATGTTTGAGATTTAAAATTTCTGGCTTTCTATTGCCCAGATGGAGTTAAACTGTTAAGAGAGTTAACTCAGTCACAATCTGTTATACCTAACCTTTAGGCCTACTCAAGCAGACAAGATCAGTACTTCCAGTGTCTAAGGAATCACCAGCACTGGCCTGCCTGGAGGGGAGAAGAGGCTGAGCGAGGTAATGCTGGCGGGAGGTCTAACCCACATTAGCAGCACACTGAGGATGAGCTTCCCAGGCTACAGGCAGCCACATCTCTTATCCATTTTGAGCTCCAAATAATTGAATATCGAAGAAGACCAAGCCTAGCCTAGCCTATTATTCATCTTCAAGATGCCAAAAAAAGGCATTATTTCATATAATTTTGAAATCAGACTTTATTAGTATAACTTTGAATGTGGCATTTGATTGGAGGAGGTAGATCTTTCACTCAGATGTAAACTTCTAGGGATTTAGATTGTTATTACTCCTCTTATTTTTAGCCCAAGATTATGTTTTTATTGTTTCCAGAGTAGAAAAAGATCTTACACTTTCCCAAGTACTCTCTTTGGTTTAATGTAAAACAACAAGACTTGAGGTAAGTCTGATTAGAAATAATAATTTAACCCACCCAATAAAGTCATTAACTAAAATTTTTTTCCAATAAAATTATACACACACAGAATCAGTGATACCTGCTATCATCACCCATTACTCAACATCATTCTGCAGTCTTATTGCTACAATAAATTAAGAAAAAGAAGCAAGTGGCATAAACACAGAAAGGAGGATGAAACTTATTATTTGCATATGATGTGACTATAAAGTTAGAAAATCTAAGAACTATAAGTGAATTAGAGTGTAAAAGGGTGAGTGAATATAAGATAAATATGTATGACACATATGATAAATACCTATGACACACATCCATACACATGTAATCAATACCTTATATTAAATTATGTAATAGGAAAAAAGCATATTCAAAATGGTAACAAAAACTATAGAATACACAGCAATACATTTTATAACACGTTTAAGGCATATAAAAAAATGAAAGCCCTGAATAAATGAACAGACATTTTAAATTTTAATAATATTTTCAAGATACAATTCATTCCGAACTTATCTACACTTTTAGTACTATTTGAAACAAAATTCCAGTGGGTATATTTTAAAGCCCAATAAAATTATTCTAAAATGTATCTATAATAATAATTGTTCTGAAAAAAAGGAGCAATGTGCATATACTTGTGTTACTATGTCAAAAGGTATAAGCTACAGTGATTAAAATCAGATGTTACTTAGATAGGAATAGACAGATCAACAGAAGAGAATAAGATTCCAGAAAGAGATCAAGGTATACATGGAAAGTGTGTTATATGACAGAGGTAGCATTTCAAATCAGTGGAGAAAAGATGTTAGGTATTAGAATAACTCTTCTTAAAAAAACTCAGATCACCACCTCACATTTTATACAAAAATACATTTCAGATAAAATAAGTATGTGAGCATGGTACGGGAGCAAAGGAAAGAACTAGCTCATCAATCATAAAATAGTGAAAGAAAACAAGGAAAGATATTTAAGCCTGATAATATCCAGCATCAGCAAGAGTATGGGAAACACACATTGATACATTGCTGGTGTGAGTGTACACTGTACAACAGTGTTTATATTTTAAACTCAGTAAGTTTACATTTATGCATTTATTTTGTGGAAGTAATTATACAAATGTGCAAACACATACTCATGCTCACAATTATTTTTTGTAATAGGGAAGAATTAGAAACAACCTAAATGTATATCAAACAAGGGACCAATTAAATAAAATGTTACACTTTCAAAACATGGGATATTATATAGTGATGACAAACAACGAGACAGGGTAATACATAATACTAATGATGATAGGTAACATTTATATACACATATATGTATCAAGTATCATTTGATACAACACTTTATGATGTAGGTACTATTACTATTCCAAAGTTAGAGATGAGGAAACAGGCACAGAGAACTTAAGTAACTTGTCAAGAGCCCACAGCTGGTAATTGGCAAAGCTGGGATTTGAATCTAGACAGTCTAGCTTGGCATACATGCTATTACCAACCATGCTATACTGCATCTCAAAACACAGCATCCATGGTGCAAAATAAAATGACCATCACAACAAAAACAAAACAAAACAAACACAAAAAACAAAAAATGCAAGCTGTGGATGATTATAGTATATTTTACTGTATGGTATGATTTAATATACATTTGTGCCTAAAAAAAATTGAAATCGGAAGTACAAATTGCAATGGTGGAGGACTAGTTTTCAAAGTTATATAACACAAGGGGTCATATCAGAAAAGTACTGTTTTTTTTCATTTAGATTACTATTAGAGTGACTACAGCAAGCATTTTAGATAAATCAAACCTAACTGAACAAGATCACTTGAAAACAACTAAACAAAATTAAAATTTTAACTAATTCCAAAAACATTTGTTATATATAGCACCTCAAAAAATTAAATATTGCATCTAGCTACTTAGACCAGCACTTTTCAAAATGAGTTTTCAAACTGGGTTTCAACCCCTTCGTCAGTCATTCAAGAGATATTTACTGAATGCCTACTACATACTAGGCGCTGTTGTGGGCATTTGAGGTACAACTTAGTGAATCAAAAATCACTGTCCTCATAGAATTTACATTCTAATGGGGGGTGGGGGGTTGGAACAGGCATAGACAATAAACATTGTCTAGCTATCCATATCATATGTGTTAAAAACTGATAAATATTATGGAAAAATATTGAGCAGAGTAAGGGGAGGGGGGAAGGTTTCAATATTTAAATGGCTAGGGCCTCATTGAAAAAATGACATTTGATCAAATATGTAACAAAGGAAGAAAGTTAGCCATACAAATATTTAGGAGAAGAGCTTTTCCTGGCAGAGAGAACAATGGGTAGACACAAAAGCTCTATAGTGGGTGTATCTGGCATGTTCAACAAAGAACAAGGAGGCCAAGATGACTGAAATGGAGAGAGAGAATGAGCAGCAGGAGATGAAGTCAGAGAGAGGCAATGGTGCTGGGGGAGAGTCATGTAGTGTCATCATATAGATTATGGCTTTTACTCAGCAAAATGAGGAGTTAATGGAGGGTTTTGAGCAAAGGAGTGACATTATCTGACATATTTTAAAAGGACTATTCTGACTGCTGTTTTGAGGAAAACCTGTACAGGAACACATGTGGAAGCAGGGAAACCAGATAGGAGGCTACTACAATAATTCAGGCGAGAGATGAAGATGACTTGGACCCTGGTGGTACCAATAAGGTCTGATTCTTGATAAATTTAAAGGCAGAGTCCAGGCTCTTGGCTTGAATAATCAGAAGGACATACAGACCACAGGAAAATTACAAGTTTCAGGAGGAAGACCAGGAGTTTAGTTTTGGATATGTTAACTTTGAGATGTGTATTAGACAGCCAAGTGGAGATATTAAATAACATAATAACAGTCTGGCACTCAGGAGAGAAGTATGGGCTTATTACTAAGCCCTAGGGCACTATAATGTTAGGACATCAGGGAGAAGAGAAAGCACTAAAGGAGACTGAGAAGGAACATGCACTGAGATAGGAGGAAACCAAGAGAGTCCGAGTCCTTGAAATCATTAAGAAAGGAGTAACGAACTCTGTCAAATGCTGGTAATAGGTTAACGAAAATGAAGATGGAGAATTGACCATTAGATTTAGGAACATGGAGGTCACTGGTGACATTGATAAAACTAGTTTTGATGGAGTGCAAACACCTAATTGTAATCAGTTTAAGAGAGAACGGGAGAAGAATTGGAGACAGACAATGCTTT
Organism: Daubentonia madagascariensis; assembly: GCA_023783475.1. NCBI lineage: Eukaryota > Metazoa > Chordata > Mammalia > Primates > Daubentoniidae > Daubentonia > Daubentonia madagascariensis. Next base: position 34,522,604 of record JAKFHU010002080.1, on the reverse strand, counting down.
CCACTTTTGGTGCAATCCAACTAACATGTTGCTGTAAAAGAAATAGAATAAAATTGAAAAGAAAGTATCAGAATTAAAAATTTGAAAGCTACCATGTGAGAAAAAAATGTCTAAGATAGGTCATATCAATGCTACAAAAGAGCTATTTATCTTTAACCAACTTAAGAAATGATTATATCACTATCAGATAAACAGTTCAAAAAAGGCCTATGATACTTAATGTGTTAGAAGCTCTTTATAAGTTGTCATTAAAAAAAAGTTTTCTTAACTAAGACAGAAAGAGAATCAATTAGCAATGATTAAAAGCAACCACCCTGCAGGGCAATGGAGTGTTCTGCTTCATCATGCAAAAAGCCAATAATTTTTGGTTAAGTACTAATTATATAAATGTCTGATTATGAGAACAGGCTATGAGAACTGGCCAATCCATGGCTAATGCAAAGATCTTCTGACTAATGAGTTCTCAACTTCGAAACAGACATCACCATTATAAAAAGCAGCTTTGAAAAATATTTAGGACTGAAATCTGCAAATGTATTGTATCAATGAAGACAAGAAGAAAACAAAAACAAAAAGCATGTGAAAACAACCTACTCACAGAGATCATCTTCTTCAATGGTTAACACAACAAAGTAATTACATATGATCATAACAATGAAACAGAAACCAAAAGTATGTGTAACCCCTCTTAAGCCTTGATATTTCATATTAGATGACACTTCCTCACAGAAGTTGTGTGACCTCACAAACAGAAGTCAACTGTCCAGTCTATTGGTTCCTTAGCACCCTAGTCCTCACCCAACACAGCTCTTACCACTAGGTACTGCACCTACCTATCTACTTGTCCACTTGAATCTCTCACTTGACCACAATTCTGTATAGTCTTTGTCATCAGATCAGTGGCTCCACAAATCAAGCATTAAAAATTTTTTGAATAGATGAACAAGGAAATGACCATGCAATGGTAAAGAATTTCATGACCTCAGGCCTTTTCTCTAAGGTGAACAGTTCTCAAACCGGTTCATCTCGGGGAGCACCTGGAAGTCATGGTGCCCTTTGTAAGACACCATGTTCTTTTGTAGAACATTGTATGTCAAAACGAATAAATTTAATTCCATCGTATGGTTGGAAACATTAGTAAGCTAAAATATACACATACTTTACTCATGCACTTTTTATAAGTACAGTCAGCTCTCCATATCTGCAGGTTCCACATTGGTGGATTCAACCAAATGCAGATTGAAAATAATTGGGGGGGGGGATCTGTACTGAACATGTACAGACTTTTTTTGTCACTATTCCCTAAACAATATAGTATAACAACTACTTACATAGGGTTTGTATTGTATTAGGTATTATAAGTAATATAGAGATGACTTAAAGTATATGGGAGAATGTGCATAGGTTATATACAAATAAATACTGGAACATCGTGGATTTTGGAATCCTAGGGAGGTCCTGAAACCAATCCACCCCAGATATCGAGGGATAACTCTATAACCCTGAGTTCACAAGAAAGAAAGAAAGAAAAAGCTGTCAAACTTAAGTTTGATTGGTTATTTCTGAGTTATTAAAATTAGTATTTCTTAACTACCTGTTCGTTTTACTAGCACAAAAGTGGTAGTAGGCACTAAATGCTTAATAAAGAAAAACTTAAATACAAAATCACACCTTTTTTCTCTTTACTGAGATAAAAACCATTGCTCACTTTTGGCAGTGAAATACCTTAGGTTTTTGTAATCAATTTTAGATCAACTACCTAAAGCCATTCAGCTTCTCCGCAAATAAAGACTTCTTTTTTGATGGCTTCATTTTTTCCTCAATTTTTTGTTTATCCCTCTCTTATTCCCCTTTATTTTCTAGAACAGTGTTTCTCAAAGTATGGTTCCTGGACCATCTGCCTGAATGTGCTGGAGTGCTTGTTAAATGCAGATTCCTGCTGAACCACCACACCAGGGTTCACAACAGTCTGATCAGAATCTCTGGGGAAAGAGCAGAAATCTACATGCTTAATACACCTCAGCTAATTCTTACACACACTAAAGCCTAAAAACCTTTACTCAAAAACCAGTAACTCTCAATATATTTTGCTTTAAATGGAGTTTCAACAATTCAGCTGTCTGCCTAATTTCACCACAATCCTATAGATAATTGCGGAAGACCTGATGTGATGCAAATTCAGGATTGGCATTCCCTGTTCTAAAAGAATTTATATTTTAATGGTGCAGTCTTATATAGCTCCTGCACGGATAAATCTAGATAATAATCACAAGTTAGATTATTACCATATTAGGAAGCATATCATAGATTGTGGAGCTGTGTCATTTTTCCTAAGTAGACCTTTAAATATCTAAAGTTGACCTGCAAAGTCAAGAAATAATACATTATTTAGATTTCAAATTTCTAGTTTCTTTCAACTAAGGTGAAGTGATCAAATGTTAATATTATTATTTGGGTCATGTTTCTTTTTAAGTCAATGAAAATGAGCTGACCTGCTAATATATTACTGTTCAAGTCAAAAGCCTTACTCAGAAATTAGAATAATTCCTTTCAGCCTAAAGTAAATTCCTTCAGCCATCAATCAACTTCAATTTCTAAGTCTGTTTCTGTAGCAAGCTCATAACGTTACACTTGGGATAAGCAGACTAGACACTGTGGCTCCTTTCACTTATATGTCTGCACTCTGTGCCGATATGACTAGTGTCAGGATCGGGGGGGATGATGTTTGAATCTACAGAAGCTTGCTCTACTGGTTTCATTTTAAAATTATGGATACACTCTGAACATGGACTACTAGCCACAAACCCATAAATTTCTTTTTATTATCACCTCTCAAATAATTGGAATAGGAATGAAAAATGCACTGGACTTGGAAGATTCAGATTTAAATTCCAGCTCTGTCAACTGCAGAAAAGTCAATGTTTCCTGCCTTGGTTTCCTTATTTGAAAGAAAATGGGATAAATCTAGAAGAGTAATTCTCAACTGATGGGGGCAGGGGACAGAGTCAATTCCCATAAGAAGTGGGGCACATTTTTCATTATCCCTAATCCAAGAATTCACTGCTATTAATATGAGAGTGCAGTATTCTTCAGGTCCATCTGATCCATCATGTTCCTGTAAGTTGAGGACTCTATAATTTATATTAACTCTTAAAACCTTATTGTTTATGCAAGGTTGTATGAATTTTTAAAGTCTGAAAAATTCTTGGTCTAGAGTTTGATTTCTAGATGACTACTTAGAATTTCTCTCCAAAAGGAAGGTAAATTTTTCCTCTTAAGGTCTTTCATACCTGACCAAGAAAAATAGTAGTACTCCTAACCTAGCTCACTGCTGGGTTAGCATAGTTTTTACTATTAATACTTCCTGCTCCCAAAAGGCTTTTTAACTTAAATATATCCTTATATAATGACACAGAGTTGAGTGAAAAATTACTAACTCATATCCCATATACAGACATGGTCTTCATGCTCAAAGAGTTGATTGTGTGAGGAAAGGCTATGGAACACATGCAGAACCACTGCACTCATGTCAAATTATGACATATATTATAATTGCACACTTGCATGCTCCCCCAACATCAATGTCTATTGCATATACATTTTAAAAATAACTGTGATATAAAATTCTGTAGGTCTTTTCCCACTCATGGGCATATGACATAAACATTTTCCCCATATTATTATAAAGTCCTTGCAAATACTTTTTAAATAGTCACCAAATACTTCATCAAGTAGATCTATAGTTATTTAAACACGTCAGCTTCCACATACCGGTTTAGTATCCTTATGCGAAATGCCTGGGACCAGAGGATGGGACCCAAGTCTAAACACAAAATTCATTTATGTTTCATATATACATTATACACATGGCTTGAAGGTAATTTTATATAATATTTTTAATAATTTTGTGCATGAAAGAAATTTTGTATACACTAAACCATCAGAAAATGAAAATGTCACTATCTCAGCCACTCATGTGGACAATCTGTGGTTGTTTGGCATTGCCACCATTCCTGACTCTGAATTTATGTGCTACTGATAAGCAATCATTTTCTTATACTTATTCACACATAAGTACTTAACAGTAAAAAATATGACATACCATTAATACAGTGAAAAAATAATGTGTTCAGGGGAAGTAAGCACCACAGTAGTATTACCAGAATACCTGTATCAGCTATAAAACAACAACAACAACAACAACAACAACAAACAATGGCAGGCTGAATAAACTGTGTATTGTATGCCTGTGTTTTGGCCGTGACCTGTTACATGAGGTCAGGTGTGGAATTTTCCACCTGTGGTGTCATGTCAGTACTTAAGTTTTGGATTTTGGAATATTCCAAATTTCAGATTAGGGGTGCTCAACCTATAAAAAGGATTTTTCAAAAAAAAATCCTTTAAGCTGCTTCCTACAAAAAAATTCAAGTTGGAAATTTTATTAGACTAGGTTTCTAATAATGCTTTAGCAGTTTTTATTTCCGAAGAATCAATCAGTGATCATTTTAATCTTTTCCCTCATGACTTGAATTTAAGTTTGAAGACAGGTAATGGGAATGTCTGGTCTCCTGAATTCAGGTGATGCCTATTGAGAATGCCTAAACTGAAAAGTGTCCCTGATCTCTCATCTACATTTAATCTGTACAAAGGAGAAAGAACTAATTCCAGTTAGAGGTTCCCAAATTCCCTTCCTCTCTTATAGTGCCCAGACTCTTGCCTGTCCTTGCTGTAGATGCTATATTTGATCCTTAGTGCTTTTTACATTCCTATGCTTTTGACTGCCTATGTTTCTGACCTCAGCTCAGCAGAATGACTGAAATCTCACTTTCTACTTTTTGCTTCTGCTTCACTCAGATTCCCAAATCCATATTTTAGATATTGGCAAAGTACAGTAGAAGGTACAACAGCTTTGAAGTCAGACCTGGAGTCAAATCCTGGTTCTGTCACCAGCTAAGTGATCTCAGGCAAGTCACTTAATCCCTCTCTGTGCTTCAGTTTCCTCAGGGAAAAGTATGGCTAATAATACCTACCATAAAGGTGTATTATGAGTATTAGATTAGAAAATGTACTGAAAGTGCCTAATATAATGCCTGGCACATAGCAAGCCTTCAATAAATGGTTGTTACTACTGTCACCATTACTATTATTGCTTATGTTTCTTTACCCTACTTTGGAATTGGCATTCTTGACCCCTGACTGTACCCCAAGATTACCAGTGCCAGGGAGATTCAGATGGAAGAGAATAACTTCCTCCCTGACAAAGGGATTTATGAATTTGGGAACAACTCACTGGAGAAGGAAGACAATCACTGATCACAGAGGTTAAAAGAGGAAACCCAGCAAGAATCAAGTTAGTGTTTAAGATGGGTGTGTTTACTTGAATAGAAAGCAAAAGAAGCCTCAGAAATATTCTAGCTGAAATAAGTTTATAAATATATAGAAATATCTTATTGGGATTTTAAAAAATGAAATAAAACAGCTTTTCAGTGGCAATCTAGTTTCCATGGGGAGTTATTTTTCCAGATAGCATGAAAATAGTTTCCTATCTTAAGCTGCACCTGCTAGATCACTAATATTTGTATTATTAAGTCTCTGGACTTAAAGTGTTTTCAGTGTGAAGTTTCCTCCTACTGTACCCATCTGTTCTTTTCTTATTGGTCCAGAGGAAACCAAGACTTACTAAATGTTCAGTGTTTAGACTTCTTTATAGTATCATCATATAAGCATTTATGTCCACTGAGGAAAATTATAAAACTTTGGAAGGAAACTTAGCTCACACTTGATTTCCCTTTCTCATCATCCAAGTGGTCATTATTTTTATGGAAGACTAAAAAGTCCCCATACATAAAATAAGTAAAGCCAGGAAATACAAATGGTAACTTAAAAAGCATATTTGTCAGAGATAGTAAGTGATCTTTGATACCTGATAATAACACTAAGATATCTTATTTATATAATATTAGATAAATAATTTATGAATTATCCAACCTTAATGTGGATAGAGACACGTTAGGTGGGGGAAGGCATCATGGCCACTTACTACTCCCTGTTGGTCCTATTCAAGGTCAGCAGTGACCATTGGGTGCATATCACCCAATGATGCTGTTCATCCACTCCACCCAACCAGGTCAGGGCCATGGTGAGCTCACTTTCTATGACATCCCTGCCATGGTGTCAAGCTGGCTGGATTCAAATGATCCAAAGCTAAGCTCTCCTAGTGTAATGTCAATATTTGACCACGATCATGGGTTTTCCTTTAAAAATCACAAGTTCAAATACAAGGTAAAACCAGCAAAGAAATGGATGGTTGCTACATTAAAAACAGCATAAGCTATAAGCATAAATTCAATATATATATAAATATTCTTAGACACAACATGACTACTTATGAAACTTTTTGGCAGGCAGAGTTCTAGAAGAAGGTGCTACTTACTGGCAGGCTTAGAGCAGACAAAAACAGAAAAAAATATTACCTCAATAACTGCAAGGCTGATGCATACTCTTCTGAATCCCATATGTTCTTTTCTAAACATATGCAGTACAACTCTCTGATCTGTAAGTGAACAGCACATCGTGAGGAACCAAAAGTGACACACTAAGTATATATACTACTAGTTTGGCAAAATCATATATGATCAACACATAAAAAAATTAACGTCATTAAAAACCATCTTCTTTACATGACAACAGACTTGGCATGTATCACATCGATCAGGCCTTATAAGAACATAATTTATATAAAAGTAAAATAAGACTATATTAAGATTGGCTGATATCACTGGTCACTTTGCAATAAGAAAATGATAAAGTATAAGTGAGAAAAAGAGGCTCACTGAAGTCTCAATAGCCTCATAAACAAGTCATTTGTACACACTGGTTATCTGTTCTCCAAAACTTTGAATTAAGGATGTGAAGATTTAGGAATATAGAATTCTTCCATTAATATCTACTCTACAGATGGTTCATAAGTTTATGGTATGACACAAAGGCCAGCTGAGCATAATTTTTCAAGAAGCAGAAATACTGCTTCTCTTTTAACTGTTGGTGCAATGCAAGGTTAACCATTAAGCATTCTTGGATTGCTTTTTCCAGTTCATTAACACTAGAGAACCAGCTCTCTTAGTATAAGTGACAAAGAAGTATTAAAGTAGGAAAGCTTAAATGCCTCAGCACAAGTACATTGTAGGCAAAGCACACCCCTGGAATTCACATGGCTGTAGGTGTGGCCATCAGACCTGAAAACACTGTTTCAATTACATGTGTACAGCTGGAATGGATTTAGATTGTACTCTTGTTAAGAACTGGATCCATTTCAAATTCAGATGCCTGAATGTTACAGAAATCAAAGCAAGAAAGTACTAATATTTCTACTTCATAGATTCCAAATGAGGAGACTTTGGTTACCTGCCGACCCAGTGGGTACTTGGGTAGAGAAGAGGTGAACTTATGAAGACATCTCAAAACCAAGAAGTAATTTGTATGGTAAACATGCAGGTTTTCTAGTAATGACTGTGTTTCCTCCTAAAAATCACAGAATACATTATTTAATATGTAAGTCAGCTAATAAAAGAACATAATAATAAAATCTACTTTATGGATATATATTAACATACTTTCTGGAAAAATGAGAGAAGATTCAGAATTACAAATCAACCTCCTTAATTCATGAAAATTTGAAATACACATAAAATCCAGGATAAAGCCTGGATATTTTTCATTTAGTATGAAGTCTGGTGATATCTTACACACACCAGAATTGATACTGTAATTTAGTCTCCTGACATCTCCAGTGTTCCCGCAATACACTCCTTCCTCCCAAATTATTATACAAGTGTGCAAGAGAGCACCTTATTAGATGCCTGCCTGTGCCAATCACCTGGTTTGTGCCACAGTGAGGGAAGGTTCATTATCCTCCACCTCACTGACATCAAAAGAGTGAGAAGATCACCAGAGAACACAGTACCAATCTAGCAGTTGTTGAAGTTGTGCTTCCAATGTACACTTTTCCTAAAGTATTGCCAGAGTGTGTTTGAAGGGGAAGAAGACAAGACTAGGGCAGAAACACCACAGGTGACTCTGATAAATTCCTGCCTCTTGTTGAGAATCTCCCATACTGGTTTTATTCACTTTACCAATTAAGAAAAAAAAAAGTGAAAAGAGAAATCTGAAGTCAACAAGCTTTAAAATTTAGAATCTAGAAAGTATGATACGGGGGATAGTGTCTTAAGAAAACTATGGATGACTAATCTCACAAATCAGTTTCAAAAGGTTTTGTGGTGGGGGGAGGAGTATTATATTTCCTAGAGCCTCCTGAAATAGTTTAGAAATGATTTTAAAACACTACATCCTATCAAGCATTTTTCAGGCCTTAATTCCTCTTATAATTGCTTACTTCTGTAACATCTTCTTAAAAGGATTATGATCTGTGTCACTGTCTTCAAATTTTTTTCTCATCTATGAAGTCAAATAAAGGACTTTAACTACTGGGCTGTGTCTTTCTTTCAGTAATATCTCGCAGACACCCATTATTTTTAGTGGGCAACCATGTAGAAAATAATACCTCAGATATCAATAAATTCAAGCAAATATAATCTATATAAAGCAATAAATATATTTTTCTAAATTCAGATTCACTTAGAAATCAATTCCTTGGTCAACAATCTATGGGTCATTACTTGAAAGCACAGGGCAAATGAAAGAAAAGCTTTCAATTACAAAATGTTTTTTCTTCCTATTATTTGAGATGATTGGCAATTTTGAAAATCTAGGTCTCCTATCATAACAAAAGTAGCCATAATCAAATGGTACTTAAACCACAACTGGGAGAGTACACTTTAATTCTATTTTTATTGTAAGCTATAGCATAGAGATTGCATAAAGCCATTACTTGATGTATTCTTAAATAGCTTTTAAACAGGGGAGATATTCTAAAAACAAAATCTGTTAATGACTAATAATCATATTTCATGCTACTCGTACAATGTAGTTTCTTTTGCTTTGTGGTGTAATTGTATGTACAAGTAACTGGGTGTTGCAGTAGGACTGAGTATCTTCACTGAATTTACTTGAATGAGGGGAGAAAAGAAACACTTTACACAGTATCATGTTGCACACTTAAGGAACTATGCTCTCATCTCACAGTGAGGGAAGGTTCATTATCCTCCACCTCACTGACATCAAAAGAGTGAGATCACTGGAGAGCAGAGTACCAATCTAGCAGTTGCTGAAGTTGTGCTTCAAGTGTGAGATGAGGAATGTGAACATGTTTTTCTCCCAGGTGGTCTTAGTTCCTTCATACTTTTCACTATGTGATACATCCCTGTGCTAAATAGAGTTTAGCATTTAAAAAATGTTTGGGGGGGTTGTTTTTTTCATACAACATGGCAGACACTTTCATCAGATGCTCAACTGAGGAAATCTCCATTTGGAGATTCTAACATAGGAAAAAGCTGGCTATGTTAGACTTAATGAGAGAAGGTCTGTTGTACCTTTCTAAGGGATTTTCAGAAGTTATTTTTTTTCTTTTACCCTTAGTCTACAGAACACGAATCAGAAGTAATTTTGACCCTCCCAGATCTTTGCCTTATGTGCTGACTTTAGAACCTAATATCCACTTAAGAAAGATTCCACTGTTATTTATGTGTGTTATTACCAGTTGCAACAGAAAACACCACAAATGATTACCATTTTCTTGCAACTTGTCCTCTAAGTTCTCTATCTTAATGAGATACATATTTGCAAATGTGTATCTGCCTTTACTTATCTAGGACAATTCCTAGTGCACTTTATGGACACTATTTTATAACTCAAACCTGTAAAAGGTTTTGATGTATGAGAAAATTTCCCACTTAATATGTTATAGCAGGATCATACTATGCATATGTGAAAATAAAGCCTATTGAAATAATCCTACTTCCCATTCATTAAATTTTTCCTCAGGCATCTTTTCTGTACACTAGTCATAGCTATCATCATTTTATTTCATAATTGTGTTTAGAATGATTCTTTTCCATAGAGATACACTTTGTCTAATAATATGCATTGTTTCTGAAAGAGATATGCTTTCCCTGTTCTTCTTGAAACATGAAGAACTCTTGGTCTTTAATGATTTTTGATGCAGATAGAGGAACAGAAATATTTCTCTGCTGTAAGAAAAAGCAAGCAAATACACAGCAGCCTTTTTGCTTTTCCTCAAATATGGCAGCCATGCTCCACCCTCAGGTCACTTTCATTTCTGTCTTACAATTCTCTTCCTTGGCAAGCTCTGTAACTTCCTTTAGGTCTTTCCTCAAAATTCACATTCTCACAGTCAGGGCCTTAGCTAATACATCAACTTCACCCCCCACACACATGGAACTTTATATTGCCCTTCTCTGTTTCACTGTTTTCTCCTTAGCACTTACCATGAACAGATATTTTACTTATATATCTTGTATACTGTCTGTCTCCCTAATAGAATGTAAGCTCCATGAAGACAGGATTTTTGTTTGTTTTGTTCACTCTTGTATTCTCAGCACCTAGATAAATACCCGGCACATACTAGGCTCAAAAAATATTAGTTGAATGAAGAAGTACATTAATGAATGAAGACCAAAACTCAGTCTCTCTTCTAAATAAGAGTAACCATTTTGTTGTCTCACTGGATGTGGTCTCGATTTCCTAATTTTTCAAAAGAAGACAGGCTGGGCGTGGTGGCTCACACCTGTAATCTTAGCACTCTGGGAGGCTGAGGCAGGAGGCTGGCTTGAGCCTAGGAGTTTGAGGTTGCGGTGAGCTACAATGATGCCACTGCACTCTAGCCAGGGCGACAGAGGAAGACTGTCTCAAAAAAAAAAAAAAAAGACAAAAGTCTGAACTTAAAATTTAAAATTTCTCAATTTGTAAATGTTGGCTCTGATTTTTTTTAAAAAAAGGCATGGACCTACAGGACTGAGAACCCAAACATAAAACCAACCTCATACAGTCACCTGATCTTTGACAAATTCCAGAAAAACATACACTGGGGAAAAGACTCCCTATTCAATAAATGGTGCTGGGAAAACTGGATGGCCATATGTAGAAGACTGAAACTGGACCCACACCTCTCACCTCTCACAAAAATCAACGCACGATGGATAACAGATTTAAACCTAAGACGTGAAACCATAAGAATTCTCGAAGAAAACGTTGGAAAAACTCTTATGGACATTGGCCTAGGCAAAGAATTTATGAAGAAGACCCCCAAAGCAATCACAGCAGCAACAAAAATAAATACATGGGACCTGATCAAATTAAAAAGCTTCTGCACAGCCAAGGAAACTATCACTAGAGTGAACAGACAACCTACAGAATGGGAGAAAATATTTGCATGCTACACATCTGATAAAGGATTGATAACCAGAATCTATACAGAGCTTAGGAAAATCAACAAGAAAAAATCAAACAACCCTATTAAAAAATGGGCAAAGGACGTGAACAGAAACTTTTCAAAAGAAGACAAAATAATGGCCAGCAAACATATAAAAAATTGCTCAACTTCTTTAATCATCAGGGAAATGCAAATCAAAACCACAATGAGATATCACTTAACTCCAGTGAGATTGGCTCATATCAAAAAATCCCCAAACAACAAATGTTGGCGGGGATGCGGACAGATAGGAACACTCATATACTGCTGGTGGGACTGCAAATTAGTACAACCTCTATGGAAAGTAATATGGAGATACCTCAAAGAATTAAAAGTAGAATTACCATTTGACCCAGCAATCCCACTACTGGGTATTTACCCAAAGGAAAAAAAGACATTCTATAATAAAGACATCTGTTTGCGAATGTTTATAGCAGCACAATTCACAATTGCAAAGATGTGGAAACAACCCAGGTGCCCATCAATACACGAGTGGATTAATAAAATCTGGTATATGTATACCATGGAGTATTACTCAGCAATAAAAAACAATGGTGAATTAACACATCTGGTATTATCCTGGTTGGAGCTAGAGCCCATTCTTCGAAGCGAAGTGTCACAGGAATGGAAAAGCAAGCACCACTGGGACTCACCATCAAATTGGTACTAACTGATCAACACTTACATCACACAGGCAATAATATTCATCGGGGGCGGGCAGGCGGGAGAGGGGCGGAGGGGATGGGACAACTCTCATAGAATGGATGCGGGGAGCACAGTTTGGGGGATGACCATGATTGTAGCTCTGACATGGGCAGTGCATGGGCAATATATATAGCCAAAGTGTTGTACCCCCATAATATTCTGAAATTAAAAAAAATAAAAAATAAAAAAATATATATAATCATCAAGAACCACCTCAAAAAAAAAAGGCACGGATCTAAAAAAAACACACTTATATTAGGCTGTGAGTTGCCACTCAACATGCAATATACCCTCTTAAATCAGTCACCTGCAACCTCATCAATCTAGTTTTATATTTATTCAAAAATCATTCATATATTATTGCTTACTTATATGACAGGGCCCCTATCATTACTGAGCTAGTGGCTTTCTTTGGAGAAGCAGCCAATATATACGTAAAAGTTAAATATATAGGTAAAGAAAAAATGGCTAGGCAGAATTACATTTGGCACGATGCTTTGCTTTTACATTTATTTCTCTTTTTTTATTCTCACAGCATTTATCACTTTTGTGTCTAGAATTTTATGTATGGGGTGAAGTGACCCCAAGAAGATTTAAACAAAGTATGTAAAAATGACTGTAAACTTTTATAATTATCAATTCACTGATCATTAAAAGCTGGTAAGAAAGACTAAACTGAATTTTAGGATTAGGAGAGATCAGCTCCCTAAAAACACAGCATTTTCTCATTTATCATTTGCTATAACTAAGCCTTGTTTTTCTCATTAGAGAAAACTTTTGGCTGGTAGTATTTTCCAGACTTGACTTATCATATTACTGCTATCTAATAGAATGACAAATCATAGCTTTCTCCTAGCTCTTATGTGACATGAGTGCTAGTCTTTCATCTGTCTGTGCTTTATTTCCCCCTCTATATTCCTACCCCAGCAGTTTAGATCAGGAGAAGCACTTGATGAAGGGTTTGGATTTAAATTATTAATTCCTGATATACTAGGCTAATGCCTAGCTGACTTGATCACATTTGTTTTCTTTTTTCCTTCTCTTTTCCATTTATTATTTTCTCTAAGAGATTTTCTCCCTCCTTTAGGTCTGTCAAAAGAAACAGAAAGAGGTGCGGGCAAAGGTGAAAGGCAAGTCTCCACCAAACTTACTAATTTTGTGCCTTTTGTTTATGAATCACCATGATAAGCATAGTATGGTGAAAAGAAGTCCTTGCTCTACTACTAACTTGCTCTGTGACCTAAAGATATTTCACTTCCTTTCTCGTGTCTATAGTTTTTCATTTGGGAAATAAGGGTGCTAAAGCAGGTTATCTTCCTAATAATATATTACAATTCTAAGAATTTCAATATTTATTTCCCATTCTCAATGGATTTAAAAGCTAGTTGGGCAAATAGGTATAGAGGCATGAAACATAAACAAGTCAGAATAATAAAACTTCAAATGCCACCTGCAAGATATTGAATCTAAGTTTTCTACATAGCACAAAGATTTTTAGTATTTCATCACTTGTACACGGCCTTCTAATGTCCCTCCCTAGTTTGAAGGTCCTGGTGATATCTTCAACAAATGTACATGGTTCAGTCAGCTGAATTTTTAAATTTAAAAAAACCCGCATTTTAACTTTTAAAAAATGCATTCCTGAAGTTTATTAAATTCAAAGCTGGCATATAGTTTTAAAGCAGTATCTAAGAAACTAATAGGTCTGTAATTTGGAGGGAGTTACAGGTTTTTTAAAAAAATCTTTAGTGCAGTCAGAGGATAATTGAGCTGAATCATTTGTTTAGGTGGGAATTTAACAGATTAGTTCTACATTTAAGAAAATGAGGCAACTGGAAACAATAACAAATGCTTCCTTCTAGGGAGTCAGTCTAGCTTGGTAGTTCTCTAAGAGTGGTTTCCAGACTATCAGCATCAGCATAACCACAGACCTTGTTAGACACACAAATTCTTGGGCCCCACCCCGGAGCTATGAAATTAGAAACTCTGGGTATGGAGCCCAGAAATCAGTGTTTTTTAAGTAGCCCTCCAGGTTCTTCTCATGCACACTGAAGTTTGAGAACTGCTGGTTTAGTTCATCAGGGCAGAAAGCAAAGTAGATTCTTAGGGCAGAAACAGCTGAGATACAAAGAGTATAAATTTCTTTGGCATATATTTTGAGGTCTATCTCTTAGAAACCTGAGTATAGAAAATGGGTACAAAATGATAAACTGTAATTGTAGGCATGTCTATACAACTATGGAACACAGAAATATATAGAGTATGCATAATACATAATATATACAAAACGATGCACTCATATTGCTATCTAAATATTCTATGATAGTGGAAAAGTTATAACGGTAACAATATTTATTATTTGCATTTATGAAAGTTTTATTGTTATAATTGTTTTCAACTCACTTTCACTTGCCAAACAAACTCTGCTTATCACTAACCCTATGAAGAAATCATACTAGAAATTATCATCCTGCTTTATATATAAGGAATATATATAAGAAATAAGGCTTAAATAAGGTAAGTGATTTTATTAAATATACATAACTAATAAGTAGCTGGCGTCCAAATATAAGAATTGTGAAATCAAGATCAGGATTTTCCCCTACTATTGTGCAGTATATATAATTGATTGTCACGTGTTCTTACAAAACTATAAAAAAAGAAGCATTCAGATACACAAAGAACTGGTACCAATCCTGTGAAAATTCTTCCAAAAGATCAAGGAGAGAATCCTCCCTAATTCATTCTATGAAGCCAGTATCACCCTGATACCAAAGCCAGGAAAGGATGCAACAAGAAAACTACAGACCAATATACCTCATGAACACAGATACAAAAATCTTCAATAAAATACCAGCAAACCTAATCCAACAGCACAACAAAAAGATAATTCACAATGATCAAGAGGGTTTTATCCCAGGGATGCAAGGATGGTTCAACATATGGAAGTCAGTAAGTGTGATTCACCACATAAATAGAATTAAAAACAAAAACCTTATCATCATCTCAATAGATGCATAAAAAGCATTCAATAAAATCCAGTATCCCTTCATGATAAAAGCCCTTAACAAATTAGGCATAGAAGGAACATACCTCAAATTAATAGAAGCCATATATGACAAACCCACAGCCAATATCACACCAAATAGGGAAAAGTTGAAAGCATTCCTCCTAAAAACTGCAAAAAGTTATTATACAAGGATGCCCACTGTCACCACTTCTATTCAACATAGTAGTGGAAGTCCTAGCCAGAGCAATCAGGCAAGAGAAAGAAACAAAGGGCATCCAAGTTGGAAAAGAGGAAGTCAAATTATCTGTTTGCTGATGTTTCTTATACCTAGAAACCCCTAAAGACTCCTCCACATTCAGTAAAGTCTCAGGTTACAAAATCAACATACATAAATCAGTAGCATTTATGTACACCAATAATGACCGAGCTGGGAACCAAACCAAGAATTCAATCCCATTTACAATAGCTGCAAAAAAAGAAAAAAAAATCTAGGAATATACTTAACCAAGGAGGTGAAAGATTTCTACAAAGAGAACTATAAAACACTGATGAAAGAAATTGTAGATGACACAAACAAATGGAAAAACATCCCATGCTCATGGATCGGAAGAATCAATATTGTTAAAATGACCATACTACTCAAGGTAATCTACAGATTCAACGCAATTCCTATCAAAATACCAAAGTCATTTTTCGTAGAACTAGAAAAAAAAAGCCTAAAATTCATATGGAACCAAAAAAGAGACCATATAGCCAAAGCAATCCTAAGCAAAAAGAACAAAACTGGAGGTATCACATTACCCAACTTCCAATTATACTACAAGGCTATAGTAACCAAAACAGCATGGTACTGATATAAAAATAGACACAAAGATCAATGGAACAGAATAGAGAACCCAGAAATAAAGCCATATACCTACAACCAACTGATCTTTGACAAAGCAGACAAAAACATATGCCAGGGAAAAGACACCCTATTTAATAAATGGAGCTGGGAAATTGGATAGCCATATGTAGAAAAATGAAACTAGATCCTTATCTCTCACTATATACAAAAATTAACTCAAGATGGAATAAAGACTTAAATGTAAGACCTGAAACCATAAAAATTCTATAAGAAAACCTAAGGAAAAACTCTTCTGCACATTGGCTCAGGCAAAAAAATTACGACTAAGATGCCAAAAGCAAATGCCGACAAAAACAAAAATGGACAAATGACTTCATTAAACTAAAAAGCTTCTGCACAGCAAAAGAAATAATCAACAGAGTAAACAGACAACCTACAGAATGGAAGAAAATATTTGCAAACCATTCATCCGACAAAGGACTAATCTAGAATCTACAAAGAACTCAAACAACGCAGCAAGAAAAAACAACCCCATTAAAAAGTGGGCAAAAGACATGAACGTTTTTTCAAAATAAGACATACAAATGGCCAATAAACATATGAAAAAATGCTCAACATCACTAATCATCAGAAAATGCAAATTAAAACCACAAGGAGATACCATCTTACTCTAGACAGAATAGCCATTATTAAAAAGTCAAAACACAATAGATGTTAATGCAGATGCAGTGAAAAGGGAACATTTACATGCTTTTTCATGGGATGTAAATTAGCACAACCCGTATGGAAAACAGTATGGAGATTTCTCAAACAACTAAAAATAGACCTATCATTTGATCCAGCAATCCCACTATTGGGTATCTACACAAATGAAAAGAAGTCATTATATCAGAAAGATACCTGCACTTGTACAATTATCACAGCACAATTCACAATAGCAAAGATATGGAATCAACCTAAGTGTCCACCAACTGATGAGTGAATAAAGAAAATATGGTGTACATATATACCATGGAGTACTACTCAGCCATAAAAAAAGAATGAAATAATGTCTTTTGTAGCAACTTGGATGGCACTGGAGACCATTATCCAAAGTGAAGTAACCAGGAACAGAGAATCAAATACCACATGTTCTCTCTTGTAAGTGGGAGCTAAACTATGGGTATGGATGGTCCTACTGGAATAACAGACACTGGAGACTCCAAATGTGCTAGGGTGGCAAGGGGTGAAGGATAAAAAATTACCTATTGGGTGCAATGTATATTATTCAGGTGATGGGTACACTAAAAGCCCAGACCTTACTGCTATATAATATGTCCATATAACAAAACTGCACTTGTACCCACTAAATATATTGAAATTTTAAAAAAAGGAAAAAAAGAAAAAGAAAACAGTTGATGATGCATCTCACAGAAAGCATCCTCACATTTGCCTTTTATTGCTAGATTACTCTCCTTGGCCTATTAGGGCCCAGTGGAAAAATAAACATGTTCTAATAACATTAAAAAAAATAGAGAAGCATTATAATGAGAATAAAATATTTAAAAATTAATTTTTTTTCATAGACATCTTCTGTCCTTTGAATTTAGCAGGTAGCCTACAGATAACTTTTTCAGGGTAAGGGTACAAATCTTTTTGCCCCTTCATTGCTATTTTTCATTGTGTAAGTCTCAAAAAAATGCCCTTAAATGACAAAATATGCAATCCTAAACTGAATACAGCAAAGGTAATAACAAACAGGGCTGACAATGCAACAAGTATAGTATAAATAAATGCTTAGAAAATATACAAAAAATCACTGAAAAGCAGAGATAAATGTCAGGTTTTTCCATGATAGACTAACCTAGATATCTTTCTCTTTGTCATCTCAATGGTTAAAAATACTCTAAAAAAATCTATTCCTGGCTTCTGAAAATACACTCTCACAGAAAGGTCTAGCAGGAAATGCACTTTACAACTAGCTGACTCAGCAGAGAGCTAATCTAGCTAATCTTAAAAGATTCAATAAACAAGCACACATTCTTTCCCACTGGTTCTTAAATTTCCTCTCTATCAAAATAACCTGCCTTGGGGTCTGAGAACCTCCTGTACTGCTCTGAAATGGTTACAGAGATTAAAATGATTACTGAACCCAATCTAGAAGTAATTTTATATTACGACCCAGTGTGGATTCTGCATTAGAAATAATGTTTAATAAAAGACATTCTCTATATTTCTTGAGAATTTACAGTGGAGGTAAATTAGTATTTAGAACTATACAGAACATATGCCCTCTAGGATCTCACATCTTTAAAATACTTTTAATTTTTTAAATTGATACATAATAATTGTACATATTTTGGGGGTATAGGATCTAATGAATTTTGTTCAAAATTTGAAAACAGCATGTATAAGCAAAACTCACATTTAGCACTAGGGCTTACCTTCAATCTCATCTTAATTTTATTACAATTTCCTAACAACTTTTCCCTAAATAAGGCATGAGGAGTAAGAAAATAAGTGTGACATTTTGCGATGTCCATCAGTTTAAGGGGCTTATTAAAAAAAAATGAAGGTACATACATTCAATAAAATACTATGCCACTCTTCAGTACTAATAAGGAATGATTTCCAAGATTAAGTACAAAACAAGGTACAGAACAGTGTCTATAATATATTTATCTTCTGTAAGAAGGGGGAACGCCCAAAATATATGTAATTACTTGTATATATGGAGATTATCTCTGGAATGATACATAAGAAACTAGTAACACTAGTTGTATACAGGGAGGGGAAGTGGGTAGTTAGAGGACAGGTGAAAAGAAGCCTTTTTTTCCATTGTATATTATCTTTGCCTTTTGAATTAGGTACCATGTCCAAGTATTATTTATTCAAGAGAAAAAAAACCCTCCCTTCTTTTGATATTCTCTATGCTATATGGCTAACTCATAATTTTCTAAGCTTATTACTTCTTTCCTAGCATTATATTATCAATATATAATATTTCTTCAAATCTAATCAATACCCACCTAACAGGTGGTACCTAAGCTGCCTGACTTCTACATGCTTTTAGTTATGACAGCCTTTAGAAGTGCATTAAAATGAGATTGCCTGCAGATTCCAAAACTGCTATGTGGAAAGAGATCCACATAGCAGATCTCTATAGATCTAAAAGTGCTTTTTTTTGAGACAGGGTCTCGCTCTGTTCCCGGGGCTAGAATGCAGTGGCGTCATCATAGCTCACTGCAGCCTCCAACTCCTGTGCTCAAGCTATCTTCCCGCCTCAGCCTCCCACGTAGCTGGGACTACAGGCACACGCCACCACGCCCAGTTAATTTTTTCTATTTTTGGTAGAAACAGGGTCTCGCTATGTTGCTTAGGCTGGTCTCGAACTCCTGGCTTCAAACAATCCTACAGCTTCGGCCTCCCAAAGTGCTAGGATTACAGGCGTGAGCCACCACATCTGGCAAAAAAAAAAGTGCTTTTAAAATAGACCACAAGAGAAACTAGGTATTCTAATTAATATTTTTTCTTGATTTAAAAAAAGTCCTACATTTTAGAGCTGAGGTTTTGTGTCATCTTTAATACTCACATTCTTAATTGACTCTCAAGACCCAGTACTTCATTGTGCAAATATTAAGATGTACAGATATGTTTTATAAAATTAACTTGATAAATGTTACGTACATAATCTTTTTCATGAAGGAAAATATTAATATAAGGGAATGAAACTCAAATAAACACATTCATATTCCTACCTTCAAAAATCTCTCATTGGTCAATAGTGCAACTTGCTTTTCTGAAGCTTGCTTTTCCACGTACCTAAAATTTTACCATCCCATACACAAAAATAGAAAATTAAGCATTGTACATATTTAAATAGCATACTGGGAAAAAGAACTACCTAGATTGGTGGCCACATTTTTTCACTTCTTCTCAAAAATAAATTTAAGATGACAGTCATGGTTTAATGGTGATCTTTAACTCCTTAAATCAGTTGTGCTTCAGTCTACAGGTCTAATCATAAACAAAGGACATAAACTCTATAAATAGAAAATGTTATTTCTAAAAAGTAACTCTGGAGAATTTGCAAATTATGTCCCTTTGTAAAAGTATTTTTCTTCATGCCAAATTTTCAAATTCGACAAGGAAAATCCCACAATTAAAAACAGAACAATTTTATTTTGCTTAGAGCCTTTCTCTACTTCAGAAATAAATGGATCTGAGATCCCTTATTTTGTCCCAAACTATAGTACAAGATGTGTTAAATATGTACTTCTTTTTTTACCTCCTAAATGATGGAAGCCGTCGGATGTTTTCACATTGATTATCTGATAAAAAATTTATTCTTCTCTTGGCTTCTGGGAGATTACAGCACAGGACACTTAGGGGCTGGGAATAGAAATGCTCTAATAGAGACAGCTGAAAAAAACGTGAAGATTAAATATATTTATTATATTTTGGCAGTAAATCTTTTGCCTTATGTCTGCTCAATTTTAAAGTGTTTTTCTTTAAAGAGCAGAAGTATTTATGGCACTAATACATTTAATAATGTCACAATAACACTGCAAATAACACATAAATGGCTATATAACTCTAATATTTTAAGGCTCCAGTTTTGTGGACAAGGTCAGAAAATGGCAATCTCTGAAATACAAACTAAAAGAAACTAATATAAATGGATAGATTAACTATCTGCAGAAGCAACTCACAATAATTATAAATGTGGTGTGGATGGGACTGAAGTGTGACCTAAGGTGCCCCACTACTCGTAAGAAAATACCGATCTAAAATCAGTGCAAAAACTGGTCTGTTACAATAAATAAAAATGCTACAATGGTAGAAGTTGTACCTACTGATTAAAAAGAATGATGAAAATTTATCTTTTCAAATTCAGTTGTATTCCATGGAGGAAAATATGGTACTGTATCTGGTAGATATATTCTAATAATAGAGTGCTATGGTCTCCATAGTAAAAGTGAGGATGGTATTTTACAGATTTTAACATAACTTTTCACGATATAATTCATGAGACTACCCAAATGTTTATTATTCTGATTCTAAGCAACCTTCAGCATGACCAGTTTGGTTTTTTCAGATACCCTAACACTGAAAAGATGGTTCCTAAGATAGCGCAGAAAACACATTCTGGTCACCGCAAAATAGCATCCCCCAACACAAATTAATAAATTAGCATACTATGTTATATAGGTATTTGGTTGGCATGAATCAGCAATCTTGAGCTTGATTCTTCCTGGATGAACTGATAATGAATTTTTGAGCCTACACAGCTGAGGATCAGACACCTGATGCTAGAGGAAATCCTCCAAAATAGTCCATTCTTTAAGGCTGTAAGGCAAAAGGCCACCCTAACTTAGAAACAAGTACAAAGTAGAAAGCAACTGTTCATGCCAAGTGCTACATTATTTTTGTACATATTGACATAATTTTGTTTCTTATCTTTTCCAGTTTATAAAAGTAATAATATTTATCCCAATGTTAATACTACTTTTTAGACATGAGAAAAATAAAAACCAAACAGTATAAGGAACTTGCTGGAGAAGAGGAATGGGAGTAAGTCACATGAGTTATAGTAGAGCTATAAATAGAATAAGAACCCAGTATTACTCAACTATTTTATTCAAGTATGTTTTCAATATCTGGATCAATTAACAAGTTGGTTAATATATCCACTAATGAGGGAAAAGCTCATTAAACATACACAGCATGATTATATGCCCTGTTGCACCTCCTATAGAAATCAGGACTTAAAAATACTTTCCATTGATGACTAGCAAAACTGGGCTGGGCATAGTGGCTCACGACTGTAATCCTAGCATTTTGGGAGGCTGAGATGGGAGGATTGCTGAGTCCAGGAGTTCAAGACCAGCCTGAGCAACATAGCAAGACCCCATCTCTACAATAAATAGAAAAATTAGCGGGGTCTGGTGGCGCACACCTGTATAGTCCCAGCTACTCAAGAGGCTGAGGCAGGAGGATCACTTGAGCCCAGGAGTGTAAGGTTGCAGTGTGAGTTGTGACCGTGCTACTGCACTCTAGCCTGGGCAAAAGAGCAAGACCCTGTCTCAAAAAAAAGGAAGAAAGAAAGGAAGAAAACTGGGCAAAATAAAGATTCTGGCCATTTATTAGTGGTGTGACCTTGGCCAAGCTACTTAACCTGAATCTCAATTTCTTCATGCACAAAACTGAGAATAATGATACACATTAATAAAACAATATAAATCGTTTAAAGTGCAAAACACAAAGGAGGTGCTTAGTAAATTATCAGGAACCTATAAAATCTTCTAATCCAATCCCCTATTTTAAAGATAAGAAGTTTGAGACACAGAGAGATTAAGTAGTGTAGTTAATGTCCATTTCTTTATTCACTTTCTCAAGGTATTTGAGGCTATAGTTTATACTCCCTAAAACTCTTTTTTTCCCCTTGACTTCAGTGGTACTCCACTTTCTATTGGCTGTCATGTTTTTATTCTCCTTTTCTATTGCTCACTCTTACACATCAGTTTGCCTTAGGGTGCTACCCTTAGCCTTTCCTCACTCCTTCTGGGTGATGCTTCATCCTCATCACATGACTTTAACCATCACCTTTGAATGATAAATCCTAAATATCTATTTCCAGTTCAAATCTTTGCACGTATGTAGCATGCAAAGCTGAGCATCAAATCTTTATATCCAACATACCCTTAAATTAATCATATATAAAAAGAAACTCATCCTTTTCCCAAAACAAACTTGCTCTTCTCTCTGTATTAAGATGTACACTTAACAACTGGTACCAACCTGTAATCCATCTGCCAAGCTAGAGCCTGTGTGTCACCTGGCTCCTCTCTTACACATGCTATCATACACTTAGTCACCAGGTTCTGTGGATTTGATCTCATCCTCTAATTTGTTTCCCTCTCTCTAGTTCCACCATCATTACCTTAGTTTAGGTCCTTGACACAGCTTGCCCTGATTACGATAATAGCATTCTAACAGATCTCTCTTCCTCTACCGTTGCCTTTGCCTGAAATGCTTTCCAATTTTGACCAGGCTAGCTCTGATTCCTTAGGATACACTTCTATTCTCCTATGGAATCTCAAGGTATGTTTCCTTCATAGCACTGACTACTCAGAATTGAGTAGTAATTGTGAGTTTACTCTTCGTCTCCTTCACTAGCCAATGAACAATTTGAAGGCAGAGATTTCCTTTTCCTCTGTATCTTCAGGGCTCAGCATAATACTTGGTTCACAGTAAGCTCTTGTTGAATATTTACTTGTATTCAACAAGAGTAAGTAAGTGAATGAATGAAATGAAATGGGCAAGAGAAGTAATTTAAAAAGTTTTATCTCAATATCACTTAACTTCACATATTGCTAAGGGAAATAATGTTTTCTTTCTTTAAAATACTCTTTTTAAAAAGTCCAAGTTGGAACAAAAAAGATACATATTAGCCATGAGAAACCACTATAGTGTTTTAGGTGGTGGAAGAATATATGTGGGAAATAATTTATGATCTTCAAAGCACTACACAAAGATGAAGCATTATCAAATTGAATTTCTGCACAAAAGTTTACTAATACATAGGTTTTAATGAACTAGACAACTGGTATGTGTTTACAATGACTACACTTGCTAAGATAATTAGGTAATTGCCAAGAGAAGAAAATAATATTAACTTTTAAACAACTAACGAATGGGGACCTTTTTTAGATTAGGACAGGTATTATGAAGCTAAATTGCTGAATTAGCTTCTGGCAATTCATGCAACCCTAGTGTAAATGCATTCTCAATATATAAGAATAAATATAAATGTATAAATGAACACACACACACACACACACACAAAAATACATATATGTGCAGGGGAGATCAAATTGCAGCCTGCAACCTGTTTGTTTTGTTCTGTTTTGTTTTTTGAGACAGGGTCACACTCTTTCCACCCAGGCTAGAGTGCAGGGGCCTCATCATAGCTCACTGCAACCTCAAACTCCGGGGCTCAAGCAATCCTCCCGCCTCAGCCTCCCGAGTAGCTAGGACTATAGGCATACACCACCACACCTGGCTAATTTTTCTATTTTTTGTAGAGACGAGGTCTCGCTCTTACTCAGGCTGGTCTTGAACTCCTGGCGTCAAGTGATCCCCCTGCCTTAGCCTCCCAAAGTGCTAGGATTATAAGTGTGAGAAACTGTGCCCAGCCTGCAACTTATTTTTGTATGGCCCGGAACTAAAAATGTTTTTTATATCTTTAAGGGATTATTAAAGAAGAAACAGAAGCTGCAGCAGCAACCACATGTAGCATGCAAAGTTGAAAATGTTTACTATCTGGCCCTTTATAGAAGTTTGCTGACCCCTTTATATATTAACATTTCCTAGATAAAAGTCCTTAAGCTTTCATCAGATTTAAAAAAAAAAAAAAGTCCCTTCTTCCTCACACCCAAAATGCTTATGAATCACTGGAATGGAGAGAGGTCATCTTCCCTTATTGATATCCTAATTAATGTATTAATATCTTGCTGCAAGGTAACAAAGGAATGGTAGAAGCTAGAATAAAATAACTTGAATTGGCATTTAAAATGTCTTATCAAACTAAACAGTCTGAAATAACATGCAAATTATGTAGATTCAGCTTGTGATTTTTTAAACACATTAGTGTGTTCTTACCTGAAGTCCTTTTATAAAGTTTTGAATTGAGAAATCATGGTACAAAAAGATGTTGGTCAGAACCTGTAACACTTTTTCACTTATTTTAAAGGGAAACTGAGTTGTAAGAAGTAGCTGAAAGAGATTAAGGTAGGGGAGATACTCCTTGTTAGTCTTCACTCTTCATAAATATGAAGCATGAAGAATGATACCAAGACGTAGTAACTATGAAAGCTGCAACAGTAGCTAGTTTTTTTTTAGGTCAAGTACCAAGAAAAATTTTAAGTAAATATGTAATAACAACCAAAAGAAGCTATTCATACTACGTCTTCAGAACCAAAGATGTCCACCATCCTCCATCCAATTCATAATTTTTAAAAATACAGCCTATTAACTATAATCCTTTTTCTCCCACCAGAAGCCACCGAAGAAGCTGCAGACTTTGGCAATTCTTGATACCAGGTAAGATTTCTTTTTCCGTCCTACTGATTCAAATTAATGAAGAGTAACACATTTGTACTGCTGAATAAAAAACATTTTAACAGATATCTATTTTAAAAATATAGAATAGCTGAATTTGTAATATTTGGCTAATTTTCAAAGGCCTACAGTGGTGTTTTACAACTTAAAATGAAGTCATACTAGGCTTCTTAAACAGAAGCATAGTTGCAGAAGGGCAACTGAATTTGGCTATAACTAAGGAAATTTACTGTAGCTGTAAAAAATTTTCCCTAAAGAAAATCAGATGGATATCACCTTTTTGGAGAAAAAAAAGTGAAGTGCCCAGTAAATAAGCAGGCAGGTTGTCATTATTTTACCTTATATAAGCAGCATAAAGTATATCTGAAAGGAGCTGAGTCTATAACAATTTGGGGAAGGTAAATACTAAAGAATCATAGTTCTATTTATTTCAGTATTTATTGTCAAGAGCGGTATGACAGGGAAGAGTCCACTGAAAACTTCAAATCGTTTTATATAAAATGTAAGAGTCAAAACATATTTTATTAGGAAGTCTACAAATTCTGTAAAAATTTATTTTAAAAACCTATTATTTTCCATTGAATAAAGATATATAGATATAAATATATAGATAGATATGATCTTTCTTTACATAAAGCTTATATTTTATCTGAAGAGGCAATGTTATACAAAATCACTGTGAAACTAAAATACTATAAAATCATTAAATAAAAATATTAAATTATGTGAAGGAATAAGTTCAATATAGTACTCTGAGAGATGTAGAGATTTATCATTAACATTTATATTTACAATCTATTCTTGGCAGTTTTCTTTTCATCCTATTTCACTGGTAAAACTTTTTTTTACCTTATCGAGTACTGTAGTCAGGTGCTCCTTGCAAGACAAAGATTGGAACAGTTCTATACATAATAAAGATGATACTGCATGAGAAAGCAACCGGTGGATGATAATAGGAGATGTGGCAATTCCAAAAATGAGTATTAGTGGAAACTCATGCAGATGTTGACTAGTTTTCAAAGAAAGATACAAAAGTGGAATTTCTTTAGCAAATATATTATATATTTCAAGATAAAACAAACTTTATATTAATGAGTACTTTATAAGACATGCTAAGTATTAATAGTGTCATTCCAAATATTAAAATTTTCTAGGCCATTCCTTTTTCTTCTGTTAAAGTAACACAGAAATAGTTATTTCCCAGACATTCTAGTTCTGAAATCAATCTATTATGGATCCTCTCATTTTATAAATAAAAACACAGAGGTCCAGAAAGATCAAGTGCCTCCCCCTAAGGTTATACCATCTCAAGTGTTAGAAACCATTCGATTTAATCTCTCACCCAAAGTTAGAGGCCTGCCTACAGTCTTCCTCATAGTTGGACCACCCAGCCTATGTTTAAAGAGTTCAGTGACATGAAGCTCATTAATTTTCAAGGTAACTTCTTCCATTTATGGACATTTCTAACAGCCATAACAACCCAGCCATACAACCAAGACTTAATGGACATCATTAAGAAATGTTATATCCCTTCCTCACATTCTTATCTCAACATATTGAACAGGATTTATTCTTAGCATTACCAGGATGAGCACAAATAACTTTCACAGAATAAAACAGTACTATCTTTGAGAGCTACTGCGGGTCATAGCCCTCTGTATTATGGATGATGATTTTGCTTGCTCTCTCCTGTTAGCTACCGCTTTTCAGTATTCCAGCTGTATGCAGTTCTACCTTCACAGGAGTAAAGTGTCTGGACTGTCTTATTGTTGTAGTTGGTTCTTCTTGACTTTTGATGGCTAAAGTAGTCACAAGTCTGAGCTCCAAAAATGTATAGTTTTTATGTCATTATTTTGTACTGTGCACTTTTCAGCATGGTAAGCAGTTCAATGTTAGCATTAAGAAAAGTCCTAGGATGTAGAACTCTTAGAGTCAATGGGGGGAAAAAAAGACATTATCAAAGCAGGAATTTTAAGTATGTTAGTAAATTATAACACAATATGTATAGCTTTAGACAAATGTAGCCATAACTATTAAGACAAGTTAACATAAAGAAGAGGCCAAAATAAATTCTATCCTAAAAAATATACCAATGGAAATGCATGTCACTCGATTTTAAAATAGGGTTACTTCAATTCTGAGTTTCACAGGATTGCCTTGAAGATCCAAGGAGATCATGAAAGTAGTTTCTCACTAGAAATATTCCATAAACATAAGATAGTGTTCTTTAGAAAACATTCTTGCTCAGTAAAGTTATATTCAACTCAAAGCCTCTGAGGACAGACAGGTATCAGAAAATAAGAACTGATAAAAATCTCAACCTGGAGTAGTTTACCCATTTAATGGCCAAATAAGAGACAAAAAAACCTTGGTGAGATAAACCACATTTTATACTACCTTACCATGTTAATTTAAAACTGGCTAAATTTGTCTTTGACTCTCACTCTTGGGTCAAGAAGCAAATGGAAAATCTGATAAGAGGTCTTTGAACATTTAATTATTAAGAATTTGAAATCACTTTGATTTCTATCCTGTTAGTATTAAAATGAAGATTATGCTTTTTAAGTTAAAAGTTATGTTTTCTTAATAGAGAATTTTGCATAAAAGCCAGGAGATACACCATCTACCTGCTGATAATTATGAAGTCTTGGAGTACTTTTGTGGTGAAGCTTTCCATATCCTTTAAGATAAGCACAACAGGAGGAGACTGCCATTGACTAGTAGTAGTCCTCTTTTTGCTTGGCATTTTTGGGTCTGTCTTCTTTTAAGCCATTGTGAAAAGAAGGAGTTAAAATTAAGCCTTACCACCCAAACAAAGCTACAATGCCACACGTTGATATATCTCCCTTTACATTTCACAGTAACAGTGTTTCTTTTATTTCTCCCACATAATAAATAGAAACTCATTCCAACAGTCACTAGCAGAATCTTTCTGTGTCTGACATGGGAATAATAACCAAGAAGAAAAAGGTTCAGTAAAATCTGTAATTCATATGAAATATTTATATTTTCTGCTAAGAAAATGACAGGAAAAACATGGGAGGAAGAGAAAATTTTCTACAAAATTGGTTTTTCTTTTGGTAGAAAGTGATATTTTGCTTTGCTTTAAGGTAAAAACTAGTATTTTTAATTAAAAAACACAATGAATAGCACTACTTGTTACTCTGCTACTGTGAAAACTCAAGCTTGAAAAGGACTCTAAATATCGTCTGGTCCAATCTCAATCTTGTAAAAATATCTGACATAAATTGCAAGTAGCATTTGATTTTTAGAAAATCTAAAATTGCGGATCAAATGAAGGTCTTATGGTAAGCATTAGACCAAGTTTAGTCCCTATAGAAAGCAAAATGAAACTTCACTTGTGATGACTTTAGCAAAAATGTTGATTGGAAAATGTCACCACAGTATTTTTTCCCATACTGTCTGGCTACACTACACAGCATCATAAACTAAGGCTGTGGTTTTATGATGCAGTTACCCAGTGAATCACCCAGGTTACTCATTTTCCACCAGACACTGTCATGGTAGAACGGAACTTCTTTTCATTTGTCTGTTTGTTGAATATATTTTACTTACAAAGCACTGATTCCCTAAGAACTCTAAATATGAAATAAATTAGATTTTTTTTAAAAAATACACAATTATTCTTCATAAAAACTAAGTTGACAGTGGGTACTAACAGCATGGTTCTATTGCACAAAAGCAAATATTGAGGAACCTAAGAGATAACATATTAAAGTTATAGTCATTGTCACAGATAATCTGCAACAGAACTGACTCCTGATCTTCTGTTTTTGTCACTTGATGACATTCTCCCACAAATAAAATGTCCCTGTAAAAAACTAAACACTTTTGGAATTAGGCTGAATACTAATAAAAAAACACTTTTAAATTCTAGTAGCCTTAGAAAAAATAAATAGCTACTATTAAATTAACACCTAGTGCTGCATAAGCATATCCTTATTAGAACAAAACAGTCCTACATCTAATATAATTACAAGCCCCATTAATCATACGTCAATTTCCTGGGAGAAAACCATCGGTTTATATTTACCTGTGTGACAGTCATATACCAACTGCAAAGTGAATCCATTGAACAATGTGTCTTTTTCTGGGTGACCTGAACACTTTTCTCCTCTTTGGATTTTACATCTACACAGCAGTCCATCAACTGTGAGAACAACTTTTGCAAAAAATGTTTCATATCTGCAGAATATAAAAAGAAAGCTTATTTCCTCCTAAAACAAACTTAAAGCTCCTGAAACTTCTTGATTAGTATATTACATTATTTGAGTAGCATGTGTTTTTCTATACTTACCATCAATATAACTTTTAACACATTAACTATTAATGGTCATTAGTACCCTCTTCTTAACATTCAAATTTCATTAATTTGGAATAAGACTAGACCAAAGTTAATCTGTATTATCTATAATAAAAGGGCTACATAAGCAAATGTGTAAACATGAAAACTATAAATTATTTTAGGAATATGTATTTAAATTACACTGGACAACAAAAGGTTATCAAGGTCCCCTAAAAAAAAATAAGTGTCACTATATGAATTATTTTACTGATCATAAATCTTTAATATAGTCATTTTTAAAGATGCCTTTAGGGCTTTTACTTAATTCCCAATGGTTTATGAATATGAAAGTAACATATACACACAAAACTCTTATATCACGCCAAATCCAAATTTTACTATATTAGTGTGCATACTCTTTGTAATTTGACAGTTTCAGACACTCAAGATTAGCTCTGACAAATGGACTCTTCTCTAGTATGATGGCTTTTCAAAGTGGGACGATAAGGTGATTTATGGCTGTAAACATGAGCCCACGTAGTCTACTCTATGTTGAGCGACATAAGAGCTCCCCATCCCCCAATTCTCAGCTTCCTGTTCCAAATCTTTCTACTTATTAAAAATTTCACTGGATTAAAGAACACATCTTGCAAAATACCTAGACTACTACTATCACTGAAGCTGATATGGCAGAAATGGGACCAGGATAAAGAAAGCAAAAGGAGACAAAGAATCCTGCCATAGTCAAAATTACTCTGGGAGCCAGTAAACCTTACCCTGCCAAAAATGTAGCACTGTGCTCTTCCCACCAATAAAAAGGAATAAAGAAAGCCAGAGAGAGAGAGAGAAAAGGATGGAAGAAACCTGTAACATCTAAGGTTATTATGGCATTTATATTTTACCTGGACAATCTTTAGCTTGCAATGAGACTACATACGGTGTGACATTATTCTGAAGGGCATCTGTTAGACTTCTGAATGTTAACTCATGATCTGTGACATTCACACCTATGGGATAATACATCAATATATCATCATTTTTATTAATAACAATTTAATAAACAACAGGTATTTAACATATCAAGCAAATTACCCATGATTAATAACAGAAACCAAGAAAATACATTACCTAAATGAAGACCTACCCATTAACAATAGCTACCTAGAGGTGAACACTATAGTTGTCAAGAAATATATTTAGTGCAATTCTTCTTTCAAAAAAATTACTGGGGATGTGTAGTTGACCCTTGAAAACATCTTAGGAGTAATTTCATTGCTTTGTCAAATTCATAAAGAGCTATTTAAAATAATCATTAGAGGCCGTGCACAGTGGCTTACACCTATAATCCTAGCACTCTGGGAGGCTGAGTTGGGAAGATTGCTTGAGGCCAGGAGTTCAAGACCAGCCTGAGCAAGCTCGAGACCCCATCTCTACAAAAAATAGAAAAATTAGCCAGGCATGGTGGAGCACACCTATAGTCCTAGCTACTAGGTAGGCTGAAGCAGGAGAATCGCTTGAGCACAGGAGTTTGAGGTTGCATTGAGCTATGATGACGCCACTGCACTCTCTAGCCCAGGCAACAAACTAAGATTCTGTCTCAAAAAAAAAAAAAAATCGAAAATAAAGGGCTATGAATTCCAGCCTTACTGTGACCCTGACTTAACAATTGAGAAGAATCCAACCATTAATACTATTAATAATCATAATACTACATATAACAGGTAAAGTGGACATTAAGCTGATTTTTGAAGGAAGAACCTAAAAAGAAATTAAAACTATGGTTCCTTTTGGTATTTATCGAACCCCTCGTTTTCATTTCCACAAGTCAGAATTTTAGTGCACTGCATATAGTTACCAAAGGTGAGTGGAAATTTCCCCACTACTTTGGAAAAAATTCTGTTAACTGCTACCTTCCTTAACACAAAAATCTGTGGTTTCTAAAAAGTCCTTTGGTGCTTAGGCAGATAGCAGCAGACACCTTCAGAGTGCTTGAGACTTGCTACTGTAAAACTCCCATTGATTGAAAGAAAAAGAAAAGTTACAGAATCATCCATGCCAGCAATAAGCAACCTCTTTTTTCAGGAGAGCCAAAATAAAAATATCTGCAGATTATTTTTTAAATGGATATATACTTTATTTTTTTTTTTTTAAAGACACGAGGTCATGCTCTGGCACCCAGGTAGGAGTGCAGTGGCACGATCATAGCTCACTGCAGCCTCAAACACCTGGGCTCAAGCGATCCTCCTGCCTCAGCCTCCTGAATAGCTGTGACTACAGGCACGCACCACCACACCTGGCTAATTTTTCTTAATTTTGTTTAATTTTTATTTTTTTAGAGATGGAGTCTTGCTACATTGCCCAGGCTCATCTTGAACTCCTGGGCTCAAGCCATCCTCCCACCACAGCTTCCTGAGTCACTGGGATTACAGGCATGAGCCATTTCAGCTGACAGCATAAAAGCTACCTTTTTGAAAATAAAAGATGAGCCACTGTGTTTAAGCATTCTTTGAGTACAAATTTTTTTTTTTGTACTATCAAAACTACTCCTAGTACGCATCATGGTGTGTGATTGTAATAACGCATCCCTGGAAAAATTTGGGAGTTCAGTAAAAGACTGGCTTATCTTGTCTTTCACTGACTGACTTCATAGGCTATTTAACATTATGTTCCTTAAAACAATGGACTTGTCTATTGCAAACAAGATAATTAACAATGTGTTTAACTGGAAAAATGTTCTCTTCAGACCAAGATTTTGAAATATGATTTCCATTTAGCTTCTTTTTTTCCTTTTTGGCAGTAGGCAGGGCAGGCACTTGAACAGTCCTCTCACAACAACATATCAGGCTATCCCGCTTGACTGTCCCAACTCCTCTCTACCTCCAGTTGCTGCAACCTGGCAGTAGAGAAACAAAGCATCCAACAGTACAAGTAGGCCATCACTGGGCCTCAGTTTCTCATCCATAAATGGAAGGGATTTTGAAATTAGATGGCAGGCTGTATTGTAAAGCGGGTCCAAAGCATTATAAAAATCATTCCCTTGAGTCTTGTTACTCAGTGTGGTCCTAGAATCAGCAGTATGGGCATCAGCTGGAAGCCTGTTAGAAAAGCAGAATTTCAGGCCCCACCCCAGACCTATTAACAAAAATCTGCATTTTAATAAGATCCCTGGAGTTTATTTGTAGGTACATTAAAGTTTGAGAAGTATTGTCATGACTATCCTGAATAAGATATAAACAGTATTGGAAGTAGTATTAAATAAGAGAATTAATTTATTATCTCAGAGCCCACTAGTATAACAAATCCTAAACAAATAAATTGAAAGTGAAATGAAAAGTATGTTTGGAACCCAAATAAATTCAACTTTGTTTTCCAAAGAAATGAATAAAATTTGCTAATATTCCAAAGAAATTTTTTTCCATTATCCCGGAATCCATGTTTGATAAAGATGGGACAATAATGATGGGTATTAAGTGCCTAAGAAATTTACAACCTGCAATCTGAAAGCAATTTATATATAATTCATCCAAACCCTTTTCTGGACTATTAATATCAATACAATGAAACAATCTAAGTTTGAAAAACTAAGCACAGGAAAATGAAATTAAGGTCACAGAGTAATTCCATCAAACATGACAAAAAACCTATCAAAACCAAATCTACTAACACATTGGTGGTTTCTTCATCACTAAATCCAAATCTCATATACTCTCATAATATATCTATGGAAGAGTAAAACAAATACTATGTTATCCATGTTATCAAACATGGATTCCAAGATAATGGAAAATTTCTTTGGAATATTAGCAAATTGTCTTCATTTCTTTGGAAAACAAAGTTGAATTTATTTGGGTTCCAAACATGCTTTTTGTTCCACTTTCAACTTATTTGTTTAGGATTTGTTATACTAGTGGGTTCTGAGATAGTAAATTAATTCTCTTATTTAATACTACCTCCAATAGTGTTCATTATCCATATCTTATTTCCCCTTCTGACAAAAAGTTGAAGGGAGCACTAGGTGAATCAATTCCTTTTAATTCACAGATGATCACCTATAAAGATATAAGGAACTTTTATTGGTTTTGAAAGTATGCAAAACAAACTACAGTTGGTTTAATTCTATAAATAAAAGAGACAAAACAGGTTCATCAGAACAGGTTATTTCCCACTATTCTCAACAATAAAAAACCAATTAAAAAAAATAAACACATGCATGCATGAACAAACACACATACATACCAAGAATAAGAGCAGCAGTGGGAATTTCTCTGAGTTTTACTTGACAGCCCAAGTCTCTTGACTTCTTCTGGAATCCAGAATGAGACTTTTGCAGAAATTCAATTAAATTGTCAAACAGGTTTTTATTTAATTCTTCTTGTAGTTGCTACAAAGAAAAACACAAAACTTTATGAATTATTATTATGAGTACTAATCTGATGTGTCTTTCCTGGTTTTAGAAAGAAAATTGTCACAGATTCAATTCCAAAGATTTCGTGTAAAATGATTAAAAAAATGAATCAAATAAAAAAATGTTTTCTCCTAAAATCTCTTGCGATTAGTGCTTTGGATTCCCCCATTTAAAAATTCCTTTCATTTATTCATTCAACTAACATTTACTAACCACCTTATGAATGAAAGATAGCCTCTACCCTAAAAAAGTGAAGTAATTAAAGAACACTTAAAATGAAAATACATTGTATAGAGTGCCATAATATAAGAGCAAAGGGTAGGACCATCTAACTTAAGCTAAGGAGGTGATACATTTGAACCAAGGCATTAGCAGGTGATAGAGGAAGTGACAGGAGGTAAAGGAAAGTTAGAAGGAATAAGGAGTGGGGGAGGGAAGAAAGGAAGAAAGCACTAAACATCTGGTGAACCACAGATACAGCTAAGCACAAAAAACATGAGAAGTGGTAGGAAATGAGACTGGACAAATAAGCAAATGTCTAGACCAAGAAAAAAATATATACGATGTTAAAGGGTTTGGATTTTATCCTGTGGGGAGAGACATGGAAGGAATGTAGGCATGATTAAAATAAAGGCATGATTAGATCAGGGTTATGAAGTGTTAATCTGGCAGGAGGGCTGGAAAATCCCTGCAGCCTGGCTTAGGGCTGCATTTGCCTACAGAGAGGACTTTTCTAAATTGGCCAATGGTGCCATAAGGACTGGTGGCAGATTGAAGGGTTTGATATTAGAGACAAGGATGCAAGTTAGAAGGATATTATGACAATTCAGGTTAAGAAATGAAGAGGGCCTAAACTGGAAACCACAAACTCAAATAGCTTCAAGGATCACATGGAACATATGAATGAGCAAAACCACTAGATGTAAAGCAATAAAGACTGGTGGGAGGTGGTAACAAACCAGAGAGTGCATAACCCTCCCAAAGGCATTCAAAAACAAAAACTATAACACCGTGTTGACCAAACAAAACAAGTCATTGGTTCAAAATGTTGGCACTAGAGCTACTAATTTGCTACAGTGGAGAACTTTTTCAGAGCTAGAATATAAAGAACATGGTAACTGGATATGAGGATGAGGGAGTGAAGGAGTTCAGAGATAGTTTGATTTCATACTTGTGTAAATGAATGGATAATTTAAGAGTGCCACCATTTGAAAGCTCGCCTTAGCAGTTATCATAAACATGTTCCAGTACCCGAGGCTATGCATAATACTTGGAATAGGAGGGGTTTTTTTTAGGATACACAGATTATACTTGACCAATATTTCCTGTATTTCATCAATACTCTTGTAAATTGATGGAAAGGAAGATGGGTAACAACAAATATGAGATTTACGGTATCAGAGAAATAGGAAATATTATCAAAAAAAGTATTCACCTCAGTTTCAGATTTCATCTGTTGCCATATCAACTGATAAGTTTCAAATCGAAGCTTACTGTCCTCAGACTCATTTCTCCCTTTATTAAAATAGTCCTCTAAAAACACAGAAAGAAATAAATCAGTTTTTTTTTTCACATTGTAAAAGTTAGAGACTCTGCATGCAAAGTCACACAGTAAGTGATAGAGGCTGAATTTTTTTATATGCATCAAAAATATATACATTTGGGGATAGGTAACATTCCAATATCCTTTGAATTTCATTTATACATCTTTTATTTTTATCATACTATCTGTACCTTCAGGTTGAATTTCTAACAGTTTTTATTTAATGGTTTGAGTTCATTTAATAGTTTTTGGTTTGATGTATACACATTTAATATTAATGTGCTTTCATTATTTGCTCTTATTCTATTACCTTGTATACTTTGCTTCATACATTTGCTTTGAACTCTGTTAAATGATTCTTACTGCTACTATCCTTATATTTTTGATCCTTGACATAGTTTAGTACAGTCTTTCATTTATTCTGTCTGCATATTTTTATATACTTTTTGAATGTTTTCTCCAACTGTTAGCCATTTGTCAGAATACCATTTATTGCAGTGGTTTTCAAACATTTTAAACCAGGATCCACACTAAGGAATACATTTTACATCATAATCTAACACACATACACACAACAAACAAAAACAAAAGTCCCACAAACCAATACTCACCCTCATCACGTAATAGCAAATGTTTTCTTTTCTGCTTTTAAAACAATTATCCACTAAATTAATTTCCTAACTCACACATGGATTATGACTTTCAGTTTAAAAAACACTCATTTACTGAATAATCCATCCTTCTCCCACTGACTTGACAAGCCCTTATAGTCTAAATACTTATATGTACTTTTAATTATTTTTGAACTTTTTCTTTGAATCCAACCCTATTCCTTTATCAGCCCTACACTGTATTAATTATTGTAGCTTTGTATGTAGTATGTTTTAATATTAAATAGATCCAGGTCTTCTTCTCACTGCCAGGAAACATTGTTATTCTTTTTCAAAAAACTTTAATCCATTCTTTCAAATTAATTTTGTCACTTCTCAAAAATAATTTCACTGGTATTTTGACTAGATAAAATCAAATTTGTAGACTGATTTGGGGGAGAAATAACATCTTTAATATGTATAAAAAAATTCACATCCAAAAACATCTCAGGTGTCTCTTCCTTTAATATTTTCAATTCCTTATAGTTTTCTACTTTTCTTCAGATTTATTTTTTCTGCTACTATTTATTTCTACGATTCAGTTTTCATGTGTAATTTTCTTGCAGCTACTTCAGTTTTAATCTTAACTGATGTTTGGAATAGAAATTTCTTCCATTAAGGAATTATCTTAACTAAAGTTTGAACCAGATTTTTATAATATTGGATTTTGTTTTTTTTTATATTTTTTGAGATTTTATAAGTACTGTTTGGCCTTTTGTTTAGTCATGGCTACAGTCTCACTGTGCACCTAGGATCAAGTGTCATCTGCTCACTGCCCGGTAGCTGGTCAAGTGCCGCCCATGCCTGGCTAATTTTCTATTTTTTTTAGGGATGGGTCCCCCCTGCTCATTTTGCTATTTTCAATTTCCTGGCTTCAATTCCTCCTGCCTGGTCATCCAGGCTAGGATTCTGCGTGGCATCAGTTCAGTTGATTTAATTTTCAAAGCTTTAATATTATGAAAGTCCTTTATGGTTAAATGTTATGGTTATAGTTTTAAAATGCAAATCTAAAATGAAAAAAGAGAGCAAAATAAGAGCAAGCAGTAACAAGATACTAAATAGAACAAAAATAGCTTTAATGAAAAATTCATTTTACATTGTTAAATGTTAAATGTGAAAATCAGGACATGAATATTAAGTATTAAGCTGATCGAATAAGTATAAAAACTATGAGAAATCCTGAGTTACCATGACTTCTCTGTTATTTACAGATCAGGTAGGTTAAAAAAAAAAAAAAAAAAGCATTGAGAGGAACT
Organism: Daubentonia madagascariensis; assembly: GCA_023783475.1. Taxonomy (NCBI): domain Eukaryota; kingdom Metazoa; phylum Chordata; class Mammalia; order Primates; family Daubentoniidae; genus Daubentonia; species Daubentonia madagascariensis. The sequence continues at coordinate 34,485,394 of JAKFHU010002080.1, read as the reverse complement.
GAAGAATGTGAGCTCTCACTCTTGTCAGGTTTCCTCCTGCCTCAGCTTGTACTCACAGTGCTATACTTCATCGTGAACATCTCCTACAGTGCGCCAGTGCTGCTACCAGTCTCTCTTTCCCCAGTTCCTGCCCAGCTGTTTTGTTGGATGTGCAGCCATTCACAGAATACTGAAGGAGAGTTAATGTTCTTCCCTTAAGCACATGCCAAGTGTCCTGAAGTCAGGACAGATGGTGGGCAAAATGCAGAGCATCTTCCTACTTCTTCAGGCAATCTGTTCCAAGAATTTAAGCCAGTGAAGGCAAGTGCTAAAATCTGGATATGTTCCCCTCATTCCTGTTCCATATGTCTTACAATCAGGGTCAATTCCTCAAAGATTTTCATATTATAATAGTATCTGTTGGTCTTAGAGCCACACAATGAAAGAAAAAAAAAGTAATGATTTTTTAAAGCAAAGTTCAAATTATGCATATCAGGTTTACTAATACTAAAACCTATGAACAAATCTCAATAATTTATAGCTGAAATTCAATACAAAAAGTCCTAAGCAAAAACTTGCCTCATATTATGAGAGGCAGTATTAAAAAATGGGCTCTGGAATCAGATTGGGTTCAAATCCCAGCTCTACCATTTACTACATTTTAACATTGAGAAAGTTCTATGTCTATGTATCCTCATGTATTTTAATGGAGATAATAATACATTCTTCATAGTTTGCTGAGGGGATACAAGAAATTAACACATATAAAATGCTTAGAACAGTCTGGCACATAGTTAATGCTCAAAAAAAGTTAGCAATTCTATTAGTTCTAATTACATTGCTGATGATATCAGATGCCACTTTGTGCTATGTGTCCTCATGGATAATGAGGGAACATGTCTTGAATTTTCTCTGAACTATTTCTAGTAAGTTAGCAATGTGAAACATTAAAATTTGTTCATAAGTCAATCACTTAAAAATAATTTATAATGTAGTTATTCTTTGTTCACTATTTCCAAGTCCATCACTTTTGCCTTTCATTTTGGGAAGGAGGAGGGCAAAGAATTAAAAAGCTTCAAGTTTCTTTAAAAATACGTCTATAAGGGTATAAAGCTCTAGATCACTATTTATTCCCCTGTTAATGAGAAACTGGATTCTCACTATAAGTCATACTTTCTACCCTCTGTCCTCCCCATATTAGACCACTATTTTACTATTTTATTCTCTTTGAGCACAGGTCTTTTATCTCGTTAGTCTTACACTGATGGATTAACACTCCAGGTCTGTACCATGTGATGATTTAGAAAAATCCTATTCTATATATTCAAGTTTTCATTTATTTCCTAGTCAAACAATGGTATAGTTGTTTTTCTTTTTTTCAATTCAAAACTAGTACATGGGTATACTGAATTCCACATAATAATTTTTCCATTGAAATTAATTTTCACAGTGCTATATACTGAGTATAAATACTCAATAAGCCTGTGAGGAGCTTTTAAAACATTCCAACACCTCCACTCTGCTCCCAGTGATTCTGATTCAATTGGTCTGGGTTAGGGTCTGGACACTGGTACTGCTTGAACATCCCTAATCCAAAAATCTAAAATCTGAAATGTCCCAAAATCCAAAACTTTCTGAGCACTGACATGACACCACCAGCGGAAAATTTCACACCTGACCTCATGTGATGAGTCACAGTCAAAATTTTGTTTTGTGCACAAAATTATTAAAAATATCGTATAAAATTATCTTGAGGCTGTGTATAAGGTGTATATGAAATACAAGCGAATCTTGTGTTTAGACTTGGGTCCCATTCCCAAGATATCTCATTATGTACATGCAAATATTTCAAAATCCGAAAAAAATCCAAAATCTGGTCCCACAAATTTCAGATAAGGGATAGTAAACCTGTATTTTTTTAAAAGTTCCCCAAGTTGAAACCTGAATACGGTCAGTGGATTGCATGAATGTCAGTTTCTCGGTTGTGATACTATACTATAGTCATGTAATACATTACCACTGGTGATACCTGGTGGAAGGGAACAGGAGAACTCTCTATACTATTTCATGCAACTGCACGTGAATCTACAATTATATAAAAATAAAAAGTTTTTTAGAAGTTCCCCAAGTGATTCTAATGTGTATTTATGATTGAGAACCAAAGCAATAAACACTTTCTGACTGACAGTAACATTGTGATTTGTTTGAAGAAGTTTTCGTACTAATATTATAATTGATCACTAAACAGATATCTGGAGATAAAGACAGTATATTTTTTTAATAATTTAATTTTATTGAGGTATAATTTACAATAAAACACATCTATTTTAATAGTTTGACACAAGTAAACACTCATATAACTAGTCCCTCAATCAAGATAGAGAACATTTCCATCACTCCAAAAAGTTCCCTCTTTGTCCATTTGCAGTCAATTCCCCCTACTTCATCCCAGGAACCACGGGGACTTAAGACAATCTCTGTTATTGTTTTGTCTTTTTTAAACAAATTAATGTCTTTTCTCTCTTACCCACATGGGTATATGAGTGTGTGTGGGGTAGGGGGACTAAGTGATGAAAATCCACTCCCTTAATAATATGTGTGTCTGTGAGTATTTAAAACCCACTCCTCTAATAATTTAACAAGTTTGTTTTGTTGAAATAAAAAGTGATTGTGAACAGTGTGGGACCCTTGTATGTATAAGAGAGGATAGAGGGCACAAACTGGTAGAAAGGTATGAAGATTAATAGGCAGAAAATCTGGGTCACTTGAAAATATGTAGCAGATCTGAGAGTAGAACATCTTCAGCTGCTCTGTCCCAGCTACTTCCTTTCCCTCAGGCTACTGAGAACTGGAAGCCTTGGAAACAAACCACAGGGCCAAAGTGGTGACAGTCCATGACAACACAAATTTCTCCACGTGGTTTTTATAATTGTCTCACAAAGTCCTGCATGTTAGCTCTTAGAAGCATGCAATGAGAACAGGAAGAAATCTTAGTGATAAGCCAATCTAGCCCCTCATTTTACAAATGAGGACACCTAGAGAAAGGTTAAACAGGGCCAAGGTCATAGAGCTAGTTAGGCTCAGGACCACGCTCCAAATTACTTTAGTTCTAGTCTGGATGATTCCACAACTTTGTGCGCAGGCAGAATTACTATAAGAGATTCAAGACCCTGGGCTTCTTTTCTCAACATGTATTGGTATGCACAGCACTTATCCCTAAATTAGAATGTGCAATATCTATTTAACACACATGTAGTTACTAAGCCCATTACTATATGCTCCATACAGATGATTTTTTTTTCTTTAATTTACCTTGTCAAGTTTATTCATAAAACGGAATACTGTACCAAACTTAAGCATATTTGTCTCCCATAAATACTGTATATTTAACTTAGAAATAATTTTTACACAATTTTCATTAGAAAATACATACAAATTTGTAGTCTTTTTTAGTTTTTTAATGTGTCATCAATTATCATTTTATTTCCCTCATTGTTAGAAATCTAGATTGCCAATCAGCTTTTATAATTGTTTTGATTACTCGATCAAGGATCGAAATGCTTTTCTAATAGAAATTGACTTTCATTTTCATTTCTAAAGCTATAGATAAATAAGCAATGGCACAGAAGTCATCAAAAAGACACTTTTCTTTAAAGAACAGCAACATATCCTTTGAAGGAAATTTACTTTCCAACTCTGCCTTTTGACAGTGTATTTGGATTCCCTCTTGGATTAGAACCCCAAGGTGTACTCTTATCCCTCTGACCAATGCCTTGGAACATAACTGGCTACATCAACACAGCAAGTAAGCCAAGGTTAGACAAGAAAATTACTAAATTCAATTAGGATTAGTTCTTAAAGTTTAAGATGACATGGGGTGGGGGATGACTAACAAATTTGTTATTAAGACAACTTACCTATTGGCACAGAGATCTTTCTCTTCTTGAAGTTTGGCTTAAAAACAAAGCAGCCCTATGAAAGAGACAAAAAGCATAAAGTTGCCAAGGAGCAGACAAATCTGATTAACCAAGTATTTTATAGAAAAGCAGATTTTTTTTTAAAAGGGGGAAGGTAGAAGATGTTTCTTTCAAGTTCTAAGAATCACTTCTCTTTGAATTATAGAAGGAAAATTCTAAAACAACAAAGGGACTATCCATTTCTTTCCCCTCCCTCCCATAGGATGCCCATCTTTGATTTTGCTCTTTGGGATCTGATCAAAGAGGCAGACGAAGAAAATAAAAGCTGATGAAATTTAAATCAAGAAAGGTTCCATTTTTATAAAATTTAGAGGAATTAATACTATACATTAAGATGAAGATCAGGAAGGTAGAAAATAGAGATGCTCTCCCTACCCAAAAAGTATTTAATTAAACTCCAAGTATGTATAACCTTGACAGGAAACAGACAATTTTGGCTACTGTTTTCACCCTATACCTTTCTTCACCTTTTTTCATCTGATAAACTCTTATACATCTATCCATGATAGTGTGACTCAAAACTTACCTCCTCTGGAAATCCCTCCCTGATTCTCTAGCCAGAAATGCTCCTTTCCCGGAGATCTCATAGTATGTAAACATCTTTATTTTGCATTGTTTTAAATCAATTTCATTGTGTACCATAGTTATTTATGGGTCTGTCTCCCCAGGTAGATTGTAAGCACCTTCAGACACAGATTGTATTTTATTTATAATTGTTTCCCCAATGTTTAGGATAGTGCTAACATATACATTAGGCAATCAGTATATGAAATGAATAAATGTTTGCCAAATAATTTTCCTGGTAGTTTCACATTATTATTTGACTAGTGGTACATAGCCCAAGTTACTGGTACTAGTCTATTCTACCAATCCTAAAGTCACATAACATAGATATCTTCTTAAAGATTTCCATTTCTATGTAAAATGAAAGAATGAAACAAATATACCTGGGAAAAGTCATCTCAGGATCATGTTAAAGACAGTTGTGCAAATACAAAGTGGCTATTTGGATTACAGTTTCCAAATTAAGAATCATGCCTTATATTCTTGTATCTGCAACTAGTGGAACTATGTGAAATATACACAAATATTTTTAAAAAGTATGTGGTACCATAAGCTTGTCACTGCCTCCTTCCCATATCCACCTGCAATTCAGTAAAGGAAAAGGAGCTTCAAAGGAGTAAGATATGAAGAATACTCAGAATGGATTCTATTATAAGGCACTGGTAACAATATGGTTAACCACTTTGAACTGCTGGTCAAATTATAGTGTTTGACATGGAGGAAGAAGTCTAGGAGTGCCAAAGGCCAGAAAGTATCATGAGGAAAGAAAGCAAAAATGTTTAGATAGCTTTAAAAAAAAATGCTAGCAGTTCCATGAATTCGTGAAATAGTCCTTAAAGGTTCTTATTTATGTAAGGTCCACTTCATAATCATCCCAATACAGGCATTTCTGTTATAAATGCCAAAAATGCTTTCCTGAAAAAATCTTACTTTCTGCAAGTTACACAAAAATAAGAGGTGCTTTTGCAACAAACAGGATTAGGGGAGAGACCACTTAAAACCTAAAAACAAAAATGGCACTAATCTTTACAAAAATAGGAGTACAGTTAAATCTCTTCTAGCATTTTCACCTAACATCAGAGCCAATCCTTGGTAACCATAAACCCTAAGGCTTGTACTCTCTCCTTCAGATGTACTCTTGGAAAGCATTACTTCTCATAGACCATTTTAATCAAAATTAAAAATCAGATCCATTAATTTGCTGTTTTAATATAGAGGAAAATGTCTTTGCAGCTTCTTCATCTGCATTTTCAGCTTCATCAGATAGCTTAACTTCAGGAGCTTCCTGCTACACTTACAATGGAACTAAAAGTTTTACTTTACATGGTCCAGAGCAGCGCTGTCCGATAGAACTTGCTGTAATGATAGAAATGTCATATATCTGTGCTAATTGGCGGCTATGGCCACACGTGGGGAGCACTTGAAATGTGGCTAGTGAGACTAAGGAGTATTACTAATTTTATCTTACTTAATTTTAATTCAAATTTAAATAGCCACATGTGGCTAGTGGCTACCATATTGGACAATGCACTCCTAGGGTTTACCATCTTACCAACTACAATATGTCTTGCAAATCCTCGCCTTCTAGGCAGCCCACAGGAGGAGGTCTATATGATCCCCCACCCACACACATACGCATTACTTTTTCATTCTCATTTTTCATAACGTTCCCGCTTTTTCTCCACTCTCCGATTATACTGATTTTTCAATTCCTTTAATGTGCCATTTTATTTCTATCTTCTGGGCCAAAGAACATGTCGTTCTCTCTGCCCTCCTCCCCCCAATCCTTTGCCTAACTTCTAGTCATTTTTCAGGTCTCAGCCAAAATGTCACTTTCTCGAAAAAGCCTTCACTGACCTCTGGCAATCTGTATTAGGTTCTTCCACTCCTTTGTTCTCTCACTTATAACTTTTTTCCTAACACAATTTGTGTTCATTAGTTTATGTGTTTAACGTCTTTCTTGAGCACAGAAACTGAGTCCACTTTGTTTACCACTGTATCTCGTTACCTAACGGAGTGCTTGGCGCACAGTAAATTTTTATGAAAGGGAAAAGGGAACAGAGACCGGGGCACATCCTGGGGGTATCCGATCTCCACCAACCAAACTTAAAAATACTCCTAGCCGCACCACAAGGCAGATCCGCGTCCTCGCTCCCTAAGCACAGCTGGCCTCAATTGGACCTGGGGCGAGGACGCCTCAGCTCAGTTCGCCGCTTTCTCCTCTCAAGCCAGGGAGCCGAGGCCTATGTAACCTCCGCTTCATCCTTTCTTCAAAAAGGAAAGAGGCAGCCGCAGAGCACCAGTGTGCGCCCGTCCCCACGTACCTTGGACACCGAGGAGGTGGCCATGGTCTTAGCGGCCCCGCGAACTCCAGATGCACTCGGGATTTCCCGCGCGCCCTCGCGGTAGCAGGGCAGAGGTTAGTGGCGGGCCACGCGGCCCCTTGATTGGTTAGCATCACCCTCCAGCTGCTTGAGTTCCAGAGGCAAACCTGTGGAGGGTCGGAGTAAACCTTGAAAGGCACTTGTTTCCGTCACTCCTTCCCACCCCACAGTTTGTATGCTTTACCTGGGCTGAAAGTCGTTAGGCCGTGATTAGACCCTATAGAAATTAGTGCTCATTACACTTAGTGAAGTTTATGATGGATCTGAATTGCCATTCGAAAGGATCTAATTTAAAAATTGGTATTTCTCTTGCAGTCGCTTTGGCAGGTTATCCTAGAATTATTTTTGGTAACTCTCAAAGCTACATGAGATATTTGAGACCCGGTTTTTCTTGATTCAGAGGCCTATTTGAAGAGCTCTATAATGAGGAAGGGCGTAAAAAGTGGTAATAGAAACCTGGGATTCGTCAAAAAGAATTTTTAAGACTTACTGGCCACTTATGGAGTTTTGCAAAGAACCTTTCTATTGTGGTCTTGATAAACCATTTCCTTTTTATTAATGGACATATTTTGCCTGGTATGTAATTTAACTTAGGTCATTTTTATAGTGTTTCTAGACATTTGTGGGGAAATCCCTCTGCCTTGTCTTTATGTTTATAGATGTACTGCCCTTTCCAATAGTAATTTCCCATACGTCACCAACACGACCTTTAGGTAAGACAAAGCTGAGATTACTGCTTGCTAGGAAAAGGAAGACCACCACCTCAGCAGAGCTTTGGTAGTGTCTCAAACTGGGAAAGCAAGGTGAGATTTTATTAATAATTTGAAGTATGGTTTAAGGCCGGTTTTTCAGTAGCAGGGGGTGGGAGGACGTTGCCAGGGAGATGGCTGATGAGGATTGGACACTTACCTTGATACAGGAGTTTAAGGTTGGTGGAAAGAGCAAGCAAGGAGTCTTAAGGCATAAACTCTTGATGCTTTCTCTTGACCTGATAGATTTTTCAGGAGGTTCCTATAATGAACAATCCAGTTAATTTTCTGGGCAGGAGTCTTCTAGAATAGTAAAGTTATGCTAATGAAGACAAAGTAATAATAAAGTCATGTTAATGTAGACAGTAAACTATATCGGGGTAGGTAGTTTTGAACCTCAGTATCCAAGCTGGGTGTGGGGATAGATGGTTTCTGCTCTCAGCCCTTAGGTCAGGATAGCAGCATGATGAGAAACGTTGGGTTTAGTTTTGCAAAGACTCTATTCTTCCTTGTAAAGAAGGTGAGTTGGAGAAACAGAAACTAACATTTATTGAGTATATATTTGTGGTAGTTACTTTACATTCATATTTAAGCCCCATGGCAACCCTGTGATATAGAAGTATTAACATTATTATACAGATGAGCAAACTGAGATCCGGAGAGATTAAATAACCTACCCAAAGCCACAGAGTCAATAGATTGTATAGTTGGTTTATGAACAGAGATCTAACTTCACAATTAAATCTTTCCTATACAATGTGTTGTTTAGCTTATGAAGGTAATATGTACAACCTGATCATTAAACATAATCTAATGGATTTATATGGCAATGTAAATTATGCAGATACATATTTCTCTAAATATGGAGTCATTGAGGAATGATCTGAAACTTGAAGATAAACAAAAACATGTATAACACAGGTTGAGCATCCCTAATCCAAAAATCTGAAATCCAGAATGCTCCAAAATTTGAAACTTTTTGAGTGCTGACACAACACTCAAAGGAAGTGCTCATTGGAGCATTTCAGATTTTCAGATTAGGGATGCTCAATGGGTGAGTATAATGCAAATATTACAAAATCTAAAATTTGAAACACTTCTGGTCCCAAGCATTTTGGGTAAGGGATACTCAACCTGTACTTTGTACCTTTACTAAGTTTTGAGGATCCCTTTTGCTAGTTAAGGAGTGAAGGAATATATTACATGCAATGTCATGTGCATTTAGCAAACTTTGATTAATGAGTCTGTGGTTTTCTAAGCATTGTCATCAGGCCCAAAGTTAAAAGTGAGTAAGAAAATGGTTTCTGCCCTGGAATGGCTCCAGACAAGCTTGGGAAACAGGTGTAAACAGGTGACTACAATGCAGTCTATAACCACCATATCAGAAGCATATGCAAAGTGCTAAGAGAACTTGGAGAATAAAACTCCTAAGGGTAAGAGAAGGCTTCATTGAAAAGTTGCTGTTGGGGCACAGTCTTGAAGGGGGTGTGGGTAAGAGCGTGCAGAGTGAATAGGGTGAGAGCTTGGGGAGGAGTAGGGTATTCCAAGAGGAGCATGTGCATAGACATAGACATCTGGAAAGCATGGTATGTCCATGGAACCACGATATTTGGGTATGACTGAAATTTAGAGTATGCCTCTGATGCCTTGTTTCAGCAAGTCCTATTGATTTTATCTTCAAAATAATGTCTTGAATTCATCCACTCTTTTCTATTGCAGCTGTCCCCCCACTTTATCCCAAACCAAGCCACCATTATCACCTATTCTTGCCCTCCTTCCAATCCATTCTCCATGTATTAAGAAAAGTGACTTCTAAAATGTAAATTAAATTGTGTCACTTATCTTTTTACATTGCACAAAGTCTCTACCAGAACCTTAGCTTCTTTCTCCAACCCCAATTCATGCCATTCTATCCTTTCTATAGGGTTCTAGCCACAATGTTATTTTCTGTTTTTCTAACATAGCAAGGTCTTTCCATTCCCATTGCATTCTCATTGCATAGATTATTCCCTGTGCTTAAAAGAAATGCATTTTAAAACATGATCCTTTATGCAAGAAGAAAGTTTCACAAAACAATGCATACCTTATAATGTGTATATATTCTTTTCTATTCTGACTATTTCATTTTTCAAAAACTGGTGGTTGAGACTTATGAATTTATTTCTCACTGGCAACCTATAATTTGAAAAGTTTGTCCTCCAGTTCTGTATCTCAGTCCCTTGTTTGCTTCTGTCATGACAGTTATAAGAGTTAGTAAATATTTTGTTATTTTGTCTTGTTTTCATGTATGTTTCCTCTATAAGCTTCATGAAGACAGAGAACATGTCTTGTTCAGTGTTATTTCCCCAGCACCAGCAAAGTGTCTGGAACATACAGGGCATTAATACATATTTGAAGAATGGGTACCTGAATACCTCTGTTGTGATGTCATATAAAACTTACAGTTTCACCGACTGAGATTATAATTTTAGGGCTATGATCTGACATGGTAATAGTGGGATGGATTAAAGTTCCAGCCCCACCATTTGTGTGACTAACTCTTGGCAAGTTAACTAATCTGTGTGGTACAAGTTTACAGGACTGTTGCAAGGATTAATAATGATAATGATGAAGATAATATTAATTACTATTTATGGGATACTTGTAACCATTGCAGTATTTTGCTTAACTTTATAGGGCTATTGATAAGATCTAATGAGATAATGTTAACAAAAAGTGCTCAGTGTCAAGAACTGTGAAGGGTCTGTGATTTTACTCTACAATTAGCCTACCACAGTTCCATGGATGGTGGCAGAAAACATAAGACCCTTGAGTGAAAGAAAAGGATTTTCTATTCATAGCAATAGCAGTAGTTGATACTAGAGTGTCAACAATTTTTTATGTCAGTTCCCCAAGCCCCTCTTTTTCTCACAACACAGTGTGAAGAGGGTCAGATGATACTTACCTCCATAAGCAGTGTGCTGTGTTACCAGAGAGAACCTCTGAGTCTTTTACAACGGGCAGTAAGTGTGCCTGACCTTTGCTCTGGAGTGAGGGAGTATTTCTGTTTTACAAATCTGTTCACTATGTAAATATCCTTGAAAAGGTAGTCCAGAACAAAGGCAGTTTGTGCCTTGTTTACACATGCAGAAACATGAGTCCCGTGAAGACTTGTCTCTCAACACTAAGCACAATGGTATGCTGTGCTTAGTGGTGTGCACATACAGTGTACAATATTTGTTATTTTCATCTCATCTAATCTTCTCAATCATCCCATGATATTTGTATTATTATCTTTATTTTACAGAAAAGGACACTGATACTCAGGAAGATGAAAGGAATACCCTAAGTTCACACAGCTATGAAGTCATAGAGTTGAAATACTAACCCAGCTGTTTGCTTCAAATCCGGAATTCTTTTTATTCTATAGAATAACATTTGTAAAATGGCCAGCACTGTGTCTGGCTCAGAAACATGACAACAGAGTATAGATTTGTTTTCCTTTCTTACTTCCTTCCCATTTAGGTTTGGGCATTAAGTTTAAATTTAGTTGGCTCATTTTATTTATTTATTTTTACTTTTAATAATTGTGAAGTAATTTCAAACTTACAGAAAAGTTGTGATAATAGAACAAAGAACTCCATATCCCCTTTATCCAGATTCACCAATTATTAACATTTTGCCACCAAATCATCATTCTGTTTATATCTATCAATATGATTTTTTTCCTGTATCATTTGAGAGTAGGTTTCATATATCAAGTTCCTTTACCTCTTAATACATAATCGTTTATTTCCTAAGAACAGGCTTATCTTACTTATCCACAGTACAGTTACTAGGTTCACATAACGTTGATATAATACTTTAAACTGCAGTCTGTATTCCAGTTTGTTGATTTTTCTTTCCAGTATAGGATCACGAATGGCATTTAGTTGTCATGTAACTGGCACATAAGTGGCCTTAAGCTCTCTTTATTAACTTATATCTACATAACTTGATAGAGGAGATACACTGCTAACAGTGACTAGGAAGGCAGGCCTCCTTCACTCTGCTGATGAGTTTTATTATCAGATTTCAGGTGTGGCCTCAAGAAGCAATTAAACTTGTTGACCAATTGTCATTAGTCCTAAGGTAAAATATTTATGTTGGGAAGATATTCATCCATATTAAAGTAAAGAACAGGACTGACTGAATTATCTCGGTGTGTACTGTACTTTGCTTCTAACTTAGTCTCACAGACCCACCTGCATTCAATTCTGGCTAAAACCACAAGTTGTGCAAGAGCCATGCTAAATTTCTTTTATTATGGGTAATTAGTAACTTGCCCTCCAAATCCTTTGGGAGTTCTCTTCTGAATCCCGAAGTTTCGATTGTTACCTTGTTTGCTTCTTTTTTTGTGTCTTGTAGTTAATCCAGACCCGTTTCTGAGAAAAGTTTCTGTGAATGTGGGAAGGCTTGTGCATTGGCTCTTGGTAGCAAACCTACAGAGCCTGACCTGGGTAGTATTAGAGAGTTAGAAGTAAGAAATAACCAGGGGTAATTGACAGTTTAAGTAATTTAAGATCTGGAAGAATAATTGGTAATCTTTTGAGAATTTTAAGACTCATAGCCTGTGGACTATGTTATATGGATAAAAATATAGAGCTAATTTTCATAAGAAGATGTCAGTTTTGCCACCTCTGTCTGGTTGCAAAAGCATATGGATTTTCATTAGCAAAACTAGGGTTTTTATGCAATTACCACAGATTTTGATCTTGAACCTGGAAAGTTTAGCTCCTAACTGAATTTTATACTCGTTGAGAGCCAGACTGATTGGGATATTTTTTGGCTTTGTGCTCAGTATCTGGGTCCTAGGGGTAGTAATCGTGTTTGCCTGTGTGCCAGGGAAGCAAATGGTTGAGGACAGCTGACAAGCTAATTGATTAATGTGCTTTCATAGTAGATGCTCTGGGAGCCAAAGATTCTATTATAATAGGATCTCTGATATTAGGTTTCCAAATCTAAGGCTTAGAATTGTGCTTGGTGCACTGTAAGCACTCAACACATATTAGCCATTCTTATATTATGTATTAGAATCTCTGGTCTTAGGTTCCCAAACCAGATCTGGCAGCTATGGATTTTCACTTTTGATACTGTCTTAAGAGGTACTCCCTGCTTTCAACCTCAGATTTATTCCTCCTTCAATTGTGTTACTTAGTTTATTTCTCAAGGACTGTGACTAATATTTTATGGATTTTATTTTCTCTGTTAAAATTTTCAGGTGTTCTTGTCTTTTATTATTTTGTTTTCATTAACTTTTTGGTGTATTTTATTTTGTAAAGCTTTTTTCTTTCATCAGTTTGAGGCCTAAAGTAGTTATAAATAGTCCCTTCTTATACTTGAGCTAGTCCTAGATGAAGCCCAATGCCAGGAGAAACAGCTTTACCTGAAGGGGAAAAAAGAAAAGAAACTTGAAGCTAAAGAAACCTGTAGATCACATTCCTATCTGAGAAAGCTCTAAGTCCAGCCTCAGAGACAGTTGAAGAAAGTTGTGTTATTTCCAGAATAATTCTGCACGTATGAGAATATAGGTGAATTAAAAACCATGCTCTCTAACATTTGACCACTTGAAGTGGTTCTCAATTTTTTTTCTTTTTTTTTTCTTAACCGCACCCATTTGAGAGAAAGATACACCGCTAATTAAAAATATTCACTAGCCTGAGCATTGTTAAAGTGGAAGGCTACTGCTGTCTCCCTTAGCCATGGTTCTTAAGCCTTGTCTGCAGATTGGAACCACCTGAGAAGCATTTAAAAATACTTAAGCCCAGGCCCACTGGGCTTGAAGTTATAAAAATCATCAGGTGATTCTGATGTTCATCCATGTTTGATAACCAATACCCAAGGGTAACCTGGAGGCAGAAAGGCATAATGCAGTGTTAGAATCAGCTGGAGAACTTTTTAACATCCTGCTGCCCAGGTTGTACCTTGCATTAATTAAATCAGAATATTTGCACGTGGGAATTAGGCATCAGCGTTTTCTAAAGATTCCCAGAGTCTTTCCAACGTGCAGCAAAGTGTGGGAACCACTGGTGTAGAGATTAAGAACATTGACCATGGAAGACTCCAGTTTAAATTCAGCTTCTCTGATAGATTTGTAAGTTCCCTGTACCTCATCTGTGAAATTATTTAGCCACCTTATGGATTCAATGAATTAATACATACAGAATGCTTAGAATATGCTTAGTATTTGGTATGTTACGTGCATTCAATAAATATTAGCCATTACTATGTTATATTAGAATCTCTGAGGGCGACGTATTTTGAATCCACCCTTTCCCGCCCTTAGCCCTGTGTGAAGTTAGATAAACAGAAAGCCTACATATCTCAGCCATACTACTTAATTTTCAATAGGAATTCCTTAAAAGTACTTTTATAAGGTTGTAGTTTGGTAAAGAAAAAGTTCTTATTTTTGCAAAATAATGCCTGCCATTTGTAAAAAATTAAGCAATATAAAAAGATGCAAAGAATTTTTTTAAAACTCGCCTATAAATAATCATCATCATAAACATTGATTGACTTTTATTCTTAGATATATTTCTATGCAGATATATAGGTAGAAAAAATGAAGGAAGAAAGATAGGAACGAAGTCTGGATAGATATACTTCCCATAAGAACTGGGCTGTGTTGTAATGAGTTTTTTTCAGTTTTGTAATGGAAAATGTCCAACAAACTGAAAGTATAATAGTATTATGATTCCTCATGTACCCATTGCCAAAATGCTGTTTTAAATAAAAAGTATTAAGTATACTTTTGTTTGAATTCAACAAAAGAAAGAGAAACCAGCGCACAATTCAAAAAATTATTGATGTATTTCCTAAATGAGGTCTTTACAGATAAGAAAAGGGATTGTAAAAAAAAATTACAGTTTGGAGGGTTTTTTAAAAAAAATCTTTATGTTTCAAATTTAGATAATAGCAACCTCTGTCTTGAGAGATGAGAACATTAAATGGTATAACTTTCCCCTATCTTTGCCAATTTGTCTTGGGTTAATTTACTCATTTTGTAGCATTTATAATTTGTTTGTTAACCATATCTGCACAACTTGTCTCCGACTCATTTTATATTGAATTGGATAAAATGCTTACCACCAATCTTTTTCCTAATATATGGATTAATTGGCTGGATTTCTTTTTATATAGATTTTTCAAGAAGGGCTCGTGGCACTTTATTTTTTTTTAACTTTACTTTTTTTTTAAGAAATCATGACTTCTCTGATAAAATAATTCTAGAAATGGCAAAAGGAAGTTTAATCATGGGAAAATTAGCATGTTTAGAATAGTGTCAAAATAGATCAAGGAATAATGTCAAAGTCTTTTTTCCCTTTATTTTTAGAAATAAAGGAATAACACATTTTTAGTTTTGACTTTAAATTTTCTCTTCTGGTACCATATATGGAAATGCACAGAACAATCCCAATATTGTCATAAAATTTTTATATGTTGGCAATTAATTCAAATTAAAAAACAACAACTGAGCAGGTGAAACAGATATGCCAGTTTGCAACTTCTCTATTGGATGAATCTATTCATAGGTAATATCATTACTAAATTATCTCCTTTAACCAGGTCGTAATCTTTGTGATTAGATAACATGGCTACACAGTGAAGTACATATATTTCATTTCCCATGGAGTTTTCTTGATTGGTTGCTTTATTTTTGAAATTTAGTAACTTAACCAGGATGTATCTCAGTGTTGGATTTTCTGTATTGTATTTTCCTGACGTGATAATTTATTTTGATCTGTAGATTGTTTATGTCTTTGTCTTTTTTTACTGAAATAGTTAATCACAGGGAAGAATATAGTTAATATCTATGTACGTACCACCCACCTTGAAAAATAAAATATTACAAATACCATTAAATTCCCTACAGTACGCATCCCTGATTGCAAACTCTTTCCTCCCATAAGAGGTAATGTCTGTCTTGAAATTTGTGTTTAATCATACCTGTACATGTTACTACCTATGAATGGATCCCTAAATATTATTTTGCAAGGTATTAAATTTTATATAAATGGTATGAGACTGTAATTATCTCTCTGCAGCTTGGGTTTTTTGTTTGTTTGGCTCAATTTTTTAAAGAGATTTATCTATAGTGATGCATGGAGGTCTAGTTCTTTGATTTTACTGCTGAATGGTATGCCATTGCAGTAATATACCACAATTTAAATTTGGTTCTTTATTTCATGGAAGTTTTTCTTTTTATTGAATATGTTCTGTCTCCCATCACCTTGTTCACACCTGTGATTCCAGCTGCCACTTGTGAGAACTGCTCATGTGTGCTTCCGTTCACCTATTGCTAACAGCACCTGTCCTGTCTGAAGTTTGCTGGTCCCAGCACATACTTAGGTCTGGTGTGATGGAGTTATTTTGGATAGAGAATTTTGGTAGACATTGTGTATGCTTCTTAGGTACCATGGAAATTAAGCCCCCATAGCCTATATTCAGTGACCTTGGTGGCAGATGTATTAACTTTTCCTCCTTCCCTCTCACTCTTCTCAGTCTATCACTTCTGCCCTCAGGAACTATCTCCCAAATAAACTGTACACAAGTCTTTTTCTCAGGTCCTGCTTTTGAGGGAGCCAAAATAGATATCTATGGATACTTTTTATTTTTCTAAGGTTCTATTGATTTATCTCTATGGCGTCTGATATGTGAGACCAAGATAGGAGCCTTAACAAATGAGGCTGCCCCATTCTGCCTCAGAATCTTTTGTATCTTTTCTTGGTTATCACTTTCAGAGTTTGTGGCTTTGGACTTTGTCTCTCTATCCTTATGTATTTGCTGCTGGAGAACCAGTCTGCCTTTCTTCCTGTCTACTCATTTGCCGGTCTTCCTTATTTTTGGATTTTAGGGACATCAGTTTTCCTAAAGTTGGATTATTTTGACTTCAGTCTTAGTTTTCTCTTATTACTTTAATCTCTGTTCTGTAAAATCTGTATTCTCTGATTGTTACAGTCCTATATCGTACTTTTATTTTCAATTACGACTATTCTCTTCCTTTGTGTTTCTTAATTATTCTATGGTAAAAAAAAAAAATTTTGAGACTCCTTTTTTAACCTCACTCTCTTTTTTTTCATCTTGTCTTTTAGTTCTTGTTTACTGTATTCACATTCTCAAAAAGTTCCAAATCCCAAAGCATTTGTGAAGAATGTCTTTGTATTCATTGGCTTATGTTCTTCTGGGCAGAGTTCTTTGATCCCTTGTATGCCACATTCTTTCCATTCTGTCTTTCTTTCAGTCTGTACCTCCCTGCCTCCTCCTGTCTTGCCCTGTTTCTTTCAGTTTGTTTGCCTATTGGTAATGCCTGTTCTTTTTCTTCTTGCTCATGCTTGACAGCTCTGCCCAGACTTTCTGTTTGTTCGCAATCGTGTGGGCAACTTCTTCCCTCTCCATGTCATATTTGTTCTTGGCTCACCTCACTTTTGTAGTTGCAAAGATATAAACTCTGAACTTCCCATTCCTCTTTTGTCTCTCCAGTAGGTCGTGGTAACCTATGCACATTATTCCTGAACTCTGACTTGACATATTAAATTTTTGCTAACTAACCCTGATATTTTTCATTCTTCCTGATTCTTACTGTTCACACAAAACCATATCAAGGTTTGCTTCCTATAGTTGGGGAATGCATTGCTTTTCCATTGGGAAGGCCCTCAGTGTGCTACCCTAGAATTTTTAGGGTACTTTCCAACTTGGAAAGTGTCAGAATTTACTTCTCTGTTTTACACATACTTTCCCACAGCTCTGCAGCATCTCCCAGTTACACGAGGAAAATAATAATGGAATTTATTCAATTTGTTTCTCTCCAGATTTGGGGTATTAATGAGATTGTTAATTCAATTCTATGACTTCTGATACATGAGGACCAAGTTAGCCTTGCCAAATGGGGCTGTTCCATTCTGCTTCAGAATCTGTTGTATATTTTTCCTTGACTATTCTGAAGTTTATGACTTTGGGCTCTGCCTGTCCTATATAATTGCTGCTGGAGAACCACTTACCTACCTATTTACTATCTACCCTCTGGCCTGCCTTCCTTTTCTTTTTAATTTGGTGTTGGTTGGAGGTGGGAAATTATTAATATATGAAGAAGCCTTCATTTCAGTTCTTTATCCCAGAAGACTTTCTGTTTGGGTATTTTTTTGATAGTGGAAAAATACACATAAAATTTGCCATCTTAACCATTTTTAAGTGTACAGTTCAGTGGCATTAAGTGTATTCTCATTGTTGTGCAACCATCAACACCATCTGTCTGCAGAACTCTTTTCATTTTGCGTAACTGAAACTCTGCACCCATTAAACAATGACTCCTCATTCCCCCCCAAAACCCTTTCTCTTTTGTTTTTTAAAATTTATATCATATAAGAATGTTTCTGTGCCTGTTGTAAAACTATTATTGAAATACTATTTTGGTATTTGTACCTTTGTGTGAATAAGATAAACTGGTCTTAGATTTACTTTTAGGAAAAGTTTGTTCCTACTGACTTGCTGGATCTATTACTAGGAAAAGCATGCTATGTAGTTAGATTCCTTTTGTACTGTGGTTGCCGAGAAGCACAGTAATTATCTTGAGCTTAGCTTTTCCGGTATAATTTTATACCTCCACTTTATTTTATGTGCTTAAGTCCTCTCAGAGCTTTTTTGGAGTGGATGAAATATAGTAAAAGAATAAATGATTTTTTAGTAGTTCTTAGTTTAGCTAAAAGAAAATTCTCTGAAAGAATTTTTTGTGTGTTGTTCATTTGAATGTAAGCATTTTATTACTACCTAAGTTCACAACCTTTTGTCAGGGGAAGTGCTTTGAAATTGATCTACATCACTAAGTTTTTTTTTCCAGCAGAGTTGTTATATTTAAGATAGGCAGAAAATCTTAGTGATTATGGAAAAGTTTGATGTTATGTCCAAAGTAAACTAAAACCTTTTAAAGGGAGAAGGAAATAATGTTTATTACATACTTATTATGTCATATTTTTTAAATTCTTATAAGAGCCCTCATTTATTATTTAGTTAGGTTTATTATCCCCATATTTCAGCTGTGAAAACCAAAGCTCAGTCATGTAAAATGACTTTCCCAAGGTCTCTTAGCTAGTAAAGGTGGAACTGGAATTTGGATCTCTTTTTTTGTAAAAGAGATTGTAGAACCTTTATTATCAATGTCTCTTTATTAGCAGCAACATTTTGTAGTATAAACATAAACTGTTAAGAGCCTTTATTTTATAAATATTTACCCATTTCTGGGAATATATCCTAAATAACTTTTGGGGGGATATAATAATTCACTTCCTAAGGATTAGAAATTTAAAAATAAAGATTGTACCTTGAGACTTAAACTTAAAAATCAACATATACGAAGCCAAAGCAGAATTGTACAAAGCATCTTAAATGGTAGCTCTAGGTCTGCAAGTTTTGGCCGTTTTTTACAGTTAATGTTTGTGAAATTCAACAAATGACTTCTGTTGACAGTACAAGAGTTAAGTGTTGTTATTAATCAGGATGTCAACTAAATCGAATTATACACTATGTGCCCTTTTGGAACTGGCCTTCACTTATGCATTTGAGGCTTATTCATGTTGTTAAGTGTTTCAATAGTTTATTCTTTTTATTGATAAGTAGTATTCCATTGAATCTAGAACAAATAAATATATCAATAATCTTGCCTTGTTTTGTTCTTTTTGATTTTTAGCTTTCCAGAGTGTTGGATCTTCCACCAGAAAACTTGATCAAGTCAATATCTGCAGTTCCAATTTCCAAAAAAGAGTTAAGTATAATGTGTTTGTAACAATCTAAAATGTTACTGGTTTTTGGTTTGACATACCAAAAAAAAAATTCTTACTCTTCAATTTACAGACTAGTCCTTGAAATTATTATAACTATAAGATATGATTCATTACATTCAAACTATTATTCCCATTAACTTAAAATTAAAATCCGTAATTTAGATACTCTGATAAGGCAGATTATATTATATTAATTATTTGTGTGTTTATGCTAGTAACTATAATTATGGCAAAGTCTTTGGGAATGAGGCTCAAATTTAATTCTGTAACAACAAATATTAATAAAAACTAAAATTATGGTTAGAATCTCAGGGTTTTTGAAGGATGTTAAAGACTGTACAACCATCTGATGCTTAAATATTGTGGTACCATACTTATCTGCTAGGTTTTTTTGTGTTTTTACTTTTTGAGTTTCCATTTGAGAACTCCTAGTGATAGAGAACTATTGGTTAGGACTGTATACAACCTACAGTTGCTTTCTTGGATGCAGGAAGATGTCTGTCTCTTTGTGAGTTTGGTCATCCTAATTGATACTTGTTTACTACTTGGGTAGAAAACTTCAATACTTGGATAAAATACTCTCTTAGTCAATTAATAATGACAAGAAATTAGCTACATAGTAGGCATTTAAGCCCTAAACTTTTAGGGGATGGGTAAATTCACACCTAATGGGCACAATGCATACTATTTAGGGGATGGGCACACTTACAACTTTGACTCAAACGGTACAAAAGCAATTTATGTAACCAAAACATTTGTACCCCTGTAATATTTTGAAATTAAAATAAAAAGCTCTAAGCTTTGAAAAGAAGTAAAGATATAATCATCAATACAATTATGTCCTTGTATTTTGTTCCCTTAACTTTGTCAGGATTTAAGATAGAATAGAATGAATATTCTTGTTCCCAGAATAGGACAAAGAAATAAGTGGAAAAGAAAGAGAAAGACTGTATTTTGACTTTTGGTAAAAGAGAGCACCTATAAAATGGCCTGCTGCAATTTGCTTTATGTCGAGTTTCAAGAACAGAGGCAACCACTGATCGAGGGGATCACATAATTATATGTAAATTGATGTGACCTTCTAAACCAGTTACCTATTTCTTTATAAGTGACATTCTGCATAATAAGGGGAATGTTTCAGTTTTTATTTTGTGTTTCAAAGGCTTTTAAGAAGCTGAACCATCTTGGCCCATCTTTTGAATAGGATTTCCTTTACCTGCCTCCACTTTAACAATCTAAAGTACTGACTTTGGTTTATAGAAAATAAATATTGGGGAGGGCCTCAATTCTTCTGGGCTGCAAGTCTAAAATTCTGCATATTAAGTTTACATAAAACAAAGGGAACCTCTACCTCTACTAATTTGCTATAATAAACCAGGTTTCCTTTACAGTACTAAAACTAAGCCTAGCTGTTCTATATATCTAACTTTATTCTAGAATGCTATTAAGTGCCAGGAGAATTAAGAAATATTATCTTTGTTAATGTAATTTATTTAATATAATATGAATCAATTTGCTCAGATCTAATTCTCTCAATTTTATATTCAGCTATGGTGAATTCCTATATAATACTGCTTGTAGTAGACAGAAGTGACAACTTCATTATAAGCCAGTAGCTTTCAGGTCTATGGATTTCACACTAACCAACACCACCACAACTCCTCAGACGTAGTGGGAAAATAGCTATTGCTTTTTAAACTTTTTTTTTTCAATTATAAAAAAAATGAAAGTAGAGGGACTAGTTTGATGAACCCCATGTGCCCATCACCCACCATCATCTGTGCAGTACCAGTTTTGTTTCGTCTATACCCCTACCCACTCTCCTTGTCCAGATTGGATTATTTTGATATCTGCTGCTTTTCATAGCCTAGATGTTATGTCTTTTTTTTTTTTTTTCTTTTAAGAGATGGTGTCTCGCTCTTTTGCCCAGGCTAGTGTTGAACTCCTGGGCTCAAGTGATGCTCCTGTCTCAGCCTCTCAAGTAGCTGAGACTACTTGTTATAACTTTTTAAAGGATTTTTTTAAAATTTGTTTTTCTGTCACAAAGCCAAATAGATAATCTCCCTAAGGAAATTCAGGAAAATACAGAAGAATAAGAAAAGAAAAAAGTCCCCAATAGTCTTAGTACAGTGAG
This sequence comes from Daubentonia madagascariensis, assembly GCA_023783475.1. Taxonomy (NCBI): domain Eukaryota; kingdom Metazoa; phylum Chordata; class Mammalia; order Primates; family Daubentoniidae; genus Daubentonia; species Daubentonia madagascariensis. The sequence continues at coordinate 34,463,815 of JAKFHU010002080.1, read as the reverse complement.
ACAACTGATTTTAGCAAGTTAGTGTATTTTTTATTTTTTTCTTTAAATATGTTTTTCAGCCTAAAAAAAAGGTAACAAAATTAAGATTTTTGAACCCTTATCCATTGACATCATTCTTTTTTTTGTAAATACCACTTTTAACAATGTAATATTCTAACATTCATCTATTGATGAACATTTAGATTGTTTTCAGTTCTGACTTTATACATAATTCAAATGTGAGTATCATCTCTTTAAATACAGCAAAAGTTTCTTTTTGGTGTATGATTAAAAGCTCCCGAAAGAGAAAACTGTGAAGTAGGTCAAGTCTAGTTTATCTCCCTCACCTCCCTAAAGCATTTTCTTCTTTCTTAGGCCTTTCTTACTGCCAAATAACCCTTCATATGATTTCAGAATTCATGTTTTAAGTATTCTTAGTTTAATAAGTTGGTGTTAATCATTGTTAATAGGCTAAAAGGGTGATTTATTTTTTTGTCCTTCTGCCACTGAACTAATTGGAAATATTTGTGATTCCATTGAGATAATACAGTTTTTAAATTGAATATTAGTATATTATTCATATCTAGTATAAAATTATAGATGCCTCCTACTATTCCTAAGTTTTAAAAAACTACAGAAAACCATGTGACTTCATTGTGTTTCCTGGATATTTGAGAGCCATGCTATAGGTTTGTGGTCATATTAAAGCTTTTATAAAGTATCTTAGCTATGCCTCAAAAAATCACATTCTAATCTTCGTTATATTCAAATCCATATCATTTCAATTAATACTTCTATTAGGGCACTTATTACACTTTTTTTTTTGCTGTTATTACTTTTATTTTCTTTGGTTTTTAAAAATCTTTGTATGTTTCTTACTCCTGTCCTACTTTGTATGTTATTCTCATTTTATTAAACTAAATTCTTCAGTTTCCCCCATTATTTATTGGCACAAATACTTGACTAAACTATCAGAATCTTTGGTTAAACCTTATATGAGTTTGCAAAATTAAAATTAATTTTTAAAAACTTGAATTGTCATGTACTTATTAGAGAATAGTTTTAGAAAAGAAACAAAGAACAGTTTGCCAACCAAGTTAGTATATAAAGAAGTACAGAAAAAATAATTTCCTAGGGGTCAATACAGGTACTATTTAACATTTTTGTTTAACAACAGAACTAGGATTAATATTATTTAACAGGAATTTATTTTTTAACAACATTAGGAAGTAGGTACCATTATCATGTAGATGAGTTTAGGTTGGTAAGTGTAATTCATGCAAGGCTGCTGGATAATGGATTATGGGACAATTCTTAATGGTCATTGTAGACTAGGTTTTTTAATGTGACGTGATGTTCACCAGAAGGCACAAAGGAATTTTTAGACATTTCCCTGAATTTTGTGAGTGATAAGAAGGAAGTCGCTTGTGCCCCCTCCAAAATATGCCTTTTTATGCCGGTGACAGATGGGCTGGGCAGATAGTGTTTCAACTTACTCACTCTGCCCATAATCTTATTCTCTAGTTCCATATTAAAATATCAGAAGATGTTAGTGTGGGTCAGTTATATAGATGTTTGTATTAAAAATTTTTTTTATACCTTGAACTATTTCAAACCTACAGAAAAATTCATAGAGAATAATGTAATGAACACGCTTATGGTCACTTCCTAAATTGTCAAGTCTTTTTTCCAAATTTACTTTGTATTTTTTTTTTTTTTTTTGGCAGGGGAGAGGAGCATTTGATTTTTGTTTTTAGAAATAAGACATAACAGATACTGTTGAAGTTACTGATATATATGTCTTGATTCCATTCCATACCCTCCTTCTCCAAAGATAACTGATGTTATGAAACAAATGATTTTCACTAGTTGGTTGCTTTGTGTTTCTCTATTTTTGCTTTGTTTCTTCACCAACCCTTGAAAAGGACAAATGGCAATGTCTGTCTCTTTAATGAATTATAGAGTGTTAACGATATTCGTCTTTTTTCTCATGTTGAAACTCAAATTACAACATTTTTAAAATATGTCATCTGGAGGTCAGTGGAGGGGCTTGAATTAGAAGCAAACATTTGGAGTAGAAGAGGAAGCATTGTAGAAGAGACCTGGGCTTTTTTCTGAGCCTGTTTATTAGTTGCAGTCAGATTTTGGAGGGGACATTTAACTTGCCAGACATCAGTTTTCATGTAAACTAAGGTGGCTGTTCTATCTATTTCGCAGAGATATCATAAAGCTACAATTAGATAATAGAAGAGGAAGCATTTTATAAGATGATAAGAAAAAGTTCTAAATAAATACAAGGTGATTTCTAATTTCCTTGCTTTTAACTTTGAAAGCATGTAGAACCATAACACCTTCTTCTGATAAAAATTATGTCAATGTGGAGAACCCATAGTGATTAGTCTTTGTTATACTAGTTGTGCTTTTAACAACAACTCTTTCCCATTTCAATGTCTGTCTTTAGAGAAGTAGCTGATTTTCAGCTTTCTGTGGATTCTTTATTGGAAAACAACAGTGACCATCTGAGATCAGATATTCACATTCAAGCCACGAGACTGGCAGAGAAGGTACGGTAGCACTATTATCTCTTTTTGACATTATAATAAATTTAATATTTTAAAGTAAAAAATACTCTGCAGGCAACCTCAGCCATAATAATGAATTTAGTAATGTTTCTTTGTTCAAGACATCTTGGATAATATAATTTTAATTCATTTTAGCTATGTACTATAAGGTTACAATTTTTCAAATTAGTTATTGAAGCAGTCCTCTTGAGCTGACATTGTTCAATTTTTTGATTAACTACTTACAGAAGGACTGAAGTGTTAATTAAATTTACAGATTAATGCTGGATGGACTTTTGAATTTAGGAGAACAAACTTGATAAATTATAGCAGTGAGTTGCAATTTTTAAAATGAGTTTCTGAGAAGATAAGTATTAAAATATGAGAAGAAATGATTAGATGTAAATAGAATGATTACAGAGAAGAGGTGGTTAGATGATTTAATAAGCCTCTTTCATTTCTAAGTTCTCTGATGGGTTTGATATCTAAAAGAGGAATTGAAAGGATTGTAAAGAATGACTAGATCTAAATTTTTACTGTAATACCCTCACAAAAGGCAGCTGTTGGAAAAGGGTTTTTTTTTTTCATTTAAAATAGGGTTATTAACATGTAACACGGGGGTATCTGGGAACTCTGAAGAATTGGAACAATGAAAGTCACTGTCATAGAAAAAGATGTTTAATTAAAGAATGAGTATGATCAAATATTTATTTGATCAAAAAGTCACTCCAGGTTTCTATCAGGAAGTATACCAGGAGTAGAATCATTCAAATTACAATATTTAGTAATATTTTCCCATTTTTTCTAAGTTCTTAAAAACAAAGACTAGTGACTCTTCAGTGACAACAGGTATCTCTTCAAGTTCCATAGGTGTATCAGGGGTTCTGAACATCTAATAGGTTAAAAAGTGAAGGTATGTGCATAGAAGACAAACTGTTTAAATACATCTTATCTATTGGTACAGGTGTTTTAGTGTAAGCCCTGACAGAATGCCTTGTTCTGTGGCTCTCATGAAAGGTGGGTAAGATAAAAAGTGTTCATTGCATGTCAGAGGTAGATAGAGTGAGAGTAGCGTGATGCTTTCTTCCTTGTTATGTGGAGAATTTGCGGGGAGTGAAAGAGGAAGAGAGAGACTCTGAATACAGAATAGCATGCTAGTCAAGAAAAAAATGAAGTGTGTTTACCTAAACAGAATGATGGAACTGAAGAGATTGACTAAGACCCAGGTCCAGATACAGGGACTGTGAAAGCTGACTCACCTGCTGACTTTGTAAGCCAATTTTGTAGTATTAGAACTACGTTATATCATTAGGCCTATTATATAACACACCTATTTTATGTGGTTTGTTATCTTTTCAGCTAAGATGCGATACAGTGGTAAGTGAAATCAGCACTGGTCAAGGGACTGTAAATTTCAAAATAAACAGAGAACTATTAACAAAGGTAAGAATGGGTTATTATCCAGCCATTGTGCTTTCACTCTCTGCTCTAGCTGTGGTGGTCTTCCTTCAATATTTAAACTCATTGTGCCTCCTCTGGCCTCAAAACCTTTGTATATGCTAATCTCCCTGCCTAGAGTGCCACCCCAAGTTAACACCTACTTATCATTCAGATCTTGATATTTCCTCAGCAGTACCTTTTTGACTCCTTCATTTAATATGCTCTCATAGCACTGTACAGTCATACACCACATAACAATGTTTCAGTCAACAGTGGACCAAATATATGACAGTGGGTCCCATAAGATCATAATACCCTATTTTTACTGTACCTTTTCTAGTTTAGGTATATTTAGATACACAGATATTTACCATTGTGTTACAGTTGCCTACAGTATTCAGTACAGTAACATGCTGTACAAGTTTGTAGCCTAGAAGGAATAGGCTATACCAGATAGCCTAGGTATGTGGTAGGCTATATCATCTAGGTTTGTATTAATATAAGTACCCTCTATGATGTTTGCACGACAACAAAATTGCCTAAGGATGCATTTCTTGGAATGTGTCCCCATTATAAGTGACACATGACTATGTGTCTCTCCTTTGCAGAACCTATCAGTCAATATTTTACATTCCTTTATTTGATTAATGCCTCTTGCCCTTTAAACTCTCATTTCCATTAGGGCTTATAGCATCTGTTCTCGCTATTGGATTTCCATTTCCTAGTACAATGCCTGGCATGTAGTAGGTGCTAGATAACTATTTGTTGAATGAATAAATGGAATCTGTATTAAGTATAAGAAAGGTACTGCTGGATTCTGTTCTTTAGTGGCCTATAATCTGTTGGAAGCATAAGATTCATACAGAAGAAACCATGAGACAGCTTCTTTTTTAAATAAAACAATAAATATTAAAACAAAGGTGGTTGATACAAGAAGCATAAGAAAGTTCAGAGATGGAGAAATCAGGATGGCCTGGAGAGGTTAAAGAAATCTCATAGGGGTATTGGGTCTCACTCAGACGAGACACTGGAGGTCAGATAATCCTGGATAAGAAGCGGTATGAAATCTTTCATTGAGAATTTCATCTCAATTGAATTTTAAAATTTAACATAATACATACTTTGGCCTATTATTTTCTTTTAAAAAATACACCCCAGTGTTGGGTTGATCAGGCTTAGTAAATGTTGCAATCTTGAATTGAAAATAGCTATAAACCAAAATTTCTAATAATATTGTCTCTTACCAAGGTTATATAGTTCACAGGCCTTTGCGCATCGGTCCTGTGATTCTGCTGAAGGAGAGTTAGTATTTCATGCTTGTCTCTAGATCTTTGAACTTTATTCTTTTATCTTTTTTTCAGTAAATTAGTTAGCCAAATCAGCCACACAGACAAGAAGGACATTTGTTTTGAGCTTGTTAAAAATTTTCTACTACCTGGTGGACTCTTGATAACATTTCATGTCAACTTAGCAAACCAGTGAGTTAAATTGGTAAAATTTTTTTTCTTCTTGGTTTCACCCCTATCGATATTTTCTTTATTCATCTTATTTCTTAATAACCATTTAAAATTTTCCACCTTCCCTGGGGAGTCCTTTGACTTTCGTCTTTGCCTTTCACCATTCTCTTTTTAATTACCTTAATGTTTTTATTAGCATCTGTAAGGCCCATGTTGGGAATCTGAAACTGCAGATGTGGTAAGGCTTCTGGAACTGTTAGATTCTTCAGGAGTAACATTACATGGGATGCCTAAGCAAAAGGGATCCCCTTGACCACAGCATTTACCATGACCTAGATAATGGGCATATTCAGTGGGTGAATATCTGGTCATCATCATAAAGCCAGCCCCACGTGGCTTGTGTAGGAAGCGTATCAGCTGCTTCATCTGAAGTATTCCATCTCGCATTTTTAAGTGGAGTCAGACAGAGTAAACAGACCTTATAGTGGCTTTTATCCAGATCACCAGGCTGGCAGTTCTCAGGAATAACCTCTTGGGTGTCTGAATCATATATACCCATCTCCGATTGGTCAGTAGTGAGCTGTGGGTCCTGCATTAACCCAAATATGCTCTTCCGTTCTGCAGCTTTTAAAACAAAAAATACTGCCCCTAAATTGGTTACTCTTACAATCCATTTTACTAAAGGTTCCCTAGGAAATTGATGATACTGATCCACAAAATGGAATGATTCCTTCACATTATGCCCTCTGGTTTCAATAGTTACTTGGTTTTTCTATTCCCCCACATTGACTACCTTCTTGATAACCATAGATTTCAGAGGTACTTTCTGTTGTCCCTGCCTAATTCCTCCCTTAGGGGATGGCTTTGAAGTTTGTGACCTAAGCTCAGACTGACTAGAATCTGAGCTTGGTGTAGCATCAAGGTCAGACCCAGTACTCTAATTTACTTTCATGTTAACTGTTATAGATAACAATAACCAAGGGATTGAGTATTTCACTGTCGACGGAAAAGAAGCCAAACTGTAAAATAATTTTAAAGAGGTTTATTCTGAGCCAAATTTGAGGACCATGACCCAGAACCACACCCAAGAAGCCTTGAGCAAGTGGACTCGCCATGGTTGGGTTACAGTTTGGTTTTACACATTGTAGGGAGATAGGGATTACAGGTAAAGTCATAAATCAATACATGGAAAGCATACATTGGCTTGGCCGGAAAAGGTGAACCATCTTGGTGGGGGGGGCGGTCTTACAGGTTATAGGTGGGTTTAAAGATTTTTTAGTTGACAATTGGCTGAAAGAATTAGGCTTTATCTAAAAGACCAGAAAGGAAATGCTTAAGTTAAGATGAAAGGTCTGAGCACTCTGGGAGGTCCAGACAGGAGGATCTTTCTTAAGATAAGGATTTGCTAGGATGTTTGAGTTAAGATGAGGGGGGGTCTTCTATCTTTTGGATGATGTTAATGCTACACCAGAATCAGGTTGGGAAGTAAACCTGCACTATATTTGGTTAACAAAACCTGTTTAGTGAGATTTTATCATTTGTAGGTGTGACTTACTAGGCCCCCCTTAGAAAGGAATTTGGGCAAAAGAAAAAGATCATGATGAGTTCAGTCATCATCACCTTTTTCTTATTAGTTTGTATAGTGTAGTAAATACATAAACCAGTAACACAGTCGTTTATTATCATTATCAAGAATTATGTACTATACATAATTGTGTGTGCTATATACTTTTATATGACTGGCAGCCCAGTACGTTTGTAGCAGCATTACCACAAATACATGAGTAATACATTGAGCTACTATGTCATGATGCCTGTGATGTCACTAGGTGATGGGAATTTTTCATCTCCATTATAATCTTATGGGATCACCATCATATATGTGGTCTGTCATTGACCCAAAACATTATTTGGCGTGTAACTGTAGTAGTTGTTTTTGTAGTGGTGTAGCTGACAGATGAGGATCTAAACCAGGACAGAAGGAATAACATTAACAGTATTTAGGAGATAGCATATGCAGGGCTTGCAGATTAATAGATGGTTGATTATGGAGGTCAAGGGAAAAGGGTAAATATTAGGAACTCCTATGTTTCTGAGTTGGTTAGCTGGGTGAGTGGGAGTGAAGTTCATGGAAATAGACAGTGTAGAAGGAAGAGTATATTGCATTTGAAGTGCCTGAGAGACATGTCCAATCATGACTTGGGTATGTATCAATCTGCAGCACAAAAGAGATTGTTAAGCAAGTAGTAGTTGAAGTCTTAGGAGAATGGTTTAAATCACCTAGAAGTGTAAAGAAAGAAGCTAGAAGCAAGAATGGAGCACAGAGTGCAGATGATGGGCAGATGATGGAAGAAGAGCCTACAATGGAAACTGAGAAGCAAAAGTCAGGGGAGAGTGGTGTCTTTACAACCAAGAAAGAAGGATAGTTGCAAGGAGAAGGGAATAGTCACTAGCTAAGGTGATGTTTGAAACGTGGTTACCCCTGGGAAAGGAGGGACGAAACCAGGATAAGGACTTAAGGACAGATGATCAAAAGGGACTTTAGCCTTCTTCTAAATGTTTAATTTTTTTATTTTACAAAAAAATGGATTCATAAAAGTAATATATTAAAATTTAAGCATTCAATTGAGTTTAGCATTTAGAATATTGATTCTGAAAACAGTTTTGGTGAAGTGGTAGAGAAAGAAGCTAGGTAGCAGGTGGGTCAAATTGTCAATGGACAGTTTGGAAATGGAGTATATAAGATAGTTTTTTATTAAAGTTGCTTTTTGTTTTGCTGGTGCCAGAGTAATCAGTGGGGCAGGGAGGGGGTCATTTGTTAAAGAGAGTTCTAACTTACTGCTGTTAACTTTTGTGGTGTCTACCATTCTATATAAAAAGAGATGGGAGGTGAAAAAGATTTGTAGACTTTCAGCTTACAATAATCTGAACATGGATTCCTTCTCACTAATGTTTACCCCTCTGCTTGCAGTCTTCTTGTTGCACATATTCTTGGAGTAATAACATTTGTTGGACCCCTTATAAGTGATAGACACTATTCTATTTAATGTCTATATATCATATTAATCCTTTCTCTCTGTTTGCTACTGCACAGTGTGAGTGAAGAGAAAATTATTTTCTGTTTCCTTATGTAGATACATACTGTTTCTGAACCTTATTTTTTGCATCCATTAAATGGGAAATGTTGCCCATCTTTAAAATTATGAGGCTTAAAGAGAACATATACTATAGAAGCACCTAGTCTTGGACCTCGCACTCTAGATGCTTCTTAAATGTTGATATGCCTGCCGCTGCCTTCTCTGCCTGTTCCATTTAGTGACCATCTCAACTGACTCTTTGAAGAAATAAAGTTTTTCACATCATAAAACACATTTTTAGGACTTAAAGTGCGGTTTGAAAGCAAAACCAATATAAAAGTTTATCACAGTAGTTTCAAAACCCAACGTTTTTTTTTCTTTTTTTTTTTCCCCTCAAGTATTTCTTTGTTTTTTTTTTTTTTATTTCAGAATATTATGGGGGTACAACACTTTGGCTATATATATTGCCCGTGCACTGCCCGTGTCAGAGCTACAATCATGGTCATCCCCCAAACTGTGCTCCCTGCATCCATTCAGTGAGAGTTGTCCCATCCCCTCCACCCCCCTCCCACCTGCCCGCCCGCTGATGCATATTATTGCCCTGTATGATGTAAGTGTTGATCAGTTAGTACCAATTTGATGGTGAGTCCCAGTAGTGCTTGTTTTTCCATTCCTGTGACACTTTGCTTTGAAGAATGGGCTCCAGCTCCAACCAGGATAATGCCAGATGTGTCAATTCACCATTGTTTTTTATTGCTGAGTAATACTCCATGGTATACATATACCAGATTTTATTAATCCACTCGTGTATTGATGGGCACCTGGGTTGTTTCCACATCTTGGCAATTGTGAATTGTGCTGCTATAAACATTCGCGAACAGATGTCTTTATTATAAAATGTCTTTTTTTCCTTTGGGTAAATACCCAGTAGTGGGATTGCTGGGTCAAATGGTAATTCTACTTTTAATTCTTTGAAGTATCTCCATATTACTTTCCATGGAGGTTGTACTAATTTGTAGTCCCACCAGCAGTGTGTGAGTGTTCCTATCTGTCCGCATCCCCGCCAACGTTTGTTGTTTGGGGATTTTTTGATATGAGCCAATCTCACTGGAGTTAAGTGATATCTCGTTGTCTAAGGCTGTTGTGAGGTTTAACGAGCTAATGCATATAAAATGCTTAGAACAGTGCCTGGCACATAGTATGCCCTCAATAAATGTTTGATGCAACAAAATAAAAATGGATTTTGTTGTTAATATTTGCTGTGGGACTTTTGGCAGTTACTTAACCTCACCAAGCTTTAGTTTCCTTATCTATAACGTGTCTACATGACTGGTTACTGTAAAGATGAAAAGACATGATATATAAAAGGGCACAGAGCCCCCATAAATGTTAACTCATGTTATCACTACTCCAACTAGTGTTAGCAACAAAAGAGGTGGTCCTGCTGACAATGCTATAAAATTCTCAGTTCCATAAATTAGAATGAACGAATCAACAACATTTAATTCCTAGTAACAAAGTAATAACATTGCAGGGTTTTTTCTGTCGTTAAATTGCACTCCTTTTACTTTTTAGACAGTGCTACAACAAGTAATTGAAGATGGCTCAAAATATGGATTAAAAAGTGAACTATTCTCTGGTCTTCCCCAGAAGAAGATCGTGGTTGAATTCAGGTAAGTACTTATTCATTTTACGTGTTGATTAATCAAGCTGACTGGGCAGATCAGTGTTTTACCATCATCACTTGGGTTCTTACTAAATTACAGGCAGAAAAATTGAAAACCAGTGAGATTATATTATTTTTTATATCACATAAAACCACAAATAATGAGTAAAAATATATTTTTGGACCTCCAATTCAAAAAATATCTAAAGGTTATTATGTTTTGTTTCACTTTTTGTTATTTAACAATTACTTTTTTGGAAGAACTATTCACTTTAATAGACTCTTAAGGCAGAGGTAATTGTTACTACCATGTAAAGAATTTTAAAGAAATTTGATTACCAGAGAACACAGTCTTGTAGTATTTGTAACATATGTATCTTTTAATTATCAGAAAAATAGCTTGAAGTTTTAATATGCCTCTAAATAGTCTTTATATATTAATATAACTTTCAAATATGCTATCAATCTAATATTTGGACTGTTTAGAAGTAACCAAAAAAGAAAAAGTAACACTAAGAACTAAAACTTTCATTGTACAACTGACAGGTTGACAGCTCAAGAAAATTATCAGAGATATTGTATTTGTCTTCCTAAAAGGTGAAGAAGAGTTTTTGATGAACTGTTTTTCCACTTAGAGAGGTAGAACTTGCTAGAGCCTTTGTCTTAAGTATTTATTTCTGTGGAAGATTTTTAAAAGTTGATGTGGGAAATATTATTTCATGTTTACTAACTCATTATTGTAATTTATGATAACTTTTAAACTTAATTATGATTAGCTCCTGGATGATCAGAAAAAGAGTGGGTTTTATGGTTCTGCATTTGTACTGTCTCTGCCACTTACGTTCTTAGAAAAAGCAGACCCTCTAAGACTCAAACTCATCAGTTTAGGATAAGGACTGATTGCTAAGTAAGCTTCTGCTTCTATGGAGCAGACAGATATTATGATAACTCACTATCAGTACACCACAATCACAATCATATTTAAAGTTGAGTTTAAACATTTATTGTATCACAAAGATGGGAGGGACTTCATATAGTCATCCTCATACCAGAGAGGAACTACACTAAGGCCATCCGTCCCTCGAAGAAAGTTGTCTGTCATTTTAGTTATCTCTTGAATAAGAAACCACTGCAAAGCTTATACAGGGATTGGTAAATTTCAGCCCATGGGCAAAATCCAGCCTGCCACCTGTTTTTGTAAATAAAGTTTTATTGGAACACAACCATGCACAATTGTTTATGTTATCTATTAATATGTTGGCTGTTTCCAAATTGCAATTTGAAAATTAAACAGAGTAGAGTTGAATTGAACTGAGTAGTTGAGACAGAGACCAGATGACCCAAAAGCCTATTAAAATATTTACTATCTGGCTCCTAAAGACAAAATTTGCCAACTCCTGATCAGTGTCTTAAAACAACAACCATTTTAACACTGATGACTCCATGGATTAGGAAATGGGGAGAGAGGAGGAATGTTTAAGCTCAATGGTTCTTCTACTTGCCTAAGGTCACGTATGTAACTGTGGTTATCTAGAGACTTTACTGGTGCTAGAAATCCAAGGAGGCTCATTTACTTCTCTGGCCAGGTATCTCTCTCTATTTCCACATTTTCTCTCCAGCAGGGTAGCCAGACTTCTTTACAAAGGTGCTCAGGCCTCCAGGATAGTGAAAGCATCTAGTGTTGGAATAGGCACAGCATCACTTCTGTCACATTCTGCTGATCAAAACAAGTCACAAGACCACATCAGATTCAAGGGAAAGGAAAATAGAGTATGTCTCTTAATGGTGAGAGTGGCAAAGAATTTATGGCCGTCTTTAATTGTTTTTATTTATGTCTTTACATTGACAAAGGACATACTGATAACGTGCCAGGATAGATGGCTGTCTATCATGGACTTGGACTCTACCTGGTAGATGGTATAAGACTTGAAGCTGACTACTGTTGCCTTTCTCCTCTGCAAATCATCCTTTCCTCCTTCTTTCTTTTCTTTTTTTTTTTTTTGAGAGACAGAGTCTCATTCTGTCACACAGGCTGGAGTGGTGCAGTGGTGCGATTATAGCTCACTGCAGCCTCAAATGCTGGGCTCAAGTGATCTTCCCACCTCAGTGTCCCAGGTAGCTAGGACTACAGGTGCATGCCACCATGCCCTGCTAATTTTTTTTTTTAATTTTTTTTAGAGATGGGATCTTGCTATGTTGCCCAAGCTGGTCTTGAACTCCTGGGCTCAAGCGATCTCCCCACCTCGGCCTCCCAAAGTGCTAGGATTACAGGCATTAGCCACAGCTCCCAACCAGCTTTCCCTCTTTTGTACAGGAGCACAGTCAGCAGTGATAGCCTTTCCTTTTCTTTCCTTAGCATGATCTTCCCTACCCTTTGCTTCTCACAAATGTGAGGTGCTCTTCTCACAAAACAGATTGGGGACCTCTGATTGGTAGAATAGGAATCTGGAAGGTCAGAGTAGCAGTTATCACTGTTAGCTGATTTGGTGATCTTGGATGGGACGGTTTATTTCTCTGGTCTCTTTGTCATCTGGAAAATAAGAGTAATAGTACCTGTCCCTTATAAGATTGAGGAAATTACATGAAATAATGTAACAAAAGACACAGAAAAGTGTCTAAATTGTAATTCGTAGTGGCTACTTGGTTGCCAGAGGAATTGAATTTGTGTTTTCCATTTCATTATATTTCCTTCTCAGTAGAAATATGGTGCCAGAAAATGGCAGATTGATTTCAAGGGACGTTTTGTCAAAGCTTAAAGACCTAGGTAGATTGAATTCTTATTCTAGAGGAAAAATACAAAGCTCTGTGGAAGTTGTAGGTTTTTTTTTTTTTAACAGATATTATAAATACCTGGTTTTTTAAAAGTCAAAGCTTACAAAGGTGTATTCAGTGAAAAGGAAATCTCTTCCCCATCTTGCTCTCACAGTTCTCTCCTATGGACATCCACCAATATCAGTGTCTTGTTTACCCTCCTAGAGGTAGTCTATGCATTGGTAAACAGACTGCATACCTTTTACATTGTTCTAGTCCTTGCTTTTTTTTTTGAACTAAACAATGTATCTTATGTTCCTTTAATCTCAATATATATCCAGGGCTGGCTTACTTTTATTGTTCGATAGTATTCTGTTGTCTGGAGATTCTTTTTTTCCCCCCCTTAAATTAGCTTACTGAGGTGTAATTACATATAATACAATAGAACTCACTGTATTTAAACATATAATTTGAGCTTTGGCAAAGGTGTACGGGTTGTGTAACCACCACAGTTGTGGTATAGAACTGTTTTCTGGGGTTTTTTAATTTATTAATTGTTGCTTTAATCTATATTATTTCCTTCTATTCTGCTTTCTTTGGATTTAGTTTGCTCCACTTTTTCTAGTTTCTTAAAGGAGAGGCTTAGATTATTGATTTTATAGATTTTTCTACTTTAGCTACATCCCACAAATTTACTAGTAAGGCAATAACATGGTGCAGTCCTAGGACTCCCCTTGTTTGCTCTCATTCTCTCAGAGATTATAGTCCTTCACTGCCTGTTGTCCAGTTTCATATATCTTTTCTGGTTTTCTGGCTTTCTGATTATTTAAAGGCAGAAGGGGAAATCCAATCCTTGTTATTCTGTTTTGGCTAGAAATGGAAGATTCTTTATTTTTTTAAGCCTGTAGAAGGACATTTACATCCTTTCTAAATAATAATTAAAGGAGCATCTGTGTAGTTTCATAATTTCATAATTGTGTGCACATATCCGTAGGATCAAGTTTTTAAATTGTAATACTCTTAAAAAGAGTATATATAACAAGGCTTTGGAGACAGACCGAAATTTATGCTCTAATTTTACCACTTTTTAGCTATTTTAAAGCTAATTTATCTTTTTTTAATATTGAAAAACTTATGACCTTTTCGAACATACACAACAGAGAGAACAGTATAATTCATCCCTATGTGCTTATCACTCAGACTCGAGCATCAAGATGTTGCCCCATGTGCTTCATCATCTCTCTTCATTGTTGTCTTACTTCCCTCATCTGCAAAATAAGATATGGGAATAACTTACATCGCAGCTCTTATGAGTATTAAATGAGTTAATGCGTGTGAAGTGTGTAAAACTGTGCCTGTCAGGCAGTGAATGGAAGCATTCACTGTAGTTAAATGATTGATAAAAACTTCTTGATCACACACAGGAGTGATAAATGTGTTGATTGAGAATTTGGAGTGGTGAATCAGATTTCCGATTATTCTGGGAGGTTTTATGCATAAATATTCTTACCTTTTTCAATTTTAATTTCTGATGCAGTAAATATTTGAAGATATTACCCATATGAAAAAAATTTCTTTGGAGTTCTCAATTTTTAAGAGGATAAAGAGTTTGAGAACTGGTGCAGCAGTATGCTTAATTCCCAATGACTTGTTTTTGTCAAAATGATATCTGAATGTCTTCATCTTTTTCTCAATCCTCAAATGTATCTGCTTCCTAAGTGTGCCACTTCCATGTATGGTACCACTTAATGAGTCATAGGATCAGTTTCACTAAGATGATTTTTTTTTCTGAGTTCTGATTTGTCTTTGCTCTAAATTTCTAATTTTCAACTTATCTTTGCCCTAAATTACCAAAGGGCCCAAGTCCCCAATTATGTCAAGCCTAGTTCATTTTTAGAACTCTTGTTTTTAGAATAAAGAAGTAACTTTTGCAATTTTTTGCAGTTCACCTAATGTTGCCAAAAAATTTCATGTTGGACATTTGCGTTCTACCATCATAGGTAAGTGCTTAGTTTCACAGAAAATACTAAACATGCCTTTGGGAAAGTATTTAGTAATAAAGTTTAATGGTTTTAATGCTTAAATAACAAAAGGACAAAAAAACCCACAAAGTTTAAATTGGTATGAGCCTAGTGCTAATTAAATATTAGATGAAATGAGAAAGATTCATTTAGAAATGGAAAAATGAAATTCATTTTGAAACCAAAAGGTTAACTTAGAAACCAGTTTTAACTGGTCTGTATGTTATAATTTTAACTTTCTAAAATACGTATGCATATGGAAAAGAACCGAAAGATGTAAAAAAAAAAAAAAAAAATGGAGATGATAGTGACCCTCCAAATTTTTTTTGTTCATATAGTTTCTTTTATTTTAAAAAAGAAACTCAGTCCAAGTCATGTGAGCACTAACTGGAATGTTCAAGACTGGAAATTAAGACTTTTAATAAAGAGAGATTACTATATAGTACTTCATAGCTGTAATACTTCAATGTGTGATATCCTTATGATTTTCATTTATTTAAAATGTGACATTATGCAGCAGCCCAACTAAAAAAATAAAATTAAAATTACAATATTAGAACTGCAAGGAACTTCGGAGTTTATCTCAATCTAATGTCTTTCAATGTAGAAATCTGTCTATTGCATACTTAAGAGAAAGTCATTTAATCTATACTTGAATACTTTTAAGAATTGAGAAATTAGTACTTCTAGTATAGATTGTTATTGAAATGGGGTCAGCTGTCATTATCACAAAGTTCTTGAGCAGCATTTTAAGAGAGGAAATAACAGGACTTGATGAAAAACAGTAAAAGAAGTACACTGTATTAAAAAGGCTACATGAATAAGTCAAAAGGATAGGAGTGAGTAAATGATGGGTAGGATATGATGGAGTTGTTTTGACAGTTAAGGGAAATATTTGGACCAGGAAGAGATATATTTGAGCACTTACTTTACTGTGCTAAGTGTTTTCACGTATTATCTCTTTTAATGTCACAACAGTCCTGTTTGCTAAGTACTGTTAACTTTGATTTATGAATGAAGAAATTCAGATACCATAAGTAACCTTCCCAAAAGCACATGGCTAGTAAGTATTGTGGCCAGGATTTGAAATTCGGCAGTCCAATTCCAAAAGCCTAGGTTCAGACATTTAATTGGATCCGTGAGATAACGAGGTGCTAAGAAAAAATAGGACTGTACAATCAGAAGGTGGTTCCTGTTGCTGGGACTTTATAGATTGGGAAAGTCTGGAAGTAGCGAAGCTGGAAAAGAAGATAGCTGTGGTAATTTAAGTCAGGTATGTGTATTGGTGGGTGAGGGTGTATTTGCAGAAAACTAAATCCAGTGTTAGTAAAAGCAGGAAGGGATTTATTACAGATATTGAATGGTTTACAGAGTTGTTGGGAGGGCTGAAGAAGCTTTGGACTAAGCTGATATCGGTGACTCCCAAAACTGCACCATAGAACTTGGTCATCAAGGGAGCTTCTGCCTCTTCTGCAGTCACTTCCACTGCTCTAGAACCATGCTGCCACTGCCACAATCAGGAAGCTGCCACTACACCTGCCATGCCTTCTAGAATCCATACAGGCAAAGAGGCAACCCCATAATCTGTCCTTCAATTTCTTTGGAAGTCATCACAGAACACTAGGACTTCTGTTAGTGGTGCCACAAAAAAACTAAGCCTGCACAACTGTGTTTATCATAAAAAATAAAAGCAGCTCCCCTTTCACATCTCACGGAAAGTGTATCTGATTGCCCAAACGTAGATGACTTCTAGAATCCTAACTGCAAGAGGCTGTGGGAAATGTGCTTTTTAGGTTTCCAGCCTCTCTATAGAATATGAGGGCATGCTAGAAGGAGAGTGGAATAGATGTTGAATGTGAAACCAGCTAGCATGAGCAGTACTGGAAACTGAAGGCCTTAGAAGGGGGAAAGGCATGCGGAGGGTGGGCGTTAGTGATTGAAAGGAGATAGGATGAGCTATTTAGAAAAACAGAAACACAACAACGTGGCTTAGGTTCTTAGGGCACAGAAAATTATATATTTATTATTACTGAGGTTTCTTTATTTTCTGTCCTCGGAATTGACTAGAATAGCAGTTACTCTAACATGTGTTCCCAATTCCCATTAATAATGGTGATGAAAATTGTGAGATTCTTTGGAAGAACTGGCTTAAAAGTAATTCTTTACTCTCTTTTCATAATATAGATGAAAACACAGTAATAAATGTTTTAGTAAAAAAGATTGAGTTGGTAAGTTTTCCAAAAAGAATTTTCTGTGCTATGCTTTGATAATAGAGAAACACATGGTTCTTATGCCACAATGGATAACAAGAATGAGAAACTGTATTTTTTATTAATTACTAGGAAATTTTATAGCAAATCTCAAAGAAGCTTTAGGACATCAAGTAACAAGAATAAATTACCTTGGAGATTGGGGCATGCAGTTTGGTAAGTATGTTTGAGATTTTATTTTTCATTTCATTGTAAAGTTTAATTTTTTTTAATATGTCACCTGATCATCTGGACAGAATATGGGCAGAATCCCATTGGATAAAGTAGTGCATCCTACCTATTATTTTTTTCCTAATGGCTTTTTTGTGTAAAATCTCTTATTTATTTGAGTAATTCTCACCACACGAGTTTTGGGGAAGGAAACTTCACACGTTCACAGCAAGACCTGATACACACACACACACACACACACACACACACACACACAAATACATATAGAGAGAGAGTCAGGGGCTTTTGTGGTTTTAATAAAGAAGAATAGCCTACTTTTATTAGTTACATGTAGAACTGAGTATATAGGGAAGAAGTAAGTCTAGCTATATATGTCCTTCTTAACCATAGCCCTGCCATTTTTAAATCTAGTGAAGTGACAGCCTCCCTGGATCATCCTATGTGAAGTGGGATCCATTATCATACCATGGGCCAATGGTCCGGTGGAAAAACAAAAGGAGATACTTTGGCTTCCCCTTTAACTGTACGGTGAGGGGTGGGGGAGAGGGAGGTCCAAACAGTACAGTGCCACAAATTATCTCTAATGTCATGAGTTTACTCATAACCATTCCTAACTCATATAAACCGGTAATCAAGGTGTGGGAAGGCAAGATAAATGAAGTTGTTACAGTACTGAAGGATTGGTAGCATGTGAAATATAAACTTTTAAAAAATCTCTGCGACTACCGTGTGTATTTCAAGATCTAGCCATAGTGTCATTTCTGTAAAGCATTCTCTGACACAGACACACCCTTGCCCACCTTCTCACATCACGCAGTTCCTAGTACCCAGCTCTACTCAAATAGGCTTCTGTCTTACGGTATTCTTATTTGTGTGCTGCTTTCCCCTGCTAGATGATGTGTTTCTTGAAGGCGTGGAATGTGTCTTAATTATTTTTCTATCTACAATGCTTGGCACTCACAGTGATGAATGAATCTGTCCTGGGAAGTGTTTTACAATACTAATCCAAAAGAAAGGCTAGGTAATAGTATAAATCTTCTATAAAGTATGCAGTGTGCATTGCCAATTCTAAAGTTCGCTTACACTGTTAATATTATGTTCCATGGCCAGTGAAATGAAATTTATAGTTTCCAAAAGAAACTAATAAAAGAAACTATAAATTTGGAAATTTATAGTTTCCAAAAGAAAGACCAGTTTATTTGAAGGATTTCTTTCCATAGAAGATTTATCATGACCGTCTCTTATCGATGTTATCCTTTTAGTTAGTAAAAGTCTTTTTCAGACCCTAAGAAGAGTGGACTCTGAACCTGCTGACAGTACCCTTACTATTCACTGTGGAGGAATCAGAAAACATACCCTGCGTTTTAAAAATTCACCTGCAGTTCACAACAGCTGGTAGACAGAGGTTGAGGCCCTAGGCCCAATGGACTAAATAGATGGCAGATGCTTTTTATTATTAGTTTGACCAATTTAGACATTTCACAGGCATTAGCAAATACATAGTTATGGTATTCATTAAACTTTAACTGCAGGGTTTTATTATAGTGGTTTTTCTCTAAAGAACTTACTGTGGTTAATGATCTGTCAACATTTCCATTATATCCATCATTGTTGAAGAATTCTAATTTTGCTGTTTCAGCTATCCCCATTTGAAAGTTGGCAGACAGTTCCTAAGCACAGAATTAGTTTTGAGAATGTATTAGAATGAATGTCAAATGGAATTGGCCTTTTCCCATTTTTGTTTTTTTGGAACACTCTGGGCATCTTTCCACACTGTGCTCCCAAGACCCTGAATCATAATCACATTTGCTGTTGCTTGAAAGTGAATAGAGCTTTAGTGATCTTCTTATTCCTAAGTTCCAAAGTATTGTATATCCCTGTGTTCAGTAGCGTTCTATTTTCTGCTAAGCCTTGTATAGAAAAATGAACATCAGCAAGGCCCTTTAGATCTGAGGCTTGGTAATTGATATAGTTGTAGAAACACATTGGTTTTTAAAATAATAAAACTATTTATTATTGCTCTTGACCCAGGCTGCACACACCCTTTCAAACTGAAATATGATCATCTTTTAGCAAAGTATACGTATTCACAATCCATACTAGGGATTTTCGTTTCTAGTTTACAAACTTCAGTTAGTATTTAAAAAAAAAAAAAGGGGGGTCAAATTAACACTACCCCTGAATTCTGAACATATCATCAAAGACTGAAAAAGTATATGTGACCAAATTAAAGAATTTTGTTCCTTGATTACCTTGAATAGGAGAAGTAATCAGGGATGTTTTGAGTTTTATCTTTTTTTGTTTTCCATCAGCTATTTGTTTAAGTACTATTATTATAACACCAAGCCTATTATTACCTTTGTTTTATTTTAACACCTACAAGTTTAAAAAGAAAGTTTAAAATCAACTTAAAATCACTTCCCATCAGTTTGTTTGCACATATTTTGAGTGTCTAGTGCCTAGCATCATGATGTCCTTTCACAGAGTAGCTGTTTAATAAATGTTTGCTTTATTAATGTCTGCAAGGGAGGTGTTGGACACTATTAGTATGGAGATAAATTAGTCCTAGACCCTGCCTTTGGTGAGCTTATAACCTATTGGTTTCTGTGAACTTAATTTCAATATATTGAAATTTATGATTCAGTATATTGAATTTGACTTGTGTCAGTTTATGTGATAAGGTGAATGTGTGTTTTGCAATAGTTCTCAGGATACATAATTATGAGAGGTTGATCTTTTATAGAACTATACCTATTCCCTGCCATGCCTGTTTGCTTACTGTTCCATTTTATAATTTTTCATTTACGGATTATCATGTTAGGTCTTCTGGGAACTGGCTTCCAACTGTTTGGCTATGAAGAAAAACTCCAGTCCAATCCTTTACAGCATCTCTTTGAAGTAAGTTAGCAAGAGACGATATTACAAAACACTTCATTTTTTCAGAGTACTATGCAGTTTGGTAACACGTGTTTAATCCCAGAGGTTTAAAAACATGTTCCTTAAAACAAGGAACAAAAATTAATTGAAAATGTTGCTTTTAGTTTGGTGTTCTTTCCATTTCTAAATCTGAATACTTTTTTAATTACTATTTTGGTTGACTTGGGACAGCATTTCTCCAGGTATAGAATCTTCTTAGAATAGACACATGGGGTAAAAAATTCAACCCAGAGAGAAATTTCTTAGTTTTCTGTCAGTTAATATGTCCTGAAGCATATTTCATGGTAATAACTAGAAAGCATTTAGATATGAAAAATATGAGTATATACTTTTTTGTTTGTTTTCTGATGTGGGGAAAAGCACATGTATTTCTCTGAATTTGTATGTGCTTTTTCCGTTTGTATCTTTCAGCTTATTTTCCTGGCTTTTACACAATGTGAATGCCTATCTATTTTATTTCATTTAGTCCCTTTGGATATATTGTTTCTCTATCTTCAGTCCTTCCTGAAGTTCATTAATAAAGTTCTTCCTGTCCAAGTAATCTCCAGGGATGTGTTTCCTTTTCATTGTCCCAGGGGTTATCTCTGCTATTTCTGGGTCTCACAAAGGAAACAGATACGATGTCAGCCAGGTTGATGACATACCAGGGGATCACACTAAGGAGGTGCTGCCTGTGTGTGAGGAAGAGCACTTGCCAAAATAATGCTTTACTTCTCCAGCGAAAGCCACAAGAGCACTTCATCACTTTCCTTTCTGTTACATGATTTTTTTTTTTTTTACCTGCAGGTGGCTTTGTAGTTAAATTGAACAATAACACATTCCAGTCCTTAAAGACCTTTAAAGGTTTGTCATTTCCTCCTGAGTCCATGCCTGTACTGCACTTTAAATACCTACATTTTGATTTATTACATTAACCAAAAGATTTCTTCTCTTTCCCATTAAGAGTTTTACTGATAGGTAAGAGTTTAAAAATTAATAACTCTTTATGGTTGTCTATAAATAAAGCATGCCCCCTGAGTGCCTGGAATTTTTGCTGTATTTTTTTTTTTTTTACACTTTGAATAATAGTATTTTTTACCACAGCTTAGCAAACCTTTATAAGATCCAGGCCCACAGAGACACCCATGGTGCAGAAAATACAAATACCTGCTTGGAGACCTGGTGTCACTGATTTAGAGTACAGCTTGACATACAAGAGTTATTCCTCTCAACTTTCTCCTACCCCACCTCATACGTTTTTATTTAATCCCACAAATAGTAAACCTTTGTTTTCTATAATATTTTAAATATTTTCATAAAATCTGTTCTCAAACTCCATAGAAACTTAAGCATATGTTTTTTTTTTTTTAGCATGTGTTTTCTTCTATGCAGTTTAATACAATGTCTGCCTTTTGAAACTCATAAAAATAATGGAAGACCAGTTTGTATGTTGAGGTCATTAATTGATGGGTACACATAAGGAAGGGACAAGGGCAAGGGAATACTTCTATGAATAACTAAAAAGTCAAAGAATAACGGTGTTGCTTTCATTAGTATTGTTCTGCCTAACAGCTTCACAGGGGAGCCACATTTACTGACAAAAGAAGGCAAATCAGATACACCCACCTTGCTATTTGTATTAGAATACAGAAGCCCATTAGAGCATTCACCTGCTCTCCTTACAGGACAGAGAACATTCGGAACCTAAAATGGCAGGCACCAGCTTATTATATAAAGATATATATATATTTATGCTAATTTTTGCAGTCCCAATTTTTAGTGTAAAAGGAATTTTTTCCTTTTTTTTGAGGTTTAAGGAAATATTAATAAATGATATTATTCTGTTCCTAAAAGAAAATCTGAAAGTCAAACAACTGACTTTATTTAGTAATTGAAAGATGCCCTTGCATGCCCTGCAGTGTCACAGATAGCATAGGAATATTCCCATCGTCACTTCTGGTAACCAGAGCAGGTGACCAGAAAGTCAGGGATAGTGATTCTAAGCTTGGTGTTTGATGTATCAATAAATAATGTTGTCACTGGCTTATGGGAAGTAAAACTTTAAGACAATCTGCATTTACCCTTTCTTATTTGTGAAAATCTGTTTCTCAAAGCTTTGGTTGAACACCTGTTTTTTCTTCTTGTCAAATCGTGGTTATCTGTGAGCTCTTTGAGAGGAAGGACCAGGCCTTCCTGATCTTTTATCCCTGTCTCTGAACACCACATGCCTTGCAGTAAATGTTTGAATGAATTTGATCTTGTAGTTTTCTTTTGTCCCTTTCTCTAATTATATTCAAGTTATGGAATATAAAAGCTCTTGTTAGTCCAGGGAAGTACTAACTATTGAACTAATTACCATTTATCAGAATCTAACTTACTTTATTAATGCAGTTTACTAATGAAGACGGAAGGGCCAGACCCAGGTTTCCAGCACAGGCAGTCTAGCTCCCAAGTGCTCTATGTGCTGCCCCTCCCGCCCATCCCACACACTGCAAAATGCCTTTGTGAGCCATTCATTTGCATTGATTGTAATTATACACATAGCATCTTCCTTTCTTTCATCCTCCAGTTACTATACCAGAGACACAATCAACAGTTCAGTTTTGGCAGTTTCAACCTGCTGCATATTTGTTTTGAGTTTGGCTTAGGCCACCCAATAGCAGATTTTGTAGCCTACCTCCCTCTAAATTGCACTATGATAAGTATCTCCCAGCTTTAGTTTCTCAGCTAACTTAGAAATGATATTATATGATGGCTTTAGCATTTATGTGATGAAAATATTTAACACCCACAGTCGTTTCTCTACTGCATTTCCATTTTGGTGCGTATGCTTTGCTACTGGTTTTTCTTTGTACCTATAGTTATTCTTCTCCCATAACATCTGGCTCTGTTATACATGGACTTAGGACTTTTGTCGGTCAACATTTGAAACCTTTTTGTTTGTTTTATTTTTGGGTTTTTTGTTTTATTTACTTTTTTTATTTCAATAGATAAGGGGTACATGTGCTTTTCAGTTACATGGATGAATTGTATGGAGGTGATGTCTGGGTTTTTAGCGTACCCATCACCTGAATAGTGTACATTGCACCCAATAGGTAGGTTTTCTTCTCTGCTCCTCCTCCCAACCTCCCCCCTTCTGAGTTTCCCATGTCCATTGTACCACCTTATATGCCCCTGCTTAGCCCCCACTATAAATGAGAATGTGCAGTATTTGGTTTTCCATTCCTGCATTACTTCACTTAGGATAATGGCCTCCAGTTCCATCCAAGTTGCTGCAAAAGACATTATTTCATCATTTTTTATGGCTGAGTAGTATTCCATGGTGTATATATACCACATTTTCTTTTTTTAAATTTTATTTCAGAATATTATGGGGGTACAAACATTTTGGTTGCATGAATTGCTTTTGTGCCATTTGAGTCAAAGTTATAAGTATGCCCATCACCAAGATAGCACGCATTGTACCTGTCAGGTGTGAGTTTACCCATCCCCTCCTCCCCTTCCTCCCCCCCTTCTTGGTTTCCACTGAATTTTACTACCATATGTGCACATGAGTATTGATTGATTAGTTCCAGTTTAATAGTGAGTACATGTGTTGTTCGTTTTTCCATTCTTGTGATACTTCACTTAGAAGAATGGTCTCCAGTTCTATCCAGTTTGCTACAAAGGGTATTAGTTCACTTTTTTTTATGGGTGAGAAGTACTCCATAGTATACATAGACCACATTTTATTAATCCACTCATGTATTAATGGGCATTTGGGTTGTTTCCACATCTTTGCAATTGTGAATTGTGCTGCAATAAACAGTCGAGTATAAGTGTCTTTTTTATAAAATGTCTTTTTTTCCTTTGGGTAAATACCTAGTAGTGGGATTGCTGGATCAAATGGTAGAGGTCTACTTTTAGTTGTTTGAGGTATGTCCATGCTACATCCACACCAGCATCTCTTGTTTTGGGACTTTTGGATAAAAGCCATTCTCACTGGAGTTAGGTGATATCTCATTGTGGTTTTGATTTGCATTTCCCTGATGATTGGAGATGTTGAACATTTTGTCGTATGTTTATTGGCCATTAGTCTATCTTCTTTTGAAAAACTTCTGTTCATGTCTTTTGCCCACTTTTTAATGGGGTTGTTTGATGTTTTCTTGTTGATTTGCTTGAGTTCTTTGTAGATTCTGGTTATTAGCCCTTTATCAGATATATAGCATGCAAGTATTTGCTCCCATTCTGTAGGTTATCTATTTGCTCTATTGATTGTTTCCTTGGCTGTGCAGAAACTTTTTAATTTAATCAGGTCCAATTTATTTATTTTTGTTGTTGCTGTGATTGCCTTTGGGGTCTTCTTCATAAATTCTTTGCCTAGGCCAATTTCTGTAAGAGTTTTTCCAACCTCTTCTAGAATTCTTATAGTTTCGTGCCTTAGGTTTAAGTCCGTTATCCATCATGAATTAACTTTTGTGAGTGGTGAGAGGTGTGTGGATCCTGTTTCAGTCTTCTACGTGTGGCTATCCAGTTTTCCCAGCACCATTTATTTAGGGTGTCCTTTCCCCAGTGTATGTTTTTATTTGCTTTGTTGAAGATCGGTTGGTTGTAAGTATTTGGCTTTATTTCTGGGTTGTCTATTCTGTTTCATAGATCTATGTGTCTACTTTTATACCACTACTATCCTGTTTTGGTTATTATTGCATTGTATAATTTGAAGTCAGGTAATCCAGTGCCTCCAGATTTGATCTTTTTGCTTAGGATTGCTTTGACTATTTGGGCTTTGTTTTTTTGTTTTTTTTTTTTTTGTTCTATATGAATTTTAGGATTGTTTTTTCTAATTCTGTGAAAAATGACATTGTTATATTAATAGGAATTGCATTGAATCTGTAGATTGCTTTGAGCAGCATGGTCATTTTGACAGTATTGATTCTTCCAATCCATGAGCCTAGCATGTTTTTCCATTTGTTTGTGTCATCTACGATTTCTTTCATCAGTGTTTTGTAGTTCTCCAAGTAGAAATCTTTCACATCCTTGGTTAAGTATATTCCTAGATTTTGTTCTGTTTTTGTTTGTTTGCAGCTATTGTAAATGGGATTGAATTCTAGATTGGTTCTCAGCTTTGTTGTTATTTGTGTATAGCAGCGCTACTGATTTGTGTATGTTGATTTTTTGTAACCTGACACTTCACTGAATTCATTTATCAAATCTAGGAGTCTTTTGGAGGAGTCTTTAGGGTTTTCTAGGTATAAGATCGTATCATCAGCAAACAGAGATGTTTTGACCTCCTCTTTTCCAATTTAGATGCCCTTTATTTCTTTCTCTTGCCTGATTGCCCTGGCTAGAACCTCCAGTGCTATATTGAATAGAAGTGGTGAAAGTGGGCATTCTTGTCTTGTTCCAGTTCTTAGGGGGGATGCTTTCAACTTGTCCCTGTTCAATATAATGTTGGCTATGGGTTTGTCATAAATGGCTTTTATTATTTTGAGGTAAGTTCCTTCTATGCCTAGTTTGTTGAGGAGTTTTATCATGAAGGGATGGATGCTGGATTTTATTGAACGCTTTTTCTCCATCTATTGAAATGATCGTATGGTTTTTGCTTTTAGTTCTATTGAAACCTTTTCTTTTATTGTTTTAATTTGTAAATTTGTTCTATCACAAAACAGGGAAGTGGTTTTGTAATAGTTCCCTCCTCCCCCTGAATTGGCTGAGTTAAATAACTAATATATTTGTTCTTTATAATTCACACAAGTAATTCAAGGAACACATTTGTAGTAAGCTTTGGAACATGTATCAAAAAGCCTTTCCACTTAAGTTGAAAAGTAATTTCTTATAGTAAAATGTTAATAAGTATTAAATCCAAATCATGGGTATATGGATATCATTATTTACTTTAATCTGTTTTAATAATACTTTTTAAAAGTAACTTGATATGGTTTGGATATTTGGCCCCTCCAAATCTCATGTTGAAATTTGGTCCCCAGTGTTGAATGTGGGGCCTGGTAGAAGGTGTTTTGGTCATGAGGGCCATCGCTGATGAATGGCTTGGTGCCCTCCCCATGATAATGAGTGAGTTCTCACTTTTAGTAGTTCACACAAGAGCTTGCTGTTTAAAAGAGCCTGGCACCATACCTCTTGCTCTTGTTCCTTCTCTCACCGTATGACATGCCTGCTCTGCCTTTGCCTTCTGCCTTGATTAGAAGCTCCCTGAATCCCTCACCAGAAGCAGATGCTGGCATGATGCTTCTTGTAGGGCCTACAGAACTGTAAGCTGAATAAACCTCTTTTCTTTGTAAATTACCCAGCCTTGGGTATTCCTTTATAACAGCGCAAAATGGACTAACATAACTTCTCAGGATTCCTTCTATGTTTTTTCCTTCTAGATTTAAATTATTTGAATAGACTTTGATAATATCTAACATGGTACCATTAAGAATATATAACCACTTTTTTTGTAGAACTTGATCCATTGCATGTTGCTTATTATGATTTTTTAATCATAGAAATTCCTCTGAAACATAAGGGCAGCCCCCCATAAGAGATTAATATCATGCCAATAAAGGATGCATTAGCCCTTTATCCTAGCACTGGCATTTACAAAGGTATTAATAACATAATGTGTTAACATAAATAGTCTGTTTTTTCTTAAGTTCAAAATGACTGCCACAAATTCTATTTCATTGTTTCTACCCTGCCTCTTTCTAAAAGGATTTGAGGTAATTGCAGTGGTGGGCTTTTAATAAAACAGAAATAGAAAGTTAGAGGATAATGTATCACTAGATGATATTATATAACGGATTTGACCCTGAGCTTCCTTATATCAGTAGGCAAAAAAAGTAGTAAGTACACAAATAGGACTAGATCAAAGCACCAATTTGATGAGTGATAATGTTTACTTGCTCTCTTTTTTTTAAATGTGGGAGTAGTATCTGTTCTTCAAGAGACAATATTTTTCCTGACTTTAGATTCTCAAAACAATTTCTCCAGCTTACGTAAAGAAAAGAATTCAAGACTAAATCAATTGTAGTCATATGTAGGAATATTAATGCCGTTGGAAATTTCTTTTTAATAAAAAATTGTGTTCAAGAGTTCTTTATTGGTTAGTTCACATTTCTTTTTTCAGGGAAAATTATTAATGAATCTTGGTATGAATTTCACTCCTTAATAATACTTATATGTAAGAAATTGCTCTTAAATTATAAATCTAATAAAATCTGACCACAGCTATCACTTTTGAGTATAGTGAGAGTCAGCTTAAGTCGTTGTTGTTAGGGATTCCCTACCTCCTAAATCACACAAAGTTCCCCAGGCTCTTATATGCTTCCTGGCATGGGTATGGAGGACTCCTTTTGTCTGCAGTCCACACTAGTCTCTGATACGTTAATATCCCAGCCTACATGATACCTTGGAGGCATGCAGCTCTGCTTGTGTGACAGACTTTGCCTGTGAGGTCCTTGCTCTGACCCAGTTTCACAGGCCTAGAGGCCAGCCTTACTATGTAGGCATGTCATGAACCATTTCCCTCTGAGAGCCTGCCACCATCCCGGGGCTGCCCAACTTCTGCTACTCCTGGGAGTGTTCCCTATATCCTCCACAATCTAGGAAGTTTTCCTTTCCTCTATCCTGGCAGTTTCTCCTCTTCGCCATTGTCCCCTACTGTCCTTCCCAAAGCTGCCTGCCTTTCTACCCTATATCTACTGTCTAGGACAACACTACAGTGTCTCATTGTTTGCTGAGTCCTCTTTTTAGAATGAGGATGGAAATACCTAGCAAGGACAAAGTACACATTAATAGCTCAGCAAATATTTCACCCCATTAAAATGTGCAAAGAATACTTATTTTCACCATGAGAAATGTTACGTTTATTAGGTGCTACATGGTGATCTACAAGGAGTCAGTAATTATCACCCTTGAATAAAAATGTAAGATATTATGAATGTGATTATGTATGTACAGAGAATAAGATTAGGAGATTCCAAATATTAAAAGAAGATGAATGGAGGGTAAAAAACTGTTTATATGCTGCTAATGATATATTAAGGAGGAGAAATTTGATAATTAATGAAATTAATGAATTAGTTCACACAAGTTATTTTTTTACCTCACAAATTTTGCTTTTATTAACTGTTTAAAGTATTGGTATTACATTTCAATTATATAAATTTGTTTTAATTTCTTTAATATTAACATTAGGAGTCTGTCTCAACTAGCAGTTCTCTAAGGAATTTCTGATTAAGGCATGAAACATTAAACAATGAACTTGTTTAATTTTTTTTTAATTTTTTTATTAAAAAAATTTTTTTAGAAATAGTCTCACTCTTTTGCCCGGGCTGGAGTGCAGTGGCACAATTATAGGTCACTGTAATCTTGAACTCAAGTGATCCTCCTGCCTCAGCCTCCTGAGTAGCTGGAACTACAGTCGCGCCACCACACCTGGCTAATTTTTTTTTTTTTTTGTAGAGGCAGGGTCTTGCTGTGTCGCCTAAACTGGTCTTGAATTCCTGGCCTCAAGTGGTCCTCCTACCTCGGCTTCCAAAGTGCTGAGATTGCACCACGCCTGGCCCTTGTCTGTTTAAATTATAATGAATTTTTTACATGTTCTTTTCTAAACAATTAAATGCATTTTAAGGTAGATGACACATAAATATATAGATAAAAGGGTTTATGGTCCAAGTTATGCTGACCATTCTTAACAGTTATTCTCAGTATTGTTAAGAATGATGAGAGGTAAGGCTGGAGCCCCCATACCAAGGAGTTAAACTGTGCCCATCTGGCTAATGATATCCTACCATCAAATTTAAGGGATTGGAGATAAGAGGCTATTATCTACCAGTTTTATTTTTCACGATTTGTTCTATATATTTGGGTAGATCATACCAAAAGCTGACTGTAATTATCTTAATTAAATTCAAAATAAAATGTCATATACTTTTTGCAACGTCTAGAAATAGTAGAAAGGGAAGGTTAATATGCCTTTAAGGAAGTCTAAGGCATTTAGTTTACTCCCTAATGGAAATACAACTAGTTTTTGCATTCTCATAACTAAAAGAAAAATTGTTTCCATCCTCAGAAACACTTATACTAAGCCACACTGTCTTATCATCAAACCCAAATTTAAAAATTTTTTTTTATTCCTTTCTGTCTAGATCTAGCCTCAAAAGGAAGCTCTCTTCAAAATGCATACTTTCCAAGGGTAAAAAGTTCATGGTAACTGTAAATTAAAACTGTTTATAATTTCTGAAGTACACACTATTAAATTCATGTATGAAAGAGAGAACATTTCTTTTCTAAAATAGTAATAAACATTAATAATTATTGTTTTATATTTGCATTTACAGGCATATTGCTAAGTGCTTAAGGCTCTTCTGTTTGATAGTGTCAGTTGATTTACAATAATGTTTGTTTTATAACTACAGATTGCTGAAATGCCAAGAATATTCAGGTATTAGGAAGGGCTTTTTGTTTTATTTCAGCTATTTCTATTTTAAATGTTAAGAAAGAGAAAAGATAAATATTTATGGATATAAACATCTAAAATATTTATATCCATAACTGTAACCTCAGACTCCCAGGCTCAAGCAATTCTCCAGCCTCAGCCTCCCGAGTAGCTAGGAGGCATGTACCACCATGCCCGCTAAATTTTTTATTTTTTGTAGGGGTGGGGTCTTGCTACGTTGCCCAGGCTGGTCTTGAACTCCTGGCCTCAAGCAATCCTCCCACCTCAGCCTCCCAAAGTGCTGAGATTACAAGCATGAGCCACCATGCCCAGCTGATTTTTAAATGTTTGGCTCTTTGGGTTTAGAGTCCTAGATTAAAGAAAAAAAATAGCTAAAGTCTTTTCTAAAAATAAGGACATTTTTGCATATGTTTGCTTACAATTTGTGCACATGCATGTGTGTGAGATAGAATCACAAACCATTTGTGGATATATATTTATGTCTTTGCTCGTATAGGCTGGAGCTGGACTGTTAAGCAGTTGTCAGTGGGTAGATCATTCAAAAGTCAGAAAGTCTGCAGTTTATTCTCTTTCAGGGACCCTCTCTGTTTCCCCACACCTTACCAAAATCTTCCTCTGTTTTCTAACTGGTATTGTGTGCATTATACTGGATTTACTAGTACTACATGGAAATTAGTTTTTTATGGTATGTGTCAGGTATCCCCAAGACCACCCCCTAGTTCAGTGATTCACTAGGAGGACTCGTAGGACTCAGCATGTAATCATACTCTTGACTGTGATTTATTACAACAAACGGATAACAAAGCAAAATCAGCAAAGGGAAAAAGACACACATGGGGTAAAGTCCAGAGGAAACCAGGCCAAGCTTCCAAGAGTCTTTTCCCAGTAGAGTCACAGACGATGCACTTAATTCTTCTAACAACAAATTATGACAACATATGTGAAAAGTCTGCCAGGGAAGCTTGCTAGGTACACCATGTCCAAGGTTTTTATTGGGGACCGGTCATGTAGGCACCCTCCACCTAGCATGTACCTAATTCCAAACTCCCAGAAGTAAAGCATGTGTTCAGCATAAACTATATTCTTTGCACAAACAGTTTAGGCACAGTGAGCCACTTTTATCATTTAGGTTGGTGGAAACATTCCCAAAATCCAAGTTCCCAGATGCCAGCCAATGGTCAACATCATAAGCAGGACGTTTTAAAGATAGCCTTCTCCGGCCTGGTATGTTAACTCTTTTCTGCAATGCTATGACTTAAAGAGGAAAAAAGTTAGGTAGTTTTAACCTTTATTTAGCAGTATTTATTTGTTTAAGCCTGTCATTCCAGTAATTAACACAAACCATCTATGAAAGGTAAAACATTTTTCCCTTTTGTTAGTAGTTTGTAGGGTATAAGCTAGTGTATCCTCCAGCAATAAAATCATTTTTTCTACCCAAATACCGCTGCCATTGTACTTTGATGATAATACTATTAAGAGTTTAGAAGCCTCATTTTTTTTGTAGTTTATTTACCAATTTATATGCTTCAGCACTTAGAGCTTTTGGAATATAATGAAGTTAAATTGTCATTCATGTTTCAACCTAGAAGTGAGATACAACTTGTAAGTAAAATCTTTTTAGTCCACATGCATAACTTCAGTTACTACTTGAACTATAATGTTAATATTTTAATGTCGTTTATTAAGATTGTATTTTGGAGACTGGAAAATGATGAAAACTTCATTGGGAACACAGAATCCTAGAACTGGAAGAATGAGCCATTAATAAGCCATCAGTTTTGCTCTAGTCATTGGGTGGGTTCAGAACTAAACCAGCCAAGATAGCTGATGCTAAAAACACTCCAGAAGTGAGCACTCCACACAGTTTTTAGGAGCTACATTGGAGTGTAATTAAGCTAACTGTCCAAAAGATCTTTCTTTTTACCACGCTCACCTATTTTACTGGTCTTTCACAGTAAACTGTTCAGAGAACAGTTTAAAAATCTTTCAACTGCTAAATTGTCCTTTGGCCTTTTCTTTGCCAGTTTGAGCTATCCTACTTCCTTCAACTGTTCTCAGAGAAGTTGCAGAAATAATAATTTGGCATTTTGATTAAAAAAAAAAAAATTACAGTCTTAACCAGGCATTCTTAACCTAAGGGTTCTGTGGACTTGGATAGAAAGAAATTATACTTTATTTTCACTAACTTCACCAAGAAATTGATTATTTTCCTCCATTACTATATCACAAATTAATTTTTAAAAAGTATTTGGTTAAATGTATTTCAGTGTAATTATTTTCTTTATAATCCTATCTATTTTATTTTATGCATCTAGAAACATTTTGAGCTGTCTATAGGCTTCACCAAGAGCCCATGGCAAAAAAAGAAAAAAAAAAGTTATACCCTGTCATGAGGCCAACTTGGGTAAATTTTAAATGAGAATTCTTAGAATTGTGTTTTGTTTTCTTTTTTTCCTTCCTGGAGAATTGTGCTTTTTTTTCCTTCTTTTTCTCACCAGTGACTGGTAATGTACTTCATTTAACGTACTATTGTACTTTCAGGTTTATGTACAAGTTAATAAAGAAGCAGCAGATAATAAAAGTATAGCAAAATCAGCACATGAGTTCTTCCAGCGACTGGAAATGGGTGACATGCAAGCACTTGCACTATGGCAAAAATTTCGGGACTTGAGCATTGAAGAGTACATTCGGATTTACAAGGTACCTATAGACTCTGTCTCTGCTCTCCCATGATGTGGTGCAGCTCCTGAATGGTACCTGTGTAGTGAAGCTGCTTAAGCTCATGTCTTAAGAATAGATTTGTGGTTGAATTGAAAATTGGGACTCAAACATTGGCTTTTGGCCTGAAAGAGCTACAAAATAATTGAGAAGCAATATCAGGTGTCATTCTGATGCTTCATTTCTGTCTGGAGTTTTTTTTTCAAGATGGAGGTCTTGCTATGTTGCCCAGGGTGGTCTTAAATTCGCAGGCTCAAGAGATCTTCCCACCCTTAGCCTCCATAGTAGCTCGAACTACAGGCACAAGTCACCGCCCCTGGCCCATCTGGCTTTTCTTTTCTATCATTCCTTATTTATTTCACTTCCTTCGGCATATATGTGATGGGTACAAATTCATTCATTTAATAAACACTGGGGAGGAGAAGAATACAACAGTGAATAAAAGGTAAAAATCCTTGTTCTCATGGACCTTACATTCTAGCATGGAGATAGAGCAAACTAATCAAATTAAAGATAGGCCAAATTAAACAAGAAACAGAGAGAGTCCACTAGATGATGCTAGATGCTAACTGGAGAGGTCAGGTGTGCTGTCTGTGGGTGGATTGAGTAGAGTTTCAGGAAAGAAGCCTGTCTTCAGGAAGTGTGTCTGAGGAAGCAAAATGAACAGTACGAGAGAAGGTCAAAGAAGTTGTGGGGTGGTACATAATGTAAGACATTCTCCAAGGCTGTCTAGTGCAGCTTTCTGCGGTGATGGGAACGTTCTGTATTTGTGCTGTCCAGTATGGTAGTCACTAGCTACATATGGCTATTAAGCACTTAAAGTGTGAATAATGTGAGGAACTAAATTCTCAATTTTGTTTAATTTTAATTTAAATCGTCACATGGGCGTAGTGACTACTAGGACAGCACAGTACCATTGTGAGTACTTGATTGTTGTAGTGGGGACTATTAGGTTTGAGTACAAGAAGAACTTGATCTCATTTTTATTTTCCCCATCTGTGTGACAGATGGTATAGCATCCTTAACTTTGTCTTAGGGTAAGATAATAGGAGATTTAACTAACATTTTTTTTCTTTTGTTTCTGCATCCTATTAGCGCCTAGGAATATACTTTGATGAATATTCAGGAGAATCATTTTATCGTGAAAAATCTCAAGAAGTCTTAAAGTTGTTGGACAGTAAAGGACTCCTACTGAAAACAATGTATGATCAGGTTACTATTCTTTAGTAAAGTTATTTGTTCTTTGAAATTGGTATTGATGTGTTCTTTCAGTAAGGACAA
Source organism: Daubentonia madagascariensis (assembly GCA_023783475.1). Lineage (NCBI taxonomy): Eukaryota > Metazoa > Chordata > Mammalia > Primates > Daubentoniidae > Daubentonia > Daubentonia madagascariensis. The sequence continues at coordinate 34,430,068 of JAKFHU010002080.1, read as the reverse complement.
CAAAATCTGGCATTTTTTTATCGTGCTTTATACGTTCAAAGTACTTTCCCACATGCTGTCTTTTGCTGCCGTAGCAAAATCCTGTTTAGGTCTGGAGAAAGGACGTTATTTGTTCTTGAACTGAAGCACAGAAAATATAAGTGACCTGCCTAAGGTCACACAACCTGATAATGGCATAACTGAAAAAAGGAAATAGAACTTACTTCTTCTGACTCAACTTTACCTTTTTTTAAAAAAAAATCTCATCCTTTTCAAAAAGGATTTAAGGCAACTTATGAAAGAGTAAAATGAGGAAATCAGGAAGTGGAGGCAAGAAAAATAATAGGAAGTCAGAGATGATATTAGTGCATCCCTGCTGGGATTCTGTTTCCTTACAGTAGATTTTGTCCTTTTTTTTAAAAAAAAAAATGTTTTTTAATTGATGAATGACAAATTGTATATATTTATGGTGTGCATCCTGATATTTTGATATATGTATACATTGTGGAATATTTAAATCAAGGTAATTAACATATCTATCACCTCACATACTTATCTGTATTGAAAACATTTAAAATCTACTCTCTTAGCAGTTTTCAAGTATAATATACATTATTATTAATTATATTTACCATGCCATACAATAGATCTCTAGAACTTATTCCTCCTAACTGAAACTTTGTACCCTTTAGCCAGCATCTTTCCATTCCCTGTCCCTGGTAACCACCATTATATGCTCTCTGCTTGTATGAATTCAAATTTTTTAAATTCCACATATAAGTAAGATCATACAGTATTTGTGCATAGCTTGTTTCACTGACTATAATGTCCTCCAGGTTTATACGTGTTGGCACTCACAAATGACAGGATTTCGTTCTTAAGACTAAATAATATTCCATTGTGCATGTATACCACATTTTTTTAATCCATTCATCTGTTGATAGACACTTAAGTTGATTCCATATCTTGGTGGTTGTGAATAATGCTGCAGTGAACATGTAGTGCTCATATCTCTGATATACTGATTTCATTTCCTTTGGATATATACCCAGAAGTGATATTGCTGGATCATATGGTAATTCTATTTTTAATTATTTTGTTTGTTTTTTGTTGTTGTTTTTACTTATTTATTTATTTATTTTAAGAGACAGGGTCCCTCTCTGTAGCCCAGGCTGGAGTACAATGACACAATCATAGCTCACTGCAGCCTCGAACTCCTGGACTCAAGTGATCCTCCCGTCTCAGCTTCCTGAGTAGGTGGGATTACAGGTGTGAGCCACCACACTCACTGACCGTTTTTTAATTTTTTGAGGAACCTCCATACTGTTTTCCATAATGGCTATACTAATTTACATTCCTACCAACAGTGTATAAGGGTTCCTTTTTCTCCACATCTTTGCCAATATTTATTACTTTCTTTTTTTTTTTTTATAAATAAAAGCCATTCTAACAGGTGTGAGGTGATATCTTATTGTGGTTTTAATTTGCATTCCCCTGATGAGTAGTGATGTTAAGCACCTTTTTATATACCTATTGACCATTTGTATATCTTCTTTTGAGAAATGTCTATACAAGTCTTTGGCCCATTTTTAAATTAGATTATTTGTTTCTTTGTTACTGAGTTGTTTGAGTGCCTTGTATATTTTGGATATTAACCCCTATCAGATGTATGTTTTTCAGATGTTTTCTCCCGTACCGTAGGTGGTTGCTTCACTTTGTTGGTTGTTGCTTTTGCTGGGCAGAAGCTTTTAAGTTTGATGCAATCCCATTTGTCTATTTTTTCTTTTGTTACCTGTGATTTGGGGGCCATATTCAAGAAATCTTTGCCAAGACTACTGTCACAAACCTTTTCCTTTATGTCTTCTTCAAATACTTTTATAGTTTCAGGACTTAGGTTTAAGTTTTTAATCCATTTTGAATTGATTTTTGTATAAGATGAGGGTCCAATTTTATTCTTCTGCATGTGTATACCCAGTTTTCCCAGCACCATTTATTGAAGAGACTGTCCTTTCCTCATTGGGTGATCTTGGCACCTTTGTTTAAGATCAGTTGATCATAAATGTGTGGATTTGTATCTAGGCTCTCTATTCTCTTCCATTGGTCTGTATGTCTATTTTTGTGCCAACATGATGCTGTTTTGATTACTATAGCTTTGTCATAGATTTTGAGATTAGGTAGTGTGATGCCTTCAGATTTGTTCTTTTTGCTTAATGTTGCTTTGGCTATTTGGGCTTTTTTGGGGTTTCATATGAATTTTAGGATTATTTTTTCTGTTTCTGTGGAAAATATTGGAGTTTTGATAGGGATTGTATTGAATTTGTAGATTCCTTTGGGTAGGATGGTCATTTTAATAATATTCTAATCATGTGCATGGGATATCTTTCCATTTATTTGTGTCTTAATTTCTTTCATCAGTGTTATTTAGTTTTCAGCATACAGATCTTTCACCTCCTTGGTAAAATTTATTCCTAAGTATTTTAATGCTTCTTGATGTTGTTATAAATAGGATTGTTTTTCTTGATTTCTTTTTCAGATAGGTTGTTGTTAGTGTATAGAAATGTTATTGATTTTTTGTATCCTACAGCTTTATTAGTTCTGACAGTTTTTTGGTAGCATCTTTAGGGTTTTCCATTTACTAGATCTTGTTGCCTGCAAACAGAGACAATATAACTTCTTCTTTTCCAATTTGGATGCCTTTTATTTCTTTTTCTTGCTTTCTAGTTTAGGTTTTAGCTTCCTGTCCGCTGAACAAACAGAGAAATAGCACCTGTCATAGGAGCCCAGGCATCTGTAAGGTAGAAGCAAACCAGTTGTTTAAGAGAAGGGTTTCTTTTCATAGTACCAAAGCAAAATTTCTCCCATCGTCTTCATGGAGCATGTGGGTTAATAGCATCCTCAGTAATGTTCTTCATGAAAATTTTTAGATTGTCATATACAGATTCCAATTTTTGATCAGGCAGGAAAGACAATAACAAAATTCTGGGGTTTTAATACTCAGGGGTACTTTCTGGCATGTTAAAGAAAAATTAGCTCAATATTGAATGTTATAATAACTTGAATTAGAAGAAGAATCTGTGACATTTCATAGTTAAGCTGCTGTTGCATCTCATTTTTCAACTGAGTATATTAAAGATTTTATCTGAATACTTTATCCAGAGGAGCAGATTTAAAAAAGGTAGGATAACCAAATATTAATTACATCATACCCACTCTTAAGAGATTCTCAGTCATATTCCTTCTTGTTTTTTTCCATTGGTGGTTAAAGCTTGAATTGACACTGCTTATTGCTACTTGAATAATAAAAATAGCTTCTGGTTTGCCAAGAGATAATGTTATAGATGTTACACTTTTAAAGGTCTCAATTTATTATGTTGCTTCAGAGTTACCTTTTTGCATTTCTAGAAAAGGAACTGCTGTAGTGGATCTCTCTGGGAATGGTGACCCCTCCTCAGTTTGTACTGTAATGCGAAGTGACGGGACTTCTCTCTATGCCACCAGGTTTGTAGCTTCTGTGAGGGTAAACATTGGAATGTGAATGTGTCTTGGAATGTCAAGACAATCATTTTATCCTCAAAACTGTTACCAAATCCTAGTTGTAGGTTCTAAATCTACTGCTTTCACATTTTTTAAAAATTGGGTTTTTATTTATTGCCAGTTACAATTCCTGGAAAGATTTAATATCAGCAGAAAAATGACCCAAACCCTGTTTACAATTAGTTAGACATCATAGGATTCCACAACTGAATACATTGTTCTACACTATAAAACTGAGTTACTTCATATTCAACTATAAGTATTTTACAATTGCACATTGGCTGGAAACATATACTCTAAAACGTGACCATATTAGTTCAGTGGTGTCCTCAGGCAGTGAAGACCATCTTACATGCACATAAATATCAGACCTCTTTATGACTGTGGTAAAATAGGCCAAGGGAGTAGGCCATGTCACTTATATTTTTTTTCATTCATCTCCATGACTGACGCTTGTGGAAGGGAACAGTCTCTGTTAAGCAAGAATGGGTTTATCAAATACACTTATTTCTGGGACAAAGCTAGTAGGAAAGATAAGGTAAGACAATAGAGTCCACACAAGCAAACATGACCGTAGCAGCACTGCTGGCAAGTGTCGTGGAGGTCAGACTTTTCTATTAGTTTTCTGTAAGGGTTACAAACCACCTTTGTAACATAAAGTAATGATATTTTATTGTTATTAACTACCATCATTTGTTCCAAACAACTTTAAACAACCGATCAAGTCTCTTACTGCTTCTTAGAGAATTTATTTCCTACCTTCTATTACTTTTTAACATTTCCCTTTATCAATTCCATGCAATTGGGGTTACAAAATGAGAAGAACCTATATATCTAAGAAGTACATCCTTTTTCTAGGTTAAAAAAAAAATTAGTAGAAAAATTTTTTGTGCCAGCTAATTACTAAATAGATTAAATTAATAAACCCTTGCACAGTGGTTATAAGAAATGTCCATTGAGAATAGAGGCTCCATGTCATAAAGACTCTGTAACTATTCTGATCTGGTATTGTTTTTGGGCTATCATTAGGTCTAGATTTTTCTGTATATTTACCTAAAACCTGTACTTTCTCTTTTTTCTTTGTGGAAATAACTCTTTTTGCCATTTGTTGGAATGTTTGATTTTTCACTTTGCTTTAACTTTAGTGGTTTGTGCCTTTTAGTGGGTTTCTCATAGAATACATCTGTGTGTGGGGAGTGTAGATTAAAGGAGTTGTTGTAGCAGACAAAGAGCAGTGCAGAATACTGAAAAGAGCAGAGTATGAGGCTGAAGACGTGGGTTTTTGCTCTGACCCGTGACCGTCACTCAACTCTATGGGCCATGATTGTCTGCTTTCTGAAATGACAGACCTGGACTGCATGACCTGGCATTTCTTCTGGCATTCAAATTCAGTTTCTACAAACTCAACCTAGAACTTTTTCTAATATTCTTCTCTTTTGTTTTTTCATCAGGTCAAAGGTTTCTCTTTGTTTTTCCCCGTAGTTTTTGCTGAAACCAAAAAATATAACAGGAATGTGTCTTTGTGACATCATTTTTGTGATAATCTCCTGTACCAGTGTTTCCTAACTTTTTTTATTATAATCTCTCAAAGGAACCTTTTCAGCCATATTTTTCCTAATTGTCAACCTCATGATATTTGAATGCCACCAATATTCTGTATCTCTACATGTGTTGTATGCATATCTGTGCTTTGTGCAAGAAGAATAAGATTTTTTTGCCTCCATTGAGAATGCATGTTCTGTACAATGTCACGATCATGAGGATGGGTACTAATGACAAAAGATCTAGGAATTTTTTCGTTCCTCCCAGTATCATATATTGTTAACCAAAAATAGCTTTAATTTTAAACTTCAATATTTTCATAATTCTTGACTTGAAATTTCAGTTTATGAAATCTCATGGTTTTATTTTCATTGTTTTCATATGGTTTCTTTTTCATGATTTCATACTGTGTGCAAGCTGAGTATTTTGTATTTAATCAGAGATAAAAGAGACAAGTAGAATTTTTGCCAAAGAACTTTATGGTCCTTTAAAATGCTTAGAAGGTATTGCTTCTGACTGACCCAAGACTTTAAAGGTCCTTAATAGTACTAATAGGAGAATAGCTAAAAGATAACTTTTTATCTACTACATCACCTGTATTTTAAATATGTTCTTTATAGGAATGTATTGCAGCGAAGTAACAATTAGGTGATTCTTTTTAATAGAGGCTTAATTAATCATAAACCATTTACCTACAGGACACTTTGCCCAGAGCCATTTTGGTTATTATTACTTCTTGTTTTAGAGCTTTTGTTTATTTATTTTTGGTTTTTTATTACTTTTCCCAGTGCTTTTATTATTATTGCTTTTCCCATTATTGCTTTTCCCAAACCTATTTTTGTTATTATTTTATATCAAAGTATAGTATTGGGATTATGCAAGCACAAGCGAGGGTGTGGGATACCCCAGGCTGTGGGATAATTAGAAAATCCTCATTGCCATTAAATCAGTAAAACAGATTATAACCCAGATTTGCTTAGTAACTCTTGATTTATGGCCATTTTTCAGAGATCTTGCAGCTGCTATAGATCGAATGGACAAGTATAATTTTGATACAATGATTTATGTGGTAAGTAATCACAAAAAAGTTATATCCCTAACTTATGAAAACTGTGGAGAGAGAAATTGGATGCCATGTTGAAAAACTATGGAAAAATTTTGTCAAACTACAGAGAGAATTAACATTAAAGTATTTAAAGGGAAACCTCCATTTAAAATTTAAAGATCTTAAAAATGAAAAAGTTTACAAAATTTTTTCGTTTACAAAAAATTACACGAATCAGGAAAATGGTTATGTGAAATTAATATGTACAGGTCACTATAATGCAGTTGTTTTTAAATAACTTTTTATTTTGAAATAGTTTAAGACTCACAAAAAGTTTCAAAATAGTATAGTATTTCAGTGTACCCTTAACCTAGCTTTCCCCAAAGATAATATCTTACTAAATAATCTTAGTATTTTGTCAATATCAGGAAATTGACATTGGTAGAGACCTTATTCAAATTTCACTAGTTTTTACATGCACTCTTGTGTGGGTGTGGATGTTTGTGTAGGTATGGTTTTATGAAATTTTATCACATGTATAGATTCATGTAACCATCACTACATTCAGAATACAGAACTATTCCATCACAAAACAAACTTCTTTATGGTCAACCACTTACTAATCTCGCCTTCCCCCCAACCCTCACCCCCTGGCAACCACTGCTCTGTTCTCCATCACCACAATTCTGTCACTTTGAGAATACTTTATAAATGGAATCATATAATATGTAACCTTTGTGACTGGTTTTTTTTTTACTTAGTATAATGAATGCCCTTGAGATCCATCCAAGCTGTTGTGTCAATAGTTTGTTCCTTTTTATTGCTGAGTGGTATTCTAGTATCTTCTCCCCTTTTCCTTCCTTTTCCTGTGCAACCTCCCTTTCCACTAAGAAAAAAAGTTGCCATCAAACATCTTTTTAGAGCTTAGCTTTGGTCTTCTTAGAGATGAAGGTCATAAGAGCTGAGAGAGAAGGAATTTAAACAGAACACTCACAAGATTACAGTTCTTGTTTCCTCCTGATTCAGTGGAGTGCCGCAGCTCTTATTAATATTTTCTTCTCTTGTAGAGCAGTCAGTTTAGACACCCTTCTAGTGGCATCCTCTTTGTGTGTTTATTTAAAACATATTGATTGACAGTGACTTTAGTCTGTCAAAACCCAAATATGTTAATTTGATTCAAATCCACCCTATTTTGTAGATTAATTTATTACTGTTATTTTAAATACATTTTCTTCTCAAGACAGATAAAGGGCAAAAAAAGCATTTTCAGCAAGTGTTCCAAATGCTGAAGATCATGGGATATGACTGGGCAGAAAGGTACTGTCTGCATGGTTCCTAATTGCTTGTTCAGGGTCAGTAAAGATTTATGAGGTCCGCTGAACCCAAAAATGTACCTAGTGGTCAAAGTTTTTAATTCAAACTTCAATTCTTTGTTTCAAGATATTAGTGTGGAAAAGTGGAGTTGATTTATGTCTTGGTTATAATAGTTTCTAGCTTATAAACACTTAAAAAGTGTATATTTATTAGATATCTGCTCTCAGTGGCTTAATTTTCAAAATTCTTAATCCTCATCTCCTTTTTCTCATAAAAACAACTAGTAATTTAATCACATTCTGGTGATTATCTCTCTAAAATGAAGCTGTGTGCTTAACATCTTGTAGCATACAACAAATTACATCATATTTCATTTTATTAATTTTTTAGTTCATACTACTCTGTGAAAGGGTATTATTATATACTTTGATTAGCAGCTCTTTTTTACCTTTCAGTTAACTAAGTGCCCACTCTATTTCAGGTGCCAGCATGTGCCCTTTGGAGTAGTGCAGGGAATGAAGACTCGAACAGGAGATGTCACTTTTCTGGAAGATGTTTTAAATGAGACTCGATTAAGGATGCTACAGAACATGGCTTCCATTAAGAGTGAATTCAGTTTTTTGTTATTAACGTCATAACTTACATGCTACTTCTATGTTTTGCTGGACTTTTGGGCAGTGTGATTTAGTATGACTGTCCCTCCATTGAAGTGTCACTTGTCAAAAATAGCTTTCACTAATTTGAGGTACCAGAATTTTAAGACTTGCTGTTCAAGAATTGTTCATTTCAATAATCTGAATTCATATAACCTTGGTCCTCTTTTCGTGGACAGCTTTAACATTGTCATTCCATTGTCTGAGTGGTTATGTGAAGTTCTTATGTATAAATCTGATACAAGTCACAAGTCCTTATGACTTTGTTTAGCCTTCACTATTAGAAAACTAAGTATCAGCTATATTTGATGTCTTACGAAGGATATTTGTAAGAAAAATAAATTTGAATTTCTTCCCCTTTAATGTAGGCAGAGTCATCATCAAAGGTAAATTAACCGAAATTAGGAACATAAATTGTCCACTGTGAAACTGTTCTGGATTGTCAACATACATTTTTGGCAGATTTTGTGTCCACTTTGACACGTGATTCTGGCACAGTCTCCTGCAGGTTAAAGACAGCTGCCTTTTTCCTTTTCAGCAACTAAAGAACTCGAGAGCCCCCAGGAGACTGCAGAGAGGGTGGGGCTCGCAGCACTCATTATTCAGGTCTGTTAAGACTCCTTCTTGTGAGACCTTTTTCTTTTGTTTGGTACTAGACCAAATTCCAGCACTGAAGATTTGCTCTGTCATTTTAGGACTTCAGAGGTTTACTCTTATCTGACTATCAGTTCAGCTGGGATCGTGTTTTCCAGAGTCGCGGGGACACAGGAGTCTTCCTACAGTACACACACGCCCGCCTCCACAGGTGAGGAGAGGCTGCAGGGAAACGTCATGCTGCACTGTCCTTCTCCAGGCTGGGTCTTGGCTGGTGTGATTCTAAGACCAAAGGCCCTGTTTTCTGGGTTTTTCCAACATCCATTCAAATCTGGTTAAAGTACAATGGACCTCCTTTTTTAAAAAAATATTTATTGAGCACCTCTGTAAAAAATACTTTTATGTATATTACCTTATTTAGTCCTCAGAATAACCCTGCCAAAGAAGATACTGTTACCTCCATTGTACAGATAAACAAACAAATTTAGGAAAAATTTAGGTGTCAGGTCAAACAATGTTGGCATCAAAGTCCAGGGCTATATTAAGGAGCCCAGAACTGTGTATTATGAGGTAATATTCATCACTTGCAACTATGTGCCCTTGGATGATTTGTTTAACCCTTTGATATTTTTAACTTTAAACTTTTGATAACAGTTTGGAAGAGACTTTTGGATGTGGTTATCTGAATGACTTCAACACTGCTTGTTTACAAGAACCACAGTCTGTTTCAATTCTCCGGCATCTTCTCAGGTATGAAGGTTTTCTATATCAAGTCTGCTTCTGCTTATTGAAATGGCGTTTTACTGACCACTAGAGTCAACAGGCCAGTAGCTGCTTCCTGCCTCTAGACCTTTCCCAAAGGTATACCCAAAAAGCGATTGCCCATTAAGCCAATGCTCAAGATCTGTGTTATTACTGCTGAATTAGCACAGATGCTTAGCCTCCTCTACCCCTTGTAAAGACAATAAAAACATAATTTTTAGTTTTGGAAAAGAGCATCTTCTCACCCTCTAGTAAGTGAAGGAAAATCCCTGCCTTTGTGCAGATTCCCAGAGATCGTAAGTCCTTCATTTGCCTCTTGGTTTCAGTTCACAGTCTCAAATACATGTGTCTATATCATGCCCCCACACTAGGCTAGAAACCATAGCTTTTAGCTTTCATAAGCATTGTTAGTGAAGCTAGACTTGTTGGCATATATCAGTCTCTAGAAAGAATGTGGGTGATTATGAACAAAGCAGCTTTCTTTGATTGCCATACAGTGGTCAGGGGTTCTTTTCTGGGCTCAGAAAAGTTCACTAACATGTGCTAATGTAAGAAAAATAAGGCAACCTGGTTTTCATAGCACTGAGGGTAGACTTTGTTTGCTAGTTTATATTTTATGTTCCTAAACATGGCTTTTTACATTCAATTTAACAACCATGATTTAAGTTTTTGCTCTGGACTAGGTATAGGAAATATCAAGATGATTTAGAAAGTCTCTGCCATCAAGGAATTTGTAAGAAAGAAAAATGTGCCTTTGCCTTCAAATGTACACAGGCTTTTTTTTCATATGCCTTCTACTCATAACAGTTTTACATCCAAGATCTTTTAACATCTTAATGTCTTAGCTTAGTGTAACATGCACAATCTTTCGCTGCTCACTGCTCCTGTCATTTTTCTTTTAGGTTTGATGAGGTGCTTTATAGATCATCTCTGGACCTTCAACCCAGACACATTGTCAGTTACCTTCTAACTCTAAGGTACTTTATAATCTTCCTACTTTCAAGTGTTAATGACATTCGAGACCTTCTGATGTGACAAAGACCCTTTTCTTTCATTTAAAGTTTTCCTATAAACAAATCACTTGGCCTAAAAATCAATATTCCTTAAGTTATAGGAATTCTTGCTTCATCTTTGCAAATTAGCAATTAATGTTCATTCATTCAGTGATAGAAGGCATGGTCACTGTAGTCTGGTAAATGGGAACTGACAACTACATAGATAGTTACAGCCCAGTGCATATGTGTAATGATAGAGCGAACATAAGAGACAATGTTAGGACACCCAGTCCAGCCTTGAGGGATTAAAGAAGGCTTCTAAGAAGTAGCTATTTATTAATCAGGAGAAGCAATGTGGCTGGGAAGGAGGAAAAAGTCCAGAGTTGAGCAAGAACATAATATATTAAAGGTATTGTAAGCATTGTCCTAGGAGAGATGAGAAATGAAGCATGTACAAGCCTTTTGCCATGTACTGAGGCATTTAGACTTATTTTCAGGGCAGTAGGGTCCATAAAAGGGTTTTAAGCAGAGACACAGAAAAATTAGCCTAGAGGGTAGAGACTGAATTGGGGGGCAAATTACTGACATTTTCATGGTGGCTATTTTAAAAACTTTGAATAGAAGTTGAGTCTACTCTCGTATGGCAACAGCTGTATCTTCCCATAAAGCTATTTAAGAAAGGAAATTTTGCTTTTACTCAAGATTAACTGAAATCAGAGACTTATCAGGACTATTTTCTTGATTATACTTTTTACCTTGTCTTCCCCAGGTTTAAGTAAGATTTTTTTTTTCCTTCAAGTGCCACTTAGACATACAGAGGTAGAAAATCCAGAAAGTTTTATGAAATGTCATTTAGTAATTAAAACAAATGTCTTGGCCAGGCACGGTGGCTCATGCCTGTAATCCTAGCACTCTGGGAGGCCAAGGCAGGAGGATCGCTTGAGCTCAGGAGTTTGAGACCAGCTTGAGCAAGAGCAAGACCCCGTCTCTACTAAAAATAGAAAAAATTAGCCATGCATGGTGGCATGTTCCTGTAGTCCGAGCCACTCGGGAGGCTGAGGCAAGCAGGAGGATCACTTGAGCCCAGGACTTTGAGGTTACAGTAAGCTATGATGACGCCACTGCACTCTAGCCAGGGCAACAGCATGAGACTCTGTCAACAACAACAACAAAAACAAAAACAAAAGTCATCATTTCTCTGGCACATTGTTCTACTTGCTGCCTAACAGAAAAGATACTTTAAAGATGGTGGCCAGTGTGTGCAGAGTTGATTGATAACTAGTCTCTACCCCACCTCCTAACTGTATAGAAGGGGAAAGGCCATGCCGTGTTATACTTTTAATTATACGCTGCCTAAATGAGGAAAAACTAATTATTAGAAAGGAATCCCCTATATTTGTAAAATTAACAATGAAATCATAATCTCAAAAATTGCCACCTGTTAGTAATAGAACCAGGACCAAGATCTAAAGTTTGAGTTCAGTGTGTTTTACTTTGTCATAGAAAAGCAGTGAATTCCAGTCTCAGCTTTACAACTTTAGATGCATTCTTTAATGGTTCTAAGCTTTGATTGATTTATTTTTAAGTTAAGGTAGTAAGATTAGATATCAAGCTCATATGTTACAACAGGAAATTACTGCTGGTACTCATCATGATTTCTCTCTTCCTGTTTCAGTCATCTTGCAGCTGTGGCACACAAAACACTGCAAATAAAAGATAGTCCTCCTGAAGTGGCTGGGGTATGTTATGTTAAATATTTTCTGTATAATCCCTAGTATCCTTAGACTAATATTACTGTCTTTCTCAAAATTTTTCTGAAATACCATTCTGTTGTTCATCTACAGCATTGTACTTAATACAATTAAGTACAATGGGTAATAATTGGGCTGTAATAATCAATGTTGGTTGGGCTGTAACAATCAATGTTTATATACTTCCCAACATGCTAGACCATGAAACATATTTTCCTACATCAAGTGTTACAGTGATAAGTTCCCTTTATCTGAAGCCATGCTGTATGATGATACTGTCACTCCCACTCCACGACCCCTTATATACCAGTCTTACTGTAAGGGATGGTAGGAATTTATCTTCCCTTGCCTACAGTAAACTCTAGGGCACCTTGACATTTTGTTCCTACTTTAAATTAGAAGAAAAAATTACTTTTAAAACCATTCTTCATTTATTTACTTATAGCTAGCCTGTTGCTGAATTGAATATTTAATCATTCTTTGATTTATTTTGTAGGCTAGACTTCATCTTTTCAAAGCTGTCCGTTCTGTCCTAGCCAATGGAATGAAACTTCTTGGAATAACACCTGTATGTAGGATGTAATTTCTAATTAAAATGGCTTTTAAAATACTAAATGAATTATAGTTATCCTTAGATGCCATGCTGTTCAGAATAGAATTTAAACTGTTATTCTGTGTCAGAATCTATGTTTTATTAAGTGCAAGTGATTTACCAAGGTATTCAATCTTTACCCTTAAAATAAATAAATAAACAAATCATCTGAGTTCCCTCATGGCCAGTGGGTACTTAAATAGACATTTGTAAAACTAGGTGGAGTCTTTTTAAACTCAAAGCATTGTGGTCTAATGGCGCTAAAGGATCAGAGTTTAAACACTGGTTTGAAGTTTATTACAATATCATTCTTCTAGAAACTCTCCTTATAACTGAGATGATCTGTTTTCATCAAAGAATTGGTGAGGGGGAAAAAAATCTCAATTTTCCTCTAATTGTGGCTAGTTCATAATAAACTATAGGGAGATCGGAAATAAGTGTCTTTTTACCAATATAGCTGACAACCACTCCCAGAGAGAAGAGACCTCGTGCTTACCTTTTAGTTGATATATACACATAACTGTTATTATGTGAACTCAGGAACTGAACACATTGAATAGCAAGGAATTACTTGTACAGACATTGTATTAGGATTTTTTTGTAAAATGTAGTCCATTATGAAGCCATAATTTAAAGTAGAGTTTCTTAGTTTCCTTCATGTATCTGCATATCGGTAAAGTATATTTTGTGTGACTTGATTAGGGGTAACATGAATGTGGCTTAAGTAACGTGAGTAGGATGTGGTATGTTTGGTCAGTATGATCCTCCTCGTCTGCCAGTGTTTCCATTCAAGTTGGCTATAATTTATTCTAAATGTTGCTAACAAAATTCTTCTGAATACTGATGACAATCTATTTTTACAAATAGAGAGGCAAATTAGTATGAACCAAAGCTTCTTTAGTTAGAATGAAAATTGTTTTATATTAGCAAGTATGGTTTACCTTCTTAGTCCTAGAAAGGACTCATCCATGTAGTCTAAATTTTAAGCAAATTAACTTCCAGATTGCTAATTTCCCACTTAAATTAGCATTAAAATTCCCTTAGCAGAAACCAGCCATAGAATAAAAATGTACAGTAAGGACATGTTTTGCAAGTCCAATATCCCTCTCTGCTTCTTTGGAGAAACTTTCACCTTCCAAGATCAGTGGTAGCCTCCTGAGTATTTGAATCTTGAGTGAAACGATATAGGGACAGTAATGAGTAGAGCCAAATCTTTACAGAAGCACCTTGCTGAAAAGACTGTTCATTAATTTCTACAACCTGGGATCTTACTCTGTCAACCAGGCTGGGGTGCAGTGGCATGATGATGGCTCAAGCCATCCTCCCAACTCAGCCTCCCAGTAGCTGGGACTACAGGTTGTGCACCACCATGCCTGGCTAAAATTCCTTTTTTTGCTTAAGGCTTGCCAGAGTTGTTTTATAGCTATTATTTACAAACAGAGAACCTTAACTGATACCATTCCACATACCAAAATAAAAAATTATCTTTTTTTAATGTTTTTGCATTATCTTAATGGCCATATCTACAATACAAAAAAGTGATTAAACAGAATTCATGTAAATAAATTAAGTTTATTGCTGCATTTCCCCATTAACATTATAGAAATTTTTTTAAAAACACTGAAATTTCACAATTATTGAGAGCCCAATAGTTAAACATACTTTATAAAAAAAATACAAAAGTGACATTAGAAATTTTTTTGAAGAAAAGTATATCATCTAACAGCAAAGAAATATGAACCAGACAATGAATGGCACAAATACAGCACTAACGGAGTACTCAGTCACCACCCAGAAATTATTGTCTGAGTAATGAAATAGATTCAGTTTGAAAAGTTTTCAGTTTGTTTCTGAACTAGCCTGTCTTGTTTCTGCCTTTCTTTTGTAAGAAAAGAGCCTAGGTCTTCACTGCTGCTGGGACAAAATACTGTACATGAATTGGAGAACAAGGAGGGGTTGTCCTTCTCTCATGGTACCTGAACAAGAGAACAGTTAGGACAGAAATGGCTTTGGCACTTTAACCCTTAAACATTGTCCCAAACCTTGAATATTGTAGACTCACATGATTTTTTTAATACCATATAATCTCCATACTTTTTATGTACATTATATACACAATAATAAAATTCCTTCATTCTGAAACAACAGCTTGACCCAAACAGTTCCACACTAATTCTCAGTATTAGCAATGCACTCATATAGCTTTCTTCTTAATTCTTATGCCATCAGTTAATTTGTTGTTTTTGTTTAAGCTACCTTCTGGGATTGACTTAAGGCTCTAGTTTAATGCAAATGGTTTAGTCTTAGAAGAAATCTCACTTGAAGCTGAAATCACACACCAATGACTCTCTCTTTTGAAGCTGTTTCTCCTTGTTGGATGGATGTAGTGTCTTGTCTGGGTAATCCATAGAGATATATGGAAACACACACGAGAAGGGTGCCCAGAGCGAAGGTCAGTGCTGAAAAGAAAAAAAAAAAAAAAAAAGAAAAGCTTTATCTGTATTAGTTGTATTTGTGTCTTTAAACTCCATAACAATGATCATTTAAGATTGTGAAAACTTTTTAAATTGTGTGTTTACACTGTCAGATCACATGAGAAATGAAGCTAAATGTTCTGTTTTTTATGATGATAAGGTTTATAAGGGTCATCCATTCTAGCCAAAAAAAAAAAAAAAGTGGTAAAATCAAGGGAGTGTTGATCACAGACTACACACTTTCAGAACATGAGTATGCCTGTCTTTGACCACTCTGACACATACTAATTTCCCTATTAAATATATGAATTTTTAATATATATATAAGTATAAAATGAAATATATAAATACAAAAGAAAATGCAGTGGAATGTGGCTTTTCCATGATACCAGAAACCTGTGAAAGTTTAGGGTAAAAGACAGTTGAGAAAAATTCAGAGAGTCAGGTGACTAGTTACTCTCAAACCATTAAAGATTTGTGAATAGGAGATAAGGTGGTAATTTACTAAATAAAATTATATTTCCTTCTAGTGTTAACCTTTTTTTCATCTTTAGGATACCAAGAAACTGAATTATAACTTGTCCAGACTTGACAAGTAAGCATTATGTAAATAAATGCTTATGTCACAGCTGTATTTCAAAACCAAACCATATTCTATATGGAGTACACTGGCACAGTCTTAATAGCTTCAAAAAATGGTATGAAGAGAAATGACATCAAGCTATGATTTTAGTTGACCCCTAACTAGAAAAGACTAGCTTTGAAAAAGGGAAGGTGGAGTAAAAACTTCCATCTAAATAGTTAACTGTGAAAGATTGCTAGGACATTCTAATTGACCAGCAGTAATACAGGACATAAACCAAAAGTGTTTTATACTGTTCCTAAATATTCCTTAGGAGCAAAGGCATAAGAATTTTGTTGAACATAAGGATGGATCAGAACTACAACTAAAAGTTCACCCAAGTCAGGTATGAAAAACATCTAAGGGAGGGCCTATAAATACCTAATACTGAAATGGTAAGTGGTTTGCCATATGCAGATTACTGTGTACCAGGTCCTAGTCTAAGCACATCACCTAAAAACAACCCCAAGAGATAGGTGATTTTATTATTTCCATTTTTCAGATGAAGAAGGTGACACATGGGTTATGTAACTTCCCCTACAAACTTCTGGGCTCAAGTGATCCTCAAATTAAAGCGATCCTTTAATTTGCACAACCAATAAATGGTACAGGCAAGATTTGAGCCATACTATAAAATGGTTTTCTGGGATTTCTGTAACATCAGTGTTCCTCTATTTGCATTTATAACAGGAGTCAATTTAAAAATGAAATGTGGGCCAGGCACACTGGCTCATGCCTGTATTCCTAGCATTTTAGGAGGCCCGGGAGGAGTTTGAGACCAGCCTGGGCAACACCCCAACTCTACAAAAAAAAAAAAACTTCGACATGCTGGTGCACACCTGTAGTCCCAGCTACTCAGGAGGCTGAGGTGGGAGGATCTCCAGCCAAGGAGTTTGAAGTTGCAGTGAGCTATGGTGATGCCACTGCACTCTAGCCCAGGTAATAGAGCAAGACCTTGTCTTTAAAAAATAAAAATGAAATGTAAATATAAGCCAGGTCTGTTTCTTTACTTAATATTTGACAGATATTCTTCATGTATTAGTTTATGGTATAATAATTGATCAGTACAGAAAATTATTATTATATCAGAAAAACACCCTAAAATGTTAAGTCAGTATCACTACCTAAATAATTCAGATGCCAACTTAATGCTGGATCTGAGTTTGGAAAATTATATTAGAAGGACTAGCATATAGCACTGGTGCCAGAATGCCAGCTACAGTAATGAGTTTTGTATTAATTACATATTAAATGAAACAAAGATATCTTTATAAAAGACAAAATCTCCATTTGGATTGTATTTTCAAAACCCATTTACACCCAAATCCAAAACAGGAAGGCACAAGCTAAGGGGGGAATAAACGGTATTTTCTGTTTTCTTCTAAATAATAAGCCTAGATAGTTTAATTAGATTGCTGAAAGTAATCATTTCCTAAAGTCTGTACATTTATTCATATAGTATGGTTATATACTGAATCACTCAAGTTGTCCTGTATCTAATACCTAAAAAAAAAGTGAGTCCTTGACTGCCAAAAAGCTCTTTCTAGAGTAGCCTCCTCACTTTCACGTAGAACTGGCATCCCTCAGCTTAAGCACTAGGACCATTTAAACAACCTAAGTACTGTTTAGCCACATTTCACACAACTAAGAACTACTGCACTTGTGGAATAAATTGTAGTAACAAAACTAGGAATTTCTATAAACATTATGGCCAGCTGCCATTTTTAATAAGAGATGAAATGAATCATGGAAGTGTGAGGCTCTTCCCTATTAACAACTTGATATAAACTAAAACATACTTATCTGTAATCCAAACAGCATCACTGAAGCAATGGTAGAAAGGACAATGGCTGCAGCTGCAGAAAAGCCTTTCATGATGTTGTCTGTGTACTTAACCACAACAGAAGTGTAGAGGCCTCCAACACTTGCAAGAACTTGTATACAGAAAGAAAGAAAATCTTAACACTCAAATAAATGAAACATTCCATAACAGTGAGGCAATTTTTATCCCCAGAGGTGCCATACTAATTTACCTAGGAAACGGGAAATACTATTTTCCTTAGAAGCAGTCATCTGAGAGAGTTTATACTAAAATTGAGTAGTAGTTCCTATATAACATTGTTTTCCCAAAACAATGCCCAAAGGGCTATGTGGTCTACTACTAAATTGTACACATTTATTGCTAACACATTAGATACTTTTGTGGCATAGCTATCCCAAAGCAATTTTGCCTTCACAATCAAAAGTAAGTCAATAAAACCAAAATTACATTTTCAAACTGGTATTCACAGTATCAAAGGAATAATTTCAACAATGCTGTAATGGCTTAAAATGGACATCTAACATAAGAAAAAAGGATCTACTCAGAACCTTTAATTCCTGGATACTTACAGATGACAAACCAGACATAATACGTGTAACCATAGAAAAATCCTTTTTCTTTAATTTCAGCTCCATCTGACAAGTAGACGACAGCTAATGTCACAATAATCCCTGACAGATACATTTGAATGTTTCTCACCCAAAGGGAAGTGTCTGAACTCTTTAATACTTTTTCAAAATACACTCCTGAAAGAAAATTAGACATACAAATATCAAGATTATTATAAATTAATTTAAAAGGTCTTTCATTTAGAACAATGCCCTAGAGATAAAGTATATGATTTGGAGAATAAACATACTTTACGTTAGTTAAATGTGCATTTATTATGTAGGTTGTAACACATGGCACACTGAACATGACTAGTTTGCATTTTTACAAAGTATATACAGATTAATAATTAAATGGGAACTTTATAAGCTACATTTAACAGGAGACTTAAATTATTGTTAAGAACAGTTTCTACCTTTATTATAGTAAGATCACAAAAGCTCTCTACTACTTAATACCAATAAATGACTTGTGGTCAACTGAAAAGTTACACTATTAGAGTGAATTAACTTAATCATATCCCTGTAATATCTGCCTAGTAATGAATACTCCTAACTTTGCAAAATAACCTATATAATTACCACTTAGAATTTTTTCAGAGTAATGCAACCAAAAGAAAATTTAAATAGAACTTGGTGAGTTTCCTTTAAAGCAGGGTTCCACAAGCCAAGTTCACACACAATGTCAGAAGGACCATGAACTCTCCAACTAGATAATAAACTGTGTGTATGTGCATTTTTCTGGGGTTGAGGGTCCATAGATTTTTTTTTTTAGATACTCCAAAGTAGTACATGGCACTCCCCAAAAGTCATATCCCATTGCTATAAGTTTTATACTTAAAATGAAAGCATGTTTAACAAGGACATTAAAGAAAGATTTTAAATACCATATTCGTTAGAGACTTAGGAATTGCCACTAAAGTACTCATCAACTAAAAAGTCTAATGAAAAGCAAGATTTTTTTTTGATTAACCTCTGATAGACCCAAAGAATGCAAACAAACAACTCTTATCTCCACTTTTGATTTTATTTTACCATCTGGGAAAACTATTTTACTACTCAGTGCTCAGTTACTCTAACCACCGTCAATTTCCTCAATTGTTTACTGAAAGGCTGAATTAAATACAATGTTGGACAAAAGCATGTAAGTGTTAAAAAATATTTTAAAAAATCAAATAGTATGTTATTTTTGGGGTAACTCAATTTTTGTTCCTAATTTTTTGGTACCTAAGAATAAAAGTTTAGCATGAAACTATCATTACTAAGTATATTTCTAAATTTAGATTTTCTCCTCTTATAAGACATCTCACTCATAAGCAATATTTTACTTCCCTATCAGCCTACTTTCCTAGTCAAAAATAAACAGCCCTAACTTGAAAGAGACACAAATAAAGATAAAGACATATAGCTATAACTAAATATACTCTTTACTAAAGACAGCTTTAAATTTCATCTTTGTTGGAACTATTTTTAAAACACACTTCTTATGTTACACTTAACGTTCATTTTTTTTTTTTTTTTTTCCTGAGACAGAGTCTCGCTCTGTCGCCCTGGGTAGAGTGCAGTGGCCCCATTGTAGCTCACTGAAACCTCAAACTTCTGGGCTCAAGTGATCCTCTTGCCTCAGCCTCCTGAATAGTTGGGACTACAGGCACGCACCATGATGCCCAGCTAATTTTTCTATTTTTAGTAGAGACGGGGAGCAGGGGGGCTCATTCTTGCTCAGGCTGGTCTCGAACTCCTGAACTGAAGTGATCCTCCTGCCTCTGCTTCCCAGAGTGCTAGGATTACAGACGTGAGCCACTGCACCTGGCCACATTCATACTTTTTTTTATCTTTTCTTGATTCATTGGAGGAGTGCTTGTCCCTACACATACAAATCCAGACTTCCATGTTTTTTGATATTGGCAATTTTATGTCATCTTCCCTCCCTTTTTGGCTGTTAATTTTATGTATTAGGTGTTCTAAGGCTGCGGTCTCTAACCAGTCCATGGCCTGTTAGGAACCAGGCCACACAGCAGGAGGTAAGCAGCAGGCAAATGAAGCTTCATCTGTATTTACACCTGTTCCCCATCATTCACATCACGGCACAAGCTCCACCTCCTCTTTGTTAGATCAGCAGCAGGGGCATTAGATTCTTATAGGAGCAGGAACTCTACTGTAAACTGCGCGTGTGAGGGATCGAAGTTGCGTGCTCCTTATGAGAATCTACTGCTTGATGATCTGAGGTGGAGCTGAGGCAGTGAGGCCAGCGCTGGGGAGCACCTGCAAATACAGATTATCATTAGCAGAGAGGTTTGACTGCACAATAAATGTAATGCCTTGAATCATCCTGAAACCATCCCCCTCACCCCAGTCCGTGGAAAAACTGTCTTCCATGAAACTGGTCTCTGGTGCCAAAAAGGTTAGGGACCGCTACTGTAAGGTACTTCCCACCCATCTCCACTTCCTACTTCATAGCTCCTAACCTGTCAAAGCAGAGGAAGAACTTGAGGTTATAGAAAAAAACAGATACTGAGCTGGTAACGTTAACAACCTAAAGCAGCAGGATCTAGCTTGAGGATAGTGCCAGTTCAAGAAAAATGGAAAGAGGTACTTGAGCTTTCTGAAAGTTAATTTCCTCCATTTTCAGAGGTCTTTTTTCATTTACTTTTGGGTGCTTGGCTGGATTGAAATGGGCAAGGGTAACAAGTATGTTTTTAGATAACTGCAAATGTGAATTGGGACTGAGGTCTGAACTGAGTTAAACAATGACACACATTTACTGGAAAAACAGCTGACACAGAACTAAAAGTAAGAAGATAAACCTTTAATGAGAATAAAATGATAAAGCAAGATAAACTCGATCTGTATTTAAAGTGTGATTTTTCAAAAAATATGACAAAATAAAATATTCTTATGATTTACCTGCAAATCCTGAGCATAATACAGCAATAGCTATAGCACCAAACCCTAATAATGGATTCTGTTCCACCTGCAATATTAATTTTTTATAGGTTATTTTTAGTGACTAATAAATAGAATTTATCCAAGGATCCAAATGAATACAAAAACCTGTGTTATAGCCTTACTGAGAGTATGTTCCATATCTGACATTAGATATTCTACAGAATAAGAAGACCAAACAAAACAAAAAGACCATTCCAGAAATTAACCAGAGCACTTGAATTAGGTTAAAAATGTGCCCCTCAAATCATAGCCTTAGTATATGCTTAATGTAATGTACATAAACACTCTAGCATAGAGTTTTGCATAGTAAGCCTGCTTCTTGATTTTAATTTCTGCCACCACCCTAACTCAAGCCCTTACAGCATCAATCCTGGAAAGGATAATTTAACTTATTTATTCCCCATCACCTACAGGATGAAGTGCTGGCTTCTAAGACTCCCCACTTTATTCAATTTTTATCAAATATTTATAGTGTACCAGATACATTATGTTTATATACTGCTGTAGTTTGAATGTCCACTCCAAAACTCATATTGAGATTTAATTGCCATTATAACAATATTAAAAGGTGGGGCATTTAAAAGGAGATTATGTCATGAAGGGATTAATGCCATTATCAAGGAAATCAGTTATAGAGGGAGTGGGTTCTTGATAAAAAGGATGAGTTCAGCCCACTTTCCTCTCTGTCCTGTGGGCTCACTTCCACCTTCCAGCATAGGATGACCCTCACCAGATGCCAGCACCATGCTCTTGGGCTTCCCAGCCTCCAAAACAGTGAGCCAAATAAACTTCTGTTCTTTTTAAAGTATACAGTATGTGGTATTCTGTTATAACAGCAGGAAATGGACTAAGACACATAGTAAATGCATAAAAATGATGATATACAGCTCTGGTTCTTAAACAGTTTCATGTACAGGAGAAATTGACAATTATATATAAGCATAGTACTGTGAGACAAGTGCTAACAGATGCATAGATATGGGCCCCAACCTACTGTTTCAACTGTATTTCCTCTTTCTTCCCTAAACCATCAAAAGCTTTTGTCAGTCTTTCCTGAGAGAGAAATACTATCTCAGTAGTAGTATCAATGAAATTAGAGGGTTGAGACTCATGACTGTAATACAAGGAAGCACATACCTTGTGCAAAATAAATAAACCTGATGTAAGGAGGGTACTACTTTATGTTAAGTACCCGAGAGGGAAATCTTGATCTAAAATGTTTGCATGAAGATAAAAGGAGAAACAAAAGATATTGTAGACTAGTGGTTCTCAAAGTATGGTCCTTAGCCTAGCAGCAGCACCTGGGAATTTGTTAGAAATGAAAACTGTCAGGCTATACCCCAGACTTACTGAATCATAAGCTATGGGGATGGGTCCAGCAATCTGTTTAACCTTCCAGTTGATTCTGATGTACATTAAAATTTGAGAACCACTGCTATAGACTACAAATGATTAACATGGATACTTGCCTAATACAAATTTCAAGACTGGCATAGATATAAGAAGAAAATCATAGTGTGAGATTTCACCTATCCCAACATCTTCTAGGAAGCTCAAACTGCTAAAATTAGAGTATCTGATAAATTCTTAACTTGCTTTCCTGCCAGTTTAATCTCTCTACAGTTAGGAAAAATCATGATGGATCTCTGGACTTGATTCTGATTGATAAGAAACTGCTGGGTGATGAGGTGGATGTGATGAAAACTTTGGAATAAAGCAACCACGTCATCTTAGCATGAGTAACAGCCAAACACAGCACAGTTAAGAGACATGTGCTTCAGTCTTGAATAAATCAAAATTCAAAAATATAAAACTTAAAGTTAGAATTCCATGGCTTATGAGAAGACGGTTCAAGTGGGATTAAGAGGTACTGAAGAAAACTATGAGGTTCTGATGAAGAATAAAAGAATACATAAATCAACATGACTAAATAAGGGCATCTTCACTGAATTCTGATTTTACAGGAACTGCAGATCACCAAGAGGAATCTAACCAGTAATTTAAGAATAGTAACAAATTGAAGACTCAGAATAAGTAGAGGCTTACAAAAATACTTGAAAATATTAAAGAAGGTTTTTAAAAGTATGATTATTCAGGAAGAAAAGAGTATTTTTCTTGAGCTAGATAATGTACTGTTAGATGGCAAGAATCTAATTTCCATTTTCTCATTGAATTTTTAAATAATAAACATATTTTAAAAGGAACTGAAGTCCAAGACATCCGGCTTGCTATTATAAGAATACCAGCTAAATAAATTCAAAAGTCTCTTTACCAAGAAGAGTTGGTGAGTATATATAAAGCACTTACTATAATGCTAGTATTTAGTGCCATATAGTGATTACTGTTACTGTTACCTTGGTTATTAGGAACATGTTAGAACAGACTTACAGATGACGTGAAGAACTTAAAAAGTTTAATAGTCATCAATGAAAAATAATGTGGCTTCCCTAAGAGTGAAACATACCAAATTTCCTTACTGAAAGTATTCCTAGTGTTAAGTGATGAGGGGAATTCCACAGAGATGTTTGGCAAGAAATTTGACAGAATTGCATATCTTTGTAGACAAGAGAAATGTAGTGAGACTAAAAGTACAATCTATTAATAAATGAGTGAATGCTCATACAGAAAAATACAAATTAATAGAACTAAGTCAAGCTAGACCAGCAACCAATACCAACTCGCCAGGCATATGAATGAGCCAACTTGAAAACAGATCTTCTAGATCCTTTTGTACTTCATAAGTGTGATGATTGGGTGTTCACACGCATGTGTGAGATATGCCTCCCTCAAACTGTGATGTCGACACATTACCCATCTGATGTGAAAGGAGAACAAAAAAAAACCCAGATCTTCCAGCCCTAGTCAAGGCTTCAGATGACTGCAGCCCTAACCAATATCTTGACTGCAACTTTATGAAACCTCAAGGCAGAACCACGTATCTAAGGCACACTCAAATTCCTGACTATAAAAACTGTGAGAAATAATGATAAATGTTTAGTAAGAAAAAAGTCAAGCTAGAGAGAGGTCTAAAAGCATAGCCATAGAACTCTGGTCCTATTCTGTCTAAAATTTTCAGTAAAGATCCAGAATGTGTATCTGTTGACTCTAGAAAGCATAATAATCAAAGAAGCAGCTACTAATGGATAAGAACTGAAAGCACTCAAGGGGCTGAGCAATGACCCACAGCTAACAAGATGAGCTTAATAAATACAAACATATCCTGCATTTTGGTTTAGAATAAGCCTACCATTCAAGACATATTTGAGACAAACTATGTGACACAGCTGCATGTAGTTGTGTACAATCAACCACAGAATAGATACCCTGCCTCCCTCCCAAAAAAAACTAATACAGTCATGCACCACATAACATTTCAAGTCAATGACAGACCACATATATAACGGTGGTCCCATAAGATTATAATACCATATTTTTACTGTACCTGTAAATATCATCGTGTTACAGTTGCCTACAGTATTCAGCACAGTCACATGCTATACAGGTTTGTAGCCTAAGAGCAATAGGCAATATCTAGGTTTGTGTAAGTACACTTTGATGTTCACACAATAATGAAATTACCTAATGATACATTTCTCAGAACTCTAAACTATAGTCATCATTAAGCAATGCATGACTGTATAATCTTATGCTGATTTAACAAGTCTCTAGTATTCAGAACAAAGGGGGTAATGACCAAGCTATACCTGACACTACCCAGGCAACATCTGGAGTTAGTGTGAAGTTTTAAGACATACTGAGCAACAAATGACAGATGAATGCATCTAGAAGAGAAATACAAGACAAAGTGTAGGGGCAGGGATTGGAAAGTCTCTGTCTAGAAACCATATTATAGAAAGAAACAATAGAGTTGTTTAAATGGGGGAGGGAAAGGACCTAGAGGGTGGAGATGTGATATTGTCCTCAAACATTCACAGGATTATCCTATGGAGTTAGTAGGGATTTGACTTATTCTGTCAAGAACAAAGAACAATGAAAGGCAGTTACAAGAAGTTGCATTCTATTTAAAATATAAAAGAACTTTCTAGAGGGGCCCAAAAGTAGGATAAGCTTTAGCTAACTAAGCTTTTCACATACATTACCTATGTGAGGCGGACCTAACATCTTTTGTAATGGTATAAAATGTTACTTAAAGCTCACATTTAACTTTTAAGTGTTTGTCTTACTTCCCAAATAAGTTATTTCTCTGAAGGTCTACAACTGAGTTAAATGTGTACTGCATATTTAATAAATGTTTTGAAATGTACCAAGAATATGAGTATGCTTCCACAGCATCTGAAGACAATAAATATTAATCTAAAACTCATTTTCTGAAAACAAAAACATTTCTCCACCAAGCTAGAGAGTAACTACTAAAAAGGAACAGACTTCCTACTTCCACAAGTTCTCTGTACATTCCTAGCTGCCTTCTCTTCCTAAGAGAACCGTGGTGCATTTGCTAAAAGTTAGAGCATATATTCCACTGTAGAGGGAATCCCCTGACCTTCAGAAAGCCATTCACTAACGTTCACTTCCTACTTCTCTTTGGGGAAATAACTGATTGAGGCATATAATATATTTTTTAAAAAAATCAGGCATGTACCTTAACATTAACTCTTAAAAACTAAAAGAAGTAAAGGTCATTTTTTGCCCTCCTATCACTGACAAGGGGAATGTGTGCCAAAGTATAAGAGACTGAGTTGAGGGAGATGAAAAATAGATGGAGAAAACCTTGCCCAGTGTTTCTGAGACGACGTCTAAAAGAGGTCTAGAAGTTCTGAAGACATACACTGTGTGGAAGTTGGCACAGTTTTAGTCACACATTAGCTACTAACTAATAACTGTGTAATAACTTTGGACAAGTAACTTTACCTCTTTGGACTTCAATTTTGTCATCCATAAAACAAAGGGGTGGAATACATTACATCTAAGGTACCTTCCACCTCTAACATATTTTATGCACACACTCCTCAAAGAAACAGAAAGCCAATAAATACTGTCCTTAGTAATATTATGCTAAGGAAAAAAAAAGCATATCTAGAAGGCAAAAGTTATTTTAAATCAAAGAAATGTAGTCATGGTGCATGCATCAGTGTGACTGTCTGAAGTGTATAAGACTTAAGGAAATTTCCCATTTAGTTATAGTATGCGTTTTGTTTCTTACCACAATTTTTGTAGCTTGGGCTGGCTTCCACTGTACAAGTGTCACTCCACCACACAGCATAAAAACTGAAATCCACTGTAATTTGCTGAGTGTCCGGTTTAACATTAAAACAGTACATAAAGCAGTACAGGGAATCTTCAATTGGTAAGTCACCTAGAAACAAAACGATGAATATTATTCAGTTAATATTAAGTCTAACACAAATATATTATTTCTGATAATATATTATCAGAATAATATATAATGATGTCATTAATAGAACTGAGAAAAATATTCGAAAATGTGGTAAAGAGTTAATAAAAAATCTTTTCACCATAAAAGATAATGTGCTTTTCATTATCATCAACTCCACTTACCTGGTACACTGCTGCATCCAGATTGCTAAGAGCTAGGAAAGCCATGTTGTTCTGAACAGCATACACTAATGATGGTACACTTAACTTCATCAGTTCCTTGGGGCTCCCCAAGACATTTTCTGTTAAAGATGCCTTGAATCTACCCAGACTACCAGTTTCTCTTTGAAAACAAAAGGGGGAGATGGAAGGGTGGTAAGGAAGAAAAGAGCATTAAAGAGCATTCTTTTAATAAGATTCCTTCATACATAGGACAGGTATACTGTATTAAGTCCACTGATGTAATAGCAAACTTTAAAAAAAAATAATTCCCAACTAATTTTAGATTTAGTAAAAGAAACATGCCAATGATATAGCCTCATATAGTTGATATAGCCTGATATAGTTCTCTTTGGGATTATACGACAAACAGTTCTTCCACTATCAACCTCTGGTCAAAGCTCCAGGGGTTTTTGAGTATATTAAATAATGAGATCAGGATACCAGAATTGCTGATGACCTATAAAATATTAATCCCCTGTCACTTCAACAGTATTGCATCAAGTTCACCCTGATTACTTTTTAATCAGGTTGCATATCTATTTTTTAAGTTTTTAAAAATTGCAATAGATTTAATTGCAAACAAAAGAAAAAGGCTTTGGTAGTTATGGCAGTTACTTGGGTTAGAAATAAAGTGATTCAGGTCAACATTATTTGTAAATGAATTCAGTGCTTATATAGTAGACAATAAATCTTTATATAAGGATATTCTCATAAAAATTATTATCTCTATAATTCTGTGGGAAATCTAAATAATTTACTAATCCCAACAAAAGCAAACTCTTTCTGTGATGTACATAAAGTTTACTACTTGACTACATATTGATTATGCATGCTCTTAACTATTCTTATTTTTGCTCAGGAGGAACTGGCTAATCTGGCTCATATTTCCCCAATTATAAAGCAGCTCACTTATTTCCTGAAAATAAAAATAAAACAATGTTTTATGATAAGCATCAATACCCCCAAAAAAGTGCTCTATCAAAATGGTCGTAACTGCAATTCACAATATCCTTAAGAGAACCACAGTATTTTGTTGGTGAGATAGTTCAATGTCAGTTCAAAGTTTGATAGTCACAATGAACTCTATATTGTTGGTTTACATTAGAATCAACAGTTGTCAGTTGAATTTTTTCATATTTAAATACTGCAAAAATAAGTATCTAAGTTCTAAGAAGGAGCAAAAAGTCCATCATGTCAAATTGACTACCTGTGCCTATTTATTCACTGTAGAACATTCCACCCACAAGAAAATGGTTAATTAAGAAGATAGGAAATTTGGCCTAGGCCACAGAAACAAAAGACATCCTTCTTAGTTACAGATCTTTTTCTGTTACCAAATCCAAAACCCTTCCACACCACGATGTTAAATATATATGCTGAAAAGTAATGCACACAACCTGGTAGGGGGACTACAAACTCAACTATCAGAAGAGGGAAAGAAAACCAAAAAGATTGCTCCACTGAAAAATCTATGTACTAGAGTTTTTCATGTGTCTTAAGATTGGCTCATTAAACTGACATTTGGCATTATTTTTTTAAACTGCCTGATACAAATCTAAGATGTTCTATATATTTTCCTGACACCTTAAACAGAGTATAAAGAATTTTCAAGAATGTTTTCCCCTTGATTGTAAAACTGAAGAAAAAAGAGAAAAAGAGATTAAAATTAAAAAGAATCACAGGGGTCCAACCCAAAGAATCACCTTAACAAGGTGATTATTAGAAAACATAATTAAACATTTTCTTTATCATAGTTATCACTAGTCAGTATTATATGTAGCATAGCTATAAATCTTGCAGATTGTGTCAAGTACCAGATACTGCTTTCACTATACTCTTACTTTTCGTGCCCTTCTAAAATGCTGACTGACACACTGACGTATATTCAGGGTGGCACCCTAAAAGAACTACTGAGAGGTACTGTTTGTACCCATCCCCATGCTCCATCTCCTCCCATAACCATATGTCTCTCACGTAAGATTCTTCAAGCTGAACCCTCAAAGGCTACAGTTTAATGGCTATTTATCCTTTCCTTAATCCCCAGCTATGGGCAATGCCATTTTACCTCCACCTCTTAAAGATATTATAAGCCTTCAATGGTATCAAATGACTTTTTTTTTTTTTTGGTTGTCTAGAGAAGAGAGTTGATCTCTTTGCCCTGTTGGAATAAGGATCCAATTGCTATTCCAAATAACCACCATACCTGCACCAACAATCAAGGTTGCTGTGGTCCCTTTACTCCCTGTCACTTTTCTTTTCTCTTACCTCTTCTCCCTCACATTTCTGCTTTCACATAAAAAGAAGGCTTATGACACAAATCAGCAGCCAATCTGAAAACTCCTTTCCTTTAACTTGGCAAACCAGTAAAGTTCAGTGTATCAGGATTAACCTTCAGGTCTTCATCTCTTTTGGCCATATCCTTTTTGTTGGATGCAAAGGAGCTGTTCACTGCCAGGAAGGCTTAGGTATCTTTTTCTGGTTCCTTCTCTAATGCAGACATTAGAGAAGCCAAGGTATACCAGAATATTAATTGCTGGAAAGCTCAAGGGTCACTGTAGTACCATGGAATTATAGCAAATATTATATAATTACAAGTAACATATTTTGAAATAATTTACAAAAATAGCAGAGGATGCTAAAAGAACTAGTAAAAGAACAAGAGCTCAAGAATAAGAAAAGCATCAGAAAGTAGATTTAAGAGGTATGAGAAAAAAGTGGGAATCTTATCACGCAAAGTTTTAAAGAAGAGGGTAAATGATTTCAGTATTAATCACATGAAATCCTGCTTAAGTTAACATATTTAGAATACCACTCTTAGAGCTTGTATTTAGCTTTACTCACTAAAGTTATATAAAAGTAACAAGAGCAATATATCTTCCATAAAACACTAGTGATCATCTGTTCTTTGGTTTTACTATCAAGGAGACAAAAATAAAAGATCAGTTCTAAATATATTGCACCCTTGAATATAGGAACACATAAAAACCAAAGGCTATTTTTACTTCTACTTTCCTGAACTTATATTTTCTTGGAAATCAAATCACAAGCACCTTAATGAGCACTTTTTGTTAAAAACAAATTTATCAAATGTAATTATTTAAATGGCATTGCCAGATAAGAGAAAGAGCATGTATAATCAAAAGCATATATTAAATTTTTTTATAGTCTTTTTTCATTAAATTTTCTATTTGAACAATTCGTTTGATTCTTATCATTGAAATAGAATCTATGTGCAACCTTTGGTTACCTGAAGAAATTCTGAAGCTCCATGTTGATTGCAGAGAGATTCCGCTGCTGCCTCCCCCCCTAAATTTCCTATCAACCGGCTGAAACCAATTCTTTCTGACCTATGTTTGGTCAAAAGTAGGCCTCATTCTTCCAGCTCCTGATCTGACGAGAACTACTAGGAGGCATAAAATCCTTGGCTAGGTTACTAAGGCACTGTGCAAAATGGAACACAGCAGAAGTTACTTATGAGCTTAAGAAATTAAAATTTTGTTTACAAATTTCTTATCATCTGCAGAGGTAAGTATAATTAACTCGCATAAAAGGCTTTGAGGGGCTAGGCATAAAAACCAATAATGAGGTCCATTTGAGGACAAAAAAATACCCATCATACGAGGTACATGATTTTTACTTCCTCCCAAGACCCTGGACATATTATAGCATGGGTACAAAAAGGTAGTGAAAGTATAAACCCAGAAGGAAAAATAAACAGGGCTGGATAATCTATAACATACATATTTGACAGCTGCACAATTATTCTAGAGGATACTATGAAACAGTTAAAGAATTTTCTCTAGTTTTAATATGGACATGGAGTTCAAAGTTAAGATACATTTTGTTTGTAACTAAATGCACCCAAAGTATATGTACATTAATATTTATACATCCTGCTAGGATTGCTAAGTCTTTATAGACTGTGGTGAATAGCAAACAATAAAAAGTTGACTTTGTTCTAAGACAATGTGAAAGTGTTTTCACTTCCTTTTCTTCATACCACCAATGACAGATTTAAATCTAAACTGTTAGTGTTAACAGCTGTGATAGGATTTAGTAAAGCATATAGCTAATAAGCAATTTTCTGGTAAATTACAGTAGTAATTAGTTTTGTGAAAAACAAAATAGTTTTTAAATGTATTCTTTTATATTTCAGTCAAAATATAGCTTGGAAACTGGTAACTTAAAATTCAAGTATTTTTTAAAAATCATCTTATTCACATACAGAGCTTTGGCAACATCAAACGGCTAATCTGTCCCCTCCTCAAAAACAGGATTTACTAATTTCTTTTTCAATTTAGAAGTGATCTGATATACACATACATGTGCATAACAGTGTATGTACAAAGATAATTATTATCTTTGTTTTGTAGAAGACTAGAAACAACTCAAATGTCCATCAATAGAGATTGGTATATATGATATATCCACATAATGGAATACTATGCAGCTTTTAAAAAGAATGAGACAGCTTTCTATGTACTGACATGAAACAACTTCTAAGATAAAATAGTTAAGTATTAAGAAAAAGTAAATTAAGTACAGTGTGTTCAGTGTATATCATACACAATGCCCAGTAATCTCTTGCACACAACTAAAATTCACCAATTTGACCACATAAACCTTATATATCAAAGTAAAAGTAGCCATCCATTAATTTCTTCCCACACCCTCCTTTTTTCTTGCAGTTCTAACTTCTGATTGAAGTAAGTATAATTTCACACTCCAAAAATTCCTGGAAATTATAAGTAAAATCAATAAGGATGAGGGAATCTCAAATTAAGTACAAACAGAAACCAAAAAATACCTGTCAGTATTTCAAATGAATAACAAAATTACACTGAAGGAGAAAAACAGAACTAACCCAAGTATTCTAAAACACAGTATTTTTACTGTATGCTTTAAAACCAAAAGCAAAAAGAACTACATATAAATACTGAACTTTCAATTAGTACGTTTGTTTTTTCACAGGTATATATTAGAAATTCTAAAACTACTTATGTATTCTAAGATTGAGTAAATAAGCATCTTGAGTATAATGGACACTAGACTCCTCACCATTGGAAAAGGAAACAAATATGGATAAGGGAAAGGTGAGAATGAATCCTGTGGTGTTAGATCAGAATTGTAGGTATCAATCAGTATGTAACTCACTGTTATATATACACACAGAGAGAACTAGATAAAAATAGGCATGTATGTATACACATGCATAGTTATTTCCTAGCTCTGTTAAAAGGGTCTAGAAGTAATGATACTGCAGTGGCAATGTGCACATCTAGTGCCTACATTCTGGTTTCTAAATACCATTCTGGAAAAAAAAAAGGAACAAGGGCTCCTTGACGAACTGCATGATTTCAGGGTTGGGACAGGGAAAGTACAAGATGAGCCTAGAATATCTTGCTATGTTAAAAAGAAACTGTTTAAAGATTGATGAAAATATGTTAAAAAAAAAAAAAGAAAGAAAGAAAAAAAAGGAAACAAACAAGAGGAAGTTTGAAGGAGATCCCACTGTCCAAGTCTGGGACAGTTTGAGCATCAAAATAACAATGATAATGGATTATAACCTACACAATAAAATAATCCATGAGTCCATGTTCATACAAATAGAAAGAGAAAGGGAGAGAGAGAGAAGGGAAAGCTCTTGAGAGTAGAATGCCAACTAACAAATGTACAGGTAATGGTGGAATATAAGGAAATTACCATTTGACAACATTAACGGACAATAAAACTAGTGGGTGAAAATGTGATGAGAAAAGGGTATTTACCTGTTTTCAAAGTATCTCTCCACAAGATTCTTATTAATAACAAAGAGGAAATTGGTCATATGATGTGGAATGCCTATTAGGTACTACCTCAGGAAATCAAAGTTAAATCACCAGTAATGGGACAAATAGATATCACATACATCATGATATGCTCCACTGAAAGGGACATATTTCTATGATATTCCTGACAAAAAAAAACACCTAAATTTAATCATAAGAAAAAGATCAATAAACATAATTTGAGGGATATTCTACAAAATAAATGGTCTATGCTCATCAACAATGTCAAAGACATGAAAAAAAGAAAGATGGAGGAACTGTTCCAGATTAAAGGAAGCTAGAAACATGATAATTCAATGCAAACTGTGTTCCTGGAATGGATTGAAGTCCAAAAAAATAACTATTTTACTATAAAGGACATTAGTGGGGCAATTGGCAAAATTTACCTAAGCTCTGTGAATTAGATAGTAGTACTGTATCAGTATTGATGTCTCAATTTTGATAATTTTATTGTGATTATATAAGAGAATGTCCTTGTTTTTAGGAAATATACATTGAAGAATATTAGGGACAAAGGGACATTTTGTATAAATCTTAGTCTCAAACAAATCAGAAAAAAATTATATACATGCACACACACATACATAGAGATGATATAATAAACTATACATGTTTTCTTGTATGTGTAATGTACAATGAACTAAATGTTTGTGTTCCCCCCTAAAATTCATATGTTGAAGCCCTAATCCCCAGTGTGATAGTATTTGGAGGTAGGTCTTAGGTTTAGATGAGGTCATGAGGGTGGAGTCCCCATGATGGGATTAGTGCCTTATAAGAAGGGGAAGAGGCCATAATTCTCTCTCCATCAGTTGAAGACACATCAAAAAGGCAGCTGTCAGCAAAGTAGGAAGAGGGCCCTCACCAGACACCTAATCTGCTGGCCTCTTGTTCTTGGACTTTCCAGCCTTCAGAACTGTGAGAAATAAATGTTGCTGAAGCCATCCAGTCTGGCATTTTATTATAGCAGCCCGAATTAAGACACATGGTAAAATGTTAACATTTGGAAATAAAAAGTTTAAGAGAAAAAACAAAAAATAAAATTATTGGAAACTACTGAAACATCTAACAATACTAAGTGCTTATCTCTGTCCTAGCTAATCAAAAAACTGCTCAATTATTTCATGGTTCTGAAAGACCCATAATTTGAAAATTAGAGATCAGGAAACTTGCCTTCTAATCCTATCACTGCCAATTACTCTCTAGGTATCTTTGGCAAATTAAAACTTCTCCCAGCCTAAGATTTCTCATCATAGAAGAGGAAAGAATAGCTACAGCTAAAATGGAGATACAGGTTGAGCATCCCAAATCTAAACTTTCAAATCCAAAATGCGCCAAAATCTGAAACTTTCTGAGTGCTGACATGACACTCAAAGGAAATGCTCATTAGAGCATTTCAGATTTCGGATTTTCAGGTTTGGGATGCTCAGCCCAAGTTAATATTAATGCAGATATTCCAAAATCCAAAAAAATTCTGAAATCTAAAACACTTCTGGTCTCAAGCATTTTGGATAAGGGATATTCAACATGTACAAGAATGAAATGAAAATGAGCTATATTTACCTGCATGTTTCCCTCGCCTGTTTCTAAGGCAGCACATGAAAGAATATTCCCTTAACACCATCACTCTCTGGCAGCCTGCCATTCTCAATAGCAACAACCCTGAATGACTGAAGGCAGCAAATTTAGTCGCCGCAATCTTAAAGGAGGATGTCTGGCACTTTACATAACACATTTTGACAATGATTACAGTTGGTATTTTACAGAGTATAGTTACTTGCTTTCTAAAGAAAAGAAGGTATGTGCCCATGAGGTTTTAAAAAAATGCATTTTTCACAACAGTCCCAAAAAGGGGCATTATTCTTTGGTTTTTTAGGGGAATTCTAACTTACAGCAGTAATATAATTTAAGTGGTTTCCTCATATTTATTGCCCAGTTTTCTTGGAGACCACACCAAGGTATGCATCTCTGCCTTCTGTTCTTTTGCCACAACCTGAAAGAACTGTGATTTTACTTTTTTTCTGAATAAACATGAAATCTATACTCTTTGTTGCCCCAACATATATCAGGTTCTCTTCACTGAAGCAAGTCTATATTTCTTCTAAGAAGTTAAATATTCTAAAAATTTCAAGTAAATTGCATTTATAATTTTTAATTAGTTGTCTTTTACTTATTATAAATATTATCTTAGTCTGTTTTGTATTGTTATAAAAGAATACCTGAGACTGGATAATTTATAAAGAAAAGAGGTTTATTTAGCTCACGGTCTGCAGGCAGCTGAGAAGTTCAAGGGCATGTCCCTGGCTTCTAGTGAGGGCTTTCCTGCGGTATCACATGGCAGAGAAGGTAAAGGGGCAGAGAGCAAAACCTGAGGGGCATCCTGGCTTTATAACAACCTACTGTTTCTGGAACTAATCCATTCTTGCAAGAACTAATCCAGTCTCTTGAAAGCCAGAACTCACTACCACAAGAAGAGCACCAAGCCATTCATGAGGAATCCGCCTCCACAGCCCAAACACTTCCCAGTAGGCCCCATCTCCCAACACTGCCACTCTGGAGATCAAATTTCAACATGAGTTGTGGTAGTGAAAACAAACCTCAAACCATAGCAAATAACTAGAGCAAAGAAAATATTTGCTCTTCCAGTGTTTTAGCAAGCCAGTCATACCCTTAAAACAAAAGTTCTACCATACTAGTGTGAATGTTAGGATATCCATGCTTCAGGGAATGCAGCCCCTCTACTACTACCCCAGGGAAGGCATAAAAGGGAAGACAAAGAACCAAAGACAATGGGGTCCCAGCCATTTGACCTAGACTGCCATCATGGGTTCTGTCCAAATAGGATTCCCTAGTTACAGAAACCCTCTACCACCTCAAATCCTGAAAGGCAGACATGAGTCTGGAACCTCATTTTCATTTAAAACATGAGTCTGGAACCTCACTGACCCATTTGGTCAGGTCAAATTTTTAGTCAGAGATTACACTAATTAGTCCCTTTCCAGGCTCAAAGTTCTCACAGAAGAGATGAGTTTGACTAGACTTCAGATCTCCAAAGGCTCACCAGAAACTATCCCTGGAGCTACAACTGCCTCTGCTTAAATTCTTGGGTCATGAAGATTCTAATTTGCCTAATTTGCACACTTGATTGAAGTTATACTTACCCTAGCCTGCTTATTTTAACTCTTACAAAGTTCTAGGGCACTGCCTTAGAAGAGAGTGACTCTTTAGTTATTTCTTAAGCAAGATGACTTCCATTTGTCTAAACAGATCACACCTACTTTGTGTCTCTTTTTAAATCAGTTCTGGAGTTTCTAGTTATCCTGTCCAGAAAACAGTAATCTTTAAGGTATATGGAGTTAAATGACATTGCAAATAAGAATACTTTTACAAGATCACTCTCCTTTAACAATCTCTTCTAATCCCGTAAGATTAAATACTTTTATGTAGTAAGAACTCCCAAATTTATGTTTCTAATCCAGACTGAGTTCCAGACCCATTTAATCCAACTGCTTACTCTCCATGTGCATTTGGATATCTCAAGGCATTAAAAACTTTAAATTATACCTACCCAAAATCAAACTGTTAATATCTTCTCCCCCCAAATCTGTTTTTCTTCCTGTCTCAGAAAAAAAATCACTTTATCTATCCAGTTGTTTGTACTAGGAAACACAGATCTGATTCTTAATACCTACCTTTCCCTCACCTACTATAACTGATCCTCATTATTCACAGCCTGTATGTTAATTCTCCTACTTACTAAAGTTTATTTGTAACCCCAAAATCAACACTTAACAATGGTTTCACAGTCATGCAAAAAGCTGCAAAAAAATTTGATTTACCCAATACATACATTCTCAGCTGAGGCTGAACAAGATGCCATTCTGCCTTCTTATTTCAGCTTTCATATTGTAAACAAGTGTAATCTGTTCAGTGACACATTTCTCACGTTTTTGTGCTTTCGGTTGATTTTGCTGTTTAAAATGGCTCCCAAGCCCTGTAGGGCTGAAGTGCTGTCTGGTGTTCCTAAGTGTAAGAAGGCTATGATGTACATTATGGAGAAAATATACATGATAGGTAAGATTTGTTCAGGCATGAGTTACAGTGCTGTTGGCCATGAGCTCAATGATAATTGATCAATAACATATATTAAATAAGGTGTTTTTAGACTGAAACACATGCAAAATAAGGTTATATATGACAAAAATGTCATGACCAGAGGCTCACAGGAATCTAATCCTCTATTTCCCCTAGGAGCAATGGTTCAGTATTTACTAGTTCAGTGTTGGTGGTGACTTTATAGAATGTAACTACTGTGAATAATCAGAACTGACTCTATGTATCCAAACCCATCACCAAGTCCTATAGATTTTGCCTTCAGAGCATAACTCAAATCCATTAACTTCTCTTCACTGCTTGTGCTGTCATCCTTGCCTCTAATAAGTTTCCCTACTCCTAATTCATACACTGCACCTCCAACTCTTCCAATCTATTCTCCTCAAAGGGGTCAAGGTGACTCTTAAAATGGGTTGCCACGTTAGTCTCTGATTTAAACTGCTCAATGACTTCCTAATGCACTTGAGATCAAATCCAAAATCCCTAACAGGCTCATAAGATTACTCCTCATTCCCTGGTGGCCTCTCCTGCTTCACCTTAGCACCTGTCCTCCCTCATGTTATGACAGTCTAGGCACACTTACTTCTTGTTGTTTAAAAGTCAAGGACATTTCTGCCTCAGGGATTTCAAACACACTTTTCCCTTTGCCTTCTCTCCACTGTTTTCTTGCCTAACTTCTACTCAATCTTCAAGTCTAGGTTTAAATATAACTTCCTCAAAGAGGAAACCCTCTAATCCAAATGGAGGCCCTCTATTATATGTGCTTACACCACCCTCTACTTTTCCTTTATAACACCACCAATTTACTACTAATTATAATATTTGGTTCTCCAATAGACTATAAGCTCCATGAGTGCAGAACTATGCCTTTTTAGTTTGTACTGTTCTAGTATAAACACTAAGACAGTGTTGAGTACACAACTGGGGTTTGATAAATATTTGCTAAATAAATGAATGAATGAACTTGACTGTCCCATTACATCTTATTAACAATACCTTGAAACAGACTTAGCATGACTATATGTTTAAAATGTTTGGAAGGAGTGAAACAGATTATTTGGATGTAGCAGTAATATGTTTCTCAATAAGTGAACCTTAATTATAAGCAAAACACTGAGAATTTTAGGTACTACTTCGATGAGTCTCTGCCCCCATCTCCCACCCCCATATAACATAAAATATATACTTACTTTAAAAATTAGCCAAGACTAAACATATTACTGAGCAATGAGCATTACTGTAGAGACCACACTAAAGAAAGAAACCGCCAACTGACGGGTCTATAATAAAGTTAAGCTTTGCATGGTTCAGATAAAATTGAAGTTCTAGTATAATATTTGTATCAATTCTATAAAGTAATTGTAATTTATTATAGGGTAAAAAAATCAGTAAAAGGACATTAGCTTTTACTTCATTTAATAGTTATTTTCCATTTAAATAGTTCCAGGGTTTTTTTTTTTTCATATTCTTTTAGTCATTCTCCAAAAAATTCAAATCAAAATTTAGTAAATGTTATCTCATTTTTATATTAACTTTACAATATTTTCTGGGAATATGGGGGGACGTACACTATTTTGATCATCAAGAGGAAAGTTTTTCTTAATTTTTCTTCTCTGAAGAAAAGGTTCTTCAAGTTCTAAATCTTTAGTTATTTCTAATATAATTCTTCCATATTCTCCCATAATATCCTGAAATTGTCATCCTTTCTCTCAGACAATGAAGTCTTGCTTTACTTTGAAAACAAAGAAAAAAGTCTAATTTCATTCTTTTTTAGCTCTGAAGAAAATTATTTTAACATTATATGGGAAAGAATTTTCAAGCAAATATAAATTCAAACATATGAATTTATTTTGATTTCCTTTGTGTATGACAAATCATCTCATAAAATTTTTGAGTAACAAATATTTTCTGATATTTAGAAGTCTATCACAGCAAATAACATCCAACCTATGGTTTGAGGTTTTTTGTTTGGTTTTTTTGAGAGACAGGGTCTCACTCTGTCACGCAGGCTGGGATGCAGTGGTGGCATCACAGCTCACTGCAACCTCACACTCCTGGGCTCAAGCGATCCTCCCGCCTCAGCCTCCCAGAGTGCTGGCACTATAGACGTGCGCCACTGCACCCAGCCCAACCTGGGTTTTTCAACAAACTACATAACATCCTGTTTGCCTTTAATCTTTTTTTTTAATTACCAGTTTTAATATATGTACAAAGAAATGACAGCATTGAGAGTATGTGGAAAATCTTTTACATTTTTGCAAACTTCATACCACTAAATCTAAAAGACCATTATAAAGTTCTAGGCTCTTTCATTTGCTTCAACTTTCAACTGTTCAAATCATTCTTAGTGACCCAATCATAGTCTGGCCATGTATTTTCTTCATCTTTTTCATATTCCATCTGCTTCAGGTGAATTATTATAAGCCTGCTGTCTTTTCAAGATCTAGAACTAGTTTTCAATACATTCACTGGGTATCTTTCCCACACTGACAGCTGTGCTTTTAATTTCATTATCGATTGCCCCATCACATATAGCTGAAGGAGCTGAAACAATCGCAATGTCCTGTAACATTTCATTTTGCCGCTATCAATCTGTGACCTCATAGGTTGAAATAATTCTTTCTTTTCACTCTTTTACCATCCCAATAATTAACATTTTCATAGACACCCTCTTAAAAGTAAACCCTTTGTTCCAAGAGTTTAAATGTTTTTCAGGTATGAATATCAGGTATTCGATTCAGTTTCTACCAATGTGTTTCAAATAAGCACATGATAATTTTCTAATGTATTTTTCCATAAAAATTAATATTCACTCTAAAATTCAGTAGTTTCAAATGCATTTCACTTCTTTGATGTTTTCTAAATTTTTTTCCAGTGCTTTTTCCACCTAGAAACTCCTTGTGTTTTAAATGATTCTTCTTCACAATCAAATTCTTGCTAGTTATATAATGTCAAATGCCAACCACCAAAATTCTATGTATCATAATTCTTTACTTTTTCCAGATTGTTCCCTGGTCTTTGTGTACTTAGTCTGAGGATAAATGTCCACAAAAGAACAAGATCCTGGCCTCTTTAATATGCTGGTGACAGACACATCAATGATGATGACGAAGTACAGTTTGGTTTTTCCACACACTGTTGTTATTTTAACACCATTATTTGACTTGCTTAGGGAATTTTCAGAAATGTTTGTGCTTTTATTTTGATATAATTTCCAAAAAAGTTTCCACAAAACAACTGACCACACCCATAACATTGAATAGTTGAAGAAGAGTAAGAAATACTGTATACCTCTCATTTATCTATCATCCAGAATAAAGAATTCCACAATAAAAGTCAAATTTCCAGAAAAATTAATATTTGTTAAATAAGAAACTATGAAGGGTCTAAGACTTTACCCTACTTGCAAGTTAGGATGCCACCATATCTCTGCCTACAAGATAAATTTTAAACTCAAATGCATGAAAGCTTTCTACCATCCAGCCTCAAGTTATTTTTCTGTTCTTTTCTCCCTCCCCAAACCATTTTTAGAGTATTCTTTTTCACATGATCATTTGAAATCATGTGTGTGTTTACTGGTTTATTTTCTGTCTCTTCCACTAAACCTAAGCTCCAAGCAGAGACCGCATCTGTTTCGTTCATGCCTATATATCCAGCACCTAGCATAAAAACTGTCACACATATGAAAGTAACATTCATCGGTTGTCGGGGAGGAGGGAGCGGGGAGGAGGGGATGGGTATAGTCACACCTAATGAGTGTGGGGCACACTGTCAGGGGAAGGGCTCACTTGTAGCTCTGACTTAGGCGGTGCAAAGGCCACATGTGTAACCTAAACGTTGTACCCCTGTAATATTTTGAAATAAAAATAAATAAATTTTTTTAAAAATTGCCACACAGGAACTACTCAATAAATATTTGTTAAATGAATTTAGAAATGTTTAAATGTCATTTGTCTGTTTCTAGGTAAAAGCCTACACATACACTATTCCTCTCTGCTTCCACTCTCTCTCCAAAACATACCCTGAAACCTGTATGAATTCTTACCTGCTCCAATGACTCAAATGGGTCCCCATCTCATAAATCTTTCCCCAAGTAATTTACTTACAGGATTTTTAGTTTTTAGCACCCCATATTATTTTCTCCAATTAAAAAAATTTACAAACTAAAGCTTAGAGACGTTAAGAAACATGTATAAAGCCATTATCCCAGTCTAGGATTAAAATTATGTCTGTCTCACTGCAAAGCCTCTATTCTTAACCCTCTCTTATACTGCATCCTTAGCTAAAACAATTCTTATATGATGTTCCTGATTCAAAG
The DNA here is from genome assembly GCA_023783475.1 of Daubentonia madagascariensis. Lineage (NCBI taxonomy): Eukaryota > Metazoa > Chordata > Mammalia > Primates > Daubentoniidae > Daubentonia > Daubentonia madagascariensis. The sequence continues at coordinate 34,389,020 of JAKFHU010002080.1, read as the reverse complement.
CCATGTGCTGCCACATATTAACAGTGTGATCTTGAGGAACCTCAGATGCTGTATTGATCAAATGGGGTAATTATAGTACTTACCTCAAAAATGTATAAGGATTAAATGAGAAAATTCATGAAAAGCACTTAGCATAGTGCCTAGCACTTAACACAGGAAACACTCAAGAAATGTTTATTATTATATTCCTCTAAAACAGAGGTCAGCAAATTTTTTCTGTAAGGGCCAAATAATAAATATTTTAGGCTTTGTGAGCCAATCAATTTCTGTTGCAACAAAACCAGGCAGCAAGCTGGATTTGGCCCATGGGACATAGTTTGCCAACCCCTGCTCCACAGCAGGGTTCTTCAGCCTCAGCATTACTAACATTTGGGGCTAGATAATTCCTTGTTGTGGGGCCTATCCTGTGCATTATAGGATGGTTAGCAGCATCCTTGGCCTCTATCCACTAGATGTCAGTAGCATCCCCCAGGTTGTAACAACCAAAAAATCACCTGGGGCACAAAATCACCCCTTGTTGAGAAACACTGCTCTAGAGCAATTAAACATATATAAAGACGTAGCCTGAATTTTCTAATAAAGAAAATACCTTAACTAAGAAGAAAAACAATAATTTAACACACTAAAAGTATTTATACTCACTTAGCTAAAATTCCCACACTTAGCAATAACTTTATAACTTCTGTGATACACACGGCTGTGGTTGAAAAGTAGAGTTCTTTGTCTGATGTCCTTGTGTATCTTAAAGCTATGGTATAAGCTGCGGCCATCAGGGTCATCACTGCCAAGCAGTATAACTTGAATAATAAACTGACACTTTCTGGAAAATATGTACAACAAAGATGTTATTTAGTAGACAATATTATGTAGACAAAAGTTAATCAACTAGTTACAGCCCAAAATATTTCCCAATTTCAAGCACAAAATATTTTTTAAAACCCATGACATTTTAAAATTTATTTCAAAACAATACTTTCCAATTACATAAACACAAACACACCTACACAAACCACAGCTGACTTTAAATATCAATGAGTTAGGCATAGATTTTGTTCCTGAAGAATGCCCCAATTGCAAGACTATGTGGCATACTGACTGTAGTATAGGAGGTTATAAATTGCATATTGTAAATATCTTTATGATTACAAACTTGTAAAAGCAAAGCAGGAAAACAGAATGAAAGCAATTGCAGCAATGTATATTCTAGATTTAAAGACAGCAGAAAGAAAACAAAAGAAATAATTGAGTAATAAAAGTGGGACTTAATATAGAACTTTACCATAATAAAAAACAAATTAAGCCTAGCCTCTCATTTCATTGCATTATAGAAAAACAATTCCTATCACAAAAAAGAGTATTAAGAACAGAGCTCTATAAAACTTGAAATGCAGTTTATATACAACTTATAAATACTCAATTTAAGAACTGCCAAGTTCTTAAAGTATATCTTGGCAGCAGCCATCACTCAGGTGCCAGAGCCCATGCACTACCTTCGGTAAAAACACAAGCACTGGGGTACCAGGTCTCCCTCATACTTCCTTATTCCCAGAGCTGCTCTGATAATGCCATCACCCAAGGCTTAAACTATTTCTACTTTCTTTACCCACCTCCTGCCTCTCATCCCCCAGTTTTCCTTAAATTCCATCCAAATCTTCAGGCTCGGGTTTAACAGGGATCAGCAAATTTTTTCCATAAAGGGCCAGAAGTAAATTTTAGGCTTTTCATGGCCATACTTTGACAATCCCATGTTAAGAACTAGAGGACATGAGGTGATTCCAGCCTGCTACTATAACTACATTATGTGCTTTTGTTACTGCTTTTGGTGCCTAACCACAATTCAAAGACGGCTTTCACAGAGAAATAAAATAAGAGTTTCAAACAGATTATCTTGAGATACAGTAAGGTAGAAACTGACAAGGAAACAGGTTCTTAAATATAAATATTTTCCCCTGGGTGAATTAAAGAATAATTTTTAAATTGTAGACAATTATAAAAATTACATCAGGTCTTAACTAAAAAGTAATATGGCAGAACAGAAGAAACAGAGTTTATAACTGCCTAAACTTTCTTTCCAAAAGGTCTGAGAAGCCAAAAAGCAATGTTTATATAAGAGGAAGTGAAGGAGATCACTACAATACTTCCTTTATTCTAAAACTGTCCTACACAAGAGAAAAATATATGACAATACTTCCTTTGTTCTAAAACTGTCTTACACAAGAGAAAAATACATGACTTCAAAAATAAACAGCGGTCAGGCTCAGTTGCTCATACCTGTAATCCTAGCACTCTGGAAGGCTGAGGCAGAAGGATTGGTTAAGGTCAGGAGTTCCAGACCAGCCTGACCCCATCTCTACAAAAAATAGAAAAATCAGTTGGGCATGGTGGTGCGTGCCTGTAGTCCCAGCTACTGGGGAGGCTGAGACAGGAGGATCACCTGGGCTCAGGAGGTGGAGGTTGCAGTGAGCTATGATGACACCACTGCATTCTACCAAGGGCAACAAAGTGAGACCCTGTATCAAAAAAAAAAAAAAAGGCTGGGTGAGGTGGCTCGCTTACACCTGTAATCCTAGCACTCTGGGAGGCCGGGGCAGGCAGATTGCTTGAGCTCAGGAGTTTGAGACCAGCCTGAGCAAGACAGAGATCCCATCTCTACTAAAAATAGAAAAATTAGCCATCATTGTGGCGTGCGCCTATAGTACCAGCTACTGGGGAGGCTGAGGCAAGAGGATCGCTTAAGCCCACGAGTTTGAGGTTGTAGTGAACTATGTCAATACCACTTCACTTTACCCGGGGCGACAAAGCAAGACTCTGTCTCAAAAAAACCAAAAACAAACAAACAAAAAAAACCCAGCAATAACCTTTTAATTAGTCAGTACAGAAGAAGGCACTTCCCATCTTCTCAATCAGGGGTGAGCAAACTACACTTGTCCCTCGTTTTTGTAAGGCCTATGAGCTCAGAATGGTTTTACACTTTTCAGTGGTCGGAAAACAATTTTTAAATAACATTTTGTGAAAATTATATGAAATTCAAATTTTAGTGTCCACGAATAAAGTTTTATTGGAACATAGCCATGATAATTTGTTTCCAAATTGTCTGGGCTACTTTTTCCCCTACAAGAGCAGAGTTGAGCAGTTATGACAAGAGATCATCCAGCCCTTTACAGAAAAAGTTTGCCAACCCATGTCCTAGATTATTAACACCTTCATAAATAAGAGAGGTTAGGACTGCCAAACTAAAAACTACCTTATTTTAGCTACTGTATAGGTTCCTGATTCCAAAAACAACATAGTGAATATTTAAACACTAAACCAAGTATTTATAGCCTACAAACATATTCTAACCTCTAATATTATTTCGTTATCAACTTGAAAGAAATACCTATTTGCATAGTGATTATATGCAAATATATATTATATTGTTGAAAATAACTACTGATCTAAGTGGAAGAGTAATCAAATAAGGTTAGGTATTTGCAAAACATATTGGACTTTGATATGGAATACCATTTTTAAAACATATTTCAAATTTTAAAAAATACTTAATGTTTTTAAGCATGATTTTCTGACATTTCAGTTTAACATCTGATCAAAATATTTCTTCCTCACTCCATTCACAAATTTTCCAGTATAAAATTTCAATTATTAGCAATTTCAGTTTTTTCAGGGTAATATCAAAAGTCCATGATATGTAATCACTTTAAATTTTGCAAAGTATTCAAATCATGCCCAAAGCTGGTAACTATAAACCTGGCCCACAACTCAACTGGCAGTCACATCTTAAACCTGCATTTCTCTCTGCTTCTCATAAAGTTCCCATTAGCTCCCACGTAGTATTTGTTTCTGTCTGGAAAATGTCCTCCAAAAGAAACTTACAGTTTGAAATTATATTTTACTCTATTTTATGGGGGACATTATTTGTAATGCCTGAAAACTTGGAAATTCAGGAAGTCCCAGCTAACTCCTTTGTGAATATCAGTAAGCTATGGAAACTGCTATTTTGTTAGGATTATACATTTCTATTGGGCATACAAGACTTGCGGCACAACCAAGGCACAACAAATATGTACTGGCAATAAGCCTAAATCTGTAAATTGTTGCAGCTATTTCAGGTAATGATTTGACTTCTGTAATTTTTAAGTTTTCGTTCATCATTAATTTTGCTATCTACATTCTATGTTAGTTATCAAAACAATTCTATTTTTTTCCTTTACTTCCTGTGTTGCTACAAAAAGTCTCTTAAATTTGGACTTGTTGATGGGAGAATACATAGGAGAGGCATATGCAACTACAGACAATGCCCTTGGGCAAGGCCTGATGATAAATGTGGACTCCCCAACAAGGAAATAATTTGGCATCCATACAGAAAGATATTCCTTAAATATTTGTTCAGCATTTATCCAAAGGTGAAGCTAAGTGCTCTATTGCGGAAGGGTGGAGAAAGAATCCGGGTGTCACCCAACCTCACCTAGCTACTGCTCTATAGTCCAAGCATTCAGCTCTGTTCCCAACTTATGTACACCACTTGGCAAACAAGGGCTGCTGCGGAGTTAATTAGACTCACCCTTTTTAAATGGCAATTAGTCACCAAATATTATTACCCAAATGTGCCATTCCTGGCAGGAGGGTTGTGGATCTCACTTTCCACCCCAATTATCAAAGTGTTCTTTCTAACCACATCATTTTCCTCGGGAGGAACTCTGTTAACGACTGTTTTCTCCATCTCTTTACGGTTTCAGTGCTGTTATAATGCCCCAGTGATGTTGGCAGTGGCTGTTATATGGGCCAGCCGCCGCCTGGGCTCTGCACCTGGAGCATGCCTTTAAGTCTCTGAGCATCTGCAGGGCAGGAGGCAGAGATGAGACCGAAGCCGCCGTGGCCCGGGCGAGGACGGAGAACTGTCCAGCCTCCCGCTGGGTGATGCGGGTCCAGCCCGGGACCTGTGCCCAGGCCCCTCTCCGGGTCCACCGCAGCCGCGACCGGTCAGAATAGGGTTTCCCCCTGCCACCAGCTCGTGCAGGTGAGCGCGGTCTCGGACCGCCGACCCGCCTGCGCAGCGTCCGCCGCGGGAAGGCAGCCGCAGTGGGAGGCCGGCTGCCCGCGCAGCCCCGCAGCCAGAGAGCGGCTCCACACAACTCCTGATGCCCGCCGCCTCAGCCTGCGCCCGGAGCCCCGCAGGCGCCGAGGTGCGCCGCCGCGCCCCCGCGCACTCCCCGCCCTCGGGGACCCCAGTCTCACCTCTCGGGGCAGCCATGGTTCCCCGACAGCCCCGCGCGGAACTGACGCGCGCCCCCTCCGCAAGACACCGGGGACCGCCCTGTGGTCATAGAGACGAAGCCGCTCGGCCTAGCGCGCCGCGCCGGCCGCCCGCCCACCGGCTGCCAGCCTAGCCAAGCTCTAAAATTAGGTTCAGGAATCCGAGCCACTCCCCAAAATTGGAAGAACCCGGATGCGGGTGGGGGGGAGCGGTTTTTACGGCCGAGTCCTTGGTGACAGGCGTGTGAAACTCAGTCGAAGACGTTGTTCTGTAAACTGCAACTCCCGGCCGGCCAAGGAAGCGGAGTCAAGGGAGCGGCGCGTTGCCTTCTGGGAATTGTAGTCCGCACAAAGGTGACTAGGAGGCTGATAAGGACTTGGGGTTAGATTTAGGGATTCATTCCTGTCAACGCTGTTGGAGAAGCTCCTGCAACTCGTAAAGTAACAATCTACTTTCGGCAACTTTTATAAATTCCACCTAGCTCATTACCTTCCATTGTTACCTTTTGTTTAAGATTAGTATAATTTGTTACATATTGTTCAGAAGTCTTGTGCCTGTGTACAGATCGTCAACATTGTCATTGATTATATTTACCTAGCCAGACATTCCAACTACGTTACCTTCGGACAACAAAAGGGCCTCAAAAATATTAGATGTATCAACAGGCACTTTAACCATTACTATAGTTAAATCTCCTTTTTCACTAGGGGATGTTAATTAGCAAAAGCGATATTACAAATAATTCACTGGCAAAATGAGCGATGTTCAAGATATGTGGACTGGTTAAAAATACTATAAAGATACTTCAGCCCTTACAAGAACGGGGATGCAAGATTCTGAGATGGCCAGCAGCCTACACCTTCTGTAGCATGATTTTTCCCGAAAATTGTCTTTATAGAGGGTTGAATGGTGAATGTTATATATCATTGTCATGGCATTATATTATTAGAGAGATGTATCTGGTCTGTTAACATCACTGGAAAATTTTGCATGCCTTATTAGCATCATATTAATATTGGGAGGGGTTCCCAGGAGACTAGAGTTGACTTTATAGAGTAAGACAGTTGATCAATTTCATTTTGGAACAGTGCTGGACCTTCCCTATACCTGGTTGTAAGTATGCTCACTGTGTAACTAATCACCACTTCCTGTAATTCATGGTTTCCACCTGTGGAATTATTCAGTTCCCTACTGTGTATGTACACAGAAAGCTCATATATGTATTGAAATTAATTTTTAAAATTAAAAATATTCTATCATAGATTCCTTCTTTTGCTTTACAGCTACTGCTTTGTATGGTTTATTTACCTCTTTCCATTTTGGACTATCATTATAGTCTCAACTTACTTCTATAATTATTCTCCTTTTGATGCTCAAATTGTCCCAATATGGCACTTGTAAGCCTACCCCTTTTTAAAGTCTGCATCAGCTTTTTGAAACATTTTTTTATATTTCTGGCAACAAGAAGTCCCAGGCCAATCTGGATTTTTTTTCCCTGTCCTAGGTGGTGGAATCAACTACACTGTAAGGAACCAAGATTCCTTCTGGTGACAAATAGTATTACACACACACACACACACACACACACACAGAGATTAGGGTGGTAGGTAAAATACTGCTGGGCCATCTTTGTGGTATTTCTGGTTCATGACATCATGCTGTTGAATCCTACTTTTCTTACACATTTTTATTGCCCCAAAAGACTTCTACTCCATTGGCATGAAACTTGACTAGGTTTTGATGCCCCCTTGTCCTCACCCAATCAGCTCAAGACCACCAGGGAACCTGTCGAACTATACTCTGACAAAGTCAGGTTTTTTGACTCATTCCAAAAAGGGAAACTGAACACCAAAGGAACCATCAAATGTCTCAGGAAACAAAGAAAAAGACAGATTTACAGAATTTTAGGCAAGGATGGGGTTAAGTGAAATTTAAAGGAAGCAGTGTTTTGATAGACTCAAAGCAGGACTATGAGTTAAAGAGGTCAACATCAGATATGGACTGTAGAATAGTCTGAGGATCCTGTTTCTTGGAAACTACAAAGTTACTATAGATGTGGAATATTGTATTCAGGAGCCCCTCAAATGAAGCCTTCACACCTAGTTTGGAAATTTAGGCTGTTTCTCTGTATCAAAGTGACTTAGATCATCCAAGCAAGAGTTGGGTGTTTCATTCTTACTGATAATTTCAAGCAGCAAGTTTCCTTACAGTATATGATTTTAGAACACAAAGTTTTTCAGTGAATTAGAAAGTAAACACTCAAAGAAGGGGGTTGTTATTACACTTGAAGCTTTAGCATATCCTTAGTAGAAATATTATTTCCTGTTTACTTTGCAGCCAGTTTTATCTGTTTGTTATCCCAGCCCAATTAATGGCCAAGCAGATATTTACAGTCTTAGTCTGAGCTCATTTTCACTTTCTCACTCTGAATTATCCTAAATCTTTGAGGAAAAAATATTGATTTAATGTGTTTCTTTTATGTATGCCTAGCTTTCTTTACTAATAACTAGCTTCACTGCTGGTTAGAGCAAGCAGCAGCAATCCTCAACATGCAAGGTACAAGGTAATTTGCTTGATAAGCTAAATTTACAGGGAGTCAAGCAGCTATTGCTACTGCCATTTGAGACCCTAATGATATTCCTGCTTGTCACTAGCAAACTGGAGTATTTGCCTCAACGCCCTGCTTACTTCTATCCTTGCTCAGGTATGAGAGCTAACCTAGTCTCAATGAATTGTATAAAAGGAACCCAAGTATTATATCCATTGGTAAAGTATGAACTTAATTAAACAAAAAGGCTGTGAGGAAGCAAATACCAAAAGGTTTAAGTAGGTTATAGTTAAATTCAAATATGGTAGCTATATGATAGACTATTAAAAGTGATAATGTTTAAAGTATAGTAAGCAGTTAACCATAAAGAATATATAGACAAATACATACACCTAAACAAAATTGTTTCCATGACAGTTTAAGCATATTACTCTCATTCTATTAAGAAAAGCAACCAAAACCAATTAAGCTATTGTTATTTTAAAACTATTCTTTCCTATGGTGTAACATTACTAAAAACAAACCAAAAGAAATGTTGCATTTTATAATTGAGAAAATAAAAAGATACAGGGAGATAATGTAAAATTCAATGTCTGGACTAAGAGTTAAACATGAGTAATAATCATCAGTACCCAAACGTTTCTTATTTGAGCTTAACTCTCCCTTGCCTCTGCTTCCTTTTTTAGTTACCATAATCTCACTTTCCTCTTCCTGTCAAGCAGACATTGATGGTTTGTACCTAATTCTACCATTTTATGCTTATCTTGCTGCAATCTTATTTCTACTCAAGCCAACTCTACTAAAACAGAGCTGAGTAGTTGCCTACTCCATTGACCTTTTCTAATTCGTCATCCTCTTTTGCTTCTTTATTCATCCTTTTCTGAAAATCATAATGTGGCAAGCATTATTCTAGGCACTGAGAGCTAGAGAACAAAAAGTAGGAAAAATGAGGATGGAGGTGCAGTAGAAATGAGACATTGGAGAGTCTCTCCTCTGCTGGCTAACGCTGACAAAGCACTTACCATATAAGTGCTTTAATGTGTTAAGTCTTTTAATCCCCATGACAACCCAGTAAGTTGGGAACTATTACTATTATTCTCATTTTTATGATAAAGAAACTGCAGCAGAGAAATATTAAGTAACATAGCTAGTAAGTAGTAGAACTAGACTTTTCTTCCATGACCACAGAAATTACATCTTTTTCTACTCTTCCTACTGCAGTCTATCTTATTTTGTCCCCTCTTCTACCCCCATTCCCATAGGGATGACCTCCCAAATTATCTTTGTCTAGCCCAAATTCCTATCATTCCTGCTTTACTATTCTTTTCATCCTTTAAACTCAAATTTTCTAATGCTGTACATGTTATCTTTTCTGACTAACCAGCTCCTCTTCCCAATTATCCTCGATCTCCCAGGGAAGAAACCCTGAGGTCATACTTTGAATTTTCCTTCCCTTTCCTGAGATTTAATTAATTAGCTAGGTTTAATTAACTCTTTAATTAAACCTAGCATTTGCCCCTTCCCGTCCTCCATCACCGCATGCCCCAATTCTTGCAACAGCTTCCTATCCATCTCCCTAACTCCAGTATCCCTCTCCCACAATCGATCTCCTATTCAAGACTCTGCCATGCTTTTCTAATGTCCTATCACAGGTAGGCAAAATATTCCTCTGCCTGGCCTTCAAAGTCCTCCAGAAAGTTTACTAACTCTGCTTAGTCAACTTTATTTGCCAGCACTTCCCAAAAAATAGTCTCCCTCTTCCTCTCTCCCTTTTTTTCCCTCTTCTTTTGCAGTAACTACTTTACTGCTGAACTCCTTATCAACTCCCACCTTGACTATTCAAATAATCACTCAACAAATACCCTGCTTCCAGTTTGTCTGTTCATTCATTCTTTTTTTTTTCCACTTATTTATCCAACAAGATACTATACAAATATCAGGGATATAAAGATAACTAACATACAGTTCAAATCTCGAGGAATTTACAATCTAACAGGGAGAATACAGATGCACACTCATCTACACACCAATTTAAGTGCTATAATGAGATTAAGAATAAAATCCAATGAAAACTCAAAGGAAGAAGCCACTAATTCTGTCCAAAGTGATGGGAAAAACCTTCACAGAAAAGGAAAAATGTGATCAGGCCATTTGAGGACAAATAGAATTTCATGGGGGTGCCTATGAATACATGCCAGGGGACAGAGTGAAAAGCAAGAGCAAGAGTGATGGTATTAAAGACCATGCCTATTTAAAGAGTTTTAGTTCAATGTGGCTGATGAGTATGGTGTGGAGAGAATATAAGAGGGCAGAAGATGAAATTGGAATATAAATGGAGATCATATTTTGAAAAGTTTTACATAATATGTGGAGTTTTTACTTGAGAGGCGTCCTGGTAGGTTTTTAAGCAAGGGAGGTGGAGGTTGTGGGGGGAGGAGGAAGCCAAATACATGAGAAAAAGTATCCTGATGAATCATTTTAAAAAATGGAGGCAGCAGTGGCCCCAGCAATAGGACAAAGTCCTAAACTGCAGCAGTGGAGGTGAAAATAGGAAGACATGGATCTCAAACACAATTCAAGCCAAATGAACAGGGCTTGATGACTAGTTAAATGTAGGGGCTGTGGGAGAAAGACAATCAAGAAATTTTTAATTTATGCAACTGAGTAAGGTGGTGATTCCTTTGACCATAGAAGAAAATAAAGAAGAAGAAACAAGTTTGGCAGAAAAAATTATTTTGGTCTGTGCTGAAATGGGAGTGACCATCTGACACTGGGTCCAGGATATGTTGGAAATCTTTATGATGGGGCTTGAATAAACAGGGGAGGTCCTGGAAGAAAATAAGTTCACCATCTGACCTAGCTCCCTTTACTTTGATTCTGTTGTACCTCCCAGGTGACTTTCTGATATTAAGTTTGGTTTTTCAAATTGGATTTGGTATTTTTACTCACTTGGCCATTCTACTTCTAGCCCTAACTTGATAACCCCAAACTCTGGCTTACAGCCATTCTTTTCTGTGTGTAGGAATCTTGCAGACTCAGATGAGGGTTAACTGAACAGATAAAATCACATTCCAGAATTTGTAAATTTTAGTATCACCCTACTCCCCCAGGCTCTGCCTTAATAGCCAGCCAGCCTATCTTTAACATCATTTTTAAACCACAGGAATGAAAACTTAGAAGTAGACCTGTTTGAAGTTTACCCGTGGAAAATGGATTTCAAAGCACATTCGTATTATAAATAACAACCTACATAGAAAACAAATTATACAAACACCTTAGTAAAAGTCACCTGTGCAGGAAAAAATATGCTAAATACAAATGCCCACCCAGCTATTAAGGCAAAAGTTTAACAGGCCCTCCATGTGGAACCTTTATCATCTATGAGTTGGTATTAGAAGTATGTAAGACAGTAATAAAACCACAGCTCTAAAATTTAGCTATCAGCAATTCACAGTGGTCCTAAACACAATTGCCTACAGGGTCAGGTAAATAAGGCAAAGGAGTGAAGTGGGAGGTCTGTAACACAGAGGAACTAGATTAGATGATGGAGGACTGGAAGTACCTGCCCTGTGAAAGGGCAAAACTACTACTGGGAGAAATGCTAGCCACGTATTACCAGATGTTCTAATTTTTTTCGAAGGGCCAGAAATACAGATTTTATATAAAATTTCCAAACTCTGAAAAACATCATGTGGCCCTTTGCTCCAATTTGTTCCAAATTAGTAAGGTTTTATTATCTGTCAGTTTAATCTATGTTAACATTTAATAGCTAATAAAGCTGAAAATATTAAGTTTTAAAATTGTAATGTTTGACACTGAATATGATTTTAGAAATAAATAATCTTCTATTCCAATAATAATAATCTTATAATATATTAATATCTAAATGACATCATAATTTCAATCTTAATGCTGCCAAACTTTTTTTAACAAATAAATGATAAATGGACAGTTTTACTTTTCTATTTTAATAGAATGAAAATATGTTACAGAAAACAACTTTTAGCTTTTTGTAGCAGTTTGATAGAATATGGGAATTCAATAAACAGTCACCCAACCAATGAATGTGCCACCCCCACAAAATTAATTTTCATGGATGTAAATATTTTTAAGTAATTGCCATTGTTCATAATTGGGTAACATCTACTTTAACAATGTGGCCTCTAACTAGGTTTCATCAACAGCTCTAGTTAAGTTCACCTTCACCCCATGGGTGACTTTACTCTTTTCCCCTCGAAGACGAGCTAAGAAAATCTGGGGCCTGGGCACTCCAGTGCTGCCTTCCCTCAGGGACTGGGTGCTGGAGTTCTTTGAAGGGTACACCTGGGAATAATTTTCTCTTCTCATGTGACTAAGATCAGTTTGTACTGAGTGAGTAACTCTCTGACGCAGATTGGCCTAAACAGAAAGAAAATACAGGAATTAACATTTCTCTACAGAACAAATAATATAAAATATTATCAGGTACTAGTTAATATCTGCCTATTTTTTCTTCACTCCATGAAGAAATTAATCCTATAACATAGCATTTTTCTATAAAACATTAGAACATTAGAAAATCTAGAACATAATAGAAAATCAAATGCCCTTTACCAAGAAGTAGAAAAATATATAAAATGTTGAAAATGGACCCAAAGAAAGAACAGATTCAAAGTTATTAATACATGAGCTCAGTCAATTACTTGTTAATATAATCTTCTAACTCCTTCATTATTATACTTTGAGATTCATATAACTTGGATTTTTTCCACCATACTTATTTTTTTAGAGACACAAATTTAAGATTTATATAGTATTGTCTTTTTTAAATGGGCTTCACCCTAGATTTTTAATATAAAAAGTTCTGATGTCTTCCATTTATATTTTATATTATTCTACATTTTGCTTACTCCCTTTATGGATTACTAGTAAACATGAAGTTAACCAGATTACTCAGGCTGGGAAGCAAGAAGGAGCTTACAAAAGGGAGAATAAGGGTTGCTGAGGTTATGGTAAAGGCCAAGAAAAAACTCAGAAGGCATTAGAGCATGTGAGTGAAGGAGAGACCTGGAATTAGACAAAACACTTCAGAGTCTGAGATACTGCAGGTGATTAAGAACCCAAACTACTCCCCAACCCCAGCTTATTGTCTGCATTAACAGGACTACTATTCCACTATCTTCATTAGCATAATTTTACAATTCTGAGAGATTCTTCTCCAAGCAAATAATTTGATTGCTCATTACAGAACTTTCTGAAAGATGTGTCAACTCTTCAGTAGTAAGCATCAATACGCAGTTTAAGCCCTAAGATTTTTTTCATCCTGTGCCTCAAAAATCTTCTCCTTGCTATTCCTACCAATGCTGGACTGCTTTTTCACGATCTTTACCCAATCCTATTCAAACCCTCATCCTACCCCCCAACCCACCTCAGGTATTAAAAGACCTGCCTCAACTAACTTCAAATTCTCAATAATTTCTGACTTTGCTGTTACTCCTTTGAGACACTGCCAAAGCTCTGTTGAGGTGGTGTTTTCCCTTATTCTGACTATAAAGCAATAAACTTAGCTTTGTCTTATCAACAGGTTGGGTTGATAATACTTGGGAAGCAGGCATTCAACATAATGCAATTCTAGGGGATAATTAGATCTAAGGTGGGAATCAGAATTAAGTGGAGACCGAGGAATGGGAAGAGAGGGTTCAGTCAGTATGAAGTTCAGCCCCTCTGAATACCTCATTCTCTTAACATTTCCTGTCCATACCTATGTTATCACCTCTATCTCTTACATCCTGTCCAGCCATTGCTTCCCTCTTCTTTGCCTATTTGTATCTCAAGACCAACTTATCACCTAAGTTAATTTAGTAGAATTTTAATTTTACTTCCGTTATACACTTAGCAAGAGGTACCAAAATATTTTTAGCGTATCAATATCTCTTGCTAGACTATTATCTCCTGAAGAACAAGGTAGTGGTATATATATGTTACCCAATAATGTCTGATGAACTCAAATGAGTTTAGTAGAGAATAGAAAAGAATATGGGGGATGGGCATCTCATGAACTACAGAAGAGTAACTGATAGGAATGCTAATGGAACAATGATCTGAAAGATATATAGGGAAGCTGATCCTTCTTCATCCCAGGAAATCAGGAAACTGAAAAGCTGCCACTAGAGTGAGTGGCAAAGGAAATGACGTGGTCAGTGGGAAGCCTATAGAGATGAATATACAAATGGACAAAACTAGATCATATATAACAATAGAACTGATTCACAACCTCTGCATCAACCAGTCTGGGAAGCCAAATCTCACCTCTGTAGCTATAGCAATTGGCCCAGAATGTTCAGGACTTGGCCATCTTCTCTATTTTTTTGCTCCTCCTCCCCCGTTTTAGGACCAATCAGAGAAAATCAAATATGCTCACCAAACCAACCAAATAAGATGCCCAGCTTCTAGTCAGCTATCCTCCAGTTTTCTCATGTCAACAACTTCCAATCAGAGAACACTTGAAGCCTTCCCCCTTTTCACACTATAAAGCTTTCCCACTTTCCTTCCTGCTTTGAGTCTGCCAAACGCAAGTGATGGTGGCTGACTCCCTTGCAATAACAAGCTCTGAATAAATAGCCTCTGTTTGTTCTCATTTGGGTGGTCTTTGTTTATTTCCACAACTGATTTCAGTTAAAGAGATGGACAAAATATAATAAAGAAAGGCTACAGACATAAAAGATTTTATTTCATTCATACTTTGAGTATTTTTTTAAAATGACAAGATACTACAAAAGTGGGTAAGTAGGGGAGAATGCCACTGAGTTGGATAGAGATGAAAGTTTCAAAGACAGCCTTTAAGGGTAGGGATCCATTGTGATTAAGGTGACTGAGAATCAGAAGGATGAGAGTGCCCAGAGTCTGGAGGGAATATGTTGACAATAAGAGGGGACAATATCTGTGATTTAACAGAAAAAGGTACAATAATAATAATAATAATAATAATAATGGCATACTTTAAATGATTAGAGGAAGTTGGGAGTGCTTTAAATACTAGCATCAAGTTTTTAAACTATTAGATAGCTAGATAGATAGCAACTATCATTGTTCTAGTTACTGGTTAGTATAATTTGAGAGTAGTTTCGTGCTTCCATATATCTATACATGCCTAAAATTAGAAGACAATCTTTACAATGTAAAGCTTTCAAATTATAAATTATGCTAATTATTTTTATGTTAGCAAAGAACTCTGTATAGAAATCAATTCTATGAGTAACAACATATTACAATTCCCCAACCTATAAACACTTTTTAAACATATTGTTACAAACCAATTGTATAGCTTTTCTTCTTAATTCCCATTCATTCCATTCATACGCTCTCACAATTGTTGGTGGCAATATGTGCGTATCCGTCTGTGAGCTACTTTCACACTTTGTAATTGGTTTTATATAATGTTTGTCAACTTCTCTCATCTAAAGAAATGGAGTTTTGTAATTAGTGCTTGTAAAAAATAAACATAATTTACATATAACTAAAAATATTTAGCTAAAACTGACAAAAGATTAGGAAAACAAGAATCTTTGGACATGGAATATACTTGTAAATACCAACAGAGAAAATATGTTCATAATTAGTGAGCTACATGTAATTACTTTTCTGAGCATTATGACTTTGTGTTCGATTTTGTTAACTTAATGTAGCAGGTGTATTTTGGAAGTGCAAAAACATCCCTCATTCCCAAGTCAAATACTTCTCCCCACTTTGCACAATTGGTAGCATAAATGAATACCTTGTTGGAAATGGCTAGAAATTAAATATTAGGTAAATCACATCTGTTTAAACTACCAAAACCTCTTTAGGACATATCTTGAACTCAAACTATGCATGCATAGCAGGTTATTATCCAAGGTTTTTGTTTTGTTTTGGTTTTAGTTGAATATGTTGATTTTCTGCTGGGGAACCCAATATTAAATATTCAGTAATTCCAGGCTAAACAAGATATAATTGTGCTGGATATAAAGTTGTTGGAGGGAGTGGTAAAGGTTTAAGGAGCTGAGGTCATAGTAAAGAGGAGGAAGTAGATATTAACTTCTTTCCCCAAATCAAGCAACAGATAGATAATCACTGAGTGCCTACCATTTGATATATAATTTCTGTCTTTAAAATTAGGATATAGTTAGGTAGATAAAAACATGCAAAAAGATAATTAACAATATTGTACAATACAAGTAAATGGCAAGTAAATAATAAGACAATAAAGACTATGTCGAATATAGAGGGAGAAAACTCAATTCATAGGTACTGAAGGTCACTGAAGAACAGCTGGGGATTAAATAGGCAGAAAGAAAGGGAAAAACAAGACCAGGTGTGTAGGGAAAAATTGTGCTTTAGTAGAAAACTATACATTGTCTACATACAGAACACCTTTCCAGTTATCTAATTCTAGCCTTTCATTGTCTTTGGGCTATCTTACAACTCCATAAGTTGTAAATGAGTGATGGAAAGGCCAAATAATTTTTGTCTGTAGACATGCACAGTCTATCCTATCTGTACAGGTTCAACTGATTTCCTTTTCCACATATGGAAAAAATCAGTGTTGCCTCCATTTGCGCATTCATTTGAATATTCCTGATCTTTAAATGTGTCTGTTCTTAGGACTCTCTTTTGAATTGGTTTTAACATCTGCCTGGTTCCCTCACTGATTAATGAATAGATTTACACTCTTTAACACGTCTTCATTTTTATATCTGTATGAGAATAATTTTACCCATTTTTGAAAATTGCCTTTTAACAAGTAGAACACCAGAGTAGGTAGAACAGGTTTAAAACCAGTAGATAACTTATTATTTTTCTGACACTGAGAGATCATGGAGGAAATCAGTAGAAAGAGAAGGATAAAAAGATATGTAGGCTTTGAATGCCAGGCCAAGGAATTTGGATTTCATCTTACAGATAAACCACTGAAGAGTTCTGAATTCAAAGTAAAACGATCAATGACATTTTTCCAATTTGCAGAAATATTAAAATTTTCTCTGTTGTAAATTTTCCTCTCATAATTTTTTTAAATAGTTGGCTCCTGTAATCATTTTTTCCAAATTAGAATTTTATATAACACAGTATCTAATTGAGCACAAAATTACATATATTAAACCTAGGACAGAAACATTTATAATGCTCATCAAAAAGAATTATGAGCTCCAGGGACTCTACAACTTGACCAAATCCAAGAACCACTGACTTGGGAAATTTAATGCAGTAGTAATTTGAAGAATGAAACATACTAATTTTTTGCCATAAATAGCTTGGAGGCTTTCTGTGATAAATGGCCATATCATAGCTCCAAAATAATATAAATATACCTATATATACACACACACACATATGTATGTATATATATGCATGCACATATATTTACACATTTTTTATTCAGAGGAAATACATAAACACATTTATAAGAAAGAAAGGTGCATTAAAAAGTTACATGATACTCCCCAAAGTGATCTACAGATTCAACGCAATCCCTATCAAAATACCAATGACATTCTTCACAGAAATAGAAGAAAAAATCCTAAAATTCATATGGAAGCACAAAAGACCCCAAATAGCCAAGCAAGCCTGAGCAGAAAGAACAAAGCTTGAGGCATCACACTACCTGCCTTCAAAACACACTACAAATCTATAGTAACCAAAACAGCCTTATGGAACTGGCATAGAAACAGACACATAGACCAATATATCAGAATAGAGAACTGAGAAATAAGTTTAAACATTTACAGCCAACTGATTTTTTACAATGGTGCCAAATATACATCAGAGAAGTCTCTTCAATAAATGTTTCTGACACATGGTCATAAAGTGGTGTAAAGGACATTGGAAACCAAGAAAGGGGGAGGGTAGGAGGAGGGGGAGGGATTAAAAACTTACCTATTGGATACAATGTACACTTTTCTGGTGATGGGCGCACTAAAAGCCCTGACTTCGCCATTATACAATTCATCCTTGTTACAAGAACACTTGTACCCCCTAATATTTTGAAATAAAAATTATAAGAAAAATTTAAAAATTAAAATAAATAAATAGTGCTGGGAAAACTGTATATCCATATACAGAAGAATGAAACTAGACCCCCATCTGTCACTATATATAAAAATAAACTCAAAATGTTTTAAAGACTTAAATGTAAGACCCCAAATTATGAAACTACTGGAAGAAAACATACGGGAAATGCTTCAGGGTATTGGTCTGGGCAAAGATCTTTTAGATAAGACCTCAAAAGCAAAGGCAACAAAAGCAAAAATCAACAAATGTGATTATATCAAACTAAAAAGCTTCTGCTTCAGCACAGCAAAAGGAATAATCAACAGAATAAAGAGACAACCCACAGAATGGGAGTAAATATTTGCAAAGTATTCATCTGACACAGGATTAATATCCAGAATATACAAGGAACTCAAACAAGTCAACAGCAAAAAACCAAATAATCCAATTTAAAAATGGGCAAATGATCTGACTAGATATTTCTTAGAAAAAAACATACAAATGACCAACAGGTATATGAAAACATGCTCAACATCAGTAATCATTGGGAAAATGCAAATCAAAACATTAATGAGATATCATCTCATCCCAGTTAAAATGGCTACTATCAAAAAGATAAAATATAACAAATACTGGCAAGAATGCAGAGAAAAGGGAACTCTTATATACCATTGGTGGGAATGTAAATTAGTACAGCCATTATGGAAAACAGTCCGAAGGTTCCTCAAAAAACTAGAAATAGAACCATCATATGATCCAGCAATCCCACTACTGGGTATACATCCAAAGGAAAGGACATTAGTATGTCAAAGAGATATCTGTACTCCCATGTTTACTGCAGCACGATTCATAATAGTCAAGTTATTATTCAGCCATAAAAAGAATGAAATCATGTGCAGCACATGGATGAGCCTACAGGACATTATGTCAAGTGAAATAAGTCAAGCACAGAAAAATAAATACCAGATGTTCTCACTCATATGTGAGAGCTAAAAAAAAAAAAAATGATCACATAGAAGTAGAGAGTAGAATAGTGGTTACCAGAGGCTAGGAAGGGTAGTAGGGTAGAGGGAGAATAGGGAGAGGTTGGTTAATGGGTACAAAATTACAATTAGATAAGAGGAATAAATTTTAGTGTTCTGTGGCACAATAGGGTGACTATAGTTAACAACACTGTATTGTGTAATTCAAAATAGCTAGAAGAAAGAATTTTGAATACTCACAACACAAAGAAATGGTAAATGTTTAAGGTGATGGATGTGCCAGTTACCCTGATTTGATCATTGCACATTGTATACATGTATCAAAATATCACACGTACCCCATAAGTATACACAATTATTATGTATCAATTAAAAATTTAAAAAATAAATACAAATTAAGAGGGGAAAAAGCACATGAAAGCTCAAGTAAAAAGATATTCTAAAGCTGGGTGCAATGGTGCACACGTGTAGTCCAAACTACTTGGGAGGCAGAGGCAGGAGGATCACTTAAGGCTAGGAGTTCTAGGCTGCAGTGTGCTACGATCATACCTGTGAATAACCACTGCACTTCAGCCTAGGCAACAAAAGGAGATCTGAGATCTTGTCTCTATGAAAAGAGAGAGAGAGAGAGAGAGAGGGAGAGATTGATTCCACCATAATGTAAAAAAATTACATATCAAAATTTTAAAAATTGTTTTCACTGCAAAATGAGAAATCTTCATGAGTAAACTAACAAATATAAATAACCTATAATCTGAAGAAGGAATCCAAAAAGGAATTAGAAAATACTTAGAACTAAACAATGATGAAAATAACTATGTTTGAAAGTATGCAAAAGAAGAAAGACAAATGGCCAATAAACATATGAAAAAATGCTCAATGTCACTAATCATCAGGGAAATGCAAATTAAAACCACAATGAGATATCACCTTACCCCAGTTAGAATGGCTTTTATCCAAAAGTTCAAAAACAATAGATGCTGGTGTGGATGCAGAGAGAAAGGAACGTTTATACACTGTTGGTGGGACTGCAAATTAGTACAACCTCTATGGAAAACAGTATGGAGATTCCTCAAAGAACTGAAAGTAGACCTACCATTCAATACAGCAATCCCACTATTGGGTATCTACCCAAAGGAAAAGACGACTTTTCATCAAAAAGACACCTGCACTCGAATGTTTTTTGCAGTAAAATTCACAATTGCAAAGATGTGGAAGCAACCCAAGTGTTCATCAATTCATGAATGGATTAATAAAATGTGGTATATGTATACATGGAGTACTACTCAGCCATAAAAAGATGAATTACACCTTTTGTAACAATCTGGATGGAACTAGAGACCATTATCCTAAGTGAAGTATCTAAAGAATGGAAAAACAAACACCACATATACTCACTATTAAATTGGAACTACCAATGAGCACATATGTGCCCAGAGGGAAGTAAAACTCAGTGGAAATCAACCAGGGGGGAGGGGAGGGCCACAGTGAACACTATTTGGGTGATAGGTACACCTACAGCTGGGACTCAAGCATTACAAAAGTGATCCATGTAACCTAAAACATTTGTACCCCCTTAATAGTTTGAAGAAAAAAAAAAAGTATGTGACAGGCTGGGAGAGGTGGCTCAGACCTGTGATTCTAGCACTTTGGGAGGCCAAGGCAAGAGGATCACTTGACCTCAGGAGTTCAAGACCAGCCTGGGCAACACAGCAAGACATCCTCTCTAAAAAATTAAAAATTAGCCAGGCGTGGTGGCACCCGTCTGTAGTCCCACCTACTCGGGAGGCTGAGGCAGGAGGACCGCTTGAGCCCAGTAGAGTTTGAGGTTGCAGTGAGTTATGATGAGGCCACCACTGTACTCCAGCCTGGGTGGCAGAGCGAGATCTTGTCTCAAAAAAAGAAAAAAAAAAGTATGTTTTACATTGGTGGGTGTCTGTTGTGCTGGTTAGTGTATAATGCAGGTCTAAGCACTTCTTGCAAGGCCGGTCTGGTCTTCGCAAATTCTGTCAGTGATTGCTTGTATGGAAAAGTCTTTATTTCTCCCTCATATAAGAAACTTAGTTTGGCAGGATACAGAATTCTGGGTTGGCCTTTGTTTTGTTTTAGGAGAGTGATGATGGCTCCCCATTCCCTTCTGACTTGTAAGGTTTCAGCTGAGAAATCTGCAGTTAATCTGGTAGGTTTCCCTTTATAGGTTACTTGCTCTTTTCGTCTTACAGCTCTGAGGACTGCCTCTTTTGTGTTTACTTTGGTCAGTCTAATAATTATGTGGCGTGGTGAATGCCTTTTCACGTTGAGTCTCCCAGGAGTCCTGTGTGCTTCTTGTACTTGGATATCGAGATTTCTGGCTAGGCCATGGAAATTTTCCTCTATTATTCCTTCAAATAGATTTTCCAGCCCACGCGAATTTTCTTCCTCTCCCTCAGGGATGACTGTGATCCTTATGTTTGGCCTCTTTACATAATCCCACATTTCTTGTATGCTTTGTTCATGCCTCTTGTCTTTGTGTTCTTTCTCTTCGACTGATTTATTTAGCACATAGGAGTTGTCTTCTAGCTCTGAAATTCTTTCCTCTGCATGGTCCAGCCTATTCTTAAGGCTTTCCACTGTGTTTTGTAGATCCTTGAATGCTGCTTTCATTTCTAGAATTTCTATTTGATTTTTCCGTAATATTTCTATTTCTTTGGAGAATTTTTTATTCATTTCTTGCATTTTTCTTGTGGTTTCTTTGTGCTGGGATTCAATTTTCTCTTGAATTTCATTGAGCTTTCTTATAATCCATAAACAAAATTCCTCTTCTGTCATTCTACCCATTTCATTTGAGTTGGTATCCATTGCTAAGGAACTGATGATTTCTTTTGGGGGTGACTTTTCACTCTGATTTTTCATGTTCCCTGAGTTCTTTCACTGGTTTCTTCTCATTTGGCCTCTTGGTCGAGAGCTGGGGGTGTTAGGGCTAGTTTATGGCCCTGTCTCCAAGACCTCGAGTTTCGTTCCTTGGCAGAGCCAGGGAGAGAAGTAGTGGCCTGTATTGCCTTAGATGTATTTTAGCAAGTTTGGTGGATCTTGGGTTATCTGTTGTCTTCTCCTCTTCCCGGTGGAGTGTAGTGACATTGTCTTCCCAGCTTGAGCTCTAAGCTAGTGAACTGTACTTGAGGATATGAATCCACAGCTCCCTAATAGCTAGGTATTCTGTTATGTCCGTGGCAGACTCTGATCCCCCAGGTGGGGTACGCACAAGCCCCGCGGTTTGAGAGGGGCCTTGTAGCTCCTACGGGTTACTTTGACCCTGCTCCTCCTGAGGTGCGGGTAGAAACACAATTTCTTTTGACTGAAGTGTGACAGCTGAATTGGGAAAATCCTACACAGCTCAGAGGTTGCTTATCTAGCCGCGTGTGTCTGTCCTTCTGATGTGCATCTCCGCGTGATACTGTCTGATAGGGAGATCTCCAATTGTGCACCCCTTTTCCACCACTAGACCCCAAGGCAAGGCAGGTGGGTGTCTCTATCCCCAGCAGTCTCTGCCAGGGGGATGTTCCTACGGGGAGGGGGGAATAGTGGCCACTGGAAGTGCTCTTGGATGGCGTGAAATTCCCTAATGAAGTGGGCAGGGTTATGGGGAGCTGCTCTGGTTCAGCCTGTGGCTCTTGAAGTATTTGGTTGCCATGAGAACTGGCAGTTATACCAAATGAGTCACTATAGCCAGCAACCTTCAAAATGACCGATCTCTGGGGTACAGGAGGGCTGGGACCTGAAGAGCAGGCACTAGGACCAGCACGTAGCGGACTTGTCGGAGGACACAGCCGGGGTAGCAGGACCAGATGGACGAGCTGCAAACTGTTTCCAATACACAAAGGTCCTGCCGATACAGTTCCGGGATCTGTGGGATACAGCAAAAGCAGTCCTGAGAGGAAAACTTATCGCCTTAAATGCCCACATCCAAAAGACAGAAAGGTCACAAATCAGTAAACCAATGAATCATCTTAAGGCAATGGAAAAGGAAGAGCAAAGCAATCCTAAAGCCAGCAGAAGAAAAGAAATAACCAAGATCAGAGCAGAATTAAACGAAATTGAGAACAAAAGAACAATACAGAAGATTAATAAAACGAAAAGTTGGTTCTTTGAAAAGATAAACAAAATAGACAGGCCACTTGCCAGGTTGACCAGAAGCAGAAAGGAAAGGACTCTAATAAGCTCAATTAGAAATGAAAAAGGAGAGGTCACAACTGATATCATGGAAATACAAAACATCATCTTCGAATACTACAAAAATCTCTATGCCCACAAACACGAAAACGTGGAGGAAATGGACAAATTCTTAGAAACATACCACCTCCCTAGGCTCAACCAGGAAGAAACAGAATTTCTAAACAGACCAATATCAAGCACCGAAATCGAAGCAGTAATAAAAAATCTTCCCACAAAAAAAAGTCCTGGACCAGATGGGTTCACACCTGAATTCTACCAAGCCTACAAAGAAGAACTGGTGCCTATACTGCAGAAATTATTTGAAAATATCCAGAAGGATGGAATCCTCCCAAACTCATTCTATGAAGCCAATATCACCTTGATACCAAAGCCAGGAAAGGACACAACAAGAAAAGAAAATTACAGACCAATATCCCTTATGAATATAGATGCAAAAATTCTCAATAAAATCCTTGCAAACTGAATTAAAATGTACATCAAAAAAATAATTCATCACGATCAGGTGGGCTTCATTCCTGAGATGCAGGGATGGTTCAACATACACAAATCTATAAATGGAATTCACCATATAAATAAAATCAAGAACAAAGATTATATGATCCTTTCAATGGATGCAGAAAAGGCTTTTGACAAAATCCAGCATCCTTTTATGATAAGAACTCTTAGCAATATAGGCATAGATGGCTCACACCTCAAAACCATTAAAGCCATATATGATAAACCCACAGCCAATATCATACTGAATGGGGAAAAATTGAAAGCATTCCCCCTCAAAACTGGAACTAGACAAGGTTGCCCACTATCTTCACTTCTATTCAACATAGTGCTGGAAGTCCTGGCCAGAGCAATCGGACAAGACAGAGGAATCAGGGGCATCCAGATGGGGGCAGAAGAGGTCAAACTTTCACTATTCGCAGACGATATGATATTATACATAGAAAACCCCAAAGATTCAGCCAAGAGATTACTGGAATTGATAAATGAATTCAGCAAAGTCTCAGGATACAAAATTAATACACACAAATCCATAGCCTTCATATATGCTAATAACAATCAAGCCGAGAAACAAATTAAAGACACAATACCTTTCACAATAGCACCAAAGAAAGTTAAATATTTAGAAACATATCTAACTAAGGAGGTCAAAGACCTATATAGAGAGAATTATGAAACACTGAGAAAAGAAATTACAGAGGATGTAAACAGATGGAAAACCCTACCATGCTCCTGGATAGGCAGAATCAACATAGTAAAAATGGCTTTGCTACCTAAAGTGATTTACAGAATCAATGCAGTCCCTATCAAAATACCAACATCATTTTTTGCCGATCTAGAAAAAATAATTCTACACTTCATGTGGAACCAGAGAAGACCCCGTCTAGCCAAAGCAATCTTAAGCAAAAAGAACAAATTGGGAGGCATCTATTACCAGACTTCAAACTATACTACAAGGCTATAGTAACCAAAACAGCATGGTATTGGCACAAGAACAGAGATGTACACCAATGGAACAGGACTGAGAACCCAAATATAAAACCAACCTCATACAGTCACCTGATCTTTGACAAATTCCAGAAAAACATACACTGGGGAAAAGATTCCCTATTCAATAAATGGTGCTGGGAAAACTGGATGGCCATAATGTAGAAGACTGAAACTGGACCCACAACCTCTCACCTCTCACAAAAATCAACTCACGATGGATAACAGATTTAAACCTAAGACGTGAAACCATAAGAATTCTCGAAGAAAACGTTAGAAAAACTCTTATGGACATTGGCCTAGGCAAAGAATTTATGAAGAAGACACCCAAAGCAATCACAGCAGCAACAAAAATAAATACATGGGACCTGATCAAATTAAAAAGCTTCTGCACAGCCAAGGAAACTATCACTAGAGTGAACAGACAACCTACAGAATGGGAGAAAATATTTGCATGCTACATATCTGATAAAGGACTGATAACCAGAATCTATACAGAACTTAGGAAAATCAACAAGAAAAAATCAAACAACCCTATTAAAAAATGGGCAAAGGACATGAACAGAAACTTCTCAAAAGAAGACAAAATAATGGCCAGCAAACATATAAAAAATTGTTCAATTTCTCTAATCATCAGGGAAATGCAAATCAAAACCACAATGAGATATCACTTAACTCCAGTGAGATTGGCTCATATCAAAAAATCCCCAAACAACAAATGTTGGCAGGGATGCGGACAGATAGGAACACTCATACACTGCTGGTGGGACTGCAAATTAGTACAACCTCTATGGAAAGTAATATGGAGATACCTCAAAGAATTAAAAGTAGAACTACCATTTGACCCAGCAATCCCACTACTGGGTATTTACCCAAAGGAAAAAAAGACATTCTATAATAAAGACATCTGTTCACGAATGTTTATAGCAGCACAATTCACAATTGCCAAGATGTGGAAACAACCCAGGTGACCATCAATACACGAGTGGATTAATAAAATCTGGTATATGTATACCATGGAGTATTACTCAGCAATAAAAAACAATGGTGAATTAACACATCTGGTATTATCCTGGTTGGAGCTAGAGCCCATTCTTCAAAGCGAAGTGTCACAGGAATGGAAAAACAAGCACCACTGGTACTCACCATCAAATTGGTACTAACTGATCAACACGTACATCATACAGGGCAATAATATTCATCAGCGGGCGGGCAGGCGGGAGGCGGGTGGAAGGGATGGGAAAAACTCTCACTGAATGGATGCGGGGAGCACAGTTTGGGGGATGACCACGTTTATAGCTCTGACACGGGCAGTGCATGGGCAATATATATAGCCAAAGTGTTGTACCCCCATAATATTCTGAAATAAAAAAAGGAAAAAAAAAAGTAGGTGACATACAACTCAAGTAGTAAAGTGAAAAGGAAATTTATCGCATTAAATAAGAAAAGAAAGGCTAAAAATGAATGAGCTAAGCATCTACCTTTGAAAGTTAGATAACAAATAGAATAAAATAAAGGGACTGGATGAAGGGAAATAATAAAGATCAGAGCAGAAAATATAAAATGAAAGTAAACATGAAATAGGATCGACAAAGCCAAAAGTCGATTCTTTAGAAAGACTGAGAAATTAGTCCTCTGGCAAGATTAATCAAAATAAAAAGAGAGAAGGTTCAAACAAACAATATCTGGAATTAAAAAGACAGCATAAGATAATATGGAGATTAAACAAATAATAAAACAATATTGTGAAATCTTTATGAGAAAAAGTTAAAAATTTAGATGATTTGAGTAAATTCCTAGAAAAATACAACTTACTAAATCTGATACAAAAACAAACAGCCTACCTGAAAAAAATCCTATAATCACAAAAGTAATTAAAATTAGTAGTTGAATGAGTAATTATAATTTTTCCAACTGAAGAAAAGGAGCCCAGAAAGCTTTGCAGGCATATTTTACTAGATGATTCCAATAATATACAAACTCTTTCAGAGAAAAGAAAACATAACACATTCACACTCATTTATAAGACATATATAACCCTGACATCAAAACAATAAAAGACAGTAAAAGAAAGGAAATTCACAGGTAAATCTCACTCAGCAATACAGATGTAAAACTTCTAAAGAAATATCAAAAAGCTAAATCCAAGGATGTATTTTTTAAAAATAAACAAATAAAATTAATCAGGGCCAAGCTGGATTGATCCCAGGAATGCAAAGTTGGCTTAATCTTAGAAATAAATTAATATAATTCATCACATTAGCAGATTAAAAGGTGAAAGCCAATCATCTCAACAGGTGCAGAAACAGTATTTGATAAAATTCAGTAACTATTCATATAAAAAACTGTCACCAAATAAGATTGGAGGGGAAACCCTTGACCTGATAAAACAAAATCCATGAAAAACTATTAACACCACAGTCATGAAATATCAAAAATATTCTTTTGAGGATAAGAAATAAAACAAAGGTACCCACTTTCACTACTTCTATTCAACATTGTACTAAGGTTGCTTGTCAATGTATTCAGACAAGGAAAAAGTATAAAGTAAACATAAGTATATCTATAGGCTCACATAGTATGGACTATGACATTAGTTGGCACTCTCTACTCTCTTAATAGGGAAACAATGGACTACAAGAGATTGATTGAACTGTATCTGCCTATATTTCCAGTCTCAAGCTCAACTTTTGCTTACCAAAACAAACAAACAAAAAAAGCCAGGAAAATTTTATTAATCATTTTTTTAAAAGGAACATAAAATTACAGCAAAAGAAAAGGAATCAGAACTTAAGTAACACAACGGGAACAATTTGCAGCAGCAGTGGCAGTGGCAGAAGAGATTTAATTTAGTTGATTTACTGTGGTTGTTGACTGTTCTCTAGTCTCATGGTGATGGAAGCTGCACGTTTTTCTGGTGGAATTGAGAAGCTGCTGGAGGTCTGGTTCTTCTGGCAGCAACCCAATGCAAACCAAGGATCTGCAGATCTTCGCACCACTCCAAGATCTGAGTGTGACATAATTTTGAAGGATGTGCAATGTTTAATCATAAGTGTGACAAAAACTGACAGCATGAAGCTTATGTACTCAATAAGAGTAGCATGTTTATCTCCAAGAGACGTTTTATTTTGAAGAGATGTGGTACCACCTTTTGCTGAAAGCACTGGTCTCCCTGTTAAAGCTTGCTAGGGATTACAGTGGGTTTGACTCAATTCAATGTTTCTCTTATTGTCCTGAGAATTTCATGAAGCATTCTCACCACACCAGAATTTCCCGGAAGAAATAGAGTTTCTTAATGCAATTTTCCCAAGTGGAGCAGCATGTTGTATGGAGTGCATAAATTCTGACTGTTGGTACTTTCATACCCTGGATTTCCCAGGGAGTCGGGTAATACGGCATATTAAACCCTGGAAATTCTCATGAGTGAGCTTGACCCAGCAGTTATGGACTAGTTCTACATGAAAGATGGTGTTACTACAAAAGATATCATTTGTGAGAGTGAAATTTGTGACCTGATAACCAGGTCTTGTCATTGATGCCACACTGTTCAATCCTTGTGGGTATTCGATGAATGGAAAGAAATTGGATGAAATTTATTGGATTATTCACACCATTCCAGAACCAGAATTTTTTATGTTAGCTTTGAAACAAACTTAAGTCAGACCTCCTATGATGACCTGATTTGGAAGGTAGTAGGTCTTTCAAACAGAAAAATCTGTGACCACCTTGTTTGTAAATCAGAGTTCTAAATGCTACACAGTACTTTTTTCATCCCCAGAAGACTGAAGGTTTTAAATGTCTCAATAGCCAGAGTGCTATATTCAATAATAACAATTTTGTGCTAAGAAGCAGCAACAACAGCAGAGCTAATTAAGAAAACTTAAGAAAAAACGCAAAAAGAGAACACACATAGAAGGGTGACGGCTGCTTTCTAGAGCTTGATACCCCTGTGGCCATGCTTTTCATAACCACCACCTTGTTGTTGCAGAAAGTCCTAGATGTAACCATAGTGTAATCATTTTGAATTCTATGCATAATTATATCAAGGATCTAGATACTGTACCTTGCATGAATGCTCTCTTCCTTAAGTATTCTATGCCACTTTTGCTGTGAAACTAAAGTGCTTCGCAGCACTTTAAAAAACCTTTTACTATGTGAAATTTTACAACACTTGTGAAAACAATTCAGATTGGTTTACGCACAGTGTAACATTTCTCCAGGTATCACCCAAAATTCTCCACAGAGCTTTCATCCTCATTATTAGGTGCTGGCCTCAATCTAACCATTAGAGACATTAAATTGCTATGAGAATTTTATATCTAGTTACCCCCATTTTCTAGAATGTATTCTCTACTAATGTTAATGACACTGATTTCTACTTCATATACATGCTTTTTGCAACAGCAATTAAAGTTTTTCTTCCATGAGTTGAGTCTTCTTAAGAAAATGATTGCAGTTATTCATTTTATGTATTAATATTTTAACATGATTGCTCCTGCATTTGTCATCCTCTAATTGATTTCCTTCCTCACCATGATGCTTCCCTGAACACCCACTCCCTGTAATAAAGCAATACACCGTTAAAAAAAAAAAAAGTATAAAGTCTGAGAGAAACAATTGTTATTATTTGCAGATGTTATAATTGCCCACATTAAAAAAACTAACAGACTCTAAATATCAATAGACTCTCAAATATCAATTATTAGAATTAATAACGTTGTTTAGTAAGGTTGCTAAATATAAAATCAATATGCAGAAGTAAACTGCATTTCCATAATATAAGCAATAATCAATTAAAATTCAATTTAAAAATCAACAGCATTTAAAATAGCAACCAAAAATATAAAATCCCAGCAAATAAATCTAACAAAAAATGTGCAAGTCCTTTGTAGTAAAAATTGTGAAACTACCTTGATATTTTGGATAGGGAGACTCAATGTTATAAAAATGTCAGCTCTTCCCTTGCTAATCTACATAAGCAAGGCAATTTCAATCAGAATTCCTTCAAGGTTTTTTTACGGAACTTCACAGAGTCAAGTATAGCCAAGACATTTTAGAGAATAAAGGACAGGAGAGCGTACTCTAACAGATATCAAGACTTACTATAACCTTGACATTAGGCTAAGTGAAACACACCACTCACAAAAGGCTATGTTATATGATTCTATTTATATAAACTATTTAGGATAGGCAAATCCATAGATACAGAGATTCCTGTATGTCAGGGGCCTGGAGGAGGGGCAAGTGTAGAATGATTGCCAATGGACAGGGGGTTTCTTTTGAGGGTAATTTAAATGTTCTGGAATTAAACAGTGGTGATAGTTATACAACCCCATGAGTATTCTAAAAAACACTGAATTGTACAATTTAATAGTATGTTAATTTTATCTCAAAAAAGCTGTAAAATAAAAAAGGTGAAATAAATAGATTCCCAAATTTAAAAAAAAACATATTATAAAACTATTAGAAGGTATCAGTACAGGAATTTTTAAAAATTGAATAACTGAACATAAGAGCCTAAAAATAGTTCTATGGTTGTTTATAAGACACCATATATCAGTGGGGAAAGGAGAGACTACTAAACAAATGGTCTAGGACAGTTTCACTACAAATGAAAAAATTTAAAATTGAGACATCACTTCCCACCATATACAAAAATCAAATACAACTGAATTAAAGACTCTAGTATGGCTGGGCACAGTGGCTCACACCTTTAATCCTAGCACTCCGGGAGGCCAAGACGGGAGGATTGCTTAATGCCAGGAGCTCAAGACCATCCTGAGCAAGGGCGAGACCCCATCTCTACAAAAAATAAAAAAATAAAAAATTAGCCAGGCATGGTGGTACGTGCCTGTAGTCCCAGCTACTTGGGAGGCTGAGGCAAGAGGACTGCTTGAGCCCAGGAGTTTGAGGCTGCAGTGAGCCATGATGACGCCACTGCACTCTAGCCCTGGCAACAGAGCACAATTGTCTCCAAAAAAAAAAAAAAAAAGAGTCTAGTATGAAAGGCAAATCCATACCTTTTTTAAAAAACAATGTAAGAGAATATTTTTGTGATTTCAGGACACATGAGGACATCTTAAGACCTAAAAAGTTGAAGACATGAAGAAAAAAATGATAAATTACACATTAAATGAAAGACTTTTGTTCATCAAATGATACCACAAAAAGAATGAAAAGATAAGCTGCAAACTGGGAAAATATATCTGCAAAACATATATTTAACAAAGCATTCATATCCAAAATGTTATTTTGAAAAAATACCTCCTACAAATTACTACAAAAAAAAAAAAGATAAATTAACTAATAGAAAATTGGGCAAAAGCAAGTCATTTCACAGAAATATATTATTTAGGAATACATATGCAAATGGAAAAAATGAAAAAGATAAGGAATGAATAAGTCCAAATTCATAAAGTAGTTGCTGCTGGGGGATGAGATGGGAGAAAGGTACACAGGGAGCTCCGAAATACGGTAATGTTTGTTTTCTTGTTCTAAGCAATGGATACACAGGTTCTTGTTTTTTATTATTTTAACAAGGTGATACATTTTATATACCCTTTGGTTTGTATGAATATTTTACAATTAAAAGTCGTATTTATCAAAAATGAGTAGGACATATTTTTCCCTCACACAGTTTTTTTCTTTTTAGCCTTTTAGTTTTATTTGATCAGAATTGATATGTAAATGCTTTTCTTAAAAAAGCTATCTCAATACTGTTTTAGAAGTAAGTAGAGGATAAGATATAACTAAAACCATTAAGACATAATTAATGAAACCACTATAATTAATCAAATGGTATTTTTATGGATGGAACAACCCAACATAATAAACACATAAATTTCCCACAAATTATTTCATTAGTTTAATGTAATTCCAGTTAAATTCCTTGAAGATTTTGGGAAGAACTTGGCAAATTGATTAAGAAAATTACATAGTCAATTTTGAAAACTGAAAGGCAAAGAGAAGGGCTTCCTTAGTATTAGGTTATTAAGGTACGAAATGTCCGATTTCCTTAAGTACTAAGTTTGACAGTTGATATCTCTAATATTTCACTGTGACACTTCTTGTTTTATTTTTACTGTGAAGGTACATCCTCAGTCTTTCAAACACACACTTTGGCTTATAATTATCTTTCAAATTTTCTTACAGCAATTTTTGTGAAACCATGGATAAGTCAAAAATTCGTGTTATTTTCAAATATGAGTTCTGTCGTGGAACCAACGCAGTTCAGACAGCTTGAAATATCAAGAAGTGTTTGGGAAGGATGTGGCTAATGAATGCATAGCACATTGATGGTTTGAGAAGTTCTGTTCTGGTGATTTTAATCTTGAAAATGAGCCACGTGTGCGACCTGAGACCAAGGTGGATAACGATGAGCTGAAAGCTGTAGTGGAAGCAAATCCCTCTCAACCTATGTGTGAATTAGCAGCAAGGTTTGACGTTACTATTCCAACAATATTGGACCATTTGAAACAAATCGGCAAGGTAAAGAAGGTGGATAGATGGATTCCACAAGAATTAAATGAGTGTCAGAAGAGAAATCGTCTCAAAGCTTGCTTTTCTTTGCTGTCATGACATAAAGGCGAACCATTTCTACACTGTACTGTTATGTGTGATGAAAAATGGACTCTTTTTGACAATCACAAGCGTTTGGCACAATGGTTGGATAATGATGAAGTAACGAAACAGTCTAAAACCGAATATTCAAAAAGAAAAAGTTGATGGTGTCTGGTGGTCCAGTGCTGATATTATCCACTACAGCTTCATGAAACTGGTCAATAGATTACAGCGGATGTCTACTGCAACCAACTGCACGAAATGATGAGGATGCTTGCGATGAAGCAGCTGAAACTGATCAATAGAGACAGGGCAATCCTCTTGCAAGACAACACTCGACCATACATCGCACAAATGACGCTGCTCAAACTACAGAAGCTGGACTTGGCAACTCTCTGTCATCCACCATATTCACCAGACCTTGCACCAACTGACTATCACTTCTTCCAGGCTTTGGACCACTTCTTGCAAAGAAAAGATATTTAATTCTCAACAAGCTGTGGAAAACACCTTTTGTGATTTCATCGCCACTCGCTCTCCAGGCTTCTTCACTGCTGGCATAAACAAGCTACCATTAAGATGGCAAAACTGTATCGATAGTTTAGGTGCATACTTTGATTAATTGTACTGCTTCTTGTTTGAGATATAATAACCTACACTTTTGACTCGAAATCAGACATTTCATATTTAATGACCTAATAGATAATAAAATGTATTACAAAGCAATAGTAATTAAAATGGTGTAGTATCAGCACAGAGATAGACAAACAGACCAATGGAACAGAATAGGGAGCCTAAAAACGAATCTATTTCATATGAAAATTGTTTATATAATAGAGGCACATCATATTTAGTGGGAAATACATTTACATTATTTAGTAAACAATGTTAGGAAAACTGGCTCATTACATGAAGAAAAATAAAACTAGAATCCTTTAATATTACCAAATAGACTAAAGACCTAAATGTGAAAAAAAAAGTGAAAGTTGTCAGAATCAAAATGGTGTCACTTGTGTTAAAAAACCCTGACAGGCTGAGTGCAGTGACTCACGCCTGTAATCCTAGCACTTTCAGAGGCCAAGGTGGGAGGATTGCTTACGCCCAGAAGTTCAAGACCAGACTGAGCAACATAGTGAGACCCCATCTCTGCAAAAAATACAAAAACTAGCCAGACATGGTGGTACACACCTGTAGTCCCAGCTACTCAGGATTCTGAGGCAGAAGAATCACTCCAGGCCAGGAGTTGGAGGTTGTGCTGAGCTATAATGATGCCACTGCACTCTAACCCAGGCAACAGAGTGAGACCCTGCCTCAAAAAGCAAAACAAAACAAAACAAAACCCTGACAAATAGAGCCAGGGAAGGCCATGAAGGGAGGAGTCTCATGCTTGTATGCCTGAAAACAGTAACTATCACAAAAGACTCCGTAAAAAACACAACTTTGCACAAAGGCCACTGCAACCTTACACAAAAAAATACTTCTGCAAGGATATCTGCCCATCAACTGCCTGTCCAACCTCAGACTGGTGCCACCTTTGTTACTGCTCCTCATAGCCAAGGATAATTATCTCAAAACAATTATGTAATCCTCCTCATTTTTCCTTTAAAAACCTTTGTCTTCCTTTACCCCCCTGAATATGCACATAGTTTACTACAGTACACATATTTCCATTGCAATGCTCTATTCCCAAATAAACATCATTTTCTTTTAGAGTGCCTCTCTCTGTTACTTAGGTTGGCAATTTAAAAAAAGATAATTAAAAAGAATAATCTTAGGACAGAGAAGAATTTCTAAAACAAGACTTCAAAGAAAGCACACTCTTTAAAGGGAAAAATTAATAGATATGTCCACATTAAAATTAAAGATGTGTCTTCAATTTAGGACTCCACTGACAAAGTTAGAAGAGAGGTTACAGACTGGGAAAAGACATTTGCAACTTTTATAACTTATAAAGGATTAATATTTAGAATAGACAAAGAAATACCAATCAACAAGTTAAAGACAAAGAGTAGTATAGAAAAAAAATTGGCAATAGTTACAAATAGTCGATGCACAGAAGGGGATACCTAAATGGATAAATAGGTGTAATAAGAGATGTAAAACTTCACTATCAGAAAAATGCACAATAAAACAATAATGAGATACCATTTTAAATTAATCAAATTGGCAAAAATTACAGTGTGGGTAATTGACAAACCTCATACTGAAGTTAAATTGGTCCAATCATTTTTGAGTAACCTTTCAGTTGAGCCAAAAACTGTAGTCCTACCACTGGCCCACATACAGAAGGGCACTAAATAGACAAGACCAATCTCTTACCACACAGCAGTAACCTAGAAGACGCTGCAGAATTGCTTCATTCAAAAGGAGAACTGGGGTGTCACATCAACAGACAGCACAATCTCAAAACAGTTCCATCTGAGCTGTCCAGGGTCCTGACCACCATATCCCATCTCCAGCCCCTCAGATGATTTAGTCCTTCATTGTTTCGGATCTTCCTGCCCATGGGTTCAGACTACCCTCTGTGCTTCACTGTCACCAGCTCTCTTACCAACTACCGTCCTCTTACCAATTACTTCTTGCATCCCTGCTGGTCAGGTCAGTGGTACCAAAACCTACCTGCTTCATAATTAAAATGTTGCTACAAATAGCAAACAATCAATAGATATTTTAAACCATGTATCTCAAAATGGTTTTTATTTTAGTGAGTTTAAAAGAGAGGAACTCAATGAGAGAGAAGAGAGACAGAAAGACCAATTAAAAAGTGAACAATGAAAATGAAAAACAAAGAGGAAGAACATGAGATGAATATACAGCACTAGAAAGTAAGCTCCATACAGGCAGGGATTTTTATCTGTTTTGTTCACTGGTAACCCCCTGTGCCAAGAATAATTCCTGGCATATAGTAAGTGGCTTACTAAATATTTGATGAGTGAATAAATGAATAGGCACAGATGTACAAGAAACACACCTTCAGATCCATTTTGGGGCCTTTCAGACTACTACAATTCAACCCTATTAAATTGTTTTGCAACTCTGACTATAAGTAAGTCATTATCTATGTTATCTGTGCTGAGCTCCCCCAATTTTAGATACACGAATAATGTAGTTTCCATTACTTAACTAAATGAAGTCTTTCTCTTTCAGATTTTTCCAGTCTGTTAATTCATCAGTTTGACCTCATATCTTGTTTCATTATTCTTTATGGATTCCATTAGTTTCCATCTTCAGATATGAACCCCTTTCAGATAACCCATAAAGACCCCCATCTGAAACTGTCTCTGCCTGGTCTTGGGAACCATTATGCAACAAAATATAACTTTTTAATTACCTATATTTTTAAATGCCATAAATTCTTAAAATATTGACCCTGCTTACCTGAGAATATGGAATGAGTGTTTCAAACTGTTGGTGAAGTTCCAGTAGCTGAATTAATTCTGCATTTTTTTGGGCCTTTTCTCTAACTAAATCAATATAATTTTCAGGATTTTCTGCAAATGAATATGCAGCATCTCTAGTATTGAAAGTGTAATACTTTTCTTTATATTTCAAAATTCCAATTGCTGGATTTCCTGAAAATTAAGACAAAGAATTGAATTTGATATGGAATATCTTAATCACTTATGAGATATTAAGTGATTCTATGTTTGTAATACACCCATAGAACCAGTCCCTATACACTCCATTTTTAACATATCACTAATGCTTTTATTTTGCTAAAATGTTATAATTAGCAATGTAAAATCATATATTTATTAAATGATATTTCATGTGAAATTCATATTAATTATTTTTTTTATTTTAAAGTGTATTTTATGCAAAAATACTTTCCACTCTCCAGACATAAATTGTTTAAAAATCTCTTAAGAAAAGCCACTTAGTCATCTGGCAGATTTTCCAAATCTACTTAAACTAAACTAATTGCTATAAGGATTGTTTTAAAAATAATTCTGTAAGAACTACAAAAATGAGACATCTTTTCCAAAATGCAAATTTGCATGTTAGAAAATATTTCCCCACTGTAAAAAGATACTAGATAGACTAAAGATTATAATTTCATTATCATTCTTTATAATGAAAAAAATTTATGCCTAATTGTGAAACATAACAAAAGAAATGAAGAAAATAACAAAGAAGAAAAAGAAGGTTAATGGTATAAAGTAAATAAGAAACAATCTTGTCAAATTGTTTTCATTCTAACCCTAGCAGGCTTCTTGTTATTCTCAATTCACACAGCACTTTTTGGATAATAATTTCTTTTATCTCAATGTCTGATTTACTTTTTACTTTGGAAAAGCTCTAATAAATAACATATACATCATAGAGAAATTTTACTGGATAAAATATTGGCCATTTCCTTAGAAGGAACTAACTTATAGAGAAATCCTTAGCTATGCTAATGAAATGTAATTACAAAGTGACAAAGAATATTTTTAAATAAACACATCAGTCACATTAAGTAATTACTTTCAGTAATTTCTTTGGAACATGATGCATGTTTAGTAATATGTAACATTTCTGGAATTCTTCACTGGGCTTGAGTCATCCCCTTTCCATGGTACTACAGCATCCATATTTGATAATACATATACACATTCCATTATTTATCACTTATAATTTCTTGTTTATGTCAATCTACCAGATTATACTATGAGCACCCCCAAGATCAAGACATTGTCTGGATCATCTTTGTAGCTCCTTTCCTAGTTCACCATTTGATTCCATAAAGTTTTAAAAAGTAAGTATGTGAGTCACAATGACAACATTCTACATTGAAAAAAAAAAATTGGGGAAGGGAGAGCAATATTATTTCCAATGAAATACCTGGAAGGAGAAGACCGTCTGTTGTAGCAAACGTATAAGCACAAAATCCCCGATACTGAATTAACAATTTATCAAAATTTGCTGTTGTTTCTGGGAAAAGCCATTCTGGTTTTCTGAAATCCGTTGGATGTACTCTATCTCCTAAAATGAAAGAGGAGAAAAAGAAAAGCTTTTATTCAGTGAGAAGGTCAAACGTCCTAACTAAATCCATAGTGCCTCATTATAAACATTAACTTTTTATCTCTTTGTACTTTTCCTGATTGACAAAGACTTGATACTCACAAAACCACATTTATGGGGAGGGCTATTCATGCAAAGAATTACAAATGACCTCAGTGACTGGTCCGAGGTCACACAAGTTTCTGGAGCAAACTTGGAGGCAGAACTTTGCTCCAGAACGAAGAACATAGAGGAGAGGCCATTTCAGAAAAGTATACTTTGCCACTGAAAGAAATGCTGACTGGGGCACTTCTGAAAGGGTATGTGGTGCTTTCTGCTGGTGCAGAGTAACTAACCCAAGGAAATAAGCAGAAGAGACTGGCTACTATGTGACCAAGACAGAGATAGATCAACTTCACTCAAGATGGTACAGCTCTTAACAATCTATTAGGTGGCAAAATATTTTGCATATGATACTTATAAAGTAGGACTATTGCTTCTTAAAACAGTAGAGAATGTTCTGAGCAAAAAGAGTCAAGGAAATAACCTGACTTAATAACTTGATTTTGATAACAAGGTGTGCAATTTTTGTTCTTTATACTTTTAAAAATTCTTCCTAGTGTTGGTTAGTTTACCAATTTACATTTGATAAACAGACTGAATAAATTTTTTACACAAATAATACCTTGTATTTATAAAACATTGTTCCCTGAGGTTCTTAGCTTTCATAATCTCATCTACCCTTCTATGCCTGGTTCTAAACCCAAAAAGCAGACACCACAAATGACCTTGCAGCTACAGGTAAAAGTAAATACATAATTTGGAGAAAATAAACCTTCTCTTTTTTCCTGATATACCTGAAAGCCTCCAACAATAAGATGTGGCAGGTGTAAATTAAATTCTTTTAGAAAAATATTGGTTCTTTAAATTCACTGGAGCAGTAACTTGATAAAAACTGGTCTAGTGAATAAAAAGTTCTGATATATAGTGGGAAACAACACAACTAAATCTAAGAAGTTGCAAGTAAACTGCCTTGCTGATATGGCTCAGCTTAATACCCACTGCTGTAACTACTTTAACTTCAATTTCATTTAATATTTGCTCAGATATGCTGATTTAATGAAATGAAATTAGTGGTAAAAACTTGAACTGAAAGGATGCTTTTGATCTGATGTAGTTTTTGGGTTTTATGTATTCTAATAGTTTAATAAATCACTGCTACATTTTCATTTTCCATTTTAATGAAAATAAAATTTGAAAATTCATAGAGTAAATCGTCTAATTTCATTTTATGGAAAAACTCTCTTTTTAGGCAACAACTCAAGTCCCAGATTCTTATTTGGTGTGTCTCATGAATTTTAACTTGTCTTTAGCTAAGACAGAAGAGACCAAAAAGGTAAAAAGTTTATTGATAAAGACAGTCTTTCTTTAAGAATCAATGAATCTTTTAAAGGCCCTAAAATAAGCTCAATTAATCTTAAGGGATAAAATTTATTGGTTTATAAATTCTCAACCTGAATCTGAGGTAGATAAATAACATTTAAAGAAATGGGGCTTTATTTGCAACAAATATAGCAAGGATTAATATTCCTTTTTCTATAACAAATCAATAATAAAATCATTAGGCCTGCAATGGAAACACATATGGACAAAAAAAATCATTGTTAACCAAAACATTAACAATAACATTACAAATGGTTATTGCTAGAGAGTAAGTTATTCAGTTTACATATTTTCTGTTTTTCACATTTCCTATAATGAACATTAGTACTTTATAATCAAGAAAGATGTTTAATGCTTTATCAGAAAGATATAACATGAAAATTTTAAAATGAAAGAGTGACTTTATTCTAGAGGTAATTTTAAAACGAGGAATAATGGATGATTTTCATTACCCATGTGTTCTTTCATTCTACACACATCAGTTTTCACAGTCACTCCATTAAGAAGATCTTGTATTATTTTTTCAGGAAAGAGTAGTTCATGAGCACCCAGGAATGGCTCAAGGTGAGTGGCTAAACTACTGAGGACACTAATCAAAATAGTTTCATCCTGAAGGCTAGTCCACAGATTGGAAAGTGAAATGAAGATAGGCTGAGGAAAAGAAAAAAAAAAGTTTAAAATGTAACTGTATAACAAAATTATAAATCACTGTACTCTTAAAAATAAATAAAATGGTCATTTGTAAAGAACTTAATTCTTCCTTAAGTCAAGCAAATGTCTTACGAAGTTAGACAATAGACTCTAGAAATTTGACACATAAATTATGAGAAAATTATTTCAAAGCATTTTATTTTGATATGTTATATATAAAGTTAATTTATTTTAAAAAGCCAAAGACATGTGATCACCTAAGAAAGATTTACGGACACTGCATCTCAAAAAGCTAAGAGGAAATATCTTTAAAAAAAGCTAACTATGCTTCATTATAATTAGATTTATCTGGCCCAATCATGATTATCTGGAAAGTAGAGAGATATACCTTAGGGCATGTCTTGTGAGCTGCAAGTTAAAGATTTTAGGTCAGTGAGATAAAATGTTTCTGATTCATATTAAAAGTCATCAACTTATAACAAACAAAAAATGAAGCAGGCCCCACATATAAGTTAAACAGTTTAGCCTTTTGTTTCTTGGTTTTTAAAACCAAATATTGGGAATAATTGCAGAAAGTTATTAGAGCCTCAAATGCTCTGTACAATACTGCATGTACAATTTATATCTCCTTGCATAGATAAGGGTTTCCAGGTTTGTGCACAAAATGGTGCAGATAATCAGAAAGTCAATATAAGTGCAGGCCTGGTAAACAAAGTGATTATTATCTGTCTTTTCGGAAAAAGGTTACATCACCTCTGTGCTAGAGGCAATTTCCAAATAGCTACTATGACCACATTTTCAACACAGTACTATGGATTATTTCTGTTGCCACATCCAATACTGATATTATCGTTATCATACTATATATCTGCATTTCCTTTAGTAGCAATTGCTTATGTAGGAGAATTCTCTCATCCAACTTATAGCATACTATTACTAAAAAATAACCATAAAGAACAAGATCAACTTGTATAAAACTCATGTTATATTTTTAGTAATTAAATATAATTATAATGACTTCTGATCCAATTTTATAGGACTCAAAAAAATCCTTAACAAGGTCAAAGTTGATGACAAATACTTACAAAGACCTGTGATGTTGGGACAGCTGTCTTTGATTTTACAGTCATTTTTAATTGCTCCAGTTGGGCTCGTAACTGACTTATCATCAATTCCACTTCTTGGGTACAAGTAATTATTTCTGACTATGAAGACAACATGAGTTGCATTAATATTTTAATAATTTCACTATAAAAATCATGTTTTAATGCCATACTTCCTCCCCATATTCCCTGAGGGTAAGCTCAGTGACAGCAGGGTTTGTCCTTCGTGGTATCCCCAACACTTAGTATAGTACTGGCATATGTATGGTGCTCCAAAAATATTGGTGGGATGAATGAATCTTTTGAAATACAGTGGGATATAATTTTCTCAAATGTATACAGATATTCTTAGAGATTAAATCTCATTGCAGTCCTGAGAAATGAATCCTCAAGAATCCACTTTGTATAGCTGTATAGCTATTATTTTTCCATTCCTCAATGATAAAATGAGGCATTCCTCTGAAAACTATTTTGATAACAAGATTAAATAAAATCACATTGAGAACCCATTAGGAGCAAGCCAGTGGGGCACTGTGGCTTGGTGGGCTAATGGGATGGCAGATGAGGAAGAAGACCCCACCTGTGATGTATGATTATGACTTAGGATAACCAGAAATCTTTATACTGAGTCAGTGGATATTTCTGAAGAGCTTGTCATAAAGTTCATCACTGAAATGACTCACAAGGCAATATCAATTAGAAGACAACGTCACATACAAGTTGAAGATACTGTTTTCTTAATTCGAAAGGACCCAAGGAAGTTTATTAAGGTTAAAGACTTGCTTACAATGAACACAGAATTGAAATGAACTAGAAAAGCATAAGAAGCAAACTATGGGTCTTGACACCTTTTGTACTTTCTGAAATTTCGTTATCTTCTGAAGAAACTATATATATTAATAGTAACAGTATATTTTGTAAAGTAAGGTCCTGATATCTAGCCATATAAATGAAAGATGTAGAAACACAAAGTTTTTACCCTTTATTTTCACACCTTCAATTTTAGAGTGATCTTTGAGCCTTTAATTGCCTGCCTTTATGTGACTATACTTGAATTACTTATTGGGTTTCAATGATTACACATAAGTTAAAGGACCTTGCAAACCACGCAGTTCCTTCTGACTTTTGACTGTCTAAAGGATGAAGTAGTATTTATGTGTTAGGTATATTTGTGCCATTGTAAGCTATACTGTAACTATTTAGCATGTGAAATCTAAATGGCATCTTTGACTCTATGCTAGCTGGACCATGCGCTTCCTGTATTCTGAAGTTTTTAGACAACAGTAGTCTGAAAGATTATTAAAGGTAGTGAACTGGTTTGTATTTCTTCTAAGGAGATGATAGAGGAAAACATATTTTTTGCAAGAATTTTTATTTGTTTTAAAAGATAATTTGTTTAATATTCTTTTCTTCAGATAACAAGAGTGATTTTTTATTGGAGAAACTAAAAGTTTCATGTGAATGTTTTCATGTTGGAGACTTTTATGATTTAAAACCTTTTGGGTTTATAACATACTATTTGTTAAGTTTTAGGATAACTCATTTTCTCCAATCGGATTAAAGCTTCTAAAAATAAATGCTTTCGGCAGCAAGAATGGCATTCCTTAAAAAGCTGATAGCAGGGTAAGCATTTGGGGTAGTGTTTTATTAACATATTTGTAAGTACTTGTTCATTATGGAAATATATACTTGAATAAAACCATACGTGGCTATGGAAACCACTTTTGTAGTTCAAGATATACAGGTTTTGTTTGTATTCAGCTTATTGTATTAAACTATTATTGAACTTAGCTTAAAATAAGGGTTAGATTTGCATTAAATAGATCACTGAATGTTATTCTTTGTAAAACTGAATTTTTTGTGTGCTGCTTATAAACATTATCTATAAATCAGTACTTGAGAAAATTTTACTTTCTTAACCTATTGCTATAAGTAATAAAGTATGAAAAATTAAAAAAGGAAAAAATCATATTGAAGAATGCAGAAAATCTTAAAAATCACAGCATTGAAAGAAAAACAATAGATTTCTGATACAACAATGGTAATCTGAAAATAAGTTGCTAAATGTTGAATTTGAAATAATTACAAACATTTATTCTTACTATGTGTTAAGCACCATATTAAATACTCATAAGTACAAAAACGGGTAAGTACAAACGAGATAACCAAAGAATAGAAAGGTAAGTAAATGACCCAAGTATATACAACTATAATAAGGGGAAGAATCATGGTTCTACCCCAAACCATCTCAGCCCAGAACCCAGCTCTTAACCATTACACTGCATTGCCTAACATGTAACCAGAAATGGTATTGGTGTCGGTTTATCAGTACAATGTAAAAGAATTAGATT
Organism: Daubentonia madagascariensis; assembly: GCA_023783475.1. NCBI lineage: Eukaryota > Metazoa > Chordata > Mammalia > Primates > Daubentoniidae > Daubentonia > Daubentonia madagascariensis. Next base: position 34,346,448 of record JAKFHU010002080.1, on the reverse strand, counting down.
TATTTGAAGAGAAAAAAGTACATTTGAATTCTCAGACATCTATAGCCTAATTATATGCTTTCCAGACTATTTTAAATGACAAAAATAATTTCTTCATAAGAAATACCGTATTATTGTATTTCAACTAACAAATTTTTATTCATAAATGTCACATGCATCTGTTTTAATTTTACCCATACTGCTGTTTAAGCATTTCCCTTCCTCTTGCTTCATTCTCCCATACAATATTATCTATAATACCTAATAGGTTTCTTGTCTACCCCCCAGAGTTTTTCTCCCTTGCTTGTTAGTACTGTTTTAGGAATCAAATATGAAAATGCAGTCTTCAAAGTCTTTTTAGATTTGCGCAACAAGAAGAAACGGAACTAAATTTGCATATGTTCTCCAAAGTAAAAGTTGCATTTGACATACAACACTTATTAAAACCTACAATTAAAGATTCTCTAGGCCTCCTCCCCCAAGCTATGTTTGTAGGGTCCATTCACAAAGTAGGTACACAGAGTTTCTTGATTTTTTTCTGATAATGCCCTAGACAGTGGACCCCAATCTTCTTGACACCAGGGACCGGTTTCGTGGAAGACAGTTTTTCCACGGACCGGGGTGGGGGTGGGTCGCTGCCTGGGCTCCACTTCAGATCCTCAGGCAGTTTGCAGTGGTCTGATTCAGCTGCTGATCTGATGTGGGGGTGGGGAGACAGAGGTGGGGCGGTGGAGGGGGGGGTGGTTCTGGCCCTTATGCCAGCAATGGGGAGCAGCGGCGTGGCTGTGGCTGTGGCTGTGGGTGCAGGTGGGGCTTCGCTCCCTCCCCCAGCTGTGGGCCTCCTGCTGTGCAGCATGGTTGGGAGGGGGTTGGGGACCGTAGTCCTAGAACAATCATTCTATTTACATTTTACCATACGTAAAACACATAGATCTCACAACCATGCAGAGTTTTTAGTTATAATATTAGTCCTCCAGGAACACTATCACTTTAAAAAAATTTTTTTTATCTTAACAGTCAAATGGTTGGGGAAAGCACATGATCCCAGCATGCTTCATTGTCTCCCTTCCTCTACTTTCCCTCCACTCCCTTTCAAAAAAAATTTATAAGTTCCTCATACTGTCTACCATGGATAATTTTCAACAAGTCTAGTCAAAACTCATAGAAGCAGAGAATGGAATGGTATTTTCCAGGGACTAGAGGAAAGGGGAGTTGCTATTCAACAGGTATGAAGTTTCAGTTATGTAAGCTGTATCTGCTAAGATCTGTTGTCCAACATAGTTAGCAATACTGTATCTTTACTATAATTGACAATACTGTATTGTACACTCAAAAATGTGTTAAGAGGGTAGATCTCATGTTTAATGTTCTTACTACTATGAAAATAATAAAATAAAATGAAATAAAATAAAATAAGCACAAATTCCACCTAACTGATTTTTTTTTTTTTACTTGCATTATCAGGAAATACCAAGACGTTCTGTATTGCCTCACCTGTAAATGGGCCCTGCAAGCATAGCTTGGGGGGAAAGAAGTCATGACTTAAGGGTTTTAAGATATGTTCTGTCAAACACTTTTACTTGCACAATAAGAATAAGTGGCTTTCTCTCTTTGGTGACTGACTTGCATTTCAAAAGCCCACGGAGGATGGAATTTTGTTTTCCCAACTAGGACAGTCAAGAAGACTGTAATCATTGCTCCCTTTTGTTTTCCAGAATATTTGAATTTGTTCACTAAAGCACATAAAAGCCTGATCAAAACAAAATAAAATAACTCACTATCTTACCTAGGCTCTAATTGGATTTTTAAATGTTTACATAAACTGAATGTGACTTTGGCAAGACAGAATTTTTTAAATCAAAATGAATACTTCAAAAATTTTTCTTAATACGTTAAAATAATGTGACTTTAAAAAGAATATTCATAGATTTCAATACAGGAAAAAGACTTGGCTAAACATAAATTGACATATTTTATAACCTAGAGAAAATATTGATTAAATCAATATCCATTCTGTAATAATCAACCTTAACTGTCACTGAGACAGACTGATGGGGAAGTTTTGGATAGTTAAAAAACAAAACAACAAAAAGAAAGACTTTTTGAGCACCAAAGAGAAAGTCAAGAAAACTCATCCTGACTCTGAGTAAAGTCAGTATGAAATAGCCATGAAGAGTGCTAAGATGAGAAAGTTAACCTTCTCAATAATATGAGCAGCAAGGAGCTTGGAAATGAGAGATTGTCTGGAAAAATAAAAGCTTTTCAGCTTCTTCCTCTACCAAAATGAAATCAGAGCTGTTCTGCTAAGGCCCTAACAATGATGATGATGGTAATCATAAACATCCTCACCATGAATTTAGTGAGCTCTTATGCCACACACATTTGTTCTATCTTATTTTCATAGTGGAGACCATGAATCACCCCATTTTACAAATGTGGAAAACAAGGCACAGGGAAGGTAAGCAACGTCCTTAGAGACACAGGTGCTTTAGTAAGTGGCAAAGCCAGGATTAGAACCCATGCAGCCTGGCTGCAGAGCCCACACTCATCACTTCTACATTCTACTCATTGTCTCTCTCTAGCTGTGAGAGGTGGAACGCCAATGAGAATTTAAGACTCAGTTGGTTCAATATGATTCACGACTGGAAGCTGTGAGAAGATAATATATAATGACTGACATCTTCTGCAACATCCTTATAGTATGTGTGACAGTTTCCCAAGGTTTTTTCTTATAATATCCCCTCTGAACGCAGATGACAAAAGTGAATGTGAGCCTCTACTCCTGTGGACCCATGTGCATTTCAAAATAAATTGATTATAAAATCCTCTTAGTATCTGACTAGTTACATAAGGCTGATAATCACTAGTCAATGTTAAAGGAACATCTACCCAAAAGGATGATTTGGTTTTGAATAGCTGATTTAAAGTCCTTCCTTCTGAAGGCAATTAGATAGTAAGCTAGTTGTGAGGACAACCCCTAGTTTGTTACAATGAAGTCATGCCATCAGGATGTTTATCTCTTTATTCTCTTTAGCTAGGAAAGAGGACAGACCAAGTGCATGCAAAAGTAGTACCACACCATTAAGATACAAGTTAAAAAGAAAAGGGGATCAGAACACATCCTATTCTATCCCTCAAGAAATTAGTATTCACTCATACAAAAGGCAGTTCCACCGACAATCATACTATCAAGTACTAAAGAAATAAATAACTATACAGTCAATTTCTACCAATATATTTTCATTAAAATCAAAACCCAACTTTCCCATTTCTATTTTAATTCCTGGCCCTACCAATGCAATACATAGTTACTGAGGTTGCCTCCTTACTTAGTGACCTGGTTCTACCAGGTTTAGCCTTATAATATATAAAGAGATTGCATTATATGGAAAAGGCCAGATCTTGTGAAATTAACTCACCAAAATGATATGAAGGAAGACCTCATATTGTCGCACATTATATAGTGCTTCTTTCAACATATATTGCTTAAGTTCAATACTCATGAGTGGGTTCTTTGTTACTTTCTCAAGGATGGCTGTGTAGCGGTATGCCAGGTTCTGGGCAGTTTCAAGTTGGGAATCAATATGCTGAGTGGTGGCTGGGACTGCTTCATGTAGAATAGCTGGCACTGTTTTTAAGGGTATAAAAAAGCAGACACAAAAGAGTCTAAAAAGAATTAACGAGAAAAAGCCTAGAAAGTAGTCACATTTTAAGCCTTAAGTTAGGTTTTTTCCTTGATCAAACTAACAATAATGATGCATGTGTTCATGGGTCCCACACCATGGAGAAAAGAATCCTGACAAAACCTTCCATACAAAAGATATTGTTAGAATGATAACCAAAAGTTAGAGCAGATTAGCTTCTGCCAATAAAATATAGAAGAGTTTAAAGAATAGGTAGACTTTGGTATTACATGTTGTTGATCATGTGCCTCCATAAAAGTCACTGATCTCTCCTCCTCCCTCCTTCTGTGTACCTTCTATTTGGGGGAGGAAAAAAAAAAAAGTATGGCTTCTTAAGAAACTCATCTGGATGCTGAAAAATAACAGAACTGTCTAGCAAGGGAAGGAAATTTATGAAAATGGTAATTGACTTTTTAGAACAGCTTTTAAAATGAAAAAAATTACCCTATTGTACTAGATTACTGATCTGGTGAAAAACACTAACACTTTATCAATGGGCCTACAGGAGTACCAAATTCATAAGGAAGTTACTTCTATTGGTGGATCCTTAATTAAATATTTCATAAGTACTTTCAAACTTATGGATAAAGAATGCATTAAGTATATAACAACATAGTAGATGCTCCTGAATTTAGAGATTTGCACCAGCAACTGTTTTCATTTCAGGGTGATTTTTATTTTTTAAATCACTGAGTTTTACTCCATTTGGTAATTTGACTTGGAGTAAAGAATACAAAGCTCCACTGAATTGGGGAGGCTTATCCTCTGGGCAAGCCCCCTCATTCCTTTTACTGAGTCACTTTCTCATACCAGCTTCATGGTACATAAAATTTAAAATCTTGCCCCAGCAAAAGTAAAAATTACTACACATTACGAACAGCAGTTATTCCTAAGGAAGAATCAAAATTGTAAATCTTAAATCTCAGAATGCCAGTGGTGTGTTATTATTTTCTTCACTGTGCAAGTTGAATTTTAAACATACACAACCCTTAGAATTAACTTAATGGTATACCCACAATCATCAATGCCTTCTCCTCCTTTTCCACAGTCTCTGTTAAATAAACGAATTCCAGTAACAATCATGGCAAGTTCTTTCAGCTGGCGTTCTTTGTCCTTTTTAGAAAGAGTTAGAAATGTCCCAAGCTCAGCCTGAGGAAAAACACTCTGTAGGGCAGCTAAAATAAACCACAAAAAATGAAACAAAATGATATGTTAATATATCAGAACTTAAAGTACAAATCTCTTTCTTTCTTTCAGCAGAAAGTTAAAGAACTTGTCTTTCTAGGGTAACATGATTCTTTAAATTTCTAATATTGGATTACAGAATACATAGCAAAATTTATCATGCATCAAAGCTGAGCTACTGAAAATAATATCATTGCCTCATGTCCATTTTTAATAATAAAGCATCCATCAGTAATTTTTTGGCAGTGGGCATTAAAACAAGCTTTCTACTTAGGGCTTTGAGTAGAAAAATCGATGCTTTAAAATAATTATGGAAGAAAGCCATAAGAAGGCTAGACATCCCACCTATTCCTCATTTTAAAGTATGAAAGTGGGCAAGTATTTCTTCAGGATAAAACGGTGCCCTTTTCCATCAGCCATTTTAGGTGACAGACTCAATTCCTTTCATCAATATGAAATATCCCTTTCCTGCTGTCCCATTACCCAAGCAGCCTGGAGCCCTCAATCATACTACCAATTTTTCTCTAATGAGGTGTAATGGGTCCTTAGATGTGTGCAGCTCTAAGAAAATTAGCAGTATTTCACTTTCCAGAGGTGCTACTTGCATTTTAGAATTCATACACAGTGTAAAAGGAGTCTGGGTAAGTTTTAACCTCTTGTGCTGATTTTTTTTTCCAGATAAAAAGGGAACTTCTAACACTTCTAATTTAACATATTTTATAAAATACATGATCAAGTATGATCATTGTACCATATATGATCATGTATTTTTACCTATGGAATAGAAATCATTTATGTTTTTTTACCTGTTGCTTCTCTGACAATCTTGATGTCTGTTGGGGATCCCAGGCCAGAGCGAAGTAACACATAGCTGACGATCTTCCGGTAGAGGCTTTCCAGTTCTTCCTTAGCGCATGCTCTGTTATCTGTAATTTCTCTGCTGACAGAGCCTAATCTAGACTCTAGGACCCGGTGATGTTCTTGGAGAAATTCATCTAAAATTGGCAAATAACAATGTTCCATATATTTGATATTTAGAAATCTTCTCACATAAGGACCAGAGAAAAACTGGCTTGGGTGTGGCAATTCTACTGCATGAAAACAAGTACTTTCTTAAGATATAATAATGAAATAAAAAACAGTGGCCAGCAAGTAAACTGAAGCCAAAAATCCAGTGGGAAAGATTTATTACAGTGATTCAAATGGACTAATTTGTCAAAACATCTAAGAATTTAAACAGCCAATCCAAACAGTAAAAATCAGAAAGGGCTAAAACCTCCCAATTAAGCAGAAAGTAGAAAAGACAATTTCTACAACATATATATATGTATACGTGTGTGTGTACATATTATATGTGAACATATATATGTGATATATATTTATACTGTATGTAAACACATGTAGTATACTATATGTAAGCATATATAGTAGTATAAATATATATGTGATATATATTCCTCTTCAATTATTTGTATTTCTATTTTGAAATAAATTTGGATAAATTTCCTCTGAATAGCATTACTGATAATATGCTGTTGCCTCAAGAACTGTATCCCTCCCCCTTCTTCCTGTGACATGCTGAGGTATAGGCTTAATTGTGGCAGGAGACTATCTTTACTAACAGTACCATTCTTGCAACTGACTCAATAAGACACCCCATATTACTATTACAAGGGCAATAATTAATAACAACCATGCACAGTTCACACCTATAATCTTACCACAAAAGCAACTGAGAATGTTTTGCAAATTAATCAAAAGGAAATTAAATATCATCAGTTCCATGACTATTTCATTGCTTTAAAATTTCATTATTAAACAAAAAAGATATCTAATTTTACATATATAACATAACTGAAATGCTAATACACAGAGAGAAAAAAAGACAAAGAATATCACCAAATTGTTAACGATGATTGCATTATAGTAGGGGCAGAGGCAGTCTATAGAGGAATTTATTTTACTTTTTCTCTTGTTTCCAACTTGTCTTTGATGTATGCATTAAATTATTTACATAATGAAATACATTCTAAACTTAAATTTCCCATCATTCATTTCATTTTTGGGTAGTTATATAATTTAGGTAAGTATTATGAGATAATATAAATCAGGAACAAGAAAATCTACAAATTAAAAACTTTCAACTTCAATAGGCTGGGTTGTTTTAATTTCCAATTATTATGTTTTAGTTCCATAAAGGTTAAAATACAATAGATTTGGAAACAATAATTATTATTAGCATAATAATTTGAATTGACTTTTAACATTCACAAAGCCATTGGTGTTTCTCTCATTTAGCATTTCCAACTTATTACATTCTTTAAAGTTTCAAAACATCTCAAAAAATTGACAAAAAAATTGTTAAATTCACTAAACAATTAAATTGTCAACCAAATGAAGCCCTTCTTATCTGAAATACAATATGAAATCTTTTTTAAAAAGTATTAAAATAGGTAGATGTATGTTACCTCGACGTGTATAATTCAAATCAAAGTAGACTTGCATCTTAATGGTGTCCAGGGATGGATTTTTACTATCCAATAGCCGAGTCACACAAAGCTAGAAAAGAATGGTCCATGAATGCTTCTATTTACATTTTCTAAAACACTCAAGAATTCTCCAAAGTTATTTTCAAAAATAAAGGGAAGCATTAAAGCAGTGGTTCCTGATATTTATCCACCAACAACCCCTTTTATTATTTTTTTTCTCCTTGAGAACTTCAGGCTTTATATTTTATATAATCAACAGCATTTATTAAGTAATATGTTGCTGGGTGCAATGGCTCACACCTGTAAATCCAGCACTTTGGGAGGCTGAGGTGGGAGGAATGCTTGAGACCAGGAGTTCAAGACCAGCCTGGGCAACATAATGAGATCCCCACCTTTACAAAAAATAAGAAAAATTAACTAGGCATGGTGGCCCGCCTCTGTAGTCCCTTCTAACTCGGGAGGCTGAGACAGGAGGATCCCTTGAGCCCAGGAGTTCAATGTTACAGTGAGTTATGATCCTGCCACTGCATTCCAGCCTGGGAGACAGAGCCAGACCCTATCTCAAAAAAAAAAAAGAAAAGAAAAAGTAGTAAGTTATTTCCCTTTAGTTAACCAATATTACCATACCCGGGTGGCTAATAGTCTAATAGTTGAAGGCAAGAAATCTGATGTTTTGGTTAGTCTGAGCAGTCTAAATGTGAATATATGTTGCACAAAGCCTATACTCCAGTCTAGAATTCTTCTAGAGCTCCTCATTACTATTTATTCGAGCCGTGAACAACAACACTCCTTTGCTGATGCTGGAGGTCACATAATTTTACAAAAAGCTGCTGCAGCTACCCTCCTCTCCTCACAAAATTTCTCTGGCTCTACCTTCTGTTTCAAAATTTTTCTTCTGGTCTGTTTTCTCCCATCTGCCCCTCAAGATGGCTCATTCCCCTTCTCTGTCTCGCCTCTTTAGATTATATGATCAACCTGAATTTTTCTTTCCTCCTCTCTTCCTCCCACCCCACTTCCTTCACTTCTCACCCCTGGCAGGCACATGGCGGCATTACTCTCAACCCATCTCCCTGCACACCAGCCCTGCTTTCCTGGGAGGAAGAAGGGGAAAATGCAAGACTGAGGATTGGACACTCCGTCTTTATGGAAGCCTGTGCACCTGGATTCCTCCAGGTAGAGAAGTACTGTTCTAAAAGCAGACTTAAAAAAAAATTACCTCATCCACATGAGTTTTAATTGAGAAAAAAAGAAACAATTTTTGTCACTTGAATTATGATGTATTAATACATGGATAGTTTATATACCTGCCATATTAGAAGTATATTAAGTTTGATTCTTTCCAACTTAGTTGAGTGGGTGGAAAAAAGACAAGTTCTTCTTGAACCATGAAAAGGAGAAAATCTTATTTTCTGCCCTTTCTTGATTCTCTTCCACGGCTTTCCAATAACATTTCTGACTGTCACAATCATTTCCCCTATTACTAAGAACAGGCTTTATATCACATTTAAAATCAGCCCAGAAAGACCCAGCTCTAGGGTATCCTGTGGAATCAGGAAATTTCCACTACAGAAACATCCTGACAACATATTCCCCAGTCCAGGCTGGGAGTGATGAAATTTCTCCTTGTCATTTTCATGAGCCCACAAAATGTCAATATACAAGTTTGGGAAAGCATGCTTCAAGTCCTTTGTGTGAAGGAGGGAATTAAATTCATTAAGCCCAGGAGAAAAAAATAATGTTGAATTTTTAGGAAACATAGCCATGTGCAGTGGCTCACACCCACAATCCCAGCACTCTGGAAGGATCCCTTGAGGTCAGGAGCTTGAGACCAGCTACAAAATAAAAAATTTTTTAAAAAAATTAGCCAGGCATGGTGGCGCATGCCTGTGGTCCCAGCTACTGGAGCGGTTGAGGCAGGAGGATTGCTTGAGCCCAAGAATTTGAGGTTACAGTGAGCTATGATCATGCCACTGCACTCTAGCCTGGGTAAAAAAGTGAGACCCTGTCTCTGAAAAAAAAAAAAAAATACAGACTAAGCAACTAAATCCAGTGAGTCAAACTTAAAACATACGAACCACATTAAAGATATCTAAAGTTCTTGCCTTCTTTAGTTCTTAAAACTAGTTTTCAGGCACATCTACTTGATTTATAACTATGAATCATTTTGCTTTGGTTGTAATTTTACCTTTAGAATTGAAAAATATGAATGATATTGAATCAATTATATGAATCTTAATTTAGTAATGTAATTTAGTACTATTTAACTTTACAGTATATTACAAACCAGTCAATAACATTCTCAATGTAAGAGATTAATAATAAGCTATAACCAAAATACTATGGCAGATGCTACAACCTGCTCAGTATCCACGCCCTTCCTTCCTTACTAACACAGCCCCAGTTTGGATTGGGGCAAAGATTTGTTTACCTAAGAAAGAAAAAAAATCAATGTCCCAGGGTCACTTACAACATCATTCTGGTCAATAAATGTAAGCAGATGGGAGGGATTCTGGGAAAACTATTATTTTCCAGATAGAAAGTGATAGACCCAATTGGCACATTTATTTCGCCCTTTGCCTTTTCCCCTTCTTTCTTCCTAGAGGTCAAGTCTTGTGACCATGAGATGAAAGTCATATGCCAAGGATGGTGACCCAAGAAGGCAGGAAGAACAGCCTATATATCTCCAGATTTTGTTTTATGAGAAAAATAAATATCTATTTGTGACACTATTTTTATTAGTGGGCTTTTGTTTCTTGCTGTTAAAGGCAATAATGACTAATACAAATACTATATTTAGAATTGAGAATAAATAATTGCAAATTTGAGGATTGTTGGATCATCACCTTAACAAGTTTCTGCACATCACTTTTTACAAGGGTTCTATCCATGTTAAAGCCATTACTTGGATCCAGGACAACAGCTTTCACCTAAGAGTAGGAAAAGAGTCCCTTAAGTAATTTTATTTGATATTATTATAAAAATAGTTTAATATGTTTCCATTTTTTAAATAACTACCTCTTGTTTGATTTTTCAGCTGTTTTTCTTATTACCCAAATCATCAGCACCTTTGTTAGAGGTTGAAGAAAGGAAGCAATAAACATCAAACTTGAATATGGTGCTAGAAAAGTTATGGAGAAATAGGCTGAAAGTGATGGCTAGATTTTAGATTGGGAAACTGTGGTGTATTTTATTGTATTTTTATTGTGTATTGTGAACCAAAAGCAAGAACAGAGAAACCACAGCAATGAGTAATTTTTACAACAGCAAACAAAAATACATGTTTAAAAAAATTCCTACACAGGAGAACATTATTGATGTTTCTAAAACTCATCAAAATCTTCTACATCAGTCTCTATAAATCCAGAATGGACATGCTCTATAAACTTTTAAAAATTATTTTTCACTAACTTGTCTGATGATCTCAATATGTTTTCAACTGAAAAACATGTAGGAAAGCATCATAGAATCTTAAGGGGAAAATGAGCACCACATAAAAAAATTTTTAATAAAGCAGTAATTCATAAAAATATTCATTCTTACCATAAAAGCAATCAGAGTTTCAGAAACAATCTCTCCATGGACTGCACATTCTTGTACTATTTCTCGAATGATATTCTTTATAACACTTTCTGCCTGAGTGGGAGGCATTCTGGCTAAATAAAACAATGATTGGTTTTTTAAAAATTTCATTTATATATTATTTTTTCCTCTTTAGATTTATCCACTATAATATCTGTAAAGAGTCATATTATCTATTAAGTTATTAATATTTAATTATTAGTATCTACACCCCTTCTGGTTTTCATTACTTTTTTTTGTTTTTTAAATGAAGGACCTTGATGACAGAAAGAGCAACTGGGGCTTCAATGATTGAAACATTTCCCATTTAAATGACAGTGGCCACCAAAAGTATATTTATACCAGGATATTTTCAAATTTAAAAAAAGGCTAAGCAGCATTGCGGGGGAAGTAGAATTAATGAGAAACCTAACCCCCTATCTGTGTAGGCAACAGAGAACAGCTTTAAAGAGGAAATGCTTATTCTACCACATTCACTAAATGACCTTTCATAACTGTAAGAGAATCTTGAAAAACAATTCTTGCTCAGCTCATCTAAACTCTCTTTTCTGCACATCCTACTTGGTTGGAATTCACTCTTGATAAAAACATAAATGCAAAAAATCAAAACATTATAAGAGTTATACATCATGAAAAAAATGAACTTCTGGTTATTAATTCCACTTACTATAAACCAGGAAAAAGTGGTAGGTTTTAATGGAGTCCCCTGATTTTTCTGAGTATCAGTAACTGAGCACAGGGGAACGTGGCAGGTAGAGTATCACATAGGTAACACCAGGTAGATAAAGTTAATTCTCAGTATTATCAGCGTTCAGTGTAAGGTAGCATTTGGCATTTTGTGCAGTAAAATCAGATTGCTTGGATGCCATGGCGATCCGACCATTGTCTCGCTGTGCGACCTTGGCACTTGCTTCACCTCTTTAACAAGGCAGTTTCCTCATCTGAAAAATAATGGTTACTATCACTACCTCTTCCCAGAGCTGTTGAAAGTTCTACTCATTTAGTAGTTAGAACAGCGCGTAGCATGAAGCAAGCGCTTAAACCAGCTTGGGACATCACGCAAGCAACGCTGGCCGCGCGCGTGTGGCTACGAGGCCGGCGCTCGCGGGGCCTGGGTGCGCGCGCGCGCTGCCGGGCCACGAGCTTGGCGTCGCTAAGGACGCCCCTCAGTGCCCTCCTCCACCCCACTCGCCAACCTCTAAATCTGGGTGCGAGCGTGGCCCAGCAGAGGCAGGTTGGTTCAGGCGCCGGCGCAGTGCGCGTTAGAGGGCCGACTGCGGACCTGGCCGCCTCCGGCCCGAACTGACCGCTGTTTCCGCTCAGCGGCGGCGTAGGAGGAGGGGTAGTGACTGGAGAGTTAAGTGTCGCCGAGGTGGACAGGGTCCTCCAGCGGCCCAGGCTTGGCCCGCCGCCCCACGCTCGCCGCCTGACGAGGCACAACTCTGGTTCAAGGGCGCGGAGCCACAGTGGACTGACCTTGGCTGGAATCGAGAGCGAGAGCCGTGTCTGTCCGACTCTGTCTTGAGGCCCTCGCTGCGGCCTTTAGGGCAGTTGGGCGTTCTGCGCAACGGCCGCGTAACCATGGAGATCGAACGCCCAGGACCGAGGGGGCGGGCCGCGGCGGGGGAGGCGGGGCCGGGTCCTACCTTGAGAGTCTCTCTCCGACAGATGGGCGGGACCTTTAAAAACCAAGGTAAAATAGAAGGACCCGAATCCCAGGCAGAGAAAGGCGCATTGACTACGCCTCAGTGGTTACGATTGTCAAACACGAGATTTTTTAAAGAAAGATATTAACTTGCTAACGTGGGAACATATAAGGCGGTTTTAAAAGGGGGGAGGGTAGAGGGAGGAGCGAGTTCCAGAGGACTGCAAAACTGAGGACAAATAGAGTTCTTGTAAAAATGTCTAGTTTTAAAAAAACAAAAGTAAAAAGTATTGCAGTTTTATTTCGTGTCTTGTTCAAATGAAGTCTGTAACAAGGTGCTCCAAGATGCCAAAAGAGAAAACTGCTCATTCAAGAAGCACATGATAAGGACACATTCGCGTCTGGAGTTGGTATAGTGAGGTTTTGTTCCTTAATAATGTTCGTGAGGCCCACCTTCAGACGTGAAAGTGTGAAACAGGATTAAACAGACATTAGAAGCAGAGCATCAAACAACGAAATTTTATTTCTAAAGAGTGATTTTTCTCAAATTGCAAACAAATATGCAGAATATGATTTGCTTAGGGCATTTCCAGAATACTAGGAAATGAATCAACACAAAAACTCAAGAATAGACAAGTCATAGTATAAAAGGGTTTTATTTATTTTCCCCTTCTCGAAAATTACACAATGAGGCTTGTGTAAAAATAGATTTCAGAGTAGCAAGATTTATAATAGCACAACATTGGAAATCTAAACACCTGTTAGTTAAGGAACGTTGATAAAATGAAACATTGGGCAGACGTTAAAATAATGTTAACAAAAACCTTATGTGTTTGTCTTATATTTTTAAAAAGCCAAATGCAAAATTTATATACAAGTATGACCTCAATTATATTCACACACATATAAAAAATGTATGTCAATTTATCAATATAGCAGCATTTAGATCTGAGGATGGAATTATGGGGAAATTATTATTTTCATTTCTTTATACTTTTCTGATTTTTCTAGATTTTCTATAATAAGTATATATTGTGATCTGTAAAACAAAAGAAAAAGAAATGGGAAGAAGGGACTATTTGTAGAGAATGAGTCCAGTTTGGACAAATAGACTGTAAATGTACAAGGTAAACCAACCAAAAGGAAGGTGATATAGCAAAATTTTAACATAGTTATATTTTTGTGATGAAATCATGGCTGATTTTTCTTTTTTATACTTTAAGGTAGCTACCAAAACATTTTTCACAAACATATATTACATATAAACATACATTACTTATAAATTAGAATGTTACTTTAAGATAGCTACCAAAATGTCTTCCATAAACATATATTACTTATAAATTAGAATGTTAAAGATTTTTTAAGATGGCAAGAATAATACTATCATGTTAAGTATAATTTTAAGCAATGGGAAAATCCTAGCACAAATACTTCCTGGGTATGTCTGATACCGCTAATTGCCTATTTAATATCAATTGTCTTCGTTCTTATTAACTCTATGTTGGGAAAAACAGTGTTCTTTTTTGGGAAAAAAAAATCAACCACTTTCTCAGTGAGGAGTGGCCTGTGACATGGTCTTGGTCAATGACATGTAAGTGTAATCTTTGGTTGGGGTGTCAGAAAAAGGCCTCTCATTTTATGTCTATATCTTTCCCTCTTCTTTCTTCTTGAAAGGAAAATGTGCTGGCTGAAGCTTGCAACCTTATTGTGAACATAAAGATGAGGGTCACAACTTAAGGATGGTGGAACAAAAATTTTAAAAGGGTCCTGAATTTCTGGTGATATCATGGAGTAGCCATAACAGCTTCTTGACTGGCTACTTCCAAACTTCCCATAATATCAGAGAAAATAAATCCCTATCTTATTAAGCTACTGTTATTTGGATTTTCTGCTGCATTCAGCTACATTAAATTATTTTCACTAATTCTTCCCTCCTCCTGCATCCACACCCTTGCCAGGGACTTGGTTAGAGTATCATTCCCTTCCCCTTGACTTTGAGTGTGGCTGTGTGACTTGTTTTAGCCAATGGGATGTGGTAGAAATGATAGTGTGCCAAATTCAGAGCCAAGGCCTTAAAGAGCCCACATTTCTGCTTTCTCTCTTGAGCCTGTGTCATTGCCATGAGACGAACATACCCGGGCTAGCTCTTTGGTCCCAGGAGAAGAATGAGAAGCATATGGTGCTGAATTGCCTGAACCAATCTTGTGGTGAGATCCAGAGATGTCCAACTGGGCTCAGCCTAGATCAGCCGAGCTCCAGCCAACCTGTACGCATGTGATAATAAATGAGTATTGTTTTAAATCACTGAGTTTTGGGGTGGCTTATTATGCAGTTTTATCGTGGTAATAGTTCATCTATTAGGTTATCAAATATGAAATACCCAATTTCCTTAAGCACTAAGTTTGATAGTTAATATCTCTGACATTTCACTTTGACACTTCTGGTTTTATTTTTATTGTGAAGGTACATCCTCAGTCTTTCAAATGCATGGTTTGGCTTGTGATTATCTGTCAAACTTTTTTTTAGAGCAATTTTTGTGAAACCATGGATAAGTCAAAAACTCGTGTTATTTTTGAATATGAGTTCTACTGTGGAACCAATGCAGTGCAGACAGCTCAAAATATCAATGAAGTGTTTGGGAAGGATGTGGCTAATGAATGCACAGTATGTTGAGGGTTTGAGAAATTCTGTTCTGGTGATTTTAATCTTGAAAATGAGCCACATGGGCGACCTGGGACCAAGGTGGATAACGATGAGCTGAAAGCTGTAGTGGGAGCAAATCCCTCTCAACCTATGCGTGAATTAGCGGCAAGGTTTGACGTTACCATTCCAACAATATTGGACCATTTGAAATAAATCGGCAAGGTAAAGAATCTGGATATATGGGTTCCATGTGAATTAAACAAGCGTCAGCAGAGAAATCCTCTCGGAGCTTGCCTTTCTTTGCTGTCACGACATAAATGCAAACCATTTCTACACCATATTGTTATGTGTGATGAAAAATGGATTCTTTTTGACAATCACAAGCATGTGGCACAAAGGTTGTATAAAGATGAAGTGCCAAAACACAGTCCAACACAGAATATTCATCAAAAAAAGCTAATGGTGTTTGTTTGGTGGTCCAGTGCTGGTATTATCCACTACAGCTTCATGAAACCTGGTCAGTCAATTACAGAAGATGCAACCAACTGGACAAAATGATGAGGACGCTTGCGATTAAGCAGCCGAGACTGATCAATAGAGACAGGCCAATCCTCTTGCAAGACAATGCTGGACCACATGTGGCACAAACAATGCTGCTCAAACCACAGAGGCTGGACTTGGAAACTCTTTGTCATCCACCGTATTCACCAGACCTTGCACCAACTGACTACCACTTCGTCCAGGCTTTGGACCACTTCTTGCAAGGAAAAATATTCAATTCTCGACAAGCTGTGGAAAACGCCTTTCGTGATTTCATCGCCACTCGCTCTCCAGGCTTCTTTGCTGCTGGCATAAACTAGCTACCATTTACCATTAAGATGGCAAAACTGTGTCAATAGTTTAGGCGCATACTTTGATTAACTGTACTGCTTCTTATTTGAGACATAATAGACCAAACTTTCGATTCGATATGGAACATTTCACATTTAATGACCTAATATAAACCTTTCCATGGCCCAGATTTCTCATTGATAAAACAGAGACAATAATAGCATCTATCTCATACAGTTGTGAGAATGAAATGAAATAATCCTCAAGAAGCACTAAGCACAGTGTCTGACATAGATAAAAGGATCAATAAAGTTTAGATGCTATTATTACTATTATCTTTATCACTGTTATTATTGACAGTATTAACTATGAAAATGTATTTTATACTTCCATGATTTATTGGACTTCTAGTCTTTGTAGAACTCATTTTTCCTAGTTTTGACATGGCAGCAATGGCATTTAAAAAGAAACAAGGAGGACCTAGAGCACCTATGGAGAATGATAAGAAAAATCTTGTCAGAATAAAATAGTAGGAATTGATTATATTTACTTTGAGAAAACGAAGGCATGAGAACACTTCTGAGTTTTGTTAGAAGAGAAACTGAACTTTATGTTGTTCCAGATTACAAATCTACGTACAGTGGTGGATTTAACTTAACATAAAATAAAATAAATAGAGATGACCAATTGTCATGGAAGTCATCCTAAAGGAAGTGAACTCAATTTTATTGAATGTTTTTATCTCAAAGCTAAAGTATTGTTTTCAAGAGTGTCGTACACTTAATTCCTTATGACTAAGCGAATTAAAACGTCAGGGACTATCAAACTTTTAAAGAGGCGGGGTATATATTTTGCTTTGTCCTAAAGTCTTAAAAGCAAATGAGTTGCACTTCTTAGCATGTTCAATAATTTGTTATTGAATGCTGGACATTGTGAATGTTATCCTTGCTGAGTGTCTGAATTTTGTTGTATCCCTTTAAAAAGTGTTAAGCTTTTTTTTTCCAGCCAGTTATTTGTGGATCAGTTTGATTTCCTTTGAGGAGTGAGTTTTAAGCTTTACTAGGATAAGTCTAGAGTAGTCTTTGCTCCAAGGATAATTTGGCCCTACTAAGTAATGACTGCTCAGAGGTCTTCACTGAATTTCTTGGTTTTTCACTGAGAATTCTCCACTCCAGCTGGTCAAAGCTCAAATATTTCCCCATCCTCTATGAGCTCTGGGAATTATTTAGCTTGCAACTCCCTGGTCATTTTATGCTTGGCTATGTGGATTTTCAATCTATACATTGACAGCCAAGAACTTAGCAAAGTCTCAGATTTATGAAGTTTATTTGTTTGTTTGTATAGCTTCATCCTTTCCAAACTTCTGCCCTCCAATTTCCAGCCCCCTCAGCATCTATGAACTCTGATCTCTGTCTCCTCAACTTAGCAAGGTCTCCAGACTCTGGGTTTACCTTCCTGTGTCCAGGATGTGAAAATTGCCTCCAGGCAGAAAATTGGGGCAATCATAGGTTTTAATTGATTTGTTACATTTCTCCCAGGTATCACATTACTGTGCTGTCTGTTTTCCAATGTCTGAAAAGAGTTGTTTTATCTATTTTGTCCAGTTTTCTAGTTTGTAGCAGGAAGTCAAATCCTTGTTATTCCTTCACGGTCAGATGTGGAACCATGGGTAAACTTGGAGAGAGAATAATAGGAAATAGTTATCTAGGAGCGTAGAAGAGTGTGCTTACTAGAATATTTGAGTAATTTTCAGCAATTGTTGGGAAGTGATGAATGCTCATCTAAGGGTTAGCTTCATGAATTTAAAGTAAAAGCAACCTGCTAAGTTAAATGACTTTTTTCAGAAATTGTTCAGCAGCTGAAGAGAAGCAAGAGAAAAATTGGCCTGGTGTGGAACTGGGGTGTTGCCAGACTAGCTGTTATCATGCTAGGCCAAGGCATTTAAACCAACTTGGGTCGTCAACAAAAGCAATTTAGCAGTTCTGTAGATATTGTGACGATCTAAGCTAAATTTTTCAATTACTAACAAAGATATATAATTAACATTTGGAAGAGTACTTTAGAGTTTACAACGTTATTTCACAGACAGATAATAACTAATCTGTTCCTTAAAACAGCCTCAAGAGAGAGTGAACTGTTGTGATTTCATTTTATAGATACAGAAATCAAGATTCAGAGAGCATGAGACTAGCCTAAGACTGTAAAGCTACTAAGTCACAGAGCCATCTTAATCCTAGTGCTCTAATCAGTATTTAAAATTTGAAGGAAACATTTTTAAGGTTCTAAGAAAAATTCTAGACCCTTTCCCCCAGAAAAATGCATACAGCCCTAATTTTGTATATAATCTGTGAATTCCCTGAATCTCATGCAAGTGTCAATGGACTCTTGGTTAAAAATTTCTAATTTTTTGTGTGTTTGTTTTGGAGACAGAGTCTCGCTCTGTTGCCGGGGCTAGAGTGCAGTGGCATCATCGTAGCTCACTGCAATCTCAAGCTCCTGGGGTCAAGAGATCCTCCTGCCTCAGTTCCCCAAGTAGCTGGGACTACAGATGCACACCACCCTGCCCAGCTAGGTTTTTTTTTGTTTGTTTGTTTGCTTGTTTTGTTTGGTTTGGTTTGGTAGAGACGCAGTCTTGCTATGTTGCCCAGGCTGGTCTCGAACTCCTGGCCTGAAGCAATCCACCTGCCTCGGCCTTCCAAAGTGCTGGGATTACAGGCATGAACCACCATGCCAGACCTAAAAATTTCTAATTTTTAACCTGCACCTGGATAGTAGTTATATGGGTGTTCACTTTAATTATTCAGCAGTGTATATATGTTACATTGACTTATCTGTATCTATTTTATAATAAAAAGTAAAGAAAAGGCACAATAACAAGATCTTCTGTACTTTTAGTTACACCTTTTGCTACTGACCATTAACATAGAGATGTATTTCAAAGAAAATCCTCAAAAGTTAAAAAAAAATACAGATATTGTGCTATTTAACCTGTTTCATTGCTGTCCTCCATTATTAACCACATACGACACAATAGTTAGCTCCACTTTTTATTTTTAACACAGCCTATATAATATCTGTAGTATATCAGCTTTGAAACTGTGAAAGTCACAGAGTCCTGGAATTAGCTGACAATCTCCTTTTGCAGTTCAACTTTCCTTCTCCACGAAAAGGCTTGATAATGTAGAGGGAAGCTGAGTTCTCAGGGCAATGATGAGAAAAATTGTGGAATGAGCAAGACAATGCAAGTCACCCTTATTCCAGTTACTGTTAGGATAAGTGTGAGCTATTTTCATGTACTTTCATGTCATTTTAGTCAGGAGGATCACAAGATCATTTCTTAATCATGTTCCTTACAAAGATTCCTTTTTAGAGGTTACTTACACAGATACAGATATGGGAGAGGCAGAAAAAAGCAGATAGTTAAGTTTCCTAATATAAAAATAGCATAGCTTCTTAAGTTCATTTGTCTGACCCCTAAAAATCTACTTTTCTCTGTTATTATCAACTATC
The DNA here is from genome assembly GCA_023783475.1 of Daubentonia madagascariensis. Lineage (NCBI taxonomy): Eukaryota > Metazoa > Chordata > Mammalia > Primates > Daubentoniidae > Daubentonia > Daubentonia madagascariensis. Next base: position 34,326,901 of record JAKFHU010002080.1, on the reverse strand, counting down.
TTTAAAGGCAAGATAAATGATGAGCGAAAGCATTCATTCTTCATTTTCCATCTCTTTCTCCATCACATAAATCAGTCAGTGGAAAAACAAGAGACCTTAACATTAGATTTTCACAACCTAAGAGGGAAATTGAGACATTTAAGGAAGATACACAAGCATGGAGCTCTTTAGTGTATTACAAAAGAAATCAAATTATAAGAACAAAAATGAAAAAAAATGAATTGGTGAATTCTGTTGTAAACATATCCAAGTCTCTATGACAGTGGGGGCAATAGTGGTCCTTCTTTCTTAGAATTATAAAAAAGGTACGATTTCATACATATACACATGGTCCCAATCAGGAAAACAGGATCCAAAGTGTAAAAGCCTTTGTTATTATAGCACCCCCGGCAGTGACCCTCAAATCTAGAGAGTGAGGGACAACATATCAGCACTATATCAGCTGTTCCCCAAAATGAACTGTGATATGCCCTACTTGTCTATTTCGTATATGTGAAAAATGTTACTGCGCAACTTTTCTTAAAGGTGAATTTCTCCCTGTCTTTTGCCCACCCACTCCCACACCCATCTCCCCAATCCTTAACGAATGACCAAGTCTTCATTGATGTCTCTTGAGCCAATTCACTTTCTCCATTCCCACTTCCCCTACATTCATTAAAGCAACTATCTTTTCTTGCCTAGATTACTGCAACAGCAAGCTAGTTGAGCTCCCTGCCTCCGGTCTCATATTCCTCCAATTCTTTCCTAGGCTAAAATGATCTTTCAAAAACATAAATCTGATTGTGTCATTCCTCTGCTTAATACCTTATAAAGGCTTCTCAATGGCCTTGGGGGTAAAATGCCTTGGCATGGCACACAAAGCCCTTCATGATCAGATCTCAGCTCACCCATCCAACCTCAGCTCTCACAACCACCTTCTTTTCCCCTCAGACCACACTCTTTCCATTCTCTGACCATTTTGAATTAACTTCCAGTGTTCTCTGGCCTCCAGACCTTTGTATAGAGGTTATTCCCTCTATTTGAATGTTCCTTTTCCTCTTTACCTAGTTGATTCTTCCATGTCTTCAGAAGCCATCTTCCCTATGAGACTTTCTCTGACCTGCAATACTGGGTTTAGGGTCCTAAACTTACACGTCTATATAGTTCCAAAACATTCTCACTGCCCCAAAAGGAAACTCCATACTCACTAAGCAGTAACTCCCCATTCTGCCATTCCCGCATGACTTTCACCCGACAAAGCTCTCACTACTCTATGGAAGTCTATTTTCTTACCTGTCTCCCCCACTACACCATAGCTCCTTGAAGGCATGGGACATATCTTGCTGAGTCCAGCACTTAAGAACAGAGCCTGGGATGTAATAGTCATAGCAGACTATTTGGGTTAGGGAGGTAAGTATAGGAGTGAGTGGGTCAAAAAAAAAAAGGGAGAAATTTTTAGATGTCTTTAAATTAATGTCTTTACTGAAGGGTTAGGATGATTTCAGAAGGAAATTACAATTTTGGAGGAAAAGGGGGAAGCACTTAAATTACAGGTCTTCAGAAGAAGCACTTCCTCTGACTCCAGCTCTGGCTGTCCAGCCTTAGGATCCCCACCGGCCCCAAGCACCTCCTGCATTACTCATAAAGGGAGGTTGCTCTCGGTCTCCTCTTTCCTCCATCCCTCAACTGGGGTCGGGCAGTTTCCAATGGTGTCCTGGGCTTCAGAAGGTGGGCGCTGAGCTAACTGCCCTCGAGGCTTACAGACTTCTTAGGAGAGCAGGTATTGGAGGTTGGTATGGGGGGTGGAGATTGGATTCCAATTTGAATTTCATCTTTGTAATTCCCTCCCACTATGGGGAGTGCTATGGCACGGATCCCCAGGACAAACTTTAATTGGGGACAGTCTAAAACTTATTAAAGACATAATATTTTCTCTGTCATCAAGGAAACTACCTTGCTCTATAGTCTATAAGTCCTCAATTTTGTGAGGAGGAATTTTTTGATCTCCTTCCATCTTTGCTGAAATTTTAAAATAGCTGCATTCCACTTTTAGCAGCTGTTTTCTTATGACTAAGTGCCAGAGATTCCATAAGATTATTTCAATTAAGTTGTCCTTCAGTTGGGGAGGGCCAGACTGCCAATACCTCCTGGCACAGTGCAAATAGGAAGATAGTAATATATCACCTGAGTTTTTCCATCAGCACTTCAAACTCATTATCTCCACGCCCACCTTCTCTCCAAACCTGCCCCACTCTCTGCATTCTTTATCGGGATGAATTGGCATTGATTTAATAGCAGGCCCAAACCTGCTTAGGGTGATCCTGCTTCTTCTCCTCCCTCCCCTTTCATACTCAGACCTGTCACTGAGCCTGCCCAGCCCCCCTTCTTAGCATGTCTCACTTTCCTTCCCTTCCCCAATTACTAATGCCCTAACTCAGGCCTGTTACTGGAATCTCCTAAATGGATTATCTGCTTCCAGTCTGTTCCACTCTGATAATATGATTGCCTGGTACAGCCCTTTGAAGATTCCCTAAAGACAACTCCCGACAGAAGAAAATTCAGTCCTCCTTACATGAGATGCAAGACCCTCCTTGATCTGGCTTCTATTTATCTCTAGACCTGCACCCTCCAATACGGTAGCCACTAACCAATGAGGCTATTTAAATTTAAATTAGTTAAAATTAAATGAAATTTAAAACTCAATTCTTCAGTTGCAGTAGCCAAATGTGGCTAGTGGCTACTGTAGTGGACAGTGAAGATATAAAACATCTCCATCATTGTATTGGATAATTTCCTCACCCCTGCTGCACCTGAACTCAAACTTCCAAATGGCTCTCACCTTTAAATGTTCCGTGCTTTCAGAACTTCCTTTAATTGGATTACTTACTTTGCCAACTGTGCTCTTCAAAACACAGCTCAAATGTCATCCTGTTCAGTGAAGACTTTCCCAACCAAACCTCGCATCCTTGTACAATGGTCACTTCCTCATTTGGGTACCCATTGCACTCGCAGCAGACTTCTACCATAGCACCCCTAATATCCGTATCACCTGTTGGTGCTCATGTCTGTTTCCCTTTACTACAGTGTGAGCTTGGGGTGGGGGCAGGGACCCAATCTTATTCATCTTTACATCCCCAGCTCCTATACTATTGCCTGACATATAGTATATGCTAATAACAATTTTTGTGAATGAATAAATGTTACCAATAAATATTTTCAGACCAAGATTCTATCAGACTTCAGAAACAGAGAATACCCCAATTTAAACCCCTCACTGAGAGGTAAAAACTTTGGGGAAAAAAATGTTTTTCGACAAATCATCGAAATATTGTAGATCCTCCCTTAAATCACAGTCTTATGGTAAAGTTGTATTCCATTTAAAACTAATCCATGAGAGGCATGACAGTTTGGGTGGATAATTGAAGTGGTTTGACAGGTATAGTGAGGTGAGACTGCACACGGAAGCAATTCTGGCTTCAGCAATTATTAGATACACACCTACAATGTTAAAAGCATAAAGATCTGGCTAGTCATTCAAATATTAAATGTCTACATTTAAAAATAGTTTATTGTGGTATTTTCCATTATAAAAATAATACAGGCTCTTTATAAAAATTTGAGGGGAAAACCCACCACCCACAATTCTATTAACAAAAGATTATATTGTTAACATGTTTGTGTAATTACTCATTCTATGTATTGATTCATCCTTGTTTTGCATTCTTATTATACCACATGTTATTCTTTTACACTCAACATTATAATACATTTTCACATCTTATTATGAACTCTATTTTTAATAGCTGTATAATATGCAATTGAGTGGATGTGTCATAATTTATTGAAGTAGTCCCGTTCTTGATTATTTAGCATGTTTTCAAGTTTTCACCATTATAAATAATGCAGGAGTTATTTGAGTAAAAATTTTTTTACATTGCATGTAATTTCTTCAGAGATTTTCAGATGTGAAATTTCTGAGTCTTTTCTTTTTAATCTATCTCATTTGCTACTTTATTCCTAGTACCTAGAACAGTGCCCAGCACAAGTAGGCATTTCATTAATATTTGTTGAATGAATATGAGATGTTAATTAAGTGGAAAAAAGCTGGCTTGATATGTAGACCCCAAAGGCATGTCATAGGCATGTCACGTGCCAGGTCCCATCTATCCCCTGTCCCTGCACAACCTCCCCCACTATCAACATCCTACACCACAGTGGCACACTTGTTATAACTGATGAACCTACTTTGACACACCATTGTCACTTAAAGTTCATAGTTTACATTAGGGTTCACTCTTGGTGCTGTGTAATCTACAGGTTTGGACAAATGTATAATGATAGGTAACCACCATTACAGCATCTTACACAATAGTTTCACTGCTCAGAAAATCCTCTGTGCTCTGCCTATCATCCCTCTCTCCCCACTAACCCCTGACAACCACTGATCCTTTTACTGTCTCCATAGTTTTGCCTTTTCCAAATGACATAAAGTTGAAATCATGCAGAATGTAGCCTTTTCATATTGGCTTCTTTCACTTAGCAATATGTATTTATGTTTCCTCCATGTCTTTTTGCTTTTTGTGGCTTGATAGCTCATTTCCTTTTTTTTTTTTTTTTTTTTGAGGCAGAGTCTCACTCTGAGGTCCCGGTTAGAGTGCAGTGGCATCACCATAGCTCACTGCAACCTCAAACTCCTGGGCTCAAGGCTACAGGCGCATACCGCAGCACCTGGCTAATTTTTCTATTTTTAGTAGAGATGGGGTCTCGCCGTTGCTGGTCTTGAACTCCTGAGCTCAAGTGATCCTCCCGCCTCCGCCTCCGCCTCCCAGAGTGCACTTAATGTTTTTTGGTTTTGTTGGTTTGTTTGTTTAAGGAAAAGTATATTTTTCTTGAAGGTGGAAGTTTTCAACCAGAGGTGCATAGGGGAGGCTGTGCGGACCTGGCACTGTTCCAATTTTTGTTTATAGGGGCAATATTTTTTTTCAGAGAAGGTCGTGGTTTCAACAAGTTCTCAAAGGGTTTTATGATTCAAGAAAAGTTAGGAGGTTAAGAATGATGAAAAATATTGAGAGGTTAAGAACAGGGTGTACTGCAGTGGTGAGAAACTTGTTCAACAGCCCTCAGGGCTTGTATTCGCCATCATCTCATCGAAACAAACTTCACAATCATCCTGTTGTGCAGAGGGGCTCAAGGAACACAGCAGAGCAGTGGCACCAAAGGATGGGTTGGGGACGGGTGCTTCAGATTCATCCTGCTTCCCCAAGAAACACACATTCTAAGTAGAAAGAGCGGTGTTCTATGTGAATGTAGCTTCCGGACAAGTTCCCATCCTCTCCTGACAGTGGCCAAGGGAATAAGATAGGCAATTTACAGGGTGGTTTCAGGGAAGAGGAAGTGAGACTTGCCTACAGAGGCAAAGGTGGAATTGATAGACCAGGTAACCCTTCTGGTTTCATTTTATAAAACCATAAACGGATGAGTTTGAACCAGAGGAGCCCTAAGCAAACTCCTAGTCTTGTAATCCTATTATTTTAAACCTTCAGTGGCTCAGATTTGCTCCATTTGTGGACTTTCTCCAGCAGCACCACAGAATGGAGGACTCTAGCAAAGCTCAGATTGACATGGAGAAGTGGGATGGGGCAATGGACCAAGCTGGCCAGGATGGAGCTGAATTTACCAACTATGGAATTTTGGGAGGTCCACTTGATGGAAAGAGGAACTAGTACTGCTGCTTACTTCTGATACCCAGTGAGATGAAGCTGAGGTCAGTGGAGTCTAAATATTAAGACACAGTGAAGTGAAAAATTTTCTGGTGGGTTATCTGTGCTATTAATAAAGTTGTACCCTAATTTTGGAGTAATTAGAAGTCCAAATCTGTGATGTCTACACCATGTATGAGTGAGATACTGTTAAAGATGAATGGTAATCTTTATGAGAGAATTAGAGGGGATATGTACCACCAAGGGTCTGACTTTCATTCCCAGAAAGAACAATAATCAGATTGTCATCCTCAAGAGGTAAGCATAGCTCCTAAGAAGGAAGAAATCTCCTTCTATTGCATTAATGTCATCTTTCATACAAAAATTTTCGTGAAGAATTGCTTCTAAATTCAGCCTCAATGATATACAATATGTGACAACTACTCAAACAACTTAAATGATTTCCTATTATCGACTACAGTGCCACTTTTCTTACATATGTGTAAGGGAGCCACCTGCTGTCAAAATAGGATCCTACAGCTACACATTCCTCCACTTTTTTCCCCCAACTACACACAACGGCATAAACTTAACTGCAATGATCTAGACGAGAATTTTGCAGAATTCAAGAAACTGACATAAAATAATTTTTTGAGGGGGATTAATCCACAGTACCGTGTCTCTCTTGTAAGTCAGAAGATATTCATTAGGCACATACTTGCTTATTACACATTGAGGTTCTCAAAGAGGGTTCTGGTATGCTGAAATTAGTAAGGTGGTCTGTAGTAACAAATGCCCCTGCCAATTTCCTTCTTAGTGTTTTTGGCAATGCTATTCCTTACTGAAGTTGTCTTTGCCTGTTCTTGTCCTACCCAACCTGTGAGCCCAGCTAAGTCTGACCTCCTCCACAAAGATTCTCCAGATCTTCAGCCCACAGCAGGCTCACCTGCTTGGACCTCTGTTCCTCTGCTCTATCCCTGAGCATACTCCTGTAGGTACTTCCTTATGCATGTGCTGCTTCACAGTGATATATACTCATAGCTAGCATTCACCATATACCAGCAGTGTTGTAAGCACTTTTATTTTATTATATTACCTCATTTAATTATCTTAACCCATGAGCTAGTTACTGTTATAATCCCCATTGTTCAAAAGAGGAAACTGAATCCTAGAGAGGTTTAAAAAAACTTGCCCAAGGTCATCAGGCTATTAAACAGTAGCACCAAGACTTAAACCCATGCATCTGCCTTTCCAACTAGTCTGTAAACACCCAGCAGACAAGGACTATGTTCTAAAATTCTTTTGAAGTTCCCACAGAGCCTAGCCTAGTGCTAGGATCTCAGGGACTGATATTCATAGTTTTAATACAGTTTACTAATTTTCCAGGAAATCAGAAGACCCAAGAAAGAAGATAGTTGTTTTCCCATTAATCAGGCTGATAAAAAAAGTTTGGCAAGATATTATAATAATGCTAGGATACTTGTACTAAACATGTGCTATGAGCCCAGCACTGGGCTAAGCATTTTTGTATATTATTTAGTCATTACAATAAGTCTTCTCAAAGAGGTACTATTATACATATTTTATACATGAGAAAACTAAAGCACAGAGAGATGAAGTAACTTGCCTAAGGTCACACAGACTCCAGCTTATGCTTAACCTACATACTATCACATCACACCTACTCTGTCAGCACATTCATTTGGCAGGGGTTCTAGAAACTGTGGAGAATATACCACGAGGAAGGTGGTCTTCTTCCATAGAACAACAGCTCCTCATCTTGTAGGACTGGTACAGGAGGGAGAATCCCCGCAGATTGCATGTTCCCAACTCTTCTCTCCCCGTCAGGGATCTCACCAGTTAATGTTGCCATCACTAAGCTGGCCTCAGGGGGGCACTGTCCCCTTTTAACACTGGCTTTCACTTGCTTTTAAACCCACAGCAACCCTGAGGCAAGGCTGGAACATTTAAAACAGGATTTACTAAAAAGTCCAGGGTAATAGGACAATGAGGAAAGTGCATAACATAGAGCACCACCGTCTGGTTCCAGGATGTGGCTTGCTTTCCAAGGCTTGAAAAAAATGGACATTTTTGCCTTACCTTCTTGCAGTGGCTCCAGTCTTATGTCTGTAATAGAAGAGCAATCACCTGGCACCTTTTCTCATCAAAGTCAGGCCAGACACTTAAAGGGCTGAGGTCCAGGAGGAGGTGGAAGTTTCCTGTGAGGTGAGGATTCAGAGTTCCTATTTCCTTTATGAAGGACTGGCTCTTCCACATATGAGGGACATTGTAGATGACCACTCTCTTGAGGAGATGTGTCCCCCTTCGGTCACTAGCTTCAGGAATGATGCCTGTCCGTAAGGCTTGTTATGGTCTGAGTGTTTGTGTCTCCCTAAAATTCATATGTTGAAATCTAACCCCCAAAGTGATGGTATTAGGAAGTGGTGCCTTTGGGAGGTGATTATGTCATAAGGGTGGAGCCCTCATGAATGGGATTAGTAGCTTTATAAAAGAGGACCCAGGGAGCTGCCTTGCCCCTTCTACCATGTGAAAATGCAGCAAGAAGACTCCATTTATGAATCAGAAAGTGAGTCCTCACTAGATACCAAATCTGCTTGTGCCTTGATCTTAGATTTCCCCAGAACTGTGAGAAATAAATTTCTGTTGTTTGTAAGTTACCCAGTTTACGGTGTTTTGTTATAGCAGCCCAAATAGATGAAGACAAGCCTCAACAGCACAACGTATTAAGTCTAACATCTGTATAAGACATTTACATGTACAGTCGTAGGTGGCCACAAACCAACTCCTTTGGTCAGGGTATCAAGAGATGAAAGGAATTCTTGCACCAGGATGTCTAAAAGTTCAAGAGAAGGCAACAAAGTGAAGGGACCCTAGCTGGGAGTACATCCTGACAATGCTGTATGCATGTGCACAGGGGCCTGTGAGCATGGACAAAGAAGGTGGAATGTGCATTTTTGTTTCCGGATGCTGCACTTTGGAGTGGTAATGACTGAGACATCACTGAGAAGACTGCGTGTGGAGACAAAACAGAGGATGGTACATTTGGGATCACTTCTACCGGTGCTGCCTCCAAACCTGTTTGCCCACTGCTGCCAGGAGCCTGACTACCTTGAGAAGACCAAGACTCATAATTGTAGATGCTCAAAAAACTATTCAATGATTGGTATTAAACCCCTGATTAATGTTTTTATTGTTATTTTTAAAAATCAACTAGTTCTTAATCTGGCAAAAATGCTTCACCTAGAATTTTCTTTTCTGGAGCTTGCCTTTGGGATCAACTTGGTCTTTGCCCTCTACTGAATCCTCAGCTTATCTAGCCTCAGGTTATATAGACTCTTATGTGTTCCAGCAATTCCTTCTAATATAGCACACACCAAAAGTATCAGGCACGGTAGAGTCAGTGGTCACTGGTGAGAATAGTTTATTCTAGTTGAGAAATATTTCCTTCCTGGTCATTTAGAAATAGTGTACCAATCATGCCTGTTTTATAGTAGAACTTATTTATAAGGAAATCTTCCATAAACATATACAGCTGTGATATCTCCACATAGAGCAAGGCTCCGTAAACTACAGCCAGCAGGCCAAATCCGGCCCCTGACTGTTTTTATATGGCTTGCAAGCTAAGGATGATTTTTATATTATTAAATAGTTGGAAAAAAATCAAAAGAACAATAATATTTTGTGATGTGAAAATTATATGAAATTCAAATTTCACTGTTTATAATAAAGTTTCATTGGGACACAGTCACATTCATTTATGCATTGTCTAAGGCTGCTGTTGGTCTACAATGGCAGAGTTGAGTAGTTGTGACAGAGACTGTGTGGCCCGCCAAGCTTAAACTACTTCCTATCTGGTCCTTTACAGAAAAAGTTTGCCGACCCCAACATAGTGTAACAGATTGCCTTACGTTGATGCATATGCTATATCTTCATCCTTTTCTTAAATTATCTTAGTAGTCTTTTTTTACGGATGAAGAAATGAGAGGCCAAAAAGCTTATAAATAGTATGAATGATACAGAACCTGAACTAAAACCTTTGGCCAAATTAAACTCTCTAAGCCTTAGTTAAATCACTTATCAAAAAATAGTGTTGACTTCATACAGCTGTGGTGGAGATGAAAGAAAATAAGGCTGTAATGGGATTAATGCAGTATATGGCATGCCATAAGTGCTTACTAAACATAGCTATTTTTATTAGCTAATAATATAATAATTATTGTTAAAATTCAGATCTTCTGATTCAGCCTAGTACCCTTTTCACAACATTAAACTGCACATTCCTCCCCAAAGAAAAAGCAGGACCAGATCACACAATCATTGATTTTAAAATGTGATTGGTGTTTTATCAAGACTCAGGATCATTTTCACTCATTCCCCAGACATCTGATCCACTCAGATCCTCAAGTTTCTACCAAGGTGACATCATAATGGCCACAGATGGTCTTTTGGGAAATAGATATCACTCAGGAAGGCCCTAAAACCACTTTACCTCTCCTGTTCTGTAAAACGAGGATAAGAATGTTCATTCTACATAACTGGAAGTTCAAAGGAGATAACAGATATGAAGGCACTTTGAAAAGTGAAATGTCTTTGCAGTAAAACTATACATCTAGAATGCCTTTTGCAAAAGTAGGTAATTCCTAAGATCATTATCAGTTCGTAGGCTATTGAGAGTCTTGTCATCATGTAGACCATGACCTAAATAAAACCTTTAGGTTCTCTTTATTCCTGGATTTGTAGATGAGCAAGCAGAATTCAGCTCAAAACTTTGGAGAGTGTGCCAGTGATGGAATATGAGAAGAAATTGTCAGAGAGGGAAGTGAACAAATGAGGGCCCTCGGGAAGCTTCCTGCTAGCTGTGTACCTAAGCATTGCCCAGCCCTGTGTCTCTCTCCTATAAGCCCTCTCTGCTGCCCTCCGTATGCCTTCCTTTCTTCCCTATTTCCCTTTCTCCTCCTATCTTCCCTATTTCCTTCTTCCATCTCCCTGCCTCCACTCCACCCTCCCTCACCTTCTCTTTCATTTTGGCCAGAAGGATGTTACAGGTTGAATATTCCTAATCTGAAAAACTGAAATTCGAAATGCTCCAAAATCTGAAACTTTTAAAGCACTAACATGAAGCTACAAGTGGAAAATTCCACACCTGACCTCATGTGAAGGGTTGCTGTCAAAATGCAGGTGGACAACACAGTTTATTCAGCACTCCCAAGGGAAAAAAGACCCTCCCAGCTCCCTTCAGCAGTGATATATCTTTTTCAAGCATGCTAGATACATATGTCATATTTTTTACTAAGTACTTATATGTGAATAAGTATAAGAAAATGATTGCTTATCTGTGGGTAGCATATAAATTCAGAATCAGGAATGGTGGTGAAGCCAAACAACCACAGGTTGTCCAATGGGTGGCTGAGATAGTGGTACTTTTGCTTTCAACTTTGTTTCATGCACAAAATTATTTAAAATATTGCATAAAATTACCTTCAAGCTATGTATGATAAGGTGTATATGAAACATAAGTGAATTTCATGTTTAGATTTGGATCCCATCCTCAACATATCTCATTATGTATATGCAAATATTCCAAAATCCAAAAAAATCTGAAATCTGACACTTCCGGCCACAAACATTTTGGATAAGGGGTACTCAACCTGTATTTATTATTAGTTTCTGCATGGATAAAACATTTCTGTTCCATGTCCTTAATGTTATATTATTATTCTGCCACTTGTGTAAACTGTTCTACATTACTTGAGAGGAAAGAATTAAGTAAAAAGGACTTCATTATTTGCAAAGCTTTCACGTGTTATTTTGTTAATCTTTAGGTTCTCTCAAAACCCTACTAGAAAACAGTGTTCCAATTTACAACAATGGATAATGACAGCAAAAAGCTTTCATCCTATTTTTTTTTCTTAACAGGCAAGTGTCTCTTGACGGAACAAAAAGAGCTTCCCGAATTGCGGATTTGGAGAAATTGGTATCACTTGGTTGATTTAGTTCTCTGTTTTCTGATTTTACTGTGGACATCTGTCTCTGATCCATTTTGAAGATATTTGTGTTCATGTTACTGCCTTGCAAGTGAATCCTAATTTTCTAGCATGATGTTGAAGAGCCTCCATATTAACCTCTGACCTCTCTTTCCAACATTTTTTCTCATGTAAAAAAACCTTTATGTACCCCACTTTATGTACCGCACTAGGTCACATTTTCCTAACTGTGTATTTCCTCATAAATTTCTCTCTGCTTAGATTATCCTACTTTCTTCATGCCAAATCTGCCAATTGAAATTGGACTGGTCCTTCAAAGCCCAGACCAAAACCAGCCATTATGTTTCTCTAAACTCCCACAGCCCTTTGTTAATACCTCTATTGGGGCACTCCCCAGATTTGGCATTGTTTTATTATTGGTATTGGTTATGAACCCATCATCTCACACTATTGTCTGATATATATATATGTGTGTGTGTGTGTGTGTGTGTGTGTGTGTATGGACCATAAACCTAGCAAAATGACTGCATATGGTAGGTTTTCCATAAATGCTTAATAAATAACTGAACATATCATCTCCAGCATAAATTCCCTGCAATCTGAAAAAGTGGGATTTTTAAAAGTTTTCATTCCATGTAGGAGTTAAACCAGTTTCCTTATTTAGTGCCACATTTTGCCTTAGCATATATGACATGATGTTGAAACACTGCTGGGTGTTTGTCTACCTAAAATCATAGCTCTGGGGAAAATGAAAAACCTCTGCCATAAGTACATGAAGCTCTGCAATCAGGTAAGGACTAGGCAAACATGGCTATGAATCTGATACCAACCTTGAGGATGGCTTCAGGCTTTACAAAATTATTACATGACCTCAATGCTGGCTTTACTTTTAAATTCCAATAATCCAGAAAACACTCCAATTTGTTTATTTTTCTGTGATGAGTCATGAAATGTGACATTTATGTTATGAAAAAAATTACATTTGAATCCATTTATAATTGAAGAAGAATATTTTTAGAAATTATAATTGAAAGAGGTACTTTTAGAATAAGCTCCTCTCCCAAAGAAAATAGGAATAGGTTATATAATCATTGACTTTAAAATGTTTTTGTTGTTATTGGTGCTACAATGTCTTAGATCAAGACATCTGATCTACTAATGTCCTCAAGTTTCTACCAAGGTGACATCATAAGGCCAACAGATGGCCTTTAGAATATGGCTATCACTTAGGAAAAAAAGCAATTTATTTTCAGTTCAGATTTCTTAGCGACATAAGAAATTAATTTTGTTGAAATTCATAAAGCATTTCCAGTAAATATTACTATTTCTTCCCTTTTCAGTCTCAGAAAATTTCCCCCAATCCAAACTTCTTCATATTCCCTTTCAAAGATTCTTTTTTTTTAGAGACAGGGTCTCACTCTGTCTCCCATGCTGGGGTACAGTGGCACAATCATACGTCACTGCAGCCTCGAAAACATGGGCTCTGAAGTGATCCTCCTGTCTGAGCGTCTGGAGTAGCTGGGACTACAGGAGTACGTCACCACACCCAGCTAATTTTTCTTATTTTTTTGTAGAGATGAGGGCCTTGCTATGTTGCCCAGGCTGGTCTCAAACTCCTGGGCTCAAGCAATCCTTCTACCTCGGCTTCCCAAAGTGTTGGGATCACAGGTGTGAGTCACCGCGCCCAGCCCAAAGATTTTTATAGCCTTTCCTTATGACCTTTTATAAAATGGCATTTCTCTGATAGGAAGAAACATGAAATACTTTATGTTTAAATAGAAATAAATTTATATGGTGACAGAAATGCTAAATTGAATTTGTGGGAAATAGAAACCAGCAAAGCAAGCTGGGTCTCCTCAGCCCTAGGATTATGGAGAGAAATGTGCAGATGTGTGCATGATCAAGGAGAATGGCATTGTCACCTTTCCTGTCTTCTCAATCACTTTCTTCCTCTGCAGAAAACCTCAGTGTCCCTGATAGCAACCTTAGTGACGTCTAAGCCTGAATGCAAGTGTGAAAGTTGTCAGAATCAAAATGGAGTCACAATGTTAAGAAAATTCTGACAAATAGAGCTGGGAAAGGCCATGAAGGGAGGGTTCTCATGCTTGTAAGCCTGATAACAAAAACTATCACAAAAGACTCTTCAAAAGCCACAACCTTGCACAAAGACCATCATAACCTTACACAATAATACTTCTGCAAGGACATCTGCCCAGCAAATGCCTGTCAAACCTCAGACTGGTATTACCCTTGTTATTAATCTTTGTAGCCAAGGATAATTATTTCCAAACAATTATGTAATCCTACTCAGCTTTCCTTTAAAAACCTTTGTCTTCCATTACTTCCCTGAATGCACACACAATTTACTATGGCAGGCATATTTCCATTGCAATGCTCTGTTTCCAAATAAACAACTTTTTCTTTTAGAGAGCCTCTCTGTTTGTCATTTAGGTGTACGCAAGCATTCCTAAAACAGGGTCTCTGATGCTATCCTTTTAAGCAAAAATGAGAGCAGGTATTCAATAAATATTCCTCAGTCTGGAGTTCCTGGTTTCTGAGAAGAGCTGAAGCATAGGTTAAATCTCCAGAAATACCACTCGTGGGTAAAAGTAGGTTGATCTAGTATTCATTTAAAAACATGCCTGAGGTCTTCCTTCTCCTTTTCAGTTGCAGCCTTTCAACACCCATAGCCCTCCCTGACCCCTGTACCTTCTTGCCCTACCCCTTACACAGGTAAACAGCCAGGTGCATATTCAAGTTTTATCATAATGCAAGGGGCATTTTTTGTAAAAATCATATACTTGAAATAACCTGGAAGGTCACCTTAGGCAGATTTTTAGAGTTCCAGCACTAAACTATTCCTTCCAGGTGCTCCATATCATCACTCACTGTTTTCATTAATGAAGTAGATTTAGGTTCATGAGGCCGGTCAGTTTCTCTGAGGCTCTGCCTATAATTCCTGTATAGAGAACATAGGTTCACAGAAAATTCTTATTCTTATGGTGGAGGCTCTCAAACTTTCTCAGTTCTCAGCACCCTTAGTGTCTCAATAATTTTTTCATGGAAACTATAGGCCAAGAGAAGTACCTACCTGTTCTGGACCTAGGCCAAAGTAAGTATCTAATGGGTCTAAACAACTTGTAGTGGTTTGTGTGGTATCTGACAAATGTCACTGTGTTTCCCTTGAAATTTAAAAATATCCTGCTGCACCCCTGTGAGTTTGCTACAGTGCCCTGGGGTAACTTGGCGTGAGTTTGGGAGCATTGTCTTTATATTTTAGGGCATTTAGCAAATGATCCTATTCCAATTCATATATGGTTTCCTTAAGAAAAATAACTAAATAAAAATTGCTATGATTTCACTTTTCTCTAGAAAATAAAATGATGACACACATAACATGGATAGATCTCAAAACGTAATGTTAGGTGAGAAAAGGCAAGTTGCACCTAACGTTTATAATGTGTACAAAATAGCATTTATTTAAAATTCATATCTTATTTATGGAGACAAATGTATAGTAAAGTAAAAACTGGAAGGATGCATAATCCCTTCAGGAGACTGGTTAGTGGTTATCTCTAAGGAGGAAATATTAATAGAATGGGACCAGAAGGAGAATAAAGAAGACCCAAATTTTATCCATAACATTTTATGTGTGTTATTAAAATATATAAGGCAAACATGACCAAATGTTGACATCTGTGAACTCTGAGTGGTGGGCCATAGGTGTTTCTTATATCATTCTCTGTAGTTTTCTACATTAAAACTTTCTTGAGCCAGGCCCATGCCTGTAATCCCAGCACTCTGGGAGGGTGAGGCGGGAGGATCACTTGAGCCCAGGAGTTTGAGGGTGCACTCTAGCCAGGGCGACAGAGTGAGACCCTGTTTCAAGAAAACAAAAACAAAACAAAACAAAAAAACCAAAAAACATTCTTAAACCCAGAAAGTATTGAGCAAGACTTAAAGGAGGTAGATCAAGTATTATTTTTCTTTTCTACATATAATCAACCTTTATCTCTAGATATTTAATTCAGTTTTGGGTCATAAAATAAGTCTAAATTTTTTCTGAGGTCAGAAATAGCCAGAAGATACCTACTTACCCTATGTTCAAAAAACCCTGGCTGCTGTGCTTAATAAAATCAGCTGCTTGCTAATCCTATTAAGGTGTAACTTTTGCAACTAATTAGTTAGAGAAGACAGATTTAGATTTACATTCTGATTAACACTTTATCATGTTGAAGAAGAGACTACATCTTGTTAAAATTTTTAAAAATTTCGGTATCTTATATATGGTATTCAATCGATGTCTTTGGAATTAGTGAAACCAATTTATCCTTTACTCAGCATTTAAAAATTTTTTTTGAATAATAAGAAAAAAACATTAAGGCACAGCTATTAGCTGTAGCAGTTTTATAATGTAGCTTATAATTTTTATTATTTTTAAAACATTATATTAATCTTAAAGTGAAATATGATCATATGGTTCAAAATTTAAAGTTTTAAACTGATATGCAAGGAAAAATAAGGTGCCATTCCACACTTGATTCCCAGCCCCTCAGTTATCTCGCGAGAGGCAGCCAAAGTGACCAGTTTTTGTGTATATGTTGAGAAAAGAGGCATTATATATAGGCATATGTACACACACAAGTACATGGCTACATATACAAAAAAACAAATAAACACATTTTATATCTATAAATGAATATATAAATTTGTTTATATAAATAGTAACACACATCATACACATGGCTCTAAATACCATCTCCAGATGACATTGATTAGACAATCATTTGGATGTCTAATAAATATTCCAAATTCCTGATTGCTCCCTCCACACAAGCTCCACCTGCAGCTTTCCCGTTCAGTCAATAGCAACCCCGGCCTTTGGGCTGCTCAGTTGTCCTTGACTCCTCTCTCTCTCTTGCACGCTCCATGTCCAGTCCATCAGGAAAGCCTGTTGACAACTTTGAAACATTCCCAGAAACTGGCCATTGCTTACTTCCTTCCCTGCTGTCACTGGAACCACTGTCCCCCAATTGCCCTCTCTACTTCCACCTTGTCTCTCACAGTCTATTCTCCACATAGTACGAGAGGGATCCTTTTAAACTGTAAGTCATAAATGCCACTCCCCATAATTGCACTCAAAATCCTGCAATAGTTCCCTTTCACTCAGAATACACTTCTCGGAGTCTTCACAAGGCCCTGCACTGATCTGCCTCCCATTACCTTCCTTGCCTTCTTCCTGTTATTCTTTCTAGCTGCCTCTGCTGGCCTCTTGGCTGTTCCCTGCACTCACCAGACACACTCTTGCCTCAGGGCCTTTCCTAGCTCCCTCTGCCTGCAACTCTCTTCTCTCAGATTGTCTTTTGCCTAACTCCCTCATCTCTTTCAAGTCTTTGTTCAATTCTCACCTTCTGAGGCCCAAGCTGACCGTGCTATTTAACAGTGCACATGATGTCTTCCTGGCTCCCATCCCGTGGAGCTCCCATAGCCTGCTCTACTTTTTCTTTTACCCATAGAACTTACCAGTTTCTAATATACTATATAATGTTCATGTTTGTTGTTTATTGGCTGTATCCCTTAACAAAATGTATGCTCCACTACAGTTGAGATGTTTGTCTATTTTACCTATAAATATATCCCAAGTGTCTAGCGTGATGTCTGACACACAGCAGATGCTCAAAGGTATTGTTGAATATGTGAATGAATAAACAAATTATACTCTGCATATTGTTTTGCATCTTGACTTTTCACTTAACGATATATTTATTCCACAGATGTATCTTGAAAATCTTAGCGATTTCTTATTAGCACATTGTCTTAGTCCATTTAGTGTTGCAATAACAGACTATCTGAGGCTGGATAATTTATAAAGAAAAGAGACTTATTTGGCTTACAATTCTGATGGCTGGAAAGTTCAAGATTGGGCAGCTGCATTGGGTGAGAGCCTCATGCTGCTTCAACTTATGACAGAAAGTGGAAAAAGAGTAGGCATGTGCAAAGAGATCAAATGGTAAGAAAGGAAGCAAGAGAGAGAAAATGAGGAAGACAGACTCTTTTTAACAAACCACTCTCATGGGAACCAATCCATTCTTGGGAGAGGGAGAACTCACTCAGGCTCATGGGAGGGTATTAGTCTATTCCTGAGGGATCCTACCCCATGACCCAAACACCTCACACTAGGCTCCATCTCCCAACACTGCAGCATCAGGGATCAAATTTCAACATGAGTTTTGGCAGGGACAGGCCACATCCAAACCATAGCACACATACATTTTTCCCTCATTCTCTTTTTTTTTATATATATATAGAAGCTTATTATTTCATTAGAAAGCTGTATCACAATTTACGTAACCAGTTCTATTTAGATTGTTTCTAGTCTTTTGTTTTTTACAAATAACAACACAATGACAATCTGGTCATATGACATATGGATGTTATTTTGCACATACAAGAATATCTGTAGGATAAATTCCTAGAAGTGGAATTGCTGGGTCCAAAGATGTATACTTTTTAATTTTAATAGATACTGCCAAATTGAATTCCATTGAACTTGTACTAACTTATGTTCCCTCCAGCAATGTATGAGAGTATTTGTTTTTCATACTTTCATTAACACAGTTTTATAATTTTATTATTTTTGCCAGTTTGATAGATTAAAAAATGATTTCTCAGTACAGTTTTAATTTGCGTTTATTTTGAGTGATCAAAAAACCTTTCCTGTGTTTCAATGATGTTTATTTTTATATTTTCTATTTACATTTTTAATCTATTTTTCTATAGGGTTGTTGATCTATTTCTTATTGATTCCTAGGAGTTCCTTATATAGTAAGGAAATTAGCCCTTTGTGATAGTAGATGCAAATAGTTTTCTCTGGTTTGCAGTTTGTCTTTTGACCTTACCTATGGTTTTTTTCTTTCATTTTTCTGTTTTTTAAAAAATTTCTTTTCATTTCAAAATATTGACGGGGTACAAATGTTTTTGTTACATGGATACTTTGTATAATGCTTAAGTTGGGGCTTTTGATGTGCCCATCACCAGAATAGTGTTCATTGTACCCAATAGGTAAGTTTTTACCTCTCACCCCTCCCACCCCCCCTTGATTTCCAAAGACCTTTACAACTTTTTCTGCCCATATGTGCCCATTGATTAGCTCCCAATTATTAGAGAGTACATGTGGTGTTTGTTTTTCCATTCCTGAGATACTTCACTTAGGATAATGGTCTCCAGTTCCATCCAAGTTGCTGCAAAAGACATTATTTCATTTCTTTTTATGGCTGAGTAGTACTCCATGGTGTGTGTGTGTATATATATATATATCACATTTTCTTAATTCACTCATGAATTGATGGGCATTTAGGTTGATTCCACATCTTTGCAATCATGAATTGTACTGTGATAAACATTCCAATGCAGGTGTCTTTTCGATAAAATGACTTATTTTCCTTTGAGTAGATACCCAGTAGTGGGATTGCTGAGTCAAATAATATATCTACATTTATTTCTTTGAGGAATATCCATACTGTTTTCCACAGAGGTTGTACTAATTTGCAGTCCCATCAACAGTGTATAAGCATTCCTTTCTATTTGCATCCACACCAACATCTGTTGTTTTTTGACTTTTAAATAATGTCCATTCTTACAGGGATACACTTGTGGTTTCAATTTGCATTTCCCTGGTGATTAGTGATGTTGAGCATTTTTTCATGTTTTTTGGCCATTTGTCTATTGATTTTTCTGTTTTTTATTGAGTTTTTTTAACAGAAACATTTCACTGAAACTTATGGTTTTTGACCTAGCAGAATTTTAAAAATTTTTTATGAAGTTGAATTTTTCAACTTTTTATTAATACTTTTTCTCCCTGGGTTTTGTGTTAAAAATAGGTCTCAATCTGATATATTTGAAAATTCTCACACGGCTTCTTCTCATACCTTTTTAAAAAATTTAAAGTCAATAAATTTTTATTGAATTTTGCATGTGATTTCTTCCACTGTCCATCAGGTAACCTTAGTTCCTCAAAGACTGGAATCTCTGAAGATTTATCCTCAAGATAGCCCTTTTTAAAAGAACAGCTCCTCAATCTACAGTTGTCTGATCACCCCACAATTTACTTGCCACAATTCTTTTATTTTGGCTTCTTTTATCTCCACTTGAATATGGATATACTCATGAAAACTTAACAAATTTCCCACCAAGAATCTTTGGGATCTAATTTCTTTAAGCAAGTTACTTTAGGGTCATTTTTACAGTAGATGGATCTGGCTGGTTCACCCTCTCATAAAAATTAATGAGTTCAAATCATGTTAGTTCCTAATGCCATCACACTCAAGAATAGTTCAGATCAGTGGGATATGCCAATGCCTATGGTAAAAACAAATTATTAGGTCTTTCATACTTTTAGCAACTGTCTTGTAATTCCTTCCCACAGATCTAATAAATAGTCCTGTGAGTAAAGCAAAACCACAGAGTTACTCTACAAAGCATTTCTAACAATGTGCGGCTATGTTTCTTTTCATACTTCTGTAGTTTAATTTTTACTTGTAAACTTTGATACATCTGAAATATATTTTGATGTATTGTGAGAGAGGATTCAATAATTTCTACCTTCAATAATTCTCCAGTTGCCCCAAACCTTTAATTGAATAAGTCATGTTTTTCCTACTACTTTGAAATGCCATATTATTAGTTTGTTTTCTGTTGCTTATAACAGAATAACTGAAATTGAGTAATTTATAAAGAAAACAAATTCATTTCTTACAGTTCTGGAGGCTGAGAAGTCCATGACTGAGGGGCCAAATCTAGTGAGAGCCTTCTTGGTGCTGGGGACTCTCTGAATAGTTCTGAGGTGGTGCAGGGTATCACGTGGTGAGGGGGCTGAGTGTGCTGATGTCTCTCTTCCTTTTCTTATAAAGCCACCAGTCCCACTTCTGTGATAATCCATTAATCCACTAATCCATGAATGGATTAATCCATTCACAAGAGCAGAGCCCTTATGATCCAATCACCTCGTAAAGGCCCCACCTTTTAATACTACTACATTGGGGATTAAGTTTCCAACACATGAAATTTGGGGGACACGTTCAAACCATAGCAGCCACCTTTGTTGTATGCTAAATTAATAAATGCATAAGTGCGTTTGTGTCTGTTTCTAGAATTTCTATTCCGTGTTATTGATTCTTGTGTCTATTTGTGCCCCAAGACTACTGTTTCAGTTTCTATTGGTCTGCAGTGAAAAGGCCAGTGCTCCATCATTGCATTTATTGTCAGAATTTCTCTAGATATTCTTTGCTGCTTATTTTTTCACCTGAAATTGAAAATCAGCTTATCTATTACTTCTCAAACAATACCAATACCCAAACCAAGGTCAAGACTAAGACCAGCAACAACAGCAACAACAACCACACATGGTGTTTTGTGGGCTCCTATTACATTCATATTCTTCAGCTCCAACTTAGCTATTGCCTTTAGCATATTTCAATCACTGAAAAACAGTCTTTTTCTCTTTTGTCTCTGAGTTGATTCTTTCTGGACTTCTGGTTGCTGTTGCTAACTTTACTTTCACCTCCATCACTGGATTGGGGTGTTGTTCTGGGTTTTGTGCCTCAGCAATCTTGATATTCTTCTATTTATTTTTTTCCTTATTATTCCATGCTATAATATAATTTAAAGTGGTTTGTTCAAAATCATAATTGTAAGAGACTTACCAGGATACACCTTTCATCAACTTCTTTTAGACAGAAGTCTTACAATCTTGAAACAATCTTTCAGTCATTTCAATTCAAATTGTAGTTTGTGGTTCTAACCTTTAAATTTGGAAGTATATTTTCCACTTGAGTTCTTTAAGATTTAGACAAACGACTGGTTTCTATGCAACCACACAGATGAAGAGCATATTCTGTCTTGCAGCTTTCCATTCCTTAGCAATGTGCTTAACATCTGTAGGCAATAAATATACCCCACAGGGCAAAAGAGAAAAAAGGAATTGAGTAAAAGAACTCTCTTGCAGTAAATGTCAGCAGGCATTTTACAAGATTATTTTCTTAAAGCTGAATTAAAAGTTCTACCCACCATTGACTAAATGTATTTTAAAGCTTATAACCATAGCTAAACTATAATTAACACACTTATATATGAATATATAAAAAGACTGAAGAAACCAAATATGATAAAATTGGCACATTTAAAAATTAGAATAAATGCCTGTAGGATCTGTATAAGAAATGCAGAACAACATGTCTTATAGCCTTATTTTTGTGGAGATGAAAAATAATAACTAATATTTGGAGTACAGATTCTCCTTGACTTATGATGGGGTTACATCCTGATAAATCCATCATCAGTCAAAAATGCATTTAATACACCTAACCCACCAAACATCATAGCTTAGCCTAGCCTACCTTAAATGTGCTCAGAACACTTACGTTACCCTACAGTTGGGCAAAATCATCTAATGCAAAGCCTATTTTATAATAAAGTGTTGAATATATCATGTAATGTATTGAATACTGTACCAAAAGTGAAAAACAGAATGGTTGTATGAGTACTCAAAGTATGGTTTCTACTGAATGTATATCGCTTTCTCAACATTGTAAAGTTGAAAACTTTTAAGTTGAACCATTGGAAGTCAGGAACCATTTGTATTTTCTTTGTCTCAGGTATAATGCTAAGCATTCTATTGAATCCTCACCATGACCCTGTGGGCCAGGTACCATTATTCTCATTTTGCAGATGAAGAAACCTGAGGCTTAATAAGGAATTTGTTCAAAGCCAGACATTTACCAACTGATAGACCAAGATTCACGCCTAAGCAGCCTGATCCCAGACCATTATACGGCCACTATGCACAAACGAAGAGCTAGAATGGGAGTATTTGAAGGATTTCTTCCTAGATGGGGCAATTATGAATGATTTTAAAAATCAGTTTTATTAGGTATAATATACATAAGATAAAATTCACCAATATTAAGTACACAATTAACTGCATCTGGAAAAAAATGTATACAGTAGTCTAATCATCACTAAAGTCATAATACAGAACATTTCCGTCATCCCAGAAAATTTGCCCAGTCCCCTTCACAGTTGACCCCTTCCCTCCATGCTCCCTGGCTCTGGGCAACCACTGGTCTCCTTTCAGGAGAGTTTCACATCTTCTAAAATTTCCTACAAATTAAATCACATTGTAGTAGTATTTTGAGGATGAATTTTTAATTTTACATAATGCTTTTGAGATTCATTATGTTGTTGCATGTATCAGTAAGTTATTTCTTTATTGCTGAGTAATTTCCATTGCATGTGTATGCCACAATTTGTTTATTTATTCACCAATTATCTGGGCTATTTCCAATTTGGGGCAATTATAAATAAGGCTGCTATGAGCATTTGAGTACAAGTCCTTGTGTGGACATATGTCTTAACTTCTCTTAAGTACTAGGAATATGACTTCTCGGTCACATGGCAAGCAATACAAACTGGGTTCTTAGATATGGTGAGAATCATGATGATGGTAGGCAAATGACTGCCCTTTGTTAACTGATCCAAGGAGCTGTATTAATACAAAAGGACATCTTCTATTTTCAGTTAATTATTTCAATAATCACCTCTTTTATTTCTCTCATTTCTTATTTGTAAGTAAAGGATACTAAATCACTTTTTTTTAATTGTCCAGAAATTAAGAAATAAAATGCTAAATAAAATATCATATTTCTAGGCAGATCTTGACCTACTTGGGCTTTCTGAAACTGGTGATTGAAATTGTAGAATTTTCTTTTATATCTCTCCAGGCCTTTCCCAAAGAGTCTGGAATTGTCATTGTACTCCAAAGAACCCAGAGATAGTATTTTCCCAATGTATGAACCTGTTGACCTGAACCAATAGGGGAAACAACCATTCTCTTGGCCATCTGACAATCTTGAGAACAAACCATGTGAGAACTAGGAAGATTTGTTCTTGACATTGTAGAATCCACTTTGCAAGCTGAAACCAAATTTTGAATCAAGCCATTCCTTCACTAATGTGGAGAGAATTTGGCACTAAGCAAGAATATCGGTTTGGATGGAAGGCTATTGATGGTAAGTGTTAACACCCACCATCCAGCCTAGGCAACATAGTGAGACCCCGTCTCTACAAAAAATTTTTTAAAAAAATTAGCTGGGAGTGGTGGCACACACCTGTATTCCCAGCTACTCAGGAGCCTGAGGCAGGAGGATCATGTGAGCCCAGGAATTCAAGGTTGCAGTGAGCTAAGATTATGCCACTGTACTCCAGCCTGAGAGACCCTGTCTCAAAAACAAAAACCAAAAACCAAACCAAAACAAAACATCCACCAGTATAGCATTATATCAATTATGAAATGGAGCTATAAGTCCATTATTGTTGCTTCTCCAGCCCTCAAACATATTACAACAAATGTATTCACTATCTTTCTATACACTTAGCTGGGTTCTTTAATTGTAAGGGCTACTGCCTATTTCACGTGTCAAGAACTCAAGCATCTAACACAGCATCTGACATACAGTAGATTGCTTCTTGATGTGTGTTGAATAAACAAAATCAATAACTAATATCCCATACATCTAATTAACAGCTATAACACAGAATTAAAAACAATAATTTAATCAAGAGCTATAACCATAGAATCATCTATGGCTAATTCTATTATGTAATTAAATAATATTCCTTAAAATGGGCAAATGATACAAATATCCCTGCTTGGGGACACTGAATTGGGGTGAGGGGATGAGAAATACTTGTGCAGCTGCCTGGCCTTGGGGTTCAGTCTGGGTCCTCAGCAGAGGAAGTCCTATATAGTCTTAAAGTCCAACGATGGGAAACAGATACTCAAAGCAGGTAAGATGGAAAGTTCCTATGATAAATAGGAAATATTACATGTGGTTAAGAGTAAGGCAGATAGATAGGCTTGAATCCTGGCTTTGCTACTTACCAACTTAGTGAACTTGAGGAAAAACATTGAATTTCTTTGTGCCTTAACATCTTTATCTGTAAAATGGGGGTTAAAATTGTACTCATGTCATATAGTTGTTGCAAGGATTAATGTTAATATAATACGTTATAAATACTTAGAGTGCTTGGTACATAGAAGCATATAATAAATGTTAGCTTTTATAATGTATCACAGAATAATATATTATAGAGGTAGAAGTACAGTAGGACATTAGGAGATGGAATCCATCATTTTCCAGCTGTGTGACCATAGGTAAATTAATCTTGATAAATTTCAGTTTCCTTATGTGTAAAGTGAGAATAATTAATTCTTACCTCCAAGGATTGTTGATAGAATTGCACACAATGTGTATAAAGCCTGTGCCTGGCATGAAGCATTCAATAAGTAGGAGCTATACCGTCTTCTCTTTTATGTCTAAGAATGCAAAATTTAAAACCTAACACACAGTTACTCTGTATTAAGGGATAATTTTAACTTTATTCAACTCAATATTAAAGTGTTTCAATTTGGAACTAACTAGAGTAAAAAGAATTATTTTCAATCCTAAATTTTGAAATCAGTTAGAAATGTATTGAACCATTCTGCAATTTCCAAACAGAGTGGCAGAAAATGGAGTCAGGCAGAAGACCCAACTTCCAAGTGTCTGAATTTCGTGATCTTGTGGCTGTAAGGCAGCAGCTGAATGACACAGGAGAAACTGCTGCCTGGCTTACTATTAGTGGACAACAATGGCAGTACTTTCTTCCTTCCCTTTCTGGGTGATCTCAGCCAAGCACAAAGAAGAGTTTATCAGAGGTAGGAGAATGTCAAAATCCTTTGATCTGTAAATGAACCTAAGTTTTTCCAAGTAGTGTCTACATGGTGTCAGTGGAAATAAGGCCCCCAAAGCTAGAATATGCAAGCTTTAAATGGGTCAAATGGAATCAGAGTTAGAGAAAGAAATCATCAGAGTAACTTCTTTGTGACATAAAGGTCCAGTGATTACTAAACAGCCCGACCTCACGTGCTTTGTGACTGGGACAGAGACTGCTCCATCTGCCCAAGGGATCTACACATCTCTTTGCCAGCGCACAGGTCCTCTAGCACTCTAGAAAGAAAGTTCATTTCTTGGTAGAATAACTTCCAGAAAATCAAACAGCAGTAATTTCTTACAGTCCAGATGGCCTCCAGGAATTAATGCAGCAGCCTAATTACCAGAAACTACAAGAACTGCATGCACTCCTACTGTACCGTTAGCATGCAAGGCGACCAAGAAAAACATACTTCTTTAAGCTCTCTTTAAAGCAGCTCTCCAAAGTGTTTACAATTTTAATAATTCATATGGGGCATAGTATCTAAGGTCTATAATGGCCTTTTCTAGGTATTGTACTCAAAGTAAACGGTGCCAGGAGAGTTGTTAGTGTTCTCTTAAGTCAAGTTATGCTAAAAATTGGTTCTCTTGGGGAATGTTTTTTTTTGTTGACACAGGATCTTGCCCAGACTAGAGTGCAGTGGCATCACCATAGCTCACTGCAACCGCAAACTTCTGGACTCAAGTGATCCTCCTGCCTCAGCCTCCTGAGTAGCTGGGACTACAGGTGTGCACCACCACACCCAGCTAATTTTTATAGTTTTTGTAGAGAGTCTCACTATGTTGCTCAGGCTGGTCTTGAAATCCTGACCTCAAGTGATCCTCCTGCCACGGCCTTGCAAAGTGCTGGGATTGCAGGTGTGAGCCACCATGCCAGCCTCAGGGAATCTTTTTGAAAATAGCCTGATTTAATCTCAGTCTCAGTCACGTTTTACTAGAAAACCTTGGAGTAAGGATTCCACTGAGATTTCAAAAATTACCTCATTTTCAATTTTCACTAACCTTCTCACTTTGCTGCAGGGCAACTGATCTCTCTCCAGAACCCTGAGGGGGTCTGTCCTTGACACTGGAGTGGTAGGAGGGAGCTACAGGGTGTGTCCCTCCACACATTCATCCCTGGGGCTTGGCCTCAGGAGAGTTCCTCAGGCGCATACAGGGGAAGGGTGCCCAGTTCTGTTCCCCTTCATTCTTTGCTCCCAGCCCATGTCCAGTGGAAGGGTTAGGTTACTGTACAATAATTCAGAATTACCCTGCTACAGTTCCAATGTATTTTGAAAGCAGTGCATCCTTGACAACTATTCAATCTTTATGTGGCCACTAAATCAGGATGATGGTTGTAGATTCCCAGGCAAACAATTTTGTGATCCTCAGCAAGTGATTTTACTTCTCTCAGTCTCAGTTTCCTCATTTCCAAAATGGGGGTAATAATAGGTAGTTTCCAGGGTGACCGTGAGATTTCAATAAGACAAGGTGTATAGTAAGGAGCCCAGTATAATATCTGACACAAGGTAGAGGCTCAAGAAATAGTCATTGCTATATGTTCCCTCATTTCTCTTTTATTCCATCAGGATCATCCTTATCAGTGCCATAGAAACAAGACACTGCTGAGAGGCCCTGTAGAATAACGAGATGACTGGGACACTAGAAATATGAATGAGGTTTCATTTATACCTCCATCAGCCTTTTCTGCTCTTCAGGGAAAATTATTCATTCATTTTGAACTGTAATTCTCAAGGGCATGTTATCTGGGAGACATTCAAGCTAGAAAGAGAACTATGGGCTGAGGTGATCAAATCAAGGTGAAGGATTTGGATAAGAACAAAGATGATGTTTCTTCAATTTGGCCTTGGGAGAGGCAGAGCTGAGTGAGAACAAGAGAACTGAACAAGACTCCCCTCCCCCCCATTTTTTGGTGCTGATTAAAGGCTATAAGGTGAGTGGCAAATGGGGGGCTGGGATCAGGTCAGTCCGCCCTGACAGGATCCCTGTGATCACCCCTATGACACAAGGGGTGATGAGCACTGTGGCTGTGGGAAGAGGGTGGGGGGTCCTCTGGCCAAAAGGGAGTCCTCCCAGGGGTCAAGGATCAGGGCTGTAAGAAGATCTCTAACTCCTCCCTTCACAGAAGCATCTAAATTACTTTAAAAACCCTAAGGAAGCTATTGATTGGGACTGGGGTGGGAGCAGGGGCTGGAGTGTGAACAAGGAAAATACTAAAAACATGGATAATTTCTTCCAATTGGATTGAAGACTGAGAAGTTAGGTTCCTTTTTCCAAACCAAAAAATAAATTGCCTGCTCTCTATTCATGTTGTTCACCGTGTCACTGATGACAAAAGAGACACACTTAACTGCAAGCATGCAGCAGGCCCCTTCAGAAGAAGA
This sequence comes from Daubentonia madagascariensis, assembly GCA_023783475.1. Lineage (NCBI taxonomy): Eukaryota > Metazoa > Chordata > Mammalia > Primates > Daubentoniidae > Daubentonia > Daubentonia madagascariensis. The sequence continues at coordinate 34,299,026 of JAKFHU010002080.1, read as the reverse complement.
CGGTTTTGCTTGGTTCCCCTGTGGTATTGGATAACTCCAGTAAGTCAGATCCAACAACCAATAGGTATAATTTCCTTTTACCTCTAGATGAGACAAAAATGATGTGTGATGTAGAGGACAGACCACATTCTTCCAGCCCTCATCACAGACCTCACATAGACACACTTGCAGAGCCATACCCTCTAGGTTTGAAATGGGCTCTGCCTCTAAATAGCTGCACAACCTTGACAACGTGACTTAACCTGTCTGTACCTCAGTTTCTCCACCTTTAAATGTTACTTCTGTGTTACTGGCTCCTACCCTAAAAGACTGCCGTGAAAACGAAGGCGTCTACGTGCAAATGTGCTCGGTGTGCCCTCGGCTGCTGTTATTATCTGTTACGTCCTAAAAACCCTACGTCTCTCTTGGGCATCTGTCTGTCTGTACTTTGTAATATTTTGAATTCTGGTTCTGTTACTTTCTATAGTATCTGTGTGCCCTGGGGAAAGTAATTTAATTTCCCTGAGCCTCAGTTTCCCTTTCCATAAACTGGAGGCAATAATGATTACATTCAAAAGTCACTGTGAGACTTAAATATTAATATTTTCAAAGTGCCTCACACTAAATACCTTAGTACATGGTAGTTTTTACATGGTAATCATTACTTCCAGCCCTTTGACAGTGGATTTGTATGAATTGCAGTAGTTTTGCAGTATCCAGAAGTTAAACACCAAAGAAAGTACAGTCCATTATGCAATTGTAAATAAATTGCTGCTTTTACCATCAGGAAATCCCAGACTGGTCAGTGTAAACACATCTACCTAAAGCTTGCTTGAGAGAAGTACTTTTTAATTTACTGAAAACTGCTTTCCAGGTTTTTAATTTTTAAGTAACCAATATAGGTTGGTGATTAACAACTCAAGGATATTACTTTGTAGTGGACAGATTTTGGGGAAGTCTTTATGGCTTGAGTTTTCTTCCATTTTAATTTAGTAGATGTTGACCTGTGTTGGTCCTGAGCATTATGGTACTTAAAGGGTTTCTGCCTCTTGGCCCAAAGGAGACAAGTTCAAGGCACTCTTGGGTTTGGGTATAAACACAAGAGGCATCGCCATCCCTGGAGGCAGGGTGTCTGACCTCTAAAGACATATTTTTATTTCACAACTGGCAAATATAATTGAGTCCTTTCTGAATTATTTTATATGGTAGTCCCAGAATTTAAATTTTATCTTACTGAATTTGAGGGAAATTGCTTTTTTTCTACAATACTAATGCAGTTTACCAAATAATAATTTCTCTACTGAAAGTTAGCACACCTCTCCACAATGGGAACAATCTAAGAACATGTCCATTTACTTGTTTTTGGCAGCAATAAATATTAAAATAGTTACATGTCTGATGCAGGATGAATAAAGACTGATACAGACATATGTTTAGATTTCCTCCAAGAAAACTTTTCTCCTCCTAATCAGTTTGCTCCCTCTCACTGTTTTCTCTTCTCGATTGGACTTTTTGCTCACTGTAACCTGGAATGTGCTTTTGAATATTTTGGTTTTCCATTAAAATTCTTACAGCCCAATAGTACCCTGTATAAGATTGGGGATCAATAAATGGTTTTTGAGTAAATTTATTTAGTCTTTGGAATGATGCCTTTTGTAGTGAAATTTCAGTTGAAGATTTCTATTCAAGAGTTATTTCATTCTCCTTAATAACAAGATTGGAAGGTGTCTTCTTTCTTTCTGGCAGAATAAAATCGGCATGTCCCGGTGAAAGCTTAGGAAAAGTATAATTGATATATTTTTGAAATGCTGCCCTGGTTTCCTGTAATTCTTCCTCCAGGAAATCTTTCCAATTTGTCATAATCCCCAGTTGTTTTGCTATGGACAGTAGCTCCCCCTGGGTGTTAACCAGTTTATCCATCACATTGCCAAGAGTGGCCTGATGGGTTTTCTCTGCTTCTTGAAGCACTTCCTGGACCTCTTCTTGCCTCTGCCTTTGAGCTATGCCATAGTAGACATTCATTTCATGTTCTTTTGCCTTTAACAGCTGGTCCGCATTCGTCTTCTGATCCTTAGTAATTGTCATTCCAGTGGTGACAAGTACCTCCATGGCCTTGCTATAAAAGATAAAATATGAATTTATAAATTAGATGGATTAGCCACTAAAATCAAAATGATTTTGTCTTTAACCACATATGTATGAGAAATCATTAAATTGCTGAGATGAGCCACCAGCCTGAGACAGACTGATATAGATGAACTTTTGGATTGCATTAGCTGCTATCAATCAAAAAACATTTTTCAGAGCAGAGCCACCCATCTACTTCCCTGCTGTGGGCTATGGTGAGGCCAGTAGTCTAATGCCTAAATGTCTAATGTCTGAGTCCACATTGTGCTTAAAAATGAAGAAATAGTGTCAGAGTTCCAAACTCTGCCAGGTCAGCCTGGCTTTCTCCTTGCCCACACACAGGAGGGGCTGACTAGATGGCTCCACCGGAGCTGACCTCAGGTAAAACTCATCCAATAACATGTATCTCGGACGACTCCAGCTCCTGCCCTTAATGACAGTCCCCTGATATCAAAAATCTGTTCTTGTTAAAAGAATCTTGTATTTTTTGGAATGTCCTTTCCAACTTTTCCCAGCCTGTCTCAGAGCCTGAATTTTTGATCCTTTGGGATTCACTCCTTTTGGTTTGAGGTCAGGATATCTCTGAATTTTATTCTGACGACTTCCTTGAAGTTGTGGAAATGGAGCCAGGCATGGGATGAGGTGCAGTGCATGGTGAATGTGGCCTGGAGTGCCCATTTATCTTTATATCTCCTGTACAACGTATAGCACTTGGTGTGTATACAACAGGCAGCCAATAAATGTGTGAATGAATAAATAGGTAACACAGATGTAGTTCTCTAATACATGTTGTTGTGCAAATAACACCAAATTTTAAAACAGCTAAATTGGAGCATTACAAAAGCTTAAAGGAATTCATGCTTAAAAAGGACTCTTAACATGAGCAAAATATTCACCATAGGAAAATAGTTGATCCTTGTGGTATATTTAAAACATTTTTCGATCTATACAAATTAGTCTACCTCCATTTTTTCCCCCAAAAGAGGGCCTAGAAAGCTTATCGTGTGAGGAAGGACTGAAGGAACTGAGTATGTTAGTACTTTTGGTTTTTCCTTTCCTTCTTCGAACTAAATCTTGGACATTCCCTCCTCAAATATTTGAAGGATCACTGTGCATAGAGGATAGGCAGAGCCAGAAGCTGAGGGTAGAAGTGAAAGTGAGACCAGCATATTTTGGATCCACATTAGGAAGAACATGACAAGTAGAGGTGTTCAGCATTTGAACCAACCACCTCAAACAGCAGTAACACTCCTATCACAGAAGGAAGTGGCTCACCCAGCAGAAGGGATGGCAGGTTCAACTTCATAACCTCTAACACCCATTCTGCCATGAAGTGAATGTCTGTGCTTCTTTCTGTAAGCAATAAGGTTCATCTGCCATCTCTATCTTTATGAGGCTATAGACTTGGAATTTTGAAATGCACACCATATTTAAGGGTGACGCTGGCCAGAAATATAACTATTTTCAAAATAGTTGTAGTGTGTGTCCACATATGTAGGATTCAGTCTGATATTTTATAAAATAGGTTCTTGGAGAATAAAAACAAGTTACTAAATAAAAATATAATCTAATATCTAGTAACTCAATCTTACTGCATGATGGGGAAAAAATAAAGCATGGAAAATCCATACTAGCAATTGATTTGTTCTTTGCTCCCTTTAGGACCTCTATTAGCTCGCCTTCTCTTTATTTTTGGGAAGCTGTTGAAATGACACAAGATATATTGCTCATAGATCTAAAGAAAAATATCAGTAGCTATTTCTTCCCTTCTACTTATTAAGTGAACTTTTCATTTTCCTTATGTATGTTGCTGACAGCACACTTTCAACCTCCTTTCTACATCTGTCAGTAAAAAGCCTGGATCTTAAGACAGTAAGAAACAGTGCTTCATTTCCCCCATAGGCAATTTCTAAATTATGAAGGAATTTGTTCCCAAAATTCATTTGTATATAAAGTATTTGGAGCAATGTTGAACATAACAGATCGTTTGCCTGGTTAGCCCATAATAAGCTATTAATCCATTTTTCATTAGAACTACAAGACTGTTAGCACTATTTCAATCAGGTATAACCAATGTGTTTACAAGAAAAATACATTCTTATTTTTTACCTGGAACACTGGGAACCCATGGCTGCCTGGTCTGGCAAGAGGATGCAGGCATTATAGAAGTTAGAGGGGTAGGGGACATCCCCGGAGGCCAGCCTTCAGCAGTGCATTTGTATCTCAGGGCTATTAATACTCTCAAATCTTCCCTTGGCTCTGCCTCATTATACATCACACCTTCTCCTTCCATGGCTTTGCTCTTTCTGTTCTCATTCTTTTGCCTCTCTTACCAATAGGACCTCCTACCTTCTCTCTAAGGTGCAACCCAAGGCCAACTTCCTCCAAAGAACTCACCTCACCACATACCCCATCCACACTTTGCTTGATCTTTCCAGGACTTTGAACTCTTCCAGCACCTATGTGTTATTTGTACCAGTCCACGCAGCCTTGCTTTTATGGTGCAACCATGTTTTTAGTTACTTCATATAATGTTAAGGAAGGTCCTTTACATCTTTGTGCCACATTCACAGAAGTCACTTGATAAGCTCTGATGAAGTGGACAAACTCCCTAGATAACTCACATAACTAAAACTTCTCTACCTATAGAGCAGGTCGTATAATAGAAGGTCACAAACTTTGGTATCATACAGGCCAGCGTTCAAATTAGGCCCTGTCACCTCTTTGCTGTGATCTCTGGAAGTTTGTGTAGTTTCTCTCTAAGACTCAGGGTCTTAATCTGGAGATATGTAGGATGACAGAATCCCCCAGAAAGGGACACGAGGATTCAACAATAAGTATACAAAGGGCCTTGCATGTGCTGGGTATTGAATAGAGGGTAGCTATCATCAGGAATTACAGCCATGACCACAAAAATTCCTGAGCACTCACTTTATGTTTTGCCTTGGACTAGAAAACAATTAGAACCTTTCCAAGCAGAGATTTTCTTAAAGCAAAACTTTAAAAGAGTCCAATGTCTCCTGGGCAATCTGTTTAGAATCTAATCACCTTAATCCACAAAAAAAGTTTTTTGTACATTTGACAAATTTCTCTTAATATATAAGTGTTCTGAATCCTTAAGTCTTGGTGAAAGTTTATAGAAAGATAAAAGATCTACAGTAGAATTCTAAACAGTGATCTCTTTCCATATATTAGTTTCTGCAAATGCTCTAAAGAACACAGGGATCTAGCAAAGTCTAGAAATAAGATCTGGTGTGCTGCAGAGTGAGTTCAGCTGATTGGAACAAATTTGAACCATTTGTTCAATAAGTATTTAAAGAATTCCCACCATGTGCCAGACTCTCTTCCAGGCACTTGGGAAGCATCAACAAGCAAAAGGGACATTCTAGTTGGATATATTTAAACAACAGACATGGCAGTTCTCTAATCTCAGTTTACTGATTCAATAAAAGGGGGACATTGAAAACCTTCCATTCGAACCTGGCAAAGAAAAGGGTAATTGAGCAAGGAAGGGAGCAGGAAACAGCAGGTGTGTGAGAGGAGGGGACCCAGACACTCTGACAACAGGAGGGGAGACCTCCTGCAGATGGGGGGTGAGTAGAAAGGAGAAGAGGGTCCACTTCCACTGTGTTGGGCCACAACTCATTGTCTGACCTCCCCCTGAAATCCTATCTCACCTTCCTCTCCTACCTCCACAATGATCTGCAGTGTGTGCAGGAGGGAGGTGACAGTTAAACTGCCACAGAGGCAGCCCTCATTCTCACTTATCTGTACCTCCTCCAGGATCTTACCTTTGGCCCAGTTCAGTTCTAAACAGTCCTAACAAGAAAGATTTTACTTCTTAATTGTATACAATGGATTCATTTGTTAACTCAAGCAGCAAAGCAAAACGGAACCAGCCACAGACTAGAAGGCCAAACAGGGAGGTCTCAGTCTCAGTTCTGCTACAGCACAGTGATCTTGGGCAGGTCACTAAACATCTGGAAATCGTGATTTTCCCTTGCACTTGACAATCCCTGGGCTCCTGACTGCTGTCCTTTCATCAAATGTTCATTACATACATGGAAATGGTTACCTTGGTATTCTTAAAACAGACATATGATTTGATTTATGTAACAAATGATTTGTGATTATGCACATACATATGGCTGTAAATACATCAAAAAGGTATGGAAAGATACAGACTCTATTTTTTAAAAATGATTGTCCCTGGGAGGCAGGGGTGGGGGGAGAAATGAATCAGGACTTGCAATTTTTGCTCTATTCATCCCCATGATGTCAGTTTCTTTTGCAACATATATTACTTGTGTAATAAGAAAAAAACACCAATAAGGAACACACCAACAATAGTGTATGATCTAGGTTAGAGAATGTACAGATTGACTTTATGTGTTTACAGGAAAACGTTTCTCTCCTCAGCCTCTTAAAACAGGTGATACAGAATGAAAAACACAATCTTTAGAAGAGTAATTCTCTCCTGAGAGGGGACAGGGACGAGATATGACTGAGGAAGAACACGTGACAGCTTCCGAAGTGTTGGCAAGTTTCAATCCCTTAAACTGGGTGGTAAGTCCTTAAGTATTTATGTTACTATTTTTCTTTAAACCTCTCTCTCTCCCCCTCTTTCTTTCTCTCTCTCTCTCTAATATATTGTATGTTTATTCTCTATGTTTGGTAAATTCCATAATAAAAATGTAAAAACACAAAAATTGGGCAATATCCACCTATGCACCTTAACCTTATCCCTTTCTCCAAGTTGGTTTTGATGGAGTAAGATACTAATTTGCAAATGTGTTCTCTAATACCTTTTCTGGGCCTGGAGTGCTTCCTGGGCGACCTTTCTTTCTTCAGCCCTGGCGTTCTTCACAGCCTCGACCTTCTCCCTGTGACACTCCATCATAATTCTTTGGATTCTATGGACCATGCGTTGTTCCGCAGCCAAGTGTTCCCTCTTCATTTCGTCATCCATGTTTTGATATATCTCTCTCTTAGTTTTATCTGCCATTTCCTTAAGCAATGGCAAAGCTAGGTTTAGCTGTTACCGATTTGATGTTTAAAAATGCACACTAAGAGGATATATAAATCATAGTTTTATCCATTTGATGGCAAGTGTACCTGTTAACACTGATGATTTAAAAGATGAGTGTATATGAAACAGAAAACTTTCATTTATATTATGTTAAGTAAAACTGAAAATGTACAAACTATGTAGCATAAATATATATAGATGATATTGAAAGGGAATATGCAAAAAGGAAAATAGTTGAGTTAGAGGGGTGGGGTTAAAGGTCTTTTTTTCATGATTGTCCAAATATTCTAGTGTCAAACTTTCATTATACATAATTAGAAATACATATTGCGATACTACTTTAGTAAGTCAGTCCTGGAAAATGCAGAAATAATTATTATGCCTTCTGAGTGTCTCCTGGGTAGGGGGAATCTGAGGCTTAGGTAGAAAACAGTTGCACATTATTGCAGTCACAGGAACCTGCCTGCCAGTCCCCACTGTTGTTGGAGCATTCCAGCTCACTAGCATTGAGGGGCCCTTTCTTGTTCATGGAGGGAACAGCAACAAGAGCTCTATCGCTCCAGGAAGGAGGACCTGTGCATGGCCTTCGACCAAGTGAAGAGAGGAAACACTAGTCAAACCAAGACTTGCAGAAAAACAGACTCACAAATAGCCCTAAAGGAAAACCCTGTGACCATTTTGGAAATGCCTACTAACTCCACGGAGTGCCCAGCACTCTGCAGGGCCCAGATGCTACAAACATGAGAAGGCAGAGATCCTTGTGTTCAGGGGATTCACTGTCTGGTGGAGGAGGCCAATAACCTAGACGTGCAATGAGTATTGTGATAGAAATATATGCAAGAGGAAGGAGCAATTAATTCTGACCAGGTGTTTCAAAACTTTCATTTAAAGGTAAATGTTCTTTATTTTAGAGAAGACATCAAGAGAACATAAAGAACTTAAGTTATTTCATAGCAAGTAGAAGAACTAGGGATAGAAACCAGGATTCTTAACTGCCAGTTTCTGGCTTCACTGCTGGCTGTGATTCTGGAGTCTTTCAAGAGAGTCATCAATTGCATAGTCTTATAACATAGTACAGTGGGTTTTCTTTCTTTCTTTCTTTCTCTTAATAGCTGCAGAATCCCTTCTTTAAATGAAATCTTACCCAGAGTGGAAAGGAATAAAACCAATAAGAGTTCTCCTGGCTGAAGGTTGCCCAACCACCTTTAGCACCCTTTCTGTGGGGCCCTGAGGGAGCCAGCGCCATTGACGGAGCACCCAGAGAAGGCTCAGCTGAAGCTGAGAGCCAAGAGAACCCCAAGTTTCAAGGGAAACTGAAATCACTTTAGCTTCTTAGAAAATTAGTTCAACAATTAAAATATTTGTTAGGCAGACTTTAGCTGTTTCAAGAGAAGAAAAGTTTTCAACTTCTCACTTTGGCTACTCCAAGGGTGAAAAATTTTTAAAATGAAATAGACAACAAAAATCAACATTAACAATCTCTCCAGAGTGGCTTCAGTTCACATATTTTGAGGATCTTTTTAGGAAAACATTGGCCATTTAGAAATGCTAGCTGGGTTTTCTACACGGCAGAAGGCTTTGTCTCTTAAATCCCTAAAATTATTTAGGGATATTATTTTTTATAATAAAATATTTTGAATGGAAGTGTTTCTAAATGTCTTTAACATCCCCTTACCTCATAAAAGGGTATTATGAAACACTCTAACATTTTCTTTATGACCCAGGCTTAGCAGACAATGATGAATGATTGTACCAGGCTAAAAACTTCATATGACACTTAATAATTGTTCACTTTCGTAGGGCCATCTGTCTCTGTCATAAATAACCCCAGACTTCTTTGCTTTTTGAGATTGATATTTGCTCTTTATAATAAAAATTACAAAGTTACATGCCATTGGGCTGAGGACTCTGCTCTAACTGCTGTCGGTGAGCCCCTTTTTGTCATTTCTAGTTTCCAGCATTTAATCTATTTCAGATTTGAAAAATCAAGCAACCAAGTCTATTGGGTTCAGGTTGTCAAGTAAGTGTAATGGCATCTGAGTGGGGGATGGAGAGGTTCTGCTATGGGTAATAAGCCTGAGTTATCCTCTTGTAGTCAGAGGCCTTTATTTAACTCCCTAGGGGATATTTTAACTTACTTTCTGGGTTTTCAAGTATATCCTCATAACTGAGCCTGCTGGGTGGTTGAACTTAAGATAGGTGAAGTATCATCATAATATATTTCTACTTAAATCACAGAATTTAAAAGTGACATCCCAGCCCTTTATTTTGGCTAGATTCTGAGCTAGGATTCAGAGAATTAAACTCTGTCCATCTTTTATATAATGATTTAATAATAAATCATTTAATAATAAAACCAAAATCATTTTACTGCCTCACATAGCATGTGGAATGCATGTTTAAAGCTCCAAAAATAATTTAACAACCTACTGCATGGCAGCATTTTTATTCAAGGTACGGTCTCCCAATTAAATTGCTTTTACTGAAAAGTGAGTAAAGTGAGCCTGCATTTTGAGATATTATAAGAAGTAGCTTCCTGAACTCCATCATGTTAACTGTACAGATGTGTTTGACAGGCATTTTTTACACAATGTCTCCCTCAGGAGAAGTTTCGGGTTTCACACTAGGAATATCTGAGTCTCTCTTGAGTGCCTAATTTGTTTTCACCTATGGATGTGGTGATTCATGGTATTTCCCTCTTTGCATTGGCTGCCAGAAAGCTCAAGGTCCAATAAGTGATAATTGCATAAGACTTCATGGCATACCTACATTTTCAAGTTTTAAATTCACCCATGACTTCATTATATTTCTACCCTGATTTTTCATTTCTTATTTTCCCTTAGCTTCTACTTTCTCATTTACTTTTTTATATTATTGTCTTTGAATAAGATAATATAAACACCTTTTCAAAATATTATCTGCCCATTGCATGAGACCCTGAAATTTTATTTAACAGCATGCATTTGAGACATACCAAACTCCTAATATCATATAAGAACCATACCTGGTGGTCTCTATATATCAGAATTTAATGATATTTTGCTCTAGAAGAACTTGTTTTTCTGCCATATATTGGTAATCTCAAACTTCAATATGTGTGAGAATCACTTGGGCCGCTGATAGTCTGTAGGTCAGGGTGAGGCCCAGGAATCTGCATGTTAAGCTCCCAAAGGAATAGGTTCTGATGCAGGTGGTTCATAGACACCCTCTAAGAAGTGGTACTGATGTCTATGTCTGGGTATCCTACATGCATAACAGGTTGAAATAACAACCCTACACACCACTTTTAGACAAATTACTCCTTCATAGATAAAAATATCCCAGAGATGGTGGAGTAAATGTAAATTCCCAACCCCTAGACAAATTTTTCAGAAAGGTCAATCTCCCTCTAACTTTTTCTTTCTAAATTTTCTTAGGACTTCCTTCTACTGAAGCACTAGTGCATCAACTCCACTTGAAGGCTACATGGGGTACAATCAAATTACTTAAAGGAAGACTACGATGTGAACTCCTTGAAACAGACATCACATCTTCCCTACATCTTTACAACCTAATGCCAGAAGTATATCAACCAGTACAGTAGGAGCCACCAATCTGAATGGCCTCTGGCTGCAGCATTATACAAGGGTCCTAGAGCCCCCTGCCAAGCCTCAGATGTCCCTCTTAGAAGTGCAGTAAATGCAAATTTAGGAGAAAGAATAGAACCAGAGAGCCCAGAGAATAGCCTGCATCATTCATTCGGCAACTATTTGAGTGCCTATTAAGTCAAGGCACTGTGCTGGGCACTAGGCCTAGCACGGGGAACTAATACAATTTGAACTCATTCATTTTTCTGAAAGGGTGTCAAATTGAGAACCAGCCAGATCCATCTACTCTAAAAATGACCCTAAAGTAACTTGCTTGAAGAAATTAGATCCCAAAGATTCTTAGCGGGAAATTTGTTAAGTTTTCATCAGACATACCCAAGTAAAGGCTGCAGTCATGTGGGGGAGTCAGACATTAAAAAAACTAACCACACAATTATTTAATGACAATAGTGATGACTGCTCTGAAAGAGATCAGGGTGTCATGGACAGTGTGTGGGTGGCAGGGCAGAGCTGGGCAAGCAAAGTTTCCCTTGGGAAGTAAGATATAGGGTTCTCCTTCGCCCACCCAGCATTGCTGCAGACAGCTCAGCATCTCTTCTGTGAACCTCCAGGGCCTCCCAACTGACTCCATGAAACACCTAGATTTTTATATTATTTTCCTTTTTCTCATTCCCTTGCCAACCTAAGTACTTAATTTTTTTAAACTAACTTAAGTACTTTTTAAAAGACAACAAATAAGCCACAGTAAAAACCTGTAACTCTCTTTGATGTTCCTCTTTCAAAATCTGAATTTCAATTTTGTGTCTGTCATTTGCTTCTTCAAGTGCTTTCTCCACTGCTTGTTTTTGGTGTTCATTAGCCTTTGAAAGAAAGAGTCCATTTATTTATTAATATATCACGATGAACATAGGGCAACTCATCTTATTTGGGATATCGGTAAATCAGGTTGTCAAGTTTACTGAAAATTAGCAACCACCATGGGGTCCTAAATTACTTGCTCCATTCCCATCTCAAACCTCCCATAGCAAACTGACTGCCTTAGCCAGAGATGCCCAAACACACCCCCACCTTTGGCTAACATCACTAATGACAGGGTCACTACTGTGCGTGGGCTGCTGGGTTGTCTTTTCTCTTTGGCACTTTATTTCTTGCTTGGTTGACTATCAAAGTAACATACGTGTGTTGTAGAAAATCTAGAAAACACAGAGAAGTGAAAAGATGCACAAAGCTAGAACGAGGTGAGTAGGAAGGCTAAGGTCCATCCCAGATCCTCTGCATCAGGTCTTCAGAAAGTTTTATTACTTTATTTGAAGAGAATACACAGAACACTAGATACATTTACATTCAAACTGTAGACTATTCACAAAAGCATTGCTGTGTATTAGGATGTATAATTGATGGTTCACAATCAGTTTGAATTTTATTACTGACATATAAAAATAGATGATGACTAAGATTTTGAGATATATTACTCTTTGCACTGGAGTATTTTATACGTTCAAAATCTTTTCATACCAAGCTTTTGCTAGCACTAATACTGGACAATTCCAATAGTAGTTGCTATAATGTCTGTTTTATAGAGAAACTTAGAAGTAATATAGTTCTAAGCACTGTGGCTTGTCCTGCCCTCAAGGAGCTTTAATACTCTTCAGGAAGTCATTTATGCCATTCTATATATGACTGCAAGAAGTGGGGGCTGCGGGATTGACACTGTGCTTCAGGTTGATGTCCTGGATCCCACTGCAAGCCCCAATATTCAAATAGCCCCTATGGCACTCAGCAGTGATATGCGCAAGGTATTCTGGAGAGAGGGGATGAAAAGGGGAGTAGGCCATGATGAAGCATTTAAAAAACAAGCCCTTAGTCCAGGGTCATTACATACTGCACAAATGGATGGTCTATATGTTAAGGGTTAGGCCATAATAAACAATTATCAACACAGATGTCTTCTTAGTTCTTTTTTTTTTTTTTTTTTTAGTTTTGATTTTAGTCAAATGAAAATAAAGGGAGCAGGAGACATCCATACAGAGAGGCAATTTAAAAGGAAGGAAACTCCTGATGACACTGCTTCTTACAAAGCACCTGCTGTGAGCCAGGCACATTATTCCATTGAACCCTCTCCACAATCCTATAGAATGGCTATTATTATTCCGCTTTTACAGACAAAGAAGCTGAGACTACAGAGGTTAAAGAACTAGCTCAGGGTCCCACAGCTAACCAGGATTCAAAGTCAGTTCTGTCTGACTCTGTAGTCTGCTACACTGTATTATTGTTTCAGACAAATCCAAAATGTGAAAGAACTGCAAAGATATATTTTAGGTTGATTTCTAACTTCTTTTACCTGAGCCCATACTTCAGCTTCTGCTTTTGCAATACGTTCTTTGAGTACAGCCTCTCGAAATTGCTCTTCTTCATTCAGAATATTTGCCCCAATATCTGTATATTTGAAGAGAAATGATCACAAATCTCCACAGACTCTTTCCTGGCTTTCCTGTCCACCATGATCTAGTTATTTATGGGGCTAGCCAGGAGGTACATCCTTTTAGGAGCTGTCAGTCTACCCATTGAAGGGGTGAGTTTTTCCTAAGTGATTAGAAGGGAACTCAGCACTGTCAGGCCTGGATGTACTTGATCATTCCCCTCATCACACCCACTCCACACAGTAGGCAACTGGGGAAGGTAAGTGAAATAAATGCCCTGCAGAGAGGGGCATATTTTGTACACTCAAAGTAGAATGGTGAGTGAATGTTCAAGAGATCTTAGCATGTTATACAGCTCTCTTTCCCTGTTATCTGGGTGCTGGTGCTACTTCCATCAGGAGAGTGGAAGCAGAATGCCTTCTTTAATACATTACATGCCTTTCTTTACTGTGTGGGTCTTCGTGGGCTTAACTGCTTCAGTTGTGGAGTGAGCTAAGAGGTAGTAGTATATGATTTCTCTGTCAATGATCTAATTTGACTTCTAAATAATAATATTCTCAACTGCATATCCATATGCAGAAGAATGAAACTAGACCCTTATCTCTTACCATATACCAAAATCAAATCAAAATAGATGAAAGACAAATCTAAGACCTGAAACTGTGAAACTACTAAAAGAAAACATTGGGGAAATGCTTCAAGACATTGGTTTGGGCAAGGACTTCTTCAGTAATACCCTCAAAGCACAGGCAACCAAAGCAAAAGTGGACAAATGGGATCTCATCAAGGTAAAAAAGCTTCTGCACAGCAAAGGAAACACTTAACAAAGTGAAGAGACAACCCACAGAATGGGAGAAAATATTTGCAAACTACTCATCTGACAAGAGACTAATAACTAGAATATATAAGGAGCTCAAACAACTCAATAGGAAACAGTCAAAGAATCTGGTTAAAAAATGGGCAAAGGGTCTGAATAGACATTTCTCAAAAGAAGACATATAAATCGCCAACAGGTATATGAAAAAATGCTCAACATCATTGGTCAACAGAGAAATGCAAATCAAAACCACAATGATATATCATCTCACCCCAGTTAAAATAGCTTTTATCAAAAAGACAGGCAATAACAAATGTTGGCAAGGATGTGGAGAAAGGGGAACCCTCATACACTGTTGGTGGGAACATAAATTAGTGCAACCACTATGGAGAAAGGTATGGAGGTTCCTCAGAAAACTGAAAATAGAACTACCATATGACCCAGCAATCCCACTACTGGGTATAAATTGAAAGGAGGGGAATCAGTATATCAAAAAGATACCTGCACTCCCATGTTTATTGCAGCACTATTCACAATAGCCAAAATTTGGAATCAACCTAGGTGTCCATCAACAGATGAATGGATAAAGAAATTGTGGTACATATACACAATGAAATATTATATAGTCATAAAAAAGAATGAAATCCTGTCGTTTGCAATAACATGGACGGAACTGGAGAACATTATGTTAAGTGAAATAAGCCAAGCAGAGAAATACAAATCTTACATGTTTCACTCATATGTGGGAGCTAAGTATTAAAAACAATTTATCTCATGGAGACAGAGAGTAGAATGATGGTTACCAGAGGCTGGGGAGGGTAGCAGGGAGTGGGGGATAAAGTGGGGATGGTTAATGGGTACAAAAATATAGTTAGATAGAACAATATTTGATAGCAAAACAAAGTGACTATAACTAATAATCAGTAGTAAGTTAGGGTATACTTTAAAATAACTAAAAGAGTGGAATTGGAATGTTCCTAACACAAAAAAATGATAAATGCCTGAGGTGATGGATACCCCAATTACCCTGACTTGATTAATTCACATTGTATGCCTGATTTGAAACATCACATGTACCCTACAAAGATATACAAGTATTATGTGCCTATAATTAAAATAAATAAATGGATAAATAGATAAAAGCAAATAATAATATTCCCATAATAATACTCTCCCTACACAGACAAGTTCAGGGGTGGGGAACCTTTTCATGTTGGAAGGCCACATCAATTTGGCTATAATCAAATAAGGCTGCATTCAAGAAACTTCAATTAGATATACTTAAAAATATATCTTATTTTATAAAAATCTAACTATTATGTACTTGATGATTTCAAAAAATGAAAACTATTTGTTAATTTTAAAGTTAACTAACCTTTTAATGACTTTGTAGTGTCTGCTTTTTGTTGGAAAGCATTTAAATATTTGGTTGCAGCATGGAGGTCTGCAGTTTCAGTTAATCTTCTAGAAGGGTATCAGTTATTTGTGACCTTAAGGGTGTCTTGATTTGGGTTAGGTAGGAGAATGTAGATTCACAACAAAAAGTGGCTGAAAACCAAGAAAGCATTTTTCGGGCATGTTGCTGAAGGCATGGATATTCTACTGCATTTTTCCATATTTCAACTGGATCTTTCTTAGCATCAAACAATGACTTTAAAATGTCATCTACTGACAGCTCAATCAATTCCATCTGTAGTTCTTTAGGTGCCTTGGTGATATCAACTAGGTAAGGCTGAAATGCTTATTTGAGTGTGATGTCATGATTCTCAAAGTCAGTGAACCTTTCATTGTATTCTCCAATTAATAGGTCTATAACAGCTGCATATTCTTCAAATGATTTGCATATATCATCCTGCTCATCAATGACCTTTGCTAACTGGGGAAAATGTTCATCCAAAATATCCTTTTGAAGAAGTGTTTTGAAAAAAGATAGCTTTTTTTGAAATGCTTGGATTTTTTGCCACATATTATATACACACTTAGTTTTACCTTGCAAAGAAATATCCAAGTTGTTTTGATTTGATATGACATCACACAGAAATGCTGCATTCCTATAGAAATCTTCTTTCAATGATTCATATTGCTGATTCTGTTCTTCATAAAATTTAACTATCTATTCTCACAGAGATGAAATTTTGGCTAACATCTGTCCCTGAGATAGCCAATGCAATTTAGAATGATATGGCAAATCCACACTGAATACCTCATCCTTCAACTTTAGCATGTTACAGAACTGACGATGCCATGTTGCATTTGCACAAATATAGTTACCATACTTATAACTTGTTGCAAAGTGTCACTTAAAAAAGTAGGTTTAGCACAGAGATTTTGCTGATGCAAGATGCAATGAAAAGAAATGAGAGCATCTGGATCTGTTAATACTTTTTTTATCTATGCAATAAACCCTTCATGTTTTCCTGTCATGGAAAGTGCACCATCTGTACATACACTCACTAAATTTACTAAATTCAGTCAAACCTCATGACATTTATCTTGAAAGTTGTTGAAGATATCTATTGCCCATGTTCTGTTTGCAAGAGTGCCCAAAGTGAGTAACTCTTCGTAGCGAAGAAAATCTTCTGTTATGACCTGAATGAAGTATAAAACCTTCACAAAGTCAGTAGTATCACTTGATTCATCCAAAGTGATTGAATAATATATATTTTCCTTTTGAAGTATTGCATGAAGTTGTTTTGTTAAGTTGAAGACTAATTCACGCTGCCAATCAGTTATGGTTCACCTTGAAGGAGGCCGTTGCTTGTACTTTGAAATGTTATCAGGGTCTAAGCATCCTACAATTTTAATAATACATTCTTTCACAATTTCTACATCACTGAATGGCTCCCCTTTTTTCCCCAAGTATGTAAGCTACTTTATAAGTTGCTTCAGTGGCATTATTTCCAGGTCTTATTGCTGCCTGAAAGAACTGTCTTTGCTTTTGCTTTTCATATTTTAATTTCTGCAATACAACCTTTCATGCCTCCCTCTCTAATTTAAAATATTTGTGGTCCTTATGAGTGTTATAATGCTGATGAGCATTGAATTTCTTTAATGTTGATACTGCAGTATCACAAAGCAAGCAAATCATCTTATTTTTAGCAGAAACAAGATAATAGTGCATCCCAATCCTCATCAAAAAATCTGTTTTCTTCCTTCAGCATTCTCTTGGTCTTCTTTGACATGATGGGCTTTTAAGCAGATAGAATTTAAAAATACTGTCGAGCTGTGCAACTATTCACAAATTCTACTTCAAACAGAAACACGGTGCACCCTGTCAAAAGCTGATAACAGACTGGTGTACTCGGCCCCCATAAACTCTTACCATTCAACCTCGTGGGGTAGTGGTGCCAGTCTAGCAGGGGAAGTTAGAACTAAATCATGAATGTAGCAGCTATCAATTTAGCCCTTACGGTTTATTAATGTTCTAATTGTGCTGGCCAATCTGGGAGGATTATTTCTTTGAAGCTTATTTATTTTTTGGTATTTAAAGTATGTTAATTTTTAAAATAAAATAAAAATATAAAAGACAAACAAAAATGTATTAATAAAAATAAAAGGATTTGTTCTGTAAAATTTGGATTCAGTCAAAAGGCTACACTTAAGGACCTAGAAGGCCACATGTGGCCTTAAGGCTGCAGGTTCCCCACCCCTGGACAAGTTTATAAAAGTCTAGAGAGGTTAAAGGACTACACAATATCAGATAGCTAGAGACAGAACTGGACCTAGAACCAAGATCTGAGCTCTTTTAGCTGGGTACAGGGTTTTTCCATTTTCATGCCAGAGTGGGTTGTCAGAGATAGCTCCTAAACTGTTAGGGGAGTGACAGGCCTTTTGGATGCTGCAATAACAAACAGTGATCTTTCTCTCCGACCCAAACTCTTATAGTACTTATCTCCATTCCACTCATTTTTCACATCTTAGATTTGTTGAATTATCAACTTTTCATGTGATTAGGTCTTGATGTTCAACTTCCTAAAATTACAAAGGACATCTTATGCTGCAGTGTATCTCTGATGGTGCCTGGCTTGGCAATAAGCTCAGATAAGGCATTTGTGGACATGTGTATGTGTCTGCCCAATTCCACCCAACATCTCTTCTCTCCCGCATTTCAGGTTGTTCTGGTGGGACTGCCAATAGCAGCACCCAACCTTCTTAGCCCTTCTTATCCCCTCCTCCAGGCTACAATAATTGGCCCAGGATCTGGCACATGCTCAAGCTGCTCAACCAGGCTTTTCCCAAGGATTTTATATAAGGATATAAGGAGAATGTAGGTGTTTTTCCTCTGGGATTTCTAAGCTGGAGGTAATAGATGCTTAGAGCTATTTGGATCCACATCCCTCCTTTCCCAGCTGCTGGATGGAGTAAGCCTGACTGCAGTAGTAAACAATTAAGCCAACTCACTAAGAGATTAAGCATGGGCAGATTGAAAGCCTTGATGTCAGATCCCCCTTGGGTTTCTGTTAAAAGGGTCAAGAAATTCCACTTTATGCATCCTCTATTCTGAGTTGTTTTTGTCACTAGCAATTAAAGTGTATGTTTGGTGGCATAGAGTCTTTGCCAGTAGATCATCAGTGAGTTTTAAAAACACAGTGCAGCAAATACTATGGTAGAGATGAACATATATGGCAAAAGCTCAACACTCTGTAGAAATAATTATGAAAGACCTTCTAGGAAGAAATGTGACTAAGCATGGTCTATCAGCATTTTGAAGTACATAAAAATGGGATACGAGAGTAGGCTATTACCCTCTTTTATGCTTAAATCCCATCACTTTATATTAGTTGTTCTCAACCCTGATTGTGTAACAGGATCCCCACAGAGCTTTTTAAAAATGAACATGACAAAAAAAGAACAAACTTTTAATACAAACAACTTGGATGAATCTCCAGGGCATTACGCTGAGTGAAAAAAGCCAATCTCAAAGGGTTAGATAATGTATGATTTTGTTTAGATAGCATTCTCACAGTGATAAAATTATAGTGATGAAGAGATTAGTGGTTGCCAGGGGTCCAGTTGGGGGGAAGAGTGTGACTGTTAAGGGGTAACACAAGTGAGTTTCTTTGTGGTGATGAAAGAGTTCTGTCCTGATTGTGGTGATGGTTACATGCATATGCACATGTCATAAATTTCATAAAACTATATACCAAGGAAAAAAGTGTATGTATGGTCTGTACCTGAGTTAATAGTATTGTTCCAATGCCAATTTCCTGGTTTTGACAAAGTACTAGGATTATGTAAGACATCGACGGAAGAAGCTAGATGAAGGGTACAGTATGTGGAAACTCTCTGATCTATTTTTGCAGCTGTGAGTCTTAAACTACTTCAAAATAAAAAGTTACTTAAAAGTGAAAGAAAAAATACACATGTTGAGGCCTGACCCTGGAGGTTCTAATTTAGTGGGTATGTGTTGTATTACTACTAAATCCAGTAGGTCTGTGTTTAGATATTTGCATTAAACAGAATTTTCAAAGTTCTATCATGCACTGCTAGAATTAGAACTATTGTCCTATGAAATATTCATTAGCTCTTTTATAGACATTTCAACATGCTTTTGAACTTACTTATAAAGAATAGGGAATTTTGACTCTTTTTTGACTTAAAACAGTTCAATGACAAATAAAGTTCATTGAATATAAAAGATTAATTTCTAACTACATAGATTTAATTTATTCACTTAATGTTTGAATTCAAATATCCTATAAGGCATAAGGAATCAATCATTAAAGCATATCTAAGAATGGAGATACACTGTCCTGGGTATAAAAGTCATTTTAGAGATTATAAAGAATAATTCATACTAAGCATTTACTAAAAGTTAAAACCAGTTTGGTATTGATATTTTTAGGTAATGATTCCAATTTGATTTCTTCCTAAATTGTAGAGTTTTTTTTTTCAAACACCCTCCATTCTCTAGCTTCTTATATTTTCAAAGATCAGGAGTGAAGTCAAATCACCCTTAGTTTCCTATGTTAAAGGAAGAGAGATCAGAGAAGCATTTTGAGAGTCGTTAGGAAGACACTAGCAAGGCTCAAAGTCATATTGAAAACTCTTATGGGGATAAAGACAGAAGGAAACCTGTAGTTACAATTTGATTTGCGTATGTATTATGTATACATATGATATGTGTATATATTCATATGATAATATATATGTACAATAATATGATAAATATTCTCATGTTATCTACATGTATCTACTTTTAAGTCACCACTTTTAAGTCACTACTACTTAAAGCAGTGATCCCCAACCTTTCTGGCACCAGGGACCAGTTTCATGGAAGACAATTTTTCCACAGACCAGGGGTGGGGAATGGCGAGCAATGAGGAGCGGCTGTAAATACAGATGAAGCTTCACTTGCTCCATGGTGCACACCTCCTGCTGTGTGGCCCCGTTCCTAACAGGCCTTGGAATAGTACCAGTCTGAGGCCGGGGGGTTGGGGACTGCAGACTTAAAGGTTGTAGTTTCTTTCACCAATTTATCAGGATATTATTTAGAGATATTTCCTCTCATACATGTATTGAAGATGCCCAAGTCAAGTATGGGCAACGGCAAGAAAGAACTCACATTTACTATTATGTGCTAGGCTTCATAATAGGTACAAATTATTTCATTAAAGCCTCATAACAACCTGCAAGATAGGTATTAATATCTTATTTACAAATAAGGAAACAGATTGAGAGGCCAAATACCCTATCCAATGCACACAATTGGTTAGTGGAGAAGCTGGATTCTAACCCGGATTCTTTTCATGCCAAACAGATATCCCTATAGGGACAAGCAACTTTGAACAGGGAAAAGCTGATAAAAGTCTATGTAACAGGAAGAATCACAAATAATGCTATGAAATGTTAGAACAAAGGAAAACAATAAAGTCACTTACCCAGTATATCTTTATGAGTGTAAAAGCGTGTCTTAAATGGCTTGTATTCATGGATCCGTTTGAAGGTTTTTCCCAAAGGGGCTGGTGGAATTATTTTATTACAAACAGAACAGCAAACAAAGTTTGTGTAATTTGAATTTCTGATCATAGTTAAATTTCAGATGTCTTCTATTACTTACAGTTAAAATAATCTTAGGATCAGAAAAAGTAGTTTTAAGAGAAGATGGAAGTTTAAGAAAGCAGAAGAGGTTCCGGGTTTTAGGACAATGCTAAAGACTGGTAAGGATTAAATGACGCACCATGATTAGGTAGTGGTTATGTGCCTAACATTAAGGAATGGTACTAAAAGCCCCTGCCATATAAGGTACGGACACTGGACTGGGGAAGATTTTAGCAGTTGCTCCCTCCCAGATTCTGGCATGAAGTTGTTAGCTTACTTAGCAACTGTTGCTAGGTAAGGCAAGCTTTGTTCATAAAAGCAACTTCAAATAATGACAAAAGGGAGCATGATGCAGCCATACATTTTCCTGATACTTTCTGTATTAGTTTCCTATTGTTGCTATCTTACTCTGTTTTCTGTTGCTAATAACAGAATACCTGAAACTGGGTAATTTATAAAGAAAAGGAATTTATTTCTTACAGTTATGAAGGCTGAGAAGGCCAAGGTGAAGGGGCCACACCTGGTGAGAGCCATCTTGCTGGTGGGGACTCTGCAGACTACCAAGGCAGCGCAGGGTTATCACACGGCCGGGGCTGAGCATGCTAACATACTAGGTCAGGTCTCTCTTCCTCTTCTTACAGAGCCAGCACATTAATCCATTCACCCATTAATCCATATGGTTCAATCCATTCATGAGGGCATGATCTAATCATCTCTTGAAGGCCCCACCTCTCAATACTGCCAGATTGGGGATTAACTTTCAACATGGACCTTGGAGGAGACAAATATTCAAACCATAGCATCACTGTAACAAATTAACACAAAATTCGTGGTTTAAATAAAACACAAATTTATTCTCTTGCATTTCTGGAAATTAGAAGTCTAAAATGAGTCTTATGGGGCTTAAATCAAGATGTTTGCAGGGCTGGTTCCTTCTGGAGGCTTTAGGAGACAATGTTTCCCTCCCTTTTCCAGCTTCTAAAGGCCATCCATGTTCCTTGGACTCATGGCCCTGCATCATACAGCCTTTTCTCCTCCTGCTTCCATGGTGACATTTTCTCTTCCTCTGATCCTCTGCCTTGTTTAAGGACCTCTGTGATTACACCAGGCCCATCAGATAACACAGGATAATCTCCCCATCTCAAAATCCTAAATTTAAATCACATCTGCAAAGTCTCTTTTGCCATAAAAGGAACATATTCCCAGGTTTCAGAGATCAGGATCTGGAAATCTTTGTGGGAAACAGGAGCATTAGTTAGCCTGCCACACTTTCTTTTAAATTTTTTTAAAAAGAATTAATATAAGGCCAGCAATGAAGGTAGCTTAATTTTTTTTCAGGTTATTTATAAATGTGATGTTTTGGTGCCATGGCAATAAAACTGGGAAATATCATGGTATCTTGAAGGAAAAACTACTTTCATTAAGTCAACATTCAAAATTACTAAGCCTGTTTTTCAGGGTTTTTTTTGAGACAGTCTCACTCTGTCACCCTGGGTGAGTGCAGTGGCGTCAGCCTAGCTCACCACAACCTCAAACTTCTGGGCTCAAGCCATCCTCTTGCCTCAGCCTCCCAAGTAGCTGGGACTACAGGCGCACACCACAACACCCGGCTAATTTTTCTATTTTTTAGTAGAGACAGGGTCTTACTCTTGCTCAGGCTGGTCTCAAATTCCCGAGCTCATGTAATCCTCTCACTCAGCCTTCCAGAGTGCTAGGACTGCAGGTGTGAGCCACCTCGCCCAGCCACTAAGCCTGGTTTTTAACATCACATAGTTAACCTGTTCCTATAATTTTAGAAAAACAGCCATAAAAATTCTGCCTATCACAAATATCTATGCAACTGAATACACCAAGTGACTGAATTTTTAAAATTTGCCTAACAATGTCATATACAGCATGTACCCAGCAGGACTGATTTTATAATGAATCAATGCCATCAATGAGATTAATTTCAATAGAACTCCCATGGGGCCCTAAGCTAAATGTACCACAAAAATGACCCTATAATTCCTTCATGAATCACATTTATATTGACATACATAGCCTAATAACTACCTGATGACCTTAAGTAACTCTATCAAATGGTGCCAGATTTGACTTCAAAGGTTAATTGGGACTGGGAGAACAGAGATGAATTACTACTGAGAATTGAGACTACTGCATGCACTATCTGGACTGAAAACTGAGGCCACCTTTGTCAGTATGACTCCCCAATCTGTTACTAGAAATTCTTGCCCAGATGGGAGGGTAACCAACTGGTCTTGATTTCCCTAGGACTGTCCCTGTTTTAAAACTGGAAGTCTTAAACTCTTTCAGTACCTGGAAAACTGGAGGAGTTGGTCCCCCTATGGAAGATAAGGCTGTAAAATCAGTCACTTCACTGTTTGTTTTAGGAAATTCTTGAAAACCAAATTATCAACTGAACAGTGTGCTGATCTGGGCAAGTAGCTCTTCTATCAGAACATGAGATTACTCTCCTGGGCAAAAAGGTCACTTACTGCTTATCAAGCAATAGTTTACTTATCAAGACTTGCTTCAAGACCTAATCTATTATGTCAGGAACTTTGCCCAAGCTCCATAAAATTTCTACATTGAAAGATCTTCTTTAACTATTGAAAAATATTCTTTAACCACTTGAACGCAAGAGTCCAAAATACTGTAAGTATCTTCCCTGATCATCCCCTTCTTAAATACAACTAACTTTGTAAAAGTGGCATTTTCCCTTAGTGTAGTAGGTTTAATAAACTTTGTTTTGTTTCATCAACAGGTTGTTCTGATGGCCTTTTGGGGGACTTGGCACTTAACAATCCTTTACATAATTTTGTTTCAAAATACAGTAGTGTTTCTGTACTTAAGACCTAAACATTTTATTTTTAAGGGCTAATGTGGCTGCTTATTATGTGGACATTTACAACTGTGTCAAGCATCCTTGACTTAAGTGACCCCATTTTAGAAAAAGACTCCATCTTTTATTTCAAAAGGCATCATGCCAGCAGAGACCAGATATTCACCTAATCAATAAAGACTACACCCAATCAGACAAGGGCAGAATCCTTTACTCTCAGTTCTCACCAGAGGACTCAAAGGCCATAAAAAGAGCAGGACTTCGCCAGCTACATGTGGCCATCTCTATAGACAGTCTTGCTGGCACTTGTGATCAGCACCCAGCATCTGCTGCTGAAGGCTCTGCACAAATCAAGGACTCTGCCTTGTAAGATGCTGACAATCTGGATCAGCCCAGGGCACTCTTCTTGTCCACGTTGTTGTCCTTGGACTGGTTCATTAGCCCTTTTCTTATCCCCTTTTCTCTTCATGTTGAAAGTTACCATGTTTAATGTGGAAATTTTAATCTCTAACATTTATATACTGATTAAATATACTACTATGCATGTATGTTTGCAATACTGACTGACTTGTGGATTGGCTTGAGCTTTTGTGTCTGCGGCTCTGACTACTGAGTAAATGGGTAGTACTAAGGAGAACTGCCTCCTTGGGAACTCCATGTAGCTTGTGGGAACTCCAGGTAGCTCGTGGCTTTTATGATTAAAATAACATCAATAGAAGTCTGATCTTGTGTAAAGACACAAACGTGCGTGGACCTGTTATGTCTGACCTTGCACCACTCATGACAACACCTAAGAGGTCGTATATAATGGTGAAAAGGTCCTTAGACTTTGGAGCAAGGAGATCCAGTTTCCAGACTTGACTCTGAGAATCACTGCGTTCTTGAGTAAATTTCTTTTTTTTTTCTATTTTACAGGACAGATTCCTGGATTGGGTAAATTTCTTAACCATTCCTAGCCTGTTGTCTTAACCATAAACTGACAGGATTGGACCAGGTGCAGTTCCAACGTTCAAAATCCTCTGACTATGCACACCATCTGGGGGATGAGCACACTTTGACTCAAACAGTACAAAAGCAATTTATGTAACCAAAACGTCTGTACCCCCATAATATTCTGAAATAAAACAAAAAATCAGCAGACAACTCAGGAACAAAACAAAACAAAACAAAATCCTCTATTTCAAAAGGTATGTTATTTTTGATGGTTATGCCCTCATTCAATAGAGAATGGATGAAAACATCAACACATAGCCAGACAGCCTTTGGCACTCTGTACGCACAGACTGTGCTATAACATAACTTGTAGCCACCCTGTAAAAAGTATCATAGGTAGGAACTTGTTCCTAAAATTCAATGTGATTCTTTCCTCACACTACTTTTCACAGTGCTGTGCTTGACTGAATCCACTGCTGCCTTGGTTCATACCCATAGATGACACATGGCTTAGGCCCACATGCTCTGTAGTTTCTGCTGCCCTTCTGCACTTCGATACCCTCTTGATAGTTCACTCAACTAATATTTCCCCTGCCACTGAATATCAACTTATTTTTTTGAATAGTATAAAATTCTAAAAGACAGCAATGTGACATTAAACACATAGGTTGAAAACAGAAGAACCCTAGTTCTACGACAACCAAAAACATGGGGAAACCAAAAGCGAAAGATGATATTTAAATTAAAAGGCATTTTGTACTACCCAATTGCATTTTAAACTATTTGAAGTGTAGTATATGGAGAGGGATAGCAAAGAAATAGTTAGGTCTCAGTAGTAAAGATTTAATTTAGTTCCATGTAGATAAACTCAATTAGTTAAGCTCTTTAATATCTACAAATCAGATATAATTGCATTTTCATGTACCTTACAAAACCACAATAAATTACTAGAAATTAAAAATAACATCATGATGATAAACTCTGCCCGTGCTGTTGTTATTCCTAGGTAATAACAAATGAAACAAAACTTCAGAGATGAGATTTACTACTGAGCCCCAATTATAATGATTTGGAGAAGGGGGTAAATATCTAGAAATGAAACAGGTCCAGAACCCTTGTCAGAGAGATTTAAATTATATAATATAAGGTAAACCCAGTAAAATAGGGAGACCTTATTTTTTATCTATTGAGTAGTTCTAGTTTTTAAATAACTATAAGAACACTTGGTTTTATAACATCACTGTAACATTAATTTTAAAAACTAAAATAGATACCATTTAGTTATAGTCAAATAAAAATACCATACCTGAGTATAACATAAAAACTCCAACTAGTTTGGGATATCCCTTCATTTAATCTTCATTTTAGTAGCTGAGTGGGGTTGTCTTTTCAATTAAAATAAAATTCTGGACCCAAAATATCTGAAATGGAAACCAAAATATACGAACCATCTGTGACTCTGTAAAAACTGTCAGAGCCAACTTGGTTTTCATTTCTCACACCTTAATGTTGACATCAGGATTTAAAATTCTCTTTCTTTACAAATATAGGTTCTATACCAAGTAGAAAATGAACATTTTCTTTACAAATAGGAAAACACAACTAAACTCAGAACAGCGGTAAAGGCACAATTCACCTTAAAATATTAAAAACACCATGCAAATTTAGTAGCACTGGGTATTTTTATTATATAGAACTTAATAATTAACAAAAATGACTTCTCGTGGCACTTTTATAAAAGGATTTAATAAAAGAAAAATATTGTGCCATTTTCTGTGGAAGAAGAATGAGATGATGGCTGCAGCTATGAAAGAACAAAACTGACCACAGTTGTCCGGGTGCGACTGCCATCTTCTCTCACTAACATATTCTAGAACAAGAAACATGATACTGTGTGCTCATAAAGTCTTTCATCTGAAGATTTCAGAGCCCTGATAAAGCTCCATCTGCAGCAACCAGCACTATTAATCCCATTTAGATGTTTTCCTCCTCATATAACTGTGTCCCTCACTATCAGTAGCTTCATAGAGGTCCTTTTTATTCTCTTGTGTTGCATGTAGGTAACCAATATAAGCCACGCAAAGCGAAAGGGTTACCAATCCGAAAGCCATTACAGGTTTGTTCTGTCAAAGAAAAAAAATTATAAAGTCTCATTAAGACTATAATTTAAGGAGATCCTGACATGCCAAGGCTTTGTTACCACACTAGCATTCCTATGGCAATATTTCAATTATTATCATTTCCTCAGTTCTTTATTCTATTAGCTCAACTCTTGATTATTTAGAGATTATAGAAGACTCTTGCTTCTCCTCTCCAGTCCTTCTCCTATCTAAAGCCTGGACATCTCAGACCTCCATCCTCAGGAAGGTGACAGCTGGAAGAGGTGTGAGACATGGAAATTGGTCTGGTTGTGAGTTTTCAGTGTTATCTGGAGAAGCTGCTTAACTTGTCTGGGCCCGACTCTCTTCATTTGCAAACCTCAAATTAGCTCACTTTATTATACAATAATAGGAATCAAGGAATGAAGTCACATGCTATTCTTCTTACCCAAGTCATAAATAACTGGCAAAAGGCCTTTTATATATTATATATTAGGCACAGCAATAATGACAATGTATACGCTCTTCTCTGCAAATCAACTCTATAACCTCAAAAAATTTAGTGATTGGAATGGATATTATGCTGTCATAATAACCTTGATTTACTGCTGGAAAACCAAGACCCCAAGAGGCAAAGTGATGTAGGTTGAATTAAAAAAAAAAAAAAGCTTTTAAATATAGGAAAGATGTTGACAACTCCAGAAGTGTTTTGTCTAATACTCTGTGATTCCTGAAACTAAGACCCCCTCTTTGCACGTTTACACTCAAGAAATTGGCCTTCTCTTAGGTCAGAGTAAATGCACAGTAGTGATACAGATACTATTTTCTGCTTCTGTTACTATACCTCCTACATTACTATTATTTCAAATCTTAATCACAAAAGAATAAGAGTCAAACTTTTTCCACTTAGATGAACATCTAAGAAAAGCCACAAGCTCAGAGCAATTTAAATTTGCAATTCTTGAAATGCCTTTAAAAATTAAAAGAACACATTAATTCAAAGTTTTTAAAACATTCTACCTTGATTTAATGATTTGATGGTTAAGCTGATCTATTTAACTTTAAAAGTTTACACTGGCAGCTACATTATTAAAATTCTAATCAGATTCAATACATTTAAATACTTACCACATTTTATAATTTGATTTCATTTACATTTATTTAAAAATATAATTCACCAAATCAAATATATTCACTAATTTGCAACAAGGAAATAGTGATTAGCTACCTCCATAACAGTGTACAAATGTGTGTTTTGGAATTTTCTATAAAATGTTTTCAATATTGCTTGGATAAAAATATTATTAATAAAGGCTAGAATTGCAGTCTGTAAGAACAATCAGATTTTTATTTTGGTTTCTTTGTTTAAATGGAAGGCCTATTTACTTAATGGTACCTGAACAAACAAGAAAAACTGCCTTCAAAATAATGCAATTATTAAAAAATAGTACTCTAAATATTTTGAGTTGCTCCATTAAAGTGCAACCATTTTCCATCAAAACTCTCAAATGCCCTCAAAATATTTAGTTTTATATGGGTATTTATATGTGAAACAGCATTTAAAATTTTCCTTCCACCTGTTTTTACTCAGAGGTCTTATCAGTCTACAAAAAAATTTCCATGATAAAATCAAATGTTACAGGAAAATAAGAACTTTCTATTTCTGTCAGTCTGATTAGATTAAACATAAAGGCTTTTCCTGGATATATATCTTACAGGTTTAATGAAAAGCTCTGGATTCACAGCTCGAAATAAGGTTGTTGTGCGCCCCCCTCTGAGCCCTGGGTTTTGAAAGTCTTTCTCTTTGGGCGGGTCCTTTTTAAATGTCGGAGGCTCAGGTGCTGAAGACATCTTGACAAATGATGACTTATTACCTAAAAACAAAATAATATATTTGTTCCCTTCATAATAGTGTTTGATAAATTACTTTAAAAAAACCATTCTCATTCTTTTGAATTTCAGCCCAGATATATACCAAAAGTGATTGCTCACTGTCTTACTATTTTGCATAATACATACTTTGTAAATGGTGCTTTAAGTTTAGTTTGGTAAATCATTCATTATTTTATTTTTCATCTCTTAAAACAAACCAGTATGGTAGGCAAAGGTTGTTTTCCTACTTTTACACAAGTCTGGAGAATTGTTCCTTGGTCTGAGTCACATGATATTGATGTAAGAAGCCAGGACTAAGGGTAGGAGAGGCCAGTGGGTTATCCACTCTCTTCTTTACTTCACTCTTCCTCACCAACAGCCCTTCCAGGACAGCAACCTGAGGGAAGTACTAGCACTCCTTTGCTCAGTATCTGCTTCTACAGCCTCACTCCTGGCTACTTTCCCCTGATGCTGCTCTGCCTTCCTCCACTGGCCCACCCAAGCACTCACTTCCCCCACAGCAAGGATAAGTAGCTGTTTGCACTCACTCCCCCTTTGCCTATCAGCAACTTTCTGGGCAGAATATGCTCTGCTATCTCCTTAATGAGTATCTTTTTCTCTCTTGGCTACTCTAAATCCATCCTATTAAATCCAAGCATGTCTTTTGTCTTCTGGTTCTCCTAGCTGGAGTGTCAATATTTTGGGAATATTTTTCTCTTCTAGGGATTATTAGGCAAAAGCTTATTCTTATCATTCCTGCCACTTAATGCTGGGGAGACCAGGTCTCAACAATCATGTCAATGGCTTACTTCATGTTTATTTTCTCAGTTTTCTCTTCATCATGTAAATTTGGAAAGAGTTGTTCCTGCAACTGCTTTGAGCTTTCACTGTGTGAATTATACCCTGATCCAAAGGCTGCAGAATGGCTGTGCAGTTCAGTGGGAAAAACTCAATACACACATGATCCATGAGAGTGTGTTGTGCAAGGAGCAACTGTCCATCAGCAAGAGGACATCGCATTTTGCTCCTTGCATTCTCTTGCCAATCCTTCTCAGCTGTTCATTAATGTATTTCTCATCATTCGGGCATGTGCACTGGCTTGGTAATCACAGGGGAACAAATGAACATTTTTGAAGCACTGGGGGTTAGCTGACTTGGTCCAGAATGCACTACAGCATAATAGAGCAATCATCAATCTGTTTTCTTCCTTTGCAAAGTCTACCTTTGGTGTGAAGCATAAGATAAGGTAACAACTGGTAAAGCACACCTCTTTCATTAGCATCTATGATATCATTCAACCTATAATCAATAGTTTTGTTTTTGGTTTTTTTTAAAATTTCTCCTGCACATAATTAAGAGTTAATAATTTTCCCTACTGGAACAGTGTTTTCATCACTACAGGCAACTTCTGAAACAATTAGATAACATGACTGAAATTTGTTTAGCATCCCATACTTGCTTGAAACTCACCATGCCCAAGGTTGGCAAAAATCCGATACTTTCTGCTGTACAATTGATATATTTGCCATGCCGATTTCTTGCACAAACTTGATACCATGCAAAAACCTGCTACAAAGGGGACCTCATATTCACTTCTGCATTAGTCCCAGAATCCCTTCTTTAACTTTCTCTTCAATCTTGGCTTAATCTTTTAAAAATGCAGACAATGTAGAGGGAGTGATGCTAAATTCCTTTGCTATTTCTCCTTTCTTGTGGCAGTAATCTTCAGCTTCCACTACCGTCATAGTTTTCTTCTAATGAAAACTACTGCTGTTTCATCTTTCCCCTCTTAGTCATCATGGTAGGATGGTTGGTGTTCACAAATGTATTTGGAATTTAAGTAACAAATGTTGGCCACCGAGATGCCTACTCAAAGTGTCAGTGATGTTTCTTCCTGTGCTAAAAACTTCTTTGACTATGAATATGGGGAACAAGAAAATGCAAAATGAAGCAATCAATAAAGTGGAAGCAGTATTATAGTCTGTCTGTCAACAGGGCATACCTATAGAAATGTTAATTTAGTAGGAAATAGTTAACACATGGCCATGTTCTTAGGCCTGAATCACACCCTGAGAATGTACCACTTTTTGAAATTGGGGAACTAAATAAAAATACTAGGAAGGTCTGAAAAAGCAGATATACAAAGGTAAAACTCATTCTAACCAAAAACTGACACAAACAGCATTTTCTTCTTATTATTGGAAAACAAAGATGTCCTGTAGAAAAATGGATTAAAGTTGTTCTTTGGTAAGAAAAACTAGGTAATGGGGGAGGTGGGAATAGAGAGTACAAATTGTAGAGCACAGAAGAGGCCTCAGCGCATAGTTTATCATGTACACTTTGTGTGGATGACAATGTGACAGGGATTGAGGATGATTAACTCACTCTACACCTGAAGTCCAAAAATTATATACAGTGTGTGGAAAAAAAATATATGCATATGTATATATATGGAGAGAGAGAGAGAGAGAGAAACACAGACACAAGTTACAGCCAACAGAAATTTCACTATTTTAAAATGCAGTGACGTTAA
The DNA here is from genome assembly GCA_023783475.1 of Daubentonia madagascariensis. Classification (NCBI taxonomy): domain Eukaryota; kingdom Metazoa; phylum Chordata; class Mammalia; order Primates; family Daubentoniidae; genus Daubentonia; species Daubentonia madagascariensis. The sequence goes on along the minus strand of JAKFHU010002080.1, from coordinate 34,267,744 downwards.
ATGTCATGAAATTCAACCTATATGAAACATACCTGTAAAAAACTATATAATTATAGTTATATGACACTCTAACACAAATTGTAATGACTTAATTTTTATTGCAAGACTCCTTGATCACCTTTTTTCCTTAGCAGAACCTACATTTCCTTTGTAATGAATCAAGAAAATAAGCAATCCAGGCAGTGTCTGTTACACTGCAACCTCCAGACATCCACATTTGCTTTAATAATGCACTGTTTATGTTAAACGCTTTACCAGAAATGACAAAGAATATGTGGACTGTAAACCCACATGCATATTTTTAAAAATTTAATGTACCACAATTTTTATTGTTTCTTGATACTTTCTGGAAAGTATGAAATTAACATTTTCCATTATTTATCATTCTTTTATTTGAAGTGGGATAAGACAGCTCAGTTTTATTGCTACTTCTCCTTTTATGAGCAACAGTCATTGAAGATGTTACAATAGTTCTCCCAAAATTGCATGAACTTATTTATACCATCTATTAAACTAAGAATTTTTAACAACCATCTGTACTTTAAATAAAAAAATAGATTACTGAGACCAAAGAGTCTCAGCAGCCAAAAATTTGTTATATATAACTATTTAAAAAAACAAAAACAAAAAAACCCTTTTTACATAGGAGAAAATTCTTCTGTATTTCTTCACATGACTGGCCCACAGAGTTGTACATGTATGGCTGGGGTGGAAATTCAGGATGTGTCAGTTGAATAAGTATGTAGAAGGCAAAATCTTAGTCATTTCTTCACAGATGTGTAAATCGTCAGTACTTTTTGGGAAAACAAATCTCTATTTCAACAAGTAAACTTTTAATCTAGAAGTAAAAGCTTACTAGCTATTTTCAAGTGTAGAACTAAGTTCCATTTTAAAAGCTGCAGAACTAGTAAGTTCAAACCAATACTTATTCTGACATTACCACTCAAATGAACTGTCAAGACAAAAGCAATTAATGCCTAGCATATTTCCACCAGAACTTCCTAAGTCCTCCCATTATTTTCTCTACCTTCTTCCCTTACTTTTTTTTCCCCACTGCAAGTAACTAGCACTCATTTATTTACATATGATATTGACCAATCTCTAGTTATACTCACTTTGAACATCTGCTTATTTTGAAGCTGGATTATAACCTCATTTTTAATGTGTTAAAAGGGGAATCACACAAAACACATATTGGCAGGGATGAAGGGAACTTAGAATTGTACTGCTCCTGGCTAAGTAATTTTGTGGTTAATTTGTGTGTGGGCCTACTTGCAAAATAATAAATCAGGCACTCCTGGCTGTGCAGTCTGTCCAGGTGACCCTACTCTTACTTCTTCTTCCTTTTTTCATCAGCCACTTCTTGCTCCCTTATCTACTCACGATTAAGAAATTGTTCATCTTTTGTTTTTGTTTTTGTTTTTTTTAAATAGAGAGTGGAACGTTTCACACCTGCCTATACAAAAGATCTAAAGAAAGCTGCATTTACCTCATTTGTGCCCCCCCCCCCCCCCCCCCCCCGTAAAATGCTCTTTACCTTTTTCTTCTGCCCATCCTCCTGTGAAGGAAATATTCAATGGAAAAAGGAAGAAGGAAAGATAAAGGACTGCCCCTTTACACAACTCCATGAGGTCATTTATATCTCAAGCATGAGACTGTCCACCCCTGAAACTGATAACACACAATGCGAGAGGCTGTAAAAGATGGTCCTATACAGAGAGAACCAGTCATTTTTGAATGATTTTCTTTCTTTTAGCAAAAATCTTGCTTAGGAGGATAATCCAGAATGTATTTGGCCACTGACATTAAACAATTCACTGGCATAAAATTGGCATCACTATCTATGTTATATTGTACATGAAAATTAGACCAAGATATAAAGAATAGAAGAATTACTTTGCAGAAAAAACTTCATCTTCAAATATACATTTTAGAAATACACACGTCAACAGAAAACAAATCAAATTATCAGAATTGTAAAATGCTAATGAGCAGGAACCTTAGCAATAATGAAAGCCTTTCTTTTAAAAGACTCAGGGAATTATAAAACGGACAAAATATTTTAATGAGTATAAATACACTTAGTTTCACATACCATACTATCTTAATACTTAAGAAACTAACTTGGAGTCTGAGGCAGAATACCTTAAAAATAATTTAAATTTAGTATAAACAAGTTTGAGATAATCAGAGGACTTCATGGCTTGGGGGAATCCAGCATAGCCTCAAATTCCAACTTTGCTACTTATAAGCTGTGTGTCTTTGAGTAAGTGACAACTTCTCTGATTCTCAGTTTCCACATTTATATAAGGGGTAATACTATCTATTGCACAGAATAGATGTACATTAAACGTAAGTGTGGATTAAATGAGATGACATTTTTCAAGGATAAAGCAGATATTCAATGAATGGTAGCTATTGTTCTCATCCCCCTTTTATACAAAGAGAAACCTAGACCTCAAGAGATTGTCTTTGCCAGCAGGCGTGTGGGATAATCTCGGTCTCCCGATTTGCAGCCCTCCCCTGTTTCACAACCTCCCCCCCATTTTACTCCTAAGCCGATAAAAGGCATTTGCATTTATGAGTTAGTACAAGATTTAAGAAACATAAAGTTGTGATTACTTAAGTTTTAAAAATGAATTATGTATTTGTTTTTAATGTAAAATATATTTTTTAAAAAGTATCTTTCCATGTCTTGAATTTACTGTACCTGAAGGAGAAAGGCTTTGTCAATGGCTGTTGCAGACAACCTGAGGGCTGACAATCTGAGTCTTACTTGGCTTCCCCCAGTGTTGTGGTACCTACACTACCGTTGGCTATTGAAGGCTTATTCAAAGACAGTCATTGGAAACCTCCAAAAAAATTGCATTCAATTAAGTTCCAGACAGCGCGTTGCAGGGTTGAAAAGGTTGAAAAGACTGCACAGTGACAAAAGAAAAAGGCCACCTCGTAAAAACTACAAAACCGTATTTCCCTAAACATGAGAGTTTACTGAGTTGGGATACCAAGAAACTGCGGAGGAAATGGGAGGGTTTCTGGGGTGGGGGTGTCCACAGATAAGGCACGGACCCGTGTCATGCGCCCGAACGTGAGCGTCCGGGAAATGGGCTGTAGGGGGCCAGAGAGCTCCAAGACGTGGGGTGGGGGCTCGGGCGTCCACAGAATGGCAAAGATTTGGAGCGCCCGAGAGGAGGCCGCCGAGGCCGCGGCATCTGGGAGTGACGCCGGCGCCCCTCCACCCGGCACCCCCGTCGCCGCTCACCTTCCGCGAGGTCACCTCCTCTCCGCGCCCGCTACGGCTCCGCCTCGCCGCCGCCTGCGGGAGAGAGCGGTCGAGCGCGCCCGGCTCGCCCCGCGCCACCACGCCCCCTACAGCCCGGAGGCTGCGGCGCAGGGGCGCAGGGCTGCCGGGACCCGTCCAGCGCTCGCCCCTCTAGCTCCGAGGACGTTGCGCCAGCCCCCAGTGATCTGCGGGCTGGAGTTTGCGAGAGAAGTTTTTCCTTTCTTCCCTTTTTGACCGTTAGTTTTCTGCCTCCCAACGTCAAATAACCTTCCAGTTTCGTGTGTGTGTTTTCTATAAATAAAAGGAGACATCTCCTAGAAACATATATATTTATTTAATGAAAGTGGAAAGCATTCAGATTAGGAAAGAAGGTTTAGGTCTGGTCCCCTTCTACCCCTATTTTAGGGGCACAGTCACTTAAATGTGCAGTTAATACTCTTGCCATTCTGTTAGGGCCTTGAGATTCCAGGATGCAAGATGTATGCAGCTGCGATTGAGACAGGAATAAATATGCATGCCTGTTTGCACACACTTGACTGATGATTAAGTTTGTTGGGATAGAAGTTATATTAAAACAAACAAAATAGTTAGAATAAAAGACACCCAGGTTTTTGCATGGGTTTATGTAAAGCTTTGGCAAATGGATTTTGCATTTAAAACTTGTTCTGCTGAGCCAAATTAACATTATATTTGATTTGAGGTTTAATTTTTAGAAGTTCATTGACATCTAGTATTACTAGGCAATCTTCTGGCAAAATAAGTTAAATGTCACTTAAAAAGCTGTTTGTGAGGTAGCTAAGAACAACTGCAGGGCTACACAACATTATTGTGTTGCATCCTCAACAGACCCACACCTTCTTCTATCCCCTAGGTTTCTTCTCACTAATCTCTGAATGTCAGATATCACTATGGAAACAAAAGTACTTATACTGTCCTGATCAACACACAGTGATCAGATTAAAGCATAAATGAAACATAAGAACACGTAAGAAAAGAGCATAAACTGTAGGTAAAGACAACAGAGAAAAGCCTGAAGGCCTTGCTAATTTCATGGATATGAATACAATGCAAATGCTATGACATTATTATTTATAATTTGTTCCATTTTATGATGCTTTCAAGAAATTACTTTGAAGAGTGATGCTAGTCTGGATTCAGCTTTTATAATCTTTGTCTTGTGCAGCACCATTAATATTTAATAATATTTAACAGGAGATTTTATGTTTGATGGGAGCACATAAAGCAAAGGTTCAACTCTGTGAAAACACATTCTAATTGACTAAAGATATTTATTTTAATCAAGGGTTCCCAAAGTGTGCTCTGGGGATGACACTGGTGGTCTGGGAACCTTCTCAAGGGATCTCTGATGGCACTGATGCTTTTTTGTCCAGGTAAGAATTAATAGTTGATTTTAAATATTTAATAAAAATCATACATTATAGGTGTTTTGTCAAATCCAGGGTTTTTGAAAAAAAAAACAAACATAAATACTAGCTTTTGTTTTTTCCTAGAAGAAAGCCAAGCCAAAGCAGGTGACATAATTAATGTGGGCCAAGGATATCAGAGTCCCTTGAGTGAATTATTACTCAACAAATAAAAAAATTAAGTATGTCATGGGAGTTTGTAAAAATAGTCCCAATTCTCCACCTCTCCCTGTGTTCACACCCTTCTCCATGCCCTCCCACTCTGACTCTGAGGTCAGCCTTACGATTTATTTTGGTTAATATGATATTAGCAAATGTGACACAAGAGAAGCTAGAAAAGTGCTTGAACTGGTAAACATGCTCCAACTAGCCTGCTGGAGACAAAGAACACGTAGAGCAAAGCCAAGTAATCTGAAAATTTTGACTGAGGCCACCCTAGATTGGAGATAAAGAGATAGAGAGGGGTCCGTGTGAGGCTTTATTCAGAGCCATTGTAATTAGCCATGCCCTTGGGTAGGGCAGTCCTAAAGTTTGCAGGGAGAAGCAAATAAGTCAGTAAAATGCTAGTATCGATGTTCTAGTGACCTCATATTTATCCAGATACTAGAAAAGCATGGGAACATTTAGGTTGTACTAGAAACTGCAGTTCACAACATGATGCCTGTGGAATAAAACAACTGTAGATATGAAAAGCAGTGCATTACAAAATTTGTAGTTATTTAGAAGAGACGTCCTAGAGCCTAACAGATGAACTCACTAAGATTTGCTTAGCGTTTCTAAAGACGTGTCAATTGGTCAGAAATATCCACATACCCTCAGCATTATCCTACATCAGGGGCTCTCAAACTTAAGCATGCATCAGAATCACCTGGAGGATCTTGTTAAAACACAGATTACAAAATCCCATTCTCAGAGCCTGTGATTCTGTAGGTCTGGGTTGGGTCTGAGAATTTCTGTTTTTAACAAGTTCTCAGGTGACACTGCTGCTGCTGCTGCTCCTCAAACCCCACTTTGAGAAACACTGACCTATATGCTAGGGCAGTTTCTTTCCTTTCTCATTTGCTAAATAAGACATAATTGTTTTTTATTATAGTTTCTACTTGGGGGAGAGGGATGTGTGATGTTTTAACTCATCTTAAGAAAATCCTCTGAAGACTTAAATTTCTGACCCAAAGAAGCCTCCAGCAAAATAGACAAAACAACTATTTCAGATGGTTGGGATTTAAATACAACTGGTGTTAATCATAAATCTTTGTGGATTAGGATCTAGTGGGACAATTTTATTTTAATATAATGATATTTATCCTGAGAAGCTGTTTTCCAAGACTCACAAGAAATACAGAAATTTTAGGAAGATTAGAAACTCTATTCTAATTATTTTAGGGCATAAAACAAATAATTTAGTTACTTAGATGCATGAAATATAATAAAGGCCTTTACTGTAATAGTTCTAAAAAGGGCTAGGCATGGTAGCTCACACCTATAATCCCAGCACTTCGGGAGGCCAAGGCAGGAGGATCATTTGAGCCTAGGACTTTGAGACCAACCTGGGCAACATAGTGAGACCCCATCACTACAAAAAATAAGAAAAATTAGCTGGTGTGGTGGTACTTGGGAGGCTGAGGTGGAAGGATCACTTGAGCCCAGGAGCTGGAAGCTGCTGTGAGCTATGATAGGGCTACCATATGATAGGGCTACCATGCTCCAGCCTGGGTGACAGAGTAAGACCCTGTCTCAAAAAAAAAAAAAGTCCTAAAAGGGTATCTTATAATGCCTCAAACAAAACTGAAAAGTCTCAAGTTAAAATAAGTAATAAAGATTTCCTTATTTTTTCTTTTATGTTCCTTCTTTCATTTGAAAACGCGTGGGGTTTTCCTCAAATCATTTGGAAGTTATACAACAGATGGCACACAAGGCAGGGTTATTTGTAGATTACAGTAATTGTTTTTATACTGAGCAAAGCTGCGAATGTGCCAAATTAAGGTAACTTGATGATTAATGAGAGCAGTGGTTAAAAATTCATGGTGAAAAGACTGAAATCTCCAGAAGAGGACAGTCTCACATGATAACAGGACTTTTGGGTTTTTCTAGTCTGAGCAAGATGCTCACTCTCTTTCTGCTTGAGATTGTTAAACCTCTACCACTCACTCCAAGCAGCTGGGAATGTCCTGTCTCTCTTCCAGCCATGTCTCATAAACATCATACATTACATGTCATCTTCCAGAAGGAAGTAGAGCTTTGATCAATACAACTTGAATAGATGGACAAGTAAAGAATGCTCTACCATTTGCCCACAAACACCTGATTAAATAAGGCAAATGGCACAGGTATACAATAATGGAAAGTGGGTGAGTCAAGGCAAAAAGGATAACAGGATGTGTAATTGTGAGGGATTCTTTTCTCCTGTTCAAATTTCCTTTAATATTATTGTTGTGATTATTTTCAATAACATTTACTTAAGATATAAACCGGTCTTAGAACTTAGGCCTTTGCCTTGCCCACCTCCATTTTTTAAGTAAGTTTTTTTATTTAATTGAAGTATAACATATGAATAGAAAACTATACAAATCCTAAGTCTGCAGCTTGATGGATTTTCACAAAGCAAACATACTCTGGTAACCAACATCCAGAATAGGAACTGGAATATCACCAGTGTTCTAGAATCCCTTCATGCCTCCTCCTACTCACTATCCATGTCCTCCCTTCATAACTGACTTTTTGACTTCTATCACCATTTATTAGTTCTTTTTAACTTTAGGTTTTACAATTCATACATATTGATGCATTGACCAGTCATTCATTTCCATTGCTGTATAGTATTCCATTGTTTTGAGAATTGAGGTCACCTGCATCAGCATAAACTTAACTGATGGGACTGAGAGCTAAGACAACCTATGTGAATATCACTGCTTTTATTCCCCCAAGAAATTCTTGCCAAGGAAGATATGATTGCAGACCAGTAAAGTACTTCATGGTTTCCATCAGGAAAATTTTGCAAACCAATTTCTGCAAGCTCTTTGCTCATCTAGGTAGATAACTCACTTGTCAGGACAACAGTTTGCTCTTCATAAAACTCATCTCCAGACTGTCACCTTACTGTGTGCACCAATCCTGAACTATTGTGTCATGAACTTCACCCGGTCCCAATCAGTTCCCCACTGTGAAAGACCTGCCTTAAACCTCATGAGTCCAGAATCCCACACCCTGTATATACTCTTCTCTAATTTCCCTTTTAAAGAAACTACTAAGACTCTGTAAACTTTGCTTGGTCAACAGGTTGTCTGTGAAGAGGTTGAAAATATGAATATATCACAATTTATCTACCCATTCTAATGCTGATGAGCATTTGGGTATTTCCAGTTTGAAACTATTATGAACAGTGCTGTTAAGAACATTATTGTATTTTGATGCACAGATGTATACACTTGGGGTTGGAATTGCTGAGCCATTGGTAGGTCTATGTTCAATTTTAATAGATTTAATAATTTTCCAAAGTGATTGCACCAGTTTATACTCCTACCAGAAGTGTATGAGAGTTTCAGTTGCTACACACTCTCACCAATATTTATATTGTTAGTCTTTTTGATAGCCATTCTGGTGAACATGTAATGGTAGCACAGTGTGGTTTAATTTGTATTTCCTTGATGATTATGATTATTCCCTTTTCATATACTTATTTTTAACTTTATTTTGAAATAATGACAGACTTACAAGAAGTTGCAAGAACAGTACAGAGAGGATCCAAGTATCTACCATTCAGCTTTCCCCAATGATGACATATAACAACAGCACATTATCAAAACCAGGAAATGATTGGCACAACCTAGACTACAGATCTTACTCATATTTTACCAGTTTTGGCATGCACTCATTTTTTTGTATGTCAATATGTATAATTCTAAGGCATTTTATTATATGTATAGGTTCATATAACCACAACCACAATCAAGATACAAAACTGATCCATTGCCACAAAGAACTCTGTTGTGCTTTCCTTTTATAGTCACAACCTTCCTCTGCTAATTCCTGGCAACCACCTATCTGTTCTCCATCTCTATAATTTTTTTAAATTTCCAGACTATTATATAAATGTAATCATATTGTATGTAACCTTTTAAGATTGGCTTTTTCACTCAGCATAATGCCCTCAAGATCCATCTACATTATTGCTTCCGATTTTGGACTATTACAGACAAAGCTGCTATGAACATTCATGTGCAGGGTTTTTTGTGAACATAAAAGTTTGCTTTTCTAAGATAAATACTTAGGTGTATGATTGCTGGGTTATATAGTAAGTGTATGTTTAATTTTTAAAGAAATTGTCAGCCCGGGTGTGGTGGCTCACACCTGTCATCCTAGTGCTTTGGGAGGCCGAGGCAGGAGGATCACTTGAGCCCAAGAGTTTAAGACCAGCCTGAGCAACACAGCAAGACCCCTGTCTCTACAAAAAATTTAAAAATTAGCCAGGCATAGTGGTGCACACTTGTAGTCCCAGCTGCCTGGGAGACTGAGGCAGGAGGATCGCTTGAGCCCAGGAAGTTGAGGTTGCAGTGAGCTATGATGATGCCACTGCACTCTAACCCAGATGACAGCGAGAGACTGTATCTCAAAAAAAAAAAAAAAAAAAAAATGGAAGGAAGAAATTGTCAGACTAATTTTCAGAGTGGCTGTACATTTTACATTCTCACTGTCAATGTATAAGAGATCTGGTAACTTTACATCCTTGCCAGCATTTGGCATTATCTGTATTTTATATTTTAGCCACTGAGATAGGTATGTAATTGTATCTTATTGTGGTTTTAATTTGCATATCCCTAATGGCTAGTAATATGAACTTCTTTTCATGTGTTCATTTTCCACTCATATATCTTATTTGGTGAAGTGTCTGTTGATGTCTTTTGCTCATTTTCCAATTAGATTGTTTGTTTTCTTACCGTTGAGTTTGGAGAGTTCTTTATTTGCTTTGGATGCAAATCCTTTGTCAGATAATGTAAATATTTTCTCCCAAATGATGGCTTGTCTATTTATCCTTTTAACAGGGTCTTTTACAAAGCAAAAGTTTTAAATTTTGATAAAGTCCAATTTATTCAGTTTTTTCTCTTTTGGCTCCTGCTTTTGGTGTTATGTCTAAGAACTCTGCCTGTCCCTGGTTTGTGAAGATTTGCTTCTATGTTCTCTTCTGAAATTGTTTTTTTTTTTTTTTTTGAGACAGAGTCTCACTCTGTTGCCCAGGCTAAAGTGCCGCGGCGTCAGCCTAGCTCACAGCAACCTCAAACTCCTGTGCTCAAGAGATCATCTTGCCTCAGCCTCCCAAGTAGCTGGAACTGCAGGTGTGTGCCACCACACCTGGCTAATTTTTTCTGTTTTTAGTAGAGATGGGGTCTCGCTTTTACTCAGGCTGGTCTCAAACCCCTGACCTCGAATGATCCTCCCACCTCGGCCTCCCAGAGTGCTAGGATTACAGGCATGAGCCACTGCACCTGGCCTGTTCTCTTCTGAAAGTTTTATAGTACATGTTTTACATTTAGATCTATGATCCATTTTGAGTCAATTCTTGTATAAAGTGTGAGGTTTAGGTTGAGGTTCAATTTTTTTGGCTGTTGGTGTTCATTCATGTGCTTATTTTCCATTTGGGTATCCTCTTTTACAAAGTATTTGTTCTTTTGACTGTTTTCATTTGGGTGTCTACATTTTTCTTGTTGATTTGTATGAATTCTATATAGTTGCTGAATATGATTCTCTTTTTAGATACTTGTATTGCAAATATCTTCTCCCATCCTCTGATTGCCTTTTTATTCTCTTGATGGTGTCTTCTGATGAATACATTTTTAATTTTAATGAAATTCAATGTATCAATTCCTTGAAAAACTGAAATTCAATTTACTAGGCCTTATGGTTAATACTGTTTGTATCATGTCTAAGAAATCTTTTCCCACACCCAGGTAATGAAGATAGATCGTCTGTAATCTAGAAACTTTATTGTTTTATTTTTCTTGTTTAGGTCTACAATCCTTCTAGAGTTATTTTTTGAATCAAGATTAATTTTTTTCCATATGGATTTCCAATTGACCCAGCACTGTTTGTTGAAAAGACCATCCTTTCCCCATTGCACTGCAGTATCACCAGAAAAAATCAAGGCCTGTATATGTGTGTGTGGGTCTTTTTCTAGACTTTCAGACAATTGGCTTATGCAACTGTGGGAGCTAGCTGAGCAGTCTCTGTGAGGCTGTTGTCTCCACATCTGAAACTGGAGCTGGAAGTCCATGGAGTAGGCAGTCAGGGAGAAGACTAGACCAGGCTGGAACTCACAAACATGAGCTGGAAATCCATAAGGAGGGACGGAAACCTTTGTCTGCTCTTGTTGCCTCTGACCTTGGTGACAAGGGTATTGTGCAGAAGCCTGAGCCATTCATTACAGACCTAAACACATACATGGCCCAGGAGTCAGGGAAGATAAAGGGGGATCCAGGAGAAGGTAGAGTAATTGCAGGCTCAGCTGCTGCTTCACACCAACAAGGTGAATCAGCATATCAGCAACAACATGTGTGTGTCAGTTACAAAGGCTGCTGCTTTCCTTTTGCCTTCCAAATCTCCCTGGTATCTCCCTGATTGCCCACCCTAATCAGAAACATAAGAAAGGGAACTCTGGGAAATGTAGTTCGGCCTAGCCAAATGGACACTTCACATTATCCATAACAGGTTATTCATAATATTTTTGTCTTTTCTGTCAGGAAAAGGAGATGTAGATGTGTTTCTCATAAGACTATTTTCACTTGGGTATAGAATTTGAGGTTTTCGCTTCTTTTCTGTCAGCACTTCACAGATGTCATTACATTGTTTTCTGGAATCCTTCACTTCTATTCATTGATCAGCAATTAGTCTTGTTTCTTTAAAAGGGATGCATCTTTTTAATCTGCTTTTAAGGTCTTCTCTGCCTCTGGTTTTCAGTAGTCTTACTATGATATGTCTAAGTATGTTTTTCTTTGTATTAATCCTGCTTGGGAATCATAAATCTCCTTGAATGTGTGTCTTGGTAACTTTCATAGATTGAAAGAGTCCTGGTGAATGATCAAATATTATTTCTTCCCATTTTCTCTCTTCTCTCCTTTTGGGACTCTAATTACTCATATTTTAAACTTTTCCTTGTTTCAGCTGTCTCTTATTCTTTTTTCTTTCTTTCTTCTCTTTGTTAAATGTATTTTCATCCTATTTTCTCTCTGTGCTCCAATCTGGATATTTCATACTGATTTGTTTTGTAGATTTCTAAATCTGTCTTCAGTTAAAGTGTTGTTAAAGCCATCTATTCCATCCTTAATTTAAGTTATTGGATATTAATTAGAATCTTTAATTGATTTTTTAATATATTTTAGTTCTCTGATGAAATTTTCCATTTTGTCATCTATTTTCTTGAACACATTAATAGCTATTTTAAAGTTTGTATCTACTAACATCAGTATTTGATACCTGTGGGTCTGTTTCTATGTTTTGGTTTTTTTTTTTCAGTCTAATCTTTTGGTATGCACCTGGTATTTTTTTGATTAAATGCCTGAAATTATGCATTTAACACTGTAGAAGTTCTAGATAATGCTATTTTCCTCTTGAGAATTTTATTTAAGCTTTTGAGACAAAGTGTAGGAGCATATCATCTTCATCATTTTAAGGAATCCATCTGATTTGGAGTTAGATTTCAGCCTTTTAAAGGCCTGGTTTATTTATTTATTTTTTTGCCTTACAGAAAATCTGGAGTATATACCAGGACTTCTATACCTTGGCAAACCCAGAAGACCAATTTTAACTCCCTAGCACCAAGAGGTGCCAATAGCTCTGCTTAGATCCTCAGCCTGATAGTATCCACTTTCCTCTTGGTTCTCCTCCTTTTGGCCTGTGCTGTTTCCATATCAGTGAATACTAAGGGAAACAGAGGAGTTGAATATTGAGCTCACCTCAGTGAGTTTCCTTTCTCTCAGTGATCTTGGATTCACAAGTCCTGATTATGTTGGTGGCTCTCTGATGCCTTCAAACAATTTCATTTTGTTTTGCTTTCGTATTATATTCAGCTCTTCTAGTTGTTCTCAGCTAGAGGATTGATTTTCTACAAATTGATCTGTCATAGCCAATAGGAGGAGTCCTCCTCCATTCCCTTGGATTCTGTCTCTGACTCTAGCCAATACTCAAGGGCCACAACACTTTCACTTACTTTCCATTGATCACAACCTCTTTAATTCCATTGACAAAGTTGTACAAATGCCCTTTATCTCCTTCCCTGTCTAAGACCACCCCTTCTCTGTAGTATCTTCATAAGAAAATGAAACAAAGAGGAAAAAATGGCCCCACATTCTAGGGTCAATTGAACTATCTCCATAAAATCCTTAAGTCCTTAAACCCAGTCTCTCCATCTGCCCCCACCCCTGACTGTCCAGGAGGAGCAAGGAGTACTGTTGACTCAGTGCTTATCCCACTAGAAACTCCTGCCTCATTACACTATAATCATTTGTGGAAGCCTGGAAATGTTTCTGCCTTCTACTAAACTAAGTTCCATAAGGAAACTTTATTGTCTGCATATTCTTCAATTGCCTCTTCATATGATAATAACTTCATTAAGTTTTCTCTAGAGAATAAACAAAGATAATTTAGTCATTTCTCTAGCATAGTTTTTAAAAATTTGCTTTTTATTATTAATAATTTAGAACTTTTGATTACTTTCTGGTAATCCAATTTTTTTCTGATTACTCTCTGCTAATAGCATATAAATTGGGAATTACCAATTTATGAAAAGCTTCCATTAAATTTTTCCATATTTGGAAGAATTTTCCACAGACTAAAATCTGCCTCAATATATTTCTCCTCCAAACCCACATCCTTTTGGTGCTGGGTGTCATTGGACACATTCAAATTGCAATGAGACCTTGATCTCTGCAACTTTGGTTACAACATTGGATGAGTCAGCACAGTGGGAGGTAGGATGATTCTTGGAAGCCATCCCTACACTACAATACATAGCAATAACTTAACTCTAAACGAATGAATGTGAACCACACAAATATATCTCACTAAACCAAAATTAAGACCAAATCAGCTTACCCAAACCCTTAGCTGGATCCTGTGGCCACTCCAACTATCTGACAGGAAGGCAAATGCAGTGAAGGAGAGATTGGAGTATAAATAGATAGGTGTCTCAACTGATTATGGTTAAAATATATTTTCAAATTTTATAGAAACATGTTACTATGAGAATATACTCCTAGGGCTCATCCCAGAGGCCCCTCCCTTTGGAATAATCATAGACCAAGAAAGGAGAGCTAGCTCCGTCCTTGCCCTTTATATAAATTTGCACACATGATCTTGGAGAGATTCAGTACCACATCAAACTCCTGACAGTCTCATTTCAGTTGGACTTCCTGAGAAGAGGGGCAAGAGAACAATAGTTATTCCCTAAATTCCTTTTCTCTTTCTTTCCAAGTCTGCAGTCCAATATACTTGTATTAGTTTGGTATAGCTGCCATTGCAAAATACCACAGACTGGGTGGCTTAACAAAGATTTATTTTCTTATGGTCCTGGAGGCTAGAAGTCCAAGATCAAGGTCCCAGCAGGATTGATTTCCTCTGAGGCCCCTCTCGTTGGCTTGAAGATGCCTGTCATCTTGCTGTGTCCTCACACAGTCATTCTTCTGTGCATGCACATCCTTGGTATCTCTTTGTGTGCCCAAATTTCCTCTTCTTATAAGGACAACAGTCAGATTGAATTAGGATCCACCGTAAGGGCTTCATTTTAAATTAATCACCTCTTCAAAGGCCTTATCTCCAAATACAGTCACATTTTGGGGTACTGAGGGTTAGGGCTTCAACAAATGAATTTGAGGGAAGGGAGACATAATACAGCCCTTAACACAACTGCTCCTAGCTCTTTCCTTTCTCACTCTCAAAGTTCTTGGAGAACAAAAAGTGGTGAGGTTACTCCGAAATGCATTATCCTTACAGAAGGCTGGAATGAATACAGCCTGGCCTCCCTCCACTCCCCACCCCCTGCAAAACCCACTGGAATAGTCTTTAATCCCTCTTCTTTGTCTCAAATGCCTGACAGAAGGCCATCATGCATGCTGTGTTTACTTCTACTCAGCTTTTCCAACAGTATGCTGAATGTCTCCATGATTCCGGGTGTGGCTAAGAAGCACTGACTCTGGGGGCCATGGGCTTATGCAGGCTGTGTGCACAGTTAAACCATGTTCAGTATACTCCAAGGAGCAGAATATAAGCACACTCGGGTGTCAAAACTTAGAAGAACAATTAGCTATTTTATGTCTATGTTTACCTTACAGAATATCATCTGCTGAGTTGTCATGGCAACATGCAAAGTGGCATAATCCACAGACCTTAAGCCCTGAGCAAGGTTTTAAATATGTGCTTCTCATCAGAACCACAAAAAAAGATGTTTAAGTTACTTTTTTTATCTAGTTTTTTTAAAGTTTAGTCAAGTACTGTAGGAAGTATTTGACCTAATTACTTCATCTTCTATAAATTGTGTATTAATATTTTTACTCATCTGTCCCATTGGAATAAAAAATTGCCTGAAGAAATAATATTCCTACTCATAAAATTTTGAGATCCCCTTTTATATGGTAATTTTAAATTGCTTCATCAACTATTATTCACTACTTTACCTTTTCAACTTTAAATTGAACTAACATTCATCAAATACCTATTACATGTCGGACACTATTACCCAATACTTCCATATTATTGCCAGATAATCAGGGCTGACATTTCCTGAGGACATAATGAAGTTATAGTTGCAATGTGTCTATTCCAACCACTCTGGAGTGAGAGATCCTTACTTACGCATATGTTTATTTGTGTTTCATATTATTACTCTCCAGGTTACATTTAAAGTATAAGAATTTATATGGATTTTCTATAAGAAATAGGATTTTTTTTGCCTGTATTTATTTCTCCATAAAATTTAACTATTAAAATAGTATTGGTGTATGTGTGTAGAAGTGATTACATTAAGAACTATTTATGTGGCAAAAGTTGGTGGAGAAGAGATCAATTTGTTGTTTGTGTTCTAATACCTACATTAACGTCTATGTGCACACAAAGCTATTCTATTACTTTTTGTTAGGGTGTAGGCTGGTGCACACAGGTTTGAGAAAAATTTCTCCAGACAAAGATTAGGATAGAAAAAAGAAATTTGTTTTACTTTCTCAAGTGGGAAAGGGCCAAACAAAGTGAAAGAGGAAAATAGTGTTGGCAGAAAGAATCAGGTGTTCAGGCTTTCTATTTAGGAATTGTAAAAAGGGAGTGAAGATGATTTATGGCTGTAGCCGAATTAACAGGATACTGTAAACGCTGCATTCACCCCTCTTTCTTCTTGGCAGGCAGATAACAACAGAAGTGGCTATCAGATGTCAAAGATCTTGTAGGTGATCTAGCCCTTAATATATGATTTGGGGCAGGAAACTGAGGCCTGGCGTTTGCTCCCCTGCTGTTCATCCAGGGGATGTTCTCAGGAACTCCTTCAGGCTATAGAAACAGATTCTAAAGGGCAGTGAGCTAGTGAACCTAAAGAGAAAGATTTACATTTCCTTTACTGTCTTTTGGCTCTTTTCAGATGTTTGTGAAAACAGAGTCCCTGCAGGGTGCCTGTCAGCTAGGGAGAGAGAGAGCAGAGAGCAGGGAGAGAGCTCATGATTTAGGAAATTGCGGGATTTAGATATTTTCCTGTTGTTTCAGCAAGGCTGCCCCTTTCACTTTTCTTTTAGCAAATTCAAATAAGGAAAGAATGAGATAAAATTCTAGGCTTATCTGTCACACAAGTATAATAACTGTTGTACTGTATAAACAGTGAACATATCAGTTGGCTCTAAATGTTTTCTGATACTGCACACTTGCTTTCTTAAGTGAAGATCCACAAAATGCTGAAGAGTGAAATGTGGACTTTCATTTTTTGACTCAACAACAAGAAAACTAATTCGGGCTGAAGGCACACGCATCCATCAACTTAGAGCCCTGTCAAACCCTGAAAGTTCTGAGACAGTGGTAGCTAAACTGATGTTAGGTAGTATGTGAATTCTTTCTTAGGAAAAATAAAGATCTCAAAACATTTCTTGGACATAGAAATTGCTTATAAAATATTTGACACTTTAAGTGCAAATGTTGAAAATGGAAGTCCTTTCCATTGCTGGGAGGAGACAAGGTGTCTGGCTGAGACCAGAGCTGGGCTGTGCTGACAGTCAGCCAGGGTGTACGGCAAGCCCCTTCCTGCCACTGGGGTGCCAGAGAGGGCTGAATGGTGATTAAAGTCAAGAAGACAGGGCTCAAATTTTCATCGGGAAAAAGTTGAAAACTCATTTTAGATATAGAAATGGTGCTAAAATGTGACCATTACTATGCCTCTCAGATATCCTGTACCCATGCAGTGTTTTTCCTGCATGGAAGGAAGAATTAAATTCCTTTCCTACATCAGTCAAAAAATGGATGAATCATCTCCGGCACCAGAAGAGGCAGCAGCTCAAGGCTCAGGACCCTTCAACCCACTCTTGTCAGAACAGGAAACCTTAGAAACACTTGTCACTCAACAGCCATGATGTCACAAATGTCAATCATTATTAAGTAATGCTTGCTGCATTCCTGGAGTTGCTCTAGATGCTACAAATCCACAGGCTACAGACTACAGGCTACAGGTTTCTGGTGTAACTGAGAATTTCTGTGTTGGAGTTAGAAAGAGACAGGTACTTCCTTCTTCATGTAGGTATCTTATGTATCAAAAAGCAATTGTTCTGAAATGTGGCAGCAAACCCTCTCCGTAAGTGTTTTGCTGCCCAGAGCAACAGGTAGTTTTTTCCCCCAAATCTGTGTATACTTCTCTCATTTCTTGTGCCATTTTTTGCAAGGAAATTGTACAACCCAAGGTCAATGTTGCTTTCAAAGATAATGATAGCTGCCATTTATTGAGCAGCTATTGTTTCATTTAACCATTATCATAACACTGTGGAGCAGGGAATGCCTTTCCCATTTTGCAGACAAGGAAATGGAGGTTCAGAGAAATCAAGCATCTTGAGCAGGCCCACAAAATTAACTAAGAAATAGGTCCAAGATTCTAAGCTCAGTGTGTTTGAACTCAAAATCTATGGGATTGCTATTGCAAAAACAATCTTGAAGTAGACATGCCAGCAAATTCTAATAACTAACTTCCTCTCCAGGCTAAACACCTCCAGTTGCTCCAATCCTTATTTTTATGAGCTGGTTAGAGATGTCCTTGTCACCCTGGTCACTATCTTCTAAGACTTACTTGAGATTGTCAAAGGCCCTATTAAGGCCAGAACAAAGCATAGTATTCCAACTGCCTCTGTCCAGAGAGAAAAGACCAGAACCCTGGTCATAGTGTCTCTTGGGAGGGACACTATGCTGAGGAATAATAAAGGTCAAGTTCAGAGCACAGTACTATGTGCATGAGGGTTCCCAATGCATAATGGCACTTATACATCCATGATTGCAGCTGCAGCCAGCTGTGGTGCTAACGTTTAGAACCTTGGTCACGTTCTTCTCACATGACATCTGCATTCAACACAACTCTGTGATCTTTCTTAATAGAGTGATCACCAGGATGGGTCTTTCTGCAGCCTGCAATCTTGTGTAGTTCATACAGGAGGACACACTGGTCATTCAAAGGCTCTGGCTTATACTGTCTCAGTCTGCTCTGGGCTATACTCTTGCTGATCATCTTGCAGGATCACATTTTGATAGAGGCATCTATCAAAATTGAAATCCAAAGGGAACAGAGGAGAAAAAACTTTATAATATTCATCCTCTTCTTTCTCCACTTCTGTCTTGTGTTAATCTTATTTTGCTTCACCCTTAGCTTTCTGACTTCAAGATGATGTTATTTCTATTACCATATTCTACTTTTTTTGCAGTCTTTATTACATTTGTTTCTCCCAAACCAAAAATGGAGGTGGAAGAATTAAATTTCTTTGTCAAAAGTGTAGCAGAGGCACTGTGTCCAGAACACACCCATGGTCATGCCCCTCATTCCATAATGATCCGACTTGTATCCTGCCTGTCTACAGAGCCTCTCTTGATTTCTTCCTGCCCCTGGAAATTTCTCCTTCCTCCAGCTTCTACGTGAGATACTGCAAGAACCTTGAGGAATCTTTGTCTAGAAAATTACACCTCTGCCATACTGGATCATTGCATGCTACCTTTGTTTGGGTTAGTGCTGACATTATCGGAAGGCTGGAATCCCCTGAATCATTAGTGCCCAGGGATTCAGTACAGTCACCTTCCAGGTTGTCCCAGTGTCAAAAGACGACAGCCCCACTGTTCAAAGCAGAAGGTGTCTTAGTACAAACACCTAATGTTTTAAGGTCATGGGTAAAGTTTAGTGAGTGCTAATAATAAACAAAGGAGTGGAAATTGAAAGGGATGAACAGTTCCGTAGACAAGGCTTTTGGAATCTTATCAAGATAGGAAGCCTTTGGGAACTGGATCCATATTCTGGGATCCTGGGATCTCTGTAAAAACAAAACAAAACAAGATTTGCTTTATTGGGTAGGGAAAAATTTTGTTTAGTAATTATCTAGTAATATAATTAATAACATAAATTGATGGTTAAAAAATAAACTGCACTCTTTGAATTTTGGATTGAGTATATGGATATGTGCAATAATTTCAAAGGTCTCGAACATTAAGAGCAGCCAGAGAGAATCTGCACTGAAAGTCACAAGGTCTGCACATGTGGATATCACAGTGTAAAGGAAAGAGCTCTGAGGCTTGGGTTTCATCCCTAGCTCTTTTCTATACTTGCTGTACTGGCTCTGAGACCTAAAGCTGGCCACTCTCTCTGCAGCTCTGTTTTCTCATTTCTAAAATGAAAGCATTAAATTTCATGGCATCTAATATCATTTCCAACTGTAAAATTCTGTTTCTAAGCTATTCTTATTCCAAGAGGAAATAATTTTGCAAGGAAATTGTAAAACCCAAGGTACAATTTCTACATATCTTTAATTTAAGACAATCTCAAGCCTAGAAATGGTTCCATGAAAAGATAAAGTACTTTAAACCTCTCTCTCTCTCATCTATTTGTTATATACATAGAAAATGTCTGTTATCAATGATCCCTGGGTTGGGAAAAGTGATTTTTACTTTCCTCTCTACTCCTGAATTGTTAGATTTTTTTTCATAATAGTATATATTTATAAAAAATGTTAACACAAAAACTAGGCCTTTTTAATTTCTGGATTTCTAAGAATAGGACATATAGAGTATGTCCTATCAAAGATAAATGACTTAAATTGTTCTTTTGCCCATTAATTTTTTATAGATTGCTTTTTAAAAAACCTTAGAAAAGTCATTTGAGGAGATGAAACACTCTCTTTCATTGTTCCAGCTTCTTTGTGTGGATGATAGCAAGGTTTTATAAAAAGGAATACTCAATGAACTCTGTACATGTGAGTGACTTTGGATTTCTTTTTCCAGTTTCAGTTCTCTTACAATGTATATTGTAAACAGCAGAGACCCAAGAATTCTCATCTCAGTTATGAGCCAAAACAAATGATCAGGTTACACCTGTTTGGCTTACACGGCCTTGGAAACCACTAAACTCCATTTTCCTGGGCTTAAAGCACTAGTTCGCTCTCAGGGAAATAGTATAATCAACATGCTTTTTTAACAAGTGAGAAACCAACTGGCTCTCTTCTATATCCCCACATCTGTGTCAAGAGGTGAGTTAAGCTTATTTCTCTTATAATAGGATTTATCTATTTAATGGGAAAATTGCATTTCTTGTAATTGAGTAGTCATTACTTCTTTTTGAACAGTTTCAGTGAGAGAAGTAATCCAAATTACTACAAATCTTGACATACTCCCATTTAGTTTTGTGCCGCATCAGAGATGCCCTTTCTGGGGAAGCTGCTGAGAAGTAAAATTGCCCATTTGGAAAGCGTGATTGACTTGAGGGCTTTGGAGGCTGTGGCTAAGGAGAATGCAGGGCCTGAGTACAGAGCTTGAGCACAGAGCTTGTGGGCTAATGTGAATGAACAGGATGAAGGGGTGTGGAGCAGCACAGGACCTTTCAGGGCCCTTTTCCGTGTGGATTGAGGGCAACTTTAGCACTGCTTCTACTAGGGGATCCTCTAAAAATGGCAATGCCTATTCAGGAAATTAAGATACCTTGCAAGTGGTGTGTGTGCACATGTGTTGGCCTATGTGGGTACTGTACTTTCTACTCAGTGTTTCTCGTGGATTCCTAGTAGTAAAAATTTATTTTTTTTAGCATATTGTTATTTACATGTATGAAACCTAAAACTAGACATAAAATTCTTAGACTTATGGCTCTTATATATCTGTCCTTACAAAAGAAAAAAATCAAACATTAAAAACCAAGAAAATAATTAAAATTAAAATTTAGCAGACAAAAGATATCATTTTGCTGAAACTAAATTTACTACTCATTAAGAGAACTGGCTACTGACTAGAGAAGCCCAATTCTTTGAAGCTGGGCCTGCAGTTCAGTGGGCCAGGCGATGGACTGGTTGTTGTCCACTACTTGTCTCCATTCAAACTACAAGCAGGCTTCATTCATGCTGCACACCCATCCATCGTGGCTTCATTTGGCATTCTGGTGAGCACAAGCCATCATATGCTGCTTCTCATGGGCCGAGATAATTAAATATCTGGTACTTGGTTCCAACAGGATTTTAAGCACAATGTAAATGTTTTGTGTAAAGAGCCAAAGAGTAAATATTTTAGGCTTTGAGAGCCATGCTGTCTCTGTCACAACTACTCAACTCTGCAATTGTAGCGTGAAAGCAGCCATCGAAAACAGTAAACATATTGTCATGGCTGTGTCTCAAAAAAACTCATTTAGAAAGCAAGTGGTAGACTGGATTTGGCCTGAGTGCTATGTAGTTTGCTGAACCCTCATAAATGTGTGGAAATCCTGGAATCCTGTGGCAGCCCTTGGTTATGAGCTGGTCATTCAGCATTTTTGGTTTTTTGTCCTTGTTTGTTTTTTAAAATCATAGAAACAATAATACACACATAAACTTCCTGTAGATCCTTAAGAATATAACAACAAACCCTCAGAGGGCCACAGATACTGGGTTTGAGAAACATTGTTTTACGGATTTTCCAAATAGCCATCTCCAAAAATGAAAATGCCTTGTATTCAAATAGGGAGTTAATGAGTCTGTAAATGCCAGCGGATGCAACAGGACTCAGAAGACCATGAGAGGAAACTCTTTTTTTCAGGGGTTAAATGATTTGTGTGCAAGGTAGGACAGAATTATGAATGGACTATGGAACCCAGTGCTCCAGGGGGAGTGGAGACCAGCTGTGTAGGACCTGGTTCTACTGCTGGATTTGCTGCTGACATATTGGGAGTCTTGAATGAGTCTCTTACCTGAGTTTCGGTTTCTTTATCACTAAACTGGGGGTTGTACACACATGCTGCTTACTACTGAGGATGAAAGTAAGGGTTGGATGAGATGCTGTAAAATGCTTCAGAAATGGTCAAGTGCTATCCAAGGATAGGTATTATTATTACTAAGACGTAAAAGGAGCTGAGTATGAAGGCTGATGGCTATTTCAGGAATTGTCATTGGCAGTCTGCAAGGCAGTTGCAGACTCAAACACAAGTTTCCAGACAGCATGTCTTGGTAATTACGAAGCAGTT
This sequence comes from Daubentonia madagascariensis, assembly GCA_023783475.1. Taxonomy (NCBI): domain Eukaryota; kingdom Metazoa; phylum Chordata; class Mammalia; order Primates; family Daubentoniidae; genus Daubentonia; species Daubentonia madagascariensis. Next base: position 34,245,366 of record JAKFHU010002080.1, on the reverse strand, counting down.
CTCTGGCTCCTGGTAGTGCAAAGGGCTTTTTGGATAGTACTTGTGCCCATTCAGAGTACAGACAGGACACTTGGTAGGGTGACCTTGCCTCTCTTCCCTCCTGGGAGCCAACTGTGTGGGGAGAGAAGTTGCTGGAGTGGTGGCAAAGACTCATCCTGCAATAAGAGAAGAACAGTTGGGTTGTTCAACAGGGTTCTCAACAGTGTCATAACAGTCAGGGTCTGGTGCTCAGTCACAAAAGTTCAGAAACTCAGGTGCAGAGTTGAGTCTGCTCTAAAGGATTCATCCATGTTAGCCAAGCCCAGGGGAGCCTGATTTATAAAGCGCATCTGCAGTAACTGGGACTCTCGTATCCAATCTCAAGACAATGTCCTTATATAAGTTAAGGAATCTCGGCAAGAAAATTATTGCTCAGAAGGTTGCTTGGTAAATTAGAGTAATGAGAATCAAATAATTGTTATGGACATTTAGTCCAGCAAGTAGAAAAGCCAGATGAATTAACTATCCCTGTTCCTACAATGTGGTTATTGTGACTCATTTTCTGAACCTAAAGACCTGCATGAGTTCTCACTATCTGTGACAATAGCTCAGCATGTTTGCAACAGAAGTTGTCCCAGAAAATCCAGGATACTTGGTTGCAGAAGAGTGATTGAATATTTAGTATCTGTACATTATAGTGTTTCCCCTGAGTATAGAACTATGTAGAGACTGAGAAGGTCTATGTAGTTTCTATTCACCTATCCTTCACATAGATCTCTACTCTTTTTAACCTTTGCTGCCATGTCATTAAGCTAGTCACAGGAACAGGGTCGATTTGCTTCCACCTGTTTCTTTGTTTACTATCCACTTTACTCAGGTGCTCTCTGGTTGCTATGAGTAGATCCAGCATTTGCCAGGTTATCCCAGGAATACATGACAGATGATCTCTTTGGGATGAATTTCTTCTATAAATGGCTAATAATCCTTTCCCGTGATGGTCTTTACTCTTTTCACATTCAAAGGAGGTATTTGTCTCCAAATTCTGAGTTACTTAATTTAGTCTGATAGTGCTCTCACTCCAGAATGTTATATTTTATGGATGCCTGTGATTGTATTCTTAATTTCTCTTCATCAGTTAGTAGAACTTTGGAATAGGTGGCGGAGACTTTATGGCTAAGTTTTTGGGGATCCTTTACATTTTGATGATGATGATATTTAAATTATTGATATTTATTATGCTCCAGGTGCTATCCTAAGTGCCTCAGAGGAACTTACTAATGCTATACTAAGGCAAGTTCCCTCTAAAAGAATAGAATTTGGCATGTATAAATTATTTCCTCTAGATTTTAATTTGGTTTGAATCCTGTAATACAGGAATAGTTATTTTAAACTTTGCATTTACACAATTCTTCAGCTCCAAAATCCCCATGAGGATCAGCTAGGTATCTACTGTGAAGAAGAGGTTTAGAACAATTAGTTGTTACTACTGGAGGATTCTAACTTATCACCATAGCACATGAATGCACGTGCACACTTACACACCCTGTCTCCATTTCCCAGACATATTCCATTTGGGATTTTTAATAAAATTATGAGAGATTTAAATCAATATTGATGCAAATGATAAAAAAAAACCATTGCTGTAAGTTTACCATTTAAATTATTTGAGTAAACAGGAATGAATTGATATTTTCTAACTAACCATAAATGTTATCAGCTATGACAGCAAAGACATATGAAAATTACTTTAATTTCTCATCTGTTAGCTGAATTTTATTAGTGTGGTCAATAGGGAGAGTTAAGGCCCTTGAAGGCCATATGACTGATTTATTCTATGGCAAAGAGCAAAGAAATTAGAGACAATATTTCACATAAGGGTCAACTTTTCTGCTTCTTTAGCTAAATTTAGTTAATAAATATTTACTAAACAGCTACTTTATTCTAAGCATTTTGGAGGATACAAAATGAACAGAGACATGGTCTTCAACTCCAAGCAACATATAAGCTTCTTTGGGGAGGAAAGAATACACTCGAGACTAACAAAATATATGCTAAGGTTTAAGGGTTACAGAATCTGAAGAGAGAAAAATCACAATTTGGAAGACTGCAAGGAGGTGGTAGGGCTTGAGGGCAGAGAGGAGGGAGGAGCAGCATGAGTAAAAGCATGGAGATGGGGATAATGTGTGGGCCTGGGGTGGGGAGACGGAGGTGCATGAGGTGGGGAGGATGAACCAGCTGACCAAAATCGGTGTTGATGAATGTTGGTAGACAGAAGGGTGTAAAATTAGGCAGGATCTTGAATGTCAAGGTGGGAATTTGACATTCATTCCACAAGTATTATAGAAGCCATAGTAAATTCCTGAGCAAAGAAATAACAAGGTAAAAATAGCATTTTAATCTAGTAGTTGAGTGCAGAATGGCTTTTAGGAGGGAGTCTGGAGACTTCTTCCACTTACTTTTCTTGCATAGATGAGGCAAGATGGTCTGTATCTCAGATCCAGCTAGGAGTTAGAGGAAGAGGGCACCTCAGAACAGGGATGCTGAGTTTAATGGAGAACGGAGAGGCACTTAATTCAGGCAGAGAGCAGAGAGACTGAGTATAAGGGAAAGAATGGTTGAGGTTGCCGAGTGTTCCTGGGGAAGTTTCTGAGTCCTAGAGAGGCCATGTTCCCATTCATTGCTGAATTTTGCACTGTTATTTAGGCACTAGGTGTTCAATAGCAAACTGTCAAGGTACTTGCTTGGAAAGCCAAGTTAAATATAGGTTGCCCAGTTAAATTTGAATTTCAGATAAACAATGAGTAATTCTTTAGTATAAGTAATCTCAAATAGGATGGCACACTTGTACTAGAACATTATTTGTTGTGTATCTGAAATTCATATTTTACTGGGCATCCTACATTTTTATTTGCCCAATCTGGCAACTGTAGACTCTTCTTTTAAAGAACATGCAGACTGTACAGATATTAATCACATAAATAAGTATGTGATTACAATTTATAAGTGGCATGAAGGAAACAAAGCCAATATTATGAACAAGAATACCAAGGAAGACCTAATATAGTTGGTGGGGTCAAGGGAAGCCACTCTCATTTAGGTGAAGGGGAAAAGAGCATTGCAGGTGGGAGGAACAGAATGGATTTAGGGTCTAAAGCAGAAACTGAAAGAAGGAGAGTGCATCTTGGAATCCAGTGTACTTTGGAGATATGCAAGATAAGGTTGGAGAGACAGGTAAGGACACCACTACAGGCCTTTGTTGTCCAGGTAAGTATTTGGCCTTTTTTCTTTTTTTTCCCTTCCTAAAATGCAGTGGAAAGCCAAAGTAGGGCTTTAAGTAGAGAAATAAGACCATATTGTCTCCATTTTAAATGTTACTCTGGTTATGGGACGGATAATGGGTTGGGGGGCCGAGAACGAGAAAAGGAGTGACAGATAGGAAGCCGTCATGGTGCTCCAGGCAGGAGGTGAAGGTGGCTTGGATTAGGGTGGTGGCAGTGCAGGTGAAAAGAGTGAAAAGTTTTGGAACATGTTTAAAGGTAGAAACTTTGGCCTTGAATGTAGATTGAACGTGTGGTTGAGGGCAGAGAAAAGGATGACAAATGACTTCCAAGTTTCTGACTTCAACACTTGGGTGGATGGTGGTGCAATTTACTGAGGCAGAGAGCACTAGAAAGGATCAGTGCTTTGGGTTGGGGGCAGAAGGTGAGTAAGTACCAGCAAGAGTTCACTTTTAGATATTTCAGGTTTATGAGGGTGGGTGTGGTGGCATGCACCTGTAAGTCTCAGCTACTCAGGAGGCTGAGGCAGGAGGATCACTTGAGTCCAGGAGTTGGAGGCTGCAGTGAGCTATGATCGTATCACTGTACTCCAGCCTGGGAGACACAGCGAGACCCTGTTTCTAAAAAAAACAAATAAGTAAGTTTATGAGATGACATCCTGGTGGAGATGACAAGGAGGCAGCTGGAGGTCAAAGATGAGTGGTCTGCACTGGAGATACATAATTTGGGGTCATTGACATGTAAGTAAAGGCAAGAAAGATTTAAAAGGATTCACCATATGATTTTCCTACATGGTAACCTTCCAGATGTGTACTGACTGGCTTTATTTGTAAAAATTTATTCTATAAACAGCTTTCTTCAATTGTTTAAAAAACATACATATATGAAAGAGTGACGGCTGTCTGGTTTCTTAGTATTTCTTTTTATTAGGTTACTTTGTTTCAGATTTAAATTTGTATTATACATTCTTATTGTAACAAATATGAGTAACGCAGAAAAGCATTATTAATATTTTGTTCATTCTTTTGTCCCTATCTCTACTCCCTAAATAAACTGTTTTCTTTAAATATTCAGATTATACGGGCTCCTATTGTCTCCTTATATTTTAAGTAGGCTTATTCCCCCACACTTTTTTTTTCTAACTTTTTTATTATGGTGAACTATATGTAACATAAAATTTGCCATTTTAATTGTTTTTAAGTGTACAGTTTGGTGGTGTTAATTACATTCATTGTGTTGTACAATTATCACCCCTATCTATTTCGAAAAGTTTTATCACCCCAAACAGAAACTTTGTAGCCATTGAGCAATAACTCCCCACTCTCCCTTCCTTCCAGGCCTTGGTAACCTCTAATCTACTTTCTGTCTCCATGAATCTACCTGTTCTAGATACTTCATATAAGTGGAATCATACAATATTCATCCTTTTGTCTCTGGTTTCTTTCACTTAACATAAGGGCTTCAGGGTTCATCCACGCTATCACATGTATCAGAATTTTATTCCTTTGTATGGGTGGATAATATCCCATTGTATGTATAGACCACATTTTGTTTATCTATTATCTGTTGATGGACACTTGTGTTGCTTCCCCTTGTTGGTTATTGAAAATAATGCTGCAGTGAACATTAGCACACAAGTATCTGTTTAAGGTTCTCTTTTCAATTCTCTGGGGTATATACCCTAGAAGTGAAATTGCTGGGTTGTATGGTAATTCTATGTTCAGCCTTTTGAGGAATCGCCAAACTGTTTTCCACAGTGGCTGCACCATTTTACATTCACACCAGCAATATAAGAGGGTTCCAATTTCTCCACATCCTCACCAACACTTGTTATTTTACATTTCTAAAATTATAGTCATCCTATAATTGGTGTCTCATTATGGTTTGGGTTTGCATTTCCCTAATGATTAATGATATCAAGCATCTTTTCAGTGCTTATTGGTCATTTGTGTATCTTCTTTGGAGAAATGTCTTCTCAAGTCCTTTGCCCAATTTTTAATTGGGTTGTCTTTTTGTTGCTGAGCTTTAGTAGTTTTTATATATTCTGGATATTAAACCCTTATTAGATATATGATTTACAAATATTTTCTCTCATTTTATAGATTGTCTTTTCACTTTCTTGATAATGTTCTTTGATGCACAAGTTTTTAATTTTGATGAAGTCCAATTTATCTATTTTTTAGTTGCTGCCCATGCTTTTGGTGTTACATCTAAGAATCTATTACCAAAACCAAAGTTATGAAAAGTTACCCCTATATTTTCTTCTAAAAGTTTTAGAGTTTTAGCTCTTTTTTTTTTCTTTTTTTTTTTTTTTTTGAGACCAGGTCTCACTCTGTTGCCCATTCTGGAGTGCAGTGGTATCATCATAGTTCACTACAACCTTGAACTCTGGGGCTCAAGCAACCCTCCTGCCTCAGCCTCCTGAGTAGCTCAACTACAGGTGCATACCACCACACCCAGATAGTTTTTAAAAAACATTTTTTGTACAGATGGGCTCTCGCTAAGTTGCCCAGGCTGGTCTCAAACTCCTGGCCTCAAGTGATCCTCCCACCTTGGCCACCCAAAGTGCTAGGATTACAGGCGTGATCCCTTGCACCCAGCCTTTAGCTCTTATATTTAGGTCATAGATCTATTTTGAATTAATTTTTGTAAATGGTATGAGGTTGGGGTCCAATGTTATTCTTTTGTATGTGGAAATCCACTTGTCCCAGCACCTTCTCCCCATACCTACTTTTAATTTAGATCAAATGTTTGAGGAAAATTATTCCTGATATTGAGAATATTGAATATTTTACTTTCTGAAAATGTCTGATTAATTGACTTTTCCAAACTAAATTCCTATGAAGTTAACTGCTACTTCTTAAGAGAAAGGAGAAAGTTATAGGAGAATTGGTACATTAGAATTGATAAGTGGAACTTTTAATAAACTAGAAGTGATCCTTGGCAATTTAAGAAAAGGGAAAAATTAAGAGCCCTTATTAAAAATAAGGAGAAAATCTGGAATTATTATTAAGAGATTAGAAACATTGCACTAATGACTTCACTGATTTCAAATACTTAACGGTCTATTATATGAAGATTCCTGACTATCATCCACCTTCACAGGAACAGAACTAGGGAAAAAAATGTATTTAACTTGCATTAAATAATTTGATGTGTATTAAATTAGGTGCAATAAAATTAAATAATGGGTATTAAATTTATGAAGTGGAAAGACTTCAGTTTGATACCAAGAAAAAGTTTTCAATGGCAAAATAAGAAAATAATAATTATAATGCTTACTGAGCACCTACCATGTGTCAGACCCTGTTTTGAGGGCTTTACTCATATTAACTTGTGAAAACCTCACAAACCCCATGAGGTAGGTACCATTACCATCACAGAGGAGCTTGGACTTGAATCCACAGAGTCTAACATTGTGCCTAGGCTCTAATCCACTATGCTGAACCACCTTGGTTGAAAGGGAACTAACATTAAAACACCCCTCCCCCACCAGAAAATCCATTGTCTTTTCATCAGCAAAAAATTTGAAATCAGGATGGGCATTTATCAGTCAAATGAAAGTCATAATCCTGATGTGTGATGACATCAGTCCTCTGATTCTATTCAAAGATCAGTCACTTTCTTACTGCTTTTCTTTTAGCAACATAGTCTCTTGCTTTCCTCCCTTCCCTAAAACATCCGACAGGGTACTTTCAAATGTTTTATAACATTACATAAATATCTTCTTGAGTAATATAGACAAATGCACAATGACATATGTCATAGGGAAACATAATACCTTTTTTCCTTTTTAATCTTTGGGGCTTTCTGTTAATAATTCATGAAGACATTAGCCTTTGAGGTAGATTTAAGAATCCTTTTTATTTAATACAATTTTGTTTGTGTTCTGAAAACCAAGGACATTGAAGTATTTGTTCCCTACTGAATACAGCATTGTTTACATGTGTCTTTGTTTTCCCTGAAAATACCTCTTAACCTTCATTTATATTCTCAGGGCTCTAGCGTGTGGGCTTGCTCCATATTGTTCCCTCTGTGAAAGACAATGTGGTGTGCTATGACAGGTGTGCTGTTGTAATAATATCCCAATTTTCTTAACCCCCTGATTCCCTTTCACACTACCATTTCCATGATTCTTTTTTGGCTGAGTCCATGGAGAAAACAAGAAGTAATTAATTTTTGTAATAGGAAACAGGACCCGAAAAAGGCAAGGTTTTCACCTGAGAAATCACAAAGTAAAACAGTGCCAGTCCTGGAGTTCTAGCCCACATCTGTGGGTTATGGTAGAAAGTTAAAAGCAGTGGTTCTTAACTAGGGAGATTTTGTCCCCTCTCTTTGGAAATGTCTGGAGACACTTTTAATTGTCACAAATGGTGAGGGAAGGGGTTTGCCACTGGCATCTAGCTGCTAGAGGCCAGAGATGCTGCTAAGCACCCTGCAATGCACAGGACAGCTGCTGAACCAAAGAATTATCCAACCCAAAATGTCAATGATGCCAGTATTGAGAAACCTTGTTTTAGAGTGATGAAAATGGACTTGAACCCTGCTCTGCATCTTACATTATGACCTTAGGAAAGTGGCTTCAGAGTCTGCTTTCTCATTTGAATGAACAAAACCACCACCACCATAAAGCAAACAGACAAAAAACAAAAACCACCTTTCAGGGTGGTTGTGAGAGATCAATCCAAAAGCACCGAACAGAATGCTGAGCATATTATGAGCCCAACAACAACAACAAAAAAATCAGGGCACATCCCACAGAGTCCAGTGATGAGACAATATGGAAACAGGTGGTGCTAGAAAGACAATGTCACTGAAATGAAAAAGAAGGCTCCCCAGATTCTTAATAGCTTTTATAGGGAAAAGAGCAAGAGATGGAGAGAGGTGTAAGAGAATTAAGCAGCACTGAGGATGTATCAGGAGGGGAGCGGAGCAGATGATGAGACTGAAACACAAAGTAGTGGGAGGGCTGTATAGGTGAGAGGGATTTCAGCAGTGACTTGGAGATGAATTTGAGAGATATTCAGGAGGAATCCAAAGAAAGTGGCAGGCAATTTAAAAAGGATCATGAGAGAGGAGTCTAGGGTGAATACTAGATTTCTGACTCGGGTGTTTGGGTGTTGGTGATGCCATTCAATAAGACAATGAAATCAAAGGGCAGTGAAGACAATTCAGCTGTACGTGCATCAAAGTTTGGAGTGCCTGTGGGACATTTAGATGACGATCAGGAGGCAGTGAGATGTGGAGGTCTGGGGAGGAGCCAAAGATTTGAGAGTCAGGAACCTGAAAGAAGTAGTTGAGTGTATGGGAATGAACGATATCTTCCAGAGGGAGCACGTGGAGTGAGATAAGAGCAGAGGACAGAACTTTTGAGAGCTGGACAGAGAAAGCCAAGATGGAGCAATCATGAGAAGCAGAACAGGAAGAGAAAATAGAGCAGTATGGAACTCAAGGCTGAGAGCCTTTGGGAACACAGTTCAAGAAACAATGTCAAATGTCACAGAAAAATTAAATAAAATCCAAAGTGTCCAGAAGATTTAGTAGTTGGGTAGTGCTAACTTTAGCCTGAAAAGTTAAGTACAATGATGAGCAGAAAAACTAGACTCAGTGAGTTGAGGAGTAAATAACAGTTGAACTATTATACACATAAAGGATAAAGAAATAGAGATTGTCAGAAAGATAAGCTATAAAGATTCTTCTCCCCTCTAACAGACAACACTTAAGCATATTTATGCTGACAGGAAGGGGACAGGGGAAGTTGAAGATACAGACTATAGAACAGGGAAAACGGATAGGTCAAGAATGGGATGTACAGCTGGAATGATTATTTCGAGGTAAGAAGAGAGACCTTTCCTTCCAAACTGGGCAAAGAAGGTAAATTGGGGCCAGGAGTGTTGGTTCACGCCTGTAATTCCAGCACTCTGGGAGGCCAGGGTGGGAGGATTGCTTGAGGCCAGGAGTGGCAGAGCAGACTGGGCAATAGCAAGACCCCCTCTCCACAAAAAATAGAAAAATTAGCTGGGCATGGTGGCACACACCAGCTACTCAAGAGGCTGAGGCAGGAGGATTGCTTCAGCACATGAGTTTGAGGTTGCAGTGAGCTATGGTGATGCCACTGCACTCTAGCCTGGGCAACAGAGTGAGACCCTGTCTCAAAAAAAAAAAAAGGTAAGTTGGGTGTGAATGTCAGTTAGCCTGGAGGGTGAGGGAGTATGAGTTGTGGGAAGTCCATATTGGAGAGCTTCATTTTTCACTATTAAATTACAGGCAAGCTCAGCTACTGATAAGGGAACTAAGAGGAGGTAGGGGCAGCAAATAACTCTTAAGGATTGGGGAGAGGCATTAACAAATTAAAGAAAGTGAGTAGAGACCACAACTTCAACAATCTGGCATATGAAGTACATCTCAAGGCACCAGGGACACCTTGGGATTCATATCTAATTCTTTCCAGAGCAGTAACATAACCCATTCACCTTTAGAGGGAAGCAATAAACTAGAAAGATCTTGCCAACCACAGAATTGTTTGAAAATAAGGTAGGGTGTGTGTGGGATGATCAACCAAATTTTAAATTAAAGTAGGCATGGGATAAATTATGTCCATGGACCAGTCCATCATCTTGTATGAAAGTGAGCATAGCCTATGGGATTCTTAGAGAGCTTTCAACATTCAGAGTTGTTATAATGCAGAAATTGGAGTTTATCTTCTATAATCCCACAAATAAAACAGTAGACATGATCAATAGAATAGAAGAAATAAATGAATCGTGAAATTGTTTTCTTTTGCAGAGTCTTGCATTTTTTTGAGCCTACGTCATGAGTTGGATGTTCCTCAGAGACCTCCTGAGTGGAGTAAATAAATACTCAACTGGGATTGGGCGGATTTGGCTGGCTGTCATGTTCATCTTTCGTTTGCTGGTCTACATGGTGGCAGCAGAGCACGTGTGGAAAGATGAGCAGAGAGAGTTTGAGTGCAACACTAGACAGCCTGGTTGTGAAAATGTGTGTTTTGATTACTTCTTCCCTATATCCCAGGTCAGACTTTGGGCCTTACAGCTGATCATGGTCTCCACACCTTCGCTGCTGGTGGTTCTACATGTAGCCTACCGTGAAGGTAGAGAGAAAACACACAGAAAGAAACTCTATGTCAGCCTAGGTACAATGGATGGGGGCCTATGGTATACTTATCTTATCAGCCTCATTGTTAAAACTGGTTTTGAAATTGGCTTCCTTGTCTTATTTTATAAGCTGTATCATGGCTTTAGGGTTCCCTACCTTATGAAATGTGATTTGAAGCCTTGTCCCAACACCGTGGACTGCTTCATCTCCAAACCCACTGAGAAAACAATCTTCATCCTCTTCTTGGTCATTACCTCATGTTTGTGCATTGTGTTGAATTTCATTGAACTGAGTTTTTTGGTTCTCAAGTGCTTTATTAAGTGTTGTCTCCAAAAATATTCTAAAAAACTCAAGTCCTCAGTTTGTGAGTGCCACAGCCTCAGATATGTCGAGTGTGGTGAGATAGGGGCCCCACTGCTACTTCAGAATCACCATTCAGACTTGGCCATAAACACATCCCAGCGAACTGAAGCAAAGCTACTTTGTGATACACAAGAAGGTTAAAGAAAGCCTGTATCCCTCCTAAGCAAGACCTAAGCTGGATTGGAAAACAGAGGGTGTCGGCCTTAATATCATTTGGGAGAAATTTTTTAAAATTGTCAATATGCTCTCAGTTGTGAACACTAGACAGAGGTCTCATTGTTTTGTTGTAGGGTTTTCCATTTTGTGGATACATGAGTTGTTTTTGAATAGTTAATTGCAAATTAGTCGAAGAAATCCAACTAACAGCATTCTTTTAAGAGCTTAGATCTGTCAGAAAAGAAAGAACCCCTATGTCAGTTTTCTATTTTTTGTAACTGTCTCATTACAATTCATGCACAATGAACTGGAAAATACAAAAAGTGACAATTCTGACAAATGTGATAGCCACAAAGCTGAAATGGAGGCACTGGCAATCTTTCCAAAGTGGCAGCCAAGGCTCCATTCACTCAGTCCTACTCAATCTTTGTAGACAAAGACTATGGTGCAGGGTAGGGTTGCGGCTAAGTGGGGGCACACAGAAGCACATTCAATGAGAAGGTCCAGCCTGGGGGAAAGGCCCTCTGAGCCCAGGCCTACCAGTGTAGGTATAGTTGGATATAATTGGTCTAGGGGAGAGGGAAGAAAGTCATCATTTTAGTGGTCTCCAAATTAAATGGTGGGAGATATCCCACTCAAGCCTGAACCAGCAGACATCTGAAAGGGTCACAAAGGGGAAGGTAAGTCCCGCAGGAAGCAGCAAATAGATTGGGAACAGGGGAGGCCACAGAAAAAGAATGTGCTCACTTTATAATTACTTAACACTTCTCTTTAAGAACATTGTAATATTTTTAAAATTTTTGTATTGTTGGACCTTTTATAATCAGGAATCCACAATGTACTACACAATATGTCACAGTTTGCCTACATTTTACCAGTACATCTCCTTCTAGGACAGATAATGTGTACTCTGTCGTTACAGTGGTATAAACAATGTTTAAAAATGTTATTACTTATTTTGAAGACTAGAACTTACTTCTACTTTTCTATTTAAAAAAAAAATCACAGGTATATTCTCTTTGAATTTAATACTCTAACATGTGAATTTCTCCAGAATAAAAATGAAGGTGTTTTGCATTGCTCTTTGGCTGTCACTGATATCTTTACTTGACTGCACGGGGTATGATTATGCTGTGAAATAAAACTTGTTCTGACAATTTTAGAACAGGATTTGCAACACTGCTTGGTAAAGATAGCTCAGAAATCATTCTTCTCCCCTGGGAATTGCTTAACAAAAAGTCAGTGCATAAAAATGTAATTTTAACTAAAACCAATTATGTCATGTCTTCCATGCCCTCTTTAGAATAAAATGTCTCACTACAATTCACGCACAATGAAGGTTATTTGGGTCATTATGTAGTCTACAGACCATGTCACCAACAGTTGTCATAATCTCTGTCTTAAAGACTGTATCCTGGACAACAGAGATAAAGATGAATTTTGTGGTTTTCCCCTTTCTTTAATTTATACCACAGATCACTGCTGGACTCACAAGCTTTACTGTTTGGCAGAGAAACATGTAGCCTTCACAGATGCAAGTAACCATTATTTTATTTCTTTGACAGCAATAGGTGGTTAAAGAAGTTTAAGGTTTTTGAGACCCTCATCATGGCATGGAATCTAGAAAATAGGGTTTCAGTGTGCAGAACTGGAATGAAGACAAGGGACTTTTTCAGTCTGAGCATGAGTTTGATGCCAAGAATGTTTTGGGGGAGCTCACCCTCTTCACACAGTTACGACAAACTCTGCTCAACTGAAAAGGCTTGATTCCCTGGACATGTACATTCTTTGCATTTCCACTTTGTACTGGGAAGAAACTGAAAGGTAATGTGAGCAAGGGCAGGGGAAAGGAAGATGTTTAAATAGGAAGGTGAATGATTTTTCTGTCTTTAAGCTTTGTAAATTAATACCTTAATTTACAAAATGAGTTTCCTATAAGAACATTCTGAAGGCTTTCTTGGTGTCAGTGAATACCCAAGGTATTTGATGGAGAGAAAAGGGCAGTTAATTTGTATCATCATTATTGTTTCTCTTATCAATAAATTAATATTTATGGAGTAACTGAGAGCAAGACACTGTGCTCTGCACTTCCCAAGATGTAATGCATAGTTCCTGCTCAAGAAGACGCCCACTTTCACTAAGGATCATGGAGGGAAAAATGGAGTATCTTACACCTGTGTCCTGCTCTCGCCGCATCATTTCACTCAGTCCACCCTGAAACCTTCTGGTGCCCATAGAGCAGACAGTAACCTTAGAGATGAGGCAAGGCAGTCATTTTTGTCAGGTACATGCAGCTAATAAAGGTAACCAACCTTAAATTACTTTCTCGCCACAATGGGCTTTCCAATTCACTAAACAGAGGTCTCCCTAATTTCACTCAAGCCACTCCTGACTTGCAGTGATTATTTTGACTGTTCAGCACTTGCCCCTACACTCTTTCTGACTATAGACCTTGCTTCTGGCCACAGGGTTTCTTCTCATTAGAGCTGGCAGGAAATTTTTTCAAGTACTTGTATGAAAGAATGCCCAGAGCTGCGAGTGGCTATGGTTCCAGTCTTCCTGAGAGATTAAAGCCAATACAGAAAGACTATGAAGATGAGAGAGGAGGGGAAAAAGGCAAAGACTTGAGGACGTTTGAATTCTTCAACCCTGTTGTCTCCAAGCCTGGCTCTACCTCTACCCTTTCTGCAGTTTAGTTACATGAAAGATAAATATCTTTTTGCTTAGGCTGGTTCAAGTTGGATTTCTGTCTTGCAACTGAGAGTCCTAATAAAGCCACCTTTTTCATAAATTTCTTTCCTGTATAATAGTTAAAAGAAAAAAAGGTAGGACCCTTTTCTTGTACCCACCCTTTCTAAGCATCAAGCCTACTAACCTTCACGTGTGAGTACCTATGTTTGTATAAATAGGGGGAAAGTTGTGGAAGGATCTCAACACTGGTTACCATGGGGGGGGGATATTAATCTTTTCTTTATAAATCTTTTGTTTTACATTACTTTTGTTAAAGTTTTAATAAATAAAATAATTTTAAAGCCCATAGTACCCTCTCTTTGTTCTAGCTCATATCCCATCACATACATGTGACATTTTTCTTAAATATCGATACCAATTTATTCCATTTACATTTTATTTTGTTTGTATATTTAGTACTGCACAAAGCACAAAAGAGAGGGGCATTTCACAACTCTTTAAAAAGCTGATTAGAAAAGCAAGAAGCAGTAGTGGAGCACTTGGAGGTAAAAAATGTCAGCATTCAATTGAATTTTTATGACAAAAACCTGATGGAAGTGTTCTGGGAGAGACCTACCATAAGTTCTTTCTCTAATATAAAATGGGGCCTTTTCTCACAAAGCAAATCTTCCTTCAGCTTTAAAAGATATTGGTGATTGTGGGGTGTTCTGACAATTTTCCATAGATCCATCTTGTTTCCACTGTGTCAGATAGTCTAATAAAAAACTTTCCTGTTCTGAGATGATTATCTTTTAAAATACTATAATGTGCCCAAATATTGTTTGAAAGCAAAGTGAAATGAGTTCTGTATGTTACCCACATATGTCAACATTCCCATCTATTTAAAGGTAAAGTATTAGATCCTTCCCCAGCTACAGAAAATTTTCCATTAAATTTGTTTCTATTGAAAAGGAAAATGAAAAAATATTGTTCAAAGTAATATATGTAATTTCTGTTAATACTTTTTTATCTTAAAAAAATTTCAGACCTTAATTCCTCCTGTCAGACCAGAGATGGACAGAATGGCTGTGGTTCAGAATTGGGGACGAACCCTAGGAAGCGGAAGAAGGGCACTTTAGAGTCCTACTCCTTAGGAAAGGGTCACTATTAAACTCTGTGCTATAGATTGGGACCAGAAGAGACAAATTAAGTGATGCAATCACCACATTCTTGCTATAAAAATGTTATTAACTAAATTGACCATCACCAAGCCCCTGTTATTAAAAGAAGTATTAATCACTAGGTTAACCAAGAGCTTTCATTTACAAAGTATTTATCTCAATGAAAAGTGCAGTAACTTGAGATTTGGCTTTCTGTAGAAGATAAGCAAACCTAACTAATCTTCTCAGAACAGACTGCTCCTGATTACATTAATTTACAATAATGACTTTATCTTACTCACCTCTTTATATCTGTGTATCCCACAGCTTAGGTCTCTGGTACTTAGGAGCTCAACGTTTCTTAGAAAAATACTTTGTGTTCCTCTTGCCTCTCCTATCTCTCATCTACCCAGTATTCATTCCTCTTCACCTAAAAGAACCCTGATTGTGTTGGGGATGGTAATATGCCCAGATAAAAAAAAAAGTACATTTTTAATCTCCTCTGCATGTAGAGGTAGCTGTGTGACTATCTTCTTGCCAAAGCAACAGAGACTCGGCTGGTGCTTTGGGGAAAGTCACTTAAAAAGTGCAGTTGACCTAGCTTGCAAGTGTCTTTTCCCTCCCCTACCCCTTCCTGCCTGAGACATCATAGTTAGTGCTAGGGAACATCTTCTGCCATGAGGTGACTTTGAGGATGGATGAGAGACCTTATGAAGAAGATACTGATGCCATTATGGAATTGCCCTATCAGCTCTGAACTGCCTGTCTCCTGTCTGCTTGTTTTTTTTTTCTATGTGAGAGACAGCGTAACTCCTATCTGACATAAGTCATTGCCTTGCTAATCTCTTTTACTTATAGCCCAAAACAGTTCCTGATTACATTCACATTAGTGACCAGGATGAAGACACAGAAGGCCTGCCTATATTTACTGAAGACAAAAGAAATGGCCAGTATGTTTAATGGCAGAATAGAACATGATAAAAAAAAATCAGTAGGGTAGAACTTTGTTTAGGATAAGTCAGGTGAAATGGAACAAGTAAACATTCTGCATCAAGATTTAAGATTTTTATATGAGACCAGGACTGATATTAGTTCATGACATAAAGTCATTGGAGTTTTAGCTGTCTACCACCTTAACATGAGCAAAGTATAGTATGAGACTATTAAAAAAAAGTTAATTTAAACCTGTGTTAGCAGAGGTTTGTATCCAGACTATAGGGAATTATTTTCTCAATGCCTGAAAGACAAATAGCTTATTTCATTTCCAAAGTTGCAGAACCAGGATGAATGGGTAAAAACCCAAGTTTTTTTTTTTTTTACCTAATACATTCTGTATGTACCTAGAATGTCTATTAATTTGAACTGCCACAATGAAATGATTGCCTGATAAAGGAGTGAGATCCTAACATTGAAAGGGATGGTCAAGAATATTTCTGGATTGTATGGGAGGTATAGCTAGATGACCTCCAAATTTCTTTTTAACTCTTTAAGATTCTACGGTTCTAGTACCTAGCATATATACTGGGCAATAGCAAAATGAGACTTTGTATTGGCTATATCACTATATAAACCCAAGTCCACAGAAAGACCTCTGATTAATTGAATCACCTTTAAAAAACAAATTTTGTGTATAATAACAGGACATCTCATTACAATAAACAATTTGCATAGTTCCATATAACTTGTTACAAAAGGATTTATCTTCTTTAAAATCATGGCATTAGAGTTACATGTAAAGTACTTAATATTTTGTATGATTTCATTGTTCTTTTCTCAACTTTGAGAAATTCCAATTTTATTTCAAGGCTTGGATCAAATATTTCTTCCAGAGGGCAAAATATGATGTAAAATGGGGATAAATAATAATATGGATCTCACAGGGCTACTGTACAAATTAAATGAGATGATTAATCTATGCAAAGCACTGGCACATAGAGGTTATTCAAAAAATGTTAGGTATTGTACTTAACAATACATGGCTTTTTTATAACACTTGTCCCTATATTATTTGCTTATACATTTGTATCCCCCTCTAAATTGTAAGCATTTTGCATGCAGACAAGAACTATGTCCCTTCCTCATTGTACCTTCAGGGCTTAACCCACAGTAGTTGCTCAGTAACAATGAACATATTCCTGAACCTTACAGCCTATGTTGTAAAAACTCAAAAATCATATTATTCTGGAATTGGAAGAAATCTTAAAAATAGTTAGAAATAAGGCAACTACAACCTAGAATGATAAAGTGACCTTCCCAATGGTAAATGAAGTAACAGAGCAAGAATTCAGTTTTTTAAACTTCAAATCCAGTCTTCCAGAAATTTCCTGCACAAAATTGCTTCAAAGATCTTTGGAATACTGGCATATCCATGTAATGACCAACTGTGTCAGACTTTATTTTTTTTTAACCATATTAGATAATCAAATATGTACAATCAATGCAAGGTGGCTCTAATCTGTTTCCATTATGAAGGCTGGTCTATTCATCCTAAAATGGACCCACAGCTAATGTGTCATAGTCATCTCCCAATTTTTAAAAAATGTATTTTAATAACTGTTTAACTTATTATATGTATTAAAAATATAAATGAATACCACATATTAGCCCATGTCCTTTATAAAGTATAAATACAAAACAATGGAAAGGTAATTTCTGGTTTAATTTCCAGACCTTAACTATACACACATTTCCAGCATTAGCTTGCCATCTTGTGGCCTCTTACTCCTGTGCAACACAGTAACCGACCACCATATATTATAGGTTAGCCTATAACACTGACGAGCTTTATACGCACACACATCCACTTTTAAACTTAC
Source organism: Daubentonia madagascariensis (assembly GCA_023783475.1). Classification (NCBI taxonomy): domain Eukaryota; kingdom Metazoa; phylum Chordata; class Mammalia; order Primates; family Daubentoniidae; genus Daubentonia; species Daubentonia madagascariensis. The sequence goes on along the minus strand of JAKFHU010002080.1, from coordinate 34,227,828 downwards.
TTCATATGCAGCAAGTTAACTGCACCTCCAATTTCACTCCAGACCAATTTCATTTCAACAAAAGCTGACAAATCTTAAGTCAGAAAGACAGATGCTAGCAGATACAAGTGAAGCAAATTACCTAATTAAAAAATATGCTGAGACAGTTACTCAAAAAAGTCTGAAAATTTATTGAATAGATTATGCATAAATGTTTGCCAAAAAGAAGTGTAACTTTTTTGACGAAGCCAATATGAACATGGCCTCTGATAAAGGTGGGAAAGCAAGGTAATAACAAGATTTGAACATAGATTTTGCCAAATGCTGACATGGTCTTTCTTCCCACTCTGACGGGATTATAAAATCTACTACAGTGTCTACTTTCTTTGTTGAAGGTATATATATATGTGTGTGTGCGCACATATATACTTTGACTACTATATACATTTTCCTTCAAGCAGTATTCTAGGATTGTTAACCTGACTCAGTGAGAACACAGAGGTCCCTTGAAAGTCAGGTCGTGATACACAAAAACTCTGAGTTACCTCCAATGCCAGCTAATTCCTTTCTTACAATTATGACTAAATGAGTTGATTTAGTCAGTGCCTGACACAGTTGTTTATTAAATATTACCCGTTGTTTTTACTATCTACATAGAGCCAGTTCTCAGCCTTGGGCTTCCCAGCCTTTCTTCAGGATCTTTGAGCTTGGCACTTTGCTAACTGCTGCTCTGCAGAGTGCCCAACTCTGTGTGTAAAAGACTTCAGAACTCTGCTGCAGCATGTCTGCTCTTCACTTCAATGTAGTACTTCCCAGGAAAGCTGCCTATACAGCTTGGTCAGTAAAGAGGAAAAGAAAAAAAAAAAAATGTAGCTAGGCCATAGGAATGCTGGGTTCCAGCCTATAATTTTAAAATAAAAATTCAGAATTTCTCTCATTACCAAGGATATCAGCTTTGAGAGAGAGACAGAGAAGAAGAAAAAATAAAAAGCCCAATAACACATACCTAAAGCTCAATGATTACACAGAACCAACCACTATTTTGTGTTGGAAAGGGCCACACCATTATCAGGAAGAGCATTCTGGGTTTCTGGTCTTTAATTCTGGCAGAGCAGTTGTTTGCCGCCTTTCACACCACTGGCTCATCTTCTTTGGCTGGGAGCTGGTGTGGGATCAAGGTTTTGGTGTAAGAAATAAGAATTGCTTCAGTTTCTCATTTTATGCCAGTAAACTACTTTTTAAAAACTATTTTTAAATTGGCATCAATGATGACATGACACACGACAGAACTTCTAATTTTGCTTTATTTACTGAAATGAGAAGTGTCTTGCACTGCTTCCTGTATTTACTATGAAAACCTAAAAACCTTGCCTATGTAATCCTGACACTCTCAACCATCATTCTTCTGCTTTGAAATGGCAATTATGTCACCAAGCAGTGCAGTAGAGAAAGCATTCTGAAGCAGGCGGGTCAGGAGATCTGTTTTGCAGGTTTACTGTGGAATGTCATTAAATTTCCCCATCCGTCACTGTATCTATCTATAAAATGGGGTTGCTAATTTTCCTGTTCTTCTCAGGGGGCAGTTGTTGTGAGGATCAAAGTTTAAATTGCATAAATGAACACCCAACTGCAATAGAATTAGAAAATCTCGAGAATTTATATGCTTGAGAGAAAATTTTGTAGTGCTGCAGCTGACATGGTTATAAGTAGTCATAAACAGGTTTAGTAAATAGATTGTTTTCAAGGATAGTTTTGAAATTTTCAAATAAGTAAGCCTAATAAGCTTATCAGCTTTTTAGGATTGGAGGTAGCAAACAAAGATTGCCAAGCATGACTTATTTGAACATTTGGATTGTATGATTGTAAAAGTGTATTGGAAAAACATAAACAAGATTGATTGTATACTCTCCCGCCCAAATCTTAAGTGTCAAGATGTTGGTTAATATCTTAAAGCCTCCATATAAAAGGAGCCAATTTGACTTGGCAAGAAGGGGGCATTCCTCTTGTGAGGATGACTCACAGACACCTGTTTTCAATGAAGAATTTCCTGGTGTGATCTGCTCCCGAAGTTTGAAAACCACCCTGTGTCAAAAGCCCAGCGATTTCTTGAACACTTTATTGCTACAGAAGGACCTTGGCACATGAGGGCAATTAATGTCATCATGGTGTCCCTTTTCTCTTCTCCAACATCGCCAGGGGGACGGGGGATCTAAGAGACCTAGGGATGGTAGCACTGAAGACTGTAAGTACACCTTGCATATTGAGCATTCTTCTGCCATGCTCATAGCTCCAAGTTTCAATTATAGCCCTCCCAATACACACTGACTCGAGAGCTGGTCAGAATCCATTCAACCCCTGCACAACTGCTTCTCATTTCCATTTCTCACGCTTGGCTTCTTTGGTTTAAGAGTACACAACTGCAGTGTAGACCTCTAGTAGACAGCCCCTTTATTCTTCTGCGCTCCCTACCTTCAACACAGCCACCTCCTTCGTGGCTCCAGATTGGGTTCCAGAAGTTTATTCTTTTTTTTCTTTGGAATCGATATGAAGCATAAGCAAAAAAATTACATAAATGTGGCTCTTAAAAAAAATCAGCTCCTAACATTGTTTCCTACTCACCTAGAAAGAATTCTTTTCAGATACCAGGGTAATTTTTATGGCATCTTCCAGCTGAAACACTGAACCACCAATTTGGCTACTATAACCTATTATCTTATTCTCCAAATCAAGGCACATATAAACACTGCGGTCCATTTGCCTGGTTTCACCTCTCCGCTCTGCCACACACTATCTGTGTAATCCTTAGGAAAGACAGACACCAAGCCTTTCCTCATCTTACTCAATTTCCTCACCTTAAAATGGGGATAGGAGCACCTAGTTCTTAAAGTTGGTGTAAAAATAAATGGAAATATAAGGAAACTTCTAGCACAGTGCCTAGCACATGGTAGCAGCCAATAAATGCTAATTGTTACTATCATCAAGAGATCTGATACATGGGATCTAGGCCTGGAAAGGCCAGATATAGTAGATTCCTGCTAGGCTGTAGCCTTGGACTTAAAGATTCAATTATAAAGCTTATCTTTTCTCTTGGCCACTAAAAAAAAAATTCTATTATATTTCCACTCTTACTATTTTAGAATTCTTCTCTTCCTCCATATGCCTCACAATCCTGCTCACTATGCTCCATAGAAAGGGTTCCCTTTAGAACTCTTGTTTTGTCCTGCTTCACAAATTTTTATACTGCAGCTTCATCTTAACTGAACCAAGGTCTCCCAACATGATACTCTGATGCAGCCGCTTTCCCCAAATCCTTACCACTCAACCTGGAAGCACATTCCCTGTTGAACCTCTTAATTTAGGACTTCAGCACTTGATTCAGTCTTCTCACACTGGTTTCTACTAAGAGCATCTTCTGTGTACAGTCCATCTAATAAACTAAACCCCATTCTTTAAATTTCTCAACTCCAAAATCTTCATCTATATTCTAATCAAGTAATATAACTTCTATGGCCACTTCCAGACACTGCAAGCTGAATTACTCCTAAAACCATAAATTTCAACGTCCCCGTTTTTCATACCCACTTCTTGGCCTTATTCCCACTATATCCTCTCTCTGACCCCATTAAGACCTCCAGTCCCTTAACCATTCCCTTTTCATCTATCTTCTTGGCATTTTTTCCTACCCTATCCAGGCTCATTGATGCATTACTTGTACCAGGACTATGTGACCACCTCCTTCTCTTCCATCCAAACTGAGGAGCACTAACAGGAATACCATATAATCATGCAGATGGTGCCACTACCTTATGCTCTTTTAAATCAGCTGGATCTTGAGTGTGAGAAATAGTATATATATGTGATCAGCAATCCTTTCATAACCCCTACTTAGCTCCTCCTCCTATTCTTCAAGTTTTCACCATTCAAACCTTCATTTTCTAGTTTTCTAAGGCTTGTTGTTGAGCAGAAATGTTCTGTTTCTTTCCTTTCTGACAAGGAGTTCAACACTTCTACTTAACGGACTTAGTCTAAGAAGTATCCCTTCTACTTTGTAATGCTAATATTTCCACCTGTGTTCTTGGGACCAGGTTCCATCCACAACTCTACTTCAAATTCTACCTCTTTAATAGGTACATCTCCAGGCCCACAAATATGCAAGACTCATCTTAAAAGCCTTCAAATAAGGTCAGGTACTAATTTCCTTTTACTAAAAGCAAGATACCTACTTACTTACCTATATATATATAACAACTCACTGCCTTCACTTCCTTAGTTAGCTCATTCACTGTTCAATTATACTAGAAAATAAACATTACTTGGCACCCACTTAAACTTCTCTAAAGATCAATGACCACTAACAGTTAATTCCAGTAGACTCCTTTCTTAATTGATCTCCCAATGGCATCTGGCATGACCATCTAACCTTCATCAGTCTCTCTCCTCTGGCTTCCATAACTCTGTACCTTTACTCCCTTTTCTGGTTCTCATCTGACTCTTCCTCCCCAAGTTTCTTTGCTGGTCTCTTTTGCCTACTAAATGTTGCTATTCTTTAGGGTTCCCACCTAGGCTATCTATCTTTTCCTACATGTTTTTTGGGCATGTCATCGTCTCTCCCTCCTCAAACTAGGGTTAAAAATTGCCAATTCCAAACTTCTAGCTCAGATCTAAAGGCTGACTTTGCTTCTTCCTTCAATTCCAACAAAATGTATAAAGTGCTTACTATATCCCAGATTCTGGGCTAAATAAATGCTTAGGAGATAAAAGAAAAAGGGCACTTCCTCTCAAGGAATTTAAAATGCAGAACTGTAGTTTCAGACTCCTATAAAGAACTATTCACTATACCTCTCTGCTTTGACCTACAGGAACCTCAAACTCAATCTTTCCTCCAACTCTATTCCTTCTATATTATCTTGGTGGACAGCATCACCACTCAGAAATACCCAAGCTTGAAAATTAATAATTTTGCAATATGTGCTATTTCTTACATTTTAACCTACCAAATCACTCACATTGGTACTTCAACATGCTCTATTTTGCCCATCATTTTAAGAACGTTGATTAGACTCCGTGACACCTTCCAGCTACCATTCTATCTTCTCTCCTTCATAAACTTGCCAAAAATAGTTGTTCACACTTGCTCTCTATACTCCTCAACCCACTTCCAACTGACTTTCACTAAAACTAAATAATTACAAAGGTCAATGATTACTTTCTCACCACTAAATCCAAAGGATACTTCATAATCCTTTCTTAATTATCTCGGGAGAATGTAACAGAATTGTACACACCTCCTTTAAATACTACTAGTCTCATGATTTTCCTGTTTTCCTTTTAATCTACTTTTAAATATTGAGTCCTTCAGGGTTGAGCCCTGGGCTCTTTTCTATGCACTCTCCCTATGCAATCATCCATTCATAAAACTGATTCTCTTCCAGTCTTACCTACCTGAATAAACAGTACTTCTTCAAACATTTATTTAAGCCAAGAACCTCACATTTTCTCTACTTCTTCCCTCTCCCTCCTTTCACATAATCTGCCATGACCAAGTCCTGTCAAATATTTTAGGTCTCTCAAGACCATCTAATTTTCTCCCTCTATGCCAGTACCAGTCTACTCCAAGCCAGTATCCTTTTTCCTGGATGATTTAGACAGCTCTGACTGGTCTTGAATTCCCCACTGGAATGCTTTTTCATCAGAGTGAACTTTTAAAACTCTTAAGAATCTCATCCTGCTGCTTAAAACCCAAATGTGAACACTCTGCTTAGGATAAAAGCCAACAGAAACAACTAGGTCTTTCTAAGATACTAAGTAATCTGGCCCTTGCTTACTTTTACTCATTCACTTTAAGCCCTATCCTTACCAACTTCCTACTATTTCCTCAAAAGCTATCTATCAGAGCTTTTTACACATGCTTTTCTATTAGCCTGGAGGTTTTTTTTTTCCCCCTGCCTTCCCTCTCCCAATTTCTACTTCTTTAGGGAAGTCTTAATTAATTTTCCTCACCAGACTATACAATATCATATTCTCACCCTATTATATATTCTCACAATACTCTGTATTCCTTCATAGCACTTATAATTGTGTAATTAGACTCTGAGCTCCATAAGAGTCAGACGCCCATGTTTTCTTTGTCACTCACTTAAGCATTCTATAAATATTTACTACTGCTAAACACCTACTATGTGCAGTGTACTGTACTGTGCACTGGGCACAGAGTGGTAGGTGGCCTAACTAGAAAGGATTCTGTTCTTGTGCAGCCTATAGTTTAGTGGGGATGGGGGGCAAAGACAATAAAGCAGAAAAAAAGCAGTTACAACTTGTGATATGTGCCATCAATGAAATTGAGTGCTTTAGAAGAGAACAATCAGTCACGGGGCTAGAGACCTAATACCTGAAGAATGAATAATTAGAACACAGTAAAAATAGCACTCCAAGCAGAAGGAACAGCTTGTGCCAGGGTCTTGAAATGTGAAAGAGCTTGACTAGTTTGAGGAACTCAAAGGAAACCATTGTGGCTAGAACACAATGGGTAAAGGAAAGTAGTGTAACAAGATGTGCTTACAGAGAGATAGGCATGAACCATAGGAAAATAAACAAACATTTTACTCAAAGTATATTGTGAAGATGAGTTTTTTCCCCTTAGAATTTCCTTTAAAAAATCAATCTAGCTGCTTGGTAGAAAATATTCTGGAAGAAAGCCAGCAGACAGAATGTTAAGATAGTTTAGGCAAGAGATGATGGTGATTTGGATTAGTTACAATGATATGGAGAGAAGCAGAAGGCTCCTTTCTATGTAAGAGGTAGAAATGACCATAATTGTGACTAAACATAGGGAAAGGACATGAACTGGCATGGTGACATCAAAGAGCCGATCTTCAGAAACCCAGGTGGTTACTTCACTTATCTAGATAAATAATATTGGGAGAGGAATCAATTGAAGGTGGGGTGGAAAAGGAAATAATGGTTTGGACATGATATGCTTAACTATGAGGTAGGCATTCGAATAAACAAGCCTGGAACTATGAAAAGTTTGGTCTTAGAAGTATCAATTTGGGTGGGATAGGTATGTTGATAATACTAAACTCCACAGAATGAACTAAATCATCCAAATAGAGTATAGAGAGACATAGCGACCCAGCCGTCAGGTGCTGGGAAAGGAGCTAGGGATGGAGTCAGAGCTGGGGCAGCCAGAATAGGAGAAAATCAAGAGAGAAGTCATCAACCTTATTGAATGCTCCTGAGGCAGCAAACGAGGGCAGAAAAAGAGCCAACAGATATGGTAGCATGGAAGAGACTGTTCATCCTGATGAGAACAATTTTAGGAGAATTTTAGAGACATATAATGTAGCAATAAATGAGAAGAAAAGGAATGTGTATGAGCAGGCAACTCAGTTTAGCTGTGATTGGGACCAAATACATGTGGTTATAGTTGGATGAAATAAAGTGTCTCCCTCCCTATTCTTCTTTCAAGAATAGAAGCTACCACGCGTATCTATAAACTGATGGGAAGAATCTAGTAAAGTCTGATAGAACAAAAGAGTATTTAATTGAAAGCTCTTGAGCAGGTAGGGGGATGGGATCCAGAACAGGGATTGTTTTTTTGCTAAGAAGTAGAAGAAAGTGGAGTTACAAGCAGGTTTGTAGATTTTGTAGTGAAAAATTGAGAAGGTTTCTGTCAATTTTACTTTTCTCAGCAAAATGTGCTTAAAAGATCATGATATGAGGGAAGGATATGTCATTTAAGCTTGTGGAAGCAAGTTAAGTTACAAGAAAACCACAGAAAAATTATCAGGCAGTTTTGAGACTACTTAAGTTTTGAGATTATGAACCTTCCTCCTGCAATAATTTTCTTCCACTCAAACACTCAAGAGTAGACAGAAGGTCTTGGGATTTTTCCAGATCATGACTGAGAGGGGAAGGGTCTGAAGGTATTTCCAAAGGAGTATGCATAACAATGAGATCTAGTCTCTAAGCTGACAACTTCTATTGTGAAGAAAGCATGTTAACTGTTAAAGTGGGAATTTTCCAGGCTTGACCATGAAAATATTTTTCTTTTTTAATGGTAATACTTAGGTACATCCCACTGAATTAGTATTCTAAGATACTGACCTTGGGAAATGCTGTTCTAAAATGGCATTTATTCAGTCAGGACTGATAATCAACACTAATCAAGACTAGAGAATAAAAGTGAGCTGAGGAAGAGTCAGCAAGTGGTAGTGATGAGGCAGAAGTAATTTTTAGTGGAGATATCTTGAGCAGGTGGGCTAGAAATTTGTGGTTGGAGAAAGGGAATCTGAATTCAAGATTTGGAAGTGACAGATGTGTTTTGATTATGGTGAGGTATAAGGTTCCCATTTATGGAGGAAGAGATCATTGAAATGAAAGGCACCTCTAATGAGCAAGGTTACTGGAGAAAGCAAGTATTATTTTCTTCACTGAGAAGCAGAAGGCTCTTTTCTATTTAAGAGGTAGAACTGACCATAATTGTGACTAAACATAGGAAAAGGACATGAACAGGCATGGTGACAGTCTAATGAAGACCAATATAATGAAGATACAAATAACAAATTTAAAAACACTGTTGTAAAGAATGAGCATGTGAAACTTTAAGAACTATATGGGTGTTTTTCTGATGAGGTGACATTTAAAGTATGAATTGATGGATAAGGAGTCAGTCACAGAAATAAGAGGATTAAGCATTCCAGATAGACAATATGGGTAAAGGCTCTGAGGTGATGAAAGAATCTTAGTATGCGTTCAATGAAATGGAAACTGCGGGAAACTAGAAGTAGGATAAGAATGTTTAGAAAGGCTAGCAAAGGCTTTGAACAAGACAGACAACTGGATTTTAATCAAAGTGCACTTAGTGTTCAATAAATATTACAGGGTGATATTAAAAACACTAACCACCAACAAAGGAATCAATCAATTGGGATGGATAAATTGACTAATTAGAATAATCACCATTTGTAAACAGCTGGTATAGCTGAATTGGTGCACACCTGTTGATTATCAGTTAACGTTTTCTTTACAGAACTTTTCAGTCTTTAATATGCTAATGTGCACTGGATTCTTTAAAGAGGGAGCTATAACATGCAATTTAGAAAACCTTTTTGATCAAAGAACTTATCTTCCACCCCCCTGGTATCTCATTACAATAAACGTTTTTTAAAAGGCTGTCTTCGACTACATTACTTTTTAGCATCTCTCATGTTCATTAGTCTCTTTCCCAACTCCATTAACATCACCTTTATTCTGGCTCCCATCATCTTTCTGCTTGGACTATTTTCAAGTCTCCCTATTAATCTCCAACTTACCCAATCTATCTTTTATACTATGCCAATTATGTTTCTAAAATTGCTACCTGCATTCAGTAACCACTTAAAAAAAAAAAGACAAAGACTAAACATGGCATACAAGAACCTTCATGATCTGGCCCATCTGCCTCTTCAGCTTCAGTTTCCAAATCCCTACCTTTCCACACTGACCACTTGCAATACTGCAATTACACTATGCCTCTTCATACCTCCAAGCCTAGAATGCCCTTGTCCCCTCTGACCATCCAATGAGCACTCATTCATCTTTCAAAACTCATTTTCTCCACAGACTTTCACAACTATCTACCTCCTTTTCCCAGAAAAATAGAGCATTCTCTCTGATGTCTCTAGCTGTAGTAACTGTGTACTTTCATCTTAATACCTATGGCAACTGTGATTGCTTAACTGATGATCAAAATTTGCTGTATTAAAAATCTTTGTCTAGCCCTTTAAAATAATCATCTAACATGTTAAATTTAACATTTCTAAAAATTCCCAAAACTGTTATATTTCACTTAAGAAAATGATGTATTTTGAATAACATTATTCTGAACTGTAATATATAAATTCTTTGGGTTTAGAAGAGGAAAAAAAATCTACTTTCTTAATGATGAAACCTTAGGCAAATTTAGGCTGTAGGAAGAAAGTATCTCAAAGAGGAAAAGTATACCATGAAAAATATGTATTTTATGATTCTTATTTAATACTTAGGCATTACATTCCACATCAAATTTTACCAACATGCTGTTCTATAAATTCATATTCATTTTATACCTTAATTTGATTTTTCTGTACCATGCTAAAAAGCCCACTCCCCTATAATTACTTTCAGCATACATTACCTGGATATAAAAAATTTCCTTCAATGTTGGCAAACTCTTTCCCCTGACATGTAGGAGAACAATTACAGAAATGTTTAGTGGCAAATTTTCTTAGGCTAATGAGCAAAAGAAAAGCCCCAATATATCAGCATTTTCACTCAACAGTGGTCATCACTATAATAATCAGAAATAAACCTACTTGCTACTGCACTATATTGGGCAGTTTTACCAAATGCCCACCTTTAAAAGCTAGGTCAACTTCTAAGAAAAGTGTACGGAAACAGTCAGTTGTTAACAAAAATTTAATATTAAAATTATTCAAAGTTATTTAAATTATTGTTAATTTAGGAAAAAAAAACCCATGTATTAATCACCCATAAAAACAACTTTTATTTTAATAAATAACAATGGGCTTACCAAAGGGTAGGGATTTTAACGTGTCGAGTCTTATGCATATTGGTAATAAACCTTAAGAAAGAAAAGCCAACTATTCAATAAAACCCAAAGGCCCTAAAAAATAAAACTATAATACTTTAATAAAACTTAAAAAAATATTTTCCAAAAGAAAATAGTTCACTCCTTGACCATGCTTATTTATTCAGAGTACCATTGATTTCAGTTAAGGTTAAGTGCTCCATTTTTCCTGCAATCTGATGTTGCAGAGGGAATATACACATTTTTATATCATCACAATATCATCAATGTCTCAGGCCAATAATATTGTGAATGCAACTATTTTATAACAAACACAAAGTAAAAAATCAATGCTACTATTTATGGCAAACAGAAACAAAAGTAAATATTGAAAGGATGTTTCCTTTTGTTTCCAGTACTGATTTTAGTTGGACTTTAAATGAAGGTCATCAACTCTCCTGAAATAACTTCTACCTCTGGCCATGAATCCACAGTATAAATACGGTGAATAAAGCTAAACTATAAGAGCTGACCATATATGGAATAATCAAAAAAATCAATTATAACAACTAATACTGCTCTTAAAGACCAATCTAATGAAAAAAGTATCATTAGATATGGTGAGAAAATACAGACAAATCTGTACAATCTAACATCTATAAACAGTAAAATCAAAACATCCAACTTCCTTATAGAAAGTGTTTCATCTATGTAATTATAAATGTTAAGGACTCTTGTATTTCATAAACACAAGATGGGCTCACTTTGATGATATCAATTTTAAGATTTATAAAAATGTTTAAAAAAATCTTTCCACAAAACTTTATACAGTTTAAAGCTATACACCAATCTATAAATCTCAGAAAATGGGGGAAAAAAAACCTTTATAAGATCACATGTATAAAACAAGAAATGAAATGTGATTTTATTTAAGGCAATACTGGGCTACTTCACAAATCACCACCTCAAATATTTACACTGCTCCACACTACTAGTTTCTATCACATTCACAATGGATTTTTTTTAATACCAAATGTTTAAAATCTTCAATGTAGTAAATTCTTTATTCACATTCCCATTATATTTCATGGACTCATGTAACTATATCCAATTAGAAGCAATGAAAAAAAACACAACAAACTTGTAGCTATAGGAAACTGCTAGAGAATCTGCTTTCTCATGAATACCACCCAAAAATACTGGATGGCAAATTTACAAAGCAGAACAAAGTGTTGATATAATGTGCATACTTTGTGAAAAGTAATCTTGAGATCATCTTGTAAATAAATGTTTCATGTAAAAATCAATGAACTATGGCAGAGCTTCTAGTTTTAGTTCAAAAAGTTCTTAATTTAAAATAACAAAAGAACAGTTTTAAAAACTTGATCACTTAGTTAAAAATTAAAATTTCAAATATAAATGTGTCATTTAATAGTTTAGACTTACAGACTGCTGGTGGCAGCAAAATGATTTACAATAATAAATATATACAAAAAAGGTATCTACAAAGAGTACTGTTATACATGAGCAGTGACCATCAGACAGATAATTCAGCTTAGTTCATGAAAAGGGCAGCTGGGTGATAGAAATTTGAGGTTTAGCTCAATATTTACAATAAATGAAGTATTGATTCTGTTCCTCAAGTCCCATAGGGATAAAAAAAGTTTTACATGACAAATGTCATGTTTCTTTCTTTTTTTTTTTGGCCAGGTTAATTCATGTCAGCAACAACAAAAAAATGAGTTTCACAATTCTAGCATGCTTGATGGCTTCCTATTTAAAATAAAACTATAAATGATGTGTTTATAGTACTTTATCAGTACTGTCCTCTGCCTGTGGCTTTACCTATACTGATTTCTTTCATAACAGACATATCTGGATCATTTGAATGTACTTCAAGTTTTTTCAGACTGACGGTAGGTTTCATTTCCTGAAGTTGCTTTAAGACAAGCTCAGTGCAATCTTTAAGATTCTTATCTAAAACAATTTTTACATTATCACTGCACTGAAGCTGTGATGGATTGGCAAACTGTACAAACGTTTCACTTTCTTTACAAGAACATATATGATTTCCACTAGTCACAGCAGTCTTGTCAATATTTTTTCTTGAATTTGAATGGGATCCTTTTTTGGTTCCACTGTTTGGATGGTCTTTGTCAGTATTCTTCTTCTGCTTCACTGCAGACTCCTCAAGAAACTTCAGAAATGATACTTCAAATCCCATTGGTTTAAATGAGCTCCAGTCAAAAGACGCAGGATGCTCCTCAGTGGTTTGAATTGCAACTGCAGTTTCTTCTTCTTTATACATGCTACTTAACTCAACTGCTGATGCTGGTTCAGCTTTTTCAACTTTCCTTTTTTTATTTTGTGAGACATTTTTTTCTTTATTAACTCTCTTCAAATTACTTGCTTTCTGTCTTTCTGACTGGCAGGGGTTATTTTCCTGAAAATCATTACTTACATTTGAAGAGGTATTAGCTTGGGTCTCTATGCCTATGCTATCTTCATTTATTAGTTTTGTAATAAATAATTCTGTTAGCTCATCCATTTCATCTTTTTCATTTTTTTCAACTTCCTTCTGTGGAACTGTAGTTGTTCTTGAGTTATCATTGCTCTCTGATACACATGTGTCAGAATCTTTCACATCATTCTGATCACCTTCTTGCTCACAAGTTTCCTTTACTTGTGAGTTGCAACACCGTTTGAAGACAATAAGAAGATTTCGGTGTTGTGATGTAAATGCCTTAGATAATTTATGGCACTTATAATGTCTAATTATATTGCTTTCACTTGTAACAACTGAAGTACATCCCTTTATCATACATGGATACTGGGTTACAAATCTGCTTGTACACTCAGACAAGGCATCGTTTCTAGCCTTTATAGAATACACATGCTTTCCACGTTTCAGAGAATAAGGCTTATTTTCTTCAATCTGCACAATCTTTGCAGTCTTATTTTCTAAATTATTTTTTTTCTTTCGTTTGGTCTTAGGCATTTTTATTCCTTCCTTTCCACATCTGCTGTGTTTTGTCCCCCGATGTTTAGACTTTGATTTTTCTTGGTTTGCCTTGCTTGATATATTTTCCTGGCCAGGTGTTAACCTTCTTGGCCGAATCAAATGAGCTTTATGTTTGTCATTATGCTTATTAAAAATGTGTCGGAGGAGATTAGACCGAGTTGCATATATACGGTCACAGCCTTCACAATCACACTTGTATATGCCATCTTCTTCTGTTTTACTTGCCCTTATCCCAATTCCATGGTCTGCCTCTAGATGAACAACATAGTTCAAATATGTAGTAAATGAAGATTTGCACTCTAACTGGTCACATGGAAATTTCCCAACATCCACTGAAGCAGTCATACTTTCAATTTCCTCAGGAGTCATTTCATGAAGTTTCATGTAGTGTTGTATTAGGCCAGTAATTGCTTGGAAAATTCGAGAACAGTCACTCACCTGACATCGAAATTCTTTCATAGTTTGTTTAGTTTCAGTTTCTTCACTTTCTTTACCAGCTTCGCTTTCCTCTTCAACCTCTGCAGAAAATGCAGGTAGATCTGATTTGTGTACAGCCTGGTAATGAAGAATTAAATTTTGCTGTATTGTAAAGGCAGCAAAGCACCCCTGGTGAACACATCGATAAGGTCTGTAGGGACTGTATCTTGTTGGAAACTCAAGGGACTGGGAAACTGGCTTCTTTCGTTTTTTCTCCTCCTTTTCTTTTTTATGTCTCCTAATTTTCCGTCCTTTGGTTTGTATGTTTGTGAGAGAATTTGGAATATATTGTCCTGAAGAAACTGTAATCACTTGTGAAGAACTTTCTGTTTTTTCAGGACTTTTTTTTTCTAGAAGTTGTTTTTCTGGGATCACTGCTACATTATTGAGGGCATTTTCTGTCTCTGCTCCCAATTGCAAAGCAGGCTGGGATTCCCTTTTATTGTCCTCTGGCATAGCTAGCTGTTTTTTCACTTGTGTGATTCGTGGGGCTGACAAGTTTTCACTTTGAGATTTTCTTCCATAAGGCCTTTTTATTTTTAACTTTACCATTTCTTCAGTTGTAAAATGATGTACCAACTGACAGTGTGCCCGGAGATTCGAATTTCGTGTAAATGTTTTTGTACATGTAGGTACTACACACTTAAATGGAGCAAATTTCAACTGATTCTTCTTAATTTCAAGAATCATCTCTGGAGTATATTGATGAATTTTACCATAGTGCTTAAACAGTGCATCCTTTGTCATAGCACTGTAGTTACAGCCTTGGTTTTGACACACAAAGGGTTTATTAACTTTGTCACTAAACTGAATGTTTATCATTTCAGAAACTGGTTGAACAACTGTGACATTTGAAATTGATTTAACAGGAGTAGGAGTCAGTGTCACAGATGTATTTATTAGCACACACTGGGATGCTGGAGCAGATAGGTCATTTTCTAATTTCAATTTCTGTAAGCCTTCTAAAATCTCCTGTATTTGATCCTCCTTATGTAATACTTCAGACTGAGCAATGTTACCTTTTGTTGGCATGACACTTATGAAGGAGGAAAACTGAGAAGAATCAGGTAATTTGTTATTTTGTACAGTGTTTACTGAAGGAAGCTGAATGTTATAATTTATTTGTGCATTCTGTGATGTTTCACCAGCACCCTGGGATGCACTCTTTACATCAAGTATTTGAGAATTCATAGCAGTTTTAATAATCTCAAGAGTCTTTTCAAAGTTTTGTATAACATTGTCTTCAGAAATCTGCAAATCAGAATTTATTGAAGTTGTGCATGAATTTAAAGCCATCATTTGAGAATCACCATTTTCAGTTTTTAATGTTAAGGGAGCTAACACTGTATGGGCCTCAAGATTGGTTTTGAAGTTTCCTTTTACATCAGTCATAAATAACTGATTGTCAACACTATTTAATTTCTGTGTTAGGTTTTCCACCAAACCCTGAGGTTCACAACTTGGAATTACATTTGAATGAAGGTTAGTAGTTGGGATCTCAATACTCTTTGCTATGAGTCCCATTGTTGTTAAGTCACCTGTTACCAAGTTTTGGGAAGAACTAGGTGCAATTAGTGAAGGTCCAACTTTCTTTCTTCTCTTAGAAGCACTGTTTCCCTTTTTATTTAAATGACTGGATCTTGTGTTCTGAGGACCACTTATAACTGAAACACGTGAACTGTTACTGGCAAAATTTTGTGATGGTCCACTAGAATTAGGGAATGAACTAGAGCACAAACCATTTTCAACAGTCTTCAGTAGTAAGTCATTTGTTGGGAAAACAGGCAAACTGCTACACTCCTCAACAGAAGTTTTGGCGTTTGGCGTCCTATTCTGGTTTGTCAGTAGGGCGTTTGGGTGGCATACAGTCTGCAACAGGGGTGGCACAGTTGGATTTGGCATCACTGTTGCATTTACTTGTGCTGCATCTGATACACAACCTGTTGCAACAACATGAGAAAGCATTTCACTGCCCTCAAATGTACTAGGAATGCCGGCAGTTTCCAAGGCCTGCTTAATAATTTCACTTCCCTCTTGACTAACAGTGGTATTAAAGTTAGTCACACGAGGAAATGTATTTGGTAAAAATGTTGGTGAGCGATTTTCAGCAGCAAGAAGCTGTAGGAATGACGGATCTTTAAAACATACTTCTGGATTAAAGGTGGATTGTTGTGGCTGCTGCAGGTTTACTGCATTGGTGGAGAGAATCATGCTGGCAAGAAGAGAAGGCTGTCCATTACTCTGTAGAAGTTCTTGAGCAATTTCTGCTCCATCCAGTGGTTTACAATAAGATCGCTTAGATAAGTGTCCACCCAGTGATCTGGGATTAGTAAAAGCCCTGTAACACCTGCTACAGATAAATTTCCCATCTCTGATAATTGCAGGCCATTTAGCCCTTTTGTTGTGCTTGGGTTTTCTCTCCTTCCCATTTGGGCCCCGCCCACGGTCTTTTTTAACTTTTTCAGGTGCAGACTGTTGGGCACTGGTGCTATTGAAGTCATTTGCAACATTCACTTGTGAAGGAAAAACTGCATTTTCACCATTACTCCCCTTTAGAAAGGAGGAATTAGTGTTTCCTTCAATCTGTGAGGAATAATGATTTGTATTATTTTCCAGTTGGGAAAAAACAGAATTAGTCCCACTATCTGCTGGTGAAGGGAAAAGAGACATTGAACTACTTTCTGCAGGTAAAGGAAGGAAAGGATCTGAGCCACTGTCAATATTCAAAGGCAAAACTGTTTTGGTTAGATCTTCCATTTGTGCTGGCAAGGTAGTATTAGATAAATTTTCCATTTGGGAACATAACATACCACCTTGTTCATTTTTATCCTGAGAATGTATATTTGGATTTATGACACTTTCCATTGAGGGCAACAATGGAGTTGACACACTTGCTAAATGAGCTGGAAAAATGGGAGGTGAGACATGCTGCAACTGGGCTGAACAAGTAGGATTCCCACTGGCTTTGGTCTGTGGTGTAAAAAATGCATTAGAGCTGCTCATCTGTGATGGCAAAAAATAAACAAACTTTCCATTATTTGGTGTATTTAAGTTATTAGATTTCTGACCTTTTTTACTTTTGCGCTGCATTTTAAATGCAGCATACTGGTCAGGGTGTGCTGTCTTCATGTGTTTCCCAATACTCTGTGAAGAATTATAGGTTCGAGTACATCCCTCAACCTGGCAGCTGAATTTCTGAACCGGAGCTTTTGGAGGCACTGATGGAGTTCCTAATGAACTACTTAGGTTGGGCTGTGCTGGAACAAATGTGATACTTTCTAATGTCTTAAGAGGTAAATTATAAAGATTGGATGGTGTTTTAACATTACTTCCACATTCAAACTTGGAAGTTGGTAAATTGTTTTGATATCCTGCCTGATTTTGCACAGAAAAGGTCATCAGGTTGTTCACTTGTCTTTCTAAGTTTTGTGGCATAAGGTCACCTATTTTAAGGGTTTCTGAATTTACTAAAGAATTTTGAGTAATCTGGGCTTCATTAAAACAATCCTGTTCTTTTCTCTCTTGGAAACCTGGATGACACAAATCATTACAAGTATCTTCAACTGGTGTATGTAAGTTTGTGACCAGTGATTCACCACTGCCTTCCACAGTTGAATTTTCTTGCTTTCCAAAGTTATCCTCTATCCCCTGATTCAGAGACACCTTAATGGACACAGCTACTTCACTGGCCTGAAGCAGAGGAGTAGTAGCAGGGTTTTCCAAACCATTTGACAATGGTCCGTTAGCTTGCCTGAGCTCAGAGGCGGAAATCTGTTCTTGTTTGGTCACAGCTGATTCTGCTTTGCTTTTATCCCAAGTATCACTTCCATCTGCTGGTAAGCTGTTTTCAATGTTATTTTCTGAAGGAAGCACAGATCTATCTTTCTCAGTATTCTCTGCTGTGTTCTGATTCACTTCGGACGGCTGAACAGAATCTCCAGATGAATTAAGTTGGTTTTCAGGAGACAGCACCTTTTCAGGAGTACTATGATCATCCAGATGCTTTTCCAGCTCACTCTGAGAACGATAAACTTTACCACAACCTGTGAACTTACAAGTGTAGGTATTATAATGTTGTGCTTCATGATCATATAGTAAATAAGCTTCTGAAAAAATTCTGCCACATTTAGGAAACATACATTTTGCTCTAAAGACTTGATGCTCCTTTCGGTGGGTTAAAAGCTCTGCATAACTATTAAAACCGGCCTTACATTTCATCTGTATACAGATGTATGGTTTACTTCCACAGTGCATTTGTAAGTGATCATTGAGATGAGTAACACTCACAAAATGCCGTCTACAGTACTGGCAAATAACTTTTTTGCTCTGCATTTCAAGAAAGCGCTTGGCATCTTCATTATCTTTATGCCCTTTGACATGAGCAATTAAATTCTTAAAGTACTTAAAGCCCTTTTTACAAAAAGTTACAGGGCAATTAAATTCATTAACAGGTACTGGTTTCTGGACTGGAATCACTTCTGGCTCATAAGATTTATCTTTGTCGTCATTCTCATCATCTGAACCATCATTATCATTAAACACTATGAAATCCGTTGAATAGAGACTATTCTTTTTTATAGGCCGCTGTTCCTGCTTAGCCACAGTATTAGTCTTCTGATTTTCACTGGTAGTTGTGATCTTAGGAGGCCTTCCCAATCTTCTTAATGGTTTCATTGCTGCTAGTCTCTCTTTACTAGATTGTTTAACGTGCAATGTGACATGAGGGACAAAAGTTTCTTTAGAATTAAAGTTCTTTGCACATATGGGGCAACTGTAAATTCCATCTTTGTAATGTTTCTGAGCATGTCGTACTATTCTGTGACCAAGGAATTCTTTGTCACATAGCACACAATATTGCATGTAGGCTTGCCAGTTCCTAAACCTAGCAGATATAAATCCCCTCTCTCTTAATTGTTTTATCTCTCTCTTCTTCTGTTTTTCATCACCAATGTCTTTAAGAAGGCCAGAATTAGCACCAACTCCACCAGAAAGCCCATTCACAGAAGTTTCTTTACTCTCTTCCTGGTAGTCTACTACTTTCTCATATACTTCACTGTCATTTAATTCATCTATTGAAGATACAATGGATGCTTCTTCTCCCATTAATGCAAGACATTGTCGTTTTAAGGTTTTCCAATCCCAGAATTCTGGATCAAAGGGCCACTGAGTTTTCAATACAAGTAAGAGCTCACAACGTAGAGAATTTGGTATTGGAAGATTCTCTTCATCAAATTTCTGGTCTGGCTGGTTATACAACATCTCCACAGCGTAATATGCATCAACTGTAGGCTCAATAAGAAATTCACTCAGTTGACAAGCACGTTTAACTTCCAAATCATCAGGCAACAAACATGAAATGGTCTTGCAAATAGATATTTTCACTTCAGTATTTTCTGTAGATTCCAAGCGAAGAGCTTTTACACATAGTTCTATACAGGTAGCAAGTCCAGCCCCTTCAGTCTGTGGAAAAGCAAACAGGAAATGTTAACATAATCTACACTAATTTATGTGTGAATTTAGTTTTAAGATCAAGATTTGCTTTTCTCAAATCTTGCAATTGCAACATATGAAAAGATTCCCCTTCTAAAGCAATGCAGCTTAGTCTGATATGTGTGTGTGTGTGTAAAATGAACTGCACAGAATAGGAGAAAAAGCATAAGTACTAGAGGAAGCTAAGATAAGATCTGGGTATGAAATCATCTAATAGTTAGGCAAACTTGGAAATTATTTAACATCTCTGACCTTTCATACCCCATTTATAAAACAGAGGTCAAAATAGCATTTAAACTTCATAAAATTGCTGTATTAAAGGAGATTAAGTATTTAAAATACCTGGTATAGTTTAGTATAAAGTCCAACACATAGTAAATGATCAATGTGTCATCTTTCTTATAAATCTTACTTCCTAAGTTTGTATTTGTGATCTTTCTGAAACAAAACCCTCTTAATGCAATTATAAAACTGAGAATGTCCCCATATTTCCTGACTTATTAGCAACAAAAGAAGTATTTCATTATAACAAAATAAGGTATTGATCCCTAATAGTGGGATTCTAGTGCTATCATAAAACTGAATGCCAAATCACCTACCTCATGGCTAGACCAGCCTAAGAACTAACAGAAGACAGAGCCCAATGAACGTTTTCTTTTGAATTAGCATCTTGAACTATTTATTAGATAGCAGTAATGAAGATAAGAGTCAGTTGAAAGAAATAAGGAGTGAAGAGATAAAAACAGGTTTTAAAGGCTAGAAAGGAACAATGATATATGAGAAATAAGCCAGCCACGGAAGGTGGCCACATTCATTTGAATGTGTGATATAGGATCAAAAGGAAATAAAGAAGTCAAGAGAACTGATAGGGTCTGTATTTTGACAGGTCAAGAAG
Source organism: Daubentonia madagascariensis (assembly GCA_023783475.1). Classification (NCBI taxonomy): domain Eukaryota; kingdom Metazoa; phylum Chordata; class Mammalia; order Primates; family Daubentoniidae; genus Daubentonia; species Daubentonia madagascariensis. The sequence goes on along the minus strand of JAKFHU010002080.1, from coordinate 34,207,416 downwards.
AAAACAAAATATTTTGCTAAAACAGAAGCTTAGATTTGTGGGGCAAAAGGATAGTAAAGAAAGGAGGCTGGGATACTGAACTGGCCTTGATTTGAGGAAAAGGGCACAAAGACCAAGAAGAAAATTAACAAGAAAAATAGATGCAAAGAGACCTGCTTTAAAAATAACAGGGAAGAAAGACAGGACAACTGAGAAAAAGGTGGGACTATCTGGGCATTTCCAGCTTTCACATAAACTTGTGTAGTTATTTTATGCTATTCTGAGATAGATTTGAGCCATAAATCTTTTACAGTAAAACATCTGCATCTCTGCTACATGCCTTGGGGGCTGCTAATATTGAACAATTAGGCCACTCCTCTGCTATAATATGCTAGAAAGAAAAAGACACATAGTCAGCGAAGCTGCACACTAACAGAGGAAGACACAAAGCTAAGTCTCGGAGGAATCAAAGGCCAAGTCAACCATAAAGATAATCTAAGACATATAAAACAATGTCAGAAGGTTTGGTATGTATGTAGAGAGTGAAAATTCTGAAAAGGGCTGATTGTTTAGAAAATTCAGGAAATGATGGAGAAAGAAATGAATTTAAGAAGGAATTCAGAGTTGGATGAAGGATATGTCTTGGGGAAGACAACTATTTTATGTCACATGAATGTCAAGCCTTTTCTCCAGAAATGACAAAAGCTGGTTCAAAAATTCTACTTATTGCTTATAAAACACAACTAAAATAATTTAAAGGGGGGAACTCCACTGACATTCTATTCTAATCCAGTCTGCGAATGAATTCAAAGGTTCATTTCAACTCATTGAGGGCAAATAGCTTTAATAAATTTGTTTTAAAAACATCTTAGTGGGCAGCTTGAGTTGTGGTGCAACGAAGGAGTAGGTGGTGGGATCTCGTTGTGTGTCTGATTAGCCCTTTCTTGGTCTTGCTTGTTTGAGCTTCAGCTGAATTCAAAAAGTTCCCAGTGTGCTGTATTCTTCAACACCTGAAATCTAGGATGACCAGAAATGGATGCGTGGATGCAAGTGCCGCTGTGTACAGTGCAGCAATCCTAGAATACCTCACCGCAGAGGTATCTGAACTGGCAGGAAGTGCATCAAAAGACTTCAAGGTAAAGTGTATTACCCCTTGTCATTTGCAGCTTGCTATTTGTGGAGATGAAGAATTGCACTCTCTCATCAAGGCTACAATTGCTGGTGGTGGTGTCATTCCACACACCCACAAATCTCTGATTGAGAAGAAAGGACAACAGAAGACTGTCTAAAGGATGCCTGGATTCCTTAATACCTCAGGACTCTAAATACTCTAACAGCTGTCCAGTGTTGGTGATTCCAGTGGACTGTACCTCTGTGAAAAACACAATTTTGCCTTTTTGTAATTCTGTTTGAGAAGCTGGAAGTTTAATTAGCTTTCCAACCAATCAAATTTCAGCATTCAAGTCTTAACCATATTTAAGCATTACTGTGGCTTCAAAGAAGCATTGATTCCAAAGTAGTGGGTTTTGACTGAGTTGACTGTTTATAAAAATAACTGTTTGGATTTTAATTGTGATGCAGAAGTTATAGTAACAGACATTGGTTTTGAACAGATATTATTTCCACTCTGGTGGATAAGCTCAATAAAGATCATATACCCTCCCCCCACAAAAAAAACAAAAAACCCTTAATGTTATAATTAAAACTGAAACCTTAACAAATAATGCCAACAAAAGAAACAGTGTCAAAATTTTTATTCTTATGAGTTTTCATTTGTGTGTGTGTACTTGAAAATTAAGTTAATAGGCAATATTCAAATCATAAACTGGCTATATAAAATTATGTTTTGAAGTTGAGTTTGAATTCACAACAATTTTCCATAAATACAAATGTGATTAAACAAGTGATTAGCCCATAAAAATCTACTTAACTCATAACACTGGTTAATAATAAGTACTGATAGCACCAGCTTGAATTTATGAGTCACAAGAGCAGAAAGCTAAGTGAAATGAATTCAGAAGAGGAAAAGAGACTCAACCCCCTTTCTGGCACTACAACAGCACTAGGAAAGCTTTGAAAAAAGGAAAGGTTTGTCTTTTGTACACTCTTCTCATAGCCTTTTCTGGTTATTTTCTCTGGCTGCCTAGTATCCTTGACCTAAAGCTACCCAGGGCTTTCATGTTGATTTTAGTTCCCCATGTGACTTCCCATTCAGCTTTCCCTTATACCCAGAGCATCATGCCTTAACCTGCTTTAAAATTCTTTAAATGGCTACCTATGTATTTCAGAATTAAATATAAACTTCTTAGCATTGAATAAAAAGTGCCTTCACAATCTGACCTTTGCCTCATCTGTTCTAGTCTCATTTTTTTATCTTTCCCTCTACCTAAACAGAAAATTGACCTACTTGAAGTTCCCCCAAATATTCTATTCTCTTATTTGTCTTGCTACTACTTTATATGCTTTTTCTCTCCCCTCTTTGGCCATTACTAATTGAATAACAAAACAGACAAGTAGGTTAGATGGCCCACTTCTTTTACTCACTCATCACTTACTTTATACCAGGCACTGTGCTAAGCAATGTGCTCTCACGGGAGTTTCAACATTCCACTCTAATAGGAAGACCCATATTAATATTGCAGTTGTTTGTGTCTCCATCAGCAGACTATAAAATCCTTAAGGGCTGGGCTATATTTTTCAACTCTTTAACCTCAAGGGGTCTAGGAAAGAGTACACTGCAAGAACAAAACGATGCACCAAGCTATCTGTTCCAATTCCTTTGCAGATCTCAATACAAGTTTAAGAAGGGAGCAACTACAGTTGTCCCTTGGAATCTATGGGGCATTGGTTCCAGAACCCCACGGCTAACAAAATCTGTGGATGCTCGAATCCCTTATATAAAATGGCAGAGTATTTCCATATAACCTATGCACATCCTCTCGAATACTTGTAATACCTAATACAATGCCTACACATTCAATTACATTGAATGTAGATTCAACGTAATATTCAGCTTGCAGCAAACTGAAGTTCTTTTTGGAACTTTGTGGAATTTTTCCCCCCTGCATATTTTTGATACACAGTTTGTTGAATCCATGGATGTGGAACCCATGGATATGAAGGGCTACTGTATTTTAAATTAATATGAGATGTGGCTGGCTGATAGTCTTCAACTCCTGGAGTTTTGAAAAAAGAGGGCTACCAGTTAACCCAAATCACTAACCTTCACCTGGAAAATGAAGAGAGTTACACTATAACCTAGTCACTATACCTTAGCTTTAAGGTCTCTTCCTAAAACAATAATAACCTATGATTCTAGTTTTAAGACAAAACGTTCTCTGCTTGGTCAGATTTCCGAAAGTAAAAAACATGGGAATAAAATTTCATGCAATGAGAAACAAGATTTTGGAGGTGAAGAGCAACTACCAGGAGGCACACTATTCCTGCCAAGAAATCTGCTGCCTTGGCCAACTTCCCCAAGCTATTCATACTTTTAACTGCTTTTTTACGTACTCTACTTCTGAACCCAAAGCCTCACTAGAAGAGTGTTAGCTAACAAAACTATTTGTGATCATGGGAATGATCTGTATCTGTGCTGTCCAAGAGGGTAGCCACTAGCCATATAGAGCTATTGAGCACCTAAAAGGGGCTACCATAATGGACAGTGCAGCTCTTGTCCACGTTTTTTTCCCCCCTCTCCAACATGGCCTCTTTATGAGTGGAGAGTAAGATTGAAAGAGGATGGTCACTTTAACCTAACTTCCTTGATTCATTTGATTAAATAATGAAACCCAGAGTGGTTAAGGTCAGTAGGGAGTCAAGATTTATAGCCAGTTTGTCTGGCTTCTAGTACCAAGTTTCTTCCACTTTGCCATGCTGCTCTTTAAGTTAGAATTAAGCAGTGGCACAGCCTATATTTTAAAATTGTATAGTAATTTCCTAAGAAACTTATTATTGTCCCCTTTCAGTTTATTTTTAAAATGTGGCACCACAATATATAAAATGGAAAATCAGGATGAGTTAACAAGGTTGATAGAAGAAAAATTGGAAAGCAGAAGGTTTCATTCTTGTTCTTTACTCCTGAAAATGAAGAGAAATTATTTCAGGAGAGAAAAATGAATATACACCTAAGACTTAATGACCAACTACAGATTTTAAGAGGTACTTATAAAGGGAGATGGAGGAGTATCTTTTGATCCTTCCTTTAAAAAAATTATACATTAAAAAATATTTGTCAACATGCTGCATCCCAATTTTTAGGCTTTATGCAATGGTAGCACCTTTGGAAGGTGTCTTCCTTCTGTGTACATTTAAACAGAAATCAACTGCATTCCTGCAAGGGTTAATATAAGAAAATCAGTAACTTTTATAAAACTTGGATTCTGATTTATTTAATAAGTGAAAGCACATATGCAACCTCTGATCAATTCCTTCTTCAGTTATGTCTAATGTACACAATCTATTAAGTTTTTCATTTCAATGACTACGTTTCTTAATTTCCAAAAGTTCTTTTGAGTCTTTAAAATCTGCTTGGTCATTTTGACAGTGTCTTTCTTTCATAAGCTTTAATTTATTATTTATGCCTTTAAATATATGTATTTTATAGATTTACCCATAATTATATTATTTAAAGTAGTAGGCAAAAAATTTGACTATACTTTGCTGAAATTCACTCAGTTCAGATTGTTTCATACCTTTATAAATCTACAAATTTTGATGGTTAACTCACTTATGCCTTTAAATATATGTAATTTGTAGTTTTTATGCTTGCATGTTTAACCCTATTGTTCTTTCTATATGCTAAAATTCCTCATGGCAGACTATTTCATGTTTTGTAAATCTTGATGGTGAACTCATATCAAGCAGGGCTTTATAAGAATCCTATGCTGACAATATGTCCCTCCTAAAGGAGTTCTGTATTTGCTTCTGTAGGTATCCCAGGTATTATAAGCCCAGAACTCCATCCTTACCTTCTTAAACACTTACTTGGCATGGGGATTCCTGTACTACATAGCTAGGATAAATGTGGCCCCCAAATCTGTGTGAGGGCAGATCTATAGTTATAATTTCTTAAAGGAAAGGTTTTCGTCCTCTGACCCAAGGTTCAGCTGGACATACATAAGGTTCCCTATTGTCCATCTGTGTTAGAGAGTATTATTTTTCTAGTCTACTTTTTCAATAAAATGATGGTATTTCACAGGCCCCAGCTTTGTGTACTTGTGTGTGTGCATGTGCGCATGCGTGCGCTGAGGGGAGTGTTCAGATCTAACTCCTCAAGTTGAGATAGCCCAAGATCTTATCACCTATTTCCATATAGCTATCTCCTATCTCTGTGTGGATATTAAAACTCAAACCACTTAGTTACTGCCAAGTAGCAACATATCCCAATCCCCACCAGGCTAGGTAAGGCCCAACATCAGTTCAAGCTTTCTGCTCCAATTTTTAGGTTCATCTTCATTTTGAGCCCTAGGAATTTCCCTAATACTCTTGCAATCTCAGCTGCTATACATTTAAAAAGATGTTTGTTTTATTTTACCAAGTATTTGTGGCTATTGTGTAGTAGAAGGGTTTTTAGATAATGTAATCTGCCCTATTGCTAGCAAAGGAATCTATCTCTATATTCCTCTTTACACTTTATAAATTTATACAGCCAAATTAACACAGTAGTGTAACTCCTAAGAGCAAAAGAGAAGAATGATATAAAGTAAGTATTATGTATCTTACTTTTCTTCTGGCGAAGAGCAAGCCAGAAGAAAAGCAAGCCAGCAGCAAGCCGGGATCTCAATTGCATTTTTAAGTTTTTCTGTTTTGAATGTCTTAAGAACTAATGGGAAAATGTACAAAGCACTAAATGAAATTTTAAACAAAAACCAATGAAAGAGGTGCCAAAATAAGAAAAGTTAAATCTTTTATTAAAGATAATTTACACATTTTAAATTAAAAAATACTTTTATTATTCTTACCTCTGAATTAATAACTTTAATCAGGAAAAAAATGTGATATACTGTCTTTGTCAACAAAGACAGTTGACGACACCTCTCAAGGTATACTTGTATAGATGGTTCTACTCTTTGCTGTAATTTACTCCAAAATAGAGTGAGTTCCCTAAAAAAAGAAAAGGTTTAAAAGATAAGTTGGAGTAGTAATGTAATAATCATGGACTGTGTAAGTCTGGTCATTACATTCAAAATTAAAAATAGTTTTAGATTCCAATTCTACATGTGCAATTAAGTTTAAATGCAAGAAAACAGACCCAGATTTTCTGAAGACCAAATAAAACCAGAATATGATTTATCATTTTATTGATTAATTTTTTAAATCCCAGAGAAGCACTACCTTTCACTAGGAACACACCTAACATTTAAGCAAGTTAGACAAATGATGACTGTGAGCCACATCTGAACTTTATGTAATAGAAAGCTCAAGATGTGTATCTGTGTGTGTATAAAAATATATATACACATACACACACACACACAGAGCAGACGTCAATGGCACAATGATTTTCTAAAAGCATTTACCTTTTATCTTCTAACAAATTTAAAATTGACCAATAAGTTTTTTATTAGATGAAATATAAGAAGCAATGATGACACAGAACCCAGAAGAAAGAAACTAATCTGTGCCACAGCAGTGAAACAAAAAAAAATTCTCAAAAATAAAATTAACTTCAAAATTTATTTCAAATGCAATAACAATATATTTTTTATAAAAAAATCCTATTAAAGTGGTGAATTTTCCTCTTTCGTTTATCATCCTATTTCTACTCTGTCCTCCATGATTAATTTCCACATAAATCTTCCTTGCTTCAACTTTTTTCACCAAGTGTTCTCCTCATTAAAGGCCTTCTTCAGTTTCCACTCCTAGGAACTCTGCCTTTGCACCACCTACTTGAATAACTTGTTCATTCACTGAATTTTAACCTATATACTGAGGACTTCAAAGTCTGTTTCTTCAGTCTTAACCACCTTCACCTCTCTAGTTCTTTCTAAGACTTCTCCACTTTGATCTCTTCTGAAGTCAGAAACCTAATATATGAAAAAAGATGATTGCCATTCTTCCCAGTTCACCATCTTCCTAATTTAATGCATTATCACTGACCCTATCAGCCTCTACTTTTTCCCATCTTCACGACTGTTATCTTCAGCATTTCTTTCACCTATTCTACATCCATAAGGTAGCCTTTGGAACTTCCCAGCTGGACTATATACTGGCTTTCTAGCTGATTTTCTGTCTCAACTCTGTACTGCCGTTTCCTTGCCCAACTCTGCCCTCACCGTTGAGTCCCTGATAAATTCTCAACTGCTTATCTTAAACAGTGTTTCTTAAACATAAACTTCCAGGTTGCCCTCCTTCTACTCAACAGCTTGTAATAGATTGCTTTTTCTTATCATATAAAATTCAGACTTTGGTGCCTTTTTAAAAACCAATTAACACACTAATTTCTTAGCCATCACTGATTTTCATACTATATCATACCTAGAAAATCTATTTATCCTCAATAAATACATTTTATTTATTCTCCCTTCAGAATCTAACTGCCTTTCATATAAATCTTGTCTGTATTGCATATAAAATTTTTCCTTCATAACAAAGAACTGCTCAGAAAATCTTTAAAATTATGAACTTCAATCTTCTTTGATTACACAATCATTTATCTACCTTGCCTGATCTATATTCATTTGTATGCTATGTGTCACTTGGTATATATTCTTAAATGCTGGAATGTGATAAACCAAATTTTCTTTTGTGTTCCCATAATATCAATACTGAAGACTAATAATGTTGGCTGACCAAATTGTCAGTCTTAGCTTATGCTAATTTAAGACAGCTGATCTTAAGTTTTTGAGTTAACTGAAATCAGTATCTGTTAGTTGTAGCCTCCCAAAGGATTAAATATAACAAGCTTTGGCCACTTGGAAATGTACCATACATTTGGAAATGTGCACTGAAAAGAACATTGAAAATTTAGTGAAGTGAATGATTTCTCATAGGTGAAAAATGAACTAAATTTCCATATGTAAGTGACCAGCAGATAAAGTAGCTAAAAGTGTGTAATATGCAGAGGAAAAAACTACACACATTGAATCACAGGTTGTTTATGCATCTGAAAACATTTTTATGGTGGCGTTAGATACAAATAAAATTTCTTTTACCTTCCAACACTTAAATATTTCCTGACCAAATGATCATTAGTGGTGTACTTGCCTATGAATTGTATGGTCCTTAATACAAAAAGTTTTTAAAGTTATAACAACTACTTGATAATCAAGTGTTGCACAGCATGTAACATCTGAAAATAAGCCTTCTATCTTAATAAGACTCAAAAAGATTTTTAAAAATGTTCCTAAGCTGTATGAATTCTCACAACCCATTTTGTATTCTTATTTAACAAATTTTTCTTTAAAAAAGAAAATCAACTTACCAAGCGCAGTACATATCTCCTTGTTGGAGCTGACGTGACAAAAATGCAGTACATAAAACAAGAGCACTTTTTTCATCACCCTCAGATTCTAAGTTACAGATCATTTCTAGTGCATCTTTGCAATCAACTTCTGAAATCTACAGAAAAAGGAAGAATATGCCATAAAATGGTCTTGTATTATGACATATACAATATACTTCAAAATTCTTCTTTAGATATGTACAGATCATTTTCATCAATAAAATGTCATTAACTCATACACTATTCAAAGTCATAATTTGCCATTATTGGGACAAAGACTGGCTGCAGTTTAAAAAAATAATCTTTCTTCATAGCCAGTAGAAATTAATACAGTAATTCTGAGAGAATATTAAGAAATATGGGAGAACCAAATATTTTCAGGAATTTACAAGCGTTTACATGTAAATAACTGAGGATAATTATAAGCACTCTCTAGCCATTAAATCAAATCTATGATACTGAAAAAGAAAAACTGCAGTATTTTAATTTTTTCTTATTTTAGCCACTGATTTAAACAAGCAATAGAATCAAGAGAAAAGAGAGAGGAATAGTGGATATAAACTAGTAAACTATCTATTCAAAAGGGGGAATATAATATGACACATTTTATGCAACTATATATACCACCTTTAAAATAAGCTCACCTCAATTTTCTATAAATCTCCACTATTTTTACTCCATCTCAAAGCTTGCCAACAGTCATGCATGCGTACGTATAACCTAGATGAAGGCAACTTGCTTCATTTAATGATGCACTAACATCTCTTATTTATTTTTTTAATTAAAATTTACTACCTCATTACAATAATATACTATAGAAAACAATTAAACAGAATTTACCTATGATTTCTACAAGCATCTGCTATAAGACAAGGGATGTGACAAACAACATACAATCACAACCACCAGTGTTCCACAGAATAGAAAGATTAATTACAACATGGCATAATTGACAGATGGCAAAAAGAAGAACTCAACACCCAACACAGAACATTAGCACCCATGTACCACAGAGGTGACTATGCCTAGTTGATCTTCTCTCTCTCATCAAATATTGAGTAAGCAAGAGTGTGCACAGGTGTAAAATGTAATGTGTTTAGGATTGAACAAGTGTCTAAATGGGGAATAGGGGTAATCTTGAGGCCAGTCTTTGATGATGAGGATAAAGATTGTGTGGCAACAGATTCAGTTTCCATTTTATACATTAAATTGGGGTTTCTTAGAAAACACTAAGACAAGAAAAGACCAAACTCAGCATGTTTAACATCAACGATTTCTTAAAGGAATTATGAAGTTAGTGGTAGAGTTAAGACTCAAATCTAAGTCTTGGTACTACCTGGTGCAGTGGTCCTCTGTCTGCCTATTTCTAACAAATCTTTATAAGCAACCTCATTTAAGTAAATAAAAAAAGGGCTGAAGGATATATATTTATAAAATATTTTAAAATATCTACAATATGTTAATTGTATTGTCAGACATTTTATGTGTATTATTATTTAATCACAACTCTTCCAGTAGGAATTATCATTAACATCTTATATACAGATGCTCTCGACTTTCAATGGGGTTACATCCCGATCTGTTATCGGGATATAACCGCATTTTTAAGTGGAGAAGCATACTGAATGCGTATCGCCTTCACACACCATTGTAAAGTCAAAAAATAATAAGTTGAATCATCCTAGGTCAAGGAATGTCTGTATAACAGATGTGGGGTTCAAAGAAGGTACCAAGTTACAACAGTTAGTTAAGTGGTAGAGCCACAAATCAAACCATGTCTGACATCAAAGATCTAAGCTCTTTCCATTTCATCACATTATCTTTTATTAAAAGTTGTGTTAACTTTAAACAATTACCTTGGCACACTCATGCAGACAAATGTTAGTAAGTCAAGCCATGAGGTTTTTTTTTTTTTAACTTTTTTATAAGCTGTTAATGATAGCAGTAATAATAGCTACTACTTATTTATTAGTGCCACCTTCTTCAGAAACGGCATTACTAATCCACATAATAGCTTGCCTGGTAGATACTATTATTTCTTTTTCTTCTTTTTTTTTTTGCTGGGAATATACCAGTACACAAGAAGGGCAAAAGTCCCTGCCCTTGTGGATCTTAAATTTTAGTGGGGAAAGGCACAATACTAACTAAGTAAAACGCATAATACATTGTAACAAAGCAGGGAAGTGGGATGTGGGGTGGTGAGTGGAGTTGCAATTTTAAATAGGATCCTTAGAAAAGCCTCTCTCAGAAAGTGACAGTTGAGTTAAGATCTGAAGGACATGAGGGAAAGGATCATGTGGCTAAATGCGGGGGAAAGGGTCCAGACAGAGGGAACAGCAAGTTCAAAAGCCCTAAAGGAGCACCTCTGGCAGGTTTTGGGACCAGCCAGGAGGTCAGCGTGGATGGAGGGAAGTGAGTGAGCAGGGAGTGGAGAAGACGAGACTTGAGTGCTGTTGGGTGTGGAAGGAGAGATCTTACTATTTCTTTTTAAGAAAGAAGGCTCAGAGAGGTTAAGTTACTTGCTCAAAGTTAAACATTTAGTGGCAGAGTCAAGATTTCAACCCAGGTCTAGCTTCAAAGTCTTGCTCTTTCCAGAATTATACATGTACAAGCATACTGAGGCCATATATTGCTAAATATGGATTTTTACTTGTTCAGATTTAATAAAAGTCTTTATTTCATAAAAATCTGATTTATTTTGAATCTCATCATTTTTGCTGTTCTTCTAAGATCTAAGCCATTCTTGTTGAATGCTCACATGGTACCAAATGTGTACATTATGTATAGGAAAGAAATTTATTTGCCCAATGATATTACCCTCATAAGCTTACTCTTAATATTTAAAAATATTTATTTGTATGTGTGATCGCCTATGTGGTTCAAATAAATACAATATACCAACTGAAACATTTGCTATATTCAATAATACAGAAAACTTCCTTTTTGGGGGAAAACTTCATTTTTACATGCATACTAATGAAACAATTGTTACTGTGTACTTGAGAGCCTTCATTTCCCTGATTTGCCACTAGATGGTCCTCTTGGAAAAATATAATATTAAAGAGAATGGCAGGAATAATGAAGCCATGTTTAAACTAATTAAATGACTGCAATGAAATTGAGAAAAGTAAAACATAGTCATTAATGAACAAGAATTATTTTAAAAATCCAAAGCAGCATAATTCAGAGATTACCAATATATTACGTATATAGAGACAATCTACTCTCTGCTTTGAAAAACGAGCAAAAATTTAAATGGCAGAAAATTTAGAACTCAATAAAATATTTAAGACCAGTTAGAATGTTCTGTTTGTTAAAGAATATTATGCTGAATCCCTTTGTAAAGCAGAAAAATCATTTCAAAAACGTAAATAATTTTTATGTTTTAACATGGCTCTTTATGCCAGGTATTCACAAATATAGAATACTTCATTAATATTTTATATATATTTATAAAGTATACTTAAAAATGTATTGGCTGTAGTCACATTTCAAGAATAACTGATTTGCTTATCAAAATAATATTGCTTTTCATATAGAAAAGAACTTAAATGTTAAGCCTGTCATAACTAAAAAAATGTAGAATCAAACAATGAGCTATTTTTTAACTCTCGGGCTAGCAAATATTTAAAAGACTAATAACCTCTGGTGTTAGGAAAGAAGAAATTTCATATACTGTTTTTGGGAGCATAAACATCACCTTTTCAGGATGGTAATTTGGACATATCAATTTGAAATGTGTAGATTCTTTGATCTAAAATTTTACTTCCAGAAACTTAACCTACCAGTATACTTCCAACAAGGATGCAAAGATGTATGTACAAGGCAACAATCTAAGTGTCCACCAGTCTGGTTAAAGATATTACAAATTCATACTGTGGAATTATGCAACCATAAGAAAGAATGAGGTTGATCTATAAAGACTGATATGGAAAGATTTCCACAATAAGGGAGAGAAAAGTGTATAGCAGCCAGGGTATGTGTGTATGTGGTTTTAAGTATACAACAGTATATGTATGTGTATAGAAAAATGCTAGGTTATATATCAAATTTAATAATAATTACCTAAAGGAGTATTAAATGGGGAAATAAGAGACAAGTTAGAAGATTTTATTTTTTAAGCTTCTATGTTTATTTTAACGATAAACCCAGCAGAAATAGTGGATCTAAACTAAACACTGCTAACTTTATTTTTACTGCTATACTAAGAATACAGGCCAAAGTCCATTCTTTCCAGAGAAGCCAGATAAACACTCATCTCTCCCAGCTCCACTCCTCTGCAATCTACCAGGGCTAGCTGCTATTTCTACCACACTGAAAGGGTCCTGGGAAATAGTTAATCCCTTGCCTACTGGCTCACTTGGACAAAGATTTCCTCAGACGGACCATCAATCCAGGCCATGGCTGACTCCTCCTAACAAAGCCTATTCTCATCTTCCTCTAAGGAACATGTTTTAAAAACAAAACAAAACAAAACAAAAAACAACAAAACCCAACTCAAATACTTACAAGAAGCAGATAAGTAAAGTAAATGAATGAAGTAGGCAGGGGAAGAGTATGCATATCCCTTTCTAAAGGAGACAATGTCTCTGGGCAACTGTTCCAAAGGGACAGGTGATGTGACTACCTTCCCTTCGGTCAGAATAAGCCTTGGTGACAGCCAATCTTAACTTACCTCATATGGAACAATGAAGAAGAAACTTCTAATGTGTTTGTAATAGAAACATAAAAGAGTAATCAAACCTAATCTCTAAGCAAAAAGGGACTTTCAACAAGAAATGTGTAGACTTACACATATAATGTCCTGTTCTGCACTATGTGATCTAGTTTTTATTCTGGGATGGAGTATACAAACCTTAGTAAACCCTGCTTAAGAACATGAAAAGTCTTAATTCTACCTGCTTAAGATGGGGGTGGGGAGTGGGGGTGGGAATCATTTCATATGGCATCAGAGGTACTGAGGGGTCCTCACATAAGGAATTTTCCAGATCACCTCCCAGAGCAGGATGGACTGCTGCTACTCAACTCTGGATAATTAAACCAAGAGGAAATTTAGGCTCAGTATTGCAAGGCTGATTATTCAGAGAGCTAGAAATACAGATTTTTACTTGAGACTACAAATTCATAGTCTTCAACTTCAAAACTAACCCAACAATTCTATGTTTAGATAGTCAGTTTCCGACTAGAAGGTATGCTTCTTTAGGGAAGGGCCTATGCCTTATTCACTTTTAACCCCCTGAATGCCTACATGGCACACATCATTCACTTAATAAAAATTTGTGAAATGAAGGAAGGACAGATGGACTTACGGGCAGAAACTGAACTGATAATAAAAACTTCAATGGAGCTGAAAAATATATCTAACATGTAGCAGCAAAATAACTACTTAACTTAAAGATTTAAAAAATGTTAACACGTCAAAGGGTATTTCAATAAATTTTATACATCTGCCAATTAACTTTTCTAGTTATTTTGAACTAATAAGAAAATATCAATCTTCTATCTTGCTTTCATATACAGCAATTAAAAAAGCCAATTATCTGTCATAAAAGAGAAATAATAAAAGCAAAAAATCTATATTTTAGCCAGGGTCCAAGCTAACAGTATAATATCCCCCTAGACTGCAGCCTATGGTTCTTCTCCATCCATCCCAGAAATTGCCTCACATCACTCTTCCCAGTATCCACAATATCCTCACCATAATAAGCTGAACAGGCTTATTTCTAATCTTGGTCCAAGCCTATCATCTGCCTCCTCACTTTCTATTCTCAAGGAAAATTACACAATCTCCATTATACAATCTCTAACCTCATGTGTCATTCAGCTTTCTGTCTAAGGCTACACCTGCTTCTCACTCTCTGTCTACTCAGGGGGTCATGCATGTTCTGTTAATTGTCTCCTCTGTCTTGTATCTCAACCTTTCCTTTAACATAATCCCTTTGTTCTCCTTTCTCTATTGCTCTGGAGTCAGAGGACACATATATTAAAGATATAAGACACTTGTATACATTCAGTGCCCACAAAACACTGATCAATGTACTATAGTTTTGTTTACCTAAATTCTTTAAATACATATTCCCTTTTCTTGATCAATAACTTTTAATTCTCCTATCCTGTGTCCGACTTCCTTTTGGAATTATGAAGCCTTCAAAATGCAAAATTCCCATTTGGACCATGAGTCTACTCTCAGAATTTTGTAGTCATAAAACATACAAATATATGAAAACTATGCTTTATGCCAAACTAGAAGTAAAAACAGAATGTCTCATAAAGAAATTAAAGTTACATTAAACAGGCAAATAAAAATACTCAAAAAATTATATATAATCTATGTAAAATTACATATAGTGTATACATACACAAATGCACATATATATTCTATAGAGAGAGAATTTACATGACTTCCCTCTAAGAATAAGAGAGAAAGTTTAAATTACTTAAATTAGCCAGTTAAAAAGATCTGCAAGTATCTTGAAGTGAGATAAAACTGAAGTTAAGGCCTCAATGCTGACAAAATATAAATATCCTACTAAACTATTAAGCCAACACTATTTCCTATAGTTCAGCCAAAGAATTTAAAAGATCCATATTATTTAAAATAAAAGCTAGGTGAAATCAGTTCATATACAATTCCGAAAGCTGCTTAGAATCAAGTTGCTACTACCTAACAGCATACCAAAAGTGTAAGATTGACAGCAATGATCCCTTCACTATCTAAGAGAAAAAGAAATAAAAAATTTTTAATCTAATTAAAAATTAATTTCTCCACTTTAAAAAATAAATACTAATGAAAGAAAACATACTCACCTCTTCGATTAACTTTTCATTTGGTGATGATGTACAAAGACAGACAAGGTAAGTTTGCTTAAAACTACCTTTTGTACCAATCTCTGGATGGTCAGAACACAGCTTTGCTAGAGCAGTTGCTTGACTTAACTGATTTGTTTTGATTAGATGTTTAATTCTCATATCCAACAAGATGGGACCCTCAAAAGCTAAAAATTCATTCACTTTAAAAAACAAGACATAATAAATTATTAACATTTGGTAATAATTCATTTGCAATACAAATATGTATAAGGAATTTTTTTTTAAAAGAAAGGAACTAAAACTTTTTTTCTTTTTCTTTTTTCAAAATTCTCTATTACTGCCAGTAAGGCTATCACAAAATTCTTGACTTTATAAGAAAGAGATTATATTGTTAACTTTTAAAAGTTGCAATACATAATTTTGCCCCTTAGAGTACCATTTAGAATGAGTTGAATAAACTTCTTGATGATAAAAATAATTCTGCATTAAATCCTAATAGTCAGTGTTATTAAAATTACACAAAATTATTTTTCCCACAGCAGTTATTTTTGAATACCAGGGCTTAGAATCCCCAAAATTATTAACACCAAAAAGATGTTTAGACATTCTAGAAGAAAATATTCAACTAATATTTTGTTCAATATTGATGTATTTTTCATTCTACAAAGATGAAGTTTATCTTTTCTAAATAGACATTTTAGAATGAATCAAAACATATACAGAAAAATAAATAAGAGGGCAAAAACATTTGTCAAAGGAAAAATCCCATAAAACTTCTGTGGGCTTGTGTTATTTTTAAAATGTCAAAATATGCTTAGGACCCATTTATGCATAACAAATTTCTGTTTTGTTCAAACCTTTGAATTTCCTAATGCTTGTTAGGTCATCTACAAATAAGGAAGTAATTTTTATTTTTTGTACTTATGAAGGAGAGTTTAAATTTTAATAAGTATAAATTTAAACTTTTCCCTTAGTTTTCTTTACCAGGATAGAAAGCCTGTTTAAAAATTTATTTGGTGATGGCTACCCTGAAACCTTTGGAAGGCTTTCAGTAATACAATTTAAAATGTCCTATAAATAAAACACATTATTTTGTCTACATGTGAATAGACTGGAAGATATGCTTAATAAGCAATTTGCAGATTAGAAGATGGAAAATGAGAGATGTTCGTTTCTTCTTTGGATACCCTTTGCTTTCCTCTAGAACTTTTATTGTTTTGATCTAACTGTACTCTACTATAAAGATTATTTTATACCACACTATTATCATGACTACTCAGTACTAAATCCATAAACATATAAGCAGTATAACACAGAATCCCAAATTTCATCCTTTTCTTAAAGTAGACCTTTGTACCCCCCTACCTTCTAATTCCTTACATTAGACTAAACCAAAAAGCATTAAGAATGAACACATAAATAAAACTAAATCCATGGTTTCTGGTGTCTTTGGCATAGGTCTAACTGAGATAAAGGGCATTACTTTTCTTTTTTAATATCATATGATCCTTTTATAATAATTATATTGCAAATATCTTTCCACAGTTCAGTTAACTGCCAAAGCAAAATCTGTGAAGATTTTCAATAAAAGATTTAAGAAAAACGAAGTTAAAATAAAGTGATTCTGGCTATAAACAGTTTTAGTTGCCTAATTCAACAATTCTCTTAAAAGAAAACTCTATAGATACAAAGTTTGGGAATTATTTCAAATACTTGCAAAAAAACTCATAATCAACAGACTCCAAAATACCATGGCAAAGAAATAATATAAAGGTGGCAAGCATCCAACAAAATTGATGGCACTCAACCTCATATATAGTCCCTAAATTCTCAAATAGTGGCATGTAAGTTAGAACATTGTGTAAAATAACTTTTGTGCTAAATCAATGTACAAAAAAAAATATTAATTTTATAAATTTCAAAACCATAGGTTTTTGTTTGTTTTAATGATGGGAAACCACTGCCACACTTTAGGGCAAAAAGGATTTCAAAGAAAAACAGAGTATTAGAGCAGAAGGAACTTTATAGATCATTTTGTCCAGTTCCATCATTTGGCAGATGAGTAAACTGAGGCTCACAGAAGGCAAGTGACCTCCTAGGGTCACAAAGCCAGTTAACGACAGAACCAGGACTAGAATAATATGTCTTCTGACTTCTAGCTTTATAAAGTGTGAGATAAGAAAAAACAGTTCTCCTATTTGACTACTGTGTCTATTTCTAATTACAATGACACTTTATAGCAATAAAGAGCTGTGAAGTAGCAGTAGCCTTTAAAAGAAGATAATTACATATTCTGAAGCTCATGTTTCAAATAGATCAAAAGTAGATTACGTTCTAACACTCAATTCAGTCCTATTGAAAACTTATTTCTCTCCCTCCTTCTGCCTCCTCCTCTCTATTTCTCCTTCACTGCTTTTCTTTTTCCCACTCCTGTCCATTTTTCCCTATTTCTCTCCAATCCAGGACATTTTTTCCTTATATTTACAATATTGCAACAAAGACTATCTGTTTTACTGCTTGCCAGACTTATGAAAAAAGTTTTATGATCTTTGAGTAGCCAGACACATCAAATTTCACTCCCTACCCTGCTTTTCCCCACTCTAATCCCACAAAAGTACACAATGCTTTAAATTTTACTCATGTTAGCCTTTTTATCTATTTTCTCTATTTTTATGGATTTCAATAGAAAAGCAGGTTTTACTACATTCAAACCTATCAAGAGAGCTGGATGACATACAATGGCAATGTAAATGAATGGTATTCAATCAGTTCAATTAATAAAGTAAAAATAGCCTTCTTCCCATAAAATGCCACTTTTATAATATTAAAAAAGAAACTATTAATTAATGTTAAAGATAATTAACTTTAAATATACCATAATATATAGGTTGATTTTTTGTGATAAATGAATCATTACACAAGTATTAATTGAGTGTGGACTATGCACTGCGACTTACACTAGGTCCTGGATTTTCCCCAAAGTGGGACCAATTTATTTACCAGATGCATTTTCCCATGCCCAGATTTACACATAATTTCCTTTGCAGCCTCTCCAACTAGCTGTTCCACATGTATCTCAAACTCAGCATACAAAAATCTCTATACTGCAGGATGTGTCATCTCTATATCTCCATCCACTCAGATGTGCTCAAGCCAGAGACCTAAGAATCTGCCTTTAAAATGCTCTCTCCTGCTTCCTGCTCACTCATACATCCAACCCATCATCTAATTCTGTCACCTCTAATGCCTAAATACTCAATTTCATTCAGTTTTCTCCATCTCCATTTCCACCTCAACCCGTTCCCCCCAGCTAAAATCACTGAGCAGATCACCTTGCTAGTGATCTGCTAGTCTAATCTTCTTTATCTACTCTTACCCACTCCATCACTTCTCCACTAGGAACCAGGGTACTTTCTATTTTGTTTTTAAAACACACATTTAATTGTATCCCCCTGTTCAAAACCTTCTAGTGGCTTTCCTTTGCCTTCAAAGTGCAAATTCCAGAATTCTCATGGCCTACATGAATCTACATCACTTTTCCTTTTAAAAATATATAATTTGTATTTTCTCTTGGAAATAATTCAGCAATTAGGCAAAAAAAAAAAAAAAGCATCCAAATTGGAAAGGAAAAATTAAAATCATCTCTATTAGCAGATACTATGATCTTATATGTAGAAAACCCTAAAGAGTCCATTAAAAAACAATTACAACTAATACACAAATTTTCAGTATATAAAATCAACATGGAAAAATCAGTTGCATTTCTATACACTAACAATGAATGATCCAAAAAGGAAACTAAGAAAACAATTCAATTTACAATAGCATCAAAAAGAATAAAATACTTAGGAACAAAGCTAACCAGGATGGTGAAAAACTTGTAGCCTAAAGATTACAAAATACTGCTAAAAGAAATTAAAGACACAAATAGTTGGAAAGATATCCTGTGTTCATGGATTGGAAGACTTAATATTATTAGGATGTCTGTACTACCCAAAGCAATCTACAGATTCAACACAATCCATATTGAAATCCCAATGACTTCTTTTTTTTTTTCAGAAATAGAAAAATTCATCCTAAAATTCATAGAGAATTCTCAAGGGACCCCAAATAGCCAAAATAACTTTGACAAAGAAAAACAAAGTTGAAGTTCTCACACTTCGTGATTTCAAAACATTTTAGAGCTACAGTAATCAAAACACTGTGATACTGACATAAAGGCAGACATACAGACCAACACAATACAATAAAAAAAAAGTTCAGAAATAAACCCTAGCATATATTGTAAAATGATCTTTGACAAGGGTGCCAAGCTGACTTAACAGGGAGAGGACAGTCTCTTTAACAAATAGTGCTGGAAAAACTAGATATCCACATGCAGAAGAATGAAAGTTGGACCCTTATCTTGCATCTTATACAAACATTAACTCAAAATGGATTAGAGACCTAAAGGAAGATCCAAAACTATAAAACTCCTAGAAGAAATCATAGAGAAAAAGGTTCATGACATTGGAATTGGCAATGATTGCTTGGCTATGACACCAAAGGCACAGGCAACAAAAGCAAAAACAGACAACTGGGACTACAACAAACTTAAAAACTTTTTGCATCAAAGGATACAATCAAGAGTGAAAAGTCAACATAAGGAATGGGAGAAAATATTTGCAAATCATATATCTGGTAAGGGATTAATATCCAGAATACAGAAAGAACTCCTACAACTCAACAACAACAAAGTATCAAATAATCCAATTAAAATATGGGCCAAGAATTTGAACAGACACTTCTCAAAAGATGACATACAAATGGCCAACAAACATATGAAACATCACAAATCATCAGAGAACTGCAAATGAAAACCACAATGAGGTATCACCTCACATCCATTAGAATGACTACTATGAAAAAAACAGAAAATAAGTGTCAGTGGGGATGTGGAGAAACTGGAACCCTTGGGACTGTAACTGCATTGCCTTTGGGACTGTAAAATGGTGCAATTTCTAAACGTAACAGTATAGAAGTTCCTCAAAAAATTAAAAATAGAACTACCATATGATCCAGCTATCCCACTGCTGGGTATATGCCCAAGAGAATTGAAAGTGGGGTCTCAAAAGAGATATTTGTACTCCCAAGTTTATAGCAGCACTACTCACAGCAGCCAAGAGATGAAAGCAAACCAAATGTCAACCTACGATGGATAAATAAACAAAATGTGGTATATACATAGAATGAAATATTCTTCGGCCTTAAAAAGAAAGGAAATCCTTTCACATGTTACAACATAGATGAACCTTGAGGACATTACGCTTAGTCAAATAAGTCAATCACAAAAAGACAAATATGGTATGATTCCATTTATATAAGGTACCTAAAAGCAGTCAAAGTTGTGGAAACAAAAAGCAGAATAGTATTTACCAGAGGCTGAGGGGGAAAGGGAGAGTTGTTGTTTAATATGTACAGATTTTCAGATTTTTCAGATGAAAAAGTTCTGGAGATCTGTTTTACAACAATGTGAAAGCGAATATATTTAACACTACTGAACTGTACACTTAAAAATGGTTAAGATGGTAAATTTTATCTTATGTGTTTTTTACCACAATTAAAAAATGCATTAAAAAAACCAATTCAGCATTGTCAGTCAAAAATATCGAACTTAAGAAATTTAATAAAAACACACCACTTCAAGCTCTAGAGAACACTGGTTGTTAGCCCTGGCTATACAATTGTCTTGAACTTCTAAAAAATATTTAATATCCAGAGATACTAATTCAGTTGGTTTGAGGTAAGGTACATCTAAAAACTCTCCAGGTGATTTTAAGCACAGCCAGCATTGAGACTACTGCTCTATGTAACTGCATTTCAGTGTCCAAAGTAACCAATTAGGGATAATCTTAACCTTCAACCCCACCTCTTACCCTTTCCTGAGGGAAGAAGATAAAATTTTAAAAAAAAAAGGACAACCAAAGAAAAACAGGTTAAGAAAACTATATTTCTAAGAGTGTCCAATATAATCTATAAGGTGCTCTTTTTAGTGACTTCCTAACACAAAAAAATTGTCACTAGATTTAAGTCTATTTCGGTAATAAACCTTAGGTAGTAAACCTTAGGTTTATTACCGAAATAAAGGCTTATTTCCCACAAAACTCTGAATGATTTATAAGTACCATGGAAAAGCTTAAGCTTTAGAAATTTCCTTTGAAAACCAAGGGGTTCTGGAAAAAAAGAGAACTGCAGTGCTCAAGATTCAAGAAAGGATTGGCAAGCAGACAAAAATGCAATTTATGCAATTTCAAATTCATGTAATATGGAAGTAGAGGAGAAAGTGCCTAAAGAATTCAGTGTGATTGTAACAGGGAGTTCTCTCAGTTTACATTTTAAAATGACATATATAAAAGAAGGAAGAGCAGGTTCAGGACGAAGGATGCACTGTGAGTGTCAGACGCAGGTTTGCATTTAACCAATGCAAAATGTTAGTAAAGCTAAAATCCAAGATGACCCCTAACTCACCAAAAATGCTGATAATAAAATTGGAGGAGGTAGTAAGGCCTGCTTCTTGGGTTTGATTATGTACTATTTACAATGATAGCAAAAAGTAGAATTATTCTACTCTCATGATGGTTCTGGATAAGCTTTAGATTTAAAAGCGTAGAACAAACAACAGAATAAGCAGAAACAGATGGGAAAATGTAATTTTCAAAATGAGGCTGATGGTACGTTTTGCAAAACTGTAGAAACAGCAACAGATGTAATCCTGGGTAAGAGTTTAAAAATTAATCACATTAAAAAGATGGCTTGTGATTGTTCATAAAAAGAAGTGTGACTAGTAAGAGCCAAGACAGATTCACAAAACAAAAATTAGATTACACTTTTCACAGAAATTATCTCAAAACGGATCACAGACCCAAATGAAAAATGCAAAACTATAAAACCTCCAGAAAAAACCACAGGAGAAAAATCTATATGACCTTGGATTTGGTGATGAGTTTTTAGATAAAACACTGAAAGCATGATCCATAAAAGAAAAAGTTGATAAGTTGGACATTATTAAAATGTAAAACTTCTGCAATATAAGTCACCATTAAGAGAAAGGACAAGCCCCAAGAAGACTCTTTCACAAGAGTGAAAGAAGAGATTTGCAAAACACATATCTGATAAAGGACCTGTACCAAAAATATACAAAGAACTGTTAAAACTCAACAATAAGAAAACAAACAACCCAATTAAAAAATAAGCAAAAGGTCTGAACAGATGCTTCACCAAAGATATACAGATGGTAAATATGCATATGAAAAGACATTCAATATCATTTGTCATTACAGAAATGCAAATTAAAACAAGAATGTGATATCACTACATGCCTATTAGAATGGCTATAATTCCAAAAACAGACAGTACTAATTGCTAGTGAGGGTCTGGAGCAACAGGAATTATCATTCATTGCTGATGAGAATACAAAATGGTACAGGTACTTTAGGAAGATAGTTTGGTAGTTTCTTACAAAGCTAAACACAGTCTTACCATATGATACAGCCATCACATTCCTAGGTATTTTCACCCAACTGATTTGAAAACTTAGGTCCACAAAAAAACCTGTATGCAAATATTTATAACAGCTTTATTCAAATGAAAAATGGGTAGCAAACAAGATGTCCCTTAATAGGTGAATGAATAAACAAATTACATCCATACAATGAAATACTAAGTGATAAAAAGGAATGTGCTACTACGACACATAAAGACACGGATGAATGTTAAATGTACACTAAGTGAAAGAAGCCAGAATGAAAAGGCTTTAATTAGATGACATTCTGAAAAAGGCAAAACTATAGAGATGGCATACAGATTAGCTGTCAGGTGTTTGGAAGAGGGTAGAATAGGTGAAGCACAGGTGATTATTTTTTAGGGCAGCAAAACTACTATGTATGATACTATAATGGCGGATATATGACAATACACATTTGTCAAAAACCCTAAAACGTGACAGCACAAAGAGGGAATCTTAAGGTATGCAAATTTTAAAAAATTATTTAGGAGGTTGGGGGAGCACAGGATGGAATGCAGAATGTGACAAAAGAATCTAACTGTATTACAAATGTATAAAATAACCTCATTGAAAGGGATGGGAAAATAAGGTGATGACCTAACTTTGGAAACGAATGGAGAATGCAAGAATAGAGGCAAACGGAACTGGACATAAGCACTGTGCTCTAATTAACAAAATCATTTCCCACAAGTCATCAATTCTGAAACCACTATATATGTATACCAGGATTAAGTAAATGGATGGCCAATGGTGAGAGAAGCCAGTCTGACAGGCTACGTACTATATAATTCCAATTATATGATATTCTGTTGAAGTAGGAGGTTATAGATAAGCAAGGGGAGGAGGCTAGAATGATCCTTGGGGAGGAGGCTAGAATGATTCTTGTTAATGGAGACATGAGTATGAACTTATATTTAGTTTAATATAGATACAGCTGATTATAATAGAAATAGTTATAGATGTGTGCACATACACAGTATACACACATATATTTTCTTGCTCTGTCCACTGAAAGAGCCTAGAAGAAGTGACATCTCAGTAGCAACAAACATATCCAGTGACCAGGTCCTGGTTTCTAATTCCATCCTCCAATAAAAGGAACCAGGGCTCCCTGGAGAAATGGTTAATTCTAGGATTGGGGCAGGAAATAATGCAAGATGATCCTGGAGCATCTTGTGGTATCAGAAAGCAAGGAAGTACTCAAACAAAAAACAAAACACACTATTACAGGGTTATATCAAAGGGACACAGGAGTCAACTGAAAGAGCTCCCAATGGCCAAAGCTGGACAATTTGAGCAACAAAAAGTAGTACTGGATTATGACCAAGGTATAAAATAAATATCCATGAGGCCATACTAATATAAATAAATGACTGAATGAATAAATGACTAAATAAGTAAATCAATAGGGAAGAAGAGATAAATCTGTGTAAAATTCCAAATAACTGATGTAGATACTGCTCCCTCAAGGAGGTAGAACATAACTTCCCATGTCTTATGTGTAGGTTGCATATAGTAAATTCCTTCTAAAGAATATAGCATGGAAACAGGGGAAAAAGAGTAACTTTACAGTGAAAAAACTTAACACATACCACCCCAGCTGGTCAAGGTTTACATCAACAGTGATAAGTCATATTGACAATATGTACCCTTTATATGATTTGATGACAATAGTACTTTACCTCTGTGGTCTTCCTCCCAGAACCCATAACCCCAGTCTAATCATGAGAAAAACATCAGACAAATCCCAATTGAGGGACATTCTACAAAATACCTGACCAGTACTCCTCAAAACTGTCAAGGTCATCAAAAACAAGGAAAGTCTGAAAAATTGTCACAGCCAAGAGGAGCCTAAGGAGACATGATGACTAAGTGTAATGTGGTATCCTGGATGGAATCCTGGAATAGAAAAAGGACATTAGGTAAAAACTAAGGAAATTTGAATAAAGTATGGACTTTAGTTAATAACAAAGTATAAATATTGGTTTGTTAATTGTGACAAATGTACCATACCAAAGTAATATGTTAATAACAGTGAAAACTGGGTATGGGGTATATGGGAACTCTCTACATAAATCTACAACTATTCTGAAATAAAAAGTTTATCTTAAAAAATAATAAATTAGGTCAGACTAACATCAATATTGAAAAATCTTAAGGGAACTCTAGCCAAACACTTGTTATGGTCTCTCATCAAATCCTTATAGACAGAAAAGGAGAACCAAGGGCCAGACATAGTGAAAATGGGTGTATTTGCTAAAACAATGACAACCAAAGCGTATGAACAAAAGGCCTGAAGGCAAGGAGAAAGATGTCTATGAGAATCCCAGAAGCTCAGTTTCTGGGCATAATCTTTTTATGGTTGTGATCAAGAACCTGGATGCCAGGAGAGTATATGCTAATGAGGTCTGGTAATGAGAGGAAACTGGGAAGGACAAAAACCCTGAATAATAAAATCAGGATCCAAAAGGATCTTGACAAGTTGGGGAGACAAAAATAGATCTAATACAATGAAATTAAGCAGGAAAAAAGTAATAAATTTGCATACAAAAAGTATAAAAATGTAGACTGCAAAGATATAATTAAAAGTAGCATTATTTAAAAAATTTTGTTGTGATTTTAGTAACCTCACTGAGTTGTGAGAATGATATGGCTACCTGAAAAGGTAATGTCATCTTAGGTCACAATAACTTACGTACAAATTGTTACAATGGAGGGGGTGAGGGTACTACTGATCTCAAACTGGCCAGATCAAATTTAGGGTATAGATTAACTGTTGAGATTTACACATGAAAGAGAAAAACAAACACAAAATGCACTCAAAGATGAGAAATCATGATTGTAGATTTAAAATCATGCCACACCAGGAAGGTTTTTAGTCTACAGAAGAAAAGAAGATTAAATGTGGGCATGATGGCAACCTTTAAAAATCTCAGTTGCCACTGAGTGAAAGAGGGATTTATACTTTCATATGGCTTTAGGGGTAGCACTAGATCTAAAAGATAGAAACTCTTAAGAACATAGTTTTCACAATTTTCACAATGAAGATTTTTTAATAGCAGGCTAAGAATGGACTGAACTACATAGTTACCATACTCTAGAAGTGTTCAAGCAAAGGCTAATTTTATTTGTCAGTGATGTTTCAGAAAGGAATTAAAACTGGGTAGCAAATAATTGAGCATTAAGTACCTTTTCAATCAAGACTATGACTAAAGAAAGGCACAAGTATTATGTAAGTATGCCTAAAGTTCCTCTGATATTAAAAACCATCTGTTTGACTTACACTGGTTGAGTTATTAGAGTTACCTCACTTTA
This sequence comes from Daubentonia madagascariensis, assembly GCA_023783475.1. NCBI lineage: Eukaryota > Metazoa > Chordata > Mammalia > Primates > Daubentoniidae > Daubentonia > Daubentonia madagascariensis. Next base: position 34,181,323 of record JAKFHU010002080.1, on the reverse strand, counting down.
AGATGCTAAAACCTTAAAGTGAAATCAGCATCTTTAGTTTTGAGTCCTGTTCACCCTCACTTCCCCAAATCAAAGAGCATTTCTTGGTTTAGCTGGGCTTTGGTAGGTCCAAAATTAATCGATTAAAAAATAAACTAAAACAATTCAGGGTTAAGTGGATTATCCACTGTTCAAATACTACATCAAAACTTCAAAGGCTTCACAATGAACAAACTAACAAGTACAGCCTATGGAGGTATACTCATTATTATCTGAGCTCTTGCTCTTCAAAACTTGCTAGAGGCTAGATTTATGACTGTAAAATCTGTCAATCATATAACGTCTCTCTGGTTGTTTCATAAGCTGTATTAAAGTCTGGCTACCTACAGTCCATTTGCTTTGCAGAAACTCATGGCTCCATAGTCCAAATTATTCCAGTGGCTATGACAGCAGAAATAAAGCAGCACAGAGATGGGTGGAGACATTTGTTAACAGAAACCGTGTTGGGCACATTTAAACAAGTAGGGAAATTGAGCACATTATCTTTTAAAATAAAGTTTAAATCTCTGCTAAGGTAAAGATTCCTTTTTCTTGCTTTAGTAAAATGTACGAGTTTGGCAAAATGCTATTTAGAAATTGACAATGGAAAAAAGGAGTTAATCCTTTTTTTTTTTAGACTAAGTGCAATTTTATTTTATTAGGCTAGGTGCCACAGGACATAATATTAAAAGGGAGAGGTTGAGGACTTGACTTTAATTTCTGGGTCTGCTTCTCATCACTGGCAATGTGATATGGAAAAGACAACTCATTTTTCTGAGCCTCCATTTTCTCATCTGTAAAACAGGGACAATAACGAGCCTACCTTTTTCACAGGATCACTGTGAAGGTTAAATGAAACCATGCATATATAAAAAGCACTTTCAAAACTGTTAGAAACTATACAATGTAATTTGATATTATTATTAATATATCACATCCAATATTTCCAAAAGCTGAGAAGATCAGAATGTATAGTTTGATGCTAGAAATAAAGCATATTGGTGTTAATCTATCGGGAATAAAACTAATATGGCAAAGGTAAAAAATCTATGATTCTCAACTTTTAAATTTATTTTTTAAATTAAAAAAATTTTTTTTGAGACAGAGTGTCACTCTGTTGCCCCAGGTAGAGTGCAGTGGTGTCATAGCAGCTTACTGCAACCTCAAATGCCTGGGCTCAAGCGATCCTCCTGCCGCAGCCTCCTGAGTACCTGGGACTACAGGCACTCACCATAATACCCAGCTAATTTTTCTATTAAATTTACTATTATCATTTTAAATAATGAGGGTCTACTTTCCATTTCTCCAAGGCCTTGAGAACACTGTAGCTAATCTTTGGCTATCCATGAAGGTATGAGATACTAACAATAAACTTCCTGTGAAAACTAAGAAACAGGTAACACTATTAGAATTATCAGGAAAGCATGGAGAAAATGGTAGAGAGGGAATTCAAGTAGGAACAACTAGCCTGAAGAGAAGTTTGAAGATTGGCTGGGAAGCCTTTGGGTGAATATCAAAGTACCAGAAGACTTGACAAGCAATGGGCTTAACACTCAACATTCCCTTTTTATGGCCTTCATAACTTGCTATCACATAGCAAAATTACCCAGAGTTTGCCATCAATCAACAAGAAAAGGAGCAATAAATGATAGAAGCTTATAGTGGTAAATATATGCTTTTTCCATTAGGCATATTACAAAATACGTAATATTTTTCTTATTGGCTTCTTCAAATACCTTGGTAAAGGTTAGGGTGAAATTAGAGTACTCTCTCTAAAATAATCTCAAGGGAAGTATCTAGAAGATAACTTTACTTTTCTTCATGGTATATACAATTTTTAAACTCTAAACACTAAGTCTTATACATGTTAGTGATTGAGCCATCTACTTCCAATAGAATACCTGCCAGTTTGAGTTTAACTAAAATCTTTATTGCCTGAGCTCATATAACAAAAATGAAGGATAAAATAAGACCAAACAATGAACTGTTTGAGAAAGAGTACTAATCTTAGATACAGAAGACTTGAGAGTTCTTGCACTGGTTTCCTCTCTGTTTCAAGGAAAACCATTTAACTACCCTATTTCTGCTTCTCCAACTATCAAATAAGTTAATTATCAAATATAAGCTAGATTGCCACCTGCCAGGATGTTACAGAGGGAACTCCTCTATTGAAAAGATGTTGGGAAAAAATTCTGGTTTCTCTGTTACTCTAAGATTCTATAATCCGAGAAATACATCTTCCCCGAAATAAAATAAAGGTGAAGGACTTCAAGCATCTCAGAAGAAATCTAATTAAATGGTCCCTCTTTGGGATATCTTGAGATGAATTATATCAAAACAACTTTAATACTTATTTTTTCTAATCTAATGATTCTTTTTTTTCTCTCTCTCTAGAAAATTTACCTTTATCCTTATCCAATGGTTCCTGGGAAAGAATAGTGCACAGTACCGGGTTTTTCCACACCCCAGTCTCTTGAGCTAGAGTAGCTAAAAAATGCAATTCACAGCTGCCATTCTCCATCAGCTTTTCATGAGCTACCTATAAATATTAAATAAACATCCAAAGAATTACAACAGATTTTTTAAAGCAAGCTTATCAGGCTTTAAATATAACACTAAACTTTCGAAAAGTAAGACTTTTATCTTAAAAATTTCACGTCACATTACAAAGTGCTAAATTCCTTTACTTCTGATAAAGATGAATTTCAAGGAAAAGAAATAAATCAATTATAAATGTTAAATAAGTATAATGTATTTATAGAAGTGAGTCCATATTATTTTTTTCCCAATATCTAAACCAAGGGTAAAGTTATTTCTCAAGGAAGCTATCAGAATACCCATAAGCATAAAAGACCTTACACATTTTATATCCTGTGTTAGTAAAAAAATTTTCCCCCAAATCATCTACCATTAATAAAAAGATCTACATCACAACCTAAGTGACAACTTACACATACTCCAATAAAAGGGACTTATGAAAAGAAAATAACTAAATGTATGATTTTTCATTTATTCATTACATAGCTTTGGCAATTTCACATTAGCTGACAATGAACCTTGCTTATTAGTTGTTGCCAAGTGTTCATGAACTTGGCATATTCTTCAGTCCATAAAAGACCAATAGTTTTTATTCAATTCAGAAAGTATTTATTGAGAATTTCAATGGACAAAGTTCTCAGGAAGAGAGCAACATAAGCCCTTAAGGGGCTTATTCTCTAGTGGGATAAAGAAATGTTTAAACAGTTAAAACACAGGGAAAATAAAACAAATGCTGTTAAGCAGGTATAAACTAACCTTGAGGAAGCTCTGAAATAGGAGCAAAGTGTTATGGAAACTCTTAAAGCTTCATGCTACATTCAAACAAAAAGTCTATTCCTCAAAGCCATAAACATCTTCCCACTGCAACAAAGTTCAAGTGCTTTAAGAAATTTTCTTTGAGAAGTAACTGAATGTAGAGGGATTTAAAAGTTATTTCCTTCATAATCCACATAAAAAGGTACCAACTAGTGCTTCTGTTTCAAAAAGGAAAGTTTAAAAGTTTATCTTATGTTGGCAAACAAAATCAAAAAAGAAAGTTTAAAAGTTTATCTTATGTTGACAAAATATACTGAACACAAGTTTAGTGTATTCGTATATAAACATATTTAATTATTTAATTCATTCTGTGGTATCTGAATAATTAATGATTAATTATAATTAATTAATTAATTAATTAATCTGGTGTATCTGAATGCTAAACAATAGAAAGTCCTGAAGCAATTATTTACCTAAAAAGAAATACTTGCTGGGAAAAAAACCTAAGACACAAGTTACTGATAAGCTGAAGTAGAAAGTGCATGATCAAAAAGTTAGTTGCAATGTGACAAACAGGACAAAACTTTCATTTCAACAAAGTTATTAAGCATCGATTATGTGTAAGAGACTATGTGGAATCCTATAGTATTAAATAAGATATAAATTCTACCTTCAAGGACTTAGCACTTGATGTAGATTTTAGTGTTTAATATTAAAATAGAAAAGTTTATTTATCTGCCTAACTATTGTTTATTTCACATGCTTCTAAAATTTAAGACTAAACCCCTTTAACATATTTCTTACAGAAAACCCTATGGCCAAACGATATTTTAAACCTGCCTAGAGAAACAGAGAAAGACAACTATATCTTTTGAAACTAGCTAGCAGGAACATTCTTTTTAACAAACCAATTAATCAAAATTTACCTGAAGCTATAATATAACCAGCACAATCTAGTGCTTGAAACAAAATTAAACATTCTTGAAAACATTCCAAAACAAATAAGTGCTAAATTGTGTAGTACCATATGTAAGTAGAATAACAGCACTAAATAAAAGAGACAAAACATGTGTTTTCAGATACAGGAAAAAAAGCATGGGCTTCTCAATAAAGAACCTTGGTTCAAATAACTACTCTATGATATTAGCTGTATAAGATTGGGCAAATAAATATTTGAAAGTATGAGCCTCAGTTTCCTCACCTTTAAAATGGGGAAAATATACCTACCCACAGAAAGTTTTCGTAAGGATTAAATGATACATGTTAAATTCTAATAAAGCATATTGGAGATTTTCAGCAATCAGTTAACTGTTTCTAAATCCAAATGCGGGCATTTCCTTTTGTGTTCCCTTACTGCTCTGACAAAGCCCTAATTATGTGATCTTAAAGAACTGTGCAATATTCAATCAATCTATCTAAATGCATACATACATTTAGCAAACATTTATCGAGCATCTACTATATACAAGACAGTAGTGTTAATAAGAGTGACAACTGATGTATGTCATTATTTAGATGTTTTTAAGCTTAATTAATTATTTTTTTTAAGAATATGGAAAACTGACATAAGATATACCTGTATTAAATCTAACAGATAAAGATTCTCACCTGCACCAGTGACTGAAATTGTTCCCACTGTTTATGTGATAACTCAACAGGCAGACATAGTAAAAGTTCAACACAGCTTCTAAAAAACAAAAAATGGGTAAAGATACGAATAATTATTAAAATTCTCAGTAAAATAAAACCGGTAATTCATCAGATTCCCCATAATCAACCCATTTAAAATTAAACTATCATAAAACATGAGATACAAAGTTTTTTTTTAACAGCTAAATCTAGTTTTTAATTTACTTAAAGGTGTACTCACAATGCCAAGCGTTCCAGAACCAAGGCTACATTTTCACATTCAGAGGTAAGATAAGGTCGGGCTTTAACGTAACTTTGGATAGCCACTGTGTATACCTCCAATAAAGGTAAGGGATCTTCTGAAGTTTTCCATTTCTCTGCATATTCTAGAAGTGTCTGTTTTGGAAGGAATAATAAAAAGTATTCAAAATGTAAATCAAAATACACACTGACTAATCAGTTGTATTTTTCTTTTCTCCCTGAGAAATTTTGAAAAATAACATTTTTATTTATAAAAACAAAAATAGTTTATACTGATTAAAATATTAAAAGAAATAAAACCATAGTCATATTTCTGGCAGCTCTCTCTGTAGGAAGAAAGACAAGGGTTAATTCATTCAGCAATATTATCATTCCATTCAAGCTAGTCTTAAATAGTGCAGGTGGTACCTCCTCTCTTACATCAAAATGCCACCTTTCACCCAATAATTTCTAAGTTTTAAAAGTTATTAATATTTTAAAAAGAATACACCTGGGCAAGTAATACTTGACCACGCATGTAGTGAAAAATTTCAAAGAATATTTTTTCTATTTTTCATATAAGGAGAAAATTCAATACCTAACAACAAATGAATCACATAGAGTCAGCAAAGACATGTACTTTTTCAGTCCATAAAAAAATAATAGTACATAACAAATTAATGATTTTTTGATAAGCTTTATCATTTAAAAAGTCATCTAAAGACCTTCCACATATAAAATTAATATCAAGGATATTAAAAAAGATTATAAGGTTAAGTAATTTTTGTAATAAAGTGTTTATTTTTTAAATTAAAAAGCATTCCTCATCCTTCAATGAAGTAAATACCTCAAATTCACCTCATTGGAATTACTAAAAAAAAAAAAAATGCGTTTATCCTATTGAATGAAAAGATGGAAGAAAATGGCAATAGCAATTATAAAGAAATACACGTTAAGACTACAGCTATTAAAATCATGAGTTATAAAAAACTATCTAAAAGATTCTACAGTTATGCTAAATTAAGTGCAACTCTAATTAAATGTTTCTATAATACAGAAGCCTGCCACAATTGGTCCTCTCCATACTATAAGGTTTAAGATTCATTTAATCACACATGGAAATTCAGATGTCTTTTCCTAGAAAAGAAGGTATATTGAAGATAAAAACCTCCATCATGAGGGTTTGTATCCCCTGGCACACAGAAGCAACTTTAAAAACAGAAGGGAATGAGGGAGGAAATTGTATTCTACCAGACACTCAAAAGAAAACAATTACTACATTGTCCTCTCTACTAACCTCTAACTAGCAGAAGTAGTAAGACTGATCAGACAAAAAGGAAGGAAAAAGGAATAGAAAAGGTAATCTGGTAAATTAAAGGGTAACATAATATTTTAACAACTTACCTTCTGAGTAGTCATACATTCATAGACCCTGCCCCTCTCAACTCCAACCCTTTCCATTCCTTTCCCTCTAAGAAATGAAGGCAAATACTGATTGCCAGAAAAGCTAGAGAGAGAAAGGATAGAAAACCTGCAGCCACAGTGTGGTAAGTAGTAGGGTGGGTGGCAGGTCCAAAACCAACTCAGGTGGCAAAATTTCGAGGTAAGGCTGAAGTGGAAAATCTCAGATATTCAGGAAAAAATACCCAAATCTTTCCCAGATGAGCCCTAAAACAAATTTGTTCTCATATCCACACTTTGACCTTACCTCACCTACTATATTCCAAAACTTCAAGGTACAAAATAGATTTTGTGTGGGGATAAAAAGAATCATGTAAACAGATAATGTAAATAATATAATGTAAACAGAGAAATTAAGGCCTCATATCTGCCTAGTCATGTCACTATTTTACATGTAATTCCAGCCCAGAGACTCACTTTTGCAAGTGTTGGGGCTCAGAAATCAATACCCCAAAATATTGCGCTTTGACAAGCTGAACTGAACAAGAAGCCTCAAGGTTTCTCTGACACCCCCACCCTCATTCCCTCCTGTCTTTCAATCCTCTGTCTCTCCCAAAGAAGCTGTTTTCTTAAGTTCCCTTATCTGCCTAAAGTCTGGACACACCAAAGAAGAAACCAATTACCAATTGCCTCTTGTCCCTTCCCTGAGTTTTCATTAACTGAACTGATAATGCAGGAAGAAAGACTAAAGTCTGTCAACATACTTGGACAGACTTTTGTCATACACCAAAGTCTGTAGACTTTTGTCCTAGGCCACTGTATGTTCTTCAAGCTCACTGAATTACTCTAAAAATGATTTACTACTCCCCTAAAATCATCCACACTTCCCTATCTCCCTTTCCCCTAAGAAGATGGGTATAAAAGCATCTGTACCACACTGGAGGAAAGGGAATCACACCCAATGGTTAATGAACTTGTATGTTTTTTCTCCTATTAATCTGTCTTTTGTCTAATTGATTTTCAGGGAATCTTCAGAGGATGAAGGGGAAGTTTTCCCTTGGCCCCTACACAGGAGAATTTTTACTTTCTTCTAAACATCCTTCAAATAGAGTAACTTGTATTTCTTATGGATCTGAAATGGTTATACTCTCTAATCTTTTGAGAAGACAATGACAGAGAGCTATGCACTCCTAGAAGATGAGAAAATGAAAAGATTCTCTTTCGATTAGAACAATTATAAACTGGAATCAGTCCCTGGTTGAACCAATATAACTAGAAAAGACTATACAAGAAAATATGGAACTCAATGATGAAACCATTCAGTCAAAAGGGATGTTAGATTTATTATCAGTCTTTCAAGCTTCTGCCATTCATAGGCATAATGTTATAATAAAAAATACTTGATCTTTGTTCTAGGTTCCTAGCACAGAGCTCCTAAAGCCCTTAAAATATCCGTCGTGGTAAGAGTATCTTTCTCATATGTTAATGAGATGACTTTTGACTGAGGGGCTCCTAGACAGCTTCAGCATGGGAACTGGTCACCAGAAAGACCAAGCCATGATTAGAAAGCTGGGACTTTCAGCCCCACCCCCTTCACCTCTCAGGTGGTGAAAGGGATTGAGTTCAATTTCCGATGGCCTCTGATTTTAATCTATCATATCTATGTAATGGAAACTTCACAAAATCCTTTAAACAACAGGATTCAGAGAGCTGAGTTGGTGAACACATCCATGTGCCGGGAAGGTAGCACAGCCCAACTTTACAGGGACAAAGGCTCCTGCGCTCAAGACCCTTTCAGACCTTACCCTATGCACCTCTTCACCTGGCTGTTCATTTGTATCCTTTACATTTAATAATAAATTGTAATAGTAAGTATGGTATTTTCCTGAGTTCTGTGAGCCATTCTAACATATTATTGAACCTGAAAAGGGGGTTGTGGGAACCCCCGACTTTGTAGCCAACTTGGACCAGAAGTGTGATTTGGGGTCTTGGTACTTGTGAATGGTGTCTAACCAAATTCCCATACTTTTTCCCCATTAAACCAATCGTTTTTGTTCCCACACCCCTTCAAGATAAATAAATGAGTGTGTCTATATACATACATTTTATATTTATATACACATATACATATAAATAGACAAAGATAAAAGTCATTGTAATCTGGTTTTGGGGGGAGTGGTACAGAAGAGAGAAGATAGGGAACAAACCTAAACATTTTCCTGCAAGGCACCAGATTGCTTCCATTAATGAAGCTAAATATGGTAAGAAAATTTACAACTGTGTAATATGAATGACTGATGGAACTAAGGATGCTTAATGTGGATAATAAATAGCATTTACTGAATACTTACCATGTGCTAGGCACTGTTCTGAGAGGTTTACATGTATTACCTATTAGGTAAATCACAGCAGTATGCTTACATTAAAAATCAACAAACCGAGGCATAAAAAGGCTAAGTAACAAGTTCCAAGATCACAGAGCTAAGAAAAGGCAAAGAAGGGATTCAAACTCTAGTAGTATGACTCCAGAGTTTGTGTACTTCAGTATGCTATATATTTCTGGAGAATTAAAAATTTCATCCACAGCTAAATTCACAAATCTACAGGCTTGTCACATAAGAGAGGAGTTAACCTTATTTTGTGTGGTCTCGCAGCACACATCAGAACCATTAGGTTAAAGTTTGGGAGAGACACATTCCTGGTTCCTATAAGGCAGAACTACCAATTAGAATTAACCAAAAACAGAATGGTTGGCCTCCTGAGACAGGCGGTAACCTATCAACTGAAGTTATTCAAACAGGAGCAAGATGACTCTGACTTCAGGATGATGTAAAGGAGTCGTGTTTTGGAGACACATTCCATCACAGCAGAAGAGACTGCACTAGTGTGTGAGTATGTGTGTGTTCCTAAACTGGTGGCTCATGGATATTTTGATTAATGTGCACATTGTTCAAAAAATATTTAAATTTGTTAGTAATATTTAAAAATCTTAAGTTTTACATAAAAACTTAGATTTCTCACTTTCCTTTTTAAAAAAATTTGGCAACTTTGGGCCCACATTCCAGCAATGGCAACTGGCTAGAGCTGAGCCATGACCCAAGCTCCCCCACTGAGACCAGCATGGGCTCTCTGGTTGCTACATGTTTCACCTCATTCTTTAAGTGACCTACTGGATGACTACAAGGTATGTGGTCACGGCCTGCGCTCTATGGTGTGTATTATGTGGCAAGCCTGGGACAGAAAAGTGAAATACAAGCAACAGAGAGGTTAAAGAATAATGTTCTAACAAGATCTACACAGTGCTTCTCAGCCTCTTTTTCATTATTGTCCCCTCTTAATGAGACTTTTGACTATTTTTCTCTAATTGTTCTCCATCCCCAAGGAAGTTTTGATACCACAGATAAACTGTGTATCTGTTTATGGGCCACAAACCACTGTAATATCTAAGGTTTTGTTTATTCCCTAAGAGCCAATTTTCACCCCCTCAAGAACAAAAATGCAAGCTTTAACAGTTTGGTTCTTAAATTGGTTTCTCATTTTTTAAATCAGTAGAGACTAGAATGACATTCTCTGGGGAGAAAGACAGTAAAGATTAACTTCCAGTAGCTTCCTTTAGTTGTCCTAAAGATTATTAGGAGAGAAAACAAAAGGGGAATAAAACCACAGGGGTGTTAAATTTACTAAACATGGGGGTTAAATTACATTGCTGTCCTATGTAAAGAAAAGACTAGTGGAGTGTTAGCTATGTTTGTACTGTTATACTCATGTTCCAGTTCCAATATATATCCAGGATTCTCTAAAACAGAGGTTCTCAAAGGTTTTAATTCATGACTCTTTACTCTCTTAAAAATAACTGAGGATTCCAAAGAGTTGTTTATGTGGGTTATAACTATTGACATTCATCATATTCAAAATGAAAACTGAGACTTTTAAATTATATATTTATAAATGGATTTAAAATAATAATATACCCATCATGTTAACATAAGTAAGGTATTTTTAATTAAAAATGAATTCTCTGAACAAAAATAGTGAGAAGAGAAGCATTGTTTTACATTTCTCAAATCTCTTCAATGTCTGACTTAATAGAGAAGAGTGGGATTCTCATATCAATTTCTGCACTTAATCTGTTATAACACCACATATCATGTAACCTTTGGAAAACTCCACTGTACACGAGTGAAACAAGGCAAATAATGTCTTGCAGTTTTGACCTTTTGAACCCCCTTAGCTTTTGATGAGTGTGTAATACTCTTTAAAATTTCAAAGTTACTAAAACTTATTTCAAGGTTTTGTGTAAAAATGGTGGACTGGACATATACATTTTGTACCTTGCTTTCCCCAAACCTCAATAAAACTGCAATAATTTTTTAAGTGGCATAAACGCACAAGGAATAGGAAAATGGGAATGGAAGAAAAAGAAATAAAAATTTAAAAGTTGGAAAGCATATGTAAGATTGACACTCCAAGAAAAATGACTTCTAAGCAGTCTGTGGGTAAAAAGCTAACTGCATAATCACCAAAGGGCTCAGGAATTGGGACCACTAGGTACCTATGGAAATAGGGGTGAGGAGTGGGGCTAAAATTGAGAGGTCTGGTTGAAAAGTCTATTTCAGCAGTTAAGCCTCCCTGATTTCTTCCTCACTCTCCACAGCTAGGAGGACCCAAGTTAGGCAGGACTAATCTGTATCACCAGCAGAAGTTTACCTGCAGAGAAGTGTATTCATTTATTTATTTTGAGATGGGGTTTCACTCTGCTGCCTAGGCTGGAGTGCAGGGGCAGGATTCATAGCTCATTGTAACCTCAAACTCTTGGGCTCACGCCGTCCTCCTGGCTTAGCCTCCCAATTAGGCAGGTGCATGCCACCACGCCTGGCTAATTTTTCTTTTTGTAGAGATGGAGTGTTGCTATATTGCCCAGGCTGGTCTTGAACTCCTGGCCTCATGCAAGCCTCCCATCTTGGCCTCCCTCCCAAAGTGCTGGGATTATAGGCATGAGCCACCATGCTAGGCCAATTCTGAAAAGAAGTTTACAAAGAGGTGTACAGATACAGTTGAGGGGAAGTATCTTACTTTTCAGGGCATTAAGTCAACTTAACATACTGACTATAAAGAGATAAGTCCTTTTCTCCAACTCACTGCCAGAACCTTGAGTCTTTAGCTGAGTCCTTTTCTGGAAAGTCAAAGAAAAAAGACCCAAGATTCTGACACCAGGCTGACACTAGGCTTTCCCCAAGGAACAAGACTAGCTAGAGATGAAAACCACAACAAAGCCCACACACAGGCCTGGAGCTTTCAATCAGCTTTTTAGCAGTATACCTTTAAATATATACAGGACCACCAGACATTTAAAGGAAGGTTCTAACATGTAAGAGAGATCAAAACAAACAGAAAAAAAGGCAACTTGGAGTAAGCAGAGACTATGAAGTTAGAAAACAAAATTTCAAGAAACTATCATTGATATCCTTGGATAGGTGAGAGAACATATTACACCTACGAACAAAAACACCATGTCACAAAGAAATATTTATAGAGATACTGAGACTAATAAAATTTAAAAATTTAAAAATATAACAGCAGAAATAGAAACCTCAACTAAAAGAGTTGAAAGGTAAATCAAGGAAATTTCCCCAGAAAGCAAAGCAAAAGAGATAGAGGGGAAAAGATAAGAAAACACAAAAATAATGCTAGAGGTCCCATGATCAATAATAGGAGTTCCAAGAAGTCAGAACAGAGAAATCAAGGGGAATAAAAGAATTAATCCAAGTTAATTTCCTAGAACCTAAGTACATGAATTTTAAGATGAAAAGATCTACTGAGTGCCCAGCACAACTACTGAAAGTACAACTATACCAAGGCACTTTTTCATAAAATTTCAGAACTCAAGGACAAAGAGTTCTTGAGTAAAGTCAAGAAAGTAAGTCAGTCATCAGTCATCAAAGTAAGACTGGTGGAGGAGGGGGTAGCAGACTTTTCAACAGCAACACTGGAGCAAAAGGAAAATGAAGCACTGCATTAAAAGCTATGGGGAAATTATTTCTACCCAACTATTACAGTGTTAAGACAGAAAAGTCATTTTCAGACATGCAAGTTCAAAAATTTCACCTTTTTTCAGGATGTTAATAAAGGAGGAAATTTCACCAAAATGAGGGAATAAACCAGGAAAGGAGTGACAATGACATACAGGCAAAAGGGGATCTAATGCAAGAGAGGAGAATGAAGTAGGATCTTAGGAAGACAGCTGTATAATGGGCCTGGAAAATACCTACAGTGTGTCAGACGGCTTTAGAAGAAATTTCTTCAAGATGAAATGTGACAGACTATCGAATGTACTTGAATAAGCTGAAAGGAGATTTGTACAACTGAGGGAGAGTTTGGATTGAATTAGTGATAAATACATAAAAAATTAAGCTAAGAAAAAAAAATAAGATTATTTAAGTCTAGAGAAACTGTACTCAACAATTAGAGAATATGTATTCTTTACAAACAAAAATAAAACATTTACAAAAACTGACCACAAACTAGGCCAAACATAGACAGTCAAAAGAAAAAGGATATCATACACTTCACATTTTTAACACAATGCAATAAAGTTAAACACTATTAACAAACCCCTACAAAGAAAACTACAATCTTGAAAATTTTTTAAATGTACTTCTAAGTCATGGGTAGAAGAAATCATAATAGAAATCAGAGAATACTTAGACCTGAACTACAGCAAAAACACAACATATCAAAATTTGTAGGATGCAGCTAAAGTAATCTAAAGAGGGAAACTTATAGATACAAATGTTTATATTACCACTTGTTATAAAAAACACATTTGTTCCAACACAATATGAGCAAAGCGTGAATTTACCATTTGCTCATGTGCTATTTTTTTGGTAAGAAACATTAGGTGAAAGTAGAAAACTGTACCCAGCTGAACTAAGAATATGCGAAATGCACATGTGCACACAACTCAAACATGTACCAGCTACCTCAATTCAGCAAGTTATTACCAGACCTGTTCTCGTATGGTGTTACAACTTTCTATCCGTATTTCAGGGAACTCTCCTTCTACGAACTCACACTAACTCATAGACTGCATCCCTTCTGACATCCACTTTCCTTCTGACACCTACTTCCACAACCTTCCAACCTTTTTCAAGGTAAAGTACCACATTTATTGTATTATAAGTACTTACGTATTTCTTAACCACTTAATGGGTGTAAAACTGTGCTACTGTTTTATAAGGTTCTGTGTGGTGTGGGAGACTGATGAAGTTTTTTAATGTTGTGCCTCTAACCTCATTTTTTCCATAAGCCCTGTGACTTTTATTGTGCAATTTGGCATAGCAAAGTGATTGTTAGGAATGCGTATGTTGTGATAAAGCAGAACTGAATGCATTAAAAAAGAGAAAATGAAAAACAGCCAAAGAGAATATTACTGGAACAAATGGAGAAATCTGAATATATATAATTAGATAATAGTCATGTGTCAATGTTATATTTCCCGAGAATGATGATTTGTTGTGGTTATGTAAGAAAATGTCTTTGGCCTTAGGAGATAAATGCTTAAAGTATATAAGGGAATTTCAATGTCATGATGCCAGCTAACTCTTAAAGGATTCAGAAAAGAGAAGAAAAGAAGGAAAAGAAAAAGAAAAGAATATTTCAGATAAAGCAAATACAGCAAAATGTGAACTAGTGAACACTGGTGAAAGGTATATGGGTATTTATGGTACTACTCTTGTAACTTTTCTTTCAATTTTTCTGTATCCTGTAAGACAGAGTTTGGAAAAACAAAATACTGGGGATGGGAAGTGTGGTGAATTCTTCACTCCTCCTTGTATTCATACCCTTTTTCACATGACTTTAGAGTACATAACGGTAGGGAATATTTTCCTAACCCATGTGACTTGTTTTGACCAAACAATGGGGCAGAAGTGATGACAGGCCAGCTGTAAGTTTAAGCATCTTGCTCTTTCTTATGCTTCTGCCCTCAAAATGAGATGATGTGTCCTGACTGGCCTGCTGTTCCCAGGGGAATAATGAAAAGTAGCCATCATTCTTATTGCTCCAGTGGAGGCCAACCTATGTCAATCAACAGTCAGCCAACCTCAAACGTGCCAATTAGTCCAGCTAAGATCAGCAGATACCCAGCCAATTATCTCCTGACCTCAGATGAGTGAGCAATAATGCTTATGTTATATGCTATTACGGTTTTTGTGGTTGTTTATTATTCAGAATTTCGTAAAAATAACTGGGTTAAGTAGCCAACTTAAATTAGGCAAAGAATAGAATAAACTCAAAGAAAGCAAAAATTTTAAAATAATAATAAAAATAAGAGCAGAAATAAATAGAAAACAAAGATACAACAGAGAGGGTCAACAAAACCAAAACCTGGTCATTTGAAAAAACTTAAAAAAAAAAATCCTTTGGCAGAATTGATAAAGAAAAAAAGGCACAAATAAATAGTATTAGGAATGAAAAGGGGCCATAACTACAGAAGCAATATAGATTTTTTAAAATCATAAGATAATATACCAAATGACCTTATTTCTTATTTGAAATAACTTAAGAATCTGAATAAAATGGGAAATGTTCTAGAAAAAGTTATTAAAACTACCTCAAGAAGAGAAAAAATAGTCTTTACCCACTAAAAAACCGAACCCAGCTCAAAAAAAAAAAAAAAAAATCACCAGATGATTTTTATAGGAAAATCCAGCAAACAATCCTTTAGGAAACAGATCACCTCTTTATTATAGAAACTTCTGGAAGAAAGGGAGATAAGGAAAGGAGGGAAAATTCCCTAATTCATTGTTTGAGGCTACTATAAACTTAGAGCAAAACTGGGTATACTTGGTATGAGAAAGGAAAAATCATAGGCCAATCTCAGTTATAAACAGATTTAAAAATCCTAAATGTTACCAAACCAAATCCTGCAGCAAACTTTTAAAAATTTTAAAAACATTTTGAAACAATCACAAAGTTACAGAAAAGTTGGAAACATTGTACAGAGAAATTTTCTCCCTAATTCATTTTGGAGTTAGTTGCCAACCTAATTTCCCATTGCCTTCAAATAGTGTGCATTTCCTACAAAAAGGACATTGTCCTACATAACCAAAGTATGATCATCTTAATTAAGAAATAAATATTGATATATTACAACCATTTAATCCTCAATTTAATCCTTATTCAAGTGTGAATTCTCCCAATGATGTCTTTTACAGAAAAGGCTACAGTTGAGAACCACGCTTTTTATTTAGTTGCCATGTCTCTAAGTCCTAAATAAGATTTACAGACTCTTAAAAGGACCCCTGGCACCACTGAAGATTACAGGCCAGTAATTTTGTAGAATGTCCCTCAATTCAGTTTGGTATTTTCTCTTAATTAGATCTATGTTATGCATTTTTGGTGGAAATAGCATAGAGGCGATGGTCATTTCTACTCATTGTATCATATCAAGTGGTGCATTATGGATGAAGTTCATTTTGATCCCTTGATTAAAGTAGTGTCTTCCCTCCTCACTCCACTTAGGCTTTGACTCAGTATGCTGGAACTGACTGCCTCTCTAGGTAGTTCTCCCTTCTTGCTCTGCCTAGGTTCTGACATCCTCTGCCAGACTGCCCCTCTGCCAAGATACCCTCCTCACCTGGCCCTGGCTCTGACTCCCCACACCGGAGTGTTCCTTCCCCTCTCCATGGATGCCCTACTCATCTCACTCGGGCTCTGAATCCCCCCACACAGCCACACCAGCAACCTCCCTATGGAGCCCTCCTTTCCCTGATTGGGCTCTGACTCCTTCCTCTATCACCAAGCTACTACTATGTGGGGCTACCCTCCTCACCCAACCTGGGCTTTGACACTCCACTCTGGGCCACTGCAGCACCCCTACGCCATTGCAGACATTTACCTTGCTCCACCCTACATATGGCTTTAGGACTGAATTATTCAGGAAAGAAAGAGAAAGGGCTGAAATATATTTTTTATATGTTTTTCAAGCCCAGTGGGCTTTACCTAGAAATGTGAGGGCAGCTTACAATTAGGAAAATCTCCTAATGTAATTTACTATGACAACAGATTTTAATGGGGAAACTATATGATTAGCTCAATAACTAAAAAAAAAAAAAAAAAAGAAAAAGACATACAGCACTCCCTCCTTATTTATGGAGAATACAGTCCAAGGCCCCCAGTGGATGCCTGAAACCGTGGAAAGTACCAAACCCTATTATGTTTTTCCTATGCATATATAACTATGATAAAGTTTAACTTATAAATTAGGCACAGTAAGAGATTAACAACAACAATAAAATAGAACAATTGTAACAATATAACATAATAGAAGTTATGTGAATGTGGTCTCTCTTTCTCTCAAAATATCTTATATGCAATATTTTTGGACCAGGGTAACTGAAACCACAGAAAGCAACACTGAGGATAAGGGGGGACTACTCTAGCGAAACTGTGGGTAACGGGGGACTACTGTAATAGAAATGCAATTTGAAGTAAAGAAAAATCAAAATCTTTTTACAAGGAATAGATGAAAAGCTCCTTAACTTGGCAGAGGGTAGTCAGTAAAACGCACAGCAAACTTCATTCTTAAGTGTGAAATGTTAGAAGCATTTGCTTTTCAAGTCAGAAACAAAACAAAATATCCTATCACTCCTTCTATTCAACACTGTAGGTCTAATCAGAGCAATTAGAAAAAGAAATGAAAGCAGTAAGGGCCGGAAAGAAAAAAATGTCATTATTGTACACAATGCATACACAAGAAGTCCAAGAGCATTCAGGTAGCCAATCAATATGCAAAATCAACAGCAATTCTATTCAAAAAGCAAGCGATTAGAAAATGTAATTGTTAAAAAGATAACATCCACAATAACAAAACCCATGAGGTACCTAGGAATAAATCTAAGAAAATATTTATAATTTCAGAAAAAAATTATGAAACTTCATTTAAAGAATAACAGGTGGCTGCATAAATGGAAATACCACATACATGGATGTTGGAAGACAAAATTTAAAGATGACAATATGGCCCAAGTTTAATCTAAAAAGTCAAAGCAATGCCAATGAAATTCCTCACAGAACTTTTTATAGAACTTGACAGGCTGATTCTAAAATCTGGAAGGCCAAGTCAATTTTGAAGAACCAGATGAGATTATCGGCCCTAATCAGACAGGAAGACTTAACCTAAAGCTATATAGAAATTAAGACAGTGTGATATTATTAAAGGCATAGATGACAGAAAAGAAAGCTTTAAAACAGAGTTAGGTATATATGGGAGTTTGGTATATAACAGACATGCCATTAGAAAGCAGTGAAGAAAGTAGTTGACTACTCCAAAAATAGTCCTGAAACAACCAGCTATACAGGAAAGAAAAATTACAACTATTCCCAGCATACACCAAAACTATATTCTATATGGATTAAATACCTAAATGTGAAAAGCAATACTTTAAAACTTTAGGAAGAAAATATAGGAGAGTATCTTAAGGCCTTGGGGCAAAGACAGATTTCTTAAACAAGACACAAAACACACAACTATAAAGGAAGGCAATGATAACTGCAACTACCTTAGAATTAAACTCTTCTGTTCAACAAAACCCCACAGAAAATCAAATGAAAAGCTACAAACTGGGAAGAAATTTTGCAACCCATATTCACAAATAATACATAGTAACATGGGCATAATACAAAGCTCATAATATAAAAATAACTTTTGCAAACTGGTAAAAAAAACTAATAGAAAAATAGGCAAAGGGTAAAAATAAATTAGCCAAATAGAGAACCCATTAGAAAGATAAAATTCTGTGATCAACTAAAATCCCAAGTTCACTTTGGAGTTAAAAAAAAGGTTATCCTGATTAGAACTGGATAAGGTGGTTATTCCCAACGACCAAGCTTGTCAGAAGTTTGACTTCAAAGCGCTGATGTTCACTTCCAATTCCCAAATCTGCCTCAGCATCTCGGATTTGAGCTTGTCCATTACTGTATTTCCTTCTGAGAATGTTGCCTTTGTATCATCTTTCTCCCAAACTGTGAGAATTCAAGAGTCTCTCTAACATATGATGAAATCCAAGATTATTTAATAATCTTACTTCCACATTGTTCTGGTTCAGATACTTGTTCCTCTACATCTCAGTCTATTGTCCTTGCAAATGGCCCACTGCAGTAGTTGTCTTAGTAGTACTTCAGCATTTTCAAAAAGAATCAATCATGAATTTGATATAATTCATACTCCCATATACTCAAATGTTAGGGCATGAGGTAACCATTCACAGAAACTGAGCTTCTGATAGCTCTGCGTCCTCATATAATCTCAAATATGGATGCTATAAACATAATCTCCAGATTTTCTCATAATTCTACCAATTCTGGCTCTAAGGCCTACTTTCTTTGCAGCATCTCAGTGGCATGAGCCAGTTATAACCCCCAAATTTCCCTATTCCCTACCTTGATGTGGTGTGGCCCATTAATTTCTCTAGTTCTTGTAGAGTACATCCTTTGCTATAAGCAAGGCTTACAGAAACAACCAGATCAATTTCTTGGTGCAAAGGGTCTCAATTTTGGACTAATATGTGCATGTTTGATGCTAAACTGTTCACAAGGCCCACAAATGACTAATTTCCTAAGAAACCTAATATTACTGGAAGCAGAGATTTCAAAAAAATAATGTCTAGTATATAACCTAGAAAGGGAATATTTTTACA
Organism: Daubentonia madagascariensis; assembly: GCA_023783475.1. Taxonomy (NCBI): domain Eukaryota; kingdom Metazoa; phylum Chordata; class Mammalia; order Primates; family Daubentoniidae; genus Daubentonia; species Daubentonia madagascariensis. The sequence continues at coordinate 34,162,043 of JAKFHU010002080.1, read as the reverse complement.
TTCCATCCACTGAATTAATTCTCATAATGCTATGTAACTGTTTTTCCATATAGAACACTCCAAAAAGGACAATTTTGACCAACAGTTAGTCTCCATAATATTTCTAACTTTGTATTTATTTTCCAAGAACCATAACAGCATGTCTGGTTGACCTGTACCTTCACATTGTGACTCCCATAGTCAAGCAGTCATAATGAAGGTAAACACATGGCTCAAATATAGGGTGATGATTTTAGCCCAACATATAGCAAAATACCACACATGGGAGGTCCAAAATCCTAAAAAGTAAACCCCCTACACAGAATGTAACCCTAGTATCTTCAGGGACCCACAGCCCAGTACATGTACATAATCATAATCAAAGAAGCAGAGTCTAGCTGCCATAAATAATTAGGGTATGAGTTTCAAGTCAACTCGCTGGGGCTAAGCCAGAAACAGTGCCACAGTCTACTCAGTGTGCCTAAAACGGGCCATTTGCCACATATAATTCATGCTTACTTTAGAACATGAAATACAATGGTAGGAAGCCCAGCTTAAAAGGTGATCAGTTCCCTTCATTTCTATATTCTGTAGTAACTGCCCTGAATGGTAATAAAATTCAACAGAAATAGATTTTTCCTTAGTCACTTACATTTTACTTAATGGTCCACTTTTTGATTAAAAACATGAAAAACATTTTCCTAGAAAAAAATGTTAATCAATATAGGTTGAACTATGAAGAACAGTTCTCAGCACAATAAATATATTGAGACAACTGGATACCCATGTACATGAAAATGAAATAAGACAGCTACCTTACATCATACGCAAAAATTAGCTCAAAATGGAACACACTTAAATGAAGAGCTAAACCTATAAAACTTCTGGAAGGAAGAGTTTTTACATACAACACCAAAAACATGTCTATTTTTAAAAAGCTGATAATTTGGACTTCATTAAAATTTAAAACTTCTGCAGTTCAAAAGACTCTATTAAGAAAAGGAAAAGCCATTGGCTGAAAGAAAATGTTTGCAAATGATGTATCTAATAATGGGCTTGTATCTAAAATACATTAAAAAAACCTGTTACAACTCTGTAATAAAAAGACAAACATCCCAATAAAAAATGGGCAAAAGATTTAAATGGACAGTTTACCAAAGAAGATAACAAATGGCTATAAAAGCATATGAAAAGATGCTCAATACTATTAGCCATTAGGGAAATGCAAATTCAACCAAGAGATACCATGTCCTCTAGAATGGCTACAGTTAAAAAGACAATATGAAACTGGAAGCCTCATGCATTGCTAAAGAGAATATAAAATGGTACAGGCACTTTGGAAAATAGTCTGTCAGTTTGGTAAAAAGTTAAACATAAATTTACTATTCAAACCAGCAATTCAACTCCTAGCAATCCACCCAAAACGAATATAAACATGTTGACAAAAGAAAAAAAATTGTATGTGAATGTTCACAGCAACACTATTCATAACAGCCAAAAAATGGGAACAACCCAAATGTCCATCAATGGTGTGAATGGATAAGCAAAATGTAATATATCCATATAGTTGAAAATTATTCAACAATAAAAAGTAATGGAATACTTCATAGCTTTTATCCTACTCAGTGAGAATATTCACATATCTTGCTGTGTTTTGGGGATGCAACCCATGGACCTAATGAAGGTATCATGTAATATACACAGTATGCACCATATTACTTTTCTGAAAGCCGAAATATTCTGAATTCTGATCACATCTGGTCCCAACAGTTTCAGATAAGTACTGCAAAATTCACGGAGAATTAATAACATCCACAAGCCCATCACATTTAAGTATTTTACATCTTACAATAACCTATATTAAGCCTCACCCATTTCCCAACTACAAATTAGTTGTTTTAGTATTTTTTTATTATAAAATGACTAAACATGAAACACATAAACATGCAATAGAGACTTGGTTATGTTATGATTTAAATTTTAAGCAAATCAGTGTCATTTATGGCCTAGATCTGTAGCTGTCTGAATTTTCTGATTTAAATCAAATTTATAGAATCAATTTGAAATTAATGAAAAAGGAAATACCAACCAATATAGGTTGAACATTGCTTAAAATAGCAATGTTCACACCATATTACTTTTTGCAGGAAAAATTAACTGTAATTCAAAGGCACCTGCTATAATTTAAAATATTCTTAAAATAGAAATGATCTGAAAGCCCCTTTAGCTGTAGTACCCTCATAACCCAGAATCAAAGATGGAAAATATGTACTGTTGAAAGCTAGAAATGAATGTGAGTCTTTCAAGTAAAATTGATACTTCTTAGATAATAATTTGAAACTAACTCCAGCTCTACTTAATGCTTTTTTTAAAAAAGAACATACGTTACAAATCTGATATCCTCAAGTTGTATTCAACTTTCAAAAACATTTGTGCTACCATCCCACTTACCGTAGTTCAATGAAATACTAAATTTTCTTCTATGGGATAGATTTCCAGAAAAGCAACTGCCAGGATAAAGCAAACAGATATGCTACTTTACTGACAGATTTACCGGCCAGACTGCCTTCCCAGTAGGTTTTCTCATTTCCACCAAAGTTTGCTGGCATCTTTCTCTAAATTACCTCTAGTAAGAAGTGATATACAGTCCATTAAAATTCAATTTATTGAATTTGCATTTATTTAACTATTAACGAACCTGACCTCCTTTCTTGTCTGTTGAACATTTGAATTTATTATTCCATGAACTGGTTGTTCTGTCTAGTTCTCTACCACATATTGTCTATCTTCTTGTCACTCTGCAAGAATTGTATATACTACAGAAATTCACCTTTTATTCATCACTTTTATAAATAATTTTCTGGATCTACTGTTTTGCCTATTGACTTTCATTATTTTTGCCATACAAAAATTATTTCTATATTATGAAATGTATACCTTCTGTGTATAAAATGAAGACTACATGGTCTTTATTAGGAAGATATCTCACATTCCTCAACTAAACACGCAGTCTCCCAGATCATCTTGCAAGATTTTTATTGTGTGTGCATGCCATGTTTTTACTTTTGCACAGTTCTGATAAGCACAAATATCAGCTACCACAGTTTAGTTAAATAATAGTCCCCAACAACCTGGTTCAACTTTTAGTTACCATAGTGTATTAACTTTGAGTAACTGCATGAAGTACAAAGTTTGTGGCTAGCTATTCGGTCCACAAATTACTACGTAAGTAAGAGTTGTGGACCATGATCAGTAAGTACTCGCACAGCTTCTCTCAAAGTTGGCCAGCAATTGGTCACTGGGCATCTGTTTGTTGCTCAGGGCATGCACAGACAGCAAAGTGTAAACTGTATTGTCTTCCTGTCTCCCAGTGATAAACTCACTTGACATTTTACAAAAATAAATGATCAAAAGAGGGAACTGACCAACAAAGATGAAAAAAAAAAGTAATAATTATGACAAAAAGTAATAATTATTACAAAAGTAATACAAAAAGCATATGAAAAGAAATTATTACAAAAAGTAATAATGCTGAAAGTGAAATTGGAACTGGTTGTAACCAAAAGGATGAAAGTGTCCTGAGGAAAAAACTTAACATTAATGGAAGTCTCAGAGATACTGCATGACTTTGGAAATGCACAGTACTGTATAAAATGTTGAAAACTAATACAAATTTAGAAAAGGATGACAATTTGGCAAGGCCAAGAAGAGATGCATGCTCCATATCTTAAGTTATACAATGAGAAGGTAAGTATCATTGAAACTACTCTTCATAAGCTTTTTACAAATAGAACACCTTAATTCTCAAATTTTCTAATGTTTTAAATTATTTAGATAATTTTAAATTGTTAAATTATTATTTTACATTTTTGGTATATTTTTAGAGTATTATATTACTGTTTTTTTCCATTTCCCTATATATTTATGACCAGTGTTAAGAGTTTTTAATGGTTTAATAAAAAAATTTAAAGGTCTCAGGAAAATTGTTAAATTTCCAACTGATAATATTAAGATGCAGTTTCAGCTCTCATAATCATTTACACAGTACCTCAGTGCATAGTATGCAAAGCGAGGACTGCAGTATTTAAATCTTTAATCTATCTAAAAAACAGTTTTGTATGGGGTGTAAGGTGGAGGTCCATTTTTATTTTCTTCTTTGGACAGCCAGTTTATACCAAAATCCTTTCATTAACTTTTCCCACTCAACTGAACACTATGCTGTCATACACTAACTTCTCAATCTATACCAGAATTTGAATTCTTATTCTCTAGCTGTTCTACTTATTTATTTTTCTATTCCTTAATTGTTTACATATTGTTATAGTCTAAAATGTGGGAAGGCAAATCCCCCCTTCACTATTGTCTTGCATAGTTTTCTTACCTGTTCTTCAACATTTCACCTTGTCTTAAACTACTAACACTATGTTAAAATAATGGTAATAACAGGAATCCTTATCTATATCCTATTTTCAACGGGGAGGATTTTAATGTTTGTCATTTAAAATTATTTCCTACTAGTTTTATTATATTTAGATAATTTCCTTCTATTCTTATTTTACAGAGTTTTTATTAGGAATGGTGGTTGGTTTTTATCAAATGCCATCTTTAGCATCTACTTAATATGGGTTTTTATATTTATTATATAGATATATGTTCAGATGCTGAACCAACATTGAATCCCTGCAAAATCTGCTTCATTATAAGGATTTTTTGCATATATTACTAAATTCTGTTTCTTAATATTTTATTTGAATTTTTGCATATATAGTCTTTCATACGGGTAACTGGCCTACTACAGTTTTCTTTTTTGACATTATTTGTTAGGTTTTCATATTATAGTTATTTTGGCTTTGTAAAATGAATTTTGGAGCTTTCAATTTTATGGCCTACAATAGTTTTAAAAATCGAACTAGTGTTTATTCAGACTTTTCTTGGTTCGGTTTCAGCAATTTGTATTTTATATAGAAATCCACCATTTCCTCATTTTCAAATCTGCTGAACTGACAAAGGCCTCTTCTGCATGTGTGTATGTATCTACGTGTGTATAGGATTATAGGAGCTTTTAAAAAATTATGGAAGGGTACAAACTAAGTTAATAAGGATTTCAGGAAGGGTTAGGGTGTATGGAGGAGTGTCCATGATAAAAACATGTAAAACGGTCCTTTTTGTGCAAAATTATATAATGTATATTGGAATGCACAACATGCATGAAAGCACAGTAGCTAATTATTATTAAATAATGATGGAATTCTAAGAAACTTATCCAAAAAAACTATTTTCAACTAGGGCTAAAAAAATCTCCAAAACCCCTAACCCTAAAAAGTGTATCTATATTTATATTCACTGTTTTAAAGTCACAGAATGGTTGCATTAGATCTAGACTACTGAGATATTTTATTGGACCTCCTAATGTGATAAATTATGCCCTAAAACCATAAAAACAAAGTACTATGTAGAAAATATTTTCTCCCGGTTTGTAACTTGCCTTTGCATTGTGCTTCCCACCATAAAAAGGTTATTTGTAGTCAAATCCATCAGTGTCTCTTTAACGGTTTCTAAGTTTGGGTTTCCCTTAGAAAGGCTTCTGGGAAAGCATATGTCTACGAAAAAGACATTCTCAAACCTCCCCAGTTATTAACAATATAAAGATGAAAAGCAACAAGGAGACATCATCTCACTGCACAAAATGGTAAAAATTATAAAACTTCAAAAACAAGTGTTGTCGAATGTTTACCAGTAGAGACATTTGGAGGTCAATTTGGTAATATAAACATTCCACATATGCATACGCTCTGAACCAAAAATTCTGGCTCCAGAAAACAATCCTAACCAAATACTGCCACATACATGCAAAGATATTGATATAAGAGTATTCTCATACAAACTGTAATCCAAAATATTGCAAACAACCTAAATGCCACTAATAAAAGATAGTTTAATAAATTATGGTATATCTATGCTAAGGAATGTTATACTTAAAAAAATGAAGTAGCTTTAATTTATAGACATGGAATGATGTGCAGGATATCATTTAGGTTAAAAAAAAAAGTATGACACAGAACGTGGATTATATGATCCCACTATTTAAGTATAAACATACAAATGAATTATATTTATATGAATATATAGGAAAGTGTCTAGAAAGATACTCAGTTTTTTAACTAGTTACCTCTGAAGGGATGAACAGAACAGGATAAGGAAGATAATACCTTTGTATTGCTTCAATTTTTAAATAACAAGAATGCTATTTTTGTAACTTAAAAAACATAGTAAAGAAAAAAAATGGACAGAGACTAGTACACTAGTCTCTTAACATATGTTCCAGACAGTTAAGAAAAACTAATCACATAAAAGTATTATATGTATCTGACTTAAAGGATGCTTCCAGTATCTAGGAAACTTTGTTAGAACCAAATTTTGAAGGATGTTAGTGATTAAATTATATTTCTATTGGTATGCTGACACCAGTGACCTCATCCCAACCAATGACTTCATTGGCTCCTAGTACATCAAAAACCCTATAGGCAGATTATATATTAGAGTCCAATTTCTGGGTGCTGTATATCACAAAAAATATTAAAATTGATCAAAAGTAAAACAGACATATGCTTCAAAGATGTTTATTAACTATTTAAATATTCCTTTGGAGAAATTTTTCTGCAGACTTCTAAAAAATATGTATCCACTGGACTAAGAACTTTATTTCAAAGTAAATTTTCACTATAAGCAAGCACAGGCAATCTTCATTGCTTCAAGAACTTAAAAATCTTCTAGGATCTTCTTACTTGACAATGTTCACTTCTAAGACAATGTTCACCAACACCTCTGAAAGTACTTGAATGAAGAAAGCTTACAGTAGGGCATAAACATAATAATTGAATTTTGTTAGTTATTATGGGGTATTTTGATGTAAAAATGGAAGGACTGTATATGAAACTTAACCTGCTTTACCAATTTTTTTCACAATCAAAAGACTCAGAATGTCCCTCTAACACGTACACACATACTCGCATACACACACACACGCACACGGGGAGTATGGCAAAGAAACATATGAGCCAACTGAAAGGGCTCCCAATGGCCAAAGCTGGAACAATTTGAGCAACAAAATAAAGTAGTACCTGATTATAACCTAAAGTGTAAAACAAATACCCATGAATCCATACTGATGTAAATAAATGGTTGAATAAATAAATGGGGGAGAAGAGAAAAATCTCCCATGTAGAAGAATTCCAAATAGTTTATCTAGATTCTGCCCTCAGGGAAGCAGAGCCTAACATCCACTCCTTAAATGTGGGGTGCACATAGTGGCTTCCTTCCAAAGAGTACAGTATTTGGAGAGGGGGTAAAGAATAACTTTACAAGTGGAGAAACTTGACAAACGCCAATGAACCAGGTGACCAAGGTAAATATCAACAGTGTTAAGTCACGTTGATAATATACACCCTTAATGATGTGATGACAATGGCACTTTACCTCTGTGGTCTTCTTGCCAAAAAACTGTAATATCAGACTAATCATGAAAAAAACATAGGACAAATTCTAATTAAGGGACATTTTACACAATATATGACCATTACTCCTAAAACCTGTTAAGGTCATCAAAAACAAGAAGTTTGAGAAATAATCACAGAAGTCTATGTAATGTGCATCCTAGATGGGATCCTGGAACAGAAAAAAACATTAGGATAAAAACTAAGGAAATCTGAGTAAAGCATGGACTTTCGTTAATAATGTATGAATATTGGCTAATTAATTGTGATGAATGTACCATACAAACGCAAAATGTGACTAACGGGAAACTGGCTGTGAGCTATATGTGAACTCACTGTACTATCTTCACCACGTTTCTGAAAAATTAAAACTATTCTAATAAAAACAATTTTTAAGACGTTTAAAAAATCCTTCATTATTATGTTCATTTCAAACTCAGTATTTGGCTATTTTTACTTGAAAGACAACAGTGAACTAAATTTTCTAAAATAATAAAAAGATTAATATGGCTGGCAATATATTAATCTAAACTTAAGAATTTTTTATACAGTTCAGAAAATTAACAAGAAAACTGACATTCTAAAAACTAATCTTAATGTAACTATTTTCTAAGAACTTTAAATAATCATCTAAATTTCAAATTAACATTGTTGCAAGCTAGTGTTATCTGATTTGCTCTCCTCTATCCTTCCAAGGAAATACTGATAAAATCACCCCTGGACATATACAATGTTTATATAGTTCTCGGAACTTAGAATACTGGTTAAAAATCTGAGACGTCAGGATAAATTAAACAAAGCACACAGGCCTATAGCAGAAATACAAGGCCAGGAAGACAGTTAAGAGATTTCTACATATCTGCCAGTTAGGCATCTTTACCTGAGAGACTCTCTTTGCTAAAGGCGTCAAAGCAGCCTGAGTTGTTTCTCTTTTCTTACCATTTATACACCCCTCTTTCCAGATGCATTCAAGAGAGTACAATTTCCAGGCAAATAAAGTAGGGAAGCACACAGATCGTAGAGGAATCATAAAGAATCAAAACTCACTCTGAGAGAGTTGCTTTTCATGTACTGTTCCTAGCAAAGTACAAAATGCTCAAAATATCCAAGAATAAATTACCCAGGCATATTTTGTTTGGCTCATACAGTCTTTAGAGTTTTATTCCCCCAGACATTTTGAATTAGCTGCCAATATCTAAGATTGAGACATTACACACAAAAAACTGGATTTCTAGTTTTTCTGGAAAAATCAGAAGATTTAGCAATACCAGCCAGCACTCCCACATGGCAGCAATAAGCAGACAGATAGCAGTTGGTGAATCAGGGTGGGAACTTTCTGGTTTCCCATTGTCCTTTCCCTATCCAAGTCATTAATTTACTTCACATGTATAGTGTCTGTAGGTATTTCATGTTACAAGTGCTGGTATAGGTAAACATCTAACTAATGAAAGGAGCTTTTAATCCAGAAGCATCAAACAACATTAAGTCCTCAGTAAATATCAAACATTTGATCACAGAACAGGTTTATCCAACAGACCTCTAGCTTAAGATCTGGCTGTGGATATGTAAAATTTTCAAGCATTAAGTGGCCAGGCCTTAGAATCCAGAGATTTAGTCAAGTGAGTTATTGAATGAGATGACTAAAAAAAAATTTATTGGTATTAATCATGATTGATCTGGACCCATAATTAACAGTATACCATATATATTTAAGTCAGAAAGTACTGGCAACTTGTTACATTTACTGCAGTAGTTTTTTTCCTAAAAACTTGGATCCCTTATTTGTATTAAGATTAGAAATTAAACACATCACTTAAGTGATAAAAAAGTAATTTCTTAGCTTACATAATGACTAGAAAAAACTAGAGTAAATAGAATTCTGAATTTAAAAAACCATACATACCAAAGGCTCCAGTCTTACCCTATTCGTTTACACCAAGAACCTTTGCTGCTAATGTAATGGGGGAGTAGATAGAAAAAAGTATGAGCTCAAGCTTTCAGAGAAATTATTAGTTCAAGAATACAGGAACAACTATAACAAAAGACTGGACTCAACAGCAACAGAGTGGCTTGTCTCTTTGGAGATCCTTCTACTCCAAATTATCCTTCCCCAACTTACCCATATTTCTCCATTTTTATTATCTGCTTGAAATCTTATCTACTTGAGATACATTCACACAGTATCATAAATTAGATCATTTTCTTTAGCAGCTAATTGAAAGTTCACTTACATTTATAGGATAGGAGGTTTGAGTGAGGACGCAAAGTGTACTCACAGAAATTTGAGAACACTGGCTACTTGGGAAAAAGGGTTGGGCAAGGGGAGGGAGTGAAAATGAAGTGATAAGGCATGCCCAAAACAAATCTATTATTTCTAAATTTGACAGTGGTCTTTCCTGCATGACATGTTGTTCCTAGAATACAAAGTCACATTAAAGTAAACACTGTGAATTAAAAAAAAAAAAAAACTTTTGTAATTAGTCTGGGAATTTTAGTTCTGTTAATAACCAAGAAAAGTATGCTTGAGGCTTTTTTGTATGTTAATGAGCTGACTGATGGCTGGCAGCCCCTAGGTAGCTTTAGGATGGGGGCTGGTCACCGGGAAGACAGGTTTAGAAGTTTGGGACTTTCAGGTCCACCCCTTCAACCTCTAGGGAGGGGAGGTGGGGCTGAAGGTTAAGCTGATCACCACTGGCAAATGACTTAATCAATTGTGTCTAGGTAATGAAGCCTCCATAAAAACCCAAAGGGACTGGGTTTGGGGAGCTTCTGGATAACTGAATATGTGAAGGTTCCTAGGGGGTGGCATGCCTTGGGAGGGCACAGAAGTCCCTGGAGCCCCTTTCCCCATACCTTGCCCTACATATATCTCTTCATCTCTATCCTTTAAAATAAACCAGTAAATGAAAAAAAAAAAAAAAAAGAGTATGCTTGAAGTTCTAGAACAGTACAAAGGGTATGCCAACAAAATTTAAATTATTACTGTATTAATTAAATTTGCATACTGTGTGTTAACTGAAGTAGTGCTGATCAAAATCCCAAAAAACACAATCCCTAATGTTGAAATCTGAAAAGATCAAAATCCCTAAAGTCCAAAATCCCTCACATCTAAAATCTTGACAATCACGATCCTGAAACATTAAAATTATGAAATGTTGAAATCCTGAAAGTGAACTCTAGGGAAAGAATGAGTGCATTTTTGGTTGTTCACAGCATAGTTTTATCACATTAGTTGCATCATGTTAGGTAGAACTGTTACCTTGTTATCGTTTTTATTTGGAAATTAAGTATGGTTTAAGGAGATACATATGGGTACAAAGTTGACAAGGGGCGGACTTGTGGACTTAATTTTAGGTGTCAACTTGATTGGATTAAGGAATACCCAGAAACCTGTTAAAGTATTGTTTTGGGTATGTCTGTGAGGATGTTTCCAAAGGAGATTAGTGTGTGAATCTGAGTGGACTAGGTAGGGAAGATCTGCTCTCAATGCTCACAGGTACCATCTAATTAGCCAGAGGCCCAGAAAAAGCAAATACAGGAGTATTGGTCTCTCTGCGAGAGCTGGGATGGGCTTTTCTTCTGCTGCCTTGGACATCAGAACTCTAGGTTTGTCAGCCTTTCTTTGGCTGCCCTCCATGGTCCCTGAGGCTTTCAGCCTCAGACAGAGTTACACCATCAGATTCCCTGGTTCTGAGGCCTTATTGAGGCCTTCTGTCTTGGACTTGTAACAGTGGAAGGGAGTCTTAGCATAACTAGCGCCATTTTGCTTCTGGCCCCTGTGGTAATACCCTTTAGGTTAAAAGTTTCTGCTTAGCTCTGCATGTAGGCTAGAAAAAAAGATGAGCTAGAAGAAAGATAACTGTCCCTTTCCCAAAACTAACTCCTGAGGAGATAAGAAAAGTATACACACAAGTAAGTAACAACGCTATGTTAAAGATTTGTAGGAATATCCTGACCCAACCTTCATCCTCCAAAATTAACTGACCAAGAACAGAGAAGTTTTACAAATTCCTTGGACTCTTGCTGATGCCCAGATGTCTGCAGTCCTCAATTACATCTTGCAATCCAGCCCCCTTAAGATAAAAAGGAGCCTAAAATTCATACTAACTTAAGATGGTACTCTGGGACATTAGTCTGCCATCTTCTCGGTTTGCTAGCTCTCCAAATAGAAGTCACTTTCCTTGCCCCAACATCTTGCCTCTTGATTTACTGGCTGTCCTGTGATGGATGGTACGCGCTTTAACTCAGTTACAGACTGAGCCACGCTAACAGAATCCCAGGGTCGCCAGTTTGCATACAGCCTGTCATGGGTCTTCTTGGCCATCATAATCTTGTCAGCCAATTCCCCTAATAAATCCCATTTAATATCCCTATATACATATCCTTATTGGTTCTATCTCTCTGGAGAACCCCAACTAATATAGATTTGGTATTGGAGAGGCCAAGTATCATTCTTTCCTACTGTATTCCTTACAACACAATGGAAGAGATTTGTGAAATTGTTCCCTCAAAAAAAGGCTTTGATAAATTGAGTGTACTAGGCTACTTAATGGTGAAAGATAAAAGTTTAAGATCTAATTACTACTGGTGCTGCAGAAGCAGAAAATCACTTACTTGCAATGGCTGAACAATAACCAGACTTTCAAATGGACAGCATATACTTAAAAAAATTGTAGACCACAATACTCTCCAAATACAAGTGCAGTGAGTGTTTAGAAGATTACAGAAGTAAAAATGTAAGCAAAAATTACTAATATGAGAAATCTCCCCTGTCAAATTATTCAATCATGTATTACTTTTACCCCTTCACACATAGCACCAATTCACTAGGCTATCTATTTCATCTTTGCATCATTTCCAGTACTAGAGGTATAAATTGTGTAAAAACTTTTAAAGAGTTCTAATTCACTTTATGCATTTTTTCACAAATTTGACTCCACAAAAGTATGTATCACAATGTTGACTTTGTGTATAAGCATTGTGCATGTACACAAAAACACTGAAACTTCCACAATAAATGAAGAGATGTCCTATTTGTACATCTGCATTTGTGACAGACATAATCTCTTGAGATCTTGGCTTTTTGGGCAACTGCACGTGTGGTGGTGACCCATCGTGATTTTTGACTGATCTTGTCAAAAGACTTAGTTAGATTGGCCATGATAGTATTTCAGATGATCGCAATTATGAAGCTGGGTGTACACAATTACCAACCATAGTGATTTTCACTTTTTGACATATTTCTTTATGAATACGGTTTGGCTGCTCATAACTGCTATACCCATCAGACCGTCATTATATACCTCTTTATGCTTACAAAAATACGCATGTTATTATTGCCTATTTATTTTATTGTATAAAGTGGCCTATGAAATGTTCTGTGGTGTTTTTATGTTTCTCAAATAAATCCAGTTTTAAAAATGTAAATAAATACCTTTTAAAAGTTTTTTAATGTTATTTTTTCCAGAATTATATTATTTGGATTTTAATCTTTCAGGCTTGTGATTTTTTGGGATTTTAGACTTGAGGGATTTTGATCTTTCAAGATTTCAACATTAGGAATTATGGCATTTGGGATTGTGTCTTTTAGGATTATGGCCCTAACACAACTGAAGGGGACTTTTTAAAAATTAACTTCTAAGTAAGATACAATATGCTTAAATTTCATGTTACATTTTCTTGCCAGGGCCAGCCTACTAGGAAAAAAATGTACTTGACAGCAATTATTTTAAATTATTTTACCTCCTGTTACTTCAACTGTTGCAAAGCATTCTATTTTCCTTTAAATTAATAAGATTCAGTTCCTTGTAATTATTATAAGCTTTCTCTCGTATATCACAACCTTCCTGAATCTCAGGTATCAAAGACTGAATAAAGGACCATTCTTTCAATTGTAGGGGTAAAACTTCCTATTTGTAATTTCATGGAAAAGGAATTTTTTTTCTTTTCAGAAACATTCACTGTCTTCATAGTAATTATAACCTAAGTTTAAAAAACAATTGGCTCCTACACAGAAAACATCATCTGCTTTTAAAAAATTATGTAAAATACTAACTAGATGAATGTTCCATTGGGAAGATTATCATCTACAGAGCCAGCACCACCAGTTTTATCTTCAATAATATCTCTACCCAAAGTTGTCACAAATAGTAAATTTAAAGCAGCAGGACTAGAAGGTAGGAAACCTCTCAAATAGATTCTAGTGTCTTGCTGTTTCATTGATTTTTCAAAAATATGTATTTTATTTAATACAATATGGAAATTCATTACTTCTGTACTAATGTAAATAATATTGGGTACAGTAAATTTAACAAAGTTTGCTTCAGAATCAATAATCTGATTGTTAATTTACTTTTATTCTTTCCTCCTTCAATTTCTAGAAACATATTATGACCAACCTTTTTAAACACGTATCATAACTTCAAAGAAAAAGGTGTAAGTAGGGTGTGCACAAAAAACAAAAATGAAATTCAGGAATTCAGTAACCAATGAATTGAGAAAAAATCCTAGAAATGAAGGCAATATTAACAGGACACTTTAATCAACTATATAGAAATAATGGCAGATAATGCAGCAAATGTTATTAAACATAGAAGAGGAATCTTAAAATATTAAAATTAGCAAAGTTAGGGTTTCAAATGTCCTCAAGAAAACTCAAATATGAAAATGATGAACACAGTCATGTTTAGATGTCTACAAATAAACCATTTAGCAAGTCAGCACTAATAAATTAGTCGCAACAGCTCTTCTCCCAGCCTCACCAGCCCCACATCCTCCAAAGTGTGGGTATGCTTTTCTTTTAACCCAACCTCCTACTTGGGGAAATTTTTGGAAGATAATTTACATGACTGTCATTTGCTAATTTATTTAAAAGGAAATAACCAAGTGGAAAATTTTTGAGCTACCAAGTATGCTAATAACCTAATAGGATTGAAAAGTTCTCATTAGATGCTTCCTAATTGTTTAAATTAAGATATAATAGATTTTTAACTACGAAAACACACACAATTATTCCATTCTCTCACCTCAACTATTTTTGGGATCAATGACTTTTAAGGACCATTCTTGCATAGTTATATCCCACCAGAGTGAATAACTGCACTTACAACCATGGTATTTTATTTGTTATTATTAATTTTTTTTTTTTTTTTTTTTTTTGGTAGAGAAGGGATCTCAGGATGTTGCTCAGGCTGGTCTCAAACTCCTGGCCTCAAGCAATCCTCCTGTCTCGACCTCCCAAAATGCTAGGATTATAGGCATGAGCCACTGCGCCTGGCTGTATTTTATTTTTTAAAAAAGCTAGTTTCCACAGACAAGGAGTAAACCAAATAAATATGCTGTGTATATGGTGAGGGGGAAAGCACTGGTACTAATCTAAAGTTTTCAAGCACTCAGTATCATTTTAGCCCACTGCATCTCTTAGGGTCCAATCAAAAAACAGGAAGTACACACTAATTTGAACCTAATATTTTACTTCTCTGTGCCTCAGCATTCTCATATATAAATAGGGATAGTAACCAGCTATTTCAGAGGGTTGGGCTAATATTCTCTCACTCACTCTCTCAGGCACACAAATATCACACACAGATTTAACAGATCCTGACACACAGTCAGCATTTAA
The DNA here is from genome assembly GCA_023783475.1 of Daubentonia madagascariensis. Taxonomy (NCBI): domain Eukaryota; kingdom Metazoa; phylum Chordata; class Mammalia; order Primates; family Daubentoniidae; genus Daubentonia; species Daubentonia madagascariensis. Next base: position 34,146,950 of record JAKFHU010002080.1, on the reverse strand, counting down.
TAAACGTCAGTTAATAAGAGTACTACTGTATGTCATATACTCATGTTTGCTTTGTAAGAACTGTGTGATCAAATTGAATCCTTGCCCTGAATATAGATACCCAATGTCAGAAATGAGATGAAACAAGAATGGTGAGAAGAAATACAGGATATCCCAAAAGTCTCCATACAAAGGAAAAATTGTGTAAAGTTCTGTAATGAATATATTCTAAATAAAGGTACATTTAGCTACAATTTCCCATTTTCCCTATGTATGGCGACTTTTGGGACACCCTGTATAATTTCAGTATGTAATGGCTTCTTAAAGGCACAAAATCCACCCTTCTCCCAACAATTAAAACCACCTATTCAAGGAGAAAACAGATTATAACCATTCAACAAGATTTGATTACTTAAAAGTCATTAAACTAGGCATGGTCCCTGTTTATAAGGAGTTCCAATTTGAGGAGGGGGAAAGAAACACACAATTGTAACAGAGAGAAACTACGAAAAACATACACAGTTCAACAAAAAGAATGAGGAACAAGTCACTAAATCCATTTAGTAGTATAAGAAAGCCTCATGAAAAATGTAGGATTTGAAATGCCTAATAATCTTACCACAGACTGAGGGAAAGAGATGTGGTGAAATCAGGCTGATAAAAGAAGGAAATACTAAAGGAGAGAGCTAAAGCAAAAGCACAGAAATGAGGGAGGATATGCACATTGTAGTGTAAGAACAGACTATAAAGCCCTAAGACTACAAAGAATGAGAATGACCACAAATGACATATGGCTGCCAATCAGCTAGGCTGGGGCACTGGGATCATGGCAATTCTTGAATGTAAAGCCAATAAGCTTAAATTTTATTTTTCATGGAACAACAGCATTTTATGTGGTGCTTATTAATGTGATGGGCACTGTACTGACATCTCATTTAATCCTTATAACTCTCTGAGGTAGATAATACTATTAATATTAGCCTCATTTAACAGAAACTCAGCCCACAGCTAGTAAATAGTGGAGCTGGGATTTCAACTCATGATGTCCAACCCAGAATTTGAACTCTTCAACATTTTGTAGCCTTTTAAAATTAAGGAAAGAATATGACATCCGCGCTTTGAAAAGATAAGTGATAATCTTGGTGGCAGTATAGAAGATTGATTGGAGGAGAAAATAATGGAGGGCAGAAAGTACCTTCACACACACATAAAAATCTTCACTGAATTTTCCTATGACAAGAAACTAAGTGGCCAGTAATGACATATCAAATCTAAGGGGCTGGGGGCGGGGTGGAGGGGTACCAACAGGCTTTCCTTTTGGGGGTGGGGGTGGATAGGGAATGGAAAGAAGAGTAGACAAGTTCCATTTCAGACATGTTTAATTAGAAGTAACTACTGAATGTCCATGTCTACATGTGGTTGAAAGTGGAAGCCAAGAGCTAAAACTCTAAAAAGAATGGACACCTGGAAATCCTACCCGGCGTAAGTCAGGAGATGCTGTCAGAGTGCATGACTGCTGAATATTAGTATGTAAAGTGTGGGTTATCAACCAGGCCATCATGAACCACTTTCTGATATGAGAGAGTCCTGCCTCAGACATGATGATAAGATGAGGAAAATGCTTGAGGCTTGCTAATGGAGACTGGAAGGAAGAAGGGAACATTTGAGAATGATGAGGTTCAAGACACACTACCCCAAAATATAGCACCTTGGCATTTGAGAAAACAGCAGAAGCAGAAAGGTCTCTCCGGCCTTCTCCCACCCATCTCTCCTGCAACAAGCCATAAAAGAATTCTCTGACCTTCTTCTAAAGTGGGTCCATAAGACCTTCATTCCAGAGGTTCCTTCCCTATGCCCAGAGGGAAGGAACATCCTTATGTCTGAAAACACAGGAACGCAGAGAAGAATCTGAACAAATAGGGCTTGCTAAGTTCCCTCCAGTTTATTACCATTAGATCCTGCCCCCTTTGTCCGATCATACTTCCCCACAACTGCCTACCTATTTGCTTTATCAAACCTAAGCATAAAAACAGACAGGTTTCCCTGCTTCTTTGGGTCTTCATTTCTGAAAGTTCCCATGTCATGTAAATCTTTTATTAAATAAATTTGTATGCTTTTCTCGTTAATCTGTATTCTGTTATAGGTCCCTCAGCCATGAACCTAGTGATGGGTGATGAAAAGATATTACTTTTTCTCCACTCCAAGTGAAAGACACAAAAAAAACTATAAAATTTTGGATCTAGTCTTCTCAAATATATTAATAATAGCTACCAGAAGGTGAAAGAGTGAGTGAAGACAACTAAGAAACAGTCACAAAGGTAGAACCGGACAGTAGGGTAAATAAACTGAAAGGAGATAAGTTTAGACGGGGTCACAAACATTTGAAGTGCCAAAAGGGGCTAAGCAGGCGGCCATTTGAACCCGGAGCCATGCCTAAGTTTAATATTGCCATATCTTCTGATTTTCCAAAAGAAGCCTGAAATTCTCATTTTAACATGAAAATTTATGACTTTTAAAATGCTGACAATTAAATTTTCTCAAAAACAATGTATAGACACATAAAATAGTCTTTGGGCTGCTGGGCTGCTACTCAAGTCTACAGTTAATAAGTACTACAGATATGCCAAGCAAGTGACTTTTAAAAGAACATTTTCTTTAGTGTGGTGAGGGGTAGATCCAAACTGCAATGGAAGGTAAAGAAATGAAGGCAATACATGTGGTATCTTTCCAAGAAGCCTGGCAATAAAGATTAGAAAACAAGAAGAATTAAAGAAAATCTTTTTTTTAGGAAAGGAGAAGTTTCACATGTGGAGAAAAGGAGTCAGAGGAAGGGGCAAAATCTGAAGATAGATGGCCAATGAAGCAAAAAGATGAGAATGACATGCACGTGTTTACAGGCTAAAGGACAGGAGTGATGGAAAGAAAAGTGATGAAGACACAGGAAAGGGGATGGTTCTCTGGGGTGGTGGGGATCAAGCGCACACAGGAAAAGATCCTTTGGAAAGGGAATAGCCACTTCTGCCTTGAGTTTCCCAAGAAGAAAATGAAAGATCCAGAGAAAATTTGAGATGAAGAAGAGTTGGGGTAAATATATAAGACTGCGGGGCAGGAGGGGAAAAGAAAAAAAAAAATATATGTAAGACTGCCTAGGTCTTCTCAATAAATTTTCAGAAAGAATTAAATATTAGCACTGAGTATATTTGTGGAACTGCTTGTGTATAAGTTTCACTATTATCTAATATTATTCTTCCTCTGATAAAGTATAATTTCTCTATTCATACTATATACACATCAGTGCCATGCTTCCAGAGAAATATAATTTATTTAAAACCTTAGGTACCAAAAAATGAGTTTATTTAATGTGCTTAGTATGTAAGGAGCACAATTAAAAGTCTCTAAAAATTAAATGAAATGTATGAAAGCCTTCAGCAGTGGCTTTATTATGTCTCTCAAACAAGAATGTTCATTATCTTTGGGAGGGTACAGAGAAGAAAGCAGTAGAATGAGGAAACACACAAACTTTTGTGTGTATAAGAAGAAAATATTGTCAGAAGACAACTATACTTGAACTCCCTTCACAACCTCTGCCAATTGTGCTGTTATATTCTAGATTAGTACTTGTCAAACTTCTGCAGTGGTAACCTTTCTGTTTTATACAACAAGGTATCAGGTAAGACTATGGGTAAACAGGGTAGTTTCTTCTTTTTTTTTTTTTTGGAAAATTTGAAAACCACTGTAATAGACGACAAGAAACTAAACAGTATTTTACTAACACTAAGATTAATGTTCTTGGACAAGCCACATGGCTGTGGGTTGCTCAGAGGTTATGGCAGAAGGTGGCCTCTGAGGGGTCCGTGGTAGGGCCTGTGTCCTGCCTTTCCTAGAGCTGGTGACCTACGCTGCTGTTTGGGTGCTAGTAAATATTCACTACTCCTGCCTGGTGGCTGGGCTGCACTAAAGGCACATCATGCTATCACCCTGCTACCTTAACAGGAAACACACTGGTATCAGAGAGAAGCTCAATATGGAACTCCTCTGTTATTCCGAGAGCCCTTTAGATGTCTCTATTGCATATAACATCAAATTTGTGGACGAACTGGGAGATATTTAAGATGACCAAGGACATAATTCATCTTAACACTGACTCAGATTTTGTCATTTTCTGCCCTGACCCAGGGCAAAAGCTTATGGGTACAGTTAATAAAGTGTCTTCTAGACACATTGGCTACTTAGTACAAGGGTGTTTTAATGCCTTTATCACTAAATCTGAGCATATGTCATCTAAGCATTGGCAAACCCGAGAAATAAACATGAGTGATGAACTAGAATTTTAAGTATTTTGTTTACACTCAGATGCTGCTGGAGTATTCTGTATTTGTGGAAAACTAAATATCACTAGTTTACAATCCACATGCTCTGAAGTTTCTGAAAAAGTAACAAAAGCTGGCACTGAAGCCGCTGAAAAACTTCTAAAGAAAAAGAAAAAAAAGACCGAGTAATGTATGAAATAGATGACGGTATCACAGAGTTAGCAGCTTTTGCAGATGTCACCCCAAAGGAAGAGACAGACCCATAGATTAATAATGTGAATGGACTCTGGGAGGAAGAGCCAAAGAAGAAGAAAAAGCACCAGGAAAACCAGGACCAGGACCCTATTTTTCAAGGCAGTGATTCCAGTGGTTACTAGTGACATAAAGAAGGGAAAAAAAACACAGTAAAGAGGCTAAATTTATCCCACATTTGGAATGCTCACCTAAAGAGAAAAGGGAAAAGTCACTTTCCTTAGTGTATTTTAAATAAGATTCAGTTTTTAAGAGGTTGATTTATACACAAGATGAATAAATATTTGAATGATATGAAATGCTTGTGTATCAGTAGTGTACATAACAGGGAACACCTGATTTGGAGTTGGAGGTCTTTTGTACTAAAATTACAAAACTGACAAATTAATTTGAGGAATACCAATGTTATTAAAGTGCCATTTTATTGTATACAGAATAAAAAGGTAAGAGCTGCTCTCACTCTCAACTCTTGCATTTTTCCAGGTTTTACACTCTACATAAAATTATTTCTACAATCTCAAGACTAGCAAAAGGACTCCATAATACAATATTATTCATATCATTAAAGAATAAGTATACATTTTTTATTTTATTCTATTTTTTGTAATAGGTTTAGTCATTACATGCCATTTTATTTTGCTTTTTGAAATACTCAGGACATTTACCAGTTTCTGGTTTTCCTTTATCATGATTAATACAGTATTCCTGTTGCTTGACTTAGAATGGTTCAACATTCTAAGAAACGTTTCTGAAGTTTCCAGAGCTCTAATGTACCACACCACTACTGACCAACGGGAAGAAATATTCACTATTGTTTCCTTCCAGGTGAATCTGTGTTTTCTTTTTTCTTTAAGTCTGAGAGGTTGATGGAAAGAGCTATTCTCTTCTACTTGTTCATCTGTACCTCAACCATTCTGATTTTGTTGTGTGTTGGAAGAGGACAGCATGATGAAGACAGGATAAACGTGATTCTGACTAGTGGGAAATTTTAATGACTGGGCGAGGTTACTTAATTGTTCTGAAGAGAAAACAGCTGTTCACTGCTTTCATTGAGAAAATGTGGAATGTGTGTTGACTAATTGGGAAACATTGAGTAATGAAATGACAAGCTGGTTGAAGCTGATAATCAATGCATGGCCATATTAATTCATTTAACAAATATCTGACCATTTACTATGTGTAACACGTTCTACTAAAGCCAGGGATATACAGCAAACAAAGTGGATGTAGTACCTTCCCTCACGGAGTGTCACAGGAGAAACAGATGCACACACACACAGTATAAGAGAATACAGAGAATCAGTAACTGTGTTAAGTGCTATAAAGAAAAAGAAGACTGTCCACTCACTGTCACGTTTGTTAGTTGTCTGCAAGTAGATGCATGGTCAAACTGAACTCTCCATGTCAGCTATTTTTGTTGCCATTTATCTAGTACTAGACAGTGCTGGTCTCACAGTCCAATGTTTGAAAATAAGTAAGTTCTGCTTGTGATAGATCTTCATCTCAATCTAAATGATAGGATCTAAAGTTTGGAGAGAGGCAGACATTCATAGTATCTGTCTACAAGTAATGCCAAACAATGGAAGGATGAAGGCCAATGTTTTTGATTACAATTGAGATTCACGTGAATATTCAGCCCTTGGAGTATAGCTAGTCCAAACGGAAATGTACTGTCAGTATAAAATACCTGATTTTGAAGATGTACAAAAAAGAATGTAAAGTATCTCAAATTTTTATATGGGTGAAATTATAACATTTTTGGTACAGTGGGTTAAATAAAATATTATGATAAAAAGAAATTAATGTTCTTTTATGAAGGAAAATTTCAGATCTACTCCACTTAAATGTATTAATAGCTAACATTTACTCAGTACTTACAACATAATACTAAGCAAAGTGCTCAGCAAAAATCAGGCCTTAATCATAATGGCTTTAAAGCAGATATAAGGACAGAGACAAAAAAACAAGCCTGAAGTTCCACAGGAAGTGTCAGAGTTGGAATTCAAATCATAGTTCAAAATCTATACTTGTAGTTACTATATAATCCTAGCTTCTCCCTCATCCTCAGCCTTTCAAATTCTAGGTTTAAAGTTTTGGACAAAGGAAAGGTTTCAACTATAACACCAATAATCTTCTCCTGGCACATCCACACACATCAACTAATCCCCCTACCCCCTCCACACACAAAAACATCTCTTACAAATTGCTATAAAGTCTAATCCTGCTTTAAAATGTAGCCTTCAAACAAGTTGATAAATCAGTAATTTAATACTATTCTTCAAAGTGATAATAATAGATGACTTGAAAATAGCAGAATCATTACTGTTTTAAAATTATGCTAAGTCATTATCATAAATATCCAAGGTGTTTCCAAAGTAGCCTAAGTGTAAATAAAAATGTTATTTTATATTACAACAATCATTTAAAATAACTATGCCTTTGATCAATTCTTCTAAACAACAACAAAAGGTCTCCATTTCAAGGATAAAGAAACAAAGAAAAGCTACAAGCAGCATGCCAAGGGTCACAACAATGATGTGAAAATTAAAACCAATGTCCTTAGAATCTCAAGATTTTAATTCACAGTATTTAATGGGCTGTTAAGCAAAGTAAAGACAAAATCTAATGTGTAGGGGGTTTTTGTCAAATAAAACAAAAGATAAAAGATAATTTTCGAGGGAGAAAAATCCCACACCACAAATATTTTCATTCAATTATAGCTAAATCCTCAAAGGTTCCCCCCACCAAGGTCTTTTGGTGATAACAATTATTTCTCCTTAGGCAACATTTGTAACATCAGGTCACCTTTTCAGAATGATTTTATAAATAGATTACAATCCTGAATATATGGACTTATTGGATTTCACTTATTAGGGTTAATTCTTAATTACTAAAGAAACAGTAATTTTATGACACAAGCATTCAGAAATGTTTCCTGTAAAATATCTTCACGCTGATGGTGAACTTCGTGGTAAATGTATTTGAAGATACACATTTTATTCACAATGTTATTTTATGCAATATCCTATTTTAGGCAGGCAAAATTTTTCAAAAAATTTCCCTGAGGTTTAAAATAAAGTTATACAAATATGGATAGTCATGGTATAAGTCACCAGATTCAAACTACTTAAGTATCAATCTTTTGATATTAAACTTTATGTTTCATTTTTTAAAATAATATAACTTTGTAGAATTTTTGTTTAGGAAATTAAAAATTTGCATTTTTCTCAATATAAACTGACAAGAATATTAATGCTTTTGAGTTAAATGTATAATGATTTTTAAAGTTTTTTATGTTGACTGAAATCTACCATATTTGCAAAAATTAGGGAAAGATCAAGAATACATGCATTATGTTTGTATTGAAAAATACAAAATGGCTTACTCCTATATTAAAAATTACAGTGGCTCACTCCTGTAATCCTAGCACTTTGGGGAGGCAGAGGTGAGAGGATTGCTGGAAGCCGGCCAGAAATTTGAGACCAGACTGACAACACTGCAAGACCCCAAATTAAAAAAATTAGCCAGGTGTGGTGGTGCGCACCTGTAGTCCAAACTAGCCAGGAGGCTGAGGCAAGAGGATCCCTTGAGCCCAGGAGTTTGAGGTTGCAGTGAGCTATGGACACCACTGCACTCCAGCCTGGGCAACAGAGCAAGACCCTGTGAGAAAGGAAAGAGAGAAAGGGAAAGGAAAGAGAGAGAGGGAAAGGGAAAGCAAAAGGGAAAGGAAAGAGGGAAAGGCAGAGGGAAAGGTAAGGAAAATTCAAAATGTAAGCTATTCATTTTGAATAAATAAAAATTCTAAATGCCTGGTTTTGATGATAGTGGCTCATCTTTAAAAAGTAGCAAAATCATTCCTATTTATAGTGGAAACAATTTTCTCAATACCACAAATAACTGTTTCAATTAACTTTGGTAAATCAAAATTACTACAGGACTTAATTTAAATATTTGATATGATCACTTTCTGATATCCCTATAAAACTGTCTGGGATGAAGAATCAAGACAATTGTTAATTACAGTGGGCCCTTCTTATCTGTGGATTCTGCATTTGTGGATTCAACAAACCTCAGATAGAAAATATTAAAAAGAATTAAAAATAACAGAATAAAAATAATACAAATAAAATAATACAATGTAACAACTACTTACGTAGCATTTACAACGTATTAGGTAGTATAAATAATCTAGAGATTACGGAAAGGATACAGGAGGATGTGCTAAATTATATGCAAATATTGTATCATTTTATATAAGGGGCAGGAGCATCCAGGGATTTTGGTACCCAAGGGGGGGTCCTGGAACCAATCCCCCATGAATACCGAGGGATAACTGCACTACTTTTAATTTTAGATTACCTCTTTCTAAATACAAAATCTGTATTTAGGAGTTAGGAAGCTAATACACAACATCACCTCCTATATCAGGCATCAATAAGGATGCCAAATGTCCCACATAAATATATTTTCCAGGTATTTGAACACTTATTTTTTAAAGCACTGCTTAGTTTTGGCCATTTAACCATATGCCTCAGTCTTCCTAAATAAATGCCTAATAAAATCTAACACTTTTTAATGACTCAGGGTCATAGTAAACAAGTATTATATAGTAATGATGCAGTCCTGGGAAGCAGTTTGGATAATCTGAGACATATAAACAAACTAAATGGTTCTTGAATCCTGTGATCTCACAGGCCTTCAGATTAAGCAATTCACTGTTAGTAAAGCATTTAGCAGTGCCTGTTCTGAACATTAATTCCCTTTCTCTTCAATCTGCTTGGCCTTGCCTCTAACTCCAACCTTTTATCCCATTTGCAGACTGTGGGAATTAGGTAACTAAATTTCTTAACTGTATGTAAAATAACATTACTGATTTTAAGCAATGATAGTCTGTGTGAAGATGAGTCTTCAGCCAAAGATAATGCAAAAGCTTGAAGAGCCACTTTGTTCTGCCTTTATAGGTAAAGAAAGGACTACACTCTGGATAATCACATTTGCTTTAATTCTGAATGTCAGTTAAATGGCATTTTCTGAATCAGCCAAGAATTCCTACACAATCTTAGTTCAAATTATTAAAACTTCCTCAACTGCATAAAGAGCAACAAAATATATTTGACAAACATGGCTCTCCTCAATCTCATAATCTCACAAGTATTACAGGAAAACTAAATGTACAAACAGCAAGGTTGTCATTAAAGAAGATTTAAGAGTCAGTTTTATTTTGAAAAAATTTGTACTGGGGGAAAAAAATCAAAGATTTCAGGATTGCCTTCAGAAGTTTAACTTTTGCAAAATTTTCACTGAATTGCCAGTTGATTTTTCCCTACGCAAATAGTGCAGCGTCTTCTACAAATTAAACACTGAGTAGTTACTAATGTAATAAATAACAAATGATTTTTCCTGCTTCCTCAGTTCATGTCCTAGTTTAAGGGGAAAAACAGTATTTTTATTACTAAAATTGTTTCATTTTTTGTTACTTTTTTACGAATACAATAAAACAGTATAATCTATTTCAGGAAAAGAGTCAAATGACTCTTTAAACAAGACAACACTGGAGAAATAGGCAGAAAAATATACTGAATTTGAATCCAGATTATATCCATATCCTAACTCTGGGACCTTGGGCAAATAAAAATTCAAAGTGTTAATATTTGAAGACTAATAAAGCTCTGAGAAAAACCTCAAACAAATACTTACTGAGAACTTACTACAGTCAAAGCATTATATGTGCAATGAAGGATCCCAAAATCTATGGGGGACAAAGAGCATAAAGAGGTGTCAACCTATATATCAGACAATATGGAAATAAGGCAACAGATGCAGATATATTTTTGACTCATGTATATTTTCCTAACCAAAAATTGACAAAATTTGAAGAACAATTTTCCAATAAATTGAAATCAAAGCTAAAATAAATAATGGAAAACCCATGATATACAAGCAACATGACATAGGTCACTGACAGTCAGAACTATAGGGGCATATGCAGACCAGAGAAGGTGTACCTGAAAAATACATCATCATGTTGGACTTTAAGGTACAAGCAGCACTGATGAGAATGACTCAAAAACTACTGGTTTATAATGTCTTCCTTGTGCCAGACACTGTGTTAGGTGCTTACATCATTTCTGTCTCCTCAACTACCTCATATGGGTAAGTGTTATCATCCCTTACCCAAGCTAAATATTTCTTCTGGATTGTAGGGGAGCTCATATTTGAATTCAATGGCATTTGACTTTCTACTATACAACACTGCAAAGTTATCTAAGTAAAGTCACAAAGGCAGTAAAATGAACAGATATCTTTGTGAGGAATGAACAGACCAATTTAGAAGGAGCAAAAAGTTCCTGTAGAAGAACAATGAAAGGTAAGGCTGAAAAAAGTAAACAACAGAAGAGGGAGAGCACTGGTTTCACGGTTAAATTTAGATTTTTTTCCTATGCACTAGTACCTCTCAAATTGGGTTCTGTGGACATAATGTTGGGTTTCCTGCATTCACTACAAGAAATTTAAAACTGCATTTTAATTTTGATGCTTCTCCTAAATAAAAGAATGTTCTGGGTCTACTAAACTATAAGGCCAGCTTAAACATAGGGACTGCTCGCTTTTGTGCTTACTACTGAACTGATGCCCAGTGATCCCCTAAAACAGTGTTTTTCAAACTGTTGGTTAGGACCTATTAGTGGATTATAAAATCAAGAGCAACATTTAAAAATAAGTGAAAACAGAATGCATCACACATAGTAAGAGTAAATACTGTTTTTTGATAATTTTGTTTCAGTGTGACAATTAAGCAGTAAAATAAAAAGTTACATCTTACTTAATACAGGCTGAATATCCAAATGCTTTGGACCAGAAGTATTTCAGATTTGGGATGCTCAATCCATATAAACTGAGGTTAAAACTTGTAACTCTGAGATCTACAGACTTACTCTTTTGGGTTTCTGCAAGCTGAAATTTGAGAAACACTGTTACAAGTACTGGACTGCCACTGAGGTAGAAAGACAAAAGCAGGACTTTAGGGAATTTCACAAACTGAAAGGAAAGTTAAAAGCAAGTTCATCAGAACAAGAACTAGGATGTCATTGTTACACGACACAAAATAGAAACAATACGATACATCAAATTCAGACCACGTTTAATATTAAAGAACCATGGTCAATAAAGAGGTTATTCCACAAATTTTCCAAAGTCACAGTGATGGGGTGAGAAGCGTTTCTTCTATTTAGAGATTGAGATTAGAAAGCAGGAATAGGAATGACTTTTGCCAACCTAAAAGAAAAGAGGCAGTCAGATGTGGTTTGATTACAGAAGATGGATGACAAGAAAGAGGCAACGCAATAGAAAGGAACATTTTAAATTGTAGGGAATAAAGGGATAGAAATGGTCCCTAAAGAATCACATCTCCCTGCACCCACACCATTGTGTGGTCTGCCCCCCACCAAAAGGCTGGACTTGACCACTTAATTTGCAGTAGCCAATGGGACATTAGCAAAGTAGATGCTTACAAAGTAAAGCATTTGTGCAAGAAAACTTACTTTCCCTTGCTGCCATATAAAGAAATCCAGGCTACCTTACTGGAGAATAATGGTTAAGAGTGCAGAGATGAGCCAGCCCAAATGAGGCCCCTACACCAACCTGCCTGACAACCACCAGACATATAAGTGACACCATCTGGGATCATTCCATCCCAAACAACCTGCCAGCTGACTGCAGAACCACCCAGGAGACCCACAGACTTGTGAACAATAATGAAAATCTTTGTTCTTTGAAAGTTACTAAGTTTTTGGATAGTTTGTTACATGGCAATAACTGATACAGGATACTTAAGAAAAAAAACCCAAGGCCTACAACATGCTGAACTTAATTTTTATCTTAATGCTTCAAACTTGGAAGGGTGAGAATTTAGGCAATGTAATTTTAAATCATCTACACTTACAAGATTAACAAAAACTCCCTGGTTTGGCATCATAAACCTCTAGTCTTGTTCTAATCTACCTTTTCTATCCCATTTTTCAACCCACCCTGACATTTTTCTCCAAGTGCCAGTTTGAACAGCTGTTCCATTTCTCTGAGCTTTTATTCTCATCCTTCCAACTCCTCTTTGGTTATCCAAACCCCTTCAAGACCCAATGTAAATAGTGTTTTCCCTTCCTGCTTAATTTTTGCTAAAGTAATTTCAAAATGCTCTACTTCTCTTAATCCATACTCCACTTATATTTATCACTATACTTTACTGTCTAATACTGTCATTTAGCTATTAACATATGCCCTGGATTTTGTAAGCTCTTTGAGGGTAGAGGTCTACCCCATAATTCTCCATAGTTCCTTTAGCGTTCCCATATAAGAGAAATGTAAGTATCTGATTAAAATAAATCAAGAAAAGACATTATGTAATTGAGTTTTAACAAGTCTTCTTGGCTAAATATACTATCTAGACACCATTAATTTTTTTTAATGTAAATTTAAGGGGGAAAATGTAACATTTTTCTTCTGAGGTGCACTGTGCAAATCCCAATGACAGAAGAGAAACAATGAATCAAGAGGCTCTCCTGAAAAACAATATGTAATTAAAAGTTACACAGTATATGTGATAAACATATTAATGAAATTTCCATTTTATAAATATAAGAGGATACCTGGCCAGGCATGGTGGCTCACACCTGTAATCCTAGCACTTTGAGAGGCTGAGGCAGGAGGATCGCTTGAGACCAGGCGTTTGAGACCAGCCTGGGCAACATAGCAAGACCCTGCCTCTACAAAAATAAAAAAAAAATTAGCCAGCTGCAGTGGGGCATGCCTGTAGTCCTAGCTACCTGGGAGGCTGAGGTAGGAGGATTGCTTGAGCCCAGCTGGAGATTACACTGAGCTGTGATCATGCTACTGCACTCCAGCCTGGGTGACAGAGCAAGATCCTGTCTCAAAAAAAAAAAAAAAAAAAAAAAGAAAGGATACTCACTGACTGGTTAATTTTTATAAACTGGATTTATCTGTGGGAGTTGGGAAAAATAATCTCTCATCATTGACAGAATCGCAATGAAAATAAGCATGGCAGCAGTTTCACAGTTTCAAAAATCCTGTTTTGCAGGTTATGAAATGTTATAAAGGTTAACTGCAGAATACGTCTTCTCTTCCCTCATTTTAATTTAGGACCAAAAAGTAACAAAGGGGCAAGCAAAGCTTTTGCACAGTTTTCCCCTTTGCTAAAATTGGTGTAAGTATATTCTGCAAAGTAGAATTTAATATCTCCAGCATGCAATCATACTAATTATGAACACTTAAAAAATTATTTCCCCTGAGCATTACCTAAACTTTTAAAAGTTTAAATGACTTATTGCTCCCTCAATACCTAAAGTAATTATCACTAATTAACAAGCAAGCCATCTTTTCTTCTGATTTGAAGTGTCCTACAAATTAACTTTAGACAGCCTCTAATAGTCAAAAGATAAAAGTCTTAATTTTTTAAGGAATATGCTTAAACAGCATCTAAGATTTTGCTGCTATAATTAAAGCTAAATAAAATATGCAGATAAACAAAAGAACCAACTTGTTTCAAACTAGTGAGACAAAAATATACAAAGAAATGTTTTAGATACATAATTCAATATTCAGTAGCTCTCTTAACAGTTTTATTATGATTTTTATTTCTTAAAGCAATAAGGCACTAACAATGGCTAATAAAGGTCTAACCCTGATACCCCAGCCTGAAGTGCTTATTACCTACTTTGAACTCCTTAAATTACTATACATAAAATTAAATTATTCAACCAATAATTAACTGATTAATTAGATACAGCTATAGACCAGAATTATTATACACCTGTAAAGCAGAAAGCCATAAATTCAAATAAGCAGCTATGGAATGATCTTGAAGATATGTTTTTGGGTGGGAAAAAAAAAAAGGCAAGATACAATATAGTTATCTTCAATTTTTTAAAAAGAGCAAACTAGTTCTGGAAACTATTAAGGGATTGTCCTTGTGGAAGAAGACTAGAGGTATGGGTGGGGAGGAGATCAAGTTTTTGTTGTATGCCCTTTCTCAGTGTCTGAATTTTTTAAAACCATTTTCAATATACTATTATACATTTTCAATTAAAAAAGAATTAAAAATAAAGCAAAACTACTTTGTCAATGACACTGTCTTTTGACATCTTTTCACCTGTCATCTTGAAGCGATATTTAAATCTTAACTTATTAATGTATATCTTACTGAAGTCTCCTGCATCTTATATCTCCTGAAACATCTAAACCTAGGTCCTGGCATATAACTACTTTCTTAAAAGTACAGAATTTCAGTTACATCAAAAGGTCACATCTTTGCTTTAATCAGGATAATTATGTATGCTGAATTTGCTACTCTCTTTAACCTAGTAAAAGCAAATTGTTTTAATAATTGTTTAAGTAATTGCTTGTAATTTCTGCTGGGAAGTAAAAAGTTTCTTGACCTCTCATGGTCAGTATGAATTATATTTAAATACAGTTAAAGATCATTTACCTGGACCTGTTCCAGATTAACTATATTTCTAGAGTTTAGCAATCTCAATATGGAAAGAGTACGACTAAAAAAAATCTTCTAAATATATTATTTTTCTTTCTGCTCACTATTTCTCAAAAGGGCACTGTGGGTATTTAGGAAGAGGGATAAATTTCCATTTGGTGGGACTATCCTGAACACTTCAGGAAATTTAGCATCCAAGGTCATGGGCACTAAATGCCCAGCAACAACCAAAAAACTAATTCCACATATTTCCAAATGCCCTTGAAGAGAGAACTGGAGGGTGAAAAAAAGTACTATGCCCAATTGAGTGAGAAGCACTGCTTACATATATATATGAATGAGAGGTATACACACACACACTTTTCCACAACTGCAATTCAACTCTCTAAAAATAGTTGTCAGCCACCAGACAATAAACAACCAATACCAGTTGCAATCAATCAGTCATCCAGCCCAGTATATAGTGCTGTCAGCAAACATCACACCCCAACAAATCATTCTTCAACCATGACAATGGCTTAATTTTTCCAATGAATGACTACTTTAAAATCTTTTTAGAACAAGTCCTCTGTTGGAATGCTTCTGTTGAAACTTTCAAATAAATAACCTTTTATTGTACTGTACTTATCTTAGTCGTGAAAGATATAAATCACAGTTTGCTACAAAGATTTCTCTGCTTTCCTCCAGAGACCGTAAACTCCTTGAACCATAATCATAGTGGCCTAGCCCATATATAGTAGGTATTCAATAGAAGTGCTGAATGAGTGACTACTAACCCAGTCTAATATAGTAACTAGTCCAAGAGGTTCTAACTATAACGAACTTTTATATGCAGTAAATTTAGTAGTGATCCTGAAACAAATAAACACAAGGACTTACTTGTGGTTATCCTATATTCTTATATGAAGCCAATTTTAAGAAAATTAATGAGTTGACTATATTACCCATATTAAAGCTAACTTTTTAAAAAAATAAGGAAATTTAAGAATTGGGTGTGGTGGTACACACCTGTAGTTCCAGCTACTCAGGAGGCTGAGGTAGGAGGATCACTTGAACCCATGAGGTTGATCCCACCTGTGAATAGCCACTGTACTCCAGACTGGGCAAGATAGCAAGACCCCACCTCAAAAAAAATTTAAAAGATATAATGAAATTTAAGATTTATGACAGGCACTCTAATATGCCCATCCTCTACCTACCCTTCCCTCTTCCCACTTAAGCCTTAAGCAAATTCTCATTTAAATTTGTAAAAGTGAGGCTTATTTCCAGGAAGTAACCCAATATAAAGAGCAAAACAACACCATTAACAATAAGAAAAACATATTTAATGCCTTTCATTTCTATTCTACTTCTCAGAACTCAAGAAATCTGTTACTATCCTACCTCATTCAGAAAGAAAGAAAAGTCTATAAACTTGGGATCATAAGCAATTTCTATTTTGGGGGGGCTTCACTACATTCTCCAGAAACTGATCTTTTGCTGAGGTAAAAATTCAGAGTACCAGCTATTCATTTTTTTAAATAAAGGCAACAATAAGGATTACACAGACGCTGAACATTAACACTGACAGAATATTAACTCTGAAGACCACCAACTCTGACAAACATTTATTCATCTTTGCCTTCTTGAAGCATGTGAATATCCCAGTTTTACAGGAAAAGTTTAAACAGAAAAAGTTATATGATAATCTCAAGGCTAGAAACCAAGACAATTTCTAGCTCCTAGTATTTCTAACAATATATTTAGACTGCTCCAATAAATTCTGTAATTGTTAACCTCTCAACTTCTTATCAAAGTGCTAGGTAACAATGGCTAGGATACAATTTTAAAGAAACTATGTTTCAAGTTACCTCCCATTTGAAGAGATCACTAACATAAATAGGTTACTTTAAAATAAAAATCCAGAAACTGTTTCAGAGGCAATCAAACATCAGCTATACTCTGTACCTATTCAAATAATGGAGATCATTTTTAAGTGCATTTAAATTATTGTGGGATTATAGTGTATGAAATGTTTTATAATTTTTTGAAATCTACAAACCTAGCATTTGTTTCACTACTGTTTGATGTTTTTGTCAGTAGCACCAGTCAATAAAAACAATTTATGTGTGGTAAAACTAATCCACTTAATAAAACTAATACAGGAAATTACTTTCATTCTGATTTTTAAATGCTGTTTCACCCATTTAAAAAATACCTTTAAGTGATAATTTTATGATGTCACACATCCTCAAAAAGTCCAGCTTGCATGAGATTCCACTTTCCCACAATTATTAATCCTGCTTATAAATATTGCTGGCAAAGAGTATTTACAGTAATTAGCCTTAAACCCATCAGTGGACACTAGTAGGGGGAAAATGTCTTTCAGCAAAGCTAGACTTTAATACTTTTCACTGATTAAAAAGCTGACTCGACTTTTAAATGAAAGCCTTCCTATTATGGGTATCTTACTGAAATAATTTTTTATATCTAAAATAAGTATTTATATCTAATGACCAATTAAGAATGAGTCGGTAGAGGATAAAGAAACTGAGAAATCTCAACAATTCTTAATACTACAATTCAAAGGAATGACAGAATCTCTAATTTTGTTTCACCAGACCTATTGACCTTTAAGTGGGGAGCTTACACATTGCATATCCCCCTAGAAAAGTCATCACTTGATCTCACAGTTTTTGCTTTTAAGATAATGAATAGCCATCAAATAATGTGTGACAATAAAGTTCATATAGCAATGGAGACTCTTTTGTATGTGATCAAGTATCCCCGATCTTACAAAGGAAAGACTTCAGAATTTGGAGGCTAAAAAATAAGTGAAAATGTAATCCACTCTGAAATGCTAAAATGGTCCACCATTGTTCGACCTTAAGGTCAACATCTTTCCAGAACAAATTCTCTATAATGATATATTCACATTAACTCTAAATGTGACCTGTATAAATTGCTTCTTTTTCCTCGTTGAGAAGGCAATCTAACCAAAATCTTCAACTCAGCCAGCAACACCACCTTAAAATTTCAAACCTAACTATAGGGCTTGTAATTAAGTCCAAACGTAGACCAAAACTCTCTGATTTCTATCATTAGCAAACAGTGTTATTAACATTCCAAATTCTGGTTAGAACGCAGTTACGGGTAAACAGTGTCCTTGGGCAAGAAAAGGAACGAAAGGTCTGAAACTGACCAGAGCACAGGTCCACAAGAACCTCTCCCATTTCATCAAAAGGCCGAACAGGGAAGACTCCAAGAAATGGAGAGGGGTGGGGAGATCGGGGGGAGAAAGGGTACAGGAAATCGTACTCGAAGGGTGAAAGCAAATGAGAAAAGGACTCTGGAAAGGCCTCCGCAAAGGGACATTCAACCCGGGAATAGACAGATGTACAGGGACAGGTCCTCTCCACTAAAGAGAGCAACCTTTACCATGATAGCGGTGCACCAAGCAAGCAAAAGCAGGAGGGGACAACACCCGCCACCACCCCCTTCCCAAACGTCTCGCCCAGCTAGAAGGGGTCAGCGGGGACTGCTCCTCCGAACATCAACAAAGGCCCCTTCAGTCCTAAGGCGAAACTCGAACAACAAAGGCCCGGAGACAGCGAGGACAGGGCCGGGGCTGGGGGCGGGACGGATGAAAGCAGGGAAACGCAAAGGAATCAAACCAGTGGGGGCGGAGGCCCTTCGGAGTGGGAAGCAGAGGCGCAGAGGCGGGAGGCGCGGTAATCCCCAGGGCACAATAAGAAGAGGAGGAAGAAGAGGACCTGGCCTCCATTCTCCTCTTACTCTTTCCGATCCTCGCCGTCTACATCTCTCAGCCGCCTGGACCGCGCAGTCCCGAGTTCGGGGAAGGAAAGGGGAGGGGGGATTTTCCGCCCTGACCACAACTCCCTCCCCCCAGTCCGGAGCTGCAGACAACAACCGCCACAACGGCAGTCACACAAAGGCGCCTTCCTCACACTTCCCGCTCCCAGCCGGGCCACCGCGCCGACGATGCCAAGGCAGCGGCTATCACCGCTCGGCCGCCTGGCGCTCGCTCGCCCTCTTCCCCCTCTAGCTGGGGAAAGGGGGAGGGGACCCCCGGGCGCCCTCACCTGGCACAGCTGCTGACAGTATTCGGTGGCCGCTTCCACGGCCGGCACCCGGCTCTCCCGCAGCTGTCGCTCCAGCTCCTGGAGCCGCTCGCCCAGGCGCTGCAGCTCCGCGACGCAGCCGCCTTCGCCGCGACTCAACCTCTCCTGCTCGGCCTCTTCGTCCGCCATCTTCACACCCCGCTCCGTCGCGTACGCACCTGGGTCACGTGATAACACAATGCCACGTTCGGCGGGGTCACGTGCCGGGCGCGCTTGCACGCCGCCGAGCACGTACAAAGGGCCCGATGGGGAGGATGGGGGGGCGGGGAGAGTGGCGCGAGAGAGCCCCAGGGAGGTGAAGGCAAGGGGAAAGGAGAAGGGCGGGGTTGGGGCGGCGCGGAAAACCGCGGTTTACTTACCCCGAGCGGGAAGTGGGCAGCGGCTGCTGAAAGGGGCGGGCCGGTGGAGGCCTGCTCTCGGTCACGTGGGCGCCGCGACGGGAAAAAGCCTGGGGAGGGGCTGCCTTCTCCTGCGTCCCTCCCGGCGTGGCCTTCCCCAGCACCCGAAATCTTCTACGGAAATATGCCCCTGTTCCCCAAGAGGACGGCACAGGGAGAGTCCTGGATGGCCTGGGGTAATGGCTGCATTTGCGGTTGGCCTGTAAGCAGGCCAGAGGCAGAGGAAGAGGGAGAAGGTAAAAGCCACCCATGGACCACAAGCGTGAGAGCCAAAGCTGGACTATGAGCTGTCAAAATTGTGTCTGACTTCTCGCCTGGCGGGGAAGAGGAATCAAGTGCGTGAGGTACCAGATCTATCCCACTTGGTTCACCTCCTCTTCAGCCCCAAGAACGCCTGTCCCCTGGAAACACATTCTCTAGGGGGTAGAGGCAACAAAGGAAAATAACAATTGGGTCAGAGCAGAATGAGGTTCAATCGTCTGTATGGAGAACGAAGCAAATTCATGAGAGGCATAGTTTAAAAGAATTCAAACAGACTATGAACAGACCCGATGATTTTTAAACTACAAAAACATTTCTAGAATGAGTGATGTTTTACCGTGATTTCGACCCTACTACACACTGCAGAAATCACCAACACTGAAAACAGGCTATATGTGAAAGCTCTTGAAAAGAAAGTAGGTCAAGAAAAAAACAGCAATAAGGACTCCATTTAAAATCATAACGGGGGAGAGGAAATTGATGCTAAAATAAAACAAGGTTGTCAAGAATTATTATAAATATCAACTGCATTGTTTTTCCTGGTGCTGCAAATAGAGGTGGCACTCTGAACCACATTTTACTTACAACCTGGAAGGAATGAATACTTGGCACTTGAACAAAAGAGTAGAAGAGGTACTACAAAAATCCAAGTGCTTAACCCTAAAGTTCTTAATAAAACTAATATTTTGTTACTGTTAGAGCATTAGACAAGAAACTTACCTCTCTCACAACTGACTGAATACTTAACAGAAATCCAGAAACAATGATACTAAGGAGGCACTCAGCCTTTTAACTTATTCTGAGTGAAGTATATTTTTTTAATACAAGCATCTAAAATAAAAAGAGTTCCTATTGTGTGCAGTGCCCTTTTCAAGAGATTTCTAGTATTAACAGAAAGTGTTCTAGATAGTATTATATGTTCTCAGAATGAATGTTTTGTAATGCATCAGTGGTAGTGATGTTTTTAAAGTGGCATTATATAAGGTGACCAGGCATAGCTAAACCCCTTATGAAAAATAGTATCGGTTAGTATTATATATTAACAAGGTAGAATCTTCAAATGTTTAGTATTCAAATGGTTACTCATGAAAAAGACTGGGGAGTACATTCAAAGGCTAAGGAGAAAGGATATAATAGTATCACTGAGAGCTGAAAAAGCAATAATTAAGGCAGCTACTGATTTTTAATATTTGCAGCTCACTTTCCCAAGTTAACTGTCTTAGATATCTAGCTTTCACCAATTTATGTTATCTTAGGATTCCAGTGAAAAATATAAAAAGTGAGCAATATGAGATTAGCTAAATATTATGGATATCCAAGGACAGATATCACAGATTAGCAAAGCTCATTTTCACTTCAAGTATAATGGCTTATACCCCACCTAATCTATAGATTGGAATAAAAGAGGGGAGGGAAAGAGAACTATATCCAAAGAGAAAGATACAAAATATTAATTTTCACAATCGCCTGAGAATGTAGGTCATTCCTACCTCTCTCACACAATAACCCTAAAACTAAAGAGACTTGATTATTAGCAAATTGATTTTGAGCACTACTACTGTCTGGTAAATGTCCATCAGCATGGACAGCCATGTCCTTCACTTTTATTTGGTGTCTGTGAACCCTATCTCTCCACTTTCTTCCCCTTTGCATATACATAGACATGTGGTCTACAGGAAATGTAAGGACTGGGGGTGAGTGGTGTAATTAATATTTATCGAGTATTTAATATTTACAGTCACTGCTTGATTTGGGAAAAATCAGAAGTGAATAAAAACTATCCCTGCCTTGAGGAAGCTTACAGTTTTGTGGAAAAGTGACCTGCAATGACAATACATACAATATGAGAAGCGTTCTATTATGAAAATGCACGTAGATTCAACCCAGAGCTTCAAAGTAGTCTAAGATGCTAACTAGAATGTCCAAAGAATCTCTACAGACGTGATGGGATTTGTTTTTTAGTTAAATGAGAAGGATTGGAAATAGTGTCCCTTAAGAGGTCAACCTTGTCTTAGACATCTCAGAAATCTCAATCTTATCCATAGAAAAGGTGTATCAACAAGTACGCATGACTTCTGCTTATGTCCACTTGTGCTTTAAATACCAGACAGTCAGCTCATAAGAACCATCACACACACACACACACACAAACCCCTACTTACTGAGATGTTCCTGGGGGAATTCGGAGGCCTGTTCCATCGACAAAACAAGAATAAGCCCCTGGGCCAAAAGACTCCGCGTCTCTGGGGAGCTCGGTATCTGCGCCGTGAGTACCCATGTCCATTTTGAACACAGTGCGACTGCTATGGACGTGGTATAATCATATGAACCTTCACTCCCAAGAGACTCGATTTCTGAGTAAATCTGGGAGACAGATTTAGACCCCTACCCCCACCCCCGCGTACAATAAAGCTGGGGAGACCCTTGAGGGAGGGGACAGATGTGCTCGCATCCGGGCGGTGCGTGCCTGCTTCACGGGTTCTCCAGGCTCCACCGGCATATGCCGGTGCACTCTTTTTCTAGAATTCTTGAAATAGCAGAGCCTAAGGACAGGAAAGGAGGTGGGTTGTGTCGGCTACAAGCGGGCGGCGCAGAGCCTGGGGGCCACGCCAGAGATTCAGAGAGAGCGGCGATTGCAGGCATCGGATTGCTCTTGGGCTAGGGCGGGGCAGGTCTTTCCCACCCTTGGCCCAGAGAAACCCCGCAGCCCCGACCTCTCCCGAGCCCTCTGGAGAAAGCGTGAGGCCAGGGGATGGCGGAGAGCGTGCGCCACTGTCTGGGTGCTGTCTGTCCGTTCCCCGGCTTTCGCCCTGGGCCCAGGGGACGAAAAGGTCCGCAGGCCGGGGGCCGGGACGGGCACCAGCTAGCTCCGTTTTCCTTGGCTAACCTTGTCTGCGCCTCCCCACTCGGCGGAAGCCAGACTCCAAGCGCCCCGCGCCTTGCGGGTGCCCGTGTGCTCCGCTGTCCCGGGGCCTCAGCCGCCCGCGAGCTGGCGACGTCGGCCGCTGGGCGCCTGCAACCCCGGCATTTGCCGCCGCGGCTTTTCCACCGAGCGCTGAAGCTGGTGACACCTGGTTTAGGAGCAGTGGCCGCCTGGGCCGCCAGGCCGAGAGATTTTGGAGCCTCGCCAGGGCGCAGCGGGGCGCGGGGCTTCCGGAAACCTACTGGAAGGGGATGCTGCAGTCTGTTCTGCTGAGGCCGCGGCGCGGACACTGCTGCCTGGTCTCTTCCAAAGGGCTGGGTGGCCGGGCCCTAGACAGGCAGCCTCTGGATCTCAGACGTAAGGGACCGAGTCTATCCTGAGTTTGACCCAGTGTAAGAGCCCCCCCAGAGTCTGGGAGCCAGTGCTGTGTCCACAGCCTCAGAAGACAGAGCATAGGTAAAAGCGCTCTTGAGATCAGTTAAAAACACACCACATTTTCCCAAGGAAGACATTTTCCTTGAGAGAAACAGTAAAAGGAGTCAAATAAAATGCTGAAAACATTAAGGCAGGTGCTGTGCCGCGTATTGAAATGATTCCAAAAGCACAGGGAACATTGGACTCAGATTTCAGAGGATTAGATTTAGTCTATGAGTTCTTACCAGAGAAAAGGTAATATTTATTTATATAAGCAGGTAATTAAAAGAAGAGGCATATTTTTATTGTCTATTTGGATGTATTTTTCCTTCCCATAAGAGGAAAAGCCAAATGCAAATGAGAAAGAGTAATAACATTTTAAAGAAAATGCTTTTAATAGCGCCTCGATTATACTAACTTCTAATTTAACTGAGATGAAAATAATAGTGAAATAAAGCAAAATAAAATCTTGGAAGCCAAATGTGCTATACTGTCTCTGTAGAGAATCTACTGTATCTTTAGAGAATCCTTGAGTTGGTTCACAGCATTTCTCCAAAGAAGCAAAAAAAAAAAATATATATATATACAAAGTGCCTTTCCTTTCTTATATTTCTAGGTTTTAATCACTGTATCTCATTTACCTCAGCAGAAATCCAGTGTTAGTAAAAAATCAGAGAATATAACTTTTGTGGCATTTGGATTTTTTAAAAAATGTCAAGATGTGATGAATTTGGAAATGCACAGGTCTTTCTTCCCATTTTAGGACATCAACTTCTTAGAAGTTTTGATTTCTGTGATTTTTTTTTCTTGAGATAGGATCTTACTCTGTTGCCTAGGCTGGAGTGCAGTGGTGGGATCATAGCTCAATGTAACCTCAAACTCTTGGGCTCAAGGGATCCTCCTGCCTCAGCCTCCCCAGTAGCTGGGACTACAGGCACTCACCACCAAGCCTGGCTTTTTTTTTTTTGTATTGGGGGGTGGGTCCCATTATGTTGCCTAGGCTGGTCTTGAACTCCTGGCCTCAAGCAATCCTTAAGTGATCCTCCCACGTGGTCGGCCTTCCAAAGTGCTGGGATTACAGGCGTGAGCCACTGTACCTGGACTGATTTCCGTGATTCTTATAGACATATTCTTCAATATAACAATAATAATTTAAATAGGATCAATTTGAGTAGTATTCTATTCATATATTGGGCCAGCATCATTACTACCAAGTGCTTATCCACTTTCACATCTTTATGAAAATGTTCTCCTACTCACTATTCCTCTCCCCAAATCCTCCATAACCAGGCTCCTCTGTGAAGCCTTCCCTGGTCTGCTCTGGTGGGGTAAAATCTGGGTGCAACATCTGGAAACAGAGTAGATTTGATTCATTTGTCCTTCTTTCTCTTAGGTCTCCCCATTTTTATTTGGAATCTATCATTTTGCCTTTTATTGCAGTCTATAGATGAGCCTTGCTCAGGAGCTTCTATGCCCTTTGAGGGTAGAGACTGGGTCTTATATGCAGCCCACCTTCTCTAATACCCTTTGGCAAGTTGCAGTGTAATGAGTAGTCAATAAATGCCCATTGAACTAAATCCAATTCTGTTTATATTTGGCAGTCATATATTGATTTAGACTTATCCTCATCATCATCTAAAATATCCTAGACTCCACAGAGAGATCAGATGCCCTCTAAACCTTAGGACTTTATTTACAACTCTCTTTAAAATATTTTAGGAGAGCCAAGCATGGTGGCTCATGCCTATAATCCTAGGATTTCGGGAGGCTGAGGCAGGAGGATTGCTTGAGCCAGGGAGTTTGAGATTGCAGTGAGGTGTGATGATGCCACTGCACTCTAGCCCAGGTGACAGAGCGACCCTCTCTCAAAAAAAATTTTTTTTAAGGAGATCTATGTTTTATCAATAAAATTATTTATAATAAAAAATTGTAACACAAGTAGAATCAAAAGAAGACAAGGTGTATGCTCAGTTGTTATACTGTAACAGGTGAACTGCAAATAAGTGGTCTGTAGTTTTCCCTTTCACAAACCTAAAGTGTGCTTTAGATCTAATTTTTACTTTTTTTTGAGAAATAGAATCTTGCTCTGTCACCCAGGCTGGAGTGCAGTGGTGGGGTCATAGCTCACTGTAACCTTGAACTCCTGAGCTCAAGCAATCCTCCTGCTTTAGCCTCCCAAGGGGCTAGGACTGCAGGCAGGAGCTACTGTGCCTAAATAGGTCTAATTTAATTTTGCCTTTGTGCTTACATTTTGCCATAATATAGACTTTTAAAATCATCTTATCAAGAGATTCTGAATTTCTGATCCAATTGTTTTAACATGATTGATTCTTTTCTTGATGTATTCACCATGAGTTTACCCCTTAACATCAAGTGCACTCCTTAATATGAGCCCTTACTACCGTCCTAAAAATTTAAGGAGAAAATAAATATAAAGAGATTATATCTGAGTCCAGGTAGGACTTACTCTTTAGAGAGGGAATTATCTCAGACCAGAGCTCAAATTTTAGTGTGTGTAAGGAGTACTTAGACAATTTGACTTAATTGCAGATTCTCAGACCACACCTCTAGAATGTGCGAATCCGTAGACCAAGGTTAGGTCCTGGAAACCTGCATTGCTAACCATTACTCCAGGGCCTTTCAAATCATACTGCTCTAGATTTGTGGTTTTATAATTCTGCCTTCCCTTTCTTCTTTCCAAATCAAGGCCCTTTCACCAATTTTGTAAAAAAATGCCTGAACACCCTCCTTCTGGCTCTGCCCACCAATGGGCACAAACCACTTTAAAACAATTATAGCTAACCCTTCCTAATTTCTTCAAATCATCCTAATTATCCCAAGCTTTTGTTTTGTAAGCCCCTAGTTCAATGCCTGGCATATAGTGGGTATATTCTCAATAAATGCGCATTTTCCAATCCTATGCATTCTCTAGTGAGGTTACTTGCTGAGGACAAGAACTTTATTACTTCTTGGCTGGGCGCAGTGGCTCACACCTGTAATCCTAGCACTCTTGGAGGTTGAGGAGGAAAGGTTCGCTTGAGGTCAGGAGTTCGAGACCAGCCTGAGGAAGAGCGGGACCCCATGTCTACCCAAAAAAAAAAAAAACCAAAAAAAACACTTAAGTTATTAAGTATGAAATGTCCGATTTCCTTAAGTACTAAGTTTGACAGTTGATATCTCTGACATCACCATGACACGTCTTGTTTTATGTTTATTGTGAAGGTACATACTCATTCTTTCAAATGCACAGTTTGGCTTGTGATTATCTTTCAAATTTTTTTAGAGCAATTTTTGTGAAACCATGGATAAGTCAAAAATTTGTGTTATTTTTGAATATGAGTTCTGTTGTGGAACAAATGCTATGCAGATAGCTCAAAATATCAACGATGTGTTTGGGAAGGATGTGGCTAATGAATGCACAGTACATCGGTGGTTTGAGAAGTTCGGTTCTGGTGATTTTAACCTTGAAAATGAGCCACATGAGTGACCTGAGACCAAGGTGGATAACGATGAGCTGAATGCTGTAGTGGAAGCAAATCCATCCCAATCTACACATGAATTAGCAGGAAGGTTTGACGTTACTATTCCAACAATATTGGACCATTTGAAACAAATCGGCAAGGGAAAGAAGCAGGATAGATGGGTATGACATGAATTAAATGAGCGTCAGAAGAGAAATCATCTCGAAGCTTGTCTTTCTTTGCTGTCATGACATAAAAGTGAACCATGTCTATACTATATTGTTACATGTGATGAAAAATGGATTCTCTTTGACAATCACAAGCATTTGGCGCAATGGTTGTATAAAGATGAAGTGCCAAAACACAGTCCAAAACCGAATATTCATCAAAAAAAGCTAATGGTGTCTGTTTGGTGGTCCAGTGTTGGTATTATCCACTATAGCTTCATGAAACCTGGTCAATCAATTACAGTGGATGTCTACTGCAACCAGCTGGACAAAATGATGAGGATGCTTGTGATTAAGAGCCAAGATTGGTCAATAGAGACAGGCTAATCCTCTTGCAAGATAATGCTTGACCACACATCGCACAAACTGCAGAAGCTGGACTTGGAAACTCTCTGTCATCTACCTTGTTCACCAGACCTTGCACAACCGACTACGACTTCTTCCAGGCTTTGGACCACTTCTTGCAAGGAAAAATATTCCATTCTCAACAATCTATGGCAAATGCCTTTTGCAATTTCATTGCCACTCGCTCTCCAGGCTTCTTGGCTGCTGGCATAAACAAGCTACTGTTAAGATGGCAAAACTGTGTCAGTAATTTAGGCGCATACTTTAATTGTACTACTTCTTGTTTGAGATATAATAAACTACACTTTTGATTCGAAATTGGACATTTCATATTTAATGACCTAATAGAAAAAATTAGCTGGGCGTGATGGCACCCACCTGTAGTCCCAGCTACTTGGGAGGCTGAGGCAGGAGGATCGCTTGAGCACAGGAGTTTGAGGTTGCAGTGAGCTGTGATGATGCCACTGCACTCTACCCAGGTGGGGTGAGAGAGCAAGACTTTGTCTCAAAAACAAAAAAAAAAGAATGTTATTACTTCTTAACCACCCTTTGGAAGGGGTGTGCAGGAATAAGAGGAAGCAATTTCAAAACTTTCTCTGTGTTTATCTACTATGATAAAAGGCATTTTTCTTTTTATACATGTAAGGGTAAGTGGAGAGGGAAGAAAGACAGTTAAAAATTTGATTTGTGAATTCAAAATGTCCATGGTTCTAACAGTTCCTGTGAATTTCAAATGTCTATGGTTCCAACAGCTCCTGTGAATTCCAAATGTCCATGGTTCCAATAGTTCCTATAATTGAGAATTAGGTGCCATTAATTTTTAAATTATAAACAGAAGCCATATTTGTGGTAAAAGTTTCAAGCAGTAAAGAAAGACATAAAATAAAAACTAAAAAAGTAAAAATCTTCTTCCCCATTCATGACCTCTACTCCCTTCAAATTACTAGACTCAGTAACTATTATCAGTTTCTGGCCTGTCCTTTAAAAATTTTCTTCTGC
Source organism: Daubentonia madagascariensis (assembly GCA_023783475.1). Taxonomy (NCBI): domain Eukaryota; kingdom Metazoa; phylum Chordata; class Mammalia; order Primates; family Daubentoniidae; genus Daubentonia; species Daubentonia madagascariensis. Next base: position 34,118,762 of record JAKFHU010002080.1, on the reverse strand, counting down.
ATATATAAGCATTTATGGGTATATAACCACCCTACTTTCTTAAACAAATCAATTTATACCATCCATTTGGGCAATTTTCCACCTAGCTTTTCCTTCAATAATTCATTTAGAAATCTTTTCATATCATATTATTTTTAATGATTATATGATATTCCAGAGTATAAATGAAGGTAATTAAATTAATTATTTCATTGATGAGCAATTAGGTTATTTCCATTTTTTAACTATTAGAAAGGATGCAGTGACCTTCCTTGTTCATATGTCTGATCATCTGAGCAAGTAACTATCCATGGGATAAATTCCCCAAAGAGGAGTTGTTGGATTGAAAGCAATGCAATTTAATTGTCAGACTGCCAAATTGTCCTCCCAAAATATGGGAGCAACTTATAGTCCCATCAACATTGGAGAAGATGGCCCATCTTCCAGAAATCCTTAATAAAAACTGTGATTTATCAAACTTTAAAGACAACTTCATAGTTTTAAATTAATTTCTCACTTTGATGAGCATTTCTTAAATTTTAGGCTAAGTTGAGCGTCTCTTATTCATTGCTACTATAAATTTTTGAGAGGTACAATAAATTAAAATCAGATTCTATTTTAAGCAATTGTTAATTCTGTGTAACATTAATATAAAATTCCACGAATATACCGTGCTTGAAATTGTTTATTAACTTTGATGTTAAAATATACCTTTGGGGGATAACATTCTCTTAAGTCAATAAAGGAATATTAAGACAGGGCTAATGTTACTTTCTTTTTTAATATTTATACCATTATAATAGCTTCTGGGTATATTATTCCCCTTATGAATTAGTGATATAAGGTAAAATGGGTTACTTATTTTATACAGGAAATGTGCAGTGAAGCAAGGAGGCAACTTCCTTTGCCTTTGCTTCAGGATGCCTTCATCTTGCTGTCATTTCCATTCCACTGCAGGATTTCCTTCTTTGGTGCTCTGCCCTATTTCAAGTGTAGAAAGTAATTGAACACTTAAAATCACTCAACTGTCTACGGCATTGGTGCATCGTTTAGAAAGCAAGAATCATTTCTTGCCTAGCACTGACTGGCACAACAGAGCAGTGGTATAAAGCTGAAAGGAGAAACCATGAGAAATTTGTTTTCTTTTTCTGTCAAATAAATGAAACCAAGACTTCAAAATGAACCAAACATTCTTTAAATGAGCCTTCAAGATTAAAGTCAAAACATTATTTTTTAATTTCTAAAGGATCAGTATGTGTTGCTCCTCACAAAATTGTTAGAAACCACTCTGTACATATTTGTTTGCAATTGTAAGGCTAAAACTATGGAAACTAGTTTTATAGCAAACTCAGTCTTTTGGAGTATTTTACATCTTTCATATACTTGAACTATTCATATGTGAAACAAAAGACTATTTTTAAAGGAGTAGCTGACCACCATTACTTCCCTGTATAACTTTTTTGCACTAAGAACTTTCACAGTTATTCCAAATGCTCTCCCTTCAAAGCGTAGTAAAAGCAAAGCACCTCATTCTGTTAAAGATGGATTCAGGTTAATACAAGTACTTTTCAATGTGCAGTGCAGAATGCCCAGAAAATCTGTAATGAGTACCTTCATGAATTGAAGCCCAAGCTCATCGCTTCTACCTGTGATCTCATAAAGCCATTTTCTGTACAAGTATTTTGGAAAATAACTTCCCTGTGACACATTCTCTACTGTTTTGTATAACTGTTAAATTTCTATTTGGGGGGCATTATCTTCTAAGATCCTTAAGATCTGAACTTGTGTTTTAGTTGCTGAAGGTATTGAGTGATTAATTTCTTCCTTGTTTTTGCTTTTAGTGATAAAATGTGGTTCTGTTATATTGGATCTTTGATCAAACTCCTGAAACTCCTTCAGGCTGCTGAATGTTTTCTAAGTTTCCACCGTCAACCTTCGCATCACACCCTCTGCTTTTGTGATCTCATTCGTTTTCATGGCTTTGATTTTCACTTTTATGAGTATGACTCCCAAATCTCATCTCAAGCCCAGATCTCCAATTTGAACTTTTTCCTGAGCTGCAATTTCACATATCTTGCCTGCTGGACAGCTCCACCCAGCATCTCAATGTTTTGCCAGCATCTCAAACCCAAAATGTACTCATCAAGGTCTCCTCTCACTGTTGCCCTCACCCAGGCTAAGTTTCTCTTGATTTTCCTGTTTCTGTTCAGGGCATTACTATCTTTCCAAGTTTTAGGTTCCAAACCTTGAGTCTAGTTTTGACTCTTTTCTTTCTCTTTTTTATATGCCAACGGTTTTTCATACATGCCAATGGAATCTTAGTATCACTTCTCTTCCCCATTCCTAATGTCATCTCCCGTTGGTTCTCACAAATCTCTGCTAGGGAAAGCTTTCTTCATGTGTACCTTTACCTTCCGGCTCTTCCTATTTTGTGCTAAGGATTTCTAGCTAGAGCTAGAGTCTAGAGGATGACTCCGATTTTAAGGCAGCACATTCTAGAAGAGTTGAACCCCCAACTCTGGAGTGAGCTAAGTGTGGGGGATTGGTTAAGCCACTTTGTCTCTCATTCCATAATTCCTCATTTGTATTGTGGATAACAATAATTCCTACAAACTACAGTTGTTGTAATTGAATGAAAATATGTACATAAAGTGCTTACGCCTGGTGCTAGGTTAGCACTCAGTAGAAGTCAATGGTTATTATTATTATGTCACTTTGCTACTCAAAACTGTCACGGATGCCATAATATCTGCCAAATGGTACAGCTCTAACTTTGAATCCTACTTACTCACACTCATCAATTCTTTTTAGTCATGCATGCTGAACTGCTCTCCACACACATTTCATTTATCTAAGGTGTTTCTTACTTTCTAGTTTGTTTTATAGCTATTTATTTAATTTCCCCTGTCTTGGTCAACACTCTGTTAGGTACAACCGCCCTATACTTCCATTACAGTAAGTTAAATAAAAAGAGGGAAATCATTAACTCACATGGGAGGGCTAACCAGGGACTAGAAAGCTTCCAGGAACCACAGGAGACATCCCCTCAGTCACTTTCATTCTGATGCCACACCGGCTCCACTTCTTTCTGTACATCAGCTTCATTTTCTGCCCCTGCACATTGGCTTTCTCTGCTTTTCCCTGTACCCAGCAGTGAGGCACCTCTCATATTTATACCTCCTTATTTCCACCCACTTAGTTCTGCACACAGATCAAATGACGATGCATCCTAATCCTAAATCCCTGGGACAGAGAATCAGGTCAGTAGCCAGTCTAATCCAGTCAGTTACAGCAGCAGGGCAGGTCATATCACACAAATATGGCTGCCAGGCCCCACCCTACGTGTTCAGGGCAGTTCTACGAGAAAATCCATTCAGGGTAAGATGCTGCAACGATGTTTAATGTATCAGAAAATGAGGTCATTAGAGCATGAGTAGTATTTTATCATCTTTATATTTTCTCACCATTCTTGCAACTGTGCCTTGCATGGACCCCTTCAGTATATATTTATGGAAAGAGCTAAAAGTTCCTATTGTGAGGTTGCTAAAAATAATACTAATATTAAAAGTGAAGTTAAATTTACAATTTACTTAGTCTACAGTGAATTATATAGACTTGATTAGAAGCTACAAGACCTCACAATGCAACAGAAAATCTTGCCAAAGAGTGAAGGAAATACTTGCACATGTCTAAACAAAGGAGCTTTGAAGAAATGCAGAGAGTCACCTTAACTCTTCTTATTTATTAATTTTTTAGAGACAGGTCTTGTTCTGTCATGCAGGCTGGAGTGCAGTGGCACAATCACAGCTCACTGCAGCCTTGAACTCCTGGGCTCAAGCGATCCTCCCACCTTAGCCTCCCCAGTAGCTAGGACTACTGGCACTTGCCACCAAGCCTCGCTAATTTCTTTTTTTTTTTTTAGAGATGGGGGTCTCACTATGTTGCCCAGGCTGGTCTTGAACTCCTGGCCTCAGGCAATCCTCAAGTGATTCTCCCACCTTGGCCTCCCAAAGTGCTGGGATTACAGTTGTGAGCCACTCCTCCTGGTCATTATCTCATCTTCAGTAAAACTACATTTTCTTTAAAGCTTTTTGTACTTTGGAGCCCATTATGAAGAAGACACTGATAGACTAGAAAGTATCCACACAATGATGGTGATAATAAAATTAGAGAGTATATATTAGTTTATAGAGCTGCTGTAACAAAGTAGCACAAATTGTGTGGCTTAAAACAACAGAAATTTCTTGTCTCACAGTTCTGGAGGCTAGAAATCTGAAATCAAGGTGTCAACAGGGCCAAGTTCCCTCTGAAACCTATAGGGAAGAATTCTTCCTTGCCTCTTCCTAGCTTCTGGTGATGATTGTCAGTTTTTTATGTTACTTGGTTTGTAGCTACAGCATTCGAATTTCTACCTCTTTTGTCACAGGCATTCTCCCATGTGTCTATGTGGCATTTGTCCATGCATTTGTGTGTCACATGGCATTTTCCTCTTCTTATAAGCACACTAGTCATATTGGCTTAGGGCCCTACCCAAATGACCTCATCTTAACTCAACTACATCTGCAAAGACTTTATTTCCAAATAAGGTCACATTCACAGGTACAGGGGTTAGAACCATGGCATATCTTTTTGGAGGACTCAATCCAACTCATAACAGATTATGACCTACAAAAGATCTTTTAAAGTTGAAATATACTTTAGTCCAAAAATGAGTCTAGGAGGGTATGATAAATTACAATAAATACTGGAGTGCTGTGGTAGTCAGAATAATGGTTCCTCATAGATGTCTACATCCTAATCCCCAGAATCTGTAAATATGTTAGGTTACATGGCAAGGGAGAATTAGAGTTGCAGATGAAATTAAGATTGCAGATGGGATTAAGGTGATTATTCTGAAATATCTAGGTTAGTACAATGTAATCACAAGGATCCTTTAAATGTGGAAGACAGAGTCAGTAGAGGTCAGAGTGACTCAATGGGAGAAAGATTTGACTAGGCATTGTCAGCTTTGAAGACTAAAGGGGGCCATAAGCCAAGGAATTCAGCAGCCTCTAAGCAAATGAAAAAGGGGAGAAAATGATTCTCTCCTAGAGCCTCCAGAGGGATAAAGCCATGCTCACTCCTTGATTTTAGCACAGTAAGACCCATTGGGACTTCTGACCTCCAAAACTGTAAGAGAGCAAATTTGTATTGTTTTAAGCCACTAAGTTTGGAGAAATTTGTTATAGAGGGAGTCATAGGAAACTAATACAAGTGCTAATGTCATAAAAGGAAAGAAGATATTCTTTAAACTGATTAATTTTAGCATAATTAGGAACAACTTGAAACTTTAAAATGAACATATTTAGGGCAGATGTTAGAAAAAAAGAATGATTTGACTCATATAATGATTTATCAAAATCTGCTGCTAATTTGTTACTGATGGAGGTAAAGGCTGCTACATTAAATAGACAAGAGATTCTTGATACAGAGAACATTTCCAAATTTGTTCAGTGGCATATACTTGGAGGCCAAGTAAGCATTTCTATCTTATTATTTGTGCTTTGTTTCCCTTATTAAAATAAAACTTACTAAAATGAGGTGTATGCCCATTAGAGCGTGTTGAATTCAATCAACATAGCTGGATTTAGAATTTCAATTTCACTAGCAGTATCAGAAAGTTCACCAGTGTAACCAGCTTTCCCTGGGGAAGATTGCCTTCCTGTGCAATTTGATTTCCATAGTTACATAGAATGAAAACCTGGCCCCTTGAAAGCAAGGTATTGATCTGGTAAGAATTTACCCTATTCTTATTCATAAAAGCTGTCTTCAGTTGTAAGCATGTAAGGTTCTGAAAAAAATCACCCTATTTTAAAGGAATACTAACTAAGGCTTGGAGTGATGATTGTTACCCTAATTGCCTTCTAATTTTTCATAGGTTAACATATATTCAAGTTGTATCATATTCTGCAAAAAAAAAGTTAGACATAGAGAAGTCAAGAAGTCTCTGGCCCTGACCAGAGGCTTTGACCTTTCCTAAACTGAAAATTTTAAATGGGCCTTATCCCTTTTTGGTTTGTTGACCTTTTTCAGCAAAATACCTCTGGCTGTAAATTATATACCAAAGGCAGAAGAAGTGGGGCAGATAGCTCTCTGAGACTATTATGGAGGGGTCAGAATGACTACAGAAGAGTTTGGGAGCCCAGAAAGTTACGGTTAGTCCTATAGAACTCCCAATTTATTGCAGAGATTTATTTCTAAATTATTAAATTTTATTTTGTATGAAGTCTTTAGTCCCTTCCTTTCCTTGCCTTTACCCTGTTATCAAACTTCCCTGGGAAGTTTCCTTTATAACCTCATATATGCATATACATAGATCATTGGCATTTCAAATAATACTGAGTTCAATTCAGTGAGGATAATGTGTAAAAATAATTGCTACACATTCCTTCAAATCCAGGGAAAGTGCTTCTAACACTGTTGATGTGGTACCATGTCAATATATGTGAGCATAATTCTTTGGTTAAAACTCAACCATGAAATTCCTCCTGACAGGTGGGAGAAACTTGCAGGTAGGTTCCAGAAACCAAAGAAGTAGTGCAGCTTGGACTATGATGGGCTATGATAAAGGAATAAGCACCCATATTAAAAAGGATTATACCATATGCAGGGAGCAGGCATTCCCAAGCACTCTGCAAACAAAGAAGCTGATCTATGAAAAGTCTGAGGTCCTGGCAAAGCAACGGTTCATTGCTGTTATCTCTGTATATTGCATACCTGGAGTTGTCCAGTTTTCATTACCAAGATCTCTTATTGCTAGCCAGGTTCTTTTGATATGTATACCCATCTGTAGACATATTTTCAACTGTCCTTAATTTTAGCTATATATTTCCCCTTCTACTCCCAGTATCAATTAGCAGCATATTCTAATTCAGGTGTTACAATTGCTTTAATAACTTGACTTTTAAGCTTATATCTTGTCTCATTTTAGTTCCTTGACTTGGATATAGGTATTATAATCAGATAACCAAAAGCAACTCCATATTTCATGCAGCTTTTCCTAAAGATATTTGTTTGCTATTGCTTTCCTGGAAACAAACTCCCTACTTCTAACCCCTTTTTTTAAGTGAAGGTTTTCTACGGAAAAAAGCACAAAGTCAAACTAGGCTCAAAATATCCTGCTATACTATAATATCAGAGGCAGAACAAATGTGGGAGAAAAGGGTTGTAAATTTTCATGTTCTAGCAATGTGCAGTAAATAATTTTCTTCTGAATTATATTTCCTCAAATATTTTAGTCAATTAATATTGAGTTGCATTATTTTCACAGTAAAATAAACCAAAGCCTCTAAAAAAAGTTTCACAAGACACAATAGCAAGGATTAATTCAAAGTCAATATTGGTATGTGCTGTGTTAGGTCCCTGGGGTTTTCAATTGATGATAAACCTATGTTATTCCTTGTTAAATGTCTATTGATTTCAGTCTTATGGTAAGAATCATTGCTTAGTCAAAAAACAATAGCTGTGAAATGATAAAATTAAAAAGCAATATATTTATTTTAAAAAATATTAATGGAAATACAGTGAGTATAGTAAATTCCTCTTGTAACATAGTTGACTACCAATCATAAGAATGTAGAAAATATTGGGAGAAGAATGTAATATTAGCTACTTCTTAATAAAATGCCTTATAACATCTTCAGCAGCTAAATTTACTTTCCTCCAGCTCTTTGTATATAATATTCATTCACACAAGCCTTTGCATTATTTACAATTAATTCATAGTGTTATGGTGATGAAGAATTTAGCAAGAAAATGTTAACTTCCTCCTCTAAATCTCCCCTGAGATCAATGATTTGCAAATACATTCTGTGTCAGAGATGCACAGCTTCCATTTTTTAACACCAAGATAACAGCTCCTTACACAGCTATTCTCTTACTTGATTAGGGACAAAATGTCACCTTTGCTGAAAGGAAACCACTGCTTTCACAGCAATCAAATGATCAAAATTTCACTTGACAGATACCAATTGTTAACGGATTTTCATGGTAAAAAATTGTGAGTAAAGAATTGGAGAAACCTGAGGGAATCTAGGACCAATTTAATTTTATGTTTCATTCAAAAATAGTTATTCAAATTTATTGCTAAATCTTGTCTCTCAAAAGTGTTGTTTTAATAAGTCCTTTAATAATTATTAGACTACCTCTGACATGGAACCAAATTACCATTATCTGAGATAATGTTTTGAGATACAATCAACCCTCTGTATCTGTGGGTTCCACATCTGTAGATTCAACCAACCATGGATTGAAAATGATAAAAAAAGAAAAATGGATGGTTGTGTCTGTACTGAACAGGTACAGACTTTATTTTATATTATTCCCTAAACTATAAAATATAGCAACTATTTACATAGCATTTACATTGTGTTAGGTACTAAATTAATCTACATATGATTTAAATATACTGGGGGATATGCAAATACTATACCATTTTATATAAGGGACTTGAACATCTGTGGATTTTGGTATCCACGGGGGGGGGGGAATGTGTGTGTGTGGGGATGGTGGGACCCATCCCCCACCAATACTGAGGGAGGACTATTGATGGATGTATTTCCCCTCCATTTTCTTTCATCCCCTTAACCCTTCCCAATAGTGGATGTTAAGCCACCATTTCCCCAAGGTTCATCACAGTAGAACCAGAGAAGCAAGGCAGCAACTTCCTGTTTTTGTTTGTTTGCTTGCTTGCTTTTAAAGTTCAAATATCCAGGTCCAAGTATAATGCAAAAAGCATAAAGCAGAAAGATTTGAAAGAATACCTAAGTAAGTTCCACTCTGCCCCCACCTCCCTTCATTCTGTTAAAGAAAAAAATTTTCAATGACACTTGCTAAACCATGTTAAGGAAGACTTTATTCAGGACCACGGTGATAGGTATAGGGGTCACTGCAGTGGGATTTTGCAGCGGAGGAGAGAGACCAACGTCTCAACTCCAAAAACAGCATGGGCAAATGGGAATTTACAGCCAAGGAGCAGGGTGGGGTCAGTAGATGGAAAATTACTAAGAGGAAATATCAGGAGGGTAAGTGTAGTTGGCTTCATGAACAAACACAAAATGACACCCCCCATCTATGTTTTCCCTGCTTTCTTATGCTTTGAATTACCAAGCCAGTAGGGCTTAATGACCAGAACATTATAATCTTTCTGTTAAACTAACCCTTTTACCTTTCAAGTTGTTTCCCAGAAATGGCAGTCTCTTTGCAGGATAGCAATGCCAAGACTCACCATCACCAACATGTGACTTCTGAATAAGACCTCCTGCACACGTTGCTTTCAATACAACCTACCCCAATACACGTAGTCACCTTCCTGAGCTCTTTATAAGAACCCCTACCCTCAGTCGGTCAGGGAGACAGATTTGAGGCAGTTCTCCTGTCTCCTAGGTGATGTCACCTATAACAAATTCCCTTTCTTCCTTGGCAATCCTCACTGTCTCAGTAATTGGCTTTCTGTGTGTCGAGTAATCGGACCTAGGCCAGAACCCCCTTGTGAGCCCAGTAACAAATCTTGGTGGCCCATATGGGAACTTGTTGCTCATGGCTTGGTGGCCATGGAGTGGGGAGAATCTCGAAATCTTCCCCAGCAGCAGCCCAGCTAAATTTCTGCCAGAGGTTTGTTTTGGTTTCTCCCACTGGCTCAGATGTCACCAACTTCAAGCACATCCCTGATTTCCTCAGAACTGATCCCTGAGTCTTGGCATATGGATAGGTGAGTGCTATTTAAGGGTACCATGCAGTAAAGAGGATTCTGACCAAACGGACCTAATAGGATTCTTGCTGAAGACAAGCCACCTGGGGGGATGGTAGAAGATGAGGGATGGGATTCCATATTAAGGGTGATCACATATAGAGGGTGGGGTGCTTCTTGCTGAACTGACTTAGCAGGGTCCTTTGCTAAAACTGGATTTTACAAGGAAGTGCACAGATGGGTCTAGGAGAAGGTTCAGGAGCCTGACTAAAGCAAAGACTCTTTGTAGTCTCAGTCAATTCCTACCTGACAGCAAATTAAGAAACAAAAAACCTCTTCCTGTGCTTGGAGAGGGAAAAAAACATTAGAAGTAAAACAAAAGAGTTATTAATAGATGCTAGGGAGTGGTCCCTAGAAAAGAGGTCTGAACATCTCCAAACCAAACCCTGGACTGGGAGAAAGATGATGTTGATAGACTCTCCAGACAAATTTGGGGATCCGAGAGTGGGTGTGTCTGGCGTTCTGCTTCCTGCCAGGTGGCCCTGTGCATGAGAGGAGCTGCTTTGGGTAGCATGAACAGCAAAGGGACCTCCAGGAAGAGGTTCAATTGTACACGACCTGTTCTCTTTCACTCCCTCTCTCTCTTTTTGAAAACTATACATAACAGATACATAATTAATGAACTACAGCTATCTATAAAGAATATCAATTAATCAATCAAATATTTATTGAATATTATGTGTGATCACCTTATATTATAGAACTAAGGAGGGAGTCATTGTGCAGCCCATACAATCAGCATTCTAAGAGTTACAGAGAGGAGAAATTCAGAGTGGCATGAAGTAAGATTCACGGAGGAGGTAGATCTTGGGTGGCAAGTGAAGGTGTATTTGGTTATTAGTAAAAATAAAACAACCTCCACTCCCCCTCCCTCCCAAAAAAAAACAGTCAAGGAAGGAATAGAGCTTCAAAAGGATGATCTTTTATTTCTGGAATTCTCTCAAGACTAAATCCAATCACTGAAGCATGAAAGTATAGAAATGTGAAAGAATTAAAAACCAATAATAAATGACAACTTCTGTTGCTTTTAACTGGTTCAATCCAGTAATGGGCAAAGGATGCTATTTGTTAAAGCTCAATTGTGGATGTAGATATACCAGGTGACTTCACTTCAGCAGGTAAGAGGACCTGGGGGGGATTACTGCTTCTTGTTTTTGTTTCCCTGGTTAGTCTTCAGGTGGCACTGTTAAACAGGTGGTATTGTTAAAAAAAACAAGAAAATTATTCTGAAATGTAAATTTCCCTAAAGAATCAAACAAGTAAGTGCATTGCTTCCTATGTTGAGGATCAAGCACTGCAGTTTGAGGAAATTTCTTGGATGCCAAGTTGTGAGATTATTGTGAGTCTGTGTGTTTCTTAATAAAACCCTTTCACTTGTACCTCCTGGCTGCCTCTGTTGCTTCATCACTTCCTCCACATGCTTTTCCCAAAAAGCTTAGCCTCTGCATAACTCTTTAATTGCTTACTCAGAAAACCTATTATGTAGCTGTGGTGGACTGAATCGTGTCCCCTCAAAATTCACAGGTTAAAGCCCTAACCCCCAATGTGATATTATTTGGAGATGGGGCTTTGGAAGGTTATTAGGTTTAGATGAGGTCATGAGAGTGGGGCCCCCAAGATAAGATTAGTGCCCTTATAAAAGAGACGCCAGAGAACTTGCCCTCTCTTGCTCTCTGCAATGTGAGGACACAGTGAGAAGAACTTCTGCAAGCCAGAAAAAAGGTCCTTGCCAGAATCCAATCATGCTGGCACCCTGATCTTGGACTTCTAGCCTCTAGAACTCTGTGAAAATAAATCTCTATTGTTTAAGCCACCCAGTCTGTGGTATTTTGTTATGGCAGCCCGAGCTGTCTAAGAAGCGTTGCACTTGCTGCTAGCATGAGGATGTTTTGTGAATGTCAAGTGGTTATTGACTTTTAGTCTACCAGAATGCATTATGATGAACATAACTACTGCTTCTTACCACTTATATATCATGATGTCAGTGCTAGAGCTGGGTCTAGGCACAAAATGCCAGTGGCAAAGAGACATCAATTGTTACTACTTAAAAGAGTATCACTTAGACAGCAGAATGAGGTACAAATGACAGAGGAGCCCTTAATATTATCACAGGGATTAGGAAATCTCACACCTTCCTTTGTTAGGGCCATGCTTTTACAATTTGTACAGATCATAAACTTTCTCTGAGTCTTTTTAAGAATGATCCTATACTCTTAGTTATTATCACATACACAGAGCTCAAGATTTTTTGCTTGATGTGTATGCCCAGTTGAACAATTATAAACCTGAAAAAGCAGTCTAATGCTTATGATTTGAGCCGTCTACCACAGCAATGGCAGACTATAACAGTGCCTTCTTGGAAGAACGAGGTGTAGAGAACCTTCAGGATGATCAGATGGAACGATTCAACTAATTCCAGATTGGTCAATGGCTTGAATTGTGCATGAGGGCATGTGCAGGAAACTGCTTGAGTTATTTAAGCTATTCCTAAACCAGGAATATGAATTATCAGTCTCATCTTTGGGGGAAAGTCACATTATCCCATAAATTATTATGCCTGTGCCATATACAGAATCAGGGGATGTCTGCATGAAACTAATAGCTAGAAATTATGGTTGAAGACTTGTAAGGACAGTAATCCTTTCCCAAGTGCAAGTTCCCTTTAAATGAAATTCTAGTTAGTGTACTTAATGTCATTTCTGTATGTGTTTTGGTAAGCATGAGAATCTTATTTCCAAAATAGGGGAATGATTTTTTGGGGGGTTTAGATGAGGTCATGAGAGTGGGGCCCCCATGATGAGCTTAGTGCCCTTATAAGAAGAGACACCACAGGACTTGCCCTGTCTTTTGCTGTCTGCCATGTGAAGACACAGCGAGAAGAGCTTCTGCAAGCCAGAAAAAAGGTCCTTACCAGAATCAAATCATGCTGGCACCCTGATCTTGGACTTCCAGCCTCCAGAACTGTGAGAAAATAAATTTCTGTTGTTTAAGCCACCCAGTCTTAAGAAAAGAGAGAATGGGAAATAGATAAGAGGAAACTAATAGAAGTATTGATGGTAGATTAGGAGAACAAGATTTTAGAAATCTTGAGTTAGGGAAAGAAATATGAAAAAAAAAATCCAAACCTTGGAACCACCCTGCTACATTTGTCAGAACAAATGAACTGAGATGCCTCTCAGGGGTGAGTGAATTGGGAACTCCCTTTGGGCCTAAGGTGAGATTATGGGGGCAATGGTAAAGAGTCCTGGGTAATATTAAAAGCAGAAAAGCCTTAAATATTTGGATGAAGAAGCAGGAACACAAAAAGGATAACTTAGGATATGTATTATCTACAGAAATGTCAAACAAGTTAACCAGCATTTCCTTGAAACTGAAAGGAAAGGAGATTCAAAAATTTCTCATAAGCAGGGAAAAGAAATGGAAATTATTATATGGTGTCCATTATTATTCATTTGAAATGTTTTTAAATCCACCTTCAACCTCAGTCCCTACCTAATAGATCGAAAGCACAGTTAATTTAAGATGAACTTGGAATGCGAAGATTGTTTTTTCTTTTTTCTTTTTTAGTCAAAAACTTGGTAGAAAAGATTTTTTTTTAAAAACACAGTGAAAGGAAGCCTATATTTGCTACATGTTTTTATATTTGTTTAAGTTCATAATCCCATCTCAAACCCTAGGGAGAGATGTGTTTCAGAATTCAGATTTTTTTAAGAAAAAATGATTATTAGAAAAATAATACAGTGTATGTCTCTCTCTCTATATATACATATATATTTATGTGTATATACACACACACACATATGTGAATTTATGTGAATTAGCTTATTTACTTCCCACAGCAACACCATGAAGAGAGTTCTATTGCTACCCACGTTTTATAGATGACAAGACTAAGGCAAAGAGCAGTTAAGCAAACTTGCCTAAATTTACAGAGCTAGGAAAGAGTGGAGGTGGAATTTAAACCCAGACAGTCTCCACTCTTAACCACTATCATACTGGTGATCAAATGAGTGTGGGGACCAAAAAGAGGAAGAGTTAAAAGTAATCACAAGAAAAGCATTGATACTATCAGCAAAATGCAGAACCAGGTTGAAGTGTGTTGACAGAAAAGAAGCTGAACTCTGTAAAATAATTTTAAAGAGGTTTATTCTGGGCCAAATTTGAGGACCACAACCCAGAGCCACACCCAAGAAGCCTTGAGCAAGTGGACTTGCTGTTGTTGGGTTACAGTTTGGTTTTATACATTTCATGGAGACAGGATTACAGGTAAAGTCGTAAATCAACACATGAAAGGCATACATTGGTTTGGCCCAAAAAGGTGGGCCATCTTGAAAGGGGGGGGGTGGCTTACAGGTTATAGGTGGGTTTAAAGACTCCTTGACTTGTACTTGGTTAAAAAATGAAGCTTTGTCTAAAGGCTTGGAATGTTTTTAGATAAGGAAGAGACAAGTCACCAGACTTATATTTGTTGTGTAAATTGAGGACCTGCAGGTTTGTCTTGCATAGCCTTAGGCCTGTTGATGAGTTACAAAGGATATCTCCAAGAAGGGAGGGAGGCATGGTGAGGCATGTCTGACCTCCTCCTCGTGGCACACAATTTAGTTTTAGGATATCCCCTTGGCCAGAAGGGGGTCCATTCAGTCAGTCAGTTGGGGGGAAGACTTTTGTTTAATTTTAGTTCACAAGTGGAAGTGAAAATGTACAGTGAAAACTTGAGTTGTGGCCTGGCATCTGAACTCCCTTATAGTAGGCACAGCCCTTGAATCTTGTTTTGGCTGACATGTCTACATCTCAGTCTATGTGTTGTCGAGACCGCAAGGGGGTTTCAGTCTAGGTCTAGTTACTCATTGCACTAAGATCCAATTACTAAGCCAATGAGGATTGCTAAGGAAGATAGGAGTTTTCTAATATGACAGATGTCAGGAGAACGGGAGAAGCTGCCTCAAATCCATCTCTCCTAATGGAGATCATGAGCTTTTAAAGGAGGAGCCACGGGCCTTGAGGCAGGTCGTGGGCTATGTGCCTTGGGGGAAGGCAGTGGGGGATGGTGAATCTTGGCATCAGGAAGTCTGCCCAGGGGCCTTCAGAATCTCAGCTCCTTTGTCTTACAGAAAATCCACCATTTCTGGGAAACAACTCAAAAGGTCAAGTAGTTGTTTAAAGGAGAAAGTTGTATAGGTGGTCATTGAAATTTGTTCAGTGGGGTGCCAGTTACATATGTAGCTCTACTGCATTTGACTCCATTGGTCCCTGTCATGTGGGGTTATCTACGATTCAGGTGATTCTGTCCTGGCCAGGCCTTCCATTCCCTTGGCCCCTGTGATTGGTTTACTGATGGGTGACTGACCCCAAAGGAGCCTGTAGACATTAAAAGTCTTTTGCTGACATTTCTGAGAGAGATACAGATGTTCTTGCTTGCTGAGTTTTGAGGTCAGAGGTTGTTAAATCTGGAGCTGCTGTAGCCATCTGCTGTCACGTGGAAACTGCAACTGATGCTTCCACAATAGAAGGAAAGGCCAAGATGTATAGAAAGCCCAAGCTTCAAAAACAAGACTTGAGCCCTGAATTCAGTAATGACCAAACTATCTCTGTTACTCAAAGTTTCAGCTGTGTGAGCCAATAAATTCCCTTTAAAATTTTTGTATTAGGTTCTTTGTCACTTAAAAAAAAGTACTACCAAATTCAGAGTAGCAGTTTGAAAGAGAAATAAATTTGGTTTCAATAAGTTGTGTTTGAGGTTGTTAGTAGAACAGTAACTGGAGATGTTCCATAGATATTTGGAAATACAAACTAAAATGAAAGGTCATATGCAGAGATGTCTGTTCAGAGGCTCCTCCTTTTTAAGAGGTAGACTTGATGATAAAGAAGTAATTGAACAATGAGTGTGAGTAAGCCCTACAACTAAGGTGATTGTACAGTTGAGTGGAAAATCAAAGACAAGGCCCAGGGAAGTACTCTTCTTAATATTTTCAAAATATATGTGCCCAGTCAATGCAATTTTTACATTATGAAAATTTTTCACTGTAAGTTTAAGTAGTTGCAAAGTATATAATTTCCTGCATATTCTAAATTTGACATTTTAAAATAAAATGGTTATGTTAGGTAGATAGCAATGGATTCCAGGTCTCCTAGGGACAAAATTGGGTGCTGTTGCCTTGGTGTAATTGCTCCATCTGGGAAGAAGGACAAGGGTGGGCCCCAGGCCCCCATCTTGGTCCTGTCCCACCCTAATCCTCTTCCAAGTGACTGCCATATTTGGGGAAGGAGGAAACACCGTACGAATCTGCCAGTCAGAACTTAGTGTGCCAACTGCAAAAGAATGCAGAGGACTCTCTAACCCACGGGCCAAGCAGCATAGGTACAGTAGAATCCGGAAAATAACCTAGGACACCTCGCATGCGTAGCAAGGCTCAGGTCATGCAGCTCCCAACTGTCCAATCAAAGTGGTTCCATGGTGAGCTCTGAACCACGGAGGGAAGTCCCAATCCGGGCACTTTAAAACAAGATGCAGACCATAACCGGGCCCTTTTTTTGCCCCTTCCTTTTGCTCTCCCTTTGCTGTGACAATGGGTCCGGTCGTCATCTGTGTCATATGTATCTTGCCCTATGAACCTATATCTTGCTCTTGCTCTATAATCCTGTCTTTCTCTCCTCAATAAACCTCATTTTCGTGCTTGCCTTACTTTGGTGTGTCTGGTTATTCTTTGGCCATGAGCACGCCAAGAACCGACATTTCAGACTGAAACCTGACAGTTACATCGCTCTTTTAAACATATCATATGGAATCCAAATGCTGTACCAATTTAGTATCTATCATAAACCATTAAAAAATGCATGAAGAAACTCTTCTCTAACATAGGAATTATACATTATCAACTTTTCTTCTTGAACTAATTTCTATTGTATTTCCCCAAAGTATAAATTTATCCTAAAGTATTTCAATGCTTAAAAATCCTTAATAAATTATCCTATTATATTTCTCTGCCAAAAAATGTGTATAAAAATTGAACATAAAGCATTTTTATTTTCTATGATTGTAGGGCTCTATGCTAAAAATGTTTTTCTGGGTTGAAATATCATTACAATTATTTTTAGTATGAATTTACCAAACAACATACATACATTATGATTTGATAAGTAATTTTTAACATAAAACATTTTGGAAATGCATGTGGAGATAGCTGTGAGTCATATGATTGTCACCTCTATGCCAAGTGCAGGAGCAATAATGATAATAAATAATAGTATTAGTAGTTAATGTGTATTGGCATTCATTATGTGCCAAGCATTGTCTAAGGCCTTTGCATGTTAGTTTATTTCCTATTCACAGCAACACTATGATGTGACAACTCTTACTACCCACATTTCAAGTCTATCCGTGGATTACTATCACTTATCACTAGAAGAAGATGAAATTTTCAGCATTAATTCTGTTCTATTTTTTATTTTAATGATGTATGTGCTGACAACTCTTCATTCCCATAAGTAACTAATGGGAATAGAAAATTTTATTGTGGCAGTATTACCCAATTTTTAAAACTTCTTTCAAGTCATGTACAAAAAATAATGCATTTTTATTTTTAATGATCTCACTGACAACCCAGTGAAGATGCTCCTTCAATTTTGTTGAAATCACAGAATTAGAAGCCACCTAACTTGCAAATGTATTTGTTAGTCTTTAGAGTACTTTCATTTCTGGGAAGTCTCCCAAAGAGGCTTCATTCACTAAGAATTATCAAACGATTATTAGTTACTATTACTCATTCACTTAGAAACATTTGATATACACAGAAAGGGTTAGGAAAATTAAAAAGTTGTTAGTCGATTCACCTTTGCAAATATATTTCATCTTATATGTGATTTACTTTTTTGGAAGGTAAAATCTTTGGAACTTTAGATTTAGTTCATTCTATCTATGGAAAATGTCCAACATGTAAAACAGTTGGCCTTACCAGCCCTTGTATCCAACCAATGAACCAAATCATATGTATTTTCCATCAGAAAAAAAATCAGACTTCATTTTTGGATCAAATATGTGAGTTAATATGCATCCCAATAATTACCATCTTCCTTCCTGATTCTAAAGCTAAGATATTTAGATAAGTCATGGAGCTTTGGCAGGAGTTGGTGAAGGACTATTACTGAATGAAATAAGAGACTGCCACTTGTCTTACTGAGACTTTTTTGTTTTGCTCTCAGAAGACTCTATTATTGGGGCAATGCATTTTGTGATAATATGTAGAGGATGGAAGAGATGAAGTTGTTGAACAAAATTGCCATGATTTCTGCTGCCCCACTGTAGCATGCATCTAAAATTGAGACAATCCAACAAAGATTTCTAACACCCTGTTTCACTCTTAGTAGAAATAGATTTAAGACAGAAAAAGGTGCTAAGATCTACTATGGGTTTATAGCTTCTTGATTAAAGATGGCTTCATCAACACAGATATTTTGAATTCTTCCTATATTTTCACTCTGCAGCTTTCACTCTTAGGGCAATTCAATACAGCAAGTTTTGGAATGCATGAGAGACATGTCTTTCTTTTGTAATATTTAAAAATGCAATTATGAAAGGTGAGGGAATAGGAAAGACAGGAAAGGAGAACACGAATGATAACTAGACCAAGGTTTGTTCTCAGGAAGACCAAGTTTAGAAAAGAATACTTATGGAATTTGAGGATTTAGAAATTGATGCTCCTAAAACAATTCATGTCCCTTTATCCCTTGAAAAACTTGTAGAGTACCCCAGGGGCATGCAGGTCCCATTTGAAAACTGTGCATTAGTTGTTGCAAGTTTGGGAAAGATAAATTCTCTGAATTAAACATCAGAGAAACTCCCAGAGAATGAATTCTCAACTTGGGAGTTGTGGATCGGTTCCAGTGTGGGGCATAGCCCCCTAAACTTTTGCAAGAATTTTTGTGGACTTATACATTTTGGGGGGATAATTTCTATAGCTTTCATCAGTAAGTGACTATTGCTAAAAATGTTTAGATTCCATATTATGGAGATAATATGCTAGGTCAAATTTCCTATAACTAATGTGTGTTTTCTTATTAGTGAATTTTGAAAGGTCAGTTTATACTTTGTGTGGTTCTAAAAAGGTTTTAACAAGCCAGTGTGAGGGCTCATGCCTGTTGTCCCAGCTAACTCAGGAGCCTGAGGTGGGAGGATCACTTGGGCCCAGGAGTTTGAGGCTGTAGTGAGCTATGATTGCACCACTGCACTCCAGCCTGGGCTACAGAATGAGACCCCATCTCTAAAAAAAAAAAAAAATTTAACAGCTTATAAAACTACAAATAATAAAGTACAATGAGGGAACCAGAGCAGATAGAACATCAGAGTTAGAAAGTAATATGAAACTAAGAGCAAGATTAGATCACAAAATGCTTTTTGAGAAGTTCTCCATTCCCTTGTTAAGGTGAAGCCATAGATGTGAGTACAGTAGCCCCTAATTATCCACGATTTCATTTTCCACAGTTTCAGTTACCCATGGTCAACCATGGTCCAAAAATATTCAGTGGAAAATTCCAGAAATAAACAATTCATAAGTATTAAAATGTATGCTGTTCTGAATAGTGTGATGAAATCTCATACCATCTCACTTCAACCTGCCTGTGATGTGGATCACCCTTTGTCCAGCATATTTATGCTATAGATGCTACTCATCCATTGGTTGCTTAGTAGTCCTCTCAACTATCAGATCCACTGTTGTGGTATTGCAGTGCTTGTGTTAAAGTAACCCTTACTTTACTTAATGGCCCCAAAGTGCAAGAGTAGTGATGCTGGCAATTAGATATGCCAAAGAGAAGCTATAAAGTGCTTCCTTTAAGTGAAAAGGTGAAAGTTCTCCACTTAATAAAGCAAAAAAAAAAAAAATTCATATGCCAAGTTTGCTGAGATCTATGGTAAGAACAAATCTTCCATCCACAAAATTGTGAAGAAGGAAAAAGAAATTTGTGCATAGTGTATGTAGAGTTCGGTACTATCCACAGTTTCAGGTATCCACTGGGGGTCTTGGAACATATACCCAGCAGATAAGGGGAGACTACCGCATGTGCTTTTTAGCAGTCAACAGAAAAAGGACATCAGCATCTAATTCACAATGTCCATGAGTTGAAACTCATCTATTGTTTTCACTGGGACTGAATAGAAATCTTCCCATAGCTTTTTGTGAAGAGAATGCTGTGGAGCATGGTGGACAATGTCCCCAATAATATCTTTATAGTATATGTAACAGTGATCTTTATAGTAGCCTTCAATATCATAGTTACACTTACTGAGTACTTACCATGTGAGAAATACTTGTCTAAGATATTTATTTACAGGTAAGTCATCAAACCCTAAAAAAACGTTGTGAGATAGAATAGAATAAGACTGAAGTAATAGTGTATGACTTGGAGGTAGGTCATTAAAGACTCCGTGACTTCCTATCTCATTCTTGGCTCACTCACGCTGGGGGAAGCCAGATGCCATGTTTGAAGAGATTCGGGCAGGTTATGGAAAAGCCCACTTAAGCAAGGGACTGAGGTCTCCCCCAACAACCAGTAAGCAACTTAGGCCTCCTGCCTACAGCTATGTGAGTGAGCTTGCAAGTGGATTCTCCAGCCCCAGTGGAACCTTGAGATAAGTGTAGCCCTGGCTGACAGCTTGGCTGCATCCTCATAAGAGACCCTGAGCCAAAGGCAACCACAAGCCATTCCCAGGTTGCTGTGAGATAATAAATGCTTGCTATTTTAAGCTGCTAAATTTGGAAATAATTTGTTATGCAGCAATAGATAACTAATGAGGTGGTAAAGGTACAAACATTTCTGATGTCAAGACCAAAGAAATATTTTGGAAAATCTAGAGCTAGTGGTCTTAACCTTATGTGAATGTGTTTGAAGCAAACTTTTTTGAAAATCTGATGTGCGTTTGTGCAATCTTTCCCCAGAAAATGCACAACATTTAAATACAATTTCAAGGGATTCACAGTCTTTCTGAAGCCCATCCAGGGATTCATGAACTCAAGGTTACGAACGAGGTTTAGAGTAATGCTTCTCAAAATTCACTGGGCATATAAATCTTGTTAAGATACAGATTTTGATTTGCTAGGTCTGTGTTAGAACCCAGATTCTATAAATCTAACAAATTCTCAGGCGATCCAGATGCTGCTGGTCTATGGTTCACACTTTGGGTGGTAAGAAAGAAGGGGTAGCTTGCATATTCTTTGGGCAATCATTCATAAATATTGCTTTTCTCTCCAGGAGTTTTGGTCAGGATGGACAAAGAAAGAATATTATTTTAAAAACTCTGCAAAAACCACAACCTTGTGCAAAGATCTTTCTCCAGTAGCATCATTGATCAATGATCCTGTTGGGTTTTGATGTCCCTCAGTGCCGGGATGAAGCTGTCCTGGGTGCAGGTCTTATCTCACATTGGAGGGAGTGTTTGGCGAATAGGAGCCAGTGTCGAAACCCTTTTAGCCACATTTAGCAACAAGGGAGGTTTGAAGGAGTGGCTTTCAGGTGAATTCTACCTGGAGTCCATTATTAAGTTCAATTTTGTCTGTTCCATAGTCCTTTGTTATTATATCAAAGTGCTGGGCCATCATTATTTTGTTAGGAGTTGTACTCTGCAAAAAATTTAACAAGTAACAGATACATAGTTTAAAAAGGGACAAATATACAGTAAAATTAATAGTAATATGACAATTCCAGTTCACATAATGGTTTTGAACTGCAAACCTAGGTTTAAGGATAGCCAATTGAGTAAATCAAATGACCATAGGGAATAGGTGAGACCTGTTGTAACCATGTAGCCTATTTTCTTATTTTGTGTAAATGGGTCTCAACTTTTCCAGAGGAATTTATCCCAATACAGCCTGTAGTATTAGCAATAGCACAGACATTTTCTCTTTTAACCAATGGATACTAATGGATTTCTTAGGGTAAGTTCTGTTAAGTTACCAGCAGAGGCTATTGATTGTGAAATATCAATTATCCTGCCAAGTGAAAAAGGTGGACATTAAGAGGGGTAAGACTGTCATTGTGACATCTTAATAAGACTGTCTTATTTTGACATCTTGGGAAAAGCTGTCTCCCATGTGAAAATGTCAACATGTCCTCCAGGTTTTCAGTTTGAATGTCTCTGATCACGATTTTGGGTGGCTTGGTGGACTTTTTGTGTGGCCCATACATCAGACATAAGGCTTATTTCCTAAAATTCATCTGGTTTCAGATTATAGGGCTTTAGGAACAAAGAAACTTGTTTTTAATTACAGAGTTGTAGCTTAATATTGGAGGAAATTAGAATTCAGGATCTAGTCCAGGCTACAGGTGGATAAGAAGAACTTGAAAACACTGCACAGGGCTTCAATCTAATAACAGGTGTATTTTAGTTTTTCTTTAGAAATACACCCTTTTCTCTTTACATTGGTCAAACAGGAATCATAGATTTAAAATTCTCTTGAGGCTAGGAAGCCAAACCAAGGCAGACTTTTGATTTTACTTACAATCTTAAAGTTCTTTGATCTACCAGGAAGTGACAATTTTTATTCACTCACTGTAAGACTGTGAACTCTTAAAGCCAGGCATTTTATCCACATTCATAAATGTGTCATTTCAGTCAAAGCTTTGGTAATACAGCCAATGTTTCCAATTGTATCCTGCTTGTAAGGAGAGAGCAAATTTTTGTTGAACTTGTGTAAATAATCATATTGTCATTAAAAAAACAAGAATACTCATGAATACTTCCTGAATTTTGGAGGAATTAAGTGGGGAGGAAAAGCAAATGCTTCCATCTTTGTTCACAAAAATATACTTTACCAAATTTTTATAAACTATAGATAGCTTATGAAATAAAAAATTTTTTAATTTTTAAATATGTAAAACAAAACATTTCAATAAAGAATCAACAGTGTTTTAAATAAAAGTCATGAAAACATTATCTTCATCAATCATTTAATTATATGTAATTAATTTTTTTTGTTGCTTGATCTTGATTAGTACTTTCATGAACCCGTCAATTTCCTTATTAGAGTTCTGCAAATTTTTATTTAGTCTATTGAACTCAAAGTAATCAGAAATCTGTGTTCAGGAGTGCTTGTTAGAGTCTTTTCCATGAAAAACATTTTTTTTTACTATAGCTGATTGCAAATGCTTTTAGAGAAGAATTCAAAACAATAACTGTGGATGACAAAAACTTGGAATAGCCATGGCTAAAAGATGATGGAAGTTCCCAACTGACAAGAAAATTTAGTTATATCAATTACATACAGCATTTTAAGATAACAACCAGAATCATGACTGACAGTGTCACGTCAGGGCCGTCAGACTTTTATAAAGTTCATAAATCTTTAGAATACTAATTATTAATAAAATATCCATACAAATATAACTTTAGAAACATAACAACCAAATTATTGTTGATAACATATTCAATTTTTATGAATTTATATAATTTTTAAACATACCCATAAATGTAACTGAAAAAAGATCTAGTATCACTAATCATTTGACAATGTTTCCCATACAGTTTACCAAATAAGTGTAATCATTTAATATCTCTACAAGATGAGAGATAATTTTTAGGGGGCTCTCCAGGGGCCCAACTGGAAAATCCCAAAGTTAATTCTAGGTAAAAAAGACTTAATTCAGATTTTTATCCTGGGGAAGGCTACCAAAAATGTCAAAAGGTTCAAAACACTTGATCAAAACAGAGTCACGCATGACTGTAAAATAATATTCATTTAACTAGAGTGATAATCAAAAGACTTCAAAAGCAATACAGAAAGTTATATGGTTATAAAAACCTTAACCCTTTTAAAGCTCAGTGTTTCTGAATAATCAAAAACCTGATAAAGACAACACAGAAAATTATCTTGACAGACTATAAAATCTTTGGTTTGTTAAGCCAGTTACCAAAAAGGTAAGGAAAAATCTCCTGTACTGTGATTGCTTCTCCTTATGGGAAGCCCATTTAGATAACCTAGAAGTCAAATCTGATGAAAATGTACTTTAATTTAATCCGACACAGGAAGAGTGTGTCCAGGGTCATGAGTATACACTATTATAGAGGAATGTGAATAAGAAAACTAGTACCTTGAGCAGGGGAATACATGGCTCTTAGTAACAGCATGGATAGTTTCCTTATTATGTGGAACAATTCAGACACATCAAGAAAAGCCGAGAGTACAGAATTAAGCTATGCTGGAGGAAAACATTGCTTGTTTAGACCTTCAAGATAAATATTTTAAGTGTCAGGCCATAACAGCGGAGTTAGAGCCAGAGGGGGAAAAAAGTTAGTGAAAATTGACAAAGACATTGAAGGAGAGAGTTATCACCCCAGCCAAGCAAAAAGATATACCTTTTCATGGGCAGAAAGAACAGAAGACAATGGTGTATGACCTGCAAATCACATGCAGTGAAGTACAGCAAAACTTAAAAAACTGTGGCAGAATTAGAAATTGTCTGTAATTTAGCAGATGGCTGTTAAAGAAACAGATTTCAGAATTAACAATCAAAACTTGCAATTTTACTAAGAGCAAATCAATACTTTAAGAACTTTGTTATTCTAACATAGAAGTCCAAGTTTTTAAGTTATTATTACAGTATTTTTAATATCAAAGCTCAATCTTTAGAAAGACATAAATAATTCACTCCTAATGATAGCCATCTTGATTACACACAAATTTTTTCTCATAAATTCCTCCTTCATAAACTTTATCATGACTTACTCAGATCATTGACAACATGCTTGAACTTTCTTCTTTATTCTATATTTACTCTTTCTTAGATAACCAGTCATTTAACTTCAGGACAATAATTTACCACATGAGATTCTTTCTCATACAAAATTATTCTCTTTTCTTTTTAACCTGTCTTACCAAAAATACATCTTCATATCGATAACTTTCTTCACATTTCTCTCTCCTACTTGCTGGTTCCTTTCTACCTTGTTTCTATTTCCTTCCTAAACCCACATTTTGAGACAATCATCTTTAAATAACCTTTGAATTTGACAAAATTATTCTTTTTTCTCAATAAAGAACACATTTTATGCCTTTCTTATATGTTTTTCATATTAAAAACACATCTCATCTTACTTTTTGTTATACCTTATATACAGAATTTTATACATTATTAGGATTTTAACTCTTAGTAACTTTAATATTTAATAAGTAATTTTTTTTGAGACAGGGTCTTGCTCTTTTTTTTGAGACTGGGGCTAGAATGTGGTGGTATGATCATAGCTCACTGCAACCTAAAGCCCCTGGGCTCAAGCAATCCTCTTTGGCTCAGCCTCCTGAGCAGCTAGGACTACAAGTGAACGCCACCATGCCCAACTAATTTTTTAATTTTTTGTAAGGACAGAGTCTCGCT
Organism: Daubentonia madagascariensis; assembly: GCA_023783475.1. Lineage (NCBI taxonomy): Eukaryota > Metazoa > Chordata > Mammalia > Primates > Daubentoniidae > Daubentonia > Daubentonia madagascariensis. The sequence continues at coordinate 34,093,636 of JAKFHU010002080.1, read as the reverse complement.
GTTGCCCAGACTGGCACCAAACTCCTGGCCTCAAGTGATCCTCCTACCTTGGCCTCCCAGAGTACTAGGATTATAGGTGTGAGCCACTGTGCCCAGCCTAGTAAGCAGTTTTGAACTGTCACATATCAATATTTTATGTATGTTAATCATTTTACAATTTTTAGAAACTTTTTTCATAACATAATTATTTAAAGTATATTAATAAACCCAAATATACTTAGTCTTTCTGTAAAATTTAAGAAGCCAAGAACAAACTTATTTATGTTCAGTAATTTGTTTCGGTTTTTTAAAATCTTATTTGGAATTGACCTAGAGGTTAATGAGTGTCTATTATTTAATTTAACATAACTTTAAGATTTCAAATTACATGAAAAGTTCATTTATAGACATTTACATTTACCAAATTTATTTCTTTTTTTTAACAATTTGCCTAAATTACTTATGAAAACTGAGATATTAGACAAAGCTAGTCATCATTTCAAGTTATTTCCCTGTTAAACATTTTTATAGACTATGAGTATCAGGTATTCACCTAAGTAAGAAACTTACAGTTAAATATTTGAGTATTTTGCTGATAACTCAGAAGCTACAGCTATTTTCATTAAATCAACAATATTAAATTAATCTTACTTACCAAAAAAAATAATGCAAACAAAGATCATTCTGTTTTCAGCTGGGTTTTTAGTTTTATTAATATAATCTTCGTGTCAAATCTTGATACCTTAAAACATCTTGAAGAGACAAATATAAAACCATCTGACCAGTAAACTCAGGCAAAAATATATACTGACAATTGTGAAGATATTTCTGTTTTTATTTTAACAATAATTTAAAAACCAGCTTATTTATTAAAGATTTACTTAAGCCACACAAATCAAAAAGGATTTGGGTTAATTACTATATATTTTATATGAATGCCTATTTATCTCAGCCAATCTGAATAGAATTCCTTAAGGGATTTTGGGCTGACTATGCCTGATTTTACCATGTAGATACAACATATAACATAATACATGTACATATGTGTAAACACACCTAAACACATGCACACATACATAAATAATCTAATCATTTTTGTTTTAGAATTCTAGTCATGAGGTAGTAATAGAATCTCATGGGTTTATAAAGATAGTTGGATTCAAATTATATTTCTGACAAAATTAGGACCTATTCACATGGCTGAATTTTATTTGCCCTGAAGGGTAATTTATTAAGGCTGTGGATCAAAATTTTGGATAAAGCACTTTCCGTGGAAGTTGGATTTTAAAAGACCTCTTTCAGCCTTTTTTTTTTTTTCAGTTTCAAATGAGTTTAGGGTTAAATTTTCAATGTTTATAAATTAGCTAGGACTGGCTGAATTGTCTAAGAAAAACAAAATCTCCAATAGCCTTGAACTAGTAACAAATCTATTTTTTCTTTGCTAATCTGGTTTGCTTGATTAGCAAATGTGGGGAGGGAGGAATTTTAGTGTTTTTTCTCCCCAGCTTTTTATTTTTGGCCTCTGTGTGGCAAAAAAAGCAAAATTTTTATGTTGGACGGAGATACCTAATATTATTGCTCTGAGCTGAAGATTTTGACCTGTTTGATCTGAGAGCCTGACTTTTATACACATTTATCTATTTCTTTTCCTTTTATATTATTAATTTTCCATCTCCATATGCAATTGTTAGGCAAATCTAAATCCATATTTCTAAAAGGTAGTTAGGTTGTTGCTTACCATGGAGCTGTTGTAATTTGTAAAGCCATTAATTTGAAAGCCCTTTAAGAATTTTTTTTCCAAATAATAACCATTTGAGTTCTGAATTTTTTAAGATATGATTTTGCCCATCAGTTTAAAAATGTACACAAGAATAGCCCATAATATGTAGCCAGCTAGAGTCCCAGAAAACCTGGCATGCTTCAGTGTTTGAGAATCCCATTTCATTCTTTATTAATCTCTTGAGGTAAAGACAACCTTATAAATCCTGTCAGAGAATGTCAGGAGTTTAGACTGGTATTTTAGATGGTGGTGACCACCTTAGTAGCTTTTATTTTTTATTTTTTTGAGATAGGGTCTTGCTGTGTTGCCTGGGCTAGAGTGCAGTGGCATGATCATAGCTCACTGCAACTTCAAACTCCCTGGGTCAAATGATCTTTCTGCCTCAGCCTCCCAAGTAGCTGGGACTACAGGTGCACACCACAATGTCTGACTAATTTTTGTATATTTTGTAGAGACAGGGTCTCGCTATGGTACCCAGCCTGGTCTCAAACTCCTGGCCTCAAGCAATGCTCCTACCTCAGCCTCCCAAAGCCCCTTAGTGGCTTTTAATTAGCCATCCTGCACCCACCATCCAGAATGTTTATTTTTGCTCTTGGAAGGTCTTCAGAAACAACAAGGGAAAAGAGTCAAACCAAAATCAAAAGAAACCAAGGTAAGAGTGTTCACAAAAATTTTAACTCTGGTGTGCAGATCAAACAAAATGTTAAACTAGGCACATAGACCAGACCAAAAGGAAACTCACCAGAAAAGACACACCTCACAGACAGAATGTACATTCTTTAGAAACCAGAGTACTCAATCCAGAAAGATATATATCTTTATACCAGGAAGGATTTACCAAAAAGACAAAAGGTCTTTTATCATCGCAGGAGGAATGTATGGTCCTTTATTAAGGTGACCATACCCAAACCGATCCCAAATAATATCAAAAAGCCTCTACCCAAAAAAAAAAGAGGCTCAACCTCAGGAAGACTCCCCAGGGCAGAAAAGGCAAGCCATGGAAGCAAAGAGCTCAAAGGGCTCAAGTGAGCCCTGCAAATCAGTTCCAAGAATTGCCAATTCCTTCCAATACAGATCTTTTTCAGATCCCACTTCTGACACCATGTATGTCAACCTAAATAACAAATAGAGAAAGGCTCTCTAAAAGAAAAAGATATTTATTTGGGAATAGAGCATTGCAATGGGAATACGTGTGCTACAGTAATCTTTGTGTGTATTCAGGGAGGTAAAGGAAGAAAAAAGCTTTTAAAGGAAAAAAATGAGAAGGATTATACAATTGTTCTGAATTAATTATCCTTGGCTACAAGGATCAATAACAAGGGTGATGCCAATCTGAGGTTGGACAGGCAGTTGCTGGGCAGATGTCTTTGCAAAACTATTTTTTGTGTAAGTTTGCAATGGTCTTTATGCAATGTTGTGGTTTCTGCAAATGTTTGTTGTGATAGTTTTTGTTGTCAGGCAGACAAGCATGAGAACCATTTTCTCATGGCTTTCCCTTGCTCTATTTGTCAGAGTATTTGTCTTTAATATTAGTGACTCCATTTTCATTCTGACAGTTTTCACAGATGGCTCACAGAACTGAGGGAAACACTTGCTTATGTTTACTGGTTAATCATAAAGGATATTACAAAGGATTAACAGACAAAAGAAGAGATGGATAGGGCAAAGTATTGGTAAGGGGTGGTGTGAAGTTTCCATGTCCTTTCTGGGCATGCCACCCTCCTAGCACCTTCATGTGTACAAAAACCTGAAGCTCATCAAATCTTGCTAGTCAAGAGTTTTTATAAAGATTGATCTCCAAACTCTCCCTCACCTTTCCTAGAGATTGGTGGGTGGCACTGAAAGTTTCAACTGTTTAATCCTCTATTCACTTGGTTTTTCTGTTGAACAGCCCCATCCTGAGGTTAGGTAGGGCTCCAACCCCGGTCACCTCATCAGCATAAACTCCGGTTTATCAAAGGTGCTCTTGTGAATAACAAAAGATGCTCCTATTACTCAAAATTCCAAAGGTTTTAGGAGTGACAGGAATGAGGAACAAAGACCGAGTATATTTCTTATGGTACCAGAGTCTAATTCCTGGCCTTCAGAAATCACTTATAACTGTGGTGATAATTATGATGGTTTCATCAACCAAGACCTGAGAATCCACAATTTCACTCACAAATTCATACCTTGAATAACTTGGTCCTAGAACTTGCCCTCACTATGAGATCTGATAGTTAGACCCAGATCTTGTTGTAATCCAAGATGGGTTTTTTATTTTTTTGAGTGTCAGTTATTTTCTCCTTTTTTTAAAAAAGAGAATTAAGATTAACCATTTGTATGGAGTAACAAGCCAATACCATCTTTCAACTTTGTTTTAGATTTTTTAAATTAAGCTTTTTGGATTCCCGCAATCTTTATCAGATCATTTGCTGGGAGAGAGTCCAGTTTGCTGAGAGAGTGCAGCATGTATATAGTCAGCAATCCATTGACAGGAAGTGAGAGGAGAAACTTTGCCTTTGAAACAACAATGCTGAATTTTAGAAGTCATTGTATAGCAAGAAGCCACCCACAAAATAAGGAATATTCTGGATCCCATTCCAGGGCCTTAATTTTTACCATTCAATCCCAGTATAAATGGGTTCTGGGTAAACTATGCAAAGGAATGAAAAGAGGGAAAAATAATTAGTTTATCATAGTCCAAATATGCAATATAAGAATAAGAAGGAAAGAAAGAAACATGATATCATCTATATCTATATGCAAGGTAGAAATATAGCCAAAGCTTTTTTAGATATATCTTTGCTTGCCTTTTCTAGCTTCTAGAGACTGCCTACATTTTTTGGCTCATTTTTTGGCTCATGGCTCCTTTCTCCATTTTCAAAGCCACCAGCGTAGCATCTTCTCCTTTCTCTGATTTCTGCTTCCATCCTTACATCGTCTGTCTTTCTCTCTTATCCTCCTGCCTCCCTGTTATAAGGACCCTTGTGATTATATTAGGCCCACGAAGATAATCCAGGACAATCTCTCCATCTCAAAATCCTTAACTTAATTACATCTGCAAAGTCACTTTTACTAGGTTAGGTAATATAATCAGAGGTTCCGGGATTTGGGATGTGAACATCTTTTGGGGGGACCATTATTTAGCCTGCAATGATTGGTCTATGGGCAAGAACCTGACCTAAGTCAGGCCAGAGTCCTTCTCCTGGATTTTTTTGCCCTGGAACTTGAAAATAATCCCCCATAGTGATGGGAGCTCTGTCACATGGGGTTTAGGATCCATCAGCAGTCATAGTTCTCTAGGCATGGAAGAGGCTGGTATGAAGGGAGAAGAATATAATCCCCTATATTCTTATTTTATAAATAAGAATGGAGTCCCCTGGAAGAGACAGACTGATATGAAAAAGTAGAGGGGCTGAGGTCCAGGTGTACTTTTGCATCTTATGGTTTGGTTATACAAGACACCATAACCTCTCAAAAAATTTCCATTTTTTACCTAAAACTAATTTGAGATGGGTTTCTAACTCTGACAACTGAAGAAGACCTAACTAATACACTTAGCATTCAGTTAAGCTCTTGCTACAAGTGAAACAACTCACTCCCGTTCTTCCAAGCCTAGGTCATGGAAATCAAATTTGCATATGTCCGAAAGGTTAATAGGCACAACAGGCTTTCTGAGCCACATTCCTGGGCCAAGTTCACTAACGATTCAAATGAACCAGGAAGAAACTCAAGACCAAGCCCTGGGGAGACTGCAGTTGACAAAGGAATGAGACGACTGAGAGCTGGTCTCTTAGCCGGGAAAGCCCAGGAAAGACCTGAGGCTTCTGCCAGTCAGGTTTTCCACGGTGAGGTGGAGATCTCCCCCTTCACGTGGGTTCCAGTGGGAGATCTTGTACAAATCCTTCCTTCCTTCTCTCTGGCCAGCTCTAACGCCTTGCCTGGATGTTTCTTTTATCCCCTTTCTTCTCTATCACCTTCTGCTGTTCCAGGGCTGACTGTTCCATCCTGTGTGTTCCCATAGGACTTTAAACATTCTCCCACTGGTGTCTTTAAAACATGATATGTTACATTTGGTTGTTTTTCTTCATGTATCCTTAACTACCCGCCTTGAAGGTGAGTTCCCTGAGAATGTGGCGTGCTTCAGTCCTTGTCAGGTACTATGCTACGTAAACAATATGCACTGAAAGACAGTCTTTACCACAAAAGAGCTAATAGTCCAATGGGAGGCAGAGCAGTAAATCCCATCCCTGTGTGTGTTGAGTACCATGGCAGGGGCAGGGACAACACAGCAGGAGTACTTACGGGGTCGCTTCAGTCAGAAGGAGTGAGAGGGCCAGGGATGATTCCTGGAAAGGGGATGCTTGAGCTGAATATTAGAAGATAATAGGAGTTATTGGATAGTCAGGGCAGAAGTCATTCCAGGCGAAGTCACAGAGTCATGAAAGAACATGGTAGATTCAGTGCACCACGAGCAGTGTGATATTATTGGAAAAAAAAGTTTATGTAAGGGCAAGATGAGAGATGAGGTTGGAGAGATTGACAAGGGCAAAACTGAAAAAATCTTAAGGGTCATACTAGAAAGCTAAGATTCTGTTTCCAAAAGCAATTGCACGGTGCCTGGCATAGGATATTGACCATCACATCACTGATGGTTCTGAGACAGAGACTGCTCACAATCAATACAGAAATCAAAAGGCATTGTCACAAAATTGATGTTTGGCATTGGGATTGTTATTCTGACATCTTTGCTTTGAGAGAGAAAAATCAATGTTGAAGGCCTAAATTTCCTGTGTTTTTTTTAAATTCAAAGATCAATGACATAAATATGACTGGGCAGTTGTATATGAAAGAGAACATGAGTAAAATTGGAAAGCTTGGAAATAATATATACTTATTACTTACTCAGGACTCCTCTACATTCCTAGCACACTAATTGCTACTAGCAGGGTTCTTTGCCTGGGGTCTATTGAGCTTTTTGAGGTTCTGAAAACATCTTGAAAATTTAGGCAAAATTTTGAGCACATGTGTGTTTGCTTATTTTCCTGGGGAGAGGGGTTTTGGATTTTTCTTACTTGAAAAAAGTTTTTGGCTCCTAAAAGGTAAAAATCCACTGGCTTCTAGCATAGGCAACTAGAATAAAAACAAAAGGACAAAGAGGCAACACTGTTTAGACATTGCATTGTGCATTATAGTCATAGTGGGAATTTCTTTTGGGGGGAATGTAGAGTTAGCAGGTAGGACAACACTCAGTGCTCTAATAAACAATCTTCCAAATCCCAGTGGCTTATAATAATAGCAATTTATTTCTTCCTCATCTTGAAGATCAATATAGTCAATGGTGGGGGTGGGGAGATGTGGGGCTGTGTATTACAGTGTATAGGAGGGTCTGCTATGAACAATCTTTTAATGATCAAGCTCCTTCCATGCTGCAGCTTGGCCGTCTTCAACATGTCACCTCAAAGGGAGCATCCTCCAGGGAGCACGCAGGGGAAAAGAGAGAGCAGGTGGGGAAGGGACATTCCTCTAAAATGCCCTGATAGGGCAGTGGCACATCCCTTCTCACATTTCACTCACAAGAACTGATCATATGGTCCCACTTCTAGGTGCAAGAGAGTTGGGAAATGTAGTTTATCTAGGTGCACAGGAAGAGGAAATGTATTTGGTGAACATCTGGCTAGTCTCCACCATGGGAAGTTTTAAAAACTGGTTGGATTCTTGCCTACTGGCCATGGTTTTGGTCTAGTTTTAAATGAAAAAGGAATTGAACTAGATATTCTTTCTGAAAGACCTTCCTATGGTTGTGTGCAAGGGGTTTTAAAACATGTGTCCTTTGTTTAAAAAATGTTTTAAGTGAGGAGCACAACCTCGAGAATTCTCTGATTCATCCACACCCTCAAAAGCAGTCTACCCACCCAACGACTGAGATGGGATGTAGGATAAAGGTCTAAGACTTTAACATGAAGAAAAATATTTTTCTCTTATATTCCTTTATACACTGAAGATAGCCAACAGTCTTTTGAAGCCTAGTGTATTTTATTGTCAAATAAGACTCACTTTCTGCTTTCATTCTGATTAGCTCTCTTCTGAAGCATTGGCCTAGGAGCTCGTTAACTCAAACTGCAGAACAAGTCAATTCCAGAGGGAAACACAAAGATCAAATAATGTAGATCATCTAAGAACTGGAGCATATTAAAATACTTTACTTTTGAAAGACATTTTCAAGTGACTACTTTAATCATATAGAATTTTGCTAATTAAACAGCCAATTTAAATGCCAACTCTACTAACTGGATTTTGAGTTACAGTTAATTTTAATTGTTTCTGTTCTATAAAAATATTCATAAGAGGTTTTTAATTTTAATTCCACATTTTATGCAGCAGTCAACTCACCCACACAGTCATCTCCAACAGTTGCAAAACTAGAAATAAGTGCTTGCTGAGGGTACAGTTTCCCAGTTTTAAGCTTTTAAACAAATTTATCTGTTGAACAGTATTGATTAAATTCTGTCCTTTAATGTATCCTACCAGTCTCACAAAAGCCAAGCAGACAGTGTGGTCTGTGTGAATGTAATCCTGGTCAAATTCTGATTTTAAATAGTCTTTTTCTGACTTTAAGTAGTTTCTTTTCCATTAAAAACAGTCCTGCCTCTTCCTCTTGATTGCTAAATAAGTTTTCTGGCTCTGTCTTCATGTCTTCTTTTAAAAATGCATTGAAAACCTATTACTTAGCTGTGTCATCTTAGGCAAATCACTGTACATTGTAGAGCCCTGGCTTCTTTATCCGTGATATAGGAATAGTCCCCTAGGTTTGCTGAGAAGATCTCAAACCAGATGATGTATAGAAAAGTGCATCTAAATCTTTCAAGGGCTGTAGAAATACAAGCTGCTATTATCAATATAACTACTAAAACCCCAAACAGGTGGAAAAATAGGTGGTGTAAAGTTTGGAGAAAGAAGAAAGTGTGACTTGAAGTATCCTACTGGGGGCAATAAATGAGAATTGGGGGGGGTAGCACTCGTGCTGGGCCATGGTCAAAGAGGAGGAGTTAAATATGCGGAGAGGAGAGGAAAGGGCACCTCAGACAGAGCCATACGATGTGTCCTGAAGGAAATGCACAAAGCAGGGAATGAACAAATCGAGCTGGCTGGCTCTGAAGCAGTTTGTTGACCTGAGTATATTGAGGTATAAAGTTAAAAAGTAGATTAGGATCAGCAGAGGGAGTCTTTTCATTGACAAGGACCTTGAGCTGATTTTTGATTAGAACATGGTGGGATGAGGTTGGTATTTTCAGAAAACTCATCTGGCAAGAAGGGGGAGTGACCAGGGGCACTAAGATCAGTTAGAGGGTGGCCTTGCCAATCTTGGGGAGAAGAAATAAAAGCCCAAACTACATGAGAACAGTGGGGTAAGAAGGAATGGTATATGAGAGAAATAGAAAACCACTATTGTCATCATTGTGCCACTCCTACCATCACCAAAACCACGAAAACCATGGCATTGCAAGACAGAATCATGGATTTGGTGGCACAGGTAAGGGAAACAGTCAAGAATGACCCCAAGCTTTAGAGTTTTGGTGACTAGGAAAATGACATCACCAATGGCCGTGAGGGTACTTTTTGGAGAGAGAGGGATAGAGGTTTTAGTGTTGGATATATTGAGCTTGAGGTGAAATCTGGAGACGCAAGTGAAAAGTTCAGGACTCCGTGGCTTGCCACTCCTTGCTTTGACTGTTATGCCCTTGTAATATTGAACTGTTTGTAGTCTTGTGCACACCCTACTCTCATACTTCCATGCCTTTCTCTTGCTGTTACCTTAGATTAGAATGCCCTTCCCATATTCCTTTTTATCCTTTTAAAAGTCAGGTCTAATCATACATAATCTATATATGGTAAAATCTGTCCTTTCTAGACATGGACATAGTTTTGAGTATTGACCAAAATATACAGGCATATACCCACCACTCCCTGAAAACTTCCTTTGTGCAACTTTGTAGTCAATCCTCTCACCCCATCCCCAGACCACTAATTGATCTCCGTCTTTGTTTATAGTTTTCCTTTTTCCAGAATTTCATATAAATAGAATCCTACTACTAACCCTTTGTGTCTAGCTTCTCTCACTTAGCATAATGATTTTGAGATTCATCCATGGTGATGAATGGATCAGTAATTTGTTTCTTTTTATTGCTGAATAGCATTCCTTTGTGTGGATGTGCTACACTTTATATACACATTCACTAGTTGAAGAACAACTGAATTACAGTTGACCCTTGAACAATATGGGTTTGAACCACGCAGGTCCACTTATATGAGGATTTTCTTTCGCCTCTGCCAGCCTGAGACAGCAAGACTAACCCCTCCTCTTCCTTCTCCTCCTCAGCCTGCTCAACGTGAAGAGAAGGAGGATGCAAACCTTCATGATGATCCACTTCCACTTAATGAATATTGAATGTATTTTCTCTTCCTTATGATTTTCTTAATAACATTTTCTTTTCTCTAGCTTACTTTATTGTAAGAGTATAGTATATAATACATATAACATACAAAATATGTGTTAATTGACTATTTATGTTATCAGTAAGGCTTCCAGTCAACAGTAGACTATTAGTAGTTAAGTTTTTGGGGAGTCAAAAGTTGTACACAGATTTTCGGCTGTGCAGGGGTCAGTGCCCCTAACACTTGTGTTGTTCAAGAGTCAACTGTATTTTCAGTTTTTGGTTATTATGCTTAGAGCTACTATAAACTTTCACGTGCAGGACTTTGTATGGACATATATTTTAATTTCATTTGGATAAATACCTAGGACAGAGAGATTGCTGGATCATAACATAAATTTATGTTTATATGCATGTATATAAGTGTATGTTATATTTAACTTTATAAGAAATTGCCAGACTGTTTTCTAAAGTGACTGTGCCATTTGCATTCCCACCAATAATATATGAAAGTTTCAATTACTCTGTATCCTTGCCAGCAGTGGCTGTTTTGGGTGCCTTCTTTATCTCTCTCTGTCTCTGTATCTCTAATTTCTTGCTCTAGGGGAAGCTGCCATGTTATTAGCAGCCCTATGGAGAGGCCCACGTGTTTAACAACTGAAGTCTCTGGCCAACAGCCAGTGAGGAACTGAGGCTTGCCAGCAACCACATGAATGAGTTTAGAAGTTGATTCTCCAGCTCCGGTTGAACTTTGAGATGACTGCAGCCCCATATAACGGCTTGGCCATAGCCTTGTCCTGCAACCTTGATTCAGAACCAACCAGCTAACATGCTCCCAGATTTTGGACCCTCAGAAACTATGTGAGGTAATAAATTTTTTTGTTTGTTTTAAGCTGCTAAGTTTGGGGTAATCAGTCACACAGCAATACATAGTTAATACACAGAGCTAAGACCCTGGCATGAAACTCAAGGGGGATTTCATGTGAAGCTATGAGAGGAGATGAGATTTGCATGCTTTGTGCTTTAAGCCAGAGCTTCCAATCCTATTTCTGGGATTGCATCCAGAATGTCTCTAATTATCTTGAGGAATATAAACAATTCTCGAAACAAAATTGATTTTAGAAACACAGTATTTTTGGGGTAGGGAGAGAGGGCCATATATTCGAATAATAGCAGTGTCTCAGTTCTCTAAAGTCTAGGAGTCAGTCTCCGCACTGATGCCTGTCCATCTCTTCATTGGCAGCTCTCATTCTATATTTCATGCGATTCTATTCCTTTGGCAGTTTTCAGGTGTATACAAATTCTTTCTCCTCCTCTTCTTTCTTCTTTTTCTCTTGGAACCCAGATTTAGTGCTTTAAAGAGTGACCAACGTTAAAAAAATTCCCATGGAGAATGGGTTTGGAGAACCAAATATGGCATAGGTGGCCTTCGAACCTGGTCAGGCATAGAGAAGGACAAAGCAGAAACACTTGTATTCCTTGTTCCCATTTGGCTCCCAACTCTGAGGGAGTACATTCATTCTGGAGATGGGAGTGTGGGAAATATATGGGTGTGGAGAAGGGCTGGTGGGTAATGGCTGATTCATATTGTCTCTCAAATGCTGGGGAAATGTGGAGGCACCTTTGTGAGAGGCAGTCTCCCACTGTCTGAACAAGGCCTGGGATTTGCAGCAGCCCCAGTGAGGCCCGGGCAGCATTTAGAGGCTGAGGATCAACAAGATTCTGCTACCCTCCAATTCAGCCAGAGCCCAGGGGTGAGGATGGCTGTGGTGTAGAGGCGGTGGGGTGTTGAGATAATGTTTGTGACAAGGTCTCCCTCTTTGCCTTTAGACATATTTTCCGTGGAATAGCAGCCATGATTTTAGGCCAGGGCAACTGGCAGTGCTGACCCCTCTTTCTAGTAGGAACCATGGGATTCCTGTTACCCACATCAAAAGCATCATGTACAGGAATCTCCTTTCCTTAATAAAAGTGGTTCTGATTCCCTCCCAACAAGTTCTTCTCTGTCTTTAAAGCTGCACATGACCATTTATACAGATACAGAGAGAGAATACACATAGGTTCTGAATGTAGTACCCTCACCTCTTATGGCAAGATAGGCCAGCCCTTCAGGATGGAGATCTTTAGGCAAACCCATGTGACATCTAATGTCTCCTAAGACCTCTCCTGCAAAATTAGGGTAGGAAGTTCTTTCGGCATTCACTCCCCCACCCCCGCCCCACCCTGCTGCACTGTGAATATAACTGAACTATTCTATCAATACAATTGCTTCTCTTTCCATTCTTGCACTAAACCCATTTCTCTCGTGAAGCCTTTCATTGATAGCCCATTACTGAAAGCATTCTGAAATGGAAGTGGGAGGAGACATGTGCAAAGCACAAAGAAATGGAAAAATGTTAAACAAATTACTTTTCACCTGTGAGATTTTCCTCTCTTTCTTGGCAGCATTATTTGCCTAGTCTATTGACATTTCAGACTAGAGGAAGATTACATATAATTGTACCAGCAGTTTCTTTATCTCTCTGAGGGTTCAAGTGACAGAGGTTGTTAGCTGGAGAAACAGGATGTTTGCATTATTGATTAGGGCACACTGTTTTGACTGAAGTGGCAGAGAATATTCTTGGCTGCTTTGCATGTGTCAAGTCAGCCTGCTTCTTGTCCATCAGCTCAGAAGAGATTTTGTTACCACGGCATGTGTTAGACATCGTGTCTCAGGTGGTTCTTTCTGACTGTCAGTCACTTTACCTACTGCTGCTGATTAAAAACCTTATATCAACCAAGAAACTGTCTGCTGCCTGTTTTTATGTCTGTGACCAGGGGACAGTTGTTTTGGTGCTTTGGGCTATCTTTATCATAGATTCCTATTGCAGGATGTTCCAGCTGTTTGTGCAGAGTAGAGTCTCACAGAGTTGAACAAATGACTTTACCATTTTCAATTTAGTTGTGCTACAGGGGCAGTTGAAGATGAAAACAAACCATATTGCTGCTTACCTATGTTTCTGGCTTATTAAACAATGCTATACAGTCATGGTTCTCAAGCTTTGGCAGATAAAATGCAAATTTCTGGGCTCAGTTGAGATTTTGATCCATAAGGGACCCAAGAATCTGTATTTTAAATTCTGATTTTAGATGAAACATGGGATATACTTCAAGAATCACAATTATTCAGCATTAAACAGTAAAGGGGAGATTAGGAAATCAGGGTATCAGTAGTCTCATGACAAGTCAAAGAGAATGTTGAGGGAAAATCCTAATGCTTCCAATTTATAGTAATCTAATTTATAGTATAGACTGTTAGCAATTTAAGGATACAATTTATGTCTAATTTCTCTTTGATAATGCACTTTGGTTGATACATTTGGTAGACAGGCACTAGATAATTAAATCTAATAATGATCTTAACAAATTTAAAACATCTAATATCATGTATCAAACATTTTTTATTAATATGGGATCACAATAGAGAACTCAAAAATAGACTTCAAAATATTTGGGAATTTGGTAGCATTTCAAATTAGTGTGTCGAAGAAGGGTTGATTTTTCCATACACATTATTGTAACAACTGGCCTGCCATTTAGGTTTAAAAGAAGCTGGATTTCTACTTCACTCCTCATCTCAAAATAAATTGCAGATGAATTAAAGGTCTAAACCTAAAATAAATAAAACTGTATACATTCTATGTAAGATATGGGCAAAATCCTGCAAATCTAAAAATAAAAGATTGATAAAATTGGTTACATAAAAATTATTATAAAAATACCATAAAAGAGTCAAAAGTCAAACTTAAAATTAAAGACAAAATTTAAAACCTGACAAGGATTTTTGAACAGGCAATTCACAGGAAAACATCCATAAATAACTTACAATTTATGAAATGATGTTCAGCCCTGCTCAAAATTATATAAATGCAAATACAAATAAGATGCTATTTTTCATCTTTTTATTGCACAAAAATTAACATATTTCACAGCACCAGCTTTGAGGAGGGGTGGAGAAGAGTACCTGAATAATCTCTATTCAAGTTTAAAATACTCATATTCTTTGATCCAGCAATTCCACTTCTAAAAACTTATCCTAGAAATATAAATGTACATGTAACCAGAAAAAGATGATAATTATAGTATTTTTGGTAATAGCAAAAAAGTGGAAATGATGCAAATAATTATTAATAGAGGGCTGGTTAAATAATTAATGGTCCATAATACTTTGTGATATTAAAAACTATGGGTTAGATCTGCACATTTAGATGTGGAAGAAACCACCTAGATACATTGTTAGGTTTAAAAAGAAGAAAGACTGAGTAGTACTCCATGGTATACATATACCACATTTTGTCAGTCCACTGTTGTATTGATGGGCACTTGGGTTGTTTCCATGTCTTTGCAATTGTGAATTATGCTGCAATAAACATTGTAGTGCAAGTGTCTTTTTGATAAAATGACTTATTTTTCCTTTGGGTAAATACCCAGTAGTGGGATTGCTGGATTGAATGGTAGGTCTACTTTTAGTTCTTTGAGGTATTTCCATACTGTTTTCCATAGAGGTTGTACTAGTTTGCAGTCTCACCAATGGAGTATAAGCATTCCTTTCTCTCTGCATCCACACCAGCATCTATTGTTTTGGGACTTTTTGATAAAGGCCATTCTCGTGATATCTCATTGTGGTTTTGATTTGCATTTCTGTGATGATTCATGACATTGAGCATTTTTTCATGTTTATTGGCCATTAGTCTATCTTCTTTTGAGAAGCTTCTCTTCATGTCTTTTGCCCACTTTTTAATGGGCTTGTTTGATTTTTCTTGCTGTTTTGGTTGAGTTCTTTGTAGATTCTGGTTATCAGCCCCTTATCTCATGTATAGCATGTGAATATTCGCTCCCATTCTACAGGTTGTGTATTTGCTCTGTTGATTGTTTTCTTGGATGTGCAGAAGTTTTTTTAATTTAGTTAAGTCCCATTTATTTATTTTTGTTGTTGCTGTGATTGCCCCTGGGGTCTTCTTCATAAATTCTTTGCCTAGGCCAATGTCTGTAAGAGTTTTTCCAACTTTTTCTTCTAGAATTCTTATGGTTTCATGTCCTAGGTTTAAGTCTGTTATCCATCGTGAGTTGATTTTTGTGAGAGATGAGAGGTGCAGATCCTGTTTCAATCTTCTGCATGTGGCTATCCAATTTTCCCAGCACCATTTACTGAATAGGGATTCTTTTACCCAGTGTATGTTTTTGCCTGCTTTGTCAAAGATCATATGGCTATATGAGGATGGTTTTATATCTGGCTTCTCAGTCCTGTTCCATGGGTCTATGTCTCTGTTCTTGTGCCAGTACCATGCTGTTTTGGTTACTATAGCCTTGTGGTATAGCTTAAAGTCTGGTAAAGTGATGCCACCAGATTTGTTCCTTTTGCTTAAGGTTGCTTTGACTATCCGGGTTCTTTTCTTTTTCCAAATGAAGCATAGACTTAACTTTTCTAGATCTGCAAAACATGACGTCGGTATTTTGATGGGGATTGCATTGAATCTGTAAATCACTTTGGGTAGTATGGACATTTTAACAATGTTATTCTGCTGATCCATAAGCATGATGTATTTTTCCATTTGTTTACATCATCTGCAATTTCCTTCCTCAGTGATTCATAGTTCTCCTTGTAGAGATCTTTCACTTCCTTGATTAAATATATTCCTAGGTATTTTATTTTCTCTGTAGCTATTGTGAAAGGTATTGAGTCTTTGATTTGATTCTCAGCTTGACTGTTGTTGGTGTATAGGAATGCTACTGATTTGTGTATATTGATTTTGTAACCTGAGACTTTCCTGAATTTATTTATCAATCCCAGGAGTCTCTTGGTGGAATCTTTGGGGTTTTCTAGAGATAAGATCATATCATTAGCAACTAGTGATAGTTTGACCTCCTCTTTCCCCATTTGGATACCCTTAATTTCCTTCTGTTGCCTGATTGTTTTGGGTAAGACTTCCAGCACTATGTTGAATAGGAGTGGTGACAGTGGACATCATTGTCATGTTCCAGTACTGAGTGGGAATGCTTGCAACTTTTCAAGCTGTACAAAAGCAATCCATGTAACCAAAACATTTGTACCTCCCTAATATTCTGAAATTAAAAAATAAAAAATAAAAAAAATAAAAAGAGGAAAGAAGGTAAGATACCAAACAATGTGTATCTTGTGTTTTCATTTGTATACAGCAAAACCCTAGAATACACGTGCATATACATAGAAAGTTTCTGGAAACATTAAGATATTGTTAAAAATAGATACCTTTGGGAATGATAGCAAAGATTTTGGGGTAGGAGGAAGACTTATTTTTCATTGTATATACTCTTCTACTGCTTGAAAATTTAAAATTTAAAATGTAATGTGTTATTGAAACTACTGAAGAAAAAACTACTTGAAGCAGGGATTTTATGTATTTAGCTGTTCTGATTAAAGCATAATGTTTGTGATAATCATACTTTGCTATTAGAAAGATCAAATTATGTTTAACAAAACAAGTCAAGTAAGCATATGAAACATTTACAATGGTGGTTAATTTAAAAAATTCAGTGTGTAAATGACAAAACTTCATTAGGAAAAATTCACACATTTAGCACAGCTTGTGCATATTAACTGTGTCATACTGCTTTGCAAAGAAGCTCCTAACCTACTCTCTGTAGAATATGTGCTTTCAGGACTTTGCCTAGTAAAGATGGTGAGTTGCTCTGAGTCACCCCTGTGTCTTAAGCCCGTCTGACAGACACTCCAAATTTTAGCTGCTGGGAGGTAACTGCAAATAAGCGAGGAGTGATGTTTTCATCCTTCACCCAGCAACCCTGCTGTTATCCAGAATGGGGAAAATAGAGCTATCTAGGCATGGGGTAGAACATCAATAATACACGAAAGCAGCTACATAAAATAGTGAAATTTAAAAACATGTTTTTGTTAACAGTATTTTCCCAGTTATAAACATAATATACATTTATTGGATAAAGTACAGAGAAGCATTATTTACACTATACTAACAGAAGGAAATCCTCTAAACTATGAGCACAGATGCAGGGAGGGTTTCTGTCAATTTTTGTATTCCGTTCCTCATTTTAAGGTGAACTTGGACAGGATGGGGGCTTATATATAATTTTCTTATACATACATAGAGTGTCTACAGAAACATCTACAAGAAACTGGAAACATTGCTTCTAAGTAGGGGAATTGAGGATCTGAGGGAGAGAAGTCAGGTGTGGAAGGGATTGTTTTGACAACACAACACTTTTGTATTATTTATTTATTTTGCTACATCATTTAAAATAATACAAAAACACTATGTAAACTTTAAAAACTTTCATATGAATCCCCTGATAGCCATAATTTTTTTTTTTTTTTTTTTTTTTTTTGTGAGACAGAGTCTCACTCTGTCACCCTGGCTAGAGTGCATTGGCATCATCATAGCTCACTGCAACCTCAAACTCCTGGACCCAAGTGATCCTCCTGTCTCAGCCTCCCAAGTAGCTGGGACTACAGGTGCACACCACCATGCCTGGCTAATTTTTCTATTTTTAGTAGATACGGGGTCTCACTCTTGCTGAGGCTGGTCTGGAACTCCTGACCTCAAGCAATTCTCCCACCTTGGCCTCCTAGAGTGCTAGGATTACAGGCATGAGCCACTGTGCCCGGTTCATAATTCTTATATGGAAATGTGAAATAAAAATAAAACACATTACTGCATCATAAACCAAATGAAAATAATTTAATAAGAGCACATAAGAAACATCATTTCTACTTAATCATTCAGATAAAAAAGAAAGAACAGGATTGAAAGTAGAAATAAATGAAGGGGGAAAGAATAGAATAAAGGAGAGTAAAATGCCTTAATGGAAGGGAAGGGGGAAAAGGAGATTTTCCAAACGACTTGAAAGATTTCCTTTGCCTGAAACTGCAAAGGCTCCAGATTTCCAAAATAAGTCTGCTATGTTGAAAATGTACTGCTGGCCAGGCGCGGTGGTTCATGCCTGTAATCCTAGCACTCTGGGAGGCCGAGGTTGGAGGATCGTTTGAGATCAGGAGTTCAAGACCAGCCTGAGCAAGAGTGAGACCCCATCTCTACAAAAAAATAGAAAAATTAGCCTGGCCTGGAGCCCCTGCTACTAAAGAAGCTGAGGCAGGAAGATCACTTGAGCCCAGGAGTTTGCGGTTGCAGTGAGCTACGATGGTGCCACTGCACTCTAGCCTGGGTGATAGAGTTGGACCTGGTTTAAAAAAAAAAAGAGAAAGAAAAGTATAATTCCAATCCTTTCAGGTTTAAATAACAGAAATTCATAAATAATGATGACATCAATCAATCGTCACTAGGAAAAGGTAGATGAGTAGGATGGATACTGCGAGAAAGGTGAACAGGGAGGATGCATACTGGAAGGAGATAATAGAAATCTTCATCACAGAAACTAAATCACAGAATAACTTTGCTTTCTTTGGTGAGTTTCTTTATGTTAAACAAGAGTTGCTTTTTTGTATCACATGGATCTTCTAAGCTCTCCCCTGGGAAGGTCCTTGGTAGTTTGTATCTAAATCAGTTCCTGTAGAAGTGGCAATGAGCAGAGTAGATGGACATAGGAACTTTTGAAGGGTCATAATCTCTGTATAGAACAAAACAGCCACAACTGTGGTCTGAGGCGCTGCGCAGGTTTCAGGGTGACACTGGGTCGGTAACCCTGGAGCCAACTGTCCCACAGCTGGCAAGCCATAACACATATGTTTTCTGTTGAGGCAGAAACTCTGCTTTACAAAAGTAAAATGAGAAAAAACACTCATATATTGAGGACCATTCAGTCTTTCTTAGAATTGTCTCCTACCTTTCCCATGCATCTTTATTAAATCCAGATGCATATTAATTTTAGAAAAGCCTAAATAGACATTTGTTTTATTTTTCTGTTTCCTACTGGAATAATGTTGTAAGCCTGGAAATGCTCTGTATCTATTATCTGAAATTTATAGCTCTTCTCTTGTTTTAAGTAAACATCAGGTACTTAGCTAATTAAATGTGTCTTGTTTATAGGAAAGTGTCAACTTTCAGGATGTTATGTGTAAGTCTCGATAGAATTACGTAGAAAATGACAGTGCACTCTCTTTTCATAGGCTGACCTTGTGGTCACCACCGCCTGAAAATGGCTCAAAACAAAAATGATCTAAGGGTTGGAATAAGATAAGATCAAATTGATGTCACAGTAATTACACCATGTACCTTTCAATCATTGGATGGAATTTACTGGTGATCCCTGGGCTTAGATGCAGGTGGGAACATGCAGTTTTTGTTACTCTGCTGGTATAAAAGACAGGTGAGGACTTTATTAACTGCTGTTACTGAGAAATTGCAAGACAAAACTAAAATCCCTCTTCAGATCTACAATCAACTGCTCTGAATACATTCAGCACAAAGTCCAGAGGAAGGTAATATGAATGAAATAATTTTGGGGATTTTAATTGTGGGGTAAAATATTTGAGAACACAGGGAAGCTTCCAGAGTCTATGCATAAACTTTAGTAAGAATAGAGTTAGACAGGCATTTACTCATTGCTTTTCAGCACTCATGATTGAATTGGGAGGAAGTCTGCAAAATTGTGGTCTGTGATCATAGGCTAAGATGTTATCTAACAGAAGCCAGAAACCAAATGTCTCCTGCTGAGATGCTTGAGTGCTTGTCAGCATTTAAAAATTTTCCTCAAGAATTATTAGATGTCATTTGAAAGGCATTCTTTTGATTGGCTTCCAGGAGCCAGACAGGGCAAATAGACATTATATAAGTTGCTGATACTGTTTTATTGTCAGTTTTAAATAACGTATAACTATATCTACAAGCTGGCCAGTGATAAAGTGCCTCACTTGTTCAGCTGAGTGACCATAACTTCTGATTATCTTTTGAATAGATGTTCTCATGCAGACTTGAATAGTAACACAGAATTTCTTGAATGTCATTGTTACCATTTTCTTCTTTAATAAAATGCTATAAAAATAAGAGTTAGTAGTATTTCTCCAGCTATTTACTCATGACCTTGCAATGATAAATCACTTGCCTGAGTCATGAGTTTCTGGAAACTTATTCCAGCTACACTTAGTAATATTTGCATTAGACTAGTTGAAATGGTGGCTGGTTGGGAAATTGAGACTAGAGAATAAAAGCGCCCTTTAGTCGCACCTTATTAGAGTTGAGGAACAGGATTTGGGCACATGTGAAGAATTATGGGCTGATACTATATGGGTCCCATAGGAATGCAGAAGATCCATTTCATCCCCATAGGAATTTTTTGTTTCCTAAGCTTTAAAATCTTTTCCCCACTCCAAAGTAAGATATTTTACATTAGAAAAGGACTCCTTTTAGTTTCTGAAGATGTCTTTTAAATAATTACTTAACAACACCAATTTAATTATTCAAAATATTGGTAACCAAATTGCATGTACTGCTTTGCTATAGTCTTGAATTATTTTAAAAAAAGAGTAGTCACCACTTATGTAAGGTTTATGTCTTTTTATTTCAATTTGAACTTTGACTTTCTCAAGTTTGTTATTTTTTTTTTTTGCAGTAACAGAGTTGTTGAAATTTTAAGTGAGTCATACTTCCTGCTGAAACAGGTAGCATGTGAAAAATGTTAGAAAAGCAACTTATTATGTTCCAGAACAGATTCTCAGTTTCAGTGTACATTTCTTTTTAATGTTGGACTCAAATTTACATGAAAACTCAGAGTAAGAGGCGGGAAACAGAAATGGCAAAGTTAGAAGGTAATGTACATCTTGTTCAAAAGCAGATCAAGGTAGCTTGCACAAAGAGAAAATTTACAGGAATAAATTAATATTTCTATTGAGAACAGCAATGACTCATAGTACCAAACTTCCATTTTCACAGATTGTGAATCTTAGAGTAGTTTGCTATCAACTTGTGATCCTTGCAAATTCTAGTTTTGGTGTGTAACATTACAGTAGTACCATTGTAATGTTGTACAAGGTAATCTAGTAATTCTTTGGTTCATCAGACTCAGAGATAATATTATAGAATTACTCCAACATCCTTAATACTCTGGGGTTTAAGGTGGGGTGCTTAGGTTGGACTAGGGGTAGATTAGGGCAATATTAGAAATTACTTAACAAATTAGAAAATACAACTGTAACAGCATGATCCATGTGTGAATCAAAGCCATAAAGAAGGATATGGATTAACTGTATACTTCTAGGCTATAGGGGTAGTACAAGTGGAAGGGCAGTATTTTAGGATTAGATCACTTTCTGAGTGACTTAGGCAAATCTTTTTAATTCTCTCATGCATAGTTTTCTAGTGAAATAGGTATAAAGAGAATCAAACAAGTGAATGTATGTGAAAGCCAATGATTCTCCCCTTTTCCCTGCTCCCCATCAATCAGATGGCAGTCCTCATAACTTGATCAGTTATACGATGCTTGAGCTATCTCTGTTTATTCAAATGGAATGGCTTTCTTAAGACAGTTCTGAAAAAGGTGAAGTCAAATAAATACGTAAAACAAAAGGTACATCAGCCAGTTATATTATACTGGCACATAATAATGTTGCTCTAAGAAACATCCAGCATGTTATTTAGGGATATGTCATCTGAAAAAAATCATTTAAGAAGCTCATTGTAAAATGTAAGGATTTGAAGGCAGTAGGGTGAAGTGTGGTTCAGAGCTTGGAGTTTGGAATTATAAAGAGGCGTTTTAAAATCTTGGCTCTGCCAGTAAGTAGCTAATTATGTGAACTTGTATAGGTTATTTCACCTCCAGGATTTCTTTATCTATAAAAATGAGAATGATACCAACTAGGGTTGTCACAACTATTGAATGCATTTGTGTGTTCAAGATGCCCAACTCAAAAGAATGTCTGGCATATGCAAAGGCTTAATTAATGATAGGTGCTATTTTTTAAAAACATAAGGTATTATTGTTACCAAATCTAGTATTAAAGATGCTGTGTAGAATGCTAACTCCAACTTTTTTTCATGCTTTATTACATTTCCCCTAATAGATTAACTAAATATGTGTTATATAATCAAATCCTCTCCCACCGCCCCCCACCCCCCGCCACACACACAAGGAAAAAGTGCAAGGAGAAAATACAAGGAAAAGTACAAGGAGAAAATAGAGAGGCAAGATGTAGTCCCATATCTCAGACTTTGGAGAAATTTTTGTTATAAGAGAAAGCAGTTGTTCTAGTTATCTATTGCTGTGCATTGAACTTTGAAAACTTAGTGGGTAAAACAACAAATTGTTATTATCCTTCAAAGTTCTTTTGGTAGAACAGGTTCAGCTGGACAGATCTTAACTTGGGTTTCTCATGCAGTGCAGTCAGTTAGTGGCTGGGGCTTGAGATATTTGAAGGTTCAACTGGCCTGGTCATCTAGGAAGCCTTCTTCACTCACATGCCTGGTCCCTCATCACTTCTTGGCCTTTTTCTCCCTCTCCATGTGACATCTTACCTTCCAGGGTCTCTCCATGTGGCTTGGCCTTCTTATCCTATGGTGGTCTCAGGGTTGCAGCATTTCTTACACAGCACCTGTTTTCTGAGAGACAGGAAGAAGGAGCTGCCAGATCAGTTAAGGGATATACCCACAACTTGCCTAGTGTCACTGTTGTCATATTCCTGGTCTCAGCAGTCATAGGGCCTACATAGATCAAATGGGAGAACAAAGATGGACATATCACTGTTTCATGTGGGAGTGGTAAGGTCACACTGCAAGGACATGTAGGCTGAGAGATATTTTTGTGCCCATCTTTGGAAAGTACAACCATACTGCCATAGCAGTAAAAACTTTGGGGCAATGAACAATAAGGGGGTTTCTCTTTGCAGCTCCTCTGCTCTGTCTTTATCACAGAAAAAATCCTTTTAAAGTAAGGTGCCAGGATTGATAAATCAATAATCCAGTCCTGTCTATCCTATTATTGAAAGACTTTAGGCAAATGAAATATGTTTTTTTGCTTTAGTGCCTTTAAATGGGAATGATATTTGATGTGTCAAAAGAGTATATGAATAGCTCAAATAAACATAACAAAATATATTGAACAAATTTTTAAAAGTTACAAGAAACATTTCTGTATTACTATAATAATGCACCATATAAAACTATTCTGGCCTTTGACTGTTTTACTTTTCTGAGTGATAAATTGACACTATCCATTGTTTTATTCCTAATAGCATTTATTACTATAATAATGTTGATCTTAAAAATTGGGTATTTTTGAACAACAAATGTTTAAAATTCTCCTTTGAAAATATCTTATGGTGCATAGCATTTATGCTTTCAAAATTTCTCATTTATTTTTTGTAATATAGATTTAGTATGCAGAGAACTTAAAAAATGCTTATGTGCTAGAAAAACCAGAAGGGTAATGGAAAAACCCAAGATTTTAATTACATAATTATGGTAGCATGGTAAAACATATTTAGATAACAATTAAAATAGAATATGTTCATCATATTGTAAGTCCTTTAAGTTTAGTCAATTAAGAAAAGAAACTCTCAAAATATGATTATTGTAAGAATGGATGTAAAGGAATTGAAATCATTTTTATAATTCTATAAACCCTTCAACTTTCTTCTAAATACTGCCTCCTTTTTTTCTTTATTTTTAAAATAAATATTTTAAGGGTCATCTTTTGTTCTATTCTTCTTCATGGAAACCCCTATTTTTATAGCTGTGCTCTATGTTTCTCTTCCCTGTGCCCCCCAACCCCTTTTATTTCTTTTCTCTCAATTTCATCTGGAAAACAAGTTGGCTTCCTTTTAAAATTGTGTGAAGCACAAAATAGTTAAGCGACTGACAAACAGAAATCTGTCCTAAATACTGCCACCAAACAATGTGACATTACATGGCCTTATTTTCCTCTGGATGCTGGGGTGCTTTGGGGATCCTCTATTTGCCATTTCTACCTGTGGGGAAAACTATGCGGATTACTGAATACATGAAGGTCCTGCATGAATGTCAAAACAAAATATACCATTACTACTCCTGTGTTTCTTTTTCCATCAAGTACATGTTCTTTATTCTCATTAGTTTACCTCTGTCCATTTTCTTGTCCCCAGCCTACACATGTCTCAAAGTCTACAAATACTTTTATTACAGCTGTTAATGCTTCAACTCATAGTTACAGGTCATTGTGCCATGAGCTCCTCAGACGGCAGGAAACTTATTCACGTTTGTATCACCCATACTTGGCACAGTACCTGGCATATAACAGGTACTTTTCCAAAGTCTTTAAGTTTTCCAGACATTCAATTTGGACCTTAAATTTTGCATCTTATAATGTTAGAACTCCTGTCAAATTATCTAAACCTCATCTTTTTAATAAGACAGACGTTAATTATCTTCATCAAAGAATAAATGAGGCAGATTGTGGGGATATTAACTAGTCTCTTCTCTTCCCTCCAATCTTTCAGCCATTTCTTGACACCAGCTTTGCAGAAAACTATCAGTGATGTGTTCATAGGTCTCAAGGTCACTCTAGTGCCTGGGAGCAATGTTGGAGCATCTATTGAGAAGAACTGGGAATCTGGAGGATTATTGAGGTTGGGTGTGTGAAGCATGGATCATGAAAGACTCACTGGTGACTTGGGGTTCAGAATATGTTACAAGAATGAGATAAAACCCAGTTCCTGAAACTAGGGCACATGAGGAAAGAAAACTAGTAGCCAGGCTCACTCCAAGCTGAGTTTCCTGACCACGGACCCTAGGCTCTTTGGAGTCATCCACATGGGGACAGAGATGGTCACTGGGCGGAAGGTAGAGGTGAACCTGCAGAGGAGCTCATGTGACTGCTCTGTGGAAGTCGGTGGGATGAAATCTAAATATTCTACTTTCCTTTGAGACTTTCCACCTTCAAATCTTTTGTTAAAGCTAAACTATTGCTCTCTTCTCAGGACCTGGCAAGATGCTACACTTACAGGCCTATCCTCTGTTTAATAAATAATTGTTGAATACCTATCTCATGTTAGGCAATGTGCTGAAAATTTAAGGCTTTACCTTCATCAGGCTCCCTTTTATTGTTATCATTCACTGAAGGCAGCCTATTTTTCCTCTTCTCGGTAGTTAGAGAGAGCTAAGGCGGTGAAGTTTTAGGTTAACCCTCTAGAAGTCAGTTATGCCTCTAATCCTAGCCAGTCATCTCAAAAATGTGCTATGAATCATTTGGGTTTCCTGGTGTGGAGAGTGTAGATGAGTCACCCCAGCTATCATCACCATTAGAAAACCCATAAACCTTACCACTTTCTGGCAGTGGGGAGCAATGGCAACATCTTTGCAAGTGAAGGGCAGGATGTCAAATTGTTTCAATCACTTGTAACCTTCTTTGAACAATATTTAATGTATTCCTGGGGATGTGTGTGTATGTCTGATACTTGGTGTGTCAAAATATATATTGGTGTGTGTGTATATATATGGGTATATTGCACACTTGTAGAGTGTTTACCTATTTCATAAATCATTTAATACATTAATTATATATAACACAATAAATAATATTGTGCAAACATATGTTAAATAATAATGATAAGTTATGGTAATGTTATTCTTTTACACTTTCAAGAGTGTTATCTTTTCTAACAGAGTCACATTATTTCAAGAATCTAAATCTGTGCATGTGTGTAGTTTAATATGAACTAAAAGACATACAATTTAAACCCTGAAGCTATTATATATGCTTTTTATTGATGGTTTCTTTTGAATTCTTATGACTTTTATATCTTAGCATAAAATGGCTCCTGCCTAAGACATATGTAACACTTATAGATTCACATATTAGCCAGCTCCAATTATATAGCTAAGTGAGAACATACTGTCTCTAATCAATTTAGCCAAAAATATTTTATTTTACTGAACGTTTATTCTAAGTTGTCATTCAAGGGTTATCTTGTTCCTCAGTGTGAATGACAACGCTGCATTAGCAACTTTTAATTGATATTATTATTAGTGTTCTAAAATACCAATTCAACACAATTATATTGACCATTTATTTTGTGCAAGGCCTTGTGCTAAGGTGGTGGTTGATTACAGAGACATAGTTTCTGTCTTTAAGAAGCTTTCACAAGTATGGAGAGATAACATCTACAAACTGGGTAGACTGCGGGACATCATCTGAGAATTGTAAGCCAAGTGATTAGCGAATGCAGTGGAGAGAGTTATTTATTCTGGCTTTGGGGTTGAGTGAAACCTTCATAGCGAAGCTGGCAGTTGGGTAGCTCCTGATAGGATGCTGAGGTGGATGAACTGAGAAGAGAGAAAGGCCTAAGACCAAGTTGAGACAGCACACATTTTCTTGGACTCATTAGTTGGGGGTTGGATGTTTGGGCCTGTGATGTTTGGAAAACACTCACTTGGAACTCCAAAAGAGTCTGAAATTAGTAAATCTGACTTTAGAGTGAGCATTTTTGCAAAATAATTTTAATCTCAGCTGAATATACATTTTTTGCCCTGGTTCTTCATTTTTTTCTTCTAAGTTCTAAAGCAGAAAAACCTGAAGCTGATTAGGATGATAAAATGATGTATTAAAATGCTTTCAAAAACACCTAGAATTTGCAGGCTAATCCCTTTCGCTTGGTTAACGCCATCTCTTTTTAAAAGAGACAAAAAGATAACAGCTTCCGTGGCCGTGGCTGCAGCGGTGGCGATTCGTTTCACTTCTTCAGTCTTCTTTTCACTTTATTATACAGCAAATTCTAAATGTGCGTTTGCTTCGTACTTTCACATTCTGCAATCTTGTTATAAATGTTTCTCTCTGAATTAATTCTGGTATAATTGTTCACTGCATAATGGTTGAATTTTCATAATATATGAGCTGCAATATTAAAGCACAGAAATGATACTAGTTTAAAAAGGAAACCAGTTTTAATTCTAAAAATTTCCTTATGGCTTTGTATATCACTTAGGGCAGTGTTTCTCAAGGTTTTTGGTCTCAGAACCCATTTACACTCTTAAAAATTACTAAAAGCTTAAAGGGCTTATGTTTATAAGATTATATCTATCAATATCTAATGGTTTAGAAATTATATTAGAAAAAGTTTTAAGACATTTATTCATTTAAAAAGCTCATCATATGTTAACACAAATAGCATATATTTATTTTAAAAAATGACAATTTCCAAAACAAAAAAAGTTAGTGAGAACAGTGGCATTGTTTTATCCCATGCAAATCTTTTTAATGTCTGGCCTAATAGAACACAGCTAGATTCTCGCATGCCTCTTTATTTGATCTACAGAGATATCACATGTCATGTAGCCTCTAGAAAATTTCTCCGAACACTCAAAAGGAAGCAGAGGGGGAAAAAGGCAAAAAACATTTTAATATTATTATGAAAATCAATTTGACCTCACAGACCCACTGAAACTGTTTGGGGTCTCCAAATCACACTTTGAGAACCACTGTCTTCGAACAATGTTTATTCAGCTTAATTATGTATGAAGATAAATACAACCCATAATAACTTATGTATAAATATATATATCAGGTAGAAATAATGACATACATATGTTTTAGCCTCTATACTTACATAGTCTGTATTTCTATACAGATTAAGTATGCCTTATCAGAAATGCTTGGAACCAAAAGTGTTTCAGATTTTGAATTTTTTCAGATTTTGGAATATTCACACATACATAATGAGATATCTTGGGGATGGGACCCATGTCTAAGCACAAGATTCATTTGTGTTTCATATACACCTTATACACGTAGTCTGAGGGTAATTTTATACAATATTTTTAATAATTTCGTGCATGAAACAAGGTTCACATTCAGTACTTATGTGTGGAATTTTCCACTTGTGGTGTCAGGTCAATGCTAAAAAATTTCAGATTTTGGAGCATTTCAGATTTTGAATCTTCAGATTAGGGATAATCAACCTGTATTATAAGCTTAGTTCTGCTGTCTGACAAATTAGTCTGAAAACGTGTGGGTTGCTATAAACATCTAGCAAAACCATGGTCCTATTATGTCAGTGTACATGAAGAATAACTGCAAGTTTTGACCTATGTAATTTTAAACCTCATTATGAATTATCTTTTAAGAGCTTTTTATTTTGAATAATCATAGATTTAGAGAATCTAAATGTACAGAGAAGTCCTGTATATCCATCATCCAGTTCCCCACAATGGTAGTTACCTTGCATAACTATAGTACAATGTGAAAACCAGAAAATTGATATTGCTACAACCCACAGAGCTCATTAGCTCTACACACACTAGTAGTAATACTAGTGCGTGTGCGTAGTACTATGCAATTTTATCCCATGTAGGTAAGTGTGACTATACCACAATCAAGATACAGAACTGTTCCATCACCACAAGGCTCCCTTTTGATCTCCCTTTATAGCTACATTCATCCTCATCAACTTACTTCCCAATGCTAACTCCTCGAAACTGCTAATCTATTCTCTATCTACACAGTTTTGTTATTTCAACAGTGTTATATAAATGGAATCATATGGTATACAAACTTCACTCAGCATAATTCTCTTGGGATCCATCCAAGTTGCCATGTGTAGCAATAGCATGTTGCTGCATAGTATTCCATGGTATGGATGTACCATTGTTTGTATAACCATTCACATGCTGAAGGGCACTTGGGTTGTTTCCATTTTTAGCTATTATAAAAAAACTTGTTATGAACATTCACATACAAATTTTGTGTAAACATAGTTGTCTTTTCTGTGAGATAAATGCCCTATAGTGCAGTTTAGCGTGCTGGGTTATACAGTAAGTACATGTTTAGTTTTATCAGAAACTGCCAAACTACCCCATTATATTCTGAAATTAAAAAAAAAGAATTTCAAATAAATTATATAGATACCTGTGATGGGTAATTTTGTGTGTCAACTCGTCTGGGCCACAGTGCCCAGATTTTTGGTCAAACATTCTAGATGTTTCTGTGAGGACGTTTTTTAATGAAATTTACATTTAAATTGATGAACTTTGAATAAAGCAGATTGCCCTTCGTAATGTATGTGGGTCTCACATAATCAGCTGAAGATATGAATAGAACAAAAGGATGACCTCCTCTGAGCAAGAGGAAGTTCCCCAACAGACGGCCTTTGGACTTCATCTGCCACACTGGCTCTTCCTGGTTCTGCAGTAGACTACTTTTGAACTCACACTACAACTCTTTCCTGAGTCTCCAGCCTGCTGGCTGCCCCCATCGAATTCTGAACTTCTCAAGCCTCCACAATTGCATGAGTCAATTCCTTAAAAATAAATATCATTCTATACATCATAAAAAAAAAAAAGAAACTGCCAAACTATTTTCCAAAGTGGCTGTACCATTTTATATTCCCACCAACAATGTCTGAGTTATCCTGTTTTTCTGCATCCTATGCCAGCATTTGGTGCTATTTTTTATTTAAGTCATTCTTACAGTTGTGTAATATCTCATTATGGTTTTAATTAGCATTTCCTGAATGGCTGATGATCTTGAATACTTATCATGTGTTTATTTTCCCTCAGATGATTGTATATTTTATATGTCATATATATATACATAAAAATATCCATATATATATCCTTAGATATTATCTAGTTTAAGTTTCATGTTTTACAAATAAGGACATTGGGGTTTCTTAACAGAGGAAGATTCAATTCCTTATCTCTTTCCTAAAGAGTACTCGCTTTTTCTATTTACATGATTTTAGAGCATGTTGGGAGCTGCTAAAGTGGAGGGGGTCAAGACACTGATGACTATTAGTAGTAATGGTTAGTAGTTAGTACTTAGTAGCTAGTAAAACTACTGGCTGCTGTCATGATTGGTAAGCCAATCTCAGATTAACTTTTTTTTTTTGGCCATGTCTGTTTTGCAGGAGAGCCATGGATTACTACAGAAAATATGCAGCTGTCATTCTGGCCACATTGTCTGTGTTTCTGCATATTCTCCATTCCTTTCCTGACGGAGAGTTTACAATGCAGGGTGCGTGCCCAAGCTTGGGATTGAAGTATGAAGGACACCATACATTTCTAGATGTACATCAATAACTCCATTAATTACATTTCCACATCCTTTTCAAATGCGATAAATCTTTGCTGCTGGATTCGTATCTAGGCACTTGGAGATCTGAACATAAGATTAAATTAGGTTCCGAAAATGTACAGTGAAAATGATATCTTACACATCCATTTATACTGCAGCCTGTACATTTTCGTCTGAAGTAGATTCCTTATTATTCTTTATCTGAGTTTTACAAGAAGAAACTCTCCTTATTCAGTTAGCTCTGTTTTTTTTTTAACATTTCTCTCAGAAGATTTGAGAAGATTTTAACATTGCCTTTGTAGATGAATTTCCATATCAGTTAACAAGTGAGGAAAAAAACCCATTTTATACAGTAAATTTATTTTGCTGTATTGTTTGAAAAATCTCATATAGTGGCTGATGTAATTCCATCTGCTTTGAAATTGTGAGCTACTATTCGTTATGGTTTTTCCCTAGGTAAGTTGTAATATTTTAATCCCAGGTCCCAAGTGCAAATGCCTGATCTAATACCAGCCTCTT
The DNA here is from genome assembly GCA_023783475.1 of Daubentonia madagascariensis. Taxonomy (NCBI): domain Eukaryota; kingdom Metazoa; phylum Chordata; class Mammalia; order Primates; family Daubentoniidae; genus Daubentonia; species Daubentonia madagascariensis. Next base: position 34,062,958 of record JAKFHU010002080.1, on the reverse strand, counting down.
TTCACTCAACAAGCTTTCTTAATTCTGACATATTTTTTCCTGTCAATATTTAGAGTTTCTGTGGGGAAAAAACAGCAGATTCTAAGGGGAAAATATTTTGCCTCTGGGCAAAATTTTCTTCTCAGATGAACGTGATGTTTTCATCTGTCAAGTTTTGTGTTCCCTCTAGGCGTACTATCAGCATTGGGATAGAGAATCTGTGCTTGAAGAAAGAGAAACTACAGCAACTGAGATTTACAGATGTATGTCTATAAAAATTGTTTTCCCATAAAAAACTGTAATCAGTACAAATAGATATTATATATGAGGATTAACATATAGCCAAAAAGTACTTATTTATTTCCCTTTCATTTTCAATGGAAAGAGAATATTTACCATCCCATAATAGGTCAAAATTCATAGTTTCTTTTTGAACCCTTTTTGGATTATTTTACTCTTTGTCTTTTTTTTTTTTTTTACTGATAGGTTGCCCAGAATGCAAGCTAAAAGAAAACAAATACTTCTCCAAGCTTGGTGCCCCAATTTATCAGTGCATGGGCTGCTGCTTCTCCAGAGCATATCCCACACCAGCAAGGTCCAAAAAGACAATGTTGGTTCCAAAAAACATCACCTCAGAGGCCACATGCTGTGTGGCCAAAGCATTTACAAAGGTAAGAACTTGAAGGGTCCTGGAAGCTTTCTAATAGCCCAGCCAGAGAACTGTTCATAGAGCACATCCACGGGATTTAATGCCAAAGGTGTCTAATGCCATCCTTTTTGGGCATTTTTATAGTCAGGGGCTGCGTTTGTACCCTTTAATTAAAAGCGTCAGCTGCCTTGTGGGTACAGGCTGGATTTATTCAGAATGAAGAGAATGGGGTGGAGGTGAGAGGGGGCAGGTTGGGAATAAGCAGAGCATACTTACACAGGCAAACCTAACGGTTTAGAGTAAAAACATGCCCTGAATGGGAGACTGTGCAAATGTAGCATGCATATGTTTAGTTCAGCTGACTACAGACCATTTTATTTAACATTTTTCAACTTTGTCTATCTATCTATCTATTTTTTTCTTCCCCTTTAGGCTACAGTAATGGGAAACACCAAAGTGGAGAACCACACCGAGTGCCACTGCAGTACTTGTTATTATCACAAATCTTAAATATTTTGAAAAGTACCATGTTGATGACTGCTGATTTGCTGGAATGGAAAATTAAGTTGTTCAGTGTTTATGGCCTTGAGAGATAAAACCCTCCTTTTCTTTACCATACCGTTTTGTCATGCTTCAAAGATACACTGCAGCTTTATTGCCTTTTTCCTTATCCTACAGTACAATCAGTAGTCTATTGCTTTTCATTTGGAACGAAATACAACATTTAGCTTGTTCCACTGCAAATAAAGCCTTTTAAATCATCATTCAATCATTGAATTATCATTTTTTTCTTACAAGTAAATTCAATTGCTTTTGACAGAATTAATGGAAGGGAGTGAGCCAATGGGTGAGTTTGGGCTACATGTACTTAGTGACCTGACATTGAAGAACCTTCTCGTCAAGGCTTCTAGAAGCAAGCTGTGAGTCTTTTTAGTCAGTGGGAGTTAGAGAAGAAAATATGAAAACTTCTATTTCTATTCATTTTTATATCACTTCTTTAAATTTCCATTTTGATGGATTTTATAAAAGCACAGACATATTAGTATGGTAATACATGTATATAATTTATAAATAAATAATTATGCATATATTAGGGATGTTTGATCAGAAAGTTTTTACTGGTAGAAGTGTGCAATCAAAAAAAGAAAAATGGAGAACACTGCTATAGCATTTGGGGAAAACAAAATCCTTCCCAGGCTGAAATGTATCTATTTATACCTGGCCAAAAACATGCATCTTATTAGTCCCTGGCAGCCAGGCTGTAACTTAATGATGACCAAGGAAAGGGCATCTAAACTAAACTAAAATTGGGCATTGCTCTGAAATTCTAGAAGTATCAGATCTTATATTTTACATTCAGATCTGGATAAGAATGAGTAAATGATAAGCAAAATATTCATTGAGCACTCACTGTGCTCTAGATGGAGTACCAAGCACCTTCACTTAGTTCTATCAAAATGCTTAAGATTATGCCATGCTTAGATATGACATTTATTGAGCATTTATACTTAGAAACAGAGGTGGCCCTTACATTGAAGACAATGGCTTATACTATTTAATTGTATTAGCCAGGGTGGAGATCAAAGTTACCAAAAAGTCATACTCCTAAAGGAGCTTGGAATTTTAAAACATGAGCCTGAAGTTTTAAAAAATCACACTGGTCACAAATAAGTGACCACAAATTTCAAAAAGAAATTTTGATCATTACCCATTTGTCAAGATTCCCTTTCTGAGTGACAAACCAGTTCCTTAGCAGCCTGGTAAACACACCAGGTGTTAGGGTGATAAGTTAAAATGGGTACATGTACTTTTTAAGAAACATGAAAATATACATGAAGAGATTAGTTAATGTCTTCATCCATTTATTTATTATACATTTATTGAGTGCCTATAACTGTTGATATTTTGTTAGATCATGAGGATTCAGATATGGAAGATAAAATTGAGAAAATATAACACGACTAAATCAGAGAACAATGGTGCTGACCATTGCTTCATTCAAAAATTCAGCAGATATTCATTTTTTTAAATTTCAGAATATTATGGGGGTACAACACTTTGGTTATATATATCGCCTATGCACTGCCCAAGTCAGAGCTACAATCGTGGTCATCCCCCAAACTGTGTGCCCCACACCCATTAGGTGTGAATTTTCCCATCCCCTCCACCCCCCCTCCCACCTGTCCAGCCCCTGATGAATATTATTTCCATGTGTGGCATAAGTATTGATCGGTTAGTACCTATTTGATGGTGAGTACCAGTGGTGCTTGTTTTTCCATTCTTGTGATACTTCACTTTGAAGAATGGGCTCTAGCTCCATCCAGGATAATACCAGATGTGCTAATTCCCTGTTGTTTTTTATTGCTGAGTAATACTCCATGGTACACATATACCACATTTTATTAATCCGTTCATATATTGATGGTCACCTGGGTTGTTTCCACATCTTTGCAATTGTGAATTGTACTGCTATAAACATTCACATGCAGATGTCTTTATTATAGAATGTCTTTTTTTCCTTTGGGTAAATACCCAGTAGTGGGATTGCTGGATCAAATGGTAGTTCTACTTTTAGTTCTTTGAGGTATCTCCATATTACTTTCCATAGAAGTTGTACTAATTTGCAGTGCCACCAGCAGTGTGTGAGTGTTTGTATCTGTCCGTATCCCTGCCAACATTTGTTGTTTGGGGATTTTTTGATATGAGCCAATCTCACTGGAGTTAAGTGATATCTCATTGTGGTTTTGATTTGCATTTCCCTGGTGATTAGAGAAGTTGAGCCATTCAGCAGATATTCATTGAAAGCCTAATATCTCAGGAGTCCCCAACCTTTTTGGCACCAGGGACCAGTTTCATGGAAGACAAGTTTTCCACACACAGGGGGTGAGGGATGGGGGATGTGGTGAGTGGGAGGGGGTGGTGTGGAGCTCAGGTGGTGACGTGCGCCCTGTTTCCTAAGGGGCCATGGACTGGTACCCGGCCATGGCCTGGGGGCTGGGGACTGCAGTACTATGTGTCAGGTCTTGAGAGCTTGTTTGGAGGGCTCATCAGGTGTGAAAGCTACTGACACACTGACTGGAGTGTCTTTGTTTATCTGGGATCATCCTATTTGACAGAAGGAATGGCGGGGAAGGGACATCCCCTTGTCCATCCAAATCAGCCAAATCAACTCTGGTGAGCACCAGGGTGAAAAGTCTTAGCCACGCTAACCTCCCATCTTACCATGTGCCAGGCCTGGTACTGGTCCCAGGAAAGCCAAGAGGAACAAGACACAGACCTTGCCCAGAAGAAATTCACAGTCCAGTGGGGAAGAGCAGCATAATGTATGCTACGGAGAGGTGTGGACTTCAATGGCCTAAAGGGAGAGGTGGCTAACTTGGCCTGTTGGGGTTTGTTATGGAGAGCTTCACAGGGCAAGGTGGTCCTTGCATTTGGTCTAGAAAATAGGTAGATAGAAGGGGGAGAGGTGCATTCTAGTTTGAGGAAACAGTATAAGCAAACATGCTGATACGGGAAACAGTGTGGTGTTTACAGAATTGCAGGCATTCAATGTGATTGGATTGCAAGAAGCTGGTTGGAGAGCTGGAGGTGCGGAGCCAAATAGGCGCCTGTCGAGAAGGTCCTTGATAACATGCAAAGAAGTGTGGATTTCAACTAGGATCCTAGCTTTTCAAACTGGGGGGCCTGGGGGTTCCTGAAGCCACATGATAAACATGTACTGTTCTACAGGATCAATTTTGCTTGAAGATTTAGGGAAATGTTATTTTGATTTCAAAACAAAGATGAATGTACTATAGAACAAGATGCAAAATTGCCAAAAGTAGGTTAAAACTGGTGACTTAAAAATAAACTTCATGCTGAGGGTGGGGCCTTCCAGACCCTGCTCTTCTGACCTCTCTCAACCTGTCTTCCCCCACCCCCGCACCCCCCATGTCACTCTTGTTGCATTGGGAGTACTGAAGTGGGGAGGGGTGGGACGTTCTACTGAAGGAAGGGCAGATGCTGGGCTTCCAAGGATAGATTCTGGACAAGCCTGGCTGAGAAGATGGTCGTTATGGCTTTTGGGACAGTCAGTTTGAAAGCTCTGATACAAACCCTCTAGAAAAAAGATTATAATCTCAGGTATATAAGCAGTGAGGAGGAAGAGAGGCAGGCATGGAGGCTGGCAATTTTGTTTCAAGCCCATCTGTGAAAAATACCTAAATGAAGTACTAGAGGCAGAGTAAGCACATGTTTGAGGGGTGCTTCTATCAAAAAATTACCCATTATTCACCTAAGGCGAAGAGCTGTCCCAAATTCTCCCCTCTGAGATTCCTTCCTTATGGCTAAAACACAGTGTCCCGAGCACCTTGCTTTTAAATGACAACACATGTGACTGGGGCAATGAAGTTGGCCAATTACCGCCACAAGATAAGTTAGTTTAACAGACCACCAGTTCTGTCTGCACTGGGGGTTCTGGACCCTGGTCACTGGGGAGAAAGAAGAGTCTGGCAGGATGTTAAAAGGATAAAAACAAGAGGTAAGACTTCTACTACTTTGTAGTTGTGTCAAGATTTGCCCATGAGCAGAAACTCCAAAGTGATTACAGGGATATGACCAGTGACGAGGACTCGAGGAGGAGGTCAACATTCAGGATGGCTCTTGTCCTTCAGTCTGTCTCCTGGGAGTGAGAGGAAAGGGCAGGAAAAGATGAGAAGAAAAGAGAGAGGAAGGAGAAGAGAATGAAGAATGAGGGTACATTAAAAAGTAGTAGGAGGAAAAAATGTGAGAGGAAGGGAGAGGAAGGGCCTCTGGAGGAGTCTGTAGTCTCAGAGGTGGCAGAACTGGATTCAAGCAGAAAGAAAAAGCTGTTACTCTACTCACTTCCCCCCATTCATGCCCAATCCCCACTGTAGGAGTCTAAATATCACCCATGCTCAAGAACTGTAGCCTGTATGGAACCTTCATACAAATTGGAAAAAGATGCCCTCTCTTGGCAGGCACAGCATCTTGAGTAAATAACTTCACAATCAAACGGCACAGAAAAAGGCCTTTTTCCTCAGGCAGAGGCAGAGACGGGGCTGGATATTTGTTAGCCCTCACTTCCCTGCTGGGCATATTTGTGCAGTACACAAACTGTGCAAACTTACATGGCAGCTTTGCCCACGATCTCATCATACTAATATGACCATTGTTGCACTTTGGAGAAATAAATGTCTTAAATTGCTGAGAATCTTGGCTGACATCTAAGATTCCAAATGTTGTTGTCTTAATTATCCTTATACTGCTGGGGGTGGGGGGAGGGGCTCCTGGAGAAAATATTGCCCCAAAGAGTTTTGTTTTGCTTTTTCCATTTATGGGGAAAGTAGAAGAGATGCCCAAAGTCTGGTAAAGAACAGGAAGGCAAAACCAAAGAATACACATGTAAATGACCATGAAGCTGACTGGAAGAAATTGGTTAGGACCACAAACATCAATAGGACCAGAAAGGTTCGTGAACTCAACAAAGAGTTTAACGATATCAACCTATCTGATATTAGTACCGCACCCTCACTTTCTCAGAGCTTCCCACGCCTAATGTGTCAACCAGTCTCACTTAGTCCCTTGAAGAATGCGAGTCAGGGCGTGTGGCACCATCTTCATTTGACAATTGTCTGAACAGAGGTACAAAATCTTCGGTTGTCTAGGGACTGAGAACGTGTAAAAACCTGGGCATCTCCAGTTTTGTGCGCCTTCTTTCAGATTCCAATTTCTTCCCAAAGATGTGAAGTTTTTGCTTTACCTACAAAGAACCTATTTCTCCCTGGACACTGGATAGGAGAACTCTTCTGGAGATTTGCCCAGAATGAGAAGTCATCGTATTAAAAGAAATGAAATCTGGACCATGAATTGTCTACTGATGTTTTGTCTGGAAGCTTGGACTTCAGCTTCACCCTTACAGGTCCTCTTCCTTTACTCGATGCCTCCTTCAGACACTTTCTTTTTGAACTTATTTAGTACCTTGAAGTTACCCCAGCCCTCAGGGAGAGAAACACAAAGAGTTTTCTCTGTTCTGAAAACCCAGTAAGATGTCCATATTCTTCTATTCAAAACTGTGTAGCAAATGGAATTGTAAATATTAAATAGTGTTTTCACAAAGAACTGAAGCTGGATCTGAGCTTCCTTGGAGCAAAGAGAGAAGTTAATTATTGCATCAAACTTCAAAATGAGAGACATAAAAAGGAAATAACTGTTGGATTTTAAAAATGAATTTCCCTTCTGAATTCCAAATTAAGTACAAGCATTGAAAAGTATATACTTTTCTATTGAACCCGACTTCCAACCTCACTCATCTCAAGGACTTGAAAGCTGAAGCTTTGGGAGGAGGGAAGTAGGAAGTGGGGTTCAGGAGAGGAGTTTCTGAAGAAGCAGCCAAAAGCTTGGCACATAATTGAAAAATTCCAAGAAAGTTTCCAACAAAGATATTCTGTTGTTTTAAAACCATTTCCATTAATGGGGTGCTTGCTGAAAGTAGGACAGTAAAGTGGAAAGCACTAAAACTGTATCAATTTTCCCCAAATGCTATTGATCAGAGTGTTTGAATTACAGTCACCTATTTAGTTGTGAATTGTCTGTGAACAGTAATTGATTCTCAACTAAGTTGATAGTAAGTAGAATTTTGGTATGTGCAAATTTGCTTCTATACACCTTTTTCTCAATTGCAACTCATGTGGGCCTAAGAAACGGAGAGGAAGGTGGAGGCAGGGCAGAAGTAGCAGTTTGCCCAAGGCGGCTTCAGAGGGATGAAGGAAGAGGAAGAATGGAAACCTGGGCTTGACCTAGAAGTGCGTAGCACCTCTGTGAAGATGGAGGAAGTGGGACAGGCTGTGTGCATAAAGGGGTTGCTGGCCTGAGCTTGGGCTGAAGTCATGGTGGGAGGAACTAAAGTCCTAACCTTGGGTATTAGGGAGAGAATCTATTAACTATCGAGATTGAATTATGGTTACCACCGCAGTGACTCTAGTGACTTTGTGTCTCTGTGATCACACTCTGATGTGGAAGAGAGTCACAATGCTAGAGATGCACTCACCATGTGGATGGGCAGAGCAGGCTGTGAGGATACACCCCATGGTTCCTGAAGTGGAAGACACAAGCACTGACCACAGCCCCGTGAAGTTGAGCTTGCTCAAAGAGAAGCTCCTCACCTTTTCCCAACTATCCTTTCTTCAGTCAGCTGCGGAGCTCACTGTTGCCCCTTGTGAACAAGTGGCTCCCAGAGGTTCTGGAAGAGTCAGGGGTGAGGTTGGCGAGTTCTAGGGATTGCGGGCAGGATGGGTCTAGCTGACTGGGCACATTTGTCTTCATGTTTATGGGATCCTTCTGTTCGTTTACTTCTGATGTGCTCTTTTAATGGCATCCAACTAGCTGTGGGGTGACAGCTCTAATGCATGTGCACTCCACAAATTATAGCTTCAATACTAGTTAAAAATATTTGATAAGCCAAAGTTAAATTTCAAAATCCATTTACATTACTACAAGAATTTCAACATTATATTTGTGAATGAAAAGAAAGGAAAAGCCATTAGGCTCATTACATATAGTTTAAACTATTGTAAAGTTTTAAATTATAGTAAAATAATGACTTTAAAATTTTTTATTACCTACACACACAAAGTTTTTGGCTGGTAGTCACTATCAAGAATTTGAAGGATTGTCATTAAAAAGTCTGGATGATGAATTTCATGTAGCCACTTCAATCACAAAACCTGAAAAGAAATTGTAAAGAAATCAGCTCAAATTTCTCATTGAAATACTTGAAAATATTTGAAAGTTTTATACAAATTTGATACTTTGTATTTTCTCATAACTATGATTTTTTTTTTTTTACCAAGTCTCATATAGACAGACACAAATACCTTCCAGTTTACCCTATTTTTTTAAGTGTGCTGTGACTTGAAAGTTTGGGAAGCAGTTGACTAGGGGACTAGAGATACAAAAAAACCAAACCAAACCAAAATATGAAAAAGCCAACCTCTTTGTGTTTGGTTGTCATCTGCAACAAAACAAAGCATATGCAAAAGTATCCACTGAATATTCTGGAAAGGGAGATTCTAAAAAATCTCTAGCATGCAAAGGATGGAAATTGAGATTAATGATATAGTAGCCTGTTATTAATTTAAGATGTGTGAAATGCCATTAACATTACTTTCATTTGGTTTGCTGTCTTTATTGCTTTACATTAGTGAACATAAAAATATTTGTAAGTGCTTTCACAGGCTCATTCTGTCAAGTTCATTTTTTCTCCTGTGGGCAGAACACGGGCCACTAAATCTTTTTTTCCATATGTATGGGCTTATTTACTCATGTATTTCTATACATGAATTTGAAAGCCAAATTTGGGTAGGATGGTAGAAATTATTTGCTACTAAGGTTTCAGAGAGTGCTAGGCCCAGTTTACAACAGAGGAAAATTGGGACAAGACCAGTGACTCCTGCCCTTTGAAGGAAACCATTTTTTCCACCCATCTGTTCACTGTTTGCTGGCAACTTACATGAGGGGGTTTGCTGCTGCACCTCCATGCTGCCCTGACTGATCTTCCGTGCTCCCTCAGGAGCGTGAAGAGCAGAGAAAGAAAGAGAGGTAAAGGGGTGATAGAGAAACAGGGAAGTTGGGCAGGCTCTTCTACTGGGCACTTCATGAACTTGCCTCTCAAAGCATTATGCCCCATGTCTTCGAAGAAATTCAGTATCAATTCCTCAAATTTCCTAGGGCACCAGCTAGTTGCATCAACTTTTGAAGTTTTCAGGATCTTTTATCCCACATGTCACAACTTCAGTAAATCTTTGATTATACTTTAGAATAAAATAATAAGCAATTTAGCTTGACCTAATTTCTATAACAACATAAGAATGGAAAGCACCAACTTGTGGTGAAGGTTGGGGGTTGAGGGAGACCATCTTGGAGACTGATGCTTACCCCACCCTGGGAATATTAAAATCTCTTTTCTGTTAGCTCCCCCTGAAACTCTCCTAGCTCCCCTAGACAGACCCACTTTAGTCCCAGATGGTCCTTTGCTTTTCAGAAATGTTGCCTGGAAGGTTGATAAGCCTGCGAATTTAGGTAAATTGCTGACTGAAGTTCTGTTACAAAAAAGACAAGAAATCAATGACCAAATGCAGCTTAGGAGGGAGGTTAGCAAACAGCCCTGTCCTCATTTCCAGAAGTTCCTAGAGTAGTGTTTCTCTACTTTTTTTTTTCATCACAACTGACTTGAAGAATTCTGTATGTATACAGTGGAACAGGTGCTCATTGCAATTTTCAGGGAGATGGTGTGGTTGGGGCTCCAGGGGTGATTCTGGTGCCCTCTCCGGGAAAGTGTGTCTCCTCTCACACCTGGACTCAACCCACTTGTAAGATGGCAGCAGGTAATTTAAAATCATACTGTCCATTTTATATTAGCCTTTGATGTTACCCAAGGCTCCCACTCAGTCTGTTCCAAGGTTTAAGAAGAAAATAGGTGGGGAGATTTTTCAGAGTAGAGCATTGCAGTGCAATCTTTTCAGAAGGCTGATTTTATTTTAAAAGCCAAAATCAAATCGCCAAATTGGAAACTCCTACTTTTTGACATGATAGAGACATGTTGAAAAGACACAGAAATCAGGCTAAAAGAACTCCCAATGGCCGAAGCTGGAACAACTTGAGCAACAAGATAAATAGAAACAGTAATGGATTATAAACCATAAAATAAAATAAATATCCATAAATCCATACTGCTATGAATGATTATATATGTAATTGGGGTGAAGGGACAGCTCTTCCTTACAGAAAAATTCCAATTGATAAATGTGGGAGAAATGGGGAAAATAGAAAATCACTACCATAGTAATAACCATTGTAGGCAAAGTCCCCTGTTAGATGCTCAAATTAGTGGGCAGAACTTTGAGGAGAAACAGGATATTTGCATAGTCAAAAAGTGTCCGCTCCAACTGTGTAAGATGATGGATATGTTAATTTGCTTCACTATAGTAACCATTTTACTATTTATATTTATTCTATAACATCATGTTGCATACCATAAGTATACACATTAACATTTTACTTTTAAAAAGTATCTATCCAATATATGTATTCATTACAAAGGGAAAAATTATAACTTTACAGTGGAGAAAGCTGGCAGGGACAGCTTTAACCAAGTGATCAAGGTTAACATTACCAGTAATGATGTCAGGTATCAACATCATAAACCCCCCCAAATGATGTGCTAAGAAAGGCCAAAAATGCATAACCTCAATCTCATCATGAAAAAGCATCAAACTCAAATTGAAGGACAGTCTACAAAATAACTGGCCAGTAGTCTTTAAAAATGTCAAGTTCATGAAAGACAAGGAAAGATGAGTTGCTGCCACAGATGGGAGGAGACTAAGGAGACACAACAATTAATGCAAAGTGGGATTCCTGGGTTGGATCCCAGAACAGAAAAAGAACATTAGTAGAAAACTGGTGAAATCCTCATAAAGTCTGTACTTTAGTTAACAGTATTGTACTAGTGTTAATTTCTTGGTTTTTAATTTTTTTTTTTTTAGTGACAGGATCTTGCTCTGTCACCCAGGTTGGAGTGTGGTGGCATGATCTTAGCTCACTGCAGCCTCAAATTCCTAGCTCAAGTGACCCTCCTGCCTCAGCTTCATGAGTAGCTAGGACTACAGGTGCATGCCACCATGGCTGGCTAATTTTAAATTTTTTTTTTGTAGAGACAGGGGTCTTGCTATATCACCCAGGCTGGTCTCAAACTCCTGGCCTCAAGCTATCCTCCCCCCTTGGCCTCCCAAAGTGCTGGGATTACAGGTGTGAGCCACTGTGCCCAGCCAATTTCTTGGTTTTGATATTTGTACTTTGGTTATGAAGGGCACTAACATTAGGGAGAATGAGTGAAGAGTATATGGGACCTCTCTATTTTTGCTACTTTTCTACAAGTCTGAAATTATTTCAAGATAAAAAGTTAACAAAAATCCCCCTTATAATTAGATTTCTGCATCCCCTACTGTACTGTTCTGAGTACCTTTATGAACATTATTGATCCATTTGCCAAAACAAGGCTCTGCACAATTGGTTCCAAGCCATCCCTGCAGGCTCATTTCGCCATATCACTCTCTCTACCTTCTGGCCACCCTCAACTTTTATCTTGTAAACATGTGTATGCTTTCACGTCTCTGCATTCTTGCCCTGGGTGTTCTCATTGCCTCCAAAGCTCTCCCTCTTCTCTGCCTGGGAACATCCTATTAATTGTTCAAGACTCAGTTCATGTATCTCCTTCTCTGTGATGCCTTCTTGGATTTCTCCTAATGGAATTATTCATTTTCTCCTTTTCTCCCCAATGCATGTTGGACTGCCTTATAACACATATGAATTCGTCTATTCATTCATTAAACAACAAATATTTTTAGGCATATGCTTGTAGGGCTTGCTCAGGGTGGGAACTTGAAAAATGTATGCAAAGGAATGGGGTAGATAAAAGAACTCATGGAGTATTACTCAGCAATAAAAAACAATAGTGAATTAACACATCTGGTATTATCCTGGTTGGAGCTAGAACCCATTCTTCGAAGCGAAGTGTCACAGGAATGGAAAAACAAGCACCACTGGTACTCACCATCAAATTGGTACTAACTGATCAACACTTACATCACACAGGGCAATAATATTCATCAGGGGGCGGGCAGGCGGGAGGCGGGTGGAGAGGATGGGAAAAACTCTCACTGAATGGATGCGGGGAGCACAGTTTGGGGGATGACCACGATTGTAGCTCTGACACGGGCAGTGCATGGGCAATATATATAGCCAAAGTGTTGTACCCCCATAATATTCTGAAATAAAGAACTCAGATAAGGACCTCCTGGAGGGTGAAACCATAGCCACAGGGGTCTGGAGAGTCCAAAGTTTGTAAAGATGAGCAGCTGTTCCAGAGAGAAACCCCCTCCCCAAACTTTCATCCAAACCTTCTATAAAACTTGCCACTCTCCTCTCCTTGGTGTGGACCCTTTTTTTGGCCTCCACCCACCTGTACCCAGGAGCCCAAAATAAATGGCATTTTGCTATATTTCAGGCTTGAGTGTCTTCCTCTTGGCTCCAACCTAACAATGCTCTGTGTCAGGTATTGGGTATACATTGGTGAATAAAATAACATAGTCCTTTCCTTAAGGTGTTTATAGTCAAGAGGTAAAGACAGAAAATAAACAGGCAAACAAACGAATAAATAAGTATATAACTACAAATCATGATAAGGGCTATGTAAAAAAACCACTAGCACGCAAGATAGAGAGTGATGGGGTGGGAGTGGGCAGACATTTTTAGATAAGACAGAGAAGGCCTCTTTAAAAATGACTATTAAGTTTATCAAAATGTCCTCATTAAAAAATTCTGGCAATGTGAAAAAATACAAAAATCAGTGTAGAAAGTTACATATAATCCCAGCACTCAGAAACAACCATCATAATCAGACATTTTAATACATATATACATAGAGAAGAATAAATGTGTAGACCAAAGTGATCATACTGTTCACACTGTTTTAATAAAAAACATTACCATTTAGTTTCACTTGGGTTCACCCTAATTGAGAGAAATAGAATTGTTGAATTTCAAATAAATACATGATAGATACCGGTTCTAAGACAATGCTTTTCAATCTCGGCTGCCCATAAGAGTGCCCCGAGGTACCGGTACAAGGTGCAGAGATGGGGGGATCAGCTGTGCCTGCGGTAGGAGGTTGGGGTGGGGACCATGTTGTAGAGGTGGTCACATCTAAGCTGGGCTTTGACCTTTTAACATGATTTCACAAGACAGAAAAGGAGGATATTCTAGCCAGAGGCAACAGCTCGTCCATGTGCTCTGAGGCATGATATGGCCTGGATTGAGGGAGGAAGTAGGTCAGTGCTCTGGCACAGAGGTTCAATGCTGTGGGCTGGGGACTGCAGGAGCCCTGGCTAAATCTATAGGTGAGGCCCAGATGACAAAGAGGCTAGTCTGCCATTCTATGGAAAGTTCTGTCCTCAACCTATGTATGGAGGTCAGTAAAGGAGTTACTCATGTTTTCATTTTTTAAAAAAATCAGTAAAGAAAGTTAATTAAGCTACTTATTAAATATATGTTCCTTAATCAAAGACTCCTGTGATATATTCTTCCTTAACTTCCAATCTCATTAAACATTTAGTTAAGATAATTTTCTGTTTATTAGAGTAGAAAATGAATCTTACGCAAATCAGCCTTTTGCCCTTTACCTTAGTTTCTAGGAAACTCTGCCCTAGGCATAGGGCCTAATTCAATGCCTTTCTAGACTATGAAAGTCTAGATGCTAGCAGGTTTCCAGAGTTCAACTGCTTTGGAAGTCTCAATGACCATGGCTCCCAACCATCCTTACTCCATGGTAGACTTCCCTGATACTGACCAGCCACCCCTGAGTAGAGGACAGGTTTTTCCAGCCAGATTGGACTGCTCCCAGGCCACAGCTGGGGCCTCATCCCAGCACCTGATCGATGCTAGGGGCCATCTAGTCCATGTTACTGCCCGTTCAGGCCTGCCCCATATAGAGGCCTCTTGACATGGTGAGTTAGAAAAAGCCAGCTAGTGTGGCTGGAAATGAGTGAAGGTAGGCACGGGCACATCACGTGGGATTTGCTTTTATCCCAAGTAGAGAGAGAACATAAATTTCACTGTTCTGCTGTCATACACTGACAGTCTGCTCATGGCCAGATAATGACCATAACACAGTTCAGAAACTAACTTGGATAAGCAGAATTTGATTATTACTTATTTGGCTGCAAATAATGGGGAACAATTACTGGTTAAGAAAGTCCTAGATACCATTTCAGCTCTGATAATCACTCTTTCTGTGGTGGTGGCCACTTGGTGGCCTAACTCAGTTTCTCCATTTGAATAAATGGAGGCTACATTAGTGATTGCAAATTCCACTGCAGATAGAAGGCAGAATTCCCTGTTCCTTTAGGGAATAGAGAAGTCTTACTTTTAGATCTCTGCTTCTTAATAAAAAAAAGTCATATTCTTATCTAGGACTTTAAAAATTACGGATGCTTGTGCCCAATCCTATACCCGATGAATCAGAATCCCTGGTGCTTGATCCTCAGTATATGTGTACTTTAAAACTCCACATTTGTTGCTAATGTGCATAATTGATTAAGAACTGCTGTGCCAGATGATTATCAAAGCCCTGTTTAACTTGGTGTAAGATATCAAACAAGAATTGGGACCGATGGCATCTATTTTTGCTTTTGAAATTGCTTTCCCTAAGGTCTCAATTTTGAAGCACTGCTTGAAAATCCTATATTTTGCATTTCTTCTCCCCTTAGCTCTCTTGAATAAACATCTTGAGCTAAGCATCAGCAAAAAGAAGCAACGATGATTATTGCCTTTAATCCCTGGAGTTTCAGCTTCACTTAAATTAGAGGAATTTCCTGATAGATTCATTTGTTATGTCATTTCACATCTTTATGTGAGGGAAGCTGGTTATGGGGTTCTTATCAATGCATGTTCTTTTACATAGGACATAGGCAATAAGAATAACCACCACCATAAATTACAACCCCATGAAGCCACAGCACAATGAAAATGTCTTTAATCTTGCTCTTGACTAAACAAACTCATGTGTTTATTGTCTGCCCATTCTCTACTGTGACTGAGGTAAAGAGAAGGTATTGTACTCAGTCACAGGCAGTAACCATTCTTAATCAAAAATATCAAAGAATGCCTAGAGGATTATTTAAACTCAGAGTGACAGATGTTGATGTGGCTCAAAAGTTTAATTTCCTGATCCAGAAATTAAATATACTGAAGTCATTTGCTTTGACTATCTATTCTCCCCATGTGCTGGCTTAAATGTAAGTACATTATTGAGTTTCCTATACCTTTTATAGATGCCAGTATTCATTAGAGGAGAAAGGCAGGGCAGTGTGTCTAAGACATTGCAGATAAATACAGGAATGCTTACCAAGTGGTCCATGTACATTTCCCCTCTTACGGATAGGTAGAGCCATGTGAGCACTTCTGGCCAGTAAGCTGTGAGTGAAAGTGACTTGTCACTTCTGGGCTGGTATGAGTTGTCTTTGCCTCCCATAGCACTAGTGATGTTCCAGATAGTGCAGCCTCTGTGAGCCTGGGTCCCTGAGTGACTACATGCAGCAGAGCTCCTCATCTGCAATGGACGTGTAGCCTGAGTGAAAAATTAACCTTTGTGATATTGAGGCGCAGAGATTGCAGTATAGACTATTCAGACGTGACCAATGTAGGCATTATGAAGTATCAGAAAACATCCCAAGATGTGGGCTCCTTTGCTGTGTTTTCTTCAAAGAGATCAGTGTTTGGAAGATCAAAGTAAAACTTGTGGGGAGAGGCACAGATTTAAGCAAGCACGCATTTTATTTCATAAAATTTTTGGCCAGAGATTTCTGATGCTTAATTTGAGAATAGCTCCTTAAGTTTAATAATGTTAAAACCACCATTGAAAAATGTGCTGTGTGTCCTTTCTTGATCATTCTTAATATTTCTTGGTGACAGCAGTCTCTATTACATCCTTACAGGTTGCTGGAATGTTTTATTGGCCAGAGCCTGAAGGAAAAATTGACCTGCTGAGTGCTTGTTGCCAGTGGGGCTGCTATTTTCTCCTTTTGGCAACTCCAATGACACTTTACTACCTCAGGAAATCTGGAAGGGCTGAGCATCTCACCTTCTTAGAAGCTTCCACTTAAGCCGTCACGCCCTCAGGACCACAATTACCAAGTCCTGTTAGGCTGGGGGAGGAGTTCTCTCCAGCTCTGTTCTGGTGAAAAATCCCTTCAAAGCATCTGTACGCCAGCTCAGGATCTTTAGCTACAGAAATTAATATATGCATTTCAACAGCCCCTGCCCTCAAGCTGCTTATAATGAACCTGAGAAACAGTCATAAAAATAAGGTGGAATAACAAAACAAGCAAATAAGTGCAGAGAAATAAGTGAGTGGTCAGAAAAGAACGCTGTGGGAATTCCTACCAAACAGCTGCTTTAGGCTGAGGGAAAGTAGAATATGACCTACGTGTTAAGTGATAAGTCGACTTTTCACGGATGGGGGTCCAGGCAATTGGAATGGTGTGTACAAAGGAAAGGAATGGTCATATAGCATGACTAGAACGGAAAAGCCTGGAAAGATAGGTTGGGAGCAGACAGTGGGAAGCATTGAATATTGGATTAAGGATCTAGAACTTTAGCTTCTAGATATTTTTTAGGCTCTGGTCATGATTTTTTTTCTTTTGAGTATGGAGAGCATCATAATCCTAGTGGCATTTAAGTAGCACTGTTTTGTCGGCCAGGTGTGAGATTCATGGGAGGGGAGCGACATGGGGGTGAGGATGCTTTATGGTAGACAGTGGACATGTGTGGAGAGCAGAGGCAGGTAAGGAGACTGTGATTAGAGGAGGGGGTGCAAATCTGGAGATCTTGGATCAATGATAATGATAATGATCAGCATTTATTAGCTTGTAGTGTGTGCCAGGCACTGTTAGAAGCATTATATACATTAACTCATTTAATTCCCACAACAACCTATGAGGTAGGTGGTGTTATTATTTGTACTACACAGGTTTAAAAACACAAATGGGGTTAAGTGACCCGCCCAAGGTCTCACAGTTAGTAAGATTTGGGGTGCTCTGCACTGGCTGCCAAGGGACGGAGAGCAGTGGTAGAATACAGACTGTCCTCTGAGCCTTTCTGCTGGCAGCAGAGGGCATGCTGAGCCTATTTAGGGTTCAACCTCCCATGGGAAGCCACGGCATTGTCTTCCTTTATCCTCAGATCACAATGCCGCTGTGTGGGACTTAAGGGCAGATGGGTGGGGCCAGCAAGGTAGCTTAAAACCAGGACATCTATGTGACTGAATCTTTAAACTAGGACATCCTGAGATTTCAGTGAAATGTGCTTATAGGGAAGGAAGAGCATGAGTTTTGGTGTAGAAAGGCATCTGAGCTAGGTATCGCCATTTCCTAACTGTGTGTCCTTGCATAAATTACTTCACCTTGCCGAGGCTTTGTTTCCATACCTGCGAAATGGCGATGATAATAATCCCTTCTTCAGAGGGTTGTTGTGGGTATTAAAAAGGGTGAGGAGGTAAACTACTCAGCACCTAGCATATAGTGAATGCTCCTTAAGTGTCAGCTATTTTGTTATTACTCAGCTATATTTTGTTAAACATCTATCAGATTAGTCAGCATAAGAAAAGAAAACTGAAAATTGGAAAAATGCTAGGATAGCTATAAAAGAAACTGCGAATATGGCTGGAGCCAGTTGAGACACACCCGATTTCCATCTTCTCTTTGTCAAAGGACCTTTCAGCACATGCTCTGTAGATAATGGAAAGCTCATTATTCTTTTCTCCTCTGGTTTGCAACCCTTCCTTTCAGGAGTTTGACAAAGGGGGAAAGTTGCCTTATCTAAAACAGTGTAATAATTGGTTGTCTGAGTGGCATTTTGCATTTGATTTTCCCAAGGGGATAGTTGCTGGAGCAGATGGACTGTCTGGGGCCCAAGGTCAGCCTCTGGGCCTTCTTACAGGAACGTGTTTAATGTATACCCATAATATGCACATGCCCACACAGTGTACACATGCAAAATAAAGCTGCAGAAGTGGCAAGCCTGTGCAACTAAAAAAAAAAAAAAAAAAGCTGATTAAAAAAACAAAACAAAACCAAGCCTCTGTGCAAGGACTTCGGTTCCGTCATTATCGTGAGCCTCCAATCTCACTGTCATCTGAGGCGGAGCGCGCTATTGATCTCTGGAAACCGCTTCAGCAATCTCTTTCCTAGCTGGCTGCTTTTTGTATTTTGTTTTTGTTTTTTTTTTTCAGTTGAAGAGATGATTTCTTTCTTTCTAAAGATGGCCACTTCCTTTCCTTCAGTGTTTGTGTTTCTTTATGCATCAATACAGGAGAAAAAATATTTTTGATATTGTATGTCTGAAAACCAGTCAGTAGCTGGCTGCTTTTTATTTACTTGCTTTCTGGTTCCAAGATGCTTTTGTGGACTTTGAGCACCACCCAGTGGCAATATATAGCAAAAAACCTTTGGGGAAAAAGGCGATTTGGAGATGAAGGAAAATATCAGAAGTGGTTGATTAGTTTTCTTTTAAATGAACTAGAGAACCTCATGCTTCGAGAGCAAGATATGACCAGGTCATTGCAATCAACATTACTGCAATGCTGACCTTTTATTCCTTCTTGTTTTTTGTTCTTTTGTGCAGTTTTATTATTATTGTTGCTGCCATGTGTTTTAAAAAACCAAGTTTTTGTGATGACTTATAATACCTATTCCCCAAAGCTGTTATAGAAATCGACATTTTAGTAGTTTAAAAATTAGATTGATAACAATCTAATCCAAGTCTGCATGTTCCCACCATGGGGTCTCTGAGACGTGTCATGGGATTCCACCGAGGACAGAGCTGCTTTCTCTGCCTACTGCCCTGAGGCCTGCCATGTCACTCTTCTTCATTTCTTTCTGCAGGACACTGCCCATCTTGTCAGGCAAACTAAATTACAGGCACACACACTGTTAGTACATGCCAAACTCAAAGCCAAGTGGGTCTTTTGCACGAGACCACGGCTGGTCCAATGGCAAGTACAGCTATCAGGAAGATCAAACATAGGCCCTTCCTTTTGTTCACACCAAATTTAATCTTATTGGTTTTGGTCCCACTGTTGTTGGGGGCCACTGAAGTGTTTTAGTCATCTGGTCTAGTTTTATGTCATCTAGACATTTAATAATCATTTCATCCATGTCTCAAGCCATTGATAACCATGTTGAATAGGACAGGACCAATAAGGGTTGTGGCAACATGCTAGAATTCTCTCTCCAGGATCATTAATCAGAATTTTGGGGATTGGTTTCAGGAATTCAGCTGGCTATTGTGAAGTTAAGAAAATAATCACAACTACAACTATTTGTGATCATCTTTTATATTCAGGCCTTGAGCTAGGTCCTTGACATGTATTATTTCAAAGGTTCATGACATTTCTTATTTTCTTTTTCTCTGCTTCTATATCTTTGACTTTTATTTTTTTTCCTTTTATTTCAGAATATTGGGGGTACAACACTTTGGTTATATATATTGCCCAGGTTCATGACATTTCTGCAACGTAGGCATTATTATACTCATTTTTAAAAACGTCAAATAGAAGAATGGAGAGATTAAGTGATACATCCAAAGTCACACCCAACTTGGAGGTGACGGAGCTGAATTTGAACATACACCTGATTAACTTCAAGGTCTAAACACTTTTCACTAGACCAAATTGCCTCATTGTTCAATCTTCTGGAGGCACGAATCTCTAAAAGGTGATCTATGATCAAAAGAAGCAGAGAAATAGAATTACAAGTCAAAACAAATTCAGGTTGAAACAATTTTTAGTGTTGGCATAATTAATCAATTCATTAGTAAAGGAAGTTGGAAGTGTATATTCATAATATGGCAAAGTCTCATTGTGACTAGAACGTCAGTCTACCTTTTGTTAATATAATAAATGGAATAAGTACCAACCACTCATTAGTGAGTTAAATGTTTTCAAATTCATTAAAAAATATATGCCTGTCATATAGTATAAAGACTAGAAATGACAGTGCATCCTTGCATCTCTTCTGACCCTAACAGGGATGCTTTCAGTATTCTGCTCTTACGTGCAATGCTTGCTGTAGGTTTCTGTTTGATAGCCTCTATTTGGATGAAAAAGTTTCCTTCTATATCTAGCTTTCTAAAAGAATTTTTTAGAAAATCAAATACTTTTTATGTGTCTAATGAAATGATCATATTAAACATTTTTATTGTAAAATACATCATATGTACACAAATCATCTATAAGACATATGTATGGCCCAAATATGAATAATATTGTATGAATTCACTTGTCTGGTAAAGATATTTCTATGGAATGTTATGGAAATGTACAGTATTTGTTCTTCTGTACTTGCTGTTTTTGGCCCAACATTGAGCTTCCTCCATGTCCGTGCACTGTAGCTGTAGTCTATTCATTGCCCAATAGCCTTCCACTGTATGCAGGTGCCATTGTGTGTTTATTCATCCTCCTGTTGATGGACATCTGAGTATGTTTCCTGTTTTGGGTTATTATAAACACTGTTTTATAAATATTCTTGTATATATCCCTTAGAACACACATGCTGTTTCTTCTCTGTGGCAGCCACAGAGGTGCTCTGTTCAGATGTTCTTCAGGAGAATCAGCTTTGAGGAGCATGGCTGATTGACAGCCTCCTGCTGCTGCACCTTTGGATCTAAGGTGGGTCTAAAACAGCTTCCCTGTCCCGTCCCTGTCAGTAGTCAAGATAGGAAGACAAACACCATATCACATTCCAGGGCTGGTGCCATCATTAAAGAAAGAATTCAGGGAGTTAACATTTCTGGACAATATAAGTTTAACTTGCACTGAGTGGGTTGGGAGGAGGAATAGGGATGGGCAGAGGGTTAGGAATGCCTTAGCTCACTTTTTGTTTTTGTTTTTTAGAGACAGGGTCTTGCTCTGTCACCCAGCCTGGAGTGCATTGGCACAATCATAGCTCACTGTAACCTCAAATTCCTGATCTCAAGTGATCCTCCTGCCTCAGCCTCCAGAGTAGCTGGGACTACAATCATGCACCACCATGCCTGGCTAATTTTTCTATATTTTGTAGAGATGGGGGTCTGGCTATGTTGCCTAGGCTGGTCTCGAACTCCTGGCCTCAAGTAATTCTTCTCTCTTGGCCTCCCAAAATCCTGGGATTATAGGCATGAGCCACCGCACCTGGCCTTTAGCTCACTTTTGAATCTACTGAGTGCCATGTGCTAAATTTCAAAAGGGTGATTTTTGTGCCCTAAATTCAAAAGGATGGGAACTAAAATTTATTTGGAAACTACTCAGTGCCAGGTACTGTGTAAATGATAATTATAATAATTATAATATATAATTATGGTAATAATAATGTTGAAAAATAAAGATAACTTATATTGAGTGCTGAGTCTGTGGTAGGTGTTTCATACATGCCACGGATTATAATTCTTTCAAAATCCCTGTGGAGGAAATAGAAAAACCCATTTTGCTGAAGAGGAAACTAAGACTAAAGCAGTTCTTTTTTATTTTGTTTCTGTGTTTAGTGCTTCTTACCCTCAGCATACAGTCAGACTAACAAACCCAAACTCAGAAGTTCACAAAACATTTGTTTTGTTTGTTTTGGTTTAAATATTTAGACATTACAGACAAGCTGATTCACCCTGAATTCAATCATGTTGGTAGTAAATTTCTCTTTCTCTGCACAATGTTTCCATATAACCTAAATAGGACAGGAGAGTTGATATAAGTTCTTTTTAACTGCTAAAAACTTGATAAATTTATTGATTTATTGGCATTAAGGGGAATTACAAATTAAAAAAACTAATAGGAATCTCAAAAGATAGTCACGTATTAAGACTTATAAGCAATATTCTTACATCTCAGAATAAAAGTTTCAACTCTCTTCAGAGACCTTCAAAGAGGATCAGGCCTAGAAGAGTTGAAAATATGAATTATATTAAGACTGACTGCTGCCTATGTTAGCAAGAAAGAAAATAAAACCCACATGAGAAATCACATCCAGCAAGGCCAGAATGCTACCTGCCACTTTCCTTGGGCTCCCTGAAATTTTTTGATAGGATAGATCTGAAATTTTTTTCCAACTGTGGGTCTTTGATAAACAGTCTGATATCATGAACAGACAGTATTCATTAACTTTCCATTCAGCCCCAATTTAGGAAAACTCACTTTGTTCATTTTTGTTTATAAAATATTTCTTTTAGGATAATACATTTTGAATGAAGTAGATGAATTAGATTTCTTACAATATGTATGCCTGTTGTATTCCCTATCTGAAGATGACCTGAGTATCTCAGCATCAATTGCTTTGTGTTAATGTCTCAGTTGTGATGACAGATTTTCTCTGATTGAGCTGCTTTTGCACTATTTGCCTGTGGTCACCATCAGTATGCTTGTGAAAAATGCCTGGCTGGCAGTGGGGCATGTGGTGATGGAAAAAAGATCAGAGACATAAAAAAGTACAGCTGGAAACCATTTTAGATATTATCCAGTGTTTCTAAAACTGAGTAAAATATGGGCCTCCTTTAAGGGCAAATTTCTAGGGCCCTTAGTGTTGACCTAAATTATTTATAATATTTAAAATATACATGTATAAAACCAAGGCAAAGACTAATTATTAATTTAATGTGACATAATATTTTGCTAAAAAAATGTATAACATTGAATTTAATATAAAAATAAAAATTTTTGAGTTTTATATGTCATTTGTGGATCTGACTCTTGTGCTCTTGAACATAATGGACCATCATTTGAGTCATTATTATTGATATTATTTTGCTTTTTAAAAATGAATTTTTATTCAAGCACTAATCTATTGACTGGACATATAAATTTAATGGTGTCCAATATTGAATATTTAAAAAGTTTTTCTTTCAACCAAAAAAACTTCTGTGAGTATTGGCTGCTACATTTATCCTAATGAACTGTTCCAGTTGGTACACATAAGCAATATGGTTGCTAGCAAAGTGAATATGAATCTAACTGCCACAAAGTTATTGTTTTTGTAGTTCAGCATGCTTAGTGTGCTTGATGATGCTTGAATTCTAGCACCTCTAGTCTCTATTCAAATCACTCTGAACACTTCATTTCACGGTGCCGCTGTGGTACCATGTCACTTATCTCGGTATAAATTGAATTGTTTATCTATTACATTTATACCTTTTCTTTTCTCATTAGCCTGTGGCAACGAGCACATCATTCTGCTTTACCATACTGGATTGAGGTGATTAAATGAGTCAAATGTTAGGGTGGGAACTTGTGGTGCGGGATGAAAAGGAGTTCTGGACACAAAGATTAGAATAGTTTTAAAGGAAGAAAGTTTATTTTACTTCCCAAAGGGAGGGAAGGGTGCTACACGAAAGAAAGGAGAAGTATCGCCTGAGGACGAGGGGCTTGGGGTTTTTACCAGGGTAAAGAGGAAGAAAGAAGTGATTGGTGCCAGCTGATAGCAGAAGGCAGCTGTGCCAGGGCTGTGTCTGTTTTTCCCCTTTTATCTGTCCTCTGTGAGGTGGCTTATCAGCCTCCCTGGAATGTTGACTCCAGGCGGGGGAAGGTCACAGCCCTTCTATCTGCTCAGTTATTTTCAAGTGCTGTAAAAACAAACTCCTAGAGAGACAACGAGTCAAGCCACAGGTGGTTAATCAAACACAGGGGCAGTTGTGTGCTGTGATTTCTCTCTTCAAAGAGGCAATTGTGTGCTGTGAGTTTTTTCTTTTTTTCCCTTCCTGTTCATTTATTTTTCTCTGTTAGTTTATTAGCAAGGCTCTCCTTTCATAAGACGTGTAGGACAATGCCTGACACATAGTAAGCATTCAATAAATATTACTCATTATTCTTCATAGAGTCTGAAATCTCAATTTATCTAAAGGATGCAAAGAAGCAGCAGTTGCATCCTTAGTTTAAAAAACAGATACAGTGTCCCTATTGCCAAGCTTTGTTTTGGAATGAGCTGATCACACATTTAATGGATAAATATATGTTTAGAAAATGGAAATTCTTACAGAGATGTTTGTTAAAGTTTCCATCAATTGTAATTCTGATGTAATGATACTCCTCTTCTTTTTCGTAGATTCTTTGGAGACAGTGTGGGAGAACCTGGAACTTCTGGTAAACAGTAACCCTAGTCTTAATTCAATTCTAATTCTGGGGTAGGGTCCAGCCAGGCAGGCTTTTGTTTTTATCCTTTAAAACAGCCAGGGGTGAGAACCATCGAGTTACATGAGATATACATTTAGCTAATTATTAGCAAAACTGACATAATCTTTCTCTATCTCAGTCTTTTCATCTATAACATGGGAAGATTGGATGAAGTAATCGCTAATCAATTTTTTAGTTCACGTACCCTAAGTATGGCTAACATCCATTCCTCTGCTATGCATAAACATTTCAATAAACCTAATCCTCAAAAGTTGTACAAGTAATTCAGCTTCACTGTAGAAAAATTAGAAATAAAGATAAGCAGAAAGGAAAAAAAAGGAAAGGTCATTTATTGACATTTTATAATCTTTCCATACTTTCAGAATGTGTGCGTGTGTTAAACTTACCATTATTGTTACTAGTGTTTGAGGGATATTTTCAACAAAGCATCTCTGATATATGAACTAAGAAACTGAGTAGAATAACATATCAATAGTTTCTCTTGTGTTTTTAATGTCAAATAATCTTCCTCCAAAGATTCAAGGACATTCAATGCCTGCGTAACAGGAGTCTATGCTTTTCATTATTTGATTTGCAGCAAATGATTCACAGCTTTATAAATGATAACTTTTTTTACTCTCATTTTTCACACTTCATTTCCTGAAGGATCAAGGTAAGCACCTTGATTGTATTCTGCACCTGAGAAAAATGAGTGTTCACAGGAGATGAAGATACCTTCTATCTCTTGCTAATTGACAATTTTTAAAACTGATACAAAGAAATAAAATTATAGTTAACAATGCAAATATAAATATAGCTTCAATTTTAATAAATGTGTCACTTCTTTTTTCAGATGCTGTCCACAAGTCTGTGCTATTTGTATTTTTAAACCTTCTCTTTGCAGCATCTATATAACCAAAGCTTCTCTTGTTGAGGTCACCAATGATGTCCATGTTGCTAAATCCACTGGTTAATTGTCTTCATCATATTATCAGCAGCATTTGGCAGAGTCGATCATTTCCTCATCTTGGAAACGCTTTCTTCATTTGGCTTCCAGGATACCACATTCTCCTGGTTTTCCTCCTGCTTCACTAGCCACTTTTTTCTCAGTCTACTTTAGGGATGTCATGGGGAGAAAGGAAGAAAACAAAAGTATTTTAAATATCTTATCTTATTGGCAGAGGTCAAAGATCAGGGAGTTAAATAACATTGGAACAAAAGGAAACGCACAGCTTCTCATTGGATTGAAAGACAATATAGTAAGACGTCAATTCTCACAAAACTAATAAATTAATTTAATGCAATCCCAAATAGAATTCCAAAAAGAATTTTACGCAGCAGGAGAATTGGAAAACTGAATAAAATGATTTAAAATTCTTATGGGGAATAAATACTCCAAAATTATAAAAAAATTGGGGGGAAAAAAGAATAGTGAGGGAGAACTTACCACAATGGATATCAAACGCTATTGACCTAGTAATATGCAAATGTGTTCATAGGACAAAATAGAACAGAACAGAATCTAAAAATACATCCCATTATGTGTGAGAATTAAATAAATGCAAAAGTGATAGTTATGTCAATTCAGTGAGAAAAAAATTAATTATTTAAAAAATGGTGCCAGCCCAACTGGCTATTAGTATGGAAAAAAATAAAGTTGCATTCCCATTTTTATCTCCATATTAAACCATAAACAAAAAATTTCAAATGGATTAACAATTTAATGTAAAAATACTAATATCTTACAAGAAAATCTAGGTGACCATGTGAAAACTATGGGCTAGAGACATCTTAACCATGACTGGAAACCTAGAAACTGTTAAAAGATAGAATATTTGATTATATAAATATGGGAAAGGATACTACAAATTAAGTCAAAATGCAAATAAAAGGCCTGGGAGAATATTTGCAATACAGAGGTTATACAGAGGATTAATACGTATAATATTAGAAGAGCTCCTACAAATTAAAGTAAGTTGCCAAAGGACCCCAATAGAAATAGAATCAAAAAGCATGAACAAGCAATTCACAGAGGAGAAAATTCAGATAGGTAGCAAACACATGAAAAGATTCTCAAACTCACTAGTGATCCAGAGATGCAAATTAAAGTATGTCATTTTTATAACTCTCAGACAGATGGAAATGAAAAATCCCAATAATGCTGGTAGGAATATAGGGCACAGGGTACTTTGATTCGCCAAGGTAAAAATATGTGTTGTTATAGTCTTTCTGTAATACAACATCTGGCAACAAGATTGAAATTATAAATACATATGCACTTTGACCCAGAAATTTTACTCCTGAGACTATCCCTTACAAATAAAAGCACCAGTATTTAAAATATTTGTGCAGTCATGTTTATCAAAGTGTGGTTTATAATGGGGAAAACCTAGACCCAAAGTGAATGCCCACCATGCAGCAGCCAGAGCATAGAATTTATGCAGCCATTACAAAGAATGAGTTACATCTACCTATTCTAGTTGCGTTGGAGGGATTTCCACCAGGTAATATGAATAGAGTAAGATGTCAAATGGTGCATAAAACAATCAGGTTTTTATAAAACAATCACAAACTCTTGTGTGTGTGTATGATTAGTAGATTTCTCATTTGTGTGCATGAAAAAGAAGAAAATTATGGTAGGCTATGTACTAGGTTGCTAATATGGGCGACCTAAGGCAAAAAGGGGAGTAGATGAGGGAGGAGGAGCCAAGCAAAGAAGAAAAAGAAGAAAAACAGGAATAGGAAATAAAGTATGTTGACATGGCCTCATTTGTTCATTTATGCACAATTCTATATATTTATTTGTAAAGGTGAAATGAAATCAAATGAGATGAAACGAAATAAGATGGACTATGTGGAATTATCCTCCTGCTTTCCCTCTTCCCCCTCTACCAATTTCCTGCCTCATTTCTTCACTTTGATTGGCTTGTGTAAATAACACTTCTACTTTGTGGCTTGGTATTTGCCCACCCCAGAAATGGGAGTGGATAGGTGTGATGCTAGGAGTGGGGCTGAAATTAACCTCAATTGTGTTCTAATTAAACCCACACCTCTTTTCTGAACCCTGTTTGAGAACTCTCTCTGATCACACTACGTGGAATTTTCAATATGTACTCACATTTCATTCAACAAGTTAACACGTACTTCCTCAGTGCCTATCATATCCTAAACCTTAGGATGGTTTGCAGAAAGTTATATGATACCCATTCCCAATTCTCAAGGAGATTTTGGTTTGTGGTGGGAAACAAACATTTAACTTTTTTTTTTTATACAGTCTCCCTCTGTCACCCCAGCTAGAGTGCAGTGGTGTGATCATAGCTCACTGCAACCTGAAACTCCTGGGCTCAAGCGATCTTCCTGCCTATCCTCTGGGAATACAGGCATGCACCACCACACCTGGCTAACTTTTTCTATTTTTAGTAGAGACGGGGCCTTGCTCTTGCTCAGGCTGGTCTTGAACTCTTGACCTCAAGTGATCCTCCCGCCTCGGCCTCCCAGAGTGTTAGGATTACAGGCATGAGCTACTGCACCCAGCCCAAGAATTTAACATTTAAGATTAGGTGAGTAAGTGTTAGAATAGACATATTAACAAAGTGGGTGGGAAGTGGAGGAGAGAGAGACATCAGAAAATGCTTTCTAGAAGTGACAGTGGAGCTGGCCTGGATGGGCTGCGGAAACAACACAAGCAAGGCTGGGAGTCATAATGGTTTACCATGGCTTTGGGACATGGGGAGTTGGCCAATGTGGCTGGGTACAGAGCACTTGGACAGGTGAGGACTGCAGGATTGTTTGAGATCAAATTATGGACAGCCTTAAATTCCATGCTAAGGATTTAGAACAGGAGCATAATATGATCTGACATGTGCATTTTAGGAACTGCAGTCTAGGTCAGTGTGTGGAATGAATTGAAGAACAGAGGTTGGAGGCAGAGGTAAGAAAAGCTTGAAGTTATGCAGCAGTCTCTGAGACAGGCGTGGCAGCTGATGAGGCTCCGGACTGGGGCAGGGCAGGTGGACATGGAATAGGCAGGAAGAGGTGGGTAGGGGAATTTTGAAATGACTTAGAATAATTTCTTTCTTTTTAAAATTTATTTACCACAATAATGACCACATAGACTTAGAATCATTTGATACTTTATTGAACAAAGGGATAAAGAGAGGGGTTGTTGAAAGTGATTGAGATTTTTGGTCTGGGTAAGTGGGAGGAGGCAGATGCTGCCAACACATATGGGCAGGAGGGGGAGTAGATTTGTGGAAGAAAAGGAGTTAAACAATTTTTAAAGATGGGGTTTTATGTGACATGCCAGTAGGGCAATCATTCACTCATTCATTCCACTCATCAGGCAATAACTGGGTGCTTGCTTTATACCACCTACTGTTTTAGGCACCACGGATATAGAATTGAACAAAATAGACAAAAATTCCTGCCCTCATGGAGCTTTC
Organism: Daubentonia madagascariensis; assembly: GCA_023783475.1. NCBI lineage: Eukaryota > Metazoa > Chordata > Mammalia > Primates > Daubentoniidae > Daubentonia > Daubentonia madagascariensis. The sequence goes on along the minus strand of JAKFHU010002080.1, from coordinate 34,034,148 downwards.
ATGGAGAGACATACAATAAACAAAACAAATCAGTAAAATATATGCTTTAGATGTGGCAAGCACTATGGGGAAGAGTAAGGCAGGGAAAGGGAACAGGGAATACAGGCATCCGTAGTAGTTTGTGTTGCAGTTTTAAAGAGGGTGGTTAGGAATATCTCACCGACATCAGCTACAGGATACGTGGGAGGCGAGAGCAAGTCATGCATATATAGGGAAATAGTGTTCCAGGCACAGGAAACAGCAGATACAAAGACCTGGAGGTGGAAGTGTGGCTGGCCTGTTAGTCTAGGCCATTCTAACAACTTCGAAAACATACAAGGAACACATGGATAAATGAAGATATAAAACACACTGATAGACATAACTGTCTGGAGTTCAAGAGAGAAATTTGACCTGGTGATAGATTCAGGATCAGCTCCATAGATGTGATGGTTGAAGCCAAGAGAGTAGGGAGAGAGGAAAAGAAAGGTGGGTGAAGGACAAGCTCTTTGAGAAGTCGCAGTTGGAAGACGAGGGCAGAGTTAGAGGAGCCAGTGAAGGACTCTGAGAGGGAGTAGCTATGCCAGGACATTGCCATGAAGACTGTATAACATTCCATGAGCAGGTCAAATGCAAGTTTCTTTACTTAATGAAGTTATAAGCTATGATTATTAAAAATAATAGTATATTCAAAATTATCCTGGAAAATATCCTATGGATAGGATTTTGTTTAATTAGAGTAAGCTTTGCTAGAATGCTGAGTCCAGCATTGGCAAAAATTCCACCTCCCTGCAATTTCTTGTTTTCCTTTTGTGTCTCATATTATTAGCTTTGAAAACAGGAGAATTAAGTTATTCTGAGAAGTTACTAGGTAAGTGCAGATGGTTTTGTGCAGTTGCTAGGTGGCAAGCTCTGTGGCACAAATTTATACTCCTAAGTCGAGTTTGCCTAAAGCGTGGAGGGTATCCACCTCTCTACATTAGCTCTATTTCACCAACCTGTTTTTCTTTCCTCTCACCCACTCACCTGCAGCAAAGCAGCTAAGGGAACTCTCATGTGTCATGATCAATAATCTCTTACTTGCTCCTGGAAACAACGTATTATTTCTCCTGTTTGTTCCTGGGTACTTTTCATATGCAATAAATCCAGCTGACATATGGTTCCATTGATTAAAAGTGTCAAAGCTTAGTTACTAAGGGCACATAGGAAAATATCTCTAGAGGTCAGGTCTAATATATTGCATGGGTTTATTTGTAGTGCAAATCAACTGTTTTTGGTCTAAGCAAAGTAGCTAAACGTGAGTTACAGCTACAAAACTAAGTGTCTCCTAGTTTGATTTGTTTAAGTTGAGAATGTGAATTCTGCCAAGCTTCTAGGTTTCAAAAAACCCCAAATAAATGGCTGGTTTATAGTCAGAAACCTACCACATCTAATCTGTCTACCAGATATCTGCATTTTAAAGGGGGCATTTCTTACTTCCGTTTATTTTGACATTATATGAGCAGAATTTCTGAAACTCTGGTGGGAAATGCATTCTTCAGAGAGGGAAATGTCCAGTATCTCACTTAAGACTCCATTGAGAATACAAAAGCTCTTTTTTCTTCTAATTTCTTCCAACGAAACATGCATGAAAATGGCAGAAGATTTAATTCTGAAGATGTTAGAAGGATTTTCCCTAGCATATTTGTTTGTGATGAGTCTCTACTTAAGTTGTCAGTTTTTGCATCCTCATTGACTGATGAGAAAAATAATTCAGTATAAGTTTTTGTATGAAGGTGGATTTCAACCTGGAGAAATTTTTGGAGAATCTATCTAAATGTCCCTAAAATTAAGCAAGAACAGTCATCAAGCATGCAAAATTCAAAAATATTATATTGTATGATAGGAGACAGGAAAAATAAATGCCATAATAATCTTAACTGTAACAGCATGATAATGATTTTCATCAGTGATGTAAATGAATGATATATTTTGGACGTGCTACACTTAGTTTTATGGTTCCCCCTTGGTTCAATTTTGGAATCTCTATAGCGAGAACTAGAGATATTTGGGGACTGTAATTGGTGATTACCCCCAAGTAACTGTCCAACACATTTCTGTTGAGATGGATTGAGATTTAAAAGCTCTTTTTGTGGCTGTAATATGCCACCCGCTTGGTGTATTTAGAAAAACCAAAGAAAAATTCTTGTTCTGCTGGAAAAGCTTTCATTGTTTCACAAGATTTCAAATAACTTTGCAAGTAAAAGATACTGGACTTTGGTGCTTGTATATCAGCCATTTAGAACACATTATAGAGATAGGACAGCTGAATACTAGTGAAACCCAGCTGGTGAAAACTAATTACATTCCCATGTTCTCTTTTATGAGACAGTCTCTTACATTTCTGAATTGGTTTGCAGATTGCCATACCATAATCTATAAAGTGTGTTTAGGAAAAATACAAGATCTAGCAATGACCAATTTAAACAAGGGATCATAGGAGTTAAAGTCAAGGGATGAGGGCAATGATAGGCTATTATTTTGAGTCTCACAATGTGCCAGCTTTTATTGAATAACAAACCACTCCAAAATGTAGTGGTTTAAAACAATAACCATTTATTTAGCTCACAATTCTTTGCATAAGCAGTTTGGACTGAGATGCACACTGGGTGATCCTTCTGGTTTTGGCTGGCTTTCATGCATCTGCACTCAGCTGTTGGTCAGCTCTGCTTCTGGGGGCTGGGTAGCCCTTGGCTTGGGTGGCAGGGCTGACCATACGTCTTTCATCATCCCATAGGCTAGTTTCAACTAGTAGTGCTGGTAGCAGAGGTCCCAACAATAGCAAGAAAGGAAGTCCCAATACACAAGGTCTTTTCAAGCTTCTGCTTGCATCATGTTTGCTAGCATCGCATTGGTCAAAATATGTCACACAACCAAGCTCAGAGTCAAGTTTGAGGGCATTCAAACTTACACGACAAGGGGGGTATGGATACAGGGAGAGGAGGCATGTGTGGCTGTTTGCTTTGTTACTTCAGAAAATTCAAGAGAATATAATGTTTAGTTTTAAGAAAATAACTTAATTTTGTTGTTATCTAAATAATTAGCACCAATGTAGATAAACTAAAGTTAAATTTTTTTCCCACTTAGATTTTCAAGTAAGAGCTTTCTTTTCTACATTAAAACTTCCCTAAGGACATTTTCTTTGACCACTGCTCAGTGATTGTTTCTACCACTTTCAAGGAATTTGCCAATTTTCAGACTGTTTCTTTCTTGTTATCACATACTTGTGGCTCAAAAATTGGTTTATGATGTCAAGCTTCAATAAAGTGCCAGATGCAACCGACCTTCAGTAATTAGCATTACTTGGGAAGGTTGATTTGGAGGAGAAAGGTTTGAACTTAAGCCACTTTGATGAGAAAAATATTTATTAAATTGTGTTTCCACACTGTGTTGAGCTCTTTGGATGTTTAGAAAACAGTAAAAGTCAACAGTACCTGACTTGAAGGAAGTTATACTCCGTTTTAAGACTGCTTATGAAAAATAACTAGAATTTAAATTACTGGATCTTAAATTCAGAGAAAAGCAACTCCATAAAAATGACTGGAAAATAAGAGTCCTTCTTCAAGGAGGTGGGACTTGAGGTAAAACATACAGGAAGTGGGAAGTCTCAAAATGAAAGTCACTAAGGAATTGAGACCCTAAATCATAGTTGGAGTTCTAAGCATGGGAAGCATCTCTCATTTCTAGATTCTACTTTGTTAGAATCCAATCCAAAGTGTGAGGTCCTTCGGTAACAAGAACAAAAGGGGTGAGCCAGGAACCAAATTACCGCGGGATACCCAGGAGCCAAAAGAGGAGTGAGGGTGGCCGTGCTGCAGAGTAATGGGAGCCAGAGGTGGGAACCTAAGCAAAGATAGATTACAGAGTGCCTCGACTATCAAATGAAGATCTTGTTCTTTAAAAATTTTATTTAATTTTTAATTGATACATATTAATTATACATATTTTCGGGGTACATAGTGATGTTTTGACGCATATAAGGTATAGTGATCAGATCAGGGTAATTAACATATCCATAATCTCAAACATTTATCATTTCTTTGTGTTGGGAACATTCAATATCCTCTCTTTTAGCTATTTGAAAATATACAATATATTTTTGTTAACTATAGCTATCTTACAGTGCTATAGAACACTAAAACTTATTCCTTCTGAGACAGTATAGGGACAGGGCTGGGGCCTCACTTCTGACCAAGGGAGGCAACAGGGGACTGCATGACCCAGATTAATTCACTACAAAAGAGCAAAAAACAAATGACCTAGCCACTGGAATTCAGCCCACACCCATATAAGGAGGGGGCCACATGGTTTGTCTCTTGAATAATGTTTTTCCAAGACCACTGAAGCAAGATGCTGACCCTAGCTGATAAGGAACCAGGCTGCAAAGAAACCAGAGCTATCCGGATCTAACCACCTCAAGCCAAAAAGACCCCCACACTGAACTTAACCTGACCTTTCCCTCATTATAATCTCATTTTAATGCTAAAAAATCACGCTCAGGGGTGGAGATTTAACATGCTAACGACCCATACGAGGCATGAGGAAGCATGTGATAAAACTACTCAGGTGCAAGAAAATCTCCACCTCCATGTGCTTACATGTCACCTTTTTCCTGACTAAGCCTGTTTAGAACTCTCCCTGAGGACTTTTCCTTTGTGCTGCCTCCCTTATGTTGGAACATAAGCCCCAATACAGTCTTGCCTGTGAGTCCTGTTTGGCCTCTTGTTAATTTCTGTTACACAGAAAGCCCAAGTGCCTACACCAGTGACACTTTTTTTTTAAAAATTTCAGAATATTATGAGTTTACAAACACTTTGGTTACATAAACTGCCTTTGCACCACCTGAGTCAGAGCTACAAGCATGCCCATCCCCCAGACAGCACGCACCACGCCGGTAGGTTTGAGTTTACCCATCCCCTCCTCCCCCACCACCTGCCGGACACCGGATGAATGTTACTTCCATGTGTGCATATGTGTTGAAGGATTAGTACCAATTTAACGGTGAGTACATGTCAATGGAAAAGAAGCCAAACTCTGTAAAGTAATTTTAGAGAGGTTTATTCTGAGCCAAATTTGAGGACCATGAACCAGAGCCACACCCAAGAAGACTTGAGCAAGTAGACTCGCTGTGGTTGGGTTACAGTTTGGTTTTATACATTTCAGGGAGACAGGGATTACAGGTAAAGTCACAAATCAATACATGGAAGGCATACATTGGTTTGGCCTGAAAAGGTGGGCCATCTCGAAGTGGGGGGCTTACAGGTTATAGGTGGGTTTAAAGACTCCTTGACTTGTACTTGGTTAAAAAATGAAGTTTTGTCTAAAGGCTTGGAATGTTTTTAGGTAAGGAAGAGACCAGTCACCAGACTTATATTTGTTGTGTAAATTGAGGACCTGCAGGTTTGTCTTGCGTAGCCTTAGGCCTGTTGATGAGCTACAAAGGTATCTCCAAGAAGGGAGGGGGGCATTGTGAGGCATGTCTGACCTCCCTCCTCCTGGCAGGCAATTTAGTTTTAGGATATCCCCTTGGCCAGAAGGGGGTCCATTCAGTCATCCGGTGGGGGAGAAGCCTTTTGTTTTATTTTACTTCACAGTTAGTTTTTCCGTTCTTGTGATACTTCACTTAGAAGAATGGGCTCCAGTTCCATCCAGGAATACAAAAGGTAGTGCACCATTTTTTTTAACAGCTGAGTAGTACTCCACGGTATGCACTGGTAACACTTCTATTTAGTTGTATTTTTAAATCCTGGAACAAATCTCTCCCTATCTCCTTCTTCCCCCTATACTTCCCAGCCTCGAGTAACCTCTGTTCTATTCTTTACTTCTGTGAAGGATCTTGGGTTTGATTTGTATGTGTTAGGAACCCAGAAATGTTTGGAAAGAAATATTTTTTAAGATTTGAGGACTGAACATTATATGTTTAGTTATTTGGCTGAAGATGTATGGTGAATGCCTAAAGGGAGGACTTGCAAAGCTGCTCTTATGGCCCAAATCAAGGTAATTAGAAACCAGCTCATTTCTTAGATATCAGTGGTGGCAGTTGAAATTTATTCTCCATTGGTTTCCTAATTCTGCTGCATGCTTGTTAATACTTGCAATTATTCCTTTGGCTTATATGGTATAAGATTCTCCAATTAGAATAACACCAGTTTCAAATTAATGGCATCTAAGTTAATGAGTCATTAAATATTTTGAATATAATTATAGAGCTAGAGAACAGAATTAAATTCCGTATTTTCATCTCAGCCAGTCTTACATGAATAAGGGTACTATTATTCCAGAAAAGGTAGTGTTATGGACCGGAAGTGTCCTTTTCAAATTAGGTTAGGTTGAAGCCCTAACTCTCAATGTGACTGTATTTTGGAGACAGGTCCTTTAGGGAGATAATTAAGGTTAAATGAGGTTATATGGGTGGGGCCCTAACCCACCAATAGGATTGGTGTCCATATAAGAGGAGAAAGAGAAACGGGAGATCTTTCTCTCGCCACCCAAACACAAGGAAATGCTGGGTGAAGACTCAGTGGGAAAGCAGCTGTCTACAAGCCAGGAGGGAGCCCTCACCAGAAACAGAATCTGCCAGCACCTCGATCTTGGACTTCTTGCCTCCAAAACTGTGAGAAAATAAATCTCCATTGTGTAAGCTGCCCAGTCTGTGGTACTTTGTTATGGCAGTGACCTTCAAAATGAAGGCCATTAGGGCACGTGGGCTGTGGCTTACAGCTTTTTAACTTGCCTTGTTGTCTATAGCCTAGTTCCAGGCATGGGAAGTATTCAGGGTTGCAGATTTCTAATGAAATTACTTTAAAAAGTATGAGGTCCTAGATCTTGACTTTGTCATGACAGTGTACATACAGTTCTCAAGTCTCAGGGAACAGTTTCTTGGCAGTACCTTGGCAAGAACTATTATAAATTTTGGTCATGGGTGACAAATTCAGGAGAAAATTTCCCTAAAGAAACATCCACACTTTTGTGCTGATGAGAGGTAGTTGTGTTTCTTAATACAGGGTATTGATTCACCAACTCTAATTGAAGTTTGTGAGTGACTGATCTCTTGACAATAGTGAGGACTGACAGATTTATTTGTGTAATGAGTAGATTGTCATTGGTTGATGAGCATTATTCGATACTATGCCAACAAGCTCTTTCTCCTGAATGAACCTGTGTTGCAATTTGTATTTGTATAATAGTTGGTTTTCAGGCAAAATGAACGTGATTTTGAAAGGTGATTCCCACCTATGTTTTCTAGAGCTCTTTTAGGTTTTCCATTCCCTTAAAAATCAATTTGTGTGATTCTAAGCTTAAAGCTGGTATGCTGGAAACTATTTTATGCTACAGGATGTATAATAATAATGATAATAATATTCCTTCCTTCCTCCCTCCCCTTCTTCCACAATGCTACCTGTTTTTAATCTCTTTGCCATAGGAAAAAATCTATCAATTCAAACAAAACAGAAGCTATTAAGATGTTTTGTTTTTAGATTTTTAAAAAAATCTCTTTTAGCAGGGTAGTTACTGTAGTTTCAACATCAGTTTTGGTCATTTGTAGCAGAAGCAATTCTGCAGCAGCTGATAGGCTTGTATTCTGGGATGAGTGCTTTCTGTGCAACTCACACCCAAATGCTGGTTCTTTCTCTCTTGGAGCTCCCTTTCACTGGCCAAAGCCTCCAACATTTCTCTGAAGTTGGTGATGCACTCTCTGACTCATGGCTTCCAATGCCCCTTCATGTCTACACCATGCAGTCTCTTTCTTCTGGGCTCACCACATCTCTTTAGGCAGTCCTTTGGGGTAAGACCCTAAGAGGTCACTCAAGCCGCACTACCTCCTGCTGTACCCACTCTAGCCCTTTGGAAACATGCCCCTTACACTTAATGGGTGCAAGTACAACTTTCTCACATCCTAGGCTTCTCTCCTGGCCCCTGCAATCAAAGGCCACTCCAGCCAGCCTCTCCCTTTAAGATTTTCCAGGTAAAAGGTAGGCCCCAGTCTCTGTACTCTCCAACTCCAGAGGACACAAGTTAAACTCTCTCCCATGGCTGCGCCAGGGGAACATATACTTGCTACTCAGTAAACATTCAATTGGGGGCTCCCTTCCTCATCGTCTACCTTTTATCCTCCAAGCAAACACCACCTTTCTCTCTGAGCAGCTCTCTGTCCTTGGGCTAGAGGTAGGGGAGGCACTCCTCTAATAGGGGTCAGGGTTGGAATGCATAACACTGACAGTTCTGTTCAAAGGACTCACCAATAACTTTAAGTAATTTCTTAGCTTTCTCTCCTATATGCTGGTGATATGCTAAGCAGTTTTGATTTTTTGGAATGCTTCTGAGCCAGTCCAGTCTTGGGCCCCTCTCTTTAAAATGTAGGGATACCTGTTATCTATTAATTTAAGCTGAGATTAAGAAATGTCCCACTTAACGTTCTATTATAAGAATGATTGGAATTAAGAAGAGGAGGAAAATGTCATAGGATCAATCAAAATGAAATCTGAATATAAGTCATCAATGACTTACAATCAAGGTAGAAAAGCATAACAAAAATTTGTTTTATAATTGTGAGCATTGCAACATGAGATACTGGGGACAGTTAAGCACAAATAATAAATACACAAAATGCTATCTTAGGCATCTATTTTGAGAGATCTTTACAAGGTATGCATATGAAATGAAAAACTACAGGAAACAGAGAGCACAACTTAGCAAAGTGTTCACATCAATAGTGCATCCTTTGCTTCTTGGGTTTGTTAAGTATGACATCTAAGAATAATGAAATTGTTCAGTTTATAATTAAAAATACATAAATGAATGAAATACACTAAAATTTGTAAATAATTATGAAAATTTGATAGAACTGTAGCAGATATTCTTTTTAAATAAATTTTTATTCTAGAATAGTTCTAGATTTTCAGAAGAGTTGCAAAATAGTACAGATAGTTGCTATGTGCTCCATACCCAGTTTCCTTTATTGTTAACATCTTATATTAGTATGATACATTTGTTGCAACTAATTTATATATAATGTATATAATAATAACGATATATGATTATTAACTAAGGTTAACACTTTATTCAGATTTCCTTAACCTGTTCTTTTTTTAAACCTCTTTGTTTTTTAACCTGGTGTTCTTTTTCTGTCCCAGGTTCCCATCCAGGATACCATGTCATGTCTCCTTGGGCTCCTCTAGACTGGCTCTTTCTCAGACTTTCTTTGTTGTTGATGACCTTGACAGTTTTGAGGAGTACTGGTCAAGTATTTTGTAGAACATCACCCAATTTAGATTTCTCTGATATTTTTCTCATGATTACACTGGGGATAATATGAATTTTTGGGAGGAATACCACAGAGGCAAAGTGCTCTTCTCATCACATTCTCATCACATCATATTAAGGGTACATGGCTATTGTCATGATTTATCACTGTTAATGTTAACCTTAGTCACTTGGCTGATGTAGTGTTTGTCAGGTTTTCCCCACTTTCTGTACTATACTCCAGCATTCCGCAACCTTTTTGGCACCAGGGACCAGTTTTGTGGAAGACAGTTTTTCCATAGACTGGTGGCAGGGGGATGGTTTTGGGATGATTCAAGCGCATTATGTTTATTGTGCAGTCAAACCTCTCTGCTAATGAAAATCTGTATTTGCAGCCACTCCCCAGTGCTAGCATCACTGCCTCAGCTCCACCTCAGATCATCAGGCATTAGATTCTCATAAGGAGCGCGCAGATTAGAGCCCTCGCATGTGCAGTTTACAGTAGGGTTCGCGCTCCTATGAGAATCTAATGCCACGGTCATGCAAGTGATGGGGAGCGGCCGTAAATACAAATGAAGCTTTGCTCGCTTGCCGCCACTTACCTCCTGCTGTGTGGCCCGATTCCTAACAGGCCACAGACTAGTACTGGTCCATGGCCCGGGGGTTGGAGACTACAGCTATACTCTTTGGAAGGGAGTCACTGTGTATAGTACACACCAAAGAGGTGGGAAGCCTCCTTGAAGGAGAAATAGTTACATCAATTATTTGGAGTACCATATGGGAGATTTTCCTCTTCTACCCCATTTATTTATTTAATCATTATTTATATCATTATGGACTCATGGATATTTATTTTATACTTTGGGCTATAATCCAATACTATATTATTTACTTTGTTTCTCAAATTGTTCTAGCTTTGGCCATTGGGAGCTCTCAATTAGCTACAGTGTCCCTTTGACATAGCCCTATCACTGTGCTTTTTTAGCACATATTGTTTTCTGGAACTACAAGATGCTTCAGGCTCATCTTTTATATTCCCTGCCCCAGTCCTAGAATCAGTCATTTTTCTAAGGCACCTCAGTTCTTTTTATTGGAGAATGGTGTTAGAAACCAAGATCTGGGCACTGGGTGTGCTCATTGCTACTGGGGACTAGTTGTGTTTTTAAACTTTGGAATTTCCATGCTATCAGGAAAGAAGTAAATAGTAACAGTTGTAGGTTGTGTGTATGGATCTGTCTGTGTGGGTCAGAGATAAATGAGGAAATGTCCAGCAACCCTGGCACCTGGAGAACAATCTGAGAGAGGTTTTAAGTTTTAAAGATTGAGGACCTTCAAGGCAATTAGGATAGATTTTTCTGGATTGGGGGTGGAAACGTTTGCTTTGGGAGAAGTGGGGTGTGTTCTACCCTTCAGGAGTTGAATTTCCTGGGACTGGGAGGGTATAGAGATGGTTATTTTCATGAGTATTGGAGTCCTGTGTCTTACTTGTGTGTAGCCCCCTAGTAGTGGCAGGACCTTGGATGGGTACCTGGGTGGGTAGCCTTCTAAGTGTGGGGGCCTTGGGTACCTAAGGAGAAGTTCCCATAGCAGATTTTGGCACCAGGGAAGTATAGCAATGGGGAACAGGACACCTTTAAATGGTCCGTATAGTCTGGAAAAGGAGAATGGTCTGAGAATGAAGGCTCTCTCCCACGTTTTTCTGGAGTGTATAAGCCCTGAGTCCATTTATGCTTCTGTGTGTTCATTCCAAACAACAATATTTTATTTATTTGTTTTTGAAAAGTAAAACCAGTCAGCCTGAATTTTCAGAAATGTGTCTATGCACTTCTGTTTCAGTTTCATGAATTTCTTGTTTTCTACATCCCTTTGTTGGAAACTTACCTAACACACATCTAAACCACAGTTGAATGTGATTGCTAGAGCTTTCCAGTGTTTAGGATACTGGGACAAAGGCAGGAGCTTGAGGTAACAAGAAAAATTAATATTTGCTAAAGTAATAGTCTGGGCACTATTGCTGCATAAGAAAGTACTCCATTACTAGCTCATGACAACCATTTATTTGTTCACAATTTTGTAAGCAAATGCTTCAGGAAGGGCTTGGGTCAGCAGTTTTTGCTTGGAATGTCTCACACATTTGCTGTCAGATGTCAGTTAGGGCTGTAGTCATCTGAAGGCTCAATTTGACATGCAAGATAACTCCCTCTCAAGGCAGTTGATGCTGCTGTCAGCTGGGAGCCCATCTGGTGCTGTCAATGAGAGCACTTACACCTGGCCTCTCCAGTGGTGGTCTCAGGGTAGGTGGACTTCTTATATGGTGGTGGCTTCCTCTAGAGCAAGCATTCCAGGAGGACCAGGAAGAAAACTGATGATCTTTTCTGACCTAGCCTCAGAAGTTAGAGTATAATTTTGTCCTACTCTATTGGTCTAGGCAGTCACAAACCCATTTACATTCAAAGAAAGGGGACCTTTCCTCAATGGGAGTAGTATCATATAGTTTGGGAGCTATGTTTTAAAACTGCCATAGTAATAAAGTGCTTTCAATCTTAAATATATCTCTCAATCTTGTCTATGTAAGTGTGTCTCTGTTTAGCGCTTGAATTTTGATTTTGAATGTCACAGAACAATTTTTGCTTGTCCCATCTTTTTTTCTTGAGACAAAGTCTTGCTCTGTCGCCTGGGCTATAGTGCAGTGGTGTGATCAGAGGTCACAGCAACCTCAGACTCCTGGGCTCAAGCAATGCTCCTGCCTCAGCCTCCCGAGTAGCTGGGACTACAGACGTGCACCACCTGGCTAATTTTTTCTATTTTTAGTAGAGACAGGGTCTCGCTCTTGCTCAGGGCTCAGGCTGGTCAACTTCTGAGCTCAAGAGATCCTCCTGCCTTGGCCTCCCAGAGTGCTAGGATTACAGGCATGAGCCACTGCACTTGGCCTTGTCCCATCTCTTTGAAGCATGACTGATGTTCAAAGTTGAGTCCTAAGAGAGACAAGGCAGTAGATGGCTTGGCTGTTACAATCCTGGGGGTGTGCACAGGTATGGCAGTGCATGAGGCATGGTGAGGAGTGTGGGCTTTGGTGTTAGAAAGCTCTGAGCCTCAGCTCTGCTGCTTACTGGCTATAGGACTAGGAGCAAGCTACTTAATTTCTGTGAGTCTACATCTTCTCATCTGTAAAATAAGGACAATAGTAGCATTCATTCATTAATTTATTCATATAATTATTGAGCATATATTATGCATCAAATTTATAGGATTATAATGAGAATTATGCATGAGAAGTGCTTGTCACAGTGGCTGGGACATGGTTACAACTCAATGAATGTTTTAACTATTATTATTATAAGTTTGTTTTGTCAACGTGGTATAGGTGAGGAGGTAGATGAACCTGTGATTCAGCCTGAGACCCATCCAGTAGACCAGAGGAACAGATAAAATGGTCAGCATGAACTGTGGTGATATTTTCAAGGTTGATAAGATTCTGTGCTCAGGGAAGGAGAAGTCTTGAGTAGAGTCAAGCAACAATGAGAATCTCAGCTTCCAAGGGCAGATAGGAGGGGCTCAACCTATGGGCAGAGCATGGGGGCAGGGGGTCATACCCCATGAGGCCTGTCAGTTAGGTATCCACTGGTGTTAGGGGTTGTATTGTGTCCCCTAAAATTCATATACTGAAGCTATAACTGCCATAACTCAGAATGTGACTGTATTTGGAGATAGGGTGTTTAAAGAGGGGATTAATTTAAATGAGGCCATTAGGGTGGGCCCTCATCCAATCTGACTGATCTCCTTACAAGAGGAAGAAATTTGGACACACGGACAGACATCAGAGTTGTGTGCACACAGAGGAAAGACCGTGCAGTGAGAAGGTGGCCATCCATAGGTCAAGGAGAGAAGCCTCAGGAGAAATCAAACCTGCTGACACCTTGATCTTGGAATTTTGGCTTCCAGAACTGAGAGGAAATAAAGTTCTGTTGTTGAAGCCACCTGTCTGTGATATTTTGTTTTGGCAGCCCTAGAAACTAATACAGATGTTGGGCTGAGATGTGAGGGACTGGGAGAATAAGGGGGGAGGTAGGAATCAAAAGAGAAGTCTGGGGCTAGGAGTTGGGACCCACAGCCACAAGAAGAGATGTGATGCAGGGAGCATGAGGCCTCAGGTCTTACTGGCAGCAGAGATAACCCAGGGAGCAACATGGGCCCCTTTAGAGTGTTGAACATGACTAGGTGGGGGGCCTCAAAAGCGGTTGTTTGGGAAGTAGAGCCTGGTGGGTCTTCATATGGTGAATGTATCAGTAGACTTACCTGTGAGAGGCTGGGGAAGGCAGAGGCCCCCAAGATGATGTGTTGGTGGTGGTGGAAGTGGGCTGTGGGAGTGAACCATCATTGATTCACCTGGTTATGGCAACAGGCTAACCATAACTTAGCTTATTTTAGGGATCATGATTTTTCTTTGGGTAAAAAGTATGAATTCATGCCATGCAGGGTGTGCATGTGTATGTGCATGAGTACATGTGTGCATAAAATTGTATGGGAACCAGGAATATATTTTAGTTAAGTTCACTTTGGTCTTAAGGTGTCTGAGTCGTTAGTGCATTTACTCATATTTTTATGTCACCTGCAGTTCTCAATAGACCATCCTTATAGAATCTGGTGCAGTTGGAAATTTTTAAGCTAAGAACAAAATTCACGTCATAGTTATTATATTTTGTAGATCAACTATTAGGTGAAACTAGCTGTTGTCACAATTGTTTAACATTACAAAATTTACCCAGTAAAGATTTGTTTTGGATTTATTTCATGGCCTAAATGTTTTTGATGCATTATTGTATTTTGTATATACCATTAGTTACTTATTTATCCTCCAGATCAAACTTCCTAGTGTTCATGCATATTATGAAGTAGATTAGAAAGCCATGTAGAAATAATTCATATTGTACATTGGATGATAACATTATGGCCAGTAGAGGGCATCAAGGAATTGTCACAAGTACAGGTTTTGTTAAAACAAAAATATTGGGGTTTTATTTGCAGGAGAATTTCAGCCAAAGCATCTGTGCTAAAGTAATTCCATGATGTATTAATAAACGTGTTTAAAGCATCATGTTTACATTACTGAGTGATAATTTTGGGTCTTAATCTGTATAGACACACCTTAATTATATATTTTAAATAGAGTGGATCTTATTTATATTGAAATGGTAATTGTTGAATTTTGACACTGTTAGGAAAAATATGAAGTATGAAATTTCAAAATAAATATTTTGAAATAGTGTATGTGTATGCAGCCTCTTGGTGCCTCTGTTTCCTCATCTCTTAAATGTGGGAGGTTGAGTAAATGCTCTCCAAGGTCTTTTCTAGTTAATATGACAATAATTCTTTATTCATTGTTCTGGGAACACTATTGCAAACAGGAGTATTTAGATGCATTTTATATCAAGCACTGGAGGTCCCTACCATCAAATCAGAACTTGGATTAAAGGTGTTAGGCAGTTTCTGGACACACATTGTGTGTCCAACCTCTTAGCATTATTTATCAAAATAGAACTCTTTGAACATCATTGCATTATCTTAGGCAGTTTTAGAGATTTTCTGATTATACTTCCCATCCCCTTCAATCTCTTTCTCTGTCTCTCTGTTTCTCTTTCTCTCTCCCTCTGGCTTTATAGTTAACCAAAGCACGTTTTTGGTTATTAAGTTATTTAACTCTCACAGCAATCTGGGGAGTAAATATTTTTATCCTTATTTTTATAGATGAAGAAACTGAGGCTCTGAGAGATTAAACAGCTTTTCTGATATCACTCAGCAAATAATTTTAGAATGGAAATTTAAATATAGGTTGTCTTACTCTGTGTTCAGTATTCTTTTCAGTCTACTAGAGTAAGTCTCAATTAATTCCAAATATGTTACTTGAGAGAAATAACTTATTAAACCATGATTACTCATGCATATATTTTCAAGAATCATAAGATTTTAGAGGTGGAAGGGATTAGATGTTCTAATTTGCCATTAGCAAAAACACTTATGGCTTCTCCTTATCTTCAACTCCCATTTCATCTTCTGTCTCTGTGTTGGTCTTATCAGCTTAGGCTCCTTCAAATAGTAGAGCATATGGCCACTGGCAGCTCTGGGCTTCACTTATACGATTCCCAGTCACCATGCATAATCTCAGGAAAGGACTTTGCTAGGCCAGGCCTTGTCATGTGCCCATTCCTTACTGGTGGAAAGCCTCCTTGAATCCACATGAAATGAAGATGGGGGAAATTTTCTAAGCTATTGATGCAGCTGTTTCCAGAGGAAGAGAGAAAGAAAATGGTTTCTGAGCATGGACTGTTGGCCCAAGGTGGGTGCTACAGGGAAGGTCTGTGTGCAGTTGGGAGTAACAGGAGGACCCTGGTGTCTGATGGTTATCAAAGGAGTAAAGAGCACAGAAAACAAATTCCACTTATCTAACTCCTTTATTGGGGTCCAGCACTGGCTGAATGTAGGTGTAGGAAAGGCTCAGAGAATATAACAGTGTTAAGGGTTGAATTTCAGAAATATCCTCTAAGATTCTTTTGGGTTACCAATATAACAAAAGCCAAGGAATGCAAAACTATGATTCCTGGCTTTTCCTCATAGTGTAGGGCCCATCCTCAAAATAAGGAGGTATGGTGTGCCTCATCACCTGGGGTCACTCTTTGTATTGAGGCTTTTACCAGGATGCAGAGCTGAGAATTACAGCTTCCTGGAGGGCAACAAGCTGTAAAGCTCACAGGATATGGTCTGGTGGAGGTCTGGAAGCCAGGTGAACTGTTTTTCAGATGCTGACTTAGGTACACATTTAAATATCTTCTGTTAATGGTATAGACATACATCTTGGAACTTAGGCACACATTATAGATTCTTTATACTGTATTAAATGCAAGGTAAAGAGCATTCCCTTGGGAAAGGGTATTTTATTGATGTTTCTATATTGCCTGTTTTATGTTTCTGTGTCTTGCTGCTGCATCTGTTAGGACTCTGGGTTTGCAAAGTCCAATATAGTTAGGCCTGAAAGAGGCTAAATAAATAGGAGCACCTTCCTCCCTGTTCCATTTCCTTTCCCTTCCTCTTGGCCTTTTAATTTCTTTAAAAAGACAAAGTACATGGCCTCAAGACCCCTGTCAGTTAAATTCTCCTAGCTCAGGTATTCTTTTTAATCTTGCCTAAAAAGAATCTCTAAGATCCAGGGATTTTATGAGGACAACAAAAGGATTAGTTGAGAAGATGTGAACCCATGGGGATAAAATACATTTACTTATGAAATAATTAATTTCAGCCTAAATGTACATAGCAAACTATTTCAATAGTACCACTATAACTTAATTTTGGGCCAGGTATTAAATACCAATCCCTCTGCACTGGGCTATGAGCAAGATGATGAGATGAGAGCTCTGTCCTGGCCCTGGTTCTCTACTGTCATGGCTCTGGTTCTGTGTGTCTGCTTGGTCCAAAGTGTGGACGCTCTCATCCCCATTGTCTGTCCCAATTTGCTCAAAGGTCAGCCCAGATTTTCTACTTTGGTCCCACCAGTGTTCTGCCAGCATGCCTGTACTGTGCTTGTTCTTTCCCTTTTTGTCCTTAATTGCTATTGCTCAAATCATGAAACGTGGGAAATGTAGGGGATTTCATCCTCCTGCCAGGTTTTCTCCAGATGACTGAGTGAGAATGACCTAGACTGGGTTCTGTGAGTCTATGCCACTCAGAGTGTGGTCCCTAGACCAGAAACATCAGCATCACCTGGAAATTTTTAGAAATGCACAATCTCAGGCTTGACTCCAGACCTACAGAATTATTATAGAAATATCAGAAATATTGCCCTTTACTGTACTTTAACAACTATATTGAAAATGCTACTTAAATTATTTCTCTATTATATTAGACTGAAATCTCAATTAGGGAAGGAATCTGTATTGTCTAGTTCACCATTGGATATCTAGGACCTAGCATAATTCCTGGCACATAGTAGGTGCTCAGTAAATGTTTGTTGAATGATAAATGAATGGCTATCTGCTGGAGGGTTGTTTGCTTAACCATGTTGTTAAGTAACAAATGCGTTCAGAAGGGCTCAATGAAAGAGTAGTGCTAACAGTGGAGACAAATGAGGTGTGTAATTTAACACCTCTGATTCTATTGTTATTTCCTAGAAGGTTGTCTGCCCAGTTGACTATTATTAAGCAAAGTGGGAAAAGGATTGATCTATTTGGCAAAGAAGGTGACTTGCTTTATTTTACCATATCCTCAAATTGGGAGATTTATGTTCTGCTGCTGGAATTACTGTATGGTCTACAAGATAAGATCCATTGCTCTTCCTGGACACGCCAGGTCTTTTGCAGTCTGAAACTTTGCTCTCTTTCAATTTAAAAAGGTTATCTTCTAGTTAAATCTACTTGTGTCTGTCCTCCAGTTTTATTTCTGAAATGTCTCTAGCACTTCCCCATTCTCTCCTTCCCCTCACTTTTCTCCTCTTCTTTAGTGTAGACTTCCCCTTATCTCTTGCTGGCTTTTCCCAGCACCTGTTTTCCTGGTCTTCATTGTTCCATCCTCTGTCTTCTATTCAAGGATGCTTTCAAAGCTGCAGTTCTGATCACGTTCTCCTTTGGTTAAAAACCTTGGGTTGTTTTCTGCAGTCAGCAGGATAAGATCCATTTGCCCTGCTTGGACATGCCTGCCCTGCCAGCTTCTTCTCTTGCCATCCTCCTTCCTACCCCACACTCTGGCCACCACAGGCCACTTCTCATTCCCTGAACACCATCTGTATCTCTGCATCTCCGTGTCTTTGTTCATGCTGTTTCTCTGAATAAATTGTCAGCCTAGTGAACTCTTATATCGTGTTCCAGTTCAAAATGTGATTATTTCAGGCTCCTCTCTTCTTCCCGCAGAACTGCTTATTTCATCTTCTGTGCTCACATTGTGCATATCTCTATTATGAAATGCATCACACTCTATTGCAATCACTTGTTTGCTTGGCTTTCTCTTCCAATAGACCATATTTTCCTTAAGGGCTGGTGCTATGTCTTATTCACAACACAATGTGTTGCAAAGCTCGACACACAGATGTTCGTAAGTGTTTGCTGATCAAATGAACGTTATCTTCAAATTATTCTTTAATAGACTGAATCCTCCCCCACTCCCGCTGGATTTTAAAAATTTATCTTGGTTATTTTTAGACATTTAAGAAAGAGCTTCCTTCACTAGAAATATGCCCATCTTATTCAATAGAGTATATTTAGATCTATAACATTTTTATAAGATTAGGGGGGTGATTCTATCCCCTAGGATGGTTGTGACTGAGCTGAGCCTGGCTGAGCACATGGTGGTTGTTAATATCATGACACTGCTCCCCAAAGACTTGGAAAAACCCAGAGAGGATGAGAGGATGCACGTGGGGTTGGCGAAGCCCAGTCCACACACCCTGCACCCTGCAGACGCCTGTCAGTCTCCTGCCCACTTCTCCTCCCGTCCTACCCTTCACTGCTCCTTCCCACTCCCAAGGCCAACGCTTAAGTAAAATCAACATTGGTTGCTCCTTGGGCAAAGGGTAGGTCACTTTATCCCAGGAACCAAAACAAAAAACAAAGAAAAGCAACAATAATAAGTAAATTCTACGATGAATAGAATGGAAATACATATAGTAAAAACTAAAGGGAGAAATTTAGTTTCATGGAGGGGACTGAAGGGTGTCAGGGAGTAAGAGAAACTATGTACACTTCCACAGTGGAAAGGTCAATAGAAATGAAAATCATGACTTGAACTTGGTCCAACTGCACTTGTTATCCAAATGGAGCCGGTGTGTCTGTTCCAGAATCTCATGGTGCAGAGACCCAGGAGCTCTGTGGGTTGGGGCTTCTTTGGTTGGAAGAAAGAGGACAGTGCAGGTTATCTCAAGTAGTGGTGGTTTATTGTAATGGCAACTGTTGCGATAACAGTGAAAGGAACCTCTGGAGTATTCGCACAGCTAAACCTCAAGGATCTGGTGCATAGTTTGGGAACTGGAAGGCTATTTGGGATTAGAAGGGGCATCTCTAGCGGTCAAGGGAAATTGTTAGTTTCTCAGCAGCAGGAATTAATTGGCTTCATTCTTGTGCTGTGCCTTGAATGTGAGTCAGCTGCTTTTTTTTGTCTCAGCCTTTCCTTGTTTATCATTCTCCTTCTGCTTCGTTGACAGTGAGATGTCTCTTCATGTAGCTTTAGTTCAGATCCTGAGAGGATAAGAATGTTATCATCACAAATAATCACCTTGTATTTGGGGGGATGTTTTGTAGCAGACTACCTCAGCATATGGACAGCTTATAGATCCTCGGGCTAGGTGCCCAACTCCCTTCGACCAATCATCTGCAGGCAGAGAACTGGGGGCAGGTGGAGGGGACATGGTGCCACATGGTGCATTTTGCTTAAGGAACTACTGAAGTTTCTTTTCTTATTGGAGGCTGTACCTGATAACCCATTTAGAAGGTGTTTGTGGGCAGGACAGGCATTCTAAGGCAAGACGTTTTTTAATATAGATGTATTTTGGAAACTCTGTTCGTGATTTCTCTTCAGCATTACCAATGAGGCTGACACCTCCTATCCTCCTATTACAGTTTGTACAGTGGCCAGTGATCACACATAGAGTAACATGCACATACATAGTACATCTGAAGTTGTGCTTCTAATATTACATTTCTAATTGGACTCTCCTAGCCATTCAGCCAATGATACCTGTATCAAACTTACCTTCGCTTTCCTTACTGACGTTGAGGGTATTGTTTTTGGTTCTATGTTCTTGTGTGTGATTAGAAAGAGAAGTTAGGCCTTAGTTTTTCATTAGTGAAAAAATGATAAATAAGAAGTTATCAGGTAAAGTTGTCAAGTAAAAAGTTGCATGCTGCCTCAAAGGTTTTATAGTATCTGTCAACACCATTTACATTTTGGTTGTTGTTATTGTTTAAAACACCTCTCCCACCCCACGAAGTACAGGAAGAAAGGATGGCTGATGGTATAGCTTGCAGCTTCAGCTTTTTTATATGACTATTTCATGCCTCTGAGTCCATATTCTATTAGCATCTTTCTTACTAATTTACATAAATATTTTTGTTATATTGCCAAGTTGTTCTCCTTTGCCATCTAAATTCTAACTCAGACTTGATTGCTTAACTGAGTAATTGATTTATTCATTTGCCAATTCCCTATTGAGTGCTTAACTATGAACCAGAAACACTTGGGGTCACTAGTCTGCTTGGACTGCTTCTAAGTCTAAATTTTCCTCAGAGATCTGTTTCCAACATCTTTCCTTTGGATGTCTTCATATATTAGCTTTTCTTATTTTTTATTTATTTATTTTTTATTCTAGAATATTACGGGGGTACAAACGTTTTGGTTATAAAAATTGCTTTTGTACCATTTGAGTCAAAATTGTAAGTGTGCCCACCCCCCAGTTAGTGTGCGTTGTACTCGTTAGGTGTGAATTTACCCATTCCCTGCTCCCCCCAAATTAGCTTTTCTTACATCATACCTCAATGTATGATTATTGGATACTATACAAACTGGAAAAATATAATAGGCCATATAACTTTCTTTCTAGTGTCCAAGAATAAAAGATTATGTGTTCTTGCTTATGGATGTTCTTTACATATTTTCTTTGAAGAACCATCCCTTCTCCTTTCTCCAGCGTTTCTGGTATCATCTTCATTTTCCCCAAGATGCACACGTGCAAAGTGCTCTCCTCTGCCTCCTTTCTCCTCCACCCCCTTAAGCAAAGGCAGTGTTTATAATTCTCTCTGAAATGCTGTTTCATCTAAATAGAAAATAAATATAGTCAGCTTTCTACAAATCTGTTCTTAAGATCTGGGTCTCATAGTTTTCCACCTGGATTGTCTGCCCTTTTTTCCATTTTTTTTTTCCTTACAGAGATTCCAGTGCCTATTATGATGCTAAAGTCATGACAGATGCTCAAATAATGTTTGTGGACCCCAAACCACTGTTAATATTATCTCCCAACCTCTGCTCTTTCCATTCTGTAGTCTTGCTTTCTTCATATTATTGCTCTTATCCCTTTTTTCTTTTTCAATGAAAACTTTTCATAATCTAATTAAACTTATAGCAGTTGCTTAGTCAATGTGCTTTGATTTCCTAAACTCTGCTGATAATATTTCCCAACTTCTGTTGCTGTTTCTTCGGTATCATTATCATTGTTCTGATGCCTCTTTTTCCCTTAAAAAACATTAAACATTTGACAACTCCACTCCCATATGAGAAGGTGCCCTCCTTACCCATTACATAGTTTTGCTTCTAAATTTCTTGAAGTCTATAATCAATGTGTCCATTTCAATTAAATTTAACAAACATATAAGTCATATAAATTAAGTGCCGTCATGCACCATGCTCTGTGCTAGGTGCTTCTAGGGAGCCAATAGATGACTTACTGAAGCAATTCTCCCCTCAGGGTGATTCTCATCTATTCTGAAGGAAATGACTTCGAACCATTTTTGTTGGAAGGCTGAAACCTGCTGTGTTTTCTCCAGGATGTGGTTTATGGAGAGAGGTGGGAGGTCCTTTGGCTAATTTAAGGGTCCCAAGAACATCCAACATCTTCCTTCCTACCCTTTGAAATAGTGTCTCCTCTTAGAGACGAGTGCCTGAGTTCCACCCCTTAACATCATAACTTGAGGACATGTGAAGTAGATAACATTCTTGCTTCCTTTTCAATGTAAGAGAAGCTCTCCAATTTACAAACTGATTAAGGTCTGAAGGTTGTCCATAAATCCTTTATAATTCTAAGTCTGAGGGGACGTAGGTGAGACTATCCTTACAGTCTCTGAAGCTTTTCCATTAAATAAGGATGTGAGTCAATCTTTGAAAGCATTAATACTATGCATACGTTCCTTGCTGATAGCCATTTTATTGGGCTCCCTTTCTTAATTATCTCTTTCAATGTCATGGGAAACACTCTAACCAAAGTGGTGTTTGTATTTGCTGGCTTGGCCTTCACTTTGATGTTAGGTAAATTTAATTTGGCCTTGAACCTTTGAAATCCTCCATGGCTTGTAATAAAACTTTTTAAGGAACATGCTCACCATGCTTAGCCTTTAAGTTCTCAAACAACCCCTAGTCAACTCCTGGATTAACATTATGTTGATGCTGATACTCCTGAGTTTCTCAGCAGATAGTGATATTGGTATTTTAGGTGGGGCAATTCTTTACTGAGTGGAACCGGCTCAGGATTTAACCTTCCTGAATCCTACCACCAAATGCCATTACTGTTCTCTATGGAGATAACTATAATGCCCGCATAAATGCCCAAGTCCCTTTTAAAACTACTATGTGGTACTTGGACATTTTTCCATCTCATTAATCACTTTTCCTTCTTTCCTGCTGATTTAGGCACAGTGCTTTTCACATGCTGCATGTGGTGGCCCTTGAAAACTGAAGACTTGATCCCATTCTTGTATGCAATGGTCATTTTCTCAGCACTTTTAATTAAAAAATTATCTTTAGTTGTATTTATATTGCAGCCATATGCTTCTTTTCACTAACTTTTCTGACGCTTTCACTGCTTTTGTAAGTGCTGTGTGTAATGGAGTTAAAAGTACGTAGAAGACCTTAACAACTAAGGAATCACACATTAGTAAACTAAGACCAATGTGATGGTTGAAACTAAAATGCCTTCTTCTGGAAGCCAGCACAGTGGCTGGTTCTTGTTTGGGAACTTACCTCATACATAATTATCAGAGTTTGTAAACTGAAGTCCATAAGTATAGGAGGCCTTTACTGTTTTCCAAAGCGGACAATGGAAGCGATGTTAACAGGAGTTCTTACTGCTGCCTGTTGTAACTAAAGGACCTTCCAGGTCTGCCCGGGAGTGACTTATGTTCAAGAATTCTTTCACCAAGAATACAAACTAGGAAGTCCTAATTTCTTTTCTTTTCTTTTTTTTTTTTTTAAGACAGAGTCTTTCTATGTTGCCCAGGCTGGATTTGAACTGGGCTTAAGTGATCCTCCCGCCTTAGGCTCCAGAGTCGCTGGGACTACAGATGTGTGCTACTGCACCCAGCTGGAAGTCCTAATTTATAATGGTGGAAATTGAAATGTCACCCCTGGGGCTTTCTTTCAGCACCTAGTGTTTGCACTAGAAAAACTGACCATATTAGAAGGTACTGCTACTTCATTCACATTTTAATTTAAAGGGGCAATGGTGGTCAATAGCAGCTGTCACTATTGGTTAAATGAGCAAAGCAAACAACAGATTTCCCCACCCCCAGGTTTGGTTTATACTAGGAAATATATATAGTTTCTTCTTTGCTAAGGGCAGAGGTAGTTGTGAGAGAAATGCATTTAATTAGGACTTACCTAGTAAATTGGAAATGAGTTAGTAGAAATGAGCAAGTGAAAATTAGTTATGCATCTACATTTTGGTTTTTATTTAGACTCTTAAAATTTAAAAACTGTTATAATTGTCAAGTATTTTCAAAGATGATATACGGAGGATGATGGGAAAGCAACGTGAGTTGCTCATATACTTTCTAGATATTATAGTTATGATAAATACTGGATTTTCAGCATATGCATGACCTTGGTTAAATCACCTGTAATTTAAATATCAACACCCTTGTACATAGATCACCACTAGCTGGGCAGCCATGTGACTTGCCTGGTAATATTTAAGCTGTTCACGCAGAAACCAATATCCCCTTGTGGCAGAGACTGCTCATTGCCCCCTTGTATCCAATCTCTCCTTCTTC
Organism: Daubentonia madagascariensis; assembly: GCA_023783475.1. Taxonomy (NCBI): domain Eukaryota; kingdom Metazoa; phylum Chordata; class Mammalia; order Primates; family Daubentoniidae; genus Daubentonia; species Daubentonia madagascariensis. Next base: position 34,010,155 of record JAKFHU010002080.1, on the reverse strand, counting down.
CTTTTATTATAAGATCCCATCCCTCATTTTTAGCCAGGCTTATAGCTCCCCAGCTAGAGACTTTGTCTCTTTTACAACTCAGTGTGGCCATGTGACCAAGTTATTGTCAATGGAATATATGCAGAAGTGATGTGTACAGTTTCCACATAACTTCCTGAAAAGGAAATTGTTTGCTCTCCACTTCCTTCTCTTCCTTCCTATGGACAGGAATGTGGATGTGCAAATGAGGACAAGGCCCGAGGGGAAGGCAGAGCCACTGGACAGAAGGAACCTGAGTCCCTGGGTAACTGTGGAGCGGAGCCCTCAACTCACTCTGGGCTGCTCTCCTACTATGTGGCTGTCATGTGTGACAGAAAGAAATTTCTACCTTTTAAAAGCTATTATATTTGGGGGTCTCTTTTTTGAAAGCAGCCTAGCTGGAATACTAATAAAGGATATTCACTTATAGTCAATGAGAAATCCATTTTCTTTCCATGTAGAAGTTTTTCCCAGAATTTTTTAGAACAAAGCTGGAATGGCAGGGTATGTTTTGGGAAACAAAGTCAGTATTACACCATGGGATTTTAGAAGCTTGGTTTTCTCACGGAGAAAAGATGTTACATTTACATTTTTCTTCCAGGGACTTGATTTCATTCACATTAATAGACATTTATTGAGTGCCTACTGTGTGTAAAACACTGTAGGAGTCCCTAGGGATACAGAGATGAAACAGACACAGTTCCTGCCCTCAAGGAGCTCACAACCTGCTAGTGAAGACAGCACAAATACACAAACAAATGCACTAGAAGATAGGATGCATATAATACTGGAGATACCAGTGAAGTTCTATGGGAACATAGAGCTGGGAGAGAGGACTTTCATAGGGACAGGGAAGGAGGATGGATCTCAGGAAGACTTTACAGAAGAGACTGTATTTGAGCTACATGTTGAAGAATTGGTGGAAGGAAGATTCGAAGCTGTGAGGGTCAGGTTTCTGAAGCAATGGGAACAAATGTTAGCGGGGCTTAGGAAGCACAGGTAATACAGGTAATATTCATATTTTTCTGAGGTGTGAGGTGGGTGAGAAGAAATGGTGAGAGATAACTCTGGAAAGGAGGTTTGGGGCCACATAGGGAAGGGTCCTTGAGTGCTATACTAAGGAATATTAATTTATTTTATACTGATGAAAGAGTAGAGGATTTTGAGTAATGCAATTAAAAATCGATGGTACACTCTAAGATAGTGACTTTTAAACTTTAGCTTGTATTGGAGTCTCCAGGAAGGCTTGTTAAAACAGAGATTAATGGGATCAACTCTTAGAATTTTTGATTCAGTAGGTCTTGAGTAGCGCCCTAGACTTCGCATGTTTGACAAGATCCCGGGTGATGCTAATGCTGCTAGTCTGGAGATGCCACTCTGAGAAATGCACACTGTTCTGGGAAAATGCTTCTGGCACGTGTGTGGGGGCAGAGTTGCAGGTAGAGGAATCCAGAGGCAGGTGGATCAGATAGAAGATTTGGTCCAGGTGAGGAGACTAAATTATTGAAGAACGAGGTGGCATATACAAATGTTTCTATAGAGGTAAATTGACGTGACTGTCTGGATATGGGAGGACTGTGATGAGAAGAGAGAATCACACTCATCTAAGAGGAATGATAAAACTCACGGTAAATCTGAGACTGAGAAGGTAGAAGGAGGAAAAGGCTCGAGTGTGGGAAAATGATCATGAGTTCAGTTTAGAAAGGCTGCGTTTGAGGTACCAAAGAAATATTCATGGGGAGATGCCCACCAGATGTAATTCATAAGTCTGGAGTATGACAGAGAGAGAGATCAGAACTAAAGTCACAAATTTAGGAGCCACAGGCATGGAACTAATTGTTGAAATGAAAGAGGTTGGGACGGATATGGAGATACAGGAGGTGATGCTGAGGACGAAGCCCCAGGATGGAGAAAATGTGACAAAGGATGAGGAGGTAAGGAGGCAGAAGGAGACCAGAGAGTGAAATATCTTGGAAGGCCTGGGCTTGAACAAGGAGGGGATGGTCCGCTGCTTTAACTGGTCAGAGAATGAGGGGTAGATAAGGGCAGAGGGAGGGCCACTGGATTTGCCTATTGGCAAGTCACCAGTGACCTTTGGGAGATCAGTGTGGGGAGAACAGGGGCGTACTTAGAGGACAAAGGACGGGAAGGTCCGTGGAAGCTGGAGGTGGAGGCGGAACGAGTGCTGACTGGAGACACCCGGGTGGGAGAGGCAGGGGAGACGCGAAGCCGGAGCCTGATGGGGAAGTGGGGCCAGAGGAAACCGGTTTTAGTGTCCCCGAGACTTGAGCAAAGTACCAGGTGGGATTAAAGAAGAGCGGGGAGGAGAAAAGAGGAGGAGTGCGAGGACAGGCGCAAGGTGACAGAAAAGCCGAGAAGGGGTAGATTTAAGGGCGAAAGTCACAGAGGCGGAGAGGAGGCAAACCAACGTCCGCTCACTAGGGGGAGAAGAGTGAAGAGACAGGGAGAGGCTGGAACAGTCGCCTACTTAGGAGTATACAAGAATTTACAGATTTTCAGTCCTCCTGCCATCACTCTTGACCCTGCAGTGGTGCCCTCCTCTGCGTGACTGGAGCGGGCACTCCCGCCCGGGGCGAGGCCGACTCAGGCCACACAGTGTGGCCTCGGGTCCCACCTGCAGCCCCCTGGCCCCAGGCTGCAGTCTGGCAGGGGGTTTCTGGAGATGCAATTTCATACTCATATCCTGATGGGTGGCCTTTGCTGTAAACACAGATCTTCAATTTTTTATTTCTTTTCAAGTGCAGAACTGGTAATTTAATGAGTAACATTCTCCAACAAAGTTCTTTAGATAATATATTCCCTCCTTTGGTCACTGCACCCCATTAAACTTCTTAAAAAGTGTTCCAAACTTGACATGTACTCCCACCTTAATCCTGCTAGGCTGAAAGAATGTATGGGAGGCTCACCTGTGGTACTTTTTAGAATGGAAGAGGCCCAATGTGTCAATCAGATACCATAACAACACACTGACCAAAGTGGATTTAGATTATTTTGTATTTGCTTATGTTTCATATTCATAGTAAATGACTTAGCAAAGTGCCAGTGCATTCAAAGTTTTTTTTTTCAAAGAGAATGAGGAAGTTTATTTAATCGTGAACTAAAAAGGACAGGACACCTGTGCTATTTGTACACGAAGGGAGTAGGCTATGTAATCACAGAGCTACAGTAAACGACTTTAGCTCAGGTCTGCAAGCAGTAGATGATAAGACCCTGCTTTCTTTTTATTCTTTATGTTGTCATGCAATTCCCTCTAGAATATGTATGCAGATAGAGCCATAACCTCAGATCTAATGCCACACAAAGGCAAGCTATCAGATATTTAATTTATAAGTAATAAGAAATTTGGCAAAGAAAGATATTTTTGGCATTCTTTAATTGCAGGGTTAACTGAAATGGCTAAAAAAACATAAAAAGTATTTACTACTTCATCTTATTACTTTATGAAATTTCTGTTTTTGTGCGATGTTTATTTGAAATTATGTACCATAGATAGGATGAGAGGTAGAAACAGCACACCGAATAACAAATCTCAAACAAAATAGAACCAAACAAACAAAAAAACAAGACCACATGTACTTACAAACTTTCCTGAACCAAGCATGTTCAAGAATTAATAAGTTGCATCCCTTACCCTCGTCTACTTATGAGGCTCTAGTAAAAGTCATGCCTTTTGGCATTTTACAGTCTAAGTATGCTCTCGGCACCTAATGAGCTTTTTAAAAGCCAGCTTGAAGTCTTCATTAAAACTCGTATAGAGCAGAGGGTTGATCAGAGAATTAACATAACCGAGCCATGTCAGAAAATCGGCCACTTCTGAGGACACAGTATAGATGCTCAGACCTACAATCAACTCCTTGATGAAAAATGGCAGCCAGGACAAAATGAATGCACCCAAAATCAGCCCCAGGATGCGTGCTGCCTTGCGTTCCCTGGTGCTAGAGATTTGCTGGCGTTCTCCCGGGTGATCTAGGTCATTGTCGAAGGGAGGAATCCTGATGGAGGTATGGATCTTCTCAAACTCCGTAGTAGGGTCTGAGGTGGAGAAGTCGGACACACAGAAAGTCTGTGTAAGTTTACAACTTGCAAAAGAATTCTGGCTATCTGTGCTTCTGTTGCTTAAGTGCCGACTCGATCCCCTTTTCTGGTAAAGGCTCTTGGCTGCGTGGTAAATCCGGTAATAGAGAATCAGTATCAAAGTCAAGGGGATGTAAAATGCCCCAAGTGTGGAGTAAATGGTGTAGATGACGTGGTCGTGCTGGATGGTGCACTGACTGGGGGGTGGGCTGAGGCGGCGGTGGCTCCTCCAGAACAGAGGGGGCATGGAGATGAAGATGGAAATGGTCCAGACGGTGAGGATCATCAGCGCAGCCCTCTTGGCTGTCCTCTTCCTGGCATATTCAATGGCATTGGTGATGGCCCAGTACCTGTCCAGGGCAATCACACAGAGATGGAGGATGGAGCAGGTGCAGCAGGTCATGTCCACACTCAGCCACACCTCGCAGATGAAGTACCCAAGCTTCCAGCTGTCCATGACAATGTACATGATGCTCAGGGGCATGACAAGCACCGCCACCAGCAGGTCCGTCACGGCCAGAGAACAGATCAGGTAGTTCGCAGGCTGGTGGAGCTTCTTGGTAGTGCAGATGGCCATGATCACGGCTGCGTTCAGCAACATGGTCAGGGTGGTGATGATCACCAGAGTCATGCAAATGAGCATCTTCTCCGTGATGGTCTTGGGTCTCACAGCCCCACTGGCTTCTGTGGTACAGTTTGTGATGTTCATGTTTTCCCCCTTCCAGTCTACACTGAGGAGAAGCTGTTGGTTATTTTCCTTTAGCTGGAAACTATGCAGCCTTGAATGTTTCTCATTTGTGAGGAGGCTATAATTTCTTCAGCTGTGTAGTCTCTTGTGTTCCATTTTCTGTAGGTGAAGGGGAAGGCCACAGCATTTCTTCTGAATGGAGAATTCCTGGAAAATATTATGCATCTGGTTAATGAATGAGAAAGCTGCATTTTTCCTGCAAAACACAATATTTTGGTATTTATAAAATCTTCACACACTTAAATTTTCTCTTTCCTCTCTGCAATTTGATTTCATCTTTACATTATTCCCTAAAGGATACTTTTTTTTAAGGTAAGTTTCCAAACTTTTTCTGATAAATATATTACCAAATTTTTAGTCTATCTTGCCACCTTAATTAGTTTATTTATGTTTATTCTTTTATATATATTTATATGTAAAAAGACTTTTTTACATTTGAAAACGTATATTCACATGATATATGTAAAAATTCTGGGATCACTGCATTAAAGAAAACATTATTGTTGGGTCTGCCCCTGAATGCATGCGGTAGATAAGTCAGATAAAGGACCCCCCCCCAGGCTCCAGAGACTCCAGAGGTTGTAAAGATAACTCTGAATTACAAAGGCTGGGATGGAGCCTGCAGAAACTGGTGGAACTCCCCCTCCCCAAACTTTCTATAAAAGTCGACACCCTTCCCCTCCTCTGGGTGGACATCTTTTTTGGCCTCCACCCACCTGCACCCAGGTGCTCAAAATAAATGGCATTTTACCACACCCCCAGGCTTGCATGTCTTCCTCTCGGCTCCAACTTAACAATTATATTGTTCATAATCAGCTTTCAAAGCAGATTTAAAACTTTCACAGTAAATATTCAATTCCAAAGGTATATTAGTGTCACAATGGGATTGTACAATTTTGTTTAATTGTTTCTGACATTTTACATATCTCACTGTGCATTTCTTTGAAGAAAAGCATATAACATTACTTTGATGTTGTGGCAAATTGTTCCCAGAGTAATACAATAAATCAACTGTGAAACAGCATCATCACCAAGCTCAAAGCTCTCTACATTTAAAAAAAATGTGTTTAGTTTCAGTTAATATTTGTGATCTATCTATTTATCTTCCTATCTCCCAGATAGCTGTGATTAAGCTGGTCAGTCAATGAGATAGTCAGTGACATTTTTAAAGAAAATGTAAAGTCAAATGTACATTCATGAGAACAGAACAATCAAAATGGAACAGGAATTCTTACAGCTAATGGCTGCTGGATAGAAGGCCAACCAAATCCTCTGATTTGACTCTATGGAATTTGGTCCAGGAAGACTTCAAAGAAAAATAGGTGCTTCAAGCAGTTTTAAGAAGGGTTGTGTATCAGGCTTAACAGACACAATGATTTTAGCAAAAGATGGGGGCAGGAGCAGGTGAGGCACATGTGAAACAGGGAGTGAATGTGGGAGGAGTCTTTGGGTGGTTTGGGGACTAGAAGTCAGGAGAAGGAATAAACATCTCCAGTCTGTGGGTGAGATCTAGCCTTGGATTTAATTTCTCCTACCCATAGAGCCAAAACCAGGAAGAGGGGGAGAAAGCACCATTTAGCCTCCAGATGTAGAAAATAAAATAACAATGATTTCACTAAAGACCACAAATGAGACAATTGTTTTTAAGACAGTCTGTATCTTTCCGTAGTTAAATGAGACTCTGGTTCCATTATGCTTTTACAGTGTTTCTGTGGCTGTGTCTACTTTTGGATGCCTTTTGTGTTTCTCTAGTTCTTCCATAGGGCTTGTTCTACCAACAATCCCCTTCTTTTGTAGATTGAATGTTTTCTTCTCCTCTAGTACTTTTCCCTCCTTTTATAAACAGCTTAAACCTGCATTTATATCTGAGACAGGCTGTAAAATTGAAACAGTCTTGGCTTTGAAATCGGTCAGACCTGAGTTCAGACTCCAGCTGGGCTACCTACTAGCTGCTTGGCCACCCCCCTTCATTCCTTCCTGTGTCCCAAGTGTTTATTTCTCCATGTTGACCCCTTTCTCTTTAATTAAATTAAAAAAAATTGGGCCGGGCACTGTGGCTCACATGTGTAATCCTAGCATTATGGGAGGCTGAGGTGGGATGATCCCTTGAGGTCAGGAGTTCGAGACCAGCCTGAGCAAGAGCAAAACACCCAACTCTACAAAAAATAGAAAAAATTAGCTAGGCATGGTGGAGCACACTTGTAGTCCCAGCAGCTACTTGGGAGGCTGGGGCAGGAGGATCACTTGAGCCCAGGAGTTTGAAGTTGCAGTGAGCTATGATGATGCCACTGCACTCTAGCCAGGGTGACAGAGCAAGACTCTGTTTCAAAAATAAATGAATAAATAAATTAAAGAAAATTGGTTTTTTTTTGGTGCATGTATTAATCTTTGGTTATGTTTTTCTTGGGTTCTTGAAGTTTGCTGGGTAGAGTGGTTTCAATAAAAAGCCTTTTCTATTCTGATTGTAAGATTGAAAGTATAGAGCAAAGCCAGGATAAGGGACAAAAAAACTTTAGAATTTTAATCTATAGTAGGGACAATTAAGAAATGTAGTAATTTTGAAAGCATGAAGTAAAAAAAAAAATCAGAAATTTTTCAGCCTTATAGAGCTTTTAAAAAGCTGCTCTATTTTTCTGAGCTCCCATAACTCCTAATTGTCATCTCTCTAGCGACACCGTTTTCTTCTTTATCTTGTAACTATTTATTTTTCATTCCCTCCAGGTTATACATTTCTGGTGGCCGAGATGTATGCCTGATTCATGGTTTTAACTACTTTTAGTTAAATTAGCAAAAACATTACAGGTTGGGGGCCTACATTCTCAGCTCTTTAATGTGACTTCCTGATTTATTTTGTGCCCAAGCCTTCCAGACTAGGAGTTAAATTTTATGTCCCTGTGTTGTCAGTCACCTCAAACTCCTGCACACATCCAGCTTGCCATCTTTCATACTTTTTTCATTTAACAATACATTTTGAAGTTTGTTCCATAGCAACACATATAACACGTTCTCTTGAATAGTTGAGTGAGATCAGGCCCAGGAAGGCCTAACTGGGGAGTGATTACAGATTGAACTAGTCTGCGAACCGGGCCCTGGAGTTCTTCACTGCTGAAAGGCGGGGTCGGTGAGGAGGAACCAGCAAAGCAGATGCAGAAGAGGTGGAGAACGAGGAGAGGCTATTTTATTCTGATAACACATGAGGAAAGCTTATTGAGCTGCATAGATTCTGCTGATGAGCCAGGGGTGATGAGGACTTGACCATCAGGCTGGGCTATAGGATAACATCAGTGACCTTGACAAGAGCAGTTTGGTGAAGCCGAGGAGATGAAAGGCTGAAAGTCATGGTTTCAAGAAAGAATGGGAAGACAGGAAATAGAGACAGTGAATAAGAACAATTATTTCAAGTGTTTTGCTAAAACAGGGAGTAGAAAAATAAAGTAATAGCTGTGGAGAGAGATGTGGAGTCAAGGTCGTTTTTTCTGTTTTTGGATGAGAGATTGTCTCTTTTTAAAACTAGGCTGTTTTCAGTTTGGTACTACACTCAATATCCTTTATATTGGGACAGAGAGCTTTTTTGGAGGGAGTGAAATGTAAAGGAGGGAGAAGAAAAGCAGTTATGCAGGAGGCTGAGGAGAGCCAGCCCGCTGGGGGCCGGGCCGGGGTATCAGATGTGGGGAGTTCCTGGAGGGATTCAGGGCACTGGGGGTAGTGAAGAGGTCCTGTTGCCACACTCAGGAAATGACTCAGCCTCAATTGTCTAGGGTTCCTTTTACCTTCTTAAGAAAATAACACATGGTTTTATAACCACTACCAACTCCTTGGTGGATAGCGTGATTTCTAAGTTAGAACAGTGCTGGTTAAATAGCACCTGGAAATCTCTTAAGTCTCTTTAGCTTTTCACATAGTGGAGGAGGAGGGTCTATAACACTTAACTCAAAACACATTCTGCAGAACCAATCCAAATACTAATATCAACACTTCAAACTTTTATTCATCCACTGAAATGGAAAATTAGCTGCAAAAACTAAAAATGGATACATTCTATCAGGAACTGATGCAGGACCTTCTTGAGGATTTGTAACTTTCAGTTTCTGCTTTAATTATGACATGGAAAATACCGTGCAGTCCAGAGCCATATTTAAATGGGTTTTTCATTAAAATTATGGACAGAAGACAAACACTCTAAACCAAACAGGTCAGTGCACGCTGCTCCTCATTTACAGGAATAGAGTCCAGAGCCTCTGATTTACGCTACCCCAGTGAAGGTCAGAGCAGCAGGGAGAGGAGGTCATAAGGACAATAGATGTTAAGGCAGACTTTGGCACACTGTTCTTCAGGGGCTTTGTCCTTTGCATTAGATGGGGAGGGACAAGAATGCCTTCCTCATAGGGGAGGGGTTTTCAAAGCATCTAGTGCTATTAAAAAGGATGAGTCAACAGGCAACTGTTCATTTTAAAAATTCTCTTAAAGAGGGTTTTATATTTTAGATCTGGTTCCTCCATTAGAAAACTGACATTCACTTTGTAAGTTCTGCTTTACTTTATCTTAATACGTGTGCTTGAGTCAGGTTTTGGAGAGGAAGCTTAGAATGGTGGCTACATGCATGAACTGAATGTTGGCTCTACTGTTCATCAGCTGTAATATAATCCCAGGCGAGTTCTTGACCCTTAGTCTGCTTCAATATCCTCCCCTTTGAATCAGGAATAATGATACATTCTTCATAGGGTTAGGGTAACTTAAAGATCAAATGAGTTAACACATGTAGAATGCTTAGAACAATGCCCGGTACACAGAAAATGCAATGTGTTTGCCATTATTTGTTATATAAATTTTCCCAGGGGTTTTTTGCATTGGGTAATGGAGATAAATTCCATTCTACAAACTCTGATGTGTAATAGAGGTCTATTTTTTTAAATAACTCAATCTAATTTCTGCCTCTAAGCTTCTCAGTTCTCATGATTGGAACTTTTCACCAGCACAACCCCCACCCTTTCCCCACCCCCAGGTCAATCCCCCAAGTCTCTGGGGGGGGGGATTCAGGGCCAAGGCATTGGGGTTGGGGTGGGGATCGGGTTGGGTAAGTCACCTGTACAGAGAAGTCCCTGGTAAGATATTTACTGTCCCCAACTCCTACAGTTCTTTCAGATCCAGACTGCCTCCCTAACATGCTTTGGGAATTTCCTAAGGTCGGGAACCCCATACCTAAGGCCCTAAGTCCCTAGCCCCATCATGCATTTATTCCTTTCTATTATAAAATATGATAGACTCTGCAGGTGCTGCCAGAACCTCTGGCCCAAGTCTTGGGCCTCCAGGATTTTTTCTGTTCCCCCATTTTGGGGGTACTGGTGTGTAGACTGTGGGAGAAGTCCCTTTCTTCCTTCCGCTTTCTTCTGAGCCTGTCAGCCACCTGCTAAAAACCTCTTTTTCTTCTTTGCTCATTTACGAATCTTAAAGATTGCCTGAGGACTTGCGTTTTGAGAACAAAAACAATTATTGTTTGATACCTCTGCTTTCTGAAATATGTGTGAGGCAAGAAAGCATAGAACTGGCCACCTGCTTGACTGAGGGAAAGGGAAAAAGTATAAAAATATCATCCAGCCATACACTTAATATTGCTTGTTGGCATATCCCCCTTTCCTAGCATTCTTAGAGTTATCTGAAATATGGGACATATATCCTTACCACAAAGCTTTGCTAAGACATCAAATTATCAGAAAATGTTATATAACATCTCAATCATTAAAAGTATAAAGTGCTAGTAGACCTTGAGCATTCCTGATTAACTAATTTATTTTACATATAACCACCATCATTTACAAAATATTTTCTTGAACTGGTTTGAAGGACCCTAGGGTATACTTTCCCTACTCTGTTTAGTTCCCAGAACTTTCCAGTGGGCTTTTGTAAGTCCTGACTTCTGTCCCTTCCTAGATACTCTCCAGATGCCTCTTCCCTTTGGTAGATTGTTCTCTCCTGTTCCAATGTTGCTGTTCTGAACACAGCCTCCAAACCCAGCCAGGAAACTGCTCTCAATCCTGCCAGTGTAGGCATACTCTCTCCTAGCAGCTGTCCCTGGCTCCACATGGTGGGTTGAGCTGTATTTGCTTCACCTCTGGCCTTTTAGAAATCCAGAGGTCACATGGCAGCTATTGCAAACGGAGTTGAAGCTGTCCAAAGTCAGTGCATTCAAAGTTTAAATCTCTTAGACCAATTACTAATTTAAAGGAACTGCAGAGAATCAAGAAGCATGTTAAACTACATTATGATTATGCAATCATCAGAATCTAAGATGTAGGACAATCTACAGGCTAAATCATACAATTTCTTAAAACATAAATTGTAGAGAAAAAAAAGGAGCATGAGGGTGTGACACATAGACTGAAAGAGACTTGAAAGACACATAAAAATAAAAACAAACAAATGAACTATTGTTATTACAGATGTATACTTGGGTGATATAACTCTAAAGAAAGCCTAACATCAGGAGGGTAGTTATTTTTAGAGGTGAGAGAGGTTGTTGTGATGGGGACATAACTTCTGGTGTCTGGGCAAGTTCTATTTCTTGACCTGGGTAGTGATTTGCCTGGGTGATCATCTTATAATATTTCATTAAACTATACATTTATTTTATTTTAAAAGGTTTAAGGAAGATGCTGTTAAATGTGAACAATAATTCAATTTCATGTGTTAATTAGCATGCTGTCTTTTATACTCTAGGATCAGCACCTATGAACTTAATTATGAAGGACCTCTTGTCTCTAGGAAAAGTCAACATCTCCCTTCCCCCATTGAGAATGGCTGCTTTTGGACTTCGATGTATATGGCACACTCAATTTGTTTTTAATTTCATCAGTTTATCTAACCTATTGGTTTTCAATAACTATTCATAATTCACCTTAAATATTCTTTCATCTCTTCTTCGATTATTCTCTTTTTGCCCAAATTGCTTCAAATCATTTTTAAAAATTTCTGATACGCACCAATTTCTTCTTTTTTGTTATTTCAGGCGTGGCACCTTGCCCTCATATTACGAATTTTCTCTCTCTAGCTGTTTGTTAAATTTGCTTCCTCAGCTTTTGGAAAGACTTTTCTTTGCCTGTCCAGGGGAAAGGAAGGGTGGACACTATGTTTCTCAATTTGATGTTCAGTAGGAACAATATGAAGATGTAGAGGAGATACTACAGTGTGGGATTCTTTATTCTCTTTTCCTCTTTTTGTTTGTTTAAATTGTGATTGGGACATGGGATGTGGTTATTATAAGGTTATCATATTCATAGTAACAGGAAAACATTACCATTGTAAAAATTCAAAGAAAACAGAGTACATAGAGTTTTAGGAGATGTTTATATACTATAAATACAAGAATTTTGTCACAATGATGTATCAGAACATTTTCTTCCAGTCTGTGGTTTGTCTTTGTATTTTTTAAAGATTTTTTTGATAAACAGAAGATTTTAATTTTGATGAAGTCTAAGTTATCTATTTTTTCTTTATGATTAGAATTTTCTGTGTCCTGTCTAGGAAGTTTTGTCTAACCTCAAGGTCACAAAGATATTTTTATATGTTTTCTTCCATAAGCTTAATAGTTTTAACTTGTATGTTCATGACCTATCTTGAATATATTTTTGCATTTGGTGTGATATGGGTGTTGAGGCTTATTTTTCCCCCATGTGGTTGCCTAGTTATTTCACTACCTTTTGTTGGAAAGACTTTCTTTCCCCATTGAAATGCTTTGGGGTCTTTGTCAAAAATCAATTGACTGTGTATGTGTCAGTCTCTCTCTAGAGCTTCTCTTCTTTTCCACTGATCTACCTTTATGCCAATGTGACACTATCATTATTACTGTAGTTTTTTCAGTCTTGAGATCAGGTGGTGTGTATCCTCCAATTTTGTTCTTTTTTCAACATTGTTTTGGCTATTGTAGGTCCTATAAATTTCCATGTAAATTTTAGAATTAAATTGTCAATTTCTACAAAGAATCCTGCTGGAATTTTGGTTGGAATTATGTAGAAATTATGGACTATAGACTTAAAGAAGAATTAAAATTTATCAATATTGCATGTCTTCCAATCTATGAACAAAGTAGCTTTCTTCATTTATCTTGGTATTTCTTAATTTTCCTCAGTAATATTTGTAGTTTTCAGTGCACAAGTTTTACACACACTCCTTTAAATTCATCCCTCAGTATTTTAATATTTTTGATGTCCTTGTAAGTGGTATTTGTATTTCAATTTCCATTTTTATTGCTTGTATGGAGAAATACAATGGATTTTTGGATATTAATTTTGAATCTTCAACCTTGCTTAAATACTGTTATCAATTCTAGTTGATATTTTATAGATTCCTTATGATTTTTATATGAAAACATTCATGTTGTTTGCAAAATAGGTACAATTTTATTTCTTTTCCAATTTCATTACTTTTATTTATTTGTCTTGCCTTATCACACTGACTAGAATCCCAGTAAAATTCGAAGAGTTGAAGATGTTATTTCTATAGAGGAGAAAGGAATTCCTTAGATGTTACTATAGGTTTCCATTGTGGAAGTTTTCAATTCCTTTAAGATATTGGACTGTTAATTTATTGTATATTGATATTTTTTGTAGATGAATAAAGTTTTACTATTATGTGTGCCTTAATCGAATTTTATTGCTAAGTTGTGATATTTTTCATATTGTGAAGCAATTCTTCCCTGTATTCTCTGTTATGTTGGATCAGGAATTTGCTTTAACTAAGTTTTTTCTGAAGAGTTTGAAGTAAGTGATTTTCAATTTTAATTGTTTTTTTAAAAACTAGTTTTGAATTAATTGATTTCCTCTATTATTATCTATTGTTTATTTTATCACTTTCAGTCTTTATATTATTATTTCCTTCCTTTTACTTACGTTAGTTTAATTCACCATTCTCTTTCTGATCTCTTAATGTAAGAGCTAAGATAATTAGTTTAAAACCTTTTGTAACCAACAACATAAGCATATAGAATTATAAATTTCGCTAAAGACACCATTTTAGCTATATACTACAAATTTCAGTATGTTGTGTTTTTATTGTATGTTTTTCAAAATATTTTGATAATTTTTCTCATTATTTCTTTTTTATTTTATCACTTTCAGTCTTTAAATATATTATTTCCTTATTACTTACGTGTTTAACACCATTCTTTTGATCCTAATGTAGGCTACATATGTTAAACTTGAAAACATAGCATAGAAATTCCAAGACATTTGCTTATCTTCATAGTGTGTTTATGCTCGCAATTCATTCTCATTTTTGACTTAACTTAGAGTGTTTAAAATATGTAAAATATGGAAATTTTACATGGAACACTGTATTCTAAGTCAAGGCTTCAGTGTCCCCCGACGTTTGCACAATCCGCCCTCCCACTCTTCCCCTTCTTAGTTTCCAGTGTCCTTTACATCTTTTTGTGCCTGTGTATATCCATCGTTTAGTTCCCACTTATTAGGAAGAACATGTGGTGTTTGTTTTTCCATTCCTGAGATACTTCACCTAGGATAATGGTCTCCAGTTCCATCCAAGTTGCTGTGAATGACATTATTTCATTCCTTTGTACAGCTGAGTAGTACTCCATGGTATATATACCACATTTCTTTATCCACTCATGAATTGATGGGCACTTAGATTGATTCCATATCTTTGCAACGTGAATTGTGCTGTGGTAAACATTTGGGTGCAAGTGTCTTTTTGATAAAATGACTTCTTTTCCTTTGGGTAGATACTCAGTAGTGGGATTGCTGGAGCAAATGGTAGGTCTACTGTTAGCCCTTTGAGGAATCTCCATAATGTTTTCCATAGAGGTTGTTTCCAGTCCCACTAACAGTGTATAAGCATATCTTTTTTTCTGCATCCATGCCAGCATCTATTGTTTTTTGACTTTTTATTAATGGCCATTCTGACGGGGGTAAGGTGGTATCTCATTGTGGTTTTAATTTGCATTTCCTTGGTGATCAGTAATGTTGAACATTTTTTCATATGTTTATTGGCCATTTGTCTATCTTCTTTTGAAAAAATTCTGTTCATGTCTTTTGCCCACTTGTTTTTTTTTCTTGCTATTTTGTTTGAGTTCTTGCAGTTTTGAGAAATAAGTATTTGTCAGATATATAGTTTGAGAATATTTTCTTCCACTCTGTAGGTTGTCTATTTACTCTGTTGATTATTTCCTTTGCTGTGCAGAAGCTTTTCAGTTTACTTCAGTCCCATTTATTTATTTTTGTTGCTGCTGTATTTGCCTTTGGGATTTTAGTTATAAATTCTTTGCCTAGGCCTATGTATAGAAGAGTTTTTCCTACATTTTCTTCTATAATTTTTATGGTTTCATGCCTTACATTTAAATCTTTTATCCCTTTTGAATTAATTTTTGTATATGGTGAGAGATAGGGATCCTGTTTCATTCTTCTGCATTTCGCTATCCAATTTTCCAATTATTGAATAGGGCATCCTTTTCCCAGTGTACATTTTTTCCTGCATTGTCAAATATGAGTTTGTTGTACTTATATGGTTTTCTTTCTGGGTTCTCTATTGTGTTCCATTGATCTATATTTCTACTTTTATACCAGTTTCATGTTGTTTTGGTTACTATAGCATTGTAGTATAATTTGAAGTTGGGGAATGTGATGGCTCCAGATTTGTTGTTTCTGCTTAAGATTGCTTTGGATATTTGGGCTCTTTTTTGCTTCCAAATGAAGCTTAGAATTATTTTTTCTAGATCTGTGAAATAAGACATTGGTATTTTGATAGGAATTGCATTGAATCTATAAATCACTTTGGGCAGAATGGACATTTTAATGATGTTGACTCTACCAATCCATGAACGTGGGATGTTTTTCCATTTGTTTGTGTTATCTATGATTTCTTTCATCAGTGTTTTATAGTTCTTCCTGTAGAGGTTGATTAATTTCCATGACTTCGTGTGGATTTGACAGTTTCGCTAGGAACTGCTTTCTAATTTTATTCCACCGTGGTCTGAGAAGATGCATGGGACAGCACAATAGGTACCCACAAGTGAGATCCACAGGTACATTCCACCAAATTTTCACAAAACAAATTACATCAGTATATCTCAAACTCTTTCAGAAAGTTTTTTAAACTTATTTTTTGACATTTTCTACATATATATGATCATGTAATTTGTAAATAGGGACTTTATATTTCTTCTTTCTATTTTGTATGCTTTTTCTTTCCTTTTCTTGCCTTATTGTAGTGATTAGACTTTCCAGTACTATGTTGAATATCAGAAGTAAGAGCAGACAACTTATTCCATTAGAGAGAAAGCATTCAGTCCTTCCCTATTAAGTTGTCATATTAGCTTTAGATTTTATAAGGTTAAGAAGCTCTCCTCTACTACTACTTTTCTGAGAGGTTTTTTTTTTTTTAAATCATGAATGGATGTTGAAATTTGTCAAATGCTTTTTCTGCATTAATTGACATGATCATGTGATTTTTCTTCTATAGTTTGTTAATCTGCTGGAATAAAAAGCCTTGCATCACTAGAATAAAACCCACTTGTTTGTAGTGTATAATTCTTTTTATATATTGCTGAATTCTATTTGATAATATTTTGTTAAGGATGTCTGTGTCTATATTCATGAAGTATATTGATCTGTAATTTTTTTGTACTATCTTTGGTTTTGATATCAGTGTATACCAGCTTCATACAATGAATTGAAAAGTGTTCCTTTTCCATTTTCTGGAAGAGATTGTGTAGAATTGGTGTTAATTCTTTAACCTTTTTGTGGAATTCTCCAGTGAAACCATCTGGGCCTGGAGATGAATTTTTCAGGAGTTTTGAAATTATGAATACAATTTTCTTAGCAGTTATAGGGCTATTTAAACTATTTCCTATTGGGTGAATTATGGTAGTTTGTGGTTTTTGACGTATTGATCAATTTAGTCTAAGTTGTTATATTTATATGTGTAGAGGTGAATAAGAATATTCTCTTATTGTTTTGATATTTGTGGGCCTGTAATGATATTCCATTTTTCATTACTGACATTGATAATTTGTGTCTTTTATTTTTCTTTGTCAATTATAAGGTTTGTTAATTTTATTGATCTTTTCAAAGAATCAACTTTTTATTGATTTTATTTATTGTTTTCTATTTTTGATATCATTGGCTTCTGCTGTTATCTTTATTATTTCCTTCCTTCTGCTTGTTTTGAGTTTATTTTATTCTTCTTTTTCTAGTTTCTTGAGGTAGGACCTTAGGTTATTAATTTGAGATGTTTTTCTCCTTTTTAATGTAAGCCTGTAGTACTAGAAATTTCTCTATGCACTGCTTTGGCTGCATCCCATAAATGTTGTATTTTCATTTTCATTCAGTTCAATGTATTTTTAAATTTCTCCTGGGCTGCTTCTTTGACCCATGGATTATTTAGAAGTGTGTTGTTTAGTTTCTAAGTGTTTAGAGATTTTCCTGTTATCTTTATGTTATTGATTTCTAGTTGTTCCATGGTGGTCAGAGAACATACTTCATGTTATTTTAGTTCTTTTAAGTTTATTGAAATTTGTCCAAGATAAAGTTTATCATAGGTCCTTGAAAAGAATGATTATTCTGCTGTTGTTGTTTGGAGCATGCTATAAATATTGATTAGATCTTCTTGGTCGATGATGATATTGATTTCTTCTATAGTCATTGATTTTCTGTCATTTTGTCCTATCAGTTATTGAGAGGGGTATTGAAGTCTCCACCTCTACTTGTGGATTTGCCTATTTCTACTTTCAGTTCTATAAAATTTTGATTCACATATTTTGCTGTTGCTATTTTGTTTATGCACATTTAGAATTGCTATGTTTTCTTGGTGGATTGATCCTTTTATCATTATGTAATGTCACTCTCTGTTCCTGGTAATTTTCTTTGCCTTGATGTCCCCTTTACCTGATATTAATATAGGTATTCTTGCTGTCTTTGATTAATCTTTTCATGGCACATCTTTTTCCACCATTTTACTTTCAATCTACCTATATAGTTAAATTTAGAATTTTTTGTAGACAGCATATAGTTGGGTCATGTTTTTGTATCCACTCTGCCAATCTTTGTCTTTTATTGATATATTTAGACCTTTTAAAATTTAATGTAATTATCTATATGTTAATCCTTAATTCTGCCATTTTATTTTTTGTTTGTTTTCTCTGTTTACATTTTTTTGTTTTATTTCTGTGCCTTCCTATGGGTTGCTTGGATTTTTTTTTTTAGAATTCATTTAAATTTATTTATCGTGTTTTTGGATTTATCTCTTTGTAGAGCTTTTTTAGTGATTGCTGTAGATATTACATTTTATATATACACAACTTATCCCAGTCTAGTGATGTTCCCATTTTCCAGTTCCATTGAAGTATAGAAACCTTACCTCCCTTTACATCACTTTACTTTCTTCCCACTTACAATAAAATTGTCTTAAGTATTTTCTCTACATCCATGGAGAACCACATCGGACTATGTTATAATTTTGCTTCAACAATCAAGCATAATTTAGAAAACAAGAGGAAAATAAAAGTGTATCTAATTTACTCATAATTTTGCTCTTTTTAATCTTCTTTATTCCCTCCTTGTGTTCCAAGATTCCTCCTTTTATCATTTATTTCTGTTTAGAGAACTTTCTTTAGCTATTATTTCAGGGTAGATCTGCTGGCAAATTTTCTTAGTTTCCCTTCACCTAAGAATATCTTGATTCCCTCTTCATTCTTGATGGATATTTTTCTTGCATGTAGAATTCTGGGCTGACAGTTCTTTTCTTTTAGCATTTGAAAAATGTTACACCACTTCTTTCTGGTCTCTGTGGTTTCTGCTGAGAAACCCACAGTTATTCATAACTTTTTCCCTGATAGGTATGGTGTTGTTTCTCTTTCACTGCTACATGGTTTTTTGTTTTTCCTTAATTTTCAAAAGTTTGACTTTGACGTGTCTTGGTATGGATTTCTTTGGGTTAATCATATTTTATGAACTGGTTTTCTCAGCTCTTTGATTTTGTTTTTATATCTTTTTCCAAAATGGAAAATTTTCAGCCATTATTTCTTTGAATACCTTTTTAGCCCTGCCTTCTTTCCTCTCATCTTATGGGACTTAACTGACATGAATGTTAGATTTTTTGTCACATTCCCACAAGTCCCCATGATGCTATTCATTTTTTTCTGTCTCTTTTATTTCTGTTGTTAGATTGGGTAATTTATATTATTATATCTTTAACTTTACTGGTCCTTTCCTCTGTCCTCTAAGCTGCTACTGAGTCCATACACTGAGTTCTTTAATTTCAGTTATTGTATTTTTCCATTCTAAAATTTTTACTTGGTTCTTCTTTATATCTTCTATTCTTTTGATAAGACTTTCTATTATTTTGTTTGTTTCAAGTGTGTTCATAATTGCTCATTGAAGCATTTTTACTATGGGTTTTAAAAAACCCTATCATCCATCTATGGATTGTTTTTTTCTCATTCAAGTTGTTATTTTCCTGGTCTTTGATATGATGAGTGACTTTTTATTACAGTCTGGGCATTTTGGGTGTTATGTTATGAGACTCTAGATTGTCTTTAAATCTTCTCTTATAGCAGTCCTCCTCTGACACTGCTCCGGGGAAGAAAGAGGGGTGCTACTTAATTACTGCCAGGTAGTGGTGGAAGGCCAGCACATTTGGCCTTTGCTGGTAGGGAAGCAGGTAGAGTCACACATTTTTTTTGTGGTGCTTGGTTGAAATATAATGGTTATTGTCTAAAAGTTTTCTTTATTGCTAGGCTGTCCCTTTTTTTAGTCCTTTTTTTGGGAAAAGGAATTTGAACAGAAGTGCTATGTGCCACTTTTAGGCTTTGCCTGCAAAAACCTTCAATGTGCTATCCTTGCTCTTAATCCCCATGCACAGTTGGACGGAGAGGTCTCTGAATACCTAGAGGAGGGCAGAGCCATGGAATGAAACTATCCTGGGTTCCTGAATGACCAGGTGGGACAGGATACTCTCAGCCATTCCCACCATTGACTTGCACTGGATGGTGACATGAGTAAGAAACATTTTGACATTTAACATTTCAACATTTTATTGTGTTAAGGCACTGATATTTTGGAGCTAATATTATTTACCTTAAGTAACACATCAACTATCCTTGGGTAAGTTACTTAATCTTTGGAAACTTAGTTTCACAATTTGAAAAATGAGGATAATTATATCTATATGTTTATAGAGAGGATTAAATGAGACAGCATTTACCAAAGTGCTTGCACATTTCCTGACACCTAAGAGGTACTCAATAAACATTTGTTCAATCTATTGTTTGCTGAACATGTTCATATTTTGATATACTAATGGATTTGTTAGCTCCATATTGAACTAAGGGGTATTTACCTTTGTTTGTATCTTTAACTGTTTAGTCCATCCCTTTTAAATTTATTCTTCAGCTGTCAAAGTGATAAAACAAAATGTAAACCCAATATATATTGCCCCAAATATTATGCATTTGTCAGTCCATTTAACGTAGTTCCTTAGTAAACATTAATAGTAGGCTTGTGAACTTGAATTTAAGAACAGATTTTAATAAAGCTTATGTAGAAAACAGATAAATTCTTCCTTACCCATTAAATCAGTTCTATTCATTCACAAAGTCATTTTGAAGAGATTATTGCTTAGAAGACAAATTTGAAAAAATGTGTTAAAAGCAAGAGGGGGATTGAGATTTTTTTAATGAGGCCAGAGGATGTAGGTGTGATGGGTAGAGGGGGACAGTTTTGGTAGGAACTGAAACCCTCAGAGTTGGAAGCAGAGGATGTCCTGAGTGGGAAAAGGAAGTAATTTAGAGAACTGCATAGCAGAAAGGTGATTCAATTTATTAGCAAAATGGTTTCACCACTTTTGAGATAATATAAAGTCAGATATTATTATAATATCCTACATAACTTAAAAGGAGAATTTAGAGAAATTTCCCAAATTCATAGAGTTTGTTTAAAACTTATATTTGTATTAATAATTGGAGTCTTTTCTACTATTAAATATATTCATTATTGGGTAGCTAGCACAAATTTGTGTTTCTGTGAAATCTGCTTAGGTTGATGGTTTGGGCTTTTACCTTCCTCAATTTTTGTTACGTTCAGCTTCTCATACTGCTATACAAATAACACTTAGTTTGTTCAGTGAAGAACAAACATTGCTTTTCCTTTCATTCTCCAGCCTTTTGTCCCCACTCCACCCTTGGCTGTTAAACTCATTTAGTTATCCCAAGCCTTCTTTAACTGTCCTGGGATTTGGCAATGCATTGGCTATAAAATTCTGCCATGCTCCAGGCAGGAGTATGCAATGAGACATATTCGGACCATCTATTTTTTTAAAATAAACTTTTGATTTTGGTAGAGTTTTGTATTTATAGAAAAGTTGTAAAAATAGTACAGAGTGTTCTGGTGTATCCCTCACCCTGTTTTACCCATTGTGAACATCTTACACTGCCATAGTACATTTATCAAAACCAAGAAACTGACATTGGTTTGTTACTATTAACTAAACTGCAGACTTTATTTGGATTTAACCAATTTTTTCAACTAATGTCCTCTTTCTGTTCCAATCCAGGACACCACATTGTATTTAATTTTCATACCTCCCCAGCCTCCTCTAATCTGGGACAATTTCTGATTTTTGCTTGTTTTTCTTGACCTTGACTGTCTGGAGGAGTACTGGTCAGGTATCCCATAGAACGAGTGTCCCCAGTCTTGGATTATCTGATGTTTTCCTCATGATTAGACAAGGGCTATAGGTTTTTGTAAAGAATACCTTAGAGGTAAAGTGCCCTTCTCATTGCTTCATATTAGAGAACATAATATTCACATGACATTACCGGTGATGTTAACCTTCATCACTTGGTTAAGGTAGAGTTTGCCAGGATTCTCCACTATAAAGTTACTAGTTTTTCCTTTCCCTGCTCTACTTTTTAGAAGTAAGTCACTAAGTCTAGCCCACCTTGAAGAGTGGAGAGTTAAGCTCCATCTCCTGGAGGGGGGTGGGATGTGTACATATATTATTTAGAATCTTCTATAAGGAAGATTTTTCTCTTCTCCCTTGCTTTATTTATTCAATTGTTTATTTATATTGACATTTATTGTGTATATATTTATGATTCAGTCCCAAGAGTGCAGTAGCCTCTAGTTCTGGGGAAATTACTTTTATAAGTGTGCTATTGATACCTATTTATATTTATTTATATAAGTATGAACTCATGACTATTTTATTCTTTGACTTATAATCCAATACTAGGTTGTTTATTTTATTGCTCAAATTATTCCAGCTTTGGCCATTGGGAGCTCTTTCAGTTAGTGCCTGTTGTGCCATCTCTTTTATTAGACTGTTTTCCTTTGTCCTGTATAGACTGGCAACAACATCTCTTTGAAAGGTGGTAGGGAAAAAGGATCTGTCTTGTGAAATATAGATAAGGTTTTAGTCAATAGAGAGTCTCTATTGCAGGCAAATAAAGCCTTTTAATATGAAGGACACCTGTAAGAGGGTTATTTACTTTTCAGCCAAGAATAATAAAAATGAACTTTATGAAATGCATGTCATTTAAGCTAGCTGGTGCTTGAGGTTGCATTAGCATATTTTTAAAAAATGAAATTACTTTTTTTTGACCCAGCTTAATGACACCACTGAAGTACTAAATTCTTCAGAGAAGAGGTGAGCTCCTTCCTGTGCTGTGTGCACATTTTCCTTTTGAATCTTTTGTTGTGTTGCATGCCTTTGTGGCAGACCCATGGGGATGAGCATTGAAGCTGCCTGCAGGGCTGAGGTTTCCTACTGGGCTTCCACCTGGGGAAGTATTGCTATCTCAGCCCAGTTGGTTCTGTTCCAACCACCGCCAAGGGCATGTTCTACAAGAGGGAGTTTGTATGCGTCTTTTTTTTGTATGTATCTTTTTTTTTTTTTTTTTGGGCTCAACCTACTTTAGGTTGAGAAGCGAGGGGCAGTTGTATAGAAATGGTGGCGTCAAGAACAGAGTCCTCCTGCAAATGTCTCTCAGATCTGTTAATGGTTTGCTGTGTGACCCTAAAAAAGACACTCCATGCCTTCTGGTCTCTGTTTCCCTATCTGTAAAATTAGGACCTCATTATTTCTGACCACCTTTCAGGTCTAGTGTCCTATGATTTTGTGCTACAGTCAGTGTTATGGTGATTGTTCTCATGGTTTATAACTTTCAGAAAGTTATGGCCTATAAGCTAGGAAGGAATTGATTAGAAGCCACTGCTTCTTCAACAGGGATCAGTAATTTATCTTCAGGTAGCAATATTGTTTATTATTTTCCCCTAGATATTTAATTGGATTTACAAAGTTACAAATCCTCCAATACTAGTTATTTAATTCCTGAGCTAAACTTCTCTTACAACAACCAACAATTTCTGCAAATTATAAGTAGCAGAATATGGTGATAGCTTCTCAAGTTGGTGCAGGAAACATCTGCTAAAACCATTTCTCATCAGGGCATAAGGCACTGCACACTTTCGTTCGATATGTTCAAGATAGAATTTGGTGATTTGGGGGCTGGTACTCTGGAAGAGAGGCAAAGAGCACAGCTACTTGGGGAGAGAAGACCTGGGGCTGGCTGCAGGGAAAAGGACCTCAGAAGGGCAGTGTGGTGTTGGGGTAGGGGCATAACCTGGAGCATCCCTCCAAACAGAGGGCTGCCTCGAGTGGTGGCTGAAAGAGGGGTATGTGCACATATTTGTGAATCAGTTCCAAGGGGGAAGTAGCTTCTAGTTGAGGTAAATTGCATCTATAAATGTGTCATTGATACCCAATAAAAATGTCAATGATTCCTCGCACTTATATAGCATTATTCTTTTCCAAATTTACTTTCACCTTAATTTTTGCTTTAAGATTAATTTTTTGGTTTTAACTTTGAACACATAGTCTTTCTATCAAACATACACACTTATACCTACATGTTCACTCATGTTGATATCTTTTCTTGGCTAGTTTTCTCCTGGTTTGTTTCTTGTCATGGGTGGTGTGTGGTCTTTCACATTTTTGCATGTCTTGGGACTGCTTTTGTTCCAGACTATTATTTCAAGGATGTTTGTATAGAGAGCATCTTTGGAGATGGAGAAAGGGAGCCATGCTTACTGTCTATTATGATGAAGATAATATCTCACTTTGGAATAAGGGGTGGACATGCTCACTGCCCATTATAAAAGATTTGGGTTCCCTAAGCTCTGTGTACAACCTGTAATGCAAGCCACTGCATGTGCAAGAGTCATCTGGCCTTCTTTGCATCATTCTGTGGGAATTTGGACTTAGGAAATTGGTGCAAGAAAATGCTGATACTCTGGCTACTGCTATTACTATGAGTAATAAAATCCTTACTCTCTGATCTAGGATGCTCCAGTGTTCTGCTGGCTTTCATATAACCAACATGCTTATTTGTTAGCTTAAAAATTGTGTAAAATCTCAGGTTTTCACAATTAGTTCTTCGCAGCATACTTCCCATTGTAAACTCCTAGTGGGCTGTATAGAACCACTAGTTTTGTGGGGGATGGTCTTTTTTTGATTCATACATACCTTGAGCTTGGTGTGGAACCATAGAAAGAGCTGAGAACTTGGATTCCAAAAGAACTGGATTCAAATATACATTTGGTCACTTTCTAGCCTTGTAATTTTGGCAAGTCAACATCTCTGTGCCTGTCTTCCTCCTCTTTTTAATGGATGTGACCTACTTGACACAATTATTGTGAAGATCAAATGAGATGATATATACCTGTGCTATGCAAGACGGCAGCCACACATAGTGCTGTAGTTTGAGTGTGTCCCCTCCAAAATTCATGTGTTGCCAGTGTGATAGTATTAAGAGGTGGGGCCTTTGAGAAATGATAAGGCCATGAGGACTCTTCCCTCGCTAATGGAATCGAGGCCCTCCTTTCACACATTTGGCGAGCTTGCCCTCCACCTCTGCCATGTAAAGACACAGCCTTCCTCCCCTCTGGAGGGTTCAGCCCTTACCAGACAACCTGCCAGCGCCTTCATCTAGGACTTCCCAGGCTCAAGAACTGTGAGAAAATAAAATCCTGTTCTTTATAAATGGCCCAGTCTGAGGTATTTTGTTGTAGCACCACAAAATGGACCAAGACACACGGCTATTTAAATTTAAATTAAACCACAGTAAACATCAGGTCCTCAGCTACACTAGTGATGGCGGCTACCGTGCTGGGTGGAGCAGATATATCGCATTTCTATTATTACTCACAATCCTATTAGACAGTGCTGACAAAGCTCTTTATACATTATGGAGCGTTATAGAAATATAAGATAGTTTTCTTGTTCCTTTGCTATTATTGGGTGGTTGGGTGAGATCGGCTTAACTGCCTTACTGCGAACTTGTGGCAAGTTTTATGACTCATGTGTGCATGGAGAGCCTTAGCTTTTTATATACAGTACAGAAGAAACTTAGGAAAAGTTTGGCAAGAGAGGCAAGACTGAGGATGACAACCATGTCTCACCTCATGTATCAGCAGCTGTACTGGCTGCTGTGTTGAACTTTCTAAGGTTGCATTGGGCTCAGCATAAGAATTACTGTGAATTGATGAGTGAGTGATATTTGTCATGGGTATGGGAAGGGGTATGGGAAGGAGCATGTGTCCTATAGATTTGCCATTTTTGTCCTATATTTGTTTACTTTGTATTTGGCTGTCTTGTCTCAAAAAGTAAACATGAGACCTAGTTATATTGTCTGACTCCCAAGTTTACAATATTTACTTTGTCAATTTTTGTCTTCTTTTCTTTTTCCTTTTTCAACAGTATAGTTATTAAGGAGCCAAGGGGACTTTGTTTTGTTTCTTCTTACCCCTGATGAAACTCCTTATTTGCTAGGCTGTCATTAGCCATAGTCCCTTTAGAACATAGTTAATTAGATTTCTTTGTTTTTTTAGCAAAGTGTTGAAAGAATTCTATAGGGATTAGTAGCACTAATCAGAACTTGAAAGGGCACTGATATCTCTGTAAATATTATAGCATTATATTTATTTTTCATCCTGAACTGCTATAAGTGAAGTACTACAGATATAGTAGGAAAGACAAATAGTTTCACCTCATATAAACTCCAGCTCACAGGTTCTGGCTGCTGGAGTGCCAGGATGAGCGTTCGGAGGTGGTGTTCAGACTCAGCAGAAGAGTTATGACTGATTAGTGATCAATCACTAGTCTAGATTGGTATCTGAAGAGCTAACATTTTTTATTTCCCTAGAATTAAAAAAAAAAATTGTCCTTCCAAATGTCAGCAAAGGTCTTCAGGACCTTCATCTTGATTTAATCTCATTTCAATCCCAGCTCTGCCTAGGGAAAAACAAGTTCTTCCAATCACTATGCTTATGAATGCAAGCTTTTGTGAGAAGACTGGTAGAATTGTGACCCTTTATAATACTTTTTTGATGTTTATAAGAAACACAGCAAGGTAGTGGTACAACATTTTCTCCTTCCAAAATAGTATAAATAGTAAATAACAGCCTTCTAGATATTGAAAATAGTAAACATTACCAGAATTTGTGCTACAACATGTGAAGAATGCCACCATGAAGTTTCAACTAATAGTTTTGCTGATTATTCAGATATTTAGGATGGATAGAGTAGATTATTGCATTTTTCTGAGGTAAAGATTATGTGGAGAAAAATATCTCATGTTTACCAAACAAAGTAGGAGGGGATGACAGAGGAGAAATGTACAGAGACAAAAAGATTTCGGTAAATCTAATTTGTGATAAAAGTCAGAAGTGTTCCAATACTAGATAGATAAGAGCATTACATGCTTCCATCCTGCCCTGACAACACATGGTTTTCAGAGTCAAGATCTGCTTTAAAAGCTTTTCCCTTATTGTAATGTGCACTGTACAGTTTAAAAGAAGCAAGTGAATGCACACATTCAATTTTATTCAATTCTCCAAACCTGAGTAGACACCTATAGTTGGACAGATAGTATCTGGGGCTAAAGGATAGCCATGGTCTTTGCCCTTGAGGTGCTCACAGTTCAACAGGGAAGGTGGCCCTGAGTGAAGCTAGGCTGGTCAGAAGACCCCTGCCCCTTTGTTAATGGATCATTCCTAGCCATAATGGTGGTCCTGACGCTGTCTCTACTGACTAGCACTATTCAAGTTCCTTTGATCTGGAACACTTTCCCTCATTTCTTCTGCTTATTTGAGCCCTACTTTTTTCCAAGGCACCCAAATCCCATCTCATTTGTGAGGTCTTTTTGGACATTACTTACAGTTATTTGTTTAAATGTCTGGACCAAGTTGAGACTTTAAGGGGCTCAGACATTATAACAATATTTTGATGTTCCCTCTATGTGTAATTAAAAAATATTAAACAATTGTAAGTACAATAAATTCCTACAATGTTCTTACTTTTATTTTGATGACTATTTTCATGCCTTTCAAGGACACATCAAGGATCAAATTGTTTCAAAAGCTTTTTTATTTCTCTGTCTCTATTTTTGGTGCTCCTGCAATGAAATCCTAAAAGTATACTTGATCTGCTTTGGGGTAACCTGGTGCTGTTCAGGCCCAACTCCTGCACTGTATTGAGAGCATCATCTTTGTTTCCTTAGTTCACAGACCAGCTAGAGGGAGACAGTCAATGTTTACTAAGCATTTGTTGAATAATTGAGTGAACAAATTATAGTTCTTTATGGTCACTTGGCATATGCTGTCATTGATTATTAATACAGTATCCAGAACAAAATAGGTGTTGATAAATTCTTGTTTGATGATGTTTGTGGTTGTGATGGTTAGCTGTACACCAAAACTTGTGCTCCTCATCCTGTAGTTTAGGTTTAACAATATTTTCTATACCGCCCCCAACCCTGTCCCACAACCTTCCATCTAAGTTTGGTTTTGTGATTATTTCACATCAATGAAATGTGAACAAAAATGATGTGTGTTACATCTGGGCCTTAGGTTTTAAGAAGCAGGGATGTTTCTCCATGCTTTTTCTTCCACTGGCTGAATGTAGAAGATTATAAGGCCCTGAATGGTGGGACCACAATATGGAAGCAGTCCATGTCCCAAATCACTGTGTAGAGAAAAGCCACCTCCCAATCAGGAGTTCCTGAGTTGGACCATTCTCTGAGCAAGAAATAAAACCTCTGCTCTGTCAAGCCACTGACATTTCAGGGTTTATTTGTTACAGTACTTAGGGTTATTTTAACCAATAAAGAATTGTCATTAAGTACTTAAAGTTAGCACCCTGTTTTCTCTTGTTGGTGGCTCACTCTTGCCATTGGTTAGGGTACAGTATTGGAATCCAAGTTAGGGGTGGATTCCTTAGGGAGGCTAGAGAGAGTTGCTCTAAGCACTGGAGCTCCAATGGCTGTGCTTTGGTTTTAAGGGAGGCTGATTAACAGAATGTGGATTGATCAGTTAAAATCTATGTATCCCGTTTGTGGAAAACATCCTAGTGAGAGTAGAATTGTATGACCTTTCACCCAGGAAGAAAATATTATATTTTATACACATGTATTCTGAAACCATTACTATTTTTGTTTCCTAAGTCTGAAGATGTGGGCTTTGTAATCCTAACTACATATGCCAAGTCATAGAATTTATTAGAGAAGCTAGGCTTCAATTAAAAAGTAGAAGCCATCAAAGCAAAGGCCATAGCAACTAAGATCCAATTACCTCCAGGAAACAGATTATACTGGAATTTGTTACAGCAATTGGAAGGATGAACTGTGCTAAAAAGCCTGATTTGGAAAACTTTTCTATAGTATCTCCAAAAATAACAGTGAATACAGGTTAATATAAATTTTAATTTAATCAGGGGGATTGGTCAGGAAAAGTATTAGTAAAATGAAAGTCAAATAATTCTAGAAGTATATACATTTTAAAATATTTATATTATTGTTGCAATTCAAGATATGATCTTTGACTTTTTCTCAGTTTTATGTATTGGTTATTTTTGAAAGCAGATTGCTTAGTGAGATGGATAGGTTTATTCAATCAGTTGGAAATCGAGAAAAAATTTGACTTGAAACATGTTAATACTATTAAAATGCATTTCTTTGATGATTATTAAGATTTTGCTATACTCTGGTTACATTTTCATGGGCAATGAAATCATTCTGAAACTATATAAATCCAATAATGGGTACAACTGTGAAACTAACCAAACTCATGGAAAACAAAATAAGGTGGGTGAGCTGGAAGGATGCTCTGGTTGTAGAACGGTTAGTGGGGACAGCTTTCATTGACTTTTAAAAAGAAAAATTACATGTTTAAATTTGGCCCCTGACCAAATGGTCAAACAAACAAACAAACAAACATACACCAAGAAACATTTCAAGGGGTTCCCATGAGGGTTTGTCCATAGGAAGTAGAAGACTGACGAGATTAACTGTCGTCATCTCAAGTAATTACAGGCTTATGCAAAATTAAAATGAATTTTCTTATTATTTTATAAGGTCTTGAAGTTACTTAACATTTAATTTTTTTTACTCAATTAAGAAGCATTACAACAGAAACAAAAGTTCTCTGCCCCCATCAACACAGTAACAGTGTCCAGGATTTTCAGGCCCATGGGATCTTCTTAACTTCCATTCCATCCCACACCTCAGATTCTACTGTAATAAGTTACAGAACCTCTTACTATCATTGCAATTGGAGAGTTTATTGGTGGAAGACTAGTTCAAGAGATCAGAGGCCACATGAGGGGTTAGCTACTAAAGTCTAAATTCCCATAGTAGAATTCTTAGAAAGAACTTTAGAAATACAGTGAATCATAATCATTTAAGCTAGTCATTTAATTCCCCCCCCTTCCCCAAACAAATTAGAGGAAAGACCTCCTCTAATTGCATTAGATTGATAAGACTCTTTTTTCATGGTAATGTACAGTCAGATTTATTCCTACTTTGCAATTTGAGCCTGTTGATAAACAGCAAGGTAAACACTACATGAACTAGCACATATTAATTGTATGTATGTATTTAGTGGAAAGAAAACTAAGTGGTTTCATACTGGCATATCTGTTGAATGAAGACTGATGAATATACAAATAAGAGAAAAATGGAGCACCTGCTCCTGAGTCTGATAGTCACCAAAGCAAATTATTAGTGCTTTCAGTACAATTGGTAACTCCATGAACCAAAGATGTATTAACATCTTATTCATTATAATGAGTACTTGAGCAACAGAAATATGCCAAAGTCAAACTGAATAAAATTTTAAGTATGTTGATGTGAGATGAAGTACTATTAAAATCTAACTTGGCTCAGAAAGAAATGGTTTGAATGATACATTTTCAGCATATGTGACAAGAAATGACAGGAAAAAGAGAATCTGGTTAGGGCATGAGAGAATTTCTGGAAGAGTGTTCAAAAGTTTTGACTTTTAGAATTTTTGCCTTTTGGCTTTCATGAAACTTGTCTGAGTGGAAGGTTCAGTGTAGTGTAGACTGAACATGACATGGACTCTGCCATCTGTGCACTGGCGCTCAAGTCTTGTCTTTGCTGCTTGCCAGTTCCTTGACTTTGAGGAAGATACTAAACTTCCTCAAGTGTTCCTCATTTGGCTGTTGGAGATGTTGGTGGTAGGAGACACTGAAACACTCATTTTCTTCCCTGTAGTTTCCCATAGATGCATGGGAATCTCTGTTTTACTTTCCAAGAGAGAGCAGCAGCACTTTCAGAACAATTTTGCACCCACTGCAAAAACTTGTGAGAGATTGGTGAGATTGGGGAAAGCTTGACATTCACTCCCTCCCACCTTCCCATCAGCTCATACACCTTCCTGGACCAGGTGAGACTGGAGCTCACACATGTAGGCTCCTTTGGTAAGCGGATCACCAGACCATGTGAATCTGGCCCAGCCAGACATCAATTCATTTTGTTTCAGCTTTACAGCTTCACACTGGGTGGAAAAGTTAGGGTGGTTGTTCCCTGATTATCTTCAATTCAGGAGAGACAGGCAAAAAGTGAAATTTTTGCATCAGGTGGAAACTGAATTTGCCAACCAATGTTAATAAAGCAGATGTTTTGGTCCCTATCTGGAAACTTGTGATTGTTGTGAGGAGTAAATGAGTTAACAGATGTACAAGCACGTAGGTAGTAGTTGGCATATAATAAGTGCTAGTTAGGTACTAGCTATGATTATTGTTATTATTACTTTGAATTGGTTAGATTTTAAAAGGTTGTGATTACTACTTCCAAACATCCAACATGTCTCAGTCCTATGACTTCAGTCACAAGGTTGTTGTGAGGATCAAATTAAATGATTTATATCAATGTGTTTTATAAACTATAAGACACATTATATACTAGTGATAATGCTATAGTATTTAGGGTCTTTGTGGAAAGACCATTGACTTCATGGGATGATATTCTTTGCTAAATTCTCTTATCTCTCTTGGATTTTCTGGGACCAATTTAATCTCTTGGTCAAATAACTCAGTAAGGCACAACTATTGAATTGGTATTTTGTTGATTTCCAAGCATGAGTAGTTTATGGCAAAGAAATTTCATAAATGGGCCATCTCTTAACTCTCTATTGAAACAAAGCTATCCTGGCTCTGGGCTTATGCCTGTTGTGCTAGTCTAAAAGATTCCAGAACATTTATGTAAAAATCTAGGATTGTGAATAGAATTTAGACAGATGTTAATAGAGTTAGTGTCAACCCAAACCTGGATTGAACTCCTTTGCTTTATCAGCTAGTTCTCTTTCTAAGACAAGTATTAATATATGCACTGAATGGCCAGGGCAATTTCTTGTTCTTCCTGTTGTCTTATAGTCCTCACTAGCCTTGCCCTAATTTATTAATTCAGTATTTATCGAGCATTTATTTTGTACCGGTTACTGTTCCAATTGTTGGGGATATGGTGTTAACAAAACAGATCGAAAACCTTGCCTTCCACCAGATTATATCCTGCTCACAGCATAGTTTATTTAAAATGAAATATTAATTGTGGCTCCATTAGAGACAGACTTAAAGGTGAATTTTGTATAATTCCTGGGACACTATAAATTATGGGAAATGTTTTAAATAAATAAGTACCTCTTTGTTATTTATATGGAAACACTCCCAAAACTTTAGAGTGCTTATTGATTTATTAATTTATTTGATCAGATTAACCTAACAGCATTGTTTATATATTTATTATATAATCTATTAGGGCAAAAGTGAATAATTGTTTTCAGAATAGATAATACCACTAATGTGTTTGACTTGATTTTTTAAAATTTTTAATTTTTAGTGATACATAATAGTTATATATATTTATGGGGTACATGTGATATTTTGATACAAGCATACAGTGTGTAATGATCAAATATAGGTAATTGGGATGTCCATCACCTCAAACATTTATCATTTCTTTGTGTTGGGAACATTCCAAATCTTCTCTTCTAGCTATTTTGAAATATACAATAAATTCTTGTTAACTATAGTCACCCTATTATTCTATTGAACACTAGAACTTATTCCTTCTATCTGTATTTTTGTACCTATTAACCAACCCCTCTTCATCCCTCCCCACCTACGACTTTTCCCAGCCTCTGGTAACTACCATTCTATTTACTACTGCTATGTGACTTACTACTTTTAAGAAAGAGCTTTACATTTTCCTCAATGTCTTTCAGTCATTAAAAACCTCCTTACCCGAGAACTTGAGGTATACATATTTTTGAAAGAATATCTTCAAATTCTGACCAGAAGAGCCTGGCAATAGTGATATGTATGTTTTTAATCTAGCAGCTCTTAAATCATCACTTTGAAGAAATTATTTCTTAGGGAAGGATTTTCTTTCTGGGATTTGCTAAATTCAGTTGAAACAAGGAAGAGTTACATGTTCAGTTAGATCTGAAAAATGGTTCTCTGTGATACCAATTGTAAATGGCTCAAGTTCAGACAGATGAAAGAGAAGGATATTTCTGCTAATAGTTTAAGATAATCAAACCTGGCTTATTTATAGAAAACAAAGGATGAATTTGCATCATTTCTTTTACATGTTAAAGATGTTTCTGAATTTGCAATGCATTATGTCATCCCTAATGAAGCTCCTCTTTTGCATGGCTTGAGGATCAAGATCCCTCTGTCTCTCTCTCCTCTCTCCTCTCTCTTTCCTCTTTCTCTAGTCAGATAACATAGACTTCACACTGGATGGTTTGGGATGTGAAAATTGCATGGTAAGTGGAATGTAGTTAAATTATGTGGTATGATAATGAATCAGTAAGATGCTGCATTCCACCTAGTTTGACTGGCTTTCATTCAAATTACCCAGTCTCATTCTATTATTTTTGGAACTTTTCTATTTTACAATCTTTTTTTTTGTTCCATTTAGTTCCCATGGAGAGGGAGCTCAGGATCTGCCTGGTCAGATTCCAGACTGGCCTTTAGAACCTTAACAGATCTTTTGTCTGGAAGAGGAATAGGTAATTAAACCAAAGACACAAGTTAGGTTCACCAGTCTGAGGGGTGCAGTGTGTACTGTGGTGCTTGCCCCAGACCCCTCTTCAGGGCCGATTCATACCTAGATCCTCCCTCCTCCCTCCTCCCTAGTCCTTCTTTTCTCCGTTCCTTGCAGGTATATCTCCTGAGAGCACTCCACAACCAACTTTCTGCACGCAGTTCTCCATCTCAGAGTTTATTTCCAAGAAACCCAATCTAAGACAGAAAGAGAGTAGGCTAGGGCAGTACCTCTCATTTTTAAAAAATCTCTCAAAGACCAATAAAGCTGTAAAATTTTCTAAAGCACATTTAGAAGGTGGACATTCTCTAGAGAGAAATGAAGAATGGAGTAGATTGTTCAAACAATTAGGTAATTACGGTGGAAGGGGAGAGGAGGTAGATACTTATGGGAAAATGTGGTCTCTAATTAAGGAGAGAGACAAGAGATAGGACTTTTAGTGCCTAAAGACAAGTCACATTGCTTGTCAGTTGCCCCTGTTATAGAGCTGGAGAACACTGGCATGTGAGGCTGACCAACCCCACCTGGTTCTCACTCCCAAGGTAGCGATAGGTATTGCTAGAGACACCACTCAAGGAAGAAATCAAAGTTAAGTGAAAAGCTTCATTTTCTGTGAAAAACCAATGAAGTATCTGAGATGTAGTGGATATGTCTGGCCAGAGTTGCTGGAGACTCTGGGGTAACAAGGATGGAGCCATCAGCTTAAGAGTCTTAGGTTCAAGTTACTTGACTTCTATGAAACCACTATATTGGAGATGATATCAAAGCACAGTTGTGAGAATTAAACAATATATGCACTACATTTAATACAGTGTGTAGTAGGTATTAAATATACAGGTAACTATTTATATGATGCAGGAATGTTGTTCAAATACCCACATGACTACTGGCATGACTTCAGCCTCGGCAGTGGCTGAATAGCTCTTTCCTTCATTCCAGGACATTGAAGATGACATTAAAGAGAGTTTCTTTAATAGAGCTGAATTACAAATACAGATCTACTCTAGGCCATAAATTATCCTCTTCATTTCTCACAGCTTTGTAGAGTCTTTACTTTGGCATGTAAATATTTACCTGTGAAATGGTAAGCATAATTTATGCAATTCAGGGAAATGCCAAGGTTCATGTGAAGCTATAACCGTTAGACCCACAAAAAGTCACCGAGGATTTACTGTATTTTAATATCATCTGCTTGTTTATCTAAAATTTGATTTAAAATAGAGTATTTAGCATTCTCTATATCAGTTTTTAAAAAGCTCTTTTCAGACTAGAGCAGCCAGTAAGCAGCAAAATAGATGGTTCCTCTTAGTTGTGATAATCAGGGACATGTATGGGAACTGCAGAACTTTAAGGCTGGAGGTGATATCAGAGCCTCTGTTGCCTCGTCCCTTCATCCCACAGAAGAGCAGCTGGAGGGATGAGGAACTTGCCAAGAGTCCTACAGTTTAGTGAAAAGACAGGTCATGACCAGTGTCTCCAGAACTCTTTCCACTATACCAGACATAGACAAGCTGTCCCCAAAAAGATATAGACATGATGAGCCAGTGGTGGCATTTCAGATGCCTGTATACGTGGACTCCCAATTGATCAATTCAGGAAATCATACACATACTTCCCCCCACCCCCGCCCCCCGCACACACACACACTCCCAGATACAATTTATGTTAATGACAATGCAAAAGAGAAATATGAATCTCATAGGAATTAGTATAGTTTGAAGATGGAATTAAAGCAATTATCTCAAGTTTATATAAACACTCCACTCTTTAACAGTAATAAAGTACTGCCAAGGCTATGGAACTAGAAGAGTATTATTGCCTGAGGGCAAAAAATTGGATTTACTGTCAGAAAGTTAATGATTATAATACATGTATTTGTTTATATTCATAAAGTTGTCAACATGAAGTATGATGACTAAAAATTAACATGAACAAAACGGAAAGGATTCTGAAATATTCATCTTTGCCAAAAATGTATACCAGAGCTGCTGTGGAGCCAAATATTGAGATTTCCTCCCGTGCTGCTCTGTGGCAGTGTCTGTGCTGGGTGACGTCTGTTTGCCCTGTTGCATCCATCACTGCCCTTGACCCTATTCAGGTCCTCAAGGACTGACCTCTGCAGACAGTACAACCCAGCTCCCCCTCCCTCAGCTTTTGTTTGCATTTGGTCAGTGAGAGGCTCTGGCAGGGGGTTAGAGGATGGGGAGAGAGTGAGGTTGGGGTGTTTATTTCCCTGGCTCTTTTCTTGTGGAGATGCAGGTGGACAGTTTCTGCATCCCTCTACCTAAGGTCATGGGCCTTGTTGGGTGCCCTCCGCCTGTAGCTATGACTGTCATTAGGATGCTTCTGAGAAAACTCCCTGCTCTTGCCTCTCAGGGCATAGGAATGGTAATGGCTTTCACTATCTTCAGTCCTAGGCTCCTTCACCATCCCTTGTGGCTTCTCTTAATCCTGTCCACTCTTTTGTAAATAGTCCTTTCATTAAAATCTCTTCAATTACCCTTTTGGATTGTGCCTTAAGTTTCCTGCCAGGACTTTGACTGATACAGGTATGCACCTAATTTGAATACGCATAGCAATACAATGTCGTTAAATATCTTAAAGTCCCCAGTGGCTTTGTACGTGCTCGTTGTATTTCTCAACTATACGGTAACAGACACAAATATATATACAACCACCTTGCCATATTCAAGAGGAGGACCTTTTATCAGTCCTCCCAACCATGTCGAAACTTTAAAAATACATCTTATTTTATTTGTTCTATCTCCTTTCCTCTTTTGTGGTAATATCTATGACCACCTATCGTTATTATTTAGTCTCCAGAAATAGTTTTAACTTTTCTGAGTCACGGACTCCTTTGTGAATCAGATGAAACTATAATTCCTCTTCCCAGAAAAGTAGCTAAAACATATACACAACAAATTTGCATGTGGCTATGGTTTATTCTATTGAACTGGAAATTGATTTTGACCACAGAATATTTTACTCATGGAAACAATTATGTAAATTTAGTGACTCTCTGGAAATAATTGAGATAAATGTAAATTGTGCAAAAAATAAAAAGTTCCAAGGGTAAACATTAACTTTGCCCAAATTAAGCCTTCTGATGTTAAATTTGAAAAAGAGGTTGACATAGCAACATGAAAGTTATCTTGGACATTCAATTGATTTTGACATTTTTATTTTGATGACAGCTGGTGATAAAAACAGTGACTCAAAGCCATGTTGTTGTCAAAGAACATTAGAATTTTCCAAGACTCTTTTGGGTTGAATTTATGTAGCATCTTTTCCTTTGTCCTCAAATCAATGAGATTACCTTTGCAAAGCTGGCATTACGATTCTCTCCATGCCAGAAAAGAAAGGATTA
Source organism: Daubentonia madagascariensis (assembly GCA_023783475.1). Classification (NCBI taxonomy): domain Eukaryota; kingdom Metazoa; phylum Chordata; class Mammalia; order Primates; family Daubentoniidae; genus Daubentonia; species Daubentonia madagascariensis. Next base: position 33,973,519 of record JAKFHU010002080.1, on the reverse strand, counting down.
CGAGTCCACTTTTAAGTTTTAAAGTTGTCTGAACAAAAGAAATTTGCATGGGAACTCTCCCATGTTTCCAGTTATTTTCAGATTTCTTTCTGTATGGAAACTGAGAAGACCTTGTAACTCTTTTAACTCTCATCTGTAGAAGCACTTGCTCCAGCACTGAAAAGTTGGTATGGATGTCTGTTTGCAATTTTTTCTTTCAGACAGGAGCTTGGGTATGGTTTCATCAATTAGGATGCTTATGGCTACAAGTGCAAAAGCCTGACTCAATGAAGAATCATACAGTAAAGAAGTTTATTATTTCATACAACAGAAAGTCCAGAAGTAAAGTCAGCTTTGGTCAGGTTGATGACTCAGTAATTCAGTGATGTCATCAAGGACCTAAATTCTTTCCATATTTCTGCTCTATTATCTTCAGTTAGACAGTTTAGAATTCAGACTGGTCCTTTTATGTTTGTAAGATACCTTCCAGGATTATCTGATGCAACATAAATTCTTGTTCACATTCTAAAAGAGAACCGTTCCCCCAACTATGATTGGACTAATGTAGCCATAATCTCCTTCCACAGTAGCCAGCATGTTATCTGACTGCTTCACTAGCAAGACATTGACATGATCTTTTTAAATCAGTTCAGGGAATCCAAACAAATCATGATTATAGAGGAACAGAAAGATGTGGAAGTACTAGCCCTACTGATTTTCAGTAGCATCTGTAGTACCATAGGATATAGAGTTGCTCGCTAAATTGCTAATTACCACGAAATCTCATGGATTTCTGAGAGGTATATTTCTCTAAAGACAAACTTTTCTTAAGTCTATGGTTTCATATTATTTGAAATCCAACTTAGTGTAAAGATATCATATTGGTTAATTTTTACCAACTATTAAAGCAAGGTACCTGCTTAAAATCAGCCTGAAGATTTTTCTGCATGGTTGGTAGGGGATTGGGTTAGACCCACTGACATGATAAGGAGTTATAGGATTTGTAGTTTCTTTCTTATCAAAGCAGCAAAATCAGATGTAATGCTAAATTTGTTCCATTTTACATATAATATCAGTATTTTTCCTCATTAAAGTTTTGACCAACCACGTACACCTTTCACCATTTTTGCAGATGTTGGTGCCTGTGTAATAATTATTTAAAGATGCCAGAAAGCAAATATGTAGACAAAATCCAGAAGTTGGCTGCACCAAGCTTCTGGATGTCTGTTTTACTCAGTTGTATACCGAAAGAAAGTGTATGAACTAACAGTTTCTCCATTACTTGCTTGGACATGTCAGTGATTTTGGAGTAGATGATATTTTTTCATTTTGACAGTAGCACTGCTTAGGGGTGGATGATAAGGTTGGAGCCCTTTGCTATGAGATTTGGTGGCTAAGCCCAACTCTCCTGAAGGCCATTCCACTCCCCCTTTTCGTGTCTCTCCCATTTAGCATCCTACTTCTGCCTTTTCTCTCCTAGGTGTCCTCTCTCCATCGCCCTCCTTGCTAACGTCCTCATTCCCACCTTTTCTTCTTCCCGTCTTCTCATCACTCTTCCTCCTGTCTTCCGTCACATCTTCCTTGTACTCCCTTGGCTACTGTCATCGTTCCTGTTGCACAAGAATCTTTCCAGCAGCAAAATATGATACACAGTGTTTCCCATGAAAAATATTAATAATTTTATTCTCCTTTGCCAACTGTGATTCACAGAAGAATGAGTAAAAGTAAAGGAAATTCTCATGATAAAGGAATGGGGTTGGGTGAGGGGAGAGAGAGAGAGAGATTGTGATATTTAATAACAAAAACCTGGTACATTTTCTTTTTTAAACAATGATTATATTGATGACTGGTATGTTGGGTAGAAAAGAAGGAACCCTTTTCCTTGGGTGTGTTTCAAGTGTACTAATAAATTCAGGGTTTGGTCAGAACTTTAAGGTATTAGGATGTCTTTAGACTAAAAATTCTACCAGTATATCTTTTTATTTAACTCAAAAATTCTATTGTTTGTAATTAGAGTAAGGGGATGACCACGTAGGGGGCAGCCTGGTGGAACAAAGAGGGTATATGGGTAGGATAGTCCAGAGTGGGGTATCAGAGCCCAAGCAGGGTGAAGAGGGCACCCACATGGGGGTGAGTGGCCTGGCATGATGTTTGCAGAGAACGAACAGGTTTAGGAGGGTGTACAGACCAAGAGGGAGGTGAGGGTGACCTGGTATGGGGTTTCAGAGACTGAACAGAGTGAGGAGAACATCCATGTGCAGTCACGGCCTGAGTGGAAAAAGGAGGACATTTATGTGGGGGGAGGGGGCGATAGTTTTAAAGACGGAGACTGGTTACATATATGGGAAATGTTTAAGTAAGTAACTATGCTAAGGTTAATGGGAGCCAGGTTTCTTACCATAGGAATTGCAGATATGGAAAGGGGGAGAGCTGGAATAAACTCAGTGGAGTGGGAGGATTTAAGTGTGAACTCATAGTTTTTAGTATCCATAGACAGATGTCTTAATAACTATAGATGTAAATATGTGTGGAGTGTGGATTTATATGTATGTGCACGTACGCATATTCCCATGATTCCTAAGCTCTGTCTGCTGACTAGTCTTGGGAGCAGTGCCACCCCAAATGCAACAAGAACTCCTAAGGCTCAGACCATGGTTTCTAAATTACATTCTTAAGGAAAACAGGAGTCCTTGTAGGAAAGGACAGTTCCAAGTCAGGAACAAGGAAAGTATAAATGAGCTTGGAGTATCTTATACCACAAAGAAAGAAAATGCTCAAAGAATGATGAGGATATATCAAAGAACACAGGAGCCACTTTGAAGGGGCTCCCACTGGCCAAATCTTGTCAATTTGAGCTTCAAAATAAGTAATGATAGTAATGGATTATAACTCATAGAATAAACAATGGGTCCATACTGACAAAAAATAAATGAATGAATAAATTAAAAATTTCAAAGCATGTCTCCACAAAATATTATTAATTACACAAGGGAAAAGAGTAACTTCAGAGTTGAGGACATGGGCAAAAACTAAATTAAGTGACCAAAATGAACATAATCAATAATAGAATAAATCACAATCATGCACCATTTAATAAGAACACAGCATCACTTCTATGATATTTGTACTAAAAATGCATAACCTGGATCTAATCATGAGGAAACACTAGACAAACTCAAACTGATGGATAGTCTATTAGCCTGTAATTTTCTAAAGTGTCAAGGTCTTGAAAGTTAAGACTGTGATCTTGTTTCCAGATTGAATGAGATTAAAGAGACATGATAATTAAATGCAACATTTGATTCTGAACAGGATCCTTTTGCTACAAAGAACATTACCGGACTGAGAAGTAGACAGCATTAATGTTTCAATATTAATTTTCTAATTTTAATGGTCGTACTGTGGTTACGTAGAGCATGTCTCTTTTTTTGTAGGAAATACACACTGAAGTATTCACCAGTGAAGGGATGTTAGGTTGGCAATTTACTCTCAAGTGGTTTAAGAAAAATGTTCTTTGTATTGTACCTGCAACTTTTCTGTAAGTTTGATTGTTTCAAAATTGTCCCAAAATTCACACACACACACAAGGTAAAAAAAAAAAAATTAAAAAAAGGAGGGGAAGTTATTTCCAGCCATGGGTACAAGAAGAGTTTTGTGGAGAAGGAGGCGTTTGAATGGACACTTGAAGGGTGGGAGCATCTGGTCAAGCAGAGATGAAGGGAATTCATTCTGGGCAGAGAGTACATGTGGGTATGGACTTACTGAATTACCCACTCGGCTATACACACACACACAGCTACTGTCTTGGTTCTGGCTTATTATTTCTTGCCCAGCCTATTGCCATAGCCTTCTAATGGGTTTTCCTGCCTCCAGACAAGGATCATAGAACCTACTGTGAATTTAAAGCCAAGGTTTTAAGATAAGAAGGTGGAAAGTAGAATGGAAGATCATTTTTCCCTCTAGGAAAATAAATCCTCCTGCTGAATGGCAAGGAGGTACCCAACCTTGCTAGAGAATTTCTATATCATACACCAAGCTGTGAAACACAACTATGATAAAGCACTAGCTAGTTAGAAACAGCAGCTATAAAACAAGCTTTCGTGTTCAGGCTCTTTGTAGAAACCATATTGTAAAGAGGGCTATTTATCTAATCTACCATCTTTGGGAACTAGGATTTAGTTATTAAAACAAAATTTATTCTTATAAAAATTATACAGGTTTATTACAGAAATTCACTGTGATATAGCAAGTTGAAAATGAGAAGTAAAAATTATCCATTACCCCACAATCCCAATAATCACTGGCAGATTTTCTTCCAGGGTCCCCCCCACCCAACACATACATATTCATATAGATATCTGGAATAATTCCCTCCCTTTTCTTAACTTAAAAATAATTTTTATCTTGTCTGGCTATGAAATAATCTTTGAAACATGATTCTTAAAGTCACAGATATGCCATTATTGTTAGAAATTTATATTTGTTTCCCCTATAATAAACAGTGCTGCAATGACATATCTTTTTTGTGTCTTTATTTTTTAAGACAATCTCTCAAAGTGTAATTGAGTCAAATATTAAATATTTAAGAGATTTTTATGTAAATTGGAAAACTGCCCTCCAGAAACAAAATATCAATGTACACAACCACCAGTTGTAATGAGAGGAGTCTTGTAAAAGCTGGTTACTTCACTCAGTTTAGGTAATTTTTTTCCCTAAGAATACCCAAAATATGTCTTCAAATATTCTGTGTGGCCTTTAACCCCTGCAGAGCTAAGAATATGGGGGGTGAAAAATGCATAAAGAATTTTTGATACATTTCACTAACAGAATCTAAACAGCAGTAACAAATGAATAGAATGAATAATGCTTCAGCCATTATTTGTGCTACTTTAAGATGGTAATTGAAGCATGAGACTATTTTCTGCTCCTATTTGCTCTCTTATCTCAAGCTGGGCATACCACCCGTTTCCTGCATACATTTTCTGTGTTCCTTGCCACACACATCTACTTGGATTCAGTAGGTTGTATCAAGTCTTAACTCTGATGAATTGACTCAGGGGAATTTCTATATCTCTAAACTGAATAATGATGGCCTTCACAAAGCACTACTCCCTATAAGGGAATTTAGTATATATAAGGGATTGTAGTGTATGACAGAGGTGGCATTTCCAATTCATGGGGAAAAGGTGACTTATTCATGAATAGAATTGGGAGCACTTTGTATTCATCAATTTAAAAAAATAAAGTTAGATCCCTACCTCAAATCAAAATAAATATCAAAGGTATTATTAATTTACAGAAACAATCATAGTACTAGATGAAATCTAATGAGTTTGTTTTTTAAAAAATATGAAACAAAACCTAGAAGCCACAACAAGATCAATTAATATACTAATTTGTTAAAACTAGATAATTCTGAAAGGTAAAAACACCATTAACAAAGTCAAAAGACAAGAATGGGCCAAAATGGTGGATTAGAAGCAGCCCACACAGACTGTTCTCAAGGAGAGGACTGAAAGTTGCATGTGATGCCCTACAGTTGGGCATTCTTGGAGAGAGCATTGTGAATCGCCAGAGAAGTGATGGGAGACAGAGTGAAGGAGAGGGTGATGGGGTGATCCACTTGTCAAGATGAGAAGGTACCTGGGGGAGGCATTCACGGGGGGGAAGGACAGGAGGAAAGAACGCTGGGCTCCATGCTTCCCCCATGGAAACTGTGGCCTGAGCTGTGAGGGAGCCCCCACAACAACAGCAGACCTCTGTACTGATCAGGGAGCTGCTTGGAGACTGTGCAGTGACATTATACAGGAGAGTGGGCACAGCAGGGACCCAGGAGCTTCCATTTCTAGGTTGCTGCAACTGATGCCATTCTGACCTCTTGAGTCCAGAACACCTGGTCTACACAGGGCTCAGCTTTGCTGCAACTGCCTCCCAATTGCCCTGCCAGGCCAAGAATGGAGCAGGGATATCAGATACTCTTGGGCACCCTGTGACTGGGAGCCAAGCACACCTCCCCCCAACATGGGATTTGAACTGAATAGGCACTACTGATGCAACCTGAGGAGCCCCATAGCAACTACCTTAGTAGGTCCTGTGCAGAGAGAGAGCCCCAGCCACCCAGTGACCAGACCCTGTGGCCCCACCCCAGCAGCTCCCACCTGCCACCTGGTGGGACCTGCTCCTGTGGTCCAACACTCTGACATGGACCTGCTACCCACACTCTGCCAGGCACATGGACCTGCATGGAGTGAACACCTGCAGCCCTGACACCCAAGATCACCAACTAGATAGCCTGGCTGAGCTGCCACTGCCACTGCTACAGGGAGACCTGGGCAGAGCAATCTCCCATGACAGTAGCCTCTGTGGAGAGGGACTCACCTAGTCACCTGCCTGAGCTTCCGATAGTGGCCTAGGGAACAACCCACAACTCTGCATAAAGATCATCCAGCACTGGCTTGGACTGTGACAATGACAAGGTAACAGGACAATACAAAACAGCTGCATTACAGGCTCTCAGTGCATCTGCCCCTCTCTGCTGGGTCAATCTTCCAGAATAGGACACAAAAGCATCATCTAGGGACCTCTCCTACTTCTCACTAAGTAGGGGAATTCCCAAAAGGGGAGAACAGGTGTGCCACAAACCTATTTTCCTGACCTGAGAGAAGAGGTTTCAGGTGAGAAAAAACCAGCAAAAGAACTCTGGCAACATAAAAAAACAAGCTAGTTCAACTCCCCAAAGGATCACAATAGATCTACAGCAATGGACCCCAACTGAAAGGAAGTTGTTGATATGTCAAAAATAAAATTCAGAATATGGATGGAAAATAAAATGAATGGGATGGAAAAGAAAGTTCAAAACCAACACAAAGAAACTAAAAAAATATTTCAGGACATGAATACAAAAATGAAAAAGTTGCTAAGGAGATAGACAACATAAGAAAGGATATAACAGAATTTAAAGAAATGAAAGAGTCATTTAGGGAACTTCAAAATGCAGAAGAAAGCTTCAACAACAGGCTAGACCAAGCAGAAGAATCTCAGAGCTTGAAGACAAGGCTCTTGAACTAACTCAAGCAGTCAAAGATGCAAAAGAAAGAATAGAGAATGAACAATCACTCAGAGAAATGTGGGACTATGTGAAGTGAACCAATATACAAATTATAGGTATTTCTGAAGGAGAAGAAGAAAAAGCAAAAAGTATGGAAAACCTCCTCAAGGAAATTACTGAGGAAAACTTCCCTGGTATCACCAGAGATTCAGATATACAGACACAAGATTGTCATTGAACACTGGGAAGATTGACAGCAAATAGGACATCTCCAAGACACATAGTCTTGTCATTAACCTGGCAAAGTCAAAATGAAGGAGAAGATCCTACAAGTTGCAAGATGAAAGCACCAACCAACCTACAAGGGAAAATCCATCAGGCTAACAGCAGACTTCTCAGTGGAGACCTTAGAAGCCAGAAGGGATTTGGGCCCCATTTTTAGTTTTCTTAAACAGAACAATTGCCAGTAAAGAATTTTGTATCCTGAAAAACTAAGTTGCACAAATGATGGAGAAATAAAGACTTTTCCAGACAAGCAAACACTAAGGGAATTTACCACTACTAGACCTGCTCTATGGGAAATACTCAAAAGTGCACTATGCATGGAACAGCACAATAGATACTAGTGTAAAAACACCCAAAGTTAAAGCTCAAAGCTGTTATAAAACAATATCACAGGAGGGAAAACAAAACAACAAGGTATCATCCAACACGATGAAGAGAACAGTATCCCACATTTAAATACTAACACTGAATGTGAATGATATTAATGACCCACTTAAAAGTCACAGACTGGCTGAATGGATGAAAAAACACAACCCACATATATGCTGTCTCCAAGAAACCCATTGATCTCACAAGAACTCACACAGGCTCAAGGTGAAGGGATGGAAAAAAATATTTCACAAAAACAGAAACCAACAGCAAGCTGGTGTGGCCACTCTCATATCAGATGAAATAGATTTTAAATCAACAATGGTAAAAAAAAAAAAAGACAAAGATGGTAATTTTATGGTAAAGGGAGCAATTCAACAAGAAGACAAGAAGACATAACAATCCTAAAAATGTATGCACCTAACTCAGGAGGTCCCAGAATCATAAAACAAATTCTACTAGATGTAAGCAAAGAAATAAACAGTAGCATCATAATTGTCAGGGAATTCATACCCTACTGACAGAACTAGACAGATCATCAAAGCAGAAAATCAATAAAGAAACACTGGACTTAAATGGGACTCTAGAACAAATAGACCTAACAGAAATTTACAGAACATTCTCCCCAAAACTACTGAATACACATTCTTTTCATCAGCACATAGGACATTTTCCAAGACTGATCATATCTTAGGCCGCAAAACAAGTCTCAGCAAATTCAAAAAAATAAAAATCATGCCATTTATTTTCTAAGACCACAGTGGAATAAAACTAGAAACCAATGCTCAGAGAAACTCTCAAATCTACACAAGGTTATGGTAATTAAACCACCTGCTTCTAAACGATCCTTGGGTCAATGATATAATTAAGATGGAAATCAAGATTCGTTGAACTGAACAACAAAGGGGACAAAAGCTTTCAAAATCTATGGGATATGGTAAAAGCAGTGCTAAGGGGAAAATTCATAGCCTTAAATGCCTACATCAAAAAGACAGAAAGATCACAAATTAACAACCTAATGTCACATCTCAAGGAACTAGAAAAGGAAGAACAAACAAACCAAAGTCAGCAGAAGAAAAGAAATAACAAAGCTCTGAGCAGAATGAAATGAAATGAAAACCAAAAAACAATACAAAGGGTTGAGGAAACAAACATTGGTTCTTTGAAAAGATAAACAAAATTGATTAACCAGAAATAGAAGAGAAAGACTCAAATAAGCTCAATCAGAAATGAAAAAGGAGACATTACAACTGATACCAGAGAAATACAAAATATCATTCATGAATACTATGAAAACATCTATGCACACAAACTAGAAAACACAGAGGAAATAGATAAATTCTTGAAAACACACAACCTCCCAAGCCTGAATTAGGAAGAAATAGAAATCCCAAACAGAGCAATAACGAGTAGCGAGATTGAGGCAATAATAAAAAAATCTCCCAACAAAAAAAAAGGCCTAGATGAGACAGATTCATAGATGAATTCTACCACACCTACAAAGAAGAACTTCTCCCTATTCTACAGAAATTATCCCATAACAGTGAGAAGGAGGGAATCCTCCCTAACTCATTCTGCAAAGCCAGTATCACCTTGATACCAAAGCCAGGAAAGGACACAACAAAAAAAACAAACTACAGGCCAATATCCATTATGAACATAGATGCAAAAATCCTCAAAAAAATACTAGCAAACCAAATTCAACAGCACATCAAAAAGATAATTCACCATGACCAAGTGGGCTTCATCCCAGGGATGCAAGGATGGTTCAACATATGCAAATCAATAAATGTGATTCACTACATAAACAGAAGCAAAAAGAAAGACCATGTGATCATCTCAATAGGCACAGAAAAAGCATTCAACAAAATCCAGCACCCTTTCATGATAAAAACCCTCAACAAACTAGGCATGGAAAGAACATACCTTAAAAATTTAAAAGCCATATATAACAAACCCACAGCCAACATCACACTGAATGGGAAAAAGTTGAAAGCATTCCCCCTAAGAACTAGAATAAGAAAAGGATGCCCACTGTCACCACTTCTCTTCATATTATTGGAAGTCCTAGCAGAAAAAAAAATAAAGTGTATCCAAACTGGGAAAGAGGAGGTCAAACTATTGCTTTTTGCTAATGATGTGATCTTGTATTTAGAAAATCCCAAAGACTCCACCAAGAGACTCCTGGAATTTATAAATAAATTCATGAAATTCTCAGGTTACAAAATCAATGTACACAAATCAGTAGCATTTCTATATGTTAATAACAGCCAAGCTGAGAGTCAAATCAAGGATTCAAAACCATTTACAATAGCTACAAAGAAAATAAAATACCTAGGAATATACTTAATCAAGGAGGTGAAAGATCTTTTCAAGGAGAACTACAAAACACTGATGAAAGAAATCGTAGATGACACAAACAAATGGAACATCCTATGCTCATGGATTTGTAGAATAACATTGTTAACATACCCATACTTCTCAAAGTGATTTACAGATTCAATTCAATCCCCATCAAAATACCAATGTCATATTTCACAGATCTAGAAAAAATATTAATAATTCTAAACTTCATTTGGAACCAAAAAAGAATGTGAATAGCCAAAGCAATCTTAAGCAAAATAACAAATCTGGAGGCATCACATTACCTACCTTCAAATTATGCTACAAGGGTACAGTAACCAGAACAGCATGGTACTGGTATAAAAGTAGACACATAGACCAATGGAACAGGATAGAGAACCCACAAATAAAACCATATAGCTACAACCAACTAATCTTTGACAAAGTAGACAACAACATACACCAGGGAAAAGAAGGCCTATTTGATAAATGGTGCTGAGAAAATTGGATAGCCACATGCAGAAGGAGACAGGACCTCTATGTCTAACCATATACAAAAATTAACTCAGATTGACAGAAGACTTAAACATACGGCTTGAAACCAAAAAAATTCTAGAAGATAACAGTAAAAACTCTTCTAGACATTGGCATAGGCAAAGAATTTATGACTAACACTCTAAAGATAAATATAGCAGCAACAAAAATAAAAAAATGAGTCTTAGTTAAATTAAAAAGCTTCTGCACCACAAAGGAAATAATCAACAGAGTAAATAGACAACCTATAGTATGGGAGAAAATATTCACAAACTATGCATCAGACAAAGGGCTAACATCTAGAATATACAAAGAACTCATACAAATCAGCAAGAAAAAAACAAACAACCCCATTAAAAAGTGGACAAAAGGCCTGAAAATAAGTTTTTCAAAAGAAGATAAACAAGTGGGCAACAGACATATGAAAAAATGCTCAACATCACTAATCATCAGGGAAATGCAAATTAAAACCACAATGAGATACCACCTTACCCCTGTCAGAATGGCCATTATTAAAAAGTCAAAAAACAATAGACGCTGGCATAGATGCAGAGAGAAAGGAATACTTATTCGCTCTTGGTTGCATTGCAAATTAGTACAACCTCTAGAGAAAACAGTATGGAGATTCCTCAAGGAAATAAATGTAGACTTACCATTTGATCCAGCAATCCCCCTAGTGGGTATCTACCTAAATGAAAAGAAGTCATTTTATCAAAAAGACACCTGCACTCAAATGTTTAGCACAGCAAAATTCACAATTGCAAAGATGTGGAATCAACCTAAGTGCCATTAATTCATGAAAATGTGGTGTATATATATGCCAAGGAGTACTACTGAGCCATAAAAAGGAATAAAATAATGTCTTTTGCAGCAACTTGGATGGAACTGGGGACCATTATCCTAAGTGAAGTATCTCAGAAATAGAAAAACAAACACCATGTGTTCTCACTAATAAGTGGGAGCTAAATGATGGGTACATACGGGCACAAAGAAATGTAAAGGATATTGGAAATCAAGAAGGGGGAGGATGGGAGTAAGGGATGAAAACTTACCTATTGGTTACAATGAAAATTATTCTGGTGATGGGCACATTAAAATCCCTGACTTAAGCGTTATACAATGTACCCCCTTATTATTTTGAAATAAAAAAAAATCTGAGTTTAATATAGGGAGGCCAAACCATAAGAAAAATAAAAACCACAAAGTCAAAAGACAAATACCACACTAGGAGAAATGTTTGTAATTCAGATTATGTAATAAAGATGAATTTCATTAATACTAAAAGAGTTTCTGCATTTGAATGTTCATAGCAGCACAATTCACAATTGCAAAGATGTGTAAACAACCCAAGTGCTCAATACCTGAGTGGATTAATGAAATGTGGTATATGTATACCATGGAGTACTACTCAGCCATAAAAAAATGGTGAACTAACACCACTTATATTAACCTGGATGGAACTGGAGACCATTCTTCTGAGTGAAGATCACAAGAATGGAAAAACAACCACCACATGTACTCACCATTAAATTAGAACTAACCAATCAACACTTAGGTGCACATATGGAAATCAAGTAGGTGGGAGGGGGGAGGAGGGGATGGGTAAATTCACACCTAACTGGTCCAAAGCACACTATCTGGCAGATGGGCACACTTTGACTCAAATGGTACAAGAGCAATTTATGTAACCAAAACGTTTGTACCCCCATAATATTCTGAAATAAAAATAATAATAAATAAAAAAAGAGTTTCCACAAACCAGTCAGAAAAAGAACAACCACTCCATAAGAAATATTGATAGAGGATATAAAAAAGGTTCACAGAAAAGGAAATACCAATGTTTTTATTAAACTATGAACAAATGCTGAAGTAATCTCATAATTAGAAGGAATGCAAATAAAACTACCATGAGATCCTATTTTTCACTTATCAGATTATCAAAGGTACCAAATTTTGATAGTACATTGTGTTGGTGACAATGTGGGGAAACAGGCACTTCATGCATTGCAGCTGGGAATTTCAATCAATATATATTGTCCAGAGGGAATTTGGCAACAACTATCAAAATTACTAACTCACATGTGCTTTGGCCCAACAACTCCATTTATAGAAATTATCTTATATGTATATTTGCAGTGATGTTTCTACAAGGATATTTATTGAATTATAGTTTGTAATACCAGGAGTTTGCAAAAACAAATTAAAAAACCCCAAATCCTCCAAATATCCTTTAATGGTAGACTAGTGAAATAAATTACGGTACTCTTATGCCTGGAATATGATGCAATCATTAAAAATAATAATCCAGCATGAAATATTCTCTAAAATATATCAGAAGAGAAAGAAATAGGGTGCAGAATAGTGCATTTAGTATGATACCACATGTGGGAGGAACAATTATTTTGTGCATGTATTACCTATCCAAAAAATCTCTCCCTTTTCCCAAAGTATGATTGCTCTTTCATGCTGTGACGGGCCAGCGGACTCTTCTCTTGAAGTGAAATTATCTTTCTTATTCTCACACCTTCCAGAGACTATATGCCAAGTTATCTAATGAGATAGGTATATGAAACCCTTTGTAAAGAATAAGACACTGAACATAAGTGAGGAATAACTAGTATTAGTACTAGTCTAATATCTTGAATTATGTTAATTTGACAAGTGAAGCAAGGAAACATTGGAGTAGAAAAATAAATTTCCATGATCCTAAGCAGATTTAAGCTTTCCCCTCTTCTGTGTATTTAATCTTTCCTTGTCAGAGTAAGAAACACATCTTTCCAAAGTTTAGTACAGTGCTTAGCTCACTGTGGGTGTTTAACGAATGTTAAATAATAATAATAGCTATTTATGGATCATTGCACAACTTGATAATCCTTTCTCTCCATTGAATCACACCTTTTAGCAAACCATTTAAAAGATGTATTCCTAACTAAATTAAGGTGCAATAACTCACAGTGAGAATTGATATTTATATAAAAAAGAGAACTGGCACAAAACCAGTGATTTAAGCTGTAATGTTCTAATTCCTTCTTGGTGGCATTAATAATGGTGCCCTTTTGAAATGTCTTTTCTTCTCTCAAATACCATATTATAATTGTGATAGGCTGGCTAGAGGGTATAGTATTCCCATTTGCTGTTTTTTACCCTTCCCCCATCCCTTTGCTTTTATATTTTGTGATATGCCATGGGAGAAGGGCATCAAAGGGAATAACAACCTAATTTTAACCTTTAATTACTCTTGCTCTGTAGCTTCATCTCTGGTTTCAGTCTTCCTGCCATTATACTATATCGCCCCTCAGCCATGGCACATGGGTGCAGGGGGGCTTAGATAAAGGATCCCTGAGGTCCCCTTCAATTCAGAAGCTCTATGTTTCTCTAGAAAATATGTACATTTTATGTGCCTATATTGTCTTTGGTTATAAAGAATTCTGCCTGGTTAACAAACTTGAATAAAATATTAACCCTTAAAAGGATAAAAATTGTTTAGGTCCTTTAAGAATACGTCCATGAGGTCTAAACAATGGCGGTGTGATAGGGTCCTCCCACCGTACCGCTCCCAGGGAAGGAGGTGAAGAACGCCAGCAGCTGCCTGCGAGCACGGACCGCTCACTCCAAAAATAGCATTGCGAATTACAGAGAAACAACGCCGAACGCCCAGCCCAAGAAAACAGGTACAAAATTTTCACAAAGATCGGAGGGCGCACGGAGCCCAATAGAGCCCAGAGCGCGGGAAGGCCGCGCTCGCCAGGTCGGCACAGCACGACCTGCCCCCCAAGCGGTTACGCACCTCCCCATACACGCAGTCAGGGACAAGCCCAGAGTTGGGACAGAGCGGTTGCTGGGGACGGCGAGCCCTGTGGAGAGGAGGAAGTTTCCAGAGCCGGACACAACTCGCAGCTACAATATACAGAGACTGCCAAGGGCTGGGGAGAAACTGGGCGGGGACTGAGATTCAACTTCCCGGGACAGTGTGCGGGAACCCGCAGGCCGGCACTGCGCCACTAGAAGTCAGCGGGACTGGGCCCAGGAGTTTATCGGAGAGCGGGACATGTCCTTAGAGGTTGCTAACAACTACCGGCGGAGAAAAACTGCGCTCCCGGCGCGATCGGAGCCCGGCTGTGCGCCAGGCTGGCGGCGGCCGCCATCTTTACAGCCGCCCGCCCGGAGCTGTGAGCCGCGTCTCTAGCTCCGCCCCGGCCTGGCCCGGGGTTCTTCTGCTGGGGCGAGACAGGCTTTGCCTGTGGTGGCCAGGGACAGCTGCATCCGTGGGTTCCAGGTGGGACGAGATCCCGGAACTGTAGTGGTGGGACCTTTGAGTATTGGAAACAGTTTGCAGCTCGTCCATCTGGTTCTGCTACCCCGGCTCTGGCCTCCGACAACTCCGCTCCGTGCCAGTTCTAGTGCCCGCCCTTCAGGTCCCAGCCCTCCTGTACCCCAGAGATCGCTCATTTTGAAGGTTGCTGGCCATAGTGACTCATTTGGTATAACTGCTGGTTCCCATGACAACCAAATAACTCAAGAGCCACAGGCTGAACCAGAGCAGCTCCCCATAATCCTGCCCACTTCAATAGGGAATTTCGCGCCATCCAAGAGCGCTTCCAGCGGCCACTACTCCCCCCTCCCCGTGGGAACACCCCCCCGGTGGAGACTGCTGGGGATAGAGACGGCCACCCGCCTCGCCTTGGGGTCTAGTGGTGGAAAAGGGGTGCTCAATTGGAGATCCCCCTATCAACCAGTATCACGCGGAGACACACATCAGAAGGGCAGCCACACGTGGCTAGATGAGCAACCTCTGAGCTGTGTAGAATTTTCCCAACTCAGCTCTCACACTGCAGCCAAAGGAAATTGTGTTTCTAGCAGAACCTCAGGAGGAGCAGGGTCAAAGTAACCCCTAGGAGCTACAAGGCCCCTCCCAAAGCACAGGGCTTTCGCATACCCCAACTGGGGAATCACAGTCTGCCACAGACATAACAGAATACCTAGCTAATAGGGAGCGGAAGATTCATATCCTCAAGTACAATCCATTAGCTCAGAGCCCAAGCTGGGAGGTCATTCTCACCACACTCCACTGGGAAGAGGAGAAGACCCCAGGTCAGAGTTAACTCAAGATCCAACAAACTTGCTAAAATACACCTAAGGCAATACAGGCCACTACTTCTTTCCCTGGCTTTGCCAAGGAACAATAATTGT
This sequence comes from Daubentonia madagascariensis, assembly GCA_023783475.1. NCBI lineage: Eukaryota > Metazoa > Chordata > Mammalia > Primates > Daubentoniidae > Daubentonia > Daubentonia madagascariensis. The sequence goes on along the minus strand of JAKFHU010002080.1, from coordinate 33,957,771 downwards.
AGGCCTGGTGACAGGGCCATAAACTAGCTCTAACACCCCCAGCTCTCGACCAAGAGGCCAGATGAGAAAAAACCAGCGAAAGAACTCAGGGAACATGAAAAATCAGAGTGAAAAGTCACCCCCAAAAGAAATTATCAGTTCCTCAGCAATGGATACCAACCCAAATGAAATGGGTAGAATGACAGAAGAGGAATTTTGTTTATGGATTATAAGAAAGCTCAATGAAATTCAAGAGAAAATTGAATCCCAGCACAAAGAAACCACAAGAAAAATGCAAGAAATGAATGAAAAATTCTCCAAAGAAATAGAAATATTACGGAAAAATCAAATAGAAATCCTAGAAATGAAAGAAGCATTCAAGGATCTACAAAACACAGTGGAAAGCCTTAAGAATAGGCTGGACCATGCAGAGGAAAGAATTTCAGAGCTAGAAGACAGCTCCTATGCGCTAAATAAATCAGCCGAAGAGAAAGAACACAAAAACAAGAGGCAGGAAAAAAGCATACAAGAAATGTGGGATTATGTAAAGAGGCCAAACATAAGGATAATAGGTATCCCTGAGGGAGAGGAAGAAAATTCGCATGGGCTGGAAAATTTATTTGAAGGAATAATAGAGGAAAATTTCCATGGCTTAGCCAGAAATCTCGACATCCAAGTACAAGAAGCACACAGGACTCCTGGGAGAGTCAACGTGAAAAGGCATTCACCACGCCACATAATTATTAGACTGACCAAAGTAAACACAAAAGAGGCACTCCTCAGAGCTGTAAGACGAAAAAAGGAGGTAACCTACAAAGGGAAACCCATCAGATTAACTGCAGATTTCTCAGCTGAAACCTTACAAGCCAGAAGGGAATGGGGAGACATCATCAATCTCCTAAAACAAAACAAAGGTCAACCCAGAATTCTGTATCCTGCCAAACTAAGCTTCTTATATGAGGGAGAAATAAAGACCTTTCCAGATAAGCAATCACTGATAGAATTTGCGAAATCCAGACCGGCCTTGCAAGAAATGCTTAGACCTGCATTATACACTAAACAGAGCAACAGACACCCACCTATGTAAAACTATGCAAAGGCTAAAACCCCAGAAACCAGATTCCACAATGACACAAGAGGTAAAACAAAAGATACCACCCAACAGAATAATCAGAAATTTACCCCAAATATCAATTCTCTCAATAAATATAAATGGCTTGAACTGCCCATTGAAGAGACATAGGCTGGCTGAATGGATTAAAAAATACAAACCAAGTATCTGTTGTCTTCAGGAAACACACCTTACACACAAAGACGCATTCAGACTCAAGGTGAAAGGATGGAATACAATTTTTCAGGCTAATGGAAACCAAAAGAAATCCGGAGTAGCCATACTCATTTCAGATGACATAAACTTTAAAGCAATAAAAGTAAAGAAGGACAAAAATGGACACTATATAGTGGTGAAGGGAAAAATTTCACAAGAGGATTTAACAATCCTAAGCATTTATGCACCCAACACAGGAGCACCCAGGTACATAAAGCAAATGCTGCTAGATCTAGACAACATAATAAGCAGGAATGCCATAATTGCAGGGGACTTCAACACCCCACTGACGGAACTGGACAGATCCTCCAAACAAAAAACAAATAGAGAAATAAAAGACCTAAACAGGACTCTAGAACATCTGGGCCTAACAGATATCTACAGAACACTCCACCCAAATAACACTGAATATACATTCTTCTCATCAGCTCATGGAACTTTCTCTAAAATTGACCACATCCTAGGCCACAAAACAGATCTAAACAAATTCAAAAAAATAGAAATCATACCATGTATCTTTTCAGACCACAGCGGAATAAAATTAGATATCAATTCCAACAGAAACTCACATCTTCCTCCAAAAACTTGGAAACTAAACAATCTATTGATGAATGATTATTGGGTCAAAGAGGAGATTCAAAATGAAATCAAAAGATTCTTCGAGCTAAACGATAATGGGGACACAAGTTATCAAAATCTGTGGGATACAGCAAAAGCAGTCCTGAGAGGAAAACTTATCGCCCTAAATTCCCACATCCAAAAGACAGAAAAGTCACAAATCAGTAAAGTAATGAATCATCTTAAGGAAATGGAAAAGGAAGAGCAAAGCAATCCTAAAACCAGCAGAAGAAAAGAAATAACCAAAATTAGAGCAGAATTAAATGAAATCAAGAACAAAAGAACAATACAGAAGATCAATGAAACGAAAAGCTGGTTCTTCGAAAAGATAAACAAAATAGACAGGCCACTTGCCAGGTTGACCAGAAGCAGAAAGGAAAGGACTCTAATAAGCTCAATTAGAAATGAAAAAGGAGAAGTCACAACTGATACCATGGAAATACAAAACATCATCTTTGAATACTGCAAAAATCTCTATGCCCACAAACACGAAAACGTGGAGGAAATGGACAAATTCTTAGAAACACACTACCTCCCTAGGCTCAACCAGGAAGAAACTGAATTTCTAAACAGACCAATATCAAGCACCGAAATTGAAGCAGTAATAAAAAATCTACCCACAAAAAAAAGTCCCGGACCAGATGGGTTCACACCTGAATTCTACCAAGCCTACAAAGAAGAACTGGTGCCTATACTGCAGAAATTATTTGAAAATATCCAGAAGGATGGAATCCTCCCAAACTCATTCTACGAAGCCAATATCACCTTGATACCAAAGCCAGGAAAGGACACAACAAAAAAAGAAAACTACAGACGAATATCCCTTATGAATATAGATGCAAAAATTCTCAATAAAATCCTTGCAAACCGAATTCAAATGTACATCAAAAAAATAATCCATCATGATCAGGTGGGCTTCATTCCCGAGATGCAGGGATGGTTCAACATACGCAAATCTATAAATGTAATTCACCATATAAATAAAAGCAAGAACAAAGATTATATGATCCTTTCAATAGATGCAGAAAAGGCTTTTGACAAAATCCAGCATCCTTTTATGATAAGAACTCTTAACAATATAGGCATAGATGGCTCATTCCTAGAAACTATTAAAGCCGTATACGATAAACCCACAGCCAATATCATACTGAATGGGGAAAAATTGAAGGCATTCCCCCTTAAAACTGGCACCAGACAAGGGTGTCCACTATCTCCACTTCTTTTCAACATAGTGCTGGAAGTCCTGGCCACAGCAATTAGACAAGACAGAGGAATCAGGGGCGTGTCCAGATAGGGGCAGAAGAGGTCAAACTTTCACTATTTGCAGACGATATGATATTATACATAGAAAACCCCAAAGATTTGACCAAGAGATTATTGGAATTGATAAATGAATTCAGCAAAGTCTCAGGATACAAAATTAATACACACAAATCCATAGCCTTCATATATGCTAATAACAATCAAGCCGAGAAACAAATTAAAGATGCTATACCTTTTGCAATAGCAACAAAGAAAATTAAATATTTAGGAATATATCTAACTAAGGGGGTCAAAGACCTATATAGAGAGAATTATGAAACACTGAGAAAGGAAATTGCAGAGGATGTAAATAGATGGAAAGCCCTACCATGCTCTTGGATAGGCAGAGTCAACATAGTAAAAATGGCTTTGCTACCTAAATTAATTTACAGAATCAATGCAATCCCTATCAAAATACCAACATCATTTTTGCCAATCTAGAAAAAATAATTCTACGCTTCGTGTGGAACCAGAGAAGACCCTGTCTAGCCAAAGCAATCTTAAGCAAAAAGAACAAATTGGGAGGCATCTGTCTACCAGACTTCAAACTATACTACAAGGCTATAGTAACCAAAACTGCATGGTATTGGCACAAGAACAGACACATAGACCAATGGAACAGGACTGAGAACCCAAATATAAAACCAACCTCATACAGTCACCTGATCTTTGACAAATTCCAGAAAAACGTACACTGGGGAAAAGAATCCCTATTCAACAAATGGTGCTGGGAAAATTGGATGGCCATATGTAGAAGACTGAAAGTGGACCCACACCTCTCACCTCTCACAAAAATCAATTCACAATGGATAACAGATCTAAACCTAAGACATGAAACCATAAGAATTCTCGAAGAAAACGTTGGAAACACTCTTATGGACATTGGCCTAGGCAAAGAATTTATGAAGAAGATCCCCAAAGCAATCACAGCAGCAACAAAAATAAATACATGGGACCTGATCAAATTGAAAAGCTTCTGCACAGCCAAGGAAATTATCACTAGAGTGAACAGACAACCTACAGAATGGGAGAAAATATTTGCATGCTACACCTCTGATAAAGGGCTGATAACCAGAATCTATACAGAACTTAGGAAAATCAACAAGAAAAAATCAAACAACCCTATTAAAAAATGGGCAAAGGACATGAACAAAAACTTTTCCAAAGAAGACAGAATGATGGCCAGCAAACATATAAAAAAGTGCTCAACTTTTCTAATCATCAGGGAAATGCAAATCAAAACCACAATGAGATATCACTTAACTCCAGTGAGATTGGCTCATATCCAAAAATCCCCAAATAACAAATGTTGGCAGGGATGTGGACAGATAGGAACACTCATACACTGCTGGTGGGACTGCAAATTAGTACAACCTCTATGGAAAAGAATAGGGAGATACCTCAAAGAATTAAAAGTAGAATTACCATTTGACCCAGCAATCCCACTACTGGGTATTTATCCAAAAGAAAAAAAGACATTTTATAATAAAGACATCTGCTCTCGAATGTTCATAGCAGCACAATTCACAATTGCAAAGTTGTGGAAACAACCAAGGTGCCCATCAATACACGAGTGGATCAATAAAATGTGGTATATGTATACCATGGAGTATTACTCAGCAATAAGGAACAACAGTGAATTAACACATCTGGTATTATCCTGGTTGGAGCTAGAACCCATTCTTCTAAGCGAAGTGTCACAGGATTGGAAAAACAAGCACCACTGGTACTCACCATCAAACTGGTACTAACTGATGAACACTTACATCACACAGGGCAATAACATTCATCTGAGGGCGGGCGGGCGGGAGGGGGGTGGAAGGGATGGGAAAAACTCTCACTGAATGGATGTGGGGAGCACAGTTTGGGGGATGACCACGATTGTGGCTCTGACACGGGCAGAACAGGGGCAATGTGTATGGCCAAAGTGTTGTACCCCCATGATATTCTGAAATTAAAAAAATAAATTAAAAAAAAAAAAAAAAGAATACGTCCATGAAGCTGAGTTTCAGAAACCCTGGTGTAAAGAAAATGCATATTCATATCTCCAAGCATTCACATATGTTGGTTATCCTCACCTGGAATTCGCTTTCTCTGCCTGACAAACTTTGTCTGCTGAGTTTGCGCAAACTCAGCCCAAATGTGATCTCCTTTCTAAATCCTTCCTCAACAAAGCAGAGTCGGCAGCTCTCTTCCGTGAGCCCACATCATCTTACAACGCGGCAGCGCTTCTCTAGAGCTCCGTACTCACCCAGGTTCAAGGAGGGTGGGAGCACAGCCCCTGTCTCTCAGTGGGAGGAGATATAATCTCATATCATAAGAAGAACACGTGTGGTAGGAGATCTTGTGGGAATCTTGGAAAATCTCCCACAATTGCCCAAGATTCCAGAGTTAGAAAGAGGTAGAGATGAGATCCAAACTACCCATTTTAGCTTAGGACCTGTATACTTTTCATTACACATAGGGCCTTGCTTATTTGAGGATGCTAATAATTGAATGGAGAGTTCCTTTATTTATAAATCTGTTAATTTAAGTAAGATTGACTTCCCTTAATATCTCAATTATTTCCTTCTTACTTTTCTCTCTCTCCTTGTTTTATACCTTTTTTTCCCTTGGACTCAAGTACTTCACCCAACTTTTGTTTTCAGCTGTTTTCCTTCTTCCCTGTTCTAGGTAATATCATTTCCCTCTCAAATTCCACATGTCCAAGGCATTTCCTTTATTCAGTTTTTTTCTAAGCCTGAAAAATTATGATACCACCCATCTTTTCATTCATTACTACCCTCCAGGAAAGACTGTATCAGTTAGAACTACCTAGTTATAAGGGAGAACTACTTATTTGTTATCATTCCTTGAGCTATTTATTTATAGGAAGTCTGCAGTGTGTGTGTGTGTGTGTTGGGTACTCCTGGATGGACTGGCCTGGTTCTTGGCAGTGACTGGGAAGATAAGGATGGGATTATTTGTGAAGCCTACTAGGGTAGTCCACAACCCTGGCTGCACATTAGAACCCCCTGGGAAACTTCAACAAAACACTGATAACTCAAACCCACTCCAGAACCATTAAATCAGAATCTACGGGGGTGACAGCTAGACACTGAGATTAAAAAAAAATTGAGAACTTCCTAGATGAATAAATTGTGGAACCAGATTTGAGAACCACTGTACTAAGAAGTTCTAGTGTTTCCAGATGTGAATCATTGACAACTCTTGAACTGGGACTGGTAGCAAGTGGGGGCCGTGGGTTAGATTCCATGCCAGGAATGGAAGCTTTGTCATCGGACAGGAGTGCTGCAGGAGGGCTGGATATTGTCAGGGTGATGGGACTCTGAGGACTGCCTAGAGGCGATGGTGAGCTCTGGTTGGAGGAGCAGGGAGCATGCTGAGGTTGACGCTGGAGCCCCTCAGGTAGTGTCATTGAAAGGGTGGAAGGCCCCAGGATGCCGAGCCCCTCAAGTCAGGATTGGGCTGGAAGCCTGAATGTGGGGCATGGAGTACGTGCAGTGATGGGGAAGCTGGCCTATAGAGGCAAGGGAAACAAGGCAGAAGGTGATATTAATCGAGCAGATTTGGTTCTGAAGCAACAGCCTGAACAACACAATCTGTGTGTGGATGAAGCACAGTAAATTTGGAGAATATGTGTCTGATGATGTTCCTTTTTATTTCTTTTAATAGTATTGTATTATTTCATTTATTGATTTTAAATTATCAACTGTAATTTTAGTGAAAGTCATAATTCCTACAAATGAAATAATTCTTATTATTGCAAAGCATTAAAAAATAAGGATCTTAAAGAATTAATGAACATTAGTTATTTGTAAAGGATTATTTCACCTTTACTCTTTCACTTAGTTCTTCAGTACTGTGGATCACTATTTTAAGAGTATTTGTTAAGAAATTTCAAAGGCCTTTGTTCAAACTGTAATTTATTACTGTTGTGAAGAGAAGTTTACAACTTAGACAAAGTTTAAAAAATGGGCAAAGGACATGAACAAAAACTTTCCAAAGAAGACAGAATGATGGCCAGCAAACATATAAAAAGTGCTCAACTTTTCTAATCATCAGGGAAATGCAAATCAAAACCACAATGAGATATCACTTAACTCCAGTGAGATTGGCTCATATCCAAAAATCCCCAAATAACAAATGTTGGCGGGATGTGGACAGATAGGAACACTCATACACTGCTGGTGGGACTGCAAATTAGTACAACCTCTATGGAAAAGAATAGGGAGATACCTCAAAGAATTAAAAGTAGAATTACCATTTGACCCAGCAATCCCACTACTGGGTATTTATCCAAAAGAAAAAAGACATTTTATAATAAAGACATCTGCTCTCGAATGTTCATAGCAGCACAATTCACAATTGCAAAGTTGTGGAAACAACCAAGGTGCCCATCAATACACGAGTGGATCAATAAAATGTGGTATATGTATACCATGGAGTATTACTCAGCAATAAGGAACAACAGTGAATTAACACATCTGGTATTATCCTGGTTGGAGCTAGAACCCATTCTTCTAAGCGAAGTGTCACAGGATTGGAAAAACAAGCACCACTGGTACTCACCATCAAACTGGTACTAACTGATGAACACTTACATCACACAGGGCAATAACATTCATCTGAGGGCGGGCGGGCGGGAGGGGGGTGGAAGGGATGGGAAAAACTCTCACTGAATGGATGTGGGGAGCACAGTTTGGGGGATGACCACGATTGTGGCTCTGACACGGGCAGAACAGGGCAATGTGTATGGCCAAAGTGTTGTACCCCCATGATATTCTGAAATTAAAAAAATAAATTAAAAAAAAAAAAAAAGAATACGTCCATGAAGCTGAGTTTCAGAAACCCTGGTGTAAAGAAAATGCATATTCATATCTCCAAGCATTCACATATGTTGGTTATCCTCACCTGGAATTCGCTTTCTCTGCCTGACAAACTTTGTCTGCTGAGTTTGCGCAAACTCAGCCCAAATGTGATCTCCTTTCTAAATCCTTCCTCAGCAAAGCAGAGTCGGCAGCTCTCTTCCGTGAGCCCACATCATCTTACAACGCGGCAGCGCTTCTCTAGAGCTCCGTACTCACCCAGGTTCAAGGAGGGTGGGAGCACAGCCCCTGTCTCTCAGTGGGAGGAGATATAATCTCATATCATAAGAAGAACACGTGTGGTAGGAGATCTTGTGGGAATCTTGGAAAATCTCCCACAATTGCCCAAGATTCCAGAGTTAGAAAGAGGTAGAGATGAGATCCAAACTACCCATTTTAGCTTAGGACCTGTATACTTTTCATTACACATAGGGCCTTGCTTATTTGAGGATGCTAATAATTGAATGGAGAGTTCCTTTATTTATAAATCTGTTAATTTAAGTAAGATTGACTTCCCTTAATATCTCAATTATTTCCTTCTTACTTTTCTCTCTCTCCTTGTTTTATACCTTTTTTTCCCTTGGACTCAAGTACTTCACCCAACTTTTGTTTTCAGCTGTTTTCCTTCTTCCCTGTTCTAGGTAATATCATTTCCCTCTCAAATTCCACATGTCCAAGGCATTTCCTTTATTCAGTTTTTTTCTAAGCCTGAAAAATTATGATACCACCCATCTTTTCATTCATTACTACCCTCCAGGAAAGACTGTATCAGTTAGAACTACCTAGTTATAAGGGAGAACTACTTATTTGTTATCATTCCTTGAGCTATTTATTTATAGGAAGTCTGCAGTGTGTGTGTGTGTGTGTTGGGTACTCCTGGATGGACTGGCCTGGTTCTTGGCAGTGACTGGGAAGATAAGGATGGGATTATTTGTGAAGCCTACTAGGGTAGTCCACAACCCTGGCTGCACATTAGAACCCCCTGGGAAACTTCAACAAAACACTGATAACTCAAACCCACTCCAGAACCATTAAATCAGAATCTACGGGGGTGACAGCTAGACACTGAGATTAAAAAAAAATTGAGAACTTCCTAGATGAATAAATTGTGGAACCAGATTTGAGAACCACTGTACTAAGAAGTTCTAGTGTTTCCAGATGTGAATCATTGACAACTCTTGAACTGGGACTGGTAGCAAGTGGGGGCCGTGGGTTAGATTCCATGCCAGGAATGGGAGCTTTGTCATCGGACAGGAGTGCTGCAGGAGGGCTGGATATTGTCAGGGTGATGGGACTCTGAGGACTGCCTAGAGGCGATGGTGAGCTCTGGTTGGAGGAGCAGGGAGCATGCTGAGGTTGACGCTGGAGCCCCTCAGGTAGTGTCATTGAAAGGGTGGAAGGCCCCAGGATGCCGAGCCCCTCAAGTCAGGATTGGGCTGGAAGCCTGAATGTGGGGCATGGAGTACGTGCAGTGATGGGGAAGCTGGCCTATAGAGGCAAGGGAAACAAGGCAGAAGGTGATATTAATCGAGCAGATTTGGTTCTGAAGCAACAGCCTGAACAACACAATCTGTGTGTGGATGAAGCACAGTAAATTTGGAGAATATGTGTCTGATGATGTTCCTTTTTATTTCTTTTAATAGTATTGTATTATTTCATTTATTGATTTTAAATTATCAACTGTAATTTTATGTGAAAGTCATAATTCCTACAAATGAAATAATTCTTTATTATTGCAAAGCATTAAAAAATAAGGATCTTAAAGAATTAATGAACATTAGTTATTTGTAAAGGATTATTTCACCTTTACTCTTTCACTTAGTTCTTCAGTACTGTGGATCACTATTTTAAGAGTATTTGTTAAGAAATTTCAAAGGCCTTTGTTCAAACTGTAATTTATTACTGTTGTGAAGAGAAGTTTACAACTTAGACAAAGTTTATAACTTTACTTTTGTAAAGAGAAGTTTTAACTTAGACAAATCTAATACCCATGCTTGAGAAAAAATATAAAGGCAGAGGAAGGGAGAAATAATTTAAATACTGCAAACAATTCTTCTATATCACTAAATGAGTATGTCATCCTCTGTCACATTTTCTCTGTGTCTCTTATATTGAGAGCATCTTGTTACACTGAGTGTGATTCTTGTGTTTGTTGCTTGGACTGCATATTTAGGCATATCTATTACTAAATATAGTTATAACATAAAACGATGTACATATTCCTGTACTTAGTACTTTATGGGCAGCATACAGGATTTTTAATAATAATTGTAAATTTACTGGATTCATCTTGTGTGCTAGTGCAACCTACCCCACATCCTAAGGTATGATTTGAATGCATTTTATTTTATTCCTATAGATGGCTATATGAGCTTTCTTCATAATCACATAATGACTAAGTTTTTAGAACTGGAGGGCTGGATATTGTCAGGAAGCCTTCCCTAGCATGCCATTGCTCCAGGGAAGGTGCCTCCCCTCTACTCCATAGCACCCAGTACAAACTTCTCTTCTAGGGTTTCTAGAATTATGTCCTGACCTGTAGAGTAATTTTTGCTTGTCTGTCCTACCCCTAAGGCCTTGAACAGGGAGTTTGTTTATTGTGTACTAGCACCTACCAGAATGTTTGACATATAATAGGTGCTTCATAAGTACAGTAATACATTGCTTGATGACAGGGACACATTTTGAGAAATGTATCCATTGGCAATTTTGTCCTTGTTTGAACACCATAGACATATATATGGTATAGACTATTGTTCCTAGGCTACACGCCTATACAGCATATTCCCATATTGAATACTGTAGGCAATTGTAACACAATGGTAAGTATATGTGTATTTCAACATATCTAAACATAGAAAGGAACAGTAAAAATATGATATAAAAGATAAAAAATGGTACACCGGTATAGGGTGCTTACCAATGGAGCTTACAGGACTGGAAGTTGCCCTGGGTGAGTCAGTGAGTGAGTGGTGAGTGAACGTGAAGGCCTAGGACATTACTGTACACTACTGTAGACTTTATAAACACTGTATACTTAGGCTTAACTAAATTTATAAAAAGTATTTTTCTTTCTTCATTAATAAATTAACCTTAGCTTGCTGTAACTTTTTTACTTTATAAACTTTAAAATTTTTTTTTAACTTTTTGACTTTTTTAATAATAACACAGCTTAAAACAAATTGTACAACTGCACAAAAATATTTTCTTTCTTTATATCTTTATCTATAAGCTTTTTTTCTATTCTTAAATTTTTATTTTATTTTTTTACCATTTAAACTTTTTTATTAAAAACTAAGACACAAACACACACATTAACCTAGGGCTACACAAGGTCAGGATCATCAATATCACTGTCTTCCACCTCCACATCTTGTCCTGCTGGAAGGTCTTCAGGGGTAGTAACACTCATGGAGCTGCCATTTCCTGTAATAACAATGCCTTCTTCTAGAATATAGATCTGCCTGAGGATGTTTTACAATTAACCTTTTTTGATAAGTAGAAGGAGTACACCCTAACAATTAAAAGTATAGTATAGTAAATATATAAATCAGTAACATAGCTTATTATCATCATTAAGTATTATGTGCCATACATAATTGTGTGGTATTATGTCCTATTTTTATAGGACGGGCAGTGTAGTAGGTTAGTTTACAACGGCATCACCAAAAACACATGAGTACTGTGTTGCACTATGACGATAGGATGGCTATGATGTCACTAGGCAATAGGAATTTTTCAGCTCCATAATAATCTTATGGGACCACTGTCATATATACGGTCTATCATTGACCAAAATGTCATTATGCGGTACATGACTGTACTTATAGAACCAGTGATTATATTAATCTCTTTATATCTATGTCTGACCAGTTTCAAATAGCTGGTTAAGACGATTTGCACTTAATCTCTGCCATTTGTGACCCAAGCAACTTCAGGAAAATCATTTTTTATTTTCTTCTTTATGTGCTTCAGGGTTGGGGACCACACTACCACATTTTACAAACTGTTCCATTGTACCTAACCAAAAAATTTCCCTAATGTGTGAACAAAAATCTCACCTGCTTTATGTTCCTTCCTCTTTGACCATTTTCCTCAATGCCAGCCCTGAGCATGTATGCCCAGAACCTGATCTTGTGTCATAAGTTCATGCATTTGTTACTTATCTCCCCTGCTGTGGATGCCAGCCTGAGACTGCTATGACAGCAAGTAAGTAACCAAGTGTTAAGGGAATCTGGAGCAATTGAAGGGCTCACATATAAAAGGGGTTACTCAGATGAAGCTCTGCAAAAGAGTTGAATTTAGACCAAGTTAAAAATGTGGAATCTGCTCTGATCCTCACTTACCACTCATTTCTGACTTAAGGATGCATACAATTATGCATATATTTCTGTGTGCACACGTATATTTGTATGTGCAAGTGTGTGCACTATGAACCCAAGATCAAAATAAAGGTCATAGCTGCCGCTCAAAGGCATGACCTCATACCTTTTCTTCCACTCAGCACACTGCTTCTGTTTCTCCATCCAGAGTCAGAGCTTCTTAAGAGCTATAGAGACACCTCTGGCTAACAATACTGTGCTGACGCACTTGGCAAAAGAAGGGCATGGAAGTGAATTATTAATTCTGCTGATAGGGAGGAGAAAATTAATTAGAATAACCAGATGCTCAGGAAAGGAGTAGTAAAATTTTACCGCAAGCTTGGGCAAATTAAACTCATATAATTGTTTTTAGTCACACTTTAGTCTTATTCAAATGGGATGTGAAAGAATGGGAAAGAGTTAAAGTCTGGTAAAATAATAAACTTAGAAAAAATATTCTCTTTTATTTAATACATAATCTCACATTCAGTAGTTTAGCGTTATAATTAGGTATGACTTTTAATTGTAAAGACATGAAGAGATGATTTTAAAACAGACGAAGAAAACCCATTTGACTTCCATAGCAACAAGAGATTTTCTGAATCAGTCAAGCAGCAAGAATATTAAAAAAGAAAAACCAACACCCCAAATATTGGAAGCTGATTTGAAACTAAAATATTAAAGGATATAATGGTATTTGGAAATAGGACCAGGCTCTCTTCATAGTTCCTAGCTTCCTTTTTATCACTGGCAACACATTATTTTCTATTTATAATTAGATAAACATACAGCGTATGTGTAAAGCAATTCAGAACCTGTATTCTGACTCACCATTGTGGGGAAAATAAATGTTTTTTAATATGGGTTTTCCATCCCTTAAGTGGTAGAAATAAAATCAACAGCAGCAGTAGTGGATATTGGAAGGCACATAGGGTGCTAACACATATTAGGCATTAGGAAAGGAGGCTGAGGCCTCTCATGGCTGGCTGAGTGTCTGAGATTAGAAATCCCATGAAATTATAGGGCTGGGGGAGAGTCAGAGAGGAAACTGAGGTTTGGAGTTAAGTGACTTGTCCCAAATTATCAAGGAAGGTGTTCAAATCAACTAGAATTCAGGTCCTCTGATGCCTAGCCAGGCCTTTCTTTCATTAACCCTCACTTTCCTGGAGTGCTTGCACAATTCACTCCCTGTACCACCTGCACCTCAATGGAAGTTGACAGAACACCTGTGGTAAAGAACATCTGCTTGAATTGAGGCATAAGGAGAATCTAACTGGCAAAGTTCACCAGCTGGGAGAATGTGAACTCCAAATAAAAGCTTTTCAAACTTGCCTGCTGCTATGGTTTTAATGTCCCCCATGCAATAGTGTTGGGAGGTGGAACCTTTTGGGAGGTGTTTAGGTCATGAGGTCTCTGCCTTCATGAATGGAGTAATGCCACTATAAAAAGGGCTTTGGGAGTGGGCTTACTCTCTTCTGTTCTCCTGCTGTGTGAGGACACAGCGTCATCCCCCTTTTCTCCTTCCACCTTCCACCTTCCACCTTCCACCATGGGATGTCGCAGCAAGGGGGCCCTCAGTAGTCCTCAGATGCTGGTGCCTTGATCTTGGAATTCCTAGCTTCCAGAACTGTGAGAAATAAATTTATGTTTTTTATATATTACCCAGTCTGTGGTATTCTGTTAAAGCAGCACAAAATAGACCGAGACACCTGCTCAATTGTATCCTGATTTATCTGGACAACCTTTCCAGTGTGCTACTTATGTTTGCTTGTTTAGACAGTCTGTGTTTCAATTTACTTACTTGTAAATTGGGTAGAATTGGTTGGCTTCCTCACTAGTACTCAGGAATATGGTGGCACTAAGGAAGAGTGTCACTACAGACAAAGCTGGGGATTCAGAGATGACCCGCCTCTGCCAACAGCTTTAGCTAGGCTCTTGGCTGACATGGGACCTCAAAGCAAGGGCTCCCCTGGCTGAACTTGGTGCTATCTTCTGATTCTTTTTCCATCCTTGCAGAAAAGAGGGTTAACATAGGTTTGAAATTTGTTAGGAGGCTACGTAAAACCTGTCCCTTCTTCCTTGCACATGCCTTGTTTCTAATCTTTTTACCACAGGATCCTCTATGTCCTACCCACATCAGCTAAGGCTCCATCATCCTGCCTGTGATGGTTACTTTTATATGGCTAGGCCATGTACCCAGATATTTGGTCAAATGTCAGTCTAGATGTTGCTATGGAGGTATTTCTTTTAATATGAAATTAACATTTAAACCAGGAGACTTTAAGTAATACAGATTATCTTCCACAATGTGGTGGGCCTCATACAACCAGTTGAAGGCCTTAACAGCAAAAAGACTGTTGTCCTCCAAGGAAGAGGGAATTCTGCCTACAGACTGCCTTCAGACTCAAGGTGAAACATCAACTCTTCCCTAGGTCTCCAACCTGCCTGCCTACTCTGCAGATTTTGAACTTGCCAGTCCCTGCAATTGAATCAATTCCTTAAAATAAATATTTCTCTCTCTTTCTCTCTTTCTGTGTACACACACACACACCCTATTGGTTCTGTTTCTCTGGAGGACCCTAATTAATACACTGTCTCATACTGTTTGGGAGCCAAGCCAATATCTGGTTGGTAAACACTTCCTTTTCAGAGTCTGTGGCTGCTGGCCCCTTGAAACAAGTATCTTCTTTAACAAAGAAGAAATGGTACTTTGGAAGCAAATGTAAGACTTGGGCAAACTGCTCTTTTGACTTGCAGCCCCTGCCCCTTTGGAGTTGTGCAGCTGAGAACAATTGTACAAGGGCATCTGTCTCATTCATTCAAATATTTATTCAAATATTTACTGACCATCTACTTTATGCCAGATTCTCTTCTAAACACTGGGGAGTCAAAATTGAACAAGATTGATGAGACTCCTGCCACCGTAATGCCTGCATTCTAGTTGGGAGAGAGGCCAATAAACACTTATACAAGTTAATTTTGGATTGCAGCAAGTGTTTTGAGGGGAAAAAGGGAGACAAGGACAGACTGGAGGAAGAGAGGGTACATTAGATAGAATGGTCAAGGTCATTGCTGACATGGGGCTAACATTTAAGTATAGGCTTATGGGCTTCTCCCATGGGCTTATAAATGAAAAATGTCCCTGTTGGTCAAGGACGTCATGCCCTCTGACATTCCCAATTAAAAACAATTAAAAAAATTAAACAATGTGTGAATATAGCCTAAATATAAAACATTTTACTAATATGGAAGTATATATAACTAAAAATGACGGGCTTTCTTCCCCCTTCACACACCATTCCCCTTCCCTGGGCACCAGTGCTAACTACTGTGGTCCCTGCAGACCTCTGCCCATGCATTTCCATGCACATGAGATCTTGCTAACCATATTATTCTTCATTCTACCATGTGATTTTTCTATTTAACAGTATAGCTTTGAAATATTTCCATGCAAATGTATATAAATCTTCCCTTTATCACACTGGAAAAATAATTTATTTTGTAAGAAATTGTAAAAGAAATGGAAAGTACTAAAACATTCAGATAAATTGACTTGGAAGATGGTGCCACTGTGCTTTTTCTCCGAAGCCAAACGACGGGGTGTTGGAGCTCAGGTATCCATGGAGAGTCACTTGAAAGTTAAGATGTAGGGTGAAAAATGACAGTGTAAGGGAAAGCTCACCCCAAATTCTGGGATTTAATTCCAACAATGTTTCACAAAAACACAAATGGTCTTGGCCAGCATCTACAATAATTAAAAACTTCCAAATGTCCTAATAAATAGAGGTTATTCTACATAGCTAGTAAGAGAAAAATAGATTGTTAAATTACCTTTTAAAAGGTTAAAATGAAAAATTCTTAGATTAGGATTATTTGAAAGATGTTGCTCAAATGGTCACCTCAGAAGGCAGGAAATAATTAGCCTTGAACAATGTTGATGGCTTATTATTTTTGAAAAGTCCCACAATTCCAGCTCTACTTGAGCAAAATTTCCCTCTGGGCTGGTACCTAGAATTGTTTAATAATGCCACCAAACATATACTTCCGAGGCTTATTAAATTTTGTTGGGTAGGTTTTACTAAGCTGTCTCAGTGCCATTGGCTTGTTGGGTTTCTGGAGAATTGCTCTTTAAACAATGGTGCCAAGTCCCATGTTGTTTTATATACTAAAAGACAAGGTTGGCATGTCCTAGAACTCAGCCATTTAACCCAGTGAAAATCAATAAAGGAGCAAACAAACAAATAAGCAAAACCTAACTGCATAGTCTTCTAGCATGGCCAAATAATGTGCTAGGCATATTCCTGTACTTTTATCATTTTATTCTCACAAGACTCTGAGGTTGGTGGTAGTGTTCTTAATTTAAAAAAAAAAAAGAAAATGAAACAAAAAAAAACCCCATAAATAAAATGTACAAGGTCATATGGCAAGCAAGCAGCATCCCAGCTCTTTCTGACTTTAAACAAGTTTTAAAAAATGTATTTCATTTTTTAACATGTTTCATTTTCAACACACACACATTCTCTTACATTCCCTCACTCAAACCTACACACACTAAAACACACTCAGGATTCTGTTATTTAAAATGTTATTTTAGATTTAAGATTGAGCACTGTATTAGTTGTCTATTGCTGTGTAACAAATTACTACAAATTTAGCAGCTTTAAACAACATATATTTAGTATCTCAGTGTCTGTGTATTAGGAATCTGAGCATAATTTAGCTGAGTCCTCTGAGTAGGGTGTCACAAGGTGGTGGATCTAAAATTATACATGTGGTCGCCTGCATTTCCAAGGTGGGATTTTACATCTGTATGATGACACTGGACATAAAATGACTTGTGACAATTTATCTCACTACCAAGTACCTATGAGAGGGTTCTATTTCTTTACATGCACAGAACATTCTACTGTTTTTAAGGTGCTACCTACCACATGTGGTCATAGTCTCATTTGATCTTGATAACAAACGTGGAGTAGCAGCAAGAGCAAGTACTTGAAATCTAAATTTTGCAGGAGACAAGTTGACACAGAGGCGGACCTCCTTGAGATTACATGATTGGTATGTATAGATGGGAAAATAATCTGCATGGGACCCATGTCCCCTCTCAATGTCTCTGTAGAAAATAAGATGTGGTGCCAGCAGAGATATTGTTCACCCTGATAAGATGGGCAGGGAAATATTCTTTGCTGGACCTCTAGGAAGTGCAGAAAAGTGTGGTGAAGTTGTAAGACATGGGATCAGGGAAGCTGCTGAAAACCAAGCTTGCTGTCAGGGAGTAGGTAGTCTATTTGTTCTGGCATATGCTGTGTTCCTTTCCTGGATGCATCCTGTGATGATGCTGTGGAATAGTTCTCTCATTAGGGAATGTTCCCAAGAAAAGAGAGAAAAAAATCAAATGAAGAAAAAATCTGCTGCAGACCAAATTTGACTTCCATTAAATATTACTTGCAAACCTTCTAAAAGAACTAAGAGTATTTATAGGTGCTTCAGACTCAGAAAAAAATAAAAGAAAATGACAAGCTTGTTTTCAATTTTCCTTGCATTTGCCTGGCACTAACTTGGTAATGGAATACTTATTTTATTTGGAGAGTTGAGTTTTTCATGGCACACAGGCATTCTCATTACCCACTGTGATAGAAAGCATCTCCTGGGTCTCTCATCCCTTGAGAAGGATCCCACACTACTCCTTCTATAGGGAGGGCTCCCAGCAACTAAATATCTACTCTTGTGACCCTCCACCCAGACATAGTGGACGGACTGGGGTAGAATGTTGTCCCAAATCTGGGACAATCAGATCATCTGTCCTGGAAATTTGGAATTGGTGCTGAGAGACAATATTCAGCTGTCCATGTGGATCACTTGACTGAAGACATGCACCCTAGGGAATTGTGGGGCAGTCCTCTTTAGTCTTGTACACACACACCAAAGAAAGAGAAGAAAGTCATAGAATAATGTTGTTTTAGTGAGAGAAGAAGAGCAAGAGGCCATATCATGAGAAGTAGACAGATAGACTGAGCAAAAACTAAAATCTCCTAGGCTCTGTCAGCTTTACAGTTCCCAGGTTCCTGCCCCTTGTGATGTCTTTCTATACACATTATCTTTGATGTCTTGAAATATCCCTCGTTATAGATTACAAGACTGTTTATAATACTTTGCAGCTCCTGCCATCAAGAGGCAAATCTGTTTCCTCATTCTTTGAATATGGGCTGACCTCATGAATTATTTTGACCAATAGAATGTGGCAGAAATGGAATTGTGTGTTTTGAGTCTGGGTCTCAAGGACTTTGCTGCTTCCTCCATTGTTCTTTTAGGAAGGAACCCTGTGAAGATGCCTAGTCTAGTATCCTGGATATTGAGAGCCACATGGCCTAGTCCCTTCCCACCACTGGCTCCCTTTGCACCAGTTGACAGCCTGCAAACCCCCAGGAATGTAAGGGAGAGCACACTAGATCATCTGGCTTGTAACTGACCTGTCAGCTGTGTAAAGATGCATGAACAATCTTAGCAGAGACCAGAAAAACTACCCAGCCAATCTCCAAAATTGACTTAAATAAAGGGTGCTGTTTTATGCCATTAAGTTTTGGGTAATTTGTTATGTAGCAAAAGCTAACTGATACATCCATGTACTCTTCCAATAAACTCCTCCCAATATATTTTTTTCCCTAAGCTAACTTGGAAGTGTGTAGTTTTGTATCTATGTATATTTTTACTTGCAACCCAAAGAATCTTGACAAAGAGTGAAATTGTATGAATAGAGAGGACGGCAATTAACAGAGCTGCAGAGAGAATATAGTACTGGTTGGCTGTGTCACTCAAGGCAGCATGGAGAAAGGCTGACTTCATTTGCTTTATGTTGTAGTGAAGCACTTGATTAAACAAGGAACCTGCCCCAACACTAATGGATGCCCATAACATATATTTATCCTACTCTTTACCTTCCAATCCTTGTCCTGTGGGATGCAATAATATACTTTGTTCTGGTAACTAATGTATGGTGTTACAGTGAAGATTTTTTCTTCTTGTTATCTTTTGAGGGGGAGTGTTTGTGGTTCTACTGATAGCTTTCTAATTTTTGCCATTTAACGTTGCCTTGCAGGTTAGAAAGGAATGCTGCCTGCACAAAATAGAGCCTTATCTATAGGAAAAATGGACTAATCTGTGAATCATTCACATCAAGAAGAGGGGCCCATTGAAGACATTTTTGTATTTAGTTGCTAGATATGACTGATTGCATTATCCTCCTTTAGGAAGAGGGTGAGAGTTTAGTTCAATGTAAGATGGTTAAATCATGCATGGCAGGGAGACCTTAAATAAAGGAGAAGAAAGGTAGTTGTGTATGCATGTGCATCAGCCAAAAGGGACAATAGTCACTTTTTTTGGTATCTATACCACCCAGATCCCTCCTTTCTCTGCTAGGACTAGATTCCCTCCTGCTAGGACTAGATTCCTAGCAATCATGTTTGCACTACATAACCTCACCTGCTGGCCATTGTTGATGGGCCAGGAGTAGACACCTAACTATAGTTTGACCAACCCATCTTCTTTCTTTTTTCTTTCAGAGAGTATGCTTACATTTGCCTTTTTTAAAAAATTCAAACTATTTAGGATGTACAAAAGTAGTTTTGTTATATGGCTATATTGTATAGCTGTGAGGCCTGGGTTTTTAGTGTGTCCATCACCCAAATAGTGTATATTGTACCCAGTAGGTAATTTTTTTATCCCTCACCCTCTCCCACCCTCCTACCTTTGGAGTCTCCAATGTCTATTATTCCACTTTGTATGAATGTGCATACCCACAGCTTAGCTCCCACTTATAAGTGAGAACATGTAGTCTTTGATTTTCCATTCCCGAGTTACTTCACTTAGAATAATGACCTCCAGTTCCACCCAAGTTGTTGCAAAAGAGATTGTTTCATTCTTTTTTATGGCTGAGTAGTATTCCATGGTATGTATATACCACATTTTCATTATCCACTCATTGGTTGATGGACACTTAGGTTGATTCCCTATCTTTGCTACAATAAACATGAGTGCAAGTATCTTTTTAAAATACTGACTTCTTTTTCCCTTTGGGTAGATTCTGGATTGAATAGTAGATCCACTTTTAGTTCTTTGAGAAATCTTCATACTGTTTTCCATCGAGGTTGTACTAATTTACATTCCCACCAACAGTGTATAACTGTTTTTTATTTATTTATTGTTTTTTAACTTTTTAATAATGGCCATTCTGACTGGAGTAAGGTGGTATCTCATTGTGGTTTTAATTTGCATTTCTTTACGATTAGCGATGTTAAGCATTTCTTCATATGTTTTTTGGCCATTTGTATATTTTCTTTTGAAAAAATGTCTGTTCATGTTGTTTGCCCATTTTTTAATGGGGTTGTTTTTTCTTGCTGTGTTGCTTGAGTTCCTTGTAGATTCTGAATATCAGTCCTTTGTCAGATAGTTTGTGAATATTTTCCTACCATTCTGTAGGTTGTCTATTTACTCTGTTATTTCTTTTTTGTGCAGAAACATTTTAGTTTAATTAAGTCCCATTTGTTTATTTTTGTTTTTGTTGCATTTACTTTTGGGGTCTTAGTCATAAATTCTTTGCCTAAGCCAATGTCCAGAAGAGTTTCTCCTAGATTTTCTTCTAGAAATTTTATGGTTTCAGGTCTTACATTTAAGTCTTTAATCCATCTTGAGTTAAATTTTGTATAGAGTGAGAGATAGGGGTCCAGTTTCATTCTTCTGCATATGACTGTCCAATTATCCCAGCGCCATTTATTGAATAGGGTGTCCTTTCCACAATGTATGTTTTTGTCTACTTTGTTGAAGATCAGTTGGTTGTAGGTATATGGATTTATATCTGGATTCTGTATTCTGTTCCATTTATATATGTATCTGTTTTTATACCAGTACCATGCTGTTTTGTTTACTATAGCCTTGTAATATAATTTGAAGTCATGTAATGTGATGCCTCCAGTTTTATTCTTTCTGCTTAGGATTGCTTTGGCTATTCATGCTCTTTTTTGGTTCCATATAAATTTTGGGATTTTTTTCCTAATTCCGTGAAAAATGGTGTTGGTTTTTTAATACAATTTGTATTGAATCTGTAGATTGCTTTGGGAAGTATGGTCATTTTGACAATATTGATTCTTCCAATCCATGCGCATGGGATGTTGTTCCATTTGTTTGTGTCATCTACGATTTCTATCATCAGTGTTTTGTCGTTCTCCTTGTAGAGCTCTTTCACCTCCTTGCTTAAATATATTCCTAGGTGTTTTATCTTATTTTGTTTTTTGCAGCTATTGTAAAGGGGATTGGGTTCTTGATTTGGTTCTCAGCTTGGTTGTTATTGGGATATAGATATGCTACTAATTTATGTATATTGATTTTGTAACCTGAGACTTTACTAAATTAATTTATCAATTCTAAGAGTTTTTGGAGGATTCTAGGGTTTTCTAGGTATAAGATCATATAATCAGCAAACAGAGATAATTTGACATCCTCTTTTCCAGTTTGGATGGTCTTTATTTCTTTGTCTTACCTCTTTGCTCTGGCTAGGACTTCTAGTACTATGTTGAATAGAAGTGGTGAAAGTGGGCATTCTTATATTGTTCCAGTTCTTAGGGGAAGTGGTTTCAACTTTTCCCATTCAGTATGATGTCGGCTGTGGGTTTATAATATATAGCTTTTATTATTTTGAAGTATGTTCCTCTATGACTAGTTTATTGAGGGTTTTTATCATGAAGGAATGCTGAATTTTATCGAATGCTTTTCCTGCATCTATTGAGATGATCATATGGTTTTTGTTTTTAATTCTGTTTAGGTGGTGAATCACATTTACTGACTTGCGTATGTTGAACTATCCTTGCATCCCTGGGATGAAACCCACTTCATCAGAGTGTATTATCTTTTTAATGTGCTGTTGGATTCAGTTTGCTAGTATTTTGTTTAGAATTTTTGTACCTGTAGTTTTCTTTTTTTGTTGTATTGTTTCATGGCTTTGCTATGAGGGTAATACCGGCTTTGTAGAATGAGTTAGGGAGGATTCCCTTCTTCTCAGTGTTGTGGAAAACTTTCAGTAGATTGGTATCAGTTCTTCTTTGTACATCTGACAGAATTTGTTTGTGAATCTGTCTGGTCCTGGGCTTTTTTTTTTTTGGGGGGGGAGATGTTTTATTAGTGATTCAATCTCACTATTTGTTATTGGTCTGGTAAGGCTTTCCATTTCTTCCTCATTCAAGCTGGGGAGGTTGTATCCTGGAATTTATCCATTTCCTCTAGGTTTCCTAGTTTGTGGGCACAGAGATGTTCATATAGTCCTGGATGATCATATAGTCTTGGATGATCTTTTGTATTTCTGTGGTATCAGTTGTAATATTTCCTCTTCACTTCAGATTGAGCTTATCTGAATTTTTTCTCTTCTTTACTTGGTTAGTCTAGCTAGTGGTCTATCAATTTTGTTTATCTTTTCAAAGTACCAACTTTTTATTTTGTTGATATTTTGTATTTTTTTGGGGTCTCAATTTAATTTAGTTCTGCTCTGATCTTTGTTATTTCTTTTCTTCTGGTATCTTTGAGTTTGTTTTGTGCTCATTTTTCTAGTTCCTTGAGATGTGATGTTAGGTTGATAATTTGTGATCTTTCAAGCTTTTTGATATAAGTGTTTAACACTACAAACTTAGCACTGTTTTTGCTGTATCCCAGAGATTTTTGTAGCTTGTGCTGCAATTGTCATTCAATTAAAAATTTTTTGATTTCCATCTTTATTTGATCATTGACCCAAAGATCATTCAGCAGCAGGTTGTTAATTATCACATATTTATATAGTTTTGAGAGTTCCTCTTGGAATTGATTTCTAGTTTTATTCCACTGTGTCTGGGAATATATTTGATATGATTACAATTTAAAAAAATTTTTTTTTGAGAAAGAGTCTCATTCTATTGCCCAGGCTAGAGAGCTGTGGCATCATGATAGCTCACTGCAACCTCAAACTCCTGGGCTTAAGTGATCCTCCTGCCATAGCCTCTTGATTAGTTGGGACTATAGGAAAGAGCCACCACACCTGGTTAATTTTTCTACTTTTTGTAGAGAAAGGGTCTTGCTTGCTTTTTGTTTCCATTTGCATGGAATATCTTTTTCTACCCCTTTACCTTGAGTCTATGAGGATCTTTACAAGTTAAATGGGTTTCTTGAAGACAGCAGATATTTGAGTTGTGTTTTTTTTTTTACCCATTCTGCCAATCCATTATTTAAGTGGGGCATTTAGTTCATTTATATTCAAAGTTAATATTGATATGTGAGGTTCTGTTCCTGTGATAATGCTTATTGTTACCTAATTGCTTTGTATTCTCAGTTGTGAAATTGTTTTATAAGATCTGTGAGTTTTATGGTTTCATATGTTTTTATGATCCTACCAGTCTTTTTTTCTGGGAATTTGGAATTGTGAGTGAAAGATACCTGTTGGTTTCCAATCAGGTTGTTTGTACCAGGACATCTAAACTATGGAGCTCTGGGACACCTTCATTTGGCCAATGTTCAGGAACATTGAAAGTCAGCCTGGAGAGAGGGGAAGGAAGGGAAATTAGGGGAAAGAAAGAGTTGGGTTTTAGATTACTGATAATATTCTAGTAGCTAATTATGGCTCTTGAGTTTCACCAAATTTCCTGGCATTTTCTAACAAATTCCCTTCAAGATTACGCTAATTTGAAGTGGACATCTGTTACTTGTAATCAAGAGAGCATCAACCAAAGAAAATTCACATCAATGAGGAGGCAGTTATTATGAGTTTCTTATAACAATAGTATGAAAAGATATTTGCCAAGGCCTGGCTATATCTAGGTTCTAGTTTATTTTCTGGTACTGATGCTAGTAATTAATCTGGGGGCCAAAAATATTGTGTGCCACTTCAAATTCAGGTGACATTCTTATTTGCATTATTCTATTTATATTATTAGAACAAAGATATTTTTCAATAACTCAGGGTATATTTAAATAGACATATCCATTCTTTTTTCCTTCTGGATTAAGTTTTCAGTATATCCATCAATGTGCAATTCATTTTTGAAAAATGAGTATAAGTATCAGTTAACACAAATGTGGGTTGTAAGGGGACCATTATCATCAGTTTAAAATATTATATCTGTTTAAGAACTAATGCTCCTCTATCTTATCTTTTTCCCTAGTGGTAATTCTTCCTGGAGTTTATAAATCAATAGAGCCATAGTTATTCACCTAGAAAATGGAAAAGTTGTATCTTTTAAGGAAAAAAAACTTATCAATTTGGATTTAATGATGATGTGTGGAGGCTTTCAGAAGTCTAGTTTCAAAGTAATGCCAGTTAAATTAGTTTCTTACTGGAGCCTAGGCAAAAAATTTAAAAGCCCTTCATGAAAAGTAAACATAAATACTTCAAAAGCTGTGTTGGTAAAGTACATAGTTAAGGGCTGATAAGGAGAATTTCAGGCTAGCTTGCTCAGTGAAGACAACTAGATAATGTACTCAACCAAATAATGCACTCTATCAAACAAGTAGGAAGGAATAATCTATATTGGTCATCCTCATTAACCAACTTAATCCTTGAATTGGCTAGTTTTGTCTGTTTTATCAACACCATGAGCCCTTTGATTATGACAAGGATTCATTATGGAGAATGCTGATAATATTATTAAAATCATCATGGCAAGGAAGGTTCTAAAATGAGCCCTGAACTCACCTCCCCAGATGAGTACTGAGAAAGGTGAGCTCTGGTTGGACGAAAAGTTATGACTAGGTGAACCTCGCTCTGTTACCCAAGGCGATGATCTCCCTTGGAGAATGGATGCAGCTTGATTTCAGTGTGGAAAAATAGATTTAAAAAAAATTACCCCAGCGTGTCCCTGTTATAGATTTTTGGTTTACTCCAACATGTATGGGCATTGTCATAGCATTTTTAACCTCAAAGGCATTTTATACAGAATATGGTCCAATTTACTTATTTACAAAAATGACAAAACAGGCCCAGAAAGGTTTGGTAACCTTTCCAGGGTTACAAAGCTAATGTGGCAAGACTTTAGAACCAATCGTATAACAGGCCTCATTATTTTTGAGTGCTTATTTTGCAGCAGGTACTATGCATTGTATACATTTTTGCATTTTGATTCTGACAATCCTATGAGATTTGTATTGTCATCATTACATGTTATTATTATCATTTTACACATGAGGAAACTAAGGGAAAGGGTAGTTAAGTACCTTGCTTAATGCCTGTGCAGCCTAGAAATGGCAGGTCTATATTTGAATTCCAATCTGACTATTCCAAAGCTCAGGCTCCCACCCATACCCCAAGGTCATGACCTTCCCACCACACTATCATTCATCCCACATGTTCCATCTCTGTCAAAAGGCCTTACAGAAAAGTTATCCACCCAAAGTATAGTTTGTATTTTAATAATAGGCCATGTAGTTATCTGAAAGATTTTTAATAATAAAAGTTAAAAGGCAGCCTGGATTTGAATGGTACATTAAATACAAGGTAACATATACTTTTTCAAGTAGAAGAGAGGAATTTTATTATAATACAAGGGAATGACCTCTTAATATTTAATAATGATTATGAATTTGAACATAATATTCTTATTTAGAAAATGTTTTATTCACTGTGCATTTAGGAATTAGACTAATTCACGATGGAAAAATTCACTAGGCAGCTGTGTATTCATTTGCCATATGACACGTTCTCTCCAAGCCAGACATGATGAAATCTGATTTACATTTGGGAGAGACCAGCTGCTTCCCCCAGACACGTTCACTCAGCTCTTGGTTAGGTAACAGGAGCCTTCTAACCAAAAGCTGAATGATTCAAGCATTCTGCAAAGAGCAACTGGTTTAGCAGAAAGGTATATTTTACTAAAAAAAAAAAACACTATGAAAAGCACCAAGTATTTCTTTTTCAGTTATTTGTTATCATAGAGATTATAATAAGATGTATTTTTAATTTTAATTAAAAATAAATAAATAAATTTAATTAAATTTATTATAATAATCATAGTTTTTCAGTCACAAGTTATAATAACATACAGATCTAACAAGAG
This sequence comes from Daubentonia madagascariensis, assembly GCA_023783475.1. Classification (NCBI taxonomy): domain Eukaryota; kingdom Metazoa; phylum Chordata; class Mammalia; order Primates; family Daubentoniidae; genus Daubentonia; species Daubentonia madagascariensis. The sequence goes on along the minus strand of JAKFHU010002080.1, from coordinate 33,931,256 downwards.
GGTCTGGTCATTGCTAGTAACATAAACCTATTCTGTGGGCCCCTGACCTACCTCAAACTCTTCTTTGTGGTGATTTTATTTTTATTTATTTATTTAAAAAAATTTATTATTTTTTTAATTTCAAAATATTACAGGGGTACAAACCTTTAGATTACATATATTGCCTTTGCACCACCTGAGTCAGAGCTACAAGCGTGCCCCTCCCCTAGACAGTGCGCACCGCACCCATTAGGTATAAATATACCCCTCCCCTCCTCCCTACTCCCACCTGCCCGACACCTGATGACTGTTCCTTTCATATGTGCATGTAGGTGTTGATCAATTAGTACCAATTTGATGGTGAGTATATGTAGTGCTTGTTTTTCCATTTTTGTATATGTGGTGCTTGTTTTTCCATTCTTGTGATACTTCCAGCTCCATCCAGGATAACATCAAACTCTTTTGACAGAAGGAAAACCTGAAAGCTTAATGCTCAAATATGTCATAAAGATGACGATATGCTTAACTCTTGAGAAGGAACAATGAGCAGAGAAGAGAGGAGACCTAGGTTTGAATTTGAGCCTGACCAATAAATCTCTGCATGAGTGAAATAGGTCATTTACCCTCCTGTGTTTCACTTTCCACCTTCAAAATAATAGCAGCAGCAGTAGGGACGCACTTCTATGACACTTACCGTGTGCTAGGGACTGTTCTTAGCACATTTCACATATTAACTTGTTTAACCCTTCAAAAACCCTCAGCGATAACTATTAGCATTGCCTTCATTTTATAGGCAAGAAAGCTGACTGGGGAAAGGTCATGTAACTTTCCCTCAGTTACAGTGTGAGTGATGGAACTAGGAGTCAGCTCCAGAATGCCTTGACCACAACTCACAAAGTTAAAAAGTATGCTGTCTTAACCACAACTCATTTTCATTAATTGAGGGGGTAAGATCTCTGAGTGATTGAAAACTCTTTCAAAGACAAGTGACAGAAAACCTCTTAAATTGGCTTAAGCAAGAAAGGGAATTTATTTGCTTATAAATTCATGCTGAGGGTAGATCAGATGAGTTCAGAAACTCAAACAATATAATCAAGGATCTTCCATCTCTTGGCTCTTCTTTCCCCCATGTAAGTTTTTGCCCTCAGGAGGCTCTCCCCTTATGTTGGGTCCCAGCAGTCCCAGACATGTATCCTCAAATCTCCAAATCCAGCATAGATCATGGCACCTGTAAACTGCTGCACTGAGTCTCACTGATTCTGATTGGTCTGTTCTGAATCATGGGCCAACCCTGAACCAATCACAGTGGCTGGGAGAACAAGATGTTTGGATGGGCCTGGGTCACATGTCACTCTTGGAGCCAAGGGTTCATTCAGTTTGACCTGAACCATATGGGCAAAAAACAACCGCAATGACCACCTCAATTAGATTGTTACTTTGGCAATTTCCAGTGCTAAAAGCCTATAAATTTCTGCCAATGGGGGGCAAGAAAAAGTGATAGGGAAGAGAGAAAAGAAGGCTACTGTGTGTATACAAATCCTTCTTACACGTGGATTACCAAACCTCATTTCCCCCTAGTGACTTCAAGGACTGCTTTGCTACAGAACCTTTACTAAGATAACTAGAATAATGAGGGACAAAGATTTATGTGAAAAATTTCCTTTCATGCTATAATTTTATAGTATTAAAAACTGGCAACAACATAAAAGTCTGATATTAATGATTGGTTAAATTAGTTATAGTATATCCATACAACAGAATACTATATATATATTAGAAATGATGTTTTCAAAGAATGTTTAATTATATGTGAAGGTATTAAAGATATAACGTTATTTGGAAAAAGCAGGATACAAGAAAAATACATAGAATGCTCCTGATTTTATTGAAAAAGAAACATCTGTTTTCTACCAATATAGAGGGAAAGCGCTGAGGCAGAATTATACCAAAATATCGATAGTGGCTATCTCTTGCTGGTGGCAATATGAGTAATTTTAATTTTATCCTTTACACTTTTCTGCATTTCTAAATTTTCTACAACAAATATGTACTATATTTATGAGGAGGAAAAAGTCCCCTAAAGTAGTTGAATGGAGAAGTTTGAACTTGTTTTGTACCTGCTAAATTTATGTCAATTTATAGTGAGAGAAGAAATGTAGATAACACAAGAATCAAACAAAAAGCACTCTTTGAGATAACCAAGCATTGGTGTTATTTGCCTACTTCAAAAGGCTGTTTTGTGTGTTCTTTCTTAAGTAATTACAAGGCTTGATTATATAATCAAAGAACATTTATACAGGTGTGCCCAATTCAAGAGCATTTGATATAATGTCGGAAAATGCAAGCTAATGAGAATAATTATATTACAAAATATTAATTATATCACTATATCTCATGAGTATTATAAAATTTTGCTAGATATATGGAAACCCTCTCTGTGCATTTTAATTATAGCTCAGGTTCTAAAAATTCTATTTGCATGCCACTTTTCAGGGGAGCATATCTAATGTGCCCAGCAAGATAAGATTAAACTGCATAAAATTATTGTTAAAATTGGAAATAGCTGTATTTGATATGTACATTTAAAACATAACTGATAGAAATCATATCTGTTTAGTTCAATTGTCAACAAAAGACCAAGGAGCAGAAGCTGAAATATATAATCATCTTCATCATTGTCATGGTCATTATTATCATCTCATTTCTTTAGATTTCAGCATAATTTTATATAGAGTCATGTGTCACTTAACGATGGGGATACATTCTGAGGAATGCATCTTTAGGCAATTTCATTGTTGTGCAAACATCATAGAGTGTACTTAAACAAGCCTAGATGGTGCGATGGTGCTACACACCTAGGCTATATGGTACAGCCTATTGCTCCTGGGCTGCAGTCCTATACAGCATGTTACCTTACTGAATACTGCAGGCAATTGTAACACAATGAATAAGTATTTGTGTATCTAAATATACCTAAACATAGAAAAGGAACAGTAATAATACAGTATAAAAGATAAAAAATGATACACCTGTATAGGGCACTTATCATAAATGGAGCTTGAAGGACTGGAAGTTGCTCTGGGTGAGTCAGTGAGTGAGTGGTGAGTGAAGGTGAAGGCCTAGGACATTACTGTACTGTACTATAGACTTTATACTGTACACTTAGGCTATACCATATTTATAAAAAATATTTTTCTTTCTTCAATAATGAATTAACCTTAGCTTACTGTAACTTTTTTACTTTATAAACTTTAAAATTTTTTTAACTTTTTGACTCTCTGTAATAACACTTAGCTTAAAATGCATTGTACAACCGTACAAAAATATTTTCTTTCTTTATATCCTTATTCTATAAGCTATTTTCTATTAAATTATTTATTTATTTACTTTTTAAACTCTTTTGTTAAAGACTAAAATATAAACACACACTTTAGCTTACACCTACACAGGGTCAGGATCATCAATTTTCCATCAGTCTTCCACCTCCACATCTTGTCCCACTGGACAAGGGCAACAACAGGCATGGAGCTGTCATCTCCTGTGATAACAATGTCTTCTTCTGGAGCACCTCCTGAAGGACCTGCCTCAGGCTGTTTTACAGTTAACTTTTTTATTTTTATAAGTAGAAGGAGTACACTCTAAAATAAGGATAAAAAGGATACTATACTATAGTAAATACATAAACTGGTAACAGTCATTTATTATCATTATCAAGTGTTACGTACCGTACATAACTGTATGTGCTATACTTTTGTATAGCTGGCAGTGCAGGAGGTTTGTTTATACCAGCATCGCCACAAACACGTGAGTAATATGTTGCCCTGTGATTACTTATGATGGCTACGATGGCACTAGACTATAGAAAATTTTCAGCTCCTTATAATCTATGGGACCACTGTCGTATATGTGGTCTGTTGTTGACCAAATTGTTAATGTGGTGCACGACTGTATATTATCTAATTTTATCCTGATAAGTCTGTTATTATCATCACTCTTATAAAAGAACTAAGATGTGAAACAAATAAATGGTTTTTCCAAGGTCACACACAGAACAAGGTGGAGAATTCAGATCTCTTAATCCTTGGTTTGCTGTTCTTATATCACTACCTGCAATGTGGATCTAGATTCTTAGTGTTAATAAAACTAATAAAATCTACTATATGGAGCTTTGTATTTTACAAATTCTTTGACATAGATTATCTAATTTCAACCTAAGAACATTACTATGAGACAATAAGACCACCAGGTGATACTGAACTAACTGAGTCCTCATCATACAGCTTTTCATGTATTATCATATTGTGGCAGGGAGTGTCTTGGGTGGTTCTCAATAATCTGATTCCTCCTGGTATTCGTGCCCTTGTGTAATCCCATCCCCTTGAGATGAGTGTGGACTGGAACTAGTGACTAGTCCCTAATAAGGAATACAGCAGAAAAAATGGGATGTCACTTCTGAGATTAGGTTATAAAAAGACTGTGGCTTCCATTTTGGAATCTTTCAATCTTAGCCCTTGCTCTGAGGAAATCAAGCTGCAACATCTAGGTAAAGCAAGCTGTTTTGTTGGTAGCCCTATAGAATGGTACATATGGCAGTGAACTACTAATGTTTCCAGCCAACAGCCATCCAGGATCTTAGGCTTGTCAACAGCCACAAGAGTGAGCTTGGAAGCGTATCTTTCTTCAGTTGAGCCTTGTGCAGTCCTGGTTGATGTAATATAATACTTTGATTGCAGCCTGTGAGAGACCTGAGCCAGAGGACCCAGCTTAGCTGTACCCAGATTTCAAACCCATAGAAACTGTGAGATAATAAATTTTCTTGTTTCTAACAATTAGGTTTTGGGGTAATTTATTGTTTAGCAATAGATAACTAATATACATATTTAATCCTCATAACAGCCCTATGATGTAGTACTATTATACCAGCCCTATCTAACCAATGAGGAAATTGAGGTTTAGTGACATGAAATAATTTTCCCTAAAGCAAGCAGTTAACAAGTGGCAGAGCTGGGATATGAACCTGGCTCTCTGGACTCCAGAGCTTGGGCTGCAGCCCCATGGTGTGTTGCCTCCCAGGAGTATGATACAAGATGCAGTTTGATGTAACACAGGTGATAATGAATTCCAACAACACAATTTGATTTGAGACACTTCCCTAATAGAAGGCTAAGGTAGGCAGGGCAGGTATTATCGTCCCCATTGTAATGATGACAGACCATGAGGCTCACACAGTCAAGAGGATGGGGCATTGATACAGGCCCTCTGACCCTAGGTCTCTGTTCCATGCCCCTTCACCCTTAGATTCATTTTATTAAACAGGCAAAACATATACTAAAAATACCACATATTTTAACATAATAGTAACATGTAGTAATCATAACAACAATAATATATAACCACCAATTATTAATTAAATGCATGCTAATATTATATATGTCTGAGCAAAAGGCACTCAGTACACTTAATGCAATGTGAAAGATTATCCAAAAGCCAGTGGGACCTGGCTGGACACCTTTTTAGTATAAAACTATAAATTGCCATGGATGTGCTAGAAAAAATCGCTCCACCTGCATCATAGGAGCATTACCTCTGCCACCAAGCTGAAAACTAATCAGGTCTTAGCTTTGAGACTTTTGTTTGCTCTAAAGTAATTTTTCATCCCTTCTTGGCAAGATGCTTCATTTATATGTAAGTCACCAAACCCTGGGGTAAGTACAGTTTGGTCCTCCAATACCTTGGGCAAAAAGTAAGGCCTCAGGTGGCCTTAGGAACAGGCTTATTGTGTTGCAAAAGGGTGAGGAGATTATATTACATTACCAGTTTATAATCTATGAAATAAAATATGCTTGCCAATATGAAGGCATCTTATAAATGATTTATTTGCTAATTACTAATTAAATGACATATTTAATACTTGATTTTTTAGAGCATCTGTATAAGGAACGGAATTAGGCTCAGAAGGACAGAATGATCAGAAAGTTAAAACAGTTCAAATGAAAGCATAATAAAAGAGGAAATCCTGCTTCTTTCCCTGAATGTTTACTTAAATTATGTTAAACTGCATGGTAGAATAGTATTTATGGATTATTAAATGTCAAATTCTTGTGCCAGGTGATAAAAATTTCCTTGAGTAGGGCAGAGTTCAACATTAAAATCTGCACTATGTAATAAAGTTAAAGTTTAAGATGTATGGTATTTAAGTAAGTATAAAATTCTTGTTCACTTGTAATACAGGAAAGAATTAGTTACAATGACACACCGTTTTGTCAGAAATCAGGGAAGGATAAATATTATTGAATTCAGAGGGATGAGTTTCAGAGTGTGGAGTCCTTTTCTGTAGGGTCGTCTTCCTCCATCTTCCCCAGATGAGGTGAGTTTCCATTTCCCATTTTTTTTGGACCCTGACAGCATCTTTTTTATACCTTTCAGGCATGTTTTTTGCCTAGCAATGTGCAAGCGTAATATAAATCCCTACTATTACACAGCTGTTTACCAGGCAAGCTGTTGGATTTTGTACATATTGTAGCCAGCTACCTTACTGAATTCTCTCATTTTTTTTATTTATTCACTTGAGTTTTCCTACTGGATAATTACATCCTATGTAAATAATAATACTGCTTTTTCCTGATCAATATTTATAATATTTCTGTCCCCTCCCTCCCTCCTTCCTTTCTTCCTTCCTTCCACTGCATATAACATTCAGATGAATGTCAAATAATGGTGGTAACATCAGGTGGCCTTTTTGTATCCCTACAATGTTTCACCAATAACATGATGTTGGCTATTGTTTGAAAAGGGTATCCTTATTGTGAAAAACTGTTCCTTTCTATTTCTAGTTTACTAAGAGTTTTTTGAAAATTATGAATGTATGTTGAATTTTATAAACTTTTGGTAAATTTTGAGATGACCATTGGCTCACTGATGTGATATTGTTGCTCATTTTAAAAGGCAATTTGAGTTCCCCATAAAGAAAACTCTGGTAATAAAATATTTACAACACGACAGCAACATATTTTCTTGTTTATAGATGACATGTCTATTGTCAGGACTAGTTCTTTGTGAGTAAGTTCTATGTTTTTCTGTTTCTTTAGCTGTAACAAACATATCATGCTGAACGCTGTAGATCTATGCTATCAAGGGTGTGGTCTATAGACCAGTAGCATCAATACCACCTGGAAGTTTGTTAGAGATGCAAATATGCTTACCACCCTCTGATTAGAGCTGACAGTGGGGGCCTGAATTAAATTTACTGCTTCAGAGTTTCATGCCAGTAAGTAAGAGCAACTTAGGATGCGAAATCAGTGACCTGACAGAGAACTCAGGTCAACTCCAGGGACACACTTGGGGCAGTGTTTAGGGAAGTATTAGGATGGATTCGAGTTGGGATTCAGTATTTGGAGAAAGTAGCACCCAAGGGCATTCTCTGGGGCTTGAGGCCATACTTGATCTGAGACAAAGTTTTGGAATTAAAAGAGAACAAATTCTCTTTAATTTGTTAAATTAAAGGGTAGTGGAATCAGCCTCAGGGTAGTGGAATCAGCCTGGACTTATCTCCCTTTATTTTCTACAAGGCCAGCACCATACACCTCACCTAAATTTAGACCAGGACTATTTTTACAACTCTTCTCATAGGAATAATAATGAAGATAATAATTGTAACAATACCTACCATTTCTTCACAGCCCATGCAGCACCACCCTTTCTTTACTCCTCCCAATAGGTCTGTAAGGCAGGAGTTGTTCCCAACCCTAACCCTAACCCTAACCCTAACCCTAACCCTAAGATGGGACAATTGAGGCATAAAGTGGCCAAAGAACTTACTTGGAGTCATGATAAGAACAAAGTGAGGGGGGTATCAAATTACAATCAAGTGAAAAGAACTGGAGAACTGGAATGAGAATGTTATAGAAAACCAACATGATGAAGGTCAAATAGCCAATGATATTTTCCTAAAACCCTATGTTGGTTTAATAATGATGCTTTTGCAGACACCAAAACTATTTCTGAAAGGAGGCCAAAATAAAGGAGAAAATAAATCACATCCAGAAATGAAGTTTGGATGGATGCAGAAAACAATGTAAAACTGTAAATCTGTGATTTCTAGGCCATGAAAACTTTGTGGACTGGTTCTTGGTAGGAATTCACTAAATACAGTTGTGGGAAAGCTGGAAGCAGCTGCCCCAGCATCGAAGGCAAAGGGAATGAATCATGAGGTGAGAGGCATCATCTCCAGCCAAGGGGCTCCTGTGTCTGATGTGACAGAAAGAGTTTCCCCAGCAGAGTCTGCTCTGAGAGGTTCATTGAGCTGACAAATATCAGCCAGCTCCTTTTCAAAAGTTCATTGCATAAAATCCCTTTGCAGGATACTATGTTATTGAGTTGAAGAGGCAGAGATAGTAAAGGGAGGTTTTTCACAAGCAGTTTTTCTGTTATATCTCCGTTTTCATGCAGGTACAGTTGTAAAAGAGCAGTTATAGTAAAATATATTTCAAGTGTTAAATACAGGTAATACCATAACACACACATACATACATACATACACAAACACACACACATACATACACACTTTCTTTATGATCATCTAAAAAGTTCCTACTGAAGAAAGTTGGCAATATACTCTCTCTACCTTCTTAAGAGACGTTTTTTTTTTTATCAAGGGGACACATGTGTTTATAGAGATTTCTGCCTCTCATCCACTTTGAGTGGTTCAAATGACACATTTACTTGCTGAAATAGGAGGGAGGAAAGATTAAAGGCAAAATAGCATATTATTTACAATAATTTGTAAGCTCTTCAGTGGCTTAGAAACTGGAGTATAATAAGTAAATGCAGATCTCAGATTTGGATGTAGTCTGGAAAGTTATCTAGTTTAATCCTCTATGGTTAAGTCCATATTAAAAGAATGTCCTGAGATGGACACAGAGACACACTCTGCCCACATCACTCCTTCAAGAAAAGGCTTGTAGCCCCAGCTGCTAGAATGCTGTCAGAACAGCCTTTGGCTATAAGTCCCTTCAGGAATGTCTTCAGCTGCAGAGAGCCGCCTCACCCAAGATCATGACCTTGCTGCGGCAGATCACATCTGGTGACTGAGGGAGGGAAGGGGTTGGAAAGCCCCACCATATTGGGGTATCTTGGGACAACTCCAGTGGATCATTTTAGGTCAGAGCTCCTCCCCACAGGGTCAGCTGAGAGTGTTCTTGGGCCCATTTTGCAGCTCAACTTCTCCCTCTGCCTAATCCTGCCTCCTTCTTTTTCTTTGGTGTCGTTCCCAGGGGCATTTCCAAATAAACATCCTGCACACTCAACCCCACCTCGGGGTCTGTTTCTTGGAGAATACAACCTGTCACATGCCCCTAAAGACATCACCTAACCATTTTTAAATGATGCAGAGTGCACAGCTCATGGGCAGTCTTACTGCATTTTCATGTACTGTTAGAAAGATCTTCCATAAACTGCTGCAACCAGCCTCTGTGCACATGTTAAGTGGATCTGCCCTCTTGAAACACCCAGATCAAGACTAGCTCCTCCAAATTCTACTTCCTTTGTATCCATTCACTTGCCCTGAATCCTATCTTGTAGTCTAAAGGGTAAAACAAAGTTTTAGCTGATTCATCATCATCTCCTCCTTTTTTTGTAATTGTGCTGCTAAAAGGAGACAAAATTGAAGGGAAAAGCAAATGATTCACAGGGCAATAGTTCAGGAAATATGGAGTAGTCATGTTCCTTTTTAGTGGCTACCCATTACTAGTTGGGGTGGTGGTGGGGGGGTTGTTGCAAGAGGAAGGGTTACAGTGGGAACCAGGGGAGAAGAAAAGCAGTGCTTTGTAGCAGAAGCACAGATTTGGAGTCACCTTGGGCAATTCTTTTAACTATTCTGAGATCCAATAAATACGTTCTTTTCACCCTCCTGTGTACTTGGTCTTCGTGACAGGAAACATTATTTGTCAGGTTTAGAAACTTGGGAGTTGTTTTGCATTCCTTTACTCACATCCATTTAATCTCAACATGTTATCATTTCCTTCTTCTCCTACAGCCCAAATTCATCTGGTTTCTCTTTCCCTCTCTCCATGTGTACTGATACTGCCTTGGTCCAGGCTCTCACTGTGGCAACTGTCTCTGCCAGACCCACTCCCTTCTGCTCCATATTGTAGCTGGAGTGAGCTCTCTCTAATACTGAACTAATGATCTTGGCTAACAGCTTAAAATACTACAACAAAGCTTTATTTATTACAGCAAACACCTGAAAACAACCCAAATGTTTATCAGTGGTAGAATGGATAATTAAATTGTGACATATTCATACAATATAATGCTATATAACAACAAAAAATAAACAAGCCTCTGGTATTAATATCCACATGAATGAATCTTATGAATATAACATTGAACCAAATTACAAGAGATCATCCTATATAATTTACACATATGTAAGGCTCAAAATAATTTACGATGTTGGAAGGCAGACAGTGGTTACACTTAAGGAGAAGGTGAAGTAATGACTGGATGGGGACAGAATGGAAATTTGCATAGTAGTGATGTTCCATTTCTTGGTGGTGCTTAGTTACATGGGTATATTCACTTTGAGAAAAGTCACTGAGCTTAATACATATGATTTGTACACTTTTCTGGGTGCATATTATTCTTCACAAATACCTTTAAAAAATTCTATAATGATTCCCCTGAGGGTAAAGTCCATATTCATAGGATCCCCTCCATGACCTGTACACACTTCTCAAACATTTTCTTTAGTTATGCTAGCGTTCACTGCACTCAATCTGAATTTCCTGCACTTCCCTGAAAAGTGCAGCAAGCCAGTTGGTTTGGTGACAAATAGAGTTTTTTAATGAATGAATGAGTAGTGAGGCTGCTAATCCTTACCTTGAACTGTTTTTGTGAGCATTAAATAAAAGAATATGAGAGGCTGTTAGCACAGTTCCTGAAACATAGCAGACACTAAGCATATATTAACTCCTTCCTCCTTTTCCCCTCCCCACCAGTGCACATGAATGAATTTATAACTCTGAACATTATTAGGATACTGCAGCTGAAGTCACTTTTTGGGAGGTACTGCCTATCAAATCTCACTATCTATTGGCGTTTACTCCAAAAAGACATTCTGATTTGTCTTCAATCCCCCAGAATGTGAATCTTGACACAAATTTAACTTTCGTGGGTAAGCTGTCCCAATAAAATACGCACTTTAATATTCGAGTCAGATCCTTCCCAAATCTCTTGGAAATATTATTGCATGCCCATTATCTGATAAAGGAATAAAGTACAGCTGTATCTAAGGAAAGACATTCGTGGGCTCTGGTTTTACTTTATTTGAGCATGTTAGGTAGATGGGGTCATTAGAAAATCTGAGAGTTTTAGAATTGCAAGCTGCTGCTGCAGGTTGTTATTTCTCAAAATATTATCTTCTTGCTATAAAAATGCTTTCCTTCTCTTGCCAGATTTCATAAAGATCTTCCATCTGGTCAGTACTGATAACTAGAATCTTGAGATGCTCATTCTTACAACTTAAAATGATCCAGATGTAGAAGGATTAGGTTTTATAGCTTCTTCTAAAGGATTTTGTCTTCCTAATCCTACAACTGCATGTGTTGAGAACTGATCAACATGAGAGAGCTCTAACAATGAACGTATGAAAGTGTTCCACTGGCTATATGTATTTTTCATTTGACATGTTTTAGGAGAATACAACCATGAAATAAAAGCATTGAAATCTATAAGACAAGGACTATAGTGTACCACAGGTAATCTACAGTGAGTGAGACAAAATAAGAGAACTAAAAATGAAAAATAAAATTAGAATAAAACTGTATTACGAACAGAATTCTCAAGAATTTTACCAATTTGTTGTGATACAGGAATATGCCAGTTGATTGAATGATCTCTATAAATTTTGTTTCTGTTTCTTAATCCACAAAATGTGGGAACAAATACCAAATTATGAAAAGTGGGTGGGATATTGATGAAAATCCTTTCATTCCCAGGAAGACAGACTCTGGTAAGTTTACTGACCTGGGCCCTAAGTTTTAGGGGCCACAATACTGATTCTAGAAAATTACTCAGGGAGGAAAAAACAAGGAAGAAGTTAACCACTCTGAGGAGGTGCTGCCCCATTCCCAAACCAAGTGATTCTCCCTTTTCTCTTCCAGGGTCACACATCTGTCCCCTCCCCACTTATATAGCATACTCATCTTCAATGTTTCCCTAAAGTTAGTGTTCATATAGTTTCACACATATGAAAATGTGGTAGGTGGAGAAGAAAAGAATATAATGCATGAGATGCCAGACTCACCTCTGCCTTGAGATGGCCTTGATAACTTATGGTATGAACAACAAGTTCCTATTTGGTAGAAATTCAGCTTTTTTAGCAGCCTCAAGATTATTTTTTCATGTAAATAAGCCTAGAAGCATAGAAATAAAGGAAAAGCTTCCACATATTAAAATATTAGTTTTAGATCTTTTATTTTTAAAGGGCAGTATAGAAATAAAATTCCAAGAAGGACAATACAACAAACATGGAAAAAATGACCTGTGTGTAAAGGTGAGGTGTAAGGAATTGGATACTTGATTAATGAGAAAGAAGATGACCCAAAAGTTCAGGGCCTGAGGCTTTCTGCAAAGGGATCTACTTTTAATTCAAAGCCTTGTTATCTTTGTGGTGATGGTGGGGGTAGTATGTTGTCCCCACCTGGACGCTGGGAGGTGCTTGAGCCAGGTGGGGATGAGGTACTGTGAGTGATATATCTTACTTCCCTCTTCAATAATAATCCCGTCAAACAGCAGGAAATGGGGATGTATTACAGTGTCCCCTGGATTGGAGATGTGTCCTGGATTTTGTCTCTTCCTAGATACCACCTCTGAGAATCCCTGACTTTTATCTTCCTCAAAAGAATGGAAATTTATTCACATGATTGCTGCTGACCAGGCATCAATAAAAAGAAATGGGAAGCAAATGTTTTGTATAGACACCAGAATGGCTAATATAGGTGACATCAGGGTGAGTTGCAAGGGAGGCACCATACCCGTGGGCAAGTGTTGAGACATGAGCCATAGACTCCAAGTACTTGGTCCGGGAATATGCCCTGAGTGAAGTCACCATGGGCAGTAGAAGAGGAGAGAATGAATACTTGAGTTTCCCATGCTTGTAATGTTGATTTCTGTAGAATTAAAAATTTGTCAGCTGGTGGATGTATATTGTTAATTTGAATACTTTTTATTATAAAAAGAATCTGTTAAGTGTTCATTCCTAGAAATCCTTGTGAATGGAACAACAGCCATGTAAAGGAATATTCAGACATGCATATACCTGAAGACCAGAGTTTTGGCTGTATTTTTTAAAGCCCTTTTTGAGCTCTATCATTAGAAGTCTCAATTTATACAGAGATCTGTAGCGATCCTTGGAGCTTCTGCAGCCCATATCAGGTGATGATGACATAACAGTTAAGTTCTATCAACAAGGATGAATCAGGATTTGAGTGAGTTTCTCTATATAGCTTTCTTAGTGATGAAATACCTGGGCAGAAGTACTTCTCCCACATCTATGCAGCAAAATGGTTAGTTGTGAGGTGCTATGCAATTTTAGCAATAAGCAACACACTTTGTTTTAAACAGGATACAGAAGCCGAGTTGAGTCCCACTTAGGCGGTCTGCTTTATCATCACAGCTCTGTGGGCTGGAGGCTAAAGTTCTGAAGGGAGGGCAAGGGCAGGCAGGCATATTTTGTGCATTTGCTAAGTGGGCCTCAAATGCCTCCACTCACTTATTTGTTGAAGACAGGGTCATCTCATTTAATTCAGCAGGAAAACAACTGCACCAGTAAGAGAAGAAAGGCTGGCTCATAATCTCCTCTTTGCATTTCAGAGATATTTCAAATATGCTCTTCATGAAAGAGGCTGTGCAGGGAACCAGACCCAGGCACCTGCTTTGTCCCTCATGCACACGGTTAAGTCAGGGAAGCGCTTGACTCACAAGTCCACCCTGGGTGTTTGAGGTTATGCATATTATGTCTGAATGTGTAACTATGAAAAATATATATTCTGGAGCAATGTCAAGTTCAGACTAGGAGCATGTACAGCTTAGAGCTCTGGGGAAAAGCACAAGAACAATAGTAAAAAGAGCCTGAATTATTTGGGAAAAGACACTGCTCCCCCAACCCTTGACTATTATTTCCTCCTGGAGCCCCTCCTTCTCTGATATTGGGTGCAAGAGGCAGGGAGGGACAATCAGAAAGGTTAGGAGGAAGCACCCTGGGACGCTGGCACCCTCTGCCTTATTCTTCTTACTCAAGGACAAGCAAACAAGCAAGGTGGAATACAGGTCCTTTCCAAAACTGGACACAGGCAGAAACGTACCAAAGTACACATATTTTAACAATGCAAAACTAAGTATGATCTTGTGATAGGAGCTGGAACCACTTCCTTTTAACCTCGATTCCCTTTCATTTTCACGATGTAGGGGGCAGCGTCTCACCTTATAGTATAGGGTGGAAATAGCTTAAGACCAAACTTCCCATCTTAACTTCCACTTTCCAAGCTTTATTTTGTAATTTAAGAAAATGAGTCAGCCCCATCACCTCCCCACCTGGGTATTTTGTTTATCAGGACTGAGCACATCATTATTTTCTAAGGGCTTGGAGCAACAGCGCAGTCCTTTCTAATGGAAGGTTTTCAATTAGTGTTGGCTTTGAAATCACCTCGTCCACCCGCAGTCCCTGGAGCACACCATCTCCGTGTGATTTCTGCTCAAGTTTTCTCCCTCCTATCACCCCTTCCACATTCATGTAATCTTTAAGCTGCCTCAAATCCTTTTGCAAGGAAGCAGGATAAAATGCTTAAATCACAGTTACACACAATGTCGACTCTCAGGTTCACGCATTTAGGGGATGGTTTGAACAAGAAATGCGCTCGGTACCTAGAAGTCCAGGGGGCGACCTTCACAATCTCCCTCCCGACACCCTGAGCCCCAACTCCCGCCGCCTTTGCGCCTCAAAGGTGGCAAAAATCTGCAAGCCAGAGCCTGAGCCCCTGGCCCTGGTGGGGGTGAGAAGGGAAGCCGAGCCCGTCCCTGGAAGGTGTGCGCCCCTCACCTTGCGGACGGTGCGTGCAGCCGGGTCGCACAGGGCGAGCTGGGGCGTCCCGCTGGCTCCAGAAGTCTCACTCCGAACCCGCTCCTTTTACTCCCGAGCTTTATCAAAGCACTGCTTCTCGCAACACCCGGTTCTGAGGTGCGCCGAGCCCCGCGGCGCTCTCCCCTCCAGCGTCCTTGGCCGCGCCAGTGCCCGCGGGCTGCGGCGACACAGAGCCGGGGAGCGCGGCGCGCCGGGCAGCCCCGAGGCAGCGCGGGTGGCGGGCGCTGCGCTTCGCCGAGTCTGGGCGCCCCGACTGGAAGAGCAGGCGAGAGGGAGAGCGCGGAAGAGGAGGAGGAACAGGAGCAAGAGCAGGGGGCAGTCTATGAAATCAACCGCGCAGGGTGCAGCCACCTAGGACGCCACCGAACGGAGAAGGGGGTGGCTGGGATGAAAAGACGAGCCGGGTGCAAGGCGGGTGGTGGAGTGGAGGAGAACTGGGGGTCGGAGCGCCGAGGGGCTCCAGGTCTGGCTTAACCTGTGAGAGAGGAATTCTGGAGCTGATGGCGTCCTGAGGGCTCCCTGTTGCAAACGCTAGAGGGCAGCGCTGTCCACGTTATAAACCCGGCCCACGGGGCTGGAGGTGCGGATAAGGGACCCGCCGCCTGAGCCCTTTGCGGGCCGCGGCCTAGGCGGAGAGGCGGACCACTGATACAAGAGGCAGACCCCAGTCCCCTCTTCTGTGGCGAGCCTGAGTTGGGGAGGGAGAGGAAAAGAGGGGGAGTAGCTGACGGGCTTGGACGTTTTCCCTCAGCGGCTCCTCCAGGCAGACCCTCTGGAGGTGAATTACTCAGCTTTCCTCGAGGGGAAAAGGAGAGTCAACATCCGCAGGGTGCGTTCAGGAGAGGGATGAGAAGAAAGAGGCGAGGGGGAGGTGAAGGCCAACTGGGGCGGAAGGCAGGCAGAGAGGCGGGGAAGCAGAGAGGGAAAAGAGAGAGGGGTAGGGTGGGGTGGCTGGCGCTGAAAGAGCCGCCGACCTTGCCATTTTTCTGGAGGTAACTCTCCTCGAGGGGCCGATCGGGTTGGCAGAGGGCTTTGTGCACTTCCCAGTGGCCCGGGAGCCATCCTTTCTGCCGTTCTGCTGCAAGGCCAGAGAGGTTAAGCTGGGAGGGACTTTACAGAATCCTGGCAGTGCTGAAGGACGATTCCTTAGAGCCGGTTGGCTACTTTCTGTGGAGAACTTGGGTGACTCTGAAACCTTGAAGGTTTACGTAGATTGAGTCCCTGACATTGTGGGAAAAAAAAAAAAAGT
Organism: Daubentonia madagascariensis; assembly: GCA_023783475.1. Lineage (NCBI taxonomy): Eukaryota > Metazoa > Chordata > Mammalia > Primates > Daubentoniidae > Daubentonia > Daubentonia madagascariensis. The sequence continues at coordinate 33,914,889 of JAKFHU010002080.1, read as the reverse complement.
CAGATTATTTGAACTAGCCATAAAATGAATTAGAAAATCTTATGAAGACAATCTGATCTGTAGACAGCCTGATACAAAATCTTAGAGTTGAAAAGACTTGCAACCCGTGTAGACAACCTGCGTAGCTCCCCAAACACCTGCCTCACACTTGACTTTCTTGTTTGGAGCCTTATGGCTGAGTTGAGAAAGCATTTTTTATTTTATTTTTTTGCAGTTTGGCAACTCCAAACCAAATGAAATTCTCTTCAGTTCAAAAATCAAGCCTGTGTGCCCTTCTTCTTGCCTTCTGGAGTGCCTCTCCAGACCAGCAGGGCTGAGTGATGGGTGTGCGGGGAAGTTCACTGAACAAGAGAAAGGAAGGTTGGTAAACTATAGTCTTGAATGTGATTTGCTTCTGTTAATCCCACTAAACTAAGAGAATAGGCTTAAGTAGACATCTTGAAATGTGTTTGATGATGAAGGTGTTATGTAAAAATAAACAGAACAAGAATCATTCCTCATTTTTAAAAAGAATCTTATAGGACTGAAGTTTTTTAGATATCCAGAAGAGTCAGTAAGGACATCGTCCTACTCTGGCAATTTTGGAGTTCTTCTGAAAGATGAAGGAAATTTGAGTTCATTCTGTTTTTTTTCTTTTTCTTTTTTTAGAAATTAGCTCATCTGTTCTTCAGTTATTACAATGTAAGCAACTATGAAAACATATATTATACAGTATACAGTTGGAACTATCCTGAACATAGCTCAGAATACCCCTGTTTTGGCAGATTTCAGCTTACTGAGGCTTGTGGTTATTCTCAAGCTATTAATTAACTTCTGGGATATATTTCACCAGTTTTAATAAAAGTCAACACTCTCTTAATCAAGAGCAATTAATTCAATTTGTGGATTACTCACTTGCATTTCCAATAGGCTTTACGAGTGCTTTAAGATTGCAGGTATATGTAAATCACATCTGCGTTTCATAATGGAGAATTCCTTGTCAGTTAAAACATTATCTATAAGGATTAAGGGGAGCCCTGGGCACCTGGCATAACAAATTCATCAACTTGTGGTGGGAACCCAAAAGTAATTATGAAGAAATTAATTTATCAAATCCACTTATTCATTCATTAAAAAAATGTTGATAAACACCTATCATGTTCCAGGCATGAGCCCACTTCTAGGAATAAAATAAAGAAGATACAGTTTATTCTTTCATAGTCCAGTGGAAAGACTGATTCATAAGCTAGTAAATCCATTCCAGAGTAATAGTTGGCAGAAGGGGGAAGTACTGGGTGCTGCGGGAGCACAGAGGGCAATCTAAGCCAGCCTTTAGGACCAGGGAGAAATAGCCAAGCGTGGTGGTGGCAGTAGTGTGTGTATACGAGGAGAGGCGGTTGGTAGTGGTTGAGGGTGGGAAGAATGATGATTGCTCCATCCCCAAGACAATTCTAGTCACATTTGTTAATTTTCCACTTGGCTGCGGGAACCTCACTTTAATATATGAGGAAGCAAACATGCATATGCTGCAATTTCCTGCTAGGAGCTGGGCTACAAGTTTCATGAGGCAGGGAGTATATATGACTTATTTATCACGCCAGTACAGAGAAAAGTCAAGACCCTGGTTGACATTGTCTGTAGTTTCTCACCTCCACCATGGAAGTGGGAATAAAATGGGAAGGGAAGGAGTTATGATGCGGAGGTAGCTCACATTTACTGAGCTCTTCGTACGTTATTCCACCAAACAATTTCACAACCCTATGACATAGTTCTTATCCCATTTTACTGTTGATTTCAAAGACTGAGCTTCAAATTACATTCTATGTCTGTCATGTGACAAAGTATGGAGTATGGAATGCCTATGGGTAGTTTCTCCATGTACAAGCTTTCAGTAAGTTATGCTCTGGTAACCAAGCATAACCCCCAAATCTCGGTGGCTTCCTATAGTAAAGGTTCCTATCTCACCCACAGTACATATTAGCTGTGGAATGGCTGAAGCTCCACTCCACATGTTTATACTGGGACCCAGGCAGATGGAGCCAGGCTGTTCTCAGGGTAGAGGGAAGAGTAAGGGGGAAATAGCACAATGGGTCTTAAAACTTCTGCTTAATTACAGGATAAATCACCTCTACTCACATTCCATTGGCTAAGCCAAGTCTTATGGCTGAGCCTAATGTCAACTCAATAAAAAGGAGCCTTTCTCCACTGAGAAGGATTCTAGGGAGGAGCTCTGTAGAGGTGGGCCTGGGAGTGACAAAATATTGTGAACAAATTATTCAATTGACAACAGTCTCCAGCACTGCTTTCATTTTAAAAAAATTTAAAAATTTTAATTATTACAGGTACATAATAGTTGTATATATTTATAGGGTACATGTGATGTTTTGATACAGGCACACAATGTGTATTAATCAAATGAAGGTAATTTAGGTATCCATCATCTCAGGCACTTATCATTTCTTTGTGTTAGGAACATTCCAATTCCACTCTTTTAGTTATTTTAAAGTACACCCTAATTTATTGTTGATTATAGTCACTTTGTTGTGCTACCAAATATTGTTCATTCTATATAACTATATTTTTGTACCCATTAACCATCCCCACTTTATCCCTCCCTGCCCGCTACACTTCCCAGCCTCTGGTATCTATCATTCTACTCTCAGTCCCTATGAGATCAATTGTTTTAATATTTAGCTCCTGTATATGAGTGAGAACATGCAAGATTTGTCTTTCTGTGCTTGGCTTATTTCACTTAACATAATGTTCTCTAGTTCCATCCATGTTGTTGTAAATGGCAGAACTTCGTTCTTTGTTATGGCTATATAATACTCTATTGTGTATATGTACCACAATTTCTTTATCATTCATTCGTTGATGAATACTTAGGTTGATTCCAAATCTTGGCTATTGTGAATAGTGCTGGAATAAACATGGGAGTGTGGATATCTTTTCAACGTACTTATATCTTTTCTTTTGGTTATGTACCTAGCAGTGGGATTGCTGGGTCATATGGAAGTTCTATTTTTAGTTTTTTGAGGAACCTCCATACTGTTCTCTATAGTGGTTGCACCAATTTACATTCCCACCAACAGCGTATGAGGGTTCCCCTTTCTCCACATTCTTGCCAGCATTTGTCATTGCTTATCTTTTGGATAAAAACCATTTTAACTGGGGTGAGATGATATCTCATTGTAGTTTTGATTTGCATTTCCTTGCTGACTAATGATGTTCAGCATTTTTTCATACACTTATTGGTCATTTGTATGTGTTCTTTTGAGAAATGTCTATTCAAATATTTTGCCTATTTTTGATTGGATTACTTGATTTCTTCCTATTGAGTTGTTGGAGCTCCTTATATATTCTAGTTATTAATCCCTTGTCAGATGGGTAGTTTGCAAATATTTTCTCCCATTCTGTGGGATGTCTCTTCATTTTGTTGATTGTTTCCTTTGCTGTGCGGAAGTTTTTAGCTTGATGTGATCCCATTTGTCCAATTTTGCTTTGGTTGCCTGTGCTTTGGGGGTATTACTCAAGAAATCCTTGCCCAGACCAATGTCCTGAAGTATTTCCCCAATGTTTTCTTTTAGTAGTTTCATAGTTTCAGGTCTTAGATTTAAGTCTTTAATCCATTTTGGTTTGATTTTTGTATATGGCAAGAGAGAAGGGTCTAGTTTCATTCTTCTGCATATGTATGTCTAGTTTTCCCAGCATCATTTATTGAAGAGACTGCCCTTTCCCCAATGTATGTTCCTGGCAACTTTGTCAAAGATAAGTTCACTGTAGATGTGTAGATTTACTTCTGGGTTCTCTATTCTGTTCCATTGGTCAATGTGTCTGTTTTTATGCAGTGCCATGCTATTTTGGTTACTATGCCTCTGTAGTACAATTTGAAGTCAGGTAATGTGATTCCTCCAGTTTTGTTCTTTTTGCTCAGTGTGGCTTTGGCTATTCTGGGTCTTTTGTGGTTCCATATACATTTTAGAATTATTTTTTCAATTTCTGTGATGAATGTCATTAGTATTTTGATGGGTATTCTGTCTTTGCTTTTGAATAAAGGCATTTTCATTTTAAATATTTATTTGTTGATTCTATTGGCTAACTGGGTTCACCAACCTCAGGATATAGGAAAAAAAATAATGAATGTAGGTTGATTAGCTTAATTGATTAGAATATGTCATCTGGGTTGAAATTGTACAGGGAACAGTTGGCAAGTTGGCCTTGCACTAAGAGAAAGCTCCACCCTCTGGCCACAAACTAGCTCTTCCTCCAGGTTAACACATGTGGGTATTTGTTCCCATGAGGGAATAAGTAAGGCAGACTTGGTGGAACAAAACCTCAAGCTCTAGTGGTCTTGACAGTGGCTCATATCAACACACTTTTTCATCATAAGTAATCATGAGAAGCAGCTCTTCACTGAAGAGTAGAAATAGTGGATACATTTTCAATAACTATTTCTCGAACATCTCCAACCTGGAAGTTTGAAAGAGATATGTAGGACCTGGTCCCTGCCCTCAAGGAGTTCGAGGCCCAAGGGGGAGGCACTTACATGAATTTCTACATGAAGGCACTGAAGGAGCTGAGAAGCCTCTGTGGAGGAATTGGGGCTAAGTTCAATCAGGAAAGATCTGTAGAGCATGCAGGCTCTCTCAGCGTAGGGCTTCTCTTTCTGCCTCCCTGCCCCCAGGAGCCTGCTTCTCTGTGGTTGGGGGAGTTATCCGTAGGAGGCATGTGTGTGCATCTGGGGACTCACCAGCCTGATCCTCTTCAGATGGACAGGCCGGAAGGAACATGCTCTGACTATATGTGCTAAACAATTACGTTCCTATGCCCCTGTATTATTAAGTAAATAACTTACAAGTGGAAACTATGAAGGCACAAAAAACAAGCTGTGTGCAGATTGAGTTTTAGAACCTGGTATGAGGGAGAGGGTGGCTGCCTATAAAAATGACTCATATAGTCATGCATAGGCATCCTCATAATGAAGAACCCGTTTGTATCTGCTCCTTCTGAGTCCCAGTCAAAGCTGACAGTCCTTGTTATATGTTCATAGGTGGCCTTTGATGATTTTGAAGGTGATTCATCGATGTTATGGCAGCTCCCTCCTTTTTTTCCACTGTCTTACATGATAATATGTAGGCTGTTCATCAGTCAAACTTCAGGGTTCGGATTCCAGCTGCACTACTTATAGCAGAGTATCCTTGGGCCAACTTCCTATTTTACATTTGTCTCAGTTTCCACATCTCTAGAATGGGGATGAAAACATACTTATAAGGCTGGTATGGGGGTTTCTTACATGGGATAATGCATTAAAGTGCATGGCACAGTGGCTAGCACATAGTAAGTGATTGTTGTTAGCTATTATTGTGATCTTTTCCTTTCTCTTTACTGTCTAAGAGGATGACTCATTTCTTAAAAAAATATTTTCAATTTCTGTGCCTCTGGTTTCTGGCCCATTTCAGCTTGCATATAGAAATTCTTCAGCCTAAATATTGCTTGTAATTCTTTCTTTTCTCTCTCTTTTTCTTGAGTCTCTCTCTCATCTATATTATCTTTACCTCTATTTACCATCACCATTTAATATCATGAAAAGAACAATAATTCATGCCCAGCACTTCTTCTTCCTCAACTCCCATTCATTCCTCAATAAACTGAATATGACTCCTGACTTCATTATGCTACCAAAATTTCCCTTGGGAAAATCATCAATGATTTTGTAATTACCAAAGTCAGAGGCTGATTTCCAGTTCTTGTCCCCTTTATCAGTTTTAGCATTATTGACAAGTCTTCTTTAAACATTCTCTTCTCTTGGCTTCAAGAATGCATCTCTGCTGGTATTTCTAACTTTTGCACCGTTATGTCTAAATTGCTTTCCCTGACTTTTCTTTCTTTGGGTGCCCTTTAGGTATTGCTGTTTACACTTAGAACCTCTAATACCAAAAATTGTGCAAACCTAGCTAATGCTATTAATGGACAAAAAGCAAACTTGAGTGAATGGAGATATGTACCTGGATGAGAAGACAGAAGTATTCTTTTTTTTTTTAAATGGGAAGGATTAGACAGATGATCCTAATGTTTGTCTGAAATTATAAATTTAGTAGAAATGCAAAGAAAACTTTGAAAAAGAAACTAATTGGAGGGTAATTGTCTTAAGTGAAGTAGTATAACCTATTATAAGGCTAAAATAATTTTTAAAAGGGAATACCACCATAAAAATACAGTTAAAAAGAATAGACAAGATAGCACAGAGGTCTAGAATATATATGAATTTAACACATGACAGTAAGATATCACAAATCAGTAAAAAAGAATACTAAATAAAAAATATTGAGAACATTGACCAAGTAGTAGGATAAAAACATTTTGAAATCCTCATATCATATTATAAACCAAAATAAATTCCAAAGAGATTAAATAGTTAAATGTAAACAATTCAAGGCAACAAAAGAGACATGTTTAGGAATATATTCTCCTCGGATAAGGAAGGACTTTTAAGCATTGGGCTTGGTGTTTAAGGGCAATTGGATTAGTAATTTTCTCTCCTTTCTTGGCATACAGAATTATAGAGTTTTATTCATATTCATCATGATCTCAAGGCAAAACATACCAGAATCTTTTGTTCCTTTATACAGTTCTCAAAGCGCCTTCTTCCAAAGCTCTCATGCAGCTTGTGTTGGCTTCCCTGGTCTCCCTAGGATGGCAAGGTAGAAAATGCTGTTCCTTTTATGCTATCCACATCACCTCCCTTTTTTGGAACCTCGTTCCAGAATTTCCTCTTTTCTGATCACTCCCTGCCTTAATACACCTGTTTGTCATCATCTCTCACTTTTCCCTCCATTCACACACTCCAATGTGCTTCACTATACTATAAGCTTTACTACTTGGCAGTATGCTTGCTATACAGGAGTTGCTTAATAAATATTTATTGAGTCAGAAGTTTCCTATTACAATTTTAAACCATTTTTTTTAAAAAATTGGCTCTTCAGTATTATTCTTTAGCTATTCTTTTGTTCATTCTTTTATCCATGAAATGATGGAGAGCTGCAGTAAAGTAATGGTAGAGAGATCATGAAAAGGGTTAAGTATAATTTCTGATTTAGACAACTGGATAGAAGAAGTGCTAGAGTTAAGTTTTGGATCTTGTAAGTGTGCAGATGCTGTAGGCCATCCAGCATAGTGTCTGATCAATAGCTAGAGCTGAAGATAACATTTTTGAGGGATCACTAGGGATTGGCTTTTATGTGCATTGTATGGGTTAGCTCCTCAAACTGCATTTGTATATCAGCATGCTTATCCCTAGAATATTTTTTTATTCATCTCCTGGAGCTTTGTTGTTCTGTAAGATATTTAAAATTTTTCTTTTTGGACCTTGCTTGCCCTTAAATTTTTTCAATTTATTACTCACCCAAGGCTATTCACAACTCAGAGAAAGGAAAATGTCCCTTTGATCTTTAATCCTTATGGCTTTCTCTGAGTGACCTGCATAAGGGAGGAAGATACCCCTTTCCTTTTCCTGGTCTTGGAAGCTTTTCCTCTTGTATGAAAAAGGAGACATTGGCATTGCTAAGACCCGGCTCCCATTGGCCTGCCTGTTTAGGTCCTGTAGTTCAGAAGCTGTAATGACCACATGCAGTGCACTCTCTTGCCAAAGCCACAGAAAAATACCTGCTATCTGTTGGATTGACTGTGTTGAAGAATCATTTAAAATTACATTTCTTTTAAGTTTCCCCAACACATTTGGTACACTATAAATATTAAAATATTAACAAAAATAGTAGAGCTTTTTTTTCATAGGAGAAAAACCATGTCGAGCATATACTAGGTGCTTTATGTATGTTATATTTAGTCATCACGATCAAAAAAGGTTTAGGAGATTGACATTATCATGCCCATTTTACAGACAAAGAAAGGGAGGAGCTCAGGGGTAAATACTTTACCTAAGGTCACACAGGTAGTATGTGGCTGAGCTGAGGTTTGAACCTGGGACTGGCAGTTTTCCATCCCATTCCAGTATGTTCCAGAGATGGGCTAATAGAGCCTGAGGGAAAGTGAGGTCATGGGGTTATGGGAATGAGTAGGCTGTGTGTGTAGGGAAAGAAGGACTCAGGGTCACTAAAGCAGGGGCTTCCTTACCTGGGAGTATTTGGCAGGGTGTGTAGATGTGGGGTGGACTAATCACAGAGTTCCTTAAAATGTGCTTATTATTTATTTTTATTAGTGATATTATTTGTTTAGAAATTTAAAATTTTCAAAGCTCTGTCACTGTCTTCACAAAATACAGCAATTCCAAATCATTTTTTAAAAAGAAACAGGGTTTATAAAAATAACATATTAGGTGATGATAACATTATATTTATTTATTTACTTATTTATTTTAATAGCTTTATTGGAGTATAATTTATATAGCATAAAATTCACCTATTGTGAGTATACTATGATTTTAGTAAATTTCTAGAGTTGTGTAGCCATCATCACAATCTAGTTGTAAAAAGTTTTCTCATGCTCTTTTTTGGTCAATCTCTGCTCCCAGCACCAGTCCTAGGCAACCACTGGTATGCTTTCTGTCTCTGTAAATCGGTCTTTTCTAGGCATTTCATATAAATATGCAGTCTTTTGCATCTGGCTTTTTTTACTTTGTAAAATGTCTTTGAATTCATTTGTGTATGCCATGGACCAGTAGTTCTGTCCTTTCAATTGCTGAATTATTTTTCACTGTATGGGTGTGCCACTTTTTTTTATACCCATTCACCAGCTGATGAACATTTGTATAACTTTAAATAGCACTTTGTAATTTACATATCACTTTGACATACATGATTTTAATTGAACCTTATGAATCAGGGGAAGAAGTCAAGGCAGGTTGTTATTCTCGTTTTATAGTGACAATGAGCATGATAATAGAAGCTTACATTTATTGAACTCTTACTATTTGAAGCACTGCTCTAAACATGTTGTATGTATTAGCTCATTTAATCCTTGCAATAGCTTTATGGGGAAACAACTATGATTATCACCATCTTTTTGATTGGTAGACTGGTTCAAAGAGGTTAAGTTACTACAAAATCTTTGTAGCCAGTAAGTGGCAAAAAGCGGGGTTTGAAACCAGGTGATCTGGCACCAGTACCAAGGTCTAGAGAAGTTAGAAGATGACTTGTTCAAGGACACAGAAGTGTTTTTTCTCACTCTCTTTCTTTTCACATATATAAATGAAATTTATAAATTTATTTGTCAGATCTCAGAAGATTTTAGAGAAATTAGACTCCTTAGACATTAATATATAATGTATTTCTTTTTATATAGATGAGGATATGGGCTGGGAAAAGAACAATGTGTATGACCTTTTCCAAAGTCACACATCTCGTCAGTGGTAGGGCCTGGATTAGATCCCAGTTTTCCTTACTCCAAAGTTGGTACTTTTGTCGTTAGCTTCCTCCTTGAGGATTTATACAAAGCCTGATGTGAAGGGGACATTTAGGATCTTGGGAGACAGAAAAAGGATGAGCTTGTGTTGAAGGGAGGAACACTGAAGTGGGAAGTAGAAGCATGAAAGAGACGTGATTGCTTTTCTTTGAGTTTGTTGTGCAAAGAATGCATGTCTGACGGGGCCCCAGACCTTCTTCAGTTCCAGCGAATTCTTGGATTCTCAGGTGACTAGACCAGCATGAGAATTCCATGTATATCATGTTTCTGTACAAAGGGAATTGGCCATAATCTTTCCGGAAAGGGTTGATGTTTAAAAAAAGGTTTTTAAATTTAGCTACATCGTGTTTTGGAAAGCTGTTATCAACAGATACTTTCCAAAGTGAGTCCTTAGAAGGAAAATGGATCAAGTGAGTTTCTCACGAGAACTTTTCTCAAAATTTCAGCCTAGGGACTTCAGATGTCATAATTGCAGTGCCAGCTGTGGAATACTGCAGTGTTTTACCTTTCTCTCAGTGAATTTACAACTCCTTTCCATCTCACCTTGTGAGGAAGGTTTCTGGTGTTAGAGCTTAAACGGCCCCTCCCTTGGGAGGTGGTTCACGCTTTCCCCTTGGGCCACGTTGCCTGGTGGAGGGGACTCTGGGGCTGTTGGAGGGCAAAGCCTGCGGAACTGCCTCTTCCCCAGTGCCAGGCTCCACCTTCATCACAGTTTCCTCAAGCTGTTGCTTTACATCCAGGCTCCAGAGGCACAATTCAAGGCTTGGTTTTGACCTCCCCATATTCTTTTCTTACCAAGGACAGGACTATTTAGAGATTTGAATTATTCATGAAAACTATGGTTTTCAAATGTGGAAATGAAAAGAAAGTAAAGACTAATTCAGAAAGACATTTTGAATACAACTACCTAAAAGTCTGTTACAGACCTGTAGAGATGACAGAATTGAGGCAGTGACTTCCTGGGGTTTTGTCTTGCTCTTGTGCATCCTATCGGAGCATCAAACTGGAGAGTGGGGAGTTTCTTGTTTTTCATCAGAAAATTTCCACACACTAATTCCATTCCTACAGCCTGATTAACTTAAACTCATTTTACTGGTAGGAAAAGGGGTAAGCAGGGGATAGGCAGCTTTGGGAGGAGGAGGGGATTTCATTCATGTCCCTCGATTATTTCTGGATACCCTGGAGCAGTGGTTTCTAAACCTGGCTGGGCATCAGAATCATTTGCAGGATGTGAAGAAAACAAAACTATTCGCAAACTGTTCGTGTTATGTAGCCCTTCTTTTACCCTGTCAGACATTCAGTGGTTGTCTTAGTCTGCTCCGGCTGCCATAACAAAATACTACAGACTGAGCAGCTTGAACAAAAGAAATTTATTCCCTCACAGTTCTGCAGGCTGGGAAGTCCAAGATTAAGGTTCCAGCAGGGTTCATTTTCTGGTGAGGGCTCTCTTCCTGGCTTCTAGACAGCTGCCTTCTCACTTGTGTCCTCACGTGGCTGAGAGAGACAGAGAGACAGAGAGATCTCTGGTGTTGCTTTCTCTTTTATAGGGATACTAGTTCTATTGGAACAGGGCTCCACCTTTATGGCCTCATTTAACCTTAATCACCTCCTTAAATGTCCTATCTCCAATATAGTCATATAGAGGTTAGGGCTTCAACATAATTTTGTGGGGCACACAATTAAGTCTATAGCAGTGGTCTCCGAAGCCAGTCTCACTGTCAACAAGTAGATTGTCAATAGCAGTAACAATAAGACACACACACATACACAGTCTTTTCTAGCTTTTCTTTATTACTGTTTTCTTCATTACTTTGTTCCTTTCTTGTTACTATTTTAAAATTTACAACAGGGAAATAAAAAAGTCAGTGACATCAAGAAACAAAGGTCTTTAAAAAGTATCAAGGTGATACAATCAATTGTTTAGTAGGACATGTCAGAGTAGTCCTAGTAGTCTAGAATAGTGGAGTAGTACAATTTTTTTGATTCTTGCACCAGTTTCACAGAGTTATAAACTTTTATAATTTGCTTAGGAATTAAAGTAATCATTTTGTAATTCAAGTAAAAATGTTTTTAAATTAGCATGAAGTTAAAGATGATCTTATACATTTCTCTTTAGAAGACATACAAATGGCCAAGAAGCATAGGAAAAGATGCCCAACATCACTAATCATTAGAGAAATGCAAATTAAAACCACAATGAGCTATCATCTTACACCAGTCAGAATGGCTATTATTAAAAAGTAAAAAAAAAAACAAAACCAAAATCCCCCCAAAAAACAGATCTTGGTGAGGATGCAGAGAAAAGGGAACAGATTACACTGTTGGTGGTACTGCAAATTAGTACAACCTCTATGGAAAACAGTATGGACATTTCTCAAAGAACTAAAAATAGAACTACCATTTGATCCAGCAATCCCACTTCTGGGTATCTGCCCAAAGGAAAAGAAATCATTACATCAAAAAGATACCTACACTTGTATGTTTATTGCAGCACTATTTACAATAGCAAAGATATGGAATCAACCTAAGTGTCTATCAGTGTGATTGGATAAAGAAAATGTGGTATTTTTTAAATACACACACACACACACACACACACACACACACACACAGAGTAGAATATTATTCAGCCATAAAAAAGAATAAAATGAGTCTTTTACATCAACATGGACTGATCTGGAGGCCATTATCTTAAGTGAAATAACTTAGAAAGTCAGATACCACGTTTTCACTTAGAGGTGGAACTAATGTGTACGCATGGACATAAAGTGGGGAATGATAGACATTGGAGACTCAGAAGGGTGAGAAGTTAGGAAAGGGGTGAGGGATGAGAAATTACTTAATGGGTACAATGTACGCTATTTAGGTGATGGTTGTACTAAACGCCCAGACTTCACCACTGCGCAATATATCCCTGTAACAAAACTGCATTTGTACCCTTTAAATTTATATAAATAAAAACATAAATTTCTTTTTAATAATAACCATAATATACATGTATCAGGGTATGTTTGTCTTCCTCCTGCCTCACACTATTTCATGAGCTTGAAATATACCAAAGTATGGGTAACCAAGGAGGGCCTTATGAAAACAACATACAAGGGGCTAAAAAAGAGATAGAGGCTTCCTTTTGTTTTGAGGCCTGATAGTAAATAGGAGATATGTCAAGAGAAGGTCTGCTTTAACAGTGTGGAGGTTCATCTTGTCTTATAGATAACCCAACCTGGGCCAGACCCTAATGGGGGCTCTTCCTGCCCCATCCCATCTCTCCCCTGCCACACCTGGAGAACCAGAAGAGAAACCAGATGGGCAGAACTGCTTTGAAAGCCAAGAAGAGGAATAGACAGGCTTGACCTGGGTGCAGTTGGTGAGCAAAAGGGGATAAATGGATCTTGAGATTGAGAGGAGAGAGGAAGAGTGAGAAGGTCAGAAAGGGATGGGTTGTCTTACTGAGGAGAAAAAGCTGGCCATGTGAAGTGGTTCAGAGGCTCTAAACTGAAGGCCCCCTCTTCCTGCCGTGACTGTGCAGAAGCTTCCGGACAGTTGAGCAATATGGAGGAATGCCTCCTAATACTCTCTGGGGCCTTCAAGTTGGAACATAAAAGTAAAGGACTGTTATCTGGACTCCTGCTTTATTTATTGTTTATTTATTAAGTATGTGTGTATTTATTTAGGTTAATGGATGGAACCTTCACTCTCTTTCACTATTAAATGTGTAATACAGGTTCACGTTTATCAGGACAAGTTGTGACTTGTTCCCATTTAGTTAATGAGTCATCTCTTAATTCTTTAAATTAATTGTGTAAAAAAAAAGCATGATTTGTTGAAATGGATTTTATAATGACATAATATGTTGTGCTTGGTTTAAAATATTGACTGAAATTTAATTATATGTTGTGACTTAAAAATAGATCTGAAATGCTTTCATTATCTGATGTTGGAATTCTTGCATTTGTATGCAAGAATTAAAAAAATCAGCTCCTTTGTATTTGTGCTTGTGTGTGTGTATGTGTGTGTGTGTGTATGTGTGTACATGTGGGTGTATGTGTGTGTATGTGGGTGTATAGTGTGAGTGTGGGTGTATGTGGTTGTGTAGGGGTGTGTATGTGTGTGTGGTGTGTGTGTGTATTTGGGGGTGTGTGTCTTTTGCATCTTAATAATGAGGTAGAAAGGAAGGTTTTAAGCTGTTAAATGAAGTCCTTTTCTCTGCACATAACTCAATGCTGAAGAGACTGGTTATGCCAATAAATGAGGAGCCAAAATGAACTTAATATCAAATATTTTCTGTTTTAAACATTAGTTTTTGCTGCATTGTAGACATTTTGGTGAGAATTTTGGTTAGATAAATGCAAATTATCATCTGGCTAAAATTAAAGACAGTTTAAAACTGCTTTGGGATATGGTGGCTGGGTGTTCTCAGCTGGATGGGAAAGCAACAGAATGTCCGTGGTGGTCATACTCACCTGACGTCCACCAGTCATCACCCATATGTGTTTGATAGGGTGCAGAGGCCTTCAGACAGTTCTGTTTTTAAGTACAAAAATTTAAGTAATTATTTTCTTATTGATTTAGGAAAAATAATAATTGAAACAGATATCATCATGGCTGTCTTTAAAGACATGAAGCCCCAGAAAAACGTCATGAAAGGGAAATGATGAGCCAGTGAAATTTGCCAGTGTGATACTTGTAAGAAGATAGAGGCTTGGCACTCTGGGAGGCTGGTGATGCTTCATCAGTTATGAGAAATAAATTCTCAGTTACTGAATGCTTAAAGCAGGTAGAAGAAGTACCAACCAAAGCAATTAACACTTGTATTCTAAGCATGCACACCACTTTACACAGATTTTTTTTCATTTAACCCTTCCAAGAAACCCAGAGGAAATTCTTGCTATCTTTTATTAACTTCGTTTTATAAATGAAGTTAATACAATTGCCCAAGGCCATATAAGTGGAAGAGATGGCTTTCAAAGCTAAGCATCATGACTCTAGAATATGAGCTGTATACTTCTAGACCCTCTAAATGCTGTTTAATACATAAATGGAATGTCATATTTTATTGAGTGCATTATGTATATGTCCTGCAAAGAGTTTGGGGCAATTTACAGTTGTGTGTTACTTGGCGCAGGCTGGCACTTATAAGTGGAGAGCCAGCAGTCTCACGCCTTCTCTGACTGCCTTAGCATTCTGTGCTTGGCCTGGGCGCAGTTGAACTGTGCTTCTGCAGGGGACTCTATTTCCCATTGCTCTACCTGTAAATGGGGCAGAGTATGATGAGAAGCCTGGTAAAGCAGGAGAAAAACAGCTATTTAAGGCAGGTTGGGAAATGTCATATGCCCAGCAACTACAGACTGTTGGGCGTGTCCATCTCATGGAAAGTCAAGTTCAGGTGCAGTCCCTCCAACTGGAAAAAGGGGAAGCCACTGGTCTTAATTAGCTCATTGCCTACCGTATTAGTTTCCTAGGGTGCTGAAACAAAGTAACAGAAACTGGGTGGCTTAAAACAACAGAAATTTATTCTGTCATAGTCCTGGAGGCCAGAAGTTCAAAATTAAGGCATGTGGCAGAGGGATGCTTCCTCCAGGACTTTAAGTAGAATCCTTCCTTGCCTCTTCCTAGCTTCTGGTGGTGACCAAGAATCCTTGATGTTTTTTGGTTTGCAGCTGCATCACTCCAATGTCTGCATCTGTTGTCACGGGGTATTCTCTCTATATGCCTCTGTCTTCACATAGCGTTTTCCTTTTCTTATAAGGACACCAGTCATACTGGATTAGAGACCACACTAATGTCTTTATCTTAACTTGATTACATCTGCAAAGAAGCTATTTCTGAATAAGATCACATTCACAGACACTAGGGACAGAGACTTCAACATATCTTTTTTGGGGGACATAATTCCGCCCGTAACATCTGGCGACTAGCAAGAGCTCCTCATGTTCTGCACCAGACAGTTGTCTTTGTCTCATTAATACAGTATTCTAACCTGCTGAGGAAACTGTTCCATAATTTACATAACATTATTGATTAAAAACTTTAAGCTAAAAAATAAAATATCTAGTTAATTTTGCTTGGGGGCTATGCATTCCTTTTAGGAGTAAGAAGTTTTATTTTGTGGAGGAAGAAAGACAATTAGAATTCTCACCTTCTTTACAAGCTTAGACCAGGCTGGTTAGGTGCCTTAATTCAGAAGGGTTTTCCTGTATCTATGGGAACACTAAAGCTGAAATTATGGAGTTAAATTTTTGTTCTAGGTATAACCTTAGACATTGAACTTGATGGTACTATTGAAAGTAGGTTTTTTCCTTATTTTTAAGGCTTTAATCAAGTCTCTGCAGTGTGCAAGGTTTCCAACAGAACAAATATGATACTCTCCATCTTCAAATGACACTCACCCTTGTTGTTTTCCCTTCAGAGGTAGAAAAGTACCAACAAAAACTTTCTTTGTCCTTGAGCAAAACATAATTTAAAAGGATATAGTGTACCAAATAAAAGAAAGGTAAAGATAAATAGAGAGAGAGAGAGAGAGAGAGAGAGAGAAACTCTAGCAAATAGTAACATTCCTGTTGCATTTATGTTAGTATAATTTATTCTGTTGCTTAGAGAGGCACTGATAATGTTTTTTTGTTTCATTATTTTTTAATACTCTTTTATACTTGAATCCATTTTTGCTCCTAATTCCTTTTCAAAGCAAGGCATGATGTTCTCTGTCTTTGAGCCAGCTTCATAAACTGGTAGATCAAATTTATAATCAAGAGCTGATGGTTTAGAGGCTGAGATGACTGCACTGTGTGGAAGGTTGTTTGCTCAGTCACCTGAGATTGCATCACATTTCAGGATCGCACTGTCTAAAATTCAAAGAAATCCTAGCACATTCCCAGAGTGAGGTAACACAATCTGATGGATGTAAATGAAGCTGAATAAAGACAATGTTTTGTGTCCTATCTCTATTAAGGCTTACAGAGAGTGTACTAATTGATGGGAAAAAAATTCTAAGTTGCTTAGTAAGCCTAGAAGAGCTTCTGTGTTTATTTTGGCATTTCCAATACATTGATAGTCACTTAGCCATGTATTTGAGCAGATTTTAATCTAAATGGATGAGTCACAAATCTGATTCTTAATGCATTCCAATGTTGATCAACTATCGAATAATCAGTGAGAGGAAACAAGCAAGATTTAAAAAGTTCTCAAGTGGCAAGGATAATCCATCAGATGATACCTAAGTCCCCAAATTGGTGTTAGTGTAATTCTGCAGAAATACAAATGGGAGAGTTTTCCCAAACAAGCAGAGTTGACCCCATTTTCACCCTGCCATTGCTGACTCTTGGTGAATACTAAAGGGGCTTGTGAGTTCAGCCACCAATTTGTTCCATTTTGCTTATTCACTCTCCTTAGTTGAACTTGTGCTGTTTTCTTTAGGTTCTAGCTGACTCCATGATACAGTTATGGGCATTTCTGTATAATTCTTACTAAAACACTGTTTGCATGCATCACCCGTTGTTTCCTAAGAACACTTGTTACCTACCTACAGAACAAAGTCTAAATGGCTTAGCTTTGCACTCAAGGCCCTATTTGAATGTTTCCCTTCATATGTGCCTGAAGCTGCAGCCAAACCAAGTCCATTGTTCTGTAGGCAGGCCCCAAGACTTCTTTCCCCCAACCCTTTGTGCATGCTGTTTATTCTGCTTGAAATCATTAGTATTAGTAGTTAATTTAAGTTCTACCCATTTCTCAAGTTTTACCTCCTTCAAAAGGTCTGTAAGAGATATATCTTAAGTTTAGTTTTGTGATTATCTAACCTAAGGGATTTGTTTGAAAAAGGCAAAACAGATTTTAATCTTGGCTTAGGTGTCTTTTGCAGATATTTTTTCTTCCCTTGAAAAGATTCAAAGACAAGCATTCATGTCTTTTGGATCAAAAAGTATCAAGAACTATGTGGTAACATTGTATTGGTCAGCAGAGCCACCTGGAAGAATGTTCTGATTGAGTGAACTTGTCATTAGTTTAGCCAGCAGTAGCTAGACCTCCTTAGGAGGAAGAAAGCCAGTAACAGCACCTGTGATATAACTGCTTTAGGGCAGGCAATAGGACATTAGTGAGCAGCTGGTTTTTTCTCTGTAAGATAGAAGTCAAGGAAGCAAGGACATTTTTCAAGGTCACAGTCTTGGGTTGCTGCAGTGGCATTATATACATTTCAAAAAGGATGATACTGCTCTGGGAGAGCCTGGATGAAGAGTCTCATTTTTTAGTTTTGGCTTTGGTGATGTTCTCTCCAGTGCTTCCTTTCAATTTCAAGGCTGATGTCTTGAGGACATTTGAAACAATGGCTCCAGTGGGAAGCCATACTCTCAATCTGGTCATAGCCACCAAGTTCACTGTCCATCTTAAATCCTGTTAAGCTTGCCGTTTTATAGACCTACCTCTTATTACTGTTTTGGTTAAAAGTATGGAAGCAGTGGTTGCTCTTGTAGTTTGGAGACTTCAAAATGGGTCTCTCATTCATCTTTGATCGCAGACCTTAGGAAGAGAACACTTTTAAAGCTGTGTTCCCTTAATTTCAGTTTGAAGATTTGCTAGCTCTGGTCTGCGTTTATTTTTCCCTCATAGGTCTTGCTAAAAATGACAAGAAAGAGCCAACACATGGGTCATTATGAATATGCCAACTATTTTCCCTAACACTGAAGTCTCTATAAGCACATGGACAGTCTTCCCAAGTATAGAGGCAAGAATTTGACCCAATATTTTGCTATCCCATTATAAGGGTCACCAGCTTTCCAGCTTGTTTGCCTCTACTAAGCCATGACACATTTTGGCTTAAGGTCCTGGTAGCACTCCGCTTTCAGGTACCAGTTTCTATGTTAGCTAAGATTTTATTTGGCAGTTTATAAGAAAAATCCAAATAAAAAGTTTGCTATGGTTTGAATGTATCCTCCAAAAGGCATATATTGGAAACTTAATCCTCAATGTAACAGTGTTGGGAGGTGGGGCCTAATGAAAAGGGATTAGGCCACGAGGGCAGAGTAAATGGTGTAATGCTTTTATTGTGGGAGTGAGTAAGTTATAAAAGGGGGAGTTTGGCCCCCTTTTACTCTCTCTCTCACCATTTCTTGCCCTTCTGCCTTCTGCCATGAGATGATTATTAGGGTTTGAAGTTCATATGTGGGTGAGAAAGAATTCTTAGACAGAGTTTAGGATAGAAAGAAGCACCAAATTTATTTTACTCTTTCTCCGAAGAGAAAGAAGACACAGCACCAGAAAATAAAGAGAGGCGCTGGCCCTGAGGCCAAACAACCCTTACTCTTTATTAGGGTAGGCTGAGGGGGAGATTTGTGATTGTAGCCCGATTAGTAGAGGACAGCTGAGAAACTGCAGAGTTCGTTCTTTTCTGTCTCTCACATAACAGGTTGATAACAGGAACTCATTTCTTCTTTCTTCTTGATAGTGGGAGACATCTGGTGCCATCTCTCCTTGAAGAGTGGGGAAGCTCGTGCCTCAGCTGTCCACCCATGAATTCATCAAGGCTGATTAAGCAAACTGAAAAAAAAACTTTTTGTCTATAGGTAGTGAATCTAAAATGACAGTTGATCAGATTGTTTACCCTTTCCTTCCCCCTTCTCCTGCAGACTCCTTTCCCTTTTGAAATGTGAATTGACCAGCTCTGGCGAATGTTAATGAGGATTTATGCTTTCCTTTGTTAGCTTAGCTTCTTTTAATTGCTAGGTAAACATCTCTGTAGGAGAGATATTCATGTTACTAACCTTAGGAATAGAGTTCATACCACTCTAAGTGGCTGCCGGTTAGAAATTTATTTCTTCTTGTTAGCCCATTAGTAAGACTGTCCTTTCAGTGATGCAGCAAGAAGGCCCTTGACAGACACAGCCCCTCAATCTTGAAGTTCCCAGCCTCCAGAGCCGTGAGCCAATACATTTCTGTTTGTTCATGAATAAGCCAGTCTCAGATATTCTGTTATAGTGGCACAAAATGGACCAAGGTATAGCTCAAGGAATACAGAAGTGTATTTCCCTTTCATGTAAATGAAGTCCTGAGGGCCAGCACTTAGTCTCCCATTTATCTGCTGCGCCATCCTTTCTACTTAGACTCCAGCTTTAAGGTTGCTCCATGGTCCAAAATGGCAGCGGGAGTTTTAGACATCTGGTTAGAGCTTTAGACAGAAAGAATGCAGAGGATATAAGGGCAAAGGGATCCCCTTCCCATAGACTCTGCCTCCTTAAGGGTGGGTGGGGAATATAGTCTTCCAGCTGGCATACTGAGGCCTATAATTAAACCAGGATTCTGTTAGTAGGTGGAAGAAATTAGATATTAGATAGACAACTATCACACTATTGTAAGCATTTCTCTAGCATTTAAGCATCCTTATGCCAAATATTAAAAATATTAGTAAGCCACTAAAGATACAACTTATGAATACAAAACAAAAATGCACAAAACTACTCATGGCAAAATGATTTGTATTAGTAAAATATTGAAAACAACCACTCTTAGAAGATTGATTCAACAGCCACCAAATGGATCACCATAAAAATATTTATCACCATAAAAATGATGAGGAAGATCTTTGTAGGGCTATATGGAATGGTTTCCAGGATATATTGTTAAATAAAGAAAGTAAGGTGTAAGAGGGGATATGCAGAGCACTACCTTTCATGTAATATAGAAGGAGAAATAAGAATATACACCCATAAACATATGTTTGTTTTCAAAAAAGAAATGCAGGAATGATAAACTAGAAACAAATGAAAGTGGTTACATAAACAGGTGAGAACTGAGGAGAGAAATATGGCTGGGAACTAGACTTCTCTGAATATACTTTTAAATAGTTTTGAGTTTTGTAATATTTTATGTATTCATGTAAACATTTTAATATTCAAAAACAAACAACAATAAAATAAAAAGCAAGCATTAAAACCGAATACAAGTACAAACACAAACAATCTTTACTGTATATAAAGCTGATGTTACAACTACACAAAAAAAGGAATTAATTTAAGTAACTTTAGAATGCAGTACTTTTATTATACACACTTAGAGGAATATATTCCAAGGACAAAAAGGAATTACAAAATACTTCAAACTCTTATTATTTGGTTTGTTGTTGTTAGTGGAGTTGGTGCTGTAACTCTCAAACTATTTTTCTTGTGTAGTAGAACAGAGCAAATGAGTGAATGTGTGGATTTTTGGGGGAACAGGGATTTTCACTGTGGCAGAAAGGGACTGCATATATGGAATGGAGGAAGTTAAGGAAGAACCCTGGGATGTTGGAATTGAATTGGAGATATCAGTATGAACTAGTTGTGTATATATTTCCTTGTTCTCTTCACTAAAATGTCTCACAAGCGATTACACTCCAACTAGTAGCAACAAGCACACCTCATTAATTTTCTTTGGTGAAATAACGGTATTGTGGTTAGGTAGAGAACATTCTTATTTTCAGGAGATGCATGCTGAAAAACAGGCAAAGTCATGATGCATAAAACCTGTTTTCAATGGGTATAAAACTATAGTTAGAGAATTAGATAAAATGAATAATATTTGATAGCACAACAAAGTGAATATAGTCAACAATAAGTTATGGCATAATTTAAAATAACTATAAGTGGAACTGGAATGTTCCTAACACAAAGAAATGATAAATGCTTCACGTGATGGATACCTCAGTTACCCTGATTTGATTATAACATATTGTATGCCTGTATCAAAACATCACATGTACTCTGTAAATATATACAACTATTATGTATACATAATAATTAAAAATAAAAATCGAAACAAATGCAAAAAAATTATTTTCAAATGGCTCAGTAAAAAGTTAAATACTGTAAAACAGTCTCTCTGCCCACCCCCCCCCACCCGCCTCAGAGTAAGAGGGAACAAATGCAGCAAATTGTTAAGAATTGATGAATTTAGGTAAAGGGTATGTAGGTGATTATTGGTTTATTCTTTCAAATTTTCAATACCTTTGAGAACAGCTGTAATATAAGGTATGGGAAATATCAGGTTGATAAAAGGTAGGAAACTATTAAAAAGTTTAATTCATTTAGAATTTTCTATGAAATGACTGTGGTTAACTCCCATGCTTTTTCACCCTAAGAACACCTTGACATCTTCTATATTTAGTTGTTAGGTTATCTGTTCCCCAAAGCTAGAATAAGGTCTATGGAGCAAGAATTTTGGTTTTGGTCAGTATTGTCCCCCAGCTCCTTGAATAGGTGCTTGGCACCTGCTACATGCTCAAGAAAAATATCTATTGAGTAAAAGAAAAAGAAAGAAAAGAAAACATGGGCAATAAAATGAGGTGGAATTAACACAAGGCTATTTGTATCCATGAATCTTTTCTTTAATACTTAATTATCCAAAATAATATTATCTGGCCTATATATATTGCTAGGTGCTGGACACTTCGCCTCATCTCTGGGAAAGTCCCTAGTATTATTTCTCTGATTTTTAAAATACAAAGTCTCTAATATCTTACTTTTTAAAATATAAAAATTTAACAAAAAATGTATGAATTAAAAAAATTACTTAGTCATAGAACGTGTAACGAAAACTAGCAATCCATTGCCAACCTCCACGAAGAAGCAATCATTTTTAACTCTTTCATTTGCTTTATTTTCAGTGGTCATGTCTGTATTTACAAAGATATACTATTATATTCTTATTAATCAAGTTGAAAGATAACCTATTGATTTCCTGTTTTGATTAATGAGGATTTATCTCTTTTGGGATACCCACTTTCCCTCCCCTAGCCTTCCCAAGATAGATACATTATTACCTTAAGTTATCAAAAATCAATATGTACTTGAATACATTCATTTACTGTATAGTTTAAAAATTTTCCTGCTGTTTCTAAGTGCTCTTTTTTCTTTTACCCAATTTTCGTCCATATACCTTTAATTTTCTAAATGTTCTACCATATTTTGTATTCCCTTTATGCTCCTCTCCTTTTTTCCCTGGAGGCCTTGGAGTCATATCTTCTTCTGCACTTTGATTATTGCCCTGATTGTTCTCCAGACCTGTTGTTTGGCTGCTATTTTGGGACTTCACTTAGCCATTTCTTTTAGGTTGAACCACTTTCTTTCTCTTTCTTGGTTAGCTTACCTTTCACTTTCTTGGTTATTTTGTTCTCTATCATTTTTTTGGAGCATGTTGTTAGGCAGAATCCTTAGAAATTCTTAAATTTGCCTGAGGAGAATTTATTTGAATTTGTGCATTTAAAAATGTTTTTATTCTCTCTCACATTTGATTGATAATTTTACAGAGTAGAAGATTAATTGCCAAAAATCATTTCCCCTCATATATTTTTTTAAAGCACGAAAATGTGGTTTATTGAGGAGAGAAAGATAGGATCATAGAGCAAGAGCAAGATATAGGTTTACAGAGTGAGAGCAAGATACATTTGCCACAGATGATGAACAGACCCTTGTTGTGACAAAAAAGGCCTCCCCTCATATTTTTGAAGGTTATGGTCTACTGTTCTCTAGAAACATCCAGAGTTACTGATGAGAAACCCCATGTCATTATTGTTCTTTGGTAGATAATCTATATTTTATCATTTGTTGTATTCAAATTTGACATTGCAAAATTTCTAATAGTGTGCCTTAGGTCTTTTTTTAAATTTAATTTTTTATTCATTATATTGGAGATTCAGTGGGAATTTTCAATCTAATGACTTGTGTTATTTCTGGGAATTTCTCTAGTATTATTTCTCCAATAATTTGCATCTTCCAATTCTTTTTTGCTTCTGGAACTCTTTTTAGCTGGGAGAACCAACATCCAATTCTTGTTTTATGGATGCTGTATCTTTTGATTGTCTCTGAGGATTTAATCAATGGTCTCAGAGATCATTTTTCCTCTTGAACCTCTGAGAAGTGCCCTCTGGAGCATGGACATGAGGTTCCCAGGATTTTATACCTAGGGCATAGAGGGCAATGGGGGAAATGAATGTTTCACATACTAAATTTTAACCAAAGCCCCTGTTTCAGCCCTGTTCCTCAACTCTACCCTGTTCTGTATCTGGCACCTGCAAAGACTGAGCATCCACAGGATTTAACGAGGAAAATTATCCCTCTTCTAATCTCTATCCCTTCTGTAAGTAATTTAGTTCATAGTTTTCTCCATTTTGATTAATCAATTTCCAGAACCTTCCAACTGCTTTCTTTTTTCCAAATTTATTTTGAAGTATATTTTTTGCTGATGTATACTTTCTTATCTTTTATTGCCTTTCTTTATTAAAATGTTAGTGGAATATCATATTTAGATTATATTTTGAGTTATAATTCCATATTATGTTATTTATTTTGTTGCTCAAATTGTTTCAGCTTTGAACATTGGAAGCTCTTTTATGTTGGCTTCTATGTCCAAGATCAGGCACTGGGTGTGCTAATTGCTACTGGGGTGTCTTTGCTTCTAGGCCTTCTCTGAGGATAAAGCTAGATAATATATGTATGTACTAGCCCACATATCTATATAGATATGTGTCCACATGTCTATAAGTGTTATTACATCTATCCATCTGTTATTATATTAAGCTAAACATGAGTTCATACTGATATCACTGACTCTAATCCAGTACTGCAAGGTTCATTCTAGTTGGGGCAGTTTTTAAACAGTGTTGAGCTCATTAAACCATTCTACTCAAAGCCTCTCTAAATTCTAAGAAAACACCATGGTTATTGTTAATTAGCAATTAAAAATTAATCATAAATCTATTTTATTACATGGTAGGTTTATTTAACATGTTTCTTTCTGTTTTGAGTACTTAACAAGCACAAAAATGTATGCCTATTTAATGAGACTCAGGGCATGTTGACTTATTTAAAATTATCACAGAAGTTTATAGTTCACAGTTGTCTGCATTGTTAATTTAAGTGAGGCACAGATCCTTAATCTCTTTGTTTAAGCAAGGAGTATTTCAGTCGTAGGTTTAATATCTTTCTGCTTAGGGGAAAAGAACTAAGTGCCAATAATTCTCTTCTGACTTTACAAAGAAAATATACATGCATTTATACCTTCCAGAACACATGAGTGTAAGGGTGACCAACCCTCTGGGCTTACCTAGGCCTGAGGTTTTCCTGGGATCTGAGACTTTCTGTGCTAAAACTGGGAAAGTCCCAGGCAAACAGGGAAGAGTTTGTGTAACCAGGAAAACAAATTTTTTAGACAATCAGTTATAATTGTAGATTGACATTAGAGGTTACTTTTATAGGGCATAGCAATTATCTTTGAAGTCCAGGTACTTTACAAGATTTGTTTGTTTCTAAGTTCAGTTTTATGTCACAAAACTAGATTTGCTCTTCTGCAACTGTAGTGGAGAGAAAATGATATTTTCTTATGATCATTTGAATTTTTTAAAATTAGGAGTTCAAATGGCTTACAGTATCAAGGCAAAGTGCTGGAATTCCATTAGTAAACATTAAGGGAGAAAAAGCTGGCCTGAGAGGCTCAATCATGCAATATAGAAAGAAAATGGGGTAGACAATCCCTTGCATCAGCACTGTCCCTTAATTTCATACAGTTAGTCATGTATGTGACTGATTTAATGCTAATTCCTTGACAGACACTGAACACCTAATTATTATCTTGTTTCTGAGATTATAACTTACTTTTTCTGCTTGTTTAATAATGTCTTTTCCAGGATCATATCACTGCAAAAATGGCAAATATTGATACACTATATATTCAAACAATTGTGAATTATATTTTAATTTAAAAATAATTGATTTGTATCCATCTTGGACACAATAGTAAGGGAACTCTCTCATGGTGAAATGATTGTATCTCCTAGAAGTGTGGAGGAAAAAAACAGGTGTAGGAGAAGGCTGCAGGAATTAAATGTGGGAATGGTGGCCCCTTCTTTCCAGAAGTACATGAGGATGGCATAAACCTGACAGTCCTGGTGAGCTGTTATTTATGCAGTTTTATGTCATATGCTGTGTTTATTTCCTTGCTATCCCAGAGACTTTAGGAAAGCCTTGGTGAATGTTCTAGTTTTTTTTCCTTTTGTGTTGTTGGTTATTAATTGTGGTCAGTGCTTGAAGCCAGTGAGGTGGTAGCAAGAATGCTCAAGGGGGAATCTTAAGATAAAAGCTGGGTCTCCATTGACCAGGTGCCCCTTCCACAAGGAGATTGTCCCTCTACTGTGAGGTTTGCAGTAGCTGGCTGTTACGTTTTAAAGGAAAGTAGTAAGCCATCAATCCAGATAGATGTGGGTGAACAGTTTCAGCTTACTCATGTATGTGAAGTTAAGAAGAGACATCTATCTCTATTTCTAATACAATTTAAAAACTTGGAACCACTGAAAATAACAATTTAGTCTTCTGTTGCTATAGAACTACAGTGTTCTTTTAAAAATATTCTTTCACATTATAATAATGATTGACGTGTTTTGTGAAATTGGATTCATGACAAGCAGCCAAAGGTACCTTGTGATTAGAGGGGCAACTTGGCTATAATGACTTTGACCTAATCATTTCTTCTTTCCTGCCATAGGATATTTCATAATAAATGCTTCCTACCCAAATAAGAGTATCACAGAGAACATTATGTGAATTTATTGTTACTTTCCTTAGACAAAATTTTCAAGGTCCTTGATGATAAGAATTAAATAGGAATGAAGTTAAATAAAATTATATCACAAATAGCTTGTATAAAGGTAACTTTCAAAAGAACAAGATTATTGTTTTTTAAATATCTGAATTGAAAAGTCTGTAGTTACAAGTAAGTATCAGAATCACTTCAAAGGACATAAAAGAAGGTATAGATTTCAAGGATATACCTAATCTTTACGTTCCAATTCAAATGTCATCTATTATAGGACTCTTCTCTGAGTCCCTGTGCTATATAAATATTTGCCTTTATCTCAACAACTATAGCATATTATCTGTACCCCACATAGCACTTTTCACTATCTATTCTGTAGTATAATTATTTATATAAATCATATCTCCTACTAAATCATAAGTTGCTTGAGGATGGGATGCAATTTTTAATCATCCAGTCTAGCCCCTCCTGCTTAGAGAGGAACAATTCTGTCTGATGTTTGCCATTCATCTGGGTTCCATTTCTGTGGCATGCTCTAAAAATGATTTAGCTTCTTTTTTCTCAGTCCCAGTACCTGCTGGGAAGCTTGGCTACCTTTCTCAAATTTCAAGTAGCATTCTTATTCCTATGTGTACTTAACCAGTTGACTTATGGTGGCAGCTGAATCTCCAGCAGGCCTGATCTCTGATGTTAGAATATGGGAAAGGCCTTGAACTAGTCCCACTTTATCTGACATTGATCTCTCTTTTCATCCAAGAACCCCAACTTCTTAAGAAATATGATGTCCATGGAAGCTGGATCATTAGCAGATTATGTTTCTTTGGCTTCCTCAGTTTGGTGAACCCATCAAGAATTCTGAGGGTAGTGTCCATCATTTCCCTCCGGCTCTGTGGTAATGGCTAAGAATGGTCACTGTACGTCTGTACTCTAATTGCAATATTCCCTCTGTCAGAGTAAAGATGCTCTATTTGCACAAATATGAGGGGATTATTTTATTTAAGGCCAGGTGAGTACTGTACTTTAGATCCCAAATCTCTAATGGTAGCTGCCCAACTATAACACAAATAAAGCCAAGGTTACATTCAAAAAAATGTGGTATTCTATGAAAAAATAAAATTTTGACTTTCTCCTCTTGAGAAAACACAAAGCCATTGTTTCATATATTTTGTCTATTTTTCCAGTTGATTATGGCAGGGAGATAAATCCAATAGTCCTTATTTTTCCATCATGGCCAGCAACAGTGGTCAAAACACAGCCTGTAAAGCTATTGCCTCTTTTATAATTGTGGTTCTTTTCCTCCCAGAAGTAGCTTTGTTATTTTTACTCAAGATATCATTAATGTCTCTAGATTTTCTGGTTTTTCTTTCTGCTACCTTGTCCAGTACCTCCATCAGCATAATAAAAAGCTGAATAGCTGCCCAGGCAATATAGGCACCTTTATCTTAGCAGGTAGAAGCCCCTGGGAGCGGGGTTGGGGGTCAGCCTTGGGAAGAACCAGATAGCAGACACCATTTAATGTATTTTCTTTTACTCCTGTTATTCCTGTTTACATTTATATTACTTATTTACTATCTGTCTCCACCACTAGGAGACTTTAATTTCTATGAGGATAGAAACCGTGCCAGTGGCATTTACTTCTGTATATTGGGTGCTTTGCTTATAGAAGAAATTCAACATATTTTTTGGATGAATAGATATGGCGAGAGAAATGAATTAGTTGCATGTGTGAGTGGAGTTCTAGCAGAAACCTTTGAGAACCATGTCTTAATTATTTTTGAGATTTTTGTCTTAGAAGCACTATAATCCACAGACTAACACTTGCAGTAGTACTTCCTGTATTAAAAACAATTCTAAGTTAATTGTTATTGGAATTTGAGGTAATTTCTGATCTTATTACAATTATCTACCTCTTCCTACTTATAAGTTTTTATGTTAATTACCTTTGGTAGAAGCATTAACATTTATTGGCTCATTGGGGGAACTATTTTATAAGGAATCACAGATTTGAGACCCTAGTGACCATAAGATGATGTCTAACTTATAATTATGGAATAACTTGGACACAGGGAGAATCAGGCTTATTGTCTGATAATTTTTGGAATTGTATATTTAAACTCTGGCTTTGGAGAAGGAAAATGAAATGTATAAGGGAAGAGAATGTTGCTATTTTGAGCAGGTAAACAAGTCTTGGCAAGAAATATGAAAAATCATTAGCACTGCAAAAATCTACTTAGGCTACAAACTTCCTGTAACATTTACAAGACCCTTCAGGATTTGTTGTTTGCTTGTTTGCCTTTTGCAGAGGGAAAGAGAAAACCAAGGCTTTTGAGCTCTGTGTGGCAGGCATTTTGTTTATGTGGTTGATCACTACATGGTCCTTCAGATGACGGTATAAATGAAATTCATTTCCAATGCAGAACAATATTGCAAATGCCTGGAATATCAAAATCAAGTAATCACATTTAATTTTCTTTAGGGTAAAGCAGGCATAGTTTAGTAGATACCATAAGAGATTGATGTCTTTCTTATAGAACTTACATTCTAGCTTTCTTGCAAACTTGAGATGGGTAGATGATAAGGCCTCAGACTTATCAAAGAAGTTTACATTTAAAGATATTTGAGAATTTGTGGCTATTTGCATTCAATTCCTTTAATAGCTAGCCTGGGCTTTTTTTGTGAGTGAGCTTTGTCCTTTCAGTCTTCTGCCTAGCACTGGAACTACTCCTCTCTCTGTGCTCCAGAAAGGCTAGATCCATAATATAGGATTACAGTGTGTTTGTTCCCAAGGGGACCTTAGAGGTAGGTCATCATGTCTCATCTCTCCTTTGAGAAGTGGGGACACTGAGGCCCACATGCATGGCAGAAGTTAGACTGGTTCTACCTGGGACTCACGCTCTCTTTGTCTTTTGCTCTTTCTTGCCACACTTCAGCTTGAACTTCTAATCAGACACCAAGATCTGTCAGTTTTATACACTGCACATGTATAAATTCCATCTTTTCTTTTGTTGTTGCTAACTTCATTTGATCAAATTCTGTCATTTCTTTTTTCTTTTCTTTTTTTCCAAAAATCAGATTTTATTTAGGTTGATTTCTATAGTGCATATTCCCTTTGTGTTATTTACATATTTAAAAATTTTTTTTTTATTTTTTAAAATTTTATTTATTTATTTATTTATTTAATTTCAGAATATTATGGGGGTACCACATTTTGGCTATATATATTGCTCATGCACTGCCCATGTCAGAGCTACAATTGTGGTCATCCCCCAAACTGTGCTCCCCGCATCCATTCAGTGAGAGTTTTTACCATCCCCTCCATTCCCCTCCCACCTGCCCACCCGCTGATGAATATTATTGCCCTGTATGATGTAAGTGTTGATCAGTTAGTACCAATTTGATGGTGAGTCCCAGTGGTGCTTGTTTTTCCATTCCTGTGACACTTCGCTTCGAAGAATGGGTTCTAGCTCCAACCAGGATAATACCAGATGTGTTAATTCACCATTGTTTTTTATTGCTGAGTAATACTCCATGGTATACATATGCCACATTTTATTAATCCACTCGTGTATTGATGGGCACGTGGGTTGTTTCCACATCTTTGCAATTGTGAATTGTGCTGCTATAAACATTCACGAACAGATGTCTTTATTATAGAATGCTTTTTTTTTCCTTTGGGTAAATACCCAGTAGTGGGATTGGTGGGTCAAATGGTAATTCTACTTTTAATTCTTTGAGGTATCTCCATATTACTTTCCATAGAGGTTGTGCTAATTTGCAGTCCCACCAGCAGTGTATGAGTGTTCCTATCTGTCCACATCCCCGCCAACATTTGTTGTTTGGAGATTTTTTGATATGAGCCAATCTCAGTGGAGTTAAGTGATATCTCATTGTGGTTTTGATTTGCATTTCCCTGATGATTAGAGAAGTTGAGCAATTTTTTATATGTTTGCTGGCCATTATTTTGTCTTCTTTTGAAAAGTTTCTGTTCATGTCCTTTGCCCATTATTTAATAGGGTTGTTTGATTTTTTCTTGTTGATTTTCCTAAGTTCTGTATAGATTCTGGTTATCAGTCCTTTATCAGATGTGTAGCATGCAAATATTTTCTCCCATTCTGTAGGTTGTCTGTTCACTCTAGTGATAGTTTCCTTGGCTGTGCAGAAACTTTTTAATTTGATCAGGTCCCATGTATTTATTTTGGTTGCTGCTGTGATTGCTTTGGGGGTCTTCTTCATAAATTCTTTGCCTAGGCCAATGTCCATAAGAGTTTTTCCAACGTTTTCTTTGCAAATTCTTATGGTTTCACGTCTTAGGTTTAGATCTGTTATCCATTGTGAGTTGATTTTTGTGAGAGGTGAGAGGTGTGGGTCCAGTTTCAGTCTTCTACATATGGCCATCCAGTTTTCCCAGCACCATTTATTGAATAGGGAATCTTTTCCCCAATGTATGTTTTTCTGGAATTTGTCAAAGATCAGGTGACCATATGAGGTTGGTTTTATATTTGGGTTCTCAGTCCTGTTCCATTGGTCTACGTGTCTGTTCTTGTGCCAATACCATGCAGTTTTGGTTACTATAGCCTTGTAGTATAGTTTGAAGTCTGGTAGATAGATGCCTCCCAATTTGTTCTTTTTGCTTAAGATTGCTTTGGCTAGACGGGGTCTTCTCTGGTTCCACACGAAAAGTAGAATTATTTTTTCTAGATCAGCAAAAAATGATGTTGGTATTTTGATAGGGACTGCATTGATTCTGTAAATCACTTTTGGTAGCAAAGCCATTTTTACAATGTTGATTCTACCTATCCAAGAGCATGGTAGGGTTTTCCATCTGTTTACATCCTCTGCAATTTCTTTTCTCAATGTTTCATAATTCTCTCTTTATAGGTCTTTGAAATTCTGTCATTTCTTACCTGGACTAAGCAAAGAGCTCATGACCAGCCTCCTTTTAATAGCTCCCATTACCTACAGAATTAAATTCAAGCTTCTTAGCATGACCTGTGAGGCTGAGAGTGGTCTGTCCCCTGTTCGCCTCTTCTTGTGAGTGTTTCATACTTTCTGAAGCAGCAGTACCAGACTACTTGTGGTTTCCTGAAGCCACCCTGATTCTTCTAGTCTCTCAGCCCTGTGCATGCTCATGATCCCTCCTCTTCTGTTTGGCAGTTCCCTGTGCATCTGGATAGGATTACTTCTCTGAGAAGGCATGAGATACCCAGGCTTAGCAATTTTCTTCCTCCATTGTAAAGTTCTGTACCTCTCACATACCTATTATGACAATTATGATACTACCTGTGATTATTTGTTTGCTTTAGGCCTATGTTATCCAGTATACAATGCTGCTTTCTGCATAGCGTAATGACTCTTGAGTGGTCCCTAGGAAAGTGGAATTACAGATAATCAGGGATTTTTTTGTGTTCTTTTCTTAAAATTTTATGTGTTAGATGGTGGATGTATGTCATTATGTGTCCATATAGCCAGATTAGGTAACATGAAAATCATTATATGGTTCATAAGTGAAGCATTATTCTAGCTAGAGGCAGAATTACTTGGTGACAAAGGCTCTGACCACACCAAACTATCATGATGGCTCAAGATAGAATGTAGTTTTTTTTTTTTTAATTTTGTGAAAGGACTGATGATCAAAGATTTAAATAAAGACAATTTCAAATTAGACATTTGTGCTAGAGATGAGTAAAGAAAATTGGTCGTCAAAATCTATTTAGAAAATGTTCTTCTTTACTTTCAAAATTACGATTATAATATAGATGTCATTTAATGTAAATGGTAGAAATGTCTTTTTTGAATAGGTTTTCCAGGAATATATTTAATTTATTACTGGTCATGGTAGTTTGAGCAAACTAGCATTCAGGTAAGTTGGATAAAGATAAAGTAATAGATTTTTAATGCCAGCTAATAAAAAGAATCACCAGAATTATCATTAGACAGTGTTATAGGCATATAAATAAAAACTTAACAAAATATTCACTTCTGAATTTGAACTAAATTAAACTATACTTTGGAGCAGTTTTTAATGTATCAGATAGCCCATAGCTATTAAAAATATGTTAAATTTTCTAATAAAATAACATAACTGAATATCTTTGAAATTTTAAGATATATATCTCAATTGCATAAGGGTATTTAAGTATGTAGAAATTCTTTAATTATCATTTATACATATAGATAATAATACATGTAAAATAAGGGCATATATTTGAAATACAGTGAGTAGAAATTTAAGTATTATTTTAAAGGAACAAAAGTTGAATGGGCTAGCTGAATGGCTAAATTAGAAGTATAACAAAAATATAATGTAGCATTATAAAATTAAAAAGAAATGGATTTTTAATTTTACAGTGTTAAGAATGTTGTTATAAGTTAAAGGTAGACTTACCGTATGACCTAGCAATTCTGCTCCTAGGACGGGTATATACCCAAAAGAAATAAAAACAGGTACTCAATAAATATGTGTACATGCATGTTCGTAGCAGCACTATTCACAATAGCCAAAAGGTAGAAACAGCCTAAATGTTCATGAACAGATGAATGGATATACAAATTGTGGCATATACATACAGGGGACTATTATTCAGTCATTAAAGGAATGAAGTGATGACACATGCTAAAATGTAGATGAATTTTGAAAACATTAGGCTAAATGAAAGAAGGCAGACACAAAAGGGTATGCATTGTGTGCTTTCATGTGTATGAAATATAAAGAAAAGACAATATGAGGAAAAGAAAAGTGTTCATAGAGAATGCCGACCGGTGGTTGGCAGAGGCTGTGGGGGAGGGGCAACTGCTTACTGGGTACAGGGTTTTCTTTTGGAGGAATGAAAATGTTTTGGAGCAAGTAGCTGTGGGGTTGCACAACATTGTCAATGTGCAAAATGCCCCTGAATTGTTCACTTTAAAATGGTTAATTTTATGTTAAATGAATTTCACCTCAATTAAAAAACAATGGCATTTCCTAAGCAGTTCAAAAGCGTTAGTGTGAACATAGTTAAAGGACATAACCACTTTACGAAGAATTCTAAGTGACATTTTAAATTTGCTATGCCATTCTGGTAGTTCAACCATTTCCTTTTTTTTTTTTTAACTTGCCCTAAGATTGGATTTAGTCAACTTGTGACTAATAAAAGCACATAATTTTGTTGTGGATGATAGTATATTAGCAATCTTATTACTTTATGATAATAAATATTGAAGGGTAGGAAAATTAAAGACTTGTTCTTCTGATGCTGCAGCCCGAGCCTGAAGTCCTCTTGAATAAGCTGCAGTTGCAAAGCAGCCAGGCTGTAGCCCAGTGGGAGCAGCTGAGGCCTTGCTGTAGTTGGAGGTCCCCTTCTCCACAGGGCAGTATATATGCTCTCAGCGTGTAAGAGGATAAAAAGGGGGACAAGAGCCAGGGGCCGAGCTACGGGTGGCTGCTTTCTTTGTAATTGGTTTAGACTCTTCCTGTCCTCTTGGGGTGAGGAGTGTTTGGGAGAGAGTCCAGGAAACTTGAGGAGTGAAGAAAAAGATTCTGCCCTGAAGAATTGTTTGCAAGATTCTTTTTTTTTGGTCTTCGATATCCCGAAGTTTTATTACAACTTGTCTGTGAGTGGATTTTCTTTCTCTTACTTGGGATTTATGTTTCTTCGACGGAATGAGTGATATATTTCATGATTTCTAGAAAATTGTCAGACGTCGTTTCTTTAGATGCTGGCTCATCCCCCACTCCTTAAACTCAGTTCAGGTGCTCCTATCTATCTGATGCGTCTCTTAAGCACTATTTTATATATTTTTTAAAATCTCTATCTCTCAGAGCCAATCCCCCTGTTACTCTTTGACATGTGAGTTGTGTTCCTATTTTGGGGCCTTTGTGCTGGCGTTTCCTCTGCCTAGAATGATCTTCCTCCAGATATTCTCATGGATCATTACATCACTTTTTTAGGTATTTGCTCAAAAGTCATCTCCTCAAAAACAATTTTCTTGCATTCTATCTAAAACAGCACCTACTTTCAGTCTCTAGTTCATTTCTCTTTATTTTTCTTTAAATACTATTACCAGATATTATAGTATATACAGTATTTATTTTTGTTTATTTGCTTATTATATCTTCTTGTCTTGATTATAGGTTCTACAAGGTCAGGAAAGGGACTTTTCTGTTTAGCTCTGTGATATATCATCAATGCCAGGGACATTGATTTATTCATTCAATGACTTTAATGTGCTGAAAAACTTTAATAAACAGTTTAGAAATAATATTGGACACAAATGAAAAGAAATAAGCAAACTGGAGAATAGAGCTAAGAAAATGCCCTAGCCAGCACAAAGGCCCCAAAATAGGAACACAACTCACATGTCAACCCAAAGAGTCATTCAATGACTATTTGAGCACTAATATGTGCCAGCCACTGTCCCTGTTTATTAAAGTTTTTCAGCACATTAAAGATGTTGCTTTATTGTCTTCTGGCTTGTATACCTTCAGATGAGAATTCTTATAATAGTCTTATTTTTGTTCCTCTCTACACTGCCATTTTCCTCTGGCTACTTTTAAGTGTTCTTTCTATTTTTAAGTTTCAGAAATTTAATGTGTTTTGGTGTGGCTTTCATTGTGTTTATTCCGTTTGCAATTCTTTGACCTTCAGTCTTATATCTGTGGGTTTATAGTTTTCATCAACTTTGGAAAATGTTTAAGTATTATTTCTTTAAATATTTTTTTTCTCATCTTTGGGGCTGTAATTAGAGGTATGTTAGACTATTTCATGTTATACCACAGGTCACTAATGCTCTATTTTTCTTTTCAGTCCCTTTTCTCTTTGTGTTTTATTTTGGTTAGTTTCTAATTCCATGCCTTCAGGTTTACTTTTCTTTTTCATTGTTTAATTTGATGTTATTAATAATACCATTTAGCATATTTATTTTTCTTATTTTTTTCCACCGCCTCATTCAGAATATTTTTCATGCAGACATTTCATTTTCATCTCTAAAAGTTACATTTGATTCTTTCAAAATATCTTTCATTTCTTTCCTCATTCTGCCTATGTTTTTCTCTACCTTCTTGAACATATGGAGTATAGTTATAATGGCTCTTTTAATGTCCTTGTTTGCTAATTCCATAATCTGTGTTATTTCTGCATCTGTTTCCCTTGATTGATTTTTTTCTTGGTTGTGGGTTATATGTTCCTACTTTTTTGAATGCTTGTCATTTTTTTATTGAATGCTAGACATTGTGATTTTACTTTGCTAAGTGCTGAGTTGTGTTGTAATCTTTTGAAAAATGTTGGACTTTATTTTGACACACAATTGATTTACTTGGGATTAGTCTGATTCTTCCAAGGCTTAATTTTAGGATTTGTTAGGAAAGGTCCAGAATAGCCTTTAGGGACTAATTTAGTCCCATTACTAAGGTGATACCCTTGTGAGAATGGTACCCAGTGGCCCATATATTACAAGGTGTCTGCACTCTGGCTGGTGGTAATGTGAACTATTTCCAGCCCTGTGTAAGCTCTGAAATTATCCATCCTTCTGTTCTTTGGTGGTTCTTTGTTAGCCTGATAGAGTTCCATTACAAGTTTACATAGATAACTAGTCAAAGATTTGAGATGACCGCTCTGTGAATCTCTGGAGCTCTCTCTGTATATAACTCCCTCCTTTATAGTACTATGCCCTGCAAATCCTAGCCTAGGTGAAAGTGGGGTATACACCTGGGTGTACCAAAACATGATGATCTTCAGGCTTCTGGTTCAGTTGTCTCTGGACAAGTGTTAAGAGGGAGCTGTACCAGAGTGGGAGAGTATGTTGAAGTGTGTGTCAATCAAAAGAGCTTTCATTTGAAACCAACAGGTCATTCAATGCTTCTTTGAGATATACTATGGACAAGAAAGATAGATATTAAAGGAGTCTTGGGCAGCTTTTTTGGCACCAAGCTGGCATCCTCAGCAAGCTTGAATTTTCTGGGCATTAGCAGCATCCTGGTTTGACAGATACATTGGGAAAGGTTGCACACCCACACAAAGAATCAGAAGCTCAGAAGCCAAGGTCAACATGGAATTGAAGAGGAAGATAGTAATATATGACTACCTCTGGGGGTTCTCCTCTCTGCTTTGAGCTGGGAGAGAAGATTTAGATGGGATCTGAGTCATCTGAATTCTATGGGATAGGACTGAGTCAGAAAAATATTGCCCTATTACTTTTTGGTAATTTTATAGGGTAATGGTCTGTGAAATACTAATTAGACAGAGCATGAGCCAAGGATGGGAGCATGGGCCAAGGATGGGAGACTAACAATGACATAGATGCTACCACATTAAGAGATGAAATTTGGTAAACATATGGCAGACAGGCATAAGAGTTACTGCAAGGAAATGTTGAATTTAGGAAAACTAGCATAACAGTAGAGTGTTGGAGAAGGAGTTGTAGGTAATCTTATTTGATAATTGATGACAGTCTCAACTTACTTGTGGTACCAATTGTTGCTTGTAACTGTCTACAAGAGAAAGAAATGGAAGTACTAATATATGTATAGTAAATGGTTAATTTAAAAAATTATATCTGTATTGGGCCCTAGCAAATCCTACAATGGTACTGGGCTAAATGATCTTAAGCAACTTTGCTGCATTTATTAGTTCTAACATTTTTTTGGTGGAGTCTTTAAGGTTTCTCTATATAAGACCGTTTCATCATTCGGACAGTGACAATTTCACTTCTTTCCTATTTGGATGACTTTTATTTCTTTCTCTTGCCTAATTACTTTGGCCAGGACTTCCAAAACTATGTTGAGTGGAAGTAGTGAGAGTGGACATCCTTGTCTTGTTCCAGTTCTTAGAGGAAAAACTTTCAATTTTGTTTTTCAATTTTTCACCATTTAGTATAAAGTTAGCGGTGGGCTTCTCATTTATGGCCTTTGTTATGAGGAGGTACTTTTCTTCTGTACCTAATTTGGTGAGAGTTTTTGTCATAAAAAGATGCTGAATTTTGTCAAATACTTTTTCTGCATCTAATGAGATGATCATAAGGTTTTGGCCCTTCATTCTGTTAATGTGATGTATTGCATTTATTGATTTGCATATGTTGAACCATCCTTTCATCCTGGGGATAAATTCCACTTGATCATGTTGGAAGATCCATTCCAAAAAATCCTAGGGCCATTAAGAATTATGCTAATTCCACTCTGTCTGTGCTCTGTAAATGGAACAAAAAGCCTGGATGACAGTGCATCTGTCAGGATGATTTGCAAATATTTTAAGCCCACTGTTGAGACCTACTACTCAGAAAAAAAGGTTCCTTTCCAAACATTGACCATGTACCTACTAACCCAAGAGCTCTGATAGAGATGTACAGAAGATTAATATTGTTTTCATGCCTGCTGCACACATCCATTCTGCAGCCCATGGATCAAGGAGTAATTTTGAATTTTGATTCTTATTATTTAAGAAATATATTTCATAAAGCTATAGTTTCCATAGATAGCAATTCCACTGATGAATCTGGGCAAAGTAAATAGAAAACCTTCCAGAATGGATTCACCATTCTTTATGCCATTAAAAACATTCATGATTCACAAGAGGAGGTCCAAATATCAACATTAATAGGAGTTTGGAAGTTTATTTCAACCCTCATGGATGACTTTGAGGGGTCCAAGACTTCTGTGGGGGAAGTAATTTCAGATGTGGTAGAAATAGCCAGAGAACTAGAAATATACGTGGGGACTGAAGATGTGACTGAATTGCTGCAATGTCATGATTAAACTTGAATGGATGGGGAGTTACTTCTTATGGATGAACAAAGAAAGTGGTTTCTTGACATGGAATCTACTCCTGATGAAGATGGTGTGAACATTGTGGAAATGACAACAAAGGATTTAGAATATTACATAAACTTAGTTGAGAAAGCAGCAGCAGGGTTTGAGAGGATTGACTCCAATTTTTAAGAAGTTATATTGTGAGTAAAATGCTATCAAACAGCATAACATGCTACAGAGAAACTTTCATGACAGGAAGAGTCAATCAATGTGGCAAACTTCCTTGTTGTCTTATTTTAACAAATTGCTACAGCCACACCAACCTTCAATGTTCACAACTCTGATCAGTCATGATCCATCAACATTGAGGCAAAATCCTTCACCAGCAAAAAATTGCAACTTTCTGAAGGCTCAGATGATCATAGGCAGTTTTTAGAAATAAAGTATTTTAAAATTAAGGTATTTGCATTGTTTTTAGTCATAATGCTTTGCACACTTAATAGACTATAGTATAGTGTAAACATAACTTACATGCACTGGGAAACCAAAAAATTTGTGTGACTCACATTATTGCAATATTTGCTTTATTGTGGTGGTCTGGAATCCAACCCACAATATCTCCTAGGTATGCCTTTATTTTTTATCTCTAGGATTTCTATTTCTTTTTATTGTTTCTACTTCTTTGTCAAACTTTTCACTTTGTTCATGTATTGTTTTCCAAATTTTATTT
The DNA here is from genome assembly GCA_023783475.1 of Daubentonia madagascariensis. Taxonomy (NCBI): domain Eukaryota; kingdom Metazoa; phylum Chordata; class Mammalia; order Primates; family Daubentoniidae; genus Daubentonia; species Daubentonia madagascariensis. Next base: position 33,876,493 of record JAKFHU010002080.1, on the reverse strand, counting down.
AATTTTTAGTCTGTTTATTCTTGTAGTTCACTGAACATCTTTAAGAGAATTATTCTGAATTCTTTGTCAGTCATTTGATAGATCTCTATTTCTTTAGGACCCACTATTAGAGCTTTATTAGTTTCTTTTGGGGGTGTTATGATTCCCTGATTTTTCATAATCTTTGTGCCCTTGTGCTGCTGTCTGCACATTTGAGGAGAGAGCTTCCTCTTCTGGCCTTTGCAGGTATTCTTTGGCAGGGATAGACCTTCCCTGTTAGTCTAACCTGTTATTCTGGAAGGGCCAGGTGGTGATGACCCTGAGCAGGCAGAGCTTTTTGTGGGCTCTCTAGTTGGGTGTGCTGCTGCTTTTGTTCTGATGTCAGCTGGGACTGCTGGCTAGGCTTCGCTGTCCAGCAATACCACTGACTGGGCTCTGGTGTCAGGAGGAGCAATGGCTAGGTACTGTGATAGCTTCTTGTCAGGCTGGTAATAGGCTATAATTCCTGGCTGGGTAATTCTACTATGTGGGATCTGCAGTTGGGCAGGGCTGCAGGCTGGGATCTGAGGTGAGGTGTAGTCACTGCTCAGGATGGATAGGACCAGAGGCTATGTTCTTTAGAAATGCATGATTGAGGATTGCCTCTCTCTCTGGGTGGAGCTGTGGGGTGGGCTTTTGGCTGAGGTGAGTGGCTGTTAGATCTTGGTCAAGCAGGTATGGCTCCTATGCTTCTCCAAAATGCACTGTGGTGGGAGTCTCTATGCCTAGGTGGGGTTGATGGGTGTACTTTTGTCCTGAGTGGAGCTGCTGCTTGACTTCCCATGTCAAGTAGTCTAACCCCTATGCTTCTCTGAAAAGGGTGGAATCAGGAATCTCCCTCCCTGGGTGGGTCGTTGGGGTGGGCTTTGAGGCTAGGCATGGAGATTAACTATATAGGGACTCAAGCTAGGTTGAATTTCCCATTGTGCTTCTGAAGATGACCAGGTCAGCTTTGTGTGTGGGCTACAAAGTTGGCTTGTGTGTCTTTGATCAGGCACCACAGCTGGTAGGAACACAAAGGTACCACCAAGATTCGTGTGCCAGCCACTGTGACCTCTGCCTCCTTCTTTTTGTTCCTATCTGATCCTGGGCAGTCTAGCTGTGCCGTTACCCCTAGGGTTCTCACGAGGTTAGATGGGAGTAGGCTTTCTGGGAAGCGTATAAGAATGCCAGGGAAGCTGGATGACTGCCTCAGGTTCTCTTTTTCCCCCGTAGAAACTGTGGCCCAGAAGAATCCTCTCCTTCTGGTGTTGTGTCAGTTTGAGGGAGGAGGAGGGGCAGTGTAGTCACAACCATTCTTCTTACCCTTCTAATTTGGTTTTCATTCAAAAAAGATGTTCTGGTCTGGGGATAGTTGTTAATGGAACTTTCTGCTGAGGGAGAATAAAGCCATAGACTTCCTATTCTGTCACCTTAGTGATGTCACCTCTAGAAAGTCTTCCAAAACTTTCATATGTTTAAAAAAAACCCTTCCTTGATCCTGCCATTTGCAGCAACATGGATGAACCTGGAAGACATGCTAAGTGAGCTAAGCCAGACACAGAAAGATGCATACTGCATGATCTCACTTATATGTGGGCTCTAAAAAAGTTGATAGCACAGAAGCAGAGAGTACAATGGTGGAGAGCCGGGGAGAATGGAGAGATGTTGGTCAATGGGTACGAGGCTGTAGTTAATGTAGGATGAGTAAGTCTTGAGATCTAATGTACAGCATGATGACTATAGTTAATAATACTGTATTGTGTACTGGAAATTTGCTAATAGAGTAGATTTTAGGTGCTGTCACCACACATACTATTAATAAAAATGGTAACTATGTGAGGAGATAGATATGTTAATTTGCTTGACTGTAGTAACCATTTCACTATGTATCTTGAAACATTATGTCGTACACCTTAAATATATACAATTTTTATTTTAAAAAACCCTCCTTGAGCCCATGTGCCCTTCTCCAGCTGCTGCAGTTCTCTTTGCCCCTTCTTATCCAAATTTCTCCTCTTCGTTCGTCTCCCACTGCTTTTCAGCCCATTGCACTGTCTCTTGAGTTACCTATCAAGGCAGGGAAAAGCCTCTCACCAACACATACTCTGACATGCTTCCAGTCCACTGCCTTTGTCCTTGTTTCTTTCCACTTGGTCACATTTTGTACCTTTGATTACACCCTTTTTGCAGCACTTCTTCCCTTGCTTTCCATGACACACCCTACTCTGGTTTTTTCACAAAGGAGACTGAGCCATCTCACTCAGCTCCTTCGTAAACGTCTCTTTATGAAACATCCCTGTAGTGCTGGTGCTGCTTGCTTTGTCCCCCTTTTTACCCCACACCACTCGGTCTCCCCACTGTCACCACACTCACTCCCACAGCTTCAACTATTATGGACATGCCACAGACCCTCTATTTCTATTTCTGGCTTTTGACTGGCCTCGTTCTGAGCTATAGACCCATCTGTCTAACTCTATATGTCCAAATCTAAAGTCCTTTTCTTTTATCCCACGTCTGTTGTCTTTTTTTTTTTTTAAATCCCCCAATTTAGTGACACTGTCATCCATTTTACTGTCTACATCCAACAGATTATCATGTCTGGGAAATTCTAACTATTACAGTCTTAAGTTTTTCCACTTCTTTTATCCTCACTACAATTACGACTATTTCTGCTCAGTATTATCTTTCACTTAGAATACCTTAAGCCTCCCGAGTGCTTTTTTTGTCTTACTGCCCTTTGATCGATCTATTCCCTACACTGCCACCAGAGGGAGCTTTTTACAGTGTAAATCTGATTATCTGAGACGAATAAAACTCTTTGATGATTCTATTGAGGATCATTCCGTGGTTTACAAGCTCCTTTGTGACATAGTCTCTGCTAAGTTAGTCCAGGCATTTCTTTACTGGTTATCCCCTTGCACTTTATTTTCCAGCCATACTAAAACTAATTCATTTCCTTTAATAAAAGAGCATATTCATGCTCTTCCCAGACTATCTAGTAATAAATGAGAGAATAAATCTTATCTTTCTCCATTGATTAATAAATGCATTGCATTTCCTTCTTATGTGGGGAGAATTTACATATGATATCATCTATATGATAAAGTAAAAATCTTGTGCATATGCACTTTAAAAACGTGTATTCTTTGGAATGTACTTACAGTCAGCATTGTAGGAACCAAAGGTTAAACAGATAACCAAATAAAACTCAAATAAAGTTGTCTGGTTAGGTTATTCTGACTTGAAGGTGGGAGGACTGACATGGCACTTACGCTGTCTCTTCCCTACCCTGACAAGACATTGCTAATCAGCCATAGCACTCTTTTTTGAAGAGCACAGACTCAACCTCACAAACCTCATCACAAACATGTCAGGAAGCCCATGCCAGTAGGAGTGGTTCCTAAGATCAAACCTCTTTGCTATTTGTGTGCATGGTTATGGCAAGCAATTTTGCCCTGAGGACTTGAGGGTAAAGAAGCCCAGAGAAGTGAATGCTTTCTTGAATTTTCTTTCTGTCTCATTTTTAAAAAATAAGGACACAGTAACTTGTTGTACTTTTTTTTTTTCAATCTTGGAAGGAACCCAATTCAGATATCTTTAAACAGGGTATGCATACCTTTGAGGGTACTTGAAGACTTTCCTGGGGTCTTTGGCTTGGACAGCTTTAAAGAAATCATTTTGTAGATGCTCAACTTCCATTGTGTCCCTTCCTAAAGCTGGTCTATCTGAGAACCACTCCTGCAGTCAGTTTTTGTCCTTTCCTACCTCCCTTTTCACCGTGATTGTCTCCCACTTTACAGAAGAAATTTGCATCTCTCACCCGTACTGAATCTTATTATGATGCATTTCCCATGGTATAAAAATGTTAGGGTCACCTAAACAGAGGGGGTGTTTGAAAATGTAAAGCTCCTGAATAAGAGCCCTAGATTTAGTTAAAAAATATACATTTATATATAATAATATACCTTTTATATATAATAAAATTATATACACATAATTTATGTATATATGAGCAATGCCTGATTTAATGTAGGTAACAAACTCATGGAAAGGCTCTATGCTCACCTTGTCTGTTTATGTATGTTAGAATTAGAATTCAGAAATAAAATTGGTGTTATGGAGCATATATTGACGTTTTTTTAATTGAAAATTTAAAGTTGGACATTTTATGGCAGGAAAAAAGTCTGATCTGACCAATTGGTTTGACCATGAGGACTGGCTTTTCCAGTGAGGTTTTATATAGCAGATATGTTTCATAAATTGTTTCATAAATATGTTTCATAAATATAGCAGACATGTTTCATAAATTGAATGGGCTAAAATCTACAACTCCAAGTATATTAATATATTTAAATTTCATACACAGTGTGCAGTATACTAGAAATTATCTTTGTAACTATTACATTTGAGATAAAAATTTAGATGTCAACTTAAAAATATATGAGGGGGTGTATAATTTTTTGAAATTGTGTCAAAATGAGTTGACAATATTTTATGTACATTATAAAACAAAGCTTCAAGTTTAATATTCTATAAAAATTTAAAAACAACAAAATTACGCTTTGAATGATAGAAGTCCTGAGCACTTTAAGGGACCATGGAGACCCCTTCTACTTAACAGTAAGAAAACTGAGGAGCAGAGAAGTCAGTGACTAGTCCATACTCTAAGATAAGAGTAAATTCCATCTATTTCTCCTGATTTGTCAGAACACAGCCCATTATACTCCTTATAAAAGGCCTATAAAATTGGCATTGACAGTCCACAAACCTGTATTATATAAGGGAGTATGAATATACTATAGAGTGTATGAAGCACACATGCATACAGCTCCACTGTGTCATAAATTTAATCTAATAACAATAAAATATTTACAATAAACATTAACTGAGCATTTAATTAATATCAGTTCTTCTTAACTTCCTAACATTTAGAAGGGCTTTTAGCAGCTATTTATATAATACAGATATTTTAAAATGCCATCCAGGGAACTATGAATTGATTTTCCTTTTTCTTTCAATAATTTTCCCTTTCGCAAATTAAGGCTTTCAAAATGGTTACAAACATTGTTAACTTGCTAATTAGCCACCACAATACTTTGTGGAAGAGAGAGTGCTAGCATCAGGGAGTAAGAGTCACGGACCCCAGTTCCTAGATGTACCACTAATTTGCTGTGTGGCCTTGGACCTCAGTGGGTGTGTGTGCGTGCATGTATGTGTGTTTAATTGTAAGAGTGTTGAATAGATTTCACTCTGAGGGGCAACCCTAATTGATGAAAATTTCCTGGAGTTTTATATAAAGAATGATTCTAAGGGTACTTCTGGTATCTATGAGAATGGATGCTGACTGCTTGAGAATATCTCTTGTGGGTATGGATGGGGAATGTATATTTATTCACTCATATGATACAAATAGTTATGTTGACAGTATTTGGTGTTCTGGTGCATGGGGTGTGTGTATTTCCTCCTCCTAAACAGGGGTTCATTAAAGAAAATAAGAAGTCAATAACAATCATATTCCTTTAATTAGTGTTGGGGTGGTTGCCATTTATGAATTTTTAAAAATAACTGCCAAGAACACCTCACTCTTCCCATACATATATAGCTCACAAGAGATCTGATGAGAATTAGGAATGCATTTATAAGAGCTTGAGGGAAGGCCAATGAGCCTGTCATCTTGGGGACAATTCTGTTGTAGGTAGAGCCTCTCAGAGAAAGCATCTTGATTGAGTCACCATTTCCTGTTGTTTGTATCATTCTCTTGTAGGTCCAGGAATGAGTCCCTTAAGAGTCCCTTATCCAAGATATATGCTTCCTGGTATCAAGATACCTGAGAAGTGAGTTTATTACTGATCAGAAAATGAGCAAGGAATTATAGTCTTGGAAATAGAATGTGTTGAAGTAGCCTTAAAAAGGATTAGATGGCATCCTGGGCCCTGGCTTAAGGGGCAGTGTACTGTAAGTAGGGGCTTGCCTTCCATTTTGTCTCAGAATGCTATATAGCATGTTTGTGTGGCTGTGTTATGATTAAATGATATTCCCGTGAGTCATTAATTTTGGCATTTGTTGAACTTGGGGAGGATAATACTTTGGGCTAAAAAGGTTTGCAATGCCCAGATCCATCTGGAGACTGTCCTGTGGCTAATAGGTGGGTGCTGTGTGAATTTCTATGAAATTCAATGTTAAGAAAAGACAATAAAGGAAATCTTCAAGTATGAACCTTCTAAAATGGAGGCAATAGACATCTGTGCTAGCATACTTCCTTCTTTCCTTCTTGTGAGATGAGAAATGTTGTGGTGAATGGGAGGCTGACCTTTGGAGGAGAACTTCGGAAAATTGTTTCACTTGGAACTTGGCAGAAAGAAACCTGCAAGAGCCTACCACATTTCTGAGGGACTTGTTTTTTCATAAAACTACAAGTCTGTCCTACATAAGCTTATGATTATTTTAAACCAGCCTCTATCCCCTGAACTTGTGTAGCAAAAAGCTGAACTGGGAATGTGCTATGTGTGAGGGTTATGATCTATGTAAACTCATCAAAGGTGAGTCTTTGGGTCTGGGTTTGTGATTTCATATTGCATACCCTGCTTTACAGACTCTTAGAAACCTGTTTATACAGGGAATCAGAACAATGGAATAACAGTGGACTAGGATTTGGAAATCCTCATCTGGCAGAGACCACTTACTACTCTTCACTAACCACTTCCTCCTTCCTTTTTAGTAATATAATCCCTCTCCAGCCAGTTTTAGCAGAGCAGGTGGTCACCCACCTAGAGAACATATTCATATCTAGGTGTGGCCTTGAAATAAGTTTAATCCAATAGGATGTGATAAGAAATATTTGTAATTTCTAGGTTATCTTATTAAAGAGCACCTGTTTGCCTTAGATTGTCTCTTCACCTTTTTCTGCTGTCTGAGAAATGCTGACAACTGCAACAACCTTGAAGACCATGTGTTACCAATGGTAGAGCCACCCTGCAAGCTCTAAACTGCCATGTGGGAAAGTAATGAACTTTATTCTTATCATAAGTCACTGTGTTTTGGGGTCTTTTTTTATAGCAGCTAACTAATACAGAAAACGGTATGCAGAAGTGGGGTCATACAATAACCAAAACTATGCTTGGCAGCCTGGCCGTGGGTTGCAAGGCAACAGATATTGTAGCCTCTCATGATGCTGACTTCAGGCAGTGGAAAAATATTTGATACAATTTTTTTCTACAATAACTTGGAAGGCAGAGCACATACTTACTAAGTCTGTTGGTCTAGGGTAACTATATGGAGAAACTCAAAAAAATTGATGTTTATCAATTCTTTCTTGCTGCTTTTTGCAAAACAGAGAAGGCAGACATGCCAGTTTCGGAAGCAGAGATAGAAAGGAATATAGATCTGCTAATGGAAAGTCCCTCTACCTGTAACCTGCAGGTTAAATTTGAGGATTCACTGGGTTGGAAAAGTCAACTCTTCTATAGCAAACTTTTGAAGATAAAACTGCCATTCAGTGCTTTTCTCACAAACCTTCTCTTAAGACACCACATCCAGACCTGGCAACTCAGTGGTAAGAATCAGATTAAGGGCATTGCCTTCCCTCCCACATTTAATGTTTCAAATGGCCTCAGGGTAGCAGTCTTTAAATTGAGATAATACATAGGTCAATAAATAAAGGGAAGAGTCACCCAGTTTAAGAACTATGCCCAGAGGAGAACTTTGGAAATGGGTTTTGCACTTGGAACTTGGCAGAAGCATGTCTGCAACTACAAGTCTGGCCTACATAAGCTTATGATTGTTTTAAATCACCCTCTACCCTCTGAACTTGTACCAGCAAAAAACTGAAGTATGTGTCAACGTCCACTTCTTGTGGTTAGGGTGCTGCTATAATGGTGACCAAGAGAAAACCATCCAGAATGCAATGTCAGTGGACTCAGAGGGTAATTGACAAGGGAGGTTCCTCCTAGTGAGCCAAACCATGTTTCAACCAAGAAAAATCCTATGCTTCCAGGACAGGGACTTTTCACAAATCCCACCTGGTAGGATTCATGATGGCTGTGGACCAGTCATTGCTGTGTGTGCCATTCTTGTCTTTTGTGAATGGCAGATTTTATTGCAGCTGTCTCTTCCTCCTCTACCATTGCAAGTGTGTGTGTGTGTGTGTGTGTGTGTGTGAGAGAGAGAGAAAGAGAGATTGAACACAGAACACACTTGTGTATTAGTTTGTAGGTCACTGGAATATGAGGAGCTTTGTTTGGACCTGATGGAAAGGACTTTGCCACTCTCAGAGATCCAGGGCTTTGAGCTGGATAAAATTCAGAAGACTTGGGGAGAGTGGAGTGTATTCTCTCTGTGCAAAAACCAATATGCATGAATACTTGGATGACCAGAGGGTTGGACTGTGACAGAGACTCATATCTTTCTTCTAGTATTCTTTCTCCTCTTCTTCTTTTTAGTGAGAAAATCCTCCCACCCAGCAAGGAAAGACATTTCCTCACCTTCCTTATAGCTAATTATTGACCAACAGGATGTGAGCAGAGGGATATGTGTGAACCTGGGTCATCTCCTTCAAGAGTAATTTGCTTGTCCTAGTCACCCTTTTGCTTTCCTGTCACTCACTGGGGAATGGTGAGAACTGGAGTATCCTTGAGGGCCATGTGTAGGGGACAGTAGAATTGGCTCCACCAGGCCTGGAATAGTTACATCTAGACTGCTCTGGGAGAGAGTAAGAAGCTTCTATTTCATTCAAGCCACAATATTTTGGTGTTGCTTTGTTTGAGGTACTTTGTTAGACTAACTAGACCAACTTCTTCTTCTCACGTTACTCAAGTAATCCAGGTGTGCTTCTGATAGTACCAACAGAATGGCTTGCTGGGATGTTCCTACTAAACTCTGAGGAAGTATGATAACATATTACCAGACCCCAGTGGAGAATCTCCCCCTAGTGATGGGGTTGCTTGTGTTTGTATTCAACAGTGTTAGATAAAAAGTGACATGGTTTGTTTTTCTGAATCTGGTTATCATTAGCTTGATTGCCTTCATTTCTGTGAGACTTTCATTAAATATGTTTATATAACTTATTATATTCTTTTATAGGACTGGAGGGCATTCTGTGCAGTCTCAGCATGTATTCGTATAATTAAACCAAACCCTGGCGTTCTTGGAGAACACCACTGTAATAGGCTGAATTAAAGAGTTAGTATGAAATGACCTTTAATGAACAAAAATATGGAATGAGATCCACCAAATAATGAAGGCTGTGGGTATTCTACAATAATAATGTCATAACAATGTCAATGTATGCTTAATTAATTTAATTCTTTAAATACATTTCCGTTTATACCACTGAAGCTGAAAATAGAACCTAGCTCCCTTGGATACCAAAAAGATGCCTATTGCCACATTCATATTATGAGGGGGGAAACGGGGGGGGGGAGAGAGAGAGACTGACTCAGGAGGAATCATGTTGTAACCTACCATTTTAACTTAGCCAAGAGTGTGGTGATCTAATTTGTAATGTGATTTTAGTGAGGCAAGTATATATCATAGTTACTATAATAATTATTAACTGCTTTAAGGTGTTTTGTATCACACATGTAAGGAAACTTGTTTGTTATAAGTATGATGCATGGTGGGGTATGTACATATTTTTATACCCACTAATGCATAGATATTCCTAAGACTGTACTGAGATAGGCAGTCTTTGTGAGTACTGTAATGCATGGATTAATAATATTTGCCAGACTGGACCCAAAAAGATATTATAAAGTTGGCACTTCAAGATATTTTGGGACAGGCCAATAATTATATATGCCCATAAAGGAGATACAACAAAAGTGGAATTTGAGAGAGATCCAAATAAAGATAATTTCTTTAGTGTCAAGAAACTTTTCCAGCCTGAATAACTGATCTCCAAGAGCTTGGATTTAGAACTACAATTAATAAGGGAGCTTTGGATATTGGTTAAGAGGCCATGCTATAAAATATTACCATGATCTCTCTTTGTATAGAGAAGTCATGCTTGTATCTGACTAGTATTAATAGTGAAGAGTGCCCACTGAATTGCCATTGGCAGTAGTGCTCTGTCCAGCCCCTCTTCTGTCTTTCTTTGATCATCAGTGGCACATGTGTACAAGACAGCTGGTGGGCACTGAGATGAAACTGACCGGTTTTAGTGTTTGGTTTGAACTTCTAGTGTTTAGTTTAGAAATACCAGGCTCTAACGCACTGAATTAGCATATCAGTCCAGATACTAAGTAATTAGTATGTATTTGAATCTGGCACATATTGTTTTTATGTATAAAAATCTAGTTAATCTGGGAAATGAAACATAATAGGAATATATCTCTTTGGTTATAGCTTTGCACCGACATTTTTCGAAGTAATGTGAAGACACAAAAAGTGAACCTTTACTTTAAACATTTTCCTGTGGTAGGTAGCACATATAGTATTTATTTTGATGCCCGGAAATTTAGAAAGGTCATTTTAACAGTGAATAGAAGAAGCTCTTTCTTTTTTTTTTTTTCGTCATTGGCATTCAAATATTCTTAGTGCTCTTGTAAAAACAGAGAATTAAAACTTCTCTTCCCTACTCCGATTTTTCTCTCTATTTCCTTGTAACTTTTGGTAAATCACATGGCCCGTGTCTGAGGCATGTTGCTGTGGTTTTACAAACAGATATTTTAAGTGTCAGTATTGGGTAGAAGTTCTGCAATATACAGTGCTTTTCTTATGTCACATCATTAAATAAACTCAGCTGCAAATAAAGTTTTTTAAACATGAATTTTCTATTATTGTTTATTTGTAGCAGAAAATGGTCTTAATAAAACTTTTAGGGTTATATTTCTACAGGTTGATATTCTGAATAACTAAACTGTGACAGTTCCAGCTTTCTGCCAAAATGCGTCAGGATGAGCTAGAAAGAATGCCAGAGATGTTGAACTTGATGTTTTCTCTCCATTGACAAGTTTGGTGTCAGGGACTGCTTTGACTCTGATAGTGAGTTTATTTTCTATCCTTGAAATTGATGTTAGTAAAGGGGAGTTACAGTTATGAAGCAACATGGCTGTCTTTGGCCAATGCTATATATAATTAGGTTAATGTTCATAGGGTTATAGAATTTAAAAATGTAGAGGATGTCAGAGGTAATTAAATCTCTTGCTTTTTAGGTTGTGGATACTGGTTCCCAGAGGTTAAGTTGAGCTCCTGCTGCAGCCTGCTAATGGTGGTTTACCTCATCCCAGTAGTTAATGAAAGATTGGTTAATGAAAGTGCATGCATTGAAATCTGGTCATATTACCTAAGAAGTTAAAGCCCTGTTCTCTTTCCTGGTGTTTGTGGTTTAACATCACTATGTAGCAGGCTCATCTCTACCTGCCATCTTCCATCTTGTCAATGTCAAATAAAATATCGAGACAAATCTCTAAATTTAAAACGTTTTATTGGAAGCAAGAATTGCAATTGGTGTACACACACAGACTGGGTGGTCTTTGGTATGTCTGAAGAACAAAGACAAGGTTGGAAATTTTATAAAACGGAGAAATACTACATATTACTCTTCAAGAAAGTTCATTGGCATTAGTAAGGTTTCAGGGAGCTGGCAAGCGATGATGGGTGGGGGACAGAGGTGGATGGTTAAAACTAGTCTGAGAGTCTCAGCAGGTTGTTTCTGTAGCTATGAGATAAAACGGGTTTCAGGTTACAACAGGCAGTTTCAGCAGCCAGGCTTGCAGAGAATTACATTCTTAGAGCAATATTATGTGCCCTGAGTGCTTTTCCCCCTGGACTCTGGACTCTGGACTCTGGACTCTGTTTTATTTGGGTGTGACAAGAATGACCTGATTCACATGTTTGACTTTCACAATCTCTTCCCTAATGAGAAGTCTTACAAGCAGAGCATTTCCCTTAAGCCTTCTGTGTGCCCATGTCCACACCACTGCAGGCTTCAGTACCATCTGCACTAGCATTTTAATTTCTATCTCTCCTTCTTTAGAAGTATGTTAAGAATGGAGAAGAAAAGGAAAAGGAAGGGAAGGAAGTCTTTCTCATGACAACTCTCCATCTCAAGGGAGTACATCATTTCTCCTTCTGTTCCTTCCCATTTGAGTAAAACCTCCCTACACTCCAGCACTGTGGACACTGGCTTATGCTCCCCACTCCACAGAAACTGGTCTAGCACAGGTCAACAGCTACTCTGTGATTGTCAAATCCAATGGATGCTTTTCCAGGCCTTTTCTGACTTGACCTTTCTGCACATTGACATATTTTGTAACTTCCTCCTTGAAATTGTTCCTTCTTTGGCTTCTGTAACAAGACTGACTTTCTCCTCATCTTCCTACTCCTTAAATATTTATGTTCCTACTCTACCTGCATCCTTTTAATACTGTGCCATTGATCAGAATAATGTAGTGCTTAAAAGCTTAGATTCTGAAGCCAGATCACATGTGCTTGAGCCCTGACTGGCCCACTTGGGTCAGTTACTTAATTTTTCAGTGTCTCAGTTTTGTCATCTGAAAAATGAGGCTATTCCTAGTACTATCTCATAGTGTTATTTTGAAAATTAAATTATTTAATATACATAAGGCACTAAGAATAGTGCCTGGCAAATGGTAAATGTTTTGTAAGTTTTTATTATGAGAGAGAGAGAGAAAGAGAAAGAAAGAGAGCAACCATTCTTTGGTTAAGAATATTTTTATGAGTGGATCAATAAAATGTGGTATATGTATACCATGGAGTATTACTCAGCAATAAGGAACAACAGTGAATTAACACATCTGGTATTTTCCTGGTTGGAGCTAGAACCCATTCTTCGAAGCGAAGTGTTGCAGGATTGGAAAAACAAGCACCACTGGTACTCACCATCAAACTGGTACTAACTGATGAACACTTACATCACACAGGGCAATAACATTCATCTGAGGGCGGGCGGGCGGGAGGGGGGTGGAAGGGATGGGAAAAACTCTCCCTGAATGGATGTGGGGAGCACAGTTTGGGAGATGACCACGATTGTGGCTCTGACACGGGCAGAACAGGGGCAATGTGTATGGCCAAAGTGTTGTACCCCCATGATATTCTGAAAATAAAAAAATAAATTAAAAAAAAAAAAGAAAAGCTAAAAAAAAAAAAAAAAAGAATATTTTTATGTCCGTGGTCCCCTGCTGGAACTCCTGAACAAGCTCTCAAGATCCATGCTTAAGAGACACAGGAAACATAACTCACATACACATTTCTTCTTCATTTCTAATTTTGAAGTTCCAATATTGAGTTTGGCTACTTTTTAATATTAATAACTTCCCCATCCAAACATTTTTAATATTAATGACTTCCCCATCTAAACTACAGGGTCCCTGGTCTCTGTGTTCATCATGACTCACAGGTCTGCATCAACCCTGCCCTGGCTGCCTGCTCACATTCCCCCATTGGATGTCCAGCCAGCCTTCTCTGCCCACCCAACCCCTATCTGGGACTTCAAACTCACTGTACTAAATGTAACCTTAAATAAAGGTGATGAGATAAAAGTAACATAGTGTCTGTAACCTTGTAGAAATGAAGAGGACAGGGAAGTGTTTATCACAATCATCACAAGAAAAAACACTGGGAGTAGAAGACAAATAATGAGAACTCCCAGAGGTCTAAGGTCAGGAGAGTGGTGGTGGTGGCAGCATGAGGGCTGTGCTCGCTGATGCTTGGGCCTCCAGCTACATGTGGGAAGGAGGAGTGACATTCTTGTGGGCTATTTCTAGCCAGAGTAGCTGATTCCCAGATGAACAAGAAATGTTCCCCAGAATGTTTAAAGCAAGGACTGCCGTGGTATGTGAGTATCGTGTCAGGAGGGGGGCTAATAGAAAGGAGGAATTTTAACAGTTTTACTTTGGTCTACATGTACCCCTCACAGTGTTCAAGAACTGCACATAAAAAACTTGAGGTAATTTTGAAATAACCTTTGACTATTGCACTATATTTCCTCATTACACTCCTGAGACTGAACCATGTGGTTCTTGGCTTCATAAAAGCCAGTATCTTCTCAAAGCATGAGACAATCGTTCATTACCAAACCATACTCTCCTGTTTTAAATCACAGTTCAAGATCTCTCTGCTTTGCAATTTAGTTGTCAATAATCCTCCTGCCCCTGAATCACCCTGGCTCTTGAGCATTTATCAAAGACACTCTACCTATTCTAGGTTCATATTGCAGTATGATTCTTCTCACTGAGAGTAGTAATTCATTTATTCATATAGCAATTGTAAGTTTTTAAAATCCACTTAGAAATTGTAAACTTCTTATGGATAGGGAAAATGTTTGGTATATTCTTTGCCTCTATGCACATTTAATGTCATTTATTTTTGTATTTTCCCTAGTGTCTTTAAGGCATGTTTTATATATATATTATCTACCTTAAAAAAAAAGACATAAAAGAAAGAAAAGAAAAGAAAAAGAAACTGTCACCACATTACATTTCTGTGAATGAATGGTGTCTGGATATTATTGTAGAATCTCTGGAAACAGAACCAGTCTTCTGCCTTTTCATTGTGCTTCCATCTCAGATTATGCTGAGGATGAATCACAAGGCAGCATCTCAGTGTTTCACAAAGTATCTCAGTGTTTGTGTGTCTGTGGAATTATTACACATGATTGAGGGGGCATAAATCATAGGAAAATTGCGAGCAATTTTAATATTTTAGGTTTCTAAAGAGATAGATAACAAGTTATCAGGTTTTGAGAAAATGTTGATGGTAAGAAATTGATGCTGACATTTGAATTATGAAGACTGTGATTGTTATGGGAATTTAAAAAGGAAATTTACAGTTTTAACACAATCTGTAGATTAGCAGTACAGTATTACAGAAAACTGGCTTTCCAGAAAGGCTGTTACAGTTTTGATGACACTTTAATGATCTGTTGGACTTAACTGAACACCTCTGTGCTTAGCCTCAGAATCATAGTGTAATGATGAACTGGGCCAATTAATAATAAGTGTATTGGCTGTATCAGTAATAAATATTAGAATCATATGACACAATGAGGACCTAATTTCACTTGTTACTGAATGAGTCACCTAGCTCTTAGGTTGCCTTAATGATTTAATTTCAGCAAATAGCACGTACTACCTTTAAATCTTTTTTTTTTTTTTTGATGATGTGGAGGCTTACAAGGGTAAATGGCACAAAATTGCTGTCCTCTAGCACCTCGCTAGTTGGTGAAGGGATACGACTCATACAAAATTAATTAAAATAGAAGGCCCTGGCTATTGCATTAAAATAGCCGTATAGGCAAGGTGAATTTGTATCAAGTGCTTATTCAGTCTAATCCTTTGTCTACGTATTCAACTATTTGGACAACAATTTCTGTTATCTTCAATTGGAATTTGAGAGCCTTGTTAGGTTTTGGGGACTCCTGGGTGTATAAGACGTGAACCGCACTCTCACGGTAGGGTGAGAGATGTACGCGAAGCATGGCGAGAAGGTCAGCGGTGGATGGAAGCCTGTGCAGCTCCGGAGGGGCACAGGGCAAGAAGAGGCGAAGTATTTCTAAGCATAAGGGGTACAGTGAGGAGGAAAAGAAAGACTTCAGAGAGGAAAGAGTTGTGACGATGTAAAAGCAGGTTACCAGGGGGTGGGGGACAGAGAGGTGTTCTGGGGGAGCGAAGAACTTATGCTGTGTTGGTTATGCCCACCTTAATGGGCACTTAAAGGTGATCGGTGTCATTTTACATTTAGAGTTTCCTCAGAAAACATACTCTTAATTCAATTTCTCAACTTTCTGTAATGGCAGAAGCAAAATCATTTCACTTTCATTCCTGTGTGAAACAGAGTCACATGGGTAATCAGAATTGAAATCATGTTTAGGACAACACCTAGATAATGCACAGCTTTGGTGCCACCATTGCTTTTTTTTCATTTCTGGTTGCTTTATCAGTGCTAAAGATTTTGATAAATAAGATGTATGAGGTGTGAGGCTAAGTCAGAGAATCGACTTTTACGAATGTTTGGAACCCTCATTTTTGACTCAAACGTTTGTTGGAAACTGCACTCTTTCTCTCTTCTTATTGCAATCTTTTATACACTGTCATCTTTTCTGGAACTATTCGTTAAATGGGAAAGCAAATCACTATCACGTGTTCTTTTCCTCTGAAAAAATATATTCCTTTTATAAAAGAAAAACTAAGACCTGCTAAAATATTTGTAATCTGAAAATGTGGTTCTGTTGGATTTTTCTAGAACAGAGTGTTGGTTTTGAGTTTGGAAATGTAAGCCATAATGAAGAAAAAGACACAAAAATGATAGTGTAAATTATAATAATTATCAGTTATTTTTATAATCTTCAGGCTTACTTTCATTTCTTAAAAGAGACAGGGAAAGAGAGAGAGAGAGAGATCAAAGCAATGCATTTATCATGTGGCCTTTCTTACTATCTCTAAGATTGTTAGTAATAGATAGCATTTATTGAGTGCTCACTCTGTGCCACCCTAAACAAATCTCTGAGGTAGATATTATTATTATACTCATTCTACAGTTGAGAAAACTGAGGCCCAGCTAGTATGTGAAACAATTGATATTTGAGCCCATATTGTCCAGCACATGTTCTCTGAATTGCTGCTTTATAGCTGTCTTTTCTTTAAACCTGCTACTTTTAATTAAGGGGCCCTTCCTGGCTGAATTTCCAGTGTACTTTTTTCTCCTCTGAGATATATGTATGTATGCAGTGTGTGTCTGGTGTGTGTGTTTATGTGTATACTTTGTATGTGTAGACCACCAATGCCAGTTTTCATAAGCAACCACTGTATCAATCAAGGTTAGATAGGCCATGGCAACAGTGACAAACAACCCCCAAATCTCAATGGGTTAACGTAACAAAAGTTTGGACATTGGCCTAGGCAAAGAATTTATGAAGAAGACCCCCAAAGCAATCACAGCAGCAACAAAAATAAATACATGGGACCTGATCAAATTAAAAAGCTTCTGCACAGCCAAGGAAACTATCACTAGAGTGAACAGACAACCTACAGAATGGGAGAAAATATTTGCATGCTGCACCTCTGATAAAGGGCTGATAACCAGAATCTATACAGAACTTAGGAAAATCAACAAGAAAAAATCAAACAACCCTATTAAAAAATGGGCAAAAGACATGAACAGAAACTTTTCCAAAGAAGACAGAAAAATGGCCAGCAAACATATAAAAAATTGCTCAACTTCTCTAATCATCAGGGAAATGCAAATCAAAACCACAATGAGATATCACTTAACTCCACTGAGATTGGCTCATATCAAAAAATCCCCAAACAACAAATGTTGGCGGGGTTGTGGACAGATAGGAACACTCATACACTGCTGGTGGGACTACAAATTAGTACAACCTCTATGGAAAGTAATATGGAGATACCTCAAAGAATCAAAAGTAGAATTACCATTTGACCCAGCAATCCCACTACTGGGTATTTACCCAAAGGAAAAAAAGACATTTTATAATAAAAACATCAGCTCACAAATGTTTATAGCAGCACAATTCACAATTGCAAAGATGTGGAAACAACCCAGGTGCCCATCAATACATGAGTGGATTAATAAAATGTGATATATGTATACCATGGAGTATTACTCAGCAATAAGGAACAATAGTGAATTAACACATCTGGTGTTATCCTGGTTGGAGCTAGAACCCATTCTTCGAAGCGAAGTGTCACAGGAATGGAAAAACAAGCACCACTGGTACTCACCATCAAATTGGCACTAACTGATCAACACCTACATCACACAGGGCAATAATATTCATCAGGGGGCGGGCAGGCGGGAGGCGGGTGGAGGGGATGGGAAAAACTCTCACTGAATGGATGCGGGGAGCACAGTTTGGGGGATGACCACGATTGTAGCTCTGACATGGGCAGTGCATGGGCAATATATATAGCCAAAGTGTTGTACCCCATAATATTCTGAAATAAAAAAAAAAAGAAAAAAAATCTTTGGCTCACTCAGCATATCCAATGTGGGTAGTCAGAGGGATGGGAGGTGGTGGTAGGGGGCTCTCCTCCACACAGTCCTGGGGCTCAGGGTAACGGAAGCTCTGACATTTTGTAGCTGACCATCTGGAACATGTAGACTCCTCAGTTTATGCCTCAGGGGAGGAGAACCAAGAACCACATGTTGGCTCTTAAGTGCTTCCTCCTGGCGGTGGCAAAAGCCACTTCTGCTTGCAGAATATTGTCCACAGCTAGTCATGTGGCCCCACTTAACTGCAAGAGGGTGAGAAATGTAGGGGAGCAAAAAATATTTGATGAGTCCAAGTATCTCTGCCATAGCTACTCTCACTATAAACTTCTTTAAAAGTTTTAAATAACAGAAAACTATTGAATAATATGAATTTCAAACATCAAGCCAGGAGAGAAGATGTATTAGCTATTCAGAATTTCTGGACAACCTCAGCCTGCCCAACCTCTTCACCTCACCCACTGCCACCTGCTGTGGTGTTCCTTCTTGTGGGAGGCTATGCAGTACTGTGGGTTACCTTTACTTCTAGATTCTCTCTTCTGGCACTTCGTGGACTCCACTGCATATGTGGAATCTTAGAATGACTGAGATCCTCTCTCAGTTTTGCCTCCATTTAGCAGTCCTTCTCTTCCCACTGAGATTTGGTGTTGCCTTGCAGAAGACTTACTGTTGGGGTAAAGTTCTTGCCTTTTTGTCCAATTCCCTGAATATATAAAACAACAAAACTGGCTGAAGGAAGAAGAAATGTGACTTTTTTCACTTTTTTTCTCATTGCATTTTCCTCCTGATTATGTGTGATGACATTGTGATGGGGTTCAGGAGATGCTAACCCCAAAATTTGGCACCTTGGCATATTATTGGCAGAGACAAATCTCTCTGACCTTTATCTGCCCATTTCCTCTGAAGCAAGTCATAAGAGCCTCATGCAAGAAGTGCCCTCCCTATACCTGGAGGAGAGGAGCATCCTTGTCTCAGAAGACAAAGGGACACAGAAAGGAATCTGAACAAACAGGCCTTGCTAAGTTTTCCCCAGTTTACCGCACATACCTCAGCCTCTTTGCCCTGTCATATTTCTCATGATTGTGCATTCTTCATCAAACCTACTATAAAAAACACTCGGGTTTAAATGTTTCTTCAGGTCTTCATTTCCTTATGAAGGCTCCTATGTCACGTAAAACTCATGTAAAATGAATTTGTATACTTTTCTCTTGTTAATCTATCTTTTATTACAGGGGTTCCAGCCACGAACCTAGAAAAGTAGAAGGAAAGGATATTTTTCCTCCCTTGCAATTGATTCTTCCAAGGACCCTTTTGTCCTTTGGTCTATCAATCCATTTATTCATCCATTGATCAATCTATCTATTCACTCAAAAAATATTAGTAGAATTTTTACCAGTTATCCTTCCACCCAATGTCTCATTTGCATCACTTTTTATTTTTAAATTAAAAAATTTTAAAATTATTATGGGTACATAATAGTTGTATGTCTTTATAGGGTACATGTGATGTTTTGATACAAGCATACAATGTGAAATAAATGAAACTGAAACAAAAAAATTACAAAAGATCAGCAAAACGAAAAGTTGGTTTTTTGATAAGATAAACAAAATTGACAAACCTTCAGCTAGACTAACTAAGAAAAAAAGAAAGAAGATCCAAATAAATAAAATCAGAGATGAAAAAGGAGACATTACAACTGACACTGCAGAAATCCAAAGGATCATTAGAGACTACTGTCAGCAACTATATGTCAATAAATTGGAAAACCTAGAAGAAATGGATAAATTCCTAGACATATACAACCTACCCAGATTGAACCATGAAGAAATCCAAAACCTGAATAAACCAATAACAAGTAATGAGATAGAAGTAGTAACAAAAACTCTCCCATCAAAGAAAAGCCCAGGACCCAATGGCTTCACTGCTGAATTTGACCAACCATTCAAAGCTGAAAGCCTTTACTCTAAGATCTGGAACAAGACTAGGATGCCCACTTTCACCACTGTTATTCAGCATTACTTTTTGTTTTTAATTTCAGAATATTATGGGGGTACAAACACTTTGGTTACACATATTGCCTTTGCACAGCCCGAGTCAGAGCTACAAGCGTGCCCATCCCCCAGACAGTGCTTACCACACCCATTAGGTGTGAATTTACCCATTCCCTCCACCCCCTTCCACCTGCCTGACACCTGATGAATGTTACTTCCATAGGTGCACGTAAGTGTTGATCAATTAGTACCAATTTAATGTGAGTACATGTGGTGCTTGTTTTTCCATTCTTGTGATACTTCACTTTGAAGAATGGGCTCCAGCTCCATCCAGGATAATACAAGAGGTATTAATTCACCATTGTTTTTTATGGCTGAGTAGTACTCCATGGTATACATATACCTCATTTTATTAATCCACTCATGTGTTGATGGGTACTTGGGTTGTTTCCGCATCTTTGCAATTGTGAATTGTGCTGCTATAAACATTCAAGTGCAGATGTCTTTATTATAGAATGTCTTTTTTTCCTTTGGGTAAGTACCCAGTAGTGGGATTGCTGGATCAAATGGAGATACATCAAAGAACTAAAAGTAGACCTACAATCAGCATCACTTTTTGATCCTTAATTTCATTAAATAAAGACTCTTTTTTCTGGAAATGAGCTTACAGCATTGTTTCAGCACAGCCACTTCTCTTGCAAACAGAGCTTGCTGGGTGGTTGACACCTCTGTGTCCAGTCCATTGGATTTCCCTCATGACTTGACCATGGTAGATACTTGACAAACATTCAGTCCCTAGAAAGGCAGGGGGAAAGAAATATCATATGAATAACCAGTGTTTTTTTTAAGGTAGAAAACATGAGACAGAATCCTTGATTTAAAATCTCACCAATATGAACCTATGTAGGGCAAGTAAAAATCACAGCCATGAAACTCACCTCCTGAAATATGAGTGGTCACAGAGGTTAGACTAGATACTTATCATGGAAAGTCTTTTCTTGTGAAAGTTACAGATAGCCAGCATAAATACCATAATATAAACATATCTATTGCTTCAGTTTACGGATTTATTAACACTGTAGTTCTCTTGCCAGGCTAAAAAGTGTTCCAACCAGACACACCTTGGCGCAAACTCTGTGAGCTCTAGGCCTTAGCCTGGTTCTTGGCGACCTCTGCAGCCTCAGAATGATAGAATGGGCTTTTATACAGGCCTCAGGGTGGGGCTTATTGGTGCCTTGAACCAAATGTGTGTGGGAGGAAGGGTGGATTTGAGAGACTGAGGGATGTGTATGAAGCAGCCTTTGAACTTTTTAGAGTAAGAAGGAAATCCTCTTTCCCAGGATACTTTTTTACCCCTCCACACACTGTCAGTAGCAGATATATTTGCTTAGTCATAGCAACAGAGAGTCCACTAATTAGGAATTCACTTATGTTAACAAGCATCCTTTTTAAGATGCAATTACTTCAGGATGGCAATTGCTAATTCACAAGTTAATGCAAATTTTCTTAATCAGGTTGCTTTTCTCCTTAACTAATACCTAGCTGAGATGGGTCTCTCTGAAGGAAATGGAAGGAGAATTTGGAATTTGCTGGTGTTGGGGGATGAGGGTGGGTAGAGGGTAGAGGCAGAAGAAAAGGTAATTAAAAACATGTTATTTCCAATTATTGAAATCCTTCATGCAGTTCAGTGGTGTGCTAAAGAGCACAGGCTCTGGAGCTAGACTACTCTTGCCAGCTGTGTGACTTTGGGCACGTTGCTTCACTCCTGTAAACCTCAGTAATAGGAGGAAAATACTAATACTTACATCAGAGGGTTTTGTTGTTGTTGTTAAGATTAAATGAGTTAACAAGCATAAGGATTTTAGTACATAGAGAACACTCAGTAAATGTTAGCTTTTTTGAATAATTTAGAAAATACAAAACAAAATAAGAATTTCTCAAATTCCATAGCATGTCTCCAGACCATTGCACCTTAAAATGGCCACTATTAACATTTTGTCCTATTTCTATCCAGTATGTTTACATACTATATATAGATAAACATATAAATTGAGGACACATTGTCATTACATCTTAGTGTTTTGATTTTTTTCAGGTAATATTAGCTATGAGCACTTTGGGGAAGGCTTCATGGAAGTGGTGGGCCAGTAAGTGTATGTGCATTTCTAAAGTAAGATTTGAAAGGAGTTTGCAGGTTGGGGTGCAGTATAAACAAAAGCATAAGGCAGGAAGCTCAGGAAAAAATGACGACACTCATGTGGGGGTCAAAGGGCTCAGGAGGTAGGGAGGCTGAAGGAGAACTTGAGTCTGATTATGGAGGAACAAGAGCGCTTACTCTTTAGGCACTGATAGTGGGTTTGGTTGGAAGGGGGTTTAGGGAGACCAGTTAGGAGTCAATTGCAATAATCCAGGGCAGAAGGGGTAAAGGACTGAACTATTCCTATTGGAATAAATAGGAAGCTATGAGTATGAGAGTCAGTATAGAGAAAGGATTGACAAAATGTGCTGACTGATTAGACAAAAAGCTCTTGGAGGGAGAGGGAAGAGATAAAGATGGCTCTGAGAATTCTAGAAAGTATGATTGGGAGGGTGTTATGCTATTCAGAGAGAAAATAAATAGAGGAAGAGAGGCAGCTGGGTTGTGATAAATTCAAATTAGAAAATGATAATAATAATAATAACAACAATACCATCAGTTGTCTGTTAAGCACCAAATATGACTCTGGCATTTTACTAAGCATTTTATGTGTATTATCTCATTTAATCCTCATAACATTATTATTTCCTATAAAATTTATAGATGAGAAAATGTGGCTTGGAGAAGTTAATTCCTCTTTAAGGTAACACGGCTCATAAAAAAGTATGGTCAGATTTTGAGGTGGCCTCTGTCTGCCAATGCACTCAACGTCTTAACCACTCAAGGATAATACCTCCTGTGTTGAGTTTGAGGTGTATATGGGTATTTGTGTCACTATGTCCAGGACAGAGATGGAAATTTGGATCTGGAGTTTAGGAGAGAAATCAGGACAGATTAAAGATTTGGAGGTTGTGATCAACACAAACAGGATAATTAAAGTACAAATCCATGTGATTACATAGAGTGTGTAGATGAGAATATACAAATAATCTAAAAATGCAACCATAAGAAAAACCATTATCTAAGAGGTGAGGAAATGGAAAGGGGGAAACTGAAAAAATGGTCAGAATGGCAATGAAGAATTAGCATTGCAATACTTTCAAAAAGTTAACCATGAAGATAATATCCAGGAGGATATGGTCAACAATGTCAGGCTGCCCAGAGGTCTTGTAGGGTGGGAATTAAGAAAATGAATTAGATTAGTAATTAGGAGACCATTAAAGACCTTCGGGGGAGGACTTTTAGAAGATTAATGAAAGGGTGTAAATTGGAATCAGATTACAGGGTTAACAGCACAAGGTTAAGAAATTCAGAAAATGAATGTTGATAACTCTTTTAAGGGCTCGATGTCAAGGAAGATGTAACATGGAATGGCAACTTAAAGAGGAATAAAATGGAGAGAAGTTTTTTATTTTCCTTTTTTTTTGTTTGCTTCTGGTTTATTTTGTCTTATTCTTAGGGACAGGGCAGACTTCCATCTGGTGGGAAGGGAGCACGTGAAGATTAAGGAGAAAAAGAAGATAGGGAGGGAGTATGGGAAGAAATGGAACCCGGGTGGAAGAGTGCGTGTTGGGAAGTAATAGATTCCCACCCTCTTTGAGAAGGAGAGATGGGGCGGAGATGGGGGGTGGGGTGGGGGACAGACACTGATATGGAAGGAATCGAAGGAGATCAGGTCATTGCTAAGGGTTGTGAAGGTGACCATAGGACTGGAGATGTTCATAGAGTGGAAATATTCTGAATAATCAAGGACAGAAAATGGGCTCAAACTAGGAATTAAAAAAAAAGATATTCAAGAGCTTTGATGCTTACCTTAGTTAATGACAGAAGCATATATACCAACTTCAAACCAGATTTAAAATTAGACCAATGTGCTATACAAATGATTTAGTTATACTAACCTAATAGTTGTTGAAGACATTTTCTTTTATTGCAGCAGCAAGGGAAAATATAAATCTTCATATAAGTGACGTGTTAGCTAAGTTCTCCATTAAATTCTTGCTTGGATGAGGGGTATAGAAAGAACAGTGGTTTCTATGTCTAATTCTGGAAGTGGTCATAAAGATTCCTTCCATTTGTATAGTGCTTTAAAGTTTAGAAAATATGTTATCTCATATTACCTCACATGCTAAAAGAACTGAAAGGGAGGGAAAAACTTGAATGTAAATCACACCAGAAAAATATTTGCAGAGAAGAGAAAGAATCTCTCATGCTGAGCAACTGGCATTTCCAGAAAAGGTGTATAGAAAGAGCATTAATACTCGAGGGCAGCTCAGAGTTCTTCTAAGTCCTTGTAAAAGAAGCCTGCTCCAGGTTAGGCACGTGTTCTTGGGATTTGATATTTTGCTGGTAGAAATAAAATTTTTTTCTCTTTAGATTTATATAGGCTGCCCAGAATACTCTGAGCTGCTTGAAATTTCAGTTAGGGCTTTTACACAGTATAGCAATAAACAGCTTTGAGCTTTTTTCCAGGAATGGTGATAAGTTTTTGCAGATAAAGCCAAATTTCTGTGTAAGCATTTTGAAACATCTAATTGACAATTAGGCTATTGGTCCTTAGGACAAATAAGAATCACTAATCATAGGGTTCTGAAGGATTGGCTTTGACTTTGACACGATTATCAAAAACGGAGTTAACAGCACTGTCAAGTGTTCTTTAGGGCTTTATACACTAGTTTCTAATGCTGCTCTTTCACATTTGAAACTTGGGAATGTGGCTTGTTGAATTTTCTGTATTTAGAAGGGTTGTTTATAATAATCACTTTATGTTTTATATCATTTACAGTTTTATATACTCCATTTGCTCCTCATAAATCCCTATGAAGTGTGCAGGGCAGGAAAATAAACCTGTAGTGAGAATGATTTGCCCAAGGTCTCACAGCCAGTCAGCATGGAGCCAGGATGTGAACCCTCGTTCTCTGATATCTGCTTTTTAACCTGACATTTTGATGCCTATTTATCATGGAACTTGATTCTAGAGTAATAATGGAAATGATTTTATTTATATTAGATGGAATAAATACAATTCCCATTTTTCTATGTCTAAAATGGTTGAATATTGGCAATATTGTGTGGCTCTACCTAACACAGGTAGCCAAGTACTGTAGGGAAATAGTATAGATTTTGGAGCTGGACTAGACTAGACTAGAATCCCAGTTCTGTTCCATGTCAGAATTGAATTACCTCTATAAAATTATTTAACCTCCCTAAACCTTTGTTTCCTCATCTTTAAAAAAGGTTGACAGTGGTACCTACTTTAAAAGTCCTTATGAAGAGCACATCGTACAATGTTTGCAAAAACCCTATCTCAGTATGTGATGCTTAGTAAGTCATAAATAGGTCACAGAAAATATTATTGTCAGTAAGGGATTAACAAATACAAAATTGGAAAAATAAAATGAGCATTGTAATTGGCTTATTGTGTGTTTAACATTGTGTTTTTAGGTAAGAAATAATTTGTCGTTCTTCTTTTTTAGTACTGATGTGTTATTTTTTAATTCATTTATTATTTGGAGGAGAGAGGCATTATTGATCACTTCAATTTCCTTTATTTTACATATATAGTCTTATTTTTTATAGTAAATAGGGAGTGCTTGTATAGTGGATATGAAGTTATAAAATGAAAATTAGTTTAAGCACTAAATGATAAAATATTAAGAATGCGAAAAAGGAACAACATCCTAAAAATATCAATAGCCTTTGGGTGAACTGAAGTGTTTGATGTTTAAAGATAAAATCCATGTACTTCTTCCTTCTGCTCATATGCACTCATTCACTCATTTATATAATTTATTCATTCATTCAACAAATAATATTTAAGTGCCCACCATGTTTCAGGAACTGCAAGGAGATAAAAAGATGGGATTCTTAATTCATAACTGGTTATTGATAATTTCTCTTTTCATCAGAATGTGTGAATACCAAGAAGATGCCCCCATCTTGGGAAGCCAGATGCATAAACTCTATGTGCATATGTGAGTTCACTAAAACAGAACAGGGAATAGAAATTCAGCTTCAGGAAAATAATAGATTGTGTCTATCATATATTCAATGGCAACTGGAAGACTAATTTATAAAGTGATAGGTAATACATTTGCCATTGAAAATCTTACCAAAGATGCTAAGAATAGGTATTAACTGTCATTAAAACGTCAAATGCTATTAAAGAAACTAATAATTGAGAGAATTCACACAAGGAAAAATACAATTATAGGTTTTTATGAAAAGAATGTTTACCTTGGGATAGAGAAACTCGTAACTGAAATTTAAGAAATCCTTGAAATTATCAAAAGCCATTGACTTGTTACGAGTTCTGCACTATGCTTGGCACAGGGCTCAAAGAATATGTTTTCTATTTTACCATGCTGTAGGTCAAAGCAGAGACATTTTCTGGTTCAATGTGTTAAGTTAAATGGCATTGGCATATTTTAATTTGTTTTTATATGTGATTAGAAAAAAATAGATATTTCAGATGATGCCTGCAACATAATAGACTGCTGAATTTGAACTCTGTTTTTGCCCTAATTAGTTGTGTATTCTTAGGTAGGTTACTGAATAATTCTGAGCTTCAGTTTTCTCATCTATTAATTGGGCATAATGGTTTCTAAGATGCAGGATTGTGAGAATTAAGTGTGGTGAGCTAAGGAATGTATCTAAAACAGTATCTGGGATACAGAAGAGACACAAAAATGTTATTCCTTTCATTCAAAAAATATTTGATGAATGGAATGTGTGGTTTTCAAAAATTTGCTACAATTTTAATTCTACTTTTAATTATTTCTTAGACTAATTTTTTCTCCTTGGAAATATATGGCCATGTTTATATAAAAGTCAAATGGGTAATATGGTTTAATTCCTTGACTTTTATTATTTTTTTTCAGCTCCATTTTAGGAAAATGTCTGTTTTAAAAAAGAGAGGTAGTCATGGGTGTTTGCAAACATTTCCACATGATAGAGGGAGATATCAGTGCCAACTGATCTTTCATTCAATAAATATTTGAGCACCTGCTATGCTCCAGGGATGATACTGGGACTGTGTACATAGTAGTAAATGAGATAGACATGGTCCCTGCTCTCATGAAGTACAAGGAGTGCTATAAAGTAAAAAGACAGGATCCTGTGATATAGAATGATAGGAAAGTACAACTCTGGATTGGGTGGACAGGCACCTGCTCCATGAGGGGGAGGAATATCAGGTAAGACTGAAGGATGAGAAAGAGCCAGCCATGAGAGAGTAGAGAAGAATAGTAAGCTAAACGCCCTAAGGTCAGAAAGGTGTGTGCAAGGAAATGATAAAGGTCAGTGTAGATGCAGCACAGGAAGTTTGAAGAGAGTGGTGTGAAAGATC
This sequence comes from Daubentonia madagascariensis, assembly GCA_023783475.1. Classification (NCBI taxonomy): domain Eukaryota; kingdom Metazoa; phylum Chordata; class Mammalia; order Primates; family Daubentoniidae; genus Daubentonia; species Daubentonia madagascariensis. The sequence goes on along the minus strand of JAKFHU010002080.1, from coordinate 33,849,051 downwards.
AAAGGACTGGCCATGGACCTGATCATGCAGGGTTTTGTAGATTATGGCAAGGAGTATGACTTTTACTTTCAGAGCATGGGGAAGCCATCGATGTAGAGTCAGAATTGTAAAATACCTGTGATGTGATGTGATTTAGAGATGATGTGAGTTAAGGATGATTGTGGCTTGGACTAGATTGGTGGCATGAGATGAACAGAGAAGCAAATAGATTAGTCATCTGATTTTTTTTTTTAGCATGGAATGTATGTGAGACATAAAGGAGAGAGATGAATCTAGAATGATTTGCAAGTTTCTGGCTTAAATAATTGAATTGAGTTTTGGCTATCATTTACTAAAATAGGGAAAAAGTGAAGAAAGAGGATGATTTTATTTTGTTTTTGGTGTGGGGATATTTAAAGTTCTGTTTTTTTTTTAAAGTTCTGTTTTGACATGTTAAGTTTGAGAGACCTGTGAGATATTCAAGTGGAGATACCAAGTAGGCAACTAGATCAGACCATATCACTCACTTGCTCAAACCCTTTACTGGCTTCTCATTCTGGTTAAAATAAAATCTAAAGTTGTAATGGCTGAAAAGTCTTGTTTTGGCCTCTTCTAACTTCTCTGATTCCATATGCCTCCTTTCTTCCCCTCATTCACTCTGCTCCAGACACATTTGTCTTCTTATTTGTAGTGGAAACTCACCATGCCATTCATACCTCAGAGCGTTGCACTCATTGTTCCTTATGCCTGGACAACCTCTTCCCATGGATCTTTGCTTGGCTCTTATTCCTACTTCATGCAGGTCTCTTATCAAATTTTACCTCCTCAGAGATTCCTCACTGATCACTCTACCTAGAATGGCTTCCACCTTCAACTTCAACTCTCTCCCTGTATCCTGATTTACTTTTCTCCCTAGCAATGATTGCTTCTAACATACATTATTATTTTATTTGTTTATTTTATTTATGACCTGTTTCCCCACTGGAAAATAAGCTCCATGAGAGCAAGGACTTTGTCAAGTTCACCACTGTATCCCCAGTACCCAGGATAATACCTGGTACATCATGGCACCCAATCATTCATTAAATATTTACTGAATGAATGGCTATGTGAGGCAAAGTGCACAGGAATGGTCAAGACTAGAATATACAACTGGGAGCCGTTAGCATATAGATGATGTGTCGAGCTCCAGGAATCGCTGAGATAATCCAAGAGAGAGTATGGATTGTGAAAAGAAGTGGGCCAAAACTTAATGCTGAGGAACTCCCAACATTTAGAGGTTGGACTGGGGAGGTGGAGAGGGGCCACAGCCAATGGAGACCAAAGGGTAACAGTCAGAGAAGACTGGAAGATCTGACAGAAAAACGGAGGAGCACAGAAGTATGATTCCAAAAAGAGAGTGCTATAGGGTGGCAGAAGCAACCCCTTCTCACTTGATATTTTCTTCAACAAAGTTATTTTTCAGCTATCACATTATTACTCAAAGTTAATTTCTCTGCATAACTAAAACATAGTCATATTAAGACTATTCATTATACATGGATATAAAATTCTGAAATAATTAATCTGATATTGTATATCATAATTACAATCCTGTCATCAACCTCTTTTCCCATTGCTGTTTATTGAGATACTATTTACCAAATGTTTAGAAATGTCTTCATCCTTAAATTTTTCCATAAGATTATTTTTGTTCTCAGTCTGCTTTTTTGTCATTGCATAGGTATTACCACATAGTTGTAATAAAAAACTGGACTCAGGGTAGAGTGGGGGATGAGTGAAATCAAAGTAGCACCAGAATAGTTCATTTAACTCTTGGAGACAGGCTGTTAAAGGAAATGGGGTTGTCATTGATCACTTATATAGCAGTATCCTGGAAGTAACAAACGTAGTACAGCGAAGTCATAAAGGTTGCTTGTAAAAGAATGGGTTGCATATTAACATTTGATCTACTCAACTAATACAGACTCAACTTTTCAGGTTGAGTGTTACTTAAGTCTAAGTTTGATTTGATTTTCCTAAACATCATCAGAAAATTAATTTTACTTCATTGTTGATGCTGCCAAAAAATTTCCTTGGTTTTGAACTACTTCAAGCAGATCTTAAAGAAATAGAGCCAAACACACAGTTTCATAGTTGATTTTATCTGTCTTCTAATATCCTGACCTATTTCATTATTTAGAAATGTATTTGAAGTTACCTTGGTCACTGGTAAATGCGTATTATTTGCTTCTCTCAGAAGAAACTGTTCTTTCATTTTAGGTCCCATGTAGCGTTTCAACACTGTTTTCTTGGCCATAAAGCAAATACTGTATTCCTTGGCATTATGGCAAATCATATACAATTACAGATTTTAATTGAAGTTATTTCTTACTGGTCCAGGTAGGTGTTTATACTGCATATGAAATAGTTTAAGTAAAACTCTAAAATCAATTTATATTAGCTTTAAGATATCAGCAAAATGTTCCCTTATAATTATTGTTTCTGATAGGTAGGACAAAATGTTCTGAATTAGTACCTTCGTATAATTTTAGTATGAAAATGTAAGGAATAAAGACTTAAAAACTTTGAGTCTTATCACCATACATGGAAACTATTATCTCTCTGTCTTTCCCCCTCTCCCTCTCCCTCTCCCTTTCTCTTTTCTGTATCTTTTTTTCTTTTGTTTCACAAAGATTTAAAGTGGCATGCAAAGATATGAGAAAATAACAAGTTAAAATAAATGTAAGACCAGTAAGACATGTGAGGCAAAGGAAAAAATAAAGGGTAGGAAAGTAAAACAAAATTAGGAATGAGATTAAATTCTCAAATTGTGGCCACAAAATTCTAAGGACTTGTTACAGGTAGGTGGTGGATGTGAAACTAAGGCTTCTAACTGGCAATGTGCAGACAGAAACACAGTAAGTTTTTTTATAAGGAAAAATAAGCCAGTAACCTAGGATAATCACCGTTATTCCTGACAGTGAGAACAGAAAGATTTTTCTACCTTGGTCCTTGTAGTGTAATGAACAAAGTTCTCAACAAATCATCAACAATTAACACAGAAATCATTCTCATATGGCATTAAGCCAAAGTACAACTCAGTAAGAGCAATTCAGATCGATAGGGGTGGGGGGGTGAGAGGGGTAATTATAATGCGGTCAAGGTGAAATGCTCCCTAATGAGCTATTCTCATTTAGATTATATAATATTTAGATGAATGGTAGGTTTTATATCTTTTATAGCAATGATTTTTAAACTACAGATTGCATCTGTTAGTGGGTAAAATTATTTCAGCGGGTTGCAACCAACTTTTAAAAAAGAAAAAAAATATAATGAACCAGAAGAGTATAAAATAGAAAATATACTGTTTTGAGACATGCTTCAATATTTATTTCCATTGTGTGTGTAGTGGATCATGATGCAAAAGGTATTTCCTACTGTGGGTCTTTTTAAAGGGTTTGGGAAACTCCGCACTGAAGCAATTCTCACAGACTATCTTCCTCACCTGATTTTGGGAAAGGTATAGCTTGGAAGTACCTGAGATTATATTCCTTGGCAAGCACTTGCAGTTCCAAGTTCAATTTTCAGCTGGGGCTGGGTGTGGGGTCCACAGAGCAGGGTGTAGAGAGAGAAATGTTGAAATGCATTGGAGAAATGGAGAATACTAACAAGTCCTCCATACTGCTACATGATGGTGACAGACAGTAGGCAACCAGGGGACCAGGAGTCTCTCTGGAAACAAAAGGAAAACCTGTATAACTAAATGCATAGCTTAGTATGAAGCCTCTGCTATAATCCAGTTAAAAATTGAGTGTCACCCATCCAAAATGGTAATTCTGTTTGTATTTCAGGTGATAAGTATATGGCAGGTCCAGTGGTAAGTAATAAGGCAACTGTATAATTGTGCTAAAATCACATCATGTACAACCAACAGATTAACCTAGAAAAGAGTACGCTTTCTTTCCACAAGGTAAATCTCCCTGATGCTAAAGAATATTTTGACTCTTGAGAATTTGATTCGATTTCACCAACCACGATTAGAAAATTCAATCTCTTTAACTCTCACAGGCTTCAAAAGTAATTGTGTGTTGAGGTGCCACAATTAGTAATGCCTCAGAAAATATGACTTCATACATGGTAATTTTGCATTCCATTCTCCCCATAATTAAACCCAAGAGAAATCACAAAAGGTTATAACAGAACATGTCTTGTAAAGTCTTCTACTTAAAAGAAAATACTCAGTTATTCTGAATCATTTTTTCCTCTGATCTTGCCTTACCCACCATTTGTAAGCTCTCTGAGGCCAGTGATAATGTTCTGTACTTTTTAAAAGAAAGTGAGTTTATTCAGGTATAATTTATGTACAGTAGAGTTCACCCTTGCTGAGTATACAGTTCTAATGAACTTTGATAAATGTATGCTGTATTTTATAACTACCACTGAGATGAAGGTATAGAACTTTTCCATCATGCCAAAAGGTACTGTGTGGCCCTTCGTAGTTATTTTTCTTCCCTGGCTCCCAGCCCTTGACAACCACTGATCTTTGGTCCAGTTTTGTCTCTTCCTAAATGTCATTTAAATTGAATCATACCATTTGTAGCATTTCAAGTCTGCCTTTGAGCATCATCCATATTGTTGCATGTATCAGTAATTCATACCTTTTTAATGCTGAGTTGTATTCCATTACATACAACTTATTTATCCATTTACCAGTTGATGGACATCTGTATTTTTCTAGTTTTTAGTTGTAATATTAACAACCAAAGCTGATATAAACATTTATGTACAGTTTTTTTTTTTGGTGTGGAAATATGCCTTCATTTCTCTTGGTTAAATATGTAGGAAGAGGATTGCTGTGTCATATGGTAAATGCTTACCTATTAACGTCATAAGAGCAAGCTCTTCTTGACTATAGTCTTTTCTCAGTTATTTTTTCCAAGGAGCAATGCTGATATGGAAGAAATTGAGTACATGTGAATGACAAAAATCACCTATCAGCCATTAATCTCAATGAAATTATTACCAAAAAACAGAGGAAAATTGACTGAATTTGCCTTTTACCTCCATATCTTTGTTCATTATGAGTTAGATGCTATAAATAGTGAAATCATCCAAGGACAGTAGACAACAAGTCAGAGAAGCAATTAAACATCTGGTAAGTCAGAAAATAAGTGTCTTGAGAAGTAAGGATTAGCTATTAGTTTAAAAATCATGCAGAGTTCTTTTATCATCTTCATACTTAGAAAATTAGCAATGTTTTTAAAGATGCTTGCTTTCAGTTAAAAGAGTTGATTTTACGTGCAAGTAACATAAAAGTGACCTAGATTATTTCTTTTGAAAATGTAAATTTAAAAAATCAGTTTTGCATTTATTGTGCTAAATTATAGCCACTGAACAGAGACAAGTCAACGAATGCTGTCAAACTGAAATGCTGCTTAATCTTTAAGTGTTTCAATGTATTGTCATAAATAAGAAATTCACCACAATAAGAAATTTACATTTTAATCAAGAAAATTTCGAATGTGTCTTTCCTTTTGATTTTTTATCTACATATCAATTATTTTGACCGAAGTTCAAAACTCCATCAACAGTAAAAAGGCTGTTTTTTTTTTGTCTTAAGTGTTTAGATGAATTCTTCCAACTGAGTCAATTATCAGAAGCCATTTTGATGAAGTGTTCTTCACTGTAGAAATTAGAATTCACAAATGCAAAGGTTATGTGAATGATAATTAGCTCTATTATCCTTTAATAACAAAAGTGTTATGGGGATTTACTCACACATAAAGCTCTCCTAGGATTTTTAAATTTTTTTTGGTTAAAATATTTTTCCTTTTGTTTTGGAGAAGAATCTGCATATCAAAGTGAGCAACCAAAGAAATGTTTATACATATTTCTGTATATGTGTATACAGACATACATATACAGAAATATATACCAATTCCATTTTAATTCCTTTTTGTTGTCTTCCTTAACTTTTTTTAAATTTCAAAATATTAAGGGGGTACAAATGTGTTAGGTTACATGGATTGTTTTCATAATGCTTGACCCTGGGTATAGGTGTGCCCGTCACCCAAATAGTGTTCCTAGTATCCATTAGTTTGGTTTATTCCTCTCCCCTCTTACCACCTCTCCCCTGGTTGCTTTGCACTGACTTGTACTTCTCTCTGTGCACATGTGTGCTCATCAGTTAGTTCCAATTTAATAGTGAGTACATGTGATGTCCGTTTCTCCATTCTTGAGATACTTCACTTAGGAAAATGGTCTCCAGTTCTATCCAGATTGTTGGAAAAGCTATTAATTCATCTTTTCTTAGGGCTGAGCAGTACTCCATGGTGTACATATACCACATTTTATTAATCCATTTATGAACTGATGGGCACTTGGATTGATTCCACATCTTTGCATTTGTGAATTGTGCTGCAATAAACATTGGAGTGCAGGTGTCTTTTTGGTAAAATGACTTCTTTTCCTTTGGATAAATACCCAGTAATGGGATTGCTGGATCAAATGGTAGGTCTACCTTTAGTTCTTTGAGGAATATTCATACTGTTTTCTATAGAGGTTGTACTAACTTGTGGTCACACCAACAGTGTATAAGCATTCCTTTCTCTCTGCATCCATACCAGCATCTATTGTTTTTGGACTTTTTAATAAAAGCCATTCTAACTGGGGTAAGGTGATATCTCATGGTGGTTTTAATTTGCATTTCCTTGATGATTAGTGACATTGAGCGTTTTTTAATGTGTTTATTGGCCGTTTGTCTTTCTTCTTTTGAGAAGCTTCTGTTCATGTCTTTTGCCCACTTTTTAATGGGGTTATTTGTTTTCTCCTTGGTGATTTGCTTGAGTTCTTTGTAAATTCTGGTTATTAGCCCTTTATCAGACTTGTAGCTTGCAAATATTTTCTCCCATTCTGTAGGTTGTCTATTTGCTCTGTTGATTGTTTTCTTAGCTATGCAGAAGCTTTAGTTTAATCAAATCCTATTTATTTATTTTTGTTGTTGCTGTGGTTGCCATTGGGGTCTTAGTTATAAATTCTTTGCCTCAGCTAATAGTTAGAAGAGTTTTTCCTACATTTTCCTCTAGAATTCTTATGGTTTCATGACTTAGGTCTAAATCTTTTATCCATCTTGAATTAATTTTTATGAGTGGTGAGAGGTAGGAGTCCTGTTTCATTCTGCATGCAGCTATCCAATTTTCCCAGAACCATTTATTGAATAGGGCTTCTTTTCCTCAGTGTATGTTGTTGCCTGCTTTTCAAAGATCAGTTGGTTGTAGGTAGATGGTTTCATATCTGGGTTCTCTGTTCTGTTCCATTGGTATATGTCTCTATTTTTGTACCAATACAATGCTGTTTTTGTTATTGTAGCCTTGTAGTACAGTTTGAAGTCTGGTAATGTGATGCCTCCAGATTTGTTCTTTTTGCTTAAGACTGCTTTGGCTATTTGGGCTCTTTTCTGGTTCCAAAGAAAGCATAGAATTATTTTTTCTAGATCTGTGTAGTATGTCTTTGGAAACATCATGGGGATTGCACTGAATTTGTTAATCACTTTGGGTAGTATGGACATTTAACAATGTTGATTCTACCTGCTCATGATCATGATGATTTTCCATTTGTTTGTAGTTGCTGTGATTTCTTTCCTCAGAGTTTTGTAGTTCTCCTTATAGAGATTTTTCACCTCCTTGGTTAAGGATATTCTCAGGAATTTTAATTTGTTTATACCTATTGTGAATGGTATTGGGTCTTTGATTTGACTCTCAGCTTGACTGTTATTGGTATATAGAAATGCTACTGATTTATATATATGGATTTTGTATCGTGAGACTTTGCTGAATTTATTTATGAATTCCAGGAGACTCTTGGTGGAATCTTTGGGGTTTTCTAGATACAAGATCATATTGTCAAGGAGGAGTGATAGTTTAACCTCCTCTTTCCTGATTTGGATACCCTTTATTTCTTTCTCTTGTCTGATTGCTCTGGCTAGGACTTCCAGCACTGTATTGAATATGAGTGGTGACAGTGGGTATCCTTGTCTTGGTCCAGTTTTTAGGGGGAATGCTTTCAACATTGCCCCATTTGGTATGATGTTGGCAGTGGATTTGTCGTATATGTCTTTTATAATTCTGAGATATGTGCCTTCTATGCCTAGTTTGTTGAGGGTTTTATCATGAAATGGTGTTGGATTTTGTCAAATGCTTTTTCTGCATCTATTGAGATGATCATATGGTCTTTCTTTTTGCTTCTGTTTATGTGGCGAACCACATTTATTGATTTGTGTATGCTGAACCATCCTTGCATCCCTGGGATGAAGCCCAGTTGGTCCTGGTGGGTTAGCTTTTTGATTAATGTTGAATTCAGTTTGCTAATATTTTATTGAGGATTTTTGCAATTATACATAAAGGATATTGGTTTGTAGTTTTCTTTTTTTGTTGTGTCCTTTCCTGGCTTTGGTATCAAGGTGATACTGGCTTTGTCAAATGAGTTGGGGAGGATTCCCTCCTTCTCAATATTATGGAATAATATCTGTATTATGGATACCAGGTCTTCTTTGTAGGTCTGATAAAATTCAGCTGTGAATCCATCTGGTCCAGGGCATTTTTTTGTTGGGAGGTTTTTTATTACTGATTTGATCTCACTCTTCGTTATTGGTCTGTTCAGTAGTTCAGAGTTCTGTTTCTTCCTGGTTGAGTCTTGGGAGGTTGTGTGTTTCCAGGAACTTGTCTATTTCCTCTACATTCTCTAGTTTATGCATATAAAGATTTATGTAGTATTCATGGATGGTGTTTTGTATTTCTGTGGTATCAGTTGTAATGTCACCTTTTTCATTTCTGATTGAACTTATTTGGGTCCTTTCTCTTCTGTTCTTGGTCAAGACAGCAAAAGGTCTGTTGATTTTGTTTATCTTTTCAAAGAACCAACTTTTTGTTTTGTTAATCCTTTGTATTTTTTCCCCCAATTCATTTAGTTCTGCTCTGACCTTTGTTATTTCTTTGCTTCTGCTGGCTTTGGGTATGGTTTTTCTTCCTGTTCTAGTTCCTTGAGATGTGACGTTAGGTTGTTAATTTGTGATTTTCCATGTTTTTGATATAGGCATTTAAGGCTATGAATTTTCCCCTGCGGAATGCTTTTGCTGTGTCCCATAGATTTTGATAGCTTCTGTCCCCTTTGTTGTTCAGTTCAGAGAAGTTTTTGATTTCCATCCTGATTTCATTCTTGACCCAATTATCGTTCAGCAGCAGATTGTTTAATTTCCATGGCTTTGTGTAGGTTTGGGTGTTTCTCTTTGGTTGATTTCTAGTTTTATTCTGTTGTGGTCTGAGAAAGTACACGGTATGATTTTGATTTTTTTGAATTTGTTGAGATCCATTTTGTGGCCTAAAATATGATCAGTCTTTAAGAATGTCCCATGTGCTGCTGAGAAGAATGTGTATTCTGTAGTTTTGGGGTAGAATGTTCTGTAAATGTCTGTTAGGTCCATTTGATTTATAGTTTTGTTTAAGTCCATTATTTCTTCTTTATTTATTTTCTGTTTTGATGATTTATCGAGCTCTGACAGTGGGATGTTGAGGTCCCCAGCAATTATGATGATACTATTTACTTCTTTGATTAGCTCTAGAAAGATTTGCTTTATTTATCTGTGAGCTCCTGTGTTGGGCACATATATGTTTAGGATTATTATGTCTTCTTGTTGGATGGCTCCCTTTACCATTATATAATGACCCTCTTTGTCTTTCTTTACCCTTGTTGGCTTAACATCAATTTTATCTGATATGAGAATGGCTCCACCTCTTCTCTTTTGATTTCCATTTGCATGGAATATTTTTTTCATCCTTTCGTGTTGAGTCTGTATGCATCCTTGTGGTTTAGATGTGTTTCCTGGAGACAGAAAATGATTGAATTGTGTTTTTTCATCCATTCAGTCAGCCTATGTATTTTGAAAGGAGCATTCAGACCATTCACATTGATTGATAGCATTGATATGTGGGATATTGGTTTGTTCATCCTGTTGGGTAGTCCCTTATTGTTTTGTTTTACCTCTTGTTCTATTGTTTTGTAAGAATTGTGAGTTTTGGGTTTTTTTAGGTGAATTTACACTGGTGGGTATCTGTTGTGCTGATTTGTGTACAGTGTCATTCTGAGTATTTCATATAGAGCAGGTCTGGTCATGGCAAATTTCCTCAGTGTTTGCTTGTCTGGAAAAGACATAATTTTTCTGTCTATTGTGAAGCATAGTGTTTCAGGATACAAAATTCTACACTGGAAGTTGCTCAGTTTAAGTCAATTGAAGAGGGGGTCCATCCCTTCTGGCTTGTAAGGTTTCTGCTGAGAAGTCTGCAGTTAGCCTGATGAGTTTTCTTTTGTAGGTTATTTGATACTTTCATCTTGCTGCTTGCAGAATTTTCTTCTTCATTTTGACTTTGGCCAGGTTGATTACTATGTGTCTTGGAGATGACCTATTTGCTATGAATCTTCCCAGTGTTTGATGTCTACCTTGTATCCATATGTCTGAATTTCTGGCAATGCCTGGGAAGTTTTCCTCAAATAGGTTTTTCATGCTTTTAGCTCTTTCTTCTTCACCCACAGGGATAACTATAATTCAAATGTTAATTCACTTCATGTAGGCCCATATCTTTCTAAATGAATGGTTGGATTTTTTAATACTCTTCTCTGCCTCTTTGAATGACTGTATTATTTTGAGAGCCTTGTCTCAAGCTCTGAGATTCTTTCTTCTCCTTGGTTTAGCCTGTTGTTAAGGCTTTCAACTGCATTTTGAATTTCCCTGAATGACTCTTTCATTTCTTTAAGTTCTATTACATCCTTTCTTATGTTGTCTAGCTCTCTAGTGACTTTTTCACTGATTTCCTGAAATATTTTTTTTAGCTTCTTTTTGTTGATTTTCAACTTTTTCTTCAATTCCAATAATCTTATTTGCTATCCATATTCTGAATTCCATTCCTGTCATTTTGGCAATTTCCTTGTGAGTGGAATCCACTACTATAGCTCCATTGTGTTCTCTTGGGGGTGTAGAACTATTTTGTTTTTTCGTGTTGCCAGAGTTCTTTTGCTGGTTTCCTCTCATCTGGCTCCTCTTCTCTTGCCTCTGGGTTAATATGAATGCAGGGAACCTGTTCTCCTTTGATGGTGACTCTCTCAAACCAAGTATAGGAGTGACTGCTCAGGGCTGGGGTTTCCTGAGTGAAGTGTTGGACCTCAGGGAGGTTCTGCCAGCCCAGTGGTAGTGGTGGGGACTCAGAAGTGGGGACTTGGAGTCCAAGCACAACTCTGTAGTCTTGGAGGTGGAGTCACAGGCCTAGCGGGGGCCCTGGAGCTACAGGAGCAGAGCCTCAGACTTGGTCACAGCGAGAGCTTCAGAGCTGGCTCTGGGGATTTCAGGGGCAAAGTTGCCCATATGGGGGGCTGTTGCACCAGTGTGAATTCTGCTGATGCCCAGTCAGAAGGGTTTCTTTCAGTGGGCTAGGTTCCACATAGGTAGGCCAGAGATGCTGGTTGGCCAGGGTTCTCCCCCCACACTTAGGACCCACTGAGGAAGTTGCCTGATGCTTCCCAAGTGGTGCCTATGGTGTCTGAGGCTCCCCCTCTGTTTGGCTTCTACACTGGGGAGGAGGCATACTCAGCTCCTAGTCACAGGGATCAACATGGGGGAGTGTCTGTTTCCTTCCTGGCCTTATGGGGGTGATGCTAAGGTTATTACTGGATGGCTGGGTACTGAGTGGACCTGGCTAAGTGTGCCAGAGTGATCAGGATGTCGTCAGTTGCAGAAACATGGGATTGGCAGGCACCAGATCTCTGCTGCATCTGCTATCCGGTGGGATGTCTCTGCACAGACTCTGAGCAGCTCCCCTATCAGCCCAGAGGTCTGCAGTGGAAGAGGGAGACCCCTCACAGATCAAGCTGCCTGTAACTTTTGTTTATCTACTAATAGATAGTGTCCCCTTGGTTTGCCTCTATCCTGTTGTCTTCACCTCTTTCCAGTAGTGTGAATTGTACTGGGTCCCCCAGCTTAATCTATGAGATGGTAGGTGGCACTTGTGAGAAAGAACCAGCCACAGCCTATTTGATTGAGTTGGTAGATGCTGTGCTGAGCTATAGAGATGTTCTCCCTGTCAGTGGTTGATGATTGCAGGATAGAGCTCTAGTCTCTCAGGTGGCACAAAAGAACACTTGAAAGTCCCAGGCTTTGGGAGGGGCCCTGTAGCTTTTAGGGGGTTGCTTGAGGTGCAGAGGTGGTGGAGGAGTGAGGCAGAGCATGTTTAGGTTGCATGAGCCTGGAAGGCTTTGCCAAGCCTGGGCAGGGCTCAAATGGTGTTTTCCTGGCTGCTAGGGGGAGCCTCTGGGAGGAAAGTCAAAGCAGGCTCTCCAGTCCAGGAGGGCTGCTCGTGGGGGAAGGGGCATGAATGCTTGACTGCTATAGCACCCGAGGCTGGGATTTTCCCCAGCAGAGGACCCACCCTAATCCAATAGCAGGGCTTTCCTGTAGGGGGGATAGGTGCTTTCCCAGATAGCTGCATCTCAGACCCCCACAGTATTCTCCCATCAGTTTTGTCTATGTGGTCTCCCTTGCCACCTGAGTCCAACTCCCAAATCTCCTCCCTGTGTCTGCCAGCAACATGCTCGAGTCTGGGAGGCACAGGATCTGGCCCGCATGTCTGACCCACTTACAAGCATGTCCGAAATGCCGGCAGGCAGGGGGCTCCCAGAATGGGCACACTGGGTCCTCTGCAGGTCCTCAAGGGGAAAGGCTTGGGCCCCACTCTGTGGAAACCTCAGCCTGGAGTAAGCACCAGCTGGGGAGAGGCAGCTGCTTTCCAAATTCTGGGCTAAAACTACTCTCCCTGTTGCAGTGGGTAGGGGAGGGGCCTCAGTTTCCTGACAGCCTGAGCACCTAAATGCACCATGCTTGGTTGCTATAGCTCCCTGGGCTGGGATTTTCCCTGTGGGAGGACCTGCCCTACTCCAACAGTGTGGCTTTCCTGCAGGGGGCATGGGCGCTTTTCCAGATTGCCATGTTTCAGACCCCTGCAGTATTCTCCCATCAGTTCCGTCCAAGTGGGCTCCCTCACCTCTCAAATCTGGCTCCCAAACCTTTCCCCTGTGTCCCCCAGTAACCTGCATGTGTCTGGGGAGCATGAGATCCTACCTGTGTGTCTGACCCACTGCCATGTGTCTCCACAAAACACTAGTGGGCAGGGAGCTCCCAGATCAGGGGCCCCAGATCTCCTGCAGGTCCTCAAGGGAAAAGGTGTGGGCCCCAGTCTCTGTAGAAACTTCAGACTGCAGGACATGCCAGCTGGGGAGAGGGGGCTGCTCGCCAAGTTCTTGGCTCAAACTGCTCTCCCTGTTGCAGTGGGTAGGGGAGGGATGGGGAGGAATAAGAGTCTGAATGGAAGAGAGCCAGCATGCGGCCTCTTGGCTCACTCTCCTTGGAGGGGAACCCCACACAGAATGTCCAAGCTCTGGGATCATGCAAGTTTTCCCCACTATTCTGTGTTTGCCTCAGTGCTTGGGCTTGTGGGGGTGGAAAAGTTTCCATGAAACTTTGTAGCCTTCTGGTCACTGAGGGATTATGGGAGCAAGAAAGGGGTCCTCCCTGATCCCTTCACTGGGCTCTGAGCCTCTCTGGGTTTGATTCTCGCCAATATCTTCTTTCCTTTATCTTCTTCCTTCTCTGCTTCACAATTTTCCTCTGTGAGGTCCCCGGCAGGCTCCAGCACTTCTCTCTCTGATCTACACATGAGCTGTGTCTCCTCTCCCCTCTCCTTTATCTGAAACCCTACCTTCCTTCTGGGATGGTCTGGCAAGCAACGTCTCTAGTCAGCCATCCTGCCCCAACACCCCTAACTTTTTTCTCCTAGGATTTTAAAAAGCTTTTTGAAATAATGATGTGCTTTTCAAATCATGCATTAAACGTGTACTGTAGGCTATGCACTTATTTGTGAGCACTGGTAATTGCAGGGACAGAACCCAGGGTCATAGAAGAGGAAATCAGATCATACATGGAAGATAATATTAAATTATCACACATAGAGTCTCCAAATGGTGCTTAGTAGGGCCAGGATATGGGTCATTAAGGCCTAATTTAGGTACGTGCACACCTTTCTCCCTCTGAGGTCTTGCACAGAGTATCATGTAGGCTTGGTTGGTATGCGAAGGCCTGTTGAAATGTACACCCTGATAGTGGCTCTTATAGTTCCCATGGCTGATTGATACCTGAGTTTTACTTTTTCACATTTATATATTTTTGACTGAGGTTTTAGTTCCTATTAAAAATGGTGAGAAGCAACATTGTCTTTTACATTTGCCTTTTATACTATAGGATGAAAGAAGGGCCAAAGAATTGTTACCCAGGGAAACTGTAGGAGGAAGAGGACATATCATAGATTGGGAAAACACAGCTCATGCCCTAGAACCCAAATGAACCAGCTTTTACCCTGGAATATAAGTCACTGTGCCTGCCCATCATAGCCCCCTATAGATACTGCCCAGCCATACTTGGGATGGACATTTGACCCAAGAAATAGTCACCTCCATTGGGTATACATATATAAGACTAGCACTCCCCAGAGGAGAAATGATGGTGTCTTGAATCAGAGTGACAGCAGTAGAGAGGGAGAGAATAACTAGATTGATTAGAGCCCAAGTTTGCTAATTAATCATTAACCTGTGGGTGGGGGTAAGGAAAAGTTATAAAGCAAAGATGAGGTGACAGATGTAACATGTAGAGCAAACTAGGACAAGATCATATTTGGGAAGCAACTAAGAGGTGTATTTTGATCAGAGTAACTCTGAGATGCCTATTAAATGTCAAGTAAACATGTGAGAGCTGCAAAATTCTTGGGATGAATGACTCTGTCCAACCTCCTGCACTAAGAGACTTGACCAAACTCTAGTATGGCTTCTATCAGCCCCTAACCATGTCCCTAGGATACCATGTCCCTAGCCTCCCTGAGAAAGTTCAACACTGATTAAAGAATTTACTGTTAGTTGCAGCCAAAACCTGACTATAGGCTCTGGACCTCCCTTTTCATAGAGCAGTTATTTTAGAAAACTTCCAATCATGAATTCTTTCTTTGCCTCTTAGAGAAGTAAATCTTCTACCACCCAGAAATGTCTCCTCAAGGACCTAAGAACCATCTCTTTGACATACAAACCATCCAGGCGATAGTTTTCCTGACTCCCGGTTTCTGTGGGAAGATGAGAGCCTAACTTTGGTGGACATCTTGCTCTAATTTGCAAAACAACCTTCTGTCCTAAAGATATGAAAAGTTTTTTTCTCCTTTATATAATCACCAATTAACAAACCCATATGGCCTAATCACACTGACCACCACCCCTCTTAACCCCTTAAGTACTTTTCCTTTAGCATATCTCAGCATTTAAAAAGTCTCATGCCTTCTGTTTTGGTGTAGTACAGATCAGTTCGCACTCAATTCTTTCTCCCCTATAGCAGTAGCATGAATAAAATCTGTCTTACTGCCTTAACAAGTTTCCAACTTTGTTTCTCTTTGGCAGATATCAAGTGGGAAATTGACATACAAGTCAAAAGCTCAGAGGACAGGTTGGGCCAAACATGTAAATTTGGAAGTCATCAATACATGAATGCTATTTAATTCACCTTGGGAGAGAGTAGAGAGAGAAGATAAGCAAACCCTGGACAAAGTAGTGGAGAACCCTTGCATTTAGGTTAGGAAAGGTAGAAGAGGAAGAACCAGAGATTGTATGGAGAGGAAGGATCTGGGAAAAGGGTTGAGGAGGAGCTCTCAATGAGGTGAGAGGAAAATCAGGGGAGTATGTTGTCATAAAAATAGGGGAGTGGAGTATTTCAGGTCAGGAGTGGTTAGCCATGTCAAGTACTACTGAGAGGATGAATAATACAGGGGCAAAGAATTGGCTACTGGATTTGGCAACATGGTGATGTTGATGACTTTGACAGACTCCGTCAGTGAGCTCACAGGGTTTGAAGACAGAATTTAGAGGAGGAGTGAACAGGGACTGAAGAAGTGGACAATTTTGAGAGGTTCCATTGGAAAGAAAAGTAGAGAAAGGGAGATGAACTGCAATGAGGGGCCAATGGAGATGTGTTTCCTTTCTTTTAAAAACAAACACTAGAGTATGTTTTTAGGCTGATGGACACAATCCAGTAGAAAGGGAGAATTGATGATATGAGACAGAAGAGATAATGCCAGAGTGAAGCCCTTCAGAAGGTGAAAAAGACAGCAGCCACAAAGGAAAGCTTTGAACTCTGATAGAAGGAAAGACACATTTTCCATTTTAAGAAGAAGGAAGGAATGGAAAGTGCATGCTGATGCAAGAAGATTTATAGATTTGGCAATATGAAGATGAGTGAGTTCCTGTTTGGTGGCTCTTATTTTCTCCATGAAACATAAAGTGAGGTCACCAAATGAGGAAAATGGGGAAAAATTGAAAAGCAAGGAAAAGGTATAAAATAATCATCTTGGAAAGTGGCAAAACAATGGGGAAATATATTCAAATTGCTGGTGTTTTGAGGGCCAGTGGGGTTTGAGGCCATGAATGTTATATGAAGCTGGTCAACTTGTGTGATTTTCTTCATTAAAATTCAGTTGTTTGGTTAAGCATGTTAAATATTGGCATCAAGCAGGGCTTTTATTTTCCACTGGTACTTACATTTAGGGGGAGAGGAGCAAAGAAGATGGGCTGATAGTGAGAAAATGGTGGAGTCCATGGACTGGAGGTCTTGATAAATTTCAAGAATTTTGTCAGTGGGGGTATTGAGCAAGTGTGTAGAGGGTCGGAAGTGATGACTGAAGAACATAATGTTTGAAATTGAGATTTTGAAGGTGGAGCAATTTCTGGTGATAAAACATAGGGAACAGGATGTAACCATGGCGGGAGTGATAGGGCTGGAGTGGTGCAAAGCACATTAGAGTCACAGGTGTATAATCTTGTAAATGTTTAACCATCATGAATGGTAACAGTAGTTTCGATGGAAAGGAAGACCATACATAGAAAAAGAGGGGTTGACAAAGATTCTAGTAGATGACAGCAAACAGGAGAAAAACAAGGTGGTACATCAAGGAAGGAAGAAGGGTGCCCCCACCCCCTCCCAGAACAGCTGCATCACCCATTAAGAAATAAATGCAAACCCTTTAACATGGGCTATAGGCTCTGCATGGTCTGCCCCGCCTCACCTGCCTCTCCTGTCTTTTCTGGCCTTACTCTTTTGAATACTACCTACATTCTAGTTACAACGGCTTTTCAGTTTCTTGAGGAGGATAAACTCTCCCATCTCAGGGCCTTGGCATACGCTATTTTCTATGCTTTAAATTCTTTTCATGTGGATGGCCCCTTCTTAGCCTCATCTTAGATATCATTTCTCTTCCCTGACCTCACAAATTAAAGTGTTCCCTCTTATAATACCCTGTTCCTTTTCTTTGTGTTACTTATCAAAATTTGAAAGTATATATTTAATAATTGGTTTACTTTTTTATCATAAATATTAGCTCCATGAAAGTAGGATATTTTTTGCCACTATTATATTTACAGAAGCCAACAGGTACATGGTAAGTAGCAAGCAGAGGAATACAGCATAGTGGTTATGTCTGCAAGCTCTGGAGTTAGATGGCTTAAGTTCAAATCCTATTTATGTGATCTTATGAAAATTACTTAACCTCTTTGTGCCTTTGTCCTTTCCTACCCAGTCTGTAAAATGTGAAAAAATTTATCCTACAGAGTGTAGAGTAGATGTGAGGATTAGAAATAATATATGCAGCTGCAATGCCTACTACAGAGGAAATGCTCAATAATTGTTTGCTAAAGGATGCAGTAAGTGAACATTCACTGATTCAACTTTCTATTGTGTATTCATTTGTTATAGAAAAGAGCTCTTTTAATTGTAAAACTGTGTCATCTCTAACATTAAGCAATCAAACCTCTGTAATGTTCAGTTATTCCAACTAAATGAGGGAACTGGGTATTGTGATATCTATGTTTTTTTCTGGTTCTAAAATTTTCAATTGTATGACTCTAAAATAAGTGCTTTCCTCCTTTGACCTGTCAGAAAAGTAGTAGTCCTCCATTACTCAAAACAATGAGTTTTTTTTAAAAAATAAGAGTTGGGGGATGGTAGAATCATCCAGAAAGCTTTTTCAAATTACAGATGCTTTCCCTCTTCCTTTGCCTCTTTTTCTAGCACATATTGGAAGGGGGTATTGTAGTTTAAAAACATCCCCGGCTAAATCAAATCTCCTCCTTTGGCTTTTCTCATCCGATCAGTTTCTGCCACCTGTCCTATTGAGAACCACTGATTTGACAGATACTATAAAAGAAGAGATGCTTAGCATCAGTGTATGTATATAAGTTAAACACTACAGCTTTTCTTTTTTGGACAACTGGATGACTATGACCATGTATATGCACAAACTTATCATTCATTCTCCTGGAATAAATGAAATTGTTATGAATGCTGGAATTGTTATGAATGTTGCTTTTTGGAAAACGATTCTATTCACAGCTCTGTGCAACTACATCTCTCCAATCTTTAGAACTTCTGTATCAAGTGACATTTTATTATTACAAATCTCTTTAAATAAAATTACACTCTAATAATGATGTGAAAGAATTTTAATCACTTTTCCTTGTATTCTATTTCAGTTAAATTCTATTTAGATTTTCAAAGGCAGCATATCTTTGAAATATGTTACAATCAAATTCCAATGAAAAATCACAACAAATCTAGGTTTCCAGTGTAAAATTTTGAGTAAATGTTTTGTTCTCCTTCTTGTCTGGTCTGCTCCAATTCTTCTTTTACTTACCTGCAGACCAAATGGAAGAAAGGGGGAAGCAGGTCCATAAACAACAGGGGAATGGGAGCTGGGTCAGTGTGTGGATGCTTAACCTCAGCAACCACCAAGCTTTGGCATCTATCTGGAAATTTCTCAGGTGGACTTTGGCTTCCTTGGTGGTGGGAGCTGATTTGTTGGCTTCGGTGGTGATCACAGGCCTGCCTCAATTCATGGCGCTTCCTCTCCTTGCTAGATATCCTCTGAGGCCCTTGCTCTCTGCATTTGCAGCTAGGGGATTTCCTATAGCTTGAGGAGGCCTACTCTGCAAAAACTAGCGTAAGGAGAAACATTCAATAGAAAACTCTGAAACTTAAGTCTTACTTGTATTTCATTTTCTCTGTATAAATTTTTCTGGTATAATCAATTTGTTGTATGAAATTTCCATTTCAGTCAGCACCTGTCCAAAAAAAGTTT
This sequence comes from Daubentonia madagascariensis, assembly GCA_023783475.1. Taxonomy (NCBI): domain Eukaryota; kingdom Metazoa; phylum Chordata; class Mammalia; order Primates; family Daubentoniidae; genus Daubentonia; species Daubentonia madagascariensis. Next base: position 33,829,834 of record JAKFHU010002080.1, on the reverse strand, counting down.
CCTAGAGTCTTTCTAATTTATACCTGCTAAAGCTAGCTCCTGTATTGTAAGGTGTTTGGATAGGAAAACCTCTTTCTAAAGTGAGGATTCTTTTTGCAAATTCTTGTTTACATTTGCTGTTTGCAGATGTAACTGAAACTCTAATCACCTCATTTTCCCAATTTTTTCTCAACACCCCCCCCGCCATGTTTTTGATATCACTGAGCATTTGAAATAGAAAAAACCAGTTCTGTGAAACTTTGAATGGAGAGATGTTTGTCCATTCCTTAGTGATGAAAAATTCAGGCAATTTACTCCATGAAGGGTTAGTGAGAACACTTTAGAAGATAATTTGTGTAACTGGGTATTACTTGAAAAATTCTGACACCAAGAAAAGTTTGTGTTTAATTTTTTGCTTAGGAGAGTAAAGCCTTTTAGCTCACAAACACAGAAGCATAATGGAATTGCTTCTCCACTCCAAATGTCTTTTCTAAACTTAAAAAAAAATTCAAGACATATCCACTGGTGAGGGTAACATAGGGAATGTACAAGCATGAGAGCAAGCGTTAAACTCCCAGAGACCCTGGAGGGAGCTCTCACTTTTGAGTGTGGGTTATAAGCACATTTTAATTCAATTCCACAATATTTAATATATGCCTGTTATGCAAGGCACTGTAGTAGATAAGCGTGAGTTAGACGAAGGCCTAGTCTTCTGGGAGTTTGCAGTCTGATGGAAGAGACTGAGATTTAGGCACATGACCTAGATTAGGGAGACCATGAGAAACTGTGTGAGAGGGATACACAGGAGGGGCAGTAGGCATGTGGAGAGGGACTGGGGAATCTTGAGAAGCTTCTTGAGCTGAGCCTGGAAAGATGTCCTTGGCCAGGTGCATTCTGAAATGCTTTTCACTTCCACGAATTATCACTGTCTTAGTTCTCTCCTTCTGCAATAGCAAAATATCTCAGACTGTGTAATTTATAAACAACAGAAATTTATTTCTAACAGTTCTGGAGGCTAGGAAGTCCAAGATCAAAGCACTGGCAGATTCAGTGTCTGGTGAGGGCTCTTTCTCTGCTTCATACATGGCACCTTCTAGCTGCATCCTTACATGGTGGAAGGGGCAAACAAGCTCCTGTGGACCTCTTTTATAAGGGCTCTAATCCCATTCATGAGGGCTCTACCCTCCTGACTTAGTTAGCTCCCAGAGGCCCTACTTCTTAATACTATCACATTGGGGATCCATTCAACAGTATTTCTTAATGACTCATTATGGGCCAGTTACTGGGCCTTCCTGAATGTATTCAATATTTATTTATTCAATATATATTATTTTAATACCTACCACATGCCAGTCACTGTTCTAGACTCCTTGCCATACTCTTTCCCTAGGACTATAATTTTGGCGGGTTCTGGAAATGGTCAGCCATGCGATACTGCTTATGGCCATGGAGTCCAATTCGAAATTGTTCATTTTTCCATTAATTCACAATGAACCTAACATTGTTCACCTTACTACTCATGACTGCTGTTTTTTACAAGGCAGGGGCAATTTAAATTTAACTTGTGCTGTAGTTTGGAATAAAGGGTAGACTAGATGACAAACACTTGAGCTGTAGTCCTGGACTCCCCATTTATTATGCTCTCCATCTTGAAAAAGTCAGCCTGTCAGCCCCTTTCTGTGTGATCTACACCTTTAAAATGAGGATAATAATATTGACTTTTTGATATTAGAAAGGGTAGTAATGAGAATTGAATGAGAAGGGGTGTCTGGAAGCTCCTCATAAGCTGTGACAGCATATACAAATGGAATGTTTTAGTGATTGCTAAGCAACTGGTTTAGCACAGCAGGTACTAGGCATTTGCAAAATACTTGACGGCAAGGATGAAGTTGGTGGTAAATGTTTGTCAATACTGAACTCTACAAATATACACAACAAGTGATATTGGAAATGGGTCTGTTATGTACCAAATTGTGTTTCCCCAATATTCATAATGTGACTGTATTTGGACATACTAACTTTAAAGAGAAAATTATGGTAAAATGAGGTCATAATGGTGGGGCCATAATCCAGCAAGACTGATATCCTTATACTAAGAGGAGGAGACACCAGGGATGTGCATGCATAGAGGAAAGGCCATGTAAGAACATACTAAGTTGGTGACCATATGTGTGCCAAGGAGAGAGGCCTCATGAGAAGCCAATTCTGCTGGCACCTTGATCTTGTACTTTCAGCCTCCAAAACTGTGAGAAAATAAATTTCTGTTGTTTAATAATTTCTGTTGTTTATGGCTATGGATACTAGTTTCTGGATTTGGGTGCTGAGTGGGCTGAGATGAAGTCCTTTTTGCCCAGACTAGGTGCAGGTGCAGAGAAGCTGGGATATGCCTGGAGGGTGGTGCCTGAGGCAGCTAGGATGACAGCTCTCCCCAGGAATCCTGCTGCCTGCTGAGAAACATGACCAGCAGGTCCCACTGGAAGCTCCTGGCCATGTTAGTGCTAGTCCTGGTCATCATGGTATGGTATTCCATCTCCTAAGAAGACAGTTTTTATTTTCTCACCCCAGAGAAGAAGAAGCCAAGCTTCCAGAGAAGCTCCAGTGAGGCAGAGAGGAAGGCCTCTAAGCTCTTTGGCAACTATTCCCAAGATTAATCTATCTTTCTGCCGCTTATGGATTACTACTGGGTCAAGATGCTGTCTGCCCATGAGCTGCCTTATGGAACCAAGGGAGTGAAGACCTGATCCTTTGGGTGCGTGCCACCACCAGCTACTCTATACCTGAGAGCATCCAGAGTCTCAAGTGCCGCCTCTGCGTGGTGGTGGGGAATGGGCACTAGGTGCAGAACAGCTCACTGGGAGGTGCCATCAACAAGGACAATGTGGTTATCGGATTGAACAATGCCCCAGTGGCTGGCTACAAGAGTGATGTGGGCTCCAGGACCACTATGCATCTCTGCTACCCTGAATCCACCCACTTTGGCTTCAAATGGAAAACAACCTGGATACACTGCTCCTGGTAGCTTTCAAGGCTATGGGCTTCCACTGGATTGAGACCATCTTGAGTGAGAAGGCTGGAAACAGCCTCCCCTCACCTGGGATGTCAACCCCAAACAGATTTAGATTCCCAACCCCTTCTTCATGGAGATTGTGGCTGACAAACTGCTAAGCCTGTCAATGCAACAGCCATGCAAGATTAAGCAGAAGCCCACCGTAGGCCTGTTGGCCATCACCCTGGCTCTCCACCTCTGCAACTTGGTGCACATTGCTGGCTGTGGCTATCCAGATGCCTACAATAAGAAGCAGACCATTCACTACTATGAGCAGATCACACTCAAGTCCATGGTGGGGTCAGGGTCTCCCGGGAGGTCCTGGCCATTATGTGGATGCTGGAGATCAGAGCTGTCAAGAACCTAATGTCCTTCTCATTTGAGCAAGAACTGTAACCCATCGGTTGCCCATTCCACTGCCTGGGTGACCCCCATCCATGGCTGTCGGGGAGCCTGGTGCTAGCATGACCCACTTAGACCCACCCTCCCCTGTCTAAGTCTGAGATGAGGCTATGCCCCTAGCTGCTCCTGTGGAGCCCAGATCCAGTCAGGGAGGAGGCCCTGGGGCTGTAGGCACCTGGCCAAGGCAGGGGGCTTGTTGCTGGGGCATCCCCTCTCTGCCAGCACTGAGAAATTATTTAATTAAGAGTTAGGGTGCTGTGGTCTGGCTCCATGTCCTCTAAGAAAGAGGCCAGTATAATGTTCTGCCCACTTTTTCTAAAAACTTAACATGTGAGCCCACCAAGGCCTAGACCCAGATCTTATATAAAATTCAGTCATTTTTGAGATTCTTAATGGTTTGTGCATGCCACAACTAAAATTATCCTTAAAATAGAGAATCTGTGGAATAAAGCTTATCTAGTGTTTTAGGACTGAGACACTTAAAAGCAGTAACAACAGACTCAGTGAATTACTAGGTATTTAAATGTGACAAGTTGAAGAGATGTGTTGTGATATTATTCCACCTGATTCAATAATTTCTTGTTGAAATTTCAACCCTAAGTTTTTGAATTTTACTCATCAAATTTTTACCAAATAATGCATATCTGTTGTTAAGATGCACATATGTGCTATTCCCCCCTCTTAAAAATTATATCCGAGTTGAAGAGTCTAATATTAGAATAATGTCTATCAAAGAAATGAGATGTCAACAGTCTACAATTCTTTACTAGGCTTATTTTCTTCCTCAGTGGGAACTATATTTATATATGCTTTGGTATCTTATTTTTATTCAATGTGAAACGTTTTTCATTTGCAACATAAACGTCCCTATCTTCTTCAAATTCCCAAATATATGCTGTGAGGATAATACTACTGTTATTTTTGTTTTTCATTTATCTATAACACTATGATCTTATTTTGGGTACTTTATTTTTCAATTAATGGGGGTTATTACTTTATTGCTAAAATGACAACTAGTCTTCTGAATTAATGTAGATTTAGATGATATATAATTCAGTTCTTATTCTTTGATGACTTCACAGCATCATATTATGCAGATAACACTTCCTTTTTAAACAAAAGCTGTAAGGCCATTTGTTAAAACTGGCTAGCACTATAAGGTAGGTTGTAGGAAGGACAAGTTTTTTTTTGGCATCTGATACTGCCTCAAGTGGAGGCTTATTTTGAAGATTTGGCAGACCAAACCTATTTTTAACATAAAAGTTGAGTGAATTGAAAGTTCAGAAATGATGCAGTAACTGCTATAGGACGAATCACTCTATCTCTTGCTCACCATGTGAGTGTTACTCACTGTAATAATGATGGCATGATGGCAATAGATGAGTGGATGCTTTGGACAAATTATGCCATGTAGGAATTCTGCTGTGAACAAAGAGGATCCTTTCTAGTGATACACTTCATGGCTGGAAGCTCTGTTACAAGAAGGAGAGATAAAGAAGGAAGGTTATCCATGCATTCATCATAAAGAAGTGACAGTGGTGGGGGTGGGGCGGGACAATCTTTAAAACACTGGTGTGACTAATCCAGCTCATTTAACCTTGAGACTATTCCTTGTCAATCTTGTCATTTATTGTCCAATACCATTAATCCTCACACTGATCCTTAGTTTAGTTCCTTGCACTTCAAAGTATGGTCCACAAACCAACAACCTGAATCACCTGGGAGCTTGTTGAACATGCCAAATCTTGACCCCGCCTCAGTCTGTACACTTACTGAATCAGAATCTGCATTTTACCAAGATCCCAGGTGATGCATTTGTACATTAAAGTTGGAGAAGCACAGCACCTCCCATACTTTAAGGTGCATAAGAATCACCTGAACATCTATTGGCATGCAGATCCTGCTTTAGTAGGTCTAAGATGGAACCTGAGATGCTGCACATCTGACAAGTTCTTGGGTGATGCTGATGCTGTGGGGTGCTGGACCACGCTTTGAGCAATCAGGACTAAAGAAGGGCTCCCAAACGTCTCTGATGAGAAGAATCACCCAGGGAGCCTGTTGAAAATACGAAATTCCAGGTGCCTTATTAGAACCACTGAATTCCATCTCTGCCACTAACTAGTTGTGTGACTTTGGGCAAAGAACTGAACACCCCTGAGTCTCAGTTTTCCCATAGGAAAATGGGAATAATAATACCTACTAGTGTTTGGGGGCTTATATGAGATCATATAAATAAGGAAGCTTGCAACAGCATATGAGGCACAGCAGATACCCAATTATCCATAGGCTTTGTTACTACTAGTACTACCATCAATCATAATTTTATTATAATAACTGCTCCATGTGGAATTCTAACTACCTTATAAACAATTGAAGGACAGAGACAATATTGATCTTTTTGTGAATTCTCTCAGGTTCTCAAAATCATGCAGGTCTTTGAACAGAAGCTTGAAAGTTCCACATTAAGATGAAATATGAAAACCAAGCATAAGTTAAAGAGATTCTGGTCTCAGAGTTAGGAGCTGACACAAACACACACATGAAGCACAGGATATGAGCTGCAGCAGCATTTCCCAAATGGTGTTCTATAAAAGGAAAAAAAGAAAAAAGTTATCAAAAATTATTTTAAAAATTATTAATTAAAGAATAAGAATCCTGATCTTGTGAAATGTATACTGAAAAAAATGTTTTGAGTAGAAATTAGTTTAGGAAACATTGTTATTTATAGCCTCCACTTAACAACTAATAATAAAAACATTGCCATAAAGAACCCTGTTTAACTTACTTTAACCAGGTGTTTTCCAAATATTTTGAATTTGAAACATTTTTTCAACGAAAATCTATGCATAAGAGACCTTTAACTGGTGTAAGAACTCATTAGCATGACCTTCAGAGACAGCTGTCTAACTGATCTTTGTTCTATTTTCAGCAGCTTTATATTCTGCAAAGTACTAATCCTGGCTGTGTTAACCTAGGGAGGGCAGGGATGAAAAATGCCAACTGTCCATGTCTTCATATATTATTTTGTGTCTGGCTTTGTTGTAATATTTTATTTTGATGAGTTGCACCTGGCTCAGATGAGGTGTCCCAAGCACATATCTAGACTAGTCTGTTAGCAGAATTTCTCCAGCCATGTGTATGTAAGTGTGAACATAAGGTTTATGTATCTGGCTTAATTTGTAGGAGAGCAATGGAGCCTCATTCACTGTGCACTCAGGCAGTGAGAATTAGGTTTCTATGAGAGTACAGCTCCATCTGGCCAGGAAAATATTGCTGATATCCTTAAGGCATCTCTTTCCTGACTTTCTTCTCTGTCCTTTAGATAAGGAAACCTAGTTTGTGATGTCTGTGCCTGGCCTTTCTTTCAATCTAAACCTACTATTGGCATTTCTCAATATTGGGGCAATACAATCCAGTAAATACCAGAAATATTTTCCCAAGAATAAACCAAACTTCAATTTTGATTTAGAAATAGTTTATATCTTTCTATGTTTTCAAGAAGCTATCATTGTCAAATGTAACCGATAAAAAACCACATTTGAACTTTGATATTAGACTACAAAATTACAGTCTCTTCTTAACCAACTGTCATTAAATTAGCTTGCTAGATTAATTGTGATTTCCAATGAGTTGTATGCTTACCAAAAGTAGGTTGTGCTTGGCCTCAAACCTATTTATGTTAGTTGCACCCTAGCCCTAACTCTAACACTACACTTTCATAATTTAATTAAATAGTACATATCCTATGATAAGAATGCAGAAAGGAGGAGGATTTTTGTTGAATTTCTTGTGTAAAAAAACTAGATAAAAAGTAAGCTGCCTCTGCCCTACCAGCCACTGAACCTAGATAAAGTAAGCTACCAAAATATTATTGCTACAGAACTAGGTGTGGGAAAAACAGTTATAAAAGTTGGGGGGCAATCATAAAAACCTGGAAGAATTCTTCACTCAGATCATATTGCAAATGCTTTAAGTTCTTGGTTCACTTAGAAAACATTAAAACTGGTCATCATAGATAATGTATCAGTTATGAAAAGACAATGCAGAATTTCAATCAATGACTCTGTATGCTAATGAAAAGTTCTAGTTGTAAACCAAAATCTTAGTGAGTGAATGTACTCTTATATGTTTTTAGTCAAAATGAAATATATATAGTATGTAATTGTCGTTAGGTATCATTTTTTAAGTGATCATTTGGTTTAACTCTCTAACTTTCTCAGTTAACCAGCCATATTGTTGATCCAGTCTTGTTTTACTGGATAAGAGGCTCCTGTTGTAGGAATGTTGTAATAAGTGAAACATCCAACTGCACCCTATAATTTCAACTCTCTTCCTTCAGATAGCTGTAATGTGGGTGATGGGGTTCAGGACACGCCACCTTAAAATATGGCACCTTGGCATTTGAGAAAACAGCAGAAGCAGGAAGGTCACTCTCAACTTCTCCTGCCCTTCTCCCCTGAAGCAGGCCATAAAATAATTCTCTGACCTTTCTCTGAAGAAGATCCTTATTCCAGGGGAGCCCACCCTATACCTGGAAGAAACAAATGTCCTTATTTGTGAAGACAGAGACACCAAGAAAAATTTGAACAAACAGGCCTTGCTAAAGTTTGTTACCATTAGATCATACCCTTTTGTCTTCCAATCATACTTCTGCATAACTTTCCATGAAAATACATAGGTTTCCCTGTTTCTTTGAGTCTTCACTTGTGGAGGTCCTTGTGTCTTATAAAACTTGTTTTAAATAAATTTGTAAGCTCTTCTCTTGCTAATCTACCTTTTCTAAAATTTCAAAATATCAAGGGGGTACAAATGTTTTACGTTACATGGATTGCTTTTGTAATGCTTAAAAGCATTACCTGGCTATAGGTGTGTCCATCACCCAAATAGTGTTCACTGTACCCTCTGGGTAGGTTTTTGCCCCTCCCTTCCCCCTCCCTCCCCACTCCCCACCCTGGTTGATTTCCTTCTGTGCACATATGTGCTTATTGGTTAGTTCCAATTTAATAGTGAGTACATGTGGTGTTTGTTTTTCCATTCTTTAGATACTTCACTTAGGAGAATGGTCTCCAGTTCCATCCAGATTGTTGCAAAAGGTATTAACTCATCTTTTTTAATGGCTGAGTAGTACTCCATGGTATACATATACCACATTTTATTAATCCCTTATGAATTGATGGGCCCTTGGATTGATTCCACATCTTTGCAATTGTGAATTGTGCTGCAATAAACATTCGAGTGCAGGTGTCTTTTTGATGAAAAGTCTTCTTTTCCTTTGGGTAGATACCCAGCAATGGGATTTCTGGATTGAATAGTAGGCCTACTTTTAGTTCTTTGAGGAATCTTCATACTGTTTTCCATAGGGTTTGTACCAATTTGCAGTCCCACCAACAGCATATAATCTTTCCTTTCTCTCTGCATCCATGCCAACATCTATTGTTTTTGGACTTTTTAATAAAAGCCATTCTAACTGGGGTAAGGTAATATCTCATTGTGGTTTTAATTTGCATTTCCCTGATGATTAGTGATGTTGAACATTTTTTCAAATGTTTACTGGCCATTTGTCTTTCTTCTTTTGAGAAGCTTATGTTCGTGTCTTTTGCCCACTTTTTATTTTTATTTATTTATTCTTTTATTTCAGAATATTATGGGGGTACAACCCTTTGGTTATATATACTGCCTATGTACTACCCAAGTCAGAGCTACAATCATGGACATCCCCCAAACTGTGTGCCCCGCACCCATTTGGTGAGAGTTTTCCCATCCCCTCCACCCTCCTCCTACCTACACACACCCTGATGAATATTATTTCCATGTGTGACATGGAAGTAAGTATTGATCAGTTAGTACCAATTTGATGGTGAGTACCAGTGGTGCTTGTTTTTCCACTTTTGTGATACTTCGCTTCAAAGAATGTTTTGCCCACTTTTTAATAGTCATGTTGTTGATGTGATTGCTAGTCATAATTTTTTTTGCCTAGGTCGATATCCAGAAGAGTTTTTCCTACATTTTTCTCTAGAATTCTTATGGTTTCATGACTTAAGTCTAAGTATTTTATCCATCTTGAATTAATATTTGTGAGTGGTGAGAGGTAGGGGTCCTGTTTCATTCTGCATGTGGCTATCCAATTTTCCCAGCACCATTTGTGGAACATGTCTTCTTTTCCTCAGTGTATATTGTCTGCTTTGTCAAAGATCAGTTAGTTGTAGGTAGATGGTTTCATATCTGGGTTCTCTGTTCTGTTCCATTGGTATATGCCTCTATTTTTGTACCAATACCATGCTGTTTTGGTAACTATAGCCTTGTAGTATAGTTTGAAGTCTGGTAATGTGATACGTCCAGATTTGTTCATTTTGCTTAAAATTGCTTTGGCTATTTGGGTTCTTTTCTGGTTCCAAACGAAGCGTAGAATTATTTTTTTCTAGATCTGTGAAGTATGACATTGGTACTTTGATGGGGATTGCATTGAATTTGTAAATCACTTTGGTCAATATGGACATTTTAACAATATTGATTCTACCTATCCATGAGCATGATCTGTTTTTCCATTTCTTTGTATCCTCTACGATTTCTTTCCTCAGAGTTTTGTAGTTCTCCTTATAGAGATCTATCACCTCCTTGGTTAAGGATATTCCTAGGTATTTTAATTTGTTTATACCTATTGTGAATGGTATTGAGTCTTTGATTTGACTCTTGGCTTGACTGTTATTGGTATATAGAAATGCTACTGATTTATATACATTGATTTTGTATCATGAGACTTTGCTGAATTTGTTTATCAATTCCAGGAGACTCTTGGTGGAATCTTTGGGGTTTTCTAGATACAAGATCATATTGCCAATGAAGAGTGGTAGTTTGACCTCCTCTTTCCTGATTTGGATACCCTTTATTTCTTTCTCTTGCCTGATTGCTCTAGCTAGGACTTCCAGCACAGTGTTGAATACAAGTGGTGACAGTGGGCATCCTTGTCTTGCTCCGATTATTAGGGGGAATGCTTTCAACTTTTCCCCATTCAGTATGATGTTGGCAGTGGATTTGTCATATATGTCTTTTATAATTCTGAGGTATGTTCCTTCTGTGCCTAGTTTGTTGAGGGTTTTTATCATGAAAGGATGCTGGATTTTGTCGCATGCTTTTTTTGCATATATTGAGATGATCATATGGTCTTTATTTTTGCTTTTGTTTATGTGGTGAATCACATTTATTGATTTGTGTATGTTGAACCATCCTTGCATCCCTGGGATGAAGTCCATTTGGTCCTGTTGGATTATTTTTTTGATGTACTGTTGCATTTGGTTTGCTAGTATTTTACTGAGGATTTTTGCATCTATATTCATAAGGGATATTGGTTTGTAGTTTTCTTTTTTTGTTGTGTCCTTTCCTGGCTTTGGTATCAAGGTGATACTGGCTTCATAGAATGAGTTGGGGAGGATTCCTTCCTTTTAAATATTATGAAATAATTTCTGTATTATGGGTACCAGGTCTCCTTTGTAGGTCTGATAGAATTTGGCTATGAATCCATCTGGTCCAGTGCTTTTTTTGGGGGGGGAAGGTTTTTTATTACTGTTTTGATCTCACTGTTTATTATTGGTTTGTTCAGGAGTTGTATTTCTTCCTGGCTGAGTCTTGGGAGGTTATGTGTTTCCAGGAACTTGTTCATTTCCTCTACATTCTGTAGTTTATGCACATAGAGATTTATGTTGTATTCATGGATGATGTTTTGTATTTTTGCAGTATCAGTTGTAAGGTCACTTTTTCATTTCTGATTGAACTTATTTGGGTCCTTTTTCTTCTGTTCTTGGTCAAGACAGCAAGAGGTCTGTTGATTTTGTTTATCTTTTCAAAGAACCAACTTTTTGTTTTGTTAATCCTTTGTATTGTTTTCATGTTTTCCAAATCATTTAGTTCTGCTCTGACCTTTGTTATTTCTTTGCTTCTGCTGGCTTTGTGTTTGGTTTCTTCTTCCTGTTCTTGTTCCTTGAGATGTGACATTAGGTTGTTAATTTGTGATTTTCTGTGTTTTTGATGTAGGCATTTAAGGCTATGAATTTTCCCCTGAGGAATGCTTTTGCTGTGTCCCATAGATTTTGATAGCTTCTGTCCCCTTTGTTGTTCAGTTCAAAGATTTTTTTGGTTTTCATCTTAATTTCATTTTTGATCAAGTAATTGTTCAGCAGCAGATTGTTTATTTTCCATTACTTTGTGTATGTTTGAATGTTTCTCTTTGATTGATTTCTAGCTTTATTCCACTGTGGTCTGAGAAGGTACATGGTATGATTTCAATTTTTTTGAATTTGTTGAGACCTGTTTCATGGCCTAAGATATGATCAATCTTGGAGAATGTCCCACGTGCTGCTGAGAAGAATGTGTATTCTGTAGTTTTTGGATAGAATGTTCTGTAAATGTCTGTTAGGTCCATTTGATTTATAGTTTTGTTTAAGTCCATTATTTCTTCATTTATTTTCTGTTTTGATGATTTGTCAGGCTCTGACAGTGGGGTGTTGAGGTCCCTGGCAATTACAATGGTACTATTAATCTGCCTTTTTTATAGGAGTTCAGACATGGGCCTAGAGATGGGTGAGAAAAGAAATCTTTTCTTCCCCTACATAGACATAGCTAAAGCTACAGAATCCTGTGCTCCCTTTAGCTGCAGTTGCTTCATCCACCTCTCAGCTCCTTTCTACTCAACAGGCTGTAGGAAAAGTGTAAAAGATGATGAGGATACTCTCTCCTTTTTTCTGGATCTGGCTTATTCCTTTTCTCAGCTCGTGAAGACTGTTGCCTTACTTTCTCTGAATTCTTGCAGTCCAGACATTTGCTTGCCCTAGTCACAGAGACCAATCTTGCCTTTTTAAATATTGTATTCACTTCTTTAAACCAGTGGCTTGCTTTGGTAGCTGACAACTCAGGTTCTCTTGTCTTTGTTCACACCTCATGGCTCATGGATATCTCACTTGTTCTGCCCATACTTCCCATGCCTCATTCATCTCTGAGTTGAGCTTCTGTTTCACAATCCCTTGTCTTGGCCTTCATCTGGCACTTTTGATGTCTTGGGCACAGATCTCCATCCTCTAGTTTTTAACCTCTCACTTGGATAGTGAAAAGATTTTGCTCTTTTTACTGTTTTTCAACAGGTGAAGTAGACTGGACCTGAACTGCAAAGGAAGCATGTATTGCTCCCAGTTCTTTTCTTCTTGATGTTATTTTGAACTGGATCTAGGGGCAAGGTCAAATATAGAGGGACTAATATCTTATAATTATGTAGGTTGTTCACAGGAATCCATAGTTACTACCCACCATATGATATCAAGTTAGCTCTGGATTGATAATTATGTATATCTTGATCATGGATCATAGTATGATTCAGGAACTAACCAACCACGGAAGCCTAGTGTTTTTTGTTAATGAATAGATAGAGAGGAGCAAGGCAAGGTGGTGGTGGTGAGTAGCTGTTCCTTATGATAAGGATACACTATATTCTCGGGTCATGGTAGAGAATCAACTCAATAAAGTTAATGTGAATACAAAGACTGAAAAGGAATAAGAAAACAATGCTTCTGATACTTTGTAGGAGTTAAGTTTGTTTAGAATTTTAAAAAGGGTATAATTAGTTTAAAACATATTTTAGACATAATATAATTATGAACAGAACAAGAGTAAGAACACATACCACTCTGTAGTTCTGGTCCTCATACCACTCTCCTAAAATACTCTTGCATGATGCCAAATCATGGCTATCCAATGGCATAGGAAAGAGCAATCTTTATGAAAAAGTCCAAAGGTCAATATGGTTACACAAATTATTAACTCAAGTTGAATTCTCCAATATAACCATTTATTTCCAAACAGAGTTGTGGATGTTATTATATGGTTTTATAGCTCATTCAATACTAAGACTTCTGTGTCTACTGTTTATAATTTATCAGTTGGATTTAGACAGCACATGTGTTGAAAGTATTAATAAATATGACTCAGTCTTAACTAAAATGCAGTCTGTAGTCATTCTATCTGTAGTATTTTCTAGTTCCTGATTAGCAAGGCAAAAACTTAGGAATGTGATTCAGTGATGTAGAAAATAAATCCAGAGTATACCAAATACTATGCTAAAAACAACAAACAAACCCTAGTATTCCAGGCTATATACAGGAATAATTCCCACAATAGAAAAAGACACAGTGTCTTTAGGTAAGGTAATACTGGTAGTGAAATCTTCCCATTAAGATGTAATAGCACAGCAGTGTAAATGGGCTTTTCAGATAACCTTGGCAAAAAACACCATTCTATGCCATTCAGCCAGTAGTTACAGGCAAAAGGTCCACCCACAATAAAGAATCCTATTGGTAGTAGTAGGCTGTTCTTGGCTACTTCTACTTGATATGATAATTCAAACAGAAGGAATTTAAGTGAATTTTCTTGGTGTTTACTAGCCAATGCCAAATTGTAGTAACTTAAATTGCATTAATCTTTTGATACATTGATTATTAATATTATGCAAAGATTTTAAAGCACCCATCAAAGATACCTTCACTAATATACACAAAATGGTGTATATAAAAATTTCTCCCAAAATTCTAAAAGAAAATGTAGGAAAAACCCTTTTAGACATCAGCCTAGGCAAAGCATTTATGACTAAGACCCCAAAGGCAAATATAGCAACAACAAAAATAAATAAATGGGACTTAATTAAATTAAAAAGCTCCTGTGCAGCAAAGGAAAAAATCAACAGACTGAATAGACAACCTACAGAATGGGAGAAAATATTCACAAACTATACATCCAACAAAGGACCGATATCTAGAATCTATAATACAAAGAACTCAAACAAATCAGCAAGAAAAAAGCAAACAACCCCATCAAAAAGTGAGCAAAAGACATGAACAGAAGTTTTTCAAAAGAAGATAGACAAATAGCCAACAAACATAAAAAAATGCTCAACATCACTAATCATTAGGGAAATGCAAATTAAAACCACAATGAGATACCACCTTACCTCTATCAGAATGGACATTATTAAAAAGTCCAAAAACAATAGATGCTGGCATGGGTGCAGAGCAATAGGAATGCTTATACACCATTGGTGGCACTGCAAATTAGTACAACCTCTATGGAAAACAGTATGGAGATTTCTCAAAGAATTAAAAGTAGACCTGCCATTTGATCTAGCAATCCCACAGCTGCATAACTACCCAAAGGAAAATAAGTCAAAAAGATACCTGCATTAGAATGTTTATCACAGCACAATTCACAATTGCAAAGATGCGGAATCAACTTAAGTGTCTATCAATTCATGAGTGGGTAAAGAAAATGTGGTATATATATAGCATGGAGTACTACTCAGCCATAAAAAGGAATGCAAAAATATTTTTTTCTTTATATCCTTATTCTGTAAGCTTTTTCCTAATTTCAAACTTTTTTGTTTTACATTTTAAACTTTGTTGTTAAAAACTGAGACACAAGCATACACATTAGCCTAGGCCTATGCAGGGTCAAGATCATGAAAATTTCACCAAGTGATAGAAATTTTTCTACTTCATTATCCTATGGGACCACCATCATATGCAGTCTGTCATTGACCAAAATGTAGTTATGTAGTGCATGACTCTCTCTCTCTCTCTAATTATATATATACATATACACACACACATATATATTTATTATCAGGAATTGGTTAGTGATTATGGAGACTGACAAGTCCCAAGATCTGCAGTGTGAGTAGATATGATAGTTAATCTTATCTGTCAACTTGACTAGGTCACAGGTGCCCAGATTAAACATTATTTCTGGGTGTGTTTGTGAGGGTATTCCCAGATGGCATTAGCATTTAGTGGGAGGGCATCCTCAAATCCACTAGAGGCCTGAATAGAACAAACGGAATGAGAAATTTAATCATTTTTTTCTGCCTCACGGCTTGAGGCAGCACATCTCATCTCATCTTTTCCTGCCCTTGGACTAGAAGGTACACCATCAATTCCTTTGTTTTTCAGGCCCTTAGACTGGGACTGAATTACACCACCAGTTTTCCTGGATCTCCAGCTTATAGACAGCAGATCATGGGACTTCTCAGCCTCTGTAATTCTGTGAGACAATTCCTCAGAATGAATTTCTCTGTGTATCTATATTTATATCATCTATCTACATCTGTAACCCCCATTGGTTCTGCTTCTCTGAAGAGCCCTGGCTAATACAGCCAGCAGGCTGGAGACCCTGGAGAGACAATGGTGTATTTCAGTCCAGGTGTGAAGGCCTGAGAACCAGGAGAGCTAATGATGCAGTTCCAATCTAAAAGCTGGCAGGCTTGAGACTCAGGAAAACTTGATGTTTCAGTTCAAGTCCAAAGGCAAGAAAAAACTAACGTCTCAGCTCAAAGGCAGTCAAGCAGAAGGAATTCCCTTTTATTTGAGGTAGGGTCAGTTTTTTTGTTCTATTTGGGCCTTCAGCGTTAGGGAGGGCAATCTGCTTTACTCAGTCTATCAATTTAAATGTTAAATTCATCTAAAAACACCCTCACAGAAATACCCAGAATAATTTTGACCAAATATACTGGCACTCTGTGGCCCAATCAAGTTGACACATAAAATTAACCATCACTGCAGGGTCCTCAGGTTTGTGTGACTTTTTCACTTTATAAAAAAAGGCAGAAGGAGCTACCTTTTAAAATAAATAAAGGCTGACTCCCCACCATTGGTCCCTTTGGCCATGAAAAATCACAGGCACCCCTCCCCATGCACCTCACCCCCAGAGAAACTCTCTTTATCCTTAGTGTTAGGAAGGTGGTTCCAGCTATAGCCTCTCTCACTTAGTTCTCTATAGGCAAGAGTCAGTCTCCATTCCCTAATATGCCTAATATGATAAGTTTTCCCAGTGGTTCTCTCAAAGTTACTCTCACTTGTCCTGAAATAATGGGGAAACGTCTCTGTTGCATCCCCATGGGGATGTGAGGTATTGCACAGGCCACTGACAACCCCCAGAGCAGTCCTTCCTCCCTGGCATCTCCAACACCATCCTCATATGGGCCGGAGGTAGGTGAGCATTAATGCTGGCAGACTGGGTTAACACTCTCTTAGTTTGCCCAGCCCAGGTAGTCTAGTACGTTCCTTTAGGGAGTCCTTGACATTGTTTTCTGGCCCTTTGAGGTCTCTGTCAAAGGACCCTGACACCAAGAAAAGCCAAATTTAACATCTGGCTACACTTTCATTTGATGGACCCATGTCTTTATTTTTCCCACTATGGATAGGCTGGGGGGAAATACTCAGTCTACCAGAAAGAACCTCAAGAAGCGTATAAGAATAGTAAATGTTTAGATCCATAACAAAGAAAAATAAAAGATAAGAAGATGCTAAAAACCTAGCAAATAATGTTAGACTTACATGCAGAGAAGGAAAGTTACCAATTTAAGAAACATAAGTTAGAATGTTAAAAATCAGCTGAGCCTTTCTCAAAGGAGTAGGTGCACATCATAGGACAACAGAGCACTAGAAATATTTTCTACTACTATCAAGAAATATGTGATGGAAATGATGTCCTGGAATGATGGAAAATTCAAGTGCTGAGAATTTGAAAATTTTTGAAAGTACATGTCACAAAACCTATTGGTTCACACCCAACCCTCAAAGGCACAATCTTTAAAAGCATCAGGAGAAGCTTCCATTCAGGAGACTGCCAAGGGTGATTATTCTGCTGGGACAGGTGTGGGGATGTGGGAGCAGCCTGCCCTAAGAAGCAGTTTCATGAGCCTAAGACATTCAAGAGTAAGAGGCACTGACAACAGCAGGGAAAAAATATCATGAGACCTTGCCATAGGTGAGAAAGTGCAGAGGCAAGAGCAGGAAAAAGGACTGTGGAGAGTACAAGGCTGCTACAAATGCTCTGACTTTGAAGTGAAGGAGGTGGTGTCTTTAGAGATAGAGCCTATGCTTGGCACAGCATGTGTGTGCCGGGGAGGAAGGGCTCAAAGGGGAAATGGAAATTCAGAGCTTTTAAACATATGAGATGGGGAAGAAGATAGCCTTTACCAAGACCTATGGCTAGGGGTGTCACAACAAGGCGATTTTCTAAATTTTGCAAGAAGACCAGAATGTCTTAAGTGCCATTCTCTGAAACAGAAGGCATTGATGGAATTCCTCCACTCCTCCTCCCTACCATGGCCCACACCCACAGAGGCCACCACCAACCCCTTGACGTGAGATTTCTCCTGACCCAGTTTGGCACACAGGTCCTGGCACTGATGCACCCCATCCCCTGAGCCTAGTGTTTTCTAGATGTTTTCTCTGATGGTCTTCCTTCCCCCAGATACCATCTGGTCTCTGCTTGGTGGTAATCACCCCTACATGATGCTGTAGGAGCTCCATAGCTTCAGTAGAAAGCCCAAGTTCCACTGCTGAGGGAACCCAATTCTACCAAGGCAATTCTACCAAGAGAAACTTTCAACTAAAGTTGAACTGAATAAGACATTTTGGAGAGAAGAATTTCAGACTTTTTTTTCCCTTTGGTCTTTAACTCACAAGCATCTGTTATTTTGGACTTTAATTTTCACCTAGAAATTTTAATGGGTGGGTTTATATTATTCAAATTGGAGGCATATTTCACACTGTTAATTTTTCCTTGTTATTTGGATTTATTAAAACCTCCATTGTGTTATTTGGATGGTATGGCTGGGCATAATTTGAGATGGGAAATAGAATGGAGGACAAATTTTTAGCTTTGGGTAAACCATGGTCATGGAGTTAATTTAAAAGTTCCAACCTCTTTCAGAGCTTCCTGGGGACAGAAACTGGAAATGCCACCATCAGTTCAAGAAGAATAAACAAAGGAGCAATATACGGGAGAAGAAGCCACATGAAGGTGGAGGCAGGACTGCCCTTGATAAACTGTTCTTGTCCCTTTGGGGTTGGCCACAGCCGAGGTTGACCACAGGTTGGTTGGTAAAACAAATGGCTCAAGAGAACAAAAGGTGAGAAAGTGTAGGGAAGCAACTGGTTTCTCCCTTTCTCCATGTCCCTGTTGGCCCATAAAACAGGAACTTTCATTCTGTAGGAGATATTGGGGGGTATCATGTCCCCTTTTATATCTCCTTCAGCTATTCCTTTCCAAGGGAGAGACTCCAGGGGAGCACAGACCCAGCCTCGCCCCTGTGGGGGGAGGGCTGCGGTTATTTTATAATATGGTTGCTATAGTTAATGACAATGTATTGTATTCTTGAAAATTGCTAAGAGGGTAGCTAAGAAAGCTGCTCAGCCTTTGAGCGATTAGATTAGATTCATTTTGATAGGAAAGAGAGAAGTCTGATTTAGGCTGCAGGTCAAGGCCATGTTCTTCAACATAATTGGACCAACAAAAGGTGATATTTTGATACCCATTTGATACTCTATTTATTTTTCATTTTGTCCAGAACCTATAGGGGTAGGATTAATTTTCACTCTCAGAAACTCATCAAAGGATGGAACCTTTTTTTGATAATTTAAAATAATTATTAATTACCTTTAATTGGCAAATAAAAATTGTGTATATTTATTGAGTACATGTTGTTTTGAAATATGTATACATTGTAGAATGGTTAAATTGAGCTAATTAACATATGCATTACCTCACACACCATTTTTTTGGTGGCAAAAACACTTAAAATCTACTCTGTTAGCAATTTTCAGGAATACAATACATTGTCATTAACTACACCCACCATATTATACAATAGGTCTCTTGAACGTATTCTTCCTATCTAACAGAAATTTTGTGTCCTTTGACCATCTCCCCAAACTCCTGTCCCCATCTGCTCCCCAGCCCCTGGTAACCACTGTTTCACTGTCTATGTCTATGAGTTCAACATGTGTAGAATCCACATATAGGTGAGACCATGTGGTATTTGTCTTTTTGTGCCCGGTTTATTTCACTTAACATAATGTCCTCCAGGTTCATCCATGTTATTGCAAATGACAGGATTTCCTTCTTTTTTAAGGCTGAATAATATTTTATTGTGTGTGTGTGTATATATATGTGTATATACATATACACCACCTTTTCTTTATCCATTCATCTATTGATGGACACTTACGTTGATTCCATATCTTGGTTATTGTGAATACTTTTGCAATGAACATGGGAATGCAGACATCTCTTTGACCTACTAATTTCATTTTCTTTGAATATATACCCAGTAGTGGGACTTCTCAATCATATGGTAATTCTATTTTTAATTTTTTGAGAAACCTCTGTACTGTTTTTAATAATGGCTGTGCTAATTTACATTTTCACCAACAGTGTGCAAGGGTTCCCTTTTCTCCATATCCTCTCCAACACTTCTTTTGTCTTTCTGGTAATAGCCATTCTGACAAGTGTGAGGAGATATTGCATTGTGGCTTTAATTTATATTTTTCTGATGATTAGTGATGTGGAGCATTTTTTTCTATATCTGTATGTCTTCTTTTGATAAATGTCTATTCAGATACTTTACCCATTTTTTAATTGGGGTGTTTCTTACTATTGAGTTGTTTGACTTCCTTATATATTTTGGATATTAATCCCTTGTTAGATTGTTAGATGTATGGTTGCAAATATTTTCTCTCTCATTCTGTAGGTTGTCTCTTCACTCTGTTGATTGTTTACTTGGCAGTACAGAAAAGGCTGGAACTTTAAACAAGCCTCCTGGTCGCAGATGCAGACCTCTGCCCACCTTTTCGTCAGTCCTAACCCTCAGCCTCTTATGCTTCTTGCAGGCAGAATGACATGAAACAAATGGGATGGTGACCTGCCACAAGAATGTCAAAAGAACAACTAACAATTAAGATTTTGTCAGTGTTTCTCCAGGAAAGGGGATACTCTGATTTTAGATGACAGGCTACATTTATTGACAGAAAAATATGAGGGAAAACCTCTGAGGAAATATAAGAACTTGATATAAATATCCCTCTACAACAACAACAACAACAAAATGTCATTATCTTTAAATCTGTGCTCACCAAACCAGCTCACATTTGCTCTTCTTGATGGCCTACCCACTGGAATTTATTGCTATTTTTTTTCCAGCCCTTTACCTTCATTCTGTTCAGGTGATTACTCTTACCTCCACCCTTAAGGACTGGTCTTTGCTATTATTAATAAAATAAATCATTTTGACTGGGGAAAATATGTTAGTTCAATGTGTTGTTTGATCCTATCCACTGCCTAAACTCATTGCCCTCATTGCATACTGATGCCTCCTTTTCTTGCCAGGGTTTTTTCTTTTCATTGAGCTACAAATCCCTTTATTTGGGTAGCTGCCCTGAGTTCTTGATCTGTTGGGTTCTGATCTTTAAGTACTGCTTTGAATTTTGTGCTGGAGTGTGTGTGTGCCTGAGTACTAAGTTAGTAAGTTTGGGCAGGTCATTGATCCACCTTTTTGTCCTCAAAATAAGGGTAGCTTTGGTGTGTGTTTACAGGTATGTAGATTTCTTGCAGACAGGCATCTGGATACTCTAAAGCCTGGGTGTTAGCAGTTTTGTACTGTCTTTTATTTCAAAGGGTTATGCAACACCTTACAAATATGCAAAATAAAACAAAGACCCCAGAAGAGACAATAGAGTAAATCAGAAAAGGAATAGGATTGGAGAAATAAAATGAAATCAGAGATGAGGTTAGCACATAAAATGCATGCTGAGGCCTGCCACACTTGCTACACCTGGACCACAGGTTTGTCTTTGAGTATTCTAGCAGCCAATGAGGAAAAAGAAACGTAAAAATATGCAATTTGCTGTGTATATGCTAAAAACACAAAAGAAGGATAACTCTTCTTCATGTTTATTCCTATGGGGATGTTTGCTGTGTTTTCATAAAGACCGTTTTGTAAAATTTAATGAACCATCAGTAATGTCCTCATGGTAAGAGAACAGTGATTGTCCCAGGGTTGTTTCTTTTAGCATCCCTCAATGAGCATGGCTGACATAATTATTAAGCACAATTTATTCAGTCAGTTTCAAGAGTTTCAACTCAATTTAGGACAAATTGAAGTTTATAATTTATGGACTGCTCCAAAGTTCAGAAAAATTTTAAATAGTGTTTCTCTTAATGGAATTTTGATTGTGATTGGGAGGTAATGGATATGAGGTTATGATGACTTTATAAGTTACCAGAGTGCAGACCTCCATATTTTTGGTTAAATTCAGAATCTTATTCCTTAGCAGACAGGTGAGCTGGAAAGTAGAACTGACATTCTCTTTTCAGATTTGGTGACCATAACAACAATCCCACTTCCTAATAGAAATAAGCCCAGGTAATTCACATGCACATGGTAGTATTTTTGCTTTGCTCAAATGCAATGAAAAATTAATGATGCAAGCAGTAAAGTTCTATTCCTTAGAGACTAACTGCAATAATTTTAGCCTGGAAATTTTCTGGAGTGAGTGTTGGAAAAAAGTCAACTCAACCATAAAAAAATAATTCAGTAAACATCTATGAAATATCTAGCTTTAAATATAGAATTTTTTGGTGAACTTTTCTAGGAAAACAGATTGAAAACATGTCCTCAAAGATCTCAATCTTGATTTGCTCCTGTATTGCTGTAACATATAAGCCAGTTAAATTGTGGGTGATGTGTATTCAAAAATGAAGAAATTGGCTTTTGAATGGTTGACATATCATCAGTCTTCCTGGCAGTAATTACATCATGACACATTTTGTCACTGTATTTTACGTCTAACTTCTAATTGATTGTACAAGTTAATTCTACGATTTTACTGAGTTATTCTAATCAAACTTATCCCTACCTAACAGCAGGAGTCTCTTCAGGTTACCTTTGCCCTTCTCTGAGAAGCCCTCAACTCTGCCTTCTCTATGTTGTTTCCTTCTGCAGGCAGGTAGAAAAATTACCATAGTTCCGGACATTATGTTCAAAATAGGTTTCTACCAAGGAGCATATTTTCAAGAGCTAAGATTTCTCAAAGTGTAGTGCCAGACTGGCTTCTCTGGAATTACCTGGGAACTTGCTAAGAATAAAATTCTCAGGCCCCACTTTAGGCTTTCTAAATAAAAAACTCTGGGAGTGGGGTACTCTGTGTTTTAACAAGCCCTTTAGGTGATTCTCAGCTGGCTAAGGTTTGAGAACTACTGGCTCAGACCAGTAATTCTAAATCCTGCCAGTACATTAGAATCACCTGGGGAGCTTTAAAGACATATTGGATGCCAGAGTCAAATTTGGAGGGAGGGAGAGGTGGGAAGAGAATAGATAGGGAATTGAGCACTAGTACCTCAAAATCTTTTGGATTAAGAACCTCTGGTTTAGACTAATAGTGACCCACCCCTTGAGCTGAATGACCTGGGCCCAGACTTCCCTGAACACATTGTGCTATGGTCTGAATGTTTGTGTCCCCCCTAAATTCATATGTTGAAATCCTAACCTCCAAGGTGACAGTATTAGGAGGTGGAGCTTTTGGAAAGTCATTAGATCATGGGGGTGGAGCCCTCATGAATGGCATTAGTGCCCTTATAAAAGAGGCCTGAGAGAGACCTCTTTTGCCTTTGAGGTTGGAACGAGAAGATGGCTGTCTATGAATTAGGGGCAATGGATTTTCACCAGAAACCAAATCTGCTGGTGACTTGATCTTGAACTTCCCAATCTCCAGAGCTGGGAGAAATAAGTTTCTGTTGTTTATAAGCCACCCAGTCTATGGTATTTTGTTATAGCAGCCTGAACAGGAAAAGACACATAGCCTTTGGAGAAGGGTACATAACTTCAGAGAATATGGTCTTATTAGGAAGAAGGATGGCTGTTGGGTAGGTCACTAAATGCACCTTCTACATGTTCCATAGCTGTAATCTCAGCACAGATCCAAATTCATATTTATTCTTCTCTTAACATTATAAAGTATTTTCATATTGTCACATAGTTTTATTTCATAATTATTATCTTAATGGCCACACAATAAGTTGAATCACTTTTGAAGTTGAAATGTATGTAATTTTCACAAACTTAAAAAATGTCCATGACTATGAGAATACAGTGTTATATAAGCTTAAAATTACCATAGAAACAGACTCTGCAAAGCTGTGTTATCAAGAGGCATAGCAGATGTGTATGTGATGATGTGTCAAACACAACCAAAATACAGCTTTTGGGAGCTGTGCTGAGTGTTTTTCCACCTTCCCTCATGACAGAAGTTGTCTGGAGATAATTCTAAGCAAAAAAAAAAAAAAAAAAAAAAAATCTGCAAAAATTTTTCTCAGCTGTACTCTATAATTAGTAGAATACTAGTTCTTTTAGGTATGAGATGGAAATACCATGATTCATGCTGGATAGTTAAATATTTGGGAGCTCAATGCCAGATATTTCCTGACTCTCTACTGCCAATGATCACATAAAGTGGGAAGAAGACCAATTGACAAATCAAAGAATAGATACCTATTAGGCACCTCTAACATACAAGACAATATGCTAGGGCTATGCAAGAAAATAAAGAAGAGCAAAGCATGATCTCTGCTCTCAAGGTACTTATATTATTGCTGGGAGATGAGTTGATGTACCTGAAAAGTGGCTAATTCAAGGAGCCAAACAGATAACTAATAAGAGACAGTGCATTTATCAAATGGCTACTATCAATAGTGAGATTAATAGGTGTTCAGTGGAAGGCTTTGGATTAAGGTGATGGGGGATAAAATCATAGAGGGGTGATTGCAGCAGGATTCCAAAAGATGGGCAGCATTTAGATCTACAGAGGGAGGGTTATGAGGCAGCATAGTAGGTCTGGGGAAGCACAAGCAGATGTGCAGAGGTTTTTGAGGGTGAAGGACTAGTCCTGTCTGGCTTGTAAAGTGAGGTAAAGTCCATTCTATTATGCTTCTTATTAAAACATCGGATATTTTTGCATGTTAAATATGAGCTGGAGACTTGTATTAAAAATGAGGTTGGAGATACAGGCATGGCAAGATCATGGAGGAGTTTGTGAGCCATGTTATGGCCTTTAGTTTTCTTGTGCCTCGGTTTCTTCATACACAAAATAGGGCTAAATAATATATAGCTCAAAAAGGTTTTTGTGAGGACTATATGCATTAATGCAAGTGCATGGCACATAGTAATTGCTCAATAAATGTTTTTCATTATAAGTTATATTAGTATCGTAAGTAGTTTTATTGTCTTATTAGCATGGGGAGCCCTTAAATAACATTAAGCAGAAGATATAATTTATCCAATTTGCATTTAAAAAATTTTCCCTGGCTGTAGTGTGGACAGTGAACTGTTGGCAAAGGAAAGGACAGATGCAAGAGCGAAATTAAGAGGAAATTGCAACAATCTGGGTAAGAGATGGTGGGGACTTGGCTTAGCCAGTGGAAATGCACTGGCTTGGTAGCTTGAGTACTTGACTGTTATGATATTTCTTCCAATTGTCAAACTAATAATTATTGAGCTCTTATTATATAGCAGGCACTGTTTTCAATGCAGGGGTACAATGATAAGCATGACAGGCAGCATTCCTTTCCATTTAGAGCTTAGAAGGTACATAGAATACATAAGAAGATAC
This sequence comes from Daubentonia madagascariensis, assembly GCA_023783475.1. Lineage (NCBI taxonomy): Eukaryota > Metazoa > Chordata > Mammalia > Primates > Daubentoniidae > Daubentonia > Daubentonia madagascariensis. The sequence continues at coordinate 33,804,928 of JAKFHU010002080.1, read as the reverse complement.
ATAAAATACATGAAACTAATAAATGAATGAACTATCAATTGGGATGAAAATTCTGAAGAGGACAAATGAACAAACTAGGAGCTAAGAAAATAACAAATCAGGGGGGAGGATGGGGCTAGTTTTTGATGCCTCTTTTAGGACAGATCGCCAGGGGAAGGGACAGGGGAAGAATCGCCCAGGCACTGGGAATGGACCACAGGATGGAGCCAGTGCCCCTGGAGCCCTAAGAGCAAGAGCGGGAGCAGAGTGAATGGAGCGGGAGAGGTGGGCAGGGGCCAAGTTTTGAGGAGTCTTCTAAGTCTTAAGAAGCAGTTTGGATTTGACTTTGACTGCAACGGGAGGCAGTGTTTTAAGTAGGAGTATAAGAAAGACTCGTGCTTCCCAGTGATGTTGCTGTGTGAAAAAGAGCCCGAGGAAGTTAACTGTTAAATGAAATAATGAAGGAACACAAGTTGTAAAAAAGGCATAAACAAAATGCTCTGTCACTCAAAGGAAGGCATTGTAGTAAATTTGTCCATTTCACATGGAGAAGCATGGGCATGTGGAATTATACTTGGTAATGTATTAGAGAAATCTCTGAGGAGATAGCTTCTATTTGACCAACCTATTTGACCAGTCTTCTATTTGACCAACACTCTAAAGGAACTTTAAGGTTAAAAGCAATAGTTAATATCTTTTTTTTAAACCCATAACAATAGCTTTTTTTCTTTTTTTTTTTTAGATAGGGGAAAATGGTAGATATTTTCATCTGTTCCTAATTTTTTTTTTAAATGGCCTTCCTCAAATTTTAGCTAATTTTAGGTTGTCTCTTCGGCCGTTAAATATTTCTTTTAGTACATTTGAAAAACTCTTATTAATAGGCAGGTTCAGTAAAGTTAACTGAGCAGATAGCTGAATATTGGAACCCCAGAGTCCTAGAGCTGTAACAACAGCTAGCTATCATCCTGTCCAAATTTCTACCTCAGGTCAGGGTTCTTTTCTACAAAGTCCTCTCCCCTGTGAGGAGCATCTCATCTTGGGGATGGTCCACCTCTCCCTCACCCAGACTGACCCATAGGCAGGCAGTACTAATTCTTCTTCCTTAAATTGAACCTTATATTGATACGGTACCTGCTTTATTTAAATTCCATACATTGGTTCTAACTTTGCCTTCTAAATTAACAGAGAATACATCAATATCCTCTTCCTTTAAAATATTTCACAATGGTAGATTGAGTTCTTACTTGTCTTCATAAGTATTCCCCTTTTCAAGTCAAACATTTTCTTTTCATTCAAACATTTTCTTTTAATAAAAAAAACTCCTCATCAGATTGTTTAATCAATCTGACCACCCTCTTCTATGCTAATATTTAATGGTCCTCTGATCTCTAAAACTTAAGCGAATAGTTAAGAGTAATCAGACTTGCACTATGTTCATGTGGACCTGTAGGTAAGTAAAACCCCCAATTTTCATTTGAATTAAGGACATTTTCTTCTAGCCTGCATTTGTGTCTTCAATTTTTTTGAACAAAAGGTTAGGATTTTATAATTATCTTTGTTTAAAGATAATTATTTATCTTTAATTATTATTTATTGTACTTTTAGATATTATCCAAGTATTTTGATAAAAAAACTTTGAATATTTATTCAGCCAGCCATTAGATTAACTATATTCTAAATTTGTGTTTAAAAGGTATTCAGTGACCATTATCATGCCATCTTTGTCTTTATCCATTCACTTAACAATAATAAAAAGTCATAGAAAAGAACATAGTTCTAGAACACAACTCTTGTGACTTGTTAGTAGTTTGACATCAATCCATTAATTTATACCCTAATGATATTTGTTACCAAGTGCAAGTTGCTTCAATAATTGCTTTGCATACCTTATTTAATATAAAACAACCCTATAAAGATAGTATTACATTATTATTTCTCTTTAACTGAAAAAAATCACGGTTTAAAGACAAAGAAATCTGCTCAGGGTAACTTATTAAAGAACTATGGAGCTAACCCAGACAGTCTGACAACAGACCCTATGCTCTCAACTACAACACAGACTTCTATGTTAGCCATCTAATTATATTCTCATTCAATGTTTTTCATCTTGATCTCAAATATGTCATTGAGTATTTTGTCCTAAAATGGTCTAAAATCCATTTTCAAAATATTTAAGTTATTTTTCTGGTTTACTGATATTTTTCATTAATTAAAAAAAAGAAATTAATCTTTGGGGGTAATATTAGAATTTCTTTATTTTAAGGATTTTGTCTTTAATACAATGCAAATACTTACAGAGTCCATTTTAGTCATTTACTCATCAATATGAATGAGACTGGCTTTATTGGAAGAAGATAAAGTATCATCAGACTTTGTTTCAGTCAGAAATGGTGTTAAAGCAAAAAGTAAACCCACCGAAGTTAGTCAGAGTGTAAATAGAAATTATTTAAAGGAGGCAACTTAAAAAAAACTCACAATCTTTGAGGAACAGTTTTTTCTTAAAAAACGAAAACAAGAACTTTATTTTTTGGGAAATATTACCAAATAAAAAGAAGAAAGAAATTAAGGCATCCATAATTCCATCATTTAGAGATAATCCCTCTTAACACGAATGTGTATATTCTAGACCATTTTCTCTGTTTCTTTTACTTTTTAAAAAATTAATAAGCCTTATTTTTTAGAGCAGTTCTAGGTTTATAGCAAAATTGAGCAGAAAGTACAGAGAGTTCCCATATATCCTCCATCTTAATGCACACACAGCCTCCCTCACTATCAATATCACTACCACATTGGTACATTTGTTATAAATGATGAATCTACATTGACATGTTATTAACCGCAAATCCATAGTTTATATTAAGGTTCATTCTTGGTGTTGTACATTATTTGGGTTTTTACAAATGTATAATGATATGTATCTATCATTATAGTATCATACAGAATAGTTTCACTGCCCTAAAAATCCTCTGTGCTCCACCTATTCGTCCCTCCTTTCCCCTCTGGCAACCACTGATCTTTTTACTGTCTCTATAGTTTTGCCTTTTGTAGCATGTCATATAGGTGGAATCATACAGTAGGTAGCCTTTTCAGATTGGCTTCTTTCACTTAGTAATATGCATTTAAAGTTCCTCCATGTCTTTTCATGGCTTGGTAGCTCATTTCTTTTTAGCACTGAATAACTATTCCATTGTCTGGATGTATCACAGTTTATTTGTGCATTCTCCTTCTGAAGGACATCTTGGTTGCATTCAAATTCTGGCAATTATGAATAAAGCTGCTATAAACATCCATGTGCAGGTATTTGTGTGAACATGAGTTTTCAATTCATTTAGGTAAATACCAAGGGGTGTGATTCCTAGATTGTATGGTAAGAATGTGCTTAGTTTTGTAATTGAGAAACAAAATTTAGGTGCAACTGGGCCAGACAGAGGTTTGAATTGCAAAATTGGGTGGCCTGGGTGGTACTCGTCTCTCTCTCTCTCTCTCTCTCTCTCTCATTTTTGGCACTTCTTTCCACACTGGCTTTTTCTGTTTTGTTGTTCTGTTATAATTTTGGCTAGGATGTGGTACTGACTCCAGCACTGACTCAACACATAACCTTTCTATTCAGTATACATAATTTTCCAGCCTAGCCTCTAGGATTGATTCGTTTCCTCCAGCTTTGGTGTCCAACCAGCTGGCGCCAAGAGGCAAGGCCAAAGTCTCTTAGACTTGCCTCTCAGGAAAAGCTGGAGGGGGTAGTTTTTGTGTATGTATGAGGTGGGAGGATAATTTCAAATCAAGGGGTTCAAGCTGGGAGGTTATGCTAGCTGGATCTAACCCAGTTAGAGACTACTGTTCCCAGTTACTGGTTTCTCTGGTCTAACTATTAATTTCAGAGTTTTGACTGGGATCATCTGTGGTTATTAGGTACATGGTAGGGGAGGAATTCTAAAAACTTCTCTCCTGGAAACTTTTTGTATGCTTGGAGGCAATTACATTGCATAGAATTAAAAAAAGAAGAAAGAAGAAAAACAAACCAGGCCCCAAGTTATAGTCTACAGGAGTTTTATTACATTTTCATTCAGACTAAGTAAATTTTAGTTCTTAAAAAAAAAAAAGCAGTTAAGAATTTTTTTGAAGCTGACTTTTTCCTTTCATTAATTTACTTTAGTTAAATGCAAATGAACATAAAAGTAAATTTCTTGTTGGCCCAATTTACCTGTTAATTAAATTGCTCTTACTTTTTTATGTTCCTCCAATATTTGAGCAGACCAGATATTTAATGACAGTAATTCTATCATATAAATTCAGTGGTTCTTCCTGTAAGGTAATTAACATGTAAATAATTGGCTTTTGTACCCATTTAACCAGAGAGCTTTCATTTTTTTAATTAAAAAAAAACCTTTTTTCCTCTGGTATGCTTTTATTTTAACACCTTTTAATGTAACCCAAGCAGTTCTAGCATTAAAATATATTTTTAGCTTGTTATGATTACTTTAAGTTCATTTAGCTTTAAGTTTAGTAATTCTAGAAAAGAGAGAGAAAGAAAGGAGTTGATTCTGTAAATTTTATTGATCCTGGTCACAGGCAACAAACATTCGTCAAGATATGACTGAAGAAATTCACTGGAGGTGTTAACAACTCTCCTGTTTTCAAGGATAAATATTCAAACGGTAAACACGAATCCTTTCTCATATGTCTCTTTTATTGCATTATTTAAATAAGTCATAGAGGATCAAATTAGATGATTTGAAGATCTTCATTAGATGAAATGAAGATCAAATTAGAACTAAATTATTAGAAGTTTGGGAGATGGTTGTTTGATTTTTTACTCTGTGCACTGGTGTTATCCCAAAATCCTCTTAGGAAAAAATCTATAAAGACAGCTCTGACGATATGAGTATTGTAAACAATAATTTTGACAATCTGCTTAATACCAGCCAAGTGATGAAAGGGATGGGAGTGTTTCAAAGTGGAAGAATAAAAAAGTTATGGAAAAGTGCTAGTTTCCAATTGTGATAAGCCCTTCAGATAGAATCACCACCAATTTATCAAATACCATTATAACATTCAATTCAATGAAAAGGGGCTTTTTCCGCAGTCTGGCCTAGGGTCCATGCCAGCTTTGCTTTTCTTAGGTTGATACAAAGAAATCTATTACACTAAAAAACTTAAATAATAGAAATAGATGTTGATTGCAAATCTCTACTGCCCAGTCAGCAGACTACTATTAAATGGAGATGTTGTTCTTTTGGAAAGGAGTTGGGTATAGTAACTCCTAGAATACAATGAGAGATATTCTTATGCATTTTGACATGTTTGATAGATCCCTCTTCCCTGCCCCTTCTTAATTCAGTGCTGCAAAGATTCATATCTAAGACAGAGCTCCATCCTTAGACCCAAGTTCTTGTGGTTGATTGCATTTGTGTCTCACAGGGTTGGCTCAAATTGTACCTCCTTTGGGATGATTTCCCTGATCATCCCACCAACACCCATTTTAAGACACCCCATCCTTTTATCACTTCTAGGTCTTCAAATGGCCACAGTAAACAGTAATTCATCAGGAATCAGCCTTTGTTTCATGTGGGTACACATATTGATCACCTTGTCAAGGACCACCTGCTCCAATAATTTATATTCTTTAAATATCAGGTATCCCATTGAACATGTGGGAATCACTCACTGAATGCTAAATACAGACAGACCTCATGACCTTTAATTTTTTTTTTCCATTTTCCTGCTTAAATGCAGTAAGATGAAAAAAAATATTCAGAGATGGATTTAACATGAAGCTAATTAAGCTTAAGCTTTAGGGCCCTTCTTGGCAGGGCCCTTTTCAAGGCATGGGAGTGGCCTCAGCATGTATCAAATGGTCATGTGGTTTTGTAGCATTTGCAATAGTAGTCATTTCAACCTTATTTAGTTAACACTGTCGTCTCCTTCCACCTGTGCATACTTAGTCTCTGTTACATTCCCCTTGGGATAGGTGGTATGGAGTGGCTGTGGGCATTTTAGGATCCATGTATAGGGAATTTGATTTGTTTGGGTTTAGTGAGGTATATTTTCATGGCTTGCAGTCATTTCTGACATTGACTATGACCTGATTTAGCAATATGCCTACTACTCTTTGTGCTAAATACAAAGGGGCGGTGCAAGAGGTTGTATCATCATGTCCTACAGTACCAGCTTTGGATTTATGTTGCGAGTGGAAGAGAAATAAGGTTTGAATATATAGAACCAGAAACTAGTCTGCCAGAAATTCTGCCAATTAGTAGTGCTTATATATGAAAAACACTCACATATACACATGCACACACAGACCACCATCACCACCACACAGAAAATCCTTAATGCAAATATTCCCAAATTTGCCAGCATTCCTAATTAATTTGTGTGACCTTACTAATGGTGACCTGTGAAACATAAAATATTTTCCCAACTATCAATAATCAAAGAACATGAAGCTACAAACTGTAGAAACTATCTCAAATAAGGGGAAACTGAAGCTTAACTAGTCAGATGGCCACCTTCTTAAGAAAACAAAAATAAACCATTTTATAATACAGCCTTCAAATGTATTACATGTGCAGGATTTGTGTCAAATTTAACACTCAGAACTATTAGGGGCAACCTTTCTTTTATTATCCTAAAATCTAACTCTATTAAATAGTACATGAAATAAATGATCTCTGGTTATGTTTTGGAAACCATTTTACTGTTCCTTTTCACTATGTTCCAAATGTCCTTCCTGCTCTGGCTGGTTGGTCTATTTATCATCCCCAATATGCTGTACCCTATTTCCCTGTATTATGCTTGTTCAAATTAGTCTCATAATATGCCTGTCTTTAAATCCTCTCCACTTACTTAAATTCTATTCTTTTTCAATACCCAGGTCAAATTCTACTTCTCCTTCCAAGACACCTTTTCTGACCTTCCAGCAAACAGAGCAGTCGCTATTGCACCAGTTTCTCAAACTATCTTGTGACCTCTCTTGCATTCTTGTCTCATGTTGGCCTTTAATTTTTTGTATCTCAGCCTATTTCCCCTGTGAAATTCAAATATTTTTAGAGGCCCTTATCAGGCCTACTATAATTATATGAGGATCTATAACTATTGGAATTCAATACATATTTTGAATTAATGCATCATGAATGGATAGTTTTAAATCTGAGAATAAGATTTTTAAGCTAGTGAGATAAGTTTGCCAGTTTAAGAGGGTCCTTTTGCTGAGATTAGACTCCAAATATTTGTCTTAATTTGTTTTGATGGAAATAGGAACAACTTAATATTTAAGAGTTTCTAAAGTTTTTTTTCTTTTTTTTCCAGATTTTTAAATTTCAAAATGTTATGGGAATACAAATGTTTTTGGTCACATGGATCACTTTTGTAATGCTTGAGTCCTGGCTATAAGTGTGCCCATCATCCAGATAGTGTTCACTGTACCTGTTAGGTAGTTTTTTTCCCATCCCCTCCTCCCCCTCCCCTGCCTGATTTCCACTGAGTTTTACTTCCTCTGTGCACATGTGTGCTCATCGGTTAGTTCCAATTTAATAGTGAGTACATGTGGTGTTTGTTTTTCCATTCTTGTGATACTTCACTTAGGATAATGGTCTCCAGTTCCATCCAAATTGTTGCAAAAGGCATTAATTCATCCTTCCTCATGGCTGAGTAGTATTCCAGAGTACACATATACCACATTTTATTAATCCACTCATGAATTGATGGGCCCTTGAGTTGATTCCACATATTTGCAATTGTGAATTGTGCTGCAATAAACATTCAAGTGCAAGTGTCTTTTTGATAAAATGACTTCTTTTCCTTTGTGTAAATACCCAGTAGTGGGATTGCTAGATCGAATGGTAGGTCTACTTTTAGTTCTTTGAGGAAACTCCATACTGTTTCTTTGGAGGTAGAGACAAAATTCATACTTAAGGCCCGTGGCCCATTTTTTTTGGACCCTTCTCCTCCTCCTCTTCTTTTCTTTCTTCTTGTAAAAAATGATACAATAAATATTTTTATAAGTATTCATACACACAAGTATCCTTTCATATAAATATACTTCAGGAGAGTCTATCTTTTAAAACTCCTCCCATTTATCCCCTTCTGACTATGATCCCTTTCTCTGTTCTTCATTCGATCATAATTTCTTATAACTACAATATTTGATATTTCTACTTCTTTTTTTCCCTTTATCTACTGTAATTGACTTTTTCTTCCATTTCTTCTATAATGACTACTCTAGTCAAGGTCAACAATTATTTCCATGTTGCCAAAGTCAATGGTCATGTCTCTATCCTGGCAACCCTCTCTTCCAAATGTACATAATTCTACCCCAAGGAGAACCTGTTATCAAACCGTATGTACATGTCAAAATGACAATGAAGGCAGATTAATAACAATCTTGGAATATGCAAAAAGAAAAAGGATGAATGAGTCAAATTTTTCTGTAAAAATAGTAGCTAATCCAAGAATCATTGTGGTTCATCTTCATCAGATACTTTGTTATGGTCTGAATGTGTGTGTCTCCATGAAATTTATATGTTTCAACCCTAACCCCCAAGGTGATGGTATTAGGAGGTGGGGCCTTTGGGAGGTGATTAGGTCATGGGAGTGGAACTACCATGAATGAGATTAGTACCCTTATAAAAGAGGCCCAGAGAGCTGCCTTGTCCCTTCCACCATATAAGGACACAGAGACATCTATTAACTAGAAAATGGGCCCTAACCAGACACTGAATCTACTGGGGCACCTTGATCTTGGACTTCCCAGCCTTCAGAATAATAAAAAATAAATTTCTGTGGTTTGTAAGCTACCTAGTTTATGGTATTTTGTCATAGCAGCCTGGACAGACTAAGACAGGAGTGGTATAGCTAGACCAACTCATGTGTCTGAGATACTTTGCAATACTACAGACAGATGTAGGCTAACATTTTTCTTTTTATAAAGTTTTTTTTTCTATAAACATAGATCTCATTTGCGCTGAAGTGAAGAAGCTATAAAAAGTCATGACAGTCCAGCTTATGAGTTGGGAGAAATTCTCACTTCCTCAGTTATGTGTGATGAATGGGTCACCATGCAGAGTCAATCATGGACACCAAGAACTTGAACACCAAGGATTATGATGAACCCAAATGATTCAGTTACTTCAGCAAATGGAGATTTTCAAAGGTAGTAACAGCAGGGTATCTTAATTTTGGCAAAACAAGTTCTTATTTTAAAGAAATACTCTAAAGCTTCTATTTATAGACACGTATTTTCCTGTTTTGTAAGTCCATGGGTTGGAAGTCCATGTTTTGTATTAATGGTTATACTTTGAGGCTGTGAGTTGCTAATTCAGATTATGCCATTTATGTTCTTAGTCACTAAGGATATTTTATATTTACCTGAAGTAGATAACACTTTTGCTTGAATTTCAACAAGACGTTGGCTACTTAGTTTCAGTAGTAAGAGAAATCTAAGCAAATTCCAAAATCTTGGCAAAATCTAAGCAAATTCCAGCTTTTCTCAGAGCCATTTCACCATCCATGTCGTAGGTCTGTGGTGACCTTCAGCAATGAGTAATACAGAGTCACACACTTCATGGGGGCCAAAAGGAACAAATGCAAGAAGAGGGCTTAAGAGCGAGGATAGAACTGAGACAGAAAACAAGAGAGAGCCTGAGTCTTGAGTAGGGCGGAGGTAGGGTGACAATGTGGACCGGCCCCGCAGTAGCCTGTGAGAGAGCTGGCAGCTTGGTGAGCGCTGAGAAGAGCGTGGGGCGAGGGTGCAGGAGTCACTCCTACTCAGAACCCACTCCTCTGTGCTCTGGTTAATGGAGAAAGTTTATAGAATTCCTGGTTCAAAGGCTACTAGAGATGTCCTAGTATCTATAGTTGTTAAAAATAATACAGCTTTGAGAAAAAGGAGGCTAAGTAACCCTCTTGGTATGTATAAAGTGAATTTCACATAGATTGCAAATGCATATAAAAACAATATTGGATTATAGTAGTTTTTCCTTATCTGTGGGGGATACGTTACAAGACCCCAGTGGATGCCTGAGACCACAGATTGTATGGAACCTTATTTATATACACGATGTTTTTTCCTATGCAGTAACAGGCTGGTAGCATCTACAGCGTGGATACGCTGGACAAAGGGCTGATTCATGTCCCTGGCAGGACAGAGTGAGATTTCATCAAGCTGCTCATAATGGCATGCAATTTAAAACGTATGATTTGTTTATTTCTGGAATTTTCCACTTAATATTTTTGGATCACAGTTGACCGCAGGTAGCTGAAACCATAAAAAGTGAAACCATGGATAAGGGGGTCTCCTGTATTCTAATGTTCATCAGGGATGACTAATGAATAGGCAAAGTTTTAACTAAAGCAGAAATAAAAGAAGACTGTTGAACCATCCCTGGGGGTTGGTGACTGGCCAAGAGATAATATAATGTTCAACAATAAAGAGGGGAAAAACCTCTTTTGTGTAATTTGTTGACTATTGCTTTATGGTTCTGCTTTTTATGTTGATAATGGTTTCATAGGAGAATCTGAGAGCAGTTTTCAAGCAAGCATTAAATGATTCCATTTTATGTCGGAAACATGAGGGATGAAGCAGATGAGTGGGTAATACAAATACAATAACACTAAAATTTCCTTTTCTATCTGAATCTTGGCACAGATATCAAGAACAGCTATACTTCTTTCATTCTATGTATAGCAGTCCTCTTAAAGACAAATATAGAGAGATCCATTTTTCTGGAAAATAGCAAAATAAGAGCCAAGACACATGATAAGAACAGTTTTATTTGGAACCAGGTAACAGTGAATTTAAGTTATTCAACCCTTAAAATGTTGCATAGGTCAGAGATGTGGGAGTTAGAAGCAAAATATTATAAATCAAAGCAGAAGTTTCAGTTTGTCTGCCTTCTTAGTTTCTGGCTCAGTGGACTTCTAATCCTATTTATCTTTTGAGGAGCTCATTGAGGTTTTTGTTGTTGCTGTTTTGTTTTTTAACTTGGCTGGTTGCATGACAGCATTTGTTAGATTTGGAAATAAAAAACAAGCCTCCAGTCTTTTTAACCTAAGGGGGAATTGCTTCCCCAACTAAAATTTTAAGACCTTCAAATAGAGTCTTTAGCCTGGGTCTTCATATCAATTGCTGCCCAATATGACCACCCTGATATGTCAGAAGCCTTTTCTTTTACTGGATATGTGACTTTTACTTATAATTCCATCCATGGCATATTAAACAGTGAATTCTTTTGCCTCCAGGGCTCGGAGTTTTAAAAAGGGCAATCAGGGAAAATTTCTTACGAATAGGCTGCATTGCAACTATTGGGATTATCAAGCAATTGTGGATCTTAGACATACTATTTGCTTTCACTGGTGGAGGGTTCCACAAGAGGCATGGAGTTTTTGATCTGTTGCCTTCTCCACTCAAGAACAGAAGCTTTGAAGAAACTTTGGATTCCATGAAAGAGGACCCAGTAAACCTTTGGCGCCAGGCCCCTCTAATAATGCCCTGCTCTGGCAGGATTTCACACTTTTATGTCTCCTATTGGAATTTCTTTAGAACTACCCTGAGAGGGAAAGCTCTCTTCCATTTTGAGAATTGCCCTGCTAATCAATAATCAACTTGACTCATACACATCTGTTTTTAGGACTCATTTTCCTCCATCAAGTCCTCCCCCACTCCACTGTCTGTCTTCTCCTTGGTGATGGTCCTGGAGAAACTTCCCTTGGCTGTCCCAGAGTGACTCTCACTCTGGAAATTATTCCTGTAGACCCATCTGCTACCAGCCGCCGGTGTCAGGCTGCCTACCTCATATGGCAGGAGATCCTTTCCTCTGATTATTGTCTAGGTGCAGAACAAGCTGTTTGCTGTCCTTGAAATGGCATGTGGTGCTTTTGGATGCAAGGACTTGCTTTTAATAATTTTTGAAAAAACTTTATTCTTTATACCCTGTGGTAGAATTAATCATTATGGGGTCCTGGTAGGGGCCCAGCTGGAGCTACTGAGCCATAGCAGGAGTACATACGACATACATTGAAAGATGGCTATCTTAATTGAAATGAGAGCATTCTCAGCTGTTTTATGAACAGAATTTGGTAGGATTGAGTGGTAGTTTTTAATAATGAAGATTGAATATTTCAGTGAATAATTCTTATTGAATTCATTATAGCTGTTCATATTCAAAATTCCTCCATTCTCTTCCTAACATACTATAACTGCATCATCAAAGTGAAATGCTATGATGATTGCAAATCATTATAGTGATGTTCTTTGTATAACAAAAGAGCTTGTATATTCCATACCATTCTGTGGACAGGAGGATTGCATGCTAAGGAACACAAATGAAGAATTTCCCACATGCTGTTATAAAATTTGTTATCCTTTATTTAAAGCTGTCATTATTGATGAGAACACAGACTTCCAGGATATAGCTGAATGCCTTACCATCACTCCAAGACATAATTAGGAGGTAAATGGTTCAATAAACGAGATAACCAGTAGAGATGCTTCCTAAGGAATATGAGAAATCCCCAAGTAGGTACTTCAGGGAGATGGCTAACTCAGTCCATGGTGTTTTTCTTCTGTGAGAGGTCACACTGCATAGCAATCTAAAATAACATGGATTTAGAGTTGGCATGCCATGTAATAGTTTCTCATCAAATTTATTCTTTAGTCTATTTAAAGACAGTATCAACCCAAATATCCCCACAGACTAAAAGTCCTCGAAGAAGCTCAAGAGCTTTATATATTTCTCTTTATGTATTTCAGCTGTGTTTGTAATGAACAAGCACACAGAAAGAAAGTGGCACAACCCAAGAAGGATTAAGAAATATAAATAATAATTAAAAGCTATTACCAAATTACCAATATGCATTTTGTTTACTAAGTGACTCATTTCAACCTCAAGTTTGTTAACATTGTCTTGTGAGCTACAGCTCTCTTATAGAAAGTGTCATTTTGTAATTTAAAGAAATGAATGCTTCAATAGCTGTCAGTCAAGAAAACAACTTGCTTGATACTTGGCCAAATGCTGTACAGTTTTAATAGCCACCTACATAAAACATTTGGAGAATTGAATGTTTCTTAAATTTATGATGAGTGAACAAAAAATACCTGTCCCCCTGTCATTCTTCATGTATGAGCAATGCCATTGCTTTATTGGGATCTGTTTCTTAGAGTCTGTACTCTCAGGGTTTCTAGTTGGTCACTGCCTTGCAGGGGTTTGAGGGAGGTAGCTTAAGAGGAGAAGGAGAAGACTGGAAGAGATGGAGCAGGTGCTTCTCATCGCTCACCCCATCTGCTCTTCAGCAGCAATGTGGTACAATGGCGCAAGCTGAGGCTTTGAAGTCATGCAAGCCTGGGCTCCACCTATTTTCTTGCCAATCACTAGCTGTATGATCTTGGAAATATTATTTAATGTCCTGAGTCTCAGAATCTACTACTGCTCCTGATAAATGCCTTAAAGGCATAGTTGTGGGAATTAAATGTAGCATATGGCAGGTGCCTAGCACAACTTCCAGCATGTGGTAGCCCATCAATAAATGCTAATTTTACTTTCCCACTCTCCTTTAGAATTTCCTTGATCCAGCTTCTTCCCTTTAGGCTGAAAATTGTGAGCATGACTAGCTTAGTGTAAAATTATAGTATTTTAGTTCTTCATCTACTTCATTAAAATTGCTCCTGAGGTTAAATTGCTAAATACAATGGACACATACCAGTCTTTGTCTTACTTGATCTTTGTAGCATTTTTAATAACTTTGAGAATAAAAAAGTCCTCATACTCCTAGGAAAAGTCTGATTCTTCTATAGACATGGTAACAGTCACCAGAACAGGTTTTAAACTTTTAAATAAATCATTGATTCAAGAAAGCAGTAAATTCAACTTTGGTTTTGTTTGAGATTTTCTCTGGTGGTTGTATCTTTTGACCATTTTACACATAAGGCTAAGGCTTAGCCAGGATAAACTTGTTCAGCTGTTCTGGGTGCTTAGACCTGGTGGTGTTCTTTTTTATACCTCTGTCAGTATTTCTTCTCAGTCTTTGCCAGCTCCTTATTCTACTTTTGCCCTTTTTAAATCTTGATGTTCTCTAGGCTTTTGTTCTTTGTTCCTAGTTCTCCACACTTTCTGGGTGACCTCTTCCACTTTAGCAGGTTTAGCTGTGACCTTAATAAATCCCAAATCTGTATCTTTAGATAGAAACATTTTTACGGATAAGTTCATCTGCCCACTGGATATTTCCACATGATGTTGCACTTGACATTTCTCAGAGTGAAACCCATTTTCATGCTAAGATCTGCCATTTCTATATCCTGTGGCCCAGTAACCCAAGCCAAAACCTAACTGCCTGTCCCACACCCTTCCTTTTCCTACAGCAAAGTTTAAGAATTTTTTTCTTCTTTATATTTATGTACCTGCCTTCTCTTTTCAGTCCCCATTCTCACCTTTTGCTTGTATTATTGCGGCAGCAGCTCCCTAAATGTTCTCTCTTGTCTTACCCCCTTTCAAATCCCATTCTGGTTGGAGTGATCTATATAACACTGTATCGGTTCTGCTTTGCTCACCTGTAAATAAGAGAAAGCACAACTAGTTGTGATTTTAGTAATAAAACATCAGTTACCTCCCGTATGAGGATTTCTCTGGAGGTATCAGTTCAGAGCTGGTGCAGTGCTTCTGTGATACCATCACGAACCCTCACTCTGTATTTATTTCTGCTTTGCTGTTATTTGCTTTTATCTTTTTGCCCCCATGCTTGGTGCCTTATGGTTGCAAGATGACAGCTACGACTCCATGCAGCATGTCTTACTTCAAAGCCTTGTGAACTTCTGTTCTTTCTTGTAGGGAGACAAAGCTTTCACAGGAGATTACTGACACATTTCCCCTTATAGTTCATTACCTAGAATCAGGGAACATAGACCCCTTAGCTATAAGGTTGATTAGCAAGTGAATGTCTCATTTTTTTCAACCTCCACTGTGGGTGGTGAGTGAGGAGGAAAGAAGGTGGGAATAGATGTTGAGTTGGCCAACTAGCAGTGTCTACCCCAAACTTAAAAACTAAAACTTCTCAAATGACTTCCTGTTGTCCATAGAACAATTTCCAAATTTCTTAGCAGGGCATATAGACCCCTTCATCCAATGGCCCCTCTTATATTTTATTTCCTAATATTTCTCCTTCACCCACCACCAACTTTTGTAGAACAGGAGGAAGGAGCAGAATCTGGGAGCCTAACCATATTACTTAAAGTGACAAAGCATTTATCTAAAGAAACTGTTTAAATAACTACACTGAACAGGGTTTAAGTTAATGTTTCTTTATATTATCCAATGTATAGATGTATTTAAGGAAGATTAATAGAGTTATTTAGAGAAAGAAGTTATGTTTTCTTTGCATCTCTGAGTATAACGTGGTAAGTTTCTTATCTCACTAGAGATTACATTGGAGGACATTGGGGAAGTTTGGATAATTAAGATAATTTGGGAAATTGCCTAATAAAATACCTGACATCTTTGTAATTTAATATCTCAGGGAAGAAAGTTTCAGAATTTCTTTCAAAGACAAAGAATTATGTTTTTAAAACATTTATCAGTCAAATTTTTTCCCTAGACAAATACATCCACTCATAACTACCTTTATGTTTTTACAGTCTGTTTGTCATAACCACAGGTGAGTTAACTGGAGAGGTCACCTGTGGCAAGTCAGAGATATGAGACACAGTTTTGATTGTAGCAGCAGCAAACCACCTTTGGGTTCCATGTCCATGACTTTTTTTTTTCCTGGTATAAGAGTTTTGATGATCTTTAGTACCAACACCTTTCTTTGATAAATGACCCAGTATCTTATTATTTACACATTAGTCCGTCGGTGAATTGTTTTGTTGGTTAGAATTTGGCCCACTTCTTTGTGGAAGAATGTCTTTTCATATGCAGACTTGTTGAAGCCCTTTTTCAAGTGGCCCAGTCCTTTGGTAACTCTGTACATATTTAAACGTGCACATAATTATGGACTCTTTAGTATTTCTTTCCTTACTGATCTCTTAATATAAACTTAATTTTCTAGTTTTCTATTACAATATCCATTAAAAATTAAATTGAGGTATTCATTATCACAGTCTTATAATCAAGTTAGTTTTATTTCAAATCATACTAAGTAATACATTTATATTAATATATTATTAAAAAAATTACTATTAACTTCAGATAAGGTCAAGTGCTGAATATATGTTATTAATAATGTACACTGGTTTTCTTTTTTTTAAAATAAAAGTTCTCTTTTATGTCCTGAATATGTTTTATGTGTAAACTACAGGATATTGGGCATAAAGCAAAGTTCTAAGGTACTGATGCCTGGGAACGTTTAATCGTATACAGGAAGTATAAAGTATTATACAAGTGGAAATCTGTTTTTCAGTTTGACTTGAAGCTAGAGACTTCATTCACCAGATAGGCTTTACAATTTTCTGTTTCATCATTAGTGCAATGAATAACTGATTCCACAAAGAGAATGCAGCTATCAAAGAGACACAGAAACAGAATGTGCTTTTAGAGAGACGGAGCCACAACATTACAAAATTACTGTTGGAGTTAATAAAAAAAGAGAGCAAGGATTCTGCACCATCAGGAATGCAAACACAGGCCTCCCAGTTCAGACCGTGAGGGGCACAGTGAAGAGGACTCATTCCAGGGCAGACTTTATGTCTTGGACATTGTTTAGAGCTCATCCCCAAATCCCTGGTGAGGAGGAAATAAAGAAGGATATTGGAATCCTAGATACATCCTGTTGAGTTGGTTTAACAATGTAGGTGTGGTAACCTGGATACATTTTCAGTTAGGGAGTGTAGGCTTAGTCATTTAAAAATATTTTGAAAAAAAATGAAATAAGACAAAAAAGTATGATATTATAAACACTTGTATTCTCATCACTCCGAATCGATGTCATTTTCAATAAATTATTTTATTCTTATCAAAAACTCCATAAATTTGAAACCCTTGGGAATTGTTGCATATAGAAATTTGGACCATACCTGTTACTAGGGACAAGATTCTGTAACATAGAATGGGCAAAACCAGATAAGCAGCCTTCACTTACAGAATGATGTCTTGATCTAACAAAGTTTATTTCTTTCTAGTTATGATTAGGCTATGGTGCTCAGGAGTTAGGAGGGAGAAAATCATTGATTCTATCCTTATGTGTTGTGCAGTGGGAAAAAACCCAAAACTTACTTTTACAGGGGCTTTTGATATGATAGAAGTGTGAGGCACCTGAAAGTCAGAGGAAACCTGAACACTAGTCCTGTTTTCTACCTCTTCTGGCAGAAGTCCAGGACTCATTGCTGTTTTGCACATCAAGAAGATTAGGGTTGATAACAACAGTTTCATCATACCCTTCTATAAATTCAAAATAAACAAACCAATAGGAAGCTTCAGTTGCTTCTCCTCCATTTTTTCCCCTTTGGACCACAACTCAGATTTAAATGGTCTTTCCAACTCAGCTTGTGTAAACTATTCCTTCTACTGTTCTTGACAAACTGCTGGTGATGGTGTGTGACAATTCTGGGAGACTAATGAGAACATTAGTTAGAGGTGGTTAGCAGAGCTAAAGTCCACACCATACTCCTCACCCAGCAGAATGAAACACAAATGGATAATTGTGATGGTAAATTTTTCAAAGAGGCTGTAATGAGCAGGGGACAGTTTTGGTCATGTGTTCTCTGCTTTGTTTGTAAACAGCCATCTCATCTGATTTATAACAATAAAGCCATTGACTTGGGCGTCACCTAATTATAGTAAATTCCTGCAAATGTGCAAAGTACTACATCCCATATGTTTCAAAATAAAAGATAGAGGCACATAAATGATGGCAATATTTTTTTCTCCAGGAAATACTTCTGATGAATAAGACTGCATCAGCATGTTGTGCTTCTTGGGAGCGGATAATGAGAAATTTGTGATGCAGTGTCTGGGTCTGCTTTCACACTGGCATTCATGATATAGCAAAATTCTTTGGTTGAAAAGTAACAGACAATACATACAGGGGAGAATAGATTCATTCTTTGTTTTCTGTGTATCACTTTGTTATTCAAACCTGACCAAACATTGAGAATATTTTAGGTCCTGAAACCAGCATATTTAATGGCAATAAAAGGAATAATGAAAAAAATCAAACCAACAGTTATTTAGTGTCTACTATGTGCCAAACACCATGCTAAGTACACAAAAGATAAAGGGAAATTTAAGTCTCCGGTTCCCTGCTACCCCTCAGACTAGTTATATCTTTATATGTTGCCATGAAGGCAAAATCAGTTGCTAGAACAAATTTCTGCCTGTGGATATTAGAGGCAACATCACTAAAAAGTTTTTTAATTCTAGTTTCTCAGTTCTAAATAGATGACCAAATGCTCTGACATCTTGGATGAAATGCTTTGAAAGAATTCGTATGTGGATATAGAAGAAACTTGGATTTTTCAGTATAAATGTGTTTAGAAAAGATTCTTTGATTTGGGGTTGGCTGTCTATGGTTGGTTACTGTGGAGAGGGGCATGAGACCCCAAAGCACAAGCTCAGGTGCCAGTTGCTATTCCCTGTCCTCCTTCTATGGGAGTAGATGGGAGGGTAGTTTTCAGAGAAGGGCAGGCAGACCCCTGGGTTAGGCAGACCCTTGTGTATTGTAGCATTTTTATTGGATAAAAATCGTGAAATGAGTAAGATACATGAGGTTGAGGGAGAGCCATTTTCTCTGCAGAGTAGAGAAGCAGCTGTTTTGCTCTCTGGGGGAAGCAGTCATCTCTCTACTACGCAGACATCACAGGGAGGGGATTTCAGAGAACAGACAGTGATGAGTGAGAATTAGTTTTCATAATATATTGCTACATTTATTTAGTTCTTCTTTTTCCCACAATGTTTTAGTTTGAAAAAAATCAAATCTAGAAAAAATTTTTTAGACCTTTTGACTAGATTTAACAACTGTTAATATATTGCCACATTTGCTTTCTCTGACTTTGTCTTTCTCAGCATCTGTTGGGCTGTCTTTTTACAAGAGGAAGGGTTACTGCATTGTATTAATGAAGGTTCTCTAGAGAAACAAAACCAATAGGAGATGTGTACACATACACACACACACACACAATATTGAGAGAGAGAGCGAGATTAACTTTTAGGGATTGTATCACACGATTGTGGAGACTGACAAGTCCAAAATCTGCAGGGTAGTCTGGCTGGCTGGAGACCCAGGGAAGAGTAGATGTTGAAGCTCAAGTCCAAAGGCAGTATGCTGGCAGAATTCCTCTTTCCCCGGGGGAAGTTTGACTTTTTTATTTGAAGGTCTTCACCTGATTGAATGAGGCTGGCATACACTATGGAGGGTAATATGCTTTACTCAAAGCTGACATTTAAATGTTAATCTCATCTAAAAAAGAAAAGAAAAGAAAAGAAAGAAACATCTAGACTAGTGTTTGACCAAATATCTGGGTACTGTGATCTAGCCAAGTTGACACATAAAATTAATCATCACATGCATCAAAAAGGCAAGACAGGAGAGGTCTTTTTCTCTTTCTCCCCACTCACATCCCCCTGCCCCACCATCCTCTCCCTTTCCTTCTTTCCTCTTTGTGCTCAAACACACTCAACTTCTTGCTCTCCATTCAGCCAGCCTTCCTGAACAATCTCTCCAAGGGGAGGGGGCTTCTTATTCTCAACTTACCCTCTCATGTTTGGGTGACCACTTCAGGAATATGTGATTCCCAAGGCTTAGGTTCCAGTAAGGAGCTAAAAGCCTTCCATTTTCCCTTGGTTTTTGGGGTAAACTTTAGAATCCAAATTTACCAAGGACCTCTGTGCTTTGGGAGTTATAAAATAAAACTGCTATTATAATCAGTTTCTTATTTAGCTCCTTTGTCTATTCCCTACCAGTTAGGATTTGGGGGTGTGGTACAGACAAGAGCTGATTGATTTAAACTTAACTCCAAAAAGTCGTGGATTTCAACTAATCATTCCTGTGAGTAATCTGATGCTCAATTTTCTATATTCTCTAAATTTTCTACAAAATGTATTTCTTTTAAAATCAGAAATTTTTTTTTCTTTTTTTAAATTTCAGAATATTATGGGGGTACAACACTTCGGTTATATATATTGCCTATGCACTGCCCAACTCAGAACTACAATTGTGCACATCCCCCAAACTGTGCACCCCGCACCCATTTGGTGAGAGTTTTCTGATCCCCTCCACCCCCCTCCCACTGCTGAATATTATTTCCATGTGTGACATAAGTATTGATCAGTTAGTACCAATTTGATAGTGAGTACCAGTGGTGCTTGTTTTTCCATTCTTGTGACACTTCGCTTCAAAGAATGGGCTCTGGCTCCATCCAGGATAATACCAGATGTGTTAATTCACTGTTGTTTTTTGTTGCTGAGTAATACTCCATGGTATACATATACCACATTGTATTAATCCACTCGGGCATTGATGGGCACCTGGGTTGTTTCCACATCTTTGCAATTGTGAATTGTGCCACTATAAACATTCAAGTGCAGATGTTTTTATTATAAAATGTCTTTTCTTCCTTTGGGTAAATACCCAGTAGTGGGATTGCTGGATCAAATGGTAGTTCTACTTTTAGTTCTTTGAGGTATCTCCATGTTACTTTCCATAGAGGTTGTGGTAATTTGCAGTCCCACCAGCAGTGTATGAGTGTTCCTACCTGTCCGCATCCCCAGCAACATTTGTTGTTTTGGGACTTTTTGATATAAGCCAATCTCACTGGAGTTAGGAGAGATCTCATTGTGGTTTTGATTTGCATTTCTTTGATGTTTAGAGAAGTTGAGCAATTTTTTATATGTTTGCTGGCCATTATTCTGTCTTCTTTTGAAAAGTTTCTGTTCATGTCCTTTGCCCACTTATTAAGGGGGTTCTTTGATTTTTTCTTGTTGATTTTCCTAAGTTCTGTATAGATTCTGGTTATCAGCCCTTTATTAGATGTGTAGCATGCAAATATTTTCTCCCATTCTGTAGGTTGTCTGTTCACTCTAGTGATAGTTTCCTTGGCTGTGCAGAAGCTTTTTAATTTGATCAGGTCCCATGTATTTATTTTTGTTGGTGCTGTGATTGCTTTGGGGGTCTTCTTCATAAATTGTTTGCCTAGGCCAATGTCTATAAGAGTTTTTCCATTTTCTTCTAGAATTTTTATGGTTTCATGTGTTAGGTTTAAGTCTGTTATCCATCGTGAGTTGATTTTTGTGAGAGGTGAGAGGTGTGGGTCTAGTTTCAGTCTTCTACATGTGGCTATCCAGTTTTCCCAGCACCATTTATTGAATAGGGAATCTCTTCCCCGGTGTATGTTTTTGTGTACTTTGTCAAAGATCAGATGACAGTATGAGGATGGTTTTATATATGGGTTCTCAGTCCTGTTCCATTGGTCTATGCCTCTGTTCTTGTGCCAGTACCATGCTGTTTTGATTACTATAGCCTTGCAGTATAGTTTGAAATCTGGTAGATTGATGCCTCCCAATTTGTTCTTTTTGCTTAAGATTGCTTTGGCTAGATGGGGTCTTCTCTGGTTCCACATGAAGCATAGAATTATTTTTTCTAGATCTGCAAAAAATGATGTTGGTATTTTGAAAATTTAAAAAAAAACCCTTAATTTTGTGTCAGTGTAGGAAAGCCAGCATGTATAAGGTTTTTGTTGTTGCCATAAAAATATTACCACAAGCTTAGTGGCTTAAAAACAACATAAATTTATTTCACATTTCTGTAGGTACGAGAAGTCTGAGTTGGCTTGGATAGTTTTTCTGTTTCTGGTTTCACAAGGCTGAAATTAAGGTGTAAGCAGGCCTGCATGCCTTTCTGGAGGCTATGAGGGTGAATCTTTCCCAAGCTCACTCAGGTTGTTGACTGACCTCAGGTCCTTGTGGTATAGACTAAGAGGCCTCCGATTCCTCAATAACTCTTGGCCAGAGGTGGTTCTCAGCTGTTCAAGGTCACCCCCGCATGCACTCCTCTGCTTGTGGCCTTCACCTTTACCTTCAAAGCCAGCAAAATTGGATCAAGCCCTTGTCAGGATTTAAGTCTCTCTTATATCCCCTTCTTCCTTCATCTTTGGCTTTTAAGGGCTCATGTAATTACATTAGCCCACCCAGTAATCCAGAATAATCTCTTTATATTAAGGTCAGCTGATTAGTAACATTAATTCCATCCACAAAAATCTTCCCACAGAAGTTCTAGATTAGTGTTTGATTGAATAACCAGGGAGAAGAATCTTGGGGAGACATTACTAGAATTCTGCCTGTCACACCCGGGGTACCAGTACTTTCTTCCTGATGGAACCTGAAGAGTTTTCATCTTGTCTGAATTTGCCACAGGTTACCCGGGTACTAACCATGAGTAGCAATTGCGAAGAAGTGGTTCTAAGCAATTATCCAGAAGGCTCAAAGAGTTTTGCACCTTCAGTTTGTGGGGTAGAGCTTCTTGATTGAAGAGAAGAATTTATTTCAAATTTGACATCTCCAACATTTCACACATATATGAATTGCAACTGTCATTCAAAGACCACAGGTTACTTTACTGCCATAACCCTCCTTTTTTACTTCTGTACCACCACCAATTGGTCTTATAGTCACTGTTCATCTTCTCTCTGGATGTCACATTACTGTCAAACATTGGTGCATTCCTTTCTCAGCTGTTGGCATCTTTAGAATCTCCTTCATTGGCTTCTTCTCTTTTTCTGACAAGTGGATTTTTCCCCAAGTCCTCTTTGTCTTCAGCCTCCTCCTGTTCTTTTAATGACACCATTCTCCCAATGAACTCATCTGATCTCAGGATGTTCTTCCCCACTTCAATTTGGATGATTTCCTGTGCCTATGTTTTCTTCCTCCATGTGCTATACCAGCCCACATCAGTAACTGCTTTTGGAGGCAGAGTGTGCAGTGTAGACTCTAGCACAGGGTACACCTAAGAAATGATCTAAGTGGGAAAGAAGAATTCAGGGCAGGAAGGGACAGACAAGAGGCCTCACTGAGGACTCCTGGAGCATAAAAAGCCAAGTAGGGCCAGAGGTTGTGTAGATATGAGTCCTTTAATCTGATTTCTAATACTGATTCTAATGCTGTGTTCTACTCTCTCTATAATCATGTGTATTTGCCAGCAACATAGCCTGGCTTTGGATTCAGATGATCTTTGGGCTTTGGCACAAGAGGTTGGTGGTGCCTGGCTTCCTTTTCTTTTCTTTTTCCTTTTTTCCAGAGGGCACTATCTGGAGACTGTCTTCCTTTTCTTTTTGGTCTTGTCCTTGCATTCTGAGAATTTTCCAACATCTGTAGGCACTTACTATGTTGATATGGAGGAATTTTATCAATCCATCTATTCTTCTAAACTTATACAATAAGGTTTTATCTCACAATGTTTATATTTTTTAAACATTTTTATGGTTTCTTTTTAAATTTTAGTCTCTGATACTTCTCAAAAATTCAATAACATTCACCACATCAAATTTTGATGTCACACCAGCAGCAAAGATTACCAAAGGAGATATTCCGTGGGTCCCACATGGCAATGTTCACTCCTGTGGCTAATTTACATGGTTGACAAAGGAACTCTGGACACTAAAGCTCAGTTATGAACATATTTATATTTATTCATAATTTCATTCAACAAAGAGTTACTGAATTATTGAATACTCCTCTGTGAAAGGCACTGCTCCAGGGATCCACTGCTGAGCAAGAAAGAGTAGTCCCTGCTCCCATGGAGTTTATAATCTGGCAAGAAAGACAAGCATCAGGCAACTAATGCACAAGTAATTATTTAACCTGTTTGTGCTATGTGTTATGAAGGAGAAATCCAGTGAGCTCTGAAAGACTGTAACTGGAGGATTGACCCCAGCTGATTCTTCAAGAAAGCTGTTGTTCCGGAAGAAATACTCATGCTGGCCCTGAAGGATTCAGAGAACAAGTTACCTCTGCAAGTTGAGGCAGAGGGGAGAAGACTCCAGCTGGAGGCTGTAGCATATGTGAGGGCCCTGAGATGGGCGGGCAGTGACAGGCTTAGCTAAAAAACCTGGGAGATGTTCCAGTGGAGTTGGAGTGTGGAGAACAAGTTGCAGTGCAGTGTGGAGGTGAGCGTGGTGAGTTAGGCAGAGGCATGATCACAGAGCGGGGTATACATGCAGAATTGTGACCCTAGCATTCACACTTTCTGTTTTCATTTTCTGTTTTTCAGTTGGCTCTTTCTTCCACCTGCCTCTGTGAAGATAGACATTATTTATGAACATGTAATGTAAATAGTTGGCAGTAAGAAACGTGAATGAGGAAACAATGGAAATGATTTAGATAAACATTTTTAAAAACCAGCCGTTTTCTTTTTCTTCAAGTGCTAAGACAGCATTTTGTTTAGTAAGACCAGGCACATTCTGTAGGGATACAGGGCAGAGAAATTTAAAACAATAACGTCAGAAATACTAAAATGCATCACGAAAGCCTGTCAGGGAATATCGATGTAAGCCCCATGAAAGCATTGAGCAATACGTAGTAATAACTGTGTGATCTTCTTGAAAGTCATTAGAATCAATCTTTGCTTATAAATGGAACACACTTTCCAATGTCTCTAGTCCAATTTCGTTTGGGAAGAGAAAAATCTGCCCCTTACTCTGGAGGCCTGAGTTAGCATCAGAGCTGGGACTCAGTTCCGTTGTTATTCTAGGCTCTGTGTGATTGCTCATATGAGATGTCATTCTTGAAAAGCTGCTGCATGTTTTCAAAGTATCTTGACATGTGAAATACCATGATATTAAAAATTAAAACTTCAGGATACAAGGCTGTAGATAGAATATGGTATCCATTTTGCAATATGTTTGTGGGCTGAGTTTCTCTGGGTTTCACTAGTGTATAAACACAAATGAGTCTCATTACTGGCCAGGTACCAAGTTTTACTGCTTATTGCCTCTATTTGCATAAGTCAATTTCACCAGTTATGTCTGGGAGGCCCTGAAGTTGTCTTATATAAACTTACAATGAGTTCTATTGGTTTCCTTTACTTCAGGGTACCTTTGTTGGTACCCAGGGCCTACAGAGTCCAGGGAGCTCAGTATGTATTCAAGTTGGGAATATACATATATAAATCCAGGTACATACAGAAAAAGACTAGAAGAAAATATAACAGCTCTTTGCTCCATGTGGTGAGATTATAGATAATTTTTTCTATACTTTTTTGTATTTTCCAAAGAGTTTTCAATGAACCTGTCTTACTTGCAAAGAAAAACTAGTTACAGAAAGAGGAGAAAGAGAGGAAGGAAGGGGATGGTGGTGGGGAGGGGGAGGGAAGAGAGAGAGAAAGGCAGAAAGTAAACCTCATCCATTGGATCAAGGAAATGATCTTATGAATTATGCTAAAAATGTGGCAAAGTCAGAGCCTCCACAGTGGAGGCTACCAGTTGCAGAACCATATACTGAGCTGCCTGGAGACTCTGACTTGCTGGGAAGCTGAAGAACTAACCATTTCTGCGTACCATTCTTCAACTATAAGGACAAGAAAATCATTTTGCTCACGTGGGTCTAATTTTCCTATCTGTAAAAGGAAGGGTTGAGCCGGGTCTAATAGATATCTTGCAGTTCTGGTCATTTGATACCATAATTCTTAGCAATAGGAGAGCTTGTGTAGGAACATTTGCTGAAGTCCCACAGAGACAGTGTGGGGTTTGAGGATGCCTGAGAATCTTTACTGTTTTAGGTAGAGTGGGAGTCTGGCTTGAGCAAAAGTAAGTGACAGTGCATGTGCGTTGAGTGGTGGAGGCTTCCTGGAGGATGACTGCAGATACGTGGGACCAAGAAGAGCAGGTGAAACTTAGCAGTATTTATAAAGAGAAAGGGGTGGGCGAGCAGACCACTAGAGCAGGAAGAGATGGGCGTGCCTGAGTGCTTTTGGCCAGTGTCCTCTTTTTCTTGTTCAGCTCAGGAAATATCTGGCAAACAAGTCTAGATAAATGATTCCCAGGCTATGCTTTCTGAAGGAGCATTTATTGTATCCTAGCATTTCTAATTATAATGATCCCCATAGTCTGTTTTTATTTTTTAAAAGAAACATGACAACAACTTGTCAAACAAAAAAAAAGAGTTGAAGTCTACTATCTTCTGTAGTATTAAATACTGCCCTTCCAAACTGGACTTTCTTTAGACTTGGAAGTGCCAAAGTGACCTACTTTTGGCATGGGGCTCAACATGCCTAAGCAGTCCGCTCCTGGAATACTGATGTCTTAATGTTTTTCATTTCTGAGTCTAAGAACTTTATTTTTGTTGTGAGTTGGTGTTCTCTTCCCCTGAGGCTAATTATGTACAATCTTTAAGTCTGGCTTTCTTTTCTGGAATTTAATGAATGAAATGAAATATTACCAGCCAATTTTTCAAAAGATAATTTTCTTTTCCCCTGCAAATTCAATTTACTTAAGAAATAGGCATCTTGCAAAGCTTGTTGGCTGCAGCAGTTCTTACTGCTGCTGGAATTTTTCTGAGAACATTTACAGCTTTGTAGATGGGACACATGTCTGGGCCTGTCCACCTTTCCACATGCTCCATTGGTGATCCATCCAGCTCAGCTCTTTCCAACTCAGGGGGCAACTTACAACAAAAAACAAGAAGTTGAACAGAAAGAATTTGAGGAGTTAACTTCAACATTGAAAAGCACATGAATATCATAAAATAGTGCTTTATTATTTACAGTTTATTCACACATAGTATTTTTTCATTTGAGCCGTTTATCTGTGCTGTGATAGAAAATTTTGCTGGTACATGCTTAGTTTTCTTCGATCCACCCCCTTCGTGTACCATACATCCCTTCATTTCCACAGTCATTGTTCAAGGTTAGTTCTTCATTCAATAAATACATATTTAATGATACAATGGGCTCAGTGCTGTGCTACGTGCTGGAGATACAACAGTGAGAAGACAGATTCAGACTCTGCTTACCTGGGGCTTATGATAAAAATGTGAAAGATAGACTTTGAATAAGTTCTTCTATACGTGGTTGGAGAGTGTTATCTCAGAGAAAATCATGTTTGGGGAGCATAAAACAATGACTCAGGACTAACATGTCAGTCAGAGTCCCAGCAGAATTCCCCTCCAAGGATGCGGCAATCTACAGAGGTCTCAACAGGGAAGAGAGGGTTCCAAACACCGGAGTGGCGTGTTTGAATGTCCTGCCATGAGAAAGCAGGGCTTGTTCAAGGAACTGAAAATACAGCATAAGGCTGGCGTGAAAAGAGCCAGGAAAACTGTGGCATGAAATGAAACATCTTAATGATTCAGGACTTTATCCTGAGGGTAATGGGAAAGCACAAAGGACTTTGAGTAGAAAGTGACCTGAATCAATTTCGATTTTTAAATGATTATTCTGGCTTCTATGTGGGAAACAGTTTGGAGGGACCAAAAATGAATAAAGTGGGATCAGCTAGAAGACTAAGTGAGAAAAGGAGGAGATTAAGGGGTGAAGAGAATTGCATATATTCAAGAGATATTAAGTGGGAAAATCATTAGGACTTGAGGATTAAGTAGAAATGGGTGGTGTATGATGGAGAGGGGTCGAAGGTGATTCCCAGGTGTTTGGTTGAGAAGCGGTATGCATGGCAGTGCCATTTCCTGAAATAGAAAACAGTGGGAAGCAGCCTTGGGGTTGAATGTAAGTTTGTGTCACCCATGGGAGAAAATTGGATATGTGACCCTGGACCTCAAAAAGTGCTATCTGGGCTAGAGATACTGACTTGCGAGTCATTGACACATAGATGAAAATCACAGTCAAGAGCACAAATGAGATTAGCCAGGGAGAGAATGTTGAAATAGGGCATAAGAATAAAGCCCTAGGGAATGGCAAGCTTTAAAGGTTTTGTTGCGAGGAAGTGACTGCAGGAGAGTGAGAAGCAGCAAAGGAGAAGCAAAAGCAAGAGCGTATAATGCTACAACCAAGGGAACAGAGTGCTTGGAAGAAAGAGGTGGGCAGATGTGTTCCATGGGGGTCCTGATTATCTTGTGATAGAACCACTGCTATGAACTCTTCCTGATCTTCCCATTTCCAGGGCCCCCTTTTTTTTGGTCCTGACTGACACAGAGATGCAGGAATCATCTCTCACATGCATTTTATTTTTATTCTACACTTTCCTTTCTCAGGAACTTTCAAATACTTCAAGACACAAACAGAAATTCTTACATCAAGATCTTAAATTTTTCCACTAATTAATTTTCCTCATTTTGCCTACCTTAGAATAAATCAGTAGGTGTTTTTATTTTCTGCACTACAGGCAAGCAAATTTCCTGACCATTGCCTACTTAAAAGTTGCCTTTTCTTGTCCATCAACCACATTATGGCCTCTAAGATAAAACAAACCTCTTCTTTCAACTCCATCTGAATAAAATGTCCTTTTAAGCTCCAAATAAAATTTACCTACTCCCAGATTAATCGTACCCAGAATATTTGGAATTGTTCATAATTGGCACCTGTGGTATTTATATTGCAGCCCATGTAAAGCCACTGTTACTAGTGTTCCCCAGTAGCTTATTCTAGTTCTTTACTGCTCTGAAAAAATATTTTTTCCAGAGTGTGAGCATGCCTATGAGTGCATGTTATGCCTGTCAGCATCATTGGTCATATCCTTGAGGAAAATGTTAAAGACTATTATACTATGCAATGGATGCACGCAAATATAGTTCTCCAGTCCCTAATAAACTAGGTGATAGGCTTAATAAAGAGAATAATATAAGGATGGTATATGTTAGTAGTGAAGGGGAAACTGTGCAAATGATTAAAGTTCAAAGTAGCCAATAGTGCTATTAAGGTGATTGAGTATTAGAGAAGTTCATACCAGTAAGGAACCACTCCCAGTGATATTTAAATGGGTCTTGAAGTACAATAATGGAAGTTTTATATTATTAATATGTTGCTTATGTTATTAGCATATTGTTAACAAGGTCAGGCCATTTGTGACTCAACCCATGCTTGTGCTGTCTTAACCAGTATAAACCTGGCAGGGACTGGTTTTCTCTCTTGTGGTCTGTACTGTGGTGCTCTGTACCTTAAAGCCATGCGTTGATCTACCAGGTGTGGTCAAATACCTAGTTTCTAGAGACTCTCCATTGGAATGAAGGTACTGGGGGGAGGGAAGGGGTTATAGATTGACATTGATGCTGAGGAGCTATAGTATACAAGGCTTATCTGAACAATTGTTTTAGATCAGTGGTCCTCAACCTTTTTGGCACCAGGGACTGGTTTCATGGAAGACAATTTTTCCAAGGACCAGGGTGGGGGAGGGTGTCATGGCAGGGGGAGGGTGGTGTGGAGCTCAGGCGGTCATGCACGGCCTATTTCTGAACAGGCCACAGACCGGTACCAGGCCATGGCCCGGGGGTTGGGGACTGCAGTTCTAGATGCTGGACTCAAGAAATGTGATAGACAGGGAGATGTGAAACCCAGATCTCACATCACAGAAGGACCTGCTACCCAGCTACGGGAGTATGGTCTGCAGACAACCTCCAGCTGGCAGCTTCTTTAGGGTTGGCCTCATGTCAGCTGCAGAGAACTGCTTTCCCACGGTCTTACCCTTCTAGGGCAGCCCACGTGGGATGAGTGGGCTCGGTGGACATATAAAGGTCCATTCACTGTGCCTCAACAGCTCTATGGGTCATTCTCACTACAGAGGTGTGAGGCTGAGGCTTTGTCAGGACTGAGTTACAGTTTGGCTTCCCCCTGAACCCAGTCCTGCTTCCTCCCTTTTCCTTTCTCAGTTGTTGATACCTAATTCATATCTTGCACCCCAGTTTCGTTTCAGCAACCGCTTTCATAGAGCCCACCCTGTGACAGCTGATACCAGGAGTGGCCCAAGAAACCAGGTAATAAGATGGGGGTGTAGAGCTGGATCACTCACAGCCCTAGCAAGAACAAGGACCATACCAGTGTTGGTAGGTTGATAGTGCATTTGTAGTGAATTGCACAAGTGGAAGGGAATATAGTAGCTGGTATGATGCTTTAGCTATTTGTGACATGTGGAAGACACAGTAGCTATAATGAGGATCACTGGATTCAGTGGCTATTGATAAGTTCCACTGATACTCTATAAAAGGATAAGAAATAAATGAGGGTGAGCAGCATACACTTAAAAGCCAGATATGAAACCCAGAGGCACTCTTTGGTTTTATAAAAAAGGCATTTTTGTCTTCTGAATAAGAGGGTGAGAAAAGCCGAGAACCAATGCCAGAATGTAGAGTGGTTGAACTTCAAAAATGATCAACCTTCCATCACAGGCAGATTGTTAGGCCAAGATTAGAACTCTGGTTGGGGAAAAACAGGGACCCTGACATGGAGGGTAAGGACAATGAATGGATGCTCCCAAATATTTTGATTTCCCAGACTCCTTGAACTTTCTGAGCCTGCAGAATGGGTCTATACCTTCTTGTTAAAAATCAACACGATGATGTGCTGGAAGACAATGAAGAGGACTCTCAGGGAAAAGCAGGTGCTCATCTCAGGATATGTTCCTTCTTCCTCTCCTGTCCACTGCACCTATTACTAGGGTTAATTCCCAGCATAATTCAGTGAGGGCTATGCTGGGCCTAAAAAGAAAGCAAAGGGACTGTACCCAAAAGGAGATGCAAGATCTAGCCAGCATGTTCTGGCAGGAGCCAGGGGTATAAGTGTGAGGTTGGATTCTGAGGGTGGCTTGGTCAAGGGCACTAGAACATAAGATCCGATAAGGAATACTCTGCCAAGATGCAGAATTTAACATTTTGGCAAAGACTCAAGAGATGATGCAAATTTATTATTAGGATGGGTTTTGGAATCATGGAAAACATCATAGCCTATAAATGGTGCTGGGAAAATTGGATAGCCACATGCAGAAGAATGAAACAGGATCCCTATCTCTCACCATATACAAAAATTAATTCAAGATGGATTAAAGACTTAAATGTAAAGCATGAAACCATAAAAATTCTAGAAGAAAATGTGGGAAAAATTCTTTTAGACATCGGCCTAGGCAAAGAATTTATGACTAAGACTCTAAGGGCAAATATAGCAACAACAAAAATAAATAAATGGGACTTAATTAAATTAAAAAGTTTCTGCACAGCAAAGGAAATAATCAACAGAGTAAATAGACGACCTACAGAATGGGAGAAAATATTTGCAAGCTATACATTTGATAAAAGACTGATATCCAGAATCTACAAATACCCAAATAAATCAGCAAGAAAAAAACAAACAACCCCATCAAAAAGTGGGCAAAAGACATGAACAGAAGCTTCTCAAAAGAAGAAAGACAAATGGCCAATAAACATATGAAAAAATGCTCAATGTCACTAATAATCAGGGAAATGCAAATTAAAACAACAATGAGATACCACCTTACCCCTGTCAGAATGGCCATTATTAAAAGGTCCAAAACCAGCAGATGTTGGCGTGGATGCAGACAGAAAGGAACACTTAAACACTATTGGTGAGACTGCAAATTAGTACAACCTCCATGGAAAACAGTATGGAGATTCCTCAAAGAAATAAATGTAGACCTATCATTAGATCCAGCAATCCCACTGCTGGGTATCTACCCAAAGGAAATGAAGTCATTTTATAAAAAAGACACCTGCACTTGAATGTTTATTGCAGCAAAATTCACGATTGCAAAGATGTGGAATCAGCCTAACTGCCCTTCAATTCATGAGTGGATAAAGAAAATAGGGTGTATATATATATATATATATACACATATATATATGTATATCATGGAGTACAACTCAGCCATAAAAAGGAATGAAATAATGTCATTTGCAGCAACATGGATGGAAATGGAGACCATTATCCTAAGTGAAGTATCTCAGGAATGGAAAACCAAACACCATATGTTCTCACTAGTAGGTGCAAGCTAATAGATAAGTACACATGGGCACAAAGCAATATAAAGGGCAGGAGAAACCAAGAAGTGGGGAGGGCAGGAGGGTGGGTGTGGGATAAAAACTTACCTCTGGGGTACAATGAACACTATTCTGGTGATGGGCACACTGGAAACCCTGACTTAAGCATTATACAAGATAGCCATGTAACAAAAACACTTGTACCCCCTTAATTAGTATTTTGCAATAAAAAAATAATAAATGAATCCTAGAAGGATAACAGCAGATGCCAACCAAAAAAAAATCATAGTCTACATTAAGCAAAGTTAAACTGCCCAAATTGCTATAGGAGATAGTGGAGAAAGGGATTAAAAGGTTTCAGGATTTTGATATGCTGGAATGGATTTCATGTGGCCAGAAGACCCACAAGATGATTACGTTCCACAAGAAGACCCAGTGGACACACCGTTCACCAAGGTCATGAGTGTGTGCTGGTGAGGGGGCACCAGCATGACTACAAATTTTGGTGGCAGTCGTCCTCTATAGGCCAGGGCTGACAGTCAGAGTGGTTGTTAGAACATAGCTGATAAAAGTGGGAATGGAAGAACCCAAACATAATAAGGGCCACGTGGTGACATTTAACTGCCAGAGACCAGGGGGTTGCAATTATCATAAAGACTGACAAAGACAGACTATCAGACAAGGAGGTCTGCCCTGCAGATAATTATGGAAAGTATTAATAGTACAGTGTCCTTAGATGGGCAGCCAACAAGCATATTACTCAGTCTGCATGGTTGCCCTGGTAAAAAGTCACAAACTCATTTCCAGTTTTCAGATTCAAAACTCATCAACTGAAGTGCTGGATCTTGTGAGATGCACACACATCATGAGGCCACATAAGTACAGAAACCACCCTTTGTAAGATGGAAGTGGTGCAAGTGCGACCAATAGGCATAGGCAAGCTTCATGGAGGTAGCCCCGGCTCCCATGGTATTCACCATTGCTGCACCAGCATCTTCCTTCAGTTCACTTCTAGGGCTTTTTTGGTGTTCCTATCAAATGCCTGAAGGAGGAGGGAAAAGCTTCAGCTTGGTTTATGGATGGGGTCAGGATGGCATATGGGGTCAAACTGAAAATGGAAAGCAGCTACACTAAAGCCCACTCTGAGATGGGCTTGAAAGGCAGAGGTGAAGAAAAATATCTCCTAGTGAGCCGGACCTCTGATGGTGTACCTGGTCACCCGCTATTTGTGGAAAGAGAAATAGCTTGAATCAGAATTTATATGAACTCACAGACAGTGGCAAATGGCCTCTCTGGAAATGAAAACATTAGTAGATTGAGGATGAGGAAGTCTGGTTTAGAGAAATGTGGATGTACATATGGGAGTAGACATGAAGTCTGAAGATCTTTGTATCACATGTTACCCAACAGAGAGCATCCACCATGGCAGAGGTACCAGACTGACAAGTATACAAAATGAGTTGGAGAGAGGATGTCAGACAGCCTCTGTCATCAGCCAGCTCAGTGTTGTCACAATGGGCACATGAACAAAATTGCTATGATAGCAGAGATGGAGGTTATGTTCAGGCCCAACAGGCTGGACTCATATTTCCAACACTTATCTAGATACTTTTGTCTCTGACTGTCCAACCAGAAAAAGAGATTAATGCTGAGACCTTTCTATGGCACCGTTCACAAGGAGATCAACCAGCCTCTTGATGGCAAGTTGACCCCATGGGGTCCCTTCTATCCTGGAAGGGCCAGTGATTTGCTTTGGGGAATATATGTCTATCCTGGGTATAGATTTTCATTTGCAAGACTTCAGCCAGCACCATTATCTAAGGGTTTATGCAGTATTTGATCACCCATATCCCAGACCAGGGACCCTCTCTACAGCAAAGATATAGGAGTGGGCCTATGACCACAGAATCCTCTGGTAATATCCCATATGACACCACCCAGAAGTTGCTAATTCTGATGGGGCATTGAAACACCTGCTGAAGGCACAGTTGAAGTGCCACATAAGAGGAGTACCATCCTCTAGTTTGCATTATAGGCATAGAATCAGACCTTGATGTGGTACTGGGTTCCAGGACCAAGAAGCAGAAGCAGTAGTTGCTGCATTATCACTCCCAATGATTCACTGGAGGACTTTATGCTTCTCGTTCCTTCACCTCTGGCCTTTGCAGGGATAAAAGTCCTGGTTTCCAACAATGGGACATTTTTGTCAGGGAACCCAGCAATAGTCTCATTGAATTCTGTGCTGTGGCTATTGCCAAGGCACTTTGTGTTCCTTGTATCCAGAGACTAGCAGGCTGATCCATTTGGGTGCCTCTTAGCACACTTTTGTCAACTGTGACTGTAGATTTAATAAGCAAACCAGGAGTAAATATAATAGATGCTGATGACCTCTCAGGGTATGGGTCACACCATGTATTAAGAGTAAACCATCAGGGCCAAACAGAGGTGTTCTTGAAGGTAAGAAGGATCTAGGAGAATGGGTAGTGCAAGAGAGAGTTAATATGTGAATAGTGTGCCTGAGACCAGCTACAGCAGTGAGGCCTGCAGTTAATCTCTCTTCTAAGATTCCCCCAAGAAAAGAAGTCCATCAAAATTCTGGAGGTGGTGTTCATTGAACATATATGAAGTGGAGCTGAGTGAGGCAGAAATGGCTATGTGCCACCAAGATCACCTTTCAATGTGGGACTTGCTGCCCAGCTATAGGAAGTGTGCTCAGCAGTCAGCCTCCCACTGGCTGCTCTTTCAGGTCTGCCTCCATTCCACATAGCCACCTCACCTCAGGTCAGGGCCTCCCCAGGGTATCTCACAACCACTTACTAGCAAGCCACATCTGGTTTGGCCTGCATGCTGCAGGACAGATTTGATGGGCAATTGTTGATTCAGAGCTTCCTTCCAGGCTGGTCAAGGCTTTGTCAGGCTTGCACTTTGGCTCTCCCTCTGACAATCTGCTTCCTCCCCTTCCTTTCACTGGTCATGTGCTAGACATCTCATCCCTTATACACATCTCATGTCTAATCCTGTTTATACATCTGCTTTCAGAGAACAAAACCTATGACAAAAAAGTTCATGTTCAAAGTTAATATAGAAGACCCCAAGTTGATAAAATGTCCAATTCTATGTAAAGTTTGTGTATTCTCTAGCTCAAATAATTAATTAGCAACCCTTTGGAATCCAACCTCAGCCTTATTATTCAGGGATTTTATTTATCATGACTCTTCAGTTGCTAATCTGTGTTGTAATGGAATTAAACCTCAGTCCACAGTTTGAAGTTATGGTTCTTTAGACAAAATTTTTGCTAGGTTTTTTTCCTTACCTTTAATACATTTGTTACCTTTGTCCTTATCTTTTATTTTGAAGGTTTTTGATAAGGGTTAGGCTTACCTAATAGTGACTCATTCATGCTTGCATTTAGAAGAAGGAAAAGCTTGAAGATCCTGAGGTATTGCTGTTGGGTGTGCAGATTTTTATGACTCAGTAATTGGAAAGTTGGGGGTTTAGAGCCAATATAAATCTGTCTGAAGTGATGCCTTCTTTCAAGAGTTCTTCACAGAATTATTTTCATTTCAAAGGGCTCTCTTTTTGGCTCTATATTTTTTTTCTACATTTTCTAGCAGCCTAAGGATGACAGTGAACAACGCTATTTTTAAAAATTTTTTATCTGTAAATAATTTTACACTCACAGATAGGTTGCAAGAATAAGAATAGTGCAAAGAACACCTGTATACCCTTTATTCAGACTCAAATATTGCTAACATTTTACTCCATTTGCTTTATCACTGTGTGAGTTCTCTCTGTCTCTCTCCATTCACACACACACATGCACACACACATATATATATACACACACATATGCACATAATATTTTTTCTTAACCATTTAGGAGTAAGTTACATGCCTCATGGTCCTTTCCCCCTAAATATTTATTTTCTAAGAATAAAGATATTCTCTCCTATAAAAACAGTATAGCTACCAACTTCAGGAAATTCAACATTAATGCAATACTGTCACATAACCTATCAATCCACATTTCAATTTTGTCCTTTGATCTAATAATGTCTTTATAGCACTTTTCCCCTGGTACAGCGTCCAGCTTAGAATAATGTGTTGCATTTAGTTATCATATCTTCTCTTAGGCTTTTTGTGTATGTATGTGTATAATTAGGTACTGTTTTTTACTTTAAAATATTAATATTTAATTGACAAATAAATATTTAATATACTCAAGGTATACAATGTGATTATTTTTGTGTACATTGTGTGTATACATAATACATTAAATAATGTATACATTACTTATGTACACATTTGATTACCAAAATCAAATTAATTAACACATCCATCACCACCCATGCTGTACATTAGATCCCCAGAACTAGTTCATCTTATAACGGAAAGTTCGTAATCTTTGACCAACATCTCCCTGTTTCCCCCACCCCCAACCCCTGGTAACTACTGTTCTACTCTCTACGTCTATAAATTTGACCTTTTCAGATTCCACATATAAGTGTGATCATACAGTTTTAAACTTAAATATTTCTATAGCCGTTCTTTGCCTTTTATGGCATTGATTTTTTGAAGAAAATAAATTTTTAATAGAATGTTCCTCATTTGGGGTTTGTCTGATGTTTTCTTGAGATTATATTCACTGTAAGACCACCCAAATTTAATAAAACATTTTTCCCTAGATTTAATGTCTATTGATGATGCTTGCCAGAACCAACTTTTCATATCATGGTTGCAAAAGGACCACTTGCCTGCTCCAAGTACTCCTTCCACATTTTCCAGTCTGCACTTGGCATTTTACATAAGCAAGAACTTGCCATTCTTCTCCGCTTACTTATTTATCCTTACCTATTTAGTAGATAAATGGATCATGGACTTTAATTTTTTCAAAGGTTTACAATTCATTACTGTCCTTAATCATTTTAGTTTGCAAATCATCACAGATATGACCAGTGGCAACCTCTGAGGGTTTGCGCCAGGGTCTTGTGACATGCACCATCATTTGTTGAGTACTTCCTTACTTTTTGGCGTAAGATATTCCAGGTTCTTCTTATAATCTACATTGACCAAATTCTGGAATCAGACATTTCTTTAAGAAGCCCTGGCATTTTATTAGTGGAGAATGGTATTAGAGACCAAGATCTGGGTCCTAGGGGTGCTCATTGCTACTGCGTGTCTTTGCTTCTAGTTCCTAGTGGGAAGATTTAGGAAATATATGCATATAAATATATATATGTGGTGTATATATATACACACACACACCCCTAAATACACACACACATGACTATATATATACAAGTATATGTATATGCATACACAGGTATATATACACATATTCTAGAAATCATAGATTTGTACTGGTACTGCCAATTTCAATTCCTCCCCATAGGGTTATTTTTTGCTTTTCTCCATTCCATATTTGTATACTCCTTCCACAGTGATAAACTTGGCTTTCAAAGCATCAATATATTTATTATTTGTTCATTCCTATAACACATCCCAAGGAGTTTCAGAATTGCTTTGTCTATATGACTACAAAAATCCAACCTACAAAAATAGTTCAGGATTTGTTTTTGGTTCTTCCCTTCCCCATCCCATCCCTTCCAAGCCTGAGAATATATGGTCAAATACTGAGGTCATTAATTGCTTGGATTAGTATTTTCTCCTCCACCCCCTTAGGTATGGTTGTTATTCACTTGAAGCATTGATTATTTCTCTCCATTTGCTTTCAGTTTTAGGTTTTTACCCTTTTCCATTCTTGTTGATTTAATTTTATTTGTAAACGTGAAGAACATTAACAGTTTCCCAAAAGGCAAAACTGTACCAAAATGTATTGTCAAAGAAGTGTCTCTCCCTCCTGTATTCCTTTAACTTCATTCCTCTGCCTTTGTAGGTAACAAAGCTCATTTTTGGAATTGGCTGAATAATAGGTTCCCAAATGATATCCATGTCCTAATCCCTGGAAACTGTGAATGTCACCTTACCTAGCAAAAACTGAGCTTTCTTAGATGTGAATAAGTTAAGGATCTGCAGATGGGGAGATTACCCTAGATTATCCAGGTAAATCCTGCATGAAATCACAAGTGTTTTTATAAGAGAGAGGCAGGAGGAGATTTCACACACATGCAGAAGAGGAGAAGACAGTGAGACAGAGTCAGAGATTGGAGTGATGCAGCCACAAGCCAAGGAATGCTAGCAGGTGCAAGAAGTTAGAAGAGGCAAGGGAGAGAGGAAGCACTGGCCCTTCTGGAACATTTATTTCAGCCCAGTGAAACTCATTTTAGATTTCTGGCTTCCAGAATCTTAACAGAATAAATGTACGTTGTTAAGCCACCAAGTTTATAGTAAATTGTTACAGCAGCTATAGGAAACTAATACAATTGTCTTCTGGTTTACCTTTGCATCAAGAGGAGACTCTAGGGGCTACCTTAATTTTCTTCCTGCCACCACCCTTAAGCTCACTTCAGTAAGAATTGATGGAATTTTCAACAGGAGGGAGACAAGATGGCTGACTAGAGACATTGCTTGTCAGATTGTCCCGGCTGGAAGGTAGAATATTGAACTGAGGAGAGTGGAGAGAAGTTTCAGCTTAGGTGTGGATCACAAGGAGAGACAACAGAGATGTCTGTGGACCCCACCGAGAAAAACTGGGAAGCTGAGAAAGAAGAAAATAGAGGGGAGAAGATAGTGGCATGGAACAAACCCAGAGAAGCTCAGAACCCAGTGAAAGGGTAAGGAGGATTTCCCTTCCCCTACTTAGGTGCCTTTGGTGAACAGTAGGACACAAAATATATTGGAGATGCTTCCACCCTCCACAATCCCAGGTATGGTGGCTAAATAGGAATAGTGGGGTGAACCAGCAAACCCCAGGAGTTCAGGTGTTCAAAAGGAACACTCCATGGGAGAATGCCAAGAGAAACTGGAGTGCCAGCTTTCTTACACTTAGACACTTCCTCCTCTGCACCTCCTCCAATCATGGCATAAGAGAAAGTAATTTTAGCTAGGGCTAGCTGGTAGCTGTGTCCCCTTCCCCCCCATTGCAACCATGAAAGTACTCTGAATTGAGAA
The DNA here is from genome assembly GCA_023783475.1 of Daubentonia madagascariensis. Classification (NCBI taxonomy): domain Eukaryota; kingdom Metazoa; phylum Chordata; class Mammalia; order Primates; family Daubentoniidae; genus Daubentonia; species Daubentonia madagascariensis. Next base: position 33,766,034 of record JAKFHU010002080.1, on the reverse strand, counting down.
GCTCACAAACAGCTGCTTCTCTATGGTGGGTGCACACTTCCAGTCAAGCCTGCCATTGAGAGCAGGGCAATTAGTGAGCTTCCTGCCTGTTGATGTTTCATAGGATCATGCACTGGCAGCTTAGATAGGTGGGCCAGACCCAGTGCCACCTGGACATGACAGCAGTGCAGAGAGATGCAAGGAAGAGGTCTCCAGCCTTGACTTGGGTGGTGAGGAAGCCCATGTGGCCATATCCAATGGGAAAGTGTGGAGGGGTGCTGAGGAATGGGAATCTGTGAGCATGCCCACCCCCCACACCTGCCAGAGAACCACCATATTGGATAGGGGTGCAGCACTTGGAGTGAATTAGACTAGCCCCTGGTTCCCATGACAACCGAGTGCCTTGGGTGCACTGGCTGAATGGGAGCAGTGGCTCCTCCCCTGACTCATTACAATGGGGAGTGCAGCTTGAGCCAAGAAACTCATGAGTGGCCACTTCTTGGTGGGAGTGTGCCCCTGGCTGAGGACTCTGTGGATATACAGGCCTACCTTTCTCCCCTTGGGGTCTCATGGTGGAACAGGGGTGCACAACTGGGGATCCTGTTACCCACCAACATTCCAAGGAGACACACACTAGTGGGTCAGACACATGGACTGAGGGGTAGTTTGTGATCTGGTCTCAGGTGGTGAAGGAACTCACACAGACTGATCTGAAGAGAGAGTGCTGTGGGGTTCTAGGGAGTGGTGAATAGGGAGGGTAATCACCCCACACCACAGAGAAACTGCGCTAGTGGACAAGGGTGGAAAGAGAGTGGTCTGGGGCATTACTACTCAAGTGTTTAGGCACTTACCTCACAGCCTTCCGGGCTTGGAGAGATTGCCTTGAACTTCATACCAGTGGCTCCCCCTGGTGGCCAAAAAATCAACCTCTGAGCCCTGCCGAGACTTTGAAAAGCCTTTCAAGCTCTCACAATCCAGCCACAATCTGTCTTGCTCCTCTCCCCACCTCAGAGGAAGTAGAGATCAAGCAACCCCCTGGGAGCTACAGGGTCCCTCCTAAAGCTTGGGGTATTAGAGTGCCCCACCTGGGGGACCAGAACTCACCATGGGCACAAAAGAACATCTTGGCAGCTGGCTTATCCATGCAAACTTCAACAAATGATGGGGGAATAACCCCATACCTAAGTATAGCATCTTCCAACTCAAGCAAACAGGTAATGTCTGATTCGTACTCACAAGTACCACCCACCACCTCAAAGATTAAGCTTGGGGACCCAACTCACTACACACTGTTGGAAAGAGGTGAAGACAGCAGGTCAGATGTAACCGGAGAGGTTCATCAAACCTGCTAGAACACTCCTTGGCAACTCAGAACCAGCACTCCTCTCCCTGGCATGGTCAGGGATCGATCTTTAGGGACTTGGAGACAGGCCCAAGCACTTAGCCAAGGTGCACCCACAGCCAGACCTAGCAACTGCAGCTCTTGATCAAGAAGCCAGATGAGAAGGAATCAGCAAGAGAACTCTGGAAACATGAAAAATCAGAGTGAAAGGACATCTATAAAAGAAAACAATAATTCCTTACCAATCAGTACCAACCAAAATGAAAAGACTGAAATGACTGATGAAGAATTTTGAATATGGATTCTAAGGAAGCTTAATGAAATACAAGAGAAAAGAGAAACCCAACACACAGAAACCACAAAAACAATGCAGAAAATGAATGATAAATTCACTAAAGAAATCAAATTATTAAAAAAATCAAGCAGAACTTCTGAAAATGAAAAATTCATTCAAGGAAATACAAAACACAGTGGAAAGCCTTAAGAATAGGCTAGATCAGGAAGAAGAAAGAATCTCAGGACTTGAAGAAAGCACCTTTGAACTAAACAAGTCAGTCAAAGAGAAAGAACAGAGAAATAAGAGGAACAAACAAGGCCTACAAGAAATATGTGATTATGTAAAGAGGCCTAACATAAGAATCATAGGCATCCCTGAGGACAAAGAAGAAAATACACAAGGATTGGAAATACTATCTGAAGGAATAATGGAGAAAAATTTTCCTGGTCTTGCTAGAAATTTAGATATCCAGGTACAAGAAGTTCAATGGACTCCAGGGAAATTCATTGCAACCAGGAAATCGCCATGACATGCAGTCATCAGACTGGCCAAAGTAAACACAAAAGAGGCACTCGTGCAAGCCGTAAGGCAAAAGCATCAGGTAATTTACAAAGGAAAACCCATCAGACTAACTGCAGACTTCTCAACTGAGATCTTACAAGCCAGAAGGGATTGGGGCCCCATTCTCAATCTTCTCAAACAGAATAATGGCCAGCCTAGATTTTTGTATCTTGCAAAACTAAGTTTCTTATATCAGGGAGAAATAAAGACTTTTTCAGACAAACAAACACTGAGGGAATTTGTCAAGACCAGACTTTCCCTGCAGGAAGTACTAAGAACTGCATTATACACTGATCAACACAATAGACACCCAGCAATGTAAAATCACCCAAAAAATAAAAGTCAGAGCCCATATACCACAATGGCTCAATGGGTAAAACAAAGCAATCCAGTTCTACTCAACAGGATGAACAGAAACCCACTCCACTTATCAATTATTTCAATATATATGAATAGCTTGAACTTCCCACTGAAGAGACATAGGCTGGCTGAATGGATAAAAAAATATAAGCCAAGTGTCTGCTGTCTTGAGGAATCACATCTAACCCACAAGGACTCATTGAGACTCAAGATGAAGAGATGGAAAACAATATTCCATGCAAAAGGAAGCCAAAAGAAAGCTGGTGTAGCCATTCTCATATCAGATAACATAGACCTCAAATCAGCAAAAGTAAAGAAAGACAAAGATGGTCATTATATAATAGTGAAGGGAGCAATTCAGCAAGAAGACATAATGATTTCTAAATATTTACGTACCTAACACAGGTGTGCCCAGATTCATAAAGCAAACCCTACTTGATCTAAACAAAATGATAAACTGCAGCATCATAATATCCAGGGACTTCAACATCCCACTGACAGAAGAGGACAGATCCTCCAAACAGAAAATAAACAAAGAAACAATGGACTTAAATGAGACTTTAGAATAAATGGGCCTAACAGACATTTACAGAGCATTCTACCCAAAAACTACAGAATAGATGCTCTTCTCATCACCTCCTGGAACATTCTGTAAGACTGATCACATCCTAGGCCACAAAACATGTCTCAACAAATTTTAAAAAACAGAAATTATACCATGTATCTTCTCAGACCATAGTGGAATAAAATTGGAAATCAATTCCAACAGAAACACTGAATTCTACACAAAGTCATGGAAATTAAACAACCTAATGCTGAGTGATTAATAAGTCAAAGAGGAAATTAAGATGGAAGTCAAAAGATTCTTCAAACTAAATGACCAAGGGGACACAAGTCATCAAAATCTGTGGGATTCAGCAAAAGCAGTCCTGAGAGGAAAATTCATAGCCTTTAATGCTACATCCAAAAGACAGAGGGATCACAAATCAACAATCTAATGAATAGTCTCCAGCAATTGGAAAAGGAAGAGCAAACCAATACCAAACCCAGCAGAAGAAAATAAATAGCTAAGAGCAGAGCAGAACTAAATGAAATCGATAACTAAAGAATTATACAGAAGATTAATGAAATAAAAAGTTGGTTCTTTGAAAAGATAAAATTGACAGGCCTGTCACTAGATTAACCAGAAACAGAAAAGAAAGGACCCTAATAAGCTCAACCAGAAATGAAAAAGGAGATATTACAACTGATACCATAGGATTACAAGTTATCATCTCTGAATACTATAAAAATCTCTATGCACATGAACTTGAAAATGTGGAGGAAATGGAAAAATTCTTGGAAACACACAACCTCCCTAGGCTCAATCAAGAAGAAATAGAATTTCTGAATAGACCAATATCAAGTAATGAAATTGAAGCAGCAATAAAAAATCTTCTAACAAAAAAAGCCCCAGAGAAGATGGTTTCACAGCCAAATTTTACCAGACCTACAAAATAGAACTGGTACCTACACTGCAGAAATTATTTCATAACATTGAGGAGGAAGGAATCCTCCCCAATTTTTTCTATGAAGAGGATATCACCTTGATACCAAAGCCAGTAAAAGACACAACAAAAAAAGAAAACTACAGATGAATATACCTTATCAATATAGATGCAAAATTCTAAATAAAATCCTAGCAAACCAAATTCAGCTGCACATCAAAAAAAATAATCCACCATAACCAAGTAGGCTTCATCCCAGAGATGCAGGGATGGTTCAACATATGCAACTCCACAAATGTAATTCACCACATGAATAGAGGAAAAACAAAGACCATATGATCCTCTCAATAGATGCAGAAAAAGCATTCGACAAAATTCAGCACCCTTTTATGGTTAGAATGCTTAACAAAATAGGCATAGACAGGACTTACCTCAAAATTCCAAAAGCCATATATGACAAAACCACAGCCAACATCATACTGAATAGGGAAAAGTTGAAAGCATTCCCACTTAGAACTGGAATGAGACAAGGTTGCCCACTATCACCACCTCTGTTCAACATAGTGCTGGAAGTCCTAGCAAGAGCAATTAGGCAAGAGAAGGAATTCAAGGGTAACCAAATGGGGAAAGAAGAGGTCACACTATCGCTCTTTGCTGAAGATATGATCTTATATCTAGAAAACCCCATATAGTCTGCCAAGATCCTCCTGGAATTGATAAATAAATTCAGCAAAGTGTCAGGTTACAAAATTAATGAGCACAAATCAGTAGCATTCATATACACCAGCAACAGTGTCAAGCTGAGAATCCAATCAAAGACTTAATACCTTTCACAATAGCAACAAAGAAAATACCATATCTAGGAATATATTTAACCAAGGAGGTGAAAGACCTCTACAGGGAGAAATACAAATCACTGGAAGAAAATTGCAGATGATGTAAACAAATGGAAAATCATCATGTTTGTGGATTGGCAGAATCAACACTGTTAAAATGTCTATACTACCCAAAGTGATTTATAGATTCACTGCAATCCCCATTAAAATACCAATGTCATTTTTCACAGAGCCATAAAAAATAATTCCATGTTTCATATGGAACCAGAAAAGAGCCTGAATAGCCAAAGCAACCTTAAGAAAAAAGAACAAATCTGGAGGCATCACTTTACCATTTTTCAAGCTATCCTTCAAGGCTATAGTAATTAAAACATCATGGTACTGGCACAAGAACAGAGACATAGACCAATAGATCAGAACAGACAAACCAGATATAAAACCATCCTTATATTGCCATCTGATCTTTGACAAGGTAGACAATAATATACACTGGGGAAAAGAATCCCTATTAAATAAATGGTGCTGGGAAAGTTGGATAGCCACATGTAGAAGATTGAAACAGGATCCACACCTCTCACCACTCACAAAAATTAATTCATGATGGATAACAGACTTAAACCTTCATGATAGATAACAGACTTAAACCTAAGGCATGAAACTATAAGAATTCTAGAAGAAAATGTTAGAAAAACTCTTTTAGATATTGGCCTAGGCAAAGAATTTAGGAAGAAGACCCCAAAAGACAATCACAGCAACAACAAAAATTAATAAATGGGACCTGATTAAATTTAAACGCTTCTGCACAGCCAAGGAAATAATCAATAGAGCAAATAGACAACCTACAGAATGGGAGAAAATATTTGCATGCTACATATCCAGTAAAGGGCTAATAACTAGAATCTACAAAGAACTCAAGCAAATCAGCAAGAAAAAATCAAACAACCCCATTAAAAATTGGGCAAAGACATGAATGGAAGCTTTTAAAAAGAAGATGTAGTAATGACCAATAAACATATGAAAAATTGCTCAACATCTCTAGTCATCAGGAAAATGCAAATCAGAACCACAATGAGATATCTCCTAACTCCAGTGAGAATGGTATTTATCAAAAAGTCCCAAAACAACAGATGCTGGTGTGGATGCGGTGAGAAAGGAACACTTATACACTGCTGGTGGGACTGCAAACTAGTACAACCTCCATGGAAAGTAGTACAGAGATACCTCAAAGAACTAAAAGAATACCTACCATTTGATCCAACAATCCCACATATCTATCCAAAGGAAAAAAAGACATCCTATAATAAAGACATCTGCACTCGAATGTTTATAGCAGCACAATTCACAATTGCAAAGAGTGGAAACAACCCAAGTGCCCATCAATACACGAGTGGATCAATAAAATGTGGTATATGTATATCATGGAGTACTACTCAGCCATAAAAAATGGTGAACTAATATCTTTGTAACAACCTGGATGGAACTGGAGACCATTCTTCTAAGTTAAGTATCACAAGAATGGAAAAACAAACAACACATGTACTCACTATTAAATTGGAACTAATTGATCAACACTCACATGCATATATGGAAGTATAACCCAATGGAAATCAAGCAGGTGGGAGGGGGGAGGACAGGATATGTAAATTCACAGCTAATAGGTACAATGCACACTATCTGGGTGATGGGCACACTTCTAACTTTGACTCAAACTGTACAAAAGCAATTCATATAACCAAAACGCTTGTAACCCCATAATATTCTGAAATTAAAAAAAAGAATTGATGGAATTTTCAATATATGTGAGGAATTGCCCTGATGTTGGACACATAAACATATGTACAACATGGGCATATATACTAAGTGTACAAAGTACCTGAGTGCCAGGGAGGATGTTAATTCTTCATGGGGGCTGCAAAGCTGTGTGTGTGTCAGGGGTGAAATCCAGAAAGAAATAATAGAGGAGGTGGTTATCCCACCAGGCATGATTTCTGCCTGCCTTCTGTGCTTCTATCTTGGGGCTCAGCCCAGGTTTCTCTTATTGACCAATCCCCAACCCATGGCCTGAGCACCTTCCTGCCACCACACCTTGGATTTGATCCAGGCTTTTTCCCTAAGCTACCTACCCATGGCCTTGGCTCCTCCAGAACCTCATTCTTGCTGAGCTGCCTCAGTGGTAGTCCCCCTCCTCTTGGTGTGACAGGTTCCTGAGCCATTCACATCCTGCTAGCACCCTGAACTCAGCTGGTGCATGCACTAGACTCAGCTGGGCCTCAGGAACGGACTTGACTTTGGCTTCCTGTGAGGATTCTTTTCTCTTACAGATATAGTGGTAGGCAGTTTTCAGCCTCTCCACTCCCATAGATCTTGCCTTTGACCTTTTTATAGCACTACATACCTACTATGTTAAAGTGATTAGTATGTCTTCAGATAAGATTGTGAGGTCTTTCATGCCTTCAAGAGAGCAAGTTTTTTTCATGTTTTATTTTATACAGTATCTAGCATGATACTTTGCACATATTGACTCTTTAAAAACAGTTTTGTACTGACTCAAGAAACAATTCTTTGCTGGAGAAGCAAAGTTTATGATCAAGGGAAGTGACTGCTGTATCCATGGTGGGCCCACTCCTCCTCCCATGGGGAAGGCCATGGCTCTCTTGGAGGCCCAGGCAGGATGACTTGTAGGAAAGCAAATGAGATAAACACATGCTGGGAAGAAAGATTAAAAAACAGTACCTTAGAGGCAAAAACACTGGATATATTTATTTCAAAGAAAAATTGCAATGTGGTAACAACTGATTGATGAGCTGGTTTAATATTTATGATCTCTGTCTAAAAATCTGATTTGCCTCCCTGGCTCTCAGTTTAGGGGAGGGAGTCAAACTATGATATTAGGGTCTGAAATTCTGAATTTCTGACTTCTACTTGGAAATGGACAACTACCTTCAAGAATCTATGCTTACAAAACAAAAGGAGTACCAACTCGGGGCACCACATAGTTATTTGGAACAAACCTGTACCCTGAACTAGAGCTTCTGCCCTCGAGCCTTTGTTTTCTCTAAAGGGCACAGCTAGAGTTCAGAAAGAGCACTTGGAATGGCAAACAAAAGCGGGGAGGGTGGTAGAGATGAAAAGACCTATATTTGCTTGAAATGGAAGAAAGCATCATGAATATTTTTAATAAGATGAATGTTTGAAGTCCATGGCTTTTCGGAATGATGTGCCAAATTTCCAAACTCAGGTTTGGAAACTTCTTTTTTGGGTTCTGGGAGAGGATGGGATATAGAGAATGGGAAGAAAGTGGCCTTGGAAACTCATTCCTGTGTTTGTTGATGAAGCAGTAACAACCTCCTGTTGTCCTGTGGCTTTCATAATATTCCTATGAACTTTATGCAACTTTTGCAATTTAAGAGAAAAGGAATGAGGGAGGAACAGACCCAGGCCTCAGAAAATGGCCTAAGTCCTGCTTTGATTTTTCATGGTCTTCCCTTTCTCAGCAAATGCCAATTATTTTCTTCCAAATCCCATATCAAAACCCTTGGAGTCATTCTTGACATTTCTCGTATCCTGTGTACAATCTTTCAGCAAATTCTGTTGGCTTTATCTTAAAAATATGCTGGGAATGTAATCACCATCACTGATTCCACCACTATTACCCAGGGCCAGGCAGCCTTGATCTCCTGCCTGGGATGTGCATCATTAGCCTCCTTACTGGCCTCTCTGCTTCCAACCTTGCCCTTTTACAGTCTATTCTTAAGACAGTAGCCAGAGGGATCCCTGTAAGAGATACATCATATCATATCACTCCTCTGCTGGAAGCTCTGCAACGGCTTCCCATTTGGCTCAAGATAAAAGATAATTTTCTTACCATGGCCTCCAAGGCCTCCAGGATCTGTTCCCTATCACCTAGTCCTACTTACCTCCCAGCTGTTCTGTGAACCCACCAAGTCTGTTGTGTTTGCCTTTGCTATTCCTTTTTTTTGTAACACTTTTCCTTCAGATACTTTTATTGTTTACTTCTCATGTCATAGCTCTATGGAGTCAGACATCACCTTTCCAATGAGACATTTCTGGACCACATTTTATCATCAACCCCCTCCTCCCTAACATCCCTCTTTCACTGCTTTATTTAGCACTTAGCATCTGGTGTACTGCTTTTTTTTAATTGTGTGTTTTTCCTATTAAACATAAACTCTTTTAGAACTTCTTGTTTGTTTTATTTATCATTGTATCCCCAGCACTTAAAAGAATGCTTGGCATGTTTTCAGTAATCAATTAAATAATGGACCAAATAATTCCCCATGAAAATGATTGAATTAGGAGCCTATAAGACCAAATTCTGGTAGGAGAATTTAGCTAAGGAATAAGGGAAAAAATTTCCTGTTAATAAAATATATTCAATGAATAAAAATCTGCTATTAAATACTAAGGAATTTTTTTGCAAGCATTTAAAAGAAAGAATGAATATCTTTAAAGGTTCATGATTACTGTTTAGAAATTGCTGCAATATAACATTTTAATTCTAGAAATTTGAGTAGATTTTCCTCGTAAATCTGGAATTCTTAGGTTATGATGAGTCCAGACCAGGGGGTTGGGGATCAGGATCTCCATAATTAAATAAGGGTTCAAGTCTCTTTAAGTAGCAGTGACATTTTTTGTAATAAGTCTGGGAGGATCAATGTTGGCGGCAAAACAGATTGCACTAGAAGTAATGACATGCATGTCACCTCTGCAGCAGCTGAATGTCAAACAAAGGGTGAGGGACACAGACACAGGGCACAGGGCTCTGTCCTCACCATTTAGTATGGTTAGCAAGGGAATCCTGGTTCTGTTTATTTCTTGATTTTTCCAATTTCTGCAGGGTTCCAGACCACAGATATCTGGAAATAGAAGGTTAATCTACACACAGTTTAGCAACTTTAAAGATGAGTGCTCTGAAGGATCATTTTTTTGTAGGTCCCATTGAAATGGTAGAGTTAAGAGTGCCTTGCTGTACTCAAAGAACCTTTCTCTATTCTTTAAATTTAATTTTTAATGTGGAAAATTTCAAACATACAATTAGAGAGATTATTATAATGAGCCACCATGAACTCATCATCCAGTTTTGACAATTACCACACTTTGCCATTCTCAGAACCCACTTAAGACATCTACACTTTGCACTTAATATGACTTTGTATTTCTGTGTGAATAGTAGATGATTACATCCCGAATAAACAAAGGCACCACAACAGATTGAAAAGTCAACTGGCATAAAGAAATAACTCATTATGACACACTGGCTTTCTTTAAAAACAATTTTACTAATTATAAATGATATATCAGGCATGGATTCAGATCCAAAGAATGACAGCTTAGTAGCTTCTTTTGCTGAGTACAAGAAGAGAGGGTGGAAAGTGAATCCTTAGATGAATTAGATGTGCAGGAAGGAGAGAATAAAACACCTTTTAAAAAAAATCACTGCAGTTTTATACGGATGGATTATTTACAATAACAAATATATAAAATGTGACCATTTCAATGGAAAAAATGTGAGTTTTTAAATGAGAAATCAAAAATTTAGAGGATTTAAGAAGTTGTCCTGGAAGGTTCTGGGCCAGAATATACTTTGTACAGCTCCAAGCTGTGGATTTAGCAGTGTGATGACACAGTGTTCATGCTGATCATACAACTAGTGGCATGGTTCCTTACACAGCTGGTTCTAGGTGTGGGCCTGGTAAAATCAGAGGATATGAGTACGTCAAAGGTCAAAGACGTAGTGGTTGCCTCTAGAGAGCTCCAAAAACGTATTGGAGCAATTGGCTTTTGTCTGTATTTGGTTTGCTCTACTTAGCATTTTTAAAGGGAAGTATAGTAACTTGTGATGCATTTATAGAACTTATTTGCTTTTAAGTAAGGCCAGGTTGTTGAATTGATTTTCAGCATTTCCAGACCAAGACAGCCAAAGAATAACTTTACTACTCTGTAGCAATCAGCCAAGTTTTAGTGAGTTTACAATATAATAAATTGGCATAAAAGCAGACCTATTTTCAGATAATCAGAGGGATATTCATTTTATTAAGTCCTAATCGTTGGCACAGAACATATATTTTGTTATAATTTATAAGACATCATTTATATGATTAAGTAAGGATTTTTTTAACTGTAAAAAATTCAAGGCAGAAAGGGAGAACTTTTGTCATAAAATATTCACATTTTACTATCTGTAAGATCTTTGAATAGAAGAGAAAATATGTACTAAGACACAATTCATCTGTTGTAATGGCAGCATATGAAGCTGTGGTGAAGATGGGACATATGTTAACAAAGGCTGAAATGTTAATTAAATAGTATAAATGATATTATGTCTCAGTAAGATTTTTAAGCTACCAAACTATATAAGGAACTTTATTATAGCAAGAAATTTCTCAGAATTATAATAGGAAAGATTCTAATGGAACAAAAATCCACCAAAAATATCTCAGAATTGAAATGGTGTGCTCTAAGTAATTTTGAGTTAATTCCTTTGTTGGGGGGTGGGGTGGGAGTAGCACAGCATAGCTTTCTTTTTCAAAATTGGTAGTAAAATAAAATTTACCAATCAGAGAAAGGAGGAAAGCAAAAGATGTTTCTGGCAACAAACCTGTGGCCCTAATACTTTGAAGGAAATGAATTTTTTTGAACATTTGTTTAGTATGTTGGCTGGGATAGGTGATCTGTTTTTTGTTTGTTTGTTTTAAATTCACATTAATTAACAGAAATTAAGTGTTGATTCATCTAGAAGATATTTTTTAACCATATTGACATTTACCCCCTCACCTTGACATATACTGCATATTTTCTGCTGCATACAATAAGAAAAGCAGTGCAATGTAATTCATGTCCCTGAGATGGTGTGAGGCACCAAAGGCAAATAAGACACAATATATGCATCTAGGGAGAGTTTTATCATATAAGGAGGCTCTCTATGCCCAGGAAAGTAGTGGTGAGGGATAACATTTTTTTCAGGTCTGATCATGTCTTCTTACCAGTCATACTCTGCCCTTACGGATGCTGTAATATTCTTCACCCTGCAGTACTTCTTCCTTTCTCACACTTACGGCCCCATCACCACGCACCAATGCAGAAAATAGAAACAGCACTGGGAGAATGACTGATTATATAAGCTGTGTATTCTCTTCACACACTTGCTGGTAACAAAATCCAGAGAGAGAAAGAGAAATGGGGCTTATAAGCAACTTTGGAAGTTGTGTTACAAAATGAGGCATATCTGGCTTTCTTTTCACCAACTGATCTAGGAGGACTTTCCAGCAGGGAGCTCTAAAATTCAAATCCTGTTAAAAATTTATGATTAAAATTACTAGACTATACCTTTAGACTTAAAAAGTCTTTTGTTTTTCAAATCACTTTTTTTTTAAAAAAAACACAGCTTTATTGAGGTATTATTTAGATGTAATAAAATTCATTAATTATGAGTACATAGTTTGATGAGTTTTAACAAATGTATATACGTGTGCAAGCAACACCACATCCAACACATAGAGTATTTTTATCACCCCCCAAAGTTTCTTCATATCCCTTGCAATTTCCTCCCCCACACCTGGCAATTGGTCACTATAGTTTTCTCTACCTGGAATTTCATATTAATAGAACCATACATACTCTTTTACCTTTGGCTTCTTTCACTTAGCATAATGCTTTTGAGACTCATCTATGCTATGGTATGTATCAGTAGTTCCCTTTTTTTAATTGATGAGTTACATTCCATTGTATGGACATTATTTAATTTGTTTATCTATTTATCTATTTGTGGACATTTGGTTTGTTTCAAGTTTTTGGCTAATAATTAAGTGGCTATGAACATTTTTATATAAGTCTTTGTGCAGTCACATATTTTTATTTTATTTATGATCACTCAATACATCCAAACTGAAATTGTTTTTTCTTAGGTTGCTCCTTAGTTTTTGAGACTGTCTCCAAAGTGGGTGATATCCCTCCTAGAGGGGAGGTGGTACCCACATGACTTTATCATAAGTGTCCTATTTAGTAAGTGATCAGGAAGCAGAACAAACTGATTTTTAAAATTAGCATTTATGTTTTTGCTATTGAGGGGAAATGCATTAAGAATTGAACAATATTTAAATTGAGTTTAAAACACTATTGCTGAAATGTAGTGATGGTACTCACTTGGGAGGCACAAGAATCTTTTAGGAAAAAAAGTTTCTAAAAATAAGCCATCATTTTTTCCAATATTGGAATTAGTTAATATGCAGAAGGTTCTGGAACTATCAGCTGATGTTAGCCAGTTAGAGATTTTCCAGTGGGGATTGAAATTCAGTAATGAAGCTCATAATCCTTCCAGCATCAAGTTCTTTGACTTGGGAAATCTAGGCTTATAGACAGCTTGTAAGTATATGACATTGTAGGAAATTTACTAGACTGGAGTGAGCACATCTGGGTTCTAGTCCACTCTCTGCAACTTATTGTGTGATCCTGGGTGTGATTTGATTATGTAAGATCTAAGGATTTAAAAAATTCTGTTTAGTTTGTATGATGTTTTGTGCCCCCCAGACAGAATGTTCTCTACTACATTCCTCTTTGCTTTCCTTCCCCCGTACCCCTCACTTTTTGTCATGCCCCTCACTCTTAATGCTCAGGACTACAATAAGAGATTTTTGAGGGATATTAAATGATTTTTGGCTGAGGACCCAAGATGTCCAAATTCTGCTGTCTAAATACCCCTTCTTCCTATGAATTTCTCAAGGGAAAACTGTAAAAGGAAACTACTTTTAACAAAATGATCACAAGGAAGGGCAACATGGCTGATTAGAAACATTAATCTCCAGGTAGTCTCAGAAAGAAGGAAAAGTTTTAGATGATTAAAAAAACATAGCTCAGGTATAATTCTGAGAGAAAAGGGCCAGAACCTACCAGAGATTCCACTGGAAAAAGCTGTGGAGCAGAAGATTTTGGCAAAGATTTTGGCAGACATTTTGGCAGAGATCAACCCTGGAGTCCCACGGAAAGAGTAGGTGGGGTTTTGTTTCTCCTTCCCTCACACCTCTGGAAGTCAGCAGGCTCCTGACCTGCTGGAGAGCTTTTCTACCCTCATGAGCCCAAAAGATGCTGCACCAGTGAACTTGGAGCTTCTTGAAAACAAAGCACTGGGCTGCCAGCCCCCTCAGTGTGACTCCAGGTCACCACAGACCCGAGCCAAGATGGGGGCACCATACTGCTTCTCTGTCCATTGTGTGCCTTTGTCCTCCTCAGGGAGCTTCAGCACTTCAGTTTTCATGTCATTGGTTCTCATACAAACATTTCCTCACTCCTGCCCAGATTGCAATGGCCCCAAGGGACTGGTTGATCCCAGGGGATCTATGTGATACCGGAGCTTGGACATTCTCAGCAGGCTGCCTTCCAGGGAGAGGGACAAAGAGGACCAGAGTGCCAGCTCTCCTCCATTCAGACTCTTTTCCTCCCCCTCCCCCACCCACGGCTGCTCTGTGGCATGGGTGCCCCAAGGGACGATTAGCCAGAGCTCTCAGGAGTGGCTGCCTCCCCTCTGTTGCTGTACCCATCACACTGAGGCTTCCACAGAGAGTGGGAGCCTCTTAAAGACCTGCAGTGGACCAAGGGGTGCATAGACTGTGAACTACCTGCCCACAGGCCCTCCCTCATGCAGCCTGCCTGACTGCTCCAGCAGAGCAGGACATACCCCAAAGCAGAGGAACATTAAGGCTACTTTAGCATTCCATGGGCAACTCAGGACCAGCACGCTCATCCCTGGTACAGTCAGGGATTGAACTTGGGGGACCAGGGGACAGGCCTGAAGCCCAGATCCCATACCTTCAGGACTTGATCATGTTGCTGAGGGTATGTAGGGGATATTTATAAACAAATCTTGGAAGGTGAGGGAGCCCAGATGTGTAGAACTGAGAGGGGAGTGCAGTGTGGGTCTGAGCCACAGAGTACTTGCAGAGCATCCCTCTCCTCACAGGAAAGCCACACATTTGGTCCAGGGCAGGATCCTGGGCAGGGAAGTTTCCAGCCCGCAGTGCCATTGCCTGTGAGCTCAGCTAGTTTGGGCAACTGCTTGCGGCCATGCCAGAAGGAGACCTTGGGGAAGGGGGAGAGGGAGAAGAGTGAAACCCACTCCTGACAGACAGACTGTGAATCCCAGATGGCCTCTCCCCCATGAACAGACTTTTTGGTTCGGTGGGGTCACTTCCACCCCTCCCTGGTGGCTTTCCCCAGCAGCCTGGGAGCAGACCCTTGACCCCTGCTGAGATAGCTCCTGTGCCCAACTTCATAGAGTCTGAACACAGGGTTGCTCACCCAGCCCCACCCAGCCTCAGTCCTCCACCGCTTTGGTGGAGAATAAGGAGTCCTCTGGAAGCTCCAGGGCCCCACCCTCCACCTGAGGCATTTGAGTGCTTCTCCTAATTGACTAGAGCTGATCACAGGGCCCCAGGAAACACTACTGCAGCTGTCTCTTTACTGCAAGTGCCACCTATTGGCAGGGAGGACTAGTTGTATAGCCCATTACAGCATTTACTGATTCAGTCATATATGGTGTGGCTGACTCTTACCCACAAGACCACCAACTGTCTCAGAGATTAAACTGGTCATCCCAATAAAATTCATACTGTTAAGAAGACCACAGGGCTAAAGAAATAAAATGGATTTCAAATACCCCCATTTTCTCTTGTCAACAAGAGACAGGGAGGGAATCTGCCCACACACTTAGTACACTACTGTTACAGCCTACAAATAACTAGCAATTGAGAAAGCCATCACACTAAGGATATCTATAACCAAGGTATCCATCCAGAACCTAGATCCCCATGAAAGTACTCACACACAAAGCTGAAGGTCCTTACACAACATATGCTACAGACACACCCTTAAGAGTAAGGCAGGAAAAAAGCCCAATCTAAACACAAGAAAATCCCAAAACAAGAAACAACAGCTGGGGAGATTGGGAAAGATGGCTGCCCAGAGACACCAGCTGCCAGATCATCTCATAAAGAAGGAGAAGTTTTAGATGAAAAAGAAAAAACAAACAAACAAACAAACAAACAATCATAGCTCAGGTGTAAAAAAAAGGACAAGTTGTGGAGCAGAAAAAGAAAGAGCAAGATACTTGCAGAGTACAGCCCCAAAGAGGCTTGGAGTCCAGTGAAAAGGGTAGGTGGAGTGGTTTGTTTCTCCCTCTCTCACATCTCTAGCAGTCAGCAGGCTCCCGAGCTGCTGGAGAGCCTTTCTACCCTCATGAGCCCTACAGCTGCTGTACCAGTGAACTGGGAGCTTCTTGAGGACAAAGCACCAAGCTGCCAGCCCCATTGGGGAACTTCTCATCACCACAGACCTGAGCTGACATGGTAGGCCCCATATTGCTTTGGACCATGTACCTGTATCCACCCCACAGGGTTTCAGCCCCTCATTTTTCATCTTGCTCATTCTCACTCAAATATTTCTCTCCTCTGGCTCAGATAGTAGGAACCACAAGGGGCCAGCAGGTCCTGAGGGATCTGTGTGACCCCAGAGCCTGGACATTCTGGGCAGGCTGCCTTCCAGAGAGAGGGACAGAGATGACCAGAGTGCTAGCTTTCCTTCAATCAGACATTTTTCCTCTCCTTCCCCTACCCTACCTGTGGCTTCCAAGAAGGATGGTTGAGCTGGGGCTATTAGGAGCTGCCTCTTCCCCTCTGTTGGGGCTTCCACAGAGAGTGGGGCTCAAACCTTTCCTCTTAAAGACCTGCAGAGGACTATGAGGTGATCAGACTATGAGTTTCCTGCTTACTGGCCCTCCCTGGTGATGCTTGCCTGGCTGCTTCATCAGAGCAGGGCACATCCTGAAGCAGAGGGACACCAAACCTGCTTGAGCACCCCATAGACAACTTGGGAACAGAAAGGTTCTCCCTGGCAGAGTCAGGGTGTGATCTTTGGGGGATGCAGGGTAGGCCCACAGGCCAGATCCCATACCAACAGGACCCATTTGTGTTGCTTGGGGCCATGGAGGGAGATTTGTGAACTAATCTCAGGAGGTGGGGGAGCCCTTGTGGGCAGAACTGAAAAGGTAGTGCAGTGTGGGTCTCAGCCACAACACACTCATGGAGCACCCCTCCCCCCACAGGAAAGCCACACTTTCAGCCAAGGGTGGGATCCTGGACAGGGAAGCTTCCAGCCTACAGCACCATCATGGGGCAGCTCAGCTAGTTTGAGTGCCTGCATGCTGGCAGAGACTGGAAGGAGACCGTGGAACGGGGAGGGGGGAGAAGAGTGTAACTACTCCTGACAGCCAGATTATGGATCTCAGGTGGCCCCCACCCCACAAGAAGACTTTCTGGCTGGACAGGGACACCTGAGCTCCTCCCTGATGGCTTTCACCAGAAGGCTGGGAGTGGACCTATGACCCACACCAAAACAGCTACCTTACCAGCTTTTGAGGAGACTGAGGGAAGGCTCACCCAACCCAGCCCTGCCCAGCTCCATTCCCCCACCTGCCTCTGCTGTGGTGGAGAATAAGTACTCACCTGGAAGTTCCAGGGCTCCACGTACCACTTGCAGCATTTGAGTGCTTCTTCTGAGGGGCTAGAGCTGGTCACAGGTCCCAAAAACAACATTTCAGCTTATTCCTTCTGGCAAGCACCACCTGCTGTCAATTTGCACAGCTCTTTACAACATTTACTGACTCAATCGTACAGAGTGTTGTTGATTCTTATCCACAAGCACCACCTACTATCTCAGAGATTAAACTGGGCATGCCAATAAAATTCACCTGTTAAGAAGGCTATAGGGCTGGGGAAAGACAAAGGATTTCAAAGATTTCAAAGACCTCCATCCTCCTTCATTAAAGAGAGACAGGGAATCAACCCAGACACATAGCTTACCACTGCTACAGCCTACAAATAACTAGCAACTGAGAAAAAAACCACACTAAGGATATCCATAACCACGGCATCCATCCAGAACCTAGACTCCCATCAAAGCACCCACAAGCAAAGCCAAATGTTCTTACCCAACATATGATACAAACATACCCTTATGAGTCAGGGAGAAGAAAAAAAAGCCCCATCTAAACTAAGGAAAATCCACAAATATGAAGTGACAGCTGCCTGGGATGAGAAGGAATCAGCAAAAGAATTCTGGAAGTATGAAAAATCAGAGCAAAAGGACACTGCCAAAAGGGAACACCAGCTCTCTAGTAATGGATACCAACCAAAATGAAAATATTGAAATAACAGATAAAGAATTCCAAATATGGATTGTAAGGAAGCTCAATGAAATCCAAGAGAAAATGGAAAAACAACTCCAAGAAACCAGAAAAACAATTCAGGAAATGAATGACAAATTCAATAAAGAGATCAATGTATTTAAAAAAAAACCCCAAGAGAACTTGAAATGAAAAATTCATTTAAGGAAACATAAAACACAGTGGAAAGTTTTAAGAATAGTCTAGATCAGGCAGAAGAAAGAACCTCAGGGCTTGAAGACAACTCTTTTGAATTAACCCAGTCAGTCAGAAATAAAGAACAGAGAATTAAGAGGAATGAATGAAGCCTACAAGAAATATAGCATTATATAAAATAGCTAAATATAAGAATCATAGGCATCCCTGAGGGTGAAGAAGAAAATGCACAAGGTCTGGAAAAACTATTTCAGGGAATTGTTGAGGAAAACTTTCCAGGTCTTGTTAGAGATTTAGATATCCATGCACAAAAAGCTCAGCAAACACCTGAGAGATTCATTTCAAAGAGGCAATCACCAAAACACATAGTCATCAGCCTGGCCAAAGTCAACATGAAGGAGGATCTCCTGCAAACCATGAGGTGAAAACATCAACTAACTTACACAGGAAAACCTATCAGTCTAACTG
The DNA here is from genome assembly GCA_023783475.1 of Daubentonia madagascariensis. Taxonomy (NCBI): domain Eukaryota; kingdom Metazoa; phylum Chordata; class Mammalia; order Primates; family Daubentoniidae; genus Daubentonia; species Daubentonia madagascariensis. Next base: position 33,747,337 of record JAKFHU010002080.1, on the reverse strand, counting down.
CAGATTTCTCAGCTGAGATCTTACAAGCCAGAAGGGATTGGGGTCCCATTCTCAATCTTCTCAAACAGAATAATGGCCAGACTAGATTTTTGTATCCTGCAAAACTAAGTTTCATATATGAAGGAGAAATAAAGACTTTTCCAGACAAGAAAACACTGAGGGAACTTGTCAAGACCAGACTTGCCCTGCAGGAAATACTCAGAACAGCATTACTGTGTGGGGATTGGCACAATAGACAACCATCAGAGTAAAACCATCCAAACGCTAAAGCTCAGAGTGCGTATAAAACAATAGCACAAGAGGTAAAACAAAGTAATAAGGTATACCCAACAGGATGAGCAGAACAGCATCACACATATCAATTCTATCAATCAATATGAAAGGTCTGAATGCCCCACTTAAGAGACACAGGCTAGCTGAACGGATGAAGAAATAAAACCCAAATATTAATAACAATCCTAAATATATATGCACCTAACACAGGAAGTACCAGTTTCATAAAACAAATTCCTCTAGATCTAAGCAAAGAAATAAACAGTAGCATCTTAATAATTATAGACTTCAGTACTCCACTGATGGAAGTGGACAAATTAAAGAAACACTGAACTTAAAAAGAACTCTAAAAAAATGGACTTAACAGAGATTTACAGAACATTCTACCCAATAACTACTGAATATAGACTTTTCTCTTCAGCACTTAGGAGATGCTCTATCTGATCATATCTTAGGTCACAAAATGAGTCTCAGAAAATTTTAAAAAAATGAAATAATACCTTGTATCTTCTCAGATCAGAGTGGAATAAACCTAGACATCAACTCCAAGAGAAACACTCAAATCTACACAAAGTCATGGAAATTAACAACCTGCTCCTGAATGATCCTTGGGTAAATGAAGAAATTAAGATGATGGAAATCAAAAGATTCCTTGATATGAATACAAATGGGACACAAGTTTTAAAAATAAATGGGACACAATTTATAAAAATCTATGGGATACAGAAAAAGCAGCCCTAAGGGGAAAGTTTATAACCATAAATGTCTACATCAAAAAGACAGAAAGATTACAAATTAATAACCTAATATCCCATCTCAGGGAGCTAGAAAAAGAAGTACAAACCAAACCCAAAGCCAGCAGAGGAAAAGAAATAACAAAGCTCAGAGCAGAATTAAACAAAATGGAAACCTAAAAAATAGGATCAACTAAATGGATCAACTAAACACTTTGAAAAGATTAAAAAAATTGATAGACCACTTTCCAGATTAACCAGAAATAGAAGTGATTGGACTCAAATAACCTAAATCAGAAATGAAATAGGAGACATTTCAATTGATACTTCAGAAATACAAAATATCATCTGTGAATACTATGAATACCTCCACACAAACAAACTAGAGAACCAAGAGGAAATGGCTAAATACTTGGAAACACACAAGCTCCCAAGCCTGAATCAGGAAGAAATAGAAATCCTGAATAGACCAATAATGAGCAGAGAGATTGAAGCAGTAATAAAAAATCTTCCAACCAAAAAAACCCCTGGACCTTATGGATTCAAAGCCTAATTCTACCAGATCTCCAAAGAAGAACTGATACCTATTGTACAGAAATTATTCCACAATATTGAGAAGGAAGAAATCTTTCCTAACTCATTCTATGAAGCCAGTATCACCCTGAACCCAAAGCCAGGAAAGAACACAACAAAAAAAGAAAACTACAGATCAATATTCCCTATGAACCTAGATCCCAAAATCCCCCCAAAATACTAGCAAACTGAATTCAACAGCACATCAAAAAGATAATCCACCATGACCAAGTGGGTTTCATCTCAGGGATGCAAGAATTGTTGAACTTATGCAAATCAATAAATGTGATTCACCACATAAACAGAAACAAAAAGAAAGACCATATGATCATCTCGATAGATGCAGAAAAAGCATTTGATAAAATCCAACACCCTTTCATGATTAAAAAAAACCCTCAAAAAACTAGGCATAGAAGGAACATAACTCAAAATTTTAAAAGCTATATATGACAAACCCACAGCCAATACCATTCTGAAAGAGGAAAGGTTGAAAGCATTCCCCCTAAGAACTGGAACAAGACAAGGGTACCCACTGTCACCACTTCTATTCAACATAGTACAAAGTCTTAGCCAGAACAATTAGGCAAGAGAAAGAAATAAATGGCATCCGAATAGAGAAAGAGGAGGTCAAACTATCCCTGTTTGTTGATGATATGATTTTATGTCTAGAAAATCCCACAGACTCCACCAAAATATTCCTGGAATTGATAAATAAATTAATCAAAGCCTCAGGTTACAAAATCAATGTACACAAATCAGTAGCATTCCTATATACTAATAACAGTTAAGCAGAGACTCAAATCCAGGACTAAATACCATTCACAATAGCTACAAAAAAATAATATACCTAGGAATGTACTTAACCAAGGAGGTGAAAGATCTCTACTAGGAGAGCTACAAAATACTGACAAAGAAATCACAGATGAAAGAAACAAATGGAAAAACACCCCCACTCATGGATTGGTAGAATCAACATTGTTAAAATGTTCATACAGCTGAAAGTGATTTACAGATTCAGTGCAATCCCCATCAAAATATCAGTGTCATATTTCACAGATCTAGAAAATATAATCCTAAATTTCATTTGGAATGAAAAAAGAGCCCACATAACCAAAGCAATCTTAGGTAAAAAGAACAAATCTGGAGGCATTGCAATAGCTGACTTCAAATTATACTACAAGTCTACAGTAACCAAAACAGCATGGTGCTTGTATAAAAGTAGAGACATAGACCAATGGAACAGAATAGATAACCCAGACAAAAGACCATCTATTTACAACCGACTGATCTTTGACAAAGCAGACAAGAATACACACTGAGGAAAGGAAACCCTATTCAATAAATTGTCCTGGGAAAATTGGATAGCCATACTCAGAAGTTTGAAACAGGACCCCTGTCTCTCACCATATACAATGATTAATTCAAGATGGATTAAAGACTTAAATGTAAGGCATGAAACAATAACAATTCTGAAGAAAACATAGGAAAAACTCTTCTAGATATCAGCTTAGGCAAAGAATTCATGACTAAGATCCCTAAAGCAAATATAGGAAAACAAAAATAAATAAATGAGATTTAATTAAATTAAAAAACATCTGCACAGCTAAGGAAATAATAAGAGAGTGAATGGACAACCTACAGAATGGGAGAAAATATTCACAAACTATACATCTGATGCAGTAGTCCCCAACCTTTTTGGCACCAGGGATTAGTTTATGGAAGAAAATTTTTTCATGGACAGTGGTGGGGGGATGGCAAGTGATGGAGAGTGGCTGTAAATACAGATGAAGCTTTGCTCACTTGCCTGTCACTCACCTCCTGCTCTGTGGTATGGTTCCTAACAGGCCAAGGACCAGTACCGGTCCATGGCCTGGGGGTTGGGGATGGCAGTGATAAAGGACTGATATACAGAATCTACCAAAAACTCAAACAAATCAGGAAGAAAAAAACCAAACAACCTCATCAAAAAGTGAGCAAAAGATATGAACAGAAGTTTTTTGAAAGAAGATAGACAAATGGCCAAGAAACATATGAAAAATGGTCAATATCACTAATCATCAGGGCAATGCAAATTAAAACTACAATGAGATTCCCCTTACCCCTGTCAGAATGGCCATTACTAAAAAGTCCAAAAACAACAGATGCTGGCGTAGATGCAGAGAGAATGGAACACTTATACACTATTGGTGGGATTGAAAATTAGAACAACCTCTATGGAAAACAGTATGGAGATTTCTCAAAGAAATAAATGTCAACCTACCATTCAATCCAGCAATCCCACTGCTGGGTATCTACCTAAAGGAAAAAAAGACATTTTATCAAAAAGGCACCTGCACTCAAATATTTTTCACAGCACAATTCACAATTGCAAAGATGTGGAATTATCCTAAGTGCCTTCCAATTCATGAATGGATAAATAAAATGTGGTATATGTACACCATGGAGTATTACTCAGCCATTAAAAGGAATGAAATATTGTCATTTGCAGCAACTTGTAGGAACTGGAGACCATTATCCTATGTGAAGTATCTCAGGAATGGAAAACCAAACACCATATGTTTTCACTAATAAGTGGGAGCTAATAGATAGGTACACATGGGCACAAAGCAATATAAAGGACATGAGAAACCAAGAAGGGTGGAGGGTAGAAGGGAAGATGTGGAATAAAAACTTACCTATTGGGTACAATGAATACTATTTGTATGATGGGCACATCAAAATCCCTGACTTAAGCATTATACTAGATATCCTTGTAACAAAAATACTTGTATCCCCTTAATTAATATTTTTATACAAAAAAAAAAAAAGATCAAAGCTGCTTATCTCCCAAACTAAGATGTGCTCTCAGGTTTCCTGGATAGATTACATCACTTAAATCTGAGATCTTTTCCTCCACTTAAACCCAAATGTCAACTCTAGGTACAACTAAGTACCTGAAAATGAAATAAGGAAAGTGCCTAAGTGCTCCTGAGAAAAAGAAAAGAGAAAGAAAGCAAAGTGGCTTTGGTTTCCTCCCTGTGGAATTTGGCATCAACTCAGTTTAAATAGGGTAAATAAATCATGACTTGCCCACTAGCAAACACATTCCAATTAGTGTTCTGGAATCTGTTCCTGTTGTGTTAGAGTTCTTTCTCCTGGAGAAAGTGAGAGTGGCCCAGATGTCTTTTCTCCCCTTACTACCAATCCTGCTGAAATCCTGTGGGCAGTAATCAAGTAGAATTATACTAAAGTATAGTTAGTGTTCTGTGTGCTTCTGGTATGGCCAAGTAAGCTCCTTCAAGACTGACCCTCTGATAGAAAATAACTATAAACTCTGGGAAAAATATAAAGACCAGCCACATGAAGGCACTGGAAAAGAAATGAAAGCAGATTCTGGAGGGAAATAAGTGTTTGAGCAAAGGGAATAATACAATGAAAATTTCCTGTATTGTATGGATTTTAGATTTAAGGCAGACTCCAGACAGTGCTGCATAAGGTGACTAAAACTCTTATAGAAAACTTGTAGTCCTGTTGTCCATTAGAGAGATTTCAAGGCAACCGAAGCCTTTCCAAGGTGAGAATGGAGTTGCGGGGAGAAGAGCACCAGAGAGGGAGAAAATACAAATTCTATGTATAAACTCTGCCCAAACCTTGGTTGAGCCCTGAATTATATATGTGCATAATATACTGCAGACAGCTCACCTAAGGATTACAAAAACAAACAAAGATTTGGTCTGCTTCTCCCATCCAAAGACTAACCAGGCCTGACCCTGCTTAGCTTCCAAAATCAGATGAGATCGGGTGCATTCAGGGTGGTAGGACCATAGACAGAGCTGCTTCTTAAAGAGACAGGGTTTACAGTTTTAGATTTCATGAAGTTAATTGACTTCTAAACCAAAAAAATTCAACAGTCTTCATAGGTCTATAACAGAATTCAGAGCCTCCACAACTTAATATTCACAACGTCAGGCTACAGTTCTGAAGTTCTTGACAAAGAACAAGAAAACATGGACCATTCTCAAAAGAAGACAATCAATGAAAACTGACTCTGAGGTTGAAAATAACAAGATTTTAAAGTAGCTCTTATAACCATGATCAATGACATAATGCAAAATATGCTCAAAATGATTGAAGAGATAGAAATTTTCAGCAGACAAATACAAATTTTAAGAAAGAACCAAATAGAAATTCCAAAACTGAAATATAAATATCTGAATACAAAAATTCATTGGGTGGGCTTAACAGCAGAAAGGAAATGGCATAAGAAAGAATGAATTCAAAGATAAATCAGCAGAAAGGCCAATGTCACTCACTTGCATACAGAATTTATTATAACCTTACATCTCCAAGCCATGACTTAAAAATCTTCGCACAACTGATGTTAGCTCTACTACTTTAACTAGAGAATATGCCTTGTCCTTCACTTGAAAAGACAATAGCGATTCAAAAGAAACTTTGCGTAGTCATCATATACCAATTAGCAAATATGTCAACTGGAGGTTGGTTTCTATTTCTCCTTATTGTAAAATAATTTGAGTCTTTTTAGGATTTTAATAATTAATTGCTTTAATTGCCATGGGATATTAATAAAATCAAAGCATTTTCTAATTCAAATCCCCTATAATACTTAATTTTTAGCTCTTAGAGCTTTTTATGATAATGAATACCCAGGTAATAATAATAGCTGGACTTTATTGAGCACGTATGTGACAGACACTATACTTGGAATCTACATTATATACTCCTCAAAACAATCTTAAGAAGTAGGTTTGGTTTTAATGCTATTTTTAAAGATGAAGAAATGGAGGCTTTGTAATGTTACCTTACATCCCATATCACATAACTAGTAAATGGTGACGTCGAGATACAAATCCAGATGCATTGAAGCCAAAGACCCTGTGCTTAATCCTTATATCACAGTGCCTCCCTAGGTCTTATTCTTTTTGTAATCAGAGCAGTCACAGTGGAAATAACTAGACTACATCATTCAGTACACATGAATTAAAGCTGTGTGTCTTTAATTGTAAACAATTCTAACATTTGCCAGTTATTTAAACTTAATCCATTCAAGTACTTTCCCAAACTAAACATTTGATGTAGTGTGGCTAATGGCTATAAAAAGTCCTTGTCTTCATAATGTTTATACATTGTTTTAAGTGTGAACTCTGCTCAGGGTAAACAGAGTCTTTTTTTTTTCTTTTTACTTTCTTTTTAAAAATTATTTTAAATTGATCCATCATAATTGTATATACTTATGGGGTACATAGTGATAGTTCTATACATGTATATAATATATACTGATCAAATCAGGGTAATTGTCATATCCATCACCTCAAATATTTATCATTTCTTTGTGTTGGGAACATTCAAAATCCTCTCTTCTAGATACTTGAAAATATACAATAAATTATTAACTACAGTTACCCTACAGTGCTGTAGAATACTAGAATTTATTCTTTCCATCTAGTTGAAATTTTGTATTTGTTAACCAACTTGTCCCTATACTCCCCTCCCCTACTACCATTCACAGCCTCTAGTAACCACTATTCTCTTTACTTCTATGAGATCAACTTTTTTTTAGCTTTTATATATGAGTGAGAACATGTGGTATTTATCTTTCTGTGCCTGGCTTGTATTACTTAACATAATGTCCTCTAGGCTCATCCATGTTGTCTCAAATAACAGAATTTCATTCTTTTTTTTATGTTGAAATAGCATTCCATTATGTTTATACACCACATTTTCTTTATCCTTTTATCTGTTGATGGACACTTAGGTTGAGTTCATATCTTAGCTATTGTGAATAATGTGCTGCAATGCACATGGGAATGCAGAAAACTCTTCAACATACTGATTTTTCTTTCCTTTGGATATATATCCAGTAGTGGCATTCCTGAATCATATTATAGTTTTATTTTTAGCTTTTTGAGGCACCTCCATACTTAAATAGAGATTCTTGAACACTTTGTCATCAGCAGGTCTCCTGCAACAATTCTTCATCTGATTTAATGGCTACAAAATACATTAATTATAATGATTAGTCCACAGTATACTTTAAAAATACAAAGTAACTAATGAGGATTTATGTTATTAAATTTTAATTAAACATAGGTAAGGGGCCCTTATATGCTCTTATGAAAAGAACTCTGAGACTACTTTGGTTTATTCATTTAAAAATATTTTTGTGAGAGGTGAGAAGTACGGATCCTGTTTCAGCTGTCTACATATGGCTATCCAATTTTCCCAACAAAATTTGTTGAATAGGGATTCTTTACTCCAATGGATCTTTTTGTCTGCTTTGTCAAAGATCAGATGGCAATATGAGGATGGATTCATATCTGTGTTCTCTGTTCTGATCCATAGACCTATGTCTCTCTTTTTGTGGCAGTACCATGCTGTTTTGGTTACTATAGTATAGCTTGAAGTCTGGTAAAGTGATGCCTCCCAATTTATTCTTATTATGTAGGATTGCATTAGCTATTTGGGGTCTTTTCTGGTTCCACATGAAGAAGCATAGAACTATTTTTTTCAAGGTCTGCAAAAAATAACATTGGTATTTTAATGGGAATTGCATTGAATCTGTAAATCACTTTGGGTAGTATAGACATCTTAACAATATTGATTCTGCCAATCCATGAGCATGATATGTTTTTCCATCTGTTTATATCCTCTGCGATTTCTTTTCTCAGAGTTTCATAGTTCTCCCTATATAGGTCTCTCACCTCCTTAGTTAAATATATTCCTAAGTACTTTATTTTTTTTGATGCTACTGTGCAAAGTATTGCATCTTTGATTTGATTCTCAGATTGAATGTTATTGGTATATATGAAAGCTATTAACTTATGTGGATTGATTTTGTAGCCTGAGACACAGGGCATGACTGTTACCTGATCCTGGCAGGTTGATTACATAAAATCATTGATCCCTTCTCAGGATTATCAGTAGTTCCTCACCACTGTTGACACTCTTTCAAGTTACAGATCAGTTGACTTTTGCCATACCATTGTGGCCCTTGAAATTCATCTGTGTCATATATTCAAGTTTACCAGACCATTTACAGTTTGACAAATTGCACTTTTTATTGCAAAAGCTACTCAACAGTGGACTGATATTTTGACTTTACCTCCCTCATAATCTCCTGATTCACAAACCTTAATAAAATAGAGAAAATAAACAGTATACCTGGACTGTAATGGCCCAAGTATTTTCTGAGTCATGCTCTTGCTTTTTATAAGGACCTCAAAGACTTTAACTTTCCATGGGGTTCCACTAATCAAATAGGTGAATGATGTTTTGTTGTGCTCTAAAGATGAGGCAAACTCGAGGACTGATGCCACGTATCTACTCAATGTTTTACCTCATAAAGAACATAAAGCTTCCAAAGAGAAGTTACAATTTTGTCAAAATATAGTACATTATGTAGGATATGATTTATCCCAAGGAGATAAATTCTTTACTCCTGACTACAGGCCAGTAAAACATTTTCAGGCCAATAATTAAGAGACAATTAGGAGGATTCCTGGGTCTCACTGCCTAGTTCAAGCAGTGGGTATACAAATTTTCTGAAATCACTAAGCCTCTCTGACTTGACCAAGTGGTAAGTAATCAAATATCTTCCCTGAAAACCTAAACATAAACAGGCTTTTGGTCAGTTAAAATGAACTTTTCCATAACCCCAACTCTGGGCCTTCTTAATTGTTATAAATCTTCCTACCTGGTTGCACATGAGAGCTCTAAACAATCTTTTGGCATTCTGGCTCAACTTCATGAAAATCATCAGAAACTGAAACAGAAGGAAAATAAATAAATAAATAAAGGCTTATTACAACCTCAAAAAATGAAAACAAAAACAAAAAAAGAAGTGTAATCATACTACTCCCATAATTAATATCTCCCTTCCCTGTGCTCACATACTACCTATTATGGTAGTTAGCATAGTCTTCCTACTATTAGTGCCATTTGTGTGTGTATGTAAAGTTCTCTATCCTATCAGGCTATGAATACTGGAAGGAGGGACTATTTCTCATTATTCTTTATATTCCCAACCAGTGTTTGCACATGGGGACACTACATACTCATTTGTAGAATTAAATTTCTACTTTTAGTGCACTTTTAATAGTGTATAACTATTGCATTCTACCCACAAGAAACCCTTACCCTTCTGTGTCTCATGGAATTTAAAGTAAAAAGAAAAATTTAAAATATTGAGATGTAACGTTTTTAGGTTAGTTTCTTGATTTAATTTTTTACTTTCTTTATTAAATAAAAATAGCAACAACAGCAACAACAAAAACTCTGAATATGTAGGAAATATTTTCAGTTTTCAAGAAACCTAAGGCATAGAATGCATCTATTACATGTAAATTATTTCTACAGTCATCCTTCTGGCAGTAGAACCCCCATAGCCCCAGACCCTGCTTTTGTTTGCTGTAGTTATATTCTCCGAAATGTTGCTCTCACATCAGATGCCCTCAGGGTAGCTCTTCTTAAAATCAGGGATTTACCAGGCTGTCTTTCCAACATTTTTCTACAAGGTGTTTCCTTTCAAATTCAGTTTTTCCCCTGACCCTTTGGCTAGTTTTGCTGTTCAAGCAAGATAATGGACTATGGGGAAGAAAAGGGGCCTCACATGTTGTAGGAGCTGAATACTTGTTTATATCATGAGGAATGAATAAGTGGTTTTTATGGGCAGAAAGTCATTACCATCTAGAGAAATTTCACTCACTGCCTAGGATGTCAAGGTGAGAGAATCAAATGAAAATCAAGTCAAATGATGTTTTGGGATATGTTTTTAGTTAGAATCCAGAATCATAGAAACAGTCTTTAAGGGTTCCAGCAAAATTACCCTCTTACTTAATTTTTAAAAATTTTGGGCTTTTTAAAATTAGTTTTGAATCGAGAATTAGAAATGTAAAAGAATCTCTAGCCTCCTCTCTGCTAAACTCCAGAAATATACCATATCCCACTTGCTACTTACATATCCACTTAAATATCTAACAGACATCTCAGACTTTACATATTCAAAACTGAATTCCTAATCTTTTCCCCTCAAACCTATTCCACCCATGACTTTCCCATCTCAGTTGGAGGCAACTTCATCCATCCAGTTTCTCAGGCCACTAGCCTTGCAGTCACCATGACTCATCTTTTTATCATACCCTCACACCTTCTCACCAGCTCCACCTTACTACTGGCACCCAAGCTGTCATAATAGCTTGCCTGGATTATGGCATTTGGCCCCAACAGGCCTTCCTGCTTATCTTCCTATCTGCCTACAGTCTAATTTTCTCACTGCAAACAGTGTGATTCTTTTAAAATGTAAGTCATGTCAGAACACTTGTCTGCTCAAAACTCTACAATGTCCCCCCCATCTCCCTCAGAGTAAAAGCCCAAGTCCTTTCCTTGGCCCCAGGCCCTTCAGCTCGTGCCTGCCCCAGTACTTTCTCTGACCTCCTGTCCTATGGCTTGCCTCAGTCTCTTTGCTCCAGCCACACTGGCCTCTTCACTTACCCCCAGGAGAGTCAAGATCTGCAGTGGCTCATTCATTCTCCTTGTTGGAGGTGGAGTGGGGCAGACTTTATGTGTTCCTGGGTCCCCAGGCCAAGACTAGCATATAAAAACCATTAATAATGCCAGCACTGGGTCGGGCACAGTGGCTCATGGCTGTAATCCCAGCACTTTGCCAGCACTTTGGGAGGCCAATGTGGGAGGATTGCTTGAGGCCAGGAGTTCGAGACCAGCCTGGGCAACATACGGAGACCTGTTTCTGCAAAAAATGAAAAAAAAAATAGCTGGGTGTGGTGGTGTGTGCCTGTAATCCTAGCTATTTGGAAGGCCAAAACAAGAGGATAGCTTGAACCCAGGAGTTCGAGGGTGCAGTGAACTATGATCTCACCACTGCACTCCAGCCTGAGTGACAGAGCAGGACCCTGCCTCAAAAAGTAAAATAAAATAAGATAAAATAAGAATAAAAAGCTGCAGCACCATTTCTTCTATCTCATGTGGTGGGTCTATAACATCTTACAGATAAAAGGGCTTGGCTCCCTCTCTGTGAAATTCTATTATTTAATAATGTTGCAAATATTTGGGCACTGTATAAAACATTTAATATTTTATATGCCAGATTTTAATTTTTAACCCCTCTTGTGACCTCTTTGTTCTGCATTTCCCAAAGTTTTGTTATTAGGCATACTCCAAAAAAAAAAAAAAAATCCCATGAATGTATAAATTTAGAAAAAATACTCAGTTAAATTTAAATTTGTTAATTTTTTACAAAATTTCAGAGTCGTCAAAGCCCTGATCTGCCCAGGGAATCTTCAAAAGATAGAATATAGATGGCAAAATTTCTTAAACTTGTTTGATTAGAGAACCTCCATCCTTTAAAAAAGTAATTGGCAATGTAATAATAGTGGTAAAAATAGACATTTTGTTTTTACCATGAATGCTGTCTCCCTTTTAAAAAAGGACAAAAATATACTTCCGAGAAAAAACTTAAATAATTTTATGACCTTAACATGTTTAGAATTCACATATATTTCATATCATACAATTTGTTTCTAAACAGTATTTAGTACTCTGAGGAAAATATGTATTTTAAAATGATTCAATAATCTCAATATTAATATAAATAATAATAGTTCTATATGTGTGTAGTGGTTAGTAAGCAGGAATAGTATGCCCAAAATGTATTGGTAAACTATTGGTCAATAACACAAGCATATTGATGGAACATTTTAAGTGATTAGTGTATCTTGGGTCACAGTTTGGGAAACTATTTATTAGATGATTGATTCAAGGCACTCAGGCCTTGCATTTCTTATTGAAAGGCAACATTACTGTGAGAGGGGATGATAGCAACAAACGTAATGGAGATAGGGAACTGACAGGCATTGCTTAGCTGAGTCAGGAAGTCTCTGACCACCCTGATCAAAACAGGATGGGGGACAGGACAGGTTCCAACTGGTTGGTACCAAGAAGACAGAGGAATAGACTGCTTCTTGACCTTGCAGCTTCATTATACCCGCATCACCATAAAATCTTTCTAAGGAAACCTCCCACTCCTGTCATGTACCTGATGCCATGACAGTTCTGGATTGACCATATTTAGTCAGAAGGAAGGTGTCACCCTAATTCTAGAAAAACACTGCCCTTTTCCAAGAAATAACATGAATATTTCTCCCCTTGTTTAACCTATAATTAAGCCGTTGCTTAAATAAAGGTACTAAAGGAACCATGAGGGCTGTTTTCCTCCACAGAGAGAACTAGCTTCTACTCTGTGGAGTAGATTTTCTATACTTCCTAAATAAAACTCACTTTCACTTTTCACTGTTGGTTCACTCCTGAATTCTTTCTTGTGAGAAGCCAAGGACCAACCTGGACTTCAAGTGATTCCCAGCATTGGGAATTACTTTCCTGTGACATAATGACTAATAGAGTCATTAAATTAGATTAGATTGGCACCGGGCAATAAGGATGGACACCAGTCTTGCAGCATGCTCCCCTCATATCAACCCTGTTGCCCATCCCTGATGTTTCTGGAAAAAGGAACCCAAGATTTGTCGATGTTTTACTCCAAAAACAAGGAAAAAGAAAAAAAAGCAAAAGGACTTCCACACAATAGAAATCAATAGTGACTATGCTCTGAAATGGGACATTGTAATGGAAACATCTCCTACAGGTGAATTTAATATTTAAGCACATGTAATATATGAACATTTTGTCTTTCACATACATAAATCAGGGTTGGTTATCTGATACACAAAAGAGTTGATTTATCAAATAATTCTGATGGGGCTCTTTTATACAATAACTGTCTCTAGCAGATTCAACCTGTATTTCAACTTTAAAACACTGATTTCCCTGTGTGATGTCACTGAATGGATGTGGGGAGCACAGTTTGGGAGATGACCACAATTGTGGCTCTGACACGGGCAGAACAGGGGCAATGTGTATGGCCAAAGTGTTGTACCCCCATGATATTCTGAAATTAAAAAAATAAATTAAAAAAAAAAAGAATAAAATCAAAGAGGCTAGCAAATCCTAAAAAAAATAAAATAAAATGTTTACATCATGGTCTACAGTAAAAAAAAAAAAAAAAAACAAAACACTGATTTCCACACCACTATTATGGAACTAATCATCTGTGTAAAGTGAAGGATACCCTTGCCCAACAGCCTGAATTGTGAAGTAAAACAAAGACATTAGATTAGTACAGCCATTATGGAAAACAGTATGGAGTTTCCTCAAAACCCTAAAAATAATATTAACATATGATACAGTAAATCCATTACTGGGTAAATATCTAAAGGAAATGCAATCAGTATGTTGAAAAGATATACACATTCCCATGTTCCTTGTAGTGCTGTTCACAATAGCTAACATATGGAATCAACCTAAATGTCTGTCAACAGATGAATGGATTAAGAAAATGTGGTATATACACACAGTGGAATACTATTAAGCCATAAAAAAGAATGAAATCCTGTCATTTGTGACAATATGGATAAACCTGGAGGATTTTACATTAAGTGAAATAAGCCAGGCACAGAAAGATAAGTACTGCATAATCTCACTCACATGTGGAAGCTAAACAAGTTGATTTCGTAGAAGATAATAGAATAGTGGTTAGGAAAGGATGGTGGGGCGGGGAGAGGGGAATAAGGACTTGGAGAGAGGTTGGTCAAAGGATACATGATTATATTTAGACAGGAGGAATAAAATCAAGAGATTTGTGGTACAGCAGGATGACTATAGTTAATGATATATTGTATTCTTGAAAAATGCAAAAAGAGTGGATGTCAAGTGCTCTCACCACAAAAATGATAATTGTGTGAGGTAACGCATTTGTTAATTAGCTAGAGTTAACCATTTCACACTGTATATATCATGTTGTACATGATAAATACATAAAATGTTATCTGTCAAAAAACAAAACAAAACAAGGTCATTAGAGAGTGTTACAAAATTTACTGGGGAGAAAGATGTTTGGATGAGGGGCCAGTTTGCCAGGATGTTGCAGTTTGGGGAGTATGGAAGATTTGTTTGCTTTGTCTTAATAAGGCTTTGGTGGCAATGGTTTTGAGATTCTTTTGGAATGTCTCTGGGGCTCCCACTGTGAAAATGGTAGGACAAGATGGGAGCTGGAAATTCCAGGTAATCATAATTGGAAAGGATAGAGCCCAGCAGCTGGTAAAGGCTGTTACATACTAAAGTAACATATTCATTTGGCAACTGAAGCAGAATGGGAAACAAGAGAAGTTTTTTATTTGCTGTTATTTACTGAGTAACAGGTTGTACATTTACAGCCACTCAGAAGACGAGCCTTGCCAACATCATCAGGAGTGCCCGCCAGATGGTAAGTATTCACCAGGGAAAAGAGAAACACAACTGAACAACTATCACCCCATTTGTTGTAAGACACCTTTTATACACTCAATTCCATTTGACAAAACAAAAAGCAGAGGAAACCTCAGAGGCTACTACTGATAGTCTCTATCAGTAGCACTGACTTTACTCTTGGCTTACAGTAGAAAAAAAGAAAAGTATGCAGAATTTTTCAAACATGATTTTGTAACTATGCATTTGCCATTACTCTGTAATCAAAAACAAAACATGGAAATTCAATTAATGACTTGCTCTTTAAATTTGGATGTTTACAGTTGAAAGTGCACCCATGAAAGCATGTTTAATCACAGTGTGGTTTTCCTCTAGTTTGGTGTTTGGAGGAGAGGCTAGGCTGAGAGATGTTTATTGCAAGGGATGAATGTAGGTGACAAATAAGTTCGATACATTCACAATTAGTATTAAGAGCCAAAACTATTTCTCGACTTATCAAAAGATAAATAATGTCAAGAAACTCACTGTGTATGACTATTTACATAGAAGAAGATTTGATCAAGAACAGTGATCAACAGTGAATAAATGATTATAGGGAAGTAAATGCTAGGCACATTTTTTAGTTGCAAATAGACAAATAATGGAAAATTACATTTTTACCTTCCTTCCATGAGAAAGATTATTATTCCTCAGTGAGGTGGGGTTTTTTTCCTCTTCAATTTTTGAGGGCTCAAGAGAGATGTTCCTTCATTTCATTCTCCCAATGAACCAATAGTATCATTTCTACTTTTCCTCTTTAATGTTCTGTTTTCTTTTTGAACTGGCTTCATAGTATCCTCCTGTCACACATCTTTTATCCAGCCTGATACAATCCCTCTGATTTCTATCTTTTTCTTCTCTCTGGGGAATTTGTTCCAGAATCTGCTGGACTTTCTCACATCTTTTATTTCTTTCAAAGTTGTTTTTGTTCCCCCCATTTGACACACTGCACCCTTCCTCTTAGATAGATGCCCAGTCTCAAGTTCACGGTGATCAAGCACCTCATGTCCTAGCCTATAAAAGACCTCGTAGGACAAAAACAGGACAAGATAATATACAGTTATGAGCCAGGAAACTTTTTAATGACACTTTCATGGCATGGTCTATGTTCATGTAACAAATGAAACTAGTATTTATTTGAAGGTAGTGATGTGCTGATATATATTTAACAAGTGGCCTCCAAAGTGGGATGGGGACTATAAGCATATCAGGGCTATGACTAGGGTGAAGCACTTGCTCGACCCCAAGAGCGAATCCCTCCCTAAACTTTGTGCCTTAGGAGCTTTGCTTGTCTCACCCTACTCCAGGCCATGATGTGCATATATACGTGCATAAGTTTATTATAGATTTAACTGATATAAAGAATGTATAGCATGCAATTTACACAATTTAATAAATTTACATAAATTACACAATTTAAAGTTTCAGACAAGCAAGATGAATAAGCTCTAGAGATCTGTTGTACAACGTTATACCTAGAGTCAACAACAATGTATGTTACAATTAACTTGTTAAGAGGGTAGATCTCATGTTAAATGTTCTTACCACAATAAAACAAAATTTAATTTAATTTTTAAAAGAATGATGCTTTCCAATGAAGGCCTTATAGGCTCAAGATACCTGCAATAAAATTGGTAGACAGAGGCATGTGGATAAGCAACTGCGTCAGCTCCGGGTGCAACCATGTAACTAGTTCTGGCTGTTGACTTCTGACTGACAGTGACCTGGATCAGTTTGGGATGAGCAACCAGCAATTCCGAGATGATGGCTATTCTGTCAGCCTGGATTTCTCAGTGACAAAAATGAATAGCACACTTCTACCAACCTAGTGTGGACATGTAGTATGAAAAAGAAATGTACCTTTGTTAATTTAAACACTGCTATTTGAGGTATTGTTAGTTACCACAGTTTATTCAAACCTGCCCTTACAAAAAGGTTACCATTAAATGTAGTCGCAAAATTAAAACATTACAAAATATGAAAATAGCATAAATACTGAGACAATCACAGGGAAACTAAATGTTTTAAAATTTCTTGTTACAAATCTGGCAAATCTGTCAGATTCATTCATTCATACCATAACTATAAGCAAGCAAATGGTTAAAAATAGCTTTAAGGATGGGGGTGCATGGGGTAGGGTGAGTTTCTACCCTTCTACTGAAATTGTCAGTAGCTGGAATAAACCATATCTGGTCAGCCTGAGTTTCCTATAAGCTGATAAAGTTGTATGGGCAGAGCAGCTTTAGAGAATTGGCAAGAATGCTTGAGGACCGAGAGCCCTGAGGAGCCTGAGAATGGCTTCTCCTGTACCACCACTCTTTATAAAGCCCCTCATGGGTAGGAACCCAGGTGATGCTCAGCAGTGTGCCAAGACAGAAGCATACACGTATTCTAACTTTTTCCCAGTGTGTATCTAATCACATCAAACTTAATTATAATTGTGGACAGTGGCCTATTATAGGGATAATAATCAGGGCCTGCTTCCACATGAACCCCCACTAAATCCCTGATAGTCCCTTATTGCTAGGCAACCATATAAATTATTGTCCAAATTGGGCAATTGGAAGTGAAAGAAGGCACGATAATTGATTATGCTGGGAAAACAGGTGTCAATCAGGAAGTATGGTTGCCTTCTTTATAGCTCATGGTCCCTTAAATATAATGCTGCCATTAAAAGACAATTTTGATAATTTATCTAGACAACTGTTTACTTTGTATTTTCCAAATGTATTAACACAGAGTTGTTCATAAGATTTTTATTATTATGCTATTTATTATCTACCACATCTGTAGTTTTGCTGCTTTTAAAAAGATTCCAAATAGTGCTTATTAGTACCATCTGAGTGCAGTGCTCTATTGAAATCCATCAAATAAATCTTATTAGTTATGTCATTCAAATCTGTGTATTTATAAAAATTTCATCTGCTTAATCTACTGATTTATGAGAAAGATTTGTTAAAATATCCTATGATTTTGGGTTTATAATTTTTTCCTTATATTCTGTCACTTTATAATTTTGTTTGAGATTAATAGAGCTATAACATTTTTCTTTGGGTTAGTATTTCCCTGGTATATATTTTCTCATCTCTTTACTTTCAACTTTCTGTCTTCTTATAGTTTAGGTGAATCTATGGCAGACAGTTTACAACTCAATTTTGTTTTATTAACAACTTAGGAATTGTTGATTTTTAATTGACAAGTTTAATTGGTTTATATTTATTGTAAATTTATATATTTGGAGGGATAGACTTTTTTATTAAAGCATAACACACATACAGAAATATGTACAAATCATGGCTATACAGATCATTGTGAACACACCTATTTAACTGCTACCAGATTAAGATATAGAATGTAATCAGCATCCCAGAAATCTACCTCTACTGCACATTACTCACTCCCCAGAGTACCATTATTTTTTTATTTCTATTATCATAGATTAGTGTTGCCTGCTTTATGTCTTTGCATATAAATTGATTCACATGTATGCACATTTTGTGTTTGATTTCTTTTGCTCACCACTGTTTGCAAAATGCATCTTTGTTGTTGCATGTAGCAGCAATTCATTGGTTTTCTTTCATAATTCCATCATATGATTCTGCCAAAATTTATACATTTTGCTATGTTTTCCCTGCCAGGTTCTGCTTATAATGAATAATTCTGTTATGAATATTTTTGTACGTGTGTTTTGGTGCACATATGTAGTCATTTCTGTTGGGTATATTCATAAATTTGGAATTTCTGAGTTCTAGGGTGGGTGTAAGTTCATATTTAGTACCATTTTTCCAAATAGGTTGCATCAATTTACACTTCCACCAACAGTATATGAGAGTTCCATTTTTGCCAACTCTTGGTACTACCAAACTTTTTCATTTTTGCATGTGAAGCTTCTGTACTGCTACCTGACCAGAACTAGTATTTTGATTTGTATTTTTCTGATGACTAATGAGCTTTAGCACCTTTATATGCATTTATTAGTCTTTTGGATAGTCTTTTCTGTGCATATTATTTTTATTTTTATTATTTTTATACTTACTGAATTTCCTGTTTTTATATTTACTGAATTGTAAGAGTTCTTTATATATGCTGATTTTTTAAATAAAAGAATTGGAAATATCTTCTCTCACTCTATGACCTGCCTTTTCATTCTACTAATAGTGTGTTTTAATGACACTGCTAATGGCACAAGCAGAATTTCTTGATTTTAATGAAGTCAGTGTATTAATCTTTTCCTTTAAACTTAGTGCTTATTTTGTCCTGTTTACCTTTACCTGCTTTACCTTTTACATTTGAGTGTACAATGTACTTTAATTAATTTTTTGTGTATCATATGAGGAAGCATTGGATAACTATTTTTTCCCATGTGGTTATCCAACTGATCCAGTACTACGTATTGAAAAAGTCATCTTTCTCAACTGTAATGCACTGGCAACACTGTTGTAAACTAAGTGATCCTATATGCATAGATTTGTTTCTTGATTCTCTATTTTGTAATATTTCTTTATCTATTTTTACACAAGTATCACCTGGTTTTAATCACTATAATTTTATTATAAACATTGACATCTGATAGTATAAATCTTCCAACATTCTTGAAGATGTTTTTGTTATTCTTGGTCCACTGGAATTGTATTTAATTTTAGAATCAACTTGACATGTTTCTAAAAAAAAAAAAAAAACAGAAAAGGTGCTTGATTCTGATTTAGATTGTACTATTTCTATAGATCAACTTGGGAGAATTGATATTTTTACAACAGTGACTCTTCAAATACGTGAACATTATATGTCACTACTTTTATTTAGGTACTTATTTCTGTTTAGTAATATTTTTGTTTCCTATGTAGATATCTTGTAAATCATTTACTAGGTTTAAAACTAAGTACTTAATTTTTTGATGCTTTTAAGTGATATAGTTTAAAAAATTTCATTTCCAAATATTTGTGCTAAACATTCGGGCATATAATTGATTTTATATATTTATCCAAAGATATTGCTAAATTTTATTTATCCATACAGTCCTTTGAATTTTCATTATAAGCAATAATGTTGTGTGTGAGTAATAACAGTCTTATATCTTCTTTTCCAATCCTACCATTTTATTTTTTTCTCACCTACCATTTTATTTTTTTCCTCACCTTTTTGCACTGACTAGGACTTCCAGTACAATATTGAAAAGAAGTGGTGATAACAGACATTGTCTCATACTCAATCTCAGGATGGAAACTTTCAATGTTTCAACATTTATTGACTTTGTTGGTTTTGATTTGTTTGTTTTTTAGATAGGCTTCTATTTCTATGTGCTAAGAGGCTTTTTGGGTTTTTTAAAAAATCATGAGTGGTTTTTGATTTTGTCCAACTTTTTTCTGCATCTAATTTGATGATTATATGGTTTTCTTTTATTAATATTCTATTAATTTCCCTTTTAGGTCTGTAATGTAAATTACATTGATTGATTTTTTAAATATTTACTTTATCGAAGAATAAGTTACATATAATAAAATGTATTCATTTTAAATGTACATTTCAATGAATTCTGCAAAACTTGTACACCCATATAACCAACATCACAATTAAGATATAAAGGTAGAACATTTCTCCACCCCTTTTCCCCTCTCTTCCCTGTCAATTTCCCTCAGCCTGAGCCCCAAGCAACCACTGATCTGCTTTATGTCACTATAGAGTAGATTTATCTTTCCTAGAGTTTCATTATACAGTATGTACTCTTTTATGTCTGGCATCTTTTGCTCAGCATAAAGTTTTTCAGATTCATCCTTGTTGCCTATATAAGCAGTTCATTCTCTTTTTATTGTTGAATAAAATAAAATAAAATAAAATCCATTATATGAATATAGTAGTTTGTTTATCTGTTCACTTGTTGATGAAAATTTATGGTTTTGAGGTATTATGAACATGGATAGAAAGGACTTAGAGACATTACGGTTTCCACAGCAACAGTAATTCAACTGTCCTATGCTTGCAGAAATACCAATACTATAAAAATGGTTCTTTATATATTTTCTTTTAAAGTAGGGATAATTATGCTAGAATGATTACCACTAGAATATGTATTCCATGAAGGCAGGCATTGCAGTCTGTCCTGTTTACTGATGTATTTTAAATGCCTATAACATAGTACATGCTTATTAAATATTGAATGAATTAATGAAATTACTTTGAAGAGTTTTGATTTGCTTTCCTGTTTCGGATTTATATTTTGTTTCAAAGTTAAATTAGTACATTTTATTTTATAGTTTTAAAAGAAAAATTATAAAAGGAAGAGTATTGAGAATTGATTAATGAAAACCAGCCGGCCGACCTTAAAATTTTTATATCTTTACCTATTTTGTGAGCTTTTTAAGAAAAATCATGAGTAGGTTTAAGACAGAGGTAGAGAACCTGTGGCCTTCTAAATGCTTAAGTGTGACCTTTTAAAATTTAGATTCAGTCGAAAGGCCACGCTTAAGCATTTAGAGGGCCACACGTGGTCTTAAGGCCACAGGTTCCCCACCCCTGGTTTAAATCATGAAGAACAGGGATGAGAGTTTTTAATTTTAATATTTCTGAATAAAACTTTTCATGATTTATTAGCTTTCTAAATATCATTGACTTATTGAAATGTGATCAATCTTAGAGAATGTTCCATGTGCTGATGAAAAGAACGTATATTCAGTAGTTTTTGGGTAAAATGTTCTATAAATATCTGTTAGGCCCATTTGTTCTACAGTCCCGCTTAAGTCCAGTGTTTCTTTATTTTCTGCTTGGAGGATCTGTCCCATCCTGTCAGTGGGGTGTTGAAGTCCCCAGCTATTATGATGCTGCTCTTTATCATTTTGTTTAGCTCTAGTAGGGTTTGCTTTATGAATCTGGGTGCACACGTGTTAGGTGCATAAATATTTAGGATTGTATGTCTTCTTGTTGAATTGCTGCCTTTACCATTATATAGTGACCATATTGTCTTTCTTTACTATTGTTGTTTTGAAGTCTATGTTTTCCGATATGAGAATGGCTATACCAGCTTTTTTGGTTTTCATTTGCATGGAATATTTTTTCCCATCCCTTTATCTTGAGTCTGAATGAGTCCTTGTGGGTTAGATGTGTTTCCTGGAGACAGCAGAAACTTGGTTTGTATTTTTTTAATCCATTCAGCCAGCGTATGTTTCTTGAGTGGGGAATTCAAGCCATTCATATTTTTTGGAAGAATTGATAAATGGGGAGGATTTCTGTTCATCCTGTTGGGTAGAACCTTATTGCTTTGTTTTATCTCTTGAGCTACTGTGGTATATGGGCTCTGAGCTTTAGCTTTTGGGTGATTTTACACTGCTGGATGTCTAATTTGCTGGTCAATGTATAAAGCAGTTCTGAGTACTTCCTGCAGGGCAGGTCTTGTCTTAACAAATTCCCTCAGTGTTTGCTTGTTTGAGAAAGTCTGTATTTCTCTCTCATATGTGAAACTTAATTTTGCAGGATACAAAATTCTAGGCTGGCCATTATTCTGTTTCAGAAGATTGAGAAAGGGGCCCCAATCCCTTTTGGCTTGTTAGGTCTCAGTTGAGAAGTCTGCAGTTAGCCTGATGGGTTTTCCCTTGTAAGTTACCTGCTGCTCTCACCTTATGGCTCACAGCAGTTCCTCCTTCATGTTAACTTTGGTCAGTCTAATGACTATGTGTCGTGGTGATTGCCTCTTTGCAATGAATCTCCCAGGAGTTTGTTAAGCTTCTTGTACCTGGATATCTAAATTTCTAGCAAGACTGTGAAAGTTTTCCTCAATTAGTCTGTCAAATAGGTTTTCCAACCCTTGTGTATTTTCTTCTTCACCCTCAGGGATGCCTATGATTCTTATGTTAGGCCTCTTCACATAATCCCATACTTCTTGTAGGCTTTGTTCTTTTCTCTTGTTTCTCTGTTCCTTATCTTTGACTGACTTGTTTAATTCAAAAGTGTTGTCTCCAAGCCCTGAGGTTCTTTCTTCTGCCTGATCTGATCTATTCTTAAAACTTTCCACTGTGTTTTGTGTTTCCTTGAATGAATTTTTCATTTCCAGAAGTTCTGTTCAATGTTTTCTAACAATTCAATTTCTTTAATTAATTTTTCATTCATGTCCTGTATTGTTTTTGTGGTTTCTTTGTGTTGGGATTCTATTTTCTCTTGTATTTCATTGAGCTTCCTTATAATCCATATTTGGAATTTCTTATCAGTCATTTCAATATTTTCATTTTGGTTGGTATCCATTGCTAAGATGTTATTGTTGTCTTTTGGGGGTGTCCTTTCACTCTGATTTTTCATATTTCCACAGTTCTTTTGCTGATTCCTTCTCATCTGTCCTCTCCATTAAGACCTGGGGGTACAAGGCCTATCTTGTGGGCCTCCCTCTGGGTCCCTGAAGATTGATCCCTGACTTTGGCAGGTAGAGGAGTGCTGGTCCCCAGTTGCCTATGGGGTGTTCAAGTAGGTTTGATGAACCTCTCAGGTTGCCTCTGACCTGCTTTCTTCACCTTGTCTCAGCAGAGTAAATTAGGTTAGGTCCCCCAGCTTAATCTCTGAGATGGAGGGTGGTACTTGTGAGTACAAAACAGCCAAACAGCCATGCTGTTTGTTTGAGTTGGAGGGCACTATGCTGATCTATAGAGTTTTTCCCACTATCATTGGTTGATGTTTGTGGGGAAGAGCCAGGTGCTGAGATGTTCTTTTGTGCTTGTAGTAAGCTCTGGTCTCCCAGGTGGGGCACATGAGTACCCCAAGCATTAGGACAAACCCTGCAGCTCCCAGGGGATTGCTTGACCTCTACTGTCACTGAGGTAGGGGGAGGAGCAAAGTAGATTGTGGTTAGATTGTGGGAGCCTAAAAGGCTTTGCAAAGCCTTGACAGGGCTCAGCAGTTGCTTTTCTGGCTGCTAAGGGGAGCTGCTGGAATGAAGTTCAGGACAAGCTCTCCAATCCAGAAAGGCTGTTCCTGAGGGAGGGGCCTAGGTGCTTGAGTGCTAAGGCCCCGGGCAGGGGTCTTTCTGCCCTTGTCCACTAACACAGTTTCTCTGTGGGGAGGGGTGAATGCCCTCCCAAATTGCAGCTCCCTGGAATCCCACCTCCCTGGAATCCCACTGCACTCTCCCATCAGGTCAGTCCATGTGAGTTCCCTCACCACCTGAGTCCAGCTCTCTAACTTCCCCCCAGTCCGTGTGTTGACCCACTGGCATGCATCTCCATGAAATGCTGGTGGGCAGGGGGTTCCCCAGTTGTGCACCCCTGTTCCACCACAAGATCCCAGAGGGAGAGTAGTGGGACCCTCTATCCACAGGGACCTCAGTCAGGGGCAAGCTCCTGCCAGACATAAGCGGCCACTCTCTAGTTTCTTGGTTCAAGCTGCCCTTGCTATTCAGCCAGCATGCCTGAGGTGTTTGGTTGTCATGGAACTGGGAGCTAGGCTATTTCTCTCTGAATGCCACACCCCTATCCAATATGGCAGCTCTCCCATGGGTGGGGATGGATGTGCTCACGGATCGCCATTCCACAGCACCCCACTACACTCTCCCATGGGATATGTCTGCAATGGCTTCCTCGCCACCAGAGTCCAGATTTGAAACCTCTCCCCTGCATCTCCCTGCACCATTCTTTTGTCCAGGGGGTGCTGGGACTGGCCTGCCTATCTGAATTGCCAGTCTGTGATACTGCAAAATGCTGATGGGCAGGTAACTCCCAAATTATGGGTGGCTCCACTCTCCATGGCAAGCTCAACCTGGAGCATGCACCTGCTGTAGAGAAGCAGCTGTTCGTGAGCTTCTTGATTCAAACTACTTTCATGGTTCCAATGGGTGGGGAGGGGCCATGGCTCCCTGTCGGCCCAATCTCAGCTTACTTTCTCAGATGCCAGGTGCAGAGGAGGAAGTGCCTAGGTGTAAGAAAACCGTCACTCTCGTCTCTTGTGGCACTTTCCATGGGGTGCTCCTTTTGGACACCCAAACTCGTGGGGCTTTCAGGTTCACCCCACTATTCCTAATTAGACACTGTGCCTGGGCTTGTGGAGGGTGGAAAAGCCTTCAACATACTTTGTGTCACACTGTTCACCAAAGGCACGTAGTTAGGGGAGGGAAAACCCCTTCCCATTTCACTGGGTTCAGAGCCTCTCTGGGTTTGATCCATGCCACTATCTTCTCTCTATCCTCTTCTTTCTCAGTTTTGCTGTTTGCCTCCATGTGGTCCCCTGTCATCCCTGTCCTCTTTCTCTGTGATCTACACTTGGGCTGCAACTACTTTCCGCTCTTCTAAGTCTAATATCTTATGTTCCAGCTGGCATGGTCTGTCAGGCGATGTCTCTTATTGGCCATCTTGGCTCCTCTGTATTTTTAAATTCTAAAATTTCCACTTGATTCTTTATATCTTCTCTTCCTTTAGTGATATTTTCTATACCTTTGCTGAAGCTTCTTATTTTATTTGTTTCAAGCATGTTTATGATTTTTCACTGAAACATTTTTGTCACAGCTACCATAAAATCTTTGTCAGATAATTCTAGCATCTCTTCATCACAATGTTGGCATCTATTGATTGTCCTTTTTCATTTAGTTTGAGATCTTCCTGGTACTTAGTATGATGTTTGCTTTTTTAATTGAAACCTGGAATGCCAGGGAATTATGTTATGAGAGTCTAAATATTAATTAAGCTTTCTGTTTTAGCTATTTTTTATACTGCTCTGACAGGTGAAGAGGGGATGCTACTTAGTTATATCCAGGTGGAAGTATAAGTGCATCCTTACTGCTGGCTGGGGTTCGGAGCTCTGGCCTCACATGTGGTCTTCATTGACAGTATAGTAGGGGTAGTGTCATCACCATTTGTTAAGGTAAAAGCCCTGACTCTCCACTAGGCCTCCTCTGACAACACCTCAGCAGGGATGAGAACATGCTTTGCTACCGCTGGTGGAGGTGAAAGTCCTGGCTCCTTCTTCGCCTTCTCTGACACCAGTCTGGTGGAGAATTTGGGGTGCCTTGTTATAAGCTTGCAAAGGTGGACATCTAGGCTTCCTACTTGGCTTTTGCTGACATGGGTAGAGATGGAGCCACAGATTTTTTCAGTGGTGTTTAGCTGAAGTAGATAGCTATTGTTTAAAAGACTTCTCTGTAGCTAAACTGCCACTTCCCTGATCCTTGGACTAGAAAGGGCAACTCTTTTGGAGGGCCTTTTGGTCTGCATTTCTAGGTTGCTAACTTTTCCAGCACCACATTTGGGATATCTGAGGTGAAAAGAAAACCTAGGGAAGTCACTGTCATGTCATTCCCAAGATCCTGAGGTCCCTGACTGGTCTGCCCTCTCTCCACTTTTCAGAGTGTTCTTATGTTTGTTTTATATATACATCCTGTGTTTCTATTTCTATTTAGTGAGAGGAAGAGGGAAAAAACATGCACTCCATCTTCCTGGGAGCAGAAGTCTCCATTGAATTTTTATTCTGTGAAAAGCACTGGTGCTTGGGGATTTCAGAGATGAAATAAGATATGTTTCATGTGTACAAAGAGTTTGCCATCTTGGTGAAGGACCGCCTTATAAATATCTAAGTGTTATTCATAGAAAATTGTAGTCAATGCTATAACAGAAGTCTGAAATCAAAGGTAATATTACATAAAGTGGAAAGCCTTTGGCTAAGATGAAGGAATACCAGACATAACTGGCCTATATTGTGTGGGGTCCTGGAGAAATACATTTTGTGGAGCCTCTGTCTATAGAAACCATTTGATATAAAATGTATTACAAAATTCATTGGTGCCTATAATGTAGAGTGATTTATAAATAAGGATTTAGAAAAGTCAATAGAGAAGAGGTTTCTTATATATTTCTTTATTGTTCAGTCAGTGCACATAAATATTCTTTGTAGCATCAGGCCCTATTTTCCTGTTCAGGTCTATGAAACATCTCTGTATGTACTTTATTATCAAATCTTCCATTCCTGACGAATTTAACATCTACTCATCTCAATAAAAAGTGAACAATAATTTTCCTTTCATGTTAAATTTTTTCATTTGGAATTTTATTTTGCAAACACAAACACTTCTTCCAACTATGTCTTCTTTTGAACTACTTATGCTGTAATCACTAAATGCCTAGAATGTGGTCTACTTCAGTGTTGACCATACTACTGCCTCCCACACACTGTCAGTGAGAAGAATAGGTGAAGATCTTGTGGCTAGCATGAGAAGAGCAATCTCATTTGCACAAGGAGTGTTGGTCCCAGCATGTCATCACCACATTTATTGGAGGTAAGGAAAAAAAAAAAAAGAGATATTTTAATCAGAAAGGTCTATAGGCTGTGCAGAGCAATGGTCTTGAAAGCCCTCAAAGGCCATATGAGGAGCCACTCCCAAAGACTGACTGACCACGGCTTTGAGTGTGTGGAGGGTATGGGGTGACTGCCTTGGGTGGCAGTGGCAGGAGGTGCACAGTGTAAAGAATGCCTGCTGTTACCCCTGCCACCCTTGGGTGCTATAGACAGGAGCTAGCACTGTGGTTGGAACATGAACAAGCAGTAGCTAACATATGGGTCCACACACATAGCTCAATCGGAAGGGCCAGTAGGGGGCGATTTATGGACCAGAGCCCTGAACTCATCCTGTGTCCAGTGTGAGTGAAAGTTACCCAAACCGTCATGACAGGACCATTCAGGCTGCTCACTTTTCCATGATCCAACAAAAGAAGCAGCATGCTGACCAATGAGAGCAATCTGCTCATTAGACTTCCTCCGGGAACTGAGGCTCAGCTATGTGCATCAAGGATAACCCCGCAGGCTCAAGTCCCAGAGCTCCTCAGGGCTTCTGCCTGACCCCATGTGTAGGCTAGAGGGACAAAGAGAGCCTTGGAGAGGGGAGAGGGTGATGGCACCCATGTGATTCCTAGTCCACGATTAGACACTCCTGCCAGGGAGCATCAGCCCGGGCACTAGAGGAGACTTAGCATATTTTGAATAAGGCACTCAAAAGAGTGGAGACACCCTAGGTGCTTGCCCACATCTAAGGGCAGAGCTGATCCTGGGTTTTAGTCCTGCTTCACTCCTGACTAGTCATATGTCTTTGGACATGTCACTGAATATCTCTGGGTCTCCAACTCATCATCTACAAGGTAAAGTGATTGACTCAATGATTAGTCACGTAGTAAATAAATTTAAAAGTCCAAACCTTCTTAGTACTTAGTTATCAAATTGACTCTCACCTCCAATTAGTCACTTTTGGTCTTCAGCCCCTCATCCCTGGGCTGGGTGGAAGTAAGGGCAAAGTTGTCATGAACCTGTGGAATAAATACTCCAGGAACTGGGTTGAGGAGATTCCTTCCTTCCACATACAATGCAGTACACAGGCAAAGCTCATTGTTGGCATATTATCATTTACCTTTGTGTTGAATTTTTTTTTCCAGAATACTATGGGGGTACAAATACTTTGGTCACATAAATTGCCTTTGTACTGCCCAGTGCAAAGCTACAAGCATGCCCATCCCCCAGACAGCATGCAGTGCACCATTAGGTGTGAATTTATCCATCCCCTCCTCCCCGCTCCCACCTGCCCGATCCCCAGTGGATGTTACTTCCACACGTGCACTTAAGTGTTGATCAATTAGTACCAATTTACTGGTGAGTACATGTGGTGTTTGTTTATCCATCCTTGTGATACTTCACTTAGAAGTATGGGCTCCAGTTCCATCCAGGTTAATACAAGAAGTATTAGTTTGCCATTTTTTTTTATGGCTGAGTAGTACTCTATAGTATATATATACCACATTTTATTAATCCACTCAGGTATTGATGGGATCTTGGGTTGTTTCCATATCTTTGCAATTGTGAGTTCTGCTGCTATAAACATTTGAGTGCAGATATCTTTTTTTCCTTTGGATAAATACCCAGTAGTGGGATTGCTGGATCAAATGGTGGTTCTACTTTTAGTTCTTTGAGGTATCTCCACACTACTTCCGATAGAGGTTGTACTAGTTTGCAGTCCCACCAGCAGTGTATGAGTCTTCCTATCTCTCTGCATCCACAGCAACATTTGTTGCTTTGGGACTTTTTGATAAAAGCCATTCTCACTGGAGTTAAGTGATATCTCATTGTGGTTTTGATTTGCATTTCTCTGATGATTAGAGATGTTGAGCATTTTTTCATGTATTTTTGGCTATTAGTCTATCTTCTTTTGAAAAGTTTCTGTTCATGTCTGTTGTCCACTTTTTAATGGGGTTGTTTGATTTTTTTCCTGCTGATTTTCCTAAGTTATTTATAGATTCTGGTTATCAGCCTTTATTAGATGTATAGCATGCAAATATTTTCTCCTATTCTGCAGGTTATGTATTCACTCTAATGATTGTTTCCTTGGCTGTGCAGAAGCTTTTTAACTTGATAAGGTCCCATTTATTTATTTTTATTGTTCCTGTAATTGCTTTTGGGGTCTTCTTCACAAATCCTTTGCCTAGGCCGATGTCTATAAAAGTTTTTCCAACATTTTCTTATAGAATTCTTATGGCTTCATGCCTTAGGTTTAAGTCTGTCATCCATTGTGAGTTGATTTTTGTGAGAGTTGAGAGATGTGGATCCTGTTTCAGTCCTCTACATGTGCCTATCCAATTTTCCCAGCACCGTTTATTGAATAGGGATTCTTTTCCCCAGTGTATGCTTTTGTCTGCTTTGTCAAAGATCAGTTGGCAATATGAGGATGGTTTTATATCTGGATTTTCTCTTTTGTTCCATTGGTCTATTTCTCTGTTCTTGTGCCAGTATCATGCTGTTTTGGTTACTATAGCCTTGTAGTATAGCTTGAAGTCTGGTAAATTGATGACTCCCAATTTGTTCTTTTTGCTTAAGGTTGCCTTGGCTATACAGAGTTTTCTCTGGTTCCATATGAAATGTAGAATTATTTTTTCTAGATCTGCAAAAAATGATCTTGGTATTTTAATAGGGATGGCATTGAATCTGTAGATCATTTTGGGTAGTATAGACATTTTAACAATGTTGACTCTGCCGATCCATGAGCATGGTATGGTTTTCCATTTGTTTACATCCTCTGCTATTTCCTTCCTTAGTGTTTCATAGCTTTCCCTGTAGAGGTGTTTCACTTCCTTAGTTAAATATATTCCTAGGTATTTTATTTTCTTTGTAGCTGTCGTAAAAGGTATTGCATCTTTGATTTGGTTCTCAGCTTGACTGTTGTTGGTGTGTATGAATGCTACTGATTTCTGTACATTGATTTTGTAACCTGAGAGTTTGTTGAATTTATTTATCAATTCCAGTAGTCTCTTGACAAAATCTTTGGGGTTTCTAGATGTAAGATCATATCATCAACAAAAAGTGATAGTTTGACCTCTTCTGCTCCCTTTTCAATACCTTTGATTTCCTTCTCTTGTATGATTGCTCTGGCTAGGACTTCCAGCACTATGTTGAATAGGAGTGGTGATAGAGGACAACCTTGTCTGGTTCCAGTTCTAAGTGGGAATGCTTTCAATTTTTCCCCATTCAGTATGATTTTGGCTGTGGGTTTGTTGCATATGGCTTTTATCATTTTGAGGTAAGTCCCATCTATGCCTATTTTGTTAAATGTCCTTATCATAAAAGGTGCTGAATTTTGTCAAATGCTTTTTCTGCATCTATTGAGAGGATCATGTGGTCTTTGTTTTTACTTCTATTTATGTGGTGAATTACATTTATAGATTTGTGTATGTTGAACCATCCCTGCATCTCTGGGATGAAGCCCACTGGTCATGAGGGATTATTTTTTTGATCAGCAGCTGAATTCAGTTTGCTAGGATTTTATTGAGAATTTTTGCAGCTATACTCATAAGGGATATTGGTCTGTGGTTTTCTTTTTTTGTTGAGTCCTTTCCTGGCTTTGATATCAAGGTGATGTTGTTTTTGTAAAAAATAGAATTCCCTCCTACTCAATGTTATGGACTAATTTCTGCAGGATGGATACCAGTTCTTCTTTGTAGGTCTGGTAAAATTTGGGTGTGAAGCCCTCTGGTCCAGGACTTTTTCTTGGAGGATTTTTTATTGCTGCCTCAATTTTGGTACTTGATATTTGTCTGTTCAGGAATTCTATTTCTTCCTGATTAAGCCTAGGGAGGGTGTGTGTTTCTAAGAATTTGTCCATGTCCTCCATACTTTCCAGTTCATGTGCATAGAGATTTTTATAGTATTCATAGATGATATTTTGTATTTCCATGGTATCAGTTGTAATTTCTCCTTTTTCATTCCTGATTGAGCTTATTAGAGTCCTTTCATTTTGGCTTCTGGTTAATATAGTGAGAGGATTGTCAATTTTGTTTATCTTTTCAAAGAACCAACTTTTTGTTTCATTAATCTTCTGTATAGTTCTTTTGTTATCGATTTCATTTAGTTCTGCTCTGATCTTGGTTATTTCTTTCCTTCCTCTGGGTTTGAGATTGGTTTGCTCATCCTTTTCCAGTTCCTTGAGATGATTCATTAAATTTTTTGTTTGTGCTCTTTCTGTCTTTTGGATGTAGGCATTTAGGGCTATGAGTTCTTCTCTCAGGACTGCTTTAGCTTGTATCCCACAGATTTTGATAGCTTGTGTCCCCTTTATCATTTAGTTCAAAGAATCATTTGATTTCCATCTTAATTTCCTCCTTGACCTGAATATCATTATCAGTAAGTTGTTTAGTTTCTGTGACTTTGTGTAGAAATGAGTGTTTCTGTTGGAGTTGATTTCTAATTTTATTCCACTGTGGTCTGAGAAGAGGTATGGTATATTTTCTATTTTTTTTAAATTAGTTGAGACATGTTTTGTAGCCTAGGATGCAATCAATCTTAGAGAATGTCCCATGAACTAATGAGAAGAATGTATATTCAGTGGTTTTTGGGTAGAATGTTCTGCAAATGTCTGTTAACCCCATTTGTTCTAGAGTTCTATTTAAGTCCATTGTTTCTTTTGTTTATTTTCTGTTTGGAGGATCTGTCTTGTTCTGTCAGAGGGGTGTTGAATTCCCCGGCTACTACAATGCTGTTGTTTATCATTTTGTTTAGATCAAGTAGGATTTGCTTTTGAATATGGGATCACCTGTGTTCAGTGCATACATATTTAGAATTATTATGACTTCTTGTCAAATTATTCCCTTTACCATTATATAGAGATCATCTTTGTCTTTCATTACTTTTGTTGATTTGAAGACTGTGTTATTTACATGAGCACTGCTACACCGACTTTCTTTCAGTTTCCATTTGCATGGAATATTGTTTTCCATCGCTTCACCATGAATCTGAATGTGTTCTTGTGGGTTAGATGTGTTTCCTGGAGACAGCAGGTACTTGGCTTGTATTTTTTTTAACCATTCAGCCAGCCTATGTCTCTTCAGTAGGGAGTTCAAGCCATCCACATTTATTGAAAGAATTGATAAGTGGGGTGGATTTCTTTTCATCCTGTTTAATAGAACTTTGTTGCTTTGTTTTATCTCTTGAGCCATTGTGGCATTTGGCCTTTGACCTTTAGCTTTTGGGTGATTTTACACTGGTGGGTGTCTATTGTGCTTAACCATGTATAATGCAGATCTAAGTACTTGCTGCAGGACAGATCTTGTCTTGATAAATTCCCTCAGTGTTTGCTGGTCTGAGAAAGTCTTTATTTCTGCCTCATACACGAAGCTTAGTTTTGCAGGATACAAAATTCTAGACTGGCCATTATTCTGTTGGAGAAGACTGAGAATGGGGCCCCAATCCCTTCTGGCTTGTGAAGTCTCAGTTGAGAAATCTGCATTTAGTCTGATGGGGTTTCCTTTATAGGTCACCTGATGGTTTTTGCCTTATGGGTTGTAGGAGAGCCTGTTTTGTGTTTATTTTGGTAAGTGTGATGACTATGTGTTGTGATGTTTGCCTCTTTGCAGTGAATCTCCCAGGAGTCCTGGATATCTAGATTTCTAGCAAGGCCAGAGAAAATTATTCCCTCAAATAGGTTTTCCAACCCTTCTGTATTTTCTTCTTCACCCTTAAGAAAGCCTATGATTCTTATGTTAGGCCTGTTTACATAATTCCATATTTCTTGTAGGCTTTGCTCATTCCTCTTATTTCTCTGCTCTGTCTCTTTGACTGACTTGTTTAAGTCAAGGATGTTGTCTTCAAGCTCTGAGATTCTTTCTTCTGCCTGATCTAATCTCTTCTTAAGGCTTTCCACTGTGTTTTAAAATTCCTTGAATGTATTTTTCATTTCCAGAAGTTCTGTTTGACTTTTCTTTAGTAATTCAATTTCTTTAGTGAATTTTTCATTTGTTTCCTGCTTTGTTTTTGTGGTTCCTTTATGTTGGGTTTCTATTTTATCTTGTATTTCATTGAGCTTCCTTACAATTCATGTTCAAAATTCTTTATCTGTCATTTCATTATTCTGATTTTGGTTGGTATTCATTGCTAGAGAGCTGGTGTTTCCTTTTGGGGGTGTCCTTTTGCTCTGGTTCTTCATACTTCTGGAGTTTTTTTGCTGATTCCTTCTTATCTGGAGCAGCTGTTGTTTCTTTCTTTTGGATTTTCTTTTGTTTAGATAATGCCATGCCCAGTTTAATCTCTGAGCCAATAGGTGGTGCTTGTGGGTGTGAATCAAGCTTACCCTGTACGAGGAGTCAGTAAATGCAGTAAAAGGGCGTGCAAATTGACCTCCCTGTCAATAGGTGGCACTTGCCAGAAGGAACAAGTTGCAATGTTGTTTTTGGGTCCTGTGACCAGCTCTAGTTCCTCCAGAGAAGCATTCTAATACTCCAGGTGGTGGGTGGGGACCTAGAATTTCCGAGTGAGTCTTTATTTTCCACCACAGCAGGGGCGGGTGGGGGAGTGATCCGTATGGGGCTGGGTTGGGTGAGCTTGCCCTCAAGCTCCACAAATCTTGGCAAGGGATCTGTAGGGGTCAAAGTTTCACTCCTCACCTCTGGGCAAAGCCACCAGGGAGAGGTTGACTGGCCCCACTCAACTAGAAAGTCTGCATGTGGAGGCAGGGCGGTCTGGGATCCACAATCTGGAAGCCTAGAATAGGTCTCCTTCCTTTCCACCCTCCCCTACTCTGGGGTGTACCCTGGGCCTCTGACGGCAGGCAGGACCTGAAGCCAGCCAAGCTCCTCTACAACTGTGATGCAGGCCGGGAGGTTCCCTGCTCAGGATCCTGGCCTGAGCTGGGAGCGCAGCCCTCACATGGGAGGAGGGGTGCCCCATGAGCACACCGCAGTTAGGACCCACACTGCACTTTCTACTCTATCTGTCCCTGCAGGCACCCACACCTCCCGAGACTAATTTACAAATATCCCTTCTATGCCCCCAGGCAACGTGATCGAGGCCTGGGGTATGGGATCTGGCCTGTGGGCCCATTCCTGGGGCCCTGGAGTTCAATCCCTGACCATGCCAGGGAGAAGCATGCTGGTCCTGAGTCACTCATGGGATGCCCATGCTGGTTGGATATCCCTCCACCTTGGGGTATGCCCTGCTCTGATGGGGTCACCAGGCAAGCAGTACCAGGGAGAGCAAGTGGACAGGGAGCTCACAGTCCAAGCACACCTTAGTCTGCTGTAGGAACCCAAAAGAAAAGGTCTGAGCTTTGCTCTGTGCTGAATTTTAAGGGCAAAGAGAAGGACCCTGACTTACTTGGAATTTGTCTAAAGTAGAAAATAAAATCTTAAGGCTTAAATTACAAAGCCCCTAGAGAGAGAATGAAATTTAAGTATTCTGGTTTCCATAAGAAACACAATCACTGCTAAGGGATGGATAATTTGGACTGCATTAGTCTGATGCCTAAGTTCATATAACTCACCTTGTTCGGACTCCAAGTTCAGAGACAACTTTCTGATTAGGATTTGGTTTCCTTTGTAGATATGCCCTGAGGGAAGACTCTATGACAGTATATTTCTCAGTGTAATTTAACAAATTGGCTTTCTGGTTCTATGCTTTGGTCTTAGAGAACTTGGTTCATGCATGGTAGCCCTTGAGAGACAGTGTATTACACTAGGAATGATGACAGATTCCCCTTACAAGCCTGCAAGCCTGAAGCTCTATGCCTGAATCATAGCAAATTCATCAAGGTTACAAATACCAACTAGTGTGGCCTCTCAGAACCAGCGTGCTAAGCTGGCTCAGCAAGCAGATGCCCCCTCTGCATTGCCAGAGGGTGTAGCTATTTCATCCTGGTGCTGATTTCTACACTTGCCAGCTACATTTTGATACTGCTAATCTTAGTCTCCAAATATGCAGCCTTCTATTAGGACATTTCCAAGAAGGATTTGAAATAATAGATATATACTTCAGGTGTTTCTAATCCTTACAACTTTGTGATCCCAGATGCACGAACACTAACATCAGAGAGGAGGAATTGCAGGACTCAGGCTGCTGAGAATCTGATCTTCCTTTTCCTGGGGAGAAAGCATGGCTCATGAGCTCTGACCTGTGAGTTGAGATCTTGCTCTGCCATTAATTAATGGAACAGTCTTGGGGAAATCACTTACCTTCTAGGTCTCATTTTCCTCACTTGTGAAATAAAGAGGTGGAAGGAGATGGTCTTATAAGGTCTTTATACCTGTCAGTTTCTTTTAATTTTTATTAAACTCATAAACAGAAGGAAGAAAAAAGGAAGTGCACATGTTTATGTTTCTAGGGGATTATTACTGGCATTGACGTGGTCCTGGATATAAAGGAGCAGTTGTATTGTATCTTTAAATTCTGTTTTTCTATACTACTCTACTTGATGGATCCTCATTCCTGGTTATATGGGTAAGTTTTGGATGGTCTATTATTCTCCTGATTTTAGATGCAATGTTTTAATTTATGTGTGCATATTTTCTCTGGAGAGTACCAGTAGTTTATATCAGTACAGTAGAACCCCCTTATTTGTGGGAGATACATTCCAAGACCCCTGGTGGATACCTGAAACCATGGATAGTACCAAACTCTGTATATACTGTATTTTTTTCTATACCCACATACCTATGATAAAAACCAATTTATAAATTAGGCATAGTAAGAGAATAAAAACAGTAACTAATAACAAAGTAAGACGATTATAACAATATGCCAGCATCACTACTCTTGTGCTTTGAAGCCATTATTAAGTAAATTAAGGGTTACTTGAACACAAGCACTGCAATACCTTGACAGTTGATCTGACAATTGAGATGGCTACTGAATGACTAATGAGTGGGTAGCATACCCAGAATGGATATGCTAGACAATGGAATGATTCATGTCCTGGAGAGGATGGAGTCAGATAGCATAAGATCTCACCATGCTATTCAGAATGGCGTGTGATTTAAAACTTATGAGTTGTTTATTTCTGGAATTTTCTACGTAATATTTTTGGACCACAGTTAACTGTGGGTGACTGAAACCATGGAAACTGAAACTATGGATAAGGGGGACTACTATAATTTCTCAAAGGGACCTTCAGGCCTCAAAATGTTTAGAACCCCTTATCTCAGTCTGTTTGTGCTGCTATAACAAATTACCACAGACTGGGTAATTTATAAAGAACAGAAATTTATTTCTTACAGTTCTAAAGGCTGAGAAGTCCAAGATCAAGGCCCTGGCATTCTGTACCTGGTAAAGGCCTTCTTGCTATGTCTTCACGTGGCAGAAAACGGAAGGGTAAAGAGAGCCTAGCTAGTTCCCTTCAGCCATTTTATAAGGCACTAAGCCCATCCACAAGGGCAGAGCCCTTATGGCCTAATTGTTTTCTGAAGGCTCCACCTCTTAATACTGTTGTATCAGGGATTAAGTTTAAAGTGAATTTTGGAAGGGACACAAACATTCAAATGATAGCACCCCTGAATGTCCAAAGCTTATTAAAGGTATGATAGGGACGAATTCTCTGGATTGAGTCACATCAACTTGACATTTCCTTTAATTTCTAAATCTTTAGACACAAATGATTCCAATTAGGAGGGAGGAATTATATGCCTAAGTGAATCATCTTCCCATGTAGGCATAGAAGAAAACAATTGTCATGATAACTTTGATATAATTGTATTATCATTAATAACTATTAAACCATTATCAAGATAATTTTCATTTCATAAAAAGTGTATATAAAGAAAGCAAATAGAAACAGTCATTTTATGTAAGTTTATATTTGTTTTTGAAGAGTGAGAAGTGAAAAGAACTTAATGAAAGAGTTTTCTTTGCAAAAATATTACATTTCACAAGATGATTTCTAAGCATATAAATTCAAATAAGCTGAGTTTTAAATAGCAAAGGAACATAAATCTAAAGAAAAGAAGTGATTACAAAATAATTAATGACTCACCTTGCTATTCACTTCCCATAAGATATTTTGCAAATCTCTGTTATTTGAAATAAACTTTAGCATAACAAAGGAAAGATTTTAAAACATCAAATTTCATTTCAAGAGACATGATGAACTATATCTATAGTTAAGAAATAAAAATTGATTAGAAAGATAATTTTGTATCAATACAAGATCATAATGTGTTGAATCTGTGAATTTCAGTGAAGTACTTCCAGAGTGAATAATGGAGCACTAAAAGTAGAACAATTAATTTTCTAGCCCACTATCATTTTGGGGGCAAGCATAAGGAACCCTTGGTAAGGATTCAGATTACTGAACTTGCTATTCATACCATGTTCCTATAAAGGCAGGGATTTCCTTTACCATATTTTTAGCCAAGCAACATATTTTTAACACCACTAATTTCATCAATTAAAAAACATTTCTAACATCTATTATACTAAGTGACAAAACCTATATTGTTGATTGAAGATTTAAAAAATAGATAAAACACTTGCAGTAGCTGCCTTTGGTGTGTGGTTTTTCATTAAATGTTAACTGACCACCCCTGAGAGAATGTTTCCAATTAGGGCAAATAAATACCTCTATGGTGTAGATTAAAACCAACTAATAGACACATACAAATCACACTGTCTAAACTGAAGTTTTTTAAAAAAGCAAATTACAAACAATATAAATTTCTATTCCTAACTATTTCAGTGTGCTCCTCTAAAAAATAAGATTATCATCTTATATGACCAAAACAACAGCATTGTATTTAATAAAATTAATAAGTCTTCAATAGCATCTCATAATCATTCCATATTCATATTTTCCCAATTGTTCTTCCTCAAATTCTCTTGAATTGATTTGTCAAAATCAATTCAATCCAGGATCACATTTTGCATCTGGTTTTTATGTATCTTATGTGTCTTTCAAAGTTTAATAGTGTCTTTTATGCTTCCACTCTGGCTTGCTGAAAGTTCATGCTATTTATCTTATAAAATGTCTTTTTTCCCACCAGTTTTATTGAGATGTAATTGAAAAAATTATATGTATTTAAATTATACGATGTGAGTATTTGATATACATATGCATTGTGAAATAATCACCACAGTCAAGTGAATTTACACATTCATCACTGCACATATTTACCATTTGTGTGTATGTGCGTGGTAAGAACACTTAAAATCTATTCTCTTAGCAAATTTCAAGTATACAATACAGTGTTATTAACTATGTCACCATGCTGTACATTATGTTTTTAGAATTTATTCATCTTATAGCTGAACGTTTGTACCCTTTGATCAACATCTCCCCATTTTCCCCACACCTAAGCCCCTAGCAACACCATTTCACTCTCTATTTCTATGCATTTGAATTTTTAGATTCCAAATGAGATTATACAGTATTTGTCTTTCTCTGTCTGGCTTATTTCACTTAACATATTGCCCTCCAGATTCATCTATGTCGTCACAAAGGCAGGATTTCCTTCTAGCTTGTGGCTGAATAATATTCTGTTTTATATATGAATGAAATATACATTTATATACACACATATATACATATATATACACACACATTCACACATTTTATACATTCTGTCTGAAATAAACCACATTTTCTTTATCCATTCATCTGTCAAAAGACACTTAGGTTGTTTCTTCCCATATTTTGGCTATTGTGCATAATGCTGCATTGAACATGGGAGTGCAGATATCTCTTAAAGATACTGATTTTGTTTTTTGTTAATGAACAGAATATCTTAACTTTTGGATTTGTGTAATTGCTTTATTTATAATGTCACTTAGCTTGTTCCTATTTCACATGTTGGAGTTCAAATCTATAGACTTGTTTAGGTACAAGTTAAACATTTTGACATAAATATATTGCAGGTAATTTGTACTTTTTTTTACTTTTGAGTATCATTATGGACTCATGGATTTAAAAATGAATTCTTGGTATTTTACTCTCCCAAGTATGATGCTCCCAAGTATGATGCTCAAGTAACAAATTTGGCTTGTTTCTGAGTCCTTTTAGCATTACTCCATTAATTTTTTAAAGTTCTTTGCTTTCTAAAACAATAAGTTATTCCAGACTCACCTTGTACCATATCTTTTTCAGACAAGGTATCAGTCAGTTCTCCAGAGAACCCCAATTTCTTTTAGTGGAAAACAGTATTAGAGACCACAATTAAAGTGTTATGAGTGCATAGCATGTTGAGCTCTATGGGTATCATTGCTCTATTTCAGTGGTTACAGCCAATAAATATATATAATATTTTCTAAAAAGATTGAGTTCATAGGGACATTTCTAATTAAGTACTAGTATTTCAGTATTTCTACTTAACTTTTTTGTATTTAGCATTGCATTTTCTTTTCCCTTATGCTGAAGGTTTGCATTAATTTAATTACTCATTCTTTAACCAACTATATACAACTTTTAAAATAACAATCAATATTTCTAGTAGCATTTGAAATTGTCAATACAGTTTAAACATTAATTTTCATTCTTAGAATTCATTATTCTACTAAGTACGAACAAAGTACTGTATTCTAAAGCTACTTGATGTGATTTGTTAATAAATGAGGTTGTATAAGTACTTATGTAATGTTCAGGTTGATTCAATTATTTCATTTTGTTTTAAATTTGAGAGTGTAGCCTGACATTTCTAAGTTCATAGAAGAGAACAGATTTTAGCTGCTATGAGTCTTTCCTTGATGAAGATATTCATATAGGAAGATTTTGGGTAGGGTCAGCTTTGCCAATCTACTTTGAGACACTTAAAATGTAATCTCTAAAGCTCTTTGTAAGTTTTGTTTCAGAAGACACTCATATAAGAGTTTCTGGCTCACCAAAAAGTACTCAATTCTTAGTTCTAAGTGAAGATTTCATAAATGCAAATTTTGGCAAGTAAACCAATTCTGCCTTTTACTCTCCCATATTAAGACATATCAGAAATTGTATATTTTCATGAGTCAATTCAATTTTTTCAATTAACCTTTTTATTTTCAGAATATTATAGATTCGCATGCAGTTGTAAAAAATAATATAGAGAGATCCCGTATATTTTTTACTCACTTTCCCCCCAATTTTGTAACATCTTACAAAACTATAGTACAATATTACAACCAGGATATTGATACTGAAACAGTTGAGATATAGAACACTTCTATTAATGCAAGGATCCTCAGACTGCTATTTTATAACCATATCCACTTCCTTTTCATCCCACCCCCTCCTTAACCCATGGCAACTACTAATCTGTTCTCCATTTATAAAATTGTATCATTTACAAATGTTATATAAATGGAATCACACAATATGCAACCTTTTGGCTTGGGATTGGCTTTTTCACTCAGCATGTCTCTGGAGATTCATCCAGGTTGTTGTGTGTATCAACTGTTCAACCCTTTTTATTGCTGAGGAGTGTTCCACTGTATGGAGTACCACAATTAGTTCAACTATTCACCTGTTCAAAGACGTGTGGTTTATTTCCACTTTGGGACTATTGCAAGTAGAGCTGCTCTAGCAATCGTGTACAGAGTTTTGTATGAACATGAGTTTTTATTTCTCTAGAATAAATGTGCAGGAGGGCAAAGCTGTATAGTTACATGTTTAGCTTTTAAGAAACTGTCAAACTATTTTCTAGAGTGGCTATACTATTTACATTTCCAACAACAATATGTGAGTGATCTAGTTTTTATGTATTCTCACCAGCACTTTGTATTGTCAATAGTTTTTAATTTTAGCATTTCCAACA
Organism: Daubentonia madagascariensis; assembly: GCA_023783475.1. Classification (NCBI taxonomy): domain Eukaryota; kingdom Metazoa; phylum Chordata; class Mammalia; order Primates; family Daubentoniidae; genus Daubentonia; species Daubentonia madagascariensis. The sequence goes on along the minus strand of JAKFHU010002080.1, from coordinate 33,706,434 downwards.
GATGTGTAGTGATTCTGATTGTGGTTTAAATGAGCATTTCCCTAATGACTAATGATGCTGAATATATTTTCATGTACTTATTTATCAAGTGTATATTATCATCAGTGAAATGTTTCTTCATGTCTTTTGCCCATTTTCTAATTGGATTGGTTTTTATGTTTGTTTTACCACTGAAGTCTCAGAATTTTTTATGTATTCTAGGTATCAGCCCTGTGTTAGATTACGTATTTGCAAATGTTTTGTCTCATATTCTAACTTGTCTTCTCATCCTCTTAACAGTTTCATTAGCAGAGCAAAGGTCTTTAATTTTGATGAAGTCCAGTTTATCCATTTTTCTTTCATGGGTCATGCTTTTGGTATTTAAGAACTTTTTGCCTAGCTCTAGATCTTAAAGATTTTCTCTTACGTTTTAAAATAACAGTTGTATGGTTTTATGTTTACATTTGAGTCTCCATGATCTTTTTGAGTTAATTTTTATGTAAGTATGAAATTCAGGTTCTTTTTCTTTTATTCCTGCCTATGGATATGCAATTACCAGCACCATTTGTTAAAAAGGTTATCTTTCCTCCATTGAATTGCTTTTGTATCTTTGTCAAAAACCATTTGTGCATATTGGTGTGAGTCTATTTCTGAGTTCTCTATTCTGTTGTATGAGTTTATTTTTATCTTCTTTCTGTGAGATTCTTGAACATTTTTAGAATTCCACTTGGATTCCACTATAGTGTTTTTTAGTGTATCTCTTTATACAGTGTTTTTTAGTAGTTGCTGTAGCTATTACATCACGTATACATAATATCACAGCCTACTGTGTCATCATTTTAATGAGTCAAAACATGTAGAAACATTATCTCCCTTTGTGTTCCTTTACCCTCCCCCATTTATAATATAATTGTTAAAATATTTCTTCAACATACATTTAAAACCACATCAGTGTTGTAATTTGTTTGAATCACCAAACATATTTTAGAAATCTCACGAGAAGGAAAATCTATTGTATTCATCCTAATTTTTACTTACTGTGTTCATTTTCCCACCTTCATGTTCCAAGGTTTCTTCTTTTAATGTTTTCTTTCTTTTTAGAGAACTCCCTTTATCCATTCTATTAGGGCAGCTCTGCTTATGAAAGTCTTCATCTGACAATATCTTGGTTTCCCCTTCATTCCTGAAAGATATTTTCATGGGTGTAGGATTCAGAGTTTGTTCTTTTCTTTAAGTGTGTGACAAATATTGTTCCATTAGATTCTTCATCATTTCTGAGAAGAAATCTGCTGTCATTTGAATTGTTTTTTCACTATAGGAAAAATGTCATTTATCTCTCACTACTTCCAAGATTTTTTTGTGTGTGTTTAATTCTTAGAAGTTTGACTATGCTGTGTTTTGGCATGGATTTCTGAGTTGTCCTGTTTGGGTTTACTCAGTTTATTGAATCTGTAGATTTATGTCTCCTGCCAAATCTGAGAAGCTTAGAGTCATTATTTCTCCAGGTACTTTTTCAACCTGCCCTCTTTCTCTCTGCTTTCCAGGACTCTGATGACACAATGTTAAATCTTTTGTTACAACCCCACAGGTCCTTGTATCTCTGTTCATTTCTTTTTTGGCCTATTTTCTCTGTGTTATTCAGACTGGGCAATTTGTATTGTTCTAATTTCCAGTTCATGGATTCTTTTTCTGAACCCTCAATTCTGCAGTTCAACTCATCCATTGGCTTTTTATTGCAGCTATTATAATTTTTGATTTTAAAATTTCTATGTTATTTTTCCAAATATCTTCTATTTCTTTGCTGAAATTTTCAGTTTTTTCATTTGTTTTAAGTATGTCTATAATTGCTCATTTGAGTATTTTTATCATGATTGCATTAAAATCTTTGTCAGATAATTCTCACATCTCTGTCACCTTAGTGTTGGTGTCTGCATAGTGAAGAATTAACCTTACCCAAAGAGAGGGCTGGCCTTTCCCTGGGCTACTGGGGAAGTGAACTCTAAGATCTTGGAATGCCAGGCCTGTTAGGCATGTCTTTGCAGGATAAGGGGGTTGGCCATGTTAAACGTAGTTTAATCTTGTGATTTGTGATAGATTTTGAAAACCACACAATGCTGATGAAAGAAATAACAAAAGATTTAAATAAATGGAAATTTATACCTTTTTCATGGATTGGATAACTCAAAATGTAAAGATGTCAATTTTCCCCAAATTTATTCACATATTTAATGCAATTCCTAGCAAAATCCCAGCAAATTTTTTTGTAAATATTAACAATATATCATAAAATTTATGTGGAAAAGCAAATGAAGTCTAATAATTTATAACAGTTTTGAAACATAAGATTAAAGTAGGAAGAATCAATAAACTTGATTTCGACTTTTTGTATAACTACCATAATCAAGACTGTGTGGTATTAGTGGAAGGATAGAGACATAGATTAACAGAATAGAATAAAAAACCCAGAAATAGACCCACACAAATGTATTTTACTATTATTATTACCACTCAAGTGATTTCTAACAAAGATGCCAAAGCAATTCCATGGAGAAAAGGTAGACTTTTCAATAAATACTACTGGAGCAATTGGACATTCATAGGCCAAAAAAAAAAGTAACTTGAATTAAGTTACTTTTTTATACAAAAAGTAACTCAAAATGGATCATGGGCTTAAATGTAAAATGTAAAGCTATGCAACATTTAGTAAAATAATATAGAGAAAACCTTCAAGACCTAGAATTAGCCAAAGAATTCTTAGACTTGATACCAAAAACATAACTTATAAAAGGCAAAATTGATAAATTGGACTTCACCAAAATTAAAAACTTTTGTGCCGTGAAAGACTGTGAAGAGGGTGAAAAGACATCATGTAATGTAGGAGAAAATATTTGAAAAACATGCATCTGACAAAGAAGTAGTATATAGACTAGATAAGAAGCTCTTAAAATTCAGCAGTAAAAAAGCAAACAATTCATTTAGAAAATGAGCAAAAATCATGAAGAGATATTTCCCTGAGAGCATATATAGATGGCAAATAAGCACATAAAAAGATGTTCAACAGCCATAACCATTGGGGAAATGTTAATTAAAACCACAATGAGATACCATTACACACCTATCAGGTTTGCTAAAACAAAAAATAGTGACAACCCCAAATGCTAATGAGGATATGGAGAAACTGAATCTCTCATACAATACTCGTGGGAATGTATACTGGTACAACCACTCTGGAAAACAGTTTAGCAGTTTCTCAAATGACTAAACATGCAACTACCATATGGCCTAGCCATTGCCCTCCTGGGCATGTATCCCAGAGAAATGAACCCTTTCCTGTACGTGAATGTTTATTTGTAATATACAAAGACTAGAAACAACCCAGATGTTCTTCAATAGGTTAATGGTTAAATGAACTTTGGTAGATCCATCCCATGGAATACTACTCAGCAATCAATGTTGATACATGCAACAACTTGGATGAATCCCAGAGAAATATGCTGAGTAGAAAAAGCCAATTACAAAAGGTTACCTACTGTGTAATTCCATTTATATAACATTCTTGAAGTGATAAAATTATAGAACTAGAAAAGAGATTAGTGGTTGCCAGGGGTTGAGAAGGGGATGAGGGTTGGAAGGAAGTGGCTGTGGCTACAAAGGGCAGCCTGAGGGATCACTGTGTTGATGGGACAGTTCTGTATCATGGCTGTTTCAATGGCAATATCCTGGTTGTAGTATGGCACTATAGTTTGCGAGGTGTTACCACTAGGGGAAACTGGATAAAGGATACTTGGGATCTCTCTGTACGATTTCTTACAACTGCATGATAATCTATAATTATGTCAAAATAAAAAGTATAATTTAAAAAAAGGGAATGATGTTTTATTAGACCAAAAACAATAATGTACAATCCACATTAAAAATACATTCTGGCAGGATATTCTAAGTTTTTCATACATTCATACATGCATACACACACAAATATGATTCTGGGTCCCTGTGGGGGTGGATTTTGTTTTCTATTTGAGGTTTTCTATACATCTCTGACAAATTTCCTTTTGACTTTGTATGTTCATGGATATAGACAAAATATTAATAAAAGCAAACTTGGTGCCTGCCCTTGTATCCAAAGTGTCTTCTTTCCTTGGTGATAATTCTTGCCATCTCTTGATTAAAGGTACCTGAAAATTGGAAGAAGGAGTATTTACTTTTAGAGACAATTTTGACCTGTTTGTTTGCATTCTGGGAGATGAAGTAAGAGCTGTGCTATTATTTGCTCAGCCAGCCTATCTCAGCATCCAGCTTAAAACACTTATTTGTATCCTTGTGAGATTTTCCAGCCCAGCGGGAGGGGAACATTCTTACACACACTACAAACCTCATCCCCGTCAGTGCTGGGCCAATGTCCCCAACACGCCTGTTGGCTCCCAGATGCCTGCAGACGTATTACAGGCTGTGCATCTCGCCCTGGCCTCTATGCCCACGGTTGTCTCGTTGTCACAGAAGCTGACTGCATGGGATGAGGCCTGAGGTTCTTTCCAATCCCGAATGTTCAGGTGAAAGCAGCTACCAGATTTTTTCCTTTTTTCTTAATTGGTATGCTTTCTCCCCACCACCTTTTTTTTTTTTTTTTTTATAAATTGCTCTGCCCTGCCAGCACACTGGAAGCCTGAATTTTGACTTCTTAGTAATGACTTTAATTGGCCCTGTGTTATGACAGAAGGAGGCCTGACCTGGGTTCTGTTCCTGGCATCGCCATGTGTTCACTGTACTGTGTGACTTGAGCAAAGTACATGGTGTCCCTGGGCTCCAGAGTCCCTATTTGTGAACTGGTGATAATAACAAAATTAACATCCACTCTGTCAACCTCAGAGTACAGTGGCAAACATACTAGATGCAAGCTCAAGACCAATATTAGCTATTATGTATTAGCAAGTCCAGTATTTAGAACTGAACCACCCCTAGGTCACAGCAAATGGAGATGAGGACCCCAAATCCTGCCCTTGGGAGCAAAACCTGCCACATTTCAGAATCTTGTAAAGTGGAGAAAGCACCAGAAGAGAGTCCCTAACAGTAATTCAGGGTTATATTAACTTCTTCAAATTGCCTGGGAATCTTATTTTGATATCTTCTTCCTTAAAGATTATTGCTTCCCCTCAGCTGGCCCTGTGTTAATGTGCGGGCTGCTTGGTGTGGGAAAACAAACACAGGCTCTGGATTCTGAGGTCTAAACCTCAGAGTGAATCCACGCTGTCCCTCGGAGGCTGCATTACTTTAGACAATCCATTTAACCTCCCTGAACCTTAGTTTACTCTTCCATAGAATGGATATTATGATGTCTTTCTTAATTTTGTTTCGACAATGAAATAAAAGGTGTATACACACATACACACATACACACACACACACACACACACATATATATCCGGCTCAATAACTGGCACAAATAAGAATTCCATATTAATATTAACTCAATTTCATCTTTATAAAAATCGGTAAGCAAAGAGATTAAGCCCAATATAGCTTATTTATTTATTTATTTTTATTACGGTTGAAAAAATGAGTAGGAAAACATGTGCCTCCTACCTGGGATGGGAGAAAATATCAGACTTCCCTGGCTTTGTACATCCCACTGCCAACATGCTCTCATTGCCTGGAACCAACCCCACCCCACTCTACCTGGCAAACTCCAAATCCCTCTGCAATACCCCAGCATTGTTCTCCTCCAGGAAGTCTTCCTTGACATCAGCACAAAGAATAAAGCTAAACCAAAACTACGGGAATAAATGAGATCTTCCAAGGGAAGTGAGGAACAAGCCAGTACAAAAATCTAGAGCAGCAACATTTGAGAAAAGGACAGAGGAAAAGCAACCTCCACAAAAGTCTGGGAAAAAACAATGGCGGAGGTATTAGGCCAACTAGAAAGGATTTCAGAAGGATGAAATAGTTCACAGTGTCAATGGCACCAGAGGGGGCAGGGTCAGGGGTCAAAAGTCATCCACAGGTGAGGTGACATGCTAGGCAATGTACTGGAGAAAGTACTTGAAATTTATTTTTATGGCACATTCTTCAAATAAAGACCCCCAAATTCTGCCCGGGGTCCTTCCCCAGATACTACCACCTGGTGAGAGAATAGGAGCTGAGGCAGGAACATTCTTTTAAATGTACCATTTATAAAACCAAGTTCTAAACAAAGGTAAATGTAATAGTGTTTTAAATCTTACATTCTATTGTTTCTCCATTTAGTCCACACTGGCTGCTGCTCTCATCAAGGAGAGATCTTGCTGAATTTGTGTATATCCAGCCTGTCTTTTCTTAAAACCTTCATAGATGCAGTGAGGTGGTTGAAGTGCTAAAACCCCATTTATAAACAGTGTATTCGTTGTCTCACTAATCCTATGGTGTAGCACGAGGTGTACACGCAGCACCGCCTCCTGGCAGTAGGGTGGCCACCCCACTGTCATTTCTCTAGCTGCTTGGAGACTATAAGGTGGACCGTGTGCATTCCTGGGTGGCAGTCGGGGGAACAGTCCACTTCTGGAGGTTATTTAAAACCAGATTTCCTTTCCTTTTTCCTTTTAAAACCAATGGTCTTGACTTTCCTGAAAACTGTGTAGAACTGCTAACCTGGCTAAGGTCAGGGTGGATTGTGAGGAAAAAGCTAATGGATCTGGATGAGTGACACAGTGCCTGGCACATATTTAGGACTCAGTCAATGTTTGTGAAAGGAATGAATGAGTGAATGAATGAATGAATGAGTACCAATACAAAGTGCCCGGAACATTGTATGCACCAGCAGATGGTAGATTCATTATCACTTTTGTTACTTGCTGATCCCCTTTTCATGTGCTCTTTTCCTTCAGTACTGCTCAGTTCTCCTGGAAATTTTAACCATCTTTTTTTCCACCAAGAACCTTTTAAATTAAAGAGAAGAATGTTCCAAAATCAGTATTTTCCTTTACGAAAAGGAATGAGGTAGGGCTCTAAATAGATCATCTTTCTTTCTTTTTTTCTTTCTTTCTTTATAGATCATAGTCTAGAAGAAAAATATCATATCAAGTGACAATGGTAGTGAAGCTGCAATGCCAAGGGCAGAAAAGAAATAGCACAGGGTGGAAGGAAGAAAGAAAACAGTTGAAGATCACGGCATGACAGGTTCAAAACAACTATGAAAATATAGAAAGGACTTATCAATCTAAATCTTTTGTCTCTTTGCATAAAATGGCAATAAGAAAACAAGGGAAGAAAATGTCTCTATGTCACAACTGGACAAAATTGTTTAATGGGGAATTAAGGAGAAGCCCAGTCCTACTACCCAGGGGTAACATTGGAGAGGAGTGAGAAATAGTGGCAGGCAGTTGGGATTGGTGAGGGCACAGGACCAGCAGTATTGCCCCAAGCTCTTGTTTCGATTCAAATTCTTCTAGACATTCCAGAACATCCTGACACCCATGGCCAAGCGTTCCTGAGACCATGTTGCCTTAACATCTCACACGTGTCATCACCACATAGATGTCCTATCTATTCTATCCCAATGGTCAGACCAGGTCCTTGGAGACTGCCACTGGCTTGGAACCAAACCAGTGTTCACTGCTTCTGGACCCAGCCCAGTCCAGAACCACTGGGTTCATCTTAACTCCAGTCCCACTATTCTCAGCTCCCTTCTGTGTCCTTACTACCCCTGTTGCTGAGCCTTTAGTTTACCTTTTTTCCACGTCTAGGGAGCTATGAGAACTCAGAAGCTGATTGTGTTTAGAGATAATATACAATTCTATTGTAGAACAACAGTTTTATTTGATCTTTTTTGGGTGACTTAATAAATGATTGTCTGAATGGTAACCGTGAGCAAATCTGCTGAAAACAGAAAAAATGTTGCAAGGCAGAAAAATTACCTCTTCTTTAGGATCTGATGAAGAGTTTCCAGCTAATATCCGGTTTGGAAAAATGGCATTGTGCTTTGGGAGAAGTAAGAGGGCTGGATGTTTGTGTATTCAGCAGCGTTCCAACAATGGAACTTCAACGTGCTGCTTTTTGTAACAGCAATATTTGTACCTCAAAACTGGTAAACAGAAATGAATATCACTATATAAAACCCTCCTTGAAAAAGAATGCTGGATAAAAAGTAGGTCTGTTCAATTGCACAGACACTTACTAAGCCTCTATCATGCCTGGCACTACATTTACAAAGATCAAAAAGACAAAGTCCCTGAAATGTAGAAGCCCACAACCCAGAAGATGAAATGTATAAGCAAATAATGTTGGGTCCATGTATATAGACTTACATTTTTCTCCTCTGTGGTATTTTTCCAGGAGTGTTACTTAGAGTTGTACAACTTATTATTGGTCTTGATTTCTACAAGAACACAAATAAGGTAACAATGAATTTTGCTTCAGGAGTACAGAAAGACGGTCAGATTAGGAAAAATTATAAAGGCAAGTAACATTAAGCTTTTCCCTGAAGAACAAATTGTAGTTCATCATATTGCGTGCTATATGAAAATAGGCTGTCTCTTTTGCTGACCTTTGTATCTCCAAACATTATCTGGCATACAGGCAAAGGGTAATAACATTCCAAACACAAGAAACACATTAACGGGCAAGAGAAATGAGAGTCACTAACATATGTTAGTTAAGGTAATGCTAGGTGTTATAACAAATAAAGCCCAAAGATTTAATGACTTTACACAATATAAGTTTATTCCTCACTCACATAAATGCCCAATGGAGGTGTTCTTGGTTGGCTGGTACCTTTCCTCCACATGGTGATTTAGTGACTCAGGCTCTTCATATCTTGTGGCTGTACTGTCACCAAGGACCTCGGGGGGGTTGCATCCAGTTGATGGATGAGAATAACAAGATGGAGAAAGCACCCCTCCTTATCTGGCATACCCACTTAACTTCCTCGAGCGTAATGACCCACAACACTTGTCCTCATATTCCAGTGGTGAGGACTAGTCATGTTTCCCATTTAGAAACAAGGGCAAGTGGGAAATGTAATTCTTGGTTGAGTAGCCACTCTTCAGAAATCACTGTACACTGTGGATGTGGTAAACAAATTGTTGGTGGACAGCTCGCTTTCTCTGCAGCAAAAAATGAGAGAGATTATAGGGGCAAAGGGTGTGAGGTAAGAGTGGGAAGGAAGTAGTCTGAGGCCAGATTGTGTTCCTACACAGGAGCTTATACACATGCAAAATTCCAGAGGCAATGTGTTTTGTGCAAAGAAAGAACTTTGTCTGTAGGAAGCTTAGGGCACAGAGAAAAAACTAAAAGTAAGAGACTTCTCATGTGACTTTTTAAATGACGAATCAATGCTCCAAAGTTCTTAATGCTTCTATATTCCCGCAGCATGCTTCTATTTTGCTCAAAAACCTCTTTAAGTGATCGAGACTTCAGATACAGATTGAAACATGTATCTTCCTTTTCTGCTTTAGCAGGTGCCCAGCCCAGTTGGATTCCCCTTCATTCTGGTCTAAATTTTCCCCCCTTTAGTTTAACAGAAAGTCAAAATTTAAGTTTATTATTGCCAGGTATACCAGTAAAGCCCCTCAGCTACACATTTTTCAGTGGATGGAAATTAAATGGGGCTAAAACACTTCAGCTGACATAAATAAATGTTCACCAGCTGTGAGGTTGTGCTCTGTAATTTTAACAACTATAAGCTGGTGATACTCCAGGACATATATTTAACACAGTTTGTATAAAGACTGCATTTTAAACTCAAATTTTAGAAATATCTTCAAATACTGTCTTGGCACAAGCTCCTCAAACATTCAAGATTTTTTAAAAAAACAGGTCATGCTCTTTTTCCTTCCAGACAATGCTTTAATGATTTAATTAACTTTTGATTAATCTGTTCTACATTTTCAAAGGACTCAGTGGTTTGTTCTATGATGGACTTTTGTTTTAAAAAATCTAATTCTGGAAAATGTTTATGGGTTTAGCTGTTCCTAGTTTACATCCACTCTGGTCTTCAACAGCCATGCTTCCACCTTCCTAGCAGATATGTTCTGAGTGGGAAAACCCTGGTTTACCTAGACATGGTGAGAAAGCCTGGGGGAGCCTGGGGTCTGGATTGGAGGCATCTCCTCATCTTTCTTTCTGTTTCCATTCACTTTTTTCATTGCACTTCCACAGATGTGCACAAGTGTAGCAAGGGGGTGTGGTTTTCTTAGGGGTACTGAGATCATCATAATTTTGTCCAGGTCACATTCTTGATACCCTGATTCTAATTTCCGTGTATAAAGTGCTGGGGATGCAGTCTGCTTCCCATCTCCTTGGCTTCATTTGGGTAGACGTCTATCTCCTCAGTTCCCTCCCCTCTCTCCCTCAAGCCTACTAACCCAATACGTGGGAATCTCAACTCTAGATGTCTGACTCAGGTAGGGGCAACTGCTCTCAAAAACCTGGTGATTATTGTTTCAAACGTTTGCCATTCTCCTTTATCCTCCTCACTCTTGGCAGATGTCTCATCCAGTAGATCACTGAGACCCAGGCTCTCTAGAGAGCATCTTCACATTCCGTCTTCTCCTGCCCTCCTGTCCCAGAGACATGAGACCCCCTCCTCCAGGGTGTCTGTGGCACTTCTTCCTCTCCAGGACCTCATTTCATCAATCATCTCTTTTCTTCCTTGTAACTTGGCATTTGCAATCTGTTTTTCACACACCCATAAACACTCAAGTCCCTTCCATCTTTAAATGTTTTCCCAGCACTGTGACTTCCGCTGCTCTTGGACTCTTTCCCTTTCTCCCCCCCTTCTTTTCCCTTCTTTTCTCTCCAAACTTCCTGATACTTGCTTTTCTCACTTCTCTTCCTGAACTACCCTCCCCTTGCAATCTGACTTCCAGTCTCCTCTGTGTCACTGGTTCTCTTCCTACACTCTAAAGACGCCTTCCCTGTCTCTTTCACCAGGTTGCTCTTTTTTCGCTTCTTCCCCTTAATATAAGTAGCTTCCTAGGATCTACCCAAGGCTTTATTAAATACTTCTAGAGTCACTTTCTATCTTTAACAAACACTTTTATTTCTTGAACATCAATGATCACTTTTATGCAGATGGATCAGGTAGGAAGAAAGATTTACTCTTCCCGTGATCCATCTAGACTTATTTTAATAAAAGTGCTACAACTCAAAAAGCTATAACTCAGGATACAATTGAGCAATAATTCCATGGGAGGCATAATATAATTGAAGAAATACTTACTTAAATGCTGAGAGAGAGGATTTGTGTTCTGACTCTGTTTCTGAACCTTAGTTTTATTATATGAAAATATAAAAATTGGGCAAAACAACATGAAAAGTTTCTTTCAACTCACAAAATTGATGATTTATGTAAAATGCTTTAAGGACTTTATTGCCCCAGTGTCTTAACTTCTGTCTAGAAAAAAAGCTGACCAACTATGAAAAGAGATGATTTTAAGATTTTTCTATAACATCTGAATAAAAAGATATTTAAAGAAATTAACTCCTTGTTAATATTTGTTTTTAATCTTTTTTGTGGGGGACAGGAGGAGAGACGTTTCAATTTATAATTAGAAAATAATTGACTTGCTGCTACACAGAATTCAGAACATAAGAGTTGGGGCTACCATAATAAAAGATAGAGTTATTATTATTTTAAAAAATCAGTTTCTACATACCAGATACCTAGACGTTAAAAATGCTTTTAGTCTGGCTAAATTCACTTCTTCAGGGGGAAATTGTTACTTTTCATTTCTCATAGGTCACTGAAGAGTATATTTTTTTTTGTTAGAGGCTAAAGTCTTCAAAAATACTGCAAAATCTGACAATTTGTGTTAAAAATAAACTCCTTTTTAAAATATAGGGTATTTCTATACAACTTTTAAACGTGTGGCTGACACAAGGCCACTCCCCATGCCACCTTCATTCTTGCCCGCAGCATAGTGGTGAGCAGGACTTCACAGACATAACACTCTGTCTCTGTTCAAATTGATGGCCCTGACAGTGCTAAAGGTCAGCACTCAAAGCCTGCATTTCCTTGTGTTCCAAGACAATGTGGGGTCAGCTTTCCAAGGGTTTGTAGGCTCTACTAGAAGCCAAAGTTATGTTAGAGTTTAAAAAGAACAACAACAAAAGTAACTATTCTAATACATTAAGCAATTTGATTAAAAAAAGAAAACTTCTCATATAATATTTACTCAGTCACACATTTTAAATAGCAAAAACCTGTCTATTAAGTTATATTCTGCAATGTAAGAGGCTAAATTTATAAAAACACTGCTATCCAGTGAATTCAAATATTAAAAAAATTCCATTTCTTGAATTTTATAATCAACCTTTTATTATTTGAAAGGCACTAATGGATAATTCAAAATGGTGTATCATTAAAAAATTAAAATTATCTTTAGATCTCTCCATTGATAGATATTTCTCCCGTAGGACAGACCGTTTAAGCCCAGCTAGAAACCTGTTTCCCCCCGTTCTGCCGTGTGGGCTCTCCCTTTCCTGAGCTCTTTTCTTCTCCTCAGACCCTCACTGCTGGGGACTTCCCTCCACCCTCAATGTCAATTCATAGTGCACTTCAGGGTGGGTCCAGGAAGGAGTCTTTAGTGGCTGGAATAACAGTGAAATCAAAAGGCTCCTACATCTTTCTGGTGGTTCCTCCTTCCCTTACCCTTCATGGGTCCAAAGGATCCATCCTCCTTTACTCTGCATTCCCAGGATAGTCCCTGTTTGAGATCCTGACCTTTCTCAAGGGCTCTGCCTCTCCATCCCAGCCCCAGTGAGGATGTGTCCCGTTGAACAATGAGTGATCCATGATGCAGACCAGTCTTTCTCTTCACAGTTTACCCTATCCATTAAGTTTAGCTCTGGCTATTGTTCACAGAGTCCCATGATGAACCACTATCTTGACTTTGTCTTTTTTTACAGTCTATTTAATTTGGCAGTTTGTTTCTATACATGTAATTGAAGATGGATATATCTGATACAGGAAATGTTTTCAAGCAGAGAACAAAGATTTACAGGGAAGGCCAGAATTCTTGATCGGTTCTTTCTATTAACTGACTTAATGGTAAGAAAAGAGAGCATCAACCATCAGTAATTCAAAGCCCTAACCAGCAAAATGACTCCAATGAAAAACCACAGTAAAGTGTTTGAATTTCAAAGGATATTTCAGCTGGACTGAAAACTGCATAAGATCAAAGGATAAATAGAGTCTGGGGTATTAAAATTAATAGTACAGGTGCTACTTGTCAATAAATTATATGGGAAATTTTGCATTGATAAGCCAAAATACCCCCAATTTATCAGGACATGGCTATTTACTTAAAAATCCTGACACAGAAAAATCAACATGAAGATTAGCAAATATACTAATATGCACTTACTTCACAGTACAGGACTTTTATTGTCAGATAAAAGAAATTATTTCCAATTAAATGTATTTGAGCTATGAGCAGCGAGCCTTAGCATTACATAGTGATTGTATTTCCAACTATCTAACAGGAAGGAGGAGAAAGACAGGTAAAAAGTGAAAAGTTGATTGCTAATCACTGAAGTTGCTGGGAATCAGTCCTGGGGCTATAGGCACAAAGTAAGTGAACTATAAGATGCAAAGATAGACATCATGTCCCAAGGACAATGAGCCAAGAGTAGAAAAAATTGTAAAGGATTATAGTTTTACTTTATTGTCTCTTTAGGTATTAAAGTTGAGAATGTTCCACGTCTCTCCTCAGCTCAGCTCTGGCTCTCACATGACCACCAGGCACAACTAACTGGCTGTCCTAGTCAAACTTAAAGAGTCTCTGCAGTTTAGTTTGACTACATATGGGGTCTAAACACAAAATCCTACTATCAGATTGGATAAGAATGCACCAGCACCAACACTCCTTAAATACCTTGTTCAGTATTTTTGTTTGTTTTTGTTTTCTGAGGGCTCACACCTGTAACCCTAGCACTCTGAGAGGCCGAGGTGGGAGGATCGCTTGAGCTCAGGAGTTTGAGACCAGCCTGAGCAAAGCGAGACCCTATCTCTACAAAAAAGAGAAAAATTAGCCGGGCCTGGTGGCCTGTGCCTGTAGTCCCAACTATTCGGGAGGTTGAGGCAAGAGAATAAGGAGTTTGAAGTTGCCGTGAGCTATGATGACACCACTGCGCTCTAGCCCGGGCGACAGAGTGAGACCCTATATCAAAAAAAAAAACCACAAAAAACAAAAAAACAAAAAAAGCAGGCCAAGGACTAAGAGGCAGAGTCCCGTGTGAGGTGGCTCCCCTTGCCTACCTCCTGTGGGAGAGCAAGAAGTCCTCCTCCAGTCGGAAAACAAGTGACTGCAAATGGGGATCAGCTGTGAAGATTCTTAAACCCCCCCCCCCCCGCAGCTCATGGATTTGAAATGTGAACTTCCAGTATTTTTATTACCATTAGGGTACCACTTGTGAAATGTGTACATTATGGTGTAAACACAACAGACTGTTAGTTTTGTTTTTATTTGCTTTTAAAAAGTTTTTTGTGATCATTCTCACCTCATCCTTCTCACTAATAGAGATTGTTTTGGATTCTACATCACTCTTTTGAAAACCTATGTGCAGCAGGACAGCTTATTTGTTCACATCTTTATCAACTATCAAAGAAAATACTTTTGAATGAGAGTGTGGATTGCTATTCAAAATCACTGGAGGCCCATTACACGTGAAATATGGTTGTTAAACTGTAAAATGACTTAATCAAAAGAAGCTTAGCTGTAGCTTTAACCAAGGGCAGGGTAACCATCTTCAAGAATTACTGTGGAAACTACTGTGGGTCTCTATGAACAGGGCCTTCCCTTAGGGAGTGTCAAGAGATAAGGCAGAAGCAAGGGATGAAGATTCGGACCCCTGAGTGTTCCATTCTCCTTCTGAAGCTCCCAAGATGTCCCTGGCAGAAGATACTCGCAATGAAGCAGCAAGGTGAGAGACCAGCAATGTTCGGTGGAGTGAGCTTAGCTGCAAAATTAGAAAAAGTTAGAGATTTCTGGAGCAACTGAGAGCGCCCTTTTGTAAAGGATAATTTTTTTTAAAAAAAAGATAAAATCATGACTCTCCTTGATGATATCACCTAACACACAAATGTAAAATGAACACGTGTCAAACATTTTATTTAATTTATATCAATGAGATAACCAGTAAGATGTTATAATTCTCAAAAGAGAATTCTAAGAACCATGCATATATTGAGAATAAACAATTTTTAAATGGATTTACAGTCATGCCCAATGAGTCAATCCAAAGTAATGTAATCAATTGCATACCACCAGCACACATTTTTCCAGACAAAAACGTTTGTATTATTATCAGTTTTCTACAACTTACAAAGTTGTAAAATAGCTCAAAGATAATGAAAGACAGGGATAATCTGATGGATGAGCTAGACCTGATATCCACTAATATATTATTTTCCATTTCAAAGCCCTTCACAATTTTTCCTGATGCCCTATAGTCACGGGCCTCTCTAGGCACCTGGGACTGAAGACCCACAACACTATCTGCAGCCCTCAGACAATGGGCTTTGCCTCTGGACCAGTCCTGTTTCCTGGATTCCATCCTCCAGTCCAGGCTGTTGACTCAATACTATCTTGCTAATAGTGTTTTACCTTCTGTGACCCAATCAGTGACCTCAAGCCAACATAATTCCCGATAAGTACCATGAAAAGGCTGGTTTGGACAGGGCCTAGGCTAAGTATTTCATATACATTATCTTACTTAGCCTCATAATAACTTAAGATAATTATTATTATCTGTATTTATAAATCCAGAAAGTAAACCTCAATGACCTTATATAAATTGCCCAAAATCTTATAGTTAACATATGGCAGAGATGGAATTCAAGTCTATCAACTTTTAAAGCTTTTAATTAGGACACAACAGCATCTCAGGGACCCCTCTGACTTCCTAATATCACTCAGTTAATGTCTTTGTCAGTAAGCATTCATCCTGTTCACTGGGCCAAAGCTTTCCCATCATAGGCTTTTATGTGTCTCAAGGCAAGATTTCTGGACTAGGTTGATGAGTGTACACATGAAAATCCATACATTTATGCTGCAAAAAGTGGCTCTATAAGCCCTACAGCAGCAGTGCAAAGAGGGGAAGAATGTAGACTGGGCTCTGTGTGGTTCCAGTGCTTTGTTCACACCTTGATGCTATCACTTAGCACATTGCCTTGTATCCATCTGCTTATATGATATAGCTAAAATTTATTGAGTAGGTATTATGCATCTTGTACTTTACATCCAATATCTCATTTAATTCTCACAGGACATCTATGAACTGAGTACTACTATGATGCCTGTTTAAACATAAGGAAACAGGTATGGAAAAATAAATAACTGTAACAGAAGGAGGTGTCTACTCTGTTCACTGTTGTGTCTTATGTTCCTTCGGCCATGTACTTTTCTCTTTTTTGAACAAGGTGGAGGATCTAAATGTCTTGAAGGTGCTGGCTGAGGAAGACTAATTCCCTCAGTTGAGTATACATTCAAATGGAGAAAAGACACATGTGAATGGAGGTTGCACTTCCCTTATTATATACTCTGGTCTATTAGGACTCAAGTGGCTATACAGGATAAAGATAGATGTCTTTATTTAAGATCTTTAAATAAAGATGGGAATTTATTAGTCCAAATCGTTAGGAAGCTTCTGATGGGTAGACTTCAGGCCCAGCTGGATCCAGGGGAACAATGTCATCTGTGTCCTTCATCCTTTTCCCTCTCTTTTTCCTCAGCTCTGCTTCTCTTTAGATATTGGCCTCACCTTTCCCACTACAGTTATCTTCCTCCATGTAGCTTTTGAAGAAAGTGGAACACATCTGTGTCTTTTATTATTTTTATGGTTTGTAATCCAATTGAAAGAAGCCTCTGTCTTTCCTAGTGCCAAGGGGCAAATATTATGAAAAACATTTTCATCCAGTTTGGGTCACTGTAAGGTGCACATAGATACTCTGATTGGCCAACCTTGATCAGGTGATCACTTCCTTGTCAGAGGTACAGATGGGACACTGCAATAGTAAGCAACCCAGAACCAGAAGGAGGGATGGTTCCCCAAAGGAAAGGAGGGATATTGTTGTCATACAAAGGAGGGAAGAATGCTGGGCACGTAAAACAACAGATGTCATCCATGTTGCTTATTTTCCCACAGTATATTTATATTATGAATATAATTTTCCTTCCAATTAATTGTACAACATTCGACTCAATAAAAGTGTATTAGTTTGTGATGATTTTCAACACAAGTTATTCCTTACATGTTCATGATTCAATATTCTTCTCATCCCCTTTTAAAAAAACATAAAAACTTTGAAAAACAAAAGTGGTTTATAGCTACTTTAGAACTTTGCCTCTGTTTGAGCTTAAATATTTGTGTAGATCCTTGTGATGATTTGAGAAAACTAGGTATAGGACAGAGAAGAATGAAGAAGACTTAAAAATTTTAGCCAGAAATAAGGAACATGAATATACTTAAGCAATGAGAACTTCTTGGAGGATGATTTACAACCTGAGCAATTTGCAATGAATAAATGATAGTGATGTTATTAAAGGTACTGCACACAAAATTCTGTTCTTAATTTCCATGAAATAGGCACTTAACTAGATTTTTTCAAATGAAAAAGTTAATTGAATTTTTTAATGACAAAAATGGATTAATTTAAGAGCCAATATGTTAGAAAAAACTATTTTCATGCACTTTCTGAAGTCCCCAAATTATGCTAGATTATTTACCAAATGTTCATCTGTGAATCAGTTTCTGGGAACATGGAACATATTTTCTAATAGAAATAATGTTATACTCACTGATTGGGTGCACCATGCTTCATGACAGCCCATGAAAAGCTACCAGAATGTATGTGACTTGTTATATTATGAAAGCACCTATGGTAATGTTTCCATGGGAAAAGATGTTCAGGCCTCTAATTTGGGATTCTAGCATCACAGTTTCTTTCTTACCCTCCTATCCCATCTTCTCTGGAAGTGAGAGTGAAGATTTTCTTGGCTCTAGGTCTTCAGCATCTGTGATTGGCTGATGGGCAAGGAGGGATTAACGGTGAAGGACAGAAGCATTTCTAAGAGGCCTGAGAAGGGGACAGAAGGGAGAGGGGGCAAGGCAGGATTTGGGAATTCAAGAAAAAAAACAAAAACAAAACTTAATTCCTGAAAGCTTAACCAGAGGTGTGGACTGGTCAGGCAGGTAAGTGATTGCTAAACTGAATGAAGGGCTGACAAGAGGATTTTTACCAGGGGTTGATGATAAGTGTTGTCCAGACAAAATTCACAGCCCAAGTTGAAGACAGGCTGGCTTTTAGAGAAGCTGTCCTTAGAGACAAAAGTGCTGAAATCAAGAAGGAAGGTGGCTCTCTGGTCAGGAGTCTGTGCCCAAGAAACCAGAACCACAGCTGGGAGAGTAGCTGCTAGAGGAGGGGAGACTGATCCAAACATGAGAGTCAAAGAGGTGAATCAAAGAACAAGCCACACTGTGCAATTGATGCAAATTAATGTAAGGAATAGGTGAGGCTAGCAGGCTAATTGTTTCTGAATAATATTTTCAGCATTTAAATTTCTGAATTAAACTATGTGAACCACTCCTTCATTACAGAAAACACAGCCCTTCTCAGCTGGATCTTAAGGATAATTCTCACAGAAGACAGGGATCCAGGAGAAGAATTTTGTATGTGAGAAGATGGCAGCAGGGAGAAGTTGGTAAATACATCTGATGTAGACCTACCCTGACTTCTAGGCCACCCTTTTTATTTTTGTCTTCTGTCCCTTGTGTAGCTGCATCCAAACTAAAATTCTCTGTGTCAGTTTCTATTTTATTTTGTAGTAGTTGTCTTACTCTCCACTCTTCTTTTGTATTTTCATTTATTAGAGAAACAGACCTTTAAATTCAAATATTCCCCCTTGATTCATTGTTTTGTGAGAGGCATACAGTCCTTCTGAAATTTTCTAAAGGTCTTTGCTGCTTGTATTGCTGAAAAAATGGGATGGGGTAAAAAATATTCCTCCTCTGCTTTCTTCCTCTATGCATCATTCTCCTGTAGTTCCTATAAAGAAATCAAAAGCTCCATGTACAAGCCAGTGATCTTTGTATACAAATAACTGAAGGCAGAGCCTGGATCATTTTAGAGAAAATCCAGGTGACATTAATCCAGGTGTTTCTTTCCAGGATCCAAGGCAGTCATGCTGGCTCAGGAGAAGAGAAGCAGGCAGGAGAGGGGCAGCTAATTCCACTTGGAAATGTGAATATATTATTAAAATGTGAGAATCCAATGGCAGGGAAGCATCAATATAACCAATGCCCCTGTGAATGCTTGAGATAATACAGTTCAGAATCTTTGCATAAATGATTTTTCTCACTTATAGTCTGCTCACATTTTATACTTGTCTCCAAGCAGAGAACATTATAAAAAGCACATTATCAAAGAACATCTGTCTAAAATTGGAGTCATACTCTGGAGGAGACTTAAAGGCATGGGACTGTCATCATACCACGTGAATACTCTAGGTTTCAGTAGAGCATAAATTCGTTTTCTCTCATGGGAAAAAGTCAGTCATTATAATATCACTGCAGTTATTTTGAAGCACCTGCTGGCCTATTGGTAGAAATTGAATCTAATCACAAGCTATGTGATGGCTTATTTTTTTCCAGGTTTATTTTGAAGCTTTCAGAAAATTTAAATCATAGATTACATTAAACAGAGGAAAGTTCAATTTTAATCACTAAAAACAAATACTACCATTGTTCTTTACTACTTTAAGATTAAATACCTTCTGATGAATTTTCTTCTCAGTGTGGGAGGGCAAACGTATTCTTGCAAATCCCTCAGTAGTGATTATACAAAGAAGCAACTAGCCCACAACATTGTAAAACACTTTCCTTTTTTCCTGGACCCTAAAATTGTATGTTTCACTGGAGTCTATCTAACTTCTAAAGTCGTTTTGCAGCCTTGTGCAATTCAGTCATTTCCTTTTGTGCACCTGCTTAGAATGTAACAGCTGAAGTTGCAATAACATAAAATTGATCATAAAGTAGTTCATGTGTTCCTTAAGGTCATATAACTTGGATTTTCATTATTACAAATAATATAGCATCACCTTCAATATACTTTCTGGAATCTTGTGCTAGCTCCTGCTGTTCAAAAACTTGTTAAGGAAAATAGTTATGCCCTGACTAAATAAAATCAAGAAAATTGATTCTATCATTATGAATACAGTAGAAGGTCACCCTGTTTTTAACATCAGAGTATATGCTTTAAAATCAGCTAACAAAAATGTGGTTTTAACTCTTTTTTTTTTTCCTTTTAATTTATTTTTTTCATTTCAGAATATCATGGGGGTACAACACTTTGGCCATACACATTGCCCCTGTTCTGCCCGTGTCAGAGCCACAATCGTGGTCATCTCCCAAACTGTGCTCCCCACCTCCATTCAGTGAGAGTTTTTCCCATCCCTTCCACCCCCCTCCCGCCCGCCCGCCTTCAGATGAATGTTATTGCCCTGTGTGATGTAAGTGTTCATCAGTTAGTACCAGTTTGATGGTGAGTATCAGTGGTGCTTGTTTTTCCAATCCTGTGACACTTCGCTTCGAAGAATGGGTTCTAGCTCCCACCAGGATAATACCAGATGTGTTAATTCACTGTTGTTCCTTATTGCTGAGTAATACTCCATGGTATACATATACCACATTTTATTGATCCACTCGTGTATTGATGGGCACCTGGGTTGTTTCCACAACTTTGCAATTGTGAATTGTGCTGCTATGAACATTCGAGAGCAGAAGTCTTTATTATAAAATGTCTTTTTTTCTTTTGGATAAATACCCAGTAGTGGGATTGCTGGGTCAAATGGTAATTCTACTTTTAATTCTTTGAGGTATCTCCATATTCTTTTCCATAGAGGTTGTACTAATTTGCAGTCCCACCAGCAGTGTATGAGTGTTCCTATCTGTCCACATCCCCGCCAACATTTGTTATTTGGGGATTTTTTGATATGAGCCAATCTCACTGGGGTTAAGTGATATCTCATTGTGGTTTTGATTTGCATTTCCCTGATGATTAGAGAAGTTGAGCACTTTTTTATATGTTTGCTGGCCATTATTCTGTCTTCTTTGGAAAAGTTTCTGTTCATGTCCTTTGCCCTTTTTTTAATAGGGTTGTTAGATTTTTTCTTGTTGATTTTCCTAAGTTCTGTATAGATTCTGGTTATCAGCCCTTTATCAGAGGTGTAGCATGCAAATATTTTCTCCCATTCTGTAGGTTGTCTGTTCACTCTAGTGATAGTTTCCTTGGCTGTGCAGAAGCTTTTCAATTTGATCAGGTCCCATGTATTTATTTTTGTTGCTGCTGTGATTGCTTTGGGGGTCTTCTTCATAAATTCTTTGCCTAGGCCAATGTCCATAAGGGTTTTTCCAAGTTTCTTCGAGAATTCTTATGGTTTCATGTCTTAGGTTTAGATCTGTTATCCATTGTGAATTGATTTTTGTGAGAGGTGAGAGGTGTGGGTCCACTTTCAGTCTTCTACATATGGCCATCCAGTTTTCCCAGCACCATTTGTTGAATAGGGAATCTTTTCCCCAGTGTACGTTTTTCTGGAATTTGTCAAAGATCAGGTGACTGTATGAGGTTGGTTTTATATTTGGGTTCTCAGTCCTGTTCCATTGGTCTACGTGTCTGTTCTTGTGCCAATACCATGCAGTTTTGGTAACTATAGCCTTGTAGTATAGTTTGAAGTCTGGTAGACAGATGCCTCCCAATTTGTTCTTTTTGCTTAAGATTGCTTTGGCTAGACGGGGTCTTCTCTGGTTCCACACAAAGCGTAGAATTATTTTTTCTAGATCGGCAAAAAATGATGTTGGTATTTTGATAGGGATTGCATTGATTCTGTAAATTAATTTAGGTAGCAAAGCCATTTTTACTATGTTGACTCTGCCTATCCAAGAGCATGGTAGGGCTTTCCATCTATTTACGTCCTCTGCAATTTCTTTTCTCAGTGTTTCATAATTCTCTCTATATAGGTCTTTGACCTCCTTAGTTAGATATGTTCCTAAATATTTAATTTTCTTTGTTGCTATTGTGAAAGTTATTGCATCTTTAATTTGTTTCTCGGCTTGATTGTTATTAGCATATATGAAGGCTATGGATTTGTGTGTATTAATTTTGTATCCTGAGACTTTGCTGAATTCATTTATCAATTCCAGTAATCTCTTGGTTGAATCTTTGGGGTTTTCTATGTATAATATCATATCGTCTGCGAATAGTGAAAGTTTGACCTCTTCTGCCCCCATCTGGACGCCCCTGATTCCTCTGTCTTGTCTAATTGCTGTGACCAGGACTTCCAGCACTATGTTGAAAAGAAGTGGAGATAGTGGGCACCCTTGTCTGGTGCCAGTTTTAAGGGGGAATGCCTTCAATTTTTCCCCATTCAGTATGATATTGGCTGTGGGTTTATCGTATATGGCTTTAATAGTTTCTAGGAATGAGCCATCTATGCCTATATTGTTAAGAGTTCTTATCATAAAAGGATGCTGGATTTTGTCAAAAGCCTTTTCTGCATCTATTGAAAGGATCATATAATCTTTGTTCTTGCTTTTATTTATATGGTGAATTACATTTATAGATTTGCATATGTTGAACCACCCCTGCATCTCGGGAATAAAGCCCACCTGATCATGATGGATTATTTTTTTGATGAACATTTGAATTCGGTTTGCAAGGATTTTATTGAGAATTTTTGCATCTATATTCATAAGGGATATTGGTCTGTAGTTTTCTTTTTTTGTTGTGTCCTTTCCTGGCTTTGGTATCAAGGTGATATTGGCTTCGTAGAATGAGTTTGGGAGGATTCCATCCTTCTGGATATTTTCAAATAATTTCTGCAGTATAGGCACCAGTTCTTCTTTGTAGGCTTGGTAGAATTCAGGTGTGAACCCATCTGGTCCAGGACTTTTTTTTGTGGGTAGATTTTTTATTACTGCTTCAATTTCGGTGCTTGATATTGGTCTGTTTAGAAATTCTGTTTCTTCCTGGTTGAGCCTAGGGAGGTAGTGTGTTTCTAAGAATTTGTCCATTTCCTCCACGTTTTTGTGTTTGTGGGCATAGAGATTTTTGTAGTATTCAAAGATGATGTTTTGTATTTCCACAGTATCAGTTGTGACTTCTCCTTTTTCATTTCTAATTGAGCTTATTAGAGTCCTTTCCTTTCTGCTTCTGGTCAACCTGGCAAGTGGCCTGTCTATTTTGTTTATCTTTTCGAAGAACCAACTTTTTGTTTCATTGATCTTCTTTATTGTTCTTTGTTTCTCGATTCATTTAATTCTGCTCTGATTTTGGTTATTTCTTTTCTTCTGCTGGCTTTAGGATTGCTTTGCTCTTCCTTTTCCATTTCCTTAAGATGATTCATTAGTTTACTGATTTGTGACTTTTCTGTCTTTTGGATGTGGGAATTTATGGCAATAAATTTTCCTCTCAGGACTGCTTTTGCTGTATCCCACAGATTTTGATAACTTGTGTCCCCATTATCATTTAGTTCAAAGAATCTTTTGATTTCAATTTGAATCTCCTCCTTGACCCAATAATCTTTCAGCAATAGATTGTTTAGTTTCCACATTTTTGGAGGACGATGTGAGTTTCTGTTGGAATTGATATCTAATTTTATTCCGCTGTGGTCTGAAAAGATACATGGTATGATTTCTATTTTTTGAATTTGTTTAGATCTTTTTTGTGGCCTAGGATGTGGTCAATTTTAGAGAAAGTTCCATGAGCTGATGAGAAGAATGTATATTCAGTGTTATTTGGGTGGAGTGTTCTGTAGATATCTGTTAGGCCCAAACGTTCTATAGTCTTGTTTAGGTCTTTTATTTCTCTATTTGTTTTTTGTTTGGAGGATCTGTCCAGTTCTTTCAGTGGGGTGTTGAATTCCCTTGCTATTATGGTGTTGCTGCTTATTATGTTGTCTAGATCTAGCAGTATTTGCTTTATGTACCTGGGTGCTCCTGTGTTGGGTGCATAAATGTTTAGGATTGTTAAATCCTCTTGTGAGATTTTTCCCTTCACCACTACATAGTGCCCATTTTTGTCTTTCTTTACTTTTGTTGCTTTAAAGTTTATATCATCTGAAATAAGGATGGCTACTCCAGATTTCTTTTGGTTTCCATTGGCCTGGAAAATTGTATTCCATCCTTTCACCTTGAGTCTGAATGCGTCTTTGTGTGTAAGGTGTGTTTCCTGAAGACAACAGATACTTGGCTTGTATTTTTTAATCCATTCAGCCAGCCTATGTCTCTTCAAGGGGTAGTTCAAGCCATTTACATTTATTGAGAGAATTGATATTTGGGGTAAATTTCTGATTATTTTGTTAGGGTGGTATCTTTTGTTTTACCTCTTGCATCATTGTGGAATCTGGTTTCTGGGGTTTTAGCTTTTGCGTAGTTTTACATAGGTGGGTGTCTGTTGCTCTGTTTAGTGTATAATGCAGGTCTAAGCATTTTTTGCAAGGCTGGTCTGGATTTCGCAAATTCTATCAGTGATTGCTTATCTGGAAAGGTCTTTATTTCTCCCTCATATAAGAAGCTTAGTTTGGCAGGATACAGAATTCTGGGTTGACCTTTGTTTTGTTTTAGGAGATTGATGATGTCTCCCCATTCCCTTCTGGCTTGTAAGGTTTCAGCTGAGAAATCTGCAGTTAATCTGATGGGTTTCCCTTTGTAGGTTACGTGTTCTTTTCGTCTTACAGCTCTGAGGAGTGCCTCTTTTGTGTTTACTTTGGTCAGTCTAATAATTATGAGGCGTGGTGAATGCCTTTTCACATTGACTCTCCCAGGAGTCCTGTGTGCTTCTTGTACTTGGATATCGAGATTTCTGGCTAAGCATGGAAATTTTCCTCTATTATTCCTTCAAATAAATTTTCCAGCCCATGCAAATTTTCCTCCTTTCCCTCAGGGATACCTATGATCCTTATGTTTGGCCTCTTTACATAATCCCACATTTCTTGTATGCTTTTTTCCTGCCTCTTGTTTTTGTGTTCTTTCTCTTCGGCTGATTTATTTAGCGTATAGGAGCTGTCTTCTAGCTCTGAAATTCTTTCCTCTGCATGGTCCAGCCTATTCTTAAGGCTTTCCACTGTGTTTTGTAGATCCTTGAATGCTTCTTTCATTTCTAGGACTTCTATTTGATTTTTCCGTAATATTTCTATTTCTTTGGAGAATTTTTCGTTCATTTCTTGCATTTTTCTTGTGGTTTCTTTGTGCTGGGATTCAATTTTCTCTTGAATTTCATTGAGCTTTCTTATAATCCATAAACAAAATTCCTCTTCTGTCATTCTACCCATTTCATTTGGTTGGTATCCATTGCTGAGGAACTGATAATTTCTTTTGGGGGTGACTTTTCACTCTGATTTTTCATGTTCCCTGAGTTCTTTTGCTGGTTTTTTCTCATCTGGCCTCTTGGTCGAGAGCTGGGGGTGTTAGAGCTAGTTTATGGCCCTGTCACCAGGCTCACAATTATTGTTCCTTGGCAAAGCCAGGGAGAGAAGTAGTGGCCTGTATTGCCTTAGGTGTATTTTAGCAAGTTTGGTGGATCTTGAGTTAACTCTAACCTGTGGTCTTCTCCTCTTCCCAGTGGAGTGTGGCGAGAATGACCTCCCAGCTTGGGCTCTGAGCTAATGGATTGTACTTGAGGATATGAGTCCTCCGCTCCCTATTAGCTAGGTATTCTGGTATGTCCGTGGCAGACTCTGATTCCCCAGTTGGGGTATGCAAAAGACCCGTGCTTTGGGAGGGGCCTTGTAGCTCCTAGGGGTTACTTTGACCCTGCTCCTCCTGAGGTGCAGGTAGAAACAAAATTTCTTTTGGCTTCAGTGTGAGAGCTGAGTTGGGACAATTCTACACAGCTCAGAGATTGCTCATCTAGCCACGTGTGTCTGCCCTTCTGATGTGCGTCTCCGCGTGATACTGGTTGATAGGGGGATCTCCAATTGTGCACCCCTTTTCCACCACTAGACCCCAAGGCGAGGCAGGTGGCCGTCTCTATCCCCAGCAGTCTCCACCGGGGGGATGTTTCCCACGGGGAGGGGGGAGTAGTGGCCGCTGGAAGCGCTCTTGGGTGGCACGAAATTCCCTATTGAAGTGGGCAGGATTATGGGGAGCTGCTCTGGTTCAGCCTGTGGCTCTTGAGGTATTTGGTTGTCATGGGAACCAGCAGTTATACCAAATGAGTCACTATAGCCAGCAACCTTCAAAATGACCGATCTCTGGGGTACAGAAGGGCTGGGACCTGAAGGGCGGGCACTAGGACCAGCACATAGCAGACTTGTGGGAGGCCAGAGCCGGGGTAGCAGAACCAGATGGACGAGCTGCAAACTGTTTCCAATACCCAAAGGTTCCATCGCTACAGTTCCGGGATCTGGTCCCACCTGGAACCCATGGATGCAGCTGACCCTGGCCACCAAAGGCAAAGCCTGTCTAGCCCCAGCGGAAGAGCCCCGGGCCGGGGCGGGGCGGAGCTAGAGACGCGGCTCACAGCTCTGCGCGGGCGGCTGTAAAGATGGCGGCCGCCGCCAGCCTGGCGCACAGCCAGGCTCCGATCGCGCCGGGAGCGCAGTTTTTCTCCGCCGGCCACAGCGGCAGTTGCTAGCAGCCTCTAAGGGCGTGTCCCGCTCCCCGTTAAACTCCTGGGCCCAGTCCCGCTGACTTCCAGTGACGCAGTGCCGGTCTGCGGGTTCCCGGGCACTGTCCTGGGAAGCTGTATCTCCGCCCAGCGTTATCCCCAGCCCTGCGCGGTCTCTGTACACTGCAGCTGAGGGTTGTGTTTGGCTTTCGTGATTACTCCAACTCCACAGCGTCTGTTGTCTTGTGCAACTGCCCTGCCCCAACTCTCGGCTTGTCCCTGACTGAGTGGATGGGGAGGCGCGTCACCGCTTGGGGGGCCGGTCGCGCTGCGTCGACCTGGCGAGCGCGTCCTTCCCTCTGGGCTCTATTGTGCTCCGTGCGCCCTCCGATCTTTGTGAAAATTTTGTACCTGTTTTCTTGGGCTGGGCGTTCGGCGTTGTTTCTCTGTAATTCGCAATGCTATTTTTGGAGTGAGCGGTCCGTGCTCGCAGGCAGCTGCTGGCGTTCTTCACCTCCTTCCCTGGGAGCGGTGAGGTGGTAGGACGCTATCAGATTGCCATTTTTTACAGACAGTGGTTTTAACTCTTTACATATAGAACTAAGCAATATAAATTTCCTTAAAATGGTAAGTTTTAAGGTAAAATAATAATACTTATTTTATTATACTATTATAATTATTATAAAAGGATAATTTAAAAAATTATTATTAAAAGAGTCTAGTAATATTGAGTGGGGGCAGGAGGGAGAGTCTTAACTATCCCTCCTGACACAGGAGCAGAAGCTCACCCAGAGGAAAAATGATTTAAAAAGCTCTATTGTCAACTCACTCATAATTTTCAGGAGCATCTTCCAGTAAAATCATGGTGGCACCTTAGTTGTGAATCAAACCCCTTCTCCTTTAGAAAACGATACAGAAAAACATGAACAAAATTATATACATAAAATTCACACACTATAAATTTAGGAAATATTGAGAAGCAAGAAAACTGCAAATGGCAGCATAAATGTTTGAATTGGCCAAAACAACTAAGACCAGCACAGGCTGAAGGGTCACTGCTATCTGAATGTTTGTGTCCTTCCAAAATTCATATGTTGAAAATTAACTCCCAAGGTAATGGTATTAAAGGGTGGGGCCTTTGGGAAGCGATTAGGTCATGAGGGTCCTGCCCTCATGAACGGGATTTATGCTTTTGTGAAAGAGGTTTGAGGGAGCCCTTTCGTCCTTTTGCCATATAAGAACACTGGGAGAAGGCATCAGCTTTGAAGCAGACAGCAGGCCCTCACCAGACACTGAATCTGCTGGCACCTTGATCTTGGACTTCTCAGCCTCCAGAACTATAAGCAACAAACTTCTGTTGTTTATAAATTTACTTAGTCTAAGGAATTTTGTCATAGCAGACCAAAAGGACTAAGACTGGTAGCAACAAGTACAAGAGTTAATTTTTCATTTTCCCTTTCCATACTTTACACGTTAAAAGGAAGCACTATGTGTGGGCCACACTTAAGGAGTAGGGAGTTATACTCCACCTTCTTGAAAGGAGAGTATCTATATAAATTATTTGAATTCATCTGCATGGAATATTTGTCTATTCTCTCCTCTCCCCGTTTATTTACTAATTCAGTCAATCATTTCTTTAGTGTTTAGTGTGGACTTATGGATATTTATTTTATATTTTGGGTTACAATTTAATACTATGTTGTACATTTTGTTGCTCAAATTCTTCCAGCTTTGAACATTGAGAGCTCTTTCAGTTGGTGTCCCTGTTCATTTGATATATCTTCATTGTTGTGTGGCCTTCCTCTCCAAAACCCAGAACTTCAGTTGAATTATGAAAAATTAGACAAATCCCAACTGAAGGACATTCTACAAAACTCCTCAAAAATGTCAAATTTATTTTAAAAAACAAAAATTAAATAGATAATGATGAAAAAGAAGACAATTCACAAAAGCAAAATCTGTTTCTTTAAAAATGTCAATAAAATAGAAATAAAATTCTGGAAAGCCTACTCAAGAAAAAAACAATAGATAAAACACAAATAATAAATATTAGAAATTGGAGAAGGAGCATAACTACCTATGTGATATGGATTAAAAATTGTAGGAATAGTCAGTATTCTTCCAGTATGAGTATTGTATGCATAAGCATACTATTTACTGAATAGAAATAATCAGAAAAACAGAAAGCTGTTAACAGTAGAGATCGGAGGAAAATAAAACAATCTCTTCAAAATGCTGAAGTAAAGTGATTTTCAACATAGAATTCTCTACTTAGTGAAATTAGCATTCAAGACTGAGGTAAAATCAGATTTCAAACAAAAATGAGAAAGAAAATCAACAAATGAGTAGACATTAGAAGATAGATAGAAGGAAATAATAGAGAATAAAAATTAATTCAATAGAAAACAAAGGAAAAATAGAGACCATCAACTAAACCAGAGGTTGGAAAACTACGACCCATGAGCCAATTTGATGCTATGTTCTGATTTTGCATGACCCTAGAGCTAAGAATTGTTTTTACATTTGTAAATATTAGATGAAAAACAAAAACCAGAGATGTCATCAAGATGGCCGACTAGAGGCACCCAGAAAGGAATGACCAGAAAAACAAATAGATAACCACATCTAGAATAGAGCATCTAAAGGTGAACACAGGAATTTGGCAAGGAAGTGACAAAGATCCCATGAGGAACAGAAAATTGAGATGGTGGCATACAGAGGAAGAAGAAATAGGTAGCTGGGATTGGTTAGAAGCCAAAAGGGATTCCCTATTGCAGGGAAAAGGTGAGCTGGAGATCCTCAGAAGTTCACATTCCCACCATAGATGCCTGCAATCTTAACAACAGAAAAGCTCCTCAACCCTCACAGGCCCTAAGCCTAGCATAGAAAGCTGCCTGGAGTTCATGTGACTGCATTGTCCCAGAGAGAGAATCCATTCTGGGTCCCCCCACAATTTGAGACCCCAGCAGCTGCAGCATGGCATCATTTTGAGAGCAGAGCCACCACCAGACTACATTCTGCTCCAGGGCCCAATAGCTCCTACATCTCCACATCCCTTGGACCCTACTGACATCCCTCCACATTTACCCAGGGCTGCAGTATCATGCCCAGCAGCATGATCAACAAAACAAAAAGTTTTTTTTTGAAAAGATAAATAAAATCGACAAACCATTAGCTAGACTAACTAAGAAAAAAAGATAAAAGACCCAAATAAAGAAAACCAGAAATGAAAAAGTAGACATTACAACTGATACCACAGAGATACAAACAATCATTAGAAACTGGTATGAAGAACTACATGCTAACAAATTGGAAAACCTAGAGGAAATGGATATATTCCTGGATACCTACTCCCTACCAAGATTGACTTATGAAGAAATAGAAAATCTGAACAGACAACAAGTGAGTAAATTGAATCAGTAATAAAAACTCTCCCATCAACAACAAAAACAACAGCCCAGGAATTGATGGTTTCACTGCTGAATTCTACTAAACATTTAAAGAAGAACTAATACCAATTATTCTTGAACTATTCTAGAAAAATAAAGAAGAGAGAATACTTCCAAACACATTCTTATGAGGTCAGCATTACCCTGATACCAAAACCAGACAAGGACACAACAACAAAAGAAAACTACAAGCTAATATCCCTGAAGAATATAGATGAAAAAATCCTCAAGAAAGTACTAGCAAACCAAATACAACAGCACATCAAAAAGATAATACACCATGACCAAGTGGGATTTATCCCAGAGATGCAAGGATGGTTTAACATATGCAAATCAATAAATGTAAGATGACATATCAACAAAATGAAGGACAAAAATCATATGATCATATCAATAGATGAAGAAAAAGCATTTGATAAAATTCAATATTCCTTCATGATAGAAGTTGTCAGCAAATTACGTATAGAAGGTACATACCTTAACACAATAAAGGCCATACATGACAAACCCATAGCTAACAACATTCAGAACAGGCAAAAGCTGAAAGATTGTCCCCTAAGACTGGAACAAGACAATGACGCCTACTTTTACCACTCTTATGCAGCATAGTACTGGAACTCCTAGAAAGAGCAATTAGGCAAGAGAAAGAAATAAAAAGATACATAAATTGGAAAAGAGGAAGCCAAATTATTCCTCTTTGCAGATGATATCTTAAATACAGAAAAAACCTAAAGATTCCACCAATAAATCCTTAGAACTTATAAATGAATTCAGTAAATTTGCAGGATACCAAATCAACATACAAAAATCAGTAGCATTTCAATATACCAATAATGAACTAGCTGAAAAAAGATGAAGAAAACAATCCCATTTATAATCACTACAAAAAGAAGAAAACACCTAGGAATAAATTTAATCAATGAGGTGAAAGATCTGTACAATGAGAACTACAAAATACTGATGAAAGAAGTAGAGGAGGACACACACACAAAATGGAAAGACACCCCATGCTTATGGATTGAAAGAATTAATATTATCAAAATGGCCATACCACCCAAAGCAGTCTACAGATTGAATGCAATGCCTATAAAAATCCCAATGACATTCTTCAAAGAAATAGAAAAAAAAACAATTCTACAATTTGTATGGAACCACAAAAAACTCAGATATCTAAAGCAATACTGAGCAAAAAGAACAAAGCTAGAGGATCACACTACCCGACTTAAAAATATTCTACAAAGCCATAGTAACCAAAACAGCATGGTATTTTTATAAAAACAGAAACATAAACCAATGGAACAGAAGAGAACCCAGAAATAAATCCATGTATTTAAAGACAACTATTTTTGACAAAGGAGCCAAGAACCTACACTGGGGAAAAGACAACCCTCTTCAAAAGATGGTGCTGGGAAAACTGGATATCCATATGCAGAATGAAAGTAGACCCCTACCTCTTACCATATACAAAAATCAAATCAAAATGGATTAAAGACTTAAATATAAGATGCAAACCATAACACTACTAGAAGAAAACATAGGGGAAGTTCTTCAGAACATTGATCTAGGCAAAGATTTTATGGGTAAGATTTTAAAAGCACAGGCAGAAAAACCCAAAAATAGACAAATGGGACTATAACAAACTAAACACAGCCTACAGAGCAAAGGAAATAATCAACAGAGTAAAGAGATAATCTATAGAGTGGGAGGAAATATTTGAAAATTATTCATCTGGCAAGGTCCTAATATTCAGGATATACAAGGAACTCAAACAACTCAACAGCAAAAAACCCAAATAATCCAATTTTTAAAATGGGCAAAGGAACTAAACAGATATTTCTCAAAAGAAGACATACAAATGATCATTAAGTATATGAAAAAAATGCTCAACATCACTAATCATCAGGGAAATGCAAATCAAACCCACAATAAGTCGTCATCTCACTCCAATTAGAATGGCTAGTATAAAAAAGACAAAAAATAACAAATGCTGGAGAGGATGTGGAGAAAAAGGAACTCTTAGACACTGCTGGTGGGATTAGAAATAGTGCCGTCATTATGGAAAACAGTATGGAAGCTTCTCAAAAGCTAAAATTAGAACTACCACATGATCCAGCAATCCCACTACTGGATATATAGCCAAAGGAAATGAAATAAATATTTTGGAGAGATATCTGCATCCCCATGTTTATTGCAGCATGATTCTATAGCACTGTAAGATGAATACAGTTAACAATTTATGATGTATTTTCAAAAAACTAGAAGAGAGGATTTTAGTGTTCTCAGCACAAAGAAATGATGAATGTTCAAGGTGATGGATATCCTAAGAACCCTCTTTTGATCATTACACATTGTATAATGTATAGAAACATCACTCCACATCCCATATATGTGTACAATTATTATTTGTCAACTAAAAATAAAAGGAAAACAAAACAAAATAGAACAAAAACAAATGGAAATATACAACAGAAACTATATGTGATTCACAAAGCCTAGATTATTTTCTGTTATTTTATAGAAAAATGTATTGAACCCTGAATTAACCCAAAAGATGATTATTTGAACAGATTATTAAAAAAACTTACTTCAGTACAATAATGACCAAGAAAAAAGAAATAAGGCACAAACGCACTATATAAGAAATAAAAGGCAGTGTACAATCACAAAGAGTGGAAAGAATTAGTAACTTCCCTTCTGAAAATTGTCAAAATTATCTCTACAAATAGTATCTCTCCTTCATTCCTTCTGTTCTTTTTCTAGAACTCTTAATAGGTATATGTTGAATTTTCTTATTCTATCCTCCATGTCTCTTAACTTTCTGTTTTATATTTTTAATCTTTTTTTAATCTCTATACTGTTCCTAGAGTTATTTTTTCAGATATGTATTTCAGTTCACTAATTTTCTTTTTAACTTTGTGTAATCTGTCACCTAATCTATCCTCTAAGATTTTTAAAATTTCAAGGAGTATAATTTTTATTTTTAACTCTAATTATTTCTTCAAAATTATCTATCTTTCTTAATAGTGTCTGATATATCTTTAATTTTTTAAAAACATAATTTCATATTTTCTTTTAGGTTATTGTTCAAATATTCTAAGATTTTCAGACCCTAACCCTGTTTGTATGTTTGCTGATTCTCCTTCATTTTACCATGTGTGTTTTTTTTTCTTATTAGTGGGAGCTAAACTTTTAGCAGGGCTTGATTTTCCTCAGGGAATTCTCTTTATCCCTATTAAGTGGGATGATAACTGTAGGTTTCTATAGATGTTCTTCAAATTGAAGTTGTTCTCTATTGGTCTTAGATTGCTAATAGTTTTTAAAATCATGAATATAAATGAGTATTGAAACCCACAAATATTTTTTCTGCAACTGTTGAGAAGACCATATGTGGCACTTGCCTGTAGTCCCAGCTACTAGGGAGGCTGAGGCAGGAGGATTGCTTGAGCCCAGGAGTTTGTGGCTGCACTGAGCTGTGATCATGCCATTGCACTCCAGCATGGGCAACAAAGCAAGACCCCCGTCTCCAAAGAAAGAAAGGAAGAAAAGAAAAGAAAAGAAAGGAAGGAAGGAAGGAAAGACCTTATGATTTTTCTCCTTTATTCTGTTAATATGGCAAATTACACTGATTGATTTTCAAATGATAAACACATTTTGCATTTCTGAGATAAATCCTACTTTGTCATAATGTATTTTTGTTTTTATTTGTTGCTGGATTTGTTTGATAATGTTTTTCAAAGCATGGTTAAATGGCTTGTAATTTTCTTTTTATGTAATGTCTTTACTTTCAACATTTACTTTCAACTATCTGTGTCTTTACATTTAAAGGGTATCTCTTTTAGGCATATGCTTGGTTTTGATTTTTAAAAAGTTATTCTTTCAATATCTGCCCTTTACTGGGGTGTTTTAGAACATTGACCTTTAATATTATTACTTATATAGTTGAATTTATAACTACATTTTCATTATTTACTTTTTATTTGTTCCCTCTGGTTTTTGTTCCTTTGTTCCCACTATTCTGCCTTCTTGGGTATTATTGGAAAATCTTAATATTCCACTTCAATTTTTGAATTGGCTTACTGGCTATATTTTTATTTTTTTAGGGGCTGCTCTAGGTATTACAACAGGCATATATATCATTTTTTTCTGAAATGATTACAGTTGGTATAATAGCACTTCATTAAAAACTTTGAAACTTTTCAATCTTTCACCACCTTCCTTTTTATATTATAATTTTTATATTCATTACATCTGCATATATTAAAAACCCCATCAGAGCAATTTACAACTTTTCCTTTAAACAGTCATACATATATTAAAGACTTTAAAGTTGTTTTCCTGTTTATCCATATAATTAGCATATGTGATGATTT
Organism: Daubentonia madagascariensis; assembly: GCA_023783475.1. NCBI lineage: Eukaryota > Metazoa > Chordata > Mammalia > Primates > Daubentoniidae > Daubentonia > Daubentonia madagascariensis. The sequence continues at coordinate 33,672,061 of JAKFHU010002080.1, read as the reverse complement.
TCCTTCATTCTGAAGATCCAGGTTTCCCTCAGATATCATTTCTACTCAGTCTAAAGAACTTTTTTTGGCATATCTCATAGACTAGATAAAGTGGCAACAAACACTCTTATGTTTACTTTAACAGGAAAGTTTTTATTTCATCCTCATTCTTGAAAGGTATTTAATGGATGTCAAATTCTGGGTCACAGTTTTTTCCTTTAATTATTTAAAAAATATTGCTTTTTGGTGTTCATGGTGTATGACAAGAAATCCATTACCATATGGGTCATGTTCTCCGGTATTAAACTTAGCTTTTTTCTCTAGTTGCTTTCAACATTTTCATAGCTTTGGATTTCTTCAGTTTGATTATGTGTCTAGAAAATATTTGCTTTGAATTTATTCTGTTCCGTATTCATTGAACTTCTTGAATTTGTAAATTTATATATTTCATCAAATTTGGGAAGTCTTCAGACTTTATTTCTTCAAATGTATATATTTTTTTCTACTCCAGTTTCTTTCTTCTCTTTTTCTGGGACTTCAGCTACATGTATATTTAACCTTTGGAATTTTTCCAAAAGCTTTTGAAACTTCATTCTTTTTATTTTAATCTTTTTTTCTCTGTGTCCTTTAAATTGAATGATTTCTATTGAGATATCTTCAACTTCACTGACACTTTTGAGATTATATTCTATTTACTACTGAGCCCAACCAATGAATCTTTTGTTTCAAATATTATATATTTTGCTTCTAAAATTTTCATTTTTAAATAGTTTCTATTGCTTAGCTGAGATTTCTTCTCTTTTCATTCATTTCAATTATTTTCTTTCTTTTACATCATAGAGCATAGTTACAATGGGTGCTTTCAAGTTTTGTCTGTTAATTCCAGCATCTGAGTCATCTAAGAATTGTCATATGGTATTGTATCTTCCCCTGAGAGTTAATATTTTCCTGGTTCTTCACATGCTGTGTGATTTTGAATTGTATACTCAGCATTTTGAATGTTAAACTGTGTAGAATCTGGTATGTTATAATTACTTGGTGAGAGCTAATACTTTTTTTAGTAAGCAAGCCACATGGCTAGGTTCAGACAGTAAGTTCTGTCTTGCCTTTTATGGGCAGTCTTTCAATTCTCAGTTCATTTTTTAAAGCCTTTGTTAGCTGGTTTGGATCTATTTCACCCATGGATGGTTCATGGGGTAGGTTGAGATTTGTGCAAATACCACAACTCTCCATTCAATTTCCCAAGTCTTTGCTGGTTTGGATTGGTCCTACACATAATGGATTAAGGGTTAGGCTGAGATTTGTTTGGTTCTTACCCTGAAATAGGGATTCTTCAGCTTTCTTTCCTCTGATTTTGGCTTCAAAGTCTGACCTTCCTGTGCTCCTTTTCAGAGTTGCTCTGGCCGCTAATGATATGGAATGACATGGTAGGATTTCTACCATATTTTTAGCTGCCTCTGCCAAGCTGCTTCACTCCACAACAAAGGTCTACCCTTAGGGCAAATCCACTAGAGAAAGGAGACAGTAAAAGGGAAAGTCACCTCCATGCAGGTCACTTCACCAAATTTTGCCTCCCCTTCACAATCTTCCAGCTTTTGTTTACTGTTCAGAGTCCTCAGGTAGTTGGAGATTTTTTCATTTGTTTATTGTTTATAGTTGTTATCAGTAGGAAGGATGAGCTATAAGGGGCTTACACCACCAAACCAGTATCAGAACTTCCTCCAACATTGTCTTTTAAAGAAAAAAATAGTACAACATAAAAGTTCATAGAAAAAAATTGTTTTTATAAACACAGTATAACCTTAAAAGGATAAGTATACAAGTCATTTTTTCAAATGATGTAGCCCTATTCCTGACATTCGATATAGTCTATGAGATAATGTTAAGTGAAATGTATAAGTCACAGACCTATGAATCCCTTAAGACAACACACACACACACACACACACACACACACACATAAATATACATATATGTAAATGTATCACAAAACTTCTGGTAAGAATATATCAATTGAATGGTTATCTCTGGCATGGTAAGTGGATTTAAATGGGAGATGTATAGAAATAACCGTTATTAGGTACATTCCTATATTAACACCTTTTAAACAAGCACATATATGTTCTATAAATTAAAAAACAAAATCATCATAAAATATTTTTAAAATGTAATTTAAAATAGATAAATATTTTAGATTATAAAGTCCTTCAAAATATTATATTCTGTAAGTTTGATAGGTACTCAATAAAGTTTTTTTTAAAATTTAATGATCAGGAGAGATTGCTTTGGTAGAGCACTGGGCTGGAACTTAGCAGATCCATGCTCTAGCCCTGGCACTGCCACTAATTAGAAAACCAGCCTTGACCAACTCTCTTAAACAATCTTGGGCTTCAGTTTTCTTGCTTGTAAATTGAGAGATTTTGAATTTTCCTGATCTCCTGAGTTCCCTTTCTGCTCCAAGACTTTATTGGGCCCTATATAATAGCAGGAGATGCTTGGGTATAGAAAAATAAGAGGCAGCTCCTGAGAGATGCTTTCAGCCTGTGGCAAAGCCAACCTAAAATCATGGTCTCTGTGTCACCACTCCATGAACTGCAAACCAACCAAGCCAAGCCTGAAAATTGGTCATGAATTGGTGATCCTTATAAAACAAATTTATAACTGCCTTCTTCTCTGAAAAGAAAGTGACCTACAGTTGACAAAGAATTCACAATTATCAAGTTGTGTTACTGTCTCTTGAAATAATGATTTTTTTCTAGTTAGGAAATAATTAGAAGGAGGGAGAAAGAAGAAAACGGGATGCAACTGTGTGACTGTGAATGAAAGGTCTTTGCGTTTGTTTGATGCAATGTGATTGACTTTTCTTTTTGCTATTGAAATCATCTGTGCTTTTGTTAATTTCTTCATTCATAATAAGTAGTTAGAGGAATTAGCTGGATGTAATTGTATGTAATACAAAGAAGTTTACATCACATTATAGTCATGCATAAGCTAGCTCCTTTCTGGTTACAGCTAAGATTGATTATGTTTTCTCTTAATGAAGTAGTTTAATGGAAAGAGCACAGGCTTTCATCAACAAGGATCTGGTTCTAGATATTTCATTTACTCACTATGTCATTTTGGACTAATCATTTAGTCTCCCTGGGCCTTAGTTTATCTTGTTTATTCAACTCTAAAGTGTTCATGAAAATGCTTGGTCTTCCTATCTTACTCATTGTGAGGCACAAATGAGATTATACATGTGAAAAACCCTTTGCTAGGTTTATCAAATGTCATTAAGTGACACTAAAATAGTGTCTGTGAACCTTGACAGAATGCAGGGATATTTGATACAGGACACCATAGATGACCCATTCAGACTTCTTGAGGCCATGGCTCATTGATTTCTTTTTTATCACCTGCACTTGGTGCAAGCCCCAGCTCACAATATTGTTCTCAAAGTGTGGCTCTTGAACTTTCAGTGCCAGCATCACCTGGGAACTTGTGAGAAATGCACATTTCTGTGCCTCACCCAAGACTTACTGAAGCAGAAACTTCTTATAATCTGTGCTTTTAAAAGCCCTTCAGATGATTCTGGTACACACCAGCTTGAGAACTACACCTGCAAGAATCTTTTCACTTGATTCCGGGTGAGACATTGTGAATAGAAGGGGAGGCCTTTTTGCCCTTTATTTCTGCAGACTCATTTCACCTGAGTGGATGTCTCACTCTACTCCCTACTCATTTGTCTCTGGAGGCTCACAGCAGTCTTTGTCTTTTTTAAAGAACGTAGGCTTTGTGTGCCCTTTTTTTTTCTATCTCTAGAGACATTCCATTTCATCCTATGATCAGACTTCTTAACATTTGTACCATCAAAGAAACTTTTCCCCTTTCACCTCCACATGCCCTGCTGTAAATTCAGAAGAAATGTATTACTGGCAAGGTCCTCAGGGCGCACAATATCTTGAACAACTGTGGCCGAATACATTTAGCGTTTGTGTGAGCCTAGCTCCAATCTCTTGTCTGAGATCAGATAAGGACACCTGCTGTTTTAGATAGCTCAGCTGTCTATGTCAGAAACCAGAGAAAGTCTTAGTAAGGGATGAACCACTGAATAACTGCTTAAATGTGTCTTTGGGGACTAGTACTTCGGATTTTGCTTCGGAATTGAAATGTAGTCTCTTCAGTATTACAGGGGTGTGTGTGTGTGTGTGTGTGTGTGTGAGAGAGAGAGGAGAGAGAGAGAGAGAGAAGGAGAGAGAGAGAGAGAGAGAGAGAGAGAGAGAGAGAGAGAGAGAGAGAGTTGGGAGTGGGAGATGGGCTCGCAGGGAGGGAAGGCACAGTTGGAGAAAGAAACCATGCCTGACAATCTACCTTTACGAAGTAAGTGCAGGTTCTCAGCGACTCATTTGCTCTTTTTCATGGGTATTTCTACTGCTGCTTAGCCTCCTACCATGATTTTGCATGCAGATTTCTAATAGTTTACATAATAGAGATATTGTGCTTTTAACTTCCAAAGCCCTTTTGCTTATTGTGCTGAGCAGGACCCAAAGCCTTACTTTATCTGATAGTAACCCTGCTCTTTGATACTCCTTTGAAAAAAGGAACCATGTCTTTGGCTGTCAACTGTAATCCAGCCACCCTAGTTGTGTTAGAATAACCCAGGCAGCAAGGACTGAACAAAAACCGTCCAGTAGGGGCACTCCATACTAGACGGTGCTACTAATTATTTAACAAATCTGCCACTTAGAGGAGATTGAAGATGAGAACAGGACAGCAATAGAGCTGCAAACACACACACACACACACACCACACACACACACACACACACACCCCCAGAGAGAGAAAGAGGAAGATATCAGAACAGAATGAGCTAACATGGAACTACTATTCCATTAAAAATAAAATTCCATCTCTTTTAAGGTTTCCCAAGTTTATCTCTGTCCCTTGCTACATAAAAAGCAAAATAAACACATAAATGCTATCTCATTTTTATATGTAATGATGACATAGAATTTTAAATTTACAAAATGGTTTCAAATACCACATATCATTTTATTCTCAAAAACCCATGGGGTTGGATGTTTTTACCGTGGCCTCCAATTTTTAAATCTATATTTCTCAAAATGTGGGGTGTGTCCTACTAGTAATTTTGGGATGACTTTAAGTAGTTCTCTTACATGGCATTAAATATAACTGAATTACCTTACAAAGGATTTTTTTGTTTTGAGACAGGGTCTCACTCTGTCACCCGGGCTAGAGTGCACTGGTGTCATCATAGCTCAATGCAACCTCAAATTTCTGGGATCAAGCAATCTTCCTGTCACAGCCTCCCAAGTAGCTGAGACTACAGGCACATGCCACCATGGCCAGACAATTTTTAAATTTTTTTGCAGAGACAGAGTCTTGCTCTTGCTCATGCTGTCTTGAAATCCTGAGCTCAAGTAATCCTCCCACCTTGGCCTCCCACAGTGCTAGGATTACAGGTGTGAGCACCGTGCCTGTGCAGAAGCTTTTTAGTTTAATTAAGTCCTATGTATTCATTTATTTTTGTTGTTGCATTTGCTTTTGGGGTCTTAGTCATGAATTGTTTGTCTAGGCCAATTCCAGAAGAGCTTTTCCTAGGTTTTCTTCTAGAATTTTTGTGATTTCAGGTCTTAAATTTAAGTCTTTAATCTATCTTGAGTTAATTTTTGTATATGGTGAGAGATAGGGATTTAGTATTATTCTTCTGCATGTGGCTATCCAATTTTTCCAGTACCATTTATTGAATATGGTATCCTTTCCCCGGTGTATGTTTTTATTTGCTTGGTTGAAGATAAATTGGTTGTAAGTATCTGACTTTATTTCTGAGTTCTCTATTCTGTTCCATTGACCTCTGTGTTTACTTTTACATGAGGTACTATAGTCTTGTAGTGTAATCTGAAGTCAAATAATGTGTTGCCTCCAGATTTGTTCTTTTTGATTAGGGTTTCTTTGGCTATTTGCACTCTTTTTTTATTCCATATGAATTTTATAACAGTTTTTTTCTAATTCTATAAAAAATGATGCTGGCATTGTAATAGGAATTGCGTGGAATCTGTAGATTGCTTTCAGCAGTATGGTAATTTTCACAATATTGATTCTTCCAATCTATGGGCATGGGATATCTTTCCATTTGTTTGTGCCATCTACAATTTCTTTCATCAGTGTTTTGTAGTTCATTTTATAGAGATATTTCACTTTCTTGGTTTTATATTTTTGTAGCTATTGTAAATGGAATTGAGCTCTTGATTTGAATCTCAGCTTGTTCATTATTGGTGTATAGATATGTTACTTATTTGTGTACATCGATTTTGTAATGTGAGACTTTGCTGAATTCATTTATCAAATCTAGGAGTCTGTTGGAGGAGCCTTTAGGGTTTTCTAGGTATAAGATCATACCATTGGCAAACAGGGATAGTTTGACCTCTTTTTCTATTTGGATAGCCTTTATATTTCATTTCAAAGCCTTGTTTTCATTTCAAAATATTAAGGGGGAACAAATGTTTTTGCTACATGGATACCTTTTATAATGCTTAAGTCAGGGCTTTTAGTGTGTCTGTTACCTGAATAGTATTCAATGTACCCGATAGGTAGGTTTTTACCTTTTCCCCCATCCCCCTACTTGATTTCCTATGACCTTTATGTCTATTTGGGTATGTATGTGCCCATTAATTAGCTCCCAATTATTTTTGTTTAGTTTCAGAATATTATGGGGGTACAAATATTTTGGTTATATGGATTGCTTTCGTACTTCTGGAGTCAAAGTTGTAAGTGTGCCCATCACCCAGATAGTGTACATTTTACCCATTAGGTATGATTGCACCCATCCCCTCCACCCTCCTCCCAACTGCATGATTTCTGTTGAGTTTACTTCCATCTGTGTGCATGAGTGCTAATCAGTTAGTTCCAATTTAAAAGTGAGTACATGTGGTGTTTGTTTTTCCATTCTTGCAATACTTCACTTAGAAGGGTGATCTCTAATTCCATCCAGATTGTTGAAAAGGTATTAATTCATTTTTTTAATGGCTGAGTAGTACATATACCACGGTGTACATATACCACATTTCATTAATCCACTCATGAATTCATGGACACTTGGGTTGATTCCACATCTTTGTGATTGTGAATTGTGCTGCAATAATCATTCTAGTGACAGTGTCTTTTTGGTAAAATGACCTTTTTTCCTTTGGATAAATACCCAGTAGTAGGATTGCTGAATCAAATGGTAGGTCTACTTTTAGTTCTTTGAGGAATCTCCATACTATTTTCCATAGAGGTTGCACTAGTTTGCAGTCCCACCAACAGTGTGTAAGTATTCTTTTCTATCCACATCCACACCAGCATCTATTGTTTTGGGACACTTTGATAAAAGCCATTCTCACTAGGGTTAGGTGATATCTCATTGTGGTTTTGATTTGCATTTCTCTGATGATTAGTGATGTTGAGCATTTTTTCCATATGTTTATTGGCCATTTGTCTATCTTCTTTTGAAAATCTTCTGCTCATGTGTTTTGCCCACTTTTTAATGGATTGTTTGATTGTTTTCTTGCTGATTTGCTGAATTATTTGTAGATTCTGGTTATTAGCCCTTTATCAGATGTATAGTGTGTAAATATTTTCTCCCATTCTGTAAGTTATCAATTTTCTCTGTTGATTGTTATCCTTGGCTGTGCAGAACTGGAACAAGACAAGGATGCCCACTGTCACCACTTCTATTCAACATAGTGCTTGATGTCTAAGCCAGAGCAATCAGGCAAGAGAAGGAAATTAAGGGTATCCAAATGGGGAAGAGGAGGTCAAACTATCACTCTTTGCTGATGATATGATCTTATATCTAGGAAACCCCAAAGATTCTGCCAAGGGACTCCTGGAGTTGATAAATAAATTCATTAAAGTCTCAGGCTACAAAATCAATGTACACAAATCAGTAGTATTCTTATACACCAACAACAATCAAGCTGAGAATCAAATCAAAGACTCAATACCTTTCACAATAGCTACAAAGAAAATGAAATGTCAAGGAATATATTTAACCAAGGTGGCGAAAGATCTCTACAAAGAGTACCATGAATTACTGAAGAAGGAAATTACAGATGATGTGAACAAATGGAAAAACATATCATGCTCATGTTTCAGCAGAATCAACATTGTTAAAATGTCCATACTGCCCAAAATGATTTACAGATTCCATGCAATCTCCATTAAAATATCAACACCATTTTTTGCAGATCTAGAAAAATAATTCTACACTTCATTTGGAACTAGAAAAGAGCCTGAATAGCCAAAGCAATCTTAAGAAAAAAGAACAAATCTGGAGGCATCATTTTACCAGACTTAAATCTATAGTACAAGGCTACAGTAACCAAAAAAGCATAGCACTGGCACAAAAATAGAGACATAGACCAATGGAACAGAACAGAGAACCCAGATATAAAACCATCCACATATTTCCATCTTATCTTTGAAAAAGTAGACAGCAATATACACTGGAGAAAAGAATCCCTATTGAGTAAATGGTCCTGGGAAAATTGGATAGCCACATGTAGAAGACTGAAACAGGATCCATATCTCTCACCACTCACAAAAATTGATTCAAGATGGATCACAGACTTAAATCTAAGGCATGAAACCATAAGAATTCTAGAAGAAAATGTTGGAAAAATTCTTCTAGATATTGGCCCAGGCAAAGAATTTATGAGGAAGACCCCAAGGGCAATCACAGCAACAACAAAAATAAATAAATGGGACTTGATTAAATTACCTCCCGATTATTAGAGAGTACCTGTGGTGTTTGTTTTTCCATTCCTGAGATACTTCACTTAGGTAATGGTCTCCAATTCCATCCAAGTTGCTGCAAAGACATTATTTAATTCTTTAAATGACTGAACAGTATTCCTCATTTTCTTAATCCACTCATGAACTGATGGGCACTTAGGTTGATTCCATACCTTTGCGTTTGTGAATTGTGCTGCAATAAACATTCGAGTGTAGGTGTGTTTTTGATAAAATTACTTCTTTTCTTCTGTGGGTAGATACTCAGTAGTGGATTGTTGGGTTGAATGGTAAGTCTACATCTATTTCTTTCAGGAATCTCTGTACAGTTTTCTATAGAGGTTGTACTAATTTGAAGTCCCACCAACAGTGTATAAACATCCCTATCTTTCTGCATTCTTGCCAGCCTCCATTGTTTTTGACTTTTTGAAAAAGGCCATTCTGATGAGGGTAAGGTGATACCTCACCGTAGTTTTAACTTGCATTTCCCTGATGATTAGGGATGTTGAGCATTTTTTCATGTTTCTTGGCCATTTGTATATCTTCTTTTGAAAAACTTCTGTTAATGTCTTTTGCCTACTTTTAAATGTTTTTTTTAAATTGCTGATTTCTTTGAGTTTTTTGTAGATTCTGGAAATTAGCCCTTTATTGGTTCTGTAGTTTGAAAATATTTTCTCCCATTATGTAGCTTGTCTATTTGCTCTATTGTTTATTTCCTTTGCTAAGCAGAAGCTTTTTAATTTAATCAAGTCTCATTTATTGATTTTGTTGTTGCTGTAATTGCCTTTGGGGTCTTAGTCATAATTTAGTTGCCTAGGTCAATGTCTACAGAGTTTTTCCTATATTTTCTTCTAGAATTTTTATGGTTTCATGCCTTACATTTAAGTTGTTTATTCATCTTGAATTAGTTTTTGTTTATGGTGAGAGGTAGGGGTCCTGTTTCATTTTTCTGCATGTGGCTATCCAATTTTCCCAGTACCCTTTATTGAATATGGCTTCCTTTCCCCATGTATGTTTTTGTCTGCCTTGTCAAAGATCAGTTGGTTGTAGGTAGATGGTTTTATATCTGGGTTCTCTATTATGTTCCATTGGTCTATCTTTCTACATTTATACCAGTACCATGCTGTTTTAGTTACTATAGTATAGGCTTGTAGTATAATTTGAAGTCAGGTAATATGATGCCTCCAGATTTGTTCCTTTTGCTTAAGATTGCTTTGGCTATTTGGGCTAGTTTTTTATTCCATATGAAATTTAGGGTTGTTTTTCCTAGTACTATGAAAAATGTTGGTATTTTGAAGAGAATTGCATTGAATCTGTAAATCACTGTGGACAGTAGGGACATTTTAACAATATTGGTTATTTTAATCCATGAGCATAAGATGTTTTTCCATTTGTTTGTGTCATCAATAATTTTTTTTTTCAGAAGTGTTTTGTAGTTCTCCTTGTAGAGATCTTTAACATCCTTGGTTAAGTACATTCCTAAGTATTTTATTTTCTTTGTAGCTATTGTGAATGATATTGAGTCTTTGAATTGACTCTTGGCTTGGCTGGTATTAGTATATAGAAATGCTACTGATTTGTGTACATTGATTTTGTAAGCTAGACGTTGCTGAATTTATTTATCAATTCTAGGAGTCTTTTAGTGGAGTTTTTGGGATTTTCTGGATACAAGATCATATCATCAGTGAAAAGTGATAGTTTGACCTCCTCTTTCCTGATTTGGATACCTTTTATTTCTTTTTCTTGCCTGATTGCTCTGGCTAGAACCTCCAGTGCTATATTGAACAGAAGTGGGCATCCTTGTCTTGTTCCAGTTCTTAGCAGGAATTCATTCAACTTTTCCCTATTCAGTATGATGTTGGCTGTGGGTTTGTCATATATGGATTTTTAAAATTTGAGATATGTTCCTTCTATTCCTAGTTTGTTGAGGGTTTTTATCATGAAGAAAGGCTGGATTTTATTGAATGCTTTTTATGCATCTATTAAAATAATCATATGATTCTTGTTTTTAATTCTGTTCATGTGGCAAATCACATTAATTGACTTGCATATGTTGAACCATCCTTTTATCCCTGGGATGAAACCCACTTGATTGTGATGAATTATCTTTTTGATGTGCTGTTGAATTTGGTTTGCTAGCATTTTCTTGAGGATTTTTGAGTCTATGTTCATTAGGGATATTGTTCTATAGTTTTTTTTTTTGTTGTTGTGTCCATTCCTGGCTTTGGTATCAGGGTAATACTGGTTTTATAGAATGAGTTAAGGAGGATTCCTCCTTCTTGATCTTTTGGAACAATTTCAGTAGGTTTTGTATCTTTTGAATGTCTTGTAGAATTTGGGTGTGAATCTATGTGGTCCTGGGCTCTTTTTTTCTTGGGAGATTTTTTAAATTACTGACTCAGTCTCACTACTTATTATTGATCTGGTCAGGATTTTTATTTCTTCCTGATTCAAGCTTGGGTGATTTATGTTTCCAGGATAAAATATTTATTGGCATGACAGATATATAGCAGGCATTGTGATGATCATTCAGGATAACATTTGTGAACAGAAAGAGGAAGGAGGACTTACCCATAGAACTTAGCTTGGTGGGTGAAATAGACCTCTTTAAATGATCACATACTACAACATGTGACCATTCAATTAGTCATATAAAAGAAACACAAAGAATTGGCATAAAAGAAATATACATCAGCCTTAAGAACGTGACTTAATTTAAATTGGGGACCAAAGAAGTCTTTCCTGAGAAGCTAACATTCTAGCTGAGATATGAAGAATGAGTAAGAGCTGACTTGGTGCAGATGGTAGTTCAGGTGGGAGAAGTAGTATTAAGGTAGAGGAGAGAGCACCAACAAAGGCCCTGGAGTGGGAAAGAATATGGTGATGTGCAGATTGAAAGATGGCCAACATGGCTTGGGGGCAAACTTTGGTGGAGGTTAGAAATTGATGGAATATGAATAGGAGGGTAGAGAGGTACATAGGGACAATATGAGGCAAAGCCTCGTATATGTGTTAAGGATTTTGGACTTTTAACAACATTAAGGACAACAGAGACATGGTCAGATTTGCATTTTCAAAAGATTCCTTTGTGTAGCCATGTGAGAATTGAAGTTTTCCTTTCTTATTTGAGGTAAGCTTCCTGTCCGTCTTCCCAAGTTGCCACAATTCCTATTATTTTTATATAGGATAAACATTTAAAAAAAAATCTTGAGAAAAAACTCTACTCCTTCCAATGAATGTAAACTGTTTTCCTTTATCCTCTTTTTTGTCTTTTCTATTAAGAGTGTTTTCCCATTTCCTTTTATATCTCCTGCAACACAAAACTTAGATCTTATTTTGCCTCTTCTAATTTCGTCATCTACATCTTACCTCCATAATAGCATCATTTTTTAAAATTTATTTTTCTGTCAGCATATAGTGAAAATCAGACTGACTTCATTTTAGCTAATAGAAGGCCTAAGAAAAATTAATAAAATTAATAAGTAGGCCAATTTCCCTCCATTTCATGTTTCTCTGCCTCTCACACTCCTGATCTGAATGCCACCCTAGATTAAAGTTTGCCCTGTTCTCTCACCAGCTCATGTGGCCCCCCATAAGACACAAAGTCATATTTGCCCTCAATCACTAGTGGATACAGATGTCGGGATAACACACCATAAAGATTATGTATCACGGACTTTAACCTAACAGGAAAAAGATTTGACAGAGGCTGATTTATTTTTTGAAAAAATTGGTGAATTTCTCCAGAGGCCCTGGAGAAAGGGGAAACAATATCTGAATTTGGGTCCTGGCTCCTCTGAAGCTATGTGACTTGTGATCCCAAGTAAGTCACTTCAGCTCTCTGACCCCGTCTCCTCATTTGCTGAACTCTTAGTCTTTTCTCATTTGTAACTTCTGTTTCTATAACACTGTTTTATTGGCTAATCTGATCTCTTCTTGAAGAGCTTTGACCCATAAGAATTATTTAAGTTAAATGGCTAATAAATTGGTAACATCAGGGTTATCAGTGAGGACACAGAGTTAAAATGAAGATATTTGGAAATGTCCTAGTAAACAACCTAGAGAACACCTATTTTGCATTAACACCAGGGAAAGGATGGAGTTTTACTTTTAAAACCATTACTCAGTGTCTGGTTTATGTTAGCTTAAAATAAGCCATCCGTGTTATCCCCTTGGGATCACATATTGTAAGTTTTTATTTTTACCGTGTCTTATCTTTGCTATTGTATTTTTATCCTTTGGCTTCATTGATGCCCTTCACCAGGATGTGTGAAGACACAAATACTTCCAGTTGGGAACATGCAGTGCTATATCCTCCTTGATAGTGTTTCTGTAAAAATAGTTTCTCTTGATAAACATTATGGATAAAAATGTAAAAACCTAACAGCCGGTGGCACTTTAACAAACTGAACATAACAACCTTTCTGTGATGAAAGACAAATGTAAATTATAAGAGCTGGAGGGGCTGTGTGCAATTGTGTTTGAAGGTCAGCCTCCACTGAAGGCCAAAGGCCTCTGGAAGGGAAACATTGATTAAAGGTTTCACATGAGAAGAAGTATATTTAATTTTCATTTAGAGTTTTTCTAGATCAATTCTTTGCTTGCAAAATAGAGAGGAAATTTTCTCGACTTACCTTAAGTAATGAGAAGGTTTAACAGAAGACTGTAGATAGAGCAGAAATCAAGAGAGATTACTCATAGGCATCCAGGAACACAATCAGAGGCATGGCCTGGTTCATCTTTTTAAAAAATTAATTAATTAATTTTTAATTGACAAATAAAAGTTATATATATTTATTATGCACAACATATTTTGAAATATGTATACATTGTGGAATGACTAAATCAAGCTAATTAACATATGCATTATCTCACATGTTAATACTTATCATTTTTTGTAGTGTGAGCCCAAAATCCTTAGCAATTTTCAAGAATACAACACATTGTTATTAACTATAGTCACCATGTTGTATGATAACTCTCTTGAACTTATTCCTCCTATCTAACTGAAATTCTGTATCCACTGACGAACATGTCTCCAAACCCTTGTACTCCCATACCTGGTAACCACCATTCTTCTCTGTGCTTCTGTGAGTTTAACTTTTTTAGAGTCGCATATAAGTGGGATCATACAGTATTTGTCTTTCTGTGCCTGGCTTATTTCATTTAATACAATGTCTTCCCAGTTCATCTATGTTGTCAAAAATGACAGAATTTCCTTCTTTTTTAAATCTGAATAATATTCCATTTTGTGTATATATGCCACATTTTCTTTATCCATTTATTTGTTGATGAACACTTACATTGATTCCTTATCTTGGCTATTGTGAATAGTGGTGCAATAAACATGGGAGTGCAGATGTTTCCTTAATACGTTGATGTCATTTCCTTTGGATATATACTCAGTAGTGGGATTGCTGGATCATATGGCACTTCTATTTTTAATTTTGGGCGGAACTTCCATACTGTTTTCTGTAATGGCTATACTAATTTATGTTCCATCAATAGTGTTAAAGGGTTCCTCTTTCTTTATATCCTCACCAACACTTACTATCTTTCATTTTTCTGATAATTGGCATTCTAACAGGTTGAGGTGATATCTCACTGAGGTTTTGATTTTTATTTCCCTGATGATTGGTGATGTTGAGCATTTTTTCATATATCTGTTGGCCATTTGTATGTCTTCTTTTGAGAAATGTCTATTCATACCCTTTGCCCATTTTTAAACCAGGTTATTTGTTTTCTTGCTATTGAATTGAGTTCCTTATATATTTTGGATGTTAACCACTTATCAGACTTATGGTTTGCAAATATTTTCTCCCATTCTGTGGGTTGTCTCTTCACTCTCTTGATTGTTTCCTTTGCTGTGCTGACGTTTTTTAGTTTGATGTAATTCCGTTTGTCTATTTTTGCTTTTGAGGCCATATCTAAAAATATCATTGCACAGACCAATTCTTGGAACTTCTACCTTATGTTTTCTTCTAGTAGTTTTACAGTTTCAAGTGTTATGTTTAAATCTTTAATTCATTTTGAGTTGATTTTTGTATTTATGACTGGTTCATCTGCTCTTACAGAGCCATGTCCTAGGTTGCTGGCTCATTTATGGATTGACTGACCTTGGGCTAATTACCATACTCGATTCAACTGGCTGAGGAAGGATCATGTAAGTCACATAATTCTAAAAACACAGTAGCATAAGAGGCCGTGGGCAGAGGCTATTCTCCTCAGAATGACAGTGAACATGATTGATATCATTGCTTTTGGTATGTTTAATACAGAGACATTTTTGGGACATGAAATGGGCTCTACTTATCTGTCTCTTGAAATTAAGAAAAGAACAAAGGTTACAATTAGTACAATAAATAGTAGCTGCTGAAATTAGATGGATTCAGGCAAAGAAGTCAATTGAAAAAGAAGGCTCAATGAAGAGAAGATTCTAGAAACAGTAGTTTAGGGGAAAAGAGGTAAGAGAAGGAGGGAAAAGAAGGAGAAGGATCAGAACAGGAAGCCTCTGAGGGAGGGGGGAGGTAGGGAAGCAGGGTGCAGAGGAGTTAAAGAGAAGGGAAGGAAGAGTGTGATTTTTTCCAGTAAAGACTGAGTAATCTTAGGGGTGTCACATGGCCCCATTGCTCACTAAGACTGGACTTAGCACAGTAGTTATAACCAGTGCTATTGCCTTTTAAAATTCAAACTAAAGTCTTACCACTACCAGTCATACACTGCTGGCAGGAATTAAGATGGTATAAGTACTTTGCAAAACAGTTTGGCCTGACTAGCAAAGATAAAGACATCCATACCCATGGCCTAGCAATTCCACTTCTAGGTGTACAACCTGTAGAAACTTGGGCATGTATGCATCTGGCACATTTCTCAAGAATGTTTAGAGCAGCATTACTC
Organism: Daubentonia madagascariensis; assembly: GCA_023783475.1. NCBI lineage: Eukaryota > Metazoa > Chordata > Mammalia > Primates > Daubentoniidae > Daubentonia > Daubentonia madagascariensis. The sequence continues at coordinate 33,656,409 of JAKFHU010002080.1, read as the reverse complement.
CTGAATGCCAAGAACTGAAAATAGCCTAAATGTTTATCAATAATAGAATGGAGAAAATTTGTGTATAATCACACAATGAATATAAAGAAAATGAATGAACTTCAACTATGTATAATAGCATGCATGAATCTTACAAACACAATGTTAGTAAAAGGAATCAGAGACAAGAGAATATATATGTGTAACTCCATTTATGTAAGTTCCAAAATTGGTAAAACCAGGCTGTTTTGTTTAGAGACATACACTTAAATGGTACCAAGGAAAAAAAGTATACTTTTATCTTAAAATAAAATTATCTGGTTGTGCCAGAATGTGAAAGAATGTAGTAAAAAAGGGTATACAGTAAGTTGTAGAAGGTTTGCAGGGAAGTAAACTTTATTTTCCTTCATTTATAATACTTCCAAATAATGAGTTTGGAAGAAGCAACAAAATGTTTTAAAATGTTGACAAATTTACTCAATCTTGATAAGTTTATTTATAAGATAAAAAAAGACGTGAATTTTTTTTTATCAGAAAATGACATGTAGGAGAATATAAAGAGTAAAAGTGGAATTTAATTTTCATTCTGTTAAAATAAGAAATTGATTTTTGAGTGTACAGAATGTTCTTAACAAGAAAAGGTAAAATCATTCTGGTCCACTATGCATTTGCCCAGCTAAAAATTCCTTATATCATGAAAATAGTTTTCAGGATGAATAAAACACAATCATGAATATTTACAAAAGACTGTCAAAATAACAGTACACAAATTTACTATTTTTTTTTAAATAATGACTTTTCTCTAGGTTTAAAATACCCTTGTCAGCTGCTGACAATCATAACGTGCACTCAGGAATGACTTAGAGAACCTCAGAGACTTATAGTGGCCTCACAAATATATTGTAAACAATATACTTTATTTTCAGGATAATTAGTGATTGAATTCCTAGAAATAACTATGTATCATTTCTCAGTAAAGAACTCCACTGTCCTGCATTCTGATACTTATGGTTATTAAAGTAAATTAACAAGAGCCACTCTGCCTTATTAATAACAATAACAAGGCATCTTGCATCTCACTCACATTTGCCTCAAGTCCCCAGCTATAATCCTGGTGACAGACACTGAGTTCTCTGGAAGAAACATCAAAAGCAGCTCAGCAAACGACTGTTTCAGGTACTTCTGACTATCAGTACAAAAGGGAATGACTGCACAAGCGCAGGCTTCCCAGTACAAGCTGGCGTTGTTGCCACGAATAGAAACCTCTCAGACAGGATTTCCAGGGCACTTTTATTCTTGAAGTAGAAGTAGACTTTGTGATAGTGGGCTTCTTAACTGCAGATCCACAAAACAAGATTAGTTACCTACGACTGCATTAACCTCATGTAATTGTGGTTAACGTTCCATCTCTTTTTTATTAGGCACACTGTATTAAAAATTTCCCCCTTTTTTATTTTTCATCTATCTCTAACCCTTAATTTAAAAAGCTAGCCATGTACAAACTGGAATAGTACACTTTTAAAATGTTATCTTGTTCCAACTGACTCCTCAAAATTCAGGAAAAATATCAAATAAAAATTCCTGATATATATTTGTAAGCTAAAAATCCACCAGGCAAAATTGTTATATAAAGAATAATGTAAAATGATTTCCCTTGTACAAAATATTATCCCAAACAATGGTTAAATATTTTTAAAGTGCCTTTACTGAATTCCTTTACTTTTTATGAACACACAGTTATTTGCAGAGGTTCAAGAATTTTGTATTCAAAATTACAACATGACCATGCCAGAAATGTCATATTTAGAGACAAATTCCATTTGATTGGGTTTAAAATCCCATTATTAAGGAACAAATAAACAAATACAAAGTAATAAACTTTGTATTTGGTAATGGTACACACAAAGTCCTTCCGGGAATCCAGCTTGGGATCCACTACTTTGCTTAGAAACTTAGTTTCACAGGTAGCAAACAGTATCCTTTCCTGGCCCAGGGACATTGACAAAGTTGGTGATACCGCTACAGTTTAGGAAGTGCACAGAGAATCCGGGCAGAGGAGAATGGAAATCTGGGGCTCCTGGATTTGAAGTAAATGAACTGAGTTGATAAAATCCCTGCAAATAAGTTGACCACATTAAAATGGTCAAAATCATGACCCTCAGGGCTTTACCAAGCTCCCAGACAGAAGTTAACTCTTAAGCCTTAGTACCAAATGGCTCTCATTTTGAAAAACATACAACAGGTTCCTTATGTTAGTATATTAGTATGTCTTATTGCATCTTTGCAAATAGAATTGGACAAACAAACAAAACATCAAATTAATGATACTGAATCCCAAAATAACTTTAAAAAACAAAAACAAAAACAAAAACTGTATGTGCTCAAATCCATATCCTAAGGGGTGGAATTTGGCCACAAGGAGGAACTGTGAGAGAAAATTCGGCACTAACCTTGCCTTTATCATGAGTGAAATAATGTGCACATGTTCCAAGTCAAAGAGAAGAAAAATTCTTTGCATCCTGAGATTCTCATTCCCCTCCAACCCCTCCCCCAAATCAAATCAAATGAAAAACCCAACAGGGTCACTCTGTCTAGCGAGGCATTTTCTGTAAGTTACTAGCTCCTTTATAAAACAATACCTCTGACTTTTAAAATACTGATACATGTCCTCTAAGAAAAGTGCTGTTTTCTACCATGAAGAGACTAAGTATAAACTCAGAAACCTTAGTAATTTGAGGTTTTTTCCTTTAAATACCTGATGATCTTTTTTTTTATAATTTGGTGAGCAAAGTTTGCAAGTAAAAATCCTCTCTTCATCTTCTTGAAGACACAGACACAGAAGAATTATGAAGAGAAGATTTTTACTTGCAAACTTTGCTCACCAAGTTAAAAAGAAAGACCATCAGTGACAACCTACAGAATGGGAGAAAATATTTGCATGCTACACATCCGATAAATGGCTGATAACTAGAATCTATATAGAACTCAGGAAAATCAGTGAGGGAAAAAAATCAAACAATCCCATGAAAAAGTGGGCAAAGGACATGAACAGAAACTTTTCAAAAGAAGACAGAATAATGGCCAAAAAAATGTGAAAAAATGCTCAACATCTCTAATCATCAGGGAAATGCAAATGAAAACCACAAGGAGATATCACTTAACTCCAGTGAGAACGGCTTTTATCAAAAAAGTGCCAAAACAGCAAATGTTGGCGGGGATGCAGACAGACAGGATCACTCATACACTGCTGGTGGGACTGCAAATTAGTACAACCTCTACGGAAAGTAATATGGAGATACCTCAAAGAACTAAAAGTAGAACTACCATTTGATCCAGCAATCCCACTACTTGGGTATTTACCCAAAGGAAAAAAAGACGTTCTATAATAAAGACATCTGCACTCGAATGTTTATAGCAGCACAATTCACAATTGCAAAGATGTGGAAACAACCCAGGTGCCCATCAATCCATGAGTGGATTAATAAAATGTGCTATGTGTATACCATGGAGTACTACTCAGCCATAAAAAAATGGTGAACTAATACCTCTTGTATTATCCTGGATGGAACTGGAGCCCATTCTTCGAAGCGAAGTATCACAAGAATGGAAAAACAAGTATCACGTGTACTCACCATCAAATTGGTACTGATTGATCAATACTTATGTGCACATATGGAAATAACATTCATCAAGTGTCGGGCAGGTGTCAGGGGGAGGAGGGGATGGGTATACTTGCACCTAACTGGTGTGGTGTGCGCTGCCTGGGGGATGGGCACTCTTGTAGCTCTGAGTTGGGCAGTGTCAAGGCAATGTATGTAACCAAAACTTTTGTGCCCCTGTAATATTCTGAAATAAAATTTTAAAAGAAAAAAAAGAAGTAACTATGGTGAAAATAAGGATTGCTTTTAGTGAGAGAGTGGGTTGTGTGTAGGAGGGAGCCAGTATAGGGCTGCTGGTGTGCTATCAATATTCTATCTCTTGATCTGGGTGGTGCTTTATTATAACTGTTAGGAAATAATTCTCCATGGGCTCTCACATTTACACATGTCTCGTGAACAGAGGCACTGATGAGCCTGTGCTCCATTTTTGAGAATGATCATATAGGGAGCTCCTTTGGAAGATGAGGATAGTGTCTTCACACAGAGCAGAGGTCGGGTTTGCTTCCAGTCCGGCATAACAAAAAAAGGTACTATTTCTCTCCAGAGCAAAAGACAGGTAAGCAGATCGAAGTTTCTTAAGCTTTGAATTCCTCAGTTTTGATGCAAATCCACCATGTGTTCAGCGTCTACCTGGGACTCTCCCTGGTACCCCTGTGGGACTTTGGTGGAAGGAGAATCAACATGAATGTGAAGGTCTTGCAACCTGCTGTGCTGGAGTAATAGAGTCCTTTGTCTCTGACCCTGGAGTCTCCTGACTCTTGCCAACATCTCCAAAACTGTGGCAGACTAAACTGTTAACTTGCAAATAGTATAAAATGACAGACCCTTCATGGCTTTTGGTAATAATTTATTAAATTTTATGTATGTTATAAATTTTTTCTCTATGCATTGTGTTTTATAATAGGAAAGGTTAAAAATTCTGATTAATGATGAGTATAACTTGTCTGACTTTCTGTCCATATTTGAAGTGTTTTTTTGAAATAAAGGCCTGTAGAATTCTGAAAGTTTTGATGTTTGTGAGAGAATATACTTAGGTTTGAGAAATTGCCTTTAAAACCTCAAAGACAGTAGTAAACTTTTATAGCTGGCAGCTGAAGAGAGGATTTTTACTTCCAAACTTTGCTCACCAAGTTAAAAAAAAAGATCATCAGTGACAACCTACAGAATGGGAGAAAATATTTGCATGCTACACATCCAATAAATGGCTGATAACTTTTTATTTCCTTGATCAGCTCCCTACTGTAAGGAAATTTTTTTTTTTTTTTTTGACACTGAGTCTTGCTCTGCTGCCCTGGGTAGAGGGCAGTGGCGTCGTCATAGCTCACTGCAACCTCAAACTCCTGGGCTCAAGCCATCCTCCTGCCTCAGCCTCCCAAGTAGCTGGGACTGCAGGCATGCACCACGACGTCCAGCTGATTTTTCTATTTTTGGTAGAGATGGGGTCTCGCTCTTGCTCAGGCTTTTAATGTCAAAAGGAAATGATTGAAATAGAGAAGAATTTATAAGTCATAGTTAATGAAGCAATAAATATAATCACTGGAGATGTGGCTTAGTGAGCAAAGGGGAAATTTTGTATTAAAAAAGGAGAGATGAAAAATAAATAAAATATACATGAAAACAACAAGAACAACAACAATTTTATAGAGGCCTTGCAGACGTTACAGGATCCTGGCCTGTGATAAGGGTCTGAAATCTGGGCTTTGCCTGACAAGAAGAATATCAGGACCATAATGATGAAAGAAGCAAGCTGATGTGGGAAAAGGTTGCTTCCTAAACACTGTGACCATATGCTGGCCAAATGGCAATATGTACTTTGTTCCGTGGATGGGAACAGTTTGTAATAAAGGTTATGCTGTGAACAGATACTAGAAGTCTCTTCTTAAGGAATTAAAATTCAGGGGCAACATTAGCTAGAATCAACTTTAAAAATGAGACTTTAATAGTTGACATAAAACATTAGGACCAGTAGCTAGCAATATGATTAGAACAGTACTTCTGGTACGTTTCTATTGAAATAACCCCCACCACAGAGCGGTCCTGACTCATCTTTGGCACTTGCTAAGGTGGGTTAAACAGTTCTTAACAGCAAATAAATGTCTGTGATATTAATATATATATATATACTGTTATTTTTAAAATGGATATTATTTTTGTGCTGGTTTATAACATATCTATGTTTGTTTTACTATAAATGATATTTTGTTGAATTTATGCTCTAAGAAGATCTAGAAAGTGCTCCATTTTTAAGCAGTGGCCCCCTTGATTCTGAGAAGTCTGGGGTTGTAAGACCCAGAGAACCCAATCTCCTCCTCACTAAATATGGGTTCTGTTTTAAACCTTAGAAAGAAACGAGTTTTCAATCATAAAATGCTAGAGGCAAATAGGACCCTAAGTATAGTCTATTCAAACCCTCTTGTTTTAACTGAAAGAAAAAATGAGGTGCAAATTTACACCACTAATCTGGCCACAAACCAAAACTAAAGTTAGGTTTCCTAATTCTTATGTCAGATTATGTTCTATTACATTACTAGACAAGTCCTGACATTTCCTTGCTTGTGGCGTACTTCTCTGCTCAGCACTTGTCCCCAGCTCTGAGCACAGTACCTAGCTCTTAGTACATAGTAGGTACTCCATAAATATTTGCTGGAAGAATGAATACTCAAAGTCATATTCTTATGAGTGCACTTGCTGAGTCACAAGAGCTTGCATGTTATGTTTTTATAGATACTGCCAAAGGTTTTTCCAAAATGATTCTGCTACTTGATCCTCCCACCAAAGTGTGTGAAGGTGTCTGGGCACCTACACTCTCACAACAATGACTCTCTTCACACTTCTCTTTAAAGTGTTACCATTGAAATATTTTAAAAAATTGTGTTTCTATGTTTTGATATTCCTTTTATTCAATTACATGAGAGAATGAGCATTTTTCTTCTGCTTTTGAGCATTGTATTTCTTTTTCTATGAATTACCTATTCGTATCCCTTGCTCCTTTTATTATTGAGTTGTTTATTTTTATCTTAAAGGTTTTCTTTTTAGTTGAGGAAATTAGCCCTTTATTCTGTCAATTGTGTTGTAAATGTTTTTCTTTATGTTTTGTTTTTACTGCTTTTACTATAATTACTTTGATTCATAAGTTTAAAATTTTTAAATTTATATCATTAAATTTATCAATCCTTTTGTGATGTATGGTTTTATATAATATTTAAAAAGACCTCCCTATTGTAAGATTATATTTAAAATCAACAATATTTTTCTAGGGCTTTTATAATTTAGATTTGTATATTGATTCTCCAGAAATATATTTTGGTGGCAGAGATAGAGATATAGCTGATCACATATTTAGAGACTGTTCAATCATTTAAAAAGTGCAATTGCCTTAAAAATAGCTATGATTGGGTCAGTGGTGACAACTGAGTGGCGTCCAACACAGCTTTGTTTTGGGGACTTTAAGTTTGGTGTTAGTCAATTCAGGTGATATAGGGAGAAGCACATCCTTCCTCCCAGCCTCCTAGTGTTGCATCTCTTTATGGGCCAATGGCTAAGCTGGGTGTTTTCTTTATACACTCATGCTCTTGGACTTTAAATCTAATCCAAGCTCTGCCTGGTCTGGGTTTCAATTTCTTTTGTTGCAAAATGGAATTAATAGATGATGACCTCCAAGATATTTCCAGAAATAGAATTCTACAATCCTATAATGTCTTCCAATTCTGACTTTTCACACAACTTCACATCTACAGATACCACAGATAATCCACAACTGGATGGCCTGTTGGTATCTAAAGAGCGTTCAATCTATACTCATTCCTTATATTTCTCATCCCAAAACAGCTTTTGCCTGTGAATTTTCCTCTGCTTAGGACGTTTTTCATACAATTATCTGCATGTTTCTTTGCCTCTCTTCCTTCAGAGCTCTGATCAAATGCAACTTTGGCAGAAAAGCCTTCTACTACTACCTTAATAAAATAGAAAACTCTGTTCCCTGTCGTTCTTTTCACTTTCTACTGCTTAATTTTTTTGAATAGAACTTTTACTACTGACGTATTATTTACTTATAAGTCGTTGTATCCCAAAATAATATGTGCATCAATTAGTTTTTGCTGCAGCAACAAACAACCCCAATATTCGAGTGGCTTGCAGCAACAAACATTTCTCTTTTGTTCATGTCACGTGATGGCTGTGGATAGACTGCAACTTTTCTTGGTTCTTTTGAGTACAGCTAGGCTCAGCTGGGCTTGCTTCCTTTTCAGGACTGAAGTTGAAAAAAACATTCCTTCTCTAGGATAAACTGTTCTTATGGCAAAGGGCAGGAATATAAGGAGGGCAGTGTCAAACCAGGAAATCTCATTTAAGGATTCTTCTCAGATGTGACAGTCTCATCTGCTTAACTTCCATTGCCCAAGGTATGTCATGTAAAGTCAAAGAGTCAAATGGAATATACAGATGCCCTCAACTTGTGGGTTATGTCTCAATAACCCCTTCATAAACTGAAAATAATGTTAGGTCAAAAATGCATTTAATACATCTAACCTACCAAACATCATAGCTGAACCCACCATACCTTAAACATAATCAAAACACTTACATTAGCCTACAGTTGGGCAAAATCATCTGACACAAAGTCTATTTTATAATAAAGTGTAAAATATCTCATGTAATTTATTGAGTACTATATTGAAAGTGAAAAACAGAATGGTTGTATGGGTACTTGAAGTACAGTTTCTACCAAATGCTGTTAACAAATGACCATGAGATCTGTGGAGGAAGGAAAGGGAGAAAACTATTTTCAGAGAGACAATCTGCAGATTGGGGAAAGTAGCCTCCGGGGAAACCAAAAGCACATGCTCTGAAGAGGGGAGAAAGAAAGTTGGCATTTATGTCTTCTAGGGTCTGTCTTACATGCATATTTAGCAGGTTTGGGGAAATCTATGACTATTTATGAGGGAAGTCAAATGCATGTGCAGTGGGCAAACATATAGGTAGCATACATTGTATGTTCACTTTAGGGTGGAGTTTTAACATTAAAATGAAGTGAGATTTGGCTCTTTATGTCAAAAAGGGAATTATAGGGCATAAAGACATTTTCTGACCAGCCACCGTAAACTGGCTGAAACTGGCTTGAGGTCTGTGGCTGTTTATCAGGTAAGACTGTTTGCAAGTTCGGTTTCCTGTCCAATCTGAGTTGCTGTGGGACCACAAGACAGGGAGGTAGGAGTCAGGTGGGCTGGCATCAGGTGGTCCACTGGGGTCAGTTGGAAAACTCCCAGTGGTAGCTGTTTTGACAATGTTTTTTAAGGGCTATGTTATAGGAAAGAAGACCTTATGGCAGTTAGTAATACAGGGGTATGTGATAACCCCTCTTCCTGCTATGGCCACTTGATTCTGTGCCTCATTTTAGCCACAGGGTGTCCATTTTGTCTGTCAGCTGGTGGTATATTTTAACATTCCCCCTCCGTTTTGGTTGAAACCTGCTATAAGCAGCATTGATGACCAATTCATGTTATGTCTCATATTAGTGCCTGGGTGGTATGGCTACCTGCCCTGGGTCCATCAAGTCCCTCCGTGTGACTCATGTTGCAAGGAGACTTGTAGCCAATGGAGTAACTTGGGCCAAGCAGGAGAAGGTGTAGACAGGCACCCAGCAACACAGGTAAACAGGTAGGGAATTTGTATAGCTTATAGGCCTTAGGGTAACATTTATTTTCAGCTAACATAGAATTAGGACAGGTTCATCTTATCTATCATCTCTATACATTGTCTTACCATGACTTTGGTTTTAACAGCAGACTTACAGCAGTTGGTTATACATATCATAACTATCTTAACTGACAGAAAGAGAAGTAAGATAGAGACAATGATTATGACAAGCATTGGAAGAAATTTCCTAGCCCGGTGGAAAACCAACTAAATAGGTCATTGAGGGGGTCACTAGTTTGTACTTTTTAAAACCATTTGGCTTGTTGTGTAATCTTGTTGAAATGGGTCTCTACTCTACTTCTCCTGAGGTGTTGACATAGGTACAAAAGGGTATGGGCTGCTGCTCGGACTCTCACTTGTTTGGCATGGAGGAAGTCTAATGTAATTCTGTTATCTAATACTACTTGAGCTGGGAGTTTAGGGACCTTTGTTAGGCTGTGGTGCTTTTTGCAGTGTTTTCAGCAATTTGTCCTATTGTGGCTGACAAATTTCTTATCATATTTTTGTTAGCTTATATTCCATACCCTGGGCAACTACACCTAAGAGTCTCTGCCACCAGGTGTTTTGATAGCCTTCTGGTACTTTATTTTTGGTCTTATGGAAATGGAAAGTGGGATTATTTTTATAATTGAGGTGGATAGAAAAGGGGCAACGTGAACCAAGAAGGCAAAGCCCTTAGATTTGCCTTCTATTTATATATCTGTGTGCCCAACCCCGGGTTGGGGGGTCTGCCCCAATGTCATATACAAAAATGTATCCCTTAGGGGCATAAGTTATGTCCCCAAGGGTGTGTCTATTTAGTTGTTTATTTATGGGTAAAGTGTTTACAATTTGAATGAGCTGTGGAACAGTTCAATTGCAGGCTTTCCAGAAACCCACAGGGGCATGATATTTAACAAATGGGAGTTGCTGGCATGATTTGCTTTGGTTTTTCTCTTTTGAACATTCAGTTGCCGGATACAGCAGTGAGGGTGGGACCGGGAATCTGGGAAGATGATGGTTTGGAGAAGGTGAGAATTGAAATATGTTTTTTGTCTAAGTTAGAAAATTTGTTTCTGACTGGTCTAGGGGTAGATAGGTCTGGTGGGGATGACATTATTAAGCAGGGGATAGAAGTATGATCTGGCTTTAGGAGTTGAATTTGAAAAGTAACATTCGAAGGGGGCAGCCATAAATATAATGTATGGTAACAGTTGGTGTATCAGAGAAATTGGTTACTGGTACAATGAGTGGTAAATAACAATCTCGGATGACCCTTAGGATGTAGTGACAAATCCAACAGTCTGAGAGATTACCCCTATCTGCCACACTTTGGGAGAGTTTAACTTAATGAATTACCTTTTCAAGCCTGCAAGGGCTTAACTAATATCAAAAAGTCAATATAGTTGTGATTGTGAAAAATGGAGAGAGGTGGCCATCTTAATTATTTAAGAACTCAAACGAAGGGAGAAACCATAAGTCCCATATGAACTCCTGATGATTACTAGTTAACTTTGGGGGTTTCCTTTAAGTCAGTAAAATACCTGGCTGAACAGAAGTAGAATGACAATATTTACTGAAGTGAGGGTCATGTCTTTTAGATAAAAGTGGTAGAAAAGGGCCCCAAATAGGGGTAGACAAGGGAGGTTTACAGGTGTCCAAATATAGCAATAGATGGAATTACCTCAGCGTGACATAAGATGTCAGGTATATACAAGATTTCTAAAGTTAAAATAATTAAAACAATTATAAAGTATGTATAAGGGCCAGGCATGTTAGTTTAAAATAAGCAAGGTGAAGGTAAGTGACCTTTCTAAAATGACAGTAACAATTATGAAGACTCCTAAGGCAATGAGTGTAACGACCACTATAAGGTAAGTATGAGCATTCATCTAGACGCAGGCCTGGTGCAGAGTCTTAGTAGGTATCAGTCCACCTCAGCTGTTGTCTTCTTTTTTTTTTCCTTTATTTCTTTTATTTCAGAATACTATGGGGGTACAACACTTTGGTTACATATATTGCCTATGCACTGCCCAAGTCAGAGCTACAATAGTGGACATCCCCCAAACTGTGCTCCCCGCACCCATTCAGTGAGAGTTTTCCCATCCCCTCCACTGTCCTCCTACCTGCCCACCCCTGATGGATATTATTGCCATGTGTGCACATAGTATTGATCAGTTAGTACCAATTTGATGGTGAGTACCAGTGGTGCTTGTTTTTCCATTCTTGTGATACTTTGCTTCGAAGAATGGGCTCTAGCTCCATCCAGGATAATACCAGATGTGTTAATTCACCATTGTTTTTTATTGCTGAGTAATACTCCGTGGTATACATATACCACAATTTATTAATCCACTCGTGTATTGATGGGCACCTGGGTGTTTCCACATTTTTGCAATTGTGAATTGTGCTGCTATAAACATTCAAGTGCAGATGTCTTTATTATCGAATGTCTTTTTTTCCTTTGGGTAAATACCCAGTAGAGGGATTGCTGGGTCAAATGGTAATTCTACTTTTAATTCTTTGAGGTATCTCCATATTACTTTCCATAGAGGTTGTACTAATTTGCAGTCCCACCAGCAGTGTATGAGTTCCTATCTGTCCACATCCCCGCCAACATTTGTTGTTTTGGGACTTTTTGATATAAGCCAATCTCCCTGGAGTTAAGTGAGATCTCATTGTGGTTTTGATTTGCATTTCCCTGATGATTAGAGAAGTTGAGCAATTTTTTTATATGTTTGCTGGCCATTATTCTGCCTTCTTTTGAAAAGTTCCTGTTCATGTCCTTTGCCCACATTTTAATGGGGTTGTTTGATTTTTTCTTGTTGATTTTCCTAAGTTCTGTATAGATTCTGGTTATCAGCCCTTTATCAGATGTGTAGCATGCAAATATTTTCTCCCATTCTGTAGGTTGTCTGTTCACTCTAGTGATAGTTTCCTTGGCTGTGCAGAGGCTTTTTAATTTGATCAGGTTCCACTTATTTATTTTTGTTGCTGCTGTGATTGCTTTGGGGGTCTTCTTCATAAATTGTTTGCCTAGGCCAATGTCTATAAGAGTTTTTCCAACATTTTCTTCGAGAATTCTTATGGTTTCAAGTCTTAGGTTTAAGTCTGTTATCCATCGTGAGTTGCTTTTTGTGAGAGGTGAGAGGTGTGGATCTAGTTTCAGTCTTCTACATGTGGCTATCCAGTTTTCCCAGCACCATTTATTTAATAGGGATTCTTTTCCCCAGTGTATGTTTTTGTCTACTTTGTCAAAGATCAGATGACAGTATGAGGATGGTTTCGTATCTGGGTTCTCAGTCCTGTTCCATTGGTCTATATCTCTGTTCTTGTGCCGCTACCGTGCTGTTTTGGTTACTACAGCCTTGTAGTATAGTATGAAGTCTGGTAGATTGATGCCTCCCAATTTGTTCTTTTTGCTTAAGATTGCTTTGGCTAGATGGGGTCTTCTGTGGTTCCATACAAAGCATAGAATTATTTTTTCTAGATCTGCAAAAAATGATGTTGGTGTTTTGATAGGGACTGCATTGATTCTGTAAATCACTTTAGGTAGCAAAGATATTTTAACAATGTTGATTCTACCTATCCAAGAGCATGGTAGGGTTTTCCATCTGTTTACATCCTCTGCAATTTCTTTTCTCAGTGTTTTGTAATTCTCTCTATATAGGTTTTTCACCTCCTTAGTTAGATACGTTCCTAAATATTTAATTTTCTTTGGTGCTATTGTGAAAGGTATTGTGTCTTTGATTTGTTTCTCAGCTCAACTTTTATTGGCATATATGAAGGCTACTGATTTGTATGCATTGATTTTGTATCCTGAGACTTTGCTGAATTCACTTATCAATTCCAGTAGTCTCTTGGTTGAATCTTTGGGGTTTTCTAGATATAATATCATATCGTCTGTGAAGAGTGAAAGTTTGATCTCTTCTGCCCCCATTTGGATACCCTTGATTCCCCTCTCTTGTCTGATTGCTCTGGCAAGGACTAGCTGTTGGCTTCTTTAAAGAGTCTTGGCACTGAGGCTTTAGTCAACCTGAACTGGTGTCAAATTTTGGAGTGGAAGTACCTACTTCTGCAGGCACTTTTTTTTTAGGTGGGATATGAGGACGTAGGAATCAACTGATTGGGCACTGTAAAAGGATCCCACAGTCTTGCAGTGGTTAATCTTTAGAGCATTGACAAGCCCTTAGCTGTAGGTTAGATAGTCTCCCTCTAACTGAGCAGGGGTAAAACATTTCTTTAGTCAGGTGCATAGATCAACCAATAGCCATGTTTGAAAATTCAATGAGAGTTTACAATTGACAAGGAAAGTTGGTTATTTTAATTCTATATAGAATTTCAAAATAACAACCAGAATTATGACTGATAACATATTAGATTTTTGTGAATTTATATAATTTTTGAAACATTTATATCAACTATATATCCATAAATGTAACTAAAAGAATATTTAATATCATTTATCATTTGAAAATGTTTTTCAGTAATTTGAAAATGTTTTTCAATAATTTATCAAATAAACTTATTCATTTAATATCTCTATAAGATAAGAGATATATTCTTTGAGGTCTTTAAGGGACCCAACTGGAAAATTTTAAAGTCAACTTCAGGTCAAAAAGATTTTATTTAGGATTTGATAATATTTGATTTAGGGTTTGATTTTAGGGAAGTTTGTTAAACATTTGATCACAACAGAATCATAGGTTATTGCAAAATAATCTTCATTCATTTAACCAGAGTGATGATAAAAATCTTTAAAAGCAATTTAGAAAGCTACATTGATGTAAAAGTCTTAACTCTTTTAAAGCTCAGTTTTTCTAAATAATCAAAAACCTAATAAAGACAACATAGGAACTCTCTTGATAAAATGTAAAATTTTTGTTTCTTAGGCCAGTTACCAAAAGATAAAGAAAAACCTTTTTGCAGTGTAATCATTTTTCCTTATGGGAAACCCATTTAGATAACCTGGAAATCAAACCTGATGAAAAGAATTCTTGAATTAATTAGACACAGGAAGAATGTGTCCAAGGTTATGAATAAACATTATATTACAGAAGAATGTAAATAAGAAAACAAGTGCCTTGAACAGGGGAATACATTGGTTTTAGTAATAGCATCGTAAGTTTCCTGTTTACATGGAACAATTCAGACATATCAAAAAGCTAAGAGTACAGATTCAATTTACATTAAAGAAAAATGTTGGCTTTTGTAGGCCCTAAGATAAACATTTTGATGTCAGGCCATAACAGCAGAGTTAGAACCAGAGAAAAGTTACAAAACCTGACTAAGAAGTTGAAGGAGAAAATTATAATATTATTTTAGGCCCTATCAAGGGGAGAAAAAGCAGAAAGCAGCAAGACTTCTGAGATATAAATCTGAGAAGTTTTTAAAGGAAATATATTAAAAATCTGAGAAGTTTTAAAAGGAATCTAAAACAGATTTTTAATCTAAATTTAACAGAATTAAAAAATCAGGCCCTCTTATAATTTCATTAAAAGCAAATCAATAATTTAGGAAAATCTTGTTGTTCTAACCAAAATTTTCAGTTTTGTGTTAATGTATTTTTAATAAAAAGGTTAATCTTTTAAAAGTAAACTCATAAATAATTTTATTTTAATTACACCTAAGTTGAGCATACATAAATAAAATTTCTTTTATAAATTTTCTTTTAAGTAACCAGTCATTTTATTTTAGGACAAGAATTTACCATACAAGATTTTTTTTCTCATATGAAATTATTTTCATTTTCTATTTTTTAACTTTTCTTACCAAAAATATATTTATATAACTTTCTTATATCTTTTTTCTCTTACTTATTGGTTCCTTTTATCTTGCTTTTATGTCCTTTCTAAATCTACATCTTAAATAATTTTAAACAACTCCAAATTAGTCAAAATTCTTCTTTCTCACTAAAGAACACAAGTTTATGCCTTTCTTATAATTTTTTAAAATTAAAAACATATATTTTTACATCTTACATATAGAATTATATATATTAATTAAAATTTTAAATTTGATAACCTTAAATTTTAGTTAAAATCTATAAAGTAAGAAATCTTTGTTGGTCATATCAGTATTTTATAGATGAGAACCATTTTAATTTTTAAAAGTATATTTTTTATAATTTTTTTCTTAATTATAAATGATCCAGTCATTTAATGAATATTATTTAGTTTAATATGACCTTAAGATTTTAAATTACATGAAAATTTTATTTATAGACATCTGTCCCATTTATTTTTTACTTAATTTATGTTTAGTAGGTTACCTAGATTATTTATGAGAATTGAAATATTAGATAAAGCTCTTCATCATTTTAAGTTATTTTCTTGTTAACCATTCTTATGGCTTATGAATATCAGGTGTTTACCTAAGTAAGGAACTTAAATACATAGGTATTTTTCTTATAACTCAGAAGATTCAGCTGTTTTAATTAAACCAACAATATTAAATTCATCTTACTTGTCAAAAAATCACACAAACAACGATCATTCTATTTTTTGGCTGGGTTTATAGTTTTATAAGCTTCATGCCAAATCCTGACATCTTAAAATATCTAGTGGAAACAAATATAGAACTGTCTGACTAGTAAACCCAGGCAAAAATATATGCTGACAATTCTGAAGGTATGTTTATTTTATTTCATCAATTTAAAAACCAGTTTATTTTTTAAAGATTTATTTAAATCATGTAAACTTGGAAAAATATTTGGCCTTAATTCTTTGTCCTTGAAGATAAATTATTGCCATTTCTTTCACTATAGGGAGGGTGTCTTTACATGGTAATTTCATCTTTGTTGGTTTTCTAGTGTTTTTCACCAATAGTATGTCAGAACAGCTGAGGAGTTGTGGCGAGGTTTTGGACAAAGAGAATTTAGCTCAGAGAAGGATACAGAGAAAGAATTGTAAAAGAAAAAAAAATAGGAGGCGGCAGAGCTCCAGCGAGGAAAGAGTTTCAGCCAGCTTCGAGACAGTATTTTGTAATGAGGTAGTCTTTGAATCCTGAATGGTTCTTTTTTCCTTTGTTTTCCCTGTAACCTCAAAATATCAATTGGATATGCATATCTTATTTGGAATGTATGATTTTGTAGCCATGGTTTTTTAAAGTTAGTTTTAAGAACAACAGACTGTTTGAATGATCTCTGTAATGTTTGAACATGTTACCAGCTGGCATCCCAGAAAATATCTTGGCATGCCTTTGGCCTTTTCCAGGTTAAATTTATCTAAAGCCTTAAATAAGTGCAGGAATTTTGCCCAGTGTTTTTAAATATAAAGGCTGCCTGAGTATTGGAAGGCAACTGGCTAGAGACCGCCCCTTTACAACATGGGTTACAACTCATTGTAGTGACCTGACGAAGGGGTCCATTCCAGTGCCCTGGTGTGAGCATGCCCACAAAACCTGAAATGTGAGTGTACCCCACAAAGTGTGAGCATACCCCACAGGGCCCATACAGCCACACGAACAGGATCCCTGAAGAAAATAGTCTCCTAGATCTCAACCTAAAAGTGGGAGATCTTGTATCCAATGGGGCTTACCCAACTCTTTTCCAGCGTGGCCAGGAGACAACTAAACTTCAAGGCGTCCTTTCCAGCACCTGCACAGGTTGGGGTGTTGTAGGGAAAGGAATTGAGGGCCACTTTGGGTTTCTTTGTGGGCACCAGAAATATTAACAAATGACCATGAGATCTATGAAGGAATAAAAAGGAAAATACTTTATTTTCAGAGGGACAATCTGCAGATTGAGAAAAGTAGCCTCTGGGGACATCGAAAGCACACACTTTAGGCAAGAGAGGTGAGAGAAAGCTGGCATTTACATCTTCTAAGGTCTGTCTTACGTGCATATTTAGCAGATTTGGGGAAAATCTATGAATATTTATGAGGGAAGTCAAGCCCACTTGATTCTGTTTCTGGTGTGCCTCATTTTAGCCACAGGGATTTCATTTCGTCTGTCAGCCAGGGGCATATTTTAACAATGGGTATCACTTTTGCACCATCATAAAGTTGAATCTTCATAAGTCACGTAGTGTCCCTAAGACCTAGAGTGGTAGGTATTCAGTAAACACTATTTGAAGGGGTGAAAAAATAATACTCTCATCCTTTCCAGCTCCCCTTTTACTGCTACAACTAACCCCCATTTGGCCTCCACCTTTGCAACCATGGCTTTGGTGTGGCATAGAGATATGAGATGGACTCAGTAATCATTTAAGGTCCTATTGCCCAGAGTTCCTGGGGCAATGAAAAACACTTTCCACTTTTTAATAAAATGCCTGTGTTTCATTAGGCCTTTATAAACTATGTGTTTTTCTCACAAATTTTAGCATCAGTATTGATATGCTGCCCATGTAATGTTGGGATGTGGCAGCACATTAGGCTGCAGCATCACTGCCGCTGTTAACTCCATCACCACCTACTCACACCTCTCCCACTGGGCACTGACCTCTCCTGACAGAGAGGAAAGCAGACATGGTGATGCTGGGAAGACAAAACCTTGCTCTTTTCTCCCTCAGTAAGATAGAATAGCTTTTGGGATGATAAGCCATTTCATGGAGGAAATTCAAACCAATATATATGGGATATCTAAATAATTCTGTTGCCTTTTCCCTGAGCCACTACGTGAATATCATTAGTGTCTAGGAGCTTGTGTTCTGGAGTCAATCAAACTAGGTTTAAACTCCTGGTGCACTTTCTAGCTGGTTGATTTTGTGTTTGTTACTTAACTTCTCTAAGTCTCAGCTTTAAATTCTAAACTTACATTAATAATGGTACCTGCTTCATGGGTCATTATGGGAGTTTTAAAAAGTGATGTTTTAAAGTGTTTAGCACAATGCTGGCACACAGTAAGCACTTGATAAATAACATCTGTTATTTTCCAAAGTACTCAAGTATATATTGACTCATTGTAGTCACAATGTTACCCCTGTCTTAGCCATGAGTAGAAAAAGAGAAGTAAAATAATATATTCAAAGCAACACATTCAGGGCTGAAACTCAAGTTTTCTGACTATCCTTCCTCCATTCTCTGGATACAAAAGCTAAAACAGACAGAATTGTATTAAAATATTTATCGAGTTCCTATTTATGAATATGTAGTGTGAGACTTCCATCCTCCTCCAACCTCAGGGCTATTTCCCAGAGTGGATCTACTGGACACTGGTTTCTGACGCTGTTAATAGTTCTAGGAGAAAGGATCTGGGACCAAATTAGTTTAATGCTGC
Organism: Daubentonia madagascariensis; assembly: GCA_023783475.1. NCBI lineage: Eukaryota > Metazoa > Chordata > Mammalia > Primates > Daubentoniidae > Daubentonia > Daubentonia madagascariensis. The sequence goes on along the minus strand of JAKFHU010002080.1, from coordinate 33,637,881 downwards.
ATTTAAACGTTTAAGCAGTTTTCATTTCTGCAGAGCCTTTACTATGCTAATATTCATTCTGAATCTCCAAGAAAGAAATGCAGAATATAATTGTACCAGTTAGGGTTCTCCAGAGAAACAGACCCAATAGGATACATAGAAATATATAAGAGGAGATTTATTATGGGAATTGGCTTGAGATTATGGAGGCTGAGAAGTCCCACAATATGCCATTTGCAAGCTGGAGAACCAGGAAAACTGATGGTGTAATTCAGTCTGAATCTGAAGGCCTAAGAGCCAGGGAAGCCAATGGTATAACTTTCAGTCCAAGGTCAAAGGCCTGAGAACTGTGTGGGGGGACTAGCAAAGGTTCATGAACCAGGATCTCTGATGTCCAAGGGCAGTAGAAGATGGATGTCCCATCCCAAGAAGAGAGAGTGAATTTGCCCTTCCTTCACCTGTTTTTTTATACCCTGATCTGCAATCGATTGGATGATGCCTGCTCACATTCATGAGAGTGGATCTTCTTTACTCAGTCTACTGATTTGAATTCTAGAATCTTCTGGAAACACTCTCACAGACACACTTAGAAATGATCTTTTACCAGCTATCTGGGTATCTCTTAACCCAGTCAAATTGACACTTAAAATTAATCATCACAGCAGTATTTGTCCACATGGATGTCTCTTCCATCCTCACTCCACAAGAAAAGAACCTTCTGCAGAACACTCTTTGTGAAACACTCTTAGGGCAGTTTAAAATGGAAGCCAGCACAAAAGAGATACATAAGAACATAGAGGGCACACTGATGACTGGATATATTAAACAACTGCACCAATTAAATAAGCAAATAAAACTCTATCAACTCCATGGAAAACTAGATTAGTGAGGACATTTTGTAGAGTGGCTAGTTGGGCAATGATGTGCATGATGAGATGGAGTAGGACCAAGGGAGACTAACTTCATTTCATGTGACTTTAACAATGAACAGCAATGTTATCAGATCCCCAGTGACAAAGACTTTTTTTTTGGTAGGATTGTGTCCTTCATATTCTTGGTGATAATGATTGTTCATATTTTAAGTCTGGCAACTTATCTAATTATTCTTTTTCCTCTCCTTCAAATCCTTTTGGCTCCTGGCATTTTGCCCTTATAATTAAATTAGCTCGATGCTCTGCTGTTATGAAAACCAGAATCTATTTGGAGCTCTGGATTCAGTGTCACTGATGACTTAATGGAGATTCTCCAAGGACATACTCTCCACCTAATGAAGCATGGGCCTCTGTATACATAAAAATAAAGCTGCTGCAGATTTAATTCTTTTCATAGTTTCAGTTTCTTTAATATAATATTCTTTAGCTAGATGCTCAAGCCAAAACATAACAAAAAAATTCTTGGTATTTTTCAAGTCCATCAACAGCAAATGCCTTTTTACTTTTAAAATTACATTATTTCACTTGATTCTATCAAAATCCACCTAAGTAGTCAGTAAAGGCATTATTGGCCCCACCTGACCTTAAGTTTTAGCAAAATAGAGATAGTTCCACAGTAATTATATCTTCAGGCTCTCTTCTCCCCAAGAGTATATGAGAGAGTTATTGTTTTCTTTGTCAATGGATGTTTCTTTTGAGTTTCTGTTATTTAAAAGTATCACGGTCTCACAAAACCCTAAGGGAACTGTGAATGTCATCATAAGCCAGTCACATGCTATTTTCCAACTAGGGATATTGAGTTTTCACAGCATCTGCAAGTGGGATATTCTAAGTGAGTCACAAACAAAAGCAGTTACTTACTCCCAAATCACACCCTTAGCCCAGAATCCACCTCATACTTTACATCCATTTATCCAACTGTCTGCTGGATGTTTCCACCCAGACATCCCAAAGGCACCTCAAACGCACGTCAAAGACTGAACTCCACAGCCACCTCCCCCTCCCATCCTCCCTCTTATAGTCTTGGGGTCAGCACCCACCTTGAAGTCTTGACATTTTCTTCTTCCTTACCCCAATATAAAGTTAACCACCAACTTATATTGCTTTTTCTTCTTAAACACTTCTGTAATGTCTTCCTGCCCATCGCTTTGCTCACTGCCCTCACTGCATTTGGTCTCATCCATTACTCAGAGGCTGATGTCACTGCCTTCATTCTTGCCCCCTCCAAACTTCCCACACACTGATAATTACCAGAGGGACTTACTTAAAACACAAATCTGACCGTACCATTAGCCTGTTTGAAAGTCCTCACTGACTCCCCAAGCAGTCAGTGAAGTCCGTTCCTAATAGGGTAAGTCCAAGCTCCTTAGCACGGCTCACAAGATCTTCTGTGTATGGCTTCACTTGACTCTTATTCCTGCTCCTTCTGCTCCCTATACAATAATTATGGTCTCAGAAACCCTGACATACTTGTATTTTGGCACAAATGCCAGGCTGTTTCCTACCTCTATGCTATTCTTTGCTTATGATCTCCTTTCTGCTTGTAATACGATTCTGCTCTCATCCTTTACTTTCATTCACCTATTTTTTTTTAGGACTTCACCATTTTAAAGATCTGTTCAGACATCGGGAGTAGTAGCAAACTTCCCTGACCTGCCCTCATTCCCAATCCACCCAGATCAGATTAGGCTTTTCTCCTGATCATCCCTATAATTACCTGTGAAAATCACAATTCATGTGATTTCCACACTATTGAACAATTATCTGATGTGTGCCAGTCTCCCCCACTGAACTGTGAGTTACTTGCACATAGGAACTGAGTCTTAAATATTTTTGTTTCTCAACACCTGGCACAGGGCTTAGCAGGAAGTAGGCACTTCGTGAACATTTGCTGAGTTAAGTGGGTATTCAAAGACATCAGTCACTTTCAGAAAATATTTCTGTAAATCTATGTGAGAACCCACTTATTGGCAATGTGATTATGAAAGATAATGTCTAACTGGAAGACAGATGATATGTGGGCATATTTGGGAAGGAATCTAACAGTTTATGTGGCATTGGGAAAGCTCCAGGTCTGTGCAATAAGTCTGTCTACATAAGAAACTGGATCATGGTGTTTCTACCTCCCTGTGCATAGGAAGTTTCTGAGCACTGGTGAGAGACAACAGGTTAAGTGGTGTGTGCATCTGGAACGAGGTTGAGAACCTGCTTCTCTCTGCCTCCATCGACTTGGGCACCCATTGAGAAGGAAAAGAAGAAGTCTTACTCTTTTCTATTCTTTCCCCCATTCTTTCCCCTCACCTGCTCACTCCTCAGGTACATCTCTTTGGGAAAGGAGAGTAGTGGGTTTGCTTTTCTCTCATGTGTCCAAGCCATTAAACGTTCTTACCTCTGAGTATCATGGTCCTCTGTAAGTGACAGTCTTTCGACATTTTTCTGGGGAGAAGAAAATAAGACTCTTTTTATGTAAATGTTACACAGGCTCTAAAATGTCATACTGTCCTTTTCACTGTTAACATCTTTTTTGTCTGTGTGGTTTATTTTCTCCTTTAAAGAGGCGTTTATTAAGCCCTGGCTGTCCTCCAGCTCTACGGAGGATACAAAGGAAGTGCAGGGCTCAGGCTCTGTCCTCGAGGCTCCCAACTTGCTGGATGGGGAGAAAACACAGTCATGTTGATCAGTTGCACTGTGCACAATCAAGTGTGAGGGGCTCTCCCTTAGCCCCCGTTGTCAGAATTGCAGTCTTTCCCCTCACTTTGTTAAACTGCTGAACCACAAGTGCTGGCCCATATACAAAAAAAAGTCAGCGGGGGAGAGGGGAATTGCTGCTGTCATGTTTCTCTTTTTAGATAATAATTATAGAAAGTTATAATTGCTATGTTTTCCCCCTCCTATGTATCCGTACCAAAGTAGGGCTACAATTCTCAAAGATATGTTTGTGCAAGTCACAGTCCTGCCTTAGAAACTCGGCACGTATTTAGTATTCTGTGCCTTCTGAGTTAGTTCTAGAGATGCCTGCTGCCTGTTTCAAATGCTACATCTTTATAATAATTTTTCATTTACCTTTAGTTTTTACACAGCTTAGCTATTACTGAGATGCTGCTTTTTTTTTTTCTATTACCAGTGTTCATTGTGAACACGACACTGTTGGGGTAGCCTCCTCTGTGCCTTATTTCTCCACCTTATTCTGTTGACATCTTCTGGATGTCCACTGCCTCCCAGCCCATACCTACCAGTGGCTCCCCAAAGTCTACAGATCAGGTCCTCAGCCTGGTCGCCACGCATGCCTCCCTCCCTGTTGGACCTCACTCCCTCTCCTGTCATCCCTGCGTTCGCAACCCCAGCTGTCCCCCAACCCGCCTAGCCCCCCACAGCCTCCCTTGATTTACTCTTGCTGTTCTTCCCTAAGACGGCCTCCCTCCTACCCACAGTGAAGCACAGTAGAGAAAGAGATTTAGCAACACATAGACCCAGGGTGAATCTTGTTCTACTTCCTCAAAACTCATGTAAACTTGGGCAAGTTATTGAGCAGTGTGTGTTTCAACATCCTCTTAGAAAATGAAGATTATAATAGCTTCCTTGCAGCATTATGAAGATTAAAGGAATGTTTATATTCCTTTATAATATATATTATTTTATATATATATAGTTGCCATGTAGTGAGGTGCTTATCAATCAATAGTCTTTTTTACATAAAAACTTTCTTAAATGTCTCCAACTGAGTGTGGCTCTTTGAACTCCCATTCATTTTATTCAGTCAATGGTTTTGACTGAGCCCCTACTATGTGTGAGTAGTGGGCTAATGAGAGGTATTCATCTCACCCTCTTATTGCACTCTGTTGATTCTTCTCATGGCATTTATAAAATCTTGTGCTACAATGTGGGTAAGGAACATCTACCTTTTCTTATTCATTCTGACCCCCAATTCAACTCTAAGTTCTTTGAGGATAGAGGCTACATCTCACTCATCTTTGTATTCCTCAGAATACTGATGATGGTGTCATAAAGTTCCTAACTACTGGCTGAAACTTGGAGACTTTGTTTACTTAACTTTTCATGGACATAGATTGTTATTGGAGAAATTAAGACGCAAATGAAATAAGTTCATCAAGTTATTCCAATTTCACAGAAGCATGACATTATAGAGACATGATTAAGAGTAGTCTTTGGGGACTGACTGCCTGATTTAAAATCTTAGCTGCAACATTTGTGCAACTTACTTATCATCTCTGTGACTCAGTTTCCTCATCTGTTAAATGAGGGGAGGGATGGTATAATAACAACTCCCACCTCATAGGATTGATGTGAAGATTAAGAATTAGTACATGTAAATTCACTTAGGAAAATGCCAGGCACATAATAAAATCTCTGTAAGTGTTAGCTATGATTATTATAATTATTATAACATTTGGGTTGCTTCTTCTATGTAGCTAGTTAAAATACAAAGACTTCCTGTTGAGGCTGGGCTGTGGATTGTTGATATGGTTTGCAAGTATAATTCCTCCTTCAGTTTCTCTTCCTCTGCTGTCATTTTGTGTCAATCTGGATCTCTCTATAGACATTCTCCATTTCTTCCTTGGATAACCCACACCCCTAGTACTTGTTTTGATGAAAGACAATTGGCTAGGCTTCTTTAGAATTGTGCCATTTAGGATTAGGAAAATCTATTCCTTATTCAAGTGTTGGCTCTTAACTTCTTTTATTATGGTCCACATTTCATAGTGTTGGGCACATGTGTTTGGTACTTTGTGGTTATGTTTATATCTTTATATAAAAGGGTGCATAAAAAGGAACTATTTGAGTTTCAGTTTTTGCCAAAGTCTCAAGACAAACAAGAACGTACTACTCAGTGAAATACAGTCACTACAAGGAGAAGGAAAGAAGGTGATTGATTGTCAAAAACCAGTATTTTCAACCCTTAGCTAACTGCCCACTGTCAGCCTTTAAAAGACTTAGAAAGGCCAGCAAAGAAGGCGTAAGGGATAGGAGAGGGTTTGTGGAGAGAATTGTTAGTGTGCTGTGATTCTGAGTTTTGTCCCCATCTTCCTAATAGGTATGAGGAGGAAGAACCTATCCCTTCTCCAGCCCAGGGGAAGGGGAACTCACATCTCCTGGACTGAGCACTCTGACTCACTCCTTAAGAAATCTGAAGGGAGTGGAACTCTGGCAGGGCACACTGAAAGCGTGGCAAATAAACAAGACAAGTGCAATGGCACAGCATAAGCTACCAGAGCTTATTGGAGCCAGAGTTGCCTGAGTGTCTCCATAGGCCAGATGTGGCCCATAAATGAGAGATAGCTGGGGTGCCTTTTCTTAGACCTAGTTAAAGACAGCTGCCTATGGGGTGAGTAGACCTTAGCAGGCAGGAGCTGGAAGGGTATCACAGGATGTACAGTGCCAAAGAAGGACATTAGCAACCTCAATAGAGACACATTTGTTCAATCAAGGAGGTAGTAGATGAAAGATCTTCAGAAATGTTGTGACCCCAAACTGGATCCCTGCTTGTTCCCTCTTAGAATAAGAGTCAGTTTTAGATACTTGCCAGGTGCAGAGAGTGTCTGTACCAGACAGTACTAGTCTAGTAATATCTTTCCAGATCATTTATTCTCTCCCTCCTTTGCTCCAACCCTTAGGGGCAGAAGCCATGGAGAGTGAGAAGAGAAAAGGAGAAAACCAAGGCAGAGTTGGGAAAAAGAAGCAACACCTACCCTTCACCATTGAAGATAGCTCCCTGCAGCTGGCTTAAGTTTGCCAGAGGAAGAAAATATAACTTTGGGTCAAGAAAAGCCTTTTCAATATACTGAGATGGGGAAATTAATGATATATATTTTTAAGTTTTACTAAAGGTATCAGATACTTTTAATTTTCTGAGAATGACAGGAAGAACCATGGGATCTGTCTTCATTTTTATCCAAGGGGGGCAGGGAAGAATTTGCCCTGAGGATTGAACAGCAAAGAGACAAGCAGAGCTGCTTTCAAATTATATACTTGTGCTCCACTTGTAAAATTTTAAGATTACATTCATTTTAAGAAGATGTATTTTTTCTTCTTTTTTTACTGCCTTCTTTTTGATGACTTTTAAAGTAAGGAATTGAAATTAAAATGTCTTTAAATAGAGAATTCTTGTGTCAACATGTAAAAGAATACCATGATTAAACATTTTCAAAATTACTTTCAGCAAAGAGAATGTATGAAACAATTTCAATAAAAACTTTTGGATTTTTAGGTTTAGAATGGGAGAGACGCAGCTATTTACTACCAGTTGAATTATATAAAGGAATACAAATCAATTTGGTTCTTTATAAATTTTAGAATAGATTTAGACTAACACAAAAGTTGCTCAGATAGCACAGAGAGTTCCCCTATACCCCACACCCAGTTTCACTTCCTGGTAATACATTAGTATGGTACATTTGTCACAATTAATAGGCCATTATTAGTGAACCACAATGAACATGTTATTATTAACTGAAGTCCATATTTTATTCAGATTTCCTTGGTTTTTACCTAATATTCTTTTTCTGTCCCAAGATCCCATCCAGGATACCACATTACACTTCATCATCATGTCTCCTTAGACTCCTCTTGGCTTTGACAGTGTCACGGCCTTGCTTTTGATGACCCTGACATGTTGGAGGAATACTGGTCGGATATTTTACAGAATGTCTTTATTTTATAGAATACCCTCAGTGGAGATTTGTCTGTACCTTTGTTATGATTAGATTGGTGTTATGAGTTTCTGAGAGGAAGACCACAAAAGTTTAGTGCCATTCTCGTCACATCAAATCAAGGATATACATTACCAATATGACTTATCACTGTTGACGTTAACTTTGATCAGGTGGCCTGAGGTGTATTTGTTAGGTTTCTCCACGGTAAAGTTATTCTCCTCTCCCCACCCCTACCCTGTACTCTTTGGAAGAAAGTCACTATGTATTAAAAACAGTGAGGAGCTATTCTCTACCTCCCTGAGGGCAGAGTATTTCCGGAAGTTATTTGGAATTCTTCTGCACTGCAAGTCTCCCCTTTCATTTATTTATTTATTTACTGAAGCAATCATTTATTTGTATCAGTATGGACTCATGGATACTTATTTTATGCTTTGGGTTTCAGTCCAATACCATGTTATTTATTTACATTATAAGCTTTTTCAGTTGGCTCCCATGTCCCTTTGAAATATTCCCATCATTATGGGATTCTTTTTTTTTTTTGTGATGGTAATGGGCTTATTTATTTGTTTATCTAGAGCATTTTCTTAATTTCTGGCACTACAAGATGTTCCAGAATCATCTTGTATATTTCCTGTCCCAGTCCTAGAATCAGCCATTTCTCTAAGGAGCCCTGGTTCCTTTCACTGGAATGGTATTAGGAGCCAGGATCTGGTGCTAGGTGTGCTCATTGCTAGTGGGATAATTTGGGTCTTTAAAAAATATATATATTTTACTTTAGTTTCATAAATATTTCTTGAATACCCATTAATGTGAAATACAGTATTATGCACTGGGGAAGTGGAATTTGAGAGTTTCTGACCACTGCCAACACATCTAGACTAGAAATCAGCAAAGCCTAGTTATCCAACCCATTCCTATTTTCCAGGGAAAAAATGCTGAGTGATAGGAAAGGGAAAAAGTAAACAAATTTTAGTAAACTATTTGCCTGCAACATATACAGGTGCCTTACTACTTACTATATAAGAAAACAATGTGAAATTACATATATGGTCGTTTGTATAAAACTTAAGCTTGTTAACTATCAACTTAAAAATAACCACCTACTTCCCTTGGCTTCTATTTCTTTGTCTGTAAAATGAAGAGGTTGGATGGGGCCACTTCTAAGGTCTCCTCAAACTCCAAAATTCTGAGCCTAGCGCATATTTGAATGAATGGGCTTTCTGTGTGGTGTTCATTCATGAGAGGATGAGCAATGAGTTTGGATATGGAGTCAGGTGGACCCAAATACTGGCTTTGCCATGTACCAGCTGGATTACTTTGGCAATTTATTTAACTTCTTTTAGCTTCAGTGTCTTCATTTTAAAAATAGACACAATGCTTTCTCATAGGATTGTTAATAAAGATTAAATGAGGTAATGTTTGCAACCTAGCACAGTTTGTAACAAATATTTGATCTCTATAAATGGAAATTTTTGTCATTATTGTTATTTCACATGATGATAATGAAAATGGTGGCAGACAAGGCATAAGGCAGAAGGAGGGTTTACCAGGTTAAGTTTGAAGCCATCAACAAATGATTCTTTCATAATCTGAAAGTGTTAAGGTACCTGGAGCCATGGATCTTTTTGGATTAGGCTTTGCAGAAATCCTCTTTTCTCCTCTCTGGACTTGATGGTTTTGCTCTGAAACCCTAGCACACTGGGCTGAGCACCATAGAAAAAGAGAGAGGTTTTGTTTGCTCATTTAAATTTGCCACTTCTGCCTTAACAACTCTGTATCTGGGACTTTTTAATTTCTTCCAGCAGTTATCTGGGAAAAGAAACACTTTAGTAAGAAAGTCATCACTAACTCTTGATCGCTCTCATCTGCAAAGGTTGTTCCTTTGATAAGGCAATTCCTAAGACAGATGGAACTAGAGGCCTATTCTGACTTAAAGCCTAGCTTGCCAGAGACCTGGCTTAGTAGCTTCTCCCTGGCTACTGACTGAGGCCCCACTAATGGGTTTCCCTCTGCCCAACTTTCTTGGCAGGAAGGGAGACTGCTGAACTATGACACCCGCCCCCCACGCACACTGCTGTGAATGCTCAGTGTGGGTGGGGAATGAGCAGCCCCCTCTTCACTTACCAGCTGGTATCCTCTTGCACAAAGATCTTTCATCAGTGGTGGGAAATGACTACCTACGTGGTGCTTTACTGCATGTGATCAACCGTGGAGGCCGTTAGTTGATGCAGTCTTCTGTGTAGTTCTCCTTCCCATCCCTCCCAAACCTCTCCTCGTTTTCAGAGCCTAGCCCTGGCATTTAGTACATTGTTTTCATTGTCTCACAGTTTTACTGAAGCTGTGACTTTCATGGTATTCTGCATTTAACACTTTTGGAAGAGAATGAGGTATCAATCATACACATACAAAAAATGCAAACATGTGAGGGAGATTGGATCCTTTAATCACAGGACAAAGGTTAATTCATTTTTTCAACATAGAAATGATACACAAAGCTAATTATTGGATTTATTGGTGGAACAGAAGCTTTACAAGAGCTAACATTTCCTTTTGTACAGAGAAAAAAAGAGACAAGAAATTTCAGGTGTAGTGACCTAATTAAGGAAGCTATTAGTTTCCTAATAAGCAATGCTGATCATATTGTCACTCAGGGAGTTAGTTTTTCTTTGTATTTTGGTTTGTGTAGAAAATATGACTTTTCTTTGGAAGGTACCACTATATTCTAAAGCTAGAGCTGTCAAATATAGCTTATTAGGGGAAGAGTAGAAGCAAATTGTAATGAAAATTTTTTTATCGTATTTATTGCTTTTATGCCTTCCAGTATCCAAATATCAATTCTTAAAATGGTTGTTGGAAACCCATAAGTTATTGATTTTATTTGTTAAGACAATCTCCTTTTTCTTTTGTAAGGGCAAGAGCAAGTTTATTGAAAGAAGGGCTGCCCCATAGGCAGAGCAGCGACTCTCTTAGAGCAACAGAGAGTAGCTGACAATTTCCTTTTTTAAGCTCTCTGGGGGAGAGATGGGACTTTGGGAAAGTCCACATCTGGGTGGGAACAAAAGATATATTTTAAACTTAATCCATTTACCTTAAAACAAAATGACAGGCATTTTCCCAGACTTTCTGTTAAAAATCTCACTTTGAGGACAGGAGTTGATCCTCCTTTCCCATATTCCATCCCCTCTACCAAAATTCCATCAAAATGATAGAAGAAAAAGTCCATAATAACATAATAACAGAAAAAGGTGCTATCAACGGGCTAGACATTTTGACATAATTCAGCTGTTATTGAATTGATGGAGAAATCAGAGTGGAGAAATTCATAGCACATGACACCAGAGCTTTTGTGGCAAGAGGAAAAAGCACAGCAGTGCCTGAGTGAATTCCAGACTTCAAAAGGAGAGACAGAAACATAGAAAGGCAAAAAGGGAGGAGGGAAGGAAAGGAATAGGCAACTCCACCCAAGAGTAAGGTCCTCTCTACTTTGGCAGTTGTGGGGATCCCAGGACTACTTTTCTGTTGCCCATTATTTAGCCTTGAGGAAAACTTGCCCATCAAAATGACCTGTCCAATCACACAAAGCCTGTTGTGAGCCCACCTGGTCAAAAAAAGGATTCATGAAGAAAATGGGGGCTGGGTACAGTGGCTCACACTTGTAATCCTAGCATTTTGGGAGGCCGAGGAAGGAGGATTGCTTGAGTCCAGGAGTTTGAGACCTGCTGGGTGACATAGCGAAACCCCGTCTCTACAAAAAAAAGAAAATAGAAAAATTATCTGGCGTGTGGTGGCGTGAGCCTATAGTCCCAGCTACTCGGGAGGCTGAGTCAGGAGGATTGCTTGAGCCCAGGAATTGGAGGTTGCAGTGACTTATGATGACACCACTGCCCTCATGTCTGGGCAACAAAGTGAGACCCTGTCTCTAAAAAAAAAAAAAAATCAGCCAACTGTGGTGTTGTGCACCTGTAATCCTAGCTACTCAGGAGGCTGAGGCAGAAGGACCACTTGAGTCCAGGAATTCCAGGCTGCAGTGAGCTATGACTGCACCACTGTACTCCAGCCTGGGTTTTGAGACCATGTCTCAAAAAAAAAAAAAAAAAAAAAGAAATTGGATTTACTAGCATCTGAGAAAACTGAGATAACCCTTTCTGTTTCCTGCCATTCATACTAAGCAACATAGTTCTTTATTTAACATGGTTTAATCACCAAGGATCTCCAGACTTTTAAAAGAAATCAATAGCATGAAAAAGGAACCCCAAGGTGAGCAAACAAAATAACTGGCCTTGGAGAAAGCAAAGGTAATTCAGGTACCAGGATTAAAAGGTCTATTCCATGCAAAAATTCAAAAGGTAGTTATAGTCATAAAAACACACCGTTATTTTTTTAAAAAATGGAGCAATTAAGAAAAAAGAAAAAGTTCTTCAAAAAATACATATATGATTATTGAATTAAGAAACAATCATTAGACTGTATAAATTATTAAATGCACACATCTGATCTGGTAAACTGCGGTTTAGTAATATGGATGATAGAGTGAAGAAAACCTACCACTGCCTAGAACAAGTCTTAGAAGTAGAATTCCTTAAGTGACAGTGGATGCAAGGACATAATCAAAGAGATAGAAGAAGAAAATGTCTCTGTATTTGAGTCTAATGAGAAAAAATATTTAAATTGTGCCTCAGGGGTTGCATTTTTTAAAAAATCTGCTCTCTGTATTTTTTGACATTCTTTTAACAAATATTTATTGGATGCTTACCACATCCCAAGCACTGTGTTAGTGCTGATGATATATCAGTGAACTTAGTTTTTATTTAAATCTGTGATAAAAATAAGGGGGCGGGCAGGCAGGAGGGGGGTGGAGGGGATGGGAAAAACTCTCACTGAATGGATGCGGGAAGCACAGGTTGGGGATGACCACGATTGTAGCTCTGACACAGTCAATGCATGGGCAATATATATAGCCAAAGTGTTGTACCCCCATAATATTCTGAAATAATAAAAAAAAACCTAATAGACATTTTGATCAATAATATTATCTCTTTACTTAATACAGAATGCTATCTTTATTGAAAATAAACAGCACAATTGATAAGGTGTCTGAGATTCTATGTCTGAAATTCTAACAGCATTTCCTAGGGAAATTTTTCTGTAGTTGAAGATGACTGACATTCTCATGACCTGTGACATCTTTCATCTGGTGGCACGTGCCAGCATTTCAAACACTATGCCCCAAATGCATCACCAACCTTTTTGTTACACAGTTTCACTTGTGAAACTAAAGTGGAAAGTAGAAGTGAGTACTTTTGGGAGATAATTCTTAGAGAAGCAGTATAGAATTGTTGTTAAAAACATGGACTTTGTCACCAGACTCTGGCACTAGAGTGCTAGGCTAGAATCCTGACCACTCTGTTCCTCAGTTGTTTTTTTTTTTGCATAAAAAAATGAGGTAGTGATACTTCCTACATCCTGGGGTGACTGTGGGAATCAAGCTAAAATTAGAATAGTGCCTGCCACACAATTAGTACTCAAAAAAATCTTACCTATTTAGTGAGACAGATGGAGAAAAGTCATTTCCAAAGTGTAAAGGTAACAAAGAATGTGGAAGATCACAGTAAAAATAACCCAGGAACAACCAGGAAGGCCCTAAAGAATAGTACAATTTAGATAATATTTCTGATGAGCTAAGGCTCAAGGTGGAAATGGGGATAGTGCATGCTAGGGACAGTGCAGGATCAGTGTGATAACACCAGAGGGCCCGGCTGCAGAATTTAAATCATATGTAATGGTTACCTAGGCCTGAGACAGGTGTTTTTCATTTGCTCTTTATCTATCCCACACCCAATTCAAAATACTGACAAGTAGCCTCCTTGTGAAGATCACAGAAAATTTCTGGAAACTGAAAAAATACTACAGAACTTTCTGGAATATACCTTGTGAATTGAGAGTTAGGTCAATCACTTGATATAAAATAACCATCTCCCTGGGTCTTCAGGGAGCATTCAGTTAGTTTCATACATGCTTTTCAGCCATTTGCTAGCATATGTCTGTAAACTGAGGAAAAGAAAGAACTGACTTTTTCCTCTAGATATCTAGAATCCTCTAGAGTCTCAGTACTATCTCTGACCATGTTACCATAGACTCTATGTAGATAGTCCACTTAGAAGACCATCAGGCTTCCAAAAAGGCAGAGTGAGATGACTAAGGGGAATAGAAAAAATACTATCTAGTGTCCTATATCAATGAAGACTCTAGAAAATAAACACAAAAACTTCTGTTCAAGTTCCTTTAAAATCTTTTCTGGTACAGGTGACATTTAAGCAGACAGGCCGTTTTCCCATGATACCGACCAGGTGCATGTCCTGAACCCCCAGAGGAATGTGTTTTCTACTGTCTGCACATGGAGATGTCAAGGTAGTGAATTATCCACGTGTGTTGTATCCACTTATTCTGTGGAGTAACTGACCCATAATACACGTGTTTAGCTATGTAGAGATGCAAGCCAAAAGAAAGACACAGAGACAAGTGTGTGGGCTGAACACATTCTAAAGAATGACAAATTTAGGAAAAAGTAACTCTGCCTAACAACCTCAAAAAGAAAGGTGAGGAACAAAGGAAGAAGAAGAAAATGTAGAATAATATTAAAGGGAAAGGAAGGTGTGTGTACCGCCATAATAAAAAAAATTAGAAAAAAAAACAAAGGGAAAGGAAGATTATTGTTCAAGAGAAATTCAAGTCTCTCTAAGGGTTTGAGGTGACAGGAGAGAATGGGAAGATGGAACCTGTACTCCCTGATGTTTCAGATCTCAGATATGGAGAGGTAATCCTCTATAAGTTTCATCCGTTCAACTTCCACACTGGGCTGGGTGCTGGATACTATGCAAGGCTGTTTGCCACCAGAAACTCACTATGAACAATCCTTTCTTATTCTCAGAGGCCCATGACTAAAATTTGTTAGTATCTCTTATGGCATGTTATTGCAATTTGGAAATACAGATGAAGTATGAAAACTCATTCAAGAGCATTTTTCCAGACTGATTCAGATCTTGGTGATTTTTAGGTTTCAAGGCAAGTTGTAATATCCAGTCATTTAGAATACGACTAACAGCTGCAAATCATTCTTTGTAACCATACATAAAATATAACTATAAATTTCTAATATCCTTCCTCCCCCCAAATCTCCATTGCTATATCAATTTAAGCACATATAAACACTTTAAGGGATTTCTCTGGCAAGAAAACTGAAAATGGCCCTTTCTATATGTCAGTTAGCGGTGTATAAGAAAGCACTTCTTTAGGTCACTCAAGTACCAGGAACTAACCTATTTTCACAGACACAAAATATCCCATATGCAAATAGCATTATGAATAGATCATAATTCAGAACGCAGGATTTCAAAATTAAAAGAAATTTGTTGGTTAGAATGAAAGGAGAGTTTTATTCTTTAAGAACTTGTTGAAGGATTAGAATACAGTTCTCTAAATGTTTATTGACTGGTATACTCTGTAAATTTTTTAAATAGTTGGGTTAATGGATATGTCAGCAAATGTTATTGTTTGTTTATTAGCTTGATTTCATCCCTTGTAGCTATTTTATTATAATAACAGTAATCAATTTGTCACAAATTTTTTTTTGTTGGATCCTAAGTCAAGTGCAACAGATTAAAACATTGAAAGAGAATACAAAGAAATTCTTAAAGTAATGGTTTCTTTAGTGTAATTTAGACTTGTATTATATAAAAAGAAAAATAATTCATTTTTGTGTGTTCCTTGTTCCTTAAAATGTGGGATATATAATCCAAAGGGAGCAATGTGACATTTGAAATTCCTATGAGGGGAGAATTTTCTGATAATAGGAAATATTTTCAGAGTTCTTTTCCAAACTATTATTATTATTTTCTGTCATGTTTTAGTCACATCTAGTCCCATTGTTTGTCTGCCTCCTGATTCTGCATCAGGTGGGCACAGGTCTTAGTGTCTTTGAATTTTTTATTTCCAAATTCCTTTTGATTCCACAAGAAGCCAGACCTGGTTCTGAAAGGAGGGGATTAGCTCCAGCTAGGATGGCAATTGATCATGTAAGATTGGCACCAGGTGGGTGTAGGTCCCTCACATAGGTGGGGGACGGAGAGGGTGGGAGTGAACTGGGTTGGAATCCCGACACACGCCCTCCCTCCACATCCCCCCCGACACCAGCTGCAGAATTCCAGATTGATGTCCGTCTCGGAGTTCACCCTCACACAACTAGTACAAGGGCACACAGAAGCTCCTTTAGAGGCCTCCATGTACACATAAATTCACTCACATATCCCTACCCAAATTCAGGTTTAACATCTCAAACCTTTATGCAGATATCCCTACACAAAACTCACCACTTCACAAGTCTAGGCATATCTTTATGCTACAGTTTAACTGCTGTTCACAGAATAGGGTCCAGGAAGAAACTCAAATAAATATTGGAATTTAATATATGACAAAAGTCACATCTCAAATCAAAGAAAATAGGACAGCTTATTCAATAAATAAAGTTAAAATAATTTTCTCTTCATTTGGAATAATATAAAGTTATATTCAAACTTCAAATTATATAGACAAATAAAGTCCAGGTGGAATAATTGTAAAAATAAAATTATAAAATAGTAAATAGCAATAGATAGAATATTTTTTATAATCCTAGGCTGGGAAAGGCCTTCCTAAACAATATACAAAACTCAGTACCATATACAAAACATTTAACAGATGTGGCTGTAAAAGTATTGAAAGTATTTGGATGGCAAAAGATACTGTAAACAAAATTGTAAGACAAGTGACAAACTGACAGAAAATAAAATACTTATAATATGTATAAAGCATAATATATTTTTAAAGTTCTACTACATAATAAGAAAAAGGATATATCCCAACAGAAAGAAATGACCAGATACATAAATAGAAAGTTCATCAAGGAGGAGATACATATAACTAATAAAGATACAAAAAAGTTCCACTTCACTAATAATCAAAAATACCAATTAAAACAACAATATAAGCAAAGTATTAACATATTGAAAGTAAATACTGTTCCTGAGAGTGTAGAGAAACAGGCACTTTTGGTAGGTTCCATGTTGATGTTATTGGTGTAACCTTTATGGAGGGAACTTTGACAATATCTAAAGAATTTGTTAAATGTTTATAAGTATTTTACCAGCCAATTCAATATGTAGAAATTTCACCAGCAGACACAATATGTGCAAAAATCTGCATATAATGCTGTTCACTGCAAAATTCTTTATAATAACAACAAGTTGGAAATAACATAATTTTCATCTATGAAGATTAGTTAAGAGAAAGAGAGAAAAAGAGAACGTGCACAAGCACCATATAATTGAATGCTATTCAGTCATTAAAAAGAATGGATTAGATGTGAAAATGTATAAAGGAAAAAATGTAAGTTGCAGAATCTTCTACATACCATGACCTCATTTCATATGTGTGTGTTTGTATATAATTTTATTAATAATACATAATTTTATAAAAGTATGTATATATAATTACATCATTTTAGAATCATATATATAATTTTATGAAATGAGATAATGGTATATATAATATTCTGCAACTTATGTTTTGGAAAAAATTAGTGCACTTAACAAACTTTTAATAGTAATTATCTCTAAACAGTTGGATTGATTGATCTTTTTAAATAACAACCAATTATTTAATATCAAAAAAAGAAGTAAAGAAAAAGTAGCCTTTTTGGAATCAAAGTTTAGAGTTGGAATGATAATAGGAGATAATTTTATCTAGCTATCTCATTTGTCAGATATCAGAATTTTAGAAGGGTATAACAGTGTTCCCAAGATCATACACCAAGGTAATGGCAGAGCCAGGACCAAATCCAGAGCTGGTTGTGTTTGATCAGTGCCAAGCATTGCTCTAGAGCCTGCAACGGCCAGGTCAAATGGTGAGCTATGGGGATCTCATGAAACAGAGAAAACAGTCACTTTTATAAAGATGATAACTAATGAGAGAAATATTTATTAACAAGTACCTACCATGTGCTAGTCATCAGGCTAGGCATTTTTCAAGCATCATCTATTGCATTTAAAACTTGACCTGTGAAGTAGTTGCTTGTTTTATAGCAAGGGAATATTTATTCCTCTATCCTCAAGACAGTTTAGAAGCATCTATCCCAAACCATGATGCCATTGTTCTCACTGTAGACGTTAAAACCTCCAGACTCAGCCTACAATAACCATCCTCTATCTGCCCACCAGTCCCCTTTTCTCATCTCTTCAAATTTCACTTGTTATTTGTGTCACATCTGCCATCACCTCTAGTTTATGAACTCTTGTAAGAAGAGCTAGACTCTTGTCCTTCTTTATATCACCAAGGTGCTGAGCTTAGTGCCTTGTGCACATGAGTCTCAACAATATAATCAGGACTGATTTCTTAAGAGCAGGATCAGAAGGCTTGAGTAAAATGTTTCAAGGGCATGTCCTTTTGGACATTAGTTTTAAATGACAGATGAGTAGAAACAATGAGGTGGGAATTACCATAATATATAATATCTAATATCTAATATCTAATTTACAAATGGAATCTGACTGTGGTCACATGGTATCTGTAAATGAGAAAACCAATTTTACTCTTTTGTTGGTGCTAGAAAATAAGAATTGGGGAACTGAAAGGCAAGACAGCTAGAAGAAGGCATAGGCAAATTGAATGGAATCAGGACCAACTACATGATTTGCAGGACTCAGAGGAAAGTGAAAATGCAGGGCCCCTTGTTCAATAATTTTTAATAATTTCACAGATGATATGTTGTATTTCTGTGGTATCAGTTGTAATATCTCCCTTTTCATTTCTGATTGAGCTTATTATCTGTGAATACTATAAAAACCTCTATGCACAAAAACTCAAAAATGTTGAGGAAATGGACAAATTCCTGGAAACACACAATCTCCCAAGGCTCAGTCAGGAAGATATAGAACTCCTGAACAGACCAAATAAGAGCAATGAAATTGAAGCACCAACAAAAAAATCTTTCAACAGAAAAAAGTCCTGGGCAAGATGGTTTCACAACCAGATTTTACCAGACCTACAAAGAATAACTGGTACCTATACTGCAGAAATTATTTTGTCACATCAAGAAGGAGGGAATCCTTCCCAACTCATTCTATGAAGCCAGTATCACCTTGATACCAAAGCAAGGAAAGGACATAACAAAAAAAAAAAAAAAAAATTCCGACCAATATCACTTATGAATATAGATGCAAAAATTCTCAATAAAATGCTAGTAAACTGAATTCAGTAGCACATCAAAAAAATCCACCAGAACCAAGTGGGCTTCACCCCAGGGATGCAAGGATGGTTCAACGTATATAAATCCATAAATGTGATTCACCACATAAACAGCAGCAAAAACAAAGGTCATACAATCACCTCAATAGAGGCAGAAAAAACACTTGACAAAATTCAGCACCCTTTTATGATAAAACCTCTTAACAAAATAGGCATAAATGGAACATATCTAAAAATTATAACAGCCACATATGACAAACCCACAGCCAACATCATGCTGAATTGGGAGAAGTTGAAAGCATTCCAACTCAGTACTGGAACAAGACAAGGATGCCCACCATCACCACTTCTATTCAACATAGTGCTGGAAGTCCTAGCCAGAGCAATCAGGCAAAAGAAGGAAATTAAGGGCATCCAAATGGGGAAAGAGGAGGTCAAACTATTGCTCCTTGCTGATGATATGATTTTATATCTAGAAAACCCCAAAGATTCCACCAAGAGCCTCCTGGAATTGATAAATAAATTCATTAAAGTCTCAGGCTACAAAATCAATGTACACAAATCAGTAGCATTCTTATATACCAACAATAGTCAAGCTGAGAATAAAATCAAAGACTCAATACTTTTCACGATAGCTACAAAGAAAATAAAATGCCAAGGAATATATTTAACCAAGGCAATGAAAGATCTCTACAAAGAGAACTATGAATCACTGAGGAAGGAAATTGCAGATGATGTAAACAAATGGAAAAACATATCATGCTCATGGATTGGCAGAATCAACATTGTTAAAATGTCAATATTACCCAAAGTGATTTACAGGTTCAATGCAATCCCCATCAACATACCAATGTCATTTTTCACAGATCTACAAAAAATAATTCTATGCTTCGTTTGGAACCAGAAAAGAGCCCAAATAGCCAAAGTAACCTTAAGCAAAAGGAAAAAATCTGGAAGCATCACATTACCAGACTTTAAACTATACTACAAGGCTATAATAACCAAAACAGCATGGTACTGGCACAAAAATGGAGACCTAGACCAATGGATCAGAACAGAGAACCCAGATATAAAACCATCCACATATTTCCATCTTATCTTTGACAAAGTAGATAGCAATATATACTGGGGAAAAAAATCCCTATTCAATAAATGGGAAAATTGGATAGCTACATGTAGAAGATTGAAACAGGATCCATATCACCACTCACAAAAATTAATTCAAGATAGATCACAGACTTAAATCTAAGACATGAAACCATAAGAATTCTAGAAGAAAATGTTGGAAAAACTCTTCTAGATATTGACCTAGGCAAAGAATTTATGAAGAAGATCCCAAGGGCAATCACAGCAACAACAAAAATAAATAAATGGGACCTAATTAAATTAAAAAGCTTCTGCACAGTCAAGAAAACAATCAACAGAGCAAATAGACAACCTACAGAATGAGAGAAAATATTCACATGCTATATATCCGATAAAGGGCTAATAACCAGAATCTACAAAGAACTCAAGCAAGTCAGCAAGAAAAAACAACAAACAACCCCATTAAAAAGTGGGAAAAAGACATGAACAGAAGCTTTTCAAAAGAAGATAGGCTAATGGCCAATAAACATATGAAAAAATTCTCAACATCTCTAATGATCAGGGAAATGCAAATCAAAACCACAATGAGATATCACTTAACCCCAGTGAGATTGGCTTTTATCAAAAAGTCCCAAAACAATAGATGCTCTTGTGGATGCAGAGGGAAAGGAACACTTATACACTGTTGGTGGGACTGCAAACTAATGCAACCTCTATGGAAAATAGTATGGAGAGTCCTCAAAGACCTCAAAGTAGACCTACCATTCAATCCAGCAATCCCACTTCTGGGTATTTACCCAAAGGGGAAAAAAATGTCATTTTATCAAAAAGGCACTTACTCCAGAATGTTTATTGCAGCACAATTCATAATTACAAAGATGTGGAATCAACCCAAGTGCCCATCAATTCATGAGTGGATTAATAAAATGTGGTATATATATACCATGGAGTACTACTCAGCCATGAAAAAAATGAATTAATACCTTTTGCAACAATCTGAATGGAACTGGAGACTAATGTCCTAAGTGAAGTATCGCAAGAATGGAAAAACAAACACCACATGTACTCACTGTTAAATTGGAACTATCTGATCACCACTCATGTGTACAGATGGAGGTAAAACTCAATGGAAATCTAGCAGGTGGGAAGAGGGGGAGGGGATGGGTGAAATCATACCTCATGGGTACAATGTACAGAATCAACATTCAGCATCACAGGGTACATTCTGGGTGATGGGCACTCTTATAACTTTGACTAAAGCAGCACAAAAGCAATCCATGTAACTAAAACATTTGTACCCCCGTAATATTCTGAAATTAAAAAAAAGAATTTCAAAATGGGAACAGCAGAGCATTAAACCAAGCACAGGGCCCTTCTGAGCATGGAGCCCTGTGTGACTACACACGTCATACAGTTTTATATTCAATCTTATGCACGCTTTCTTTATGGAGTTTAAAAGATAAAACCTAGCAGCTTTCGGATCCATTGTTCTTAGAGCTCCTAATCTCAGAAAAACAGAGAAAATCTCACTCTTAAAAAGTGTATATAAACTTACTCTTCAAGGACTCTGATTAGTTTTTCTTGAATAATATATGAGTTCTTTGTCTATGGGATGAAGTTCTCTGATAGGTTCAACTGGCCCAGATGTACACATCTGTGGGGAGGGAATCAGGGTCTTTGATGGCCTCACAAGACTCACAATGAGTGGGGAAGGGGCAGTCCCCTTAATAAAGTAAGGAGAGATGGACATAAACTTTTATCAACAGCACAACATTCCCAATACAAAGAAAGAATAATGAATAAATATTAGAAGTAGAGGTAGGCATCTAAGAAGGTGAGTATAATGTGGTAAGGGGGTAGAAAATGTTTTAAGGTGAATTCTGACTAATTCTCTCCTTCCACATTTTAAGAAGCTTTTCCTTTTGTACTTAATGTGTCATATAAATTTGTATAAAAAGGTAAAAATTTTATAGATAAATAAGGAAATGATTCATAATAGATGATTCACAAAGGATGAATTACAAATGTTAACAAGGAGGAAAGATTCAAACTTATTAGAAACAAATCAAAAATTAAAACAAGATAATGACTCCCACCATCAGCCATGATGAAGTAACAGGGATTGGATTTACTCTCTTATCTGAATACACTAGAAAATTGGACAAAATATATAATCCTTTAAAGAAGGGGAAAAATGAGCTTTGTTATACACCAGTTCAGTGCCTGTAGAGTTTCCAGCCTGCTGCACAGGGAGCAAGGACCCAAAAACATCCCAGCTGTCCCAACCACCCGAGGAGACAAAATTTAACACGGATTAATGATTTTTATAAAAAATTTATCAAACCATTATAGTACTAGTAAGGAGATTTCTTCATCCTGATAAAAAGCATCTAAAAACAACCTACAGTTAGCATCATACTCAATGGTGAGAGACTGAAAGGTTTCCCATAAGATTAGGAACAAATCAAGATGCCTGGTCTTAAATTCCTATTCAACATAGTACCGGAAGTCTTAGCTATTGCAGTAAGGAAAACAGAAAAAGAAGAAAGAAAAAACATAAAGATTGTATAGGAAGAAATAAAATTGTTCCTATTGAGAGATGTCATGATTGTTTATGTAGAAAATCCCAAGGAATCTATCAAAAATAAATCCTTTAGAAGTTATAAGTGAGCTTATCAGAACTTCCAATGAACAAAAATTAATTGCATTTCAATACATAAGCAATGAACAAATGGAAGTCAAAATTGTGAAAATCTCAATAACATTTATAATAGTTCTTCCAAAAGTGAAATAAAATACTGAGGTATAGATCTAACGAAACAAGCACTGGACTTGTAGGCTAAAAACTACAGAACTCTGATGAAAGAATCAAAGAACTAAATAAATGAAGAGATATACCACGTTCATGATTGGAAGACTCAATCTAGTAAAGATGTCAGTTCTCTCCAAAGTGATCTCTAGATTTAATGCAACACCAGTCAAAATCCCAACTGGAATTTTTGTTAATTTAGACAAAATCATTCTAATATTTATACATAAGGGCTAAGAAACTAGAATAGCCAAAAGAATTTTGAAAAAGAAAATGAATGTTGGAGGAATTATTCTACCCAATTTTAAGTTTTGGGTAGATTTGATTGTTATAGGAATCAAAACAATGTGGCAATGGTGTTAGTATAGACACATAGATCAATGTGACATAATAGAAAGTCCTGATATAGACCCATGAAAATATGAAAATTTGATCTTTTACAAAGATTTGATAGCAATTTAATAGAAAAAGGAGAATATTTTCAACAAATGGTATTGGAATAATGGGTCTCTCATATAAAAAAGAAGAAACTAAACCTAACACTTTATACAAAAATTAATACAAAAATGGGTCATAGGTTTAAATGTAAAACATAAAACTATAAAACTTTTAGAAGTATTGTCATTCGTTGCTATTGGGACTGCAAAATAGTATAGCCTCTTTGAAAGACAGTTTGGCAGTTTCTTACGAAGTTAAACATGCACTACATACACTTACCCTTCAACCTAGCAATCCTACTTGTAGATACTTAACCAAATGAATTGAAAACTAATGTTTACAAAACAAACAAACAAAATATAAAAAAATACGTATATGAATATTTAGAAACTTTATTCTTAACCACCTCAAACTGGAAACAACCAAGGTAGCTTTCAATAAGTAAATGGATAAACAAACTGTGGCACTTTCATACATTGCAATACTATTCAACAATAAAAAAGAAAGCTATTCATTCTCACAAAAACATGGATGAATCCTAAATACATTTTGCTAATTAAAAGAAGCCAGACCAAAAGGCTACATATTATATGAGCTCATTTATATGACATTCTTGAAAAAGGTAAAACTAGGGTGTTTTCTTGTGTAATGAAGGGCTTAATATTGTAGGTGTGATATGTAGTTTTTCCTCATTGTGTAGAGGGATGAAAAACACAGCAGTGGTTGCCACAGTTGGGGGACAAAGGGTTGGTTAACTACAAAGGAGTTTTGCAAGGGAATTTTTAGGATTATGGAACTATTCTGTGTGGTACTGGGATAATGGACATAATATTCCATGCATTTATCAAAACCCATAGGACTGCACATCATAAAACATGCACTTCTATATATGCATTAAAAACATATAATCAAAATGTCTGGGGATTCAGGATAGAATGCAGACAATGACAAAAGAAACAAAGTGCCTAACAAATACATAATATAACCTCATTGAAGGGGTGGGAAAAAAGGATTTGCCCTCAGTAACTTTTGAAAACAGGGTTCTATTCATACCATAAGGCTAAAGACAAAAAAACCCCGAATGACACTCTTCTTAGAAAATTTGTTTTTCACAGGAGTACAGGTTAGAACCTATTTACACATATGCCAGGATTCAATAAATAAGTACATAAATTGCAAATAAGACACAGTTTTCTGGCTGTCAGGGAAATTTGTTACAAATAAGCATGGAGAAGGTCTAGAATGTACCCTGTGATGCTGAATCAAAGTCTGAGACATCAGTAGGAACTTGTGCTAATTTTAATACATATACAGATAGGTAGCTACAGAAACAATTATAGATGTGTGTATACAATGATTGGTATGCATGCATATATTTCTTACTCTGTCTGTTGAAAGGATCTAGAAGCAGTGACACCCCAATGGTGAAGAGCACACTCAGCAACCAGGTTTTGTTTTCTAAATACCATGCTCCAATAAAAAGAACCATGGCTGCTTGGAGAAATGGCTGACTCTGAGGCTGAGAAAAAATACAATACAAGCTGGAGCATCTTGTGGTGCCAGAAAGGAAAAAAAAGAAAAAGGATGAGGGCATGTGGAAAGGACACAGGAGCCAACTGAAAGACCTCCCATTGGCCAAAGCCGGAACAATATGAGCAATAAAATAAATAATATAGTATTAGATTTTAACCCAAAGAATAAAGTAAAAGTAAATATCCATGAGTTTCCATCCCGATATAAACAAATGATTGAACAAAAAAAAAAAATGGGGGGAAAAGAACAGATCTTCCTTACAAAAAGACTTTCAAATAATATATGTATACACTTCCCCCTCCAGTAGGTGGAGCTTAATTTCCCTCCCCTTGAGAGTGAGTTGGACTTAGTCACGTGCCTCCAAAGAATATAATAGGAAAGGAAAAATTTGTAAATTTGCAATGAAGAAATCTGAAAGATACTACCTTAACAAAGGAATCACGGTTAATATCACCACTGATAAGTCATGTATCCCCTGACAAGTATGAGGAGAAGGGCATCTCATGTCCATGGTGTTCTTCCCAAAAGCTACTACCCCAGTCTATGTATTAACGAGAAAACATCAGACAGACTTATATTGAGAAACACTCTACAAAATATTTGACCTTACCAGTACTCTTCAAAACTGTTAAGGTTACAAAAATCAAGGAAAAGCTGAGAAACTGTCATAGATCAAAGAAGACTAGAAAGATATGACAACTAAATGCTATGTGAACAGTATCCCTTAGTACTCAGATAAAAGTTTGACTAAATTGGAAGCAGCTCCCTATTAATGATCTTCTGGAACGTTAGTAACAAAATCACATTGATCTTCCCACTGGTCCTGTGAGAATTATCAACTATACTGTATAAGGAACAGGACAAAAAATAAAGGTCTTTAGAGGTATTTGACATCTTGATAAAACCAAGATGTTATTTAGGTAAAAAATAATAAAGAAAGCAAGACAATGAGGATAAACATTTTCCTGTAGAACCAAAGAAAGTTATAATACAAATATTTTACCACTAATAATAAGAATCCTTGGTATAAATGATGGATATAATTAATATAGAATGATTGGGGAATGGGAGTTCTGGTTAATTTAGTATTTATTAACTTAGTTATTCATGTTTACCAATTACGGACTTCCCATTTTTTAAGGAACTAGGAAATGTCAATGCCCTTCAGCCAAAGACCACCAGGATTCCTTGCAGACCTCTTACAGTGAAGGATGTGTGATATGGGGAGCTATAAGATCTCTCACTAAGAGGGTGTTAGAAAGAAGCTATTGTAGAATTTAGGGTTTGTTTGGGTAATTTTGGGGAGGATATAAGGAAGCAGGGGCTCACTCTAGAGGTGAGCTTGTCAGAAAACGGGGGCAATTCTATGATGGAGTGTCTGAATCTATAGGGAGGGTTGATTAAAATGGATATGAACATGAAATTGGTAAAAAAACAAAACAAAACAGTAGCAGTCACTCAGTTGAGAAGGGGAGATGTTTGAAATTTTGTGAGTCATATGGTGGTTTTGTTTTGACTCATTTTATCATGGTGTCAGAGCAACCTTGTTGATGTTCTGTGAGTTTATGTCCAACAGGAGAACAGCATGGCCTGGCTGTGAGTGTCAGACCAGTTTCCAGTCAGTGACTGCTTTTTGCTTTCTCAGAAACAAATAAGAAAAATACCTCCTCTTGACATGTAATCTGTAGTTGTGCATGTCTGTGGTGGAATCTGAAACTGCTCTGCTGTAGGTTACCTTTTTGTGTTGCCAAAAACAATGGTCCCTGTAGTGGACACTGTTAACCACTTGCTCTTCTTGAAACATTCTTCTCTTGGTTTTATCGATGCTGTATTTCTCTGATTTTCCTCTACATCTCTGGTCATAATTCTCAGCATCCTTTCTTCCTGATTCTTCTCCAATTCTACATATTTGAATTTCCTAGAACTTGCTCCCAAGTCCTTTCCTTGTCTATTTCCACTCTCTCCCTACTGATCCCATCCATTCCCATAGCTTTGAAAGGTATCTCTGTAATGAAGAATTCCAAATTTATATGTCTACCTCAGCCTTCTCCTTTGACCTCCAGATTCATCTATCTAATTGCCTACTTGACTACTTCACTTGAAATTTCACAAGAACCTTAAATTTAAGGTGTCTAAAAAGGATTTTATCAATTTTCTTCCCTAAAGTCATTCCTCCTCAGGTCTTTGCCATCTCAGCAAATAGTCCCACTATCTACCCAGATCTTCCAACTTGCAAACTGGTAGTCAAACTTGATTTGTGTATGCCTCTGCATCTGATTGATCAGCAAATCCCATTGCACCTACTCCAAAATGCATCTCACGTCTCTCAGCTTCTTGACTCCTCCATGGCCCAGCTCTGGTCCAAGCCACCATCATATATCCCCTCCATTATATCAGCTTCTTTATTATTGGTCTCTCAGCTTCCACCTTGGATGTTTTTTCAATATATTCTCACAAAAACCATCTTTTAAAAGCATAAATATGATTAAATCAATTTCCTCTCACCTTAAAATTCTACAATAACTTCCCAATGTACTTTGAAATAAAAGCCAGACTCTTGCCCTGTGGCCTGCATGACTGACACCCTCCCTGCCCGTAAGGCTCATGTCATCTGAGACTCCCCGCCCCCCTCATGCCCCAGCCACTACCCCACCCACCGCCCCCACATAGACACAGCTTGGTCTGCCCACGACCCCCTTCAGATGGAAGGCTTCTGCACATCTTTCTGTCTGTGCTTCAGTGTTCCCTCCAGAGACAGCCCGTCCCTGACCTCCCTAACTAATCAACTCCCCTAATTATAGGCTGTCATGTACTCTTTTCATTTCTTTCCTACCACTTACTAGAATTCATAATTATCTATGTTTTAGATAACTTAATATCTATATTTCCCACAAAACTAAAAGTTCCAACAAGGCAAGAGCAACATCTGTCTGTTTTGCTTTTAACTCTACAGTTTTGCCTTTAGGACATAAGCAGCACTCAGTAAATATTTGTTGAATAGATGGACGTGTTAATCAATTGTCAGTCACTATTACCTTTGAATAATTAGGTTTGTTCTCACCAGCTTCAGAATACTACATGAGTGAAGGAGGGTAGCAAAAAATGTGGAAAACACCAAAGAATGTAAAAATGGACTCTTGTGCCTTCAGGAGGTGGAGGGTGAACAGAGGGTAAGGGGATTCAGCAATGATGAAGGAGAAAGATCACTGCATTTGGGTTCAGAAGACTGAAGATTTGGACCAGATGCAGGAAGTTGAACAATTCACCTAAGCTCTGTGGTAGACCAAAAAAGGGTCTTCCAAAGATGTTCACATCCTAATCCCTGGAATCTATGAATATGTTACCTTACGTTGCAGAAGAGGCTTTGCAGAAGTGATTGACTGAAGGATCTTGAGATAATCCTGGGTTATCCAGGTAGACCCAATGTAATCACCAGGGTCCTTGTAAGGCAGGAAGGTCAGAGTCAGAGATAGAGATGTGAGGACAGAAGCAGAGTAATGTGGCTCCACAAGCTAAGGAATGCAGGTGGCCTCTAGAAGCTGGAAAAGGCATGGAAGTGGATTTTCTCCTTGAGCCTCCAGAAGGAAGCCTTGCCAACCTGTTTTAGATTTCTGACCTCCACAACTGCAAGACAATAAATCCGTGTTGCTTTAAGCCACTAAATTTGTCATAATTTATTATAGCTGCAGGAGGGAATGAATGTAAGTTCTGAGATTCATCTCTAAAATCTGTCTTATTTACTTATTTGTTTGTTTACCTTTGTTGCTGTTGTTGTCTCTCCAAACTAAAATATAAATTGTAAAGTAGAAGAGCCTACATCTCTGTTGTTCACTGTTTTATTCCCAAGACTGAGAACAAAGCCTGACACAGAGTAGCTTTTAAATAAATATTCGTTGAATCTTTGAGAAGATAAACACAAATTCCTATCCAATGGGGTTATTGTGAAGGCCAAACATGCAAATGTGAATTATAGAGTATTTTCAGGAGCTGAGTAGAAGCCATTCCTCCCATTCTCCCCTGTTACTCTTTCCTTTTCTTTTTTTTAACTCATTCATCCCCTCTGGTGCCTTCCCGTCCGGGGTTTCCTTTACTCCTCTCCCCATCTCTTCCTCCATCATTTGATGCCCTTCGACCTACTTCTCTCCTTAGGTTGTCTACCCTTAATTATATTATACCATATACAGCTGTCTTGCTTGGGGATCCAGAAATGGCTAGATTATAAAAATACAGAGACAGCCACTTCTTTTTTTTTTCCCCGAGATAGAGTCTCTCTGTGTTCCCCACGCTAGAGTGCAGTGGTGTCATCGTAGCTCCCTGCAACCTCAAACTCCTGGACTCAAGACATCCTCCTGCCCCAGCCTCCTGAGTAGCTGGGACTACAGGTGTGTGCCACCACGCCTGGGTAATTTTTCTATTATTTTTGTAGAGACAGGGTCTCACTCTTGCTCAGGCTGGTCTTGAACTCCTGGCCTCAAGTGATCCTCCTGCCTCAGCCTCCCAGAATGCTAGGATTAGAGGCGTGAGCCACCGTGCCTGGCCTAGACAGCCACTTCTGATTTAAATATATGTCACATGTGCAGCCCTATGCCTTTGATTAAATTTCATATGTATCATTTTAATGAATTTTAATGAATCATTTTAATGAATGTTGTATTCATTTGCCTTAATTTGATTAGACCACTGGGTGCGACAGAAATCTCCATTCTGAAATTGCTCAAATTAATCACAAAAATGTGCCATAATGTAGTGTGACTTGAGTACGTTTTCTTTTCAAAAGACAGTCATGTCACAAACTATTTTAATCAAATGAGGCAGAGCAATTCCTCTGCAGCAAGACAGTGCTGAAAATCATGGTTGTGAGCCAGCTTTCTTTCTCTCAGAGGCCTGCTGGATAACTCAAACACTGTCATGTGCTCTAGTTTACCAGGCACTATTTATGAGTATTTCTGGGTTGCAGATTCTAACTAATATCATGCAAAAAAAAAAGTGTGTGTGCGCACATACGTGTGTGAAAAAGAGGGAGAGGTAGCAGGGGGCATGCAAGTATACTGGGATTATTATTTAAAGGAATCTGACAGGGATACAGCGGACTCTACCTTTTTTTAACTTGCAGACTTTCAGTGATTTCAAATATTCAATATTTTTTTAGTGAGATCATGCAATCTTTCCAAGGAAAATTGTTGATTGAGGTGGGTGGATGATATAGCTGTGCAATGTTTGTCCCTCATATTTTTTTCCTGAAATGCAGATGTAGGACAGGGGTTGGTGAGGGGGGCTGGGAGGAGACAAGGTTTACCGTGGTCGCCTTTGCCAGGTAAGGGCTCAGGAAGCTCCTCTGTGTGAAAATATCCCCTACTCACACTTCAAACAGACATTCGTTTGAGTGAACAAGCTCCTATTTCAATTTTTTACTACCTAAATTTGTGAACGTCTTCCTTTCTTGAAGACAGCAGCCTTATTGATGTATTAGTCCAAACAGGCTTGCTTAGCCCTCTCATATATGTGCAGTATGTGTGTGTGTGTGTAATATATACACACACACATATACATATATGTGAACACACACACGCACAAACACACACACCCCAAAGAGCTCCTATCCTCTACTAGACAGAGAAAATTATAAAAAGTAAGGATGGGGGGTTGTGTTCTTAAACAATTAAGAGATAAATACTTCTTGGGTGGTTAATCCTATTACTCGTTTATATTATTAACTTCAACTATATAATCAAAGCAACACTCATATAAATCAGTACACAAGGAATTATTTCAAAGTTTTCTGTATTTATCATTCACTTTGCATCCATTCATTTCTTTGTTCAGCAAACTTTCATTGAACCTTTATTATATATCAAGCTCTATGTTGATTGCTGGAATTGAAGATATGAAAAAGAAATATCCCTGCCCTTCTAGAGTTCATAGAACAGAGGAGGGAGGAATATAAAACAGGTATATTACACAAAGTTGTAGCAAAAATTATAATTGAAAAAAATGGGAATAAAATACTAAAAGAGCCTAAAAAGAAAACTTTAAAAAATTATCTTAAACTTTTACTATTTTATTTTTACTTATGTTATCTGAAAAAAATGGTATTAAAGTAACATTTAATTCTTGTATTCTTCTGAGACTTTAAGTTATGATTATCAAAGAATAATTTTTCCAGATAGTTTAGTCAGCAGTGTCAGACTTCCCAAGGATTTATTCACAAAATTTCCAGGTAGATCAATGATGTCTAGTTAACCTGCAGAGTAACAAGATTATATTGAACAGAATTTCTGGGTCTTTCTCACAGCATTTACTTTGTCATGGAGGCTGGCCATGGAATCAAAGAATTTTAGGGTGTGCATGTGTAGGGGGAGGCAGTGGTGGTAGGGAGTCTGTGGATACTACTATTGTGCCCATTTTACAGATGACAAAATAAAACCCAGAGAGACATTAAATAACTTTTCAAGGATACACAGCTAATGTGCAGTAGGCTGAGATATGAGTCTAAACAATCTAGATTTAAATACCCCTGCTATAAATATTTCTCATGTTCTTTGAAGTAGAAGAGACTAGAATTAAAAAGCTTAGTAGTTTAAGCTTACTATAAAGTTAATATGAGTTAACAATATGAAGTGGACAACAAAACAATTAAAAATAGTCTTTGCTAGTAAAAATACAGTATCTATTTGTATTGATTATCACTGCAAACCAATTATTCCAAAATTCAGTGCACACTTATTGTCAACACACACTTACTATTTCACAGTTTCTGGATCCTCTGTATCAGGATCTCTCAAAGGCTGCAATCAAGGTGTAAGTCAGGACAACAATTAGCTCAAGGCTTGAATGGGGTTGGGTCCACTTCCCAGCTCACTCACATGGTCATTTGCAGAATTCAGTTCCTCTAGTGCTCTTGGACTAAGGATCTCAGTCCTGATTAACTGTTGGCCTGAGACATTAGTTCCTTGCCACATGAGCCCTGTCTGTAGGGGCACTCACAACAAAAAAGCTGGTATCTCTCAGAGAAAGAACTCTGAAAGAAGGAAAAACAAAGAGAGGTTGAGCAAGATGGAAACCAGTGTTTTTTTAATGTAATTTTTTTCTCAGAAGTGACATTGCATCACTTTTACCATATTCTGTTTTTTAGAAGAGAGTCACTAGGTCCAGACTACACACAAAGGGAGGTGATTATACAAAGTCATGAATACCAGTAGGAACAGATCATGGGGACTCATTTTAGAAGCACCTACTACACTGTTACTAGTGCCAGAAACAATCTATCTAAAACCGTGGTTTCTAGACACCTGAAGTAATAAATATGTGAAATATATAAAATATATTTATATAAAAACATATAAAACATGAAGGAATAAATGTAGATGTAGATATACATATACATAATCAGATACATATATAAATAAATGTAAGAAGCTACAAAAATAGTCTGGTTATATAGTTGTAGGATCTTCAGCTGTTTTAATTTCCATATGACTGCCGTGTCAAGAAAGTTAGGTACTTTTCTAGGAAAAATTTTATTCAGATAGAGAGAAGCTTTCATGAAAATTTTAATTAATACAAGCCCTCCACCCAAGTCGATCCTTCTCTCATGTCATGAAAGACAGTAAACAAATGGATATGAAAAGGTGTTTATCTTCTCCCAGGGACCGTTTCTTGATATTCCCAAATAGCTTTGACACGTATCCTCCATACCCTATTATATTAATCAAAAATCATAAATTATGCACACTTTATATATCAGACAGCTAAATATGTTTTATTATTTTTATTTTATCTCTCACAATTATTTTTATTCACAGGGAGTATAATTGATTTTAAGCAAAAATATCATTAATAGTATTTCAATAAATTGTGATAAAGAAAACAGAAGAAACAAAGAAATGTCTAGAATGACAGAAATGAAATCTCTGCTTTGAGGAAATAATGTCAGATATTGGGGAAAGGGGTGATTTTGAAAGCCCTCTGGTTCTTGAGTTTTATTCTAATTCTGTTTTAATATTAGATTCCTATGTGATTAATATTAGGCCTCCATATACTTATTAATTTTATTCTAAAACACCACAGTGAATGAAGTAATAATTTGACTCCTGACTGCATGGGCAGACCACAGCTGTGGCATTGCCCTTTGTTCTGGAAACTCCACTGGAAGAAGGTTTGAGTAAACAGAAAAATATTCAGAAGAGAAAGAGGCTTGTGAATAAATTTTATAATTATTTTTAAACTAGGTACTGGCTCAGGGTAACTGTCAAGCTGGTTTTGTTTGGCTTCTGCCAAGTGCATGCTAGGGCTTTTTCTCAAAATCACCGCCACTTCTTTCTTTGTGTTGCCTGCTTCCTCTCCATGTGTGATGGTTAATTTTATGTGTTAACTTGACTGGGAAATGGGATGCCCAGATAGCTGGTTAAACATTGTTTGTGGGGGTGTCCTTGAGAGTGTTTCAGGAAAGATTAGCATCTGAATTGCTGGAATGAGTAAAGCAGATGGACCTCCCCACTGTGGGCATGATCCAATCCATTGCGGGCCTGAATAGAGCAAAAAGGTGGAGGAAGGGTGAATTAACTTTGCCCAACTGTTGAGCTGGGACATGGATCTTCTCCTGCCCTTGGTACTCCTGGTTCTCAGACCTTCAGGCCCGATCTAGAATCTACACCATTGGCTCTCTGGCTCTCAGTCCTTTGATACACACTTGGCTTTCATGCGTGTCCAGCAAATGGAAAATTTTGGTATTTCTCAGCCTCCATGAGTACGCAAGACTATACCTTAATAAATCTCCTCATATAACCATATATCTCCTATTGGCTCTCTTTCTCTGGAACAGCAGTCCCCAACCTTTTTGACACCAGGGACCAGTTTAATGGAAGACATTTTTTCCATGGATTGGGTGGGGGGGGGGAAGGCGAGTAATGGGGAGCAGCTGTAAATACAGATGAAGCTTCACTCTCTTGCCTGCCACTCACCTCCTGCTGTGTGGCCCTTTTCCTAACAGGCCATCGACCAGTACCAGTCCACAGCCCAGGGATTGGGGACTGACGCTCTGGAGAGCCCTGACTAATACACTATGTGTTCCTTACTTCCTTTCTGCGTGTTCTTCACTGGCCCCTGAACATGCCCAGGACATTAGAGAGGAATGTTCTCATGAGTAAGATAGGCAGACACTGAGCACTGGTGATGTTCCTCAATTGAGCAAAGTATCTTCTGCTGCTGAAGGATAGACTTTCTCAACCATTGAGAAGAAAGATAATGGCCAAGCTTTTGGGGTCTCATGACCTCCAAGGGATCACACCCTTGAGAAAAGCATAGTCTGCAGATGTGGACTCCTCTCCCACAGGGCTCCTGGCATCACGAAAGAAGGGGGCTTTTTGACTAGGTAGCCTGAGGGTGCCGACTCTGCCTGTACTTACGGGGTTGCTGTAGTACAGCCCCTCGTGCTGAGCCTCATTGCCTTCTCCTTCTCATCACTCCCTGTGCTTACTCCTCACTATTCCCCAACTCAAACCCCGGGAATGCTTTTCTAGATTAGGTGTTGGAAGTAGGAACATTATCATCTTATTCACCATGTTTTCTACACCATGAATCATTTTGCTCTTCTCAGGTCTTATGCTTTTGAGACTCAAAAGCTGTAAAGAGAGTTTTTTGCCCTACTTTCTTTGTCATATCTAATTTGAGACAGGAAGCAATCAACACCCAGGCTATCATATGAAGTGGGAGTAGTATGGGGCAGGAGGTGGAGGTGGGAGAAAAACTGTGAGAAGGAAAAAAGTGGTGGTTACTTCAAACATATTATCCTACCACAACTTGAATCCATACCATAAAAAAACCATTGAAGAGATAGGAGATGTATCTACCAACATCGTAGGCACTTTTCTAGGAAAAGCTTTATTCAGATAGAGAGAAGCTTTCATGAAAATTCTGGAGAAGAGAAATCTGAGGAAGATGAATGTGATAGCCTTCTTCTGACTTTGAAGAGCTACCATGTAGAGAAAGAGCACAACACTCACCCTCTGATCTCAGATGTTAAGGCCAATGGGTAGAACCCAAAGAAGACACATTTTACATCATGGTCATGGTAAGAGAATATGGTCTAACAGTCAGAGCTATCTGTAATGCACAATAGGCTGCTCTGGGAAGTGGTAGACCTATCATCACCAGAATGGTTCAGCTACAAAGAAGAGGACCACTTGGAAGGGATGTTGATGTCTTCTATCAAATGCTTTTAAAAAGAAGGTGGTGTTCCCACTACCCACCTTTATTTAGCCTGCTGATTTTTTAAAATTATTATTTCCAAATATTATGGGGGTACAACTGTTTTTGGTTACATGGATTGCTTTTGATATACTTCAGTCAGGGTTATAAGTGTGCCCACCACACAGATAGTGTTCATTGTATCTGTTAGGTAGATTTTTGCCCATCCCCCCCACTTCCTGCTTGATTTCCACTGACTTTTACTTCCCTCTGTGCATATGTGTGCTCGTTGGTTAGTTCCAATTTAATAGTGAATATATGTGGAGTTTGTTTTTCCATTCTTTAGATACTTCCCTCAGGATAATGGTCTCCATTTCCATCCAGATTGTTGCAAAAGGCCTTAATTCATGCTTCTTCATGGCTCAGTAGTATTCAATAGTATATGTCTACCCCATTTTGATAATCCACTCATGAATTGATGGGCACTTGGGTTGATTCCACATCTTTGAAATTGTGAGTTGAGCTGTAATAAATATTTCAGTGCAGGAGTCTTTTTGATAAAATGACTTCTCTTCCTTTGGGTAAACACAGTAGTGGGATTGCTGGATCAAGTGGTTGGTCTACTTTTAGTTCTTCGAGGAATAGCCATACTGTTTTCCACAGAGGTTGTACTAATTTACAGTCCCACCAACAGTGTGTAAGTGGTCCTTTCTCTCTGCATCCATGCCAGCATCTATTGTTTTTGGACTTTTAATAAAAGCCATTCTCACTGGAGTTAGGTGATATCTCATTGTGGTTTTGATTTTCATTTCCCTAATGATTAGTGATGTTGAGAATTTTTTCCTATGTTTATTGGCCATTTATCTATCTTATTTTGAAAAGCTTCTGTTCATGTCTTTTGCCCACTTTTTAATGGAGGAGTTTGTTTTTTCTTGCCAATTTGCTTGAGTTCTTTGTAGATTCAGGTTATTAGGCCTTTGTCAGATGTATAGCTTGTAAATATTTTCTCCCATTCTGTAGGTTGTCTATTTGCTCTATTGTTTATTTCCTTAGCTGTGCAGAAGCTTTTTAATATAATCAGGTCCCATTTATTTTTTGTTGTTGTTGCTATGATTGCCATTGGGGTCTTCTTCATAAATTCTTTGCCTAGACTGATATCTAGAATAGTTTTTCCAACATTCTCTTCTAGAATTCTTATGGTTTCATGCCTTACATGTAAGTCTTTTATCCATATTCAATTAATTTTTGTGAGTGGTAAGAGATATGGACCCTGTTTCATTCTTCTGCATGTGGCTATCCAATTCTCCCAAAACTGTTGATTGTATACGGCTTCTTTTCCCCAGTGTATATTGTTGTCTGCTTTGTCAGAGATCAGTTGGCTGTATGTGGATGGTTTTATATCTGGGTTCTCTGTTCTCTTCCATTGGTCTACATCTCTATTTTTGTGTCAATACCATGCTGTTTTGGCTACTATAGATTTTTAGTGTAGTTTGAAGTCTGGCAATGATGCCTCCAGATTTGTTCTTTTTGCTTAAGATTGCTTTGGCTATTTGGGCTCTTTTCTGGTTCCAAACAAGGCATAGAGTTATTTTTTCTAGATCTGTGAAATATGATGTTGGTATTTTGATGGGGATTGCATTGAATCTATAAATCACTTTGGGTAGTATAGACATTTTAACAATGTTGATTTTACCAATCCACGAGCATGATATGTTTTCCATTTTTGTGTCATCTGCAATTTCTTCCCTTAGTGTTTTATAGTTCTCTTTGTAGAGATCTTTCACCTCTGTGGTTAAGTATATTTTTAGGTATTTTACTTTCTTTGTGGCTATTGTGAATGGTATTGAGTCTTTGATTTCACTATCAGCTTGACTTTTATTGGTGTATAGGAATGCTACTGATTTGTGTACATTGAGTTTGTAGCCTGAGACTTTGCTGAATTTACTTATCAATTCCAGGAGACTCTCTGTGGAGTCTTTGGGGGTTTTCTAGATATAAGATCATATCATCAGAAAAAAGCAATAGTTTGACCTCCTCTTTCCTCATTTGGATACCCTTTATTTCTTTCTCTTGCCTGATAGCTCTTGCTAGGACTTCCAGCACTGTGATTAATAGAGGTGGTGACCATTGACACCCTTATGTTGTTACAGTTCTTAGTGGGAATTCTTTCAATTGTTTCCCCTTCAGTACAATGTGCCTGTAGGTTTGTCATTTATGTCTTTTATAATTCTGAGATATGTTCCTTCTATGCCTAGCATGTTGAGAGTTTTTATCATGAAAAGCTGCTGAATG
This sequence comes from Daubentonia madagascariensis, assembly GCA_023783475.1. Taxonomy (NCBI): domain Eukaryota; kingdom Metazoa; phylum Chordata; class Mammalia; order Primates; family Daubentoniidae; genus Daubentonia; species Daubentonia madagascariensis. The sequence continues at coordinate 33,600,679 of JAKFHU010002080.1, read as the reverse complement.
AATGCTTTTTCTGCATCTATTGAGATGATCATATGATCTTTGTTTTTGCTTCTGTTTATGTGGTGAACCACATTTATTGATTTATGTCTGTTGAACCATCCTTGCATCCCTGGGATGAAGCCCACTTGGTCCTGGTGGATTATTTTTTTGATGTGTGGTTGAATTCTGTTTGCTAGTATTTTACTGGGGACTTTTGCATCTATATTCATAAGGGATATTGGTCTGTAGTTTTCTTTTTCTGTTGTGTCTTTTATTGGCTTTGGTATCAAGGTGATACTGACTTTGTAGAATGAATTGGGGAGGATTCCCTCCTTCTTGATGATTTGGAATAACAGTATAGGTACCAGCTCTTCTATGTGTGGTAAAATTTGGCTATGAATCCATCTGGTCAGGGGCTTTTTTCCTGTTGGAAGCTTCTTTATTACTGCTTCAATCTCATTGCTTGTTATTGTTTGGTTCAAGAGTTCTATTTCTTCCTGATTGAGTATTGGGAGATTGTGTGTTTCCAGGAATTTGTCCATTTACTCTATGTTTTTGAGTTTATGTGCATAGAGATTTTCATGGTATCCACAGATGATATTTTGTACTTCTATGGTATCAGTTGTAATATCTCCTTTTTAATTTCTGATTGAGCTTATTTGGGTCCTTTGTCTTCTATTCCTGGAAATCTATCAAGTGATCTATGAATTTTGTTTATCTTTTTCAAGAACCAACTTTTTGTTTTATTGATCCTTTGTATTGCTTTTTTGTTTTTCATTTTGTTTAGTTCTGCTCTGAAATTAGTTATTTCTTTTTTTCTACTGGCTTTGGGTTGGGTTTGCTCTTCCTTTTCTAGTTCCTTGAGACATGTCATTAGATTGTCAATTTCTGATCTTTCTGTCTCTTTCATATAGACAATTAGGCTATGAATTTTCCTCTTAGGACTTATTTTGGTGACTCCCATGGATTTTGATAGCTTGTGTCCCCTTTGTCATTCAGTTTGAGGAATCTTTTATTTTCCATCTTAATTTCATTATTGACCCAATAATTGTTGAGCAGCAGGTTGCTTAATTTCCATGACTTTGTGTAAAATTGGGTGTTTCTCTTGGAGTTTATTTCTAGTTTTATTTCACTGTGATCTGAGAATATTCATGGTATGATTCTATTTTTTTGAATTTCTTGAGCCATGATTTGTGCCCTGGGATATGATCAATCTTGGAGAATGTTCCCTGTGCTGATGAGAAGAATGTATATTCAATAGTTTTTTGGTAAAATATTCTGTAAACGTCTATTAGGCCCATTTGTTCTAGAGTCCCATTTCAGGTCAGTGTTTTCTTTTTTTATTTTCTGCTTGGATGATCTGTCCAGTAATGTTAGTGGGGTGTTGAAGTTCCCAGCAATTACGATGCTGCTGTTAATCTGTTTGCCTAGATCTAGTAGGGTTTGCTTTATGAATCTGGGTGTTCCTGTGTTAGGTGCATAAATATTTAGGATTGTTATGTCTTCTTGTTGAATTGCTCCCTTTACCATTATATAATGACCATCTTTGTCTGTCTTTACTGTCATTGTTGATTTAATGGCAATTTTATATAATATGAGAATGGCTACACCTGCTTTCTTTTGGTTTCCATTTGTGTGGAATATTTTTTCCATCCCTTTTCCTTGAGTCTGTATGAGTCTTTGTGGGTTAGATGTGTTTCCTGGAGACAGCAGATACTTGGCTTGTATTTTTTCATTCATTCAGCCAGCCTATCTCTCTTGAATGGGGCATTCAAATCATTCACGTTGATTGGTAGACTTGATATGTGGGATGCTGTTCTATTCATCCTGTTGGTTAGCACCTTATTGCTTTGTTCCACCTCTTGTGCTATTGTTTTATATGAGCTCTGAGTTTTAGCTTTTGAGTGGTTTTACACTGGTGGGTGTCTATTGTGCTAATCCATGGATAATGTTGTTCTGAGTGTTTCCTGCAGGACAGGCTTGGTCTTGACAAATACTCTCAGTATTTGCTGCCTGAAAAAGTCTTTGTTTATTTCTTTTTCATGTGAAATTTAGTTTTGCAGGATACAAAATTCTAGGCTGGCAGTTGTTCTCATTTATTTGGTTTAAGAAGACTGAAGATGGGGCCCCAATCCCCTCTGGCTTATAAGGTCTCAGATGAGAATGCAGTTAGTCTGATGGGGTTTCCTTTGTAAGTTATTTGATGTGTTCTCCTCATAGCTCACAGGAGTTCCTCCTTCATGTTGACTTTGGCCAGTCTGATTACTATGTGTCCTGATGATTGCCTTTTTGCAATGAATATCCCAGGTGTTCTCTGAGCTTCTTGTACCTGGATGTATAAATCTCTAGCAAGACCAGGGAAGTTTTCCTCAATTATTCCCTGAAATAAATCTTCAGCCCTTGTGCATTTTCTTCTTCACTCTCAAGGATGCCTACAATTCTTATTTTTGCTCCCTTTATATAATCCCATATTTCTTGTAGGCTTTGTTCATTCCTCTTAATTCTCTGTTCTTCATTTTTGACTAAGTTAATTCAAAAGAGTTGTCTTCAAGCTCTGAGATTCTTTCTTCTGCCTGGTCTAGTCTATTCTTAAAACTTTCTGCTGTGTTTTGTATTTCCTTAAATAAATTTTTCATTTCCAGAAGTTCTATTTGTTTTTTTGTAAATATGTCAATCTCTTTAGCATATTTTCATTCATTTCCTGAACTGTTTTTCTGTTTTTGGGGTTTTTTTTTTGAGTTGGTTTTCCATTTTCTGTTGGATTTCATTGAGCTTCCTACCAATCCATATTTGGAATTCTTTATCTGTCATTTCAAACTTTTCATTTTGGTTGGTATCCGTTGCTAGAGAGCTGGTCTTCCCCCTTGGGGGTGTCCTTTTGCTCTGATTTTTTAATACTTCTGGGGTTCTTCCACTGATTCCTTCTCATCTAGGGAAGCTTCCACTCTTATTTTTGGATTTTCTTTTGTTTAGATGGGGTTTCCCACCCCCCCACCCACTTGTTAAGGAGTGTCTGTAGCATGTGTTGGGTAAGAACCTTTGGCTTTGCTTGTGGGTGCTTTGATGGTGATCTAGATTCTGGATGGATGCCTTGGTTATAGATATCCTTAGTGTGGTGGTTTTCTCAGTTGGTAGTTATTCATAGGCTGTAGCAGTTGTGAGCTATATGTGTGGGTAGATTCCATGTCTCTCTTTGATGAGGGAGGACAGAGGTCTTTGAAATCCTTTCTTTTCCCCCAGTGCTGTGGTCTTCTTAACAGTGTGAATTGTATTGGAATGCCCAGATTAATCTCTGAGAAAGTAGGTGTTGCTTGTGGGTAAGAATCAACCATGTCTTGCATGGTTGAGTCAGTAAATGCTGTAAAGGGCTGTGTAAATTGACTGCCCTATCCATAGGTGGTGCTTGCCAGTAGGAACCAGCTGAAGTGCATTTTGGGGACCTCTGACTGGCTGTAGCCCCTCAGAAGAAGCACTCGAATGCCCCAGATGGGAGGTGTGGCCCTGGTACTTCCAAGTGAGTCCTTATTCTCTGCCACAGCAGAGGCAGGTGGGGGAATGAGGTTTGGCAGAGCTGGGTTGGGTGAGCTTCTCCTCAGACTCCACAAATGCTGGTAAGGTAGCTGTTTTAGCAGGGGTCAAATGTCTGCACTCAGCTTCTGGGGAAAGCCACCAGGAAGGGGCTGAATTGGCCCCACCCAGCCAGAAAGTCTGCTTGTGGGAGAGGAGCTGTCTGAGATTCACAGTTCGGCTGTTGGGAGTGGGTTTCACTCTTCTCCCTGCTCTCCTGCTCTGTGGTCTTCCTCTGGCACCTGCCAGCAGGCAGGAGCTCAAACTAGCTGAGGTCCCCCATGATGGCACTGCAGGATGACAGTTTCCCTGTCCAGGATCCTGCCCTGGTCTGAGAGCATGGCCTTTCTGTGGGTGGAGGGGTACTCCATGAGTGTGCTGTGGCTGGAACCCACACTGTACTCTTTTTCATTCTGCCCACAAGGGCTACCTCATGTACTGAGTTTAGTTCACAAATCTCCCCTCTGTGCCTCCGAGCAACATGATTGAGTCCTGGGGTACATGATATGGCCTGTGGGCCTGTCCCCAGGCCCCTGAAGATCACTCCCTGACCATTCCAGGGAGAAGCATGCTGGTCTCTAGTTGCCTATGGGGTGCTCAAGCAGGTTTGATGTCCCCCCCACTTTGGGGTGTGCCCTGCCCTGATGGACTAGCCAGGTAAGCAGCACTGGAGAGGGCTGGTGAGCTGGGAGCTCATAATATGAGCACCCCTTGGTCCTCTGCAAGCCTTTAAGAGGAAAGGTTTAAGCCCCTCTCTCTGGAAGCCCCAGTGTGGTATATGTACCAACAGGGGAGAGCCAGCAGCTCCTGAGAGCCCCAACTCAATTGTTCCTTTTGGCAGCCATGGGCGGGGAAGGGGAATGGGCATAAAGAGTCTCGGAGGAAAGCTAGCACTCTGGTCATCTCTGTCCCTCTCTCATGCAGATCCCCTGGGACCCACTACCCACCTGTGGCTCCCACAGGCTGGGCTGGTATTGGGAAATGTTTGTGTGGGAACAAACATTTGCTGCCGCCCCCTGGGGAGGACAAAGGTGCACGGTGGGTAGAGAAGCAATATGGCACCTGCCATCTCAGCTCAGGTCTTTAGTGACAGAAAGCACCCCAGTGGGGCTGGAAGCCTGGTGCTTTGTCCTCAAGAAGCTCCCAGTTTACTGGTGCAGCAGCTTTTGGGCTTGTGAGGATAGAAAGGTTCTCTAGCAGCCTGGGAGCCTGCTGACTGTCAGAGACGTGAGGGAGGGAGAAACAAACCACTCCACCTACCCTTTCCACTGCACTCCAAGCCTCTTGGGGTTTGTCCTCTGCTGATACCTTGCTCCTTCTTGTTCTGCTCTGCAACTTCTTTCCATGGAAGCCTTTGTAAGTTCTGGCACTTTTTCCTCAGAATTACACTCGATCTATGATTGTTTGTTTGTTTTTTTCTTTTTCACCTAAAACTTTCCTGGTATGAAACAATCTGAGACAATGTGGTAGCTGGTGTCTCTGGTCAGCCATCTCATCTCCCCTGCTATTTAATCAGGTCTCTTTACACACAGACTCCCACATCAGTGTTCTATAGGCTTGTTGGGAAAGCTGAGGATGATTTGAGAGGCCCTTAGGCTGAGGGAGAAGGAAGTACCAAATGCTGAACAGGTGCAGGGAGTCTTTTGCGTGTTAGTCTTCTCTGTGCTGGTGACCTGCCCCCTGCTTGGAGCTGGTGCCCAATTCTACTTTTCTGCCTTCATACTATGAAAATGACTTCAGCTTGGCAAGTCAGCTCCAGTGATTGCTACTTCATATTTTTGACCTGAATAACAACCTTTACCCATTGGAAGCTTATTATTTTATTCATTTTTTATTTTTATATTAAGAGATAAACATTCAGTTTCTTGGCACTGATATTCAAAAAGTATCTATGTGGACAAAATTACTACACATTTCATCATGATAGCTTATGAAGCCTGTTTTTGCTGTACTATATAAATCCAACTTATTCTTACATCCCTCCTATCATTAGTTTTTAAAAATCATTAAGTATGTAGCTGAATTTATCTTCATGTACAGAATGAACATTTCATTGATCTAGAAATTAAGCTATGTAATTACCTTAATGAATAATTTTTGTTACTAACTTATCTGTGCAGAGATCCTCTATCAATTGTTGACGTGAGAAGCTATATCTTCCTTCTGAGTTATAGTTGCCTCAATTGTTTGAAATGAAATCAATAAGTCCTGATTATATATATATAGGGCCACAGGATTACAGAATTTTGGACATATTTTTAAATTAGGCTAGGTTTCCTAGAGAGAAAAACAGAAAGTTTCAATAATCCATTTATTTATTCAAGCAATATTTATTGGTTCCAAAAGACTGATCTTTTGGAACTTAATGCTGAAAAATCTTACAGAAATTTTATTTATTTTTTATCAATTATATCTTAGGAATTGGGTGAATTATTCTAAAATAGTTCAAAAATAAAGAATCTAATTCTCATAAGTAGTAGCAAGGGGGCATAAATCTTGTTGCCCATGCCTCTCCTCAGCAGAAGAACTAAGATTTGTTCAGAACCTTAGTGTCAATGGATGACCATGCAAGTGAGTTTTGGAGAGACTATCATAAACCCACAACAGGCTCTGCTCCCCATGAGGTTTATGAAACCCTTTTCTTGCTATCTTGTTGATAGCCTGGGCATAGTACATGTTTGGGCAGCATTCATTTTCCAAACAGAAAAACATGCCCTCTATATATTAGAGAGGTATTTTAAAGGGAATTAGTAATGTTTTGATTAGGTAGGGATAAAAAAAAATTCTTCTAATAATGTCATAAGGAATTCTGGCTAAGGTGGAATATAGAAGAATAGCCAGCATTTATTAAGCTAAATGATTTGCAAACTAAATCTTTGTGTGCTGATATAACACAAATCATATGTGAGATAGATACTGTTATTATCCCCATTTTATAAACCAGTTGTTAAGCAAAACATTATTAAAAAATTAAATTATATAAACTTAAAATTGAATACATTATATTAAAAACAAAGATAATTCTCAAAATTTATTACATTCTAATTATTTTACTGAATTTTGCAACTACCTGTGCTCTTGAGGTTATTTATGTTTACTGTGACTTTATGCTAAAAATACTATATAATGGTGTGCTACTCGGCACATCTCTTCCCAATTCTGTGTTTAATGATATCAGATGTGGTGAGAGTATTTACACCACCAAAGTGGGCAAATGTTACAAATCAGGGCCTTTTTCTTTTTCAGAGGTAGTTCTTAAATATATGCCAGCACACCACTGGATGCTCTCTTAGAAAATACATTTTTTGCTCTGAGCCAGAAAGCAATTTAAGGTGCTTTTTTCTATAGACCCAGATACAAGGCACCCAGAAAAAAGGGGGTAGAAGTGAGAGTGGCACCCCTCCCTATTTTACCTAGTGACCTGCTCAAAACTTTTACTTAGTTTCCCTACAACCTTGACCTGTACTTGATTAGATACTTTAGTATTCTAGGAGGAATGTTTTCATCAGGAAATACATTGAAATGAAAGTTGATACTGACACTTAATCACCTTGAGATTTTTAATACCCCTGGAAAAATGACCCAAAAAGTGATAATTGGTTAGAGATGAGGATCTTGGTTATCAAGGGGATATCATTCTACTGCTTGAGCATCAGGGAGAGATCACAGGACATAAACTCAGGACATCCTCTGAGTTGCCTCCTGGTACTGCTGTGCCCAGTGGTAAAGTTAATAACGACTACAATAATCCTGTACAGGTGAAACTAGCAACACACACACCTTCCAATAAGGAAGGGTCGGTCATGCCGCCAGACAGAGGACCTAAGCTAGCTGAGGTTCTGGCTGAGGGCAAAGGGAACATGGGAATGGAGTGTGGACAAAACTTACAAACACCATGTAGAACATCATGACCAGTTATAGAAAAGAGTATTATAGTACCTAACCATGTTTTTTTTTCTTACTCTGTTTTCATATATTGATATTATTCACCAATTATTTTTCTTCTCCCCTCCCCCTTCCATTTGATAAAGTGATTAAATTTATTATTTAGTCCATAGGTTACAGAAATCAAGAAAGAATGCCAACCAGCCTAAAGGAGGAATGAATATCACTAATGAGACTTCAGGTTTCCCCTTTCAGGGAAAGGATGAGAGCTTGTTTATTTGTAAGAGAAATGGTCACTTTATATTAAGTGGGAGTATATTGTAATTGCTATTTAATTGTTTAGAAGCTCAAATTTGGGAAGAAGAGTATTGAGTAGCCAAAGATGTGGACAGTGGTGGATGCTGTGAATTGTCTCATGCAATGCTTGTTTTAACCCTTTTATAGCTTGTCTCCTGAACTGAAAATGATAGAAATTTTTAAAAAGAAGAAGAAAAAGAACAAAACCAGATTGATTCCTTGAAGGTAGGTTTCTGGTATGGCTTTGATTTTGCCCGCAGATACAGCTCTGCAAGACTTAGAAGAAGGAAGTGACCAACATGAGGAAGTGGCTATCCACAGTGTTACTGAATCTTCTTGCAAGCATGTGAAGGGAGAAGATGTTAATGTCCAGCGTTTATGTCATAGGTGCTGAAGTGTGTGAGATGGTAGTGAGCGGGCTTCCACCAGAACAGTTCTCTATTATGGTTGGGCTTTTCTCCTAGCTATTGTTTTTCCTGGCCATATTGCTATGTATTTTCCTGACCTTCAAAAAAATTCTATAAGTCACTACATCTTTTGATAAATCCCTTCTTGTTTAAACTAGCTAAAGTGGACTATATTATCTGCAACTAAGAATTCTGACTGATATATTATTTGGATATACCATCTTTACTAGCAACCTCAATTACTCACTGACATATTATTACTGCTACAGAAAATGTCAAATACAACAGAATTAAGGGTGTGCCTTCTTACAGTCTAGTTAAGGAAAATTCCACTAACATCTATTATAATGGCACAGCTGGAAGACAAAGCAGTGTCACATTGTTTAGCACAATTCAGATAGTTAACTACTTGAGAAAAGAGACCATGTTTTATTCATCTTTTCCATGCAGCCTCACAGCATCAAATACTGCATTATACTGAACCTGAAAGCAGACTTCATCAGTGGAAGAAGATAGGGCAGTGCAGTGCTTATTCCAAAGCCAGTGAATTCAGGGAGTTCACGTTCTGCCTTTAGAGATTATTTTCACTGTAATTCAGAATACATCAACTGTCCTCTCTCTGGCACAAGAGTTTTATCTGTAGAAGTAGAATAGCAACATTTGACTACTAGCTCTTGGTGGTACCATGAATAATAATAATAGTCACAAATAGAAATTCCTAGACATTTACTATGTGAAAGGTAGTTTTCTAAATGTTTTATATGTTTAAGTTCATTCAATCTTTACAACCACCTTATAAATTACATGTACTTTTTTTTGAGACAGGGTCTTACTCTGTTGCCAGAGCTAGAGTTCAATGGCATCATCATAGCTCACTGCAACCTCAATCTCCTGGGCTTAAGTGGTCCTCCTGCCTCAGCGATCCTCCTTCCTTGGCCTCCCAAAGTGCTAGGATTACAGGTGTGAGCCACCGTGCCCAGACAAATTACATGTACTTATCCCCATTTTACAGATGAGGAAACTAAGGTGACTAAGAGTCTTATGTGTAAGATTCTAGAATTCAAATCCCAGCAGTCTGGGGCCAGAATCTGTACTTTTCATCACTCTGCTTTATTGTAAGTAAATTAAAAAAAATTATCTAATGTACCAGAGATATAAAGAGCAGAGTAATGCATTGAGAGCAACATGGAAAATGTAGATTTTAATGGCTAGAAGCTATTAAAATAGCATCAGAAAATTTTGAATAGAATTTATGGTAAAGCGTTATTTTTTCTTTTAGAGTCTATGTATAATTAGGAAATCTAATATTTTTTGATTACTGGTGTACAGATATGTTCTCACCTTTATATTGGAAACTTGGAGTTGGATTTAGGGGTTGTATTAGGATTAAATATGAATATGATCCCTTTCCTTAAAAAGTTTACATTTAGATACGAGGACAAAAATATATATGTCTGGGACAACATTAAGCTCCCGAAGGACAGCAATCATGTCTTTTCTTAAAATCTTCATATTCCCAGTCCATAATGTCTGGAACTTAATGGATAACAATATTTGTTAACTGGATAAACATCAGTCACCATGTCATTATATGCTATAGGAATTTATGGATGTAAGATTTTAATAACACCTAGAATAACCAAGATTTCAGGAAGAAAGTGGAACAGGGGTCTTAAAGGCTGACTATAACTTCAATAAGGAGAAAAAAGAAGGTGGAGTATGTCAGGTGAGGAAGCAAAATAAGTGAAACTGTGGAGGTGGAATGAGTAATATAACCTTGTAAAGCAAAGGATGGCTGTGGCATCCTTTGGGTAGCCATATATTCATCAGAAGGCCAGATGGGCAGCTGGATAGCTGGGAGACAGTATTGGAAGCTATTGTGGTGGACACACTGGTTTTTAAATGTTCTTTGGAGAAGATCAAGCCAATCTGAAGCAGGCAACATTTAAGCCTCATTAACTTTTAATGGTCAATGTTAGGCATTTATTATCTATAAAAGTGTGTGAGTTGTGCAAAGAATTGCTGTTGAGGCATTGTCAAGAAAAGTATTATTTACTATATTGTTTTTATTTCATGAAGAGGAAGAGAATATCTGGAATATGCTAATAAAAAACAAAATTGCCTTGTAGTTATTTCCCCTTCAAAGCTATGATGCAGCCAGGGAAATAAATTACTTCAAGGATCTTGATGATTAAGCAACAAGAGAAAATGACTGTGGTAGCAGCTGATTTTGATACCCGACTTTTCAAATATGGATCAGTTGCATCAGTCACATCAAAAACAGTGGATTAATTTTAAAAATAATTATAAATTTTCTCATAAGAGTTTTCTCCCCAAATCTCGTTAATGGGCCATACTATTTCATTGCTATGTCAGTTTAACCCAGTAAAGAAGTATTTTTGATTCCTTTGCAGGACTCAAAGTCTACATGTTTTAAATTAAATTTTTGGAGTGATTGAGGCTGAGTTTAGAGTGGAGATTATGGGGTGATGTAAATCCCAGCCCCAACCTTCCCTGACGTGGCTGCTGGTCCAGCTTCCCTGAAGCTGTTTGCATTAGTGGCTCTGCAGTGTTGCCAGGTGTGCTACCTGCTTTCTCCCCTTTCCCTTCTACTTTCCTCGCTGTCTAACATGGAACTATGCTGGATGAGGTTACACAAAGCAGCTACAGTATTGGGGTGCCATGAAGAAGAATAATTCTGAGACTTTGTGGATTCTTAAATGTTCTTTCCTCACTTCTCCAACATTTTTACGTGCTATTGCCATTTCTCCAAACTTTAACCTGCGAGCCATGCTCTCTGGGATCCTCCCATTCCCACCCCACCAGAAACGGGGACATTCCAAATCTTGACCAGTACTTTTGATGTTGAACAAAGGTGCATATTTTCAAGGTGAACTGACACAGTGAGGGTGTTTTCTTCAACCATAAACAGAGTATTATCCAAATTAGAAGTAATAACCCCCATTAGTAAAATAAGGCATTTTCAAGAATATGAAAATATGCCTGAATGTATGTGACAGTGACTGTTACTCTTTAAGCAGTTGCTTTATTTCAAATCATAACACTTGGATAGGATTGATTCACAGGTCAATAGGATGCACTAGAAAGTCCTACTTATCAGAAAGGAATTTAATGAACTTAATAATCCATAGAATTAAAAATTTATTTATTACATAAAGCATGACATGAAGAAAAGCGATCAGTTGTTCAACCTCTCTACTGGTGATAAGTCAAGGAAGAGATGTGGTAAGTTAAAGCAAGTTGATCTTAAATTATATATTAGAAACAATTTTTCAATAATGAGGATTGTTATCCTTGATGTGACTGTGGACTATCTTTAAGAGAGAGACTTACATGTATTTGTGGAGTTTAGTTATAATCTTCCATGAAGATTGATTGATTAATATATACCTTGTCTTATTCTTTATACACACACATAAAAATTAAGGCAATTTTTAAGAAAAGGTATAATAAAACAATATACTAAAAGTAAAAACTCAGAATCAGGGAAAGAAAATTAGATAATTGCTCCTACACATACCAAAAATATTTTTACTGAATTGCAATTTGGTAGAAAGCACTCTGTTTACACTGAGAGTCACATGACACATCACATTTTGTATTATAGAAACCGCAGACAGCTTCTGCCAGCTGGGTTGTCTTTGGCAGCAGGATGCATATTGTCCTGAGACCACCAGCTGACTATGAACTGATGCTCACAGCATGTTCCTTCCTCCTGTCAGTCAGGCAACTGCAACTGAACCTGGCTGGGTAGAACTCATTGGAAAGTGCCTGAAGACTACAGAGGGCTGATGAAATTAATGAGAAGCTGGAGAACCAGGCCTGGATAGGGGGCCAGACCAGGGGATCCTCAGGGGTTTGGGCATCAGAAAGGACAGTGGTGGCTAGCAGTGGCCAGCAGCAGTCTGGCCTGGCTCTGCCACTTCCACTGTGATGTCCCCTTCCTCTCTGTGCCACTTGCTTAAGTTTTAGAGCCCTGGGAGGGATCATCTGACCACCCAGATTGTGCTATATGCTCACCCCACATGTACTCTTTCTTCTGAATTAAATGACATTACTGTTTCGGTCAGTCAAAAAATCTCGAAGTCATCCTTGGCACTTCCCTCCCTCTCACCTCACCTCCAATACATCAACAGATCCTGTGGGCTCTATTTTCAACATCTCTCTTGAATTCAACCACTTCTCAATAATTGGGACAACTGAGATTCTATCCGTGCACTTATTAATGAATCCATTCATAGCATGATTTCTGCCATCGTGGCCAACTGGATCATGAGCTTATTCAAAAAGCATTAGGGTGAATGAGGAAAGAGGCTGAGTGACTTATTTGGGGTGGGTGATCTCCTCCACAGTGGGAGCCTTTAGGTCAGGATTCCATGGGCACAAGTGTTCCTTTGCTCCAGGACCATTTTGAGAGTTCTATCTACTGTCCTCTTCACCAATAAAAATTTCAATGAAAAATACTGTCATATTAAAATCTTCTATTTTCAGTCAATGCCCCCCCCATACAATCTATGTGCCATCAGCTCTTAAATTTAGGTCTAGTCTGGGTTCTTCTACTGACTGCTAGACTCATATACCCACTCACCTATTTTCATTCCATGTGTATGTTTCATAATGATCTCAAACTTAACATGTTTGAAATCAATGCTGATATTTCCCTACAAATCTGTGCATACCCCAATCTCCCCTATGTTAGTGATAGCAGCACCACCCCATCCATAGCTAAGGCAAGAAAATCCATTGTACATTCAACTTTTCAAACTAAATTTTTTAAAAATCTGAATTTATACAATTTTTTAAAAATACAATTCTTTGGAGAATCAAGAAGCAATGGTCAATTAGACTCATATAACTAATTTTGCTCCATTCAAAAACCTCACTAAAACTATAGTATAGGGAATTTTTAAAAACACATGAACTCACAAGATTAGGAATAACAAAGAGAAAAAACAAGCAACAAAATTTCAGAAACTGGAAAGCTGATGGAAAAGTGATAACTGGCCGAACAACAGCAAATTCTAAACTGGAAGTGGATACAGCTGTGAACCAGCTCATTTCCTCAAACAGAACTCTCAGTGTGTGGACCTGTGAGCACCAAATACTTCTAGAACTGGGGGTGATAAGGGTGAGTGATCAAATGAGGAGGTCTGAAGGAAATCCCTTGTGGTTTCTTCCTCTAATCTACCATGTCAGATGACTTGGAGCTATTCTTTGGAAGGTCTCTGGGATTTCCAAGCACAATGAAGGGCAGGAGTACTTTATGGAAAATAGCTTAAATACTAAGTGTTGATATCCCAGTCTTTACTCAGCTCCCAGGAGGCTGACTGCCAGACCTTTGTCTTCCAAGCAGGAGGGCATCTGACCTCATCTATGCAGAATCTGAGGGCTCCAAGAAGAAAAGCCTAAAGATACTGATATATGGGGTTCTCCAGGAAAAGCCCTCTCCAGATGACCCTACAGGGAAGCTCAAAGTGGAAAACCCCACCCATGCTCAGAGGACCTACTTTTTAGTTCATTATTTTTAATATGAATAGATAAACAAGGACTATGACACATGAGAAGCATTCTTCTAATATGGAATGTAAGGGAAAATCTAACAGGAAAAGAAAACAACTTAGAAGAGACTGAGACAATGCAAGAAACTACACTTAAATAAGAACAGGATACTATAATTTCCATTGAGCTATTGGAAATTAAAAGAATAAGAAGTATAATTAAAAAAAACTTAGTAGAAGAGATAGAAGATAAAGGTGTCAATTTCTTCCTGAAAGTAGGGGGAAAAGGCATAAAGATGGAAAGTGGGAATAATAAGAAAACTTAGAGGACAATTTCAGGAGGTCTACAATCTAAATAATGAATTAAAAGAAGAGAGACCAAAACAGTGGAGTTGACGAAACTATGAATAAAATAATTCAAGAAAATGTCTCAGAAATTTAGGATATGAGTTTCCAGATTAAAAAGGCTTAGCTGGCACCTATAATAATGGATAAAAGTATACATACACAAATATTGTGAATTTACAGAACATTGGGGCCAAATAAAAGTTGCAGAAGATTCAAAAAAAGAAAACAAGATAGTCATATTAAAACAAGACAATCATATAAAAATGATCAGGTATCAGAACGGATTTGGATTTCTAACAGCAACATTAGAAGCAAGGAATAAATAAAGCAATGCCTTGGAAATTCTAAAGAAAATTTATCCCCAAGCTAGAATTCTATCACTAACCAAATTATCAATCAAATAGTTGGGTAAGAGAAAATATGTAAATATTCAAAATCTCAAAAAACCACAACTATGTCAACTATGTCTTTTCTCAAGAAGCTATTAGAACAAATGCTGTACCAAAATCAGATATTAAAAAAACAAAAAAGAGAGAAATATGGGGTATACCATGGCAGGTTGTGTAACTGATGTGGAGAATGAAAACAGACTGGAGTAGTGTGACTTAGAAGACAGATATATGGAAGGCTACCATTCTCAGGATTCCAGCTACCATTCTACCACCTTCTTACCCTGAGGATAGAATGCCCAAGGAACCTTGGCCCAGATTCTTGGTTTGTCTTGACATGTGTTGATAATTTTTTGCTTTCTTTTCCATTCCATGTGGACTTGATTAGCTAAAAACACTCCCCCCAGATGAGTTCTCTTTGACCTACTTTAGAGAATTGGATGTAAGGCCTGTGCTTCCTAGGGTCCATTCATGACTGAACCCACTAATTTCTCTGGACAATAATCCAGTGACTAAGCTTAGTTTATCTTCTCCTGGGAGCCTTCGTCTAATAGTGATGATATAGCCCTTTCCTTACACAGTTAGATTTGTGCTTTCGACTCAGTATTTTTTTTTCAAACTAACTAATATACTGCTTAGGCATACATACATATGTAGTAAAACTAAAGATAAACAAGGGAATTATTAACTCAATAGTGGTTAATTTCTGGGTAGAAGGAAGAATAAAGGTGCAAAGAGACATGAACACACATGGGAGCATCTAAGGAACTGGTAATATTCTATTTTTTAATTTAGGTCAATTATGAGTACAAGGATTTCATTTTCAATATTTTTAAACTGTAGATATATGTTTCATATGTGTATCAGTCAGGGTTTAATGACAGAACCAAAACCAGTAGGAGATGTGTGTGTGTGTATGTATATATATATGAATTTATTATAGGAATTGGCTGATGCAATAGTAGGAGCTGGCTAATGGAAGGCAAGTAGGAAGGGAAAATCATGAGTAAACCAGAATCCCAGGAGCAGGAGATAACCTTGTTGTCCATAAGAGTCAGTTGGAAGATCCGGGAGGGAAGAGAGAAGTTGCAAGTCCAGCTGCTGTTTGAAGTCTCTGAGTTCAGGGAAGGCCTAAATCCTGTTTTAAAGAACTTCCAACTGATTAAGTCTGGTCCACCCAGGGTAAGTTCCCTTTTGATTAATTTAAAGCCAAATGATTCAAGATTATAATCACAGTGGAGCCTAGATTACTGTTTGATTGAATAGCAAAGGGAAGGGGTATTCATACCATAAAACAGCTCGTGCCTCCCTCCTGTCCTCCAGCTCTCCTAGGAGAAGATCCCTTGAGGCCCACCCTACCTGGAAAGAGACTGGAAATGTAGTTCTACAGACTGTAATTCATCTTAGCTAAGTTGACACATTGAAATGCTATCACAATATACTATTCTACGTGAATGATATATTTCACTATTTAGAAAATTAAAATTAAACTCAAGTATTTCCTTTCTGGTAAAAAAATAAAATCACTAGGTAAACTTTTGCAAAGAAGTCACCAGGAATATCAATAGAGGCTGGCCTTGACTGCTAGCACATTTCTTGCTGGGGTAATTCAAAACAGCAGTGGTAGCATAATTTCAGAAAAGTGTTCTTTTTTCATATTTGCATAAGATCATGCCAAAATGACAAAGGAGGTTTGAATGGATCACCCAAAATTATTTTAATCCTAAAAAGAAACCATTAAATACCCAAATGAGAAAATGTATTACATTTCAGCATGTTTGAAAGTAGAATTAGCACACTGTGACATAATTATTTTACTAAAATGATTTGGGAAACATGAACTGTCTTCTACCACACAATATGATCACCCTTAAATGCAGCTTAAACTTTCAGAAACCCTTCAAAAAATGTCAGCATTGTTACTGTATTATTATTTTAATTTGAGAGTTAAGCTTGCTATAGCACCTGTGAACAGAATATTCATTAGCTGAGTAGGGACAATCCACAAATTAACAGTAACCAATTTATGTCTACAGTGGTGGTCTTCAAAGAGGTGATAAACGATCATATGCAGGAAGTGAACATTATCCAAATGGCTCAGAGGAGTAGCCTTAAAATAAATGGGTGGAAATTTATGGGAAGAGAGGCATTAGCTCAGGGTAAGGAAAACTTTATTGGCAGAGCCATCTGGCAATAGAACGGTCATTCTCCGAAGGCCTGTCTCTTCACCCTTTGAGTATCCATGTCTAGCTTGGCAGGCTTGCTAGGGGCTGATGTCACAATTTCAGTGCTGGACTAGATGCCCAATCCAATAGATATACCACATATTGTCACCTCTTTTCCTTCTTTATTCCTGGGCCAATCATTCACCACAACCACTTGCTCTATCAAGTAACCAAGTTGTTCTACGGGAACGTCCCTCCCAGGAAGTCTGCCCAAGGAACTTCTTGACCCAACATTTTCTCCACCATCCCTTTTCTTTTTGCTTAAATGGATTCTACCTATGCTGGACCCTCCCATTTTCTTCACTTTTTCAGTTTTTAATTCATTAAATCCCACTTTCTCGGACATATACACTATCACATCCATTTCTGCTTTCTTCCTTGTTTTTCCTACTTATTCTTGAGGAAAATCTCTCTTTCTATCCTGTCTGTGAACGAACCAAAGCTTTTAATTATGACTGGTGAGTGTAGTGCTGGTGTAACACCAAAATCAAGAAAAATGAAAGTCATGAGTTTTGAAGTAAAATTAGATATAATAATGAATTTAGGCTAACTTTAAAAAATTAAATGTCATAAATGAGTAGTCATGGTTTTGAAATTATGGTATTGGAAAAAAGTCTCATGCACATTTTCTTCATTCAAAAAGCATTTATTGAATGCCCACTATGTGCTGGGCACTAGATGCTAGGGATAGAAAATGGAATGACACAGTATTCTTCAAAGAATGGTTTATGTGCAGTTCTCAGAATGACAATTACCTAGAGATCTTGAACCTGGGTGGGCCAGAAGCCTGTGTCTTTCTCTGTTTGTCTCACCGTTTATCACTAATAAAAGTTTTTGCAGAAAAACTATTTCCCCTTCTCAATTAGTCAAAAAGCTGAGTGATTATGGGGTATAAACATTTGAATATCTCATAAAGTTCTTTATGGATAAATGTGTGAATATGATTTGGGATTATTTTCAATTTTATTTTATAGAAGAGATAAGATCTTTGAGCAGATAACTGAAATGAAACTAGGACATGGTCCATATGGCAGCTGCACCATTGTTCTGCTGCTTTAGGGGGGCAGCTTGACCCAGGTGACAGAGATTTGAATGCAAGCTCCTGTGCTCATACACTATGTGGCCTTGTTTCTTCTAACCAGTTTGTCATCTGAAAAAGGGGGATAACAATCATAATGAAGGTGTTGCAAAGATTATAAATGATAAGTATATGAGAGAATATAAATTACTAACACACAAGATTCACAATGTGCACATCTCCCCTGCTCTCTAAGGATGAAAAGACATATGAGATGAAGAATCCTGGAAGGAAAGCTATCAGACCCAATGGGAAAAAAATCCCAGGATGTTGCATGTGGAGGGAGAGATATAACTAGGGAGGTGGGCACATTGAAGGCATGGGATGGTACAAGGTGGTGTGTAAATAAACGGCATGCTGGAAAGACAAGTTTGAATGAGAAGTCTCTCTTGGGGTAAGCAATTGAGAGTTTCTTGGGAGTTTGAGGGTATCAGAGAATAACAGAGCACAGAGGGTTTAAATAAGAATTTCTGTGTATACTCTGAATGTTAGAGAGAGCTGTGAGAGTGAGGAGTCCTCTTTGGACCGTGTCTCTTTAAACTCAGTACCATGCAGAGAGTGGGCAGTGATTGTCATGGAGGTTGCTAGTCTGAATTTTGAAGCTAAGGTGAGATTCTACCTGTACTTGACATAAAAATCACTGCCCTAAACATAATTGACATGCTTTTTCCCTACTGAATGTTCATATGAAAGGGAAAAAGAGAACCCAACACAAGCAGCAGTAAGACAAATGCAAGATTTTAGAAAGAAATTTTTATGACATTAAGTTGAGGAAGTCTACCAAAAAATTCCTTGCCAAATTACTACCTGGAAATTTCCATTTCAATGCAACCTTTAATAGACTCCCAATTGTTTATGAATTTAGAGTCCTTTCCATATGGGGCCAGTTAGTGGTGGATATGGGACCAGTTCAATCCTGTATCTTTTCTCTGCCAGGGTGCTTGATCCTGGCCCCTGACTGCTTTGAGACTAGCAGTGCTCAGGTATGGCAACCAACTATCTGACCACTTTCTCCCAGAAACTGGAGACACACTTCAGCATATTCTGCTGGGAATAGACTAAAAGGACTTTGAGTAATGGTTAGAACATGCTCCAGAGACACTGCAGAAATAGTCACTTTCAAAAGTGGAGATGGCAACCACTTAGGGCTGCTCAGGGACTCAGCTCATCTACCTAATGCTCTGGAGTCTGTTAGGGGATAGGAACTGGAAGGTGTGTGGCAATTTATAACCGTGTATAAAGCACAGAAGCAGTAAGCCTCTGACTTCATGTCCGACGTAGAAAAGCTGTTATTATATGGCATCTACCAAAAGCCTTAAAATGGGACTTGCAAGCTTAGAAGCATGTTTAAGCTACATTTGACAAGGGGGCAAAGAATTAAGAATTACTACATGAGAACAGATGCCATTGCCTTTCTAACGAGTCACCTAAATGTTCTCCTTTGCCCATTTCATCAAAGCTGGAGAAAAAAGGAAACAAACTTTGCAGCCAGAAGGATGCAAGACATCTGAAGACCTTTAGGCCTGACATACTGGGCAAAGGTGAGCTGGATTGCTTCAGCCCTTGAAGACTGACTCTTAGGCACAGTCTCAGTAAGTCTCCCTATCCAGGTTGGGGGGACCTGGAGGCCAGGCTAAGATCCAGATTTAGAGATCACAGGCCCTAGTAAGTTTCCAACATCCCAGAGTGGGAAACAGGTAGGATCACCAGAATCATTTAGCTACTTTACACAACATTTCTCAGATCCTACTAATCTGTTAGTGGCATAATCCCAAAAGGTGGAGGCTGGAACGGGTCCTATTTTGGTTTTCACTGATTTAGAAGAGGCATCTTGTGGCTGCTTGCCCAGGACGTATCTTTCCCTCTGCATTTGGAATATGGAGTCATGTGCTTTGGGTAATTTCCTAGCTCCCCATTTTAACGTTTTCTAGAGAAAGCTGTGCTAAACTCCACCTGGCTTCAGGCTTCATCTGGTTATACCTCTAGAGGCACGTGAGAAGAGTTTCCCCCCTCTGAAGCAAGGATTTTTAGCTTTTTTTTTCTAGGAACCACTAATCTTCCAACTCCCAATCAGTCAGGCACAGATGCTCAATATTGTATATATGATTAAATATTTCTAATAAGGAAAAAGGAAGTCTGGGAAGAATTATTAGAGGTGGTGGCATCTGAAATACCTCCAAAAATATAAAACTCTTGTTAATGTGTGTCTCAAATTCACACTTGGGCCAGGAGTGTTCAACTTCTTTCTTAATTGTTAGCTTCTGATAAAATCTGCTCTCTCTCTTTATATATATCCACAGGCGGCCAAAAATCCAATCCATTTCAAAGTGATGGGAGGAAATTCAGAGATGAACATAAGGTGCTTGCCAAACTATATTTTTAAAAAGAATATACAGTCATGCATTGCATAATGTTTCAGTCGATAACAGACTGCATATGCAACAGTGGTCCCACTCAAGATTATAATGGAGCTGAAAAATTCCTATCTTCTAGTGACATGGTAGCAGTCATAACACTGTAGCACAATGCATTACCTTTTCCATGTTTAGATACACATACTTAACATTGTGTTACAATTGCCTACAGTATTCAGGATAGTAACATGCTACACAGGTTTGTAGCCTAGGAGTGATAGGCTGTATACCATACAGACTAGGTATATAGTAGGCTATACCGTCTAGGTTTGTGTAAGTACACGATATGATGTTCACACAACAATGAAATCATGTAATGACACATTTCTCAGAATGTATCCCCCTCATTAAGTGACACACAATTGTATATCATGTGTGTATTTCCACTGTCTAGACAGTTAAATTTGTGACTGTGATTAAGATAATAGAAAGGACTGAGTCTCATGCCAAATCATTTCTTCTTTGCCTATCACCCTCTGTAGAAGAAACAAATATATCCTTGACTTTGAATACATATTGTGTGACAGAAATTATTCTAAGTGCTTTATATGTGCTAACTCAAAATTTAATTTATGTCTCCAGAGAAAAATAAATAACTCTCTGATCTGGCATTCACAAAACAGTTCACTGAACTTTTGGAGAGAGTTAATTATATTTTATATGGTAATTTCTCCCACGAGAAGCAACGTGTAGAAAAGAAACAGAGAATTATCTGTTATCTGAATGAAAATGTTCATTAATAACTTAATGAAAAGGAATTTTTTCTGTTAGCAAGATAAATCTATTGGTGACATTATTCATTCATCCTTGACTAAGCCACATATGGCCCAGTTGTGATAAGAGAGTACCAAAAACATGCCAACAGAAGTTCTCCTTTCATATATATATAAACATATATAAAAACACACACACATATATATATATAAATTAACCCATTTCAGAACATAGTTAAGGAATCTTCAGTAGGGATCAAGAGTTTGATAAAATTATTATCAACAAACAAGTGTATGTCATTTTCACAACCCCTTGATTCAATTTGTGATGATAATATTCATAATTGATTGTAATGTGTTTTCAAAAGCTTCATGGAAAGGGTTAACCCCAGTATTGTTTGCTTCTAAGATATAATTGATGCAGCTGCAAGAGAACTTAATACCATTCATTTTCTTAAAGTATATAATTTCTACTAATTGTTAGATTGCCATGTTTGTAGATTACAGCATCATGATGCCAGTGGACATTAGGCAAAATTTCAATGGTTGTTGCATTTAAAATGACAAACACTAAGGAGGGAAATTAAAACAGTCAGATTTTGTTTGTCATGCAAAAGGTTCAGCTCGATCAACAGTTTAAAATGAATTTTGTTTCGTCTTGTGACAAAGTTACACAGACTTATTTAATAGAAAATTTATAGTTCATCAATAAGAAGAAAAAGAAAAATTATCTGTAATCTCATCTTAAAAGTAACCATTACTTTTAACTTGTTAACTTGGCTGGGTTAAGGGATACCCAGATAGCAAGAAAAACATTATTTCTCAGTGTGTCTGAGAGGGTGTTTCCAGAAGCGATTAGCATTTGAATCGTTAGGTTAAATAAAGAAGATCATCCTCACCAATGTAGGCAACCATCATTCGATCTATTGAGGATCCAAATAGAACAAAAAGGCACATGAAGGATGAATTCTCATACTCTCTCTCTTCCTAAGCTGGAACATCTATCTTCTCCTGCCCTTAGACCCTGGAGCTCCTGGTTCTCTGGCCTTTGGACTCATACTAAATTATCCCACCAGCTTTCCTGGTTCTCCAGCTTGCAGACAGCTGATCATCAGCCTTCTTGGTCTCCATAATTGCATAAGCCAATGCTCATAATAAATCCTCTCTTATATATCCATATATACCCTATTGGTTCTGTTTTTCTGAAGAACTCTAATACAGCAGTTATAACCAGTGCTGTGATGAAGGTTCTTGACACAATATCTAATAATGTATATAGTTTCTTGGAATAAATTTTCATAAATATAATTGTTACCTCATGATACAAGCAAGAATTCAAAGTCAAATTTGCCCTCCATTAAAAATCAATTTAACCTCAAACCATAAATAGTCAAAGGATAGTAATAGATATTTCACAGAAAGGTGTATAAAAATGTTCAATAAACATTGAAAATATGTTTAATCTCTTTAATAATCCAAAAATGCAAAATAAAACAACTACAAAATACCAGTTCACATGCTTTTTAAGATAGATATTTAGAGAGATAAAAAATTTTAAAGCTTGATGATATTCAGTGTTGTTGAGGAGGTGGACAGATAGTTTCATACACTTTTCATGAAAATAAAAGTCGATGCACCCATTTTAGAGGGCATTTAGACATATCCTAAATGAAAAATATGCATATCCTAGAACCCAGTAATTCCACTTCTAAGAATTTAGCCTAGAAAAATACTCACATATGACCCACAGACCAGCCTGCTTCACATGCCCACCTCTACTGCTGTGTAGGCAGGATATGGGGATTAGGAACCCCACCAGGATATCATGGAGTGGGTGACTAGCACTTCCCCACTGGAAGGGAAACCAGGCAGACCATCAACATGTGTCCACTCTAAGAGCCAAATAAATTATTATGCTCTTTTGAATTCTAAAATAAATTATAAATGACCCATTTTGTGTCAATTAACATAAAATCTCAAATTCCTCAGAAAAGCTGTAATTTGTTAATGTTGAGTTGACACATCTAGCTGTCATCAAGCTGGGAAATAAAGTCAGGGGCCCTGCATATAATTTTGGACTAGAAATACATCTTTAGCACTTTCCAATTCAACTCTTAGATCCCTTTTCCTCCTGTTAGCAAATTTGTCTTCCAGAGTAGGGCATCCATTAGATACAATCCTGAGTCACATTTTTCTGGTGTCAGTAAATACCTGCTAAGGAGTGAATTAGTTGAACTCTTAAAAATATTGATGCCTGGGCCCCATCCAGACTAATTTGAACCAAATCTCTGACTGTGGCACCTGAACATTTGTACTTTTTAATGAGTTCTCAAGGTGTTTCTAAGTACAGTGAAGTGTATAAACCACTGTCTCATTGTCTACCTGGGAAACATTTTTGGTTTAAAGGATACCATCATGATCCTAAGGAATGATATTATAGGTGCAGTGTTGGAGCAAAAGGCCTCTCTGGTGTCTCTACCTTGAGCAACATCTCTTAGGGATCTTTCCCCACTGGGATGGTTTTCTCTGGTCATTTAGGGATGATTGCATCTCTAATTTGGTGGCTTTATTACATGGAATGCACAGAAAACTGAGCAGCGATATTTTCTTGGTCACTAAATGCTAGCAGTTATAAGTTATATCACAGATTGTGGAAAGAAAACTAACACTACCACACCAAATATACACATCCACTGTAAAACATTTTACAAAATTTGAAATGTTATAAGATTCTGTCTTAGAATTGAGGATATGGTAAATTTTTTTATTATCAAGGAGTTGAGTTGAGAGTGGACATCATGTGATTGACAGAAAATAGTTTTGTAACTTACACTTGGAAAAGAACACAAAAAATAAGACAAATATGAACGTTTTGTGTGCATTCCTGAGGTATGGCTGAGAGTGCCACGCCATGTGGCCTGCGCATATCCTGTATGTGCTTTGTGTGGCAAGAGATTATGTAGAGTGGAACTGAGTGTTGTGTTATGACCCTGATGTTTACAGTACTTTCTCCCTGAGTTTGGCTGAGCTAAGAGCATTAATAAAAGGCTAATGTAAGATTAATCAAAGTTTTTCCTACAGAAGCATCTAAGAGAGGCCATACTACCTAAAGGGCAATGTCCTTGTCCTAAACATAGGCAAGTCAGCTATAGCCTCACAGCTACCCTGGGAGGTAAGAGTTACCAACTCAGAATAGTATCCACTGGCTTCCAATCTATGTACCACTTTCCAAGAGGCATGCTACCACTTGACCACAGGGAACAAAAAGGCCTTAGGGGGGAGCCTTTGGTTGGTAGGTAAGTTTTAATAATTCTCCTTAATTTTTACAGTCTTTTTGGTTCCCCTTTAATGAACCAGGGGTCAAAAGGAGGGATCCCTAGATCTGGGGATGAATGAAGAAAACTTGTGACCTGAAGTCAGAGTGTGCTCTATCTGGTGGGGGTAAAAAAGGAAATATTAATAATCCTTCGAGAATGACACAGTGGAAGATCCCTATAGAATATTTAGGTCTTTGGAAATTGTGGCAGGCCAATCAAATGTGTGAGAAAGGAGGGGGATTCTCTAGATGCAAGAACAGGGATCTGCCAGCTTAGGACAAATGGAAGAAGCCAAAATTAGGCAGGAAAGGGAAAGGAAGGTTGCTGTTTGGAGGAGAAGCATGAGGTGAGTAGTCAGGAGCTGGGGATGGGTGTCCAAAGAAACGCCAGAGCTTAGCCCACATCTAGGACTGATTAATAGTCTTTTAGAAGCAAAAAAGCGGGAAATATTCCAGAATATATCCCACACTCAGGAGTCCTGAAACCCATTTGGGACTCTTATGGTAACTGGACTTATGGACAATTCTTTCTTACTTCATAGAAAAGTGAGAGGTTGCTTGACAAAAGCCCACCCTAGAGTCAGCCCCTGTTACTGAGTCCATCATTGTCCAATATAATCAGAAAAGGAGCTGAAAAACTCAGGCAAAAAACAAGAAACAGAAATTGTGTTTTCCCTTTAGACCTCAGATGCACATAACTTGATTGACACAGTCATATTTCTCAGTTTGTGGCAACAACTCTCCATCCAGTCTTGGCTTCTCGTTTTTTATTTTTGTTTTGTATCCTTTTATTCTTGCCTCATTCACCATACTCCCCTCATCTCTTTGTGAGCACCCATTCTAGTGTATATAATGTCTTTCAAAGCTTATTTAAATAGAAGTGCATTATGAGCAATATATAGTATTGTTTTGGATATTGTGTCAGTTAGGTCATCTGGGAAACATGTAAAGATGAAGATTGAAGAGTTAAACCTTTATCAGGGAGTAATGCCTGTGAAAGGTAAAAGGGGAGAAAACAGAACTGGTCAGGGAAAGCCTTCAAAGTGTGATGTACAGTTGTTGCCCACGAAAGGAAAAGGGGAGGAAGCAGGTTTCAAGGGGACCAATGTAGCCAACTTTCCAAAAAGTAGACAGCTGTCCTTGAGGCTTAGGGAGTCAGTGTTCATCTCTGCTATGGATAGGTTGGGTCATTCAGAAGTAGCAATTACTGACCAGCCTTGGTCAGTGGGGGTCCCATGCATGACCCCCGTCTCTGCTGTTGTGGCTCCTCTGTTCACATGCCTATTGTGCCAGTGCCGGGGTGGCTGACAACAGCATTGCCTATTGTCTACTGGCCAAGTCATTTTTTCTACTTGGTTGTTTAGTGCCTCCTCCCAGGTGGACGATTTCTGGTGTGTGTTACATATGATACAAAGATCTTCACACTTCATATCCACTCCCATAAACCTCCCATCTACCCCAGAAACCTCTACCTAGGCCTACCCTACCTCTACTCCAGGACTTCGTGTCTCTGATCTTCCACGCTTTTCCCTCCAAGGCCCCTGATCAGCCTGATGATCCATTAGACTTTGCCCACAAGTCCGTATATATTCTTATCTTGGTCCACTTCTCCTTGTGCACTGTTAGGGCTCAGAACACAACACCCCAAAATATGGTACTTTGGCATGCTGAGTACTTTGAATGAAAGAGATTGAAGGGCCTCAGAATCAGTCCTAGAAGCAAGTTTTCTCTCACCTTCTCCTGCCCTCCTGTCTCTCGCCCCTCCTTCTTCTCTGAAACAAATTCCCCTTCCCCAAAGTGAGTCATAAAAACTAGAACCCATCTCCCCCAAAGCAAGCCAAAACACCTAGAAATATCAGTCTAACCTTCCCTGCCTTCATGTGCAGGAGCTGGCCATGAAGAAATTCTCTGTCCTACCTTGTCTGATAGTAGGTCATAAGAACCTCGATCCAGAGAGGTTGTGCCTTCTACCTGAGAAGAAAGAATGCTACACAGAAAGACCAAGAAGAATCTGAACAGACAGGCCTTGCTAGGCTCCCCCCCCCACCAGTCTATTACCATTAGATCATACTCTTTTGTCCAATCATACCTCTATGTTGCTGTCCATTTTTCATCAAACCTAAGCATAAAAATGGACAATTTTCCCTGGGTCTTTGGGTCTTCATTTCTAAAGTCTATATTGTCATGTAAAACTTTGATTAAATATATTTGTTGCGTGTTTCTCCTGTTATATTTATCATGTGTTTGTCCATGTATATTCCCCCATATAGCCATAGGTGTGAATGGTGATGGAGAGCTGGTGCCACCATGGTGGGTAATACAGCTTTCTGAGCTACCTGCTAATGTAGTTACTTATGTCATCTGGTTTTATTCAGGCTTGATTCCAGATGCACCTTTTCCATCTCACAATAGATTGCTCCTGGACACACCTAATTTTATGACATAGTGGCTTTCACAGAACCCAACTCATGACATCCAGTTCCAGGTGCATGGCCACTTGATGTCCCATAGTCAAGTGTTTCATCTCTACCAAGGTCCAGTAGCACACCAAGAGTTATTGTTCAAAAGGCTTATAACTCTCAGCTGCAAATAGCATGGTCTTAGTCCAGAAACTCAAGGACTGGCATTATGATGCTCCATTGTTACATTTTATAATCTCTAACCTGGACTTTTTTCCACCATTAACACCACTAAAAGAAAAGAAGGCAGGAGCAGGACTGGGAACAGGAGAGTATCAGGCAATGGTGCTCTGTAAAGCCCTGGCCAACCCCAGTGGGGAGCTCCAGAATAAAGATTGACCATTAGTGGAGCCCCACATTGGGCGTGTTCAGACATTGTCTGGAGGCCTCCCTAGAAGCCTGTAACCTGATTTGAAAGCTGAAGGCATCCTGAAAGCTCTAATAGCTGAAGACTGTCAGCTAGTAGCACTCCTAGCAACTGAATGGAAGGTTCTTTTTTTAAAGGGACACCAACATGATACACCTCCATGGCTGCCACAGATATACACTTTCAATTATTTATGTAAATGGTGTTGTACTATATATCCATTCTGACTCTTTTTTCATTTAACATTACTTCCATGACTTATTCAGCGATAACACTGCATTTTATGCTCATTTTATTTATCCTTTTCTCTACTGGCACGTACCTAGATTGCCTCCAATTATTGCTACTGCAACCAACAATGTAATGAATATTTTTGTGCATGCCTCCTTGTGTAAGAATTTCTCTGGGGTACATACCTGAAAGTATTAGGCCATGAACTATCCACCTACTCAATTTCACTAACTACCACATATTGGGTCATGAGATAGTTATTTAACCAGTATTTTTAAATATATATCGTGGGCTTATATAAACTTTGATTATTAAAATCAGCCTGGATTATCTTTGGGTTTCTACTGGCTCTTAATTCTTTCAGCTTTTGTACCCAAAAACCCTAAGGAGGAATTACTTCCCATAGAGTACAAACCAAAATCCCAAAATAATCCTTTTTCAACCTGTTCAGCCTAAGTTAAATCATATGCCAATCCCTGAACCAACCACTATAGCCAAGGGAATGAAATTCTTGGTTAGTTTAGCCGAGGTCACATTCTTTACTCAGAGTTGAGAGAGGTGGAGAAGTGGTCCCCCTCATAGGAATCAGACTGTACTTACAGAGGAAGGGCAAATGGATGCTGTGTGTCAAAATAGTAGATGCCCATTATCACGTACAGAGTCTGAGGGTCTTGCACCTAGACTAAAATGGATTTTACTTTACAATGCAAAGTGATTGTACTCTAATTTCCTGAGAGTTCTACTTTTATTTTGTTTGAACGTTATTGTGAAATTTTGTCAAGGGTATCAAGGGATTTACTCATAGTGATATTGGGAAAATATCTATCTCTGCAATGTAAATGGAGATTTGCAGCTATACCGTGGGGACAGGTTGGTAAGAATACAGCACTAGTATTTGGACTGTGCCTATTGTTTGGGCTCTGAAAGCAATACCCCAAAAGTTTGGTGCTTTGCCATGCTGAACAGTTTGAACTAGGAATGCCTTAGAAGCTCCTCAGAACCAAAGACCTTCTAATCTCTTGTTTTTTCCCCTTTACCAAGTGCAGGGAGGGACTCCCTCTGGAATTTCCTGTCTAAGAAAACTTCTTTCCAAAAGAAATGCAATTGTATTAAGACCTTCTCCCTAGGAATTTCATCAAATAACTAGGAAAGATTAACCACCAGAGAAGAGACTAAAAGTCTGTCACCATGCCCAGATAGACTTTTCATGTATTCTGAAGGCAACTCTGAGAGATTACCTGGGATATTTTAACTGCATAATAAGACAACTTTTGTTCAAAGTGAAGTTCTGCCCCTAATGTTCCCATCACCTCTCCCAGAGCTCAGAAAAACTTTGTTCCAGGCCATTGTTCTTTGGCCTTATTCATTTCCCCTAAAAATCATTTACTATCCCTCTAAAATTACCTACAGCCCTCCACTTCCCTCTCTCCCATGAAGAGGGCACTTAAGTCTTGACCATCTGGCTGTTCTTGGAGTCTCACATGTGTGGGACTCCCATGTCCATATGAACAATAATAAACTTGTGTGCCTTGTCCTCCTATTTGTCTATTGTCAGTCATTTCAGTGGGTGGAAAGGAAGCTTTCCTTCTGCCACTACGCTATGTAATGGTGTTAATTTCTAACTGACATTTTGATCCCAATAAAGGGAAGTGTATATTATAGGTTTATATATACCCTACATACAGAGGTCACCATGATTAGAATGAGCCAGGAAACCTAGGGTTACTAGTGAATCATAATTCTCTTGGCCCTTTGTACCCAAAGATATCTGAGGAAGAAACTCCTTGAGGGTGCCTTTGTGACCTTATTTTACATCTTTATACATGAGTCACTAAAAAGGATCCTTGTGAGAAAGCTTCCTTTATTACAGAACATAGAAAATAATGGAATCTAGTACATCATGTGCTCTAAACTTCTGTCTGAAACATGGCTCTTAAAAGAGAGGAGCTGAAGGCTGCTCTTGGTCTGCCTTAAGAAAACACAAAAAGAGAAAGAAAATCAGCAACAGTTCTGCCTGCGACAAAAACGAAGAAAAAATAAGCTTTAAAGTGGGCAATGGAATTCTGGGAATGAAGGCATAAAAGAAGACAACACAAGGGAGCTCAGACAGAGTAGAATTTCACAGCATCTGTTAGCCCATGCCAAAGGAGAGCTAAAGCAGGATTTTGACAAACCCCAAAGTCAATATTTTCCCCTTGATGTATCTTTGTTATTATTCCATGTCCAGTATATGATTATTTGGCTTGTCATGCTGTATGCTGTGCTTCCTTGGGAGGTGTTACTCCTTAAGGTAAGACCAGTTTTGTTGCTGGGTAATCAGGTCTACCAGATGTTGCCAGAGGAATATGCCAATACCATTCATTTACTAAATATTTGCATGCTCAAAAATTTCAAGTTATTGTCTGAAGAATCAAGAATAGATGCACAGTCTACGTACTTTTGAGATGATATTTATCTAATGTTGACATTGCTGTCTGTTTGGGAATCACTTCATTACTCCATAAACTCTGAGTGGATTGGCAGGATGAGAGACACAGATAAGTGAGTGAGCTTCTACTCAAAGGGCATCTTCCTCATTCAGTTCTTTGCTCACCTCCTCAGGGCTGGCTTCCTTATCTAACATAGCCAATTACTCTTTATTGTCTTATTCTATTTAGTTTTGTCGAGACTCATAACACACCACCCCAAAATATTACTGAGGGAGACCAGAATATGCCACCCCCAAATCTACTTATTTGGCATACTTTGAGCTGGTTATTCTGAGAAACTGCAGATACAGTAATAGCTCTGAAAAGTTGTCCTTTTGTAAAAGAAATGTGTATCTATAAAGGAAATCTACATTAGTAAAAGTATCTGTATCAGGAAGAGGGCTTCTCAGAAACAACTTATTACCTGAGTGACTTTTTATCTGCTTAAAAGACAATCTGTATTCACCATACATTTCCTCTCTTCACCCTTCCATAACTTGTGCTCCCATCCCCAGAAGCCCCAAGCTCTTATTCCTTTCTGTAGCTCAGGATGCTTTAATCATCTGACCTTTCTTCCAGACTCATATTTTATGGGATTCCTATGTATATATACATAATAAAATACGGTTTTTCTCCTGTTAATCTTCCTTATGTCAATTTAATTTGTAGTCTAGTCAAAGAACCTAGAAGAGTGGAGAGAAGCCATTTTTAACTCCCCTGCAGTTTTATTCACACCATTTGTCACTATCCCAATTTATATGATTTATTAATTTGCTAAATGTTAAGTATAATGTAAGCTGGATGAGGGAAGGTGCCTTTCTTGCCTTCTCTTGTGTATTAATTGCCTAGAAGAGTATCTATCTGGCATATGGCAGGCACTCAACTAGTTTGCATTTGGTGAATTATTAAATGAGCAAACATCCCTGTAGTATAGAAAAGCAAAACAGGCTTATAACATAAAACAAAAGGTTTGAGAGTGTTAGTGTTAGAACAAAAAGGAAGGAACTGAAAATGAAGTTGAAGATAGAATAGAAACAAAGCTTCTGCTCAACTCTTCTGGAGAGAGAAATAGTTAAGAGATAAGTGTGTTTGGGATTAGATCTAGAGGTGTGAATGAAAGGTTGAGAGCCTAGATTTTAGCACTGCACCAGCTTTTGCAATGCCTGGTATGGACCTACTTTGGGCAGAGTTAATTCTTAATCACCACAGGTATTAGAATGGTGATGTCCCAGGCACAAGGAGAGCTTTTCTTATTTAACTGAACAAAGTAGCTCAATAAAAGATCATTCAAAGATTTTCCTTTTACAGTAGCTTTAGGAGGGCCACAATTCTTTGGTTAATGGGTTGAGGGAAGTTTGTCTTGATCAGAAATAACAATGGGAATAACATAAATGCCAGTGGCTACTATTGTAGAGAAGAGTAGAACATAGTGGTTAAGAGTCAGACAGCTTGGATTTGGATACTGGCTTTACCGCTTACAAATTTCTGTACTTTAATTTGTTCACCTGTAAAATAGAGATAATAGTAAGCCCATTAGAAAGATTAAATGAGATAAAATGTGTAAAGTGCATGACACATAGTAGGATGGCAATAATATTAGCTATCTCAGGGTTTATGGTCTGAGATAACGTGAGTTTGAATCCTAACTCAACCTTTCCTCATTGCGTGATCTTAAACAAGTTGATAAATCTTTCTACCCCCAGTTTCAGTTAGGGCCAGTAGTAACATTCACCTCATAGGTGTGTTTAAGGGATTAAATAGGTCAATATGTGAACTGTTTGTAGAACACCTGATCCATAGCAGGCACCTGTTAAACATGAACTATTATTATCACTATTGTAACTTGTTGAGTAACTGTTTTAGGAGAAGTATTGGATTAGGTGCCTGCCACAGCCTGTGACAACAAAGTAGGTCACATTTCCTTTCTATATTTGTATTATTACAGTAGGAACCCCCACCAGCTTATCTATTAAAAATTACTTCCCAAAGTGTTGTCCAGTTATTTGCAGTGTCTGCCCAGGGATGTCTAGCAATATCTAATATATGCCTATCACCAGCTGAGTCTTTATGAAGTATCAATTTATTCTTTTCCTTGGGCTCTGATACCTACTTCTTATCAATTCCTTCAAGGCATTTGGGACCTGCTTCTGCCTATTACTGGAACACCGGTGGCGATGCTGAATCCATTGTCTCCAGAGGCTCCCCAAAATAGTCAGCCCAGATTGCCAGATGCCATGCAGAGGTGGAGAAAATGGCCTCTTCTCCAACTCTAGGCCACACTTGGTTACCTGGGCCTTACAGTCATAAAACTTCTACTGTGCAGTCACTTTAATTTCTGCTTTTAACTCCACACTTCACAAGGCCTAAAGCCAATGCAAATGACCAGATGGGTTAAATATCATTCTGTCTCCTGTATTTTTCCAGTCATTTCCCTCAGTTGCCCAGGCCAACCCAGAACTTCTCTTGTAATTATTAATACAAAGCAAAAGTTCCTAGGCTTACTAATAGATACAAATCTGTGAGGAATTGTTTTTTTAACCACAGCACTGTGGGTCCTCTTTCAGTCAGGCATGTCACCTTGCTGTGTCCTTAATTTAATGTAATTTACTAAAGGCTGTAGCACACATTGTAGGTTATCTACCCAATAGCTCTTCTTATTTAGTAGCAGAATTTGTTCATGTACCTGACTGTTATATTTTGGAGAAAGCCAGTTCCCTCCCCAGACTAGAGGCAGTGAATCTATAGATTTGTCTAAGTCTATCAAGAGGAAACTCTATTCCACTTGTCATTTATGAGTTAGGAATGGGCAAGTGATACAATTCTGGCTTGTAAAATGGGAAGAAAAGTCAGCTGAAGAGCACAGAGAAAATGCCTCTGGAAACTGACGTCTGAGAAATTGGTGAAGAAACAGCTAATGTCATCCTGAAATCAAAAAGAATGGCTGTCATACTAAGGATGGCAAAGCAAAATTATGGGAAGAACCCGAGTCCTCATGATATCTATGAGCTGTTGAATTAGCCAAACCTGGAACTCCCTGACTGTGCACTTCTTGCTATTGATTTACTAAACATACTTAATATTTAAGCCCTTGCTATTCAATATGTCATCTGTGTACCAGTAGCATCAGCATCACTTGAGATCTTGTTGGAAATACAGAATCTTGGGCCCCACTCAGACCTACTGAATCAGAATCTGCATTTTATTAATAAGTTTCCAGGTGATCCATATGCACATTAATGATTGAGATACAATGGCTTAAACCACTATTATTTTGATTTTATGTTCATATGCAATTGAAAGCATCCTGGGGCAGTTACACAAGCTAGCAAGTGTCAAAGTTGGAACTTTAAAGTCTATTTTTTATTAGTCTACCCATCTTACAATTTATGTAATCAGTTACCATAGATGAAATATAGATAGACAACATTTCTAGATTAAAAAAAAATTTTTTTTTTTTACTTAGAATGGTGGATTTACATAAGTTGCCCAGGTAATTACCCCAATATCCTGCTCTACTTTGCCTCTGTAGACAGTACAATTGGTGAAAGTTGCCATCAGTTCTCTGTGCCTGGGTTTCTCCATGTGTGAAATGACAATGTGTTTATGATTCTGTCATTCTACATTCTCCCCCGTTACTGGACTAGAGAATGGAAACTGACTCATTCTACTCCTTGTTTGTCTTTTTATAAACTTTATTTTCTCATTGGACTGCACTGATCTTTTTTTTAAAGCAACACGTGGTATCTGTCTAATGTTGGCCCATGTCATTCAGCATGTTGGGTGACTTCAGCCAAAGATCACTGCTTACTCAGGGCATGTTTTTGGATGGAGAACTCTTCAGATCCCAGCTCTACAAAGACACACTTGGATGCTGTAGAGTTTGCCTGTCTGCACAGCTCCAGCTTTGCACTGCTCTCTTTTTCATCCCTGGAATGCTTCACAAACAACTGGATGAAGTGGGGAATGCTGTGTGCCATGTGGGAGCCCTTCTCTTTCTCATCTCCTACATTAGGGCAGATGCCAAATGACCTCTGTGTTACCTTCCCAGACACTTTATAATGGGATGTCCATTAGGCCACATGGAACCACAGAACAGGTCAGAGAAGAGACTTTTCGGGATTCTAAAACATTCTTCTCTGTTGACTTGAACAGTCCAGTAGAAGTCATCTGTCTTCACAGTAGCACCCAATCCCTCCCTCCTCAATGTGACCATTCAGGGAGGTCAGTCTCTTGGCATTGGCAGTGGACATGTATGCTTAGTCAGGTGAGAATTCAAGAAGCTGCCATTAAAGGCAGACAATCAAGTCACTGCTGTTCAGGAAAGATCACTTAAAAGACCTCTTTTTTTTATTGTGAACATTTTATTGTGAAATATTGTACATAATACATACACACACATGTACACCATAGACTGAATTTTTGTGTCCCCTGCCCCCCCAACTCATGTGTTGAAGCCCTAATTCCCAAGATGATGGTATTTGGAGGTGAGGTCTTTGGGAGGTAACTAGGATATGGGGTGAAGGGAACTTTCTTCCACCCTCTGGAAGGTTGGATAATTTGAGTCTCTGAAATCAACTTGACAACAGACAGATTAAGAGGATAAAAGGCATACAGACTAATTACATGCACACGCATGGGAGCCTCACAAAACATAAGACTTGAAGAAGGGCCAGCTGATTGAAGTTTAAATAGAGTTTTGAGCTACAGGTAGAAACAGGAGCTTGGGGCTTGTGGGAGGAGGTGGTGACTGGTTATGGAGGTTGAGAGGAGAAAATGTATGCAAACAAATGTCTTGTTATGCAGATAAAGTCCCTCAGGTAGCAGTCCTCAGAAGAGTAAGGGAGTTAATCTCCCTGTTAGATGAGATTATGGGGAGGGGGTTTATGACTATTGCATTCCTTCTGGAAGAACGTTCCTTAGTCAGATGAGGGAACTTCAGAGAAAGATCCTCCTGTATTTGCTGCTCCCCAGGTGCTCTCAGTTTGAAATCCAAAGTGGCGTATTTGGGGGTATCATTTTCTGAGCCCCAACAATGTCATGAGGGTGGAGTCCTTATTAATGGAATTAGTGCCCTTGTAAGAAGAGACATAAGACAGATGATTTCTCTCTCTCTGCCATGTGAGGATACAGCAAAAAGGTCGATGTCTACAAATCAGGAAGAGAACCTTCACCAGACACTGAATCTACTGGCCCCTTGATCTTAGATTTCCCAACCTCCAGAACTGTAACAATAAATTTCTGTTTTTTAAGCCCCTTAGTCTATGATCTTTTGGTTATAGCAGCCCAAGAAGACTAAGACAATACACATACACATACTCTCACACACACTCATACAGACACATATTTATTTTTAAAAAATAAAAATAAAATAAAATGCCATGTACACCAGCCAACTTAAAAAAATAGAATATAACCAGTATCTTTGGAGCTGCGTGTGTATGCTCCCCACTGATATCTAACCCCTGCCGCCACCACCCCCTGCCAGCCCAGAGGTAACCAAAATCCTATATTTTTAGTTAGTCATTCCCTTGCTTTTCTGTATAGTTCTACCACATATCTATGCATCCCAGCACAATATGTTGTTTGATTTTTCCTAATTTTGCACTTTATATAAATGAATCATGGAGTATGCTTCTGTGCCTTGCTTTTTCACTCAACATTTTGTGATTCAAATATACTAACGTGTATAGCTGCAGTTCATGCTTTTCATTGCTGTTTAATATTTTATTTGTGAGTAGTTTGTTTATCCTTTTTACTGTTAATGGACATTTTGCACTCTTATAAACAGTGCTGCATTGGAATCTTATATGAGGTTCCTGGTATGCATGCATAAGAGTTTCTCTAGGGAATATACTGTGAGAGTCATTAAGGCTGTTTCTGTATATTCTGCATGTATTTCCTGTCAAGGTTTTTGTTAGGATTTCACTTCACCACCCACTTAATTTAGGTGTGGCCCTGTTGGACTAATGAAATGTGAACTGAAGTGATGTGTGTGTGATCTTTGAGAGGCAATATGTGTAATGTTCTTTTCTTTCTTCTGCAGTGCCTGGAAGTATTCCACCTAGCAGCTGCTCCATCAGCATGGATCCCCAAGTAAATCTGACAATAACAAAAAGTTGGGTCTGCAGTCAACCCACAATGACCATGTAGCATAAGTGAGACAGAAATCTTTGTTGTTTTAAGCCCCTTGTGGTATGTTGTCCAAAGCATTGTCTAACTTACTAAAACATAAATTAGTATTAGGAGTGAATTTGCTTGAAATGCACCTATTCAATTTCAAGATATAGTGCCAAGCTGTTTTCCAAAGAGGTTGAGCCAATTTTTATACTACTTACCAACAGCGGATGCGAGTTCCTGTTATTCCACAGCTTTGCCAACACTTGGTATTTTTAGACTGCAGTTTGATCTGATGAAATCTTAGGAAATGTTGTCTATTATTTTGATTTTTATTTTCCTGAAGATTTGTGATATATTTTCATATGTTTATTAGGAATTTGGGTTTCTTTGTCTGTGAAATGCCTGTTTATAATTTATGCCTGTATTTTTACTGAGTTACTTTCTGAATTTCTGTGCTGTTAGTGATTTTCTTATTGATTCATGTAAGTTTTTTCTTATTGATTCAAATAAGTTCCTTATTTTTCTCCATAGTATTTATTACCATCTTATGAATCTTATCAATTACCATCTTTATTTATTGATTCATTTATTGTATCTCTGTCAAGCTAGGATGGAGGCTCCATGAGGTCAGGGGTTATTTTTTCACTGGTGAATCCATAGTACCTAGATAAATGTCCAGCACATAGTGGGCATCAGGTTGAACGAATAAAAACAGTATCTGACCTTTGAGTTTCTTGACCATGGCCAGTTTCTCCCTTGTAGGCAGGTTTTGTCCTGATACCTGTGGATCCTTGATCTTGATGTCTTACTAGGCTGGCAGGGACCAGACTGAAGGAGGAACTTCCCACTTCCACAGCAATGGTCCTCCACAAGTAATTGTTTCTTCCTTTCTTTCTTCTTTTTTTTTAATTTGAATGAGGCAAATTTAATGTGATCTTTTTTAAAAAGAGGGGAATAGCTTTAGATAGGAAGTCCATTTGTGCAAATATTACCAAAGCCATTCAGAAAACAGACTATTCACTTTGATCTAATTCTTAACAAGTTCACATAGAGACTTCACATGAAACATCACTTTGGATTTTCCCACTTAAAGAATAAAATGAACATAAAATCTCCTCCTGTAGTACTCTTAGCAAACTATCTGCAAGACAGACAAGTTTACATAAGTTTTTCTTTCCTTTAGCTGCTTCCAGTTGCAGAGATTAGTAATTGAACCTATAGATCATAGGTTTCTCCTTCAGACTCTGTCCTGCTAACCCAGCTAGCATAATAGCGACCCACACTTGGTGAAATTCTCCTAAAGGAGTTTGGTTAAACATTACGAGGTTTCAAGCATAGAGTGCCAGGAAATTTGTTATAGTCTCCTTTCTGGAACAGAGCACTTATTCCGGTAACTATGGCTGAGCATGTGGTATTGTAAACCAAACAGCTGTAACTTGCAGGATCAACACTGTACAACTGTTATCACACTGGGGTTTGTGATGGGATCCAGACCAGCAAGGGCACCTGAATGCCTCCACTGTCCTGGCCTTCAGTAGCTGTTACTTTGCAAGAGGTGAAGGCCTCATGTGCTTCATATAGATGTCTCACCCCCTCCCATCCCACCCCCAACCTTAGTTACTTGTACCTGGTGAAGGTCCATAGAAAGAGTGGACAGGCAGATGCACGTTGCTCTGTGACTACAACTTCTAATCCATCACACCAGCCCACATGCAGGCATTAAATCTATTGAAAGTTTGACCAGTTTCTTCTTCACCTATATATGGGAGATTCTTCCTCCTTCTGCTGCTGTGCTAGGGAGGAGATGGATCTCTTCTCCCCAGGAAGGTGTAATGTGGAAACAAACAGTTTTTCTCTTTACTATACTTTCAACATTCTCAATACCTCCCTTTTGACATCAAATGTGGGGGAGTTTCTTCCACACTAATTCTCTGACACCAGCTGTATGTCCTACAATTTAACTCAATTTTGATGCTATCTACCTGGAGATAGTGCAGACCCCACAGGTTAAGGGCTCAGTCTCACAAGACTGACCCCCCCCGATACCAACTGCAAGTAGTAGGTTCCAGGTTACTCAAAACTTCTGTCTGATTTGGCTACAAATCAGAGATTCCCATAATCCCCTCTTTGGGTTTGATGATTTGCTAAAGTAGCTCACAGAACCCAGGAAAATAGTTTTCTTAGTATTGCTTATTACTGCTGATTTATTACAAAGGATATATTAAGGGATATGAATGAACAACCAGATGAAGAGATATATTAAGGATAGGTCTATGGGAAGGGGTACAGAAGAGTTTTATACCCTCTCCAAGTGGATCATCCTTACCTTCATGGGTTCAACAACTCAGAAGCTCTCTGAACACGGTGCTTTTGAATTTTTATGGAGGTTTCACTACATAGGCATAATTGACCAAATCATTGGCCATTCGTGATTAACTCAACTTTCAGCCTCTCCCCACCCCAGGGAGGTAGCATGGGGTGAACTAAAGTTCTAGCCCTCTAATTACATGGTTGATTCTTCTGGCAACTGGCTTCCATCCTGAGGATATCCAAGAGTCCCCAGCTATGCTGGTCATCTCGGTAGCATGTGAAAAGACACTTATCACTTCAGAGATTCCAAGAGTATTAGCAGCTGTGTGCCAGGAACTGGGCAAAGACCAAATGTATATTTCCCCATATCTCAGCAAAGAGCTCATCACCTTTTAGAATTTAGTTCATTTGGGTTTCTAAGAGTCCTTAGATCTCTGAAGGGATTTTTAAAAAATTATGATTACGTAGCTTATATTGCTTGTTCTCATTCTTGTTCTAGGGTAAGAGCCTCAATCTCCAGTGACTTTCCACCAGTAAGTAAAAATTCTGCCATAGATATATGGACAAACAAAAGCTTATCAATATTCCAAGCAAATATTATTCTTTCCTTATATATAGTCTTAAAATGAGAAAAATCAAGCACTAAAACTTTCTTAGGCACATGGAAAGTCAAAGGATAAAAGATGAAAGTCAATAGCTTTCAAGCTGTCAGCTGTTGTATTTTTCTCTGTGATATAAAAAATTTGTAATTACTTGCCAAATGAGATAATAATACACTGATTAAAGTTTATTTTTAATTGGAAAATTTCAAGTATTCATTTAAAAATATAGTGCAATGTTAATTCTTTAGAAACAGATGTGATGCAAATACCAGACATAATTTTTATTCAATTTATGAATCCAGAAATTTTCTATATCCTGCTATATATAATAGTAACTTAAACTTTGTTTTGGTTACATAAGAAGTAATACTTTTAAATGGTGTTTTTATAATTGCTCTAGAATAGTTTTTTTTCCTAATAGAGTCCAGATTATTGTGAACTTTTGAGCTCTTAAATTTTTTCCTCCCTCAATCATTCTAATATACATAATAAAAATAACTCTCAGTTTATAATAAGTAAAAATATTTAAGAAATACTAAAATTCATCCCCTAATTTTTATCTATAATTTTCTTATTATTCTAACAAAAATCACATGAAAACATATATGTATGATATCATATAATATAATGGAATATGTCATATAAATATATGTATAATATATAATGTAATGAATAATATAAATGGAGGTAGAATCATGGAAATAGAATAAATCTGAGAAAACACCTGATCTAAAAATATTAATTCACAGAAGAAACTGAGCCCCAAAGAGGAAAAGAGATGTGTCTAAACTCCACAGTTGATTGGTAGCAAAGCTAAGGCTAGAGATCAGGTATTGCAGGTTCTTATACAAATCCTTGCCCTGGGCAATGCACTGCCTCTCATGGTGGTAATAAGCAGCTTCTTTGATTATTGGTAGAAGCTGGTGCTAAAGAAAGTGTGAGACTCCACAGCTTTAAGCAGGAGGGATCTAAAGACTCTCTGAATAGTGACCACCTATTATGGTTGTGTTAGGGTTGTCAGCACCACTCATGGCTCCTTTCCTCTGAGAAAACTTCCCCACAACAATGATAGCTGTGCTTCAGCAGCCCTCACACTAAGCATGGTGACTTGTACCTGGATGGACATTTGACCCAAGCTTGGGCAAGTGTCAAGCTATCTGTGTTGGCAGGGCCCTGAGAGGAAACAGATGGCATGCTTGAAAGGGATGATTGAGGAGAGTTTAATGAAGGGACCACTGACACGTGAGTGAACAAAGTACATGCCCCCAAGCTCACAATGGCAGGGAGGTGAGCACCCTTGGAAATGAAGGGGCAAGGCAAGGGAGAGTTGACAGAACTCAGAGAGAAAGCTCTGGGTATAATAGGAGGCCTCCTGATGAGAACTGTGGCTTTTTTCTGTTGTTGCAGTCTAGGAACACAGCAAATGCCAATTCACGGTCTAATAGGTAGGGAGGAGGAGGAATAAATATCCCATTCTCTCTCTCCTTCCACCCTTTGATTTTTTGTTGGTGCCTACTATTTGCCAAACTCAACCAGAACCAAGAAAACAGGGAAGTTATGTATCCAGTCTGAAAAGGGCAGCCTCCCAGGGCACAGACCAGGGTGGAGATCAGTGGATAACAGATCTAGAGAGGCAAACAGAAAATATCCAGCACATTAACCATCCTTACCCGCTGGTTTTAAAAGGGCAATGCAGAGCTAAGGGTATGCTATAGGTTTACATAATTCAGCTATACTCTTTACAATGTTAACTGACCAATATCAGGATTAAATCCATAATGTGAGTCTCTTAAACAGTCGCTGTTAACATTCTTACAACCACGTATTTTAGTAATAACTTTGGATAATTTCAAATGTAGAGCAAAAAAAGAGGATTACAATAATCTGAAAATAGACTTCTCTGATTGTGCCTAGAAATATAAATTGACTGACTATATCAGCTAATTTATTTACTCATGAAGATTTTATAGTATATCTTATTTTTTTAAATAATTTAAAATATTATTCTAGTGAAGATTCTCAATATTAGCATACAGAGCTTAAACCTAAGAATAAATGTATTATGGATGGAAACAAATCCTCCCATCTGCCCAACTCTTTAAAATATATGTGTGTAATATACACATACAATGGTTTTAGATCATTTTCTCTTATTTTTATTAAATAGCAGTGGTTTTCTCAAAAGTTCAAGGCCTTTAAAGGATGAAAACATATCTACATTTGCAAGGGGGGATGATTTTTCTATTCATAGGATTTTCCTCCTCCAACATCATTTTTTTCTAAGAAACATCAAAAATGTCTTTGAAAAGAAGGCTCATTGCACAACGTGTGCTACCTGTGACTTGAGAACAATTGTATTATCTGTGAATGAAATCTAATAAATTTTTCTATGAAATCTCAGTAGGAAGTCTTTATTTTAAAAAAACACTAAGGACACACCAAATTTAATTTAATAAAACAAAGCAAACAGAAAACAAGGGCAGTTTCTTTGAATGTTATTATTCTGTCTTTCTAGACTCTCCATGAGGAGAAAAGGAAATCAAAGAAGACTTCTAATTTTTTGTTATGTCCTAATAAAATAAAAACAGAATAATGTATATATTCCAAATTGCTAGTGAAAACAGCAGCAAAGGATGAATAAAAGGAAATAATAGCTTACCATGTGCCAGTTGCCATTCTGAGTACTTTATATGAACTTACTTATTGAGTCCTCACAAAATCTGTACTAACTGCATTTGACTCATGAGAAAACTAAGGCACACAGAGTTTAAACAACTTGCCCAAAATCACACAACCAGGAAATTGCAGAGCTAAGATTGAAGCCCAGAAAGTCTGAATGCACAACCTGCTCTTGTAAAAAAAAAAAAAAAAAATTGTTCATGCTGCTTCCTAAGAAAGCATTAATGAGGAGGGAGAAGTATCAAATGAAAGGAAAAGACACGAAGCATAAAGTAAGAAAACATATCACCAAGTATACTGGCTATGATTCAGAAACCAGAATGTATCAGTTTTTTTGTTGCTCAAAAATTACCACAAACCTAGTGGCTTAAAACATTACAAATTTATTATCTTACAATTCTGTTGATCAGAAGTCTGGTTCAGATCTCACTGGGCTAAAATCAAGGTGTTATGAGGGCTAAATTCTTTTTTAAGGTCTCCCAGAGAGTCTGTTTCCTGCTCATTTGGGTTACTGGCAGAATTTAGTCTCTTGCTTGTGTGAGTTGTAGGCTGAGGCCCCCATTTCCTTGCAGGGTGTCAACTGAGGGCCATTTCCAACTTCCAGCGGCTGCCCTCATTCCTTGGTTAATGGTCCCCTTCCTCAGTCTTCAAAGCCAACACAGTGGGTTGAGTCCATCTCAAATTTTAAATTGTTCCTGTCTCTTGTTCTGTCTAATCTCTCTGACCAACACTTCTATTTTCATCTTCTGCCTTCCAACCATAATGCCTATGTATGTAACAATTAGGGAATGATTAAATTATGTTACACCCACATGGGGAGATACTAATTAACTATTAAGAAATTTTGGCCTTTGTCTTTTGCCTAGTTTTTACCAAGCAATTTTTATATTTAAGTTCTAAACTACTATATTTGCCTAATTTTTAAAATTCTGGGATGATGGTTTGAATAGTGTGCTATTAAATATTAAATATAATTTTAAATAAATAAACTCCCATTAAATATATATATAAGTATAACAAGTATGGAAGAATAACATTTTATAAATGCTAAAAAGTAGTTATAACTATTGGCAATTTTTCCAATTTTTCTAGAACAAACACTTATTATTTGTATAATAAGATTATTTAAAATTATATTTTTAGAACAATAGTGACAGGAAATGCTCATAATATACTAACAAAACTCTGAAAAGAGAGAAAATAAAGATACAGA
The DNA here is from genome assembly GCA_023783475.1 of Daubentonia madagascariensis. NCBI lineage: Eukaryota > Metazoa > Chordata > Mammalia > Primates > Daubentoniidae > Daubentonia > Daubentonia madagascariensis. Next base: position 33,558,096 of record JAKFHU010002080.1, on the reverse strand, counting down.
AAAGAAAAAAGTGTTGTGTTGTTTTGTTACACTAGGTGGTCTTGATTATGACTGGCTTTTACTTTCTGATTTACACCCTTTTGTAAAATAAAATCATTAAATAATCAAACTTTAAAACAATAAACACCAAAATGGAACAGGGATTTACACAGCACTTTCACTTACATTATTTCTACTTACGCCTCACAACTCCAGCTCTTACCAGCATCCTATGTGGCCTCACTGCAAAATCATGGACCTATTTTCTTGAGGACTGTTGTCATCCAGGAAGGAAGCTGAAACTGCATCATCTGGGACACCATATTCTCTTAGCAGTCCATTTTCAAAAGAACCAATGCATCATCTATCTTAGTCTGTTTAGGCTGTTATAACAAAATACCACAAACCAAATGGCTTATAAACAACAGAAATGTATTTCTTGTGGTTCTGAAGGTGGGAAGTCCAAAATCAAGACTCTGGCAGATTCTGTGTCTGGTGAGGGTCTACTTTTTGGTTCATAGAACAGCACCTTCTTATTGTGTCCTTACATAGTGGAAGGGGCAAGGCAGCTCTCTGGGGTCTCTTTTATAAGGACACTAATTCCATTTATAAAAGCTCCATCCTCACGACCCAATCACCTCCCAAAATCCACACCTCCTAAATTCATTACATTGGTGATTAGGTTTCGACATATTAATTTTGAGGAGACACAAACACTAAGACCATAGCAGCATCTTAAAATTTTTACTATATTCTATTTAAATGATTTTACAAGTGTTATATTCAAATGCATACAAAGCATTAAAAAGCATTTGCTAACATGGAAGTATGTCAACAACATGATGTTGCATATAAAAAGCAGATGGCAAAGCAGCATGTACAATATAAACCTGCCTGTGTAAAATTATCTTTCTGTGGAACCAGAAAGCCATATGGTAGCATGCACAGAGAGAAAAGTCTGGAAGAATGTTCACCAAAATGTTGATAGTGATTATTTCTGGGTGCCCATTTCTAGAGATTGTTGCTTTCATTTTTATGCCTTTTCAGAAAAATTTTATTTGAACTTTTATAAACAGAAAATTAAATGAACTAAATGAAGGCCTAATTTAAAATTTGCTTTTAACAATTATATTTGGAATTAGGGCCAGCTCTTTCTTTAAAAGGTGTAACTAGTCCAAGAGACCAGAAGAGCTACTACAGTGCTTAATATTTAATGAGAAGACTTAGCAATTGGTGGAAATTGGGAACAGCAGCTCTATAGCTTCAAAGACCTTCCCAAATCTCCACAGCTTACGCTTCTATTTCTGCCTGGCTCTGGGATACGAAGATGCAGAAACCATAAACATTCAGAGTTGATAGGCATGTAAAGAAGAGAACAGAATTAGCAGGAGACACCATAACCCTGAGGATCTAGATGTGATGGGGTCCTAACTCCAAGCTGACACAAGAACATAGTTCTCCACAACCAAGCTATGGACAAGTCTAAAGACTTCAGAGAACCAGGCAAGTGGAAGAAATCTTATAATAGAAGTGGGACCGTGTCCAACTCTTTCCCATGGTACATGGTCTCCTTAGCAATATATCTGGTAGGTGGTCATTCAGCCTTTGTTTGAATGCCTCCAGGGTAACCCTAAATTGATCCTTTATGTAATCTGATTTCTTCTCCCTGTGCCTGCAACCCTCTGGCCCTAGATCTGGAAGAAAGCCACATCCCTCTTTTATAGGCGAGTCCTTCAGATATTTGAAACACACACTAGAATCCATTCCTCCACCTCCTTTCCTGACAGGGCCTTTCTCCAGCTAAAACATCCACCACCCTGGTTATAAGTCCCATGTGCATAATTAGTTTATCATTACTGTCTGTTCAGCACAGAGTAGAGTAAGACTATCACTCCTTCCCCTCTTTTTTTTCCTGGACCCTTTTATTCTAATTCAAACTAAAATTACATTACTTTGTGGGGGAGGGGGCAGCCTTTTCACATGACTGATTATTTATACTAATTTTTTCAACTAAAAAAGCTTATTGATAAGTAATATTCAGTCATCTCCATCTTACAATTATATAGACAGTTGGTGTTTTTAATTCAAGTGCTGCTACATCTATTAAATGTTTCATCTTAGAACAAGAACACCATTCTTTTGAATAGTGTCTGTCATGTGATGTTTTCTATATTCCCCATTTTGGGGACATCTTCAAATTTGTTACATATGCCCTCTCTGTCTTCATCTAAATCATTGATAAAATGTTGAATGGAGCAAAGCCCTGAATGGATTTATAAACCATTAATCAATTATTTTACATTCTCTCCCATCCCCATTAGGATCTATTTGAGCTTATTGCTAATATTTTCCTGCAAGTCTGCATTTCTAACAAGCTCATGGGTAATGTTAATGGTGCTGGTCTATTGATCAACTTTGAGGAATAGGAATGAAATTCCTATTGGTTAGGTAGTAATGAAATTTGTATGTACATTGTAGCTTGAGAAGCACAGATATAGAGCATTGGTTCTCAACCTTGCCTGCCCATTTGAACCACCTAGTAAATGCTTGGAAAACAACACCCAGAGATCCCTGTTTTTTTAAAAGCTTACCAGGTAATTCTGGTGTGCAGTGAAAGTTAAGAACTACTGCTCTACACTTAAATGCATAGCATGATGGCAATACTGCAATTATAAATGACTCATATTGCTTTTATTTCTAATTTCAAATAGAAAGGGAAAAAAGCAACAAACAAGACAAAATAAAACAAAAAACCTGACCATTGTGTAGGAAGGCTGGTGCCACAGCTGACAAAACACAAATCAAGAGTCTAACTGGAAGCACACAGGGATTTGAACTAAATTGAGCCACCTGAACCCAAAATTGGTTTGGAAATCTCATCAGCATGATTTACCCCATATGATTTCCAATGCTTCAGGTTAAGTTCTTCAATAATCAACTTAGGCAAATTTTAGAGGTGAGACATATCCCAGGTAGGATTGCCTGAGTATTTGGTCACAACAGAGACCCAGAGGCCATCAGTCAGAAAAATTTGTGCACACGATCTTTGGAGGCATTGGAATTGAGAAAGTAATCACCAATTTTTCTTACCTTTACTTCAGAGTAGGACAGGTCAGTCTGCGTTCAATTTCGGCTGAAAGACTTTGTAAACAATCAAAGGCTGAAAAATGTCGGTGCTTGCAGAGCCCTGATGTTAAAATACTGTCAATGACTTCAATTATGTCTTCTTCCACCGTCTGGACAGGACAGTAAATTGGATGGGGATGGCTGCTGCCTGCATTTCACAGAACAAAACATGCACTGAAGTCTGTGAAAGTGCCATTTTCTTTGTTATGGCAACGAGATGGCACAAGTTAGATGAAGAGGCAGTTTGGTGACCTTGCCATAGACCTCTGGGTCTCCTGGGGCTACCTCTTGTGCATGACTGTGCATGACTATGGTGAAAGCACAGGAGAAGCCCACGGAGGAACTCTCTGCTGGACTTCATCTCTGTGTGTTATGCATCCTCTGTCTGAGGGGCAGGGGCCAATGGGCAGGGCTGGCTCCTTGTAAGTAGATGAGACCCAAACATCATGGCATAGAAAAGATACAGAAGGGCTGGGAATCTAAAGACCTGGACCAGACCTACTAGGTCTACTGTTTGTAAAATGAACCAGTTTGATAAGATTATCTCTAAGGCCTTTTTTGGACCTAGCATGGTATGAGTTCTAATAATCATGACAATAATAGTTAACAATTATGGGCCAGCAACTATTCTAAAATACTATACGAGTATTGGCTCATTGAACCAATGAGCCAATACTCGTATTTTCTAGATACCATTGTATCCCAATTTTACAAATCAGAAAGCAGGTTCAGAGAGGTTAAATTACTCATTCAAAGTCATACAACTCATAAGTAGAAGAGACCAGATTTTAACCCAATGATCCAACCTCAGAACCTGAGCTTTTAACCACTGCATTCATTTTTCTCATGCTGATATTTACATTTACTATTCTCTGGATATTTCATGGAAATGTGAGAAAAGTTCAATTAATAATCACAGCAGATTTCCTAACCATAACTATTAGATAGCATCAGCCATGCTGAGCAGGGAAAGAGGCAGCATTCAGCAAGGTAATAGGTTAAGTTCCTCAATAGACTTGCTCTTGTTTCCGCAGCCCCCTGTCTGTTTAGCTTCACTCAGTGTCTCTCATTGTGGCTGCTGTCTGACTTCACCAGGAATCTTCCATGACTTTCTCTTCATTTTTTCCCTTTCAATCAGCAGGCTTCTCTCCCCACTCTTTTTTCTTTCCCTTATAGATTTCATGCTCCGTCACATCAACCATTGTCACACCAACTCCTTTACTCCATTTCCTTTCTATTGACTCACCTAGGAAAAACCCCCAACCCTCAAGGAATCCATGTGCCAAGTTCTCTGAAGCCACATCAGGCTGCTGGAGAAAAATCACACAATCTCCCACATGGGCTTCACTCGAAAATCATAAGCTCCTACTTGATCTGAGTCCTTTGTGCCCCAGGTAAAATTTCTATCTGTCCATTATCAACTGTTCCTCCCTTCACTGAGGGAAATATTGCAGACCTTTACTTCTCACAACTCTAATTCTGCCCTTTTGCCCTTGTTCACAGCAGATGATCTCTTCTCAATTGCAAAGAAAACAGAATCCGTCAGACAGTACCTCCCCTCAACTCCTGGACTAAGCCTGCAAATTTATCTACATCTATACCCACACTTTCCTCCTTCCCTCCCATTCAGGAGGAAATGAGTCTCTTCTCCTAACATTAAGCCTGCACTGCGCCTTGGATTTCGTCCTCTCAGTTTCTCGAGGGCCTGGATCTCTAAGGGACCCCCTCTCTCCTGTATCTTCAGTCTTTCGCTCTCTAGTGGCTCCTCCCATTGGCGTTTAAACATGCTCAAGTGCTTTCATCTGGGAAAGAAAAAATTCTCTCCATCCCTCCATCAAATTCCTTAGTCATTCCTCTCATTCTTAGCCAAAATTCTTGAAAGAATTATCCTCTCTTCCTCTCCACATTCTTTTCCCTGCCTACCCTACTCACTGCAAAACGACTTCCATTCTCCTTTATTCTTATGTGATTTCTCAGTAGCTGTGTTGACATTGGAGACCACTGCCTCCTCCTTGAGGTGCCTTTTCCCCCCATAGGTTTCTAAGTTAACATCCTCTCATGGCTTTCCTCTTAATTCCCTGGCCATTCTGTCTCAGTCTTCTCAGAATTATGGTCTCCTCATCCTCTTCCTGGGTCATCCCATCTACTCCCATGGCTTCAATTGTCATGTTTATGCTGATGATTCAAAAATATACATTTGTAGCTCAGACTTCTCTTCTGGGCTTCCAACTCACACATCCAACTACTTGGGCATATCCACTTGGAAGTACCGTACATGCCACCAACCTGTCCAAAACGGAATTGAATTCATTATTTCCCCCCTGAAGCCTACTGTTGTTTTGTGTTCCCTACTGATAATGCCAGCTGCCTTAGCAAGAAACCTGGTAGTGGTCACTGTCTCCTCCTTTATGTTAATCACTTACAATGTTAAATCTTCCATCTAATCAATCTTCAAGTGCTACTGAGTCTATGTCCAAACTCACTTTCTCCGTTGTCACTGCCCTACCCTTTTTCAGGCCACTATTTTCACTAACACAACTGAAACAAGCCTCTTAACTTATCTCCATGCTTCCTGTCCTGACCTGCCATTTATTTTTCATATTGTGGCCAGATAAATTTTTTCTAAATACAAACCTATTTTTCTCCTCTTTTTAACATCCTTTGATGTCTGCTTTTATCTTAGAATAAAGTCACTTAATCAAGTATAGATCTTCCTGAAGGAAGGAAGCAAGAGCAACGTGTTTCTTCTCTTCCTACACAGGCCTATATTAAACCTGATGTGCTTGCCTGTGTGGCTAGATTCCATGGAGATTGGTGCCATAGAAATAAATTAAGATACCCAACAGTGCAGGCAATGGCAAAAGCAGGCAAAGGAGGCGAGAGAGAGAGAGAGAGAGAGAGGAGAGAGAAGAGAGAGAGAGAGAGAGAGAGAGAGCAGACAAGGAGCGAGGAGGAGGAGAGACAGAGAGAGAGACAGAAAGCAAGAGCAAGAGATAGAGAGCAAGAGAAAATGAGAGAGTGAGTGAGTGATAACCTTGAGGGTGAAGGGCCACATCCCAAAAGATCATCAGTGACATAAGCAGTGTCACAGCAGAGGTGGATCCATGACATATTCCAAACTGCCTCAAACTGTAGCATTAAGTAGGGGAATGTCAAAGTAGGAAATTTTTCAGAAACAAAGTATAAGCATCTGAACTAAAGAGACAAAGAAATATACTTAACAACTGAGATTATTTTATTTTTGAATGGTCCAAGTTTCAAAATATAAAGTTTCAAAGTTTGTGTTTAGCACATATGTAGACATGAGAGCACAAACGTTTTTCCTTCTAATTAACTCCCTGTCGCAGAAACAGATATCTATGCCGATGTAATTTACTTGGTATTCTCAATATTAAGAAGCAAAGACCAAAATTATTTGTTTGGCTTTTTTTCTACAAAATTTGTTAGAAACTAAGGATTTGACCTTCCATATAGTCTTATTTCATAAAGGCTGTAAGAAATAAAATATGCCAATTGTTTACTGGCTTCATCATCCAAAGATAAATCTTTAAAGGAATGGGAGGAGGGTGAGAATAGAGAGAAAATATTTTAAGCAGCAAGAAAAGACCATTTCTGAAATTTGCACATTTGTAAGTCTGAATCAGCATGGTACATGAAGGGCTAATAAAAATTACAAGTATTGGAGGTTTCATTGTAATGTACCTTGTTACAATTCAGAATAAAATTCTGTATAATCCTAATGACAATAGTTATAATAGCTTACTAACACAGGCACTGTATTAAGTATATAGGTCATGATTCTATTTGATCTTCTCAACAAACCTTATTTTACTGATGAGGACCCAAGGCTCAGTGAAGTTAAATAGCTTGTACAAATACATACCACTAGAAAATGGTGGAACTGGAATTTGAGTGCCAGCAGTTTGAGTGCAGAACTCCTCTTTAATTCTCTCTTTTAAAATTTATTTATTTTTTATTAACATTTTGATAAATTTAAGGGGTACAAGTATAATTTTGTTATGTGGATATGTTGTATAGTAGTGAAATCTGGGCTTTAAGGTATCCATCACCCAAATAGTGTATATTGTGTAATTTTTCATCCCTCCAACCCCTCCGACCCTTCTCATTCTCCCACCTTTAGAGTCTTCAATGACAACTACTCTACTCAGTATGAGCATGTATACCCATAAGTGAAAACAAGCAGTATTTGCTTTTCCATTCCTGAGTTACTTCATTTAGGATAATGGTCTCCAGTTCCATCCAATTTGATTCAAAAGACATTATTTCATTCTTTTTAATGGCTAAGTAGTATTCCATTGTGTATATGTACCACATTTTCTTTATCCACCCATTGGTCAACAGACACTTAGGTCAATTCTGTATCTTTGCTATTGTGAATTGTGCTGCGATAAACATACAAGGACAGGTATCTTTTTCACATAATGACTTATTTTCCTTTGGGTAGACAGCCAGTAGTGGGGATGCAGAATGAAATGGTAGATCTACTTTTAGTTCTTTGAGGAATCTCCATGCTGTTTCCATATACAGTGTACTAATTTACATTAGCACCAACAGTGTATGTATTCCCTTTTCACCACATCTGAGCCAGTATCTATTGTTTTTTGACTTTTTAATACTGTCAATTCTGACTGGAGTAAGATAGTATCTCATTGTGGTTTTAATCTGCACTTCTCTGATGATTAGTAATGTTGAGCATTTTTTCATGTTTGTTGGCCATTTTTATATCCTTTTTTGAAATATGTCTGTTCATGTCATTTTTAATGGGATTATTTGTTTTTTCTTGCTGAGTTGTTTGAGTTCCTGGTAGATTCTGGATATTAGTCCTTTGTTGGGAGCATAGGTTGCAAATATGTTCTCCCACTCTGAATGTTGTCTGTCTACTCTGTTGATTATTTCTTTTGCAGTACAGAAGCTTTTTAGTTTAATTAGGTCCCATTTACTTATTTATATTTGTTTTTATTGCATTTGCTTTTGGGGTGTTAGTCATGAATTCTTTGTCTAGGCCAATGTCAAGAAGAGTTTTTCATAGGTTTTCGTTTAGAATTTTTATGGTTTCAGGTTTTACATTTAAGTCTTTAATCCATCCTGAGTTAATTTTTGTATGTGGTAGGAGATAGCAATCCAGTTTCATTCTTCTGCATGAGGCTATCCTATTTTCCCAGCACCATTTATTGAATAGGGTGTCCTTTCCCCAGTGTATGCTTTTGTCTGCTTTGTCAATGATTAGTTGGTTATATGTACATGGCTTTAATTCTGAGCTCTTTATTCTATTCCATTGATCTATATGTCTATTTTTATACTAGTAGCATGCTGTTTTGGTTACTATAGCCTTGTAGTATAATTTGAAGTCAGATTATGTGGTGCCTCCAGCTTTGTTCTTTTTGCTTAGGATTGCTTTGGCTATTTGGGCTCTTTTTTGGTTACATATGAATTTTAGGATTGTTTTTTCCAATTCTGTAAAAAATGATATTGGTATTTTGATAGGAATTACCTTGAATCTATAGATTGCTATGAGCAGTGTGGTCATTTTAACAATATTGATTCTCCAGTCCCTGAGCGTGGATGTTTTTCCATTTGTTTGTACCATATGATTTCTTTCATCAGTGTCTTGTAGTTTTCCTTGTAGAGATCTTTCACCTCCTTGGTTAAATATATTCCTAGGTATTTTATTGTTTATTTTCTGTAGATATTATAAATAGGATCTAGTTCCTGATTTGGTTCTCAGCTTGGTTGTTATTGGTGAATAGAAATGCTACTGATTGTGTATGTTGATTTTGTAATTTAGTGAATTCGTTTATCAAATCTAGGCATCTTTTGGAGAAGCCTTTAGGGTTTTCTAGGTGTAAGATCATATCATCATCAACCAGAAATAATTTGACTTCCTCTTTTCCAATTGGATGCCTTTTGTTTCTTTCTCTTGTCTGATTGCTCTGGCTAGGACTTCCAGTATTATGTTAAATAGAAGTGGGGACAGTGGACATCCTTGTCTTGTTCTAGTTCTTAGGGGAAATGCTTTCAAATTTTCCCTAGTCACTGTGGTATTGGCTGTGAGTTTGCCAAAAATAGTTTCTATTATTTTGAGGTATGTTCCTTCTATGCCTAGTTTATTGAGGGCTTTTTATAATTAAGGGATGCTGGATTTTGTTGAAGGCTTTTTCTGCATCTATTGAGATAATCATATGGTTTTTGTTTTTAATCCCATTTAAGTGATGAATCACATTTATTGACTTAAGTATGCTGAACCATCCTTGCACCCCTGTGATAAAACCCACTTGATTGTAGTGAATTATCTTTTTCATGTGCTGTTGGATTTGGTTTGCTAGTATTTTGTTTAGGATTTTTGTGTCTATGTTCATCAGGGTTATTGGTCTGTAGCTTTCTTTTCTTGTTGAATCCTTTCCTGGCTTTGGTATCAGGGCTATACTGGCTTCATAGAATGAGTTAAGGAAGCTTCTCTCCTTCTAGATCTTTTGCAACAATTTCAGTAGGATTGCAACCAGTCCTTCTTTGTGTATCTGATAGAATTTGGTTGTGAATCTGTCTGGTCCTGGGCTTCTTTGTTGAGAGTTTTTTTTATTACTGATTCATTCTTGCTACTCATTATTGGTCTATTCAGGGCTTCTATTTCTTCTTGATTCAAGCTTAGGAGGTTGTATGTTCCCAGGAATTTATCCACTTCCTCTAGGTTTTCTAGTTTGTGAGTATAGAGATGCTCAGAGTAGTCTTAGATGATCTTTTGTATTTCTGTGGTATCAGTTGTAATGTCTCCTTTTTCATTTCTGATTGAGTTTATTTGAGTTTTCTCTCTTCTTTTCTTGGTTAGTCTAGCTGGTGGTCTATCAGTTTGTTTATCTTTTTAAAGAACCAACTTTTTATTTCATTGATACTTTGCATTTTTTAAAATTTCAACTTCATTTAGTTCTTCTCTGATCTTTGTTATTGCTCTTCTTCTGCTATCTTTGGGTTTGGTTTGTTCTTGTTAGGTTGTTAATTTGTGATCTTTCTGTCTTTTTAATGTAGGCAATTAGTGCTATGAACTTCCCTTTTAGCACTGCTTTTGCTGTATCCCAGAGATTTTGGTAACTTGTGCTGCCATTGTCATTCAATTAAAAAATTTGTTTATTTCCATCTTGATTTCATCATTGACCCAAAGATCATTCAGCAGCAGGTTGTTTAATTTCCACATATTTGTATAGTTTTGAGAGTTCCTCTTGGAATTGATTTCTAATACTTTGGGTAAGAGCCAGTTGCAGAAGAAGCCAATGGGTGTGTGTTTGATCTTTTTTAACCAGGAGGGACTCTCTGTTGTCTCAGATGATGAACTGGCCTGTGAAATGCCTGGTGCTCTGAGTTCCCTGCTCAGCCCTGGAGGTGGGGACAAAGCTGGGTGGGGCTGGACCACCAAGCTCACCCACAGATACCACAATGATGAGTACAGACAGGGTCCAGCCCTGACAGTGGTGATGGGGGGAGCCCCTTGTGAATTGTGCTGAGTTTTCCACAAGGGAGGAGTGGGCTGCACCAACTCCATGTCTTAGGCTGGTGGGAATATAATCTGCTTCCCTATCACACCCCTGTCCTGGGGCTCATGACTCTCAGTTCATGCAGACACTGTTGTGTATCTCCAGGCCACAATGTTGCTGAGAGTCATGGAAAATGCCAGCTCCACAGCTCTCTGCCTAAATGGTTTTAGGGTGGAACCTCTTCCCTCAGTTCAAAACTGTCAACTTTGTGACTTGCCTGTTCCCCTCTGCAGAGAATGCTGCTGCTCCATATAGAGAGGGAAAGGGGCCCTATCTTTCAGCAAATCTTTGTGGGTACCAGCTGTGATGTTGCTGTCAATTTGGGTCAGCCAAAACTCAGACCCCTGGGAGAGTGTTCAGGTGCCAGCAGTGGTTGACTAGGTTAGCTAATACCCAATCCTCAGGTCCCTGAATAACATGTTCAAGTCCTGAGGGGACTAGACTAGGACTGGGCTGGGAAACTTGTTCTCAGGCCCCCCTGGGTTCAGGCGCTGGCTGTGATAGGGAGGGGTGGGATGATCCCCTGGTCACCTTTGGAATGCTTAAATAGGGACAAGGTGGGTGCTCTGAAGGCCTGCCATTGGGTGAGCAAGCCTCTCTCAGTGGGAGTAGTGGAGACAGCACCTGCAGGGCTTGCAGGATGCAATGCAGGGCAGGCAGAACACAGACTTCTTGGGGCTGGGCTCCCAGAATGGTGCCACTGGGCTGCCACTGGAATGCTTAAGTGGGAACAGGACAGTTGTGTCTCAGGCCTGCCACCAGGGTGGGTGGGCTGCTCTCAGTGACTGACTCCACATCTCTTAAGCATTATGCCACACTCCTTATCCCTTCATATATTTTATGCCCAGAAAAGATGATGTATAATTTGTTTAACCTATAAAAGGGGTGCGATCACTTATATTGCCTGAAAGCTCCCAAACAATTAAGTTCCATTGTTCCAAAAAAAAATGTTTTTGAAATCTCAAAATTTAGCTCTGGAATGGGAGGGGGAAAGACTAGACAAATAGGAAACAACTATATAAAGAAATATGTGGAAGGCATTTTGTTGGGTCTTAGTCTCTAACTCAATCCCACGGATTTTTTAGCACAGCTTTTTATTTTTTAATAAAACAGCTTTATTGAGATATAATTCATATATCATACAATTCATCCATTGAAAGTGTACAATCCAATGGTTCTTAGTATGTCAGAGTTGTGGTAATGGTAGCACAGCTTTTTGATAAGAAAGTCTTCCAGATCTCTCCTCTCCCTAGGAATAGAACCAAAGGCCATGAACATTTGCATATTAAATAAATACACAAACAGAAGTTCATCATGTCAGTCATAGTTCATTCTCTAAGCCAAATGGCCTGTCATTATGACAATTGGAATGGGGTGTGGACTGTCACAGGATTAAATTGTTCATAGGTGAGGCTATGCCTTTTCCATGGACAATAACTAACATTGACTTTAAGTCAATAGTACTTGGATAGACATGCTCCCTCCAACACATCAGGGAGTTAGATCACAAATCGTGACCAGCAAGCAGCTTGCCTTGTTTTTGTTTATGATGACGTCTACTGTTTGTAATGCCAAAAAAATAGGCTATTTCTTAGATACTTTAGTACCCTTGTGAAAGCACATATAGTATGATGATAAGTATCTCAATATGGTTTTTTATACATGTTAGATAAAAATATTTGATACAAAAAGTTATATCTGCTACCATTTATTGAACACCTACTATATGCACTGCATCATGGGCTTCACAAATATCTACAAATTTCATAAGAATCATGCAAAGAAAGCAATATCAGAGATACTTTTCAGATATGAAAACTGAGATTTAAAAAAAATTGACTGACTTACTCAAGACTAAATAGCTAGTGTCTTGGAGAGCAGAGATTTAAAGTCAATTCAGGCTGATTCCAAAGTCCCCTTATTTCTACTATAGAAGGAAAGGGAGGGAAGAAGAGAGGAAAGAAGCAAAGAATGAGGGAAGGAAGGAGAAAATCTGAAAACTTTCTTTGAACTTGTACAGCTTTAGGATTTCACCTGTGACACACATTATGACAACAGTTATAAAAAGAGGAAATTATAATTTGTGAGTTTTCAGTTAATTAAATTGTCTGCATGACATGCAAAACATTGATCAGACATGCCCATAATAAGTGGAAAGAAACAATGTAGGCAGATGTTTTTCAAAAGGCAAATAAGGGTAAGCAGAGTGCTGAAGATATTAATTTTCATGATTGCTGCCTTTGTTATTTTGCTTCATTGTTCTTCACCCTGCCTGGTTTAAAAATACAAAATAACATGAAGGAAAATTAGTTTTCAGGGCCAGTCATTTTTTGAAAAGAGATTGGAAAAATGAGAAATCAAGGGTAAAATTTCTAGAATGTTCCCTTTCCCCTAAAGTCTTCACACCTGGCCTCCCAGTGTGTATGTGTGGCTCTACCTCAGCTTGTCTCACCGACAGGCCACCAATTATGAAATTCAAAGACCGAGAGATAAATAATTGAAAAGAATGTAGCCTACAAGAAAACAACTTTTTTTTTGTGTATTCCAAATTGGTTTTCTTCTTATAAAATGGTTTCCTCATGTTTCTCTTTTTTTGATGGAAATAGACAACTTTTAAAGGAATAAATGCAAGCCTACTTGGTCAAGAGATTGGGATGAAGAGAAGGTTTTGCCGTCTGTGAGTATTAAATTAGAATAGAACGCTCTGGGAAAAGGTTATCTGTGTTGCATGCCTTCATGAGATGACATTTAAATAAAAGTACTGGTTCAGATTTTATTGATCTCTGCACATGAAAAGACATCTTGAAGGGAAATGTGGTGTGAATAACTAAAGCATATGCTGTTTGCACAGACGGAGGGCCTCGAAGGCTCTGAGTGCCCATCCGTGGTGCTGCAAGCCATTTAAGGAAATTGGTGTCCTGGGGCTTCCCATCCCATTATCTGTCTCACAGAAATTCAGCACACTGATGCGTAGACATTTCCATAGTCACTTTATTTTAAGATCTCAGAAACAAGTTTCTAAAAGTTTCCTGTAGGTGTGGGTGTGTGGGGGGGGTAGGGGCTGGAAGGTTGTGGAGGAAGGGAGAGAGAGAGAGAGAGCACGTGTGAGCACTTACAACTCATGGCAACTTTTTTGAAATTTTAAGCTATCTAATGTTCAAATTTAGGATTTCATTTGCCTGAAGATGATGCTGATCTTGGTTAATCAGTTTCCCCATACAATATCGTGTTAGGAATACACTCACTCACTAGCTGAAGATGTATCTGAGAAATTATGTCCTCGCCTGCAACCGCTTAAACTCCAAAATTTTAAACTCTCCTGGGACGAGTTTTCCATTTGTCCACTCTAGTAAGTGTTATTTTCAGATTTTAAATCTGACCTTATCACTTGAAACATCTGTCTCCCTCTGGGCTTTCCTTTCTTACCCAGCTGTACTCAAACTTCCTTATCTCTTGCTATATACTCTTCCTTACAGCTTGCAGTTTATCTACTCACCTTAGTAACTTGTAAAGTGGAAATAGACCATTTGCAATCTGCTCTCAATTGGTTCAGGACCCAAAAGAGAGCTGTTATTAATTAGACTCCCAAATACCCAAAATATAGAGCTAAATCTCCACTTTGTTCTTGCAAATAACTGAGAATTTTCTCTCTTTCTAACGCCTATTTTGAGTGTTCTATAATAATTTCCCTTGAATATTCTTGCAGATGTAAAACTAGGCAGGTTGAGTCTCTCATTCATTCATTCCTTCATTCATTCAGCCTATGTCAAACCCTGAACTAGATGTTCTTACCCTAGAGGGTCCACAGATGGGCTGCAAAGTCTCATGAATCTCTTAAATGCAGAAGCACACAATTTTTTTTTTCTAGAACGTGGGACAAAAACCTTTTCACTGATTCCCAAAGAGTTCTAGGACATAAAAATGTTCTAATGGGACACCCAAAGAAATAAAGAAGCAATTATAATATAGGACAGAGGATCTCAAACTTTTTTGCCCTTAGGGTCTCAAAGTGTTCTTGTGCCCCTAGGTCAAAAAAAAATCTAACAGTTTAGTTTTTTAAGTAGTTAGTTCCAAGTAACTTAATATATTGGTAGTCCATGTGATGTCTAATAGAAGTCTATGTTTCCTTCAAAAATTTAAAATGTCCCACAGCACCCCCTGTGAATTTGCTGAGGCCCCCTGGGGCACCCCAATGTACAGTTTAGGAAGCTCAGATATAGTGCAATTAATGTGATGATGGGAGGGAGACCAGGATGTCAAAGACCTTAGAAAAACCTGACCTAGCTTTAGGTATAAGGGAAGGCTCCCTAGGGGATGTGTTGTCTAAGGTACATGTAGAGGGATGTTCAGGATTTAAGGTGAAGATGGGCTTGTGAAGAGGGTGGGTATTCCATGAGGTGAGACCTGGAGTGGGGCGCATTTGTTTTGGCAGGAATGACAAGTGCAAAGGTGGGAGGAGACTGTGTGGTGAGAGAGGAAGCTGCCAGGTAGGCATGGCCCCGTGTACGGGAGGCCTTTAACTGTGCTAAACAATGCAAACCTTATCTTTTCTTCAGAGGATCCTTGGACGTGGCCTACAAAGTGCAGTGACATGATCAGACTTGAGCATTAGCAAACTCAAAGCATTAGCAAGCTCTCTCTGGCTGAAAATCAGAAAGTGGCTTCAGGGCAGCAAAACTGAAGGCAACAAAGCCAGTTAGTCTCCAACTACTCCAAGTAAGAAGTAACAATAAGTGAGGCAGTGCGAAAGGGGGGAAAAAGCTGAGTACTAACTCTCCCTCCTCTCTGTCTTTGAACAATTCTATCTTCTGACAATACTGATAAAAATTGCCTGAGGGAGAGCCTCATCTATATGCTAGACCTGGGCAAAGACTTTATGTACATTATTGACAGTTCTTACAACAACCCTGCAAAACAGTATTATTATTTTCAACTAACTGATGAGAGAATTAAAGCTGAGAGGGAGTTTTAAATGATCCCAGTCACATACCTAGAATGTGATGAAGCCAGAATTTAAACAGACAGAGCCTGCCTGATTCCAAAGACCATTCCCGTTCTAATACACCACAGTCTCTCAGAAATATTCCTTATGTGTTGATTGAGTCTCATTGGAATATAAAAAGAATTAAGGCAAGATTTTAGTCCAGTTTGGTCACAACTAAAGCCCAGAATAGTACCTGGCACATAGTAGGCACTTAATAAATACGAGGTAAAGAAATGAGTGTTTTTGTTCCTCCCTCCCTCCCCACCGCCCTCCATGTACTTAGTTCTGTGCAGAGAGCTTGGTAGGTGCCCAGTCAATCTCTACTCTTGATTTAGAATCTTCTTCTGGGTTTTGCTGTCTTTCCTGAAGACATATTCTTCATTATCCTGTCCAAGAGACAGACTTCTAACTGCTCCTACCCAAGGTTGCAGACGCTTCCACTTCTGATATCAGGACTTACCCTGGTTTTACCAGGCCATTATTATCATAATTTTTATCCATGTTTTCCTTTGTATCTCTGAATTAAATAGTGTTTGTTCCCCATAAAATGTACTAATTAGAATAGGCCAGGATGTGCCAAAAATCATATATATTGTTATAAATTTACATAAATATATAAATCCTCCCTATAATTTCAAACTGTTATTTCAAATAATGCCAACAAACAGAGGAAGTCTTGCTGCTTCTTGGTTAGGAACACTCAATCTGAAAGCAAGCCAATCACCAAATACTAGAAGAAGAGAAGGGGACTTATGGCCTTTGGGTTTCTGCTAGTTGGCAACCCTGGACATTATTTGGCACTGCCTCCCACTGGCAACCAATGACTGCTGTCCCACCAACCTGGTGACTGGGGAAACGTAGTCATAAAGGGCAGGGTGCACCAGGGCCATCTCTGCAGAGAGAAAGCTCCATGTTATCAAGGATGGTTCATCTGTGTCCAAGCGTCCTGGGATAAGATTTGCCCTTGATTATTTTTTATGTACTTTAGAGCTCAACTCCCAGGATCTGCCTAAAGAGTCTTAAGAAAGCCAATAATCATTGCATTTTTAACCCAAGTGTTATATGCTTATCAGCAGGGGTGATAAATAGCAGTTCAGTTTGTACACCAGAGGAACAAGTTGGGAGCGCCACCTTCAATATGAGAGGGATGCTGCACTAGCTTTGTGCAGAGAATCAACTATTGTGCCCATATCAGTGCCTTAGATGAACAAGTAGAGCCTGGAGAGAGGGCAGTGTCCTTGTGTGAGTCATGTAGCCAGCATAGGTCCGTGACCTGGCTCCTCCAGGCCAGGATCTTCTACTTATTCTAAATACATACACACACACACACACCTCTGCTACTACCATAGTTATCTAAATGTGCACTTGCTGATTCTTTAGTCCTTCCCAAATCAACAGAGTAGGGCTGGATTTTGTGAATAGCCATAGTGTCTAATTTACCCTGATTTCATTTAAGGATTCAAATTAATTTAAAAGCTTTATTGCTGCCAACTTCCTATTCCTTTCCTGACCATAATATTATGTTGTGCTTCTTACAAAACAGCATAATGATGGTATTAACACAATCATCTGTTGATTTTAAGGGATGAGAGTACCCAGTTGACCTTGCATGTATTCTCATCCTGGATTTGTGGAGAGAATTATGTTGCTAACTTTGTATCCAAATTACTTACTGTCTTTAAAATCATCAGCTTGACTCTTCAGGTTCATTAGAATGGTATTTAGTGGCATTCAGTGGAGTAAAAAAAAATTATTGTGATCTGGGTGCTAACTTTTGACTTGGACCCCAGAAGATGAAAGTCTGAGGTAGAATATGTTTAGAGCATCAGAGAGTATGAGCATTAGTAAAAAATATTGTGGTCCTGCAGTACAACCTCCTCTTTAAAAACTCAGGTTCTGAGAGGATAATAAGCTCACACAGCTGATTAGTAGATAGCTGAGTCTATAAGGTCACCCAGACTAGGCTAAGAATTAAAAATATTTAACAACTGGCAATGCACTAGCAATGACAAAGAAAGAGTCTGGAAGCCACAGATGACTGATACCAATGCCTGCCAACTGGGTACCATCCATGACCTAGACTGATGCCCCCTTTGCATCTCAGAACCAGTCCCCAACCATCATACCCCAGAGCTACAGCAGCAGGTCTGTATTGCTCACCATCATTTGGTTCTTATGGTCCTAGAGAACTTTGAGTCTTGATCAGTTTTCCCTGAGTGCTAAAAAGGTAACTACAGAGATTGTGGATTTAACCTAGTTTGCCTAAGTTAATAGTTTTGAGACACTTTCTTCTTGGGTAGTTAGTCTTTTGTTCAGACCCAGATCCCTGGTATGGAACTAAGACTTCCTAAATTTGGTCCAATTCTTCCTCATTACCACCTCCCACACTATTTTACAAGTGAAGAATCCAAGGCACAAAAATCCTAGAGAGTTACTGGTACCCCTGTAACAGAACCCAGATTTTAGGACCTTCAACCTTTTCCTCTCGTCAGTACCCACATTGGTCTAAGGCTGTTTAATAAAATATTATTTGATTTAATCAAAGAGAAAAAATAAACAGCTCAGACTCTCCCTCCTTTTCAACGTTCCTTTTCATTTGTATATACCCTCCCCCAAAGAAGTCTTTCTCTTGAAAAGATAAAGTTAATGCCCATTTCAAGTGCCCATTAGGAAGAACTTTTCTCCACTCACTCTGCTAAGCTAATGCAGGGTAATTGCTGTCACCCGCAGACCACAGACTTTAGTGCCAGCGAACCATCAGGCTGATGCTTCCCTTAGTGTGACAACTTCCTTCTCTCAAGGGCTTCCGCAGGGAATCTACAGTGGCACTTGAAAAGCAAATAATTAAGAGCAATAAATAGCAAATTTCCCCTAGAGAAATATAAATTATTCATAATAATAATCGTGCAAGCTGGCTGGAGGAGGAGTGTTTTTTTTTTATGTGTAAGAATTCTCTGAATCTGCTCAAATGTATTTTAAAAGCTTTGGTTTAAAAGACAATTGTCCCTTCAAACTGAATGAAGTCACTCTTGAATAATCTTTTAAAAGGCCAAAGTACCAAATTTGGTTGGTTTGGCATTGGTTTGATCACTTATTCTTTTTTATGATGTTAATTCTCAAAATATTTTTATCTTACTATACTACCCTGATTCTACATCATGGGTGGTCATTCTTCAGGCTCAGTAGCACATCTCAGGCTTGGGAAGAATAGTGTGGTTTGGAGGGATGATTGAAATATAATTCAATTCATAGTTCAATGTCCTTTAGCAGGTAATGAGCTGCAGATCTTCAGTTTCATCATTTATAATTCTGGCAGGAATTCATCTTCTATCACAGGGCATTGTGAGACTTGAAGGAGAGGATGTGTGTAAAAGTACTTTTGAACAATAAGATACTAAACAACTGGTTAAATAAATTGTGTCACTCTTTCTCCTGTTTCTACCCATTGTATTCTGCAAGTGCCAACAAGTCACTTTTGGAACTTAAGTTTTCTCATCTTTGAGATCCTGAGAAGTCTCCTCAGTGACTCCTGGAAGCTTAAGAGTCTTTGTATGAGGAGTTTTTATGTACATATGCCATATTCTCTCTTAGATGGGATAGTGGCCTGGACTTGGGATGCAGGTAATATGCAGTCTTGGGAGACTGGAGAGGACAATTAGCCACAAAGAGTAAAGGGGTTTTCCCACTTGCTCTTGGTATGGACTCCACAACCGAAACCCTAAAAGGCCTCTCTCAGTAGTGTCCCAGAGACTGGCTCCCGCAGGCAGTCATTCTAGTCTACTCCTTGAAATGTTCTCCATCTCTCTACAAGGGTCGAGCCTGCCCCTGAGATTTTGACAGCTTAGAAAGGTGGAGCAGAGTGTGGCTCCCTTGCAGTTGGATGCTTCACAACAAGAAAGGAGAGAGGGAAGGAATGAGCTGGGAGGCACATTCAGATCCTTTCTTCAAACTTTCTACTTAAAGAAGTTAATCCTTTTGCCGTAGGGAGGACAGAGCAAGTAAGGAATAAGGGAAATATCCCTTTTAATGGAAGTCAAAAGTGAATAATAAGCACTCCTTCCAACCTCAATCACGAATTAATACAGGCCTCAACCTGAACTATTTACTGATTTTTCTCTAGGTGCAGAGGAAACAGAGAGCTGGTTTCACACCAGATTTTGTTTTTGCCAGACAAGGTGACAGAAAGAGAGGCACAGGAGTTTAGATTATTGCCAAGCGGGCTATTGAAATTATGAACAATGGAATCTAAGTTGGATAAGAATCCAGGTTGAATAAGAGTGGAAGATAAATGCAGTAAGACAAAGTTTCTACTTTGTCAATTGTCTGAAGGTCCTAATGAGGTTAGAGAAAAGTTTCAGTGGGTATAGTTCAACAAACAAGCTGAAAAGATAGGAGGTTGTATTCAGAGGGCTGCATTAGTGACTACGAAGCTGGCGGCAATGTCTTGAGTGAAATGGGGGGTTGGTAGCAAAGATGAGTGGGAGAGTGGGCCATAGATGATGAGGCAGTAAAGGCACCAGGAACCTTCATGCACCAGACGTTCCTCTGTCTATACTTGTTTCTCACTTTTAATTTTTTATTATGAGACAGACTTTCCTAGAGACTATGGATACAGGTAGAGGTTGGTTTTAGCTACCATATTTTTGTTGAGGTCCATGTGATATAAAATTATATACAAGTCGATTATCATAATAATTAGTATAAAGGTGATCTTTTAAGGGTGACAACACAGACACAGAAAGACAAATATCACATGTTCTTACTTATAAGTAGGAGCTAAATAATGTGTACACATAGACATAGAGTGTGGAATGATAGACACTCGAGACTTGGAAGGGTAAGAGAGTAGGAGGGGAGTGGAGGATGAGAAATTACTTAATGGGTACAATGTACATTATTTGGGTGATGGATACCTTAAAACCCTGACTTTACCACTGTGCAATCTATGCATGTAAAAAATTGCACGAACTCCACAAATTTATACAAATAAAAATAAAATAAAATAAAAGGCAAAAAAGGTGTGGCAACAATAGAAAATGCCATTTGAATTCTGGGTTGCTATGCAATGAATATCAACTAATGGTTTTTTTCACTGTTATGAATTATTTATAGCATTTGAAATATGTTTGCAGTAATGGGATATAACACAAAAGCTCAAATATGATAAATCCTGTAATATTGAATTTGAAAATTATTTTATGTTGTCAATGAGGAAATAGATTAAAGTGGATTGGAGTGTAATTTTGATTCCAGGGACATTTCCTCACAGAAAGGCTTTTGTGAGTTACCAAACCTCCTGAGAACTACTAGACATTGCTTGACACAGACCTTTGGCAAAAAGGACATTAGTTGATAATCTCAAAAGATTCTAGCAAAGCTGAGATAGTAAAACATCAACAGAGACACAGGTCTTCCAGAAAGCCACCCTTCAATTCTATATAAACTCCACCACACCATTAAGGCATTACATCAAAACCACAGGTGTAGATATAAAACCAAAGGCACAATGCATAAAAGAAGGAATTGATAAGATGAACTTCACTAAAATTAAAAGTTCTTTTCTGGGAAAGACATTGGCAAAAGAATAAAAAAATAAACCATGGACTGGGAGAAAATATTTGCAAAAGACATATCTGATAAAAGGTTATTTTCTAAAATATACCAAAAATTCCTAAAATTCAACAATAAAAAAAAAGATTAAAAAAATGGGCCAAAGACTTTAATAGACACTTCACCAAAGAAGATATACAGAGAATGAATAAGCAGATGTAAAGATGCTCCATAGCATATGTCATCAGGAAAATATAAATTAAAACAACAATGAGATACTACTACATACTGATTAGAATGGCCAAAATCCAGACCACTGATGACACACACCTAGTGCTGGTGAGGATGTGGCGCAACAGGAACTCCTGTTCATTGCTGATGGGGATACAGAATGGTACAGCCACTTTGGAAGACAGTTTGGTGATTTCTTACAAAACTAAACACACTCTTGCCATACAATCCAGCAGTTATGCTCTTTGGTATTTGCCCAAAAGAGATGAAAACTTATATCCACACAAAAACCTCCACATGGATGTTTATAGCAGCTTTATTCATAATTGCCAAAACTTGGAAGCAACCAAGATGTCCTTCAGTAGGAGAGTGGATAAACAAACTGTGATATATCCAGACAATGGAATATTATTCAGTAATAAAAAGAAATGAGCTATCAAATCATGAAAAGACAAGGAAGAAGCTTAAATGCACATAACTAAGTGAAAGAAGCTAATCTGAAAAGACTATATGCTGTATGATTCCACCTATGTGACATTCTGGAAAAAGCAAAACTACAGAGAAAGGAAATAGATCAGTGATTGCCAGGGGTTAGGGGATAGGGAGGGGTGAATAGGCAGAGCACAGACGATTTTTAGGACAGTGAAACTACTCTTTATGATACTATAATGGTGGCTGCACGTCATTATAAATTTGTCCAAACCCATAGAATGTACAATACTAAGAGTGATCCCTAATGTAAACTATGGGCTTTGGGTGATAGTGATGTATAAGTTCTTCAGTTACAACAAATGTACCACTTTGGTGGGAGATGTTGATAATGGGGGAAGCTGGGGGGGCGGGGCGCAGGCAGGGGCAGAAGGTATATGAGAAATCTCTGTACTTTCTACTCAATTTTGCCATGAACCTAAAACTGCTTTTAAAAATAAAGTGTAAATTTTAAAAAAATACCCACAAACATGTCTAATTTTCTTCTTATTTGGTCTAGTCACTCAGGTAAGATCTCTAAGCAGTGGTAACTAGTGACTCATACTGAACTATGTACATGTCTGTACTTGGTGATGCAAATTTGTGACAATACTATTAAAAATAGGAATTTCATGTCACACTGCAAAATGTTAAATTGTTTAATTTGACAGAAGTGTCTTTTTGATAGGCAGCTCTCACTGATGTTTCAGCTTTTCCTCTGGAGGACTTATTGGAGCAATACAAGGAAAAAAGACTTATTTCTTGTCTGGGTATCGCCTTTTCTCAAGTAGAGATTTTTTTCTTGGGAGAGAATGGAAACATTTTTCTAGTTAAGAGGGTTTGAGAGGTTAAAAATCTTTTTGGGCCGTGAGAAAGAGGTGTTGTGTGCAGTATGGGCACCAGAATGCAGAGTTTGAGATCTTAAGTTTTGTGTGCTGCACAGGTTTAAGTGTAGATTGGGACTAACCTATTTTTCCAAGCCCTGTATATCCCTTGCATGTTCTCTTGTTATTTAATCCTACAGATTCCTAATGAGAGTACACTTTGAGGAGTAAAGGAAGAAAAGGCAAACAAAAAATACATAATATATTTATATACATACATACATATATAATATTTTCCCCATTTAAGCTCTATAAAAGTATGTACTATCTTTCTTTAATGAAGAGAAACACTAAATTCCCAATGCCTTGCATTGTGTCCTTTTCTATAGGTAACAAGTCAATCCAGGCAAAGAGTTACTTCTTTTCAAACAAGAACAAAAATGAGAACATGAAAATTTGAGGAGATTGAGCTATGGATGAAAATGGAAACAATGTGTAAGGAAAAAAATGTTATCACTTGATAACATTCCTCGTCAATTCATTTAATATAACCCAAATGTACATATCACAGCACTTTTTTCTTTTCCAGCACAACAGTAGATACATGGTCTACTGTTGTTTAACAACAATGTCAACTTGAGACTGGTATATTATAAACTAAGGAAAAAAACATCAGAAGGAAAAAAAATACTCTGCTTCACTGCTTTCCTTACTCTAAAATATCTAGCCACTAATCCACCTTTCTATTTTTGAGCAAATCAAGCGTCTGCTTTATCAGGTGTTTACCAGCAGTAAGCTGACAACTGAAGATTTCAGGCGGGTCTTCTGCCCAGGAGCCTTCACTAAGGAGTGACTGGTGCTCCTTTCTCCACCTCTCCCCACGCATCTCCTTCTGCCAGGCGGGGGTCTGTCCTTTCCACCTTCTCCCACTCCCAGCCCCCAGCTCTGCTGGCAGGCTGCCAGGAGAACGCACAGCCCAGGGGTTCTAAGGTATCTCTGGGGAGCGTCTAAGTGATCTCCAGACCAGGTCCCTCAGAGTAGCTACAAAACAGATTAAATAGGCTTTGGGGGTCTTAGGGAAATGCATGTCACAAGCTCCCAATCCTGTACATAATTTATTCTAATGTAAGGCTTGGCTCAATCATCCAAATATGATGTTTGGGACATCACGTTGCTTTTTTCCTATGGAGTTCCTTGACTTCACCAGGGCTATCTTTGTCCTTTTGAGGCTAACTTAGTGCACAACACAAGCCATATACAGACTGCTGGGGTAAAAATTCTGAACTCTTACCATAAGGTGCCTGATGATTTTTTTAAATCACTTTCTTTGACATTATTTGTTATAATTTTGGAGCCTGAGAGCACCCAACCTGTCTCCAATCATGCCAATAGTTCCATCAACTTCTTAACGATTGTTTGCATATATATTATTGTATGATACAATCTGCTGTACCTGATGCCACTGACCACCGCCCTTGAACTTGAATTCTTTCTGCCCTGAACTTCCAAGGTCCTGCCTCTGGAATTTTCAGGCCAGCTCCTTGCCCTCAGATCCCCTGAGTGTAAGTAGAGGGGCTGGTAATTAATGCAGTGTCACTTCAGGTCCATCAGAGAAGCTCACTGCAAGGCTATGGTCCCCAACCCCTGGGCTATGGACAGGTACCAGTCCGTGGCCTGTTAGGAACCAAGCCACACAGCAGGAGGTGAGTGATGGTTGGGCCAGCAAAGCTCATCAGTATTTACAGCCACTCCCCATCACTCACATCACCACCTGAGCTCTGCCTCCTGTCAGATTAGCAAGGCATTAGATTCTCATAGGAGTGCGAACCCTACTGTAAACTGCATATGCAAGGGATCTAGGTTGCTCCTTATGAGAACCTAAGACCAGATGATCTGAGGTGGAGCTGTGGCAGTGATGCTAGCACTGGGGAGTGGCTGCAAATACAGATTATCATTAGCAGAAAGGTTTGACTGCACAGAGACCATGATAAATCAATTGCTTGCAGACTCATATCAAAACCTTATCAGAGAGTGGCAAGTGACAAGGTAATAATAATAGAAATAAAGTGCACAATAAATGTAATGTAATGTAATGTGCTTGAATCATCCCCCTGCCCAAAACCATCTCCCCCTGTGGTCCATGAAAAAATTGTCTTCCATGAAACCGGTCCGTGGTGCCAAAAAGGTTGGGGCCGCTGCTGCACCTTCTTAGATTCCCCTTCCTAGATTCACTCTGTTGGCTTAGACAAGCACTCTAGAGTAGCTCTTTACTTAGAGTTAAAAGATATACAGCAGCACAGGTGTGAAATCTATGAAACATGCACCAAGGTAGCAAAGGCTTGACATCAGTGGCATAAAGCCCTCCTAACTCCCCCAGAACACGCACAAACCTCTGTGAGCATCACTGCCTGCCACAGTCTCCTCCTCCAGTGTGAGAGGTGGTGCCTCCTACTCTGCCTCTGCCCAGATCAAGGCAAATGGATACTCTGCTTTTGAAAGGATTCTAACTCCTAATCTATAATCTATTTGCACATTTTATTTGATAAGTTCATCTCTCACTCAAAAAAAAGAGTATGAAAATAAATGAGAATGATCATGATAAAAATGTGCTGAATAATAAGTATTAATTGTGGTAAACCAACATCTTGATACATCAAACGGCATGCATCTTCCAGTTCTTTTCCCTGGTTTGCCAATTCCTTCCCCCCATTCAGACAGTAAGACATGGGTAGGCATTTACTCAAAGAAAACTGTATTTTATTCAATAGTACTTATTTGGGAGATTCAATCCCTGGGCACCAAAAGTGAGGAAAAGGAAAGGATAAGAAGCAATACAGTTGTCCCTAAGTTTTATCTAAGGATTCAGCAGGGCCAACTATGGGACTTGAGCATCTGCAGATGTTGTTATCTGTGGGGGCTCCTGGAACCAATCCCTTGGGAATACCAAGGGATGAACGTACAGTCAAAGGTGATGGTTTACCATGCTGGCCACTGCTTCTCAACAAATCATAAAAAGACATGGGTGTTTGTGCTCAATCATGCAGAATGACTCCAGATAGGCTATGCAAAGAAGCATAGTTTTTCAGCATGAGAAACTAACTCCCCCATACTTACAGTTTGTGACATCCAGTCCCTTCCTTTTGGTTGCCTCTCACAAAGTTAGAACCCACTCCCGAAGTGTGTTGTAGTATTAAATACAGCTTTGGAGGTGGCAGAAGGAGCCAGACATGCTAGGAATTTTAAAGGTTTTTGACCACAGCAACAGAGGATAAGAGGCTGAGGTGGGGCTAGCAACCAAGAGTCTAACAGGGAGATGAAGACAAGAAAATCTGAGGAGGTATGTAGCATGCTTCTGAAAAAATAAATACACGTATAACTGAGCAAGAAAGAAGACATGTCTGACTACTGAGTCATCACTTCTGCCACTGATCCAGACACAGTTGGTACTTATAACTTTGTTCACCCATTTCCAATTCTATACCCCTTTGCCCTCATTTAGTTAAGGTTTTTAATCTAATGAACTGACCCAAACCTTCATTCCCAAAGGGTATGAGACCTTAGTAGTATTACCTATTTGAGGTTACTGTGTTATCAGGGAACATAAAAATGCTAGAGCCATGTCACAAGATGCCTTGGGCTCCAGTAATACTCATTAATACCCCCATTGTGTAGCAGCAACCCTGCTTTCCCTAAATCATTTGATCAATCATTTCAGACAAAATTGGATTTTTAAAAACTGTTTACACAAAAACATAAAGAGAAAGTACAAGTGATTGAGTCCATGCATAGTGTCCTACTCAGCTACCATCATGATCCAAATGAACAAGCACTGGGGTGGCTGGGCAATGTTGCTGAAAGTCATGCATAGAAGGGGTTGCCTTTTCCCTCTGATTATTGAAAACCTCCTCTGCAGAGAGGATCTTGTGGTGAACATTCACAAACATCCTCACTCTCTTGACCCATTCAGAGAGGCTTACCAACTCTCTTCTTGCTCTAACTTCCTTGTCAGGCATCCCCCATTATTGTTCCTTTCAAGTTCCCTACCGTTCAGGAAAACCGTTAGTCATCATGCATGAATTTGTGTGCATCCTTATCTCCAGCTATCTCTTTTTGAAGGCAAAGAGGACACTCAGATGTATCCATTCAAAGTTCTTCCCATTAGATGAATGTCTCTTGTGCAGCAACCTTCAGAGCCATATCTTAATGGGTCTGTAATTCCGTAGCAGTCCATTTATGTATGGTGCCAGGATATTTACAAGGCCACCTGTAAACAAGAACCAAACATTTTCCTTCTTAGTTAAGCAATCTTAGAAAACTCCCCATGAGACAATAAGCATGAGTCAAAGAGAGTTAGTGATGTATCAGGATGAGGTGCACTAGAAGCATGAACCACCAGTTCACGCACTTATTTGTGACCCTAGGACCTCTTGAAGCCTGATAATGTTTATGTTACTTCCATTTTGTAATGGAATGCTGTGAGGAATCTTCAAATTAATGATAATATATTTGATAACATTTACTGCATGATGGGAAACTCAAGTCAAATAATCACTTGCCGTTTTTTCACTGCCCAGCATTCTATACAAGATCTAGTAGCAAACCAAGGAAATATTTTATGAAGAAGGCATGACTTTGTTCTAAAACTCTAGAACTTTCTGCTGTGATTCTCCTATGAGGGCTTGCCATAGTATCCATGGAGTGTGTCAAACTGCCATAGACACTTTGAGAAACATTGACTATACCAAGTCATAAGGGCAGAATCCTTGTACTGCAACTTGGAGCAGCTGCAGAGCCATCTCTTGGAGCACACTCAAAGCTGGTGATCTGACAGGTACTTAGAAAGTGGATCAGAGCGGCACAAATACTTTGTAGAAAGCAGAATTTTTACCTCCAAAATAGAAGATTCATGAAACAGTGTGCCTCTTTCTTAGGTTAAGAAGCATAAGATGCAGCAACTTATGTTTCACTTTGAAAGTGATGCTCCAATGTACTTCGAATAACTCTACACCCAGAAACTCTCCTGAAGTGGGATGCCCTTGAATTCTCATAGAGTATTTTTTTAAACATACTTTGGATGCTTGTATATTACATACCATAGGGAAATCCTCCTGAGACCAGCTATTTCCTTTCCACCAGATCTTAGCAACATGATTTAATTTAAGTCATCAGACAGTATTATAACCTGTGGAATGATAGAATGCTCTAGGTTCCTGTCTACCATTATAGTGAAAAAAGCCATTGAACTGCTGTAGCACTGAGGCAAAATGAGCATTGCTGAACCTGCCAGGTAAGTGCAAGTGCATCTGATATTCTCTGACTATTGGATTAGGAAAAAATAATAATAATATTTTCCAGATCTATAGTTGCATAACAAGTGTAAAAAGATTTGTCTATTTGTGCTAGTAAAAGCACTGCATCTGGGGGAGCAACTGTAACTCAAGCCAAAAGTAATTAGACTTGGAATAAGTTGTTAATCCTACATCTTTTGCAAAGGTCAAATGAGTGGGTAAAAAGAGAATGTGATGACAATCACCACTCCCACTGCTCCATCCCCTACATCTTTTCAATTTTGGTATGAAGTTGGGAGGATGTCAGGAACTTCCGCTTGACCTTTGCTACCACTTATCTTAAATTCCACAGTCAAGGAGCTAAAATGGAGATCCTGTGGGCCAATGAGAATAATTATTTATTATATACCCAGGAACACAGGATGGCTTGATGGATCAATTCAGTCCTCTTTAAGATGCTTCTCATTTTAGAAATAAGAAAATTTAGGTAAAGTAACTTGCCTAAGTCTAAACAAATGAGAACCCAGGTCAATGTTTCCCAGGACAGTGCTATTCAAAACCACCCCAAAGTGATTTCTGTGACTTAAAATAGCCATTCCTTTAGTTTATGGACTGTGTTGTGTTTCTGAATGTTTCAAAGTCTATGTCCTGCCACAGAGAAATAAGTTTCCTTCACAACTATGGCTCATAAAAACTAGAATTGTTTAAGACAGTCTATCCCTATCATTCATTATGTATTTGAAAAACAACATTGTCACTGGAAGTCATCTGTGATTTGTTTAGACTGCATCACTTTAGTGCTTCTAAAGTTAATGCATTCTCTGTCACTTCTCTGCTCTAACATATAGTCATTCTAGTCATCACAGGGGCAATCGAATGTGATCTACCTTCTACTATGCTTTTGGTGCAAATAATACATCATCAGATTTTGGAAGTCTTGAATTTGATGGTGCATATGAAAGCTTAAATTAAGCTCATTTCGAGAGCTGAATGCCACTTCAAGCTTGTGAAAAGGCAACATATTTTGTTTTTTATGTTAGTGTACTTTAGGCATTTTACAAAGCCTTCTTCTTTTCTGTTATTGGCCTGAATCATATTTATAATTTCAATGAAATATAATTTATCTGTCCATTGATTTCCAGACCTGCATCATTTTCATTCCAATAAATACGCACTAACAGTGTGGATGAAAGGCGAAAAAGGCAAGAGCAACAGCCACCCATTTCACGTCTGAAGCAAAGAACAGCTTCTGAGGCATATGAGAGATGTCACAATGTCAGTCTCAAGCTCCACGCTTGGAGCTGCCTCCTGGGACCATATGAACTGGTCCCACCCCTATAAGTCCCCTCTCTGACTTAGAAGTTGGAGAATTTAGCTCAGTCTTTGTAAAAGCCATACTCACAAGCTCCTTGTTTCCCCAGAGTAATTAGTTCATGAAGATACTGCAAAGGTGAAAACAAGTTTGTTATCAGACTTATCTACTTAGTCACCCCAAAACAGTTTTATTCACTGTATAATCTTTTAAGACCTTTAAGTATCACATGTAAACAAAGGATGGCAGTAGAAACATGCAAAAGACCAGACTGGAGAAAGACCGGAGGGTCAGGTAAGTAGTTAGGCATAATTCCCAACAAGTATAAACTTCAGAACAAAGAGAAATATGAATACCCACAGTCTTGTGATTAACAATTTGAATCTTCAGTGCCTTTATTTATGCTTTATGCTACTTCTTTCTTGTGACTCTCTCTATAATCCTGCCAATGGAGAAAGTTCCAAGAATTGTCCCAGGCCAGTGTTTCTCAAATTTTAATGTATGTATATCTTACCTGGGGATCTTGTTCAAAAGCAGAATCTGATTCAGTAATCTGGGGTGGGACTTGAAATTCTGCCTAACAAGCTGCCAGATGATGCTGATACTGCTGGTCCACAGATCATAAACCACTCCTTGAACAATGAGGCAGAGGAAAAACTCCTGGAGGGAGGGAGATGCCTTGCCCATGGCTGTCTCCACTTTCCTGCTCACCCCCACCCCCACCCAGGCCCCAATACCAACAAATAGCTCAGTTATTCTTTGTTATCTCATCAGTCAACAGGTGCACATTGTTCACCAACCTCTTCTACTATGACCATACTCCACTGCCATGACTGCTTGTTGGGTACAACATATGTCCAGCTGCCCATCGAACCCTGTCAATTCTGCCTCCTAAACATCACTCAAATGTGTCCCCTCGTGTCTATACTGCACAACAGTTTCCTGACTGGTCTTCCTACTTCTAGTCCCTCTTCCCTCTAAGCCATCCTCTTCACTTCTGCCAGAAAGATAATCCTGGAACTGGATTCTCACTGCCTCCAAGGTAACATCTAAGCACCCCACCTCTATAGCATACAAACCCCCTCTACCTTCTGGCTGATGTCCAGACTTTGGGGCTGATGTCACACCACTTCCTCACATATATCTGGGCCCCTGCCATACAAAAAAGTTCATAGCTCCTAGAAGAGACCATGTTCTTTCACACCTCCCTGCTTTGTACATTCCTTATTTTCTCTCTGGAAAATTCTTCCCCTTCCCCACCCCTTCTCTTGATGTGAAACACTTCCTTCAAAACCCAACTCCAATGTCATCTGCCATCTGCTCACTGAGGCTTTTCTGAACTGCCTTCTAGTCTCAGGCACAGTACAGTTGTCTGTTCTCTCCTATGTGCCCATGCCAAACCATATGTGTCCCTCTGAGCACACACTTTACAGTGTTCTATTAGAATCTTTTATCCATCCTCACTAACACTGTGGGTTTCTTGAGACAGATATGGTGTCTTATTCATCTTTTCTCCCTCTAATGTATAGAACAGTGACTGTTATGTGGTAGCTGCTCAATACATTTTTGCTGCCTGAATCAATGGGGAGTAACACAGGTGTTAAAACACATATGAATAACTTTTCACTTCTACACCTCGGGGCTGGAGGCTATCAAGAAGCCTGCTTTCCTACCACGAGAAGAGGTGAAGGGGCCCAAGAAGTCCCGGTCTTTGCATGAATATTTAAGTCTCATTTGGAAATGTCAGTGAGGACAATTTTAAAGATATCATACTGAAATTCTTTTCAGGAGATTAAATCTAGTAGGAAGAAAGAGAGAAAGAGACAGAGAGAGAGAGAGAGAAGGAAGGAAGGAAGGAAAGAAGGGAGAAAAAGAGAGGGAGGGATGGCTGGAAAGAGAGAGAAAGAAAGAGAGAGTAGAGGGGAGAGATAGAGAAGGAAAGAAAGGAGGGAGGGAGGGAGGAAGGAAGGAAAGAAGAAAGCAAGTGAGTGAGCTTAAAAGGGTAAATATTTCTTATTTCCTTATCTTTTTTTCCTAAATACAATATTTGAAATGTTCACGGCGGATGTGCGAGGTATTTCAGAGGATTTATCTATGACAAATGACCGTGCTTTCCTCTAGGATAGGTGTGATTCACGTGGAGTGGGTCAGGCTCCTCTGAAACCATCATTTCTCAGTTGGGTGTCAACGCCCACCCTCCTATGGAGCCCCCTCCCATCTGTGGGCTCAGCAGACGAGCGTGTGTGCTGGGTGCGCAGCCACAGCTTATTCCACTGTGGACCTGCCATGAATCCCAGGGCCTTTGCAGTGCCCCAGGGGATTTCTTTTCCTGGAGGACCGGTGCTGAGTGGGAAAGTTTGCTTGACTGGTCCTGGCACTTGCTTGGGTGTCCACACTCACCTCTGCTTCCCATAATCCATAGGGAATCCAAAAAGCACATCTTCTAAAACAGACAGCATTGAAGTACAGTTGATTTTCAATGCTATTCAATTGCAAGTTTGTTTCTTCATACTGATCTAATTATTAAGGAACAGACAACAACTTCTATTTGCTCTAAGGAGCCTCCTCATTTTGAAGATGAAGAAAAAGACTTGGAGATGATGAGAGGATCTGAGCAAGGTGATTCCAGGTGGTACAGCATTGGGACTAGAGTCCACATTTCCTGAGGGCTGGGCTAGCTCAATCTCTAACATATAGTATTTGACAATTAATTGCACTTTTTTTTAAACTTCATGAAGTTTGGAGTTGGAAGACCCATGTTCAAGTCCCAGACCTACAAATTTCTAGTTTTTCCTATTAAGATACTGAGCCAAGTGTTTTACCTATGAAACAGGTAAACAATAATTACTACTCCCACAAGATTATTGTGAGAAACAAATGCAATTATGAATAAGGAAGCACTTTATAAAGACTAAGACATCATATAAACATTAATTTTTGTTATTTCTTTCTAACAGTTTACAAATTTTTTTGCATATAGAATCTAATATAATTTTGTGCCACCCACAAAACTAAGACAAACTGATTTTAAAATACTTAAAAGTACTTAAAACTTTAGAAGTACACCTGTGCACTACATAAGATGAAGGAAGTTCTTTGAACTGTAAATTTAGCTTTGCTATTTCCTTTTTGCAGCTGGCCACATCCCAACACACCTCTTCATCAATGTTGAGTATGTCAAATTTGTTTTGAGAATTAGCCCAGGATATCAGACACTGGGCCTTACCATTTTATCTCAAGTCTTTCCCCACCCCTTTGGGATATCTAGTACCAAGCAGAATTCTAAGATTTTGCAGAGCAATAATCCATGGGACCTTCCCACCAGGTTTCCTTGAGGATTCAACAATTCAACACAAGCTAAGTACCAATTATAATAATGAAATTTAACACTTGCATAGACTCTAACAATATATTAGTCTGCTTGGGCTGCTATAATAAAATACCACAGACTGGGTGATTTAAACAACAGAAATTAATTTTCTCACATTTCTGGAAGCTGGAAGTCCATGATCAAAA
Source organism: Daubentonia madagascariensis (assembly GCA_023783475.1). Lineage (NCBI taxonomy): Eukaryota > Metazoa > Chordata > Mammalia > Primates > Daubentoniidae > Daubentonia > Daubentonia madagascariensis. The sequence goes on along the minus strand of JAKFHU010002080.1, from coordinate 33,525,274 downwards.
TAGCAAATTCAGTACCTGGCTAAGGCTGTCTTCCTGCTTTGTACATGGCCACCTTCTTACTATGTCTTCATGTGGCCTTTCCTCGGTGCATGCAGAGGGAAAGTGAGAGAGCTCTGTGGTGCCTTTTATAGGGAAACTAATCCTATTGGATTAGGGACATACCCATGTGGCCTCATTTAACCTTAATTACTTCCTTAGAGAGCCCATCTCCAAATGCAGTCTGGAGGTCAGGGCTTCAACATATGAATTTAGGGGGACACAAATGAACATTCAGTCCATAACAACCACTAACAAAACCATCATCCATATAGTCTGCAGAGGCCAGAAACATTTTGTACCATTTAACAGTGGAGGCTCAGTGATATAAAGTAACTTTTTCAGGTTCCTCAGTGGCTATTTCTTATACCAAATGCAGTGTGTTTCCTACTTCAACACACTGTTGCCTCTGGCTATTCCTAACGTTTAAAAGGAGGGTTAATACCTTGCAGACTCAGTATGCAATGTGTGGGTACAAATAAGGGTAAGGAGAATGTCATTCTGAGACCCCTTGAGTCCCCGTATTTGGTAAAAATCCTATGTGTGTGTGTATCAGCACCCATACTGAAGCACAGCAGTCAAATGAAAGACATTAAGGACAGTTTGCCATAATAGCTGTTTTGGTGTGAATACACATCCCTCTGATGTGTTAGCATGAAGGAAGGAAGTGCACCTTGGCGTTTCTATCAGCCTCCATGGGGACAGGCTCAAAGTCAGAAGCTGAGGGTGGGAAGCAAAATACTTCCTATCTGTGAATGCCTGTGAATCTCACTCTATTCAGCAGATGTGGGCAGACAGAACTGTGAGGTTTAGATGCATTTAGTGATAATGCTTGCCAGTTGCTGCCCAGATGGAACACAGCTCTAACCTCCAGTAATATCTTTGCTTCCCTGTCTCACTGCATACAAATACCCTAGGGCTGACATAGTAAAAGCATCATGATCTATTGCTTACACATCTGGTGCAAAGAGAATTTTTTCCCTGGGCTACTTGAAAATGCACAAAACATGATTTTTCTGACCTCAAGAGTTTAGAGCTCAAGTTCAGCAATAAAAGTATGAGAATTTCACAGAATGTCAGAAAATACCTGCACTCAGACACTGTACCTCACAATTACCTGTTTCTTCCAGCTGCCATCACTTGTCCTTTCCTCTTCCAGGGCCCTTTCCTTCCAGGGTCCTCACAGAAACCACATAAAGGCCAGAGAATGAACTAGGAAGCTCCATTGGGAAACCCATCTCCCTGGGGTCGGCTAGTGTCTGTATTGAGGTGGTCCTTGAATATCCACCTGGGCTCCAGATCCCTTTGCCTGATCCTCATTTTAGTGAGCACCTTCTACTTTATCTGACCCAAACTCAAAATCGCTGACTTCTGGTCTCTTCTTGATCTTTTTAGGTTTGCCCTGCTGCTGACGATTTCTCTACCCTATCTGGGAGAAGCAGGCCTGGCTACATAATTTGTGGGGTCCAGTGCAAGATGAAAATGCAGAAATCCTTGTTCCAAAAGCAAGAAATAATGTGTTGTGAAAAGTACTAGAAAATAAAGCTTTTTCCTTCTTTCATGGCCTCTCTCTCAACTTGTCACAGTGTTTTTTATTTGATATTTAATGTCATTCTAAGTAAAGAAAAATTAGTATTTTAAATTATTAGCTTGAATTTTACCATTCATCTTTATATTATGCAATGCTAATTTTAAATGCAAATATAAGAGCAATTGACTCACTTATGGATCACCAAAATTACACAATTTTTACTTCATAACTGGTACACATATATCTTCTTTGTTCTCATCAGAACAGTGGAAACACTACACAAACCAAATCAACTCTTTTATTTTCACTTCTTTATATACGCATATTCTACCTAACCTCTCTACCTTCAGTTTATTGACAAGAAAGGAAGGACTGAAATGATAAAAAACTATGGATTAAATCCTTATCTTTCCCTTTTCTTTGGTCATGATATTCCGCATTAGTGGTTAGTGAATACAGGGAAGTAACAGGAGTAAGAAGGGATATGGTAGAGTTCCTTGGTCATTCCTGTTTCTCAAAACGCCATTGCCTTCCTTTTGAGTTCAAAGGAATTTCTGGCTAAACAGAAAGTGTGAGCTATTAAGATTGTCATCACCACCACTTAGTTGTAGACAACACATATTTAACTTGTACTTGGTTTGAATCACACTGATCCCCCATGTACCCTGTGCCCATGGGCACCCTGTGATCATGGGTATCCTGTGCTTATAGGCACTCTGTGCCCATGGGGATCCTGTGCTCATGGGGATCCTGTCCTCATGGGTACCCTGTGCTCATGGGTACCCTGTGCTCGTGAGTCCCCTGTCCTCATGGGGGTCCTGTGCTTTCAGAACGTGGTGAGTGCTATATGCAAATGAGGAGGAAAGTGATTGAGGACATACATATTGCACATCTCCCCTGTTCATGTGTATCCACTATTGGAGTTAACTTAAAAACCTAAGTGAAAAGATATTACTATCAATAATTTCAAGATGATAACAGCAGAACATTAAATCCAGTGTGGGGCTCTTTCGTGCCTGGGTCCTTATGTGACTGCACAGTTTACACACCCATGAAGCCAGCCTGGGGCACAGCCTGCTGAGTATTTGCCCTCCTGTTGGCTAACTCTCCCTGTAACCAGCCATGGGATCCTCATGTTATGACTCCCTCTCTTACTGACTTCCCAGTTCTCGCTCATTTTATATCATAGAACTCATACCTGTGTGAGCCTCTCAGGCCCCTACCTACACTGACCCCTGATATTTTCTCTGCTGGTCCCTCTTCCAGACCTTCAGCCACCCACCACCAGTGCTGGCAGGGGAACCAAAAGCAGGCACTTTCTAGGAAGCCACTTGGCAAACACTTTCCTGGGTTTGAACATTCTAGTGTGCTACATGCAGTGTAATTCCTGAAAACAGCTAAGATAAAATCTAATAACTGCTTCTGTAAAGATTTACTAAAGCAATGCTAATACAACTGTCACTTTTAGCATTTTTCCTAGCACAATAGATGGTCTGTAAGACATCATTAAGGCAAAGACAGGTTTATGTATGTGCCAATAACCATGATAAATCAGGTGGTAGAGTTCAAGTTCCAGCTCTGCCACTAATGATCCAAGTAGCTTACCCTCCGGGAGCCTTGGTTTCTCCTCCTTAATATGGATCAGCAGCCTCACAGTATTGTTTTGAGAGTCAAATGTAGTAGCGCTACAAAAATACAGTTGACCCTTGAATAAAACAGGGGTTAGGGGCACCGACCCCTGCGCAGTCGAAAATCTGCATATAACTTTTGACTCCCCAAAAACTTAACTACTGATAGCCTACTGTTGATTGGAAGCCTTCCTAATAACATAAGCAGTTGGTTAACATATTTTGTTTGTTATATGTATTATGCACTATATTCTTATAATAAAGTAAGCTAGAGAAAAAAATGTTATTAAGAAAATCATAAAGAAGAGAAAATATATTTACTATTCATTAAATGGAAGTGGACTACCAGAAAGGTCTTCATCTTTATCGTCTTCATGTTGAATAGGCTGAGGAGGAGGAAGGAGTGGAGGGGGGTTGGTCTTGCTGTCTCAGGGGTGGCACAGGCAGAGGAAAATCCAGTATAAGTTGACCCATGCAGTTCAAACCTGTGTCGTTCAAGGGTCAGCTGTACTTTGCAAACTCTAAAATGTTATACAAATTTGTAAGATATTATTATGATACTAATTGTCACATTAGTTTGGAAATAAAAAAATAAATCTTTAACATTAAATCAAAAAGGAAGTTCTCTATCCCCAAATGTATGAGATTCAGAACATGGGAAGAAAACTACCTCTTCTGATCCTGGCCCCTCCCTTCCCCTCTAATTTTCATACACTCAGGCTGAGAGAAGGAAAAAGATACAGACTATGGAAGTGAGAGAGAGCCGGATGGGGTAGACGCAGCTGAACACTTTTTTTGTAATTGGGTTAAGTAACAGCATGAGTTTTCTGGTTAATAATAAGCCCCACAAAGGCAGATCTTTTGTATTTGTCACTGCTGTATCCTTAGAGCCCAGCACAGTGCTGGGCAGGTGGAAGCATTTAGTAATTATTTTTGCGATGAAGGAGTAAGGGAAAGAACAACAGATGAACACCTAGCTGAGAGACGCAATGAGGAGGGGAGGGAGAGAGCAGAAGGCACAGAGATGGTTCCATGCTAAGGCCATCCTCGGGCTCCTGGTTCTCATCCCGACTGCTTATTTATCCAGATGCCAAGGCAAGGGTTTTTCAACCTCTGTTAGCTTTCTCCCAACCTTCTGTTAGAGGTTAAAGTGACTGCAATTCCCTTCTGCCACATCTCAGGAAAGCATGGGGAATGTCCGGGGATCAGTCCCTAATATTTTATGTCCTTAGGGAATATATTTATGCCTCCTCGTGACAGTGTGGTGCTTTCCCGACCACATGATGTGCTGTTCTCTGCAGGAGAAGTGCCACCAAGTGGAAACAACCAGAACCATTAATTGAACACGACTCGTGGGCTACATGAGCTTTTTCTCCTACAACACAGTGAAAGTTCTTTTACAAGATGCTGACGTGTTAAAAAATATTGCATCCATTCTGTTTATTGTTTTTCCTAATGAAGCAGAGAGAATTTTCCTTGTGGGATTTGACAAGATAAGTCAATTCATTTATTCTGCACAGATAAAATGTTATTCAAAAAGCAGCATTGTGAGATAAAATCCTTTCTTCTCTGAGTCTCTCCTTTTTTTTGAGTCTTTTAAAAATCTTTCTAGTTTCTACTTTCTACTCTTTCTGTTCCCAATGAATTAGCAGATTTTAACCTGAAGTCTTATGGATACTATACAAAAGTTTAAATTCTACTTTCTTTTAGTAAAAGTGAACTCTCTTTCTGCTACTGCCTTTAAATGATAAATAAACAAGTTGATTTATAAAATACTGACTTAACATTCAACAACCAAAAAGAACCTGAGTATGCCTTCAGGCCTCCATGCAGTAGGTAGGATATAGGTGTCTGTAAGAGTGAGAGTTGTCATATGGTGTAGGCAAATAAATACAAGATTATTTTCAAGAAAAAACAGCAAATTATTATATTAACATAAAACATCAAGCCTTCATAAATAATAAAATTTGATATCTTAGTACTCATGACTTCTAAGTTCATGGGTGAGTTTTATGTTTTGTTTTCCAGATTCCTGTATCAACAAAAAAGTCAAGTCACATAACTGTCTATGAGCATTAGGTTGCATTTCAAGGGAGCAGGGCCAAGGTTGGACAGCACCATCAGTTAGCAGGTGGCAATTAAGTTTCTTTTTGTTGGAATTGCTGGTACTCTTCATCCATTACCTACCTATTTGACCCTGCACCCCTTAGTTGTCTCTACTCTTAGACACTCTTATAGAAAAATAAGAGGTATTGGTACTTCTAGAACCATTCACTTTTTCTTCTGGTATTTGGAAGGGCACTTCCAAACTGATGATCTTGTTCTTTCCAGTGGTGTATTGGTAAATGTTTAATAATCAGTACCAGAGGAAGGGAGAAGGATGCAGTGACCTGATTTGTATCTTTTGCTGAGCTTGATGATGTAAATACGCCCACAGTGGCTGATTCTGAGTCACTAGCTTGTCATCACAGCATGAAGCGTTGGGAAGAAATACTAGCAATCAGCTCTCACGAGTTGCAACAGGCCTGCTTGAGCACATACCACCACTCCACTGCTACCTTGATTTTAGAAAATCATTAGGAAGATGTTGAAACAAATCAGGAAGTTGAATAAGTCTAAGTCAACCTCCTTGGAGAGGTGGCAATGAATCTGCCCACCATATTCTGAAACTCCATCCATTAGCATATTTTGTGCAACTTTAAATTTGTATTTTACTCAATTCGATGAATAGGTGCTCCTACTTCTCCACTTTAGCAATTTCTGTGACTCCATTTTTTTTCCTAAATCTTCTGACATGTTTATTTATCTCAGGTTTTTCTAACTCAATGATGACTTTTCCTCCCTTCTATTTCATTCTAAAGCAGAATGGTAGTAAATCTAATAAAATAAAATTTATTAGAGTTAGATGCAAGATTCTGAACTTGGTCCAAAAATCCAACTTCTTACTTAAAGAAATAGAGTATCAGAATTTAGCAATAACACCAATAAAAATAACCTGGGCTACCAGTTTAATACATCCATGTTATGATATAGCTGCTAAAAACAGAACAAGATTTTCACCTACCTTATTAAAGACTGCCATCATTCTCTAATAGTGGTTCTGAGGCATGGCTGCACCCTTGAACAACAGGAATCAGGAGTGAACAATTCTCATGCCCAGGTGATACTCCAATTCCATCTCACAGGATGGGTCCAGGCATCAGTATTTTTTTTAAACTGCCCAGGCATTTCAAATGTGCTGTCAACTTTGAGAACCACTGATCTAGAACAGTGTTTTTCAAACTTTAAAGTTAATATGAGTCACCTGGGATCTCATTAAAATACAAATTCGAATTCAGTAGGTCTTGGGTAGAGCTGTGGAGTTTTTATTTCTAACAAGTTCCTGGGTAATCCTACTGGCCCACAGGAGACACTTTTTCTTTTTTTTGCAAAGATTTAGAACAAAGTGTGCTTTGTTCAGCAATTAATGATTAACACCTGGATTATTGGGTTAATTAACTAAAGTGACATAGAGAAATTCAAGCACATTCATAAAAGAGAGACAGGGACGATGAAGACATTTAACCTCTTGTCCCACTATGAGAAGTTGAAGGAACTAGAGCTATTTAGCTAGCTGAAGAAAAGATATTGTGGAAACAAGATATCAAGCTTTAGAGAATGGAAGAATGATTATAGAGAACCAAGATTAGATTTGTTTATTCTTTCCCAAGGGATAGGACTATAAGTAATGGGTAGAAGCTACAGCAAAACAGATTTTGGATCAATATACAGGAGAATATAATAGCCAGAGCTCACCAAAGATGGAATAGACTGCCTTGGGAAGAAACGTATACCCCATAACAGAGGTGATTTGCTGAGAACTTTGTGAGGCTTCTACAGAAAGAAATTAAGCGTGGGAAGGGAGATGGATCACTCAAGATGACATTTAACACAACTTCCCAAACTAGGTCTGTAATGTTCTGCATCTGTTTTCAGTCCAGTGACTGTAGCTCTAACTAGTGGCAGACAGCCAAGTCTAGGATCAATAGTGCCCACAAACCAGGAACTCTTTCGCTTATTTTCATTCCTTCATGAAATTATAAAATTTTTTACGTGAATATTAATGCAGATACTTCCCCAATCTTTTCCTGTTTTGAGCATGTGCTACTTCCCTTTTGAACTCAACTGGAAAATTCTTAATGGTAATGTAGCTTTTTTTACTCACACAACTAAAGTTGGTATTTTGATTAGTCTGAGCATTTTCCCTTAGCCATTTTCCTCTCCCATTTGTTGATGCTGATTGAAGCATTCAATTTATAGGACTAATTTCTCCCAAGCTGGTAATCATTTTAAAGGGTCTCTCTCATTCATTTTTCTTGTTTCTGTTTGCATCTGAGTGATGGCCCACAATTCTACATACCCAATTCTCCCAAGAAATAAGAGAACACCTGAAAATGTGAAACCATTGCTTAATAGTGCTAATCAACATAGTCTGTTTATTCCTTTATGGATTTAACTAAGAGTGGACAAGAAAGTACAGTTTCTGACTATTTTACTTAAACCAGACAATTTATGGTTGGTTATGAATGATGGCTAGGAAGTAATACTTCTTTACCTATAAAGAATTTTTCAGTAAATATCAGATACTAAAGCATCAGTCATGCTCATAAACTGCCAATTTATTTATTTATTTATTTATTTATTTATTTTTTAATTTATTTTTTTAATTTCAGAATATCATGGGGGTACAACACTTTGGCCATTCACATTGCCCCTCTTCTGCCCGTGTCAGAGCCACAATCGTGGTTGTCTCCCAAACTGTGCTCCCCACATCCATTCAGTGAGAGTTTTTCCCATCCCTTCCACCCCCCTCCCGCCCGCCCGCCCTCTGATGAATGTTATTGCCCTGTGTGATGTAAGTGTTCATCAGTTAGTACCAGTTTGATGGTGAGTACCTGTGATGCTTGTTTTTCCAATCCTGTGACACTTCGCTTCGAAGAATGGGTTCTAGCTCCAACCAGGATAATACCAGATGTGTTAATTCACTGTTGTTCCTTATTGCTGAGTAATACTCCATGGTATACATATACCACATTTTATTGATCCACTCGTGTATTGATGGGCACCTGGGTTGTTTCCACAACTTTGCAATTGTGAATTGTGCTGCTATGAACATTCGAGAGCAGATGTCTTTATTATAAAATGTCTTTTTTTCTTTTGGATAAATACCCAGTAGTGGGATTGCTGGGTCAAATGGTAATTCTACTTTTAATTCTTTGAGGTATCTCCATATTCTTTTCCATAGAGGTTGTACTAATTTGCAGTCCCACCAGCAGTGTATGAGTGTTCCTATCTGTCCACATCCCCGCCAACATTTGTTATTTGGGGATTTTTTGATATGAGCCAATCTCACTGGAGTTAAGTGATATCTCATTGTGGTTTTGATTTGCATTTCCCTGATGATTAGAGAAGTTGAGACTTTTTTATATGTTTGCTGGCCATCATTCTGTCTTCTTTGGAAAAGTTTTTGTTCATGTCCTTTGCCCATTTTTTAATAGGGTTGTTTGATTTTTTCTTGTTGATTTTCCTAAGTTCTGTATAGATTCTGGTTATAAGCCCTTTATCAGAGGTGTAGCATGCAAATATTTTCTCCCATTCTGTAGGTTGTCTGTTCACTCTAGTGATAGTTTCCTTGGCTGTGCAGAAGCTTTTCAATTTGATCAGGTCCCATGTATTTATTTTTGTTGCCGCTGTGATTGCTTTGGGGGTCTTCTTCATAAATTCTTTGCCTAGGCCAATGTCCATAAGAGTTTTTCCAACGTTTTCTTCGAGAATTCTTATGGTTTCATGTCTTAGGTTTAGATCTGTTATCCATTGTGAATTGATTTTTGTGAGAGGTGAGAGGTGTGGGTCCACTTTCAGTCTTCTACATATGGCCATCCAATTTTCCCAGCACCATTTGTTGAATAGGGAATCTTTTCCCCAGTGTACGTTTTTCTGGAATTTGTCAAAGATCAGGTGACTGTATGAGGTTGGTTTTATATTTGGGTTCTCAGTCCTGTTCCATTGGTCTACGTGTCTGTTCTTGTGCCAATACCATATAAACTGCCAATTTAATCTAGTGACATAAGAATTTGAATGTAGTTTCTGGACAATAGATCTCACAGATCACTGAGATCTGGACACGTTCACAGCTTTCTCTTTGGTTTTCCATTCCAACATTTTGAGTTATCTAAAACTTTATGCTATTTCACAAATCAGTGTTTTCCTTTATTTCAATTTGTTCTACCCTCACTTCTCAGAATTTCATACAGTTGTATTGAACTTCAGTTCTAATGAAGTGTTCATATGCAATGATTTATATGCCAAGAAATTTTTTATGTTTGACAATATAATCAGAGAATTTTAACAAGTTTCAGGTGTTACTGTCTACAAGGAGCTATATTGTGTTCTCAAATAGTGAGGAGTAGTGTACAAAACTGTTTGTAATTCTATCCCTGGTGATATTTTCACATAAGTGGCCTCCCATGGGAAGAAATTAAATGTAATATTACTGTCATATTTTTTCTTTACTTTGGCTTTTTAAAAATCACTCATATTCATCCCACAACAAATATAATTACCCTCTATCTAATAGGAATTAAAAATCTACATAGGGAAAGAAATAAAGACTAGAACAAGAGGAAAGCCATATCATGCACGTAGGTAGAAAAACTCAGCATCATAAAGATTCCATACTCTATGTTACTCTTTAAATTTAATTTCATGCCAATAGGATGTTTTTCATTAAACTAGTTGACTATAAAGTACATATGGCAAAATAAACAAGCAGGAATAATCGGAAATAATTCTGAAAAAGAAAGGAAATGAAAGGAAGTAGGTATTAAATACTAAACAGCAGATACTAAAACACCATGCAATAGCTAAAATAATTTAAAATAGTGAAGAACTAAAACAAAATCATTACAGTAGAGACTGCTCATTTTACTAATAATTCTGATTTTAATGAAACCCTAATTTCACTGGTGGTGTCAGTGCACTCATATCTTAAAAATGCACTTCCCAGCTTTCCCTTGCGGAGAGAGGGTGGCCATGTGATGAATTCTGGTCATTGTGGAATAAGTGGAAGTTGTTGGCTGGGTGTATCAGTTTCCTATTGCTGTTGTAACAAGTTGCCACAAAGAGAGTGTCTTAAAACAACACAAATTTATTTATCTTATAGTTCTGGAAGCCAGAAGTCCAAAATGTGTCTTACAGGGCTAAAATCAAGTTGTCAACAGTGCTGTGTTCCATCTGGAGGCTCCAGCGGAGAAAAATCCATTCCCTTGCCTTTTCCAGCCTCTAGAAGCTGCCTGCATTCATAGGCTGACATCTTCAAAGCAAATCACTCCAACCTTTGCTGCTCACCACAAATGCCTTTTTTTTTAAATTTTTTAAATTTTTTTAATTTTTTTAATTTCAGAATATCATGGGGGTACAACACTTTGGCCATACACATCACAAATGCCTTTCTAACCCTGACCCTAACTGCATCCCTACATGTACCCTTGTGATTAAGTTGGGCCCACCAGATATTCCAGAATTATCTTCCCATCTTAAGAACCTTACCCTTAATAATCATATTTGCAAAGTCCCTTTTGCCATGGAAGGTAAAAAATGCACAGATTCCAAGGAATAGGACATGGGAATCTCTGGGGAGGCATCATTGTACCTACCACGTCAGGACTTCTGGAAACCTTTTCAGGAAGAGCCTGAGGACTTCCACCACCAGCCACGATGGAGCCAACCTCCTGTCATGAACAGCTAACAAACTAGAAAAAATATCTAAAGCAACGGTTTTCAGTTATGCACAACATGCAGCATGACACTGTGATCTCTGAGAAAAGGGACAGAGATGAGAGGTGAGCTATACAGTCACCCTAGTTTTCTTCCTTGAGGTAATTTCCAGATATCCTGTGAAAGGAAAGAAACCAGAGTCTCAGGGACTCTCTGAGTTAAAGAGACAAAGACTGGAGTTTAATTAGCCTAAAGTGGCAGGTAGTTTCAAGGAAGAGCTCCATAAATGAAGGAGCTACATAGAAAATGAGCTTCAAAAAAATTTGCGTAAGGATCATCTTGAGTCTTTAGTGAGTATTAAACCATGCATGCACAGAGTGAAACTTCACAAAGCTAGCCAAATAACCACCAGGTAGTTGTGAGATGAACGATGAAAAGGTTACATAAGGCATGGAGATTTTGAACTCCAACTAAGCAGAGTAGAGATCATTGGTGATCAGGTCATTCAGTGGAGACTCTAGGTGGGTCATGCCTCAGCGGTATACTGAACTATCACTGAAGTGAGAATTACTCTGGGGATGGAGGAAAAGATGAAGGAAGAAAGGAAAAAAGAGAAAATGCATCCTTAAGAAATGAAAATGAAAAAGCAAAAATTTAGCAGGAAGCTGACAGCTGGTATTAGCTATTTTCAATTTTTCTCTTTCTATCTCTACTGCTTAAAATTTTCACATGCTTGCTGGAGCTACAGCAGTTCTATTACCACCGTGAAACACTTGAGGCTGAAAGCTAACACTAAGGTTGTCAGAACAGAATAATGGAGAGAGCTTGATATATTAATGATATTGTAGCACTGCTGCTATAGTGCTGCCTTTTTACGCCAGCCTTTATGTTTCCTGAGAGAGAAATAAAACCCTATCTTGTTTAAACAACTATCATTTTAGTTTCTTTTACATGCAGCCAGACTAGAGCTCAACTTAATCACAGATTAGTAGAAGAGACTGGAAATTTTTTAAAATAGGTGACAACATATGCAATATTTGGTTAAGAAGAAATGTGATAAAAATGATAATAGTGGCCTTTCAAGTCAGTAAGGAGAAGATAGATAATCCAATAAGTGTTATTGGGAAATGGGATAACCATCTGAAAAAAAGCTAAAGTGAGAGTCCTACCTCACATTGCTCAAATTAAATTTCATATGGATCAAATATTTAAATGTAAGAAATAAAACCACAAAAGTGTAAGAAGAAATCATAGGAGAATTTTTTAAAATAATCTCAGCAGGGAGAAGATCTTTCTAAGTACAACACAAAATGTAAAGCCATAAAATAAAAAATCAATGAATTCAATTACACAGAAGTAAAGACAATGCATGGAAAAAATGCATAAGCAGAGTCAAAAGAGAACTAACAAATATTTGCAACTCATATCACAGCAAAGGGATATTTTCCTTGATATATTTATATAATGAGCTCTACAACCAATAACTAAAAGACCATTTATGCAATAGAAGAGTACAGGGTATGAACAGATGGGTCACAGAAAAAGAAGCAAATGACTTCCAAATGCATGAAAAGATATTTTATTTTACTCATTACAAGAGCAATACAAGTCAAAATTAAATAGCATACATTTTAGCTCATCAGATTGACATAACATGGTGGTGATGAGAAACAGGATTCTTCTCTCATACATTGCTAGTTAGAATAAAAATTGCTCCAGACACAAGAAAATTTGGAAACATCTTTTAAAATTAGAAGTGCACGTACCTAAAGTGATTTACAGAATCAATGCAGTCCCTATCAAAACACCAACATCATTTTTTGCTGATCTAGAAAAAAAATTCTACGCTTCGTGTGGAACCAGAGAAGACCCCCATCTAGCCAAAGCAATCTTAAGCAAAAAAAAAACAAATTGGGAGGCATAAATCTACCAGACTTCAAACTATACTACAAGGCTATAGTAACCAAAACTGCATGGTATTGGCACAAGAACAGACACGTAGACCAATGGAACAGGACTGAGAACCCAAATATAAAACCAACCTCATACAGTCACCTGATCTTTGACAAATTCCAGAAAAACATACACTGGGGAAAAGATTCCCTATTCAACAAATGGTGCTGGGAAAACTGGATGGCCATATGTGGAAGACTGAAAGTGGACCCACACCTCTCACCTCTCACAAAAATCAACTCACAATGGATAACACATTTAAATGTAAGACGTGAAACCATAAGAATTCTCGAAGAAAACGTTGGAAAAACTCTTATGGACATTGGCCTAGGCAAAGAGTTTATGAAGACCCCCAAAGCAATCACAGCAGCAACCAAAATAAATACATGGGAACTGATCAAATTGAAAAGCTTCTGCACAGCCAAGGAAACTATCACTAGAGTGAACAGACAACCTACAGAATGGGAGAAAATATTTGCATGCTACACCTCTGATAAAGGGCTGATAACCAGAATCTATACAGAACTTAGGAAAATCAACAAGAAAAAATCAAACAACCCTATTAAAAAAAGGGCAAAGGACATGAACAGAAACTTTTCCAAAGAAGACAGAATAATGGCCAGCAAACATATAAAAAAGTGCTCAACTTCTCTAATCATCAGGGAAATGTAAATCAAAACCACAATGAGATATCACTTAACTCCACGGAGATTGGCTCATATCAAAAAATCCCCAAACAACAAATGTTGGCGGGGATGTGGACAGATAGGAACACTCATACACTGCTGGTGGGACTGCAAATTAGTACAATTTCTTTGGGACGTAATATGGAGATACCTCAAAGAACTAAAAGCAGAACTACCATTTGACCCAGCAATCCCACTACTGGGTATTTACCCAAAGGAAAAAAAGACATTTTATAATAAAGACATCTGCTCGCGAATGTTTATAGCAGCACAATTCACAATTGCAAAGATGTGGAAACAACCCAGGTGCCCATCAATACACGAGTGGATTAATAAAATGTGGTATATATATACCATGGAGTATTCCTCAGCAATAAAAAACAATGGTGAATTAACACATCTGGTTTTATCCTGGTTGGAGCTAGAGCCCATTCTTCTAAGCGAAGTGTCACAAGAATGGAAAAACAAGCACCACTGTTACTCACCATCAAATTGGTACTAACTGATGAACACTTACATCACACAGGGCAATAATATTCATCAGGGGTGGGCAGGTGGGAGGGGGGTGGAGGGGATGGGAAAACTCTCACAGAATGGATGCGGGGAGCACAGTTTGGGGGATGACCAGGATTGTAGCTCTGACATAGGCAGTGCATGGACAATACATATAGCCAAAGTGTTGTACCCCCATAATATTCTGAAATAAAATAAATAAATAAAAAAATAAAAAGAAGTGCACGTACCCTTTGACTCATCAATTCCACCTCTAGTTATTAATATTTATTCCAAAATACACTCCCACATTTATGAAAGGATTTATTCCTTCATTCAACAAATAAGTGCCTACTGTATTTAAAGCACTCTTCAAGGTACTCTATATGCAAGGATATTAGCTGGATATCACATATTAGGTCATTAAATATGAAATGTCCAATTTTGAATCAAAAGTTTAGTTTATTATATCTTAAACAAGAATTGGTAAAATTAACCAAAGTATGCACCTAAATTATCATCACTGCTTTGCCATCTTAACAGTAGCTTGTTTATGCCAGCAGCAAAGAAGCCTGGAGAGCAAGTGGCGATGAAATTGTGAAAGGCTTTTTCTATAGCTTGTTAAGAATTGAATATTTTTCCTTGCAAGAAGTGGTCCAAAGCCTGGAAGAAGTGGTAGTCAGTTGGTGCAAAGTCTGGTGAATATGGTGGATGACAGAGTATTCACCAAGTCCAGTTTCTGTAGTTTGAGCAGCACTGTTTGTGCGACATGTGGTTAAGTATTGTCTTGCAAGAGGATTGGCCTGTCTCTATTGACCAATCTCGGCTGCTTAATCCCAAGCATCCTCATCATTTAGTCCATTTGGTTGCAGTAGACATCTGCTGTAATGGATTGATGAGGCTTCATGAAGCTGTAGTGGGTAATACCAGCACTGGACTACCAAACAGACACCATTAGCTTTTTTTGATGAATATTTGGTTTTGGACTGTGTTTCAGCACTTCATCTTTATCCAACTATTGTGCCGAATACTTGCGATTGTCAAACAGAATCCATTTTTCATCACACATAACCATATGGTGTAGAAATGGTTCACCTTTACATGGCAACAGCAGAGAAAGGCAAGCTTTCAGACAAATTCCCTTCTGATGCTCATTTAATTCATGTGGAACCCATCTATTCAGCTTCTTTACCTTGCTGATTTGTTTCAAATGGTCCAATATTGTTGGAACTGTAATGTCAAACCTTGCGGCTAATTCATGCATAGGTTGAGATGGATTCGCTTCCACTACAGCTTTCAGTTCATCATTATCCACCTCAGGTCGCACACGTGGCTCATTTTCCAGATTAACATCACCACAATGGAACTTTTCGAACCATCAATGTACTTCCATTAGCCACATCCTTCCCAAACGCTTCATTGATATTTTGAGCTATCTGTGCTGCATTGGTTCCATGACGGAACTCATGTTCAAAAATAACACGAATTTTTGACTTATCCATGGTTTCACAAAAATTGCTCAAAAAAAATTTGAAAGATAATCACAAGCAAAACTGTGGTTTGAAAGAATGAGGACGTACCCTTACAATAAAAATAAAACAAGATGTGTCGAAGTGAAATGTCAGAGATATTGACTGTCAAACTTAGTACATAAGGAAATCGGACATTTCCTACTTAATAACCTAATATATATTTTTTTGTGATAGCAAATGATTAGAAACAGTCTAAGCATCCACGAATAAAAGCCTGGTAAAAATAAATTGTGCTACATCCATACAATGATAGATCATCAACCTATTACAAAGAATGATGCAAGAGCAAATGTAGTGATATGGAAAGATTTTTTGAAATATAATCTTCCTGAGGGCATAGATTTTTATTTTACTTGTTACCATATCCCTAACACATAAAATAATGTATAGCACATACTAGACTTGCAATAAATATTTGAACTATTTGAACAAAGGGGGAAAAAAGCAAGGCACAGAATTGCATGCTAGAATTATGTGTGAGAAAATATGAATAAATATATATTCATATACATTTCTAAATGTGTAGAAACCGGTAACAAGGATTGTTTCTGAGGAGAGTGCTCAGGAATTGGGACCAGGAAGGGTATTTGACTGCCTTTATAGCACACAACCTTGAGTGTCTTCTGAATGTGGTGCCATGCGCATTGATTACATCTTCAGAAGAGGAGTACACTCAATTGCCATGTCTGCATCTCTTCAGATCCTTTTTTCCTTCCTCACAGGTGCTAGTCTGAGTAGGAATTAGCATTCCTTGGTGGTTTCTAAGACATTTTAAGCAAATGCTAAGTATTTTTCATAAATGTATTCTTTTTGCTAACATTTAATAAGGGCATGTCTATTAACCCTGCACCTACTGGCAAACAGTTCAATTGAGATGACAAGGAGTGAAGTGACTCATCCCCTAATACAAAGATGTGTGTGGGCCTTCCAAGGCTTTGTGAGAAAACAATGACCTTCATGGCTACGCAACAATTTTAGCAGGTATTGTTGTTGGGTCAACTCTTCTCAGAAGCATTTCTTGACACCCCATCCCACTCCCACCACAGACACACACATTCATTCATACCTTCCCACACAACACTGCTCCCAGTCTGGACCAACCTTCCACAGCTGTGCTTCCAAAGTACCCCATGATTCTGTCTCTCAAAGCTCTAACTCAGGACTTGTAATTTCCTATGTTCTTATCTGCCTCCCACACTAGACTGAGAACCAACTCCTTGAGGCAGGAACCTGGTGTTAATGTTTCTATAGCTCTGACATCTAGCACAGTGCCCAGTTCAGTAGTTCCTCGACAAACACTCGACAAATGATAGATGAACTAATGAATGAATATTTCAGCCCCATAAGTAAGCATTTTGGTGACATGCTAGAGGATTGACTAGATCCAATGTTACCCCAAGTGGAGAGAAGACCTAATCCAATGGGTCAATATAAACTGTATCTGCTGACGAAGCCACCATCAGTACCAGAGAAACATTACTAAGACTCTAATAGAAAGAAGGGCAGGTCAGAGATCCAGCTGGGAGAAGAGGTGAAAGTTGGGGCTCCACAGGAACACTCCAGATGCACAGTGTAAGACAGAACAAGTTCAAGCCTTTCAGGAGGTTGACCCTGACTATACCAATTGAGTTTGGGTCTCGGTTTACAGGGGTGGGCCAGAAACTCATGGGAAGACAGGATGGCTAAAATATCCATGGCTGGGCTAGGCAGAGAGCTAGTTCTGAGATACCAAGATCAGCAATCTTATACTGCTGTGTCAAGAATTGTTCTCACACATGCCATCTTACCTGTGCAAAAGATTGCTGACATTTCCCCATTTTGCTCATTGATCAAACCTAGCTAAAGTTGTGATTTTACTAATGTGGATAGGGGAGGACTGAACATCCAGATTTCAGCAGTTGAAGTTTGAGACAGTATCATTCAGTGTTGTATTTAACTGTTCCTAATTATTTTCTGGATGTTAGTTGTGCCTCCTAACCGCACTAAAAGCTCCTCATGGGGAGAACACTTTCTTGGCATCCTTCATGAGGCTTTTGCATGGCACTGGGCACATACAGTGCTTGATGATCACTTGCTAATTGACTGATTGAAATATGCATCTTGCCCACAGGCAAGACTCAACATAGTGTGCAGTGTTTTTGTTCGGATGATGAATCCTGTTTGAACTCTGTCATTTGCAAATCCTTTTCACAGTGCTATGGAATCTGACTATTTAGGTTAATATATCCATGTACCAGAAGTAATGTTAGGTTAGTTCTCCTTGGCAAAGACTGGTTTTCATTAACATCTTTATTATTTTCAAATTCTATTTATGCATGCACCTCACAGGATAGAAATTTATTCTGAATTTAGGTATAAATGTATCAGTTGACAGTGTTCTCACTGAGGCCCTAGCCTCAGTATCCTGCCAGCTAACCATGAGATTTGGGCAGGTTCTCTACCTCCCACCTCCCCAATCCCCAGCCCTGGCCTCACCTTCCTTGACTCTAAGTAAGGCTCTGGACTGAATGGCTGCTAAAGTCCCTTCTAACACTGCCTTCCCTGAGGTTATGTTATAATGGGTTTAACTGTGGCTTACCTCTGTGGTTAACAGTATACCATGCCACCAAAGGTCTGGAGGAATATGGGACAGTCAATATTTTGCTTTTTTATTATCTCAGGAATTAATTTTAAATGCTGGGGAACCAAGCTAAGGAGACTTCCCTCACTGTATTACACATGGAAATGACATCACCATGCAGGTGATTTAGAAATCTTATTGCTAATCACTTATTTACATAAAAGTATCCAATACCCTATTAGATACACAAATGTTTGGACATGAAGGGTAACACATTATCCTATTGGCTGGATGTTTCAGACTAACCCCTGCATGGAAAGATCCTAGTGGATGAAACAAAGGATGTAGCATGGAACACTGGAAAGAGTAATGAATTATCAACTTACACAGCTGTGTAACATCTGATACTTAGTTTCTTCATCTGCAAGATGGGCATAATAAAACCCTTTCTACCTCCCATATGGGTAATGAATCAATGATATGTTTGGGAAAGATTTTGCATGGAAAATACAATAATGAGTTTTTAAAATTTATATTGAGTATTTCTACTGTTATTTTTGTACAATGAGCTTTTGGTAGAGATGGAGGCTCATGAAGGGTAAGAGAGATATCAAGAATGGAGAAACACAAAGTTGGTAACTGCATGAGCACTTTGAAGGCAAAAATAACAAGCATTACAAACAAGTGTATCTTTTTCCAACAACAATATTTTGGTATTTTTCAAATAATTATGATATCAGCTATGTCCTAACACTGGAAAAATTACTACTACCCACATGGCATGAATCAAGGGAAATCTGAGAAGCACATGTCCGAACATAATCTGTAGATGGCAGTGGTTATGGTATAATGACAACATACACCAAAAGAGTATGGAGAGATTCATTACTCATACATGGACACTTCCTAAAGGGAGCGTGGCAGGCACTCAACATGTATTGAGCAGCTTGAAAGACAATGAAATCTAGTGGTTTTGGTTTTTATTGTGCAATCTTGGGTCTATATGATTTGAACTTCCTGCCAGTACAAAGAGAGGAAGCACACTAGCTTTTTTATTGGCTTATAAGGATGTGGGGCAAAAGGGGAGGAGGATAGGGGGCTTGAAAGTCATCAGTGGCCAAACATTAAAAATGGACTTGGACTCTTTATTATAGAATTTTAATATAGAGCCTATTCAGATATTTTATATTTATTACGTACTCACTGACCAAGTAAAGGAAATGCAGAGAAGGCTTCATGACAGGTTCAGTCTCCTTCATTTTCACTGCACAATATCAACCCTGCCCTAACCTGTTCTAATGTATCCAAAACATTTGGGTCTCTTTCTTCAGCCAATATCCCAGACCCAGACCATCTATACTTCAGATATTCTAAAGACAGCCCAGTCATGAAATTTCTGTTATTTCACTCCTGGCTAACTGTGTTTAAGGCAAATGATGTGTTAACCAATTTGTCTCTAAGTTATGTGGATTCTCTCCTTGTATTAAGGTCAGGTACCTGAAAGCACCATATTTTGATCAA
Source organism: Daubentonia madagascariensis (assembly GCA_023783475.1). Classification (NCBI taxonomy): domain Eukaryota; kingdom Metazoa; phylum Chordata; class Mammalia; order Primates; family Daubentoniidae; genus Daubentonia; species Daubentonia madagascariensis. The sequence goes on along the minus strand of JAKFHU010002080.1, from coordinate 33,505,580 downwards.
ATGACAGTAGTTTAGCTACCTTGCGAATGTCTCTACTAAGCTGCTGTACCTTTGAGTTTATTTTTAATTGAGTTAATATTAGTCACTATAGCTGCATAACAAATTATCTCAACACATAATGGTTTAAAACAAAAATAATCATTTACCATTCCTTACAGGTTCTGTAGGTCAGGAATTCCGAAAGAGCTCCTCTGGACAATTCCCATATGCAGTTGCAGCCATATTTGGCTGGGGCTGCAGTCATCCAATGTCTTAACTGGTATTGGAACATCCACTTTCATGATAGGTCAATCACATGGGTTGCAAGTTAGTGCTGGCTATTATCCATGGGCCTCAGTTTCTTTCCATGTGGGCCTTTTGATGGGCTAAGTATTCCCATAGGATGACTGGCTTCCCCCAAAATAAGTGATCTAAGAGAGAAGTACCAGGTAGATTCTATGTTGTTTTTTATGATCTAGCTTCTGAAGTCACTCAATATCACATCTACCATATTCTATACGTCAAGGCAATTACAAATAACTGCCCATTTTCAAGGGCAGGGGACATAGACCCTACCTCTTGATGGAGGTATATCAACATCGTATGGTAAGAAGAGCATGTGGCAGCCATCTCTGGAAAATACCATTAGCAAAAGAATTGATGTAATAAGTGACTAAACAAAGATTTTCTTTGCCTATAATTTCCTAAGACTACCATTGAAGACCTCGTTCATTATGTTACTCAATATTTTGTATATACAGATCCTTGTGATAAAATTCTTACAAGTATTAGTGTTAGGATATTCTACCTGATATTTATGTATTTTCTTTTATCAACTAAAGTTATACAATACATTACCTTTCTCTTTTTACCTTGGCTTCCATAAGGCTTAGAGTTAAATTTACTTTTTAATTCTAATAATTATCTTATTATTGGTTTCCAACATAAATATTTCCCTTTTTATCTAAATGACATGCTATTAGGCTTTCACTCTTTTTTCAAAAAAATTATTTAATTACTATTGGTGTTTAGAAATGTCACTGATTTTTGTACATTGATTTTGTATCCTGAAATTTTACTAGATTCATGTATCAAATCTAACAGGTTTTTTTTTTTTTGGATGAGACCTTAGGGTTTTCTAGGTATAAGAACATGTTGTCAGTGAACAGAGACAATTTAACTTCTTTTTAAGTTTTTAAAAAGTTGAAAAATGGGGAAGTAAGCATAAAAAGAACATACCTTAAAGTAATAAACACCATATATGACAAATCCACATCCAACATCATACTGAAGGAGGAAAAGTTGAAATAAATTCCCTAAGAACTGGAACAAGACAAGGATACCCACTTTCACCATTCGTATTCAAGATAGTACTAGAAGTCCTAGCCAGAGCAATCAGGCAAGAGAAGGAAATAAAAGTCATCCAAATTGGAAAAAAAGAAGTTAAATTGTATAAATTTATATTAGAATATAGCTGGTATAAATTTAAATTAGAATGTTATTACTTTAGCATGTTAAATGTAATAACCATGGTAACCACTAAAAAAATAGTGATAAAATATACACAAAAGAAAATGAGAAGGTAATTAAACATTTTACTAAAAAAAATGAGCTAAACACAAAATAAGAAAGCAATGCAGCAAATGAGGGACAAGAAGTTATAAAGCATACAGAAAATAAATAGCAAAATGACACAGATAAATCCTTCCTTATCAGCAATTACTTTTAGTTATATTTACATCAGACAAAATAGAATATACATAAATTTTAAATTATAAAAGTTTACAAGATACAAAGAAAGGCATTATATATTAATAAAAGTTTCAAAACATTAAGAAGATATAATAGTTATAAACACTTACACATGTAATAACAGATCTTAAAAATATATGAAGCAAGTATCAGCAGATCTGAAGGGAGAAATAGACGTTTCCACAATAATAGTTAACTTCAATGCCCCACTCTCAATAATGGATAAAACAACCAGACAAAAGAAATAAAGAAATAGAAGACATGAATAACACAGTAAACCAATTAGATCTAACAGACATATACAAAACATTCTACTCAATGACAATAGAACACACATTCTTCTCAAGTGTACATAGAACATTCTCCAGGATAGATGACACAAGTGTTGGTGAGGGTGTGGAGAAACTGGATCACTTGTACATTGTTGGTGGGAATGAACAATGGTATAGCCACAGTGGAAAACAGTATGATAGTTTCTCAAAAAACTAAAAATAGATTTAGCATATGACCCATATATGACCCAGAAATTCCACTTTTGGGTATATACCCAAAGGAATTAAAAGTAAAGTCTTAAGGAGATATTAGTACAGCTACGTTGATAGCAGCATTATTCATAATAGCAAAAATGAGGAAGTAACCCATGTATCCATCAACAGATGAATGGATAAGCAAAGTGTTTTATATACATAAAATGGAATATTATTCAGCCTTAAAAAGAAAGGAAATTCTGATATAAACTATAATATTAATGACCCTTGAGGATATTATGCTAAGCCAGTCACAAAAACACAAATATTGTATGATTTCACTTACATGAGGCACCTGGAGTAGTCAAAAATCATACAGACAGAAACTAGAATGGTGGTTGCCAGGGGCTGGGGGGAGAGAGGATGGGAAGTTTTTATTTAATAAGTAATATTGCCTGAATGATAGTATTCCCTCCAAATTTTATTTTGAAACTTAATCCCCAATGCAACAGAATTAAGAGGTATGGCCTTTGGGAGGTGCTTAAGTCACGAGGAATTGGCTCTCATGAATGGGATTAGCACCCTTATAAAAGCACTCAAGGTTGAAAGGAGTGCTCTCTTGCCCTTCAGCTTTCCTTCTTGTGAGGACACAACACCAAGGTACCATCTTGGAAGCAGAGAGCAGCCCTCGCTAGACACCAATACTGACATCTTGATCTTGAATTTCCAAGTCTCCAGAACTTGATTTATCAATACTATCATTTGTTAGAAGTTCTCAAACCAACATCTATTACTCTCCCTACGAGACTCACTACAAGGCTGCTTTATCAAGCCTCTAGGGCATAAGCATCCAAAAGGAAAAGAACTGGCCTATGTATTCTTTTAGTCTAACAGCCAGCATGTGTAGACATGCACCTGATTAGTGTTTTATTGTTGCAACCCATGGTCATGGTTGGCATTTGATTTATAAATCTAACATGGGGAGCTGGTTCCAAGATGACTAAGGCTAATCCAGAGACTAGGTTCACATATATATTCCTGTGTTTCTGGTGGAAATGATAGTGGTGCTGACAGGTTCTTAGAGAGTAAGTGAAGAAATTTTGGAACTGTTCTCAAGTGGTTTAAACACGTGAGTTCAATAATGCCATGACAGACTGAAGGCCTCTACAATGCAGCCTCCTTTCCTACCCTGCGAAAGAGTTTCCCCATTCTCCTTGTTTACAAGAACTGATTTCTTTAAAAAGCCACTCAGGAGTAGGGTCCAGCTCTCATTAGGAACCCTTTAAAAAGAGCTCTTTAAAAAAAGAGCCACCCTTTAAAAAGACCTGTCGTGCACTTGGCTCACTAGCACAGAGGACTGTAGAGAGGCTGTCCTTCATTAGTGCTGCCAATTTAATACCACGTTTCTAGTTGCAAACAATCCCACCCTGCGACAGGAGATGGTTCAGGACCCTGTTGAAATATTATCTCTTCAAACATAAATCATTACTTACAAATAAAAGGGCAAGCTTCTACTGCCCAATTGAAGTTGGGTTAAAGTTTCTCCTGAATGAGCAAAGAAGACTGCCAACAGCCAACTGTTTAAGCCAATCACCAAAATCCTAAACCACAATAGACTCTCAGAGTCCAGACTCAAAGTGTTTAACCTCAGGAAGAAGAGAATCATAATAAAATGAAGCACTATGCACTCACCATTTTTAATCTCGCTAGTCTGAAAGACTTTTATCCTGTATCCAATTATAGGCAATGGCATACAATATTTGGAAAGTCAATGAAGTAGAAGGATCGGAAGAAAGAATAAAAGTTGTATTCCCTATGTTTTTATATATCATAGTAAACTCGAGTATAGGGAATAACCATTTTTTCTAGTTTCTCCTCACCCACAACCACCTCGTCAATCCCACATCATTATTATGGTGACTGATAGTTCTATTATGTATTTAATTAACATGTCTGCAACTTACAATTGAAAGAGACACTAAATAAAGGTTCTGCCAGTAAATAATAAAAACAGGATAAGTGGATAAGTCTACCAGCCATGAGAATTATTTTTCTAATAAAATAATTTGTGAAAATTCCATTTATTAGCATAAATTAAATCAGATCTTCTTTCTTTCCTTTGGTTATCAGCTGAATTGTGTTCCCCCACAATTCTTATGTTGAAGTTCTACCCCACAGTACCTCAGAATGTGACTGTTCTGGAGCCTGTAAAGAGGTAATTAAGGCAAAATTAGTTCAAATGGCCCCAATCCAAACTGGTGTCCTTTTAAAAAGACAGATTTAGGACAAAAACAGACAAAGGAATGACCATCTGAGGACACAGTGAGAAGGCAGCCATTTGCAAGCCAAGGGAAAAGGCCTCAGAAGAAACCAAACCTGCCGACTCCTTGATCTTGTACTTCTAGCCTCCAGAACTGTGAGAAAATAAATTTCTACTGTTTAAGCCACACTGTGGTATTTTGTTATGGCAGCCCTAGTAGACTAATACATCTTCCTGGTCTCTTTTCAATTGACTCATCACTCTAATCATTCATCATATTAAACCCTTAATACACACACATGTGCACATGCACACACACACATAGTCATGTCCTGCATAATGACATTTTGGCCAATGATGAATCACATATATGACAGTGGTCCCATAAGATTATAATGGAGCTGAAAAATTTCTATCACCTAGTGAAGTCATAGCTGTTGTGACATCATAGAGCAACATGTTACTCACAGGTTTGTGGTGATGCTGGTGCAAAGAAACCTACTGCTCTGCCAGTCATATAAAAGTATAACACATACAATTATGTACAGTACATAATACTTGATAATGATACTAAATGACCACGTTACTGGTTTATGCATTTACTATACTAAATTTTTACCCTTATTTTATAGTATACTCCTTCTACTTATATATACATATAAAATTAATGGTAGAACAGCCTCAGGAAGATCCTTCAGGAGATATTCCAGAGGAAAGTTTTGTTATCATAGGAGATGACAGCTCCATATGTGTTATTGCCCCTGAAGACCTTCCAGTGGACAAGATGTGGAGGTGGAAGACAGTGACATTAATGATCCTGACCCTGTGTTGGCCTAGTGTTTGTGTTTGTGTCTTTGTTTTTAACAAAAAAGTTTAAAAAGTAAAAAAAAAAGAGAAAAATTTAAAAATAGAAAAAAGCTTATAGATAAGGATATAAAGAAAGAAAACATTTTGTACAGCTGGCCAATGTGCTTGTGATTTAAACTATTATGAAAGAGTCTAACAGTTAAAAAAAAGTTTTTAAAGTAAAAAAGTTACAATAATCTAATGTTAATTTATTATAGAAGAAAGAAAAAATCTTATAAATTTGGTGTAGCTTAAGTGCACAGTGTTTATAAAGTCTACAGTAATGTACAGTAATGTCTTAGATCTTCACATTCACTCACCACTCACTCACTAACTCACCCAGAACAACTTCCAATTCTGCAAGTTCCATTCATGGTAAGTGCCCTGTATCTTTTATATCATATTTTTACTGCACTTTTCCTATGTTTAAATATGTTTAAATACATACATACCTACCATTGTGTTACAATTGCCTACACTTTTCAGTACAATAACACATCATGAAGGCTTGTAGCCTAGGAGCAATAGACTTACCATATAGCCTATGTGTGTCATAGGCTACACCACATAAGTTTGTGTAGGTACACTCTATGATGTTGGCACAGTGACAAAATTGCCTAATGACACATTTCTCAGAACCTATCCCCATCATTAAGTGATGCGTGACTGCATATATATTTGACATATACATGATTTGCTCTAACTGCAGGATTTTATCCTTGAAATGTGTTACTTGTCAATTTCCTGATGGCTAAAAAGATTTAAACAAATTTTCCATATATGAAACTCATGTTTCAGTGATAATTGTAAAAGAGCCTAGATTTTACTACTCCGGAAAGCTAAGAAATGAGCCTGCTACAGTTCCTTCACAAGACTTCTGGGTCAAAGACAAACCACTTTATTACTCAGCAGATTGGAGGAGCTTTATATTCACATTGGTTCCTCTTGCCTCTGAAGTTTCGTGAGGGTTACATGAAGTGGATATAACCCCAGATGGATGCTATGCACACAGCGGGTATCAAAGCTGAGAAACCCAGGCTTAGAATACTTCTACTTGTCCTAGAGGGAGACATTATCTTTATTATATTGGGCAGTAAACAAATTCACCATCTTTTCTGGAAGGAGACACTCTCTCTATCATCAGGGTTTGCTATATAGTTGACCCTGTGCATCGATGGAATCAACCACCTGCAGATCAAAAATGTTTGAAAAAAATTAAAAGATAAAAAATGAAATACAATAAAAAATAATACAAGTTTTTAGAAAAATACAGTATAACATCAATTTACATAGCATTTACGTTGTATTAGGTATTGTAGTCTAGAGACAATTTGAGGTATCAAGGAGGATGTGTGTCAGCTGTATGCAAATACTCTGCCATTTTATAGAAGGGACTTGAGTACTTGTGGATTTTGGTATCCGCAGGGGGTCCTGGAACCAATTCCCCATGGATACAGAGGGATGACTGTACAAACATCCTTGAAAATTAGTCTGGAACAAAGGCAGTAAGTGTCTCTGCTCAAAGATGTGCAGACACAGGAGGCCCATGGAGAATTACTCCCAAGAATCATTTTAAGGAAGAGTTTTTTGATATATATTATTAACTATCCAAAAGATAAAAGAAAAATTTTTTTAATTATCCTCACATTTTCTTTTACTTCTTTAGACATAGTTTCCTTTAGTTTGTTGAAAATATTTAAATAGGTGTTTATTTTTTATTTTTTATTTTTTATTTCAGATTATTATGGGGGTACAACACTTTGGCTATATATATTGCCCATGCACTGCCCATATCAGAGCTACAATCGTGGTTATCCCCCAAACTGTGTTCCCCGCATCCATTTTCCCATCCCTTCCACCCCCCTCCCACCTGCCCGCTCCCTGATGAATTTTATTGCCCTGTGTGATGTAAGTGTTGATCAGTTAGTACCAATTTGATGGTGAGTACCAGTGGTGCTTGTTTTCCATTCCTGTGACACTTCGCATTGAAGAATGGGTTCTAGCTCCAACCAGGATAGTACCAGATGTGTTAATTCACTATTGTTTTTTATTGCTGAGGTATACTCCGTGGTATACATATACCACATGTTATTAATTCACTCGTGCATTGATGGGCACCTGGGTTGTTTCCACATCTTTGCAATTGTGAATAGTGCTGCTATAAACATACGCGAGCAGATGTCTTTATTATAGAATGTCTATTTTTCCTTTGGGTAAATATCCAGTAGTGGTATTGCTGGGTCAAATGGTAGTTCTACTTTTAGTTCTTTGAGGTATCTCCATATTACGTCCCAAAGAAATTGTACTAATTTGCAGTCCCACCAGCAGTGTATGAGTGTTCCTATCTGTCCACATCCCCGCCAACATTTGTTGTTTGGGAATTTTTTGATATGAGCCAATCTCACTGGAGTTAAGTGATATCTCATTGTGGTTCTGAGTTGCATTTCCCTGATGATTAGAGAAGTTGAGCAATTTTTTATATGTTTTTTACATGTTTGCTGGCTGTCTTCTTTTGAAAAGTTTCTGTTCATGTCCTTTGCCCATTTTTTAATAGGGTTGTTTGATTTTTTTTGTTGATTTTCCTAAATTCTGTATAGATTCTGGTTATCAGCCCTTTATCAAAGATGTAGCATGCAAGTATTTTCTCCCATTCTGTAGGTTGTCTGTTCACTCTAGTGATAGTTTCCTTGGCTATGCAGAAGCTTTTTAATTTAATCAGGTCCCATGTATTTATTTTGGTTGCTGCTGTGATTGCTTTGGGGTCTTCTTCATAAATTCTTTGCCTAGGCCAATGTCCATAAGAGTTTTTCCAACATTTTCTTTGAGAGTTCTTATAGTTTCATGTCTTAGGTTTAGATCTGTTATCCATTGTGAGTTGATTTTTGTGAGAGGTGAGAGGTGTGGGTCCAGTTTCAGTCTTCTACATATGGCCATCCAGTTTTCCCAGCACCATTTATTGAATAGGGAATCTTTTCCCCAGTGTACATTTTTCTGGAATTTGTCAAAGATCAGGTGACTGTATGAGGTTGGTTTTATATTTGGGTTCTCAGTCCTGTTCCATTGGTCTACATCTCTGTTCTTGTGCTAATGCCATGCTGTTTTGGTTACTATAGCCTTGTAGTGTAGTTTGAAGTCTGGTAGATAGATGCCTCCCAATTTGTTCTTTTTGCTTAAGATTGCTTTGGCTAGACGGGGACTTCTCTGGTTCCACATGAAGCATAGAATTATTTTTTCTAGATTACCAAAAAATGATGTTGGTATTTTGATAGGGACTGCATTGATTCTGTAAATCACTTTAGGTAGCAAAACCATTTTTACTATGTTAATTCTGTTTATCCAAGAGCATGGTAGGTTTTTCCATCTGTTTACATCCTCTGCAATTTCTTTTCTCAGTGTTTCATAATTCTCTCTATATAGGTCTTTGACCTCCTTAGTTAGATATGTTCCTAAATATTTAATTTTCTTTGGTGCTATTGTGAAAGGTACTGCATCTTTAATTTGTTTCTCGGCTTGATTGTTATTAGCATATATGAAGGCTATGGATTTGTGTGTATTAATTCTGTATCCTGAGACTTTGCTGAATTCATTTATCAATTCCAGTAATCTCTTGGTTGAATCTTTGGGGTTTTCTATATATAATATCATATCTTCTGCAAATAGTGAAAGTTTGACCTCTTCTGCCCCCATCTGGATGCCCCTGATTCCTCTGCCTTGTCTGATTGCTCTGGCAAGGACTTCCAGCACTATGTTGAATAGAAGTGGAGATAGTGGGCAACCTTGTCTAGTTCCTGGTTTAAGGGGGAATGCTTTCAATTTTTCCCCATTCAGTATGATATTGGCTGTGGGTTTATCGTATATGGCTTTAATAGTTTCAAGGTATGAGCCATCTATGGCTATATTGTTAAGAGTTCTTATCATAAAAGGATGCTGGATTTTGTCAAAAGTCTTTTCTGCATCTATTGAAAGGATCATATAATCTTTGTTCTTGCTTTTATTTATTTGGTGAATTACATTTATAGATTTGCGTACATTGAACCATCCCTGCATCTCAGGAATGAAGCCCACCTGATCGTGATGAATTTTTTTTTTGACGTACATTTGCATTCGGTTTGCAAGGATTTTATTGAGAATTTTTGCATCTATATTCATAAGGGATATTGTTCTGTAATTTTCTTTTCTTGTTGTGTCCTTTCCTGGCTTTGGTATCAAGGTGATATTGGCTTCGTAGAATGAGTTTGGGAGGACTCCATCCTTCTGGATATTTTCAAATAATTTCTGCAGTATAGGCACCAGTTCTTCTTTGTAGGCTTGGTAGAATTCAGGTGTGAACCCATCTGGTCCAGGACTTTTTTTGGTGGGAAGATTTTTTATTACTGCTTCGATTTCGGTGCTTGATATTGGTCTGTTTAGAAATTCTGCTTCTTCCTGGTTGAACCTAGGGAGGTGGTATGTTTCTAAGAATTTGTCAACTTCCTCCACGTTTTCATGTTTGTTGGCATAGAGATTTTTGTAGTATTCGAAGATGATGTTTTGTATTTCCATGGTATCAGTTGTGACTTCTCCTTTTTCATTTCTAATTGAGCTTATTAGAAGCACAAAGCACAAAGGTTGACATTTGTGCTTCTGGTCAACCTGGCAAGTGGCCTGTCTATTTTGTTTATCTTTTCAAAGAACCAACTTTTCATTTTATTAATCTTCTGTATTGTTCTTTTGTTCTCGATTTCATTTAATTCTGCTCTGATCTTGGTTATTTATTTTCTTCTGCTGGTTTTAGGATTGCTTTGCTCTTCCTTTTCCATTTCCTTAAGATGATTCATTAGTTTACTGATTTGTGACCTTTCTGTCTTTTAGATGTGGGCATTTAAGGTGATAAGTTTTCCTCTCAGGACTGCTTTTGCTGTTTCCCACAGATTTTGATAACTTGTGTCCCCATTATCGTTTATTTCAAAGAATCTTTTGATTTCCATTTGAATCTCCTCCTTGACCCAATAGTCATTCAGCAACAGATTGTTTAGTTTCCATGTTTTTGGATGAAGATGTAAGTTTCTGTTGGAATTGATTTCTAATTTTATTCCACTGTGGTCTGAAAAGATATATGGTATGACTTCTATTTTTTTGAATTTATTTAGATCTGTTTTGTGGCCTAGGATGTGGTCAATTTTAGAGAAAGTTCCATGAGTTGATGAGAAGAATGTATATTCGGTGTTATTTGGGTGGAGTGTTCTGTAGATATCTGTTAGGCCCAAATGTTCTAGAGTCCTGTTTAGGTCTTTTGTTTGTTTATTTTTTGTTTGGAGGATTTGTCCAGTTCTGTCAGTGGGGTGTTGAAGTCCCCTGCTATTATAGCATTGCTATTTATTATGTTGTCTAGATCAAGCAGTATTTGCTTTATGTACCTGGGTGCTCCTGTGTTGGGTGCATAAATATTTAGGATTGTTAAATCCTCTTGTACGATTTTTCCCTTCACCACTATATAGTGTCCATTTTTTTCCTTCTTTACTTTTGTTGCTTTAAAGTTTATATCTTCTGAAATAAGGATGGCTACTCCAGATTTCTTTTGGTTTCCATTAGCCTGGAAAATTGTATTCCATCCTTTCACCTTGAGTCTGAATGCGTCTTTGTGTGTAAGGCGTGTTTCCTGAAGACAACAGATACTTGGCTTGTATTTTTTAATCCATTCAGCCAGCGTATGTCTCTTCAGTGGGCAATTCAAGCCATTTACATTTATTGAGAGAATTGATATTTGGGGTAAATTTCTGATTATTCTATTGGGTGGTGTCTTTTGTTTTACCTCTTGTGTCATTGTGGAATCTGGTTTCTGGGGTTTTAGCTTTTGTGTAATTTTACATAGGTGGGTGTCTGTTGTGCTAATTAGTGTACAATGCAGGTCTAAGCACTTCTCGCAAGGCCTGAATTTCACAAATTCTATCAGTGATTGCTTGTCTGGAAAAGTCTTTATTTTTCCCTCATATAAGAAGCTTGGTTTCGCAGGATACAGAATTCTGGGTTGGCCTTTGTTTTGTTTTAGGAGAGTGATGATGGCTCCCCATTCCCTTCTGGCTTGTAAGGTTTCAGCTGAGAAATCTGCAGTTAATCTGATCAGTTTCCCTTTATAGGTTACCCGCTCATTTCATCTTACAGCTCTGAGGAGTGCCTCTTTTGTGTTTACTTTGGTCAGTCTAATAATTATGTGGCGTGGTGGATGCCTTTTCACATTGAGTCTCCCAGGAGTCCTGTGTGCTTCTTGTACTTGGATATTGAGATTTCTGGCTAGGCCATGGAAATTTTCCTCTATTATTCCTTCAGATAGATTTTCTAGCCCACGCAAATTTTCTTCCTCTCCCTCAGGGATGCCTATGATCCTTATGTTTGGCCTCTTTACATAATCCCACATTTCTTGTATGCTTTGTTCATGCCTCTTGTTTTTGTGTTCTTTCTCTTTGACTGATTTATTTAGCACATAGGAGTTATCTTCTAGCTCTGAAATTCTTTCCTCTGCATGGTCCAGCCTATGCTAAAGGCTTTCCACTGTGTTTTGTAGATCCTTGAATGCTTCTTTCATTTCTAGAATTTCTATTTGATTTTTCCATAATATTTCTATTTCTTTGGAGAATTTTTCATTCATTTCTTGCATTTTTCTTGTGGTTTCTTTGTGCTGGGATTCAATTTTCTCTTGAATTTCATTGAGCTTTCTTATAATCCATAAACGAAATTCCTCTTCTGTCATTCTACCCATTTCATTTGAGTTGGTATCCATTACTGAGGAACTGATGGTTTCTTTTGGGGGTGATTTTTCACTCTGATTTTTCATGTTCCCTGAGTTCTTTCACTGGTTTTCTCTCATCTGGCCTCTTGGTCGAGAGGTGGGTGTGTTAGGGCTAGTTTACGGCCCTGTCTCCAAGCCCATGATTTCCGTTCCTTGGCAGAGCGGAGAGGGAGAGAAGTAGTGGCCTGTATTGCCTTAGGTGTATTTTAGCAAGTTTGGTGGATCTTGAGTTATCTCTGGCCTGTTGTCTTCTCCTCTTCCCAGTGGAGTGTAGTGAGATTGACCTCCCAGCTTGAGCTCTAAGCTAGTGAATTGTACTTGAGGATATGAATCCACAGCTTCCTATTAGCTAGGTTTTCTGTTATGTTCATGAAAGACTCTGATCCCCCAGTTGGGGCATGCAAAAACCCCGCGCTTTGGGAGGGGCCTTGTAGCTCCTAGGGGTTCCTTTGACCCTGCTCCTCCTGAGGTGCAGGTAGAAACACAATTTCTTTTGGCTGCAGTGTGAGAGCTGAATTGGGAAAATTCTACACAGCTCAGAGGTTGCTTATCTAGCCACGTGTGTCTGCCCTTCTGATGTGCATCTCCACGTGATACTGGTTGATAGGGAGATCTCTAATTGTGCACCCCTTTTCCACCACTAGACCCACAAGAGACGGCAGGTGGCTGTCTCTATCCCCAGCAGTCTCCACCGGGGGGATGTTCCCATGGGGAGGGGGGAATAGTGGCCACTGGAAGCACTCTTGGATGGCATGAAATTCCCTAATGAAGTGGGCAGGGTTATGGGGAGCTGCTCTGGTTCAGCCTGTGGCTGGCAGTTGCCAGCAACCTCTAATGGTGTGTCCAGCTCTCCGTTAAACTCCTGGGCCCAGTCCTGCTGACTTCTAGTGGCACAGTGTCGGCCCGCAGGTTCCCGCGCACTGTCCCGGGAAGCTGTATCTCCGCCCAGTCCCTACCTGGCCCTGAGCGGTCTCTGTATATTGCAGCTGAGAGTTCTGTTTGGCTCTCGCAATTGCTTCCTCTCCACAGAGCCTGCTGCCTCCAGCAACAGCTTTGCCCCAACTCTGGGCTTGCCCCTGACTGAGTGGATGGGGAGGTGCATAACCGCTTGGGGGGCAGGTCGCGCCGCGCTGACCTGGTGAGCGCGTCCTTCCCACACTCTGGGTTCTATTGTGCTCCGTGCGCTCTCCAATCTTTGTGAAAATTTTGTACCTGTTTTCTTGGGCTGGGCGTTCTGCGTTGTTTCTCTGTAATTCACAATGCTGTTTCCAGAGTGAGCGGTCCGTGCTCACAGGTAGCCGATCGGATATTAGAAATTTTTGAGTGTTTATTTTGGAGAAAGGATTTGGATAATGATAAATTAGCAGAACCATAAATTGATAACAAAATGCTTGCACAAACAATATTACATAATTTACTTTCTCCCTGGAGAATATCTTTAACTTTTCTTAACTGCATGCTTAAAGTTTCCCTATCAATAAAAAATGCTTTGTTTCAAAGAGATTTATACATTCCAATTGTAAGACAGAATTTTCCCTTAAAGCTAAAGCTTGAGAAAAATAATGATTTAACCTCTAAATCTCTTAAAGCTAAAACTCTCCTTTCCTCACAGAAATATTTTCTCCTCTTGGTTACCAGGACAACCAACTCTCACCTATATTTCCTCTGACTTCTCTGGCTCCTCCTCAGTCTCCTTTGTTGATTCCTGCCCTTCTCCCTGAACTTCTAATGTTAGAGTGGCCCAGAGTTCAGTCCTAAACATATTCCCTTCTCTATTTGCACTCACTCTCTTGGTGCTTCGCATCCATCCTCTTGTGCTGTTGACTCCTCTTCTGTCTAGACTTGTATATTCCACTGCCCAGCCCAATTGCCTACTGAATACCTCCCTTGGATGTCTAATAGATATCTTAAGCTTGGCATGTCCAAAACTGAACTTCTGATCTTCACCTAAATATTTCCCACCCACAGCCTTCTCACCTCATTCAATGGCATCTCCAGCCTTCTGGTTGCTCAGGCCTCAAAACTTGGAGTCATCCTTGTCTCCTCAGTTTCTCTCATATCCTACATCCCATCCATTAACAAACCAGTCTTTTCTTTCTCTGGACTATATCCAGAATTTTCTTTTTACCTCACCTACTGTAACTACTTCAGTCAAAACCAGTCTAAATTGCTATATTCTCTTACCAAGATTAATACAAATGCATCCTCACTGACCTCCCTGTGTCTACCTTTGCCCCTTATTGTCTATTCTCTACATAGCAGCTCCACTGATCCTGTTAAAATATAAGCCAGATCATGTCTGTCCTCTGTTAAAAACCTTGTGGTGGCTCCCAATGTCCCTCAGAACAAAGTCAAAATCTCTATAATAGTCTATAAAACCCAAGATGACCTGGCTTCCCATTATCTTCCCAGACAAACCTCCCACTACTATCCTTTCCATTTTCCCTCTGCTCCAGCTATGCTGGCCTCCTGCATGTCTTCAGACACAACAGACATGATCTCCCCTGAGGACCTTTGCACCAGCTACTCTCTGTGCCTGGAGCCCTCTTCCTCATCATGGCCAGCTCCTCCACCCCTGGGCCTCTTTCTAGTTGTCCAACAATGGCATCTAATGTGTATACCCTGATGGCCTCGTTTAGACTGCAACCACTGCCTTCTCACCATCACACAACCTCCCACCCTGCTCTGTTTCCTTCCATAGCATATCCCCTTCTAACAGACTATAAAATGTATTTACTTATTATGACCACATCCTATACTGTACAACTCTCATAGTATATAATGTTATGGCTATACATTATACTGTATAATTTACATATTTATTGTGACTTTTGTTTATTTTCTGTCTCCCCAGCTAAAATGTAAGTTCTATCATAACAGGGATTTTTTTTCTGAATGTTTACTAATATAGCACCAGTACCTAGAATACTTCCTGGGACATATGGGTGAACACAGAGGTACATAAAAAATATTTGTTGAATTAATGAATACATTTTTAAATTTTCATATCTGAGTGATTCAGAGATTAACTGTTGATATTATATAACATTTAAGTTTTCTACTTTTTATATGATTTTATGGCCAAACAATCCTTACATGTATGTATATACCCAAAAGATAGCTTCAAAAATGTGAGTAAAGATTTAAATGAAAATATATACATTATAGTGTTTTTTCATATCAACAAAAATTTGAAATATATATATTCAACATTAGCAGAATTGTTGACTAAATTGTCATGTATCCCTTTGATGTAGGAATTGAAATTGTATTTATAAATATTGAAATATAATAAATAAAACTGTAAAAAGTTAGAATAAAATAAAACAGTTTTCTAATTTCTATATGTAAAAGGTTGTCCTATATTAAAAATCAAAAGAAGAAACTAGAAAAAACATTCAATGGAATTTATTACATAAAATTGATAAATTTTCTATAGAAAAAGACTTTTAAAATATATTTTTAAATAAACCAACAAACTGAGAAAAATATTTGCCCTGAATGTCATGAAGGAGTAAAGCCATGAAAAGTAATTTCAGTGTTCATCTCTCTATACTGGTAGCATTTAACACATAGAAACACTCCCTCCTCGAACCATGTATTCACTTGGCTAGGAGGACATTGTTCTCTTGTCTTCCTACCTCACTGGCTATTTGTTCTTAATCTCCTTTGCTGTTTCCTTTTTACTTCCCCTACCTCTGAAGAGCTCCAGGACTCAGCCCTTGAGCTTTTTCTCTTCTCTACGGACACTCACTCCCTGCATGATATCATCCAGTCTCACTACTTTAAAATGGCATATAATTGCTGATATCTTCCGGATCTATATCTCCAGCCTGCTCATCTCCCCTGAACTCAAGTTCATACCCTCAACTTCTACTCATTAGCTTCACTGTAATGTCTGCCAGGCATCTCATATTCGACATGGCCAGCCCAAACTTCTGCTCTTGCTTTCCCAGTGTGCGCTTCCTCTAATATTCCCCAGTTTATTAAATGTCAACTCACTCTTTGTGTTGCTCCTTCCCATCTCAATTTCTCCTCACCCCCAATCTATTTTCAAATTTTATTGGTTCTATCTTCAAAAATAGTCCCAGGCAGTGAGCTATCTCTTGACTTCCGCTGCTTCTGTACGGCTCCAGAAATCAGAAAGCATCTCTCACCTGGCCTCCGCATAGCCTCTTCACTGGTCTCCTGCTTTCACTCTTTTCTTCTCTGTCTATCTCTAATTTGAAAAACTCAAACTTTGGCATTAGTCAGCATAAATAATGATAGCTGCTGAAACAAACAACCTTCAGTTCCTAGAGGCTTAACATGATAACATTTATTTCTCTTATACCAGAGTTTGATGCAGGCTTAGGGACTTTCTTGTGTGCCTCCGCCAAGTGGCGACCTTGAGGTGTATCTTTCTACCTATAGCTGTACCATCTGAGTCCTTCTGGTTCTGCAGAGAATGAAAGAAAGAAAGAGGAAAACTGAAAGGTGTATTTTAGGGCCCAGACTTGATATTCCTGGTCCAGATGTCATTGACCAGGAGTCAGTTACATGGCCCCAACCTAACCATAAGAGAAGTTTGGAAGTATCAGCTTCCTGGGTACCTAGGAAAGAAACGGGATTAATGCTCATCTAGCCAGTCTCTGTCAGTGTCATTAATAAGAAAAATGTTAAATTATGGCACATCCATATGTTGGAATGTGATATATTCATTAAAATTATGCTTTTGTAAAAATTTGAATGTCAACGGAAAACTCTTGACATTAAATAAAAAATATAAATTAGAATGTACACAATGATCCTAATTATGTGTGTATAAGTACATATACATATACATCTATGCCAATAAATAGACTAAAAGAACATTCAAAGAATTCAATGGCTTTCCTTGAATAAAGATTATAGGTGATTTAATTTTTTTCCTTATAACATCTGTATTTTCCATATTTTTTATAATAAGCTTATGTTGTTTTATGATAAAATTGTTTAACTAGTGTTTATTTTAGGGTATAATATAGAAAAAATAAATCAGGAGCTTTTTGAGAAAACTAGGGCATTGAAACTACAGGCAGCAAATTCTTGTAGCAACTTTGTGAATTGCACATATTTTATATTCACAGCCTGCAAGTAATTCTCATTTTCATAGTTTGACTATGTCCTCATTTGATTAGCTAAATATGATCTAAATATAACACTTGTGCTTCTAAAAATGAAATTCTGGTTACTATAGGTACCATTTTTTTAAAGTGTTTTTTAAGTTATTATTAAATGCAACCATAATAAAATAATAAAATGTTTCCATTAATAACAAATCTAGTTGTATAGAAGCAATCCCTCCTCTCCTTTCCCACCCCAACTGTTTGTATTTTCCTCTATCAATACCCTCTGATTAGTCACCTCCTGCCCAAACTTCCATTCTCAAAACCACTGTCAGGGTGCTGTTTCTAAAATGGAAATCTGATTCTGGGTAGGAGCAGACATGAAAAATGAGGCAATCCTATGCCTGTAAAGCACATGGGCAAAGACGCCAGGGCTGCGTGAGTGTGCGCTCAATGAACGACGATATGGGAAAATCTAACTACAGGATCCTGCAGGTAGGTTGTTTGTGCTGCAGAAGAATATTCTTGCTATGGCACTGAATCAGGAGATGAGAGCAGACAAGAGAGGCAAGCCAGGTGTGTGATTTTGAAAGCTGTGGCTAGAAGTTTTCATTTGACACATAGAGCACAAGTGAGAAGCTACTCAAGGATTCTGAGCGCTGCAGTGACAAGAATAGAAAATTAGATCTATTTTCTCTCCCCAATTCTCCTGACATGACAATGAGAGCTATTGTCCAGTTACAGAAGATTTGGATGAAAGCAGGCATTTGAATTTTCTCTGGGGCTGTTAGCTCATTTCATTTAATATTTAGCCAAATTAGTGGTATCTTGTCTAAGAAGAAGTGTGCACACGCTGCTTTTTGTTATTATTTTTTGTTATTTAAATGAATTCAACTTTTACAAGAAAATGATTGGTTTTAAGGTTTACTGTGAGCTAAAAAATCAAGCCATCACCATCACTTCCTGTTTTCACCCTTTGTGGTGGTGGAAAAGGAGCCTTTTCACCTGCTGCCTGTATCTCCAGGGCATGCCCACAGGAACATTCTTCCCTCTTCTCCCTCTTGCTGTCTATACCCCTTTTCTGTATGTACTAGGCATTTCAAAAATATATTGATAGCAATGATGAGTCAGTCCATTTCTCTAATTAGTATTGTTATGCAGAAGTAAGAATGCAAAGACAGGAAATGGAACAGCAGGAGGGTTGTAATTTGATAAGGGAGAAGCAATCATACCTCTCACTGTCCTGAGCACCAGTGATCTTACTTTTGCCCTCTTTCCATCACAAACCTGAAAAATCTTCATGTATTATACGACATTCTCTCATCACCGTAGGTCCTATCCCTGTTTGCATATCTAATTACCTTCTCATGAACAATTCTCTAAAGGGAGATGTTTTACAGGATAGAAACAGTATACCTGAAGTATTAGACCTGAAAAGGAAGATCTGCAAAACAATATTGGCAGAGGAAAAATGCTGGTTTCTAATGGTTGCCCCACTATGGGCTCTGCCCCTGATCCTTGGCTTCATTTTCAGGCCTGTGTTTATGCTCAGGATAAGGGGCAGTAAGCAGTAAGGGTCAAGGGAAGCACTTGATGGGAACAACTTCAAAGAATTTGTGACCACTTTGCAATCTAACAAAATATACCAGAAAAAAACTTTGAAAGTTATAGAATTTTTTACATAATTTAAAAGCAGCATTTGTTTCACTTGCAAATATTTGGTTTGATTTTTTCCAGCTTTAAAATTACCCTTGTTGCTGCATTATCCACTAAGAGTCCTTAATAACCTGTCAAAAATGCATTGACTCTGATTGGTTTATCTGTCACTAAAGTCACCAAATGGCCCCTAAGATGTGAGGAAGAGAAGGCAAAGGAAGGGTAAAAGAGCAAGGGTACATGAGCAATGTGAGGGCACCAGGACCCAGGGCAAGGAAAGGGTCCAAAATAGCTCAGGTGGCGCCAAAACCACTGGCTTCACAGCCTTCTAGGCTGGCCCTGGTGATGAAGGTGGCGGAACTTGAGTAACTACAGAGAACTGACAGTTTCTGTGCTGTAAGGATCTGCATAAAGGAAAAAATGTCCTAATTCAGGCAGGGCAGGGCACAAGGTATGCTGCAACAAAAGTTGATAGGAAAGAGGACTGACTGGAAATAAGAAGAAGTAAGATGATCAACCAGGCATTTTCAAGGGTGTCAAATCTCCTCCTTCTGAAAAATCATGAAATGAAATAGAACCATGTGGGGTGTTAATGCAGGATGGGATTTTTGTAAATTATTTCATTCAATTCTCCCATTTTATAAATGAAAGAAGTAAACTCAACTAAGTATTTAGAGTAGTTTAGATGATAAGAGATGAGTGATGAGGAATCATTCTTTGCGCAGGAAAGTTTTACGATTAAAATAGTGCTTCAGAAAAATTAGTAAGGCAAGAAAACATCAATTGAACAGGAAAGACCAGAAAGGGAAAGAATAGCTAAAAGGCAACTGCAGTAATCTGGGGGTGAGATAGTGAAGTATTAAAATTCAGCGTAAGGTAATGCCAGCCACAGTTACTGCGAAGGAATAAGAATGTACAGGAAGGTGCGAATCCACACCACACATCAAAGAACATGCCGTAGCTTTGTGTGGGTAGCTGGAAGGGAGGTTATTCAGTAGATATTTGTAAAGTGTCTCATATGTGTCATTAGACACCAGGGATATTACTGAGAACAACAGAGAAAAAGCTCTGGCCTCATGACGTTTATGAAAAAATCTAGGGAGAGTTGATTCAGTGATAGGAAAAGGAAAAAAATACAAATAGGTTTGAATGTTTGAGTCAGACACAGTGTTGGGTTGATCTGGAGAATCAAAGAGACTTAGAGGCAGAAGGAAACTGAGAGATTCCTGTTTGCCTAATCCATTGCCCTAGCTCAATTTCCTCTGCCCAAAGGCCTCTTCCAAACTTTTTGTTCTCCCACTATGAGGGAAAACTAGGAAGTCATTTCATTCTGCCTCTGAAATCCTTGCACATCCCTCCACAGGTGTCCTGTCCTTTAATGCACTACTCAAAGGTCAAGTTATGCCTCCCAGCTCAACACACTGACATCTGCAAAACAAACCTTTCCTCTCCCTGGCCACACCCTGCTTGCTTTCACCACACTCTTCCCCCCTTGCGCTGGCTTCCTCAAATCTTCTCTAGCTCTGCCATTTCTGATGGCTATGGGAGAGGATTTTATGAAGAATGGTATGATAGAATCTTTTTATTCATAATGCCTTTCCACTACTAATTGATCACCAGGCTAGAGAGCAACATGTCTGAGAATCACCTTATCATTGTCCTTCCCCCAACCATGACCTGGATTTTCCATTTATTTTAATGTCACAAGCCCTGGCCCCCTTCCCATACGTCCAGACTACTGATGCCCTTTCTTTTTTCCTTTTCTTAGGAAGAATATTTTGTTGTCCAGATGAGCAGCAAATGTGTGGAAATGTTAGGGTGTTTCTCCAGACAGTAAAATGAGTCCTTAGGTAGCTAGTGAAGTGTCTGGGCTGGCATCTGCATGCTGAGAAGGAGTGTGCAAACACATTTTTAGTAACTTTAATGAGACTTCTGCACTTTTGACACTCAGGGCCAGATGTATCTGCCAAACTAGGAAAACAACAAGGGTGAACACTTTATCTCTGAAAAGGTTGGAACCAGAACAAAAACCCCCAAACTTTTAGTGACATTAGAATAAGAGAACCAAACTCTTTGAAAATATAGTTCCAAAGAGTACAGAGTACATATGTTATTTCTATTTCTTTGATTTCTCTTTCTCAGCACTAAATGTATCAACTCCTCAAATCCATGTCAGGAAAAAATATAAATAAATAAATAAATAAATAAATGCTGATAATTCTTTAATTATGAAATAAAGACAAAGTTTAGTTTTGACAATATGATACTTTCAACCCCAAAAGAAAATCTATGATTATAACCAGGATAAATGAAGATTTCATAGAAAAATTTTATTGCACAGAAATATTTTTCAGATTGGTGATGAGAAGAGGAAACTAATATTTATAAAACACCTTATGTTTTAGGCAGTGTGCTACAAATTTTCCACAAGGCAGAATTCAAGTAGGATGAAGTAGACATATAACAAGCCAAATGCTAATGTATTTTTTAAAACTTGGAAGAGAACATCAGATCATTTAACTTGCTGGTTTTTGATTATATCTAGGTAAGATTGGCAAAACAATGTATCAGATCTGCATAAATACCACATAGGAGCAAGGTCATGTTTGAGAGTCACACTCTTCTCTACAGCAGCAGAAAGGTTGGAAGAGCCCAGTGTTGGAAATCAGAACATGCGTGGTCTGATCTTGGCTCCACCATCCACTTAATACCTGGGGCTATCATTTGACATCAGAGTTTCAGTGTCTTTCCTTGTCAGTAAAATAAATATACTTTTCCTAACCTCTTCACAGGGTGGCTGTCAGTCTATGGCTAAGACAAGCATAGGTGGTAGGTCTGTATTATGTCAACTTAGCTAGGCTGGAGCTACATTTCCCAGAATCCCCTTCCCTGCATAGTTCTGGATCTGTCTGGGCCACAAGAGGCATCAGGCAAGATTTGGGTGGTGGAAGTGAAGCAGCAGCCATCTTGTCTTTTTACACCTGGAAGCTCATGGCAGAACATGAGGTACTGCTACATCTCACATGATGTTGCTCATCTGCTGGCTCATCTGGATGGTGTAGGGCAGCAGCCAGGCCAGTTCCCATAGCTCCCACAGTTCCTGCTGGATCCTCCTTCAGCTTCCTGGACTCCTGGGCCAGAAGCTTGTTAGACTCTAGGGTGAAGAGCCCTGGCTGCACCTGCGAGTTGCTCTAACATCAAAGTTGGAGGCTTACAGGTGGGGGACATTGACAAGCGTTCCGGTCCATCCTTGTGGGTTGTAGCTCATCAATTTCTTGATTCCCCCACTTCACATTCATCTGCCCTTCCCAAATGCCTGCTTCACAGACTTCAGGATGCAGCTTCAGATAAGGAAGAAATAGATCCCACAGACTGTTTACCTCCCACAGTTGCAGAAGGTGAAATCTCTATGATATATTCCTTATCATATATATGTGTGTGTATGTGTGTGTGTATATATATATATCATATCATACATGTGTGTATATATACACACATACATATATATGTAGAGATAGATACATAGGTAGATAGAGTTA
This sequence comes from Daubentonia madagascariensis, assembly GCA_023783475.1. NCBI lineage: Eukaryota > Metazoa > Chordata > Mammalia > Primates > Daubentoniidae > Daubentonia > Daubentonia madagascariensis. The sequence goes on along the minus strand of JAKFHU010002080.1, from coordinate 33,483,228 downwards.
TATGTATGCATGTGTGTGCCCTAATTGTTCTGCTTCTCTGACTGATACAGCATATTATTCTGAAAAACATGTTTATCTAAATACTTCCAGCACAAGCACATTGGTCATTCTAGCAAGTGCTGAACAAATTATTAAATTCAAAGTATTTATTTGGCAAACTTCCAAGCATTAAAAAAAAAGCAAGGTATTTTTTTAAATGCAATGATCATCAAAAAGAAATAACAAATAGATAAAGTGATTTTTCTTGATAACTTGTTAGTCAGATAAATTGTTGTCTAAGAAAAATTTGTGCCTTAATCAGATCAATTTATACATGAGCTTACTATATCTGGATCCTTGATGTAAAATGAAAACTTCTAAAATTTAAATTTAAAAACATTTTCATTTACTGTGATTTTTAATGGATCAAACAGGAAGCTGTTTGCAGCCACTTAGTGGTGATTATTTCAGACTATAAATAGATATTTGTGATGGGGAAAAAAATAGCCAACACACTTGAAATGGGTAATATTCTTATTTATAAGTGGCATTTTTTTTACCCTTTCATTCTCAAACACACGCACACACACACACACACATATTTACTGGTTTCAATGGTGATTTGCAAAGTCAAAACCACCTAAATAAGGTTAATATTAACTGAAATTTTACTAAAAAGAAGGTATAGGCATATTTTTAAAAATTACAGAGATCTTTATTAGCCTCAAAAATATTTCTCCCAATTACAATCATCAAGTTACTTAATATGACTCACAAAAGAAATAACTGCAGCTGAATACTAAAGACTTAGAAAGCCAAGGAACTGGAGCTAGACACAATCACGGGAGTGGGGCAACCACTGGGACTTTGAGGTACAGCAAGTCAAGGGACTTACATCCAGGCAGGTAGAACATTGCATCTAGATTGTTAATAGGAAGTGGAGCCCAGGTACTTGGAGGAATGGGGGAGGAAGAAGAAATACAAATGATGCAATTCCTGCACCAAGATTATAAACCATGAATTCAGGGACTGGATTATTCATTCATCTGTTCCTCTAGATTTTCTCTTCCTGTTTCTCACTGAATACAGTCCTCCTGAATCATGCTTATATCTATACCAATGGCTTAAACCACCAGCCATATTATCATGTTTCCTGAATTTATGTTCCAGCCCAAAGTTCTCTGTAGAGTTAGAGCCATGGGCCCCTATACATTCACTACATGTCATGTCATGGGTATATCACAGCATCTCAAAGTCCACATGTTTAGAACCTGTTTTGAGCAGAACTTGTTCCTCTTTCCTATATTCCTTCACTCATCTATTATTTCTATTAAACATATACTGAATGCCTACCATGTGCCAAGTTCTGGGAATTCAATGACAAATTAAATGGTCCCAGTCCACAAGAAATTTAAAGCCTAATATTGCAGTTCAGAGCTCTAGCCACAAAATGGAATTACCTGAAGAATCAGTATATTTATTTCTACAAAAAGAAATCCTGCTGGATTTTGGCTGGAATTGTGATTAATCTATAGGTCAGTCTGGAGAAAATTGACAACAATACTGAGTCTTTCAACCCATGAACAAGATATATCTCTTATTTGTCTTTGATTTCTTCCATCAGTGTTTTTGAGTTTCTGCATACAGATCTTGCATGCCTTTTGTTAGATTTATACCTAAGTACTTTGTGGTTTTGGTTCTATTGTAACTGGGACTTTTTAATTTCAAATTCTTAGTATTTATGACAGTGTATGAAAATATGACTGACTTTTGTATAGCGACCTTGTTTCATGCAACCTGGCCAAATTCACTTATTAGTTCTATTGCCTTATTTTACAGATTATTGAGGGATTTTTATAGAGGAACTTATATTGTCTGTGAAAAAGATCAGTTTTATTTCTTCCTTTCTAATTTTCATGACTTTTATGTCTTTTTTTTTTGCCTACTGCAAGGACCTATAATACAATTTTGCATAGGAGTGGGGAGAGTGGATATCCTTGCCTTGTTACATATCTAACATTCATAAAGTTTTTCAGGAAGACATCCTATAGATGATTTTGAATAACCAAATGAATCTTTGAGGAGAGGGCTCCATCTTGTTGAGTAAAAGTAGATTAGAGGGATTAAATTAGGAATTTGAGCAAGGCATTTAAGACAGTGCCAACACATATGATGTACTATATATATGTTAACTGCTATTATCATCATCATCATTATTATCATTATTACAAAGCTAGTTCGCTTCAGTATTGGCTATTTATTGCCGTATAAGAAACTACTCCGAAAATTTGTGGCTGAAAATAATAAAAATCATTTATTTGCTTTTATGATTCAGCACTACTTCATGTGAAGTACAGCCTTATGCCTTGGCTAAAGCAGCTCAAATGTGGCCGGAAGACCCATGACAGTTTCACATTCGTGTCTGGGGCCTCCACTGGGGTAGTGGAATGGCCAGGGCAAAGCTGGGCCTCTTTTTCTTTATAATCTCACATCATCCAGGGCTTTTCTCCACATGGCTTCGTCTTCAGAATTGTAGTGTAAGACTTTAAATGGTTGCTCTGGGCTCCAAGAGGCATAAAAGCTGCAGGGCCACTTCAGGTCTAGGCTTGGAAATCCCAAAATATGATTTCTGCCACATTCTATTATTTAAAGTGAGTTACTAAAGTCAGCAAGATTTAAGGAATAGGAAATAAACTCTCATCTCTTGATGGAAAAGAGCAAAGTCACCTTATGAAATTGCAGGTAGGACGGGAGGAATCACGTGGCCATCTTTGGAAACATTGTACCACAATTTTTGCTTACGCCCTTTGGAACAGCCTTAGGTAACTATGCTCAGAAATATATTTACATTGTGCAAGCAAGTCTAAAATATACCTTTTAAATCAACTGTTGACTTAACCAGTTTTGTAGCAATGTCTGGGCAAGGGCCTTTTTGTGTGCTACAGTGGGGTTCTGCCAGGTTGGCCAGCTACATCTTGGCAGGAATAGCTCTGGATGTGGACTTTGAATTTTTTTTTCCTAATGAGCACAACTGTAGCCTCATTTATTTAATGGCAATCAAAGCTAATGTGAAGCATCTGCTTATTGGCTGGCTTTGCTGGCCAGGAGTAAAGGACTCATACCTGGAAAGAAGAGGCCCTAATGTGTGCAGGCATACACTTCTTGAAGTAAGAGAATGTCCATTAAAGGAAGAAAAGTGGAAAATAAAACACAGAAATATTTAAATATACAGTTACAAATGTGGTCTGTCAGTATAAATATCAGTTTTTCATTTATTTTTAAAGTACATTGTGTTTAGAGGCTATCTGTGCAAAGACATCTTGATTTATTAAACTTGGCAATTTGACTTCTAAAGTAATCATTTCAGGTCTATCCATGGTTTCTATTTTGATGAGAAAAACTTAGGATCCATATCCTTCTGAGCTCAAAATGTAATTTCTACTGGGGAACTAAAAAAAGGTTTCCACCTGCCCACTTTCAAAATTAAGTGATTTTTTTAAAGCATTGTTTTTCTGCAATGTCCAGGCAGATCTTGGCAAAACTCAGAGCTGCAGCTGTTCTTTTCACTGTGGCAATGTTACTTAATTAATTGATGAAGGCTAGGCTTCCTGTAGTTGCCTCTGATCTTACCCAGTACCCTCTTTGAGACCAATATTAGAATTTTGCAACATTGTGCTCCTTCCTCCCCTCCTAATAAATCCAACTTCTAAAGTATTAGCAATGTCAGGGGGATACAGAGGAAGTTACTTAACACACCTCAACAAAACTTTAGAATCCCCCCTTAGATCTCTGATATCTTCTCTGTGAAAGTTCTCCCACCACCAGAACCCTTGTGTCTCTCCTCTCCTTGTTCAACAGTCCCCCTGTTAAACTTTCTATTCTCACAAGAAATCCTCAACTTGGATCCTCCACTCAATCAAACAAAGGCTTCTGTGGCTGGCCTTCCTTACCCCCTTGCTCCAAGGAAAGCAGCTCTGGAATTATTAATGCCAATCAGGTGGGTTCACTAAAAGACTATTTATGCCCCTCTATCTCTTTGATATTTGACCAGTTTATCAAAGATTTCACTGAACAAAACAGATCATTTTGAGGCAGAGAGAGAAAAGCAGGCTGGGGAGTGCTAAGGACAAGGGAGGGACTCTGCCTATAAAAAAATAAATAAAAAGAAACATATGTCATAGGAAAGAAGTGACTGCCTTCTTTGGTCCTCTACTTTTTTATGTCACCTATCAGATAGACTCTTTGCGCCTCAGGTTGTTACGTGAGAAAAACGTGCCATCTCCTGGCCAAAAGCAACCAACCATGAAGTTCAATTTAAACACATCATCTTCTACAATGAATCCAGCACCAAGCAAGGCAGACGAGGGTGCAGTAGAGTTCTCTTGCCACCTGAAAACTATCAGCCTTCTGAAGACTCCCAGATATCGGATTTTAAAAGAGCAAGACAGTACAGGAAAGAAACAGGCACCTAAAATGTGATTCAAAGTTCAGAGCTATAGAAATTGGAGAAGGAGGTGGTCAGAATGAACTGGGAAAGTAAGAAAAGATTTCAAAATTTGTCCATGTGGGAGTGGTGACATTATGGCCAAGACTGAAGATATTTTTTCTGGGTATAGAATTTTGGATTAGCAGGGTTTTGTTTTTGTTTTTCAGTATTTTAAAGATGTCATGAGATAGCCAAGATGGCTGACTAGAGACATCGGTCACCACATTGTCTTAGAAAGAAGGAAAAGTTTTAGATTAAACACACACACACACACACACACACACACACACACACACAGCCCAGGTGTAATTCTGAAGGAACAGTGCCAGAACCTACTGGAGAATCCACAGGAAGAAGTTGCGGAGCAGAATGAGGAGGAGAAAGACTTTGGCAGAGATTGACCCCTGAGGAATTTGGAGCCTGGTGGAAAGGGCAGGTGGGGGTGCTTGTTTTTCCTCCCCTCACACTTCTGGCAGACTACAGGCTCCTGAACTGTCGGAGAGCTTCTCTACCCTCACCAGCCCAAAAGCTGCTGCTGCCAGTGAACTGGGAGCTTCTTGAAAATAAAGCACCAGGCTGCCAGCTCCCTTGGGATTGCTCTCTCTCACCACAGATGCAAGCTGAAGCAGTGGGCACCATACTGCTTCTCCACCCATTGTGTGCCTTTGTCCTCCCAAGGGAGCTTCAGCCCTTCAGTTTTATTGTCACTAGTACCCACACAAACATTTCCCATCTCTTGCCCAAGTAGTGGTGGCCACAGGGGGCTGACGGGTCCCACGGGAACTGTGTGATCCCAGAACTTGGACATTTAGAGTAAGGTACCTTCAGCCTACCAGTGTAGTCCCTTGGACAAAGGGGATCAGAGGGCCAGCTCTGCTCCATTTGGACTTTTCTCCTCCTCCTCCCCTCTCTCACCCATAGCTGCTGATGCAGCCATGGCAGTTCCCATGTGGGTTGACATGGGTGCCCCAAGGGACAATTGAGCTGGAGCACTCAGGAGAAGCTGCTTCCCCTGTTGGTGTGCTCACCACACCCAGGCTTCTACGGAGAGTGGGGCTCATGCCTTTCCTCTTAAAGACCTCTAGTGGACCAAGGGGTACTCAGACTGTGAGCTCTCTGCCTGCTGGCCCTCCCTGGTGCTACTTGCCTGGCTGCTCCAGCAGATCAGGGCATACCCTGAAGCAGAAGGGCATTAAGCCTGCTTGAGCACTCCACAGACAACTCAGGACCTGCATGGCTGCAGGCTTCTCCCTGGTGTGGTTAATGATAGAACTTAAGAGGTCAGAGGACAGGCCCATGGGCCAGATCCTATACCTCCAGGACTCAACTGTGTCACTCAGGAACATGGAGGAGAGACTTGTGAAATGATCTTGGGAGGTAAGGCAGCCCACACAGGCAAACAGGAGAGTACAGTGTGGGTCTGAGCCACAGCACACTCACAGAGCACCCCTCCCCCAATAGGAAAGCTGTGCTGTCAGTATGGGGAGGGGTCCTGGACAGGGAAGATCCCAGCCTACAGCAGCATTGCTAGTGCACTCAGCTAGTTTTGGCTGCTGCTTGAGGCCAGATGCTGGAAGAGGATCCACAGGGGAAGGGAAGAGTGAGAAGAAGAAAACCAACTCCCACCTGCCAAACTGTGAATCCCAGACTGCCCCTCCTCTGTGAGCAGAATTTTTGGCTTTGTGGGTCCACTTCAGCCCCTCTCTGGTGGATTTACCCAGTGGCCTTACTGTTGACCCTTGACCCCTGCTGAAACAGCTCTTGTGTGCCTGTCTTGGTAGAGCCTGAAATAGGTTCACCCAACCCAGCCTCACCCAGTCTCACTCTTCTACCCACGTCAGCTGGGGTGGAGCATAAGAAGGAGTGAACAGGGAGCTCCAGGGCCTAGCCCATCACCTGGGATATCCAAGTGCTTCTCCTGATCAACTAGAGCTGGTCACAGGTCCCAAAAAACAACATTGCAGCTGGCTGGCTCTCTCCAGCAAGTACCACCTACTGGCAGGGAGGACAACTTGTACAGCCCATTACAACATTTACTGATTCAATCATGCAGGGTGTGGCTGGCTCTTACCCATAAGCACCACCTACTGACATACAGATCAAACTGGGCATCCAATATAATTCATACTATTAAGAAGACCATGGGACTGGAGAAATAGAAAAGATTTCAAAGACCTCCATCTCCCCTTCTTGACAAGAGGCAAGGAATCTGCCCATGCATATGGTACACCACTACTCCAGCCTACAAATAACTAACAATTGAAAAAACCACCACACTAGGGATATCTATAACCAAGGTGTTCATTCAGAACGTAGACACTCCTCAAAGTAACAACAAGCAAAGCAAAAGGTCCTTACCCAACATGTGTTACAGGCATACCCTTAAGAGGGAGTGGGAAAAAGTCACATCTAAACAAAAGAAAATCCAAAAACAAGAAGTGATAGCTGCTCCAGATGAGAAAGAATCAGCACAAGAACTACAGCAGTATGAAAAATCAGAGTAAAAGGACACCTCCAAAGGAGCATACCAGCTCTTGATCAATGTATCCCAACAAAAATGAAAATAACAAAATGACAGATAAATAATTCCAAATATGATTGTAAGGAAGCTCAATGAGATGCAAGAGAAAATGGAAAACCAACTCAAAGAAACCAGAAAAATAATTCAGGAAGTAAATGACAAATTTATTAAACAGATACATATATTTGTAAATAAACAAATAGAACTTCTGGAAATGAAAAGTTCATTTAGGGAAATACAAAACACAGTGGAAAGCTCTTAGATGGACTAGACCAAGCAGAAGAAAGAATTTCAGAGCTTGAAGACAACTCTTTTGAATTAACTCAGTCAGTCAAAAATAAAGAACAAAGAATCAAGAGGCATGAACAAAGTCTATGAGAAATATGGGATGATGTAAAATGGCCAAACATTAGAATCAGATGTATCCCTAAGAAAGAAGAAGAAAAAGCAAAGGCCTGGAAAACCTATTTGAGGGAATAATTGAGGAAAACTTCCTTGGTCTTGCTAGAGATTTAGACATTCATACAAGAAGCTCAATGGACACCTGGGAGATTCATTGTAAAAAAGGCATCACCAATAAATATAGTCATCAGAACTGACTAAAGTCAATGTGAAGGAGGAACTCCTATGAGCTATGAGGTGAAAACATCTAGTAACTTTCAAAGGAAAACCCATCAGACTAACAACAGACTTCTCAACAGAAACCGCAGAAGCCAGAAGGGAATAGGATACTATCTTCACTCTCCTTAAACAAAATAACTGCCAGCCAAGAATTTTTTCTCCTGCAAAACTAAGTTTTATAAATGAAGGAGAAATAAAGCTTTTCTTAGACAAGCAAACACTAAGGGAATTTGTCACCACTAGGCCTGCCCTAGAAGAAATACTTAAAAGTATTCTACACATGAAAGGGAACAATCAATATCCACCAGTGTAAAAACACACAAAAGTTAAAACTGACAGCTCTTATAAAACAATAACACAAAAGAATGAACAAAGCAAGTAGGTAACAATCAAAGTGATGACCAGAACAGTATCTAATATACAAATACTAACACTGGATATAAGTGGCCTTAATGCCCCCCTTAAAAGATGAAGATTGGCTGAGTGAATAAAACACACACACACACACACACACCCTAAATATATGCTGTCTCCAAGGAACCCATTTAACTTGCAAAGATTCTCATAGACTCAAGGTAAAGGGATGGAAAAAAATATTCCATGCCAACGACAACCAAAGATGACCAGGAGTAGCTATTCTCATATCAGATAAAATAGACTTTAAGTCAACAATGGTTAAAAAAAAGAGGCAAAGATAGTCACTATACAATAGTAAAGAGATCAACTCAAAAACAAGATATGACAATTCTAAATATATATGCATCGAACATGGGAACTCCCAAATTTGTAGAATAAATTCTACTAGATGTAAGGAAAGAAATAAGCAGCAACATCATAATAGCCAGGGATTTCAACAGTACATTGATAGAACTAGACAGATCATTGAGGCAAAAGATCAACAAAGAAACAGTGAACTTAAACAGGACTCTAGAGCAAATGCACCTAGCAGATATTTACAGAATATTCTACCCCAAAACTGCAGAATATACATTCTTCTCATCAGCACATGGGACATTTTCCAAGATAGATCATATGATAGGCCATAAAACAAGTCTCAGCAAATTTAGAAAAATTGAAATCATACCATGTACCTTCACAGACCACAGTAGAATAAAATTAGAAATCAATTCCAGGATGAACTATCACAGCTACACAAATATAGGGGAATTAAACAAGCTACTGCTGAATGATCCTTGGGTTAATGACAAAATCAAAATGGTAATCAGAAAATTTTTCAAATTGAATGACAAACATGACACAAGCTTCCAAAATCAATGGGATACATAAAAAGCAGTGCTAAGGGGGAAGTTCATACCCTTAAATGCTCACATCAAAAAGACAAAAAGATCCCAAATCAACAACCTAATGCCATACCTCAAGGAACTAGAAAAAGAAGCAGCAACCAAAGCCACAGCCAGCAGAAGAAAAGAAATAACAAAGCTCATAGAAGAACTAAATGAAATGGAAATAAAAAATAAAATACAAAAGACCAATGAAACAAAAATTTGATTCTTTGAAAAGATAAGCAAAATCAAAAGACCAATACTTAGATGAAGTAAATAATGAAAAGAGAGGATTCAGATAAGCTCAGTCAGAAATGAAAAAGGAGACATTACAACTGATACCACAGAAATACAAAATATTATCCAAGACTACTATGAAAACTTCTAGAAACAGAAACTAGAAAATGGATAAATTCGTGGAAACACAAAACCTCCCAGGCCTGAATCAGGCAGAAGTAGAAATCTTGAACAGACCAATAATGAGTAGTGAGAGTAAAATAGCAATAAATCTCCCAACCAAAAAACAAAACAAAAACCCTGAACAACATGGATTCACAGATGAATTCTATCAGACCTACAAGGAAGAACTGGCACCCATTGTACTGAAACGGTTCCATGACATAGAAAAGGAGGGAATCCTCTCTAACACATTGGATGAAGCCAGTATCACCTTGATACCAAAGCAACAAAAAGACACAAGAAAACTACAGACCAATATCCCTTATGAACATAGATGCAAAAATGCTCAACCAAATGCTAGCAAAGCAAATTCAACAACACATCAAAAAGGTAATCCACCATGATCAAGTGGGTTTCATCCCATGGATGCAAGGATGGTTCAATAAATGCAAATTAATAAATTTGATTCACCACATAAACAGAAGTTAAAAAATACCCATATGATCATTTCAATAGATTCAGAAAAAGCATTTGATAAAATTCAGCACCTCTTCGTTATAAAAACCCTCAAAAACTAGGCATAGAGGGAGCATACCTCAAAATAATAAAAGGCATGTATGACAAATCCACAGCCAACATCATACTGAATGGGGAAAAATTGAAAACATTCCTCCTAAGAACCGGAACAAGACAAAGGCGCTCACTGTCACCACTTCTATTCAACATAGTACTGGAAGTCCTTGCCAGAACAATCAGGCAAGAGAAAGAAATAAAGGGCATCCAAATTGGGAAAGAGAAGGCCAAACTATTCCTGTTTTCTGATGATATATTTTTGTGCCAAGAAAACCTGAAAGACACCACCAAAAGACTCCTAGAATTGATAAATAAATTCAACAAAATCTCAGGTTACAAAATCCATGCACACAAATCAGTACCTTTTCTATATTTTAATAACAGTCAAACTGAGAGTCAAATAAAGAACTCAATATCACTTACAATAGCTGCAAAGAAAATGAAATACCTGGGAACATACTTAACAAAGGAAGTTAAAGATCTCTACAAGGAGAACTACAAAACACTGATGAAAGAAATCATAGATGACACAAATGGAAAAACATCCCATGCTCATGGATTGGAAGAATCATTGTTAAAATGTCCATACTGCCCAAAGTGATTTACAGATTCAATTCAATTCCCATCAAAATACCAATGTCATTTTCCACAGATCTAGGAAAAAAAAAAACCTTAACTTCACGTGGAACCAAATAAAAAAACAGCCCAAATAGCCACAGAAATCTTAAGCAAAAAGAACAAATCTCAAAGCATCACACTCTCATCTTCTACACTCTCAGCAATTTTAGAGTATACTATATATTGTTATTAACTATAGTCACCGGGCTGTACAATAGATCTCTTGAACTTATTTGTCTAACTGAAATTTTGTATTCTTTGGCCAATATCTCCACAATCCTCCCACCCTTCAGCCTCCAGTAAACTACCATTTTGATCTCTGTTTCTTTAGTTTGATTCTTTTAGATTCCACATGTGAGATAATGTGATGTTTGTCTTTCTGTGCCTGGTTTATTTCACTAAACATAATGTCCTCTAGGTTCATCCATGTTGTCACAAATGATAGGACTTCTTTCTTTTTTGAATCTGAATATTATTCCATTGTGTATATATACCACATTTTCTTCATTCATTGTTGGACACATAGGTTGGTTCTATATTTTGGCTATCATGAGTAATGCTAAAGTGCAGATATCTTCTGGACATAATAATTTCATATCCTTTGAATATATACCCAGTAGTGAAATTGTTAGATGATATGATAGTCCTATTTTTAACTTTTTTAGTAACCTCCATACTGTTTTCCATAATGGCTGTACTGATTTACATTCCCACCAACAGTATGAAAGTGTTCTCTTTTTTCCACATCCTGAGCAAGACTTGTCTTTTGTCTTTTTGGTAATAGCTGTTCTAACAGGTATGAAGGGATATCTCATTGCCATTTTAACTTGCATTTCCCTGATGATTAGTCTTCCACCTCCTTGGTTGAATATTTTTTCATATACCTGTTGGTCACTTGTATGTCTTCTTTTGAGCAATGTCTATTCAGTCCTTTGCCCATTTTTTAAATGGTTTTTGTTTTCTTACTATTGAGTTGTTTGAGTTCCTTATTATTTTGGATATTAACCCCTTATCAGACGATTAGTTTGCAAATATGTTCTCTCATTCTGTAGGTTGTCTCTTCACTCTGTTTATTATATCCTTTGCTTTGCAAAAGCATGTTCCTTTGTTGAAAATCCATTTGACTATTTTTGCTTTTGTTGCTTGTGCTTTTGCAGTTATATCCAAAAAATCTTTGTCCTGACCAATGCCATAAAGATTTTACCCTGTCTTCTTTTAGTAGTATTACAGTTTGGGGTCTTACATTTAAGTGTTTAATCCACTATGAGTTGATTTTTGTATATGGTGTGAGATGAGGATCTAACTTTTTTCTTTTGCATGTGGATATCCAGTTTTCCAAGTATTTATTGAATAAACTGTCTTGTATAGATTCTGGTTATCAGCCCTTTATCAGATGTGTAGCATGCAAATATTTTCTCCCATTCTGTAGGTTGTCTGTTCACTCTAGTGATAGTTTCCTTGGCTGTGCAGAAGCTTTTTAATTTGATCAGGTCCCATTTATTTATTTCTGTTGCTGCTGTGATTGCTTTGGGGGTCTTCTTCATAAATTCTTTGCCTAGGCCAATGTCCATAAGAGTTTTTCCAACATTTTCTTCAAGAATTCTTATGGTTTCATATCTTAGGTTTAAATCTGTTATCCATCGTGAGTTGATTTTTGTGAGAGGTGAGAGGTGTGGGTCTAGTTTCAGTCTTCTACATATGGCCATCCAGTTTTCCCAGCACCATTTATTGAATAGTGAATCTTTTCCCCAGTGTATGTTTTTGTGGTATTTGTCAAAGATCAGATGACAATATGAAAAATGGGCAAAGGACATGAGCAGAAACTTCAAAAGAAGACAGAATAATGGCCAAAAAACATATAAAATATTGCTCAACTTGGCTAATCATCAGGGAAATGCAAATCAAAGCCACAATGAGATATCACTTACCTCCAGTAAGATTGGCTCATATCAAAAAGTCCCAAAACAACAAATGTTGGCAGGGATGTGGACAGATATGAACACTCATACACTGCTGGTGGGAATGCAAATTAGTACAATTTCTATGGGATGTAATATGGAGATACCTCAAAGAACTAAAAGTAGAACTACCATTTGATCCAGCAATCCCACTACTAGGTATTTACCCAAAGGAAAAAAAGACATTCTATAATAAAGACATCTGCTCGCGAATGTTTATAGCAGCACAATTCACAATTGGAAAGATGTGGAAACAACCCAGGTGCCCATCAACACATGAGTGGATTAATAAAATGTGGTATATGTATACCATGGAGTATTACCCAGCAATAAAAAAACAATGGTGAATTAACACATCTGGTATTATCCTGGATGGAGCTAGAGCCCATTCTTCAAAGTAAAGTGTCACAAGAATGGAAAAACAAACACCACTGGCACTCACCATCAAATTGGTACTAACTGATCAACCCTTACATCACACAGGACAATAATATTCATCAAGGGGCAGGCAGGCAGGAGGGCGGTGGAGGGGATGGGAAAACTCTCACTGAATGGATGCAGGCACACAGTTTGGGGGATGTCCACGATTGTAGCTCTGACATGGACAGTGCATGGGCAATATATATAGCCAAAGTATTGTACCCCCATAATATTCTGAAATAAAAAAAAAAAAGAAGAGACTGTCTTTACCCAGGATGTGTTCTTTGGCATCTCTTCAAATATCAATTGAACTTAAATTCATAGAATTATTTCTGCATTCTCTATTTTGTTCCACTGATCTTGACTGTTTTTATGACAGTATCATGCTATTTTGCTTGCTATAGCTTTATAGTGTGTTTTGAAGTCATGTAGTGTGATGTCTCTGGCTTTGTTCTTTTTGTTTAAGATTGTTTTGACTATTCAAGGTCTTTTGTGGTTCCATATGAATTTTAGGATTGTTTCTTCTATTTCTGTGAACAATGTCATTAGAATTTTGGTAGAGATTACATTGAATCTGTAGATTACTTTGTGTAGTATGGACATTTTAACAACATTAATTCTTCCAATCCATGAACATTGACTATTTTTCCATTTATTTCTGTTGTCAATTTCTTTCATTAGTATTTTATAGTTATCAGTATACAGATCTTCCACCTCCTAGGTTAAATTTATTCCTAAGTGACTTTTGTAGCTATTGTAATTGGAATTGTTTTCTTGATTTCTCTTTCAAATAGTTTGTTGTTGGTGTATAGAAACACTACTGATATTTGTATGTTGATTTTGTATCTTGCAACTTTACCAAATTCATTTATTAATTTCAACAAGTTTTGGGTGGATATACAAGATCACGTCATCTGCAAATTGACAATTTCACTTCTTCCTTTCCTATTTGGATGCCTTTATTTTTTTCTCCTGCCTAATTTCTCTGACTAAAACTTCCAGTACTATGTTAAATAAAGGTGGCAAGAGAGGGCACCCTTGTCTTATTCCTTATCTTAGAAAAAAAGCTTTTAACTTTTCACTTTTGAGAATGATATTAGCTGTGGGTTTGTCATACAGTCTTTATGGTGTTGATGTACATTTCTTTCATACCTAATTTGTTAGAAGTTTTTATCAGTGAAAAAATGTTGAATTTTGTCAAATGTCTTTTCTGCATCTATTGAGAGGATCATAAAGTTTTTCTCCTTCGTACTGTAATGTAGTGTATTACATTTATTTATTTGCATATAAAACATTGTTGCATCTCTGGGATAAATCCCACTTGCTCATGGTGGATGTTCCTTTTAGTGTGTTGTTTTAATGTGCTGTTGAATTTGGTTTTCTAGTATTTGTTTAGAATATTTGCATCTGTGTTTATCAGAAATATTGGCTTGTAATTTTCTTTCCTTGTTGTGTCCTCATCTAGCTTTGATATTAGAGTAGTGCTGGCCTCATAAAAATGAGTTTGAGAGTATTCCCTCCTCTTCAATTTTTTGAAAAGGTACAAGAAGGATTGGTATTAATTCTTCTTTAAATGTATGGTAGAATTCAGGAGTGAATCCATTAGGTCCCAGGCTTTTCTTTGATGGGAGACTTTTTATTACTGATTAAATCTCCTTCCTCATTATTTGTCTGTTTATATTTTCTATTTCTTCATGATTTAGTCTTGATAGTTTGTATATTTCTAGGAATTTATCCATCTCTTCTATGTTGTCCCATTATTGGGCATATTATTGTTCATAGTTGTCTATAGGAGTGCGCATCCTAGATCCCTTGCATGTGCAGTTTACAGTAGGGTTTGCACTCCTAGGAGAATCTGATGTTGCCACTGATCTGACAGGAGGGGGAGCTTATGCAGTGATGTGAGCCATGGGGAGTGGCTGTAAATACAGATGAAGTTTCGCTGGCTTACCTGCTGCTTACCTCCTGCTGTGCGGCCTGGTTAACACAGGCCACAGCCAAAGAAATAGAGGACAAAGAAGAGAACTCCATACTGTTTGAAGGCTATTTCATGATATTTTCCTAACAGTCTCTGTAGTTTTTTGACTCATATAGGAAAGCCAAAATATTAAAACTAGAACACATGATAAAGGGCTGATAACCAGAATCTATACAGAATTTAGGAAAATCAACAAGAAAAAATCAAACAACTCCATTAAAAAGTGGGAAAAGGACATAAACAGAAACTTCACAAAGGAAGACAGAATAATGGCCAGCAAACATATAAAAAATTTCTCAACTTCTCTAATCACTGGGGAAATGCAAAGCAAAACCACAATGAGATATCACTTAACTCCAGTGAGATTGGCTCATATCAAAAAGTCCCAAAACAACAAATGTTGGCAGGGATGCAGACTGATAGGAACACTCATACACTGCTGGTGGGACTGCAAATTAGTACAACCTCTATGGAAAGTAACATGGAGATACCTCAAAGAACTAAAAGTAGAACTTCCATTTGATCCAGCAATCCCACTACTGGGCATTTACCCAAAGGAAAGAAAGATATTGTATAATAAAGACATCTGCATGTGAATGTTTATAGCAGCACAATTCACAATTGCAAAGATGTGGAAACAACCCAGGTGCCCATCAACACATGAGTGGATTAATAAAATGTGGTATATGTATACCATGGAGTATTACTCAGCAATAAAAAAACAATGGTGAATTAACACATCTGGTATTATCCTGGATGGAGCTAGAGCCCATTTTTCAAAGTAAGTATCATAAGAATGGAAAAACAAGCACCACTGGTACTCACCATCAAACTGGTACTAACTGATCAATACTTATGTCACACATGGCAATAATATTCATCAGGGGGCGGGCAGTGGGAGGGGGTGGAGGGGATGGGAAAACTGTCACTGAATGGGTGCAGGGCACACAGTTTGAGGGATGTCCACGATTGCAGCTCTGATGTGGGCAGTACATAGGCAATATATATATAAACAAAATGTTGTACCCCCATAATATTCTGAAATTAAAAAAAAAACAAAACTAAATTTGTAATAACTAAGAAAATAAAAATAATAAAAATAAATAAATATGAAATAAAGAGTGGTACCATAAGGACTACTTTAAGCACAAACACCATGCTCTCTTTTGACCTTTGTTTCTCCCTTAAGGACCAGCATAATAGAACTAAATTAGAAAAGTTAGCCCCACCTAACTAGTTACATGCTCTTCTAAAAAAAAGAAAAAAGAAATTCTTAATCTCTGAATGCTAATAATTTTTATCAGCAGCCCCAGTTAAAGGCACTTTTGGAATTACTGAGGGTCATGGATTCCCATTTGGGAAAGAATGTTGCCTTGGTCCACAACTATGACAAATCCTTACCAAATGTATGGCAGGAACAGGACCTAGTTCAGGGAACTGCCTTCTCCCTGTCTTTATCTCTTGCTTCCTCCTTTGTAATACATTCAAATACTTCAATCCCCACTAATTTGGAATTATTGTATTTTTATAAACCTCCTTTCTTAACTCATGTCTATATGCTCCAGATGTGCACACACATAAATACATGTTCTCATATTTGGAGAGCAAGTACACTCTGATCTATACAAAGTGATGTGCCAAACCTAATTTTAGAAATCCTGGCTCCTCCAAGCCTGGTTTAACTGATTAAGGGTTTGCCTCAAGGAAAACTTTTAGAGCCTTGGCCTTTCAAGGGACTTAAGAACAGAAAGTTAACAAATTTAGAACCCAGTTTGGCTCAATCTGCAGCTACTTTTCCCATCTTTGGAAATTGTCTACTTTTTTCTTCATACATAAGAAGAAATATATGTCTGCTGTCAGGCAACCTGAGAGATTTCCCCTACTATTTACAATCTAGAAATGAGAATTTATCATAAGAATTTTTCTTTTTCAAAATAAAAAAGAAAGACCAGAAATTCTGCAAAAGTTTCTTACCTGCAAAACATTTCCACGGGGAAAAAAAAGACCACCTATCTCACCTCTCCCCATTTCCTACACCTAAAGGCCAAGCCTTTCTAGACTGAACAGAAAGGAGATTGATGTTGGTGAGAGTAGGATTGAAGACAGAAATTGTTAATTCATGCCAGAAGCAAAAGCAAGATTTTACAGAATTCTAAGAACTTAGATTGCCTGTAAGATTGATAGACAGCTGAACATGAGTTTTAAAAAAAGAAAGAGAGACTTAAAGTTGTCTGATTGCAGTTCTTCTGGGCTAACGATATTAGGAAACTATTGTCCTTTAATTAAAGCAAGAAATTGCAGACAGTGTAAGGGGGACAGCTATGTTTGTAAGGAGAGGAACAACTTCTGGACTAGGGCTTACTGCAATGGGCTATATTCTTTACTCTGCTGAGAAATGTGCAGAGATGCCTTAAGCAAGGAGTTACTGAAGTACTTAGGACAGACCAGGATTGTAAAACACAGTGGCACAGCCATTCATGGTGAAAGGCAATTTCTTCACCTGAGAAAGGGAAGTGTTGTCCCTGAGGATTCTGTCAGGGATATGGATCTTTTTTTCCATAGGCATTTACTGAACAACAGTTGTGTTCACAGACTGGCATAGGGTGTAGGTACTATTGATCCCGTGAGTGGTGCTTAGAAAAATCAAATGCCCTGGTTTAAAGTGCCACTAAAGCATCCTTATTAGAAGCCTACAAACTTAAAAACAATTGGGGAAATCCAATTACCCAAAAATGAGGAAAAAAGAATTGTTTTTTGAATCAATTGAAATTATTATGAGAAAATTAATGGTTTAGATCAGCCTTGCAAATACTTTTTTAAAAAGTGCTTCCCCACAAAATATAATTTTACTTTAATTCATCTAGATCAAACATTTTTATGAAATAGCTGCCTCATGAAAATATTATTTTACTTTAATTCTTCTAGATCCAAACCTTCATCAAACCTGCTGTTTCTGCTACCATGTGAAGCAACCCATCTCATTATGAGAAGGACTAGAGTGCTACAACATGAGGGAAAAAACCCACTGGTTTTATGCAGTTCTAGCATTTACCATCTAATGTTCCTTTTAAAAAAATTTCTTCAATTCTCTGTAGACTGATTTCCTCATTTATAAGCTGAATAATATACTCATGAGATAGTATGTCCATGACCTTACTGTGAAGATTTAAAGTTAGTCACTATATGTGTATAAAATATTAATACATACATAGTATTTTGATAGTTGACATGAGAAAAGACTATAAGTGATACAAGAAAATAATAAAGTAATGTTTTTTCAGAAAGTTTAAAAATTAATCAGTGTTTATTAAATCCAGCACATCTAAATGTGCATTGTCTTTTTCACAGTAGACACTGTGAGAGGTACACTTATTTGATAGAATGCTACTGCTCAAAACATGTTTGAATTTTTTTTTTGGAACTGCTATAGGAAACCAACTTGTAAGACACAAGAAAACCACTCTATTAGTTTGTCATTATACCTTGTTTAGCACCAAAACCAGTATTCCTAGTTTGATCCCTCAAAACATTCATCAGACTTAGGTCTGTTTAGCTTATAGCATTTAAAAAATTAGTCACACTCAAGGATTTTCAAACGGAATGTTACAGACTCTGAAACCAATTCCAAAATAATAGCTCCAGAGGTTCTTTTTTTATTAAGGCAATATCATTGAAATAATTGTATAGCTTCCCAAGATAATTATTTAGATAGGAATGGCACTATTTACATGACTGAGTTTTGACCATGTTTTTCAAAATCAGTTCCTGTGCTTAGTACCAGCTTCAAACATCACAAGGTCCCTCATGGACTTTAGTTCCCACAAAGAGAGTAGAAGATTGACTGACTGTGAAGTCCATACCTGAGACCAGTTAAGCTGATAATTGTGAAATTGTGATTCTTCCAAAATTCACCTCACACAATAATACATTTTGAAATACTAATCCTATTTATTAAATTATATTGTTCAATTGAATGTCTATTTTTTGATATTAGACTTTGTTAAAACAGAATGAAGTGATATCAAATATCAAGTCAGATGCAAGGGCTCAAAACTGTTCTGGATAATTAAAGCAACAGTTGTCCTAGATCATTTTTCTTGTTTGAATTGGTCAATACTACCCAGATATAAAACCATCTACCTACAACCAACTGATATTTGACAAAAACAACAACATACACTGGGGAAGGGAAGCCCTATTCAATAAATGGTGCTGGAAAAACTGGATAGCCACATGCAGAAGAATAAAACAGGACCCCATCTCTCACCATATACAAAAATTAATTCAAGATGGATAAAAGACTTAAATGTAAGGCATGATACCATAAAAATTCTACCAAAAAAAGTATGAAAAACTCTTTTAGACATTGGCCTAGGCAAAGAATTTATGACTAAGACCCCAAAGGCAAATACAGCAACAACAAAAATAAATAAATGGGACTTGATTAAATTAAAAAGCTTCTGCACAGCAAAGGAAATAATCAACAGAGTAAATAGACAACCTACAGAATGGGAGAAAATATTTGCAAACCACATCTGACAAAGAGCTAATATCTACAATCTATCTGTGCTTGAATGTTTACTACAGCACAATTCACAATAGCAAAGATTGTGGAGACAACCTAAGTGCCCATCAATTCATGAGTGGATTAAAAAATGTAGTATATATTAATATATGTCATGGAGTACTACTTGGCCATAAAAGGGAATGACATAATGTCTTTTTCAGCAATTTCGATGTAACTGAGACCATTTTCCTAAGCGAAGTATCTCAGGAATGGAAAAACAAACACCGCATGTGATCTCTAATAATTGGGAACTAATTGATGGGCACATATGGTCACAAAGAGATGTAAAGGTCATTGGAAATCAAGAAGGGAGGAAGGGGAAGAAAGGAGGGGTAAAAACCTACCTATCAGGTACGATGAACACTATTTGGGTGATGGGAACACTAATAGTCCTGACTTAAGCATTATAAAATGTATCCATGTAGCAAAACATTTGTACCCCCTTAATATTTTGAAATAAAAAAGAGTAGAAATCACATTTTTCTCTCAAAAAAAATTGGTCAATACTTATGGTGGACTAAAGGCAGCCACAAATTCTTTGCCCCTTTTTTCAATATCCCTTCCACTTGAAACTTGGATGGTCCTGTGACTGTTTGGACCAATAGAATGCAGCGGAAGTAATGCTGCTGTATAAATTCCGAGGCTGAGCCTTAAGAAATCTCCAGCTTCTGCTTTTATGTTTCAGCATTGAATTTGCCACCATACTTTTAGAAGCCCAGGCCCATGAAGCAATCATATGGAGAAGAATTAAGATACTCTTACTTGTCAGTCCCAGCTGAGCTCCTAGTCAAAGACAGCACAAACTGGTAGTCTATAAGTGAGGCCTCTTGGATGTTTCAGCCGCATGCAGCCTCCAGATGACCACAGCCCCAACTAACACCACATATAATATAACCTGACTCCACTACTTACTAGCCATGTTTCTGGGGCCAATTACTTAATCCTCTGTGCTTCATTTTCCTCGGTTTTGAACTTTAGCAATAATAATGTCTTCCTTATTGGTTTATTGTTGATATGAAGGAAATAAAATATCTAAGACACCTATGTCACAGAATAGGTTTCATCAAACTGACAATTTGTCATTTTTACATTGTTTTTACTTTAATAAATCAGTCAGCAATCTAGTATAAGCTGAGGAGCACTCTCATACCCAACAGCTCACTCAGGAATCTCTCTCCACTGCTCATTCTTTATCTTTACTTCTAGGAAATATCAAACACAGTGGTTAAAGGAACTGGCATGGCAATTAGACTCATACCCATTTCCTGATGAGGACATTGGCAACAACTCAATGGGAGTTTGTTACAGATTTTTCTTTAAGTGATCATGTTCTGATTGCCATCATCATCACCATCAGTCTTGTTCATTTGTCATGACTTCTGTAAGTTTTTAATGAAAACTATCCAATCAAACTATATTTACCACAGCTTTTCTCCTCCACTGGACAAATGCCCTAGAACCTTAGGTCATGCCATGTCATGGAATACTTCTCCACAATGAAAAGCAATGAATTATTAATACATACAATAAGTTGGACGTATCTCAAGGTCATTACACTGAGTGAAAAATGCTAACCTCAAAAGATCAATACTATATGACTCCATTTATTTTACATTCTTGAAATGAAAAAATTATAGAGATGGAGACCACACCAGTGGTTGCCAAAAGTTAGGGATGGTGGGGAAAGAAGGAGTGGGTGTGGCTATAAAGGAGTAAGACAAGGAAGATCTTCATGGTGTCAGAGTGGTTCTATATCTTGACTGAACATGGGTTATGCAAATCTACATATGTGATAAGATGGCATAGAACTATACATACATGTTGTATCAATGTCAGTTCCCTGGTTGTGATATTGTTCTATAGTTATGTAACATGTAATCATTGAGGGAAACTGGTTAAAGGGTACACTGGACCCCTCTGTACTATTTTTGAAACTCCCTATGAGACTATAATTATTTTAAAATTTAAAATTTAAAAAGAAAAAATACTAAATGTTTGGTGAAAATGGGGAGCAATTGAAAGGTTGGAAACTGATGGTAATTGGTAAACTAAACCTATATTTCTCCTACAACCTAGCGATTCCTGTCTTAGTTATCCACCCAAGAGACGTGAATGCTTATGTCCATTGAAAGATATATACAAGAATGTTCAGGCCAAGTTCACTCACAAAAGTAAAAAAAAGAGACAATCCAAACATTCATCAATTGGAGAATAAATAAATAAAATTTGGTAGATTCACACAGTGGAATATGGCATGGCACTTATAGATCTTTTTATAAAAGATCAAACATCCAAGATATGCAACAACTCAGATGACTCTCATAGACATGGTGTTGAGAGAAAGAAGCCAGATATAAAATAATAGGTTCTGCATGTAGAGAAGTCTGTTAGCTTAACAGAGTTAACAGAGTGACTGTTAGCTCTTGGACAGTGGTATTAACTGGCAGGAGGCATAAAGAGACTTTCTAGAAATGTTCTATATATAACCTATGTAGTGGTTACCCAGGTGTATATGTGTGTAAAAATTCATTAAGCTGTACATTTCAGATTTATGTACCTCATTTTATGCTTTAATGCAGAATGTTGAAATTGGTGGTGGTGGTATAAATCATGATATTATCAAATAAGACAAGACTCCTAAACAAGGTAAGCATCAGGATCTTCTTCTCTTGCCCCTTTTGTTATGTGTGTCATACTGATGATAGGAAGTACATGAAACTGAGAAGGGGTAAAATAAGACATTCTAATGTTGGGGCTAATAATGTTAGGTGGTTAGCAAGGGATTCTGGGTCTCCTAGGGATGAAAGTGGGTGTCTTGCCTTGGTGCAGTTACCCCACCTGGGAAGAAGGACAAGGGTGGGCCCCAGCACCCTTCCTCTGCCCCTTGTTTTGGACCTGCCCCACCTTAATCCTGTCCTGAGCTACTGCTATACCTGGGGGAGGAGGGACCACTCTAAGAATCTGCCAATCACAACTTACCACACCCACTGCAAAAGAATGCAGAGGACTCTCTAGCCCACAAGCCAAGCAACGTAGATACCATGTGGTAGAGTTTAGAAAGTGACCTAGAACAGCCAGCCTTCAGAGAGACTCATGGGAGATCCACATGCGTACTAAGACTCAGGTCACATAACTCCCAACTGTCCAATCAAAGTGGTTCCATGGTGACGTCTGAGCCACAGGGAGGTCCCAACCCAGATACTATCAAACAAGACCAAGATCATAACCAAGTCCTTTTTATGCCCTCTTTTGCTACTACAATGGGTCTAGTCATCATCTGTGGCATATGTATCTCGCTCTGTAACCCTATGTCTTGCTCTTACTCTATAATCCTATCTTTCTGTCCTCAATAAACTTCATTTTCATGCTTGCCTTACTTTGGTGTGTCTGGTCATTCTTTGGCCATGAGTGTGCCAAGAACCAACATTTCAGACCCTGAAACCTGACAATAAGATCTTGTGAGATTTATCAGCCAGGCTTAAACCAGAACCCTGACTAGACTGTGCAGGATGGTAGATACTATATGATTCAAAAAAGCACCTAATTTGATACACATGGAGGTCACTGTGTCCCTTTAAATGGTCCCAGAATCCCTATAAGCCACTGGCATTAGGTAAATAACCTGGTGCCAGTAACATAATGTGCTCTACCAGATTAAAAGGGGAAAAAGCAAATCAAAATATCACAGTTATTATTCCAAAATTGTGCTAATTCTGCAAAAATAATCTGTATTTAATTTAAAACATTAAAATGAGATTTCTTCAAAAAGCAAAATCTTTGACACTCTTCTTGTCAAGAGGCCTCAGCATGAACAATAGAACAGAGTGTGAACTTCATAGCATTTATATTATATTTTAATTATGCTGCTATTTTTATCTGTGGTTCTTAATATGCTTCTGTTGCTATCACAGAACACTGGGGAATCCCCTTTGCATCTACCATAATAACAATTAATTCTCTTACTCAATAACCCAGAACTGCAGGACCTAATGTCACAAGCTGAGGATTACTAGCCTTTTGCAGGGGGAATCATTTTGTTAGTTTCATTAAAATTGTTTTGTTACCTTGCTGAAAAAAGCAACAGTATTAAGGCATCACAGAGGAAAACAGTTCATAAATTTGCATGAAGCTTATATGCTCTTTGCTACGTAACCACAGCAATTTAGGGTAAAAATCCGATTGTGTTTAGTGTAAACCCAACAGCATTTCTACGACTCCAGCCCTCTCAAATTCCTCTAAGAGTGCCTAGAGGGTGTCTTCCCTGGGTAGGTGAAGCAGTTCTTTGGGCTTCCATGGGATGGTTACCATTTCCTCCTTTTTGGTCTGGATTCCTGAAGGCCTCTTGCCAAAGGATTCCTGAAGCCTGGTCCACCAGTGCTGTACAGTGGCATCAAATGTACATTCTCCCTACTTCTTTGCCATTCCACTTGTGTGTCTGTCCCTGTTGCCTTGTGTGCCTCAATATGGTTCAATCCGTGTGCCTCAATATGGTTCAATCACTCCCTTTTTATCTTTATGCTGCTACATTATGGAGGATCTGAAGCAATGAGACTTTATGCCTTTAAAATATCAGAATTTAATTAAAATAGACTTTTTATTACTACTTAGATTTTATTGTCACTTTCATAAAAGCTCCTCTTCTGAGGACTCAAGGTGAAATAGCTGACAGTATGGCCTCCACACAGTCCACAAAATCCTCTTCCCTTCTGTCCTGATCTACTATCCTTGAGCCAAATTTGTGTGTGTTGACTTTTCTTCCCTTAGCGTGAATTTTTCAAAGAAGGCTCCTGGGTGCCATAGGCAAGTAAGACCCAAGAAAATCAACCCCTGTGCAGACCATAAGGTCAAAATGACTCTTCCCAACACCGCTCCTTGCTCAACTGGCTCTTAGACACTGGCCCAATCTCACCTCAAGTGAAGGGAAGCTGCCAGTTTCTTATCTACCAGCCTGGGACACAATTCATACAGAAATGGTGAAGGAATTCTGCCTTGGGCTATTTGGCTCTTTATTCCCACATTGGATCCCAGAGTACTAAACTTTAAAAGAGGGCAAAATTGGTCCCAGTTAGGCACAATATCACAAAATACACATTATCTCATCACATCCATCCTGTGTTTTTTTAGTATCATCTCCTATAGAAATGGTCACCTCCTTGTCATTTTAATTGTTTGGTACTTAATCTTTACATTTTCCCCAACTCCCACCCACAGGGACAAGTTAAATGTCTTCCTGATGCGGCCTTGCTGGGCAAGAGCTCATTAAATAGGGAGAGAAATCTAAGGTTCTTGAGGATAATGCATCCTGAGAGACAGGGAGTGGGATCAGTAACTTGAGTCACATTTTAGTACAAAGAGCTGTGAGACCCTCATTTCTCTACCACACTGTGTGTGCTTAAACTTGAAAAACAAAAGTTACTGATTTGTTCTTCCCTGCAACTCTCTATAGCCTAGGAGAGCCTGAAAACGTACCTCCTACATGCCTACTGATTTTTTTCTCTGTCAACTGCGTATATGTGAACAGAAACTGGTAAATATTATTTCCATTTTGTAACTAATCCCAGGGGCTTTTTTGCTTTCAATAGGAGTTTATTTGGTTCTGTTTCTTGGGAGGAATCATTGGCATGGAGTATTCTTTTGTGATTATACGGGGTCTCTCTCTCTAGTGCAAAGAAAAATCCCTGCAGGCTGCAATGTCAGCAGGCAACAAGAATGTCACAGATGTTAGTGGGTTTGTGATCAGGTATCTGCTAACATTTCAAATGTATGCTCTCTCCTCCAGGAACTGCACCAGGGCTTTCTGTGCTTTCAGAAAGTAAAATCCATCAATTCTTCTTCCCTAAGATAAATGTTTATGATTTGTCCACACTTTTCAGAATACTAATGTTGTTTAGTTTACAGACAAGCTCTTTGAAACCTCTTCAGAAATTTAAAGATCCTTAGAACTGAGAAATTCTTTTAAGGTCATCCAAATCATTTTATAGACTCAAGGAATCTGAGTGACTGGTTTGAGGCTACCCAGGCTTCTTGTGGCAAAGCCTGGGCAAGCCCAGTGTGCCTAACACCCAGTCCTACATTCTTTAAGTATATTTGGTTTTCATCCCATCCTGCAGGAAGCATTTCTTACAGGGTTGAATCCCCCACCTCTCAGATTCCACTTTAATGCACAGAAGGCAGTAGCAAATAGACTACAGAAATAGAATGGACTACAGAAAGTGCCTAGAGTTTAACGTGAGGGGCCCAGGATATCAACTTGTTTTGGTTGATTGTGATTTTACTCAAGTGATTTCAGCTTAATTTTGTCCTTCATAAGACTGAAGATAAAGTTGGCATAGTTCCTTATCCACAAGGTTGTGGTAAGGTCATCACTGTGAAAATAAAAATAAAATTCTATTATTTTGGTGCACTCTTATTTCCATACTTTCTGCTGGAAAAAAACCCCAAAAGATTCCATTTTAAAGGTATACAGCATTGATTTATTAGGTTATTAAGTATGAAATGTCTGATTTCCTTGAATACTAAGTTAGCTGATATCTCTGACATTTCACTTTGACATTTCTTGTTTTATTTTTATTGTGAAAGTACATCCTCATTCTTTCAAGCACAGAGTTTGGCTTGTGATTGTCTTCCAAGTTTTTTTTAGAGCAATTTTTGTGCAACCATGGATGAGTGAAAAATTCATGTTATTTTCAAATACGAGTTCTGTCATGGAACCAATGCAGCACAGTGTCTAATGAACGCACAGTACATTGATGGTTTGAGAAGTTCCATTCTGGTGATTTTAATCTTGAAAGTGAGCCACATGGGCGACCTGAGACCAAGGTGGATAATGATGAGCTGAAAGCTGTAGTGGAAGCAAATCCATCTCATCCTACACATGAATTAGCAGCAAGGTTTGACGTTACTATTCCAACAATATTGGACCATTTGAAACAAATTGGCAAGGTAAAGAAGCTGAATAGATGGGTTCTGCATGAATTAAATGCACGTCAGAAAAGAAATCATCTCAAAGCTTGCCTTTCTTTGTTGTCACGACATAAAGGTGAACCATTTCTACACCATGTTGTTATACATGATGAAAAATGGATTCTTTTTGACAATTGCAAACTTTCAGCACAATGGTTGAATAAAGGTGAAGTGCTAAAACACAGTCCAACACCAAATATTCATCAAAAAAAGCTGATGGTGTCTGTTTGGTAGTCCAACACTGGTATTATCCACTACAGCTTCATGAAACCTGGTCAATTGATTACTGCAGATGTCTACTGCAACCAATTGGATGAAATGATGAGGATGCTTGTGATGAAGCAGCCAAGATTGTTCTATAGAGGCAGGCCAATCCTCTTGCAAGACAATGCTCAACTGCATGTTACACAAACAACGCTGCTCAAATTACAGCAGCCAGAGTTGGAAACTCTCTGCCATCCACTGTATTCACCAGAACTTGCACCAAGTGACTACCACTTCTTCCAGGCTTTGGACCTCTTCTTGCAAAAAGAAATATTCAATTCTCAACAAGCTGTGGAAAATGCCTTTCACAATTTCATCACCACTCACTCTCTAGGCATCTTTGCTGCTGGCATAAACGAGCTACCATTAAGATGGCAAAACTGTATTGATGGTTTAGGTGCATACTTTGATTAATTGTCTGCTTCTTGTTTGAGATATAATAAACTAAACTTTTGATTCAAAATTGGACATTTCATATTTAATGAATGTGAACCAGTGCTGCTTTTAGATCACATACCCACATAAGTATTGGGTTCTTAGGAAATCCCTAAGCAAATGAAGCCAAGATAGAAGGGCTAGGTCTATTAGTTTAATTATGACATCTTTATTTCTTGCAAGAGCTAGACCTTGCCCCATGATTGGTGAAATATTGCTTCTCTTTAGTTGTGCTCTTCTCCACACACATCTTATTCTGGTGATCACACCAAGGCTTGGTCCCACCATTGCCAGAGAAGCAAAAAACCCATGATCAGAAGCTCACCCCAGTTCTAGGTGTGACTCACATTTGTTAGACCATGACAGTGTTATCTTCCAATGAAATAAAAATGGTAAAGAGACAAGGAATGTATTGCATAAAGATGTGAGATGTATGACACCTAAATCAAGCCTTACAGGAAATATTCTAAGCAAGTACAAATTGAACAACAAATCCCACGAATAGTTAACAAATAAATTAAAAAAGAGACACTGATGCCCTACATGTGATTCATTCTAACAAACCGAAAAGTGGCCCAGAGTCTGAGACAACACTTCTATAAACCCAGATTTTCAGTTCTTATCAGCAAATGGATCACTCTGTAGTTGACCTAAGTGACCCTTAGCATACCTCTAATTGCCTTTTTCTCCCTATCCAAGAGAAGATTAATACCATTTAAACAGTTTTGAGACTCATGGATTGAAGCATAAAGATGATTATTTGTTTAAATGATATTTTAGCACTGATTCACGCTGTATATTCAGTTCAGATTTGGCAATGACGTCTATTCTTATTTAATATTTACTTGAATAAAATTTCCCTGGGACATAGCTGAAGTCAAATGCATTCTGACTGGATTAGAATCTGATATGAAAAGACTTCAGTGGAATAATATTGTTCAGAAGTCTTGGCTATATTAGTAGTAGTTTGCATCTTAATAAAAATTTCAAGGGAATTGGTCTCGGCTATGCTGAAGAGACATTATAACATTATAAAAAGTAATAGTTTATTCAAAAAATATAATCCTAGATGGGAAGGCAAGACTCAGTAGTTGATATTTCAATTTCAAATATCAGGCTTGCTAGTAATCTGTCTTACACAAAGTATTATTGATTCATCCTCGTCTTCAGTCTTCTCGGAGCACCCATCTCTTTTCTCGTAGCTGTTGACCTGTACGGGTACTACACATATCCCTTCAGAAACCCCAAGGACACATCCTCTTTTTTCTTTTCTGTATCTTTAGATTTAGCAGAGACTTGAAACCAGAATCTTTCTGGATATTTAATCTGTATATGTACCTTTCACCTTTCAACCAATCATATTTGGCATAATGGGTTTTTAAATATTTATAATCAGTATTCAGGGATTCCTAGGTAAAAAAATATGAATACTAATGAAAAAATCCTAGTGAAAATTATATTGATAAGTTAAAGAGATCTGTTATAAATACATAAAAAATGAGACCCACTGTTTTAGCTAATTATTGCTGCATAACAAAATCACCTCAAAACTTAGTGGCTTAAACCAACAAACATTTATTATCTCAGTTTCTGTGGGTCAGGAACCAGTTGCCTCTTCACTGAGTCCTCTGGCTCAGGGTGTCTCACAAGGCTGCAGTCAAGGTGACAACTTGGGCTGTCTTCTACTCATAGCTTGACTGGGTAAGGAACTACTTTCAAGCCTACTCATATGGTTGTTGCCAGGATTCAGTTCTCATGGGTTGTTGGACTGAAAGCTTCAGTTAGTTCTTCACTAGCTGTTGGTCAGAGATCACCCTCAGTTCCTTGCCATGAGGCATCTCCAACACAGCAATTTGCCTCATGAAAGTGTGCAAGTGGCCAGGCATGGTGGCTTATGTCTGTAATCCAGCATTTTGGGAGGCCAAAACAGGAGAATAGCTTGAGGTTAGGAGCTCAAGATCAGCCTGGGCAGCACAGTGAGACACCATCTCTACAAAAAATTAAAAAATTAACTGGGCATGGTGGTGTATACCTGTAGTTCTAGCTTACTTGGGAGGCTGGGGCAGGAGGATCGCTTGAGCCCAGGAGTTGGAGGCTGCCATGAGCTATGATCATGCCACTGCACTCCGGCCTGAGCAACAAAGTGAGACCCTGTCGCCAAAAAAAGAAAAAGAAAAAAGTGTGCAAGCAAACAAGCAAAAGAGAAAAAAGTTTAAGAGCAGGATGGAAGTCAGAATCTTTTAAAACCTAATCTCAGAAGTGACATCCCATCACTTTTGTCATATTCTATTGATTAGAAGCAAGTCACTGGGTACAGCCATTCTCAGGGGGAGGGGATTACACAAAGGCATGAGTACCAGGAGGCAAGGATCATTGGGAGCCATTGTAGAAGCTGCCTGCCGCAACCCCATTGGAACCCCAGCAGACTTGGTTGCAAAAGCTAAAGCCTAAACAAGGCATCTGAACAGCAAAGGAGCTAGATATTCCAAAGCCTTTGCCCTTTTTGACAAACAGATGGAGTTTCCCTCAAACCTATTTTTTAAAAAGCTAAATTAACTTGAAATATGATAAAAATTAAGCTTACACATTTTACAAGTTTAGGTAGGCTTTCCAAGAAAAGTTTAGTTCTAGTTATTAGAGATGACAGATTAAAGATAATAGGGAGAAAAAGGATGGTAAAAGCTGATATATTGGACAATGTTAGCTAGTGCCAATTGAAGAAATGGCAGAGAATCCTTCAATTATCATTGATATTTCTACTTGGGTCCTTTAATGTAGAGACAAATAGAAAAATTATCAGAGAGCATGAGATCAGGGGACCAAACCTTGGTACTTTAAGATGAAGGAACTCCTTTGCCTGTCCTCTTGAATGATAGGACAACAAATTAGATGGTGAATAAGAGTACCTACCCAGGAAGGCATATGCTCTCTGCACTATTAGAGAGTTTTCCCCCATCAAGGATATGGGAAATAAATTCTCAGATAAGCCATAATCTTGATCTTAATTTGGAGGTCATTCCAGTTGTTTCATTGACTGAATGAAACTTTCACCAGAATTGCCAACAAGGCACAAGACTGGGAAGTGTGTGAAGTACAGGTGTAACCAAGGGCCTGCCCTGAGAAGGTGCAGTCTTTATGGGGAGAAAGCTGTGTTTCCAGCAAACTCCAGTACAAGGCAGAATGGTGATAAATGCTGCATCTCAATAAATGCTGCTATCCTGCTCCTCTAAGTGGGTCTAAGGTGCAGTAGCGTGGGCATCCTTGGGAGCTTATTAGAAATGCAGAATCTCAGCTGCACCCCAGAACTACTAAATTGGAGTCTACATTTTAACAAAATCCCCAGGGGAATTTATGCACAGTAAAGTCTGAGAAGCACTGCTGTAATGGAATGCCCAAGAGCTTTGAGAGAACCATGGAGAAGGAGAGTAAATTCAGCTGGAAGAATTAGAGAATGTTTCACAGAAAAAGTGTCATTTGAGCTGAACCTCATGAGATGTGTATGACATCAACAGATATGATTTCAACAGGAAGAAAAGACTTTCTTTGGGGGGAAAAACAGTAAGAGCACAGATAATAGTCTAGTGCAGGAAAGTGAACTGTTAGTTTTGGGAATAAAAAATGTACACACCGTTAAATTGAAGCCAGATTACAAAGGGCTTTGAGTAATTGCCAAGGGATTTTTATTTTATTCTGTTGGCAATAGAGAGACACTGGAAGTTTTCAAACAGAACACAATAGCAATAGGAAAAATTATTTGCTGGCAGTGTGGAAGACGTATTGGCTTGGGGAGGGGTTAAAGACACAACA
Organism: Daubentonia madagascariensis; assembly: GCA_023783475.1. Lineage (NCBI taxonomy): Eukaryota > Metazoa > Chordata > Mammalia > Primates > Daubentoniidae > Daubentonia > Daubentonia madagascariensis. The sequence continues at coordinate 33,452,356 of JAKFHU010002080.1, read as the reverse complement.
GTTGGGAGCAATTAACACAGACAGACATAGGGTTAGAAGCTATAGTAACACAACCCTAAATTCTAGAGCAGTAATAGTGGAAATAAAGGAGAAGTGATGGAAGTCAGAAATAATTCAGAGGTGGAATCCACAGCTCTTAGTAAGCATGAAAATGATGTCATTACAGGAGAAGGAGTCATGGAAACATGAGCAGTATGAGAGGAAGAAGATGAGTTTGTCCTAGGCCATGAGATAATTGCTGAGAAGTTTGAGAACATCAGCACATCATTTCCTTTCACATCCCCTTCATGAACTACTACCATCTTTGTGGTTTTATCACTCTCAGCCTTTTCAATGTCTTCCTTGAGGATTCCAGGCAAATTCCTGAAGAAATCAGTGCACCTCAACCCAATCAACAAAGGTTTTACCCTTTTTTTCTGGCTTAAGGTGCCCACATGGAAGAAACTCTGATAAGCAAATACAAAAACACCCTTGTAACTGGTTAGAATGCTTCAATTCCAATTTCATGTTGGAAAAATTGAGTGAAAAGAATTCCTTTCAGTAGAGAGTCTGGAAAAATTGAAAGTGTCAGATTTTAGGAAAGAACAGAAGGAAGCATAAAAGAATGATGGCTGTTAGTTACCCTGACTGGAAAGATGGAGGGGATCTTCACAGACAATTCTACAAGGAAAGAAATCAATGATTTTACTTTCAGGTAGCCCAAATTTCTTTACTGACTAAAAATAATGAGGCAATCGTGTTCCAATTGAAAAGAATGTTTCCTCTCCCTTGCTTCATGATCTCATTACCCTCCTGGTGAATTACAGTTACATGCTGCATAATGACATTTCAGTCAACAACAGACCACATATAAGATGGTGGTCCTGTAAGATTATAATACTGTATTTTTACTGTAACTTTTCTATGTTTGGATATGTTTAGATACACAAGTACTTAGCACTATGCTATAATTGCCTACAGTATTCAGTACAGTAACATGCTGTGCAGGTTTGTAGTCTAGCAGCAACAGGCTATGCTATACCATGTAGCCTAGATGTTTAGCAGGCTATGCCATCTAGGTTTGTGTATATACACTCTACGATGTCTGCACAAGGATGCAATCACCTAATGACACACCAACACATGACTATATTGTTTTTAGCATCATTATTTTACCATTTTTCATTGAATATTCATGTGGAGTGCTTTGTTTTACAGTAGTCCCCAGAAGAGTTCTGAAGTACAGATCTGTCTTCAGAGATGACAGGGGTTGTTGCTAAGTTAATCACAAAGTAAGCATGTGTTGAAAGCATGATAATGGTGACAATGTACCCCAAAGGGCCTTCCATACAGTCCTCTGGATCAAACATGATATGAAAAGAGTTTTTATTAAAGCTCTAAATTAATGAGGCCAGATTCTACTCATGTTGGAAAGCAATTAAAATGAATGGAGCCTGCAGTCACAATTCAGTTCTACTCTAATGAAGCTGTCTCAAACAGCAACAAAAGTGAAATAAGCTAAGCACAGAAAAATAAGTATTGCATCTTCTCACTCACATGTGGGAGCCAAAAACATTGACCTCAGGGAGGGAGAGAACGTAATGATAGATACCACAGGCTGGAACACGTGTGTGGGGCAGAAGAGATGAAAAGAGGTTGGTCAATGGGTATAAATACACAGTTAGATAGAAGAAATAAGTTCTAATGTTCGCTAGCAGAGTAGGGTGACTATAGCTAACAATAATATATTTTATATTTCAAAATAGCAGGAAGAAAATATTTGAAATGTTACCAACACAAAGAAATAATAAATGTTCAAGATGATGAATATACTAAATACCCTGATTTGTTTATTATTAATACATATTATATGAATGTATCAGTATATCACATATAATACCCCAGAAATATGTACAAATATTATGTATTAATAAAAAAACTTTAAATGACAAATCAAGCTTTCTTCCATTCTTAAAGAAAAACGCATTTTCCAAGATTAACCCTTTTACCTGTGCTCTTGTTACTGTCCTTCCTTAACTTCCCTCTTCCTGAATTTTATCTTCACCAATTTGTTAAGTGATCAGTATTGATCAGAAGAGATTTTTCATATCTTGTATTGTATTGCACTGCCTTGCATGGTATGAGAAAATATCCAAGTTAGTCAATAGAAGTAAAATGAATTTATTATATATGGATATGTGTGTATATATTAATATATTAATATTTAAATCCTTATAAGTGGACATAAGGATGGTATGAGATAAAACACCTTTAGAATTTGACCAAATAAAGTAGAAGTTACAATTGAGATTAAATTTAGCATTTGCACCCTAGATTACCTCAGAAATGGGCCCCCTTCTAATGTCAATAACATTATTATGAGAGCAACATCATGCAAATAGTGCAAACGGTAGTTAGGGGCAAAGGAGTAGTTGGAATAGCTAGCTCTCCCTCGGGAGGAGTAATAAGCTAAAGAATTTGGATTTTTTTTAAACTTGATAATGTGTTTATTAGAATAAGTGATTAGTTTTGTTAAATATCTGGATTACAATGGTTGAAAGGATTTTCATACAATTTTTAGGCACTATACACATTGTTGTTAATAGCATTGGTACTTGGATTTGGGGAAAAATAAATCTGACACGTTTTGATGCCTGGATCCATTTGTGACATTCAAAATACACTAATCCAAATGTAAAGAGACATATACCAGTAAATATCCTACACAGCACAATTAAAAATAAATATGGAAATAATACCCTAAAAGCTCTAATTTGACCACTATGCAATCTTGCAGGTAACAAAATTGCACATATAGCCCATAAATTTATACAAATAAAAAATAAATATAAAAATACAACCAGAAGTCAACAAATCATCACAGTACACAGGTGAAGCGCCAGCTATCACTTCAGGCCTACAGACATATGTCTGGGCTTAATCAGCAGAGATAACAGTTAAACGTGTGAGAAAGAATAAAAAAGAAGATAGCGGGTAGCAGAGGATTGTGGTGTGGCCACAATCGGGGCAGGAGCAGAGCCGCAGTCAGGGAGGAAAGGAGCTGCGGGAAGTCGGTGAGAGCCACAAGAGGGCAGCGATAGCTAGACCAAGAGAGGAGAGATTCTAAGTGGAGAAGGTGAACAAAAGTCAACAAAATTTGAGACTGTGAGAGGATGTTGGCAATTTCAGATTATGAAGGTCACCAGTGACGCATGTGGCAGTCTGGTCTCAGTAAGTGCCTTGGTGGTCTCAGCACTCCCAGGAGAGAGTAAGGGGCGGGAGGCCAGTGCACCCAGAAGACTGCTGTCATCATTGTCGTCCCTCGCCCCCTTTCCCTGGCTACTGGGAGAATAAGCTTTTCTGCTTTCCAAACCCAAATCCTTTCCAGAAAACAATGCCAATGTGTAGGAAGGGAGAGACATCAAGCATTGTAGATCCACAAACATTTGGACATTTACTCAGATCATTACCAAAATAATTGGGAAATAGATAGAAATCCAGTGATATGCTGGCCCAGTTTGCTACTTTTTAAAACATAGTCCACCTCTTCCCTATGTTCTCATCACCCTCTCCAGCCAACTACAGGCATTCCTCAGAGATAATTTGTTCAGTTCCAGACCACGGCAATAAAGCAAATATCGCAATAAAGCAAGTCACATGAATTTTCGGTTTCCCAGTGCATTTAAAAGTTATGTTTATACCATACTGCAGTCTATTAAGTACGCAATAGCACTGTGTCTAAAAAAACAATGTACATACCTTAATTAAAAAAAAACTTTACTGACAAAAATGCAAATGATCATCTGAGCTTTTAGCAAGCCAGGATGTTTTTGCTGGTGGAGGGTCTTGCCTTGATATTGAAGGCTGCTGACTGATCAGGGTGGTGGTTGCTGAAGGTTGGGCTGGCTGTGGCAATTTCTTAAAATAAGACAACAATGACGTTTACCACATCAATTGACTCTTCCTTTAATGAAAGATTTCTCTGTAGCAAGTGATGCTGTTTGATAGCATTTTGCCCACAGTAGAACTTCTTTCAAAATTGGAGTCAATCTCTCAAACCTGCCACTGCTTTATCAACTAAATTCATGCAGTATTCTGAATCCTTTTCGTTGTCATTCAACAATGTTCACAGAGTCTTCACCAGGAGTAGATTCTACCTCAAGAAACCACTTTCTTTGCTAAAATCTACAGCAAACAACTCCTCATCTGTTCAAGTTTATCATGAGATCACAGCAATTCAGTCCCATCTTCAGGCTCCACTTCTAATTCTAGTTCTCCTGCTATTTCCACCACATCTGCAGTTAATTCTTCCACTGAAGTCTTGAACCCCTCAAAGTTATTCAGAAGAATTGGAATCAACTTCTTCCAAACTCCTGTTAATATTGGTATTTTGACCTCCTCCCGTGAATCACAAATATTCTTAATGGCATCTAGAATGGTGAATTCTTTCCAGAAGGTTTTCAATATACTTTATCCAGATCCATCAGAGGAATTGCTATCTATGGCAGCTATAGCCTTATGAAAGGTATTTCTTAAATAATAAGACTTGAAATTTGAAATCACTCTTTGGTCCATGGGCCGCAAAATGAATGTTGTGCTAGCAGGCATGAAAACAAAATTAATTTCCTTGTTCATCTCCATCTGAGCTCATGGGTGACTAGGTTCATTGTCAATGAGCAGCAATAACTTGAAAGGAAAGTTTTTTTCTGAGCACTAGTTCTCAAAATTGGGCTTAAAATATTTAGTAAACTATGCTGTAAATAGATGTGCTGTCATCTAGGGTTTGTTTTTCAATTTGCAGAGCACAGGCACAGTAGATTTAGCATAATTTTTAAAAGCCCTAGGATTTTTGGAATAGTAAATGAGCATTGGCTTCAACTTAAAGTCACCAGCTGCATTTGCCCATGACAAGAGAGTCAGCAGCCTGTCCTTTGAAGCTTTGAAACCAGGCATTGACTTCTCTCTAACTATGAAAGCCCTAGATGGCATCTTCTTCCAATATAAGGCATTTTTGTCTACATTTAAAAAAATCTGCTGTTCAGTGTAGCCACTTTCATCAGTGATCTTAGGTAGGTCTTCTAGGTCTTCTGGATAACTTGCTGCAGCTTCTATATCAGCACTTGCTGCTTCACCTTGCACTTTTATGTTCTGGAGACAGCTTCTTTCCTTAAACATCATGAACCAACCTCTGCTAGCTTCCAATTTTTCTTCTACAGCTTGCTCTCTTCTCTCAACCTTCATAGAATTGAGGAGAGTTAGAGCTTTGCTCTGGATTAGACTTTGGCTTAAGGGAATGTTATGGCTATTTTGATCTTCTATCCAGACCACTGAAACTTACTCAATATCAACAAGAAGGCTGTTCACTTTCTTATCATTCATATGGTAGCACTTTTAATTTCCCTCAAAAATTTTTCTTTGCATTCACAACTTGCCTAGTCCAAGAAGCCTACCTTTCAGCCTAACTTGGCTTTCAACGTGCCTTCATCACTAAGCTTAGCTATTTCTAGCTTTTGATTTAAAGTGAGTGACATGCAACTCTTGCTTTCACTTAAACACTTAGAGGCCACTGTAGGGTTATTAATTGGCCTAATTTCAATATTGTTGTGTCTCAGGGAGTAGGGAGGCCCAAAGAGAGGGAGAGAGAAAATATTTATTGATTAAGTTTGCCGTCTTATGTGAGTGTGGTTTGTAATACTCCAAAACATTTATAATAGTAACATCAAAGATGACTGATCACAGATCACCATAACATATACAATAATAATGAATTCTACACTCTGTCTCCATGAGATCAATTGTTTTTAATATTTAGCTCCCACAAATGAGTGAGAACATGTGAGATTTGCTTTTCTGTGCTTGGCTTATTTCACTTAACATAATGTTCTCCAGTTCCATCCGTGTTGTTGCAAATGGTATGATTTCATTCTTTTTGTGGCTATATAATATTCCATTGTGTATATGTACCAAATTTCTTCATCCATTGATGGACATTGAGGTTGATTTCATATCTTGGTTAATGTGAATAGTGCTGCAATAAACATGAGAGTGTAGATATCTTTTTAATGTACTGATTTCCCTTCCTTTGAATATATACCCAGCAAAGCTTTTACATGTCAGGTACCCCAATACTTAGCATGCAACCAGACACTATGGTAAACTGCCATCCTTGCCTTTTGGGAGAGCTGTTGTATCACAGGACTCACAGTGCCTGAAAATAGCTCATTAGTTTATGGCAGGCACTGTCTAGGCTCTAGGAACTTAACAGTGAAAATAAAGCCATGAGTTCCTGCCTTCATAGAGTTTATATTTAAGGTAGTAGTACAAACAAGTAACAAGGTTATTATAAAACAGTGTGATTAGTGTATGAGAAAGATGGAACCCCTAGTCAGTGACAATGATATGCTCTCTATGTAACTACCCCACCCACTTTGCAGGGAGACAGATAGTCAGGGGCATGGAGGAGCTCTGCATTTTCTAAGAATATGCCTATCTGGAATTTTTAACCTCTAAGACACCGTCTCTAGGATTACCAAAGACCAAATCTCTGTGCTCCTTAGCTTGAGATTTGATCTCCCTTCCACTGTGGGCTGGGTTTACAACTCTCATTCATGTGCTCACAGCGTCAGTCCTTCTTTCCCCACAAACTGGTGTTTCATTAGAAAAAGGGGCATCACCAACCCTCTGTCACTCAGACTTGAAATCTTTTGAGTCATCATTGACTCATACCTCTTTTTTTCTCACACATATCTGAACTGAGCAACCAAACCCTGCAAATGATCCCTGACGCAATTGTAGATACAAGGAATGTTCTCCCTGAGGCAGGAATTACCTCAGTTTCCAGGTCTTTTCATCACTGATGCATGAGTCCGCTGACCTGCCTGCCTGCTCAGTCTATTCCTACCTTACAGGAGTAGTGCCATAAATACAGCTTTGTTATGCCTGGAATGACTTCATTGAAAAGAGACAGAGTCCTGGTAAAAACAAATCAGTACCAGAGCTACATAACCCTGTTTATCTTGAAATCTGTACAGTGACATTTTGGCAAGTTGCTAATAGGCATTCAAAATGGGACACAAAGGGCCATTATTAGGAAAGTCAGAAAGATGAAGACTGGGTTAAAAGCTGAGTTATAACCCAAAGACAGCAAACAAGTATAATAGATGGATGTTTAGATGGGAGTTCACTTGTACACATTTCTTTGAACTGTACTCTTGGCACATTGAGGAATTGGATAGGAGTCAGAGATACATGTATGTGCGTGAAACTATATTTAACCAAAGGCATCTTAAGGCACTGCTCAGCCTCTGAAAGATTCTTAGGTCATTTTTTCTTCTTTAGCAAAAAAGAAGTTTCTAATGCTGCTCGTTTAATTGAACTTTTTTCTGGAAATCTTAAGGCATAATAATTTAATAATAATAGTTAATTCTGATTTCTTTATTAAGTAAATAATTCATAAATTAATTCTTGGGATACCCCTTTTTAAGCTGAGTCTCAAATGAACAAAAGGATAGCCAAACATAACATAATTTATATTGAGCAGAATCCCTTTCAGAGCACATCCATGTACTTTATACATTTTCCCTCAGTCTCCCCCAAAATTTAGTCATAAATTACTTACAGTGGTAAAAAAGCATTTGATGAGTAGCAGAAGATATGTGTTCTTCAATATCTTTGAATCTAGTTATCTCCTTTCTAAAATGAGTTTTGGTCACCTGCCAAATACTACAGGTTTCTCAGAGGAGTCTCTTGCTACTGCAGAAAAAGGGAGCAGAGGGACATGCGTGGAGCTCCAGCCGCCACCGCACTTCAACCAGGGCAACAACACGTCACTTGTGACACAGATTAGGGCTCCATGCTAAATTATTTAGAGGAAACCAATACGTAACATGTATCAAAATTGATCACATTCTGGGTCATAATGCATACCCTAATTATTGAAATCATATTATTGAAATCATGCAGAGAACATTGTCTGACCACAATGTAATTAGGCTAGGAAGCAATAAAAAATACATAATGAGAGAAGTCCTCAGATGCTTGACATTTGTGAAATTTATTGATAAATAAGTAATGTGTCAAGTAAAAAAAATCATGGAAAATTTAAAATATTTTGAACCAAAAGATAATAAAAATATCACATGTCAAAATTTGTGGGACTCAGTGCAAGCCATGATTGGAGGGAAATACATAGCTTTAAATGTATTTATAATAAAAGACAAATGCTGCAATTAAGGATCTAAGCATTCATCTCAAGATGTTTATATAGAGAATGTTAACTTAAACTCAAAGAAGATAGGAAAAACTGATAAAGATGAGCAGAAATGAATGAAATACAAAATGCACAATAGAGAAGATCGACAAAGTGAAAAGTTTATTCTAATAAAATTGCTAAGTTCCTGGCAGGACTGATTAAAATAAAAGAAAGAAACCAGAAGTGAACAATGTCAGAAATGAAAATGGGGACATTCTTACAGAACCTGCTATAATAAAATGATAACAAGAGGATATGGTAAACAAGTTATATCAATAAATTTTAAAATTTAGAAGAAATTGAAAAATTCCAGGAGCAAAAACAATTTATCAAAAGTGACACAAGAAAAATAGAAAATCTGAATGGTCTCATAATTATTTTTAAAATTGAATCTGAAATTCAAATTTTTTCTACAAAAAAATTCTAAGCATAGATATCTTTACTGGTAAATTCTACAAACAGGTAAGGAAGAAATAAAATCAATCTGAATGTATCCTTTCAGAGAATTAAAAAAGAAGGAACATTTCCTAATTCTTCCTAGAACATATTATTGATACAAAAACCTGACAAGACCATTATGGTAAATTAAGATTTTTAAGAAGACCAGCCATAGATTGGAAGAAGACATCTGTAATACTTATAACCACCTCTCTATATACCTAGATCTGGATCTATATTTGTATCTATATCCATAAACAGAATACATAAAAATTCCTAAAAAATAATAAGAAAAAGACAATCCAACAAAAAAATTGAACCAGTAATTCACAGAATAATATATCCAAACAACCTGTAAACATAGAAAGGTTCTTAACCTCATTAGTTATTGGGAAAATGAAAATTAAAACCGATATATTACCATCCACCCCCAGAATGGCTAATATTGAAATGATTGACAATACCAAATGTTGAAGAAGATATTAAGCAATCAGAATTCTCATACACTGCTGATAGCAGTATGAATTTGGCAATTCCACTCTGTATTAATTATCTATTAAGATAATAATTGTATTAATATTAGTCAGCTCAGGATGCTATAACAAAATACCATAGACTGGGTGGCTTAAACAACAGACACTTATTTCCCCAGTTCAGGAGGCTAGAAGTCCAAGATCAGGGTGGCAGCATGTTCATTTTCCTGTGAGAGCTTTCTTCCTGGTTTGCAGATGGCCACCTTCTCACTATTTATACATGGTGGAGAGAGAGAGCTCTCTGGTGTCTCTTCTTATAAAGGCACTCATTTCATCATGAGGGCCCCACCTCATGACCTCACCTAAACCTAATTACCTCCCACAGGCCCCATCTCCAAATGCCATCACACTGGAGTTAGAGCTTCAACATATGAATTCTGGGGGGAACACAAATTCCATATAGTACTTGATAATGATCACAAAACTTCAATGGCATATAACAATAAACATTTATTTAGTTTACAATTCTGTAGCTGGCTCAGCTGGACTCCTCTCTTGGTCTCAGCAGGGTTCATTCATGTGTCTGGCAGTTGGCTGCTTCTCTGCTGGGGCAATGGGACCGCAGGCCATTTGTTTTTCATATTATTTTCAGCTAACCTTGGATTACTCTCCTGATAATGACACAGAAGCAAAAGCAAGGAAACTCAAAAACATAAGTGCTTTTTAAGCCTCTATTGACACTTGCTAGAATCCGTTTGGTGAAAGCAAGTCACATGGCTGATTCCTGATTCAGATTCAGAGGATGATGCAAAGTTATATAAGGATGAGTATAGGTACAAAGATGAGCGACGAACTGGAGGCATTAATGTGACAATCTATCACATACAGAAATACACGCACATGTGCCCTAAGAAACACGCGTGAAATGTATATAACCTTGTCATTTGTGTAATAAGTGCAAACCACACAAATGTCCTTCAACAAAACAGATCATCAGTTGTGGTGCAGTCATGAAAATGAATGAATATAGCCATAAAAAATAGCACGCATGACTTTTCCAAGCATAACATTGAATAAAAGAATTTAGTCACAGAAGAGGACATTCTGTGTGATTTATTTATATGAATTCACAACCATGCAACATCAATCAACAGTGTTTGGGAGTGCTTGATCAAAGAGTAAAACTATTTTTAAAAAGCAAGGAAATTATTAATAAAATCATTACTCACTAATCAATGATTAATAAAAATAAAAATCATGGCTGTATCTCCCAGTGCAGATTGGGAAGATGTAAGAATAATTGAGGATTGTGAAGTGGATTTCTGAGGTGCAACCTTCTAATTTTTTAGAAGGGTAATGCTGCTTACATGGATGGTCACTTTGTGATAATTTATTGACCTGTACATTTTTGTTTTAGCACTTTTCTGGGTGTTATGTTTCACAATAAAAAGTATTAAAGGAAAAAAAGAAGGGCATGTACTTCCTTTATGGATTTCTTTTCCTCCTGGATATTATACAAAAGCAATAAGCTGAACAGAAGAATAAAAAAAACCTACCAAGTCCATTTTCAACAATATCAGAAAATAAATATAATGCTCTCTCTCTGAAAATGTACAGGAGCTTCTAAAAGAAATGAAAAATGGCAAAAATGAAAAGTTGAACAAATTGCTCTTGGCAGTCAGAAGAGGTAGAAAAGGAAATGCTGATTTCTTTTTTTTTTAATCTCTGTATTTATTCTTTTGTAGCCTGAGAGTAAACACAAGGTTTCTGGAGCGGAGATCAGAGTTATTATTATTTAAATCAAGCAAGAAATGCATTTTCCCACAACTCGTAATCCACAGACTGAAGCAATGAGAACCAGTTAATTAGGCTTGCACGTTATAGGGTTTGAATCGCAGGAGAAGAATCCCAAAATTTTGAATCTGGAAGTTTGTACAGAGTAACTGCCCAGCTGCCATCTTCCCCTGAGAAAGGGAGACAAAGCCAATCTTCCTAAGGTAAACAAATTATCCTTGGGAAGAAAAGAAGAAGGTCCCTGGGTTCTTATCCTTTGGAACGTATAAATGTCTCCAGGGGAAGATAAGATACGCATCACTGGCTTTATAATCTTGGGAATGTCTCTAAGGCTCTAGGTCCTATATCCTTTTAAAATATACACATATACCTCTGGGAAGTTCCCTAACTATCCATTCAGTCATCTTTTAACTTCCAAAAGTTGTTCTTTAACCCAGTTTCTAATTTTCTTTGCTTAGGAAGCCCTGACCATGCAGAAACATGAAAATATTTACATCTTGACAATACATAGTAAAACAAACCAAAGTACTTATATTTGTAGCACTGGTTAATAACTGGTACCTACCCAAAATAGTGGCTTTCAACCCTTTCTGCAGAGCCTTGGGAATTCCTCAGAGGTGCCCCAGAAGGCTCTTTTTGGGTGGGGGGTTGTGAAAGTAGTGGTACAGAGAGAGCAGAGTGATCCCAATTAGTTCTTCAAACACAGCCCTTTTGCTCTTATATATTGGGCTTCTGAGTGTAGTTTTTTAAGACAAGGCTCTATAAAGCACCAACAAAAACTCTGAAATCCACTGAAGAAAGAAACACCAAAAAATCTTAGGTAACCTATATAAATAAAAATACTCAGCCTTATAGAAACGGTGAACAAATGCGAACTTGAGTCAATCCTTCAAAATGGATCCCAAGTGGCCTAAATTTAAAATAGAGCTAAGTGGCCATTTGCTGACTAGAAGTCACACATGTACTCTTGAAATGCTAATTTCATTTTAAACCTCATGGAAATATTTGGCTTTTAAAATTATGTGTGTATATATATATAACTTTGATTTTAAAAGATTTTAAAGGATTATAAAAGCAATAAAAAGTCTTTTAATAAGTATGGTTGTAAGCGTATCAGAAAAGCTTTAAACATACTGGCTCAGCATACCTGCCACTGGTTTTACTTTCAGACTGCGGGTGCCTCTAAGGTGGAGTAAAAGAACACCCTTCCCATGTCACTTCCTGTTCTCTTTTCCTAGAATCTTCTGAAGGTTTCAGGAATGACTGCATTTTGTTCATGAATAATTCTTATCTTTGGTGACTGTCTAAACCAAAATGGAAGAGAGGACTTTTATTACAATGGGAATCTAGCAACTCCAAGAAAAGTGGCTATTGATTTTAAGAAATAAAGATGCCCTTTCAACCATGCAAGCTGCATCCAGTCATTACAGGGACTTTGAAAAGTCAAAGACATCATAGACTGCATTGGATGACAACTAATAGGATGGTCTCTAACCCTCACCTTTCTCCAGGTGCATAGAGAGCTGGCTGTGTGGCTCTTCAGTGAGGACTTGGGTAGAAGAGAAGTTACAGGCTAGAAACTGCAAAATTGCAGTTTATTTCTTCTGGTCAACCCCTACCCAGAGGAACGGGAAGGGAGCGCTATGAGAGAAATCGTGTCTGCATGGGGTGGGGGGAGTATGAGGGATGCCTGTGTAATGCATCTTTTGGGCAAAGACCAGAATACTTTGCAGAAGTGCACAACCCAATAGAACCTTCATGGTTGATGTCTCAGGCTACTTCCCCACCTGACTTTGCTTCCTGAAGGAGGGAGGAAGGCAGAGAGGAGGGACAGAGAGAGGGAGACCAAAGAACTCTTCCTCAGGTTCGTTGTCTTGCATTCTTGCAGGCTGCCAAAAAATAAAGGTTTTTGCTCACAGTAAGAATATTAACAGCTCACATTACTCAAAATATAGTTTCAAATGGGAAAAAATGTTTTCACTAAATTTCCTTTTAACCTTTAGGTTTCACGCTTTCTTTGCATTCCCAGATACATTGGGCTGATGACAAATATGTGGGCATAAATCATTGGAATAGCAACAAGTATGCAGGCAGTTGATTATTTTGCTCAAAATCTAAAATTTAGACAATGTTTTATACACAATTAAACCATTCAAGCAAAACAGACTCTGGAAGGAAAAAGGGCTCTGCCAAGAAAAGTTGAATATTGTTCATGAAGGATTCTGTTGCTACATGAAACACCTTTTCCTGTAATTACTACTACCAGAAGACATTAGTCATTTTCTTTCTGAACAAAGACAGTAAAGAAAACAATGGCAAAATGCACTTCATAGTCATACATTGAACTCATTCCAAAATAGATATAAATTTATTTAAATAACAGCATAATTTAGTCTATGCTGATTATTGTCTTTAAATTTAAAGGGAAAATATACAAAATGCTTGCAAAAAATTATATAATCATATTATTTATGGTATACTGCATATCTGGTTGAATTAAAACAATGAATTCTTTACCAGTGAAAGCTATTTCAAATGGGGCAAGCTTTAGATCACACTGCTATGAGAACACAAAATTTCCACCTAGAAAAAACACCAACTTTTATCAGATGATATAAATGACTCATTCCATGCTGCACTGCTCATTAAAAATCACATCCACCCACCCCTTTCCTTCAGTCTCAGCTTTTCAGAGTATCTGAAGATGCTCTGAAATGTATTGGCTTGCTCTCGAAACTCACTTCCTGGAACATAATGCTGATTTATCTATAGGACTGTTGACCACTTGATGTTTTAGGTTCATGTCAGTCCCACGCTGAGAATGGGAACAGTGGCTTGGCTTCACTCTCAGGTCTTGCCTTTACCGTCATGGAATTATCTGACTAATGGCATTATTCATAAAGCCATCCACCACTTTGAGCATTTATGGCCTGTTGCCATTCTTAGAAATACCAAACTGTTTCCATGAACGCAAGTGCTACTTTAAAATCCATTTGTGTGCCTTTTCATGGCTTCTTGACTCATTTTGATCTCCCTCCTACTTAACAACCTTCTTTTGAAATTTCTTGAACTGAGTTTAACATTGTGTAATTCCTTTGGAGCTATGGCTCTCAACTAGCTACAGTTTTACCCCCAGGGAGAATTTATCTGGCAACATTTTTGATGTCTTTGGCATCTAGTGGATGGAGGCCAGGGATGCTGCTAAATATCATGCAATGCACAGGACAGCCCCTGCAACAAAGAATTATTTGGCTTGAAATGTCCATAGTGCTAAGGTTGAGAATATGGGAGAAACAGTGATAAGAGTTCTGTTCAAGGAAATTAAAATAATACTCAAACTGTTGGTACAACATGCAAAAGTTCCTGTTGGCCCACTGGGAGCAAGATATCCCTAGAAATTACACTGATGAAAAAGCTTCCTCTGTATCTGTCAGAAATCAGAAACCATGAATAAGCAGACATGCCTCCATGGAAAAAGAAAATTGACATAATGAGATTTTAAAAATGCACTGAGTGCGCCTCTAAAGGCACTGGCCAGTGGAGTCTTAGGCTATTGCTTCCTGCTCCACACCTCCTCCACGAGTTCAGGGGATCCTTGCAACCCAGCCAGTATGTCTTAGGCTGAGTTTGAGAAAGCTGCCGAGGATGTTAAGCACTTCAAGACCAAGCCAGCAGACTTTGAGATGCTGTTCAAACAAACGACTGTGGATGACATAAATACAGAATGGCCCGAGATGTCGGACGTGAGAGGCAAGGCCAAGTGGGATGCCTGGAATGAGCTGGAAAGGACTACCAAGGAAGATGCCTGAAAGCTTACGTCAACAAGTAGAAGAGCTAAAGAAAAAATATGGAATATAAGAGACTGGATTTCGTTGCCAGACATGTATTTATCCTAAACTGATAAAATGTTTTGTTTTTTCTAATACTGTGGATGATGTGATATAGTGAAAATAACCAGTTAACCCAGTTCTCAAGGCTGTTCTGGATACAGTTCTAACAGATTAAGAGGGTAAAATGATTGCTGGCCTTCCCTAAGTAGTTTTTATCTGAGATCAATTAAAAGTGCATTTGTTACTTGAAATAAACAAACAAAATAAAAAATAGAATGAGATGAAAATCAGTTGTGGGATGTAAGGATTGCAAGGAAGCAAAATGACAATACAAAATTAAAAATTTTCATTGAAAGCAAGAAGAGAGATTTGGCAGTTGAATAAAAGCAAAATCTTAGCTAATGAAGACAAACTTGAGAAGCTTTTCAAGAATGTGGAGGAACAGGACAAAGATATTCAAATAATGAAAGGGAAGAAAGAAATAAAAGACAGAGAAGAAAAAATCTCACATGAGAATTACAGAAACACGTAAAGGAAAAAAATCCCTGCAGTAGGAACCAAAGTAATATGTAAGGCCATGTATTTAGACTATCAGACAAAATAATGGAAAGAGACCCACATCAAGACATTTCCTATATTATTGAGTTATAATGACATAGAAAGGAAATCCTAAAAATTATATACAAAAAAATCAGCATTTCCTCTCTATTGCTACATATCTGAAAACTGTGAAACAATATCTTCAGAGCTTTCAAGAGAAAAAGTTTTTTGATGAAAGAATTTGAATCCCAACTAATTTGTTATTCATTACAAAAACTCATTCTCATATATGCAAGATCAAAGCATAGATACCACTCACATGCCCTTATTTTTAAAAAATTACTTGAAGTTATTCTCCAGCTAGCTAAGATAGGAGTAAAAAGTAAGAACTCAATATAGAAATTATGTTTTTAATAAGCTTTCTGATGAACACTGAAATCATAAAGTTAAATCTAAACAGCTGATATAATGATGGTAACAAAACGTAAATTCAAATGTTAAAATAATGTCTGAAAGAGAAGATACATAATATAAAAATAGGAATTTTTAAATTATCATTTTGAAGAAAAAACTTCAAGATATTAACAAAATTTGGAATGATGAGGGTAAGAAGAAGTTAGGATAAGTAAAAGTACACTAAATTCCTCATCTTACAAGGGCAAGAAAGAGGCCAAATATACAGCCTTCATTTTTACAATACATTCTACAAAGATGTAGAATACATTTTCTAAACACCTTCAAGGTAATTGGTGGTAGAATTAAAAGTAGATAAAAACATTTTAAATCTCCGTGCATGGTTTTAATAACAAAAGAAAGAAAACAAAAGTTAGAATTTTAAAAAGCAGAAAGAAGAAAACAAAATGATAAAAAACTAAACTTATTACAATTCTTAAAAATAGATTTAACTCCCTCAATAAAGAATAAAAATATAATGAGTAAAAGGGTAATACCCTACATAAATTACTTATAAGAAACATTATAAAATTAAGGATATTTATAAATGGAATACCAGTTTGCACTTATATAATGGATTAATGTTTTTAAAATTAATATTAGAATTGAGAGGAGTATAATGAGTCAGTAACTCTCATAGTTTTGTGAAATGTTTCTGGAAAAACTTAACAGCATGCATTAACAGCCTGCTATGGGTTCACAGCCTGTGACCAGCTAAATTAAATTCTTGAAAATTTTCCTAAAAAATATAATCTGGAATGTAGACAAATAGCAATATCTAATTAGTTTTATTATAACATTATTTTAATAGTAAAAACTTTAGACATTTCTTAATGTTCAACAGGGGATAAGTCAAATACATTATCATATATCCATATAATGGAATATTATCAACTATTTGAAATTATGAGTTTTTTAATTATTTAATAGTATGAATGCCAAATATATAATTAAAAACAGAAGATAAAGTTGTAATATTATATTAATTTAAAGAAAAATACATATAGATATACTTTAATTTTAGGAAATTTACCAAAATGGTAATGTATTTGGTACCATTATATATTTTACAAATGTTCTACAAAGACTATTCAATGTTTGAATCAATGGATTTTGTTTTTGTTTTTGTTTCAGTTGTTGGATAAGCAGTTGAACAACCTGGCATAAATCTTGGGAAAATGAACTAAATAAATAAATAAATAAAGTGAAGTTCACGGGGATCTATGTATGTGAGCATAGAAATTATGGGCAGTAATTTAGTACATTTTTCCTTCAAACTTTTAATTTGTTGCTCTCTCTTTTTGATTATTAGTTTGGGCTGTTAGGGAAAATCCCTGAAATCTCTTTCAATTAATGTTTCTGCATTTCCTAGTGATGCTTCCTTCCAGGCAGCAACTGACCCTTCCTGGGTGTTCATGTTGATACCCAAGAGTATATTACATCAACTTTAAGGGAAAAAAAAAAAAAAACAGGAAGGAAGTTCTTCAGGAAGCAAGAGATTTCAACAAATTCTAGTAGGTTATTAAAAAAAGAAAAGAAAATCTATATGAAAGCATAGAAAAGTTTTAAAGGTAAATAAGTGGTAACTGATAAGCAGCAGAGAGGAAACTCAGAACTTGGAAAAATAAATATAATGGAGAGTGAGTAAGAGATGTAGATTGAAAACAGGTTAATTTATTAAAAGTCAATAAATTACAAAACCATAAACCCACTCAACATCCTTCTCCACTCTGTCACATAGAACACCCAAAGGTGAGTACCTGCACCCCTTTCCCAAGACAAAAAGTGGAGATATTCTCTACGGTAATTGAACACAGTTTTTTAAAATAAATTAAGACAGGTCTTTTGGGTATCAGCACCGCTGGGCAAATCTCACACATGATGGCCTTTGGGGAAACTGCATAAAGGCCAACCAATTGAGGAGCCCTGCCTTAGCAGGCAGACAGCAAAATAAATGAAAGCAGTCTATGAAGAAAAAAAAAAGAGTTAGAAGAAAACAGACCAGTATCTCCAAAGGTCTGAGAAGGTGATTTTCAACCTGAAAGTCAATTTCCAGCGGAGCTAAAAATCAATCAAATATTGGGATAAAGACATAGATCAAATATAAAGACAGAATATAGACATAGCCAGACATGTAAAGACACAGAAAGTTAACTCCCACACACCCTTTATGAGGCAGTTAAAACAAAAGTAATATAGTCTGTAACAAAAGTAATTAATAGAGTAACTAAGTGTTATACAACTATATTGACAGAAGGGAAGGAGAAGGATGATGATTTAACTAAACTAAATCATCAACTATAATTCCAGGAAGCCAGATTTAGAGATATAAATACAAGCATCAAAATAACTTAAAGGAGGAAAAGTTAAAAGAGTGTGGTGAGACAAAATAGGGTCACTTTTTATTATTATAAGTCATTCTATCCTAAATTATTGTTAAATTATGTACTATGAATACTTTTTTAAATTATAAAACTTTTTAAGTGAATGGTAGGTGAGGATACAGAGACGGTATGTTCAGCCAGCTAATTAGAGAAGTTTGGTTATTAAGAGAAGCAGAGAAGTGGGAATAAGTTGACAGGGTGAGGTCAAGAAAAACTATGTAAATTGTTTTTAATGGAAAATTTGTATATTTATACTATGATTGAAATGATACAAACAGACAATAATACTTTAGTGTCCCATCCATTGCAGGTAAATAGGCAGTACCCAAGCTGACTATGAAGTGAGGACCACTTTATAAAGAAGACTGACACCTTATTGCTTACCCCCTTGTCCATTTACCATCTCTACATGCTTATCTTCAAACCCTGAAGTAGTATCAAGTCCAATGGCTTGAACAGCTTGGAAAGCTAAGTTTATCTGAACCGTCTCTGCAGAGAAGCTTTACTTTAAAAGACTTCCTTGTCATGTTTATTCAGCTTCATCAAATTGCACAATAAATGAGTAGGAATCAAGATTGGCTGATGTCTTACACGTGATTCAGAGATGATACACAGTAAAGAAACTACTGGAGGAATTCTAGTCTTTTACAAAGGATCAGGTTGACTTATTTGCTCTTTTCTGTGGAACCTGTACTGCCGTCTTAGAACAAACCCCATACGGAAAATTTTCCCTCCAAAAGCACTAGCCTGAAGCTGTGTGTGATGATCTGATGACTCTATAACCTTCCCCAGCAGCATTATTCCATTAGAAGTAAGGATGGGGGACAGGTCAGTCAGAGATCTATGCCAATTTTGCAGGACTCTTCCCAACGTGTGTAAAGAGCTTTTAGCCAGATATTAAGCATCTAGTGGCACAATCACAGCGCTACACAATCATATCTAACAGCTGAATTGATTGCCTGACACACTCCAACAAAAGGTCAGTCTTTGCCTCAATTATGTATTTTTTAAAGTGCGTATAGTAACATCTTATTTAAGCTGTCACTAGTAAGTCTTATCATCCTAAAGTGAATATCCAGTCTGAGATTATGGATCAAGGATGCCTAAAGAGAAAGACTGAAGGCAGTGGGCAAACAGGTGTTATTAGGTTTATAATGATTAA
Organism: Daubentonia madagascariensis; assembly: GCA_023783475.1. Classification (NCBI taxonomy): domain Eukaryota; kingdom Metazoa; phylum Chordata; class Mammalia; order Primates; family Daubentoniidae; genus Daubentonia; species Daubentonia madagascariensis. Next base: position 33,433,052 of record JAKFHU010002080.1, on the reverse strand, counting down.
ACACATCACACTGTCCTCAAAAAATAGGAGTCATTACTACTAAATTACTGATGAAATTCATGCCTTGATTCATGTCAAACATCCCGATTCAGTCATAGCTGAAGACATAAAACATACAAGTAATATAAGTCAGGGAATAATGTGTTTAGTGTGCTGCTAAGTCCATATATTCTCCCTATATTTGGCTTTCACTTCATATCATAGGCCCCAGGACAAGGTGGGATCTTCTGTTGTAATGGAGGTCATGGAAACCTGAAGTCATTTAAGCTCTAGGCTGCAGACGGGATTGATCAACTTTCTTGATCAATGAGGAAAGATTCAAGGTACCCATTAACAACATAATATATCTGAACAATGACCAAAAGAGCAAATAGATTGCTTCTCATAAAGCACTGCCTGGTACACAGTAAATGCTTAATAAACATTTTTTGAATGAATGAACTATTACACCAACCCTGATCAAATGGTAGCAACAACTACCTGGAGAGAGATGAAGTAAGAAGATTGTGTCAAGGGCAGACCCCATAAGAAGGAGTTTGTGAGCCTTTACCTACACCTGCCATGGGTTCTGGAGTGGTGAGTGGCCCCACTGTGGCATAAATATGCCATTCCTGTTCCTGAAACAAGTGAATTTTCAACTACGCATTCCTAAAAGTCCTAACAGAGTAGTAAATAAAAAAGGAGATATAGATTTAATCCCTGGTAACTAAAGATTATGTTAGCTAAGTAAGAATGATTATTATTCATGCCAGGAACCTATTGTTTGTTCCTTTTAGTTTTTGACAGCCATAAGCTACCAGAAAGTTGAGCATGAGTTCAGTTATTTTTAACAGTAATGAAGTTTTATGGCTGAAATATGCTCATCTTCTAGTCATTACTACTCCCCAAACACTAAAGACCTTTTGCTGAAGCTTAAAATGATAAAATAGTGTCCTTTTACAACTCATGAGGCCACCGACAGAGCCTGCTGAAATTCCACCAAACAGCTTATAAATCTAGAATAATCTAGAATGATATTTTAGAGGGACCTTTCACATTTTATAAGAAATAATTGAAGAAGAATATGGTAGCAAGCTATATAGATATACAATGGCTGAACTATTCCCAATCTTGGAAATGATTAGCATAAATACATAATTTTTTATACAATGGATCTTCAATAACTTTAGAGAGTCACTGCTAGCAAACTTATTTTTTACATTTCTGTTGGGCTTCTGTTTTCTAGCTATGTTGAAGCCTACACAAATAAAAGACTCTGATGTCTACAGAAGTAGGTGGTAAAATGAACAATGCAGTGTTGAATAATGGAGTGAAAGACTTGAATCCATCCAGGCTGTAGTTTTGCTTTTATCTCTTCTAGGCTGTGTGACTTTAAGGAAGTTACTTAACCCTCTGTAAAATGAGAATAACCATGTTGACATTGCAGAATGCTGTAAGAACTAACTGGGATAATGTATATCAAGAACAGTACCTGTCACATGAAAGTTACAGGGGGTGATCAAGGTGCCATTATGGTGTTAAGGGGGACAAAGAATATGCTTTTTAAAAACTTATGGTAAAAGACCTGGGAAAAAATGCAAATTGTAGCAAGTATTATTTCTTAATGTAAATAAAAGAATAAGAAACAATGCCTGCCCCTCCATTTAGAAGTAATGGCATTAGTATTTCTTATGTTAAAGCAACCAGGCTTTGTGAAGGCTGACTCCAATCAAATGGGGAGGTGAGTAGGAGGGAGTGGGAGGGAGAGCCTCCAGGTAAACAGTGGGATGAAGGTGGGGAAGGTTCTGATCCGTGCAGTAATTTAGAGACCCAGGACCCTTCCATCCTGAGATCTCACGATTCTCTAGAGCCTTACAGTTCACTGCTGGGTCCTCTGCATCAGGCTGGTAGGTGCAGGTAAGAAAGAATATGAAGGAGCTTATAGAAGTGAAAGAAAGAAAAAAAGGTGGAGGGGGGGAAATATGACCATATAGCATTGTCACTTCCACAAAGCCACCAAGGTGTTGCCTTTAGGTAAATGGACATGTATAAGAAGAAGGAAGCCAAAAGATTCACTTAGAATAGCATGTAGAGAATCCAAAGTAACATAAGGAAAAGCCAAGCTTTAAAACTGGCTCCTGGCTGTCAGCAAATCAGAGGAGTCAACATAAGCTAGGGTAACAGCCAGGGGACTTCTGGTGCTGGAACCATCAAGAAAAGAAAGGAAACAATGTCAGGTCATTGCAGATCAGCCTGAGACTCAGGGAGGAAAGCGGGCAAAACAATGTGGAGTTGCATTCTTCATGGGGGGAATGGAAAAAGAGGGACAGAGGGACAGAGACAGCCAGGACATGCAGCAGAGGGGGCTATGAGGCAGGCACCATGGCCTGATGCCCCAGAAAGGACTCCAGGAGACCAGATGAGGACCAGCCTTTCACAGCCAAGGAGTCTTTACAGGTTGTTGGGAAGGTGATTCTCAAAGGCACCTGTAATACACACAGGCACACAAACACACACACACAGAGGAAGTGGTCACAGAAAAGAATCTACCTTGGTCTAAGGATGGAGGTTCTTAGACCAGGATAAACCACGTGGGATCAAGTGGCTGATTTTGAAGGCAAAGACTCTGAATGGCGTTATCAGTGATATTTTCACACTCTTTTTTTATATTTTCAAAATTCCTTATAATGAGCATATACATGAATCATTTTTAAATGCCTTTAAAAATGTAACTAAAAACATAGAAATGATTACGTGATCTAAGAAAGGGACCCAGATGATCTAGGGAAGAGGACAAACCTGTTCTTTTTAAGGTTCTTTAACATTTCAGAGGAGTCCTGAAACAATTTTAGAATTTGTGAACTATTCCAAGCCCTCACCAGTGTTTTGTCATTTTGGCCAACCCTTTTGGCTTCCCTGGTGTGACCAGCAGTAAAAACATTTATCATCAAGATGGGTTTCCTTTGCTTATTTCAGAAACAGTAGGCTGGAGTGAAAATAGTTCATTTTTGTACCAAGGCTGTACAGAGAAGAAAGTTCAGAAAGTAAAATAAGGTAATGACAGCAGAAAAGAAGAGAGGCCAGTCAGGCAGCAGCCTGGGAGGAGGGGGCGGGGCAGCAGACTTTTGTGTTACCCAAAGAGCCACACGCAAACTATTTTGGAGCAAAGAATGGACTGAGCAACCCAAACTCTGGCCTTTGTTGCTCCTCCTAAGATCACCAACACTGGCTGTGCCCACGTGTTCTATGTCAGCAAGAAGGATGGGGAAGGGCTGGGGGATTGGAAGTAAAGGACACTATGGATTGATTGACTTGTGAGAGTTTGGGGAAAGTAAATTGGTGAATTATCTCAGGAATCATTAGATGAGTCATACTCTTAATAGATTGGAGTCCTATTAATATCACTCCTTATAATTTCACTAAATGAATTAATCAAAATAATAATAAAAATGTAAACACTAAGGTTTTTTTTGCTGTATTAGGCATATATGTTTATTTTTCCAGTACTGCATTTTTCTGGGAACCACCCCTCTATAATTTCCATGGAGCAATCCTCTTGTAGATATGGACCTGCCATTACTCCCCACTGTTGGCAAGGGTAGGGACCTGATGCTCACCCAGACTCTAGCTCCTGGCCACATAGGTTGGTCCAAAGATGAACACCTGATTTCACAATGGCCATCTCCATCCTTCCTTGCTGAGCGTTTAGAACCAGAACGGAGAAAGAGGTAGTCTCTCTTTAGTAGTTAAAATGCAATGTCTAAAATCCTGGAATTTGTAGACAGCCATGTCTCCTGTTATTTAGGTTGAAAAAAATAAAACAGGAAATCTGACTGAAGCAGGAAAGGAAAATTAAACAGATACACAGAGAGACACAGATCTGAAAAAGGGGAAAAGAATGCTTCAAACTTCTGCAGTGGTTCTAACATTCAGACCCATCCTTGTCCTTTTTAAATTCTTGGTTACTGAAATCTTTCTGAATTCAATGAATTGCCCCAATATTCATCTCATAAATTCAACCTATTTCAAGAAGAATTCCTATCCATCACAACAAACAGTTCCTAAATTAATAAAGCTATTACTTTTACACAAAGGAAATGCATTAATACCAACTAAAATAGATGTCAGGGAGAAGTTAGTAAATGATGTTGCATAATTATACTTCTTTTAAAATCATAATCATGAAAACAGCACAGAAACATAGCAAAACACTTACATGAGAAAATCAGAACAGAAAACTGTATGAACATTCTCATTGCAACCATGAAAAAGCTGTATATCCCTAAATATTAGAAAAGAGTATGGAATAATTAAAATGGGGCATAATGTTAAAATAATATTCCAGCAATCAAAATCAAGTATAATCTGAGATTAAATAATTACATATATACATAGTCTAATTAATATTAAATATAATCAGTTAACCAAAGTTTCAGGGGTGCTAGTAGAAGGTATATGTGCAATTCAAAAGTAAAACCAGCACATAGCACAATGCAAAACAAGATCCATGTCTGTTCCACTGTCGGCTAAAGCATCTCAGTATATTCTGACCATTTTCAAATGCTCTCCTGAAGTCTGTTCCCCTAAGGGTGAGCAGTGCCTGATATTTGTGGATTCCTGGTGGGAGTACCAAGTTTCGTTAAAGTCAAAAATGGCCTCAGTGCCTCCGCTTTGCAGGCAGGCAAGGCCCAAAAGCCATCATTCCCACCTCTAGCCCCAGCTTCTACCACATCCTAGGAGAGTGAAAGCATGCTGCTTCAATGTAGGAATTAATTATCAATGCACACATCATAGCCAAAGGAGAAAAAAACAGAGTTTTAAGACTTTGCTATCCCTTTTAATAAGAAAAAAGGAACTCTCATAGCATTTTTGTTTGTTTCTGAAAGCCACTGGATTATCATTTCTAATATGCATACAAACCTTAATATGTCACCGTGAAAACAAAGGAAATGCTTTACAAACCTCATCCCATATAATTCTCAGACAATCCTCTGATGCAGGCATCCTGACTCTCATTTTACAGGTGATGATGAAGTACCTAGCTCAAGGTCACATAACTTCTAAGTAAAGAACCAGAATTCAGAACCAGAACTTCTCTCACTGCAAAGTTTATCTATTTCCGTTAAGTTCTGACACAGCACATATTTGATGATGATGATGATGGTGATAGTGGGGTTTCCTGCAGAATCAGGATTAAACTCATTCTGCATGATCTTTAAGAAGCAGCTATTCAGAGGGGGACAGATAATGTCTGCTAGCCACAGAGAGGCAGTGCTTGTCTCAGTGCTCAGGGCTGACTGAGGACAGGGAGTCTCAGAGGCTAGCAAAGCCTAGTCACTGAGAATGTAGGCAGAGGCTGCAGCACTGCCCAGCTGGAAGGTTGAGGGGTGGGAGAACACAGGACTCTCAAGGCCCAGTTTAAGCCTGAACTACTTTGACCCTGTGATTATGTGATGATGATGGGGCAGAATTTTAGCAGCAAATCACTTGACTTCTCAGTTTCCTCCTGTTCTACCAAGAAAATCACAATGAGAAATCATCTCCCCACAGTTCGAATGGCTATTTCCAAAAAGATGAAAAATAAATGCTAGCAAGGATACAGAGAAAGGTGAACACTCGTACATTGTTGGTAGGAAAGTAAATCAGTGCAGTCGTAATGAAAAACAATATGGAGGTTCTTCAAAAACTAAAAAGAGAACTACCATACTATCCAGCAACCCTCCTGCTGGGCATATATTCAACACCTGCTTTCTTTATTGTCTTCCTTTCCTTCCCAGTATCACTTGCTCACTCCACTCAGGGCTTTCCCAAATAAACTTCTTAAATCATTAGATTCTTTTCAAAATCCACTTCTGGAAAAACCAAACTCTTGGAGATCGAATCGTTTCAAGCTATAACTTAAGGGAAATGCTAACCAGTGGCTGAGGAGAGAGATTAAAGCGAGAGAGAATAAAGTCATTGGAGAAGAGCCAACATTAACACTGACAGACCTAGGTTTATACCAGAGGAGGGAATGGGGGTGAGAGGACCGAAGCTGAGTTAGAAGTTCGACATAGACGATAGCAACAGAACACCCAGGGAGCTGCAGAAGAGTTGGAAAGAAAGAGGGGAGGATGCCACGAAGATCACGGCAGCTTCGCAAGAGGAGAGGATGCTGAGTGAAGACGTTTGGATGAGACGATGGTGTGGCAAGTCTTTCTTTATCAAAGCCATCTCTCCACACCTTCTCACTCCCAGGGTACAGTGTAGTAAATCATTGCTATATTAATTTTGGTTCAATTAATATTTTCAAATTGGGAGTGCCACACTTAGGGCAAGTTATGTTCCCTGTGAAAGTGATGTGAGTCACCTAATGCTTCCTCAGTCTAAAAAGTCCCTCTCTACCTCCTTTACCTAGAAAACTCTGCACATCCTTCAGGAAGCAGCTGAGGCTTCATGGAACCCAAGGAGCTGCCCATCTTGAGTACCTGGATCCCCCTATATAATTGTACCTTTATGTATTTTGTACACCATTTCTTCTAGGTTGTGAGCACCTTGAGGGCAGGAATCATTCACTTGTCTCTGTACCCAGTGCCTGGAACATAGTAGGGCCTAATAAATGTTTCCATTTATACTTAACATTCTGGCAAGTACTAAGCTATGCTCTACCATGGATGACCTTGCTTTACCTTCATAACACTACAAAATGGATGCTTTTATTATCCCTCTTTTTCTGACAAGGAAATTGAAGTTTGGAGAACATAAAAACTTGGCCTGAGTCATTCAGCCAATAATTGACAGAGCCGGAATTTAAATCTAGGCAAATATTTCTGACTTTAGAATCTAATTTCTCAACCACTGACCTTTCTTCCTTCTCTCATCTTCTCTAGACAGGATAATATGTATATATACACACATCATATATATATGTACACTTACATATGTGTACATATATATATATATATAAATATATATATATTTTATATATAAAATGCAATTTTTATCTGGTTTTCCCTTAGGGAAAAAAGGGACTAATGACCTTATAGCAAATGCTTTCTAGACATGACCACAAATGCTCAAGTTATCCAACTGACTGGTATAGTGTTTATGCAAGCTGCTAGGACTTAACAGTAGATTTACATCATTGGGGATGATGCCCTCCCTAGGGACAGGATCAAACTAGTCCCCAAAGTGCACAATGGGTTTTGTGAGGGACTGAACCTTCTACCACTGCCTCAGCAAAGAAGCTTCAGGACAAAGATGACCTTTAGGATAGAGTACTTTAAAGCAGCATTTTTTAAATCCAGAAGTTGTATTACTTAATATGAAATGCAATTCATCCTCATCTTGCTTACCAGCATGCCATTTCCAGAATAGAGCCCTTGGAGTTAGAGATGGAATTAAGTAAAGAAATATAAGGCTGTCGTATGTGCCACACAATCAGTGCTGGCTAACAGGCATCTGAACATCAACAGTCTATAATAAAGGCCTATAATATAGTTCCTTAAGTGCGGCCTTTTAACTGAATCCGAATTTTAAAGAATAAATCCTTTTATTTTTATTAATACATTTTTGTTTGTCTTCTATATTTTAATTTTATTTTTAAAATGAATGTATTTAAAATACCAAAGAATAAAATAAGTTTCAGCAAAATAATCCTCCCCAATTGACTGCCACAATTAGAACATTAGTAAGCCATAAGGGCTAAATTGACAGCTACTATGCTCATGATATGGTTCTGACTTCCCCCGCCTGACTGGTGCCACTACCACATGAGGCTGGTTGGTGAGAGTTTATAGGCGTCAAGTACACCAGTCTGTTATCAGTTTTTGACAACAGTGCACTGTGTTTCTACACTATTTGACAACAGTGCACTATTTGTGAATAGTTGCACAGCTGGGCAGTATTTTTAATTCTGTCTGCTTAACAGCCCATCATGTCAAAGAAGAACAAGAGAAACTGAAGGAAGAAAATAGATATTTTAATGAGGATTGGGAATTGCAACATTATCTTGTTTCTGCTAGAGATAAGATGATTTGCTTGCTTTGTGATACTGCAATATCAACATTAAAGAAATTCAATGATCATCAGCATTATAACACTCATAAGGACCACAAATATTTTAAGTTAGAGGGAGAGGTGCAAAAGGTTGTATTGCAGAAATTAAAAGACAAAAAGCAAAAGCAAAGACAATTCTTTCAAGCAGCAATAAGACCTGGAAATAATGCCACTGAAGCAACTTGTAAAGAAGTTTATATACTCGGGAAAAAAAAAGGAAAGCCATTCAGCGATGTAGAAATTGTGAAAGAATGCATCGTCAAAGTTGTAGGATGTTTAGGCCCTCATAACATTTCAAAGTGCAAACAACTGCCTCTTTCAACCATAACTGATCGACAGCATGAATTAGGCTTCAACTTAACATAACAACTTCATGCAGTACTTCAAAAGGAAAATATATATTATTCAATCACTTTGGATGAATCAATTGATACTACTGACTTGGTGCAGGTTTTATACTTCGTTCGGATTATAACAGAAAATTTTCTTTGCTATGAAGAGTTACTCACTTTGGGCATTCTTGCAAACAGAACACAGGGAATAGATATCTTCAACAACTTTCAAGATAAATGTCATGAAGTTGGACTGAATTTGGTAAATTTAGTGAGTGTATGTACAGATGATGCACCTTCCATGACAGGAAAACATGAAGGGTTTATTGCACAGATAAAAAAAGTATTAACAGATCCAGATGCTCTCATTTCTTTTCATTGTAGCTTGCATCAGCAAAATCTCTGTGCTAAAGCTACTATTTTAAGTGACACTTTGCAACAAGTTATAAGTATTGTTAACTATATTGGTGCAAATGCAACACAGGGGGTGGGCATCAGTTTTATAACATGCTAAAGTTGAACAATGACATATTCAGTGTGGATTTCCCTTATCATTCTAAAGTGCATTGGCTATTGCAGGGACAGGTGTTAGCCAAAATTTTATCACAGCACAGCAACCAAGAGTGGAGGCTATGCTCGGGTAGAATAGAGCTCTAAGGTTCTCGAACAAGATCATGCTCTCTATGGCAAAAACTATTCATGTGAAAAACAGTTTCAGATTGTTTCTTGGCCCTAGTAGAGTCTGAACACCTGGCCACAGGGCTATATGACCTGAGCTGCCAATTATGAGTTAGGTAATATTATAAGCTAGGTATTATCCGCTGAAATGATATATTTGTGATCAGGCCTCAGCAGGCCCAGAAAGCACAATTAACTAGCATTATCAGTTGGGCTATACTTCTATGTCACCTGCTGCTGTTTCACCAGTGCTTTTCTCTCAACCGACATACGTTCTCTATGACCAGCTGACAGAGGAGGAATGATGAGTATGGTTGACTGACATGATATGTTGAAGTGGTCAGAAATGGACTGCTGCTCTATGGCAGCCTGTTCATTACCCATTGCAGCATAACAAATCACTCCAAAACTTGTTGTCATAAAACCACAAAAATCATTTTACAATCTCTCATGGTTTCTCTGGCTCATGAATTTGCAAAGGGCTCAGCTGGGTAGTTCTGGATTTGGAGTCTTTCATGAGGTTGTTGTCAAACTTCATGAAAAATCTGAAAAATTAAAGTGGCCGGGGGGCTGACTGGGCAGCCCCCCATGTGCTCATGAGCTCTTTCCATGTCCTGCACCACAGGAGATGGTTTGGTCTTCCCCACAGCACAGAAACCAGGAGTGGAGGCTGTGCTCAGGCCCAGAAGCCTGGCTTCCTCTTGCCAAGGTTGATCTAGCTACTGACACTAACAGGTGCCCAACTTGCTAACAATAAAGAGTAAAAATGAGCCTTCAACATGATGCTATTCTTCAAGCAGACAAGCCAGACACTTGGTGATAGGCTGATTACATCCAGAAGGATGCATAAATTTGTCCTCACCCGATTACTACCTTCTTTCCCCTGCCAATAGTGCCTCCACCTGTACCACCATTTGAAGGCCTAAAGAACGCCCGATCTGTTGATATGGTATCTCCCAAGGAGATCAGGTTGTAGTCAGAGCTTCAAGTTCGGTAACACTTTTCCTGGGTCCTGTGGTAGAAACATCCTTCCTGGGAAGCAGGACTTATAACAACTAGAGCCTGAGGTCATGGGGACAGGGAAGTACATAGTCAGCGAGTGGGTCGCTGGGAGTGATAGTGAGAGGGGGGCCAATCCCACTTCCTCTCCTTGGTTGTTGAATCCATGTAGCATAGTTACTAGACTAGTCTTCAAGACCCTGAGGAAGAAATTCTGAGAATGTGAGGCCAACAATAAAGGCACCGAGACCAGTAAAAGTGCTAGCAGATGTTGAGGGAAATCTAGAATGGGAGGTGGAAGGGGAAGATGATGAATATAAATCATAACCTTGCAACCAGCTGCACCATTGAAGACTATAGCTTGGTTGTTGACATTGTATTAACTCTGTACTGATGGAGGTCATGAGCAGAGCTGAGGAGTGGTGCAGGAAGTGGAGAGTGTTTTATGCACTTGTTGTACACCATTTCATACCCCTGCAGCCTCACCTGCCTCTTGCTCCTCTCATCCCTGCAGAACCAACCTCATGCAGGCACAACCTAACAGTGCTTCACCTCAGGCCCCTGGCCTGAACTTTTTGTCCTGTCTGTGATTTCTCTGTTGAAATCAAGGCATGGGGATGTTTCAGGAGCCAATTTGGTGGATGAGTTAGCACCCTATGGTGTGAACCTTTATTCAAATAAATTCTTTTACCTTTTTTATCCTGAATGTATTATCTTGAGATGCATTTTTGTGGCTTCTTGGATGACAGATCCATGGAATCAAGCAATCAGGTGCACTTAGAAGTGGCCTATTAGATAACAATGCATCCTTGCATTGGCTTTCCCTCCTTCCCTGTCTCACTCTTCTTCTCCCTTGCTCCTGCTGTCTGGAATTGTACTCCCTAATAAAATATTAGCATATAAGTCCTTTGTCTCAGGCTTGGCTTTCTGTGGAACTAAAGCTAAAAATCTGCTTACCCTTCTCTGGTTTTCACCAAAGGAATAATCTATAAATAGATTCCAGGCCCTGTCCATCAAAAGTTACAGTGACATATCCAAGCATTTAAGAACGGCTGGCCTCTCTGTGAGTTCCATCTCAGCTTCTTTTATGTGTACAGATGCCTTTTCTGTTTTCCTCCTTCCCTCCTATGTCTCTAGGAAGAGGGACCCCAGTATCCACCAAGGACAAAATGGAATACTCTTGGCACATGTGAGGCCACCATAAAGAGGGGTGGAGCATTTAGTAGAAAGGGTAGAGACACGAAAACTCTTTTGCAATTCCTGCAACTACCCTTCTATTTTTCTTTTGCCAGTGCATTACTAAAACGCTGGGTTATGCCTTTCATTTAGAAGACCCCTCTCAGGTCCAATTATTGAGTAGGATCAGATTAGAGTCCAGGCAAAAGGAAGAATGACAGACTACTTAGATCAGTTCTTTCCTAGACTTTAAAGAAAGGAGGCTAAAAGATTTTCTGAAGGATATTTATCATTCATCTCATCTTGTTATGGAAAGCAAGTAGATAGAAATTATAGGCAGCAAGCTGTAGCTAATGATAAAGACTGCATTTAGCCAGACCCTTCCAGCTGCTCTCTATCTCAGAAATCTAAGCACCACAGAGAAACCAGCATCTGACAAACTATCAGATTATAGCAGCCCACTAATCCCTTTAGTTGTTGCCTGGTCCCTCTATATGGATATCATTATTCATTGAGTCATGGCAAGCAGTTCCCCACATAGCATTTCAGACACTTCATTAGAGAAGCAGCAGAGCATAGGTTACAAAATTGGGCCTTGGAGTCAAACACTCCTGAGTTCAAATTCCATCTGTGGCTCACAGTACCTGTATATTCATGGGCATATTTCCATTTTGGTTAACAATTTCACTGACAAATGTTTCATTTCCAGGTCCTCTATACAGAAATACTTAATGCTACCAAGTCTGAAGAAGTCATAAAAATGGGAGTCAGAGTAAGGAATGCTATACATATCCAGGGAGACCCAACTTTATCAGGTGTCTTGGAATACGCTGACCAAGCTCTGTCATTGTCTTGTTTCTTCTAGGAGGTCAGGATAAACCTCAGTTTCAATGCCTTCCAGGTGCTAAACACTCTTCTGTCTTTATTGTCAACCTTCAAGTTGGTCCTGATGCTTGGCTAACATTTTTTGTTTTTCTGAAAGCTAGGGATTAATAATCAGGAGTTAAATCTTTGGATGGTGAAATATAACCATGGTCTTTAGCTTCAGAAAAATTAATTTCACCATTAACTTGGAGTGCATAAGTTTTAAATATTTAAAACCTAATAGCCTAACTGTGATGCATAGTAAGAATGGTATTAATACAACACTAGAGAAAGAGGTATTTAGTACCTAGAAGAAAGATCAGTACCTGGGACAGAAAGATGTCAAAAACATGTGTCTTTGTCTACATAGACAAATGGCCCTACATAGCTTTCCTATTACTCAAAGTGTTATAGTAAAAACACCATCAAGCAATGTTTGTTTGTCTGTTTGCTTGTTTGTCTCTGTTTGTTTGTTTGTTTTTTAAGATTGATGCATTGATTGGACTTTTCTGAGCAAAATCTTTTTATATTTTTTCATACTGAATCCTCATACGAAGTGTATGGAGTTCTCAAATGCTTGGTCATTTAAAACCTCATCTCTGATGTCCTGGTCAGAATCTTGGTCAGACTCTCTTGAAATGCAACTTAGATTTATAAAATGTGATAGACATCATCATAAGGACATTTTATGGGTGCTGCTGAGAGCTTTTTTTTCCATCTGCTTTAAAAAAGATACATTTCTCTCATCACAATGAAACCACATTGCTTCAAAAAGATGAACAACTAATCAGAAGCAGCTGGAATGAATTAAAGACACTGACAACTCAGAAACGAGACATAAGTGATCCTGTGGGGGAAAAGTACTTTTAAATTGTTTAAATGTGCTTGTCTAACATGTCACTAAAAGCTGTAATCTTCCATTTTCAATTAACAACTCCATCAATTTTCCCCTAATGTTTTAAATTAACTGTCTTCTCTCAAACATGGTACTTTTCAACACTTGAAGAAAATGGTCCCTCTTTTTTTTAATTCTGGATTTAAGAAACTGAAATATGCAGTGCATTTTGATAAAAGTTTATTCATTCTCAAGGCTGGCATGTTTCCTATCATTTGAAATTTCAGAGCTTTGCCCCAAAATAAATGTGCCTGTTCCTTTACAGATTCTATGATGGCTGTTATTGTAGAATTATAACTATGTCAAGCAGGGAAAAATTACATTGTTTTTATAAAGATACATTGTTTTTATAAAATTCCACAAGCTGACCCTGTTTTCATTTAACTGATCTCATCCGTACATCCTTATTCTCTTACTGAACATTTTCTTTCTGATGGCAACTTTTCTGGGAGAAGGAGAAACCGGGACAATGTGCTCATATTTCTAGCACCCTATATTGAAAGAAGTAAGTATACATCTGTCAGAACCGAGGGATCATCCCCCCCCCCAAGTAGTTGATATAGCACATTTGGCTAATAGGCGAGGGAAATGGAATGTTCACAGACCAGAAAAAACTGAATTTTTATATCAATCTACCAACCAACCACTAATTGTCATATTGAGAAAGATTTAAGACATGTCCTGTCAACCCTACTGTGGCTGTTGTGTTTTGGTTTTTACTTTAGAATGTTTACTGATTCATTTCAATTTAATGGATGTTTATTAAGTATCAACTTATGCAGGCATGAAGCTAGGCACTGGGATGCACAGAGTAATTAAACACTGGCCATACCCTCAAGGAGCTTAAAATTGTGAGAGAGAGATAAAAATTATGTTCTAATTATTATATTATAATGTGATGATATTAGATAAGAAAATTTTTTATTTTATATTTAAATTATGGGAGGACAGCAGAGTGATTAATTGCGCTTGACTTGGGTGGAAGGAAGGGTAGGGAAGATTTCAAGAAAGAGAGGATATTTGAACTGGGCATTGAATAATAAGAAGTCTGTAAGGCTCTGTGCCTTTCTCTCAGGCCTAAATTAAGGCAAAAGACACAGACATGTACAAGATGTTCAGGGAAACATTGGACAAAAAACTTGCCTTCTATAATAGTCTTAATTTTTTATGTGGATGAAGAGTGATGAGAATCATGGGAAAGACACCAAAATTCAGATTGTGAGCAATTGGATACACAATTACAAATACCATAGACCCTAATGCCTCATAATGGAGAATGACTGAAAAATTTTTTTTAAAGCTGCCAATTTTAAGTATTAGGAAGATTATTTTAACATGATGCCTTGGTAGAGCACTGCTCCATTGTGTTCTGGCATCCAGATTTGCTGTTGCAACATCCAGTGCCATACTGATTTCTAAACTTCTGATGGTTATCTATTTCTCTTTTTGGTACCTAAAATATCTTTTCTTTATCTATTCTTTGTCTTTATTGGTGTTCTGAAATTTCATAATATATGCCTTACTACCTTTTATTCGCTATGTTAGACTCAGTTTTTCCATTATTGGAAATGTCTTTTGTCACTTCTTTGATAATTTCCTACCCATAATTTTACCTTCTCTGTCTTTCCAAAATTCTAGTTAGTCAGTACTTGAACACCTGTTCATCTTTCTTTAGTTCTATTTTCTGAGTAATTTACTTTGCATTATCTTCCAATTCCCCTTTTAAAAATTTTTGTTTATTTATTTGTTTGTTTTCTGGAGAAGCATCATGTTTTTAAATCCCAGAATCTTTCTCTTGGCAACAATTCTGATTATTCCTTTTCTGTATCAATATATTCTTGGTTTACAGAAGCAATATCTTCTTTTTTATAAAGTTTCCTCTGCTTTCAAATTTATCTCTGTTTCCTATGACATGTAACATTAAGTTATTTAGTTACTTAGTTTGTTGCCTTTGTGCCTTTCCTATGAGAACTTTTCCCAAAATGTTAGATAATTCTTGTCTGTTAGGTCTTATTTCCAACTAAAGCATGGAAAGCTGATTGAAAACTCTTGGCAGGGCAGGGCTTTGGGACATCTATAAAGGGCACCAAACCAGATTTTTAATTAAATAGTCTATAAATATCAGTTCAGTCTGGGACCAAGAAAGTTCTCCAGACTTATCTAGTCTCCAGGCTGGTGCTGGGCAGCCAGTGATCTAGGAGGAGCAAAGCAAAGAGTGTAAGCTGAAAGTCTCACCATTCAGTGTGCAAACCCTCCTTTAACCCCCCTGAGTCCTTCACCCCCAACCCCCACTGTATCTGATATTTCTTTGGGCCAGAGACTTTGGGGCATTATTGCATCGGATTTGAACTTCAACTTTGCCTTCTACTCACCTGCAAGTCCCTTGCCTTTTTAGGGTTCTGTGTTGAATGGCAACTTGCTTATCATCATAAATCCTGTCTGTAGACATTTATGTCAAAACCTCCTCTGCTCTACCAAATCAGTTACCATCCCACGGTCCACATTTTATCTTTCAAGATTTTTTTTGACATTTCTTCTTCATTGTTACTTTCTTTCATAATCTCTTTATGAAATTATACCAGATGTTAACCTAATCCTTGATAATTGAGTCTGCAAAGCACAAAATAAACAATCAATTTGTGTTAATCCATGTGGTCCAAAAAGCATATGCCAAGTTCAGGCACACAGCTGTGAGAGAAAATGGGATGCAGCTGCAAGAGGGTGGGAGAGCCATCAAACTGCAATGCAAGGGGGCAGGGCCAAGGTGATGGACGACAAGCAGCCCACACATGCAGCTTTCTAGGAAAGTACCGAAAACTGCAAGTAGATGCTCACTTATGGATGGACCCTTTTGGAAAGAACATTGTAAGTCATCAGAGAACTGACAGGAGAAGCTCAGAGTGAAAGAGATGGACAGGGAGATCTACTCGCCAAGATTGGAAGATACCTGGGGAAGATGCCTACATGTGGGGAAGGGATAAAGGAGAGAACCCCAGGGCCCCATGCTCCCCACAGACACTGTGACTCAAGTTGTGGGGCCCCACGACCACCACCATGGGCCTCTGTACGATCAGGGAACTGCTTGAAGACTGTGTAGTGAAGTTGCACCAGAGAGCTAGCTGGCTCAGCAAGGTACTACTGGTCTCGGTTCTGGGTTGCCTGCAGCTGACACTACTCTGAGCTCTCAGGTCTGGAGTTCCTGTTCTATACAGGGATCAGCTTCACTGCAGCTGCCCCAACATCATCCCTTGCCTGGGTGAAAAGGGAGCAGGGATAGCAGATGCATGCCCATGACTAGGAAACAGGCACCTGCCCACCGGGTAACTTGAACAGAGCTTGAGAGATCTCATGGTAGCACCTTCAGTGGGACCTGTGTGGGGAGAGAGCTTCAGCCACCTAGTAGCCCAGACCCTGTGGCCCTGTGTGCAGACCAGTGGAACATGACTTCCAACCCTGTGCACTGCCACTTCAAGGCCCACACCCCCTTGGACCCAGGTGCTGAGTGGAGATCCATGCCCCACAGACCTGTACACTGTATGGTGGGCCATGCACCTGGCCTTGTGCACTGGGCAGTAGGCCACACCCCCCACTCTTGCCCCCTGGACTAGGGCAACAAGTGGAGTTTCATGCCCCAGCAGACCTACATATGGTGTGGTCCAAGTCCCTTTGTTCTATGCACCAGCCTGCAGGCCATGCCCCTGAGAGTCTGAGGGGCAACCAGCAGAACAAGACCCCCTGCCCTGCATGCCAGCTGGTGGGCCACGTCGCCATGGCACCACACAACACCATGCCTGCAGTCCAGGTTTCCACCATAGACCCACTAGCTGTTAGCCATCCCCTGCCACATACTGCCGTTACACCTAGACCCGGAGAGAACAAATGCCCTCAGCCCTGACACCTGTGTCCACTGCCTAGATAGCCTCACCAAACAGCCACTGCCTTCACCATGGGGAAACCTGGGCAGAGCAATCCCTTGCAACACCTGCCTCAGTGTAGAGGGACTCACCCAGCCTCCTGCCTGAACTTCCCACAGCAGCCTAGGGACCAACCCACCAGTACACATGAAGATCCCCCAGCACTGGCCCAGGTCCCATGACCTTCCCAGGCACTGGTCAAGGTCCCATGACACACCCAGGCACCCACCATGGTCCCATGACCCACCTTGTCACCAACTGCTGTCCCATGACATGCCCAGGCACCCGCCAAGATCCTGTGACTCTTCCAGATGCTGGCCTAGGTCACACCGCCTGCCTCCATGGAGAGGGACATGTGCAGCCCTCTATGTAAGCTTACAAAAGAGGCCTGGGGAACAACCCACCAGTCCAAATGAATATCCTCCATCATCAGCTCGGACTGTGACAACCACAGGGGATTGAGATGACCCAGGAGAACAGCTGTGTTACAGGTTCTTACTGCACCTGCCCCTCTCCTACTGGGTCAGTCCTCCACAGTAGGATATAAAAGTGTCATCTAGGGATGTCTCCTGCTTCTCACTAAGTAGGAGAGTTCCCAGAAAAGGAGAAGAGGTGTGTTGCAAACCTATCAGCCCTGAGCTTAGAGAAGAGGTTTCAGATGAGAAGAAATCAGTAAAAGATTTCTGGCAACATAAAAAACAAGCTAGTATGACACTCCCAAAGGATCACAATAGATCCACAGCAATGAACCCCAACCAAAATGAAATTGTCGAAATGTCAGAGATAGAATTCAGAATATGGATGGCAAACAAGATGAATGGAATTGAAGAGAAAGTTGAAAACCAACACAAAGAAACCAAAAAAAATGTTTCAGGACATGGATAAAAAAATGAAAAAGTCACTAAAGAGACACCATAAGAAAGGATATAACAGAACTTAAAGAAATGAAAGAGTCATTTAGGGAATTACAAAATACAGCTGAAAGCTTCAACAACAGGCTACACTACACCAAGCAGAAAAAGAATCTCAGAGCTTGAAAACAATGCATTTGAACTAACCCAGTCAGTCAAAGATGCAGAAAAAATAATTAATGAGAATAAACAATCACTCAGAGAAATATGGGACTATGTAAAAGAAGCCAATATAGGAATTATAGGTATCCCTGAGGGAGAAAAAGGAAATACAAAAAACATGGAAAACCTATTTGAAGGAACTATTGAGGAGAACTTCCTTGGTATCACCAGAGATTTAGATATCCAGATACAAGATGGTCATCAAACATGAGGAAAATTCATACAAAATAGGATATCTCCAAGACACACAGTTATCAACCTGGCCAAAATTAAAATGAAGGAGAAAATTTTACAAGCTGCAAGATGAAAACAACAACTACCCACAAAAGAAAACCCATCAGGCTAACAGCAGACTTCTCAGTGGAGACCTTACAAACTATTTTTAATCTTCATAAACAGAAAAACTGCCAGCCAATAATTTTGTATGCTGTAAAACTAAGTTTCATAAATTATGGAGAAATAAAGACTTTTCCAGATAAGCAAACACTAAGGTAATTTGTCACTACTAGATCTGCCCTACAGGAAATACTAAAAAGTGCATTACACATGCAACAGCACAATAAATATCTGGCAGTGTAAAAACACCCAAAAGTTATAGCTCATAGCTCTTATAAAACAATAGCACAAGAAGGAAAACAAAACAATGAGGTATCATCTAACATGATGAACAGAACAGCATCCCACATATCAATACTAACAACCAATGTGAACAGTCTGAATACCCCACCCAAAAGACATAGTCTGGATGAATGGATGAAAAAACACAACCCAACTATTTGCTGTCTCCAAGAAATACATATAAACCACAAAGACTCACACGGACTAAAAGTTAAGGGATGGAAAAAAAAATTCCATGCAAATGGAAACAAAAAGTGAGCAGGTGTAGCCATTCTCATATCAGATAAAACAGACTTTAAGTCAGTAATGGTTAAAAAAAAGACAAAGATGGTCATGATATAATGGTAAAGGGAGCAATTAAACAAGAAGACATAACAATCCTAAATATAATATATATGCACATAACATAGGAGCTCCAAGTTTCATAAAGCAAATACATCTAGACCTAAGCAAAGAAATAAACAGTAGCATCTTCATTGCCAGGGACTTCAACACCCCACTGACAGGACTGGACAGATCAATGAAGCAGGAAATCAATAAAAGATACCATGCTTAAACAAGTCTGTAGAATAAAAGGATCAAACAGACATCTACAGAACATCCTACCCCAAAACTACTGAATGTACATTTTTCTCATCAGCACATGGGACATTTTCCAAATTGATCATATCTTAAGCCACAAAACAAGTCTCAGTAAATTTTTAAAAATTAAAATTATAGCAGGAATCTTCTCAGACCACAGTGGAATCAAACTAGAAATCAATTCCAAGAGAAACACTGAAATCTGTACAAGGTCATGGAAGTTAAACAATCTGCTGCTGAAAGATGCTTGGGTGAATGATGAAATGAAGATAGAAATCAAACTGAATGACAAAGAGGACACACACTTTCAAAATCTATGGGCTACAGTCAGAGAAGCCATAAGGGGAATGTTCATAGCCTTAAATGCCTACATCAAAAAGAAGGAAAGATCACAAATTAACAACCTAATGTCACATCTCAAGGAACTAGAAAAAGAAAAAACCAGACCCAAAGCCAGCAAAAGAAAAGTAACAAAGCTCAGAGCAGAACTAAAAGAAATGGAACCTTCCCCAAAAAAGGATCAATGAAACAAAAAGCTGGTTCTTTGAAAAGATAAACAAAATCAATAGATCACTAACCAGATTACCCAGATATATAAAAGAAAGGATTCAAATAACCTCAATCAAAAATGAAAAAGGAGACATTACAACTGTTACCACAGAAATAGAAAAGATCATCCATGAGTACCACAAAAACCTGCATACAAACAAACTAGAAAACCTAGAGGAAATATTTAAATTTCTGGAAACACACAACCTCCCCAGCCTGAATCAAGAAGAAATAGAAATCTTGAACAGACCAATAACAAGTAGTGAGATCAAAGCAGTAACAAAAAATCTCCCAACCAAAAAAAAAAAAAAAAAGAAAAAAAAAATTCCCAGACCAGATGGATTCAGAGCCAAATTCTACCAGACCTACAAAGAAGAATGGGTACCTATCCTACAGAAAATATTCCATAACATTAAAAGGAGGGAATCCCTCCTAAGTCATTCTATGAAACCAGTATCACCCTGATACCAAAGCCAGGAAAGGATACAATAAAAGAAAAGAAAACTACAGACCAATATCCCTTATTAATATAGATGTAAAAATCCTCAGCAAAATACTAGCAAACCAAATTCAACAGCACATCAAAAAGATAATCTACCATGATCAAGTGGGCTTCATCCAAGGAATGCAAAATTGGTTCAACATATGCAAATCAATAAATGTGATTCACCACACAAACAGAAACAAAAACAAAGACCATACGATCATCTCAATAGATACAGAAAAAGCATTTGATAGAATCTAGCACCCTTTCATGATAAAAACCCTCAACAAACTAGACATAGAAGGAACATACCTAAGAATTATGAAAGTCATATATGACAAACCCACAGCCTACATCATTTTGAATGGGGAAAACTTGAAAGCTTTCCCCTTAAGAACTGGAACAAGGGAAGAGTGCCCACTATCACCACTTCTATTCGAGATAGTATTAGAAGTCTTATCCAGAGCAATCAGGCAAGATAAAGAAATAAAGGGCATCGAAATTGGGGAAGAGATAGTCAAACTATCCCTGTTTGCAGATGATATGATCTTGTATATAGAAAACCCAAAAGACTCCACCAAAAGACTTCTGGAATTGATAAATAAATTCAGCAAAGTCTCAGGTTACAAAATCAATATACACAAATCAGTAGCATTTCTATATACCAATAGCAGTCAAGCTAAGAGTCAAAACAAGGACTCAATACTGTTTACAATAGCTACAAAGAAAATAAAATACCTAGGAATATACTTAACAAAGGAGGTTAAATACCTCTCCAAAGAGAACTACAAAACACTGATGAAAGAAATCACAGATAACACAAATGGAAAAACATCCCCTGCTCATGGAATGGTAGAATCAACATCATTAAAATGCCCATACTCCTGAAACTGATTTACAGATTCAGTGCAATCCCCATCAAAATACCAGCATCATATTTCACAGATATAGGAAAAATAATCCTAAACTTCATTTGGAACCAAAAAGGAGCCTGAACAGTCAAAGCAATCTTAAGTAAGAAGAACAAATCTGGAGGCATCACATTACGTGACTTCAAATTATATCACAAGGCTATAATAACCAAAACAGCATGGTACTGGTATAAAAGTAGAGACATAGACCAATGGAACAGAATAGAGAACCCAGAAATAAAATCATCTACCTACAACCAACTTATCTTTGATAAAGCAGACAACAACGTACACTGGGGAAAGGAAGCCCTATTCAACAAATGGTGCTGGGAAAATTGGACAGGCACATGCAAAGGAATCAAACAGAATCAGAATCCCCATCTCTCACCACATACAAAAATTAATTCAAGATGGATTAAAGACTTAAATGTAAGGCATGAAACTATAAAAATTCTAGATGAAAATGTAGTAAAAACTCTTTTTAAACATCAGCCTAAGCAAAGAATTTATGACTAAGGCCCCAAAGGCAAATATAGCAAAAACAAAAATAAATAAATGGGACTTAATTAAATTAAAACCTTCTGTGTAGCAAAGGAAATAATCAACAGAGTGAATACATAACCTACAGAATGGGAGAAAATGTTTGCAAACTATACATCTGACAAAGTACTGATATCCAGAATTACAAAGGACTCAAACAAATCAGCAAAAAAAAAAACCAAACAACCCCATCAAAAAGGGGGCAAATGACATGAACAGAAGCTTTTCAAAAGAACATAGGCAAATGGCCAAAAAAGTATGAAAAAAAAGCCCAACATTGTTAATCAACAGGGAAATGCAAATTAAAACTACAATGACATACCACCTTACCCCTATCATAATGGCCAATATTAAAAAGTCAAAAAACAATAGATTCTAGTGTGGATGCAGAGAGAAAGGAATGCTTATACACTGTTGGTGGGATTGAAAATTAGTACAATCTCTATGGAAAACAGTATGGAGATTCCTCAAATGATTAAATGTGAATTTACCATTCAATCCAGCAATCCCACTGGTGGTTATCTATCCAAAGGAAATGAAGTGATCTTATCAAAGAGACACCTGCACTCAAGTGTTTATCACAGCATAATTCACAATTGTAAAATATGAAAACAACCTAAGTGCCCATCAATTCATGAGTGGATAAAGAAAATGTGGTATATATATGTGGAGTACTACTATGCCATAAAAAGGAATGAAGCAATGCAATTTGCAGCAACTTGGATGGAACTAGAGATGATTATCTTAAGTGAATATCTCAGGAATGGAAAAACAAACACAATATGTTCTCACTAGTAAGTGGGAGCTAAATCATGGGTACACATGGGCACAGAGCAATATAATGGACATGAGAAACCAAGAAAGTGGGAGGGTGGGAGGGTTCTGTGGGATAAAAACTTACTATTGTGTACAATGAACACTATTCTTTTGACAGGCACACCAAAAGCCCTGACTTTAGCATTACACAAGGTATCTCTGTAACAAAAACACTGGTACCCCTTTAATTGATATTTTGAAATGAAAACAAACAAACAAAAAAGAAGACCAAAAAAACCCTGCAATGCAAGTGAAGTGGAGATAGAAGGAAAGTGGGTTAGGTACAAGTATCTTAGGGTGCAGTGCAGTTCTATGAAGAGTTCAACAAGGCTGTCAGGGGAATTTCTCAAGCCAAGTTTACCAGTCAAGAGTCCTCCATCTCCAAGGCGTGGGTCTGCCCTGCTATCCTTGCCCTGCTTAGTCATTGTCTGCAATCAGCCCATTGGAAGCAATTGGTGATGGATTTCGGAGTGCAGCATCTAGGGCCATTTCTGCTGTTGGAGATCTGAGAGGCACATTCTCATGGCCACCAAACAGTCAAAACACTGCAAAACATATGGTGAAAATTCATTCCTACCACTGCACATACGAATGGGAAGCAGTTAAACCGAGTATCCACTGGAGACAAAAACACCTAAAGTAATCTTCACACCTAAATACATGCAGGGTTCCTCTGTTTCAGGGATTGGTAAATATAGTCTGAAGGAGAACCTTATCTCCTGTAGCCTCAGGACAAAGATTGCTGAAAATCCAACCCAGAATAGCCTCCTGCAACTGGCCAAACTATAATGCAAGTTGAACTCCCAGCCTCCTGAGATGGTTACTCTTAAAGTGAGGGCATTGATTAGAAATAAATGGTATCATGAACATTGGAATGAGTGTGTATAGGAATAATCTGATGAAGCTGGGGATATCGAGCACCTAACTTCTGATGAGCCTTTGCCAGTGGAAGAAGCCTTCCCATCCCCAGTGGAAGCAACTTCCTCACCTTCAGTGGGAGGGGCCTCTCCACCTTGTCTGGGAGGATTAACCCTGACTTTCCTGAGGAACCTGTAATGGCCTCCCCTGAGGCAGTTGTCATGCCTCCTCATGAGTCTCCTCAGAGCCCAGCCCCACCACCTCTCTTTGCTTCTAGACCTATAACTAGAGTCAAGTCCCAGCAGGCCCCTGAAGGTGAGGTAGAAAATGTGATCCATGAGCAGGTGTGCTACACTCCAAAAGAACTGTCTAAGTTTTCTAATTTATACAGATATAAATTAGTGAACATGTGTAGGAATGGATATTTAGGATGTGAGATAATAGTGGAAGGAACATAAAGTTGGATCAGGCCAAATTTATTGTATGGGCTCACTAAGCAGAGATTCTGCACTTAATGTTGCACCTTGGGGATTTAGAAAGGACTCTAACAGTTCGTTTGGTTGGTTGGCTGAAACATAGATCAAAAGATGGCACACAGTAAGCAAGTTGGAAATGCCAGACCTGCCTTGCTTTAATGTAGAGGAAGGGATTGAAAAGCGTAGGGAGATTGGAATGTTAGTCGATTTGTCATTTAAGATCTACTCACCCACCCTAGGATGGTTCAGAAGACACACCTTTCACTACTGTGAGAAATAAATTTGTAAAGGGAGCTCCAGCATTCTTGAAGAGCTCTGTGATCACTCTTCCCTGGAGGCCAGACCTTTCAGTGGGAACTTTGATCACTAAATTGGGACACCTAAATGTAATAGGAGTAGTTAAATTTAATAGGAGTAGTTAAATCAGGGGTCAAGTGGTGGCACTCAACTACCAAAGGCAAAGTGGGCATAGTTACCATAGTGGACAGCAATCAGAAGAGTCTGACTCATGCATACCTACAGTGTTAGGTGTTAGCAAATTGATCATGGTGCCCTAGGAGCAAAATAGATAGGAAGCCTGCTAAATTCTTACTTGATCTCTATAAGCAGAAATGTTCTGGGTCAAGGGAACTAAGTCTAACCTAAATCATAAAAACAAAGAGTCAATTCACCTCAATCAATGTCCAGACTTGAGCCAGTTTACAGAACCAGAACACCTTGAGTGAAGGAGAGGCCAAGCCCCTTTGAGGAAGGACCCTGATACATTGCCAAAATTTATACTGTTAATTTTTCTTCCATCCTTCCCCAAAGGAACCTAGGGTCTTTTACAAGGGTAACTACCACTGGGGAAAAGGAAATAATCAGACTTTTCAGGAAGTACTGGACACTGGCTCTGAACTGATACTATCCAAGAGACACAAAATATCACTGCGGTACACACCAGTCAGAGCAGGAACTTATGAGGCCAGGTGATCAATAGAATTTTGGCTCAGTTCCATCTCACAGTGGGCCCAGTGGGTTCCTGAACCCATCCTGTGGTCATTTCCCCAGTCTGGAATGAATAATTGGAATAGACATCCTCAGCAGCTGGCAGAATCCCCACATTGGTTTGCTGCCCTGTGAAGTGAGGGCTATTATAGTGGGAAAGACCAAATGGAAGCCCCTAGAACTGCCTCTACCTAGGAAAATAGTAAACCAAAAGCAATACCTCTTCTCTAGAGGGATTACAGAGATTATGCCACCATAAAGGACTTGAAAGCTGCAAGGGGAGTGATTTCTGCTACATCCCCACTCAACTCACATATTTGTCCTGTGCAGAAGACAGGTGGATCTTGGAGAATGATAGTGGATTATTGTAAGCTTAATGGATCTTGGTTTACAAAGAAAAATGATATTCTACCCCATTCTACCAGGGAAAACAAAGATTAACCACTGAAGATAGCTTTAGACCTTTAATGGCCTGGAGATGATACCAGAGGAATCTATATTACCAAGCTTTACTAAGTAACCTTTATCTGCCAGTTATTTGCCTTCCCTCAAGTCAAAGTTACCTCTTTGAGAACTGCCCATTCACCGGATGTCTCCCATGTATATTTTATATACATGTTAATAAACTTCTGTTTGCTTTTCTCTTGTTAATGTCTTTTGTAACAGGGGTCCCATTCCTACTAAGATCCTATGGGGGTTATTATTTTTCCCTACAACCACCTCTACATTCAAAGAATTTACTATTCTAAGATCTGAGAGCTATAGTGAAAATTAAAAAAAAAATTACTTACTATTCAATTGGGTATGCAAGGCATATTGGTTCAAAGCATTTTAACAAATAGTTATTAGGAACCTAAATAATGAAAAAAATTCAGATTTATGGAGAGAAGGGAAAAGATATTTGTTCAGGAAACAGTCCAAAATATGTTAAAAAGATTCTGTTATTAAGATTAATGTTCAAACAGAGAAACTACTTACAGAAATAATGTCATTTAATTTTTTTTACATGTTAACCCACAGATCAATAATGCTACCACGTGGAACTCAAGAATACCTTTTCATTATAATGTTGGTATAATTAGGGAATGTATTATTTTAGTACACAAAAGAATTTTTTAAATCTAGAGAAAATGGTAAGTTTAGCATTTTGGGGCTCTTATATGAGCAAGAAAATTCCTGGAATAGCTAATAAATGCTGAATTCCAAAGTTTAATATTTTTTTCTCCCACCCTTAGCTGACCCACCCTTAGCTGAAAGTTACAAAAAAGTGTAACTTTTTTGAACGAATGTTACCTTCTTTTTACCTTTTTATTACGGATTACTATTCTAAGATCTGAGAATATACAAAATATACCAAATATACAAAAGTAGGGAGAATAGTTTAGTGAACCTCCACACCCTTCAATTTCCCCACTTGGATTACTTTATAGCAATTTTCAGACATGATATCATTTCATCTGTAAGTATTTTAGTCTGTATCTTCTAAAGACATATATATGCAACACCATCGTCATATCTCCCAAATTAAAAATAATTTCTTTTTTTTATAAATAATTTCTAACTTCATTTAGTATTGTCAGAGTCCACAGTCCCTCAGTTGTCTTAAGGGTGGTTTTCATTCTTGATTTTATCTTTACCATTTATTTGAATCAAGATTAGACAAGGCTTACACATGCTAATTGGTTAAAATATCTCTTAAATATCTTTTAGTCTATAAATTTCACCATATTCTTTTTTTCTTGCAATTAGTTTGTGAAAGCAACCAGGTTGTTTGTCTTATAGAGCTTTCCACAGTTAAAATTTTTAAAAACATTGCACCCTCATCATAACATTTAACATGTTTTTTGGCCTTTGCATTTCCTGTGAATTGGTAGTTAGAAACAGATGAGAGATCAAATTCAGATTCAGTTTTGGGGGCAAGACAATTTCCTATGTGGTAGTGTGTTCTTCCTTCAGAAGACACATAATATATGATTGTCTTCTCTCTGTGATGCTTGCAGCTGTTGAAGATCATTTCCTATATTCATAAATTCATTAGTGGTTGCAAAATGGCGATATTGTAATTCTATTATTCCTTCTTTGTTTATTGGCTGGACTATTTCTAGAAAGAAAAACTTCCCGCATCGAACATTTTATTACCCTGAGTTATAGTTTGTAGGAAAGGCAGGGAAAATGCTTGAATATCTCCCTTAAAGAAGATTGCTTGTGCCAAGGTTCTGTTTATCCTGGATTAAAGGATTTACAAAAGAGAAAACAGCCAGACAGGTATAATTCTAGGTCTTCCTCTTCAGATCTTCTCAGTTGGATTCAGGCACAAGCTATAACCTGAGGCTTGTAAAGAATTTTAAATGCTCTAAAAGCTGGGGAGGCTCCCTCAAATTCTCATTTTCCAGGATTCTGATTTTTTACTTTCTAATCTCATTCAACCCATTGTTTAAATTCATCACTATGTTTTCAGTTTTTCTCTTCACGGGAACCAATCAAAGACAGAGACTGTGTGAATTAGTCTGTCTTTTCCAACTCACTTCCTCTTCACTTCGATCACCTGAAAGGTACTCTACCATGAGACAGCCCAGTGGAAAGAGCACATGTTTCTCTTTCTGCCTTTAAGCTTCTTTCAGCTTAAAGCTTCAGTATGAGCCCAGTGGGGGAATCCACAGTTTATGTAATTTGTACTTGACAGGAGAGCTCTTTCCTTCCGGTGATGTAGCTTCTTAGACCATGATGAGCCCACACACAGCAGCACTCACACTGGCTTTGAAAGTCATGTTGAGCTGGCTGCTTTGGTCCTCTGGGCTAAGATAAAAATTAGAGAGGACATTGCTTAGGAAAGAAAAATTCCTCTGAGAAAAAAAATACTAAATGTAACCAAAACCAATTTCTTTTCTTAATAGAAACAAAATTTGCTTCTGAAAGTGGTGGTGACTTTTATTTTTCACTTTCTAGGAATCAAACCTGACTTTGGGGGAGTTGGATTCTGACTCTTATGCATAGTAGGAGATTTTCTAAGGTTCAGGGTGAGGAATTCTGCCAGGTCCACGTGATTGCCTTTTACTAGCCTCACAATGCAATTCATGTTCTCAGGGACAGGCATACAACATAGACACTAGAAATGAAAAAGAAAGTTCTGGAACTGAAGGAGCAAAATATTTTCAAAACTCTAAATATATGCCTTTGTTACTCATACTTTCTAAAAATTTTTTCTAGATTATCTCTAATAGCTTTGCTGAGATATGATTCACATACCATATAATTCATCCACGTACAAGGCAATGTTTTTAGTGTATTCACAGATATGTATAACACCACAGCCAATTTTAGAATATTTGCATCACCTCAAAAAGAAACTCTGTACCCTTTAGCTATCACCCCCTTTTTCTCGATTGCCCTCAGCCTTAAACAACTGATAATCTATTTTCTATCTCTTGTAATTTGCCTATTCAGGGAATTTCATATAAATAGAACCATACAATATGTTACCTTTTGAGTCTGGTTCACATAATGTTTTCAAAGTTCATCCATGTTGTAGCATGTATCAGCACTTCATTCATTTTAATGACTGAATATTATTACATTGTATGGATATACCACATTTTTTTATCCATTTATCAGTTGATGAACATACAGGTTGTTTCCACCTTTTCGTTATTGAATAATGCTGCTATGAACATTCTTATACAAGTTTTTGTGTGGACATGTGTTTTCATTTCTCTTGGGTATATACCTAGGAGTGGAATTGCTAGATAATATGGTATATGGATATATGTTTAACCATTTGAAGAACTGCCAGACTGCTTTCTAAAGTTGTTGCACCACTATGAGGGTTCTGATTTCTCCACATCCTTGTCAGAACTAGTATTTATTTCACTTTTTTATTCTAACCATCCTAGTGGATGAGAAGTGGTATTTCACTGTGGTATGGATTTGCATTTTCCTGATGACTCATGATGTCAGGCCTATTTTTATATGCTTTTTGACCATTTGTATATCTTCTTTAGAGAAATATCTCCTCAGATCCTTTGCCCATTTGTATAACTGGTTTATCTTTTTATTATTAAGTTCTAAGAGTTCTTTATATATTCTAGACACAAGTCCATTAGCAGATATGTAACTTGCAAACATTTTCCTCCATTTCTGTGGGCTCTTTTCGCTTTCTTGATAATGTTCTTTGAAGAACAAACATTTTTAATTTTGATAAAGTCCAGTTTATCCATTTTTTCTTTTATTGCTTGTGCTTTTAATGGCACCTAAGAATCTGTTGCCAAATCTGAGTTAACAAAGATTTACCCCTGTGTTTTCTTCTAAAAGTTTTATAGTTTTGGCTCTCACATTTAGATCTTTGATGCATTCAGAGTTATTACTAATTTTGTTTATAGTATGAAGTAAAAGTTCAACTTAATTCTCTTGCATGTGGCTATTCAGGTTTCCTAGTACCATTTGTTGAGAAGACTACTCTCTCTTCCATTGGATGATCTTGGAAAGAAATCAGTTGACCATCGATGACCATGACCATGACCAATCCACGACCATGGATTTATTTCTAGACTTTCAATTCTATTGTGTTGATCTATGTATTTAACCTTGTGCCCATACCACACTGGGTTGATTAATGCCACTTTGTAGTAAGTTTTGAAATCAGGAAGTGCAAGTGCTCCAACTTAGTTCTTTTTCAATAGTGTTTTGGTTAATCTGGATCCCTTACAATTCCAGATGAATTTTGGAATCAACTTGTCCATTACTGCAAAATGGCAGTGGGAATTTTGAGCAAGTATTGCATTGAATCCGTAGGTCAATTTGGGCAGTATTAACATCTTAACAATATTAAGTCTTCCAATCTAGGAGTATTGGATATCTTTCTACATATTTAGTTCTTCTTTAATTCTATCAACAATGTTTTATAGTTTTCATTGTACAAATCTTGCATCTCCTTGATTAAATTTATTGGTCTATTTTGTTCTCTATTCTTCTTTAACACTTGTTTTTGCAGTAGTAAATATCTTCAAATGTAGCATTTTAATTTCTTTAATGATTTTTACTATATATTTTTTTAGTTTAGTAGTTGCTCTTGAGCTTAACATATACATCTTAGGTCATTTCCTTAGCCCAATATAGCCTTGTTCCTACCTAGCTCATTTATGCTGCTATTCAGAAATATATTACCTTTCTATATATTATAGGCCCAATAATATATTAGATGCATATTGTTTTATATAATTGTTTTTTAAATAAGTTAAGAGAACAAAGGAGAAGAAATGCTTTTAGACTATCTTTTATAACTACATAATTACATTTACAAGTGCTCTTCATTTTTGGCATATATTCAAATTACAATCTGAGGTCACTTGCTTTCAGACTGTAGAATTTTCCTTACTATTTCTTGTAAGGTGGGTCTGCTATCAACAAATTCTCTCAGTTTTTGCTTATCTGGGAATGTCTTTATTTCTCACCTTCATTTTTGAAAGATAGCTTTGCTAGATATAGAATCTTGATTAACAGTTTTGTTCTTTGAGCACTTTTAGTATTTTATCCCACTGCCTTCTGGTCTCCACTGTTTCTGATGACAAGTCATTTGTTCATCATATTGGTATTACCTTGTAAGTGATGAGTCAGTTTCCTCTTGCTGCTTTCAAGATTTTCTCTCTGTCTTTGGCATTCAGCATTTGTATATGATGTGACTATTTGTAGATCTTTTAGTGTTTATTTCACTTGAAGTTCGCTGAGCTTCCTAGATGTGTAGATTTCTTAATAAATTTGGAAATGTTCAGCCATTATTTTTATAAATATTTTTCCCACTCCTTTCACACTCCCTTTCCTTCTGGTACTCTCTTTATGTATACCTTGGTACAGTCAATGGTGTCCCACATTTTTCTGAAGTTCTGTTCATTTTTATTCATTCTTTTTTCCCCTCTTCTTTAGATTGCACAATAGTCATCAATCTATTTTCAAGTTTGCTAACTATTTCTTCTGACAGTTCAAAACTACTCTTGAGCCCCTCTAGTGAATATTTCATTTCAGTTGCTGCACTTTCCAAATCCAGCATTTCCATTTGTCTTTTTCCTACAATTTTTCTGATATTCTCTATTTGATGTGATCTTGTCTTTATACCTTCTTTCAGTTCTTTAATCATGGTTTTCTTTAATTTTTTGAACATATTTACAATGGCTATTTTGAAGTCTTTGTCTGTTAAATCCAACATCTAGTCTCTCTCACAGGCAGTTTCTGTTGCCTGACTTTTTTTTTGGTGTATGATGGCTTATATTTTCCAGCTTTTTTGTGTATCTCATAATATTTTGTTGAAAGCTGGTCATCTTAGTTAGTATATTGTAGCAACTCTGGGTACTGCCCCTGCTTTCCAAGGCTTGTTATTGTTATTAGCTTGTTTACTTGTTTAGTGACTGGCTGGCTTATTTTAGTACAATCTATTTTCCTCCACGGTGTAAAGCTTCTGATGCTGCTTTTCACAGGACACAGTCTTGGGTGTGCCCACATTCACCCTGGGATGACAGAGGTTTAGTTCAGGCTCCCTCTGATTGTCTCTTTCTGTTAATTGCTGGTTGATTGCTCTATTGTTTCCAACAATGCCCTGGGACATAAATTACTCCAAAGATTGATCCAATCAAATTTGGGGCAAAGGCAATAAAAGACCCACTATTCTCAGCAACACCTTGCCCAAGGTAGAGCCTCCAACCTATGAGTGGAGCTGGGCAGAAGAAGGGAGCCTGCAATTTCATTCATTCACTCAGAACTTAGCCTTAGCAACAGGTAACTGAGGACAAGATAAAAAATGCTGACATTCTTCCCCTCTGAGAAGATATCCCTCTGACTGGGAGCTAGCGGGAGGGAGCCCTGTGTTTTTGGCTGCCCCAGTCTAGAGTCACATTTCTGTCATACAGATCTAGGAGACAGGAGGTGGGTGTGGGTCTTGATTCAAATACCACAGACTCTCTTTATTCTTATCAAGTTTCAGTAGATTTTTTGAGTAAATATTTTTTCATTTACTGTATGCCCTTAGACCATTTGTACAGACTTTATATAAGTGGGGTTTTTAAAATCACTTTTACCAGTTTCACTGGAATGTGGGTCTGCAGAACTCCTCAAGCAGTCATGCTGAACTCCTCAGACCTCTTAATTCTTCATTGTGCTGAATATTTGGTGATTTTCCAATAGTCAATTTATGCTACACACATAAATTCCATTGTGCATGGGATATGCAACAACAAATTAGAAACTGGATTAAGAAGAACAGATAAAACAAACAGGAATTAATTCCAGAGTACTATCTTCCTGCTACTGTTTTCAACTTCAAGATGAAGAATGAGTGATAGGTAAATTAGTTAATTTGACCTGCCTGTAGGTTTTCCTAGACAGTATGATGGTTTTTGCTTTAAGAGATAAATTTCAAACAGTTAGGCAAGGTCAAGGGTAAGGCATAAATATTGGTTCCATGATTTGGATCATTAAAATGTTCATCCTCAATTTGTTTTTGTGGGTCAGAGAAGGGTAAAGAGTTCAGGGTTCCCATAGCAACTTTTTAGTTTCTGTATCAGTGTACTCATTAACCACTCTGGGGGATGACCTGAAGCCTGACTTTTCAAAGTACACAACTTCTTCCTGTCTCTGGAGTCAAGGTGTCTGGTCTAGGCTCCCACTAAAACTTGTCATCCATATTCCATCACTGAGGCCTTATGTGACCTTACAAAGTATATTTAACTGCTTCATTTTTCCCATTTTAGTTCATTTCAAACATCTGACAGAAGGAATTTGTGTCCTCTCAGTCAGCTGTCATATATTTTATATGGAAAAAAATGTCTTCCTGAATTCCATTAAATTGTGCCATTTTTTGTTTCATTGTTCTTTTGTAACTGGACAACAATAATGAATATCTTTTTTCTCAAAATCTTGAATTTCTGTCAGTAAAGATTCACAAATCCCCTTAAACAGCATATGAGAAAACTGATTTTTAGTAATTTCACCCCTGCAATTCCAAGAAAAACTTTATCTGCAAATTAATGTAGATTTCCATCCTAGTACATTTGATGCATGGGCAGAAAACTTTTGAGAAGTAAACCATAAGAATTTGTGTGTGCGTAAAGTTAGTATTGAAAATAAATACTTGATTTGACAGAAAAAAATTAAGAGAGTAACATGAGACATGTAACAAAGATTGACTTGAAACATGATTTATTTTAATCACAGCATTAAATAATAGGTTGCCTATTGTATCCAAAGATGCTGATATTGTTCCACCATTTAGAGTGTTTCTTCAAGAATGAAAAATGCTTTTATCACAAGCTCATTTCTTCCACCACTGTCAATCACCTGGCCACTGGTATGGACTTATCAAATGACTGTTAACATTTGTTGAGTGCTTACTATGTTCCAGATGGTGTTCTCAGTATTTTACATGTGTTAAGTTACACATTCCAACCCTAAGAAACAGGCATCATTATTATTCCCATTTTACAGATAATTGGAAATATGTAGTCTGGTTCTAGAGTCCATGCTCTTAAACACTAAAATATATCACCTAATAAAATAATTGACTGACTATGATTGAGAATGTCTATAATCATAGAGGAAAGCAAAGCTCAGGGACCCCCAAATATGTAACCTTTGCTTTGAAATTTGAGTGAGCCCAATAAATATCACTTCCATTCTGTAAGTTTTTCACCAATTGAGATTAAAATAAAAGTGTAAGGCAGGTGGTGAAGGAAAGATATTACCTATATTACTGGTATAGGTGATATTAAAAAATATGGCTTTCATCTGTAGGGCAAGCCTCAGAATTAGGCAAAGTCACATACATGTCACCAGTGGTTTCGGTATGGTGACTACGTCTTTAAAACTTCATGTGTGGTACCTGCATCTGTACACTCCACTAGTGGTACCTACATTCTTAAATTTTATGTGTCATGCCTGCATCTGCAAAGCTCCACGTATGGTGCCCACATGCATAAAACTTTCAATCTGAAGGAGCAGTGCAGGACACAGGCTTTATGGGGAGGTCTACTCTCAAGAAGAAGTGAGAGAAAGTATTTGTATTACACTTTTCCACTTCTCCTTCCAAATTCAGCAAACAAATGAAGACACCCTCCCGCCTATGTTGTCTGTGCCAGTCATACAGAGTTTAACAGTATAACTGAGTTCCTATCCTAATGCTTTTCATAGCTTCTTCAAGATCTGTATCCCAGACCCTCCCTAAAAGTAGAGTTTTTGAGATTCTCAACAAGAGAATACAGCCTTTCTTTCTGTCATTGGTGATGAAAATGGATTCTTCTAATTATTACAAATACCACCATTGTTAGCATATTCTATGCTCTTTGACATAGAGTCTATGTCCTTGTTTCCTTTAAGTGGATATTTTTCCCAGTGAGAGCAAAGATGTAATGTTCCTCTCAGATGCCTAGCATCCTGAACTCCTCACTCAAGATGCATTCTCTGTAGTTTGGCAAGTAGAATAAGCATAGAATTTAAAGTTTTGGATTTAAATTCCATCTGTGTAAGTATCTAACTGAACTTTGAGTGTGTTGTACAAACTTTCTAAATCTTATTTTCTTCATGAGCAAAGTATAGATAATGATAACAAAAAACAAATCTCAAGGGGGAATCCTTATAGGATCTAATGAGATAATAAATTTTGAAAAGTGAGAAGCATTACATAAGTCACAATTACCTAGCCCTGTATAGTGCTAATACATGTTATTGCTATTGGATTTATAATAATAAGATTCACTGTTGCCACATTTAGGAATACTCCTGGCCAGATTATATTTCTGAAATATAACTGAATCTAGAAAATTGCTTATTATTATTAGAAACAAAACAGTAACAGTAAGCCTATAAAGGTTTTGTGTTGGCCAACACACCCTAAATAATTTATTTAAAATTCTTAGCTCTTAAACCTTACCCGATTGAAGAGCTATGTGATGTTTAAAGAAATTGTTTTTATAAAATCCAATATATCAAAGGTTTTGTACAACTGCATTTCTATAGAAGATGAGCATGAAATAATTGATCTTTTCATAGATGGAAGTTTATTTTAAGAGGTAGTTTCTCATAATTCCCAATACTCTAGCTAATATCCTGGCCTTAAAAGAAAATTTTACAGGAAAGAGAAAAGGAGAGAAACTCTTTGTCTCTCATTCATAATATTTATTTTTAATAAATTGGAGTCTGATCTGGTGGAGAATTCTGAACATATAGAGCCAAATGGTGAATAATTAATTACTCCATTCCCACAGGACTATTTTACTTCCACAGTTAGCATTGCAGTTCTTCTGAGATCACCCTAATAGGCACTTAATTCTAGATTGAAAGCACAAAATGCTCTCACAAGCTGTCTTATCCCATTTTGTGCTGCTGTAACAGAATGCCACAGACTGAGTAATTTAGAAACAATAGAAGTTTATTTGGTTCACAGTTCAGGAGGCTTGGAAGTCCGAGATCAGGGGCTGCATCTGGCAAGGGCCTTCATGCTGTGTCACCCCATGGCAGAAGGCAGAAGGGGAAGCACAGGGGCAAGAGAGAGCAAGAGATTGAAATCACAGCCTCAAGCCTTTTTATAATCAACGTTAATCCATTCATGAGGGTGGAGTCCTCATGACCTGATCACCTCCCATTAGGCCCCACCTTCCAACACCATTGCATTGGGGATTAGATTCCAACACATGAACTTTGAAAGACACATTCAAACTGTAGCACAAGCCACCTCCCTCATTATGAATCTTATTTACTAAAACCAAAATAAAGGATTCTCATGCCCAACTTTTGTACCATATTGAATACCTCAAGGAAATTGTCAGGAAGCCTGACTTGTCATTACACCACAGGGAAATCTAAATTGTTCAAGTGAGCCAACCAAAATGCAAATCTGTATATTAAGTAGTGGTGTGATATGTAGAAACTTTGATGTTCCACAGAAATCCTGAATAGTATGGTTTGTGTTTTGTCATTCTGGAAGTAAGATGGAACACTAATTATCTATTTTCATGGATATACCCTACAAAAAATGACAGTAAAAAATGGTTCCTTGAGACTTGTGTTTCTTTTCCCCATACAAGTCTGACAGGAGAAGGTATTTAGTCATGCAATGGACATTGGTCCTTTCTACATCATAACCTAACCTTTCTCCACAGAGAACCAGATAGTCATTCAGAGAAAATCTACTTTCTCCTCCAGCCTTTCACATATTTAAAAATCACCAGGATGTATCCCATAAACTTCCTCCTCTCCAGGCTGACTATCCAGTTTCTTTTATTTGTTCCTCTTGTAATATGCTCTAAAGCTTCCTTCACCATTTTTCTTGCTGTCTTCTGGACCTCATTAAATTTGTTGATGTTAAAGTGTGCTTAAAAGGAAATTTAGACAATGTTTTAGGCATGATCTAGTAATCATTGGGTACAATGACAATAAAACCTCCTTTGTTTGAGACATCATATTTCTATTAATGTAACTAGAGTATATCAGCTTTTTTACAGCCGTCTCCCACCATTGACTTATATAATGTTTAATATCAACTAAAAATCTTTTTCAAAGATACTACTTTATTTAAATTTTTATTTTTAATTAACAAATAATTGCATATATTTATAGAGAACAATGTGATTTTTTCATATATATATACACTGTGGAATGATTATATCAAACTAATTCACATATCTATCACCTCACATACTTTTCATTTTCTTGTAGTGATAACATTCAAAATCTATTCTTTTAGCAATTTTGAAATATACAATACATTATTATTAACTGTGGTCACCTTGCTGTGCATAGATCTTTAAAATTTATTTCTCCTGTCTAACTGGAACTTTGTATCCTTTGGTCACCTTCTCCCCAACTCCCTCCCCACAGGTCTCTGGTAACCACCATTCTACTCTCTATGCCTATAAATTCAACTTTTTCAGATTCCACATATGAATGAAATCATGCAGTATTTGTCATTCTGTGCCTGGTTTATTTCACTTATCATAATGCCCTCCAGGTTCATCCATGTTGTTGCATATTACAGGATTTCCTTCTTTTTTAAGGTGAATAGTATTCCATTGTGTATATACACCACACTTTATTCATTCATCAATTTTTGGACACTTAGGGTGATTCTATACCTTGGCTATTGTGAATAATGCTGCAATGAAAATGGCTATATGGATATCTCTTCAACATACTGATTTCAATTCTTTTGGATATACATTAGATGTGAGATTGCTGGATCACATGGTAATTATATTTTCAGTTTTTGGAGGAATCTCCATACTGTTATCCATAATGACTGCACTAATTTACATACCCATGAACAGTGTACAAGAAATCCCTTTTCTTCACATCCTTGCCAACACTTATCTTTTGTCTTTTTGATAATATCCATTTTAACAGGTATGAAGTGTTGTCTCATTGTGGTTTTAATTTATGTTTCCCAGATAATTAGTGATGTTGAACATTTTTTTCATATGCCTGTTGGCTATTTGTATGTCTTCTTTTGAGAAACGTCTATTCAGTTCCTTTGCCTGTTTTTAATTGGTTATTTGTTTTTAACTATTGAGTTGTTTGAGTTCCTTATATATTTTGAATATTAACCCCTTATCAGCTGTATGGTTTGCAAATATACTCTCCCATTTTGTACATTGTCTCTTCAGTCTGTTGATTATATCCTTTTCTATACAGAAGCTTTTTAGTTTGATACAATCTCATTTGTCTATTTTTGTTTTTGTTGCCTGTGCTTTGGGGGTCATATGCAAAAAACCATTGACCAGACCTATGTTTTGGAGATTTCTTTCTTCATTTTTTTTTAGTAGTTTTACATTTTCAGGTCATACATTTAAGTCTTTAATCCATTTTGAGTTGAATTTTATATACAGTGTGAGATAAGAATCAAATTTCATTCTCCTGCATGTGGATATCCAATATTCCCAGCACCATTTATTAAAGAAAGCCCTCTCTTCCACTGTATGTTCTTGGCACCTTTATAAAAAAATTAAGTATCCATAAATGCATGGATTCATTTCAGGGCTCTCTCATGGGTGCTGCTTTTAAGTCACAGCTCCACCATTATGTTTTTGTGCTATTGGAGGTAGGTGAAAGATGGGTTTGTTCTGTTTTGTTTTGCTTCATTTTTCTTAGACCTAAGTACATCCCTTAAATTTATTCCTTTTAAATGCT
Organism: Daubentonia madagascariensis; assembly: GCA_023783475.1. Classification (NCBI taxonomy): domain Eukaryota; kingdom Metazoa; phylum Chordata; class Mammalia; order Primates; family Daubentoniidae; genus Daubentonia; species Daubentonia madagascariensis. The sequence goes on along the minus strand of JAKFHU010002080.1, from coordinate 33,395,126 downwards.
GTCTTTTCTGAAATATTGAGAACTCTATAAAGTCAAAATGCCTCTCTGCTTGGTTTACTACTGAATCCCCTCTTAATTCTTGGCACATAATAGGTGCTTAATACATTTTTTTAAAATAAATGATTGAATAAACAAATCTGTCCCATTATCTCAGGGTACTAAGATCCTTTTGGATTCTGGTTTTTATGGCCAATGTATTTATTACCTTTTGTTTTCAAATTATGCCATCCACAAATCTGATAAATATTCTAAGTTCTCATTCAAGTCATTAACAGTAAGGTCCACCACTACTTAGTCAAGGACAGAGCCCTTGGGTGCATTTTTAAAGACCTCCCTCTAGGTCAATGTAGGCTCATTAATCAGCAGAATGAAATGAGAGAAATGTGATTGCCCTTTGAGTGTTAAAACATAAATCAAAACCTGCCTGTGGAGAAGGTAAAGCAAAGTCACTTTAAAAAGAAAGAATGGTCCTAGACCTGTATCATGTGCTTGAAACCTAATTGAAAGCATTAACTTATCTTAAGAATATGTCATTCAGAAGTGAGTTGGAGAAAACGGAAAGTGTTGAAAGTCCCATCTAGTCTTTGCCCAGGCTGTATGGCCCAGTCAGACCAACTATAGAATGTCTGCTTTGGAGATGGACAACAACAGCCTTTGAGAGCTTGATGTGATTTAACACTGGAACCAAAAAACTAATTCTCCCTGCTCTGATTTCATCATCACCAAGCTGCCTGCTCCATCACCTGCTCACTGCATGACTTTGGGTAAATTATATAAACTTTGTGTTCCTTCAGCTCCTCATCTGTAAAATAGAGGTACTCATAATACTTCAATACTCAATCTACTTCATAGAATTGTTTGAGAATCAAATAGCAGTAAATATATACATAAAACCTGGCTATAATAACCTCTCTGTAAATGGAAGGGAGAGAAAATGTGTGTTAGACCTGTCTGGTCATCCAGACAGACCACTTGATTAATATTTCACATTGTAAATTAATAAATTGGTATGAAAAGCTTTGTTCTCATGAGACAGATTCCTTTAGTTAAAACTGGAATATGGAAAATAGCACATTTAGGAGTTTCTTAGCCCGCATGTTCAAAGCCTTTTGAGCACCCAGTGCAGAGTCTTCTTGGAAGCCCCTGCCCTTACCGGACATCTTTCTTTTCAAATTTACACAGAATAGAGTTTTACTTTGTGTTTTGACACAATTAAAAAGTCTTTGTATTTTTATGGGGGTTTTAACTTATTCATATTAATTATCAAAATTAATCTGATATAATTATATGGGTTTATTTTATGTACCCTGACTTTCATGTTTTCTTATTTTTTTCCCATATGAACCACAATTTCCTTGTTTGTTTTTGTTTGTCTTCAAGTCATTTAAAATATAAGTGATACTCTTTTAAATTTCACTAGATTTTTATTTGGAGGAATGGAGGGAAAGATCTATTTTTTTTTTTTTATCTTTAAACAAGAAGAGATCTACTGAGGTCTGCTGTTTGCCAGCAAACATGGGGGAGCTTCTCCTTTGTGACCACACTTTTATACACTTATTATAGAATCCAAGAAGAAGCTTTTTATTTTCTTCTTGTGCAAACAGTGCATGACAAACAAGAGCCCCTAGAGTGCTTCAGTCCTCATCTCTGCCTGGTGCTGGTCTTTCATCTCACCTGCAATGCTTTTTGCTTCCCCAGTGACCATATTGCATTATTAGGCTGGGGTCACCAAAAAAAAAATGTAGGAAAAGGAAAGGATGGTGTATAAAAAGTGTGAAATGGCCCTGGTTACCTTAAAAAAGCAATTCATATGTAGGGAGGTGTAACTTCCTTCCATTAGCCTAAAAAGACACTACATCTTACAGGCAGGAATACCAGACACCCTGCCATTTTCCTGACTTATACTACTCACCCTAGATCTGCTTCAAGTGGTACAAATACTTCCTAAGGCCTGGCAGATTATCAACCCTATACCCAGTCTCCATCATGGCTAGATTTTTGCATCTCTTTCCTCATTTCATGAGTATTGGAATAGGCAGACAAGGAGGGGAAAAAATCAGGCACATATTGTGAGTTGTCAAATTTCTTTTTGCCTTCTGCTGTTTCTGAGGATATTGTCTTGTGAAAACTGGCTAGTTCCTTATTAGCCCATGAGCTGTGTCTTAGTCTATTTAGTGTTGCTATAAAGGAATACCTGAAGCTGGGTAATTCTTAAAAAAAAAGAGGCATATTTAGCTCATGGTTCTGCTGGCTGGAAGCTTTATAATAGGCATTTGGTGAGGGCCTCAGGCTGCTTCCACTCATGGCAGAAGGCAAAGGGGAACCAGCATGTGCAGAGATTGCATGGCAAGAGAGGAAGCAAGAGATAGGGGGATGGTACCAGGCTCTTTATAACAACCAGCTCTCAAGGGAACTATTAGAGTGAGAACTCACTCACTACCATGAGGACAGCACCAACCCATTCATGAGGGATCCATCCCCATGACTTAAACACCTCCCATTAGGCCCCACCTTCAATACTGGTGATCAAATTTCAACATGAAGTTTGGAGGAAACAAATATCCAAATCATAGTAGGCAGCAACACGACACAGCAGTAAAAAGTGAGGGTTTTAGAATCAGACAGGAACTAGCTCAAATTCTAAGCATTGAGATATATGACCTCCAGAAAATTTTGTCACCTCTGTAAGTCTCAGTTTACCCACCTGTAAAATGAACTTAATAATGCACAACTCACAGCATTTTTATAAGTAATAGAGAAAACATGTGTAAAGGGTTTATACTTAAAAGTCACTCAAAAATGATATTTATTACAGTTCCCTCAAAATACTATGAGTAGTTCTAGGGGTTCCCCAACATCCTTTCTCTGGTCACAGAAAGATCTAAGGGGATGTGGAGTAAACAGAGCTCAGCCCTTATGCTCCTGCTTCAATCAAAGTAGCTCTTCTTCCCTATGTTCTGCTTCTACATGAAATTTCTTCTAAACAAAAGTTCTCCTTAGGTTAAAAAAAAAGTTTAAAATCACAATTGGACAATCCACAATTGGACAAGTCACATAGTGTTGCTGCCTACTATGATTTGTAAAGATTGGGAAACCAAAAAGTGGCTGCATATTTTATCATGTGAGAAGCAGCCTATCCACTCACACTGGTGATGCCATCTGTTAGTCCTTTACCAACCAAGGCAAGGATGGCTTCCTTCTTCCCCTTTCTTATGCAGCGACTAAACCTAGAGCCCATAAACCAGTTGCTCCATCATTTTATTTATTTATATTTAATGTTTTAAATTTATATTTTTCCTAAAAATTTTGAAAATGTATAAAAATAAAAACCATTTTAAGAACATTCCTGATCTCACCATCCAAACTTAACCAATATAATGTCTTTTTACAAAGATTTATGCATTGATTTTGGTTTTATTTTTTTAACTGAGTTGTGATTGCACACCTTATATAGCTTTTTATTCTATTGTTTTTATGTAGTATCATAGATATTTTTCTATATTTCTATGTTCTCTTTTAAATAGCAGTGTATTATTTCATCCAGTGGGGGTCCTATAGTTTACTTAACCTTTCCCCTATAGTTGGACATTGGTGTTGCTTCTAATTTTCTTCTATCATAAATATAATTATGATGAAAATCATTGCACATGGAGTTTTCAAAATTATTATTTAGGGTAATTTCTTTCATAAAAATTTATAAAGTAGAATCACTGCATCAAATAGTGTGAACAATTCAAAGATGTCAATATGCGTTGCTTTCTAAAAGACTTACATTAATTTATACTATCACCATCATAGTGTGCCTGTGCAACCTTCTTGCCTTCACCAGCTTTGGTAGCCCATAATATTATATTTCCTTATGACTAAAAAAAGAACTCCAAAAAAGAATAGAAAAAACACAAACTACCTTTAGACTTTGTTTTCATTTGCAATAATATCAACTTTTATAAGCTAAAATCAGATGATAAAAATAACAGTAACACCGAATGTGATTACATTGTTGGGAATATATTTTTAGTTTCTCTGAGTGAAAAGTTAATGAAGATTATGTATGGCTTAAAGCAACACAAGTGGTTTGGTGAAAATGACCATACTACCCACATGATGAACCTGTGCTTTGTAATCTTTTACCATTTTCCTACATTACCATTTTTCCTGATGAAAATTGAATACTCAACAGATTATGCACAATAATATTTACTGTAATTCAAAGGTTATGCTTCAAGGTCACATCTACAAAGCCATGAAGGAGCTCCAGAGATTTGCAGAGCATACACATGAACTACCTGAAATGATGACTAAAAAGTGTTAAGAAACATTGCTACATTACACTTTATTTCTATTGGAATGCAAATAATTTCTAATTTTCTCCAGAACAAAGACTTGAGCCTAGCTGGCAGTTAATTGGTATCAAAGATTAATAAAAGTTTTTTTTCCATCTAGAATATTTCTAATTGTTAAATCCTCCTCCCCACAATAATAATACTTGAACCACATCAGAACTTTTCCACCCAAAATGCCCAGTTAGAAAACAGTTGTACGTTAAAGCAAAAATATAAAAGATTAAAGATCATACCCAAGCTTCGTACCCATATAATGAGGAAGACGGTACCAGACATTAACAATCACCAAAATCTCAGCCACAGTGCCAACAGTTTTCACTGATGTTCCAATATTGTCCACTGGAACTTCTCAATAGAGCAAGCAGAGAAACAGACTCTTCTGACTTTATTCACTCGTTTTATTTCAAATAAGCTGAGGAAAATGAAATGTCCTGAATGCAGACCACCAAAGGGAAAGAGACAAGAAAGAAAGAGCTTGGGTAATTCATAAGCTGAATGATCAGATTTAGGAAGACAAAGAGGTAAAATGAGACCAGTCGTAGCTTTCTCTTATATCCTCCTTTCTCTACCTTTGATCATTGTTGATGATTTTGGAATCTTGTTGAATAAACTCTGTCCCATTTAAAGGGACACAGATGCTATAAAAGATAGTTTCCTTAAAATTACATGTAATGAGCTAAATCCATCACGGCAGTAGTTCATAGCCTTGATGATGCATTAGAATCACCTGAGGAGCTTTTGAAAACAAGTAGTGTTCCAATTCAATCAGAATCTCTGGGAGGGTGCCTGGGTATCAGCATATTTTTAAGCTCCTGGCATTGAGCTGTGCCACCAGAGTTAGAACTACTTAACTCCTGTCACAGAGATAAAGTAGCAACCTCATAACACCTTGATTGGTTATAGTTGTTTAAGTCCAGATTGAGAAAAAACAAGTTAAAGTGAGAGAAAACTTAACTTAATTTCCTCATTTTAAGTGCTAGCTGGAAGTCACCTTCCCTTTATTATTCAAATTTTAATAATTTTTTAACCACTTATGTGATTTGAAGTTTAATTTACCAAGTTTCTCTTTCCCCAGGTATTTCTGGAAATTCCCACACAGTGCTTGCACCTTCCTCAAGTCCACTGTTCATACTTTCTCCAGGTCTCCAGTCTGCTTATCCTGCTCCTCCCATGGGCAACTGCTCAGTCCCCTCCAAATAACACTATTGTTTCAAAAGGTCCTCCCTCCCCAACACAGCCTCAGCTTTATTTTCTCCACCTGAAACTTTCAGCACAACTTCGGTGATGATTTGGACTTAAAGTAGAACTACAACAGAAAAGTAACCTATAATTGCTCCTTGGGAGGGCCACCCTCAGAAGCCAAGCACCACCCTATCTGCCCCTGCCTCCTTTCCTCCTTTCTCCTCTGGTGCCTTGTGTCATTTCATGACATGGGAAAAGCACCTGACTCCCAGCCATTCTCCCTGCTGCATGCTGGCTGACGACCATAGTCTGGATCATCCTTCCCTGCCACCCACATCCTCTCGTCTGGACTGCAAATTCCCTTCAGTTCTGCCAACCTTTCTCAGGCCCTTCTGTGTCCCTTTAGATGATTTCCAGCACTAGGGAGCTATGGCAGACTCAAGGCTGCCCCCAGCCCTCTGTGTCTAGACACTCCAGGCAGCACCTCATTCTGCTGATGCAGTGCAGGGCTCTCTAGGGCACTGGTTTGTTTTTCTAGGCCACACCTGGATACCAAGCACAGATCCCCTCTAACTCAGGTCACCAAAATTACATAAGGTTGGCCAAAGGATTGTGTCAGAGAAGACAGGGCACAGGCTACACAACAGTGGTCCATTGTCCTTTATCTACTGTCCACCTCTGTACTCTATTCAGTCCATTATTCTTGGACAAATTTAGATCAGGAAACTGACTCTAAAATCATTATATATTCTACCCCACTGTATAATTTATGCCATAAACTTTGACTTTTGCAGCTTAAAAACACTCTTTTTTTACTTTTGGGCTGGGTTATTCAAAAGTCTACTTAGAAACTCAAAAAGCTGTCTTCCTTTTCCCCTTGTATGCCTGTTACAACCCCACCCTGAGGGGAGGATGCCAAAGCCAAAGCCTCCCCTAAGTGGAGGTGGAAGGAAGGGGAAATTGTCAGAAAAAATATCTCATTGACTAATATCAAAACATCTTTCCACACCTTGGAGAGAGTGTAAGTACTCTCCCTAAGAAAAGGCCAAGACGTTGAGAGGCCCAGGGAGAATGGGGGAGCACACAGGAAGATGTAAAGAATGTGGGAAAGATTTGGAGAAAGGTGAGACATGGTAGCTGACCCCTGAAAAGAGAGACTTGGGAGGAGAAGAGAGTAGCCCATAAGGTTGTTCCAGCAAAATACAGCATGTACTCTTCCCCTTACCCCCCAGGAAATCTTCATGCTAAATTCGTTATGGTGAATGAAAAAATTGTGTTTTGCATTAAAGTTGGTGTGAGGATGAAAACGAAATAGAAATAGATCATACTTAGAAAATAAATTAGCCTAGAGGAAAACAATCAGCAGCCACGTCACTCTGCATAGACTGTTGGTTATATTTACTAAGGCAGCAGATTAGCTCCTCGGAACCACAGTGTCTCCAACATCTCCCTCCACACAAAGCCCATTTTGTTCCAATTCCCTTTATCTTGATGACTAAACCCATGCAAACTACCCAACCTTAAAGGGAAATTTATTGGAAGAATTAACAGGGATATATATTTCACAGCTGGGCCGCCTCATGAGGACTGGAGTCAGGATCTGGAAAATTAGGACCCCAGGTAATTTTCTCTATTTGTTCAGGATTGCATGGCCTCTTTTCTCTTCTCTCTGTGCATGGAGACAGGAGGGAGCATGATGGATCTGGGGGACCCCATAGTGCCATAAAACTGCAGGGCAGGGCACCAGCTGGGGAGCAGACTGGAGATGGGGTTGGGAAAATAGGCAGGGCCTGGCCCACTGCAGGCACCCAGTCAATATTTATGGAATGGACACATGATGACGACTCTACTTTTGGAGATGTTGCAGGTTATCTAAGTGGAAAAGACCAGTAGGAAGTTGACTGATAACTTTGAAGCTCAGGAGAAGTTTCTGGCTGGCAACAGAGCTTTACATTACCAGCCTAAAGTACTGTTGTAGTTTAAACGTGGGATGAATGAATCATCCAGAGAGACTGTGTAGAGAATAGGAGAAAAGGGGCTAAGGACAGATGCGTAGGGGGACACAGGCATTTAAAGGACTAGCAAAGAAAAAGAAGCTTTTGAAAAAGGATGAGCAGGACCAGTCAGAACAGTAGGAGGAAACGAGGAGCAAGTAGCACCGCACAAAAAATGGTAAAGGGGTCTTCAGGAAGGGAGTGGAGAAAAGAAACCAAGCCTGTCCTGAGATAAATATTGGTAACCACTAAGCTTCCCCATTGCTCTTGAGGAACTTGGTTTCCACAGGCAGGCTGGGCAGAGGCAAGGACGTACTAGCAGAGGCACGAATGGACCAGAGGGTGCAGGCCATGGGGAGGACCCCTTCTAAGCAGGTGTTCTACTTGTTCTTTTCACTCTGCTACTTCATCTAATCTTCACAGAAACCCTGTGAATTAGGGATCATTCTCCCTATTTTATAGGTAAGAAAACAGAGACTCAGAAAAAAAATGTTTAATAATCCAACTTGCTTTTCTGATAGTATAGCAGACATATATTCTGAATAACCCTCCTGTGGCAAATCAACTAAAAATGTTCACTATATTGTTATATTTTATGTCGTCCATATGTTAATCATAAATATTTTTACATATTTCATATCAAGATTTTTTTTGATTCCAAAGATCACATAGCTAAAGGAGGCACTGCCTAGATTCCAACTGTGATCCATCAAACCAAAAATTGACATTTTCTTGCTGGTTAGTTGCTTTGGGGGAAATTGTTTTAAAAACTGAAATAGTACAAGTAGCAATTTAAAATGCCATAAAATGTCAGGGTTTTCTTCTCTGGACCCATTCCACGTCATTTTTCAAGTGTTGAAATAAAAACTGAGCACTGCTCTCTAACCATAATCTGAGCAGTGCCAATTACAGTTATGCCAGATGATTGCAAATCAACTGTGAGTCTTTTTTTTCTAGCATCTTCTCAGGAACAGAAGTTAGCCAATTCCTTAATTTTCAGAGTTTCTGTAACTGTAAGACTGAGGCTGCAGTTGCGTTGAAAAGTTTATCTAAAGTTCAATTAACTTCACTCCCTGACAATCCATACTCTCAATTCATGGTGTGGCTCTCAAATCTTCTCTGTGTCTCTCTGATGGCTAGACACAATTAGGACAGGCCTAAAGGTACATAGGAGTCCCAGGAAAATTCATTTTGGTTCAAACTACAGGTTCCATGGGGCCTTGTATTGATGAGAATCCTTGGAAAGGAGTATGGAAAGGAGAGAATGATCCCTGGTCTTACTTACATCACCAGGGAAGACAGTAGTTAAAATACGGCAGAGTTACCCAAAGCCTTGGCCATGGCTACTTTCAAACTACCCAAACTATAATTAATCCAGAACATTCTTGCCTAGTCAAACACTGGCCAGAGGGGTTCTGGGATTTGCCAAAGATGCATTATTGTGAGAGAGGAAAATAAATAAATGGAAATTTTCTCTGCTGTGTTTGGAAATAATCACTTCTCACTGCTTGCCTCTCCATCCAAGCATGAAGAATGAACGTCAGGAATTCCAAGCCGGCCTCAGGAGGAGCATAGCACAGGGTTTTATTCTGAAACCGACATTCAGCATGGCTCTACAGAAAAATCATCTTTTAGATTTCCCACTATGTATTTCATAGGAAGAACATGATATTGAACATCACTATAAAATTTTACCAAACTAATAGAGGTGCTAATCACCAGCGTTAGTAAGGTGTGGAATAGGAGTGGCATTGAAGTTTTTCAATAAAGAGACTGAATTCTTAAATTCAATTCTTATGTAGAAAATATGATTTAAAACTGAATGTATAATATCATCAAACTACTAGAAAAACACACATAGAAGTAGGAAAACATACCAACTGAAAATGAATATTTTAGGATGGTAAAATAATGGATTGTTTTTAGTTTTTCATTTATATGTCTATATTTTCCAAATATTAAACAATAAGCATGTTATTTTTACAATTGTTACAAATTAATTTTTTTAACATTTGGTTCCACAGTCATTGTTTGCATCAATAGGCTATAGGGCTATAAAGAGTCAGACTTAATGTGTGGATTCAAAGGTGCAAATAGGGACTAGTCAAAGTTTCAGAAGCTAGATCCGGGTGAATACAATGCTAAAGTTTATAATAAGTAAAGCTTTTTATCAACAGCAAAATCTACCTCTGGAAGTAGCAAAACCCAGTCTTTTTTCTCACTGCTCCCCCTTCCCACTCACAGACAGATGGGTAATGGATAGGCTGCACCCAGGAGCTAGCATGACACAGACAGCGCCTTTTGAAAGGCTTTCAACCAGAAAAAGAAGCCATTCCCACGTTAACAGAGAGTTAGCGGCACACAGGCAATGTATGTGACCTCAACGTTTGTACCCCATAATATTCTGCAATAAAAAAAAAAGATGGCTAGAAGCTTCCAAAAATAAAGATGTGAGAGCAAAACATAAAGAAAAACAAAACAGAGAATTAGTGGCAGATATTTTGCACAAAATATGGCAGAAAATAACCCTCCTTAGTAAACAATACATTAGAATTATTTTTAATGTGAACTTTGAACATTTGTAGATTAGAGAAAAAAATTTTAGTACATAGTAGAAAGAACATGAAACATGAAAGCAATATTCCTTCCCAAATGCCTATGACAGGAATGGTATGGAGTAAAAGAAGAAGGTCTCAAAGTCTGGACAATACATCAGGAGAAATCCATCCTGGGCTATGGCAGAGGTAACCTGGCTGACTGTTTCCCCTGATTTTTTAGTGAGGATAAACTGAAAATTAATATAAGAACTCCAATGTGTGGTTGATAAAGTCAGCTGAAGCAAACGCTTTGGTAAAACATATAAAACTTTTGGTCCTTATTGTGGATGTTGTCATTCTCCATAAATCTATTCTATTATTGTTAAAATGCTAAATAATCATTCCAGAAAGGTCGATAGACAACTATCCAAATTGGGTAGATCAAGATTCTGATGAGCACACTGGGGGGTGGGAGTGGGGGGAAACCAGAAACAGAGCACTGGAAGAAAAAATGCTTCCCAAGGTCTTTGCTTCTGACTCAACGCACAAGTTAGGGTAAGTTTAACCAACTATCAATAGCACTGTCCAAAACCTCAGTGAAGAACATTTTAGACCATGACTACAAAAATTAGTATATGGTCATGACATTCCTTTACAAAAAAGAAATCAACAGTGTCCAACAATCAGTGGTTTCTAATGGCAGCTGGAGCACTGGAAGTTCTGTTTACAAACTTAATGCAAATCTCTAATTCATTGATACGATACATTTGCCTAATGGGATAGGTGCAGTAAATTAACCGGGGTTCTGCATCCTGGTGCCTCGTATCTTCCCATGTATAACAGTTCTCTTACTGGCCCTGAAAGCCAGAAATGTGTTTCATGATATCCCAATTCTCTCCAATTACCTAAACAAATGTTTTGAAAATCCCACAAATTTTCAAGAAAAAAGTAATTTTAAACTAATTTGTTTTACAAAAATAGACACATATCTAGGGTTTTAAGGAAAACTAGTCAATTGCACAAAAATTTCACAATTCCAGGAAGCCTAAGACTCACCTTTTAAAAGTTTAACACCATGGAAGTTTAATTCACCTTGTGCCATGCATATGATAGAATTTTAAACAGGTCAATACTCTCCAACTTGAACAATGAAGCCAAGCTCTCTCAAGCAACTGGACACAGCGTACTGGAAGCTCCCGGACCACCCCGTGGTGGACTGTGCAGTGTCAGCTGCTGTGGTAGAAGTCCATTGGAATGGTGCAGCCTCAGCTCCAGGTGAGTAACAGCATTTGAGAATACTAATAGTTTTTTCAATTCAACTGATTTCTTCTGAAAATAAATACCAAGAATCAACAACTTTAAATTAAAGAATAAAGGTTGCGGGATTCTACAAAGGAAACTCCTGCAGCTCCATTGCTTCCTAAAACACCTCTTTATTTTAGAATATTTTGGAGTGGACGTGGGACAGTGAGTGAAGAGAGGATGGGGAGCCAGGGGGAAGGGAGGTCTCAATCTGGCTCTCGTCAGTTCCATCTAAGTGTAGGTGAAGGTATAGGGCTTTCTCTTACACACACACACACACGCGTGCACCTGCACAATCTAGGCTCCACCCTTTATCTCAGGTGGTTTGGAAAGTCCTGAGATATTAAAGAGTAAGTCTCTTAAACATTCCCTGTATGTGAGACACTGTTCCAGATGTTTGTATACATCTGTGAATAAAACAGAAATCTCTGCCCTTATGGAGCTTGTAATCTAGCAGAGAGATACAAACAGTAAACAACAGACCTGATACATAAGGTAAGGCACACAGTATGTTACAGCATGGTGAGTGTTATGGAAAACAGAACAAGTGGAGCAGGGTAGGAAGGATCAGGAATGCCAGGGATGGGTTGGGGCTGGGCTGCAATTTCCAGCAGGATGGTCAGTGAAGACCTTTTTGAGGGGGTCACATTTGAGCAAACACAGGTGAATAGCTGAAGGGAGAGCCCTCTAGGCAGGAGGAACAGCCAGTGCAAAGGCCTTAAGATGGCAGCATGCCTGGGGTGCTCAAGGATGAGCAAGAAGCCAGCATGGCTGCTGTGCAGTGACCAAGGGAGAAGCTGTAGGCGATGAGTTGGAGAACTAGTAAGGCTGCAACATTCAGAACCCCGCAGACCACTGGAAAGGACTTGCTTTCACTCTGAGCTTGTGACTCAGACAGCACCCTCACAGATCTTCATGGCACAGACGGGTACAGTTTCCTCTGCACAGTCAGTGGTGATCCACTTGCTGCTATGGAAGGACAGCCTCACCCAGTGCAGACAGGAAGTACAGAAAATGTAGCTCCTGGTGCAGACTATGGCTGGAGGCTGCTCAAGACCAGCTAGGTGGTGTCTGGATCCTGGGGCTGCTCCTGCCCACCCTGTCCCTCCAGGTTCCAACCCTGGTCCCTGGTCCTACCAGCCGTGAAATCCCTTCTAATCTTAGGAGTAGGGGAGAAGCTGGCTGTTCCTCACAAGAATTTTCTTCTCCATCAATTTCTATGCATTGAGGTCTCTCCCCTTCCTCCTTCTTCAGGTATAGATTTTGTGAAACTCAGAGGCAAAATATCAACTCAGGGTTTTTTTTCCTATTTCCATGTGTTACCCCATCCTAAAATAAGTAAAGGTAACAAATGTAGCACATATGGCCAAGTAGGGGAAGGGAAGAGCCCCAGGGTAAAAATATATATCAGTAGCAAAAGATTCAACAATTAATATTTTTAAAATAATCACCAACCCTACTTGTTTCAGACAGATCATTTGCCCAACATTTACTAAACACTTTCCATGAGCCAAGCAATATGCTAAGTGTGAAGAGACAGCTATGAATGGAGCTTAATTCCTGCCTCCTAGGACCACACAGTCTAGTGGGAAAGAAAGACAGCAGTGTGGAAGTGATAGGATAGCATGGGGCATGCACAGACAGGAGCTAGGCTTATGGAGACAACATGCGGTGAGGTGTACTGATGGCCTAGTTTTTTCCACTCCAGGTGACTGTTAGTGCTTGTTATAGGAGTGAAGAGGAAGCGAAGAGATTTAAGAAAGAAGCACTTTTAACCAAAATAGAGAAGTGCTATATTTTCATCACTAATGTGTAGAATATCACATTTCTCAGGGACTCAGATCTCTGACGTGAGCAAGCCCTCCTGATGCTCTAAATGAAAATTTAAAAAAAAAATAGTTCATGAAAATCTTTCAACATGCATTTCTCCAGTGCAAATTTTGCTCCTAAAATGAGGAAGAAATTCAGTAGGAGTTGAAAAGCCAGTTACGATTTTGGTGGAAGGTTGTACGCAGGAAACTCCATGGAAACGTCAAAAGAACATCAGCACCCTGGCCAGCTCTTTTGAGTTTAAGTCATCACCCTCTGAAAGGTCAAAGTTCTGTGTATCTACAGTTCAACAGACGCTATTAAAGGATGACTTCCTAAGAATGTATAAAGGGCTCAGGAAGCTTTTTCCAGTTCCAGCTTTCTAAGGAACAGAAGATAACCTAACCAGTGTGGTAAAGCAATAATAGTTCTGATCCCCGTCTATGTGACCCATGCATGCTTCTCTTGTCCCCCAAACCCTGCACAGAGATGACTGCTTTCTGCCTCAGGGTCCTTCTTACTGATCCAAAACAGCTCTGCCTTTGCTAATGAATTTTCCCAAAGTATAGTCTTTAAGTACTGAGTTATTATCAAGCAACTCCTTTAGAAGGTTTTAGTTCTCTCCCACTACAGCTGCCTTCTCTACTTGGCAACCCAGGACTGGCTGTACGATGCTGCAGCTCTCTGCTTTTTTGGCATTACTTCCCCATTTAATGGCTAATGAGTCTCACCCAAAATAACTTTTCTTCTTCTGTGGTCATGAAAGAAAGTACATAAACCTCCTTTTGGTTAGGAAAAGGCACTTTCTGCCTGGAGTTTGATCTGAAAATAAACGCTCATTGCATACCCTTAACCCTCTCCCTGGAAGTAGGAGCTTGGGGCTTATCTGCTAATCATGCAATACCCCATATTAAGGTGGCTACGTGGAGGTACAGGCAGGCTCATAAAATGTGCTGTTGGAGGGCACAGGGGGGAAGCATTTAAATCAGCCTGGTAGGATCAGCAAAGTATTTCCTCGAGAAAAGAATCTTGAGCTGAGTTTTGAGAAATGGGATTATGCTTTCACTAGACGGACATGAGACCAAAAAATAATAATAATTAAAATGTAATAAGTTTCCAACACCACTGAAAGATGTGTCAGTGAGGGTTCAGACTTCAATTAAGAAAAGTGAATTTTCCAAAGATGATATAATAGAGCAGGAGTTTATAACTTATATTTGTGTCACTGGAACTATGTGGATTGATAAGGATTTGAGGAGGAAGTGAGGACATGAACAAAAAGTCAGAGCCCCTGCCTAGCTCACTAAAAGCAGCTTGGTAGTACATGTTGGGGTTCCATCATAAAATAAATTCTATTTGAAAATCAAAAAGGATTTTGTTGATTTTTTTAAAAATATTTGAAAAACATAGTATTGGAAAATTTATTCTTGGTCTTTTTTAAAACAGCACAGTGGTAAGCCATAGAGACGTTGTCCTGTGAATATTCTACTGTGAGAAAGAATTCATATCTATGCGTCCTGATCTCACTATGAGGCACCAGCATTTTTTGGCTCCTCTGTGGAATATTAAAACTCCTGAGCCCAAATAAAAAGCTGTGTGAAATTCAAGGAACAGGAAAGAGAATGCAGTGAACAGTAAAATCTGAGATGTGTGGTGTGGGTAGTGCCTGGCATGGGTTGCCCAGCCCAGTCTCCGTTGGCTGAGGTACATTAGCAACTGATGCCAATGATGGTCTTCCTTCTCGCTCTGTTGTGACTTCCTGTTTAGTTTGCATTTCAGACTTAATGTTAGCCAAAGACTCTTTACGTTGCACTTGGCATTTCTATGAGCCAAGCTGTGGAGTCCATATGACTATGACTTTGAACTTTCTTGACGATTTAAGTTTCTCCTTGAAAAGATATGTTCTCACCTCGCAGGGTTAGTTTTTAAAATGTGCACAACTGAAGTAATACCCTTTTGACTCCTAAAATATTAATAAGGTGACCAGTGATATTTACTGAATGCTAAAAGAATTACTTGGAATTTCTAAATAAACAGAGATTCTGCTGAAAAACCCTTAAAATAAAACTATTTCTCAGTGACAAGACTGAAAAATTAAGTGTCTTGCCTTTTTATCCAAAAACAAGTGCCAGCTGCAGGATGCAGGATGGTATAAGGAATGTGTTTATTTTCAGGAACATTAATCAAAATGCATTCTAAATGTCATCCTTGCCAAGTAAATATTAATGTGCATGAGTCTCCTCAGAGACAGTAGATGTCTAATTCAGTGTATGTGATGTGGTTATTCATACTGCAGTAATTTTTAGTGCTGAACTTAGACACTAATTAAATGGTAGGTTTTAAAGATGGTAAGATAGACCTGTGTCTTCCTAGAATCCTACAGTGGATTTTAGGAAAAGGAACTTCAGCTCAACACTGTTATTCTACAGTTGAGAAAACCAAAAAGTTGAGCAGCTTGTCCACAATCACCAGCACATTTTGGCTCTTCAGACCTTATCTGTGAAGCAGTAACACTTCTGGCCCAAAATGAATTCAAACCATGGCACAGCAATGAAATAGGACCTGGTCTGGAGTTCTTTCCACCATTCCACATGGAACACAAAAGGGGAAAGAGAAGAATGCTAGACCTGCCAGAAAAGTAAGAGTTCGGAAGGCCACATGAGCATCCAATTATATTTATATTTCTAGTAGTTCCCCTAATAGTAGAAATGTTTAATCAGAAGTCAATTAAAACGAGTCACAGGTGTAGAATTGAAAATTCCAGCATCAAATGGAAGAAGTTGGCCAAAATTGCTGTTCCCAAATGCCATTATATGAGCTGGTACCAGGATGGCTGTGTAAGAATTTCTTATACGATCTCAAGGCCTGGCAGAGGAGATTCTGATACAGAAAATTTAGGGTGGGGCTCAGGAATATCTGTTTTATAAAACAAAGTTCTTGGTGCATCAGATACAGAGGCAGGTTCAGAACCTCTGAGGCGCCTTCTCACACTCCCCTTCTATTAAAGGACCCTCCCTTTAAGCTCCCAGAGAGATTCTCTAACATAGGCCCAGCTGGGAAAGATGAGAGATATCCAGAAGGGGTATCCATGTTTGAGTTGTGGCTGCTTGTCTGTTTTTATCTAACTGTGCTCTCTGTGACTGGCCACTTTGTACATTTAACAATGATGCTGATGATGATGATGACAGTAATAACAACAATGACCATGGAAAGAGTCTACTAGACCAGTGCTTCTCAAACTTGAATGTGCATAAGAATCACCTGGGAATCTTATTAAAATGCAGATTCTGATTCCCTGGGTCTGTGATAGGGCCTGAGGTTTTGCATTTCTAACAAGTTCCCAAGTAATGCCAACGTTGCTTGTCTATGGATCACACTTTCAGTAACAAGACACTAGACTTTTTATCCTGACTAACTAAGGAGCACAGAATCTATTCCAAACTCCTTAAAGATTCAGCACCTCCAAAAGCAAATATAGGCAGGAATACTGGCTCCCAAGAACAGCGCTAAAACTGATGGAGACAGCCAGTATCCTGGCAGTGATTTTAAGCAAGGCGGCAAAGTGGTGTCACTGATGGCCTATAAGCCATGCACTCACACACGCACACCTGCACACAAAACCAGACCCTTGAGTAACTTTCCCCCCAAAACCCCAGGTCATGGGGTTTTACACTTGTTCAGAAGGTGAGAAAGACCTGTCATCCCTTTGGGTCACAACCACATGGTTTATCCTAGCTCCATGAGCTCCACAGTTGTTTGTTGCCACAATGAGTGTGCAGCTATTCTGGAGAAGTCACAGAAGCAAGACAAGCTTTCTGTCTCATCTAGATCTCCTAGATCTTTTATAAATCCCAAATCATAAACATGACCCAGTGAAAACAGTCCATTGCCAGGTATTGTTCTATGCATAAACACCTAGCATGCAAAGTTAATGAATATTTGAACAATTGAGTGAGCACTAATCAGAGTCCCAGGAAAGACAAAAAGCCATTCTGTACTAGAATAAAGGTACAGAATCTTTATTATTACACTCTCTATTACTTATTCCGTGTTTTTAGACCTTCCCTTCATCAAACTGTGAAACAGAATCAAGTATAACATTGAGCCCATTAAGTAAGTGCTCAGTAAATACTTGAAAATTCATTGAGTGATTGGTAGATATCCAGATACTTTTAGAATTTCTTAAGACTTTTTTTTCTTATTAGTTCCCAAAAAAAGTTTTGGCTAATATATAAAAAGAAGCAAAAATGGGAGAAGTAAAAATTGGAAGACTGGAGATACAAGGTATTATATGCAGCAGATATTATCAATTGCCCACCCAAAGGTATCCTCCCTTCTTCCTGTCTAGCAATTGCAATTTAATTCAAGATAGAGTAGGTAGAGATCCTTTCATCTCCAGGAAGGCAGTGGTCCTATTGTAGGAGATAAATCAGATTAAACCAGACAGAAATCTCATCCCTTCTTGTCAGTGAGTATTCTAAGGATGGGCATGTGGCCACGTGCTAGCTGATAGGCACTGAGGTAAAGTATTCTGGGACTCCTGGACAGGATTTGTGTCTATCAGAAATCTCTGCTCTCCCCCTCCCTTCACGCTTAAAGGGCTGTCATTTGAGCACAGCAGGTTTGGAGTTGATGCCACAATTTTGTGATGATAAGGCAAAAGTTTATCCAAATGTTTTGACATCATTCAGAACTGAGCCAGCCATGGAATAGGCTACCTCTTAGCTCCTTGTTATGGGAAAAAAACAAATACCAATTGTTTAAGCCACCTTTAGTGGGGTATTCCATTAGTTTGTAGCTGAGGATATATTACTAGCATAATATACTTCTCCTTATTTGGATATGTATATTTTAAAATCTAATACAGAATTCCCAAAGACAGAATTAAATCCATGGTTAGCAAGTTCTTGTGATAATCATTTATTGGTTTGGATTATAAATTGTGGGGTATAAATTGACACACATGAAAGTGTTAGCTGAACTTGGATATCTAACATGAAATTTGATGGAAAACTTGCGCAGATTTCAGTAGAGGTAATCATTTATTAATTCATTCATTCAACAAATATTTCTCTGGTATATTCTAGGCAGAGTAGCTATGCTAGGCACTGGAGAGATAGCTGTGGACAAGACAGATAAATTCCCCTCCTTCATGAAGCTTACATTCCAGTGAGGCAGAAAGAAAATAAGCACGATTATTAATACCAAGGAGGAAAAACAGAATGATATGTAAAGAGTAATTTACTGTGATATCTTTAAATAAGGTAATCATGGGAGGCTAAGACTTACATAGGAGCACAGAAATCCAGTCAGATGTCAATCAATCCAAAGGGATACCATTTCCAAACAGAGCAATAATCAATAACCCAATTTTGGGGGTTTCAAGAGTGTCTTAGTCAGTTCAGACTACTATGAAAAATGACCACAGACTGGATGGCTTTATTTCTCCAGGTATTTATTTCTCCTGGTTCTGGAGGCTGGAAGTCCAAGATCAGAGCACCAGCATGGCCAGGTTCTTGGTGAGGCCCTCTTCTTGGCTATGTCCTCACATAGCTTTTCCTTGGTACATGCACACAGAGAGAGACAGAGAGAGAGAGACAGAGAGAAAGAGAGAGAGAGAGATCTCATGTCTCTTCTTCTTCTTACAAAGGCATTAATCCCATCACAAGGGCTCCACCCTCAAGACCTAATCTAACTCTAATTACCTCACTCCCAAATACCATCATACTGGGGATTAGAGTTTCAATGTATGAATTTTTAGGGGACACATTCAGTCTATATCAGAGGAATTTGGGGCTGATCAGGAAAAAAATATGACCACAAGAGACAGTAAGCACAAGCTTTACTGGGTGGCACTTGGACAGGATTGCATGAGAGGGGATGTCCCTCACAGCAGGAGTCTTTCCAGAAGCTACGGTGTATGGGTCCTACTCAAAAGAGGAGGAGAGCTAGTGTACACCCAGGGGATGGGGGATCAGAGAGGAGGATGACATGTCTAGGTCATGTCACTCAGCAGCATGGCAGGGCCTTGCCAGGTCAGAGAACTCTGAAGGGCCATTACAGTAGCTTGAAGCCCTATAACTGCCAGCCTCCACATTATAATAGCTAACAGCTATTGGGTGAGGGTTTGCAGGGTATGCAAAGCAGGAAGTCTGTAAATGGCTAAAAAATATGCTTGTTTGGGCTATTTTTTAAATAAATGGAGGTATAAAAATTTGAATTTGGCAGTAGCAGGTTTTTAAGCTAATGGGTCTCAGCCTTCAGTGAAGAAATAAATAATTCAGGGGGCCAATACACAGAGGCCATCTTTTGCTTATTTATATAATACCAATCTATTGTTTTCAGAGCAGGACTGGTGAATAAACTGATGCTTGCCATACAGGTTCTGGGTAAGCCAAGCATGTCTTAAGAAATTGCGTTTAACAGCAGAAAGGGATAGAGCTCTAAAAACTTTCCTAATTTTACCAGGAAACATGGTGAAGAAAGAGAAATATAAAATTGGCTAGATTCTCAAGTTTTCTATTTAGCTGCTAAGGGACATGAGAAAACATGCCACTTTTCATCTCCAGATATAGCAGGACCTGTCCAAAGTCACACTGCTAGTTAAGGATAGCCTGAAACCCACTCCTTGGATCCCCAGTCCAAGCTCTTCCCTTCACATCCCAATGTTCCCCGTGAACCTCTTTTGACTATACTGTATACTCTAATCACCTCTGGGCTTACTGGAGAGGTTGGAGTGTATAAGGGGCCTTTTTTGAGTTGTAAATCCTTCTGAAGATAGACTTCAGATATTTGAATTCTATGGGATTCCAAAGCTAACAATTAATGTAGAGCTGATTTGTTAAGGATAATGGTTATATTTTTGAACATTTTTTATAAATGTGCATTTTTGAAAGAAAGCAAGGGTAGGGTAATTGATAGCTATCAGACATTCAGATGCTCTGATGAGGGCCATTTAATGGCAAAACAGAGCTGTACTCTTAGCCTGAGACTAAGCATTTTGTAAGAACAAACGTTTAAAGACAGCTAGAGTAAGCGTTTCATGTGTTCATTTTCTTGTGACCAAAAATGAGCGCAATGTAAACCATAAGACAATTCTCCACTAATTCTCTCCTAAAAAATTTGATCCTTAAAAATATAGGTCCAAGCAGAATTTTATTGGAAGAGTGCATTAATATCTCTTCCTTATTAGAGCAAAACTTCTTCTATGATCCACCCTTTTGGTCACCAAATATCTATTTTATACTTCTTCTTAGCTATAGAACACATTTACCAGACCCCTCTCCTTCCCGCTAAAAGGTACATGCAAAGCCCCATGAAGTCACTGCAACAAGTTTGAAAGACAGACTCTGCCCTGGATTCAGTCTTTCTGTCAGGTCCAAAGGTGGCTCCTTGTAGCCTGGCAGCTAGGATATAAAACAATCAATGGTTAAAGAACTAAATATCAAGTTATCTGCCCACCCTTGTAAAAACATCCAATATACAATGGTGAAGTAGGAACAGGATAATTATAATAAAATCTTCCATTCAAAACAGAAAAGACTGTGTCCCTGTCCAATGGGAAAAATGAAATTCTGTTGGGCAGCCACCATGAAGGCACCCAACACTGGGAATTGGGAAGTACCTTGCTCACACACTGATTCTGCTCTCTAGGTGGTACCTGTTTGTCCATTAGTTTCCATGGCCACAGGTGCTACCTTCTGAAAGCTTCTTCCTTGTCCATTAACCTCCAAGGCCATGTTTGAAATAGACATTTGTAGGCTGTGCAGCTTTTTGCAACTCACTTTCTGCCCAAGGTTGTTTTAAGATCTCTAAACAGTTCTAAACTTAGAACAGCTCCATACTTCCTTAGGCAAAGATTCCCTCAAAAATTTTGCAGGCCAGAAGCCACTTCCAGTCAGTTGCAGGTGCCAATAAACACATCCAAAATTCTTTCTCAGACATAGTTCTCAAACCTGTCTTACTTCTTAGCTTCTGTACCCCATACCCTGCCTCTCTCACTTTCATGCACTCACTCTCTCTCTCAAGTTTATCACGGCTACATTGAGGCTATCTGAAACAACGGAATTTAGTGGGACAGTAACAATGTTAATCTGAATTATTCTGTTTAACTGAGAAGCCTTACTCATCTTTCTCAATCAAGCCCTTGTATTCTTAAATCTTATTATTCAGAGTCCAGAAGTAACTGACTTTTCCAACCTGTAAGGTCCTCAAAATCTAGAATTTCTCCATTCCTTTGATTTTCTCCTTGAGAACTGGCCAAACCTTTATCTCTTTATTATGATACTTTTCTCAAAACAGCCAAAGTAGTCAACATAATCACAGTGACTCTCATTTCTGCTAGAGCTACAAAGTCCTAGCCATATATATACACATATATGTCTTCCAAGTTGTCACAGGTGATATTTTCACCAAATATTTTTGGCATGCCACAACAGAGCTCTTCAGCCTTCTAGGTAGCTATATCTCCTCTTTGTTTCCCACCACCTGACCACTAAGCCAATAATGCATATTTTGACTTTTTGTATTATGACAGCATATGCCACTCCAGTACTGGCTCCAGTAAAAGATAATCTCAATGCACTTGTAGAAGTTTATTTATCACTCACTTACATATAGTCTGATCATGTGTTCAACAGGCAGTCTTACATGTGGAGATTCTCTCCTATTTTGTGTCCCCACTATCACCTGGGACCAGGAAGTTCTTAGCTTCTCGCCAGGGGTGAGAGAAAGAGAAAGATACGGTTATGTTGGAGTGTTTTTAAATAAGACTTGAAAGTGCCCACATTCTACCCACACTCCAGAGACCAGAACTCAGTCACCTGCTGGTACCGGCTATGTACCAGGAGATAGAGGAAATGAGTGTTGTAAACATACAGCTATCTTTGTCATACACAGCTCTATTATTGCTCCCATTATATAATTAGAAGAATATAGATCCCATTATCCTATTAGATAAAAGTTCAATGAACTTGCTAGGAGAAGACAGGTTGGGAGATTCTGGCATAATCAGAAATCAACAATTTTAAGTTTAGGACCTTATAATCTTAGAGTTAGCAGGGAGAATCTTAAAGATCAGCTAGTCTGACTATCTCATATTACAGATTAATAAACTAAGGCTTAGATGGGCATAAGGAATTAGTGGTAGACATGGGACTACAAAATGTTCTCCTTCCACTTACCTCAAGGCTGTCTGTTGTATCCTCCCTGCCTTAATTCTTCCTAAATCTCTTAACTTGTGATATGCAAATACACCCAAATAGGACTTTTTAAACATTTTTTTAAATGTAACTTTTAGTAGATACAGAAAATAAATTTGCATCCAATTAGAAGACAAATAAAACCCTTTGATCAGAATTTCAGGAGGAATAAGGTGGTTTATGTGGTCCTAAAGAAAATATTTTTTACTCCAATTATGGAATAAATTTGGTCTGAATGTTGTTTCTCAGACTTTTTCAAACTGTTTGAATGTAGAGGATCAATCAGATCAAAGCAGAGAAAAACTACCACTTTTGTAAAGCTAAACAAAAATGAAATAGAGAAATGTTTGCAAAAACTTTAGGCAGCAGCAAGGGGTGATGAGTAGGACACAGACTAATTTGTTGAAAGAAACAGGAACAAGTTATACTCTTCCATTAAAAGCTTTTTCCTTGGAATAGGTGATTAGCTTCTTCAAATCTAGAAATAATGGTTCCTTCTCTGCCTCATTTCTGGGGTTGTGGTCAGGACAAAATGATATCATGTATGCAAGTTGAAAATCAACATCAAAGAGAATATTGTTATCTTCAAATGATCAGTAATAAATCTACTTTAGCCTATAAATAGCCATTAAAATCTTTTGCAGTCTACTTGCTCCTTAGAGAGCAATATGAACATAGGTAATTTGCTAAATTGTTACTCTATCTGTTTCATAATTATTGTTTGCTATAAAACTGTACCTAGACTAAATTCCCTTCGCTTACACAATTACATGGGAAACATGAATATCAGGAATTAGAAATACAAAACATACTTTTAGAAAGGCATTTACAAAGTGCAAAATGTAGTGAGCTGTTATAAATTCATTTTAAAAACTAACAAGGCTAATTAAATCGTAGTGAAATGATCATGAGAAAGATTAGTTAAGAATGAGTTCTTAGTAAAGCAAATAACAGGACTGAGGAAAGAAATATTTGACTACAAATGACTAAGAGTAAGAGAGAGGAGTGATAACCCGGCAAAAAGTGTCAAACACAATAATGGGTAGGATCAAGAAAAGTAAACTTGCAGCAATTTCTTTGATTGGGAATTCCATGGGTGCAGAAAATAATCCCTCTGGAGAATTACTTTACATGCCTGTGTGGATTGGCTTTTTTGTTTTCGGTAGATAGAATAAAATATCAAAGAGAGCATTCACGAGAGCTGGCCTTCACTGTTAAAGGGGCAGTTTATGTGGTTTTAAAGGTCTTCACCTTCTATTGCAGATTTTACAATAAAGCTTAATTTATGATGTAGTGATATGGGTTCCATCTAGAGCCTAACTCAGAAGAAAGGTTGATTGAGAAGAAACCTAATACTGACAAGTACCCTACTTGTTGTCCAGTAATGCAACCCCCACCTGCCCTCTCATTCCTTCTTGTAATGCAAAACCCCTAGCGTTTGCTGAATGTCCAGCCTTCCGACCTGGAAGAATGCAGGGTCCTGACATCTGTCTGGACATAGGCCTAAGCCACTGCAGAAAGATTGGCTCTGGCAGTGCTGGTGACCTATGGAGACACCCCTCCCAAACTGTGCCCTCTTGAGTCAGGCTACCCATTTTCATTTTGGAGAAATAGTAGATAGCAACAATTCAAAATAATTTTCAAGGTCTATGAAAAATGAGGGCCTCAATGCAATGGGAATACTGGCAGATGAATGCATTTTTCTTAAAAAAAAAAAAGTGGCAAAGAACCAATTGGCATTATGAATACTTCCACCTTGTTCCCCAATCACTGGTGAGCCTTCAGCTGTCAACTCGTCAGCCTCTTTGTGTGCCCGTAGAATAGCAAGCCATTTGCTAATTCCTTTTGATAATATTACTTGGAACTCTGTATGGCATTTTTGGTATGACAATTATGATTGCCAAAGCTTCTAGAAAATAACAAGAGATCTTCGCATTTGTTGCACCTAAAAGATAAAGGAAAGGCAGATAAAAACAAGCATATTGAGATACAATTCCCTTTTCATCAGGGATTCAAACCAAAATGAAATAGTTTGGCTAGAATGTTGTTCAGAGGACATGCTGACATTTCTGCTTTCTTCCAATTCAATGATTTTGGGGGAAAATATACAGGCTCAGTTCTGGCTCAAACTGGTTTACTTTTTTGGAAGAAAACTGATACATTTTTAATTTAATATGAGATTAATATTTAAATTCAGTTCAAGATTCAGCAAATTAGTATGGTTCATTCCAGTTTAATGTTTGATTCAAGTCTTTATTGTTCAACTGCTCATTGTATTGGTTATGGCCCAAAGAAGAAAAAAATATGCATTGGCTATTGCCAGAGAAAATGGGGTCATACTACTCATGGCTTTGAAAGGAACCAAGAATTTCATTAGAGTCCAAACTAAGCATAGATTTTCTGTTGTCACACAAGTGAGAGTAAATAAACTTATATATTTCTAAAACTAATCTCTCAGAATAATACCCAGACATCTTTATTATTAAATATTTCCTCCATTTCTCTTCTCCCAGAGCAAAAAATTTCTAACTAGTTTTTTCTAGAAAATTATAAATTAAAATATTGTAACTCTAAATTCCTTTTTATAAATTAAGATAATGTGTAGTACTTTTATAAATTTATATATATAGTGATAAATGTGGTAATTTTACATACACACCTGTATGCATACATAAGGAGTAAGAGAGAAGGAGGGAGAAGATTTTAGTTCACTGGAGAGCAAGAGAAAGGCCAGCAAACCAACAAAGACTGATCTAATAGTTGGGGGTATCTAAGATTCTTTCCTAGATCAAAACCCACTGCCTAGAATTTATTATTCTGTAAGAACACTTGGTAGGATGACTTATTGAGCTATTAATGTGTGATTTGTTGGAACAGAATTTTCCCTTCTCCATTCCAAGCAGGACTTTTCTCATAACTTTGAGATTAATAAAGAAATTTGACTCCTGGAATGAGAACAGAAGGAGGAGGCAGAATTGGAGAGGGCAAAAATGGAAAAGCATCCTTGTGGATCCACAGAGTGGCCCCTGCCCCAAGCAATACCCCTGTGATGAGGCAAAGGGGAACGGCACCATGGTACAACCCCAACCACATCCATGGTCCCACCCCAGGCTCCCATTTAGAAAGCAAGTGGCAGAACACAAAGCTTCAGGAAACTGCAAACCTATACTAGTTTCCTATTGCTGCTGTAACAAATCACCATAAACTTGATAGCTTAAAACACAAATGTGTTATCTTACAGTTCTGGAGGTCAGAAATTCAAAATGAGTTTCACTTGCCTAAAATCAAGGTGTTGGCAGAAAAGGGCTGCATTCCTTCTGGAGGCTCCAGAAGAGCATTCATTTTCTTGCCTTTCCAACTATTACAGGCACCTTAATTCCTTGGCTCATGGCTCCTCCCCCCATATTCAAAGCCAGCAGCGTATAGCATGCTCAATCCTGTTTTTCTCTGACCTCTGCTTCCCTTGTCACAACTCCTCTTCTAACTCTGACCCTTCTGCTCCTCTCTTATGAGGACCCTTGTGATTACATTGGGCCCATCTGCATAATCCAGGCTTGCAAAAAAGGGCATCAGGGTTATCATGATGGATTGGAGATTCAAGTCCCTTCCTCTAATCTCTACACACCTTGCAAGTCATGGGATTCTTGTGCAGCACTGAAATGGGAAGGAAGCCACGTTAACAACAAGGAACGGAGCTCAGAGTCAAAACTATCTTGATATTAAGAAAGGTTTAAAACATGACATTTCTTGTTTTTGGAGCAATTTTTGTGCCTGCCACATATAGCTTTGTTTTGCTTTCCTAAATGCATTACCTCTGAGTCTTTACCATTGAAACTGCTCTACTATAATCACATTGGCAATAAACAAGTATCTACTAACCACCTACTATGTGTAGAGCACTGTACTAGGAACTGAAAATAACACAAAAGAAACAGGAAATAGGAATCTCTCCCCAGGTAGAAATATGTACAAAAGTATAGATGAGACTACTTATGGGAAAAAGAAGAGTATGCAGCACACTCAAGTATATTTTACGAATAATAAGTTTTCCTAGACCACCCAGATGCTGCCTACATTTCATCCTCACTGACTTGGTATTTTCACCTTACAGAATTGCTTCACAGCCTTTCTCACATGAAATCCTATAAAAGGGAGCTTTTCTGGTCAAAGAAGTTTAGGAATATACTAACCCCTCATTTAATTTTTGTAGCAATGGCTCAGAGAACTCTACACCAAGGAAATCATATTTATCTTAACTTCATGTTTCCAAACATATGTGTGCCTGCAGCCTTTTTCCTCATAACCCTCACTACCATCCCCCTTTAGCAAATGCTGATTTAGTGAAATTGTGACCTTTTCTAGACCATTTATTAAAATGTTTCTATTTAAAAATCCCAGCTTCAGCACTGCCTACTGGACATGTAATAGATGTTTACTAAATAATGAAAATATCTAGAAAGAGGAATGCCCATCTCTCCCTACCCTTTATTTTCTGTATTTTTTGGTTCTATACCACAATAAAACTAATCCCTTGAAGCTCTATGTTTTAGTACCTTAAGCGTTAAACATTGTTAAACACTTTTTGAAAGTCTGAATAGATTACACACACTGGTCCTCCTTATCCACAGATGTGTTGGAGGTAGCATGTTACGGAAAGGTAAATGGTTGCAGTCTCCTCTCAGCTTTGCCAGTAATAAGCTATGTGGCCCCACGCAGAGCCCACAGCCTCTTGGCACTCAGCGTGCTCACTGGTAAAATAAGAGAATTGAACTAGATGGTTTCCAAGACTCCATGCAGCTCTTGGAGTTATTTGTGCACATTCTTTATCTGGATATTTATTCTTTCAAAGGATTTCAATATATTCCCCACCCCTACCTCAATACATTGTTTGTGTTCTGTGACTACCCTTTGTTATAAATTCTGCCAGCTTTCCTAGTGTGGTTGTAAGAGAAATATCTCTCCTTTGATGCAGGTTATAAACGTACTGAGTATTACGGACTGAGTTGTGTCCCCACCAAGACTCATATATTAAAACCCTAACACCCAATGTGACTGCATTTGGAGAAAGGGCCTTTGAGGGGCTAGTTGAAGTTAAGCAAGGTTATAAGGGTGAGGCCTAATCCAAAAGGACTGGTGTCCTTATAGAAAGAAGAGACACCAGGGTTGGGCACACACAGAAGAAGGGCCATGTGAGGACGCCATGAGAAGTCAACCATCTGCAAGCCAAGGAGAGAGGCCTTGGGAGAAACTGAGCCTCCAATACCTTGATCTTGGACTTCAGCCTCCAAAACTTAAGAAAATAAATTTCGATTGTTTAAACCAACCACTCTGTGGTACTTTGTTATGGTAGCCCTAGCAAACTAATATACTGAGGAAATATAATCTGTATGCAGACACAAGAGGCAAAGGGTAAATAATACATAACTGTACATAATCAAATGAAGATGTACACACTTTGATTGCAGAAGACTTCCCTTTGCTAGCTAGAGAAATTAGTATGGATAAAGTGGTTTATCCTACCCTCACTCATCCACGTGAGATGATCTAATTGAGCATTTTCAACTCTATGCACTAAAAACTGACAAAAGACTTATTTACTAGGCATAGTACACAAAAAAGATAAAGCTGGAAGTAATGCAATTTTCCTTCTCGACCAATTTTCACATTCTTATTCCCAAAGTAGGCTGCCTAACCAGCCCACTACTTTCCAGTGGGATTGATGTAACCGGCAATGGCTGTGATTTTAGTAATACCTCTTGAACTTGAGAGCTGTGAGGCCCCTTCTAAAGTGGCTTATTCAAAAGACAACCAGCAGGGTCTATATGAGCCTTACAGCATCATCTGAGCATGCAAGTTGTGGCCCTCACAGGCCCACCGCCATGTGACTCCCCCCTCCCTCCTGCCCTCACGGCAGGACCCCACTGTCAGATCCTCCCAAGGTTGGTTTGCCTAAAGCAAGGACTTAGCTCTTATTGACTTATTTCTCCCCCAGAGATCCACTCAGAGCCTCTACCGTCTAATTATTATAGGTTTACCTGTATTATCTTGCTCAGGGACACAAAATTTAACTAACATGAACAATTAAAACCTTGTTTGGGACCCACTATGCTGTCTGTAATCCTCACTGTCTCTGCGAAGGTTCCTTCTGTTTACAGACATGTTCATACTTGCATTAAAATCTTTTACACCCAAGGTTGGTAACCACACCATTATTTAGGAAACTCCTTTGACAGTTCCGGGTACGCATCCTCCATAGTACCTAGCATAATGTATTGCACAGAGTAGGTGTTCAAAAAATATACATAGATTGAATTAAAAGAAGAGAGAAAAATGTATTTTAAACCTTTTCCAGCTTTTTTTCCTCATTCCTGTGTGTAAATTATATTAACATATTTCACTTAAAAAGCTAATTTTGATTAAAAACTTACTATGTGCTGGGTACTCTCCTACTCTTCTAGGTTCTTTATAGATATTAATGTATCAAAATCATGCCATATCATTGTAAGGTGCTACTATTACATCCCCTTTTTACAGGTAAGGAAATTGAGGTGCAGGAGGCTGAGTACCTTGCCCATGGTCCCACAGCTAGCTACATGGCAGGGCTGGGATGTGGGCCCTGGCAGGCAGGCTCTAGAACCTACACTTGGAACAGCTATATTAGAGCTTATTGGTTTAGGCACATAATACAAGAAGATGAATCTGAAAACAAAATGGGGAAAAGTCTAGAAACACTAAAGTTTATACATTTATTCCAAGGGCAAGAGCTTTTGGTCTTCATTTACAAACTACTAACCAGTCAGCATCTTGATTTTATATGCATATTTCTAATAGGAACAGTAAATAGAAGTTGGAAATGAGGAGCTTGCTGGAGACAGTATCCTAAAGACAGAATGAAGGTGGTTAGTACACAAGAAGAAGGGAGACAAAAAAGAGAGAGGGAGGAGACAGCCACAGCACTCAAAATGCTGCAAGCAGGATAGAATAGAGCCACTTCAAGTAAGCATGGACATCTTTCCACATCCCATTAGTTCCTAAGGGCGTCATTGAAGAGCAGTTTTTAGTCAAGTGTGACCTGAGTCACTGAGAAACTTGGATATCGGTTAATAGCCTGGGTTTCTTCAGGCAGAGAGAAAGCAATCCAACCAAGTGGTTAAAAAGTAAGTTTATGCATTTGAAAAAAAGAAAATTTCTGTTTCTGGAAATTTACTTTGTTCCCTGAAGGTGGTGGAAACTAGAGTATTATGAAATTTGTATAAATAAATCAAATTTTACTTAAAAAATACATAGGCATATGAAAAAAGCCTATTCATTATATATTTTCTTTTTCCATTTAGGGTATTAGTGTTAGCCATTTCTTTTTGTACAATTTTTTTTTGCTTGTTTTGTTTGTTTTAAGTGAATCTTGATTGCATTGGTGATGTTGGATGAATCATTTATTTCTATCATTTCATAGGAAGGTTACCACTGTACCTCCAAAGAGATTTAAAGGATTTCTCTTTTGAATCTGTGCAATCCCAGCGGTGGAAAATGAATTTCAAAGTAACAAACTCCAGCAGCCTTTTTATGAACACTGATATTATCACCTCTCTCTCTCTCTGCAGCTTCACAGCAGTGCTGCATCCTTTGCCATGATGAGCGGTGATTCAAAGAAAGGAGTTAGTGTAGAAGGCGGCGGCCAGTAAGCTTGGATTGTTTCCACCACTTTAAGTATCACATAGGGTGAAACAGGAAAATACTTTTTTCTGCACAGGAAGAGAGGTGAGGCTGCAGATGCTGCACAGAGGTGGGATGGAAGGCAGAGTATGTTCTTCTATTCAGTCAGTTCCCTAAATGACTGGAAGCCTTGCAAATTCACAAAACAAGTCATTTGTTTGGGGGCATTTGGCTCAATCCATAGTCGAGAGTGAAAATTTAAAGAGTTTTGGTGTCTGAAAGAACAGAGCAATGGTTTTGTTGATCCCTTCTTCTCCCTATTGAGTACAGGGTTTAATTAATGAGTACAGGGTTTCCATGTGGAGTAATGAAAAAGGTCTGGATCTAGATAACGGTGATGGTTGTACGACATTGTGAATGTACTTAATGCCACTGAATTGTGCACTTTAAAATGGTTAAAATGATAAATTTTATGTTATATGTAGTTTAATACCAAAAAAAGTAATAGTATGCCCATGGGGTTCTCACACATAGTCCTCCCCCATGCCCAGTCACCCCTAGACACACACAAATACTCAGAGGAGTCCTTACAAAGTAGACTAAGGTTGACTTCAGTGCCCTTTCAACCACATTTCTAAACCTACTTCTTTTCTGTAGGTACTCTTCTTTAAAAGGAAGAAATGTCCCTTCCTTATATAAAACCAAGGCCACTAAGTTTGGAAGTAAAAGAGGACAGCTGACTAAACAAATTCACCCCAGCTATGTCCCTAAGATTCCCCTCATCAATGTGGGGAACTCTGGCACAGGGTGCTGCTCCCCCAGTAACACACTGAAAAAAATATTAAACTTGGAGTTGCATATGAATCCAGATAATGGGACACACACAGCCCACTTCAACAGTCTGTTTTTGCAAGTGTCAGGCTTATCTCCCTGTAGCTGACACCCTCTTGGTGGCCCAATAATCAGAGGTTCTCACCTAGAACTCACTCATCCTCTAAGTCCAACTTCAAGAGAGTGAATTTGCAGGAAAGGGAAACTGCAGACACCACTTTTAGTAGTCAGGGTTCTCCAAATAAACAGAATCAATAGGAGATAGATATAGACATAGCTATATAAAAATATTTATTGTAAGAAATTGGCTGACACAATTAAGAAGGCTGACAAGTTTCAAAATTTACAGTTGGCAAACTGGAGACCAAGGAGAGCCAATGGTGTTGCTCCAGTCCAAATGCCAACAGGCTTGAGACCCAGAAAGAGCTGATGTTTTGGTTCAAATCTGATGGCAGGAAAGAACTGATGTCCCAGCTCAAGGCAATCAGGTAGGAGGAGTTCCCTCGTACGCTCAGGAAGGCCAGCCTTTTTGGCATATTCGGGCCTTCAACTGATTGAATAGGACCCACCCACATTAGGAAAGGTAATCTGTTTAGTCTACTAACTCAAATGTTAATCCCACCCAGGAACACCCTCACACGACACACCAAGAATAATGCTTTATCAGATGTCCAGGCACCTCGTGGCCCAGTCAAGTTGACACATAAAATTAACCATCACACCTCTCTACTGTCTGCATAAGGCTGGTCACCAAGATGAGGTCTGAGAACCTGCCTCTTCCCTAGGGAACTGAAACCAGAAAGACCTTCACCCAGGGACAGCACTCTGCATGATTCATGAGGACAAGGCCTTATCCCAGCAGAGGGCTACTACATAGTTACCCCCCAGAAGAACTCCCTTCTTTTCAGCCTTTCCAGACCCACATCTCTCTTTCCCTCACCTTAGCAGCCCCTGATTATTACTTCTTGTTGCCTAACTTCTGACTCTGTGTCCCATGACTCAGGGACCACATTTCTACCAAGGATCCAATAACTCAAGATAACCATTCTAACTGGGGTGAGATGATATCTCCTTGCTATGATTTGCATTTCCTTGATTATTAGTGATGTTGAGCATTTTTTCATATACTTTTTAGCCTGTTGTATGTCTTCTTTTGAGAAATGTCTATTCAAATCATTGCCCATTTTTAAATCAGATTATTTTGCTTTTTTCCTATTGAGTTGTTTGAGTTCTTTGTATATTGTGGATATTAGTCCCTTGTTGGGTAAACAGTTTGCAAATATTTTCTTCCATTCTGCAAGTTGTCTCTTTACTTGGTTGATTTGTTCCTTTGCTGTGCAGAAGCTTTTTAGTTTAATATAGTCTCATTTGTCTATTTTTGTTTTTGTTGCCTATGCTTTTGAAATCTTACCTATAAAATTTTTGCCTAGACCAATGTCCTGAAGCATTTCCTCTACATTTTCTCCCAATAGTTTTAGAGTTTCAGGTCTTGCATTGAAGTCTTTAATCCATTTTGAGATCATTTTTGTACATGGTGAGACACAGGGGTCCAATTTAGTTCTTCTGCATATGGATATCCAGTTTTCCCTGCAGCATTTATTGAAAAGGGTGTCCTTTCCCCAATGTATGCTCTTGGCATCTTTGTCAAAAAATCACTTGGCTGTAACTTTGAAGAACAGTATTGAGGTTCCTCAAAAAACTAAAAATAGAGTTTCCACATGATACAGCAATTCCACTACTGGGTATATCTCCAAAAGAAAGTAAATCAATATGTCAAGCAGGTATCTGCACTCCCATGTTTATTGCAACACTATTCACAATAGCCAAAATATGTAATCAACTTGAGTGCCCATCAGTGGATGAATAGATAAAGAAAATGTGCTATATATACACAATGGAATATTATTCAGCCATAAAAAAGAATGAAGTCTTGGCATTTTGAGCAACATGGATGGAACTGGAGGCCATTACATTAAGTGAAGTAAGCCAAGCACAGAAAGACAAACATCACATGTTCTCACTCATATGTGAGAGGCTAAAAAAAGAGTGGGTCTCATGAAAATAGAGATTAGATAGGTGGTAACCAGAGGCCAGGAAAGGGGAAGAGGGAGGGGATAGGAAAGGAAAAAGAATATGAATGTATTTATTACCACTGATCTGTACACTTAAAAATGGTAAAGATGGCAAATTATATATGTATATTTTATCTCAGTTTTAAAAATGGAGGAAAAAAATCAATTGGCTGTAAATACATGGATTTATTTCTGGGTTTTCTATTCTGTTTCACTGGTCTATGTATTTGTTGTTATACCAAAACCATGTTGTTTTGGTAACTATAGCTTTGCTTTGTAGCATATTTTGAAGTCAGGTAATGTGGTATCTCCAGCTTTGTTCTTCTTTCTCAGGATTACTTTTGCTATTTGGGGTCTTTTGTGGTTCCATATGAATTTTAGGATTTTTTTTTTTCTATTTCTGTGAACAATATCATGGGTACTTTCATAGGAATCTCTTTGAATCTGTAGATAGCTTTGAGTAGTTGGTCATTTTCATAATATTAATTCTTTCAATTCATGATCATGGGATGTATTCCATTTTTTTGTGTCCTCTTCAGTTTCTTTAATTGGTACTTTGTAGTTTTCATTGTAGAGATTTTTCATCTCTTTGGTTAAATTTATTCCTAAGTGGGTATTTTTGTAGCTGTTGTAAATAAGATTACTTTCTTGATTTCTTTATTGGCTAGTTCGTTATAGACGTATAGAAATGCTACTGATTTTTGCATGTTAAAATTTTTATCTGTAATTCTACTGAATTCTTTTTATCAGTTCTAAGAGATTTTTGGTGGAGTCTAGGTTTTTCTATATATAAGATGATGTCATCTGAAAAGAGGCATAATTTGAGTTTTTCTTTTCCAATTTGGATGCCTTTTATTTTTTTCCTCTTGCCCAATTGCTCTGGCTAGGACATCAGGTGCTATGATGAATAAGAATGGTGAAAGTGGACATCCTTGTCTTGTTCCAATTCTGTATGATGTTAGCTGTGGATTTGTCATCCATGGTTCTTATTGTGTTGAGATATGTTTCTTCTATACCTAATTTGTTTAGAGTTTTTATCATAAAGAGATGTTGGAGTTTATCAAATACTTTTTCTACATCTATTGAGATGATCATGTGGTTTTTGTCCTTCATTTTGTCGATGTGATTTATCACATTTATTGATTTGCATATGTTGAAACATCTTTGCATTCCTAGATAAACCCCACTTGATCATGGTGTTATATTCTCGGTATGTTGTTGGATTCAGTTTGCTAGTATTTTCCTGAGGATTTTTGCATCTGTGTGGGCATGTACCTATCTTTTTTGTTTTGTCCTTGTCTAATTTTGGTATCAGGGTAATTCTGGCATAGTAGAATGGGTTAGGAAGAAATCCCTTCTCTTCAATTTTTTGGAATAGTTTGAGAAGAATTGGTGTTGGCTCTTCTTTAAAAGTTTCTTGGAATTCAATAGTGTAGCCATCCAGTCCTGGGCTTTTCTTTGATGGGAGACTTTATTACTGATTCAATCTCATTGCTCTTTATTGATCTATTCAGGTTCTCTATTTCTTCCTGATTAAATCTTGATAGGTTATGTACGTGCAGGAATTTATACATTTCCTCTAGGTTTTCTAACTTGTAGGTGTATCGTTATTTGTAATAGTCTCAAATGATCCTTAGTATTTCTGTAGTATCAGTTGTATTGTCTCCTTTCATTTCTGATTGTATTTATTTGAGCCCTCTCTCATTTTTCCCTTAGGCTAGCTAAAGGTTTATTGATTTTATTTATCTTTCAAAAAAAACAATTTTTAATTTCATTGATCTTTTATAATTTTTTGTCTCTATTTTGTTTAGTTCTGCTCTGACTTTTGTTATTTCTTTCTACTAATTTTGGGCTTGGTTTGTTCTTGCTTTCTAGCTACTTGAGGTGCATTGTTAGGTTTCTTATCATAAATCTTTCTACTTTTATGATGTAGTCATTTATTGCTATAAACTTCCCCCTTAGGTCTACTTTTTCTGTATCCCATAGGTTTTTGGTACATTGTGTTTCCAATTTCATTTGTTTTAAAATTGTTTTTATTTTCTTCTTAATTTGTTCATTGGCCCAATGGTTGCTAAAGAGCATTTTATTTAATTTTCATGTATTTATTCAGTTTTCAGAGTTCCTCTTATTATTGATTGCTAGTTTTATTCCATTGTGGTCTTAGAAGATACTTAATATGATTTCAATTTTTTATATTTGTTGAGATTTGTTTTGTGGCCTAACCTATGGTCTATCCTGGAGAATGTCCCATGTGCTGATGAGAAGAATGTGTATTCTGGAGCTGTTGGATGAAATGTTGTATAAATATCTGTTAGGTCCGTTTGATCTACAGCGCAGTTTAAGTATGATGTTTCTTTGATGATTTTCTGTTTAGATGATTTGTCAAATGCTGAAAATAAGTTGACATCCCTGCTATGGTTTGAATGTTTATACCCTTCAAAACTCACATTGAAACTTAATCCCCAATGTGGCAATATTGAGAGGTGCAGCCTTTAAGAGGAGATTGGGTCATGAGGGTTCCACCCTCATGTATGGATTAATCCATTAATGGATTGGTGGGTTAAGGAATTAATGGGTTTTAATGGATTAAGGGGTTATCATAAAAATGCAGCTGTTGATTTTTAAGAAGAAGAAGAGAGACCTGAGCTAGCACACTCGACCTCCTCACGATGTGGTACCCTGCACCCCTTCAGGACTCTACAGAGAGTAACCACCAGCTAGAAGGCCCTCACCAGATTCGGCCCCTCAACCTTGCATGTCCACATCTCCAGAATTGTAAGAAATAAACTATTTCTTTACAAATTACTCAGTTTCAGGTATTCTATTATAAGCAACAGAAATTGAGCTAAGATAGTCCCCAACTCTTATTGTATTAAGGTCTATCTCTCTATATAACTCTGATAATATCTGCTTGATATATCTGGGTGCTCCAGTGTTGGGTGCATGTATATTTGCAATTGTTATATCTTCTTGGTGAATTGATCCCTTTATCATTATGTAATGACCTTCTCTTGTTTTTTTTTTATGCTTTTGGACATAAAGTCTGTTTTGTCTAAGTATAGCTACTCCTGCATGCTTTGAGTTTCCATTTGCATAGGATATCTTTCCCACCCTTTCACTTTCAGTCTGTGTGTGTCATTACAGGTGAAGTGAGTTTCATATAGGCAGTATACAGGCAGGTCTTGTTTTTAATTTTTTTTAATCTGTATAGCTAGCGTGTGTGTGTGTGTGTGTGTGTGTATACACATACATATATTAGAAACAGAGTCTCACCATGTTGCCCAGGCTGGAGTTCAGTGGCTATACTCAGATGCAATCATAGTGCATTCCAGCCTTAAACTCCTGGACTCAATTGATCCTCCTGACTTAGCCTCCCAAGTAGCTGGGACCCCAGACATGCACCACTACATTTGGCTCCTATATCTTTCAGTTGGGAAATTTAAACTGTTTGCATTCATGGTTATTATTAATAGATGAGGACTTATTCCCTTCATTTTGTTAATTGGTTTCTGATTGTTTCAAATATCCTTTCTTCTTCTCTTATTTGTTATCTTTGTGATTTGGTGGTCTTCTGTAGTGATAATATTTGATTTCTTTCTCTTTCTCATTTGTGTATCTGCTCTACCAGTGACTTTTATACTTTTGTATGTTTTCATCATGGGAAATATAGTCCTTTCACTTCCAGATGTAGGACTCCATCATGCATTATTTGTAGAGCTGGTCTGCTGGTGACGAATTCCCTCAGTTTTTGTTGCCTGGGAAAGATTTATTTCTCCTTCATTTCTGCAGTATAACTTTCCTGGGTATAGTATTCTTGACTAGCAGTTTTTTCCTTTCAGCACTTTAACTATATCATCTCATTCTTTCCTGGCCTGTAAGGTTTCTGCTGAGAAATCTGCTGTTAGTCTGATGGGGACTCCTTATATGTGACTTGACACATTTCTCTTGCTGTTTTTATAATAGAATTCTCTACTTGTCTTGGACTCTTGACAGTTTATAACGTGCCTTGGAGAGGACATTTTTTGGTTGAATCTATTTGGGGTTTTTTGAGCTTACTGAATCTTGCTGTCCCTAGACTTGGGGAATTTTCAACTACTATCCCATTAAATATGGTTTCTATGTCTTTTCCCATCTCTTCTTCTTCTTCTGGAACTCCCAATATTTGAATATTTGTTTGTTGATGGTGTTTTGTGTGTCACATAGGCTTTCTTCATTCTTTTTTATTCTTTTTCTTATCTTTTTTATGTGTCTGACTGGCTTTTTTCAAAAGATCTGTCTTTAAGCTCAGAAATTCTTTCTTCTGTTGGGTCTAGTCTATTATTAAAGCTGTCAGTTGTACTTTTATTTCATTCATTGAATTCTTCAGTTCCAGGATTTTGGTTTGGTTCTGTTTTATAATATTTGTATCTTTGTTGAATTTCTCATTCAAATCATGGGTTGTTTTCTTGATTTCTTTGTGTTTTAAATCTGTGTTCTCTTGTATATTGCTGAGTTTCCTTAAGATCATTATTTTGAATTCCTTTTCAGGCATTTCATAGATTTCCTTTTGGGGGGGTCTGTTACTAAAGAATTAGTATGTTCCTTTGGGGGTGTCATGTTTCCTTGATTTTTGATATCTCCTGTGTTCTTACATTGATATCTGTGCATCTAGTCTAACAGTCACTTCTTCTAATTTTATGAAGTAGCTTTCATAGGGAAAGACTTTTTCCTGTACATGTATCTATAGTGTCAGTTGGGTAGGGCACTTTCACTTTGGTTCTGAGTGAATGTCATAGTGTAGTCTCTGTATGATTTCTTCAACTATAATCAACATCAGTGGTATCTACGAGTTCATCAGTAGCTTAGGCTGTGGTTGTTTGTGGAGGCTGTGTTGTGACTTTGCTGGGGATTGGGGTGCTGGGCAGGCTTGTCCTCAGGCCTCTGTGTATTGTGCATGGGCACTAGCTGTGGTGGTGGTAGACCCCAAGCAGATCAGCCTTCAGGTCCCCAGGCTTAGTGCTTGGTACCAGCAGTGGTGAAGGCAGCCCTGTGCAAGCCAGTACTTAGCCCCTAGGTGGTGTGTGTGGGCACCAGCTATGGCAGTAGTAGCACCCCAGATGATGTGCATAGATGGCAGTGGTGGTGGTGGTGGCAGGCCAGGCAAGTTGGTCCTCTGGCCCCCACATGGCACACACTGGCCTTGGCAGTGGAGCTGGTGGTACTTGGGTGGGTCAGTTCCTGGGTCCCTGAGTAGTTCACACAGACACCTCTGGTGGTGGCAGCACCCAGGTGGGCCAGATTTTTAGTCCCCAGGAAGTGTGCATGAATATACAGTGGCTCCACTGTTGAAGAGGGAGGAGTCTCTGTATGTAGCAGTGGCCCCAGAGTGGCAACTCTCAGCCTCTGGGGAGCACATGCTTTGGCTCCCTATGTCCTGGGGAAGCCTCCCTGATGTACTAAACTGCCTGTTCCCTGGGTTGTAAGGCACTACATGGGCTCAGGTGCTGGGGACATAGGCACACTGCTGGGTCCAGCTGGTGTTACAATGCTGCAGCCTTCTGAGTGGACTAGGGGGATTTCACTGAGGCTCCAGGGATGTGCACATGCAGGAGTTATTGGGTCTTAGAGCAATATGCAGCCTGGTGTTGGCTTTGTTCTCAAAATGGCACATCCTATGGCTTCTTAGGCCCCAAGGGCTGGTGACATTCAGTGTAAATTCCCTCTCTGGGACAGTGTAGTCACATGGACTCCAGGAAGCTCCCAGTACTAGACTCAGGGCCAGTAAGAGTAGAAGGGCTCTCCTGCAGCTAGGATTTCAGAGGTCTATGGTAGGAATGTGGACTTCTTGGGATCTCTCACTCACCTTTGCACCACCATGAGGAGTCCCTCCTACTTCCAAGCTGATCCTGGCTGGCTGCTTCACTTCCCTCTCTATGCCACCATCTCGAATTTCCATGCCTCAGAGTGTCCCTGTCACTTCCCTACTGAATTCCAGTGTTTTCCCTTAGATGATATACTCAATGTGTGGTTATTTACTTGCTCTTTTGTGGAGGAGGTAAGTGCTGGGTGTCTCTAGTCAGCCATCTTGAGGACACCTCTGAGACTCTAAACTCTTTCTCTTCCATCAAGTTGACTCCAAAGATAACACTATACTCCATACCAATTCCCAGACTTTTATTCTATGAGTTTGTCTAACTCCTTTAAGGAAATTTTGCTATCACTAGTTTACTTTTAATTATGTAACTTCTGAGAACAGTTCAAAAATTTCAGACAAACACAACTTTGCCTAAAGGAAAGGAAAAGCAATAGGAGCATTGTGTTCCCACTAATCTCAAGCACCTTTCAGATGCTGCTCAATCCATTCCATCACCTTAATTCACAGGAACAGACCATGCAGACACTGCAGCCATTAGTGATCAGTTCCACAATTCTGAATACAGGCTGCTAGAAAGGTCTAGCGGTGCATTATACTTAGTTCACCTCAGAGAAATGATGAATCTGTAATTTAATGCCATTAAATTTAACAGGATCAGTTTCTGCTTGCTATAGATAAAAGAAAAGTTAACATTTATCTAAGTGGACTCTAAGATAAAACTGTCAGAGATTGAACTAAACAGCCTGTACTTTCTTGCTGCCTCACAAATCACAAACCTAGAACTATCAATGTAGAGATAATCTCATCTGTTAAGTCAAGGGGAGCCTTACAGTTGGAGAGTGAACATTGAAGACTGAGTGGTGGAGGGAGAGCTTTTTCATCTCTCAGATATGCTGACTGCTGAGCTGACATGCCAGGCCAACATTGTCCAGTGGGAGTATAATGCGAGCCACAAACTTGAGTCACATATAATGTTAAATTTTCTGGTAGCTACATTAAAAAAAAAGAAACAGTGAAATAATTATTTCTAATAATATATTTTATTTAACCCAATATATCCAAAATATTATTTCAATGTGTAATCAAAATAAAAATTATTAATGAGATATATTACTTTCTTTTTGGTACTAAATTTTCAAAATCTAGTGTGAATTTTAAACTTACAGCTTATCTCAGTTGGGACTAGCTATATTTCTAGGGCTCAGTAGCCACATGCACCTAGTGGTTACCATGTTGAAAGCACGGTGCCAGACAAATGCTCCTCCAAACCCCAAAGGTTCCCAAAGCAAAGTGACCACATCTCTCCTCACGGAAGGAAAATCACACACTCTCCACTAGACAGACTACTAGGCTCTACACCCTGGAGGGCTTTCTTATTTCTTCCCTGTAATTAAAGAGATCTCAGAACAAGCTGTTTCTCAGGGTTCTTGCCTTTATGCTCCTAAACTTCTCCTTTACTCTGCACTGTGAGTATGAGAAGTACATTCCACTTATGTGGGAATTCCTAGCTTTCCCCTGAGCTCATAGTAAGGCTCACAGGATCCTACTACATCTATAAGGATCTCTGTTTCAGGTGCTAGGCCCAAGGTAAAATGCAAAGTCCAGCAGATAGCAATGGACAGAGATCTAACTGCCTTAATTACTCATTCTGTGAGTGCACAAGTCACAAGACTTATTTCTCCAGCTAGTCCTGCCCTCTTTTTCTCTGCTGGTCAACTGGCTTGCTTACTGAAAAGAACTAATATTTAGTGTATGTTTTATGTGCAAGATTTAAGTCTTTACAATAACACTTTGTGTGTGCTATTATTAACCTTATTTGATAGATAAGTAAGCCAAGGACTACTTAGGCACATTGAGTGACTTGGCCAAGGGCACATAGTACAAAGTGAAGGTGAGATTCAGTTCCACCTCAGAAACCTACACTCACAAGCACTATATTCTATATTGACTTGCTTTCCAGTTTCTGGATTCTCTTGTTTGCTGCATAATCCACATCTTGTCTTGAGTTCCCAGTCCCAGTTCATTCTAGCTAGCAACTGACCAGCAGCCTTCTATCAACATGGGCTCAAGATCCTGTCTGCCCTGGCTCTCCTCTTGGCAGCTTATAAGAACCTTCTAGGAGGTCTAGCTCCCATATCTGCCTTAATCAGTATTTCCCAGCATCTGCAGGACTCAGCATTCTCACTGGCTCTAAATGCCAGCATAAAGGCCATCCACCTACACATCAGAAAATAAGAGAGAAATGCACAGAGTAACGTTTGTTTAACAGTTATTTATTGAGCACTTTTTGCATGCTGGGAAAGATGCTGAAAGATGGGGGTATAGCAAGAAATACAACAGACAAGCTCCCTGCCTTCAGGAAGTTTATTAAATGCTAGTGAAGGGAGAAAGACGGTAAGTAAGTAAAACCAAAAACTAAAGATGCTCTCATAGAATGATAAGTACTATGAAAAAAATAAAACTAAGTATTATGGTAGATCTTCAGGAAAATCCCTTACATGTGCCTGGAACCCCTAATATTATCATGCATGTAATAATCTGCTCGTGTATCTTGGGAAATTGATGGGCTTACCAGACTGCAACCATTTTCTATTGTTCCTAAACAAGGAAGGCTAAAATAGGTTGCACATCTGTCTCAAAGGAAGCTCCAGCTTATGGCTTCTTTGTTTAGAAACCTTGCTTTCTTGTTCTTTTGATATATATGCCTAATTATAGAGAAACTTTCCTATTTGTAATCCCAGTAAAGCAAAAAAATAATTAAGATTAGATTTCTACACAGGCAGGCCCATAACACCTACCCTGGGGTAAATGAAAGCACTTGTCATAGGTAGGACGCCTCAAGAACAGAATTTGAGGTGGAGATTTGCATACAGAGGAATTATGGGATGTACCCTGGGGATAACACCTATGAGGAAGTAAAGGAAATAGAAGTGGGCAGATGGGGAAGTCCAATTGCAATGCAGTTGTCAGCCCATGAGGAGCAGTGGAGCTGATGGCCCATCAGAGGTGTCCCAAATTGAGAAATGAAGCAAGAACTTGTAATCCCAACCTCCCACAACTAGTCTTTGAATGGGGGCTCCCATGGACAGGGGGATGAGTATATTTGGGCAAGGCACCTCTCTTTGGTAGAGGAGAGTTCTTGGGGAGAGAGTTTGCTGTGACTTTTGGCAGTAGACCTCTTACCAGCTGGAGGAATGAAGGCTTGGTACTGAAGGGCAGATCTGTGTGGCACACGCCAGCATCCACTACAGGTTCAGAACATCTACCTTATTTCTTTGAACAATTGCTGAGTTTCCTCACAGAGGCTTGAATATGAACTATGCCTGATGTCCACATCTGTCACTATGAACCACCCTACAAATAATCCTAGTCCAGGACTGTTTATGCAGAATATCAAAGAATCCAACCTTGGCAGCAAATTTGGGATGAAACCCTTTAATGATTTTCTGTCTTTGAGTACCAGGCAATTTCTATGTCATTACGGTCCATTCCAGAAAAAAGGGGCATCCCTAATTTTGGCATAGCTAAATATAGAGGTAATAAGATATAGAGTGAAAGGAATAAATGGTAGTCAGGGTAGGCTCATGTAAGAAGTCAGCACTTGAGATGACAACTGGATAATAAGCAAGAGCCAGCTACACAAGTATCTTGGGAAGAGAGTTCTCCTTAAAAATAACAGCAAGTGCAAAAACCCTGAGGCAGAAGCATTTCATATGTTATAAGAGGAGAAAAAAGGCAAATAAAATGGGGTATATGCATACCATGGAGTACTACTCAGCCATAAAAAATGAAGTAATACCTTTTGTAACAATCTGAACGGAACCGGACACCATTCTCCTAAGTGAAGTATCACAAGAATGGAAAAACAAACACCACACGTACTTGCTATTAAATTGGAACTAACCGATCAGCACTCATGTGCACAGATGGAAGTAAAATTCAATGGAAATCAAGTAGGTGGGAGGGGGGAGGAGGGGATGGGTAAAATCATACCTAACGGGCACAATGCACACTATCTGGGTGATGGGCACACTTATAACTTTGTCTCAAGCAGTACAAAAGCAATCCATGTAACCAAAACATTTGTACCCCTGTAATATTCTGAAATTTAAAAAATAAATAAGTGTTTATCAGATTTAAAAAAGTAGCTGGACATTCATGAGTTGGGGGAGAATAGTATGAAATGAAGTTAGAAAGGTAAATAAAGGACATATCTTTTATCTGTTCAACAATGATGCATTGAGTGTCTACTATGTGCTGGGCACTGTTCTAAACTCTGGGGGACATATCAGCAAATGAGTAGAATCTTGAAGACCACAGTAGGAAATCTGGATTGTATTATAAGGGCAATTGGTGGTCATTGAAAGATTTTAACCAGATGAGTAACATAGACCAACTTATATTCTAAGATTATTTTCAAGGGAATGAACTTGAGGAAGACTGTCTAGCTGAAAGGAAATACAGTAAGTCAGACAAACAACCATGGCGATTTGGTTACATAGTAAAAATGGAGAGAAACAGACGGATTTGAGAGATGTTTTGGAAGCAGAGCTGACAAGGATTGCTAACGGAAGAGACAGAGAGAGTGAGGGAAAGGGATGCCTCAAGACTAACTCCTGAATTTTTGGCTTCTGCAGCTGGATAGAAAATGATGTTACTTATTGAGAAGAGGAAGACACAGAGAAGCAGATTTGCAGATAAAAATCAAAAGTTCTTGATGTTAACTTGGGAGTCTTTATTGCATGTCAAATGGAAATGTAAGATAGGTAGTTTCATATATGAATTCAGAGCTTAGTGGAGAGGGCTAAAGACATAAATTTTGATGTCAACATCATATAGATGGCATTTAAACCAAAACATTGATGGGTTCACTATATTAGTTGGCTTGGGCTGCCATAACAAAATACTATAGACTGGGTGACTTAAACAACAGAAATGTATTTTCTCACAGTTCTAGTGACCAGAAGTCCAACATCAAGGTGCCAGTAGTGTTGGTTTCTGCTGAGGTCTCTCTCCTTGGTTTGCAGATGGTTGCCTTCTCACTGTGTCCTCATGTAGCTTTTTCTCTGCATGTTCCCACCCCTGGTGTCCCTTCCTCCTCTCATAAGGACACCAGTCCTATTGGATTAGGGTTCCACCTTTATGACCTCACATAACCTTAGTTACCTCCTACTGACTCTTTCTCCAGACACAGTCACATTGGGGGTTGTGGCTTCAACTCGTGCATTTGGGAGGACACAATTCAGTCCATAGCAATCACCGAACAAAAGAATATAGGTAGAAAAGAGATGAGGGCCTGGAGTAAGCCCTCATAGAGTATTCCAACATCTAAGATAAAAGGAAGCCAGAAATAAACATTGAGAAGAAAAAGCTGAACAGATAGGAAGAAAGAAGGAGCATGTCGTGAGACAGATGCCAAGAGAACAGAGTGTTTCAGGAAAAGAAAGGAGTGTTTACTGTGTGGCGTGCTTCTGAAAGTTTGTTTACGATAAGATAAACAAATGGACACTGAATGTGGCCAGGTAGAGGTGACAAGGGCAAGATGGAGCAGAAGGGATGGAAATCAGATTAGAGTATGCTGAAGAGAACAGGAGGTGAGGATTTGGGAACTGTGAACACAGACAAGTCTCTCCAGTGCGTTTATTGTGAAGGAGAAGCGGAGCAGTAGCTGGAGAATAACACAGTGTGGGAGAAAAGGGCACAAACAGCTTCTGACCCAGGACCGAAAGGCACAGTCCTAACGTCCTAGTCTGTCCTCAGAGACTCTTTTGCTCAGCCTACTTGAGTGGACCTTCCTTAAGACCACAATCTTCTTGTCTATGTGGTGCCACAATGTCCCCTCATTTCTTCTACTTTCCTAGTAGCACAGCATAGTCATCAAAAGTCCAGACCACAGAGCCAGAGTCTTAGCTCCACTGCTTATCAGCTGTGTGACTATGGGCAAGTGGTTTAACCTGTCTGTGCCTCTTATTCTCCATTTACAAAATGGAGTTGATAATCAAGTT
Organism: Daubentonia madagascariensis; assembly: GCA_023783475.1. Classification (NCBI taxonomy): domain Eukaryota; kingdom Metazoa; phylum Chordata; class Mammalia; order Primates; family Daubentoniidae; genus Daubentonia; species Daubentonia madagascariensis. The sequence goes on along the minus strand of JAKFHU010002080.1, from coordinate 33,350,344 downwards.
GTGCCTTCCACATAGAATTATCATAGAGATTAAATCAGCTAACAGGTGTCTAGTGGTTAACTAGCACATGGCACATAGCAAGTGCTATATAACTATTTGTAAAATAAATAAATTTACAGTTTACAAGAAGATGCTTTATTTTGCTGGAGTTTCAGGAAGTATGCAACAACTGAACTGGCCTACAGAACAGTCTGGCATTATGGCAGGTGATGGTACTTCTGCTCAGGGCCTGGTATTGTAGTAGTATAGGTAGTTATTTGGTTTAGAATTTCAAACCACTTAATCTAAAGCAGCTCTTGGGCTTCAACAAATCCTATAGTTCTTATAATTGCTTTTTCCAGAATAATATTTAATTCCTGAAAAGCAGCCAGCATGAGGCAATTTTAAGTAAGATCTCAAAACAAGAATAATCTCATTATAACTCCATTGATGGGTTTAAAATAAACACTGTGTCCGTTACCTCTTAATTCTTACTACCTATGAAATACTATTAAGTATTTTATTATGTATTTGTGTGGTGTCCATCATCAAGGTCCTGTAACAAAGAGTTTACCTTCCTTTTTCCATTTACAATATTTTATGGCTTTTAATACATTTTCATGTGTGTAAATCTGTTACATGTGTTTAGTCTCACAATAATAAACCAAAATGAAATCTTATTTCATGTTTTTCCCATGCTATTAATGAATCTAAGGTTTAAATAAAGAAGTACACCACTTCATAGCTACATGATATGTTTTAACCCAGATGCCTTAGCCTGAATCATGCTTTTATGGTCTGAATTTTATCCTCTCAAAATTCACATTGAAGTCCATAGAGAAGGTCTTTAAAGAGGTAATTAAGGTAAAATAAGGTCGTTATGGCCCTAGTCCAATATGACTGGTGTCATTATATGAAGAGATTAGGATGCAGACATGCATGTCTTAGATAGATAGCAAGGGATTCTGGGTCTCCCAGGGAAGAAAGTGGGCCCTAATCCTGTCCCCAGTGACTGCCATACCTAGGGGAGAAGGGAACACCCTATGAATCTGCCAATCAGAACTTAGCAGAACAACTACAAAAAAAATGCAGAGGACTCTCTAGCCCACGGGCCAAGCAGCATAGGTACAATAGAGTCCAGAAGGTGGCCTACAACAACCAGCTTTCAGAGATGCTCATGGGAGATCCATATGCACAGCAAAACTCAAGTCATATAATTCCCAACTGTCCAATCAAAGTGGTTGCATGGTGACGTCTGAGCCACTAGGGAGGTCCCAATCCAGACACTATAAAACAAGACTGAGACCATAACCAAGCCCTTTTTGCTCACTTTTTGGTACAACAAGGGGTCCAGTCATCATGTGTGGTGCATGTGTCTCACTCTGTAAACCTGTATCTTGCTCATGCTCTATAATCCTATCTTGCTCCCCCTCACTAAATTTCGCCTCATGTGACTTACTTTGTCATGTCTGGTCATTCTTCAGCCATGAGCACTCCAAGAACTGAGAACACAGAACGAGATCGCCAAATCTGACACTCGGAGGGAAGAACAAGGGAAAACATAGGGAGAAGATGGCCCAACAAGCCAAGGAGAGAAGCCCAGAATGACACTCAGAGGAAACCAACACTGCCAACACCTTTATACTGGACCTTTAGCCTCCAGAATTGTGAGAAAATAAATTTCTGTTGTTTAAACCACCCAGACTGTGGTACTTTGTTATGCCAGACCTGGAAAACTAATACATACTCTATAGATAGAATTGCAAGTAATTGGGAGTTGTGACTTAGACATTAGGAAGCCTAAATTCCATACTCAAGTCAAACCTTTGAGTCAAAGATTTGCTTTTTAAATAGGCTCCAATATGCTAATGAAAAGTTTCCTGCTTACTACTATTATGATTCTCACCAGAAATTGGAGAACTGTCAAAATCAGTAATATTAAGGAAGATCTCTTCTATGTCAGTAGAAGCCCAGCTAAGATGGCCCCCATATCTTGAGGGATGAGAATTAATGTCTGTTAAGATGACATTGCAAGATAAATTTAATCATCTTTAGAACATAAAATAGCCCATTGTTACTGGTTATTAGGTTTTTCTCTAAAATTCAGAAAACTGTCTAGTAATACTAAAACAGTATCATCTTGACAAGAATGTATGCATTGAGTGTACTGACGTTATCATGAATTCTGTGTGTTTTTCCAGTGGTTATATGGCATCTCCTGAGGCTGTCAGATTATAATGAGCCATCTATCATTTGAATTGAATCCAGATTGACTGTTGATAGATTATAAGTGCTCACATACAAATTTTCCTGCCCAAAATATTGTTTGAATCCAATCCAGCTTGCAGAGGAAACATCAGGCTAGAAAACAGTTAAGATTATAATCTTTCAACCAATTTGTAGCTTCAACCTTATACTCTTGGCAACACTCAGATGAGAGCAGGAAGGTACTGCCTTCTTCCTGGCTTTGCTGGTTTTCTCTTCAGATCCACCCTAAATAAAAAGGATGCCCTTCAGCCTAACCTGTTTGAGAGTTGGGGCTGCTGACACAGGAATGGGCAGACAATAAAGCCAAACTTTGCCTTGTTTTCATCACCATGGGGTTAGTGTGGACAACAAAAGTTCTCAATCTAAATCACTGCTATCCTTCAGTCCTGAAGTTTCCTTCCTTTACTCCTACCCCAAACTCACATGTACAAGGGTGAGGACCAGCACCACATGTCATTTATGTTTGTGTCCCCAGCAAAAAGCACAGAGCCTGCCACATGAAAGGGACGCCACCAGTATGTAGTGAATGAAAGAATGTTGAAGGAATAGGTAATCAACAAATGTTTATCAAAATGGACTGAACCCACACCCACACGCCTGTGGCCACGCACACACAACAGGGCGTTCTCTCCTTCTTCTTTTTTCCCATAAAAAGAGGAGAAATTTTAAAAGGTTAAGGTGAGAAGAGAGAGCAAATGAGAAGGAACAGAACAGAAATATCAAGAAGGTGTTGTCCAAGCCAAACATTTTTGGATCTGAAATCATTTTTAAATGAAATCTTTGTGGAATTCTAATACCTAGAGTGAATATAGGCAATGCCGCTCTCATCTAAGTGTGGTGGGGGACTCATCAGCTCAGCCCTCTGCCCAAACACTCTCTTTCATGTCCCTGTTACCACACAACCCACTGCCTCTCGTGACAGCCCAAGGTAGCTCAGTGGAATGTGGTGTGGAAATCACAAGCAGTAGCATAAAGACTCCCAGATCAGTCAGAAGACCTGCTCATCAGTTATGTGACTTTAGCAACATCTGTTAACATCCCCTTCCCTACTTCATCTTCCTCATCAGAAAAGCAGGAAAAACTCACAGTCACTAGCCAAAACCTAGTATCATAGTACATGGTACAATAGCCAGACCCTGGTTAAACCAATTAGTTGTCAAGTGGCACAAAAGGAAGAAAGATGTTGTAGTATGTCTCTTTATCTAGGCACCATAAAAACTTCCTTTTAATTCTGAGGGCTTTTTTGTCCAGGAGACAAATACCATGATATATGAGTCACTATATAAGAGAAGCCAGATACTTTAAACAAAGTTTAAAGCACCTGTCTTTATCAGGAAACATCCAGGGCTAATAAACACAGCATTTTCAAACTCCAGCAATCTGATCTTATATTTATATTGGATAAAGAATTGATTATTAGTTTAGATTTTTCTTTTTTTTTCCCCAGAGCCAGAAACTTGTCCTGAGAAAACAGAAACATAGTCATGGAAGATATTGGCTGGGCCAGGAGGACTTTTATAAAATCTAATTTCTGACCCGAAACACACTTTCAGTGAGAAGAATAAGATGTTCTCTGTGTTTTCAAAGATCTTTTCTTCTGACCCAATGAACCTCTTAACCAGTTTCCTGATTTACATGAGAAATTACACAGGGTTGACCCAAATGCAGGATTCAGACTTTTTACCTGTGTTTCAAACCCTCAAGGTGAACTATTCAAGATGTTTTCAGGTGAGTAACTACATAGCAGTAGCATGTGCTGTAGAACTGGGTGCTTTACAGTGAGGTTTATAGCCTTGACTTCTTTGGTAGCTCAGGAAGAAATGACCTTTTGCTTACTATGTAATTTCTAAGGATAGAATTCCCCAAGGTCTTTCTCAGCACAGGTAACAGGCCTTGGCTTATTCATATTTGAATCTGTCAAGCAAGCTATAATATATTATAAACAGAACAAAAGGAATGCTATCTCATTGTCTGAGAGTATCAGTGCCATGGTGATAAAGCACAACACTGTCTGGAAGTTAAATATTGGAAATTATTTCATAATGACTCTAACGTGAACCATTTATAGGCAAAGTCTCTACCTTGAACTTAATAGTGGGCTTGGAGTAAATAGGAAAATGACCTTATTAAATTATAAGGCCTTATTGAAATTACTTCATTCTTGATTGAGTTCTACAAATAGCACTGTTCAGCTGCAGAGACCAAAATCCACTCAACCAGTTTAAGCAGGAAGGAACTCAGAATTGGGCATTAAGTAGCTTACAAATTTTGGGGAAGGCTGAAGAACAGACTTTAGATTGACCGTTCACCCCACAAAACACCACCACAGAACAGGTCCACCATGGAGCTGCTGCCTCTTCTACAGCCAAGAAGCCTCTGGCCTCAGAACTGCTCCCAGCTGCCATTACCATAAAACTATTGCCATCAAAAGAACCACCGCTACTGCTACCAGCTCCTGAATGAGCTGTGGTCACTATGACCCATGGAAGCACAATGGATGCCCACACCCTGCATCTTGACACTCATACGTCTGGTGACTGGACACTGGGACCTCTGCTAATACCACCTCAGAAAAACAAAACTTCACAACTGGGCTTGGCAATATAAATCTAGAAGCATCAGATATTCAACTTCACTTCTGAGCTTCAACCTCACTTCTGTCTTTCGAACTCATTTAATCAGCCAAACCCAAACCACATTTATTACAATAGCTGCAAAGGAGTCTGCGTGATGTGGTTTCTGGCTTTCCAGACTCTGCAGTTCAGGAGGGTGGAATGGATATTAAGCACCAATTTTCCATATTCAAAATGGTGCTATTTTGGCTAAAACCATTGTTAGAATTCTAAGGCAAGTTGGGTATAAGGACCCACCTTAAAACATGGGCTCAGATCTGGAAGGGATTTTAATGATAAACAATCCATCTCCTTCAGTTTACAAACTAAGAACCAGAGATGCATGGTAGTTGATTTAATATCACATAACTGGCCAGGTGCAGTGGTGTGTGGCTGTAGTCCCTGTTACTTGGAAGGCTGAGGCAGGAGGATCTCTTGAGCCCAGGAGTTCGAGTCCAGCCTGGGCAACAGAACAAGACCCTGTCTCTAAAAAAAAAATAATTAAAAAAAAAAATCACATAACTAATTAGCAGCAGAACCAAAAAGAGAAATTCTATTGTCTTATTCTCAATCTGGTCTTCTTTTTATCACTTGAGGTGTACCTCAAGAGATAACAAGTAGCAAAGAATACAGCAATAATACTTCATTGTCAGATTTGGCCATATATACAATACACATAGATAAGGTGAGGACAATCAGAAGTATACTTTTTCTCAGGATTTACATGGAATATTAAGTATTTATTTGACATATTTATCGAGTGTCTCCTATATACCAGATACTGTATTAGTTAATAGAGAAATGATGGTGATCCAAATAGACATAAGATAATTCATTTCAACAATCATCAACAATAAAAGGTAATGAATATAATGAAAGGAGAACTATAGAGACTATAGGCAAAACAGAATAATTCACTTAGTCTAAGCTTTGGGGAAGACTTCTGGAGAGAAAATGATGTTCGCTTGAGATCTGCAGGGTACAGAGAATATAGAAAGATGAAAATAGCTGGTCAGCAGTGAAGGGAGAGGGAATGCCTCCAGCAGCTCCTCGAAGCAAGGGGAACTCAGAAGCTGGGAGGAGCTCAGTAAAGCTAAGCATAAAGTGCAAAGGGGACCATGTCAAGAGAGGTAACTGGAAAAGTCATCAGGGCCATTTGATGGAGTTTCAGCCATGCTGAAAACTTTGAGCTTTACCCTAAGGCAGTGTTTCCCCAATTCCAGTCATTCACATTCCCAATTTATCATTTAGCCTTGTCACTGTGTTAGTTTCCTAGGGCTACCTTAGCAAAGGACTATGGCTGAATGGCTTAAAACAGCAGATGTGTATTCTCTTACAGCTCTGGAGGCTGGAAATCCTGAATCAACGTGTTGGCAGGGCCATGCTATCCCTGAAGGCTGTAAGAGAGGATCCTTCCTTGCTTCTTCCTAGCTTCTGGTGGTTGCTGGCAGTCCTTGGCATTCCTTGGCTTGTACAGGCATCACTCCAATCTCTGCTTCCATTATGAATCAGATGGTGTTCTCTCTGTGTCTCTATTTCTAAGTCTCTTCTCCTCGTCTTATAAGGACATATTGAATTAAGTCCTTATTGGATTAAGGTCCCATCTTCCTCCAGTAAGACCTCGTCTTAACTAATTACATATACAATTACACTATTTCCAAATAAGGTCACATTCTGAAATTCTGGAAAAGACAATAATTTGGGGGGAGGGTGCTATCCAGCTGAGTACAATATTATTAATTAATTTTCTTTAAAGTAACTCACTTTAAATCAGCCCCTAGGCAACACTATACATTAAATAAGATGTCTGAAAAACTAGTGATATTTTTTCTAATACATACCAAAATAAATACATAACAAAATGAACAAAATTATGAAAACCAAAAAATCTTTGTCCTAGTACTAACAATGATATCTGTAACAACTTCATGAGAAGCTGCCAAAAATGATAGCCTAATAGAAGCCCTTAAAATAAAGTCCTCAGCTGTTTTCACCCATAAACAGAAACTGGAGATAACCCAGACTAATATAGGTTTGGCTTTGTGATGCATCATATCACTGATTCCCAACCCTGGACACTATTTAAAATCATTCCCAGGCCAATTAATTCAGATTGAATCTGTCCAGGTAACTCCAATATGTAACCAGGACTGAGAATCAATGAACACATGATTCTTTTCAAGAGAAGATTTTTTAATAAATTTATATGATTGGTTTTAGCAGGAACCTAGAGAAGGAATGAACAGGAATTACATCACCTGCTAATTGAGTATTTGCTGAGGATAATCCAAATAGGTGAACTTTCTGTATCTATTAGAGTGTATGTTATCACAACAAGGGAGATGTGCCTAATTTATTATCCCTATTTGCTAATGTAGCCATCCACCTAGAGTTACAGCAGTATGGTGGCACTTACAAGAATCCAGTTCTTTTTTCTAAATTTATTTATTTATTTTTATTTCAAAATATTATGGGGGTACTAACATTTAGGTTACATATATTGCCTTTGCACTGCCTGAGTCAGAGCTACAAGCATGCCCCTCCCCCAGACAGTGCACACCAGACCCATTAGGTGTGAATATACCCATCCCCTCCTGTCTCCTCCCACCTGCCCGACACCTAATGAATGTTACTTTCATATGTGCACATAAGTGTTGATCAGTTAGTACCAATTCGATGGTGAGTATATGTGGTGCTTGTTTTTCCATTCTCGTGATACTTCACTTAGGAGGATGGGCTCCAGCTCCATCTAGGATAATACAAGAAATGTTAGTTCACCATTTTTTGTGTGTCTGAGTAGTACTCCATGGTATACATATACCACATTTTATTAATCCACTCATGGATTGATGGGCACTTGGGTTGTTTCCACATCTTTGCAATTGTGAATTGTGCTGCTATAAACATTCACGTGCAGATGTCTTTATTACAGAACGTCATTTTTTCCTTTGGGTGGATGCCCAGTAGTGGAATTGCTGGCTCTATGGAAAGTAACATGGAGATACCTCAAAGAACTAAAAGAAGAATCCAGTTCTTGAGTCCAGCTTCTGTATTGTCTCAATCACCATAAACTTAGTGTTCCGTCTACTTGGCAGGACACAAATGCACAACGCAGCCTCCAGTTGCTTCATTTTTCTTTCCTTATATTTTAGGAATAAAGCAGTTTATTTAGGCAACTGAAATCCCCTTGATCTCCATAAAGCAACTAGATGCAGTAAAGAGCAATCAAGGAAATAGAATTTATTTTATTTCTAGACCTGGTTAGGCATCAGGAACAGTATGAAAAAACATCTTTAAATTAATGTACATTTTGAAGATTAAAGCCATTTATACATTGATCATCTAAGACACATGATGAAAGTTTGGTAGTTATCCAATAGCTAAGCTAACAATTACTGTATATTTACCATGCACCAGTGCATAACATGCATTTTAGGTCTCAATTAATCCTCATAATAACCTATGAGGTTGTTAAGTTCCACTGAGTACATTACTACTGTATGCTTAAAAGCTATTGTGTGCTTATAAGAGTGCTGGGCACTCTTTTAAGAGCATTGCTTGTTTATTATCTAATGTAATTATTGTAACCACCTTATAAGGTGTCACTTTTATTATCCTTATTTTATAGAAGAGAAAACTGAGAACAGCAAGGTGAATAACTTGCTCAGGATCTCACAGTTAGTGCATACCAGGGTTGTGATTCAATCTAAGGCAGTATGACTAGGAGTGAGTGTGCCTAACCACTCTGCTCTCCCACCTCCTACCTGGCACAAATCAGAACCATGATCATGTATACAGCCATTGCTGCTCCTTTTGCTCCCATTTAAGAAAAACAGCAAATAGATTGAATCAAAGTAGTGATTTGCTTTTGGAAACACCTGTATTCCTGATGGTGTCGTAATTAATCCTGCATTAACCTTACGGGAAAAGCTTCAATTGTTATTGATTTCTAGTCTGACAATAAAGATGGACATTTCTAATTATTTCCTGTACTCATTAGTATGTTTTCCAGATGAAAGTGTCTCGAATTTCTAGTAGGAAAGTTAATCACCAGAGAAGTCTAACTTGCAGTCTATAAACAAAAACATAATAGAACCTGCCAAATAATATGGACATATTAAATCTGAATCAAAAATTACATAATAGCACATTTGTGTGGTTTTAATAACCAAGCTAAATCAAAATATGGTTAAGAACAAAAGAAGACAGTAAACACAACAATTTCCAGCAATGTGAGCCATTAAAAGGGATAATGAGTAAAGCTCATTCTTTGCACATAAAGCGTTGCATTAACTGATAACTCAAGTGTCTATCAAAGCTGTTCAGGCACAGCCGGGTGCTGTAAGCCATTTGCACTGATTCAGCCTTCCAATTAAAATATTTCCTGCCACCGGGAAATCACAGATCTTTCTAAGTATAGAGCTCTGGTTCCAGTGGGATGCTACCTGCCCACCCTACATTTTTCTCCAGGACTCTTTCTGAGGTTAAAACAAAGACAGCCCCTTTTCATTAAAACCTGCTTTTAATATCTCATACATTCTTCCTGTTCCCCCTAATATCTCAAATACGTCATACAGTGGGAAGGAAGGATCCACAGCAACTGACAAAACAGTCCTGAACATGGGATGTCCACTTCAAGAAGCACAGAAGTGGAAAGAAAGAAGAGACCAGTCTGGATAAGCTTTGTAAGCAATCTGAGACAGTGAAGACCTCTGGACTTAGAAAAAGCAGTCCTTGGATGCAAGCCCACATAGTCCTAGATGATATTACCTTTGGTTAGGAGTAGGCACCTAGAAATCAGCTGACCACACCCATTTATTAAATCTGTCACTTGCTCCAGTGTGGAAGCTAAACTGATTTGTCCATTCTAGTCTACTACGTAGGCTCTGGAGTAGGACTGCCTGGACTTGAATTCCAGCACTGCTACTTATAAGAAAGACATATCACTTTGAACTCTTTGTGTAATCGCTCAATCTATTTTTCATCTGTAAATTTAGGATAATAAAATCATCTACCTCATAGGTATAATGAGGATTAACTGAGACCTAAAATGTATGTTATGCACTGGTGCATGGTAAGTACACAATAATTTTTAGCTTAGCTATATTGGATAACTACCAAACTTTCATCATGTGTCCTAGGTGATCAATGTGTAAATGGCCTTAATCTTCAAAATGTACAATAATTTTAAAAAGTTTTTTCATATTGTTCCTGAAGCCTAGCCAGGTCTAGAAGTAATAAAATGAATTCTGTTTCCTTGCATTGCTCTTTACTGCATCTAGTTGCTTTATGGAGATCAAGGGGATTTCAGTTGCCTGAATGAGCTGCTTCATTCCTAAAATATAGGAAAAGTAAAATGAAGCAACTGGAGGCTGCATTGTGCACTTGTGTCCTACCAAGTAGATAGAATACTAAGTTTATGGTGATTGAGAAAAATGCAGTGACAATTAAGTCCCTTAGAGTACAACCCTTGATCTCATATACCTGACTGCCACTGTTCTGTCCTCTATTACCAGTCATTAGTAGCCAAAGCAAAGATCTCCCATCAGCACAGGAGCTCTAAGGTTCCATTCTGCCTACAATCTATCTTGCTATTATACATAAAGGTAGAATAATAGCCATTGACTGATATTGAGAATAAACAAAAAAAGAGAAGAATAATAAAAGATAGTACAGTTACTCTCTGGTGTCAACAATAAGTCAGTGGAGAACGCACTATTTTGTGGCCCACTATTTAATAGCTACATAGCCAAGAATGAAATAAAGCCTATTTATTTCTATTTCACATTGTTGAGTCATAGAATAATATAATCCAGAGCTAACTGGAATCTTAGAGTAATCAATGACTCAGTGATAATTCACCAAAATTAAGTCACTGACTCACAAAAACCAAAGCACCAAAAATATATTTATAAGTCTCTTGAAAAGAGCGGAAATGGTCTTATTGCTTAGAAAAGGCTATGGGCCATTTTTACACATAAATATTACAGTAAAATAAAATAAAAACAAGGTCCAGGATAATCTGGAAAAGGAAAGATGGAAAGAAAGAGAACAAAACACCATTTTGTAACAAGACAGAGAAATATGAATTATCTAATTCTGCTTAGGATAAGACTTTATGTGCTCAGAAGAAATGCCTTGTTGAGCCACTGGGTACTGAGAATAAGAATCAAGGGGAATCTCAACTAACCAAAAACAGTTTACAAATTTGAAAAGGGAAGTAGAAGAGAAAAGAGGGGGAGGGGGAAACAGTGAGTTCTACAGTCAGGGAGTTTTCAGAGAAAGAGAGACCATCTAGCGAAAACACAGAGAATGTGTTTGAGAAGGAAAAAATGTCACATGGGGATGTTTTTAATGAAAATTCTGTGCAAGATGGGACTTGATAGTTTCCTATAACCCCAGAAATTTTGAATAAAAATTATTCACCAAGAAATCACGATATTTGACAGAGCAAACAAAAACATACACTGGGGAAAAGAATCCCTATTCAATAAGTAGTGCTGGGAAAATTGGATAGCCACATGTAGAAGACTGAAACTAGATCCACACCTCTCACCTCTCACAAAAATCAATTCACAATAGATAACAGACTTAAACCTAAGGCCTGAAACTATAAGAATTCCAGAAGAAAATGTAGGAAAAACTCTTCTAGATATTGGCCTAGGCAAAGAATTTATGAAAATGACCCCAATGACAATCACGGCAACAACAAAAATAAATAAATAGGACTTGATTACATTTAAAAAGCTTCGGTAGAGCTAAAGAAATAATCAACAGAGCAAATAGACAACCTATAGAATGGGAGAAAATATTCTCAAGCTATACATCCAATAAAGGGCTAATAACCAGAATCTACAAAGAACTCAACCAAATCAGCAAGAAAAAAACAAACAACCCCATTACAAAGCGGGCAAAACACATGAACAGAAGTTTTTCAAAAAAAGATAGACAGATGGCCAATAAACACACAAAAAATGTTCAACGTCACTAATCATTAGGAAAATGCAAATTAAAACAACAGTGAGATATCACCTTACCCTGGTTAGAATGGCTTTTCATTAAAAAGTCCAAAAACAGTAGATGCTGGTGTGCATGCAGAGAGAAAGGGACACTTATACACTGTTGGTGGGACTGCAAATTAGTATAACCTCTATGGAAAACAGTATGGAAATTCCTCAAAGAACTAAAAGTAGATCTACCATTCAATCCAGCAATCCCACTACTGGGAAAAGAAGTCATTTTATCAAAAAGACACATGCACATGAATGTTTATAGCAGCACAATTCACAATTGCAAAGATGTGGAATCAACCCAAGTGCCCATTAATTCATAAGTGGATTAACAAAATATGGTATATGTATACCATGGAATACTACTTAGCCATAAGAAAGGATGAATTAATGCCTTTTGCAACAATTCGGATGGAATTGGAGACAATTATCCTAAGTGAAGTATCCCATGAATGGACAAAAACACACAACATGTACTCGCTCTTAAACGGGAACTGACTGATGAGCACACATGTGCACAGATGGAGGTAAAACTCAGTGGAAATCATGCAGGGGGAAGGGGGAAGAAGGGAATGGCTAAAAACCTACCTAACGGGTACAATGACCACTATTTGGGTGATGGGCACACTTATAACCCTGACTCAAGCATCACAAAAGCGATCCATGTAACCAAAAACATCTGTACCCCCATAATATTTTGAAATAAATAAAATGCAAATAAAAATTTAAAAAAGAAATAATAAATTTCAGAGGTTTTGTAGAAGGGCTTATTTATAAAAAAAAGTATTTTTCCCCATGGCAGAGCATCAACTGCTGTTCTCTGCCTTATTTATATATTAGATTTACAAAGTGAGAAATGATAGTTATTTTTGATCCTGTATTCCTATCACCACTTGTATTAATATTTGCAGTAAATGTGCTAAGTAGTATGAGAGGAAAATGGTGGGGTGCTAGGTGTTGCTCCCTTAGTTGACCTAGTATTTAGAGGTCAGATCGCTCTCCCATGAAGATGAACTTCTGCCTGGGGAGAAAATCAACGAGTTTAACATCATAGTAGGCATGTCTGCCAGACTGCACAGGGTTCCTCCTTGAGGAGTAGCTCAGATCTCTCTGTTTTGTCTATGAAAGTTGGACTTACTTCCTTTGGACTTTGCATAACCTTCGAGATTGAGCTGTGTTTGACCCTAAATTTAAGCAATTCATCAAGATTACACATGAAATTGGAGGCATGTTTGCAAATACCAGCCTGTACCAAATCTATTTTTTAAAGGTAAAAGCTTAACAATACAGCATCCTGGGTCATTTTTAACTGTCTCATTTTTGGTTAAATCACCAAATAGCCTAAGTGATTTGACCGCTATCACACAGGCAATTTGTGATAACTAACCAGAACTCAACTTTTTATGACTCTTAGTCCAGTATATTTTCTACTTTACCACTTGGTCTCCTTGCAAAGAGTATATACACAGTAGTATAGTGACATCAACTCCTGCAAAATGATTTCTGTAGGCTAATGCCAATAACTGACAGCCTTATTCCAATGCTCCAAGCATTTTCACATGATTTGACTGAACTAATTACTTTTTTAAAATTTCAGGATATTATGGAGGTACAAACACTTTGGTTACATATATTGCCGATGCACTGCCCAAGTCAGAGCTACAATCATGAACATCCCCCAAACAGTGCACCCTGCACCCATTAGGTGTGCGTTTTCCCTTCCCCTCCAACCCCCTCCCACCTGCCTGACCCCTGATGAATATTATTTCCATGTGTGCACATAAGTATTGATCAGTCAGTACCAATTTGATGGTGAGTACCAGTGTTGCTTGTTTTTCCATTCATGTGGAAAACTTTGCTTCGAAGGATGGGGCTCTAGCTCCATCCAGGATAATAACAGATGTGTTAATTCACCTTGTTTTTTATTGCTGAGTAGTACTCCATTGTATACATACATCACATTTTATTAATCCACTCGTGTATTGATGGGCACCTGGGTTGTTTCCACATCTTTGCAATTGTGAATTGTGCTGCTATAAACATTCACGTGCAGATGTCTTTATTATAGAATGTCTTTTTTTCCTTTGAGTAAATACCCAGTAGTGGGATTGTTGGATCAAATGGTAGTTCTATTTTTAGTTCTTTGAGGTATTTCCATATTACTTTCCATAAAGATTGTACTAATTTGCAGTCCCACCAGCAGTGTATGAGTGTTCCTATCTCTCCGCATCCATGCCAACATTTGTTAACATTTTCTCCCATTCTGTAGGTTGTCTGTTCACTCTGGTGATAGTTTCCTTGGCTGTGCAGAAGCTTTTTAATTTGATCAGGTCCCATTTATTTATTTTTGTTGCTGCTGTGAATGCTTTGGGGGTCTTCTTCATAAATTCTTTGCCTAGGCCAATGTCTTTAAGAGTTTTTCCAATGTTCTCTTCTAGAATCCTTATGGTTTCACATCTTAGGTTTAAGTCTATTATCCATCGTGAGTTGATTTTTGTGAGAGGTGAGAGGTGTGGATCTAGTTTCAGTCTTCTACATGTGGCCATCCAATTTTCCCAGCACCATTTAACTAATTACTTTTTAATGCCAGGCATTTAAAATATTTTTAGAAAGGTACATTCATTGGATATGGGGCCAAAGGAAGAAAAAGATAGTAGTTGCCACCCTGTCATACTCTCTCCAGGTCTAGTAGAGGATTGTCACAAGTGTGGGCTTGTTTCCGCATGAAGCTTGCTGGACCTAGGATAAATAGCAAAATTCTTCACTTTTCTTGTCCCAGAGAGGATTTAAAGAGTGGGGCTGGGCCTCAGAGCATAGTTCTATTAGTTTAGATACAATTACCACAGCAGCAACTCCCTCTATGTCAAGATTCCTAACTTTTAGAGTAAACCTCCTAACTTTTGTTAATCAAAACTAAACCGGTTTTCACCATGCCCTCAAACTCAAAAGCTGCTAAACAAAATGATGGAGAGTGGTGATAAGAGAAGAGGGGAGTCGTTCTCATTGATTTTCTTCCTTTTAAAAATAGGGCAGAGAAAATGGAGTTCTGTGCACTGTTGCCTTAACTATAAAGGCAAACAACTTTAATAATTCAAAACATTTTTCTCTCAGGTTCCTATTGAACAGTATAAAGTTTGATACTTGTGCATACTTACACTCTGAACTCCTGACATTAGTATGGCCTTGTTTTTGCTTGTCAACAATTAGAAAATCATCTGTAAAGAAAAGTCCTCAAACATAAGCTGAAACCTGTTTTACCTATTTTATCTCTTCCTCAAGAAAAAACTATCACAAACAGAACTTCTAAGAAATATCCAACACTTTTCACAATCTTAAAAAAATATCAATAGTAATCCCAAAACTATATTACATCTATTGTTTAGTGGATATTTTGTGGTGTGTTAGTGTAGGTTTGGTTGTTTCTTTGCTTGCTTGCTTTATGGACTTTTTAAAATAGCATCTCCATCTTTTTAAATGGCAATACCTACTTACTGATTTAATTGCTCTAGATCTCCAAACCACATATTGATTTCTCTTTATTGTATTTTTATATAAAATGCATCAGTATAAATAGCTTTGTTTTATGTTAATTTTGTTTATTTGGTTACTTCTGGAGATTTTTAAGTTTTTTTACAAACCTGACTTGAAAATAAAACCACTGAAATCTGATTGTACATTTACTAGGCTTATGTAGCAGAGACATCATATGAACATTTAGAGAAGTTTAGCAAGACCTGGCTGTATTTAGTCGTACTTAGTCGTTCTTACAGAAAACTGGGCAGAAAAGCCCAGAAAAAGAAGGCTTATAGGATGGCTCCTGAACAGGCTTGAGAAATCGGGAAATAGTTTATATAAATCTTTCCTACTTCATTAGTATGTTTCAACTAGGAACTGGGTTGTAAAAGAAAATAAATAGCAACAGTCATCCATCCCCTTATTTTCCTTCCTATTGTACCATGGCAGACAGGATGCTTTCATTTTCTAGGCATTCTCTGCCAGTATAATTGGAGCTGATGACAAATGTGATATATTAATAACCCATCCTCTTTGGACCATGAAGTGACTGCACTGGGTCCCATTATTGTTTTCTGGCTCGTTCTTCTATGAGAAGTCAGTCTAAAAACACCAGCCAAATAAGCAAAATGTGCATTACAAAAGTCTATCTTATGAATGGTATTCTTCCTTTTATAATACTTTTTCCCCTCCCTTCCTATTCATTGAGGGCAGAACTGTCCCCACAAATTCAGGTTGTTTCATCAGAAACAAAGTTTTAATCATTCCTTGGCTTATTTCTGCCTAAGACCTAGTGAGAGACATAAAGATTATAACTGACTCAATTTCTTCATTTTATTTAAGGATTTGGATATAATAACATATAGGAACCAATTTATTCATAGACATGTCTCAATGACTGTACCATGCTCAATATTTAACCCTAAACATAGACTTTACTTCTCTTCCAATGGGACATGTTCATATCAACATTCTGTGAATTATCCCTATACAAACTGCTTTAAGCTTTTCTTTCTCTCATCCTCCAAAGAGATTCTCACAAAGAGAATTTTAAGAATTTTCTTGCTCATTATATTTACTGTTGATTAGTCTAAAAACATACTGAACAGGTGCAGAGAGCAACATACAAAGAACTTCTATTTGATAATAGAATGCATCTTATAATTTTTAGTAAAATAACAAATTTCTATTACTGCTTTTTTAGTTTTGTTCTTAGTTTGCATTACTTGAGTACATATCAATTAATGGGAAATAATGTGGATTTTTAAAAAATGCATCCCCTGAATAAATAATTTACTCTTTCATAATCAAGAATATCTGATAAAAGCTATTTTGCTCCTCAAAGAAATATTTAACAACAATAAAAGATTTAAAGAAGAGAAAAGTTACCATAGTGAATCTCCTACCTTAATGGAATCTTGGGAGAAATATTCAGAGTGTATTTCTGTTAACTATGCAACTCCTCTGTTAACTATGCAAGAATCCTCTCTGTGAGCTATCTTCTAATCCTTGAGCAACTTTTCCTCCTTATAAAGTGAGAGTCATTTGGCAGGTAAAATAGAGGGTAAAGTTATACAGGATAACCTAATATGCATGACAGCTTGGGAGCACCAAAAAAGACATCATGGCCAACATCAAGGCCTGCCATTTACACTAAAACACATGACGTCTCTTGAGAGAAACAGTAAAAAGAAGTCTCTGGAACTGAGAATCAAGTCTAGGATACCAAAATCAATATAGAAAAAGGAGAAGATAAATGTGCTGCCCTATCTCTCAAGGAGGAGGGTAGACAATAACTTTCCATGAGTTAGGAGAAAGTCAAGGTACCTTGGCTTTTTCTTGGGTCATTGGTTCATAGTTGGCTAAAAAAGTGTTATGAGTTCCCTACTAAGTCACTCATATGTTGCATATGAAAATTTGTCCCAAGTTCTTCAAGAAAAAGAATATAAAAATTGAAATATCCAGGTACATTTGAGAAGTTTGATAAATAATGGTATCCTATGATTGAAAATAAGTCTTTCTTATCTTTAAGGAAAGCTCAAAATTGGTATGAATGGTATAGATTAAGATTTAAACAAATTAGGAGCAATAATAATAGCCATTGTCATAGGAAATCTACACTAGACTCTGATGCTAGATGTGAAATTTCAGGGAGCCTCAATAAGAAAGTACACCTAGGGCTAGGAAAGGAACTTGAATCTCTTAAAAGAAATAAGTGGGGGCTCAGATAAATGATTGTTGTGTCTATACAATGGTAAATGTACTAGCATATACAAAGCAAGGACTGAGGTGAAACACTCTGTCCTAACACTCTAGTACCCTGCTTTCCTATAGCCCCCTAGAGTCTGAGCTGCTGAGGTACTCCTCTCCTTGAGGAGTGGAGTTATCACTGTGCTGCTCCATACTGCCCAGGTCCCAAACAATAGCCATTCTGTGGTACTTACTGCCACTCCACCTGGCCTTACAAAGACTTGGATACTGCTGGGCCCCACCATCCCAGTGTCTAGAGTTACCACTGCACAGTGACTCATCCCCAGGGACTGGAGTTGCCACTGAGCCCCATAAGCTTAGGCTCCCAAATTATAGCTATTCCCTGCACCTTGGGCTCAGAACTACAGACCACTCCTTCTTCCCTGGAGTCAGGCCAGGGCTATTCCCTGTTGTCACAACTACAACCTGGTCCACTGGGCCCAAGCTGCTAGGGTGTGACTCAGACCCACAGATCCTGCTTCTGTAGTCAATCTACACTGCAACAGGGAGTGAATCTACACTTCAAGACCCAGGTTCCACAATAGGCTTGTGAGAGTCTGAGCCTAGTAACCTGGCCTCACAGCTGGTCTGAGCACCTGCACCTGGAAGCCAGTGCCGCTATAGCTGCTTGTAGGCTATGTCAGACATGACAACAAGAGGAATCCCCTCAGTTGTCTCCCCATTATGGAAAAAACAGAATAAGAACACACCAAAAGTCCTTGCCACTGAAGACATTAACAACCTACACTGCCATTGCCACTGCCACTAAAACAAACTTCTAGAGCCTGGGCCACTGAGACATTCACAGTTATTGCTGGCACTGAATGCAGCCAAAGAACCTGCACAAAGACTATACCACTGCATCTACCCAGAAACATTCACTACACACTTCCCAATTGGCACACTAAGACCCAACCACAAATGAAAGTCATTCTCTATGAAAGCCATTCTAGAAAGTTTTAGGTAAGTGATTGTTCCACCAAATGATCAGACATCAACCGAGGGACACGAAAAACATAAAAAGCAAGGAAATATGACATTGCCAAAGGAACATAATAACATTCTATTAACAGACACCAATGAAAAGAAAATCATCAAAATGCCAGAAAAGGAAACCAAATTAAGGAAACTCAATGAGATACAAAAAGATACAGATAGACAACTCAATGAAATCAAGAAAACAATTCACAATATGAATAAGAAATTCAACAAAGAGATAGATATCATTAAAAAAAAGAAATCCTTCAGCTGAAGAATTTAATGACTAAAATAAAACATAAAATAGAGAGTTTCAACAGCAGACTTGATCAGGCAGAAGAAAGAATTTCTGAACTTGAAGATAGGTCATCTGAAATTACCCAGTTAAAAAAAGGAATAAAAATTAAAAAGGGTGAAGAAAACCTACAAAACATATGGAACACCATTAAGCAAACAAATTGCATTATAGGAGCTCCAAAAGGAGAGGAGATGGAAAAAGGAATAGAAAACATATTTACTGAAAACTATATAGATGAAAACTTCCCAAGTCTGAAAAACCATATGAACTTCTAGATCCTAGAAGCTTAAAATTCCCTAAATAGATGCAAACCAAAAAGGACCTCCTCAGACACATATAGTCAAAATGCCAAAAGTCAAAGACAAAGAAAGAATTCTAAAAGCAGCAAGAGGAAAGCATCAAATCACATAAAAGGAAATTCTCATCAGGCCAACAGCAGATTTCACAGCAGAAACATTACCAGCCAGGAGAGAATGGGATAATATATTCAAAGTGCTGAAAGAAAAAAATCACCATCCAAGAATACTATACCCAACATATCTATTCTTCAGAAATAAGGGAGAAATAAAATCTTTCCCAGAGGCTGGGAGGGGGAGGAACAATAAAGAAAAAAAGAATATTAATGTATTTATTACCACTGAACTCTACAGCTAAAGTGGTAAAGATGATAGATTATATATGTATATATTACCTCAATTTAAAAAAAAAATTTAATCTTTTCTAAGCAAAAACTGAGAGAATTCATCACCACTATATTGGCCTTACATGAAATGCTCAAGGGAGTCCTGCATCTGGACGGAAAAAAACAATAATCATCATTACAAAAACACACAAAATTGTAAAACTCACTGGTAGAGCAGATACACAAAGGAGAAAGAGAAAGAGAAATCTTATCGCTACAGAAAACCACCAAAGTAGGATGACAAACAATAAGAGAGGAAGAAAGGAACAAAGGATATACAAAATAACAAGAAAACAATTAACAAAATGAGAGGACTAGGTCCTCACATATCAATAACAATCTTGAAAATAAATGGACTAAATTACCTAATTAAAAGATACAGACTGACTGAATAGAGTAAAACATATGACTCAACTATATGCTGCCTACAAGAAACTCACTTCACCTGTAAAAACATATGGGCTGAAAGTGAAGGGATGGAAAAAAAATATTCCACACAAATGAAAATCAGAAGAAAGCAGGAGTAGTTATACTTATATCAGATAAAACAGACATTAAGTCAAAAACTGTACAAAGAGAAAAAGAAAGTCATTGCATAATGATAAAGGGATCTATTCAGTAAAAGGATATAACAATTGTAAATATACATGCACACAACTCCAGAACACCCAGATGTATAAAGCAAATATTATTAGACATAGAGGGAGAGATAGAATCAAAGACAATAATAATTGGGGAATTCAACACACCACTCTCAGAATTGGACAGATCATCTAGACAGAAAATCAACAATAAAACATTGGATTTAAATTGCAATTTAGACCAAATGGACCTAACAGACATTTAGAAAACATTTTATCCAATAGGTGCAGAATACATTTTTTTCATTAGCTCATGGATATTCTCCAGGATAGACTTCATGTTAAAACACAAAGCAAATCTCATCAATATAAAAGCATTGAAATCATTTCAAGTATCTTTTCTAACCATGATAGAATAAAACTAAAAATCAACAACAAAAGGAACTTTTGAAACTGTGCAAATACATGGAAATTAAACAACATGCTCCTGAAATGATCAATGAGTTAATAAAGAAGTTAAGAACAAAATTTAAAACTTTCTTGAAGAAATGAAAACAGAAACACAACATACCCAAGTCTATGGGATACAGTAAAAGCAGCACACAAAAGTGTATAGAAATAAGTGCCTATCAAAAAAGTAGATGTCAAATGAACAACCTAATGATGAACCTCAAGGAATTAGGAAAGCAAGAAAAACCAAACTAAAAATTAGTCAAAATAAAGAAATAATAAGGATTACAACAGAAATTTTAAAATTGAGACAAAAAATACAAAATATCAACAAGACTAAAGGTTGGTATTTTTGAAAATGTAATAAAAATTAACACATCATTAGCTAGACCAACCAAGAAAAGAAAGAAGACCCAAATAAATAAACTCAGAGGTGAAAAAGAATATTTACAACTGATACCACAGAAATACAAAGTATCATTAGAGACTACTATGAACAACTATATGCTAAAAAATTGGAAAACATAATAGAAACAAGTAAATTCCTGGAAACATATTACTTACAAAGATTGAACCAATAAGTAATAGAAAACCCAAACAGATAAATTAAGAGTGACAAGACTGAATCAGTAAAAAAGTCTCCCATCAAAGAGAAGCACAGGACCTGGTGGATTCACTGCTAAATTCTACCAAACATTTAAAGAAGAACCATTATCTCATTTAAAGAAGAACCAAGTCATCTTAAACTCTTCCAGAAAATTAATTCTTTCTAACTCATTCTAAAAGGCCACGATTACCCTGCTACCAAGATGCAACAACAACAAAAAAGAAAACCATAGGCTAATATCCCTGATGAACATAGATGCAAAAATCTTTAACAAAATACTAGCAAACCTAATTCACTAGCACATTAACAATATCATTCACCACAATCAAGCGGTATTTATCCCAGCGATGCAAGGATGGTTCAACATACACAAATCAATAAACACGATACATTACATTTACAGAATAAAGAACAAAAACAATACAAATATCTTGCTACAAGTAAAAAAAAAGGTTTTAATAAAATTCAACATCCCTTCATGATAAAAACCCTCAACAAACTAGATATAGAAGGAGCATACCTCAACATGATAAAGGTTATACATAACAAACCTACAGCTAACATCTTACTGGAACAAGACAATTATGCCCACTCTCACCACTGGAACAAGACAAGTATGTCCACTCTCACCACTTTTATTCTATTATATATAGCACTGGAAGTCCTAGACAGAGTAATTATGCAAGAGAAAGAAAGAAAGAGCATCTAAATTGGAAAGGAGGAAATCAAATTGTCTCTGTTTGCAGATGATATGATCTAATATATAGAAAAACCTGAAGATTCTACCAAAAAATCCCTTAGAACTGAGAAACTAATTCAGTAAAGTTGCAGGATACAAAATTAATATACAAAAATCAGTAGTCTTTCTATATACCGGCAATGAACTATCAGAAAAAAGAAAGCAATCTTACTTATAATAGGATTTTCTAGATATTTTATTTTATTTATTTAAAAAATAAAATACCTAGAAATAAATTTAACCAAGGATGTGAAAGATCTGTATAAGTTTAACAATAAAATAGTAATGAAAGAAATTGAATACTTCACAAAAAAATAAAAAGATATTGCATGTTTATAGATTGGAAGAATTAATATTGTGAAAGTGACCATACTACCCAAAGTAATCTAAAGATTCAATGCAATCCCTACCAAAATAATAATGATATTCTTCACAGAAATAGAGAAAACAATACTAAAGTTTATATGGAAACAGAAAAGAGCCCAATAGACAAAGTAATCCTGAGCAAAGAGAATGAAGCTGGAAGTATCACGATACTGGACCTCAAAATATACTATAAAGCTGTAGTAACCAAAACAGCATGGTACTGGCATAAAGACAGACACATAGACCAATGGAACAAAGTGAAGAACCCAGAAGTTAATCCACACATTTACAGCCAACTGATTTTTTTATAAAGTCACCGAGAACAGTCAGTGAGGAAAGGACAGTCTCTCAATAGATGATAATGGGGAAATTGGATATCCAAATGCAGAAGAATAAAACTAGACCCTCACCTCTCAACCTATACAAACAATCAACTCAAAATTGGTCAAAGACCTAAATGTAAGACCCAAAATAATAAAACTACTAGAAGAAAACATAGGAGAAATGCTTCAGGACATTGGTCTGGGAAAAGATTTTACGAATAAGACCTCAAAAGCACAAGCAACCAAAGCAAAAATAGACAAATCGGATTATATTAAAATGCTTCTGCACAGCAAAGTAAATAATCAGCAGAGTTAAAAGACAAACTACAGAATCAGAGAAAATATTTGCAAACTGCTCACCCTACAGGGGAAAAATATTCAGAATATAAAAGGAACTCAAACATCTCAACAGCAAGAAAACAAACAATGCAATTTTAAAAATGGACAGATGATCTGAACAGGCATTTATCAAAAGAAGACATACAAATGGCCATTAAATATACATAAAAATGCTCAACATCACTTATCACTGGAAAAATACAAATCAAAACCACAATGAGATACCATCTCACCCCAGGTAAAATGGCTATTATCAAACAGACCAAAAAAATAAAAAATGCTGGTGCAGATGCCTAGAAAAGTGAACTCTTCTACACTGTTGGTAGGAATGTAAACTAATACAGCCATGATGGAGAAGAGCATGGAGTTTCCTTAAAAAAAACTATAAGTAGAACTACCATATGATCCAATAATCCCACTACTAGAAATTTATCTAAGGAAAAGGAAATCAGTATATCGAAAAGATGTCCATACCCTCATGTTAACTGCAGCACTATTTACAATAGCCAAGATATGGAATCAACCTAAGTGTCTACTAACAGATAAATGGATAAATAAAATAAGGTTTATAATAAAATCCTGTCATTCACAACAACATGGATGGAACTGGAGGACATTATGGTAAGTGAAATAAGCCAGGAACAGAAAGTTAAGCATCTCATGTTCTCACTCATATGTGAAAACTAAAAAAAACTTGATCCTATAGAATTAAAAAGTAGAACAGAGGATACCGGAGGTTGGGAAAGGCAGGGAGAAGGGAGGGATAAGGAGAGATATGTTATAGTATACAAAATTATAGACAGAAGAAGTAATTTCTAGCACTCTATACCACTGTACCATAACTACAGTTACAATAATATATAGTTTGAAATAACTAGAAGGATATTTAATGTTCCCAACACAAAGAAATGATAAATGTTTGAGATGATGGATATGCTAATTACCCTGATCTGAATACTATACATTCTATGTATCGAAACAGCACTATGTATTCCATAAATATTTATAATTATTATTCATCAATTAAAAGATAAAATTTTCTTTAAAAACCCTCAATAAATTGGGTATATAAGGAACTTACCTCAACATGATAAAGGCTATATATGACAAACCCACAGCTAATATCATACTGAATGGGAAAATATTGAAAGTTTTTCCACTAAGATCTGGAACAAGACAAGTATGCCCACTTTTACCACTGTTATTCAACATAGTACTAGAAGTCCTACTCAGAGCAATTAGGCAAGAGAAAGAAATAAAAGGAATCCAAATTGGAAAAGAAGAAGTCAAATTATCCTTGTTCACAGATAACATGAACTTATATTTGAAAAAACCTGAAGACTCTGTCATTGTTGTAGACACTAGGTATAAAGGAAAAGAAAAAAATAAAGTCTCAACCAAAAAAACTCCTAGAACTGATAAATTAATCTAATAAAGATGCAGGATACAATATTAGCATACAAAAATCAGTAGCATTTCTATATGCTAACAGTGATCAATCTAAAAAACCAATCAAGAAAGCAATCTCATTTATAATAGCTATAAAATAATAAAATAGGAATAAATTTAACCAAAGAAGTGAAATATCTCTATAAACTGGGGCTTTGAACATTCCCGAGCACTAATAAAGGAATCTAGGTTGTTGCGCAAAACACCAAAAGAAATTGGCCCTGGCCCTGAGCCAAATTCCCTAATCTTACTGAATGGGGAAATATTGATATCTAATGCTCCATACTCTGAACCCCCCTTATGGTAGGCATACCTAAGTAGGACACCCCTTTTCTCTCTCTGTCAGTCGCAAGAACTGCTTCAGCACTCTGTAAGGAAGTTCCACTAATAAATGCCTTGGACTGATCACCCTGGCATTCAGTGCTCCTTTCTTTGGAATCCCAACCAGCCCCATCTTGGGATGGTTTTGGGCACTTCTTTGTAGGAATTCCCCTGCTGCTCCTTTCTGGGCAATTCTAGCCATTGGTTTGGTGGGATGAAACAACTCAATAGACATTTCTGAAAAGAAGACATACAAATGGCCAACAGGTATATGAAAATGCTCAACATCACTGATCATCAGGGAAATGCAAATCAAAACCACAATAAGATCTCATCTCACCCCAGTTAGAATAGACATCATCAAAAAGACAAAAAGTAACAAGTTCTGGCAAGAATTAAAAAAAAAGGGAATGCTCATACACTGTTGGTGGGAATGTAAAGTAGTATAGCCGTTATAGAAAATATTATGGAGGTTCCTCAAAAACTTAAAAAAACTAAAAACAGAACTACCATATGATCTAGCAATCACACTGCTGGGTATATATCCAAAAGAAATGAACTCAGTATATAGAAGAAATATCTGCACTCCCGTTGTTTATTACAGCACTATTCACAATAGCCAAAATATGGAATCAACCTAAGTGTTTATTAATGGATGAATGCATTAATAATGTGGCATATATACACAATGGATTATTATTCAGCCATAAAAAAAGAACGAAATCCTGTCATTTGCAGCAACATGGATGGAACTGGAGGTCATTATATTATGTAAAATAAGCCAGGCACAGAAAGACAAATATTGCATGTTCTCACTCATATGTGGGAGCTAAAAAAGTGGATCTCTGGGAGATAGAGAGTAGAATGATGCTTGCCAAAAGCTGGAAAAGGAAAGGGAGAAGAGGAAAAGAAGAGAAGTTGGTTAAGGAGTACAAAATAAAATTAGAGAGAAGGAATTAGTTCTAATATTTGGTAGTACAGTAGGGAAATTATAGTTAATAATTTATTGTATATTTCAAAACAGCTAGAAGAAAAGAAACGTAATGCTCCCCACACAAAGAAAAGACAAGTGTTTGAGGTTATGGATATCACTGTTACCCTGATTTGTTCATTACACATTGTATACATGTACCCAAAAATATGTACAACTATATCAATTTTAAAAAGTCAAATGGCTTATGAGGAACAAATTTAACACACAAAGGTTAACATCCTTAATGCATAATGAATTCTTAAAAATTAATTAGAAAACTCTTAACAGAAAGTTGATGAAGGACTTGAGCCAGCAAACCACACACCTAAAAGAAACACAAATGGCTAATAAATACATTCTAAAATGTTCAAAGAAATGGAAATTAAAACAGGAAAATGATATTTTTCATGTATCAAATTAAAAATGTATGATACTGTATAATACTGTGTAAAACTCTGGTGCTATGAGAGAAATAATGTAAAAGTCTGCTAGTATGAGTATAAATTGGTACTTCTTTTTATATTGAGACAGAGTCTTGTTCTGTCTTCTGGGATAGAGTGCAGTGATGTCATCATAGTTCACCGCAACCTCAAACTCCTGGGCCTGAGTGATCCTCTTGCGTCAGCCTCTCAAGTAGCTGGGACTACAGGTGCGCACCACCACGCCTGGCTAATTTCTCTATTTTTTGTAGAGATGAGGTTTTGCTCTTGTTCTGGCTGATCTCGAACTCCTGGCCTCAAGCAATCCCTCCTGGGACTCCCAAAGTGCTAGGATTACAGGCGTGAGCCAACATACCCAGCCAAAATCAGTACTTTTTTGAAGGATAGATTCAATTCATAAATCAAAATCTTTAAAATGTTCATACACTTTCAACCAATCATCTCACTTCTTGAAACCCTAGGCAAATAATCAAAGAAAAAACTTTTAATGTGGAAGATGGTTACATAAATATTATATAAAGGTAAAAAATTGGAAACAAAGTGAATGTCCAACAATATGGGAATAGCTAAGAAAATTATGGACTTCCATAAAATGAAATATAATGCAGTCATTAAAATAATAATTTTGGAGGTGGGACAAGATGGCATACTAGAAGAAGTTGGCACATGCCACTCCCATGGAAAGGATCTAAAGTGGTGGGTAGATATTCACCTTCAGACAAGTCATCTAAGAGAGAGCACTGGGATTCAACAGAGAAGCTATGAGAGCCATTGAAAGCAAAGGAGAAGGAAGTAGAGTGGCCACTTGGCCAGACCGGCAGTAGCCGGGAGAGGCACCCACATGTGGGGAAGATGTAGGTGAGAGACCCCCAGGGCTCCACATTTCTGCCACAGACTTTCCAGTCCTAGTTACAGGAGGGCCCCTCCAGCCTCACAGGCCTCTGGACTAACACAGGGAGCTACCTAGAGACTGTTCAATGGCATTGCTCTGGAGAGGGGGCACACACAGCAGGGTCCCATGGTCTTCCAAGCCCTGAGCTCTGCAGCTGGCACCACTCAAAGAGCCCAGCCCCAGAGTGCTGCATCAGGGGGCCAGTGCCACCACAGCCATCTCCTCATCACCACCAGTGGGCCAGAGAGGGAGCAGGGAGGTCAGACTTTTTTGTGCACCTGGGTGACAAGTTCCACTGCTGCACTGCTGCTGCTGCTGCTGTGGGACCCAAGAATGGGCAAACTCCCACAGCCCCTTGCCTCCACTGCTACTACTTAGAGGGGCCTGTCTTGCCCCTACTCAAGCTTTCAGCAGTGCCCTGGGCACCAGCCTGCCCCTCCACACCAACATCCCCCAGCATCTGCTCCAACTGTGGCAACCACAAGGGAACAAGGAGGCACAGGAAAGCAGCAGTGTTCCCGGAGTTCTGGCCCATAGGGCAGGCTGCCCCAAAGGGACTGGGAAGTGCCATGAATGCATCTTAATACAGAGGAGGGTTGAGAGCACACTCTCCTCCACCAGAAAGCACCTGGCTTATAATCCGAAGTTGTCTGCATCCTTCCCAGTGGAGATGCAAATGCAGAGAGGAGTCCATAGGGAGTATCCCCACCCCAGAGTGAAGCAGCACCAGAACCCAGGAAGGGACATGGAGACAGGGACCCTCCCTCCTCCAACCACTCAATGCTGCAGACATGGCCACCTCTGCTCCCAAGCATGAGCCTTGATGCAGTGGTCCTGACTCAGTAATCTCAGTCCATGGGTCTCAACATCACTAGATCCATAGCCAGTGCTCCCCAGCACCTACTTGGACTACAGCAGCCTTGGGGGACTGGATTCCATGGAGCCTGGAGCTCACTCCTTTCCCTCTAAAAAGCCACAGCAAACACTTTTGAGTGGCCCAAGGACATAAGCTTCCACCTCCCCTGAGAGAGGTCAAAGCTAGCAACTCTCTCCCCAAGCTGCCTGTCTCTTCTGGGAGGAGCCTACCCTCCCTGGAAGCAAATCCTTGGCAAAACCAAACCTACCCTGCCAGAGCATCTCAGCCACAGATCACAGTCAGTCTGGTAGAACTGCACACACTGGGTTGAGCTGCCTCCATCACCTCTGCCACAGCTGGACCAGGGCAGGAGCCGGCATTTCAGGGCTTTTGGGTCCCCAAAGGACAGAGACCACTGTCACTGCTGAGAGAGGGTGGTGTGAGTGGCTTATGCATCCCACAGCAGCCTGCCTCTGCTAATCTTATCAGGAGAGGCCAGCCCCTCTTGTCAGGGGCTCAAAGTGCATTCATATTTCTCCTGCCTGAGCATTCTTCTCAAGCAACAGAGTTCCCAGCAGAGGAGAACAGGTAAACCACAAAGCTATCTGTTTTGAGCAGAGGAAAGAGATTCCAGATGTAAAGGAAGCAACATAAGAAAACTGGCTAGTTTGCAGTCCCACCAGCAGTGTATGAGTGTTCCTATCTCTTACTGGGTGTCGGGCAGGTGGGAGGGAGTAGGAGGGGATGGGTAAACTCACACCTAATAGGCACAGTGTTCACTATCTGGGGGATGGGCACACTGGTAGCTCTGGCTCGGGCAGTGCAGGGGCAATATACATGACCTAAACATTTGTGCCCCCATAATATTCTGAAATTTAAAAAAAGAAAAAAGAAAAAAAAAGAAAACTGGCAATACAAAAAAACAGGCTCCTTCAACACCCCAAAGGATCACAGTAGCTCTCCACCAGTGAACTCCAATCAAAAGGAAATTATTGAAACATTAGATATGGAACTCAAAATATGTATGGCAAATAAGGTCAATAGGATCAATGAAAAAGTTGAACACCAACAGAAAAAAACCAAAAAATTAATTCATGATATGGATGCAAAATCAGCAAGAGATAGATAGTTAAAAAAAAAAAAACAGAGTCACTGTAAATGAAAGAGTCATTTAGGGAATTTCAAAACATAGTGGAAATTTTTAACAATAGACTACACCAGGAGAAGAATTTCAGAACTAGAACATGGGGCTTCTGAATTAACCCAGTTAGTCAAAAATAAAGGAATAAGAAGCAAGAGAAATGAAGAAAGCCTCTGACATATATGGGATTATGTAAAATGCCCAAACATAAGAATCACAGGTATTGTATCCCTGGAGGAGAAAAAGAAAAAGAAAAAAGCATGGAAAATCTATTTGAGGGAATAATGCAGGAAAATTTTCCTGGTCTTGCTAAAGATTTAGACACCCAGGTACAAGAAGATCAATGAACTCCTGGAAGATTTATTATAAACAGGACACCACCAAGGTACATAAGGATGGCCAAAGCCAAAGTGAAGAACAAAATCTTACAAGCTGAGATGAAACTATCAAGTAACTTACAGTGGAAAACACATCAGATTAACCACACACTTCTGAGAAGAAACCTGAAAAGCCAGAAGAGACTGGGGTCCCATCTTTAGTCTTCTTAAACAGAGTAACAGTCAACCAAGAATTTTGAATCCTGCAAAACTAAGTTTCATAAATGAGGGAGAAATAAAATCTTTCCCAGACAAGCAAACACTAAGGGAATTTGTCACCATTAGATCTGCCTGACAAGAAATGCTCAAAAGTACTCTGAATAACAAAAATAATGATCAACAATCACCAGTGTAAAAACACTTGAAAGTAAAAACTCAGAGCTCCTATAAAATGGTAGTATAAGGAAGAATACAAAGCAACAAGGTAACAATCAACATAATGACTAGAACAGTACCTCATTTATCAATATTAACATTGAATGTGAATGGTCTAAATGTCCCACTTAAAAGATCTGGATTGACAGGATGGATAAAAAAACACAGCCCAAATATCTGCTGTCTCTGAGAAACCCATTTAACTTTAAAGAGTTGAACAGACTCAAGGTAAATGGGTGGGAAAAAAATATTCCATGTAGATGGAAACCAAAAGTGAGCAGGAATAGCTATTGTTATATCAGATAAAACAGACTTTAAATCAACAACAGTGAAAAAAGACAAAGATGATCATTACATAATGAAAAAGGGATCAATTCAAAAAGAAGATATAACAATTCTAAATATATATGCACCTAACACTGGAGCTCCCAAATTCATAAAACAAATACATTGACCTAGGAAATGAAATAAACAGCAATTTAAATAGTAGGGGACTTCAACACTCCACTGACAGAACTACACAGATCATCTAGACAGAAAATCAATAAAGAAACACTGTACTTAAATGGGACTGTACAACAAATGGGCCTAACAGACATTTACAGAATATTCTACCCAAACATTGCAGACTATACAGTCTTCTCATCAGCACATGAACATTTTCCAAGATATACCATATGTTAGGCCACAAAACAAGTCTCAGCAAATTTTAATAAATGGAAATTATACCATATATTTTCTCAGACCACAATAGACTAAAACTAGAAATTAACTGCAAGAGGAACTCCCAAAATTGTACAAATATGTGGAAGTTAAACAATCTGCTATTGAACAATCTTTTATCCGTCCTGTCAATCCAGATCTTTTAAGTGGGACATTTAGACCATTCACATTCAATGTTAATATTGATAAATGAGGTACTGTTCTAGTCATTATGTTGATTGTTACCTTGTTGCTTTGTATTCTTCCTTATACTACCATTTTATAGGAGCTCTGAGTTTTTACTTTCAAGTGTTTTTACACTGGTGAAATCAAGAGGGAAATCAAAGGTGAAATCAAGAGGGAAATCATAAATTTTTTTGAATTGAATGACAATGATGACCCAAGCTATCAAAATGTAGAAAAAGCAGTGCTAAGAGGAAAATACATAGTATTAAATGAGTACATCAAAATGACAGAAAGATCACAAATTAACAACCTAATGTCATACCTCAGGAAACTAAAAACAAAAGAACAAACCAAACCCAAAGCCAGTGTAAGACAAGAAATAACAAAGATAAGAGAAGAGTTAAATGAAATTGAAACAAAAAAATATTACAAAGTATCAATGAAACAAAAATTTTGTCTTTGAAAAGGTGAACAAAAATCAATATACCACTACCTAGATTAACCAAGTAAAGAAGAGAGAGAATTCAAATAAGCTCAATCACAAATGAAAAAGGAGACATTACATCTGATACCACAGAAATACAAAAGATTATCCAAGACTTCTACAAATACCTCTATGCATACAAACTAGAAAACCTAGAGGAAATGGACAATTTTTATAAACATAACCTTCCAAGGCAAAGCAGTAAGGCAAGCTTGACCCAGGAAGAAATAGAAATGCTGAACAGACCAATATTGAGTAGAAAGATTGAATCAGTAATAAAAACCTCCCAACCAAAAAAAGCCAAAGACCAGATGGACTCAGAGCCAAATTCTAGGAGACCTACAAAGAAGAACCAGCATCTACCCTACTGAAACTGTTCCATCTGAGGAGGGAATCCTCCCTAACTCATTCTACAAAGCCAGTATCACACTGATACCAAAGCCAGGAAAGGACACAACAAAAAAAGAAAACTACAGATCAATATTCCTTATGAGCATAGATGTAAAAATTCTCAAAAAAACACTAGCAAATTGAATCCAGCAGCACATCAAAAAAATAATTCATCATGGTCACATGGGTTTCATCCCAGGGATGCAAGGATGGGTCAACATACAGAAATTGATAAACATGATTAAACACATAAACAGAAGCAAAAACAAAGACCACATGATCATCTCAATAGATGCAGAAAAAGTGCTTGACAAAATCCAGCACACTTTCATGATATTAAAAAAAAAAATCCTAATAAACCAAGCATAGAAGGAACATACATCAAAATAATGCAAACCATATATGACAAACCCACAGCCAACATCATACTGAATGGTGTAAAATCTAAAGCATTCCCCATAAGAACTGAAACAAGACAAGGATGCCCACTGTCACCACCTCTATGCAACAGAGTACTATTATAGAAAGCTTAGTCAGAGCAGTAAGGCAAGAGAAATAAATAAAGGGCATCCAAATTGGAAAAAAGAGGTTTAACTTTCTGTTTGCCCATAATATGATCTTATATCTAGAAAACTCTAAAGATTCCTCCAAAAGACTCCTAGAGTTGATAAATGAATTCAGTAAAGTCTCAGGTTACAAAACTAATGTACACAAGTCAATAGCATTTCTATACACTAGTAACAGCCAAGCTGAGAATAAAATCAAGAATTCAATACCATTTACAATAGTTTCAAAAAAATAAAATACCTAGGAATATACTCAACCAAGCAGGAAAAAGATCTCTACAAGGAGACCTGCAAAACACTGAAGAAATAAATTTCAGATGACACAAACAAATGGAAAACCATCCCACACTCACAGATTGAAAGAACCAATATTGTTAAAATGTCCCTACTGCCCAAAGTGATTTACAGATTCAATTCAATTCCCATCATAATACCAACATCATTAACACAGAATTAGAAAAAACAATCCTAATCCTAAACAATCCTAAATTTCATATGGAATCAAAAAGGAGCCTGAATAGCCAAAGCAGTCCTAAGTGAAAAAACAAATCTGGAGGCATCACATTATCCAACTTCAAATTATATTAATACTACAAGGCCATAATGACCAAAACAGTGTGGTACTGTAAAAAAGTAGACACATAAATTAATAGAACAGAATAGAGAAACCAGAAGTAAAACCATACTCCTATTACCAACTGATCTTCCTCAAATCAGACAAAAACATACATTTGGGAAAGGACCCCCTATTCAATAAATGTTGCTTGGAAAATTGGATAGCCACATTCAGAAGAATGAAACTGGATGCCTATCTCTTACCATACACAAAAATTAACTCAAGATGGACTAAAGACTTAAATGTAAGACCTGACACCATAAAAACCATAGAAGAAAACTTAGGTGAAACTCTTCTGGACATTGGCCTAGGGAGAGAATTTATGACTAATACCCCAAAAGTAAATACAACAAAAACAAATATAAATAAATGGAACTTAATCAACCTAAAAGGTTTCTGCACAACAAAAGTAATAATCAACAGAGTAAATAGACAACCTATAGAATGGGAGAAAATATTCACAAACTATATGTCCGACAAAGGACTAATATCCAGAATCTATAAGAAACTCAAACAAATAAGCAAGAATAAAACAAATAACCACATCAAAAAGTGGGCAAAAGAGATGAACAGACATTTTTCAAAAGAAGAGATACAAATGGCTAACAAACATATGAAAAAAATGTTCAATGTCACTAATGATCAGAGAAATGCAAATTAAAACTATAATGAGATACCACCTTACCCCTGTCAGAATGGCCATTATTAAAAAGTCAAAAAACAATAGATGTTTGCACAGATGCAGTGAAAAGGGAACATTTATATACTGTTGGTGGGAATGTAAATTAGTACAACCTCTATAGAAAATAGTATGGAGATTCCTCAAAGAACTAAAAGTAGTCCTACCATTTGATCCAGAAATCCCACTTCTGGGGATCTACCCAAAGGAAAAGAAGTAATTTTTCTAAAAAAGATACCTACACGCATATGTTTATCACAGCACAATTCACAATTGCAAAGATACAGAACCAACCTAAGTGTCCACCAATGGAATAGTACACACACACACACACACACACACCACAGTATACTACTCAACCATCAAAAAGAATGAAATAATGTCTTTTGCAGTGACTTGGATGGAACTGGAGGCCATTATTCTAAGTGAAGTAACCCAGGGATTAAAAACCAAATAGCACATGTTCTCAATTATAAGTGGGAGCTAAGCAATGGGTATGCATGGTCATACAGAGTGACTTAATGGACAGTGGAGATTCAGAAGGGGTAGGATGGGAGTGGGGTATGGGATCAAAAATTGCCTATTGGGTACAGTGTACACTATCCAGGTGATGAGTATATTAAAAGCCTGGACTTCTCAAAAGAAAATCATAATTTTGAAGAATATTCTAAACAAATTTTCAAGATGTAATGTTACATAAAAGAGCAGGATGAAAAACTGTGCTAAAAATAAGCATATATTTTGAAACTCTTTAGATATACATCCAAAAATAAGAATGAAAAGTATGTTTTAAAGGTTAACAGACATCAACTTTGAGTGTGGTATTTTTAGTAGCTTTTGATTTCTTCTTACTCTCTTCAGTACATTCCAGGTTTTCTGCAGAAAGCATCTATTACTTTTATCTATTAAATTTAATAGCATAAAAAGTTATTACAGCATATATTAATATATTGTTGTGTCTGAAGGGGCTCTGGAATCTGTATCATTGACTCTACATTGGTGATAAGTGAATTGGATAATTCAAGACCAATTATTCTAAATTTCCAACACTGAGGCAAATGCATGGGTTGATCTAACCATTTTGTTAGTACTATATTTGAAATTGAAATAAGTGATGCAAATTCCACATTTTCAGAACCACTATCTATTGGCAAGACTTTTTAGATGAGAAAACAGTTTCATTCTTATTTTGGTTTAAGAATTAACAGTGAAGTGAGAAAAGAAAAAATAAATAAATAATTTCAAAATCACTTAACTGTAATTACCCAGTTTATAATTTTGAAAAATCAAGAGAGGTTGGGCCTTGATCTTTCATTAACAATACTGAGTCTGAGACACGGAAACCACACCCCTCTTTTAACTTTAACATGTCATTTCCACAATTGACTTATCACCAAAGCAAATCTGACTCTAGCCATGCTAAGAGCAATGGATGTCTTGCCTCTGAGGAGCAAGAAAGCAGCCTGAACAACTGATGGTCTCTTTTGATTACAATTAATCTTGGTGGCTAACTCAGTGTCTTCTGGACCAAACAGAAGTTTCTGAAAATCAGTGCCATTATAATCTTTCTCTGTTTTCTTACCCTAAAAATAGAAAAGTTTTCTAGATCTAAACATGCACATCTTCTTTTGTGGTTGTTTTCCAAATTACCAATACGTGGCAAAAGCCCAAAAAAGAGTTTTAATAAAGAATATGAAGACTATTGTATAGAGACAACTGTAGTAATAAATTCCACTTTACATTCAGTGGTACTGAGAAAGTAGGAAGTTTCAAGGATTAGGAAAGAGCTGATAGCCTTTAGAAGTTTACCACTTATTTACTTTCCCAGCTCTTTCTGAGAAAAATATCATGAACTGAGCAAAAACTAATAAGTAGCATTCAAAACTTCCCCTACTTCATTCTCTAATTTTCTGGTAAGAAGATTGAAATCTATACAACTATTAAGGATTTTGAGAAGAATGTATTTTATCACTTAAGAAAGAAACATAAGAATAAGAGTGTAAGAATTGATTATCACTATTGAAATTTCCTTTGAATAGAGGTAAAAAAAAATACCAAATTGATAGAACAAACAGAATATAATTGATTGATTATATTTCCTTATTTTTTCACATGAAGAATATGTTGTTAATCTTTTACCAGGAAGTGAACCCTAATGAGAAATATATTTATTTAGACTGACTTTTTATAATTTCAAAAATATTATTATTTATTAAATGTCAAATGCACTTCATAAATTTTAGGAAAATTGTATAAAGGACTTCATCCTATCTATCAATAAATACGGTACCTGATTTTTCCTGTGGTTACTATCATTCCAACTTTCAGTAAACAGGTTTAAAGGAGCATATCAAAATGGTACTAAATAGAGAGATTTTCTCATTTTTGCAGACTTTACTTTTGATGTTACATTATCTTTGAGAGAAAATATGTTAGCAGTGAGTGATATTAAATATCATATATATATATATAACATTGTCAGAAAATGTTGTAAGTAAAAGTCAACATTGATTGAACAAAGGAAAATAGTTTACTTTTGATTACAGAGTTTTAAAAATTGTTTCTATATTATGACAGAGAAAAAGAAAAAAAGGAAGCAGCACTAACTCAAGAAGAAATTAAGCGTCTAACTAAAAAGATTTGAGTCAGGGCTTGACAAAACATTCACAACACAAACAGTAAAACCCTAACTTGGTGAATCTTCACCAAAAAAAAAAAATGGCAACAATTCTCAAGGAGAAAAGTTAATTACACAAAATAAACACGTCAAGAAGTGGTGAGTTTACATGTCTTGGGATATATATAACCAGTATTTGATGGTAACTTATCTGCCTAAAGATAGAAGTATTTTATTTTTTCACAAAGGTTGTGAAAATAAGATATTATTAGATATAGTTTTAATTAAGTATAAAGTTATTTATCAAAATACTAAATGAAATCTCACCAAATCCATTATGTTGTCATTTGCTTGAAACAATAATTCAAAAGAGTATCTTTTCTGAATTCTTTCCTTGTTTTTCTTGTTCAAATTGTATTGAAAAGGGAAAGTAACTCAGCTCTGAAGTCAGCAACTTGTGTACATGGTAATGACCATTGACTATGCCTGTCTTTAATCCAGTCTATATGTTCTAAAGATGTGAGCCTCACTGGATTGAGGGTAGATTTTTGTTTTCATTTACACATCAAAAAAATATATCATTGGGGTTGATTTCAGGAAACCTATTACTGTTAGTATTTCTATTGACATGATGTATATATTATAGTTCAAGGTTTATGTTCAGTCCATTGACAAACAACAAACAAAAATAAGATTATCATCTGGAGGAAGTGGTTTTTCACATTCTCATGACAAAAATGAAAAGAAATAAAGAAAGATAGGAAGGAAGAAGAAAAACAGGAATGAATGGGAAAAACAGAAAGAGAGAAAGAACATGAGCTTCATGTTTTTGATAGAAAATTTGACTTTGGGGTCAGATTTTCAAATATGGCAGTTACCACCCTAAAAAGTACAGTTATCATTCCAAAGTAAGAGCTGGAGACAGACACAGTCTCAGGGAACAAATGACAATTTCTATGCAACTCAAAATTTCTGCTTGAGTTTTTTTTTTTTTTTTAATTATCTTGACTAATTAAAACCTGGCTGGCTTGATCCATAGGGGACATTCGTTAAATATGTGTCTTGATTGACTGAGTGACTGAGGATTTTGAAAAGTCAACCTCTTATCTATCTTGGTTTTTATATGATCACTTTTTAACTTCTTATCTATAGAAATCAATAGTGTCTGAGAAATTGATTGGCACTTACCCTGGGATATTAACCTTTGTAAGGGTAGCTGTGATCATTCAGTGACTTTTGGTAAAATAAACCCTTAAGAAAAAAATGCACATTCTCAACTTTTAAGAAATTTAAAAATAAAAACATATTTACTCATATTAACACTTTAATGAAACATTATTTGACAGATAAAAAAATTTGAAAGATACACTTAAATTTTTTCTTATTCTATTTATCATCAGTGAAAACAAACCTCATAAACAACATTTTGTTCTAACACAAGGTCAAAAAAGAAAACAGTGCCATAGTTAGTTTTTAATGCCTCATGACTAGATCAATTTTTAAATTTTATCTTTTTAACTAGAAAATTATAATCACAAACCTCCAAAATCTCACATCATATTTCTCAAAGAGGCTAAATTCCTCCAATATATAACTTCTAAAAGCCATTTTTTATTTATTTTAAATCTGGCATGCTAATTATGAATATATTATTAGACTTTAATCAAATTATTAAAATCATTTTATAATTTATTGACATTTAGCATAAACATATTTTTATTTTCCCACAGAAAAGTGGTCACTATAATATTTTTATCCACTGCTTTTTAAATGTATTGTTAGCTACAAAGCAAGTACCATTGCTACTGAGGAGCAATGATTAATATGAAATGGAAATACACAGGTAATTTCAAAATATGCTTTTTAACCACCGGGTTTCCTTTTCCTTTTCTCACTCTCTAATTTTCCAACTGTCTTTAATTGGAGCTATTAAACATTTTTAATAGTCTATTTTTGCTTCATTTCCTTTATTTCTCTCTCAGGCCTATGGCAGAGAAGACAAGAGAAGAAAAATGACACTGAGTAGGCATCAAGAAACCTAGGTGTCAGCTGACAGCCAGTGAGAGCCAACTATGTGTAAGGTAACATCTTAGACCATTTTCAACTTTATAAAATTTAGTGATTTTTTAAATAATGGAGAATGACAAGAGATATCCACCTCTTTATTTTTCTAAGTAAAGACTAACATTTGAAAGCAACGACCATCTAATCTCAAAACATTTCATGTTTAAAATAAAAGGTATTTGACAAGAAAAACAGGAAAAAAATTGTCTCAAAGTAAGTTACAGTCTTTTAAATTCTTTCCCTTCAGATTTAAGGAAAACAAGTTTTTTCTTTATTTTTCTCATTTGGCTGAAGACTAGAGCAAATTTTGTCACAGGTTAGTGCTTGTCTGTGGATCCATTCTTGAGAAACCCTGGTTTGTGGGTTTGTGGAGTAAAAAGGTGAACAATACACAATAGCTTCCTTAATAAATTTAGGAGGAGAAAAATAAAAGTAATGCACAAAAAAATTGAAATGGAAATACCAGTTGTAAACAGTAAGAACTGCAAAAAAGAAAAAAGAATAACAGGAATAGCTAATACGTATTGTGTCATTCCTGGTGCTTGCCATGAACCTGTACGGTAGATACTGTTATTATTCTCATACCAGATAAGGAAGATACAGCTAAGAAAAGGTATGTAATTTATTCTGAGTGATATAATTTGCAAGTGATGAGCTGGGACTCTAACATTTATCAATTTGACACAAAAATTCTCTTCACTGGAGCAGTTCAAGCAGAAGCTAGGGAATTTGGTTTGGGGAAGAAGGTTTAAGTAGATGACTCCTAAGAACTCTTCAATCCTTCCCCTACCATTTGCAGCAGACTATGTTCAACAGTAGGTTGAGAAGTAAGAAGATGCCCTTGGCTAACAATTCAGCAGGGGTGTGTGTGTGACTTGTCCATATAGAGGGGAGAGTTGCAGCAAGCTTCAGTGAATGAGGCTTTCACTGCACAAGGTGAAAAGAAAAGAGCAGATGATTTAGAACCAGATTTTGTGGAATAGTTCCATTCAGGGGATAGGGAGATCACACTGCTGAAGGGAACAGAGAAGAAGTAATCAGAGTAACAGAAGAGATAATATTTATAGATAAACCACCCACAAAGAAGCATGGGCAACTGCACATTATTGAATAATAGAAATCCCTTTTCAACTAAGCTCAGACATCTTTCCGCATCATTATATAATTAAGTCATATCGGTGTAAGTTTCCTGTGAAAGGCTTTTGATTTGTAGAATTATAAAATCATAAATCAGAGTGGATCTCAGATTCTTTTCTTTTCAAGGCTTAGAGCTTTTAGGAAGAAATTGCCATGGACGTTTTAAATCCTTTTTTCTTATTTCCTTTTTTCACGTGAGAATCCTGAATTTGCATGACAGAAGCAACCTGTTCTTTTAATTTGATTGTCTTATTTTGTAGTTCATTTGAGGATAAGCTTCAGAGTGTTGTGTATTCTCTGAACAAATGTGTTTTTCTGCCTCCGAAGCACATGTCCTCTTGATTATCTTTACAACTCATAATTAAATTTTAAATCTTCTATTCATTTTCAACCTACCTAATTTCCCAAAGCTTTTTGCTCATGAATGTGAATTACTAGAATTCTGGAAGCAATTGTATAATTTCTCCAAGTGTAAAATGTAGGGCTTAGGTGTTTATTTAGGTTCTCAGTGGTATAAAGGATTAATGAAAGCCCCCAAGGAAAAGCAAAAGAAATGGCATAGTACTAATTTTAGCTCAGCATCCTCATACTAAAAGGGCAAAGTGTCTGAAAGCCTTTTCTTGGCAAATGTAGACATTGCTAGGAAAGCGTTCCCTGAACTATATAGCAAAGGGATCCAGAACTCATCAGCATCTGAGTGGTTTCTTAGACAAGGCCTAGGATGCTGACGAATTACCATTTCTGAATTATAAAAAGATAGAAATTTAGATATCATATTGCCCTTTTGAGGAAAAAGAAATCAGAAAGTTGGGATTTTTCTCAAGGTAATACTGTTACCTGACTCGATATATATAATAGCAATGCCTCATTGATCCAAAACCGTGGGGGAAAGTGGTACTGCACCGAAATGGTATCCAACTAACTGGGAAGCTTTCTCCTTTAGGCAAGATGCGATTTGAATCGTTCTTGTAAGATATCCTTTTTTAAATACCTTCATTAATGCCCTGCCTTACTAAATAGAAAACGCTGCTCTTTATCTTTTCTTGATGATTGGGCACTCTTAGTATGATCAATTATTATTAAGAGTAATGCACAAGTGCAACATATGATATGGAGATGCCTCTAGAAGCTACTGGGGATTGTAGAGTCATCTGCCTTTGGCTGAGTGGCTTTTAAATTTTCTCTGACTCCACTGTCAGCCATGCTAATGTCTGCTGCTGTGTCTCCGTCCTTTCTGTTTTCGGTTATTGTTATTACTGTGTACAGAATTCTGAAACAACTGTATGAAGGCCTATTGAAGACTCAAAATGAATAAAGTGTGTGTGTATATATTGTTTACTAGATAACAGTTTATCACTAAAGATATGTTTGGTTTATTCCTGGGATTAAGTCTGTATTCTGAAGAAATAGAGTTACCAGCATTCCAAACTCTAAGTAAGTAATAATTTTCATTTTTTGTTTTCAAAGCATAACTTCTCTATTACCATTTTTGTCATTAAAACCTGTCATATAGTTAAAGATACTAAAATGATAAAACACTAAAATTATGCCATATGGTTATGGAAGCAGAATTACTTTTTATGAATGACTGAACTGTTACTGAGAACCTAGTATATACCAAACGTGATAAAACCTTTAATATATGAGCCCTTTGAAAGCAAAGATTGAGTCTTTATATATTCAGGGTTTAGCACAAATAGATGTATAATAAATGTCTAGGGAAACAATACCCATTTTGCCAAGGAGAAAACAACTCAAAAAGTTAAGTGATTTGCCCAAGTTTACATGGTTAGTGAGTGGCAGAACCATAATTTTAACCCAGTTTCCTTAATTCCAAATCTTTTGCTTTCCCCATTATACCACCCTGTCTGTGAAATTAACCTTTAATTACTAAAAGCTATATATTAATTATTACACAAGGTAAGCTACTGTAACAAAGAAATCCCAAAATATAGCAGTTTAAATAAGATAAACTTATTTCTCTCATGTAATTCACAGGTGGGTAGCCCTAAGCCCTTGAGGTGACCTGCAGTCCTCAATATGCACTTCCACCGCTGCATTCAAGAGGGTTGCTCCAGTTAGAGCATGTCTCAGCCAACAGAAAAAGAGAAGGTGTCCAGTGAAGTACAATGGAAGCCCTTTTAAGGGACATGGCCCTGTAGCGATCTGCTCACATCTTATTGGCCATAATTTATCCACATTGTCAACACTATGCTGGGAATTTGTGCCCAGCTAGAACGTGGTTATTGTATTGTCAAAGGAGGAGAAAATAAATACAGTTGGGTAACTAGTAGTCTATGCCATGGATTGTTGACTATGTACAGTTTATAACTGGCCAGAACTTTTTCCTGTTGTTTGTCCTTTTCATTTTTCACTCTTCATTTACATCTGCAAGGATAGGAGGAAGAAATTAAACGTAAATCA
This sequence comes from Daubentonia madagascariensis, assembly GCA_023783475.1. Lineage (NCBI taxonomy): Eukaryota > Metazoa > Chordata > Mammalia > Primates > Daubentoniidae > Daubentonia > Daubentonia madagascariensis. Next base: position 33,308,660 of record JAKFHU010002080.1, on the reverse strand, counting down.
ATCCATTTGTACAGGACGAATAGCTCTGACTGAAAGAAGTTTTGGGAGATTGTCTGAAAACTACCTCAGTTCTGTCTTTTACGGCTGTGCACAATCAGAAAGTAAGGACAAGTTCAACATGATGTATTGAACACACACACTGATCTTCCTGCCTCCCCAAAATCCCTAGAAATGCAGAAAAGATAACGGTTCTGGGAAACATAGCAAGTTGCCATAGCTAACCAAAAATGTTAAAGAATTCATAGAATAAAAAGAGCGAATAATATTAGATTAAAACCAGAGCAGACAAAACCCCAACAGCAACAACAAAACACAAGCAATTGCTTAGGAGAGCCCCCGCAGAGGTGAGAGCCACTCTGACCAACAGGCTGGGAGATCAAGGGGCAGGGAGGGCCGCGGGGAAGGGAGATGGGGACTCATTAGAGTAGAAAGTATTGTCTGCTGGATAAACTGGGCTGCGTGTGGCACTGCCTCCAAGATAAAGCAGAGAAAACTGTTCTCTGAGAAAAAGAGGACGATGACTAAGGGCTAGATTTTGGGTGTTTGGTTGAAGGGAATTCTGCAATCAGTACCAAAAAAAAATTAAGGTAACTCCAACCAATAGTGAAATAGACAAAAGCGCTTAACAATAAAGCCTTTCTCTACTTATTTATGTATTTATTTATTTGGCGAGGATGGGGGTCCCTGCCTGTTTAACTGTTCCACTCCCATATGCTAGAAAAGAAAACTTCCTTTGCTGACACATTCCACCCACTTACTCAGGGCTAACAATCAATCTCTTCTTTCAAGAGAGAGGCATCAGCAAAAAGAATTGCTTGAGGAAAACTACACCAGCAACCTATAATCATAAACTTGGTCTTGCACTCATAAATATATATAAGCAATGATCAATAGGCATTTGAGAAAACCGAGGTAATGGACACAACGTTTTGAAAAGTTATAATTGGATAGTTTCAGATTATCATGTTGCCCTTTTTTGTTCACCATGTAGGCTAACCTGAAGAGGCATGGTACCCAAGGGAAGAGGATTAAAGACACCACCTTTAAAAAGTCCAGAGGGTAGGGAAAAGGAGGCTGCAACATTGGGAAGAGTTCCTACAAGATAAGAAGGAGATTAGAGAAGCCCCTCAAGAGAAGAGAAAGAGACAAAGGGAAAAAGACAATATCCTTGCCACCCCTCAATTCCCGCCACTCCAGCTTCCGCGCTGTTCACGGTGGTAAGCGACACCACACACAAACAGAAGAAAGAGAAAAGAAATCCGGTTTTCCAAAGTAAATAAGAATGCCAGAGACAACGTGAAAAGAAATGGTTCTTACGTTGGCAGATAGCTCTCCAGATTTAACATCTTCATCGTTTGACTCCCCTCCAGGCCTGGTAGGGTGTGCGGTAATGGTTTTGATATTTCTGCTCATAAGCACCCACCCCCATCACTTCACCAAAGCAGCTCTTGCAAAGATCATTAATGAACTCTAAGTGGCTAAGGACCACAGATATTTCTTCAATCTTCATCTTACTTTAACTCTCAGCATCATTTGATACTATGACCTTTCCCTTGCTTCTTAAAATCTTCCCTTCCTTTGGTTTCCATTATATCAGATAAACGCACTTGCACCCCTACCTCCTTGTCTTCTTTGCAGGTTTATCCATTTCATAGCCAGGGCCCTGGAAGAAAATACCTGGTACTGAAGGTTAAGGTGAGGCATTCAGGGACCAGTGAGCAGGAATTCATGGCTGCCTCTATGTTTGAAGGAGCAAGAAGAGGGCATGCTGTTATCTAAGCCTAGAGACCGCTTGGATCCACAGAAGATGAGATACCTGAGAAAAGTTTTAACAAAGAAGCACAGCCCTCACCAGAACCACATCAAGGCAGTGAAAATATAAAGAAAGAATGGAAAACAAATCCTGACCTCTTTCTCTTCCTATGCTCAAATTCCCACCAATGCCCCCCGTTCACTGACCAAGCCAGAAGCCAGAAGGCAAGATGGCCCAGATGGTGCAGTCAGGAGAGGTCAACACCCTCTCCCAGCACAGAGAAGGATAGAAAAGGGCCAGGAGTGGATGGAACAGACAAATGGGAAATTACCAGCACATTCCTCCACTGCCCACCCATTCATTTAGATTTGATTTAAATGCCAGAGCCTCTTACACTTCAGACTCAGGTTCTGTCTGTTTCTCACTCTACACCCTCTGCTGGGGCAATCTTATCCATGCTCACAACTTTCATTTCTACCTATAATCAGAGGGTCCCCAAATGTATTCTTTTGCTCAACCTCTCCTCTGAGTTCTAGACTTGAATATTCACTTGACTTTCCAACTGGATATATTAAAAGAACTAAGGACTCCTCAAATTAAACATTTCAAAGTGATCTCATGGTCTCCTCCAGTCCCCGATACCTCTCCGCATCCTCTCCCACACAATATAAAACCCAGTTTCTCTTCCAGTATTTTCTCTTGAATGGCACTGCCATGCATTCAGTCATCCAAGCCAGAAACCTAAGAATCATATTTGCGACTTCCCTGCCCTTCACCCTCCACATCTAATCTAATCTATCTTTAGTTATCCACTTCTTTCCATCCCAACTGACCCACCCTAGGATGGCCTCCCACCTGAACTACTGTCATTACCAGTAGTTGTAATTAACAATTCTCCTCTGTCCAGTCTTTATTGCTCAAATCCATTCTCCATTTGCTTCACATTGATCTTTTAATATGTAAATCCATGATGTCAACACAACTTCCACTCTACCCCTACTCTAGCTTAAAACCTTTTCCATTGCTCTTGGGATAAAAACTAAAAATAACAGCATGACCTACAATGTCCTTTAAAGTGCAACCTCTGCCTAACTATCTCCCTCACCCTCAACCCTTTAGCTGCACTGGCCTTCTCTCAGATTTTGAATATACCACACTCTCCCATACCACAGTGCCTTTGCACATCCTATTCTGTCTTTCTAGAACACTTTTTCCTTACCCTTCTAAGTAACTTTAACTCAGCTTTCAGACCTTGACATAAATGTTACTCTTGGTGGAAAGCTTCCCTAATTCCCCAGAGAATCAATTCCTTTACACACTTTCTATAGTACCACGTTACTATCCTCCATAGCAACACTTATGTTGATTTGTAATTATAATTTCCATGCTTGTTTAATAAATGACTGTCTTCCCCTACATCAATTATCTATCACTGGAAAAATGTAGTGGCTTAAAACAACAATAATTATAATTTCTTATGATTCTGAGGTTTGGCTTGGGATTTTTCATGCCACTTCACTTAGTTGTTAGATAGCTTGGAGACTAAGCTTAGCTGGGATAGCTGGAACAGTTGAGCATTTTTCTCCATATAATCTTTCATCCTCAAGGAGGTTAAAAAGGGCCTTTTCTTCTAAGAGGACAAAAGCAAAAGCTGCAAGAAAGTCTCATAACATCACATAGACAACATTCTGTTGGTAGAAGCAAGTCACAAGGACAACCCAGATGCTAGGTGTGGGAAAATAGATTCCACCTCTTGATGAGAAGAGCTGTAAATAATTTGTGACCATGTTTAACATCCCACACCACCTCTGGAATGTAAACTCCACAAGGGCAGGGAACGTGTCTCTCTTGCTCATTGCTATATCCCCACTCATTTATTCAATATATATTTGTGGAGTGCTTGCTATATACCAGGCACCATGCACATAGTAGGCACTTAAAAAACATTTTTGGAAGAGGGAGAGAGGGAGGAAGGAATCTTAAAACACACACACACACACATACAGTCAGAGCTCTGCTAGTTCCATGTACACAAATCTGCTATAAAACATAAAGTGAAATAAGCCAGGCACAGAAAGACAAATATTGCATGTTCTCACTCATATGTGGGAGCTAAAAAAGTGGCTCTGAGGGAGATAGATTATGAAATCGTGGTTACCAGAGGCTGGGAAAGGATGGAGGTTGGGGGGAGGAGGGGATGGAAAGAAGTTGGTTAAGGGATACAAAACACAGTTAGATAGAAGGAATAAGTTCCAGTATTTGATATACACAGGGAAATTATGGTTAACAATAATTTATTGTATATTTCAAAATGTCTAGGAGAGAATAATTATACTGTTCCCCACACAAAGAAAAGATAAATGTTTGAGCAGATGAATATCCCAATTACCCTGATTTGATCATTACACATTGTATACATGTATCAAAATATTACATGTACCTCCTAAATATGTACAACTATGATATATCAATAAAAAAACATAAATATAATATTTTATTCAATGCAGACATTAACTTCATGTATATTACTATTACAGAGCTAGGGTGATGGGATATCACCCAGCTTCAAAGATTGAAGCAAAAATTTTTGCTAAGCCTCTTTTGATGTAGGAAAATCACTGTTTTGCTTTTTCTTGTTGTTGCTACTATTGCTGTTGTTCTTTTTGGTCACCAGGTAATAGGTGTAATTATTACTGCCACTTGTTCCATTCTAAACCCCGCCCCAATTATGGTGAACTTTCACTTTCTATTTTGTTCATTTTTGTGTAGTTGGGATTTTTAATGATTATATTTATCCTTCTGTAGAGATAAAATTATTACATACTGAATATCCTTTTTTAAAACTTATATTCTGATGTGCTCCTCTAGGAGCACTGAGATTCACTGCTCTAGTTTTTCAGTTGGAAATCAGAAAGTTTTATTATTAAATAGGCCCACATGCTTATTAATATGACATCATTGAGTATAACTATTGAATGTTCAAGGAGAAATCTAAGACTGTAGGGTACACACAAGTGAATTCTCAGAGAATGAACAGATGCTTTTTTACAATGACTGATGGCATTAGAAGGCTCCTTGTGTTTAGCAAGTGTGGTGATCATATGAACTCTGCTTCAGTGTGCGCTGGAGTGAAAGGATGTCTCTCCCTCACCCCTTCCCAAGGGAATAGGAGTTGGTAATAGGCTGTGGCTCAGAGACAGAGTGAAGGTGTCAAGGAGCTGGTAATAAAAAAGCTAAAAATATCATGGTTTGTTTGTTAAAATGTGTGTGGCCTTCAAATAACTCTGTCAAAGCAGCTATATCAGAATAGCTCAATGAAAATATCCAGCACTCTTCCAGACGGTGCATGTAGAGCACTACATACATGCTTGAGCACATAGTAGGTGCTCAATAAATAGTGGTTATCAGTATCATTTTTCTGCACTACTACCATTCTAGATTCCTAATGCTGGCAACAAATTCAGCAGACATTTGCTAAGCACCTACTCTGACCCCACACCTGGCCCAACATCTGTGAGGACAGAGAGGAGTTATCAGCTCCGGCAGCAGCTTTCCTTATTTTTCTGGAGCTTTCCCAGAAGCTGACCCAGCACCATGAAAACTCTGCCAAGGCTGGCACAGGGAATGCAACAACTGGCCTGGAATGTTTTATTTTAGCTCCAACTTATTTATTATTATGTTTTTATTCATGACCGCAGCTGTGGCTATAGTGTGCATTATTTCTAGAAGTTGAAAAATGCAAGTAAGTAAGAGGAAAGAAAAGGTACTTTTCCCTCCGTAATTTTTCAACATTTGAAAAACAATAAATTGTAAAATTCAGGAGGATATATAGAGAAAATGGTAAAAACTGAAGATATTTTAAGATAGCTTTGTGTTTCCAATGTATTTGGGAAATAATTTTGAAAAAACTTGAAAAATGCAATGCATAGACCTGGGAGCAGGGATTAAAAGCCAAAACAACACGGGTATCAGATCCCCCAAAATTCCTTCAGAGCCAGGGTACTTGGTTCATACAGTGATGGAATTTATATTTATAACAATGATCCAGGTCTATTTGGGTATTTATTTAAGATGAGACATGCTTTACATTTTACATGGGGACCTGGGAGGAAAATAAACCTGCCTTCAGACTAAATGAAAGCCTCTCTAAATCTAAACTTTGAATATGCCTTAAATAATGGGAACTTCAGAATATCCCTATAGGCCGGGCATGGTGGTTCATGCCTGTAAGCCTAACACTCTGGGGCGCCAAGGTGGGAGGATCCCTTGAGATCAGGAGTTCAAGACCAGCTTGAGCAAGGGCGAGACCCAATCTCTACAAAAAATAGAAAAATTAGCCAGGCATGGTGGTGTGCGCCTGTAGTCCCAGCTACTCGGGAGGCTGCAACAGAAGGATGGCTTAAGCCCAGGAATTGGAAGTTGCAATGAGCTATGATGATGCCACTGCATTCTAGCTGGGGCAACAGAGTGAGACTCCATCTTCAAAAAAAAAAAAGAATATCCCTATAACTGAGGGTCAGGGAAAATTATGAAATCACAATCTGTATTTGAAACTTTATTCCGATTACAAATTCACAGTATTGTTTTAGAATTTTCGAGACTGGGCAAAACCTTTGGTGGAGTGTCAGCACAGAGAGGATCAGAGACCTCAAGAAAGCAGAAACTGACAGAGTCCAGATTTCAAAGATCCTACCTAGGTTAGTGATTAATTGTACAGGATTGTGGCCAAGTTAAAGATTGGAGGAAGAGATAGGGATGGATCTAGATTGCGTGGGGCATTAAAGTTTATGTAATTGAGGTGGAGAAGTCCTCTTTAAGAACAAGAATTAAAAATTACAAATACAAAATTAGGTCAAAGGCTTTGGAAGGGGCCCATGCCAGGAAGGGGCACTGAAGCCTGAGCTTTCTTAGCTTCACAGTAAATTTACCACAAATTAAAGACAGAGAGAAAAAGATTCATGAACCAGAACTCAAGAGCTGTACATTCTAAGTAAGGTCCCTGTCTTGTGGGGCTTTATTTAATTTACAGTGAGAGATTAAAAATGAGTAAGAAACAACCACAGCAAAATGCAGTAATTTCAGCTAGCGATAATATCTCTAAAGAACATAAAACAAGAGAATGGGATAAGGATGGATTCATTTATTAAGTTAACTTCTCTGACATTTTATTGTAAGACATACAAGAGTGAAGAAAATGTCATCATGACCCTTAAGAAGCTTATCAAGAACAAATAAAAACCCCCCAGAATGAGCAGAAGACAGGAAAGAGAGATAGAAGAAAAAGTTGCTGAGTGCTCAAAGGAAGGAAAAAGAACAAGGGAGGTTATCTGAAGAAGGAGCTGACATCTCAGCGGGGATTCGAAGGAGGCACAGATTTTACCCAATTACAGGAGTGGAAGAAGCAGCACATCTCATGTGAGTATCTGAGATGCTGATGTTAAATATTCAAAATTCAGTGAAATAACATCACTGCTCAGAATTCACATCTTGAAATGCCCAGCCAGAATATTTTAACATTTTCATTTTTTATCATGTCATCTATATATTTCACATAGCTATGGTACTTTCATGAAAAGCTTATTACAGTGAACTTTTATTTGGTGTGCAAGTTAGAGCTCTGTTAATATATAACAGCATTATTTTTCATTAAATGTGACTTAGTTTCAGCAGCTTGCTAATTAAGCTGCAGTTTATCAACACAATGAAACTGTTTCCACTAATGTCAAAAGCTTGTTTGCATTGCTAAATAGCATTAATATTATTTATTGTTGAGAGTATCTTAAAGGTTTGAGCTTCAAAGATATTTGCCTGAATGCCAAACTAATTTGAAGACAAGGTTGACATGATATTTTAAATTTTATTGAAATATATTAGAGGGAAATGAAATTACCTTTTTCCTCATGATAGAAAGTCCTTTTCATGATCCACCATCTGCAATTTTAATAAATCTTTTTTTTCTATTCACTGTTCTTTGAAATTGAAGATATAAATCTAATAAGAGTTCTATCATCCAAAGGAGGGAGTCTAATTCGGGAACATCTCCCTTTCTTCACACAGAGTGTGAAAAAGAATCCCTGAGTCAAGTGTGGTTTTTTTGGTTGTCAATGTTGGTCTATTTTGTTGTTAATGTTTTGTTGGTTTTATTTATTTGTTCTTATGATTTAAGAACACAGAGTCATTATCATATAGTCCTTTCCAAAGTCTGACTGCTAATCTAATCTATATTTCAGTTCCAGGGGGAGGGAAAAAGATCCATAAAGTTTAGGCAGCCATCAACTGACTCTAGAAGCCAGTGGCAAATTTCAGGTTCCCATTCAAAGAAAGCAAGCTTCCTCCTGTCATTTTCTTCGCCTATCTGTCCCTTCTCAGTGACTTTGTTGCTGTGGTGGTGGTGGTGGTAGTAATAATGGTGGTGGTAATGGCTCCAGCCATCTTCAGCTCCTGTCATAATGGAAGCTGCCTTAAGAATAAGGCATGCCTGACTTTGACAATACCACCTAGTGGGAAAGAGGATTTGACCAGGACCAGGTAACATGGGATTAGGAAACAACCAGAGCTGACCCTAGCAGTAAAGCCATAACACCCACAGCACATGACTCAATGGTACATGGAATTCATGGGACGGTGAGACCTCAGGGTCTCTCAATTGCCATTGAGAGACAATCTTACAAGTTTATCACAGTCCAAGAAAATTCTGCTCTCATGAGCACCCAGTGCTGAGCTTTGGAGCAAAATTAAAGTCAAACACCCTTATTTTTATTATATTAGCAGCAATGTAATACTACTCATGCTCAGAAAGTGGAGCATTCTTGGTACTGCAGTGGGGATAGAGAGATACTACTAAGTAAATATCAGGGCAGGGGGAAGGCTGGAGATTATGGCCAGAAATTTAGAAACTGTCTTAAAAACACCCTTTTTTTTTTAGTTGCAAGGGTAAAGTTACTTTAAATCAGTTCACATCATAACAGAGGTCACAGGCTTGCCAGTGAGATACCTTTTTCTCCCACATGGAGTAAAATTTTAAGCCACATGATTGCTTCTCCAGATTAATCAACAAAGACAGATTACTTTTCTAAGAAGGAAAATTGCAAAAGTACCTCAGTTCTTAAAAGAGAAGAAAGGGAGTGAGGTTATAGTCCCGTCTTAACCGCTAGTCCTGCATTCACAGAGAATCATTTGCGAGGCATCCCTTTGGAGATTTCTGGGGGAATGGAACACAAGAGTCCCGTAGTGTGGTACAGAAAAGCCCAACACTGAGATTTTCTTCTACTAGCCCATGTTCCAGTCGTGAAAATGGCCTCCTTCCCAAGTCCCAGCCCTACTGAGTCTCCCACTGCAAACAGCCTGCCCACTCTCCTCTCCAAGTACCAACTCTGACTCTGGTGCTCTAGGGTCCTCTTCAGCCTGCTCCCGCTCTGGTCACCCTCCTTGCCCAAACCTCAGCCTAGACTGACTGCCTGAATCTCCTGAGTTACTAACCCCAGAATCCCTACTAATACTCTCTGCCCACTCCTGGGAACATCTTGGTACTTCTTGAGGTCTTTCTTAACAACTATTTGCCAAGACTGTAACCTCTTTTGCAGTCTCCAGTGGGTAAAATTTCAAGTTCTAACCCAGCCAACTTCAGTTAAATCCCAAGACATAATGCCCTGTCAATAATCCCTAACCTTTCCCTCACCTTTTCCATGAAAAGAGAAACTTATGGCCCTGGGGCATAAGCAAGCCAAACTAGTAATTTTAAAAAGCATTAAATCAAGAATAAGGGGCCAGGCGCAGTGCCTCATGCCTGTAATCCTAGCACTCTGGGAAGCCGAGGCGGGAAGATTACTTGAGCTCAGGAGTTCGAAACCAGCCTGAGCAAGAGCAAGACCCCATCTCTACTAAGAATAGAAAAAAATTAGCTGGGCATGGTGACACGCGCCTACAGTCCCAACAATTCAGGAAGCTGAGGCAGGAGAGTCACTGGAGCCCAGAAGTTGGAGGTTGCAGTGAGCTATGATGACGCCACTGCACTCTAGCTGGGGCAACAGAGTGAGACGCTGTCTCAAAAAAAAAAATGAATAAGAAGAGGATGTCTCTGTTCCCTATTCTGCATCGAACTCACAAGATCATGCCCAAGACACTGGTTGAGTATTCTTAAGGAGAATCTGAAGTAAGTTAACAAACACAAAAATGTACCCAAACATGAAGAAAGTGGTTGATAAAGAAAAGCTCTGTAGATATTTAAAATCCCAGAAAAGAAGACTTAATGAAAGAGGTGTTCATATGAGTATTTAAAAATATAAACTAATCAAAGAAGTGTTTAGTGAAATAAAACAACCCAGAGAAATAATTGAATTAAGAAAAACACAGCATTAAATAAAAGGAATGGTGAGTCCAATATCAAGCATTAGCTCTCCAAGGAAAGTTAGTTGCTGTCATGTCCATTGCCTACATGGCAAATTGTCTATAATCTGATAAAGCTCTGCCCAATGACAATGAAATAATCACTGCATAGACAGAGCGCTTGAATGGGATAGGGGTGTAAAGGCAGTATTATAACTTGTTCCTCTAGGAATCAAGTTCTGCATACTTCTGATCTATGTAGGTGTGATTAGATTTTAATATAGGCAACTCCCTAAACCAAGAAACTAATAAAGGAGGCTGTTAATAGATACTCAGTCTAAAACCCCAGTTATTCTAGAAGACTATTGAATGCCAAATAAGTGTTTCATAAGGTAAAGCACAATTTTCCTCTAGGAATTGTCCCTTATTCTCATCCAAAAATTGTTTTCCCTTATTAGCCCTTTCAACTCTAGCAGCTGAAACTAGAAGCAAAATTCCATCCCAGCCTCGATCCCAAAATCAGTGTGAAGTATGAAAATAAAGCACTAGACTTACTGTAAGAGGACCCAGGTGCTGCTCACGATCCCACTATTTACAAGCTTTGTGGCCTTGAACAAGTCACTTCTCTTGATCACATCTTCCTCATTCATTGAATGGGAACGCTCTTAACTAATAGCTGCCCTTCCTAAATCACTATTGCAATGAGTATCAAATGAAATGATGGTTATAAACGGGGTTGAAGACTGGAGGATTTGAAGAGGGCTGCCCAGGAACACCTAAGCCGCCTGAAAGAACACACAGGAGAAATGCAGTAAGCGGTCCTTTCGGGAAGAGGGAGCACAGATGCAAGAGAGACAATGGGCTTTCCAGAGAACCTTCAGTGATTACTCAGTATGTCTGCAAAGTCCCAGAGTGTTAGAAAAGACGGGGAAGAAGAAGGACCTTGTGTGCCAGGTCAAACAGCTTACATTTCAGCCTGGTAGGGAGGGTTGTGCTAAAGTTTGACCTCTTGCAGTCTCTCAAAGAATCAGCAAGTGCGGGAGCCTCCTAACCGCATGTGGTCACAAATTTTTTTTAGAATAACTTTAACATGAAAAAAGACTAGAGAAAGGAGCAGCAGCATACTGTTTCTTTCAGAGAATTTTTGCTACCAAATCAACAATATTCTGCTGATAACAAACTTCATATCCATTAAGCCATGGAAATAGTTTTATTACATGAAAACTTCTATAACTTTGATGATCAGGCAATCCTTATTCCAAAAAGGATGGATGGTCAAGGACCTCAGATAAAGTTGTGGTTCTCCTTTCCAGGCCCTATTAATTCAATAAACAGGTTTAGGGATCTTCCTGTAAAATCATAAAACTGTGATGCTTCAGGCTTTGTAATTAGTGGCACCTCCTCCTAAATTAAGAATGTTTTTGTGGAATACATTCCATATAGCAAACACTGGGGTAGGTACTTTCACATATTATGTCCCTTTTAATTCTCCTAAAGACATGGGTTTTCCTTTAAATTTATTATCATAAAAATAAATGATGTCTGAGAAATTCATAATATCCTTTAAGATCATTAGCATACCCCTATAGGGGATTCCCCCCCAAAAAAATTGGGACTCACTAGTTTAGAGAGAAAGACATCTGTCAGTGGCTCTAGGATTATCTACCTTACTACCCCTAGTCTTTAAACTCCTATTGATGAAACGGTTCTTTAATTCTCACCCATGTTGGTGCTGCTACTTTCTCTCCTTTTCATTAAATTCCAATATAAATGGATAGTCAACCCACCCAATATATTAAGGTGTTTCTGTTTTCCAAATGGAATGAGTAGCCAATAACAAAACACATCCTCATAGAATTTTGAGTTGCACTTCTTTTCACAAAATTCTGGTGCCAAAAAATGCCCCCCCAAAATAAATAATCCATAAAATCACTGAAATAGATGACACCTTATGGATGAATCAATCATAATCATAACTTTTGGGTGCAAGCTGAAAGAAATAAATGACTTTTCTTTTATCTTCTCATGTCACCAACTTGATAATGACAAGATCCTCTCTGAGAAGGTATAGATTTAGAAGCTTCTGTCTTTCCCATTATATTGTAAGTACATTTTCCCTCCCTCAGATGTCTCCAGTTAAAGAGGTATAAAATACCAAATAAAAGATGACATTAAAATTATTAGCCAAGTTCTCAGCAGTCAGCTAAAATTACTGATAAGCTGCAAGAGGGTTGCAAAATTGTTGACTCCTGACCCTAAAAATATTTCAGTAAAAGTCACTTCTGGAGACAGTATTGTTTATAGTTTCACACTTATTGACCCTTCATGGTTTGATATGGCTAGCGTTTGTCATTCATGTCAAATTCTCTTCATGAAACTTTGATTACTTTCAGAGCTGCCTCCTCTGGAACATATATTTCTACGAGTAGTTTTATGGCTTAACTTTTTGTGCTTGTCTTAATAAAAGCTCGTTTAGAAGCAAGGAATAAACATCATTCGAACTAGTTCAAATAAAAGGGGCCTCAAAGGACAGGAAGCTAAGACAAGAAAGCCATCAAGAACAAAAACAAATTCGCACTCAGCCTTTGGTCTGTTTCCTAACCTTAATTTCTCTCTCTCCCCACCTCTCTGCCCTACCTCCCGCCCCAGCATTGGCTTCCATTTCTATCTCTCTTTGCCTGCTGTATTCTCCCTCTGCATCTTCACTCCTCTGTTCGTAATTTCTCTGATTGCCCCAACTTTAGCTTGTAGGTGGTTTGGGCTTTAAACACACAGGCCCTGACCCCAACACTACATGACCTCAAGATCCAGCACCCACCACCAACTGAGTCTTTTGATTCAAGTTCTTCAGAGAAAGAATCTTGGGGGCGCTTGCCACTATGGATTCAGTCCGCCTGGCCAGGTACCCATCGGGATCCAAACTGCTTGGCCAGGGACGAGTCACCTGGCACTTAGGCACATCATAGCAGGGCCTCTGTAAGGTGTAGTCCCCAGAGAAAAAGATGGAGCCGGGCAGCCCCCCCACGGTTATTTCCGAGGTGTGATTAGATTATCAGCTACAACCCAGAAATGGCTGGAGCTGAATAAAGCTGAGTGTCTTGGTAGCACTGGGCAGAATGAACCCAGCTTCTCCACTTCGGACACACTCTGCCCCAAAGGAGAAATAAAAGCCCCCTTAGTTAGGCAGTATTTTTAGATACAAAGTGCCTCATCCTTACCCTAAATATGACATTGAGTTCAGATGAAATTTCTACTGAAAAGCAAGGCCATTTTTAAAAATATTACTAAGGTATTTCTCAGCATTTGATATTTTTCTTTTTCTTAAAAAAAAACTACTCCCCTAGGAGTTAGGAAAACAATTATCCAAGCCACTTGAACTTGTGAGTTAATTAAAATTGATAAAATTTTGTAATATGTTAGAACTCTCCCCAAGGCTCAGGCTTTTGCTTCTGCTATAAGCACAGCTCACCCTTCCCTGGCTATTCACAGGCACCTACCAGATTTGTCAGCCCCAAATGAACAGGAAGCCTCAAACAGCTGGGATTCTGGTACACTGGCAGCCCTCCACTCCCCCTCCCCATCTCCCAGCTCTGTGCAGAGCTCCCAGGTCTTTCTGACTCAGCCTGACCTGCAGGCTCCAGGCCCCGCAGCCAGACTGGACTCAGTTCCCTCTTGCTACAGTTGCCTCATGTGCACACACTGCTTTGCCAGAGGCTCCTTAACTGCCTTCCTCAGCTCTGGGATTCAGACCCAGCTTACCCACTGCAAACTCGAAGTCTTGTCTCTAACACACACACCTCCTCGCTCAGTTTTCACACCCATTTCCTGTGTCGCACCTCATGCCTTTGGACTGATTCCGATGACTCTAGATTCTGTTGTCCTGCCCAGATTTGTGGTGTTCTTACACCCTCCCCTGCTTCCCTGACACCTTATGACCAGACCCTCCACATCCGCTGTACCCTGTCCTCACACTAAATCCTGAGTTCTGGCCCCTCCTTCCTGCTCATTTACTGGACTAAGTGCTGTTAATCGAGTAATGTCTCAGAGAAATTAGTTCATTTGCCTCTAAAATGAGAACTTAAAGGGCTCATTGAAAGTATTACATGTTACTCAGAACATTTACCAGATTGGTGAAAGCCTCCAAACCTAAACAAGGAAAACTAGTTCCTGAAGTGAAAGTTTCCTAGCATTACAGTCTGCTTAAAAATGCCAACATAGTTGATGTTTCCTATACAAATTCCACAAGGCTGTGGATAGAAATAAATAACATATTTAACCAAATAAAAGGACCAGAAGACTAACAAATAGAGATAAATAATGACTTGCTCTTTCAGATTCAGGTTTTAAACTGTATTATAAGCAATCATATGTAAGAATTAAGCCTAAGAAAATATATAGTCCAATTCAAGTATATATTTAAAACTTAGTCCATCAAGTAAATTTACTTAGTAAAACTGGATATTACTTTGAATAATAACCATGCCCCCCTCACAGAATAGAAAAAAAAATTGTTATGAATTATAGCTTAAATCTTAGACCTAGTAAAAGAGAACTTCTGTGATAATTAGGAATCAGATAAAACTTGGGAATATTAAATTTTAATAGGGTCTTTCCCATTATCCTATATTCCATTTTTTATAGGTCTCAGTAGAATGGTCTGATATCTTTTGGAAACTACATTTCTCACTTTGTTATATAATGAACTTTTTAATGTACTTTCTATAACCCTAAGTCTTACTTAAATGGGAACTAATCATATTGGACAAGGGAACAATGGAATATAGGTTAAGGTAAAGAATATTAACAGCCCACACTTTTTAAAAGTCTATCTTGTTCTTCTGCTTCAGGTGTATATGTGCTGTTAAGAGACTGCTTCTCCCTGATTAACATATTTGGAGAATGAGAAAAATTTTCAACAACCATTGAAAATGAAAACTGTCTTTGTGAAACCAAGAGAATTATTAAAAGATTTGCTGTATTAGTCTGCTAATGCTGCTATAACAGAGTACCACATACTGGGTGGCTTAAATGACAGAAATTTATTTTCCCACAGTTCTGGAGGTTAGAAGTCCAAGGTCAAGGTGTCAGCAGACTTGGTTTCTCCTCACATGGTCTTTTCTCTGTATGTCCATATCCCTAGTGTCTGTGTGTCCAAATTTCCTCTCCCTTTTAGGACACCAGTCATATTGGGTTAGGACCTCCCCTAATGGCTTCACTTTAACTTATCACCTCTTCAAAGGTCCTGTCTCCCAATAGAGTTACATTGTGAGGTACTAGAGGTTAGGGCCTCAACATATGAATTTTGAAGGAATACATTTTAGCCCATTAAACTTGCCAAGAGATGTTTTCAAAATTAAGAATTAATAACTATTAATCAAACTGATCTTCTCAAATACAAGGGAAACATGAGACCAGCAGCTTCAATGGCATTACCCTACTGAATCTACACAACACCATAGAAGGTCTATAGCATGCCCACTGAGGTCACAGAATAAATGCTTTTGTTGATTTTGCTAGTATAGCTATCAGAGGATAACCAAATTTACAACACCTTAGGAAGCTTGCTGCAGTTTGTTATATCCTTAAAAATCTATTTGTATAAGTACATTCCAAAATGGATGGTGGGGGTGAAATTTTTTGTCATACATGCATTCTGATTTTTAGTTTGGGATAAAGGTTAATCTCACAGGCATGGATTCTCATCATAAATTCTTTTTTAACAACTGCACAGCAGTTCTTTATAGATCATAAATGTATACAACATAATCAAAAGAAATGGAACAGAGTATTAAAACTTCTTACATTTTTCAACAAAAATGTATCATCAAAAAAAGCTTTATAGATTTAATTTAATATAGCATTAATAACAAAGGTATACCAATAATTTATTATAAATCAAAGAATTATTAATGGTCACATAAAGAAGGCAAGAAATACCACACTTATGAACAAGAATTAAGGTAATATATAAAATAGAGATAGCAAAATAAAATTTGTGGAATTTGTAATATGGAGAGAGATATAGATTCACCAGTAAGTCAATTTGCAATTTTGAATAAAAAATAAAAATTGTTCTAAAAGATTGAAATGACATGCCACAAAAATTTTAAATCACAACTGATAAACATGTAAAATGGTGGAAATAAGCTCAAAAATATGAACATGAATTGTAGAAGTAAGTAAAATAGACTTTCTTTTTTCTTTAAAAGGAGATCTTATAGGGATTTCAGTGAAAAAAATTATAACAAAACAAGTGAAGAGAAAATGGCAATAAAGGTAGTGGCAACTGAGCTATGTATTTGTTGTAATTCAATGGAAAACAAAGGATAATGCCACCCTTAAATGCCTACTTTAGTTAAACTATGCTTTTAAATCACTGTGGAAAAAAATCTATTGTAATCAGAACAATACATACAAAAAATATAAGATTTAGAATCTGGCAAACAGCATCATAAAATAAATCCCCAAAAATATTTTTTTAAATTTAACTCATAAGTGTACAAAATGTTTTAAATGTTTGACTTTTTTGTTTCTCTGCTAACAAAAGACAGCAAGCAGATGCCACTTCCAAAATTAGGAAGTATTTTCCAACATAAAAGAACAAAAAGAAATGAGAATGACATTCTTATGTTTGGCAATCTAATATTTATTAAATACCTATGATCTGGAAAGCTTTGTGCTGGGCAGATATAATAATAATTATTTACAAAATATCAAGTATTTACTAATTGATGACTATGTGCCAGGCACTGCTAAAAGCACTTGATATTCATTATCTCATTAAATTTTTTGTTATTGTTGTTGTTTTTATTTGAAAATATTACTGAGAAACAAAGGTTTTTGGTTACATGGATCACTTTTGTAAGGCTAGAGTCAGGGCTATAAGTGGGCCCATCAACCAGACAGTGTTCATTGTACCTATTAGGTAGGTTTTCACCCATCCTTTCCTCCCCCCTAACACCTGCTTGATCTCCACTGAGTTTTGCTTCCCTCTGTGCACATGTGGCTCATCAGTTAATTCTGATTTAATAGCAAGTACATGTGGTATTGGTTTTCCATTCTTGAGATACTTCACTTAGGATAATGGTCTCCAGTTCCAACCAAATTGTTGCAAAAGGCATTAATTCATCCTTTTTTATGTCTGAGTAGTACCCCATGGTATACATATACCACATTTTATTAATCCACTCACGAATTGATGGGCACCTGGGTTGATTCCACATATTTGCAATTGTGGATTGTGCTGCAATAAACATTCAAGTGCAGGTGTTTTTTGATAAAATGACTTCTTTTCCTTTGGGTAAATGTCAAGTAGTGGGATTGCTGGATCAAATGGTACGTGTACTTTTTAGTTCACTGAGGAATCTCCATACTCTTTTCCATAAAGGTTGTACTAATTTGCACTCCTACAACAGTGTATAAGCATTCCTTTCTCTCTGCATCCATGCCAGCATCTATTGTTTATGGACTTTTTAATAAAAGCCATTCTAACTGGGGTAAGGTGATATCTCATTGTGGTTTTAATTTGCATTTCCTTGATGATTAGTGGCATTGAGCGTTCTTTCATGTGTTTTTTGGTCATTTGTCTATCTTCTTTTGAAAAGCTTCTGTTCATGTCTTGTGCCCACATTTTGATGGGGTTGTTTGTTTTTTTCTTGCTGACTTGCTTGAATTCTTTGTAGATTCTGGTTATTAACCCTTTATCAGTTATATAGCCAGTAAATATTTTCTCTCATTCTGTAGGTTGTCTATTTGCTCTGTTGATTATTTCCTTAGCTGTGCAGAAACTTTTTAATTTAATCAAGTCCCATTTATTTATCTTTGTTGTTGCTATGATTGCCATTGGGGTCTGCTTCATAAATTCTTTCCCTAGGCTGATATCTAGAAGAGTTTTTCCAACATTTTCTTATATAATTCTTATGGTTTCATGCCTTACATTTAAATGTTTTATCTATCTTGAATTAATATTTGTGAGTGGTAAGAGACATGAATCCTCCTTTATTCTTCTGCATGTGGCTATCCAATCTTACCAGCACTATTTATTAAACAGGACTTCTTTTCCCCAGTGTATATTGTTGTCTCCTTTGTCAAAGATCAGTTGGCTGTATATGGATGGTTTTATATCTGGGTTCTCTGTTCTGTTCCATTGGTCTATGTCTCTATTTTTGTGCCAATACCATGCTGTTTTGGTTACTATAGCCTTGGAATATAGTTTGAAGTCTGGTAATGTGATGCCTCCAGTTTTGTTCTTTTTGCTTAAGATTGCTTTGGCTATTTGTGCTCTTTTTAGTTCCAAACAAAGCATAGAATTATATTTTCTATATCTGTGAAATATGACATTGGTATTTTAATGGGGGTTGCATTGTATCTGTAAATCACTTTGGATAGTATGGACATTTTAACAAAGTTGATTCTACCAATCCAGGAGGATGATATAATTTTTCATTTGTTTGTGTCATCTGCAATTTCTTTCCTCAGTGTTTGGTAGTTCTCTTTGTAGAGATCTTTCATCTCCTTAATTAAGTGTATTCCTTGGGATTATATTTTCTTTGTAGCTATTGTGAATGATATCGAGTCTTTGATTTGACTCTCAGCTTGACTATTATTGGTGCATAGGAATGCTATGGATTTTTGTACATTGATTTTTGTAACCTGAGACTTTGCTGAATTTATTTATCAATTCCAGGAGTCTCTTGGTGGAGTCTCTGAGGTTTTCTAGATATAAGATCATATTGTCAGCAGAAAGTGATAGTTTGACCTCCTCTTTCCTAATTTGGATATGCTTTATTTCTTTATCTTGTCTGATTGCTCTAACTATGTCTTCCTGCACTAGGTTGAATAGAAGTGGTGACAGTGGGCAACCTTGTCTTATTCTAGTTCTTAGTGGGAATGCTTTCAGCTTTTCCCCATTCAGTATGATGTTGGCTGTGGGTTTGTCATAGATGGCTTTTATAATTGTGAGATATATTCCTTCTATGCCTAGTTTGTTGAGGGTTTTTATCATGAAAGGATGCTGAATTATGTCAAATGCTTTTTCTGCATCTGTTGAGGTGATCATATGGTCTTTATTTTTGCTTCTGTTTATGTGTTGAATCACATTTATTGATTGCCTTTTTTTTCTTTTTTTTTTAATTTCAGAATATTACAGGGGTACAAATGTTTTGGATACATGAATTGGTTTTGTGCAGTTTGAGTCAAAGTTAGAAGTGTTTCCATCACCAAGATAGAATGCATTTTACCCATTGGGTGTGAATTTATTCGTCCCCTCCTGCCCCCTCCCACCTGCTTGATTTCTGCTGAGTTTTACTACCATATGTGCACATGAGTGTTGATTGATTAGTTCCAATTTAATAGTGAGTACATGTGGTGTTTGTTATTCCATTCTTGCAATACTTCACATAGAAGAATGGTCTCCAATTCCATCCAGGTTGTTACAAAAGGTATTAGTTCACCAAATTTTTTATGGCTGAGTAATACTCCATAGTATACGTATATCACATTTTATTAATCCTCTCATGTATTGATGGGCACTTGGGTTGATTCCAACTTTTTGCAATTGTGAAGTGTGCTGCAGTAAACATTCAAGTACATGTGTCTTTTTGATAAAATGACTTTTTTCCTTTGGGTAATGATTTACATATATTGAACAATCCTTGCATCCCTGGGATGAAACTCACTTGGTCATGGTGGATTATTTTTTTGATGTGCTGTTGAATTTGGTTTGCTAGTATTTATTGAGGATTTATGCATACATATTCATAAGGGATATTGGTCTGTAGTTTTCTGTTTTTGTTGTGTCCTTTCCTGGCTTTTGTTATCAAGGTGATACTGGCTTCATAGAATGATTTGGGAAAGATTTGCTCCTTCTCAATGTTATGGAATAATTTCTGCAGTATGGGTACCGGTTCTCCTTTATAGGTCTGGTAGAATTTGGCTGTATATCCATGTGATCCAAGGCTTTTCTGTTGGAAGATTTTTTACTACTTCTTCAATCTCGCTGCTCATTATTGTTCTGTTCAGGAGTTCTATTTCTTCCTGATTGAGTCTTGGAAGGTTTTGTATTTCCAGGACTTTGTCCATTTCCTCTAAAAGTCCATTTTTGACTTTGTTGTCATAGAGATTTTAGTAGTATTCACAGATAATATTTTGTATTTCTGTAGTACCATTTGTAATATCTCCTTTTACATTTCTGATTGAGCTTATTTGGGTCCTTTCTCTCCTATTCCTTGTTATTATAGCTAGAGGTCTACCCATTTTTTTACCTTTACAAAGAACTAACTTTTTGTTTCATTGATCCTTTGGACTGCTTTTTCATTTTCCATTTCATTTAGTTCTGCTATGACCTTAATCATTTCTTTTCTTCTAGCTTTGGATTTGGTTTGCTCTTCCTTTTCTAGGTCCTTGAGATGTGTCATTAGATTGTTGATTTCTGATCTTTCTGTCCTTTTGATGTAGGCATTTAAGGCTATGAATTTTCCCCTTATGACTGCTTTTACTGAATCCATAGATTCTGATAGCTTGTATGCCTTTTGTTGTTCAGTTCAAGGAATCTCTTGATTTCCATCTTAATTTCATTATTGACCCATTAATTGTTCAGCAGGAGGTTGTTTAATTTCCATGACTTTGTGTAGAATTGAGTGTCTCTCTTGGAGTTGATTTATAGTTTTATTCCAGTGTGGTCTGAGAAGATACATGGTAGGATTTTTTTTTTTTTTAATTTTTTGAGGCATGTTTTGTGGCCTAAATTATGATCAATCTTGGAGAATGTTCCATGTGCTAATGAGAAGAATGTATATTCAGTAGTTTGTGGTTTACATGTTCTGTAAATGTCTTTAGGCCCATTGTTCTAGAGCGCCATTTAAGTCCAGTGTTTCATTATTTATTTTCTGCTTTGGTGATCTGTCCAGTCTGTCAGTGGGGTATTGAAGTCCCCAGCAATTTCAATGCTGTTGTTTATCTCTCTGCTTAGATCTATTAGAAATTGCTTTATGAATCTGGGTGCTCCTGTGTTAAGTGCATAAATATTTAGGAATGTTATGTCTTCTTGTGGAATTGCTCCCTTTACCATTACATAATGACCATCTTTGTCTTTCTTTACTATTGTTGATTTAAAGTCAAACTATCTGATATGAGAATGGCTACACCTGCTTTCTTTTGGTTTCCATTTCCATGGAATATTTTTTTCCAGCCCCTCACCTTGAGTCTATATGAGTCCCTGTGGATTAGATGTGTTTCCTGGAGACAGCCTACGTCTCTTGAGTGAGGCATTCAGACTGTTCACTTTGATTGATAGAATTGATATGTGGGATGCTATTCTGCTCGTCCTGTTGAGTAGTACCTTATTGCTTTGTTTTACCTCTTGTACTATTGTTTCATATGAACTCTGAGCTTTAGCTTTTGGGTGGTTTTACACTGGTGGCTGTCTATTGTGCTGATCCATGTATAATGCAGTTCTGAGTATTTCCTGCAGGACAGGTCTGGTCTTGACAAATTCCCTCAGTGTTTGCTTATCTGGAAAACTCCTTATTTCTTCTTCAAATGTGGAACTTAGTTTTGCAAGGTACAAAAATCTAGGCTGGCAAATGTTTTGCTTAAGAAGACTGAAGATGGGGCTCCAATCACTTCTGGCTTGTAAGGTCTCCATTGAGAAGTCTGCAGTTAGACTGAGGTTTTCCTTTGAAAGTTATTGGATGTTTTCACCTCATGGCTCACAGGACTTCCTCCTTCATGTTGACTTTGGCCAATCTGATGACTACGTGTCTTGGTGATTGCCTCTTTGCAATGAATCTCCTAGGTGTTCCTTGAGATTCGTGTACCCAGATGTCTAAATCTCTGCCAAGATCAGGGAAGTTTTCCTCAATTATTTTTCTCAAATAGGTTTTCCAGCCCTTGTGCATTTTCTTCTTCACCCTCAGGGATGCCTTTGATTCTTGTATTTGGCCATTTTACTAATCCCATATTTCTTGTAGGCTTTGTTCATTCCTCTTAGTTCTTCATTCTTTATTTTTGACTGACTGAGTTATTTGAAAGAGTTGTCTTCAAGCTCTGAGAGTGTTTCTTCTGCCTCATCTAGTCTATTCTTAAAAATTTCCTCTGTGTTTTGTATTTCCTTACATGAATTTTTCATTTCCAGAAGTTCTATTTTTTTTCTTTTTATTTCAGAATATTATGAAGGTACAAACACTTTGGTTACATATTTTGCCCGTGCACTGCCCAAGTCAGAGCTAAAATTGTGAATATCCCCCAGTCAGTGCACCCTGCACTTATTATGTGTGAGTTTTCCCATCCTTCCACCCTCCTCCCACCTGCCTGACCCCGGATGAATATTACTTCCATGTGTGACATAAGTATTGATCAGTTAGTACCAATTTGATGGTGAGTACCAGTAATGCTTGTTTTTCCATTCTTGTGATACCTCGCTTTGATGAATGGACTCTAGCTCCATCCAGGATAATACCAGATGTGTTAATCACCATTGTTTTTTATTGCTGAGTAATACTCCATGGTATACATATACCACATTTTATTAATCCACTCATGTATTGATGGGCACCAGGGTTGTTTCCACATCTTTGCAATTGCGAATTGTGCTGCTATAAACATTCGAGTGCAGATGTCTTTATTATAGAATGTCTGTCTTTTTTTCCTTTGGGTAAATACCCAGTAGTGGGATTGCGGGATCAAATGGTAGTTCTACTTTTAGTTCTTTGAGGTATCGCCATGTTACTTTCCATAGATGTTGTACTAATTTGCAGTCCCACCAGCAGTGTATGAGTGTTCCTATCTCTCCACATCCCCAGCAACATTTGTTGTTTTGGGACTTTTTGATATAAGCCAATCTCACTGGAGTTAAGTGATATCTCATTGTAGTTTTGATATGCATTTCCCTGATGATTAGAGAAGTTAAGCAATTTTTTATGTGTTTCTTGGCCATAATTCTGTCTTCTTTTGAAAAGTTTCTGTTCATGTCCTTTGCCCACTTTTTAATGGGGTTGTTTGATTTTCAGAAGTTCTATTTTTTTTTAATATGTCAATCTCTTTAGTGAGTTTTTCATTCATTTCCTGAATTATTTTTCTGGTTTATTTTCTAAGTTGGCTTTCCATTTTATCTTGGATTTCATTGCATTTCCTTACAGTCCATATTTGGAATTCTCTGTCTGTCATTTCAATATTTTCATTTTGGTTGATATCCATTGCTAGGGAGCTGGTGTTCCCCTTTGGGGGTGTCCTTTTGCTATGATTTTTCACACTTCTGGAGTTCTTGCAGTGATTCCTTCTTATCTGGAGCAGCTGTCACTTCTTATTTTTAGATTTTCTTTTGTTTAGATGGGGCTTTTCCCCCACTGCATTCAGAAGGCTGTGTATGTAGTATATGTTTGGTAAGAACCTTTGGCTTTGATTGTGGGTGCTTTGATGGTAATCTAGATTCTGGATGGATGCCTTGGTTATAGAGATCCTTACTGTGGTGTTTTCTCAGTTTCTAGTTGTTTGTAGGCTGTAGCAGAGGTGAGCTATGTGTGTGCGAAGATTCCCTGTCTCTCATTGATGAGGGAGGATGGAGATCTTTGAAATCCTTTCTCTTTCCCCAGCCCTGTTGTCTTCTTAACAGTGTGAATTTTATTGGCATGCCCAGTTTAATCTCTGAGACAGTAGGTGGTGCTTGTGGGTAAGGATCAACCACACCCTATATGACTGAGTCAGTAAATGCTGTAAAGGGACGTGCAAATTGACCTCCCTGTCACTAGGTGTCACTTGCCAGAAGGAACAAGCTGCAATGTTGTTTTTGGGACCTGTGACCACCTCTAGCACCTCAGGAGAAGCACTTGAATATCACAGGTGGTGGGCGGAGCCATGAAATTTCCAGGTGAGTCCTTATTCTCCAAGACTGCAGAGGCAGGTGGGGATGTGAGGCTGGGCATGACTAGGTCAGGTGAGCCTTCCCTCAGTCTCCATAAAAGCTGGTAAGGTAGCTGTCTCAGCAGGCATCAAAGGTCTACACCCAGCTTCTGGGGAAAGCTGCCAGGGAGAAGCTGAAGTGGCCCCACCCAGCTAGAAAGTCTCCTTGTGGGGGAGGGTCCATCAGAGATTCACAATCTGTCAGGAGCAAGTTTCACTCTTGTCTCCCCACCCCTGCTATGTGGTCTCCCTTTGGCATCTGCCAGCAGGCTGGAGCTCAAACTAGCTGAGCTCCCCCATGATGATGCTATGGGCTGTGAGCTTCCCTGTCCAGGATCCCACCCTGGGCTGACAGTACAGCCTTCCTGTGGGGGGAGGGGTGTTCCACAAATGTGCTGGTACTGGGACCCACACTGCACTCTCTTTTCAATTCTACCCATGCAGGCTCCACCTCCTGAGATTAGTTCAAAGTCTCCCTTCCATGCCCCTGAGCAACACCATCAAGTTCTGGGGTACAGAATCTTCCCAGTGGGTCCCAGGTGATCTGTGTGACCCCAAAGCCTGGACATTCCAGGTGGGCTGCATTCCAGACAGGGGGACAGAGGTGAGCAGAGTGCTAAATTTCCTCCATTCAGACTCTCTGCTTCCCCTTCCCCTCCCTTATCCATGGCTTCCAAGAGAGCCAATTGAACAATGGCTCTCAGGAGTGGCTACTTCCCCTCTATTGGTGCATCCACCACACCGAGACTTCCACAGAGAGTGGGGCTCAAACTTTTCCCCTTAAAAACCTGCAGCAGACTCAGAGGTACTCAGACTGTGAGCTCCATGCTCACTGGCCCTCTGTGGTGCTGCTTGCCCAGCTGCTCGATCAGAGCAGGGCACACCCCAAAGCAGAAGGAAATCAAACCGACTTAAGTAGCACATATGCCATTTGGAATGAGCACATTTCTCCCTGGCACAGTCAGTGATTGATCTTTGGGGACCCACAGATTAGTTCAAAGTCTCCCCTCCATGCCCACAGTCTGGGCCAGAAATGGTAAATGTTTGTGTGGGAACAAGCTAGATGAAAACTGAGGAGCTAAAGCCCACGGGGGAGGACAAAGGTACACAGTGGGTGGAGAAGCAATATGGTGCCTGCCATCTGGGCTCAGGTCTGTGGTGATAGGAAGTGACCCCAAGGGGGCTGGCAGCCTGGTGCTTTGTCTTCGAGAAGCTCCCAGTCCACTGGCAGCAGCAACTTTGGGGTACATGAAGGTAGAAAGCCTCTCCAGCAGCTCAGGAGTTCACTGACTGCCAGAGATGTGAGGGAGGGAGATACAAACAGCTCCACCTACCCTTTTTGCCAGACTCCAAGCCTCTCAGGGGTTGATCTCTGCCAATATCTTGCCCCTTCTTGTTCTGCTCAGCAACTTCTTCCCATGGAATCTCTGGTAGATTCTGGCACTTTTCCCTCAGAATTACACCTGGTCTATGTTTGTTTGTTTATTTTTTCTTTTTCATCTAAAACTTTTCTTTCTTTCTGAGACAATCTGGCAGCTGGTGTCTCTGGTCAGCCATCTTGTCTCCTCCTCCATCTCATTAAATTTTCACTAATAAAAGCCTGTGAGGTCACTATCATGCTCATAGGCAAGAACAGGTGAATAACAGAGATAGAGTTGGAAACTGGGACACCTAATTCCAGGGCATAAACTCTTTGATGTCACTGCCAAGGTGAAGAGGATGCAGAGCTGGCTCCCAGAGGGATCATGAGTGAGTGCTAGAAACGTGAATGATAAAAGTGCAGGACATAAAGGACATTAAAGAAAGTCCTTGTCATTCATTCATTCAACAAATATTTTTTGAGTGGCTACTCAGTAAAGGCATCAAAGATCCTGCAATAAACAAAACAAAATTGCTCTTCTCATGGAACATGCATTTACTTAAAGAAACACACATTTAAAAAATGAACAATTTCAGTCAGTGAAAAGGGCAAAGAATAAATACACAGCATTTCCAAGAAGGTCTCTCTCAGGAGATGGTATCTGGATAGAGACTTGAATCTCGGTGATGAGAAGGCAACAGCCCTGCAAAGACCAGGGAGAGAATGTACCAGGCAGATGGAAAAGTAGATGTAAAAACTCTGTCTAGAAGAAGATTTGTATATTCCAGTCCCAGGGAGAGGGAGAGAGTAAACAGTCAGATATAAAGTCAGAAAGATAGTAGAAATCAGAGTACACAGGACCTTGCATGTGATTAAGATTACCTTTTCTCTTCACTGCTAAATTTGACTGGCTTTAAAAAAAATATTATGTTTTTTAATCTTTTTGTTGGGAAATAATTCCAAACTTTGAATAATAACAGTACAAAGAAGATTCGCATGCCTATTATCTGTATTTGCCTATTGTTAACATTTTACTCCATTTGCTTTATCATTTGTTCTCTCTTTATACATGTGTGGGTGCAGGCATGTGTGTCTGTGTGCATACATTTTTTTGAACCATTTCAGAGTAAGTTGCATATACCACGGCCTTTTACCCCTAAACACTTCAATGTGTATTACCTAAGAATATGAACATCTTTTACATAACCACCTTACAGTCATCACCTTCAGAAAATTTAATACTGATACAATACTTTTATCTAATCTCCCATCCATGTTCCAATTTTTATCAATTGACCTAATGATGTCTTTTATGGCCTTTTTATGTTTACTCAGAATCCTGTCTAGAATCAGTTATTTCATTTTGTTGTCATGTCTCAAATAAAAGAATACTCATTTTGCATTTGTCTGATGGTTCCTTTCCTCAGACCCATGGATCTAGAGGAACTCAATGTCCACCTGCCCCTCACTGATAATATTAATTTTGATCACCCAGTCAAGGTGTTATCTGATTTCTCCACTATAAAGCTACTTTTTTCTTATAACCAATAAGCAATCTGGGGAAGATCATACAAATGTCCCACTCTTCATCAAAATTTCCCTCTAGATTTAGCATCCATTAATGATTGTTGCTTTACTGTGTTGGTTGCAAAATGGTGATCTCAAACTCCAGGATTCTTTCCACATTTACCTATGGTCCTTGGAATTCTATTGTAAGCAGGAGTCTTTTCTTCTCCCCCATTTATGTATGTATTTATTTATCATCAGTATGAATTCATAGACTTGTATTTTTCCAATGGTACTTAAGTTAATAATGATTTTAATTATTTCAATTCTCAAATTTTCCCAGTCTTAGCCAGAGGAACCCTCTTCAAGCTGGTTCATGTGTCATTGTTATGTCCCTTCATTATTTCTTGAAGCATTCTTTTATATTTTCTAGAATAATGCCATCCAGTAGAACTTTCTGCAATGATGGAGATGTTCCATATCTGCACTATCCAATAGTAGCTACTAGCCACAATTAGCTATCAAGCACCTGAAATATGGCTAGTGCAACTGAGGAACTGACTTGTTAATTTTATTTAACTGTAATTCATGTAACTTTAAATAGCTTCAGGGGGCTAATGGCTACCATATTGGACCCCACAATAATCTAACAAAATGAGATGTTCTAGAATCATCTATTATCTTCTCTGCCACAACCCTAAAGGCAGCAATTTGTCCAAGGAGCCCTGATTCCTTTTAACAGGGAGTGATCTTAGAGACCAAGATCTACTACTGGGGTATCTTTGCTTCTGGACCCTTTCAGTAAACAAAGCTAGAAAATATATGGATGTGTACATACATATGTATATTATACACAGACTTGTACATACACACATAAACTTGTGGACATATACATGCATGTACACCAATATGTAACCGTTTTAGAATCATGGGTTCATACCAAGACTTCCAATTCCAATCCATCGCCACAGAGGTCTTCTTTGCTTTCCCCCATTTTATTCTTCTATGTCTGTTCTTCCATTGAGAACCCTGGCTCTCAATGTGTCAACTCATTTATTTTTGTGCTCAAACCAATAGACATCAAAACTAGGTTCAGAATTGATTCACCTATACCAACATAAAGATCAAACCTATTAACAAGAGCTGAGGGTTTGTTTGCATTTCTCTCCCTATCTTTCCCCAAACCACAATGCCACTCAAGACAGAGGTTATATGGTGTTCATAAAATTAAAATTAAACCACAAGTTATATACTCAGGGATGTGTCACCCTACATCCTATTCTTTCTACCCTGTTCCCTCTCCCTCACCATTCCATATAGGCAACCAACCCCACTGATTTGTGGTTGGTACTTCTGGTGTTTATTTTTATAAAGATAAGCAGATGTGTGCATATTTGCTTTTATTTCTCACACAAAATGTAGCATACCATATATGCTTTTTGCACTTTGGGGTTTTTTTTCCCATTTAACAACAAAGGAGATTATTTTTTATTGTTAGTGTGATGAGAAGCCATTGGAAGGATGATGGAATCTGACTTATGTTCCTGAAAAAAATCACTTCAGCTTCTGTTTTAGGAGGATGGATAGAATCATGGAGACCATTTGGAAGGCTACTGACATAATTTGGGTCAGAGATGACAAAGGCTAGAACCAGGGGGACGTTGTAGATAGTATTATTTGTTCACAACTTTTCCTTCCCACCTGGCCTTTGCTGTGGCTCCCTGTTGGTGGAGTGTACTTCTCTAACCTACTGACTTGTAGTTTGGCCCTGTGATTTGGTATGACCAATGGAATGTGGGCAGCAGAGAGAGTGCTGCTTCTGAGCAAAGGTGTTAAAAGGCATTGCCTGCTTCTGCTAATTCACTTGTGGTCCTATTCTCTGAGCATAGAAAGAAACATGCCCCAAATAGCCTCTACACTTTTGGTCTGGGTCCAAGAATAGGAAGAAGATGAAACATACCTGAATGTCACCCACAGTCTGGCAGGGTCATAGTCAACCCATAGACTGGTGAAAATCTCAATTATTAGCCCTGGATATTTTGGGACTGTTTGTTACACATCATTATCACAGCAAAATCTGACTAATGCAGGTAGCATTAGTAGTAGGTGACAGTGGATGGATTTAGGATGGATTTTTAAGATAAAGCTTAGACCAGGAGAGTAATCCCAGCTCTTTTGGAGGCTGTGGTGGGACAATCCTTTGAGCCCAGGAGTTTGAGACCAGCCTGGGCAACATAGCAAGACCCTGTCTCTATAAAAAAAATGTTTTTAAAGACAAGCTCATTGGGACTTACTGCTATATTAGATGTAAAAAGTGAAGTAAAGAAAAGAATCAAGGATGAGTTCTAAGTTTTTGGATGGATAGTGGTGTCTTTTACTCAGTAAAGAAAACTGAGGAGGTGCAGAATTTGTTGGGAGATACAATAAAGCAGTGGTTCTCAATCATAAATAATTTTGATCCCACAAGGAGAGATTTAACATTGTCTGGAAACTTTTTTTTTGTTGTCACAACTGGGAGGTGCTACTGGCATATAGTGAATAGAGGCCAAGGATGCTGCTGAACACCCTACAATGCACAGGACAGTCCCTGACTTTGTTATACAGCCCAAAATATCAATAGTGCCAGGGCTGAGAGATCCTGGAATAAAGTGAGGTACCTATTAAATATCTAAGTGGATATATGATAAAAGAGACTTCTAGTGATTAGAGGAAAGATTAAGGAGATAAAAATATGTGCATAATTAGTATACATAGACAATATTTAAAACCATGGAATTGACTGAAACCACCCAGGGAGAGGATGTAAAGAGAGAAAAAAAGAGGCCCAAGGATTTGTCCCTGATCCCTCCAACATTTAGAGATTGGAATGAAGAGGCAAAGCCAGCTAAGGAGATTGAGAATAAGTTGTCAATGATGTAGAAGGACACCAAGAGTCTGATATTGAAGCCAAGAAAGTATTTGAAGAAGGAAAGAACACATATTACAGTATGCTTATTATTTGACATTGATTTTATATTATACTGTTGGTGATATCTAATATTATAAACTGTCTCAATAGAACCTTACATTTCACACTTTATACTTTTCAATGAGCTTTCAGACATCATATCTTGTACCTTTCTCACTACCACACTGAGTGAGGTAAGAACAAAATTTTAGGGTACTAAAAATTAAAGAGTTATAGCTTCCACTCTATGTTACATGACAAAGTAGTGACAAAGCCAGGCCTACGTGATTCCTAATTCATACTGTGAACAGTCTGGAGACTGAAACAAGTATCCCTGAAAAGATCAACATTTCTTGGAGACAATAGAGCAACATAGTTACAAACATGAACTTAATAGCAACAGCTAAAATAAATATTTATCCAGTACATCCTAAATGTTAGTCAAAGTTCTAAGGATATATCAGTGAACAAAACAAAATCCCAGCCTTGTAAGATTTACCGTATGAGGGCTGAAAGAGACCTGGGCTTGCTTCCCAGTTCTGCCTTGTGACCTTGAGCAATTAGCTTCTTGCAAACTTAGTTTTCTTTTCTAATGGCATTGATGATTCCTATCTCAGATTTCTGATTGAACATGGCAGAGTGGATATGAGGGTATATATACCTCTACACTCTCCTGAAACTCTATACTAAGGGAGGGAAAAAGTATAAACCAACAAAGACAAAAAAGAATGGGAGAAAATAAAATGGTACTAAAATATTGAAACCTAGAAAGTAGATGGACAAATGGTATCCAATTTAGCAAATAAGAAAATACTGAAACCCAAGCCAGCAGGAGGGGAAGTCCAGGAGTAGGTTGATTTATACCATAGTGTAATACAGGGGCCAACAAATTTTTATGTAAAAGTCCAGATAGTAAATATTTTAGGCTCTGCGTGTCATAGGATCTCTGTCACAACTATGCAACTCTGTAGCCATAGACAATACATGTCTATGAGCATGGCTGTGTTCCAACAAAACTTTATTTATAAAAACAAGCAGAGATTGAAAGGGGAAAGAAAATTGTGATTTGGCCAGCAGACCATAGTTTTCCTAACCCTGGTGTGACACCTCAGGGATGAAGGCACCAGACACCTCTAAAAGCAATAGAGCAGTGGGTCTGAAAACAGGATTGAAAGTGTGTAAAAGAGGCAGCTAGAACCCTAGGTCCCCTTTCCCATCCATCACAGCCAGATGAAGGTTTCTCCACACCTTGCCAGAAGACTAGAGGATTACTGTCTGGAAAACTGAATTCAGGGAATGCTGGACTCAGGCATAGATAAAGGTGGGTGTGACAGGCCCAGATAAAACAAGGGTATTAACAAAGAAACCCTCAAGTCCTCTTCCCCACTCTGCTGGCAGGACATGGTAAGCAGGATTAGATTCTTCTGGCAAAAGATTAGTGGAGTCCTCTCTGGAGAAATTTATCAATCCTAAAGAAAATACCTAAAGATACTGAGAGTGGGTGGCTGCCCGACGAAAAGGCCCAGCCAGAACTTCCTAGGATGAAGTCTACCAGTTTAAATCCTCCACCCAAATATAGTTTAGTCTGTTTTTTATTGCTTCTATCTTTAAGAATCATCCTCTCATGAAAGATGGCAATCAAAGTGAACACACAGAAAAAATTTTACAAAGGAAGAAAATCCAAGGAACAGAGCAGGTAGCTAAGAAAGCTTGAAAATATAATAATTAGTCTTCGAAAAGAAGAGGGGATATTGCATCCATAAAATAAAAATAGGAGGCTGAAAAAAAACAAAGAACCATCAGAGAACAAAAAAATCTCCTGGAAATTAAAAATACATTATCAGAAATGAAGAATTTAAAAGAAGGATTGGAAAATAAAGCTATGAAAATCTCCCAGAAATTAGAACAAGAAAAGAAAAAAGAAAAACATAAGAAAATTAGGGGCTCGACCAAGCAGGGTCTAACAGCCAGATAACAATCATAACTATCAAAAAGAACAGAGAAAATATGCTGT
This sequence comes from Daubentonia madagascariensis, assembly GCA_023783475.1. Taxonomy (NCBI): domain Eukaryota; kingdom Metazoa; phylum Chordata; class Mammalia; order Primates; family Daubentoniidae; genus Daubentonia; species Daubentonia madagascariensis. The sequence continues at coordinate 33,276,859 of JAKFHU010002080.1, read as the reverse complement.
TTTCTGTAACTTTAGTGTATTTTTATGAACTATCCTGTTTTTTGGATAGCAAAGAGAGAATAAGTTAGAGATTCATAACCCTTTAGATTTCTCTGTTGAGGAGAAACCTCCAAACAAGCCAGAAAAAAATCATTCACATTTCACCTGCAATTTCTTCCAACATTATTCAAACCAGGAAAGCACTAACTAATTAGTTTTCTCTTTTCCAAGCCATGCAGAACAGTTTCAATAATCTCAATACAATTCTTATATATACTCTCTACTATTTTTATCAAAAGTTTTCACCAAGTCTTGTCACCCCACCTTCATCTGTGCCTAAGCATCCCTAGAATTCAGTCTCTTCAGACTTAATCCTCTAGACTTCTGGCAGGTGAAAAAGGGCTTTACCTGGCTGCAGTGGGTAGGACAGGAATACGGGGTCCTAGCTGCCTCTTTTACATACTTTCAGCCTATCATGTTGTTTCAGATCCATTGTTCTACCACTGTCAGGTGTTATTTGGAGCCTTCAATCCCTGCAGCTTTCTGATGTGCCTTCTGTTTGAATTAGACACTTTAATAATAGACATTTGTTCACAAATGGCAAATTCCTATGACCAATTAATTTCCAAAAGTTTTCAAAAAAAGTTGATAGATACAGATGCAAAAGAGCTATGCTTATGAACAGACATTTATAAAAGACTAAGTTCTTTGCATGAAGAAAGGAAAAGGTACTTTTTTCTCACTTAAAGAGATGTGGCAGCCTCAGTTTTACCACTTCAGCCAAGGTCAAGAGCAAATACTATAGCTCCATGAAAGTCCATTACTCTGTTTTATCTTTGAAATTGTCATGGACCTTCAGATACTTCCACATACTGGTCAAAGACTACCCACCACAAACCTTGGCTTTCATTCTCCGAACTGAAAGACAGGAAGCCAATCAGGTCCACTAGGCTTTCACCCTACAGGCAACTTTTGGCATCCAGACTAGATCATTTAGAATGCAATATTTTCTGTTTTGAAAAAAAAATAGCCTTTTAATAATTTAATTTATTTTCAACCATCAGTCATGACATATTTAAAGAAAAAACTCAAAGTTTCAATTAGTCTGTTTCTGATTCTTATTGGTGGAAAGTTACCACACATAATTACCATATCTGCAAGGATTTTATGTATCTGTTGATATCAGCATTTTCATTAGGGAGTCATCAACTTATAGGAAAGGGGATAAAGGCTTCATCTATCTTGAAGACTAGAGGGAAATACTGTGTTTGTGGGCAGGGGGGGTTATCTCTGAGCAGGTTTCATTGTGCTTAGACAAAATGGCAGCAGGGTAAGATTTTATTTGGATTCCTCACACTTCTATTGTTTAATTGTACTTTCTGTTTAAAATACTTCACATGTAAAGCTCATATTGGAGCTAATATCACACAGAGCTTTATTTGAATGCCAATTATGTATTAGAAAATATTCTAAACACTGAAGATATGGTGGTTAAGAAGATAGGAAAATCCCCTGCCCTCATCTATGGAAACTGAGGCCATGCTTTATTCATTGTAACATCCCTCAAAGCAAATTACTCAGTACTTCACACATACACATAATAGATGCCTAAGAAATGTTTGTTGATTTAAGTGATTTTTTATTAGAAGCTGAGTTCCAAGTGAAATTGTATTGTAGCAATGCTATTTGTAAATAAATATTTGAGTGCAATTATGACATCAACCAAATGTGAATTAATTAAAACTCATTATTTTTCACATACACACATACCCAAACACTGGGGCTAATGTTGGTTAGCAGGAATCAGCCAAATTAATGTTTGTTAAATACTAACACATTAGTACCTAATAATAGCTGTTGTATTCTTAATCTCTTTCAACCATTTCTACTTCGAAATCATTACAATTAAAAATCTTCTTGTATTTATTCATAGACACCTGAATTCCTCCTTAATTCTTTTTAAATTAAAAATAAATATAGTGCAATTTAGCAACACTTTTTTTTATCTAAAGCTGGCTCATAGTAAGTACATTAATATTGACAGATCCCTTCCGAAATCAGATAAAATTTGCCAAGCAGTAGGCAACTCTAAGGCAAAGACTATCTCCTCAAAAAACCCAGCACAACATATGGAAGTAAAACTAAGGGAAATCAAGTAGGTGGGAGAGGGGAAGAGGGGATAGGTAAAATCACACCTAACAGGTACAATGCACACTAACTGGGTGAAGGGCACACTTATAACTTTAACTCAAACTGTACAAAAGGAAATTATGTAACCAAAATGTATTACCCCCATAAAATTCTGAAATAAAAAAATTAAAATTAAAAATACATTAAAAAGAAAAGTCCAGCACAACACCTGACATAGAACAAAATCTCAGCCAATGATTGTTAGATTGGACCAAATCTATTGCTTTTCACTAGGAAGCCTGTGGTCACACAACACTGCAACCGATTTCAGATTTTTTTCTTTAGAATTTGACTTCATGATAGAGTGATATCAACAAGGTGGTGGAGTAGGAGATCCATCCTTTGTCTCCCCCACAAAGAACAACAATTGGATAACTATCTATGGAACAAAAATAGCTCTAGGAGAGCTCAGGAGAAGCTACCTGAGAAGCTTCATCAACACAGTGGAAGAAATTCAAAATAACCACACAAAAAAATGTAGGAAAAACAGTTTCATTTTGCCTGCATCATCCTATGCCCCAGGCCAGCACTGCTCATCACAGAGAGGGAACACCCTGTCTCATGAGTTCCCCTCACAAGGAAAAAGAGAGTGGGGTGAGCAAACAGCATTTTCAGCCTTTCGGGGCACTGCCCAAGCAACCCTCTTCAGTTTCACCCCACCCAGATCACTGGGAAGACTGGCATAGCTGAACTGTCTGGAGACAGCTGGGAACAAAGAAGAGTTGGGGCTGAGGGTATCAGCCTCACGGTGGGAACTACCATGGTTCCCTGTGGCCTGCTCCACACAGGAATTCTGCAGCCTTCACCACTAAGGACCTCAACAGCTCTTGAAGCTGCCATGCAGCCCTCATAGCTTTCACAAAAGACCTCAAATAGCTAAAGCAATCTTTAGCAAAAAGAACAAAGTTGTAGGCATCACACTTCCTGATTTTAAACGTTATTACAAAGCTATGGTAATCAAAACAGTATGGTACCATCATAAAACAGACACATAGACCAATGGAACAGAACAGAAAGCCCAGATATAAACCCACAACTATACAGTCAAATAATTTTCAACAAAGGTGCCAAGAATACACAACGGGGAAGGATAGACTTTTCAATAAATGATATTGGAAAACTGGATATCCGCATGCAAGAAAAATAAAATTGGGGCTGGGCAAGGTGGTTCTTGCCTGTAATCCCAGCACTTTGGGAGGCCAAGGTGAGAGGATTGCTTGAGCCCTGGAGTTTGAAACCAGCCTGGGCAATATAGTGAGACTCTGTCTCTACAAAAAAATTTTTAAAACTAGCTGGATATGGTAGCACATGCCTGTAGTCCCAGCCACTCGGGAGGCTGAGGTGGGAGAATCTCTTGAGTCCATGAGTTCAAGGTTACAGTGAGCTATAATAAGGCCACCTCACTCCAGCCGGGGCAACAGAGTGAGAACCTATTTCAAAAAAAAAAAAAAGTGAAATTTGACCCTTCTCTTACACTGTACAAAAGAATCAATTCAAAATAGATAAAAGACTAAGAAAGATGTAAGATCTGAAACCATAAAATTCCTAGAAGAAAACACAGGGGAAGAGCTCCTTGACACTTGTCTCAGCAATGATATTTTTGGATTTGACACCAAAAGCACAGACAACAAAAGCAAAAATAAACAAATTGGATCACATCAAACTAAAAAGTTTCTGCACAGCAAAGGAAACAATCAACAAAATGAAAAGGCAATGTACAAAATAGAAGAAAATATTTGTAAAACATATAAACAATAAGAGGTTAATAACCAAAATATTTAAAGAACTTGGACAACTCAACAGCAAAAAAAAAGCAATTAACCCAATTTAAAAATGGGCAAAGGACCTGAATAGAAACTTCCAAAGAAGACATACAAATATCCAATAGGTATATGAAAAAGTGTTCAATTTTGATAATCATCAGGGAAATGCATATCAAAACCACAATGAGATATCACCTCACACATATTAGGATGGTTATCACCAAAAAGTTAAAAGACAACAAATGTTGTCAAGGATGTGGAGAAAAGGGAACCCTTGTATATTAGTGATGGAAATGTGAATTAGTACAGCCATTATGGAGAACAGTCTGTAGGTTTCTCAAAAAATTAAAAATAGAACTATCATATGACCCAGGAATCCCACTACTGGATACATATCTAAAAGAAATAAAATCACTTCAAAGAAATATCTGCATTACCATGTTCGTTGCAGTATTATTCACAATAGCCAATATATGTAAATCACCTAAGTGTCTGTCAACAAATGAATGCATAGAGAAAATGTAATAGACACACACATACTCATACACAATGGAATATTATTCAGTCTTAAAACAGAAGGAAATCCCACCATCTGCAAGAGAATGGATGAACCTTGAGGACATTATGCTAAATGAAATAAGCCAGACACAGAAAGACATGCATAATTTTACTTATATGGGAAATCTAAAGTCAAACTCTTAGTAATAAAAAGTATAATGGAGATTACCAGTGGCTGGGGGTGGGAAAAAGGGGCAATATTGGTCAAAAGGTACAAACCTTCAGCTATAAGATGAATAAGTACTGAAGACCTAATGTACAGTGTGATGACTATGATTACTAATAATGTATTTTGTACTTGAAATTTGCTAAGAGAATAGATCTCAAGTGTTCCCACTATACACACAAATAATGGTAACAATGTGAGGTCAATAACATGTTAATTAGGTTGATTTTGGTACTCATTTCATAATGTGTTCATATATCAAAATATCACACTGTACACCCTAAATATACATGATTTTTATTTGTAAATCATACTTCAATAAAGCTGGAAAGAAATGTTTTGTAAAAACATAATAAAATACAAAAATAAAGACATTTATTTTTTTGTAAAAAAATTTGACTTCACACTAATGTTTAAGATGACACAGGAACTGACAATGTAGCATCTTTTATGTTATCCAGGTAGACTAAAAATTAAACATTTTCTTCAGAATAGGAAAAATTCATGAACACTTATGAATTTTAAAAGTAACTTAAAAGTAGCTTTGCTTTTGTGATTTGAGTCTCCTAGGTTATATTACATGCCTCAAGTTGTTTGTTTTCAAGGGAGAAACTCAGAATCTTCATGATGATTTTTTGTTCATATTTGTATTGCAAGACACAAAACATCATGTCTGTTCCTCCTGGACACAAACCCTATTCTTCCCCTTAATACAGTAAAAAGTACCTCCTGCCTAAAAATGCCTTATACCAACACTTTCTTGAAAAGATGGGACACTCTAAACATATGTATTGCAATAAATGTCCATATGTTCAGATGTGCAAAAAGCACATATTTCCATATTCTTTTGTAACAGCATCATTTCCTTCAAGTCTCATTCCATCTGATAAGAGAGAATATAAATCTCAGTCAACTCTGTTAAATTAGGCATTTAAGATAAAATTCAATAAGTTTAGTTTAAAAGTCAGTATAGAACTTTCCCATCACCATTTTTCTCCCCCACTTAGTATTTTCTAAGTTCCTGAGGCAGGGATTTCCCAGTGCCACAGCATGAGGAAGAAGTATTTGTTCATGCTGGACTCTGTCCAGGCTGGATTCATTTTCCATACTCTACCCTTGGATGTGGTCTTTTCTCTACAGTGCCAGCTATATACATGTCCACACTCTTGGCAAGATTCTGGTTATATCTTCTACTTTATTTCCACCAAGAGCATCATTTGTCACGACTCTAGACCACTCTAGGTTGGCCGTCCCTCTTTCTCAGCCTGGAGTAGCAGAAAACCCAATGGAGTGGTCCTGGGCCCCCTCAATTCCTCACACTGAGACCCTCTGTGTCTACTATACTCACTGATTATCTCTACTTTGCTACCCCCACAGCAAGGTGGTGATGGGAACTGCAAGGTAGTGGCTTCCAGGAGAGAAGAGGAAAAATCTCTCTCCTGCTCTCAGATTCTCACACCTAATGATGGCTCTATGGCCCCTCCTTGGAGCAAATCTGAGGGGGGAGGGCCAAGAAACAGAGCCCCCTTTTCAGAAACCATCTATAGCTTCCAAGTATCTTGCTTTCCTTTCCTACAATTTTTACCTCCTCCCTATCTTCAGAATATTTATATAGTCTGAGAGAGAGAGAAAAAATACTTATTATTTATGAGAAAAAATTTATGACCTGAGACCTCTGCTTTTGAGAAACCAAAATTCGAGCTCTTAAAGGTTAAAATTTTTATTTCTGCCTTGGCCTTCAAAAGAATAAAAATAGAAAAAGAAAAAACACTCATCACTAACCTTTCTCTCCTGCATTTCCACAGTGACAACCTATCGTGAGGACAACAATCTTAGAATGTTCCAGCTACCTATGCTGTGGGAAAGTTGACATCCATGCATGATTCAAGGCCCGGGATGTAAAAAGAAACAAAGTTAGATACTTCAAATACAAGAACTTTAATACGAAGGGACTTCAAAAAGTTCATGGAAAACTGAAATTAAAAGATAAAAATATAAAATGTAAACTTTATTTCTTAACATAAGCACCGTTAAGTTCAAGACACTTTTGTAAGCAACGATACCAGCCAGTCCATCCCTAAAGAACTGAGAGGCCTAGGAATTTAACCATGTCAACACAGTCTTCTTTACATTATTAACTGAAGGAAAATAGGTGCCCTTTAAAGATTTTTTAAGATTAGAAAACAAAAAGAAGTCAGAAGGAGCCAATCAGGACTGGGTATTGTGGATGCCTAATGATTTCCCATCAAAACACTTGCAAAATTGTGCTTTGTCTTCAGGATCATACTGGTAAAGCCATGTTTCATCTCTTGTTACAATTCTTCAAAGATATGCTTCAGGATCTTGATCCCACTTGTTTAAATTTTTCATTGAAAGCTCTGTTCTTGTCTGCAGTTGATCTGGGTGCAATGGTTTTGGCACCCATCAAGTGGAAAGTTTGCTCAACTTTAATTTTTCAATCAGAACTGTGTAAGCTAAACCAGTCGAGATGTCTGTGGTGTTGGCTATTGTTTCTGCTGTTAATCATCAGTCCTCTCCAATTAGAGCACAAACAAGTTTAATTTTTTCCTCAAAAATTGATATGGAAGGTCTGCTGCAGTGGGCTTCATCTTCAACATCATCTTATCCTTTCTTAAAACAAGTTATCCATTTGTGAACTGCTGATTTCTTTGTAGAATTGTCCCCATAAACTCTTCGTAAAGCATCAATGATTTCACCATTCTTCCACCCAAGCGTCACCATAAATTTCATGTTTGTTCTGCTTCAATTTGAGCAGAATTCATGTTGCTGTGATAGGGGCTCTTTTCAAACTGGTGTCTTATCCTTTTTAGTGCCTCAAACTAGATCCTGTTCAGATATGTTATAACAAGTTAGTATGAGTTTATTTTAGTGCCAAAAAAACCTTGAAATCCATGTATAGTTTTTTTCATAATACTCATTTTCCATGAAACTTTTGAAGACCCCTCAGACAGGAAATTGTTTAAAAGGTGTGGGAAAGCTAATGGAACAAACAATGGAGTTTGAGGTAACTCTAGGAGTCAGCCACCACCCCTGGGGTATGGTGTGGACAGACAGGTATCCCCTAGGAGGTCAGAAGAGGTACTGTTGGGCAGCTGGAGTTCTCACCACCAAAGGGGTGCTCCTAGCTCATGCACAGACTGTTGGGCCTGGGTGGGCTGGCACTCGGACTTCTAAGGGGACACTGCAATTCAGTGCTTGAACTCCTGATGAGAGCACCACACACCAGGCGCTCAGTCAGGTGCTCTGAAGAGGGCACTGCTCATCTGGTGGCTGAACTCCTGAGTGGCTCCTTGAACAACTGGTGCTCAGATCTCTGGGCACTGCCTGTCGAATCCTTGGCTTTTTGGGGAGTGGGTGTATGCACCTCACATCGGGCACTCGGATCTCAGAATCAAAGTTTCTTGGGGCTGTTTTTCAAGTACATTGAGGAAATACTGCATATCTGGTGCTTAGACTTCTGAGGGGGTGCCTTGCAGCTGTTGCTTAGCATACCAAAAAATGCAGGAGTCGGAGTTGTCTGTTGCTCCTGTAGCTACTGCTGCTGGAGGGATGCTTACAGGACCTGGAAACAGGATGAATGTGCCTTCTCCCTTCCTCCTGCTTCCCAATCTCCTGCCAACTCCTTCCATTGGAGCTGCAAGGGAGTCCTAAAAATGCAGTTTGCAGACTAAGCCTGACATCACAGAGCCAAGGATAGAAGCGGGGGTATAGGTTATGAAACAATAGGTAAGTAGCTAGCTCAGCACAAAAGGAAAATGTGTCACTGGAGGGAAGGACAATGAGAATACTTCAAAATGTTATGAAGGAGATACTTTTCAAACAAATGGAGATACTGCAGAAGTACCTAGATCCAGGCATAAGTTTTCTCATCTGCCTTCAATTGAAGAAGATTATGATATGTTTTCATTTTTATTAGCAAAAGGTTGGTACTCACTGTCTTAAGCTATCCAGACTACTAAAACTTGGCTATACTAGGCACTAAGTAACACTCTGATAAAATGAGACCCTTAGGAGATTTTGCTGGAGAAACAAGCGAAACAAAATCTTAGCCTCTGCCCACTTGAGCAACACCTGCAGTGGGAAACCTTGGGAGTTTTGATCCATGATCTGTACCTTCTCCCATTGAATTTAGCTAAATAGGAGAGGCAGCGTGGCGCCAAGTTCACCATCAGTACAACTGTATCTTGTGGTTTTCCAGCCCTGACCAATCATACATAGCCTATTCTCTTCCCATCACAGACCCTGGGTTTGTCTATGGCTCTTCTCAGACCCCTGGCTTAGCTCTACCTCTTGATTTTGGCTTTCACTATTCCTCCTTTGGTGCCTATAATGGTTAATTTTATGTGTCAACTTAGCTAGGCTAGGTGCCTAGTTATTTGGTCAGACACTAGTCTAGACATTTCTGTGAAAGTATGTTTCAGATGTGTTCAACGTTTATAATCAGTAGACTTCAAATTAAGCAGTTATCCTCCCATAATGTGAGTGGGCCTCAACCAATCAGTTGAAGGCCTTAAAAGAAAATAGACTGAAGTTTCCTGAAGAAAGAATTCTGCCTCAAGACTGCAACATAAAAACCCTGCCTGAATCTCAAGCCTGCTGGCCAGCCCTACAGATTTTGGACTTGCCAGCCCCCCAATTGCAAGAGCTAATTCCTTAAAATAAATCTCTCTCTCTCTCTCAATTTTATCTTATATGTAAAAGTAAAGGAGTGTATATATATAAAACCAATAGGAGATATAGATAGATAGCTCTCCTACTGATTCTGTTTCTCTAAAGAACCCTGACTAATGCAGTCCCCATAAACCCCTCATTTCCCCCGACCCAACCAATCCCTTATTAATTCAAGTCATTTCTGGTTCCCGCTATTTCGGGCTTCCAATTTCAACTTTGAGCACAATTTTTGAGATAGCCCCTGTTGGGGTAAGTACACCGTTGACCTGATCTGTGTACTCCCCCACACTGACAAGGTCTCCAGCAGCCCCAGCCCCGCCTCCTGGCCTCCTGAGTGACTAGGGAGGAGGAGTCATTTGTTGTTATCTTTTGGCTCCCTGCCATGGCGCGATTTGCCCGGGGTCTTCACGTTCTGGCTGGGATCCATTTTGTGGTTGCTGACAGCCTCTTCCCTGTCCCACGCCGAGCAGCTGGGGCCCTGGTGGCCTTGCTGACAGGAGGCGACAGGACACTTACACAGCAACCGGGCAGAGCTGGGGTCATGGCAACAAGCTTCACCTGCTACCCCACTCTGTGCCGCAAGGTTTTAGGGATAAGCCTGTCATGGAAGAAAGAACTGTGGCTTTAATACATGTATTTTTTTTCTAACATCACTCAAAAAGTAAAGATTAAGTACCATGCTTGTGATGAAGCATCCAGCTGCTAAATCGTTTTTACTTTTCCCTAGAAAAGAAAACAAGCCTTGGGTGTTTTCAGACTGATTACAAAGGTTTTGCTCTGGATTTTATTGAGGCAGATGCATTTGGCTGCTTTTTTTTGTGGCTAAAAGCCACGCTCACCCAAATCACTCCTATCTTACTGTCACTCTAATTGCTCCACAATTCACTTTGAGAAGCTCTTAACAGCTTTCCTTTCTATTTTGAAGTACTGCAGACAGAGGTAAGGCTGGTATTCAAGCACGCAGCCTACCCTACAAGCGTCTCAGGGCCCAGACTGTGAAAGTTAAATATTTACTGAACCTCCTCTCTCCAAGGGCAGACAAAACCTTCATAAAACCAAATCCAATGACCTTTTATCTGTCCTTATTCTATTTGACCTCTTACATTCATTCATTCAAAAAAAGCATTTACCGAGGGTTTACTGGGTATCTAGGCACTAGGGACAAAGAAATCAACAAGACACGGTTTCTGTTCCCAAGTAGAGTAAGAGAAGAAGGAAGAGATGAGTAAATGTTAAAATACAGCGTAATGGTTCCACAAAAGCATGTGAATTAAAGGTATGTGCGCAGAAGCACAGAGAAAGGCTGCCTATTCGGGCTGGGATTTAAAGGGATGGCTTCCTGGAAAAGGTAGCAGGAAATAATTCACAAATCATAATTAAGAGTTAGCTCAATGGATGAGGTAGAGAAAGGTGACCCCAAAAGAAGAAACCACTTGTGTAAAAGTAGCAAGGCATAGGAGAGCATGAAGCATTCCAAAAAGCACCAGAAGAATGACTGAAGGGAAACAAGTTTACAGGGAGTGGCTAGATGGGAGGCAGGATTAAATGGGCATGGGGTCTGAAGGATTTTAAAGGAGCACTCTGACAGCAGCTTGCAGATGGACTGCTGTGATATTCAGGGGTTGGGGGGCAGCAGAAAGATTCTTTACTAAGTTATTGGAATAGTCCATGTGAGAAATGATGAGAACCTGAACTAAGGGGGGGTGGGAAGAAGGGCATGGAGAGGGTTGGTAGTGGTTTGGATTGGAAGGTTTGGAAATTGGAAAGTAGGAGGGCAAGGGTAGGGGTACTGGGGGAGAAAGGAGTCTAAGGTGTCCACGTGAAAATGGTTGGATCCTCTTGCCATTAAATGAGATGGCACACGCAAGAGAAGAAAACATTAGCTGGTAGATGGGTTCAGTGTGTTGACTTTGAAGACCCTGCAGACCAACCAAACACAAGGTTCTGGCTAGAATATAGATTTGGGAAATCAGGGCATGCTTAGCAATTAAAAGAATTTGTATGGTTAAAGTCATTCAGTATAAGGAATGAGAGGCACGGTAGCCTGCAATTGGAACTTTTAAAAGTAGCAATATTTCATCAAGGCACAACAGGTGATGAGCCTAAAAAATAGAGAAAGAATACCCAAGAGAATAAAAACCAAGAGATAGCAATATCAGAGAAGCATTTAAAATTGCTCACCACCTAGGAAAGGATCTAGGTAAAAGCTGATACAACAGGGGTCATGAAGGTCATGATTTCAAATTTGACTAAGGTGCTTTGTTCTTTGGAATTCCTGAGAATACTATATTTCACATCAGGAATCCATCTGCCTATAGGAAGATTAAATTTGTTATACAAGAAATATAAATAAAAGAAGAAAGAGAAAGTCAATTTTTTACCCCCTATATACAAATTAGACACGTAGCAAGACAATAAACCTTGCTTGCTGGGATGTTATCTTAAGATTGTTTTACTTGTCTTTTACTTCCTTCTTTAGCTTATTAACAACTGAGGCTGAAGGACTTAGAATACGTGGTTCTAAACCACATGGCCACCATGTTCTAAACCACATGGTTTAATAATGTGAAAGAATGTCTTGTACCCTACCAATAGCCAGGATAGCTCTATAGAAGAGAAGGCATAATGAAGAAAAAATGAAAGAACCATCTGGCTGTTTCTAGCCTAGAGGGTAATGGTAAGAAAAGAGAGAAAGAGATTGGAAGTTGTCAAATTTATATCTCCCCTTTTCCCCTCTTTAGACTTCAGGGGGATGTGTGTCCCCCTGACTGAAGATATAAGTGAAGATTAAATCAATGATAAAGATAGAAGCCATAGTCATCTACCCCTCATGGAAGACTCTGGAAAAAGAGCACCTTTCAAGTTGTCCCCTTCTCCGTAAATAAAACAACCTGGAACACAGCCACAGTTATTTGACTATGTGGTATGTGCAAAAAAGGGAAGATTGTCCACCACGACTCTTCTGTGGGGTTGAGCTTTCCCAAACCTCCCCAGTTCCTGATTGCGTGTAGCTGAGAGACAGCAGGCCTGCCAAGGGGCTGCTGGGCAGACAAGGTGACCTCACAGAGGAGGCTTGGTAGACAGTGGGGTGGCAGACTGGACGAAGGCAAGGTAGTCACTGAGGAGCAGGGGGAGGCACAGTCAGCCAGGAACCCTGTTAGGAATAGAACAGCATTAGCTGTACATGGCCTGTAACAGGGTCAGCAGCACCCAGTCAACCAAGTGGTACTGCCCCAAGACCAGCAGACAGCAGCAAGCGTGTATGCCAGGACCAGCACAAGCCAGGGAACCCCTTCCCCGAGACATCTTAGGGAAAGAAGTAGAAGCTGGAGAAGGCCATCTGAGAGCATGAGTGAACACTCGTCCCGAAAAAGAAACCAAAAAGCTCCTCATATCATATCGACCTTTGTTATCACACGTGACACATTGAGCCAATTTGTTTTCCTGCTACTCCATACATAAAAGTCTAGGAAAAAGAGGAGATTCACTGTAAATAAAATAATCTATCTTATTTTTTTTTCTTCACATGAGAGTGTCAGGCACAGTTTGCAACCCTGCTATATAGGTAAAAATGGAGAATAATATTTCCCAAAGTATGTTCCACAGAACACTAATTCCTCAGGATGTTGACAGATGTTATACAGGAAAAAAAACGATGGTCATTAAAATTAGGGAAATTTGTTTAAAAAATAAACAAAATGTAATGCAAAATATTCTGAGAGCATTTTCTTATGAAAATTCTGAATCTTCAAGAGAGTAATATGGAATGCCTCATTTCCCAAATATGTTTGTCCACAGAACTTCATTTTCATAAGCCATCTTTCAGAAACAATTCTGGAAGCATTTCTCACATTTAAAAATGGAGATATCTCCAAATCTTTAGAACAGTTAGGCTCACGAGCCCTAGTCCCCTCCTCCTCCTATGCTGTGGTTCATCAGTTGGCAACTCAAGATATTGCCAAACGGGAAAGCACAGGGCTATCCCTGGGCAAAATGTTGAAGCAGAAGCAGCTAACATTTGATGGGCACAGAATTCCCCCTTCCCCCATTGTGGGCACATTTCTTCCCCCTCCCTGCCTCCTAATAAAACGTCTCAGATTTTTCATGGTTCTAAACCACATTGGCCATTTATGGGTAGTGACCGTGGACCAACCACACGTTTGCCTCCTCTTTCTCACAGGAATCAGAGTGTAGTGTATGGGTGAGAGTCTGGAACTGCACTGCCTGGGTGTGAATCCACCTCGACACTTCCTAGCTGCGTGATGATCTTGGGAAAGTTACTAACTCCTCTGACCCTAGTGTCCTTATCTTCAAAGTAGACAGAATGACAGTACTTATGTGTTATACTGAGAACAGTTGTTCTCTATTCATATATATTAAATGAGCATGTGTGAGTGTGTGTGTGTGTGTGTGTGTTAGGACATAGTACATGCCACATACATTTTAGCTATTTTTTAGCTTGACAAAATATTAACAAAGGCATAAAAATGGAATGAACTCACAATTACAAAGACAATAAAAGGAGCCATCAATAAAGTGATTTCAGTAAATTTATAAAAGATACAAAGCAAATAAAAGAATGCTACTAATAGAGCAGGGACCCACAACCTAGGGTCAGGGTTGGCAGTCATTTCCTGCAAAGGCCAGACAGTAAATGTTTTAGGTTTTGTGGGCCAAGGGGCAAAATAGAGGATATTATGTAAGTCACGGTTGCAACTACTCAGTTCTGTCATTGTAGCATGAAAGCAGCCATAGACAATACATACATGAATGAACAGGGCTACATTCCAATAAAACTTTACTTATGGACACTGAAATTTTAATTTCATATAATTTTCATGTGTCACAAAATATTATTTTTTGATGTTTTTCAAAATTCAATTTTAAAATATAAATATTAAAATGTAACTTAAAATGTAAAAACCACTCGGTAGATCTCAGGCTACACAAAAGCAGGTGGCTGGCAGGAATTGGGCCATGGGCCACAGTTTGCCAATTCCTGTCCTATGGCATGTTAATGTGAGAAATAGCTAAGGAGGCTCTAGGCTTAAAAATAAAAAATACAGGCACTGCAAAAAGCAGAGAAAAGAGGAGATTTAAAACAGGGAGATTCACTGAAAGTCTATAGATGGAACAGTCATCCCCCTGACCCTCCCTAAAGTCCTCCGGAGAAAGGAAATTGACTTGAGAGATAAGAAACCCTGATCCCGTCCCTGTCTCTGCCATTTATTAGGGAGACCATGCACTCTTCATTACTTTCTGCATGTTTTATCTTTCCATATGTGATAAAAGAGTCTTCTCAAATTGATTTCTTTCTTTTTTTCATTTTAACATGTTCCTTCTCATTATCTATGCTGATGCCTGAGCAAGTGTCGTGTTTGCTTGATTCCTCTCTGTGCTACTTCCAGCGCTGCTGACATTTGGGCACCCCTGGAAGGACTTAGATCTCTGTCTCTGCCCTGCCCACCCAAGCTCTGCAGGGCTGGATTGCTGCTCAAATTAGAGCTCCCAGTGGCAGGAGCCCATCAAGCACCCTGGGGGCTTGTTCTCCACTGTAGCTTTTCCCTTTGCTCAGCCTGAGGTCCCGTTTCTTCTCTCTCCTATGAAATCCCAGAGAATGTTACCAAGTTTTCAGAGATGCAGACATTCACACACAAGCTACACTAACAACTATATAGTACTATTTGATAATTTCTTAATATCAACATGCTCCCTTTTGAGCATTTCAGGAAATTCTACAAAGGGGTCAAAGAGAAATGTACTTTTTTTCTTTTCTATAGCAGAGAAGCAACAGATTCCAAGAAAAATGGGAAAGAGTGGGGCTGTAGATGAGGAAAGCTGCCATCTGGGACAGGGAAGGGGCTCCCAGCCAGGAAAGGATGGTCTAGGAGGGGTTCAAGGGTCCTGACCCTGGCAGCTAATCTTGGAAAAGGACCATTGTGACACTGAGTGACACAGTGATCAGGTCAACTTCAGTTGTTTAACTAGGTTCTTACTTGTTGATAGATGCTTTTATACACAGAGAGGAATGATCACAGCAATTTAGACTCCATCTAATATCCGTTTTATTAGTTTTTAAACAATTAACTTTTTCTAAATATTTTTATATTTATTACAAATTAACAAATCAAAACCAATTTGTTAAATAAGATTTCCCCCAAACATTTAGGCATTGATTGTAAAATTAATTAATTATACTCCTTGCAAGTCTATATCAGATCCTAAAAACTCTTTAAACACCTTAAAAAGAACATAAACACAAATGCAATGCTTCCAGAATTGATTAGTACTGGTTTTAGAAGACTATTAGATTCACTTGATCAGGAATTCAAGAAAAAAATTAAAACTATTAGAAAATCACTAATATCACAGATTTAAATATGTTTATGTCATTTTTATTTTATTATACATTTTCTTTTTTCTTATCCAATTATAATTATACTGTTGCCCTGAGAGACAGGGTTACCTTCTCGACCAACTAGGATTACAGATAGAGTTTGAAAATCCATGATTGGACCTAAAATCACACACCAAGTGTCATCTTCCCAGTTGAAAAGGCTGTTTTCATAAGTAGACTTTCATCACATAATAAACTGTCCAAATTATCTCTAATTTTGTTTTTGTGGCCTAAACTTTTCCAAGATTATGCTCATTCTGAATGTCTTATCTTTACAGGACAGCTGAAAAATGACCTACTTTGCAACTGTTTTTTTCTACATACATTTTCTTTCTGTAACCCAATCATTGTCTATTTTGTAACTGCTTGTTCTAAGTGAGACCTTGTCTGGTTCTGTTAAATCTAAAGATTTGGGTAGGTTTAAGTCACTAAATTACAGCTTTACTGTGGATTTGGCCATTAAAGCAGACAATATTTATCTGACATGTCTAGATTGATCAGAGGGATGGTTAGGTTGAAACCTTACTCAGAACAATTTTTAATCTCACCCAGCTTGTTCTACTGTAGCACTGTTTAGTTATTAAGCACAAGAGCCAAAACATTCATAAAAGAGTTGCCCTCTTTATCAGAGCCCTGTTTAATTCAGCTTGGTGCCTCTCTGTCATTGAGATGCCAAGGGTAGTGTGGGAGGACAAAAGGAAGCTGTCATGGACTTTCCCCTAAATCCCTACCTCTCTCCCAGACCCAGTTCTGCATTTCCTAGTCTGCCAGAAGTTTCTGCCCAGATGTCTAACTAACATCTCAACTCAATATGACCAAAACTAAACCTTCTTCCCCAACCCACTGCTTCTACTGCCTCAGTCATCCACTCAGTCACAAAAAAAAAACCCAGTCAAATGCTTCCTTCAACTTGTTGTCCACATTTGTTAACTTGGTAACCAATTTGTGGAAGAAGCCAGACTCTTCTAAGCAAACAGAAACTGCTCTGTGTTAAACCTGCTCTGTTGGAAAAATTATTTTCCATCTTCTGATGAGATCTTGAGCAGACTCCTTCATTTTACAATTTCCTGGTGATAGGGTTGGGATGTTTGGCCTCTCCAAATCTCATGTTGAAGTTTGAAACACAGTGTTGGCGGTACAGCCTGGTGGGAAGTGTTTGGGTCATGGAGGCGGATCCCTCATGAATGACTTGGTGCCCTCCCTGCAATAATGACTGAGTTCTCACTTTATTAGTTCATGCAAAAGCTGGTTGTTTAAAGGAGCCTGGCACCACCTCCTCCCTCCCTCCTTCTCTCACCATATGATGCACCTGTTCCCACTTCACCTTCCACCTTGTCTGGAAGCTCCCTGAAATCCTCACCAGAAGCGATGCTGGCATGATGCTTCTTGTTCAGTCTGCAGAACCGTGAGCCAAATAGACGTCTTCTTTTTGTAAATTACCCAGCCTTGGGTATTTTCTATATAGGAATGCAAAACTAACTAACATGGTTGGCAATAAAAAGTCATCTGTTCACTTACTGATAATGAAGAATCTAGGACCATCTAATAATCACACAACTTGCCTCAGTCCAGTAAATAATTAAAACTCTGGACTATGATCTAATATAAAACTTCTCCCCTTCTCCTCTGTCCTGACTTGGGCTTGAGAGCCGGCAGTGTAGGCTGTTCATTCTCGACCTGCGTGTCCCAGACTCCTTTGCCTCAAGAAGAACCACGTGACGGTTAGTTCTAGACAATGGAATATGGGGAAAAGTGATGTTTGTCACTTTCCTATCTGGACCACAAAAGTCACCCATACAACCCTCCACAGTGACTATCTTTCTCTATACACTGACTTGAAACAAAAGATTCTGAGGCCCTAGGAGAAGGTGAAACTATGCAAAAGAAAAGCCAGGGTCCCTGAGTCACTGCAGGGAAGGCTGCCCATTGAACACACTCTCTGAACAAAGTGATCAAGAAATAAACCTCTATTTTATTATGTTACTGATATTCAGGGGCTATGTGATCTAAAACTAGCATTACCTTAAATAATGTATTTTTCCTACGCCATTTTGTTGCCAGGAAGGCCCATCTTATTAGATCTGACTGTCAAAATTCTTCAAAGTCCAGCTCAAATGACACTTCTTTCTCTGGTTACCCAGCAAAATTATCTTTCCCTCTTTGAACATTAAATATACTCTCCTTTTATCATTTTATAGCACTGATCACATTGTATTTAATATTAGTATTTGTGTTCTTGTCTTTTCTCTATGGTAGAATGTATGCTTCCAGAAGACAAGGATCATATTTCTTTCACCCTTATATGTCCAACAGTGTCTAGCAGAGTGTCTTGAACACAGACACTATACACATATTGAATCACACAGTAAGTTTGTGTAACACACCATTCATGTCCCCTAAATCACCTCTGCGAGAGAGGGACATTGGGCTGGTACTTCCAGGGCATAGTTTGTATATTGGAACTTGAGTTACCATTTCTCAAACATGGTCTCTGCTCTGACTCTCCCACCTTTTCTATGTCCCTTTCTCAGATAAGCATATAGGCAGCTTTCTTTCCTAAAACTCCTCCTTAAAGCTAAATTCTGTCCATATAGAAGTTCCCACTTCTTACCGACATTTGGCTCAGAAAAAAATCATTTCTTAAGAAAAGATTCATAACGGAAACTCAGTATGTTTCCCACACCTCCCACCTGGTCTGAAAAGAATGAATCGCAGTATCCATCCCCGGCCACTCTGTTCTCCAGTGCTTTTCTTTTCACCCAGAGCACTGCCTCCTCGTACATGTAGAAAGTCAAGTGTTTTTCCCGAGTACTCCCACAGCCAGTTATTTTAACTTTGTTTCTCTGCATTACCCTAAGGAATGAGCTTGCTCCCTTCTCTTCTCTTACCTCTTCTGAAGTCTAATCCTTACTTCAAATGTTTAAGTCATGTTATCTATCTGATATATACCATTTTAAGTAAACAAATTATCTTGTATATAATTGTCTCATTTAATCCTAATCACAGTCATATGAAGAGTTGTTCTTATCCTAAATCTATAAATTATAGAAATTGAGGCTTAGAGAGGTTAAGAAACTTACCGTAGGTCACACAGTTACTAAGTAACAGCATGGACTTGAAAATAAATAAATAAGTAACTTTTCTGCTCACCTCATTTTTCAGCTATTCATCTTCATTGCTCTGTTCTTCCAA
The DNA here is from genome assembly GCA_023783475.1 of Daubentonia madagascariensis. NCBI lineage: Eukaryota > Metazoa > Chordata > Mammalia > Primates > Daubentoniidae > Daubentonia > Daubentonia madagascariensis. Next base: position 33,257,922 of record JAKFHU010002080.1, on the reverse strand, counting down.
GAAAAATTTCTGTGTCCCACAGCTTAAGTAAGTCCAGTGGAAGCGCTATCACCCATGCAGGCAGAGCCAGGGTCCAAGGACAATTTGACCTGGGGGAACTGTTTCAACCATGCAATCTGAGGCAAAATAGCCAAAAAGAGTGTCATGGAAAGCTAGAAATACGACCAAGGAAATGCTGTCAAACATAAAATTTCGAGGGACAGGAGAGAACAAAAATGGGAAGATGAGCATCAAAGTTGACAGGACAGAAGAAGGTGCAAGGAAGCAATCACACAGGTCGGTGAGCAAGTACCTACAGCACACCCTCTGTGGGCACCTGGAGGAGTACTGTCAGAGCAGTCAGATGTGAGAGTTTTGGGTTTTGGTTTGGAAAGGTAAAACTTTTAAAGTCCTGTGCAGGCCTGGACACCAATTTTCAAATTTTTGTTAGAATTCTGAGCTCCTTTAGGCTTTGGAGAAAAGAACATAAATTTCTAGAGAAAAAGAAGTTAATCATTTATGTGGAGTCATATTATCTCACATGCCTACTTTTGAGACTAAGAAAAAACACTCACATAAAGTCTAAAGTTCTCCAGCTCATTTAATGGAATGAGATTTGGAGCAGAATTTCGTAAGTAGGGTATCCAACATGTTACTCTTACATGCCTTTGAAGATCTTGGTGGAACAAGTTTAATAAAGACCCTACATCTCTTTTCAGCCCCTACTTTTATCACTAGCATTTTAGCTTTCACTATGTTTCACATTCAAACTACTCAGAGAGAACATCTCCTAGGCTCAGCTGATCACCATCATCTTTGTTGGACAGAACTCAAAGACCATTGCTCAGGCCATATATGGACCAACCTCGGATCAGATGTCTATTCTTCCTATATACTATGACAAGGGATTTGGGTTACATTGTATAAACCACAGCCACCTGTTCATTTTTGAAGATAATTTGTAGATTAAGAGTTGTTCTACTAGGCAAAAATTATTCTATTAAATTATTCTACTAGGGTCAAAGTGTGCTCCTACAGATTTCTATTCCCCCCAAACTTTGTAAGTATAATTGAAGAAGGGGGAAATTACCTTATTTAAACTTGAAAATAATTAAATTTTATTATTTGAATATTCATTCATACTAACATGCTGAGAGTAAGGACAACATGAATTCATAAACTTCCTTTAGGTATCTTTAAAGTCATTTAAATATTATTTTTTAAGAGTCTAGTTTTTCACATATCTGCTTTTCATAGCTACCCAACTGAAAAATCCTTGAAGGCAAAAACCACATTTATTACTTTTTATTCCTAACAACATCTAAGATGCTGTGCTCACCAAGGGTATTAAATAAATGTTGCTGAGTGACTGAGCCTAAGGACTCTGGGAGTTATTGAACAGTTGACTTTAACTGCTTCATTAGCTGTCTGTATCCACAGAGAGTTGAGATCAGCTGTTTAGAGTAATACACAAGAAAGCCTTTCTTTCTATAATGTCAGCAAAAGATATTGAAATTAGAGCAATGGGGTCCTAAATGTGAGCCATAAAGGAAATTATTTTCATTCTATGTGAGAAGAACTGGATGTTCCTCCTTTCTTTGAAACCTAATAAAATGTTTGTTAATTGGCCAATAGCATGTAATTGAAATTTTCCCTAAACAAATTTTGTTTAAATTAAAGTGACCCAACCATGTTTCTTAAAGTTCTAAAGAAAGGGGAAAAGTCAAGCAAGCAAGTGTTTTTTGTTTTATGTCAGAGGCTTCCTCCTTTGAACGAATCTTGCTTGTTTTTGAGATTTCACTTTTTAGAAGCCTGACAACTCAGTAGAAAGTAATTTCAAGCTTGCAGCAAGCCTCACCAGTCGTGGTGACTGAACAAACCTGGTTTACGGCAATAGCTCTCTTAGGCCCAAGCAAATTTAAATATGTATGTCTTGTTCTCAGATTTTATATACCATTAAGAGTAATCTGAAATTTTTATATATAACATTTTAACTGCAAAGGCACATACATAAAAAATACTCTATTTGTTTTAGGTAAAATCTTTGCATGGTGACTACTTCCTGCTTAAAAGCTGTACAGATTTTTCAGCCTAATTGAAATAGTGACTTTTCCCCCTTACTGAAGATGAAAATAGGTTTCTTCACCTGTCACCAGAAAAAGAGCTCATTTGCCTTTAATCTCAGTATATCAGAGTTATCTCCATATGACATGAGTTTTAGTTTTTCAATATGGAAATCAGTTCTCCCACACAAAAGTGGGATACAAAATTAGATATATTTTTTTAATCTGCCACATTAGGAAGGATCTTGCCGAAAGTCTTCAGCTTAGAAGTCATGACCTCTCCTCACTACTCTTTAAGCTCCACTCACAAACAAATAATACAAAAGGAAGAAAAATTAAATATAATATATCAAGGTACAAACTGCAACCCTATGCAGGAAGCTACCTATAGAAGCATTGTTAACTCCTCACCAATTATAATATGCCATATCCTAAATGTGTGATATTGCACACCAGATCATAAGCTTCTTTAAGCTACAGTTTTATCCATATTTTATAATTTCACTGCTTCATGGTACTCTCTCGCTTGGTGATTAGCACAAAGCCTCATACACTGTAGGCACCGTGTAACAAATACCCCTTGAAATGCCATTACATGGAAACAAACTAAGCCACCAGTACAGGTATTTGTTTTGATACAGGTAGAGAAAGGGAAGGTTATCCCAGCATTCCCCAAACCATGTTCCCACATATTCTACAGAAAAAAAACTGATAATCAACCAGATTTGGTAAAATCCATATGTTAGATTATCTTCTTAGAAATTCACAATGTACATAAACATATTGTAGGCTTCAAGGCATCTTGTAGTGAAAACACGTGTTCAAGTTGATGTAGGACATCGTTTCCAAGCATATTTGATAATAGAGTCCTTTGTAGAGGATGCATACTAACATTTAGAAGAGCATCAGTTTCCTGTGGAGCAAAATCTGAGAAAACTCCAGTTGCCTAGTTTTGTTTTGTTTTTTTTAATTTGTCCAGTTTTTTTTTTTCTTCCCCACAGGAAGTACTACCCATTCCCATTAGAGGTATAAGAAAAAGGAAAGGAGCATTTCTTTAGTCTAGTAGATACTGATGGATGTGGGAAAATTAACATCAATTAGAGGTCAGTTCTCTTCTCCTGAAGTTAACTGAAAAAGTATAAAATGCATTGTAAAATACTAAACTATCTATGCTAAGAGAAGCATAATAGTAAAAGCAAAAGAAATGGGGTAAGAAGAGACCCCTTTCTACCATGCACATGGAACAGTGAACTACAGAAAACTATGTCTGTGGGTCTGCAAATGGACTGAATAGCATTTGTCTCTGACCTAAATTCGCTGAACATCCTGCACACTTCAGAATAGGACAGGCTGAACATGAGGTTTTTGTGACCTAACATTAGGGATTTAGTTCTAACTCTTAATTCATCGATTGCTAAAATCCAGTCTAACCAAGATATTCAGTTTCTTTTCAGATGGTATTGATGTGTGGTAACAGCATTTCAGTCCTTGACAAAGAACAGCAGCCTGCACCACAGAGCAAAAAACTCAAAAACACTACAATTGGAATGATAGGTTAGAAAAATTGAGTCACCAAAACTTCAACTGCTGCATTAGACTTGTCAGCATGTTACATAGGAGTTTAATTTAGTAGTTTTCCAACATATGAACAACAATATGGTCTCAGTGGTTCCCTGCTACTGGTGTGGCTGAGGAGGAGAGAGAAATAATTAGACATCTGAAAGGCAAGTGGCTGCTCTCACAGCTCAGCCAAGGCTTTTGCAGAGGGCACAGATATTTTTAAATCACAGTTCCATTGCAACCAGAGAAATTGTACATTTTTCTTTTCCTGGTAAATGGGCATTAGTTTTTTTCAGAGTTTGATGATAAAGAAGCAATGGAAGTCATAAACCCTATGCTCCTAATTCTTTCATCTAGTTTCCCATGGAAAAGTATGTACACTGTATATGATATATGAAGTGGGATACTGGAAGGCAAAAATATTAATGTCATTTTTACTCTCTTCTCCTTGAGAATGCATGCATCTAAACAATTTGTTTTTAGTTGTCAGAATCTTTATTTTGCACATTAAACGAGGAGGGACCTAAGTATTCCATATAAAGACAGCAAAATAGACCAGAGACATATACATGGGTAAGGGCTGGGACAAAAAATGCTTTCCCCAACCAAAGTGTAAACTGCTCAAAGCCAATGAATCTATCTTGATTCCCAACCACAGCATCATCACCACCATGACCAACCAACACAGGACTGGGTACCCAATAGCCTTTGATAAATATTGGCCAGTGAATTTATATTTATCTATTATGTAGACTCTGTATGCATGACCTCTGGAACAAAGGGCAGTAGAATAAAATCAAGCAGCCCACAGGAAGATTTGATTTGTCTGAGATCAGACACTTTCTTGCAAGTAAACAGGATTTTCTTCAAAGAAACCATATATAAATTCCAATCAAGTTTTACTTCTTTTGTTTTCTTTGTATAATCAAGTGTGTGTACATTTATTTTCAAAGAAGAAAATGTCTTGTCTAATGTTCATCTCCTATTCTTATCCAGTGTTACAGATTGGATGTTTGTGTCCCCCCAAAATTCATTATGTTGAAGCCCTAACCCGCCCCCCCCCACAGTGTGATGGTGTTAGGAGCTGGGGCCTTTAGGAATTAATTAGGCTTAGATGAGGTCATGATGGTGAGGTGAACATGATGGAATTAGTGCCCTAATAAGAGAGACACCATTGAGCCTGCCCAGTCTTTCTCTCTACCATGTGAGGACACAGCAAGAAGGCTCCTTCTGCAAGCAAGAAGGCCCTCACCAGAATCCAACCAGGCTGGCACCCTGATCTTGGATTTCCAGCCTCCAAAACTGTGAGAAAATAAATGCCTGTTACTTAATCTACTCATTCTATGGTATTTCATTATGACAGCCTGAGCAGACTAATATCCAGTTAAACAATGAGTAAAAACATGATTGAGAATAGAGCTGGTGGTCACAGGGGAAAGGACAGCAGTGACACAAGGATGTATTCTCATAAAACCAGAATATGTTTTCCTCTGACTGTTTTAAAAGATGAGATGTTGTGGGAATTGTCAGAACTAGACAAGGTAAGTCTGCTCTTGTCAGGGGTGTAGGCACTACTGCTGTGAAAGTTAAAAGTTCTGTGACAGGACACTAAACTCAGCCACTGAGGTTGAAGGTGAACAAGCAGGTCTCCAACAGCAATGCTATGAGACAGACGCACACCAACCACATTTGCAAACTCAGATTTTTGATGCAATTTCCAGGCTCACTGGAACTTAGTGCTATGGATTCAAAAATCCAATCAACTCTCAAGCTTCTATTTTCACAAAAGAAATGAGAGGCCATTATCATCTAATACTTCCTAAAGCGTTCTACTTGTCTTCATAAATTTGCTCTAGGGAGGGGCATTGTGTTAGGTTCTTCAGAAAAATGGAACCAGTAGGAACTAGATATAGATATAGATGATGACATAGATATAGATATAGATACATATACTATATATATATATTTAAAGAGAGAGAGAGAGATTTACTTTAAGGAATTGCTTCATGTGACTATAGAGCCTGGCAAGTCCAAAACAGTCTGGCAGGCTGGAAATTTGGTTAAGAATTTATGTTAGAGTGTTGAGTCCAAAATCTGCAGGGCAGTAGAATGGAAACTCAGGTAAGCTTCCTATGATGCAGTCTTAAAGCAGAATTTCTTCTTTGGGAAACCTCAATCTTTGCTCTTAAGCCCTTCAAGTGATTATATGAGGCCCACCCACATTGTGGGAGCATAATCTGCTTTACTCGAAGTCTACTGACTGACTATAAATGTTAATCATATCTAAAACATACCTCCGCAGCAATATTCAGACCAGTGTTTGACCAAACAACTGGGCACCATAGCCTAGTCAAGTTGACACATAAAATTAACCATCACAAGCATAAAATGGAAAGTGAAAAAGATAACAAACTTCCAAATTCTTCTTCTGTCCTCATCAGTTAATTTTCACAGAAAAAGATTTTATTCATTATCTCATTAAAATAGCTCCCTGAATCAAAAGTGATCTATTATGATCTATTGTGTCCAAAGGGATGCCTTGCATTTTTACTAAAGTCAACACTGCAAGTGCAAGATGAGTTATCTAGGATCAGGAAATAAACACGGTCAGCCCTAAACCATGAGATGTCACAGGATAGTCACCTAAGGCAAAGCTGCACTTCAAAAAAGGTTTGCTCATGAAGACTGGGATACTGCTTGTCTGTTCAGCATTTTAGGCCAGGGGGCTAGCCCTATGCCTGGCACACAGTTGGTGCTTTAAAATACTTGTTAAATGCATATGCATATGAATTAAGCAAGTAAAAGAGGTTAACATTATTCAAAGTGTTTCCTGCCCTGTGACAACACAGCCAAGTAGAGGACTACTTTGCTTGTTTGTTAATTTGTTTTTGTATTCCATTACAAAGTAGATAATTACCTCTGCAAATTCCACAAGGTGCAGTTTACTGTAACTTTACTCAGTTCCTAAGTAAGTAAGGTTTCTTAGGTATCTGGGGCCTATAACTTACATCCCATGTTGCCGTGTTCAGAATTCAGTAAGCATTTTTACTGGCTGTGTGACCTTGGGCAATAATAGTAATAATAATAGCTAACACTTTTTGGGCATTTACCAAATGTCTGGTACTGCTCTTAGTGCCTATATTTACCCATTATATTCTCATAGTGTGGGTTCTATTATCAGCCCCCTTTTTACAGGTGAGTAAACTACAGCACAGATAATTTCAGGAACTTGTTCAAAAGTCAGGCTAGTAATTAATGGCTATGTTGGAATTTGAACTCAAACAGTCTGGTTCCAGACACCTCTATACTGCACATAACTTAACTGTTCTGAGCCTCACTGTGCTCATTTACAAAAGGAAGAAAATAGTTCCTCCCCTGCAGAATTGCTTTAGGATTGGAGCCAATTTATATAAGGCTCATACCAAAGTGCCTGGCAGACAGTCCAAGAACCCAGAGTAAATGGCGGCAGCGGCGATAGGATCAATAATAGGAGTAGTGGTAGTTGTTGCTGTTGTCATTGTCATCATCATCATGGCTGAAGTAGATTCCCTCAACAACCAGCCATCTTGCAATAGTTACATAATAAAATTCAATAGGACATGCACCTATCCCCACAGCATGGTTCATAAAATAAACAAAACACACACTAATAAATGTGAATTCGGGGATACAGAGTAAGCACTTCCAAATTGCTTGTCACACCACCCACTTAAAAACAAAATTTTAAACTAAATCTGCAGGAAAAGTGTGGTAGACTAGAGGACCACGAATTCTTTGCTACTCCTTTTATTGAAGGGTGAGTTCTAATTTCCCTCTCCCTGAATCTGGGCTGGCCTCAATGAGTTGCTTGACCAACTGAATGTGACAGAATTGACATTCTGGAAATTCTAAGACTAGGTCATGGAAGACTTCCAGCTTCTGCCTGGGTTACTTGGAATACTTGCCCGAGGAGCTCTGACTCCCTGAGTCACTAAGGCCAGACTTCCAGCCACGCCTATGAAAGTGGTAGACATGTAAGTGAAGCCATCTTGGGCTCTCCAGACCAGCCTACCTGCCAGCTGAATACCACCAAGTGACCTCCATCAATGTCACATGGAACAGACCAATCACCAAATTCCCAAATTCCTGGTATAAGAAAACAGTTTTTTTAAGCCACTAAATTTTGGGGGTAGTTTGTTAAATAGTTTTTTAACTGGACAAAAAGAATTCCAAAAAAATACCAAATAAGAAATTACAGAGCACTATGCCCTGGGAGAGAATACTGTTGGATTCAGCTGCCAATCAATAGACTCTACATGAATAATGTAGAGTGGGCAGCTCTAGTCAGAGGAGAATATTTTTATTGGAAAAAAATGTATTGGTAGTTAGTAGGAATAGAACATGTGATGTCAGTGAATTCAAGGTAATGCTTACAAGTCACCAAGACCTTATGAAGATAAAATAAGAAGGTAGAAACTACAGAGTGTTTCAATTCTTGCTACCACAAAATTGAAACAAACTTAGAACAGAATTTGATCAGATAGAGCAGAGGGTTCAACCAAGACTAAAATACATGTGCCATGTAGATGCCCTTAGCAATAGCACCCTCTTAGGTTAATAATATTACAATGACAGAGTCACATGCAAATTAAGTTTATGGTAATTAAAGGCAAACAGAGGCAGTTGTCTTGCCAATTCCACCTTGGAGAAGGGTCTAGAAAGGAGTGAGGAAGCCATTTCTGCAGCAGACAAACGATGAGATCCCAGGTATAAAAATTTGAGTTCTATATAAGAGGGTTAAACAAGGCCCACATGTTCTAGAACTTCTTATGTGGCAGACCTGTGATGTCTCCCTCTGACTTGGACAGAGCCAGTGAGGAAAATAGGCAAAGTGAATGTTTGATACACAGAAGGTGGGCTACCTGGCCTGCCAGGAGCTGCTTCTATGTGGAAGGAAATTGGGCAGAGTGAGGTATGTAAACTAGCACCCAAGTAATCTAAAGAAGTTTGTAGTTCCTTTACTTAACCCACGTAACACCCTTCTGGGGGCAATAGCAGTATCTTCATGTTTATCAAAGCGGCAGACACGTAAGTGAAGCCATCTTGGGGCTTCATTTATGGGGTTATGATCACGAACAGAGCTATTAGGCAACTTACTTAAAGCCATGTGGCTCCTCAGATAAAAGTTTGGCACCTAAAACAAAGTTCTTTTCAATTTGAAGGACTTTATTAATCTCTCTCTCTCCCCCAACCCTTCCCTTCCCTTCCCTTTCCTCTCTCTATTTTTCTTCTTTCATTTTTGCCCCAGGAAATTAAGAGATTTGGTGTACTAAGAAGACCTTCCCTGGGTGTTGTCATGCAGGTATTTCAGGTAACCCTAATTTCCAGCATTCTTAAATAGCCCCACAACAAGGAAAAAAAAACCAGATGAAACTATCCAAGCGAAAGAAACTGATGAGAACTTTATTACATGATATTGTGTGGTTAATATTTCATTCCAGAGAATTCCTGTCTACAGAAAGTTTCTGTGATTGTACCTAGCCGTTCCCAAAAAGCACTATTAGGTTGCATCCCAAGGTTAAAAACAGCTTGAACAAAAGGAAAAAAAGACATTTCACTACATTCTAATACCAAATTATACATAATTTCTTAGCAGCATGTAACCTAAAGAAATTCTGACCCACAGATATTGATTTCTTTATTTGCTAAAAGAAAAATGAAGTTTAAGGAGATATACAGCTTCAAAAATATCTTTATCTTTTTCATTTTTAGTAATAAAAGAGATTAAAGATTTTGTTGAAAGTAAAGACAATCAACAATTCTTGAGACACAAACTATTTTCTAAACAATCCATCTTGGAAAAATATGCTATTTCCTACACAATTTAAGTACAAACTTAAAACAGCCTCACAAAGAAGAAAGATTTTATTTTTAAATTTTACTGATTCAATACCTTGCTGTATCTTGTAACTTAAAAATAAATAAACAAACTAAACTGCCATGGACAGTCATGTAGGTAATTTTCTATCTTCTTTCTGATCCATGATCAGTTATACTGTCTTGCATTGCTTCATGTTTCTTTTCTCTCCAAAAAGATTTTGAACTCCTTTAAGCTTAGGCACTGTTTCCCTTTGTATTCCCCACTGCAAAAAGTATCATTCTAGACATGCAAGGTAATCAATCTATTTTTCTCAATCTGAAATTCACACAAATTGATAAAGTATATATTTCATAGTGTATGACAATGTGTATGGTTTCTTCCAACCATTATGAAAGATTTTTAGAAAGTTGATGAAGGATTGTTTATACCACTGTTTACAAAATTTTATCATTCATTATTAATAAGAAATTTATATTATAAAAACATGATTAATATTATTATCCTAGGAAGTAAAGTTTTCATAAAGATCAAACAGTGAGTATTCTTAATTCTCAGCACAGATGCTAAAGGACTATTTAAAACTCTATATTAATAGAAATATTTTGGTAACAAAATAAATGGGGAGGCCAGGCATGTGGTTCATGCCTGTAATCCTAGCACTCTGGGAGGCTGAGGTGGGAGGATTGCTTGAACTCAAGAGTTCAAGACCAACCTGAACAAGAGTGAGATCCCATCTCTACTAAAAATAGCAAAAATTAGCTGGGCATGATGGCACACACCTGTAGTCCCAGCTACTCAGGAGGCTGAGGCAGGAGGATTGCTTGAGCCCAGGAGTTTGAGGTTGCTATGAGCTAGTCTGACGCCACTGCACTCTAGCCTGGGTGACAGAGTGAGATGCTGTCTCAAAAAATAAAATAAATAAAATGGGAAAAGTAGATGAGATATTTATGCTGTAATCACTAATGAAAGAAAGAGAAATAAGTTACAGTCTACTAAATTTCCACAGAGATATCCAGAAGAAGTGTGACCTATATATTATTATGATTTCTGAAAACATCTTAAATGATTGAATTTGGACTTCCAAATTAACATGTTGACAAGTTTCACATGGTGACAGAAGCCTGGTAAGCTTCTTCCTAACTTACTAATAAAATGTAAGTTTTGAAACTTACATTAAGTTTGAAAACATATAAAAATGTGAATGCTGGCCTTGGAACCTAATGATAAAAGGAGGTTTTGGAAAATCCTGGTGGAATTTCCACAGAATGCATCATCAGTTAAGATAGAGAAGTACATTATTGAACCACATGTCCCATGCTCTCTACCCTCTGAAATAGAAGAGAAGACCTCCCCACACTCAGGAAATCAGTACTGAAGACAAAAGTAAGGAGCCCAAAAGAAAGATAAAAAGAAGGAAACAATAAGAGAAGGTAATACATATGGATGATAAAGGACAAAGAGCCAGCTAAGTATGTTGAACCATCCTTGCATCCCTGGGATGAAGCCCACTTGGTTGTGGTGGATTTTTTTTTTTTTTTGATGTGCTGTTGAATTTGTTTTGCTAGTATTTTATTGAGGATTTTTACATCTATATTCATAAGGCATATTGGTCTGTAGTTTTCTTTAATTGTTGTGTCCTTTCCTGACTTTGGTATCATGGTGATACTGGCTTCATAGAATGGGTTGGAGAGGATTCCCTCCTTCTTGATGTAATGGAATGATATCTGCAGTATGGGTGCCAGCTCTTCTTTGCAGGTCTGGTAGAATTTGCCTGTGAATCCATCTGGTCTGGGATTTTTTGTTGTTGTTGGAAGATTTTTTATTACTGCTTTGATCTCACTGGTCATTATTGGTCTGTTTAGGAGTTCTATTTCTTCATGATTGAGTCTTGGGACGTTGTGTTTTTCTAGGAATATGTCCATTTCCACTACGTTTACTATTAATAGTTTGTGTGTGTAGAGATTTTCATAGTATTTACAAATGATATTTTGTGTTTCTGTGCTATCAGTTGTAATATCTCCTTATTTGGGTCCTTTCTCTTCGATTCCTCATTAATCTAGCAAGAGGTATATCAATTTTGTTTATCTTTTCAAAGAACCAACTTTTTATTTTGTTGATCCATGGTAAATTTTTTTTGTTTGTTTTCCATTTCATTTAGTTCTTCTCTGACCTTAGTTATTTATTTTTTTCTGGTGGCTTTGGGTTTGGTTTGCTCTTCCTTTTCTAGTTCCTTGAGATGTGTCATTATATCGTTAATTTGTGATCTTTCTGTCTTTTTGATGTAGGAATTAATGAGATATCACCTTACCCCTGTTAGAATGGTTTTTATTAAAAAGTCCAGAAACAATAGATGCTGGCATGGATGTAGAGAGAAAGGAATGCTGATAACACTGTTGGTGGAACTACAAATTAGTACAATCTCTATGGAAAACAGTATGGAGATTTCTCAAAGAACTAAAAGTAGACCTGCCATTTGATTCAGCAGTCCCACTCCTGGGTATCTACCCAAAGGAAAAGAAATTATTTTATCAAAAAGACACCTGAACTCGAATATTTATTGCAGCACAATGCACAATCGCAAAGATCTGGAATCAACCCAAGTGCCCATCAATTCATGTGTGGATTAACAAAATGTGGTATATGTATAACATGGAGTACTACTCAGCCATAAAAAGGATGAATTAATGCCTTTTGCAACAATTTGGATGGAACTGGAGACCATTATCCTAAGTGAAGTATCTTAAGAATGGAAAAAAAACACACACACACATGTACTCTCTATTAAATTGGAACTAACTGATAGGCACACATGTGCACAGAGGGAAGTAAAACTCATTGGAAATCAAGCAGGGGGGAGAGGGGCGGAGGGGAGGGACAAAAATCCACCGAATGGGTACAATGAACACTATCCAGGTGATGGGCACACTTATAGCTACAACTCAAGCATTATGAAAGCTATCCATGTGACAAAAACATTTGTACCCCCTTAATATAACATTTTGCAATAAAAAAATTTAAAAAGAGCCAGCTAAGAATTATAAATGTTCCAATAAAAGAAAAATAATGGAACAAAAATAATAATCAAACAGAAGAAAACTTCTTACTTGAAAAAATACCTAAGCCTATGTGTTCTTAGAGTCCTAGAAAATAATAAAATAAAATGCTAAAATAAATACATATACATGCTGGCAACATTCTATAATTTCAAAGATAAAGAAAAGAAACACTATAAGCATCTGGAGAGAATATCTGGACCAGCATTTCTCTCCAACCCTAGACACACCAGAAAACAGCAGAACAATCAAAGTCTACTGAACGCTGAGGTAAAACAGCTAAACTGCTGTGACCTAGGAGTTCTCTATTCATCCAAGTAATGATTCACTTGTGAGAGCAACAGAAAGACTTTCTCTAATAAGTAAGGACCAAAAAATATATTACTTAAGTATGCCCTTTGTTAAATTTTAAAAAGACAAGATTCCCAAGCTCTTTGTTTAAGTAAGAAATCTGCAGAGTAGTTTTATGTTACCTCAAGCATATGAAATAAAAAGGAAATACCAAGGGTGTCCTTCAGATTTCATGGGGTTCACAAGTTTTACACCTTTTAGAAAAAAAGTGATGCCTACATTAAAATTATTATCAAAGTAACACATTTTAAGTAAAATAGCCAAAGTTACTAACCTTGCAGAGATTAAGGATACTGTCAAAGTATTTAGCAGCAATCTCTGAAGACCAGGTATCTTATAAGAATCCTTATCTACAATTAATATAAGCAAGAATAGTTTCTCTGCAAGTGCAGGGAAAGAGGAAACAAACATTTCCTTCTTATATTGAAGTATCTTCTTTCACTCTTGATTAGAAGGCCAAGACTAGCACTGGGATTTCATCAGCTAACACTGGCAGAAAAAGAGGCAGGCCTGGGAACCTCAAAGCACATAATATGGAAAGGAAAAGACAAAATATCATTGTATGAATTGGAATATGGAACATATAATGCTTTGCATCTACACTTTCCCAAGAAGACTAGTAAGAGATTTACTCCAACTCTCTGAAGAATGAGTCATCTAGTGTGGACTGTCAATTTGGACTGCTTCATTATAATCCTGGCTTTCAGGGTTGTACATACACATATATACTCTGAATATAAATTCTGAATATAAAATCTAATAAAAGTTTGCTTATTAAATTACTCTCAAGCACCCTATGCTACTTGACTATAAATCTTTGGAGTGTTTTTGCATGGTCAAGCTTGAGCTCCATTGGTAAGAGCATGTTATTGTGACATAGTTGATAATCCTGGGTCATTCAACTAACCTACCTAAAAGCAGGAATGAAACAGAGACTGTTACAAATAATATTAGTTATTTATTACTGAGTAACAATATTACCACAAATTTATCAGCTTAAAATAACACACATTTATTATCTTACAATTTATGTCCAAATGTCTAGGGGAGAGGGTCACTACAGATCCAAAAATGTTTATTGTTTTGAGCATGTGAATAGGTGTCAACAAATAACAATTGAGCACTTATTATTTGCAATGCACCATATCATACCCTGGAGAAACCTCAGACGAATAAACCATAGACCATGCTCTCAGAGAGCTGACACTCTAACAGAAGGTAAAAAGAGATATATTTACAAATCACTACAACAATGTGGAATGCAATAAAATTTATACTAGAAAAAAATTTTTTAAAGTTCTTGGAGCATAGAGGATGGGAGAGTTATGAAACACTGGAGTTGTAAGTAGGTAATCATTTCCAAGGAGTGGACTGCAGAATGGTCACAAAGAATAGGAAAGGACAAAGAACAAATATGAGAGCAAGCAGGCCCAGGACAGCATACCTCACATCTGAGCATTCACTGACTCAAAGAAGGGCTGTGAAAACACCAAATATTGAAAAGAACATGGAGCAACCCGTATTCCCATTGCTGATGGGAGAATATAATGATGCAAACACTTTGAAAAACTTGAAGTTTTATATTTAAAAAAACTGAAATATACATCAACCCTATGACCCAGAAGTTCTACTCTTAGGTAGTTATCTAAGGAAAATGAAATCACATGTCAACAAAAAGCTTGTACAAGAAGTTTCATGGCAGCTTTATGTATTAATATAATGGCCAAAAACTGGAAACATCCCTAATGTTCATCAACAGGAGAATGGATAAATAAAATGTGATATATTTATACAACAGAATACTAGTCAACAATAAAAAGGAAGCAACTACTGATTATACGCACACACACGCAACAAGGATGAATCTCAAAAATATCATGCTAAGTGAAAGAGAAGAGTTTGCTTAAGATCCGAGCATTTCATTGCATGTAAGTTATATCTTATATCTATCAGGTTCCAGTCAGGAGGCGGAACCACATAGTAATTTGAACAAGAGAAGTTTAATATAAAAAATTATCAACTATAACAGAGGATTACCTACTAATGGGTAAAGAGAACTTTAAAGGATAAATAAATGAAAGACATACGCGGCAACCAATATCTCTAGTGCTGAAGCACAGAGCCTAAAGACGAAATGAATACAGAAGAGGCCCCCAGGGCTTAGATCCAGATTATCATTGGAGAGGACATAGTAGTGGCCCCTGAATGGTGGAGAAGTTCATGGAGATGCCATGCTGGTGGAACTCACTGAGAAGCTGCCCTCTGGGATGCTGGAGGAAGCCCTCAGCAAGAAGATGTTGTACCTTAGAACTCACTACAAAGCCTCCTGCAAAGGTGGTGAGCTGGGGAGCTACCCTCTTGGGTGCTGGGTGAAGTTGCCCACAAAGAGATGTCATGCTGCAGAACTCACTTGGACACTGCCCACAGGTGTGGCCCAATAAGAAGCAGTTCTCTAGGGTGCTGGGGAAGGCTGCCCACGGGGAAGTAAGCACCGGCCAATTGTCCTGTGTGTTCCTGGATGTCATGCACGGCAGGAGCAATCGAACAGAGCACACTGGGAACCAGAAGAAAAGCCCTTTCCCTCTCCAGCATCCCTACAGGGCTGTCTGGTGACAAAACTTCATATTGTGCCAGCTGGTAAAGGAAAAGATGCCCCAGTATCACAAGCAGGGCAATGAAGGGTAGATCTAAAACTGAGAGGCAACAAATAGATAACCAATATATGCCTCAATAAAATGAAGAAGACGAAGAGAAGGAGGGAGGTGGGAGGAAGTGGAGGAGGTGGTGGAGGGCTGTGGAATAGAGGGCATTATGGGAGCTAAGAGACTTAAACGGAACAGATATAACTGATTAAACCCGAACATTAAGTGACAGCTGGTGGACACTGAGTACTTGCTCAGGATATACCAGGCATGGGTTATTTTATCCAGTACAATATTTCTAGAAGTTAGTTACTATTCTTATTTTTTTGCTTCTTTTTTTTAATTTCAAAATATTAAGGAGGTACAAATGTTTTAGATTACATGGATCATTTTTGTAACACTTGAGTCCTGGCTATAATGTATCCGTCACCCAAATAGTGTTCATAGAACCAATTAGGTTGGTTTTTTCCCCTCCCCTCCCCCCCCATTGATTTCCACTGAGTTCTACTTCCCTCTGTGCACATGTGCGCTCATCAGTTAGTTCCAATTTAATAGTGAGTACATGTGGTATTTGTTTTTCCATTCTTGAGATACTTCATTTAGGAGAATGGTCTCCAGTTCCATCCAGATTGTTGCAAAAAGTATTAATTCATCTTTCTTATGGCTAAATAGTACCCTATGGTATACATACACCACATTTTATTAATCCATGTGTGAATTGATGGGCATTTGGGTTGATTCCAGATCTTTGCAACTGTGAATTGTGCTGCAATAAACATTTGAGTGTGGGTGTCTGTTTGATGAAAAGTCTTCTTTTCTTTTGGGTAAATACCCAATGGTGGGACTGCTGGATTGAATGGTAGCTCTACATTTATTTCTTTGAGGAAACTTCATACTCTTTTCCATAGAGATTGTACTATTAATAACTTGTAGTCCCACAAACAGTGTATAAGCATTCCCTTCTCTCTGCATCCACACCAGAATCTGTTGTTTTTTGACTTTTTAATAATGGCCATTCTGATAGGAGTAAGGAGGTATCTCACTGTAGTTTTTATTTGCATTTCCCTGATGATTAGCGATGTTGAGCATTTTTTCATATGTTTGTTGGCCATTTGTCTCTCTTCTTTTGAAAGACTTTGGTTCACGTCTTTTGCCCACTTTTTAATGGAGTTCTTTGGCTTTTTTCTTGCTGATTTGTTTGAGTTCTTAGTAGATTCTAGATATTAGTCCTTTGTTGGATGCATAGTTTGAAAATATTTTCTCCTATTCTGTAGATTGTCTGTACACTCTGCTGATTATTTATTTTTCTGTGCAGAAGCTTTTTAATTTAATTAAGTCACATTTATTTATTTTTGTTGTTTCTGTATTTGCCTTTGGGGTCTTAGTCATAAATTCTTTGCCTAGGTCAATGTCTAGAAGAGTTTTTCCTATGTTTTCTTCTACAATTTTTATGGTTTCATGCCTTAAATTTGTCTTTTATCCATCCTGAGTTAATTTTTGTATATGACAAAAGATAGGAGTCCTGTTTCATTCTTCTGCATGTGGCTATGCAATTTTCCCAGCACCATTTATTGAATAGGGCATCCTTTTCCCAACATATGTTTTCTGCTTTGTCAAAGATCAGTTGGTCATAACTACATGGTTTTATTTTTGGGTTCTCTATTCTTTTCCATTGGTCTATGTGTCCAATTTTATACCAATATCAGGCTGTTTTGGTTATTACAGCCTTGTAGAATAATTTAAAGTCAGGTAATGTGAAGCCTCCAGATTTGTTCTTTTTGACAATTTCCTTTTGGTTGAGGTCTTTTGCTGCTGATTTATTGTGATCCATTGGAGTTGTTGAACTGGCTTATTTTTTTTGTGTTGCCAGAATTCTTTTGCTGGTTTCTCCTCATCTGAAACCTCTTCTCTCAGCTCAGGGCTGATAGGTTTGTGATGCATCTGTCCTCCTTTGCTGGGAACTCTCCTACTTAGCGAGAAGGAGAAAAGGTCCCTAGATAGCACTTTTGTGTACTACTTCAGAGGATTGACCTGGCGGGACAGAAACCAATGCACTGACAGCCTGTAATACAACTGTTCTCCTGTGTCATCCTGCTTCCCTGTGGTTGTCACAGTTCATGCCAGCGCTAGGGGATATTCATTCAGATTGGTGAGTTGTTTGTCAGGCCACTGTTGGAAGCTCTTGCCGGGGGCTGGGAAAAGTCCCTCTCCATGGAAGCAGGTGGCGTGACCTTGGACGGCACCTGGGCAGGTCACAGGACCTTGGCAGGTGCCTGGACATATCACGAGATTTTAGCTAGTGCCTGGGCAGGTTGCAGGATCTTGGCAGGTGACTGTATGGGTTGTGGGAGCTTGGCCAGCACCCAAGTGTTGCTACATTTTGACAATCTTAGTGCAGAACTGGAAAAAGCAATTTGCCCATTCACCCAAGACTAACATCAGGCATGAATTGAATTAATTGACTCCGTAGACAGTAAAAGAAAATAAGCTTATTTTTTTTAAGTCTACTTTAAGGCAGCTTTTCAGACAAACACACATTGCCTTTGCTCCAAGAACAAGACCCAGAAACTCAGCCTAATAGTCCCTGGATGTTATAATTTTGATGTCTGATATACTTCTACACATGCAAGCCATGTGCCATACCTTCTTAATAAGGCAAATAGTGAATAACATCAATTATATCACTATTTTTTCTGTTGTAAAGTCAACACTCTTGTAAAGTTAATAATGGTTATTCTGATTAGAGTTACCATTATCATTTCTTTATATCATTCAATACCTATTCTGAGTGACAGAGAGTTATAATGGGGGGCAGGTTGTATTGTGTAATTACCAATTACCCATGAGTACATGTGGACTGCCAAAAAATGTAAGATAGTGCTTTCTACTCAATTATCACGGCATAACTGAAACATAATATTGATTCCCTTTCTCCCTGTATGATTCCATTCAATTTCTAGACTTTATATACCTATGCTGATAATTTCCAGATTTGTATTTTCAGCACTGAACTCTCTCTCTCTTAGGATCCAGATTCTTATATCTTATTGACTACTTAGATCTCAAATATGCTTCTCAAATTTAATAATTCCAAAACAGAACTTTTTTTATCTGTTTTCCTGCAGTCTTTGAAAGTTCAATGAATGTCATTATTACCCCTTTGTGCTCAAGCCAGAAACCTAGAAGTCACTCTTGATTCTTTTCTTTCCCTCATCAGCTACATCCATTTCATCAGCTGGTCACATCAGCTTTCCCTCAAAGAATGTATTGATCCATCCATTTCTTTCTAGCTACACTTCTACCTTTCACATCCAATTTACTATCATTTGTCACCCACACTATTGATATAGAACTGCTCACCTGGCTTATACCTATGACTGTCTTAAAAATAAATTCATTCTTAGTAGTACAAGCTGCCCAAAACTATCCAAAAGATTCTTAATGTATTTAGAATAAAATCCACACTCTTTATCATAACCTATTAATCCTAACATGAATTGCTTCCCTGTATCAGTTAGGATTCAATCAGAGAAGAGATCCACTATGAGTGATATACAATAAGGTTGATCACAGGGGGTTGATATTGAGCAATTGTGAAAGCTAGTGAGAGAGTCTATGTAAGGATATTGCATCTATAGCTAATGCTGGGCTGGAAAAGAAGGATGAATGGGAAGTGTGAAGAGGGAGAGCAAGAATGAGTTGAAACTTGCAAGGATGAGCTAGAACTCACAAGAACGAACTAGAACTGTGTCTGTCTTTCATTATATCCAGGCCTCAATTTCAATTATGTGGGTGACTTGCAGAAGAAGCTGAGTCTTCATAATGATTTACACACATACCTGGCCTAGGATTAGGAGGAGCTAAAAAAAGAAATTCAGCAGCAGCTGGAAAAGGTTTAGGCTTGACTGCTGCCCCATGCCACCAACATGAGCCAACAGATCAGAGACAATGTGCATGAACTGCAGCTCTACATACCTCTGAGCACAAATGTAGCTGCTGCTTTATTTATGCCTTCTACATCCCATGAAAATTTCTCTTTTTGCCAACCCTAAATAGAACTCTACAGGAAAGGGAACTCTTGGAAATATAGTTTCAGCTTAGCTAGGTCAACATAGTATAAAGCCACCATTAACCACCTCTTGTCAGCCCGGGCCAAACATACCTCTTTTAACCATACCTAACTTCCAAATAAAGATAAGAATTATGCTTCTGCCTAATATAACAATAATCCTTTGTCAAACTGAAAATATGTTATTCTCTCAAGAGTCTACAAAATTTATTTGTCTACTTTTGGGTGGTATTCATTCTTCTTCCAGCTGAGTCACATTCTTCCTTTGATAGCCTGTAACTTAAACACTGAGCTATAAGAAGTGATTTTCTGGTAAATGTTTAGGACCCAGTTCTCCAAGGGGGAAAAAACCCTGATACACAGGTTTGCCAAGTTCTGGGGTATTAATACTACCACCATGGCCAATTTTATGTCACCAAATGTGGTATCACTGAACACAGAGTTGGGAAGAGATAGGCAGTTGTACATCAGTATATAGTAGTTCCACCATATAGATACAGTACATATAAATAACCTCAAGAGTACAGAGAATAGTAAAGTATAATAAAATAGTTAGAAAGTGGTATGTTTGGGGCATTTGCCACCATTGTTTTAATATAATTTCTTTAAATATAAGTTTATATAATTTAATTTTATATTGCCTCTATAAGGGCTCAGTAGAGAATAGTTATCTTCAGAGGGTGGCCTAGCTTTTATCCAAAATCATAAAGGTCTTCACTATGATTCACCTATAGAGTCCTGCAGAAGACTCTGTACAGAAATCCTATCTGCCACAGACACTTCAAGCACCATTGCCAAGTCATACACACCAAATGGCAGAGCAGCTTGTAGGGCAGCCTGGACCTGTTGAAGAATATCCTTTTGTTCCAGATCCTAATCAAAAGGACATCTTTTTTGGTCACTCAGTAAATGGGTCAGAGTAGCATGCTCAAATGAGGTACACGTTATTTCCAAAGCCCAAAGAAGGCCATTAAGAGTGGTGCCTCTTTTTAGTGGTAGAGGGGACCAGATGCAGCAGAGTGTCCTTCACTTTAGAAGGAATATTTCAATATGCCCCAGACCACTGGACCCTAGACATTTCATCAAGGTGGCAGGCACTTGAAATTTTACAGAATGTATTTCCTAGTACTCACTGGATTACAATTGTGTTTAGAGTAGTTGCTACTTCCTGCTCAAATATATAATCAATATGATATTATAATATAATGGACCAGTGTGATATGCTATGGAATGGAGAGGTGTCATACCTAGCAGACTAGTTTATGACATAGGGCTGAAAAGTTGATACAGCTTTGAGGTACAACAGTGAAGTTCTGGCCTTGTCATCGTATCAGTCAGAGTTCTTCAGAAAAGAGAACCAATAAGGAATAGATAGATAGATAAGAGACAGAGGGATTTTTAAGGAATTAGCTCACACAATTATGGGGGCTGAAAAGTCCAAAATCTGTAGGGCAAGCTTACAGGCTAGTAATTCAGATAATAGCTGATGTTGCAGTCTTGAGTCTAAAATCTGCAGGGCAGGCCAGCAGGTGGGAAAAAGGTAGCATTTCTATGTTGCAGTATTGAAGCAGAATCCCTTCTTTTCCAAGAAACCTCAGTTTTTACTCTTAAGGATAAAGCCCACCTACATCATAGAAGAAAATCTGTTCTACTTAAAGTCATACCATGTGTCAGGTAATATGTTTATTTATTCCTGTTAGGAGATAATTCTTGATGGATCTCACATTTATGCACATCTCATATTAGCTTTTGTTCTGCACTCTTTTCAAGAATGTCTGTTTAGCAAAATGCCTTGGAAGATAGAAATAGTGTCTCCCTCTGGGACAGAGGACAGATCTTTCTGTTGTACAGGATAGTAAAAATAATGCTTCCCTCCAGGCAAAAAGACTGGCGAGGTTTACCAGCAATACTTTTTAAAAAAATCAAGGTTCCCTAAGCTTAGGGATCCTCAGCTCTAACACAAATCCGCGGAATGATCAGATTCTACCTAGGCTCCTCCACAGTGCCCTATGGGGTTTTTGAAGCAAGGGAGAACTAATACAAACATGAAGCTCATGCTGTTTGCTGTGCTGTGAATCATACAAAGTCCTTAGTCTCTGGTGAAGGAGTCTCATAACTTCTGTCAGCATGTATAAAAGTGTAACTTGTTAGCTTGCAAATACAGTAAACCCTCATACACTTCACAGTTCTTAACAGCTCCAGTCATAAAATTATATCTGGAATAGCAGTTGCAATTGATTACATTTATGATAATTTACCATTATTCTCCAAGATGCATCTGTCTTCTGTACAGGCCCAAATAGCAATTTAAATGAGGATGTGGTGGGAATGACTATCCTGTGTTCTTGATTAAGGCACCAATGTCTATACTTATTACAGAAACACAGACTTGCTTGTGGCTTATTATTGGTAGGAAGAGACAGCTCTAATGGCTTCTACTTGGCCTTTCCCACCATAATAGCCCTAATTCCATGGAGTAGGGAATCAATATGGAGATTCTTCCATATGCTGAGTATGTCTATTTTAATTATGCATTCTGAAACTAGAGAAATAAACCACAAGGTAGGTTCTGAGACCCACTTGGCTCACTGTGAGACAAACCTGAGCTAAAACTGGCCCTACTCTGACCACTGGACCCAGTAGTATTTTGGGTCTACAGAAATTGGTGTCAGTTAAGAGCTAGTGTCCAGTAATACCCAAAAAGTCTCATTATTCCCCTTTTCCCAGTGCACAATCAACTTGGAAAATGGTTGCAGGTTCATTTGGGGAAGGCCAGGAGAGAGATACAATTGTTGGCATGTAACAGGATCTTTTCTCAAGGCATTTGGCCCCTCTTTCATTTAAGGGACTCTAGGTCATAAGCTGGCTCAAATCTGGGAATTGGTTGAGAGCTTCAACCAATGATCAACCAATGATGATTCAAGTCAGACTTCTGTCCACCAGACCTAGAGCTTTTCTGCATCAACAAATCCAGTAATGGGCTGCCTATCTATTTCAGTTTTAGGTAATTCCTGATCAATTAGTCAATGCCAAAAATGTCTGTGGGTTAAACCATTCTGATTACTGCTTCCTTTTACTACCTATTACAGTAACCACTCCCACCTCAGTTCTGCAGATTCAGTGACCCAGCTTGGTTCCTGTCACTCAGTGCCATCATCCCACTGAATAAGAAAGCCAAGTTAACTGTCAGGTCCCACTATTTCTGGTCTACAGAGATTAGGGACCTCAGACAATGATGCTGAAGTTCCCCTGACAAGTGTATCTCCTACCACCTTGGTGAAGGGAGTGTCTTCTGGGCTCTCTCAAAGGACATGTTTAAGAGGTGGGTGAGCATATCTTACATGATAAATCCACTCAGCAGTCCAAATTCTCTGAGCCTTTGGATACCCTCTTCTGTAGCATACCAAGAACGTTTTGGTTTTCCACCTTCATTTAGTATACATGAATCTTTGGATTCAGATTTTAGTCACAATCAAGCCAACAATAAGAGCCACTCCCAACTGTTCAAGCTAATATAATACTTTGAACCCAGAATCTGAGCTAGTGAACCCATATCAATGAATGCCGCCCAGACCAAAATTATATTTCTTCTACCCTAATCCAATACCTTTAAGATCCACTCCCACACATTTCCCAGATTTCTGTTAATAAAAATTTGCAAAATATTGCAATTCTTTTGGTGTGGATTGCACCTTCATTTGGGTACACTTTTTACCTTGCCCTCTGGAGCCTGCAACATCAATTCAATAATAGGTCTAGAAGCATTGAGAGCTTTTGGGGGAAGCTCCTGATAAGGACAGTCAGTCCATTGCAAATCCATCAGTAGAAGCAGGCAGAGACTAATATTCTCAGGTGGGAGAAGAAGGGCTCCTCCCATTGAGAAAGGAAATCCAGCATAATTTAGAGGTTGAAGATCCCCAGCTTCACCAATATTTATCCATATTTTCTTATCCCAATTTTCAGGGGGTCACTCCTTCCCAATCCATGTTCTAACATTAATGCAAGAGACCTTGAGAGATTGGAAACTCAATTTATCCTGTCATTCAGCCCCTTCTGAGCTTAGACTTTGGGTTTTATTTTGAGAAATCTCAGTCCTACAGCTATAGGAGGTAAGTGTGTTTTTAGAACAGTTATAGAAGTTTTCTGGGAATTTGAAGCCCTGAGTTCATTATTTTTTTCTACTTCTACTCCAGTCCATGTAGAAGCAACAACCCAATCCCATTACACTTTGTGTTCTCATTAAAATGTTCTATGGCAGGCAATGCTGACTTGCCTAAGGATTTATCTTCTATAGGCATTTTATTATGGGTGTCTGAAAGTGGCGATTTAAGTAAGTGTTTCACCTCTGCATGCTATGAACTACCAGTGTCCCCTTTACTGGAAATAGGATTGTTATGCCTCTAAATCTAATCAAAACAGAAAACTAATTTCAGAGGATCCAGAACCAATTTAGAGAGCCCTTCCTTAAGGTTTTATTCCTGTGGAACCACTCCCTGTACTAAATTCTGTGTCAGTTAAGGTTTGATCAAGATTTATTATAGGACTTTGATCTTAAGCAATTGCAGGAGGTAAACAGTCTATATAAGGCTGCTGCTTCTACATCTGGTGCCCAGCTGGAAGTTAGCAAAGCAGGTAATCTGGAAGAAAAGACAAATAGAGGAGAGCAAGAACTAACAGAAACCCAAAAGAATGAGCTGGACACCAAAGGATGAACTGGTGCCCCCATCTGTCTCTCACCAGCTCCAAGTCTCCAACTTGGATCATATAGGTGACCTTGAGGAGAAGCTAGTGCCCTTCACCAAACACACACACACACACACACACACACACACACACACACAGAGTTCAGTATTCAGAGAAGCTTAGGGAAGATTCTGGCAGGAGCTGAAGAAGCTGCAAGCTGCCCCACACCACCAAGGTGAGCCAGCAGAGCAGCCAGCAACAAGTATGTGGGAAAGGCAACAGTGCCTAAGCATACATAACCTTCTGGATGTAAAAATGACTACTGCTTTACTTCTGCTTTTCAAATCTGACAGAAATGTTGCACGTGGCCAGCCCTAGTCTGAAACTATACAGAAAAGGGAATTTTGGGAAATGTAACTAACTAAATTGACACGATACCAAGTCGCTACCCTACCTTTCTGAGATCACACACCATTCTAGTCACTCCAACATCTTTCTGTTCTTAGAATGCATAACAATTCATTTCCACCTCAGAGCCTTTGTACTTGCTGCTCCTTCTGCCTAAAGTATTCTTTCCCCAGATGCTTGCATACCTGGGTTTTTCTCATCATTCATTTCTCCACTTTCATATCACCTCTTTCCCCTAGATAAAATATTTCTTGTTCCTGTTTGCTGTCTATAGTAGACATTTTTAGTTGCTTGGCCAGCATCAATTTCCTCCTTTTTCCCTTACTTACAGGAGACACATCTTTTCCAGGTATTCTTTCTCATGCTGCCCCTCTCTCCCTGTTCTGGGAATGGGCCCTGACTGGCTTAAATTAATCAGAAGATTTTATTCCCAGCCTCAGTCATTGATACAGGCATGATTATGAGGCCTAAGCTAATGAATCCAATACATTTTACTAGAATACTATCATGGATGCTGTGCTGAATATAAGCAAAGAGACATGGGCTCTGACTGCTGGCGGATATCCTCCAACCCTGAAAACATCCAGCCCTGAGACGAAGCCACCACTGTGGCCTGCAAAATAGAAAAGTGAGGCCAACTGGGTCAATGTTGACACTGTTAATTTCCTGGATCAGCCAGTCAAAAAACCTTTCATACTTCTGTATTTTCCAGCTACATGAACCAATAAACTGTTTTATTACCTTCAAAGGAAGTGTCACTGTCTCTATTCATCCTGATCTTGTTTACTTTTTGTCTTTTTTTTAACATCTGCACCCTCCACTAGAATGTAAAGTCAATGAAAGTAGAGACTGAGTATTTCATTCCAAACTCCTAGAGCAATGCCCAACACACATAAGAACTCAAAAATACCTAAGGAATTAATGAGTAAAATGGATCTAGATTGGGTCTTCTCTTTCTGTAGCATGTAAAAGGTAGAAGAAGTACCGATACTGCTGTCAAACATTGACATTTTTTAATTAAGTTGGACCACCAACCCCAAATTTGCCTTTCTTTTGTTCTGCTTTGATCATTTGCTTTAGAGATAAGCTTTACATGGAATAGTTGTGAATATAACATAATTGCTAAAGGGCTAGCATGCCTGGCACTGTAAAGCATCATGAGTGTTCAAGTGAAAATTTACAGCTGATGACTGAGATTACTGTGTAATGAAACAGCTAACCTTCTAACGTTTCTCAATTCCCTAAGCAGCAGGTGCTGATTTTCCACTTAAGCCTCCTAGAAACACAAACGTTGTTTTTCCATTAAAGGGTCTTTGAAGACCCTCTAAGAATTTCATCAGCTGGCTATAAGTGTTACAGTTTTGAAAAGGAAAGCAACAACAACAGAGACCACACCTAATCCTTAGGAAGATAAAGAAATAAACCTGCTTATTCACCCTCAGGATTTATTTTCTAATTTTCCTTCTGCTTTTCATCACTTTGTTTTTATGCAGCTTAGAGAAGTGCACAGTTCAAAGAGTCATAGTTTCCAAAACACATGCTTTCTCAGGCAATCTTTAATGTGCCAGGAGATAGGGCAACTGGAAGTAGAAACTCCAAAAACCTGGTGGTCTCCAACTGTATGGCTCTGCTTCAGGACTTCTATGCAGGAGAGTTCTTCTAATCTTAGTTTTCCTCTCCCATTTTGTGGAGCTCTAAACACTGAGATTTTTATGGGGTCCCTAAGCAGTGTGTGGAATTTGATAAACATTAACAGTTATAATCACACTTACCTGAAGTTTCAGCCCAAGAAGAATGCATATTTTTAGGTACCTTCATTCCAACTAATTTCTTCTTGAAGCCATATACATATATGGTTTCCTCTTGAAGATTCCATTCCCCAAAATCCTAAATATAATGTAATAGGCAGGTGAGGGTAAGATAGAATTGGGGTTACTTGAAATGATCAATCTCCCAGTTTCAGACAAGGCTACACTAAACCATTCCACATATGGGCATCTCAACACTATTTCCAAAGGCCTCCAAGGATGGTCTGGTTTTAATATCTCATCTCCCTAATCAGAAAACTTCTTAAATAGCTTATAATTATGTCTGGAATGGTAGTTTTAGAATTAAATTAGATAAGTTGCATAGAAAGTGCCTAACTTAGTGCCTATGCCTGAATGCTCCTTTAAAAAGAAAAGAGCCCTTGTCTTTCTTCTGCAGTTGGCCATTTCCTCTTATTTTTTCTTTATAAAGAAGTTGAACTATCATTTGTGCTTAAAAATATTTTCCTAAGTGACTGCTATGGATTGAATATTTGTGTTCCCTAAAACTCATATTCTGAAGCCCTAACCCTTAGTGTGGCTATATTTGGAGAAGGGGCCTGTAGGAATGTAAGTAAGGTTAAATTAGGTCAAAATTATTAGTGTCCTCATGAAAAAAGATACCAGAGAGTTCTCCTCACTCACCACACCCCCTGTGAAAATACAGTGAGAAGGCTGCTGTCTGCAAGCCAGAAAGAGAGCTCTCACCAGAAACGGACCCTGCCAGATCTTGATTAAGGGCTTCTAGCTTCTAAAACTGTGATAAATTTCTGTTGTTTAAGCCACCTAGTCTGTGGTATTTTGTTAGAGCAGTCTATCTTAGTCTGTTTTTTGTTGCTATAACTGAATACTGACTGACTAATTTATTTTAAAAATAGAAGTCTATTCAGCTCAAAGTTCTGGAGGCTACAAAGTCCAAGGTCAAGGGGCCAGCATATGGTGAGACCCTTTCTACTGTGTCATAACATGGCAGAGGGCATCACATGACAAGAGTTTACCAGCTCAGGTCTTTCTTCTTCTTATAAAGCCACCATTCCCATCATGGGGGCCCCACCCTGATTAATTTATCTAATCTTACTTACCTCCCAAAGACCCCACCTTTAAATACCATCCACATATAAATTTGGAGATTAGGTTTCCAACACACGAAACTTGGGGGACACATTCAAGCCATAGC
The DNA here is from genome assembly GCA_023783475.1 of Daubentonia madagascariensis. NCBI lineage: Eukaryota > Metazoa > Chordata > Mammalia > Primates > Daubentoniidae > Daubentonia > Daubentonia madagascariensis. Next base: position 33,230,272 of record JAKFHU010002080.1, on the reverse strand, counting down.
ACAGGCCAAATAGACTAATACAGCAACCATCAGCCATTTTATTTTCTTGTTTAGAATTTGCAATCCATAAAAGCTGAGATAATATATTTGAAAGTACCTTGAAAAAAGAACAAACATAAAAATTGAAGGTGTTATTCATATTACTTGAAAACCTGAGCTTGTTATCGTCTAAAAGTGGCTTCTTTTTCCTAATAAAGCACTGTATTTTAAGATATATACCTCAAAAATGTTTTCATTAGTAAATGGTGATTGTGGTTTCTTTCAGTCAAGTCTTTGTTGATCTTCTGGTGTGATTTTTGCCTTCATCTGCACTGCAGAAAATCATTTGCGTAATCTAAAATTATTCTTCCAATATGAACACTAGTATTCAGATCTACTGTTCCCTCAATAGCTGAAGGACTTAGGATTGCCTGAATAAAGTCTTATAATGAAGGCTTTAAAGCTCAGAATACATACTTCACCAACTTTACACAAGTTTAAGACACGCTAAATAGACTTGACAGAGATTATATTATTCAACAGTGCTCTGAGTACAGCCTGTGATTTTTATCTGAGAGATATTTTCAGAACTCAAGGTAACAGGTGTTTCATAAGAACTGTGGTAAGGAACAAATCAGATAATGTGTGTGAGATAGATTAGACATCATACTGCAATGAGGTTACTGACATTGTGGAAATACTAAATGCAACAATAGGCTTCACCAACGATAGTAGTAGTGGTGATATGTTACTATTCCTATTAATAATAATAATAATAATTGTTAACACTTGCTGAGCACTTACTAAGTACTGTGCACTGGGCTAAATGTGCCACAGGTATTAACATATTTAACCCTCACAACTCTTTGAGTAGATAATGCTATTATTCCAGCTTTAAGGCAAAGAAACTAATACAGAGACAGGTTAAGTAACTTGCTGAGTAGGGGTCATAGTGCTAGAAAATAAAGTAATATGCCACAAGAAAAGATATTTGGGTATAGGGGGAAGCCAGGGAACTGCTGCCCTAGGATTAGACTGTAGCAGACATCACTGGTACCTCACAGGCTGCCTGAGGCCACTAGGTCCTCTTCCTAGGGGGACTGAGAAGTCAACACTCTCAGGGGACAATCATTTATCAATAGAGGATGGAACTAGTGGATAAACGCTGTGGCTTCCATCTTTCAGTGAGTCAATTCTGGAAGGCCTTCTATACATCTCAGAAGTCCCAGCAGAATCAAACCCTGTGGCCTAGCACAGAGACAGGTTAGCCAGCATAATTGGCTGTTCCTCCCTCCCTGCCTCACTCTGCCTATTGCCTCACTCCTGCTTTCTGAATCCCCTGCCAAATAAACTCCCCCAGGTGCTTATCTCAGGCTCTGCTTTGGAGGAACCCAAACTACGAGACATTGGACCCTTTTAACTAAATAAATGCTGTAGGGATACCTAAACACATAGCTTTAACCCACTCACATTTATCAAAAGTAAATAGCATGTTCATTATATGGTTCTGATCATTTTTAACAATTTGTTTTTAAAAATCTTAGGAACAGGCAGGAGATATGGGAACAGATAGATTGTGAGGCTTTTTTAAAAATCTATTTTTAGCACTTGCTGAAATGTTTCACACTAAAGAGAAAATCCTTTCACTCAACAAGGCGCTGATTAGATCTTTAGGTAACTGTTCCTATAGCAACACTTTACTCTGCAATACTCTATTATTTTTCAACCAGAGAGTAGAGTTCATTACACATAGCCATCCTTTCCAATTCTGCCATTCAATGACATGCTTCCCGTTCTTTAGCTTATTTCCACAGTTTCCCCTTCTTTCTTCTAACTTTTATTTCAAAAGTGAATTTATTAATTGCAAACATTTCACTACAGTTCGTCTGTATATTCTGTATGTTGGTATAAAATATTTAACAACATAAGAATCATAACAATAATGCAATTTCTTAGCAACCAAATATTCAAGAACTTCTGTAAATGTGCTCCAACCTATCTGTACTGGCAGAAAGGGCTAAGAATGTGAAAAGTCACCTGAGTGGAAAGCCCTTCTGTCAGGATGATCCATTCATTTATTCATTTACTCAGTAAACATTTAATGAGCACCAAGTACATTCCAGAGACTGTGCTTGGTGCTTACGACACAACATTGAACAAGACACGTGGTCCCCGCCCTCAAGGAGCTTACAGTCTAGAGAAGGCCAACAAACAAGTCATTGACCATAGATGTGATGAGTGTGATAGTAAGGAAAGCACAGAGAGCTGTGGAAGAGCAGAGGGGAATACCAAAGTCTGAGGACAGGAAGGCCTTTCAGAGGAAATGACATTTAAGCTGAGATGATAAGCAGAGTGCAATTTAGACACAGGAATGGGGAAGAGAAAGGGATAGCATGCTAGGCAGGATCAACTGCGTGTTAGAAGACTTGCAGGCAGAAATCATGAAAGAAGTTAGGTATAATTAGAGTGAAGAGTGTATGAATGAGGAGATATGAAGTGTCAAGGGCCAGATCATACACAGTCTCGTAAGCCATAGGTATTGATTCAGGTAATTCCAGTGCCATAATATCCAAACCCCAAATTTTAGTGGCTCAGCACAATAAAAGTTAATTTTATGTTCACTGATTAGTCCAGTGCAGGTGTTCCTGGCTGGTAGGGACATTCTTTCCTGTATTCCAAGGAATCAGGCTTCCTTCCCTTTTGTCTTAACTATCCGTGGGACTTCAGGGTCCTGGGCATCAAGCCAAATATGGTGTGTGGGGGCAGATTATAGAACCACATAAGGGATTTCCTATAGGCCAGGGCTGGAAGTGGCATGCATTACCTTATTTCACATTTCATAGCCTTGCTTCACAAGGGACCAGGAAGTGTAGTCCCTGGCTGGACAGCCTCTTCCCATCAACCACTCTACACTAGGAAATGGTATTATAAATTTTTAATGGATAACTATTTGCCTGGGCCAGACTATATAAATGAGTTTGGATTTTTTTAAGGGGAACAGAAAAATTATTAAATGTCATCATGCACCACATTAAAAAAATTTTTTAAGAAAATAAATTTTAATTTAAAAGAATTTTTTTAAATAAAACCGTTAAAAGGTTTTAAAGAGGTTCATAGCATTGCCAGATTTGTATTTTTAAAAGATCACTCTGGACGTTGGATGGATAATAAACTAGAGACAGCTAAGAGGTTATTTAAGTAGTTCAGGAAAGAAATAATTGTATCATGGACTAGGATGAGGCAATGGAGATAAAGGTATTTATAACAGGCAGAATTTTGGAAAACTGGTGACAGGTTGGAGTCAGTGTGGGAGAGGAATCAAGTTTCTATGCTAAAACAATGAGTTTGAAATGGAGGATTAGCAGGTTAGCAGGGTAAGATGATGAATTTAGGAGTGGTGATGTTGAGTTTTGGCTGGCTTTGAGACTTCCAAGGGGCAACGTCCAGTAGGAAGTTAGATATATAGGTATATAGGTTTGGTACGTAGAGGAGAAATAAGGACCAAAGATGCAGATCATGGAGGTGATAGTATATAGATGCTAACTAAAGCCATGAAAAGGGGTGGCACCTCCACAGAAGTGCATAACATGAGACAGTTCAGAGCCCAAAGAGAAATAAGTATTTAAGGCACAGGAAAGATGTTTAAGCCTCAGTTTCCTCATCTGCAAAATGGAGAAAATAATAGGCCCTAGATTATATTCTAAGAATTAAATCAGATGAAAAATACTTAATTTAAATATTCATGTAAATATTTAGCACATTGTCTAATACAAAGAAAGGGATAAATGAATGTTATCTGTTGTTATTAACTTTAAGGATGAAAACAGAATGTGGTATCATGAAAAGTAAGGAAAAAGAACATTTCAAGAAGAGAGGTGTTATTCACAATGTGGAGTGTTGCCAAGAGTTAATTTATGAGTGTTTATAAGACCTGTAGGAACCTCAAAGAGTCAGATTTTGTCTACCTTAGTCCATTGTCTACCTTAGTCCTCCTTCAGTCCATTGTCAATGCTGGATGCTCCTGACAACACAACTAGAGCACAAATCACATCAGTCTTTCCTGGGCAGTGCAGTACCCTGACTGTAACTGGGGAGGCAAGTGTGTAAATAACCTCAAAATAGTTGCCTGGCTGATTTGACTGCCCAGTTTGCAATGATTTCCTCTTCTCTTGTAAATGTCTTTCTCCCAATCGGCAGTTGCAGGGGCTCAGAATCTAATCAAAGTAATGCACTCCTCTCTTAGCCTTGTGGTTGCCACAACCAGTGGGCAACTGACCCCACCTTTGACCAATGGGGGTCTTATTCTCAACAATTTAAAATTGTAGAAAGAAAGAGGATTAGTTGCTCTTGCTGGAGGCAGGAAGCTAGAGCTGTAACATATACTTGGGTGCTGTTAGTGGCCATACTTTCATTTTTCATTTGGGCCAGGGAAGCAGAGCTTCTTGTGGACAGGGCACCAGGCTCTCACTCCCCCACCACCGGGGCACCTCCCACCCCAAAGACCCAAACCAGATGGTAGGCACCATATTGCTTCTCTACCCACCGGGCACCTTTGTACTAGCCAGGGGGCCTGAACCCCTCAGGATCTGTGTTGCTCATTCCCACACAGACATTTCCCAACCCAGGCCCAGACTACAGGAGCAACAGAGGTCCAGTGGGTCCCGGGTTATCTGCATGACTCCAGAGCCCCGTCATTCTGGGCAGACTGCCTCCTGTAGACAGGGTTGGAAACAACCAGAGGGTGGACTTTTCTCCACCTAGACTCATTTTTGCCCCCCCCTCCCCCACCCGCAGCTGCCAAGAGAGACAATTGAGCCAACACACAGAGGCTTCCACAGGGAAGGGGCTCAGACATTTCCCTTTGGGGTCCTGCAGCAGACTGAGGTGTGCTGGACTGTGAGATCCCTGCCTGCTGGCCCTCCCCATTGTTGCTTGCCTGGAAACCCCAGCAGAGGGGGACACACCCTGAGGTGGAGGGACATTGAATCAACTTGGGCACCCCATGAGAGAGACTTGGGACCAGTATCTTTCTCCCTGGCATGGTCAAGGTTTGATCTCTGGGGCCCGGAGGTTGGACCCAAAGGCCAAATTCTGCACACCCAGATCTCGATCGCATCGCCCAGGGCACAAAGGGAATATTTGTGAATTAGTCTCTTGAGGTGTGGGTGCTACAGGGGCCAATCAAGGGTGAGAGTGCAGAGTAGGTCCTAGCTGCTGCATGCTTATGGGGCACCCCTACTCCCACAGGAGGGCCACACTCCCTCAGGCCAGGATCCTGGGCAGGGAATCTCCCAGCCCACACCACAGTCCTGGGGGAGCTCAGCTGGCCTAAGGTCCTGCCTGCTGGCAGAGGTCCAGAAAAACCATGGAATAGGGGAGGGTGGAAAGGAGCAAGGCCTGCTCCAGACTGCCAGTCTGTGGGTCTCAGACAGCCCTGCCTCCACAAGCAGACTTTTGGGCTGGGTGAGACCACCTCAACCCCTCCCTGGCAGCTTTGCACAGAGGCAGGGAACAGACCTTTGACCCCTGCTAAAAGCATTTGTGGAGCTTGAGGGCAGGCTTACCCAACCCAGCCCCGCCCAGCCTCACTCCCCCCCACCCCCACCCCTGCTGAGGTGGAGAACAAGGACTCTCACATGGAAGTACCAGGGCCCCACCCACCACCTGGGGCATTGGAGTGCTTCTCCTGAGGAACTAGAGCTGGTCACAGGACCCAAACACAACACTGCAGCTTGTACCTCCCGGCAAGCACCACGTACAGGCAGGGAGGTCAATTTGCACACCATTTTAGTGCATTTACTGATTCATACAGGGTGTGGTTGATTCGCACCCACAAGCACCACCTACTGGCTCAGAGATTAAAATGGGCATGGCATTATCTAAACAAAAGAAAATCCAAAGGTAAGAAGCAACAGCTGCTCCAGATGAGATGGAATCAGTGAAAGAACTCCAGAAGTATTAAGAATCAAAGTGAAAGGACACCCCCAAAAGGGAATACCAGCCCTCTAGCAATGGAAGCCAATCAAAATCAGAACATTGAAATGACAGATGATGAATTCCAAACATGGATTGTAAGGAAGCTCAATGAAATGCAAGACAAAATGGAAGCCCAACACAAAGAAACCACAAAAAGAATGCAGGAAATGAATGAAAAATTCACTAAAGAAATTGAAATATTAAAGAAAAATCAAACAGAATTTCTGGAAATGAAAAATTAATTCAAGGAATTACATAACACAGTGGAAAACCTTAAGAATAGGTTAGATCAAGTAGAAGAAAGAATCTGAGAGCTTGAAGACACCTTTCAATTCAACAAGTCAGTCACAGAGATAGAGCAGAGAAATAAGAGAAAAGAGCAAAGCCTACAAGAAATATGGGATTATGTGAAGAGGCCTAACATAAGAATCATAGGCATCCCTGAGGGTGAAGAAGAAAAAACACAAGGGTTGGATAATACATTCAAGGGAATAATTGAGGAAAATTTCCCCAGTCTTCCTAGAAATCTAGATATCCAGGTACAAGAAGCTCAAAGGACTCCTGGGAGAGTCATTGCAAAGAGAAAATTACCACAACACATAGTCATCAGATTGGCCAAAATAAACACAAAAGAGGCCCTCCTCTGAGCTGTAAGGCAAAAACAGCAGGTAACTACAAAGGAAAACCCGTCAGACTAACTGCAGACTTCTCAACTGAGACATTACAAGCTAGAAGGCACTGGGGCCCCATTCTCAGTCTTCTCAAACAGAATAATGCCCAGCCTAGAATTTTGTATCCTGCAAAACTAAGTTTCACATGTGGGGGGAAACAAAGTCTTTCTCCAACAAGCAAACACTGAGGGAATTTGTCAAAACAACACCTGCCCTGCAGGAAGTACTCAGAACTGCATTACACACAGATCAGCACAACAGACATTCACCAGTGTAAAATCATCCAAAAGCTAAAGGTCAAAGGCCAGATACCACAATGGCTCAAGAAATAAAACAAACCAACAAAGTTCTACTCAACAGGATGAACAGAAATCCACCTCACTTATCAATTCTTTCAATAAATGTGAATGGCTTGAACTGGCCACTGAAGGGACATAGGCTGGCCAAATGGATAAATATAAACAAACCAAGTACGTGCTGTCTTCAGGAAACACATCTAACCCACAAGGACTCATTCAGACACAAGGTGAAGGGATGGAAAACAATATTCCATGCTAATGGAAACCAAAAGAAAGCTGGGGTAGCAGTTCTTATATGAGATAACTTAGTCTTCAAATCAACAAAAGTAATGAAAGACAAAAATGGTCATTATATAATGGTAAAGGGAAAAATTCAACAAGAAGATGTAACAATTCTAAATATCTACACATCTAACACAGATGGGCCCAGATTCATAAAGTAAATCCTACTTAATCTAAACAAAATGATACACAATAGCACTGCAATACCTTGGGACTTCAACACCCCACTGACAGCACAGGACAGATCTTCCAAACAGAAAATAAACAAAGAAACAATGGTCTTAAACAGAACACTAGAAGAAATGGGCATAACAGATATTTACAGAACTTTCTACCCAAAAAGCACTGAATATACATTCTTCTCATCAGCTCATGGGACATTCTCTAAGATTGCCCACATCCTAGGCCACAAAATATGTCTCAAAAATTTTTTAAAAATAGGAATTATACCATGCGTCTTCTCAGACCACAGTGGAATAAAATTAGAAACAAATTCCAACAGAAACACTTATCTCTACACAAAGTCATAGAAACTAAACAACCTACTGCTGAACAATTATTGGGTCAAGGAGGAAATTAATATGGAAATCAAAAGATTCTTTGAACTAAATGATAAAGGAGACACAAGCTATCCAAATCTGTGGGACACAGCTAAAGCAGTACTGAGAGGAAAATTCATAGTCTTAAATGCCTACATACAAAAGAAAGAAAGATCACAAATCAACAATCTAATGAATCAACTCAAAGAACTGGAAAAAGAAGAGAAAACCAATCCCAAACCCAACAGAAAAAAAGAAATAACCAAGATTAGAGCAGAACTAAATGAAATAGATAACAAAAGACTATACAAAAGATTAATGAAATAAAAATCTGGTTCTTTGAAAAGATAAACAAAGTTGACACGCCTCTTGCTAGATTAACCAGAAGCAGAAAAGAAAGGACTCTAATAAACTCAATCAGGAATGAAAAAGAAGAAATTACAACCAATATCACAGAAATACAAAATATCATCTCTGAATACTATAAAAATCTCTATGCACATCAACTTGAAAATGTGGAGGAAATGGACAAATTCTTAAAAACACATAGCCTCCCTAGGCTCAATCAGGAAGAAATAGAACTACTGAACAGACTAATATCAAGTATTGAAATTGAAGCAGCAATAAAGAAAACCCCAGAAAAAGTCCCAGACCAGATGGTTTCACACCCAAATTCTACCAGACCTACAAAGAAAAACTGGTGCCTATCCTGCAGAAATTATTCCACAACATTGAGAAGGAAGGAATTCTCCCCAACACATTTTACGAAGCCAACATCATCCTGATACCAAAACCAGGAAAGGACTCAACAAAAAAAGAAAACTACAGGCCAATATCCCTTATGAATGTAGATGCAAAATTCTCAATAAAATCCTAGCAAATCAAATTCAGCTGCTCATCAAAAAAATAATCCATCATGACCAAATGGGCTTCACCCAAGAGAGGCAGGGATGTTTCAACATATGCAAATCTATTAATGTAATTCACCACATACAGAAGTAAAAACAAAGACCATATGATCCTCTCAATAGATGCAGAAAACTCATTCAACAAAATTCAGCATCATTTTATGATAAGAATGCTTAACAAAATAGGCATAGATGGGACTTACCTCAAAATGATGAAAGCCATATACGACAAACCCACAGCCAACATTATATTGAATGGGGAAAACTTGAAAGCATTTCCACTTAGAACTGGAACCACACAAGGTTGCCCTCCATCACCACTCCTATTCAACATAGTGCTGGAAGTCCTAGCCAGAGCACTCAGACAAAAGAAGGAAATTAAGGGAATCCAAATGGGGGCAGAAGAGGTCAAAATATCGCTCTTTGCTGATGATATGATCTTATATCTAGAAAACCCCAAAGATTATGCCAAGAGACTACTGGAATTGAAAAATAAGTTCAGCAAAGTCTCAGGTTACAAAATCAATGTACGCAAATCAGTAGCATTCATATATGCCAACAGCAGTCAAACTGAGAACCAAATCAGAGACTCAATACCTTTCACGATAGCAACAAAGAAAATAAAATACCTGAGAATATATTTAACCAAGGAGGTTAAAGACCTCTACAGGAAGAACTATGAAATACTAAGGAAGGAAATAGCAGAGGACATAAACAGATGGAAAACCATACTGTCCTCATGGATCAGCAGAATCAACATTGCTAAAATGTTTATACTACCCAAAGTGATCTACAGATTCAATGCAATCCATATTAAAATACCAACATCATTTTTTTCACATCTAAAAAAAATAACTCTACGCTTCACATGGAACCAGAAAAGACCCTGTATAGCTAAAGCAACTTTAAGCAAAAAGAACAAATTGGGAGGTATCAATTTACCAGACTTCAAGCTATACTACAAGGCTATAGTAACCAAAACAGCATGGTACTGGCACAAGAACAAAGACATAGACCCATGGAACAGCACTGAGAACCCAGATATAAAACCATCCTCATATAGCCATCTGATCTTTGACAAAGCAGACAAAAACATACAATGGGGAAAAGAATCCCTATTCAATAAGTGGTGCTGGGAAAACTGGATAGCCACAAGTAGAAGATTGAAACAGGATCTGCACCTCTCACCTCTCACAAAAATCAACTCATGATGGATAATAGACTTAAACCTAAGATGTGAAACCATAAGAATTCTAGAAGAAAATGTTGGAAAAACTCTTATAGACATCAGCCTAGGCAAAGAATTCGTGAAGAAGACCCCAAAAGCAATCACAGCAACAACAAAAATAAATGGGACTTGATCAAATTAAAAAGTTTCTGCACAGACAAAGAAACTATCACTAGAGTGAACAGACAACCTACAGAATGGGAGAAAATATTTGCATGCTATACATCTGATAAAGGGCTGATAACTAGAATCTATACAGAACTCAGGAAAATCAGGAAGAAAAAATCAAACAACCCCATTAAAAAGTGGGCAAAGGACATGAACAGAAACTTTCAAAAGAAGATAGACTAATGGCCAATAAACATAGAAAAAAAGCTCAACATCTCTAATCATCAGGGAAACGCAAATCAAAACCACAATGAGGTATCACTTAACTCCACTGAGAATGGCTTTTTTCAAAAAGTCCCAAAACAACAAATGTAGGTATGAATGTGGAGAGATAGGAACACTTATACACTGCTGGTAGAACTGCAAATTAGTACAACCTGTATGGATAGTAATATGGAGATACCTCAAAGAACTAAAAGTAGAACTACCATTTGATTCAGCATTCCCACTATTGGGGCATCTACCCAAAGGAAAAAAAGACATTCTATAATAAAGACATCTGCACTCAAATATTTATAGCAGCACAATTCGCAATTGCAAAGATGTGGAAAGATGGGCACCCAAGTGCCCATCAATCCATGAGTGGATTAACAAAATATGGTATATGTATACCATGCAGTATTACTCAGTCATGAAAAACAATGGTGAGCTAACACCTCTTATATTATCCTGGATGAAGCTAGAGCCAATCTTCCTAAGTGAAGTATCACAAAAATGGAAAAACAAGCACCACATATACTCACCATCAAATTGGCACTAATTGATCAACACTTGTGTGCACATATGAAAGTAACATTCATTGGGTGTCAGGCAGGTGGAAGGAGGGAGGAGGGGATGGGTATATTCACAACTAATGAGTGAGGTGTGCACTGTCTGGGGGAGGGCACACTTGTGTCTCTGACTCAGGTACTGCAAAGACAATATATGTAATTTAAACATTTGTACCCCTGCAATATTGTGAAATTAAAAAAAAATACAAATAAAATGAAACTAGAAAAAAAATCTTGTCACAAAAATTGTGTATGTGTATATGAATACTTATAAATATATACATATACTTGAATATATATGATTATTATTATTAAAAAAAAGAAAAAGTGAGGGAATTATTGCCTCTATTTCTTTCCTTATAGCTTACTCTTCATCAAAGATTCCAAAATACACACCTTAAATATGATTATTCTCAGGTCATTTCTTCAGCCTGCACTATACTATGTCTTGGAAAATCAGTTATTTTGTGACTTCAGAGAAACATTCCTTCAAAATATGAAAACCCAAGGGTTTCTTTTCACTGCCCTCTGCAATGAATATTCAAAACAAATATACATAATGAAGATAAAGTCCTATTATCCTGTTTACAGCACAAGCAGAGCTGAAGGAAGCCAATGCACAAAGGCACAGACACTCCCATTTCTACTACTGAATCACAATGTTATTTTATGCAAAGATTAAATTCTCCAGGACTAGTTTTTTTCATATTTAAAATGAGGGAGATCATTTAGATGATTTTTAAGGCATCTTCAAGCAAAAAAAATTACAGTCTACCTAAATTCATTGGCCAGACACCAGTATCACACACTGTATTCCTGGAGAAGCCAATAATGATAGACTACTGACCCCAGAGTACCCTTCATCACAGGAACCACGGGACCCCAAGTTATCTCCCAGCCTGCTTTGCAGCTACTTCAGTCTACAGCTAAAACTGTACTCTAACAACCACGCCTGCAATGGACAGTTGATTAGAGTGAACTTCCAGATCTAACATCAAGATTGAAAATCTATTGGCTAAACAGTGATTTCTTAACTATGTTTCCTTAATAGTGTTTTAGTTAACAGGGAGGTGAGAAGATTGTGTGTGCACGGTAGAAATAACACATTTCATCCAGTTTAAGAGTTACATTTTTTTCATATTTTAGCAAATCTGAAATGAGGATGTGTTTTGGAATTGCTATTGGCCAACAATAGCAACAACTCCTGTATAGCAGTATTTACAGACAGGTTTTCAGTGCCTTGTGAAAGAATCCTGATGACAAGAATGAAGCACTCTTTTAAGAAATATTGGGTCACCAGTACTGTTGATGGCACAAGGACAATAACGTGTACAAATCACGGATGCTGACAACCAAGTCAAAATATGATTTAAAGAGTCTAATTTTTAATGTGGAAAAAAGTAGCAAAATATCACATCAACAGTTTTCAGTTCCACATAAAAGGAGGTTGGATGTTGCCACTCTACCCTAACAAGTAAAAATCTGAACAGACTGAAAAATCAACAACTCTTCTTTGATCTGTAAGAGGGGTGAGGATGCAGGGCAAACTATTGCCCCCAAGATTGGAGAGATAAGCAGGCAGATACAGGGAGTAATAGCTTCCTGGAGCAGAGAATAACAAGCAGAAACCAGTGCTGGGGAAGGAAAACTTGAACTATAACTGACAAATTGCTGGAGGCTTAGTGTGGACAACTCTGGGAGTTAAAAAAAATCAATGGTGGGTACATAGTAGGGAGGATCCTCATGCTTATGTGAGTTTTACCTCAGGAGTTTGACCAGGTTCTCATAATAAGTATCAGAGAAAAATACTATGGTGCTTTTGGCACAGGAAGGGGAAAAGGAAGCATTTTGCAATGCACCAAAGCATTCTGCTCTTCTTAACCAGGCCTGCCCTTAAAAGAAACTATTTTAACCACAGCCTAATCTGCTAAAGTTTTATCAGGGCTAATTAACCTAGGAAAAGGGAAATACCCAACTCCAGCCAGCTCTAGCCATCCTGTCCCATTTAGGGAAGCAGTGGAGAACTGAGAAGCACTTGTGAAGTTCACAGTCTAGAGGCATAGGCTCACTAAAAGACTGAAACATAATCATAGGAATACAGAATGCTTCCCTTCCACTGACAACTTACATCACATTATTAAATGCCTATTTACAGCAGTTCCTTTTACTCAGTATGTCATGTACAGCTATCAAAAAAAATTACAAGGCATACTACAAGGCAAAAAACACAATTTAAAGACACAGAGCAAGCATGAGAACAAGACATGGCAAGGATGTTGGAATTATCAGATGAAATTCAAAGCAAGAATGATTCATATGCTAAAGGATAAAATAGCATGGAAGAACAGATGGGCAATGTAAGAAGAGGGATGGAAATCCTAGGAAAAAAGAAAAAAGAAATGGTAGAGATGAAAAACACTGTGACAGAAATAAAGAATGTTTTTGATGAGCTTATTACTAGACTGGACAAGGCTGAGGAAAGAATCTCTGAGCTTGAAGATATATCAACAAAAATCTCCAAAACTGAAAAGCAAAGAGAACAAAGACTGGAAAAAAAAAAAAAGAACACAATATTCAAGGACTGTGGGACAACTACAAAAGGTGTAACACATGCATAATAAGAACACAAGAAGGAAAAGAAAAAAGAAAGTGGGGGAGAGAGGAAGGGAGGTGGGAAGGAGGTATATTTAAAGGAATAATGACTCAGAATTCCCCCAAATTAACGTCAGACACCAAACCATACATCCAGGAACTAGAGAACCCTGAAATTAATCCACACCTCTACTGTCAACTGATCATCAAGAGTGCCAAGAATGCACAATGGAGAAAGAATAGTCTCTTTAATAAATGATGTTGGAAAAACCAGATATCCACATGCAAAAGAGTGAAATTGGACCCTTATCTCATACCACACAAAAATAAACTCAAAATGAATTAGCAGCTCAAGTATTAAGGCTTGAAACCATAAAACTACTGGAAGAAAACAGGGGAAAATCATCTTGACATTGGTCTGGGCAATGATTTCATGGATATGACACCAAAAGCATAGGCAATAAAGCAAAAACAGACAAGTGGGATTGTAGAAAACTAAAAACCTTCTGCACAGCAAAGGAAACAATCACTAGAGTGAAAAGGTAACCTGTGGAATGGGAAAAAATATCTGCAAACCATATACCTAATTAGGGGGATATCCAAAATATATAAGAATCCACTGCACCCCGATAGCAAAAACTAAATAAATACATAATCCAATTTAAAAATAGGCAAAGAACATGAATCGACATTTCTCAAAACAAGACATACAAGTAGCTAACAGGTATATGAAAAGATGCCTGTCTTCAGTAATCATCAGGGAAACACAAATCAAACCATAATGATGTATCACCTCACTCCTGTTAGAATGGGTATTATCAAAAAGACAAAAGATAAGTGTTGGTTAAGATGTGGAGAAAAGGGAACCCTTCTATACTGTTGGTGGTAATGTATAATAAATTGGTACAGCCATTATAGAAAACAGTATAGGAGGTTCCTCCAAAAATTAAAAATAGAACTATCATATGATCCCACAATCCCACTTCTGAGTATATATCCAAAGGAAATAAAATCACTATCTCAAAGAAATATCTACACTTCCATGTTCATTGCAGCATTGTTCACAATAGCCAAGATATGGAAACAACATAAATGTCAGTCAACAAATAAATGGATTTTTAAAATGTGATACACAAACACACACCCATACACACACAATGGAATATTACTCAGCCTTAAAAACAATTAAGGAAATCCTGCCATTTGTGACAAAATGGAAGAACCTAGAAGACATTATGCTGAGTAAAATAAGCCAGACACAGAAAGGCAATACTATTATATATGATCTGACTTATATGTGGAATCTAAAATAGTCAAACTCTTAGAAGCAGAGGGTAGAAGGGTGGTTGCCAAGGGCTGTGGGAGAGGATAATGGGGTCAAAAGGGCACAAAGTTTCAGTTACGCAAGTGGAATAATTTCTGGAGATCTAACGTACAGCATGGTGACCATAGTTAACAATACAGTATTGTACACTTGAAATTCACTAAGAGAGTAGATCTTAAGTGTTCTCACCAAAAAAAAAAAAAAAAGAAAATTGAACCTATGTGAGGTGATGAATATGTTAATTCACTTGATTATGGTGACAAGTTGTACAACTTAAATATATACCATTTTTATTTGTCAATCATACCTCAATAAAGCTGGGGAGGAGTGTCTTAGATTTGATAAATAAGGTAGTGATAAATCCAGCTT
Organism: Daubentonia madagascariensis; assembly: GCA_023783475.1. NCBI lineage: Eukaryota > Metazoa > Chordata > Mammalia > Primates > Daubentoniidae > Daubentonia > Daubentonia madagascariensis. The sequence continues at coordinate 33,215,167 of JAKFHU010002080.1, read as the reverse complement.
AGACCTATACCCAAAATAAGGGCTTCCAACCACCTCCTCTCAAGTTTATATCTTAGAACATCATGGGAAGAGTTGGGAGTACAGAGCAGACCCATTCTCAGCCACCTGGAAGTTGTGGCCCATTGTGGCCCACCTCACACAAGGAAAAAAGAGCCACCCCAAGACCTCCTACACCCACCTTCTAATGCAGCAGCCTCATCCTCATGTGAGTTTCAGTGATTTACAGATTCTCCCAGTTCACCAATCAGATGAATTACTTCCCTCAATGGGTGAGGCAAGCCAAGGTGTGAAGAGAAAGAAGGAAGATGCCTCCCCAAAACATTCTAAAGGGATAAAAGTATAAGAAAAACATTTCCATTTTATGCTATTAAAGTAGGAACTGTGAGAGAGAAAGGAAATAGCACCCACTGCAAAGATCACACTCCACATCAAGAAATGATTTCCTTAGAGTTTCTAAGTGGGGTGAGTGGCAGGAAATGATCCCATTGTGAAGAAGTAGCATTTAATCAGAAAAAATATTGGACAAGGGCAAAAGAAACAAGAACTTGGGCAGGCATTCATTGTCAAACTGTCCTTTATGGGTCAGATTATTAATTGCCAAATATTTATTGAGCAACTTTTGAGCATTCAGGTGTTCTGAAAGGCCACAGAATATTAAATTAAAGATATGTTCACTATGTAAAAAGCATAGTGAATTCAGAGATTGACAGGAATTTCACACTGAAACAAGTACAAATAAGAAAGTATAATCCTACACAGCAAAGGAAATAAAATTCTGCCCTTAAGGGATATGATTAGTCAGGTTATTTTTTTAAGCTATTTTTTATTCTGTTTGTACATTAACACATATGTTTTAGGAATAATTTGTGACATGACTCAATTTGTTTATTTTTAAAAGTCACATTAGAGTAGGGTACCACTGTACTGCATAAATCACCTTTTAACTAAGATCTAAAAATTCATCTTTGCTTATCAAGTTAATTATGGTATAAAACTTAATTTTCCATTGCTGAAATGCATGTGCCATAAGGATGTGATGTGATGTGTCAGGAAGTTCAGTAACTGTTTCAAGATAAAAATTCAAAATGTAGTCAGATAGCAAGTGCTTAGTAAGTAATTGATGAGTTGAATACATCTAACATGAAAACACTAAGATTTATGAGTACCTAAGATATATGAATAAAATTTGAAGCATTACATCAGAATTTGAGAGCTAAAATGTTTAGGTACCCCTTAAATCATTATATTAAAATGGCTCTTGATAAAGACAGCAATGGCCTCGTCAGATTTTTTTAATATATAAACAACCTGCTGTTGACAACTCTGTCCTACTGAAACTCTTCTCCTTTACTTTCTCCAATTACTGTCTCCTGGTTTTTCTCCTATTTCACAAGTACTTTGCAGTTGTATCACAAGCCAACTTCTATTTTGCTTCACAAACTCTTACTGAGCCACTTGTTTTGTATCCATGGTTTCAACACCCTCCTATAGGCTGATGATTCCTAAAGACTTGCCAGCTTCCCAAGCCCTCCATATCTCCAACTACCTATCAAATGTCCTACATACATTTTTTTTCTACGTACATGCTAACATGTCCAAAACACACTATCTTGCTATCCAATCTGCTCCTCTCCCCACCTGTGTCACCCACTGGTTCTTCTTCCTGTTAAGCAAAAGCTAAAGGTGACCTTAACTTCTCCCATTTTAACCCCCAAAAATAAAATTTCCTATTCTCTCAATTCAAGAAAAGAAAAGATAGGGTGTATTTTGGCCAAAAGAAGAAGCAACCATCAGGATCGGTTTTAAACCCATCCCGGTCAATCAATGACAACTTTACTTCAGAAACCACACACTTCCAAAAGTCAAGCATTCAGTGACAGCTTTTCAAAGTCACCACTCAACAGCCTCACTCCAGTAACCATATTCCCACGGCTAACAGTCAACTAAGCCCTAAAATTCCTGCCAGTGGACGTTCACAAATTCATGATCTCTGCTTCCTAAAAGCAGTTTGCTTGCTCAGGGAGACTGTGTAGTACTAGCACAGCAACCTCTTCTTCAACAAGCCATAAACTCAGCTTTTTGTTTGAGATATTAAGTGGTAGATTCTTTCTTTGACACCCCCATTTCAGTCTCTGAACCCTGTTAATTTTACTTACAAACTATTTCTCAGTTTCTTCTCCATCACTCCCTATTGTTGCAGCTCTTTATCACCTCTCCTAATTGTTCGGGCTATACATCATCCAATCCCCATCCCAATATTTACCTTCCTTAAAAGCAGTCAGTTAATGTGGTTCCTGTACTTAAATTCATTCATTGCTCTCTTACTATGTATATAAAACCCTGTCCCTTTTTCTAACCTCACCATTTCTTTTTACTTTTTATGGCATTTATAGTTACAGTTCTCTTTCTCTGAAAAATGCCCTTCTCTAGCTAGGTAACTTATTTTCATCCTTCAAAACCCATTCATTTTTTTCTCCTCCATGAAATATTTTCAACTCTCTAGACAAACAAATTGCCCTTCATCTGTGCTTTTATTCCTTTTATTTCTTTTTTTCTTTTTTTTTTAACCAATATCTCCCCAACCCCTGGTAACCAACATTCTACTCTTTGCTTCTATGAGTTTGACTTTTCTTCTATGTCTCTATTTCTATTAAAGCACCTATCACATTGGTTTGAAATAATTTATTTATAAAACTGTCTCCCCATCTTCTCCGTTTCTTCAGAGTCTAGGCCAGGGGTGGGGAAACTTTTCATGTTGGAAAGCCACATTAATTTAGCTGTAATCAAATAAGACTGCATTCAAGAAACTTCAATTACATATACTTTAAAATGTACATTATTTTGTAAAAATCTAGCCCCTATGTACGTAATAATTGCAAAAAATGAAAACTATTTGTTAATTTTAAAATTAACTAACCTTTTAATGACTTTTTTATGTCTGCTTTTTGTTGGAATGCATTTGAATATTTGGTTGCAGCACGGAGGTCCGCAGTTTCAGTTGATCCTCAAGATGGGTATCAGTCATTTGTGACCTTAAGGGCATGTTGATTTGGGTTAGGTAGGAAAATGTAGGTTCGCAGCAATAAGTGGTTGAAAAGCAAGAAAGCATTTTTCAGGCATGTTGCTGAAGGCATAGGTATTCTACTGCATTTTACCATATTTCAGCTGGATCTTTCTTAGCATCAAACAATGACTTTAAAATGTCATCTACTGAGAGCTCAATCAATTCCATCTGTAGTTATTTAGGTGCCTTGGTGATATCAACTACGTGAGGCCGAAATGCTAATTTGAGTGTGATGTCCTGATTCTCAAAGTCAGTGAACCTTTCATTGTATTCTCCAATTAATAGGTCTATAACAGCTGTATAATCTTCAAATGATTCACATATATCATCCTGCTCATCAGTGACCTTGGCTAACTGGGGAAAATGTTCATCCAAAATTTCCTTTTGAAGAAGTGTTTTGAAAAAAGATAGCTTTTTTCAAAATGCTTGGATTTTTTGCTACATATCATATATAGACTTAGTTTTACCTTGCAAAGAAATATTCAAGTTGTTTTGACTTGACATGGTATCACACAGAAATCCTGAATTCCTACAGAAATTTTCTTTCAGTAATTCACATTGCTGATTTTATTCTTCATAAAATTTAACTATCTGATCTCACAGAGATAAAATTTTGGCTAACATTCATCCCTGCAATAGCCAATGCACTTTAGAATGATATGGCAAATCCATACTGAATGCCTCATCATCAATACTTATAACTTGTTGCAAAGTTCACTTAAAATAGTAGCTTTAGCAGAGATACTTTGCTGATGCAAGATACAATGAAAAGAAATAAGAGGGTCTGGATCTGTTAATACTTTTTTTATCTGTGCAATAAACCCTTCATGTTTTCCTGTCATGGAGGGTGCACCGTCTATACATACTCACTAAATTTACCAAATTCAGTCCAACTTCATGATATTTATCTCAAAAGTTGTTGAAGATATCTATTCCCCATGTTCTTTTCACAAGAGTGCCCAAAGCAAGTAACTCTTCATAGCAAAGAAAATCTTCTGTTATGACCTGAATGAAGTATAAGACCTGCACCAAGTCAGTAGTATCAGTTGATTCATCCAAAGTCATTGAATAATATATATTTTCCTTTTGAAGTATTGCATGAAGTTGTTCTGTTCAGTCGAAGGCTAATTCATGCTGCCAATCAATTATGGTTCTCCTTGAAAGAGGCAGTTGTTTGTACTTTGAGATGTTATGAGGGTCTAAGCATCCTACAACTTCAACAATGCATTCTTCACAATTTCTACATGACTGAATGGCTTCCCTTTCTTTCCTGAATATATAAGCTATTTTATAATTTGCTTCATTGGCATTATTTCCAGGTCTTATTGATCCTTGAAAGAATTGTCTTTGCTTTTGCTTTTCATCTTTTAATTTCTGCAGTACAACCTTTCATGCCTCTCCCTCTAATTTAAAATATTTGTGGTACTTATGGGTGTTATAATGCTGATGAACATTGAATTTCTTTAATGTTGATATTGCAGTATCACAAAGCAAGAAAATCATTTTATCTTTGGCAGAAACAAGATGATATTGCAATTCCCAATCTTCATTTAAAAATCTGTTTTCTTCCTTCAGTGTTCTCTTGGTCTTCTTTGACATGATGGGCTGTTAAGCAGACAGAAATAAAAAATACTGTCAAGCTGTGCAACTATTCACAAATTCCACTTCAAACAGAAACACAGTGCACTATCGTCAAAAGGTGATAACAGACTGGTGTACTCGACCTCCATAAACTCTTACCAACCAGCCTCATGTGGTAGTGATGCCAGTAAGGCAGGGGAAGTTAGAACTAAATCATAAGTGTAGCAGCCATCAATTTAACCCTTATGGCTTACTAATGTTCTAATTGTGCTGGTCAATCTGGGAAGATTATTTTGTTGAAACTTATTTTATTCTTTGGTATTTTAAATATGTTCATTTTAAAAATAAAAATGTAAAATATGAACAAAATGTATTAATAAAAATAAAAGGATTTGTTCTATAAAATTTGGATTCAGTCTAAAGGCTGCACTTAAGGACCTAGAAGGCCACATGTGGCCTTAAGGCTGCAGGCTCACCACCCCTGGTTTAGCCCATAGTAGAGTCTCAGTAAATGAATAACTAAATGATTAAGCTAGGACTGGAAATTTGGTTTTTACAAGTATATCCTCTCGATTTTTCCCTCTTTCATAATAAAAACTTTTGAAACTATGGAACTATTCAAAGAAGACCATTTGAGAATATTTTAATTAAATCCATGAAGTCTTTTCTGAAGCTTAGAATTTTAACTATAACTTTGGAGAACAGAATAATAGAAGTCTTCCATTTAGGGAAAAAATTATTTTATTGATAATACAGCATGTGTTTTTAATTACTAAAACATGTACTTCATTCAAAAGTCTGAGTCATCTAAAATGTAGATTCAGAAGTTATTTGAATCATGAGGATGCTACATTTAAAGTCATTTTGCATCATTCCTTAATTTTAGAGTGCTTTAATATATTCTAAGAGCAAATTGCCAATTTCAGCTGAAATTTCCAAATATATAAGCTTAAGCTTTACCTTCTTTTTTAAAAAATAAGTCAGATTCTTGACTTGGGGAAACAAGACTTTGTTTTCCCAAAACAGCCTTAAAACTTCAGTTTCGCCACCTAATTTTTTATGCTAATTCTAAAGCCAACCTTACCTGCTGAAGATTTGGAAAGAGCACTGTTGAAGAAATAATTTAGGGCTGATTCTTCATAAAGATAAAAGATGACATTGTCATCATGGACCTACAAGCCTGGGGAAGCTCAACTCGGTTGTTGGAACAAATAGAGGTCCCATTGTGCAAGCATGCAAATGGGGTTCATTAACTCAACAACAACTCAAAACAACTGAGGAGAGACCAATCAAGTTGTAAGTATTGCATTTTCCCCATAGGTCAGAGAAAAATAACATTATAATAGAAATGAGAACAATTCAGTCCTGAAGACACCATTGTGTTCAAAGACCATTGCTAGTTTATCATTCAATATGCCCAAATTAAAAGCAAAGAAAAAAAAAGAATTACCGAAAAATAAAAAGAAATAAGCCAAAATGACTTTATTTTAAATTAACCAATATTATATTAAAGAAAGTAACAGTAATTGAGGGCAAGGGAAAGAGAGAGGTGGAAGGTAGAAAGGGAACTTAGCTCTTCAATTATTATTATGAAAATAGTATTGATTTTAATTTTATTACAAAAGTTGAGATCTTCCAACACGTAAATGTTGGCCCCAGTGGCATGAAGTTAAATTCTGAGTCATAATCAAATGTTTCCATATAGATGCTGTGTTGTAGATTGTGTTTTCAAAAATGGCCTCAGCAATAATTCCAGTCCCACATGCTGTCCTAGAACCTTGCCACTGTCCTTGAATCTGGGTAGAACTTTGTTATTGCCTCAATCAATAGAATGCAACAGAAATGATGCAGCATGTCTTTTGAGGCCTAGCTAATATATTGTTAGAAACCCCAAACTAGCCCACACACAGAGAGATCACATGGAGAGGCCCACATGGGCGAGAAGCCAAAGTCCCAAGCCAACGGCCAGCATTAGATATGAAAATTGGAATACCAAATAAGGTCATATTAGTTACCTACTATTGCATAACAAACTACCCCAAAACTTGGCAGCTGAAAACTATAAACTTTATTTCATACAGCTTTTGTATGTCAGGAATCCAGGGACGGCTTAGCTGTATGGTTCTAGTCAGGGTCTCTCATGAAGTTGCAGTCAAGATGTCAGTTGGGGTTCAATCATCTGGAGTCTTGACTGAGGCTTAAGGATCTTCTTCCAATATGGGTCACTCACATGCATAACAAGGTAGTGCTGAATGTTGGCAGGGGACTTCAGTTCCTTACACATGTATCTCTCCACAGGGCTACTTGAGTATACTCACAACATGACAGTTGGCTTCCTGTGGGCAAATGATTCAAGAGGGAACAACGTGGAAGCTGCAATGTCTTTTATGACCTATCCTCAGAAGGCATACTTTATAATTTTCACAATATCCTTATTAGTTAAAAAGGTCAGCCTACTCAGAGTCTCAGTAAATGAATAACTAAATGATTAAGCTAGGACTGGATAACTGGTTTGCTATTCAAGGGCGTGAATACCAAAACTCAAGAAACATTGGAGGCCATTTTGGACACCAGCTATAACAAAGATTTAACATCCAAGTAATAAGAATCATTGAAAAGGAGAAAAGAGGAAGTAAATCATCAAATAAATAATATAAGAAAAAATAATATGAGAAAATTTCCCAAAGTTGAAAAAAATGAATTTACAGATTGAGATGACCCACCAACCACTCAACACAATAAATGAAAAACTACATCAAGGAAAATCATCATGAAATTTCAGGACACTAGAAACAAAAACAAACTTCGGGGGGCAAGGGAAAAAATCATCTACAAAGGATCAAGAAACACAACAGCTTTATATTGATCAACAGTAACAATGCAGACTAAAAGACAGTGCCCTCAAAATTCTCAAGGAAAATTATTTCCAACCTAGAATTCTATACCTAGTCAAACTGTCACTTAAGTGTAAAGTATAAAGTAAAATAAAGACATTCAAACTCAAAAAATTTATCTCCCTTGTGCTGTTTCTCAGAAAACTACTGAAACAGGTGCCCCACTAAAACAAGGGAATAAAATAGAAAAGAGCATTCCAGGAATACATGAAATAACAGGTGGCAAAACAGAAGCAAAAGGATTCTCCAGGATAACGGCAAAGGAAGATCTCAGATGAAACCATATACCAGACATAGAAGAAATATGAGTCGGGGGAAAAAGAGAGTTAAAGCTTCATTTTCCACTGTGAGAAATCTATAGATATTGTCTAAAACTGAAAAACCAAGAAGCATTGATACAACCATATTATTTATAGACATGGAAGTAAACAGTAAAACAAGAATCATCTAAAAGAGATGAAAAGTGTAGTTGCCTTTGGGGAAGGAGAACAATGGGGAGGGAATGAACTTGCTGTTATTTATAACAAATGCTGTAAAACTATTTGACTCTTTAAACTATGAATATATAGTCATGCACTTTCAGTCAACAATGGACCACATATACAAAAGTGGTCCTATAAGATTATAATGGTTAATATATAGAAACCTCTTCTTCTGCAGTATTTATCTTACAAAAAAAGAAAGAAAAAAGAAAAACCTGATATATGACATTCCATATTGATTGATATTCGGTAATGATTCTAAGACATTTGATTTTCCATATGAAAATAAATATATTAATATGTAAATTAAAATATACATACCCTCTAGGTTTGTGTAAGTACATTCTATGATGTCCAGACAATGACAAAATCTCCTAATGACGCATTTCTCAGAATGTATCCCTGTTGTTAAGCAATTCATAGCTGTATATAACTGGTAATTTGTAAAAGAGAAAGAGATATTAGAAAGAGATGGCCTCTTTTCTGCCTCTGGACATTGTCAGAGTTTAAGAATAAATAGGAAGATATAGCACATAGTGTACAAAAGTTTTAGATTTTTAGCCTTTTCTTTTTCAGGAATACCAATGGGATGAAGATTTGATAAAATGGTAGAGAAAGGAAAGAGGAAAAAAAAGTTCAAATTACTAACTTTAAAAGGTTTAAAAGGTTATTCACTAAACATGTCAAGCTATTTATCCAAAGAAGAAGAAAAATCAATTTACGTTTGTAATTATAGCTATATACTCAGCTATTCTCTTAGTGAATGAAAATTGAGGAATTTGGATATTATTAATTAAAGATTATTTTAAAATTTCCTTATGAATAATTTTACATATCTAAGGGTATAATTTAAATATTTTTACTGCACAATTTTGTTTTTCTTTGACTTGAAATTATTTAAATACAACTTATTTTTCCTCTGCTACTGTAGTGTTAGAGAAGAGTGTGGAAGGTAAGGCCAGAAGATTATTTATCAAAGCTGGTAATTAATGTCTTGCTGTCTAATTTGCTTGAACTATATTATATGTTTCACATATTATAGTATTTCATTATTACTTTATGTGCTCATTAGTAGCTTGGTCTCTAATCAGTGGAATGTCAGCCAGGTTTTTATTTTGCCATCAAAATGAGTTTGCCTATTTGTATATTAATTTTGTTACTTTGCAAACAAAGCCAACAAATTAGTATAGTTCATATTTTTCTTCCAAAATTTCTGGGGAAAATGTGTGCTTTGATTAGAATTGTTAGCAAAGCAAATATTCTTCCAGTTGATTCAGTGCTTTTCAGTAGTCTAATGGTGGAATCCATCTTCTCAGAATACAGAACAGAATAAATCTGAAGAAATTTATTGAAAAGATTGGGTTGATTTTTTAACTACTACATCTATCACATCACACATACAAAATGTATTAGTTAAGTTGGATTCCATATGTAATATTGGCATAAACAATAATTATAATTAATAATCTCACATATAATAATCTGGAGACCATCGGTTACAGTTTTGGTTCAATGGTTCAACAATGTCATTAAGGAACTTTCACTCAGGCATCCTCAATGTGTTGGCTTTTAGGCTTTTAGACTTTTAGACTGTCAACTCAAAGTCATAAGATGGCTGCTGCAGGTCCAGGCATCACATCCTCAAACCAACATCACAAGCAGAAGATAAAGAATAGGTGGATGGATCAAAAAGAAAAATTTTCCCGGCAATTCAAGCTCACTTCCCTCTATGCCAAATCACATGACAACACATAGCTGCAAGGGAACCTTGGCAAAGGTCAGTGGAATTTCCACAACTGGTTTAGATAAATTGTGATTTATCTTGTAGGGCTATGTACTAGTTTTCTATCACTGCTGTAACAAATTACCATAAATGTAGTAAATTAAAACAATACAAATTTATTTTCTTACAGTTCAGTGAGTCAAAAGTCCAAAATGAGTCCATAGCACTAAAATCAAGATGTTGGAAGGGCTGAGTTTCTTCTGGAGGCTCTAAGAGAGAATTTCATTGCATGTTCTAACTTCTAGAGGCTGCCTGCATTTCTTGGTTTATGGTCCCTCCCTCACATCACACCTATCTCTGCTTCCATCATCATATCACCTTCTCTAACTCTCCTACCTCCCTCTTTGCCTTAAAAAGACCTTTGTAATTACATTAGGTCTACCCAGATACTCCATAATAATCTCTGCATTTCAAGATCCTTAACTGCAAAGTCCATTTTTACCATGTAAGATAACATATTCATAAGTTCCTAGGACTCAGAAGTGGCCATCTTGAGGGGTAGGGGAGGATGGCATTATGCTCCCTACCACAAGCTGGTCTCATTGCCACCCAGAAAAAAAAGGGGTTCTGTTATCAAGGCAGAAGGCTATTGGGTAAGTAACTATCAGTGTCTGACACCCTTCACCTATACTACACCCACCCCCATCATGTTCATCCCTCCCCTTTACAAGTGTTAGAAAGAAAATGAAAACAAGTATTTTGCTTGTATTTAATTATAAATAAATACTTTCTTCCAAATGCTATTGCAGAATATAATTTTATTGCAGCAGAGCTACAATGCAAAAGTCAGACTTTCAAACGCACGTGTTATTTTCTATGTGCTATAACAAAAATATTAAAATGTATAGAAGCTAAAATTGGAACAAAATAAAAAGGTAAATTTTTCTTTAGATGACTATAATTACATTGCATTGCATATGGGTGTGTACAATCCATTCCACAGGTTGACACAATTTTTCCCTACTCCTTTTTAACACTTTCTTCAAAAAGAGAAAAACAGCAGATTAGGAAGAGTATTAGTGGCTTGCCAGCTTAAATCAGTAGTTTAAAGGTCAAACTATTGACTTTGAAGAAAGTCTACTATTTTAAGAAAGTTGAGGTTTATCTTTTACAGCCAAAATAATTAGCATAGGCCAAACTCAATCTCTCTTATATCTAATGCAGACTTGAAAAGGAGATTTTTGAATGTTGTTGCTAGTATGAAATCACTTTAGAAGAAATAAAATAACATCCCATGGTGTTTGTTTATTATCATGAGATATACCTAACAAAGACGTTATTAAATAGATTACACTTCAGAATAAAGCATGCAAAAAAGGTGGTAGTTCACAGCCAATTCTAAATATAGCTGTGACCATGGAGATGCAAAATGAGAAAGAAGAGTGTTTGTAAGAAATAAATGAATAAAATGTATTGACATATCAGTTTTTAAAAAGCAAATAGGAAAGCTTTATTCACAGCAGGGGACTTTTCCAACACCCTCCTCAGTGCACAAGGTTAGAATTTTGAATCTACCCAGGATAATTTTATCCCAGCAAAACTTGCCAGGATACTCTGACCTGGCTTCCATTTTCCCACTCACTCAGATGGCAAGAACACAGTCCAAAGGCCCTCATGTCTTTTTCTGTCTTTCCTCCAAGATATACTCCAAAAACATTCTTGTTTTGTAATCATTTCACTTCCTCCATTTCACCTTAACCCACAGATCTTTTCTCAAAAATTAATAGTAGTTAGTTCCCGCAACTTTTTCAAGCAATTTAGCTTGATCTTCATACTACTGGCTTAAAATTCTGCTAAAGCTTTGAAGTAAAGCTGCTCTTCAAACGGTCCCCCTTTAGCTCACCTGCCAGCCCTGATTCCTCTTCTTATATTCCTCTCTCCCACCTCCATCAGAACTTCCTTCTTATACACAGATTGGCCTTCCCAGCAATTTAGCAAAATAACACTCAGAGTCATTAAAATTTTGACTTGGCATCACAATCTAAAGTCACTTCTTTCAGAAGCCAAAAAATAAGTGCACATAATATACATTTGCAGTGAAGGAAAGAAATGCAATAAGACCATGAAAAACTCATCTCTAAATATAAAATTTTAAACTTTTTTCATAGGCTAAATCTCCAAATGGTTTCAAATTGTCTTTGTGCCAATGCACATACTCTGCTCCTTAAAACTAGCTTCATGCTTAACTTTTGTTTGAATATTTAAATAAAATTGATTTTAAAACTTTTTACTGTTTTGAAAATAAAATCACATCCTGCCAAATTTGAGAAGATGGTTTTGAATATTTCCTTTAAATAGCAAGCCAATATATTGCCCTGAAAATAGTTGGGAAGTTCAGGTGTGAAGAAATGATTTCAGATGTTGAATAAATTCAAGATAAAATTATACTTGATGATTTAAATGCCCAAAAATTGATCCTGATGCCACCAAACTTGTCATTTGGATGTGTGCTTAGTTTGCTATAGATTACCTTGGATATCTATGTGTAAAATTATAAACTGGATTACTCTTTATTCTTTATAACAAGATAAATTACAATAATATAAAGATGACATATCATAGAGGCATTAAAAGAAAATGTGAAAAGGTGTGTTTTTTTAATAATCTGGGGTGGGGAAAGACTTTTTAAGTATGCCACAAAATACAGAAGCTATAAAAAGAAAGTTGCCACTGAACTGTACACTTAAAAATGGTAAAGATTATAAATTATATGTGTATATTTTACCTAAATAAAAATTAATAAAAAGGAAGATTTATCAACATGACTACGTACCATAAAATGTATCTGCCCAGAAAATAAAGAAGCAAAAAGTCAGTTGTCAAATAACAAACTGGGGAAAATGTTTGCAACAAATATCACAGACAAAAGCTACATTCATTAGCATATAAAAAGTCTCTATAAATTAATAAAGAAAATATGAGCAGCCTTAAAGAAAAATGGGGAAAGAACATAGTTTACAATAAAGAGGGAAAAAAGGCTTTCAAATATCTAAAAAAAGGTTTGATATTATACACAATAAGAGAAATGTTCAAAAAGAGTGCAATGATACACAATTTTGTACCTATCATATTGGCAATGGTACAAAAGTATGGTAACACTCTGGTTTTTTTCTATGTAAAGGAAAATTTACTCTTAACTATAATTGGTATGAATGTGATATGGACTGAATGTTTGTGTTCCCCAAAATTCATATATTGAAACCCTAACCCCCAATGTGATAGTATTTGTAGGTGGAGCCTTTAAGACAAAACTAGGGTTAGACTAGAACATGAGGGTTGGTCCCTCACAATGGAATTAATGTCCTTATTTTAAAAAGTAAGAAACATAGGGTCTCTCTTTCTCTCATTCTTTTTCCCCTGGGGTGCACATGCCAAGAAAAGGCCATGTGAAGGCATAACCAGGCCTTTGCCAAAAACCAGACCATGCTGGCACCTCGATTTTGAATTCCCCAGCCTCCAGAACCATGAGAAATAAATATTTGTTGTTTAAGCCACTCAGTCTATGGTATTCTTTTACAGCAGCCTGAACTGACTAGGACAGAGTGCAAATTGGAACAACCTCTGTAACAAACATTTTGACAATATTATAAAAATCTTAAACTCATATAACCTTAGACCCAGAAATTCTTCTAGAAATTGATTCTCCAAATATACTTGCACATGTATGCAGTAACACAAATGCAAGGAAATTTATTACAACATTTTCAGTAATAGAAAATGATTGAAAATACCTAAATGTCTATCAATAGTAAACAGATTACATAAATTATGATACAAACATAAAGTGGAGCAGCATGCAGCCATTAGAAGGATGTGGCAAGAGAAGCTGATAAGATGGTGGAGTAGGAAGCACCAGAAATCCATCTCCTTATCTAGATAACAATTGAACTGATAGAATCTGTCTGTAACTATTTTAGAACTCTGGAGTCTATTGAAGGCTTGAAACTTCTAAGGGAAGGTTTGGATGGTAAATTACAAGTCAACTTCAGCTCTTAGCAAAGTAGCAGCTACCCATTCCCCACCCTCATAGCAGGAAACTGTGCAGATATTCCTGGAGCATCATACAGACAGGTTGGGAAAGGCAAAGTCAGCAAAAAAAACACTGTTTTCCAAATATCAGAGATCTGGATCTTGATAGCTGATTGCTGCTTCTGATCACAGAAGTGCAAAGAGGTAAGTGGCCCTTATTGTTGCAGCTCCCCCCATTGTTGCTGGCTGCTCCCTGTCTGGCTGAAGTGATTTCCAGGAGATCTAAGAGGTTACTACTTTTTTCTCTCCCTTGATTTTTTCCTTTTTTCCCTTTTTGGAGACAGACTGTGAAGACTAGGACCTTCAAAAGCAACTACATATACAAGGGAAATTATAAAGTCACCATGCATGCCCAGGAGAAGGTTCAGAAAAGACTGAGAAGACTTTATGTTTACACTTCAGGCTGATCCTCAGCACAGAGACAGCCTACACAATAAAAAAACAAAAAACAGCAAACACTGGAGAAAAAGGGACTCTGATTTCCAGAGTTACCACATTATTCAATTCAAATGTCCAGTTTTTAACAAAAAAAAAATCATGAGGCATGCAAAGAAACAGGAAAGGATAGCATACAAAGAAAGGCACACAAAGAAAAAGAAAAAGAAAGGGAAAAAATAAACTAACAAAAACTATCCCTGAAAAAAACCTGATGGTGATCTACTGGACAAAATCCTTAAAACAACTGTCTTAAAGATCCTTAAAGGATGAAAGAAAGACAGGGAGAAAGTGAAGAAAAACAACACATGAGCAAAATGAAAATATCAATAAAAAGACAGAAAACATAAAAAGAAACCAGAAAGAAATTCTGGAATTGAAAAGTACAATAACTAAAATGAAAAATTCACTAGAGGGATTCAAGGAAGATTTGAGCAGGCAGAAGAAAGAATCAGCAAACTTGAAGGCAAGACAATGAAAATTATCATGTCTGAGGAACACAAAGAAAAAAATTAAAAACAGTGAATTGGGCCTAAGGGACCCCTGAGACATCATCAAGCAAACCAACCTACACATTGTGGAAGTCCCAGAGAACAAAATAGAAAGGAAGGGACAGAAAGAATATTTGAAGAAATGATGACTGAAAACTTCCCAAATTTGTTGAAAGACATGAATATAAATAGCCAAGAAGCTCAAAGAACCCCAAGTAGGATGAACTCAAAGAGACTCATACAGAGATACATTATAGTCAAACTGTCAAAAAATGAAAGACAGAGATAATTTCAAAAACAACAAGAGAAAAGCAACTCTTCATTTACAAGTGATCCTCAATATGATTATCAGCAGATTTCTCATCAGAAACCGGGAGCTGGAAGGCAGTGGCTGATATATTCTAAGTGCTAAAAGCAAAAAAGTGTCAACCAAGAATCCTATATACAGCAGAATTGTCCTTCAAAAGTGAGGGAGATTAAGATATTCCCATATAAACAAAAGCTGAGGGAGTTTATTACTACTAGACCTGCCCTGCAAGAAATGATAATGGGAGTCCTCCAGGTTGAAATGAAAAGACACTAGAAAGTGACTCCAAGCCATATGAAAAAATAAATATCTTAGTAAAGGTAAATATGTGGGCAATTATAAAAGCTAGTATTCTTGTAAAAACAGTTTATAACTCCCCTTTTGTTTTCTACATGATTTCAGAAACTAATACATCTTTTTCTTAAAAAAAATTATGAGTCTACAAACTAGTATTATTGTAACTTTGGTTTGTAACTCACATTTTGTAGTCTATATAATTTAAAAGACTAATGCATTTAAAAAAGTATTAATTTATGTTTTTGGAATCACAAGGTATAAAGATTTAATTTTGTGACATCAATAACTAAAGAAGTGGGATGGAGCTGTTAAAGAAGAATTTTTACATTCAAATTAGAATGTTATAATGTCAGGATGTTAAATGTAATACATATAGTAACCACAGAGAATAGCTAACGAATATACACAAAAGGAAATGAGAAAGAAATTTATCCATTTCATTACAAAAAAAATCAACTAATGCAAATAAAGACAGTGATACAGGAAAAGAGGGACAAAAAGGCTTTAATGAATATAGAAAACAAATAGCAAAATGATAGAAGTCAACCCCTCCTTATCAGTAATTACTTTAAATGTAATTGGATGAAACTCTCCAATCAAAAGACAGAGATTTGCAGGATGGGTTTTTAAAACCACAATTCAACTATGTGCCATCTACAAAAGACTCACTTTAGATCCAAAGACACAAATAGGTTAAAAGTGAAAAGATAAAAAAGAGTATATATTCCATGCAAATAAAAATTGAAAGAGAGCAGGGGTGGCTATACTAATATCAGACAAAATATACTTTCAATCATAAAGGATTACAAGAGATAAAGAAGGACATTATATATTAATAAGAGGATCAAATACAGAAGAATACATAACAATTATAAACATTTATGAGTCTAATAACAGACTATCAAAATGTACAAAGCAAAACTTGATAAATGTGAAGTGAGAAATAGACAGTTCTACAATAATAGTTGGAGGCTTCATATCCTATTTTCAATAATGGATAGAACAACCAGATAGACGATAAGTAAGGAATTAGAGTTCTTGAACAATACAATACACCAACTAGATAACAGACATATATAGAACACTCTACCCAACAACAGAATACACATACATGGGAGATTTTCCAGGATAGACCACAGGTTAGGCCACAAATTAAGTCTCAATGGATTTTAAAGGATAGATATTGTTAGGATGGGGACTTGTAGCACAGGATGAGAAAGAATTCTCAACACAAAGATTAGAATGCTTTTAAAGAAAAAATGTTCACTTTACTTCCCAAGGGTGGGAAAGGCACAGCACAAGAGAAAGTAAGGAGAAGTGCTGGCCAACAGGGTAAGGGGTTTGAGGTTTTTATTGAGGGTAAAGGGAGAAGAAAAAAAGAATAGTTATTGTTGCCAGCTGATAGTAAGAGGGCTGTGAAATAGCTGAGTCTGTTTTTTCCTTTTTTTTCTCTCTCTTCTCTGTGTTTATCAATCTCCTTGGAATTTGGTCTGGCAGATGTGGGAGGGAGGTCACACCTGCTGTCTACATGGGAATTCTACAAGTGCTGTTAAAAACAAAACTCTCAAATAAAACAGTTTAAGCCACAGGTGGTTAATCAAAGGGGCAGTTGTGCACTGAGATCTTTCTCTTCGAAAGGGGTAATTATGTGCTGTGAGTTTTCTCTTCTTTTTTTTCCTCTGTTAGATAGTTTATTAGCAAGGCCATCCTATCATTCCCTCCTCTCTTTGGTCAGAATTGATATTATCTATGGACTCAAAAACTGGGGTGTTTAGATGGAGGTCTTTTTTTTGTAACTTTTTTTGTTGACTTAGGGTTATAGAGTTGTCTCTACTTGAGAGTCCAGTTGAGAGTCATTAAGGGGAAGTGACTGAAATTGGACAGTCTTAAAAGCTACAGTAGAGGTGGAATAGGAATTACATTGGAGGGCCTCTTTTATCCTTTATTTTTTTAGTTTTTAATGAGTTATCAATGTTTATATTGTTGTTAGAACTGGCTGTTTCAAGTAACCTTGAATTAGTGATATCATAGACAGTCAGCTTTATTTTTAATACCCGTAACTTAGCAACTACAGTTTCAAAGAAGGAAGAAAAGAAAATAGACAGTTTAACAGACTGTATGTTTTAACTCTATAGCAGTAGTTTGGCCATTTGATTTCTGAATTTTTTTGATGTAATTTGTCTATCAGTTTAAACATGTGTACAGGAACAGAGCATAATATGTGGAGACCACTTGGAGTCTTAGAAAACCTGGTATGTCTTTGAAATTTCTTATAGACAGTACATTTATATGTCATGTACTAATATAGATAAACACTCAATATAAGGAGAAATTTAAGAGATTTTAAACACAAGTCTGGGAACACCACATCAGAGAAGTTTTTTAAAATTTTATCTCAAACCAACCAGTACTGTAAATGACCTGTTGTAGGTCCAAATGGCATAAAAGCCCAAACAGCAGAGACAGAGGATTTTTAGCGTGTACACACATACACCAAATGGACTGTAGTTTTAACAAATAAGCTTAGGAAGTGTCAAATACAAACAGTTGGAGGTCCTACTCTCTCAAATGGTTGAGGCTTTTAACCCAAATGGGAATTTCTCTGGAATTCCCCAAATGGAGAGAGGAGCTGTCTGTATGAGTTGTACGATAAGGTTAGTGTGTTTGACAGAAGTATCTTGAGCAGTGAGGAGTCTCTGTTCTTTCCAAATAGTTGTATGAGAGTGTAAGACATGATAGGCACGATTAGAGTCAGTGTAAACATTAAGTTTTTTAACTTTACCTAGATGTAAGGCCCTAACAAAGGTGATTAGCTCTGTCTTTTGAGGGGAGGTGTCAGATAGTAAAGGAGCATTTTCAATTATATGAGTAGTTGTAACAATAGTGTATCTTGTTTTTTCGTGGCTATCTCAGATGTAGCTACCTTTATTGGTGTATTAATTATGATTTTAAAACATCTAAACTTTAATAACAATTTAAAATTTTATTTTATTTACTAAAGGTTACCAAAGTCATATGAACTAAAAGGAATTTTATTTTTTTCTAATGTTTTTGCTGAAATATTTAAATGTTTACTTTTTAAGCCAATTAGTTTGAGTTTTTAATATATTTTGGTAGTAAACCATTACATACACATTACATATATATAGACACACAAACATATAGACATAGAGACAGAAGTAGATATTTTTAGTTGAAAAAAGGCAGAAAGTTTATATTTTGAAAGTATAGAGCATACCAAGGGAAGAAAAGGGTTGTATGTAAAGTCCCAGTTAAACCTTTTTCAAGAGTCTGAGAAAGGAAGCCTATGGTGTTAAAAGGAGTTGGGTGTACAACTTCATCATAAGATCTTTTTTTCAATAAAGGGTAGGGCAATTGGGTAGTATTAGAAAAGAATGAGCAAAGACCTGATCTCCCAGGAAGTAGAGGAGTTGTGGAGTACAACAGGGGGTTTGTATTCTACCTTTAACTTCAATGATGGAAATAGGGGAGAGAAGTGGAGGTCCCAAAAATTCAGGAAGAGTAGAATAAGTGACTACAGTGTCAATCAGAAAATCTATCTGTTTATCTGTCACAGAGAGAGTTACTGTAGGCTCAGCTATTTTGATGTTGCAAAGTGGAGTTGGTTTTGAAGCTGGGGTCTGTCAGTCAGACTGAAGCAGTCTCAGAAGATCCATGGGTATGGAGGCGGCCAGCTCAGGGGGGCCCACCAGTTCAGGAAGGTGAGTGTGGTCCCCTGTCTTAAGGAGAGGGCAACCACGTTTCTACTGCCCCTCCCTGTTGCAGAGAAGGCACGGTCCTCTCAGAGGCCTCCTGGGGCATGTCTTACTCCCGTGACCCAGTTGGTTGTTGTAGTGGAAGCAGGGCTTAGTTCCTGGAGAAAAGCATGGTCCTGGTGCTATTTTGCCTGGATCTCTCAGGTAACTCTGTCACTGAAAAGCTCTTTCTATAGTGATAGTCACCATGTGGAAAACTTTTTCATTTTAGGACCTGCTGCCAGTCCTGTTCCCTCTATTCCTCTCTCCTCTCTTCATCTCAGTTATCAAAGACCTTGAAGGCCAGGTTTAAAAGTTCCACCTGTGGAGTTTAAGGCTGCTTTTTGCGTTTTTGGAGTTTACGACAAATATCAGGGGTCAATTGGGAAATGAAGTGTATTGTTAAGATGTTTTGTTCCTCTCTGGTGTGAGATCTAAGTTAGTAAAGAGCTGAATGGCTTTAGACAGTCATGAAAGAAAAAGACTTGATTTTTTATCTTGGCTCTGAGTAATTCATAATGTCTTCTTACTCAGCAACCTCCTGGAGAGAGAGCTGGTGTACAGTTGCGGAGGGAATTTGGAACAGCCAGCAGGAACAAGTGCAGCTGGGTGAGAGTTGTGGAGATGGAGAAGAAGGAGGAGGGGGAGAAGTAGGGGAAAGTATACCAAAGGAGGGCTGGAAAGTAAAGATAGTAGGACATATGTAGAAGTAAGAAGTAATATGTGGCAGGCAGAGTGAAGATCAGGATGTCTAGCAAGCCCAAAGAAAACCTGAATGTAGAAAACTTCAGACCACTTGCCAAGCCACAGCAATAAAGGTCATGTTGTAAAATGGGGTTATGATTAAGAGATCCATTCTCAGGCCAAATCTCCTGGACATCTAGTTGACACTGTGGCCAGGCTGTATTGCAATAGAAGACTTAACATTTGGGCTGGAAGTTGATAGTCCCAAAGTTGTGAAATTCTTAAGGAGACATCCCAACAGGGAGTCTTTAGGTGAGACCGACTGAATGCTGCCCATGATAACAACCAAGAGAAAGAAAAAGGGGACGGACTTTAGGAACAGTCATATATTGACCCACTGAGAGTCTAACAGGGGCATCCCCCACTAGATCTTTGGGTGTTGATCAGATGATGTCAGGAATCCCTGACTCTGAGTCAGACCAAAATGAAACTTAGGGTATTGGCCAGAAAGCAGGTGTCCCGAGTTCTGATCCAAGCCAAAATCTAGAGATTAGCTTCTCCAAAGCCAGGTGTCCCTGGGCCTGGGTGAATTCCTGGAGGAGGTGGTTAGGAGGTGTCTCTCCAAGGCACCTCTCTATGAGTAGCAGACTCGACACCAGGGTTTTCCACAACCACAAAGCTGCTGACTTTTTCTGGAGTATATGACCATTTCCAAAGCCCTAGAGACTTACTGAATTCCAAATAGTATTGAGAGGTTCTGACAAGGATGTCCTGAGAGCTGTATAACAGAGGAGGGAGCAGTCTTGAGACAGAGGCAGAAAAATGACTTCCCCATATGGTGGCAGAGAAATGAGCTCCCCATATGGAGGTAGAAGACTGAGTTCCCCAAAGGGCCGCCACCAAATGTTAGGGTGGGGACTCATAGCACAGGCTGATAAAGAATTCTCAACACAAAGATTAGAATAGTTTTAAAGAAAAAAGTTTATTTTACTTCCCAAGGATGGGAAGGGCATAGCACAAGAGAAAATAAGGAGAAGTGCTGGCCAACAGGGTAAGGGGTTTGAGGTTTTTACTGAGGGCAAATTAAGAAAAAAAGAATAGTTATTGTTGCCAGCTGATAGTAAGAGGGCTGTGAAATAAATGGCTGTGTCTGTTTTTTCCTCTTTTTTTTTTCTCTTCTCTGTGAGGCTGGCTATCAGTTTCCTTGGAATCTGGTCTGGCAGATGTGGGAGGGAGCTTGCACCTCTGCTGTCTGCTTTGGAACTCTTCAAGTGCTGTTAAAAACAAAATTCTCAAACAAAACAATTTAAGCCACAGATGGTTAGTCAAACAAAGGGGCAGTTGTGCACTCTGATCTTTCTCTTCAAAGGGGCAATTATGTGCTGTGAGTTTTCTCTCTTTTTCTCTCTGTGAGATAGTTTATTTTTTCTCTGTTAGATAGTTTATTAGCAAAGCTGTCCTATCAGATATCATGCAAAGTATCTCTTCTGACCACAATGGAATAAAGGTAGAAATCAATCAGAAGTAAAAGTAGAAAATTCACAAATTTGTGGAAGTTAAACAATACACTCTTAAACAACAAATGGATGAAAGCAGAAATCATAAGGGAAATCAAAAAATGCTTAGAGATAAAGGAAAATATAACATACCAAAACTTATGGGACACAGCAAAAGCAGTGCTAAAGGGGAAAATTATAGCTATAAATGCTTACAGTAAAAAACAAAAAAGATCTCAAATCAACCTACTTTTTATAACTTAAGAAACTAGAAAAAGAGAAAAAAACTAAATCTAAAGCTAGCAGAAGGAAGGTATTAAAGAATAGAGCACATATAAACAAAACAGAGAATGGAAAAATAACAGAGAAAATCAACAAAACCAAAAGTTGTTTTTTTGAAAATATCAATAAAAATTGACAAACTTTTTTCCATATGGACTATGAAAAAAGAAAGAAGACTCAAATTATTAAAATCAGATATAAAAGTTGGGATATTACTATTCATTCTACAAAAATAAAAAGGATTATGAGAGTACTATGACTAGTTGTATGCCAACAAATTGGATAAATAAATGAAATGGACAAACTGCTAGAAACACAAACCTACCAAAACTAAACCATGAAGAAATAGAAAATCTGAATAGATATATAAATAGTAAGAAAATTGAATCAGTAATCAAAAACCGCACAAGAAAGAAAAGCTGTGAACCTAATGATATTACTGGTGAATTCCAGAAAATACAAAGAAGAATTAACATCAATCCTTCTCAAGCTTTTCCAAAAAATTGAAGAGGAGGAAATACTCCGTAACTCCTTCAAGAGGCCAGCACTACCCTAATACCAAAGCCAGACGAAGACACCACAAGAAAAGAAAACTACAGACAGATGTCCTTTATGAATATTGATGCAAAAACCCTCAGAAAAATGTTAGCAAACCAAATTCAGCAGCATAGAAAAAGGATTATACATGACCAAGTGAATTTTATGCCTTGAATGCAAGGATGGTTCAACATACGAAAATTGATCAGTGAAACACACCACATTAACAGAATAAAGGGAAAAAACACATGTTAACAATTAATTCAGAAAAATCACAAAATTTAACACATGATAAAAACATTCACAATTTAAAAAAACACTCAACAAACTAGGAATAGAAGGAAATTACCTCAATATAATAAAAGCCATATATAAAAACCACACAGCAAACATCATACTCAATGGTGAAAGACTGAAATATTTTTCTCTAAGATCATAAAAGGCAAGGATGTCTGCTTTCACTACTTCTATTCAACATGGTACCGAGAGTCCCAGAGCAAACAAGCAAGAAAAAGAAATAAAAAGCTTCCAAATCAGGCCAGGTGTAGTGGCTCACATCTGTAATCCCAACACTTTTAGAAGCTGAGGCAGGAGGATAGCTTAAGGCCAGGAGTTTGAGATCAGTTTGGCCAACATGGTGGGTCCTTGTCTCTACAAAAAATTTTAAAATTAGCTGGTCATGGTGGCATGTGCCTGTAGTCCTAGCTACTCAGGAGGCTGAGGCAAGAGAATTGCTTGAGCCCAGGAATTTGAGGTTATAGTGAGCTGTGATAGGGCCAATGCACTCCAGCTGGGGTGACAGACCAATATTCTGCCTCTCAAATTAATTAATTCAACCTTAAAAAGAAAGTAAATTCTGATACATGCTACAACATGGATGAACCTTGAGGACATGATGCTAAGTAAAATAAGCCAGTCACAGAAAGACAAATACTGTATGATTCCACTTATATGAGGTATCTAAAGTAGTCAAATTCATAGAGACAGAAAGTAGAATGCTGGTAGCCATGTTCTAGTGGAAGGGGGAATGGTGAATTATTGTTTGATGAGTGTATTGTTTCAGTTTTATAAGATGAAAAGTGTTCTGGAAATGGATCATGATGATGATGGTTGCACAAAAACATGAATGTATTTAACACCACTAAACTGTACACTTAAAAATGGTGTGCAATTTGTGTTACATATATTTACCATAATAAAAAACTGGAGAAAAAAGAAGAATATGGCAACTCTATACCATTTTTCATCTATCTACCTTTTCAATGAATGCAAAATAAGCTCCAAAATATATTGTTAAATTGCAAATGTGTTAAAAAGCAAGATACAGAACACTGCATACCACACACAATAAATTGGTTTTAAACAATTGAGAAAAATACATAGCTGCCTTTGTATGCTTAGGGTATCTCTAGAGGGATATGGAAGGAACTGACATTAATTGTTATCTCTTAGGAGAGAAACTGGTAGCTGGGACATAAAAATATTTATAGAAGCACACCTCACTCTTCATGTAGAAACTCTTGGTATC
Organism: Daubentonia madagascariensis; assembly: GCA_023783475.1. Taxonomy (NCBI): domain Eukaryota; kingdom Metazoa; phylum Chordata; class Mammalia; order Primates; family Daubentoniidae; genus Daubentonia; species Daubentonia madagascariensis. The sequence goes on along the minus strand of JAKFHU010002080.1, from coordinate 33,191,522 downwards.
TTTAGAATTATGTAAATATGTATATATTTTACATATATATTACATCTCTAAATTATTTATTAATTGCTTTTTATTTGTTTATTTTTATTTTTTATTGATACATAATAATTGTATATATTTATGGGGATATGTAATACTTTGATACATGAATTTGACATGTAATTTGTGATTGAATCAGAGTATTTAGGATAGCCATCACCTCAAATATTTTCCATTTTTTGTATTGGGAACATTTCAAATTTTCTGTTCTAGCTATTCTGAAATATATGATCAATTATTGTTAACTATAGTCACCCTACTGTGCTTTTAAACACTAGAACTTATTTGTTTTATTTAACTGTATGTATGTACCCATTAACCAATTTCTCTTCATCCCCCCCACACATACCAACCTCTGATAACTATCATACTACTCTTTACTTTCATGAGATTGACTTTTTTAGCTCCCACAAATGAGTAAGAACATGTGATAATTGTCATTCTGTGCCTGGCTTATTTCATTTAACATAATGACCTCCAGTTCCATCCATGTTACTGTAAATGACATAATTTCATGCTTCTTTATAGCTGAATTCCATTGTGTATATATACCCACATTTTCTTTATCAATTCATTCATTGATGAACACGAAGGTTGATTCTATATCTTTGATTGTGAATAGTGCTGCAATAAATATGAAAGGGAGCATACTGATTTTTTTTCCATTGGATAAATACTTAGAAATGGGATTGCTGAATTGTCTGATAGTTCTATTTTTAGTTTTTTGAGAAGCTGCCATACTGTGTTCCATAATACTATACTAATTTACATTCCTACCAACAGTGTATAAGAGTTCCATTTTCTCTGCATTTTTTCCCAGTGTTTGTTATCTTTTGTCTTTTTATAGTAGCCATTCTAACTTGGATAAGATGATATCTCATTGTGCTTTTGATTTGCATTTCCGTGATGATCATGTTGAGCAATTTTTCATATACCTGCTGGCCATTTCTATGTCTTCTTTAAAGAAATGTCTATTCAGATGCTTTGCTCATTTTTTAATGGGATTATTAGTGAGATTATTATTTTTTTGCTGTTAAGTTGTTTGAGTTCCTTGTATATTCTGGATATTAGCCCCTTGTTTAATGAATAGTTTGTAAATATTTTCTCGCATTCTACAGATTGTCTCATCATCCTTTTGTTTTCTTTGCTGTACAGAAGCCTTTTAGTTTAATATAGTCCTATTTGTCCATTTTTGGTTTTGTTGCCTGTACTTTTGAAGTTTTAGCCATAAAATTTTTGCCTAGGCCAATGTCCTAAAGGTTTTATTCTATGTTTTCTTCCAGTAGTTTTATAGTTGCAAGTCTTATGTTTAAGTTTTTAAACACTTTTGAGTTTATTTTTGAACAGGGTGAGAGATAGGGGTCTAGTTCATTCTTCTGCATATGGATATCGACTTGTTCCAGCTCCATTTATTGAAAAGGGTGTATTTTCCCCAATGTATGTTCTTGGCACTTTTGTCAAAAATCAGTTAGCTATAAACATGTGAATTTATTTCTGGGTTCTATATTCTGTTCGTTGGTCTATGTGTTTTTACAGCAATATCATGCTGTTTTGGTTACTAAAGCTTTATAGTATATTTTGCTGTCAAGTAGTGTGATGCCTCCAGCTTTGTTCTTTTTGCTCAGATTGCGTTAGCTATTCAGGGTCTTTTGTGGTCCCACATGAATTTTAAAAATTTTTTTTCTATTTTTGTGAAGAATCTTGTGGAGTCATTGGTGTTTTTGATAGGGATTGCATTGATTCTGTAGATTGCTTTAGGTAGTATGGCCATTTAAATAATATTAATTCTTCCAGCCCATGAGCATGTCATATCTTTCCATTTGTTTGTGTTCTCTTCAATTTCTCTCATCAGTGTTTTATAGTTTTTCTTGTAGAGTCTTTCACCTCCTTTGTTAAATTTATTCCTCGCGGGTTTTTTTTTTTGTAGTTTTTGTAAATGAGATTACTTTCTTTGTTTCTTTTTCAGCTACTTCATGTTGTAGGTGTATAGAAATGCTTCTAATTTTTGTATGTTGATTTTGTATCCTGCAACTTTCCTGAACCATTTATCATTTCTAAGAGTTTTTTGGCAGAGTCTTTAGGTTTTTCTATATGTAAAATCATGTCATCTGCAAACAGAAACAATTTGACTTCTCTTTTCCAATTGGGATGCTTTTTAATTCTTTCTCTTGCCTGAGTGATTTGTCCAGGACTTCCACTACTGTGTTGAATAATAATGGTGAGTGTGAGCATCCTTGTCTTCTTCCAGTTCTTAGAGGAAAAGCTGAAAGTTTTTCCCCATTTAGTATACTGTTAGCTACAGATTTGTCATATATGGTCTTTATTGGGTTGAGGTATATTCCCTCTTATGCCCAATTTGTTGAGAGTTCTTTTCATGAAAGGATGTTGGATTTTATCAAATTCTTTTTCTGTGTCTATTGAGATGATCAGTGGCTTTTGTCCTTCATTCTATTGATGTGATATATCACATTTATTGACTTGAATATGTAGAACAATCCTTGCATCCCTTGCATAAATCCCATTTGATCATGGTGTATTATTTTTTTTGATGTATTGTTGGATTTGGTTTGCTAGTTTTTGATTAAGGATATTTGCATCTATGTTCATCAGGGATATTGGCCTGTGGTTTTCTTTTTTTTTTTTTTTTTTTTTTTTTTTTTTTTTTGCTGTGTCCTTATCTAGTTTTGGTATCAGAGTAATGCTGGCCTGGTAGAATAAGTTAGGAAGAACTCAACTTCTTCTATTTTTTGGAATAGTTGAAGAAGAATTAGTATTAGTTTTTCTTTATAATTTTGGCAGAATTCAGCAATAAAGCCACCCAGTCCTAGGCTTTCCTTTGTTAGGAGACTTTTTATTACTGATTCAATCTCACTACTCTGTTGGTCTGTTCAAGTTTTCAATTTATTTCTGGTTCAATCTTGTTAGGTTTTATGCATCTAGGAATTTATACATTTCCTCTAGGCTTTCTAACTTGGTAGCTTTTAGTTCATAATAGTCTCGAGTGATCCTTTGTATTCTGAGGTATCAGTTGTAATGTCTCCTTTTTTTCTGATTTAATTTATTTGGGTCTTCTCTCTTTTTTTCTTAGTTAGTTTAGCTAATGGTTTGTCAATTTTGTTTACCTTTTCAAAAAACCAACTGTTGATCTTTTGTATTTTTTTAGTCTCTACTTGGTTTAGTTCTGCTCTGATATTTGTTATTTCTTTCTTTCTATTAATTTTGAGTTTGGTTTATTCTTGCTTTTCCAGTTCCTTAAGGTGCATAATTAGGTTGTTTATTTTTCTACTTCTCTGATGTAGGCATTTATTGCTGTATACTTCCTCTTAGCACTGCTTGTACTGTATCCCCTAAGACATAGGTTTTGGTATGTTGTGTTTCCATTTTCATTTGTTTCAAATTTTTTAAATTTCCTTCTTAATTTTCTTCATTGACCTAATGGTTATTCAGGAGCACATTGTTTAATTTCCGTGTACTTGTACAGTTTTCAAAGTTCCATTTGTTATTGATTTATAGTTTTATTCCATTGTGATCTGAGAAGATATTTGATATAATCTCAACTTTTAAAAGTTTGTGAAGGCCACTTGTTTTATAGCATAACATATGGCCTAACATATAAAGACTATTCCATGTGCTGATGAGAAGAACATGTATTCTGCAGGTGTTCAATGAAATGTTCTGTGAGTGCCTATTAGGTCCATTTGGTCTTAAGTGCAGTTTAAATCCAATGTTCTTTTTTTAATTTTTCTATACAGATGATCTGTCTGATGCTGAGAGTGGGGTACCGAAATCCCACTTCAATTAGGGCCTATTGCTCCCTTTAGAGCTGATAATAGTTGCTTTATATATTAAAAAATATATATATATAGGTGTTCTAGTGATACATATATAATTAGAATTGTTATATCCTCTTACTCAATTGATCCCTTTATCTTATTTAATAACCTTCTTTGTCACTTTTTACAGTTTTTGACTTATTGTTTTATCTGATACAAGTATAGCTACTCCTGCTCACTTTTGGTTTTTGTTCCCATGGAATATTTTTTCCATCTGTTCACTTTCAGTCTATGTGTCTTTACACATGAAGTAAGTTTCTTGTAGGCAGCACATAGTGGGGTCATTTCTTTATCCATTCAGCCAGACTGTATCTTTTAAGTGGGGAATTTAATCCATTTATATTCAAGGTTATTATTGATAGTTGAGGACTTATTTCTGTCATTTCATTAATTATTTTCTGGTTGTTTTATATATCCTTTGTTTCTTTCCTCCTCTTATTTTTTATCATTGTGGTTTGGTGGTTTTCTGTAGTGGTAGCATTTTATTCCTCTCTCTTTCTCATTTGTGTATCTGCTTTACCAGTGAGCCAGTGAATTCATACTTTTGTGTGTTTTTATCATGGTAGGTATTATCCTTTCACTTCCAGATGTAGGACTCTCTTAAGCATTTCTTGTAGAGCCAGTCTAGTGGTGATGAATTCTCTCAGTTTTCATTGTCTGGGAAAGATTTTATTTCTCCTAATTTTTTAAAGGATAGCTTTGCTGAGTATGTTACCCTTGGCTAACAGGTTTTTTTTTTCTTTCACCACTTTAAATATATTATTGCATTCTCTCCTGGTCTATAAATTTTCTGCTAAGAAATTTGATGTTAGTCTGATGTGGATTCCTTATATGTGACTTGATGCTTTTATCTTGATGTTTTTAGAATTCTCTCTCTCTAAATTTGACTTTTTGACAGTTTAACTATAATGTGCCTTATAGAAGACCTTTTTGAGTTGAATCTATTTGGGGCTGTTTGAGCTTGTTGTAGCTGGATGTCCATATCTCTTGCAAGACTTGGGAATTTTTCTGCTACTATTTTGTTAAATAGGTTTTCTATGCCTTTGCCTATCTTTTCTCTTTCTGGAACTCCCAAAATTAAAAAATATGGTTGCTTTATAGTGTCTCATATGTCACATAGGCTTTGTTTATTATTTTTTATTCCTTTTTCTTTGTTTTTTTCCCTTGTCTAACTGGGTTATTTCAAAACAACTATCTTCAAGTTCAGATATTCTTTCTTCTGTTTGATCAAATCTATTTTTGATGCTCTTCAGTTTATTTTTTATTTCATTCATTGAATTCTTCAGTGCCAGGATTTCTGTTGGGCTCTTTTCTATGATATTTATCTCTTTGTTGAATTTTTCATTCAGATCATGAATTGTTTTCCTAATTTCTTTGCATTACACATCTGTGTTCTCTTGTATCTCACTGAGTTTCTTAAATACCATTATTTTTAATTCTTTTTCAGTCCCTTCATAGATTTCCTTTTCATTGGGATCTGTTACTAGAGAATTATTGTGTCCCTTTGGAGGTGTGATCTTTCCTTGTTTTTTAATGTTTTTTGTGTCCCTATATTGATATCTGTGCATCTGGTATAAGAGTATAAGAGTTGTTTCTTCTAATTTTATGGATTAAGGGTGTCAGCAGGGCTCTAGGAATGTGGAAGTGCAGGGACTGTTGAGTCCCAGGGCAGGATGAAGTCTGGTTGGAGCTGGGCTTTCAAAATGGCACCGTGGTACAGCTGCTTGGGTCTCAGGAGATGTGTGAGACCCAGCATGAATTCCCTCTCTGGAACAATGCCATTGCATGAACTCCAGGCAGCTCCCTGTACTGGTCTCAGGGCCCAAAAGGGCTGGGAGGCTCTCTTATGGCTAGAATTTCAGGAGTTCATGATGGGAATGTGGACCACTGAAGACCTCTTGCTTACCTTTCCCTCCTGGCTCCAAGCTGATCCTGCCCAGGCTAACTGCTTCGCTTCCCATTCCTTCCATGCCTCAGAAGTTCTCTGACACTTCCCTGCTGAATTCCACTGTTCTCTCTTAAATGCTCTATTAGATGTGTGATTCTCTACTCACTATTTTGGTCCTTCTTTGTGGATGAGGCAAGTGCTGGATGCCTCTAATCAACAGTCTTAAACCATCCCCCTTTCCAGTCTTCTACTTTTGAAATAAATAACTTGTAAGATAAAACTGGGTTTTTTTTAAGAAAGGGTAATAACAAAAAAAAAACTACTTCTTAAAGAACTAGATTGATTAAATAATGAATATTTCTGCTTGATTCCAACAGTTTTTATTCCACTACCGAAAAAAAAATTATACTTATGGAATGTGACTTTTACCACAGCATAAAAAGAAAGTTTGCTCATCGCTATCATAATTAGTGACAAGAAACAGTGATTCAACTTCTCCTCAACTTGGAACCAGAGTTCCGAACACAGGGGCAGACCCATAGTAGACCTCAAGAAATATATATGGAGTGAACTAATGAATGGACAAACATATTTAGATAAATACAGTGAAATTTAAATACCACACAAGATTATATACAATGGTGTCAACTAGGTAGTGATCAGAATTCCTTATAGTTACATAGTGCTTTATCTTTCATAAAGTTTTGCACAAATACTCCAATAGTGTTTAATTTGACACATTCAATGGATTATATTGTGCTCATTTCACAAATGAGAAAATAGAGGGCTTGAGAAATTAGCCCCATTACCCCAGGACACACAGTTAACAAGTTGCAAGCCAAGTGTCTCATTAAGCAGAGTGACTAGTCATCTTAGTTTTCCCTGAAGAGTTCAAATTTATGCCTATTACTCCAAAACGATTGTTAAAAACACTCACTTTCTCAACCAAATGTGTCTCAATGTGGACAATAACTCACATGGCCAGCCCATACTTTGATCATTTCCTAGCAAGTCTAGCAGACTTTCCTCTACAGTAGCTCAGAAGAGAGAGTGATAACTGAGTTGAGATGGTCAGAGAGGACTTTGCCAAGGAAGAAGTCAAGCTGGAACCTGGAGAACAATAAAAACTGAGAAAAGTGGAGAACAAGGAGGATGACATTGCAGAAAGGAGAATTGGAGTGAACACAAAGTACAATCTAAAGAGTTGAATACAGCATGGGATCCACTGAAGGATTTTAAGTGAGGAAGCAATATAAGATTTGTATTTTTAAAAAATACTCTAGTAGCAATATAGAAATGAAACGAAAGATGTAAAAATGGAGACAAAGTAACTCAGATATGATGGGAAGAACTTCCGGAGTATCTTCAGATGTATTTTCACAGCTATGTCTCCCCATTTTTTGAATTAGTGATATCTGTCTCTCTGTGGGGTAGGAAAATATCACTTAGGGTAAGGGGACACTACTCAACTTTGGGTCTCAAAGCTGTTTTCTTTTCTTAGTTTTGGCAAAACAATAGTCTTGAAAATTAGTCTTTATTTAAAAATAGGTTTCTAAATTCAAACACAACATGAAAGTATCCTTTTACATAGCAAAAGCAAAACCTACAAGTCTGAACAAATTGAGATTTACGATCAACTACATTTAGCTACAATAAGATCCCATAAGGTAATGGGGATTCAAGATATGAAATACAGGAAGCCTTGGCCAGGCAGGAAGGCATCTGTGAAAAGAGGTGGAAGGAGAAAGAGGTAAGCAAAAGGTGAATGCTTAGAGCAAAAGAAGCCATAGGGCAGAATTCTAGGACATTGGAGCTAATGTCCTATTTTTCTAGCTTAGTCTAGGGAAGGCTGCAAGACCATTCGAGAAAACCCCACATTCAGCATTATACCATACCTACCAAGCCTAGGGGGAAATTGCACAGCATGGCCAGAGAGAGGATTGAAAGAGATGGCTGGTGCTAACATTGCTGGTTTTCTACAGCTTGGATGTGGTGGTGGAAGTTCCCATGTGTCCCAAGGAAACATGTAACTATTAAAAAAGATGGATAGGGCTGGGCACAGTAGCTCACACCTGTAATCCTAGCACTTTGGGAAGCCAAGGCAAGAGGATAGCTTAAGGCCAGGAGTTCAAGACCACCCTGGGCAATAGTGACACCCCATCTCTACTAAAAATAGAAAAAGTTAGCCAGGTGTGGTGATGCATGCCTATATTCCCAGCTACTTGGGAGGCTGAAGCAAAAGGATTGCTTGAGCACAGGAGTTTGAGGTTGCAGTGAGCTATGATGGCACCACTGCACTCTAGCCCAGGCAACAGAGTGAGAAAAACAAAGATGGGTGAGAGGCTGCTTGCTGGGTACAGTGTGCATGTGGGTACAATGTGCATTGTTTCAGCGATGAATATACCGAGGCCCTGACTTCACCACAATGAAATATATCAAGGTAGCAAAATTGTGCTTGTACCCCATGAATATATACACATTTTTAAATTTTTAATAAAATTAAATTAAAATTAAAAGATGGATGAAGAAGCAGAGGCTGAGGCTTGGAAGTAGGTGGCTGAACCTGAGGCCTGAGGCAATATCCAAAGTTGTAAGAAACGGATGCCAGTGCACAAAGATCAGGCGGGCCCCTTTACTCAAGAAAATTCAGTGAAGTCAGAAGACAATCCACATCAGACAACGGACAAGACAACTCAACCAAAAGCCAGTGATGATCCAGAGGAAGGTCCAGACCTTTGTGTATAGCTGTGAGTTCCTCCTTCCCCTACCTTTACAAAGTCAGAAAAGTGCCACCATATACACAGACCCCAACTTAGCAAGGAAGAAGAGGGGGAAAAAAGAACTCAAGAAGTCGGACAATTTACCTAAAAGAGACTATTTAAAACCCTCCCAAAAAATGTTTTTAAACCAGGAGAAACTGAGTCACCTTTATTTGGAAAGTTTAAGTTATAGTTTCCATACTAATGGGACAGAGGCTTGAGAACAATAAAGAGAAATAACCTTCACATTCTCTGGCACACAAATGTTGTTAAATTTTAATCCCAAAGCCCAGGTAATACATGAAAAAGATCTGACCTAAAAAGAGGGTAGTGAGGATGGACAGAAGAATATTCAAGAATCCAACAGGTTGTAGGAGATGTGGAAAAGGAAGAAGTCCAGATTACAAAGCCTCAGGTTTGGATTTCTTACTGATGCTACTATGACTGTATTATTCACTGATATGTGCCCTGACCTCCATCAGAGCTCACCATTTAGTGGAGGAGCTGCTAACTATGATTTTTCTGGATGAGGTGGGAAGAAAGTAGGGAAGGCAAATAACTTATTTTTCCCCTACTAAATTTACCATCCCTTTCAGGGGTAGCTACTATTCTCATGGGGATGTTATTCCCTACAGAAACTCTTGCCCAAGGTGGACCCTGTAACTCAACTGGGAAAAGTCTGTAGTGAGGCTTCAATAATGACTCAGATCTAACAAGAACTAAACTAGCAAATCTAACTTATAAGAGGTAAGTTGCTATCCAAAACTTGCAGAATCCAGCACATTCTGGGTCCTTGTGGTAGGTGCGACCTTGGTGACCCTTTCCACCTCCATCCCCCTACAAAAAAGTTAATGCCTACATATCTACTCTCCTTAAAATCTCAAAATCCTTCTCTTACCTGCTGTGGGTTTGCATTCCATGTACTGACTTTCTTTTAAGAACCCACTACTTGCCTTTACAACAATAATGAGAGATCTTTCCCACAGGGATGTGTCCATACTTTATGGTCTCAACCAGATAGTCATGTTAGACAGAATATATCACAATCCACCTTACATGTATGCAAGACATAGATGCACATAATACTGAAGGGCAGGAGTACTTTCCTTGTAGTGTACTGATTCAAAGCAGAGAACAGAAAAGATGATTTTGACAGGCATGTTAAGAAGAATGATAAGACACAGAGATTTGAGATAATAATTTAGGTAAGAAATGACCCCCAAGTCCATAAAGAAGACATGACCAATTGTGGAAACAGAACTAGGTGTTTATTAGGGCAGTGTCAAGTTGAACGTGCTAACCAGTTTTCTTGTGTACTTGTTTGATCAAGTAAACTGGGATCATTGCACACTGAGAGAAGTAGTTGTAGGTATGTGAGATGGTGCACCTCTGACTTCTTTTTCTGCATCTTCCCAAGTGCCTAGGTGCAGCCTGAGAAAAGACAGAAGACTTCAGACTGTAACATTCATTATAAAAGGTTGATCTGCACCCTCTTCATTCTCTCTGCCTCTGTGCAAGCATCACAATTTAATCCCCACCCTCCCATCTCGAGAGCCAGAAATTACGGCCAATGACTGCATTCAGGTTGATCCCATGAACAGAAGCAAATTCTACCAAATTTGCGTTAGGTAGTAATCATTTTAACTGCATAATGTCATTTGACATAATTTTTTTAGTACAGTGGTCGGTTTACCATTCATCCAAAAGATAACTTAGGTTAAGTTGCCCCCTAGAGGTGGTTGGGAAAAATACTGAACTGTCAAATATTGAGAGAAAGTCCAGATGAACTGCTGGTAAATAGAAAATGCAGAAATGAATAATAGAATCTTTACTATTTACATATTTCCCTTTTTCTGAACTAGTAAGTATCTAAATTGCTGAAATACAGTTTTTTTAATCCCATACAAAAAGTTCACGTTCTGTTAAGTTTATATGGCTCAGTAATTCAACTACAAATGAGATCATAGAGCATAAATGAAGACAAAAGTATTTTTAAGAACAACTGATTTTCCCAGAAATAAATTTAAAAATGTATATGTACATTGGATTTAAGAACCTATTATATTGGCTTGATTTTTGTGTTGTTGTTACAGTTTTTTAAGTTCTGTTTCTATAGCATTAAGAAACTCTTTGTGTCACTTGACTATATCCACTGATCCCATTTAAAAATGGCTTTTAATCAAGGAAAACAGGGAGGATCCGGAAGAGGTTTTGATGCCCTGCTTTATGTGGCATGCATAATGCAGTTGGAATTTTCCTTCCCACATAAGAACCTAGTGCTATCCTCACACCCTGGTGAGAGTTCTAAGGAAAAGAAAAGGATCCTTTAATGATCACTGAAGACAATGAGGCTCCCATGCTGTTGACTACAATTTAAGAGCAGAAGGTAGTCTGCAGAGGAAAATGGGTTTGGCTCAATTGCAATTACCAATATTTTCAATCAAACAGCATTTTTGTTTTATTTTTTTTTAAAAATAATGCCAGGTATGAGAGAGGAGTTCAAAAGCTCAAACTGAAATAAAAAATGATTCAGAAAAAGCAGCATAAAACTGATTTGAACATGATGAATGTTTAGAATCTAGGAAAAAATAAACCTAAGCATCAGAGCTAATGAGTTAGGAGAAGGGACAAGGCTGATAAATGACCATTTGCGGGATAATGATTAATGTATATAAAAACGTGAATAACTGAGAAGGAAATGTTCCCTCCTTTTACAGCACAATGGTTTCCATATTCTAAAAAAGAGATCCCTAAAAAGAGATCCTGTTTAAGGAACAAGACTTCTTTAAACATAAAAAAATTCCTACACATTAATTAAAGTTCATATTCTATTGTGTTTCTACACAAGTATGTCAGATGCCTCAATAAATTTATGTAATCAATTGTTTACCTGTGCAGTCTATACCTGACAGTTGGTGTCACATGATTAACGCATATTTAGTACAACTGATGAGAGACTGGCATGCAAAAATCTATGAATATTTAAAAATGAAAAGTACGTTCTGTAAATAATTATTCAATTTAGACAACTTCAAATTAAAAAGAACATAAGTTAATGCAATTTGTTCCATATTTTTTAAATTTCCAGATTTAGCTCAGATTAAGATTTGATAGATGGCCAAAGCTTCCTGGACTCATATGTCATCTGGGGCCTTATTAGTAGCCTAATTGTGAATTGTTGAAGGGATACCTAGAAAGCCGGTCCTAACTAAAGGTTTCTTTCCAACTTTGTGCCATAATTCCTGAGAACTCATCAGGAAGTTGCTACTATGATTTACAAAGGGTTTTTGAGCTTCACTGCAATGACAAAATCTTTGTGGCTTTTAAAAACAAACAATGGTTTTACATTCATGCTATACGTCAATTGCGGTTTGGGGCCAGGTGCTGCGCTCCATATCTTCTCATATCAGACCCAGGCTGATGAAACAGTCTCCATCTGAAACATTTCCAGTCACTATAGCAGAGAAAAAAAAAAAAAGCTCCGGTGGGGCCCTACTTAGCCTGGCTATTAAATGCCCTGGCCTCAAAGTGATACACATCATTTCTGTTCAGAACTCATTATATGGCCCTACCCAACCATAAGGGAGCCAAGAAAAGCACTCCTACCCAGGGGTAAGATATGCAAATATTTGAGGAATGACATTCATGACTCCTAGAGAAGTATCATCAGTGTTTTGCTATTACAAACAATCCTGCAAAGAATAATTTTGTATAACTATTGTTTTGCAAGTATATCTGTAAAATAAATTCCCAGAAATGGGATTGCTGGACCAACGATTGTATCTATTTGTAATTTCGACAAATTTTGTTAGAGTTGCTTTATATTGCAATCTTTACAATCCATTCAAAATTTCATTTATAAAATTTCAAATTATGCATGAAATTTTTAGAATACCTCAATTGAATAAATCTTAATGGGTTTATGAGCTGTACACACAAATAGCTGTATTATGTGGCCATTTAAGATAAATGTCTCAGGAGTATTGGAATTGACACTGTGAGTTAGAGTTGTTCAGTGCAGGGAGGGATTACTGCCAACTACAATGATTCAGCAAGGATTCACGGAGGAAGTCAGGCCTTATTGGATACATCATTGTCTATCTAACCTCCCCTGGTATTCCTTTCTGCAAATCCCTGTGCCTATTAAAGAGCAGGGACTTTGGAGCCAGAGCAGCTAAGTTTAAATCCCAGCTCCACTGCTTACTAGGTGCACCTTTGGCAAGTTATTTAAATTCTTGGTTGCTACCATATTCTCCCATAAATCCTTGAAAAAAATTTTTGGCAATCTTAAATCTTTGTTTCCTGTGCCATCTTCTAATGGCAACCAGTGTTATGAAGGACAGCAGCCAACCCCTGACTTTCTCAGGTACTCGAACTCCAACCAATAGCTGACTTCACGGCCATCTCCTTGCGTACTTGTGATTGGAAGAGCGATTGTTCACAAGCTTGGACTGACTAGTGAATAAATGGCCAAGATTCATTTTGAGTGAAAGATTTCCAGCTCTGCAGAAACTATAAAACTAAGTTTCCATCCACTCAAAAATGAACCATTTAAATTATAAGGTATAGGAGCTCAGCCTCTGAAAGCCATGTTTTGGCCATAATGCAGGAGTCAGATGCTAGAGCTGTCAATAACTTTATATCTGATAATGAAAAAGATGGCTGTATAAGGTAAAACACTGACATAAAACACTGACAGTCCGCTAAGCCTACAAACTGACACATATTGTTATCACCCAGGTAATTCCTTTTCTTTGCATTAAGAACAAATATCTCTTTATTTAAATGACTGGTATTTGGGTTTCACGTTTCCTTCATTTTATATGTGTGTGTGCACAGGTGTGTGTGCATGCACATGCATGTATACATATATTACATATTATATATGTGTGTCTTTTTAAAATATATACATATATAACATATATCTTTTTAAATATGCTTTTCCTTTTGAGATTCTAAGGAAAATTCATTTAAGTGATTTAATTGAAATGAATTTTTTACTGACATATAGAAATATCTATCAAATTTCATAAATATAGAGCACATAAAATTATCCTTAAACAGATTGATACATACAAATAATCACTTTACTTTGGCATTATTTTATCTGGACTCACAAATAATATCAATACTGCAACTTAAGGTAATTTGGGATTTCTTCCCCCAGTAAACATTATTATTCTTTTCTAGATTCCTGTTTTGTTTATTTCCACGTTCATATCAGTTAGGAAACAGAGGGCACAATAGCAATTTGAACAGGAAAAACTCAATATCTAGAATCGTTAACTAATACATATTAGTTATCTATTGCTATGTTACAAATTGTCCCAAAATTTTAGCACCCTAAAACCACAGACACTTATTATCTCACACTTTCTGTCTGTTAGGAATCTGGGAGTGGCTTACCTGGGTGGATCTGGCTCAGAGCCTCTCATGAGGTTAGTTACTTTTGATAAATTCATTCCAGGAAAAAATAAGCCCACAAAGTCTACAGAGGAGGCAAACGGCCAGTGGTTGCCTCCTCGTTCAACAGCTGGACCAAACACAGAGCCAGCCTTCTCAGGCCCTGGTTCCCCAGATGTGACCTTTCTGCCATAGATAACCCCGGAGGAGTGAAGTTGAATCCAGTCCTCCTCTCGTCACTTTTCCCTCATAGAGCAACCCCCACCAGGTGCTGTGCCTTCCCCAGGCACCCACAACTTACGTGAGCATACTTTTGTCCACAAAAGAAAATAAATAAGAATTTTGTGAAAGGGGAGATGTCACATGAAACTAATAATATCTTTTAACTCCTGAAGTGATTACCATTAAGCAAGAAAAGAATTATAGGCATTGTTGAGGATTCAGTGTATGGGTGATCAATTATGATGGCCATGCAGCAAGACCCTATTAGTTTACTGTTTGGGTTAAAAAAAAATTAATTACTTAACTAGGTTGTCAAAATCAACAGTATAGTTTACATTGCCCGTTTACTAGCTTTACTTAGTAGTTGCATTACTGAAAAAATTCAGAGTTTATTTCAATGATGTCAAAACTACATTGTGTTTATATGTAAAATGAGTTTGGTTGTAGGCCGGATATGTAGAAACAATTTTTACCTATGCAAATGTCCAGCAGGACATTCAAAAGGACAATTCTTCATTGTGTGATATTGTCCTTGAATTACAGGTCATCAGCATACTGGTCCCTCTCCCGCAAAATTCCAATAACACCCTCAATCATTATGACAAGCACAAAAGACTCCATTAATTTTCGAACTATCCCTCAGGAGGCAGTACTGCCCTCACTGGGAACCACCACCCCAGTGTTTAGTAGCAGGGCACCCAACACAGCCTTAGCGCCTTAGGAAAGACTAATGGAGAAAGTTATATCTAAACTGAGCTGGCAGGAATTGACAGTGAGTGAACAAGGCCACATGGTGCAAAAGGTTGAAGATGAAAGAGAGCAGCATATTAGGGATGCTGCATATATTTCAGTATGGCTAGGACATTAATACATGTTAATATTTACTCTGCAAAGAAAAATATATAGAAAAAGAATCAAGCCTGCAAGTCCATTTTGAATGATACATAAGGAAGAGGTTTCTGACCGCCTTCCAAAAAATTTACAGATACTATTAAACAGGCCATAGAAAAATTGTTGCACAGCTTAAAATTTTTATCAGAGGACATCAACAAGAAACTGACCTTTCAGGCTTAGAAATCATTTTAGTTTCTCTTTGAATTAAAACAGCAAAGAGTGGCAAATCAAAGGTAATATTATCATCTATCTTACTATCTCAATTGACACTGGATTCACCACCTCTGTCACCCCTGGGGTAAAAGTTCTCTGCCCTTCTTGTCAGGGCTGCTCTGTGAACCTCAAACTATAGACAAGAGGTTACAAACTGTCAGTTTGCTGCATCTGACCCACAGACAGATTTGTTTTCCCTGCAGTGTTACCTACTCTGTGGATTTTTAAATCTTAATTAGTTGCCAGCACATAAAAATCTGGATCTCCAGATTTTCAGCTCCTTTGGGGATATCAGAAGATCTGGCAACAATGGGTCTGCACGCCAACAGTCAGCTGTTGCTGAGGAGGGCTGGCCACAGTGGACATGGCACATGTGCTCCAGTGTTCAAACTCCTACCCCCACTAACACCCAACACCTAGGTCTGGTGTAGGCTATCATGCGTCATCTGATTATGCGGTGCTTTTCTTATGCCTGGTGTATTGGGTTGAATAGTAGCCCCAAGAAAGACATGTTCATGTCCTAATTTCCAGAACCTGTGAATTACCCTCTTTGGAAAAAGGGTCTTTGCAGATATAATTTAAGTGAAGGATCTTGAGATGAAGAGATATTCTGGATTATCCAGGTGGGCCCTAAATCTGATGTTGAGTGTCCTTACAAGAGAGAGACACACAGAGGAAACAGACAGAAAAGGAGAAGACAGACACACAGAGGACAAGGTGATATGAAGACAGAGGAGGAGACTAGAGTGAGGTGGCCACAGGCCAAGGAAGCCAAGGACTGCTGAGAGCCACCAGAAGCTGGAAGAGGCAAGGAAGGATTTTCCCCTACAGCCTTTGGGGGGAGTGCAGCTCTGCTGACATCTTGATTTCAGATTTCTGGTTTCCAGAACTGTCAGAGAGTAAATTTCTGTTGTCTCAAGCCACCCGATTTGTGGTACTTTGTTATGGCATCCCTAGGATGTCTCACAGATAATGGCAAAAGTCAGAGCTAATGATAAAGAATGTGAATGGCAACCACATAATGAAAGTAAAAAATATATAGATAACATCTCCAAAAGAAGGAGTTTGGTTAAGACAAATGAAAAGAAAGAAGAGATACGACCCAGCTCCTAGGCATACGGAATATCCATTATTAGGAAGGTTAGGAAGAGAATGAGGATACGGCCAAGGATTTGGGAAATAAGAGAACACAGTCATTTTTGTTGAGTGCTGACACGGTACAGGATGGGAATGAAAACAGGGTGTAAATGTGTTCTAGTGTGTTCAGTGTGTTCAAGATGTATAAACCACTCATATCAGGAATTTGCCACCAAAGAGGAAAAAAAACCCTCAAAGTGTCTGGAAATGGCAGTAGCTTCACACAGTTGAGTGGTATGTTTGCTTTGGCTTCTTGTTTTATTTTGGGTTTTCTTTTCCTTTCTTAAAATTTAGGGAAAATATGGTTGAAGGGAAAAGAAAGTTTTCTTTCCTATCTGTTCTATTTTTTATTCTGAGAGTTCAAGATAAATATTGGTAAAATCTGGACTAATAATTGAATTATGATTATGAAAATAATAGGTTTTATTAAATCTTCCAAATAACTGGTATACAGTTAGTGCAATTGCTAATTAGCAACAAAGTAATATCACAAACAAAAATTAAATGTGTCATTATTTACCAATTCAGCATTATACGTTATTTGCCTATTACATTTACCAATATGAATGCCAATAGACAATCGGGGCAGTTAAACAGAGCTGTATAATTTTTACTTACTATTTATAAGTAGGGGGGACAGCTACATAGTACAAATAAAGGCATAACATCCTTTGTTCCTCAAAGTAGAAAATACTATGGAAAGATTTGGAAAGGAACAATCACCTAGCACTGCAGTTATGTATGTACATAAGTGTTGAATTATAATTTAGTAGTTATACATTCTAAATTTAATTTCAATAGCAACATATGTTGTTTACTTGAGATCAGTAATAACAGTTAACATGTATTGTGTTCACTATGTGTTGTTAGGCCTTTCATAAGTTAATTCATTTAATTCTTCATAATAATCCTGATAGGTAGAATATCATTCCCATTTTACAGATGAGGAACTTAAAGCACAGAGAAGTCAGGTGTATTAACTAAGTTACACAACTATAAAGTGTTGAAGCCTGCACCAAACCCAGGCAGTCTGGCTCCAGATTCTGCACCTACTTAGATGTTCTGCACAAACATCTAAAATGCAAATCTTAAACGAAAATATAATAATTTTCACTTACTCAAATGTAACAGCTATGCATAGATCCAGGCACTGGAATTTTCATGTTAGCTTATACGACCAAGTAACTAGGATATCAGAATTAACATATGCATTGAATTTAGGATACATTAAATAAAGTCACAGTTATTTTAATATGTTTATGATTCATTACTCTTTGTTTTCAATATATTGACAACTCACCTGACTTCTATCTGTAAAGAAGGCAAGAAGAGTTTAAAGGAATAGAACCCCCTTATAACATAGCTTATTAAGACATATATTTAATTATACTGCAAGTTAAACTGCATCCCTCAATGCCTAGCAATGATATACTATCAGAATTTACTGTGAATGGTTTACCTATAAAATGAGTGTTATTCCTGTCCATTGCTGACAATAAACATATCAGTGCATCCAAATAAATACACACACACAAATCTATGATCTTGCATAATATAATTATCTAAATGTTTTTCTTGTGGAAAAAAATACAGTGCTCATGGAACGTCTTCTACTGTATTTGATGGGATTTAAATTCTGCCAATTGACAGGCATTCACAACTCAGGAGACTTATGCATTCAGCCTGAGGATAGGATTTGGCTCTGTATATTTTAAATAGAATCCTGACGGATTATTGTCCTCATAAAAGTACAATGTAAGAGGAATTTTAACCTCATAATAGTATCTAGCATAAGGTAATCCATTATGATCCTGTGAAAGCAGGCATCTGCTACTTATCTTTTAAGAATTATGACAAAACTGATTACAAAGTTGTGAACATTAATATAGTAGCTTTTATCATTCAAATAATTGCAATTACTAAGATTAATGCTACAGCTAATAGCAATTAGCTGTGAAATAAATGCTAAAACAGAAAGATTGGAGGAAATGTCACATTTTGTAAGACCAATTAGTTGCCAATTCCTGTTGATTCTGCCCTCACCAGCTCTATCACACTCATGCCTCCCTCTCCATTCCCTCTGCCACCTCTCTCACTCTGGGTCTAGGACCTTAAAATCTCCCATTTAGAGAAGTGTACTGGCCTTGGAATTAATTCTCCCAACATACCACCTACATACTTCCTCCCCCTACTGCAATCCATTCATACACGATTCCCAGAAATCTTCCAGAACCACCCTGCTCCAATTATATCACTCTCCTACACAAAGCCCTTCCCCGTTGCTTGCAGAATGAACACCATGCTCTTGAGTAATCATGCAATCACCCCAAAGACTGGCCCTAACAGAAATCCCAACCTTATTTTCCACCCTTGCTCTTTCCTGATCCTTCAACCAAAACAACTTCCTGTTCTCCACATGCACTCTAAGCTTTCCATCTCTAGATCTTTGCTTACAATAGCATGTTATTTGGAATGCCTTTTCCTCTTCATCTCTAACGTGCCCCCTCTGCATAAACCCAACTCAGATTCACCCTTCTGCTGGAAGACTTTCTTGATTTCACCAATACTAATTTCTGCCTCTAAGCACTTGTAGCATTTTACATCTACTTATCCTATGTAATTTTGCCACTTTCTATCTTGTATTATAGTTATTTACATACATATACAATCTACCTTAAAGGGGAGAAATTTTATCTGATTCATGAATTCAGTCCACAGTTATTTATTGTGCACCAGCTATCTGCCAGACACAGTTTTTGTTGCCAAGGATA
This sequence comes from Daubentonia madagascariensis, assembly GCA_023783475.1. Lineage (NCBI taxonomy): Eukaryota > Metazoa > Chordata > Mammalia > Primates > Daubentoniidae > Daubentonia > Daubentonia madagascariensis. Next base: position 33,172,363 of record JAKFHU010002080.1, on the reverse strand, counting down.
CTATAACAAGACAGATAAGAGATGAGTACTTACGGAGCTTAGAGATGAATACTGTGAAAAAATAAAAACAAGGTAATTGGGTAAAGAGTTAACTGGGTAGTCGTGTGTCTATTTTGAATAAGACAGAATGCAGAGATCTCAAAAATGAGGGCACCCAGATGCAAAGATCTGGGGCACAAGAAGAGAGAATCAGAATCACAAGTATGACGTCTCTGAGGCAGAACTAAGCTTGGCATGTTTGGGAAATCACGAGAGGCAGTGTGGCTGGACTACAGTAAGCCAGGAAAAGAGTGGTGGGAATGAAGACAGAGGTGGGCAGGGGCCAAGTCACGGAGGCCACGGAGAGGATTTGGGATTGCATCAGAGTGCAATAGGGAGACAATTGAGGCTTTACTCTGGGGAGTGACAGGATCTGGTTTACATATTTTAATGTGTCTATTCATCCTGTGTACAAGACAAGCAAGACCAGAAACAGGAAGCTCCATCTCTGGTTTGGCCTAGTATTAGGCTGGTAAAGATGAGATGAAAAGAAGTGGTCAGATTCAGGATGTGTTTTAGAAACACAACTGACAGAAATTGGATGCAGAGAGTGAGTAAAAAAAGGGGGGGTAACTAAGATCACCTTCAAGATTTTGACCTGATTAATGGGATAGGTGGAACTACATTAATGGAGATTAGGAAGACTGGAGGAGGAGCACATTTAGGTGTACTGAAGAGCGCCCTTGGACATGCGAAGTCATAGAAGCCTACTAGATGCTCCAAGTGGAGACGTAAAACAGGAAATCAAATACAAAAGTCAGGAACTCAGGGAAAGATCTGAACTAAATATACAAATTCGACAGCCATGAGCATTTAGATTTTTTTAAAGGAAACTGGATGAGAATACTGAAGATAGAGTATAGCTGAAGAAGAGAAGTGGGACGCTACAACATTTAAAGAACAGCCAGAAAAGGAGACTGAAAAGGAGTGGCCAGTGAGGGGGTAGTAACACCACCAGAGCGAGGGGTCTGGGGCAGCCAATAAGGAAAATGTTTCAGAGAGCAGAGGAGGGAAGAGTGACCAACTGGGTAGAATGCTATGGATAGGTTAGACAACCTAGGCAGAAAGAGACCTTTAGCAATACCACCTTGTATTAGTCAGGATTCTCCAGAGAAACAGAGCAAACAGGATATATATAGATATACAGAAAGAGATTTATTATGAGGGGTTGGCTGAAGTGATTATGGAGGCTGAGAAGTCCCATGATCTGCCATCCACACATTGGAGGCCCAGGAAAGCCAGTGGTACAGTTCTAGTCCAAGCCCAAAGGCCTGAGAACCAAGGGAGCCAAAGGTGTAAGTCCCAGTCCAAGTGCAAAAGCCCACAAACCAGGAGCACCAATATCTGAGGGCTGGAGAAGATGAATGGCCCAGCTCAAACAGAGACAGCAAATTTGCCTTTTCTCCACCTTTTTGATCTATTCAGGCCCTCAAAGGATTGAATAATGCCCACCCACAGTAGTGAGGGCAGATCTTCTTTACTCAGTCTACTGATTCAAATGCTAATCTCTTCTGGAAACACCCTCACAGACACACTGAGAAATAATTTTCTGCCAGCTATCTGGGCATTCCTTAGCCCAGTTAAGTTGACACATAAAATTAATCATCACACACCCTTACAGCCAGACAAGGGGGTTCTTGGCAAGTCCCAATCTGACATTCCTCCAGCTACCTATAGGGCAGGGACTCCTTCAAGGCCAAAGGGAAGTACCAACCAGAACGTGCATCCCTATAGTTCATACATGCATACTGTAGCAGTGAAGGGAAAACTTTGCCTTCACCCTTGGAAGTTTTGCTGAAAAATCAACTCACAAAAGGCAGGATAATTGTAGAAAAGGTATACAATTATTAATGCATTAATGTATACCATAGTTCTACTTTTGGTTCTTTGAAGTATCTCCATACTAACTTTCCATAGAGGTTGTAACTAGTTTGCAGTCCCAACAGCAATGTATGAGTGTTTCTATCTCTCCACATCCACACCACCATTTGTTGTTTGGGAACTTTTTGATAAAAACCATTCTCATTGGAGTTAGGTGATATGTCATTGTGGTTTTGATCTGCATTTCCCTGAAGATTAGAGGTGTCAAGCATTTTTGTTTGTTGGCCATTAGTCTATCTTCTTTAGAAAAGTTTCTGTTCATGTCCTTTGCCCACTTTTTAATGGGGTTGCTTGATTTTTTTCTTGGTGATTTTCCTGAGTTCTATGTAGATTCTAGTTATCAGCCCTTTATCAGGTGTGTAGCATGCAAATATTTTCTCCCATTTTGTAGGATGTCTATTCACTCTAATTATGGTTTCCTTGGCTGTGCAGAAGTTTTTAATTTGATCCAGTCCCATTTATTTATTTTTATTGTTGCTGTGATTGCTTTTGGGGTCTTCTTCATAAATCCTTTGCCTAGGAAAATGTCTATAAGAGTTTTTCCAACCTCTTCTTCTAGAATTCTTATAGTTTCATGTCTTAGGTTTAAGTCTGTTATCCATTATGAGTTGATTTTTGTGAGAGATGAGATGTGCAGATCCTGTTTCAGTCTTCTACATGTGGCTATGCAGTTTTCCCAGCACCACTTATTGAATAAGGATTCTTTTCCCCAGTGTATGTTTTTGTTTGCTTTTCAAAGATCAGATGGTAATATGTTGGTGATTCCATTTCCATGGTCCTCAATATGTTACGTATGTGTGTTTCATGATGCTTATATTGGAAGTTAATGTAGGTAGGAATTTTAAGGAGGATAGAGGCTGTAAGAGCTATCTGGAAAGGCAGTGTGTTGTAGGGATTTGTGACACATCTTTTAGAGTCATAAAATTCTCAGTTTGTTCCAACTTCTGCTACCTAACAAGCTGAGTGATGTTGGCAAGATATTTATCTCTCTGAATTGTGTAAGAGACAGAATAATAACCCCCCCAAAAAAATGTATATGGTATATAATGGTAAATGATTTTCAGGGGAATTCAATGGGCGTGAAGAACATACAATGACCTGGGACAATGTCTACTGGGCCTGCATAGCAGACAATGGTTTGTAACAAAATTCTGTACAGGTTTGTTGAAAGATTTCAGTCTTCTTCCTGGGATATGAGTTCAGTTAATGAAAACTCAGGAAAGGAACCAGAGATAATTGGTTTCTACTTTGGTAGATCTGGACTTTAGGCACATAAGGGAACTTCAGAGAAAAATTTCATCCTGTTTTGGATTGAGAAACAGGATGGGGGAAGGAAAAACAATTGTTCTCCTTTGTAGGTCTTCCAGTCTTTATGTAGATAGAGGAAAAGTCTCTTCCAGTGTCTGTTGATCTCTAAGGGCCTTTCATTTAAAATACTAATCATAACAGGGAGCCATATTTTAGGGTAAAGTTCCCTATGCTCCTTCAATACCCAGAACCCCATAACTCCCTGTCTCAATGGACTCAAGCCCACTTTCAGGGCCTGCTTGGGCCATGCTATGCTCTGAATATTTGTTTCTCCCAAAATCCATATGTTGAAACCTAATCCCCAATGTAATAGTATTAAGAGGTGGGGTCTTTAGAAGGTAATTAGTTCATGAGGGCAGAGCCCTCATAAATGGGATTAGTGCTTTTATAAAAGAGACCCTAGGGCGCTTGTTCACCCCTCCTGCCATGTGCGGACACAGCAAGAAGGCACCACCTTAGAAGCAGAGAGAGTCAGCCCTCACAAGACATCAGATCAGCTGGGTGCAGTGGCTCATACCTGTAGTCCCAGCACTTTGGGAGGCCAAGATGGGAGGATCACTTGAGGCCAGAAGTTCAAGACAAGCCCAGGCAACATAGTGAGACCCTGCCTCTACAAAAAATTTTTAAAAATATCTGGGCACAATGGTGCATGCCTGTAGTCATAGCTACTCAAGAGGCTGAGCCAGGAGGATCACTTTGGAGCCCAGGAGTTCCAGCCTGGGTGACCGAGCAAGACCCTGTCTCAAAAAAAAAAAAATCTGCTGGTGCCTTGATCTTGGACTTCCCAGTCTCCAGAACTGTGGAAAATAAATTTCTGTTGTTTATAAATTACCTAGTCTGAGGTATTTTGTTATGGCAGCCCAAAAGTACCAAGAGAAGCCCCTTCCCCAGGGCTGTTCTGAGAGCTGAGCTGGTGTGCACACCCATTGACCTAAGGGGTAACCAAAAGACAATCATTTCAGTGGATGAGGTCAGAGCTGCGATACATGAGCTAGGGAGTCCATTCTTATGCATGCAAGGCTGTCTCAATTATGTATTAGTTTCCTAGGGCTTCCATAACAAATTACCACAAACTTGGTTTCATTTTCTCATAGTTCTGGAGGCCGGAAGTTCAAAATCAGGGTGTTGGCAGGGTTGGTTCCTTCTGAAGTTTCTAAGGGAGAATCCATTTGCTGTGGTTAGAAAGTTTGTTGTCTCCAAAACTTATGTTGAATCTTAACCCCCAATGTGGCAGTATTGAGAGGTGTGACCTTTAAGAGGTGTTTGGGTCATGAGGGCTCTGCCCTCATTAATGGATTAACCCATTCATGTATTAATGGATTAATGGGTTAATGGGTTATCATGGGAATGGGACTGGTGACTTTATAAAAAGAGGAAGAGACCTGAACTAGCACATTTAGCCCCCTTGCCATGTGATGCCCTGCACCACCTTGGGACTCTGTGGAAAGTCACCATCAGCCAGAAGGCCCTCATCAGATGTAGCCCCTCAACCTTGGGACTTTTCAGCCTTCATAACTATAAGAAATCAAGTCCTTTTCTTTATAAATTACCTAGTTTCAGATGTTCTGTTATAAGCAATAGAAAATGAACTAAGACAGTGTTCAATGCCTATCTCCCAGCTTCTGATGGCTTCAACAGCCCTCAGCATTTTTTGTCTTATAGATACATAACTCAATCTCTGCCTCTGTCTTCACATGGCTTTCTCCCCTGTGTCACTGTGTCAAATCTCCCTCTCCTTTCTCTTCTTATAAGAACACCAGTCATTTACTTTAGAACCCACCCTAAATCCAGGATGATCTGATCTAAGATCCTTAACTTAATTACATAAACAAAGATCCTATTCCCAAATAAGATCACATTCACAGGTACCAGGAGTTAAGACTTGGGCATATCTTTTGGATGAATGTTATTCAACCTGATACAAAGTATAAGATACAATCAAGAAGGAGAAGATAGGCAATAAGTCAGGTGTCAGCCGACAGTTGTCCCTATGCTGTCGCATTCTAGCAAGAAACTCTGAAGAGTTGGAGATTTCTCAACTCAAAATTGGCCTTCTAGGTAGTTGTGATATTGTGACACATATATTTGGTCTTTGTGCCTGGGCATACAATGCCTAAAATCCTTGGAATCTCCTGCGTAATAAGAGTGTCTTTTGTATGTTAATGAGATGACTGGTGACTGGGGCCCTTAGATAGCCTCGGGTTGAGGGCCAGCCACTAGAAGGACCAAGGCTTGATTGGAGGATTAAGACTTTCAGCTCCACCCCAAAACCTCAGGGGAGGGGAGAGGAGCTGAAGGTTGAGTTGATCACCAATGGCCAATGATTTAATCAATCATGCCTGAATAATGAAGCCTCCATTAAAACTCAAAAGGACTGAATTTGGATGAGTTTCTGGATAGTTGAACAGGAGGAGGTACAAGGAGATGGTGCCTGGAGGAACAGAGGAAGAGACCAAGCCCCTTCCCTCATGTTTTGCCCTATCTATCTCTTCATCTGGCTGTTCACCTGTATCATTTATTATATCCTTTATTAATAAACTGGTAAACATAAGTAAAGTGTATCCCTGCATTCTGTGAGCCACCCCAGCAGATGAATTGAACATAAGGAAGGGGTAGTAGGAACTCTGATTTATAACCAGTGTGGCAGAGGTGTAGGTGACAGCCTACTAGCTGTTCCTCAGTATCCACAGAGGATTGCTTCCAGCACCCCCATGGATATCAAAATTCAAGGATGCTCAAGTCCCTTATATAAAATGGAGCAATATTTGCATATAGTCTATGCACATCCTCCTATATACTTTAAATCTGCCGTCTCCAACCCCCAGGCCACCTCTGGGTACTGGTCTGCAGCCTGTTAGGAACTGGGCTGCGCATCACCACCTGAGCCCCACACCCGCTGCTCCCCCTGACCCCACCCCACTGCTAGTCCCATGGAAAAATTATCTTCCATGAAACTTAGGAACCAGGCTGCACAGAAAGAGGTGAGCAGTGGGTAAACAAGTGAAGCTTCATCTGTATTTACAGCCACTCCCGATCGCTCGCCTCACTGCATAAGCTCTGCCACCCCCTCCCCATCTCCCTGGTCCATGGAAAAATTGTCTTCCATGAAACTGGTCCCTTGTGCCAAAAGGTTGGGGTCCACTGCTTTAAATCATCTCTAGATTACTTATAATATCTAATATAATATAAATGCTATATAAATAGTTATACTATATTGTTTTATTTGCATTATTTTTATTTTTGTATTGTTATTTTTTATTGGTTTTTCTCTGAGTATTTTTGATCCCTAGTTGGTTGAATCCATGGATGCAAAACCTGCAAACATAGAAAGCCAACTGTACTTGGAAATTGGCATCTGAAGTGGAGGCACTCTTATGAGACTGAGCCCTTAACCTGTGGGATCTGACATTATCTCCAGGTAAATAGTGTCAGAATTGATTTGAATTATAGTACACTCAGTTGGTGTCCACTGGAGAAATGACTGGTGTTTAGGGAAAAACCACACACACACTTGGTGTCAGAAGTGTTGTGTTGAATGTTGTATTAGTGAGAGTAGGAAAAACACTGTTTTTTTCTGACACCATATAGTCATTATAAAGTTATATTTGTCAAGGAGGTGAAAGGGTGCTGGAATCCAGCCCAAACTCCAGATACCAAACCCCACAGGGATTGCCTAGAGGGCGGAGCCAGCACTGTAGGAGATAGTGGTGGCCTGTTAAAAGAGGTTCTTTCAACAGAGATGTCCAAAGGATGAACTTTCTATAGACTTTCTATCTAGCCCCAAATGAGAAAGATTTAGTAACAGAAGTGACCAGAGAACATAATACACCTGGACTTCAGCTACCAGCCTTTCACACCCTAGACCCAGCACACAACTCACCTCCTAGAGGCTGATGAACTGACAAAATTCAACTTTATGATATTTGGGAGACTCAGAGAAGTAACACTTCTGAATGTCAAGGTTGACCTCCCTGCAGTCACCTCCCAACCCAGATGAGAACAACCACGTCCTTTATCAGCCATACAAATGTTTATTTTACCAAATGTCTATGTCCCAAAACATTTGCAATGGAACATAGTTCATAACCACTATAATATCCCCTACAGGATGAAAAAGGGGGGAGGGAAATAAAAAGTAGTATGACCAAAAGGATATATTGATCATATTTTACCTTTATAAAGGAGTTTAAGTGTGCTTACACAACACTGTGGCCACCTAGGCAGTCATGAATTATATGTACTTAAAATGCCTCTGATTTTCATTCATTTCCTCCTCACTTTTTCTAATGGGGTCTTAGATCCTCCAGAGAAAAAATTAGCTACTTTATAAAACAAAAGGGAATATGTCTAGCATCTCCTGGAATAATCTGTGCTTTTAAATTTGGAGACTAAAATAGTGGGATCTGCTAGCTCAGAAATTCCCTTAAAGCCCAAATGCACAGAGAGGTGAGAGGGAAAGGAAGTTGAAGCTACTCTGCCATGTCATTCCTCCACAGGATTGTGCAGGGTCCCAAGTGTCAGACTGGATCTTTTGCTAATAGCAATGTGAGTCAGGCCACAGCAAGACCTCTCCAAATTCAAAGCCCATGTCTTAAGTAAAATGACTTACTGAAAACTTGACTTAAGTTTGTTTGAAATCATCCTTTTAATAGGATTGACTCTTCAGAAATGAACAGAAGACATTTCATCAGCCTCATCAGGGATGAGGAGTCGAAGCTTTGACTCTGAAGTCAAGCACCTCCTATTCCCAGGAAGGATAGGCAGGCTGATTTATGTTTCTAAATATAGGTCCATTCTAATGAATTTCCAAGCACTTTTTGATGAGCCCTCAAACTCTGCTGCAGGAGAAGACAAGGAATGAACACTTGGCACTTTGAGGGATTAAAAAAGAAAATCTCTTACATAGAACTACATATATACACGACAAATATAAGAAAAACTGGTGAAATCTGAATAACGTGGGTGAACTGGATCAATGTAATATATCATGGTTATAATATCATACCATTGTTTTATAAGAAGTTATTATTGGGAGAAACTAGGGAATGGGTACACAGGATCTCCCTCTGCTATATATTTCAACTATGTGCAAATCTATAGTTACCTCAAAATAAAAAGTTTAATTTAAAAAAAAGAAAAGGCAGTCTCCCAACACCCAGGATATATCCCAGCAAACAAAAATGCAGATGATATTTTCAGATTCTCCACAGAGCAAAGGCTGGGACCTGCTCCAGCATCACACCTCTGACATAGTGAGACCTCAGAGGGGAATCACTCTGTGAGATGGCTGAAATGACTGGGCACCAAGAGACATGGTCTTGGCCACCTGGGCATAGACCCCTGCAGCATGAAGATTTACTTGGTCTACCTGGTTTGAGGAGCTCTCCACTTAAGATTAAAAGCTGATGTTGTACTCGCTATTAAACTGGAACTAACTGATGAGCACACATGTGCACAGAGAGAAGTAAAACTCAGTGGAAATCAAGCAGGGGGGAGGGGAGAGGAGGGAATGGGCAAAAACCCACCTAACGGGTACAGTGAACACTATCTGCATAATGGGCATGCTTATAACCCAGACTCAAGCATTACAAAAGCATTCCATGTAACCAAAAACATTTGTACCCCCATATTTTGAAATTAAAAAATAACAATTAAAAAAAAGCTGATGTGAAAGGTATACAGGATCTCCCTGAACTATCTTTGCAACAGTAGCAGTTTAAACAGTGTACCCCAAGAATTCATGTCCATCCAGAACCTCAGAACATGACCTTATTTGGAAATATGGTCTTTGTAGATCCTTAATTAAATTAAGAATCTTGAGATGAGATCATCCTGGATTTAGAGTATGCCCTAAATTGAATTACTGGTAATCTTATAAGAAGAGGAGACACAGAGGAACACACAGAGAAGCAGCTGCTATGGTCTAAATATTTGTGTCCCCCCAAAATTCATATATTGAAACCTAATCACCAATGCAATCGCATTAAGAGGTGGAGCCTTTAGGAGGTGATTAGGGCATGAGGGCAGAGCCCTCATGAGTGGGATTAGTGCCCTTATATAACAGGCCTGAGGGAGCTTGTTTGTTCCTTTCACTGTCTAATAGGAGAATAGCATGGCCTACCTGTGAGTGCAAGAAGACACAATCTATGAGGAATGGGCCCTCACCAGACACTGTACCTTCTGGCACCTTAATCTGGGATTTCCCAGCCTCCAGAACTATGAGCAATAACTTCCTGATGTTTATAAATTACCCAGTCTAAAGTATTTTGTTATAGTTGCCCAAACAGATAAGACAGTGCCCATGTAAAGTCAGTGGCAGGGACTACAGTTATGCTGCCACAAGCCAAGGAAAACCAGGAAGGCCAGGAAGGATTCTCCCCTAGAGCCTTCAGGGGGAGCACAGCACTGCCAACAACTTGATTTAGAACATCTGGCCTCCAGAACTGTGCAAGAATAAATGTCTGTTGTTTTAAGCAACCAAGTTTGCGGAAATTTGTTGTGGTAGCCCAGGAAATTAATACAGCAACTTTTCTATAAATCTAAAATTATTCCAAAATAAGAATAAAAAATAAATAAACAACTAGTGTGAGATCTGATAGGGCCAGCCCTGCAGAGAAAAAAGTCAGGAACAGAAGGAGGCCTTGGACTATAGGTGTGGGGACAAAAGAAGACAGAGGCAGGACCAGACCTGGCTACACAGGAGGGGCCTTCAACAAAGTCTGGAGCATCACAAGGCCAGTCCTCTTCCCAGAAGCAGTGGAATTAGATCATTCAAGCCAGTGGATCTGGAATCCAGAGACAGCTAAAAACCCAAGAGGTAAACAGGGCTTTGGTAGCAGTAGGTGCTAACATTCATTACATGCTGCCCATCCATGTCAGACTCTGTACAATTTACCTGTAATATATAATTACTCTAGAGGGTTTACAAGAATAAAGCCTAGCCTGATGAGGACCTTATTGAAGATAGGTCTTCTCAAGGAACGGTCCAATTCATTAGGGATTCAGGACAGAGCCCCAGACAGAGCAAAGGAAAGAAAAGAATTGATAAGACAAAATCAGCCAAAAAGCAGTCTTGGGATCTGGACCAAAAGGGTGGTAGGGAATTGGGGCAGGAGTAGAGAGTTTGGAAATACTGTACCTCTGGGACTACACATTCCTTAATTTTTTCCTTTTATTTCAGAATATTATGGGCTTATAACACTTTGGTTGTATATATTGCCCATGCATTGCCCAAGTCAGAGCTACAATCATGAACATCCCCCAAACTGTGTGCCCAGCACCCACTCAGTGAGAGTTTTCCCATCTCCTCCACCGCCCTCCCACCTGCCTGCTCCCTGATGGATATTATTGCTATGTGTGACGTAAGTATTGATCAGTTAGTACCAATTTGATGGTGAGTACATGTGGTGCTTGTTTATCCATTCTTGTGATACTTCGCTTCGAAGAATGGGCTCTAGCTCCAACCAGGATAATGCCAGATGTGTTAACTCACCATTGTTTTTTATGGCTGAGTAATACTCCATGGTATACATATGCCACATTTTATTAATGGGCACCTGGGTTGTTTCCACATCTTTGCAACTGTGAATTGTGCTGCTATAAACATTTGTGTGCAGATGTCTTTTTTATAGAATGTTCTTTTTTTCCTTTGGGTAAATACCCAGTAGTGGGATTGCTGGATCAAATGGTAGTTCTACTTTTAGTTCTTTGAGGAATCTCCATATTACTTGCCATAGAGGTTGTACTAATTTGCAGTCCCACCACCAGTGTATGAGTGTTCCTATCTGTCCACATCCCCACCAAAATTTGTTGTTTTGTGACTTTTTGATATGAGCCAATCTCACTGGAGTTAAGTGATATCTCATTGTGGTTTTGGTTTGTATTTCTCTGATGATTAGAGAAGTTGAGCAGTTTTTTATATGTTTGCTGGCCATTATTCCGTCTTCTTTTGAAAAGTTTCTGTTCATGTCCTTTGCCCATATTTTAATGGGGTTGTTTGATTTTTTCTTGTTGATTTTCCTAAGTTCTGTATAGATTCTGGTTATCAGCCCTTTATCAGATGTGTACCATGCAAATATTTTCTCCCATTCTGTAGGTTGTCTGTTCTCTCTACTGATAGTTTTCCTGGCTGTGCAGAAGCTTTTTAATTTGATCAGGTCCCATTTATTTATTTTTGTTGCTGCTGTGATTGCTTTGAGGGTCTTCCTCATAAATTCTTTGCCTAAGCCAATGTCCATAAGAGTTTTTCTGACATTTTCTTCTAGAATTCTTATGGTTTCACAACTTAGGTTTAAGTCTGTTCTCCATCATGAGTTGATTTTTGTGAGAGGTGAGAGGTGTGGATCTAGTTTCAGTCTTCTACATGTGGCCATCCAGTTTTCCCAGCACCATTTATTGAATAGGGAATCTTTCCCTCAGTGTATGTTTTTGTGGAATTTGTCAAACATCAGATGACAGTATGAGGATGGTTTTATATTTGGGTTCTCAGTCCTGTTCCATTAGTCTATGTCTCTGTTCTTGTACCAGTACCATGCTGTTTTGGTTACTATAGCCTTGTACTAGAGCTTGAAGTCTGGTAGATTGATGCCTCCCAATTTGTTCTTTTTGGTTAAGATTGCTTTGGCTAGATGGGGTCTTCTCTGGTTCCACACGAAACATAGAATTATTTTTTCTAGATCAGGAAAAAATGATGTTGGTATTTTGATAGGGACTGCATTGATTCTATAAATCACTTTAGGTAGCAAAGACATTTTAACAATGTTGATTCTACATATCCAAGAGCATGGTAGGGTTTTCCATCTGTTTACATCCTCTGCAATTTCTTTTCTCAGTGTTTCATAATTCTCTCTATATAGGTCTTTCACCTCCTTAGTTAGATATGTTCCCAAATATTTAATTTTCTTTGGTGCTATTGTGAAAGGTATTGCATCTTTAATTTGTTTCTCAGCTCAACTGTTATTGGTATATATGCAGGCTATTGATTTGTGTGCATTGATTTTGTATCCTGAGACTTTGCTGAATTCATTTATCAATTCTGGTAATCTCTTGGTTGAATCTTTGGGGTTTTCTAGATATAATATATTGTCTGTGAAGAGGGAAAGTTTGACCTCTTCTGCCCCCATTTGGACATCCCTGATTCCTCTCTCTTGTCTGATTGCTCTGGCAAGGACTTCCAGCACTATGATGAACACAAGTGGAGATGGTGGGCAACCTTGTCTGGTTCCAGTTTTAAGGGGGAATGCTTTCAATTTTTCCCCATTCAGTATGATATTGGCTGTGGGTTTATCGTATATGGCTTTAATAATTTTGAGGTATGAGCCATCTATGCCTATATTGTTAAGAGTTCTTATCATAAAAGGGTGCTGGATTTGTCAAAAGCCTTTTATGCATCTATTGAAAGCATCATATAATCTTTGTTCTTGCTTTTATTTATATAGTGAATTACATTTATAGATTTGCGTATGTTGAACCATCCCTGCATCTTGGGGATGAAGCCCACCTGATCGTGATGAATTATTTTTTTGATGTATGTTTGAATTTGGTTTTCTAGGATTTTATTAAGAATTTTTGCATCTATATTCATAAGACATATTGGTCGGTAGTTTTCTTTTCTTGTTGTGTCCTTTCCTGGCTTTGGTATCAAGGTGATATTGGCTTCGTAGAATGAGTTTGGGAGGATTCCATCCTTCTGGATGTTTTCAAATAATTTCTGCGGTATAGGCACCAGTTCTTCTTTGTAAGTTTGGTAGAATTCAGGTGTGAACCCTTCTGGTCCAGGACTTTTTTTTGTTGGAAGATTTTTTATTACTGCTTCAATTTCGGTCTGTTTAGGAATTCTATTTCTTCCTGGTTGAGCCTAGGGAGGTAGTATGTTTCTAAGAATTTGTCCATTTCCTCCATGTTTTTGTGTTTTTGGTCTTAGAGATTTTTGTAGTATTCAAAGATGATGTTTTGTATTCCATGATATCAGTCATGACCTCTCCTTTTTCATTTCTAATTGAGCTTATTAGAGTCCTTTCCTTTCTGCTTCTGGTCAACTTGGCAAGTGGCCTGTCTATTTTGTTTATCTTTTCAAAGAACCATCTTTTCATTTTATTCATCTTCTGTATTGTTCTTTTGTTCTCAATTTCTTTTAATTCTGCTTTGATCTTGGTTATTTTTTTTCTTCTGCTGGCTTTAGGATTGCTTTGCTCCTCCTTTTCCATTTCCTTAAGGTGATTCATTAGTTTACTGATTTGTGACATTTCTGTCTTTTGGATGTGAGCATTTAAGGTGATAAGTTTTTCTCTCAGGACTGCTTTTGCTGTTTTCCACAGATTTTGATAACTTGTGTCCCCCTTATTTAATTCGAAGAATCTTTTGATTTCCATTTGAATCTCCTACTTGACTCAATAGTCATTCAGCAACATATTGTTTAATTTCCATGTTTTTGGATGAAGATGTGAGTTTCTGTTGGAATTGATTTCTAATTTTATTCTGCTGTGGTCTGAGAAGATACATGGTATGATTTCTATTTTTTTGAATTTGTTGAGATCTGTTTTGTGGCTTAAGATGTGATCAATTTTAGCAAAAGTTCCATGAGTTGATGAGAAGAACATATATTCAGTGTTATTTGGATGGTGTGTTCTATAGATGACTGTTAGGCCCAAATGTTCTGGAGTCCTGTTTAGGTCCATTGTTTCTTTGTTATTTTCTGTTTGGAGGATCTGTCCAGTTCTGTCAGTGGGGTGTTGAAGTCCCCTGCTATTATGACATTGCTATTTATTATGTTGTCTAGATCAACCAGTATTTGCTTTAGGTATCTGGGTGCTCCTGTGTTGGGTGCATAAATGTTTAGGATTGTTAAATCTTCTTGTAAGATTTTTCCCTTCACCACTATACAGTGTCCATCCTTGTCCTTCTTTACTTTTGTTGCTTTAAAATTTATATCATCTGAAATAAGGATGGCTACTCCACATTTTTTTTGGTTTCCATTAGCCTGGAAAATTGTATTCTATCCTTTCACTTTGAGTCTGAATGAGTCCTTGTGTGTAAGATGTGTTTCCTGGAGACAGCAGATATTTGGCTTGTATTTTTTAATCCATTCAGCCAGCCTATATCTCTTCAATGGGCAATTCAAGCCATTCATATTTATTAAGAGAATTGATATTTGGGGTAGATTTCTGTTTATTCTGTTGGGTAGTCTCCTGTTCTGTTTTACCTCTTGAGTCATTGTGAAATCTGGGTTCTGGAGTTTGAGCTTTTGGGTAGCTTTTACACTGGTGGGTGTCTTTTGTGCTTGTTAGTGTACAATGCAGGTCTAAGCACTTCTTGCAGAGCCAATCTGGACTTCACAAATTCTATCAGTGATTGCTTGTCTGGAAAAGTCTTTGTTTCTCCCTCATATAAGAAGCTTAGTTTGGTGGGATAAAGAATTCTGGGTTGGCCATTATTTTGTTTTAGAACACTGAAGATGGGTCCCCAGTCCCTTCTGGCTTGTAGGTTTCAGCTGAGAAATCTGCAGTTAATCTGACAGGTTTCCCTTTGTACATTACCTGCTCTTTTCACCTCATTGCTCGTAGCAGTGCCTCTTTTGTGTTTACTTTGGTCAGTCTAATAATTATGTGGCATGGTGAATGCCTTTTCACATTGAATCTCCCAGGAGTCCTGTGTGCTTCTTGTACTTGGATATCAAGATTTCTGGCTAGGCCATGGCAATTTTCCTCTATTATTCCTTCAAATAGATTTTCCAGCCCATGTGAATTTTCTTCCTCTCCCTCAGGGATGCCTATGATCCTTTTGTTTGGCCTCTTTACATAAACCCACATTTCTTGTATGCTTTGTTCATGCCTCCTGTTTTTTGTGTTCTTTCTCTTCAACTGATTTATTTAGCACATAGGAGTTATCTTCCAGCTCTGAGATTCTTTCCTCTGTGTGATCCAGCCTATTCTTAAGGCTTTCCACTGTGTTTTGTAGGTCCTTGAATGTCTCTTTTATTTCTAACACATTTCTTTAACAAATACTTATTGAGTACCTTTTCTGTGTGTTTGGGGTAGCAAACCAAATAAGATAGAGGCCTTGCCCCCAAGGATTTCAGACATTCAGGGTTGTGGGGAAAGACATAAGACTTTTAGTCTTTTTTATTTTGGTCACTTCAAATATAAACTCTCTGATCTTTGTAACATAATTTAACATAATTTTTTTGTTTGGGGACAAGGTCTCACTCCTTTGCCCAGGGTAGAGTGCAGTGGCATCATCATAGCTCACTGCAACTTCAAACTCCTGGGCTCAAGCAACCCTCCTGCCTCAGCCTCCTTAGTAGCTGGAACCACAGGAGTACACCACCACACCCACTTAATTTTTCTATTTTTTTATAGAGACGGGGTGTCACTCTTGTTCTGGCTGGTTTCAAAACTTCTGACCTCAAGCGATCCTCCCATCTCGGCCTTCCAGAGTGCTAGGATTACAGGCATGAGCCACTGCACCTGGCCCATATTTTTTCTTAATTGAGAAAACATTTCCCTCACCTTGTTCATATTCTACCTCTTAAGTGAGAGAGAGACTTTGTAAGTGAGAAAAAAGGAACAATCCTGTACCATTTGAATGTGTGAATTGCACATTTTGCAATATTTCTCTTCTTTCTCTCTGTCTCACACACACAGTCAGAAATAATGTTATTGCCAAAAATTTATAATAGATTTATCTAATCATTAAAGTACTACAGAAGGAAAAGGATACATTGTCAGAATTAACATTTTACTAGTCACAACTGAGGTTCTCTATTTAGGAAGTATTTTTTATTTGCAAGTCACCTCTATTTAATGAATTTTCCCAATGAAGAAATGTGTCCCTACTCCCTTGTGCCTATTCTGAACTCTTTGAGAACAGAGATTGAATCTTATTATTAATGACTAAACCCAGACTTAATCAAAGAAGTCTGTGAACCTCTGAAAATGGGGAAAAATGTCTGAGTGAATGTTCATTTTTCTGGTGAGAGGGTCTGTAGCTTTCATCAGGTTTTCAAATATTTTAATTTAAAACTCTCAAGCAGGTTGGAGCCACATACTACAAACTTAATCAATGTTTGCTGAAAAACTAATTACTTAACTTATTTATATATCTTCTCTATTCCCTCCAGCCAGGAACCTCCAGAAACACATCTGTGGCTGAACAAGTTGGGTTTATCACTTGTTGCAGAGAGGGATAATCTACACCATGGGAGACAGTGCGATGTCTCAGTGAGAGAGTGGTAGAAAGAACCAATAGGATTTGGACTTTGATGGGGTGAATTGCAAGAGCATCCATGATTGAATATCTCAATCTTAGACTATGGGAGAGGAGACCAGCACAAAGAAAAGCTGTAACTGGTAAAGAAACAGCATTTCATTTTGGCTGAGAGAGGGGTGTTTTGTGGACATTTGCGGGTGACCCAGTGACCTTGTTTGTGTCTGTGCTTAGACAAATTATGAAGTGGCCTTGCTTTGTTTCATTTTACCATGGTCTCAGTGTAACCTTGTCTGAGATTGGTGTTCTGTGAGATTGTTTGTGTCTAATAGGAGAACAACTTGGCCTACCTGTGAGTGCAAGGCCAGCTTCTGAATGTCAGTGGCCGCTCTTTTCTCTTACTCAATTCCTAATTGTGGAAGATTCTTTGCAAGGTAAAATAACTCAGTAAGGTGTTAATAAAGCTTACAAATTTACTGATTTAAACATTGCTGCTGAAATCTAAGGTAGAGAATTATATCTATGATAAAATAGGTACCATTATTTTATGTACACATAATGAATTTATATCCACTCAATAAGGCATCTTATTCAGTATTTCTTCTTATACATTTCACAAATAGTTTTCTTCAGAAGGTACATCAAGAAGTGGTTTCACTTAAAACTAGGCATTTATGGGTGCATGATTTAAAAAAAAAAAATGTTTAAGGCCAAAATAGGCATCTGACTACACATACCTTAAAAGGAGTTCCCTTTTCTTTTTTCCAAACTAATGGCCAATGACAAAGTGTATTCTGGGAGGCCACTTTATTAACATGTTTATATGTTTATATTTTATGAATCTATATGTTTACATCTTAATTTTGTGTTTTCATTTTGTGATAATCTAAAGAACAACAATAGTACAAACATGTTTAAGATGACTATCTTACCACCAGGTACTACCTGGTGATGTCTCTCCCCTTGTGTGTCTCTAGAAGTAGAATCTTTGTTCCAAGTGAAACCTGATGGCATCACAGGGCACCATGATATTGAATCAGTAGAAGTTAGACCACAGGAAAATGGCTAGGAGAATTGAGTCATCACACAGCACACAAGCACACAATAACACAAGTATAAGCAACTCAAAATAACTTGCATCTATCATAGAGAACAGAAAATTGTAGGTGCTTCACAAAATATGAAGGAAGAAAGGGAGGGAAGAGGGAGAAAAAGGTTTATTAGAATGAGAACAGTGATGATGTTGGGTGATGTGACTAATTAAAAGCTGGTTTTTAATTACTTTATCCTTCTTTTAACATAACTTAAATTTCCTTTAATAATCATGTACTTTTTTAAATAAAATTTATATTTTTCAAAATCTTTATATTGTTCAATATAATTCTATTGTTCATTTTTTTAAATAATATTTGCAGTGACTGATACTTTATAAAACACTGTAAGACTTCTAGTTTCTTTTTTTTTTATTTCAGAATATCATGGGGGTACAACACTTTGGCCATACACATTGCCCCTTCACTGCCCATGTCAGAGCCACAATCGTGGTCATCCCCCAAACTGTGCTCCCCACATCCATTCAGTGAGAGTTTTTCCCATCCCTTCCACCCCGCTCCCGCCCGCTCACCCCCTGATTAATATTATTGCCCTGTGTGATGTAATTGTTGATCAGTTAGTACCAATTTGATGGTGAGTACCAGTGGTGCTTGTTTTTCCATTCCTGTGACACTTCACTTCAAAGAATGGGTTCTAGCTCCAACCAGGATAATACCAGATGTGTTAATTCACTATTGTTTTTTATTGCTGAGTAATACTCCATGGTATACATATACCACATTTTATTAATCCACTCATATATTGATGGGCACCTGGGTTGTTTCCACATCTTTGCAATTGTGAATTGTACTGCTATGAACATTAGTGAGCAGATGTCTTTATTATAAAATGTCTTTTTTTCCTTTGGGTAAATACCCAGTAGTGGGATTGCTGGGTCAAATGGTAATTCTACTTTTAACCTATATAGAGAGAATTATGAAACACTGAAAAAAGAAATTGCAGAGGATGTAAACAGATGGAAAGCCCTACCATGCTCTTGGATAGGCAGAGTCAACATAGTAAAAATGGCTTTGCTACCTAAATTGATTTACAGAATCAATGCAGTCCTTATCAAAATACCAACATCATTTTTTGCCGATCTAGAAAAAATAATTCTACACTTCATGTGGAACCAGAGAAGACCCTGTCTAGCCAAAGCAATCTTAAGCAAAAAGAACAAATTGGGAGGCATCTATCTACCAGACTTCAAACTATACTACAAGGCTATAGTAACCAAAACTGCATGGTATTGGCACAAGAACAGAGATGTAGACCAATGGAACAGGACGGAGAACCCAAATATAAAAACAACCTCATACAGTCACCTGATCTTTGACAAATTCCAGAAAAACGTACACTGGGGAAGACTTCTAGTTTCTGATCTGATGTGTAAAGAGCTTGGAAGTTGTAGCTCCAATCTTCACATCTGGAATAGAGCTGAACTACTGAAAATCAACTGAAATTCAACATTCTGAAATTCAAATTGAAAATCAACAACTCTTCTTAGATCCACCAGAGAATTGAGATCACAGAGCAAACCACCACCCTGAAAACTAGACAGACGACAGGATCACAGCTTCCTGGAATGCAAGTTGCTGCTGCAGACTAGAAGGAGCACTGAAATGGAAATTCACTACTTTCTGGAAACTGAGTTTGGCCTAACTTGAGTGAGAAAATCTCCTGGGGGCCCTGCCTCATAAAAGCCCCACACTTTCATGAGTTCTACCCCCAGGAGCCCCACCAGGTTCTCAAGGTGGAGATCAGAGAAAAACTCCCCTCAGGCTTTTGACAGGGGAAGGGGGAAAGTAACCATTTTGAAATAAGCCCAGAGAACTTTATTCTCCTTAACAATTGCCTGCCCCCCACAAAATGACTAACAAATGTCATTTGCTTTCCTTTACACTAGCAATGAAAAATTAGAATTTGAAATTAAAAGCACACCATATACATTTGCACCAAAAAAGGAATATTTCAGCATAAATCTAACAAAATATGTACAAGATCTGCATGAGGACAACTACAAACTCTGACGAATGAAATCAAAGGACATCTAAATAAATGGAGAGATAGTCCATGTTCATGCATAGAAAGACTCAATGTTGTTAAGATCTCAGTTCTTCCCACTCTGATATATAGAGTCAATACAATCCCAATCAAAATCCCAGGTAGTTATTTTCTGGATATTGACGGACCAATTCTAAAGTTTATATGGAAATGCAAAAAATTCAGCATAGCCAACACAGTATTGAAGAAGAACAAAGTTGGAGGACGGATACTATCCAACTTCAATACTTAGTATAAAGCAACAGCAATCAAGACAGTGTGGTAAATAAATAGACAAATAGGTCAATAATACAGAATAGAGAGCTCAGAAATAGGCCCACAGAAATATAGTCAACTGATTTTTTAGAAGGGATCAAAGACAATTCAATAGAGAACAGATACTTGTATTGTAATAGTTTACTAGGGCTGTCATAACAAAATATCAGAGACTGGGTAGCTTAAAAAATAGAAATTTATTTGCTTATAGTTCTGGAGGCTAGAAGTCCAAGATTAAGTTGTCAGCAGGTGTGGTCTCTTTCAAGGCCTGTGTTCTTGACTTGCAGATGGCCACCTTCTCAGAGTCCTCACATGATTGCCTCTCAGTCTGTGTATGTGTCTGGCATCTCTAATTTCTTCTTATGAGGACACCAGTCGTATAAGGAAACCACTCTAATGACTCTATTTTAACTTAATTATCTCTTTAAAGAGCCTATGTTCAAATATAGTTATATTCATAAGTACTAGGGGTTAGGGCTTCAGCATATGAATTATGGTGTACACAATTCAACCCATAAAAAATGTCTTTCAACAAATTGTGCTGAAATAACTGGACATCTGCATGCAAAAACACGAATCTAGACACAGACCTTACATCTTGCACAAAAAATATTTTGAAATGTAAAATACAAAACTATAGAAATTTTAGAAGATAATGTCAGAGAAAATCTAGGTGACTTTGGGTTTGACAATGAGTTTTCGGATACAACATCAAAAGCAGAATCCATGGGGGGAAAAATGATAAGTTGTACTTCATTAAAATCTAAAATTTCTGCTTTATTAAAAGACATTGTTAAGAGAATGAAAAGATAAGCCATAGACTGGGAGAAAATATTTGAAAAACACATATCTGCTATAGAACTTAGATCCAAAACATAAAAATAACCTTTAGAACTAACCAAATAAGAAAACAAACAACCCAATTCAAAAGTGAGCAAAAAATATGAACAGACAGCTCACCGAAGAAAACATGCAGATGGCAAATAAACATAGAAAAAGAGCCTTAACATCATATGTCACTAGGGAATTGCAAATTAAAACAGTAAGATACTACTACACACCTATTAGAATACTTAAAATCTAAACACACAATGCCAAATGCTGGCAAGAATATGGAGCAACAGGAACTCTCATTCATAGCTGGTGGGAATGCAAAATGGTACAGTTAGCCAAGGCAGGGATGGCTGTTTTTGCTTGGAACTAGCAAGGGTTCCACAGGGGAAAATTAAGCCAGAGCACTTGGGAGCAGCTGCACCTATCACACTCAGGATTCTCCAGAGCTGGGAATCACTCTTTTCCCTCTAAAAATCCACAGCAAGTGCATTTGTGTGCACCAGGGACAAAAGCTACTGCTTTCCCTGAGGGAAGGCAGAGCTAGCAGCCTTCTACCCGAGCTTCCAATCTCTTCTGGGAGAAGCCTGCCCTCCCTGGAGACAAGTCCCTGGCACAACCACACCTCCCCTTCTGAAGTGTCTTAGGCACAGCCCACATCCAGTCTGATAGCCCTGTGCATAGCAGATTGAGCTGTCTCCACCACCTCTGCTGCAGCTGTGTTGGGGTGGGAGCTGGGAATCTTGGTGCTTTCGTGCCCTCAAAGGACTGACTGCTGTCACATCCAAGAGAAGCTAGTATGAGCAGTTTTTGTGTTCCACAGCTGCCTGCCTCTGCTAATCTCATCAAGAGGGGCCAGCCCCTCCTGTCGCAGGCTCACAGTGCATCCACCCTTCTCCTGCCTGAGCATTCTTCAGGACAAGAAGATCACGCCAACCCTCACTATCACAGCCAGTGCATGAACTCAGGGAAGTTTGAGGGCAAGTATCTCAGCCCAGTCTTTTCCTGATCTCCCCAGGACCAAACATGCCATCCAGGGGGCTGAGAACTGAAAATTACATAACCTAGTCCAATAATGCTGGCACCTGAACACTCTTCCAGGGTATTCCAACCAACCCAAATTGCCAGCAACACCACAGTGGATACCTACTTGCATGAGCCAAAAGGCAGTGTACCTCTCCTTCTGTACAATGAGTAACAGAGTTCCTGGCAGAGGATAACAGGAGAACCACGAAGCTTTCTGTTTTGAGTTGAGGGAAGAGGCTACAGATGAGAAGGAAACAACATAAGAACTTTTGCAATATGAAAAACAGACACTTTTGATACCTCCAAAGGATCACACTATCTCTCCAGTAATTGACTTCTACCAAAAGGAAATTTTTGAAATATCAGATATGGATCTCAAAATATGGATCACAAGTAAGTTCAATGGGATAAATAAGAAAGTTGAAAACCAAAACAAAGAAACCAAAAAATAACTGAGGACATGAATGAAAAATTCCCTGAAGTAGAAGATTTTTAAAAAATAATAATAACAGAACTCTAGAAATGAAAGAGTCATTTAGAATTTCTAAATACAGTGGAAAGCATTAACAACATACTAAACCAAGCATAAAAAAGAATCTCAGAGCATGAATACAAGGCTTTCAAATTAACTCAGTCAGTCAAAAATAAAGAAAAAAGAACCAATAAAAATGAGCCAAGTCTCTGAGAAATATTGGATTATGTAAAATGCCCAAATATAAGAATCATGGGTATCCTTGAGGGAGAAGAAGAAAAAGCAAAAAGTATGGAAAACCTATTTGAAGGAATAATGGAGGAAAACTTTCCTGGTCTTGCTAGAGATTTAGACATCCAGATACAAGAAAGTCAATAAACTCCTGGAAGATTCATTGCAAATAGGAGATCACCAAAGCACATAGTCATCAGTCTGGCCAAAGTCAAAGTGAAGGAGAAAATCCTATAAGCTGAGAGAGGAAAACATCAAGTAACTTACAAAGGAAAGCACATAACACTAACAACAGGCTTCTCAGCAGAAACCTTACAAGTCAGAAGGGATTGAGGCCCCATCTTGAGTCTTCTCAGAGTAACTATCAGCCAAGAATTTTGTATCTTGCAAAAATAAGTGTCATAAATGAAGGAGAAATAAAATCTTTCCCAGACAGACAAATACTAAGGAAATTTGTTGCTACAAGACCTGCCCTACAAGAAACGTTCAAAAGTGTTCTAAACACCAAAAAGAATGGCTGATACTCACCAGTGTAAAAACACTCAAAGGTAAAAACTCACGGCTCTCATAAAACAGCAATTCAATGAAGAATACAAAGCAACTAGGTAAAAATCAACATGATGACTGCAACAGTATCTCACTTATCAATATGAAAATTGAATGTAAAAGGTTTAAATGCTCCACTTAAAAGATATAGATTGAAAGAATGGATAAAAGAAGACAACCCAAATATATGTTGTCTCCAAGAAATGCATTTAACTTGTAGAGTCACATAGATGCAAGGTAAAGGGTGGAAAAAAATATCCCCTGCAAATGGAAACCAAAAGTAAGCAGGAGGAGCTATTCTTATATCAGATGTAACAGACATCAAATCAACAATAGTTTAAAAAAAAGAAAACCACAAAGACGGTCATTATATAAAGATAAAGGGTTCAATTCAACAAGAAGATACAACAATTTTAAATATATATGTACCTAACACCAGAGCTTCTAGAGTCATTAAAAAGAAGTACTACCAGACCTAAGGAAATACTACTATAGCATTAAGAAATGAAACAAACAGCAACATAATAATAGTGGGAGACTTCAACACTCCACTGACAGAACTAGACAGATCATCAAGGCAGAAGATTAACAAAGAAACACTGGACTTAAATGGAACTTTAGAACAAATGGACTAACAGACATTCACAGAATATTCTACCCAAAAACTGCAGAATATACATTCTTCTCATCAACACCTGGAACATTTTCCAATGTAGACCATATATTAGGCCACAAAACAAGTCTCAGCAAATTTTTAAAAGTCAAAATTATACCACATATATTCTAAGACCACAGTGGAATAAAACTAGAAATCCATTCCAAGAGGAACTCTCAAAACTATATAAATACGAGGAAATTAAACACCTTGCTGCTGAACAATCTTTGGGTCAATAATGAAATCAAGATAGAAATCAAAAATCTTTTGAATTGAATGACAATGGTGACACAAGCTACCAAAATCTCTGGGATACAGAAAAAGCAATGCTAAGAAGGAAGTGAATAGCAGTAAATGCCTACATCAAAAAGACAGAAAGATCACAAATTGACAAACTAATGTCACATCTCAGGGAACTAGAAAACAAAACAAACCTAACAAACAAAAACAACCAAACCTAAAGCTAGCAGAAGACAAGAAATAACAAAGATCAGAGCAGAACTAAATGAAATTAAAACTTAAAAAAAATCAATGAAACAAAATGTTGTTTCTTTGAAAAGATAAACAAAATCAACAGACCACTAGCTCTACAAGAAGAGAATTCAAATAAGCTCAATCAAAAATGAAAAAGGAGACATTACCACTGACACCACAGGAATGCAAAAGATCATCTGTGACTACTATAACATATCTATGCACACAAGCTAGAAAATCTAGAGGAAATGGATAAATTTTTGGAAATACACAACATTCCAAGCTTGAATCAGAAAAAATAGAAATCCTGAGCAGACCAATAACAAGTAGAGAGAATGAATCAGTAACTTTTAAAAACTCCCCCCAACAAAAGCCCAGGACCACACAGATTCACAGCTGGATTCTATCACACCTACAAAGAACTGGTACCTATCCTACTGAAATTATTCCATAACATCGAGAAGGAAGGAATCCTCCCTAACTCATTCTATGAAGTCAGTATCACTTCAAAGAAAAAGAAAACTACAGACCAATATCCCTCATGAACATAGATTTAAAAATCCTCAAAAATTTACTAGAAAACAAAATCCAAAAGCACATCAAAAAATAATTCACCAAGAACAAGTGAGTTTCATCCCAGGGATGCAGAATAGTTCAACATACACAAATCAAGATATAGGATTCACCACACAAACAAAATTAACAACAAAAACCATATAATCATCTCAATAGATGTAGAAAAAGCACTTGATAAAATCCAGCACCCCTTCATGATAAAAACCCTTAACAAACTAGACATAGAAGGAACATACCTCAAAATAATAAAAGCCATATATCACAAACCCACAGCCAACATCATACTGAATGGGGTAAAGTCAAAAGCATTTCCCCTAAGAACTAGAATAGGACAAGGATGACCACTGTTACCACTTCTATTCAACATAGTACTGGAAGTCCTAGCCAGAGCAATCTGGCAAAAGAAAGAAATAAAGGGTATCCAAATAGGGAAAGGGGAGGCCAAATTATCCCTGTTTGCCAACAATATGATCTTGTATCTAGAAAATCCTAAAGACATCTCCAAAAGACACCTAGAACTGATAAGTAAATTCAGTAAAGTCTCAGGTTACAAAATCAATGTACTCAAATCAGTAGCATTTCTATACACTAATAACAGCCAAGCTGAGAGTCAAATCAAGAACTCAATACCATTTACAATAGCTGCAAAGAAAATAAAATACCTAGGAATATACTTAACCAAGGAGGTGAAAGATCTCTACAAGGAGAACTACAAAACACTGATGAAAGAAATTGCAGATGACACAAAAAATGAAAAACATCCCATACTCATGTTGGAGGAATTAATATTGTTAAAATGTCCATACTGCCCAAAGTGATTTACAGATTCAATGCAATTCCCTTCAAAAAACCAATGGCATTTTTCACAGAATTAGAAAAAAAATCCTAAATTTCATATGGAATCAAAAAAGAGCCCAAATAGCCAAAGCAATCCTAAGCAAAAAGAACAAATTTGCAGGCACCACATTACTGACTTCAAATTACATTACAAGGCTATAGTAACCAAAACAGCAGGATATTGGTATAAAATCAGACACACAGATGAATGGAACAGAATAGAGAACCCAGAATAAAACCATACACCTACAACCAATTGATCTTCAACAATGCAGACAAAAACATACTCTGGGGAAAGGACATTCTATTCAATAAATGGTGCTGGGAAAATTGGAGAGCCACATGCAAAACAATGAAGCTTGTTCCCTATATCTCACCATACAAAAAAATTAACTCAAGATAGATTAAAGACTTAAATGTAAGACCTGACGCCATAAAAATTCTAGAAGATTTAGGAAAAACTCTTCTGGACATTGGCCTAGGCAAAGAATTTATGACTAAGACCCCAAAAGCAAACACAACAAAAACAAATATAAATAAATGGTACTTAGTCAACCTAAAAGGTTTCTGCACAGCAAAAGATATAACCAATACAGTAAATAAACAGCCTACAGAATGGGAGAAAATATTCACAAACTATACATCTGACAAAAGACTAATATCCAGAATCTACAAGGAACTCAAACAACTCAGCAAGGAAAAAACAAACAACCCCATTAAAAAGTGAGCAAAAGACATGAACAGACATTTTTCAAAAGAAGATATACAGGCCAGGTGCAGTGGCTCATGCCTGTAATCCTAGCACTCTGGGAGGCCAAGGTGGGAGGATCACCTGAGATAAAGAGTTCAGGACCAGCCCGAGCAAGAGTGAGACCCCATCTCTACTAAAAACAGAAAAAAGTAGGCAGGCATGTTGGCACATGCCTGCAGTCCCAGCTACTCAGGAGGCTGAGGCAGAAGGATCACTTGAGCCCAGGAGTTTGAGGTTGCAGTGAGCTATGATGATGCCACTGCACTCTAGCCAGGCTGACAGAGCGAGACTCTGTCTCAAAAAAAAAAAAAAAAGAAAGAAAAAAGAGATATACAAATGGCCAACAAACATATGAAAAAACACTCAACATCACTAACCATCAGGGAAATGCAAATTACAACCACAATGAGATACCACCCCATCAGAATGGCCATTCCTAAAATGTAAAAAAAAAAAAGATATTGGCAATGAAAAGGGAACACTTACACACTATTGGTGGGAATGTAAATTAGTACAACCTCTTTGGAAAACAGTATGGAGATTCCTCAAAGAGCTAAAAGTAGACCTACTATTTGATCCAGCAATCCTGGGTATCTACCCAAAAGAAAAGAAGTCATTATATCACAAAGACACACACACTCATATATTTATCGCAGCACAATTCACAATTGCAAAGATATAGAATCAACCTAAGTGCCCATCAACTGATGAGTGGATAAAGAAAATGTGATACACACACACACACACACACCCCATGGATTACTACTCGGCCATTAAAAAAATAAAATAATGTCTTTTCAACAACTTGGATGGAACTAGAAGACATAATCCTAAATGAAGTACCTCAGGAATGGTAAAAAAAATTCTGTATGTACTCATTTATAAGTGGGAGCTAAATAACGGGTATACATGGTCATACAGAGTGGTATAATGGACTTTGGAGACTCAAAGTGGGGGAGAGTAGGAGGAGGGTGAGGGATCAAAAATGTTCTACCTGGTACAATGTATATTATTTGGGTGACAGGTACGCTAAAAGCCCTCACTTCACCACTGTACAATTCATCCATATATCAAAAAACCACTTGTACCCCTTAAATCTATTGAAATGTTCTAAAATGTTCCAATTTAAAGAAAAAAATGGTACAGCTACTTTGGAAGACAGTTTGACATTTTGTTACAAAGCTAAACATAGGCTGACCATACAATCCAGCAATCATGCTCCTAGGTCTCGAACTCCTGGCCTCAAGCAGTCCTCCTGTCTTGGCCTCCCAGAGTGCTAGGATTACAGGCATGAGCCACCACGCCCAGCTAACCATGCTCCTAGGTACTTATGCAAATGAGTTGAAGATGTATGTCCTCACAAAAAACTGCACACAAATGTTTATAGCAGTTTTATTCATAATTTCCGAAAATTGGAAATAACAACAATGTCCTTCAATAGGTAAATGAATAAACAAACTGTGGTACATTCATACAATGGAATATTGTGAGCAATAAAGAGAAATGAGCTACAAAGTCACAAAAAGACATGTGGGAACTTTGAATGCATGTTGCTAAGTGAAAGAAGCCAGTCTGAAAAGGCTACGTACTGTATGATTTCAACTAGATGACATTCTGGGAAAGGCAACACTATGGAGACAATAGAAAGATCAGTGGTTGCCAGGGCTTTGGGGAGAAGAATGAATGGAAGAAGCACAGGGAATTCCTAGGGCCATGACACTATTCTGTGTAACATTGTGGTGGTGAGTACATGACATTATGCATTTGTCAAAATCAGTAGAACTGTACAACACAGCCATAGCCTGAATTATGCCCCTCCAAAAATTCCTCTGCTGAAGCTGTAACCCCCAATGTGACTGTACTTGGAGATAGGGCCTTTAAGGAGGTAATTACAGTTAAATAAAGCCATAAGGGTAGGCTTTGATATGATGGGATTAGTGCAAATTACAAGAACATATATGAGAGAGCCCTCTCTCAACATGCACACGCACACACACACACGCACACGCACACACACTCAGGCATGGAGGAAAGGCAGTGTGAGCACAAGAGACAAGGCAGCCATCCACAAACTAGGAAGACAGCCAACCTCTTTTCCACCAGAAACCAACCCTGCTGGACTTTGATCTGGGACTTCTTGTCTCCAGAACTATGAGCAAATAAATTTCTGTTGTTTAAGCCATCCAGTCTATGGTGTTTTGTTATAGCAGCCTGAGCAGACTAATACAAGCACAACGAGTGACCTTTAATGTAGACGATGGATTTTAGTTAATAATAATGCATCAATGTTGGTTTTTCAATTGTAACAAATGTACCGCATTAATGAAAGATGTTAGTAATAGCAGAAATTGTGTAGCAGGGTGGGGGAGTGATATATGGGAACTCTGTAATTTCTGTAAACCTGAAACTGCTGTAAAAAAAAGTGCTTATTAATTTAAAAAAATACTTTGACAGAGAACTTTTGTGACTTTCACAATACAGTACGTGTTTTAAAAAGGTTATGTTCTGTAGCTGTCTGTCCATGGCCTCCATTGCCAGCATGTTATTCTCCATTTGCTTGGCCTCTTTCCCTGGACTGTTGATGCTCATCATCCTCTGAGGCCTATCCCTGTACACATGCAGGAACTCAGTGAAGGCCCTGTCAGCTCCTGGTAGGAGCCCAGCTCAGAGTGAGTTCCTCCAGAAGGATTCCAGTAACCTTAGATGCTTCTTTCTTTCCTCCAGGTAGGACAGCCTCTACCCAGCCTGACAAGGCATCTACCAATACAAGCAAAGGCATCCGAGTGAAACTGCCAATCACTGGAAGGGTGGACCCCCACATGTTGGGCTCCCTGTGTAACGGGTCACCTTCCTGTCCTTGGACCACCCTAAGCACATAAATGGTTAGTTGTAAACAGGGTCCTCTCAAATGAGTTCTCACCAAATCCATCAAGGCATTATGCTCCCATTGTGTGTATTCATGTAGGTGACTCATAAGAGGCCAAACCAAACCTTTGGGTAGGAGGTGAGTCTATGAGAATTCTGTCTCCATTTAGCTGTGCCATCCCAAATGTCAGAGCCCCAGTCTTTAGTTTGTAAGAGGGTCTAAATCTAGTAGGCGTATCAAGGCCCCAAGGAACAGATCACCTCCAGGGGCCTCCTTAGCAGGTCTGCCAGTGGCCTGACTTCTTTTTGCCATGCTGGCCACCTGCTTGGGCTCAGCCACAGCCTGTATTGAGGCCATTATTTCCATGGCATACTTAATATTCTTATTTCCTGCCATCAGGAGACCCCTTTTTTTCAAATGGCACTATGAGCATACACAGTCATAAAAGCATATTTAGAGTCTGTATAAACACTTACCATTTTCCTCTCAATAACTGCAACTCAGCTTCCTGGGCTGAAGTCCCAGGTGGCAGTGCCACTGCTGTGATCACCACATATCCAGCCCCTCGTTGTCCATAAAGCTGCTCCCATGAGTGAAAAAGATCCCAATCTTGCTCTAGCATTGGCTGATCTGACATATCCATCCTGCTAGAATACACAGCCTCCAGAACCTCTAAACAGTCATGTTGTAAAGGCTCATTTTCTTTGGCTGGCAAAAGGGTGGCAGGATTGAGAACAGACACAACTCACAAGCAGCTGTTACTGCCTGGAGGCAAAGAGGCCGTCCTCTCACAATATTATTCAGTGGCTTTGACATGCCACTGGCCATGGGATGCCTCTCAGTATCTATACTAACACTTTAAGGCTCATTCCTTATTTTTCCTCTGTAAAAGAGCTTTACCATCAGTCCGAAATCTGGGATGCAGACACCATTCCTAGGATAAGCTAAGACAAGTTTACAAATCTGTCCAAATGCAGGTTCCGCAAGTCCCCTGCTAAGCGTCTATCAAACAGAGCAAGAGAGCCCTTTTAAACCCATGAGGCAACACAGTCCCAGGATCCTACCATTTAAATGTAACTGAGTACAATGCAAGTTCCTCAGCCCCTTGCCTATGCTGCCTCACTGCTGCCTGACCCCTCCCCCACCGCTGCCTGTGAGACAGTTCAGCAGCTCCTCCTCCTACAGCAAAGATGTCACCAGACACCCCATTGCCAGCAGGGCCCAGAAGCACACTCCACGGAGCCCTGGACTTTCGCAAGAGTGATAATTGACTCTCCTTTGTAGCAGAGGTAACCCAGCAAGTAAACAAAGCCCTACACTTAGAATAGAAATTGCATGCATCCTAGAATTGATACAGGAAACCCATGTAAAGTGGGATAAGATATGGCCACTTGCCCTCCTCTGGATAAGGGTAGCCCTTTAGAAGCAGGCTTAAGTTAAGCCCCTAAGAAATAGTTTATGAGAGACCCTTCCTAGCACCCTGAGGTAAGTATAATAATATAACCATGAGCAAAAGAAAATAGAGTAAAACAATATGTCAAATGAGTGGGTCAGGTGCTAACCACTACACATGAGTTTGCCTCTTTCAGGCCCCCGGCCCAGTTGCAAGCAGAGAAGAGGAAGGGACCCTATGAAGTGCCTCTAACAACTCACACCTAGTTGAAGTTGTCAGAAGTAAAACCTTGGGTCCATCATACCAAAGTAAAGAGGTGCAGCCCCCGTGAAGGGGCCAGCCTTTAGGCGACCTAAAGTATCTGTTTGAGAAAAAGGAAAAAAATGAAAATGGTGTTATTTTTGCTAATGTTTCTTTGGTGATTTTTTCTGTCTATAGGATAGAGGGACAACTCCTTAGTGAGGATTTCCCCAGGCTATCGCCTCTTCTGTTAATCTGTCTTACTGCTGGGTGTGTTACCCTAAACCTTGTTTGCTACAACTATTTCTGTACGTGATTTCTGAATTTGCAGAAGCCAGTCTCTCGGATCACCTACAGGGTACAACTAATGGCTCTGCAGTCAGAGGTTCCTTGTTTCTTTTCTAACCCAGCCCTGTATCAGACACTGTGTGAAAGGTGACAGTCCATTTCACCTTGTCAATCCTCATAGTTATAGTTATTGCTTATGCCCTTTTTCACCTGATAATCAGTACCTTCCATCTGAAACATCACCCCAATTCAGTAGGAAGAAGCTTGATGACTATGTCGCCCCTCCTCCCACAGATATAGAAGAGTAAAATTGACAGTGGTGAATATGTAACAGAGAAAATGGCCTGAAAAAGGGTAAAAATGTTTTGTCTCTTCAAAACCCCCTTACTCTTTTTGAGAACTAAAACCTATATCCCTGCCTCAGGCCAGCGGTCGGGAGGGACAAGGGAGCGTCCATTGTTATTTGTGCCACAGGTGATGGCTCGGGGGAATTGTCCGGAGGAGGTAACAAGATTGTCTTAGCCAAAAATGGGATGAATCAGAACTCTGTATTTCTACTCAGAAGCAGGATGTTGGTACTTTAAGACAAGAGTCTGCCAACCTCCTCATTTGCTGGCAAATTAGTAAACTCCTCTTTCCTTTCCCTTAAACCACTTGTCCTTATTCTTCCGATGTGGCCTCAGGGACAAGTGCCAAACTTTAGGTAACAAGTGGAAAAATACGTATATTTCTATTACCTACACAAGGATATATTTGAGAATGTCTAAATAAAGAGAGACAAATGCGATTTAATATAAACTCATAAAGGTAGTAACTAGCTCAAAATCATAAGAAGAAACTTACTGAAACAACCCTAGCAAAGCCATCACAGACAGCATAGTGAAAAACAAAACAAAATAAAATAAATGCTCCAAAATCAGAGAGAATAGCATTCATTATATATTGGTATCAAACGTAAAATTGTTAACCAAAAAAGAAAAAAAGCTAATAAGTACCAATTAAAAGTTAAAAATAAAAAGATTAGACCACAAAACTCAAATATTCTTTAAAAAAATGTAAACAAAGTGACTAAGAAAGATTGAAAGCAGAATGATGAGACAGGGTTTCGTTTGTAACGGCAAACTAAAGAGAGCAAGCAAGGGCCATTATATCAATATCAAAAAGGAAGATTTTATTTATCCTTTTTTTTTTTTTTTGCATGTGGTTATCCAGTTTCCCTAACACCATTTATTGAACAGACTATCTTTTCCAATTTGGTATTCTTGGCACCCTTGACGAAGATCAGTTGGCCATATGTACATGGGGTTTATTTTTGGGCTTTCAATCTGTTCCATTGACCTATATGTCTGTCTTAATGCCAGCATCATGTCATTTTAATTACTGTAGCTTTGTAATATATTCTGAAATCAGAAAAAAATAAAAAATAAAAAGGTTATGTTCTGATTGTGCTCTATAGCTGCAAATATGTCGTTATAAATTGATAGATGTGTATGCTCATCAAAAGTTTTCATCTTTTTGGTCTTTGATAATGTAATTTTGATGACAAGGAGGAAATTAGTAAAATAGTGTAAAGTTTATGTTTTCAAATATTAGTATTGGTCAGGGTTCAATCAGAAAAGGAGAACCACAGCCCCATTTTAAAAAGTATACAGTCCAAAACCCTAGAGGTTTCTCAACCTCCAAAATTAACATTTTAGACTAGATAATTCTATGTCTGAGGGAGAAGTGCTGTCCTTTGCACTGTAGGATATTTAGCCATATACCTCAACCCTGCCCATTAGATGCCAGTAGGAACCCTCACATATGCCCTCCTACCCTTCCCACCCCATCACAATAATCAAAATTATGTTTCCAGAATTGCCAAATGCTTCCTGGGGGTCAAAATCACCCTCAGTTGAGAACCATTTGTGTGAAGGGATTTGATATAGGGCTTGCAGGAGCTGGTTAAACAGTCTCTGTAAGGCTGGTATCTCCAAATCTGATGCTGGAGCACGGGGTCCACAGGGTCAACAGTCAGGAAGAAAAGATGAATGTATAGTGAGAGTGACTGAGAACAAACTGGAACTCACAGGCATAAGCGGGTTCCCCAAAAGAACAGACTGAAACCCATGTTGCTTCTTACTGCCTCTGGCACTGGTGGCATGGGTGTCCTAGGGCTCTCAATCACAGAGCTAAACACACCTGGTGCAGGAGTCGGAGAAAGTGAAAGAGGACCTAGGGAAGGTGGAGCCGTCGCACACCTGTTGCTGCCGCACATCAACAATATGAACCAGCAAATAAGTAGCAATATGTGTGAACTACAAAATGGTACTGTTTCACTTCTACCCTACCAATCTTGCACAAAAATCTCTTTTGTGACTTACCCTAACCAGAAATACACAGGAAAAGAAATTCTGGGAAATTTATTTCAGCCTAATCAACACATTACAAAACCACCACAGATACTCTCACTTTAATGTTATGAAACAAAAGTGTT
The DNA here is from genome assembly GCA_023783475.1 of Daubentonia madagascariensis. Lineage (NCBI taxonomy): Eukaryota > Metazoa > Chordata > Mammalia > Primates > Daubentoniidae > Daubentonia > Daubentonia madagascariensis. The sequence continues at coordinate 33,138,859 of JAKFHU010002080.1, read as the reverse complement.
CACAACTGATCCAGTAAGCTTATCGTAAATTTTATTTTTTATTTTCAAGTGATCTTCAAAAAAATCATGCAGAAATGCTCTTGTGAATTTGCAGGGATCTTCAACAAACTATACATTTCCCACACAATATTAATTCTATTCAGTTTATAATCAAATTCTGCCTCATGTTGCCTACACTGTGGTCATACATAAATCAGTCTTTTCAAATCAATTTAAAACTCAGATGTAATATCTATGGCATATTAATAATTTAAGTTGCTGAGGCCGGATGCTAATAAGGATGATTAATATCAAAACATAATCCAACTGAACCCCCAATCTACTCCTACCCTCTCTCCTTCTCTTCCAAGTATCTAACTTTATCTCTTCCAGGCAGAGTAACCTAGGATGGCCTATCTTTGCATAATGCATTTCCTATTGGTTTTTTTCATTCGCAACTAATCAGATTAGAATCCATCTGCTAGGGTCTGAAGATGTCCTTGCTAGAGCCAGTTACAGACCCTTCCTTGTGATGATCGTGTAGATTAGGAAAGACAAAGTGTATCCTCTCCCTGATATAAAATCTAGGTAATTTAGGATATTTTAAAGAATGGCATGAGGCATGAAGGAGTCTCACAATGCCCTATTTAGAATATTAAAAGATGGTACAAAACCCCTACAAATAACAGCACAATCTCTCCTGCTGCCCCTCTCTTATATTTCCAAGATAATAGGAGGAGCTTTATTTGGGAAACAACTTAGAAGACATTATCATATTGGTTCAATAAACTTTTTGTGAAGATGTTATCTGAATCAGGCTTGGACTGGAGCATTGCCTGACTCCCATTGTGTGACATCCACGAGGTAAACTGTACCTCCTCTAAGATTCTAAGGGCCAAATATTCCTGCCCCCTGTTACTCCATAGCCTTAAGGGGTCTTGCCACCAGATGGATGTGTTCTGAGATCAGCAATGTATTTTATAATGTTACAAATACCCTCTCAATAAAATAGATCATATAATTTATCTATCTCCCAGTGAGATAGTAAATTTCTATGGGAAAGTATAGAAAGAATTCCAAATTTACGTGCCCTCATCTCCTTAAGTGCAAGAAGTCCATTCTCCTCAAGAATTTCCAGTAGGAATCAGGGGTGCTTTCACTGGCCCATGGGTCAGCCCTGATTTACTGATAGCTACAAATAGTTAGGTCTAGAACCCACAGCCCCAAGCCTCAACAGACCATCAAAGTATCACTCTACGATGGAACTCTTCTCCCAAGACTAGTGCCCCAAACTGAGTAATCATTCTATCGTGAGCATAACCAGACACCACTGCTCACAAGAGATGGCACTGATGTTTCTGCAACACGTAAAGACCATTCTTTCTGTTTTACACTCAAAAGTGTACCACGATAAACTTGCTTGAATCCCAAAGTGTCAGCAATTAGTAACACAGCCACTTTCTCCTGGGATACACAAACCAACGTTTGCTCCCTACATTGTTGCTGGGACCTCTTCAAGGTGTAAGCACTTTTAAGCCAGCAATAGTAAAAAAAGAAAAAAGAAAAAGAAAATAAAAATAAAATAAAATAAAAGATGTGAGCACTGTTGCTAAGCATCCCCTAACCTGGCAGACACTTTCCTCTCTTCTAATGGATTCTTTCTCGGGGTCTTGGTCATGCTCTCTAAAATCTGATTTCCATTGTGTTTCTCTCCCTCAATCTGCCCAAATTTATGTTTGAACCTGTATTGAATAGTGGAGTTCCCCAGGAGGAACTCAGCCCCTGTGTGAATCAGCTTATGTAAATGGTTTAGGGCTGCAGAGGAGTGTCCCCTAACTCCATCCACCAGAATCTATTTGAACCCTAGATAACACACCTTGTTACATTTCTTTTGATTCCTTACCATATTCTTCAAGTGTTAATAATAGAATTGCCTATACTGAATCTAGATTATTGTTAAGGAATTGTTTAAGAGTAGATAAACAAGTGGATTCCCTTGACAAGGTACCAGTTTCCTGCAATTTTTTGTTTCCTGTATATAAGCTTCCATTCCCTCTTTATCTGTAAAATGGAGGTAATAGTAATAATACCATGCCACAGATTTGTTGTAAGGATTAAATAAGTTACTGTGTACAAGTTAATTAGAAAAAATGCCTAGAATGAAGTAAGTGCTCAATAAATCTTACAGGAAATGAATGAATGAAAGAAAGAAAGAGAAAAAAGTTTAAAAAGTACAGATTCTGTGGGACATCTAGGAGCTGCCTTGTCCCTGAGGCCATTACATTAAGTTTCTTGAGCCCTTGTAATTTAAACCTTGTATAATACTAAGCATTATTTAGCTAACATTATAAGGCTTGGATACTTTAGTAAACCTTTTTGCTAAGAACAAGTATAACAAAACTCTTTTTTTCTTTTTCAGAACAAGTAGAAACTTCAAATAGCCAAAATTTTTTCTCCTTATGCATTTTATACTCTATTTTTTGTGGGAAAGTGTGATAAGATACATGTAAACAAGTTGATATATGGAAATTTTCCGTGGATTAGAAAGGAAAGGAAAATATGGCAAAATATTAACAAATTTTGTATCTAGGTGGTGGGTATATGGGTATTCATTATACTATTATTTCAACTTTTTTATATGACAAAATTTTCATAATAAACAGTGGGAGAAATGGCAAAATTTAAAGTGTATATTAAGGTCAGTGAAAATTCGGTCTAGTATTTATAGCTTCTATATCTATAATATTATACACTGATAACTGATATTATAGTGACCCTTAGATACTGTAAAATCCTTAAACATGCCTCTTGAAGTATCGAAAATTAATAATAATTAAATTTTTTAAATAAAAATAAAATTCATGAACAAGTTTATTATAACATTTTTTGAATAGCAAAGAATTGGAAAACTAAAGTCTATTGACAGAGAGCAGAATAAACAAATTATATTACAGCTATACAATGGAAAATTACAAATTCATTAAATAAGAATGATAAAGCACTTTATGCTGATATGGCAAGAATGCCAAGATATATTGTTAACTGAAAAAAGACAGGAGCAGAAGAGTGTGTATAGACCACTATTGTTTGCATAAGAAAAAGGAAAAAAACTTTTACCTACATACAGAATTTTTATGTGGGTATATAATAGTTCAGGAAGGATACCCTAAAAAAAGGTAAATTGGAAGGGCACTGAGGGGGATGAGAGACAGGAGAGAGAGGGAGACTCTTAGAGCCCATCTTTCTGAAAGCTTTTGAATTTGGTCCTATGTCAATGTATAATCTATTTTTAAAATAAATAAAATGAACATTTTAAAATAAACACAAAATAAATATTAAATAAGATAGGTAAGCAACAAATTTTAGTCTATACTTGGGAAAGCTACAAAGTTAACATGAAACTAATGCTGAAATGATTAGGTGTCAGGGCTCCACAAAATGAACAAAACTGATCCACTCTTTTTGCAGTAAAAGTGAACAAGTGACAACTGGATCACTCTGAAAGGAGAGGCTGGGAAGAAGAATAAAAGTCCTAGCAAGGTAATAAGACTACCAGCATCTTTCCCCATTCTTTAAGAAATGGAGAAGGTTCTTGATACATGGGTTTCTTTCAGGAGCACAAGGAAATCCTCCGACTGGTCCTCTGACCTTTGCACATTCTATGTCATACCACAGCCTAGGGTTGGCCCTGGCTAGAGAACATGGACTCAAAAAGCAGTTCCAGAATCAACCCAAGTGCCCATCAATTCATTAGTGGATTAATAAAATGTGGTATATGTACAACATGGAGTACTACTCAGCCATTAAAAAAATGAATTATTTAGTTTTGTAACAATCTGGATTGGACTGGAGTCCATTCTCCTTAGTGAAGTATCACAAGAATGGAAAAACAAACACCACATGTACTCACTATTAAATTGGAACTAACCAAACAGCACTCATGAGCAAAGATGGAAGTAAAACTCAACAGAAATCAAGCAGGTGGGGGGGATGGGTGAAATCATATCTAATGGGTACAATGTACACTATCTGGGTGATGGGCACACTTATGACGACTCAAGCAGTACAAAAACAATACATGTGACCAAAACATTTGTACCCCTGCAATATTATGAAATTTTAAAAACGCAGTTTCTGCACCTTTTAGTCTTCTTCATATTGTCACCCCAAATTCAATATTTTAGATTCTGTTTTCTTTCACATCTTAGAAATTTTGTTTCTACTAATTCTCCCGGTTTGTTTATTTACATATTTATCTTTGCCAGACACAATCTCTGATTAACAAGGAAATAAAGAATAGCTCAAGTTCAGATTCAAATATTTGTGTTAATCCTATTCTGGTTAAATGTTGGATACTACAACTCTGTCATGTTCAAATTCATTTACTGACAAAGTAATAATCCTTGATCCTCTCTACCTGGGAATATTGCTGTCTTTATTTACATGGTGCTATATTTATTTGGCTATGTAGTAGCAGCCTCTATGTTGGTTCCCAGTGATTATCATCTCCTGGTATTCACACCCTTGTGTAATCTCCATCCTCTTAATTATGGGTATACTTAATGACTCATTTATAACAAATAAAATATGCCAGATAGCCAGGCACAGTGGCTCATGCCTGTGATCCCAGCACTTTGGGAGTCCAAGGAGGGAGGATCGCTTGAGCCCAGAAGTTTGAGACCAGCCTGAGCAACATAGAGAGACACTGTCTCTACAAAAAATACGAAAATTAGCCAAGCAAAGTGGTATGTGCCTGTAGTCCCAGCTACTGGGGAGACTGAGGCAAGAAGACCACTTGAACTCAGGAGTTTGAGGTTGCAGTGAGTTATGACGAAGCCATTGCACTCTAGCCCAGGCAACAGAGAGAGACCCTCTCTCAAAAAAAAAATCAAAACTAAAAGTTTAAAATTATAATTAAAAAAATAAAAATAAAATATGGCATAGTAATGGGATGTCACTTCAAAGATTAGCCTTTAAAAAGACTGTGGCCTCCATCTTGGGCACTCTCTCTTGCCCTTCCGTAGATCATTTGGCCTGGAGGAAGCAAATTGCTGCTTTGTCCGGCTGCCCTGTGGAGAGGGTCATGTGAGTGAACAGATCCCTCAAGCCCCAGTTGACCCTTAAGATGACTGCAGCCCCAGCCAAGAGCTTGACTGCCACCTTGTGAGAGTCTCTGAGCCAGAGGCACCCTAATAAACTGCTCCCAGATTCCTGACATTCAGAAATTACAAGATAATAAATGATTGGTAGTTTAAGCCACTAAATTTTGGAGTAATTGTTAGGCAGCAATAGGTACTTAATACAAACTACAACTATTAAAACCACAATTTTAAATGAACTAATGAAATACCTAAAATACAGTAAAATCTCTTGTCCAAAGAACAGAAACAGCAAAAAGTAGATGTTTAATGATGTTGATTGATTGTGTGATAAATTATTGGAAAACTTATTTTAATAATTCCATAATCAATGAAATACTAACTGCATTTTAAATTAATGAAGACCTTGGAATGACTCATCAAAATATGAAAGACTCTTTAGCATAGCAAATTTTGCATATTTTTATTTTCTGTCTGTGAAAATCCTTTTGTGATATTAATGCATTAAGATTTTCTGTATTTGCATAAACAGAATCACCAATCCCGAGTTCTGCTAGATAATAAACAGTTTACAGAACTTGAAATTCAATTTATAGGTCTAAATTTTATTTCAGTGTTAATTCCTCTAGAATCAATACCTGAAACAGCACTTGCTTTAAAGAATGAGGCATGAGTGCCCTCTTGTGATAGAATAGGCATTTAAATTCATTTGTAAATATTTTCCAGTTGTATATGAAATAATTTGAACCAAATCGTTTCACAAGCACAAAATGCCGTCTATTGCAAGGCCAATTTGTATCAGTATGTTTAAGTGAGGGAAGGCCAAATACCTGAAGAACTTGGTTAATGTTAATAGATAATATGAATAATTCACATAAAAATGTTTATTTCATTGTACTGGTAGCTCAAACAAAAGCTTAGTAAAATAAAGGCTCTTTGAACTGATCACCACTTAATTACCTAGAAAATCCTCTCCATTCCTCCTTTGAATATAGATAGACTGTCAAAACAAGTCGAAGTCTCAGGACTAAACTGTTAGGGTGGAAAGGCTAGTAGGTGCTCACGGCGTGGGTGGAGAAAGATTTCTCACTCGGAAATTTAGATATAAAAGTAAAAAATGTATTTTATCCTTTAAGGAGAGAGAGAGCGAGAGAGAAAAGGGGGGGAGAGTAGAGAGATGGTGTGGCATCCCAAAGAAAGAGAAGGGGGTGCCAGCAGCAAGGCCAAGTGGCTTGCTGATTTTAAAGGGGATGAAGAGAAAAAAATAGTGATGGCTGTCAGTTGGTAACAAAAATGGCAGCAGGTAGATAACAAAAAAACTGCAAGGATGTCAAAGTCCAAGAGTTGGCTTCTTGCCTTTCCTTGGAGAAGGGATTATCACAGGAGATGTGACTCTGTCCTCGAGATATGGTTGAGGCTGTAGCTCATTATTCTGCTGTTTACTCAGGAACTCTGTAAAAGCAGATTCTCAAAAAAACAATTTTGAAAGAGAGAGATTTACATTTCTTTTCCGTTCTTTCAGCTTTCTTCAGAAGTTGTGCAAAACAGAACTTCTGCAGGGTACCTGTTAGTGAGAAAACTCATGGGAATGATCTTTAACCATTACTGGGAAATTGTACGATTAGGTATTTTCCTGTTATTCTTGCAAGGCTGTCCCTTTCGAAGCAAGTAGGCTCTGGTGCGCTTCCACCAAGTGTCAAGTGTTTGATCTTGAACTACTTTGTCAATTTTACTTGTCTTAAATTTAGGTGATTAAATAATATGTAAAATAATTATCCATTAAAGGAGCAAGGAAATGTTGTTAAGGAAAACAAAATTGGATTCTTTGGGATGACTTCAGAAAAGGTAATTGGGGGAAAAAAGCTTTTTGAAACTGTATGCAGGCAAGAAAACTGTAAGAAATAGACAATAGAAGGCATAAAAACCTAGAAAAATTCTAAACTCCAAAGCCTCATAATACCAGCAGACTACTTAAAAAATAATTTTTGGTAAAAGTCTTCACCCAACATCAAAAGATTGTCAAAACATTCATTTATATATTTTATACTAAAATAAAATATTTTAGGTGCATGTTATCTTTTGAATGATTCTCTACTTTAACCACCTTTTTTTTTGTTTTTTTTTTGAAACAGAGTCTCACTTTGTTGCCCTAGGTAGAGTACAGTAGCATCATCATAACTCACTGCAACCTCAAACTCTTGGGCTCAAGCGATCCTCCTGCCTCAGCCTCCCAAGTAGCTGGGACTACAGGTGCGTGCCACCACACCTGGCTAATTTTTCTATTTTCAGTAGAGACGGGGCCTCACTCTTGCTTAGGCTGGTCTCAAACTCCCAAGCTCAAGTGTTCCTCCCACCTCGGCCTCCCGGAGTGCTAGAATTACAGGTGTGAGCCACCGTGCCCTGTCTAACCAACTTTTTTTGATTCACTAACATTAAAGAGTATTTTTCCCCCTAGCTGCTCATATTTTATATGCATGCATATTTACATAAAAACATATATGGAATGTGTATATGGCCTGATTCTAAAATGAATATGGGTCTATGTGACCTGAAATACAAGAATTCTGTCTCTGGTTAAAATCAAACCATAACATCTGGCATTGACATTAAATATTTGTATAAAATTTTGACCCCATTGCTGACCTCAATACTTGGAAAAAGTTTGTGCAGACAACAACTGTCTGGAATCCTCACTAAAGGAGGGCATTCAACAATCCTTTTAAATAAACCCAAATGACTTATCTGCAAGTCTAAGCATAGTTTTTTGTGGTGACAAGACCAAGTTTAGCAAAAGATAAGAGGGCTTCTACCTCATTTTTAAAATTATTTTTTAATTACCCAGGAAATTATGAATATGATGAGCCCAAATTAATTTAAATGATGAACGTTTCTCTGAATTACAATATTTATTTTAAAATTTTTGAGCACCTACAATATGCTCCTTCTGTTTTTCTCTTGAATTTACACAGAAGCCTCAGTAATAATCACATCAATTAGTAGCTTTTCATATACAAATGTCCCACTTTAGACTCCATGAGAGTTGTTAAAAGATAAAATTACAACAAATCTAGTTTGTATATCTTAATTGGCTTGTGTTTGCCATTCTAGAATCAGGCAGTAATCCAGACCAAAAATGGTTCAGAATGCTCTGCCCCACCTCGTGTGCAGGTTATATTTACAGCCAGAAAAAAGGAAGTGACATACAGAAAATAAAGACAGCTCCATTGGCTACAGCTCAGGGTTTACCTTAATTGAACATAGTTTGAACAGTTGCCCGCCTACGATTGACTGAAACTCAACTGCTGTGATTGGCTGAGACTCAGCTACTTCTTACAACTGTAGGTTACAGTCTGTTTACACATCAAGTTAGGTTACAGTTCACTATGTAAGAAGAAATCTTTAGGACAAACCTAAAACATGTACAGAAACAGCTTTAGGCCAAACTTAATTCAATTTAAAAATTCTATCATTTTGGTCAACTTCTCAATTTTGAAAGATTGACCAAAACTTTTAGTCATTAATGTCACTCTCTGTCACCATTGTAAATGGACTTATTTATTCTCAAATCCCACTAGGAAATAGCAGAGCAGTAAGTTTTGTAAGGGGGGGACAAGTAAACAGAATAGGAAAACATCCTGATTGGTCAACATCAGGCCACCTCAGTCTACTTTCCTGGAAGGATTAAAGCAGAGGGGACTTTCTTATGATGTTGATTTAGGTAGACTAGAATCTACTGTTTTTCAGGGGGGGAAAAACTGTTCTCTTTTGAGATCTATCTGCTTCCTAAGGTTTCAGTTTGATTATATGTCATTTAGCATGAGCAACTCCATTTTGGTTTGGTCTGATCTGTTGGGGCATAGTGCAAGAGCTCAGCACAAAACAATGCCCTTACATAATTTTGCTTAACAATTTCCCCCTTTTGGTCAGGTTCTCATCTAAGTGAGAGTGTGACCAAAACATAAGGGACTTAAGTTCAACTCATGTTTTCCAGTGGAAGTGGATCTGATTGCCATCAATCTGCAATACCTTTAACCAAGGCAATCCAGTCAATTCAGTTAGCTTTGCCAAATGCTATTTTATTTGTAATACCGTATTTAACCATTTTACACCTTGTCCAGTGCAAGTACCTTTATCCTTGGAGATCTCTTCCAGAATGCCCCATGAGGGGAATACATTTTCTAATAACTGTAGCTACTATAATAGCATCAGCCTTCCTGCATGGGAAAGCTTCTATACAACCAGAAAATATGCATTGAAAATGGGAATTGAATAAAGTCCCTCTATGAAATGTTCAAATGGCCCATCAAGTAGCAGAAATGTACCTGAAGTTATGACTGCCTTTCAGGATTATTGGTTTGACAAGCCAAACATTGGTCATAAACCATTTTAGCAATTTTAGAACAGTCACAACACCAATATTTTTTCATAATTTATATCATTTTATCTGTTCTGTTTTATCTGTTCTATTTCATCTGTTTTATGAGTCATGAAGTGCAGAAGTTTTAACAATGGATGTTTTAAGGACTCTGGAAGGACCAGGCAACCATCCAGGCTCTCCACAAGTCCATGCTTAACTTTGGATTTGTATCCTTTTAAATATCTATCTTGTTTCTCCAATTCAGGTGCATAGCACTGTTTATTAAATAGGTTATCATAGGTAAATTGACTTGGGTCATGGAGTCACTCAGATTGCATATATTAACTATTTCAGTAATGGATTTTATAAGTGGCCCACTTAGCATGAAAATCTGCCTAAGTATTTACTTGGTATTTAATTAATTGTTGTTCTGCTTGATGTTGGGTTAGCAGTTTTATAAACCAGTCAGTTCATTAGAGTTCTGGGAATTTTTACCCAGTTCAATGGTATAATATCAAGTTTATCAAAAACCTATATTTATCAGAATTCTTTCTATCTTTAATTTCCATGAATCTCTTGAAGAAGCAATTTGAACTGTAGCTTATTGTAAATGCTTTTAAAGAGGAATCAAAACCATTGTCTGTGGATGACAAAGACTTAGAATGGCCATGGTTAAAATCTGATGAGAGTTCATTATAATCAAAAATTGACAATGAAATTTGGTTATTTCTGTGGCATACATTTTGACAACGTACCAGATTTCTAGTAATCCCACACAATATTTAGAACACTTATATCAATAATATAACCCTAAATATAACTCAAAGAAAATCCAGCATCACTTATTATTTGACAATGCTTCTTATATAATCCAACACATCAAATAAGCCTAATTATTTTGATATCTCTTCTTCACAAGATAAGACACTTCCTTTGCAGATTTTTAGGGCCCCAACTGGAAAATTCTAAAGTTAATTCAAGGTCAAGAAAAAGATTCTATTTAGAATTTCATCTTAGGAAGTTTTTCAGAAATATCAAAAGTTTAAAACACTTGATCAAAATAGGATCACAGGTCACTGTGAAATAATAGCTATTCATTTAACCAGGGTGATAATTCAAAGACTATTAAATACAAACACAGAATTGCATAGCTGTAGAAAAGTAACATAGTTGTAGAAAAATCTCAGCTTATTAATAGAGAGGACTCAATTTTCTTAAGTAATCAAAGGCTTAATAAAGATAAATGAAACACAGGGAATTATCTTGATAAAACACAGAATTTTTATTTCCTAGGCCAATTACCTAGGTAAAAAAAAAACTTTCATCATTTTCTATCAAGAGCAGCTCAACACTCCAAGAAAAACCTTATTTTAACAGAAAGGACCAAATTCCAGTTTTGTATCAGCATACTTTCAATAGTAATGCCTGATTTTTTTAAAAGAACGTAAATAATTTCCTTCTAAATTTAGCCAACTTGATCACACATAAAATCTCTTTCGTAAGACTTATCTTCCACAAACCTTCTACAACCTTTCCTCTTTCTCATTTTGGAACAGCCAATCATTCTATTACTTTAGGGCAAAATTACCTTTTTTTTTCCTTAAATAAAACACATCTTTCATGTAAGCTTCATTTACCAAAAACATGTCTTACTTTCCTCACAAAAGAAGTTATTTTAATTATCATATATTAACTAAAACTTTTTTAACTCTAGTAACCTTAATTTCTGGTCAAAACTCAGAAAGTAAGCAATCTTGAACTGTTTTATATCAACATTTTTCATAATTTTTAGAAACATGTTTCCTTATAAGACAAGTTTTTATTTATTAACAGATTCAAATATATTTAGCTTCTCTATACCATATGAAAGCAAGATGCCAAAGTATATAAACTTAAACTTGTGCTTAATAATTAATGTTTCAGTATTTTAACTTACTTGCAAATGACTTAGACATCTTGTGAGTATCTATTATTTAATTTAACATAACATTAAGACTTTAAGTTACTGAAAAAGAATCTTGAAACTATGACATGTTCATCTGTAAACTTTATCCCATCCCAGCAAGGGGTTGAGTAAAGGGACCCTTGCCTTTTTCTTAATTGACCTGTCTGGTTATTGTCCTAAGCAATTGTTAGCTAGGTTGCTCATGATTTCTGCCTTCTGACTTTTTAAATTTCTCCATACAGGGGTAAATAAAGTAGACTGATTTGGGGCCTTATAAAGTTGGGGAACCAGCAGGGGCTCCCTTTGGTCCACCCAACTTGATAGTGTTGTAACTTTTGTTTTAACCTCATCACTATCTGTTTTATTCATCTCAAATTCAATAATCATTTAAAAATTTTCTACCCTAAATCTGCATTTCCAAAAGGATGGCTTAAGTAAAATAAGGAAGAAAATTTACATTTCACAGGCACACAGCTAAGACTTCAGACTTAAATAGCATCATTTGCCCAAACCAAGAAAGAAGGGTATAGGTAAAGGCCCAGTTAAAACAAGATGGCCAGGAAAAGCATCTTAAACAAACATAAGGCTTTTAAACCAATGCCTTTTCCATTGTAAGAGTTTCTAGTGACTTAGTGCTTACCCTTTTCCAGGTGCAACCTTACAAATAGAGATTTCTTTTATAGATATAAGTTTCTCTTACAAAGCGATTTCAAAATAACCAACTGAAAATAGTTCTTATGCCACAAAGGCATATTTTGACCAAAAAAGAGTTTTGGGACATAGAAAAACTAATGAAAATAAGAAACACATGGCAACAAGGGTTTGAGAAGAGGAGTTTCTGTTGACTGAGAGGTTCCCATGGGAGAAGCAGAATCAAACAGAGAGGGGTAAAAACAAAGAGAGCTAATTATATTCATTGATTATTGTTCTAGGAGTGAGGCCTTTGAGGAGTTTCCTTTAGAGGAGAAACAGTCCAGGTATAAAAATGGACAATTTCTATTCCAATGGTCTTGCCATCTACAATAAAGGCAGACATCTTGGGGCACAGGGTTTGTTAGTTTGCAATCTCCTTGGTTTGGGTTTAAGATACAAATTAGTAGGGTTTTTTGGTCCCTGTAGTTTTTGTGGCTGTAAAGGCATGTGCCTGTTTGTTTTTTATAAAGAGGCAATTTTTTATTTGTTTAATCTTTTAAGTGCCTCCACATGCCAATTTAAAAATGCATCCCATTGTTTTTGTAGGATTTTTGATTCTTCCCTTTCTAATGTACCCCACAAATAAACAATTTTGTCCAAATTAAAACTTCCCCACTATGGCCACTGTAACTCTAAGTTACCTTCAGTAAGGCTCACCCATTTAGTAACCTTACCTATCTACTGAATCCATTCCAGTTTTGTCTGACCCGGTCAGACTGAGGCCTCCCTTACAGAACCCAGTCATGTTTCTGTCATGACTTCCAATGGTTACATGCTCTCTCACAGCACAAAGTAACCCTGGATTCAAAAGGCAAAGAGATCAGAGGCTCAATACAAAAAGAGAAGAGTACAGCCTGAAAGGAACTTGCAACCCTCAGGACTCCATGAGGAAGACAGGGAACCTCAAAAAGGGTCAGCAGTGCCTTTTTTCCTGCATTTCTCAAGGGATCTTGGGAGTTACCAGCAATGTACTCCAAGTCCCATGTTAGCCATCAAAACTGTTAAAAGACAAAATTATAACAAATCTACTTGTGTAGATCTTTAGTGGCTTTTATCCGAGATTCTGAAATCAAGCAGCAGTATGGACCAAAATGGTTTAGAATACTTACCACATGTGCAGGTTCCATTTATAAACAGAGGGGGGAAAAAGTGACATAAAGAAAAAGGAAGTAGGGTACAAAGACAGCTCCATTGGTTAAACCTGGCCTTTGCCTTAAGTGAACCTGGTTTGAACAGTTGGCTGCCTGTGACTGGCTGAGACTCAGCTACTTCTTACAAGAGTAGGCTACAGTCAGTTTACACATCAAGTTAGGTCACACTTCACTATGTAAGGAGAAACCTTTAGGATGAACTTAAAATATTTATAGACGCAGCTTTAGGCCAAACATAATTCAATTTAACAGAGTGTAATTGCTAACCTACCAAAATACATCTATTCATACATTATTTAATCGATAATTATTTACCATCCACTATGTGCCAGGCTCTGTTCTTAGTCAAACCAAGAATAAAACAGATCAAAATCCTTGGCCTTGTGGAGCTTACATTTTTGTAACGGAAACATAAAAAAACAACAAACAAAAAACTTATATAGTATATTAAAAGGTGACATGTTCTACAGAAAAAATAAAGGAGAGAGGTGAATGAGGAGTGTCAGACCAGAGTTGCAGTTTCAAATAGGGTGGCCTGGGACAACCACACCAAGAAGGTAACATTTAGGTTGGGATGTAGGAGGTGAGGAAATGAGCCAGGAAGAAATGTGGGGAAGGAGTAATCCATGCCAGGAGGAGACACCACGTTGACAAGGCCTAATAATAAAGCAGTTATAAGTAGAGTGACAGTATAATTTATGTCTAAAGCAGGGCATATGTATTAGGCAGCCTGCGGCATGAGCTCCTATGGCAATAACACTACAGGAATTTGAAATGTATAATAATATTGCTGCCTTCTGCATTTCACTTTATAATAAATACATATCTAGCCTAAAGGCATTATACAATGTTTTTTTCCTTAAATTTATGACAAAATGCTATAGTGAAAAGGGCAGTGGACTCCATACAGGAAACTAACTCCAGCTGCAACTTCTGTTTGGCTCTAACCACCATATGAATAACAATATGTCTAACAATTAATAACAAATTGTCTAACAAAGATGAAAATAGAGAAACATAGGAATTCAAATTAAAACATTTGTCCATTTTCATCTGTCATTTTTTTTTAATGAATACCTATAGTTTGAAAAGTTCAAATTTATCTAGTGACAAATAAAAAAAAATCTTTAAACCTCATTTGCTGGGGTTTTTTTCCTGGCCTGGGAAATTTTCTGTCCAGGGTATTATTCCTTTGCATAAGAGTACTATCAATTTACCAATGCACAGCTATTAAAGCCACAACTCTAAATAAATGGATGAAACACATGATAAATTCTTTAAGAATACAGTAAGCTCTTATGAAGAGGGCAGGGACCAACAGGCCATTGAGAAACATTTCTGTAAGTATGGAAAGACTCAGCTCCACCACACATTTCTTGGATAACTTTAGATAAGTCACTTGCTTTTTCTGTGTCTATTTTCCTATTTAAGAAAGATGGAAATAATAATTATGCCTTACCCACTGCACAATATTAATGTTAGATAACATGTTAAAAGGCTTTGACCAATATGAAGTGTTATATGTCATCATTATAATTAAATATTTATTCATTATCTACTATAATTAAAGCAGTATAATATATTAATATGTTTATTAGGGGCTGAGAGTCAGGATACCAAAACAAACAAACAAACAAACAAACAAACAAAAATGAATAAAACCTGGATAATGTCTACCCTATCCACATGCAAAACAAGATTAGAATTGGAAGAATAACATATGTGTTTTATAGAAATACATGCAGGCAGGTGTAGTGGCTCATGCCTGTAATGCTAACACTTTGGGAGGCCGGGGAGGGAGGATCACTTGAGGCCAGGAGTTTGAGGCCAGCCTAGACAACACAGTGAGACCTCTTCTCTGCAAAAAATACAAAAATTAGCTGGTCATGGTGGCGTGCACCTGTAGTCCTAGCTACTTGGGAAGCTGAGGCAGGAGGAACACTTGAGCCCAATAGTTTGAGGTTACAGTGAGCTATGATGATGCCACTGTGCCCTAGCCTGGGCAACAGAATGAGACCCTGTCTCAACAACAAACAAAAAATAATGAAATACATGCAAATGCTAACATTGCCTTAAATAAAGCCAAGCACTTAGTAGAGATTATAGCTTGAATAAATTATTAAACAGTGCTAAGTTTCTTGCAATTACCTAACAATGATGCAAAAGTCTGCCAGGAACATCCACTGAAAGGAAATGTGAGTCTTATGATAGAAAGTTGAGGTAGTAAGTGTGAGAAAATAAGAAATAACAGGGAAAAAATACGAAAAGTTATTTTACAGGTCAAGCTGGAAATAAAACTAAAAAATTTTTTAGGGCATGGTGGCATGCACCTGTAGTCCCAGCTACTAGGAAAGCTGAGGCAAGAGGATTCCTAGAGCCCAGGAGTTCAAGGCTGCAGTGAGCTATGATTGCTGCACTGCACTGGGTGACAGAGTGAGATGACATTATTTTTTTAAAAGAAAAAAATTAAATTAAATTTTTTAAAATTTTGAAATAACAGATATTTTGTCATTTTATGTTTAAGCAGAGAAATTCAATCTTGGTCATATTTAATTTAGCTTGGCAAAGTAACTACAGGACTACAGATCATTAATTACTATGGTAGTATTTCAGGATCCCAGGTCATTGAAATGGAAAAGCAAGATCAGATAGAGTCCCTCAAGAGAACGTTTTTCTGGATTGTAAAAGTGTTGATCTTTTAAAATTTTTCTCCTGAAATACCTGGGTAAAATGAAGTGAAATTAAAATAATTGTTAAGTTGTAACTTCCCAATAATGTATAGTAAGGTCAAAAGGTAGATCAATATAGAGATTTCTCTTTCCTTCCATGCATTTCAAAAACATCAAGCCTCTGCCTTCTCCTGGGGCTTGAAGAGTTTAGTAAGAAATAGTTCACCATCATTTCTCCTGCTCTGTTCACTCTTCCTTCTGGACTTCATCCCATCTGGCCATGCTCTTTCCTTCCAGATGTTTGTTTTAGCTTTCAGCTTATCGTTTCTTTTAGACACATATTATTTCTTGCTTTTCAAAATCAGCTGCCATTGCAAAAGAAAAATTGTTCCAAACCTGGTCGGGGGTAGAGCTTTTTACTTGATGTCACTGACAACCTTTTTCTGGGAAGAAATGAGCATTCCTGATAAAATACTTAAGCATTTTTCAGATAAACATTAATGGGATTAAGACTTCTTCTGGGAAAGTCAGATTAGGTAAGAGTGGATATGAATCCAACAAAGAAGTTATTGAGATCATGAACGTGGGTGATTGTTTCAAGAAGCTTGACTGGGAAAGGCAGGAGAAGGAGAAGGGCAGCTTGTTTCCAAGCATGATGGACACTTTATCATGTTTACATGTGAAAGGAACAAAGGGTTATAACTAGATGTTGGTTTTTGTTTCTGAATAAAAACTTTTGGCTCTCATTACAAACAAGATGATATGCTCTGATTTGGTTTTACTTCTTTAGAATAGGTAAGCACTAGAAATTTAGGGACGGAGAAAAGCTTATTTTCACTACCTAGCATTAGAAAGGCAGTAGAGTACAGGGTAGGCTCTTCTAAATTTGTCTGCCCACTAGACTCAACTATGGGTCTTGATAAAAATAAAGATTCCAGGGCTTATTGCCAGACTTACTAACCCAGAATCTCTAAGGAAGAGGCCTGGAAATCTGTAGTTTTAATAAGAATCTTATGGGCAAGCAAGGCTGGGGAAAATTATGCAGTGGTGGAAATCACAGGCTCTAGAATCAGAAAGAACTAGGTTCAAAACCTTCTCCATCAAAGGGAACACTCATACACTGTTGGTTGGAATGTAAATTAGTGCAACCACTATGGAGAACAGTATGTAGGTCCCTCAAAAAACTGAAAATAGAACCACCATATGACCCAGCAATCCCACTGCTGGGCATATCTCCAAAGGAGAGGAATTCTGTATATCGAAAAGATTTCTCACTCCCGTGTATATTGCACACTATTCACAACAGCCAAGATATGGAATCAACCTGAGTGCCCATCAGTGGATGAATGGATAAAGAAGTTGTGGTACATATACACAATGGAATATTATAAAGCCACAAAAGAATGAAATCTTGCCATTTGCAACAACATGGATGGAACTGGAGAACATGATGTTAAGTGAAATAAGCCTATCACAGAAAAACAAATCTTGCATGTTCTCACTCATATGTGGGAGCTAAATATTTAAAACAATTGATTTCATAGAGACAGAGAGTAGAAGCATGGTTACCAGAGGCTGGGAAGAGTAGGGGGGAGGGGGATAAAGTGGGGATGGTTAATGGGTGAAAAAATATAGTTAGATCGTTAGATAGAATGAATGATATTTGATAGCACAACAAAGTGACTATAATCAACAATAAGTTAGGGTGTACTTTAAAATAGCTAAAGGAGTGGAATTGGAATGTTCCTAACACAAAAAAATGATAAATGCCTGAGGTGATGGATACCCCAATTACCCTGATTTGATTACTTTACATAATATGCCTGTATCAAAACATCACATATACCCTATAAATATATACCTCTATTTTGTACCTGTAATAATTAAAAATTAAAAACAAATTTTAAAAAACCTTCTCCATCACTGTATGCCCTTGTATAAATTATTCCCTCTCCCTCAGCGGTTGTTTCATTGACAACATGAGGTAATAAAAGTAAAGTGCTATTAAATAAAATTTATAGGAGGCCATTGGTTTGGTCTGAGCTCCTGCACTTTACTTATGCTGAAGTTCCATGCCACCAGGCCACTATGATCTTTATCTGACCTTCCAAGAAATCCAAAGAGAGAGATAATAGCCAAATCCCCAAACAGGCCAGTTTTAGTTGGCATGATAATGAAGTCCCCTTTGCTTTTACCTTTACAAGAGAAGTAACTTTGAAATGATCAATTTGCTGTTTGTTTTTGTTTCTGCTTTCCTCAGTTCTTTTCTGTCTATAAAACCAGCCTCTCCTACTGAGCTATCAGAAGTTGCCCAATTCTAGAATCACAAGTAAAAGCCAATTGTGATCTTTAAACTAAATTTGTTGCAATTTTGTCTTTTGACAGTTCTGGTGGCCACATAAAAAGATCTGAAGAAGACTGCTGACAACTCCCAAAACCCCTTGAGGAACACAGAAGAGGCACTTTTGGCCCCTTTTGAGGTCCCCTGTCTTCCTCATGGAGCCCTGAGGGTTGTAAGTTCCTCTCAGGTTGGACTCTGCTCTTTTTGCATTGAGTCCCCCAATCTTAACATCTTTTGAATACAGGGTTAGTTTGCGCTGTAAGAGAGCATTTGACCTAGGGTAACAAGGGTTAGTTTGTGCTCTGAGAGGGCACTTGACCTTTGGGTTTGGGTAGCTAATGAGTCACTGGCAAGAGCTATAGTTTTCGGGGGGCAGGGGTTGGTTTGGGTTTTTTTTTGTTTTTGTTTTTGTTTTTTTGTTTTTGAGACAAGGTCTTTGCTGTGTTGCCTGGGCTGGTCTTGAACTCCTGACCTCAAGTGATTCTCCTACCTGGGCCTCCCAAAGTGCTAGGATTACAGGTGTGATCCACCTAGCCCTGGCATCTTGTTTTTATATGGTATAGAGAATCTAAATATATTTGGGTCTGTTAGTAAACGTGAAAAAAACTGCTCCATGAGGAAGCACATGTTTCTAGAAATGATGAAATGTACATTCATAAAATGTTGGTGAATGATAGTTCAAAATTGCTTAACTTCCTGGGTTTTCACTAGAAATTAAGGTTACTTAGAGTTAAAATTTTTGATTAATATATAATAACTAAACTAGAAATAAGAAAGGTAATGATTCTGTATGTAAGTGAAGTAAGGCATGTTCTATTTAAAAGTTATAAAGTATGAGGATATGTTTTTGTTAAGGGAAAAAGAGAACAATTATTCTCCTAAAGCAGAGTGGTTGTTCTAAGACGAGAAGGAAGGAAAGTATGGGACAAAAACTGAATGGATAAGAAAGTTGTAAAAGGAATGTGGAATATAAGTCTTGTGAAAGGAATTTTATGTGTGACCAAGCTGGCTAAGATTAGAAGGGAATTATTTACAAGTTTTTCTAAAAATTGAGCATTAATAGCAAAAGTACACTGATGCAAAACTACAATTCGGTCCTTTCTGTTTTCTTGGAGTATTGATCTGCTCTTAATAGGAAATAGTGAAAGGTTTTTCTTTACCTTTTCTGTTATTTTCCTAGAAAACAAAGATTTTGTGTTTTATCAAGATAATTTCTTGTGCTTTGTGCTTTTATCGATTACTTCTTTTAAAAAGTCAGTCTTCTCAATGTCAAAAGGGCTAAGTTTTTGTTTACAACTATGTAACTTTCCATATTTGCCTTTAAAATCTTATACTGTCACTCTGATTAAATCGACAAACAAGACAAATGTTTTTAAACCTTTGACATTTTTTACAAACTTTCCAAAATCAAATTCTAAATTAAGTCTTTTTTAACCTCAAATTAACTTCGGGATTTTCCATTTGGGCACCTGGAAAACATCAAAGGCTGTATTCCTCACCTTGTAAAGAGAGATATTAAGCTAATCAGGCTTATTTGATATATTAAATTATATGGGAAGCATTATTCAAAAAAAAATAAGTCATGCTAAACCTTCTTTAAGTTATATTTATGGGTATGTTATTAATATGAGTGTTCAAAAATATTGTATAAAATTCCTAAAAATTTGATATGTTATCAGTTATAATTCTGGTTATTATATTAATAATTACAATCTTGTATGCCATACAAATAACCAAATTTTCTTATCATTTGTGTCACTATAATAATGAATAATGAACTCTCATCAGATCTTTAACCATGACCATTTTAAGTCTTGTCCACAGTTGCAGTAGTCCCCACCTTATCCACAGGGGGGGTAGGTTCCAAGACCCCCAGTGATGCGTAAAACCATGGATAGTACAGAACTCTATACATTCTATGTTTTTTCCTATACATACATACCTATGATAAAATTTAATTTATAAATTAGGCACAGTAGAGATTAATAACAACTAATAAAACAATAATTATAATAATATACAGTAATAAAAGTTATGTAAATGTGGTCTATCTCTCTCTCTGTATCAAATTACCTTATTGTAATGTACTCATATATTTTTGGACCATGGTTGACTGCCTATAACTGAAATCCCAGAAAGCAAAACCATGGATAAGAGAGAACTACTATAATTGCTTTATTCTGGTGCTTTCCTATGCTAACAAAGTATCACAGACTGAGTGGTTTAAACAACAGAAATTTATTTTCTCATAATTCCAGAGGCTAGAAGTCTGATATCTAGGTCAGCAGGGTTGGTTTCTTCTGAGGCCTCTCTCCTTGGCTTGTAAATGGTTGCCTTCTCACTGTGTCTTCTATACACTTTGTGTCCTAATCTCCTTTTCTTATAAGGATATCAGTCATTGCAGTAGGATTCATCCTAATGACCCCATTTTAATTTAATTACCTCTTAAAAGATTCTATCTCATGAAATATATATTATATGAAATATATTCATAGTCTGAGGTAGTGGGGTTTAGAACTTCAATTATGTAAATTTTGGGGGGGACACAATTCAACCCATGACACCTAGTGATCTATGGCATAAGATCCTGTTTAATTGCAAAAAGCAAGACACACCTTTGGTTCTGTGTTTTCCAAAAGCAAAAATAAATAAAAATCTGGGAGGATAAGATCACTTACAACATTCACAGTAATTAGAGATAATACTTAAATGATGATATTCTACCAGCCACAAGAAGATATAGGGGCTAAGAATTCCAGGCAGAGGGTCCAAAGGCCCAAAAATGGGAAAGAATTTGGCATGTTTGCAAAATAGAAAGGATCAATGTCATTGGAGTGTAACAAAAGAGAGATGGGCTAGGTCAGGTAAGTTCATACAGCTCTTGGTAAAGGGCTTAGGTTTTATTGTTGCTATAAGAAGGATTTGGAGGGCTTTAAGCTGGAGAAAACATGATGTGACTAATTTTAAACATGTTTTTTGGCTACTATTTAAAGAATGGGTATATGTACAAATGGGTGAGAGTTGAAGCAGTGAGACCAGCAACAAAGCTACTCAAAGTACTGGCCTACAAAGACATAAAGAGCTTGCTCTAGAACATAAAACAACTCAATCTTTCTTTCAAGAAGTCTTTCTATGAAAAAATGTGTTAGCTGAACTAAATATTGTGCTTAAAATGTGTTAGCTGAACTAAATATTGTTCTTGAAAATCAAATGAACTTGATTTTCATTTTGGTGCAAAGTTCTCATGTTGACATGGACTTAAAACAAGCAGTTCTTTTCTGTGGGTCAAACTTTGAGTAACACTTCCTAGGCTATTGCAGTAGCTGAAGATGACAGTGGCTGGGACTGGGGTGATAAGAGTAGAGATGGTAAGAAGTGAGATGTTAGGGCTCCATCCTGGTAGTAGAAACAGTAGGACTTGCTCACAAATTCATGGGGGGAGGAGAAAGAGAATTTAAGAATAATTCTCAGATTTTGAACTTGAGCAACAAGGTAGATGGTGGTGTTTACTGAGTTAGAGAAGAGTGGGGGAGGAGCAGGCCTGAAAGGGAAACACAGATGTTCTGTTTTGGACATGTCACATTTGAGAAGCCTATTAGACGTCTCAGTGGAGATGGTCTTGAGTTCCAGAGAGACGTCAGGGCTTTACATTTTTTAATTTATTTTTTTGAAAAGGCAATTTGTTCCACATGTTTCAAAAATCAAAAAGTGAAATACTATAAGGTCCAAAGTCTTTCTTCCATGCTTGTCTCCCATCTGTCTAGTTTCTACCTTACTCGCTCCCCTCTTAGTTTCTTATGTATCTTCAGAAGTTTCTTTACGCTTATGCAAGCATATACAAATACACATGCTTGTTTTCACTTCATTTTTATATAAAAATTAATATTTACATATGTTACAGACTAAATGTTCGTGTTCCCCCAAAATCCATATGTCGAAATCCTGGCCCTCAATGTGATGGTATTAGGACGCAGGGACATTGGGAGGTGTTTTAGTGAGTTTGGGCCACTACAATAGAGTACCACAGACTGGGCAGCTTAAAAAAAAACATTTATTTTTCACAAGTCCTCTGCTTGACTAGGCCCAGCCTTGGGCTTTCCTGTCTATCCTTGTTGAATCCAGTTTGAGCAACAATCCTGTTAAGTGAATTTAGGGAAAATTCCCCACCCTTGGTGTCTTCTTATTGTATTCTCACTTGGTGAGGAGAATGAGAGAGAGAGAGAGAGAGAGAGAGGATTTGGCCATGTGCAAATCAGGAAGAATGGCCTCACCAGACACTGCATCTTCTAGAGACTTGTTCTTGAACTTCTCAGCCTCCGGAACTGTAAGAAATAAACGTTTGTTATTTAAGCCACCCAGTCCATAGTATTCTATTATAGCAGCCCAAACTGACTAAGACAATATATAATATATTGTTCTGCACTTTGCTTTTTTCTCTTAATAGTGTATCTTGAGGGAACACTGATCCCATTTCTCTGGAGTCTGTGTGTCTTGAATTTTTAAAAAAGTATATCTTGAGACCTTTCTGTAGCAGTCTATAGCTTCCTCATTCTTTTATTCAACAGTTGCATAGTATTGGATCATATTGTCAGGTCAGCAGTTGTCTGTTCTCAGTTCTTGGTGTGCTCTTAGCCAAAGAATGACCAGACACACCATAAGCAAGGCAAGCATGAAACAAAGTTTATTGAGGAAGGGCAAGATAGGTTTATAGAGCAAGAGCAAGACACATTTGCCACAGATGACAAACAGGCCACCTACTGTAACAAGAGGCTCTGATTATGGCCTGGGGTCCTGTTTTATACGGTCTGGATGAGGCCCTTCTCGTGTTCATACATCACCATGGAACCACTCTGATGGATGGTTAATGACATGATGATTAGCCTTAGGTTACTCTAGGTCATTTTCCATATCCTATTGGGCCTGGGCTGCCTGGCCCGTGGGCTGGGGAATTCCCTGTATTCTTTTTCAGATTGGCAGGGTGCCTGCTCTTGTCCTTCCCTGGATGTGACAATTGCTGGAGGCAGCACCAAGGTGGGGCACCCACCTTTGTCACTAGGACAGCTGGAGATCCTTTGCTATCTACCTAATAATATGGCTATACCATAATTTATTTAACCAGTTTCCTATTGATATAATTAGTCATCAGAAGGAAGGTATCACTGTTCCAAGTGTTTTTCAATGATTCCAGTGCTCGGGTTATTGGAGAGCTCTTTGGGTATCTATTTGCTTGGATCTGTTTTCTCTACCACAGTCTCATTGACCTTCTGCCTTCTTCACCTAGCTGTTTAGCTTCCCTGTCTGGGTGGCAGGATGGCAACTTTAGAGTAGGCTGGATGTTGTCTTTCCTACCCCTTTTTAGGCCTTTGTTTTAATCTCCTTTTCTAGGCTGCTTCGCATCTACTATCCTCTGTTTACCTGGTGTGTTCCTCTGCCATGCTGCCATCTTGATCCCTAATTATTGCTGTGGTGTGCCTTACCCCACCTCTGTAACAATTCTGTCCAAGACTGAGCCCATTTGATCAAAGCCTGTTCAAAGTGAAGCTGAGCCTGGTAAAGTGACCAAATTAATCACTCTTTACTAAGTGAAAATAAAGGAATGCAGACATTTCAACTATAGAAATAAACAAAAGGAGAAGCAGGAAAATCAAAGCCAAAATCCAGATCAATTACTGGTATTCAAAAACACCCTCAAGCTTTACACTCCTTTGCTGGGCCCAGCACTGCTTCCTAGGGTGAGGACCCTTTAAATTCAACAAGGCAGCCTCAGGCCAAAGATATCCCATTGATCCAATGAACTCTACTTGCTCAACTCTAATCTTTTATTCTCACTTTTGTGTACTCCACTTTGTTCTCTATTAGGGCTTTGCTCAATTCCCTGACATGTGCTTGAGATGATATTGCATCCTTTTAGAAAGATCCTACCCACCTTTCTTCTCCCTCCCTGGTTTATTGGTTTCTAGTCTCTGGATTCCTGGGATTATTCTGGCTATTGCTTTGCTTTAATGTTCCTGTAAGCCATAGTTCCTAGTCTTGAATTCTCATCCCTGAGAGGACAATGCAGTACTCCTCAAATTTACTGCTGTCTTCTAATAACAGCCTGTGCAGTTCTGTTTTTCCAGCTGGGTTAGCTGTTGGGAGTCCATTTTATGGCAGTATCAGAATATACGAAATGTGCTAAACTAACAACTCTAGCGCTAGGAAGTGAACAAAGCCCAGGGGATGGAAAAATTTAACAGACTCAAAGGGCTATGATAAAGAAATCTTATAAAAAATTATGTTAGGAGCAACATCAAGGTTTTATATCAATCTTGTTGCAAGAGCAAAAGGCCCCTGTAACAAAGGAAATGAGTAGTCACCCCTCTCCCATAGATATGGAAGGGTAATATTGACAGGGGGGAATACGTAACAGAAGAAATGGCTTGAAAAAATGGCAAAAATGTTTTATGTCTCTTTAAAACATCCCCCACTCCTTTTGGAGAGCTGGGACCTACACCCTTGCCTCAGACCAGTGGTTGGGAGGGGCAGGCGAGTGTCTTTTGTTCTTTGTGCCACAGGAGATGGGATTAATCTGGGCAGAGGTCACAAGATTGTCTCAGCCAAAGAAGGGATTAATCAGAACCTTTAAAAACTCTGTACTTCTACTCAGAAGCAGGATGTTGGTACTTTGAGACAGGAGTCTGCCAACTTCCTCATTTGTTGGCAAATTAATAAACTTCTCTTTCCTTTTCCTCAAACCACCTGTCCTCATTATTCTGATGTGGCCTCAGGGACAAGTGCTGAACTTTTGGTAACACCCCTCATAGGCCTATTCAAAGATCCACTCCCATTAGGACAATTTGATAGCAAAAGAGAATGGTTATGTAATCCTTGGGCTAGCTATATTAAAAAAAATCTGGTTCAAAGTCACTAAACTTTTTACTGGGAGTCAACTGGGTGTGGGGAGTGGAGTTGCCTAGAACAAGTTTTTCTTTTTGTAAATGAAGACACAATATAAATTGAGCATTTATATGTACTAGGCACTTTCAAAAGATGAAATTATAACAAATACAGTTCACAGATCTTAATTAGCTTTTATTTGTGATTCTACAATTGGGTAACACCTCATCTGATGAACTGAGTAGGAGAGGCTGGTTTTATAGACAGAAAAGAACTGAGGAAAGCAGAAACAAAAACAAACAGCAGATTGATCATTTCAAAGTTACTTTTCTTGTAAAGATTAAAGCAAAGGGGATTTCCTTATCATGCCAGCTAACACTGGCCTGTTTGGGGATTTGGCTATTATAGCTCTCTTTTTGGATTTCTCAGAAGGTCAGATAAAGATCTTAGTGACTTGGTGGCATGGAACTTCATTATAAGTAACCTTGTTTTGGTTTGTTCTGTTGGGCCTAGTACAGGAGCTCAGTCCAAACCTATGGCCTTATATAAATTTTACTTAACAATTCCTTTCTTTTGGTCATGCTCTCACCTAGGTAAGAAACTTAGGGCACCAGCACTGCCCTCAGTCACCATCATTTTGGGTTTCAGCCTCAACACCTCATTCCTAGGTTATGGTGTTCTCATTATCATGCATTTTTTGGAGTTTTCATCATTCCAGCTAGAAAGAGACCATGTAGCATTCAACAGATGGTTGCATGTAGATATTTAAGACTTTTTGAGAGGATACAGTGCATTAGTGATACTACTTTATGACTATCAGAAGGATAATACCAAAAGTTTGGAGTATGCTTTTTACCCAAGGTCCCCATGAATCAAACCAACTAAAATCAAATAGATCAAAGAATAAGCCAGATAGAAAATCTACCTATTTTAGCCAACCAGCCTATTTGTTCTATTCATCCATGTGCAACAGGAACTGTTAGTAACGGCACAGATTCTTCCCTGTTCAGCTAGTAAGTTGCAATTCTATCATCTAACGTCCCCTGACTGGGTTTGGCATGACAAATCCAACCTTTTGTCAAGTTACCCACAAAGGCTACTGATTGTAAAATTCCAACTACAGCATTATCCTGCCTAGAGAAAAAGGTAGGTATAAGCAAGGAAAAATTAAGAGGGGTAAGAGTCTCATTATGATCAGAAATGTTGTTCCAACATTTTGGGAAAAGCTGTCCACAGCGTGAAGTTGTCAGTTTCTTGTCCTGGTTTGCAGTTCAAATGTCTCTGGTTATGGCATCTGACATTTTGGTGAATTCCTTGTGTAGCCCACACACCAGGCATGAGACTTGTTCCTTAAAATTTACATTGAGTTGTCCAGCTCCTGCTTATAGGGCTTCAGGAATAGAGTAGTTCTTGTTCTCAGTTGGAGAGTTGTAGCTGGATATTAGAGGAAACTGGAAGAATTCAGGATCCAGTCCAGTTTACAGACAAGTATTAAAAACTTGAAAACAATGAATAGGGCTACAGTCTAATAATAGCTGTACTATAGTTTTTCTTCTGAAATGTAATTTTTACCTCTACAGTCACCCCCATTTCTATCAAAGATAATCAAAGTAAGACCAATTTGTTTGAGCCTCATCAAATTTGGCTGGATTATTTACATAAGTACAGCAAGAATAGTGATTAACTTCATAGGCTTTTTTTAAGTTTGCTTTGTTGGAACTTTTGATAAGAAATCTCAGATTGGACTTGTAAAAGCCTCTCAAGGATAGGAAGCCAGACCAATATTTCCAATTGTATGCTATTATAAAGAGAACAGATTCTTACTGAACTTTTGCAAATAACTATATTGCCATAAAGATAGGAACATTCATGAGTAGTTTCCAAATTCTAGAGGGATCATGTAAGAAGAAAAAGTAAATGTTTCAATTTTGTTCACAAGAGTATATTTACCAAATTGCTGTAAACTATAGACAGCACAAAAGGAAAAAGTTTCCTAGAAAACTAAACATTTAATAACCAGCAAAGTTTCAGATAAAAAAAAACTCAGAGAAACCCATAATTTTTCTTCATCAGTTTATTCAGCCTCATGTAATTAATTCTTGTTCTGCTTGATCTTGGTTAGCAATTTCACAAACCCATAAGTTTCTTCATTAGAGTTCTGGAAATTCTTATCCAGTCCAATGGTCTGATCTTAAAGACTTGCTTTAAGTATCCCACCCTTATTTTCTTTTTCCCATGATGTTTTGTTTCTCAATTTTTCTTTTCTGTATGCATTTATGCAGCCACCTCAAATTCTTTTTGGAATCTATGGATCCTCTGAGGTACGTGTCTGATAATCCTTTCTTAAAAGTGAGATTAATGTTAATTTGCCATCACTAGTTCTTAACGAATCCTGCTGGATCCTGATCAACACTGCTTCCTTTTCTAAGTGGTTGTATGCCAAATGACTAATGATCCATTCAAGAAAGTTGCCAGGGATCAACATCAGGTTGGGGAGGTAGAAAACATCTAAGAGTCTGGAGCAAGGAGTCTGGAGCAAAGAATCTGGAGTTGGCATTAGGACCAAGGACTTGAGGAGTGACTTGGAATCTGGGCACTGCTTTTAATAAAATTAACCAAAATAAGTGTTTAATACAGCAAGGCTATATGCTAAATGAAGACTTACAATATGACAAGCACAGTGCGAAGCACATGGTTATTTTACTTAATTCTTATCACAATCCTATCAGGTAGGAACTAATATTTCCATTATAGAGATGAAGAAATTGAGGCACTGAAGAGATCCAGTAGCTTTTACAAGGTCACACAGCTAGTAAGTGACAGAGCCTGCTTTGAAAACCAGCAGTCTGACTCCAGAGCCCATGCTCTTGGCTGCTGAACTATACTGCAGATGACAAATAGAGTGTACAGTCATTTTGGCTAAACAAACATTTATTGAACAATTACTATGTGCCAAACATTGTCCAGGAGATAATGAAGACACAGAGATGAGTAGGACATAATTCTGCCCTCAAAGAGCTCTTGGTCCTTTTAGGCAAGGCCAATAGCCATGCAAATAAATAAATTACAATATGGCATAATAGAATAATGAAAAAAAAAAACAAGTTCAAGTTTTAGAAGTACTACAGTGGAGGAAGAGAAGGAAATTATCTCTCTGTACAAGGTACAGTTTCCCAGGGAAGTTATCCTCTGATCTGGGCTTTGAAGCAAGAGCTGATATTAACCATACAGCTAAAATAGAAAAGGGAGTTCCAAGCAGAAAGCATGACATGTACAATCAGTGTGGTTGGTCTGAGGATCAATTAAATACTGTAGTCTGATAATGATGAAAATAAAGGGAGAGGCAGGAGACAAGAAAGGACAATATGTTGGCTTTAAGCTTCCCCTGGGTGTCTTTCACATTTCACGTTTACCCAATTTGCATCATAACTTCTCTCTCATTTGAGCAGATGGCATGCTTTACCCCACCTGGGGCTACAGCTAGTGTCCTTCACTGGTTGATTGAATTCAGCTAATCTCTTTATTGCCTGACTGCATTCCTTTTATATATCTTTGTGTCATCAATTATATATTATAGCTATTTAATTGACAAATATGAACAAGTAATTGCTATTCAGTGAGACTGGGCAATCTTAGAGATATGTACCTGGCACTGTGGTAGAGGAAACCAAGGTGTATCTTGCTCCATTTGAGTAGGAGGTAACCAAACTGGGTATTGAAGGATGAGCAGAGGAAATAGCATGTATAAAGGTACAGAAGCATGAAGTACAGCTTGTATGAGAAATAGGAATTAATTTAACTGGAGTGTAAAATGCACCTAAAGAAATCGTAAGAGGTAAGTCTGACCAGATAAGAAAATACCCAAAAAGGAGGGTTATGTGTTCCATATCAAGGAGATTAGATTTTATCTGTTAAGTAATTGGGAGTCATAGATGAGTTTTAAGAAGCAGAGTAACATGATCAGAGTTTCATATTAGAAACTGCCTCTGGCAGCACCGTGGGGGTGAAGTCAAAGCAGAGACATCAGCCAAAAGACTACTGCAAAAGACAAGTTGAAGGACAATTTAACAACACCTGTCAGCACTAAAAACCTATATACCTTTTGACTCAGCAATTCCACTTGAAGAAATTTATCCTATGGGTACACTTGCAACATGTATAAAAGGTTATATACAAGGTTATTCATAGCACCTAAATGTTCATTAATAGTACATCATAAAATGGAATACTTTAAAGCTCTAAAAAACCATTTTATGTATTGATATAAAATGATCTCCAAAAGTTATTGTTAAATTTTAAAAAGAAACAAATTGCAGAACAACATGTAGTGTGTACTACCATTTTATGCTTTTAATATTGTAAGGGAAACCCGTTTGTATAGGCAAAAGGTTTCTTAGGCCAAACCAACATGACTGCCCGTGTGTCTTCCGGCCGGCCTTTTGGTAAGGCATGAGTCAGCAGGTTTATGTAATTATGATGTAATCTCTTATGTAAGACCCACGTGCTCACCCCTTGATTCGGCACATTGCCACTATTGTCCTGAGCTGTATATATATGAGTACTTGCCATGTTCCTGGGGCTGCTGCTGTGGTTGCTGTTGCTGCACCCTGACAATAAAGAGTATGTCTTACTTGCCTGTGGCTGCTCGCCTCTTCTTCCAATTCCCAGAACCCGCTCTGGTACCCTTGCTGGCCATGCCACTTGTGCCCCACAACAATTGGCATAGTCAGTAGGGTCCGACTGGGGTAAGTGTCCCCCCCAGCCCTCAGATAGGAGGACGTGTAGCCTCCCACAGGCTTGTGGTACCCAGTGATAGTTGTCCTCATGTCATGGGCCCCTGGCACAGACTGGGAGCAGGTGGAGTGTATGCCTGCCACCCTGGAAAAGGCCCTGCGAACCCTGGAAGAGTCGTTGCAGCCTGAAGAGCGAGCAGCAGTTGGTTGGGTGGGCTGGCTCTTCCTTACAGCCCTCTGTGAGCAACATGCAGATACCCTGCAGTGAGAAGCCCAGGTGAGAGAATTATAGGTGATTGAAGAAAACCTGGAAGCCTGAGTACACGCTTTGGAGAAGGAACTAATGAGTGCCTCGGCTGTGGACACCGGTGAAACCGCAAGTACACGTGAGACTGAGAGTGGGTCACTTCCCCTGCTGAGTCCCCCCCCCCCCGTTATAAAACAGAATGGAACATGACCAGCCCATGGGACCCCAGGGGGCTCTGCAGGGCACGCCCACAGTAACAGAGCACACTTTATACTCCGCCTATACACCTGCTGAGCTAGGGGAACTGGGGAAGCAGCACAGGCAACGTCCTGGAGAGATCATACCTGCCTGGAGTGTTGTGCTTGTAGGACGAAGGGGTGGATGGTGTTCTGTGTTCCCCAGGGGAGATGGAACAATGCGTGGCTTAACCCTGACTACCTCCACGGGTGAGTTTCACCTCCGAGTCAGGGTCATAAAGCCAGTGTGGGTGGCCATCCCCATCACCCACCACAGATTTTGCCTACACCTCGGCGCATGGTACGCACCCAACAATATCATTTGCCTGGGGGATGTGAAGAAATCTCACAAACCATATGGCAACTGGAAAAGGCTAACATAGTGAGCCCTGCTCATAGTCCATTCAACTCTCCGGTATGGCCAGTTAAGAAACCAGCTGGGACTTGAAGAATAACCATAGACTATTGGGAACTGAATAAAGTGACTCCCCCACTGCACGCAACAGTACTGTCCATGGACCTGATGGATCAGTTGACTTTGGTACTTGGAGAGTGCCACTATGTGGTGGAAGAAGCTGCTGCCAGCCTTCGAGCCTTGTTGGAACAACGGGGTTGGGCAGTTAACGACTCCAAGGTCCAGGGAGCTGGCTTCTCGGTCAAATTCTTCGGTATTTTCTGGTAAGATGAAAGCAATCCCTGAGGTGGTTATAGGTACGATCCAATCCTTCCCCCGACCCACTACAGTAAAGCAACTACAGGTGCTTGTGGGGCTCTTAGAGTATTAGCGTGTACTCATTCCCCACTTGGCCCAACTGTTACAGCCTTTGCATTCCTTATGCAAAAAGGGGACACAGTGGGACTGCTCGCTGGCAGCAGAGACTGCTTTTATGGCAGCCAAGAGGGCTGTTGCACAGGCCAGATGCTACAAGTGATTGACCGCTCACAACCATCTGACCTCGATGTTATGGTCAATTCGAGCAGGGTGGGCTGGGGTTTGTGGCAGCACCAGCGTAAGCGGCAAGTTCCTATTGGGTTTTGGTCCCAGACATGGAAAGGTCCCCAAGAGTGCTATTTCCTGGTGGAAAAGCAGCTGGCAGCTGTGTATGCTGCCCTTCAGGCCTGTGAAGCCATAACAGGGTAGTTTAAGGTGCTAGTGTGCACCACATACCCTAGTACAGAGTGGGTAAGGTCATGGATAACCAGCCCATGATCATGGGTAGCTCAGATGCCCACTCTGGCAAAGTGGGGTGCTTGCTTGGAGCAACGAACAGAGTTCAGCTCCAGCCTCTTGACTGCAAAGTTGCAGACAGACAGTACTAAGCCCTGTTGAATTTGTGTCAGATGCTGACCCTCCGACCACAGTGATACCAGGGGAAGAAAGCCCTCATCTTGAAGGATAGGGTCCCGCCTCCAAGTGGAGGCATGGTATACGGACAGGTCCATTCGTGGCCCCTCAGCCCAGTGGATGGCAGTAGCCGTCCAGTTGGATCATGATGAAACTTGGTTTAAAATAGGGTAGGGACAGAGCAGCCAGTGGGCTGAATTATGTGCCTTGTAGATTGTGGTCATACCTGAGCTGTCCCCTTTACATGTTAATTGTACTAACAGTTGGACCGTTTTTAAGGGTCTCACTGTCTGGTTGCCTACATGGAAAGCCCAAGGTTGGCTAGTAGGATACCACCCAGTATGGGGACAGACAATGGTGGGAAAGCCTCTTGTCATCCTGGCATTGGACCCTCCTAGTGTTAGGAATTGTCTGTTATAGTTTAGTAATACTGAACTGTTCTCTGTATTGTTGTGGCCTTTGCATCCAAGGGGCCTCCCTATGGGCCCGTGTGTCAGCCACAAAACTTACTGCCTAGGGGATAGACTGTAAGGGAAACCCACTTGTATAGGCAAAAGGTTTCTTGGGCCAAACCAAGATGACTGCCCGTGTGTCTTACACCTGGCCTTTCAGTAAGGCATGAGTCAGCACGTTTATGTAATTATGATGTAATCTCTTACATAAGACCCATGTGCTCACCCCTTCATTGGTCACGTTGCCACTATTGTTCTGAGCAGTATATATATGAGTGCTTGCCATGTTCTGGGGCTGCTGCTGTGGGGCTTGCTGTGCTCGCCATGCTGCACCCTGACAATAAAGAGTATGTCTTACTTGCCTGCGGCTGCTTGCCTCTTCTTCCAATTCTCGGAACCCGCTTTGGTACCCTCGCTGGCCGTGGCACTTGTGCCCCACAACAAATATGCATGCAGTACCTGAAAGAACAACATAAGCATAAAACGTCCCTGGAAGAAACACTAGAAACCAACAACGTTAGTTGCCTACAAGGAGGTGAACTGAGTGGATGAGAGACAGGGATTGGAACGATTTCACTACAGCTTTTGAACTTGGGGCCACATGAGTGTATTACTTATTCCCAAATAAATTAATTAAATGTAAACTTAAGAGAGGGACTATCCTAGTAAGAGATAAAGAGGGACTCTGAATCAAAACAGTAGCAGGTACAGGAAGAGAAAAGGATAGATAAAAATGTTAAGGAAATAGAAACAAAAGAATTTCATGATTCTTTAAATGTGGCATGTAAGAGAGAAGAGTTTATAAAACCTCCCACATTTTTGACCTGGAAAACTGAGTGAATATATTGGTGCCACTTACCAAGATAACGAATGCAAAGAGTAACATGTTTAAGGAAAAGAAAAGAGTATAATTTTGAACATGTTATGTTTGAAGAGTTGTGGGAGCACATATGCAACACCTAGGTAATTTATTCACCCAGTCAACTGTACTAGTCACTTAGGAGCATATGGGCATGAGTACCTGTCAGAGAGTTACTGGGCTACATGAGTCTGAAATCTATAATAGAAGTCTGGACAAAAGAGATGGATAGAGATCTTAAAGTAATTAGAACATGTGTGGGCCAGGCATGGTGACTCACACCTGTAATCCTAGCACTCTGGGGGAGGCTGAGGTGGGAGGATCACTTGAGCTCAGGAGTTCGAGACCAGCCTGAGCAAGAGTGAGACCCCCTGTCTCTATTTAAAAAAAAAAAAAAATGTTGTTGTCATGGGCTGAATTGTGTCCCCACAAAAATTTGTATGGTAAAGTCCAAAACCCCAGTACTCAGTTGGAGATAGGGTTTTTAAAGAAGTAATTAAATTAAAATGAGGTCAGTAGGGTGGGCCCCAATCCAATATGACTGATGTTCTTAAAAGAAGAGGAAATTTGGACACATTGAAATAGTGGGAAGATGACGTATAGACAAAGGGAGAAGATGGCCATTTACAAGCCAAGGAGAGAAACCTGGAACAGATACTTCCCTTATGACCCTCTGAAGAAACTAACCCTGCTAACAGCTTGATCTCAGATTTCTAGCCTCCAGAACCGTGAGAAAATACATTTCTGTTGTTAAGCCACCCAGCCTACGGTACATTGTTATGGCAACCCTAGCAACCTAATACAGTGGTAGTAGACAGTAGAAGCCACGAGCATGGCTTTTACATTTTTATAATACAAATCATAGAGGATTCTTGGAAAAGGGTGGCAGAAGGACATAGTTGTTGAACATTCCCAAATATCACCATAAAAACAGATAGAGCAATTAGAATAGCAATACAAAAAGCCTATGGACAACACCTACAACAAAATTAGGTGAAAGGCCGCACTACAAACTCCAAAATGTGTTTGTGGGCATAAACAACCAACAGCTATAAGAGCTGCATGGTATCAATAACAGAAGGAAGCAGAGAAGTAAAAGGCAGCTGATTGACCTGAGAATCCCAAAACAGCCAACAGGTATTCACTGAAAATTTCAAAGGGTCAATTTAAGAATAGCAGCTGAAACTTGGAAGGATTTTGCATGCCCTAATATCAGGGGTCTGTATTAAGGTGTGAAGGGGATGGAGCAATCTTGTCCATATATATGATCTCTAAAAACTAATCAGCTAAAGGATCCTTCAAATATAGCCCCACACTGAGGAGAAACTCCTGGGCATAGAACCAAATTGAGCAGCACAGTGACAATAGAGAGAAAGGAAAGAGAACATGCAGGTAGAAATGGGGGCGGAAAGCAGAATTCAGAAAGTTCAAAATATAAGCCATCATACTTTTAATACTTCGCAACATAATAAAAGTGGGAACTCCAGAGCTAGGAAGTTAGAAAATCCATCCTGCAACAGCCTCCTTTTAAAAGGTTAGGTACATTAATTTTTTATAAAAATGAGCAACAGAAAATAATCAAGGTCAAATTCCACACATACAAAGGTACTATCAGGAAAAAGAGGATAGGCCAGGTGCGGTGGCTCACGCCTGTAATCCTAGCACTCTGGGAGGCCGAAGTGGGAGGATCGCTTGAGTTTATGAGTTCCATACCAGCCTGAGCAAGAGTGAGGCCCTGTATCTACTAAAAATAGAAAAACTTAGCCAGGCATAGTGGCGTGCACCTGTAGTTCCAGCTACTCAGGAGGCTGAGGCAGGAGGATTGCTTGAGCCCAGGAGTTTGAGGTTGCTGTGAGCTAGGCTGACGCCAGGGCACTCTAGCCCAGGCGACAGAGCAAGACTATGTCTCAAAAAAAAAAAAAAGAAAGAAAGAAAGAAAAGAAAAAAAAGGATGAAGAGTAGAATACCACCCCTGTAGATATTGAAAGCACACAAAACAGATAAAAACTACGGCCTACTATTACAAAATGAGCTAAAATATTATAAGGTATGAAAAAACAGCACAGAATTAGACAAACTCATAAATTTAGTGATAGAACTCAGGAAGGAATTACGAATAAAAGATATAATCATTTCAGAAATGAAGACCAAACTAGAAGGAACACAAAAGTGAACAAAAATCACAAAACGACTTAAGAGAAATGAGTGGAAAGAATCGCATTTTTTTAAAATTAAGAATGAAATAAAAGTGATTCCAACATTTTTGATATAAAGTGACAATTGTAGAAGACGGCCCAAAGGATTCATCGTACGTATAAAAGGAATTACCGAAGAACAAAACTGAAGCAAGAGAACAGAAAAAATACTAAAATCTATAATTTGAGAAAATTTTCCTGAAATAAAAAAAGAACAAAAATTTGAAATATAAAATGAGAGAGCATAATACCTGAAAAAAACTGACCCAGAATGTCCACTATCAAGAAATACTCTAATAAAATTATTAGGTTGTTAAAGAAAAAAATAAATCATTGGGGCAGCAAGACAAAAATACAAACTCTCTTATATGGAGACAAAATTCAGACTGTCATTAAACTTTTCAACAGAAATGCTTTATGCCAGAAGAAAACAGTGACATGATTAAGATATTCAAGAAAAGAAAATATGACCCAAAGATTTTATACACTGCCAAACTAACTTTCAGAATTAAATGCCACAGGTAAACTACTATCAAAATTCAAGAACTCACAGAATATTGTTCACATGAGCCTGTCCTGTGGAATCTACTACAGAATGACCTTCAGATAACACAATGACTAGAGAAATACTGGCATAAGCTGTTGTTGAATGGCCAATTGTGGTGGCTTATGCCTGTCATCCTAGCACTTTGTGAGGCCAAGGAGGGAGGATCATTTGAGGCCAGGAGTTTGAGACCAGCCTGAGCAACATATCAAGACCCCACCTTTACAAAAAAATTTTTTTTAATTAGCCGGGCATGGTGGTGCATGCCTGTAGTTCCAGCTACTTGGGAGGCTAAAGCCAGAGGATCGCTTGAGCTCAGGAGTTTGAGGTTGCAGTGAGCCATGATGACGCTGCTGCACTCTAGTCTGGGCAACAGAGGGGACCTTATCTCATAAATAAATAAATAAATAAATAAAAAATAAATAAATAAAAAAGAAATACATACATACATACATACATACATATATACTTGTTGGTGAACATTAAATACTTACTTGTAAAACTAAGATTAGATGAGAATTATAAGAGAGAGTATTGTATGTGAGGGCTTAATGCATTAACATTGTTGATAAGTGCAATTGTGCTATACACCTATTTTTTAAAAGGTGGGGAAAATTTGGAGAGCATACACAAAAATGATTTACTTGTTTTCAGTAATTACATGAATGGTGGTAGTATTGGAATTATTGTTCTGAGACAGTTGCATGCATAATGTAGAATAAAACAAATGAGCAATTATGTGACGTTATAATTTTGTCATCAATATTTTTTTTAAGACTAGTCAAATGTAGTAGTGAAAAGGGGGGAAAGAGTAGAACAAGTTCAATCTGTAACTGTGAACAATCAATTGAGGTAACTTACTACCTTCGGACCAGCCATCCCCAATATTCTTGAGAACTAAGATTATTCTTGGTTTGGAAAGGAGATACAGATGCAAGGTAGAAAAGGTTAAATAAAAATCATGTCATTTTGAATTTAAATTGGAAGTATCAGTATGAACTCATGAGGCATTTTATTATATATGTATACGCACACACACACGCACACAGAAATATACATGCTGTATTAGTATACTCATGCTGCCATAAAAAAAATACCATAGACTGGGTGGCTTAAATAACAGAAATCTATTTCGCATGGTTCTGGAGGCTGACATCCAAGATCAAGGTGCCATCAGAGTTGGTTTCTTATGAGACAGCTCTCCTTGGCTTGCAGAAGGTGCCTTCTCTCTGTGTCCTCATGAGGCCTCTTTTCTGTATGCACATGTGGAGAGAGAGCTCCGATGTCTCTTCCTCTTCTTATAAGGACACTTAGTTTGACCAGATTGGGGCCCTACCCTTATGATCTCCTTAAACATCCTTAAAGGCCCTATCTCCAAATATAGTCACATTGGGGGTTAGGGCTTCAACATATGAATTTGGGTGGGACACAATTTAGTCCATAACACATATGTATGTATGTATGTGTGTATATCCCAGTTCTGTCCACAGAAAATTATTAGAAAAAATGACCAGCCCAGTAATACCCAGGTTATAGCCTTGAAACACTATATTCCACTAAAAGAAAGCAGGACTTCTTAGAGAAATACTGACTTTAGTTCTGGGCAAGAAATGTATAAGAGGAGCCCAGAACATCTTGTCAGACCCAGTAGCAATAAAGCTATCAAAGACTACTATGGTTGTGGCAAAATAACTCAGAAGCCAATTTGAAGAGGCTCCCTTAGCCATAGATGGGACAATTTGAAAATCAATAAAAAATAACTGCAATGGATTGAAGCACCTAAAATACACTTAAATCCATGAGTTCATATTGATACTAAAAACAAAAATGATGGTAGGGAACCAGCTAATTGTTCTGAAAACTGATAAATACAGAGAAAGGAGAAAGTACAGTATTTACTCTACTTTCCTATACCAACTTTACCACAGGGTAGCCAAACTAAGAGGAAATTTCTCTTTATTGAAGTATTCTAGCAAGTAAATGAAGAAGAAATAATTGGTTTAGAGGTCACAATTTTGAAATCCCTAAAGAATTAATGAATTTGAATTTCAAAGTCAGCTAGCATCAAGAAAGAGAGACAACCACTGAATCTCAATAAGACTATAGATTCAATGTACTGAAAATATAGAAGGCTGAGGAATGTATTAAAATATACTATGAGGATAAAATCAGAAGATCAAGACTATAAGAAACACTAGGTCAAATGACTCAACTTTTTTTTTTTTTTTTTGTAAATTTGAAAGCAGTCACTGTTTATTAACTGACCAGATTACAAAAATAATCATGGTAGATACCTTAGTTCATTCTTCTAATAAGCCTACTGATCTGGTCTTCCCTGCTGCCAGCATCTCCACCTTCTACAAAATGGATTGTCTTTTTCTTCATTCCACCCCATGGAGATGATAACTTTAAGGGCCACAGGAAGTTATTTGCTTCTTTGAAGATTTTCCAACAGTATAGATCTCATGAATCAGATCCTCCATACAGATGATGTCATATTTACCAAGAGATTGAGCAATCAAAGTGTTATCTGTCAGCGCAATTCACTTCTTATTGATTTTGCCATAACCACACTTGTAAATTAGTTCATTTGCTGACTTTAGGTTTGGGTACCCCCATGCAATATATGGTTCTACAGTCCTCAGCATGTTAAGTGAAGCCTTGTTGAGCTTAACAAAGGTTCCATTGAAGATGTGGTGAAGGTGAAGAAGCTGCAACCCCTTTCAGACCTTTCGGCTCACACCATTGATACCTCTGATCCTGATGACAAACACCAGTTTGGATTCTCCAGGTACATAGAAGTTGCCAGCTTTTCTTGCTGTCCTAGCCATTCAAATCTCAATTCCGTACATCTGCCTATATTCCTTGTGATAATGCTTAGCTTTTTCATAGATAAGCTTCCTCCTTACCTTTCAAAGCATCTTTTGGGCAAACTTCTTTCTCAGGCGGTTGATCTTCAGCTCTGTGAAATTCCTTCCCTTTTTCTTAAGGGGTTCTGGCACAGCAGGAACCTTCTCTTTCTTCTCTTTGACACCCTCCATGGTTCCAGCTGGAAAAGAGGCAACTTCTTCAACAAATAAAATATGAGGGGAAACATAAAAAGAGATGAAGAAGGAACCCACAGATTAAAAGAGACTTAAAAGACAAAAATAAACAATGATGTTTAGGAATGCATGCATGAATGATAAAATTATGATGAAAAGCCAGGAATTAATTGCCATAAAAATCATGGTAGTTGTTACTTTTAGGGGGTTAGTCTTAGTTTGGGGTGCTATAACAAAATATTATAGACTGGGTAATTTATAAACAACAGAAATGTGTTTCTTACAGTTCTGGATGCATGGGAAGTTTAAGATCAAGGTGCCAGCACATTTGGTGTCTAGAAAGGGCTAGCTCTCTCTCCTTCTAAGATGGCGCCTTCTTGCTGAGTCTTCACGTGGTGGAAGGTACAAACACACTTCCTTCAATGGGACTCCTTCAATGGGATTCCTTCAATCTCTTTTATAAGGGCACTAATCCGATTCATGAGGGCAGAGTTCTCACAACTTAATCTTTTCCCAAAAGACCCTACCTCTTACCACCATCACATTGGGGATTAAGTTTCAACACATGAATTTTGCGGGGGACACCAATATTCAGACCATAGCAGGTAAAAAGCTGTTTGTGATTGCAATGAGGTATATACAGGGCATCTGGCTTGGCTGTCAAATTCTATATCTTAACCAAGGTGGGAGTTACAAGGATATTCAACTTTTAAAAATTCATTAATGTATACATTATTTTTATACAGTTTTTTATCAGTATTATGTTGGATAATAAAAAAGATTAAAAATAAACAAAAATAAAATTTTTAATGTAAATCATATGATGTTGCTCCTGTGCCTGAAACCTTCCAGTGGCTTTCCATTATAATCAGAACAAAATCAAAATTTCTTCCCTCCAATTTATTTTTTTCCATTCTCTGCCTTTTAAAGGTATTCCAGTCACATTGGCTTTCTTTCTGTTACTTGATTATGCCAACTTTATCTTACATTAGCTCTTCCCTCTGTCTGGGGATTTCACATTGTTTCCTTTGTTTAGAGCATTTTCACCCCACATTTTACATGGAGGGCCCTTCTGCTCCCTAGAATCCATTCTCCATCACATCTTCCTATTTTATGTTCTTCCTGGTACTTATCATTATCTGAAATTACCTTGCTTAATTATTTACTTTTTCCTCTCTCTGTGTCTTCTGCTAGAACAAAAGCTTTATAAGAGCAAGGGCTTGTCTGACCTATTCACTGCTGTAACCCCTGCTCCTAGAATAATATCTGGCACATAGCAGGTACTCAAAGAATTAAGTCTTTCAGAGAGGGTATGTAGTATGAGAAGAGAAGAGAACCAAGGACAGATGATGGGGAACACCTACATTTAAGGGACAGGTAGAGGAAGAAAAGGCAGCAAAGAAACCATCTGAACCAGGGAAAAGAGGTGACCCAGGAGCCAGAGAGTAAAGTGTTCTGGTCAACTTGGTTCTTGAATCCTTATATCATTTACTGCTTATACCTTTGAACTTGCCCCTTGGACCTGATGCTTGGTATTCTTCTGGTGCTACTGATTTCTGAATTTCCCCTGTCCCAATTACCTCTTGAACTGAGAGATTTCCAGCTGTTCAGAAAAAGCTGATCCTGCCCATCCTCCTGAGGACCCACCCTTCAGACAGCACTTGGGACAAAGTTGACAGTAATAGTAAAAGTCTTTTCAAGAAAACCTGTGGTCACTATGAAAGGCACCTGACTTAACTCAAAGAATACCAAACTTAAACTAAAGGATCAGCTTCAGAAAAGCTGCATCAAGTAGCAGAAGTCCCAGTGATGTTGGCAACC
This sequence comes from Daubentonia madagascariensis, assembly GCA_023783475.1. NCBI lineage: Eukaryota > Metazoa > Chordata > Mammalia > Primates > Daubentoniidae > Daubentonia > Daubentonia madagascariensis. The sequence goes on along the minus strand of JAKFHU010002080.1, from coordinate 33,098,273 downwards.
ACCTTGAATTAACAGCTTAATCCCTCACCTAGTGTTCTGATAAGACTGACATTCTTATGTACATGAATAGAATGGAGAAGGAGATCCCAGAAATGAGTGCCACATTACAGGTGGAGCCTTAAAGCAGATTTGATTCTTAAAGAAATGAAGGAATGTGACACTCTTTGCATGCCAATATTTTGGACTAAAATTTATAACCATTGTAGACGTGTAGATTAAAAAAAAGGGAGGAGCTCCATAAGACTACAACACTAGATTTCCAGAGTTTTGAAAGAATTAAGAAGAATAAAAGGCAAAAGCAAAATGTTCCAGTAGCAACAAGGCACTGAAGAAAGAATAGCAAATAGAAATAAAATAAATCATATCATCTATTAGTCAGGGCTCTCAAGAGAAACAAGGTTCTAGTGTAAAAATTCAAAGGATGAAAAATGAACAACTCTTCCAGATAGTAGAAAAATCTGAAAGCAGGTTTTAAAATGATGTATCTTGTAAACAGTTATTTTGTGTGGAGTCATTCTATTTTTCCTAAAACTAAAGATAGGGAGCAAGAAAGCAGTCAAGGGAACATGGCGTAGAACATGAAGATTATTCTCTCTCACCTTACTCTTTTACCAAAAGCTAACTTCACTCTCTCTTCTACTCCTCGGTTTCCAGGATCTAAGAGTCGGAGAAAATGAAACTGACCCACTGTACTTCACCAAGATGACACCTAACTGATACTTGACAAGGGTCTAGAGAGATCCTCTACTGGGTGTAATAAGCCAAAGTAGCCTCAACTAAGATCCCAACAAGTTCAGGCCTGAAACTTGGCAAAAATTTGACATGTTAAAAAATACAGTGGGATCTGCATTGGCATTATCCCCTTCCTTTTTTTCTAACTGAATAAAGATCAGTAGACTGGCTCCTGCTATGTAAAAACTCTAAGAAACATCTCTATCAGGTTTGTCTCCACATGCCTTCCCTAACCTGCCAAAAAGTTATAGCATATACTATTGTTCTTTACTTTTTCAGCCCAGATTTTGGATTTGCCCAAGCAGATTTCCTAATTCTCATCAGAATTATATGTATGTGTTGAAGATCTTTATCTAGTTAGTTTGGTTTCCCTTTGTGTCCTTTAGGATTAGCCTTAGTTACACATAAGAGAAAACTCTAAATAATAGTGCCTTAAACAAAATAGAACTTCTTTCTCTCACATATAACAGAAACCCAGATTTTGGCAGTCCAGGATTGGTATGGTGGATCCATAGTCATCAGAGATTTCTGTTTTTCTGCTGTACCATCCTGGTGTGTGGCTTGCATTCGCAAGGTCACCTGAGACCTTGGATGTTTTCTGTAGCTCTAATCACTGTGTCCACATTCCAGGCAGCAGGAAAAAGGGCAAGAAATACTGAAGGATAAAACATGAGTACCTCTCCTTTTAAGAGGACTTCCCAAAATTTCTGTTAACAATCTCCACTTAAATGTCACTGACTAGAATTTAACCATACAGCCACACTTAGATTCAAGGGAAGGTAGGAAATGTTGCCTTTTGACTGGGTACCTTGCTACCTCAAATAAATTCAGAGTTCTGTTACTGAGGAAGGAGAAAATGGATATTCAAAGATAAATAACTGTTTCTGCCATACCCTAGCACAGGTATTCCCCCACCCTATAGGGTTTTCTTTTTTTCCCCAAACTTCTAAACATACAGAAACATTTTAAACATATAGAAAAGTTGAAAGGATAATAAATACATTTCATTACGCACCACCTAGATTCAATGGATCAATGCGTTCAGTGAGTATCCTTATGTGTACCACCTAGATTCAATAATTGTTAATAATTTACCACATTTGCTTTATCGTGTGTGTGTGTGTGTGTGTGTGTGTGTGTAGGAGGGGAGAGAGACATGGTAAAATACATACATATACGTCAGTGTGTGTGTATACATACATACATACATATATGTAACTCACGTATATATTGCAGAACCATTTACCATACATTATACATATTAATAGAAATAAAGCAAATATATGAAATATATATATAAAAAAATATATATATATATTTGCCTGAACCATTTGAGTTTCTTGTTTTTGTTTTATTTTGTTTTGTTTTGTTTTGAGACAGAGTCTCACTCTGTTGCCCAGGCTAGAGTACAGTGGTGTCATCATTGCTCACTGCAACCTCAAACTCTTGGGCTCAAGTGATCCTCCTGCCTCAGCCTCCAAGAGTGCTAGGATTATAGGCGTAAGCCACCATGCCAGGCCCTGAACAATTTGAAAGTAAAGTATAGACATCATAAACCTTCACCTCTAAATATTTCAACATGTATATTTTAAGAATTAGAAGATTCTCCTCTATAAACAATAATATTAAGATATTTAAGAAAATTACAATATCCTGATACGTATAATATCTAGTCCAAATTCAAATTTCTCAATTGTCTACAAAATGTCTTTTTAACTGATGTTTTTCAACCAGAATTTACCAAGCTTCATTCACTGCATTTGGTTGTTGTGTCTCTTCAGTCTATTTTAACTTACAGAGATTTTCCAGTGGCCACAAAAATATAAATTATACTGATATTTGATGTCTCTCTCCAAGGCATACAGCATGTACATAAGGTCTATTCATAATGTATATCATGGTTAATGAATTTTTGGATTTAATGAAACTCTTTCCAAATAAGTTGATTTCCAATGTACCTTTCTTAAAAGGTCATGTTTCAGTTTCTATTGTACATAAGTATCTCTCAGAAAGAAACTCTGAGTTTCCCTCTATTTCAAAACCTTCATTGAATAATCTTTTAACAATGTTGACAGGTTCTAATCATCTGCACAATATGAGCTGGGAAAATTCTCTTCATGACAGGCCATTAAATAACATTTCTGAGCTAAAGGCTCCTTGATCCATGGCCTTGCTATAGTAAATACATTCATGTTCTTCCATACAGAAATAAGCCATCCAGAACATCACAGGAAAGCAAGTACCAATGTGACAAGAGTCAAGTCACCTAGGAAGCCCCACATGATAGTCCATTCCAAACTTCACTTTAATTTTTTCGAAGAAATTATTCATTCACGACATTTGGTACTTAATAGCTTTAAATTCTTTTTAACTATGAAGTACTCACAAAATATAGTCAGTCATCACACTGGTTGCATGATAAAAATAATTGGCAAAACTTATTAGTCTATTGGAAAATTACTCTAATGACATACAAAACTATAGCCATGATTTAATCATCTTAAAATATCTTTGAGCAATCTATAATAGCTGTTTGTCATCTGTTTGTCATTTGAAGAATTATGAAATTCTCTAAACCAGAGCTTAAAATAACACATGGTAATCTATTGTAAAGCTAAAGAGTGAAAATGTCAATGTAACATCTGCTTGCAAACCTTACTTTAGGGACTTACAATTCTGGGATTCATGTCCCAGAAGTTACCATAAAATGATAGCTAACAGCAATTGTGTAAAATCTATCAACAAGGCATAGAACTCAAAAAGGTATAGAATTCAGTTACTATAAGCGTTCCCCACCAGTTTCTAAGCAATCATTTGCTTGCAGTCATTCTAATTGGTGCTTAATTATCTGAACCTCTTGTTTATTTTGAGATAGGGTTTCATTCTATCGCTCAGCCTGGAGTGCAGTGGCATGATCATAGCTCACTGCAGCCTCAAATTCCTGGGCTCAAGCAATCGTCCTGCCTCAGTCTGTCTAGAAGCTGGAACTACAGGTGCACACCACCAAGCCTGGCTAATTTTTTATAGAGACGAGTTCTCACTGTGTTGCCCAGACTGTCTCGAACTCCTAGCCTCAAGTGACCCTGCCTCCTCGGCCTCCCAATATAAATATGCTGGGATTACAGGTGTGAGCCACCGCGCCAAGCCTAAACATCTTATTTAACACTGCCTATAATTTCCTTGTGAGAAGCTGTGGTGGAATGGGCAGAGGTAAGGTGCTACCTGAGGACACATTGAAAGATAACTTTCATTCAGACAATGTTGAATAATGGAGAATAGGGTTTTTTTAAATACTAACCATCAGGTCAAGCCGGTATATAGAAACCAAAAAGATTAACTCAATTTGGCCAAGCTGACAAGACAAAGATATTCTTTACTATATATATGAGTGTATGTTTGCTTTTAAGTGCATTTAAATATAGTTCATTAAAATAGAATTTTACAGGTCAATATTAGTCAGTCACTAACGTTGGTATACAACCCCCACTGCTAAATTTGAATGGCTTTAAGAAAAAAAAATTTGTTAAAAAAAGGAGATAAAAATATCAGTCACGGTCCCAACAGGAAACATATGGATAATTTGATAAAGTTTAATAAACAAGCTATTTACAAGGTGGACAAGGTATAGGAAAATTGAAAGAATGGAATAGTATCCTGGGGCTGGTTGAGCTTTACCACCCCTAGGTCTGAAGGGGCAAGGGAAGGGGAAAAGGTATGAGGCAGCCACCTTGCCAGAAACTTCCCTCAGTGGCAGTCAACAGCAACTCCATTCTCCCCTGGTCACCTGCTGGGGTTCCCTGTTGGCCCAAACCAGTGGGAAGCCAGAGGACAAGGGAACTCATTGATTCAGCCCATTGAAGGCCAGCTTCCTGGAGCACAAAGCAGGATGGAAAATGTTGAGGAGTTGATCTAGAGTGGGAAATGTAAGATAATTATCATAGATTTTTTAAAGTGAGATTGATATATCCCTTTAGTCCGTGGATGAGTTTCAAGATGTCAAAGAATTAGTAGAAGCAGGTTGTCAGAGATTGTTGTAGCAATGGCTCTGATGAAGCACACCTGTCAGTATTCACACCATTCAGTTTTCACACCCTTGTGTATCCCCCTTCCATATGAACTCTGGGATTGGTCATATGACTTGGTATGGGCAATGGAACATTAGCATACATGATACAAGCAAAGGCTTAATAGATGCCTGCACATTAAGGCTTGACCTCTTAGAATATTGCCCCAATACTTCTATGCCATGAAGAAGCCTGGAATGAAATACCATGTAGAAAGAGATGCCCAGCTGTTCCAGTTGTCCCAGTCGAACCCCACCCCCAGCAGATCTAATAACTAAATGCAATAGCATGAATAAACCCAGTCAGAAAAACTATCCAGTCAACCCACAGAATCATGACAAATAACAGTAGTTTTTGTTTTAAGGCGCTAAGTTTGGGGTGGTTTATTATGCAATAATAACTGAATACAACCTGATTTCTACTAAGGAATGACTAAACGCCAGTGCCACAGTCATCAATCAAGTTCAAATGCTATGCCTACAACCTAGTTCTCTCTGCTCATCCCCTCTGTGTGTTGACTTAATTCTCAGGTAGAATAGCTTCTCCTGTTGTGGTCACAAGATAGCTGCAGCACTCCCAGATTTCATATCCTGTATGGTTAATGTGCAATAAGAAAGAGGAAGTCTCTTTTTCCCAACAATTAGACAAAAATATCAAGTCTGACTCTGAAAGTGAGTCGTTTCCATCTGCAGACCAATCACTGTAGCCAGATGGTGAGATGTGTTGAATGATTAAGCCAATCACCTTTAACCCTGGAGTAGGATCCAGGGTTAAAAGTGAAGTAACTCCATCCAAATAATATAAGCTGAGAATTAATGAAGGATAGATCCACGCCAAAAAACAAGAGAACTTGGAGGGAGAGGGATCATTGTGGATGCTAGGTGGCCAAAATAATAAATTTCTAATAAAAATACCAAATTCATATCTCTACCCTAAACCTTTCTCCCAAATTCCAGACTTGTATACTCAACTTCATACTTGGCATTTAATATTGAATGTCTCCAGACATTTCAAATTTTAAATGTCCGAAACTGAATCACCCATAGAGCTCAGACCTGGAGGTGGAGAGGTGCTTCTCTTGCTCTTGATTGTGGCTCCCAAACCTCATCCCACCTCTCCTCCTACAAAAGCCCCATAATCCTTGAAGTGGGCCCACAGATTTTAACAGGAGCTTCTTCTCCTTGTTGCTGTCATCTGTCAAACCCCTGGGTCACAGCCCTCATTCGTTAATGACTCTAGTACCTGTTTCATAGTCTATTTGTACCACTATTCTGATCAATTGTCATGTTGTCAACATTCACAGTGATGATCCACCTAACACTGTGAGACTCTCAGTTCCTCAACCTCCAATAATCCTTCCCTCTCATGGTAATACTCTTGACTATCCCTTTAAAAAGTATACTATCTCCAAAATCTCAAATTCCAGAACCTTATTTTCTAGGCTTCCCTCTTCAGTTCTTCTTTGAGCTTAATGAAATCTCCAGTCCATGTACACCATCATTTTCTCACTATAAAGCATTTCCTTACCCAATTTAGATTTCTTTGTTCATTATTAAAATCACTTCCTTGCAAAAACCCTTAACTCTCTCAGCCCTTTCTTCCTTCCTTATCTTACCTGACAAAGCTTTAATCCTAATTAATCGCAAGTAATCCCACCTACTCCACGCCTGCACCCAAGTGTCTGAATAGTTCTAGAAAAAGAAAGCTTACAACTTTACCCACATTAAACTTATGGCCGTCAATTTCATGGCACTCCACACTGCCAGGCAATCCTATTTCACCTCCCTGGTCTGTCTGCTTTTCTGTTCTGCATAATGGCAATTTCACATATCTTTTCTCTTCACACTTCTTATACCCACCAACTTGCCATTCTCAATTGATGACCTTGCCTCATAATTATTTAGGAAAATACAAATGAGTCAGGACCTCCATTATCTGTACCTATACTTCCTCCTATTAAGTGATATCTTAATAAGGCAATAACACAAAGATCACACTGTTCTGCCAGCAGACAATCAAGTGCTATTCAGTTGTCCATTACCACCTTGGCTAGTGAGTTCAAGGAGTCTTGTTGGTCTTGAATGGCTTGGAGAAGGTCTGAGTTCCTGTGCCCTAGTCAGGCCACTACAGTGGGAGTGTGCAATGAAAGGGATTTCAGTGTAGGATGGCAAGTCCAGCACTGTCTGAGCTTGCCTCCTTTCACCACAGCTGTGCTGATTCTCATCAGTGTCATCACGCCAGGCAAGGCAGAGGCTTTTGTAGGAATGACAGGAGGAAAGATTTATATTCCCACCCCACTCTCTCTCCAAAAACCTCCTGAGGCTAGAGATGCTCTTATCCAATGATGTGTGAGGCTTGCACAAATATAGCTACCCAGAATGTTCGTCCATACCCTGAGGCTACAATTTCCACTGCGGATGCACTGCCCCATTGCTTAACCGAAACATTTCAGCCCCAATCATCGGACTCAGGTTCAACGGAGGGGGAGGTCACATCCTGAACAAATTTGACATATCCTAAAATATCACCCACCTATCTTGAGGGGTTGGGAGTTCCAGGCACAAACAAGGGAATCCTACTGCCTCAATATTCTGTCACCCCTTCCCTTGTCCCCATGGAGTCCCAAAGAAGGGAGGCACCTGGAAGTAGCATTGCCTTCAGGTTTATGAATATGAAATAGAGACCCTACTGCTGGTGTCACTGCAGCTTGGACCACGAACCACCCCCAGGGAGTGCATTCCACTGGGGAAAAAGATAAAGAATTGTTGGGTATACTGAGATTGGGATTTCACAGCATAGCCTAATCAGGCAACTGCCTGGTCCTTCACTTGCCCCCAAGCTCAATATTTTCAAAATGCATTGCAGTGCTATGTTTCCCCTCCACTGCAGTGCAGTGTTTAATTCCAAATGGCTTTTAATAGGTGAGGGACATGAACTAGTAAGTTGTCCTTCCTGATAGTCTTTGTAGGTATTGTTTGAGTCACTCACTTTATCATTTTATTATCCCATTTGCTTGGGGGTAATAGGGAGCATAAATAGGGTCCATCTTTGCTTTCTAGTTTGCAAGCTGTTACCATGGTTTTTTTTTTTTTTTTTTCCATGTAGGGGAGGCTTTCATGGTCCCGTTTGTAAGTCCCATGAGTCTGCAAATATATAGCAGAGAGTTGCTGTTGAAATAGCCTGTATAGACATCATTACTGCATGGAGTTTGGCCCACTGGGCAGAGTGTTGTCTGATCCCAGTTAGAAGGTGGCCATCCTTGGGGCAGATGGCCACAGTGGCCCCCTGGACTCCATTAGCTTTCAGTTGTAAAGATCTATCTGTGAACCAAGCCATACCAACAGCTGGAACATCTTTGAACCTTGAGCCCCATTTAGTTAAGGGAGGGAAGGAAGTGTCCCCATCAGGCCATTAGTCCCCTCTGGCAAGGTGGCTGCTTATTTATGGAGTTGGTTAACCCCTTGGGGCACAAACAGGCTCTTTCTTGGGTGTATCATTTTTATTTAATGATGGAGTTTTGCAGAGTTTATTTTATTTTATTAGTAGTATGAGTACCCATGTGAAGATGGGCAGCTTAGGTTTTAAGGTCACATACAGCACTTCAGTGGCCAGGTATTCTGTTTCATCAGGGCCCAAGAGCAGGCTAACAACTGCTGTTTGAAGGGGATGTAACTGGCAGCCACCTCAGGTAATCTATGTGCTTAAAACCCAAGGGATCAACACATCCAAGTAACAGTCTCTTTTTGTCACAGGCCCCAATCTGTATGGATGAGAGTCGCTGAGACCTGTAGTTCTGGCAGGTTCCATTGGCCATAATAGTACAGCCCATGTCATTGCATGCTATATGACCTTTAGACTGTTTTTATTGGGGGCACCATTTAAAGGTGGCTGCTGTTTGGGTAATCTTGATTAAAGGGACCCCAAAAAATACCCAGATGTGGTATATACTGTCTTCAATATCCAAACAGTCCCACTAGCTGTTAAGCTTCTTTCTTATTTGTGGGTGCTGCCAAGGACAGAAATTTTTGTTTGACTTAATCAAGAATATGCCTCTTATTACTGGCCCGGTGGCTCCCAGGAACTGCAATTGTTGAGCAGATTGCTGGATCTTATCAGGGATGAGGGCCAAGCCTCACGTGTCATAGTATCTATGACCTTATGTAGGGCCTGGTCAACTAGTTTCTTAGGCCAGCAATGAGGATGTCATCAACACAATAAATGACAAATACATCTGGGGGTAACTGGGCTTATTGCAGATCTAGCCTTACCCACTGGTGGCATTTTGCAGGGAAATCGACGTATCCCTGCAGAACTACAGTGAAAGTATACTCTAGGTCATTCTATGTGAACACAAATTGGTCCTGATTTTTATCCCACAAAAAAATCTAGAAGAAGGCCTTAGCCAGATCAATAATAGTGTTTTAGTCTCCAGGGTGGGCCACCACTGCCTCAGTATCAGCAATGATGTCAGGTACTGCAGGAGCCAATAGTGGCACCTAAGCATTTAATCTTTGGTAGTCTACTGTCAGCCTCCAGGGTCCTGAGGCCTTTTCTACAATCCCGATTGAGCTGTTAAACTGCAAAAGAGTAATGCATAACCCTTCTGCCTGCAGCAAGTTCTACATCAACAGGGTTATGTCATTTTCTCCACCTGGAATGTGGTACTATTCTGTTGAATAACCTGCGGGGGCTTGGGTAACTCAGGCAGTGGGTGGTAATGGACATTCCCCACTCTTATGGCTTAAATCCTTTGTTGTGAGTGAGCATATTCCCTGAGGTGGCAGTGATGCTGCAAATAGCCAAAGTGTCAATACCTAAAATGCATTCAGCAGTAAGAACCATGATCATCAGTGCCCAAAGTGGCCCAAAGGGCCCTACCCAAAAGCACATGTTAGTCTGTGTGCCACAGGTCATTGCGTTTGTTATTGCAACTACCTCCAATGTTCAGTTTCCCCTTACCCCTTCCAAGGCCTAGGATTATTGCCATTTGGTATCCAAGAGCCTCATAAAAGTTTGGATTTGCTTTTTATCTTGGCTGGGGCATAGAATCCAATGGGAACCTGGAGACCTTGATTTTATCCCCAGTATTTTTTTTTTGAAGGGAGTAAGGTTGGGGTATGTGAGGGTCCCATCCTCCTTGTCTGACTCATCATATTCACAGTCAAAATTGTCTTCTTAATAATTACCTGGCAGGGGAAATACCATGATCACTAAGGTGGTTTTCCCAGAGCAAGGCTTATCCACTACACTCTGGGTGTGCTGACCTCTGTGGTTTCCCCAAATGTGGGAAACCTGACTGCATAATTTGTAGTAGCAGGGGACTGCACTTGCGCTTTCCCCTATAATGAAAAAAAAAAAAATTGTCTTCTTGATTGTCCGGTTCAGGGCACAGAGAAGTTATAGTCCCTTTGTTCAGAGACTTGGAGGGATGCTATATAGGATTCTAAATCTTTTCAATCTTATAAGCCCTCTTTTTTTGTTTGTTTTTATAGCTTAGATTAGGGCCTTAACCTCTAATTTGGTGAGACTTCTCTCTAATAGTGTTGGTTGAAGGAGGACTTCAGTAGGAATCCCATCAATTTTCATTTCATCTATCCTGTTTTAACAATAGAAGCCATAGTATTCTGTGAATCAGCCCTGTTCTCTCTCTTTATTTTTTCCTTTTTTCATCCCTTAGATTTCCTTTCTGGGCATTGCTTCCCATTGTTGGGAACTCTGTTCAGCCCAAGTTGTTGGAAACTACTGAAACCATTTTGTCTTTATCCCAAAGCAGGACATTTCAGTGAAGCTTTTCCATTGCTTGCCCCATGGTCATTGCAGGGGACAACAGGGATAACGGGGTCTTCCGATGAAGAGGCCCCTGTTACATGAAAATTTCCACTGTGTCGTCCACGTTGCTGGTGTGTCATACAGTTGGGTATATATGACTTTTACCTGAAGAGCAGTTATGGCTTTATGAACGGTTTTCCAGTGGGTCTTAGTCTTAGGAAAGTCCCCCATAGTTGGGAATACTGTTTTTAAGCTCTTTGCAACCATAGATCAAGAGCAGCTTGGGCTCATTTCTGCCTCTGTCCTACTGATTGTCCTGTTCAATGCAGGCAAAAAAACATTACAGCAAGGGGTCAGTGGTTAGCTTACCTAGACTGAGCCACTCAGCCTGAGACATTTGGGTTTGTAACACCCCCTCATCAAACAGGTGACTATTCAAGCCCCATAGGATTCTCCTGGCCTCTGCCCATATCTGTCTTTCAGTTTTTGTGTTTCATTCTCAGAGAAGGACCTCATTTTGACAGTTTCATTTTCAGCAACACCATCAGTGGTTTTGTGATGAATGAAAACAGGTCTTACTTGGGGCTTTTAAATAAACAGACCAGGAGGAGCTTCCCACATGGGGGCCTTCCATTCCCCTCAGCCATTGTCTGTGACCCCTGGGACACAGTGGGAGTTGGCAGATGGTGTGGGAGTGTAAAGGTGGCCAGGAGACAGGGTATAGTTTTCCTACTTTTTTTAGGGCCCACCTTTTGTATTTCCACCCTCATCCAGTGCACCAGTTTGTCCTTGTTGACAAGGAAAATGTCCATATCCTATGTACCCCCATGCAACCAGAGGGGGACCAGCACCTCAGTCAGCCCATCATCCCCTATAGGAGCTGGCACCATCCTGGGATGGCTGGACTGATGGGCACTGCTCGCTGTGCCAAACTGTACAGCAAGTGACACTTGTTACCTACCACTAGGAGCAGCAGTCCCAGGATGTCACCCCACTGCATGGTTTGCAGATGTTGGGGTCACCAAGAAAGACATGACTTATACAGGCACTGGATTGAACAACACTTTACTCACATAGAGCAAGATCAGCTTCAATAGTGAGTATGGGTCCCCCATGGCCAGTGGGTCTTGCCGTACGGCCAACTTAGGGTGGTGGTCTGCATGCATCCCATTTGTGCTGTGGGCAAAGGAACACCTTCCCTCCCAACTGGGAATAGATACAGCAATGGAGTTGGCCAAGTGCCATATGATGCACATGCATTATGTAGAACAAAGTAGAACATAGCAAGCCTGGAACAGGAAAAGATACCCCAAATAAGGCAACACACCCAGCACGGGCTGTGAGGGCTCCTTATCTACATGTAAGAAACTGCTCCAGGCCCGAGGCACACTCTTATGCAGCAATACAAAGGGTAGACAAGCTGTACATGACTGCCTTTCCCAACACCTGCCTTCTTTTTTAACAGATGAAGTGTTCCTGTTCGAATCAAAGACCACCACTTGTATTCTGGAAAGAATCTCCTCTGGTCAAGGATTTAACTCCTGGAAATTTTGCCTCTTTTTCCTGCATCATAAATCTTCTCCCTCTATTAAAGCATTCCCATTAACATATTAGCATACTCTAGTATTCCCCATTTACAAAAACAGTCCTTGGACCTTACTTCCCTCTCTAGCTGACCCATTTCTGCCTTCTCACCTCATTTTCACCCCAATCCTCTTCGAGTGCACTTTCCACCATCACTGTTCCACTGAGACTGTGTTTACAGGATCACCAGCCATCTTCATGCTACCAAACGCAGTGGTCATTTCTGTTAACTTAACTTGGTCTTTCAGAAGAATTCAAACCAATTGACCTATTTCTCCCTGAAATTGTTCATTTCTGAGATATCACATTCTTCACTACTCCCCTCAAGGAGTCTCCTTTGCTGGCTTTTCGTCCTCTGCTGGAACGCTAAAGTTTGGAGTCCTCCAGAGTTCTGTCCTGGGCTCTCTCCTCTTCTCTATTTATACTCTTTCCTTGATGATCTCCCTCATGTCATGCTCTAAATCCCTTACTCATGCCAATGACACTCAAGCCCTGACCTCTCCTCTGAACTTCAGACTCATGTATCAAACTGCCTCTTTAATGTTTCCACATATACAAGATATTTTCCCTAATTTAGTTCTTTAACATTACCATTTCTTGTAGTATTCATAAATTTTCAGTTGTCTGTCCTGCCTTCAAACCTGGAGTTTACTGACCAGTTCAGACACTGGGGGGTGAGGGGGGAAGAACATTATACTAAGAGACAGAATTCCTTAATTGCTTTTTTTCTGCTTTGGAGTAAGTTAATTATGCTTACAATACTTAACCTGGTATAAATATTTCTCCCATGATTTAACCAGAAGCTGTAACAGTGCACTTTTTTCTTATGCAGTCATTATATAACCAGACCCTCATGTGTACCGACGGTATTTTCAAGGGTTGTCTACTGCAGGATAGCTGCACACACTATTGTACTAATTCTAGGCCATTGCTATTGGCCCTCTTTCCTTTTCTCTCTACAGTCATATGTTCATATGGCTTCAGTAATTCCACCCACATTAATGTTTGTCAAATGGTCCTTCTCCAGCCCTGACTTTTCTCTTTGGCTACAGGCCCACATTTCTGATGGTCCACTGGATGAAACCAAATGTTCCACCCAAAATTTAACACAACCAAAACTAAATTACCTTCTTTTCCCTGTGCTCAAACCAGCAACTCCTGTCAATGGAGCTGCCATTCTCTTGGCTGCCTAGACTCCACTGTACTTCTTCTCTTCCCCCACAGCTCATCATCACATCCTATCACTTCTTCCTTCAACACAGTCCAGTAATGCCCCAGTGACATGATCATAAGTTTGGGTCAGAAAGATTTGAGAACATTAGTTAACTGAGATCTCCATGCCTCACTTTCCTCATTTCTAATATAAAGATTAAAATACATACCAGAATTGTTTTGAAGATTACATTATCTAATGCACATAAGAACCTAACGTATAACAAGTTCTCACCACATGTTGTTCTCTTCCCTGACTTCCATTTCCATGGACAAATTTATAATGGTGTCCCTCACAATATCTCATCTAAATGACTGCACTAACTTCTAATTGTGGAAAGTTGGGTGAACACTTTTTACTAAACTATAAATTCCTTCAGGGTCAAAAACTTTTGTGTATTCATATTAGCTTTTTCTGAAGCACACTTGTATACACCAGGGGCTCAGTGAATATTTCCTTAAAAAAACTGATTAAAATGATGATCTCATCTGGAAGTTTGTTACAGAATATGAGAATTTATTTTCAGCATAATGAATTCTTCAAGGATACTTTTAATTTCAGTATTGACCTTTATATGGTCTTTATTAAATCACTTCAAATATTTGGTAGTAATTTGCTGTTTTGGATGTGGGAGCAATGACGATGGCTTCATCCCTCAATTCGTCTTTCTGTTCCTTAAAGAGATAAACATTTTGAAAGAGTTGTGTATTGGCTTCACAGTCACTGCCCATGTTCACTGGAAGGCAGTGTTGTCAATAGTCAGGCTCTGGACTAATTTCATTTTAGCATTGCCTTTGTTAGAGTTATTAGTTTATGAGTCAAAAGGAATAGGGAAGGTTTTGTTTTTCAAAGACTGGAATATGTCACATATGTAGTACCTCCCTTACCCTAAGACAGTGGTTCTCAAACTTCTATATGTATATAAAGCACCCTACACCTATACTGTCCAATACAGCAGCCACTAGCCACATGTGGCAATTGAGCACTTGAAAGGTAGACAGTCCAAATTGAGATGTGCTATAAGTATAAAATACACACCAGATTTCAGACTGCGTATTAAAAAAATGGAAAATACAGCAATAATTTTTATATTGTTTATATGTTGAAATGAAAATATTTTGGTTATATTGGGTCAAGTAAAATACATTAGAATTAATTTCATCTGATTCTTCTTACTTTTTAAAGATGTAGGCCGGGCACAGTGACTCACGCCTATAATCCCAGCACTTTGGGAGGCTGAGGTGGGAGGATCACTTGGGGACAGGAGTTCAAGACCAGCCTGGGCAAGGTAGCAAGATCCCATCTCTACAAAAGATAAAAAAATTAGCTGGGCTTAGTGGTGCATGCCTGTAGTCCTAGCTACTCAGGAGGCTGAAGTGGGAGGATCACATAAGCCCAGGAGTTTGAGGTTACAGTGAGCTATGTCTGTACCACTGCACTCCAGCCTGGGCAACAGAGTGAGACTCTATCTCAAAAAATAAATAAATAAATAAATAAATAAGTGGTTACTAGCACATTTTAAATTACATATGCACCTTGCATTTGTGTTCATGTTATATTCCAAATGGACAGCATTAACTCTGATGCTTATTTAAAATGTTGATTCTTGGATCCCACTTTTGGAGATTCTGCTTTGGTAGTTCTAGGTTGGGGCCCAGAAATCTGATATTTTTCAGCTCACCAGGTTTCAACTGATAAGTCAAGGTAGGGGATCATTGCTTTATATGGCTTTGTACCATGTGGTTTTGATGGTCTTCAGCACAGCAGTGATTCAAAGATAATAAAGATAATATTAGTTCTCAATTTCAATCGTGTAATAATTGCCAACCCATAATGGTCATATCTGTGTTTTTCAATTAGCAAAACACACTTCAAAATATAATCACAACACACAACCTTTTTGTGGAGGTAGAGAAAAGGTGAGAACAATTAAGCAATATCACAATTTTAAGTACATACAACCTTTGACTCAATTCTAGAAATTGGTCTTGCAGATATGTTCTCACAAGCTTACTATATGTATAATTCACTTCAGCACTGTTTGAAATGGTGAAAAATTGGAAATTGATTAAATATATTATGATACCTCCAGCTGAATACTATGCAGGCTATAAAAAAGAATAAGGTCATCTACATGTACTGGAAAGATGTCTATGGTATTTAAGAGAAGGAAAATCAAGTTGCATAAGAGCATATAGATCCCATTTGTATGGGAAAAATATGTACATATATTTGTATTTGCATAGAACGTTTCAAAAACTATTAACAGTGTTTACTGTTGGAGAGTAAAACTAGGGAGAAGATTCCCAGGGATGTGGAAAGGTACTTTTACTTTGCTTCTTATATCCTTTGTGCTGTTTTAGGTTTTTTTTTCACTATGAGCAATATGCAAATTTTATATTGTACATTACAAAACAATATTAAAAAACGACATAATTCATAATTTAGGTTCCTGTTAAAGAAATTTGCTTTTCACTATTACCTTTTAATCTGGAGTTTGATCTTCATTCTAATTTTCTAAAAAGCCACCGAGTACATTCATTAATTCTTTCATTCATATAACCAATAATTACTGACAATCTACTTCAAACAAGGCACTGTTCTAAGCCAGAAAAATAAACAGGAGCGCACAAAACCAGTGTTCCTCAAACTCATTCTAGCAGTCGAATAGGACCATAAACAAACGCACACACAAACAATTTTAATTAATAAGTGCTATGAAACAAGGAAGTCAAGACTTGATTTTTCAAATGCTGAAATGTTAAAATGTCGTGTGTGCACACACTCATATTCACCCATAAATGCAAACTAACGAAAGCACTGCTTTTGAATTTTTTAAGTTTGCCGTTTGGACAAACTATTCAGGGATACTTCTCAAATTAATCTTCCTCCTGTGATGAGTATAACTAATTTAGCACAAAGAAATTAAAAATAGCAAAGCATTTCAACTGTGTAACCTTAGGCAAATCACTTCGCAGCTTCAGGCCTCAGTTTCGTCCTCCAAGAAATGCAGTATTTCACCTGTCAGGTTTGCTGTCTTGGGGAGACTTCTATGGGCGGCTTAGAATGCAATTGCAGTGCCTGGCGCAGGGGGCGACAAGTGGGCTGGGCCCCCGTTGGGTCTTGGCGCTCCGCGCGGCTGGGCGGCCCTCCGGAGAGGCGCAGTACTCTCGCTGTGCAGCGGCGGATGAACGCGGTGCTTTCGGTTTTTTCACCCTAGCATTTCTGCAGCCAATTTCCCCTTCCCGGAGTGTGGCGGCCAGTACGCGCCAGCTCCCGCCCGGTGCCAGCCAGCCAGCCCGGCTTCTCGAGTCGGTCCTAAGCTGAGGCCGCCCGGCGCTGCAAAACTCAAGTTCACTCCCGGCGCCAATCTGTCCTCGGCGGACTTGGCTCCGGGTAGGCGAAGGCCTCATTTCCAACTGCGGCTCTTAGTTTGAATTCTGGCGCCACTCCCGCGCCACGTAGGGCCGGGTTGCTGGCCAGATTCGTAAGCGACGCATCGCAGTGCGCCTGCGGGCGCGCGCCGGGCTTGCGGCGCGCGCACCACACCGCAGAACCGGCCCACGAAGAAAAAGAGCCGCCGCGCGCGCTCCCGCTCGTCCGTGTCATGAGGCAGCCACGCCCCCTCTTCCCCCTTGCCCAATAGGTGCGAGAGGGCGGGGCGGCCTCGTTCTGACTCAAGAGAGGCTATATAGGGAGCAGCTGGGGGCGCAGCCCGGTCTTTTACGTCGGATTTGGGAGTGGTTGTTTAGGTACTGGGTGAGCGGGGTGTTGCGGGCGCCAATCCAAGCGGAAGATGGTGGCGCAGGCCGAGGTTGGTAGCTTCGGTATTTACTGTGAAGCGATTTTAAGAGATTTGAGCTTAGAGTGCTAACCGTTGAAAGCTTGCACGTGGGAAACGCGCAGCCAGACCGCCACGTGTCCCGAGCTTTGGTCGTGGTGGAGGCAGGATACGAGTTTAGGCATGAGGAGACTGCTGATCTGCCTCGCCCGCCGCGCGCAGCGGGTTGTTTGGCTCTGGCAGCGGGCAACGCCGAGCCTGAGCGACTGCGGGAAAGCCACACACCCAGGATTTGCGGTGGAGGATTAGTTTAAGAGCAAGGGGCCTTTAACTTAAAACATAGCGAATGCTTTTCTTCCGTCGCCAGATTATTTCGAAACGGGCAGCCTGGCCCCTGCATGAGACTTGTTACGTTCCCAGGCGGCGTTGTGTGCAATTCGTACTAACGAAGGGGAGCGGTTTAGTGCTTGAAAAAACCTTAAAGTGTAGTATTCTGTAAGAATGCTTAATTTCGAACATCGATGCCCCGCAGAACAATGGCGCTTTCAGCGGTATATCGGAGCAGTTATGTGGTGATACTAAGGTAAGAACTGTTAAGGTTAATTTTCAAACTGAAGGAGTAAACCTGCTGATGTACAGGAATAGAGAGTGATGCGTCATTTGAAATTTGTTTCTTTTTATTAGATGTATGAGACAGTTCGAAAAACATCTGGGAGAATATTTAATGGAAAATGACTTGGTTAAAACCTGACTATCTTACCAGGTATGTGTTGCACTAGTACTTTATGATTGAGCATACGTTTAATTCATACGTAGATTGAATGAAAGTATTTTTGTCGTTGGACAGCATTCTGGGTGTTGAATAGTGAAGCTGTAGATGTCAGGGAGGTGTCAGTGCCCAGTGCCGAGTAGCTTCATTTTGAAGTAAGTTGAGTAGCTGAAAAAGTTCTGTAGTATTTCTGCTATAGTTCTTCCCTTTTAACTTAACTTCGGTCTCTGGTTAATCACTGAAATACAGCTTAATGTATTATGTGTGCATATATATAAGGTACGATTGGTCTAGTCAATGATGAAACCTATCCCGAAACTGATTACCTGAAGAAAAGCATATACGGATTCGGCTTCTGAGATAAGGACCAATATTCAGAAATGAAATAAATTTTTGTTGCATGGATTTTATAACCGTTAACATCTACAATAGCCCATGATACTGGCTTTTTTTCTGCCAACAGTGAGGGTCGCTGTCTGCCCATTGAAAGAGGCCAGCTTGCTGTGAAATTCCTACATGGCAACAATTTCTGTGAGTGGAGTTTTGTTTTTTTATTTTTTGCTTACCAGTTAAGTGAATATTGTGTCCTTGGTCTTATCTGTGATGATCCTATCCCGAACCTGAATTTCTGTTGAAAAAAACTATACGGATCTGGCTTCTGAGATAGACCATTATAAGGACAGTACTTTTTTGTAAATGCTTTTACATAAGCTATTGTAATGTTGGCAGTCTTGTAAAACTCATGTTTTTCCTTTTCTAGGACTAGTACCACAAAGTTTGCTGGTCTGTTTTGTGAAAAGCTGGCAATAACAAAGACGTCCAGGAAAAGCTCTTCATTTTATGAACATGAAAGGAAAACACAATTTTGGATTATATTGATTTTTTTTTTTTTGATTTTGTAAATCATGAAATTTTTTATGGAAAATTTTTTGCTTTTAGCTAACTGGTCTTATAATTGAATTATTCTGAATGAATGTTTAACCTTTAGTCACGCATTTGAACTTAAAATGCATAATTGCAATTAAAACTGAGTGAAATTTTACACTGACTTGTGGGAGAATCGTTAGTACAGTTTTTAAGAAGCGATGATGACTCAGTTTGGCAGTTGATTCACAAAAATAAGGTATGGAATACCTTGGCTTTGTGCAGGATACTAAATATTTCTATATTAAGGTAGGTGAAAGCAAAAGGGAGAGACAGGAATTACTGGGGGAAAGAATGCCAGGCATTGGAATAAGTGGTTACTAACAATCATGTAATATTTATTTAGTTTTAATATAATTTTATAAGTCCAGGTGCTTAAGCTGAGAAATGGGGAATGGAATACTGAAAATAATAGAAGAAAACACTGCACAACAACGAGTTTGTGATTAACCAGGATCTTGAGAGAAGGTCCCTGATCAGACAATCTGGGTTAAAAATAGTCAAACATTATTCAGAATAGGTTTAATGTAAGCAGTACTAGTGTCTGATGTAGCTTCGATGGTTGGTCCTCTTGTATAGTCATTTTCCATAAATAGGTGCATGAATAAATTATTACCAAGCCCAGATTCAAGTGTCATTGTTTAAAAAAACACTTGCAATGAATCCTGTTAACCTTTCCAAAATATTTGATTTTGTGTTTCAAGAAATGTTTCTTGCAGCCATATTAAAATGCAAAGCGTAAATATTTGGGGTATCAGGGATCACTGGTGAACTAAACTGCATGGTCAATTATTACAGGAAAATGTATCTTGGCAAGTACTTTCCAGGGAATTGAAACAGGGTAATAGGTCCTGCATGGACTGTTCATTAGGAAACTTGAGGCCTCCTTGAAGTTAAGACATAAATTTGAGGGAGCCAGCCAATCTAAATACGTAATTACCCAAAGTAAGCTGGGGGCTTTCAATGCCTTAAGGCTTGCTGAAATCTAGGAAGGAAAAGTCATTTAGCATAATGGGTTACATATGTAATTTAATATCTTAATGCTACCAAATAGAATGAGGGAGGCTGTGTTGCCTTTTATTTGGAGACAAAAATGCACCATCACATGAGGATTCAGTAAGATGGTATGCCTAAAATGCAGTGAAAACTTTGCCTCTGTACCCTTGATCTCTGATGCCCCCTTACCTTACTATACTTGAAACTTTATGACATGCTCTATAAATTGTTGTCATTTTCCCCTGCTAGAATTTATGCTTAAAACTCTAAATCTTAGGATTTAAGGGCCAAGATCTTTGTTGCATTCATTGACATGTCTCAAGTACCTAGAACAGGGCAAGACCCTTAATATTGTAAAGTAAATGACTTCAATTGTTGAGATCCCACACCAAACTTGCAGGGAAAAGTTCCATTACCCTCTTCTCAAGCCTGGCAAACACTTCCAAAAAAGGCAAAGTTGTGAAATAGACGGCTTGGCCTACGAGCCCTCTGACCTCTTCCTGCAGTTGCTTCTGTTTTTACTTCTCTTGCCTCCCAATAGATCTTTTAAAGTCACATTTTCTTTGTTGGTATCCAAATTAGTACTCTATGCACTGTATGTACTGTACTAGTCTC
This sequence comes from Daubentonia madagascariensis, assembly GCA_023783475.1. Taxonomy (NCBI): domain Eukaryota; kingdom Metazoa; phylum Chordata; class Mammalia; order Primates; family Daubentoniidae; genus Daubentonia; species Daubentonia madagascariensis. The sequence goes on along the minus strand of JAKFHU010002080.1, from coordinate 33,077,826 downwards.
TGCCAAGGAGGCCACAGTTAAAAACACTCTAATTTCTTTGTGTCAATAATGGCACAAGATGCCAAGAAAAATCAAATGGAAGTTATAAAGAGATACAAAACACAAAAGAGAAAAACAAGTGGATTTGAGTAAAGACCAGCTCAAATGTGGGGAAGATTAATACGTTTAGGCATAAAACACTCAGCAAAGACAGTATGGTCCAGAGCCTGAGAATGACACATTCTGTGAATTTGGGAGCCAAAAGGTTGGATAGATTGTGACTAAAGGCTCAAATGTTAAGAAATACCCCTATTCTGCTAAGACTTTTGAGCAAGGAAGTTAGAAATGTGACCATTTTGTCTTTGAATTCTCTGAAACATTTTCAGTAGGGAAACATCAGAAATTCATATCTTTACTTACTCTGGAGGAGCCACACCTGAAAGAAGTGAGAGTTGGTCCATAAAGGTACAATTTTAGTGGAAGTACACTTGGAATCAGTTTCTGTTAAAGTTACTAATTCGGACCTTTTAATAAAACACCTAGATGGCATTATTCAAAACGCTGCTAGTCTCTACTGACCACCTAATTTACCAATACTGACTGGGTAATACCTTTTGTTACTAAAACTCAGGCAATAGTAGTTAAGATCAGGAACTTTAAGTTGTTAGTTGAATAAGGAATTTACCATCCAGAATATATAGGCAACTTAGCAGAGAACTCAATAGAGACTCAAAAGCTTTAAAGACCTAAAGTTACATAACTATAATAGATTGGAATATGCTTGGCTCTGATGGGTTTCAAAAATTAAAGGGTGGGCTGGGTGCAGTGGCTCATGCCTTTAATCCCAGCACTTTGGCAGAGGCAGCAGGATTGCTTGAGCCCAGGAGTTTGAGACCAGCCTGGGCAACATAGTGAGACCCCCATCTCTACAAAAAAATAGCCATGTGTGGTGGCATGTGTCTACAGTCCTAGCTACTACAGTGGCTGAGGCAGGATGATCACTTAAGTCCAGGAGTTCAAGGTTGTAGTGACCTATGATTGTGCCACTGCACTACATACAGCCTGAGTGACAGAGTGAGACCCTGTCTCAAAAAAAAAAAAAGCATAATTTACATGTCTGGCTTTAGTGACTTTAGCCAATAGGAATTCTTTTCCTTCTTCCTTACACCAGGCTTCCAGGTAATCTTAAAATATAGTAGGCTCAAACCTACCATTTGATGCTTTTAGTTCTCTTGTCAGAAACCCAGTATCCACTGCGTTTAGCTTCCCAATCAAGTGTCCTCTGAGCTAATTAACACCTCACAATCCTTGCTGTTTGCCCGGTGTATGTGAAAGAGCTTTTACCTGTTTTCATGGTTTTTACACCAGTTCCCCAGTTAGGATTAGAGCCTTTTTGAATCTCAGCCTACTATGATAGCCTGCTTAACTTTTGCCAGTTTCTCCCTGGGATTGAAACCCTCCTTCCTGTCTTTCTTCCAAGCTTGGTTCTGGGTCCAAATAGTACTTACAGCAAAGTACTTAGATACTGTCTGAATATTGCCACTGTCTCTACTCGCTCCCCTGCTCTGCACTGGTCCTATGTATTTGGGTACGTACAGAGATCAGATGAAGTCCAAGTTTGTCATGAAGTTTTGAAAATTTTATGGGCTGTCTTGGGGCAGAGAAGAAGAGGCTACCTTTTCAATATGAAAACCAGACTCCTTGGTCTCATTCTCATGAGTCCTGTCCTTGTCCCCTCACTACTAGTCCACTGCTGAGGTCCCAGCATGCCATGTAGCTGAGTTTATCAGAGTTATAATAGGAAATAATGATTTAATCTCACAGAATCCCAAATCAAGTACAGTACAATCCAACCTATTTGGGAACTTTGTCTTGTTAGTTATGACTACTTAATTATAATTGTCCTCATGAGTAAGGGAGTAATGGAAAAAGCATTTCAGAATACACATAAAGTGCATCATTTGAAGAAGATGACATTTACAAATATAGTGCATCACTTTATTGAGGTCAGGAAACTTTTGACCTGTACTTGCCTCCTAACTTTATTGAATATAATCAATGTACAAAAACTTGTACATTTTTAAAGTGTTCAATTTGATAAGTTTTTCAATAGGTATACACCCATGAAACCATTACCCCAGTCAAGATAATGTTTATATCCATCACTCCCAAAAATGTCCTCTTGTAGGCTTGATTTTGAACATGTTCAGTTTGAGAAGGCATGTGATACCCAAATTGAGATTTTGAGTAGGCAGTTAGATACCGAAGTCAGGAATTAAGGGGAGAGGTCTGAGCTGAAGAAATAAAATTGGGAGTTATCAGTTTATGGAGGGTATATTTAAAGCCATAAGTTAGATCACCAAGGCAGAGAAAGAAGAGAGGAAGTGGTCTAAGAGTTGAACCTTGTGGCATTCCAGTGGTGAAAGTGGGCATCCTTGTCTTGTTCTAGATCTTAGAGGAAAGGCTTTCAGTTTTTCCCCACTTGGCATGATACTAGTTATGGGTCTGTCATATAAGGCTTTTATCGTGTTGAGGTAAGTTCCTTCTATAGCCAGTATTTTGAGAGTTTTTATCATGAAGGGTGTTGAATTTTATCAAATGCTTTTTCAGCATCAATTGAAATGATCATATGGTTTTTGTCCTTCATTCTGTTGATATGTATCACATTGAGTGGCGTGTGTTGAACCATCCTTGCATCCCTGGGTTGAATCCCACTTGATCGTGATGACTTGTGGCATTCCAGGATTAGGACATTCCAGGTTTAGTTCAAATCCTGGAGATGATTTTGTGTCAAGGGACAAAAACTGGGAAGCAGAAATCTATTGTCAAGTCCAAGTGCCATATTAGGAACAAAAACTAGATAGAAAACCAAAGGTGCCTGGAATGAAATGAGCAGAGAAAAACAAGGATGAGAACTAAGCAAATAATTGCTTGGGGCTGGAAATTTCCTTGGATTTAATGCATTTAGAGCATTGGTTAGCATGAAAATTCAAGGAGTTAATAATGTCTGATGACAGCTTTGCAAGTAACAGGCAAAATGATCTGCAGGAGAGAATGAGATGAGGAATTTAGGAAGTATGGTAAGGGTTTTCATCAGACACTGTGGACTTAGAAAAAATGGAGTTGAGCATGGACGAGTTATAGGTTTGCCTAGCATTGCCAAAGTGTCAGTTGAGGCTGAAAACCACCAATTTTAGCAAAGTTAATCAGCATATTTCTTCACTATTCTGTGGTGCTTTGCCACCTGGGAGGAGAAAGCAGATGACTGGATTTATTGAAAATTAGGAATAAACTGGCCAGGAGGAGCAGAGCAATGATGGGCCAAGAGTATTGAGGATGCACATAAAAGTGTTGTTAATATTATTGTATTGATCTTGTGATCCAAGCTGATTGGGAATGAAAAAAACAGGAGAGTGCTAGAAAATTGTTCCAGGTAATGACAAAGATCAGATGTGCTACAGAAAGGTGCTGATGAAAGCAAGGTAGAATAAGACCCTGTCCAGTTATACTACAGAATGATTGAGAGCATGTTGTATCGTGATCAGTGATTTCTCTCTCTCTGGACCTAGGGTGTGAGGTCTTTGAAAGCAGAGCCTGTGCCCTTTAATCTCTTCAACTCAGTGCCTATCACAATGTAATGGTATCCATAAAATGTTTGTCTAACTGAATGGAAGTCAATATGTATTTTTAAGGTGGGCACTGATGGTGTGATTTAAATTCTCCAAAAGAGATATTTAAAAAATCAGAAAAATTGGAAGCTGTTGTGGACTGAATGTGTACTCCCCAAAATTCATATGTTGAGTACCCCAAAAAGAAATGTAATATAAGCTGAGAATCTCCATCAGTGATGAAATTCAAAAGAATTTTTTTTAAGAGACAGGGTCTTGCTATATTGCCCAGGCTGGCCTCAAACTCCTGGGCTCAAGTGATCTCCCGCCTCAGCTTCCCAAGTAGCTAGGATAACAGGCAGACACCACTGTGCCTGGCTCCAAAACTGTACTTTTGTATTGACTAAAGTTTTTTGGCCTGTGTTTTTATTACTGCTAATATCTATATTTTTAATAACTGGAGGCCATACAATCAATGAAAACACATACTGAGTACATCAAAATGCAGGCCAAATAACTTTCGTCAACTATTTTTTTTACAAAAGTACAGTTGGGGATTGTTGCTAATAGTTGATCAATTTAATTACATCACGGAGAACCTAGTCATTAAACACACTAAACTCTGGGGCAACAGGTGTATTCTTTGGGGTCCATCTTAAATCTGACTTTGAATTTCATCACTGATGGAGATTCTTAGCTTATATTACATTTTTTTTCAGAAATGAATGTACAGCTGGGTGTGGTGGCTCATGCCTGTAATCCTAGCACTTTGGGAGGCTGAGGGAGGACGATTGTTTGAGGCCAGGAGTTCAAGACCAGCCTGGGCAACATAGCCAGACCCTGTTTCTACAAGATAAAAAATTAGGTGGGCATGGTGGCACACGCCTGTAGTCCTAGATACTTGGGAGTCTGAGGCAAGAGGATGGCTTGAGCCCAGGAATTTGAGGTTGCAGTGAGCTATGATGGTGCCAGTGCACTCTAGCCTGGGCAACAGAGTGAGACCCTGTGTCCACAAAAAAAAAGAAAAGAACATATAAACATTCTTAGAGTTTGGCCACATATCCAGAAATGTCAGGATAGTTTGAAATTTAAGGATTTGTCTCCACATACCTGGACTTTTGAAGGATGTTATTTGCTTTCAGTTCAATCTGTTCCTCTGGAGACTAAGCCAGACCGATAGGGTTAGGTGTGTGATGATTCCGAAATATGCTAAGGTTTGCATTCATTTGTTCATTGAGCAAATATGTACTGAATGGCTACCATGTGTAGGTAGGCACTAAATATACAGCAGTGAACCAAACAAAAATCTCTGCCCTTGTGGAGCTTACATTTTAGGAGAAGGATACTACATAATAAATAAATAAATAAATTATAAAATATGGTAGAAAATGAGAAGTGATATGAAAAAGAAGAATACAAGATGTTGGCAGGAGGTTTGGGGAGGTAATTAGTATTGTAATTTTAAATAGGGTTGACAGGATAGGCTTTCATGAGAAAGAGATGAATTAAGCAAAGATTTGAGGAGGGTGAGGGATTGAGCTGAACACATATCTGGGAAAAGGGCATTTCCATAGCAGTGGCCCAGACATAGGAGCAAGCATGGTAAGAAAAGAGAGGAAACAGGGCATGCAGATCATGTAGGGCCTCATGGATCATTGAAAGGATTTCACTCTGAAGTGGGAACCACTGTGAAAGAAAACACAGAAATTCCAAGTGTGACTCGTACACATCAAAATCTATGAATCCTACCCCTAGGACTCAGATTGTGGCATCTAAATACTATTTACCATTAAAAGGAACCAGGGCTCATTGGAGAAATGATTAATTGTAGGTCTGTGGCAAGATACATGTAAGATGAGCTTGTTGCATCTCCCCATAGCAGATAGCAAGAAAGCAAGACTACTAGGGTTCTGTTAAAAGCACTCAGGAGGCAACAACTTGGAGAGTCTCCCTCTGTCCAAAGATGGAAAATGTGACTATTAATTAACTATAATAGAGACAAATATATAAAATATATTCACATCTATAAATTCATAATGATACTTTAAAAAACTGAATTTGATACTGTTAGAGGATGCTAGTAAACCAACTCATCAATTTCAGAACTGCAAATAAAGGGACTTTCCAATACCAACTGTACTAACATAATCAAATAGAAGGTGAGATAAAGTTTCTCTTTATTGATGTATTCCAGTTAACAACTGAAAAAGATTGATGTAATTAGAATATCACCATTTTGCAACATCAAATGAATTAATGTATCTAGGCAATGATCATCAATGGTTGCTAACATCCAAAAAAAAGAGGCAACCAGATATTACATGCCCTTGAAGGAAGAATTTAACACTGCCTATGAAGTATTCTTGCCTAAAAACAACAAAAATGAATATGAATTTGATAAAGCCTCTGGTTATAATTACCAACTTACAGATGACAGAGGAATATGTTAAACTACATCACAGAGATGTAATCAGTAAAATTCAGACTGAGAAACTCTACAGTACAAATGGCTTCTATAATGAATAAATTGCAAGGACGAAAACCACAAAAGATGAATGGGTAAGTTATAAATTGAGAGACTGAAAAGATATATCAACATTCTCAATGTTTGTATCTCATTTGGATTCTGATTCAATATTATAACAAATTATGACATTTATGAGATAGATATTTGAACACTGGATATTTCATGTATTAAAAAATAATTGGGGCTTTGTTAAGTATGATAATGGTGTTGTGGCTGGTTTTTGTTGTTGTTACACAGTCTGTATCTTTTAGACAAACATACTGAATTATTTATGGATGAAGTGATTTGATGTCTGAAATTTGCTTCAAAATAATACAGAAAATAGAGGAAGTGATTGAAGGGTATAGATATAATAAGATTAGCCTTGAGCTGATAATTGTTGAAGCTGTATGATGGGTTCATGGGAGTTTATTAAACTCTTTATTTTTGTACGTTTGAATTTTTACAATAAAAAGGTTTTTTAAAACTCTGAATTCCTTTTTTAAAAGTTGATTTCGTTTCTAACAAAAGATGTTGTGTTTCTTCACAATTTGATTTTACTACATTCAGGGGAGTTTTGTAACAGGACAACAGTGCAGTTTCCTGCTGCCAAATGCATAGCCCACCTGTCCATATTGATACATGATGTCTTCATAAATCCACAGTGCTCTCATCTGTTCTCTCTACAACTAAATTCAGGGCATTCAGCTAAGAGCATAGGCTCTAGAGTCATTTTACATGCATCAAATGAAATAATGCATATAAAATACTTACTACAGTGCCTGCCATATATTAGCTATGATTATTAATAAGTTGGGTGTTTCTGTGCATATGAGTAAACACAATATATTGTAAGCCACCTATGTTTGAATAAGACCATCAGATCCCTTTAATTAAAAAATATGTGATCTAGCCACGCATGGTAGTTCATGCCTGTAACCCCAGTACTTTGGGTGGTTGAGGTGGGAGGATAACTTGAGTCCAGGGGTTCAAGGCTGCGGTGAGCTATGATCACACCACTGCATTCCAGCCTGGGTGATGGAGCGAAACACTGTCTCAAAAAAAAAAAAAAAATATGTGATCTGTAGAAACAGCTAAGTAAAATTCCTCAGGAATTCCTCGTGACTTAAAACACACCACTTCATTAGAATAAATTTAACCCCCATACCGTTTCAACTTCTTACAGATGTTCTATGACCCGTTTGAAGGAAAAGCACAATGTTGATTATGTTTTTTGTTCCATAAGCAATGAATCTGATGTGTAAAATTAACTAAACAAACTCTTCTGTGCAATGAATAACAGGCTCATCAGACCCCATCTTTTGACATGAATAACTATTGAAATTGTTTTTCTTCTCATTGTAGCTGCTTTGTCTATGGGAGATGAACTCAGCTACTGTGTGTTTAGATCTCCCATCAAATTGGCAGATTATTAGGGCTTACTATTGAAAGTGTGCTGAGTAAATATAAAAAACATGTATATCTTGCTGAAAATTACATCACCCCCCTTGGGTCAGGTAGGACAATTTGACCAATAGGATATATGTGGGACACCAGCATATTATTACCATACATCTAATATTCTGATATTCTTTTTATTATCAGTTCTGTTCTATGCCATAGTATTATTTCATGATCTCCTAACCCAACAAGATATATATTCCCCCATCTTTTTGTTATGAAAATTTCAAACATCATTTAAAAATTGAAAGAATAGTATATTAAATACCTGAAACCATAAATATTTTTCTTCTCCTTTTTCAATAATGCCTATATTCTTAATCCAAGTGATTAAAACTCTGATAGTCATATAATTTTTTAAAATTCATATTAATTGAATATTCCCACTGTTTTTGCATTTTGCAAAAGTTAGAGAACACAATACACTTTTATAGCAGCTTAAAAGAGTTCTATCTGAATTTAGACATATTCTTTGTAATATTTGTCATAGAACAGATGATTAAACTTAAAACTTTCCAAAATATACCTATTATATTCAACATATCTTCTGTATGTATCTCTAAATAAACTGCCATCTCTATCTTAAGATGCTTTTATCTGAATATAACATAAAACTCAATTCAAAATGGCTGAAACTATATATACATTTCTTAGCTCTTATAAAAAGATGTTCAGAGGTAGTACAAGTAAATTAATTTAGCAACTCAGTTATCATATTAAGAACCCAGAGTTGTTCCATTTCTCTATTCCACCACCCTAAGTCTATAAGCTTTGCCCCCAGAATAGCTTCTGTCATGGTCACAAAGTGGCAGCAGCAGTTCCAGACATCATATCCAGACACAACATCATCCAGAGGAAAAGAGGGATTATCTCTCACTTTTATTTATTCTTGGAAATGAGGAAATCTCTCCCAGAAATCCCTGCAGACCACTCCTCATCTTCAATTTACCAGGATTAGATCACAATCTATTTCTAAACCACTTACTATGAAGGGGAGCATTACTATGATTGATGTGGACCAATCATTTGGGGTAGAATGAATGTTGGGGGAGTCAACTACCATGGCTAACATGCCATCTTACACACTCTTCTGAGTGTAAGTGACTAATTGGATGTTTTGGGGTCATGTCTACAACATACTGCTACTTAGAGATCCACTTTCCACAGGAAATATGCTTGAAGTAATTTTTCCAACAGAGATGTGATTATCCTAAGATTGGCATTCTCCATTCTTTGTATTAATAATGTCACACATCTGCAAGATGTCTGATTAATCTTCTCAAAAAGAGTCCTTTGGATGAGTCTAACAAAACTCTAGAAAGCTAATCATTGACATATATAAAAGAATATATGATTTATCACTTCAGCTTCAGTGAGATCTTGGCGAGGAAGTTTGTCAAATACAGTCATCCCTCGGTATCAGTGGGGGATTGGTTTCAGGACCTCTGCAGATACCAATATCTCAGATGCTCAAACCCCTTATATCAATATAAAATGGCATAGTTAGCCTGGCAAGGTGGTGGGCTCCTATAGTCCCAGCTACTCGGCAGGCTGAGGTGGGAAAATTCCTTGAGCCCAGGAATGCAAGGCTAGCCTGGGAAAAACATAGCAAAATCCTTCTCTGAAAGAAAAGAAAAGTTAAAATGGCATAGTATTTGTGTATAACCTATGCACATTCTCCCATATATAGTGATGCATCCCCTAACAACAGGGATATGTTCTGAGAAATGTGTTAGGTGATTTCATCAATGTACATACATCATAGAATGTACTTACGTGAACCTAGATGGTGTAGCCCACTACACACCTAGGTTCTGGTCTACAAACCTGTACAGCATGGTATTGTACTGAATACTGTAGGCAATTGTGACCCAATGGTAAGTATTTATTTGTGTGTATCTAAACATAGAAAAGGTACAATAACACTCAGTAGGCTGAGGCAGGAGGATCACTTGAGCCCAGGAGTTTGAGGTTGCAGTGAGCTATGATGATGCCACTGAACTCTAGCTCAGGCAACAGACTAAGACCCTGTGAAAGAAAGAAAGAGAAAGAGAGGGAGACAGGGACAGAGGGAGGGAGGGAGAGGAAGGAAGGACGAAAGGAAGAAAGAAAGAAAGAAAAGGTACAGTAAAAACCCAGCATTGTAATTTTATGGGACCACTGTCATATATGTGGTCCATCATTGACCAAGAGGTCTTTATGCTGTGCATGATTATACTTTAAGTCTGCGGTACCCAACCCCAAGGCCGTGGACTGGTACCTGTCTGTGGTCTGTTAGGAACCGGGCCTTACAGCAGGAGGTGAGCGCCAGGGAGTGAGTGAAGCTTCATCTGTATTTATAGCCGCTCCCCATCGCTGGCATCACCACATAAGCTCTGCCTCCTGTTAGATCAGCAGCCGCATTGGATTCTCTTGGGAGCATCAACCCTACCATAAACTGCGCCTGCCAGTGATCTAGGTTGTGCGCTCCTTATGAGAATCTAATGCCTGATGATGATCTGAGGTGGAGCTGAGGAGCTGATGCTAGCAGTGGGGAGCAGCTTCAAATACAGATTATCATTAGCAGAGGGTTTGACTGCACAAAAAATGTAATGCCCTTGAATCATCCCGAAACCATCCCCCTCCCCGATCCGTGGCAAAACTGTCTTCCATGAAACTGGTCCCTGGTGCCAACAAGGCTGGGAACCACTGATGTACATTATCATCGTCTGTGATCAGAGTAAGTACAACAGTAACATGAACAAGACTTTTCATTTGGGTATGTGTATATGTGTGTGTGTGTGTGTGTATATATATATTTTAGAGATGGAGTCTTGCTCTGTCGCCCACGCAGGAGTGCAGTGGCACATCATAGTTCACTGCAGGCTTGAACTCCTGAGCTCAAGTGATCTTCCCATCTCAGCCTCCCAAGTAGCTGGGATTACAGGTTCCAGCCACTGCGGATATATTTTTATCCCGCTCTGTGGATATATTTTTAATATCTGAATATAGGATAAGGATTCTAGATGTTACCTGTAGTAAAAAAAAAAACCTTTTGATATGTTTTATGTATTGAAATTTGGTCAGTTACTTGAAGGATAAGAATGTAATATTGCAATAATTAATCACAATTGTGAAGGCTGTTATTAATTATTGAATAATTATAAAATAAATAAGGAAAAAACTGAAGTCATGACAATTATTAATAGACTGCATTAGCTATTTATTAGACTGAATTCTTTAGGAAGAAGGTTATATCATTTTTCAGTCAACAAATGTTATTAAAATTTAATGAGGCAGAATAATTGGAATGAGATTATATAATAATTGTTATTTATGTATTCACATTCATAACATTAAAATAAATAACCTTTAATAATTATGTTTAATTTGGTTCCACTTAGTCCTTGAATCTTATAGGAAAAAGAGCTTTGGGGAAATTATTTATATCCCGTAAGAATGATGTAAAAGCAGAATGTCAAATTGCCACTACCAAATCTTACTAAGGAGGAAAAATTTCAAAATTATGTATCAACATCCATGGTAAATCATCTTTAATCCAGATGTTATAAAGAGTATGAAGAAAAGGAAAAAATGGTAGAATGCTCAGAAAGTATCTTCTTTTCCATAGGCCTTAGTGGAAAATGAACATCTATTTAGTGTGGCATACGTACACCAGAGTGTCTGAAGGAGCAATCTAGCAGATGACAATGCTAAGACATTTTTGTTCCTCTATGCTGGTGTCAAGCATTTACAATTTGATAGTAGAATTGTAATAATAAGTGAATTTTAAAAATAAAATATTAGAGTATTTTTGTGTTCCAGAAGTTCATTCTATGATTATGATACTCATCTTTGGCCTTGGTCTTGGCTAAATATTGATTTTAATACTCAGCTGTTTCATATTGAGCCTAAATATATGTTTATTGCAATTTATTTTGATCCTTTTTTCTTTAATCCAAGATATATTTAAGAGAACTAATTTTAAGTTTAAAAAATCAAATTAAATATTTTAACTAAGGCACAGTTTTTGACTAACATTTTGTGATTAATTTGTAGTGGTACTAAATCGAATTCAGAATATTTAGGCTATTCAATTTTGCTTTCTAACATTTATTGAGAGGTTTTTGTGGCCTAGAACATGATTTTTCTGTAAATGCTTGAAAAGTTGTATTCTCTGTAAGATACCAAGTTTAGCATGTATATAAAATACTACTTAAACTTATTAATAAAATTACTCAATATTTCTGTCCTTATTTTATTTGTTGTCAGCCTTAACCTAGAAAAGTCTCCTACAGCAATTTTCTTTCTTTTTCATGCTACTTTATTTCCCCCCATCCCTATAGCTATTTTTTCCTTCTACCCAGTAACTACCCTTTCTGTGCCCAATCACTTCTACCTCTTTTCCAGTTTTATAGTGGATTTTGAGCATTTTTAGACTTTGAGGTTTATATTTGCACTCTTTTCCCTAATCAACATTTATATTAATACAAAGTAAAAATACACACAATTGAATCACTTTAGCAATTGATTTAATATTGTAAAAGTTTTATTCATTTATTTGCATGCAAATTCCCCTATATAAAATTGCTAATTTAACAATAAATTTAGGCAAGGGGTGGAGGGGGGGACACAGTGGCTCACACCTGTAATACCAGCACTTTGGGAGGCTGAGGATCACTTGAGGCCAGGAATTTGAGACCAACCTGGGCAACATAACAAGACCTTGTTTCTAAAAAAATTTTTTTTTAATTAGCTGGGCATGGTGGCGTGCACCTGTAGTCCTAGTTACTTGGGAGGCTGAGCCAGGAGGATCACTTGAGCCCAGAGTTCAAGGCTGCAGTGAGCTATGATGACACCACTGCACTCCAGCTGGGTGACAGAGTGAGATACTGCCTCTAACGTAAAAGTGAAAAAGAAATAAAATGGAATAAATTCAGCTTTATTCAAGTATGCTTATTCAACAGAGATAAGAATTATCATTATGGAATTATTTGTAATGGTAAAAATAATTAGAAGCAATCCAATTGCTCACCAGTAATAGATTGGTTACAGAAATTTTGAAACGTTGATACAATGAAATTCTATGCAACTATTTAAAAGAAAAAAGCATACTGACATGAAAATATGTCCAAAATATACATATTAGGGGAAAAAGTTATATTACTAAAAACATGATATATAAGATATGAAACCATTATTGTTAAACATATAAAAATAACATAAGTATTTAGAGAGATAAAAACTGGAAGAAATATACATTATTTGTAATTTTATACAGTAATCCTCTCTGGCAATGAGGTTATAGGACATTTTACTTCCACTATATAAGTTTATATAATGGTTGAGTTTTCATTAGGAGCATGTATTATCTTTTATAATAAAAAACCAATAAAATATATTTAAAATAAATGCATGACTGCAGATATACAAGTTGGTAGTCTGATTAGCTACATGATTATCTTTCTCTTCTTGGAGGATTCTGTGATCTAGTTATCTAGGACTTCTATTTCCTCATACTTTTCTTGCTGGCTTTTCATCTATTCACTAATCACTATGCAAATACAAGGAGAGAAGAACGAGTCAATGATGTCATATTTTATCAGCTGTGATGAAGAAATAGACACACTAACGCAATTAATTTATACAAATGTTAAATCTCAAATGGGTATGTTCTAATTGGCCCCTTTTGTACTATATCAAATACCTCAATCTAGCCAAATAAAGGGAGTATAATATTAAGGATATATGTCCAATAGAACTTTCTGCAAAGATTGGAAATATTCTATATTGATTCCATCCATTACCATAGTCACTAGCCACATGTAGCTATTGAGCACTTGACATGTGACTAGTGTGACTGAGGAACCAAATTTTAGATTTTATTTAATTTTAATTTATTTAATTTTAATTAATTTAAGTAGCTACATATAGCTAGTTGTTATGGTTTTGGACAGTTTGGTTCTAGATTAACTGAAGAAACATAACAAAATTCTGTGTGTGAACTTAGTTAAGTGTACTAAAAACCACATGCAGAGATGCTGGTAGGTTTCATCTTGATCTCTCTTTCCTCTGGTCTATACCAGCTCTTTTTCCCAACTGTCAACCCTGCTAACCAACAGCAACCCCAGGCCCGCCACCAGCCACAGACTAGCCTTCTATATAGTTGCTTTTCATGGTCTCACTCCAGCAACTGGATATGCCTGGCTTCCCAGATTCTCCTGTAAGCTATCCTTGTTCACCCAGCCTTGTGGAGTGCCAGTTAGTGACTTATCTCTTATTCTCCAAATCTCTTTTGGACCATTACTTTCCCAGTTTCTCTCATCTCATATGAATTCGTACTACTATAATAAACCCTTTATGCCATAATACAGTGGTTCTGCTTCCCCGATTGATCCATAACTGATACACCTTTAAAATTTGCTACTCTCCCTTCTTGTCCAACTCAGTTAGTGACACCAACAACCATCCAATTGCCCCTTTACTCCCTACTTTCAGTCCATCATTAAGTCTTTGGCAAACTACGCTGAAAATACACCTTGTGGGCCAGAAGCTGTGGCTCATGCCTGTAATCCCAGTACTTTGCGAGGCTGAAGTGGGAGGATCGCTTGAGCCCAGGAGTTCAGGAGCAGCCTGGGCAACGTAGCAAGACCCTGTCTCTATTTTTAAAGAAAAAAAAAAGAAAATACATATTGAATATGTCCACTTCTATTTCCTCCACAACATCCTTTTAACTCCTACCAAGTAACTCCCACCCCTCACCTTGTTCCACTTCCATCCTCAACCTCCAATATCTATTGTGTTTCTAAATACTAATTTCAAACATGTGAAATCTCTCAGTGGCTTCCTATTGTACTTACCACATAGCCCTGCATAATCTGGCTCCTGCCAACTTCTCCAAACTCATCTTGGGCCACTCTCTCCCTCACGAATATGCTCCAAGCCACACTGGCTTGCTTTCAGTGAAGACCAAGCTCTTGACCCTCTCATGGTTTTCACACATGAATTCACTCAGCCTGGAATGTTCTTCTAGCTCCCTTTTGCTCTTCACTTTCATTTACTCCTTCAGGTTTTGGCTTAAATATCTCTTCCTCAGAAAGGCCTTCCTTGATCAGCCTAAGTAGGTCCTCCCTGGTGTTCTATTTCACTACAGCATGTTAATTTTTTCATTGTATTTATCGTGCTTTGTAAATATTTTATTTACTTATTTCTTCTCTGTTTTTCTCACTTAGCTATGGCCTCCCTAAGGGCAAGAGACATCTCAGCTTTATTCACCTCGTGGCACACAATTACTGCTCAAAATGTATTTGTGGAATAACTGATATAGTGGATGATTCCTCTTCATTTTGCTTGTTAATAATTTCTGCTGTCTTATAATTTTACTTTGATATGGCCTCTGGTAGCCCCAGGTCTAACTCCCTCCTCATGACACAGATTCTACCTTCACCTTTTCTCTAGGAATGGTCTGGTGTCTGATGATTGTCTCCTGAGCTGTGGCAAGGCAAGGATGAGTGGGTGTTGCAGAGTAAAACTGTGACAGCCTCTTCTTCTCCTTCAGCAGGGGCTTTGGGTATAGTTACCCTTGAAAAGAGCTTTGAGGCACACCATGATGGACATATTCAGTGAAAGAATTATCACAATATTTTTCTTTTTTTGTGTAATGAATCATCATGAAAATCTGAACAACCAAAGACTGCTCGTATTCTGGAACTCCATTCAGATTATAGTGGGAATACTTTGATAAAACCATTGTTTGGGTTTGTGTTTACAGAATCTCTGTTCTTTTTGTAGTTGCTTGTGTACACTCTGTGGCTTCTTATAATTTAATCCATCACCTTCTATTGTAAAAGTTAAAAGCCAAACAACTAAAATGAGACTGGGCTTCTAACCTTAAAAAAAAAAGCTAAAACCAATACAAAAAATGTCTAACATTTCTAGTGTATGTAAAACATCAGCCTTTTAAAAAAATTAATAAACAAATTTTTAAAGATAGTTTTTAGGTTTATGGAAAAAACAAGCAGAAACTACAAGGTTTCCATATACTCCCTCACCAACACCCCCCCTCCCGCCAGTTTTCCCTATTATTAACGTAGTGCATTAGTTGGTATGTTTGTTACAATTGGCAAACCAGTACTGATACATTATTATTAACTAAAGTCCATAGTGTACATCAGGATTCACTTTTTGTGAGTTTTGACATTATATGAGTTTTGACAAATATTTAATGACATGTATCCACTATTACAGTATCATACAGAACAATTTTACTGCCCTAAAAATCCCCTGTGTTCCACCTGTTTCATTCCTCCCTTCCTCCTCCTGAACCCCTGGCAAACATTGGCCTTTTTTTGTCTCCATAGTTTTGTCCTTTCCCAAATATCATATAGTTGGAATTATAGAGTATGTAGTCTTTTCAGATTGGCTTCTTTCACTGAGCAATATGCACTTAAGATTCCTCCATGTATTTCTGTGGCTTTATAGATTATTTCTTTGTAGTGCTCAATAATATTCCATTCTGAGTGTACCACAGTTTATTTATCCTTTCACCTATTGAAGGACATCTTGGTTGCTTCCAATTTTTGGCAATTATAAATAAAGCTGCTGTAAACATCTCTGTGCAGGTTTGGGGTAGACATGTTTTTTAACTCATTTGAGTAAAAGGAGGGTGATTGCTGGATTGTATGAAAAGAGTATGTTTAGTTTTGCAAGAAGCTGCCAAACTGTCTTCCAAAGTGTACCTTTTTTCTTTCCCACCAACAATGAATGAGAGTTCTTGTTGCTCTACATCTCCATTAGCATTTAGTGTTGTTGGTGTTGGGATTTTGGCTGTTCTAATAGGTGTATACTAGTATCTCACTGGTTTTTTAAAATTAATACATAATATCTGTACATATTCATGGAGAACATGTAACATTTTGATACAAACATGCAATGCATAATGATCAAATCAGGGTATTTAGGATATCTATCATCTTGAACATTTATCATTTCTTTGTGTTGGGAACATTTCAAATCTTCTAGTTATTTTGAAATATACAATATATCGTAGCTAACTATAGTCACTGTACTTTGCTATCAAACTCTAGAATTTATTCCTTCTATTTAATTGTATGTTTGTACCCATCAACTAACCTCGCTTCATCTCCCTCCTCCTCTCTCAAAAAAACCCTTCCCAGCCTCTGGTAACTGTTATTCTACTGTCCAGCTCCATGAGATCAACTTTTTTAGCTCCCACCTATGAGTGAGAACACGTGATATTTGTCTTTCTGTGCCTGGCTTATTTCACTTATCATCATGACCTCAGTTCCATCCATGTTGTTGCAAATAATAGAATTTCATCCTTTTTTATGGCTGAATAGTATTCCATTGTGTATATATACCACATTTTTTCCATTTATTCTTTTGTTGATGGACACTTAGGTTAATTCCATATCTTGGCTATTGTCTCACTGTTTTTTGTTTTGTTTTATTTTTTTGGAAACTGGGTCTCACTCTGTTGTCCAGGCTGGAGTGCAGTGGCGCAATCATAGCTCACTGTAACTTCGAACTCCTGGGCTCAAGTAATCCTCCTACCTCAGCTGCCCACGTAGCTTGGACTACATGTGTGTGCCACCATGCTTGGCTAATTTTTTAAATTTTTTATAGAGATGGGGGTCTTGCTCTGTTGCCCAGGCTGGTCTTGAACTCCTGGCCTCAAGTGATCCTCCCATGTTGGCCTCCCAAAGTGCTGGGATTACAAGTGTGAGTCACTGTACCTGGCCCATTTTTTAGTTGGTTGTTTGTTTTCTTATTATTGAATTTTAAGAGTTCTTTAAATATTTTTGATAACAGTCCTTTATCAGATATGTGTTTTGCAAAGATTTTTTTTCCCCAGTCTGTGGCTTGTCTTTTCATTCTCTGGACAGAGTCTTTCTCAGAATAGAAGTTTTTATTTTATTTTGTTTTGTTTTTTATTTTTTACTTTTATTTTTTAGAGACAGGGTCTTGCTCTTTTGCCCAGGCTGGAGTGCAGTAGTGTGATCATAGCTCACTGCAGCCTCAAACTCCTGGGCTTAAGTGATCCTCCTCCCTCATCCTTCCTAGCAGCTGGGACTACAGGTGTGTGCCACCATGCCTAGCTGTCAGAACAGAAGTTTTAAATTTTAACACATCAGACTTTTTATTACTATGAAAATAAGATGTGAGAGATTTTGCAAACTCTTTTTTTTTTTTTTTGAGACAGAGTCTTGCTCTGTCACCCTGGCTAGAGTGCTAGAGTGCTAGAGTGCAGTGGTGTCACCATAGCTCACTGCAACCTCAAACTCCTGAGCTCAGGCTATCCTCCTGCCTCAGCCTCCTGAGTACAGGGACTACAGGCACACGGCACCAAGGCTGGCCAATTTTTTCTATGTTTAGTAGAGACAGAGTCTCACTCTTGTTCAGGCCAGTCTTGAACTGCTGAGTTCAAGCAATCCACCCGCCTCAGCCTCCCAGAGTGGCTTACAGGTGTGAGCCACCGTGCCCAGCCACAAAATCTTTCTTGATTACTAGAAAGATTGGACTGAATGACTTCCAGAGTCTGTGGATTTTTCCCATATGGATTGTAGCGGCCCCCCATTATAAAATTAATATTTGTTTGTTGCAGAAAGTTTAGAAAATGTAGAAAAGAAAAGAGAATATGATTTTTTAAAAAAACAGTGTGGCATTAAGTAGGTGGAAAAATTTTGGATAAGTAAAAAATCCTAATAGGCCTGCCTATATGCCTCCTTTTCATTAATTGCCAGTTCAACAGGTCTGCATCTTCTATTTCAAAGGCTACTTGGATGAAAAGACAGAAATAAAGCAAATGAATAACTTTTTTTACACATTATTTTATGCACATTTATTGTATACATTATACATATTATATATATAACAAAAACACTGCAGTAAATCTTATCTGTGAATTATCTTCTAAAAAATTCTATGAAGTTATCCTCTTGTGAATGGTGAAGGTGTTGATTTCTCCACATACATGCTGGGGTTGATATTTATTTATTTATTTATTTACTTTATTCATTTTTTTGTTATTTTTCTTGGGATTGATATTTAAAGTCAGATATTATTGATCTTTGTTGTTATTACTATTGCTGTTATTTTTGTTTGGGGCAAGGGTCCATATAAGGGGAATAGCAGGCTATTTTGCTGTAAAGGGAAGTTGAGATTCAAATGGGGAAGATCTTAAGTGAGAAATAGTACATCTGCATATTTTTAAGCATTGGGAAACTAGAGAAAGACTTTGGGAAATTTTAAAATACATTATAAAATGTTTGAGGTAGAAGAATCTTAAAAATAATTTTTCAATGCATCTCTTTTATAGATAAGGAAATGGAGACTCTGAGGCATGAAATGGTTTGTCCAAGCCCACGCTATCCTAAGTTTAGATCTGGTATTAGAAGGTTGTCTCAGTCTCAGCCTATTATCCTTTGGTTTAGTTCAGCACATATTTACTAAGCATCAGATCCTGTGCTAGATACTAAAGAGGATTCAGAGAAATAAAGATATATATTTATCAAGCACTTTCTTATGCTGGAGCTTTCACATACATTTCAATCTAACCCAGTGTATCTATTACATGAAGTTAATCAATCACTCTACTAGGTTTTTTTTAAAAACTATATTATTAGGGATTCCCTTGTTTCAGTAATAATAGTAGTTCTTGGAGTCAAGCCCAGAGTAAGAAGTTCTGAAGGTCATGAGGAAAATTATACTGTTTTTTCATTCAAAAAGGTGCCAAATGGAGAGCATGACTGACTGCTTTTTACTCGGTCCTGCTCTTTACATCAGTCACTTCTCTGTCCAGGTCCACAGTGTGAACAAACCTTAGAACTGCCAGAATCAAGGGAAAGCCAGCAAAAGCTGAGAAGGTGGTTAAGATGAATCTGGGGAGATCTTGGAGGGTTTTGTTGATCTGGTTAAGGATTCTGGCTGTTGTTACAGGAAGCTAAAGAAGGGTTTTAAGCACATGCGCCATAGGACCTTTTTAAAAATTTTATTTATTTATCTATCTATCTATCTATCTACCTATCTATCTATCTATCTTAAGAGATAGAGGCGGTGGTTCTGGCTATGTTGCCCAGGCCTGGTCTTGAACTCCTGGCCTCTAGCAATCCTCCTGAGTAGCTGGAATTATAGGTGCAAGTCACTGCCATAGCATCTTATTTGCAATTAAAAGAGAGAGGGAGAGGGAGAGATAGAGAAAGAGAGAAAGGGAGAGAGGAAGAGGGGGAGAGAGGGAGGAGACACTGATTTGGGCTTTGAATGGGTTAGGAGAGCTGCAAGAGTGGATGAATCAGGAGGCTATCATGAGTACAGGTGGTGGCTTCACCTGGGTGGTTGCAACGTAGAGAGGAGTGAAGATGTGTTGGAGAGACAGAATTGACAGGACTTAATTAATTGATATGAGAGTGGGGAGAAAGAAGTATCCTGAATGATTTGCTCATTTCCAAGGATGGACAGTGGGTGACATTCATGGAGATGGGAGTTCTGGAGATGGAAGATTAGGGGGAAGATCTTATGTTCAGTTCCTTGAAATGCTGATTTGGAGTGCCAGAAAGCCCACATGAAGGTCTAGGGCATGGTTTGAAAAAGGAATTAGAGGTCAGAAAAGAGCTAGAGATTTTAATTTGGGAATCTCTGACATTGCCTAGGTAGAGACACTTTTTAAAGGAACTCTGATACTCAGGAAGGTCTAAATAAAAACCGTTGTATACTTCAGACCCATTATTTTCATTCTCTGTTTAATCCATAGTATTACTTTATTTTTATTGTATCTTCCTATTAAACATTTTGGTTATTTTTCATTTATATCATTAACCACCTTTGGAGTTTCAACAGCAATCCTTATTGCTGAATTAGCTAAATACCACAGCATGTATGTTTGATAGAAGAAATTTCGGGTAGTGGAGATCTCAGATTCTTACTAAACAGGTTGGCTAATGCTTTGGCCAAGAAGTATTTGATCCTAGTACCTATGAAAATAATGTTATTTTATGGGCTTATACACTTTGAAGAGTGCTCATCTAACTTTTCCTCGAACCACTGATTTGTTACCATAGCAAAGAGCTCACTTGGGGAACCAGTAAGCTCTTAAAAATAAGCTTTTAAATCAAAAGGACATTGTTACTATTTTTCATTACAGCTGCACCGGATAAAATTAGTATCCATACCGCGTCTGAAATTCAAATACCTTTGTCTTGTCTTTCTTGTACCTAGTAAACGGTTACAAAGGAAATGTCACTTCACATAAGATTTAGTTGCCAAAAATTTTGAAAAGAAACACAGATATCTTCCCCAAAGTTGTCCTAACCACGCAGCTTTGTGCTGTTTCAAGTTGCTCAAATTGTGCCAGGAGGAAGCCCTTAACTGCTTGAAAGGCCAGGGACTGAAACCGAGTATTGCACAACCCTTCACCACCGGGAGGTTTCGCTTCCAAATCTGGCCTTCCTATCATCCCAAGCCGGGAGGCGCTCTTCGCCCCACTGGAGCCAGCCCCGTTCCCCCTTCAGAAGCAGCCGGGGCTTCCTCGTCCAAGCCTGGGGCGCCCCTCAGCCCAAAGTTCTCGTGAAAGCTGAGCCGCGGGGCCGCAGGGCCTCGGGAAGCCCCGCTGTCCAGCTGGGCAAACCGAGTCTCCCGGGGGTGACTCTCGCATTTGAATACCACCAGCCGGGCGGACCCCAGAACCGCAAAGCTCCGCGCCGCTCCCCTCCCCCGCGGCCCCATTGTCTGCCTCGCCCCGCCCCGGGGGACACGTGCGCCTGCAGCTTCCCGAGGAGGAGAGCGCGGGGCGGCGGCGGCGTGGACTCCGCCTGGAGCCGCTACGCGGCGGCGGAGCCGGGGGCGGGGGCCGGGCGCGCACGGACCGGTGGGTGCCCTGCGGAGAGCTGCGGTCGCGCTCCGCGCCCACCGCCCCCTGCCCAGCCAGCCCCGGACCGGGCGGGCGGGAGTTCGGTGACGGGGGGCGGGGTAGGGTGGGGTGGGGAGATGCCAGTCTCCTGACAAAGAACGAGTGGGACACGCTGAGCCGGCCCGCCCCGCCTGGAGGGGAGCGGGAGGGGGAGTTTCGGGAGGGGAAGGGGCGGGCCTTTCATTCACTCTCGGCCCCTCCGCCGCCGCCGGAGCGGAAGGGCGGGGTCTCGCGCCCCCCGGGGGTGAGGAGCGCGGCAGGCGGCGGGGCGTGGGGGTGGAGCCCGCGGGCGCGCGTCCCGAGGCGTCGGCTACGTCGTCACGTCAGCGCGGGAGAGAGAAAGAGAGCAGCCGACTCGGCAGGGACTGGGAGACGGGGCCGAGAGAGCGAGCGAGAGCGAGGGAGGGAGTGTGCGAGCCAGCAGGGGAAAGGCGGCCACTCGTGCTTGAGCGACCGCGGACGGGAGTGGGAGTGGTGGGGGAAAGGAGCAGGAAGGAGAAGAAGAAAGGCCGAGAGAAGGCGGCGGACAGTGGCTGGTGGTGGCGGTGGTGGTAGGGGGAGAAGGAGGAGCTGGAGGAGGGCAGGGACTTGAGAGAGTGAGTGAGTGAAGCGGCCGCGCGAGGGAGGGGAGGGAACGGGGGGGTCACGCGGGGGCGCGCGCGCGCACCGGGAGCGCGCTCGGAGGCGAGTGGAACTGGATCGGGTTTGCTGCCAGCGGCGTGAGCTTCGGCCGCCATTTTACAACAGCTCCACTCGCGCCGGACACAGGGAGCAGCGAGCACGCGTTTCCCGCAACCCGATCCCCTCGGACAGGATTCCTCCGGCTCGGCCGAACGGGGAGGTAACGACCGCCAGAAGCTGGGTCTGGGAGGGGAGCTCCATGACACTGTGGAGTGAGCTGGGGGAGGGTGGCGCGGGGAGAAACCGGCTTTTCTGGAAAATGGATTCCAAGGGGGAGAGGAGCACGTTGACTGGGCTGCCTGGAAGTAGGCCGCGGGACGCACCGCCACTTCCTCCTCTCCATGTGCTGCCGCTGTTCGGGCTTTGTCTGCGGCGCTCCGGGAGGAGGTGCCTTAGCGGCCCCGTGGCCCGCACGGACTGCCCGCGGCAGCAGAGTTGGTGCTGTCGTGGCGGTCGCCGCGGCGCGGGAGTGGGCGGAGAGGAGCAGGTCCCGTCCCGCAGTCGCGCGGCGGGTTTGGGCGGTGCTCGCCGTCCCGCGGGTGTTGGGCTGTTCGTGGAACGCCTTCACGCCGCCGGGTTGCCAGCTCCGGCGCCGCAGTCGCTGCACTGAGGGGCGAAGGGTGGAGGCTTGCACCGCGCGGCACGGGTCACGTCTCGGCCGGGCGGGCGGCCGGGGGTCGCGGGCGTTCGGGTAGCGCCCGAGGCGGAGAGCCATGTGTCAAGGCGGAGACGGCGGCGCTGGGGGGCGGGGAGAGTGTGTGGCCTGGTGCCGCCGCGGCCTCGGTGTTGAGGAGCGAGATTGTGCTACTGCAGCTTTCTGGGGGCTCCGACCGCGGCTTCGGGTTGATGTTGGGAGCCGGTGATGGTCTTGGCCTGGGACTCGGTGGGTTTCCGTTGAAGGAAGTTGTAGGACATTGGAAGGCGCAGAGCACGTGTTTCTAATGGGCTCCTGGCGGCCGCGTGGTGAGGCTGCTGCTCTGGGTGCGGAGTCGGGGGCGGGCTTTGGGGTGCGGGGGTGAAGGGTGGAGAAATTGGGTGGTGGGAAGGTGGCTTGTGTGAGCGCTTTGTTCTTCGCTGGCTGTTGTTACTGATCTATAAGCGGCAGGCGGGAAAAGCGCGCACTTTGGGGGTTTACCTTTGAGAGGGACGAGCCCAGCTTTGCTTTCTCCACACACACCTCGTTCTCTCTATGGGCACAGCTGCATGTGGCACGCTGGCTCGTCCTCGTGCTGATTGGGCCTTTATTTGTAATACGGTTTTTCCTAGGGAGTGTTAGCAGGTGAGTCAGGGGTGGTGCTAGGGAAGAATATAGTGAATCGGTCCTTCTGTGCCCAGCGCTCCAAATCTGGCTTGTCAGGCGATGGTGACTTTAAGGCTTCTTTAAAGAGGCGCAGGCTGGCTGGTGTAGTAAATGGTAGAGAAAGTAAAGATTGGGGCTCTCATATTGTCCTCTATTCTTTTTGAAGATCCTAGTTTAATTTTGCTTATTGCGTTTGAACAGATCTCTGGAAACATGGCTACAGAACATGTTAATGGAAATGGTACTGAAGAGCCCATGGATACTACTTCTGCAGTTATCCATTCAGAAAATTTTCAGACATTGCTTGATGCTGGTTTACCACAGAAAGTTGCTGAAAAACTAGATGAAATTTACGTTGCAGGTAAGAACTAACACTTGCAAAATTATATTATGAAATTTTTCTATTGGATTTCTGGCTTTGAGCTAAAATAGCAACTTTTTGTGGTTTCCAATAAGTGTGGGAACTGGAGTTTTGCCTTGTTGTGATAGTTGGTTAATTTAGGTTTGAACTAGAGGTTAAGATGTATAGAGGGAGGGAATAAGGGAGGGTTAGGAGCTAAAGACTGGCTGGCTGGAAGGCCTGATGGATAAGTATATGACAGTAGCAACAGCTGCTAAATGTTGGGAGCAGGCCATGTGACTTTTTTGAGTATTTTTATAGTAGGATTCACGGTAAATAACTTGGTAACTGTAGACTTGCTTTCTTGTCTTTTTGGTGTGGCTGTTACTTTTTCTAGTGGTATTTGAAATTGAGTAGAGGTTCATTTGTCACGCTTGGTATTTTCTTGGTTGATTTTTAGGGTTTGTGAGCCTGTTTGTTTACTGTAGAAGTATTGTAGTGTTCAGAACTATCTGACTTGGACTCAAAACAAGATGTAAAAGAAGTTGGCTCATTGTAAGTGTGATTGAGAGGGCTTCTTTAGTTCAGAATGCAGTGCAAAGTGGCTAAAGTGTGTGTTTTTTCAAATATGTAGATAGATAAGGGGAGTACAGTTGTACAGGCACACACATGTACTTGTACTGCCATCATGGTCTTCACTAAAAAAAAACTTTTCGAAAATATTAAAAGTTGATGACTAACTAAGGTTTCTCTTTTCCAGGGCTAGTTGCACATAGTGATTTAGATGAAAGAGCTATCGAAGCTTTAAAAGAATTCAATGAAGACGGCGCATTGGCAGTTCTTCAACAGTTTAAGGACAGTGATCTCTCTCATGTTCAGGTAATGTTAATTTAATGTCAGTGTGGAAAGAATTAAATTTGAGTAGTTTTGATGTGCTCAGTTAAGTCTTATTAGATACAGATATGATCACTGTTAAATATGAATGGAATTTTTTTTTTTTTTTTGGGGGCAGAATAAAAGTGCCTTTTTATGTGGAGTCATGAAGACTTACAGGCAGAGAGAAAAACAGGGGACCAAAGTAGCGGACTCCAGTAAAGGACCAGATGAGGCAAAAATTAAGGTATGTCTTTAAAAACTGTCTTTAGTTTTAAAGCCCTTTTAACTATTCTAACTTCGGTGAATATTCCTTGAATGTGCAATGGAGTTAGCTGTTAATGTGAGCCATGAATTTGAGGCATTTACAGGTCTAGCTGTAAGTGAATTGAGTTTGAACTGTAGATGTAGTTTTGCCATGAAAATGGGGTATAGTTACCTCTGTTGTGATTATGTCAGTTGGAATTAAATCTACATGTGGGACTTACAAAGTTCATAAAATTTCAAATTCTTAGTTTGTGTGACTTCCAGTTGTATCTTTGGAAGGGGGTTAAATCGTTATTGACACTTAAATTGTGGCAAGGCATAGGGACATTTGTATAGAATGTTTGACAAGAAATAAGTTTTTCCTTTTTGTTTTTATGGGTTGACAAAAGATTATTTGTGTCATGTAAAATAAGGGTGAAAAAAAGCATAACTCCTTTATAGCACAGGGATTACATAAGAGAAAAAAGAAAGATGAGCTATTTAATTAGTTAATGTGGTAGTCATAGATTTGAGTTTTAGTTTTGTTACCCAGTGTTGTACCATTAAGCAGTCATATTTGGGTGTAATAGAAAAAGAGCTGTCTTTTGTGAAACTTTTTGTTAGAAAGTTTAGGAATAAATGAGTTTTTATGAATTGTATTTTTAGTAAATATTTAATGTTCTTTGAGTAGAAAATGTAAAAAGTCTGTCTATTCATTTTCATTTTCAGAGACTAAGGTGACCCTAAATCATTTAATAGCATTTTGATGACTTTATCATGTGGCTAGCATTAGTGTGTTTTTATTTCAGAATTTACTAGCTAATAGATTGGTTTTGTTGTTCAGAAAACTGGTTTTGTGCTTTGTGGTTAAGATGGTAGAGAAGAGGAATAATTTTCCTTGGGTTAATGGTGCACTACTTCTTTCTAGTACTTTTGACTATAATGGATGAAGAGAAACTCCTAATGCTCTGAGTAAATATGAGTTGTGTAAATTTTAACAGTTCACTTTTGGGGCGATAAAATGTAGAAGTTATGTCACACTATTGCAGTTTCTTAAAGTTTTTAAAGTCATTTTTGGCTTTAATTTTTTCTGAATGACCCATGCTATTTTGTGAAACATGGCACTTTAATGTCAGATAATAAGAGGTTATTTTTCCTGTAGCTCCCAAGTTTCTAGACTTGGTTTGGGGAACATAATTTTTTCAAAGGCTAACAAAGTGCCCAGAAATGACAGTGTACACCTAGAAATAGGGTACAGGGAATTTGTTGGGTAGGAACTGGAGATTATACCAAATTAGGTATAATCATTTTTTAGGCAGTATTAGCAGAGTAGATGTATCCTGGCTTTGGAAGTTGTTGATGGATTAATATTAATTTTCTGTGGAGACTAGAAAATAATTTGAATAGGATCTTGAAATTTTGACAGTGGGTTAGGGATTTAAAAAGCATACATTGAAGGGGAAATTCTAAAATAGACAATAGAAACCTGTTTATGGGGAAATGTCGAGATACTTGGAAAGATTTGAACAAGATTAATTTTAACTGTTAGATGCATGGGTGTGGTCTTGTGATTTAAATGTATTAATGATATTTGAACTTTTCAAGGCACTCTTGGAAAGAACAGGCTACACACTTGATGTGACCACTGGACAGAGGAAGTATGGGGGACCACCTCCAGATTCCGTTTATTCAGGTCAGCAGCCTTCTGTTGGCACTGAGGTAAAGAAACTAAAAACTTGTACCTTTTGTAGTAAAAGCACAGGTATCTGGTTTCCTAAAGAAATTCTCCGTGGTTTTTACTTAATGTTTAATTTGCAGATATTTGTGGGGAAGATCCCAAGAGATCTGTTTGAGGATGAACTTGTTCCATTGTTTGAGAAAGCTGGACCTATATGGGATCTACGTCTAATGATGGATCCACTCACTGGTCTCAATAGAGGTTACGCGTTTGTCACTTTTTGTACAAAAGAAGCGGCTCAGGAGGCTGTTAAACTGGTAAGTTTTTTTCCCCCCTTTAGTTTTCACATTCACTATCTTTAATGCCAAGTTTTTTTATTGTGCCTAGGAGTGTACCAAATGTTTTTTGAAGTGCTGATCAGGCAATGTTTTCCACATTCTCTTTGCAAGCTTTATAACAGTTTTCTTTGCCTGTATAGTTGTTAGGATTCAGGATCTGTAAGGTAGTGTGGTAGATAAACATCTGGCTTGGTGAGTTTTTTTTTGTTTGTTTAAATTTATAGGAATGTGAAAAGATTTAAGAAAGTAACTGATAGGGCTTCCATAGTTCCTGGCCACACCTGGACCATCCCTTTTTCTAAAATAATTCACAAAGACATTTTGATAAATTTCTAGTTGATGAAACAAAGGATTTTGTGGTGAGTGGCAATAGTTGATATAAAAATACCAGGTGTTAGATAAGGACCTAGTTATTTTAACAACAAACATTGCTTGATGACCAACTTTTTAAAAAATTTTTTTGATGTTTCAAATTATGGCTTATATTACTCTCCTTCAAACACATTAAATTCTGTGACTAAAGTGGTTTCTGCATTTTATAGTTGAAGAGCTGGGGTTGATTAAGTTAAACTTACAGAATGTATCAAGAAATAACACCTGGGGGAGGAACTTTTGTACAAGATGGCTCACTATGGCAGATATTTGTTAAAATTGTCTTAATCTGCCTTACATACTTTGTCGGTAATTCTAAGCAAACTTAAAATCTTCAGACTGATTTCTCTCCTGATTTTTTTTTCCCTCTTCCCTCACCATCAGATATATCACTTGAAGGCAAATTTTGAGAAAAATCAAACTAGCACGTTTTCCTGTAGTGTATTGTTTGAATACCTCCACTGGTATGCATTATCCAATATGGTGGAGGTTTAACATTAGAAAAGTATATTACTTGAAAGGATATAGATGTCTTTAAAAAGAGAATTCAGGTGTTTAGATATTTCTTTTTAAATTATGGCTGAGTTTCCCCTCAAAAGAATGCTTCCTATTTTAGAGGGGATATAGTTCTATAGGGAGCCATTCACTGGTAACCTTTGAGCTGTCAAAATTTTAGTTTCAGCAGTTCAAGTGAAGGACTTTTTTAGAGCTCTAGAAAGAAAGAGGTACTTTAGAAATCATCCAGTTTAATCTCCTGTAAAAGAATGGAACATTTTTGCCAGGCAGCAATAAAGTAGCAGTAAGTGAAAATGCAGAATGATTGAGAAGACAGTTATTTTACTACAAAAAGCTAATATAGTGGGCCCTCCGTATCCAGGGGTTCTGCATCCACAGATTCAACTAATTGCAGAGTAGAAATATTCCCAAAAAACCCAATGAAAAATAATACAACGGTATGTGAGGACGTGTGTAGGTTACATGCAGATACTATGGCACTTTATATAAGTGACTTGAGCATCTGTGGTTTTTGGTATGGGATCCTGGAACCAGTCCTCTGCATGTACCGAGGGACCACTGTATAGAGGTTACCAGTGATGTCAGACCTGTTTTTTAACATTTTGAAAAAGAATCATAAAACTGACATTGTAGGCTACTTAATTCTTGCTAGCAAAATATAATTATGGTAGGTGATCACTAGAACTTATTTTTTTAGAGGATTTCCAGAAACCTTAAAGGTATATCATTAGAGGAAGATGGTAATGTAATCTAGTAGTAACATGATTTTGAGTGCCAGTAAGTAAACACTGTGAAATGTTTCAGTTTGGACAGTTGCCCTGGCTTAACAAAATTGCATTTCTGTAGGCTGCTTAGAATATAGTCTTATTTATATAGTTTTTAACTACAATGCAGAAACTTCTATAGATAACCAAGCAGCTTTTTTGATTGGTCTAGGAGCTAATCGTTGTCTTAAGTCTTTTTACATTTCTTTCTGGGTTTCTCTGTTGTGTTGAATCCTTATCTGGGGGCATAATTATTTTTTATTACCTAATTAATAGGTGGCTTTGTATTTTGGTGCCTTTTTTAAAAGATATTTCTAGTGGTAGGTGATATATATCCACTGGGATGAATTGAACATGTTATCATTTCCTTTTTTTAAAGGATGCTTTACTGTGGATAGGATTTGGAAGATTTGCCTTAATTCAACAATAAAAGAAAGGACTAGATTTTAGAGGAAGTGATGTAATTGAAGCATTCTGGAAAAAAATACAAAACTTGATTTTGGATTTTTTTGCTACTTTGTATTTGTGGAAATAAGTACCCCTTCCTAAATACATTCCTTAAGGGAGCATACATTGGAAACTATTGCTACTTGAGTTACAACTTTATCCAAGGTGAATTTTTATACAATTGAAGTGTTATCCTATTTATTATGTAGCTAAATGTTGGGAAAATGCTTCCTTTGCATTACTTACAAATCAAACAAGATTGAAGCCCTTGTTCTTTCTGCTTTCCTTTGAGTGTCTTGAGGAATATCTTAGGCCAAAATTTGGCCTTATTTTTTTTCTAGTCTGCAGCCCTCTGATCTACTAGCTGTGCTATCAAAGGGTGTGGCCTTATTTTTTGATACTGATGCAGCAGTGATTTGTTCCCATAGATTAAAAACTATTGTGGATTTTAAATTTGCGTGTGAATTACTTATAAAAGTAGATTAATTGATGTTAACAGCTGAAGAAGTATAAAGGTAGAAGCAAATTTGCAAAACTGCAAATTTGTTAAATGACTCTGATTTCA
The DNA here is from genome assembly GCA_023783475.1 of Daubentonia madagascariensis. Lineage (NCBI taxonomy): Eukaryota > Metazoa > Chordata > Mammalia > Primates > Daubentoniidae > Daubentonia > Daubentonia madagascariensis. The sequence continues at coordinate 33,048,249 of JAKFHU010002080.1, read as the reverse complement.
GTCAACATCTACCTTGTATTTGGGGGAAAGAAAAAAATTCATCCCTAAATGATGATAATCTAGCTAGGGAAGCAAGATCTAAACTTGTGAAAAGGTGGTTAGTAGGTACCACTTGAGTGCTTGTTAAGGGATAGTAGCTTTGCTAGATGCTACGTTATTATCTCTAAATTCGACCTCAACAACCCCTTCTTCCAGGTAAGTGGAATTATCTTCATTCTGTAGAGGAGAAAATAGGCTGGGTGACCTGCTTGAGGCCATGCAGCTAAACGCCACAGCCTTGGTTGGATGCCAGGTTTCTTTAGCTGGAGTGCCTATTGTTGACTAGACACAACAATTTAAGCCAGCAGTACAAGTTATGCCACCAGGTAGCCTGATTCTTTAAATTGTGTAGTGGTTTAGGTAGTGTTAAAAGTTCAGGAAGTAAGTCATGTCTCTTGCTAAAATAGTTTTGGCATCTGACACTTTACCATCTTCATTGCTACGTACTCTAGTCTAAGTTACCGTTTTTGTACCATTCCCAGTACTAAAGAAACCTGACTAGTTTCACTGCCTTCCATTGCACTTTACATTTGACAGGATAGATTAGATCACAACATTCCTATGCTGAATAATGACTTCCGAACACAACCCTGTCCTATCAAGTTCCTGTTTACCTCTTTCCCCTACTCTTCCTCTTCGTTACCTTTCCAGCCAACTTTGCCTTCTTTTTTGTCCTCCAAATAAGCCATGGTCATTTCCATCTCAAGGCTGCCTTCTGTTCTGCTTTCATACACTTTGGAAGCAGCCCAGTTAATACTTATCAATCAGGTCTTAGAAGGCCTTTCCTGATTTTAGGAAGTATTACCACCCTATTGCCCCATCACAGTATCCTGAACGTGATAAAATAGATTTTGCTTAGATGAACTTCAGATTATTTTTTGACTTTATAAATAGTTTTTCCCCATCAAGATATAAGCGCTTTCCCCACTGTATCCCTAGTGTTTAAAACAGTGCCCCCACTATATAGTAGGTGCTGGATAAGTAACCTGACTGGCTGACCAGTGCCATGTAACATCATTTATGACACAAGACTTTATAATAGGCCTTTATAGTTAGTGGGCTGTTTTGCTGTTTAAATGGTTTTTAGCCTCCATCTGCAGTTATTTCTTCTGTGCTACCTTCATTTGTAGGGATTAGAGTAGATTAATGGGTTATGCTTTCCTCCCTTACCACCCAGAGGATGTTGGGAAATACATGTGTTTCTGGTTGTCATAAAGACAGGAAGAAGGGTAGGCAAGTACGTACATGTATTTGTGTGTTGTGCTGCTGGAATTGGAGCCCAGGGCCAGTGGTGCTGCAATGCCATGATAGTTTTCTGTTATGGAAATATCCTGGTGAAAATGCTAATAGTGCCTATGTTGCAAACACTGGAATAGATGAGACCTCTATTTGCAGATTAAAAGTTAAGATTTTAATAGTTCTGATGGTTTTATTCACCAGATTGGTTGTGTATACCACTATAACGTATGTACAACCATTTTGATGAATGCAGCTGACAAAGTAGGTCCATGAAATATTTTAGTAGCAATTTAGCAAATATTTGGTGTGTTAAAAATGAAAACTTTTATCACAGATGTACACGGTCTTGACTTCAGAGAGTTTAGGCGACATGAGAGAGGCTAACTGCAATTAAAGTGGAAGCAAATTGTGCAAAGGGTAGAGGAAAGATGAGGGGAGATTGCTTTGGGTTAGGGTTGTCAGAATGTCTTGGATAAAGAGGTTTGAGCAGCACAGTGAAGAAAACAGGTGAATCTACTAGTTGAAGCAGTGTTGAGATAATTGGGAGATAAAACTTGTATAAGGTCAGTGCCAGAAGGTATAGTTCATAACTGCTGAGGTAAGTAAGCTGCATGGTACAGTTAAAGTTTTGAGCCTTGTTGTAGGTGGCATGATGTAAATGGTTGAATAATGAAGGATGTTTGGATGAAGAGGACAAAAGCCAGGAGGGTGGCATCAATAGAAAGAGAGATCAAAGATTTTGAAGAGAGAAATGATAGGTTACTAGTGATGTGTCGTGGGTTCTTTTCTAGCTTTTATCAGTGTTTTGAATGAAGGCATAGTTGGACTGTTCATGAAATGTTTGGTGACTTGAGTGTGCATGCTGTGATTAATGTCTTAGATGACAAAATGAGGATTGGAAAAAATTTTGATAGCCTGGGAAATACAGTTCACATCTAGCAAGGTTGAATTGACAAGAGTCAGGCTCTATACAAAACTAATTTAACAAGTAAGCTAAGGTAACACGGAAAACATTTAGTGGAGGCAGTAGTGTCCAGTTTATTCTAGGCTCTGCAGTCTCAGTCTGCATTTACAATATTGTGTTATGAATGTCACTCTTTAGTGTCAGTATCTCTTGGAGGCACTTTAGTTTGCTATAATAAGGGAAAGAATGATTAGCCAAGCATAGAGGAGTGTGTGTGCAGGTATGTGAAGGTGCTGCCCTTTGGAGGAGGAGATAGGTTTATCGTAGAATTTTCAGGAAAATGGATTTTGGCTCGGTGTAAAGAAGACTTTCTAATTAAATATTTGGAATGAAAGGGGACAGGCTTGGGAGGTGTAGTGGCTTTTTACTGAGAAGAGTTAGGACTGAGCAACCACTTCTAGATCAGATTCCAAATCTGAGATTGCTAGATTTCTGGGAATTTGGTGACTATGAGGGACGGAAAAAGTGAGTTAAAATTTTGAGCCTAGCTGACAGGAATGTTCCAGACTGTACCACTCCTGTTTTGGTGTTCTTAAGTACTGAAACGGCATGGATTAATAATCAAAATTCATCATTATTTTTTATCTGGTCTACCTCATTGTGATACTGAGCCTGAAAGCTAGGTTTTTAAAACCAGCTTCTTAAGGTCCAGGGCCCACCTTTCTAGAGTAGGAAAGACATGATACTTTTTTGTTCATTTTTGATACTACATAGTGTCTTGAGTTAGGGTTTATCAGTATTAAATTAGAACCTCTATTAAGGTTCAGATTTGTTTTTGTATTGCTCTTTTACCATCTAACTCATTGTTACCCACCTGCCAGGATTGGAAGTGTTCTTTTTGAATTTAAGGTGATAGAGTGGTATTAGAACTAGAGAGGTTAAGCAATTCAAGTATGCGTATAAAAATGCATGCTTAATCCATAGAAGGAAAATTCCTTCAGGAAGTTCTTGCTTCTAGATACTTTTGTTTTATTTGGACAGTATGCCCAGCAGGTCTCCTTAGTTTCCTCCTTAAATGACTTATTTTCATTGGAGAGCTAGTTTATTCTCTGTGTTACCTGTAATTGTTTAAAGTTTTCTCATTTTAAAAATGTGGGTGGGGAAGAGTTACAGTTTATTTTATAAATCCTGCTAAATCTTAGTGTTGTTTATATTGGTCAGAGACCGCAGTCATTCTTCACGGTTTGTACCTACCCTACTTGGTTAATTTGATGAACAGGGTCAGTGATGATGGGTTGGAAAGAAAAAATGGTTTTTCTGTAGATAATAATGGAAATGGTCATTATCACTTTGAAGCAGCATTGTTAATGTTGATGGTTGATGGAAGTGTTGACTATCTTACAGATTAGCTCACGCTCTTATATTTCTCTGATTATTGTTGCCTTGATGGAATTTTTCCATTCTCTGTTATCTTACATTTCTTTCCTAGATTTCTTGGAAGGATTTTGGTTGTTCTCAATCGTATTTTCTTGGTATAACCAAGAATTCTAGTTGTTGTTAGCAAGTTTTTAAAAAATTATGTATTTTCTTATCATGAATAGTACCTGCTCTTAGAACATTTGGGAAATAAAAATACCAAAAAAAGAAAAGAAAATCATACCAAATTGTCACCCTCAAAAAAATAACTTATTTTTCCCTTTAAACACATTATATTTCCTTCCCTTCTTTTTCTGATATTTTAATTGTTTTTGTCAACTCCTAGTTTTAGACTAGATGACCAACTTGGAAGCCATAGATTTGTCACTAAGGATGGCTACTTGATGCTAGATTATAAGAATCTAGGGAATGTACATGTCTTAAAGTGATTTATGTGTTCTTAGGTTAACTTTATTTGTAAAATAAGGCATTTTAGTCTACTTGTCCATAATCCCATGCCATGATGGATTCACCCATAGCTCTACTGTTTTCAGGTAAAATGAATGTTTCTGTTTTTAGAAGATTCTTGATATAATGGAGGAGAAAGACTTGTAAAAAGAATATAAATGCTATATGAGAAAACAGTATATGGCAGGATTTCTCAACCTCAGCACTACTGATATTTTAGACTAGATAATTTTTTGTCTTGGCGGGCTACCGTGTGTGAATTGTAGGATGCTTACCAGCATCTCTGGCCTCTACCTACAAACTAAATAACAGGAGCAAGTCTCCTCTCCTTCCCAAGTTGTGACAAACTGAAATGTCAAATGTCTTCAGACACTGTCAAATGTTTCCTGGGGGGGCAAAATCACTCCCTATTGAGAACTATTGGTTGGTGTTAACATGGAAGAGTGTTTTGTTGACCTTTAGAGGATTTAGGGATTGCAGAGTATTTGATGGTTGAACTCAATTTACAGGTATGCAGAGGAGTTTGAATGGTAGAAGTTTCAGAGAAGACATTTTCTTCAGAGGTTTAGAAGTATTAAAAACTACATGTTTGAGAACTGATATAAATGGCTAAGATACTGTAGAGAGAAAGGGGAAGTAGCATGAGTTTTATGATGGTCTTATATGATGTCTATCTCTGATGATGGGGAGCCATTGAGAGATTTTTTTCAATAAGTAAAAATTGTGATTAAAAAAAATGTTACATCTCTGGCATAAATGTAGGGAAAGAGATAAACCTGGGATCTGGATGACTAGAGACTTGATAACCTGAACCAAGAGGTGGGGTAGAAAGCACAAAGTTGTTCTGAACTTGGAGGCATGGTGTTTGGACTTTATGTTTAATTTTGATTATCTGAAGATGGAGAAAGGAATACGGAGGAATCTACTTTCTGCATTATGTTATCCTGATGTGTACCTATTACTCAAGAATGGGAATAATAGAAGAATGGCTTTTATTTTGCCATAAGGCTGTTCTATAACCTTCTGGAAATTCAGTTGGCTCTTTAGTTTTTGTATGGCTCCACATTTGTCTAGGTATAAAATAGATTTTGAGGTCAGGTGTTGGGATTAATCAGTAACTATTGCCACTGCTGCCACCATTCTTAAAAACATAAACTTTGAGGTAGTTTTAACTGTAATCCTTGTAGTCCACTTTTCCAGATAACTTGGATACTTTTGAACCTTGGTTTGTAAATAATAGTGATTGGTAGATTCGTCACTTTCACAGATTGCATTTTGCCTCTGTTTAACAATATCTCATCATTCTATGGGATATGGTTACTTGAAAATTAAGTTTACCTTTTACTATAGTTTTATAGTTGTTACTACTTTTACCATTATCAATCAACTTGTCTTTCTCCTTCATGATTTTATTATATGCACGATGAAAATGAAATGGGACAAAAAGTAGGGTTGGATTCAAAACAAAAAGGAGCTCCTTAGATTCCTTTTTAGAATATTTGAAGCCAAAAATTCCTTATTGCAACTTTTTACAAGAGGAAGGGGAGATGTAAAAATAAATTTAGGTGTTGGGTAACAGAAAGGCAGAAAGTTTGCTTGTTTTGGAATCAGTTTCCTTTGCACGAGAATAACTGGTTGGCAAAATTAATTTAAGTAGAAGTTAAGGTATTGTGGAGTCAGCAGTTTTTGAGTTTAAGCTACTACAGACCTGAATACTAATTTATCAAGTTTCAAGAATTTAACAACACATTTTTACATTAAATTAATTTGTAAATTTGTTTAGTGTTTTGTCAATAAAGTCTTCTGTGTCTCAAATTGTAATTTCCCTTTTATATGGAAATTATGGTAAACTATTTTTAAAGGATGAAAATACTTGATAACACATAGTGTTGGAATTTTAATTTGTTAAAATTTAGCTTTTGTATATGAGATTTGTGTATCTTCTATAATAAACACTTCTAATCAAATATTACAAGTAATTTTAAAAACATGGTGCACTTTTTCCCCTTTCAGTATAATAATCATGAAATTCGTTCTGGAAAACACATTGGTGTGTGCATCTCAGTTGCCAACAATAGGCTTTTTGTGGGCTCTATTCCTAAGAGTAAAACCAAGGAACAGATTCTTGAAGAATTTAGCAAAGTAACAGGTAAGTTAGATCTTTTGGAAGGGGGTGCCATTTATAATAATGATGATACTAGCATATTTCTATGTGCCAAGCATTGTTCTAAACACTACATTTACTGACTCATTGAGTCCTTACTACAACTTTATGAGGTATGTAACCCCGTTTTTTAGATAAGAAAAAGTAGGCACAGAGGGTTTTGGGAAGTAACTTGCTGAAAGTAATATGCAGGTTAGTAAGGAATGCAGCTGGGATTTGAATTCATCCTGCAGAATCATTGTTCTGCTTCCCTAGTTTTGCAAGATATTTCTTTGTGTTCTTTCTCTAGGTGTTAGTCGATATTCATAGTAGAATTGTATGAATAATTTGATTTTTCCAAATTATGGGAATAAGTATTCTTGCCATAAGCAGAAATTATACATTATCAATATGGTGTAACTTCTTTGAACTATAAAACAATCTTTTAAGTTTCCAAATTACACGCTGCTTTTATTAGAAAATATTTTTGTCTGCCTACAGTGTTTAGCAAATTATCAGTCTTCAGGAACATTTGAAATTCCTATGCAGTACTAATAACTTTCTATTTCATAGAAATAAAGCCATTGGTATCTGAGGCTAGAAAGGTGCCATTAAAAAGAATTAGTGTTTGCTTGCATAAGAAAAGGTATCTAGCCATATTTGACCTATACTGCCATTTTCCTACAACAATTAGATAAAGATTTTTATATGCCTCTCTGTGATTTAGTTAGTGGAAGCAAAAAGTCTTTAGAAAAATCTAGTCTTTAGATCTAATTAGAAATACATTTTCATTTCCTGGGGCTTTCTGTGTTGGGAAAACTTGGAAAGGGTGGATTAGGAAAATTATCTGGACCTATTTTTTTGATAGTCCTTTGTAAAGATGGCTAGTGAAGAAAAGAGATTATTTTCATTTGTATATTTAAGTAATATCTTAGGAAAATAAGTCCTTTTATCTACTTGTTCTTACTATTTTATCTAATGTACCTGGAATGGTTGCTTACTTTCAGAGGGTCTTACAGATGTCATTTTATACCACCAACCGGATGACAAGAAAAAAAACAGAGGCTTTTGTTTTCTTGAATATGAAGATCACAAAACAGCTGCCCAGGCAAGGCGTAGGTTAATGAGCGGTAAAGTCAAGGTCTGGGGAAATGTTGGAACTGTTGAATGGGCTGATCCTATAGAAGATCCTGATCCTGAGGTTATGGCAAAGGTAATGATAGTCAAATTAAAAATCTTTTTGGAGGGGTTGATTGGGTGGGGAAGGAGGCAGAGAACTTATAAAATGAATTGTGCACTTTTTTTTAAACTAGATTTTTGAATGTGAGAGAAATATTCTTTACCAAGTGATTAGGGGCAAGTAAATGTAGAAATTTATTTATGAACACCTAACTGTAATTGTGTAGCCATCAAAATGTTACGATGAAGTTGCTAGCCTACATGCTGTAGAGGTGGTTCACTTGCATTTTTGTGTGGTTTCTAAGCAATTTCTTTGAGTTTTTGAGAATGGCACTGTTAGCTTACATGGTTTTTGTGTTAAAAGTCCTACTCCTAAAAATAGTGAAGTGTACTGGCCCCAGCAGAGCTGCTGTAGTTATGTTTAGCTATTATTAGGTATCCACCTTCAGCAGTCAGTTGAAACATTCTATGAGAGTAAACATCTCGAGTCAACACTTCTACTACACACTAGTGCGGTTTGTAGTTACTTTTTTCTATCCTTTGTCTTTTAAGAATCCCCCTTTATTAGGGGATGTATAGTCTAGGTGTTAAATATAACTAGTTCAGTTAAATCAAGAGGGGGTTGTGAACTGCCAGGAAAACTATGAATATTATCGAAGGATAAGGTTTCTTTTTTCCTCTGGCCTATAGAGTTCTCATTGGGTTAGCACTTTAAAGTAACACATTCAGATGGTATTCAGGTATTTTAGGAGGAAGTGATAATGTTTCTTAGTCAAAAGGTTAAATTTTGTAATTGTACTTCGAGAAGCTTTCAGGATTGAGAGAACTATTTGTCTTATTAATATTTTAAATACTCCCTCTTCCTTTAAGATTTCAAAAACAGATTCTAATTAGTTTTGACCACCTGTGTTAAGTGTTAGCTCTTTCAGAGGGTGTGGTATTCACATTATTAGGAAATAACTCTTCTTTTTGATTGCAAAATACTTATTTAATAAAAACTACCAAACCTGTAGTCTATATTTCTTTTTAAATAGACGTTATTAGGACAGTTTTAGGTTTACAGCAAAATGGACCAGAAAGTACAGAGAATTCCCATATACCTTCTGCCTCCACATATGTACTGTCTTCCTCCACTGTCAGTATTCTGCACCAGAGTAGTACATTTGTTAAAATTGATGAATCTATATTGATCACCTGAAGTCCATCGTTTACATGAGGGCTCACGTTGGTGTACCCTCATTCTATGGGTTTTGACAAATGTGTAATGACATGTATCCATTATAATAACATACAGAATAGTTTCACTGCCCTAAAGATCCTCTGCTTTGCCTGTTCAGTCCTTCCCATTCAACCCCTGGCAACCACTGATCTTTTTACTGTGTCCATACTTTTGCCTTATGTAGCCTTCAGATTGGCTCCTTTCACTTAGTAATACATATTTAGGGTTCCTCCATGTCTTTTTGTGGCTTTACAGCTCACTTCTTTATAGCGATGAATAATATTCCATTCTGTGTGTACCACAGTTTATCCATTACGCACTGAAGGATGTCTTGGTTGCTACCAGTTTTTGGCAATTATGAATAAAATTGCTATAAACGTCCCTTTGTAGGTTTTTGTGTAGATGTAAGTTTTCAACTCCCTTGGGTAAATAATAGGTGGGATTGTTGGATTGTGTGATAAGAGTGTTTAGTTTTGTAAGAAGCTGCCAAACTGTCTTCCAGAGGGGCTGTACCATTTTGCATTCCCATCAGCAGTGAGTGAAAGTTCCTGTTGCTCCGTATCCTTACTTAAATTTGGTGGTGTTAGTGCTTTGGATTTTGGCCATTTTAATGGATGTGGCGTTACCTCTTTGTTTTAACTTACAATTTCTTAATGACGGATGATGTTGAGTAACTTTTCATGAGCTTGATTGCCATCTGTTTATCTTCTTTGGTAAGGTGTCTGTTTCAGGTCTTTTGACCTGATTCAGCAATTCTGCTGGTTGGTTGAAAGGAGTTGAAAACTTTTTTATATTTTTCATATATTTCTAATGGATTGTGATTGAAGTTAACTTTGCAGGGTGGGATGGTGGCATCTTGGAAACTGAACTCTTTGGAAATAATACAGGGAGCTTTTTTTTTTTTTTAATTTCAGGTAAAAGTGCTGTTTGTACGCAACCTTGCCAATACTGTAACAGAAGAGATTTTAGAAAAGGCATTTAGTCAGTTTGGGAAACTGGAACGAGTGAAGAAACTAAAAGATTATGCATTCATTCATTTTGATGAGCGAGATGGTGCTGTCAAGGTAAATAAGGCAGAATTATCATAGGCATCTAAATCAGACTAACAATTTCTAGTCATCCTAGGATCAGAACATTTTAAAAATTGGATGAATACTCAGGTCATGGAATCCACTCAAGCTAACCTTTATTGCCCTTAGTTTAGTGAGTTAGGCAATCTTCTAAGAAAAAAAAAATAGTTGAAGAGCTGTATCTTTAAAATCTAACACTCTTATTTTATCTCACTGACTGAGGCTTTTTCTCATTCTTCCAACATTAATGATAAATGATTTTTTAACTTTAAATGAATCATAATTGTTCTGAAAGGCCTGTTTTTATATTGATCATTATCTGATTTTTTAAGGCTATGGAAGAAATGAATGGCAAAGACTTGGAGGGAGAAAATATTGAAATTGTTTTTGCTAAGCCGCCAGATCAGAAAAGGAAAGAAAGAAAAGCTCAGAGGCAAGCAGCAAAGAATCAAATGTAAGTGAAATTTATATAGTTAAAACAAAACTTTGTATACATTTTAATGTTGGTATACTCGCCAGAGAATAACAGGTATTGCTCAAACTCATGAAACAAATGCGTAACATACCTTAACCTTTTAAAGATTATTTGAATTGAAAGCTTTGAGTCATATAGAAACATCAAGGATCTCAAGAAATGTTTATTGAGCTCTTACTGTTGACCATATTTGTGAAAACAATTATAGTTATAAATAATAGGAATTTCGTTTAATGAATGAAAAATCAATTTGGGATATTTTCCTATATTTTACAGAATGTGCGCTTGAAAATGTTTTTAAATGTTAGCTGTCCAAGACATCTTACTATATTTGGTTAAAGAATGGAGGGTTTCTTTTTCAGAGAGGTAGAAATTAAATCTCTCTTTACAATAGACTCTGCCTCCTTGGTATGAACAAGAGGCTTCTTAACCAATACACAGTACCCTTTGTCACCCCAAAGACTTCCAGTGTTATGCATAGATTTTGAAAATGAACAAGAGTGTTGTTAAAATAATCAGATAACACAGTATCAAGATAAGAAAATAAGTAGGTGTGTAATGAGTTGTGTTAATTGGAGAGACCATTTTTAGGGAATG